>CM059420.1:28965200-38965200 GCA_030378225.1 Knoxia roxburghii | reverse complement strand
TCTATCCAACCGAAAATGCAAAAGGCGGTTTGAGCCACTCAAAACTCAAAAAAATATCATATTTTAAAAGATATGGAAGATTTTTTTATAATTTCAAGGGTTTTTCAAACTTTCGACGAAACATTTAACATGTATAAAAAATAGTTTTTTGCAATTTGCCTACATGAAAACCTTGTTCCTCCGGGGGTCTACTAACCTATGTATTGGGAGATGATAAACTCAATATTGAAAATAGTGATCTTTTAAATTGTAGGGTTTGAATACTAAAGCTTTGCTTGCATTAAACTATTTCCAGTTTTATATATCGATTAAATGTTTAAGTTAAATTATTTATATGTTTTACATATGATGTCCATTTATATTATGTAATTAGATGATGAGGAGTCTGGTGTGACACAGTAGATCTCATCATTGGTTAAAAGACATAATATATAAATGAGGTTCGTAACTGAGACAGTTTTGGACACATTGTCAGTTTAAGTTATTATATGATTCTAAGATTAGTTTGTATAAACTAATTGAATCATATAGATATGCCCGGGGCATATTGAACTTGACCAATTAAGATGAATTGTCTTGTACAAATTTAATAGACTATTCGTTCCTAGTATTCTATCTCTAAATCCGTAAACTTGAGTAGACATGATGATTAGACATAGTGTACTTTGATCTGCCAAAGAGTGAGGTCACTTGAGGCCAATAATCTCGGTAGGTTGGGTGCGCGTGTTTGGTTGCTTGGTATGCTGTTGCTTGTCGAAAGGAAACCATGTACCAGTGCGTCTAGAGTGATAGTGCTCCCGAGATGAGCTTGTTATGTTTATTATACTAAACCCGACCGGTGGACTTATGTCCAGTATAGTAAAAAGGTCGAGTGGTACTAATATCAAATTATAAGAAGTTAATTAATTAATTTATCAGTAAATTAATAAATTAACGAGCACTATATCTTTGATATGGGGAGATTAAAGAATAATTAATTTAGTTGTTTCGAAAGCAATTCTGGTGTAGGATGGTAGTGCCATAATTAATCCGTTAGTGGTACGATTAATTATGTATTGGGTAATTGACAAAGGTAGATTTAATTAATTAAGTAATTAATTAATCCTTGTGTCAATTGATTGTGAATCAGACCAGGAACTGGATTAAGGATAAGTGAATCCTTGTGTCAGTTAGATGTGAATCAGTCCAGGAACGAGATTGAAGTAAAACACAAACCCAATAGGAAGACTAATCCTAAACCAACTTGGGGTCTCTCTTGTAACTCTATAAATAGACAAGAGGTTGGTAATACACAATACACAATTCATAGTTTCATAATTCAAGAAACTAGATAGAGAAATCTAGAGAGAGAAAAAGAAAGAAAGCTTTATTCTTCTCGGGTTTCTTTCTTTGGTGCACACCGAGAAAGGTAGCGGGCGGCAGTAGCTTTAGTGGCTCACTGCGGCGGTAGAATTTTTCTGGCTTCTCTCCGGCGAATGTTCCAGCGACGCGTGAGGTACACACGCGTTTGTTGCAGTGACGCCTGGAAGTGCGTGGAGCGGCGACAGGAATTTCGGGCAGGTTGCTTGGTTTTTCGAGCAGGTGTTTTGCTAATCATTAGTTCGTTGCCCACACAACGTACAATCAAGTCTTGAGTCATACAAGAGAATCACCTAAGTACACGCTTCAAAAGGTAATTCTTAAACTTTCGCTTTAATTAAGAATTTATTATTGTGTGACAAATCGAATAAGTAGAAGCTAAGATCCTGCGCAATGGTATTTCAAACAAGGGTTAGAATAGTAATTGCGCTAGAGCTTAGGCCTGGTCAAGAGTTTCGATTCTGGAATGCGTAGCACTAAAGTAAATTTTTGACTGGGCCCGGGCTAATAATCTTTCAATTGGTATCAAAGCTATAGTTTGAGCTTTGTACTTGTTCGATTTGTTACAAGGTTTTGTTTGCAGGTGGTTTAGAAATCCTGGCTATTATGGTTGCGTTTGTATGTTTTTTTATTAAACACCGGGACATGTCCGAGTAGTTTTTTTTAAGAATGCTTGTAATAGTAAAACCACGTGCTGGAGATCGTGTAGGATTACATTAAATCTGTAGTAGGATTTTTTCTATGTAATTGTCGATTTTATTTTCCTAGAAGCCTTGTAGTAGAAAAATCTTTTGTAATCGAAGACGTGTGGTGGGCGACTTGAATTCGTGGGTTCTAGTTTAAATAACGTAGTGAGAGCAAAATAGAAGACTCGGAAGGCGACGCCAGCGAAGAAATCGCCGGAAGAAGTTGCCAACAAACGGAGGCGCATGAGCGCTCACGGCCGCGCACGACAGCACCTGTACTGCACTGCATTTATGCAGCGCAGGTAGCACTGGCGTGCGCAATGCCAGGCCCAGGCATGCGGCCAATTGTTGCGCGCAACCTGTATGCGCGCGCTTATAGCCCGGCCCGTTCGGGTTGCACGTGCGGTCCGTTTTTCATTTTCCATTTTCTGAGGTTATTTCGAGATCCATTATTCAAGACTCAATCCATCGAGCGACGTGACGGGACACGAAATCAAGGTAGCAGATGGAAGCAATTAAAACCATAATAGTCAAAAATTTTATTTTATTTATTTATTTCCTGTATTTACAATTTTAATTATGTGTTTTAATTTTTGTGCTGTATTTTAGATGCATGATTAAAGCATGTTGGTTTTATGTTTGCACATAACTTAGGATTAGTGAATTACATGTTAAAACCGGAAAAACCCTCGTTTTATAAATCTAAGTTGGAACGGGTTGGTTAATATTCTCATAGCCTCCATTACGAATTCATATGTGATGTGGGTGGAATTGTGCGTTGGCATTAGGGCTTTCCTCCATATCGGATGAGTTCAACCACAAGATCATTAGTTTTGAATTTCTAAGTAAGATGACTAGAGTAAGTTAAAATTGGATAAATGTGATACCCTCTCCATCTGAGGCGCACTGCCTTAAGATAATAAACTTAGAAGTCACGTGATAGCATACACTTAGTGTACGATTTGTAGTATTCCTCCCATCGAGGTTACGCTGCTTATTTGTACGGTTGAAAACACTGACTATTAGCTACTTTGATCAATAGATCGTTTAGTCAGATGGTGTAGTTAATGAACCTAGTTATTCTCAAACGAATGTGGGCTAGCGTAAACATTCACACTATCGTGACTTGCGCAAATCCCGGTGGATGAGATGTCGGTGGATTTAATTATTGTTTTGATGGATGTCAATAATTGTTTAGTTTACTAAAACATTATCTGTTTATTTTTTTACAGTTTTTGATATGGCATTTAATCCGTTAGTTACAATATTGAAAGACAACAAATTAACTGGTCCTAATTTTGTCGATTGCAGTCGAAACTTGGACATTTTCCTAACGGTTGAGAGCACTCCTGTGAGAGATCGTGTCATTGACATGATTAGTAACATCAATGAAGTTGAGGTAGTGAGAGGCAAAATCGATGGTGAAGCCAAAGTCGATATTGTCCACCAGAACTTGCCTCAAAGTTTTGAGCAGTTTCGGTTGAACTATAACATGAATCAGTTGTTGTGTACTTCATCCGAGCTCTTAGCAAAATTGGTGGCAACTAAAATTCTTTTTCAAGAGAAGAAGTGAGTTTTAATTGCATTCAAAGCTTCAAAATCTTCTGAGCCTGAGGCTGGAAAGAAGAATCAGAAGAAGAGAAAGCTCGAGGGAATAGCTCAAAAGGCACAAATTGCGCCTGAGCCAGAGATTGCAAAGGAAAAGCCGAAAGACAAGTACTTCAAGTGCAATCAGACGGGACATTGGAAATCAGATTGTCCAAAACTCAAAAGTACGATAGTTTCTGCCTTAATTACTAAGACATGTTTCGCGGCGATTCCCACAGATACTTGGTGTGTGGATTCAGGCGCCACTGACCATGTTTGTAATTCTTTGCAAGGATTCTAGGTAACCCGGAAGCTTAGAAAAGGCGAGCTTGAAGTGTACTTGGGCGACACTACAAGAGTGTCAGTAGAAGTAGTGGGAGTAGTCTCTATATTTTTCGAAAATAGTAGATTAGAGTTAAATAATTGTCTTTATGTACCGAGTTTTAGAAAGAACTTGATTTCAGTTTCTAAACTCTTTATGAATAGTTATAAGTTTTTTTTTCTGATAAATCTGTTGTTGTTAGAAAAGATAGTAAGCTTATTTGTTCTAGTACATTAGTAGACAATTTTTTTTGATAAAATCAAACTCCCCTGTTGTGCAAAGCACAGAGTTAAATGTCGCATCATATAACAAAAATAAGAGGAAAGAACCTTCTGAAATGAATCAAATCTATCTTTAGCATCTCAGGCTAGGTCATATAAACCTTAGTAGGATTCAGAGGTTAGTCAATGATGGACCATTAAGTTCATTAGAGATTGATAGTTATTCAACCTGCAAATCTTGTTTAGAATGTAAAATGACCAAGAGACTTTTTAAAGCAAAAGGTTATAGAGCTAAATAAGTATTAGAGTTGATTCACTCTGACTTGTATGGACCAATTTCGGTCCAAGAAAGAGGTGGGTTTGAGTATTTTGTGACCTTCACAGATGATTACTTAAGGTACAGATATATTTACCTAATGTGCCATAAGTCCGAATGCTTTAGTAAATTCAATGAGTATCGGGCAGATGTGGAGAAACATCACGGTAAGAGTATCAAGACACTATGTTCAGATCGTGGTGGAGAGTACCTATCCCACGAATTTCGAGAATATCTCAGTGAGGTTGGAATTCAGTCTCTGTTGTGTGAGTTGTCTACACCTGGCACACAACAGCAGAAAGAAGAAATAAAACTTTCACGGAAATGGTTAGGTCGATGATTAGCTATAGTGATTTGCTTGATTCGTTCTGGGAATATGCTTTAGAAACTGCAGCATACATTCTAAATCTTGTACCATCTAAAACCGTGCTTTCAACCCCTACAGAGTTGTGGAACGAGGCAAACCCAGTCTAAGACATATCAGAATTTGGGGTTGTCCAGCACATGTGCTTAAGGTAGATGCGGCTAAATTAGATGCAAGAACGGAAGTAATGCTATTTGTAGGATATCCTAAAGGATCGAAAGGTGGTCTGTTCTATAGTTCTAAAGATCAGAAGGTGATAGTTATCACTAACGCCAGATTTTTAGAGGAAGACTAAATTCTAGATCACAAGCCCAAAAGTAAGATAGTACTAGAAGAACTTACAAAGCAATCTGATAATCCTGATGCACCAGCACAATTAGATACACCAATGAACACTGCACAAGATATCACAGATGATGCGCCCACACAGGTGGTGTCTCGTCGTAGTGGGAGGGTTATAAGACAAACCAAGAGGTTCATTGGTGTGGGAGAGGCGTCTGACTTCATCCCTGGCGCGCCTGAACCAGATCTCGTAAACTAGATGCAGAATCTTGGCAAAAGATGATGATATCCGAGATGGGGTCGATGGACCACAATCAAGTATGGGAGCTTGTGAACCTACCTAATGGTTTCAAACACATTGGATGTAAGTGGGTCTACAAATGCAAGAGAAGACCTTGCGGAAATGTTGAAACCTTTAAAGCTAGGCTTATAGCGAAGGGGTATACTCAGAAAGAGGGAATCGATTATGAGGAAACCTTCTCCCCGGTAGCTATGCTTAAGTCAATCTGGATTCTCTTGGCCATAGCTGCTCATTTATATTATGAGATTTGGCATATGGATGTTAAGACAGCTTTCCTTAACGGAAGTCTCTAAGAAACCATCTTCATGCAGCAACGAGAGGGATTCGTTGAAAAAGGCCAAGAGCATAAGGTTTACAAGCTTAAGAGGTCCATTTATGGACTTAAGCAGGCATCCAGATCTTGGAACATCCGGTTTGATGAGGTAATTCAATCCTACGGATTTACTCAGTGCCCGGATGATCAATGTATGTACCGCAAACGTGATGGAAACGCGGTGGTATTTCTTGTGTTTTACGTAGATGACATTTTAATAATTGGCAATAATAAAAAAGTGTTATCAAACATAAAGGCATGGATGTCCAAACAGTTTGATATGAAAAACTTAGGAGAAGCAGAACATATCTTTGGGATCAAGATCATTCGAGATCGTAGGAAACGTTCACTAACGCTCTCTCAAGCTTCATACATAGATACGATTCTGGCTCGTTTTAACATGCAAAACTCTAAGAAAGGTTTTCTACCTTTCAGACATGGAGTGCATCTATCTAAAGAGCTGTCTCCAAAGACTGTTGAGGAGATAGAAGCCATGAAGACAGTTTCTTATGCTTCTGCAGTAGGAAGTCTCATGTATACAATGTTGTGTACGATGACTGATATTTGCTATGTTATTGGCATTGTAAGCAGATATCATAGTAACCCCAGGAAAGCTCATTGGGAGGCAGTGAAATGCATTCTCAGGTATTTGTGAAGAACGAAAGACCAAGTCTTGATCTATCAGGCACCTGAGCTTGTGCCTCGTGGTTACACAGATTCATATTTCCAAGGCGACAGGGACAAGAGCAAGCCTATCTCAGGGTATGTGTTTATTTTGGGAGGTGGAGCCATAGTTTGGCAGAGTGTCAAGCAGAAATGCATGGCAGACTCTATCATGGAGGCTGAGTACATTGCAGCATCAGAGGCAGCGAAAGAAGCAGTGTGGCTCAAGAACTGACTTAGATGTGATTCCTGGTTTGTAGAAGTCGATCACATTCTACTGTGATAACAACCCTGCAATAGCAAACTCGTAAAGAGGGAAGACGTGGTACAACCTAATATGAGATGAGTAAGCACATACAGCGCAGGTACAACCTAATACGAGATATCGTAAAGAGGGAAGATGTGGTCATGGCGAAGATAGTATCAGAGGAAAACCTTGCAGATCCATTCACGAAGACACTGACTTCAAAAGCCTTTGAAGCTCACATGGAGGGCATGGGAATCAGATACCTAGTAGAGCCGTCACTATTTTTTCTAGTTATTATTGTAGTTGTAAGATTAATGTAGTTTTATACTTAAAGCGCAACTTAAGTATTAGTGGGAGATTGTTGGGTTTGAATACTAAAGCCTTGCTCCCAGTTTTATATATCGATTAAATGTTTTAGTTAAATTGTTTATATGTTTTACATATGATGTCCATTTATATTATGTAATTAGATGATATGGTGTCTGGTGTGAAATAGTAGATCTCATCATTGGTTAAAAGACATAATATATAAATGGGGTTCATAACTGAGACAGTTTTGGACACACTGTCAGTTTAAGTTATTATATGATTCTGAGATTGGTTTGTCTAAACTAATTGAATCATATAGATATGCCCGGGGCATATTGAACTTGACCAATTAGGATGAATTGTCTTGTACTGATTTAATAGACTATTCGTTCCTAGTATTCTATCTCTAATCCCTAGACTTGAGCAGACATGAGGATTAGACTTAGTGTACTTTGATCTGCCAAAGAGTGAGGTCACTTGAGGCTAATAATCTCGGTAGGTTGGATGCGTGTGTTTGGTTGCTTGGTGTGTTGTTGTTTGTCAAAAGGAAACCATATACCGGTGCATCTGGGATGATGGTGCTCCCTAGATGAGCTCGTTATGTTTATTATACTAATTAATTTAGTTGTTCCAGAAGTAATTCTGGTGTAGGATGATGGTGCAATAATTAATCCGTTAGTGGTACGATTAATTATGTATTGGGTAATTGACAAAGGTAGATTTAATTAATTAAGTAATTAATTAATCATTGTGTCAATTGGTTGTGAATCAAACCAGAAACTGGATTAAGGATAAGTGAATCCTTGTGTCAGTTGGACGTGAATCAGTCCAGGAACGGTATTGAAGTAAAACACAAACCCAATAGGAAGACCAATCTTAAACCAACTTGGGGTCTCTCTTGTAACTCTATAAATAGACAAGAGGTTGGTAATACACAATACACAATTCATAATTTCATAATTCAAGAAACTAGAGAGAGAAAGAGAAAAAAAGCTTTATTTTTCTCGGGTTTCTTTCTTTGGTGCACGTCGGGAAAGGTAGTAGGCGGTGGTAGCTTTAGTGGCTCACTACCGCGGCAGAATTTTTCTGGCTTCTCTCTGGCGAGTGCTCCAGCGACGCGTGAGTTACACGCGTGTTTGTTGCGGCGACGCGTGGAAGCGCGTTGAGCGGCAGCAGGAATTCCGGGCAGTTTGCTTGGTTTTTGGAGCAGGTGTTTTGTGGTATTTTGCTGATCGTTAATTCGTTGCCCACACAATATACGATCAAGTCTTGAGTCATATTAGAGAATCACTTAAGTTTACGCTTCAAGAGGTAATTCTTAAACTTCCGCTTTAATTAAGAATTTATTGTTGGTGACAAATCGAATAAGTAGAAGCTAAGATCCTGCGCAATGGTATTTCAAGCAAGGGTTAGAATAGTAATTGCACTACAGCTTAGGCCTGGTCAAGAGTTTCAATTCTAGAATGTGTAGCACGAAAGTAAATTTTTGACCGGGTCCCTGCAGATAATCTTTCATAAATTACTTGTACAAAAAAGTTTAGTTAAATATCAACTAACTTTAAGTGGATTGATGGCAATTAATATTTTTGGAGAGACACAAGACAAATATGACCAAGGTTCAAGACTCGGGCCTGACATTTTTTCTCTTTTTTTTTTCTTACTAATAGTTACTTAAATAGTATCCATTTTTTACATTATGTCATGAAAAAATTAGTTTAAATTCACATGTTGCCTAGATGTAGACGTTGCGCCAGTTATTTTTTGGACGTACGGGGACGTTGTAGTATTGTTAGGAGACGTGATGAAAGGTGTTATGTGGAAAATTCAGCTTTAATTTACATGCATGGATGTAGACATTTTTGGACGTTGCGGCAGTTATTTTTTGGATGTGTGGACGTTGCAGTATTGTTAGGAGACGTGGTGGAAGGTGTTATGTGAAAAATTCAGCTTAAATTCACATGCTGCCTGACTGTAGACTTTTTGGACGTTGCGGCAGTTGTTTTTTGACCGTACGGGGACGTTGCAGTAGAGTTAGGAGATGTGGTGGAAGGTGTTATGTGAAAAATTCAGCTTAAATTTACATGCCTGGATGTAGACGTTTTTGGATATTGCGGCAGTTGTTTTTTGTACGTGGTGGACTCAGCGAGGAAAAAAAAATGTGCGTGTCAGCGAACCTTACTATATTTAGTAATTGTATAGCTGTCATGCGAAAATTACTATATATAGTAGTAGGTAGGTACAGGGTATAATTTTTCATCATTTATCAATGAACTATCTGCATAATACTACTATTTAAGAATTGCTAAAAATATATCTAAAATATGATTATTATTTATTGCCCCTCTTTTTAATATTTACCGCCCTTTGTTCCCAAAAGTACCCCTAATTTTTAGGCAAATCCCTTGACTCTCACCTTTTTTGAGCTAATTCAAGGGGGACAATTTTGAAAAGAGAGGTAAATATTGAAAAGGGCGATAAATAATAACACCCTGTCTAAAATGATAGAATAATGAAGGTACATTTGAAAGTTTATACTTCTTCCATTTCATAATATAAGTCATTTTTTACTTGACACGAATAGTATTAAGAAAGCAATAATTAAATACACATTTTCAAAAATTTAAATTACAATTCATTTTATGTTCTTGATTAATTATCTAGGTAATACAAGACTTTTTAATGAGTGTTGTTGACAAAAACTTTTTAATGAGAACCTTCAACATTTCCCATAAAAAATATGAAATAACTAAGGGTAAATATGTAAAAATAATTATTTATTTTTCCAAAACTAAATAAGTTACTTATATTTTGACATGTTTCTAAAACCAAGAAAAAAACTATAGTATATAACTCATTGATGTATTAAATAGGAAAATAAGATATTTTCTTCACACAATTTAAAATAGAAAGTTGATGAAAATAAATGAGATAGTGAAAATAATATAATCTTTCCATCAAATAATTCTTTTTTAAAATTTTTTTAAGGGATAGTCTCACCAACCCCATTGGGTAAGGAGGACCAGCGGAATTGCTTATCCTGTTATTAAAAAAAACAAAAACTTAAAGGTAGAAGAGCAGTGCATAAGATTTACCCAAAATCCCCGCTAAAATACCCAACCCGCCATCTTAAATCTATACAAACATTAATACTCACCAAAGAGCACCTATCGAACTGATAAAATCATAAGGATACCCTAATGCTAGGAGTGCCTTACGAATCAAGACAAAGCAGCCCTTGAAGACGCCTAGGAGTAGGAAAAGAACAAAATGCCACAGAAGACCCTATTTTTTTTTAGAAAATGGGGTATATGTCAACTAAAAGAAGGAAAGGGGATCAGAAACGTAGGCGAACTACTTTATTATAGTATAGGTCGAATGTTTTTGTGAGCAATAAGCAATAGATCTTCCCTTATTTTGGTTTTGGGAAAGCTGGTGGCCACGCGTGAATTCTTTCAAGGAAACGGGAGGCCTAATTTTACATTGTTCTTTACTTTTGATCTGGTCACGTCGGTTTTCGTTTACCAGCACGTAGGTGGTCTAAATTCCTATGACTGAGTCTTTTTGGCCCCTTTGAAATATTTTCTTAATGTATTAAAGAAACCGTGAAAAATTGTGGACGTCCACCAACGGCCATTCTTGGCTTTGCTATGATAACGCAGTTCCGAAAGGAGTCGGTAGTTGCGCACTGGATCCCTTCGGATATGGAGAACATGTAATGCTGGGTGTGGGTTTGGTGAACCAAATGGTCACTCCTCTAGTTGAAATCTCTGACCCCTTTTTCGTTGCCAAGGTTACACCTTTGGAACACCCCAAAATGGAATTTTTTCTACTCCCCCAATATGAACTTTACGCCGCGTCGACTCCCCTTTCGTCATAAAATGGGGAATTAGACCCAATGCACTTTTAACCAACCAATCCACCATTGTATTACCTTCTCTAAAGACATGAACCACTCTTGGGAGAGAGTGTCTCGCAACTCTTACTTAACAGATTAATAAGAAAGAACGTAGTTCCTGCCATAGAAAATCCCTACCCCTTCTAATCATATCTACCACTGTCTTGTTATCAGATTGTACCTCAACGTTAATCTTTCCTCTGTGAGGTCTGAATGTTTTTTGTTTTAATACTCTAATTACATAATTTTTTAATATATTATATTCATTTTTTAAAATAAAAAAATAAGATTATAATAATTACTATAAAATACAATTATAAGATAAAGTTTAAGTAGTTTTATAGTTTTGAAGATAAATACAAGAGAAGATTAGAAAGACAAAAGAAATTATATTAAATAGACTGAAAAATAAAAAGTAAGATATTGAATGGTTAAATAGATATATGGGTAATTATGAAAGAAATTTTACTAGTCATCGTTCTAATTTTTATTCTCTACCGCTCTAATTTGGACTAAAAACTTCTCCCTCTATGCTTCTCTCTCTTCCCCAGTTGAAGTAAAAGTATAACTTTATCAAAATTAAGACGATAATATTTAAAATTGAGATAGTAACTAATAATACCCTTATGAAAGTATGGTGAGGATTTCTTTACAAGAGGGGAAGGGCATAGTGGATATAGAAATTTAATTATTTATTGTTTGGGTATGGAGAGATGGAGACGGGGGTGGACCTAGCGAAAAGTTCATTTTGGGGGGGGGGGGGGGGGGGGGGGGGGGGGGGGGGTGTGGGGGTGTGTGTAGGGGATATTATATCTCAATGTTAATCCCTATACGGTGACGCTTTGGTACTTTCTGAGTTGCTAACTAAGCCAAAAACCCTAAGCTACCGGCCTCCCACAAACCTTAGCTGCAAGGTCCTCCATGTACTTTTTCTTCGTCACTTTTACCTCGCGGGACTCACTATTTGCTCACACACACTCTAAAAATGCGACCTTTACAATGGGATTAACCCCATCTTGGAATTATCTTGGTATTGCCTTGATTTCGAATTAAAATAAAAAAAAGCTTTATTGCAGTTTTTGTCCCCCATAATAAGGGTAATTTTATTTTTGGTCCTTCTTATGTTTTAAGTGGTAATATTAGTCTTCATTTTTTCTTTTAGCAGATTTGGTCCCTTTTTACGAAAAAATTTAGAAGATAACGGACTAACTCATTTGATCGCAAGTCAAACTTAATTTTTCTCCAATCCTCATGATGTTTTCAATCCATTTTATGACTCGATTGCTCATGAATGTTCAATTCAATTAGATCGACTCACAATCTAAAATGATGGCCGAAACCCTAAATGGGTTGAACATTCATGAGGATCCGGATCATAAAATTAGTTAAAAATATCGTGATACAAATCATTTTGAAGAAAAAAATTAGGTTTGAATAGCGATCAAATGAGTTAATTCGTTATCTTATAAACTTTTTTGTAAAAAATGACTAAATCTGCTAAAAAAACAAAGGATGGGGACTATTATTGCCACTCAAAATATAAGAAGGACCAAAAGTGAAATTACACATATTATGGGGGACCAAAACTGAATTTAATCCAAAATAAAAAACTCAAATATCAAATAAAAAGTGAGAAATAATATAGTTTAATGATTTATTCTTGTTTTTGGGAGAGAAATGATGTGTTCGTGGACATTTTTAATCTTGAAACTACTACCATTCCTTTAAACATTTTTAGGATTTGGCTAATTTGTTACATATAGATATTGAATAACGCTGTCTATAGACATCTCTCAAAAAACACTTATCAGTTTGAAACTGACTCCAACTTTTCACTTTGAACACCATTTTTAATGTGAGGACAATGCATCTCGCAGCTAGCAATACAAGATAATTGTTCTTCTAATGGGAGGCTACTACATGAATTCAGGCAATCTTCCAAACAACCGGCATCCACATAAGCAGTAAAAATCATCAGAGCAATGCATGCAATGAAAAATGGTGCCATATGTGACCTTTCCATTTTTTTTTTTTTTTTTCTATTGATTATTCAATGCAAAAATGGCTTTTGTATATTGATCGGATAAATCCTACACAAATACAGAAGAAAAATTAATTAACATTTTTTCAAAACAAGCCAGGAGATACATGAAGAATGAATTAGGAAGCTTTAGCCTATCATAGATATCTTTTGCTAGCGTAATTAAAGGGATGAAAAAAAAGAATTAAACATTTTGGTTTTTGAAAAAAAAAAACACACAAGAATTAAACATCTTGATTTTTTTCTTTTTTTTTTTTTAAAAAACAATTATTTGAAAATTAACAGCTAAAATAACCTTGGAATACTTTCAAGCTTTTGTTCGGAAAATGAATCTCTACTGACAAAAAGTGATACATATATAGAGATGAGTGATGTTTGAATCAATGAATTGTAATTTTTATTTAATTTTAATAATTGGTGTAGATTGTGATAATTAAATATAATATGTTTGAATTTTTAGTTTTAATTATGTTATTTAAACTTCTTTCCAATTTGTTAATTTAGGGCTGGACACCTACTGCTGAATTAATTATATATCGTGTCCCTATTCTCATTCTTATCTATATTTATTCATTTCAATTGTAACGAATTTAAGACCAAAATGTTGTTTCCATTTCTCACTGTCTATAAAACCTTACAAAAGCCCCATTTGATAAAATATAATTTAACATTTGAAGTCTGAAATATGTATTCTAAATTCTGAAAAGTAAATTCATTATGTTAAATTGTTTGATAAAATTAGAATATATGTCTGAAATCTGAATTTTGATGTCTGAATTCTGAATTATTCTAAATTATGAACTCTAAACTCTAATAAGTTTATAAAATAAAATTTATTTAAATTTTAAACTAAATTACTTTTTTTTTAAAAAAAATAGACACATTTTTTTAACTTATATAATATAATTTTTAAAATATATAATTATTTACTTAATCATATGAAATTAAAATAATAAAAAAAATTTAAAATTTTTTAACAATAAATTAGACTGTCATTATTATTTTGAAACTAAAATATTAATTAAAATAAATAGCACAAATTAATAAAAATTTATTTTAAAAACGCAAGTAAAAACTATATTTTTTTATTTATTTAAATAATAAAAATATTTTATATTAAAAATATTTAATGAAATAAAAATTATTTAAAGAAAATCCTAAAAAGAATGATAAATAATGAAGAAAAGAAAAACATTACAAGTAATTGAGTTCAACAATAAGTGATATACAAATTACTTATTTTTATGACTCTTAATTCACTAAGTTAGAAATAAGTTGAGTTATCAACGCTTTTAATCAAATAATTACTTAAATAATTAAAACTAAATACTGAATTGGTTTATCAAACATATATTCAAGAAAAACACAATAAAATTTATAATTAAAAATTTTAAAATTAAGATTAACACAATAACATTTATAATCAAAAATTTTAAAATTAAGATTAATACATTTGTATCATCCATTTTCCCTCAGTTGCCCCTCAAAAATAGGAAATTAGCCTAATATGACACTGCGTAAATATGCAACATCTCGGTTGTCCCCGGTGTGACCTGCTACTCTCGATGTGATTCGAACTCAAAATCTCCTAAGCATGTCCTCATCGTCTTCCTTGTTTTCTCTGTAACCACAGTAGCAGGAAGAATCGCTCCAAGAAATGCTGCATTTTTCACAAAAATAAGCACTTTGATGAAGATGACAACGATGATCACGATGATGGAAATCAAAATTATTGTTGCGATCATGTCCATGAAGAAGACTGTGATGGTGATGGTACTAGTTCTAGTAATTGACTGGGGTTTCATTTGATTAACACAAGTAGCTGTTCAGGAATTTTTTACCAAAAAAAAATTAATTATTTTCCTCCCCCATTTCCTTATTTTTTTATCTTTTTATTTTTCTAAAAAATACTGTATGTGTGAGAATTGTTCTTATAATTGGTTATTATAGGATTAAATATGTTTAAAATAATTAAGATAGTATTCATTTTGTTGGGATAAAAAAATATATATTCATTTTGTTGAATTTTGATAAATTATTTAAAAAATAGTAAAAAATAATTTGGGAAGATTATTTTAAAAATAAGGCTACAAATAATAAAAAATGGACTACAAATAGTAATATCAATAATTCTAGTTCTGGTCTCTTCTGCGATGGGCTAAAATTTGTTGACCATACAAGTTATTCAGGATATATCTTGAATGTTAATACAATATACGTTGAAACAAATTAATTTTAAATTAAAAAAATCTATATTTATTAATTTTAATGGTAACAAATTTATGACCACGATTTGGTTATCCTTACACACTTTCTATCAATATTCACGAAAATTTTTTTATTAAAAAATTAATTTTAAATTTAAAAATCTATATTTATTAATTTTAATGGTAACAAATTTATGACCATGATTTGATTATCCTTACACACTTTCTATCAATATTCACGAAATTTTTTTTTTCTCTGTCAAATATCCAATGAGAAACACTAAATTTTACAATTAACATTAATAAATTTGTATCATCTCCATTTTAAAATAAAATTGATAAATGAGTATAATACTAGATCACTTCACAATATTGTTATTTTAATTATATGATGAATAAAGTTTGAATCAATGAACCATTGTAATTTTTGTTTATTTTTATTAACTGGTGTAGATGATGAGAATTCAATAATATCTATTATGATTTTGACTTAATTAAATTTGTTTGGCATTTATTAATTTATTTGTTTTTTTATAAATAACTCCAATTCAAAATATATTATTTTAAGCGGTGAGAGTTTACCACTGAATTACAACTTATGATGATGAGAGTTCAATAATATCTATTATGATTTTGACTTAATTAAATTTGTTTGGAATTTATTAATTTATTTGTTTTTTTATACATAATTCCAATTCAAAATCTATTGTTTTAAGGGATAGGGGTTTACCACTGAATTACAACCCGCATGTCTATTAATTGGACACCTATTACTGAATAAATTATATAATTTCCCTAATGTCATTCTTATCTAAATTCATTAATTTAAATGATAACCACTTTAAAACAACGATTTTGTTACCTTTTCACTCTTTCTATAAAAGCTGACTAACATTGTTTTACTCTCTCCAATATTCTTGAAAAACACACTAACATTTCTAATTAAATTTTTAAAATTATGATTAATAAATTTGTATAATTTATTTTAAAATATAATATATAAGAAAGTGTAATACTAATCACTTAACAATATTATTTTTTAATTTTTAAACTCACTCTTTTTTCTTTGATACTGAAGTTTGTATTAAGCTAGAATTATTTGGTAACTTTTTATTTTATTACACTATTTTTATTTAGAAAATGGTTGAATTCTGACCACAAAGCAATGTTTGGTCCTTTATAATGGGTGCTTTCAATTTCGGCCATCATTATTTTGTTCAGTGCATCAAAAACTTACTATTATAGTGTTATTCTATCGAAATTTCCTTTTATATCTAATATTGTGCACTTATATCTATCATCCAAAAAAAATGTTAAGGAATCTAGATTGAGGGAAACTAGCATCTTTTCAATTATGTGTGGAAGAAATTGCATCAAATGGGGTTAACCCCGCCTTGGTTTTGAAGAAATAAAAAACACAAATAAATTTACTAAAATATAAAATAAAAAAGTGAAAAATAGTATAGTTCAATAATATAGTTATGTTTTCTAGACAGAAATGATATGTTTTATAACAGTTTTTAGATCTTGAAACTACTACCAAACCTACAAACACTTTTGGGATTTGGCTTATTGATTACATATAGAAATTAATTAACATCCTCTTAGGAAGTCCTCACGACGCCCTTATCAGTTTGAAACTGACTGCATCGACGATAAAACATTTTTGTCTTGATCTCTATTTTCAGTGTGAGGACAACGCACCGAGCATCCAGAAACACACGCAAATATTTCTGGTGCAGAGAGGCTGCTACATGATTGCACGCAATCATTAAAACAATCGGCATCAACGGATGTAGCGAAAAGCATCAGAGCAACACATGCAATGAAAAATGGTGCCAGTTGTGACCTTCCCATTTTTTTGTTCTATTGATTACTTGACAGAAAAATGGCTTTTTTATATTTATTGAATAAATCCTGCACAAAAACAGAAGGAAAACTAATTAACTATTTTTTAAAAACAAACAAGTAGATACCTTGAATAATGAATAAGAAAAATTTAGCGTAGGAAAAGGGATGAAGAAAGAGGACGGAAGAATAAAACATATCAGTTTCTTTTTCAAAAACTATTATTTGAAAACTAACAACTAAATTACCTTGGATTACTATCGAGTTTTGTCTGGAAAATGAAATGCTACGGACAAAAAGTGGTGAATTTATAGGGGCAAATGATTTTTGGTTCATTGAATCATTGTAATTTTCAATTATTTTTATTAAATAGTGTAGATTATGAGAATTCAATATGTTATATTATAATCTCCTCAAAAAAAAATGTTATATTATAATATTTATGTTTTAATTATATTAGTGAAATTTTTTTACCATCATATTAGTTTATGGGCTGGACACCTATTATTGAATTAATTATATATCATGTTCCTATTTCATTGGTCATTGGTATATGCTAAAAATACACAATTAATTTATTATACACGTTTAAAACTTGAGAAATTTGATCTAAACGTTTCAATTAACGTATTTTATGCCAATTTAACAGTTAAATTAGCAGCCGCTCAATTTTATGACACGTTTGTTAACTTATCAAGTATCTGCCACGTTAACTTTTCTTCGAAGCATGTCTGCCATGTGAATCAATTATATATCATGTTATTATCCCATTCTTACACATATATATCTATTCATTTGAGCGGAAACCAATTTAAGTCCACGATTTTGTTACCATTTCACACATTCTATAATTATTTACTATCACTCCTTACTTTCTCCAATATTCTTTAAAAACACGTTGACTTTTACAACTTAAATTTTAAAATTAAGATTAATATATTTGTAGTATATACTTTTGATATAAATTTGATAAACGAGTGTAATACATGATCACTTCACAATATTGATAGATAAATTTTTAAAATCAAACTTTTTTTTTGATCCAGAGGTTTGTGTTTAGTTAGAATTATTTGGTAAATATTTATTTTATCATACTATTTTTATTATGAAATGATTTAATTCTTACAAAACGCATTTTTGGGTCATAGGGTAGTTTCAGACAAATTATATGATACTACTACAGTAGTGTCATGCTATTGTACCCAGTGCGGGTGCTGCTTTCGATTTATATAATCAGCATGATTTTATATTAGGATTTAGTATTATAAAATGAAGATATCGTAAATCAAAACTTTCTGGAATTAGATATTGGAGGAGGAATGAATGTAGTTGACAGCGTTCTTATTCAGAGATCGCTTCTGTTTATATGTATATGTATATGTATATGTATACATACAAAGGAAAATGATTATATCATTTGAGACGTGAGTTTATATAAAGTAGAACATGAGTTTATATCATGTGAAACATGTGTTTATATCAATATAACAAGGGGTTATATCATGTGTACAGGAGTAAAGATTTGATTACATCGTTGAATAATACGAGTTTATATCAAGTACAATGTGAGTTTATATCATGTAAAGCATGTGTTTATATCAATATAACAATGGTTAATATCATGTATAAAGAGTAAAAATTTGATTAATAGTGTTTGAGTAGAGTTTATATATATATATATAAAAAAAAATGAGCTATATCATATAGATTGTTGTTTTATATCAACTAGAAAAGAGTTTATATCAATAAAAAAATACAATACAATAGTATTTTATATTAACTATATTCCTGATAAAAATAATAGTATTTCATATCAACTGAAATTGTGTTTATATGTATATGTATATATACAAAGGAAAGATAATTATATCATTTGAGAGATGAGTTTATATCAAGTAGAACATAGTTTATATCATGTGAAACATGTGTTTATATCAATATATCAATTAACATTTTAAAATTAACATTAATAAATTTGTATCATCTCCATTTTAAAATAAAATTGATAAATGAGTGTAATACTTAGATCACTTCACAATATTATTATTTTAATTATATGATGAATAAAGTTTGAATCAATCAACCATTGTAATTTTTTTTTTTTTATTAATTTGTGTAGATTGTGAGCCCTATTCTCTTGACGAGACGAGAGAAGTGTTTAGTACTGAATTACAATTTTCTTATCTATTAATTTATTTGTTGGACACCTATTATTACTGAATAAATTATATAATTTCCCTACTGTCATTCTTATCTAAATTTATTAATTTAAAAGGTAACCAATTTAAAACAAATATTTTGTTACCATTTCACTTTTTCTATAAAAGCTGACTAACATTGTTTTACTCTCTCAGATTTTTTTTTTTTTTAAATAACAGTCCTAGTCCCAAAGATTTTTGGACCGGCGGGCGAAACCCCTTTCATTCATTTGAAAATTTCCTCAAACCGCCCCTATACAAAAGCATCTGAATCCTAAAACCACCCCTGACAACAACAAAAAGGGGTTTTGATATTTACAAATCTGCCTTAATTAATCTAGGAGAGTTTAAACAAAAGATGAGTTCATTTGGCACATTGTTTTACCCTTAAGACAGGTACAGCATCTGCATCAAGATTGATCAATCCCTTTAATTCCATTGGCATATCCCTCGTAGAATTAAAAGCTGCAGCGGCTCCATTTGCACCCATTTTTGCAAGAAAATCTGCTGGTTTGTTCCCTTCTCGGAATATATGATCCATCGATGAGGAGTTGAGCTCTAGAAAAGAGGCTATCTCCTTGAGCTTTCTGTACTCCTTCCAGAAAAATCTTTTTTCGTTGCTGATCATTTTCACCAACCCTGAATTGTCCGTGAATAGTGAGACATTTGATAAATTCTTCCTTTTACAGTATCTCACTGCCTCCACTGCAGCTCTGATTTCCGCTTGTAGTGGAGAGGTGGTTTCCAAGAAGTTCCCTTCACCATAAACCAATTCCCCTGTTCTCCTCCTTACAATGAATCCGTAGCCTCCCGTCCCATTTCCTCTACAAGAACCATCTATATTTATCACCCATGGCTGAGAGCAATAGTTTTTCCAAATGATCACCTTTACTTCTCTGGTTGGCCTGCGTCTATGTGGTTTCGTTATTTCCAGCTGGAGTAATTCAGTCCTCAGATCCTCCTGAAGCTTTTCCAGATTTGGCTCTTTCCCTTCAAACACAAAAGAGTTCTTCCTTTTCCAAAGAATCCACAGTAGGAGTAGTGGAGCATGTTTTCAGTGTGTTAGTTCCTATTCTGACCAGCAAGAATTATACCAAATTTGGAGCAAACTCCACCCCATTTCTCTTCTCAGACCCAATCCCACAGCAACAGTCAATTTATCCCAAAAGAACCTTATTCTCGGGCATGCAAAGAAGCAGTGGTATAGAGTTTCTGTATTATCCCACAACAACAGTCAATTTATCCCAAAAGAACCTTATTCTCGGGCATGCAAAGAACCTTATTCTCTAAGTATAATATTGGTGTATTGTGTATTTTAGAACCTTTTGTGGATAGTAGTAGAGTTATGACTTTTGCTAGGAGTTTACATTTTGATTCTGCCTTATATAATCCTAATGGAAAGATATGGCTGTTGTTCAAAAATTCTGTGAAAATTAGAGTTTTAGTGCAAGATGAGCAGGTGATCAGTGGAGAAATTCAGCACGGGGAGCTTCCATGCCCAATTTTCTTCAGTTGGATTTATGCTAGTACCAGCTACACAAGGAGAAGGGAATTATGGGAGAGGCTATGTGATTTCAGAAAAGATCATTCGGGGCTACCTTGGGCAGTAGGGGGGGACTGGAACATTATAAGGACAATTGAAGAGTATAAAGGAGCAGCTTCTCCGGCAAAGAGACCAATTGAGGAATTTAATGAATTCATAAATGTCGTAGAACTTGAGGAAATTCCGGCAGTAGGCTATAAATACACTTGGAGTGGGAAAAGATCCTCTGCTACGGCAGTGCTCTCTCAGATATTCTTGAAAAACACACTAACATTTCTAATTAAATTTTTAAAATTATGATTAATAAATTTGTATCATTTATTTTAAAACATAATATATATATATATAAAAGTGTAATACTATCACTTAACAATAATATTTTGTAATTTTTAAACTCACTCTTTTTTCTTTGATACGGAAGTTTGTATTAAGCTAGAATTATTTGGTAAGTTTTTATTTGGAAAATAATTTGGGCCCTCATTATTTTGTTCATTGCATCAAAGACTTTATAAACAGTACATGGTTATTATTACTGTGTGGTGTCATTTTAGAATTTTCTTTTGAAATTCATATCATATAACCAATATTTCGCATTTATATCCATCCAAGAAACATGTTAAGGAACCTATGAGGGCTCTTTCATTATTTGTGGAAGAAATTGCATCAATTGAACCCCCACCTAGGTACCGTATTAGTTTTGAATAAATAAAAAACGCAAATAAATTTACTAAAAAATAAAATAAAAAATAAAAATAGTATATACTTATGTTTTCTAGACGAAATTGATATGTTTTATAGCAGTTTTTAGATCTTGAAACTACAACCAAACCTACAAACACTTCTAGGATTTGGCTTATTGATTACATATAGAAATTAATTAAGATCCTCTGAGGTAGTCCTCATGAGGCCCTTATCAGTTTTAAACTAACTGCATTGATGATAAAATATTTTCACTATGATCTTCATTTTTAGTGCGAGGACAACGCACCGAGCAGCCAGAAACACACGCAAATATTTCTGGTGGAGAGAGGCTGCTACATGATTGCACGCAATCATTATAACAATCGGCATCAACGGATGTAGCGAAAAGTATCAGAGCAACGCATGCAATGAAAAATGGTGCCAGTTGTGACCTTCCCATTTTTTTGTTCTATTGATTAATTGACAGAAAAATGGCTTTTTTATATTTATCGAATAAATCCTGCACAAATACAGAAGGAAAACTAGTTAACTATTTTTTAAAAACAAACAAGTAGATACATTGAATAATGAATAAGAAAAATTTAGCGTAATGAAGAAGGAGGACACAAGAATAGAACATATCGGTTTCTTTTTCAAAAACTATTTGAAAACTAACAACTAAATTACCTTGGATTACTATTGAGTTTTGTCTGGAAAATGAAACTCTCCGGAGAAAAAGTGGTGAATTTATTGGTGGTGAATGTTGTTTGATTCATTGAAGCATTGTAATTTTCAATTATTTTTATTAAATGGTGTACATTATGAGAATTCAATATGTTATATTATAATCTCCTAAAAAGAAATTGTTATATTATAATTTTTATTTTTTAATTATGTTAGTTAAATCTTTTTTCCAACATATTAGTTTATGGGCTGGACACCTATTATTGAATTAATTATATATCATGATCTTATCTCATTCGTATATAGTAAAAATACACAATTGGTTGATTTTACACGTCTGAAACTTGAGAAATTTGGTCTAAACGTTTCAATTAATGTATTTTATACAAACTTCATGGTTAAATTAGCAGTCGCTCAATTTAATGGCACGTGACTGTCACGTATCTTCCACGTGAACTTTTTTTTGAAGCATGTATGCCACGTGAATCAATTATATATCATGTTCTTATCTCACTCTTATATATATATATATATATTCATTTCAGCGGAAACCAATTTAAGTCCACAATTTTTTATTACATTGAGTGATACTGTGTTTTTGTTATTTTATTTTGTATCATTGGTGGCACTGCTAGTTGTGAAATTTTTTATTATATTGGATGGTACTATACTGTGTTTGGTGGCACTATATTTTGCTAGTGGTGAGATTTTTTATTACATTGAGTGGTACTGTGTTTTCATAATATTTTTTGTACCATTGGTGACACTATATTTTACTAGTGGTTGGATTTTTTTATTATATTGGGTGGTACTGTGTTTTTATTATGTTATTTTGTACATTTGTGGCATTGCATTCTGCTAGTGGTGGGATTTTTTATTGCATTAGGTGGTATTGTATATTCTCCAGCAAAAATTAATTTAATTATCAACACAAAAATTTAAAAAATTAGCATTCATCCCAATACGATCCTCCAAATCCATCATAATTCCAATCCCAAAACGGCACCAAACAAATAAGTAAAACACAAGGCTATTATTTTCTAATGAATGCATAGAATTAAGAAACATAAAAACAAGGTTTTTACAGCAAAATCCATATTGTATGACAAAATTAATATAATAATTTTATTCTGTCTATTCCACTTATATATTATATACCTATTTTGCAAAAATTCCAAGTTTAAACCAAAGTAGAACACAAATTTGAAGCGGAATAAAAAAGGGCAGGAAGCAAGAATTTCCTCCCATTGACGCCATTAGCATTGTAGCTTGCTTTTGTAGCAGAGTCCACCAGCAAGTTGTCAGGAAAACTTCATAACAAAAAGGATTCTAATGGCAGAAAAAAAAATAGAGAGCACGAAAGTATAAGAGAGAATTCAATGCAAAAAAAAGATTTACCACTGCTTTTCCGTATGTTGCTGTATTTTTCTTCCAATCACCACCGGTCGTTTCTGAAATCTGAGAGATTTTTTTTTTTTTTGGCTTTAGAATGTTGAATAATGATTTTAGGTTTTGGCTGAGGGATAAGGGAGGTAGGCTGTGATTTTTAGGCGGATTTTTATGGAATTGATGTAGTTATGATAAATGCCAATTTGAGTTCAGTTTTCACGCGCTTCTATTTATTATTTTACTAATTTTATTTTTATATATTTTACTGTATTGGTCTATGTTACTAGATAGTCCATGTACTAATATATACTAACTGCTCTCCAATATTTTTAAAAAACACGTTGACTTTTACAACTTAAATTTCAAAATTAAGATTAATATATTTGTAGTATATACGTTTTGAGATAAATTTGATAAACAAGTGTAATACATGATCCTTCACAATATTGATAGATAAATTTTTAAAATCAAACTTTTTCTTTGTCCGGAGGTTTGTGTTTAGTTAGAATTATTTGGTAAATATTTATTTTATTATACTATTTTTATTATGAAAATGATTTAATTCTTACAAAACGCATTTTTGGGTCATAGGGTAGTTTCAGACAAATTATATGTTACTACTATAGTAGTGTTATGCTATTGTACCCGGCGCGGGTTTTGTATAGGGAGCGGGTTTAATTAGTGGTCTTCACATTTTTTTTTAATTGAGACGGTTTGTCTGGATTTTATTTCCTCACGCGCACTTTGATATCTAGCTAATCACATTCTTTATATAAGGCGCATGTTTTTTCATTTTCAAATACTACATTCATTCAATTTACCAAATATCGTTTATATCGTTCTTTTTTCTTCTCGCCAAATTGATTTTTAACTAATGCAGATTGTTCGAATTCCAGGTATT
Organism: Knoxia roxburghii; assembly: GCA_030378225.1. NCBI lineage: Eukaryota > Viridiplantae > Streptophyta > Magnoliopsida > Gentianales > Rubiaceae > Knoxia > Knoxia roxburghii. Next base: position 38,940,843 of record CM059420.1, on the reverse strand, counting down.
TCAGCTTATAATTGTTATTTTTGTGATCGGATCGCAGATATCGTTCGTTTTTTCTTTTTTTTTTTTTTTTGCTGAAGTTATTGCTTTGTTTTTTTGACCTGATATTTTGCTTTCTCCATCGTTTAGAATGCTAGTGAACATGAATTTATAGGGTAAAATATTGAAATTTTGTCAATGTACCATAAGACAAAAAAAAAAAAAAAAAAAAAAAAAGGCGTGTGAGGAATGACAAGGGAAAAAATTTCCAATTAATTAAAACTATCATATAGTTTGCTAAAAGCTTGGTAGGGTAAATGATGTATCCTATACCAAAATTGTAAAAATATAAAATTTATATCATAATTTTAGAACTATCATGGGGAATAGTCCATTTGTATAGAGTCTACAATTACTTGAATGTTATGACTCCCTAAATATGTATTGTTTCCCAATTTAACCAATGTAATCCGGTCACTTGTCCATGAACTATTTGCATGATACTACCATTAAGAATTGGTAAAAATATATCTAAAATATGATTATTATTGATGACCACCTTTTTTTAAAAAAAAATATTTACCGCCCCCACTTTCGAAAAGTACCCTAATTTTTTGGTAATTTATATGGTGGTCATGCAATTTTACTCCTACCACTGTAGCGCGCTACAGTAACGAGCTACAGTACGCGCTACAGTACCTTCCTTTTTTTTTTTGTTATTTTTTGCTATTTTTTATTTTATTTTTTATCTTCCTCCTTGAGTCTTTTTTCCGTCCATTTTTTTTCCAAACCATTCAGTATTTGCTCCTGAATTGTTTTATTTTATAATTTTCTCCTGAATTGTTTGATTTTGATAAACAACAAGAATCTGTGATAGCTATGTTGGAAAATAAGTCACGATGTGATATTAGTTATGCATTGATTTGATATAACGTTTGTATTGATCTGATATTAGTTCTATGTTAATATGATATGTTTTCAGTATATTGGTTTTGGACGTGTGCTACTTGTTCTGGACGTGGTGCTAGTTGTTTTGGACGTGGTGCTAGTTGTTCTGAGACGTGGTGAGTTGTCTCTGTGAAAAAAATAGCTTAAATTACATGCATGGATATAGACGTTTCTGGACGTGATGCTAGTTGTTTTGGACGTAGCGAGACGTGGTAGACTATGTTCTGTGAAAAATTCAGCTAAAATTCACATGTTTGGATGTATACGTGGTGTGATAGTTGTTTTGGACGTGGTGCTAGTTGTTCTGAAACGTGGTAGGTTGTTTTTGTGAAAAAAATATCTTAAATTCACATGCATGGATGTAGACATTTATGGACGTGGTGCTAGTTGTTTTGGACGTAGCGAGACGTGGTAGACTATGTTCTATGAAAAATTCAGCTAAAATTCAGCAGATATAAGACATCAGATCACAACATGAACACATCAGATCACGAAAACACAGAGATCAGATCAACTGAATACACACATCGGATCAAGGAAAAACACACATCAGATCAACTTAATTCACACATCAGATCAAGGAAAAACACACATCAGATCAACAAAAAATTGACATCAGATCACTATTTTCATAACAAATCATTTCATAACTTAAATTCACACACATGGATGTAGACGTTTTTGGACGTGGTTCTAGTTGTTTTTGACGTGGTGCTAGTTGTTTTTGGACGTGGTGCTAGTTGTTCTGAGACGTGGTGGGTTGTCTTTGTGAAAAAAATAGCTTAAATCACATGCATGGATATAGACGTTTCTGGACGTGGTGTTAGTTGTTTTGGACGTAGCGAGACGTGGTAGACTATGTTATGTGAAAGATTCAGCTAAAATTCACATGTTTGGATGTATATGTGGTGTGATAGTTGTTTTGGACGTGGTGCTAGTTGTTCTGAAACGTGGTGGGTTGTTTTTGTGAAAAAAATAGCTTAAATTCACATGCATGGATGTAGACGTTTTTGGACGTGGTGCTAGTTGTTTTGGACGTAGCGAGACGTGGTAGACTATGTTTTATGAAAAATTCAGCTAAAATTCAGCAGATATAAGACATCAGATCACAACATGAACATATCAGATCACGAAAGCACAGAGATCAGATCAACTGAATACACACATCAGATCAAAGAAAAACACACATCAGATCAACTTAATTCACACATCAGATCAAAGAAAAACACACATCAGATCAACAAAAAATTGATATCAGATCACTATTTTCATAAAAAAATCATTTCATAACTTAAATTCACACACATGGATGTAGACGTTTTTGGACGTGGTTCTAGTTGTTTTTGACGTGGTGCTAGTTGTTTTTGGACGTGGTGCTAATTGTACTGAGACGTGGTGGACTGTCTTTGTGAAAAAAATTAGTTTAAATTTACACACATGGATGTAGACGTTTTTGGACGTGGTGCTTGTTGTTTTGGACGTGGTGCTAGTTGTTCTGAGACGTGGTGAGTTGTCTTTGTGAAAAAAATAGCTTAAATCACATGCATGGATATAGACGTTTCTGGACGTGGTGCTAGTTGTTTTGGACGTAGCGAGACGTAGCGAGACGTGGTAGACTATGTTCTGTGAAAAATTCAGCTAAAATTCACATGTTTGGATGTATATGTGGTGTGATAGTTGTTTTGGACGTGGTGCTAGTTGTTCTGAAACATGGTGGGTTGTTTTTGTGAAAAAAATAGCTTAAATTCACATGCATGGATGCAGACGTTTCTGGACGTGGTGCTAGTTGTTTTGGACATAGCGAGACGTGGTAGACTATGTTCTATGAAAAATTCAGCTAAAATTCAGCAGATATAAGACATCAGATCACAACATGAACACATCAGATCACGAAAACACAGAGATCAGATCAACTGAATACACGCATCAGATCAAGGAAAAACACACATAAGATCAACTTAATTCACACATCAGATCAAGGAAAAACACACATCATATCAACAAAAAAATAGCTTAAATTCACATGCATAGATGTAGACGTTTATGGACGTGGTGCTATTTATTCTGAGACGTGGCGGGCTGTCTTTGTGAAAAAAATTAGTTGAAATTCACATGCATGGATATAGACATTTCTGGACGTGGTGCTAGTTTTTTTTGACATGGTGCTAGTTGTTTTTGGACGTGGTGCTAGTTGTTCTGGTATCTATAGTCTGTTGATCTGATATCTTCTGTGTCATTATTTTTAAAAAAAAAGTATTTTTTTTAAAAAAAATTATTTTTTTTAAAAAGGCTGTGCGTCAAAAAAAGAAAAAAAAAAACTGTAGCGCGTTACTATAGCGCGCAACTATAGCGCGTCACTGTAGCGCACCACTGTAGCAGTAGGAGTAAAATTCACGGTAGTCCTAGGACTACCGTAAACGAACTCAAATTTTTTAGGCAAATCTCTTAACTCTCCCTTTTTTTTTTACCTAATTCATGGGGAGATTTTGAAAAGAGGGTGGTAAATAATTACCCCCATCTAAAATGATAGAATAATAAAGGTACATTTGAAAGTTTCTACTTCCTCGGTTTTATAATATAAGTCATTGTTTAGAATAGTACTAAGAAAGCAATCATTAAATACACATTTTCATAAATTTAAATTATAATTCATTTTATATTCTTAATTAATTTTTTAGGTAATACAAGACATTTTAATGAGTGTTGTTAACAAAAACTTTTTAATGAGAAACTTCAAGGGTACCCATAAAAAATATGAAATAACTAATGGTAAATATGTAAAAATAATTATTTATTTTTCCAAAACTAAATAAGTGGTTTATATTTTTATACGTTTCTTAAAAAAAACATTATAGTATATAACTCATCGATATATTAAACAGATCCGTATACTGTAGTGTTATATGAGTAAAATTTATCATGCTCCTACAGTAGCGCGCTACAGTAACTTGCTACAGCTTTTTTTTTTTTTTTTGAAGCACAGCTTTTTTTTAAAATAATAATAATTTTTAAAAAAATAAAATAAAATAAGACAGAAGATATCATATCAGCGAACAACAAATATCATATCATAAATATAAAAGAAATTATCTCATAAAACTAAAACATACTTAACAAGGGGGATCAAATCATGATTATATAGATATCAGATCACAAAATAGTAGACATCAGATCAATAAACTATAGATATCAGATCAAGAATATAAAAGAAATCATACAATAGAACTAAAACATACTTAACAAGGAAGATCACATCATGATTATATAGACATCAGATCATAGAATAGTAGACATTAGATCAACAGACTATATATATCAGATCAAGAATATAAAAGAAATCATACAATATAACTAAAATATACTTAACAAGGGGGATCATATCATGATTATATAGATATCAGATCAACAGACTATAGATATTAGATCAAGAATATAAAAAAAATCATACAATAGAACTAAAACATAGTTAACAAGGGAGATCACATCATGATTATATGGACATCAGATCACAGAATAGTAGACAACAAATCAATAAACTATAGATATCAGATCAAAAATATAAAAGAAATCATACAATAGAACTAAAATATACTTAACAAGGGGGATCAAATTATGATTATATAGACATCAGATTACAAAATAGTAGACATCATATCAACAGACTATAGATATCAGATTAAGAATATAAAAAAATCGTACAATAGAACTAAAACATACTTAACAAGAGGGATCACATCATGATTATATAGACATCAGATCACAGAATAGTTGACATCAGATCATTGGAAAAAAGATAGCATATCACAGTATATAAAATTAAATAATTATAAATAAATAAATAAATTTTTTTTAATCATTTTTTTAAATTCAAAAACATCAAAAAAAATTATTGAATTGTTTTTAAAAAACGGACGAAAAAAAAGTTTCAGGGAAAAAGAAAAAAAACATTGAAGGAATAAGAAAAGAATTGAAAGCTGGATAAAAGTTGGACAAAAATTGAAAACAGCGCAGGGATACGCGAGTTTTTAAAAAAAAATTAAAAACATTCTCCACAGACCCGTGCGCGTGGAGTCATTGATCTCATTCTAAAAAATTACTATTTTTGGAGTGAGAGTATATTTACATTGTGGTCCTATAGGACCACCATATAAATTATCGTATTAAACAGGAAAATAAGTGATATTTTTTTCACACAATTTAAAATAGAGAGTTGATCAAAATAAATGAGATAGAGAAAATAATATATTCTTTCCATCTGATAACTATTTTTAAAAAAATTTTTAGGGGATAGTCTCACCAACCCCATTAGGTAAGGAGGACTGGCGGAATTAGTTATACTGTTAACAAATAAACAAAAACTTAAAGGTAGAAGCAGTGCATAAATTTACCCAAAAACCCAGCTAAAATACCCGATTCGCCATCTAAAATCTATACAAACGCTATTACTTACCAAAGGAGCACCTATCTAACTCATACAATCATAAGGATACCCTAACGTTAGGAGTTCCTTGCGAATCAAGACAAAGCAGCCCTTGAAGACGCCTAGGAGTAGGAAAAAAACAAAATGCCACAGAAGACCCTCATCTTTTTAGAAAATGAGGTCTATGCCAATTATAGTATAGGTCGGATGTTTTTGTGAGCAATAAGCTGCAGATCTTTCAAGGCAACGGGAGGCCTGATTTTACATTGTTCTTTACTTTTGATCTGATCACATTGGTTTTCGTTTAAAACACTTAAGTGGTCTAAATTCCTATGACTAAGTCTTTCTGGCCCCTGTGAACATATTTTCTGAATGTATTAAAGAGGGCCTCTTTAATCGTGAAAAGTGGTGGACAACCACTAACGGCTATTCCTGGCTCAACTACAATAACGCTATTCCGAAAAGAGTCGGTAGTTGGACATTGGATCCCTTCGGATCTGGATAACGAGTAACATTGGGGCAAGGTTTGGTGAACCAACTCTTCGCTCCACTAGTTGAAGTCTCAGACCCTTTTTTCGTTGCCTAGGTTACACCTTTGGAATACTCGAGAAGGAAATTTTGTCTACTCCCAATCTGAACTTTACCCCGCGCCGACTCCTTTTTCGTTATAAAGCGGGGAATTAGACCCATATCCACTTTTAACCAACCAATCTACCATTGTATTACCTTCCCTAAAGACATAAACCACTCTTGAAAGAGAGTCTCACAATACTTACTTAACAGATTAATAAGAAAGAACGTAATTCCTACCATAGAAAATCTCTACCCCTTCTAATCATATCCATCACTTTCTTGTTATCAGATTGTACCTCAACGTTAATCTTTCCTCTGTGAGGTCTGAATGTTCTTTCTTTCTTTTTTTTTTTTAATACTCTAATTACACAATTTTTTAATATATTATATTTATTTTTTAAAATAAAAAAATAAGATTATAATAATTACTATAAAATACAATTATAAGATAAAGTTTAAGTAGTTTTATAGTTTTGAAGATAAATACATGAGAAGATTAGAAAGACAAAAGAAATTATATTAAATAAACTGAAAAATATAAAGTAATATATTGAATGAGGCATTACTAGTTATCGCTTCAATTTTAAGTATTATCGTCCATAATTTTTTTATAAGAGGGAAAGGGCATAGCGGATATAGAGATTTATTTATTTATTTATTGTTTGGGTGTGGAGAGATGGAGTTGGGGGTGGATTCATTGAATGAGACGAGGATTATATCCCAATGTCAATTCCTATACGGTCACGCTTTGGTACCGGCCTCCCACAAACCTTAGCTGCAAGGTCCTCCATGTACTTTTCTTCGTCACTTTTACCTCACGGGAGTCACTCTTTCCTCACACACTCTAAAAATGCTACCTTTACAATGGCATTAACCCCATGTAGGTATTGCCTTGATTTCGAATTAAAAAAAAGACTCAAAAATAAAATAAAAAGTGACAAATAATAAAATTTAATAATTTTCTTTTGTTTGTCAGAGAGAAATGATATATTCTTGGACATTTTTAATTTTGAAACTACTACTCTTCCTTTAAACATTTTTTAGATTTGGCTAATTTATTACATATAGATATTAAATAACATTCTTTATAATCATCTCTCAAGAAACACTTATCAGTTTGAAATTTATTCCATCTTTCCACCTTAAACACAATTTGTAGTGTGAAAACAGTGTATATCACAGCTAGTTATACAAGATAATTGTTCTTCTAACGGGAGGCTACTACATAAATTCAGGCAGTCTTCCAAACAACCGGCATCAACGAGAGTAGTAAAAAGCATCAGAGCAATGCATGCAATGGAAAAATTTTGCCATATGTGACCTTTCCGTTTTTTTTTTTTTTTTTTGTTCTATTGATTTTGCAATATAAAATTTGCTTTTAATATATTGATCGAATAAATCTTGCACAAATACAGAAGAAAAATTAATTAATTTTTTTAAAACAAGCCAGGAGATACATTGAAGAATGAATTAGAAAGCTTTAGCCTATCAAAGATATCTTTTGCTAGCGTAATTAAAGGATGAAAGAAAAAAAGAATTAAACATCTTGGTTTTTGAAAAAAAAAAACTCAAGAATTAAATATCTTGATTTTTATTTATTTTTTTGAAAAACAAAATAAAAGCTAAAATAACTTTGGAATACTTTCAAACTTTTGTTCGGAAAATGAATCTCTACGGACAAAAAGTGATAAATTTATAGAGATGAGTGATGTTTGAATCAATGAATTGTAATTTTTATTTAATTTAAATAATTGGTGTAGATTGTGATAATTCAATATAATATGTTTGAATTTTTAGTTTTAATTATGTTATTTAAACTTCTTTCCAATTTGTTAATTTAGGGCTGGACACCTACTGCTGAATTAATTATATATCATGCCCCTATTCTCATTCTTATCTATATTTATTCATTTCAATTGTAACGAATTTAAGACTAAAATGTCGTTTCCATTTCTCACTGTCCATAAAAATTTACAAAAGCCCGGTTTGATGAAATATAATTTGACATCTAAAGTTTGAAATATACGAATTCTAAATTCTAAATATTAAATTCATTATGTTAACCGTTTAATAAAATTAGAATATATGTCTGAAATCTGAACTTTGATGTCTGAATTCTGAATTATTCTAAATGATGAACTCTAAACTCTTAAATTTTAAACTAAATTACATTTTTTTTAAAAAAAATAGACGTATTTTTTTAATTTATATAATATAATTCTTAAAATATATAATTATATACTTAATCATATGAAATTAAAATAATAAAAATATTTAGCAATAAATTAGACTGTCATTATTATTTTAAAATTAAAATATTAATTAAAATAAATAGCACAAATTAAAAAAATTTATTAAAAAACTCAAGTAAAAACTATATTTTTTATTTATTTAAATGATAAAAATATTTTATATAAAAAATATTTAATGAAATAAAAATTATTTAAAGAAAAAACTAAAAAGAATGATAAATAATGAAGAAAAGAAAAACTTTACTAGTAATTCAGTTCAATAATAAGTGATTTAGACATTACTGATTTCTATCATAATCATTGTACTTGCATATCAGATCCACTTAATCCATTCAGATTTTCATTTGTAATTATCAAACGCACTAAATTATTAAGTACTTAACTAAAAAAAACTCTTAATTCACTAAGTTAGAAATAAGTTGAGTTATAACGCTTTTAAATAAGTACTTAATTAATTAAAATTAAATGCTGAATTAGTTTATCAAACATATATTCTAGAAAAACACAATAACATTTATAATTAAAAATTTTAAAATTAAGATTAATACATTTGTATCATCCATTTTTTGAAATATAACTAATAAAATGGCCAGCTCCAGCTTATCAGTATTGATTTTAGAATAAAATGGCATGAATCTCATCTAGTATTGCCTTGATTTCGAATATATTAAAAAAAACAACTCAAATAAATTTACTAAAGTATAAAATAAAAAGTGAGAAATAATATAGTTTAATAATTTATTGAGTAAATTTCAAAATTAGTCATCATACTATGGTCAGTTTCCAATTTTGGTCATCATACTTTCAAAACTATTTTTAAGGTCATCATACTTTTATTTTATTTTCGAAAAAGGTCACTCCGTCCATATTGGCTGTTAACCCTCTTAACGGAGCCTTTTTTTTAGGGCATTTATGTCATTCTCATTTATTTTGCTTTCCAATTTCCATCCAGTAACGCGCTACGGTGTCTTCCTTTCTTTTGTTATTTTTGGCTAATTTTTTATTTTTATTTTTTTTTGCCTTCCTCCTTGAGACTTTTTTCTGTCCGTTTTTTTCTAAACAATTCAGTATTTTTTTAATGTTTTTAAATTTTATAAAAAAAATATTTTTAAATTATCATTTTATTTGTTTTATAATATAATAATTTTAGATATTATGATACATATTATGAACGAAATTTTTTAAAAAAAATAATAATACAGTAGATATCAGATCAACAGATTATAGATATCAGATCAAAAATAAAAAAGAAATCATACAATAGAATTAAAACATACTTAACAAGGGAGATCAGATCAGGATTATATAGACATCAGATCATCGAATACTTGACATCAGATCAACAGACTATAGATATCAGATCAAGAATATAAAAGAAATCATACAGTAGAACTAAAACATACTTAACAAGGGAGATCAGATCAGGATTATATAGACATCAGATCAGCGAATACTTGACATCAGATCAACAGACTATAGATATCAGATCAAGAATATAAAAGAAATCATACAATAAAACTAAAACATACTTAACAAGGGAGATCAGATCAGGATTATATAGACATCAGATCAGCGAATACTTGACATCAGATCAACAGACTATAGATATCAGATCAAGAATATAAAAGAAATCATACAGTAGACTAAAACATACTTAACAAGGGAGATCAGATCAGGATTATATAGACATCAGATCAGTGAATACTTGACATCAGATCAACAGACTATAGATATCAGATCAAGAATATAAAAGAAATCATACAATAAAAGCGAACCATTGGTTATTTATACAAATAACCAATATAATTATTTATACAAATGAAATATTAATTATTTATACAAAAAAAAATTGGTTGCAATCCACTACAAAAAAAAATTACAATATAATTATTTATACAAATGAAATATTAATTATTTATACAAAAAAATTTTGGTTGCAATCCAGTACAAAATAAAAGAGCATTTTACATACATTCATGTGAATTGGAAGAAAAATTCATACACATCAACTATCCAAAAAACAAATACAAACAAATTCTTAAGTTAAAAAACATTCGTTACATCATTCAGTTGATCTGATGTCAAGTATTCGCTGATCTGATGTCTATATAATCCTGATCTGATATCCCTTGTTAAGTATGTTTTAATTCTATTGTATGATTTCTTTTATATTCTTGATCTGATATCTATAGTCTGTTGATCTGATGTCAAGTATTCGCTGATCTGATGTCTATATAATCCTGATCTGATCTCCCTTGTTAAGTATGTTTTAGTTCTACTGTATGATTTCTTTTATATTCTTGATCTGATATCTATAGTCTGTTGATCTGATGTCAAGTATTCGCTGATCTGATGTCTATATAATCCTGATCTGATCTCCCTTGTTAAGTATGTTTTAATTCTATTGTATGATTTCTTTTATATTTTTGATCTGATATCTATAATCTGTTGATCTGATATCTACTGTATTATTATTTTTTTAAAAAAATTTCGTTCATAATATGTATCATAATATCTAAAATTATTTAATTATAAAACAAATAAAATGATAATTTAAAAATATTTTTTTATAAAATTCAAAAACATTAAAAAAAATACTGAATTGTTTAGAAAAAAAACGGACGGAAAAAAGTCTCAAGGAGGAAGGCAAAAATAATAAATAAATAAAAAATTAGCCAAAAATAACAAAAGAAAGGAAGACACTGTAGCGCGTTACTGTAGCGCGCACTGTAGCGCGTTACTGGATGGAAATTGGAAAGCAAAATAAATGAGAATAACATAAATGCCCTAAAAAAAAAGGCTCCGTTAAGAGGGTTAACGGCCAATATGAACGGAGTGACCTTTTTTGAAAATAAAATGAAAGTATGATGACCTTAAAAATAGTTTTGAAAGTATGATGACCAAAACTGGAAACTGACCCTAGTATGATGACCAATTTTGGAATTTACTCCAATTTATTTATGTTTTTTTTTTTTTTTTTTTGTATAGAAATGATATGTTCTTAGACATTTTTAGATCTTGAAACTACTACCATTCCTTTAAACACTTTTGAGATTTGACTAATTTATTACATGTAGATATTAAATAACATTATTTATAGTCATCTCTTAAAAGATATGTATCAATTTGAAACTGACACCATGTTTTCGCCTTGAACACCATTTGTAGTGTGATGACAATGCACCTCGCAGCTAGCAATACAGGATAATTGTTCTTCTAGTGGAAGGCTATTACATAAATTCAGGCAGTCTTCCAAACAACCGGCATCCACGGAAGAAGTAAAAAGCATCAGAGCAATGCATGCAATGAAAAATGGTGCAAGCTGTGACCTTCCCATTTTTTTTGTTCTATTGATTCTGCAATAGAAAATTGGTTTTTGTATATTGATCGGATAAATCCTGCACAAATACAGAAGAAAAATTAATTAACTTTTTTTTCAAAACAAACCATGAGATACATTGAAGAAAAATGAATCAGAAAGCTTTAAAAATTAAACATCTTGATTTTTTTTCCAAAAGCCGTTATTTGAAAATTAACAACTAAAATAACCTTGGAATCCTTTCAAGCTTTTGTTCGGAAAATGAATCTCTACCAATAAAAAGTGATAAATTTATAGGGATAGAATGAATTTTGATGCATTGAATAATTGTATATTTGTTGCTATTAAAACGTGTAGATTGTGTTCATTATATGTCATGTCTCTATTGTCATTCTTATCTATATTTTATTAAGATAACTTTCTCGGCCTTTGGCTAAGATCAAGTGCAGTAACTGTTCTTATCAGTTTAAGATCTGATACTTGGGCCATCAGCCCACATGATATTAAGGGAAGCCCATCAAGGTAGCTTGCTATCTGGAACATCAAGCGTCGCCCATGTGTTGCATTATTGCACGGGCCTGGGCCTGGCGTACCCCTCTAAACTTAATTTAATATTTCTAGTTCTGGTCTCTTCTGCAATGGACTAAAATTTGTTGACCATACAAGTTATTCAGGATATATCTTGAATGTAAATACAATATACGTTGAACCAAATTAATTTTAAATTAAAAAAATCTATATTTATTAATTTTAATGGTAACAAATTTATGACCACGATTTGGTTATCCTTACACACTTTCTATCAATATTGACGAAATTTTTTTTCTCTATCAAATATTCCATAAACACTAAATTTTAAAATTAACATTAATAAATTTGTATCATCTCCATTTTAAAATAAAATAAATGAGTGTAATACTAGATCACGTCACAATATTATTATTTTAATTGTATGATGAATAAAGTTTGAATCAATGAACCATTGTAATTTTTGTTTATTTTTATTAACTGGGGTAGATGGTGAGAATTCAATAATATCTATTATGATTTTGACTTAATTAAATTTGTTTGGAATTTATTAATTTATTTATTTTTATTATACAATATTACTTTCGAACTCAATACCTATTATTTTAAGTAGGTAGTGTTTACTATTAATTTATTTATTGGACACTATTACTGAATAAATTATATAATTTCCCTATTGTCATTCTTATCTAAATTTATTAATTTAAATGGTAACCAATTTAAAATAAAGATTTTGTTACCTTTTCACTCTTTCTATTAAAACTGACTAACATGTTTTACTCTCTCCAATATACTTGAAAAACACACTAACATTTCTAGTTAAATTTTTAAAATTATGATTAATAAATTTGTATCATTTTTAAAATATAATATATAAAAAAGTGTAATACTAATCACTTAACAATATTATTTTTTAATTTTTAAACTCACTCTTTTGTCTTTGATACGGAAGTTTGTATTAAGCTAGAATTATTTGGTAAGTTTCTATTTGGAAAATGATTGAATTCTGACCACAAAGCAATTTTTGGTACTTTGTAACGGGTGCTTTCAATTTCGGCCCTCATTATTTTGTTCATTACATCAAAGACTTTATATTTTACATGATTATTACTATTCTTATGTCATTCTACCGGAATTTCTTTTGAAATCCATATCATATAACCACTATTTCGCACTTATATCCATTCAAGAAACATGTTAAGGAACCTAGATTGAGGGCAACTAGCCTCTCTTTATTATTTGTGGAAGAAATTGCATCAAATGGGGTTAAACCACACCTAGGTACCGCCTTGGTTTTGAATTAAAAAAAACTCAAATAAATTTACTAAAATGTAAAATAAAAAGTGAGAAATAGTATAGTTCAATAATCTACTTATGTTTTCTAAACGGAAATGATATGTTTTATAACAGTTTTAGATCTTAAAACTACTACCAAACCTCCAAACATTTCTGGGATTTGGCTTATTGATTACATATAGAAATTAATTAACATGCTATGAGGTAGTCCTCATGAGGACTTTATCAGTTTGAAAGTGACTGCTTCGACGATAAAATATTTTCGCCTTGATCTTCATTTTTAGTGTGAGGACAACGCACCGAGAAGCCAGAAATACACGAAAATATTTCTGGTGCAGAGAGGCTGCTACATGATTGCACGCAATCATTAAAACAATCAGCATCAATGGATGTGGCGAAAAGCATCAGAGCAATGCATGCAATGAAAAATGGTGTCTGTTGTGACCTTCCCATTTTTTTTTTTTTTTTCTATTGATTACTTAACAGAAAAATATATTATAATCTCCTAAAAAAATATGTTATTTTATAATTTTTATTTTTTAACTATGTTGGTTAAATTTTTTTTCCAACATGTGAGCTTATGTACCTACTATTGAATTAATTATATATCATGTATCTCATTCTTATAAGGTAAAAATACACAATTAATTCTACACTTCTCGAACTTGACAAATTTGATCTAAACGTTTTAATTAACGTATTTTATACCAACTTAACGGTTAAATCACTAACCGCTAAATTTTATGACACGTAACTGCCACGCATATGTCACGTGAGTTTTTTTCAAAGCATATACGCCACGTGAATCAATTATATATCATGTTCTTATCTCATTCTTACATATATATATATATATATATATTTCAAGGGAAACCAATTTAAGTCTACGATTTTGTTACCATTTCACACTTTCCATAAATATTTACTATCACTCTTTACTCCCTCCAATATTCTTTAAAAACACGTTGATTTTTACAACTTAAATTTTAAAATTAAGATTAATATATTTGTAGTATATACTTTTTGAGATAAATTTGATAAACGAGTGTAAGGTTTCGTTTGATAAAACTTAGTCTGAAGTCTGAAATTTGAATCTATTAAGTTAGCCCTGTTTGATAAAATTAAAAAATATATCTGAATCTAAAGTTTGAAATCTGAATAATGAACTATGAATTCTGAAGTTTGAATTATAAAATAAGTTTATAAAATTAAATATATTTAAATTTTAAATGAAATCACTTATTTTTTTAAAAAATGTTACACATATTTTTTTAATATATAATATAACTTTTAAGATGTGTACTTCTTTACTTAATAATGTGAAATTCCACTACTAAAAATATTTTTAAAACTTTTAATAATAAATTAGAATGTTATTATTATTTTAAAACTAAAATATTAATTAAATAAATATCACATATTAATTAAAATTATAAAAAATAAAAACTCATGTCATAAATATATTTTTTATTTATTTTAATGATAAAATATTTTTTAAAAATTATTTAATAAGATAAAAATTATTTAAAGAAAAAACTAAAAAGAATAATAAATATTGAAAATAAAAAACAATTTGCAATCAATTGAGTTCAACAATAAGTGATTCACCAATCATTTATTTTTAGGTTAACAATTGTACTTGCAATTCATACTCACTTAATCTCTTAAGACTTTGAATTATAGTTATCAAATATATTTAATTATTAAGTACTTAATTAAAAAAGTTCTTAATTCATTAAATCAGAAACAAGTTGAATTGTAAAATCGCAATTTATATCCTAAGACTAGTAGTACAGCCCCCATTATACACCTAGCCCAATTTTTCAAAAAAAACAGGTTTTTAATGAAAAAACAAAAAAAAATCGAGTTTTTAATGAAAAAACCAGTGAAAACAGAATTTTTCATCAAAATTATGGGTCAGATGCATTAAATACGCATTTAAATACGTATTTAATGCATTAAATACGCAATTTTTCATCAAAATTATTCATACTCACGCTTTCTTCCTCTCTATCTCTCACGCTTGATGTAAAATCATTTTACATCAATTTCTGATGTAAAATGACATTTTTACATCACTTTTTGCTTAATGTAAAATGTCATTTTACATTACATCATTTTTTTGCTTTGACATAAAATGTCACTATGATTAATTTTGTTGATTTTTTGATGTCATTTCGATTAACTTTATGTAGTCCAGTGGTATGATGGTTTTACATCAAGGGTTGCATGTATACAACAAACTCGAAACTGCAAAAAAGAGATTTATTGATGACAGTGATTTTAATGTTTTACATAAAAAAACACACTATACACCACAACATTTTACATCACTGTTTTTCCTCTACGAATCTCGACCAGAGTAGTACGCTGTGACTCATTCACAGAAGGGCCAAAACTGTCTCTCGCCGGGCTGAAGCATCTTGACACCAACAAACAACATTTTACATTAGTACGAGCATTTTACATCAACAAAATGCATTTTACACCAACAAACCGCATTTTACACCAACCAACAGCATTTTACACCAACAAAACATAAGATTTACATAAAAAAAAAAAACAGCAAAACCATACGATTTTACACTAACAAATCGCATTTTACACCAATAAACCATATTTTACACCAATAAACCGTATTTTACACCAACAAACCACATTTTCCACCAACAAATAGCATTTTACACCAACCAATAGCATTTTACATCAGTACGAGTATTTTACACCAACAACAGAAAACATACGATTTTACATAAAAAACAGCAAAAACATACGATTTTAAATTAACAAACTGTATTTTACACCAACCAACAACATTTTACATCAGTACGGGTATTTTACACCAACAACAAAAACATACAATTTTACATAAAAAACAGCAAAATCAAACAATTTTACACCAACAAACCGCATTTTACACCAACTAACATCATTTTACATCAGTACGAACATTTTACACCAACAACAGAAACATACGATTTTACATAAAAATAGCAAAAACATACGATTTTACATCAAAAAATTGCATTTTACACCAACAAACCGCATTTTACACCGTGACTGTCACGAAATACTCATAACCACCTCTAGCCTGAACTAACATAGGTCCACATAAGTTAGAATGAACCAACTCTAAAACCTCCTTGGCCCTATACCCCTTTGCCTTAAAAGGCCTCTTGGTCATTTTACCCTCCAAGCAGGAGTCACAGGTTGGATAACTGTCAATCTCCAATGAGCCCAAAGGCTCATCATTGACCAACCTCTGAATCCTACTAAGGTTGATGTGACATAGTCTTAGGTGCCAAAGATAAGTCTGGTTCAGAGGGGAATACTCATTTCTCTTACTATAATTCAATGATGGGTTATTAATTTCAGTGTTTTGCATTTCTGGGGAGTTAGTTTTAATCAGAAACGAATTATCAACCAATGCACCAAAACATATAAGTTTCTTGTTCTTTTTAATAAAAACAGAATCATCAGAAAAAATAAATTTATAACCATCCAAAAGTAGCTTAGAAATCAAAAGCAAGTTCTTTCTAAAGCCGGGTACATAAAGACAATGTTTTAAAATCAAAACAATAGAATCTGGAAAATAAAGACAAATAACTCCCACTGCAGCAACTGAAACTCTGGTAGTATCCCCAAGGTATATGTATTTAGTAAAATAAATTTAAATATTGATAATAATTATAAATATTTATATTGTGAATAAGTGAAATAAATATAATATTATAGTAGGTACATTCATTAACTCATTGTAGTATAAAATCATTGGAGAGAAAATGTTAATGAAATGAAAGGTTAATGGAAAGTTGATGTGACACTGTTGAACCCATTTATTAACCAATTTTGAGAGCAAACCATTGGAGATGCTCTTACTAAGATTTTCAGCCAACTAGCCTCTGTAGTTTCCACAGAAATATCTTTACCAATATGTGAATGGCCAGACCAAAGCGTCTATTTAATTGGATTATTTCGAGATAGCAATATGTTTTTCTTGCAAGAAGAGATATCATTGCCAATGTGATGGTAGCCCAAGATGTTTGTAAGTTCCTTAATGATAAAGTGGCAGGTCATAACCTTGTCCTTAAGGTTGATATTATGAAGACCTTTGAAAATCTTATCAAGCATGTTGTTTTAGCTATCATTTTGCTTGATCTTTTAGCTCTATTTCCTCTTTCTGCAATTTTTCATTCAATAGAGCATCGTTGTGAAAGGTTTCAGTCGGTAATGAATTCACGTGAACATTGTTGTCATTAGAGAGCTTGGCAGGGTCTTACCTATCCCACAACTTAAAATAGGTTAGGTATTCACAAACTGGATTCAATCGTTGACGCTTTTTCTGCCAATATGTTCGGCATGATATCTTGCTTTGGTAACATACTCCATCGTAGGTTTTTCTTTGTCATTTTTAACTTCAACATGATGAAATTTTTCATCATATTTTCTTTGAATTTCAATGGATTAGGCCTTTTTGGAAAATTTTTTATTTTATTTTTTGGATATTCTTGTTGTTTTTCCTATGGGATAGTCTAAATTAAATATGTGGTCGAAGCACGTGCTGGGGAATGATGTTAAAGTAGTAAGTTGAACATATTCCACAAGGATAGAGTAAAAATTCATCAAAAGTAAGCTTAAAACCATGCTAAAAACATATAAAAATATATGTGGATTGATTCACATCACCCCACTAATAGTATTCAACAATCTTAAAGGATTCACTCTGGTCAGCATATCACCGTCGGTCTTTTGCACCCTGGTCGCAATCATGGCATTCACCAGCTCTTTGTGTGGGCAATCCCTAGCCAAATGTGGTCCATCACACTTGAAACATCCTTTCTTTTTGTTCTCGGCATTCTTTTCCTCAGTTTCATACTTCTTAGGTGTTAGGATTGAATACATAAGCTATGCTTTTTTTTGGTTAATTTGTTGTGCATATATTTTTCCATTTATACTATGTAGTTACATGATAATGTGTCTTGTGTGACACAGTAGATCTCATCATTGGTTAAAAGACATAATATATAAATGAGGTTCATAACCGAGACAACTTTAGACACGCTGTCGGTTTAGGTTATTATATGATTCGGATAATGGGTTTGTCTAAACTAATTGAATCATATAGATATGCACGGAGTGTATTAAACTTGACCATTTAGAATGATTTGTCTTGTACTGATTTAATAGATAAATCGTTCTTAGTATTCTATCTCTTAATCCCTAGACTTGAGTGGGCATGAGGATTAGACATAGTGTACTTTGATATGCCAATGGGTGAGGTCAATTGTGGCCAATAGTCTCGGTGGGTTGGGTGCGCGTGTTTAGTTATTTGGTGTGCTGCTGCTTGTTGAAAGGAAACCATGTACTGGTGCGTCCGGGAAGATGGTGCTCCCGAGAAGAGCTCATTATATTTATTATACTAAACTCGAACGGTGGACTTATGTCCGGTACAGTAAAAAGGTCGAGTGGTACTAGTCTCAGAATTAAAGGAGTTAATTAATTAATTTATCAGTAAATTAATAAATTAATGAGCACTATATCTTTGATGTGGGGAGATTAAAAATAAATTAATTTAGTTGTTCCGGAAGCAATTCTGGTGTAGGATGGTAGTGCCAAAATTAATCTGTTAGTGGTACGATTAATTTTGTAATGGGTTAGTTGAATTAGAAGAATTAATTATTTAACTAATTATTCTTAAGGGTTAATTAAGTGATTAACAAAGTGAAATTATTTAATTAATTAATTAAGCCTTAAGTTTTAATTAGAATTAGGAAATCCTAGAGATTAGGAAATCTAATTGGATTTGGTTTATCCTATTAGATTAGTTACGTAATTGGATTTGAAAACTAATTAATTACCTAAACCCATTAGGAAGACCAATCCTAAACCAACTTGGGGTCTCTCTTGTAACTCTATATATAGACAAGGGATTAGCAATTACATAACATACAATTCATAAGTTTTCAATACAAGAAAACTAGATAGATAAAATCCCAGAGAGAAATTAATTTTCTTCTCTCTAAGTCGGATTTTTTGAGCTTTTTGTGTGGCCTCTCTCTCTCCAAAACTGGTGGCCAGTTTTCTCTCTCCTCCCAGCAGTGCACGATATTGAGGCAACAGCGCGTGTGGCTTTATCTCGGACCCAAGTGGCGCGTGAACCTCACGCGCTAGGGCCAAGCGGTTGCTGAATTTTCCGACGACGCAGTTTTGTTGATTGCTGATCAATTGGTTGCTAGATCGTTGCCCACACAACGTGCGATCATAGTCTTGAGTCATACAAGCGATCATCTTAGTTCACGCTTCAAGAGTTACTTTCTATGGTTTCGCTTTTAATTAGAATTTATTTTGTTGCGTGATAAATCGAATGTGTACATACCAAGATCCTGCGCAATGTTATTTCAATCAAGGATTGGAATAGTGATTGTGCGAGAGTCTAGGCCTGGTCAAAGATTCCGATTCTGGAATGCGTAGCACGAAAGTGAGTTTTTGACCGGTCCTGGGTAGATAATCTTTCATTTGGGACCTTTTTTTTTTTTCCTTTGATATGCTTTGCATCTTTTTGACCACATTGGATATCTTTTTCTCGGTCAAGCCTGCACAAATAGCCTTAAAATTAGCAAGTTTCTTCGCAGCAGCAACAACTTGAGGGACGTTCTGCACTCCAGCCTATTAAGTTCTACTTGTGTTAGAGTTGAATACATAAGCTATGCTTGTATTGTACATTTTCCCAGTTAATATATCGATTTATGTGTTAGTTATATTTTGTTGTGCATTATTTGTCCATTTATATTATGTAATTAGATGATGAGGTGTCTTGTGTGACACAGTAGATCTCATCATTGGTTAAAAGACATAATATATAAAGGAGGTTTGTAACCGAGACAGCTTTGGACAAACTGTCGGTTTAGGTTATTATGTGATTCAGATAATTAGTTTGTCTAGACTGATTGAATCATATAGATATGCCTGGGGCGTATTGAACTTGACCATTTAGAATAATTTTTCTTGTACTGATTTAATAGACAAATCGTTCTTAGTATTCTATCTCTTAATCCCTAGACTTGAGTGGGCATGAGGATTAGACATAGTGTACTTTGATCTGCCAATGGGTGAGGTCAATTGTGGCCAATAATCTAGGTAGGTTGGGTGCGCGTGTTTAGTTGCTTGGTGTGTTGCTGCTTGTCGAAAGGAAACCATGTACTGGAGCGTCCGAGGTGATGGTGCTCCCGAGATGAGCTCGTTATGTTTATTACACTAAACCCAGCCGGTGGACTTATGTCCGGTATAGTAAAAAGGTCGAGTGGTACTAGTCTCGGAATTAAAGAAGTTAATAAATTAATTTATCATTAAATTAATAAATTAACGAGCACTATATCTTTGATGTGGGAAGATTATGAATAAATTAATTAAGTTGTTCCGGAAGCAATTCTAGTGTAGCATGGTGGTGCCAAAATTAATCCGTTAGTGGTATGATTAATTTTGTAATGGGTTAATTGAATAAGTATAATTAATTAATTGATTAATTATTCTTAAGGGTTAATTGAGTAATTAACAAAGTGAAATTATTTAATTAATTAATTAAGTCTTAAGTTTCAATTAGAATTAGAAAATCTTAGAGATTAGGAAATCTAATTGGATTTGGTTTATCCTATTAGATTGGTTACCTAATTGGATTTAGAAACTAATTAATTACCTAAACCCATTAGGAAGACCAATCCTAAACCAACTTGGGATCTCGCTTGTAACTCTATATATAGACAAGGGATTAGCTATTCCACAATATACAATTCATAAGTTTTCAAGACAAGAAAACTTAGAGAGAGAAAATCCTAGAGAGAGAAAATTTTCTCTCTCTTAAAGTCGGATTTCCAAAGCTTTATAGAAGCCGAAATTCTTCTTGATTTTTGGCAGCAATGTGTAGCTTTTTCTCTCTCCGGGAGGTGCGTTTATTGTACGTGCCAGGTGCAGCGGTGCTGGAATTTTTTGGCAAGTGAATTGTGGTGATTAGCTGATCAAATTACTAGTTAGATTGCTGCCCACACAGCATACAAGCAAGGTCTTGAGGCATACAAGAGAATCACCTGAGTGTACACTTCAATAGGTAATTCTTATGTTTCCGCTTAATTAAGAATTTTTGTTGCTTGGTAAATCGAATAAGTGCAAACCCAGATCCTGTGCAATGTTATTTCAAGCAAGGGTTGGAATAGAGATTGTGCTAGAGTCTAGGTCTGGCCAGAGATTCCGATTCTGAAATGTATAGCACGAAAGTGAGTTTCTGGCTAGGCACGGGCAGATAATCTTTCAACTTGTGCCCAATTTTGCAACCCAACCATGAAATTAAAAAATTTATCTTGCTCAGACATATCCTTAACATCAAATAATAAGGATTGAAAGTCTTTAATGTAATCATGAATCGTACCTAATTGTTTCAGTTTTCACAGGGCCTCTCTTGCAATCAAAGATGTGTTGGTTAGAAGAAACTGAGCCTTCAACTCCTCTTCATCATTTTCCAATTTTTCACTCGGGGTAAGGTCTCATTCGTTACCCTAGACCGCCACCAAAGTTTTGCATCTCCAACCAAGTTCATTGATACAAAATTTATTTGTTGTGCCTCAGCTATCTTACCGGTCTGAAAGCATTGCTCCAAGTCCCACAAGAAGTTTTGTAACTCCATAGAACTCCGATTCCCAGCAAATCCTTTTGGTTCCGGCACTTTGAAGTCCCGTCCAAAAGAAGTCTGGTCATCACTTAGTCTAGTAGTGACAACCTTTTTCAAACAAAGCAACATCCTCCATCAATGAATGCAACCCAGAGAGATCCTCCTCTATCTCTTCCCACGAAACCAAATAATCCAGTCTTCTAGTCAAGATCACAATATCTTGTTTCACCGACTCCACAGCATCAACCATCAAAGAATGAGGAGATGAACTTGAAGATGCACCAACTGAAACTCTCATTTTAAGTTCAAGAGTTCTAGCCATCACCGTCTCAACGGATCTTCTCCGATCATTGATATAAGCCATGAAATTCACGATTTCATCATCCGTGCCCAGAAGACGAACACGATTTCACCCAACGGATTCACCATGGTCGAATCTTGAGCAGCAACCTTCGCTCTGATACCAAAATTATCACACCCTCAAACACTTCTGTTAGAATTTAGAACGGAGGTTAGCAAGTCAACAAGACATAAATAGTAAAAAAGTAAAGGGAAATAGCAACGCTCAATGTTTACGGCCAATGTGGCCAACCTCTGCATTCAACTCACAATAACGAAAAATATACAATGAAGTGAAGGCTCAGCACAAAACTCCCAGAAAATATCTGAACTTAACTTCCTTGACATTAGCCTTCCTACTAGCCCGCCAACTGTCCCGTTCGATAACCGTCAAACGGAATTCAGCCACCTCATCTGAAATCCCCATGCAACCCATGCAATCCATGCAAAGCTCACACACAATGGAAAAGGGCCAGATCCTTAGCACCTTGCCGAGAAACCAAGCCACGCCCAACACTCTCGCAACTTTCCGTTCATGTTAGCTCAAACGAAAAAATTCATCAAGTAAAAAGGGCTAACAGTATATAAGACCATGATGTAAGAATTATATTATTAACATTACGGAATCATTTTTAAACACGAATACATATATTTTAATTATTTTTCTCAAATATATTTTTTTAATCTCATAAATATATTTTGTTTAGAATATATTTTAATTACTTTTACTTTTTTTATTTATAAAAATATTCAAAGAATTATTATTTGTTTTTTCTTTGCCATAATTTTAACTGTCCATCTTTTACCCAATTTTGATAAATAATATTCTAAACAAATATTAATATTATTATAGTTAAAATCCAACCACTAAAATTGCCTAATTGTATGTTTGCAATAATTATTCTTATTGATTCGAAAAATCAGCCTCTCACTTTTAGATCTTCATACAAACAGCTCTTCTTATGATTTTCTGGGCTTACTGAAAGCAGTTTTGAATGATATGTAATGTATTAAATGTGTTGCTGAAGAAGAAGCAGCTGTAAGATGGTGTATAAGCAGAATAAATTTGTTGATTGCAACATTTGGATTCGAACTCTCTGTTGATGGGGACGCAAATTGGAAATGGTGAGAATAAGCATTCAGTATACGTCAAAAATTCCATGTTACATATACATCATCAAGTCTTCCTTTCATTTCAATATTGACTTTCCATTGTGTAAAATAGAATTATTTTCATATTTCCCTTTCCCCTCATTTAATACTCTCTCTCTGCTATTTCTTTAAGATACGAGGAGTGAAATCATTATACAATAATATTAGTATTATATAACAATTTGTTTTTTGACAAATGTAAAAATAAAATTAATTAAAAGGTCACCACATTAAATAATAAAATATTTAAAATTCTTTTAAAGTGTTAAGAACATCTTGTCGATCACAATTTATATTAAATTAACCTCATAAAAAGTATTAAACTGTCACATTTGTGGATGAAAATTATAATTTGAAAAAGTAATAGCACGTAGCAAGGACAATGGTGGTTTTTTGTCCCTTGCGAAGAAAAGAAAAGCCTATGGTTGAAGCTTTTAGATACTTTATAGTTTGGATTGGATATTTTTCTAAGGAAACAAATTGACAGAATATGCTTTGCCCACTAGTCAATATCAAATATGGCTGCTTCTGCATTCCAACATACTACTTTTACATTCCAATTTAATACCAATATTGGATATGAATGCTTTGTCCGTTAAATTATGTATTAATGTAAAATATATATACTTAAAATGTAAATAGATGTATTAAAAATGTAAAATAAATAAATATTTACATATTTCTCAAAAAAATTACAATTTTTAAAAATATATATAATTCAAAAGCTACATTTGTATTGTAACTTTTCTAAGAACAAAAAAAAACGTTTAAATATATTTTTTGTCCCCTTAATAGACGTTATTCTAATTTTGATCTTTTATTTTATTTTGTCAATAATATTAGTCTCACTTAAATTTTTTTGACAACTATAGTTCTTTTTTACAAAAATACTATTTGACTAACGATTGACTAAATCAACACCACTCCGCTGCCGCCACCGCCACCTCGACGTCACTCCTTTGCCGCCACCTCTCCATCACCACCCCGTCGCCAGTTACTGGAAGAGAGAGATGGTGGTGGTGGTGGGGGGGGCACAACGATGACAAGGAAAGGGTGGCGACAACGGGTTTGGTGGTGTTGGTGAGTTAATCAACTGTTAGTCAAAGGGTATTTTCATAAAAAAAAAAAAAAAAAAACTATAGTTGTAAAAAAAATTTAAGTGAGACTAATATTGGTGACAAAATAAAAAGAGATACTAAAATTAGAATAACCCCTATTAAGGCAGACCAAAAATAGATTTAGGATACGTTTGATGCAAGGCAAAGACAATGAAGCAATCAGAATTTTATAACTCAATAATCATTAAAAGAATCTGATCGTTTTTGACTTGTTTAGTAAATTAGCAGGACATTTATTAGAAGAATGTGATCGCTTCATTAAAGGAATTTGATTGTCTTTGTCTTTACTTTACTAACCAAAAGAGATAATAATTGGAATTATTTTGCATTTACTTTGCATCAAACGCACCTTAAGGCAAAAAAAAAAAAATTTACATTTTTCTCTTTTAAAAAACTTGCATCCAAACTATAACCACAATTCAAATTTTAAAGCTTAATCCCAATTTTTTTTTTTTTTCTTTGAAGCAAGCTTAATCCCAATCTTAAAATTCCTCAAACATTATTTCAAAAAGATTTCTCCAAATTAAAAAAAAAAAAAAAAAAAAAAACCTTCCCTCCAATCGCTTTCGTCTATACAAAAGGAAATAAAAATCTTAAAAAATTACAATCCAAAAACAGCCCAAAAACTGATTGAAATTTTCCAAGACGTTTAAAGTTACTCGCTGTCCAAACAGGGCCGTAGTGACCCATGGAAGTCGGTCCACTCCACCAGTAGTACTGTTGAGTAATTAAGGTCCAAAACATGAGGTCCATTACCCACTGTCCAAGTGGTCCTTTCTATTGAATTAAAACACCTCTATATTTATTTCCCGTTTAATTAATATTAATATATCTCTAACTGAGTTTGACTCAATCTCAAGTTTCCAGCTTAAGGCTTTTCACATATTCATGACTCATTACTAAAAGAAAAATTAATTTTTTTTTATACGAGGGAGTAAAATCTAAAATCTATTATCTGATGTGGAAAGCGTCTACTACATCCCCTCTTGTAAAAAAATAAAAACTTTTTAGTTACAACATTTTTATTTAATTATTTATATTTAATAAATATTATATAATTATTATTTCTATAATATATAACAGAATCGTGCTGGTAGAACAACCTTTAATTCATCATCTCTCTTACATTTATTTCTCAGTTCATTTTTATTTTATTTATTGTTGTAATTTTTTTTTTTTTTTTTTTTTGTGAGATATCACGATCACTTGGTCCTTTCCACATTATTTTTCCAGTTTAATTTTCAAAATTAACTGTCTCATAGAAACTATTTTGTTAATTTCTAATTCAACATTCAGTTCATTGTTCTACAATCATGGAATTTTTAAGAGCTCCATTAATTAGGGGAATATATGAATGAATATGAGAAGGATTGTTGAACTTCTCCTAAAAAATATTTAGCTTATTATTATTATTATTATTATTATTATTATTATTATAGCATTTTCACTGAAACCTTAACCACTTAAATAGAAACTATACCAAGTAAATCATATTCATTGTAATAATATAGGTAAAAACATAAATATCTATTATAAAATTATAAAAATTAAACTCTTTTTAAATAGTAATCAGTAGTTTAAATATGTATATATATGACTATTTTTTATCTGGATATTGGAAATGTACTATTTTAAATAATAAAAATATATAGAAATGGTTTGAGACTGTTTAGGATAAAGGAGCATTTGATAATAGCAGCTATGCAAACTTTCTTCATATGTGGGCTACAAAGGGTTTGGATTTCAAAACCATGATGCCATAAAATTAGAACTTCTATACATCTCCCATTTCACATTCTTTGACTTGAAATAAACATTACAAACCCACCATATTCACATTTGTTCACTACAAATAAATGGCTCCTCAATTTGGCTAAACATATATATTAATCAAATAAAAATATTAGTAATTTAGAATACAATAATGCATGATGGAACTAGTCAAGAGTTGAGGGATATTGAAACACTCTCGTACCGTCGAAAAAATTTTAAATAGATTTTCTGATTGATGGTTCCGCCATTAGAATAGCTTCCACGGTATTGTAAATTTAGTATACTTGAGAAGAAGAAAACTTTTAATACAAAATTAATATTCTCATATAAAATATTCTGATTATCTCGCTGCAATAGCGTTATCTATATAATAAATAAATAAATAAATGTGGTTAAAGGAATCTATGTGGCCAAATACAAATTGGAACCAACAAATAAAATTTGCGTAAGAAAAAAGAAAGTAAGATTATTGAAGGAGGGCCTTATATTGAGGAAGGTAGGTCAAAATTAAAACGTTGGGCATAGAATTGAATAGTTGACTTTTTGACAAATGATGGTTGGTGGTGCAATGGGAGTTGACTTTTCGTCAATATTTTTAATATTGTACACACACAGCCGAAACAGCAGCAGCAGCAGCCGAATATGGGGAATCAATAAAGAAGTGTAGCTAATCCAATTGGGACTCCAAAGGCCAACCATCATCTTGCTGTGAATCGACCTGCTCTAACATATTCATGGAAATGTTTTTCTTCTTCCTTCTTTCTTGGCCAGCACCGAAATCATTTTTTGAGGAAAGAGCATGCCCGGATATAGAATGCGTTTTGTGATACAAATGTGTGAGTTTTCGGACTCTTTTCATGGGAGGACGGTATGATAAAATACATTTTCTAGTAAACTCTAAAAAAAAAAAAATTTAAAATGTCAATATACGTCTATTATTAAATTTATCTGATTTAATAATACCTATTTGAAAAATGTTCAATGCGAAACTCAAAACTTATACTCATGAGGTGTTTCTATGAAAATATTTCTCATACACACAAAATTACATTTAAATCATTTTTAAAATAACGTACAACAAAAATAAATACAATAATAATTAGTTGACTGTACAAACAAAGAAAACGTAAGATAAGATAGGATCCACATCCTTGGTTATTTGAAGTGTAATGAAGATTAATTTTGTAGCTATAACTTATTGTTCAAATCCCACGCATGCATAATGTATTGTTTGCTTTTGGTATTATCTTTTGAAAATTCATAGCAAACTCTGCCTCATCACCATCGCCATCGCCATGATGGTTACGGGCTTGAATGAATCACTGGATTTTCCGTCGCCTTGTTCCCCTTTTACACTACTCAAACTCGTTGGTTTCAATATTAGTCATTCCAATATGAATATTTTTTAAATTTTATTAGTTACGATCCTATTTTTTAGTCTCTATCGCTCTAATTTGGATTAAAATGTCCCTTTACAGTATTCTATCTCTTCCTTCCTTTTAAGTAAAAAGGTAATTTTGTTAAAACTTATGGACTATCGGTCCAAAAACTGAGGTGGTAACTAGTAACTCCATATTTTTTTCTTCCCCATCCCTACCAAATTTCAATCTAGAAATATTTTCAAGAAGTCAAGATTAATTTCCTTCCCGATCATAATTAAATAATTCAATTTTAAAATTCTATAACATGATACTCCCTCCATTTCAATATATAAGACGTTTTGATCAAAACACAAATATTAATGTTGTAATTAATTTTTGAAAAATCTCATAAATTTTAATGGTTACTGTTATACCCCTATTTAATGTATTTTTGATATTAGTGCTATAATTTGAAATAGTCATGACAAAAACAAGTTCCAATGAAATTGTAAATTAAATAAGGATAATAGAGTAAAAACAATAGATTGTTTCCTAGAAATAAACAAATGACTTATATTTTGACCAATTTTTTAATGGGTGAAAACGACTTATATTTTGAAATAGAGCGAGTATGATTGTCACACATAATCAGAACACATAAATCAGATTTTTTCTTTATACTATTAAAATAATCAGTTTCTAACTTAATCCTTTTTAAAAACTCTTGCTCCAATCCCTCTCAACCAAATAAATAAAAACAAATTTGTTTTTTTTAGTAATATATATATTTTTTTACTAAGACCTAATATTCTTCTCTTCAAATCCAAATTAGCATACATAGATATTGCCAAAGCCAAATCAAGCCATCAAAGATAGAGACATATCACATGTGAATTGGCCAACAATTTTGGGTCTTAAATTGTTAATTTTTCATTTTTTTAATTGAAAACACAAGTGGCCACTCATGGATCGAATATCTTCATGATCAACCTATCATTTTTTGCTTTGGTGACAATCTATAGAAGATAAAATGTCACTCATCATCACCAAATTAGCTGTTTATGTCTCCAACCTGTGTCTCTCAAAGAGAGAGAAAAGTCAACGGGACTCGCATCGGGACAGGATGGATGGACCGTTACCTTTTTTTTTTATAAATTGTTAATTTTTATTTATTATTATTATTTTTTTGCATGGACCATCACCTTGTGTGTTGCATCAGCTTCATATATATATATATATATATATGATTCCCTTGTGTGAAACCATGACTATTTTATTTTCTTTTAATTTCTTTTTAATGATCAATAGCGACCAATATCGATGTAGATTGATGATACTTTTTGTCCTAAATCATAATTTTATATTCATAATATGATGTTACTTTATTCTTTTCGTTTTCGTCATCAAAAAATTTAGGATATTATAGTTTTATAGAAATGTATCTATATATTTAGCTATAATACCACATATTTATTTCTTCGGTGCTATAAATGCTACTTTATTTATTATTATTTTTAGTTTTCTAAATATTCATTTTGTTTAAATTTATTTGTTAGTTTTACTAAAATACATGAATTAAGGAATATGAAGGAATTACTATAACTTTAATTTCATGTTTCTTTGTTTTTTTTAATAATTATCTCGTGTTAATTTAATAGTTCCTTTTCTCTAACTAATCGTCTTTATCAATATCTAATCAACTTTTTAATGCAAAATTAATAGTTAATAAAATAGAGAGTAATTGGAATAATTAAAAATTAGGTTGAAAACATAAGTAAAAAGTAAAACAGAAAAATTAAGTGTCAAATTTCATTAACATGAGTAAATAACAAGATACTAAATTTGGACGGACGGAGTATGGTTACGGTTACGCAGAAGTTTAACTGTATCTAGATTAAACTATATTCTTGTTTCCTTACATTTGATCAAATAATTTTTTTATTTTTTACATTTTAAAATAATTTTTTAATCTTTTACATATAAAATATGTATTATTTTATTCCTATTATTAATCCAGTCCAAACTGTACGGACCCAAATATTTGAATGTAAAAAATTTCCCAATTTACGTTAATCTAATATTTTAGAATAAACGTAGTGAAATCAAATCAAATGAAATATTGTATCCAATGATCAAGTAAATCAAATTAAATGCAACATTATCAATTAGTTCCTTATTAGCATCTTTATAAATATGGTAAGGATCAATTAACTTTAGGTAAATTTGAATATGACATAATTAGTTAGGGTTTCCTCCATAAATTGGGTTCAAACCTCTTTACTCCACTCTCCTTCTTTATCAAACCAAACCATGCCGCCAGCACTTCTATCTCTCATGTCATCACGGTCACCAATCGCCACCCACTTTTTAGCCATCTAGATTCATCCACCGTAATGCCAAAATTAAAATCCACTGTTGGCTATTTTAAACCCAATAACCTAACGCAACCTCAACAAAACTAGGAAAACAAGCAATGAGAGAGGAATAAGGAGGGGGTGATGTTGACCGAAGCAAATGAATGAGCAGAGGAAAAAGGGAAATCAAGCATAGAGAGAAAGAAAAGGAAAAAGAAGAAAAGAAAGGAGGAGGAAAAAAAATGGGGAAGAAGAATCGAGCAAGCAAGGAAAGACGAAGGAAATGGAGGTTTGACTAGGAGGAAAGAAGAAAGAGAGAATATGAGATAAATCTTACGAATGAAATCTCGAGTTCCGATAAATCTTAAGTAAAAATAAGGTGAGAGATTTTAGTAGGAAATTTTCGTAAATTTGTCGGGTCTAACCAACCCATATTATTATATTATTATATTATTACCTTGCATGCTTAGGTTTGATTTGGCTATTTGATTACTTTACGTGTTAATTTTGACTCTGGTTTTGATTTTTGACTTTCGTATCGAAAATTCATATGAATTTGACTGTTATATTAAAACTTGTCTCATTAGTTTTTTTTAACGACCGATTTTTATTTTGACTTTCGTAACGAAAAATCCAATTGATTTTGACTGTTATATTAAAACTTGTTTTACTTATTTTTATAATGACAAATATTTACTTTGACTTTTGTACCGAAAATTTATTTGACTATTGTTGACTCTTTTGACTAATGTTGACTTTTTTTTGATTTTTGACCCACATAATCAACTACAAGGTTTCATGATAATTTTTATAAAATAAGGGAAATGATTTTCTTTCTTTTCAAATCATATTTAGGTTGTAAAGAAATATTTTGATAGCATTTAAATCACGATACGATTTATGAAATCTTAATGACTTGTTGTTTGATTAAATGTTTTTAGCCTTCGGGTACTGGCCTTCGGGCATTATTATTAGCCTTTGGACACTATTATTAGCCTACGGATACTGGCCTTCGGGTACTGTTACTAGCCTTTGGGTACTGTCTTTCGGGCATTATTACTAGCCTTCGGGCACTATTATTAGACTTCAGGTACTGTTATTAGCCTTCGGTTACTGGCCTTCGGGTACTATTATTAGCCTTCGGTTACTGGCCTTCGGGTACTATTATTTGCCTTCGGTTACTGGCCTTCAGGCACTATTTGTTATTTTCTATTTTTGATATATTTTAACTGTTCATACGTGCTATTGGAAACTGTTTTGAACTTCTAACTAATTTTAAATGTCTTCCGATGTGCCTCTGTTTTTAAAATCTTCTTATACGTATTTTTGAAATAATTTTTGATTATGATTTACACTTGTTTTGCTTGCATGTTAAATCCTATTAAATTCTCTCACTGGGCTGTGGCTCACCCCTTTATATATTACAATTTCAATTATCTTTTAAATAAAGATGCGTGATTTTCGGAGATCGTGACACGTGTCAAGGAATGAGGCATTTGAGAGTTCTAGGATATTAGGGCAAACTTCAGTTACTCATTTTATATTGTATGGTTTATGAAGAATGTAAAATTTTATTGATATTTTAATTAATAAATCTCAGCGCGAGCTGAGAAAGGCATCCCGTTTCGTAACCATTAGGGCGGGATGTTACACAAACTATACGAACTCTATTCATGTACAGTCTACAAGATCTTTCTAAATGAATAATATAACAGTCTAAATATTAATATAAGTATTAAAAATTTTCAAAAATTTAAATCAGACGATTAAAATTTATAAATAAGTAACCTGAAATTCACTAAATAAAGATGAACTGTTTCATATTTTCATAACTTGACTTAAATTTTAAATTTTTTAATGTATACATTAGTTTTTAAACTATTATATCGTTCACTTCAAATTTTTTGTATACTACTCATAAATAAAATTGGGACAGTTTAGATACGGAAACTAAAGAATATATTCTTAAAATGCAAGGGGCTAAATAATATATATTTTATATGTAAGGGATTAAAAAAATTATTTTAAAATATAAAAGACTAAATAAATTATTTAACCAAATATAAGGGACTAAAACATATAATTTAATCAATATATCAATCATAATTTAATTTGAAAATAATGTTACTCTCAATTTTCTTTTATAACAAATTTTTTACAAAAAATATTTTTCTTTATTATTTTATTAAACTTCAACTTTTATTTTATACAACGTGACTCGAATTTAAAACTTATTATTATAAATAAAAATTACTTACTACTGAATTACAACTATTAAATAGAGATAATTTAAAATTACAAATCCTTACTAGAAAACCAACGCCTTTTTATAACTAGAAAACCCAGCACGCAGTCCGATACAGTTGTGTTTGCTTTCACCCACTTCGCATTCATATTATTTTGGGCATTACTATTTTTCAATTTTTTTTTTTTTACTAGGGTTGCTCTTGTATAATTTTGTTATTGGAACAAAATAAAATTTTTAGGTCAAACAAAAAATGTAAATTACATCCTAGGCAGGGCGTACGCGCCTTCAGTCCCTCTGTGCAGCCAGGCATAAAAACTGGAAGACTCTCCGATTAAATCCATCGAAAAATTTGGACGACACATGAGTTTTACTAATCTTTTAATGTTTAAGTCTTGTCATACCTTAAAAATCTCATCTGCTGGCTGTTTATTTATTGAACGATCGATGGTCACACGAATTGAAAAACTCGAACGATGGATGACTACATTATAGATTTCAGTTGCATCCAACCGTGCACTTCGTCGATCAAGCATGACCGACGAAATGGTAGGTCATCCAAAAAGTTATAAATTAAAAAAATAGATGGTATTTAATAATAATAATAATAATAAGTGTCATAACAAAATTAATAATAATTAATTTTTAGTTTATTAAACAATAAATTATCCAACATGAAAGAGATATCATAGTGGTTGACACTTATCACTTAGAATCATAAAGGTTATGAACTCGAGTCACAGTAAAAATAGATAAATAGGTTACTATTTACCAAACAAAACAAAATAAAAAAAAGGGTATTATTAGTTATCGTCTCAATTTTAAACATTAGAAAAAAATAGTATTATAGAGAGATGTTTTAGTCAAAATTAAGATAACAAAGATAAAAATTAAGATAATAATTAATAAAATTTAAAAAAAAAATTGTCCTTAGATGACAATTTAAATCCAAAATAACTACCACATAAAAGGGTAATTTATATGGTGGTCTTATAGGACTACCATACAATTTTACTCCTATCCTAATTATAGTAGTAGTTTCTATTTTAGTCCCCAATTGTAATAGTAGTTTCTTTTTTTAAAAAAAACTCGGACACGCACCTTTACTTACCCGAAGACTATATAAGCTTCTTTTTTCTCTTTTTTTCGCGTGTTTGTTGCTGCTCTTTGCTTCGTCTTTTGCTGCCGTTTTTCGTATTCGTCTTTCGCTTGGATTCTTTTGCTTCCAATTTTGGTTACGCTATGTATTTGATGATGTGATTGATTTATGTTTAAGAATTTGTTGTTTCTCTGTTTTTCATCTTCGTTTTTCGGTTAGTTTATTGACATTTGTGCTCTGTTTTGTCTTTCGATAGAGTTTTTGCTTCGAATTTGATGATAAATGTATTTATTTCTGTGTTTTGATCTAGTAATTGATTTATGTGTTGGAATGTAAGTTATGATGTGATATTAGTTATGAATTGATGTGATATTACATTTAGATTGATCTGATATTAGTTCTATGTTTATATGATATGTTTTCAGTTTATTGTTATGGATCTATATGTATTTGTGGTATGATATTAGTTTTTAGTTGATGTGATATTAGTTATGAATTGATCTGATATTACGTTTGTGTTTATCTGATATTAGTTCTATGTTGATATGATATGTTTTTCAGTTTATTGTTTTGGAAGTATATGTATTTGTGGTATGATATTAGTTATGAATTGATCTGATATTACGTTTGTGTTGATCTGATATTAGTTCTATGTTGATATGATATGTTTTTTAGTTTATTGTTTTGTATGTATATGTATTTGTGGTATGATATTAGTTTTTAGTTAATGTGATATTAGTTATAAATTGATATGATATTACGTTTGGACTGATCTGATATTAGTTCTATATTGATATGATATGTTTTCAGTTCTATATTACATGATATTAGACATTAGATCAACGGATAATAGTTATCAAATCACAAAATAGTAGACATCAGATCACTAATTTTGTAAGAAAATCACTTCACAGAAATTAAACAAACTTAACAGTGAAGATCAAATCAGCAAATAATAGACATCAGATCACTGAAAAAAGACATCACATCAACTCAATGCAGATATCAGATCACTAATTTTGAAAGAAAATCATTTCACATAACTAAAATAAAATTAACAGTGAATATCAAATCAATATAAAACAGACATCAGATCAACTCATAACAGACATCATATCAAAACAAAACAAACATCAGATCAACGAAATACATACATCAGATCGCTAATTTTTGAATGTTCAAATAATTAAAACAGCAATGATTTGTAAAATATTATTGTTGCTTAAAATATTGATGTTAGAAATTTTAGATGCTGGTGATATGATGTTGATAATGGAAATATGAAGATCTTGTGGATGAAATCGGTTTCAAGAGCGCGAAGGATAAGGGTTTTTAGTTTTTGGTTTTTGGTTTCAAAGCCAGAGGTAGGAAAGTAGTTCAGGTTTTAATTTGGTCGCGTGTTTACACACATGTAGTTGTGACTGGGTTTCGCTGCGCGCTACAATAGAAGTAAAATTCATAGTACTCCTATAGGCGTACGGTTTACTAATCCACATAAAAGTGAATAATAATCGCAGAAAAGAAGGCAATTAATGAGCACGCGAATTAGACCATCCACCTCTGCAATGTTGTGACCGCAATTTTACTTTTATTACTTATCTGAAACTGACAACACAAACCGTGGGGCCTTCTAAGCAAGTAGGGGCCCCCACATAATATGGTTGACTGCTGCTTCAGTTAGTCAAAGCCACCAAGTTTGAAGTCCTCTCATCCACCGCTAGCTAAAACTCTTTGGATTCAAGTTCTTATTTTATTCATAAAATATTGCTGCCCTCTCATTTTAGATGTTGCTTTTTAAAATATATTTAGGCTATTAATTTTTAAATTTTAAATTCTAAATCTTTTAATTATGACATTTTAAATAGGTAGAACATAGATATTTTTCAAATTAAATAATAGTTCATTTTTAATTTCGGTGAAAAGTTTTAATCCATTTTGTAAAAAAATACGAGGGAACATATGGGATGGGACCAATGAAATCATAAAAGATTTTACACTTATGTGCTTTTTATTTGACTATTTGATCTGTTTATTTGCAATTAAATATATATTTCATCTCTCTGCAAAAAAAAAATATATTTCATCTTAAAATAATAATTTTATTTGTTATGTTATGTTATTTTAATTTAATAAATACATGTTATTCCTTTTGAAGAAATTTAACAAGAAAGGAAAGAAATTTTATGGTACTAATAGTGAAGGTTGAAATGTATTTTTGGTTGTAAATTATATCGAACATACTTTATTATTATTATTATTTTTATTATTATTAATTTTTAATTATATTTAATATATTTTTATATTTTAAAAAATAATGTATTTTCATGTAATATTTGACCTATTTAGGTGTATTTGAAAAGTGGTGATTTCATGTGATATTTGATGTATTTTTATATTAAAAATTATATATTTTCTAATTATATTTAATTGAATGTTTGTCATAATTGATATCGTATAAGAATTGATTTTTAGTTATTTTGGAGAGGGTGTGGTCTTACCGATTCGTATACCATACAATTATAGTAGTATGATGCTATTATACCCCCCATAATTTCCAAATTCCACCAGTCGCACCCGACACGATTAGCTACACGTGCGATTTTGTTTCCCACCAAAATTCAATATCGCGTTTTACATCCCGAAACAAACAAGGCGCAACCTTTTCACATCGCTTCAGCTTCCGCAACTCTTCCAGAAAACACGATTTTCAAAAAGCAACAAGTAGCGTCGATTCGACGGAAAACCAAAGATTATATCAAAGAAACCTCTTGCAACTCCGGCAACCGAATCAAAACCACCACATTATCCCTATCATCGACCTTAAAAAGTTACAACTTTTCACAAAAACCTCTATAAAACAGAGGTAGTACGGACAGTCTCAGAGAGCAAGGGTTTCTGACATAAATTTCAGAACGATCGAAGAAATATTTCAAATACAAAAGGTACGATTCATAATATAATCATATTTTATTGATTTTTTACTAGTATAATCAACTTCTATGCTACATAATGTATTTTTCTGCTGATATAATGTTCATCGCAAACTACTGTTTTAGTTTTAGGTTTAATCCGATGGCGGCGATTTAATCCGTTTGCGATATCTGTGATTATTGCTCAAGAAACCAGTATAATCTATTTAAATACACGATTTTTGCTTGATATAAAAAATATGTTTGCAATATGTTTGTTTGGAACCTTTTCATCACATAAATATGTAAAACATAATACTAGTTGATAAATACTCTTCTACATGTGATATAATGCATTCAAAACGTTTGAACAAATGTCCGACTGCTGCAAAAAATACTTGTTTGATTGTCTATTAGATATAAACTTCATCGTTTGTTAATATAATGAATCTATCATATTGATATAAACCCTATGTTTTTTGCTCATTGTTGGTTAAAAAAATTATTGAATATGACTGATATAAACTTTGCAGTTGGATGATATAAACTTTATATTTTACTGATATAAAGAATTACACATTCAAATACAATATATGTTTTGGTCTCTGCTTCCTGGAAGATATAAATTTTCATGTTATGCATGATATTAACTTCACATTCTTTTGATATAAACCATATTGCATGATGATATAAACTTCATCTTCTTTGGATATAAACCACAGTATATGATATGAAAAAATATTAACTTTTTCACTTTGTAGGTTAAATGGATTCAAGTAACAATGACCGTGACTTTACAGCAGATACAAGCGAAAATATACAAGATATAATAGACAAGTTCCGAAAGAAGAGAAAAGCAAGCACAAAAGAATCTACTCAACAGGACAATCCTGAGAAAGAAAATCCTTCACCAAAGAATCCCAAAAAAATTCGCATCAAACTCCCAGCAAATATAGTCTAAAAGAAACATTTTGATGGACCAGCAAAATCAACAAGGCCGCAAACGTCACCTGCTGTAAAGCCATCACATACTCCTACACCAAAAGCATCCCCTACTGCAATACCAAAAGCATCACCTTCTCCAAAGTCATCACCTGCTGCGAAACAAAAAGCATCAGCTGCTGCTCCTACTCCTGCTCCTGCTCCAAAGCCGAAACCAAAGCCATCCACTACTGCTCCTGCTCCTACTCCAAAGCCAAAACCAAAGCCATCCCCTGCTGCTACTGCTCCTGCTCCAAAACCAAAAGCTTCCCCTGCTCTTGCAGACAAAAAGAGAAAAATAGCACAAATTGTGAAAATCCAGCAAAAAGAGAAGAAACAGCAAACAGAAAAGAAACAAAAGAAAAATCAAGTTGCTGAAGTGAAAGAGAAGAAGAAAGAACCTATGAGATTTCTTAACAGAACATCTCCTAAATCCTTGAGTACTTTGGTTCAATCCCTGAACGACCAACAAAGAAATGCTGTTCGGGAAGTTGGTTTGGGAAGCATGCTGCAACTCAACTACAATTCTCTCCCAAATGTCTTGGGAGAACACCTGTTAACATTGTTGAACCCTATCACCCTCACGTTACGCATTGAAGACAGCAACATCCACATTGAGGAAGAAGATGTAAATCTTGTCTTCGAATTTCCTATTGGTACTATAACAATAGAGGAATACACATTCAAAGAAGAAAGTACAGAGGATTATGAAAGAGAAATAAAAGCCTTCGAAAATAGACATGGCGGTAAAAGGCCAACTCTTCCTTAACTACGAGATTACATAGCAACCCATGACTACCATGA
The DNA here is from genome assembly GCA_030378225.1 of Knoxia roxburghii. Lineage (NCBI taxonomy): Eukaryota > Viridiplantae > Streptophyta > Magnoliopsida > Gentianales > Rubiaceae > Knoxia > Knoxia roxburghii. The sequence goes on along the minus strand of CM059420.1, from coordinate 38,902,737 downwards.
CCTTGCGTTCATTCAAGATTTTACATGGTATCAACATTCATCAATAGCTATGGCACTGATATAATCAGGTATAGGTTGTTGAAATCACTCCAAAACATTGAGAACATCAAAAAGCTCAATTGGTGTAGATACACCATAAAGTCCTTGGTGGATGGCCATAGGAAATACATCAGAAAAGATGGCAAGAAGGTCCCACCTTTCGGTGGTCCATTAACATTCCTAATTGTAAGTATTCTATTCTAAATAGTTTGATTACTTATACATGTCATATGTAATCTGTTTCTATATATGATATAAATATATGGTTTCAATGATATAAAGATATATTTAGTAAGATATAAATTCTTTATTTATTCTTATACAAACATCTCTTTTACATTATAGAAAACTATATCTTATTACATATAATTTGTTGTAGCTGTCGTATGTTGACCTGGTAGTATATGTTGGTCGTGACGATGTTCAAAGGAACATTCCCATATTCACAAATTGGAGTGAAGAAATTATTTTTGAAAGGTACCTCATGGAAATAGATATGGGTGGTTTTGCCAAAGGACATGTAAGACGAAGACCAATTCTCAGGGATCACATTCAAGCCCACCACCAAGTTCAAGTTCAAGTTCGTCTCACAAAAAGGATGCAAAACCAACTCCTCATGCCAGTCCTCATTCCTCACCAGATAAGAGAGATAACGTATACTATTACACTTGACGCTACTTGTTGTCTATTAGATATAAACTTTATCGTTTGTTAATATAATGAATCGATCATATTGATATAAGCCCTATGTTTATATCAATATGATATAAGATTGATGTAAAGTTTTCATTTGGATGATATAAACGCTTATATCAATATGATATAAGATTGATGTAAAGTTTTCATTTGGATGATATAAACTTTATATTTTACTGATATAAAGAATTACAATATGTTTTGGTCTCTGTTTCCTGGAAGATATAAATTTTCATATTATGCATGATATAAACTTCAAATTTTTTTTTCATGCAAAACACATTGCATGATGATATAAACTTCATCTACTTTGGATATAAACCACAGTATATGATGCTATAAACTCTTCATGTAGTTGATATAAATGCTTTAAAAAGTTATATAATCGTTTATACAAGAAGATATAATGCCAATGTTATTGACACAGGAAGAAGAAGATGACATTCAAATCATGAACAGAACAGCAACTGCATTTCCCATACAGTGATGGATTTCATGAGGTCATGGTGCAATGCTGGTGGTATGAGAAATGAAAGTGCTGCAACAACATTCAAGTTAATTACAACAACACTTGGAAACTTTTTGGCACATTTCAACATATGACCTCAAAAGCAGAAAATGAAGCATCACCACCCACTCCTTTAAGAGCTTTTGACACCACGCCATCTCAAGATTTCAAATTATTCAGTGAAGTTGTCAAATTAATGGATGAATTAGAAGAAGAACGTAAAAGAAGGACAACAGAGTTCACAGCTCCATCATTTGACCTAAACATCTCACAAGATATTGAGGATTTCCAAAACCAGGAAAAGCAAAATAAAGCAACCAAAGAAGGGAAAGAGAAAGAGGAAGAAGAAAACAAAAAAGAACAAGACAAACAGAACAAGGAAGAAAAAGATCAAATAGTAAATGAAATTCGACAGAATTTGGAAGAGAATCCCAACTTCTATGACATTTTAGTTATAGATAATGATGAAACAAAACAAATCATGAACTCTGCAGTGTCATTGGCAACAAAACCAAAGAAGCTGAACATTGATGATTTAGAACCAGAATCAGCAAAAAAACTGTCTACATTGAGAAAGTAAGTAAGACATTTTCTATTATATAAGCATTGTTACATAATTCATATTAAAATATACTAGTACTGGTTTATATAATTTCGTAATTTATAGTTCATTAATGATGACCCAGATAACACTAAATCCTAGTTTAAAAGCATACTGATTATATAAATCGAAAGCAGCATACAATCTCACCAACCAAATATTTGTTTGAATCATCAACAAATAATCCAGAACCTACAAACAAAAAACAGTTATTAAAGCAAAAAATATAGAATCACATAACATAACAATTAACGTAACTTCAAACAATTACCTTCACCAAAAGCAATAACATCACTTCCTTGTATCGTGTTATCAATTAGCTTGGATATTTCCTTGTCTCCTACATATTTCAAAAAAAAAAATATTATATCATACAAAACATTAGTTTATATCAGAGATAACTCCTCCTTACATCATAAAAACGTGTTACAATATACATACTAAACCAAACCATACCTGATATCAACCATATATTAAGTTTATATCATGAAAAAAGTTAGTTTATATCATAGATAACTCCTCCTTACATCATCAAAAACGTTTAACAATATACATACTTGAAAGATTATCTGCCCGAGCCTGGTTAAAAATTCACTTTCGTGCTACGCATTCCAGAATCGAAATCTTTGACCAGACCAAGACTCTAGCACAATCGCTATTCCAACCCTTGCTTGAATTAACATTGTGCAGGATTTTGGTTTGTACTTATTCTATTTATCACGCAACATAAATTTGTAATTAAAGCAGAAATATATAAAGTACCTCTTGAAGCGTGTTACTCAGGTGATCGCTTGTATGACTCAAGACTTTGATCGCACGTTGTGTGGACAACGATCTAGCGAGCAATTGTTCAACAATCTACAAAAATGGACTCGCCGGAAAAATTTTGCAGCTCGCCGCCGCCTGAACTCAACTGCCGCCACCGCCAGAATTTACTTCCCGCCACCGCATGAAAAATGTTGACCGGCCGCCGCCTCTAGGAAGTCCGGCACCCCAAAAATTATTCAAGAGGGAGAAAAAATGTTTTCTCTCTCTAAACTTTCTCTCTCTAGTTCTCTTGTCTTGAAAACTTATGAATTGCATATTGTAGAATTGTTAATCCCTTGTCTATATATAAAGCTACAAGAGAGACCCCAAGTTGGTTTAGGATTGGTATTACTAATGCGTTTAGGTAATTAATTAGTTTCCAAATCCAATTAGGTAACTAATCTAATAGAATAATCCAAATCCAATTAGATTTCCTAATCTCTAGGATTTCCTAATTCTAATTGAAACTTAAGACTTAATTAATTAATTAATTAATTCCACTTTGTTAATTACTTGTTTAACCCTTAGGAATAGTTAATTAATTCTACTTATTCAATTAACCCATTAAAAAATTAATCGTACCACTAACAGATTAATTTTGGCACTATCATCCTACACCAGAATTGCTTTCGGAACAACTAAATTAATTTATTCTTAATATCCCCACATCAAAAATTTAGTGCTCGTTAATTTATTAATTTACTGATAAATTAATTAATTAACTTCTTTAATTCCGAGACTAGTACCATTCAACCTTTTTATTATACCGGACATAAGTCCACCAGCTGAGTTTAGTATAATAAACATAACAAGCTCATATCGGGAGCACCATCACCTCGGACGCACCGGTGCATGGTTTCCTTTCGACAAGCAGCAGCACACCAAGTAACTAAACATGTGCACCCAACCCACCAAGACTATTGGCCACAATTGACCTCACCCATTGGTAGATCAAAGTACACTATGTCTAATCCTCATTCCCACTCAAGTCTAAGGATTAAGAGATAGAATACTAAGAACGAATTGTCTATTAAATCAGTACAAGACAAATCATTCTAAATGGTCAAGTTCAATATGGCCCGGACATATCTATATGATTCAGTTAGTTTAGACAAACCAATTTTCTGAATCATATAATAACCTAAACCGACAGGGTGTCCAAAACTGTCTCGGTTACGAACCTCATTTATATATTATGTCTTTTAACCAATGATGAGATCTACTGTGTCACATCATACACTTCATCATCTAACTACATAATATAAATGGACAATATATGCACAACATATAAACCAAAACATTAAATCGATACATTAACTGAGAAAAAGTACAATACAAGCATAGCTTATGTATTCAAACCTAACAATACTAACTCAAACTGATACATTATATCAACCATATCTCAATATTATATCTTACAAAAACTTAGTTTATATCGACGATAACTCGTCCTTACATCATAAAAAGTGTAACAATATATATCGACTAACACTTTAATTTATATCAACCATATCAATACTAACCCAAACCGATACCTTATATCAACCATAGCTCAATATTATATTGACTAACACTTTAACTTATATAATTCATAACCAACCTTCATCTAAAACAACAACATCTTCAAAACAGAAATCTCATCCGATGGATTATCATCTCTTTCACAAAAATTCACTGCAAGTCCAAAGAAAAATAGAACAGGTATTCAGATTCTTTCGTATATCCAAATTATAAAATAAAAAATTATCGCAACATCATAAAACGAATCAAAAATATCTTATCCATTCAAAATATTACAATCGCTTCCGAACAAATCATCAACCGATTGATTTCCATTAAAGCAATCACAAATCTCCTTTCTAAATGAAAAATTACCTATCACAAAATAAACGAAGAACATATATCTTCAGCAATAAAAAATAAGAAAAAAATAACATACATGCAATCTGATCGATCAACATTACTAACGCGATAAAAAATCTCCTTTCTAAATGAAAAATTACCGACAAAGCAAAATATCACAAAATAAAAGAAGAACGTATACCTTCAGCAACAAAAAAAAAAAAAAGGAAATAAACAGCATACCTGCAATTCGATCGATCAACATTACTAATGCGATCAAAAATCTTCATTATAAACAATCAGAAAGCAAAAAACCAGCAGAAATAAAAAACAGAGCAATAGACGAAATTTGGTAAATTGCATGAATGCAGTAGTTGAAAAGGAAAAAAAAAGGTGCCTTATATATAGAAAATGTCCAACTGAACATCAACGCGCGCGTGAGGCAAATAAATCCGAACAAACCGACTCACTAATTAAAAAATGTGGGGACCACTAATTGAAACCCGCTCCTATACAAAAACCACGACGGGTACAATCGCATGATATTACTATAGTAGTACCATATAATTTGTCGTGATCTTACATTGAATCTCTCTTTAAATTTGCTTTATAAAAATAGTTTCTTTTTTGGTAATAAAAAAGTAACTCACAACCCTTAACTTGTTTCTAAAACCAGCTCTCCTCCGTTAATCAAATCCAAATTTTGACTACTTTGACCATATAACGTATACCCTGTACTAGTGGTACATGTACCTACTATATATAGTAATTTTTCGTATAACAACTGTACATTTACTAAATATAGTAAGTTTTGCCGACATGCGTTCCTTTTTTTTTTTTCCTCGATGAGTCCACAACGTCTTCGCTGAGTCCACAACGTCTCAAAACAACTGTCGCAACGTCCAAAAAACAACTATCGCAACGTCTACATACAGGCATGTCCACAACGTCTCCTAACACTGTCGCACCGCAACGTCCCCGTACGTCCAAAAAATAACTGCCGTAACGTCCAAAAATATTTACATCAAGGCATGTGAATTTAAGCTGAATTTTTCACATAACACCTTCCATAACCTCTCCTAACACTACCGCAACATCTCCATACGTCCAAAAAATAACTACCGCAACATCCTAAACAATCTACATCCAGACATGTGAATTTAAGCTGAATTTTTCACATAACACCTTCCACAACGTCTCCTAACACTGTCGTAATGTCCCCGTACGTCCAAAGAATAACTGCCACAACGTCCAAAAATATCTACATCCAAGCATGTGAATTTAAAGCTGAATTTTTCACATAACACATTCCACAATGTCTCCTAACACGGCCGCAACGTCCCCGCACGTCCAAAAAATAACTGCCGCAACGTCCAAAAACATCTACATCCAGGCATGTGAATTTAAAGGTAAGTTTTTCACATAACACCTTCTACAACGTCTCCTAATACTGCCGCTACGTCCCTGCACATCCAAAAAAAAACTGCTGCAACGTTCAAAAACGGCTAAACTGATATTAGTAATGTAAAAAACAGATACCATTTAAGTAATTATTAGTAGGAAAAAACAAAAAAAAAATTGTCAATGACGAGACTCAAACCCTGGTTATTTTAGTCTTGTGACTCTCCAAAAAATTCAATTGTCATTAATCCACTTAAAGTTAGTAGACATTTAATCACACTTTTTTGTACATGTCATTTAAAAGATCACTATTGTCAATATTGAATTTCCCATCTCCCAATACATAGGTCAGTAGAACCCCGGAGGAACAAGGTTTTCATGCAGAAAAATCGTAAAAAACTACTTTTTATACATGTCAAATATTTCGTCGAAAATTCGAAAAACCCTTGAAATTATTAAAAATAGTTCGTATATTTTAAAATATGGTATTTTTTGGAGTTTCGAGCGGCCCAAACCGCCTTTATATGAAAAATTATATGAAATAAAAAAAAAATCGTCTAAAACGGACCATCGAGCGCAAAGTTATGACCATTTAAAGTTTTCGTCCAAAACCACACATTTTTCAATATCGAAACCATCTCCAAATGCCCGTTTTCTGTTTACATTGCGTAGATCTCGTCGAGAACCATCAAATCGACTACTCGCGCGTCCAAATTGGACAATCGAGTGCCGAGTTATGCCCTCTTGAATCATCCGTGCAATACAACTTCATAGATTGCACATTCTACAACGTCTCCTAACACTGCCGCAACGTCCCTGCACGTCCAAAAAATAACTGCCGCAACGTCTACATCCAGGCATGTGGTGAATTTTTCACATAAAACCTTCTACAACGTCTCCTAATACTACTGCAATGTCCCTGCACGTCCAAAAAATAACTGCCGCAATGTCTACATCCAAGCCTGTGAATTTAAGCTGAATTTTTCACATTACACCTTCCTAACGTCTCCTAACAATGCTGCAACGTTCAAAAAACATCTGTCGCAATGTCCAAAAACGTCTATCATTTTTTTTCACGTGGGACTAAATTAATTGGAATATAACTACTACAACCACGTCCAAAAATAACTACCACACCACATCCTGTTACGTCTAGTTACGTCCCATAACACGTCCTACCAAGTCCAGCAACGGGGAGGAATCAGAAGCAACCCATTTCACAAGAAAGTGCCAATACCTCACGGAAAACATTTATATATCATATTTCAGAGTAACAGAGCATTATTTGAATAAGAACACATGAATATAACATCATTAATACATTACCCAACATCAAATCGCGAAAATAAGGTTCCGTAAATCCATCAAATACAGTTCATACTTTATGATGTAGTGATTTTTTAAGAAGAATAAGTTATTTTTTAAGAAGAAGAAGAGATTTTTTAAGAGAAAGAAGTAATTTTTTAAGAATGAGTTATTTTTCCGTTGTATTTGGTGTTGTTCGTCAGAAAATACAATCGTCGATCTCCGTTGTTTGGATGAAAATTTTGATTAAATGCGGTTTCGAATGGAGTACGGCGAAGAAGAATAACTAATTTTTGAAGAAGAAGAAGTGATTTTTGAAGAAGAATAAGTGATTTTTGAAAAAGAAAGAAGTAGATTTTTGAAGAAGAATAAGAGAATAGAATAGAGTGTATCTCACTCTCTTATAATGAGTTGTGATGTATTACTAGGTACATGTACCTAGTGGTATAACATATAATTTGCCCTTTGACCATTAGTCAATTTTTCATTTAACTAATTACAGTCAAACTAGACTTTGGGTTGATAAGTCATCACCAATTCTAATATAGTACAACTAAAAAGATAATGCGATATATCATTTTGAAAACATGAGAACCTTAGCTAGGGCAAACGAGGTAAATTGAAGGGGTCAATACATTAAATGATTTATTTCTATTAGAACAATACTATTAGAAATTACATATTTCTAATTGTATCATATATTTTGCCGTCATATGACCACTGCCAAAATAGTATAGTTAAAGAAATTAATTTTGTTTTCTAGATAGAAATCATATTTTTTTCAACCTTCAAACTAGAATGAATCACATAAGCACTTATTGGATTGGGTTCATTAATTATTTATCGAAATTAAAAATATTTTTTGAAGCAGTCGCCCAAGACATTCTTATCATTTTGAAACTGGCTGCATCGACGAAGGAAATAGCTGAACTTGACATTGAGGTGGTTTCCACCGCCTTGAGCTCCATTTGTTGGTGGATTACAATACGCCATGCACCCCCCAAGACAGAGACTTTGTTCCGGTGGAGGGATGCCCAAACATAATTTCCGGCAGTCTTCATAACAATCAGCATCAACGGAATTAGCAAGAAACATCATAGCAATAAATGCAATGACAAATGGTGCCAAATGTGGCCTTCCCATTTTTATGGTTGTATTGATTCTGTGATAGAAAAAAATGGCTTTTATATATTAATCAAATAAACCTTACACCAAAAATGAAGGAAATTTAAAAAGAAAAAAAAAAACACATTAGTAGATATATTTAAAAATGAATAAGAAAGCATAAATTAAACTTCTTATTCTCTTCTTCAAAAAGCTTACTTGAAAATTAACAAATAACTAACCTTGGAATATCGTAGAGCTTTCGTCCTGAAAATGAACATTTACAAACAAAAAGTTATGAATTTAAAGGGATGGATGAAGTTTGAAATCAACGAGTTATTGTAATTTTTGTTGATGTTATTAATTGGTGTAGATTTGGAAAATCCAATATCATTTATTATTATTTTGACTTTTTAATTATGTTTATAAAACTCCTTTGCAACGTATTTACGGGTTAAAAACTTCACATGTCATTAAACTTATTCAATAGTATACTTTTAGCCACTCAACAAATCAGTCATTAAATTCTTAAAATGTAGTACTTGACATACTTCTGTTAAGAATCAGTTTTAAATTAACAGAAATTTTAAAAATTATTAGTTTTTTAAAGGCAAAAAGTAAATCGCTCTGAAGTGTAAAGTTCGACTCTGATGAATCGCTCTGAAGTGTGAAGCCCAACGCCGATAATCGTCCCCGTCCGTTTGTTACAGACTAATTTGAAAAATAAAACGGATTAGGATATTTTTTTTACCTCGGTCAAAATAACTTTTTTTTCTTAGATTTACTTTTTTACCTTTAAAAAATTAACAGTTTTTAAATTTTCTATTAAGTCAAAACTGATTTTTAACGAAAGTATGTCAAGTACTATATTTTAAGAGTTTAATGACTAATTTATTGAGTCAAAAAGTTTAATGACCAAAAGTATACCATTGAATAAGTTTAATGGCTTGTGGAGTTTTTAACTCTGTATTAATTTATGGGTTGAGAATTTTGTCACGTGCAAAGTAGGGTCTAGTTCACATGTATGATTAAACAACTCCAAATTATACAAGTAAACCTGCGTTCTATTTTAATAAAACTCTTTTTCAATAGTAATAAGTCAAGCTATATCAACTTACAATTTATTCCAAAAAACTTCAAGGCGACATAAACAATGTGGAAGATAAATTTAACGATTTATTCTTGAGATACGGTTCCGTTTTATTCCAAATCATAATAACTAAAATAAGATCTACCATTCATCCTCATAATACACTTCGAAGCTGGTAGTGTCATTTCTAGTTGAGAAATCTAGAAAGGGTTTGTGATAGACATTAGTACATCTATTGTTCAAATTTTTAAAAAAATCACTATGTTAGTTTGATGTTTTGAAAATAAAATAATTACGTTACGTATTTATAATTAAAACGTGACAATTAGCATATTCCCTCGACTATTTAAATTGGAAGTAACTTAGTTAAGCAAATAGTGCTAACTATAATTTTAGCAAGCTAACTAATCATAATAGACTGATTAGGAATTACATTATAATTAGCAAGAATTGAGGGGATGTGGGTGATTAAATAAACATGGGGTGGTTTAGATAAATAAGATGAGGAATTGATAAGTCATAGAAATCATGCAAGTAGAATCGACACTGTCAATTCTCACTTGACACATAGCATGTGAAGAAGAATCAAAATTTTCAATTTCCTTCTCCATTCAAGCAAAACCACTCGGCCCTTTGTTCTTCATCACCCGAAGCTCCTTTCCAAAATTTCTTCTTCTTCAATTGACTTTAATATTCAAGTTCTTGAGCTTGATTGAAGTAATCTTGGTTGAGTTAACTTAAGCCTTGGTTCGAACTTCCACATTTTCCTTTTACTCGATCAAATTTTGGATTGGACTTTCATCTTCAAAGGTAAATTTTGGAAACATCTCTTGTTGCATGCATGCAATGGATTCCTTCACATTCTTTTTTATTCCCTTGATGGGTTGTTGATTTTTGAAACCTTTGGCAGCTAGAATCCACTCGATCATCCCGATCAAAGTTTGATCGACTCTCGGGAGGTGAAAGTTCTTCGGGCTACCTTGCTATTTTTCACTTGAAACTTCGGCCAGCTGCAGAAATTTCTCTTTGGTGGTAGTTTCAAGTTCTTTTGAATCAATTCTTGGAGCTATCAATTTAGGGGCTGTTTGGTAAATTTGGCTAGAATCGGAATCAGAATAGGTATGATTGAAGTGAGAATAAATATAGGTTTTGTGAATCCAATAATGCTGTTTGGTTAGTAAGACGGGTTTGAGTATTATTATTATTTTTGATATTTGGTTTGTTTTGGGAATGAGTTTAAAATCTTGTAAAATATCAATTTAGCCCTTAAAAATCATGTGGATTTCGTCATTTTTATCGTTTCATTTGGTAAACTGCTATGTCGTTTTTACTTGATGCTGTTGTTGCTTTCCTTCCACCTCAAAATGTCAAAATAATAATAATAAGAAGAAGAAAATTAGCTTTAAAGAATATGATTCACTAACAAAAGTTCTGTGGTCTCAATTTTGATTTCATACCATATCATATTGTAGAAAACAATGGAAAGCAACCCATAACCTTTTAATCTATACCTATTTAATTAATGGTAAAATTTTAATAGGATAAAAAATATATTTTTTCGGAGAAGAATTATAATAAAGTAAATGTAAAATAATATTGTCTTTCAAATTAAATGATAATTGATGTTTAATTTATATGAATAACTTTAAACATTTTATAAAATCACGAGTGAGTGTATTAAATTATTGAACGTATTTATGTTTATTCAAATAATACTCTTCTCATCCTATAAAAATAGTCATATTTCAATATTATTTTTTATCTTATAAAAATAACTAATTTCTATATTTTTACTATTATCATGTAAAATTTTTCTTATATTTAAATTAATATAAATATACATTATTTTTATACGCCATACACTAAAATATAAAGTTATAAATAAAAAAATATAATAATATTATTAATATGAATTGTACTTTATCTAAAATAAAATTTTATGTATTTTTCAAATATGATTATTTGTATGGGCTGGAGAGTAAAAATTTTTTGCATTGAACTGATAATTCACCGCTCATTTAATTAAAATTTTAAATTAATATTATAGTTTCCCACTTCTTTATCTCATGATAAAAAAAAAAAATCTCCTGTATTTTACGATTTCTTATTATTTTTTCTTGTAAATATTATACTTAATTTAAATTCAAATATATCTTGATTTTATTTAAAATAGTGCACAACTAAAATACAAAATAACAAGTTGGAGATGATATAGTGGTTACACTCGTCATTTAAGATCATGAGGTCACTGGAGGTATTTAAGAGTATAGAATCTTGAGTTCGAGTTACATCGAGTATATTAAAAGGCTTTATTATGTCATTTAGATTTCAACTTCTTTTTTTTTTACCAAAAATAAAAAAAATTTAAAATTTAAAATAAAAGAGTTGTAATCGAGTGATTAGCACTTTCGATTTAAAATAGATAAAGTTTGAATTTAATTCATCTCGATTTCGGGTTTTTTTTGTACTTTAAAAAAAAAAATCTCTTTTTTTTGCAACGGAGTGACAACACATGCAGGAGTTGTAAAGTAAAGTTTGGTCATATTCGGATAGATAGATAGGGAGAGATTGATATCTAGGTTCTTTATTATTTTTTTTCTGAACGAGAAATTAATTTATTATACAATAAAATTTACCAAGAAAGAGAAAAGCTCTTACTATCTATTGCATTTATCCAGATCCTCCTCTTTTTTTTTTTTTTTTAAAAAAAAACTCACAATTCTTACTTAAATAGATTCACTATTTAATATTTGACAAATCAATTTAGTAATTAATTTGAATTGATTATCATAGTTTAATCATTTAACTTAATATCAAATTAATGAATTTAAAATTTTGTAATTAAATATTTAATCATTAAGTACATTTAATAATAAATTTTAATAGATTAAGTAGGTCTCAAATGTAAATATAATTCTTAATTTCAAATTAAATAATAACTCTATCACTTATTATTACTGAATTTAACTTTTTTATATTTTTTTCCTTTCCCTTATGTCTACCTAGTTTTGAAATAATAAAGAAAAAAAGATTATTTTTAAAAAGTTTTAAAAATATTTTTAAAATCAAAATTTCATATTATAAATTATAAATAATTATATATTTAAAAAATTATATTATATTTTTATTAAATTAATTTTATGTATCTAATTTTTGAGGAAAAATAATTTAATTTAGTAAGAAGCACAAATAGAGGCGACTCTTCGGTGAGGAGAGGGGGGATTGCTTAAAAACATTCACGAGGCTTTCGGCAATTGGCACCGCAATGCAAAGAGAGACAGCCTTAAATTTAAGGGAATCACGCCAAGCAAATCTACGCCAAACGCGCCCTTCTCCCATTAATTATAAAGGTTTTTTTCTTTAATTAAAAAGTTTTATCAATTCAGAGATTTTGATGACTCGTGAATAATAATCCATTCCCAAAATTTTGGCCCTTTGCCTACTTTACCTGAAATTTAATGATGAAATTATGACAAATTATATTATACACCTTCAAATAAACCATTTAATATAATGATTTTTTAAATTTTTTTCATTTTTTTTACAAATTATACTATATACCCCATATATATAACTATTACTATATTTAAAAATAAAAATATGATAATTCAGCATAAGGATTAATTTTAATTTATAAAATTACTGAGTTCATTCATGTATTGTATTTTATTTCTTTATGGATTGTATTTTATAAAAAAATATAATTATAGGAAAAAAAAGGTATTATTATTATTTTTTGTACGAAGACTATCCTGATGTGACTCGAAATCTGAATTTTATGTTCCTAAGTGTCTCTGGTGTGATCTACCCCCAGTGTGATTCGAACTCAGGACTTCTATGCTCTAAAGTGTCTCCTCGAACTCATGACTTCCTGGTCCTAAGTGAGGAGGCCAACCACTAAAATAATTTCCTCTTGTCAAAAAAAATTATTTTAAGAATACATATATTAAGTAAATGAATTTCTTTTTATCGAAATTATATTATTAATAGCAATATTGTTTACTCAAATTGTCATAGTAATTATAAAGTTCATTCATGAGAGCCAATTTATTTTATCCCTTCTTGGTATAAAATATTTGGGTGAATTACATTTTTTCCCTGAAGTTTGGCTAAAAAATAAAAATCCCCTTAAAGTTCTAAAAATTACAAAATACTCCTTCCACCACCTACCAGTGTCAACTAGCGAAGATGAGTGAAAAGACCAAAAAAAACCCCAACTTAATTGATCCATTTATGAATTTTAAAAAAATGTAGTAAAAAAAAAAAGCCCTTAAAGCCAACAAATCACTCCTTATCATGGCCGCCATTACCACTTCCTCCACCCACCACCATTTCTCCTCCCTTAAACCAACTCCCTCTCGTCTGGAGTACAACTACCCACCATCTCCTCTACCTTCCCTTTATTCTCCCTCTCCTCAAACGATCCCCTTCAAACCATTTCCCTTAAAACCAAACGAATAAAATAAAGCCCCAAAACTCCGTACCACCGTCACCACCACCCCCATCCTCATCCCTCAAATCCTCTCCCTCTCCCTCTCCCTCTCTCCTGCACTCTTCTTCTTAGCCTCTCATTTCTGTCACACCCATCTTGCTCTCCTTGGGTTTCTCTGTGACAAACTTGCAATCAAAGCATTCCTCATATAGATCTTCGAAGTACGAAGGACGGCAGGGAGCCGGTTCTCACAAAAACACATCAATATCCATCTTCAACAAAATTTCTTTTTATATTTATTTTGTTTTTGTTCGAACAACAAGAAAGCAAGCAATAAAGTCTATTGTTTATTTACTTTTTCCTTTTTGGAATGAATTTGTCCTTTTTTTCTTGAAAACAATTGGTTGTCTTTTTTGGTTTGCTTGGGATGAATGAAGTAAAACTTAATTTTTTTGAGAAATGTTATTCATTTCGAGCAATGGTTATGGCTAAAGTGGACCGATGATTGCCGTTGGTATTGGGTCGTGGTTTTTGCTGTAATTGGTGGACTGCTGCTGGTGGTAATGGAGTGATGCGCCGGTGATGGTGGTTGATGAAATTAGATTTGGTAAGGTATGGTTGATCAATTGGGTTGTGGGTAGAGTAACACCCAAAAGGAATTGAAGTTGAGCAGTTTAATTGAATGGATTTTTTTCCTCATTATTTTACGTGGGATAAAGAAAAATTAAACACAGAAGGAGGGAGACGACTGGAAAATAAACACAGAGGGAGAGAGGGAGACAACTGGGGAGGAGAAGAAGGGTATTAAAGTCACTTTATTAAATAAATTTGATGACGCATCTGTTTGCATCACTTTTCCGGTCATTAAGGGGTCAGAGGTGAAGAGTTTGGGTGGCTCGAGGGTTTTTTTTTGTAATTTTAAGAACTTTAAGGGGGGTTTTTGTTTTTTAACCAAACTTAGGGGGTGGGAAAATGTAATTCACCCAAAATATTTTAGATATCTTGCAATAAAAAAATTTGGACAAAAAGAATGGAAGGGATGGAATAATTTATTCATAATATTAAAAACTTAATATACTCATCCCATAAAGAGTGAAATAGAGGAATTGATATTTAATTTTGTTTTTCTCGCCATTTTAAACAATTAAACTAAAAGGATTTGTTTACAAGCAATCAATATTTTATTAATTAAATTATCTGAAACTCAAATATATTGTTTTAATTTTTAAAATTCACATAATATAATATAAAGTATAATTTTAGATATAATTTCACTTTATAAAATTAATTAAATTATATTTTATGATTAAATTTCGAATGCTATTTCCTCGTTATTATGACTATTTTCATTTCAAACAAGTCAACTGAAATAATATTAATTCTATTAAATGTGGATTGCTTTGTTGTCCATTAACTCGACATGAGAAATTAGAAAATTTAACATATTTTTATAAATTTTATATTAGGAAATTAACGAATTATATGTCACACAATTTAAATCGTAATATGGTATGGTGTCACAAAGATTATGGGCGATTTTAGCATTATCCAATCATCCAAAATTGAATGAGAGGAGATAAACACAAAATTGACCGTATGACTAAAATCTGACGTGGCATGAGTTTTTCTTAATTTTACCAAAAAGTGTGAACTTCCCGAAATTCCAAGTTGGCCGAAACGGCACACAGTCCACTTCGATTCCTCCCCCTCCCAACTCTTAATTAGTTGGATAATCCTAAATTTAAAATCCTTAAAAGAAAATTATAATAAAATATAAAACAGAGTCCAACGTCTATATTTATTAACTTCTTATCCAAAACCATTGAGTTCAATAAGTCAACTTTACTTTATAAATTCCACCATTATGAATATAAATTGTTAATTTTAAATATGATTTATTTTTATAAGACGAAGAGGTTTTATTTTACAACCCCAATTGCCAAAAACAATTGCCCAATAAAGATCTTCTTTACCGTTGCCATTATTTATTAATTAAATATTTTCTTTTTTTTTTTTTGGGTCCACTTGTTTCCATTAGGAAAACAAAATCGTTTAATAAAGCTAATGATTTAAATAAAAAAATTTAATTCACATGATGACAGGGATTAAATCAATCGATTCTCTAATCTTTCTGACAGCTCAGTCCTCTCCTCTTTCGTCCCCCCCCATGACTATCTCCTTCAATTCTATATATACTCTTCCCATACTCTTCCATTTCCTCCCTTCGTAGCTATAATTCTTCCTACATACTTCTTATACAAGTAGTTCTTTGGGTAGATACCTGATTTTCTTCTCATCTCTTTCAGCATTTTGGTTCTGCTGAAGTTTCTTTTAGTGTTTTGATTGAGAGAAGAGCCGGTAAAAATGGCTGGTGGAGGTTTTGTTAATCCCACTGGGAATAAAGCGTACCCAGGGGAACTTACTCTGTTTGTTACCGTGACATGCATTGTTGCTGCCATGGGTGGACTGATTTTTGGTTATGATATTGGTATTTCAGGTACTAATTTTGAACGGCAAACGGCCCTTTTGTTCTTTTTGGGTAATGGATTTTTGAATCATGGGTTGAGATTAATTTTTCTCTGTTTTTTGATGCAGGGGGAGTGACTTCCATGGATTCTTTCTTGAAGAAGTTTTTCCCTTCGGTTTTCAGGAAAAAGCATGACGATACATCCCAAAATCAGTACTGCAAATTCGACAGTGAAACTCTCACCATGTTCACTTCGTCTCTCTACTTGGCTGCACTTGCGTCTTCTCTTGTGGCCTCAACTGTTACAAGGACGATGGGAAGAAAGCTGTCCATGCTTTTGGGAGGTGTGTTGTTTCTTATTGGGGCTTTGCTCAATGGTTTTGCTAAGGCCGTCTGGATGTTGATTGTCGGCCGTATTTTCCTCGGTTTCGGTATTGGATTTGCCAATCAGGTAACCTTTTTTTATCCTGGGAGAATTTTGTTTTCGAAAGTTTTCGATCCATTTTTCTTGTTTGGGTTTCCATACATGTTGTTTCGATGACCCCTTGTTTGTTTTGAAGTGGTATTTCATGTTCATACGGAACAGAGAAAAGATTTGCAAACTTTTCTTTTTGTTCTCTTCTTCCTCGGCTTATTTTGGGTTCTTGAAAAGATTTTGGGTTCTCTTCTTCCTCGGCTTTTGTTCCATTTGTTGCCCACCATAGTTTTATCATCTGTTGTCATTTTGCTCTGTGATTTCACACTGGAACTGGAGTTGATTAGAACTTCTTGGCCGTTGATTACAACTTTTTGCTTTCAGATCTGTTTTGGAATTTAATGGATACCAGATAGTACAATTTAGCACGCTCTAAAATAATGACAACAATGAATTTTTTAATTTTGGCCATGGAGTGCTGTACAAAGCTCTCTTTTTCTCAGGCATCCACCTTCTGCCAGTCTGAGTGTGTATGCAGAAGATATATTTCAAGGTTTTATTAAAATTGTAATTTTTATTAACATTCCAATGTCACTGGTTTTTCTTTGAAGGATCTGTTTCTTCAATTGAACAGAATAGTAATGTATCAGAGCCATTTTTCCTTAAATTAATGGGTAGTTGCACCATTTTTCTTCCCGCGTGGAAGGATTTTCTTTCCAATCTCAGCTAAGTAGTGAAAGCAACAGCGTTTAGTGTCTGCAAAAGGCGAAAATTTGACTTGACTTGAGAAACAAATGGTCCAGTTGCTTAATATTTAACATTTAAATATCATTTTTATTTTGTATTTCTGTAAATAGATGCTGCTTTCCTCCAAGCACGACAATAAACAAAGGGGTCCCTCTGGATTGTGACATTTTTTGTTTTGAAGTTCATAGTACAGAGACAATCAATACCCTGTTTTTCCACTCCCAGATATTTTTTGTGTAATTTTTTGTTTTCTTGACCATCTATCTTGGAGGTAAGATGGTGACTTTTTTTATTTTTTTTCTTTGAACAGTCTGTGCCATTGTACCTGTCTGAGATGGCTCCCTACAAGTACAGAGGTGCATTGAACATTGGTTTTCAATTATCCATCACCATTGGTATTTTGGTGGCAAATGTTCTGAATTACTTCTTTGCCAAAATCCATGGTGGTTGGGGATGGCGTCTGAGTTTGGGGGGTGCCATGGTACCTGCCCTTATCATCACAATCGGATCACTAATCCTTCCAGAGACACCAAACTCAATGATTGAACGCGGGCAACAAGTTGAAGCCAAAGAAAAGCTGGTTAAAATCAGGGGTGTTGAAAATGTTGATGAGGAATTCAATGATTTGGTTGCTGCTAGTGAGGCCTCTAGGAAGGTGGAACATCCTTGGAGAAACATACTGCAAAGGAAATACAGACCACAGCTTACAATGGCCATTGCAATTCCATTCTTCCAACAGTTTACTGGGATTAATGTCATTATGTTCTATGCGCCAGTTCTTTTCCAAACTATCGGATTCGGTAGCGATGCTTCCCTGATGTCTGCGGTGATTACCGGTATAGTGAATGTCCTTGCAACTGTTGTTTCAATTTATGGAGTAGATAAATGGGGTAGGAGGAAGCTTTTCCTTGAAGGTGGCACTCAAATGCTCATTTGTCAGGTACTAATTCGGCCCAAATCTGGCTTAATTTAACTTCATTATATGGTTACTGATATGGGATTTTTGTTTTTGATATTTTGCAGATAGCTGTTGCAATTTGCATTGGAATCAAGTTTGGTATCAATGGAAATCCGGGACACTTGCCAAAATGGTATGCAATTGTGGTGGTTCTGTTCATCTGCATTTACGTTGCTGGATTTGCCTGGTCATGGGGACCTCTTGGATGGTTGGTTCCCAGTGAAATCTTCCCATTGGAAATCAGGTCTGCTGCACAAAGTATCAACGTTTCAGTGAACATGCTTTTCACCTTCCTAGTTGCACAAGTGTTCTTAAACATGCTCTGCCATTTGAAGTTCGGATTGTTCCTCTTCTTCGCCTTCTTCGTCGTTGTGATGACCGTTTTCATTTACTTCTTCCTGCCTGAAACCAAGAACATCCCAATTGAGGAGATGACAATTGTGTGGAAGCAACACTGGTACTGGTCCCGGTTCGTCACCGATGCCGATTATCCTCCTAATGGAAATGCTAAAGATCTTGAATTGGCCAAAGGAGCTGTCAAGGAAGTATAATCATATTGGAAAGAGACTTATATAAGCTGTGGATGGAGTATCATTATTTTTTTTAGTCCATGTTTAGGAGTTCTAAAGTATGCCATTTACAAAATTATCACAGAATGACAGAGTCCTAGACGTTCTTGCTTTCATGATTGGTGGCAGTACATATATTATGGAATTATTGGAATCAGTAAAATCCATCTTTATTTTTCCTGGGCTGGATCTGAGCTAATGACACTCTGTTTTATGTACGTAAATTACTGCATGATTTTTCTGTTTTTCTTTGTTTCCTGCCCTATTCATTCGCCAAAACCGGAAGTGAAAGTTTTGGTAAAATGGGATCGCCTAGATTTTGTTCTATGTTTCGGTGGCGGCAAATGTTGGACTTGAGTTGCGGCTAGTTTGGTTCTCCTTCAAGAGTTGTGTTTTGTGTTTTACCTCAATTTACGCAAAACATTTTGTACATTTTCACTACAAAAACATTATGCAAAACAATATTCCCTCCATTTCAATATATAAAGCGTTTTCACCATTTAAAAAATCAGTCAAAATATAATTCACTTAAAATAAAAATCACTTGTCTATTCTTACGAGATAATTTATTATTTTTACTTGATTACCCTTATTTAATTTATAATTTCATTAGAATTTGTATTTGTCATCAACTATTGCGAATTAGAATTTGTATTTGTCATCAACTATTGCGAATTATAATACTACTTTAAAAATTACATTCAATAGAGTTATAATAAGTTTTACGATAAAAAGTTATGAAAATTTTTAAAAATTAATTACGTTTTTAATATTTGTGTTTGGATAAAAAATGATCAATATATTAAAATGGAAGGAGTATTAGTGGGAAGTTGGGGAGGTCGGCCATTAAACATGGCGCAATTCCTCACAAAGTTATTGGCAGTTTACTCTTCAAAAACAAAAAAAAAGAAAAAAAAGAGAAGGTTTTTGGCAGATTAAGTTTCCACCGCGTTTGTATAACACGTGATGTGATGGCAATGGGGACGGCGGAGCGGAACCACCGACTCATTTATCCATAACCATAATTTATTGTAGCACACCATCCTCACTCATAACTAATTTTTCGTACTAAAATTTATTTATTTATTTTTCACCAACAAATAAAAATTTATAATTATTAGACCATTACAATACATGACGTCTCCCCTCCATCATCCCCAAGATATAGGAGAGGACCCACATTTTTATTTTCGCAAAAAATTGATATTCATAAAATACTCCGGACAAGAATTTTGAAAATCTTAAAATATTAATATTTCATAAAAATCAAAATATATAGATAAATAGGTGTAGTTTAGTGGTTTAAACTTGTCCTTTAAATCATTTTCACCCTTCTCCTTTGTACAAAACATATATATAACACATTCTTATATATAAAAATAAATACATAATTATCACTTTTTAAAAGCTATCTTAAGAGTTTATTACATTATTTTATTGATTCATAAAAACTATTTTAACACTTACCATATACGAGTGTTTATATAAAACAAAAAAGAATGATAGTTTAATGGTTAGGAATCTTTCTCTAAAATTAATAAAAAAGGAATATGAGAATATATATATAAATAGATTTTTTTTAATAAAAAGAAAAGAGTGTTTATAAAAAATAACTAAAGTAAAAGAAAAACTCAATCATAATCTTTTATGTGAGGGCATATATATTGAATGATCATGAAGCGAAAAAGGCATATTGGAATCGATTTCACAGTTGTAAAAGTTGAACTTAAAATCAAAAAAAAAAAAAAAAAAAGAATCACATGTTTCAAATCCTAATTCTTTATCCAAAACTTACAATGAGAGGAAGAGTAGACTACTTTTTTTAGTGACAGAAACAATAATGTTATCTTCTTGTGAGGATTGTTAGTCTTTTTCATACCTTTTGGGAAGCAAAAAAAGATGGAATTCATGTGATCAGAAAAATTCAATCAACTCATTTGGTCAGGAATCACCATCTTAGTAATAATGAAGAAAGAGAAATTGTTAAAAAAAAATAAAATAAAACTCGTGGTTCTTGATTCATGAACCTCCCACCACATTAATTATAAATGCAATTTGGATAAAATTTTGGACTCCCAAATCCTAAGAATAAAGATTCCAGCCCCTTGTCTAGATTTAGTAGTTATCTCAACGTTTTGTTAATTCTCATGTTCAGATTTCAATACAATTTCAAATTTGAATTTTTGTTTTTACTTTTTTTTAGAAAAAAAGAAACGTTTCATTAGATTACTAGAAATCTAGAAATCGTGCAGCACAAATTAAGAAAGAAAATCAGACACACAAGTCACTCCCGCACAATGACTACATTAGTTTTCACAAAGGTTGCAATCCCGTGTGCAAAAACATTCTGTGTTCGGGAGATCTAAAAGCATTTACAGCTCACTGTAGCATTAATTAAATCTCTGCAATCCTCCATTATTGACAAAGTGACATGCGAACTCTCCTCAACGTTCCTTGCTGTCAGAATCACTTGGGAAGAATCTCCCAGAACCAAGAACGATGAGATGTTCAGGCACCGGGAGAGAAAAAGGGCGGTCTTCAGAGCTAGAGCTTCAGCTACCTCTGCTTCCATATTAGAAAGGAAGAAAGAGCCATGTCCAAACACAAACTCTCCATTCCCATCAACAATGTACATGCCTGCTACCGAGCCTTGGCGCTGAGTTGAGACAGCACCATCAAAATATACACATGTTCCCTCGATGGTGATTGGACGGACGGGAAGGGAGGAGTATCCTGTAATCAGCTGCGGTTGGTGGAGATCTCTGGCCGACTGATACGAATGTAGCACCGTAGCCGCCGACAAAGCCACCTCAAAAGGGCCTAGAAGAAATGTTCTCATGTATCTTCCTATTCCGAGCATACTACTGTGAGGAGAGCACTATCGCTATTTTTTCTGCATCCTGAATTGGCATGCGCAGCAAAGCATCAAACGCCCAAGACTTAACATCAACTACTTGGAGTGTGTCCGGCAAGGCGGGGAGGTGTTGGAGACGCCAAAATTCTTGAGAGAACTTACAGAGGAACATCAAATGAGCGTGGGATGCATCCAAACACGGACAGAAAGGGCAGACTGATGGAACTCCAATGTGCCGTTTCGCAAGGTTTTCTGTCGTTGGTAAAGAATCCGTGATCAATCTCCAACAGTGGTGAATAACTCTAGGCGGTATCCATATCTTCCACAGCTTGCGCCACACAGGTCCATTGACATTTGGGGCAGTAGCGGATGAACTGGTAGAAGCGTGTCGACCTGCGGCAAAGGCATTATAGGCCGTTTTAACGGTGAAGGTTCCTCGATTATGGTGGTGCCAGTACCACCGATGGGGTCCGCCAGATGATCCTAGTGGGATGGAAAGGAAGAGCGCTGCTACTCCTGCTGAGAACAACGACCTAATCAGTGGTTCGTTCCATGTGAGAGAGTTCGGGACCAAGAGAGCCGAGACCGTTGCCGTCTCAGGCAATTCAGCAAAAGGGTGGAAATCGCAGTAGGGGTTTGCCCCCGGCAGCCAAGGATCAAGTCATATTGGCATCTACTCCCCGGAAAAAATTCTCCTTCTTACACCAGTTTTCAAACCCCGAATGCCCTACATGATCCCTCGCCAAGTTGAGGTTGGTCGATGGCCAAGAGCTGCATCAAACAAGGAGCTATCCGGATAATATTTTGCCTAAGTACTCGTGCCAGAATCGAACTTGGGTTTGTCAACAGGCGCCATGCTTGTTTAGCTAGAAGGGCCAAATTAAAACTTTTAAGATCTCAAAAACCCAATCCACCCTCCAATTTCTTCTTTGAGACCATTTTTCAGGTAACCCAGTGGATTTTGCGTTTATCTATGTTTGAGCTCCACCGGTATCGGGCAATGAGGCTTTGTATCTCCGCAGTTGTACCTTCCGGAATCAAAAATACTTACTTAATTTATCCCCCAATTAATTTATTATAATTACTCAGGGTGCGTTTTATTTAGTGGAAATGAGGATAGGGCATCACAAATTGATAATTCAATAATCATGAATAATCAAATTAATTTATTTGTTATTAAAATCTCTCCCTTAGTCTTCAGATTACTTGCTTTTACTATTTTAAAACGTAATAATCAAAATCATTTTACGATTGTTCCATTTTTATTCTCACCAAACAAATTTAATATAAAAAAATATGAAGTTAATTATTTTTTAATTAAAAGGACCATTGAATTTGGAGAGGAGGAATGGAGGTAGTAATTGGCCAACGTAGGAAATTGGAAAGTGGTTTTGGGATCACGGTTTTGCCAAATGAAATTAAAAGAGGATGAAGAATCACATGAGCATCTTGGAAGCCCAAACTTTAGAGATTTGGATAAGCTCAAAAATCAGTTCAAAAGTGCTTTATTTGTGTGGGTTTGTTCGTGTAGCCATTAATGAACCAAATATGTAGCATATTCTCCATAGGGGAACCCTGTGTTAAGCTGTTAACCTTATCCATCTATAATTCTTTTTTGATTAAATCAAATTTTTAGTAATTAATATTTGGTCAAATAATTTTTTTTGATATTTACATTTTAAATTGATTTTTTTGTTCCTTATATATGAAATATGTATAATTTGGTCCCATATATTTTTTTTATGAGTAATATACAAAAATTTTTCAACGAAACATATAATAATTTAAAAATCAATGTATACATTACAAAATTTAAAATTTAAGTCAGCTTATGAAAATTTAAAATTCATGACAAGAGTGATGTAACTTAGTGGTAAGCGTTCTCCGCTTAAAACAATAAGTTTTGAATTCAAATTCATCTATATTTAATGAATTTCAAGTTAGTTATTTATAAATTTTATTTGTCTGATTTAAATTTTTGAAAATTTTTAATAGTTAGATTAACATGTAAATTATTATATTATTTATTTAAAAAATTTATAGACTATACATAAATATAGTTGATATAATTTGGACTGAATAGAGACCATACAACTCTAAAAGATTTGAGAAGAAGAAGAGAGTAGTGGATCTTTTTATTATGCCCGAGTTGTAACAATTAACTGCCTACATCATGCAAAATCTTTGCTCCAGCCTATCATAATCCCTCTATTTATATTAGTTAGAGAGGTTTCCATATAAAAACTAAATATTCCAAAACACATCATATAATATCTTTCACATTATATAAACATCCAATTAAAATCAATCAAATATTTTCATAACATGATATGATATCAAATCATATTATATAATATCTTCAGCATTATATGGATATTCAATTAAGTTCAATCAAATATTTTAATAACAGTTTTTTTTTTTATAAATTATATATTTCCCTTTGATTAATAATATATATTTTTATATCGGAAAATTTTGAGTGTTAGAAGAAGAAGCCCAATGATGAAGGAAGCAAAGAGGCAGACAAAGGTTGGAGTTGGGATTGAATCCATCTGGGCTGCCTTTGCAAAAGATTTTCCTGAAACAATTCTTAAAACCATTGCCAACAACATAGTGAAAAACTGTGAAATTCTTGAAGGAGACGGTGGGCTCGGTACGATTTTGCTGGTTGAATTCGGATCTGAAAAAACAAATTTGGGGTACCAGAAGGAGAAGATTACAGTGTTTGATGAATCCCTTCATCGATTTGGGTTGCAAGTAATCGAAGGTGGTCACTTGATCCATGGATTCTCTTCTTACACAACTGTATTTCAACTGACTCCAACTGGGAAATCAGAGACAGTTGTGGATATTAAGGTTTTATACGAGATTGATGCAGAGGAAACCGACATGCCAGATCAAACAATCAAAGCAGCCCTTGGTTTCATCAAACGCCTCGAGGATCATCTGTTGAAACAAAACAAGCCTGAGATCTAGACTTAAATTGCAGCAAATCCCTCCAAAAATCAAGTTCCAAGTTGCTATTTATCTGTCATTGTGAGAGTTGAGAGTTGTCTTTTATTAATTACCATTACTCTCTCCATTCCATTTCAAAATTTAAGTCATTTTTTCAATTTATGAGACCGTCAGAATATAAGTCACTTGTCTACTCTAAAAGAAAAAGTGATTGATTTTACTCTATTATGCTTATTTAATTTATAATTATATTGAAACTTGTATTTCTCATATATACTCTAAGTATAATACTATTATCAATAATATAAATAAGGATATAATAGGATTTACAATTAAAATGGATGAGAATGAACAACACATAATTGCTTGTGTGCTTAATTATATTTTGAAATGGAGGAAATATCAAGCTTATTTTTCTTATTTTACCTTGTCGTGAGTGTATTAAATTTTACCACCAAATTAGTTACTTTATTAGTAATTTCTCCCTCAAGTTGAGTAAAAAGTAAATCTTGACTAAATTTTTTAGTAAATATTTTTTTTTATAATAGTGAAAACTCCAAAAAACCTATTTGTAGAGGGAGGGAGTACTTTCATATGTTATTGAGATCATCAATCACTATAGTTGTATTAATCACCAAATATTACTGAGAAAAAATCCTTCATTTTCAAGAAACTTTTGTGTATCATTAATGGAAGTATTGTATTTATTCAAGATTTCCAGGGATCAATCAATCATTTCTTGCCAAAAAAAAAAAAAGAAAAAAAATGTGGACAGTCAAATTTTATCCTAATTAATTTAATTTTGATAGATTTACTATTAATTATTTTTGTACGTAACATTATCTAATTCATGGTTTTTATTTATATTATTATTTTATTATTTTAAAAATAATAGTTTTTTTACAAAATTTAATTTCTTAAAAATTTACCACATTAAAGTGAAGTCCACCTTCATTTTTTTATATAAAAAAATCTAAATTGCACAAAGTTTTTTTTTTCACACTTTTTGCCATTTTCTTTCACAAAAAGTTCATTTTTTTGCCTTCTTTTGGTCTATTTATTTTTCTTTATTTTTCTTCTTTTGTATTTTCTAAATTCTTCCTTTCTTTTTTATTTCTTCCTTTTTGTTTCTCCTTTTTTTATTTTTTTTATACTATTTAAGCATCGAGCATTTTTTTGAAGTCTTTTGAATTTTCATTTCAATTTTAATAAAATTCATGCCTTTACTAAATTTAACTGTTTAAATATTTTTTCCAACTTTTTTGATCTTTATATATATATATTATTTTTAATAATGATTTAGATATTCAAAATATTTTAATCGCGGGGTGAAGAAGAAGACGTAGCATGCTCCTGACCCTTTGAATCCAATTGATTTCGAATGGTATTGCTAGGAGTTTTAGGATGATTTATTAGAGTTAGTTAATTTGGGGAATTAGAAGTTGGGCTGGAATTTTGGGTATTCGCGGCAGTGAGGGAGGAAACAGACCAATTATATAGTAGTTGTAAAATTACATGTTTATCTTGAATTTATATTATTTTCTCTTTAGCGTAGTTCTATAATTTATTAAAAAGATATTTTACAATATAATCTTAAAAATACCATATAAAAAAAAAAAAAAAAAAAACCCACCACATTTCTTGCCGTGTGTAAACATCACTTCCAAACGATCCTTTAGAGTTTTCGTGCAACAATTTGCGTAAAGTTCAGAAAGGTGTCCTAGAGAGTTTTGCATGACAGTTTTGTTGGGCCAGCCCAAGACCAGCCCAAGTTGGCTTGGCAAACAATTGCCCACGTAGTCAATTAGTTACTAAACGTTACGGGCACAAAGCTTTTAGTGAGTAGAGTGAAAAATGTGAGCAGAGAGTAAAATTGGGATTTTTGCTAAGGGAAGAAAAAGAACAATAACGCAAAAGATTATCTCTTGAAGAATTCATATATTGGGGATTCCACCATCCGATGAGATTGTTCATTTTTTCTTCTCCTTTTATTGTTGATAGTCATCTATTGTGATGATGATTATGCTTGTGTTATTTGTACAAATTAGGGTTTGAGATTCTTGGTGTTTGTTGATTAGAATCTCTTAATTTTTATGGTGAGAATACTTATGTACCCATTATTATTGATTGGTGATAGTGGATGATTTAAGAGGCCTACGGGTTCCATGATTTTTTTCCTGATTTGGATTTTTCACGCTAAAATTGCTTGTCTCCTTTATTGTTTGGTAGTTTGATTTGTGTTGGCTTATTTGGTTTAGTTATTTTGGCACAAGAAAATTGAAAAAAAAAATTATTCCACACTGTTAGTTGTCATTTTTGAGTGACATGTATTTTTTTTCCCAACAAACTGGTATCAGAGGTTGGTTGGTGTCCTTGTGTTTCTTAGAATAAACCATGGAGAGCAACACTAACAGAAATGTTACTTTGAATACGTCAAATTATCAAGTGTGGAAAGGAAAGATGGAAGATTTGCTTTATGTGAAGGATTATTATTTGCCAGTGTTTGCGTCTGAGAAGCCAGAAAGTAAAAGTGAAGATGAATGGTTATTGTCTCATGGACAGGTTTGCGGTTACATCAGACAATGGGTAGATGATAATGTTCTCAACCATATTTGTGAAGAGAAAAATGCACAGAGCTTGTGGAAGAAGCTTGAGGAGCTATATGGTAGGAAGACCGGGAACAATAAATTGTTTCTTATCAAACAAATGATAGCATTGAAGTATCAAGATGGAACGGCCATGATAGATCATTTGAATGCATTCCAGGGGATTATTAATCAGTTGGCTGGGATGAATATTTAGTTTGATGATGGTTGTGGCTTCTTGGTTCTCTACCGGACTCATGGGAGACGTTTAGAACGTCCTTGTCAAACTCTGCCCTGGATGGTGTTATGACTATGTCTTTGGTGAAAAGTAGTGTTCTGAATAAAGAGATGAGACGAAAGTCACATGGTTCTGCTTCTCAGTCAGATATGCTAGTCACTTAAAGAAGGGGGAGAAGTCAAAGTAAAGGTCTGAAGGGTGGCGACAGAGGTAGAAGTGGTAGCAACAAATTTGCTAACATCGAGTGTCATCACTGTCATAAGAAAGGGCATATAATGAAGTATTTTTGAAAACTCAAGCGAGAGAAGAAAATGCAAAGGGAAAAAGAAAAAAAAGACCGGTGACGATGAGGACGCTGAGACAGTTGCAGCAGCTACACATGATTTCATGGTTGTGTGTGATAATGAAATTGTGAACCTTGCTTACCAGGCGAGCAGTTGGGTGATTGATAGTGGTTCTTCAATTCATGCGAATTCACGGAAGGATTTCTTTACTTCGTATACATATGGTGATTTTGGGAGTGTACGAATGAGAAATGATGGTGTCGCCAAAGCTGTCAGAATAGGATCTGTGTGTCTAGAGACTATAATGGTACTATTTTGACTTTGAAGAATATGAAGCATATTCCTAACATTCGCATTGATTTCTACTGGCAAACTTGATGACGAAGCTTTTGCAACACTTTTCGCGATGGCCAATGGAAACTCACTAAGGGTTTATTGGTGGTGGCTAGAGGCAAAAAGTATTCTTCGTTGTATGTGATGCAAGCAAAGGTTATTGACTCCTTAATCAATGATGTGGAAAATGAAGGATTGGTTGAGCTATGGCATAATAGACTTTTTCACATGAGCGAGAAACGTTTGATGATTTTGGCTAAGAAAAATCAGCTCTCTGGATTGAAGAACGAACATTTGAAGAAATGTGAGCATTGTCTAGCGGGAAAACAGACGCGAGTTACCTTCAAGAGTTCTCAATCTCAACACCAACGGAAACCAGGTATACTTGACGTAGTGTATTCTGATGTATGTGGCCCTATGAAAACTAGAACAATTGGTGGCTCCTTGTATTTTGTGACTTTCACAGATGATCACTCAAGGAGGACTTGGGCCTACACTTTGAATACAAAAGATCAAATGCTACAAGTGTTCAAAGAATTTCATGCTTTTGTTGAGAGACATATATAGAAGTAGTTGAAGTGCATCCGGATAGATAGCGGAGATGAGTATTGTGGCCTTTTTGATGAGTAATGCAGACATCATGGTATTAGACATCCAAAGACTCCCCAGCTTAATGGTTTGGCTGAGAGAATGAACAGGACATTGGTGGAAATGATGAGATGCTTATTGTCATAGTTGCGGTTGCCAAAATCCTTTTGAGGTGAGGCTTTATGTACTGTGGTGCATGTTATGAATCTCACGCCATGTGTTCCTTTGGGTGTTGAGGTTCCAGACAGAATCTGGTCAGAGAAAGAAGTCTCATATGATCATCTTTGAGTTTTTGGTTGCAAGGCTTTCGTTCACATTCCAAAGGACGAAAGATCGAAGTTTGATGCAAAGACGAGATCGTGTGTGTTTATTAGCTATGACATGGATGAGTTTGGCTATAGATTCTATGACCTTGTTTCCAAAAAACTTGTGAGAAGCTGAGATGCTGTGTTTGTGGAAGACCAGAATATTGAAGACAACAAGAAATATAATTCGGTTGATAGACACAATGATGAATGATTGATTTGGATTCAACTCCTCCACAAGTAGAGAATCTAAATCAAGAGGGAGAAACATTGGAACATGATAACGGTGCAACAAGTGATATCCCTAGAGCTGTTGAAGGGGATTTGAGTGAGCAAGCAGAAAGGGAACAAGCTCAAAATGAGCCAGCTGAACCTGTTATGAGGAGAACCATTAGAGAGCAACATCCATCTAAGAGGTATTCGTCAGATGATTATGTGATGCTCACAGACCTGAATGTTACCAAGAGGCGATTATAGTGGATGAGAAAAATGAGTGGTTGAAGGCTATGCAAGAAGAAATAGGATCTCTCCGTGACAACCACACCTATGACTTGGTAAAGTTACCAAAGAGAAAAATGGCTCTCAAGAATAAGGGGTATACAGGTTGAAGACTGAAAGTAATAGCTCGCAACTAAGGTACAAGGCTAGATTGGTTGTAAAAGGTTTTGGTCAAAACAAGGGAATCGACTTTGAAGAGATATTTTCTCCAGTGGTAAAGTTTTCTTTGATTATAGTTGCACTTGGTTTAGCGGCATTCCTAAACTTGAAGGTTAGGCAACTAGATATGAAAATGGCATTTCTTCATGGAGACTTAGAAGAAGAAATCTACATGGAGCAACCGAAAGGATTCAAAGTCAAAGGGAAAGAGCAACTTGTGTGCAAGTTGAACAAGAGCCTGTATGGACTTAAACAAGCTCCAAGAAAATGGTATAAGAAATTTGACCCTTTTATAATGTCTCATGGGTACACTAAGACTGCATCAGATCATTGTGTGTTTGTTTAAAAGTACCATAGTGATGATTTTATTATTCTCCTGTTATATGTGGATGACATGTTGATTATTGGCCATGATTTGAAGAAGATTGATGCTTTGAAGAGAGAGTTGAGCAAGTCTTTTGCTATAAAAGAGTTAGGATCGGCGAAAAAGATTTTTGGCATGAGAATTTCTTGTGATAGAAAGAACAAGAAGTTATGACTATCACAAGAAAATGATGTTGAGAATGTTTTAGAAAGATTCAACATGAGCAAAGCCAAACCGGTTACTACTCCACTCGCAAGTCGCTTCAAGTTCACTCCATTGAAGGATCGTACAAGTGAGAAAGAGGCAAACATGAGCAAAGTTCCTTATGCGTCTGCAGTTAGTAGTTTGATGTACGCGATGGTTTGCACTAGGCCGGATATTACTCATTCAGTTAGAGTTGTTAGCCGATTTCTCTCAAATCGTACCAAAGAGCATTGGGAAGCTGTAAAATGGATATTGAGATATCTAAGAGGTACTTCCAGGTTGTGTTTGTGTTTTGGTGGAGATGGACCAAATCTTGTTGGCTACACATATTCAGATATGGCTACAGATGTTGTTTCAAGAAAATCAATTCCAAGATTTCTTATGACCTTTGCAGGGGGAGCAGTTTCTTAGCAGTCTAAACTATAGAAATGTATTGTTTTATCCACAATGGAAGCAGGGTATATTGCAATTATTGAGGGTTGCAAGGAAGCTTTGTGGATGAAAAGGTTTCTTGAAGAATTGAACTTGAAGCAAGAGAAGTTGGTTGTCTACAGTGACAGTTTGAGTGCTATTCACTTCTCCAAGAATTCTACATACCATTCAAGATCCAAACATATTGATGTGAGATACCATTGGATTCGTGATGTGCTTGAGACAAAATAATTGCACTTAGAAAAGGTGCATACAAGTAATAATGGATATGATATGATGACAAAGGCTCTACCTCAAGAGAAACTTCATGTTTACAGGCAGATAGTGGGTGTGCGAGCGCCCCTCACTTGAGCTGGAGGGGGAGATTGTTGGGTCACCCTAAGACTAGCCCAAGTGGGCTTGGCAAACAATTGCCCACTTAGGCAATTACTTACTAAAAGCTACGGGCAAAAAAGCTGGTGCGAATCAAGAGACAATGGTGATGCTTCTTGACGCTTTTGATATGGAAATGAAGACCATTTCTTGTAACTCTTTCAAACAACCCCCTAGGAATGATGATAGGTAATAGAGGGTATGTTAAACCCGCCACCTCCTAGCAATCAACGTAGGCAAATTTTGGTGAATTGGACGACTCTTCCCAACCCCCAACCTAACTCTATTGAACCTAAGAATTATAGGTATATGAAACCTAACACCTTTGGATCACAATGGACTTAGAAATGGAAGGAAAAACACCACACTCAATAGGGAATGAGTATTGAGTGATAAGTTGTTAGATATGCAAGAATAATCTTACAAAACCCAATCTAACTCAAGACTAGAACTTAACGAATACCCTTAAAGTGTATAACTTCAATTATACATGATTTTATTGAATAATACTCAGCTCTTTTTATAGGAAAAAAGGAGGGCTTTACATGATAATAGTAAATTACAAACTAAAACCTTGGACTAATAATGTTTTGCTAAACTAGTCCCTAGCTTGACTTCTTGACTAAGACTCTTGAAATACTAATTAAATCTGATTCCTACTTGAAAGCCACGAAATTATTAAGTTAAAATCAAAAGAAAATACTTAGAATTGTTTTTGATGAAAACTAGTAAACATTCGGCTTCCCGGGTGACTTTCCAACTTCAATTCTTGATATGTGAAGCATTTTCACCTTTTCACATGAAAAAGAACATGTCCTAATGGTGTTTGAATTCTGAAAAGTAGCTTTCCTAAGTCTTGGACTTGAAATGAAGAGTTTTGAAGGCTTTAAATGAATATCGATGCACCTAGAGAACTTGGAAAGTCTTCATTGACTAGTCTTAATGAATTTGACCACCAAGGCTGATCCAAAGCACTTAATGTTGGAGTTGAATACATAAGCTATGCTTGTATTGTATATTTTCCCAGTTAATATATCGATTTATGTTTTGGTTATATTTTATTGTGCATGATATGTCCATTTATATTATGCAAGTAGATGATGAGGTGTCTCGTGTGACACAATAGATCTCATCATTGGTTGAAAGACATAATATATAAATAAGGTTCGTAACCGAGACAGCTTTGGACAAACTGTCGGTTTAGGTTATTATGTGATTCGGATAATTGGTTTGTCTAAACTAATTGAATCATATAGATATGCCCGGGACGTATTGAACTTAACCATTAGGAATTATTTGTCTTGTACTGATTTAATAGACAAATCGTTCTTGGTATTCTATCTCTTAATCCCTAGACTCAAGCAGGCATGAGGATTAGACATAGTGTACTTTGATCTGCCAATGGGTGAGGTCTATTGTGGCTAATAATCTCGGTGGGTTGGGTGCGCGTGTTTAGTTGCTTGGTGTGCTGCTGTTTGTCGAAATGAAACCATGTGCCGGTGCATCCGGGGTGATGTTGCTCCCGAGATGAGCTCGTTATGTTTATTATACTAAGCCCAGCTGGTAGACTTATGTCCGGTATAGTAAAAAGGTCGAGTAGTGCTAGTCTCGAAATTAAAAAAGTTGATAAATTAATTTATCAGTAAATTAATAAATTAACGAGCACTATATCTTTGATGTGGGGAGATTATAAATATAAATTAATTAAGTTGTTCCGAAAGCAATTCTGGTGTAGGATGGTAGTGTCATAATTAATCCGTTAGTGGTACGATTAATTATGTATTGGGTTGTTGACAAAGGTAGATTTAATTAATTAAGTAATTAATTAATCCTTGTGTTAGTTGGTTATGAATCATACCAAGAACTGGTTTGGGATAAGTGAATCCCTGTATCAGTTGGTTGTGAATCATATCAGGAACTGGATTGGGATAATTGAATCCTGTATCAGTTGGATGTATATCAATCTAGGAACAGGATTGAAGGAAACAGAAACCCAATAGGAACGCCAATCCTAAACCAACTTGGCGTCTTTCTTGTAATTCTATATATAGACAAGAGATTAGCTATTCAAGACATACAATTCAATAAGTTTTCAAGACAAGAAAACTTAGAGAGAGAAATCCTAGAGAGAGAAAAATCTCTCTCTAAAATTTGAATTTTTCAAGGCTTGATAGCAAAGTGTAGCTTTCTCTCTCTCCGGGCGGTGCGTTTATTGTACGTGCCAAGAGAAGCGGTGCTGGAATTTTCTGGCAGGTGGTCTGTAGTGATTAGCTGATCAATTGGTTGCTAGATCGTTACCACACAACGTGCAATCAAGGTCTTGAGGCATACTAGAGAATCACCTGAGTACACGCTTCAAAGGTATAATTCTTATGTTTCCTCTTAATTAAGAATTTTTGTTGCGTGATAAATTGAATAAGTACAAACCAAGATCTAGCGCAATGTTATTTCAAGCAAGGGTTGGAATAGCGATTGTGCTAGACTCTAGGCCTGGCCAGAGATTCTGATTCAAATGTGAAGTAGCTCCTTGATTTGCATCATCCCCTCCCCATTTAAAATGATTTGTCCTCGAATCTAGGGAATCTGAATCAAATTCAAAAAGAGATAAGTGAGAAACATTGAAGGAAGAACTAATACCATACTCCTCGGGAAGGTTTAATATGTAGGCATTTTCATTGATCTTGGCCAACACTTGGAATGGTCTCTCGCCTCTAGGATGCAATTTTGATCTTCTTGCAGCCAAAAATCTCTCCTTCCTCATATAAACCCAAACCCAATCACTGGGTTCAAAGAGGACTTTCCTTCTCCCCTTGTTAGCTTTCTTGGTGTATTGTTTGATCTTATGCTCAATGTTTGCTCGAGCTTACTCATGTAACTTCTTCTTGTTTGCAGCCCTTTAAGCACCATCCATGTTAACCTGCTATTTGATTTGTAGAGGAGACAAATCCAAGGGAGTTAAAGGGTTAAATCCATAAACCAATTCAAAAAGAGAATAAACGGTAGTAGAATGCAAGGTCCGGTTGTAAGCAAATTCAGCAATTGGAAGACATGCTTCCCAATCTTTCAAGTTCTTTTTGATGATTGCTCTCAATATCATGCCCAATGTTCTATTAGTGATATCGGTTTGTCTATCGGTTTTTGGATGGCTTGAAGTTGAAAACAAGAGTTTAGTTCCCAATTTTTTCCTCAAAGTTTTCCAGAAATAGCTCAAAACTTTCACATCCCTATCAGACATAATTGTTCTAGGAATATCATAAAGACAAATAATATCCTTAAAGAACAAATTAACAACATTATTAGCATCATCCATCTTTTTACATGCAATGAAATGAGCCATTTTTTAAAATCGATCAACCACAACAAAAACAGAATCCATACCCCTTTGGGACCTTGGCAACCCAAGCAGAAAATCCATAGGAACATCAGTCCAAGGTGCACTAAGAATAGATAATGGTGTATACAAACCATGGGGAAGTCAAGTAGACTTCGCCTTTTTACAATCAAGACATCTCTCACAAATTCTTTGAACATCTTTTTTCATGCTAGGCCAAAAGAAATGTTCACTAAGGAAATCATAAGTTTTCAAAACTCCAAAATGCCCCATTAAACCACCACAATGAGCTTCTCTAACAAGCAATTCTCTAAGAGAACAAATAGGAACACAAAGTTGATTTCCTTCGAAAAGGAAACCTTCAAGTTTGTAGAATTTTTCAAATGCTTGAAAGTAGTTGCAAAATCATAATCAAGCGCATACAATTCTTTCAAAAACTCAAATCCCATGATAGTGCATGCATTGTAGTGATTAGGGTGTACCTTTGGGAGAGTGCATCAGCTACTACATTTTCCTTACCTTTTTTGTACTTGACCACATATGTAAATTTCTAAATGAAAGAGATCCACTTGGCATGCCGCTTGTGCAAATTCCTTTCCCCTTGAGGTACTTGATGGATTCATAGTCGGTGTGAATCACGAACTCACAAGGCATAGGTAGTGCTGCCATGTCTCCAAAGCCTTCATGATGGCATAGAGCTCATTGTCATAAGTTGGGTAGTTCAAGGCTGCACCATTGAGTTTTTCACTAAAGTAGGCAATAGGTCGACTTCCTTGAAGAAGAATAGCCCCTATACAAACACTTGAGGCATTATACTAAACTTCAAAAGTTTTAGAAAAATATGGTAAGGCCAAAACATGAGAGTTAGTCAAATGATGCTTAAGAAGGTCAAAAGCTTTTTGTTGGCTTTCATCCCATTAAAATTTCACATTCTTTTTAACCAATTCATTGAGTGGTGCTGCCTTTGTTGAAAAATCTCGAACAAACCTTCTATAGAAACTAGCAAGGCCATGAAAAGATCTTACCTCGGATGCATTGGTAGGAATTAGCCATTCCTTGATTGCCTTGATCTTTTCCTCATCAACTCTCAACCTATTAAAACTCATAATAAAACAAAGGAAAGTTACTTGTTCTACACAAAAGACACACTTTTTAAGATTAGCATACAACTTCTCCTTTCGAAGTGTAATCAACACAAGTCTCAAATCATGCTCAACAAAAGTCTTACTATATATCAAAATGTCATCGAAATACACAATAACAAATTTGCCAATGAAACTCCTAAGAACATGATTCATAAGTCTTATGAAAGTACTTGGGGAGCTAGTCAAGCCAAAAGGCATAACCAGTCACTCATAGAAGCCAAACTTAGTCTTGAAAGCCGTTTTTCATTCATCACCTTCCTTAACTCTAATTTGGTTGTAACCAGATTTTAAGTCAGTTTTAGTGAAGAATTTAGCACCAAATAACTCATCAAGTATATCATTTAATCTAGGAATAGGATGACGATACTTAATAGTAATTTTTTTAACAGCCCGACAATCCACACACTTGCACCATATTCCATCTTTTTTAGGCACCAAAATTACCGAAACAACACACGGACTAAGAGACTCGTGAATACTACCTTTAGCAAGGAGTTCATCAACTTGCTTTTGCAGCTCTCTTGTTTCCTTCGGATTCATTCTATAGACACGACGGTTTGGGATTTGTGAACCGGGCACAAAATCAATCTAGTGTTCAATCCCCCTTATTGGTGGCAATCCAATTTGTATGTCCTCTGGGAGTACATATGCAAAATCACTCAAAATCTCTAATGGCAAATCACTAGGTAAGTCATTAGAAGTAATGATAGAATCATTAAACAAGAGAACCAAGCAATGGTGTTTTGCTTGAAGGGTTCACTCAACATCTCTTATGCTAGCAAAGAATGCTCATTTTTTCTCACTTACTTTCTGATTTTTTCCTTTATCACTCACTATGCTTCTATCCTTACAATCTCTTGCTTTTTCTTTTTCTGTCACTTTGCTTTTATCCTCACAACCTCTTGCTTTTTTACACTCATTTAGCTCTTTTTCCTTGCTCCTCTCCTTTTGCCTTTTTTTTCTCTCATTTTCACTTGTTCTTTACGCACTTGTTGAGGAGACAATGGTACAAGAGTGTATGACTTTTTTTTGTGAACATTCTGATATTGATTTGTCTTGCCAAAGTGTGTAGCATCATGATCAAACTCCCACGGTCCTCCCAACAAAATATGGCCAGCATCCATGGGAACCACATCACAAAGAATCTCATCCTCATACTTGCCAATGTAGAAAAGAACTCTCACTTGGCGGTTCACCTTGATTTCTCCATGGTCATTTAATCATTACAACCGATAGGGACAAGGGTTTATGATGGTTGATAGCCCCAATTTCTCTACAAAAATAGAAATTGCAACATTAGTACAACTACCACTACCAATGATTAGCAAGCAAACCTTATCTTGGACTTTGCAACAGGTGTGAAAGATTGTATTGCGTTGTCCCTCAATTTCTCCAACTTGTGTATTCAAAGATCTCAAGGTAACTAGCACTTCCTCACAACTATCTTCAGCCTCTTGTTCCCCCACATCTTCGATGTCATTTTGATCACTTTCATCCTCACTTTGGCTATAAACTATGCCTTCCTTCATCATCATCATGGTTTTGTTATTTGGACATTCAGAAGTAATATGCCTATTTCATAAACATTGAAAACATGTTAGTTTAAAGGTATAAGAAGTAGAGGATTTATTTGAGTCACCTTTGGAGAAAGGCTTCTTTTGCTCAAATTCCTTGAGTCCCTCTTGTCACCTTCCCTTTTGTTCCAAGTAGAACTTCTTGTTTGAATTTTGTTTGAGCCACTCCTCCTCTTTTGTTGCCTTTCAACTTTTTCAGCCACATGAACCATTTCCTCCATGTCCATGTAGTGTTGCAATTCTACCACATCCACGATCTCACTTCGAAGGCCTCTTAGAAACTGTGCCATGGTTGCCTTTTCATTTTATTCTATGTTGGGCCTTGTCATGGCAATATCCATTTCTTGATAGTACTCTAAAATAGATTTAGACCCTTGAGTGATGCTTTGCAACTTGTTATACAAGTCTCGATACAAGTGTGGAGGAAGAAAGCTTCTCCTCATGACTGATCTCATTTCTTCCCATGTCTCTATTGGCCTTTCCATGTTCTTTCTCTTAGTGGAAATCAACTTATCCCACTAAATTAGAACATATGATTGAAATTCAAGGGAAATAATTTTTACCTTATTCTCTTATGAATAATCATGAATCAAAAAGATTTTCTCCACCTTAGATTCCCAATCCATGTAAATCTCGGGATCATTCTTGCCATGAAACTCAGGAATCATGTTCTTAAGTCCCCTAACATCATTGTCTTATCCCTGTAGGTTTTGAATACTAAAACTTTGCTTGTATTAAAATTATTTCTCGGTTTATATATCGATAAATTTTTTTAGTTAAATTATTTTTATGTTTTTACATATGTTGTTTATTTATATCGTATGACTAGATGATGAGGTGTCTGGTGTGACACGGTAGATCTCATCATTAGTCAAAGTCATGATATATAAATGAGGCTCATGACTGAGACAGTTTGGACATACTCTCGGTTTAAGTCATTATGTGATTCGAAAATTAGTTTGTCTAAACTAATTGAATCATATAGATATGCCCGGGGCATATTGGACATGATCGTATAGGATTGAATTAACTTGTACTGTTCTTAAGTAGTTAATTCAAACTTTGTATTCTATCTCTTAATCCTTAGACTATAATGGGAATGAGGATTAAGCATAGTGTACTTTAATCTGCCAATGAGTGCGGTCACTTGAGGCTTATATTCTCGGTAGGTTGAGTGCGCGTGTTTGATTGCTTAGTGTGTTGTTGTTTTTCGAAAGAAAATCATGTATCGGTATGTTCTGGGTGATGGTGCTCTGGAGATGAACTCGTAATGTTTATTATACTAAACCCTGCAGTGGACATATATCCGGTATAGTAATAAAGTCGAGTGGTACTAATCTCGGATGAGAAGAAGTTTATTAATTAATTTATCAGTAAATTAATAAATTGTCGAGCACTATACCTTTGACGTGGGGAGAATAAAGAATAATTAAATTAGTGGTTCTGGAAGCAATTTTGGTTTGAGTGGTAAATCCATAATTAATCCGTTAGTGGTATGATTAATTATGTGCTGGGTTAATAGTTAAAGTGAATTAATTATTTAATTAACTAATCCTTGGGTCAATTAGTAAATTGACAAATTGAAATTAATTATTTAATTAATTAATTCTTGATTCAATTAAGAATTAGAAAATCTAATTGAGATTTGGAAACTACTAAAACCCAAACCTAACAAAGAGCCTAACTCAACTCCACTTAAAGTCTCTCTTGTAACTCTATAAATAGACACAAGGGTCAGCAATACCAACATAGAATTCATAAGGTGACAAGACAGAAAACTAGATAGAGAAAACTAGTGAGAAAAAGAAAAGAAAACATACCTATTCTCCTCGGATTGTGTTCGACAGCGGCGGTGTGTCTTCACCGGCAGCGAGCTCTCTCCGGCGGACGGCGGAGGCGAGGAGAACCGGGCAGCTGGTTTGGAAAGTTTTCTTGTGTTGGATTATTCTGTTGGTGCTGATTTCGTTGGTTTTGTAGATCGTTGCCCACACAACGTCAGAACTTGTCTCAGAGTCATACAAGAGAAATACCTAAGGGACACGCTTCAAAGGTCAAATATTTATCCTTTCGTTTTAATTTAGATTTATTTTATTGCATGACAAATCGAATGAGGTAAACCAATATCCTATTTTCATATGATATTTCAAAAGGGTTTGAATCGTATTACACAAGCGTCTGGGCCTGAAAGAGAGTTTCCGATTCTGGAATGCGTAGCACGAAAGTGAAATTTTTTATTGGATCCGGACAGATAATTCCTTCAGTCCCCTTTTATGGTTTCCCCTTTGTGCCCTCACTAGTGAAGCATTGGCTTCCACATCGTTTCTATTTCTTCGTATTAAGGACTCCTCGAATCTCCTATCATCTTCCTCATCATCTTGTTGACTTCCTAGTTGTCTTTCTTTTCTTTGCTGATATGCAAGTTCTAGTTGGTCCATCCGGGTGATAACCCTTTCAAGGATTTGGTCAAGTCGCCTCGTAGTGTGTTCCCTCCATGCCTTTTATTCAGGGGTTTTACCGGTTGGATCTGCCATTAGAAGATAAACAACAAATTAAAGTTAAAAGTACCTCACACCCCTTTCCCCCACTTTCCCTATTATGTCTCAACCCAAATGAAAAGAAAATTTTCACTTGTGTTTAAGACTGATTTAGTAGGGGAAAGTTGCACTCGGATTTTATCACTCCTTCCTTACCACTAGACTCAAACCCGATCAAGTCTTGGAAGTTTTTACAAAACGTCACAACTTGGAATAGAAGGCGTTTTCAAGATCAAAGAAAAGAAAAGATATTTTAGAAATGAAATGGTAGAAGAAGAAATGAATAGAAGAATGGAATGAAGAACTTGATACTTCAA
This sequence comes from Knoxia roxburghii, assembly GCA_030378225.1. Lineage (NCBI taxonomy): Eukaryota > Viridiplantae > Streptophyta > Magnoliopsida > Gentianales > Rubiaceae > Knoxia > Knoxia roxburghii. Next base: position 38,862,684 of record CM059420.1, on the reverse strand, counting down.
TACTTTTTTTTTTTTTTTTGATTGAATCGAAATCTCTTTTTTTTTTTTTTTTTTTTGGACTAAATCGATTACTTTTTTTTTTTTTTTTGTAGTACAAAATTTAAAGATATGAGCTAGTTAGAAAACGTAGCTCTGATACCAACGGATGCGAATCAAGAGGCAATGGTGATGCTTTTTGACGCTTTTTATGCGGAAATGAAGACCGTTTCTTGTAGCTCTTTCAAACAACCCCCTCAAACCTCCTAGAAATGAAGATAGGCAAAAGAGGGTATGTTCAACCCGCCACCTCCTAGCAATCAACGTAGGCAATCTTTGGTGAATTGGATGACTTTTCCCAATCCCCAACCTAACTCTATTGAACCCAACAATTATAGATATATGAAACCTAACACCTTTGGATCACAATGGACTTAGAAATGGAAGGAAAAACATCACACTCAATAGGGAATGAGTATTGAGTGATACGTTGTTAGTTTTGCAAGAATGATCTTACAAAACCCAATCTAACTCAAAACTAGAACTTAAGGAATACCCTTAAAGTATATAACTTCAATCAAACATGATTTTATTGAATAATACTCAGCTCCTTCTATAGGAAAAAATGAGGACTTTACATGATAATAGTAAATTACAAACTAAAGCCTTGGACTAATAATGTTTTGCTAAATTAGTCCTTAGGTTGACTTCTTGACTAAGACTCTTGAAACCCTAATTAAAATCTGATTCCTACTTGAAAGCCACAAAATTATTAAGTTAAAATCAAAAGAAAAGGTTTAGAATTGTTTTTTATGAAAACTAGTGAACATTCGGCTTCCCAGGTGACTTTCCAACTTCAATTCTTGATATGTGAAGCACTGAACCTTTTCACATGAAAGAGAACATGTCCCAATGGTGTTGGAATTCTGAAAAGTAGCTTTCTTGAGTCTTGGACCCGAAATGAAGAGCTTTGAAGGCTTTAAATGAAGATGAATGCACCTAGAGAACTTGGAAAGTTTTCATTGACTAGTTTTCATGAATTTGACCACCAAAGCTGATCCAAAGCACTTAATAACATCCTAGAATGTTCCTTGAGGATTGTGGACTGATATGGGCAGAAATACATCCAATGGGATTGGACTTGCACCATAAATCTTGCTGTTGGGTTGGGCAGAATTTAAGAATCAGCACTTGTGTTTTGTTGCACTCTTTTTGGGCTGTAAAATAGTGTGGAGTGCAGCCCATAAATCATTAGTTAGAAGCATGATCCAAGGCCTCAAAAATGTTAAAGAGTTTAGGTCTTGTAGAGGTGTAGTTGGACTGGATTTCAACTAGTGACTTGGTTGTAACTTGGGCTAGGGCTTCTTCCATTTGTTTCTTCCTAAGCCTTGTAAGAGGTCCAGCCATGTTTTGTAGTGGATTTGACGGTACTTGTGATCCATTAGCGTCCTTGGCAACTCCTTGATCATCAAAATTATTCAAATGTGAAGTAACTCCTTGATTTGCATCAAAGCTTTTGGTGAGTAGAGTGAAAAATGTGAGCAGAGAGCAAAATTGGGATTTTTGCTACGGGAAGAAAAAGAAAAGGCAGCCAAGGGTTTATCTCTTGAAGAATTCATATATTGGGATTCCACCATCCAGTGAGATTGTTCATTTTTTCTTCTCCTTTTATTGTTGATAGCTATCTATTTGATGATTATTATGTTTGTGTTATTTGTACAAACTAGGGTTTGAGATTCTTGCTGTTTGTTGATTAGAATTTCTTGGTTTCTATGGTGAGAACTATTATATACTCATTATTATTGAATAGTGATAGTGGATGATTTAAGCGGTCTACGAGTCATGTGATTTTTTTTCGATTTGAATTTTTCACGCTAAAATTGTTTGTCTCCTTTATTCCTTGATAGTTTGATTTGTACTGGCTTATTTAGTTTAGTTGTTTTGGCACAAGAGAATTTGAAAAAATTTTATTCCGCATTGTTAGCTGTCATTTTTGAGTTACATGTAATTTTTCCCAACAAGTTTGTGCGAACATTTGGTTCCGCGTTAAGTTGTACAAGTTTGGTACGATCATAACATATCATGGTGCGGACAAATGAATCTAATAATTTGGTCTGAAATTATTTATTTGAAATAAAATATGTTGATTTACCTCAAACCTTGTATATTAAAATAGCGGAGGGACTAATACATTGTTTCCAAATTCCAATCAAATATCAGAAATCTAATACTACATACTGTTCCCCCCATAAACCCGATCCACAAAACTCATTGCAGAACTGGAAAAGAAGACACGAACACATTGATAATGTAGCTTAAGAGTTTTTCTTCCATATATAGGCTACTTATTTGAGAAAAATCAAAATTACATCAACATGGATGGAGCATTTTCAGGATTTGATCCACGAACGTATGAATTTTCACTTTGATTTCCCACTTACACAAACCCATTGACCTACGAAGAGGTCCGTACAGTTGATGTTGGGGTTGACAGAATCGAAGGATGAGAGAGAGATGTGGTTGTTCAGGGCTATGCTAGAACAAGTTTCTCCATCTTTTACACCCACCACTGAAAGGCACTGGAGAGTTGGAGTTGATTGAGCATTAACTGTTCCGTTTTCCCACCAATGAATTTCAGAGCGTCAGATAAAATGCGTTTATAAAGAACGGCGTAGCACAAAAATGACAATTTATTATTTTTATTTTTGCCGTACAAGTGTGTTTGGCACGCTGCAATCTTATCCCCATTTAATAAACTAAACATGTCAAAAATAATTAAATTATTTTAATGAATATTCGATTAATTAAGTGTCGATTTTTCTTATTCTCATTCCCGCCACTCATAGTATCATATTTACGATGGACAATAATATATAATCTTTTGCTAATTTGTAATCACTTCATTAAGTTATACAACTGATCAAGGCATTTAAAGTTGATCCAACTAACAATTAATTTTGTTTATTATTTATGTTTAAAAAATTCTCACATACACTCTCCACTTATTAAAACACGACTGTTTTAAGTCTTGTAACTAATAATGGTCAAATTTTCAAGGAAATATGCAAGAATAATTCCTATAGTATGAGCTAATGGCAAATTTAATTTAAACGTTTGGTTGTCGACAGATTTAATCTTAAATTTTTTTATTTATAACACATTTAGTCTTAATAATATATTTTTTAGGTAAAAAACATATTTTGGCCTCACGATAATGTGTTAGTTCATGTGCCATAAAATTTGTCACATGAATTAAATTAATCCACGTGATTTAGGGATTGATTGAATTATAATTTAACCGTTAAATATGCAAAAAAATAATTATTAGAACTAAATGTACTATAAATAGTAAAGTTTATAACTAAATTTGTTGACTGCCAAATTTTTAGAACTAAATTTACTATTAGATCATACTTTAGGGACTATTATTGCAATTTTTCCAACTTTCAAACTAAAAAATCTAAATTTAAATTAGACGTTGAAAAGTTAAAATAACTACCTCAAAACCTTACTTAAGTGAATGGTAATGTTTTAAATTTTAAAAGTTTAACTCATATTTAGGTTGAGGTTTACACAATTCTTTTTTTTTTTTTTTTTTTGAAAAAAAGTTTACACAATTCTATATTTATTAACTAAAATATCACACGAGGATAAAATTGAAAAATGTAATAGACGAAATTGAAACTAGAAGTTAAAAAATATATTTTTTGAAATTAAGAAGGACTAAAAAAAATTATTTAAAAATATAAAGATTAAAAGAATTATTCAGTGAGATATTTAAGTGACAAAAAATTAGGGTTTAGTTTTTATTTTATCCAACCAACTTATGAGTTCAAAATGCCTTTACCTGTTAGGAACATTCCCAGAAGTAGGAACCCAAACATCATAGCCAAAGACTTGGTGGTCATCTTGGGTTTTCCAGTGGCCATCTGAAGGCAGAAATGAATGAAATGGATATGAGTTTCAGTTTGTGGGATGTGGCAACCAAGAATGTTAATGGCGTCAATTTATAGGAGAAAAGCTTAAAAGAAGATGAATATGAACCAAATTTGCATAGTAGTATTAAACAAAGTGGAGACGTTGATGACGAAGCAAGGCGAAACAAGGCAATTTTCTTAGAAAAGGTTTTGCTGACAAATTCGACTGTGATTGATTATCGATGTTGAATAAAAAAATCTTGGACATTCTCCCATTCCGGCCCAAGAATAATAAACAACTATGGGCACTTAGCAAAGTAATCAAAATCTTGGACATTGTCTCCTCATTCATCCCCTCACACTTCTTGTTATTGTTTTTGGTTTTAATTGAATGAGTTCGTTACTCCCTCTATTTCAATTCAAAATATAAGTCGTTTTTTACTAAGCACAAATACTGAAATAGCAATTACGTATTGTACATTCTCATAAATTTTAATTATAAATCGTATTATACCCTTATTTAATATATTTTTGATAATAGTATTATACTTAGAGTAGTATATGTGAAATACAAGCTCCAATAAAATTATAAATTAAATAAGGGTAATAGAGTAAAAATAATGATTTATTTTCTTAAAAGTAAAAAAGTGACTTATATTTTAATCGGTCCCATAAATTTTAAAAACGAATTATATTTTAAAATGGAGGGAATAATTAAGACTAACCAATTAGGTGTATGTTGGTTACTTTTGCATAAATTTAATATATCTAAATCTAATTGTATTAGTTTAACGTGTAAATACTTTCAAAATTTCGATTTAGGTATGGATATTGAGAAATTAGATATTTGTTTATAGAAAAATATTATTTTTGTAGCCCATTTTCAAAATAATCTTTCCAAATTTTCCTTTTATTAATTTTTAAATAATTGATCAAAATTCAACAAAATGAATATATATTTTTTATCCCAACAAAATAAATACTATCTTAATCATTTTAAATATATTTAATCATATAATAACCAATTATAAGAATAATTATCATACATACAGTATTTTTTAAAAAAGTAAAAAGATTAAAAATAGGGAAGGAAAATAATCAAAAAAAAAAATTTTGGTAAAAAATTCATGAACAACTACTTGAACTCGGATTAATTACTAGAACCAATACTATCACCACAGTCGTTTCCATGAGCATGATCGCAACAATGAGTTTGATTTTCATCATCGTTATCATCGTTGTCATCTTCATCAAAGGGTTTATTTTTATGAAAAATACAGCATTTCTTGAAGCGATTCTTCCTGCTACTGTTGTTATAGAGAAGACAAGGAAGAAGAAGATGATGGCGTGAATTATCTCATGGTGGCTCTGGCCATCATTAAGTGGTATCAGCGGGAAGAAAAATAATTCTGAAAAATGGGCAAAATAAATAAATATATATGTATAATCATGAATAAATTCTATTATGTTATTATCTTATTATGAGAATATGTTATGCACTAAGTAAAAATAATTATTTCAGAATTCAAATATTTTTTAATTAAACTTTTTTTTCAGAAATTTTTCCTAGGGTAGTGTGTTTGTGGTGGAGTTTGAAAAATGAGAAGAAAAATAAGAAAAAATATTGATTTTTTTTTATTAGATGGGTATTTTGGATAGTAAACTTTGAAAATAAGGTTACAAATAGTAAATAATGGGCTACAAATAGTAGTCTATTATTAAGAAATTAGATATTTGTTTATAGAAAAATATTATTTTGGGAATTGGGTCTATTTGATTGTATCGAAAGGTCAATGAATTGAGATTTTCTTATTGGTCCAGGTTATTTTGGGGCAAGTTGGTCATTTATGATGAAGATGATGAGTTTCAAAAGAATAATTCGGAGTTTTTGCGAAATAAAACCATGCAGTATCAAGCACGACATAGATTTCCATGTCTAATATGTGTGAGACTTTTATGAGAATATGGATGAGTTATTATAGTTAATTTCATATGATGATCATTTTATAATAAACTGGACTACTTATGAATACAGTCCGTATATCCTATACACAGTGGTACATGTACCTACTACTATATATAGTAATTTTTTACTTAACAACTATACACTTACTAAATATAGTAAGTTTCGCCCACGCGCGCGCTCGCTGAGTCCACAACGTCTTCGCTGAGTCCACAACGTCTCAGAACAACTGCCGCAACGTCCAAAAAACAACTGTCGCAACGTCTACATCCAGGCATGTCCACAACGTCTTTGCTGAGTCAACAACGTCTCAGAACAACTGCCGCAACGTCCAAAAAATAACTGTCGCAACGTCTACATCCAGGCATGTCTACAACGTCTCCTAACACTAGCACCACGTCAAAAACAACTAGCACCACGTCCAGAAACGTCTACATCCATGCATGTGAATTTAAACTGATTTTTTCACAAATACAACTAGAACCACGTCAAAAAAAAATAGCACTACGTCCAGAAACGTCCTCATCCATGCGTGTGAATTTAAATTTTTTTTTTTTTTACAAAGACAGTCCACCACGTCTCAGAACAACTAGAACCACGTCAAAAACAATCAGCACCACGTCCACAAACGTCTTCATCCAGGCATGTCCACAACGTCTTCGCTGAGTCAACAACGTCTCAGAACAACTGTCGCAACGTCCAAAAAATAACTGTCGCAACGTCTACATCCCAGCATGTCCACAACGTCTACTAACACTGCCGCAACGTCCACCAACGTCCAAAAAACAACTGCCGCAACGTCAAAAAAATCTATATCCAGGCATGTGAATTTAAGTTGAATTTTTCACATAACACCTTCCACAACGTCTCCTAACACTGCCGCAACGTCCCCGCACGTCCAAAAAAATTGCTGCAACGTCCAAAAAACGGCTTAGCTAATTTTAGTAATGTAAAAAGCAGATACCATTTAAGTAACTATTAGTAGGAAAAAACCAAAAAAAAAATTTGTCAGGGGCGAGTCTCGAACCCTGGTTGTTTTAGTCTTGTGACTTTCCAAAAAATTCAATTGCCATTAATCCACTTAAAGTTAGTTGACATTTAATTACACTTTCTTGTACATGTCATTTAAAAGATCACTATTGTCAACATTGAATTTCCCATCTCCCAATACATAGGTCAGTAGAACCCCGGAGGAACAAGGTTTTCATGCATGCAAATCGTAAAAAACTATTTTTTATACATGTCAAATGTTTCGTCAAAAATTCAAAAAACCCTTGAAATTATTAAAAATCCTTCGTATCTTTTAAAATATGACGTTTTTTGGAGTTTCGATCTGCCCAAACCGCCTTCGGCAGTTTGCAGATAGATAGATCTCGAAAAGTTATATGAAATCAAAAAAAAATTCGTCTAAAACGGACCACCGAGCGCAAAGTTATGACCATTTAAAGTTTTCGTCCAAAACCACACATTTTTCAATATCGGAACCATCTCCAAATGCCGGTCTGCTGTGTACATTGCGTAGATCTCGTCAAGAACCATCAAATTGACTACTCGCGCGTCCAAATCGGACAATCGAGTGCCGAGTTATGCCCTCTTGAACCGTTCGTGCAATACAACTTCATAGATTGCACATTCCACAACGTCTCCTAACACTGCCGCAACGTCCCTGCACGTCCAACAAACAACTGCCGCAACGTCAACATTCGGGCATGTGGTGAATTTTTCACATAATACCTTCTACAACGTCTCCTAATACTGCCGCAACATCCATGCATGTCTAAAAAATAATTGTCTCAACGTCTACATCCAATCATGTGAATTTATGCTGAATTTTTCATATTACACCTTCAACAACGTCTCCTAACACTAGAACCACGTCAAAAACAACTAGTACCACGTCCTGAAACGTCTACATCCAGCCATGCATGTGAATTTAAGATGATTTTTTTCACAAAGACAGTCCACCAAGTCTCACAACACTAGAACCACGTCAAAAACAACTAGCACCACGTCCTGAAACGTCTACATCTATGCGAGTGAATTTAAACTGATATTTTTCACGAACACAGTCCACCACGTCTCGCTACGTCCGAAAAAACTAGCACCACGTCCAGCAACGTCCTGCAACGTCCCGCAACGTCCCGCAACGTCCCGCAACGTCCCGCAACGTCCCGCAACGTCCGAAAATACAAAGCAGCAACGTCTCGCAACGTCTTGTTACGTCCCGCAACGTCCAAAATACAAAGCAGCAACATCCCGTTATGTCCCGCAACGTCCCGCAACGTCCCGCAACGTCTAGTTACGTCCCATAAGGCGTTCTACCAAGTCCAGCAGCGGGAAAGAATCAGAAGCAACCCATTTCACATGAAAGTGTCAATACCTCACGGAAACCATTTATATATCATATTTCGGAGCAATATAGCATTATTTGAATAAGAAAACACGAATATAACATCATTAATACATTACCCAACATCAGATCGTGAAAATAAGGTTCCGTAAATCCATCAAATACAGTTTATACTTTATGATGTGGTGATTTTTTAAGAAGAATAAGTTATTTTTGAAGAAGAAGAAGAGATTTTTTAAGAAGAAGAAGAAGAGATTTTTGAACAGGAAAAAGTGATTTTTTAAGAAGAAGAGATTTTTTCGTTGTATTTGGTGTTGTTTGTCGGAAAAAATAATTGTCGATCTCCGTTAAATCTGTGTTTGAATGAAAATTTTGATTAAATGCGGTTTCAAATGGAGTACGGCGAAGAAGAATAACTGATTTTTTAAGAAGAAGAAGTGATTTTTTGAAAAAGAAGGATCTGGGTTTTTGGAGAAGAAGAAGAAGAAAAGAGCGTGTATCTCACTCTCTTGTAGTGAGAGTGGTGATGTGTTAAGTGGTACATGTACACAGTGGTACAGGATATAATTTGCGTTATGAATAAAGCCCAATCCACTCATATTAGTGAGTTTTGACTCAAATCGGCCCTTTTAATTTTAGCAATTTTTAGTTTCGAATTTTAAAAAATAAAAGTCATGTAAACTAATTTAACTTAATCGTATATTAAGCTAAAATTCACTTATTTTATCTTATTTTAGTTACAGTTATATTTGAAAAACTTACCTATCAAATTCTTTTTCTTTTTACCCTCTTTTTTATCTAAATCATATATTTTGTATCTGTCAAAAACAATCATATATTTTGTAAAATTTTCGTGTAATTAATTGATAGATAATTCTTTTCTTTTGTAGAGACCGTGGCCGAAATTGCCCTATAAATGAAGGGAGAGCCTAGTTAAATTTGATATCTTAGAATTTTATAAAATAAAATTGAGATTTGACTCGTTCTTTTCCTTGATAGGTTAATTGTTTTCTTACAATCAATTGAATTTACTTTAGTTTGATGGATTCTTGCTAAATTTGTTTCCTTTTACTGTACAATGCGAAAGTAATATTTGTAACCTTAAAATTGACATGTTTGGAATTACTTATACAAACATTGTAGTTGACGAACTGAAGTTGATACGTTAGGAAAGCTATCATATTTCGGCAAACATTGGACACATTCTATATTCCTTTATTCGCTTGTAATTTTCTTATTTTTTTAATTTTTTTTACTCGACCCTTTTCAGTTCATTTGCATCAATTAGTATACATTGATATTATAGTACTATTATTTGTGGTGTCTCTGCACAAAATTTTCAACACAGCACCACTTTTAGTTGAACGTGTGACAACACGTTCTTATTTTTCTCCAAAATTCAATAACGATTCTCGTTCTCGATAATAAGCACATATAATCGTTCTATAATATTGATTTATCGATAAAATATACTCTTCTTTAAAGAGATAATAGGAAAGAGTTCGAAAGAATTTTACATTCACCCCAAATGCTTTTACATTCGTCCCATGAATTCTTAGGTTCAATTTTTCAATTCAATTTCTCTCCTTTTTTATTAGTAATTTCTATTTTTCAATAATCTTGAAAGTTGTATTATTTTGGGTTTTTTTGTTCAATCCTCAATAGAAATTAATCTTCTTACCGAGAATCAGAAATATATTCTTGCTAACTTAATTTTTCAAATCGGTAACTTAATTAACAAAATGATTTAAATGTTTTATAATGAAAGTTTAACTAATAAAAGTTTAATTATATTTTTAATAGCAAGTATTAAATCCTGTCATGTTCATAATTCGGTAATCTAGTAACTATCCTAAAGTAAAATTCTAACGGAGAAACGCTTTTTATAAAAATTATTATCTATTACTAATTTATCTTTTATTTATGTTTATATTTTATCATATTATCTAATTTTTAATATTTTCAATTGTATTAAATTTTATTTTCTATATTCTCACAAATTATTTTTTATTTATCTTTTACTTAAATAAGCATAAATGGTTGACAATTCATATATTTTCACTAAAATCAATTTATATTATATATTTATCTTTTATAAATTAAATTATTATTCAATTATATTAAAATATTTTTTAATAATACTGCCTTCGAGCAATAAATACGTAACATTTTCTTTTCTTCCTTACGCACTGTGAAACCCCGAACCATAAATGTAACACTGGGTTAATTTGGCGCAACTTTCAATACTTCAAGAACAACAAGAAACAAATGCAAAAAAAAAATATGACAAATTATATCATAATTCTAGATCTATCATGCAACATAACTCATTGACAAATAATAAAATTATATTAGTAATTTATAATCGCTTTAATACTGAAATCCCTGAATTACCATCGCTACCCTTATCTAACTAATATAATCCTATTACTTATCTAACTAATATAATCCTATTATTTGTCAATGAACAATCTTGCAATGTAATCCTAGAACTACTATATACGGATTGGTTTATGATTTACATCTTCAGACCTCCCAAGTTTTTGCTCTTTCATTCTATACAAGTTCTTAAGTTGAGAAAGAAAAGGAAATTCAATAGTTAACAAAATGACAAATTAGGGAGAAGTTAACAACTTAGAAAATTCGTACATAGTTTGGAAACTTCTGCCGTGACCTATGGCAGAAGACAAAACCCAACTCCATACTCTCTTGTATTACAATTAGAGTACTAATTAAGGTTTTCAAGTCTCCACCTTAACCACACAAACTGCACTATCTACAAGAAACCAAATGATATAGCAACTCAACTTACAAGGTTCACACAACTTTTACACTGCACCATCTGTTGATATCTTGCTACCACCATAGGTTGAACATATTATTTCCAACATGGTATAACTGAATAGACTCAACAAAGGGCAACAAAGGGCATAGAGTACAATATTGCACAAAAGGGAAGATTAAAGAAGAAAAAAATTGGAGAAAATAGTACACATCTTTTCAATTTACACGGAGTCTACTCCTTCGACTTGCTGTCGCGCCAGATATCTTTCTCTTCGTTCTTTCTGAAAGGTGAAAAGAACAATGTTTACGAGTTATGGATATAGGGTATTCAGAAACAAATTACCATTTCAAAGTACAGAATGTGAAGTATGCAAATTGCTCACCCATTCATCAATAACAAGTCCTTCCCCAATAATCTTTGGTCCTGTGTCTTCTGGAGGTTTCTTGCGAGATTCAAGAGCTGCCTCTGCCTCAGCCAACTGGCGGTTCAGTTTTTCTAAGGCCTTCAGCAAATACAAGGCTTCCATCAAGCGTTGAAATTGTACAAACATAGCATCGCCAGCCAATTTAAAATGGTACGATTAATAAAGAGGGAAGTATTGTTCACTTACTGGACTTGGGCGCTCAACATCGAGGAAAACAACCCGTAGAATCTGCTCGACAACCACTTGATCCTTCTGCTCTTCAAACTGAGTCCCAAAAAGAATAGAATCATAAATACAAATTTTATCGGAAGGAAGCCCAAAACAAAAAATAGCTGGATACCAATACAAAAACCATAGCTACATTTTCATACATGCATATCATATAAGTTGGATAGAGATATATGCAAGTCATTTCATATATGTACCAATAGGTTTTTTTTTAATCACATACCAGCTCGGGTACATAATCCATGGGTCCTTTCACCTTTAGGCTCATGATTTTAAACTTCAACTTGCTCCTTTGGTCAGTAGGTTTTTCATTGTTTTCAGGGGGCTCTACAAACTTAAATACTGCAAAAACACCAGCCAATACCGCAAGAAAAACTTGTGAGTTCCAGTTACCAGTAAAGAATTAAATGCGAGAAATGACATACAGCCATAAGCAACATATAATTACAAAAGGAAAATTTGAACTACTAGCACATATCACAGATGTTGGTAAATTTTTATGAACCCTTACCAGTTGCTATTATACTCTCGCCCGGAGCTAGTATAGCACCTGGAGGACGCATGAAACAGCTTTTTGGTGCAGTTGTTTGAAACTATAGCAAAGTAAAAAAACGACAAGGATCAGCACAACCACAAAAAATACAAAATGGTTAGCAAGCTCTAAGTCTTAAGCTAATGAAATTAGGTATTCAGCACTTAGCTATTCACATTAGATCAAGGCAATCAAACTTTATAGGACAATAAAAGCCACAAATCGAAGTACCTTGAACGCTACATGAGACTTGCTGGTGTTCTTAATTTTAATTGCACTTCGAACTTGTTTACCAGGTTCATCTGGAAAAATGCAGAACAGGAAACAAAGAAACTTAAAAATCGACATAAGAAGATTCCTGTTGCAAAATAAAACAAAAATATCTCCAATCAAAAACAGAAATAGGACCTGTAAATTATACATACTTCTCTAGCACATTGAAAAAACATTTCAAAAGGTAAAGTATGCACAGACATTTAAGCATTTAATCACATCATAGCATCTAGCAAGCCTGCCTCATCGATTTACACTCTCTAAGACAGAATGAAGATGGGTTACTCTCCTTTGGTGAAGCCCATCCAAGTCATGGAATTGGGGAGCCAATATGACGAGCCTTTATTTTCATTAGCAACAAGGTTAACTCTAATTCCATAAATCCCCACCTTCTATAACAAAAGGTACCATGTTGTAGGTACCTAAATTCAGCAGACCATAAGAGCATCCTGCATTCATAGTGCTACATGTTTCCTTGCCTACACTTGTAAACCAGGAGGACCAGTTATCCTTGTTTACAGTTATGCCCATAAAAGTATTCTTAGGCCTATATGCAAGATATCTCAAACTTGCACCTGTGTCTAAGTCAACAGCAGCCATCACCATAACCCCTCTCCTCAGGGTGTAAGTATTCACGGTTCAACTAAATCCATGGTAACATCGCCTATAGGTAGAAAAGTACTCACCATAAGTTGATCTTACCTTCAAACTACATCCTGATCTTCTCACTAGGACTGAAAATTTTTATACACTGGCCAAACCCACTGTAACACCCCTTTTATCACAAAGATAACCAGCAATATTATTGCACGTGAGAGATACTTAATATAGCACAAACTACGCAAACAGAATAACTAATTTTTAGCAGTTCAACACTCTTTTTCCACCATTTCTACTGTCTGGCACACAACTAAACAGCAAACCAATGACTGGTAAAACCATCTTGATTCATCAAGACATTTATCTTTAGAGTCATATAATGCTCCTTAGGGTAGTGAAGTTAATCATCGGTGACATCACACTGGTCCATGTTTCAAGGAGAAAATGTGGTTCATGCCATGACAGTTGTTTGAAGCAAAATCAAACAGTTTCTTGGCACCCTGCATCACCCTTTTGTTCATTAGGTGGGTGTTGAGGTGGGTTCAATGGGGAATGAGACGGCTTTTCTTATGAGTTGAAAAGCAGAGGGGTATGAAGGTTCAACAAGAAATTTACCAAATACACAAGTAGAAAGGTATAGAAAGTGCTAATGATCAGTATTTAGTACTCCGTACAAGTTTTCTGCTTGTCCAATTTGCTATTCAGTAAGGGATAAAGAATCTGTCTTTCATCTAAATACCACGTAAAGTTTAAAACTTCAACATCGCAAAGTAAAATAGCATATTGCACCCAAAAAGCGAAGTCTCAACTTCAAGAATTTCTCAAAATGACAGAGAACGGGACCTGCAAGCTACAAAACTAAAACTTGGAAAATTTTCTTTTACTTTGTTCCCTTTTCTGAAAATTTTCCAAGCAGGTCCCCAATTTAGTACTCTGTATAAATTATCTACCTGTCTCAATTTGCCATTCATCCAAATACAACGAAAAGTTTCTCAACTTCAAAAATTTCTCAAAATGACAGAGAGCAAGACCTGCATAGCTGCAAAACTCAACCTTGAGCGCCATATATCCCAAAGCCAAGAAACTCAAGTCTTCTCTTCATTACTAAGCATTTTTGCACTGCACTTTCACCTCATTCCTACTTCAATGCATATTCTTTGGAGAAGATAAAAACTTAATCACCATAAATTAGTTCCCTATGGTAAAAATTTTTAAAAATTTTCCCTCCTCGTTGCTATTAGAGAGTTCCAGACAGCATTAATTAACTTTAAAAAAAAAGGTCAGCATTAAACAGATTTACAAGGAAAATTTAGAATATGTAGATGCTCATATTCATATAAACTCACAGAAGATAAAAGCAAAACTTCATAATAACAATCAATCACAGATAATCAGGAAAGTTAAATATTAACTGCACAATTAAAAGAACATAGTCAACTAAAAGGGAACAAAGTCAAGTAAAACTGAAGTACAAGTATTGAGAAAAAAGGCGCTAAATTTACATGGAAAATAGAGCTTATTGGAAGGATCGAGTTTCAAGCGACGACGCATAGAAAGAAAAGATCTGGCAACGGAGGAGACCGAGCTGGAACTATTACTGGTAATCCCATCCGATCCATCGGCGCGTGCATTCTGCTGCTGATTTTGATATTGCGAAGACGAAGCTGTGGAATGAGAGTTTCGGAAAGGAAGCTTGAAAAGGCCCCAGACTTTTCCGTCGGAAGCCGGCCTACTGTCGGCGATCGCCATAAATGGAGACTGATAAGGTTTTGGATTATCCTTTCCTCTTTTGCCTTCGTAGGAAGCTCTTTATGCGACGGCGTTTTCGTGACAGGGGTTCTACAACGGGAAAGTTTTCGGGAAAAGGGGTGAAGAGGTTTACAGGTCGGATTTTTTTGAAGCGGATAAATATAGGTGCAACTTAAATGGCTGGAGTCCACGTAGACACGCTTACTCCTTATTTATTAGTACTATATTTTTAGGATCCGCATATTGTAGGTTATATGAGTAAAATTTACCATGCTCTTATAATAGTGCGCGAAGTAATGTGTTAGAGATTTTTTTTTGACACATGGTCTTTTTTTTAAAAAAAATACTTTTTTTTAAAAAAATACTTTTTTTTAAAAAAACAAATAAGACAGTAGATATCAGATCAGCAAACAACAGATATCATATCACAAATATAAAAGAAATCATCTCATAGAACTAAAACATACTTAACAAGGGGGATCAAATCATATGATTATATAGACATCAAATCACAAAATTGTAGACATCAGATCAACAAATTATAGATATCAGATCAAAAATATAAAAGAAATCATCTAAAAGAACTAAAGCGTACTTAACAAGAGGGATCAAATCATGAATATATATACATCAGATCACAGAATAGTAGACATCAGATCAACAGACTATAGATATCAGATCAAGAATATAAAAAAATCATACAATAGAACTAAAACATACTTAACAAGGGGGATCAAATCATTATTATATAGACATCAGATCACAAAATAGTAGATATCATATCAACATACTATAGATATCACATCAAGAATATAAAAGAAATCATACAATAAAACTAAAGCATACTTAACAAGGGGGATCAAATCATGATTATATGGATATCAGATTACATAATAGTAGACATCAGATCAACACATTATAGATATTAGATCAAGAATATAAAAGAAATCATATTATACAACAAAAATATCCATAACATGTATTCATATATATGCAGACTTTAGAAAATCATATCACAAGACAAAAGAAATCATATCATAATATATAAAATTATTTAATTATAAAACAAATAAAATAATAATTTAAAAATATTTTTTAATAAATTTTTTAAAAAATTCAAAAATATTAAAAAATACTGAATTGTTTAGAAAAAACGGACAGAAAAAAAGTCTCAAGGAGGAAGCAAAAAAAAAATCAAAAAAATACCAAAAAATAACAAAGAAATGAAAAAAGAATTGTAGCAAAATCTCCTCAAGAAATTGTTTAGAAATTGAGATCTATGCTGAACCGTTCCATTGGGGGTCAAAAAAAAAAATTACACATGCGCCACTCATTCGCCTTTTTCTCATAAATAGCACATCCTCAAAAATTTATGAGTAAAATTTGATGATGGTCCTATAGGACCACCATATAAATTACCTTATTTTTATGCTTACATGATTTTTTATGTTATTCTAAATTTATGAGGTGTGTTCCGATTAATCAAACATTCATTAACGTAATTTGATTTCTTTTAACTTGTTTGGTAAATTAAAAATGAATAAAATTATTTTAAAATTATTTGTATTAAAAAATAATTATATAGTATGAGATTATTTACAGGTGGTTAATAAATATTTCTAATATTAATTAAATTGTCTTTGCCTTTGCTTTACAGATAAAAAAATATAACAATATCAAAAGTCGGTTGCTCCATTTCCATTATCGCCCCTCAAATGCAGCCTTAGTATAATTATTTAGAGGGGAGCAAAAGAAATGTATGATTTTACATAATGATACACTGATATCTCTTACTTTTCACATACAAAAAAAATTAATTAATTTTTTTGAAGCAAAAAAAAAATTAATTAATCTATATTAATTAGATATTTCTACTTTTATATGTATTATGTGAGAGTAATAAATGAGTTAAAAGAAATGGTCAAAGAGTAATGAGAAGGACAATTTTGAAAAAATTAATAAATTCCCTAAAAAAATAGAGAATTTTATATTAAAAATAGAGAAGAAAAATTTTCTCTTAGAACAAGATATAAATCAATTCTTATATAATAGTTATATTACTATATTGTTAGGTGTCACGTATACAAATAAAATGAGTATATTGGTTATGAGGAGAAAATAGGGGAGCCACATTACAAAGTGGGTTTAGAGCATCTCCAACCACATATTCCAAAATCCAGAACAATCTACTTTAAAATTCAGTATCTACAATATTTTACAGTAATTTCTCTTCTACATAAAAATAATATTTTATTCAAATTTATTGGTATTTTTATTATTATATCACTATAATTTTTTACCTTATTCACATTAGATTTTCTATAAACATATCTATATTTATAAATTCAGTTCCATACGCTAAATATAACGTAAATTGGCATTTCTCTCTCCATACAGTAAAATTTTACAGTATAGATTGAAGGAGCTTTAAACGCTAAAATCTAGAAAAACTGGATTTTTTAGTATCGATTGGAGTTGCTCTTAATATAAATGAGTAGATGTGTCTAGTATAATATAATTTGTCCGAATCAGGGAGTAAGAATTAAACAAATAACTACTATTAACTACTTTCATTGATATCTGTGATATAAAGTAATTTATTAATACATCTAAATTTTTTATATAAAACATTTAAGAGGTGAGTAAATTTTACTATCAATGTCTTTGGTGCTTTTGGAAAAATAACCGTAAAAAGGTAAAGATAACATAATTTTTAAAATTAAACAATAATTAATTCTCAAATTTTGTACACAATTTTAAAAATCTTATTAAAAAAATAAGAGATCAAATAAGTCCTATTTTCCTCGTTCAAACGTACATTCTGTTGTCTATGTTTTATTGAAACATACTTTTTCCTATTGAGAAATGTAAATAAAAAATTCTCCCTCAATAATTCTTTTGAATTTTATACTCCCTTCGTCCCAAATTAATAGATGTTTTAGAAATTTCACTGTTATCAAGGAAAAATAGTAATTAATGATTTAGTCTAGTAAATTTTTCTCTTTTACCTCAATTTGGAGAGGAAATTATTAATGAAATAGTAGTTGGGTGGTAGAATTCAATACATTCATAAATTTTGAGTAAGGATAAAACATAAAAAATTAGAAAAATTATCTTGATAATAGTAAAATGACAATTAATAAGAAATAATTTTTAATCCCTAAAACGTCTAATAATTTGAGACGAATGGAGCATTAGTTTAGGTCATTTGGTCCAAACCAGTCATCCGTGGGTATTGTTAAAAGTTTATATTACTAGTCAGTCAACTGTATAACTTTGATTGATAGAATTGAATTTTGCTAATGAAGCAAAATCACACGGATTGATGCTAGTTGACTATTTTTAAATTTGAAATACCCACGAAAGAAAGGGAAAAAACAGACAAAGGAAACATACATTAAATTCCATTCATTTTAGGCCAAACTCATTTAAAAATAATAATTATATTTATTGAATTAAGGAGAGCCTTGTGCGGGGATACAAAGATTGTTGGATCGTGATTGGAAGGTGAAATTAAGCCACATCCATCAGAAAAAGAATTTTACGGCTGATTGTTTAATATCACTTACAATGATAATATCTCGGGCAGATTGATTGATCCCCTTTGGAGATTAAAAATTGACTGGACCATGACATTATATAAGTATTATATTTTTGTTCCGTAGGAATGTGAATTAGTTTGGCCTCCTTCTTTGACAAAAAAAAAAAATTTAATTTAGAGTCTAAAATAAATTAATATACATTAATAGTGAATATATAAAAGTTGAATTGATTTTTGTGAAATAGAAAGTAAATTTGAAACAAAATTATTACTAAGGGACCACAAAAAACAGACCTTTTTTTGGTTTGGAGCAAAAAGATAGTATTTCCTTGACGCCGACTTGTACAATGTTTTCTACTTAGCTGAATTGGAGTATTAACTTGGACTTTTTCCAACGTATCGGTCGGTATTCAACGTAATGTAAGTACACATGGATTATAGATTGGTGTCTATAATAAATACTAATTTTATTTATTAAATTAGAATATATTGACTTTTGTTAAAATAAAATATATTATGTATTTCTTTTTAATCTTTATCTTTCCCTTCCAATTCTTTGGTTCTTTTTTTCTCACCATTTTCATCAACTTTTTCTTATCTAATTCTCAAAACTTTTAAATTGTATGACAATTTTATTCAGTTCTTTTTTCACAAATTATTATCATTTTCTTATTCATCTTACACGTAAAATTTTACTTTTATTATTTTATCTAATTTTTAAAACTTAAAATTGCAATTCTATTGTTTCCTTCATTTCTTGGTCAATTTATATATCTCATATTATATATTTATTTTTTATAAATTAGTACTGTCTTTCAAATATATTATTAAAATATTATTTTAAAACAGAGATAATAATAATAATAGAAATGCGGAAATGGTGATGAATTCACGTTTAAAGGTGGATTCGGTGACCACTCCGCGTTTATGACCTAAGAATTCTGACTTTGAACGTGGAATTGGAATGGTTGATCGGGTTAAATAATACCGTTATATTTCGCCCTAATGGATACTATTATATTACTAATAATAATAATTCAAGAACTGAAGACCTAATACGGTTCTAAAATGGCAGGAATAGTTTATAAGTGTTTTGGTGTGGCAGGAAGGGATGAGGCCCGCTCATAGGGTAGGGCAGGAGGACGATCGTCTAAGATCTAAAAATTTTTGGGCTCATATTTTTTATATATTATTAATATTAATATATAATTGAAAAAAATTTATGTAAAATAGGGCCATTTATTATATAATTTTTAAAATAAAAAATAAAGAAAGACTTACCAAATTTTATTAACTTTGCTCGCGATAATAGCATCAGCTCAAAGAAGTTTTCTAAAATTAAAATTGCTAAAAATGTATTTAAGATCATTAACGTCACAAAAAATATTGAATGGTTTTTCAATTTTATGTATTGAAAAAAATATGTTAAAAATTATAGATGTGAATAATTTTATTAATGACTTTGCATCTAAAAGTGCTCGAAAAAAGAGATTTCTATGATGATTGATATGTCATGATGTGACAAAAATAAAAGGTTAAACTCTCTCTTCTATCTTTAGTTTTACTTTAATTTTTTCTCTTTTAATCACTGGCTTGTTCTTCGAAGTGCTAATTTTTATTTTGCAAGTTTCGTTATCTTATCTAAATCAGTTAAACTCAAACAATATTAAAGGGCTCATCATTATTATTTTACCCTATGACCTTCAAAATTATTAGAACGGCCCTGGAAGAGATCAGCACATTTGGAGAATTTTTTTTCCTCAACACGAGTTATATTAATTATTATAATAATTAGTCTCTCAATATAATTTTAATTAGGTGTTAAAAATATGTTATTTTGTATATTAATTTGTAAAAGATGTTTTATAAAGGGTCTTCTTGGTGACTAATTATGTTATAATAAATTTTGTCACACCCAATGTGGATGAGTGGATGAGACTTCAATATAAGCATATTATATAAGGTTAAAAATTTGTCACGCCACTACACTTATCTAATCGTATATTTTTTGTCATTAAAATTTTTGTTTTGACTAATAGTCCATCAAACTCTTAAAACATATAACTTCATATACTTGTCCATATTTGACTTAACTGAAATTTTAATAGGAGAGATCAATGAGGAGGGAGGAGGGAATGGTGGTGGCGACGGGAAACGAAAGAAGAAGAAAAAGGAGGAGGAGGAGATTTGGCGGTTGAGGGTGGCGAAGGTGAGAGGAAGAAGAAGATTCCTAATTAGCGGTCAAATACGGTCAACCCCTTAATAGACCAATTTTCTCGTTAAAAAACAAATGGAGAACCAAAATTGTATCTGTAATATTGATTGAGACAAAAAAATATGCTACCTATATTATTAGGAATAAAAAAAAAAAAAAGCAATTTGGCCTATTCAATATTCCTGGAACTCTATTGTCGCATTGTTGACGTCGGTCCTGGAATTGTTTTGCACCTAATTTTGGAGATGGGAATTTATGAAAACAGGATCTGAGGGGATAATCTTTCGCCAAAACTTACATATGACATGAGAACGGAGGAGGCTTTTTTAACGTAATCTAGACCGTATTTCAAAGACGATTTCATCCGGCAAGCTTGAAAGTAGGAAGGATGAACCCATTGTTGGGAGCTCCTTCATATTCAGTGTTTTGGGCTTGTTCAATGAAATTATTAATAGCGTAATATTGAAATTTGACCTGAAGTGAGGAGTAGCACCAAAGGCAAAACATAATGGAATTAGCCATTTTCAAGTAACCCTACTTGATTCCGACAAAAGTAATAATTAATAATTAATAACAAACAATCAATAATTAAAAAATAACAATTAATAATTAAGAAAATTTATAAATTACAAGAAGTCTCCCAAAAAAACCCTAGCAACCACTCTCTTTTGTCGTCCAATAAAGGGGGTTATCTCCAATCTTTATTCTCTTCTGTTCATGATCTATAGAAGAGTAGTGTGTCTTTTTCCTTCAGTAGATTCAGATCTACTGGCAGTGTCAGATCGTAGATTCATTGATGGTATTCGTTATTATGATAACAGTTCGTTGGTAAAGTTCGTTGGATTTGTAGTGGCGTCGTTGATGATGTTCGCTGATTTGATCCAAGAGGATACACTTGCCCCGAATCGACTTCCCCATCCTAATTGCTCTCATCATAGATATAGATATTAGATTTATAGTTTGAAATTTTCATCTCATACTTAGTGATGTATCCTTGTTCCAATTTTGGCAATAGGTATATCCATCGTTTGATAGGGTAAATCCATATAGGTTTATCTGTAGCAAATACAACAATACTTGTAATTTGTGTTTCTTTGACTGTATCTTCATGTTATCAATCGTTGTTGGACGTTTTCTAGTAGATTAATATATGTATTTTATTTCAAAAAAATTATAAATTAATAATTAATAACTAAAAATAATAATTAACAATTAATAACTAATAATATTTAAAAATAATTTTAAAAAATTACCCTGGAGTTCAACAAACGAGGTCCGCAAATTTGCGGCCTTCAATTGTTGAAGTCCAATGGGGCGTGGGGTGGGCTGTCCAGCAAGATGGCCGCACACTGCGGCTCCCAAAATGTTCTCCAGCCCATTTTTCAACTCAAAAATTTTTCCAGCCATTTTAAAAAATTGTTAATTTAATTTTTTTGGTAAACTAAAAAAAAACTATTTCACCTGTTCTTTGTGCAAAACTTCTCTTGAATTATGATAAATATTTTTAATTTGATAGTAATATCTAATATTTAGGGTTTTTTTTTTTTAAATGAGGTTTGTAATTGAACATAAGTATGTTGGAATTAGGAGTTGGCTATATATATTAAATTGGATGGGTATAAGTATAAATAGAACTAATGGTATAATTATAAATAAATAAATTAGCTAAGGGTGAAATGGAAATAAAATGGGCGACATTTAGCATTACTATAGTTTAAAAGGTTTAGAGTTAACTCACTTGGGCCAAAGTGTGAGAGATGGCCTTCTTATTTTGGACCAATTCAAACCCAATAAAGCTCAATTGATTTTTATTATTTTATAATGGTAGGATTTTGGTAAGGAGGCAAGGTAGGATTGGAATAGGATTTCCTGTTGAGAGAAAAGTTATTTTCTTGTTTGGTTTTTGCAATTTTGACCACCTCTATAAATTGAGATTATGGTCGAACCAAAAGAACCACCAATTCAATAATAATATTTCTTTTGATTTTTGTTGTTTTAAAACTCCATGATCTTTGGTGAATTTATCTTTAGTAAAATTATTATTAAAGTGATTTTCATTTTACGCGAAATATCATTAATTTTCATAATCTCTTTATCTAAGAAATCATCTAAAATATTAAAGATATAGAGAATAACCGTCTTGGAAGGCACCCGTATAACCTTTAGGATGCCTATTTTTATACCACTCTAGACTCTCATCCGAAACATTTTTTTTTCTAAAATACTTGTTGATTATTATTTTCTTTTCTTTTTTTAAAAAAGTAGAACTAAAAATGAAACAATTAGAAATTATTTAAGGTAATTATTGTTCTATTTATGATTTGTTTCTTCTTGTAATTCTAATTTTGTTTTAGTTCAAGTTTCAACTAGCTATCACAAAACTAACATAAATTTACTCTTTTTTTTTTATTCCTCTACCTCGCAGTGACTCGAACATAAGACTCTAGGGTTGGGCAAAAAAATCATGATTCGGTTCGAATCGATAAATCGAACCGAATCTAAAATCAAACATCAATTGAGTTTCGATTCGATTTCGGGTATTAACCTATGGGTTTGGTTCAGTTTCGGTTTTTTGACCCTTTGAACCGAACCACAGTTCTAATTTTGACCCTTTGAATCAAAATGCTAGTCACGAGTACCGCGGTTACCCACGACTGAACTGAACTGTTCCAAACTGCGTGGTTAAAGAAACCGAATCTAACCGCGCGTTTCGGGTCGGGTCGGGTCGGTTCAGACGCGAGTAATCGAGTACAAAACTCCTTAATTCTAAGTGAGGATATCCAAAATATAAAATAAAAAGTGAGAAATAGTGAGAAATAGTAAAATTTTATTTTCAGATAGAAATTATATATTTTTATATTTTTTCAACCAATGGAAGTACAACGAATCCCACAAACACTTATTGGATTGGGTTCATTAATTAACAGTCTCTTAAGCATTTCTCCAAGAGGTTCTGATCATCGTAAAATTGACTGCATCGACGGATGAAACAATTGAATTTGACCTTGAGGTTTACATCCTGAGCTCCCTTTGCTGCCTTAGGACAATGTTCCATGCACTGTTCCATACAGGCAAACATTACTGGTAGAGGGTAGCTCACACATAGTTTAAGGCAGTCTGTCGTACAACTCGCATCAACGGAATTAGCAAGAAGCATCAGAGCAACACATGCAATAAAAAATGGTGTCAAATGAGGCCTTCCCATTTTTTGTGGTTTTATATATTGAACGGATAAACCCTGCAACAATAAAGAGGAAAAATTAAATAATTCTTTTTTTCAGAAAAAATCGATAAATTCTGCTTTGATAATTGAATCCAGTGACGAAACTAATTTGGGGCTTATGGGTGATGAAACAACTTCATCAACCCCAAACTCCTCCTCCTCTCCCCGCACTCCCTTTAGTACCCTCATTCAAAATTTTGTGATTTCACCAATCAGAAATCCTAAATCTAGTATGGATATATTTTGTTAGTATAGTTAAAGGTATGGAAAAGAAAACACAAGATTCAAACTTCTCAGTCTCTTCTACAAAAATTCTTACTTGAAAATGAACTTACCTTGGAATATTAAAGAGCTTTTGTCCTGAAAACGTCCCTGATGAATTTAAAGGAATGGATGAAATTAGAATCAACCAGTCATTGTAATTTTTTTATTAGTTTATTAAATATCACTCATTTTTTAATTTATGAATTATCAAAATGTCTTTATTATTTTTTATTTAAAAATTAACAAAAATATTTTGATATTAAAATAGGGGAAATAAAAAAATGAGATAGTATTTAAGAGTACACTTTTTATTAATGTTATTAGTTGCTGTAGATTATAAGAATTCAATATCATTTATTATGAGAGAGAAAGAGAGAGTCTTAAGCAAAGAATCCCCATAATGCTAACGTGTCTCTCTCTGATTACTTTGTATCCCGCCAACTTTTTTTTTTTTTTTTTTTACCAAATTCGTTATTCTAATTATTTTAGGAAAAAATTACAATTTTGGTACCTTATAATAAAAATAATATCATTTTTGGTTATTTTAATTTTACGAGGATACTTTTAGTATCTTAATTTTTTTTTATAGGAGTTTTGGTTATTTTAATGAGAAAGTTGATCAACTAACGGGTTGACCAAATTGGCTCCTAGTCAAGTGGCTTTTGTGTAAATATTTTTTAAGTGCCTCTTATGTAAAAAAATAAAAAAATAATCTCCCTTCTTCTCCCAAACCCTAAAACCATTTTCTTTCCAACCACCACCACCCATTCTCTCCTCCCTACTGTCGCCTCTCTCCCTCCTCTTCTTCTTCCCACTACCGCTTTATCTCCCTTCTCCCTTCCAAATCTTGCTAAGTGCGGGAAGAAGAGGGAGAGGAGGGACAATGACTACAAACATTTCACTGACAATTGGGGAATTCAAGAAAGGAAAAGGTGAATAGCGAGCAGATAAAATTGGGATTCTTCACTTCCATAATCTCCTAGCCAAGAAATCCATACAAAAAGGTAAAGATCTAGACACGGTCTTAAAAAGGACAAAATATATCTTACACCTAGGACTAATACTCTTAGATGTGTTGGTCCAATAGAAATAACTTATTTAATGTATTGACTCCCTAAATTTACCTCGTTTCTTCTCTAACTAATTCTCTCTTGCCATTTATCAGAAGGATACATTATAATTGTCATCTTAATTGTACCATATAAGAATGGCTTGGAAAGCACCCCTTTAACCTTTAGGATGCCTATTTTTACCACCACTCTAGACTTTCATCCGAAACACTTTTTTTTTCTTCTTTTTCTAAAATACTTGTCGATTTTTAGTTTTTTTTTTTAAAAAAAAGTGGAACTCAAAAGAAGTGTTGTCCGACAAATATCGACAAGTATATTTTCTCTAAAATACTTGTCTTTTTTCTCTAGATCTTTAATGATTGGGATGGGTTTCAAAATAAAAAGAAATTCTTTTTTCTTTATTTTTTTGGGTTTAGCGAGAATCAAAGAGAAAGGAGAAGAAGAGGTAGAAAGTTCTACTTCTGGTATGTTTTTCAAATAGAGAATAGCTCCTCTATTTATAGGCAAATAATATCCCGTTTAATTTTATTAGATTAAAAAAACATGGATCTGATTTTTGAGAAAGGAACTCTCATCTAGAAAGACCAATTCTTATAAGAAAACCCATTCAATTCTTAGAAGAAATATTCA
Source organism: Knoxia roxburghii (assembly GCA_030378225.1). NCBI lineage: Eukaryota > Viridiplantae > Streptophyta > Magnoliopsida > Gentianales > Rubiaceae > Knoxia > Knoxia roxburghii. Next base: position 38,836,944 of record CM059420.1, on the reverse strand, counting down.
ACTATTATCAGAGATAATCCAAGTGCATTCCGTTCCTGCATCACACAGTGCTCGAAGGAGTGTCGTCATCATCCACCTTTGGCCAAAAATAGAGTTGATGCCGTGAGCCTCGACACCAAGCTTAGCTGTTTCCTTCATCAATGTGAAAAATTGCGCTCCGGTAATTAGTCCCGTAATCTTCTGCTGGGTAAATATATATAATTATATTGATTAAAGATGAGAATGGATCAACCGACTCGGGACAATTCACTGATTCGACTTGACTCGAGCCGTTTTGAATCAAGGAGATTTTGGTTTGGCTTCGGTCGGGAAGTTGGTCTGACGAATACATTTGCTACATTTTTCCCTTTTGTACTTGCAAAATAATATTTTGATTTATTTAACTAAAATAAATATAAAAAAATTACTATTATTTTTATGATTGTGGAGACATTTTTTTTTTAGTTTGAACATATAAATAGTATAAAATCAGAATCTTGGTCAAAGTAGAACTTTTTGGTGTTTGACATTTGAAAGAAATTTTTCTTTATTTACATTGAGATTCAATTCCATTTTTGTTTCCCATCTTAACAGATAAGAAGCAGCTAGACGATTGCTGAAAGAAATGCTAATTCCGAGATATACTTCAATGGAGAAATTGTGTATTCTCTATAATGGAGTTTTAACAAGTTGATGTTAAAATCTATATGGTTTTTAGTTTTTTTTTTTTTTTTTTTTTTTAAAATTTATTTAGCTTGTCAACACCTATTTTACTAAAAACAGAAACTATGAAATTTAGAGCAAACGACAACATGAAATTGATGTAAAATAGAAGAATGATATGATCCAACAAAAGTTAGTTCCAAAAACTCTACTTCAGATATGAAAGAATTAAATAATCATCCATAGCCTCAAACAGACGTAGTATAGAAACTGAATGACGATGAATAGGAAAACGACGAAGTCGAAAAGTTCCCAAATTGGCAACTCCCAAGCTTTCGAAGTTGATTATCCAATCATTAAACCAAAGCTGTGATCCAATGTTACCTTATCGAATGATAAGCTGGTAGCATGACTGAAGAAACCAAACTAACAATTTTCCTTGGCCATCCTTGTTTCCTTTTCAACAATGTTATGTCGTCCTCCTCACAGTACAAGTCAAATAAATGAGTGCCCCGGAAGCACCACTCATGGCAAGAGACCACTGGCCAAGATGACGAAACTGAATTCTAGTGTTTGTAAAATGAAGAGAAAATTAGGGTTTGAAGGATTTGGAAAATGGAAGAATGATGATCCATTTTTTTAACACTTTGTGGAGGAATGCCGGTCGTACATTTGGCTTGACATTTTGTTGAAGTACGGGTCTGCTTCATCGAGGTTATTTTCTCGAGCATCTAGCATACTCTCCATGTATGCCTTTTCTGCATCCACCAAGGTGCCAAAGATTTGGTAAATTTTTAGAAGATGTCCTGTTGAAACATAAGTGGTTTTAAATTGGTAAGGACAAAGCGGGATAATATCATTATTATTGTGTTTGTTGTATGATTTGCATTTTGTAGAGATTAGTTGCCACGTTTAAATGACACGTAATCAGGTAGGGGACTGATTGTTCAACACACTATCTCAAAAAGCAAATTATATCGTGTACCCACTAGGTACATGTTCTTATTACTATACTCCTTCCGTCTATAAATAATAGACGTTTTAGAGTTTTCATTGTTATCAAAGAAAAATAGTAATTAATGATTTAGTTAAGTAAGTTTTCTTTTTTACCCCAACTTGAAGAGAAAATTACTAGTGAAGTAGGTAGTTGGGTAGTAGAGTTTAATACACTCACAAACTTTGAGGAAGGGTAAAACAAGAAAAATTAGAAAAATTACCTTAATAATGGTAAAACGTCAATTAATAAAAGACAACTTTCAACTCCTAAAACGACAGATAAATGCAGGCGGAGGGAGTATATTGTAAGTTTCGCATGACAGTTGTACACTTATCAAATATAGTAAGTTTTGTCAATGCGTGCGTCTTTTTTTTCCTCACTGAGACATTGTTGCTTTGTATTTTGTACGTTGGGACGTAGTTGTTTTGTATGTTGGATGTAGCGGGACGTAGTTGCTTTGTATATTGGATGTAACATGTGAATTTAAGCTGAATGTTTCACAGAGACCTTCTGCCACGTCTTATAACACCTTCTGCCACGTCCCATAACACCTATTGCCACGTCTACATCCAGACATGTGAATTTAAGCTGAATTTTCACAAAGACCTTCCGCCACGTCTCATAACACCTTTTGCCACGTCCCGCTACGTCCCATAACACCTACTGCCACATTTACATCCATGCATATGAATTTAAGCTTAATTTTTCATAGAGACCTTTTGCCACGTCTCATAACACATTCTGCCACGTTTCGCTACGTCCCATAAAACCTATTGTCACATCCCGCTACGTCCCATAACACCTACTACAACGTCCAACAGCGGAGAGGAAGCAAAAGTAACCCATTTCACAGAAAAGTATCAATATCTTACGAAGAACATTTATATATCATATTTCAGAGTAATAGAGCATTATTTGAAGCAGAATACACAAATATAACATCATTAATACATTACCCAACATCAAATAGCGAAAATAAGGTTTGGTAAATGCATCAAATGCAGTTCATACTTTATGATGTAGTATTTTTTATGAAGAATAAGTGATTTTTGAAGAAAAAGATGTGATTTCTGAAGAAAAGATGTGATTTTTGAAGAAGAAGAAGCGGGGTATTTGATGTTGTTCATCGGAAAATACAATTGCCGATCTCTGTTGAATCTGTTTTTGGATGCAGATTTGATTAAATGCGGGTTGGCATGGAGTGTGGCGAAGAAGAAGAAGTAATTTTTGAAGAAGAACAAGAAGAAGAAGAAAGTGGATTTTTGAAGAAGAAAAAGAGACGCGTGGATCTTACTCTCTTATAGTGAGAATGGTGATGTTACTAGGGGTGTAAGCCGACCGGTTTGGCCAGTTTGGCCAGTTTGAAGATAAAAGTAAAATCCAAATCAATAACTACATTTTCAAAATTTTTCAAACCATGTCGACCAAATAAGTATGCCAAACAAAGTCACCCAAACCACATTTAAGCGGTTTGGTTCTACCAGTTTAAAGTTATTTATGTTTTTTGTTTTAAAAAATAACAAGTTCACAATACAAAATATCCGACTTCTCTTTACACAGTCTTACAACCGCAATCAAACCATAATCAAATATATGCATATTAAATGATGTCTAAAATTTAAATTTAAAATTTTTTTTATGATTGACCACAATGGATCGTGATTGCTATGTAGTCAACAAATGAGGAGGATGGTTGAGGGAGATGAGCGGTATCAATTATGAAAGAAAGAAAACATACGATAACGGAAGAGAAAAGAGAAAGTGAAGTAAAGAGAGAAAGAGGTAGATTTAAGGTGAAATAAAATAAAATAAAATAAATATTTAAATATTATTATATTATATTATAAAATAAAAAATATATAATAAATATATATCCGGCCGATCGGGCTGAAACAACCGGTTTCACCATTGAAACGTCGGCTAAACCAATCTCTCTGGTTTGAAATTTTCAAACTAATAAAATTTTTAAAAATTTTAAAACCGTAAAACCAGTCAAATTTGGTCGGTTTGACTTGTTTAAGCGGTTTCCGCTAAACCATTTACACTCCTAGATGTTACTATATTTACTAGGTATATGTACGTAGTGGGTACATGATATAATAACTGAACTTAAAATTATTCTGTTTTAGTATAATTAAGATATAAAATGAATTTTTTTTTGGATCTGACACTTACCAAAAAGAAAATTTATTTCCAAACGAGCGCTTTTGATCTAGTTCGGAAAAATCTTAAAATACATCCATTGTATCTATAAATTTTGTATGTAAGGCTAAATAAATTAATAATTAAAATATTTTATTTTTGTTTAACTTCCTTATATGCTATGTGTTTGTTTGGTGTGAATTGGAATGAGAAAATCATAAAATGATTTCGATTATTACTTTTTCAAAAAGTAAAAATAAAGACAAACGTAATTTAATAATTATGGACACATCTAAATAATACATGTCAAAGACAATCAGATTTTTCAATAAACGTCCTTATAATTTACCAAATAAGTGAAAGATATTATATTTCTTTAATGATTATTGAGTTATCAAATTCCAATTGCTTCTACTCCCGTGAAACAAACGCATCACCCCCTATGATTATTATTCCCTGTCTCTCTTTACTAAATTTTCTATGATGCCTATCTAATTCCTTTAGAAAAAGGGAGAGGATAAAAAATTTAGAAAAAATTAGAGATAATTTGATAAAAAGAAAACGGTGAATAATAAAATAAAGAGCAGTAAATAGTGACTCCTTAATCATGTTGCATATCTTACCAACCATTGTAGAGGATATTTTCTACTACTAGCCATGAATGCACACAATCTCTCATTTAAATACTATGATTCCAGAAAATCTCCACCTCGCGACATTTTGCTCAACACTACCCTCTCGACTATTAAAAAAAAATAAAAAAAATAAGAGTAATATGGACATAAAAATGGGTTGAACATTCATGAGGATCCGGATTATAAAATTGATTGAAAATATTATGGTACAAATTATTTAAAAAAAAAATAGGTTTGATTAGCGATCAAATGAGTTTATCCGTTATCTTTTAACTTTTTCATAAAAAATGACTAAATATGCTAATAAAAAAATATTAAGGCACCAATAATACATTCGTACTATTATTTAGGACAAAAAACGTAACTACGCTTATTAAGAATGACTAAAAAAGCAATTTGGCCTTTCTAAAATACTTGTCAATTCTTTGATTTTTTTAAAAAACGGTGGAACTAAAAATGAAATAATTAGAAAAGATTTAAGGTAATTCTTGTTTTATTTATGATTTGTTTCTTCTAGTAATTCTATTTTTGTTTTAATTCAAGTTTCAAGTAGCTACCACAAAATTAACATAAACTTACTTTTAAAAGGTGTAAAACTAAAAAAATTTTCCGAAAATATGAAATAAAAAGTGAGAAATAGAAAAGTTTAATTAACAAATTTTATTCTTGGATAGAAATAATACTAGATTGTGCACCCGTGCATTGCACAGTAACTATAGTAACGATCAAACGATTTGTAGAACGGTAACAATAATTTATACGTTAAAGTATATAATTTTTTATATAATTAAGATAATGTTAAATATTTTAACACAAATAGGTAATATAAAAATTAAGTCAAAATAATTATTATAAATATTCAATTTATTTTATTTCTTCTATGTATAATTGTTTTCATAATATTATTATTTATTAAATTAAATATATCAAAAAATTGATTTCAAAAATATTTAAGTAGGTTATTAAAATTATAAATCATTAAAATTAATGTATCAATGACAATCAGAATCGAAATAATTAGTGGGTTATCAATTTCTGATCCCTTGCGTTCCAGACGAAATAACTGCACCCTTTATGGGTATGCTTTGTCTAGAATTAGAAATTTTTTCCATATTAATCATATTACATATCTTATGTACCATTGTAGAGAATATTTTGTACTAGCCATGAATGCACACAATCTCTCATTTAAATGCTATCATTCCAGAAAGGGTTACTAGTTACCGCTTTGATGCTAGTCCATAGATTTTGATAAAAATATCCTTTTACATAAAAGGAAGAAAGAGAGATGGTATTATAAAGGGAGCATTTTAGTCCAAATTAAAACGATAAAGAAAAAATATTGGACCGATAACTAATAATTCCTTTCCAGAAAATCTCCACCTCATGCTATAAATAAGACTATACAGAGCTTTTGCTCAACACTATCCTCGCGGCTATTAAAAAAAAAAAAAAAAAAAAATTAAGAGTGGTTTTTGTAAGGCAGAATAATAAGCCATAAAAATGGGAAAATCTTCATCAAGTTTGGCACCTGTAGTGTTCATTGCCTGGACGACGTTGATGCTTCTTATTGCTTCCGTGGACGCCAAATGTATACCTGACTGCTTCGGATGTAGTGACCTCCCTCCAAGTGCATTCCGTTCCTGCATCATACAATGCACGAAGAGGTGTCGTGATCATCCACCGTTGGGCAAAAATGGAGTTGATGCCTTGAGCCTCGACACCAAGCTTAGCTGTTTCTTTCATCAATGTGAAAAATTTCGCTCAGGTAATTAGTCTCCAAATTTTTTGCTGGGTAAAGATATATAATTATATTGATTAGAGATGAGAATGGATCAACCGATTTGGAGCAATTCGATGATTCGAGCCGTTTTAATCTGTTTTGAATCAATGAGATTTTGTTTTGGCTTGGGTCGGAAAGTTGGTCTGGCGAATACATTTGCTACATTTTTTCCTTTTGTGCTAGCAAAATAATAGTTTGATTTATTTATAATAAATATAAAAAATATTACTATTATTTTTTTGATTGAGGAGACATGTTTTTTCAGTTTGAACATATACAAATGGTATAAAATCATAATCTTGTTCAAAGTAGTGCGTTTTGGTGTTTCACATTTGACAGAAATTTTTCTTGTTTACATTGAGATTCAATTCCATTTTTTTTCCCAATCAAAACAGATAAGAAGCAGCTGGACGATTGCTTGAAAAAATGTTAATTCTGATATGGAGAAGCAGCTAGACGATTACTTTAATGGAGAAATTGTGTATTCTCTATAATGGAGTTTTAACAAGTTGATGTAAAAATCTATATGGTTTTTAGTTTTGTTTATTTTTTTCTTGAAATTTATTTAGCTTGTCAATACCTATTTTGCTAAAAACAGAAACTGTGAAATTTAGAGCAAACGACAACATGAAATTGATGTAAAATAGAACAATGATACGATCCAACCGGATTGAGATGATGAATTGAAGCCGCCGGAAAAACTACGGTCCAATACAACAAAAAATAATACTCTGTTTCCACCGAATGTAAACTCCGATCCAACAAAAGTTAGTTCCAAAAACTCCACTTCAGATATGAAAGAATTAAAATCATCCATAGCCTCAAACAAACATAGTATAGAAACTGAATGACAATGAATAGGAAAACGAAGAAGTCGAAAAGTTCACAAATTAGCAACTCCCAAGCTTTCAAAGTTGATTATCCAATCATTTAAACCAAAGATGTGCTCCAATGTTACCTTATTGAATGATAAGCTGGTAGCATGACATAAGAAACCAAACTAACAATTTTCCATGGCCATCCTTGTTTCCGTTTCAAAAATGTTATGTCATCCTCCTCACAGTCCAAGTCAAATAAATGAGTGGCCCCGGAAGTACTAGTCATGGCAAGAGAGCACTGGCCAAGATGACGAAACTGAATCTAGTGTTTGTGGAATGAAGAGAAAATTAGGGTTTGAAGGATTTGGAAAATGGAAGAATGATGATCCATTTTTTTTTTGAACATTTCATGGATGAATGTCGGTCGTACATTTGGATTGACATTTTGTTGAAGTAGGGGTCTGCTTCATCGAGGTTATTTTCTCGAGCCTCTAGCATACTCTCCATGTATTCCTTTTCTGCATCCAAAGGTGCCAAAGATTTGGTGCATTTTTAAGAAGATGTCCTGTTGAAACATAAGTGTTTTAAATTGGTAAGGACAAAAGCGGGATAATATCATTATTATTGTGATTGTTGTATGATTTCCATTTGTGAAGGTTTATTTCGTGGCCCCCTATTTTGTTATGTTGCACTCATTTTATACTTAAATTATCACTGACAAATTAAGAAATACAAATTATATTATTTAAATATAAAATATAATAATATATTAGATTACCTAACTACCCTTAATCAATTTACTAAAAATACCAAAAAAATTCATTTTTAGTTCTGCTTATCTGTGCTATTTTAATAATAATTTTATAAATTTTTGGTAGATTAAGAAAGGACTTATAAAATTTTTGGCACATTGATTAAGGGGAATTAGGCAATAATAGGAGGGACAGAAGATAAACATTAAAAGGGCGAGAAATAAGAATTGCAGGGGGCGATACTTAACAAAATGAAGGGCATTTTTGAAAAAAGGGGGCGCGAGGTAGGGGCTGATTGTTCAAGACACTATCTCAAAATGCAAATTATACCATGTACATGTACCTATTACTAGATATAGTAAGTCTCACCGATGCGCGTGTTTTTTTTTTCCTCGCTAAGACATTGTTGCTTTGTATTTTAGATATTGAGACGTAGTTGCTTTGTATGTTGGACGTAGCATGTGAATTTAAGTTGAATTTTTCACAGAGACCTTCTGCCATGTCTCATAACGCCTTCTGTCATGTCCCGCTACGTCCCACAACACCTACTGCCACGTCCCGTTATGTCCCATAATACCTACTGCAACGTCCAACAGCAGGCAGGAAGCAGCCGGAAGGAATCAAAAGCAACACATTTCACAGGAAAGTATCAATACCTCAAGGAGAATATTTATATATCATATTTCAGAGTAATAGATCATTATTTGAAGTAGAATACACGAATATAGCATCATTAATACATTACCCAACATCAAATTGCGAAAATAATGTTTCATAAATGCATCAAATGCAGTTTATACTTTATGATGTAGTGATTTTTTAAGAAGAAAAAGTGATTTTTGAAGAAGAATAAGTGATTTTTCCGTTGTATTTGGTGTTGTTCGTTAGAAAATACAATCGTCGATCTCTGTTGAATCTGTGTTTGGATGAAAATTTGATTGAATGCAGTTTGAAATGAAGTGCGGCGAAGAAGAAGTGATTTTTGAAGAAGAAGATGAAGAAAGTGGGTTTTTAAAGAATAAGAAGAAGAGGCGCATTGATCTTACTCTCTTATAGCGAGAGTGGTGATGTTACTATATTTATTAGATATATGTATATAGGCTGATAATTGCTGACATGACACGATAACTCGACACAAACACAACATGAAAAAAACTGAGTTAGGATTGACATTTTCTACACGATTAATTAAACTGATCGGGCTCGTATCGACCCGTTTAACTGTGAGTTAGGTTCAGGTCAACTTGTAGGGTTGACCCGTGAACCCATTTTTATTTATTTATTTATTTTTGTTGTACTTCTGCATGCTCCTTTAATTATGACCAATATGGCTACTTCCTTTCATTTATGGAGTTCTCTCTTTTCGCTATTTATTATTACTACAAATGATATCAGGGTCCTTCATCAGCGTTGTGATATTTATTATAATCAGTTTGTTTCTTTATATATTCTTAGCAATTTCTGGTTCTTTTTTCAGTGTAAATAAATAGTTATGGTTGCATTTTTTGTTAATTTTTCACTCTAGCTAGCTACACATAGTTGAAACATTATCCCTTCAATCATTAAAAATTTTTATTAGTTACCGACCCAATTTTTACTCTCTACTGTCTCAATTTGGACTAAAACACCCCCTCCTTTACCCTCTCTATTCCTCCTTTAAAGCAAAAGGACAATTTTATCAAAATTAGGGCAATAATACTTAAAATTGAGGCGGTAACTAGTAATACCCTTCATTAAAATTAAAAATAAATGATTACTTATGGTATTTTTTTATCATTAGTAATTTCTAATTTGATACTGCTCTTAATATCAGGTCAGTGATCTTTGTGTTTCGCCGTAATGGTAAAAAAATAGATCTTCTTCATGCATGATCTTAAAAAAAATAATTAAAAAAAAAGAACAAAAGATGTATGAAATATATGTTGAATGTTTTTACATTTAATTGGGTTGACAGATCAATGGGCGGGTGGTTGACTTGACTTGTTTAGTTAAACGAGCTACACGGGTTAGGTTGTGGTCGACACGACTATAAACAGGTCAGGTTTGGATTGGAATTTTTGACACGATTAGTTAAATGGGTTGACTTAGAGTTGAGGGTTCTCGACACGCCAACACGCCAACTCGAACACGACAATACGGACACGACACGAATTGTCAGCCCTACATGTATGTAGTGGGTACATGATATAATAATTGATCTCAAAATTATTCTGCTTTAATATAATTAAGATAAGACATAAAATTAATTTTTTTCGATCTGGCACCAACCAAAAAGAAAATTTATTTCCAAAACCAACGCTATTGATCTGTTCGGGAAAATCTTAAAATACATCCATTGTATCTATAAATTTTGTAGGTAAGGCTAAATAAATTAATAATTAAAATATTTTATTATTGTTTAACTTCCTTATATGCTATGCGTTTGTTTGGTATGTATTGGAATGAGAAAATTGTAAAATGATTTCGATTACTATTTTTTTAAACAGTAAAAACAAAGTCAGATGTAATTTCATAACTGTGGACATATGAATAATACATGTCAAAGGCAATCAGATTCCTTTAATGAACGTTCTTATAGTTTACCAAATAAGTAAAAAATAATTATATTCCTTTAATGATTATTGAGTTATAAAATTCTAATTGCTTTCATTCTCATCCACTCGAAACAAATGCACCGCCCCCTATTTTATTATTCACCGTCATCTCTTATCAAATTGTCCTTAATTTCTACCCAAGAAGGACAGTAAAAGAATTTGGGTAAAAATTAAGAATAATTTGGTAAAGAGAGAACGATAAATAATAAAATAGAATGAGATAAATAATGACCCCTTAATCATATTGGATATCTTAGTTACCATTGTAGAGGATGTTTTGTACTAGCCATGAATGCACACAATCTCTCATTTAAATGCTATGATTCCAGAAAATCTCCACCTCATGCTATAAATAAGACTATACCAAGATTTTGCTCAACACTACCCTCACGGCTTAAAAAAAAAAAAAAGAAAAATTTAAGAGTGATTTTTGTAAGGCAGAATAATAAGCCATAAATATGGGAAAATCTTCATCAAGTTTGGCACCTGTAGTGTTCATTGCTTGGATGACGATGATGCTTATTGTTGCTTCCGTGGACGCCAGTTGTTTTTCGAACTGCGCGGCCGGATGTTCTAAACTCTCTCAATCTATATATCTTTTGTGCCTTGCACACTGCAAGAAGAATTGTCCACCTTTGGCCAGAAATGAAGTTGATGCCAAATTTAGATGTTTGCTTCATTTATGTGACAAATTTCGCTCAGGTATTTAGTCTCGTAATCCTTTACTGGGTAAATACATATAAGGGTAGAATGATATCGTGTTTTTTTATTTTTTTTATTACAGATCGGAATAGATCAGTGATTTTAGATCGATTTGTTGATCTGACTTGAACCAAACTTTTTCTTATCCATACCGGTTTGACTAGGTTCGAGTCAAGGACAATTTGGGTTGGGTAGCTGGATTGATTGGATCCAATTGCTATTTTTTTTTAGTAAAATAATAGTTTTATTTATTGAATTAAAATAAATATATAAACAATATAACTATTATTATCAGGTTGTAAGCCATATATATATATATATATATAAATTTTTAAAAAATCCTAAAATCTTTAAAAAGGGTTTGGATAATTTAGTAAAATTATAGAAATTGAAGTTTCTTTTAAAAAAATAAAATAACTAATTTGAAATAAAACCTTTTCTTGGGACAAACTATTGCTTTGTGGGAGTATTAATTATATCTCTAGTTCGTTTTGGTGTTTCACATTTGACAGAAATGTTCCTTGTTTATACTGAGAATCCATTCCATTTTTTTCCCCAATCAAACAGATAAGAAGCAACTGGCCGATTGTTTGAAGAAATGTTAATTCGGAGATGAACTCGAACGGAGAAATTGTGTAATCAGTCTAATGGAGTTTGAATAAGTTGATGTCAAAATGTATGTCATTTTAATTTTTATTAAAATTTATTAAGCATGTCGATATCGAGAAAACGAAAACTTTTCTTCAAATATGAAAGAATTGAGCTCATCGATAGAGCCAGTGACGAAACCAACATAGAGCAAGAGAGTGCAACAACACCCTCACGCACGGTGATTCTGTCATATCCTCTTCATCTTTTTTTTTTTTTCAGTATTCATTCCGCTATCTTTAGCATTTATTCTTTATTTTTCTCATACATTAACACCCTTATTCCACAATTTCTAGATAGAGCTACAATTTTGGATAGAGGAGCCATGATATTCTTCATTAGATCTTATAGCATTAAAATCACCATCTACGCCCAAGACCCAAACTATAAACAGCCTAAAACGAAGCCAACCGATGCCATAAAATTCTATGTTCAACTACAGTACACGTAGCATATAGAAAAGAAAAGAAAAGAAAAGCTTCGCATCTACATTCGGGTGCGCAAGACGCACATGCACAATCTGCTTTTCTTCCGTAATCATAATTATATACACAACATGAAACACCCAAAAAACCCAAATTTTACCATGGGAAAAAGACAAACAATCATCAAACCCTAATTCCAAACAGAACTCCCAAACCCTATGGGAAGACATCATAGGCTCCAAGAAACATAGTACAGAAACCGAATGACAACGAAAGAGAAAACAAAAGCGTCAAAATGTTTCCATATTGGCAACTCCCTGAACATTTCAAATTAATTGTCAATCTTTTAAAACAAAGTGGTGCCCAAATGTAACCTCATCGAACGACAACGTAAAACCGTGACTGGAGAAACCAAACCAATAATTTTCCTTGCTTATCCCTATTTCCGTTCCGCCAATGGAAAGCCATCCTCCTCACCTTCAGAGTTAAGCGAACGATTGCCCCCTGGTAGCACTACTCATGGCAAGAGAGCACATGCCAAAAATAAAATCATCTTGTGATTTGGAATATTCCTCAGGTCCCGAAATCTTATAAAACAAACTTAAGTGTATATTGAATTGTCAAAAACTAATGTTTAGTTAGAGAGGAGTCTCACTTATATACAGAGTAATAATCATAGATTTACAACATTACAAGTATGGTAAATACATACACGCCCCCTCGAGTTAAAGGTGAAGCAACTGAAGTTAAAGCTCGTCACGAATGTACAGGAATGAGAACATTCACCAACTGGTATGCCGAAGTTATTGACCGGAGAGTAACAAATTTTTTTTTTTTTTTTTTAAAAACAGTCCTTGGTGGATGACTAGGACCGGCGGACAAGCCCTTGGATATAATTTAGAAGCCTTACATTCTGAAAGAGTTCGAGAAATTAACCCCTATACAAAACAAAAGAATGGCTGCCCATGACAAAAAAGGGGGGTTAGCTTCTATATACAAACATCCTCCAGCGTTCTAGTAATGAAAACTTAGTTTACTTGAATTTGATGGCTGGAATTGAATCTGCTTCCATGCTGAGAATTCCTTTTAATTGAGCTGGCATGTCTCTCCTAGAAATAAAGGCCACCGCAGTGCCCTTAGTGCCAATTCTTGCCAAGAAATCAGCTGGTTGGTTCCCCTCTGAAGAAAGTTTTCAAATAATATATTTGAAACTCATATCAAACTCATATAAAAAACAGTACACAGATGAGGCTATTTTATAATACAAAATAAAGATAAGTCTCTAAAGATAAGCTAAGGTGATAAGTCTCCCTATAATATCTACAACAGTTACAACAGCAAATCGTATATTCCAAAAATATATACACATAATATTCTACACACCCCCTCAAGCGGGATCCAGTAGGTTAATGGAGCCAAGCTTGGCAAGCAGTCGATGGAACTGTGCTGTGGAGAGCGTTTTCGTGAAAACATCAGCCAACTGATCTGCACTGCGAACATAACTTGGAGAAATCAACTTAGACTGAACCTGAGACCGAATGTAATGGCAATCCACTTCGATATGTTTAGTCCGCTCATGAAAAACCGGATTGGCCGCAATGTGCATAGCTGCCTGGTTATCGCAGAACAACGTAATTGGAGTATTAAATAGACAACCAAGATCACCTAACAAAGATTTCAACCAAACAAGCTCACACGCAGCCGCTGCCATGGCACGATACTCAGCTTCGGCACTAGAGCGTGCAACTACGTGTTGCTTCTTACTTTTCCAGGACACTAAATTGCCACCAACAAATACACAATAGCCAGTAGTGGATCGACGATCTAACACATTACCAGCCCAGTCGGAATCCGTATAGCCAACCATGTTAGTGTGACCGTGATTAGCCATCAACAGTCCTCGTCCGATAGTACCTTTCAAGTAACGGAGAATACGCTTGACTAACTGCAAGTGATACTCAGTAGGTGCATGCATATGTTGACTGACCAAACTCACTGCAAACGAGATGTCAGGTCTAGTTATAGTCAAATATATTAACCTACCTACAAGACGTTGATAGAACTGTGGTGAAGACAACAACCGACCATCAGTTTGTAATTTGAGTTTACTATCCAGCGGTGTAGGCGCAGGCTTGGCCGAGACTAGATCAGCGTCACGCAGCAAATCAATAATATATTTACGCTGATTCAAGAATAATCCCTTAGAAGATGAAGCCATTTCAATCCCAAGAAAATACTTCAATGCGCCCAGATCTTTAACAGGAAACCGAGCCTGGAGTTGTTTCGTCAAATCTGCAATTGATTGTGAATTACTACCAGTAAGAATGAGATCATCAACGTAAATCAAGACAACTAAGGTTTCCTGTCCACGCCGCCGAACATATAAAGAAGAATCTGCAGAACTGCGAGTAAAACCACAACTCTCGAGTGCAGAACTCAGCTGAGCATGCCATGCCCGAGGACTCTGCTTTAAACCATAAATCGACTTATGAAGTTTACACACTAGATCATACCTATGAGCTTGAGAATGACCTGGCGGCAGCCGCATATAAACTTCTTCGTCAAGTTGCCCGTGTAAAAAAGCATTTTTGACATCCAATTGGGATAATTTCCAACCATAATTAACCGCAATAGACAAAAGCACACGAACCGTCGTCATCTTCGCAACAGGAGCGAAAATCTCTTTATAGTCGACACCAAACTGCTGGGTAAATCCCTGAGCCACAAGCCGAGCTTTATGACGCTCAATTGATCCATCAGCATTAAACTTAGTCTTGAAAACCCAGCGACTGCCGACAGCATGTGTCCCCGGAGGTAATTTGACGACACTCCAGGTTTTATTTTCTGCAAGAGCAAGCAATTCATCCTTCATTGCCTGGCGCCACTCCGGATGCTGCACAGCCTCATGATAAGTAGAAGGATCAGGTGCATTAGAGACAGCAGACAGAAACGCTCGGTGAGACGCTGAAAAACAATCCAAAACATCATTATCAAGCAAAGGATAGCGGGCTGAAAAAATTGAACTAGCGACATAATCATTATATCTCGAAGGTCGACGCCTAGTCCGGTCTGGATTCCGACGAACAGGAGTCGAGAAGGAATCAGAAGACGAAACTTGCTCTGAAGCGGCAGACGCGGGCGACTGGGAAATAAGTGGCACAACAGGTTCTAGAGGCTCGGAGATCACGGGCAAAGGCAGCAAGGAAGCAATCTCATCCGTGAAGAAGAATAAAAAAACGGAGCTGACTCATGAAATTCAACATCCTGACTAATATGCAGCTTTTTAGTAGCTGGGTCATAACATTTGTAGCCCTTCTTAGTAAAAGAATAGCCCAAAAAAACACATTTAGCTGAGCGAGGATCCAATTTGTCCCGATGAACTGCCGGAATGTGAACAAAACATGTACATCCAAACACCCGTAAATGAGATAAATCAGGTTTTGTTTTTTGCAAAACTTCAATCGGACACTTGAAATTTAAGACCCTACTCGGCAACCGATTGATCAGATAGACTGCTGTAAGAACACCAAACGACCAATAAGATTTAGGAACGTTCATTTGTAACATAAGTGCACGAGTCTTCTCTAAAATATCTCGGTTTTTTCGCTCAGCCACACCGTTCTGTTGTGGGGTATAAACACAGCTTGTCTGATGAAGAGTGCCATGCTCGGACAAAAACCGTTTCATATCATTAGAACCATATTCAGTTCCATTATCTGATCGCAAGATTTGAATTTGAAATCCAAATTGATTTAGAACCATCTGATAAAACAACTTGAAAGTAGAAACTACCTCTGTTTTAGATTTCAGCAAATAAATCCACGTAGCTCTAGAACAATCATCAATAAAAATCACAAAAAAACTGAAGTTATCAACTGACTCAGAAAAGGGTCCCTAAACATCAGTGTGCACAAGTTCAAACAATCGTTCAGATTTAGAAACAGACACATTAAATGGCAATCTAGTGGATTTTGAATAATGGCATACATCGCATAAACCAGAATTCTTAGGCACCTCAAGCGAAAGCCGCGTCAAAACTGCATCAGATGGATGAGCTAACCGATAATGCCACAAGCAACCAGTATCCACGCGATCACCATGCAACAAACTTGTAGCACCCAACGGCAAGGCTGAACCTGTGGAGTCACCACCAGGACACGACAGGCTCAAAATGCTCCCAGGAGAAGAACTGCTCATTTCCTTAGGAGAACCGGCGGACTTTAGGCCTGAAACAAAATAGTACAAACCATGTTTTTGAAATCCCTCACCAATTATCTTCTTGGTGAGACGATCCTGAAAAAACACGCGTTCAGAGGTAAAAAGTACTTCACAATCGAGAGTGGTAATTAATTTTTTTACTGACAGAAGCTGCAATGGAAACGTTGGTATATACAGAACGTCAGAATCAATAGGAGCAACCAAATGAATTTTGCCTCTGCCCTCAACCGTCACCCCCTTTCCATTAGCCACAGAAATCACAGTGGGTGTTTCACATGGATGAAAATCATGAATAGACATACGACTATTGGAGACGTGATCCGTTGCACCAGAATCAACGACCCATACATCATATAGAGAATTAATATGCAACGCAAAGGACAAAGCATGAACAATACCTTGAGAATTATCTGTTTTGACTGAACCAAAAAGTCTGGGAAGATTGCCCAAAAACGAAGCAGATGAGTCTGCTGCTCCTTTTGTTGCAGACGCACTGGAAGCCGGGGCTAGAGAAGACCTAGATGGTTTTTCCTGTCGCGCTTGAAGATAAGCTGCGAATTCGTTCAAGAGACTGACACCACTAGACAAACCCACGCTAGCCATATTTCAGAACATGAACAAAAGAAAGCAAACAACAAACAAGGTTTGCTCAACCAGTCACCCACAAATCTCACGTAACAAGGTTTACTTCAACACGTAGTTGAAGTATAATCCAAAAAAAAACTGATGAAGTCGCAACGAAGTAATTACCAAAAAATGGAGCCGTCGAAAGACAACCACAAAATGAACACCCTAGCTTTGAATCCAAAGCTTGGTCCTACAAACAATCTCAATTGCCCAGCTAGAAGGTAACCAAATTGAACACTCCAGTCCAGCGTCCAGAACCCACACCCCGGTCTCAAGGCGGGGGAAAAAAAAAAAAACTCAAACGAAGCCCACAACAAAATAAATTCAATCATGAAAGTTGCCCGATTCAAAGACGAACAGAGTGAACAACAAAAAAGATGCAGAATCCCTGCTTTGATACCATGAAGAAAGTTTTCAAATAATATATTTGAAACTCATATCAAACTCATATCAAAAACAATACACAGATGAGGCTATTTTATAATACAAAATAAAGATAAGTCTCTAAAGATAAGCTAAGGTGATAAGTCTCCCTATAATATCTACAACAGTTACAACAACAAATCGTATATTCCAAAAATATATACACATAATATTCTACACCCTCCTTGTGGATGTGCTTTATTTTTGCCGAAGTTTTCACCACAAATAGGTAGATTTCCTCAAGGGCTCTCAGCTCTTTACAATAAAAGTCCTTTCCTTTGAGGATCATTGAAGCCAAGGCTGAATTGTCGGTGAGAATTGTTACATTAGACCACCCTTTTCTCATGCAGAATCTGCAACCTTCCAAAAGGGCTCTGATTTCTGCTGCCATTGGTGTAGAGTTCCTTAGAACATTAGCTTCTCCATAAATAACCTTCCCTGAATCTCTTCTCACTATGAATCATGTTCCACCTCTTCCTTGGTCATTACAAGAACCATCAACATTAAGCACAATGGGGCTGCTGCAATGTTGTTCCCAAACTATTGTAGTGATTTTTTTCTTCTGCTGGGGCCTCTGGGGAGGGTAGCCGCTAAGTGAAAAGTGTCATTTCTAATAGTTTCAGCCAAGATTCTCAAGTTCGGTTTCTTCCCTTCAAAATGAAAAGTGTTTTTCATCTTCCAGATATTCCAAAGTAGGACTAGTGGTGTGTTCCTCCACGGATTTTGGATTGAATTCGGCATAGGGGTTGCATACCATTTAATCAGCACATTCCATCCCATTTCCTTCATCAATCCAAGACCAGCCGAGGCTAAAAGAGATGACCAAAAGGGTTTAATTTCCAGACAATTGAAATAACAGTGTAAAATAGTTTCAGAACTATTAAGACAAAAGTATCATCTTGATGGTAGGACGCACCGATTGCCAAAACTGCACAAGATTTCAAGGGAAGCAATGTAGCTATTATAGAGTCTCCATAGGAAAATGGAGATTTTGGGGGGGGGGGGGATTTGCTGGCTCCATAAATGCTGCAAAAGTGGGTGTGCTTATCTGTTAAGACTTATATTCTGATAAGCTGAGGCTGTCGTGAACTTCCCATTGGGGGTTGGGCACCAAACCAGTGAGTTTGGGGGTTCTCCAAAATCTATCCTTACGCTTCTCAGCCAAAGGGCCTGCTGATCCTCCAGTATACGTTCAAAACTCTCCAAGAAAAAGTCTTTGTTGTTGAAGAACTCTCTGATTGAGATGTCCGGGAAAGGGGGGAGTGACTACTGATGCCAGAGCACACCCAGCTCACTCTAGTTATCCAGCCAAAAGGATGAGGAGCCATTTGAAATGATAGTTCTTGAAAGGGTCGTACACTTTGTAGAGAGCTTCCATATCCTGCTCCAGGATGTTCGCATTCGGCCTGAGTGTGATAAAGACGGCAAGAATTCTGTCCAAAGACTGTACCTATTCCTCCATTTTCACCAAAGCTTCACCCAAAGATTTTTCTACTATCGCAGAGATTTGCTGAATTCCAAGACCATTTTGGTTAATAGGGAAGGTGACTTTCTCCCAGGAACTCCAGTGTTTCCTTGAATCCCCCTCCGAAGAAGACCAAATGAAGTTTTGACATATTCTTTCAATATCACCAATGACTGTTTTAGGGATCCAAAAGGCTGAAGCGGTGTGAATTGGCATAGAGAGTAAAATCGTTTTTATCAACTGAAGGCGGCCTGCCTGAGATAAAAGCTTGTTTTTCCAATTAGCCAATTTGGCTTGCACCCCTTCCACAAGCTGACAAAAATACATTATTTTTTATCTACCTTTGAACATATTGACTCCCAGATATTAGAATGGGAACTTTGCTTCATTCATCTTAAGAAGTCTAAGGATGCTCATTTTCCTTTGGTTAGTGCAGTGCTTAGGAAAGATAACTACGCTTTTTGATGCATTGACTTTTTGCCCTGATCCTTCTTCATACAATTCCAAGAACTCCAAAAGTGTTTTGAGGGACTTTCTTGATCCATTTGAGAATATCATTGTATCATCAGCATAACTCAGATGAGATATAACTTTAGACCCTGGTGGAGTGTAAAAATGCTTAAGGCTTCCAGCTTCTGTCCTCTTTTTTAATGCCCTTGAGAAAGCCTCTGTAGCAATGATAAATAGAAGTGGAGATAGAGGATCTCCCTGTTTTAAGCCCCGGGTGGATTTGAAAAAACCCACTGGAGAACCGTTCAAGATGATTGAGAACCAAGCTCCCCTCAGAACGTTTATGATAAGCTTGGTAAAAGAAAATACAAAACCAAACGTGAGAAGAATTTCCTCCAAGAAATCTCATCCAACTCTATCAAAAGCCTTCTCCATGTCCAATTTTAAAATCAAATTGAGACCACCCGCTCGATCCTCCAAGAATTGACATAGGTCTTGAGCAATCAGGATATTTTCGATTATTCCTCTATCTTGCATAAATCCTGTCTGTTCTGGGGATATTATCTTTTGCAATAGGCATTGTAATCTGTTCTTAAGAACCGATGAAAATATTTTGCTCGTGAAGTTACATAGGCTGATTGGCCTATATTCTGCAAATGTGGAAGCTTCCTTTTTTTTGGGGATCAGGGTGATGAACGCACAGCCGATTGCCCTGGGAATGGGCACCCCATTCATAAATTCCTGAGTGGCAGTAACAAGATCATTTTTTATTATTTCCCAACAAGCGCGAAAAAAGTGTCTCGTAAATCCATCCGGTCCAGGTGCACTGTCCTCCGAAAGATCAAAAACTGCTTTTTTTACTTCTTCCTCCCCCAATAGTTTTAGCAAGCTTTACTTGTCAATATCATACAGCAGTTCCGGAATATCTTGCATCAGTTTTGAAAGTGCTTCATGTGGTACAGGGCCTTCAGTAGATAGCAAGGCTGAGGAGAACTCCACAGCTCCTTCCTCTATGCTTTTTCAGTCCATAATCCACTCATTCCCAACCTTCATCTTAGTGATGGATTGCCGAGCCTTTTGTTCCCTCAAAGTGACATGGAAGAATGCCATGTTTCTATCTTCATCTTTTAGCCATTTTACTTTGGATCTTTGAATCAAAAAGTCCTCATGTTCCTTAAGACTTTGAAAGAATCTCGCTTGAGCTTTTGAGAAGGCCTCACGGTTTAAATCATTTGGAGATGACTGGAACTCTATCTCCTTTGCCACAACTTGTTCCTCACTTTCCTTTAAATTAATGAATACGTTCTTGAAAGTACTCTTGTTCCACTCTTTAAGCACTGATTTCAGCCTTTTTAATTTAACTGCCAGAGCCACCATACCTCTCCCAAGTACTGGTTGTTTCCAATTTTCCTCAACTAAGTGTATGAAGCCCTGTCTTCTAATCCACATCTTTTGAAATCTAAATGGTTTGGGACCCAAAATTGTTTCTGTTTTCCCTTGCCATAGTGCCGGACTGTGATCGGATCCTGGTTTTGAGAGGTTATACACTGAGGAGATTTGAAATAGCTCTTGCCACTCTTTGGAGAACAGAAACCTGTCCAGTTTTTTGAGAACATGACCCGAGGACCGCTTCCCGCTCCAGGTAAACTAATAGCCCACTGCCGGGACCTCTTCAAGCTCAGTCTGGTTTATAAACTCATTAAATTTCTCAATAGGGGGTTTTGCAGGTTGAGACCCCCCATTGTATTCAGTAACAGTTCTAATTGTGTTCCAGTCTCCCCCAAGGGCCCAAGGGGTACCCTTATTTGAATTCCTGAAAACCAGCAGCTCCTCCCAAAGCAACCTTCTCTTAGTGTAGCTGGAACTAGCATATACATCACTCACAAGAACAGAGCAGGACAGACTAGGGAACTCAGCTTTCCCACAAATCATTTGCTCAGAAATTAACAAAGGAGTGAAATTTACCTCTTTTTTTGACGTAATCCAAACCTTACCATTAAGGTTGGGGACAGCATAATCAAAACGTAACTTTTTCGCAAAATCTAAAATTCTACAGCTATTTATAAAGGGCCCAAGAATACACAACAGAGAAATATTGTACTTTGAACATAGATATTTTAATCTCCGAAAGGATGCCAAATTGGAGATCCCTTAGATATTCCAAATCATGCAATTTATCATTTAACAGAAGAATGGGCCAAAGACCTGGTTTTTTCGTGATGCCGTGAAGCTGACGGTACTAGCAATTTTGATCCAAAGCCTCGGAAGGGATGAGCCATGTTCGTGCCTTTTGGGGGTCTGTTCCTCTTCTTTCTTCTAAACATGGTCAACTCTTCCTCAAATTTGAGATTGGCCTCGTCTATGGAGTAGTCTGAGGTGACCTTTGTTTCAGAGTCATCCTTGAAACACGTAAGATCCACTACCAGTCCCTCAAGTTCTTTAGTGGCAGAGGCTGATCGTGGAATTCCGGGTAATCCTCCTGTTTCATCTAGGACCTTGAACTCAAGAGCTGAGTTAATCTCCTCCTCTAACATCCGTATCCCTTGAATATCCACAATTGTTTCTGTTTCCTGATGTGACCAGGTGAGTTCCCCATCTTCCTTCTCCTTTGAGATGTTGTTCATTTCTCACGTCTGTTCTTGATTTAGCTGGTTGGAATTATCGCATTACGGTAAAATCGCTTCTTTAATCAAGGTGATTTGCGCATTTGAAGTTTCCTTCTCTGGGGAGATTAGGGATTCTACAATTTGGTCCTTCTCCAATTGGATCTCTAACGAAGGCTTCAGAGGATTAGGGATTGTAGCTATTGAAGTCTTCTCCTTTAGGGATATGCCAGAGGGCCCCCAATCTCTATTTTCCCCTCGCTTCATTTCTATCCCTGGTTTCATTTGTGAAGCTTCAGTAATCTTCTCAGCCCTTTTACATTCTGATGAGTCATGACCAATTTTCCTGCATATATCACAGTATTTGGGAATTTTTTCGTAAATAAAGTGTTGCTCTATAATTCTACCCCTTTGCCTGACGGTTATGCTCTTTGGTAATTCCTTTCTGAGGTCCACTTCTACACATACTCTGGCGACCGACGGTCTAGAAAGGAGCAAGGTGGATTTGTCGATCTTGAGTGGGGTGCCGGCGGCCGATGCAATTGAAGAGATGGATTCTGGTTGAAGTATTCCACTGGCAGCTGTTCTAAGGATACCCAGATAGGGGCGAACGACGGATCTTCCTCATAACGAATATGGGACTCTCAAAGGATATCAACAAATAGACCATGTCGTTATCACCCAAAATTTTTGGTAGTCATCATCTCTCGGAATCGGAGGAAAATGTGCCTCTGGTTTAAAAGCCCTAGATCGTATTCACCATGAAAACTGATTCTAGCTATCTCCTTCCTAATTTCTTCCATCCTTGGCCTTCCGTGAGAAAATTTTCCGACCAGCGATAGCCTGTGTGGATCTAGGAGCTTCTCCATTTCTTCATCGTCATATATAAGCTGCGGTTTTCCATTAACATACTGGAGGGGTTTGGGTTTGAGAGGGGCGAAAGATGTCGATTTGTTGCTGAAGAGGCTGGTGAAGGTCTTGTGTTTGGGGTTTGGTGGATTTTGGGCCACCGGAAGCTTCCGGTGGCTCCATCAGAGCCGTGTTGTTGGGGTGGAGATTTTGACGCGGAGAGAAAGAAGAGGCCTAATTAACAGAGTCTCGTAAGAAAAACCCTTTTGGAGAGTAACCAATTTATTATGGACACGTTAGCCAATTAAATGA
Organism: Knoxia roxburghii; assembly: GCA_030378225.1. Lineage (NCBI taxonomy): Eukaryota > Viridiplantae > Streptophyta > Magnoliopsida > Gentianales > Rubiaceae > Knoxia > Knoxia roxburghii. Next base: position 38,813,859 of record CM059420.1, on the reverse strand, counting down.
AAGTCCACTTCAACATGTCTGCTATGTCCTGAAATGCCTAATTTTCAGAAAGAAGCACTACACCACTGGACTTCATCAACATCGACAACAATGACATGGACTTCGCCAACAGCTGCAGCAGAGGCCGGGGCAACTAGAGTTCGTGCGTCTGCTGCAGCCAAGACCCCCGAACCAACAATTTGATCATTGCCAACCAAGGTGGGAGTCGCTACCTTCTCCAAAGGATATTACTAGTTATCGTCTTAATTTTAATTATTATCGTCTTAATTTTGACAAAATTATCATTTTACTTTAAAAGGATTAAAGAGAAAGTAGTATAGGGAGAGTATTTTAGTCCAAATTCGAGTGATAGAGAATAAAAAATAAGGCGGTAACTAATAAAATTTTTCTCAAAAACTGATTATGAGAATTTTTTATAGCAAAGATGTACGGTTCTAGAAGAGAGAATTCTCTTCCTAAATTTTTTTTAATTATGCGAATATGTTGTTACTTATGGACGAAAATTAGTTAGGTGAAAATTAACGCTCTAAAATCATGTTATTGGAGTCATTACTTTAGACATAACTGTTACTTGCAATTTTCTTGCACTCGCAGCAATAATCAGAAACATACTCATATGTATAGTGGTATCTATTATATTGTTCAAGGTTCCAATTTGGATAGTTGCATGGAGCTCCTCTAACATATTAACCTCAACGCAAAACCTTGCGACCGAGGTCCTCAATAAATTCAATGTGGGTGCATCAATTTGCAAAGCAATTGAAAATTCCAATAATTCCCCAAAGATCATTCATATTGGACCTTCCAAACCAAAATTTGCCAACCAAAATTTATGTGGGCCAACTAATTGGGCAAATTCTTATGCAGCATAAATTAATTCTGAAACTCCATTAAACACCTTAGTTCTGAGTTCTCTTAATACTGGACCTAGTCAAAGACCCATCAATGTGGATCTATGGTTTCTTTGATTTGTCCTCTTTTTTCTTATCCTTTTTGAAATATTTCTCACTTTTTCAATAACTAGAGGATTCAGAATTGTCTAATCAGTTTTTTAGATGTGAAGACTTATTTCAGGTCTTCTATTTTATTATTTTACATCATTTTTATACCTATATTATCCCTGAAAAATTAGAAAATACCAACTTAAATCATAATTTTTATAAATTTTTGGTAGATTAATAATGGACTTATAAAATTTTTGGTAAATTGCTTAAGGACAATTAGATAATAATATAAGCGGCGAAATATAAACATTAAAGGGGGCGATAAATAAGAATTAAGAGTGATACTTTAGAAAATAGAGACTCTTTTAGAAAGAAAAGACACTGAATAACAAAAAAGAGCACGCATATTATTTTATTATTATTTTTTTTTTGGAGAATACAACTTTACTTATTGCTATATTGCTCAAGTTTTTAAGGTAGATTAAATTAAATTTTTTCGGTCTGTCACTTACCAAAAAGCAAATTTATTTCCAAAACCAATGCTATTGATCTAGTTAGGAAAAATCTTAAAATAAATACATTATATCTTTAAATTTAGTACGTAAGGCTAATTAAATTAATAATATTAAAATATTTTATTATTATTGAGCTTCTTTATAGGCTATGATTTGCCCTAACTTAGAATATTTTCCTGATTAATCATATTGCATATCTTACGTACAACTGTAGAGAATATTTTATACTAGCTATGAATGCACACAATCTCTCATTTAAATGCTATGATTCCAGAAAATCTCCACCTCATGCTATAAATAAGACTATACCGAGCTTTTGCTCAACACTACCCTCGAGGCTATTCTAAAAAAAAAAAAAGAAGAAAATTTAAGAGTGATTTTTTGTAAGACAGAATAATAAACCAAAAAAATGGGAAGATCTTCATCGTGTTTGGCATCTGTAGTGTTCATTGCCTGTACGGCGTTGATGCTTTTTATTGCTTCCGTTGACGCCAGTTGTTTCTCGGACTGCGCGGCCGGATGTACTGGCCTCCCTGCAGCTGTATTGCGTTTCTGCATTCTTCAGTGCAAGAAGAAGTGTCCATCTTTGGCCAAAAATGGAGGTGATGCCGTGAGCCTCGACGCCAAATTTAGCTGTTTACTTCATCAATGTGACAAATTTCGCTCAGGTAATTACTCGCATAATCTTTTGCCTGATAAAACACATATAATTATATTGATTAGAGATGGGAATTGGTTAACGGATTCAGATCAATGTGTTGATCCGATTCGGGCAAACATTTTTTATCCGTATCGATTTGAATAGGTTCGGATCAAGGAGAATTTTGGTTGGTCAGTTTGATTTTTTTTTTTTTTGGAGTAAAATAATAGTTTTATTTATTTAAATAAAATAACTATAAATAACGTAATCATTAGTTTTATGATATATGTGATATTTTTTTATTTGAACATGTAAATAGTATAAATTTTTTAAAATATTATTTTAAAAAGCCCAAAAAATCTTTAAAAAAAGGTGTAGATAAATTTGGATCCATTTGGACTGACCCATAAGAATGATATTGATCTGATTCGATCCAAAATCAAACTGCTTCAAAAGAGGTATTTTCCGAACAGATACAAATGGTTTGGATTTCCAATGCTATTGAATTGTACATTAAAACTAAAAGTTCAAATTTTAAAAGTAAAATTATAGAAATTGAACCTTTTTTTAAACAAACAACTATTTTGAATTAAAACCTTTTATCGGGACAAACTATTTTGGGAATGTTATATATATACTACACTTATTCTAGTTCGTTTTGGTGTTTCACATTTGACAGTAATGTTCCTTGTTTACACTGAGAATCAATTCCATTTTTTTTTTCCCTCATCAAAACAGATAAGAAGCAACTGGATGATTGCTTGAAGAAATGTTAATTCCGAGAGGTACTTAATGGAGAAATTGTGTAATCTGTATAATTGAGTTTGAAGAAGTTGATGTCAAAATGTATGTCATTTAGTGTTTATTAAAATTTATTTAGCATATTGATATATATTTTTTTTGCTTAGGAAACAGTCCCACAAGCCCTAGCGCTCAAGGCGGATCAGAAAGATTGACTATCATTTTATTAATAAATCAATGAAAAAATAATGAATATAGTGGACAATGTTAAAACTCACCCCAACTCTCATACCTTGATAACTATGTAAACCTCCAGTACCCATTCCTATATATATAGTAGCCAATACTCCAAAAAGGAGCTACTACCTAAACAAACACTAATACTTCTCACGGGAGCCCCTATCCAACTATCGTACTCGCAACTAAGCATCAAGTGCAACTAAGCCTCGTAGTCTGGAAGGAGCTGAATGCAGGTTCAAAATGGAACTAAAGAGTCTTGAGGAACCCAAGCGAGCTAGGAAATTCGCAGGGATATTCCTTCCTTGTATATATGTTGAACAAAAGAATTAGTCTCTCTAAGGAAAGCAAAAACTTCGCACAAATTATGAAATCCTTCCAAAGGAAATTTTCGCCGCTAGGCAACATAGAGACAACAAAAGAATTGTTAGTTAGAAATCGCACTTCCATGAAACCACAGCAACGATAGAAACGCACTGCAGCAAAGAGAGCTCAGACTTCTGTCTGGACCGAAACGACATGCGACAACACCTGGGATTCCCATAAAGAACTCTCCTGTAACTGGTTCGAACAAGAAACCCAAAGCCTACTGCTCCATTTGCCAAACGTGAGCCATCAACATTGACTACATGAAACCCACGAGAATAATTTTTCCAAACAACAGCAGTAGCTCACAAGATTGAAGGCTGATGAAATTTCTGGCGTGGATTGAATGAAGACAGAAATAAGACCTCTTCTCAAACTCTATCTAGCAAGCCTGTGAAAGGTTTTCGGATACCATTAAAAAAAGCCACATTTCGTAGACGCCACAACTCCCACAACAACACCGCAGGGAAAACATTGATCAGCTGCCGATTTGGACCCCTTACTAAAAACCAGCGATGCAAGGATATCCAGGGCACTCTCCTCAAACCACCAAGGCTAGTATCCAATGCAAGGAATCTCCAAATGTGTGCCACTTAGGGCCATGCAAAGAAGCATGATCCGTATTATCTCCATGGCATAAATAGAAAAAACATCTGGAAGGAAAAACAACCATACCTCCAAACCTACAAACCACCTCAGGACAAAATATAAACATGATATATAAGGGCAAAAAAAATAGAGATATCTTTGGTGGAATTCACGAACTCCAAAAACATCGCAGAAGTGGAATTATAGGTTTAGACCGACACAAAGCATGATAAGCCGAAGAGACAGATAAAACACCAGTAGGTGATGGTGTCCGAACTATCACATTTGCTCCCTCCAAAAAAAACCAAATCCAGCGTAACCAAAATGTCAATAATATTAGGTTGTAAATAACCCTTAAAAAGTTCAAGAAATTGCTCCCTATTTTCATAAAATTAACACACTGTCAACCCTGGAAAAGGTGGCCGAGAAAACCCATTCCAGATGACCCCACAAGAGGACAAGTGATCATGCCAAAAAGAGGAAAATCGATAGAAAAGAATAACCTGAGAGAGAGCAGAAATCCGAGGTGCTATTATCCAGAGTTTCTTCCAGGATGCTCGAAGCCGAGCAGTATGTGACAATGAAGACTGAAAATTTGACCACAATCCAATGCCCCGTCTACATTTCCACCAAAACTTAGCCCACAAGTTGTCCATCACAACAGGGAGTTGACGAACTCCCAAGCCATTCTACTCAACCGGATAGGTCAGCCTACTTCATGAGCACCAATGCCTCCTAGGTGAACCATCCTAGCTAGACGGGCAAATTTTCCCTTCGAGCGGGAAGCTGTTTGGTGGTATTTTTTCACCACCTTTCCAACAACTTCACCAATTTTCCTGAAAACCTTCTTGTGGTATAGGTGGACAAGTAGTCCGGGGAGTCGGATCCACGCCATGAGGGAGTCCACCGTAAACGTGTTCACTTCGAATTTTGAGCTCCAGGCCTTCACATGCAGATAGCGTCCCAGGATTACGTAAGGGCCACCCACCAGCACTTGTACCATATCCTCCTTTGACTTCAAGCGGACCAGAAAGATGCACGGTCAAATCAAAATTATCACGCGGTTGTATAGAGCTTGGAACGATATCTGTCTACCCATCAGCTTGAGAACAATGGCAAACTTCCTATCCTTCATTATAGTAGTTGAAAGATTATCTGCCCGAACCCGGTCAAAAATTTACTTTCGTGCTACGCATTACAGAATATAAACTCTTAACCAGGCCTAAGCACTAGAATTGCTATTCCAACCCTTGCTTGAATACCATTGCGCAGGATCTTAACTTCTACTTATTTGATTTGTCACACAACAATAAATTCTTAATTAAATTAGAAGTTTAAGAATTACATCTTGAAGCGTGTACTTAGGTGATTGCTTGTATGACTCAAGACCAGCTCGTATGTTGTATGGGGAACGAACCAGCGATCAGCAAAAACACCAAAAACTCATCGGAAAAATCTCGTCCGAATTCGACCGAAGTCGTTGTCGCCGTCCAATGAGCACCGCCGCTGCCGGTCACAGAAGCCGCCGGTAAAACTCAACTCCGACTGTCGCTGGGTGGGAAAACCGTCACCGAGTTCTGAGGGTGGAAACTGTCTGCGATGGAGAATTATTGAAATTCTCTCTCTAAACTTTCTCTCTCTAAGTTTCTTGAATTATGAAACTATGAATTGTGTATTGTGTATTGCCAACCTCTTGTCTATTTATAGAGTTACAAGAGAGACCCAAGTTGGTTTAGGATTGGCCTTCCTATTGGGTTTGTGTTTTATTTCAATCCCATTCTTGGACTAATTCACATCCAACTGACACAAGGATTCACTTATCCTCAATCCAGTTCCTGGTCTGATTCACAACCAATTGGCACAAGAATTAATTAGTTACTTAATTAATTAAATCCACCTTTGTCAATTTCCCAATACATAATTAATCGTACCACTAACGAATTAATTATGGACTACCATCCTACATCAGAATTGCTTACAGAACAACTAAATTAATTATTCTTTAATCTCTCTATATCAAAGATATAATGCTCGTTAATCTATTAATTTATTGATAAATTAATTAATTAACTTCTTATAATCCGAGATTAGTACCACTCGACCTTTTTACTATACCGGACATAAGTCCACTGGTCGGGTTTAGTACAATAAACATAACGAGCTCATCTTTGGAGCACCATCAACCCGGACGCACCGGTACATGGATTCATTTCGATAAATAACAGCGCACCCAACCCACTGAGACTATTGGCCTCAAGTAACCTCACTCTTTGGCAGATTAAAGTACACTATGTGTAATCCTCATGCCTACTCAAGTTTAGGGATTTAGAGATAGAATACTATGATCGAATAGTCTATTAAATCAGTATAAGACAATTTATCCTAAATGGTCATGTTCAATATGCCCCGGGCATATCTATATGATTCAATTAGTTTAGACAAACTAATTTCTGAACCACATAATAACTTAAACTGACAGTGTGTCAAAAACTATCTCAGTTATGAACCTCATTTATATATTATGTCTTTTAACCAATGACGAGATCTATTGTGTTACACCAGACACCTCATCTTCTAATTACATAATATAAATGGACAACATATATAAAACATAAAACAATTTAACTAAAACATTTAATCGATATACAAACTGAGAAATAGTTTAATACAAGCAAAGTTTCAGTATTCAAACCCAACAATATGTAAACTGTTGGATCGTTTCAGGTTAGGCTCTGCCCTGTCATATTTTATCACAATTTACTTTTTCATGCCATCCTACTCCTTCACCGTTTCCCCCTCCTATGCTTCATCATCCGATAACAGTTCCATATGTGTACTGTGGGAGGAAACTATGTCACGGAAATTCCTCCCTTGTTCAGACCTTGACACAGCCTCATGCATGACAGCGTCCATCCGAGTCTGGTCCCCCCGCTTCGCATCCAGTGGCGGAACAAGAAAAATGATATGAGGGTGCTAATTTGGAAACATCTCGAGGTGAATTTTTCTCCAATATACATGAAAAATAGAGCTATTAATAAGAATATATACAAGATCCTAGAAAAAATTACTTTAGTTTTAAACTATAATCAATAAGATAAAAGGGACAAACTATGAAATTTAGAATTTTAAGAATTTTGATTAGGGAATTACTTAAGTTAAAAACTAGATAATTTAGGGTTAAAACAATTTAATAGGGATTAAAATCAATTAATTCATCCGGACTTAATTGAAATGAATACAAAACCTAGTAGGGGCAAGAGGAGGTAGGAACCTAATTGAGGGATGCAAAGTGTAAATATCTAAAACATATAAACATCTTCCTTTCACCCAAACCCTAATCCTTTTCTCCCTCTCTCCTCTTGGCCGCTGCACCCCTCCTCTGCTCTCCCCCACAACCAGGGTTTCACCACCATCTCCTAGGTTGCACATCCTTTCTATTCCTCCGTTTTAATTCACTTCTCCCTCATCGCCACCCCTCTTCGGTCTTCTCTGCCAAAACCGAAAAGCCTAACCTTCTATCTCTACTCAATCAAGCTTCCTTTCAGTAGTTTTTTTTTTTTTTGAAAAATAGCAGAGCCAGCAATGGTGGAGCAGCCATGGAGGTGGTGCTCCATGGCTACTCTTCCTATCAAAATGTCCAAAAATACCGTCCTATTAAGGGTTTTTTTTTTCCCCATGATGGAGGTGCTTCAACACCAATGGGCTCAATGCTAGTTTCGTCCCTGTCCGCATCCTTTTTCTATTTGGATATATGCCTGCTGGAGACACATCCCCCACTTTACTGCGTAGTGTCAGGAAAGGATCGAGGCCTTCGTTCGAAGGTTTTTCCCCCAGTTCCTCACGCGGCGTATTTCCCTTGCTATGGTTTGGTTCACGCTCCGTTATTTTTTGTCTAGAATAATATTATCTAGGATTTATTTTATTTTGTCTTGTAATCTTCTCTCATTTTGTCTTGTAATACCCTATGGTATGGAGTATTGTGTTTTGAGTGTTTTACTATATAATAATTTTGGTAATTACTATTAACTGAAAGTTTTTTTATTTTTTTTTCTCTCATTCCCCACTCGTCTTTTTTTTTTTATTCTTTAACTCTTATCCATTCTCACATATTATTATGGTAGGTGTCACACCCCCAAACGCTAGCCAAAGGTTTAGTGGAACTCACTAAGGCAGCAACTAGAAATTGAAGCCGAAATCACACAAACGGAACCAATTCTAGCACGCAAGTGATTTTAATGGGCAGACGCCCCAAAACTCAGTGCAACTTTTATTAAAATCACTCAATAGTTACAAAGAATTTTTCCCGTTCAAAACTAAGGCCTCACACTTAGCCAAAGCCTGAACCAACTAGTCTAACTCCCTCCCAAAGCTAAACTAGCCCGGCCCAAATTTCTGGAATTCTCTTACCAAAATCCCGAGCTCACTTTTCTTTTCCCGCCCCTACAAATGAGCGAGTTTCACCCATTTATAGGTTTACAATTTGTGCTTGACAGCCCCAAGCACTAGGCCCGACTAAAACTCAAGGAAACGGTTATCAGCCCACTTATGAAGAAACTGCCTGCACTTTCCGGTCGACCATCCCACGTTCTCAGCCAACTCAGCACGTCTCCTGCAACTTCAGCCCACGTCTTCAACCGCCTAACCGTTCTTCAAGCCTTAGCTCCACATCGGCTCGATCGTGTCGCAATAAACCCAGTTTGCCGCAACCAAAGACCAGCCCGTTCGAAGTTGTGCGCAACTTCTCGCAACGTCTCGCAACTGAAAACTAGCCCGCCCAGCCGTGCATGCATTTCTCGCAACTGAAGACCAGCCCGCTCAGCCGAATGCGCATTTTGCCGCACATCTCGAACCATGTCTCGAACATGCCCACAAATTCTCGACATCCAATGCCTTTGTGCGCATCTCCTCGGCCATGAACTTAGAAACTTGCCCCTCAAGCCCCTCCGTTCATTTTCTCTCGGCCAACATGAATTAATTCTCGGCCAATCCACCAAAGCCAAGCTAACTATGCATTCACATGAACACACAAGTTAATAAAAATAAGGAGATAAAATTAGCCCACAAGTTTACCGCTAACAGTAGGAGTATGTAATATTGTATCATATAATACTATAATATAACAATTCAGCCAAGGTGGATATATAATTAAGGGGAGCCCATCATTTTCTCTTTTCAAAATTGTCCCTAAAATTTACTCAAAACCCTCTTCTTTTTCTAAAGAAATTTAGGATAAAGTTAGGGTAATTTTGGAAAGAGGGGAACAATGAATAAGAAAAGACGGAGATATGAATTCTATATAATTAATTAGGTAGTTATTGCCTTGACTATAAATAAATATGTTGCAAAGGAGTCAAATGAAAATAATTAAAAAGTCAAACTCGTAATAAATGTATAGGATTTTCACTATCTTCACCAATTAATATGGTCAACAATGACTCATTGATTCCAACACCATCCACCCCTTTAAATTCATTACTTTCTATCTAGTATAATGGTTCAGTTTCAGGACAAAAGCTCTCCATTATTTCACAGGTCAGTTGGTTCTTAAATTTTCAAGTAAGGATTCTTGAAAAAGAGACTGAAAAGTTTAATTATTGTGTTTTCTTTCTCATTCATTTTTCTATGTATCTACTGGTGTGTTTTATTTTTTATTTTTTTAAAAAAAGTAAAATTAATTGATATGTCTTCTTTATTGATATAGGATTTATCTAATCAACACATAAAAAGCAAAAGAAATGGCAAGGGCACATTTGGCACCATTTTTCATTGCATGCATTGCTCTGATGCTTTTTGCTACTTCCGTTGATGCCGGTTGTTTGGAAGACTGCCTGAATTTATGTATGAGCCTCCCACTAGAAGAACAATTATCCTGTATTGCTAGTTGCGAGGTGCATTGTCCTCGCACTCAAAATGGTGTTCAAGGCGGAAACCTCAATGTCAAATTCGGTTGTTTGCTCCGATGCAGTCAGTTTCACACTGATAAGAACCTCTTTGAAGACTGCTTCAAAGAATGCTAATTAATTTTGATAAATAAATAATGAACCAATCCGAGGAGCGTTATGGGGTTCATTGTAATTTCAAGGATGAAAAAAATATAAATATGCATAATTTTTTACTAAAAAATAGAATTAGTTTCTTAAACTATTCTGTTTTTCACTTTTTATTTTATATTTTGGTAAACTATTTTTATTTTTACACCTTTTAGATGTATGTTTAAGTTACTTTTGTGGTATAGTTGAAACTTGAACTAACACAAAATTATAACTACAGGAAGAAACAAATCAAAAAACTTCATGATTTTCATAAGGGGTTACTAGTTACTGCCTCAATTTTTAGGGTGGTAGTCCCTAATTTTGATAAAATTATCTTTTTACTTAAAATGAAAAGAAGAGAGAGGGTATTGTAGGGGGATATTTTAGTCCATATAGAAATGGTAAAGGATAAGTATTGAGACGGTAACTAATAATAGTTTTTTTATAATTTATTCACAATTTTGAAGGAATCATAATTTATTCATAATTTTTAAGATTTCCTCGCATCCTATTTCCTTATTTTTCGTACCTTTTATATTCAAATTGTCCCTAACAAATTAAGAAATACTAATAATAATATTTAAAAATACTTTTTAAATATAAAATAAAATAATATTTTAAATGAAAAGCCACCAAACAAAACCCAAGTCTGATCTAAGGGAATCCACGTCTGGTTAGGGCCCTATTATTCTGTAATATGAAGTCCCTAATCTTGTGGGCGGTGAAATGCTGAGAAGGGCCCAAGAATACTCACTTTGGCAAATGTCCACAACCGAGAACGTCAAGCCAACCATCTTCGAAGTGCAATGTATGAGTTGGAAACAAAACTGGATGATAATAGGTATATATAGTTAGGGTATATAGTATAATTTGCGGTTGGTCGTTCCCTCTTCCTGATTTTTAGCATAGGTTCTAGATTTTCCTCCAACTTTTCCATATCCTGAAAAACATTTTCTACATCCACCATCAAAGGACCTTTCATAGGCCGCTTCTTCATCTAATACCATAAACTGAAAACCATATGAATGTATCAGCTAGATGAGCTGATACATTCCGGTGGAATGTGGCTGTCCCTGTTGTCGGGGAGGCTAACACTTAATTTAACGCTTTCTCAATTTGTAATAATATAATCGGTGCATAAAATACACGACACTAATGTAAAAGTAGGGTGAATTATATTTTAGCTCCTAAATCTGGCTTAAAATTTTAAAAATTATAAAAATTCCTGTAACACCCAATCTGTTCATAATCGACCAAAAAAGATGATATCATCTAATTTAATTTTAATGTGTGAATGAACTCTATTTCCCCTAATAAAATCCCTTAAAAAAATTTAAAGACTAAATACCCATATCTTTTTTAATGGATGAATTGCATTTTACCCTCTAAACTTTGGTCTAGATACAAAAGCCCTTTTAAAATTTTAAAAATTATTTAAAAAAACCCCCTTAAACCACCCAATCTGTTCACATCTCACATCCGCATCAACAGAAAATAATGATATCATTCAATTTAATCAGTAAAGGGACTATAACACCCATAATGAAATTTTTCAAAAAATGCACAGACTAAAATGTCTCTTATTCTTCTCTTTTAAAACTAGCACCACCTACACTTATCATCTCAAACTCTCCAGCATCAATTCCACCTCTAAATCTTTTTCACCAATTTGAATCCAAGCCAAACAACTTGATAAAGCCATTTAATTGAACTTTTAAGTGTTATAATTTTATTATTTTGGTGGCTTTATGAGTTTAATTAATGATTTATGTCTATATCTTTGTGTTAAGGGCTGAAAATAGGAGATGCAATCATTTTGGGCAATTACACACAATTAAGAACCAAATTGCAAGAGAAAAAGGAAGGCTGCTGTTATTTCCAAATTAAATTGATGGATGACTTCTTTTCCAAATTCCAGAGCCATTGATCGGAAATAAAAAGAGAAAGTTCCCAAAATTCCTTTATTTCCAAAATTTTGGCTGTAGTTCCCGAAGAAAGAAATAGCCAAACACAAGAAACAAAAGGAAATAATTCTTCTTCCCAAATTGTGCTGCTTTAGCTTCCAGAATTGCAGCTGCCAAGCTTTTTCCTAATTTGCTACCAGTGAAGCTGAGAAAAAGGAAGATTCATGTATTTCCAAAATTTGAGCAGCAAAGTCTTATTATTCTCAATTTAAACAGCTGCAGCCACCCGAAAGGAAATTATATAATTTCTAGTTTTGAGCTGCAATATGCTCTTTCCTTTCCCAAGCCAACCACTCCAGTTTTTCTTACCGAAAATTCAGCTGCTGCGTGTTTTCATAATTGAGACGGCCACGCAAAAAGATGAGGAAGGAAAGGGAAGTTTCCTTTTGCGCCATTGCCTTCTGCCCAAAGGAAAGAAAAGAAAACAAGGAAGTTTTAGACTTCCATAATTGTTGCTGCTTGCATATATAAAACGAGCCCTCCACTTCCAAATAAAGGAGATAAAAAAACTCGGGGGAGAAGAACAGAGGGCCGTGGACATCAACAAATCAGAGAGCCAACCAACACATAGCTGAAGTGTTTCCGGAGCTAGTTTTTATTTTATTTGTTTTATTTAAATTCATGAGTAGCTAAATTCATTTTGTTCAGTCGAAGGGATTTGATTTAATTAGCATGCTGTGAGGTTTTGAGTTTAATTTAATTTCTTTCATTAAATTCAAGTATCAATTGTTTCTTGTTTTAATTTAGAATTTTTAGTACTAATTGAATTGACGACTCAATTAGTGTTGATTTTTCTATGCTATCTACATGTTGAATGTTACGTAATAGACATGAACCGGTAGTATCAAGGAGCAATTAGATGTTTTATGCATGTTGGTGAGACTTAATTGTTCATGCATGATAGTCTAAGGGGAAACAATTGGTCAGAATTAATTATTTGCAGCTATCTCTTTTAATTAATTTTGGTTTCAACTAATTCTTGTATGTAATGCCGTTATGGTTGAATATAGAACACTATCGTACCCAATTTTTCATAACAAGATTTAATCGAATGCTGGGTTTGGATAATGAAATTAGAGAATCCATAGTTGTTGCAGCTATCCTAACAATAGTGGACGTTGAATGCTTGAATGAAATAATACTTTTGAACCGATGATCGACATAATAATTACATCGTATTTCCCTTAGATTGAGGCTTTATCATTTGAATTTCTCGATTTTAGTTTTTTTTGCCATTATTTATTTCTTTTGATTTTAGTATTTTTAGTTTAATTTCAAAATCCCCTGATTACTGTTTGGGTTAAGAATTAATTTTGGTTCCATTGGGATTTCGACTCGGTAGTACTACTGCTACAAATTTATTTGGGGTTCGGTAGAACCAGATTTATTTTAGGTGCCTCAACAAGCACGGCCACAACTCATCTCTACCCCTCACCTTCTATAGTCCCGTGAAAAATTAAAATAAAGTGTCACATGATATACAACAACATAATCCTACACTCATCACCAAAAGCTAACATAACCCTTAATTGTACCAATTAAACTCTAATGCAAAATTCATTTAGAACTAAAATAAACGACATCATTTTACTAACGAAACCTTAACATCTTCGTATGATTGCTCGCCATTTTTCTTATGGCAACTTATTCATGCCTTATACAATAGAACTACACCAAATCATAACCCAAGTAGAGCACATAGCCATTTGGCTTTCCTCTGTACACAAGCGGCCTCTTAATTTCTTCATATCTTCATTGAATGTGCTAAGATTTTTATTCCTAAACAGAAATCCATATTTCCAAATGTATATCTTTTGATACTCAATAGTAGTAGTAGCATATCAACTTGAATTTGATTTGATGGGTGAATAACCCAAAAACATTTTCTTTATGCTACTTTACAAGGTAAATTCGTACTTTCACAAACTATTCTCCCCCTTTTAATTATTAATTCTAAAATTTCATGGAGATTTTTTGGTCTTTTTAGTCACATCCGCCAGTTGAGTCCGGCGATCGGGTGGCATAAGGAGTTCTTTTTATTATTTTTAAAATTTTAGGGAGTTTTTCATATTTAGACCAAAGGTTTAAGGGGGGGGGGGGGGGGGAATGCAATTCACCCATTTTTTTAATACTTAAACGAGGGAGGATCATTTGGTCTTTTCAATTACCGAAATGATCCTTTATCTTGCATTCCCAATTTGCAGCGCGTATATCCTGTACACTGTGTACATGTACCTATTACTATATATAGTAATTTTTTGTATGACAGCTGTACACTTACTAAATATAGTAAGTTTCGCTTACGCGGGCGACTTTTTTTTTTTTTTCCGCGCTGAGTCAACAACGTCTTCGCTGAGTCAACAACGTCTCAGAACAACTGCCGCAACGTCCAAAAAATAACTGTCGCAACGTCTACATGCAGGCTTGTCTACAACGTCTCCTAACACTAGCACCACGTCCAGAAACGTCTACATCCATGCATTTAAATTTAAACTGATTTTTTCACAAATACAACTAGAACAACGTCAAAAACAAATAGCACTACGTCCAGAAACGTCCTCATCCATGCTTGTGAATTTAAACTGCTTTTTTTTTACAAAGACAGTCCACCACGTCTCAGAACAACTATAACCACGTCAAAAACTGCCGCAACGTCTTCGTTGAGTCAACAACGTCTCAGAACAACTGCCGCAACGTCCAAAAAATAACTGTCGCAATGTCTACATCCAGGCATGTCCACAACGTCTACTAACACTGCCGCAACGTCCACCTACGTCCAAAAAACAACTACCGCAACGTCAAAAAAATCTATATCCAGACATGTGAATTTAAGCTGAATTTTTCACATAACACCTTCCACAACGTCTCCTAACACGACCGCAACGTCCCCGCACGTCCAAAAAACAACTGCTGCAACGTCCAAAAATGGCATAGCTGATTTTAGTAATGTAAAAAATAGATACCATTTAAGTAACTATTAGTAGGAAAAAAAAAATTGTCAGGGACGAGACTCGAACCCTGGTTATTTTTTAGTCTTGTGACTTTCCAAAAAATCAATAGCCATTAATCCACTTAAAGTTAGTTGACATTTAATTACACTTTTTTATACATGTCATTTAAAAGACCACTATTGTCAATATTAAATTTCCCATCTCCCAATACATAGGTCAGTAGAACCCCGGAGGAACAAGATTTTCATGCAGGCAAATCGTAAAAAACTATTTTTTATACATGTCAAATGTTTCATCGAAAATGCGAAAAACCCTTGAAATTATTAAAAATCTTTCGTATCTTTTAAAATATGGCATTTTTGGGAGTTTCGAGCGGCCCAAAACGGACCACCGAGCGCAAAGTTATGACCATTTAAAGTTTTCGTCCAAAACCACACATTTTTCAATATCGGAACCATCTCCAAATGCCGATCTGCTGTGTACATTACGTAGATCTCGTCGAGAACCATCAAATCGACTACTCGTGCGTCCAAATCGGACAATCGAGTGCCGAGTTATGCCCTCTTGAACCGTCCGTGCAATACAACTTCATAGATTGCACTTCCACAACGTCTCCTAACACTGCCGCAACGTCCCTGCACGTCCAAAAAATAACTGCCGTAACGTCAACATCCAGGCATGTGGTGAATTTTTCACATAACACCTTCTACAACGTCTCCTAATACTGCCGCAACATCCATGCACGTCCAAAAAATAACTGTCGCAACGTCTACATCCAAGCATGTGAATTTAAATTGAATTTTTCAGATTACACCTTTAACAATGTCTCCTAACACTAGAACCACGTCAAAAACAACTAGCTCCACGTCCTGAAACGTCTACATCCATCCATGCATGTGAATTTAAGTTGACTTTTTTTACAAAGACAGTCCACCAAGTCTCATAACACTAGAACCACGTCAAAAACAACTAGCACCACGTCCTGAAACGTCTACATTCATGCATGTGAATTTAAGCTAATTTTTTCACAGAACATAGTCTACCACGTCTCGCTACGTCCGAAAAAACTAGCACCACATCCAGATACGTCCAGCTATGTCCAGCAACGTCCCGCAACGTCTGAAAATACAAAGCAGCTACGTCAAGCAACGTCCCGCAACGTCTGAAAATACAAAGCAGCTACGTCCAGCAACGTCCCGCAACGTCTGAAAATACAAAGTAGCAATGTCCCGCAACGTCTTGTTACGTCCCGCAACATCTTGTTACGTCCCGCTACGTCCAAAATACAAAGCAGCAACATCCCGTTATGTCCCGCAACGTCCCACAACGTCTAGTTACGTCCCATAAAGCGTTCTACCAAGTCCAGTAGCGGGAAAGAATAAAAAGCAACCCATTTCACATGAAAGTGCCAATACCTCATGGAACCCATTTATATCATATTTTGGAGCAACAGAGCATTATTTGAATAAGAAAACACGAATACAACATCATTAATACATTACCCAATATCAAATCGTGAAAACAAGGTTCCGTAAATCCATCAAATACAGTTCATACTTTATAATGTGGTGATTTTTTAAGAAGAATAAGTTATTTTTGAAGAAGAATAAGAGATTTTTGAACAGGAAGAAGCGATTTTTTAAGAAGAAGTGATTTTTCTGTGGTATTTAGTGTTGTTCATCGGAAAAAACAATCGTCGATCTTTGTTAAATCTGTGTTTGAATGAAAATTTTGATTAAATGCGGTTTCGAATGGAGTACGGCGAAGAACAATAACTGATTTTTTAAGAAGAAGAAGTATTTTTTGAAAAAGAAGGAACTGGGTTTTTGGAGAAGAAGAAGAAGAGAAGAGCGTGTATCTCACTCTCTTATAGTGAGAGTGATGATGTATTATTAGGTACATGTACCTCTAGGTACAGGATATAATTTGCGCCCAATTTAATTTCATCAATAATTTTTTATTTTGTTCATAGTGTTGTTATTTCGCAAATTATATAGTACCCCTAGGGTATATAGCTGTATGTCCTTATTCGTTTTTTAGGTAAATTTTTCATAATTTTAATATTTTTTAGAAACTTTGGTGAAGATTCTTTCACTCTCTACTTTCGTAATTATGGTTAGTATTTATTGATTGAAAGATAATTATATTACCTAAACTTTAATATTCTTGCATTAAATAAGGGAAATATAAATATGTTGAAGATTTTGTTATATATTGAAGATATCAATCAATATATTATAACTATATCAACTTTCTTTTATTAAGAGATGCTTATAAAGTTCATTGATTTTGAATTTATTTTTATAACAAATAATACCTGATGAATACTAATCCAATTATCTAGATTTTTGAACGATAAAAGAGAAACAAATAGTATTTATCAATTTTTAATATGATTTCATCAAAAACTATACCCTGACCCATTTGATTAAAAACTGAACCATAACTTTCTATATAATAACTAACCCCTAACCCTTTTCAATGAAACAGTGAACCCAAACATTTTTTTATAAAAACTAAACACTAACATTTTCATTTAAAATCTATACCCTAACCCATTTGATTAAAATCTAAACCCTAACTCTTAAATAATTAAGCCCTAACCCCTGAAACCCTAAAACCCTAATCCTTTAATCCCTTTAAATAACTACACCCTAACCCTAAACCCTAAAACCATAATAACTAAACCCTAAACCCTAAACCCTAATCCCTAAAACCGTAAACCCTAAATAACTAAACCCTATCCTTTAAATAATTAAACCCTAACCCCTAAAACCCTAAACCCTAAACCCTAATTTCTAACCCTAATTCCTAAATGGGTTAGGGGTTTAGTTATTATATAAATGGTTAGGGTTCGGTTATTTATCAAATGGATTAGATATTTTCAAAAAATCGATTAGGGGTTAGTTATTGTTAGGGTTCAGTTATTCATCAAATGGGTTAGGGGTTTAATAAGATTAGGATTCGGTTGTTCATAAAATGTGTTAGGGCTTTTCATCAAATGGGTTAAGGGTTAGTTATAATATAAAATGTTAGTGTTCAGTTTTTTATCAAATGGGTTAGGGGTTTAGTTATTATGTATATGGTTAGGGTTCAGTTATTCATAAAATGGTTAGGGTTTAGTTATTATATAAAATGTTATGGTTCAGTTATTCATCAAAATTGTTAGGCTTTTGTGTTTCAATTCAAATTAGTAGATTCAATTCAAATCAATTGAATTCACCGACTTATTATTCAATTCATCACATTAATTAATTCAACTTATTTATCGCTGCAAACCATTGCCTTATTAGTATTCTAGACCTTAAAAGATTTCACCATTTTAACTTTTTCAACTCTAATTAACAAATTCGTAAGTCCTTATGGGATTATCTTAATTGAAATTATATTATATCAAATTTAAAAGTGATAGACAAATCCATTTATCTTTTAGTTAAATCAACGATAAGAAAATTCAACACAAGATAATTTCACTTAATCGAATAAATTATTTATCTGTAATATAAATTAAATAACATAAATTACAATAAATATTCCAAAATAATTCACACATAATCATATAATGAAATTAAATAATTTATGGGTTCATCAAATCCAAATACTATCACAACCTAATTAAAACTAAAAGAAAGAAAAAAAGAAAACTTAGCTATAGTACTGCAAACGAAAATCAAAAATCCAAAAGTAGCCGCCGACTTTTCTTATTTGGCCAAAGCTTCCCCCACAAACTAACTACTAACTAATAACTAAGGGGCGTTTGGTTAAATTCACTGGAATTGGAATCAGAATGAGTTTCATTTAAGTCGGAATGAAAATGAGTTTTGAGAATTGAAATGGGTATGATAAAAACTGTTTGGTGCATTCAATTAGAATATAACTGATTACTATTTATGATATTTGGTTTATGGAAGGAATGTGTTTGATGGATTGTGAAATACTTTTAATGCTCTTATTATAATAAATAAATAAATAAAATTATAAATTAAGATAATTAAATTATAAATTAAATAATAATATTGCAATGCATAAAATACACATGCATTCCCTCGTCTAGTTTTGGCCGCACATATTCACTAGTAACTTGGATAGTATCTTATTTCTCGTTTATGTTCGGCCAATAATAAAAATAATAAACACACATCAAATTACTCTAACCAAATATCTCAAAAAACTTCATATTCACAAATACAACAATAATTCATCACATGATTATAAATAGAATTGAGCAAATTTTATAGAAATTTAAAAACTCCATATAAATTATTGTCTAAAATTTTAATTTAAATCATAATTTTTTTTAGAACCCTAATTATTTTTTAAACTTATTTTTTAAAAAATAAATTTAAAAAGTCAAATGCGAGACCAAATAGGTATGGTATTTGGATTATGATACAAAAAATTGTATCATGCTGCAAATGCCATGATACAATTTTATGTATTAAGGTACAAATGCGAGATCAAAAAGCCCTCGTATTTGGCCGACTTAAATGATGAATCAACAGCGAAACGACAGTTTTTTGATAATTTCATAAATAAAATATAAAATCTACTATATTCAAAAAAGATCCACAATATACTCATCAAATCCATACACAGAGGCAAATGTAAAATCGGAAAATGGTTAATCTTACCTAGCTACAGTAGTGTAGTTGAGCTTTGGAGCAGAGAGAGATGATGAAAGATGTTGAAGAGAACCGCTGAGGGTTAGGTGAGGAATCTGTGATTGCTGAGGGTTTTTTTGTAGCATTCCGGGAGGATTTGAGAACAAAACCCAAGTCCCCCCCCCCCCCCCCCCGGTTTGAGAAGGCCTCTACCCTCAGGTTTCGATCACTATTTTTATTCCGATTTTTTGTTTTGTCAAACGGTTGAATTCGAGTGAGAATAGTAATAAAAACCATTCCTCATTCCGAAAAATAACAACCAAACGCCCCCTAAGTATATGTACTAACCTAATGTCGGCCCCCATCTTATATATTAGATATAATATAAAATTAATTCCTAAACTAATTCCTATTAAGTTTTGGAAACTAATTAAAATAATTCTAATCGTAAATCCAATCTAACTTTGAGTCTAAACATAAACCCCAATTGAATATTTATTTTCTTCACAAATAATTCTTCGCGTAAGTCTAAGTCGATATTTCTTCATTCTCCATTCCTTCCAAAAATAGTCAATTTGCCCATTTTGCTCCATCAAACCTATCTTTTACCTACATTACAAATAACGCACAATTAAGCCATAACTTCATATAATTGACCTCCAAATTAAGCAAAATAAAGCATTAATTCTAGACTTATCAACGCCTCCAAAATCTATAATCAAAGATAAATGCTAATCTAGCCGCCCATGAAAAAAAATTAGGGATATTCATGATTGCACCTCTAATGGTTGGATCCACACATGATTGGCAGGCTTTTGCCCAACTGCAAAAATGTAACATTTGAAGGCTTTGGAAGCGTTTGATGCTTGGAGCTTGATTAATAGCTAATAGATTATATGACAAGGCTCCATTCCTAAGGATGCAAAGGTGAACTTCCTCCAGACTTGGAATGCTATTCGAGAAATCTTCTATCAGATTTGAATCCAGCTGTGCACAATGCACCTTTAACACCTTCAGACTAAGCATGAACTTACTTATGACCCACACATGTGCAGCGGTGAAATTCCAGCAAGAAATTTTCAGCACCCTTAGTCTTGAGGAGTAGAGACCAACTGTTTTAAAGATGTGGAATGGAAGCACACCACCATTGTGATATGGAAGGTGAAAATACTCGAGATTTTTCCAAAACTGGAGAGCATTGTTCAACCCTCCCTCTGTTGCATTATTCCGAAATGGCAACACTAGAGTTTTCAAGTTTGGGCACCTGTACCCCATATACATACGAATTTTAGCCATCAAGATAATAAATTGATTGAGAGATGATTGATCAGTAAGTTACCTTCGAGATGCATGTTGTAAATGGCTATTGTTGAGTGGAAACCAGGAGTCAATAACAAGATTGGTCAAATTGAAACCACTTAAGTTTATTCCTCGCACATACGCAAGTTGAAACTCAAGGTTAGCGATTATCTTGGGAGTTGATGGCTTTATGTGCTTTTGGCATTCAACCATGTTGAGAACTTTGGACATGGTCTCGTCGGAGGCAGTTAATTACCAACTGTGACAAACTGCTGCTACATTATTAATTCTGTCTAATATATTCACCATCGAGATTATGTAAACCAAGATGTCGTGCGGCATTTCTAACCAATTGCTTCCATTCATGGAGCGAATCACTGCCATTGTATGCGCTTTAGGTTAACCGAATATGAATTTTAAAAGTAAAAATTTAGATATGAGATAGAAATTAGTAAAATCGTGCAAATAATATTTTCCATGGAAACATTAATTACTATATTTTTAAAAAAAGAATAACCGCAGTCTTTTTTGTTAAATAAAACAATTCAATTAATAAGGGTGAGGAATACCTCAATTAGGAGCTGCTATGTCATAAGTCATGGATTATGATATTGTTTCATAAATGATGGGTCAAAATTGCTTGAGTAACGGGGTTCCAAAATTCATAAAAACTAAACAAAAAGACTCTAAATAATTAATGCAGCCCGGAAGAGATGATGACCCTGTGATATTCTTCAAAATAAGATCTTAAAATATTTAATAACAAAAATAATATCATAAATAAATTGAATATGTTGTATTATACGATTATTTCTTACAAATCAAAATATATGAAACTAAAAAAATATGACATAATACACTTATACTAACTGTAAAATAAAAGTAAAAAAAAAATTTATACAGATTTTTAATTTTTTGGGCCCTAAATTTTGGGGGCCCTGTGACATAAAACAAGCCACACCCCCTAATGCTCGGACATGATTAATGATTTTGAATAAGCGTAGACTAAAACTTGTAAGGTAACGAAGAAGCATTTATGAATGAGTACTAAGCTAATACACAGTCATAAATAGAAGGATCGATTCAAAGTTTGTAACAAGTTTTTTTTTTTTTTTTAAATAATATTTATTTTTTTTTTCGAGTTTTAATTTGAAAATGCCTTCTATTCATTACCGTTAATCCCCAAAAGAAAAAAAAATTAAGAAAAGGTACATCCAGAGCCAATCCTTCTTGTCCGTGACGCTAGAAAATATGGTTAAAAAAGATAAATTTAATACTTTCAAACATGCCGTTAAAGCATGCAATCTTTCAGACAATAAATAATAATAATAATAATAAATGCTATCAAGATATATCATCTCTAAATCAACCATTGAGAGGAAGCTTAAAAATCAAAAAAGAAAAGTCTAACAAAAAAATTATCTTTTTTGAAAATCTACGTGTAGATAATCGCCTGCAGAAACACCCAAACAATGACTTTAACAACTAATGAAAAGGAAAAGAAAATTGGAGAAGGTTGCACATCAATTGTAAAGATTATTGAGAAAAGAGGGCAGCCATTACGAAATCAAATTAATTTCTTGATCAATTTTGGTAGAATTGTAAAAAATGTCGAAACCAAAAATCTATAGATATATCTAAATCAATGCAGTAACAATTAACAAAATGAGGTAAGAAAATATATACATACTTCGAGATATATAGAGAGACAAAGAGGGACTGAGAAATCAATGAAGAATGAAGAGGTGCTTAAATGCTTTATGAAATGGATTTTGAAAATCTTGTTACAAATATAATTATAGTCATTGAAGGGAGTACATGGGAGTTTCAAATATAATTTCTCATTTAAAATTTAGTTCGCTACTACTTTTTGTTTCCTTTTCTGTTGGGTTCATTTTTCGAGGATGGAGATAGAAATGTAAAATCTTTTAGATTCTGAAAAAAAAAAAAAATGTGAAGCTTATTTCGTGCGCTTATTTTGTTATTTTATTATTTTTTATAGCTAACTTATCATTGACAAATTAAAAAATACTAATCATAATATTTAAATATAAAATAAAATAATATATTAAATTACCTAACTATCTTTAATCAATTTACTAAAAATATTTAAAAAAATTCATTTATAATTCCGCTCATTTATGCTACTTTAATCATAATTTTTATAAATTTTTTGTAGACTATGAAGGACTTATAAAATTTTTGATAAATTGATCAAGAGCAGTTAGGTAATAATATGGGGGGACGAAAAATAAGTATTAAAAGGGGCAAAAAATAAGAATTAAGGGGTAATACTTAAGAAAATTGAGGATTTTTTTGGAAATACAACACGTACTATTAATAGTTGGGGTATAATTACCGAAATGGTCATTCATCTTGAATTCCCAATTTGATTTCATCAATAATTTTATTATTTTGTTCACAGTACTGTTATTTGTGGTTTATACATGGGTTTATCAATCAAGGTATTCAAAATTAAATGTGCGAATTCACAGTAAGTTATAGCCACCAAAAACCAAATCTGACTGTCTAGAACACAAATGGAATTCAATATCTAACTAGTTTAACTAGACATCAAAATTTTATTATTATAATTTTATATTATCTTAATTAATAAAATCAAATAAAAGTAAGTAACAAGCAAGTATTTTGACAGTCTGGCTTCATGAAAGGAAAAGACATCATGGACAACGTCTTGTTAGCTCAAGATTTAACTCAATTCTTGGAGGACAAGGCTAGGGCCATAATTTGATAATAAAACTGGACATGTTGAAGGCTTTTGATCCAATCTCTTGGCAATTTCTAGAAGTCATTATGCTAAAATTCTGTTTTCCTACCTTTTTTGTGCAATTAATCTTGGCCAATCTTGGGAGCTAGTTCTGTATGTTGATTAATGGCTCTCCCGCCGGCTATCTCACGTCATCAAGGGGTTTGAAGCAAGGTGATCCCCTATCCCCAATCCTGTTTATTCTAGTATCAGAAGCCTTCTCACCGGGTTTGAAGGCAAGAGTGCTGGATGGTCGTATAAGTCACTTTGCTTCTCCCACACCTGGCATTTGCAGATGATGTGTTGATCTTCTCTAGGGGTCAGCTGGGTTTTTTCCGTACATGTATGGCCTTTTTAAATCTATACGAAGAAGGTTCGAGTCAAAATATTAACAAAAGCAAGAGTTCATTCATTTGTCCCCGTTCTTGCACTCCCTCTAGGCGGGAAAGAATATTTGGTGTCTTGGGTATGACGAAGGGATCTCTCCCTTTTCCATATTTGGGATGCAACCCTTTTATTGGTGAGTCCAAGCAAGTTATTTTCAAGGGTTGTTGGCTGTCATTGATGCCAAATTAAAAAATTGGAAGAATAAATTTCTATCTCAAGTGGGTCGGATTCAGCTGATAAAATATGTTCTTTTTCCCATGCCAGTTCATTTATGCTCCGGATTCTACCTCCCTAAAGCGATAATTAAGGCTCTCTAACGCCGATTCTTAGGTTTCCTTTGGGCCTCTTGGGATGGAAGTCCCTGCCGGCATTGGGTTTCTTGGGAACGCCTCTCATTCCCTGTATCTGAAAATGGTCTGGGAATCCGGCAAATTCCATCGATGGTTGATAGTCTGTGGGCCAAGTTATGGTGGAAGAGCCGAAATGGCCTGGGCGAAAATTTTGGCCACTCTATCCAACTCAGCAAAGATGCGAACTTCATGGCGGAAGGTTGCTCGCCTTGCTCCCCGCTTTGCGGCAGTATCTAAGATTATAGTATTAGATGTTGCATCGTCTTTTTGGCATGATAATTGGAGTGACTTAGGGGAGCTTGAGTTCTCGGCCTCTTATTCCTGAGCAGTCTGTTGGCCATTATTTTTTTCCATGATTCTAAGTGAGGAGTGTCAATCACTAAGCGATCTCAAGTTTTTTGATCCGCAAGAATTCTTCATTGATTTTTTTTTTTTTTTTCAGGGATACTTGGATGTTGAATTGGTTAGCTGTTTGGCATCTTTGAATCAGAATTTTTCGAATTATCCGAACGTGGTAGTATGGCACCCCTCTCCTGTAGGAGTTTTTTCAGTTGGTGCTTCTTATCAATCTCTATGTTTGGTTAGGCCTGAGCATCCTTTGGTTCAGAATTTTTGGCATTCAGCCCTTCCTCCAAAGACTCTGTCTTCCTTTCGAGACTTCTCTGTTGGGAAAATGGTCTCAGAAAAACCACGGGCTTCCAGAGAGAAAACTCCACTATATGATAGTTTTACAATTACATAGACTAAACTCTCAAACCAACTCCCAAATACACCCACACTCTCCAAAGTTTTTCTTACCACTTTCTACTATCTATAACAAGAATAGAAACAAGAAAGGAAAATCAAATACTTAAAGTGTATATTTGATTGGGGCACTTTGAAACCAAAGCCTTGGACTCCTTTTATAGGCATGAAATCCTCCACCCTTCTTATATTCTAGCAATGTGGGATAACCAAACTTCTCCTTCTTTTATTTTTAGCCAAAAATTTCCGACAATCTCCACCTTTGGCTAAAATAAAGTGAGAAACATCGATGCCACATCCAGAGTAACATTGTCTTAACCGACAATCATAATTCTCAGATCAGAGAACTGTCATAATCCACCATAAAAGAGTATCACCACTTAGAATATCCCAATCCTAAGAATTTCAAACCGGCACATGTCGAAATCTTGCTGAAAGCTTTATGGTGCAACTTCCCTGTTTGACTTTCTCGGAAGTTCATCAGCCATCGACATCCATTTCCACCACACATCCTGCATACTTGCCAAACCAATGCCCATGTGTAAAAATGTGGATCTGCTAACACATCCTCTTCCATGGCACGGACATACCATGAGGATATCATGTCTCAAAAGATCTCAACAGAATTCATCTCCATTAGAGATGACAGACAACGTTAGCTGAGTTGGAGCCTTTTGCCGCATCTACTCCACCTCCTTCCATCAAATTTCTCAACACCACATGTCATAGGGCTGAACCTCGACATTTTGTATACTAGAAAAGTGTAACTAACCAATGAATAGTACACCCAACAAAGGATCCCAGGAAAGAGAGGTGGGTCACAATGGACACGCTTAAGTACCAAGTCTTTCCTTAGCCAGACCTTCTCTGGATATGCACTCACTTCAGGTCTCAAACACAATTCTGACGTACACAAAATAACCAATAGAAAATTCGTTTTCTGATGTGGAAGATCAGACAAAGCTGCAACCACAGAGCATACAACGAACCTCTAAAATCGAGACCTCCTCCGAACCAGGGCTCTGATACCACTGGTTGGGAAAATGGTCTCAGAGATTCCCAACAAACACCACCCTACGAACTATGAAGAAAAATAATAACACAAGAATTTACGTGAAAAACTCCAAAACCGGAGAAAAATCACGGGCCTCCAGAGAGAAAACTCCACTAAATGATAGTTTTACCCACACTCTCCAAAGTTTTTCTTACCACTTTCTACTATCTATTACAAGAATAGAAACAAGAAAGGGAAATCAAATACTTAAAGTGTATATTTGATTGGGGCACTTTGAAACCAAAGCCTTGGACTCCTTGTATAGGCATGAAATCCTCCACCCTTCTTATACTCTAGCAATGTGGAATAGCCAAACTTCTCCTTCCTCCTTCCTTTAATTTTAGCCAAAAATTTCCAACATTCTCAATGGCCATCTCCCCTTCCCAGAAATTATTAGCAAGTTTGTTTTTCTTCTAACCCTTCCATTTGCTGCTTTTGTATGATGCATAGAGATTCAATGTCCATCAAAATCTTAGGGATGCAGAAGAAGAAGTGAATCAAAAAGAAAAGGAATTCGATGAAGACCCAAGTCCAAGTAGAAGATCCTCTGTCTCTCTTGCTCGAGCAAAGCTGCTTAAGAATCTGAAGGAAAGGGACGACTTCCTTGCCCAGAAATCGAGAATAAATTGGCTTAAGGATGGTGAAAGGAACTCTGCTTTCTTCCACGCCTCAATAAGAGAGAAAGCACATAGGAGCACAATACTGAAAATTAAGAAAATGGACGGATCTTGGACTGCTGAGGCAGAGGCTATAGAAGAAGAAGCAGTTGGCTATTTTAGTGAACTTCTGACCGCTGACCAGGAGGCTCAAAACTTGGATTCTATCCATGAATTTCTAAATCATATTCCCCACTCAATATCAATTGAGGAAGCCAGAGAACTTATGAAGGAAATCAGTGAAGAAGAGGTGAAGCACGCTGTTTTCTCCCTAGATCCTGATAGTTCTGCGGGTCCAGATGGATACACTGGAATTTTCTTTAGGAAATTATGGGAGCATATAAAGGATGACATAATTGCTGCTTGCAAGGAATTCATGGCTGGAGTCCCTATTCCAAGGGCCATAGCCAGTTCTCTGATAGTTCTGATTCCAAAAAAGAAAGAAACTACTTCTTATTCGGACTTCCGCCCCATCAGCTTAGCCAATTTTGTCTGTAAAATCTTCTCCTGCATCCTTAAATCCAGAATGTCTGTTCTCATGCCTAGATTGATTTCAGATGAACAAGCAGGATTTCTTAAAGGCAAAGACATAATGGATAATATACTTTTGGCTAAAGATCTCATTGGTTTTTTGGATTCTAAGTCAGAGGGGCATAATTTATTCATAAAGGTAGACATGCTTAAAGCATTTGACAGGGTTTCATGGAGTTTCTTAGAAGCACTTCTACGTCAATTCGGTTTTCCACATGGCTTCATACGCCTGATTCTCAACACTATGCAGACAAATATGCTTTCTATAATGGTAAATGGTAATCCTGTGGGGTACTTCCGGCCATCAAGGGGTCTTAAACAAGGAGATCCCCTATCTCCATATTTGTTCATCTTGGCATCTGAGGTATTTTCTAGGCGGCTGAAATATTTAGTTGATATGGGACAAATATCTTGCTTTGGCACTCCAGCAGGATCCCTAAAGATCACACATCTTGCCTTTGCGGATGATCTTTTGATCTTTACAAAAGGGAAGATTCGGTCTCTACAAGCGTTGGTCAAATTTCTGCAAGATTTTGAAAAGGTGTCTGGACAGAAAGTGAATAAAGAGAAAAGCGTCTTCGTAATTTCATCAAGAGCTTCCCAATCAGTGAAAAATCGAGTTGCTAGTGTTCTCAACATCCAAGAAGGATCCCTTCCCTTGGAGTATTTGGGATGTAGAATATTCAAAGGTAGAACAAAAACCAGCCACTTCATGCATGTAATTGACAGGATGGACAAAAAACTCAACAACTGGAAAAATAAATTCCTGGGTTTTGCTGGTCGTCTTGCATTGATCAAATCAGTTCTCCAATCCCTCCCTATGCATATGTTTGCAGCACTCAAGCCTCCGATAGGATTTATTAATCAATTTGAAAAAAAGTGCCAAAGCTTCCTTTGGGGATCTTCCACTGAATATAAAAGAAGACATTGGAGAGCCTGGAAGCGAGTATGCTATCCGATGGAGGAGAACGGTCTCGGCATCCGTCAACTACAACCAGTAATTGAGGCTTTCTCTCATAAGTTATGGTGGAAATGGAAAAATAATATTGGTTTGTGGTCAAAATTTGTTAAATCCTTATCCTTCTCCAACCGTATGAAAACTTCTTGGTTGAGAGTGTCAAAAATAATACATTCAGCTGCAGCTCTTTCTAACATTAATCTGGAAAATGGATCAAGTGCTTTTTGGTTTGACAACTGGAGTGAAAAGGGATGCATTTGGAAAGGACATTCTCGACCACCCTTCCCTGATCTCACGGTGGCAGAATTTTTTAGAAGGAAAGACTCTCTACTTTCTTCTTTTGCAGGTCATCTGGATGCTGAATGGAATGCATTTCTTACCTCTTCATCAGTAAGCTTCTCTCAAGAGCCTGACAAGATTTTCTGGAAACCAAGTCCCAGAGGTGATTTCAACTTTAAATTCACTTATCTGGCCTTAAGACATGAAGGAGAAACAGAAGGAAGTAGTAAGGCAAGTTGGGACTCTTGGTGTCCCCCAAAAATCTCTGTTCTTGTCTGAAGAATCTGGAATTCACTTCTCCCTTTTCCGGATCAGCTGCAAAAGTTTGGGATATTCTGTCAACCGTCCAGATGCCTCTTTTGTGGTAACAATACTGAAAGTCTCCATCATGTTTTCTTTACATGCTCTGCAATTCAATTCAGCTGGAACTTTTGGAAAAATTTTTTTGGACTTCATATTAGACAAATTGTTGGGAAAAGTTATGTCCAAGTCTGGTGGGAACTTAGTAAAGGCAATTCAGTCTTACAAAAATTGCAAAGGCTACTCCCAGCTTTTCTTTTCTGGTCTATTTGGTTGTCTCGAAACAGGTGCTATTGGGAAGGAAAAACTCTTCAGGAAAAGTGGCTCATTGAAGATGTGCATAACAACTTGATGGATGTCCTCCAAGGTTTTAGACCTTCACCAAAATCGATCCAAGAACGAAACTGGATGGCAGAAAATTTTCACTACACTCAGCCTCCTATCAGGCCGCCTATTCCCACCACTGTATTATGGAAAAATTATGTTCATGATGAACAATGGGTGTTGAATATAGATGGCTCGTGGAAGCAGTCCGGGAGTGCTGGAGGAGCTTTCATTCTCAGAACCAAAGAAGGCCAATTCAAATATGCCGAACACTTCATAGTGGAGGCTTCAATGCCTATACAAGCTGAAATTGCTGCAATGTTAAAGGCTGTGTCTTTTTGTAACTCAAGAAACTTGGACCATGTAAGAATCCTTTGTGATTGCAAGCAGCTAGTCCAGATGATTCAAGAAGGTGAAAAGGCATTCCTCTGGAAGTATCATCAACAGCTAAAGGAGATCTGCAACAAAGTTCTCACAGGCAGACATGTGGTAGCTCATATTTTTAGGGAAGGAAACATCCCAGCAGATTTCTTAGCAAAAAAGGCTTCATCTGGTCTTTCTTGTAGCTTCAACTCTTTTGAGTTACTTCCAGTAAAGGTGCGTGGCCTACTAAACTTAGAAAGATCAGCAGTGCCAATGTTGAGAGTATAGATAGAAACTCAAAGTTTTAGTGCAGCAAAAAAAAAAAAAAAAAAAAAAAAAAAAAACTCTTGGTTGGTTGCTAATGAACTGGAAGTGGTCATAGCTGTTTTGCCTTGGTTCATTAACCTCAACTGATGCAGCAGGTAAGAAGCAGCATTTTTGAGGCTTCGGTTTGTATTGGAGTATTTGAATGGTTGTTTCCTAGAGGAGATAAAAACTGGCTTCTTCAAGGCTTTCTTAGGCTGGTAAACGTCACTCCAGTGCGGCGAAGGTAAAAAATAGATAGTAGAATCGCCTTTTTTGCATTTAGTAGCTCGTACAGAGCTAATAGGTGTAGAGAAGAGTTTTTTTTGTTTTTTTTTTGGTCGTTAGAAAGCTTGTATAGCTTTAGGCTGAGAAAGGCCTTCCTTTTGCCAAGCGCTTCATGCTCCTCTTTTGATCTGTAAGCTACTGCTAAATATCAATATATCTGGTTCCATTCCAAAAAAAAAAAAAAAAAGAGATTCAATGGGTCATTATTTTTTTGGTTGCTCTGTGATCAGAAGGGTCTGGAACTATTTTTCATGTCTGCGGGGATGGAAACCATTTGGGTATTTGGTTGGTCTATGTTGGATCGTTGGTGGAGCTCCCGAAACATATTCTTAATACCTGACTCCTCCAGTTTTACTATGGGAAATTCGGCGACTTTGCAACGCTATCATTTTTTATGGAGTTCGTTCGGATAGCATTTCTTTGATCTCCCGTTCTCGCAAGGTTATTTAGGAATTTTTGGGCAAAGGAAGCCGTCAACTGCCGCTCGGCCTATGGTTGGCGCTCTTTTTGCCGATCTCTTTACATTGTAAATATTGATGGCTCTCGTCTCTCTACTGGTGCAGCTGGATATGGGTTTATTATCAAGGATTTTACTGGATCCTTCCTCTTTGGAGAATCTGGGGCCTTGCCGAATATCTCATCAGCTGGGGCAGAAGTTCTCGCTCTTTTCTGGAGGCCGTTCGCTATAGTCGAAGTAAAAGTATGGTTGGAGTTCAATTTATGACTGATAATTCCTTTTTTGGTTTCTATGGTTGCAAGGGGTAATGGCTTTCTTTGGCAAGAATTGATCATCCTTAAGGAAATATGATGTTTTATGGTGGCTTCTAATTCTTCTTTGCAGCATATATTCAGGGAAGGAAACAAGATAGCTGATTTCTAACTCCTTGGCTCATCTAGTATTTCAATTTCCTATTTGGCTCTCAATGCTCTACCTTAAGGAAATATGATGTTTTATGATGGCTTCTAATAATCTTTGCAGCATATATTCAGGGAAGGAAACAAGCCAACTGATTTTCTAACTCGGCTTGGCTCCTCTGGTATTTCAATTTCCTATTTGGCTCTCAATGCTCTATCCTGTGGCCTTCGAGGATTGATTGCATTAGACTCGCTTACATTCCGACTTTGCAAATCAGGCAGTACAGTTAGCTAATGCCGCCTTTGGGAGCATTGGTCTTTTTGTATAGTTGGTAGGTAATTTATTGAATATAGGAGCAATTTTTTTATACTTGTACAACATAGGTCGAGCGCCTTCTTTTTTGTATAAGGTTTCAGACTCCTCATCTTTTGTATCTTTCTTCCAAGCAAAT
Organism: Knoxia roxburghii; assembly: GCA_030378225.1. Lineage (NCBI taxonomy): Eukaryota > Viridiplantae > Streptophyta > Magnoliopsida > Gentianales > Rubiaceae > Knoxia > Knoxia roxburghii. Next base: position 38,782,370 of record CM059420.1, on the reverse strand, counting down.
ATCAAGGTATCCAATCCCACCGGCCACAAGGCTCCTTGGTTTGTGAGATTGTTTTTAAAAAAATAATAATAGAAGCAAGATTTTGACATGTTCAAACATGCATGCATATAGCTAATTAAATATAAAAGATGAATTGATGTTCATAGCTACTGCCAATCTAGGTGACTGACTAATGGAAATCCCAATTAAATTCCGAAGGATTTAAAACGTTGAAGGGTGGAGCTGCGGCCACACAGGAGTTGCATTCATCCCATTGACAAACATGATAGACTTGGAGCTTGGGAAAGTTCCTCAGCCTGCGAGCATTATCAATGACTAAAGCAAGATCCCTAATTCTGGGGAAAGAATGGGCATTTTCAACCTGGTGGATGGAAATGTAGAATTCCTCAAGACTTATCATCCTAGATAATGCTGCAGTCACATCTACGATAACAAGTCCACAGCGTATGCTTAACACCTTCAAATTAGGCATCCAGTTGCTTATCGCGTCCAGAGTCGTGCCGTTGAATAAAAAGCAACAAAATTTGAGGACTTTGAGGTTCCTACAGTTGACACCAACAATGTTGAAGACGTTTTCAGGAGGAAAAGAGAAAGCTTTGAAGCCAATGTATATAGTTTCCAAATTTGGCCAGGATCTGCACGTTTTCTTTAGTCCTGCGTCTGTTATACTATTTGGGAATTGTAGGACTAGTTCTTTCAAATTGGGGCACCTGCATGTCAATGTGTCAAAATCAATGGTTAATTCAAACTAATTAACCACCCTGCAAATGTACTTTCTACATTCTGAAATAATAATTTTATTTATTTAACTAAAATAATATAACATGTAAATTTCTAATTTTGATATAAAAGTAGTAGGATATTTGTTGATCGGACACAAAACTCGTAAAAAACTTTTCATATGAACAAAATTTGGTAATAATGGCATAGCTAAGAAGAAGATCAGCAGCTCTGTATCTCCTCCCACCGCCATCAAAAGTAGAATCCCAAATCTTGGTACCCACAAGGTGATCCAAAGAAAACCCATGGTAAGGACCGATCCCAGCATCGAGAAATTCATCTCGAACGGTGGATTGTCAGTTTCACATACCGTTCTTATTTATATAAAAGAAAAAAAAAAAGGAATAATAGAATTCATACACGAAGATTTTGGATATACCTTTCATATGCATAGCGCAAATGCTTATGGCTGACTTCAAATCGGGGATCAAAAGCGATTTTAGTGAAGTTGAGGCCGCCAAATTTTATACTACGCAAAAATGCAAGCCGGAGTAGCTGTGATGTACTCCCTCTTTGATTTTCAGCAACGATCAAAAGTTGCCTGAACTGAGAAACATCAAGTGTTCTGAACAACACTTGCTCCGACACAGCTGCCCGCCAGGAGCGACACACTTCTGCAACGTTTATAATTTTGTCTACCATGTTCACCGTTCCAATTATATGCAACAATATTCCAAATGGTAATTCTGACCAATTCGCCATGTGTATATGTATGTTATATATATTGCTGTTCAAGAATCTGAATTCAGAAAATTATGCAAATGCTTTATATATCATCCCACAAAAATTTAGAAATGATGAAAATCGAATTTTATATGGTCTATTAAATGAATTCAGACGATCTACCAGGAGGTCAGGATGAAGGATGCATATGGAATTAACGAAGGATGATAATCTAGATCAAATTTGTCAAATAAAATGGTAACAAAATGGAGAAAAAGAAAAAAGTTTACCTTTGAAGAAGTATTATATGTATTGATCAGACAAACGCTGCACCAATAAAGAAGGAAAATTAATTAAAATTTTCTAAAGAAACATTGGTAGATGCACTGAAAAATGAATCAAAAAGCCTTATGGTGGTATAGATATATAATGTTAGCGTAATTAAAGCAATGAAAAAGAAAATACAAGAACCAAACATGTCAACCTTTTCTTCAAGAACTCTACTTGAAAATCAATAACTAATTAATGTCAGAATGTTTGAAAGTTTTTGTCCAAACACTAAAGTGATGAATTGAAGGAGATGAATGAAGTTGGAATAGATGAAGATTGTGTTTTATTAAATTTTATTAATTAGTGTAGATTATGAAAATTCAATATCATTTATTACGATTTTGTCCGTTCAATTATGTTTATTAACTCCTTTTCAAACTATTTATAAATTTGGTTATCATATTAATTTCAAATTTTGCACACTATATTTTAAAAATCTCATTTAAAATCATAAACTTTTCGATTTTGTTGTAATTTTAGTCAGTCTATTAAACGGCTCCGTCAATATATGTTAACAGCCTCTTTTTTTAAGGTTATTTTTATTATTTCATTTAAACTATTTGAAAAAATATATATATCCATCTTTTCTCTTTCTTATTGTATTCTTCCCTCTTTGTCGAGTGCCACCACCACCGACTCGATCACTCCCACCGCTACCAAATTTTCCTGGTTCATCTCATCGGATTTTCCTATGCTAATGGATTAACTTCATCTTCGTGGAAGAATCTCTTCCTAACCAATTTCTTCCAGGCCATCTCGTTCATCTCATCGTTTCTGAATACCTTTTCTTTCCTTTAAAAGAAACATGGCAAAAAGGCCCATTACTATAATCCAGGCGACAAAGAAGAAGTATATCCCGGACCTAATATGGCAGAGCATGGTCAAGAAAGCCTGTGCGATGATAAAAGTGCAGATCATGTTCAAGCTAACCGCGAAGAAAACCCAATACTTTTGGCCATTTCTAAAACAGACATCACATTTACTAATAATTTCTTAATCACAAATAGAGACCAATTTCAATAACATATATATCATATATATTTCCAGAAAAATTCTGTCTTGGAATGAAACAAAGAAGGCAGTTGCATGGGTTTTGATAATTTACCAGCATGAAGTGGACTTTCAGCCTTAATACGAGCACTTAAGCAAGAACCCATATATCAAAAGGCCAACTTTTGTTCCAGTCTGATCCTAGTTTTCGTTTCTTGTCCAAGAACAAAAATGTTATGGAGACTGGAGAGGAAGAGATGGCTTGCGGAGAAAGAAAAAAAGGGAAATAAATCCCCTTATGAGGTTGGCTTTTCTTGAGTTGAAGGGCTTGAGTTATCGTCACCTATTTAGACTGCAATTGCAGATATGAAATATTGGCGGTGGGAGTGATGGAGTCGGGTGGTGGTGGCAGGCGACAAAGAGAGGGAAGAAGGCAATATGAGAGAGAACGGATTTTTAAAAGATAGTAATTAAAACTTGAATTTAAAAATAGTGCAATGACCAAATTTATAATTCACTCTTAACTTTAATACTTTCTCCGTTTTTTATTAAATGACGTTTTAAGATTTTGAAAAATTGACTTTTATTTGATGTTTTATAATTTTTCACTTAAATATAATGGATAAACGTGGTAATTATTCTTATGGTAGATATTACGTGAAGTATTATGTAATTAATGATAAAGTAAAAGAGTAATTTGAGAAATTTAAATTATTCTTAAATTATCTGAAAATTCTATAACGTCATTCAATAAAGGGAGTAATTGTTTAGAAAAATTTGATAAACAAATGTAATATAGATTTGTTTTACAATATTAATAGTTTAATTTCAAAAATCAAACTTTTTTCTTTGATATTTTTCATTTTTACTAGAATTATATGGTAACTTTAAAAGAATATGGGAACTTTTTTAAATGTCAAAATTTCCTTTGGCAAAGAAAATTAAATGTCAAAATTTTCTGCCAGAGAGTGATGGGGAAAGGCGTTGCAATTGGAGGAAGTGGATTGTTCAGTCCTTTTTTAAGCTATAGTGGCGATGGCGTATTGGTAAGGGTGTTTGGGCTAAATTGGTGAATTCTTTAACTTACACTGCTCGGTTACGGACTTCATGGAAAAGGGTTCGCCACTCTGCATTGGAGGCGGCCTCTTTAACTAAAGTGTTGTTGTATAATGGTCAGGCCTCTTTTGGATGGACAATTGATCGGATCTTGAGGTATAATGGAAAGACAGAGGGCAGCCTCATTTCCCCGTCTCTCTTGGTTCTTGAATTTTCAATTGATAGGGTGATGTATTTGGATTTTTTCATCAACGTTTTGACATGCATCAGCGATGGCTATTGGATGGACATGTCGTTATCCTTTTCTCGCGGCATTGATTGCATCATATGGCATCCTTCCCCCCTTGGGGATTTTCTCTCTCTCTCTCTCTCTCTCTCTCTCTCTCACTCTCTCTCTCTCTCTCTCTCCAGCATATGAAGCTGTGCGTAGTCGGAATCCTCTGACTGCCTTCTCGGGTGGTTGCCGCCAAGATTGTCGGCCTTTTTGTGGCAGTGCTGGAATAATTTGCTTCCGTTTCCAAAGATTCATTGCAAGTTGGAGTTTGCAGTCTTTCCCTCCAGCTGTGTTTTTTGTAAGGCGAATGCTTAGACTCTTGATCATTTGTTTTTGGGTTGTGATAGAGGTGAAAGTGATGAGCTCAAGTGAATGAAATCATATTCTCATTAATTCAACACATGCATTATACACTGGGTTAAGATCCTCTGTGACACTCCATGTGACAAACTCCAATTACTTTGTATATATATATATATATATATTATATTTCATATTGGCTATGTTAGGATCTTAGGCACGAATTCTTAAAATTTACGTAGCGAATTTCCTAAAAGTTCATGCCTATTTGATTTAGTGTTAGTTAATCCTACGTTCTAAGCATTTAAATTCACCTTTGAAGCGTAATCGGTTGATCGACTTCTGGATCCTAGTTTGAAGCGTAATCGGTTGATCGACTTCTGGATCCTAGTTTGATGTTAGCTAACCACCACAAATCCTTTCTTGAAAGATTCTCTACTCTCAAGCACGAGAGTCTTCACAGAAAAACGGTGCTAGCCTTCTCTTGCCTGCAGAGCAAAATAGTTTTGGAAATTTTTGGTTTTCTAAAAAACGTGTGTATATCTGACTCACGTATATCCCTAGGATATATAACCGTCAAATAACATAAAATCAGTAAAAGATAAATATTCTTAATTTTAGATTATTATCTTTTTATTGATTTAGATTTTATCAAAACCGTGGATTAAACCCAGTGACCCATGGATCAGGCTAATTGGTCAAGAACCATCACAATTGCAATTTGGTTTCTTGATTTATGAGCCTATCCTAATTGCTCCTAGGTGCTTAATTAACTCTTAAGTAATACCACATAACTTTTAATAATATTTAATTAAACTATTTAATTAAATATTATTTATCTAAGTATAACAATTATACTTAATGCGAGCAAGATTACTTATTATGTATCATCGAACTCTCTTATGTGCGATCGTGTAGGCCCATTCTAAATTGGCAATGGATAACTCAACCTAATTGATTAATCCATAAGTCATTAGTGGTTTCTAGCAAGACATAATGACTACCAAATTTAGAACGAGGGTCGAATGGTGATTCAACACAACCTTTAGAGCATACTATGTATGATCCTCTACATTGATATCTCGTTTAGTATAAGGCATGGAACTATCATCCTTATTTAGCTAAACGTTTACTTAATCTCTTAGTGACACTGAAATTCATCAAACAAATGATAACCCTTATCATTCCTTGGGCACGACCATGCATTTCTTAGTTCACTATGAAGTGGCTTAGATATCATATTTCACTTAAAAGAGACTTGTAGTCTCATCACTTCACTCACATACTTTAGCGTGATTCATAGCATACTCAATCATACCCGTACTTGGCAACCTGTTACAACTCCGTCAGGCGTATGTCAAAGTACACTACTCTTCACCTAAGACCATGTAATGATTTATGGTCTAAGGATTCTAGTAGAAGTACTACTCAAACGAATCATTCATGTTATAAGTAGTTCATAGAGTGTTTCTTTTGGCTAATTGATTTCATGAATTTAAACATGTAGAAGAATGTTACATTCCAGAAAATTAACCCATCTGATAAATCATCAACCAAATGAAAAATGTCTATTTATATATATAGCCATTATAAGAGCACATAAATCAACAGGCTAATGGGTCCTAATAATCTTGGGCATGTCCATATGTACATTACATTTATTATCCCCCCGCACTCGAAGCACTTGGGGACTGAAAGCCAAGAGTGGATCTAAACTGGAGATACTTCTCCCTAGAGAGAGACTTGGTGAGAATATTAGCCAGCTGGCAAGTGGTAGGAATGTGTAAAACCTATAAGAGACCAGAAGCAACTCGTTCATGCAAAAAGTGAACATCCAGGGCAATATGCTTGGTGCGAGTATGAAACACAGTATTGACAGCTAAATAGGTGGCTGAAATATTGTCACAGACAATAAGAGGTCGATGGCGAAGGCAAAAATGGAGCTCGGACAGCAATGACTCAAGCCAAATCGCCTCAGCAGTGGCAGCAACAACAACACGATACTCAGACTATGCAGAGGAACGAGACACGTTGGCTTGTTTCTTGGAGGACCAATAAATCAAAGCAGAACCCAAAAATATGCAATAGTCAGTAGTGGAGCGGCGAGTCAATGGGTAGCCAGTCCAATCAGCATCAGGGTAAGTCACCAAGCGGTCTAGAGACCTAAAGATTGCTAGTTTGAGAAGCATGCATAAACTGACAAACCAAGTTCCCGGCAAACTGAATATCAGTGCGAGTGAATGTGAGATATTGAAGAGCACCCACTAAACTACGATACTCAGTGGGATCAGCGACAACAGAAGTAGGATCTGCCGAGAACTGGATGGAGCGGGGTGATAGCAGAGTTGGCAGTGGACAAATGAGCACACTGAAAAAGCTTTTCAACATACTTCTGCTTATAGAGAAACAAACCAGCCGAAGCACTTTGTATTTCTCCTCCGCCTCAGGTAAAGTTTGTTGCTTGGAAAGAGAGGTTGTGACTAATAATGTGTTGAATACTTGTGGGGCTTTTGATGGGAAGAGCAAGGTAGGTTGGGTTTTTCTCTTCGCTTTGGAAGTGGCCGACTAATACATGCTGCATCGGATGGCTTTGATAATGGTTTAGTGTTTTTAGCTGAGATTGCAACAATCTTGCATGGCATTCGCTATTGTAAATATCTAAATTTACCAGTATTGCAGATAATGTTTGATAGCCTTATGGTGGTGCATATAATAACAGGGGATCTTCCTATGCACTGGCATCATACTTTGGCATTAACAGAAATCTCACAGTCTGTGGCGGAATTACAAGCATTGGTCAACCCTGTCTTGAGGGAAGAAAATGTAGTTACTGGTTATTTGGCTTGTATGGGTTTGAATGGAATGGCTGCTAATTTTGATTTGGTTTCTATGGTTGCAAGGGGTAATGGCTTTCTTTGGTGAGAATTGCTCAATCTGAAGGAAATATGCAGTTTTATGGTGGCTTCTAGTTCTCCTTTGCAACATATATTCAGGGAAGGAAAGAAGCAAGCTGATTTTCTAGCTCGACTTGGCTCCTCTCGTATTTCCATTTCCTATTTGGCTCTCAATGCTCTACCCTCTAGCCTTCGAGGATTGATTACATTAGACTCGGCTTCCATTCTGGCTTTGCGAATAAGGTAGCACAAGTAGCTAATGCCCGTTTGGGAGTATATATTGGTCTTTTTGTATTGTTGGTAGGTAATTTCTTGAATAGGAGCAATTTTTTATGCGTGTAAAGCATAGGCCAAGAGCCTTCTTTTTTATGTAAGGTGTGCCGCTCCTTATCTTTTGTATCTTCCTTCCAAGCTAATATCAGGGTATCCAACCCCACTGGTTTATAAGCCTCCTTGATTAGTGAGAATGTTGTTTTTATTTTTCAAAAGAAACCAAGTTTTTTGACATGTTCAATTGGATTGCAGCAAAAGTACTGTACCACGATAGAACATAAGAGATGAATGCTTTGTCATCAGATTAATTCATGATTATCACTCTCGAAAATCAAATGTTCATACATAAACTAATAGTTAAAAAAATGCAACCTGAATCCAAACATCAAACATGCTGCATATAGCAAACTAAATTTAAGAGATGAATTGATGTTCATAGTTACTGCAAATCTAGGTGCCTAACTAATGCTCATCTCAATTAAATTCTGAAGGATTTAAAACGTTGAGGGGTGGAGCTGCGGCCACGCAGGAGATGCATTCATCCCATTGACAAACATGATAGACTTGGAGCTTGGGAAGGTTCCTCAGCCTGCGAGCGATATCAATGACTACTGCAAGATCCCTAATTCTGGGGAAAGAATTGGCATTTTCAACCTGGTGGATAGAAATGTAGAATTCCTCAAGACTTATCATCCTAGATAATGCTTCAGTCACATCTGTGATAACAAGTCCACAGCGTATGCTTAACACCTTCAGCCTAGGCATCCAGTTGCTTATGGCGTCTAGAGTCGTGCCGTTGAAGAGAAAGCCACAAAATTTGAGGACTTTGAGATTCATACAATTCACACCAACAATGTTGAAGACGTTTTCAGGAGGATAATAGAAAGCATTGAAGCCAATGTATATAGTTTCCAAATTTGGCCAGGATCTGCACGTTTTCTTTAGTCCTGCGTCTGTTATGTTATTTGGGAATGGTAGGGCTAGTTCTTTCAAATTGGGGCACCTGCATGTGTTAATCAAACATAAAACAGGTAAGAAAATTTTATATATGAACAAAATCTGATAATAACCGTCATACCTTTCACATACCGTTCTTGTTTAAAAAAATAAAAGAAGAAAAAAAGGAATAATTGAATTCATACAAGAAGATTTTGGATATACCTTTCATATGCATAGCGCAAATGCTTATGGCTGACTTCAAATCGGGGATCAAAAGCGATTTTAGTGAAGTTGAGGCCGCCAAATTTTATACTACGCAAAAATGCAAGCCGGAGTAGCTGTGCTGTACTCCCTCTTTGATTTTCAGCAACGATCAAAAGTTGCCTGAACTGAGAAACATCAAGTGTTCTGAACACCACTTGCTCCGAAACAGCTGCCCGCCAGGAGCGACACACTTCTGCCACGTTTATAATTTTGTCTACCATGTTTACCATTCCAATTATTTGCAACAATATTGCAAATGGTAATTCTGACCAATTCTCCATGTGTATATGTATGTTATATATGTTGCTGTTCAAGAATCTGAATTCAGAAAATTAAGCAAACGCTTCATATATCATACCACAAAAATTTAGAAATGATGAAAATCGAATTTTATACAGTCAATTAATCGAATTCAGACGATCTACCAGGAGGTCAGGACGAAGGATGCATATAGAATTAACGAAGGGTGATAATCTAGATCAAATTTGTCAAATAAAATGGTAACTAAATGGAGGAAAAAGAAAAGTTTACCTTTTATTCTATGTATTGATCAGACAAACCCTGCACCAACAAAGAAGGAAAATTATTTAAAATTTTCTAAACAAACATAGGTAGATGCACTGGAAAATGAATCAAAAAGCCTTATGGTGGTATATATATATATATATAATGTTAGCGTAATTAAAGCAATGAAAAAGAAAATACAAGAACTAAACATGTCAACCTTTTCTTCAAGAACTCTACTTGAAAATCAATAACTAATTAATGTCAGGATATTTGAAAGTTGTTGTCCAAAAACTAAAGTGATGAATTGAAGGAGATGAATGAAGTTGGAATAGATGAAGATTGTAATTTTTATTAAATTTTATTAATTAGTGTAGATTGTGAAAATCCAATATCATTTATTAAGATTTTGACCGTTCAATTATGTTTATTAACTCCTTTCCAAAGGGTCTATAAATTTTGTTATCATACTATTTTCAAATTCAGTTTTACACACTATATTTTAAAAATCTCATTTAAAATCATAAATTTTTCGATTTTATTATACTTTTGATCATTCTATTAAACGGCTCTGTCAATCTCTTAACAGACCTTTTTTGTAAGGTTATTTTTGTCATCTCATTCAAACTCTTAAAAGAAGAAAAAAAAAACCTATCCATCTTTTCTATTTCTTATTGTCTTCTTCTCTCTTTGTCGAGTGCCACCACCACCGACTCGATCACTCCCACCGCTACCAAATTTTCCTGGTTCATCTCATCGGATTTTCCTATGCTACTGGATTAACCTCATCTTCGTGGAAGAATCTCTTCCAAACCAATGTTTCTTCCAGGCCATCTCGTTCATCTTATCGTTTCTGAATACCTTTTCTTTCCGTGAAAAGAAACATGGCAAAAAGGCCCATTACTATAATCCAGGCGGCAAAGAATAAGAACATCCCGGATCTAATATGGCAGAGCATGGTCAGGAAAGCCCGTGCGATGATAAAAGTACAGATCATGTTCAAGCTAACCACGAAGAAAACCCATTACTTTTGGCCATTTCTAAAACGGACATCACATTTACTAAGAATTTCTTTTCTCCCTTTCTTTTTTTTTTTTTTTTTTTTTTTTTTTTTTTTGAAAAAAGATTTAATCTTTAGCTCTCGCATACAATCCAATCTGTCTATCAAAAATATCACATCTGCGTGCAGCAAATTCAAACCCCTAGAACAAAACAAGCTAGTAAAGGTAAGTTCTTTTTAATCACAATTCTCCCTTTCTTTCTTTTGGAAAACCACATAGGATCTAACCGAAAAGGGAAAACTTTAATCAAACAGGAGCCAAGCAATTCCAAACAAATAGAACATTACATTCAGTCAGGTAATCCGATTCCTATCGCTAACAGCTAAAAGAGGTCATCTGCACAAAAGGGCATAGAGATTACAGCCTAATTATAGTCTTAATAACAAATAGAGACCAATTTCAATAACATATTTCCATAAAAATTCAGTCTTGGAATGAAACAAAGAAGGCAGTTGCATGGGTTTTGATAATTTACCAGCATGAAGTGGACTCTCAGCCTTAATACGAGCACTTAAGCAAGTCTGATCCTTGTTTTTTCTTTCTTGTCCTAGAAAAAAAATGGTATGGAGACTGGACAGGAAGAGCTGACTTGGGGAAAAAAACTGGGAAATAAATCCCCTTATGAGGTTGACTTTTCTTGAGTTGAAGGGCTTGAGTTATCGTCACCTATTTAGACTGCAACTTGCAGATATGAAATATTGGCGGTGCGAGTGATGGAGTCGGGTAGTGGTGGCAGGCGACAAAGAGGTAAGAAGACAATGCGAGAGAGAAAAGGGGGATAGGTTTTCTTTTAAGATTTTGATTGAAATGACAAAAACCTTAAAATAAGAGGTATGTTAAGGGGTTGAGCGAATGATTTAACATAGTAGAATAAAATCGAAAAGTTAGTGATTTTAAAATGAATTTTTAAAAGAGAATCACTAAAACTGAATTTGAAAATAGTATAATAGCAAATTTATAATTCACTCTTAAATTTAACAATTAATTTTAATAAATTTATACGTTCTAATTTTTTAGAGAATTTTTTTATGAAATAAAAGATATAAAACTGATATTGATGTTTTTACTAAGAATAAACCTATATAGATCTATCCTATCAAGTGGTGGATATACCACATGTCGAAATTTTAATTCAAAAAGGATAAATCACTAATTTTCTGATGAAAACTCCAAAATATAGATCTATAGATCCATGATGACTGAATCTTCTAGGACTAAACCAGCAAACATCGTCGCTACCAATCCAACAAATTTCACAAACAAAATTGCCGCCATAACAACGAACACCATCAATGAAACCGCAACTAATACACTACCAGTAGATCTGAATCTATTGAAGGACAAAAGAAAATAATGATTGGGGATAATCCCTTTTTATTGGATGACGAAACTAAAAATAAGAAAACGAAAACAGGCAATAAATTTATTTCTTCCATTCTCCCATGATGAGAATATGGGGGAAGAAATATTTTTGGAGGGTTGAGTTTGGGAGAGAAGAAAGGAAAAAAATAGTGACTGCTAGGGTTGGAGTTAATTTTTTCTTTTTTAGAGATATTTGGTAAACAAATGTAATAGTTGATTCATTTCACAATATTTATAGTTTAATTTCAAAAATCAAATTTTTTTCTTTCATACAAAATTTTTTATTTTTACTAGAATTATATGGTAACTTTTTAACTATTTTTTTTTTCCCAAACTTTCATATTTTTAGAACCTTTTTTGAATTTTGAATCCCTAATTACGCTTTATCTTTTCCGGCGGTTTTTCGGCTCTTTTTTTTTTTTTTTTTTTTTCCCACGCCACCAGGATAGCAGCTCCCGATCCAGGGGACCTCCTTCCCCAATCAGGCCCACTGCTTCGAACATTCTTTTCACTCTTTCAAGAACGTTCAAAAACATCCGCAGCAGTTTCACCGAGGAAGGTTAAGTATCATAATGGAAGCCCCGTTGTCATGTTCACATCTGAAGAATTCGCTAAACTTATTGTCCCGCACCATCTCAAACTTGTGGGCAAGTTCTATTATAGAAGGCCACGGATGACGGATATCCGTTGAGAAGTCAGTACAATTGGTTTTCAAGGTAGCTTTGATGTCGGTCTTCTCAATGCCCAACATGTAATTTTGAAGTTCGACCGCGATGAAGACTATCAGCGGTGCTGGATTCGTGGGACTTGGATGATCGGTGGATATCAAATGAGGATCCTTAAGTGGACTCCGGACTGTAAATATGAAGAGGACCCCCCGGTGGCGCCGATTTGGGTGTCCTTACACTATCACTCTCCTAAATCGATATTTTCACTTGCCACAGTCATCGGAACACTTTTGCAGGTTGATGCTCCTACTGTTAATGGTTCGCGTCCGTCAGTGGCACGAGTTTGTATTGAGGCTAACCTTTTGGAGAGAATTAGGTAATTTGAATGAAATTTGTTTGTTTCTCTCTACTACTGATTCTCATCTAGTGCATATTTATAGAGAAGGAAACAAGACTGCAGACTTCCTTAGCTTCACTTCTTAGAGTTTTACGTGGTTTGATTAAAGTAAAAGCTAATTCAGTACTCGCATTGAGATTTCGGTAGTATAAGTAGATAGTGCTCCTGATGGGAGTATTGGTGACTGTATAGTAGCCTTGTCCACGAGGGCTTGCGGGTCTGTTCATTAAAATATATATATATATATATATATATATTCCTTTGGCAAAGGAGTGATGGGGAGAGGCCTCGCAAATTGAGGAAGTGGTCAAAAGTCACCTTCCCAGAGAAGGAGAATGACCTTGGGATTCGACAATTAAAGGGGATTGTTCAGTCCTTTTCTTTTAAGCTATGGTGGCGAATGGCGATGGCGCATTGGTAAAGGTATCTGGGCAAAATTTGTGAACTCTTTAACTTACACTGCTCGGTTACAGACTTGATGGAAAAGGGTTCGCCACTCTGCGTTGGAGGCGGCCTCTTTAACTAAGGTGTTGCTCTACAATGGTGAAGCCTCTTTTGGATGGACAATTGATCGGATATTGAGGTATTATGGAAAGACAGAGGGCAGCCTCATTTCCCGTCTCTTTCGGTTCATGAATTTTCAATTGATAGGGTCACATATTTGGGATTTTTTTCATCAACATTTTGACATGGATCAATGTTGGCCATTGATGGACAAGCTATTATCCTTTTCTCGTGGCATTGATCGCATCATATGGTGTCCTTCCCCCTCTGGGATTTTCTCTCTCTCTTCGGTATATGAAGCTGTGCTTAGTCGGAATCCTCAGACTGCCTTCTCAGGTTTTCTTTGGCCTAAGTGGTTGCCGCCAAGAGTGTCGGCCTTTTTGTGGCAGTACTGGAATAATTTGCTTCGGCTTCCGAAGATTCATTGCCAGTTTGGGTTCGCATTCTTTCCCTCCCGCTGTGTTTTTTGTAAGGCGAATGATGAGACTCTAGATCATTTGTTTTTGGGTTGCTCCTATGTCGAGGTAATATGGATGTTTTGGCAATGCTTCTTTGGCCTTCGTATGCTTTGGACTTTTAATCGGATTTCCCTCTTATTGTGGTGGGGGCGCGCTTCTAATGGCGGAATCTTGGCTCAGCTTCAGCGAGTAACTCCGAACTTAATCATGTGGAAAATCTGGAAGCTTCGAAATAACATTTTTTATGAAGGTGTCTTGCCTCCTCCTCCGAGGTTGCTAATCAAGAAAATCTACCTATCCTTGGCTGAGATTCTATTGGCATATCGTACTACAGCAGCGCGCAATCGAGAGCGGGCAATAATGCATTCCTTTTTCGGGTTCAGCTTTGTATTTCTCGTCTGCCCCGGGTAAAGTTTGTTGCTTGGAAAGAGAAGGTTGTGGCTAGTTATTTGCTGAATACTGATGGGGCTTTTGAAGGAAAGAGAAAGGTAGGTTGGGGTTTTGCTCTTCGCTTTGGGAGTGGCCGAATAATACATGCTGCATCGAGTGGCTTTGATAATGGTTCAGTGCCTTTAGCTAAGATTGCAGAAATCTTGCATGGCATTTGCTATTGTAAATGTCTAAATTTACCTGAATTGCAGATAATGTCCGATAGCCTTATAGTTGTACGTATGATAACGGGGGATCTTCCTATGGATTGGCATTATATTTTGGCATGAACAGAAATTTCACAGCCTGTGGCTGAATTACAAGCATTGGTCAACCTTGTCTTGAGGGAAGGAAATGCAGTTGTTGATTATTTGGCTTGTATGGGTCTGAAGGGAATGGCTGCTAATTTTGATTTGGTTGAAGATCTTCCTCTGTAATTAAAGGGCCTCTTTGTGCTTGATGCGCAAGGAGTTCCAGGCTTATAGGCAATATTTTGTAATAGTTAGAGCTCTTCGTGAGTATTGGACTCTGAATGGTCTATGAGGGGTGGAAGGCCTCTGCTAATTTACATTGATAGTTTTGGATTAGTGTTAACACTGCTCAATGTATCTTATTCCTTTTATTTAATTCTAATAATAGTGTCGAGACCTGTGAGACTGTTTTTTAAAAAATTAATAAATGATAAATTTTTATTTTATTATAAGAGTTTTACTAAAAAATTTATTTAATGCTCAATATTATAAATGGGACTTTTTTTTAGGGGAAATAATACTTGTATAGGCACCTGCATATGGGTTAATGCAGGCTGAGGCAGTATTTGGCTTTGTACTGAAACTTTGTTTTTGGTGGAATATATGGAAGGGAGTATTCCCAGTCGGATTCAATTGAGCCTTCGTTTTTGTTAAGGGTAGTATTATATGTGGTCCCTTTTTCTTATTCATTGCCTATTTTTTTTAAAAAAAATCTTTAATTTTCTTAAGGATCGCACCCTAATTCTTATCTTACACTCTCTTAATACTTATTTTTCAACCCTCCTATTAATATAAACTTTGTAATAGTTAGTAGTTTCGAGGAGTATTGGTGACTGTATAATCTAAGTTGGAGAGAGAACTACACTAGATTAGTATGGGAGTTTGGATACGTCTCGACACTGTCCACTGTACCTTTTCTTTTGTTTAATTTTTAAGAAAAGTGTACCCAGATGAGGCTTATGAGACTGTTTAAAAAAAAATTATCTTTTGACCCTTCTATTATTACAATATAATCCTTATTTTTCTTAAACCCCAAATCTTATATACCACCCCTTTTAATTACCAATATAATATTTTAATAATTTAAAAAATAAAAAATACCAATATAAATTACAAATGTGCTATTATACTATTAAAAGATACTAAAAATACTAATATATTTTTTATTCTACATCGTTATAAAAGAAATTAAGATTTGAAATTTTTTTTTGTCTAAATCCTACAAGGGTTACTAGTTACCTACAAGTACCTATATATAATAACAAAAACTCCCACAAAACAGTTTCGTTTTTGAAGAAGAGGCTAAGATTAATGCTTGCGTTTTCTTTTTATTTTTTAAGGGGTTTACTAGTTACCATATCAATTTTTAAGGTGTGGTAGATAAATTTAGACAAAATTCTCTTTTTACTTAAAAAAAAAAGAAAAAAAAGTATTGTAGAGCTATTTTAATCTAAATTGGGACAATAAAAAATAAGAAATGAGGCAGTAACTACTAAAACTTTTATTTTAACCATGCTAACAAAATATATCTATACTACGCTAAGGATTTCTAATTCAATTTTCCATTATATCAACTGGTTTTCGGAAAAAACAATGAATTAATTTTCCTCCTGTTTTTGTGCGAGATTTATCTTATCAATATATAAAAGCCATTTTTATCGCAAAGAACTAACAAAATCATAAAAATGGGAAGGCCACATTCAGCACCGCTTTTCATTGCATGAGTTGCTCTTTTGCTTCTTTCTAATTTGTATAGAAGAATTTATGTCTTGTTGAGCCTTATATACTATTTAAGCCAAATTAATTATCTAATCTGGCGATTCATGTTATGCAAGTGTATATACAATTTTCTTTAAAGAAAAAAAAAAAAAAAAAAAGTGAATGCATTCGTGATATCTAATAAAAGAGAAACTCTTAATTTCTTTTTGTTTGGTGGCTAAAAAGAAAGTATGTAGAAGTCCAAAGTCTTGGTTGATTTTACCTGATTAGTTTTATCCATTGCTCCCAAAGTTAAAACCAGAAAATAGATTAATAAAAACAATAAATATCAAATTTAAAATTGTTTAGATTTTTAGGGAATCAATAAATATTTATGCCTCCAAAATCTAATCAAAGATAAATGCTATCCTAGCCCATCATAAAAGAAATTATGGTTGGATCCACAGATGATTGGCAGGCGTTTTCCCAGCTGCAAACATGTAACATTTGAAGGCTTTGGAAGCATTTGATGCTCCGAGCTTGATTAATAGCTAATCGAACTTCACTGATCCTGGGTAAATTATATGACAAGGCTCCATTCCTAAGGAAGGAAAGGTGAACTTCCTCCAAACTTGGAATGCTGTTGGAGAAATCTTTTATCAGATTTGATTCCAGCCGTACACAACGGGCGCTTAACACTTTCAGAATAAGTATGAACTTATTTATGGCCCACGCATGTGTGGTGGTGAAAATCCAGCAACAAATTTTTAGTACCCTTAGTCTCAAGCAGTAGAGACCAACTGTTTTAAACATGAGGAACGGAAGGACACTACCAGAGTGATATGGAAGGTGAAAACACTCGAGATTTTCCCAAAACTGGAGAGCATTGTTCACCCCTCTCTCTGTTGTGTAATTCAGAAATGGCAACACTAGAGTTTTCAAGTTTGGGCACCTGTACACCATATATATATATATATATATATAAATTTCATCCATCAAGATAATAAATTAATGGAGAGATGATTGAAACTCAAGATTGGCTATTGTCTTGGGAGTTGATGGCTTTATATGCCTTTGCCATACAACAATGTTGAGAACTTTGGACACTGTCTCGTTGGAGGCAGCTAATCGCCAACTACGACAAACTGCTGCAACATTATTAATTTTGTCTAATATGTTCACCATCGAAATTATGTAAACCAAGATTTCTTGTGGCATTTATGACAAATTCCTTCTATTCATGGAACGAGTCACGGCCATTGTCTGCGCTTTAGGTTAACCTAAAGATGAATTTTGAGAGTAAATATTTAGATATGAGATAGAATTAATAAAATCCTGCAACTAATATGTTCCATGGAAACGGAAACGTTAATTCCTACATCTTTTTAAAAAAGAACAACCACAATCTTTTTTGTTAAAATAAAAATAATTCAATTAATAAGAGTGAGGAATACTTCAATTAGGCACTGCTACGTCATAAGTTTCATGAATAATGAGATTGTTTCAGAAATGATGGGTTAAAATTGCTTGAGTAATTAATGATTTTGAATAAGCATAGACTAAAACTTGCAAGGTAACGAAGAAGCATTTATGAAGGAGTACTAAGCTAATACACAGTCATAAGAAGAAAGATCATTCAAAGTTAGTAACAAGGTTTTCAAAAAAAAATAATAATATTTTTTTCCCAAGTTTTAATTTAAAAATGCATTCTATTCATTATCGTTAATCCCCAAAAGAAAAAATTAAGAAAAGGTACATCCAGAGCCAATCCTTATTGTCCTTGACCCTAGAAAATATGGCGAGAAGAGATAAATTTAGTACTTTCAAACATGCAATTAAAGCATGCAATATTTCAGACAATAAATAGTAATAATAAGCAAAAATGACTATCAAGATATATCATCTCTAAATGAAGCATTCAAAGGAAACTTAAAAATCAAAAAAGAAAAATCTAACAAAAAAATTACCTTTTTCGATGAGAGATCTGCGTTTAGATAATCGGTTGCACAAACACTGAATTTAACAACTAAGGCAAAATAAACAAGAAAAGGAAAAGAAAATTGGAGAAGGTTGCACATCCATGGTAAAGATTAATGAAAAAGCTTGTTGAAAATTAGAAAAGAGGGCAGCCATTACGAAATCAAATTAATTTCTTCCTCAGTTTTGTAGAATTGTAAAACATGTGGAAACCAAAAATATATAGATATATCAAGATCAATGCAGTAACAATTAACAAAATGAGCTAAGAAAAGGAATTACTAGTTACCGTCACAGTACTTTTCTTTTATCGCCCCAATTTGGACTAAAATGCCACTCTACAATACCTTCTCTCTTTCTCCCTTTTATGTAAAATAATATTTTTTATCAAAATCTATAGACTACAGCCCCAAAAAGTGAGGCAGCAACTAGTAAGTCCGGTAAGAAAATATATACATACTTCGAGATATAGAGAGAGACAAAGAGAGACTGAGAGAGGTTTTAAACGACGAAGAAATTGATGAAGAATGATGAGGAATTTCTTAAAATATGATTAATTTTAAAACAAAGGAGATTTTTAGGGTGATTTGTTAATAGTATTCCGTCATAGGGTGTTCGCATTTGGAAAATGCGAACTTAAATGGGAAAAAAAGTTTTGAGACGTGGTGCTAGTTGTTTTTGACATGGTGATAGTTTTTTTTTGGACATGGTGCTAGTTGTATTTGGACGTGGTGCTAGTTATTCTGAGACGTGGTGGACTGTTCTTGTTAAAAAAATCAATTTAAATTCACATGCATGGATGTAGACGTTTCTGGACGTGGTGCTAGTTGTTCTGAGACGTAGTGGACTATCTTTGTGAAAAAAATTAGTTTAAATTCACACGCATGGATGTAGACGTCTCTGGACGTGGTGCTAGTTGTTTTTGACGTGGTTCCTGTAGTTCTGAGACGTGGTGCTAGTTGTCTTTGTGAAAAAAATGAGATTGACCTAAATACCCTCAAAAAAGGGTTCCGTTATGAAGCTTAACGGCCAACATGGAATGAGTGACTATTTTTAAAAATAAAATGAAAGTATGATGACCTTAAAAATAGTTTTCAAAGTATAATGACCAAAAATGGAAACTAACCATAGCATGATGACCAATTTTGAAATTTACTTTAGTATTTATTGCAATCTAATGTACTTGAACAACATCTCACTTAACCTAGTGTATAATAACCTTTCAAACTCTAAACAATCCACAACTCTTTATCATGTACTCAAATCAACAATAACCTAATTTGAATCAATTGACACATCCATATTTTAGTGTGATTATAGAGATGTAACTATTAACTCATTCTACGCAACAATGAGCGGGATGCTACTACCAAAATCATGTATCAAGCAAGTAATATATATAATAACACTGAAAATAAATAATGAGTTTAAAACTATTTGAATATAAATAGTGACAATGCATATAAAATTTATTTAACAAAATTAATGTGAGTCTTTTATATTAATTATACAGGTTTTAATGAAATAAAAGAAATATAAAATAATCTTTAACATAATATTTAAAGTTTAATATAATTTGTCAAGAAAATTTATGAATTAATTGTATGAATTAAATTATTAATAGAATAATTATGTACAAAAAATAAAATAGACAATATTAATTTAATATTCCTTTTTTTTAAATTAGGACAAAATGCGAATTCAGGAGAAATTGCTTCAATCTTTAACATTGATTAATTTAATATAATTAGTGACATTTAAACATAATTTTCCCTCAAAAAAATTTAAACATACTTAAAAATAAAATTTATGAATTAAGTTTATGAATTTAATTATTAATAAAATAAATAGGTGCAAAAGAAAAAAAGAATTTTACATTTGCATTTGCTAACCAATAAAAATAAAATAATTACGGGAGAGTTTGTATTTGAAAAATGTGAACTCAAAGGTCGCATTTTGCAAAAGCGAAGATCCCACGACGCAACCCAACTCCGAAACACCCTAAATGTATCCAATATTTTTAATTTAATCACATTTTAAGAAATTCCTCAAAGAATGATGGGGTGCTTAAATGCTTTATGAAATGGATTTTGAAAATCTTATTACAAGAACTCCAAACTCAACCTTATTAGTGTAAGTAAAATTAACACTTGTACCCAATGAGCGAGTAAATGAGTCGATATACAACTAGTTTGTTCTATAAAAATAATTTATTTAAAATTATTTTATTTTGAATAGTGTATACATTACATAAAATATTTATTAGTGTTTGATTTTCATTTGTAAATTAATATTTGAATAATAAATTAAATAATTAAATAGTTAGGTTTTAAAATTGAACTATTTTTGTAAGGAAATTTTTTTTTTAAACGAATCCTATAATAAAAATTTTTTAAACAAAAATATTTCTATAGGATGGAGGGAGTATTATATATTATTTAAAGATAATATTTTATTTATTATATTATTTTAAATTAATTAATAAAATAATTATATTCATTGGAGGGAGTACATCCGAAATTCTAATATAATTTCTCATTTAAAATTTAGTTCGCAGCTACTTAAAAAAAAAAAAAAAAAAAAGTTCGCAGCTACTTTTTGTTTCCTTTTCTGTTGGGTTCATTTTTCGAGGATGGAGATAGAAATGTAAAATTCTTTAGATTTTGAAAAAAAATAATAATAATAATAAAGATGTAAGAAAATACAACACCTTGCATTCCCATTTTGATTTCATCAATAATTTTTTTATTTTGTTCATAATATTTTTATTCGTGGTTTATCAATCAAGGTATTCAAAATTAAATGTGCGAATTCACAGTAAGTTAGAGCCACCAAAAACCAAATCTAACACAAATGGAATTCAATATCTAACTAGTTTAACTAGACATCAAAATTTTATTATTATAATTTTATATTATCTTAATTAATAAAATCAAATTAAATTAATTAACAAGCAAGTTTTTTGACAAACCGGCTTCATAAAAGGAAAAGACAACGTCTTGTTAGCTCAAGATTTAACTCAATTCTTGAAGGACAAGGCTCAAGGCTGACCGGAACTATCCCGGGCAGGCTAAGTAAAGGGAAGAAGAAGAAGGGAGAAACTAGGGTTGGGAGAAAATAATTATACAAAGCCCCTTAAAAATAAATTTAAACACAAAAGTCCTAAAAACTAACACTAAATTTGGTCAGACCGTTTGTTGATCAAATTTTCGTTAAGAGGGATCAAAGACCTAATAAATTAATATTTGGAGATTAAAAAAGCTCCCGTAAAATTAGAAGGGACCAAAAATGAAACAAGGTCTATTATAAGAGACCAAAAAAATATTTTGGACATGTTGAAAGCTTTTGACCGAATCTCTTGGCAGTTTCTAGAAGTCATTATGCTCAAATTCGGTTTTCCCGCCTTTAAGTGCAATTAATCTTGGCTAATCTTCGTGGGAGCTAGTTCTGTGTGTTGATTAATGGTTCTCCGGCTGGCTTCTTCACGTCGTCAAGGGGTTTGAAACAAGGTGTTCCCCTGTCCCCAATCCTATTTATTCTAGTCTCAAAAGCCTTCTCATGGGGTTTGAAGGCAAGAGTGTTGGACGGTCGCATAAGTCACTTCACTTCTCCTCTGGGTTCACTTATAGTGTCACATCTTGCATTTGCAGATGATGTGCTAATCTTCTCTAGGGGTCAGGTGAGTTCTTTGCGTGCTTTACTAGCCTTTTTAAATCTATACGAAAAAGGTTCAGGTCAAAAGATTAACAAAAGCAAGAGTTCAGTAATTTTTCTTCATTCCTACACTCTCTCTAGGCGGGGAAGAATATTTCGTGTCTTAGGTATGACGAAGGGATCTCTCCCTTTTTCCATATTTGGGCTGCAACCTTTTTATTGGGCGCGTCCGAGCAAGTTATTTTCAAGGGTTGCTGGCTATCATTGATGCTAAATTGGGAAATTGGAAGAATAAATTTCTATCTCAAGCTGGTCGGATTCAGCTGATCAAATCTGTTCTTTTTTCCATTCTAGTTCATCTATGCTCTGGATTCTACCTCCTAAAGGGATAATTAAGGCTCTCTAACGCCGATTCTTAGCTTTCCTTTGGGCCTCTTGGGATGTAAGTCCCTACCATCATTAGCTTTCTTGGGAACGCCTCCCATTCCCAGTATCTCAAAATGGTCAGGGAATCCGGCAAATTCCAGTGATGGTTGATAGTTTGTGGGCCAAGTTATGTTGGAACAGCCGAAATGGCCTGGGCCTGTGGGGGAAACTTTTGGCCACTCTATCCTACTCAGCGAGGATGCGAACTTCATGGTGGAAAGTTGCTCGCCAGGGGCGGAGCTATGTGTAGTTGAGGTGGGCATATTTTATGTAGTAGTTTTATATATAAATATTTTAAATATTTTTATATTTTGCCCCCACTAAAAAGTATTAAATTATGGGCAACAAAAAAATTAAAATGTACAATTCTATATTTACTATATAAAAAAAGCAATTAGAGTGCTACTACTAAGCCTACTTACAATCTTAAAAAATAAGAAATTAAAGTATAATTGTAAACTATAGCGTTACTATAGTAGGTAAAGTATAACTTTTTTTACTATATGAAAATAGGGTAGACGGTAAAAAACCTAATCCAAGGCTGCATTGCCTCCGCGACCACCTATCAATTGCTGAAAATTGTTGATCAATCAAAAAAGTATCTTTAAAATCTTGTATATTCTAAACACCTATAATATTTATTTTTTATATTTGTGAAATTCATAATAAATCAATATAAAAATAATGTGTGGGCATGACAAAAGTTGGTGATTACATATTTTTCAAAAAATCTTAACATTTTGCTTCTTATCAATCTCTATGTTTGGTTAGGCCTGAGCACCCTTTGGTTCAGAATTTTTGGCATTCAGCCCTCCTTCCGAAGATTTCTTTCTTCCTTTTGAGACTTCTCAATGGCCATCACCCCTTCCCAGAAATTATTAGCAAGTTTGTTTTTTCTTCTAACCCTTCCATCTGAAACTTTTGTATGATGCATAGAGATTCAATGGGTCATTGTTTTTTTGGTTGCTCGGTGATCAGAAGGGTCTGGAACTATTTTTCATGTCTGCGGGGCTGGGTACCATTCGGGTATTTGGTTGGTCTATGTTGGATCGTTGGTGGAGCTCCCGAAACATATTCTTAAGACCTGACTCCTCCAGTTTTACTATGGGAAATTCGGCAACTTCGTAACTCTATCATTTTTTATGAAGTTCGTTCTAATAGCATTTCTATGATCTCCCGTTCTCGCAAGGTTATTTCGGAAGTTTCGGGATTATTTTTGCAGAGGAAGCCGTCAGCTGCCGCTCGGCCTTTGGTTACGCCAGTTATTTGGCGCTCTTTTTGCCGATCTCTTTACATTGTAAATATTGATGGCTTCGTCTCTCTACTGGTGCAGCTGGATATGGGTTTATTATCAGGGATTTTACTGGATCATTCCTCTTTGGAGAAGCTGAGGCCTTGCCGAATGTCTCATCGGCTAGGGCAGAAGTTGTCGCTCTTCTCGAGACTGTTCGCTATTGTCGAAGTAAAAGTATGGTTGGAGTTCGATTTATGACAGATAATTCCTTTTTGGTTTCTATGGTTGCAAGGGGTAATGTAGAATGGGCATTTTCAACCTGGTGGATGGAAATGTAGAATTCCTCAAGGCTTATCATCCTAGATAATGCTTCAGTCACATCTACGATAACAAGTCCATAGCGTATGCTTAACACCTTCAGATTAGGCATCCAGTTGCTTATGGGGTCTAGAGTCTTGCCATTGAAGAAAAAGCAACAAAATTTGACGACTTTGAGATTCCTACAGTTCAAACCAACAATGTTGAAGATGCTTTCAGGAGGAAAAGAGAAAGCATTGAAGCCAATGTATATAGTTTCCAAATTTGGCCAGGATCTGCACGTTTTCCTTAGTCCTGCGTCTGTTATGCTATTTGGAAATTGTAGGACTAGTTCTTTCAAATTGGGCAACCTGCATGTGAATGAGTCAAAATCAACGGTTAATTCAAACTAATTAGGGTATTACTAGTTATCACCTCAATTTTAAATATTATCGTCCCAATTTTGATAAAATTGTCTTTTTGCTTAAAAAAAGAAGAAGACTTAGGATATTGTAGGGAGTTTTTTTAGTCCAAATTAAAGCAGTATACGATAAAAACTTGTGCGATAACTAGTAAAATTTAACTAATTAACCACTTTGCAAATGTACTTTCTACATTCTAAAATAATAATTTTATTTATTCAACATATAACATATAAATTTGTAATTTTGATATAAAAGTAGTAATATATTTGTAGATGAAACACAAAAGTAAGAAACTTTTTCATCACAATCTGAAAATAACCGTATACTTTTCACACAGGGGGCGGAAGGAGCATGGAGCAAGAGGGCCTCATGCCCTGCGGTTCACTCTAAGAATTCCTCTGATTTATCTTCTTCTTTTCAAACTTTTTATTTCTTCATCATCATTCATTCCTCTATTCTTTATTTTTTTTTCTTTTAAATTAGTACTCTCATTTCAAATTTTTTAATTCCACCACTGTTTTCACATATCGCTCTTGTTTAAATAAAAAAAAGAAATAATAAAATTCATACAATAAGATTTTGGATAAACCAAATGCTTATGGTTGACTTCAAATCGGGGATCAAAAGCGATTTTAGTGAAGTTGAGGCCACCAAATTTTATACTATGCAAAAATGCAAGCCGAAGTAGCTGTGATGTACTCCCTCTTTGATTTTCTGCAGTGATCAAAAGTTGCCTAAATTTAGAAACATCAAGTGTTCGGAACACCACTTGCTCCGACACAGCTGCCCGCCAGCAGCGACACACTTCTGCTACGTTGATAAGTTCGCCTACCATGTTCACCATTCCAATTATTTTTTACTTTATTTTATTTTTATTTTTTCAAGCAACTAATTGATTAGCTTTGTAACCATTTATCAAAAGGCACATAACAAATTCTCCTCCTAGTGGTACCATATAAGAATTGAAAATGGGATAAAATATATTATACAAATAGGAGTAATACTCCTAAATGTGTTGGTCCAATAGAAATAATTCTTTTAATGCAGTGCCCCCTGAATTTATCTCGTTTGTTCCCCTAACTAATACTTCCATGTCATTTGTCAAAGGATATTACTATTTGTAATCCAGTTTTTACTATTTAAAACCCTATTTTCAAAATAAATTTCTCAAATTGCCCTTTGGATATTTTTGAATAATTTATCTAAAATTCAACAAAACAAATATATAGAATTATGAATAAATTTTTGGCCTATAATTATTTTTAAAAAATTCTAAAATAATATTATGAGTTGCGCCCGAACTATGGTCTACACTTAACGAGTTGCGTACTTTACATGGTCAGCACTTCACGAGTTGCACCCGAGTCACGGTGAGAACTTCACGAGTTGCACCCAAGCCATGGTTGGTACTTCACGAGTTACGCTCAGACCATGGTGCCGAACCATGGTGTACTCGCATTTATTTGTGATTAACCATGCCTGTTGTAAGTTTGTATGTGTTTTGACCACCGTGAAGTCATTATAATTTTTTATTTTTATTATGCATAAATTAATAAATAATATTATTTTATAATATTTTAAAATAATGTTAGTTTAAAAATTTATTCATAATTATAAATATATTTATTTTGATGAAATTTGGAATTATTTAAAAATAAGCTAATAGGCAAATTGGGAAGCTTATTTTGAAAATAGGGTTACAAACCGTAAAAACTGTGGTGAAAATAGTAGTCCATTTTTGTGAAAAGGATACATAATAATAATCATCTAGTTGTATCATTGCAGAAACTGAGCATTGCAGAAACTGAGCACATCAGAAACCAAAGAACCTAAAGTAATATGTCAAGTTTTTCATGCAACATAGGATCCCATGATCACTACTACCAACCTAACTCCAGTTCATGTAATGTTGTAGCTAACATATTGCAGAATCATTTCAAAATAGCATATGTTGGGCATCCAAACAAGTCCCCACCAACTCCCATTGCGGAGAACTCAGCGTGATATCAATAGCGAGGTCTGCGAGAATACTAGATTACGTCATCATCGTCACGGCCGTCGTCGTCATCCTCATCCTCCCGAGTACCCAACTCATTCTTGATAGCAATGATGGTTAGCATAGAACTCGGGGTGTGCTCACTTTCAGATTTTCTGACTTGAGGTCGGGACCTCTTCTTTTGAAGAACTATCATCGTCTTTCTTGAATTTGCCATCTCGAAGCATTTGCAAAAGATCTGAGGCATCTGTTGCTGCCTTCTTCATCACATTTATCTCAGCATTCGCCTCAGGACATATTGAAGCAACCGTATCAGTATAACATTCAATATCTTGCCTCATTTGTTCTACTGCTTTTATGAGACATGGTTTGACTCTGCCACAGCAGTTCTGCAGTACCTTCATTCCTAATCTCCCAGAAAGTGGTGATTTATTCTGATTTTCCTTCTTCACACTAGACAAAAGAGGCTTCAGAAGATCAATTGAGATTTCATCACTTTCCTCAATCAGACAAGTCATAATCACTTCCATGTTTGAGAATACAACATCCGGATGGTTTGACCGAATGGTATCGAGCAGGACTTGGAACATCTGGATGATCAATGCATCACAGCCTATATCCAGCAAAATCGAGCATGAACCGTACTTTGCTGCAATTTCAAGGATGTTCAAGGCCTTGCTATAACAGCGTCCGGAAAAAGTAGTTAACTTCTCAAATGCTATCACAGTTAGATGAAATATTTCCTGCACAGCATTCAAATGAAAATAAGCATCAACCTACAAAATGTTAACAAGATTACAAAGATGAGACATTTTGCTAACCTTCATAATGTCATCTTCATAAGGTGCTGTGGGAGCAGTAATTCTCATAAGCTCATGAACGCAAGAGAGTACTGAAATTTTGACATCCATATCAGGATGTCTCAAAAGCTTGTCAGACACCAGCCCTTTTTTAGTAGGCAGAAGTGCATCTTGTAGTGCACAAGAAGGATTTTGCCCCAAATACCCCAAAATCAGCTCCACATCTTCAAGGAGATGAAGAAGTTCGTCGACAGTAGCCGGCGGAACTAGAAGCTGCACCCCAATATCAATCAGCATAGAATGAATGTCTGATTCTTGTATGTCATCAACTGCATCCTTCCTCTCCATCTGGAAAAAGTTCCTTCAATCATCAAGATTATCAACTACCTTGGTACTCCAACTCAAAATTCACAGTACAAATAGTGCGGGTTATATATGTATGTTATATATGTTGCTGTTCAAGAATCTGAATTCAGAAAATCAAGCAAATGCTTTATATATCATCCCACAAAAATTTAGAAATGATTAAAATCAAATCTTATATAGTCAATTAATTGAATTCAGACGATCTACCAGGAGGTCAGGACCAAGGATGAATATGGAATTAACAAAGGGTGATAATCTAGATCAAATTTGTCAAATAAAATGGTAGCTAAATGTACATGATTGAAACTTCTTTAAAGATTGAGAAAGCAATTAAAATATTTAGAAACACAAACTTAAAGGGTAACTAAAAATCAATGGAGAAAAAATAAAGGTTACCTTTGAAGAAGTGCTCTATGTGTTGATCAGACAAACCCTGCACCAATAAAGAAGGAAAATTAATTAAAAATTTTCGAAACAAACATTGGTAGATGCACTGAAAAATGAATCAAAAAGCCTTATGGTAGTATAGATATATTATGTTAGCGTAATTAAAGCCGTGAAAAAGAAAATACAAGAACTAAACATGTCAACCTTTTCTTCAGGAACTCTACTTGAAAATTAATAACAAATTAACGTCAGAATGTTTGAAAGTTTTTGTCCAAAAACTAAACCGTGACAAAAAGTTATGAATTTAAGGAGATCAATGAAGTTGGAATAGATGAAGATTGTAATTTTTTAAAATTTTATTAATTAGTTTAGATTTTGAAAATCCAACATCATTTATTACGATTTTGACCGTTCATTAGGTTTATTAACTCCTTTCCGACGTTATAACTCACTACATAATCAATCGTTATATTGTAGTACTAGGGTTACATTGCCTTCTGTCCTTTGATAAATAGCAGGACAACATTCGTTAAAAGAAGAAACAATGGACATTCAGAGGCACCTCATTAAATATAAAAAAATAATAATAATATCTCTTTTTTCTGAAAATTGGGGAATTTTAATTTGGAAAATGCCTTGATCTATTTATTACCATTAATCACCAAAAAAAATTCAAAAGAAGTATAGTTAGAAAAATTTTAATTCGATCATATGTAGTGAAAAATTAGGGAACTGCGCATCTAGAGTTAATCCTTCTCTTCCTTGATAGAAAATATGGTAAAAAATACATTCGGTAATGTCAAACACGCAGTCAAAGCATTCAACCTTTCAAATCAATAATGGAAAACAGCTAACAAGATATATCATTTCTAAATCAACCATTCGGACGAAAATTTAAAAATCGAAAAGGAAAAATCTAACAAACAAAATTACCTTTTTTTTATGAGTGATCTGTGGTTTAGAAAAGGGACCTGCACAAACACAAAAACAATGAATTTGTTGGTTTATAGAGAATAACCCTTTGGGTATAAGCGGAAGCAAGGAAGCAAGAGTTTAGATCAAAGAACCCTTTGAATTCAAGAGATGAGGTTTATGGGTGATGAACAAAAGGAGTTGGAATGGAAGAGAAAGGATTTTCTTGAACAATGAAATGTTTACTACTTTGTAGTAAAGAGAACACTCAAATTTACAAGTCTTTGTATAAAGGTTTCTCACAACTCTCTACAACTTCTCTACAACACTCTTGGTTGCTTAACTTGCTTGCATTTTTGTACAAATGAGAGGGTGGGGACTATTTATAGCCTCTCCAAAAAATTCTACACACAAAATATTCCCTGAATATTCCTAAACTACTCTAGCCTATTCTAGAGTATTCTAGGCCGATCTGTTACCTTCTTGGTGTTTCTAGGCCATTCTGATAGTTTTTGGATCATTCTAGTACGATCCAGTACCTTCCACAATGTTTTAGAAAATTCCATTGTCTTCTTTTGATAGCCCAATTTAATTAATTGCACTAAAACAGGTTTAGTAACTGACACCCCCCTTCAAACTTGGTTTAGTGACTCCAAGCATCATCCTTAATCTTGCAAAGTTTTCCAGGCAACCTCCAGGAGCAAACACCTCTTCATAATTTATGTCACGCTTTTGCTTGTAGCCTTTGGCAACAGGACTTGCTTTGTACTTCTTAACTTCTACTTTGGCATTCTTTTTCTCCTTGAATACCCATTTGACTCCAATCGTTTTGTGTCCTTCTGGAAGAGTAGCTAACTTCCAAGTCCAATTATTTTCTATACATTTTATTTTCTCATCCATATCTTTTCTCCACTGTTTTTTCTACACCGCTTCTTAGTAACTAGGGGTTTCACAAATAAAAAAGAGACAGAAGAGTGTTAGGGCCTCAATAGGCTTTGTTTCTTCATATATGTCTCGTAGACTCCTTGTTCTTTGTGTTTCTTCATTTGAAAGTGGTGAAGGTGAACCTTGATGACGTTGTACATTTTCAGATGTATCATTCTCCTCTTCTTTATACTCAGTTACTATTGTGATGAAATCATATCTTTCATTATCTTCAATATTCAAATACCAAGTTCCTTTTCCATTGAACTCCACATCTCTACTTACTACAATCTTGTTTGTACTTGGATTATAGAGCTTGTACCCTTTTGATTGCATATCATAACCAACAAATACAAGTTTTTCACTTCGATCATCGAGTTTTGCCCGTTGCTACCTTGGTACGTGAACATAAACTATTCTCCCAAACAGTCGTAGGTGAGTCACTGTGGGCTTTGCCCCAATCCATGCTTCTTATGGAGTCTTGTCTTTTAGATTTTTTGTCGAACACCGATTTAAGATGTAAACTGCACAATCAACTTCAGCCCAAAATTCTTTCGGCATCTTCTTACTCTTGAGCATACTATGAACCATGTTGAGAATGATCATACTCTTTGTTTCTGCAACTCCATTTTGTTGAGGAGAATAAGGCATCGTAAGAAATTGTCTAATCCTATTTTCTTCACAAAACTTGGTGAATTCTTCCAATGTGAATTCTCCTCCTCTGTCTGACCTTAAGGCTTTAAGTTTCAAACATTTTCTCCTTTTCCACCACAGCCTTAAATACTTTGAAGGCATCAAGGACTTGTGATTTCTCCTTTAAGAAATATACCCAAGTCTTCCGAGAGAAATCATCGATAAAGAAAATAAAGTACTTGTTCTTACTATGAGATGCCAGAGTGATAATCCCACACAAATCTGTATGGATAAGTTGTAAAGGCTCCTTAGCTCGTGATGTAGCCTCTTTTGGAAAAACACTCCTTCAATTCTTACCAAGTAGGCATCCTTCACACACTTGATTAGGTTGATGATAGGAGGCAATCCCTTCACCATGCCTTTGGCAGATAAAGCTTCCAAGTCACCAAAATTTAAATGTCCATATCTCATGTGTCAGATCCACGAATCATCTTTCAAGCATGCTTTCATGCATTTTCCATGACGAATATTTAACAAAAACATCCGATGACTTGTCATTGGCACTATGATAATTAACTTCACTTCTGGGCTTTTAATTATAGCACTACGATCCTTTAAATGAATATCATAATTTTTCTCCAAAAGTTGGCCCAAACTTAATATATTACTCTTAAGACTTGGCACATAGTAAACTTCAAAAATATATTGGTGACTTCTATCTTTAGCAAGGATTAGTATCTTACCTTTTCCTTCCATCCTTACTTTAGAATTGTCTCCAAACACGAAAAGATAGGGAGAAAGAGAAATAAAGAGAGACGAGAGAGTTTTTGAATAACGATAGAGAAATCGGTGAAGAATACGAGGTGCTTAAATGGTATATGAAATGGAGTATGAAAATCTTGTTTAAGTATTTGAAACATAACTTAGTTGGTCAAACACTTATATTAAAATTTAGACAAGTGTAATGAGGGATACACAAGTGTAACGATTGGAGCTCGTTTACGGTAGACCTATAGGACTACCGTGAATTTTACTCCTACTATAGCGCGCTACAGTATTGTGTTTTTTTTTTTTACGCACAATATTTTTTTTAAAAAAATACTTTCAAGAAAAAATAATAAGACAGTAGATATCAAATCAATAGACTATAGATATCAGATCAAAAATATAAAAGAAATCATACACTAGAACTAAAACATAGTTAACAAGGGAGATCACATCATGATTATATAGCCATAACATCAGAGAATAGTAGACATTAGATCAACAGACTATAGATATCAGATCAAGAATATAAAAGAAATCATACAATAGAACTAAAACATACTTAACAAAGGAGATCACATCATGATTGTATAGACATCAGATCAGAGAGTACTATATATCAGATCAACAGACTATAGATATCAAATCAAGAATATAAAAGAAATAATACAATAGAACTAAAACATAATTAACAAAGAAGATCACATCATGATTATATAGACATCAGATCAGAGAATATTGGACATCAGATCAACAGATTATAGATATCAGATCAAAAATATAAAAGAATTTATACAATATAACTAAAACATACTTAACAAGGGAGATCACATCATGATTATATAGACATCACATCAGAAAATACTAGACATCAGATCAACAGACTATAGATATCATATCAAGAATATTAAAGAAATCATACAATATAACTAAAACATACTTAACAAGGGAGATCACATCATGATTATATAGACATCAGATCACATAATACTAGACATCAGATCAACATACTATAGATATCAGATCAATAATATAAAATAAATCATAAAATAGAACTAAAATATACTTAACAAGGTAGATCAAATCATGATTATATAGACATCAGATCACAAAATAGTAGACATCAGATCAACAGACTATAGTTATCAGATCAAGAATATAAAAAGAAATCATATCATACAACAAAAACGTTCATAATATATATCACAATATCTAAAATTATTTAATTATAAAACAAATAAAATGATAATTTTAAAATATTTTTTTATAAAATTCAAAAAATTAAAAAAATATTGAATTGTTTAGAAAAAAATGGACGAAAAAAAGTCTCAAGGAGAAAGACAAAAAAATAAAATAAAAAAATAGCCAAAAATAACAAAAGAAAGGAAAAAGGAATTGTAGTAAAATCTCGTGAAGTAATTGTTTAGAAATGGAGATCTCCGCTGAGAGCGTCTCACTGAGGACCGGAAAAAAAATTACACTCACACCACTGGTCTGCCTTTTTCCTATAAATAGCCCATCCTAAAAAATTTACTATTTTTGGGGTAGAAGTAAAATTGCATGATAGTCCTATAGGACAACCATATAAATTACCCTAATGTTATTTGTTATATTCATTATTACTTACTTAATAAAATTCTAAATTTATTTTCTACTTTATTTTTAATTCTACAAAAATAATTGTTATTTCATTTAGTGCTATTTAGTTTCTGAATTATTCCTAATTAATTGAAAGTTCTGAGCTTTAATTGAAAAATAAAACATATATAAAAGGATAAAATAATAATTAAGGAATTTTTTTTAAAAAAAGAAAGAACATCAAAACAAAACATATGCAAAATTGACGCAAAATTTTTTTTTTTTTTCAAACTCCAGTTCATTCTTCAGGCCCCCCTATTCGACTAATGCTCATCTTCTTTTCTTTCTGAAACATTCTCCATAATTCAATTAATTAATCACAACACAAAGTAATCCGCGCACCCATCTCCTGTTATTCTTCTCCAATCTCTTCTTCTTCTTCTCCAGTTCTCTCTGCTTCTTCTTCTCCAGTTCTCTCTGCTTCTTCTGCCATTTTTAAGAAATTTCTGAAAAAGGATTCACTGCAACTAAACTATGAACAAAATTATCGGCCATATAGAACCTGTCACATGTGCCCTCAATTAGCTCAAATGTTTCACCCACTGAGCATTTGAGTTTCTGTGGGCTGCTTCAGGCATCAACCAACGCTCGTATTTGTTTTCTGCTGAAAACCCAGAGATAGAGAGGAGACCTCCGCACAAATCAAGTCAGATCATTCTCTCCAAAGTTACAAAATCTGGGATTAATATATCACCATGAACATCATTTCCTCCAGAGACATGAATGTATTCCACAACTATTCCTTTGGGGTGGTTTTTTCTATAAACCAGCCAATACAAATATCCGTTTATGTAGAATATTCGGTAGATAATTTAGTTGTAACAATCATTTGACTTAGTCTTGTAGATAAAGATTAGGCTTATCAGATTATCTTATCCCGAGAACCTATCCTGTGGGAGCTAATATGTACTATAAAGTAGGCGTATGTGTACGTGCATTATTCATGATTTTGAAATATATTGAAACATCTTTCTTCATAGTATCAGAGCAGTGATCTCGCTACTTCTGTTTGTTTGCTCTAAATGAACAATCATGGTTCTAGTGTTGAACTTCCTAGCGGGAGTCGAGAGGGTGAGTCTAGTTCGTCTCAGCGGCTGACTACTGTTTTATTAAATGAGTACAACTATCTTCCGTAGTCACGAGCAGTTCGTATTGCACTTGGTGGTCGATCAAAAATAGGCTTCATTAGTGGCAAGGAACAGGCTCCTGATGTTGCAGATGATGGATACAATGCTTGGATTTCAAAGGACTAGCTGGTTATGTCCTGGCTACTCAATTCTATGGAGCCAAAAATCGCGGAGTTATTCAGCTATTATGAATCATCGTTCGAGATGTGGGAGGCGGATCACGACATGTATGGCAATCAGAATAATGTCGCCCGTATTTTTCAAATCCAGCAAGAAATTGCGGGGGTTCGTCAGGAGAAAAAACCTTCCGTGCATGTTCTTGCAAAATTGAAAAGCTTGTGGAATGAGATGGATGTCTACCGTCCTCACTGTATTGATCCTGTCGTGCTAAAGAAAAAAATAGAAGAAGACCGAGTTTTTCAATTATTGGCCAGCCTTGGCGCAGTGTTTGAGGATTTTAGAAGGAATATTCTTATGACAGATGATCTTCCTTCCCTCAAAACCATTTGTTCGGCAATCCAAAGGGAAGAAGTCCGTCGAAAAGTGATGTTTTCGGACGGTTTATCCAGTTTTGCTTCATCTGAAAACACGGTACATATTGCTCAAATGGTGCCAGGGAAGAATTTTGCCAAGGGTGAGTGGGTGTGTACCCATTGTGGTGGTATTGGTCATACTATTGACCGGTGTTGGACTCTGCATCCTGAGTTGAAACCCAAGCATGCAAATAAAAAGGGAAGTGATAAAAGACGTTCCAAAGCACACCTGAGTTACAACCTGGAGGACAGGGTGACTAATCCAATTAATCTTTTGCATGGGTTTGCAGCCTATCTTCAGGAGAAGAATTCGTCTGAAAAATCATCTAATCTGGATTCTTCACCAACGGCGCTCGCGAGCCATCTTCCTGGGTTTCTGGATTATGTCAAAATAGATAAATCACAAGGTATCGTTAATGCTCTCTCATTTTCTTTCCATGCTAACTCCTTATGTGATATGTGGGTAGTGGACTCGGGTGCGACGGACCATGTGTCAAACCGTCGCACATCCTTCGTGAATTTCGTCCTTGTATCTCGCATACTATTATCTTTGTTGCTGACGGGAAAGGGGTTATGATTGAAGGCGGGGGTAAAATCAATTTGGTTGATTCCGTTTCGTCTGAAGTTTTCTATGTTCCAATGTTTCCATTGTAGTTGTTGTCCGTGAAATGTTTAATATCGGAACTTGATTGCGATGATCTTGTTTATGTCTGATCGTGTTTTATTTCAGGAACACCTCACCAAGAAGACGATTGGTGAGGGTTTCCATAGGCATGGCTTGTATTTTTTTTTTTTTTTTTAGGCTCTGATATGGGCGTTACTGCAAATCTTGTAAATTCTACTTCTGCAAATTTTGGTACAGCTTCAAATTGTTTGCAAATAAAATCAATTGCTCCGTTTTCGCTGCTGCAAATAAGGGACAGCTGAATCAAAGCTGATGATGAGAGTTTTGCCGCTCGGTCGTTGGCTTTTGGTGCGGCTTCTTCTGCTGCGGATTTTGGCAATGGTGCGGATGATCAGTTGTGGTTGTTGCGGCCTGGGCGAATGATATTTGATCCGTTGTCTCCGTCTGTTGACGCTTTTCTATTTTCGCAAGAGGAGAGGTGAGCTGGTCGGCATGTAGTGCGGCGAAAAGGTGGAAGGTTGCTGGGTTCACAGCCGATTTTTTCACCATGTAGTTCTGCGCATGATGAGGTTTTGATAAATACTACTGTCCAATGTTTGGTGATAAACAGAGGTCAACTTCAGAATGATCGTAATCTTTTGTGGCATTTTCGCCTAGCTCACCCCTCAGAGACTACCATGACGCATTTTCCATGGGAGGTGCCTAAGAATTCTATTTCTCATGATGTGTGCCATTATTCCAAATCAACTAGATTTCCTTTTCCTAGTTCTTTGTCTAAATCTGAATAGTTGTTTGAGTTGATTCATACAGATGTGTGGGATCCATTTTCTGAGTCGGTTGATAATTTTAAATTTTTTGTGACTTTTATTGATGACTGCTCTTGCATGACTTGGGTTTATCTGTTGAAATCTAAAAAGGACATGTTATATTCTTTCAAAGTATTTCATGCAATGGTTGGTAATCAGTTTGGTTTTCGGATTTGAACGTTGCGATCTGATAACGGAACGGAGTATGGTTCTAATGATATGAAAATGTTCCTAGCTGAGCATGGTGTTTCTCATCAAACTAGCTGCGTCCACACGCCACAACAAAACGGAGTTGCCTAGCGTAAAAATTGTGATCTTTTGGAAAAGATGCGTGCTCTTATGTTACAAATGAAAGTGCCAATAATTTATTAGTCTTTTGGGATTCTTACAGCTGTTTGTTTGATTAACCGTTTGCCAAGCCGGGTTTTAAATTTTAAAAGTCCACTTGAAGTTTTGCAAAAAGTGAAACTCAGTTTGTTCAATTTAAAGGTTTTTGGATGTGAGTGTTTTGTTCATATTCCTGAGACTCATCGTGACAAACTCGATTCTTGCACTGTTAAGTGCATGTTCTTGGGCTATTCTATGACTCAGAAGGGGTATAAGTGTTACGATCCTTCTGCCAGACGATTACATGTCAATCAGGATGTTGTCTTTAATAAATTGGTTCCTTTTTTTGCCACGTTTTCTGCAGATGATTCTCAAATTTTGATGCCATTACCAGTGTCTATGGATCCTATAGAATCTAGCTCTTCTGATCTCTCAGTCATCCCGAATTCTGCGGCAAATTCTATTCCCGAGCAAGAGGAATCTAATCCTTGGCAACCGGTAATTGCTCGTCATAATCCCAACAGATCTCGACGTCGACCTATGCGATATGATGATTATGTTGCGAGTGCTATTAATTCTGCACGATATTCGCTGCTCATTGATGACATGTTGAAGGGCTTCTCTACTTCGCACCAAGGTTTTTTGTCTGCCATTTCTGCTGCCACAGAGCTACCCAGCTTTCATGAGGCCGTCAAACATCCTGAATGGCGGACAACTATGGACGAGGAGCTGTTAGCTCTTGCTGAGAACAAGACTTGGACGATTGTTCGTTTGCCTCCTGGGAAGCATGTGGTTGGTAGTCAATTGGTTTCCAAAACAAAATTTAATATAGATGGTTCAATTGAGAGATATAAAGCCAGACTTGAGGCTCAAGGTTTTGCACTGCAGTTTTGTGTTGATTACAAAGAAACATTTGCGCCTGTTGCCAAAATAACGACGGCCCGTGTGTTGTTATCTATTACCATTAATTACGGATGGGAATTATCTCAGTTGGACGTCAAGAATGCTTTTTTGCATGGCAAACTTGACGAAGAAGTTTATATGCGGCTTCCACAAGGTCATTCTCAAGCTCATGAGTCTGATCTTGTTTGCAGGTTACATAAATCGATTTATGGGTTGAAACAGAGTCCTCGTGCCTGGCATAAGCAGCTGAGTCTTGCACTTAAAAGTCTTGGTTTTGCTCGGAGTGCAGCAGATTCGTCATTATATATTCGCAGGCACGGATAGGAAATATTAGTTGTCCTAATCTATGTTGATGATCTGATTATTACTCGTAGTCAGTCACAGTCGATTTCGAGTTTGAAAAAATAGCTTCAAGCTAGATTTCCTGTTAAGGATCTTGGTACCTTAAAGTATTTTCTTGGGATCGAAATGGCGAAGTCTTCAAAAGGGTTATTCTTGAACTAACGCAAATATAGTATTGACTTAGTTCAGGATGTTGACTTTATTTCTGCTAAGCAGGCGTCCACCCATTAGATAGTAAGTTAAGACTACAAGCTGCAAGTCGAGTGTCGTCTTCGCCTCACGTGTATCAATGGCTTGTTCGCGGATTGATCTACCTGACAATTACGAGGCCTGACATTACGTATGCAGTGAGTATGGTTAGTCAATTTATGCACGCACCCACAAAACATCACATGCAGTTGGTCAAGCGAATTCTTCGCTACTTGAAAGGTACAATTGGTCGTGGCTTATTAATGGCTAAGCATGATCACACCAATATTGTTGGATACACGTACTCAGATTGGGTTGGTAATGTGTTGGATCGTCAATCTACTACCGGATATTGTGTTTTTGTCGGCGGAAATTTGGTGTCTTGGAAGAGTAAGAAGCAACATGTTGTTGCTCGCTCAAGTACCGAGACAAAATATCGGCCTATAGCAGCTGCTGCTTGTGAACTTCTTTGGCTCAAGTTGCTTTTGAGAGATCTTGGTTGTTCAGTTCTCACGCCTGTTACCTTGTTTTGTGATAATTAGGCAGCAATGCATATTGCAACTAATCCGGTCACGAGAGAACAAAACACATCGAGGTGGACTGTCACTTTATTCGAGATTTGGTTTAATCTAAATTTTTTATTCTTAGCTATATTCGTAGCTCAGATCATTTGGCAGATGTGGTTACTAAAACTCTTTCCGCTACACAGTTTCATCGATTACTTGGCAAGTTTGGCTCCATCAATTTGCTGGATCCGGCTTGAGGGGGTGTGTAGAATATTCTGTTGATAATTTAGTTGTAACGATTATTTGACTTAGTATTGTAGATAAAGATTAGGCTTATCAGATTATCTTATCCCGAGAACCTACCTTGAGGGAGCTAATATGTACTATAAAGTAGGCGTATGTGTACGTGCATTATTCATGATTTTGAAATATATTGAAACGTCTTTCTTCAGTTTAAGATCACGCATTTAAAACAACCTAAGCAAATGCGAGGATTATTATCGTTAGGGTCTCGATACTTAGGAATGTAATCAACAATCTTACGGTGAATTGTTGTCCAAGAATAAGTACTTATTTTGTAGATAGAAATCTTGCGGATGGTAGAGAGGGTTTCTGGGGCCATCGGAATATGCTGCACTTTTGCCACTATATAATCTTTGGTGAGAGGATCAAAGCCGAACCCAACAGCTATAATCTTGTAACCATTGCCGATTTTCCCAATAAATTGCACTGGTGTAAGGTAGGATTCCATAGAAATATTTTGGCGTCCGACCCACAATGTAGTGGGCAAGAATTATGCAAATAGAATACTTCATCGCAGCAACTTATCAACGATACGTAGCCGCGTTCACATGGGAACGACATCTGTATGGGGATACAGCAGTCGGGCAAAGTGGTCGGATTAGCCTCCTTTTCCAGATAATTGAAAAATGCAGGACTGGTGGTGCGGCAATAGCCGAACCTCGACGATAATGTCCAGTAATTTTGCAGCCAAACAATGGTGGGACGTTGGGATGCGCTTTGAGGGATTTCCTATTGTTTCTCTGTTTTTGAGATGCGTTCAAGGTAACCGGAACCCAAATTCATA
The DNA here is from genome assembly GCA_030378225.1 of Knoxia roxburghii. Lineage (NCBI taxonomy): Eukaryota > Viridiplantae > Streptophyta > Magnoliopsida > Gentianales > Rubiaceae > Knoxia > Knoxia roxburghii. Next base: position 38,743,396 of record CM059420.1, on the reverse strand, counting down.
AATAAAGTACTCCTTCTATCTACATATATTAGTCGTTTTAGGGAATATGATGTGTCTTTTATTAATTGTTGTCTTACTGCAAAATATGTGACCTTATTAAATTCTACGACTCAACTGTTTACTTTTTGGATAAACAGTTAAATTACTAGTTAAGTGGCGGGATGAAAAGGAAAATTTACACAACTAAATTAATAATTACTATTATTCCTTGATAACAGTGAGAAGTCTAAAACGTGGATGGAGGGAGTAATAATTAACAGAATAAAAGAAAAAAAAAGTACTTGCTGACACCTTGCGGAACCGGAACCCAAATCCAAGAAAACAAAACATGGCAGCCGACTTCTGTAGGTGAAGAAAAACTAAAAACTAAAGCTAGTTAAAAGTTTTACTAGTTATCGCCTCACTTCTTACCCTCCACCTGCCCAATTTGGACTAAATTACCGCTTACAATACTTTCTCTTTTCCTCTCCTTTTAAGTGAAAGAGCAATTTTGTCAAAACTTATGGACTACCATCCCAAAAATTGAGGCGGTAGCTAGTAACCCCCGCTAGTTAATTGGTAATTCTGTTTATATATTAACCCACTATCCCACTATGTCGGCTAATTCCTATTCCTATTAAGGCTCCGTTTGATCAAACTTAATTTGAGGTCTGAAGTCTGAAGTCTGAAATCTGAATTCTGAAGTCTGAATCCATTAAGTTAGCTTTGTTTGATAAAATTAGAAAATATGTCTGAATCTGAAATCTGAAATCTGAAGTCTGAATCTGAAGTCTGAATTACAAAAATAAGTTTATAAAATTTTAAATTTTAAATTAAATCACCTTATTTTTTAAAAAAATATTAAAAACATATTTTTTTAATACATAACATAATTTTTAAGATGTGTAATTTTTTACATAATACTGTGAAATTCTATTAATAAAAATATTTTAAAAAATTTTAATAATAAATTAGAATGTTATTATTATTTTAAAACTAAAATATTAATTAAATAAATATCATATATTAATTAAAATTATAAAAAAATAAAAATCCATGTCATAAATATATTTTTTATTTATTTAAATGATAAAATATTTTTTTAAAAAAATATTTAATAAATACAAATTATTTAAAGAAAAACTAAAAAGAATAATAAATATTGAAAATAAGAAAAAATTTGCAACCAATTCAGTTCAGCAATAAGTGATTCGCCAATCACTTATTTTTAGGCTAACAATTATACTTGCAATTCAGACCCACTTAATCTCTTAAGACTTTGAATTATAGTTATCAAACGCACTTAATTATTAAGTACTTAATTAAAAAAGTTCTTAATTCATTAAGTCAGAAACAAGTTGAGTTATCAAACGCTCTCAATCAATTAAGTACTTAATCTATTTAGAATAAGTACTGAATTAGTTTATTAAACAGACCCTAAGTTTTGAAAACTACTTAAAATAATATTAATTACAAATTCATATGTATTTATTTTTTCGCATAAACTCATTTTAATATTTTTTACTTTGCTCCATCGGAGTCATTTCCAGACTCATCATGGAGCTGTGATTTTCTACAGAATACTTTAATTATGTATCTTGTGACAAGATATGAAGTGATTTTGTACAAACGCTTGTTTAATTGATATAAGATAGAAAATATTTATAGATATAAGGTTTTAGGTTTCTTCATCTAAAAAAACTAGCTTCCTAATCCTAGCATATTAGAATTGGTAAAAAAATTTACTAGTTATCGCCCCAATTTTTAACTCTAATGGATAATCTTTAATAGTTTTAAATCTCTTTTGGTGTTTTGGTTGATTTAGAATACTATTGTGTAGATATAACTTCTAATCTTGGTGGATATAAACACAATTTCAGTTGATATAAAACACTTTTTTTTATATCAACCAAATAAGAGTTTATATCAACAAAAAAATACAATTGTATTTTATTGATTTGTTGATATAAACTCTTATTTGGTTGATATAAAACACTATTGTATATGATATAACTCATATTTTTTGTTGATATAAATTCTACTCAAACACTATTGTATATGATATAATCAAATTTTTACTCTTTATACATGATATTAACCCTTATTATATTGTTATAAACACATGCTCTACATGATATAAACTCACATTGTACTCGATATAAACTCGTATTTTTCAACGATATAATCAAATATTTACCATTTATATATATACATATACATTTAAAATTTCATGAAACCATTGTACACATAATATAACTCATTGTTATATTAATATAAACACATGCTCCACATGATATAAACTCATGTCTCAAATGATATAATCATCTTTCCTTTATATATATATATATATATATATACATATACATATAAAACTTCATGAAACCATAATATAAACTCATGTTTCGACTGATATAATCAAATATTTACTTTATATATATACAAAAATTCAAAAAAATCATAAAATTAAAAATTTGATATAATCTCATATTTTAACTTAATTAAATAATTTTAAAATTTTAATTAAAATTGTTTTAATTTATAAAAAATTAAAATTTTTTATTTTGAAATAAATAAATAAAATTCATTTTCAAAATAAAAATTGAAAAAAAGAAGATAAATTGGGTGATTAATGAAAAAATAAGAAAATTTGAAAAAAATAACTGGAAAAGAAAACTCGTGCTGGGTTGAAGTCATAAGCGAGTGAAGCCAAAGCCGGGATGCGCACGCGTGGAGTTGGTCTGTACAAAAAAAATCAATAACTACGGTTGAGATCTATTAAAGTCAAAAAAACAATAAAAAACTAATACTATAGTAATACTAATTTCCACCAAGACGCGTGAGTGTATTTTATTAACCACGTCCCAAAAAGTTATTATTTTTAACATGGGAACAAAATTACATATCATAATTTATCTTAAATTTATATTATTTTTTCCTAACTAATATTCTCATGTCATTTTTCAAAATGTTACATTTCATTCATACATATAACAATTGTAAGACATGTATTGCAAAGTGAACTCTTTTGGGCCGCGATAGTATTTTTAATTATTAATTTGAGGACAAATTTCCACTTTGTAAAGCAGGTGTTTTTCGCCAAGTATTATTTCCTCCGTCGATCAAAGATTCAAAATCCATTCTATAATGTTTAGTATTAAATCATTTTTCAAATAAAAGTGGTATAATAAAATAAACAAGTTAGCAAATAATTATACTTAAAATACGAGTTTATGATATATAAACGTATATTATATAGTATAGAAAATTATATATTATTAGATATAATCTGCAACCATCAACTATTGAGGGACGATCTTCATCTTCATCTTCATCTTCATCTGCAACAGCGAAACATCGGTAGGTTACCGGACACATGGTGCCACCGGATCTCTCCGGTGGTACAACCACACACTCACAACACATCTCTTCTAAACTCAGAACCTTTGCTAGCCTTCTCACAGAAAATCCCACCAAAGCCAATCTCCCACAAACCAAACCTATAGAATTCATCAATGGCAAACCCCATCTCTTCTATGAGCAAGACGAGCTGGATCTGCTCGCTGAACCGCACAAACTCTGCCTAATCGGGAAATTCTCATATGGCCGCCCCAAAATCCATGATACCAGAGTATATTTTGACAAACTAGGGCTGAAGGGGCAGCTGGATATCAGTCTACTCGATCCTCGGCATGTTCTTTATCGCTTTCAACTGGACTCCGATTATCAACAATGTTGGTTGAGGACAAGATGGAACATCAAAGGATTCCAGATGAGAATGCTGCGCTGGACACCAAATTTCCAGTTCGACGAAGAACCCCCATTTGCCCCAATTTGGGTCTCGCTACATAGACTGCCATTGCAATACCTGAACCACAAGACTCTCTTCTCCATTGCAACTTCAATCGGTACTCCTCTCCAGGTGGATGCTCCGACAAGGAACCAAACAAGACCCTCAGTTGCTCGAATTTGCGTGGAGGTAAACTTGCTAAAGGAACTGCCTACCAGCATTGAGATTGGGAAAAGAGGTAACACAGTAGAACAGAAATTCGATTATGAATATGTGCCTTATTACTGTAGCTGCTGTAGTAAAATAGGACACAAAAGAGAAGATTGCAAAAAAGAAAATCAGACTAGTTCCAAGGCTCAATGTCCAGAGCAGAACTCGGGGAAGATGTTTACTCAGCAGATGGGAAAAAATAAAAAAGAGGCTCTAAAACAGAGTATGGTGAAGGAAAATTTGCTGACAGAAACAGAGGAAGGAGAATTAGTAGAAATTTCAGGGGAAACAGAAGGACGAAAAGGAGAGAACAACACGAGGGGCAATCCTTCAATTTCCATTGATTTGATTGGTTTGAGGGAGGATAAAGACGTGGCGGTAAAGAATGTAATGCTAAGGCTCAAGAACAACCTGGAAATAGAAAGGCCAGAGGTGGAAGAACAATCATTAATTTCAAGTCCCAGGCAAGCTTTGCCAACCGGCTTGGCAGGAAATAATGACACAACGGATATGGCATTTCTTGAGCAGGCTAGTGATACAGTTGAGTTTTATTCATCAGATGGCAATTTCACAGCATCAGAACTGGACACGAAATCATATGAAGATGAGTTTATCCCTGTCAGAAGAAAAAGAGGTAGAAGACGCAAAGGAGAAATAACCAATCAAAGTTACACCCGACGGTCCTTGAGAATTCAGGTCCGCAAACAATCATCTTTTTAATGATCAATATTCTGTTATGGAACATTAGGGGTATAGCGAATGGCCCCTCTTTTAGACGTTTACGTTTTTTGGCTAATAGCAGAAAAGTCTCTATATTAGCAATATTAGAACCAATGGTGGCGATAAATAAAATCCAGGAGTATTGTTTTAAATTAGGATTTAATAGGGCTTGGGCATCAAATGCTGGTAAAATTTGGGTTTTTGCAAGGAAAGAGGTTGAGTTAGTCTTGCTGAAAGATCATGAACAGGTGTTACATTTCAAGGCTACTAATGATGCTATGGATTATAGTTATCTTCTGTCATTCATTTATGCTAGTTCTGGACAAGTGGGAAGGAGAATGCTATGGGCGGAGCTGGAGGAATTCAGGAGACAAAATCAAAACAGACCCTGGGCACTAGGAGGTGATTTCAATGTGATCCGTGAACAAAGTGAGTACAAAGGCAGGGCTTCTCCAAACAAAAAAGCAATGCAGGAATTCAATGATTGCATCAACGCTCTCAATCTTCATGAAGCGGCTACAGTCTCAAGATCATTTACATGGGGTGGAAACAGGTCAAATGGTTGGGTGAGCAAAAGACTAGATAGATTCTTGGTTTCTCAAGAATTCTCAGCAATCTTCCCAATTTCAGTGGTACATGTGCTATGTCGAAATTCATCAGATCATTCTCCTCTTCTGCTTCAGCTGAGAAGAACTCAGGAATCAAGACCGAAAAGATTCATCTTCCAAAAAATGTGGCTAAATAGGAAGGATTTTTTGGAAGTAGTTAAGACCAACTGGGTACAACCTACGGGAACGTTTGGAATGCTGGCTCTATCGATCAAACTCAGAAGGCTGAAGATGGCACTCAAAGACTGGAACAAAGAAATCTTTGGTGATGTTCACAAAAACTGGATGGAGGCTGAAGAAGCAGCAATCAGGGCTGAAACAGATCATGAACAAAATCCGAATGCGGCAACAAAGACAGCAGCTTCCTTAGCTCAAGCTAAACTTACCAGAAGATTGAAAGAACGGGAGGATTTCTTAGAGCAAAGAGCAAGGATCAGATGGCTAGCTAAGGGGGATAGAAATTCAGAATTCTTCCATGCAACTCTCAAGGAACAGAGAAACTCCTTACAGATAGCAAAAATCAGAACGGAAAGAGGGAAATGGGTAACCAAATTGGAAGAGATTGAAAAAGAGGCAATCTTGTATTTCTCAAAACTACTGGCAGAGGAGAAGATTTCAAGAGAGCAACATGATATGAACAAGCTGCTGCAACACATTCCTGATCTCATCAAGGAGGAACAAAAATGCCAGCTCATGAAGGAAATAACTAGGGAGGAGGTAAAACAGGCTGTTTTTTCTCTAAATCCGGATAGTGCAGCAGGCCCGGATGGCTTTCTTGGTATTTTTTTCCACAAGGCCTGAGAGATTGTCAAGGAGGATGTCTACTCAGCATGTCAGGATTTTTTTGCGGGAGTGCCGGTTCCAAGAGCAATAGCTAGTACACTCATAGTGCTAATTCCAAAGAAAAAAGTCACAGCTTCCTTTGCAGACTTTAGACCTATTAGCTTATGCAACTTTATTGGAAAAACTTTTTCTGCAATATTGAAGAGCCGCATGGTTCCGATCATGGATTCCTTAATCTCACAAGAGCAGTCTGGGTTCCTTACTGGTCGGCATATTTCAGACAACATCATGCTTGCAAAAGATCTTATAGCTTACCTGAATGCCAAAATCCCGGGACATAATCTGGTACTTAAAGTGGATATGCTAAAAGCGTTTGACAGAGTTTCTTGGCAGTTCCTGAAAGCAATCATGGCCAAATTCGGGTTCCCCCAGCAGTTCATAAATCTGATTTTAAGCAATCTTGGCAGTAGTATGTTCTCTGTTCTGATAAATGGAGGTGCAGCAGGTTTTTTTCCGGCAACTAGAGGTCTGAAGCAAGGCGATCCGCTCTCCCCCCTTTTATTCAACATTGTTTCAGAAGCGATGTCAAGAACACTAAACTCCTTATCAAATCAAGGCAGGCTCTCTCCCTTCCACACTCCAGCTGGTTCACTAATCATCACTCACCCGGCTTATGCGGATGACCTTATGATCTTCACGAGGGGGAACTCCAAATCACTCAGAACTCTCAAGCAATTCTTTGAAGAATATGAAGGAGCAACAGGACAGAAAGTAAACAAGAGCAAAAGTTTTTTTCTAACTTCGGACAAAGCAGCACACATGGCAAGGCAAAGAATACAAGGAATTTTGAACATCCCCGAGGGTCATTGGCCACTGGAGTATTTAGGTTGCAATATTTACAAGGGGAGAAGGAAAATCAGTCACTTCAACAACATTCTGGAGAAAATAGAGAAAAAAATTGGGGCATGGCAGAATAGGTTTCTAAGCTGGGGGGGAAGATTAACTTTGGTCAAAACAGTACTGCTAGCCATTCCACTGCATACTTGGGCAGCATTGGATCCTCCGAAAGCACTACTGAAGGAAATTGAGAGGAAATGTCAAAAGTTTCTATGGGGACAAAGTATAGAGGGTACAAGGAAGCATTGGAGATCATGGTCAAAAATGTCGTTCCCCATTGAAGAGAACGGAGTGGGATTAAGAGACTTGAGAGTGATGGTTCAATGTTTCGAAGCAAAAATGTGGTGGACATGGCGGAAGCAGCAAGGTCTATGGGCAAGATTTGTCCAATCCTTGTCTTTTACAGCTCGGCTAAGAAGCTCCTGGAAAAGAGCAAATAGGATTGCAGACAAGATAGTCAGCATGACCAAAATAAGGATTGGAGATGGTTCGTGCATGTTTTGGTATGACAACTGGTCGGAACTTGGCTGTATCTGGAAGAGCAAAGAAAAGCCTCCTGACCAAAATCTCACACTCAGGGAATTTGTCTTAAACAGGACAGCAACATTGGAAAGGATTTCCTCAAGTTTGCCTACAAGTTTGATGCAACATCTAGCTGGAATGGAACTTAATTTATTGCCTTCCCCGGATTCACTAATCTGGCAACCAGAAGGGAATGAGAATTTTACTTTTAAGTCAGCATACAATGCTTTGAGGAAAGTACAATCAGTAGAGAAGTATAGAAAGGTCATGTGGGATTCATGGTGCCAACCAAAAGTGGCGGTCTTTCTTTGGAGATTATGGAACTCTTTGTTGCCTTTCCCAGAAAATCTCAGCAAAATGGGAATAAATGCATACCCCTCAAGGTGTCCTTTTTGCAAAGAAGCCGCAGAAACAACAAATCATGTTTTCTTCTCATGCTCCAAAATCGTCCCTGCTTGGAAATACTGGTCGCCCATCTCAATTACATCCTCAAGGCTGCGGCTGGGAAGAGCATTGGTGCAAAAATGGTGGCTGCAATATCAGGGCAAATCGGTAGTTAAAAGACTACAGAGACTCATCCCATCCATATTACTATGGGTTATATGGAAGGCAAAAAACAGAATAGCACATGACAATGTTGGTTTGGACAGCAGATGGTGGTTTGAAGATGTTCGCACGGCATTAAGAGAAACAGCATTAGCTTTCTACCCGGCAGTAAGTGAATCAGACCAGAAATATATTTTCAAAAATTTTGGCTGCTGGCTGCCCAGGATAAGACATCCAGTTCCACAACTGTTATCATGGAAGAATCAGACGACAAGTGCTGGTCTGATACTACACACGGATGGAGCCTGGAGACAAACTGGTGAGAGTGGAGGGAGCTTGCTTCTGCGAACCGGGGAAGGTGAAGTAATACATGCGAAAATATTCAAAGTCCATGCAGACACACCATTTCAAGCTGAAATCAGAGCATTACTCAAGGGTGTAAGGCACTGCAATTCTATAAATATTTCTGGTTGTGAAATATTCAGTGATTGTCTGCAAATGGTAAACATGCTGCAAAAAGGGGAAGAACAATTTTGTTGGAGAAACTACAACGCCCTCAAGGAAATCAGGGACGAGTTGTGCAGGAGGAAGCATAGGATAACTCACATTCCAAGGGAAGCTAATGCCCCAGCAGATCAAATGGCAAAGATGGCATGCATAGAACAAGAGCGTTCATTTGAAAGCTTGGAGTCCATGAATACAATCACCAGAAGGCTATGCCAACTGGACAGGGAGAGGTTTCCAATTCTGAGAACTAGATTGGCTCAGGTTGCTTAAGGTCAAAAGCTGCGGGCTTCAACGGTAAATATGCAACATAAATAGGTTAAGATTTTCCTTCGTAATGTAAATTGGGTGTTTAGGAAAGTTTTTTGGAATAGGTGGGGTAGTGTAAGCTTAGATGGTTTCTGTGGAGGCATGGAACCAATCTCTTTTGTAAAAATTCAGCTTATTTCCTTAATACAGGGATGCCCCCGCCGGTCTACAAGCCAAACAAGGCTCGTTTGACTGTTCAATTAAAAAATATATATATATATATACTTAAAATACAATCCTCCGTATCAGTTTGGTTTAAAAATTAAACTATTAATATTGTTAAATAGATCCAATATCACATGCTTTTATCTATTTTATATTATACAAACTTATTAATCTTAATTTAAATTTTTTATTGTAAAAATTAGACTTTCTTTTATATAATGTTGGAGAGATTAAAAATAATTAGTGAATATTTAGAGCAACTATGAAAAAGTAACAAAATCTTGAACTTAAATTAGTTACCAATAAAATGAATAAATATAGAGGAGCGTAAAATGAGTGCATGAACATATAATTAACTAAATAGTAGGTTCCCCCAATCCATAAATAAATACGTTAGAAACGTGTTTAATAAACATAACATAAAAAGTCAAAATCATTTATAATAAATGATATTGGATTTTCACAATCCCCACCAATTAATGAAAATCAACAGAAATTACAATATTTTTTTGATTCTAACTTCATTCATCCTTTTAAATTTATCACTTTTTGTTCGTAAGGATTCATTTTCAGACAAAAGCTCTCCAATATTTCAACGTGAATTAGTCGTTAAGTTTCAAGTAAGAGTTCTTGAAGAGGAGACTGATACGTCTAATTCTCGTGCTTTCTTTTTCATCCCTTTAACTATGCTAACAATATTTAGATATATATATATATATATATATATATATATATATATATATAGGGCTAAGGATTTTTAATTCATCTTCCAGTGTATCTAATGGTGTTTTTTTTTTTTTGGTTAAACTTGAGAGCTTATATTAAGTGGAAATTAGAGTCAAATGGGCTAGATTACAACCATTTCTCCCTAATTTCTTTAAACATCTCCCAATTTCTCTACCAACTAAGCAAAATCATGTTAGTTCTGTACAAATTATATAGACAAAAGAGGGATTCTACCTATCTACGTTAGCAACACAGGAATTGTATTTTTATCTAGGCTGAGAAACCTTTACAGTTTCCTTGGGAGCGAATCAAAAGATTTTTCCTGGCCTGATGTCGCCAGTTTTACCGTAAAATCAGCCGAATTATTATCTTCTCTATATCAGTGTATCTAATGGTGTTTTTTTTTAAAAAAAAAATTAATCAATGTTCGTTGTTTATTGGTGCAGGGTTTATCTGATCAATAGATAAAATCCATTTTTCGAACACAGAATTAATAAAATCATAACAAAAATGGTAAGAGCACGTTTGGCACCATTGTTGATTGCATGTGTGGCTCTGATGCTTCTTGATAATTCAGCTGATGCGGATTGTATGGAAGACTGCAATATATCATGTTCGAGCATCCGTCCACCAGGACATGAAGTCTGTATTCAGCAGTGCATATCAGATTGTCCAATGGCAGAAGAAAATGAAGCTCAAGCCGGAAGCCACAATGTCATATTCAGCTGCCATCACCGTCGATGTCGTTTCATATTTAGTTAACCCTATCTCACAAGTATTTATGTGATTGGTTGCAGTTGGTTGAAAATATATAAAATTATAGTGTTTTTGTCTGAAAATCAAAATTATGTTTATTAAACTATAATTTTTATTTTATATTTTGGTCATTTTTTCATTTATTTTTATTGAATTGTGGGAGTGGCTACCATTTTATTAAAATTATTAAGAACTAAAAGGACTCAAGGGTTAACAACCCCCTAGCATAGTGCAAGCCCCCAATATATAACCAAATTGTCATAAAGAAACAAATAACTACACAGTAGTAACGGTTTAAAAATTGAATTGGCGTGCATTGCTGGCGCACCGATCGACTCATTGGTACTAAGGATGAAGCACCTAACATCTTCTTTGGCCAACCTTTTTTGTGTCACCCCAGGGAAAACCTTTCCTCGAGAAAAGGATAAACATCAGGTTCAATATCTTCGTCATCACTATCCGAATGATCCAGTAGGCCCCAAGGCATCCCCTTCCTGAGATCTATGGTCATACAAATCATCACCTGACCTGCGTTTCAAAACTAGGAGAAAAGGCTCTGATGAGGATGGAAACAAGGGCGGATGCTCAACTACTGATTCAGTTTGCGGGGCCGAAAAATCCCCTAATACCGAATGTATCTCTGACACCAATGCGATCATCTCAGAGCAGTATCCATCCCCAATTTCTCTACTTTATGTGAAATCCAGTCCCCTGAGCCATCCACATCCATCACAAATTTTAAAATCGGTGCCTCACTTGTATTTCAAACTGCAGTCAAGGAAACAACAGGGGATGCCAACGTAATATCTAGAACTGGATCAATTTGAGGCTGGGAAATTCTTTTTTCAGATAACGGGGGAATTTGGAGGGTGACACTGATGTCATGGGAGAGCTGCTGCATTGCCGCCAGATGATTACGATCCCCTCTAGAGGCTAAAACTTCACCCGATTTTTTAATCTGGTGTACTGGTGCCGATACTTCAAGAACTTAACTGACAATATTTTCTATGGGCAGTAATTCTACAATACCCGGAGGCTCTGTCGCAACAATTTCCATTGGCTGGGTCGTCCTATCAGACAGACCAACCTCCACCAGTCTTACGCTAGAGCCAAAATTGACGTCGTTTACTAAAGACAATTCTACAGACACGGGAGTCGTTTTCTCAGAAGGATAGCCTACTACCACTATCGGCAATGTATAGGCGAAAGAGGCCGCCAAAATAGATCATGTATTAATATAAGCAACGAACCTGACATAAAAGACTTTTAGCAGACAGACCCGACAAAATAGGATGGACCACCGGAATCACCAGTGATTTTTCCAGTGGATCATTTGGAACCCCTTTTCACTTGAGCATCCGGTGAACCATCCGTAACAAGAATTGGAGTAACACTTTTTCTGCAACAGTCAATCCTAACGGACGCGCCATTGTCGCCTTGCCACCGCCAGCCCTAGATGCCTCCAACAATTTCGGAGCACCCTCCTTAGCCGCCTCCAATAATTTTGGATCGCCAATGACACACCCGGAAGAAAGGACTTTGTGTACTCCCTTCTCAAATGACTTCAAGTTTATGGGTAGAGGCCAGCCTACCTTACACTGATTAATATCATGGCCAAATTTCCTACAACGAACACAGTATTTCGGCATGAAATCGTAGGAGAAAAATTGTTCCTGCAAAGCTCCCTTCACGCCTAAATCAACGGACTCAGAAAATGGCTTCAAAATATCCACCTCGAAGCGGAATCAGACCATGGAGAGATCGAAAGGGACTGAATGCGGCCTTCGGGATCGATCTACGGCTTTCAGGATTGATATGCACCCACGATTGAACGGGATCAAGCGAGGGTTTCAAGATGAGATGAGGGTGATCAGGAACGATGGCGACAACTGAGTGGAAGGGCAGAGGGGGAAGAGAAAAGATGAGTGGCTCCAATCGGAAGGGAGGAGAACGAGGACGAAGATCGGGGAAAGGTCGGGGAAGAGGTCGGAGGGAAGTCGAGGGGGGTCAGGGGTGAAGGTCGGGGGAGGAGATCGGCGGTTGGGAGGAGAAGAAGGAGGAGGGCATAGGGAGGGAGAGAAGGGGGTGAACAATTAGGGTTTTGAGGGTTAGTCAAAGGGTATTTTCGTAAAAAAAGATTATAATTATCAAAAAAAAATTAAGTGAAACTAGAATTGGTGATAAAATAAAAAGATGAACCAAAACCAAAATAATCCTTATTTAGGGGACCAAAAATGAATTTAAGTCTTTGGAATTTAGAAGATAAATATTTCATTGTATCAATTATCGCTTGCAATTTAGTGTTAAAAATTAACAAGTTATCCACATAAAGACATAGTATCACAACATATTCCTTACCCTATAAATGCACTTGTCAGGGTGATTACACTTAAAACCATGCTTGAACAAAATAGACTCAACTTTTCATGCCATTATTTAGGTGTTTGTTTAAATCCGTAAAAAGAACAAGTTTACATACATTCCTTTCATTATCAGGAAGCACAAAGCCGTGTGATTGTTTCATATACACCTCTTCATCTAGATCACCATGCAAATCATAAACAGAAGCTGAGGCTAAAATTACTTTTATATGAGCAATTCTTGCCACAGGTACATATGTATCAAAATAATCAATACCCTTTTTTTGACAAAACCTTTTGGCAACTAATCTTGCCTTATAAGTAAGAATTGTATCATATGTTGCATATTTGCGATGAAAACACCCATTTACAACCAATAGGCTTACAACTTAATGGCAAATTGATAAGAACCCAAGTCTTATTAGACATTATAGAGTACATTTCTTCATTGATTGCCTCTTTCCAAAATGATGTATCTCTATAAGTCAGAGCTTCTTTATAGGTTTTAAATTGAGCCTTGTCATTGCAGACATGAATTGCTGCACCAGAGTTATACAACCAATTCTTGAACAAATAAGGAGTTGTCATATGAAGTTCAGTGATCACTGCTATAAATTATGAGTCATCTTCCACAAGATTTGCACCAGGGATTGTATTAGCCTTCCTTTTCTGGTTAGATCTACACTTGGGCTTATAATGACCTTTCTTGCCAAATTGTAACAAATACGGAACTTCTTTTTGTAGTCATTAGAATGATCAGATTTCTTAATTTTATTAACATTAGACTGATTTTCTGTCAGAACATTAACCTTAGGATCTTGTATACTTAAGTTTTGCAAATGTTTAGCTAGCATTCGCTCCAATCTTTAAATGCTTGCAAAGGGATGATACAATTTGGTTAAATGACCCGCCAAATGGTAAGGGGATAATTTACACGTTTAGTTTCATCTCTAGATAATTTCAAAGGGGGAAGATCAAGTTGGCAACTGAATGTTGTTTGAGGGCTGGTATTGATAGCAGATATTGGTTAGAGTGATTATTGCAGTGAATAATCTGTATATTTGGTTTCATTGCTAGATAATTCTAAGGGGGGAAGTTATAGTTAGCAGTTGGATGCCCGTGGGAGGCCGTATTGATGGGGCAGGTGAGGTTGGTAGAGTTAATTAAAAAGTTTTACTAGTTACCGCTCTATTCTTATTCTCTATCACCTTATTTGGAACTAAAATACTTCCTACAATATCATATCTTTTCTCTTTTTTTTATCAAAATCTATGTACTACTGCCCAAAAACTGAAGTAGTAACTAGTAACCCCTTAATTAAATGATAACATAATCCAGTTTTTTTTTTAGTCAGAGATAGACCTTCAAGGATCGCCCTTAATTTAGCATGTAGGAGACTAGATCTTCCTCTAACACATGTAAAAAAATCTAAAATTAAATTATAATTTCAAACTGATCGATTCTACCATTTATTTGATACCTTAGAATTTTGACAAAACAAGAGGGTCATGTTGCTGGTTGAATTATGGTAAGTTGGGTTATAACTAAAATTTGTAATTTTCTCCTAAATCGGATCCTCGATCTCTCCTCCTTCTTCTTCTTCTTCTCCCTCTTTATCTCTATCCTCTCTTCTATTCGCAGACCGGCATGGAATCGTTCATACAGATGTATCCGTCTGTTTTCTATTGCTAAATTCTTCCTATTTTGGAAAAGAAAGGTTTGGTTTCATGGATTTCTTTCTGGATGCTTATTTTTCCATTTTTAAATTTTAGTTTAGCCTTTGAGTTTCCGTATTGATGTGACTTATGCTACTGATAAATCCAAAAAAAGGTTTCTTAGTGTTTGTCAGAAATATAAAAGACTGGAATTAAGGATTTCATGGATGGAATGGGCCTTCGAGTGCTAGCAGGTCAGTCACATTACTTCTGTCGTGGAAATTATTAGACTTGTTTTGTTGATTGAGAAGTTTTGAATAGTGATGAGGTGAGTGCTTGGATCTTGTATTGATTGAATAGGATTTAGATTTGATGAATAAATTGGTCCAATCCCTGAGACCTGGAGAAATTTACAGGAATCAAAATTAGCAAGGGTTTAATATAGTACCATGGAACCAGGAATGTGAATCAATTGATAATTAAGCCCGTATAAAACAAAACATGTGTATTTCGAATTAAATCCATCTATTCAATCCCATTCCTATCAACCAAGCATAAAGGAAAGCTGAACATGGTAGCCAATCCCATCGTCTTGGGGGTTTAGTCTATCTTGACGCTAGCTCTGTTCCTGGTACAGATGTTAGATAGGTAAATAGGGGTTCCTTTTCTGGTAAATGTCTACATATGCTTGTATAGGCTCCGGCTTTTTTTTTGCGTAAGGTTTCGAGACTCTTCATCTTTTGTATCTATTCTTCAAATTAATATCAGGTAGTCAATCCCGCTGGCCTCCAAGCCACCTTTGGCTTGTGAGACTATTTACCAAAAAAAAAACTGAACAACTAAGACTGCGTTTATGGTAGCGACTGTATATTGTAAGCTGTTGTAGGTAAGGCCTGGAACTTTTTGAGTTTGTTGTCCTCTGTTCAGCCAGGCTACTCCAAACACAATATAATTCTACTGTCTGTAGGCTTAGTTGAAGCTTTCAAATATCTCCTGTTGGCTTTCCAATTCATCCTCCCAGTTTGTTATTTCTACACTTTTGTGATCAGAGAGGTTAAATCCTATTGCATATATTGTACTTTGTCTGTTTTAGAATAATTGTCAGGTTTATTGAACGACACGACTATTATTTTGGGTCGGAGTTAATATAATATAGCTAATTAAACAAAGGGTTAGTTGACAGATTTTGTTCCCATGTCTGCGATAATTTATACCATAATTCTAAAACTATCATGCAAAATAGTCCATTGTATAGAATTTATTATCACTTTAGTATTGAGGACCTCTTAATGCCCATTATTTCCCTCCCTAATCAATCTAATCCTGTCATTTATCAATATACTATCTTACAATATAGTTTTATAACTACCATATACGATGGCATGCCAGCCGATTTCTTAATTATGTGACAGCCAGGATGTGGAATAGGATAATTCATTGCTTCCTCATAAGTGCAATACTTGTTCCCATTTCTACGTATTTCGGTTTTCTGGATGTCCCTGCTTTCATCTTTATCAAAATTTTTAGACTTGTTATTAATAATTATTGACATTTTTACAACCTCGAATGCATGTAATTATCGACAAAATAATTCATTTGTCTTATCAGAAGTATAAATATTTGGTTATATTATATAAACTCATTTATTGATTAAAAATAAATAAGATAATCGATACTTATACATTCAATTATTTAATATTTTTTAAATTTTTAAACAAAAATCTAAACAGACTATTAAAAATGAGGAAATACTTCTTTTGGTGAGATATTTTATGATTGATTGGAGATGTCATTAATACACAATCGTTATATGGTAGTACTAGAGTTATATTGCAATGTGTCATTTGACAAATGAGAGGACAATATTAGTTAAGGGAGAATTAAAGTGTTAAGGACACTTTGCAAGCTGCGTGGTAGGTGTACGATATAATTTGTTGAGGGGGTCGAATTTGTTTAATCTACTAAATCCATGAGATTGAATAGAGAAAATATCAATACATAAAATCTATCACATGTGAGAGAATTATGAATTTTGAGAAAATAATCATATAAGTCATACATACAAATAAATCATAGCAAAATATATTTATTACTATAATATAATTAATTTTGGACAAAGGTGTTATTAATTTGATTAGTTTACCATACTAAATTTAAATATACAGATAGATATAATTTAACTATGCTAAAATATTGCGTTTGAAAACGTTGATTCTGTGAAGATATTGACAAAAAAAAGTTTGGGTTACCATGTTAAGTAGAATAGTTTCATAAGAGTGAGGATCGTATGCTCCAATAAATAGGTAGAATAGTTTCATTAGAATTTTTTTTATAGAGGTAGCTTTTGCTTACTTCCTCTACTTTCATGAATGGTTGCTAGGCTTGTGCAGGAGTAGCTTTGTAACTCAAATTTGATTAATGGGGATTGTTTAAAATAAATAAATAAAATAAAATAAACACATAAAACTTCATTGGGACTAAACATGGTAAAAAGCCATAATTCTCTAAGGATATTACGATTTAATTTTATGTATTATCGTTTTAATTTTGATAAAATTATTCTTTTAAATGTATAAAAATTGAGACGGTAAAAATTGAGAAGGTAACTAGTAAATTTATATTGTAACTGCATGAATGAGGCCAGTCCTGATGCCGGAATCCAAGTGTTAATACAGTGAATGTTTCATGGATTATTGAATCAGCTTCTCCGTCAAATTCATTTCGCAGTAGTATTAATAGCTCAGCAGAAGTCTCTTCAACCTCCCTTCTTTCTTCACCACAGTCTAAATCCTCAACGAATCTCGGGACAACAACAATGAGCTGGTGGTGGGCTGGAGCTATCGGCGCTGCTAAGGTATGTTCATCAACTGTTTGTTGTATGGCCCCAGAGATGAGATTGATTTATCTTTTAGATATTTTTTTATATTTGGATTTATCGGATTTTTTTTAATCGAATGCAGAAAAAGTTGGAAGAAGATGACCATCCGCCTAAGTACCAGAGTGTAGCCCTGGTAGTGGGTGTCACTGGAATCGTCGGAAATAGCCTTGCCGAGATTCTTCCCCTGGCCGATACGCCCGGCGGACCCTGGAAGGTCTACGGTGTGGCTCGCCGCCCCAGACCCACTTGGAATGCTGATTACCGAATTGAATACATCCAATGCGACATCTCCGATCCTCAGGACACCCAAAGGAAGCTTTCAAACCTTGTTGATGTCACCCATGTTTTTTATGTCACCTGGTCCAGCACATCCAATGAGCTTGAAAATTGTCAAGTCAACGGCAAAATGTTAAGGAATTTACTCAGTGTGATCGTCCCCAATTGCCCCAGACTTGCGCATATATGCTTATTAACGGGACGAAAGCATTATACCGGTCCATTCGAAACCTTTGGAAAAGTAGGCCATGACCCTCCATATCACGAGGATTTGCCCCGGTTGGATGCTCCCAATTTTTACTACGTTCTTGAGGATATATTGTTCGGGGAGGTGGAGAACAAGGAGGGAATAACGTGGTCTGTTCATCGACCCGGCATCATATTTGGCTTCTCTCCTTTCAGTAAGATGAACATTGTTGGAACACTCTGTGTTTATGCTGCTATCTGCAAGTATGAGGGCGTGCCTTTGAAGTTTCCAGGCTGCAAAGCAGCGTGGGATGGCTACTCCGACTGCTCCGATGCAGATCTGATCGCCGAGCATCAAATATGGGCTGCAGTTGATCCTTATGCAAAGAATGAAGCTTTTAATGTGAGCAATGGAGATGTATTCAAGTGGAAGCACTTTTGGCCGGTGTTGGCGGAGCAATTTGGAGTAGAATGTGGACGCTGTGAGGAGGGTTTGAGCTTGTCGGAGATGATGAAGGATAAAGGGCCAGTTTGGGATAAGATTGTGAGGGAAAAAGGGTTGGTGCAAACTAAACTGGAAGAAGTTGGGATATGGTGGCTTGCTGATCTTATGATGAAATATGATCCCGTATTGGATACCATGAACAAGAGCAAGGAGCATGGGTTTTTGGGATTCAGAAACTCCAAAAATGCCTTCATTTCTTGGATTGACAAGCAGAAGGCTTATAAGATTGTTCCTTAGTTTTGGTTATCCATTTGAGATTTTCTCTGGTGTTTTTGTTTTCTTCAATGCTAGAAAAATGCCCCTTCTTCATAAGGTTTGATGTCTGAAGAAGGTAAATAATGTCAATAGGGTCGTTTGAACTTTTTGGTAAAATTGGATGGTTGCAGTAACTGTTCTCTCAAAACGCTTCTTGATCTTGAGTGCTGCCTGATTTCTATTTCCTTTTTACATGGTGTGGAAGCCCAAGGTATTAAAATATGAAAGAAATCTAAGATTTTGTAATGGGGGTTATTAGTTACCGCCTCACTTTTTTGGGTGGCATGTTGAATTATAGAGAATAATTCTTGGGTATAAGCGGAAACAAGAGTTTAAATCAAAGAACCCTTTGGGTTTAAGAGATGAGATTTATGAGTGATGAACAAAAGAAGTTGAAATTGAAGAAAATAGATTTTCTTGAACAAAGAGAGCTTTACTACTTTGCAGTAAAAGAAACACTCAAATTTACAAGTCCTTGGCTAAAAGTTTTTCACTTCTCTACAACTTCTCTAGGTTGCTTAACTTGGTTTTCCCTTATGTACAAATGAGAGGGTGAGGGCTATTTATAGCCTCTCCAAGAAAGTTCTAGACACAGAATATTGTTAGAATATTCCTAGACCACTCTAATATATTCTAGATTATTCTACATACAAGTGAGAATGTGGAGTTCTCTACTAAGTTCTAGAGAGTTCCACACGGTTCTAGAATGTTCTACTCGTTATCTTCTTGATGCTTCCAAAACATTCTGGTCAATTTCAGTCCCATCCAGTCCTTTTCGGTAGTTTCTGGATCATTCCAGCACGGCCCAATACCTTCCACCATATTCTAGAAAATTCCATTGTCTTTTTTGGATAACCCAATTTAATTAATTGGACTAAAATAAGTTTAGTAACTAACACGGTAATCTATAGGTTTTGACAAAAATGTCTTTTTACATAAAATGAGAAAGAGAAAATTATTGTAAGGGGGCATTTTCGTCTAAATTGGGACGGTAAAGAGAAAGTATTAAGGCGGTAATTAGTAATTCTTTTTTAAAAGTAAGTAGAGAATTTGAGTATATGGAATGAAATCGAGAAACCAACGACCGTAATTTGTAACTTGAGTTAATTTTTGTAGTGAATGTATGTTTAAATTATAAGTACTTCACCTTTGCTGTTAATTTTTGTAGTGAATGTATGTTTAAATTATAAGTACTTCACCTTTGCTGGATTCTAGATGGTGTTATTTGCAGAACATGCAGATCAAATCTTTGAGCCTCCCACATGAGCTCAGGAAATATTCCAGATTTTTGTCACTCATGTTTCTCGGGCCTTGGTGTTTTCTAGTTCACCAGGAAATCAGGTGGTTTATATATATGATGGAAAACTCAAAATGTAGGAATTTTAGCACTCATGTATCACTAGCATTACCGCCTCAGTTCTACCAGGAGCAAAAGGGGGAGAAAGAAGAGAATTGTAAGGGTATTTTAGTTTAAATTAAAACAGTAAAGAGTAAAAATTGGGACGATAATTAGTAAAAATTTTTAACCCCGACCTCTTAGTTATAAACTCCCCACCCTTACTATTTTCTCAAACCCTCCTTAGTTTGAACTCACTTATGCTCAAAATTGTTAAAATATTGCCTCTTTTTACACATATACATAAAAGATAAACTTGTGCAATTCATTCAATTATGTTAGAATTCAAACTATGCCATGTTTTGTTCAAGTGGGGCTGCTTGTCTCTTGAACAGAGAAGAGGATCAAAATTAAGTAGACAATGATGAAGACATTATTTAATGATCAAGCTGTCAAAAATACAAAAAAAGAGTCTATTTAGTTCAAACCTACCACATTAGGGAATTTTGCTGATTACTTGTTATATCCAAAGCCCTATAATTTGAGGGGACCATCTTCAGTTTTCCTCACAACTCACACATCATTGAAGAAAACTGGCATCGCATTATTAACTTCTTCATGTGTAGAATTGTTTAAAGGGTATTACTTGTTACCGTCTCAGTTTTGAGTATTATCGTCTCAATTTTAACAAAATTGTCTTTTTACTTTAAAGAGAGGGGAAGAGAGAGGGTATTATAGGGGAGTGTTTTAGTCCAAATTAGTGAGGTAATTAGTAAAATTTTTGTTTAAAATGTTTCCTTAACAAGAATGTGGACAAAATAAGTTGCATTGGATGCCTTACATGACCCTATTCCCCTTGCCATGTCCTTTCTACATGACAAAATTTTCCTTCATAACTCTTTCATTTTGTTTCATGGTTGTAGCCTTCAACCAAAATGATCCTAAACTACAAAAAAATAAAAAAATAAAAAAAAAACAAACAAACAAAGGAAAAAGGTTAATCCTAATTTAGTCTGTGGGTAAGGCTTAGGTTCCTTTCATCATAACTCGTATTTTAAAAATACGATTAACTAATCGATTATAATAAATTGAATTATGGGAATTATGGGAGAAGGGAATTATGGGAGAGGCTATGTGATTTCAGAAAAGATCATTCGGGGCTACCTTGGGCAGTAGGGGGGGACTGGAACATTATAAGGACAATTGAAGAGTATAAAGGAGCAGCTTCTCCGGCAAAGAGACCAATTGAGGAATTTAATGAATTCATAAATGTCGTAGAACTTGAGGAAATTCCGGCAGTAGGCTATAAATACACTTGGAGTGGGAAAAGATCCTCTGCTCATGTACTGAAAAAACTGGATCGAATTTTATTTTCGAAAGAATGGTTGCAGATTCTCAAAACCTCGATTGTGCACAATCTGTCAAGGGCAGGCTCAGATCACTGTCCGATGTTATACCAAAGGAAGAACAGTTGCCGAATCAAGTCCGAAACCTTTCAGATTTCAGAATATGTGGCTACGACGTCCGGGGTTCCTAAAGACTGTTGCTGAGTGTTGGGGGCAGCCAATTCAAGGGTGTGGTATGTTGGCACTGTCTATTAAATTGAGGAGGCTGAAGGGAAGGCTTAAAGATTGGAACAAGACAGATTTTGGGGATGTATTCAGAAACCTACAGGAGAGTGAAGAGATTATGAAGGAAAAAGAGAAAATGTTTCAGGAAAATCCCTCAGACATCAATAGAGAAGAGCACTCCAAAGCACAAGCAAAATTCTTCCAAAGTCTCAAGGAACAGGAAGATTTTCTCAAGCAGAAATCAAAAATAAAATGGCTTCGGGAGGGGGATAGAAACACAGCCTTTTTTCATGCAACCATGAGGGATAAAACAGCCCGGCAGAGTATTCACAAAATTAAGGTAGGGGAGGAGTGGATCACTGATATGAAGAAGATTGAGGAGCAGGCAGTAATTTTTTTCCAAAAGCTTCTATCAGAGGAAAACCCTCCGGTTCCAAAAGAGTTGAACAGTCTGTTGGAGGATATTCCCGAAGCACTAAACGATGATGATAGGTATCTTCTCACCAAGGTTTTGACGGATGAGGAAATCAAAACTGCAGTTTTTGAGCTGGCCGAAGACAGTGCACCCGGACCTGACGGATATCCTGGAGTTTTTTTCAGGAAAGCTTGGCAAATAATCAAGAAGGATGTATGTTCAGCATGTATGGAGTTTATGAATGGAGTCCCAATTCCGAGAGCTCTAGGGAGTGTCTTCATTACTCTCATCCCAAAAAGGCATGAAATCTCAACCTTCTCCGATTTCAGGCCGATTAGTCTGTGCAACTTCACGAGCAAGATCCTTTCCACAGTTCTAAAAAAGCAGCTTCAGCAAGTACTTCACAAGATCATCTCCCCGGAGCAAACCGGTTTCATGCAAGGAAGGAGCATAATTGAGAATATTCTTTTGGCCCAAGATTTGACAAGGTTTTTGGAAAACAAGGCAGCGGGACTGAATTTGATGATTAAGCTAGACATGGAGAAAGCTTTCGACCGAGTGTCATGGGTTTTCTTACACAAGGTGTTGGAAAAGTTTGGACTTCCCAACCACTTCATAAATCTGGTGTCCAATATTCTTTGCAGTGGATGGTTCTCAATTTTGATCAATGGCTCTCCAGTTGGATATTTTAATGCATCCCGTGGTTTAAAGCAGGGGGATCCCCTATCCCCTCTACTGTTCATCATTGCCTCCGAAGCGCTCTCCAGAGGATTAAAGAGAAGAGTGGAAACAGGGAAAATACGTCCATTTTACACAACTCCGGGAGCCAACATCATATCACACCTAAGCTTTGCGGATGACACCATGATCTTCACCCATGGATCAAGGAACAATCTTAAAGCACTCATGGATTTTCTAAAATTGTATGAAGCTGGAACAGGACAAAAAATAAACCTTGGCAAGAGCTCGGTAATATTTCCTCAGTATTGTACAGTTCCAAGGAAAAGGAGGGTCCTTAGAATTCTGAAAATGCAGGAGGAACAACTCCCTTTCTCTTATCTTGGGGTCAAAATTTTCAAGGGAAGGACGAAAACAGCATACTTTCGTCAACTTCTGGATAATGTGGAAATGAAGCTGGCAAATTGGAAAAACAAACTCCTCTCACAAGCTGGAAAAGTACAATTGATTAAATCAGTGCTACTCTCTATGCCGGTGCATATCGCTTCGGGTTTTTGGATTCCAAAGACAGTCATTACTGAGCTTGAAAGGAAGTGTCAATTCTTCCTATGGTCAACAACGGATGGTGAGCAAAGAAGGCATTGGTGCAGTTGGGATCGGGTAACCTACCCTCTAAACCAAAACGGACTTGGAATAAGGCAAATACCGGCAATGGTGGAGAGCCTCTGGGCAAGAATTTGGTGGAAATGGAAGTTAAAACAGGGTCTTTGGGCAAATTTTATTGTGTCCCTTGCACACTCGGCCAGGATGAAAACTTCTTGGGCAAGATTATGGAAAATGTCCCCAAAGTTTGCAGCACTATCCAAAATCATACTCATGGATGGGAACTCATCTTTTTGGACGGATAATTGGATGGATCTTGGAGTAATATGGAAGGATATCAACCTGCCACCACAACCCAACCTCACAGTAAAGGGGTTTTTCAATGACAGAGAACACCTGCTTCAAAGTTTTACGGAGTTGCTGGATACAAACCAATTATCTCACCTGAGGAATATGCATGTAGAATTTTGTGAGAGTCCAGATGTTCTCATATGGAGCCCATCCCCTGTTGGTTCCTTTTCTGTTTCCTCTGCTTACAGGAGCCTCTGTAAAAATAGAGAAATTGATATGCAGGCAGCCAAACTGTGGGACTGCAACATCCCTCCGAAGATCTCCATATTCTTATGGAGACTCTATAATCGCTACATAGCCTCCCCAGAGATTATATGCAAACAAGGTAATTATTGTGTTTTGCCCTCAAGATGCTGTTTTTGCAAAAATAATACAGAAACTCTATACCACTGCTTCTTTGCATGCCCGAGAATAAGGTTTTTTTGGGATAAATTGACTGTTGCTGTGGGATTGGGTCTGAGAAGAGAAATGGGGTGGAGTTTGCTCCAAATTTGGTATAATTCTTGCTGGTCAGAACAGGAACTAACACACTGGAAACATGCTCCACTACTCCTACTGTGGATTCTTTGGAAAAGGAAGAACTCTTTTGTGTTTGAAGGGAAAGAGCCAAATCTGGAAAAGCTTCAGGAGGATTTGAGGACTGAATTGCTCCAGCTGGAAATAACGAAACCACATAGACGCAGGCCAACCAGAGAAGTAAAGGTGATCATTTGGAAAAACTATTGCTCTCAGCCATGGGTGATAAATATAGATGGTTCTTGTAGAGGAAATGGGACGGGAGGATACGGATTCATTGTAAGGAGGAGAACAGGGGAATTGGTTTATGGTGAAGGGAACTTCTTGGAAACCACCTCTCCACTACAAGCGGAAATCAGAGCTGCAGTGGAGGCAGTGAGATACTGTAAAAGGAAGAATTTATCAAATGTCTCACTACTCACGGACAATTCAGGGTTGGTGAAAATGATCAGCAACGAAAAAAGTTTTTTCTGGAAGGAATACAGAAAGCTCAAGGAGATAGCCTCTTTTCTAGAGCTCAACTCCTCATCGATGGATCATATATTCCGAGAAGGGAACAAACCAGCAGATTTTCTTGCAAAAATGGGTGCAAATGGAGCCGCAGCAGCTTTTAATTCTACGAGGGATATGCCAATGGAATTAAAGGGATTGATCAAGCTTGATGCAGATGTTGTACCTGTCTTAAGGGTAAAACAATGTGCCAAATGAACTCATCTTTTGTTTAAACTCTCCTAGATTAATTAAGGCAGATTTGTAAATATCAAAACCCCTTTTTGTTGTTGTCAGGGGTGGTTATTAGGATTCAGATGCTTTTGTATAGGGGCGGTTTGAGGAAATTTTCAAATGAATGAAAGGGGTTTCGCCCGCCGGTCCAAAAGTCTTTGGGACTAGGACTGTTATTTAAAAAAAAAAAAAAAAAAGAATTTATTTCTTAGAAAGGAAACATACCCACAAAAATTAAAGAGGAAGGAAGAAATTTTTAAACCATTTAAAAATATATATAATTTTAAATTGTTTAAACTAATCAAATTTGATCGATTTAGTCCATATAGCCAAATCGTGTACATCCCTACTTTTTATTATCTTTATTTTTAAAAGTTTATTTTTTTCTCTCATCGGGCATGTTTGGTGCGATTTCAATTTATCATGACTTAGGTAAATTGTGAGCTCTCTCGTGACTATAAAATAAAAATTACGGCAAGGATTATGGTATTAGGATGAGCATTTTGATTTGAACGTGAAAATTTCATCTTGCTTTGTTATTGCCTCACTTAGTCGACCTCACACAAATTAAAGAAAACACCGAGAATATTTTTAAATTAATTCAAAAAATTACCTATCATCCAATCATAAAAATCATTTTTATAGTAAAATAATATAAGAGTGAAAAAACTCATGGGATCCTAACTTTTTCTCTTAAATTATTTAACTTTTATGTACGGATACTATTTAATATAAGTCTCTGTTTAACAAAAGTTAATATGATGTAAGGGTGGGAATGGATCAATAGGGTTTGGATCGACTCGCTGATCCAAACCAATCTAATCCATTTTAATCTAAATTATTTTTTGTTTTCTTAGGATTAAATGAGTGCATTAAAAACATGAAAGAGCAATAATGTGGGAAATATTTTTAAGGAAGAGTTGGGGGCAAGATCGATCCATTTGGGAGTTAGAATGAAAGAAGATGGTGGGAACGTGTGTAGTTTGTTGTTAGATTCATAGGCTCATGTTATTGTATCAAGTATCATCTACCCTCATTACTCCTCCTATCTAATATTTCGAGGTAAGAAGGTGATTATGTCCTAGAATTGGGCTGGAAAAGAGGTTTTATATTTGGTAAAAGTGTTTGTTGAAACCAAGTTAAATTAATTAGGTTTTGGATGAATAAAAATATTTTTTTAGTCTATAAATAAATAAGTGGTCTAGGGTTTCAATTTTAACTTAACTAGAAAATAGAACCGAGCTACACGCGGTGCCCAATTGATAAATTAATTGTTATTTTAAAACAATTTAATTTTATAAATTACATAATTTAAATAGATAATATATTATGATTTATGTTTCAATTTTATAAAACATCTAAATACTTCCACAATATTGTGATACATACAAACATAAGAGGCTTATGCACAACACACATGCCTTACTGGACCAATATTAATGTATGGGGGTTACAGCCTCATGTTCTTAAGCGATAGTCCATAGCTTTTGACAAAAGTGTTATTTTACATAAAAGAGGAAAAAAAAAAAAAAGGATATTATAGGGAGACATTGTAGTCCAAATTGAGATGATAAAGAATAAATATTAAGGATGTAATTAGTAATTCCTTGAATGAAGTACTACAATACATACACATCTCCAATGCATTCAGAATCCATGCATTAGCTTCAAACCAACTCTAGGTTTCCGACCACTTTACCACAAAGTCCATGTAGACCTCACAGAACTCGCTCCCCTTCTTGACCTTGAAAACTTTAACTGTGGGATCAAAGGAATATGCCAATCTATGCAAAGAACAAAACATAATTCATTGTGAAAACAGTAACAGCTAATGGATTGGTGGACAATAATTCATTAGCTCTTGGCGCAACCAAATTGTTTGCAATTTCCTGCATCTGCCAGGCGGCCGACCAACACCGTGAAACACTCTTAGACCTATTCCGATAAGCATGAGCATTACTATCATTCTCATCAAGCACACCGATAGCCAGATCAATCACGGCCTTGTTAGCACAGGCGAAAATGATCCTCTCCTAAACTTCTGCTGCTGTCCATGGCGCACCAAACAATTTCAAGTTGTTTCTGTCATGATGATGGGTCGTCAACCAATCAAAAATAAATACCTACTCTACACAGAATAAAATAGCAAGCAGTGAGTAGGATCGTCTCCACAGGAAGCAGGGTAGTGAATTAATTTAATCAGAAACTGGTAACCAAAAGGGGGGCTTTTGAGAATTTAATCTACTTAAATAAACTTCAATTAAAATTAATAAAGAAAACAGGAATTTGCTTAAATCAAATTTAGGAAATGATCTAGTCAAAGGAATTGTTTCCACCCCTGATGTGATAAATTGATCCTCGATGCACAAATTTTCCCAATTAACCTTGATTATATTGGTTTTCCCTGTTGGAACCTCCTAACAGTTCAGTCCTATAAATTTAACCCAGCAATTAAGGAACCTCCGTTAACTGCATCTATAATCGAATATCCGTCCTGGAACCTCCTAGAACATTGATTTCGATAGTCTAGGACCCAATTCAATTTACAATTAATCAAACCTTGTTTAATTGCACGTTGATTATTTATTCCCTTCAAAACGCTAACCTACGTACCACGTGATTAGTTGAATTGAAACTCTTAGGAATACCGAACCTCGTGTATTCGAGTTGACTAGACTACCTAGGAAGAATTGAATGCTACCAGCTATTCAATTAATGCTAAATAATCTAACAATCAAAGCAGAGAATAATTAAATAATCAGAACTCAATTGATATTAAGAACAAATTGATCTCACAATTTAATTCACATCTAGGGTGTAATTCCTCTGACTAGAATTAAAGATTTAGCTACTCAAAATAGAATTAAAAACAAAACTAATAATAATAAATCCATGAACAATAAAAAAAAGAGAAATAGTGTTGTAGCCGCAAGAAGTCTTTGGCCAAAATTTCCTCCTGGTCCGCCGACCAAGTCTGCCGACCCTGTAGCCAAAATCCTCCCAACCAAAAGTCCCCTTCTAAAACCTACGTTTTTAATATATATACTCCTCCTAAGGCGGCCCACCATAATGCCAAACAAAAAAACAAATTAAATATTAAAGCCCAATCCTAATTAACTTTGGAAACTCCCTTTCACAGAAATTAATTATGGGTCTCAATATAAAGCCCAAATCTTTTTGTTCTCTTCCTTCTTAATTTCTTCAATCTAGTCCAATTAGATTTTCTTCTTCTCTGCTTCCAACTTCTTCCAAAATCTGCCCAAAATCTCTTTTCTTTGCTCTCCTTATGAAATCTCCCCTGCAAGTAAAATTAGCCTATTAGCTCATTAAATCCCTCAAAACAGCCCTCAAATTGCATTCAATCCACCACTTAATTTCCAACTTATCACATGACCTAATCTGCTCAATCCCATCTCGATTAAAAATAAAGTTCCAGTATTCATGTGCTGCCTTGATATCAACTGGGATTTAATCAACTTTATTTTGTATTATATTCTTATATTTTATATTTTGAATCAAATTTATTATTTTATATTTAATAGTATTTATTTTTTATTATTATGTTTTTATAAATCATTATGAATTTTGTTTTTGTATCTCCTCTTGTTCTTCTGACAACTTTTGTCTATTTTCGTTCTTTTGGTTATGATTTTCTCATATTTTTGTGCTGTTATTAGTCCCAAAAAGAGAGAAATCATCAACTGGTGTGGAAATGGTAAAACAAAACGACATGTATTGCAGAGGAGGAGTACAAGAAAGCAAACTAAAACTATATAGTAGAAAGAATTGAGAAATCTCCCAATTTAAACTCTTCCAATTACAAAATAAATAAACAAATCCAGTAAAATAATTAAAATAAGAACTGAGCTTTCTTATTTTTTTGAGAAAATAAGGCACGAACCCGAAATCTCTGAATTCCTTAAGAATATGACATCATATTTATTACATATAGTTAATTTTGACTTTTGACTTGCATATGCAACAATATTTATGCATTGACTCCTGAGCAAATGGGAATCGAGTGATTGCAGCTAAGCATAAGCTATTTTCCCTTTTAACAGAGGCACCAAAAATCTCAGTCATGTCCAGCAATTCAGGTTTCATTCCCCCTGGAATTTTCCAGTCAAAATGGTCGAGGAGTTGAGCCAGTGCAAGTTCCACAGTAGCTAAACCAAATGAAATTCCAGGGCACATCCTTCTTCCTCCCCTGAAAGGAATATACTCGAAGTTAGATCCAATGATCTCAATTGCATTATTCAGGAATCTCCCTGGCTCAAAAGCTTCAACATCATTCCAGAATTCAGGATCCCTGTTGACTGCCCAAGCATTGGCAATTATGTTGGTCCCAATGGGAATATTATACCCTTCAATCTCACAATTTTCCCTGGATTCTCTGGGAAGTAGCAATGGAATAGGTGGGTGCAGTCTTAGAGTTTCTTTTATCACTAGTTTTAAGTAACTCAATCCCTTCAAATCTTCGTCCCCTATTCGACTCTTTCCATGGAAGATGCGTCTCACTTCAGCCTGTGCTATATCCATGACTCCTGGATTTCTTATCAGTTCTGACATTACCCACAAAATGGTTACTGCTGAAGTTTCAGTTCCCGCCATGAACATGTCCTGCAACAACAATGAATTATAGAGAATGAAACTTCTACATAATTGGCTGTTTCATGAGAAACGAGTTTGTACTTACAGCTATAACAGCTTTTATGGTGTCGTTTGAAATTGGGAAATCCAGGCCTCCCCTTTTGCTGTTCTTCAACAGAACGTCAACCAGATCTTCTACCCTGGAGAATTGATTGTTGGAATCTGAAGTTGCTAATTTCTTTTCTTGTTCCTGGATGATTTCATCAAGTATTTTGTCAAGGTTTCGGGACAGCTTCTTGAGCTTGAAAGTCGTCCCGCTCAAGACATGAATCTTTTTTTTTAAAGGGAAAAAGTCAGCTATCTCAAAACCACTACCAATCTCTGCTGTTCTATTTGTCAACCTGATTAGTTCATCCTGGTGTTTGCATCGACTTCCAAATGCTGCTCTACAGGTTACAAAATTGGTCAACGCAAAAGCTTTTTCAGTTAGGTTGACTTTTGCTGGGGAGGGTTGAATGGAACGGATCATGTTCCAGGACTCATCCTCTGGAATAAACCCAAACCCATGAACATTTTTAACACTAAGGAGTTCCAAGACGCAGATTTTACGCATCTGTCTCCAGTAATCACCATTTGGAGCAAATGCTATATCTCGACAATTATACATAATGATCTCTCCGGCTAGAAGCTTTGGCCGATTCGCAAACGCGATATCATGAGTTGTGAATACCTTTTTAGCCATTCCAGCTCCTGATATAAGAACAGTAGATCTTTCACCAAGTTGTAGATGCATGATCGGCCCATGTTTTCTGGATAGGTCTCTCAGGGCTCGATGTGGAAGTGAACCTGGCAGGGCCAAATGGTGTATGCTCCTAATGATCGGCAACTTCCAGGGCCCTGGAGGGCATTTGGAACTCCCAACATCCCTGGATTTGCTCAACTTGTGTTGTATTAGTTTCAAAGATAGGAAAAGGATACTGAAAGAGACGAAAATCGATGAAAAAGAAGTCAGGTCCATGATTTGGAAGAATACAGAGAAGGTCAGTACAGTCATCTCTGATTCATTAGGCTTTGCCGATTTTGATGCCTACCTTATGAATTCCCAGCGAGGAACAAACTTGGCCTGCCAAGTGTAAAAGACGGCGTTAGATTGGTGTCCAATGGCACCGTCATCTTTGCCTTCAGTTTACTCCACCTCAACATGGAGAGGTGTCTATTCCACCCCTATTTATTTTATAATATTTTTATTTTATGGATTCCATTAATTTGCATATGTTAAATGGTAGTGATATAATGCAAGGGATATTTTTGACAAATGCTGGACATACATTAGTTAGGTGGAAACTAAGGACGATCAGGGGGCCGCAGTCACTACAAGAAAAAATGGCTTCTAAAACACTTGAAAATATTATAATTGACAAAATTTCATCACATTTTATCTATGACGATACGAACCTTTTTGCGTGGTCTAAGTAGGTGTGGTCAAAGAGGTATTGGATAACACGACACTTTTTAATGTGAATATACATATGAAAAATGTGGAGTTATAATATATATGAAAGCACAAGTATATATCATGATAAATCATCTATTATGACATAGTTGTTAGCTATATAGTGTTATATATGTTAATATGTTAATACATAATAAAGTATTTGGATAGAAAACCTATTATGACAATTTTAATATTCATACAAATATCATAATATCATAAAATTATTATTATTATATTATATAATTGAAAATATAAAAATATTTTTAAATAGATAGTATATGACGTTATTTGTAAGTAAATATACAAATAGTCTTAGGCTGTTGAAATTCTAGCCTATAGGCATCCAAACTCAATCCCTCTCTTTTAATGTTACAGTTAACACTCAATCATTCTCTACATTTTCGATGTGAGACAACACCAAACGACTTTAAACCACACTTAATAATGTAATTATGTATGTATTACAATTACACTATACATAGTAATCTATTAATACCTTAAGTTAATATATTAACAAATAAAATAACACTTAATTGTGTTTCTATATACATGTAGTAAGAGTGTGGCGATAGATCAATTTTGCTAGTGGATATATTAACAAATAAAAGAACACTTGATTGTGTCTTTATATCTATAAAATTTTAATTACACTTCTTAGTGTTTTGATTTAAATTCTATTATAACACTTATTTTTAGTGTCATGATAGAATTTTATTTGATGACACGGTAAAATAGTTATAACAATATCGCTATTACAAGTGTTTTATTAGACATCAATAAAGTTATATTTGATGTGATAGTAGATAGTAATAGATATATCTATAGTTTAGTGTTACAAAATGGGCGTGGTGAAAGCCCAATTTTCTTGTAGTGAGTATAAAAGTGTTTATCCCATTTGTTGAAACTATCATCAACATGTAGTTTTAGTACTATGATTTTTCATGAATTTGTGACTTTTTTTCATTTCTTTTATTAAATATATATACTTTTCATTGAAATATTTTGAAGGTATTACTAATTACTGCTTCAGTTTAAATATTATCGTTTTAATTTTCACAAAATTATCATTTTGTTTAAAAGGGGAAAAGTGGGGTATTGTATGGGGTGTTTTAGTCTAAATTGGAACAATAGAGGGTAAAAATTAGGACGGTAACTAGTAAAATTTTATTTTAAATCATTTTGTTTTATTACAATCAATAGTTTTTTTATGAGGTGTATTTTCTTCATGTTATTTAATGTATTAATGTTTTATTTTTTTAATCAATCGTATTATTTTATCTATTAACATTTTTTTCGCAAATTATTTTATCTATTAACTCATCTATATTATTTTTGTATTAAATAAGAAATAAATTTACATTTTATTTATTAAATTTAATTATTTCATAATCGTAATTTTATTATTAATCGGTAGGTATATACTAATCTTAATTATAGACGCCAAAGCCACAAGAAGCCTTCGGCGTCCAGCAGGAGCCAGCGTCACCCAGCGCCAGATAGTCCAGCATCCACCAGGCGGCAGCACCACCTCGCCGCCAGAAACCAAAATTCCTAAATTACTTTACAAACCTTTAATTGTTAATTGTCCAAATTGGGCATGTAAAATACTGTATTCTTTCATTCGTTTATTTGTAAATAAGCAAGGCCTCATAACACATGGTAGACACCCTAATTACACATAGTTTTAGTTTTCTTTAGAGAGAAGCAATAGAAAGTAGAGAGAGAAACTTCTTAATCATGCCTTTTGATCTTAGAAAAATGATGTTCTAAGTTAGATTTAGGGATTTTCACCCCTCTAAATGATAGAGGAAGTGAAAATCCGATGTAAATAGGATGGAATTGTTCTATTTTATTAAGTTTATGCACTTTTACTTGAATTGAGTTTGTGGATTTAGTTGTTATCATTTTATTATGAGAAAATCTGACATTTTTAATGTCAATTTAAGTTTAGAAAGTTGTATTTCTTAAGGGTTTTTTCAATTACTTTTACATGTGTTTTTCATGAAGAATTATGTGCGAATTCCATGAATTGAGATGATGAATGAATATTTTGCATTAATTTGTTATGGGCTTTGGCGATGATGCTTTTACTGATTGTGGGCTTGTCCAAATGTCAGGTTGTTTGAACGAATTACCATATTGGGTTTAGGATCTTAGGTTAGATAATGTAGATTGTGCCTTTGTTACTAAATTCAATTGGTAATTGTATCATGATCATTGATGATTCAATTGGTAAAAGGATAGTGAATCTATATTTGGCTATCTAGTTAGCTATTGGTAGGAGTTGCAATTGGTGGTTTGGGCATCTTTGATGTAAGCATAAATGAACTCAATTCCCTGAATCCGGTCTTAATCCACAGAAATAGATATGCAATTAGAATTTTGATTAATCAATTATGGAAACATAATTTGATCTCTTGATTTAGAAAAAGTGGAAATCCCATCTTTAATCCTTTGATTTTTATCACTTTATTTTAATTGCACTTTTATGATCTCTCTTTTACCCTAACAATCACAATTTTTACATGCTTTCTACTAAAATTTAAAAAAAAAAATTAATAACTCTACCGACCCTTGGACAAGATCCTAAAGTAATATTTAGGTAATTATAAATAGAGTGGATTTTAAAAAAATCATCATACTTTGATAAAGTTTAAATTTTGGTCACTAACTTTTAAAAATTCAAAAAAGGTCACTAACTTTTGCATTTGAATTTTGGTTTTGGTCATTCAGTCCATATTATCCGTGAAGCCCACTAACGGACCAAAATTCTGAGGGTATTTCTGTCCAATCATACCCAAAAAACTCATGTGTTTCCTTTTTTTTTTTTTTACTATTTATCTTTCTTCCCCTCACCCTCCTCTCTTTTTTTTTTCGTATTCATCTTTCTTCTCCAACCACCCTGCCACCCTTCTTTCCGGAAACAACAAAACCCATCACCATTCTCTCAGAAACGTCCAGAAACGTCTACATCTATGCATGTAAATTTAAGCTGATTTTTTTCACAAAGACAGTCCACCACGTCAAAAACAACAAGCACCACGTCCAGAAACGTCTACATCTATACATGTGAATTTAAAATAATTCTTTTCACAAAAACAGCAAACCAAGTCACAGAACAACTAGATTTTTGGACGTGGTGCTAGTTGTTATGAGACGTGGCGGGCTGTTTTTGTGAAATAAATCAGTTTAAATTCACATGAATGGATGTAGATGTTTCTGGACATGGTGCTAGTTGTTTTTGACGTAGTTCTAGTTGTTCTGAGACGTGGTGGACTGTCTTTATGAAAAAAAATCAGTTTAAATTCACACACATGGATGTAGATATTTCTGGACGTGGTGCTAGTTGTTCTGACTACATGGTGGACTATCTTTGTGAAAAAAATCTGTTTAAATTCACATGCATGGATGTAGACATTTCTGGACGTGGTGCTTGTTGTTTTTGACGTGGTGCTAGTGTTATGATACGTGATGAACTGTCTTTCTGAAAAAAATTGGCTTAAATTCACTTGCATGGATGTAGACGTTTCTGGACGTTTCTGGGATAATGGTGATGGTTTTGTTGTTTCCGGAAAGAAGGGTGGCAGGTTGGCTGGAGAAGAAAGATGAATACGAAAAAAAAAAAAAAAAAAAAAGAAGGGAGTGTGAGGGGAAAAAAGATAAATAGTAAAAAAAAAAAGTAAACACATGGGTTTTTTGGGTATGATTGGACAAAAATACCCTCAAAATTTTGGTCCGTTAGTGGGCTTCACGGATAATATGGACGGAATAACCAAAACCAAAATTCAAATGCAAAAGTTAGTGACCTTTTTTGAATTTTTAAAAGTTAGTGACCAAAACCTAAACTTTATCAAAGTATGATGACCTTTTTTAAAATTTAAAAGGAAACACATAGGTTTTTTGGGTATGATTGGACAGAAATACCCTCAAAATTTTGGTCCGTTAGTGGGCTTCACGGATAATATGGACGGAATGATCAAAACTAAAATTCAAATGCAAAAGTTAGTGACCTTTTTTGAATTTTTAAAAGTTAGTGACCAAAACCTAAACTTTTTCAAAGTATGATGACCTTTTTTAAAATTCACTCTTATAAATATTATTTTGTTGAGTAGTCGTGACGCTCTCACCACTGGCCCATAGGGAAGGTCACTAAGTACAACCGCCTAGGGCCCAAAAATTTTAGGAGCCTATAATTTTTATATATTATTAATATTAATGTATAGTTTCCAAAATAAATGGTTAAACTCTCTTTTTCTATATCTAGTTTTACTTTATTTTTTCTTTTCTGATCATTGACTTGCTTTTCAGAGTGCTAACTTCTATTTTGCAGGTTTTGTTATTTTGTCTATATCAGAAAGTTAAACTTGAATAACATCCAAATTGTCATCATTATTAACTCAAATAATATGAAAATGGGCAATCATTATTATTTTGCCTTAGAACCCTCAAAATCGTTAGAATGGCCCTGGCGACCCCAAGAACAGATTCAGGTAGTTGAATCCCCAATTCCACCGGTTCTAGAGTTGGTTACGAGTTTTTCGGAATTGCCCTCAAATTTGGAGGTAGAGGTCCCGACTGCTGCAACTTCATATCAAGAAATTTCTAGACGCTAGAGGGATGATGTTGAGAAAGGGAGTGTCTCGCCCACCCCTGCTACTCGGCGTGCGGAAACATCTAATATTGCCAAGGATAGATCTAATATTGCCCAGGAAATGTCTGCATTAGCGATGGATGTAGCGAGGCGTTAAGAGATTTCTCGACACCACAAACTACTTCTATAGTTAAGGCGGTGCCTTTGGTTCGTTCCTCTTCGGAGCCAACTTTCCCAGTCTTAGAACGTACATCAAGTATGGATTTGGATTTTCCTAACTCGGAGCCTCTGGCACATTATGGTTTTTTCCTGGATATGTATGAGCATGGATATCAGGGAGAAGCCTTGGGGCTACTGCACGATGCTTCTGCTGGTGATTATGCCAGATCGTTATTCTTTTCTAGAGGAAGATTTTTTTCTAGGTACGACACAAAAAATGATGGCATAAGAAGATTTTATGTGTCTCACCGCTGGTGCCATCATGTCATTCGGTGCGCATCTACTGTCCGTCACTTCGTTTTTTAAATCGTTGACCCATGTTAGCACCTCGGAGCTCTTTTTGTGTAGTGCAGCTTGGTTCTGATATTAGGGGTTTACAATGTAATAGGGGCTTACTAAATAGTATGGAGGGGGGGGGGGGGGGGGTTTGCCCTTGTATTCTTTTGGACTTTATTAAGTTATTAATAAACAGGTCGCAGTTTTCTAAAATTAAAAAAAAAATCATTCTATAATTTGGGTATGTTCTCTTCTTTTATCATTTAAGCATTTAAGAGATACTCTACTTTACACAAAAAATATATATATATATATATATATATTTCTCACAATAAAAATTAAATCTATTTAAAAATCTAAAGAGTTTATTGATAAAGATATCACTAAAAAAAGTAGTTGATGATCAAGATCGTGGATTATTTGTAAGTGGGAAAAGAAAATATAAAATTTTAGACTATAATTATTACCATAAAATGGCTCATAATAAGAGTGTTTTAAATTAAAAAAATAAAATAATTTGTATGAAAATTGATGGAAATAAAGAAACGTCTCCCCAGCCTGGTATTGTTGTAAAGCTGATAGAGGAATGGTTTGTTGTTATTCACCCGAAAAACCGTTCAAAATAAATGGAGTTTGGTTTCCGTGTGTAATCATACATGTGAAGTTGTTGGTCCGAGTAAATTTGCATAATACCAATTATTATATAATACAATTAAAAGAACAATGCAATATACTATTAAGATAAATGATAAAAAATATTAATTAAGAAAATAAAATAAATTCAACGTGACTAATATATTAAATAAATTATTTTTGTTTTGGGTTGTTGGGGGGGGGGGGGGGGGGGGGGGGTTTAACACCACTTAAAGTACGTAACTTTTGATGGCCTCAAATTTTTATACATAGTGAAGGTGGAGTTTTGAATACTTATAAAAGTAGCCATATTATTGTGGAAGGTTGCATATTGGGTGGGCAGTCTATTTTGCAAGATTATGCTGTGGCAGGTATTCATCGAAATAATCAATCCAACTCTTCCTATGCTTTATTAATATATTTTTTTTCAAATAAAAAATATATATTAATTTATTAAAAAATTTCAACAACTATTAACAAAAGAAAAATACAGTCAAAGAAACACAAATTACAAATAAACCTATATAGATCTATCCTATCAAACGGTGGATATACCACATGGCGAAACTTTAATCCAAATAAGGATACATCACTATTTTTCTGATGAAAACTTCAAAACATAGATATAATCATTAGATCTATGATGACTGAATCTTCTTGGACAAAACCAGCGAATATCGTCAACGATGCCGTTATCAATACAACGAACTTCACCAACAAAACTACCGTCATAACAAAGAACACCATAAATAAAGTCGCGATCAATATATTACCAGTAGATCTGAATCTACTAAATGACAAAAGAAAATAAATATTAAGGATAATCTCCCTTTATTGGATGACGAAACTAAAAATAAGAAAAAGAAAATGGACAACAAATTTACTTTTCTCATCTTCCCATGGGGGAAGAAATATTTTGTGACCGTTGAATTTGTGAGAGAAGGGAGGAGAACGTGTCTGCTAGGTTATTATTTTATTTTTAAATATTACTTTATTAATATATTAAATATCTCTATGAGATTTTTAAAATATTAGGAATTTTTTTTTGTTGGCCAATCAATTAATATATTGACTTTACAGGTTAACCACTAGATTACAACTTTTTTATAAAAAAATAATTTATTTTTTACCTGAAGATATACCCTATAGTAATTATTTGATCCACAAAAGATCAATACCAACGGCCAAAAAGAGTTATTAATACTTTCTAAATTTCATAGAACTATTTGATATACAAATTTTTGGGAGTTTTTTATATTAAGCTATTTATAAATCAAGAAGTTTTATTAAAAAGAGAAGATCACATGTTTCAAACTAATTTTAAATTGGGTACTATTTGGTACCGCGTTAGTTTTAAGTATTTTCGTCCTAATTTTGATAAAATTATCTTTTTACTGAGTATTGAAGCATTAAAGAATAAAAAGAAGTGGTAACTAGTAAAATTTTTTTAAATTGGAGATAAATTTAAAAAAATCAAAAAAAATCTAAATTATAGATTTGTGAGAATAGCCTTGGCCCCACATTACTTATTGAAGCCATTATGACTTTTTTTTACTAAAAAAGTCATTTTTATCCTCTTGCTTTGGACGAATCTTCTTTCTATTTTGTTAAAACCTCACTTTCAAAGTTAGGATTTTCAAAAATATATAATTTTGATCCAACATATTTAGTTATTTCACTTTTTTATCTAACATGTTTGAATTTGCTTAAAAATACTTATTACGTTTTAATTTTTAAACTATTTTGGTCCATAAAATTTTTTTAACCTGTAATAACAGATTTTTGTAGAAGTCAACTTGAATCAAATGTTAAATGGATTGTCTTTGTAAATTATAATAAATATTTAAGAGTATTTTATAAATATACATAAACTTGAGTTTATACTAACACAAATTCTTTCTTTTTCCTTTCTTTTCTCTCCTCTCTCCGGCATACTGCAGCGCGACCGTGCGGCGCCGGCGTCGATGGTGGCGAGCGGATCCGGTAACGACACAATCATTCCGGAAATACTGCCTAGTAAGAGCTTTCTCCGACCAACTCTGTCAACCGTTAACGTGGATATTGTAATGCAAGTAAGCTTTGTAAGACCGACCCCAACTTGAGCAAGCAGTCTCTTGTGGTCGGAAGTAACGTCGGCTTTTTTGAAGAGCTTCGGGCCGTATAATATCACGGCCTCAATGGCCGTTGCATGTTCGAATAAATGAATTCCTACCGCAGGGAGCAAGATCCAACGGACAGAGGGAGTGGGTCTAATTAGGAGCTCTCTCCAGACCCCTTCTCAGTGGGTTTGTTTGTTACTTGGAAGCTTCACGATTTCTTCATTACGGTTTTCATCGATCCCGGCGGCCTTTTTAATGTCCGATAACCGAGTTTCTGCTTCGTCCTCATTATCCGAGACTTTGTACAATTTGTCCTGGTTTCACCTAATCGGCCTTGCATAACCAGCCATCTTGGAGATTCCGGCATTTTTAGTATGCCAATTGTCAGGGCAAGAGATGGGACCGCTGCAAGTCCGAGCATAATTCTCCATCCAAGATGCAGGGTAAACCCGTTGTAATGATTTTGAGGGCGGCAAATGTCTATTAGGGTAAACCCGTTGTAATGATGCAGGGTGAACCTCAACTATTTGCTCGTTAATGTACAAATGTCTTTATCGCGTTAGAAAAAGTCCTTTATGGTTGCAGAATTGTTGCACAAATGTCTTTATCCAGTGTCGCTTTGCCGCTCTCCCCCCGCCGCTGCAGCTAGGGCCAAAGAAAGGAGAAACGGTATGCTGGGGAGAGGAGGGAAAATGAAGGAAAAAAAAAAAAAAAAAAAAAAAAGAAAGAATTTGGTTTTGTGTTAATTTTATTATAAATTCAAATTTTGGTATATTTATAAAATACTCCTATATATTTATTATAATTTACAAAGACAGTCCATTTTACTTTGACTCACATTGACTTGTATAAAAACCTCTTATTCTAGGTTAAAAAAATTTTTATGGACCAAAACAGTTTAAAAATTAAGACGTAATGAGTATTTTTGAACAAGTCCAAAACATGTTGGACTAAAAGATTGAAATGACTTCTCTTCTAAAAACCGCACCCCAAACAACCTTTGAAATAACTTCTCTTCTAACATCCTCTTGCTTAAACATGACTAGTACGTATGCAGAAGAGAAGTTACGACCTTCCCTAACAATGTTTAAGCATTAGTTTCCTATTTCCTACTGAAACGGAAACCGAGTGGTTGCAGCTAAGCATAAGCTATTTTTCCTTTTAATAGTGGCACCACTGATCTCAGTCATGTCCAACAATTCAGGTTTCGTCCGACCTGGAATTGTCCAGTCGAAATGGTAGAGGAGTTGAGCCAGTGCAAGTTCCACAGTAGCCAAAGCAAATGAAATTCCAGGGCACATCCTTCTTCCTCCACCAA
Source organism: Knoxia roxburghii (assembly GCA_030378225.1). Lineage (NCBI taxonomy): Eukaryota > Viridiplantae > Streptophyta > Magnoliopsida > Gentianales > Rubiaceae > Knoxia > Knoxia roxburghii. The sequence continues at coordinate 38,703,355 of CM059420.1, read as the reverse complement.
ATGGAATATACTCGAAGTTAGATCCAATGGCATCAATTCCACTATCCAGGAATCTCTCTGGTTCGAAAGCTTCAGCATTATTCCAGAATTCTGGATCCCTGTTGACTGCCCAAGCATTGACAAAGACGTTTGTCCCAATGGGAATATTATATCCGTCAATCTCACAGGTTTCCCTGCATTCTCTGGGGACTAGCAATGGGAGAGGTGGATACAATCTTAGAGTTTCCTTTATCACTAGTTTTAGGTAATTCAATCCCTTCAAATCTTCTTCCCGTATTCGGCTCTTTCCATTGAGGATACCTCTCACTTCTGCCTGTGCTATCTCCATGACTCTTGGATTTCTTATTACTTCTGACATTGCCCATAAAATGGTTAGGGCTAAAGCTTCAGTTCCCGCGATGAACAAGTCCTGCAATGTAAAACCACATGATTAATTATGTTGACAATGAAGCTTTATGTATATGATTCTCTGTTTCATACGGAACATTAATGTTGGAACTTTTGAACTTTTGAACTGTATTAGCTCTACTGGAGTTTGGCAAAGTACTGTTGGTTCTGCTGCTAGTTTTTTGAGATAAGTCGAGACACTTCCTCATGTACTGTTTTTAGTTAATACAAAACTCAGGCTCAGCTGCCGGCTCCTAAAAAATATACATATGATTCCTGTTTCATGAAAATGATTTTCTACTTACAGAGATAATAGCCTTTATGCTGTCGGTTGAAATTGGAATGTCTAGGCCGCCTGTTTTATCCATCTTCAACAGAACGTCAACTATATCTTCTTCACTGCGCGATCCATCTGACCCTGATATTTTCTCTTTGTGCTCCTGGATAATTTCATCAAGTATTATGTCTTGGTTTCGGACCAACTTCTTGAGCTCGGAAGTTTTCCTGCTAAACACCTGAATGATTTTTCTGGAAGGAAAAAGGTCAAATATCTCAAAACTATTAAGTAGCTCCAGTTCCCTATTTACCAACTTGATTAATTCTGCCTGGTGCTTGCATCGACTTCCAAATGCCGCTCTGGAGATCACACCATTTGTGAATGCAAAAACCTTTTCATTTAGGTTAACTGATGGCCCTGATGAGGACTGGATGATGGAATGGATCATGTTCCAGGACTCATGCTCCCGAAGGTATCCAAACCCACGGACTCTTCTCACACTTAAGAGTTCTAAAACACAGATTTTACGCACCTGCCTCCAGTAATCCCCATAAGGAGCAAATACAACATCTTGATAATTATAAGTCATGATCTCTGCCCCTGGAGACTTTTGCCGGTTTGCGAATGCGATATCATGAGTTTTGAAAACTTCTTTGGCCGCTCGAGCTCCTGATACAACTACTGTAGAGAGTTCGCCGAGTTGTAGATGCATGATTTGCCCATATTTCCTGGATAGCTCTCTCAGGGCTCGGTGTGGAAGTGGACCTGTCAGTACCAAATGGTGTGCACTTCCAATGATGGGCAACTTCCATGGCCCTGGAGGCAATTTATAAACTGCTACATCCCTGGATTTTCCCAACTTGAGTTGAATTAATTTTAGGGAAAAGAAAAGGAGAATCAAAGAGATGAAAATTGATGACAAAGTCAGCTCCATGATTTGGAAGAATTAAAGAGAAAAATCAATCCCCTTTCTTGCATCCTTAGTGTACGCTCTGTAACTTATACATACAGCGTCCTTATTTTTGGGATACCTCGAAGAGGTCCTGTTCATAGCATTCAGTCTGTTGTCTACACCCGTGGATTTAGCCAACTTTGACGGCGGGTTATTAAACAATTTTATTAGAGGGGTGCTGTTGCAAACTGATGTCATTGGAGATGAGCTATAATTGATGTATTTACCGTCTCAATTTTAAGTATTACAGTTTAAATTTTGACAATTTGTCCTTTTACTTTAAAGGGGAAAGAGAGAGGGACAAGGAAGGGACTGGGTTTTAGTCCAAATTAGAACGGTAACTAGTAAAATTTATAATTTATCATATCTTATTCTCTTCCATGTCATGCCTTATGTAATCACCCCTTCACATGTCTTTACTTTTTTCTTTTGATAAAGAAAGGATGTACCTTGTTAGATATATGAAAATGAACAGTGATGGAACTAGGAGTGTAAGGGAGAGGGAGGGTATTATCTCCTTTTTCTTTTTTTTTTTTTCATCATTCTTCTTTCATCGCTGTAAATTCGAAACTCAAACTTCTTACTCACAGTAAATCTATATCCTAGGCCTCCACGGTAAGGGGGTGCACCCGTTGCTCCATATTAGATCCGACAATGAGAATGAAAATTCAGAACTGGTACAGAATTAAGAGTATTTCCTATAACTACCTCAGGTGCTCTTGCCACTTCCTCCCAATGTGTCTAGATTTTGATCATATGAATTCGTATATAAGCAGACAATTCTAGGGGCAATTCTATCTCTTTCACTGCTTTGGTACAGGCTCTAGTGAGATTCAGGGGCTTGGTTACTTTGGATGCGGTATCGATCCCAGGCTTGAGAGTTTCATAATTTAGAATGATAGAATACAAGTTGGATTTCATTCTAAAAATTACAAGCCTCTTTGAGCTTTCTTGTTTGTGCCCTCTGGAGCCTGTATGTGAATTGTATTTCAGCAGCACCCTGACGGATTATACGTGTTTATAATAACTAAAATGTTAATTCTTTTTACAAACACATCTTTTTGTTTTAATTTTTTGTGTTGAGCAATCATGTCCTAATTTTAAGGGGTTGAATAAAAAAGCATACTTAATATTACTATATATCTCGTTATGTTTTTATTCAGTAATATATATTGACGTATTGACACGACTATATATATAAGAATAATATAATGATAAAAATAATTCATTTGATTTATAATCAGTCAAACGACAAATGTCTACAACCTTATAATGCCATACACCAACACTTGGAAGAGGAGGTTGGGGATGAGATGAATTCGAGCTTGGTAGCCGGAATTAGAAGCCTGTTGCAATAAGAATGACAAGTTAAGGTCCAACACACTCATCGTCAAGGAAATTTTACAACTAATTACTGAACCTCGTTTGTAAAAAATGGTGAAAGGGAACATAAGAACTCTAAAGATAATCCGTAAATGACTAAACTATGATATGATAAGAGTTACTCGTAATATAATCCATAGTTGATTTAACCAAGGCTCCTTCTTTGTAAAAATAAAAAATCTTCATGAGCCCATTTGAGAAGGTATTGGGATTTTGAATATCTTTTCTATATATATATATATATATTTCAATATTCAATTGAGGGAGGGAAAAATATAAGAAATTTCTTTGTTGGTGCGTCCGTTCCTGCTGCGTGTTGTTGAAATATTAGTACTTCTTCCTCGTGGTAAATTCTTTGCTATATTTTATGAGATATGGTGTGGGGTTGGCTGGCTGGCCTGCTTTATTTTATTACGTTGCTGAAGGAAAATTAGGATAATATCTCCAAAATGCCGCCTTTTTCCTTGCTCGTGCTTTGGTTGACAAAAAGGGCAGGGAAAATTGACTTTTATTTAACGCAATAAGTTTTCTCTAGGTAATTATAAATGTTATATAAACTTTAATTTTTATTTACAACAACAATAAAAATCCGTAATTAACAGTTTAACAGTGGGTAGATCATAAATATCTGATAATTAATATATTATAATATTTTGGTTTTGGGTGAATTTATATTTTTCAGTTTTTTGACAATTACATTTATCTCATATACCCTATAAACTATTAACAATTAGTTCTTTAAAAAAAAAAAAAAATCCAAAACTACTGCACAAACATTTTTGTTAAGTAAACATATTTTTGGAAATTTTTAAGCTCACAATTACTCGAACTAATTTTGATGGTAAATCACTAGATTTTGACTTGGAAATTTTGTTGTTTGTTGATTTCTTTATATTTGATTTGGGTCAAAATGATAAATATAATTATTAATAATTTTGAAAGAGAAGCTATAATTTGATAAAATTACGAGAAAGTTAGATGTAATTCGGCCTGACATTTTAGTAATTTAAACATTTGGACTGTTTGCCCGTGATGTAGTCCAGAGTTGATATAGACTAATGCCTCCTTGTAAAAAAAAAAAAAAAAAATCTTCATGAGCCCATTGGAGAAGGTATTGGGATCTTGAATATCTTCGATATATATTTCTTTTATATATATATATAGAGAGAGAGAGAGAGACAGAGAGAGAGAGATTTTATATAAGGTTTGAGAAGGTGGCGGCGGCGGTGGTGGGGTGGTTTACGGGGCGGTAGTCAAACCGAAGAGGAAGAACAATTAGAGTTTTGAAAGTTAGTCAACCGTTAGTCAAATAGTATTTTCGTAAATAATTACTAAAAATGCTTTAAAAAAAAAAGAAAAAGAAACGGAACTAATATTGCACTCAAAACATTGAAGAAGAAGAATTAATTTGGGTAAATTCTGTCTTGCCTTGATATGAAGCTTAGTAGCCAATATATAGTACAAGTTGCCTAAATCCTGCTATACAATTATGGTATACAATTATACCCAAATCAATTAGCCTAATTACCGTATCAATCTATATACAGTAGGAGAATATTTTCATACACTAATCACGCCAATTAGTATCAATCTCGGTGACACCCCCCCGTCCCCCAAGTTGAAGCATGGGGATTAAGAATGCCCAACTTGGAAAAAATAGCATCGAATTGACGTTTACCCAGAGCTTTGGTAAGGATATCCGTCAATTGAGCATGAGAAGGAGCATAGGCTGGAGCAATCACTCACTGAAGAAACATATCCCGAAGAAAATGATAGTCGATCTCAATGTGTTTGGTACGTTTATGAAATACAGTATTGGCAATAATGTGAAGTGCGGCTTAATTGTCACAATAAAGCCACTTGTGTTGAGAATGAGCCACCCCCAGGCTACGAAGTAAGCTCTTGAGCCACTTGAGCTCACATGTGGTGGAGGCCATGGCCCGATATTTTGCCTCGGTGGAAGAGCGAGACACTGTCTGTTGTTTCTTTGTTTTCTATGAGATAGGAGACTGACCAAACTGAATGAACCAACTCATTAGAGAACGACGCGTAATAGGACAGCTGGCCCAGTTTGAGTCACACCAGACATATAGCTGAAGATCACAGTCAGCAAGAAGCGCAATGTCATCTCTAGAATTGCCCTTCCAGTAGCGAACCACAGGAAGTGCGGCATCCCAATAAGTTTGAATAGGAGCTTGCATAAATTGTGCAAGAAGGTGGACACGGTAGGACAATTCGGGACGAGTGACGGCCAAGTAGATAAGGCACCGATATCGATCCGGATCAGGAAGAGAAGCATTAGATGCCAAGGCTATGTGATGATTAGATTCCATGGGAAACCCAGCTGGTTTGGCTCCGAGCAGGCCCACCTCAGAGATAATGTCCAACGCATATTTACGTTGGGAAAGAAAAAGACCTGACGAGTTCTGAGCAACCTCAATGCCCAAAAAATACTTCAAAACACCAAGATCCTTCATATGAAAACACTAGCTCAAATAGGTCTTGAATTTGGAGATGGCAGAAGAACCATTGCCTGAAATGACTAGGTCATCAACGTAAACTAAAACATGCAGTCAGAGATACCCTTGATTAAGAAGAGTAAACAAAGAATGATTAGCTGACGACTGAAGAAAATCGTAACGATGCAAGGCTCCAGCCAACTTAGCAAACCAACAACAGGAAGCCTCTTTAAAGCCATAAATAGAGCGATGCAATAGGCAGACCTGTCCGGGAATAGAATAACGAAATCCGGGAGGGGGGAACGTCATGTATACTTCTTCAGTGAGATCACCATGGAGAAAGGCATTATGGACATCCATCTGATGAAGTTCCCAATTGCGAGCAGCTGCAACTGCCAATAAGATACGAATAATAACCATCTTAGCCAGTGGAGCAAAGGTTTCTTGATAATCAATACCAGCAACTTGATTATTACCCAAAATGACCAAACGAGCTTTGTGACGCTCAATGGTTCCATCAGACCTATACTTCAATTTATAGATTCACTTACAGCCTATAGCACGTTTGCCAGGAGGAAGAGACGTGACCAACCAAGTTTTATTAGACTCCAAAGCAGCAATTTCACTTTGCATGACAGCACGCCAATCAGGATCTTTGGCCGCCTCACCAAAAGTTTGAGGCTCAATTCCAGTAGTAAGAGCTGTAAAAAATACCCTATGTTGAGGAGATATAGGGTATGGGGTACCTGAGGATGATGATGAAGCAGATAGAGCAGTGGTGGGGGTGGTGGGGCAAACAGTGCGAGTCACATAGTCTCGTAGTCGAGTAGAAGGGACTTTAGTACAATGACCACAGCCCAACAACACAGATGAATCTGACAATTCAGGTACAACTGAAACCCCTCCCCCCTCTATCATTCAATACCGGGGATTCAGACACATCATCCTCTTCATCAAGAATAACCGGATCAGAAGGGACAGAGGCAAGTGGTGCTGGAGGAGGAGCAACATAAGGGAAATCCGTCTCACTAAATATCACTATTTTGGTTGCCACAGTAGTTCTCACTTGTTCCTCTTGAACAACCAACGAGTACACTCGATAGATGAATAGCAAAGGATCTGTAGAAAGCACAGTAGAACGATTAGTTCCATAAATATTTGAATCAAGACCCATAAGGAATTGATGTACCATTTCTTCCTCCTTCTATTTTTCTGTTGTTGTTTTGGCTTGGCAAGCACAAATCGCACCATGATCAAAATTTGCCAATTCTGACCACAGCTTTTTGAGCTTTCCATAGTAGGCCGCAACACAACTTCCTGCTTGCTTATATTCGGACAATTCACACTTCAAATGGTGAACCTGAGGTCTATTCACCACAGAAAATCTTTCACGAATGTCTTCCCGTAAATCTCGTGCTACGGCCATATGAGAGATTGATGAACGCAACATGGGTTCAATTGAATTTTTAATCCAAGATACAAGCAGAGACTGGTTGGTCCACCAATCCTCCAAGTCGGGAGAACCTTCTTTTGGCAACGGCAATGTGCCATCAATAAAGCCGAACTTCTTTCTTGCTCGCAACGCAGTTCTCAACATGGTTGCCCACTCATCATAATTGTCCTCTTTCAGCATGACCTGTGCAATACTAATTCCAGGATTATCTCTGGCATTAATGTCATATGGAGAAACGATCTTTCTCTTCACACCATCCTCACTCGTACTTGATGATGTCATGATCTTCTTGAGTTCAAGGATCAAACTCTGATACCATGAAGAAGAAGAAGAAGAATTAATTTGAGTAAATTCTATCTTGCCTTGATATGAAGCTTAGTAGCCAATATATAGTACAAGTTGCCTAAATCCTGGCATACAGTTATGGTATATAATTATGCCTAAATCAATAAGTCTAATTACTGTATCAATCCAAATACAGTAGGAGAATATTTATATACACTAATCACGCTAATCGGTATCAATCTCGGTGACAAACATAAGAGGAACTAAAAGTGAAATAATTCAGAGACCAAAACTGCATTTAAGCCAATTTTTAAATCCAAAATGAAAAGTTAGAAAAATAGTAGCTATAACAAATGAGGAAATTAATTATATTTGAATGTTGTTTATAGTACTCCTTTTTATAATTATAAATACAACTATAAGAAGAGGGGAATAAACCATCAACGATCACTAAGTTTGAATATTTCAAATTAGTTCCAAATCCAAGCGTAAGCAGAAGTTGAATTTCTATGTAAATATTGGCCACATACCTCCTGTGTGTGTCATTATTATTATAAATTTGTCTTTCATCACTACATCAATATTGGTAAATAAATAAATAAATAACGAGGCAGAGCCAACAATTAACTTAAAATTGAAAATCAGGATCATCCCATTGCAGGACTGCAGAATCCAAATTCTGCTCTCTCTTGAGCTTATCCTTGAGAAACCAATCACAAACTCTTCCAGCATTTAGCTCCTCAATGCTGCAACCTTCCTGCTCTGATATAACTCTCAGAAGATTCAGCGACGATATCTGTACTATTAACAACCCACAAAATCAGCCATCCAATTAATATAAGTTTGTAAAATAAGAAGAAGAAGAAGCATTTGTAATATATACCGTTAATCGACATAGAAATCTCTCGTGGGTGCTAAGTCCAGATATTTCAACAAGACCTGCTTCTTCTAAAGACAAGAAGCTCCGCCTTTCGGTCTTTTTCCCGCCGCCACCGCTATCAGTGCCGCCGGAGCATGCAGAAACTGAAAGCCTTTTTGGATGCATGACGTGATTATTGGCATGCCCTTTTTTTCTTCTGCTGAGTTTTGGAAGATGCTGAAAATGGCTACGAAGAAATGGAAATGGTGGTAAGTGAGAATTACTGGTATGGATATTGGTGTTGCAGGGATTTGAGAGTGCAGCATTCATTATTGGGGGAAAGGGGACGGAAGTGGAGTACAAATTCAGGGTTTTATCTAAATAGGCTTTCTTTGTTGTGTGGTGGAAATCGAACCACAGATGGGATTATCCCTGCTCAACAAGTCGCAATGGATCTAAGTCCTGCCCTTAGGCCCATGTAGGGGTGTAAACGAGCCGAGCTAAGCTCGAACTTGCCTATGTTCAGGCTCGGCTAGTCTAAATATGAAGGGGCTCGAGCTCGAGCTCGTTCGAGCTCATTTTTTGAAACTCGAGCTCGAGCTCGTTTAAGAATTGTGAAGCTCGATTTTGAGTTTGACAAAGTGCTCATTAAATTTATCCAAAATTTTAGGATCTTACTATTTGTAGCACAAATTTACTATTTGTAGCATAAAAAAATTGATGAAATGCCTAAAATGCCCTTAAAAACAGAAAATGTGAAGTTTGCATGAAAAATCGCCTGTAATTTGCGATAGCAGAACAAAAAATCAGACCCAAAATACAATTTTTAATCCAAAAATCGGACGAAATGTGTGAAAATAGAGCGAAAAATCGCCTCACTTATTCGATTTTTAGGAGAAAATTTGGATATGTGGGGCGATTTTTCCTCAAAAATCGGATAAGTGGGGCGATTTTTTGCCCCACAATCGCACATTTATCCGATGTTTGGCTTAAAAATTGGAAAGTAGGTCCGATTTTTTCACATTCGTATGTTTATATAATTGTCTTCACATGAATGGATGTTGACGTTTATGGACGTGGTTCTAGTTGTCTTTGAGAAAAAAATAGCTTAAATGCACATGAATGGATGTAGACGTTTCTGGACGTGGTGCTAGTTATTTTTGACGTGGTGCTAGTGTTATGAGACGTGGTGGACTGTCTTTGTGAAAAAAAAAAAGTTTAAATTCACATGAATGGATGTTGACGTTTATGGACGTGGTTCTAGTTGTCTTTGACGTGGTGAGTTATTTTTGAGAAAAAAATAGCTTAAATGCACATGAATGGATGTAGACGTTTCTGGACGTGGTGCTAGTTATTTTTGACGTGGTGCTAGTGTTATGAGACGTGGTGGACTATCTTTGTGAAAAAAAAATTAGTTTAAATTCACATGAATGGATGTTGATGTTTATGGACGTGGTTCTAGTTGTCTTTGACGTGGTGAGTTGTCTTTGAGAAAAAAATAGCTTAAATTCACATGAATGGATGTAGACGTTTCTGGACGTGGTGCTAATTATTTTTGACGTGGTGCTAGTGTTATGAGACGTGGTGGACTGTCTTTGTGAAAAAAAATTAGTTTAAATTCACATGAATAGATGTTGACGTTTATGGACATGGTTCTAGTTGTCTTTGACGTGGTGGGTTGTCTTTGAGAAAAATAACTAGCACCTTGTTAAGTATGTTTTAATTCTATTGTATTAAAATGTACTTAACAAGGTGTTAGTTATTCAAACATACTTAACAAGGTGCTAGTTATTTTTCTCAAATACAACCCACCACGTCAAAGACAACTAGAACCACGTCCATAAGCGTCAACATCCATTCATGTGAATTTAAACTAATTTTTTTTTTACAAAGACAGTCCACCACGTCTCATAACACTAGCACCACGTCAAAAATAACTAGCACCACGTCCAGAAACGTCTACATCTATTCATGTGAATTTAAGCTATTTTTTTCTCAAAGACAACCCACCACGTCAAAGACAACTAGAACCACGTCCATAAACGTCAACATCCATTCATGTGAATTTAAACTAATTTTTTTTTCACAAAGACAGTCCACCACGTCTCATAACACTAGCACCACGTCCAGAAACGTCTACATCCATTCATGTGAAGACAATTATATAAACATACGAATGTGAAAAAATCGGACCTACTTTCCGATTTTTAAGCCAAACATCGGATGAAATGTGCGATTGTGGGGCAAAAAATCGCCCCACTTATCCGATTTTTGGGAGAGAAATGAATTAGTATTAGGGTTAAAGGATAGTTACTTGCCTACAAAACGAAAAATTTTAAAAATATTAAAAATATTATAAAGTAAATATATATAATATATAAGCTCGTTAGGCTCGTCGAGCCTAACGAGCCTATATATTACAGGCTCAAACTTGGCTCGTTACCTTAACGAGCCGAGTTCGAGCTCGGCTCGAGCTCGGTCAACTCGAATCAAGCCAAGCTTTGACCGAGCCGGCTCGCGAATAGCTCACGAGCGGCTCAGTTCATTTACACCCCTAGGCCCATGAAGGCCTTTCCGGACTCTCATTTCATTTTTTTTTTTCTTAATACAATGAAATGGAGAAACTTTCGATGATCGAAATCTAAGACTTATTGGTTTAAAGATTGGTTTAAAGGGGAGTGCACTACAAGTTTCTTGTCCAATGAATGTTTACTTTAGATATTAAAATTTAGAAGTTAAAATTGCTTTAAAAAAGTAAATAAAAACAAGAGGAAACCGTATTCCAAGAGCGAACATGGAGAAGAAATAGAGGAGTTAGATGGGAGAATTTAAAATATTAGAAAAGATAAATATTTATTTCATTTCATAATATCAAATTCTAAAAGACAACGTGACTCGAACTCAAGACTTATTATGTTAAATGAGTAGTGTTTACCACTGAAATACAACACTCTTATCATTTTATATATTAAATTAATTATTCTAGGGGCATGACATATTGTTCAAGTGGACCATTAGAAATTTGAAGGTTTATCTGTTATCCATTCTATCTATTACAATTAATTTAAAACATCCAAAATTATTTAAGGCGAAAACATAACATAGGCCGAAAATTAAAAACATGAAGATTAAAACAATGGGCCAAAATATTTTTGAACAAAAAACATAAAGTAAAAACCTTTGAAATATATTTAATGAATTTTAAATAAGTGTTTTGTAAAGTTGTTGAGTTTTATTATTATTGATGATTTTTTCATGGCTCTTCAATCTTGTGTTGCTCAATTACTCATTGGATTGGTCTCAAATTAGACTTGATGCTAGGATTAGACACAAATATGTGATGATATGGTTGAGTTTTTTTATGGACATCTTCAAGGTTGGACGGTTGTAATAAGAGAACCCTAAAATCATATCAGCCACTCAAGGGAGCAAGACATTATAGAGAAGTCCAACCCATACAGGAATTTCTGGAAGCATTTCTGGACTATTCTAGAAGGGTGAAAACTCCTTCCCTAACAAGTAATTTTCGATAAAAAAAAATTTCTAAAAAGTTGAAGTCTTTCTCTCCCACAAGTAATTCACCCAAAAATTTAGTCAAACAAGAAATCTTCCCTCTTCACCTAAAATCCCTCACTATAACAGCCATCTCTTTTCGTAATCTCCACACCCAATTTCCACTTCCCGTCATCCTCAATCATCTCATCATTAAACTGCCACTATTATCAATCTGATAGCCAAGCTGCCACCGCTGTAGCTATCACCATCTTCCCCCTGCTCGATAACACTGTTGGAGAAAAAGAGTGTGAACGAAAAAAAAAGTTTTTTAGGAATTTAGAAAAACAAGCAAGCTGATAAATGAATTTTACATTGCTTGGGTGAGGGAAATAAAATCACTTTATAAGCTTTTAAATTGTGAGTGAACTTTAAAAATTCCTACACTATATTATACAGCGTACATCCCACTCGCACGCGTGTGCGCAAGAGGGGTGCAATCGAGGGGCCAAATAGCTTGACTTGTGTGCGAGCGCATGCCCGCACCTTCGGACCATTCGTAGGCTTAAATGGGAGGCATGATCAACCTCCGTTTTGCTACGTACCGGATTCGTTTTTTTCCTAAAAATTAATTTGCATATTAATGTGGCTGATTAATTGCAAATAATCTCTCTGCATGACTGGTTGGCTGGCTGATTTCATTCTTCAAGATTAATTGCCAAATTAATGAATTTAAATGTTTTAGCATCAATGCATAAAACGTGTTACTTAATTGCTGGAAGTTTGACCGTCAGCAGAGCAATAGGTGCAAGATTTTAGAATTTCAAATTCAATTCTGCATACTAATTGCTGCAACGGATTGAATTGATGAAGAATTAATCCAAAACATGTGAAGAATGATTGAGGGACAATTAAGCTGTGTCTTAATTTCGTCCATAAATTGCTCCAGCCTGTAAATAATTCACACCTTCAGCTTCCAAAACACACCAGAATCCATTCTTACATCCTCTCAAGAAGAATTCTCCTCATTCTCTCTACATCTCTCTAGAATTTTAGCCTTTTCTGAATTTCTTTCATTCAGTGTTCAGGCTTTGGTTTTCGTTCGTTGGTAATGCAGTTCTTGTGCGAACTGACTTTACGAGTTCCATTGTATCATGGGAGATAATTGTCCAAGCAGTCTCTAGCACACTTGTAGAGAGGACAAATTTATCTTAAGGAAATTGTTATTAACAAGCCTTGGAAATTTTCTGTTTGTGTTCTTCACTTATCAGCCACGCCTGTTTTATTACTTTCTGTTCAACAAGCTTAAGATAATTTTTTTTTTTTTTTTGGTTATTTACTAATGGCTGCTTCAAGTGATGTTCCAGTTATTGTTGCTGCCAGCACTGCCGAGGTCAATCCTGCCGTCACCACTAGTACAGTGGTTACTCCTAAAGTGGCAATTGCGAATGTGACAGGGAGCCACCATGAGAAACATGAGAAATTTCAAGGGGTTGTTGTGATGTTCAAGAGATGGCAACAAAAGATGTTGTTCTACCTAACAATTTTGGGGCTGGCCAAGTTCTTGAAAGAGGATCGCCCTAAGATTCTAAAAAGGAGTGATGATGTCACAACTGAAGATACAATTGAGGCATGGGAGTACTCTAACTTCATATGTCGCAATTACATTTTGAATGGATTGCATGATTCCCTATATACTATATATGGGAAGAACAAAATGACAAAGCAAATGTGGGAGGCTTTGGACCGTAAGTACAAGATCGAGGATGCGGGTGCAAAAAAATTTGTGGTCAGACACTTCCTTGACTACAAGATGGTTGACTCCAAATTTGCGATGAGTCAAGTAGATGAGTTGCCGCTCATCTTGCACGAGATAACTGCCGAAGGAATGATTCTGAGTGACGCCTTCCAAGTGGCGAAAATGATCGAGAAATTACCACCAAGTTTGAGGGATTTCAAGAACTACCTCAAGCATAAACGCAAGGAGATGGCCTTGGAGGATCTCGTTGTCAGACTTCGGATTGAAGAAGACAACAAGAAGGCTGAGATCGAGCCGGTCAACCCTGCAAAAACCAAAGTCAATTTGCTAGAACATGGAAATGGAGGTTTCAAGAATAAGGCGAGATTCACCGACAAAAGAAAGGCCAAGCTTGGACCATCGGGAGGTGTCTCGAAGCAGAAAGTCAAGTTTAAAGGGAAGTGCTTTAACTGTGGAAAACAAGGTCACAATTTGTCATAATGTCGTCTTCCCAGGAAGAACCCTGAGGCAAATGTGATACAGGAAAACCCAGAGGAAAACATCAGCTTGGTGGCTGTAATCTTCGAGGTCAACATGGTGGAGTCAAACCAGAAAGAGTGGTGATATGACTCGGGTGCAACCAAGCATTTGTGCACCAATAAAAGCAACTTCTCAATGTTTGAACCAACCCAAGGTGAGAAGTTGTACATGGGAAACTCGACTATCGCCAAAGTTGAGGGGAAGAGAACGGTTTTGCTTAAGCTGAATTCGAGCAAAATGTTGACTCTGAAAGATGTGTTATACGCTCCAGAAGTCCAGAAGAATCTTATTTCAGGGTTCATGCTGAATAAGCATGGATTTCACGTTGTAATAAAATCGGACAAAATTATTCTTTCAAAGTCGGGAATGTACTTGGGAAAGGGGTATGCATCTGAGGGGATGTTTAAAATGAATGTAATGACAATTGTCAAGAATAATGCAAGTACCTCTTCTGCTTATTTAATTGAGTCTTCTAGCTTATGGCATAGTAGACTAGGCCATGCTAATTATGATTCGATACGTCGATTAATTAACTTGAACCATATCCCAAGTGTTCAAATTGACCAAAGTCAAAAATGTGAAATTTTCATTGAAGCAAAACTAACAAGGTCATCGTTCCAAACTGTTGAAAGAAATAATGAACCCCTTGACTTGATACATAGCAATGTATGTGATTTGAAATCGGTTCAACCACGCGGCGCTAATAAATACTTTATTACCTTTATTGATGATAGCACAAAATATTGCTATGTTTATTTGCTCAAAAGCAAAAATGAGGCGTTAGAGAAACTTATTCTCTATAAGACCGAGGTTGAAAATCAACTTGGAAAACGTATCAAAAAATTGAGAAGTGATAGAGGTGGAGAGTACGAAGTACCGATTGTGACTATTGTACTAAAAATGGTATAGTTCATGAAGTAACTGCACCATACTCACCTCAATTCAATGGGGTTGCTGAACGTAAGAATCGCACATTAAAAGAAATGATGAACGCGATGTTATTAAGTTCAGGTTTACCTTCTAACTTGTGGGGGGATGCTATTCTATCAAGTAATTATGTACTTAATAGAATACCTCGCAAGAAATAAGGGAAAACTCCATATGAATTATGGAAAGGAAAAACGCCTTCCTACAAACACTTACGAGTGTGGGGGTGCCTAGCGAAGGTAACAGTACCAACACCAAAGAAAATAAAGATAGGTCACAAAACGGTGGATTGTATCTTTATAGGCTACGCTCATAATAGTATTGCATATTGATTTCTTGTGTATGATTCAAAAATACCGGTTATACACAAGAATACGACCATGGAATCTAGAAATGCATGTTTCTTTGAAAATGTGTTTCCTCGGAAATCAGTTGGGAAGACTAGTTCTAAATGACCTAGTGAAACCATTGATGAAAAACCACAAAATCAAGAAGTGGCAGAATTAAGACGTAGCAAAAGAGCAAGGGTGGAGAAATCATTTGGTGATGATTTTGAAACTTTTCTCGTTGAGAAAGAACCGCAGACCTATGTTGAAGCTGTGAGTTCTTCGGATGCACTTTTATGGAAAGAGGCCATTAAGAGTGAAATTGATTCTATTTTACAGAATCATACGTGGGAGCTAGTGGATCTCCCTCCTGGCTGTAATCCTTTAGAGTCGAAATGGATTTTCTAATGGAAAATGAAAGCTCATGGCTCTATTGATAAATACAAAGCTAGACTGGTAATCAAAGGTTATAAGCAGCGAGAAGGCTTAGACTACTTTTAGCACGTGTTCTCTAGTGACGAGAATAAATTCCAAAAGGATAATACGGGCAATCGCAGCCTTACGGAATTTGGAAATCCACCGAATGAATGTAAAAATAGCTTTCTTAAATGGAGATTTGGATGAGGAAATCTATATGGAGCAACCCGAAGGGTTGAAAGCTCCGGACTCCAATAAGAAAGTGTGTAAGTTGGTAAAGTCATTGTATGGTTTAAAACAAGCTCCAAATAAATGGCATGATAAGTTTGACCATGCAATGATAATCAGTGGGTACAAAATTAATGAGTGTGATAAATGTGTCTATGACAAAGAGACCGAATATGGTTATGTCATCTTATGTCTATACATAGACGACATACTCATAGTAGGTAGTAGTGACAAATTGGTCAAGTCTACTAAAGCTATATTAAATTCAAAATTTGACATGAAAGATATGAGACTAACAGATGTGATTCTTAGAATCAGAATCATTAGGTCCCCAGAAGGTCTAATTTTGAGTCAAGCTCATTATGTAGACAAGATTCTAGGAAAATTCAATCAGAATAATTCTGGAATTGCTAAAACGCCATTAGATAAAAATTTCCATTTATCCAAAAATCGTGGAGAGAGTATTTCTCAAGTAGAATACTCCAAGATTATAGGAAGTTTGATGTATCTAATGAGCTGTACCAGACCAGATATTGCTTATGTGGTAAGCAAACTGAGTTCATACACGAGTAATCTAGGGAAAGATCACTGGACTGCGATAATTAGGGTACTAAGGTACTTAAGATATACTCGTGATTATGGATTACACTATACCAGATATTCATCTGTATTAGAAGGCTATACAGATGCTAATTGGATATCTGATATAAGTGACTCAAAGTGCACGAGTGGCTATGTATTTACACTTTCTAGGGCTGTCGTGTCATGGAAATCCTCAAAACAAACTGTGATAGCTAGATCCACAATGGAATCAGAGTTTATTGCTCTAGATAAATGTGGAGAAGAAACTGAGTGGCTGCACCATTTCCTAGAGGATGTTCCAAAATGGGAAAAACTTGTGTCACCAATTTGTATACATTGTGATAATCAATCTGCAATTGGTAGAGCACAGAGTACAATGTACAATAGTAAATCGAGACATATTCGTTGTCGACATAATACCATTAGACAACTGTTCTCAACAGGAGTTATCTCAATTGACTTTTGTAAGGTCAAAAGATAAAATCGTGGATCCGCTAACCAAAGGGTTAAACAGAGAGACAATTGAAAGATTGACAGAATGAATGAGGATAAAGACTGTTAAGGATAAAAGGTTTTAAGAAGGAAAACTCAACCTAGTTGACTGGAGATCCAAAGATCTAGGTTCAAAGGGACAACCTAATCTTAAGACCTAATACGGTCACTGTGGGGGCAACCTCAACTCATTCCTGTCAAAAAACAGTGACGATATAGGTAAGGCTAGTGACTGTCGCTTTAACGACTCTTAAAGAAAGTAACTATAGTTACGTTTCAAATTAAGAAGTCACCTATGTAAGAGAGAAGTAGGGCCGCTTCGAAAGAGAATTGGACAGGCTTAATTCTTAAAAAACTCTTACAAAACCAGGACGTGTTTCATGGCCATAATGAACAAAACCATGAGAATTGAACAATTGAGATTGTTTCCTGTGTAGGGTACATGGATCGTTTACACCAAAAAGCCGGACAGTTCAATGATATCATGTCTACTGGACAGCTAGTAAAGAAAGCGTAGTCTACAAAGGGGAAGTTCAAAGGGTAACACCTACTTTCTCTTTTCAGGGATCAGTCACTGAACACTAAAAAACCAATATCTCATTCATGTGAGGGATTGTTGGAGGAAAATAGTGTGAATGAGAAAGAGAGGTTTTTGGGAATTTGGAAAAACAAGCAAGCTAATAAATGAATCCCACATTGCTTGGGTGAAGGAAATAAAGTCACTTTATAAGCTTTTAAACTATGAGTGAACTTTGAAAATTCCTACACTATATTATACATCGTACATCCCGCTCGGGTGCGTTCGCGCAAAGGGGGTGCAATCGAGGGGCCAAAATAGCTTGACTTGTGTGCGAGCGCATGCCCGCACCTTCGAACCGCTCATAGGCTTAAACGGGAGGCCTGATCAACCTCCATTTTGCTACGTACCGGATTCATTTTTTCCCTAAAAATTAATTTGCATATTAATGTGGTTGATTAATTGCAAATAATCTCTCTCTGGCTGATTTCATTCTTCAAGATTAATTGCCAAATTAATGAATTTAAATGTTTTAGCATCAATGCATAAAACGTGTTGCTTAATTGCTGGAAGTTTGACCGTTTGCAGAGCAATATGTGCAAGATTTTAGAATTTCAAATTCAATTCTACATACTAATTGTTGCAACGGGTTCAATTGATGAAGAATTAATCCAAAACGTGTGAAGAATGATTGAGGGACAATTAAGTTGTGTCTTAATTTTGTCCATAAATTGCTCCAGCCTCCAGCCTATAAATACCTCACACCTTCAACTTCCAAAACACACCAGAATTCATTCTTACATCATCTCAAAAAGAATTCTCCTCCTTCTCTCTACATCTCTCTAGAATTTTAGCATTTTCTGAATTTCTTTCTTTCAGTGTTCAGGCTTTGATTTCCGTTCATTGGTAAGGCAGTTCTTGTGCGAACTGACTTTACGAGTTCCATTGTATCCTGGGAGATAATTGTCCAAACAGTCTCTAGCACACTTGTAGAGAGGATAAATTTATCTTAAGGAAATTGTTATTAGCAAGCCTTAGAAATTTCCTGTTTGTGTTCTTCACTTATCAGCCACGCATGTTTTATTACTTTCTACTCAACAAAACGCCTCACAACGTCACCTTTAAATCTCTTGTCACTAACACATAGCCATTTTTCCCGACCAAGGATAAAAATTTTCTTTTTTTCCTTTTTACCACCTTTGAAAAAAAAGAGCAAATTATCTTAGTTGGTTTATTATATACACTTATTTTTGTAATTTTGTTAGTCAAATTCATATTAAATATAAATAAATTATAGTATTTCAAAGTTCCTTCCACACTTCTATACTTGCCAACTTTATGAACAAAATTGAATTGATCGTTGTTAATTCGAGTCTTGAGATAAAGTTTTACTAATATTACAAGGTTAGTCTGAAACATTTCTTAAATTTTCTCTACTTGTGTGCCCATATAAATAAGAGATATGAGTGAAATTCATTACCTTGGAACTACTTTGGGGCTCATGGGGTTATGCACCTCCTTTGCGTCTTAAAAATTTTTAGTATAGTGATATTTTTGAGCTTAAATTAGGAGAGCAACCATGGAGATGGCTGCTCCGCCAGTTGCAAGCCAAAACTTTGCCTTGGCTCTGCTATTTTTTTTAAAAAAAACTTCCTATTGAAACTAAACTACATGGTTTTAGTAATTGACAAAATATATATATATATATATTTCATATAATAAAATGAGTGATGTCACTCCTCCTCCTTATAGTCGTTTGTGTTCATCTTCTTTATTTATCTCCTTTCCTCTCTCAGTCGACCGAGCTCTCTCTCTCCCCTTTTCTTTATTTTCAAATTTTATCATCTCTCACCATTCAATAAAACTAGCACTTTCATCAAAAAATTCTTTTTTTTTTTTCTTATACAAAGATAACTCAAATTCAATACCTATTATTTTAAAGTGATGGATGTTTACCACTTATATCTTTCTTCTCTTCATTAAGAATTTCTTGGTTCCGCGAGTAAGTAAAGAAAAAAATATTTTGTTCAACTTCAAGTGAAATTAACTTATTCAGAACATCAAACAAGTAAATATCATAAACACAACGGTCATGACAATATGAATGTGCAGTGGACTGTACGCATACACATAAGAAATTGTAATTTGGAGAAGATTCAGAAAAAATAAACGTTTGTATTGCATTTGTTAATCTGATTTTTGTTCCACATCTATTACAAGCATACCGCTAATAATTTATAGATTCTCGTAGGATATGATAAAAATTACATAATCTTTCCTATTCCTAATCAATCAATCAGCTGATGATTTAAAGCATTCATAGGTACGATAAGAATCAATATCTTTCCTATTCTTAGTCAATCAGTTAATGATTTGTAGACATTCATAGGATAGGATAGGATAAGAATCAAATCTTTCCTATTCTTAATCAATCAATCAGCCGGGGAATGAAGCTGATCTTTTTGGGAAGCAAAGATTACTTGGCTCCAAACGTAGAACACCTTATTAGTTGAGGCAGAGACTGGGGGTCTGGATCATGATAGTTAACATACACAATATGCAAAATTCTGCAGGGCTGATTTTTCCTGAAGGGTCGTTGATATGGAATGGTAACTTTCATTCTTTTCCTCCAAAAGATGTCTCATGCAACGATGGTGCTGTTTATTCGTCGGTAACTTGCTTTAGAATTCCTCGACTTCTAAGGACAAATATTATCATTTCTTCGCCTATTTAGCTGACAGTTTCTTGACTTCGTTTCCATTAAATGCAATAAATTTCGACCCAATAAAGATTCTCGTTTTAGACATTCCCGTTTTCATGTCTAGTTTTACAAAAATTTTGACGTTTTCAATGCATACTTCAGCAGGTTTTCATACAACCTTGGAAAACAGCCACAAAAGTAACGAAATTGAAGCAAAATATAATCATCCTTGGCCACAATTTGCGTAAATATGATGATGAAATTTCCTGCATTCATCAAACTTCATATAGTTGCGTTTACTGTACATGTATATATACAGAAAGGAAGTTATGAATCTCCAAAACTATCTCTAAAAAGAAAAAACACAGAACTGCTCCCAACCGGTTTAATTGGGACCCCAGCAGCTCAGAAACAAGACCGTCCGAAGGGATTCTTCGGCTTGTTTGAACTTGTCACAAGTGGCAGCGGCCTTATGGATAGC
Source organism: Knoxia roxburghii (assembly GCA_030378225.1). Classification (NCBI taxonomy): domain Eukaryota; kingdom Viridiplantae; phylum Streptophyta; class Magnoliopsida; order Gentianales; family Rubiaceae; genus Knoxia; species Knoxia roxburghii. Next base: position 38,682,859 of record CM059420.1, on the reverse strand, counting down.
AGCGGCGGATCCGGAATTAGAATCAAGAGCGCCACCACCCGCGGAAAACTTCCTCACCTGCTTCTGTTGCTGCCGTGACGACGCCGCACCGGAGTCCTTCAAAGTCTTTGGAATTCCGTCTTTCATCACCTGCTGCGCCGCTCTCATTCCAGACTGGTAAACCATCCGACTCACGTACCTCAAACTCATCAAGCAAAAAACCAAAACCCAAATTCTAAAAACTGTCTTTTTTTTTTTTTTTTTATGTGGGGGACGGAATCGGTTTCTTGATACTTATATGAGGTGAACAACTTGCCCAGTTCGTGGAATTTTATAATGGGATAACGTTGGCGGACTTTGGTGGATTTTTGAAAACCGGTGTCGACCGGGGGAGGTTTTCAGTGAAACAACCGGCTATAGGAAATGGTCAAACAGGGGGCTGCTTATGTGGGCGAAGTTTTTCTGTGGGTACCCTGACAAGTGCCGGTTGCGTTTTTTGTATGATTGTTCGAGCCCACCTTAATCTATTTCAGGTCGGGAAAATCTATGTTGTAAATTGCATTAATGGTGATGATAATATCGACTTATTTGTTTCCGCGTCGTCAAACCTGGGAATCACAGCTGAGCCTTATCCCAAATTGTTGGATCTTTGTAAATCTTAATCTGAAACGCTATTTGTAGTTCAAAAACGCTATTTGTAGCTCATAAAAAGAGGTAAAATGACTAAAGTAACCCCGAACTAAGAATAATAAATTTTTAACAGACAAATTTCGGAAAAATTCACTCGACCCATGGATGTCGCGACATGAATTTAAGTAATAACCATGGTACAAACTTTAAAATGGGACGCAAATACCATGGTAGGAGAGACAAAACCATGCGCCCGGCCATGGTGCCGGGCGCATGGAGGACGCGTCCGACCATGGTGCCGGACGCATCATCCATGCGTCCGGCACCATGGCCGGACGCATGGATCATGCGTCCGGCCCATGGTCGGAGCCCAAAAATTGGGCGTCCCAATTTTATTTATATATAAGGCCTTCCAAAGCAGTGCAGCATTTTCATTCTTTGAAATTTTGAAAATTCTTATATCTCAAAAAAATCCATGGACAGACGCCAAGGTGCTGGAGGTGAACAACCCAGGCGGCACGGAGTAGGAAAAGGCTTGATGATTGGCCAGGTAATTTTTTGAAATTTATCAGTAAATTTGCTGCGGCGGACACCGGACGGCAGGCGTCCGGTTGATGGACCGGACGCCCGGCGGCGGACACCGGACGCCAGGCGTCCGGTTGATTGACCGGCCGCCCGGCGTCCAGAGACTGGACGCCAGGCGTCCAGTCCATCATCTGGACGCCGGGCGTCCGGTCGGGTCCCGATTTTTTTTAATAATTTTTTAATTATATTAATTTTAATTGATTAATAATTGTTGTTAATGTTAATTTTTAGGTACTTTTAATTATTTCAATTTGTATCGTAATTATTATGTGTGTAATGTGTATATTATTTATTTGTATAATTTATCAATGTTTGTTTTGGTTACTTTGAATTATTTAAATTAGTATTAAGTTGTTTGAGTTAATTATTGAACTTATGTGGCTAATGTTAAAATTATTTATTTGCACATATGTTATTTGATTTTTATGGCTAATTTTCATTATTTGATATATTGTTGAACTTATTTCACTAATTTTATACCAATTTAATTTAATTATTGTTAACTTAATTTTTGAATTATTATTTGTTTTGTAGGCTCCGGATGCACCTGCACCGCGACAGCGGCCTACTGCTTCGTATCGGAAGCAGAGAGCAAATAGGGGTAGCTCATCCCAGCATTGGATGGATGAGCAGCAATACGAAGGAGGTACGGAGCATGACATACACGGGGATGATTATATCATGCCCAGTTCGGATTACCTCACTGGTGGTGAGCAGTACATCCTAGGCGGACATGATTTTTTCCTCGGCGGGGAGGAGGAGCACATAGGCGAGGAGGACGATCATAGAGGTGGGGAGGAGCAGATGGATAGTGGAGAGGATCAGGAGGATAGTGGAGCGAGTGGGGATGAGCAGGGCGATGATGTGCATATCCGCGAGGAGAACGTCTCTCAGATTCGCAGCAAATCTGATGGGCGGTTTACAGCTAAAGGTACTGTTGGATTTGAATACATAAGCTATGCTTGTGTTGTATAATTTCCCAGATTAATATATCGATTTGTGTTTCAATTATATTTAGTTGTGCATATCCATTTATATTATGTAAGTAGATGATGAGGTGTCTGGTGCGACACAGTAGATCTCATCATTGGTTGAAAGACATAATATATAAATGAGGTTCGTAACCGAGACAGCTTTGGATAAACTGTCAGTCTAGGTTATTATGTGATTCAGATAATTAGTTTGTCTAAACTAATTGAATCATATAGATGTGCCCGGGGCATATTGAACTTGACTCTTAGGAATGATTTGTCTTGTACTGATTTAATAGACAAATCGATCCTTGTATTCTATCTCTAAATCCCTAGACTCGAGCGGGCATGAGGATTAGACATAGTGTACTTTGATCTGCCAATGGGTGAGGTCAAATGTGGCCAATAGTCTCGGTGGGTTGGGTGCGCGTGTTTAGTTACTTGGTGTGCTGCTGCTTGTCGAAAGGAAACCATGTACCGGTGCGTCCGGGGTGATGGTGCTCCCGAGATGAGCTCGAAATGTTTATTATACTAAACCTGGCTAGTGGACTTATGTCCGGTATAGTAAAAAGGTCGAGTGGTACTAGTCTCGGAATATTAAGAAGTTGATGAATTAATTTATCAGTAAATTAATGAATTAACGAGCACTATATCTTTGATGTGGGGAGATTATGAATATAATTTAATTAAGTTGTTCCGGAAGCAATTCTGGTGTAGGTTGGTAGTGCAATAATTAATCCGTTAGTGGTACGATTAATTATGTACTGGGTTGTTGACAAAGGTAGATTTAATTAGTTGAGAAATTAATTAATCCTTGTGTCAGTTGGTTGTGAATCATCCCAGGAACTGGATTGGGATAAGTGAATCCCTGTGTCAGTTGGGAGTGATTCATCCCAGGAACTGGATTGCTATAAGTGAATCCCTGTGACAGTTGGGAGTATTTCAGTCCAGGAACAGGATTGAAGGAAACAGAAACCCAGTAGGAAAGACCAATCCTATTCCAACTTGGAGTCTCTCTTGTAACTCTATAAATAGACAAGGGATCAGCCATTCAGAAAATACAATTCAATAGATTCATAATTCAAGAATCTAGAGAGATAAAATTCTAGAGAGAGAAAATTTTCTCTCTCTAAAACGAATTTTAACAAGCAAGAAGGGGCGGCTGGTTTTCCTATATTGTGGCCGAAAATTTGGTCCTTTTTGGGCAGCCCCGTGTGTTGCTTTCTCTCTCTCCGGGCAGTGCGTTTGCAGTACGTGCTAGGTGCGGAGGTGCTGAATTTTTCAGCAGGTGGATTGTGGCGAGTTGCTGATCAATTGACTTCTAGATTGTTGCCCACACAACAAGAGGTCATAGTCTTTGAGGCATACAAGAGATTCACCAGGTGCACGCTTCAAAGGTATTATTCTATGGTTCCGCTTTTATTAGAATTTTTTGTTGCGTGGTAAATCGAGCAGGTACAAACCCAGATCCTACCAAAACCTTTCAATTGGTATCAGAGCCTGGTTTAGGGGTTCTGTGCTTGTTCGATTTATTACATGGTTTTATTTGCAGGTGGTTTAGAATCCCGACTATTATGGTTACGTTTGTATGGGTTTTAATTAAACTCCGGGACTTGTCCGGATTTAATTTTATTATGAATGTTTGTAATAGTTTAACCACGTGCTGGAAGCCGTGTAGGATTAGATTAAATCTGTAGTAGGATTTATTCTATGTAATTTCGATTATTTAATTTTCCTAGAATGCCTTGTAGTAGGAAAATTGTTTTTTTTGTAATCGAAGGCGTTATGGTGGGCGACTTGGATTCGTGGGTTTTGGGTTATCATGAATTTGAAGAAACCCAGGAAAACCCAGAACGAATTGCAAGAAGACCAAATAGCGTGGGAAAAAGCGAAGGAAGAGTTGGCGGTAGGAGGCGACGCCGGCAACGATCGCCGGCAACAAAAACGCCACCGGCAGCCAAAGGAGGGCAGCAGCAGGCAGCAGCAGCAGCTGCTGCGCGCTGCTGCTGCAGGCGCGCAGGGCCGCGCGCGCGCACGACCCGGGCGGGCCGGGCGCGCGGATGCGCAGGCGCCCAGGCCAGCGCGCACGGCCCGTGCGGGCCGTGCGGGCGCGCTGGCGCACGGGCGCTGCGCCGCGCGCGCAGGGCCCGTGCGGGCAGCGCGGCCCTCGGGCCGGGCTGCGGCCCGGGCGGCCCGTTCGGGCTGTTCGGGCTGTTTTTGGCCCGTTTTTCCTCCAGTTTTCGTTTTTTGAAATTCAAGACTCTCTCCATCGAGTGACGTGACGGGACACGAGATCAAGGCAGAAGATGGAAGCAATTAAAACCATAATAGTCGGGAAATTTATTTTTTCGAATTTATTTCCCGTATTTGTTGTTTTAATTTTTATGCTTTATTTTTATGCTGTATTTTAGATGCATGAATTAAAGCATGTCTGGTTTTATGGTTGCACATAACTTAGGTTAGTTAATTGCATGTTAAAACCGGAAAAACCCTCAATTTGGAAATCTAAGTGGGAGCGGGTTGTGTTATATCCCCATGGCCACTATTACGGGTTCATATGCGATGTGGGTGGGCTTGCGCGTTGGCATTAGGGCCTTCCTCCATTCGGATGAGTCCAGCCCCGAGATCGCTAGACTATGAGCTTCTGAGTAAGATGACTAGAGCGAGTTTAACTAGGAGAAATGCGACACCCTCTCCATCTGAGGCGCACTATCCTGAGGTAACAAACTCAGAAGTCACGTAATGGCATACACTTAGTGTACGATCTGTAGTATTCCTCCCGCGAGGCTACGCTGCTTACTTGTACGGCTGAAAGCACTGACTATTAGCTACATTGATCAAAAGATCGTTGGTCAGATAGTGTGGTTAATGAACTTGGTTCTTCTCAAACGAATGTGGGTTAGCGTAAACGTCCACACTGCGTGGCTTGCGAGAATCCCGGTGGATGAGATGTTGGTGGATTAATATTATTGTTTTGAGGGAAATCAATAATTAATTGAATTTTCATGTTTTCGAAAATTCTAGCATATATAACTGAACACTGTTTGTTTACTTTCCAGTTTTAAATCGATATGGCATTCAATCCTTTAGCTGCTATCTTGAAAGACAACAAATTAGCTGGAACAAATTATGTCGACTGGAGTCGAAATTTGGACATAGTCCTGACAGCTGAGCAGTACAAGTTTGTGCTCATCGAAGCATGTCCAGAAGCGCCTGATGAGGACTCTACCCAAGAGGAAAGGGACGCCTATGCCAGGTGGAGAAAAGCGGATGAGATGGCGCGGTGCTATATTTTGGCCTCTGTGTCGAATGTGCTGCAACATCAGCTTCATCCCATGCTCTCCGCCTTCGACATGATGGCGCACCTAAGGGAGATGTTTGCGCATCAAGGCAGGACTGCCAGGCAGTCAGCAATGAGGAAGTTAATGAACACCAAAATGGCTGAAGGCGGATCGGTGAGAGATCATGTTTTACACATGATCAGTAACATCAATGAAATAGAGGTGTTGGGAGGAAATATCGACCCAGAAAGTCAGATAGATATTATCCTCCAGAGTCTACCCTCTTGTTTTGAGCAGTTTCGGGTCAACTACAATATGAACCAAAGGGTTTATACGTTGCCCGAGCTCATGACTGATTTGGTGGCGGCTGAAGGCATCTTCCATAAGAAGAAGCAAGCTTTGGTCGCTGTAAAGGGTTCAAGCTCTTCTTCTGGGCCGAAAGGCAAGAAGAATAAGAAGAAGAAGAACGCCAAGAAACTTGTGGCAAAGCCAGATGTTGCGAAGAAAAGCAAGCCAAAGGGCAAGTGCTTTAAATGCGGCAAGGCAGGACATTGGAAAGTGGATTGTCCAAAGCTCAAAGGTACGATTGTTTCTGCCCTAATTACTGAGACATATTTAGCGGTGATTCCCACAGATACTTGGTGTGTGGATTCAGGCGCCACTGACCATGTTTGTAATTCTTTGCAGGGGTTCCAAGTAACCCGGAAGCTTAGAGAGGGCGAACTGGACATCTACATGGGCGACACTACAAGAGTGTCAGTTGAAGCAGTGGGAGTAGTTAGGTTAAATTTCGAGAATTGTAACCTAGAGTTAGTAAACTGTCTTTATGTACCGAGTTTTAGAAAGAACCTGATTTCGGTTTCTAAACTCTTGAAGAACGGTTACAAGTTTATTTTTTCTGATGAGTCTGTTTTTATTAGAAGAAATGGCAAACTTGTTTGTTCTGGTTCATTGGTGGACAATTTATTTGTGGTTAATTCTAACTCCCCTATTGCGCAAAACATAGAAATAGATAGCTCAGTATCTAACATTAATAAGAGGAAGAGACCTTCTGAAATGAATCAAACCTATCTTTGGCATCTAAGGCTAGGTCATATAAACCTTAGTAGGATTCAGAGGTTGGTCAATGATGGACTTTTGAGTTCATTAGATATTGACAGTTATGCAACCTGCGAATCTTGCTTGGAAGGTAAGATGACCAAGAGACCTTTTAAAACAAAAAGGCTATAGAGCTAAAGAAGTATTAGAGTTGATTCATTCTGACTTGTGTGGACCTATGACGGTCCAGGCACGAGGGGGATATGAGTATTTCGTGACATTCACGGATAATTACTCTAGGTACGGATACATTTACCTAATGCGCCACAAGTCCGAATGTTTTGGCAAGTTCAAAGAGTTTCGGGCAGATGTGGAGAAGCATCATGGTAAGAGTATCAAGACACTGCGTTCAGATCGTGGTGGGAAGTACCTGTCCCATGAATTTCGAGATTACCTCACTGAGGTAGGAATTCAGTCTCAGTTGTCTGCACCTGGCTCGCCACAGCAGAATGGTGTAGCAGAAAGGAGGAACCGAACTCTTATGGAAATGGTTAGGTCCATGATGAGCTATAGTGATTTGCCAAGTTCGTTCTGGGGATATGCCTTGGAAACGGCAATGTATATTCTTAATCTTGTACCATCTAAAACCGTGCCTTCAACCCCAATAGAGTTGTGGAACGGGCGGAAGCCCAGTCTAAGACATCTCAGAATTTGGGGCTGCCCAGCACATGTGCTTAAGGCAGATACGGCTAAGTTAGATGCAAGAACAGAATTAATGCTGTTTGTAGGATATCCTAGGGGAACGAAAGGTGGTCTATTCTATAGTCTTAAAGATCAGAAGGTGGTGGTAAGTACCAACGCTAGATTTTTAGAAGAAGACTATGTCTTAGACCACAAGCCCAAGAGTAAGATAGTACTAGAAGAGCTTAGACGACAAACTACTAATCCTGATGCACCAGCGCAAGTAGATACACCACACACTGCACATGAGATCACAGATGATGCGCCTACACAGGCGGTGCCTCGTCGTAGTGGGAGGGTTATGAGACAGCCAGACAGGTTCATTGGCATGGGAGAGGCTTCAGACCTGGTCCCAGGTGTGCCTGAACCTGACCCAGTTAACTATAATGAGGCGCTTCGAGATAAAGATGCAGAATCTTGGCGTAAGGCAATGATATCCGAGATGGGGTCAATGGACCACAATCAAGTTTGGGAGCTTGTGGACCTGCCTGATGGGTATAAGCCCATTGGATGCAAGTGGGTCTACAAACGTAAGAGAGGACCTGACGGGAAGGTGGAAACCTTTAAAGCTAGGCTGGTGGCGAAGGGGTATACTCAGAAAGAGGGAATCGACTATGAGGAAACCTTCTCCCCAGTAGCCATGCTTAAGTCGATCCGGATTCTCTTGGCCATAGCTGCTCATATGGATTATGAGATTTGGCAGATGGATGTCAAGACAGCTTTCCTAAACGGAAGTCTTGAAGAAACCATCTTTATGCAGCAACCAGAGGGATTCATTGAAAAAGGCCAAGAGCATAAGGTTTGCAGGCTTAAGAGGTCTATTTATGGACTTAAGCAGGCATCCAGATCTTGGAACATCCGGTTTGATGAAGTAATCCAGTCCTTTGGATTTACTCAGTGTCCGGATGAGCAATGTGTATATCGCAGACGTGATGGAAACTCAGTGGTGTTTCTTGTGCTTTACGTAGATGACATTCTATTGATTGGCAACAACAAGAAAGTGTTATCAGACGTAAAGGCATGGCTGTCCAAGCAATTTGATATGAAGGACTTAGGGGAAGCGGGACATATCCTTGGGATCAAGATTATTCGAGATCGTAGGAAACGTTCACTAACGCTCTCCCAAGCTTCATACATAGACACGATTCTGGCCCGTTTTAACATGCAGAACTCCAAGAAAGGTTTTCTACCTTTCAGGCATGGAGTGTTTCTATCTAAGGAACAGTCTCCTAAGACTGTTGAGGAGATAGAGACCATGAAGACAGTTCCATATGCTTCGGCAGTAGGAAGTCTCATGTATGCCATGTTGTGTACGAGGCCTGATATCTGTTATGCCGTTGGCATGGTGAGCAGATATCAGAGTAACCCCAGGAAAGCTCATTGGGAGGCAGTAAAATGCATTCTCAAGTATTTACGCAGAACGAGGGACCTAGTTCTGGTCTATCAGGCGTCTGAGCTGGTACCCCGAGGTTATACAGATTCAGATTTCCAAGGCGACAGGGACAAGAGCAAGTCTACCTCAGGGTATGTGTTTACTCTAGGAGGTGGAGCCATAGTTTGGCGGAGTGTCAAGCAGAAATGCGTGGCGGACTCTACCATGGAGGCTGAATACGTTGCCGCATCAGAGGCAGCGAAAGAAGCAGTATGGCTCAAGAACTTCCTAGTGGACTTAGACGTGATTCCTGGTTTGCAGAAGTCTATCACAGTTTATTGTGATAACAATGGTGCAGTAGCAAACTCGAAGGAACCACGAGCCCACAAGGCGAGTAAACATATACAGCGCAAGTACCACCTGATACGAGACATCGTGAAGAGGGAAGACGTGGTCGTGGCTAAGATAGCATCAGAAGATAACCTTGCAGATCCATTCACGAAGACATTGACCTCTAAAGTCTTTGAGGTTCACGTGGAGGGCATGGGAATCAGATATCTAGGAGAGCCATGATAGTTTTTTCTAGATAGATAGCAGCAGGTAGTATAGGATTGTATGTAGTTGTATACTTAAAGCACAGCTTAAGTATTAGTGGGAGATTGTTGGATTTGAATACATAAGCTATGCTTGTGTTGTATAATTTCCCAGATTAATATATCGATTTGTGTTTCAATTATATTTAGTTGTGCATATCCATTTATATTATGTAAGTAGATGATGAGGTGTCTGGTGCGACACAGTAGATCTCATCATTGGTTGAAAGACATAATATATAAATGAGGTTCGTAACCGAGACAGCTTTGGATAAACTGTCGGTCTAGGTTATTATGTGATTCAGATAATTAGTTTGTCTAAACTAATTGAATCATATAGATGTGCCCGGGGCATATTGAACTTGACTCTTAGGAATGATTTGTCTTGTACTGATTTAATAGACAAATCGATCCTTGTATTCTATCTCTAAATCCCTAGACTCGAGCGGGCATGAGGATTAGACATAGTGTACTTTGATCTGCCAATGAGTGAGGTCAAATGTGGCCAATAGTCTCGGTGGGTTGGGTGCGCGTGTTTAGTTACTTGGTGTGCTGCTGCTTGTCGAAAGGAAACCATGTACCGGTGCGTCCGGGGTGATGGTGCTCCCGAGATGAGCTCGAAATGTTTATTATACTAAACCTGGCCAGTGGACTTATGTCCGGTATAGTAAAAAGGTCGAGTGGTACTAGTCTCGGAATATTAAGAAGTTGATGAATTAATTTATCAGTAAATTAATGAATTAACGAGCACTATATCTTTGATGTGGGGAGATTATGAATATAATTTAATTAAGTTGTTCCGGAAGCAATTCTGGTGTAGGTTGGTAGTGCAATAATTAATCCGTTAGTGGTACGATTAATTATGTACTGGGTTGTTGACAAAGGTAGATTTAATTAGTTGAGAAATTAATTAATCCTTGTGTCAGTTGGTTGTGAATCATCCCAGGAACTGGATTGGGATAAGTGAATCCCTGTGTCAGTTGGGAGTGATTCATCCCAGGAACTGGATTGCTATAAGTGAATCCCTGTGACAGTTGGGAGTGTTTCAGTCCAGGAACAGGATTGAAGGAAACAGAATCTGTATCAATCTAGAAACAGGATTGAAGGGAAACAGAAACCCAGTAGGAAAGACCAATCCTATTCCAACTTGGAGTCTCTCTTGTAACTCTATAAATAGACAAGGGATCAGCCATTCAGAAAATACAATTCAATAGATTCATAATTCAAGAATCTAGAGAGATAAAATTCTAGAGAGAGAAAATTCTCTCTCTCTAAAACGAATTTTAACAAGTAAGAAGGGGCGGCTGGTTTTCCTATATTGTGGCCGAAAATTTGGTCCTTTTTGGGCAGCCCCGTGTGTTGCTTTCTCTCTCTCCGGGCAGTGCGTTTGCAGTACGTGCTAGGTGCGGAGGTGCTGAATTTTTCAGCAGGTGGATTGTGGCGAGTTGCTGATCAATTGACTTCTAGATTGTTGCCCACACAACAAGAGGTCATAGTCTTTGAGGCATACAAGAGATTCACCAGGTGCACGCTTCAAAGGTATTATTCTATGGTTCCGCTTTTATTAGAATTTTTTGTTGCGTGGTAAATCGAGCAGGTACAAACCCAGATCCTTGAAAAGCTGTAATAACATACCATACTCTTGCACTGTTGGCGCATTAATAAGTTTCTTCCACATGCCTTTCACGTCGGACCTCAATTTCTCATCGCGAATCTTTTTCCTCAGCATGGCATCAACATCGCGGTTTATGTGCCACAAACATAACAGGTGGTGTGAATGTGGAAAATGATCCGCTATAGGCTGAAGCAAGCCCATCTCTCGATCTGAGACTATTGCACTTGGTATTTTCTCTTCATCCAACAAAAGCCTCAAATTCGACATCACCCAATCATAGGTATCTCTTGACTCATCTCTCAAAATGGCAAATGCAATATTGAAATTCGTATTGGTAGGAGTCATACCTATTATCTGGAAGAGTGGCATCTTGTACTTATTTGTCTTGTAAGTTGAATCAACCACAATAACCCAATAATATCGGTTGAACATCTGGATGGATACTGGATGCGCCATAAATGCATGAGTGATCGCATTAGTGCCAGGTTCCTTCAGAGTCCGCACCATATAATGCTTCTCAATAGCCAAACGAACAAATTCTTCCCCAATATCTCTACCTTCCAAATGTGATCTCCTGTTCTGCGACTTGTTATTGGTAATATGCCTGATTGTCACATTGTCTCTAGGAAACTCCGCATCAATCATTGCCTTCACCATTTTTGGCTTAACATTTGCTTTATCCAACCGATTAGCCAAAACCCTTGCATCATCGCTCATGAAACTAAATTGCCTGTGACCCTCTGGATAGACTATCCCAGGATGGTTATGTGTCGACTCATACCCAGGAAATACTCGGATCCACCAACCATAATTCGGCACTTGCAAGCAATATAATTTGAACGGGCAACCACATCCTTTGCGCTTTGTATGCTGCCTTTGTGTCGGTGCAGGGCCTTGCTCAATAGGATTTCTGAAGCGCGCGCAACGATATGTGACCCCATTCCTCTTTGGATTCCACCCTGCGCAAACCAGCTCGAACCGTAATTCCTTAGCTACATCCTTGCAATGCTCAAAGGCCTTTTCTTCAGTAGCAAAGTATACAGGCGAGGAAAAAAGTGCGCTCAAATCTTGCGACAAATCGGGAATTTCAACTGGATCCTGCATAATTTATAACAATAACGTAAGTTCAATTTTTCAATAATAAAAATAAAAAATAAAAATGAATAATTACAATATTAACACTAACGAATACTACGAAATAATATATAATAAAATATTCTTTAAATATAGCAAGCATGGTAGAAACGCCATTTTGGGCGTGTGTACCATGGTGTCACACGCCCAAACTGGGCGTTTCTGCCATGGAACAAACGCCCAAACGCCCAAAGTGGGCGTTTGCACCATGGAACAAACGCCCAGGGTTTGTTCCATGGCTTCAAACGCCCACTTTGGGCGTTTGAACCATGGGCGTTTGTTCCATGGCATTCCCACACATCTTTCAGTCCATGGTGCACACGCCCACTTTTTCGGTCCCTTCCATGGTATCCACGACCACATTTTTATTCCTTACCATGGACGTCACTACTTCTTTGGGCGTTTGCACCATGGAACATGCGCCCAAACTGGGCGTGTGTACCATGGAATTCGCTAACAAATCGAACGACAAAAAAATACGTCAAAAACGTACCATTTTTCCGAGAATCTTCGACCAATGCGTTCGCTTCAACGTAAATCTACGCCGATTGTGACGTTTTCTGCAATATTTCTCTTTGATTTAGAGTGTTTTTGGATTGTGAAATGAATTTATAGTATATTTTGAATGAAGGATAAAGTTGGAAGTTTACAAAATTTTTTGAGCTACAAATAGCGTTTTTGAGCTACAAATAGTAATACCCAATCTTAACGAGTCCGTTTACGGTGGTACTATAGGAGTAGGATGAATTTTACTCCTACTTGCTACAGTAAGCGCGCGCGCTACAGTAGCGCTACAGTGACGCGCTATAGTTTCGCGCTACAGTAACGCGCTACAGTTTTTTTTTTTTTTTTGACGCACAAACTTTTAAAAAAAAATACCTTTTTTATAAAAAATTCTTTTTTTTTAAAAAAAATACTTTTTTTAACAAGGGAAATCAGATCAGGATTATATAGACATCAGATGAGAGAATACAAGAGATCAGATCAACAGACTATAGATATCAGATCAAGAATATAAAAGAAATCATACAGTAGAACTAAAATATAATTAACAAGAGAGATCAGATCAGGATTATATAGACATCAGATCAGCGAATACTTGACATCAGATCAACAGACTATAGATATCAGATCAAGAATATAAAAGAAATCATACAGTAGAACTAAAACATACTTAAAAAGGGAGATCAGATCAACAGACTATAGACATTAGATCAGTGTATACTTGACATCAGATCAACAGACTATAGACATCAGATCAAGATTTTAAAAGAAATCACACAGCAGAACTAAAACATACTTAACAAAGGAGATCAGATCAGGATTATATAGACATCAGATCAACTCATACTTGACATCAGATCAACAGACTATAGACATCAGATCAAGATTTTAAAAGAAATCACACAGCAGAACTAAAACATACTTAACAAAGGAGATCAGATCAGGATTATATAGACATCAGATCAACTCATAACTGACATCAGATCAACAGACTATAGACATCAGATCAAGATTTTAAAAGAAATCATACAGTAGAACTAAAACATACTTAAAAAGGGAGATCAGATCAACAGACTATAGACATCAGATCAGCGTATACTTGACATCATATCAACAGACTATAGACATCAGATCAAGATTTTAAAAGAAATCACACAGCAGAACTAAAACATACTTAACAAAGGATATCAGATCAGGATTATATAGACATCAGATCAACTCATACTTAACATCAGATCAACAGACTATAGATATCAGATCAAAAATATAAAAGAAATCATACAGTAGAACTAAAATATACTTAACAAGGTAGATCAAATCATGATTATATAGACATCAGATCAACTCATACTTAACATCAGATCAACAGACTATAGATATCAGATCAAAAATATAAAAGAAATCATACAGTAGAACTAAAATATACTTAACAAAGTAGATCAAATCATGATTATATAGACATCAGATCACAAAATAGCAGACATCAGATCAACAGAATTTAGATATCAGATCAAAAATATAAAAGAAATCATATCATACAACAAAAACGTCCATAATATGTATCATAATAGCCAAAAATAACAAAAGAAACGAAGGTACTGTAGCGCGTTTACTGTAGCGCGCGGAACTGTAGCGCGTTACTGTAGCGCGCGCGGAACTGTAGCGCGCTACTGTAGCGGGGTAGGAGTAAAATTCATGGTGGTCCTATAGGACCACCATATAAATTACCAATCTTAATGGCCTTCAATATTCTCGAACCTTCCCGTCTAAATTTAAATATTATTTTAGCAATATTTATCTACACTAACGACCAACCCCCTACCTTATGTTATGTTAACCTTTGCTCAGGTGTTACTATTCTCTAAATTTAATAAAATCAAACCATAATCGTTTATTATTCATTCTGTCACGATTTATATATTATTTTAATATTTTTATAGTTTTTAAGAATTACATTTAATAAATTAAAGATTATATTCTTACCAATGATCGTAATTAATATTTTAATGCATGTAATTAATACTATCAATTTGAATTTATTAATATTAATAAAAAATTCAGAGTTTGATAAAGATTAAAATAAAAATAATAACTCAATTTTACCTCATTTGTTTAAAAACATCATATAAATAGAACTAAAAATTAAATGTTAAAATGACAAATAAATCAAAACGGAAAAAGTATATCACTCAATTTGATTTGAATTTATTAATATTAATAAAAAATTCAGAGTTTGATAAGGATTAAAATAAAAATAATAACTCAATTTTACCTCATTTATTTAAAAATATCAGATAAATAGAATTAAAAATTAAATATTAAAATAACAAATAAATCAAAGCAGAGAAAGTATATCACTCAATTCACGCCATCTACTTTCACTTATGAATTATTATTGTTTTATCTTTGTTCTAAAATTTTTAAATTCAACTTCAATTGGATAAGTTGCTTCATTTCCCATCACCCATTCATTCTCACATTGCTACTCGTCTCCACAACCGCTCCCTCCTCTTCCTCCCGCCGCCCTTTATAATCCTCCTTTCCAAAGCCGCTTCTACCCCTCTTATCCACCTCAGTAGGGAATAAACAAACCCGCCCTTCTCGTTGACATCGCCACCACTGCCACCACCCCTTCTTCTTTTTTCTCATTCTTCTTGCCATCACCATCGCTGCCACCCTTTTCTTTCTCTCTTTCTTCTTGTCTCCATCTACAAGTGACCCATCATCTTTAAACATGGAGGCTATCACTAATTCCAAATGAAGCAAAAAAAAAAAAACAAAAAACTCTCACTTTCCCTACCCCATAGTCGAAGAATTGCCCCTTCCTCCTTTCCACAGTGTATTTTTGCCGATTTGGTTTCTCTAAAGGAGGAGGTGGACTTAGATCGATTGCGTATGTCAATTTTTATATTGATTGAGAATTTTAATGAGTGTTTGTTACTGGTAAAATCCCGGACTAGTACTCTGTTCTTTTTTTTTTTTTTTTTTTTTTCCCTTTAGTGCTCTGTTTTTTGGATTTTGGAAATAGGTATTTGTTTTTTGGATTCGAAATAGTTATTGAGATGAATTATGGAAATAGCTATTCAATTATAAAGATTCTTTCCGCATACTTTTTTTTCTGATTTCTTTCTCTGAGACATATTAATAGATATTGGTAAAAATTAATTTAATGTAACATTTTAATAATATTATATCTATAAAGTCATAATATGACTTTTTTTACTATTTTGTAGATTCATTACAAAAAATATTTATTTTTTTAACAATTATATTAAATTTTATCAATTAAAATAAATAAAATTTCAATTAGAATTTTATTATGATTTTAAAAAGCCAATTGCATAATATTTAAAAAAGTAAATAAAATAAAAATATAATTTAATAACTAACCATAAAACAAGATCAAATTTAAAAATAAATTATTTTTTTACAATTGATTTTTTATTTCTTCACCTAAATTATTCAATGCTCTAAGAGAAGAATTGTGCTTGAATTCTTACATGTTAGAATTTCAACGGCCTAAGACTATTTGTATATTTAAACATATTTTTATGTTTTCAATTATATAATATAATTACACATAATTTTATGATATTATGTTATTTATATGAACACTTAAAACACTAAAGTATGTATTAACATGTTAACATATATAACACTATGAAGCCAACGATCCATGCCGTGATAGATGATTTATCATGATAGATACTTGCATGTTCATATATATTATAACTTCACATTTTAAGTATGTATGTTCACATTAAAAAGTGTCGTGTTATCCAATACTTTTTTTATCACACCTACTTAGACCGCGCAAAAATGTTCATGTCGCCATAGATAAAATGTAATGAAATTTTGTTTATTATAACATTTTCAAGTGTTTTAAAAGTCCTTTTTTGTTGTAGTGATTGTGCTAATTAAGTTAAGAACTTTCTCAATAATTATATATATAAAAAATAGTATGTGTTTCAACTAAAAGACAACCCCTCAAGATAGAAAAAAAAAAAAAAAGGGGATTCTTTGGAGACCATCCTCCTTTCATATAACCCAATCCCATTACTTTATTCTTGATCATATCTTTAATCTACTGTGTTAGCTTCTGGTAATCATAAGTACACTGCTAAACAATGTTAGAGAAGAAACTCTTTGAAGTAATTAAAAGGGGAAGGAGAGAAGAATAAGTAGTGAAATGTTGAAAAGAAAAAAAGGGAAAATGAGGGGTTTGTGTAGTGTGTCTCCCAACAGACATCCATCCATCAAGATCGATTGACAAACTAGATGACAATAAGGAGTAGGATAGTTTACCTTTAACTTGAATTGACCCGGTAAAAGTATAAGGTTGTTGACTGTGGAGATTTGGAGTTAAAGTTGTTGGGTTAACGTTGCAAGATTCATAGGAATTGGAATGGAATATTTTCTGTTGGACAAATCAGTTTTGTTTTTACTATTGAGATTTAATTATTTTTGAATTGTGAGATTTTTAAAGTAGAGGCATTGGAAGATAGATGAAGATAACATTTTCCTTGCAAACTTGATGTATCGTCCACATGTCATCCCAGTAGATTATATTACGCCTCATGAAAATGAACTAATGAAATTGAAAAGAAATTATTAAATCTGTAAAAAAATTGTTATGGGACTAAATATGCCTGTTATTAATAAATTTTAGAACTAAATTTGCTGACTACAAAATGTTCAGGATAAATTTCCCACTGGACTATAATGTAGGAACTAAATTTGTATTTTTTTCCTTTTATCTACTAAAAGTCTATTAGTAATTGATGGATGCATGGTGAAAAAATTTCTTGTCATCCAATTTCTTATGATCCAACTCTCTTGCACATCTCACGTGATTAGGGGTGTAAGTCGACCGGTTTGAGGGCAAAAGTACAACCCAAACCAATAGTTACAGTTTGAAAATTTTTCAAACCATGTCGGCCAAATAAATGTGCCAAACTAAGTCGGCCAAACCACATTTAAACGGTTTGCTTCGGCCGGTTTGGTCGGTTTAAAAGAATTTTACATTTTTTTAAAAAAATAACAAGTTTAAGTGATTTAAAAAAGAGTAACGGAGCAATTTTTTGAGGGTATTTAGGTCAAAGACATCCCACAACGTCTCAGAACAACTAGCACCACGTCAAAAACAATTTGTACTACGTCCAGAAATGTCTACATTCATGCGTGTGAACTTAAACTGATTTTTTTCATAAAGACAGTCCACCACGTCTCAAACAACTAGCACCACGTCTCAAAAAACTAGCACCACGTCCAAAAACGTCTACATCCATGCGTATGAACTTAAACTAATTTTTTGCATAAAGACAGTCCACCAAGTCTCAAACAACTAGCACCACGTCTCAAAAAACTAGCACCACGTCCAAAAACGTCTACATCCATGCGTGTGAATTTAAACTGATTTTTTTCACAAAGACAGTCCATCACATCTCAGAACAACTAGCACCACGTCAAAAACAACTATCACCTTGTCCAGAAACGTCTACATCCACGCATGTGAATTTAATAGCACCACGCATGGATGTAAACATTTCTGGACGTGGTGCTAGTTATTTTTGACGTGGTGTTTGTTGTTTTTGACGTGGTGCTAGTTGTTCTGAGACGTGGTGGGTTGTCTTTGTGAAAAAAATAGATTAAATTCACATGCATAGATGTAGACGTTTCTGGACATGGTGCTAGTTGTTTTTGATGTGGTGCTAGTTGTTCTGAGATGTGGTGGACTGTCTTTGTAAAAAAAATCAGTTTAAATTCACACGCATGGATGTAGACGTTTCTGAACGTGGTGTTAGTTGTTTGAGACGTGGTTCTAGTTGTTTGAGGCGCGGTGGACTGTCTTTGTCAAAAAAATCAGTTTAAATTCACACGCATGGATGTAGATGTTTCTGGACGTGGTTATAGTTGTTTGAGACGTGGTGGACTGTCTTTATGAAAAAAATCAGTTTAAATTCACATGTATGGATGTAGACGTTTCTGGACGTGGTGCTAGTTGTTTGAGACGTGGTGGACTGTCTTTGTGAAAAAAATCAGTTTAAGTTCACATGCATGGATGTAGACGTTTCTGGACGTAGTGCTAGTTGTTTGAGACGTGGTTCTAGTTGTTTGAGACGTGGTGGACTGTCTTTGTGAAAAAAATTAGTTTAAATTCACACGCATGGATGTAGACGTTTCTGGATGTGATTCTAGTTGTTTTAGACGTGGTGGACTTGTCTTTGTGAAAAAAAATCAGTTTAAGTTCACACGGATGGATGTAGACGTTTTTGAACGTGGTGCTAGTTATTTTTGACGTCTTTGGAATTTACTCTTTAAAAAAATAAAAAGTTTAAGAGTACAAAGACGTGGTGCTAGTCGAAGATGTATGGTTGAGTTAGACGAAAGTGAAAAAATTAGGGTTAAGTGAAAATAATAAAATATTTATTAATTATATAATATATAATAAATAATAAATATATATACGATCCGGTCCGGCCGAAACAGCCGATTTCGCTGCTCAAACCGTCAGCCGAACCGAACTTCTGATTTGAAATATTTCAAATCAGCGGTAATTTTAATTATTTTAAAACCAGTGAAATCGATAAAACTTGGCCGATTTGACCGGTTTAACCGGTTTCGGCCGAACCGCTCGCACCCCTACACGTGATAACCTCCTCGCCTTCTCTAAAAAACGTTACTTCTTCTGTTAGTTCCTGTGATATTCCTTCTCAAAGCGACACATCTACTCCTTTGTCATCATCAAATCCCTACAATTCTCCATCTCTTTGCGATCTAAAATTCTCCCTCTCTTTGCAAGCCCGTTGTGCTCTCAGCAGATATCTCCTCTTTCCGTTGGAGAATATCATCACCTCATCGGAAGACAGAGAAAGTGGCAGATGAAAAAAAATGTGGCAGATGAAAGTGGCGAGGGAGAGATGATGACAGAGTATCACACGAGAGAGAGAAGAAGGGGAGATAGAGAAATCGAGAACTTCAATTTGGTTTTCCCTTCTTCTGCTTCGATGGAGATGGAGAAATGGAGGACTTTGATTTGGGTTGCCCCTTTTCTGCTTCGATCCTTACCCATCCTTGAAAAACATGGAAAACACTGACGAGAGATACGCGTGATGGGTGATGGGTTGGAGAACGAAAAACTTGAACAATCGAAGATGCCGGTCATGGCGGGGACGAACAAGAAGGAGGAAGAAAGGGGAGAAATGGATGGTTTCGTTACACGAAGAAACTCACAAAAGAGACGCTTCTCCTCTTCTTCGCAAGGCCCGCTCTTTTCTATTTCTAATTACTACTCCACGAATTCACCAGACAGCCACGTGACGACAACGAAAAACTTGAAAGATTGCATTGGCCAGCACCTGAAGAAAAAAAAAATAGGGGAAAGCCCAATGAGATTGCTGCCGAGGGTGCTGATGAAGCTTCTCAGTTGAAGGTAATATAGCTATATTCTTTTCTTTTTTTGTGAATAAAATGACGAATGTGTCTTGCCTTGCTGAATGGACTGGAATTCCGGGTATGATATTGTTCATCTTCCCGATTGAGTACATTTTAGGCTCAAATGTTATGATGTACAAGATCTCTGATATTTTAATTCTTTTGTGTTTACTTCTTCTTTACTTCTGTTCTGTTCCTCTTCCTACAAAACAACTTACTTCTTCTCTTATTTCTTCTTTCAAACTTCCAATCGTGCTTTAACACCACAAAAACTCTGAATATGATGCGATCCTTGTAATCGGTGATTAATTTTGCTGTCTCTTTGTTTTCACCATTGATTCTTCAAGTCGGAATTCTTACTTCTTATGATTAATCTGTGAAGGGCCTTGTTCTTTTTTTAGCAATTTCTGGTGTTCCCGCTGATTCATGCGGTTTTCAGCATAAACAGGTTAGTTTAAACTTCATCATTTTATTCTGTTTTTTCCTTTTTTTTGTAACTGGGAATGCTTATAATCTTGGTTGATTTTTTGTTCGGTGTTTCTTTTGAATTAGAAATTATGATAACTTGGCTGCTGAATTGTAATTTTACAAGAAGAATTCATCTTTGGTCATAATCCTTAACTTTGTGTTCACAGGTGAAAATGGACTTCGTTACCAATTAATGATTTGTTTTAGAGACTGGAGTTTAATAGATATGAAAACTGAGGAAAATATTAGGTTGATTGAATTGTTATTACTTCGACATGTACATTAGATATCAGCTTGGGAGCCTGGTGGAGAACACCAGAATCCTATTGATAGTGGCACTATTATTTGCTGCGGTTTCTTTAGTACAATATGTTGAGGTTCTACCTGGAAATGCTTCCTTTTCTCTATTTTATGCTGGCAAGGCTCAAGTTGCTTTAGTGTTGCCTGGAAACTCATCAAACAGCTGCTCCACTGAGAAGTCTTCAGATGATTGGAACTCAGCAACTTCCTATGGCTTAAATCTCACAGATTTTCATGGTTCTAATAGTAATCCTGAAGATGAATCACCATTGAAGAACTTGGTAGGAGTAAAAAATACTTCAAAAGTACCAGAGAAAGGTTTGGAGGATTCTCAAAATGAACCTGCATCGGATGATAATATTGACAGAGAAAGTATTCCATCAGCTTCAACCGCTTCAGTTACAAAACAATCTTCAGATTCATTATCTCCTTTTTGGGTTTCAGCAGGCAAGGGAAGATTCAACAGTTCCTATAGTCTCAGTTGATCTAAAGGCATCTTCCATTCATGAAAATGCAAACCATACAGTTTGGAAAACTGAAAGTCCAGTAGTTTCAGAGACTGATTTTGCGCCTTCTCTCAACCATTCTTCAAAAAATAACAGCCACAATGTGAAGAAAACATCTAAACGCTTAAGACCAAAAGTGTCACTTAAGGAAATCAATGATATGTTCATTTCAAATCTCACTTCTTATTGTGCAAAGGTATAACCGTAACTGTATGTTTCTCTATTGGACCTTTCAAGATATAAAATTGCTAGGAGAAATTATTTTATCCATCTTATATTATTCAGCTTGCCTAATTCTTTTCTTTTCTTTTTTTTTTTTTTTTTTGTTTTCATCTTGTCTATAGGAACCGCAATGGACTTCAAAATCTGATCAAGAATTGTTGCTCGCGAAATCCGCTATCCAGAGCTCCTCCAGCATCACTAATGATGCTAGCCTACATGCTCCCTTATTCCGAATTTTTTCTATGTTCAAGAGGCAAGTGAAAATTTGCAGATGTACTGTTTGTATCGATTCAGTATAGTTTCTTTACTTCTATTGTTTGTTCTCTGACCTTGTTGGATAGTTTAGTTAGTTTCTTTAGTTGATCATTCAGCCAACTAGGACTTGAAGATGCTTGAATGAATTTTGCAAGGCTTATATTAAGATACCTTATTCTTAATTGTAGGAGCTATGAATTAATGGAGGAGACTCTCAAGGTTTACATATATGAAGAAGGAGAAAGACCGATATTCCACACGCCAGAGCTTCAAGGGATATATGCTTCTGAGGGATGGTTCATGAAGCAGCTCAAAGAAAGCAAACAATATGTTACTAAAATTCCTACAGAAGCTCATTTATTTTATCTTTCTTCTAGTAGTATGATGTTGAGGATAAAATTGTCTGTGAAAACTTCTCTAGATCACAGCAAAGTGGATCTATGCTTGATGAACTACATCAGCCTAATCAGAAGTAAATACCCCTTCTGGAATCGAACTGAAGGAGCTGATCATTTCCTTGTAGCCTGCCATGACTGGGTATGTCTTGGAGATGCCATACTTTTCTCTCCCATTTAAAGATCTAAAATGAGTGTTTTTGACTAATAATATTCTCAAATTCAAGTGTATATGTTGATTCAAACTGTACTCAAATGCTGCAGGGACCCGTTGTGACAGAACAGATCTTGAGCAATTGCATTAGATCTTTATGCAATGCTGATATGCAAGAAGGCTTCCAGTTTGGCAAAGATGTGTTTCTTCCAGAGACAAATGTCCGATCACATGAGAAACCCCTTAGCAATCTTGGTGGTAAACCTCCCTCCAAGCATCGAATCCTCGCTTTTTTCGCTGGCAGGATGCATAGATATCTACGCGATATTCTTATGAAATATTGGGAGGATAAAGATCCGGATATGAAAATTTTTCGCAAGAGGCCTGCAGGCAAGGGCCAAATGAGTTACATTGAGCACATGAAGAGCAGCAAGTATTGCATATGTGCAAAAGGTAATGATGTCAACAGTCCAAGAGTGGTAGAAGCCTTGTTTTATGAGTGTTGTTTTATGATGTTGGTGATTGTTATTTTATTTTCACTGGAAAATAGCATATATTATTTGGTCAGTTGATGTGTTAGGATTTTGCACTCTGGATGTTGTTAGTGAAGAACCTCTCAAGTGCATCTTCCGTTACCTGGGTCTTATCACCAACTGGATATCTTTTAATGCTAGCCTCGGAGTTTCTAATGCTTATAGTTTCTAACAAGAGTAAAAATTTACACAAAATAAACTTTTGTTTCATAGCATTATTGAGATTGATGTTAGTTCTGGGCATATGTGCTCTGGTGGCTGGAGTGCTTGCAACTAATATTTACTTCTGGTTTATTTGCTTATTAGTCTCATCCTAATCATTGTTTTTGTGGCTAACTCTGTTTTTACTAATATCAATACATTGTGCTAAATGAATCCTCCCTCTTTCTTCATTTTCAAGTGTTAGAATATTTGAAGATGTAGCCAGCTCTGAGGTACATTCACTACTCAAGTTTATATATATATATATATTCTTTTATTGTCTCTGTAATAATAAAGGACATCTCCATAATTTTCTTACTGTTTACCTTATCCTCATTGCTGTAGTGGGAGTTTTGTCACAGTTGTGCACATTCTATTTACAGAGTGGGAAAGGTGTACTTGTCAAGGCAGTAGGCATCATTGATGCCAATGCTGATACTGTTTTTGAAGTGGTTTTGAGTACTAACAGGCATCAGAGATATAAGTATGTCGTCTAACTGTTGGCTTTACATTTTTGTACCACTATATATTTGTCTAACAGTTTTAAAACAGGTGGGATACATTAACAGGGGACTTGGAGATGCTTGATTCTGTACATGGTCACTATGATGTCGTTTATGGAGTTTCTGATCCAAAATTTTTGACATGGTATGAGCTAAATCAGATTGACTATTATGTTCATGATTATAATTTTTTCCTTGTGACTTTTATTTAAAGTAACAAGTTGGGAAGTATGGTGTTGATCCCTCAAGAAAGGTATTGCTTAAACCGTTCTTGTGCTAAATTGTAATAGGTTAAGAATGGAAATTGTTTCATGAACAGAACCCACTAATGTCATTGTATCCTGAAGAGCCTTTCACATATGCATAATCTATGTTTGAGTGTAGATTTGTGAATATTTAGAAGTACCATAGTGACATTGTAATGGGAATGTGCATATGCTTCTATTTTCAAATCTTTTATTCTGGTTTTTTTACATTTTATGCAGCTCATGCTGATAATTTTGCTACCAAAAGAATGAGAAGGATTGGGCAAAGGAGAGCCGTGGATTACACTAGCACTGTTGTACGTTATATGCAGGTAAGTTCCTCTAAAGGATAGTACATAATAAGATCATAGGATTTTAATTTCTAAATATTCTTGTAAGTAAGTGGAAAATATTGTGCTCCTTAAAGGTCCATCATATTGGAGTTATCTGAAGCCAATTTTGTGTTTGTTGCTTGTTTCTTCAGAGAATGGTCTTCTGCCTGCAACCGAGTCGTTTTCTTATCCATTTAAGAATATCATGCTGATTTGACAGTTCCAAATTTGTCACTTGCTATAAGTAGTTCTCATTCTGATGAAGTAAGAAGGGGAAGAAGAAAACAATAATTTTTTACTCAATTTAAAGGAGGAAGGGAAGACCTAAAAGGAATTGGTAAAAAATGATTAAAAAGGACATTTATTTAAACTTAAATCAGAATGTGCATAGATAGAGCACAATGGTGCCATATAAACCATAAAACCGACCTCACGGGGTGGACTAAAGCTTACTTAATCTTGTTGTTACTTGTTCATGTTAAAAGTTTTCATTTTGGATAACTTTTCCTTGCTATGAAGACAATGTATATAGATTGGAAATCAGAAATTGACAGTGGGTGAATCTGCGGGAACAAATTCAAAGTACTTAAGTTTAACAAATATATTAAATTAATGTTAATGTTTTGAAAAATTATTCAGGAAAGAAAAGTTGGAAGCCTTGATTCTTTGTTTTCACTCAGTTCTGTTTCCTCTTCCTCCCTTTGTTAATGAGTTGTCTCACTTTTCTTCTGTTATAATAAGTGTCAATTTGCTCATAATTGGGAGAAGCTTTCCACTTGATGATGCTTTTGATGATGGCTGAACACTTTTTCTTTATGTGTAAACCAATTCTGAAACCAAAGCTACCCAATGTATTTGATTTTAATGAACAAGATATATGCTTCCTTATTTACCTCTTGTTGAAATTCACTCTTGTTTATTATTTCTTCTCTTTCTTTTATGAAGGATAAACAGGTTTAATTATCTTCAATTTGATATAAAACTATGTAATTAGAAGAAAAACTATTTTAAGTATAACTTGTTAGGCCAAAATGGTTTTTAGCTTCCTTGTTATCACGTGCGGCTCTCGTGCTTTTTTGTCCCTTTTTTTTCTTCTCCTCCTCTTCAATTCAGACAGAACCAACTCATTTAGGGTTATTGTCATCTTCCTCGGTCTCTCCCTCGTTTTCCTCTCCTCCACCGTCATCTACCCACCGATAGTTATAGAGTCCTTCTACTCCTCCTTTGTCAGAGCTTTAAAAGGAAGGTGCAGATAAGATTCCTTTCTTGACATCTCCCCATCTAGCCACTCTCATATTTCTAGATGAAGAAAACCCCTTCGAACCAGCCCTGATACTTTTGGCAAATTAGCGACCTTCAATCAAATGGGTGATTCTTTTTCTTTTATTTCGGAGCAATTGTGTTGATTTGTCATTCTTTGAAGGGAAGTGAAGCTGCACCCTCAATTATGCTGGTGTGAGGAAATTGACAACTCCGAAGAAGATATTGAAAATAGTAAGTTATTGTCCCTCTCTAAGAAC
Organism: Knoxia roxburghii; assembly: GCA_030378225.1. Lineage (NCBI taxonomy): Eukaryota > Viridiplantae > Streptophyta > Magnoliopsida > Gentianales > Rubiaceae > Knoxia > Knoxia roxburghii. The sequence continues at coordinate 38,657,348 of CM059420.1, read as the reverse complement.
TACTTGTACCAAAAGGATCAATTTGGTTTGTGTTAAGTAGATGTCCAATTTGCCAAAAAATAGTTTATGTCCAATTTAGTAGTTCATGACTTTTATGACTCTCCTAATTTGGTTTGTGTTACATAATTTGGTACATAAATTGCTTAACAGAAGTAGTTTATGTCCAAGTAGTTCTTAGAGAGGGACATAAACAAAATTGTACAAGTAGTTTATGTTGTGTCATGTCAAGTTGACATAAACCAATTTATACTTCACTCTGCAGGTAACTGAAAATTTGGCAAGTCTGAAGAAACTAATACAAAATCTCTTTGGAGAATTACTTAAACTAATAGTCCCAGATGAGCTATATGTAGTCCCTATTGTTACGGTGTGGGGTTTGTTACCCATAACATGATGCCAAAGAGATTGGTGTTTTATTTCATGCTATTAAGCCTAGATTAAAGGTTAATATTCCTTATATTTTCTACCTTTCTTGCTTCTATCGTGTTTGTATTTTCTTAATAAGCATTTCATATTTTAAATTGTGAATTAATAGGTTATTCGATTGCCGGATAGTGATGGTCTAATCCAAAGAAAGGCGTACAAAGTTCTTTCACTGATTCTTAAGGTAACTTTACTTCTACCACTTTTGCACATGTTGCACACTCATTCTTTAATTATAACACATTTGTGAAAGATTGTGACTCTTTATTATGAACAAACATTGATGGCATTAAGGAAAATTCTTCTTCTTTATTTTTTAAGAAACTTCGTATCATTTTTATCATTTAAATTATTGTTTTCATCATTTAAAATAGAACACATGACCCCTGCTGTTAACCAGATGTAGTATCATCCAGTGTGGCAGCAGTAGAAGCTGCATGAATTCTGTAAATCTAAGGGTATTCACATAACGGTAAGTTCCATATCATTCAGCTGATCATGTTTGATTTGAGTGAGCTGAATTTATCCTTTAGTCATTATTGAAATGTGAGAAAAGGCAGAAATTGTGACTCATTCTCGACTGTCATCTGCTTGTTTTTTTTCAACCATGGGGGCCATTGGTGCATTTGTTCTGGAGTTACTAATTTCACAATTTGGTGCATTTCTTACTTTTCTATGATCTTATGTTTTTGAGACCGAGGGGATCTGTCAAATTATACAATTAGTGTTTGCTCCTCACTTTTTACGATTGATGCCTCTTTCTTACGAGGAACTAGCTGCTTTTGATAGCCATTCTATGGTTGGTAAGTTTAACACAAGGATCTTGGAGATATGGACTTCCATTATGCAGTTAAACTGTATTTTAGTTGCAGTAGATAATTTTGATGTTTTCTTTTTGGGTGAAGCTCCGACTGCCCAAAAGTTGGTTGCCGTAATATATTAAAGTCTTTAACTGGATACTGCATTTACAATAGTTGTTACTCCTTCATCAAAGTTTCAAGAATTATTTTGCATACTCAGACATGACATGCTTTGTGGTCCTTAATGATAATTGCAACGTTGTGGGCTCATGGCTGGAAGTGTTTTTTGTTTCTGTTGGCCCTTGTGAGAGTATAATGAATGATTTGTATGAGGTAAACTGTCTTTTAGTTGTAGTAGATGATTGTGATGTTTTCTTCTTGGGTCAAGCTTATTGGAATCATGTATGGTGATATAAATATGTTTTGTTTTCTGTAGTATTTTGATAAATTGTGAAAGAAGTGTAAAGTTATGATGACTGAGTAGCAGGAAATTTTTGCCTTTCTATAAGTAAAGAGTTCATTGTTAGCTGAAAGGTTCAATAGAGTAGTTTGAACAGGTAAAATTTTCTTGTTATGAGTTATTTAGGCACCTTTTCATATAGAAATTAATTCGACATATTTGCCATGATTGAAGTACTATTAGTTAACTGGTGAAGTTTGGTTATTGCTTCACATGGTTTTACCTGGTCAGGTTCCTCAGTGGTTCATATGATTTTCCCCCAGCTGTTAAGGCCAAAGTAAATCGCCTCTGGGGAGGATGAGAATGGCATGGCCAGACACAGAAATGGTTAATGAGTTACCATTTTTTCCAAGTTACCTCTGTAGTTTCTCTGAACATGATGAGCTAATAGATGAAAAAATTCCACTGGCCGCTCCCATTATTGATTTCCAATTACATGCCATGTGTTGTGGATTTGTGTTAAAAACTTGTTTTGTCTTGAAAATGGTGGAATCTATGACTTTTCTACTCAATTAGTGATGGAGCACAAGTTTGAGCTTAGAACTTGATATCAGCAATGGTAGGAATTGATCAAGTCCTTATTGCATTTTTCTCCTTTGATCTCATGTTATTATCTTCATTTCTCAAGTCTCTCTGCAGTTCCTAAAGTGTGATGATGTTTCATTAAATCTCTGTTGATCTGGTTTCACTTGTTTTGCACTGAAATTATGGACAGAATATGTAGTGGATAACATGATTCAGATCTTATCAACTTGATTCAGATCTCTGCTGATGTTTCATGAGTCTTGTTTTGCATTGAACAGGTTTCTCTACGCCTTCCTAGATTGGTTATAATATCTTGTCATGAAATAATCTCACTAAACTAAGGTAACACGTTCTAGTGATGATAGGCAGTTGACGACAAAAGGCCTACTTATGAGGAAGTCATGAGAACCTTCAGCCACTACCTTCATGGTGCTGGAAAGGCAACTAAATGCCAGTCAACTAAGTGGTGAAAATTTTGTGCAGAAATATGCATCGCTTTCTTCTGTTTCAGAGTTTATTCTACCTCTGTAAATGGATGTTGCAAGTAAAGCTTTAGCTAGCTCTCAAATTGTGATATATGGTTCTCTTCTTCTCTTAAGTTTTCAAGGGTGTCAAGTTTTTTTCTAAAAGATGTAATGCTATCCTATGGTTAATTAAATGATTTTTCAACATGAATGTCAAATTTGTTAATGAAATGTGCAGCTTCTATCTAAATTTATCAATCACTGCAGTTTTTGCAGTGAATATGAAGAAGAACAGGAAAAGAGAGAAAATTGGAGAAAGAAATCCTAACTGAACCAAAACAAATACATAGACAAACCTGATATATATATATATTTTGTTTCCTACTCCTCATAGAAACACTTTGATCTAAAAGTCGTTTTAGATAAAAAAAAAAATGGTAAAGGACATGTGCTTGGTTCCTTTTTTTCAAAATTTGATTAAATCATACATGTTATTGATGAGTTTTTGTTTTCTTTTTAAAACATGAGTTGTGCTATTAAAGATAATGGACTATATATGACTCGTTTTTTCAAATAATATCAACATTTGGCAAACAATTTATGAAGGATTTTTAAAATTTTAATATCTTATTTTTTCTATTATGGTTACACTGAATTTACAAAACGATATAAAAATTTCTTTCATTTTTCAAGAATTAAAAAGGATGTTATTTGTCTTAATATGTTTTATTATTTACTCTATAATACGAGTGTACAAAATGTTTTTTAACTTATTAAATCATGTTTTATTATAATTATAATTCATCATCATATTACTTAATATATAATTAATTTAATAAATGAATCATACGGGTTCTTCCACTAGTAAAAGATAAATAATAAAGATAATTATGTGCATGAATGAAATTATCTAAAATGATAATAAATTTAATTCAAGTTTTAATGTGTTAATCATATGTCTATACTGAATTACTAAATTATTCCGTTAGCATTTGCTTTTTACTATTTGAAAAATACTAATCCAATTCCCATGTCCGCACCGGCGAAACAAAGGTCTAAACCCGACCGACCCTACCCGACAACTACCCTACAGATGCAGAAACCTACACTGGGCTGCTTGGAGTTCCCCTGTTTACCCCTTCAATCGGCCAACGCCCACCAATCTCCCTCAGTATCTTCTACATTTTTCGTCATCACCATTTTTCTCCACCGCCAAAGAAATTAACTAGCTTGGGTCCGTGAGGTTCGATTGGATGTGGAGTCGAGAAAGGGAGCGGGGAAAATGAGCACTTGAACACCCACAACCATCGGATTGTGCCTCTGCCCAAGAAACCTCTTTTCCCTCACTTCAATCTGCGGAAAACATTAGGTAAATTGTTATAATTTCAAGGATTAAAGATAAGTTCATTCTGATTGATTGTGGAATTCTGTTTATAGAAATCGGGGAAAAGTTATACATGTTTTCTGTTGAACAATATGGAATTCGCTTAATTCTGAACTAAAACTTGATTTGGACTAATGATGAAACAACTCAATAGCATCATCAATATTTTGGGGTAGAGTAATTCTCCTTCATAAACTCTCCCAGATTATCTCCGAGCTTTCTTCATCAATATCTCTGTGATTTCAACCTGTTTTCTCTCTGAATCGGTCATCATCAATAGTAGGAAATGGTGGTGACTCGCTCAGTGAATCGGGTGAATGAAGAGAATTCAACCCAAAAGCTGGGAGGATGTTCTGGTGATAGTAATGCGATTCCAGTTGATCGGATTAGCAATCTTCCTGAATCAATCATTTGCCACATACTTTCCTTCCTTCCCACAAAATATGCTGTATCAACAAGCTTTTTGTGCAAAAGTTGGAGACATCAGTGGACTAACCTGACCAGCTTTGATTTTGATGATCGGTTGTGGCCTCGTACCAGAAGATATATAGGCCTATGGCATAATGAGTTTAAAGGGTTCCCAGTAATGGATTTTGTGGAGTTTGTTAATATGGTTATGATGAACAATAATACTGAGTTCTCCATGAACAAGTTTCGACTCGCATTGGCCTACCACGTAAAACGATCAGTGTACGTTAAGGTATGGGTCAAGACTGCTATTGCTCGAAATATTCGAGTTCTTGATTTGGCTGTATTTGACGCCACTACTCTATATATGGAAATGGAAGATCAGGAGTTTCACCTACCAGCGGCACTTTATACTTGTGGAACACTTGAGGTTTTGAAATTACAAGGGCAATTTGTTATACAAGTTCCCCATGTTGTTTGTCTTCCAAAACTTGCTGTTTTGGAACTAATTAAGGTTCTATACGAATTTGAGAATTCTGTTGAGAAGCTTCTATCTGGTTGTCCAGCGCTGGAATCTTTCAAAATTAAAAAGGATTGCTACCGGTATGGCGTGAAGTCTTGTACAATATCTTCCCCGTGTCTGAAAAACCTTGACATTTATTTTTCTGAAGGGTGCTCTGATTGTGTAAGTGATTATCATTTCAAGCTGGAAATTGATACGCCTGAACTTGAGTGTCTCGTTTTAAAAGATGGTGTATCCAACGAAATTTGCATTCAAGAGCTAAGGTTTTTGAATGAAGTGGATTTTGATATTTTTTCTTCTGCTGATGATGTAGATAATGAGTTGATTGATGCTGATTATAAAGATAATAATTCGATTGTTGCGTCAGTTGAGCATTTTAATCATGCAAAGTTTCTGAAATTATCTGAGGGAACCATGAATGCTCTTAGCCTAGCCTACCGCCAATTGTCAGCAGTTTTTGAGAGGCTAACCAAACTGGTTATCAAACTTGGCCGTGACTCTGAATGGGACCGTTTGATGGATTTGATTGATTGCTGTATCAAGTTGGAAGTCCTGGACATTACTAATGATTACATTGATGATGACTGGTGGGATCCTATTCATGTCCCCAAATGTGTGTTATCCAGTCTTACAAAATTTTCATTAAGGGGATTTGATGGCTGTAAAGGGGAGAAGGCCATGTTAAAGTATATACTAAAACATGGCGTAGTGCTGGAAAGAGTTTATGTATGCACTACTCCCCCTAAATGTTTGAAGAGAAGTCTACGCCGGAAGATATCAAAGTGCAGAGCATCTCCAACTTGTAAAATCACATTTATTTGAGATACTTTGAGTGGATGTTTTTTTTATCTAGGACAACAGCAGTCTGGTCCCATATTTGAACATAAAACACATGGATTTCTATGGTACTTCACTTCCTCCAGTGTGACAGACACCCGTTTGCACTTTTGCTTTTTCGCCCCTGCATTGTGAATATAGTATGGAATCTCATCACCATCCGCACAGAAATTTCAAATGCTGACATGCTTGGTTTGATCAAGTCCCTCAGTAAAGGTTCTGACTTTTTATGACTGATTCACTCAACAGATGGCTAAAATTTTCGTCTCCACTGAGTAACGCTTATGTGCACTTTGTTTGTTTGAATTCAATGCTGTTGGTGATTTTTTTGAGATTTTTTCATATGGTTTTTAGAGCGAAGGTCTGGCTCATGCAGAACCCATAATAATGGATGTTACGGTTTTGCATGGTTTTTGGGGCTGAAGACACCATTTCTTATTGGTTTGTCATGTCATGGCCTTGTTATGTTCTTAGCCCTCCTTTCATAGTTGTCGGTGTCTATCACAAGTTATCATTTGCAGTAGCTCTAGCAGAGTAAGGTGAGTTATGTTGATGATGTTGCTACTGCATTCTTCAAAAACGTTAGTTTTCGCGACTTGTGTTAGTCCATTTGAGGTTTCCTTATGTTAGTCCATTGGTCAGTGATGGTACGTCTTGATTTGGAAGAATGCAGGTTTTAGTGTTTGAAAGATAACTTTGCAGGTCACCTATGAACCAACTATGTTTTACTATATGGAAATGGAGTAGAAAAGATCTATTTATATGTGTATATGGCTCCTGTCACAAAGGGCTCTTTCCTTGAAACGGAGCAAGAAATATGAATCTGAACAAGTACTGCTGCTGCCTCAAATCTAGGCCGTTCTAATCATTTTGAGAGTCTTAGGGCAAAATAATAATAAATAATGGATTTTTTTTATGTTATTCGAGTTTAATTGTCTTATCTAAACAAGGGAATAAAACTTAGAAAATAAAAGTTTCCACTCTTAACAAAAAGTTAATTGCATATCGAAAAGAAAGTTAGTTATTAGAGGAGAATACAATTTGTGGTGGTTGTTTATCAGTTCTGAATTGGAAAAATCCTTTAAAGCTCCATTGCTTATGTCTCAGGTTATTTTTTAATTTAACAAACAAGATTATTATTGTTAATAGGGTGAATTATATTTATTTTTGGTCAAATTATCAATTATTCTTAAAATTTTTAGAAACTACCGATCAATGCACATTTTGAGTATTTAAATTAATAATAAATAAATCTTTGATCGACATAAAAAATGAGTAAAAATGTTGAGAAATGCATTATTATTGTATTGAGAGGAGTATTGTTTTTCTTATTTGTCTTGGTTGAACTTGGTGCTGAAAATGATTAAACTCCATTATTAATGGAGCCGCCTCGTAGAAAGAAAGCGTCCTCTACCTCCCCAGTGAAGTTTATGCGTAAAGTCACGCCTTCACGTCCTCGTAGAATTTAGAAAGAAACGTCCTCCACTTTCCAGTGAAGTTTTTGCATAAACTCACGCCTTCAAACGATAAATAATCATGTGTTCAAGAGGCCACCACGTGTGGAATGGAAAGCAAACCGTTAAAACTGTCCGATTTCAACCAATCCAGCTCCGGCAACCCTCGCTTTGAAGTACCCAGTGCATTACGGGTTGTACACCATGGATGTCCTCCGCTACTCCGCCTCTCGATTCCGTCCGACTAATCCTTACTCGATCTCCCGTACACCTCTACGGCGACGCTTCTTCGCTGTGAGGTCAGTTCAATAGCTACCAGATTTCTCCAAGTGCTAATATCTTTTCTACTTTTCTAAATTCTGCCATTTATATTTGCAGGTCGAGCTTGAGTCTGCCTTTCCCCGATAGTAAAGCGACATACTATAAAGAGCTGGAAGCCGCCGTCACTGTTGTCGAGAGAGCTTGCCGTCTCTGCGTCGATGTAATTTTTTCAAATATGCTCCCTTAATTTTGCTTATATTTAAGTTTCAATTGTGTTCCGGTTTGATATGACAGAGAAATTTGCCCGCGTTTAATAATTTTGTTAGGTGCAAAAGACTTTGTTCTCAAGCGATGGGAGCATTCTTGAGAAAAAAGATGAGACTCCAGTCACCATTGCAGATTTTGGGGTGCAGGCTCTGGTTAGCTTAGGTAATATTATGTCCTTAATTTTTCCTGGTCATCCTTTTTGAATATGCCTACTACCACAATGTTACTCATCACTCCCATAGAACAGTCCAATTTCAAAAGTTAAATTTTAGAAATGAAAATTATATTTATTCATCAATGTTAATTGGATGGTTCTCATAAGTTCAATTTTAAGTCTTAATTGTGAAAATTGGACTGTTATTATGGCACAGAGGAATTATTTGTTAAACATTGATCAGTAAAAGCAGTACTTAAAACTTCTTTCAATTCATTACTTTATACTCCCTTTGTTCCAACAAACATGACTTTTTTGGGGATGGAGGTAGTGACACATTTTTATCAGTTAATGATTGCCTCAGCTGTTTATGTTATGCTTACATTACATCATTGGTAGCTCACTTCATTGTCAACAAGCGTGCTTCATTCTCCTTTTTCGATACCATAGAAAAACGACATTAGCGGACCTGTCTTCTTAATTGATTTATAGTCCCTTCATTTACTCATCATGATCTGCTTCCTCATACTACATAATTAGGCTACCTGGGGAAGAGAAACAAGATGGTGGAGAAAGATAGCTGAAATTGAAACTGTTCTGATTATTCACCATTGAATTTCTTCTGTGGAAAAGAGTTGACGTGCTGGTTCTCTTCCCCTCCACCTCATTTTCCTGACATCTGTATCCTTATCTTTGAAGAAATGAGCAAATTATTTCCATCTATTCCTTTGGTGGCTGAGGAGGACTCCATGTTCTTGCGCTCAAATAATCTGGTTGATGCTGTTGTTAATGTGGTTAGTGACCAAGTAAATTATGGGAATAAATTGGCAGAAGATGAGGTTCTAGCAGCCATTGACCGAGGGGGTAAGGATGCCTACATTTTTGGACCTGAGCCAGCCACTTACTGGGTGAGTTCAATGAAAAAGTAGGCTTGAGATTCACAATGGAGGCTTTGGAAATATAATTGAACAGAATTGCCGGCTGCTTTCTCGCCTGACTTGTCTTATAAATTAAGTGTCCCTGTCAACCTATTTGAGCATTTTTTCCAGGAACCTACTTCCGAGGGAAGACTTCCCTTGTTTTACCATATTCAGTTTTAAATTTACAAGAGAAATACCCCTATTCATACTGATGCAGTTATGAGTGTAAAAATGAGTTTCTGTTAATTTTGCTTGCATATCACAGTGATTTCATAATCAATGTAATGGTGAAATGCCTATTTTCTTTATCATTTTGTGCCTTTCTTCTGAAGTTTAAGCATACCAGTGGATATCAAGTTATCAACGTCCCCAAAACATTTACTTCTCTAGCCGGATGCTTGAGAAGAGAATGAGTAGTTCAATTGGACATGTATGTTATATTCGTACTGGTTTATCATGTGGAACCATAGAAGGAATTGGTGCCTTCTTTGATAATGTTTAACTTTGGTTAGCTGCTGAATTGTTTGATTGTCAATTTCATGACTTGGTGCAGGTATTGGATCCCATTGATGGTACTAGAGGGTTTGTAAAAGGTAGTGACGCACTTTACGTGGTATGATTATCTTTGCTTGATTTGTACTTCTCTGTTGACATATACATTCTGTGCTGTAGTTTTCTAGAGTCAACTACTTAGATTATTATTTCTACAACTATAAATATTCATGCTCTTTGCTTTTTTGTTTCTAAATTGTCAACTTTCCATATGATACTGTTTCTTCTCCTTTGCAGTTCTTATAAATTTTACTCTATGAATGTGTATCTCTGGCTGCTGCTGTTTTACTTTACTTCACTTTCTTTTTCTTTATTGAGCTAATTTTGCGGCTGCAATTTTCAGGTAGGCTTGGCTCTTGTAGTTAATGGAGAGATTGTGTTGGGAGTCATGGGCTGCCCTAACTGGAAAGAAACTCTCCATTCCAAGTCTACCACTGATAACCAGGAAGATAAAAAAAACTTCCCCATGTCTGGAATTCTAATGATCTCCCATATTGGATGCGGGACATGGAGGAAGAGGCTATGGAATACACTTGATAATGCTAGTGTATTATCTGATTTGTGGAACAGATGCTTTGTTGATGATTGTGAATTAGTTAACAGAGCACGGTTTTGTATTCCAGAGAGTCAAACATGGGAATCATTGCCACTATCAGTTTTATTCAATGCCAAAACTGAAGCTGAGATTGTTGGGAATAATGATATTGTTCTTCTGCCTACTTTCTGCGGAAGGTTATACTTAATCTTTTGCAAGATAGAATTACCTTTTCCAGTCATTTACATTATGTTGAAACTTTGCTTAAGTTTGTGCTGGCTGTATAGTTTCTTTGTCTGACATTTTATTGGACAAAGAAGAGCAACTGTCCTGCATGTTTTCAACTATTTGTGTTATGCTTTTATTTCTCAACATATGGTCATTTTAGTATCATACTTGGTCATTCTTATCACATGCTTTACCTTCTGATGCTTGTTCTCTGTATTGTTCTTGGGTTCTCTAGATGCAACTATCAACTGCAAGCATGAATCAAAAGTATTTTTTAGCAGTGCTCTCACATGATTTGAAAGGGTTGCCCAGACATGTTTTTGGTGCATTCATTTATGCAAAATCCCTTGTTAGCATGTATTAGCTTTTGTGGACATATTGGAATTATTAATAACAGTAATACTGTTTCTGAGGTATTTTTCTTCTTTCTGTCAGTCAACTAGTGGCCTCTAAACATTCTTTTCTTGTATTCTTTGCAGCTCACTTATGCTTTCTTCAGTTTTTCATACTCATCAATAATTAGTTTGTTAGACTTGGGGAAACAAAGAAATACAAGATCCTGATCATATGTTGAGAAAGAATTATTGGATTAAAGACTTGAGGACTTAATAAACAACCTATGCTTCTGTTGTACAGTTTATGCAAGTATCTACGGGTGGCTTCAGGTGGGGCGTCTGTTTTTTTCCTTTATGCAAAGGCTCAAAAACTTATCAAGGTATTAAAGCACTTTCCATCCTTTACCTAGTGATTGCAGTACCATTGTTGATATCCTCTGATACAAAAATGCAGGCTTGGGATCATGCAGTGGGAATTATATGTGTCCGTGAGGCAGGGGGGAAGGTGCGTACTATGCTCCTTACTTTCATTTCTATGCTCCAAGTATAGAGGTTCACATTTTGTAGTGGATGGATGATGTTTGTACCTCAATGTCAGGGAAGATAAAATCAAGGTTACACAAAATCTGAGTAAATTTCCAGAACATAGAACAATTTCCTTTCTGAAGAGAAGGGAAGAAAACTAAAAACACATGAACGGGAAAGGGATCACCCCCCTGATACAGATTAGGTCACTTGATGCGACCAAAGGGGGTTCTTGTATGTACAAGAACAAAAACACGTGTGGTGAATTTGTGGGAGAAAAAATGTAAAATCTTCGGATTGGTTACTTTCTGTAGAGAATAAGAACTAGATTTGAGAATTTTGTCAGATTCAGAATTTTTATGATATCCTATATAATTTAGTGTCCACTAGAGGTATACTAACATCATGAGCTTTCTAATAGGTGACTGACTGGGGAGGGAATCAACTTGATTTCTCTGCAGATCAAGTTGAAAGGAGACTCATATATCCTTCAGGTGGCATACTTGTGACAAATCAAAAACTACACAAGCCGATGTTAGAGATAATTTCATCAGGTTCATTGGTTAATATATAGTATCCATTTTCATGTTCTTTCTCCTTTCTCGCTCCACGCTCTTAATCTTCCGAGCCCTTTCAATGTTATCTGTCTGTTTGATTCTCTTTGGCATTTAGCATTCTTTCTTTGTGAGGCTCTGATGGCTCCAATTTAGTTCAAATTGAATTTGATGTACCAGATCCAGATGCCCCATTGGCAGATACAAATGTAGATGGATACTTCTTGTGTAGAGAACTGGCTTTGGTAACGTGTAGATATTGCAAAACAGTTTACTGTTATTGATACGAGTCCTGATCCTTTGAATTTAGGGCACAATGCAGAATTTACCTAAATAGGTAATCCTTCCTATATTGCTACGCTTTTAAATTTCTTTTTGATGTAAAAATGAAGGATGTTACAACTTGACACAAGAGGAACAAGGTTTTATAGAGCTAATTATCGAAACAGCAGTTGGGTCGGGTCGGTAGGGTTGTGTCCCCGATACATTTTTCAATTTTTTTTTTAAATGGATAAACAGGTGATCCCAAATTCACATGAATAATAAAATCCAACTGTGAACCACATTTTTGTTGGATTCACTCAGTTCATGAGACAAATTTTATGTTTTATATATATATATATATATATTATTATATTTAAAAATAAAGTGATACAATATCAATAAATAAAATAATATTATATATAGTTAAAGTATACAGTATAATTTGTGTTCATTAGAAGTTACATTATTTGTAAAGTGGATTTTTAAATATGGTTTGTCCACACTCACTCAATGGCGACGATTTGTTATTTTTTCCTATTATGCCAATGTATGATGTATCTTGACTGGTGAAATTTCTATATTTTCCTTTTACAAGAATACATTATCTTATTAAAGTCTAACTTTTCATCAAAGTCTAACCTTATTTTTGGCTATTGAACTCATCTTTTGCAGCGCGTATACACTGTGCACATGTGCATAGTATTTATATCTCACTCTCACTATTATATAGTAGCTTTCACGCGCGCGAACCCCGCCCAAAATCCACTTGCTAGCAGTTTTCTTTTTCAAAACCCCAACTCCTTCCGTTTCCATAACTGCCAGCGATCAAACCCTAAAAAAACTGATTTCTGCTTCCAATCTTCAAAAATCCAGACGAAACACGAATCAGACAAAATTTCTGACAAAGTTTCCGATAGAGAAGAGCAAAAACCCACCAGAACAGCTTCAATCCAGGCAACCTACGTCCCGCAATGTTAATACACTTCATCGAAACTTCTTTCTTCAACCCCACAAAACTACAGATAATACATTGCAAAATCTACTACATCGTTTACTATAAACTGCTTTTGACTGGAATTGATGGATTTTCGAAACCCTATTTTCCCGTATTTGCTGCATTCGATTATAATGCTACACTAGACGTTGCTCTATTACTCTTCAAACTACTATAAATAATGCTTTATTACTCTAAAATTTACTAGCGTCTTTGTTATTTCTGTTTGTACTGAAATTAAAATTCTGTGTTTCCCTGTCGGACGTTGCGGTAGTAATTTTTGGGGACATAGATGGACGTGGTGGGTGTTTAACTGGACATTACGGCTTGTTTTTCTACTAAAAATAGAATTGTTTTTGTTTCAAATTTGACGTTGTGATATATGTTATACGAATTAGAGGATTCACAATATGTTTAGTTTTTGAATTGGAGGAAATAACAATTTTTTTTTTTTGTGTTTCCTAATTGACGTTGCGATAGTAATTTTTGGGAAGTAGATGAACGTGGTGAGTGTTTAATTGGATGTTGCGGCTTGTTTTTCTGCTAAAAATAGAATTGTTTTTGTTTCAAATTTGACGTTGTGATATATGTTATACGAATTAGAGCATTCACAATCTGTTTGGTTTTTGAATGGGAGGAAATAACAATTTTTTTTTTTGTGTTTCCTAATTGACGTTGCGGTAGTAATTTTTGGGACGTAGATGGACGTGGCGGGTGTTTAACTGGACGTTGCGGTGTCTTTGCTATTTGTTTAATTTAATAAAAGTAACATTGTGTTTGTTGTAGGTATGTTATAGAAATTCGGTGACCAAAAATGTGTTTTGTGTTTTGTATTTATGAAAAAATAATAAATTTTTTGTCTTTGTTGTTGGACGTTACTGTAGTTTTTTTTCTGACGTAACTGGACGTTGTAAGCATAATGTTAACAATTTTGTGATTTTGTTTCTGATGATTATTTCCCTAGTTCATTGCAGGATGGTTAACTACAAACAACCCACAAAAAGATCAATACCAAATACAGATAATGAAAATACAGATGATGATTTCGTCACAGATTCCACACCATCACCAACACCAAGTAAATATAATGCTGCCGCACCAAGTGAAGATGACTCCCAAATTCAATTAAACCAATACATACTCAAAAAAAAAGAAATAGCAGCCCTCAAATTTCTGCAAAAAAACTGGATTCCCTTGTTGATGCAGCAACAAAACACATCCTCAACCCTCAAAAAAATCCACAGCCAAAACAGAAACCAACAAAAACCCAAGATCACCAGTCCAACACCAAAAAACCACCAACAACAAAACATCCAGTTGCCCAAAAACCACCAACAAAATAGAAACAAAAAAGACTTAGAGACGAAACAGAATCAGAAGAAGATGAACACCAACAAAAACAAAAACAGCCTGCTAAACCCAAAAAAACACAAACAAAAAAGCAACATGTAGCAGAACTACAAAAAAACAACCAAAAAGACCAAAACTTCAATCAGGTATGAAGACTTTGTGATCTTTTTACTTTCATATTTTCTATTATCATATCAACATGTTGTTTGAGGACGTTGCGGTAGTTATTTTATGGACGTAACGGGACGTGGTATGTATTATAATAGACGTTGCAAAATGTTTTTTTTTGGTGATTGATTTTTTTTTATTTATTTCCATCACAGTCAGTCAAAAAAATGAAGAAAAAACATCTCCTAAGAAGACCAAATTCCAAACAAGGACCATCATTGCTGCATTTTACAAGCTTGTAAGACATTTGACTGAGCAGCAAAAACAGGCAGTGAGAGATATTGGATTCGGATCGTTGCTTGATATCAACTTAAATCAACTACCATGTGGATTAGGAGAACATCTGTTGCGGTCTTTCACAATCTCAAACAACAGGTGCGAAATCCAGTTGAATAGTGGCAGCATTGATATTGAAGAAGAAGATGTCAGGCATGTGTTTAGAATACCACGTGGAAGAATACACCTCTTCTGATCTATACTCTGATGACTACAAGAAAGAAATCGAAAACTTCCATTCCAGACATCCAGGATCCATTAACAACGAAGGGAATCAAAGAAAACCAACCACAACACAAATGACATATTATATCAAGCAACACAAAGACTATGCTGATGAAAACTTTAAAATAGACTTCACAATCTACATGGCAACAACTCTCTTTTGGGTTTACACGGATTTAAGTTGTCGACAATCACTACTGAAGAGTGTCAAAAATGTAGATAACATCAGAAACATGAACTGGTGCGAGTTCACCATCAGAGGCTTGATACAATCAGTCAACCATTGGAATGACACAAATCAAAAACTAATCTTTAAAGGATCGCTCCCCTTCATTGTGGTAAGTACTTCCAAGCTACTTTATAAACGTTGTGCACTTGATTTTCATCAGACGTAACTAACATTTATTCTTTCATTTTTTTCAAGCTATTATATCTGGATAGAGTCAGAATTTGTGGTGAACCCGTACGTCCAAGAAACGTGCCTCTACTCTCACATTGGGACTATGAAAAGTATATAAGAATAGAGGCAAAAGAGACAACAATGGGAGGATTTGGAAGGGGAAGAATATTGACAAGAGATGAGAAGAAAAACCAGCTAGAAGATGATGAAATCCCATAAGACGATCAAATCCCAGAAGATCAACATCAGGTAATATTCACATTTACAAACACAAAAACATTATTTGTTCTAGACGTAGAAGGACATTGTGTTGGAGTTGAATACATAAGCTATGCTTGTATTGTATATTTTCTCAGTAATATAGCGATTTATGTTTTGGTTATATTTTGTTGTGCATGATATGTCCATTTATATTATGTAAGTGGATGATGAGGTGTCTTGTGTGACACAGTAGATCTCATCATTGGTTGAAAGACATAATATATAAATGAGGTTCGTAACCGAGACAGCTTTGGACAAACTGTCGGTTTAGGTTATTATGTGATTCGGATAATTGGTTTGTCTAAACTAATTGAATCATGTAGATATGTCCGGGGCGTATTGAACTTGACCATTAGGAATGATTTGTCTTGTACTGATTTAATAGACAAATCGTTCTTGGTATTCTATCTCTTAATCCTTAGACTCGAGCGGGCATGATGATTAGACATAGTGTACTTTGATCTGCCAATAAGTGAGGTCTATTGAGGCCAATAATCTCGGTAGGTTGGGTGCGCATGTTTAGTTGCATGGTGTACTGCTGCTTGTCGAAAGGAAACCATGTACTGGTGAGTCCGGGGTGATGGTGCTCCCGAGATGAGCTCGTAAAGTTTATTATACTAAACCTGGCTGGTGAACTTATGTCCAGTATAGTAAAAAGGTCGAGTGGTACTAGTCTCGGAATTAAAGAAGTTAATTAATTTATTTATCAATAAATTAATAAATTAATGAGCACTATATCTTTGATGTGGGGAGATTATGAATATAAATTACTTAAGTTGTTTCGAAAGCAATTCTGGTGTAGGATGGTAGTGTCATAATTAATCTGTTAGTGGTACGATTAATTATGTATTGGGTTATTGACCAAGGTAGATTTAATTAATTAAGTAATTAATTAATCCTTGTGTCAGTTGGTCGTGAATCATACCAGGAAGTGGTTTGGGATAACTGAATCCCTGTATCTGTTGGATGTGTATCAGTCCAGAAACAGGATTGAAGGAAACAGAAACCCAGTAGGAAGGCCAATCCTAAACCAACTTGAGGTCTCTCTTGTAACTCTATATATAGATAAGGGATTAGCTATTCAAGAGACACAATTCAGAAATACAATTGATAAGTTTTCAAGACAAGAAAACTAGAGAGATAAAATCCTAGAGAGAGAAATAAATTTCTCCCTCAAAGTCAGATTTTAGAAGGAAAACTGCGGCTGTATTTTTCCTCTGTGTTGGCCAAAATTTTGGCATGTTCAAACCAGCACCGCGTTTAGTTTTCTCTCTCTCCGGGCAGTGCGTTTATTGTATGTGCCAGGTGTAACGGTGCTGTAATTTTCTGGCAGGTGGATTGTGGTGACTAGCTGATCAAATTAGTTTCCAGATCGTTGCCCACACAACGTGAAATCAAAGTCTTGAGGCATACAGGAGAATCACCTGAGTACACGCTTCAAAGGTATAATTCTTATGTTTTCGCTTAATTAAGAATTTTTGTTGCGTGATAAATCGAATAAGTACAAACCCAAATCCTGTGCATTGTTATTTCAAAAGGGTTGGAATAGCAATTGTGCTAGCGTTTAGGCCTGGTCAGAGATTCCGATTCTGGAATGCGTAGCACGAAAGTGAGTTTCTGACTAGGCCCAGACAAATAATCTTTCACGTTGTGGATATTAACTTACACCTGTCTCTGTTTCTATTTTTATTTTTAAAAGCATGGGCCTCATGATGTTGATTACGATAACGATGATGATGATAATGCTGAGATCAAATATCAAGAAATACCAGAGAAACAAGATCATGTAAAATTAGGAATCCAAAATTACTATTTCACTTACACATTAACTGGACGTAACTGGATGTTGTGGCTTTGTTATTGGACGTTGCGTTAGTGTAACAGGACGTTGCGTATGTGTAACAAGACGTTTCGTGTATTATTCACTCACAATAACTCCTCTGTTGTTCTTTTTTTATTGTGTACAGCCTATTGATAATTCTGATGAAGCCAAAATCTGAAGACTTAATCAAGGAATGACTCGATTACTCAAGGAATGCACCAACCTCATCAAACTTGTAGAAGATACAAAGACAACACAAGATAATCCAGCATTGAGGATGCTTGAAGTGACATTGAAAAATATGGAAAATCTCTTCAACAATGTCACCAAAGAAACAGTACAAGATGAAGATGCTGCTGCTATTGTACCAAGTCAACCTCCCACTGACTTTGAACCAATGTTGAGTCAAGTTGAAAGGATGTTCCAAAAACAACAACAAGAACGCAACAAGAAGATTGATGCTACACAACCAACATAGTATCCTGCTGATATTTTGAGTCAAGTGGATAAGATTGTCCAAGAAGAGATCGACAAGAAGTTTGCTGCATTTGTCACACCATAAAGTCAGATTGATAAAGATAACATTGCTGCACTTCTCAATCAGATTGATAAGATAGAAAAAGAACAACAAGAGACAAACAAGAAGCTTCAAGGAATTAAAGAAATCATACCACCAAGCTTCGACCTCGGCATAGACTTGTCACAGCAGCATCAGCCAAGGCCAAGGAATCTACAAAAGGAGTATGATGGCAGATACAAGCTGATCCACATGCTCAAAAACTGGAAGAAATTAGACAGTAAATAATACTATAATTCATTCATTTTGTATCATAATATTATTACTGAAAGATACATTTTCATTATTTCTCTACAGAATTATCATGGATAAGGAAGACAATCCGCTGGAAAAACATGATGAAAATCCAAAGCCAAACCCAAATTATCGCCAGATCAAGCTTCCATTGGCACTGATGAGTCCATTTTATTGTTACATCAAGTCTCCAAAGAAGCAAATGCTGGATGTAAAGCTTTCAAAGAAAGAGGAATTGATGATCAATTTCGCATTCCTCATTAAGGATAAGAAAAGGGATAAGACTCACCACAAACTGTAAGTACATCCAAAACATTATCATCCAACAAAATTAATTATTTATCCTTACTAACTTATGATCCAACAAATGCAGTGAAACACTCTACAGTTTTGGAAGAACGGTCTTGACTAGGCTAGACTTCCACACCGTGTCACCAAATAAATGGCTTAGTATGAAAATCCTAAATGCATGATGCGCCCAAGAAAACTACATAAGAAGCTTTCCTGGCAAGCTAAGTGACACATCTGGGCTAAAAAAGTTTTTTTTCACAACCAGATTTTCGGTAAGAACATTTATATTTGTAATAAATAAAAACTGTTTGTATTTGCTTGTCGAACGTTACGGTAGTTAATTTTTGGACGTAGTGGGACGTGGTGGGTATTATAGTGGACGTTGCGATAGTTGATTTTTAGGACGTAGGGGGACGTGGTGGGTATGTAACTGGACGTTGCGACTTGTTAACTGTTTCCGTTTGAGATAAATGTAGCATTGCCCTTTTTGCTGTTGGAAAACCTTTAACTGATGTTGTGTATTAATTTTGATGCAGTTAATTTTCACCAGTTACAAAAAAAGCTTAGAACAAGATGGTGAAAATTGACAACAAAAATGTTTTCGTGATTGGATGCAGGAAGAACTTGCTCGATTTCACCATATCTTGGAACATTTCAATTTTGAGTTTGTAAGTACATTTACAAATCATTCATTAAGTATACATTTCAAATTCTATTTTATAATTTATTTCAATCACTACAAGGTTTATTTCCCCATTATCGACGATCGACACTTCACCACCCTGGCCATTAATATCCAGGATACATATGCCAAAGTTCTCGATAACTTAGGACTAAATCAAAATTGATTGCATAATGATGTCTTATCAATGTTTGCAAGCATAATGGATGAGGAGAAAAAAGGACAATATCCAGAATTCCAACAAATGCAGAAAAATTTATTAGAATATGCTGATCTGCCTTGGAAATATGAAAATAACAGATGCGATTGCAGAATATACACCATAAGGTAATATTATTTCTCTTACTACTTATTGTATTACTTGTTTTTGTGATGTAGATAGACTTGGTGAGTTAGTTAATAATTTCTGTTTTTGTTTGCTGTCGGACGTTGCGATAGTTGGTTTTTTCGACGTAGGGGAACGTGGTGGGTATGTAACTGGACGTTGTGGGTCATTGCTATTGCTTATTATGGTAAAAGTACTATTTTGAAAAATAACTTCCACTAGTTTGTGTTTACTATCAGGCACATGGAGATGTATGAAGGTGATTTGGATTTCAATTATGACAATCTTCTAATCCAAAGTAAGAAGGCCAATGACAAAATCGTATTCATCAGGTTGCGAGCCAAGTATTCATACAACATCCTGATGTCTCCATCAAACATGATAAAAGATGAGATCAAGCAAAAAACATTGGATTACTATCAAAAAAATTATCATCTTTTATCAACCATGGCACATGAGTCATTGTCAATGCCCAATGGAGAAAAAGAAAGCGAAAGAGAAGAATATGATTTGCCTGATTCAGATCCAGAGATTGCAAATCCAAATCCGAAACAACAACTGAGTCTCAAATCTTTTCATAATTGTATAAAGTCATGTCTTTAAACTGAGTCTCAAACATACGATATGCATTAATTGTGTAAACTTCAGAAGCTTGAATTAACATCGAATGTTTCGGAACAAACAAATCCGTCTTCCCATGATGACACCTATAGTTTTCTTCATTTTCGTTATTCCTCCAGTCATTCACCACATCTACAAACTGATGGTGACACCTGCAGGACACCATTTCTCGCGAATCTCATAGAGATCATTCAACCACTTAATATTTCCACATTCATATTCAGTCACCATGCTGTAAACAAACAAAAAAAAATGAAAAAATGTTTTCGCAACGTCAAAAACACATACCGCAATGTACATAAAAAAACTATTGAACGTCCAAAAAAACACTACCGCAACGTCCTTACCTGTCCCAAACATGCTGAAACTCTTCCTTTGTAACCACACTGTAAAGAAGGCGTTGAAACAATTTAGAAAAATCTGTGTCATCGCGCAATGAAGGTAAGTTCTTCCGGAAGTTCTCACTTATATGCCAAAGACACAACCGATGACGAGTTGATGGAAATACATCATTTATAGCTGCTGCCATCAAAAATGCTTGATCTGTCATCAAAGTAATTGGTGCTTGACCATCTATGGACCTCAAAAACGTCTTAAACAACCAATTAAATGATTCAATCTTCTCATTTTTAATGAAACCAATTCCAAACATAACGTTACAGCAGTGATTGTCCATCCCAACAAATGGTCCACATATCAAACCATACTTGTTTGTCCTATAAGTCGTATCATGAACAACCAAATCTCCAAATATCTTGTAATCCGCCTTCATTTGTCCATCACACCAAAACAAATTACACAATGATGAATCGCTGTCTAGCTCAAAATCAAAATAGAAATGTTGTTCATCACAAGACCTTTTATTCAATATCTCAAAAAGTGTATTTGCATCACAACCATCAATGGTATTTTTCTTCTCAATTTCCATACGATTATAAATATCTCGTGAAGTAAAACCTACTTGAGATGGTCCACCAGCCTGTTACAAACAAAAAAAAAATTAAAAGTTATGACTACAACGTCCAGAAACGTCTGTAATAATACTTTCGCAACGTCAACTTACGTCTACAGAAAAACTATTTAAAGTCAATTACCTCTTTGCACAACACTCTGTAACCATCTAAAACACGAACACCAGAATTCTTCAAAATCTTCAAATAATCAACTGATAAAGAATTCATATTTCTACTAGAACGCAATAAGTGTCTCTGATGTTCAAAGCATATATCATGATTGTGTATTCGGAAATGCTTTTGCACCTCCCAAATACCATCATCAATTCTCCTAAATTCAACAAGCGCATTACATTTCGTTCAAACGTCCAATTTAGAATAAATCCTCTCATTCTCAGTCTTATTTTTATAATCCTTCTCACATTGCTTCGAACACACAAACTGTCTAATATATATCACATATTCCTTCCTACGAGACCTATGCTTCCTAATACTAAAACCCAATTTGAAAGCATATTTGTTATACAAATCGTATGCCTCAACTATGCTACCAACTCTTTGACCAATCAAAGACAGCATCGACTCATCATCCATTGATTCCATATCTGAAAAAAACAAAAAAAAGGGAAAAAATAATAATAACAACTTAAACAATGTCCCAACACGTCCCACTTATTACTTACACAACGTCCAGAAACATCACAACAAAACAAAAACAAACAACATCGCATTAAGCAACGTCCAAAAACGTCCCAGTTATACCTTACGCAACGTCCAACCACATCATTTAAAAACTAAAAAAAATAACATCCTATCCTGCAACGTGCAAATTTTTGCCGCAACATTCAAAAATACATACCAGCAACGTCCTCGAACACAATGATCATAATAACATCATCACAAAAACGAATCATACAAGTGGAACAACAATTTTCAACCGATCGAAAAATCATAATTCGTAAAAACATACTATAAGAATAACAAAAACATCAATCGCGAAAAGAAAAAAAATCGATGATCATCATTGTTTTTCGATCCGATACCTTTATAAACAATTTCAATGCTTGCAGAATGATTTCAGAAGCAGCGCAATTCAAAAATCTCTGGTTCCGATCGCTCTCGTTAAGTTTTTGATCGCTCTCGTTCAGTTTTTGAAAAAAAAAAAAGTGGAACTACCACGTTTTGAATGTATATATACCACGGCGGGAAAAGAAGGAAAAAAAAAGAAAAAAGAAAAAACTGAGAACGTCACTAAATATTACTGAAAATGGAAAAAATACAGTTGACTCAAAAAAACTTACTAATTCTAGTAAGTGGTATATGTACACAGTGGTACAACATATAAATTGCGCATCTTTTGCAATATGGATGTAATTTGTATTTATATTCAAGTAAACTTGTCCCGGGAATACACCCAGTTAATACACATGTATCCGTCCATTATGATATGTAGGGCTGGCAATTTCTGACACGACACGGAAACCGGACACGAACCCGACACGAAACAGGTCGGGTTAGGGTCAGGATTTTGGACCCGAAAAAAAATCAGGTCGGGTCCGGGTCGGGTTCAACAGTACAAGGTCAGAATCAGGTCAACCCGCCGGGTTGCCGGGTTGACCTGATGACCCGATAGATTAGGTAGGTATTCTCTCTTCTTCTCCATTTCATTATCTCTCCCCGATTTCATTATCTGCGCCGCACCTTTTCCTCTGCCAAATCGCCGTCGCCAAGCCATCAGGTCTTCACCGCCACCACTTCTCTCCTCTGCTCAGCCTCTGTTTGATCATCTTCATCCTGCTGCTGCTTCTCCTCCACGGACGGGAGATTTTCTGGCGACCCACATCAAGAGAGAAGTTTCCCAGGTAAAAAAATCTTTATGTTGTTGTCAATGTTTGTTTTGTGTGTCTTTTAATTTTTTTATGCCTCGTTCTAAGCTTGTCAGTTACAAACTTGGACAGAATTTTTGGTTCCCTGTACTTCAATCTGAACCCAAAAGGCTTAATGCAGAAGCCGGTACTACAATGTGGTGCTGTTAGTTGGTAAATGCAATTCAGAAGCGGATTATTGAAATTGAAATCAGAAAAGATAAAATTAAAACAGACAAAGAGTTGAACTCTAACTAATATAAATCTTGCCAAAGACGGAGAGTATATGTGACTGACCTGTGAATTTTACAGATGAGTGGCTTAGGTATTAAGAAAAAAACTCCTTATTTGATTGGGTTCATTAGATTACTCAATAATCCAACAACCTTTCATGCCATTAACATGTTCTTATCTGTGCGTGAATGCCTATTTTTGTTGCCTTAAAGCGCTAGGGCATTGTCTATTCAACATTCCTAAAATGAATATTTACTCACATCCATTAAATGTCAAATTTTTCTTCTTTTCTGTTGTATATTCACCTTCAAATTGGTTGAAGGAACAAAGTAGCTGCTGATTTTTGGAATTGCTTTATGCTGAAACTGAGATAAACGCCATTTCTTGCATATGAAATTCTTGAGCTCATTTTACTTAGATTCTACAATAGTCAGTTGGTTGAGATGTTAAACTAGATCCAACTCATTGAAAGTACGATTGCTTCTCTTTAATGAAGAATTTTAGCAACATTTGATTAAAATGATAAAACGGGCTGCTGAGCAAGTGATCTGATCTCCATGCAAGTTGATCTGATCTCCATGCAAGTTGATCTGATCTCCATGCAACTTGATCTGATCTCCATGCAAGTTGATCTGATCTCTTTGTAAGTTGATCTGATCTCCATGCAAGTTGATCTGATCTCCATGCAACTTGATCTGATCTCCATGCAAGTTGATCTGATCTCTTTGTAAGTTGATCTGATCTCCATGCAAGTTGATCTGATCTCCATGCAACTTGATCTGATCTCCATGCAAGTTGATCTGATCTCTTTGTAAGTTGATCTGATCTCCATGCAAGTTGATCTGATCTCCATGCAATTTGATCTGATCTGCGCTGTAAGTTGATCTGATCTCCATGCAAGTTGATCTGATCTCCATGCAAGTTGATCTGATCTCTTTGTAAGTTGATCTGATTTCCATGCAAGTTGATCTGATCTCCATGCAACTTGATCTGATCTCCATGCAAGTTGATCTGATCTCTTTGTAAGTTGATCTGATCTCCATGCAAGTTGATCTGATCTCCATGCAACTTGATCTGATCTGCAACTTGTAAAGTTTTCTTGCATTAGTTCTCACTTTTCTTTCGTTCATGTTCATGCAACAGGTTAACATAAAGCAATGATGGAAGGAAGCAAAGAAAGCCAAAACCATGGGGAGGATGCTTCAGTTACTGGAGCAGTAGAGGGATCATCATCGCAAGCCAAGAAAGGAGATAAGAAAAAAAGAAAACTTAACTCAGGCGTTTGGGTTCACTTCAAGATGCTTCCTTTAGAAGAAACCGAGGGGATTCTTAAATGTGCATGCATTAAATGTGGGCAGCGATATAATGAGAGTAGCGAACATGGCACAGGTAATCTTCTGCGCCATGTTGAGAGATGCATTAAAACAACTAATAAAGAGATTGGTCAATATATGATTGTGGCTGATAAAAATTCTGCCTTGATGTCAAAGTCTACTTATTCTCAAGAGAAATTTAGAGAGCTGGTTGTACATGCTATAATTCGACATAATCTGCCATTTTCTTTTGTTGAATATGATGCGATATGGAATGTGTTTAAGTATCTTGAGCCTGGTGCTCTTAGATTTAGTAGGAATACTGCTAAGGCTGATGTTAAGAAAATATATATGAAAGAGTTCAATCGCCTTTTCAATGAGTTGGATGAATGTCGTGGTAGAATAAGTCTGACTAGTGATGCTTGGACTTCTATTGTGACGGATGGGTATATCTGTTTGACTGCTCACTATATTGACAAGAATTGGAATTTGCAAAAGAGGATTTTGAACTTTTCTTACATGCCATCACCACACACTGGTTTACTATTAAGTGAGAAGCTTTATGCATTGATAAGTAGCTGGGGTATTGAGGGTAAATTATTTTCTATCACTTTGGATAATGCTTCGTCAAATGATGCTTGTGTTGGTCTACTTAGGAGACAGCTTTTATTGAATAATGGTTTGTTGAGTAATGGTAATCTATTTCACGTGAGATGTTGTGCCCATATTCTCAATCTGATAGTTCAAGATGGCTTGAAAGAAATTGATATTTCTGTTGAAAAAGTAAGAGAATGTGTGAAATATGTTAAAGGGTCTCAAGGGAGAAAGGAAAAGTTTAATTTATGCATTGAACAATCTTCTTTGAATGGTAAGAAAGGTTTGTTGCAAGATGTGCCTACTAGATGGAACTCTACTTATAAGATGCTTGCAAGTGCCCTTTACTATCGTCTTGCATTTGAGATCCTTCAAGTAAGTGATTCGAATTTCAGAAGCTGCCCAACTTCAGAAGAATGGGAAAAAATTGAGAAGATTTGTGTGTTTCTTGGTGTATTCTATTCTGCCACTACTGCTTTTTCTGGAACTCTTTATCCTACTTCCAATTTGTATTTTCCTCAAGTGTTTATGATTCAAGTGAGATTGGTTGAGGAATCTATGAGCTCAGATTTGTATATGAGCAAGATAGCTGGAAAGATGCTAGATAAGTTTCAAAAATATTGGGCTGAATTTAATGTTTTGTTGGCAATTGCTGTTGTGTTTGACCCCCGGTATAAGTTCCAAATGCTTGAGTTTAGTTATGAAAGGTTATATGGAGCGGATTCTAGTGAATTGGCAAAAGTGAAGGATACACTTTTTAGCCTCTTTGGTGAGTATGAGCAGGTTTCTTCATTTGATCAAAGGTCTATTTTAGCTTCCAAGAACAGAAGAAGTAATGATGAGGAATCTTTGGGTGTGGGTTCTTCTAATGTCTTACAGGTATACTTTATAATTTTTCAAATTCTTTTGTATGTTCTTATTTTTTTCAATAATTTCATTATGATTGAAAGTTTTCTTTTTCGTGTTCATTATATAGGAATTTCGAGTTTTTCAAGGCAAAAAGCTCAGTTATGGTAATGTAAGAAAGTCTCAATTGGAGTTGTACTTGGATGAGCCAATGACCGATATTGAGACCGATTTGGAAGTGCTTCATTTTTGGAAATCTCAAGAATACAGATATCCAGATTTGGCCAGACTTGCTAGAGATATACTTGCTATTCCAGTATCAACCGTTGCTTCTGAATCAGCTTTCAGTTTTGGTGGTAGAATTCTAGATCATTATCGTAGCTCGCTAGCTCCCAATATTGTTGAAGCACTGATATGTTGTAGGAATTGGCTATTTGGAAGTGAAGAAGCAGGTAAGCAACTTGCTCGATATCATGTTTATCATTTTTTTTATGTATGTCACATATATTAATTGTGATTTGTCTTTTTAGTAATTGAGGATTTCAAAGCTGATGAGTTAATCAAAGATATCCTAGATTTGAAAATTGGAGGAGGAGAAGGAGAATCTGAGGTCGGTAGTTCGAATACATAATTGATTTACTTCAATTATATTATTGAGTCAATAATATAATTGATAGTATTTGGTAAGTTTTCTGTCTTTAAAAATGTTATTTTGTAGGTGACACATGTTTAGGTGTGAAGATTTGAAGATTGTGAAAGATTGATTTCTATATTGGTGTTTGTTATTTATTTTGGAGTTTGGATTTGGTTTGTAATTTTTGAATTTGGATTGGAGTTTATTTTGTTTGGAGAACAAAGATTAGTACTGACACTTGTTGGAATGTAGTAGCTTTATAAATTATAACTTCTTACTAATTGTTTTGAGTTTTTTTTTTTTTTTTTTTTGTGAAAATTCGGGTTGAGTTCGGGTTAACGGGTCAACAACCCGAACCCGACCTGGTCAACCCGTTGACCAAAGTCAACGGGTTGACCAGGTCGGGTTCGGGTTGACCTGATAAAAAACATGTCGGGTTCGGGTTGGTTATTCTTCAACCCGTTCGGGTTCGGGTCGGGTTCGGGTCGAGGGCAAAACTATAAATTTCTCTTTCAACCCGACACGAACCCGACACGCTGACACGAATTGACAGCCCTAATGATATGAGTTTCAACGAGTGAATCATTCAATAATAATTCATATAAAATATGATAATGTTAGTAAATAAAATATAATAATAAACGTTTTTCATATATTATATTTTATAGAGAAATGAAAAGTTATATATGATAAAAAAAAAAGTCTATTATTAAAAGATTGAGAGGGAATTATGTATTTTTATATATAATTGAAGAGATTTGAACTCTGGCCTTTTGAAACAAATAAAACAAAACAAAACGCATATGCATGCAATATTGAAATCTTCCATTGTTCCCTTGTGCATTTTGATATTCATCTATAAATAGTAATCCAAAATCTACACTGCAAGTAAATAGCAAAATTATATGAGTTAGAGAAAAAAATAGTGAACATTTTACGAGCCTATATTATTAAAATATTATAAATTTTATACAATAATCTAGCTTGCATCATATTCAATGAATTATGATATAAATGCATTTAGCCATAAATACTAACTTCTTGTTTGTTTAAAACTCTTGTGGTTTCTTTTTGTGATCATCGGGACTGCAAACCAACATACTAAAACTACTGTAACTTCATCCACAATCCATCGTCACCTCGTTGAATATTATGCGCAGCATTTCATCAACAAAACAAAAACCCTTTTGATCAAATTAAGGAATAATAATCCAGTCTTATTATTAGAGCATTACATTTCATGAATCATGATCCTCTACCCCAATGCTGACACGTTCTGGAGCAGGTAAATGTTACTGTTTCCGTTCGTTGGATCACCAATAATTAATCCTCCCCAACCCAACAGATTTGATTTTTCTTCTTTCGTATGAAACTGAAGGGTTTTGAAGCTCCCCACGTGTCCTCAATTCTTCTTATTATTCTTCATCTTTTTTTCTTGGAACAATCTGGAAATTTCAAGAAATGCCAGATTGACAGGTGTGTAGTTTCTTACTTTAGTTTCTTCCCTTCTAAAAACGTGGCTATATATTCCGATCCTTCTATTCGAAACCATTATTCAACGTTCTTGCCAGATACCCCATTTGGCGATGCTAAATTATTAGGTTATAAATGGAATCAAATCAACACTCCATATCTATCTCTATATATGTATACATACATACAATAGATATTACAAATTACATAAATCTATTATGTTTTTATGAATGACGTTTTAAACCTAAATTTTATATTTATCATGAACAAGTGTGTAATGGGGTATCTGATACAATGTGTATGAACAAGTGTAAAACAATGTGTATGAACGTTCACATTGTAAAACAAGTGTGTAATGGTGTATCTAATTTTTATATTCATTCATACACTTGTTCGTGATGAATATAATGAACGTCATTCATAAAAAGAATAATATGAAAAATATGAAGAGTGAGGAATATGATATCCCACAGAATCTAGAATTGCTTAATAAATGGACAATTCCAAGAGTTGAACGTAAGTTGATATACCAATTAGGTACTTTTGAAAAATTAGGTTTAAAACAAGTAGTAAAAACTACTGAAGAATCTATTTCATTATATGAAAATAAAATGATAATTAAATTATTATCTTATAAAGATATAAGTCCTTATAAAGAAACACATAAGTGTTTACATATAGGACTAGTACAAATTGCATTTAAACCTTTAACATTAGAAGGTTTACCAGAAAGCTTTATGGCAGCTTTATGAGATGGAAGAAATAGAAACTGGAAACAATCTTTAATGGGAATTATACAATCCAGTTTAGCACATGGACCAGTTTATTTTAATGTTTATCCTAATTTACAATTATCTTTGTCTGATGTGAATATATTGGATGCTTTAACATTAAATGTTAAGACTCATGGTTATGACTATATTGCTGGAACAGAAGTAATATGTCTCTGTTATAGAATATATTATAAGCCGTTATTTACATTGAATCCTCACTGTAAGATAATGGATAAACCTAAAAATGAAACAATAATAATTGAAACTAATTTCAATAGGTCAAATATTAGTTGCAGAAGACCTATAAAATGGGACGAAATTGTTTTTCCAGAAAATTGGGTGATAGAACAGGCTGTCCCAATTAAACCACAGATTCAGGATCATAATGATATTATTGATATTTTTCAGAATAATGAAGGAAATGTTAATATTAGATTTGATAATCAGTTGAAATTATTATCATTTCCAAAAAGTACTTCAATGAGATCATATATATCTCCTATAGATTATAGGGTAGAATCTCCTATGCCTTCTAGAACATCTACTTCTCAAATAACAGAATAAGATATTTTCATTCCTTAACAGAAAAATTGTATATAAACAGAAATAATATAGTAAAAGAAAGTAATAGTCAGACGCATAATAGAAATGAGTTAGACCCGACAATGTCAGAAATGGAATTTCTGATTTAATGGATATAAGTGAAATTATAGATTTGTTCTCCAGCGAGAACAATTATATCTGAGGAATTTAAAGATCCAGGTTATAACCAGTTTAGAAAATGGTTTTCTGAAACTTTTACTCAGAAAGAAATGATGTACTTTCAAGATGAATTCTATACATATTGTAAATTGATAAATGCTTTAATACCTTTTGTTTCATGGTTTATAAAGATTTATGTGAAGAATTATATTTCAGTTATTGAAAGAGATTATAAACTTACAACAGGAAGTGTTTTTAAAGGGATATATCCTCCACAACAAGCTTTTCATATTAAAAAGAATGGAAAGATTCATCATTTTTCAGCTTTTGTAAAATTAATTGAGAATGATACATTAGCTATTACATGTAAACATATTAATAATAAGTTTGAACATCAGAATTATACAAATCTGTTCTTAAATGTTTTAGGAGAACAGATGCAATCGCTTCATAATAAAATAGAAATAATAAACATGGCTATTAATAAAATACAGCCAGCAGTGATACAATTAACTCCTAAGGCTAAAGAAGTTTCTCCAAGTTTTCAGCCACCTCCATCTGTATCTAATTTTAAGATAAGACCAATTTTTGAATTAGATAAAATTTTAGAAGAAAAATTTAATAAATTAAGTATTAAAACCTTAGATAAGGAATTTCAATATGAGATTATTGACAATATTGATCATAGTCAAGTAATTAGAAATCAAATTAATAAAATTAATAATAAGTGGGCAGATAAGCCTATACAGAATAAATTTTATTGTACTAGACCTACCCCAATGGATGTATTGCATGAAGAATATACTGATATAATTGATATTAATTATTCTGGTAATAAAATATATGAATGGAATATTGATGGATATTCTAATAAACAGATTTATAATACAGTTCATAGAATGTTAATGTATGCTACTATATGCAAGAGTAATAACAATACTGATACAACAATTGCATCAATGATAGTTGCAGGATTTACTGGCCAACTTAAAGGTTGGTGGGATAATTTTTTATTTAGAGAAAATAAATATGAAATTATGCAAACAGTAAAACAAGAGAATAATACTTTTGTAGAAAATGCAGTTTATACATTGGACTATTAATATAATAGAACATTTTACTGGTAGATTTAGTGATAATAGTGATACTATTATAACTTTATTACAAAATTTAAGGTGTAAAACACTGTTTAATTTTAGATAGTATAAAGATACATTCTTAAGTAGAGTAATGGAATTACCAGAGTGTGGTAATACTCATTAGAAATCTAAATTTATAGATGGACTTCCAAGCTTATTTGCTGAAAGAATAAGAAAAACTCTTAGAAAAAATAATATTACCATATTATATGAAAATTATACATATGGGTCATTAATAGATACTTGTATTCAAGAAGGATTGGCTCTTTGTAATGAAATAAAATTGAGTCAGCATTTAATAGACAAAACCTTGATGAAAGGAAACAGTTAGGACAATTTTACCAATAATTTGGACTAGATAATCCTACATCTAGTAAAAGTAATAAAAAGCTTAAGAAAAATTATTATAAACCAAAACATAAAAAATCTTCTCAAAATTATATAGAAAAGAAAAACAGAGAAGAGAAGAAAAGAATAAAGATAAAAAATTTAAATATCATAAAACGAAAAAGAAAAGTAAGGAAAGACATTGTAAAACATGTGGAAAATTTGGTCATATCACAAAATATTGTTGGACTAGGAAAAAGATTAATAATCTTAATATTCCTGATGATATAAAGTCTATAATCATACAGTCACTACAGCAGTCTGAATCTGAAAAATCAGAAACAGAATATACTGATACTTCTGAATCAGAAGATGAAGAAATAATAAATGCTTTAAATAATGAGAATAGTTCTGAATCAAAATGTGAACCATGTAAAATAGGACAAATATATTCTAAAGAAAAAAATAAAACTGAAGATGATAATAATCAAGATGAATTTTATAGAATAATGTCTCAATTTTCAGATATGAAAATCAATGTATTAACTTCTAATAATGTTATTGAATTATTAAAATCAATAAAAGATTCAGAATTAAGGATGCAGATTATTGAACAATTTAATACAGAAGAAGGAACTTCCTCAGTCTCAAAAAATATTTCAGAAAAAATTTTAGATTCTACTAATAAAACATATAATATGAAAGAAGTTATGAGTCAATTAAAAAATAAGTATCAGACTAATAATAAAAATATATCGTTACAAACTCTTTATAAAGAAATTAATAATTTAAAAGAAGAAATTAAAATATTAAAAGATCAACAATTAATACAAGAAAACAGAATGATTAAATTAGAAAATCATTCTAAGAAAACAATTTTAGTTGAAAATAATTCAAAAGGTATAGTATTAGATGATGAGTTTAATATTCCAGAAAAATTTCTTTCTACATTAGAAATGGTGATATCACAAAAATGGTATGTTAAAATATCATTATTAATTGATAATTATTATACAAAGATATTTACTGCACTAGTTGATAGTGGTGCATATTTAAATGTTATTCAGGAATGATTAATTCTTACTAGATATTTTCATAAAACTAGTCATAATTTATGACATGCTGGTGGTGATAAACTCCAGATTAAATATAAACTCCCTAAGACTTTTATATGTATTAATAAAAAATGTATTGCTCAAAGTTTTATTTTAGCAAAAAATATTTCTAACCAAGTGATACTTGGTACACCTTTTTTAAATAATATATATCCAATTAAAAAGATTGATAACAAAGGCATAATTGGAACTTTTGAAAATAATGATATTTTTCTTGAGTTTATAACCGAACCACATATTAAGATGCTACATAATATGTATAATAATATTAAATCTAAACAGAATCAGATAAATTTTTTAAAACAAGAAATTAATATTTTGTCAATTGAAGAACAAATAAATAATCCTAAATTACAGAGTAAAATTGAATTATTAAAGAATAATTTCTCTATAGAAATTTGTAATGATCAACCAAATGCTTTTTGGAATAGAAAGAAGCATATTGTTTCGTTACCATATGAAGATTCTTTTAATGAAAAAGAAATTCCTACGAAAGCTAGGCCTTGCCAGATGAATTCAGAATATTTAGAAATTTGTAAAAAAAGAAATTGAGTCTCTTTTACAGAAAGGATTAATAAGCCCTTCACAGTTATATGATAGACTTAAAAAGAATCCTAAATCTTGGTCTGAAGACCATTCTGAGGCAGTAAGAAGAATAAAATCAAAGGTAAAAACATTACCTTGTTTAACGATTAGTAATCCTAATTGGGAAAAGATAATTGAAACTGATGCATCTGATATAGGATTTGGGGGAATTTTGACTCAGAAAAATCCATAAAATAAACAAGTATATCTTGTTAGATTTCATTCAGATAAATGGAATGAATCCCAGAAAAATTATGCTACTGTGGCTAAAGAAATTTTAGCAATAGTCAAATGTGTTTTGAAATTCCAGGATGATTTATATAATCAGAAATTTCTTATAAAGACATATTGTAGTGCTGCAAAATTCATGTTTCAAAAAGATTTTATACATGACGTTTCTAAACAAATGTTTGTAAGATGGCAGGCTCATTTAGCCCCATTTGATTTTGAAATTCTTTATAAAAAAGGAGAAGATAATAATCTTCCAGATTTTTTAACCCGAGAATATTTATTGTGATGACAGATATGAGTTCTCGCGGTAGAGGGACTTCCTCTTATAGAGGAAGAGGTACTGGTAGAGGATATTCCTCTTATGGTCAAACCTCATATGGTCAAAAGAAAATCCCAGACGTGTTATCTCAATATGGGCAACAAAAGCTTATAGCTATGGATTTATCTCAAGACAAGGAGTATCAAGAATTCTTGAACTTCAAGAGAAGCCAGCAAATTGCTGCAGAAGGTAATGATAATCCTTCTTATGCTAAAGTCATTGGAGATGAAGAATCTGAATCCAATAATATTGGATTTTCAGAAAATGAATACCAAGAAATTATATTTCTCTTGGAAGAAAATGATCTAAAATGGAAAAATGATCCCTGTACCTTAATACAAAGGTATATGGATAAATTATTTATGCCCACTAGGACTTATAAAACACGATCTTTTTATGAGCAAATATTAATTCAAAGTGGGTCATGTGAAATAACACATTTCATGGGAAAAAATAAATAAATTTATAATTTCAACAAAATTATTATTAAAAAGGTTATATTCATTGAAGATTGGGGCATCTCCCCTATGAAAGAGAAAGAAATAGTGATGAATACATCAACAGTATTAAAATATAATTATTGGGACTACTGTGATGCTTTTATAAAAGTATTTTACTATGAAAATGAAAGGCACAAGCACTCATGATTTATAAAAATATATGCTCATATTTATAACATGGAAATATCACACTGGTTTATAAACTGGTTTTACTGTTTTGGTCCTACTCCGAGTATATTACCAGAATTAATGAAAATAAATTTTGATAGGTGGGTGGAAATTTCACCCCAACTTCTTCAGAAGCAAGAAAATAAATTATATATTGAGGGAATAGCCTCATGCTTTTTTTTTATTGAATTTTCTATTCCATGGATATGTAAATTGAGTCCTGAAGTTGGTTATACCAAGACAGGCATTCCTTGTTTGTACAGAAAATTTTATACAAAATTTTGGGAAAAAATGATGCAAATAGATCCATCTACCCAAGAAATCTTGGCTCAGGAAACATTGGATCTGATGAAAAGACAAATAAGTCTATATGAAAGTCAACAAAATACTGTCGAGACTTCATCCCCTTTTGATTATATTTCTAAAAAATTTAGAATGAGATATGAAAATCTGACTAAGCAACAAATGATAGCTGCTTATGTTGATGAAATGAAGAAAGATTTAATGTCTCAATTTGAAGAAACAAAATCAACCAAGTCAGATTCGACTATGGCATCGGAATACATGCAAAATGCTCAAGATCCAAATGATGTGATTATTGATGATATTTTTGAAGCAATTAAAGATACTTTGATAGAGAATATCTCTAAAAAGACAGAAGAGGCATCTTCCTCTACTCAAAAAGATAAAGGTAAAGCGAAAAATAGATGCCTGATGAAAGTGCTGCTCAATAATGGATGCTGATGAGATTGCTGATGATATTGTTGCAATGTTGATAATAACAAATTCCTAATAAAGGAAAAGAAGACCCGAAAATTTCGGCTTTATATTAACTTTTTCCTATTTTCTTTTTGACTTTTAGATTAGTGAGGGAACTATTCATAAAGTAGTTTTTAGTGCGCAGACTATTCATAAATAGTTCTTACGCCTTTTCCTTTGTATAAATACTAGATGTTAGTTTAGAAGGAAGGCAGAACGAAGTCTAGCTTCTCTCCTCGTTCATACTCTCTCTATCACTTGTAAGCTCATGAGTTGAGCCCTTCTTTCCTTTTGTAAATCTTTTTTGAAATAAATAATATTTGAAATTTCTTTCAAGGAGCCTTGTTGCTCTTGAAAACTGGTGGATGAGAACTGTAAGTAATTTATTTCATTCTTATATTGAATGATGTTTAGCCATATAGGCTAAATCTATTTGTGTGTTAATTAATAACTATTCATGCTAAGTATGTTAACCATGACTATGAAGATTATAATTTACAAACTCTGATACTAACCAGGCTCTGATATCTCTATATATGTATACATACATACAATAGATATATGTTTATAATAGTAAAATAATATTATAAATATAATATATAAAATTAATGAAGTGTCATATTTTTTGCAAATTATATGGTAGTCCTTAATTTTTTTAAAAAAAATTTTTTTGTCATTAATGTTGCAACCCTTCTAAATATCTATTTTTTATCTTTTAATTAATATAATTTTATCATTTGTCAATGTAATGTAACTCTAGTATTGATTGCATTTTTTTAGGGTAACTTTTATTCAATTGTTTTGAAAATGTTATTTTATATTACTAAAATGGTACTCCATTATTTTGTTTCATAAAATGAGTTGTATTTAGAAAAATATTATGTAAGTTATAACACTTAAAATATTTTTTTTCACTTATATTTTTATGTAAATTATAAATTATTTAATAAAATCAAAATTCATCATATCCACAACACGAATCCCTATATAGCCCAATTTTTATTGAGATTAGAACTCTAATACTTAATATGCCATACTTGTGAGATTATGCAGATATAGTATTAGTATTTATAGTAGATTGATTAAGAAAAAAAGAAAAAGGATTATCTTAGTTCATGATGGCCAAGTGATGTCATAAAGACTATAAAAATTAGTTGTAAAGACCTTAACATATGTGGACTGCTAATCTCCTTGGGCGTGGGCTTATCATTACCTACTATAACATATATATAATAACGTGAATTGTAGTATTAAAAATAAAATTATAGATATTAATAAAAAATATATAAAATATATAAAAATTAATCTTAAAATTTAAAAAAAAAAAGAATTTTTATGAGAGACGAAAGGGAGTATACATTAAAAATAAGACAATTGGTTTTGAAGGGAGGGAATAATTAAACAATATGTGAAGTATGAGTTTGCTAAGGTGTATGGCTGCCAACGACAGAAGTCAAGATCGCCATGCACTGAGAGAGTTATCACTCAAAGGTTTGTTGGGAGTAATCCAACAGCTCAAAAAACAAAATCTACTCCCCAGATTTTTTTATGTAATATATTCTAAAAAATTGGAGAAATTTTTTGTTCAATATTTCAAGACTTTCAATGTAATTTTTAATTCTTTTAATCTTAAATAATTTATAATGATAAGATTTTACTGTGATCAAAAAGATATTTTTGTAAATAATTTTAAACATCTCATCAAAAAAGTTAGAGGGA
Organism: Knoxia roxburghii; assembly: GCA_030378225.1. Taxonomy (NCBI): domain Eukaryota; kingdom Viridiplantae; phylum Streptophyta; class Magnoliopsida; order Gentianales; family Rubiaceae; genus Knoxia; species Knoxia roxburghii. Next base: position 38,621,000 of record CM059420.1, on the reverse strand, counting down.
GTACTTTTATGAGGGGCGGAACTACACCGTGGCGAAAGAGGACGTTCTCCTTCCAAAATGAATAGAATTTTTCTTAGTAAGGTTATTCCGGTCGAATTTTGATCGATATCCACCTTCCATGTCATTGTAATTATACTCCTTAAAATTTTAAAATTTATGTCCGTCTCTAAATTTTATGAGATAATGTTATTATGTGTACATTATTATAACGTATATATGGTCAATTTTTAGAAAAATTAGTTAGCATTTTGCTAACCAAAGCACACGAAAATACTGGGACTTTGGAGAAAACAAGAATTAATTAAGTATAATGTGTAGTTTGCAAAGGAGACAAAACTTGTTGAATAATTATACTAGTACATCATTTTATATGGGATTGGTTGTCCTATTGACCCTTGCATGGAGACATTTTGCGTAAGTTTATGGCCATATCAATTTCTTGGTCATAAAATAATGGACATGTATGTATATATATAAAATATTGCTGAGAAAGAGTTGGAGTGAAATTTCCAAGATTCTTCAGCAAAAGTAGAAAGGTTTGAAGAAGGGGATAGAAGCAAGCTAACGTTGTACAATTGGGTCAAAATTGAACCTCGAAAACTACCTAAATCATATCCAAAACCAGAGATAAAAATAATATTTGACCTAAATGGATCGTACGTACATAAAGCATAAAGCCGATGCTTTGCCACACCAGTTTTTGCATTTTCTAGAAACCCCAGCTACACCACATCATGAATTTTTACCCTTTCCATCAAAAAATGCATATGGAGAAATTCGTAAATTATGTCGTATATCCTAAATATATATATTTATTATTATATTTAAAAATATAAGTAATGATAAATATTAATTTTATTTTTAAAAATTATTGAGTTGTTATTATTTTATTTTTTTAATATAGTAATAAATATATATATAAGTAAGTTATATCCTCACTGATAACCTAATAAAGAATGAATGATATGTTCCACCCTCTTTATTATTCCTTAATTCTTAAAATTCTCGTTTATGAATAGTATCATACCTTTTCAATTTTTAAATATAAATAATTTTTATATTAAAATATTTTAAAAAGTTATTTATATTTAAAAATGATAATAGTAATATAATATTTAGAGGTCATGTTCCTTTTTCATACTTTCAAATTTTAATAAATAAAATGGTTTAGGTAGAAGAGTAATTAATCATCTTTGAAACTAAAAAATTCAATGATTTCTCAATGACCTAACATCTCTATACACACACATAAGGGTAGTAGTAAAAGACCCTATTTTAGGTGGAAATGCTTATTCTAAATCTTCACTAATAAAAAATATGTGGAGACGCATAACTATTAAGAAAACTCATCGAACTTTTTCAATTTAAGCATATTTGTTGAAAGTTAAAAATGTAACATTATCATTTTTTAAAAAATTCATTGAATAAACATAAATAATTTAATAAATAACATTTATTTTAGGGTTGAAAAAATAATTTTAACTTCTTTTTATATAAAAAAACTTAATCCTATATAATTCAAATTTAATATCTATTAATTTAGAAGTACGAACGATTAAGTTACGAATCTTGTCCAGATAACTTCAACTTTGAAACAAAATGAGTAGGTAGTATATAGAACCCTAGCAACAAAGTTTGACCCTAAAACAAACAAAAACATAATGAATAATTGGTATAATAACCCTTAACGAGGGATCTAAGGGTACGGCCTTGCTGCATGGCACATCATATAGTTTGTAAACGTGTCCCATTTATCATAGGGTAAAGAGTCGCAAGTTTTGATGGTGGTCCTAAACTTTGAGTTGAGGAGATGGCTATGGGGTATTGCATGAAGACACGTATCAGGTGTTCTAGGTTTTAACCTACTCTATAAGCATTCTTATCACTGAAAATAATGTTTTCAAAACTTCATTGGATATTACTATTTGTAGCTCAAAAACGCTATTTGTAGCTCAAAAAATTTTATAAACTTCTAACTTTATCCTTTATTCAAAATATACTATAAATTCATTTCACAATCCAAAAACACCCTAAATCAAAGAGAAATATTGCAGAAAACGTCACAATCGGCGTAGATTTACGTTGAAGCGAACGCATTGGTCGAAGATTCTCGGGAAAATGGTACGTTTTTGACGTATTTTTTTGTCGTTCGATTTGTTAGCGAATTCCATGGTACACACGCCCAGTTTGGGCGCATTTTCCATGGTGCAAACGCCCAAAGAAGTAGTGACGTCCATGGTAAGGAATAAAAATGTTGTCGGGGATACCATGGAAGGGACCGAAAAAGTGGGCGTGTGCACCATGGACTGAAAGATGTGTGGGAATGCCATGGAACAAACCATGGGCGTTTGTTCCATGGTTCAAACGCCCTAGCGTTTGTTCCATGGTGTCACACGCCCAATATGGGCGTTTGAACCATGGAACAAATGCTGGGCGTTTGTTCCATGGCAGAAACGCCCACTCTGGGCGTGTGATACCATGGTACACACGCCCAAAATGGCGTTTCTACCATGCTTGCTATATTTAAAGAATATTTTATTATATATTATTTCGTAGTATTCGTTAGTGTTAATATTGTAATTATTCATTTTTATTTTTAATTTTTATTATTGAAAAATTGAACTTACGTTATTGTTATAAATTATGCAGGATCCAGTTGAAATTCCCGATTTGTCGCAAGATTTGAGCGCACTTTTTTCCTCGCCTGTATACTTTGCTACTGAAGAAAAGGCCTTTGAGCATTGCAAGGATGTAGCTAAGGAATTACGGTTCGAGCTGATTTGCGCAGGGTGGAATCCAAAGAGGAATGGGGTCACATATCGTTGCGCGCGCTTCAGAAATCCTATTGAGCAAGGCCCTGCACCAACACAAAGGCAGCATACAAAGCGCAAAGGATGTGGTTGCCCGTTCAAATTATATTGCTTGCAAGTGCCGAATTATGGTTGGTGGATCCGAGTATTTCCTGGGTATGAGTCGACACATAACCATCCTGGGATAGTCTATCCAGAGGGTCACAGGCAATTTAGTTTCATGAGCGATGATGCAAGGGTTTTGGCTAATCGGTTGGATAAAGCAAATGTTAAGCCAAAAATGGTGAAGGCAATGATTGATGCGGAGTTTCCCAGAGACAATATGACAATCAGGCATATTACCAATAACAAGTCGCAGAACAGGAGATCACATTTGGAAGGTAGAGATATTGGGGAAGAATTTGTTCGTTTGGCTATTGAGAAGCATTATATGGTGCGGACTCTGAAGGAACCTGGCACTAATGCGATCACTCATGCATTTATGGCGCATCCAGTATCCATCCAGATGTTCAACCGATATTATTGGGTTATTGTGGTTGATTCAACTTACAAGACAAATAAGTACAAGATGCCACTCTTCCAGATAATAGGTATGACTCCTACCAATACGAATTTCAATATTGCATTTGCCATTTTGAGAGATGAGTCAAGAGATACCTATGATTGGGTGATGTCGAATTTGAGGCTTTTGTTGGATGAAGAGAAAATACCAAGTGCAATAGTCTCAGATCGAGAGATGGGCTTGCTTCAGCCTATAGCGGATCATTTTCCACATTCACACCACCTGTTATGTTTGTGGCACATAGACCGCGATGTTGATGCCATGCTGAGGAAAAAGATTCGCGATGAGAAATTGAGGTCCGACGTGAAAGGCATGTGGAAGAAACTTATCAATGCGCCAACAGTGCAAGAGTATGGTATGTTATTACAGCTTTTCAAGGATAGTTACTCAACTCTTGCGCGTGTCGCTGTCGTATACTTGGAGGGTACATGGCTTTATCACAAGGAGAAGATTTGTAAGGCTTGGACAAACCAAGTTCTCCACCTTGGCAATACTAGTAGCAATCGAGTCGAGAGTACTCATGCTTCACTGAAGGATTGGATGAATTCTGGGACCCAAGCACTGGACACGCTGTTTGGTGTGATTGACGCCCATGTCATGCACCAATTATCTCATATCAGGTACATTCATTAATTTTAAAGACTATATATTTATTTTTACACTGTATAAAAATATATTTTGATTATTTTTCCATTTAAATTTATACGCACACGTATATATGTTGTTTTAGGGGAAAACTTGAGGAATCCATGTCGACGAAATCAACTGACAAGTTACAGGGTACATACGATCTGTTGCATGGTTATGTGTCGCACCATTGTATGGATTTGATCAGCATGCAGGTTGATAAAATGATTAAGTGGGGCGATCATGTGTTTGAGCACTGTCGGTGCTTTTGCAAGGTGACTCATGGGATTCCCTGTGCTTGCGACTTATTCAAATTGAAGGAGGCGAACGACAAGGTCACAGTCGACATGGTTCACGAATTTTGGCAAAGATTGCAGATCGTACCCTCTGAAGTGGCTTCGAATACTATTTCTGCGGAACTCAGGTATGTTTGTTGATTCGCATGTTATATTTAAAATATATATATATATATATGTGTATGTCGCCTCTATATTCATATTATATTTATTAACAGGTATTTCCGTGAGGAAATCATACCAAGATTTGAAAACAGTCCAGCTGCAATGATGCGCCAGATGCTTGTCTCAATGAAGGGAGCAGTGTTTCCTAACAGGAATAGTGGTTGTGAGCCTGCTGTCTTGTCAACATCTCGCGGTCGGCAAAGGTTACATTCATCTGTGATGAGAACACAGAGCACCTTCGAGAGAGTGATGCGTCGATCAACTTCATCGGGTCGCAGATTGCATTTTGATGCTGATAGAGACGAGGTTCATAGCTTTCCCCTATTGCCAAGGTATATCCACCCTTATTGCACTGGGTATTTGGACGTAAAGTCAGATGACAATTGTGATTTTCGTGTTGTGGCACATTCTTTATAAGAGAACCAGGATTTATGGGCAACGGTTAGGATGGTGGCATACGGGGAAATTCTAAGTAATCAAGATGTGTACAGAAATATTTTCGATGCATTTGCACCGAATGAGATCCCGGAAGAGCAGGGTTTAGAGTGGGCAGCGCAAAGGATAATACATCGGGCACCATCATGTGGGATGGAATATTGGATGCACACACCAGAGGACTTATTTCCTATCGCAACATTCGCGAACGCATTGGTCGTCCACCTCAGCGATCAAAGTACAACTTCTTGTTTCTCTGTCTTGCCTTTGAGGGTGGTAGAAGGTGTCGTTCGACCGGATAAAGAAATATGCATTGCGCACATTCGGAATATGCATTTTATTAGTGTAAGTTTGATCCCTAATGGTCTTATTCCACCATTGATCCGCATGTGGCATCGTTATCGCGATGAAAGGCTGGCGGCGTTTGCAACGTCAGATGAGTTTGTGGATAGGATTACAGCGTGGGATGGGATATGCCCATGATTTTGTACACCTGACTATGTTGAGGCAAATAATGCCCGCCTAGGATGTACTGCTCACCACCAGTGAGGTCATCCGAACTGGGCATGATATAATCCTCCCCGTGTATGTCATGCTCCGTACCTCCTTCGTATTGCTGCTCCTCCATCCAATGCTGGGATGAGCTACCCCTATTTGCTCTCTGCTTCCGATACGAAGCAGTAGGCCGCTGTCGTGGTGCAGGTGCATCCGGAGCCTACAAAACAAATAATAATTCAAAAAATTAAGTTAACAATAATTAAATAGAAATTGGTATAAAATTAGTGAAATAAGTTCAACAATATATCAAATAATGAAAATTAGCCATAAAAATCAAATAACATATGTGCAAATAAATAATTTTAACATTAGCCACATAAGTTCAATAATTAACTCAAACAACTTAATACTAATTTAAATAATTCAAAGTAACCAAAACAAACATTGATAAATTATACAAATAAATAATCTACACATTACACACATAAGTTCAATAGTTGAATTTAATAATTACGATACTAATTGAAATAATTAAAAGTACCTAAAAATTAACATTAACGACAATAATTAAATAATTAATCAATTAAAATTAATATAATTAATAAATAATTACAAAATGCGGGACGCCGACGTCCGGTCGATGGACCGGACGCTGGCTGTCCGGTCATCTGGACGCCAGGCGTCAGGTCCATAGACCGGACGCCGGGCGTCCAGGCAATGGCCTGGACGCCAGGCGTCCGGCCCATTGCCTGGACGCCGGGCGTCCAAAACATTGTCTGTCCAGATAATGGACTGGACGCCAGGCGTCCAGACCATTCTCTGGACGCCCGGCGTCCAGTCGACGGACCGGCCGCCAGTCTGGTCCATCGGCCGGACGGCAGGCGTCCGCCGCCGGAAATTTCCCTAAAAAAATTCAAAAAATTACCTGGCCAATCATCAAGCCTTTTCCTGCTCCGTGCCGTCTGGGTTGTTGACCTTCAGCACCGGCCAAAGATTGTCGTCTGTCCATGAATTTTTTAGAGAGATAAGAATTTTCAAAATTTCTAATATGAAGATGTTGCACTGCTTTTGGAAGGCTTATATATATATAGAAACTGGACGCCCTATTTTTATGTTTGAACCATGGGCCGGACGCCCTATTTGTGCGTCCGGCCATGGTGCCGTACGCATAAACCATGCGTCCGGCCATGGTGCCGGACGCACAACTTATGCGTCTGGCACCATGGCCGGACGCATGGTTTATGCGTCCGGCACCATGGCCGGACGCGTCATCCATGCGCCCGGCACCATGGCCGGGCGCATGGATCTGTCTCTCCTCCCATGGTTTTTGCGTCCATTTTTTAAGTTTGTACCATGGTTATTACTCAAATTCATGTCGCGACATCCATGGGTCGAATGAATTTTTCCGAATTTTGACTGTTAAAAATTTATTTTTCTTAGTTCGGGGTTATTTTAGTCATTTTAACTCTTTTTATGAGCTACAAATAGCGTTTTTGAGCTACAAATAGCGTTTCAGAACTTCATTATATTAATACGGGCGACTCAGAGTAAGCTGTCAAAGCAAACCAGATCTGATATCAAGATATAAAACCAAATTCTACATCGATTCTAAACTACATTTAAACCTTTTTATTTTATTTTGTTTGAGATATTAAGTCACTGAAACGCCCTTTGAACCTTATTTTTTAAGGTTAAAATCGTCTTAATATAATAGTTATTGGTTGAAGAAAAATAATATAATAAATAAAATTATTATTTTAAAATAGAAGTAAAAATTTACTAGTTACCGGCTCAATTTTTACCTTCTATCACCCCAATTTGGACTAAAAAATATCTCCCCTCCTTGCCCCTCTCTGTTTCCTCCTTTGAAGCAAAAGGACAATTTTATCAAACTTGGGACAATAATGCTTAAAATTAAGGCGGTAACTAGTAATACCCGTAGAACTATTATTATTCTTTATCATGAATTTGAAATCTTAATTTTGAAAATTTATAGTATTCTTTTTCAATCAAAATATCTTATCCTCATTGCACCAAAATATATATCAAGGAAACGGTCCATCAATGAGGACTGACGGGAGACAATCCCTTCTATTGAAATTGCAACGGATTTACAATCAGAATTGACTACTCGAGACTATGGACAAAAACTTGATTTCTCTAATCGAAAGCTCCTAAATTATGATTTCTTTTTCCACTCCAAAATCACACCAGCATATACAGAGAGCCCCAAAGCCAAAAAACCAGAAGCCAGCAATACTTTACATATGATTCAAACTATAATGTCACAAAATAGCAAAACTACAAGTCCCCCAAAAGCCAAAACCTAGCCTAATTACACCATTCGAGCCTAAATGAGACTCCACAAACTAGCAAAACTTTCCAAACTGTCGGAACCACTGCCAAACTTTCACCATATGAGCCAAACAGTTTTATAACATCAATACTTTCCACTAGCAGCAACCAATCCAGAAACTGCAGCCAATCAGAAATATATCCAGAAACAACAGCAAAAAAAAAAAAAAAAAACCAATAAACCAGGAAAATTCTCTCTGAATTAAGTCCAGCAAATATTGCCAACATTCAAGGACAATTATGTTTTCAAATATCCAAGCGTGAGGGTCTCACCTTAGTTCTTACTGACCGTCGGGATGAAGTCATGTCTTTCACCCGATTTTTCTGTCGATCCCTTCTTCTCTTTGTTTGAATGAATCCCTCTTCCGCAAGTCTGAAAGCTGAATAGTCATCAGTGAAGCCACCTTGATCTTCTAGATGAAGCAGTACATTTCCTGATCCCTCTTTCATCCAGTCAAGGGGGTTGCCTTCATTTGAATTTGCTAGATTGCCTTCCGTTCGTTGGCTTTGCTTCTTCTCTCTTGGCGAGGCTGGGATAACTGGAATTCTCTCTTAATTGGCTAGCTGTTAAGTTGATTCAGTAATGCTACTCATTTCTCTTTGTTATGTGTTCTCCAAGATGCGTTTCTCCTGATTTTGACCCTGATGCGAACTAGCTGCTGTTATTTTCTTGCTCTGACTCTGCGTCCTTTTCTAAATGAGGATTTGGGGGTTTTTCACTCTGTTTTTTTGTTATTGAACTTCCTAAGGATTTTTGGGCTGGTATTGGAATGGAGAGTGAGGCTTCTTTTTCCTGAGCAGAGGATGATCTGACCAGTGGTGGGAGGCTGGTAGCGGAATGAAATTCAGTGTCGCGTTAATCTCCTCCGCTAGATTCCTGATACCTTCCATATTCAGACGTTCCATTTCAAACACTGAACCCTCTGCTAATTGTACAGAGCCGTGAGTCCCAGGGCTTGGAATTTCAAATTGAGCTTTTTAGACAGCTGCGGGAATTTCAAATCGTGCCTCTTGGACTAATTCCCAGAAGGGCTTCCCTGTTTCCATCTTTTGATCAGTTGAACCTGTTTCTGTCAAAGTCAGAGCCGTTTGAGATGTGATATCCTGGTTCTCTGTCGCTATCAAGATTGGAATCACTATTTTTTCTTTAACACTCAGACCTGAGAACCCTTCCTTTTTTTTTCTTTTTTTTTATCACAACCGTCTTCCTTTTGCCTATGTTCTTGACTTCCTTTAGCTCCACTAGACTTTAACACCTCTTTTCCTTTGATCTTTTCAGGAACATCCATTGGGTTTCTTCCAATTTTACAAAAGCTCTCTTCGTGGCTAATTTTTTTACACTTGACACAATATTTCGGGACATGTTCAAATGAAAAGTTCTGTCTATGGTACGCTCCATGTTCCTCAATTTTCACAGAAGTGGGTAGAGTTTTGAAAAGGTTTACCTCCGTGCAAAAATGTGCCACCGATTGTTGGGTTTGATTCGAGGTAGGAACGTCCACTTGGAGAGGTTTCTCGACCACCTTTGCCATCGAGAAGAGTGATTTGGATGAATGAAACCCTAGCAGGAGGTCATACAAAGAGACCCAAATCAGCGCAATTGGGGGATCCTTTTCAAACCTGAAGCCTGGAGTCCATTTAAGGACTTTCATCTGGTGACCACCGATGAGCCATGTCGTCCGAAGCCAACATTTTTGTAGTTTTTGTCTTTCTCAAAACGCATCAATAGGTGTCTTAAAATCCCAGTGAGTTGAGCTCCTTGCGAATGTCGTACATTTTGGGACGCCCATATGAGAACTTCCCTACAAGACTCAGGCGGTAAGGGGCTATCAGCTTTGCGAATTCAGATTTTGAATACTCAATGACATATTCTATATCCCGAAGTTCAGGGTCTTTCGGGAGGACTTGAGGGGGGCGAGTTACATCGGAGAAGAGGGAGGAAAGGATTTAATTTTTTCAGTGTGGAGACCCCTTTGGCTAGGCGGCGGAGCCATCACCAGCCAAAAGGATCGGGGTTGGTCAGGGTTCAAGCAAGAGAGGCGGGGTTGGTCGGGGCTAGAGAGAGAAAGGGAAAAAAATCTCACGTATTTATATTATCCTCCGTTTTCTTAGTATGAAATTCAAGCTAGATAAGATTATTCATAGGGGATCTAGCTAGCTAACATGCACTAATTTTATATACAATAATGTCCCTCAATCATTGGCAGTCTATTGACTCTATTCACCCTCTTATGATCAATGTAGTATATAAAGTCAACACTGATCTAAGTAGTTGATTAACTTTACTTTGATTTTATTCTGGGCAAATATAGTTCGACATTTTTAGTACAATTTAACATTTTATCTTTAGTGTAAAAAACTTCCAAGATCTAACCATTTGGGATAATATTACTAGAGAGATACGAGGAAAATGAAATCAATAGCACCTTGGTTAGTTTACAAGGGATGAAACACCACATTTTCATGTTAAGTTAGTTTACAAACATAAGAATATGCGATTAATTTGTTTAGAAATGTGTACTTTACAAATATATTTATATTAGGATCTCGCAAGTAGAGGACTATCTTTTGTCACAGGTTGATGGGGATCATTCCATGTTGGCGTTAACTATCTTGCAAGGACTGAGATTAATGGTCCAAATGTTCATCCAAGTGGTGATAAAGGATGGTTCGGATGCGGCTGCAACAGTGGCTACAATCACTGCTACGGTCCGGGAAGCACTACATGGTCTATTAGACGGAGCTACTTCCACCTTTGCGCCGATCCAAGTGGTTCTATGATAGCAGGATTGGCTAATACCTCACCAGAACCAACATTGGCGGTGAGGGATAGTACTCCGATGGGATCACATGGATTTTTATGATGTTCTAAATTGAAAACTATATTTCTATCAAAATACTATTTATTAACCTCTAATTCTCCACTCAATGACTCAAAATATCTTCTCACAGTGTAGTATTTGTAGTGTCAATCCCACAAGGAAGGTAATGAAATAGATATGAGAATCTAAAAGCACACAAAAGGTAAAGAGAAATAAGATCTACACTAAAGCAACTAAAACTATGAACTAAAGGTCTTGGAATTGATTCTTGCTCTCCCCATGATTGACTTATGTTATGACGTTCTTATAAACTTATCATCCCCTACTAGCATAGTTTGCAGGATCGAGATCCCATGCAGAATCATTTTGTAATCACAGGATCGGATCGGCCCCTAGATTGGTAGGATCGAATTATTAGAATCGTAAAAATATAAAAATGTAGGCAAAAAATCCAGCTAAAATTCACGTGTTTGGAGACGAATTTGGATGTGGTGCTAGTTGTTCTGAGACGTTTCTGGACGTGGTACTAGTTATTTTTGGACGTGGTGCTAGTTGTTCTAAGACATTTCTGGACGTGGTGCTAGTTGTTCTAAAACGTGGTGCTAGTTGTTCTGAGACATTTCTGAACATGGTGCTAGTTTTTTTAGACGTGGTGCTAGTTGTTCTGAGACGTTTCTGGCCGTTGTACTAGTTATTTTTGGACGTGGTGCTAGTTGTTCTGAGACGTGGTGCTAGTTGTTCTTGACGTGGTGCTAGTTGTTCTCGACGTGATGCTAGTTGTTCTGAGACGTTTCTGGACGTAGTGCTAGTTGCTTTTGACGTGATGCTAGTTCTTCTGAGACGTGATGCTAGTTGTTCTTAGACGTTTCTGGACGTGGTGCTAGTTTTTTTAGAATGTGGAAGAAATCAATGAAAAAAATAAAGCTCAGGGGCAACCAATTAAACAAGACATACATATATTTGAGGTCAGGAAACCGAATCATTTTCCCGGCATAAAGCTCCAGGGGAAGACCACGAAGCAGTCGAATCGCACCGGTGGTATGCGAGGAGACAACTGACAGCAACCTCACGCTTGAATAAGTTTCAATTTGCAAAATGGGTCTAAACAAGAGAAATTAAGGTAAATTTGAAAAATGACGCCGTTCAAAACATTGGCCAAACACGAATTTTTGGACGTGGTGCTAGTGTTCTGAGACGTGGTGGACTGTCTTTGTGAAAAAATCAGCTTAAATTCACATGCATGGATGTAGATGTTTCTGGATGTGGTGCTGGTTGTTCTGTGACGTGGTGGTCTGTTTTTATGAACAAAATTAGTTTAAATTCACACGAATGGATGTAGACGTTTCTGGACGTGATGCTACTTGTTTTTGACGTGGTGTTAGTGTTCTGAGACGTGGTGGACAGTCTTTGTAAAAAAAAAAGCAGGTTAAATTCACATGCATGGATGTAGACGTTTCTGGACCTAGTTCTAGTTGTTATGTGACGTGGTGGTCTATTTTTGTGAACAAAATCAGTTTAAATTCACAAGAATGGATGTAGACGTTTCTGAAAGTGGTGCTAGTTGTTTTTGACATGGTGCTAGTGTTCTAAGATGTGGTGGACTGTCTTTGTGAAAAAATATATTAAATTCACATGCATGGATGTAGACGTTTCTGGACGTGGTGCTAGTTGTTCTGTGACGTGGTGTTAGTTGTTCTGTGACGTAGTGGTCTATTTTTGTGAACAAAATCAATTTAAATTCACACGAATGGATATAGACGTTTCTGGACGTGGTGGACTGTATTTTCCCTTTGGATCGTACAGACTCTTGAAATCGTTCTGATCCCACGATCCCATACGATTCTGTCCCATCCCACTACGATCTCACCTATAAACTCGATCCCAAATGATCCTAGATCGATTTTGTGGTTTTGGAGCGTAGGATCATCCGATCCTACGATCTGGATCACGATTTTGCAAACTATGCCTACTAGTGTCTTGCGACTGTCGATTACCCAACCCATCAATTACAAGTTAACTCATGTAGATGCATCTCATAGATTCAACTAGGGTTTCACATAAAACACAATAAACACAAATGAACAATAAATCAATACCCTTGTAAGGAATGAGAATACAAGTCATACATAAATCCCCCATGGGGTTCACAATACACAAATCCAAGAAAGGAATTAGCTAAACATAATAAAAGGGAGAGGAAAAACCATATCAAACCCTAATAATGTAGCCGTGGTGCTATGGGGAGCTCATCGCTACGATTCCGTCGGCATTTTGGGGCGATTCCCCTCTAAACTACACTAGATCTAAAACCCTAAAGTGAGATAAGCAAGTCTTGTATTAGAAAATTGTTCTCTTCTCCAAAAACTGCTTACAAATGCCCAAGAATGACTTATTTAAAGTATGAAGATGGGAGGACTAAAGCTGCAATTATATAAGACTTTGGGGCAGATTTGAGTACGCATAAGAATTCAGGGACCGCTGCCACTGGAAGGCTGCAATGAGACCGCAACCCGCAAGTTCCATTGTGGCCTCGTCGCGGTCTTGTTACTCCCAAACAGCTTTGCGTAATTTCTTATTTTTTTCTGCCAAATTCTCTTTATTTTGCCCCGATTTCACCCCAGCTACTATAGACCTGCCATTTACAAGATTTACACCATAGATGGCTTTTTGAGCATGGTTAGAATGAAAATTCTAATAAATAATAGGAGTAAACTCACGTAAATAACATGTAAAATAGGTGTAAATAACACATAAAGTAGGTGTATAATCGGCACACATCAGCAATGAGGTAGGTTGGCTCTGGTAAGACATTTTTCTGTTGTCTATTCCTCTATATTTCTTTGTTACTATGGAGCCCTCCCATGTGGTGATCAAGGAAATTGAGAGAAAGTGTCAAGAATTTTGGTAGGGCAATCTGGGTGAGGCTCGTAAGTGATATTGGAGGGCCCGAAATCACTTGGATTGCCCTGTAAAGGAAAATAACGTAGGGTTAAGAAGGCTTGATTCTATCCTGCAATGCTACTATGCGAAAAAGTGGAGAAATCGGGAAGGGTTATGGACAAGATTTGTGGACTCTTTGACTTTTTTTGCGAGACAGAAAACAACATGGCGTAAAGTAGTTTGGATTTTGGTGTCCGCTTTAGCCTTAACTCAGATTATTATTTTTTATAGGTCTTCCTCGTTCTAGTCTGATAACTAGTCATGGATGGGATGTCTTTGGTCCTTAGTTCATAAGCTGCCTTTTAATGGGTTGACCGTAAAGGAATTTTTCTTGGATAAGGAAGTGTATTTGGAGGAGTTCATAGGGGTTTTACAGTGTGAGCAATATGTGGTCATACTAAGCAAAGATGTTAATTTTGCCAATGGTAGGGATTCTATAGTTTAGACGTCAGAACCTTCTGGCTTGTTCATGTTAGCCTCTGCCTATCAGGCCATTCGTGCTTCGAAACTTGATTGGCGGCCAGGAAGGTTGTGTTGGGATAACTGGTTTCCTCTTAAAATATCTTTTTTCTTGTGGAGGTTTTTTAATAAATTATTGGCATATCCGGATATTGTGGGTAAGTTTGGGGTAGCAACAGGCACTTCCATATATTTGGTTTGTAAAGCGAATATGGAAGCCTATAACCATATTTTATTTGATTGCTACCTGGTTCGATGTATATGGAGTTTTTGAATAGGTTTCTTTGGGTTTCGCTTCTCACAACCCTGGAGGCCTGCAGTATTGTTGGTTTGGTATGATCGCTCCAAAGGGAATGATGGGTATACCAGAGTTCAGGGTTTGGTTCCGAGACTGATTCTTTAGGAGATTTGGAAGCAAATGAATCATATGTTCTTTGAGGGAGCAACCTTTGTTAGTTGGAGATTTAAAGATAGTATCTTTCACTATATAAGTGATATGTTGCACATCTACAGGCCTTTGGCTAAATCGGTTCGGATAGGGACTTGATAGCCACCACTTTTAGTACATCACTTTCTCTCCTATGGGCTCCTTGATTTATCTCTGTGTCCTGGAGTCCAACCTCTTCTATGGTTCTTAATGTTGATGGTGCATCGTCAGATGATGGCTCAAGGTTTGGTTTTATTTTAAGACATGAAAATGGGGATTCTTTGCTTACTGAGTAAGGTTATTTAGGGGAGGCTTCTGTGTTTGAGGCTAAGATCCTAGCTATTTGGAGTTTGAGTGTGTTCTTAGATGGGTTTGCGATAGGTGCAAGTGAGATCGGACAACTTATTAGTGGCGAACTTGTTGAGAAAGGATGGGCCTTTCTTGTGGAAGCATTATGCCTTTCTGGTGGAGATTTGGTAGATTATGCAAAGGTATGATTATACTCTTAATCATACTTTTAGGGAGTGCAATTGGCCGGCAGATTTTCTCTCAAAGCTAGGTTCACAATGTTCTTCATAAAGGTTTTTGGCCTATTCCACGCTTTCTACTAGGCTAAAGGGTTTGGCGGCTATGGATGCTAGGGCAGTTCCCTCCCTACAAGCTCTTTGTAAATAAATTTGTTTTTATTGTTTTTTTAGATGGGGGTTTCTTTGGAGTATTGGTGGCTGTTTAGTGTAGGCGCTCCGTGTGAGTTTCAGTGACTATATAGATCCTTAGGAGGGGGTTGGGGACTTTATTGTAAGGAGGGTAAGGATAAGTCTTGGCACTGCCCTATTGTACTTTATTTATTTTATTAAATTATTAATAAAAGGGTAAATGATTCCCGCCGGTCCATCTTGTCCGCCAGGACTTATCGGATTGTTCACCAAAAAAAATTAGGATATTAGAAATATTTTCTAACATCTTCATTTTTAGAACTATGAACCCTTAATAAGATAGATTTATTTTACTCTTCAATTTTCACGTTCTCTTAACTTTGATAAAAAGGTCCTAACGCCTTTTAGGTCGTGCGTTGTCTTCTCTTTCTATTATCCAACCAAACTTCTTGATTAGGTCTCTTTGTCCATGACCTATGTGTAGGGTTGAGAAAATGTGTTGATCAAACCTGTCTAGAATCAATCCAAACTATTTGGATTGGTTCAATTCAGATTTTCTTTGGAACAAATTGTTTGGATCAGATCAGATCGAATCAATTTTCTAGATTGATCCAAACCCTTTCCTTTTTTTTTTTTTTTTTTTTTTTGCCTTTTTTTGCCTTTTTTAACCATTTTTATGAACCTTTTTTTCTTTTTTAATTTATACCATTGTATATTCAATCTAAAACCAAATATCACCTCTACCATAAAAATAATAGTTCTATTTTTTATATTTATTTTAACTAAATAAATAAAACTATTGTTTTGCTTAAAAAAAAAGAAAAAAGTTATAAATTCTCAATTCACCAATCTAAATTCTCATTTATCCAATTGAGATGGACCCATCTCAAAGGTACATTTCTATTTTCCCCTTCTTTGCTGTGGGTATACTAGCTATTGTTGACATTTTATGTGCTTCCTCTACTCCATATCTACAATTAAATTAATGAATAATTGCTCTTCTACACAAATCTTAATCGGGACGAAGACATAAAGTCGGATTTGTGGCTGCCATTATTTCTTCTTCTCCTCCTCCATAAAAATTAATAATAATAATAATAACATATGATAGTTGACTTCTCTCCCGTCCACAATTTCTCCATCAAAATGTCGTTTTGAGTTGATTCATTTATTTTTCATGTTTGACAAAAAAAAAAAAAACCCTAAATTTATCTCCTAATATTAATTGCCTTCTCAAAGACATAAAAAGGGTTCCAATATATATATTTGGACCATCTAAGTTTGCATTACTACCGTATTTATGTTTTAAAAAATCATATTTATTAAATAATTTAAATAATAAAATAGTTATAGCAAGCCAGAATTTTAAATTAGGGGTACATAATTTTTTTTTTTTTTTGTACAAAAAGAGAGGTTTAAAACCTATTAATCTAACTAATCTAATTCCCGGTGTGATTCGAACTCAAGATTTCGTATTCCTAAGTGCCTCCGGTGTGATCTTTTACTCCCCGTATGACTCGAATTTAGGACCGTCATATTCCTAAGTGATCCCGGTGTCGATGTAATATATCCCGGTGTGACTCGAATTCAGGGCCTCCGTGCTCCAAAATGTTTCGGTGTGATCTATCCCGATATGACTCGAACTCAGGGCCTCTGTGCTCTAAAATATCTCCAATATGACTCAAAAATCTCATGATTCTAAGTAAAAAGTGTCAACCACTAGACTATCTCCGACTCCAGAATTTAGTTAAAGTTATAAAAGTTATAAATTGTTTGTTTGTGGGTGCAAAAAGTAAATTTTGACAATCTAATTAAGAAAACACAGCACAGCTACTCATACTTGAATAACCCCTGGTTCAGCCCGCCAATGAGATGTACTTTTCAGAAACTATAGTTTGTGTGGATTTGGGTTTTTTAAGTAGAAATGTTACGAGAAAGAGTATTTTAAAATGTAAAACTCAATGGACAAATCAAAATTAAAGAATATATATATAATTTTGGTATCTAATTTTAGTTATGCATATTTATTATGCTATTTTTTTAATTTAACAAACAGTACTATTATTTTAAAACCGACCAGTACATTCCAAATCCAGCGTAATACTCCTTCTACCTCATAATAATAATTGTATTTAAAAATTATTTTTATCCAACAAAAAATTATTTTAGTTTCTATATTTTGTGATGAATAAATATAATTTTATTTTGAATATCTAAATTATATGATTATACGTGAAATTTATATAATTTACAATTAAAATATAAAATTACAGATGAAAAAATTATAATAATAAATATTTTAGATGAGTGGTGCCATATCAAATAGACTTTGGAGTGACACAAACATTGTAGTCTAATATGGGACTCCCCATTTAAAATTAACAAATTTTAAATTCGAATTATCTAAATTTTCGGTTGCTACTTTGTACAAACAAAAAACAGACTTGGGAGTACTATTTTGGTTTAATCAATGGTGATGCAAAATTTAATAAACTTAAAATATCACTAGAAAATTATCTTATATAGCTGGAGTTGGTCAGGACATTTTTTATTTATTTTTTATTTTCCAATGATTTTCTATTTAATTTCCTCCATTTGTTTTTTCATTGGATAAAGCTGGAGATGTGGTGGTTAGAACGTAACTTAGAAGGCCTCCCTGTCGTCATGATGAGCTCTCCTGAAATTTTATACTCACTACATAATGCATTAAATGCTTCTATATATTTTTCGGCTCAAACCAAACTCTATTACTGGTCGCCATGGAAATAAATGCCATCTTACTCGATCAAAACCCTATCCTGCCATTATTCTTCTCTGTTTTATGGTTCTTAATTATAGTCTTTCTTTATTTTTTTAATACTAAAAATTGAATAGAATAAATTTAGTTCATTCAATGAAACAAAAGATAAAGGTTTCAAGTTTTTGTTCGGAACTGGGCTCCCTATCATATTGACTAATTTTTTTTTTTTTTTTTTGTTTATGAGAAGGTACTTAAATTTTTATACTTGCATGAGATTTGTGGAAAGATTATTGTGTTTTGCATTCAATCTTTCATGGCAAGTCACCTGTTGGGATCGGTTCAGTTCAGATCTTCTTTGAATCATTTTCTTGATTGTTCCAAATTTATCTAAAACTTTTTTATTTTTTATACTTTAAAACTTTTTTGTGGATATTTTTAATTATATTTATATAGTATTATTTACACTTACAAACCAAAAAATATCACCACCATCAGAAAAATAATAGTCATACTTTTTTATATTTATTTTAATTAAATAAATAAAAATATTATTTGATTGGCAAAAAAAAAAATATTACAAATGAACCTTGCAAATTGATCCGCATTCCGAACCAATCTAAATACTCTTTGAATCAAGACAAATATCAAAAATTGATCCAAATCTACTAATCTATTCCCACCCTTGCCACCTATCTAACCAAATTATTACGTTACAGGTAAAAATCGAAACTTCTACCTTTCGATTGAGGGCATGTCAATCATTAATATTTGATGAGTGATAAGAGTCCTACGAATGGATTAAGGAAGTGATTGAGCTGATTAGTCTTTGACAGTCCAATCCAATTAGCAAAGTCGGCTGAAAATTGAATCCAGAATCCAAGAAGGAAGGAAGGAAGGAAGATGTAGACTGGAGAAGCCGTGGAGAAGCAGGAAGTTTATAAGTATTTGCCCCCAAAAGGGACACGAGGGTGAATCAATTAATGAAAACAAGGGAGGGAGGGACGTGTCCTTTCTTTCATGTTTGATGACAACTAATGTGAATCCATCAAATAATTGGACTATATGAGAGTCGCACAGCCCTGGATTTCTGCTGTTATTTCAAAGCCCATCAAAGTAATCATTACTACTATATTTCTCTGTAATTAATTTAAGCATTACCACAAAAAACAAATTAATTCATTAAGGCTCAAGATTAATATGGGTACATTAGTTATTGACATAAAAATTTCTAAAAAAGTGCACAGTAATGCCCTTAATGTTAAATGATTGACTTGCAATAAAACTATAAAAGATCAATCGGGATAAAATTTTACTAATTATCAACTAATTTGAAAAAGAGGAAGAGAGAAGGGCAATGAAGGAAACGATCTCTTAACTTAAATCTTAATAAGTTACTCTCTTTCTTAAAAACCCTATCTTAATAGTTTAGTAATGATCCCATTCGTGTTTGTCCCTCCCCAATATTAAAAGAACATTTTCATAATTTTAAGCAATATTTTTTTTCCAAAAAATATAAAATAGAGCTTGTGGTCCATTTCTTTTCATGGGTTTTTAATGAACTCGAGTATAGTTTACCATAATGAATCTTCCAAAGAACACACAAACTGATCACATACACACACACACACACACACACACACACACACACACACACACAAACAGGGAAAGTTGCTTAGTTTAATTCACACTTTTCTCCAAAAGAGGGGACACGTCGCGTTTGTGATAAACACAGGGCGGCACCGAATGCCTTTGACTTCTTCTCTTTCCCCTTACTCCCTTATATATATACACAATCCCTATACTACTTTCCTTCCATAGCTCCAAATTCATCATTTTCTACTCTCAAAACTGACCGTAAAAAGAGAACTAAAACATTGATTAACTATACACTTTTGTTCCTACATCATGGGAAGATCGCCATGTTGTGATAAAAATGGACTCAAGAAAGGTCCATGGACCCCGGAAGAAGATCAGAAGCTCATTGATTATATTCAGAAACATGGCTATGGAAACTGGAGAACCCTTCCAAAGAATGCTGGTAACTAAATTTCCATTTTTCTATTCCTCTTCTTCTTTTGCAATTTTGCAAATTTGCATGCATAGTTCATTTTAACTAATTCACTGGCGGAACTACATAGTGACGGGAGGGCACCCATCCCTCGAAACGATCGAAATTTTCTTTAATAAGGTTATTCCGGCTAACCGCGGGCATTCATGCCGTTGCAATTCCGTCCCTCGAAAATTTAAAATCTGCGTCCCCTTGAACTAATTTGATTCTTCTTTGTTTTGTTTATGGATCATTAGGGTTGCAGAGGTGTGGCAAAAGTTGCCGACTTCGCTGGACTAATTATCTGAGGCCTGACATCAAGAGAGGAAGATTTTCATTCGAGGAAGAAGAGACCATTATTCAACTACATAGTATATTAGGAAACAAGTGAGTTTTTTTTTTCTTTTTTGGGTGCCTTCAACAAAGAACTATGTTCATTTATCTGGGTTTAATTTCTTGATAAAATTATGTATAGGTGGTCTGCCATTGCTGCCCGTTTGCCCGGAAGGACAGACAATGAAATCAAGAACTACTGGAATACACACATTAGGAAAAGGCTTCTGCGCATGGGGATTGATCCAGTCACACATAGCCCTCGCCTTGATCTTCTTGATATTTCCTCCATTTTAAACTCTACATTTTACCATCCTTCCCATCAAATCAACCTTTCCAGATTGATGGGAGTTCAGCCTTTGGTAAACCCTGAGCTCTTAAGGCTAGCGAGTTCCCTTTTCTCATCATCATCTTCATCGTCATCATCACCATCTTCTCAAACAAACAAAGCCCACCACCACGATGATCATTTTCACATGCAAATTAAAGCCGTTCATCAACAAAATCAATTCTATAATGATTGTCATCAACTGCCTCCGTTAGTCCACCCGACCCAGCTTCGAGCCCCGGTTCAAGAACTCGTTCCTCCCTGTGGTGACGACCTGAGTACTACTCCTAACGGCGTCGTAACGGATGGTGAAGCCCACCTCATGCATTCCAATGTCGACTTGGGCATTGGGTGTGAACTAAATGACTGGCAACAAAGCCACGGGGAAGTTTTTCCGGTCAATTTGTTGGAGGACTTTGTACTACCGCTGCAAAACTACGGCTACTATGGGTGCACGGCCGACCACCAGCAGCCGATTTTCGAGACGACGACGACAACTGGAACTCTATCGGATACGACGACTTTCCAATCGGCCAACAACAGCAATAATAATAATAATAATAATAATAATAATAATAATAATAATAATAATAATAATAATTTCAGCTTCCAATCTGTTTTGTCAACGCCGTCTTCAAGTCCAACAACGTTGCATGATTCAAATTCAAATTATGACGTTCACATGAGCAGCAGTTCTACCACCACCACCACCACCACCAATGAAGATGAGAAGGAGAGTTATTGCAGCAACATGCTCAAGTTCGAAATCCCACAACATCTTTTGGATGTTAGTGATTTCATGTAATTCCTGCTATATGTGGAGGTTAATTTTTTTTTTTTTTTTTTTTGAAGAAAAAGAGAAAAAAAATCCTCTGGTTTCGTAATGGTGTAATTTATTACCAAGAATTTCATTATCTGATCAAATTAATTTGACATCCTTGGGTCCCTTTTGTCCCCATTATTCTTTTTTTTTTTAATTGCAGGAAAATGTAAAATAATTTAAATTAGTATATAAGTCTTTCAAATTTTTCCTTTTATAGAGGTGATTCGAAGAAAAAAGTATGATATGTTGTAGCTGCAATTTTGTAGAAGATCAGTTATGTAGCTCTTCGTTCTCTTGATATAATTTTCACTAAGTCACCATATTTGTAGCTTCATTTCAAAAAGAAAATTTAGGGTTGGGACAATGGGTGACACTACACTGTGGTGAGAGAAAGTGTTTACTCCTTAAAATAGTCGAAATTTTTCATAGTAGAATCATTCTAGCCGATATCCGCTCTTCATGTCGCTGCAATTTCGCCTTTCAAAAATTTGAAATTTGCTATCGGTCCTAATTGGGATGTGATGAAAATTAGAGTTAATTCTTGATAATCAGTCAAATCCTTTCACGTCAAAGAACAAATACAAAAATGAACACTAATACTAATCAATATATATGTTTAAAATAGTAAAACAATATTAAAATTTAACACCATAATTTGATTAACTTAAATTAACAGTAGTAGATACAATCATATTAATACAATATCATATATGCATGGCCATGAAACTTAAATTATGAAGCCTGTCAAGATCACTTCTTCAAGAAAGTTCTTTCCCATAATTTATTGGGACGACACTTATAGATTCATCTGTGAACGCATGGAAGTCATTCAAGATATATTAATAAAAGCTAAAGTGATGACGCGGTACCAATATATATACATAAAATTTTGCAGGAATGGAAAGCTGGAATTACGCATGAGATGATGTTTTTATTTTCTGCTTCCCTATTTTCGCAGTTTTCGATCAAAAGTGCAACAAATTACGAGCTAAAAGTAGAAAGATCAAATCTATAGGAAAGTGTTGCGTGGATCCCAACAGTCAGATTCCGGCGGCGACATCGCCGCCGATGGTGGCCGGAGTGTGGGAATGTGGATGATGATTGCCACCTATGTCAAATTTAACTGTCAATTCACGTCCTTAATAAATTAAGATTTTCTTTTGTATGGCTGAGTCCTTGTTGTGGGGGCTAAGGGAAAGGTTTGACTAAAAATAAAATGTTTACGTGTCGTGCTGCCAGCGGCCTGATCATTTTATTGTGGGACCACACCAGAAAAAGGACTCCTAATCAATGTATAGCTTCTTTGTTCCTGTGATTGGGGGTTTTCTTACTGTAATTAATGAGGCAGTGTCAAACTTGCGTGACGTCATCATTATATACACGTGGAGATCAATCATTCAAAAGCTGGGGCCCACTTCCGGAACTCGTTGACTTATCCAGTGTGGTGATGCATCGTCATCGTAGTCCCCCAATTAATCTTAATTAATTAACTAATGATGATAATTATTAATTGGATTATCAAATATCATCACCGCAATATCCAAATCAATGTACAGAGACCTTTTTTGTCTCCATCTTCCTTCTTTTTCTGTTTTTTGTTGGTAAAATTTTTTTTAGCC
Source organism: Knoxia roxburghii (assembly GCA_030378225.1). Lineage (NCBI taxonomy): Eukaryota > Viridiplantae > Streptophyta > Magnoliopsida > Gentianales > Rubiaceae > Knoxia > Knoxia roxburghii. The sequence continues at coordinate 38,598,058 of CM059420.1, read as the reverse complement.
CACAAATCACCCTTTTATTAATTGATGATCAATTTTACGTCATCATACGACTAATGTATAGTATAACTACTAGATCATGGGCTTGTGCATCGAAGGGACATCCATAATAACGATCGAATTACTTATAACATTAATAAGAATTTAAATATTATTTTTATTTATTTGAATGTATAACATTCTATATAAATGTTAAATAAGTGTCAATATTTTACAAATAATTTGTATATAATTTTCTAGTAAATGATTATATTAATAATTTATTTTTCAATATTATTATATAATTTTTTATATAATGGTGATAATGTTAATGATATTTTAATTTAAATAGGTAATATAAAAATTAATTCTTAATAATTATTATAAATATATGTTCAAAATTTTCACTTATTTTATTTTATGCATAATTGTTGTTCTAATATTATTATTTATTAAATTATATGTATCAAAATTGATAAATATATATAAGTAAGTTATTAAATTTAAAAGTTAAAATTAGAATTCGTGCATGATTATAAGTCGTGCACGGTAATTATATTAATTAAATATTAGTATAAATAATAGTTAGAAATTAAAATGATATAATAATTATTATTATATTATCATTATAGTGTTAAATTGTTAATTGAGTGATTTACACTTATATATTTTTTTAATTGATTGTTTGAATAAAATAATATGATGAATAGAAAATAAATAAAATCAAAGTTAATTAAATTAAATAATTATATATTATATATTTTCATGTGAAATATAGGAAGATATGTGTAAAAAGAGAAAAATATAAATTACGATAAACATAATCAACAAATAATATTTTAAATTTTGAAATGAGATTAGTGATAATTTTAGTAATTGATAAGTGAAATTTAAATTGGTTGATTGATTAAAAGTGTAATTTTTTATCTTATAGATAATACATTACATTAGATTTGTTTAAAATTATAATAAATGTGAAATTTGAATTATTTTTTATTTTTTTGAGAAAATGTGAAATCTGATTTTTTTTTTTTTTTTTTGAGAAACGTGAATTTTGAATTAGATATATATTATATTTATTTGTTTATAATGTGAATCACATTATATCGAATTAATGATACTCTGAGGATAAGACATTAGATGATAATGATTATTTTTATTTAATTTTATAATAAATGTGATATTTTAATTGGATATATATTATGCTTATTTGTTAATAATCATAATTATTTAAAAAATATATTAATGATGTTGTCATCAAGAAATTAATGAATTTTAGATTATTAGTTTCTTATCAGCAATGTTAATTTTAAAATTGAATTATGTTTAAAATAAATAAAAAACAATATATGAATGTATTATTAACATTTAAAGAGCTATAACTTTGAAGTTATCAGAGTATAGATGAATAATATATTGAGATCTCGTTGGAGGTTAAAAAAGTAAATATATAAGTATTTTCAATTTGAATATGGAGAAGATAATATATGATTAATTCAAATTATTAATGTGAAAGTAAAAAATTAAACATACCAAAATATTTTTTTTCTCTCATTAATAATAATATTGTTACAAACTCCAAATGCATTAAAATAATTAAAATGAAGAAATGTACAGTTATTTGGGTATAAAAAATTAAATAATATTTGTACTAATTTCTTTCACATATGACAATGATAGATAACAATACTTAATTTAATTAAGAAAAACCGTATATGTGCAATTAGTGAGAATTTATTATTAACAAGAATAATTAAAAAATTATTAATGAAGATATAAGTAAAATAATTAAAGAAAATAAATACACATTGAAGATTTGGGATGATTGTGCCAAATGTTTACCTTTGAGAAAGATGGAGGGAGATGAAGCCATGAATATTTTGGTTGAAAATTTTGACTCTGTGTGATGTGGTTTGGTGTTGTAAGAATGAATGGTTGATTTTATAATAAAAGTTAAAGAAAAAGATAGAATTATATTTTATAATTTGAATTGATGATAATTGATTATTAGTTACTAATAGTAATAATAATTGATAAGTTAAATTGAGTCTATGGATAGATTGAAAAGGGAACATAAATGGAAAAAGAATTTTTTATAAAAATACTTTACATGTTAGCAAATTTATGCTACGTATTCAGGTAAGAAGGCGGTTGTTCAAGGAAATATGTCAGGAGTGAATTTATGATATCATGTTTTATTTAATATAATGATCTAATCAAATCATAAAATATCTTTTAACCTGCATAGAAAATTAAAATAAAACGCATCACTCAACCAAAATCCTAGTAAAACTTGCCTTCCCAAAAATCTATAAACTTGGATCTCACCCAGATCTATTTTCCCTTCCCTAATCTCTCCTCCATAGTCCCTCAGTAAAAGTAATAAATGGATTGCGTCATTATATCATGTGCTTATTATTATATATAATAATATTTATCATTTTAACTATATAATTTTTAATTTCGATAACTTTGATTCAATATGGATATAATAATATGGTATAAGAACTGAAAAGATTGATATGTGACATTTTTTTTATTGGAGATGACCAGGAGACGCGGAGTGATCTTCCTATACACATGTTTCAAAGGGAAAATTATATTGTATAACTAAGGATATATTCTTATTATTAAATTTAGAAAATAAGTGATAACAGCTCAATAATTTTTAAAATTAGACTAAAATTCTTATTTCTCTACTCACTGCACGATTTTTACCTATTTTTTAAATTTAATAATAAGGATATACTATAGTATAATTTGTCACTTCAAAGTATATATATGCTTATATGGTTTGAACATTTAGAAAAAAGAAAAAAAAAACATAGATAAAAGACTAGTTTCATTTTTTTTCCCTTTTAAATACTACCCTCGTCCCAAACTAATATTTTTTTATCCAAAAATAATAATTTTATTTATTATATTATTTTATTTAGTAAACAAAACTATTACCTCCAACCCTAGCAGCCACGGTTCTCCTCTCTTCTCTCTTAAACTCAACTCTCAAAAAATATTTCTTCTCTCACCTTCCTATTATGGGAGGATGGGGGAAATAAATTTGTTGCCCATTTTCGTTTTCTTGTTTTTAGTTTCGTCATTCAATAAAGAGGGATTATCCCTAATCTTAAATTTTTCCTGTCCTTCTGTAAATTCAGATATACTGGTACTATATTGGTCGCGTCTGCATTGTTGGTGCCTTTTGTTATGACTGCAGTTTCGTTGGTGAAGTTCGTTGGATTGGTAGCGGTGTCGTTGACGATGTTTGCTGGTTTGGTCCAAGAAAATTCAGGTATCATATATATATATATATTTTAGAGTTTTTATCAAAAAATTAGTGATGTATCCTTGTTCGGATTAAAATTTTGGCGTGTGGTATATCCACGGCTTGATAAGTAGTAGATCTATATAGGTTTATCCGTAGTAAACACAACAATAACAGTTATACTTGTAATTTATGTTTCTTTTGCTGTATCTTCCTTTTGTCAATCGTTGCTGACGTTTTTCAGTAAATTAATATACATATTTCATTTCAAAAAAAATAAACAAAACTATTATTATAATTAAAAAATCAATTATAATTATTACATTATTTTATTTCAAAAAATATGATTGTTATTCTAGGACAAATGAATTATTTTCTTTGATTGTTGAATGGTAATTTCTCATTGTGGAGAAATATCTCAATGGAATATTCAAAGAGGAATCGATTATGATCCTTATTGTATAGATTGTGAGTTAGATGTATATGAATTCATGATTTAATGAATATTTGTAAACTTAATTTATTTCTATTTTTGTAAAGAAGAATAAATAATTGTATTAGCTAGATCTTAGTGGTTATAATGAATTATATTAATTTTTTTTCTTTATTATGAGATATAAGTTTAGTTATTAAAAAAATTAATAATTAAAATGCACATACAGTTTTATGTAGTACAATGATTGCCGTTTTAGCTACCATTTGAGATTGAAAATGGAAAAGTGGGTTTCGAATTGTGTGACACCTTTGACAATTTGTATAATACTGTTCAAAATGATGACATGTACCTCTTAACTTAATTTAACTTTAACTTTGATTAATTAAATCAATTAATTAAAATTATAATTTTTTAATCAAAATTGAACAGTAAAATTTTTTTCTCCCCACTGAAACTCCAGGGTTCGGTTTTCAATAGCCACTACCGCTTGCCGTCGATCAATGCTCCGTTCCGTCAATCCCCTTCAGTACTGCATCCTCAATCAAAATCCGCTCATTGAAATCATCATGTTAAACCGCCCAATCGAACTCAGCGCATAAATTCCAGGAACTACGAACGGCTCTCCTGACGTGAGCGGCTGCCGGGTCTGTCTCTGTGTGACGATTAGTTTACTGATGGTTCTAATCATCGCCGCCGAAATAACTGCAGGCGTACTCTACCTTGTTCTCCAGCCGAGGTTCCCAAATTATACAATTTTGGATGTGTCAATGAAATGAAACTGTATGCATAAGTAAATTATCAAATTCTATTGAATTTAGTCCAGAAAAAAACTGCAGGATGAAGCAGGAACCCAAATCGTTCGACAGTAAACCCTACCCCTAAATCGCAGCGGCGGCCTCCACCTCTTTACGCCGCCAGCCAGTCTCGCCTCCCCTCTCCTCTCCTCTAATCTTAAATTCCTACTTTCGTACTCAAATAAGCAGTTTTCTAAGATGAGGTGTCAATCGGGGGGATGAATCTGACGTTATCATTGGTGATTTCGCCCATATTTAACATTAGCATACGAGCGGAGAACCCGAATAAGAAAATTGGAATCGATTACCAGTCAGGAAGTGAAGTTGAGGTCTTTCATGGCGACGTTCGTTTGGCTAACGGCGCTTTACCGGGTTTTTATCAGCCGCCAAAGAACATAACGATGTGTCAGACGGCGTTCAGGGGGTCCAACGTTGTTCTTGCCAACGCCGTTCGATTGGGCATTCAAAATGAGCAGAACCATTGAAATCAAAATCCGTTCTATGAACTCAGCTTGTTCGCTTTCGTTCCTTGATTAAGGATGCAAGTATTGAAGGGGATTGATCGACAGAAGAACCTCGAGTTTCAGTGGAGGGTGAAAATTTTTTTTACTGCTCAATTTTGATTAAAAAATTTTAATTTTAATTAATTGATGTAATTAACCAGAATTAAAATAAATTAATTTAGGAGACACTTGTCATCATTTTAAACAATGTCATGCAGAGTGTCACACAAAGGTGTAACAGAAGATCCGGAGTCGGAAAAGCGAGAGTTCCCTTAAACTACTAATTTCCCTCTAAATATAAATTTTGACTTAATTGACCTCACAAATTTCAATTCGTATACAGTACTACTATAGTAATACCGTGCTATTATACATGCCCCTAATTTTTCACTTTTCACCAGTTACAGCATAGGCGCGTAGCAGCAAGTTCTTTTTTTTTTTTTTTTTTTTCCAACTCTCTCTCTCTCTCTCTCTCTCTCTCTCTCTCTCTCTCTCTCTCTCTCTCTCTCTCTCGGATCTCTTTCGACTCTGTCGCGCATTCTTTTCTTCGATTTTGGGATTTCCGGCTCCTCCTCTCCACTCTTCTCAACGTCTCGATCGGCATCTCGATCACCTCCTCTACGATGACCTGTTTCGATATATGGTTTCATAATTTTTCATTTTCTGTTATCACAAGACTTGGTTCTTCATAATTAATGGTGGTGGTTAGTACATTATTAGAGTGTTTCGAATTCCGCGATCAATGAATATATGGAGTGATAAAGATGCTTAGAGTGATAAGGATGCATTGGAGTGATACGGTTATCATGTTCATAATTTTATCTAGATATATTTTGTGATAATGAATCTCAAGTAATCTTTTTATCTACAATACATGTCTCTTATGTTTATCGCCTAGAGTAGCATTCTATAAAACGAGTACATCATGTACTATATCATATGAGTTTTATGAAATACAATTATTTACTTCTTACATTTTTCATCTCTTTTCAGATTTTTCTTAATTCTAAGTGGATAATCTTTAATAGTTTTAAATCTCTTTTGGGTGTTTTGGTTGATAACTATTGTGTAGATATAATTATTAATTTTGGTTGATATAAACACAATTTCAGTTGATATAAAGCACTATTATTTTTATTGGGAATATGGTTGATATAAAATACTACTGTATTATTTTTTTGTTGATATAAACTCTTTTCTGGTTGATATAAGACAATATTCTATATGATATAAATCATTTTTTTGTTGATATAAACTCTACTCAAACACTATTAATCAAATTTTTACTCTTTATACATGATATTAACCATTGTTATATTGATATAAACATATGCTCTACATGATATAAACTCACATTCTATTCGATATAAACTCGTATTTTTGAACGATATAATCAAATCTTCACCCCTGTACACATGATATAACCCCTTGTTATATTGATATAAACACATTTTCACATGATATAAACTCATGTCTCAAATTATATAATCATATTTCCTTTGTATATATATATATATATATATACATATAAACAGAAGCGATATCTGAATAAGAAGGCTATCTACTACATTCGTACCTCATCCAATATCTAATTCCATAAAGTTTTGATTTACGATCTCTTCATTTTCTAATACTAAATCATAATCTAAAAACATGCTGATTATATAAATTGAAAGCAGCTTTCTCATTCTCAACAATCTCACTAACCAAAGATTTGTTTAACTCATCAACCAATACTCCAAAACCTACAAACAAAAAACAGTTAATATAGCAAAAAATATAGAATCACATAACATAACAATTAACGTAACTTTAAACTATTACCTTCACCGGAAGTGATGAAGTAATAACATCACTTCCTTGTATCGCATTATCAATAAGGTTAGATATTTCATTGCCTATATATTTAACAAAAAAAAGATTATATCATACAAAATGTTACTTTATATCAACGCTAACTCCTCCTTACATCATAAAAACGTCTAACATTATACATACTAACCAAAAATGATACCTTATATCAACCATATCTCAATATTATATCAACTAACACTTTCATTTATATAATTCATAACTAACCTTCATAAAAAACAACAACATCGTTCAAAACAGAACTCTTATCCGATCGATTATCATCTCCTTCAAAAAAATTCATTGCACGTCCAAAACACAAAACAAATATTCAGGTTCTATCATATCTCCATAAATTATCAAATAAAATCACCGCAACATCATAAAACGAATCGAAATACCTTCTCCGTTCAACAAATTACAATCGCTTCCGAACAAATCATCATCCGATCAATCAACATTACTAAAGCAATCACAAATATCCATTCTAAACGAAATAATAACGAGAAATCAAAATATAGCAAAAGAACGAAGAACATACAATTTCAACAACAAAAACAAGAAAAAAAACCACCATATCTACAATTTGATTGATCAAAATTACTAACGAGATCACAAATCTTCATTCTAAACGAATGAGAAAGCAAAATATCAGGAAAAAAAATAGAGCAATAACTTCAGCAACAAAAACAACAAAAAACGAACGATACCTGCGATCCGATCACAAAAATAACAATTATAAGCTGAAATACTTGCAATCCGAACAATCTGCAGTAGTTGAAAATCAATTTGGCGAGAAGAAAACAGGAACGATATAAAGGATATTTGGTAAATTGAATGAATGCAATAATTCAAAATGAAAAAAAAAAAATGTGTCTTATATATTGAAAGTGATTTGTTAGGTATCAACGCACGTGTGAGGAAATAAAATTCAGAAAATCGCCTCAATTAAAAAAAATATATGGGGACCACTAATTAAACCCGAACCCTATACAAAACCGGGTAGGAGGACAATAGCACGGTACTACTATAGTAGTACCATATAATTTGCCCACCAATTCAATCTCTTAATTAAATATATAGCAGCGTTATATTTTAATTAAGTATTAATATATTTGTTTATTAAGTCAAAATAATATAATAAATATAATTATTATAATTAGATGAAAGTAATATGTAATTTAAAAATATATTTCAGGGCATTAAGATTCTTCTATGTTCATAGTTATAAGAATTCAAATTCTTCCTAGAGTGTATTACATATGCTAAGATATATCTGTTTTATATCTTTTTGGTATAGATTATGAAGAGGAGAAATTTTTTTTTTTACCACATGGTCTCACAAGACTCGGAAAAAGAGACTGGCCATGAAAGAAGACCGGCGGGATTGACTATAATGGGCAGTGTTTAAGACTTACCCCAACTCGAACTACGGTCTACAATGGGTAGTGATTAAGACTTACTTAATGTTTAAAATTTATCCTAACCTGAACAATACAAATCCAAACCCATCCCACCACTTTTTAGTGCTATACAGATACCAATACTCACAAAGAGCAAATCGAACTATACAGGCACCAATACTCACAATGAAATTTAGTCTAATGTGTGCTTAATCTAATAGTAAGACCGATATTATTAACCGAAATATCCTTCCAACCCACTTTTTTTAAAATAAATAATAAATTTTACTACAAATTATGGTTACCATATGAATAAATATATGCATATGTATTTATTCATTAATTATTCCGTAGATATATCATATAGTGATAACAAACCTGGTTTGCAGAAATTATACCCTGTACTGTGGTATATGTACCTACTTTCTATATATAGTAATTTTCGAATGACAGCTGTACATTTACTAAATATCGTAAGTTTCGCCGACGCGCGTGTCTTTTTTTTTTTTTTTCCTCGCTGAGTCCACCATGTGTCTGAACAACTAGCACCACGTCCAAAAACGTCTGCATCTATGCATGTGAATTTAAGATGATTTTTTCACAAAGACAGCCCATCACGTCTCAAAACAACTAGCACCACGTCAAAAAAATAACTGTCGCATCGTCCAAAAACGTCTACATCCAAACATGTGAATTTAAACTGAATTTTTCACATAACACATTCCACCACGTCTCCTAGCAATAGTGCAATGTCCCCGTACGTCCAAAAAAACTACCGCAATGTCAAAAAACGTCTACATCCAGGCATGTGAATTAAAGCTGATTTTTTTTCACATAACACCTTCCACCGCGTCTTCTAACACTACTACAATGTCCATATATGTTTAAAAAACAGTAGCCGCAACGTCAAAAAATGTCTACATCCAGGCATGTGAATTTAAGATGAACTACCGCAACGTCAAACAACGTCTACATCCAGGCAACATGTGAATTTAAACTGATTTTTTCACCGACATAATGTAAAAACGAATACCATTTAAGTAACTATTAGTAGGAAAAAAAGGAAGAAAATGTCAGGAGCGAGTCTTGAACCCTGGTCATATTTGTCTCGTCTCTCTAAAAAAGTCAATTGTCATTAATTCACTTAAAGATAATTGACATTTAATTAAACTTTTTTGTACATATCATTTAAAAGATCACTATTTTCAATATTGAATTTCTCATCTCTCAATACATATGTCAGTAGACCCCTGAAGAACAAGGTTTTCATGTAGACAAATAGCAAAAACCTATTTTTTATACATGTAAAATGTTTCGTCGAAAGTTCAAAAAACCCTTAAAATTATTAAAAATCTTTCCGTATCTTTTAGAATATGGTATTTTTTTAGAGTTAGGAGCGGCCCAAACTGCCGTAGGGAGTTTGCAGCTGGATAGATCTCGAAAATTTATATGAAATCAAAAAAAAAAAATCATCTAAAATGGACCCTCGAGCGCAAAGTTATGACCCTTTAAAGTTTTCATCCAAAACTACACATTTTCCAATGTCAGATTCATCTCCAAACACCCGCCTGCCATGTCCATTGCGTAGATGTCATCGAGAACCATCAAATTGACTACTCGTGCATCCAAATCGGACAATCGAGTACCGAGTTATGCCCTCCCTAACCATCCCTGCAATACAACTTCAGAGATGGCAACAATTCTCCTTCACAAAACCAGCCCACCAAGTTCAAAAACGTCTATATCCAGACATATAAATTAAATTTGAATTTTTTATATAACATCTTCCACCACGTCTCCTAACACTACTGCAACGTACCCGTGCGTCCAAAATAAAATTGCCGCAACGTCCAAAAACGTCTATCACTTTTTTTTGTCTTTTTATGTGGGAATAAATTAATTGGAATATAACTACTACTACCACCACGTCCAAAAATAACTACCACACCACGTCTACATCCAAACATGTGAATTTTAGATAAATTTTTCATAGAACACAGTCCACCACGTCTCGCTACGTCCAAAATACAAAGCAGCAACATCCAACTACGTCCCGCTACATCTAGCTACGTCCCATAACACCTTCTACCACGTCCAGCAGCGGGGAGGAATCAGAAGCGACTCATTTCACATAAAAATGTCAATACCTCACGAAAAATATTTATATATCATATTTCGGAGTAATAGAGCATTATTTGAATAAGAAAACACAAATATAACATCATTAATACATTACTCAACATCAAATCGGGTAAATCCATCAAACGCAATTTATACTTTATGATGTGGTGATTTATTAAGAAGACTAAGTTATTTTTTAAGATGAAGAAATGATTTTTCCGTTGTATTTGGTGTTGTTATTCGTCAAAAAATACAATCGCCGATCTCCGTTGAATCTGTGTTTGGATGAAGATTTGATTGAATGCGGTTTCGAATGGAGTGCGACGAAGAAAAATAAGTGATTTTTGAAGAATAAAAAAGTGAATTTTTGTTGGAGATGAAGAAGAGAGCGTGGGTCTTACTCTCTTAGAGTAAGAATATGAATAATTATTAGGTACATGTATCGTGAATACATTGTATAATTTGTGGGTCCCGAAGACATCAAGAATACTTTGTTTAATGTTAGATCTAGTGACTGAATTTCGAAAATCACGAACGAACAGCAATGAATGCATGAATAGGGACAAACTTATAAGAGAAAAATGGTTGTCAAATTAAATTAAATCGGTGATTTATTTGTGCGTGACCAGGCAATGCTCTGTCAAGAAAATCGACAAAAATAAAAATAGTGAAATTGATTGATACACTAGAAATTAACTAAAGATGCTCCCCCTTCAAATGATTGGACATTGGCGTAAAGCCTTTGATGATAGCATTTTTCTCACAGTGGGCCCCATGACTATATATTACTCCATTCATTTCAAAATATAAATAAAGAAACAATCTATTATTTTTACTCTATTACCCTTATTTAATTTACAATTTCATTGAAACTTATTTTTGTAATGACTATTTTAAATTATAGCACTAATATTAAAAATACATTAAATATGGGTATAACAGGTTTAACCATTAAAAGTTATGGGATTTTTCAAAAATTAATTACTGTCTTAATATTTGTGTTTTGGTCCAAACGACTTATATATTGAGATGGAGGGAGTACTATTTAGTCAAAAATTATTGAACCCTAAATTATTATTAGTAAAAATAAACAAATAAAAGAAAACCAAAAAGGAAAATCATTTTTCCAGCCTTGACTAATCAACAAAGAGCTGAAAACAAAGAAAACCACTCTAGTACTTGTTTCAATTTTTTTTATTAAATACCCTCGTTTCTTTCTCAAGTTCTAAATTCGTTCTGTTTTTTCATCCTCAATCTCAATTTCAATAATTAATTTAATTAAATCTAACTAACTCATTTTATTAAAATTTGTTATGAAATTCTAAAACACGTATGAAATATATAAAATTCGTAAGTGTATATTAATTTTTTTAAAAAAAATTGAATAAATTTATATGGATATCACAAATATTTAGGGCACTTCGTACTGTAATTATTTTGGAAGGTCATAAGTCCACCAAGACTATTATTCTAATTCAAATTTTCTTTCCTGTCGGTGATAGTGGGGAAAAACATTACGCTGACCTTTTTCTCCCTAGATTTCCAAATTCAAATGAAAAATGAAGTACCTGCCGCATTGGTTCCAATAAATAAATAAATAAAATTATTAGTTAAAAATTTCATACAAAAAATTATTTAATTTTGAAACTTTACAGTATGACACATTAAAATATATATATATATGTTATATTCTTCTTTTGATCAAGATACTTCAAAATTTTGAGGAATATTCTCTCAGCTTTTTTGAAAATTAAAATTTGTATATATAATATTTATTAAAAAATTCTTTTTCTTTGAAGCATTTAAAAAAAAAAATTATTGATTTTGACATTGAGGTATTGTGGCTTTTCTATTAAAACAAAAAACAAAATGGACATTTACGTAAGTCAAAAATCCTATTGCATTGTACGTAAGTTGAATGTCATGCATGCGTCAAAATGTACGTAACACTTATCCTAAAAGAAAAACCAACAATAATCAGAGTGTTTTTTTGAATAATTAGAGTATTGTACGTCGATTTCAAAATTAAAATGTTTAATTGTAAAACCCTTATATCATCTCTTCTTCTTTTTGGCATTTTGTGGATTTTGCGAGATAAAAATAAATTCGCTCATGTAATTTCTCATATGCAAAACATATATGTATTCTCCTCTACAAATTTATCTGAAAGGTCAAATTTCCTTGATCAATTGTTACTGCACGATTTTCATTAATCATTAATACAATTCCTTTTATTTTAAAAGGAATAATCTACTGGAAAAATAAAATCTCAATTAATTAATCGTGACTCTCTTCGTATAGTCAACATACATGTTAAGATGTGTAATACTCCAACATCTTAAAATACTCGTTTGAAAATTATTTTGTAGGGTTAAAAATTTGGGAGGTCATTAAATTTATTTAATAATATATTTTTGACTGTTAAATTTTTTAACTTGATTAATAGGTCATTAAACACTTAAAATGTAGCACTTGACCCAATGGCTAAATACAGAAATTCGAATGTCCAACATTAATAAAAATTGCAATAACTAAATATTTAAATTGTTAAGCAAAACTCACAACAAATTGTTGATTCTAGAATATTTATAATGATTGGCGAAGAGGTAAAGAAAAAAGAGGTGACACTGAAGGTGAGAGGAGAACAAATAAGAGAACGTAATTAAAAAAAATTATAATGAGTATTTTATTTTTATCTTTTAAAAAACTAACTGATTTTGTATAAATTAAGTTTTTCATTGAAAAGTATAACAAATGTTACGTTTTTAAGAGTTTAATGACCTATTAATGAAACTAAAAAATTCAGTAACCAAAAATATACTATTGAATAAATTTAATGAACTTACAAATTTTTAACCTTATTTTTTATGTTACAAAGTAATACAATGTTTATAATTTTACGTTTAAAATATAAATTAATGTGATTATATGTAATATATGTTTAAAAATTGTTATTATATGATATATAATTAATAATAGAACAATTGAGGCCCCCGAAACTGGAAAAGCTTGTAGAAGGATGATCCATCCGTGATGGATCATTAAGAGAAAAACGTGTCAAAAGATCCGGAAAGTATATTAAATGAGACCTGTTATTATTACGGCTGGGTGGCGTAAAAGGTTTGACCCGAAGAGCCGACCAGGAGCCAACTGGGCAAACAGGCCGCAATTCCTGTACTAATACGTACACTGTCTCTCTCTCCCTCGACCGCCCAAAGAAAAATCCCACATTTATACATTTCCATAATTATCCTTCCCAAAAAGTATGGTTGACTACTCCACTTGTACTATACTATAAAAGTTGCTTTCTGTCTTCTGCTCAATTAAAATTCAATTTATGTTTCATTTTCCCTCCCCCCAAAAAAACATACGATATTATTTTTATCTGCTTGTTTCTTCCGTTATAGAAATATTTTCAAAATAAATTTAAATATATTAGACTAATTAAATCTTTTTATAAAATCAAAAAAAATTTTTCTTTTTTAAATCAGGTTACATATTTATGTGGTATGTGTGTTTTTTTCCTTAAAAAATGGATGATTAGACAGTATGACAGCAGTTGAAATATGTGTTCAGACTTATGTCACATTAGAACCTGGTCTAATATATTGTTGAATTACTCTTTTTTTTTTTAAATTATATTTAAAATTATATTTTAATTTCATGAACATGATTCTTTTTTAAGTCGTAATAATCATCTGTGATCTATCAACAATCATTGACAAATATACCCATTGCTCTTTAAACTACAAACATTCAGTATTATTCCATCCCTTGTTTCTTTTTATTTTTTATTTATACCATACGTCTGATGGGGTAAACTTTACCCATTAAAAAAATATATAAGTTATGACAAATATTATGTCAAATATAATTAGGAATAAATAATTACAGATTACAAATTCACATTTTAAAATATTTTACACAAAAAAGTTGAAGTTATTGTTAACTAGTTATAGTAAATATGTTAAAAAACTATACTAAGTAATTTCTATAATATAAGTTATGATAAATAAAGATAATTTATAAATATTAGTGTAGTTTCTGAAAAGAAATTGAGGGTAGACTTTGAGTTGTGATTTACTTCGTGCTATGGTGCTCTTTCCAGAATGCCCTCCCAGTCATGGTGCGTAAAGGGCTTGAATTTCTTTCTGCCATATTTTTAAAAGCAGGAGAAATATTTTTATAAGATATTTTAAAATTTTAATTCAAGTTTTGAATTTTTAGTCTTAAATATTCATGTTTAATGATATAATCTAAATAGATAGAAGAGAGCTATTTTTTTATATAAAAAAATTATATTCCCTTTGATCGTTTATATAATCTTTTACGTAAAATATTTTAAAAAGTGAGAGAAATATTTATAAAATGTTTACCTTTCAATGCATTTTTTAAATTTTTTTAGTGTGAAACTACTCATTTTTAATTACAGAATTTAATCATATGGAAGTTTTGAAAAAATACATGTAATGAAAGAAAAATAATGATAATCATTTCGATTATATAATGATTAATCTTTAATTTGTGTAAATATATATTATTAAATATTTTATATAAAAAATAAATATAATATTTTTTTAAATTAAAAACAAAGGCTACGTTTTTTGAGACGTGGTGATAGTTGTTCTGAGATGTGGTAGACTGTCTTTGTGAAAAAAAAGTAATTTAACTTCACATGAATGGATGTATACGTTTTTTGCCGTGGTGCTAGTTGTTTTGAGACGAGTTGAGATGTTGTATGACAATTTTATTTGTTTTATCTTATTACAATACCTACTTACAAGACCATGAAAATTTCTAAGAGTTATATGGTCATTTTAATTGTTTTATCTTCACAAAATTTTTAGATCAGAGATCATGAATGCACAAGGTGTGGAAGTACGGCCCATAGAGCTACAAGATGTCCCGTCTCTCATCCCATATTAGATCGTACAAGGCTTGGTAGACTATATGACCCCGATGGAATGATATGATGTTCATATGTATGTAATTGGTACAATTGTTTACAAGTGCTTATAGGTATAATTGATTATGTGTAGTTGCATTGGTGATTTGGTTATGCATTGATGTAAAGGTATATGTAATTGGAAGAATTGCTTATTTGATGTTCGATGGATTAGATTTGGGAGTTGGATTATGGTCATATTGTATTTGTATATTGGATAGAAGTTTTATGAATACATTATGGTTAGTATATTGGTAAAGACGTGGTTCTAGTTATTCTGAGACGTGGTAGACTGTCTTTGTGAAAAAAAATCAGTTTAAATTCACATGCATGTATGTAGACGTTTTTGGACGTGGTGCTAGTTTTTCTGAAACGAGGTGATATGTTTTTGAAAAAATCAGTTTAAATTCACATATCTGGATGTAGACGTTTTTGGACGTGGTTCTTTTTGTTTGAGACGTGGTGCTTGTTGTTCTGAGACATGGTAAACTGTCTTTGTGAAAAAAATCAGTTTAAATTCACATGCATGGATGTTGACATTTTTGGAATTGGTGCTAGGTTTTCTGAGACGAGGTGAGATGTTTTGTGAAAAAATCAGTTTAAATTCACATGTCTGGATGTAGGTGTTTTTGGACGTGGTTCTAGTTGTTAAAGACGTGGTTCTAGTTATTCTGAGACGTGGTAGACCGTCCTCAATATTCGAATTTCTAAAATCTAAAATTTTTTAATTTAATTAATTAGCGTCATTAGTATTTAATTAAAACAAACTTTCTCTTCTTTCGGATTCTTAGAATCTGAATTTTTTGAAATTCGAATTTTAAGAATCCGATAAGCCCCTATATGTCTATACTTTTAATTTTTTTCTCTTTTCAATCCACACATTTACTTTTAATTCCCTTTTGGGCAAAAGTTCCTTCATCCCTCCTCTATTCAATTCTTAAACCCTTTTAACAAAAATTGAATTTCATAAGGTTAAAATTTTTATTTTTGCATAAGTTGTATGTAACTGGGCCGAACAATTTGTTTGGCAAAATCGAACCATTTTCTCAGTCATCCAAAGAACGACCAAACATGCATTCCGGCCGTCCCTTTGGATGGTCAAAATTGACTGAGACAGAAAAAATTTTACAAAAAATATTAAAAAAAAAAATCATTCAATTGATGATAAATAAGAAACCGCATATAAAAACAGATGGTATGTACTCATGTTTTTTTCCTTCTTTCCGGCCAACATATATTCCTCCCCGAGTGGCTCTCAAAATGATGACAATCTTTTCTGAATAAATTTTACTAGTTAACAACTCAGTTTTTACTCTTTATCGTTTTAATTTGAACTAAAACACCCTCCTGCAATACTCTCACTCTTTCCCATCTTTAAAATAAAAGAATAATTTTGTCAAAATTAAGACAGTAATACTTAAAACTGAGGCGATAACTAGTAATACCCTTTCAGAATCCAATTGGATTTTCAGTCCTCATGTTCGCATTCCAATGACCACAAAATTAAACGTAGATTTTAAATTTTCAATGACATAATTACAGCGACATAGATAACGAATATCAGTCGAAGGTCAATCAAAAAAACCCTCGCTATATTAACCATACTACGTTTGAACTATTGAAGAAGATCAAGTTGAGTGTCTGATTGAAACACCACCTCTTCCTCAATTGAACTCCTAAAAAGTGCAAACTTGTCGGCATATGTAGCGTATGTATGGTAGTGGTGGTTCCATATTCAACTTGGCCAAGTTTGCTGCTGGGATCGGGACCTCATCGATCACGAGCCTTTATACCTAAATCTGCAGGTCAAGGTCGTCGGATTTTGAATTCTTCTCTTAGCACCATTAGCTTTTCGCTTTCCGGCCGAAATATAGACAACTGGTAAAGCTATTCGAAATTAAAGATAAAGGGCTAGAGAAATAAAAACAATTATATATATATTTTTTAAGACAGAGAAATTATATATATTAAATTAAAATCCATTTTTGGTCATTTTGTTACGTCACGGCCGAAACTAAAATTTGATGACGATGGATTAATTTGCGGGAGACATGCATGCGTGACATTAATGAAGATTACGTTTTTATATTAGTGAAGCTGTCATTTACTTCTAACTATCGAATTCAAAACATTATCAATCAAAGTTCCACTTTATTTTAGGTTAATATAAGAAACTTTGTTTAGGTTTAATAATATATCAAACACGAAATTTAAAAATTATCAAAAATTCCTCTTCACTTATTAATCAATTATTTTATTGATTTTTATATATTAGAAAATTATTATAGGAATATAATTTTAATAAAAAAATTAGCGTTCAAATAACTGTACAATCTATTAAAATGACCTTAAATTTTTCATTGAAAAATATTTATTTAAATAATTTCTAAAAATTCAAAAAACAGACTGAAATTATACATTTATAATAATGTTTCGATAGTTATATAATAATTAATTGATAAGTTAAGGATATTTTTTATATTTTTTAAAACTTTAAAGGAGTGTTTGATGGTAATTTATATGGTGGTCCTATAGGACCACCATGAATTTTACTCCTACCCCGCTACAGTAGCGCGCTACAGTTCCGCGCGCGCGCTACAGTAACGCGCTACAGTTCCGCGCGCTACAGTACCTTCGTTTCTTTTGTTATTTTTGGCTATTATGATACATATTATGGACGTTTTTGTTGTATGATATGATTTCTTTTATATTTTTGATCTGATATCTAAATTCTGTTGATCTGATGTCTGCTATTTTGTGATCTGATGTCTATATAATCATGATTTGATCTACTTTGTTAAGTATATTTTAGTTCTACTGTATGATTTCTTTTATATTTTTGATCTGATATCTATAGTCTGTTGATCTGATGTTAAGTATGAGTTGATCTGATGTCTATATAATCATGATTTGATCTACCTTGTTAAGTATATTTTAGTTCTACTGTATGATTTCTTTTATATTTTTGATCTGATATCTATAGTCTGTTGATCTGATGTTAAGTATGAGTTGATCTGATGTCTATATAATCCTGATCTGATCTCCTTTGTTAAGTATGTTTTAGTTCTGCTGTGTGATTTCTTTTAAAATCTTGATCTGATGTCTATAGTCTGTTGATCTGATGTCAAGTATACGCTGATCTGATGTCTATAGTCTGTTGATCTGATCTCCCTTTTTAAGTATGTTTTAGTTCTACTGTATGATTTCTTTTAAAATCTTGATCTGATGTCTATAGTCTGTTGATCTGATGTCAGTTATGAGTTGATCTGATGTCTATATAATCCTGATCTGATCTCCTTTGTTAAGTATGTTTTAGTTCTGCTGTGTGATTTCTTTTAAAATCTTGATCTGATGTCTATAGTCTGTTGATCTGATGTCAAGTATGAGTTGATCTGATGTCTATATAATCCTGATCTGATCTCCTTTGTTAAGTATGTTTTAGTTCTGCTGTGTGATTTCTTTTAAAATCTTGATCTGATGTCTATAGTCTGTTGATCTGATGTCAAGTATACACTGATCTGATGTCTATAGTCTGTTGATCTGATCTCCCTTTTTAAGTATGTTTTAGTTCTACTGTATGATTTCTTTTATATTCTTGATCTGATATCTATAGTCTGTTGATCTGATGTCAAGTATTCGCTGATCTGATGTCTATATAATCCTGATCTGATCTCTCTTGTTAATTATATTTTAGTTCTACTGTATGATTTCTTTTATATTCTTGATCTGATATCTATAGTCTGTTGATCTGATCTCTTGTATTCTCTCATCTGATGTCTATATAATCCTGATCTGATTTCCCTTGTTAAAAAAAGTATTTTTTTTTTAAAAAAAGAATTTTTTATAAAAAAGGTATTTTTTTTTAAAAGTTTGTGCGTCAAAAAAAAAAAAAAACTGTAGCGCGAAACTATAGCGCGTCACTGTAGCGCTACTGTAGCGCACGCGCTTACTGTAGCAAGTAGGAGTAAAATTCATCCTACTCCTATAGTACCACCGTAAACGGACTCGTGTTTGATATATTATAAAAGTTGAAGGGAATTTTTGATATTAAGCTTTTATTTTAATATAGAATAAGTCATATCAATTTTATTTTTCTATGACTGTAATTATGAAATGAATAAAATGAATTTGTTGAGATAGTCTCGAATTTTATTGAAGACATACAAAACAAAAATTTCTCACATTTATAAAGTTCATGATGAGTTTGTCTAAAAAAAAAAAAAAATTAAACCCTCTATCTCATATTAATACTTATTATTACATTTTTAATTTATAATTTGATATTTTGACACTAAATTTATAATAATCATGTTAATTTAGATTTTTAAAATAAAATGATATATAATGATAATAAAAATATAAAAATTAAATTATTTTTGTAGAATAGTGAGAGTATAAATTATCGGACACGTAATTATTATACAATTTTTTTATGTAATTAAATTGTTCACTCCTTTATTTGTTTATTTTCCCTTCATTTTCCTCCCACTTGTCATTAGTGTCATCGCTGTCATCGATTTGCCGCCAAGCTAGCTATTAATGGCATCCAGTGGCCGGAGGCGGAAGTAAAAAATAAGAGACCGATCACACGGGAAAAGTGCATGCCGGTGAAGTAATAATGTAAATTTTTTTAAAAAAAAAAAATTATGCAAAAAAATATGATTTCGATATCCGATAAAAATTATTTTTTCTTTTGCCCTAATAATTTTATTTAATAAATTAAAATAATATATTAAATAAGATTTTTTTATAAAAATAACAAAATAGTTGTTTAGACCCAAGTAATCAAAATTAAATTGTGTGCTTGTGTAAGGTTCCTTTCTATGATAATTTTCTTTCAACTGTAATATTTAGAGTTCGGATGAGTTTTAATATCTGTATAGTTCATGATGGGATGTGAAATCTACTAGATTAGATTGAGTCCCGAGGTAAGTTTTAGCATTGCCTTGTTTACTGTCGTAAGCATTATTTTTATATAATAATAAGGTAACTAATCTCGTCAGTCTGTCTTGTTCGCTGGAGCCTGTGAAATTGTTTCTTTTAAAAAAAAAAAAAAAAAAGTGTGGTTTAGTGAAGTTTAGTTTTGGTTGGGATAAAGTTTAGATTCAATTAGTTGAATTAGAATTTATTTCAATTGTTTGAATTCGATTTTGGAGTTTTACTAAAAAATTGATACTGAACTGAGTCTAAAATATACTTAGTATCCAAATTCAAACCGAATCGCAGTTCAGTTCTACACTTCGAGCTAAACCGCCATTTTTTAACAGCCCTACAAGGTATACATACATTCATTGCAAAAAATTTCTACTTCTTGTAATCAATCAGAGGTTACTAATTATTATTATATCCATCTTAGTATAATAATTCTGATTCTTATATTGTTAGTTTAATAAATAATATAAAATTATTATTATAAACAGAATAATATTTCCCATGTAATACCAATTTCCTACAAAAGTTATTAAAAAAAAAATTACTTGTTGACCTACGATTAATCTTCAAAAATATATTATCTTCATTAAAAAAATTATTTTATTTGTTATATTATTTAATTTTAAAAAATTGATTATTATTTTGAGTTGGGGTGGTAGAGTATAAATTTAGTGGTGTCCATATCCAAATGAGAAAGAATAAATTTTACGTAATCTTGCCGACATTTTCTGAATTTTTAGGTATGTGAAGCAATAAAATTGAATATCTCTCTCTCGCTCATTTTTTTTTTAATTTTAAAACAAGGAGAAATATTGAATATCTTTGGCAGCCTAAATTATGATTATATATAATACTCCCAGCCGCACGTCAGCAACAATAACTGCTGTTTCTTTGATTCCGTCAAGATTGAGAAATTAATAATCTTTATCTTCTGGTTTATTAGTTATCTAATCCTTAATTAATCACTTTTAATAATTTGTTTTGGCTTCTAGAACATACAAAGACGCATGGTGAAGTTCTGAAAGCATTATTTTTTTATGAAAATTTACTATATATCATGTATTTCGAAAGACAAATTAAATTGCTAATGCACAAATACACAAATTGATTTCTACAACGCTGATATTGGGCTGTGTCGTACATAATTTGTGTATGAAATTAGCTCAGGTATAGCCCAATAATAAAATATGGACACCATCTCAATTTGGCCCAGTTTCTACTGTCCACTTTGTTGTACAAAACATTTGAAGGTGAAAAAAATATATTCATATATTGCTTCAAAAATATATATATATATATATAAACTACTTTATAATTCGCTCAATAAAGTGTAAATTAATGTGTTCCTATTGAAATATAAATATAAAATTTTATTAAATATATTTATTGGATCCGTATACTTTAGAGTTATAAGAGTAAAATTCGTCCTACTTCAAGCGCTACAGTAACACGTTACATTAACGCGCTACAGTTTTTTTTTTTTTTGACGAACAGTCTTTTTTTTAAAAAAATAAATAAATAAGACCGTAGACATCAGATCAGCGGACAACAGATATTATATCACAAATATAAAAGAAATCATTTCATAGAACTAAAACATACTTAACAAGGGAGATCAAATCATGATTATATAGATATCAGGTCACAAAATAGTAGATATCAGATCAACAGACTATAGATATCACATCAAGAATATAAAATAAATCATACAATAGAACTAAAACATATTTAACAAGGGAGATCAAATCATGATTATATAGACATCAAATCACAAAATAGTAGACATCAAATCAACGGACTATAGATACTAGATCAAGAATATAAAAGAAATCATACAATAGAACTAAAACATAATTAACAAGGGGGATCAAATCATGATTATATAGACATCAGATGACTATAGATATGAGATCAAGAATATAAAAGAAATCATATAATAGAACTAAAAATACTTAACAAGGGGGATCAAATCATGATTATATAGACATCAGATCATAAAATAATAAATATCAGATCAACAGACTATAGATATCACATCAAGAATATAAAAGAAATCATACAATAGAACTAAAATATACTAAACAAGGAGGATCAAATCATGATTATATAGACATCAGATAATAAAATATATAAAATTATTTAATTATAAATTAAATAAAATAAAATAATAATTACAAAATTTTTTTATCATTTTTTAAAAAAAATAAAAAACATAGAAAAAAATTACTGAAATGTTTAAAGAAAAAACGGATGAAAAAAAGTTTCAGAGAAGAAAAAAAAAAAGAAAAAAATTATTATTTAAATAATAAAAAATAAACAAATGAGTGAAAAGGGTATAAGGAAAATATTTGCAGTAGCCGCGACTTTACTTTACAGCGACATCGCGGGGTAAAAAAAATAACGCCATCCCAAATACGCGCGCCTTTCTTTTATCTTAAAAGTTACTATATTTAAGGTAGGAGTAAAATGACATGATGATCCTATAAGACCACCATATAAATTATCATATTTAATGGATAAAAATCGGTCCATCCAGTCATGGAAATATATATGTTCCATGGTGAAAGAGAAATTGGTGACTGATAATGTTGGAAGAATAAGATAAAAAATAACTTTTTATATTAAAAAAAAAAGAAAAAAATATGTTTTTTTAGTCAGTTTCTCTGTTCATTTAGAGAGCAATATCCCTTCAGTGTATTACTGTATAAGTATTTTACATTTACAACATTTTTCAATTCCTACGACTATTAGTGGTTAAATAAGAGAAATTCTCTTATATGGTAAGAAATTAATCATACTTTAAAAGTTCTAATAAAAAGAAGTACTCAAAAGAAATAACTATTAAAATTAAAGTTTTTAACAAATAATATTGCAAAGTTTTAAGATCATATAGGTCATGAATTCGAGTCATACTGGGAGCATTTATAAAATGAAAATTCTAAGTTTAATTTACAGTTAAGTGGGTTCATAAAATATAAGAATTTCCAAAAATTGTGCAACGGCTCCACGCATTCTCCAACTTCAATTGCCATGGTAGTTTGATGTGCCTTTCTTTTCTGAACATCATGACCGTGCTTTAAATCAAATTCTTTGTTCATTTTTCTTATCGTCACCGTACAATTTAACTGGGAATTTATTCTAGTATGTTCACACAATAAGGAAAATGTGTTCTTGAATTTTCCCGTTTTCTTTTATTTAGCCACTTTTAAATATTCTTTTCTTCCAATTATCTCCAATACTTTAAACATCACAAAATACATTAATTAACATAAGAATTCATCTAAAATTAATATAATCTAACCACAAATAATATGCTAATTGTTCCCATATATTCTGACAGTGGAAATTCATCAATTATAACAAGAATGGGCCATTGATATCTATTTTGGAATGGGCTGTCTTTATTTACAGTTTTTCGAAAAAAAGTTAATTATTTTACAAAAAATTTACAATATATCACATTAATTCTATTTTCTTCTAAAATTCTCTTCACGTTATTTCAACTATATATTAAAAAAAAAAAAACTTTTTATAAATTTTTTTCTTTTTTCCATAGAAACTCTATATTAAAAAATTTATACCCTTAGCATAAATTGGAAAAAATATAGGAAAAAATCAACTTGGCGATTTGGAAAGTGATAAAATTTAAGTTCTCGTTTTATGAACATTGTTCTCCCTATTTATGAGTTACCATTTCAAAATCCTCAAGGGAGAAAATCTCCATTAAAACAATAAATTCCTCTAATACTAAAATAATAATATTTTTAGTAAACTAGAACCAAACTATTTTTTTTCATTTTAAGAAACTATTTTTAAGAGAATTTTAGTATACATCAAATAGTTGTCGACTACAATCCACAACCACCCTCGTCACAAACCGATTAACACTTAGAAACTCAACACGTGTACACCAAGGTGTACATTAACAAATGGAAACCCCACTTGTCGACCGTAGCTAACATTCTTCCACGTCTCAAACGCCGTCTATTTACTCTCTCCTACTAATATCACTCTGACAATAATTTCAAAATCCCAAAAAAATTCAAAAAAAGAAAAACTCAAACAAACTACAACGTTGTCAATACCATCTCTATACACTTTTTGCTTAATCGAGTTGAAGAGTACTTGACCAGCGAATTATTAGTATAAGTTTTTTTTTCTAGAATGGCTAGCCTTGATTCCATGGTGGTTGGAAGAGTGATCGGAGATGTGCTTGATATGTTTGTACCAGCTGCTGAGTTGGTTGTACAATATGGGCCTAAGCAGGTGGGAAATGGTTGTGAAATAAAGCCATCTTTGGCGGCTGACAGGCCTGAGGTTCGCATAGCCGGTTCTCAGGGCCGGTCCGCCCTCTTTACCCTTGTAAGTTTTAGTACTTAATTCTTAATTAATTCCTAATTCTCCACTTTAATCATTAACTACAAAACAAATATGTCTTTTTGTTAGAAATATAATTAAAATTAATTAGCTCCTTCATAATCATCCCCTGCGCGCAGATCATGGTTGATCCAGATGCACCAAGTCCAAGCGAACCAAAGATGAGAGAATGGCTTCATTGGTATAATTCCCCTCATGCATTTCCTCATTTCTTTTTCTTTTTCTTCTTTTTTTAATCAATTCCCCCCTCCCCCCCCCCCCCCCCCCCCCCAAAAATTTAGAAGAATTTTGCGATAAATTGTTTAGTTGCAATACTAATTAAAGGTATCACAGATTATACTAAACTAACTGAAATTCCTACTGAAATTAGAAAATGGTTATATCATGAAAGAAATAATTTATTTATGAATGTTCTGATTTAGAAAACGTCGGCATTCCTTTTTTTAATCATTATAGTACTATATTTATCCTAAAATAATAATAATAATTTAATAAACAAGACTACTATTAATTCCCTTTTTCAAAGAAAGTTAATTAGTAAATAGACAAATACTTAGTTTAATTATGAATACTGTACCATTTCTTGAAGAAAATTTATTAAGTTAACATGGGCCAACAAAGTTTCGTTTGGAAAGGCTTTAATTTTAAGAAATTTATTATATAAATGTATGGATTTTGAATTTTGTGCTGTGTATTTGTGTTACAGGCTTGTGGTTAATATTCCAGATGGCGGCACTGCAATTCAAGGTTAATTGTTTTAGTACTTATTGATAAGCTGGAAATTAAGTGGTGGATTGAATGTAATTTGAGGGCTATTTTGAGGGATTTAATGAGTTAATGGGCTGATTTTACTTGCAGGGGAGATTTCATAAAGGAAAGCAAAGAAAAGAGATTTTGGCGAATTTTTGGAAGAAGTGGGCTAGATTGAAGAAAAGGAACTGAAAAGGGAAATTTATTAAAGCGGGCTGTGGGTTGAGACCCAGGATTTATTTTGGATTTTACAATCATTTTTATTTTAATTGGTGTTCAAATTCAATTAGGAATAGTTATATATACTTAGTTGTGGGCCCGTTATTGGGGAGTAGTATATATACTACAAAACGTAGGTTTAGAAAAACATCTTTTGACTTTGGTTTTGGGAAGTTTTTGGCTGGAGACTGGGCAGACTTAGTCGGCGGATCAGGAGAGAATTTTGGCCAAAGATTTCTTGCGGCTACAGTACTACTCCTCTTCCTTATTGTTCATGGGATTTTTATTTATCATTGTTAGCTTTGTTTTTAACTCAATTATGAGTAGCTAGACTTTTAATTCTAGTCGGAGGAATTACACCCTAGATGTGAATTAAATTGTGAGATCAATTGTTCTTAATATCAATTAAGCTCTGATTATTTAATTATTCTCCGCTTTGATTGTTAGATTATTTAGCATTAATTGAATAGCTGGTAGCATTCAATTCTTCCTAGGTAGTCTAGTCAACTCGAATACACGAGGTTCGGTATTCCTAAGAGTTTCAATTCAACTAATCACGTGGTACGTAGGTTAGCGTTTTGAAGGGAATAATTAGTCAACGTGCAATTAAACAAGGTTTGGTTAATTGTAAATTGAATTGGGTCCTAGACTATCGAAATCAATGTTCTAGGAGGTTCCAGGGCAGATATTCGATTATAGATGCAATTAACGGAGGTTCCTTAATTGCTGGGTTAAATTTATAGGACTGAACTGTTAGGAGGTTCCAACAGGGAAAACCAATGTAATCAAGGTTAATTGGGAAAATTTGTGCATCGAGGATCAATTTATCACATCAGGGTGGAAACAATTCCTTTGACTAGATCATTTCATAAATTGAATTTAAGCATATTCTTGTTCTCTTTATTCATTTTAATTGAAGTTTAGTTAAGTAAATTAAATTATCAAAAACCCCCCTTTTGGTTACCAGGTTCTGATATAATTAATTCACTACCCTGCTTCCTGTGGAGACGATCCTACTCACTGCTTGCTATTTTTATTCTGTGTAGAGTAGGTATTTATTTTTGATTGGTTGACGACTCATCAAATTTTGGCGCCGTTGCCGGGGAGCACGGTTTAGTGTTTTTAATTTTATCAGAATTTTTTGTTCCTTTTTATGGTTCGCTCTTCTCGTACAGGCAAACTCGTCTTTGACCCAGAGATAGAGAAGACTGCAAAGAGGAACACCAAGGAGAAGAAACAAAGAGAGCAATTGGCTGAGTCAACATCTGGGGCTCCACCAGTTGACGAACAAGAAGAAATTCAAGTTCTTGAAGTGGAGGAAGAGTTGGTTGCAACACCAATGGCAGACCGCACTTTAAGGGAGCTGGCAACTCCTGATGCCAACCCACAATCTTTATGCATTGCTCTTCCTGATAATACACCTAGATTTGAATTAAAATCTAGTACGATTCACTTACTCCCTAAATTTCGTGGTTTGACAGGCGAGGATCCCCACAAGCATCTGATGGAGTTTCACATCGTCTGTTCAGCAGTGAGCTACGAAAATGTCACTGAAGAGCAGATTAAGTTGCGGGCTTTTCCCTTTTCTTTGGAGGACAAGGCAAAGCATTGGTTATTTGGATTACCCGCAGGCTCAGTCACCACGTGGAATGATCTGAAGAAGCTGTTCTTGGAGAAGTTTTTCCCTGCGTCTCGGGCTTCTAACATCAGGAAGGATATATGTGGTATCCGACAATACAGTGGAGAGAGCTTGTACGAATATTGGGAGAGATTCAGTGATTTGTGCAGAAGCTGTCCTCAGCATCAGATCCCAGAGCAGCTGCTGATCCAATATTTTTATGAGGGGTTATCTGAGCTTGACAGAGATAAAATTGACTCAGCAAGTGGAGGAGCACTTATGAACAAGACTCCTACAGAGGCGCGCAGGTTGATTTCAGTAATGGCGGAGACCTCACAGCAGTTCTATAGGAGAGCAGAACCAGTCACTAGAAGAGTGAATGAGGTCGGTACTCCAAGTATAGAAAATCAAATTGCTGAACTGACTAGTGTGGTGCGTCAGTTAGCAGTCGGACAGTTGCAGTCAGTTAAGGTGTGTGGTATTTGTGCAATGCAAGGACACACTTCAGAGGATTGTCATGTTATGCAGGAAGGTGAATTAGTAAATGCTGTGGGCGGATTTCAGGTTCCTCAAAGGAAGTATGATCCGTATAGTAATTCCTACAATCCGGGATGGAGAAATCACCCGAATTTCAGTTATAAGCAACCTGGATTTCAGCAGCCTGGTTTACAACCACATCCACAGCCTCAACCTCAAATGAGGAACCCAGTGCCTGCACAGGGAAATGCTTCAGGACCTTCCATGGAAGAAATGATTAAGAATTTAACAATGACGGTGAATGGAATGGTTGAGAGAGAGCAAACACGTGAACAACAGTCTCAAGCAGCTATTAGGAATTTGGAGAAGCAAGTCTCACAGTTGGCCACTCAAATGAATCAGAGGGACAGAGCAAATGGGAAACTTCCATCTCAAGCGGGATCGAGCTCAATGGAGAATGTTAGTGCCATGACCCTGAGAAGTGGGAAAGAGTTACCGGACCTCCCAGCTCCCATTCCAGCTGCCGAAGCATCTTCACAGGAATCAAAGGAGGAAGTGGAGATTGAAGAGAAGAACGAACAAGTGGTAAGTTCTAAATCTCCTGAGAAAAATACTGAAAGTTTAGTTCCACCTTTTCCTGGCAGGTTGGCACCAGCGAGGAAGGAGTACAGTGATGATGAGGTTCTAGATGTGTTTCGCAAGGTGACAATCAACATACCCCTGATGGAAGCCATAGGTCAAATTCCGAGGTATGCAAAATTCTTGAAGTCACTTTTGACTAGGAAGAGGCGACCAGAAGGTAAAGTGTATGTCAATGAGAATGTATCTTCAGTACTTCAGCGGAAATTGCCTCAAAAATGCACAGACCCAGGTATATTTGCTATTTCATGTGTTATTGGGTCAAGGGTAATAGAAGCAGCTATGCTGGATTTAGGTGCTTCAATTAATGTGATGTCTTTATCTCTTTTTAAGAAGTTAAAGATTGGAGCTCTTAAAGACACAAATGTAATAGTGCAATTAGCAAATAGATCAATGATATATCCTGAAGGGGTAGTGGAGGATGTCTTAGTAAAATGCGATAAATTAATTTTTCCTGCTGACTTTTACATCCTTGACATGAATGATGAACATGTTATTAATGCTGATATTTTGTTGTTAGGAAGATCATTCATGAAAACTGCCAAAACAAAAATTGATGTTGATGCTGGCATTTTTACTTTTGAGTTTGATGGTGAGAAAGTGCAATTTAACATGTATGAAGCTATGAAGTACCCACCTGACTCTGAGTATTTTGTTAATGTTAGCTTAGTTGATGCTATTGTGCAAGAAGAGATAGAGTTTAATCTGATGCTTGATGAGCTGAACTTTGTGTTACAGCATAGTTTGCAGGAGAAAGACACTCACAAAGACATGAGTGAAGCTGTCATTGAGGCGATAATGGCGTTTCATGCCAATCCTGAGCTGCCACCAAGGTTTGCAAATAATTTTTTGGAATTGCCTTCGTTTTCTGAAAGAGTTTTACCTTCTGTGGTACAGGCACCCAAGTTAGAGCTGAAGACATTGCCGAGTCATCTCAAGTATGTTTACTTGGGAGAGCTTGACACATTGCCCGTGATCATTTCAAAAGGTCTCACTGAAGTGCAAGAAGAAAAGTTGCTGAGAGTATTGCGGGACAACAGAACAGCCATAGGGTGGACACTAGCAGATATCAAGGGAATTAGTCCTTCCATCTGCATGCATCGCATTTTTCTTGAAGCAGACTCGAAACCTGTCAGAGAAGCTCAGAGGAAATTAAATCCTGCAATGAAAGAGGTAGTGATGAAGGAAATAATTAAATTACTTGATGCAGGAATTATTTATTCTGTTTCTGATAGTAAATGGGTTAGCCCGGTCCATGTTGTACCTAAGAAGTCGGGATTTCAATTGGTTAAAAATGAGGCTAATGAGTTGGTTCCCATGAGGTTGCAGACAGGTTGGCGCATGTGCATAGATTTTAGGAAGTTAAATGCGGCTACAAGGAAGGATCACTTTCCACTTCCTTTTATTGACCAAATGTTGGAACGTTTGGCAGGTAAGGATTTCTTTTGCTTTCTAGATGGGTATTCCGGGTACTTCCAAATAGCGGTAGCTCCGGATGACCAAGATAAGACTACCTTTACTTGTCCATTTGGTACATTTGCATATAGGCGCATGCCCTTTGGTTTGTGTAATGCTCCGGGAACTTTTCAAAGATGCATGATGAGTATATTTTCAGATTTTCTTGAAAAATGCATTGAAATTTTCATGGATGATTTTACTGTGTATGGTGACTCGTTTGATCAATGTTTGGAAAGCTTGTCATTAGTTTTACAAAGATGCATTGAAAAGGATTTGGTGTTGAATTATGAAAAGTGTCACTTCATGGTGAGAGAGGGAATTGTATTAGGCCATGTGGTATCATCAAGAGGAATAGAAGTTGATAAGGCTAAAATTGATTTGATTGCTAGTTTGCCTTATCCTACTAACGTTCGAGAAATTTGAAGTTTTCTTGGTCATGCAGGGTTTTATAGACGCTTTATTAAGGATTTCTCGAAGATCACACAACCCTTGTCACGGTTACTGCAGAATGATGTGCCCTTTGAATTTGGGGAGGAGTGTAGGAAGGCTTTTCAGAAATTAAAGGAGTTACTCACGTCAACTCCAATAATTCAACCCCCCAATTGGGAACTGCCTTTTGAGCTGATGTGTGATGCCAGCCACTATGCTGTGGGGGCTGTGCTTGGACAAAGAAGTGGAAGACAGAGTCACGTCATTTATTATGCCTCTAAAACCCTTGACTCAGCACAGTGCAATTATACCACCACCGAAAAAGAACTTTTAGCGATTGTCTTTGCTTTTGAAAAATTTCGTTCTTATTTGCTAGGTTCTAAAGTGGTCGTATATTCTGATCATGCAGCCTTAAAATTCTTGTTGTCAAAGAAGGAATCAAAGCCGAGGCTCATTCGATGGATTCTTCTACTACAAGAGTTTGATTGGGAAATAAAGGATAGGAAGGGTGCGGACAACTCAGTTGCTGATCACCTCAGCCGTTTAGTGCGTGAAGAGGACTCCAAACCCATTGCAGAGTTATTTCCAGAGGAGAAGCTGTGGGCGTTGCAAGGTAAAGAGCCATGGTATGCCGATATAGTAAACTACTTGACAAGTGGTAAGTTTCCTCCCAATATGAATGTTTACCAGCGAAATAAATTGAAAGCTCAATTTAAGCATTATGTGTGGGATGAGCCTTACTTGTGGAAAATTTGTTCTGACCAAGTAGTCAGGAGGTGTGTGGCTAATCATGAAATATATTTTGTGCTTGAATTTTGCCATTCTCATGCATGTGGTGGTCATTTTGGCCCAAAAAGAACTGCTAGGAAAGTTTTAGACTGTGGGTTCTATTGGAATTCTTTATTTAAAGATGCTTATGATTTTTGCAAGCGATGTGATAAATGCCAGAGAGTAGGAAATTTATCGTCTAGAAATGAGATGCCTCAGATTCCCATGTTATTTTGCGAAATTTTTGATGTATGGGGCATGGATTTTATGGGACCGTTTCCAAGCTCATGTGGAAAGTTGTATATTCTGCTTGCTGTCGATTATGTATCGAAATGGGTAGAAGCGAAAGCTACCCAAACTAATGACGCTAAAGTTGTTACAGGATTCCTTAAGTCTAACATTTTCAGTAGGTTTGGAGTGCCAAAAGCGATAATAAGTGACCAGGGGACACATTTTTGCAATCGACAAGTCGAGGCATTGATGAGGAGATATGGTGTAAATCATCGCGTGTCCACCGCGTACCACCCACAGACCAACGGGCAAGCTGAAATTTCCAACCGTGAGATAAAGAGCATTTTGGAGAAGACAGTGAATCCTAGTCGGAAGGATTGGAGTTTGCGGTTGGAAGATGCCTTGTGGGCATATCGAACTGCATACAAAACGCCCATTGGAATGTCTCCGTACAGGTTAGTTTTCGGAAAAATGTGTCATTTACCTGTTGAGCTAGAACATCGTGCTTTTTGGGCAGTCAAACAGTTCAATATGGATGCAAAGGAGATTGGGATGGAAAGGAAACTACAGCTGCAAGAATTGGAAGAAATTCGATTAGAGGCGTATGACAACTCGCAGTTGTACAAGGAAAGGACCAAAATCATACATGATAAACTGCTGAGGAAAAAAGACTTTGTGGTTGGTCAGAGGGTGCTTCTATTTGATTCCAAGTTGAAATTCATGCCAGGTAAGTTAAAGTCAAGATGGCATGGCCCGTATTTGGTGGTAAGTATTTCTCCTTATGGCATGATTGAAATTCAAAGTTTAAAATCAGGCAAAGTGTTTTGTGTTAATGGTCATAGACTTAAACCTTTTCTTGATAATGAGATTATTGAGCATGTGGAGGAGATTACATTATTTCAGCCATGGTATGTGGATTAGTTAGAAGCATATCTGTGTCTAGCCAAAGACATTAAAGAAAGGCGCTTGTTGGGAGGCAACCCAATAATTTTTATAATTCTTTCCATTTAGGTTGTTTTAATTTTTATCATTTTTTTTTTAGGTTTGAGGAGCAGGAGGACAAACAGAATACAAGTTTTCTTGTGACATGCCCATGTCAAAAATCTGTTGTGTTTTTAAAGAATTTTGGTTCCCAAACAGAATACAAGTTTTCTTGTGACATGCCCATGTCAAAAATCTGTTGTGTTTTTAAAGAATTTTGGTTCACCAACAGAATACAAGTTTGATTGTGACATGCCCATGTAAACCACTTTTGTGTTTCTTAAAGATTTTTCGAGTCCAAAACAGAATACAAGTTTCCTTCTCACATGGGCATGTTAATTAAAGTTCTCCTTTTAAGTTTAAAAAAAAAAAAAAAAAAAAAAAAAAAAAAAAAAAAACGTCTGACGTTTTTTTTTCCTCTTTTCATTTTGTTTCTAATTCCCAACCCTAGCAGCTTTTATTTTTTTTCTCCTCCTCTGCTCCGCCTCCACACCAGCCGCCCATCTCACTGCTGTCGTCACACCACCGGCTCGCCTCTCTGCTCTGCCCCAGCCGCCCGGCCATCTTTCCCAGCCCCAACAGCACCCCCTTTCTCTCTTCCTATCTCGGTTCCATTCAGCCGCGGCCAAGTTCCGGTTCGGCAGAGGACGGGCGACGCACCAAGTTCGTTCGTTTTCGTCCGGGGACCTTCGTCGACGCCGCACACCACACGCCAACGGACAGCCCATCCCTCTGCTTAGCGGTCACACCACCCGACTTTCTCCCTGCTGTCGCCGCCGTTTTTCTGCCCAGCGCCCACCTCGACATTTTTTTTTTTTTCTTCGCTTTTCTCTTCCTCGGACCGGCCCAGCCATCTCCCAGCGAGTTTGGTTCGCACGAAGGCCAAAGCCAACCGGCCACCACGGGTGGAGTCAACTTCATTAGAGCTGGAAGACACGCCTTCATCATCACCGTCGCTGTCGGTTCAGTCCGCCCGGGCGCTTGTTCCTGTTCGAGGGCCCCAAGCCAAGCGGCCGGCGGACACTCCAGGTCCTTCCCACACGACCACTGCCGCGACTTCAACTGGGCATTCGGCTGCCGCTGTGTCCTCCTCAGACAGTGATGTACCAGAGCCGCCGCCACCTAAACGGACTAGGTTGCCGGCCGCTAAATCACAAGGAGCAGACAAACCGAGGAAAGGACGTAGGAAGACTACCTCAGGCCCCAATACTCTGCCCCCTTCCGACTCTCGTTTATTCAAGGTAAAATTTGCTAAATCCAGTCACCAGGAGAAGTATAAACTGCTTTCTGCCAAAAGTATTTATGAGTGTAAATGTTTTGATTTGGAAGCTTTGCATAAGTTGAATGTTTATGATGCCGTGCGGGCACTGTTTGAGGGAATTGGTTGGGAAGAATATTTCAATTTATCCTTGCCTGCTTATGTAGAATTAACAAGGGAATTTCATGCGAGTTTAGAATATACCCCTCCAAAGCAGAATTTTACTCTGGATTCACCAAATGTTATAAGTTTTCAATTGATGAATAAATGTTTTAAGATGTCTTTGGTGCAATTGGATATAGCAATGGGGTTTATTTCTGAGAGTGAGTCTAAAACAGAAGCTTATACGTCCTGTGAGTTAGATGTCCCGCAAGGTTTTTATCCTGATGAATGTCTTCCTGCATGGAAAAGATTGGCTCCTAAATCTTTGGATATTTTTAAGCCAAGCAAAGTCTGTGATTATTTCTTTGAGGATCCTGTATTAAGATTGTGCCATAGATTCCTGGGCTATAGTTTAGCAGGGAGAAAGGATCAGGCGAACATAATCACCACACACGAATTATTTTTAATTACTCGCATGCTTCAGCGGAAACGTGTGTGCTTTGCTTATACTTTTGTGCATCAATTGAGAGCTTCTCATAACCGAAAGGGCAGGGGGTTAACCTTGGGATCGTTAATAACTCATTTGGCAGTTAATTTAAAGGTTTTAGATTTACAGCATCATCCTTTGCATGTGGCTTGTCCTGTCGTGCCTTTGAATTTACCTAGTTTATTACGCATGCAACTCATTGTTTGTAAAGGTGATTCATATGAGTTTCTTTCGCCGGGAAAACCATTCCCGAGCACGCATGCCAGTTCTTCTCATGCAGGTGAATCCGAGGACGAACAAGAAGATTCTCCCTTCGTGACCAGGGAGCAATTCAAAGCTCTCCAAGCCCAGCTTAATAGCATTCAGGAGGTTTTAGCCATCCATCAAGCCACTCTCCAGGCCTTGTGTGATCGCGTCGGCCTCAATCCAGCAGCTCCTCCACCATAGGGAGTTTCCTCCATCCCTTATTTTTGTTTAGTAATTCAATTGCGTGTCTAGTTCTTTATTTTTATTTTTATTTTCGTTTATTTTATTTTATGTGTTGCTTGTTGAATCCATACTTATTGTCTACATTGAGGACAATGTAGATTTTAGGTGTGGGGGGTGTTATTTTGGTTGCTTTGTTTTAAGTATGTTTTGTTTTATGTTTTGTGTGGATAATTGATAGGCAATGTGTGATTTAGGTAAGATAAGGATGAAATGTAGGAAGAATTAGTAGTGTTTGGTGTTGGATGACTATAACTTTTCTTTGTGATAACTCAAATGACGATGCATGTTGAAGTGACACCAAAAACCATTTTAGGTGAGATTTTGGGCCTTAACGAGCAACAACTCTTTCTTGTGCTCAAATTGTTTTTTTTTTTTAGAGTGTTTCACGCATAGTGTGCATATTCTAGAACTTGCTTTGTTATGCATGTTACCATTGCTTGTAAATTTGAAGTACAAAAAGGATAAAGGCAATAGGATAACCAAATTTGGCTTGCTAAAAAAATCCAACCTTCAATGCTTACCCTTAGTTAACCTTTTCGAAGCTTGGACTTGATTCTTTGATTTTAAAGCCACTAAATTAAACCTAGGCCTGTGTTTAGCTTGCTCTTCTCCCCTAGTTATTGAAAGAAGTATATACTTGGTTGTTAACTTGGGTTTGTGGTTTGAAGGCGGACATTGTAAGGCAATAGTAACTCATTAAGGATAAGTTGTGCTCTGACCAAGAAAAAAAGGAAAAAAAAAAAAAAAGAGAAGAAAATGAAGAAAAAAAAAAAAAAAAGAAGAAGACAAGAAAGAAAAAAGAGCCAGTATAAACAAATTTAAATGAATTTGTGTGGCTAGAAAAAAAAAGAAAAAAAATTGGAAATTGTGGAAAGAGCAAAGTTTGGAATTTTTGGTGAGTTACTAGTGTTTTGCATGGGTCATTCTCGGTAAGATGGTTGAAAGTTAACAATCAAGTGTGTTCTTTCTTTCATGACTTTAGCCTTTGTTTAATTCTTGTTTATCCTACCTTGTCCTGAGCCCCATGATAACCCTTGACGAAGACCTTTTGATTTGTACTTTGATTTATTTGAGTAATAGTGATGTGATAATTTTGCAAGCTTATGGCAAGAACATGCTATGTGATGAATTGAGTGCTTAAATGTCCTTGAAACACTTTTGAGTGCATGAGAGATTACCGGTGAGGTGGTTGTCACTTTTATGTGTTATTTGAGTTTGGGAAGTTATGAGGAAGTGGTATAGTCATTACAAATGCTTGATGCTATGAAAACTCCTATGTGGATTGCAAATCTTGCTTAGTTACACATTGCGTATTGAGAAGCCAAGTGTTGTGTGTGTTTGTTTTGTGATTATTGTCTAGTGTTGAGTCATGCTTGGGGACAAGCATTGTTTAGGTGTGGGGGAATTTGATAAGCTGGAAATTAAGTGGTGGATTGAATGTAATTTGAGGGCTATTTTGAGGGATTTAATGAGTTAATGGGCTGATTTTACTTGCAGGGGAGATTTCATAAAGGAAAGCAAAGAAAAGAGATTTTGGCGAATTTTTGGAAGAAGTGGGCTAGATTGAAGAAAAGGAACTGAAAAGGGAAATTTATTAAAGCGGGCTGTGGGTTGAGACCCAGGATTTATTTTGGATTTTACAATCATTTTTATTTTAATTGGTGTTCAAATTCAATTAGGAATAGTTATATATACTTAGTTGTGGGCCCGTTATTGGGGAGTAGTATATATACTACAAAACGTAGGTTTAGAAAAACATCTTTTGACTTTGGTTTTGGGAAGTTTTTGGCTGGAGACTGGGCAGACTTAGTCGGCGGATCAGGAGAGAATTTTGGCCAAAGATTTCTTGCGGCTACAGTACTACTCCTCTTCCTTATTGTTCATGGGATTTTTATTTATCATTGTTAGCTTTGTTTTTAACTCAATTATGAGTAGCTAGACTTTTAATTCTAGTCGGAGGAATTACACCCTAGATGTGAATTAAATTGTGAGATCAATTGTTCTTAATATCAATTAAGCTCTGATTATTTAATTATTCTCCGCTTTGATTGTTAGATTATTTAGCATTAATTGAATAGCTGGTAGCATTCAATTCTTCCTAGGTAGTCTAGTCAACTCGAATACACGAGGTTCGGTATTCCTAAGAGTTTCAATTCAACTAATCACGTGGTACGTAGGTTAGCGTTTTGAAGGGAATAATTAGTCAACGTGCAATTAAACAAGGTTTGGTTAATTGTAAATTGAATTGGGTCCTAGACTATCGAAATCAATGTTCTAGGAGGTTCCAGGGCAGATATTCGATTATAGATGCAATTAACGGAGGTTCCTTAATTGCTGGGTTAAATTTATAGGACTGAACTGTTAGGAGGTTCCAACAGGGAAAACCAATGTAATCAAGGTTAATTGGGAAAATTTGTGCATCGAGGATCAATTTATCACATCAGGGTGGAAACAATTCCTTTGACTAGATCATTTCATAAATTGAATTTAAGCATATTCTTGTTCTCTTTATTCATTTTAATTGAAGTTTAGTTAAGTAAATTAAATTATCAAAAACCCCCCTTTTGGTTACCAGGTTCTGATATAATTAATTCACTACCCTGCTTCCTGTGGAGACGATCCTACTCACTGCTTGCTATTTTTATTCTGTGTAGAGTAGGTATTTATTTTTGATTGGTTGACGACTCATCACTTATATTAGTGTTCGTTCAGTTTTAGGCTTATTTCGACAGTCAGTCATTCATGTCTCAACTAAGAAGCCATACGAGGTTACCTGCATGCATCTAATCACTTATTTCGGGAATATTCACTTTTTAATGGTTAAGGTTATTAACTGAAAATAAAGAATTAATTATTATTTAATTTAAATTTTATTATATTTTATAGATGACTTATTTTATTATAGTACTTATTATTATTATTAATAATAAAGTATTATAATAAAATAGGGAAGGAGTTGGTAGCATACATGCGACCGCAGCCACCGACGGGGGTTCACCGGTACATATTTGCAGTGTTTGAGCAAGAAGGGCCGATCGGAAATCCCGAGTGGAATGGAGTCCCACGTTCCAATTTCAGCACTCGGAACTTCGCCAAAGGCAACGGGCTCGGGCTTCCAGTTGCGGCCGTGTATTTTATTGCCCAGAAAGAACCCGCCGGAAATAAGAAGCGTTAGCGTCTTTACTATTGTTCTAGTATTAGTGCTAGGTTATTTCACGCTTTTAGTCCGTAAGAAATGTCCTCTCTCTTTATGTAATAGCTTTTCTTTTTCAGTGCCGTTTTGGGAGTTTTTTCTTTTTATTTTTTTTTTGGTTAGAATATGAATTCTCTATTTTAAAATATAATTAACTTTTAACTATATCTTTAATGTTAAGAATATTAAAATAATAGTTTTTTTTTATTTTTTTAATTAAACAGTCTAAAAGTTGGGACCGATGGCCGTGAAGTTCTTGGATATATTGAAATTCCAAGGAAATTACAAACAGAATTGACTCCTCGAGTCTATGAACAAAAACTTGATTTCGCTGATCTAAAGCTCCTAAACTATGATTTTCTTTTCCACTCTAAACTACACCAATATACAGAGAGCCCCAGAGCCAAAAAGCCAGAAACAAGCATACTTTTCATATAGCCAAACTACAATGTCACAAAACCAGCATAACTAAACCAGCCTAATTACACTATTTGAGCCTAAATGAAACTCTAGAAACAACCTAAATGAAACTCTAGAAACAACAGCAACCACAACAGCAATACTTTTCATATGAGCAGCCAAGTCCAGAAACTCCAGCCAAAATTATCGCCATATAAGCCACACAAAAGTTTTATAACAGCAATACTTTCAACTAAACAGCACCCATTCCAGAAACCGCAACCATACAGAAATATATCCAAAAACAATAGCAATAAAACAAATTCATATAGTCTCAAATCATAAATATCCAAGATCTTAAAGTTGCTAATGTTTTCAAATATCTAAACGGGAGGGTTTCACCTTTGATCTTACTGACCGCGGGGAAGGAGTCATTTGCCCGATTTTTTTGTCGATCCCTTCTACTTTTTACTGGGGTGAATCCCTCTTCCGCAAGCCTAAAAGTTGAAAAATCATCTGTGAAGCCACCTTGATTTTCTAGTTAAAGCAGTCAATTTTC
This sequence comes from Knoxia roxburghii, assembly GCA_030378225.1. Taxonomy (NCBI): domain Eukaryota; kingdom Viridiplantae; phylum Streptophyta; class Magnoliopsida; order Gentianales; family Rubiaceae; genus Knoxia; species Knoxia roxburghii. The sequence continues at coordinate 38,559,401 of CM059420.1, read as the reverse complement.
GGAGCATTCCTCTTCTATCCGGTCAAAAGGGTTACTTTCATATGAATTTGCTTGATTTCCTTTGGTTCCGTTTAGGGTTCCATAGCTTTTTATTCCAATTGGGGCATCTGTCTTTTTGTTTGCTGGCCTCCTTCCAATGGAACAGGGTTGTGTGCTTCCAATTGGGGCTTTTGATTTTGGTCCACAATTAGCTGCTCTATTTCCTTCGGGGCTGAAGCTGACCTTGTTAGCTGATGCTCCTCCCAGGTTTCTGGCAAATTACTAAATCCGAGCACTGAATCAATCTCCTTTGCAATATTTTCAATTTCCTGAACATCAATTGGTGATTCTATTCCTTCTAAGGAGGTGAAATTGCTTTCCTTTTCCTTCATTGCATCCTGACCTTTCACCGTTTCTGTTTCTGCCATTTAGGGTTGACTGTTGCTGGAAACGTTGTTCTCCGAGGGCTATTTTGGGGACTGATTTTCAAGAGGAGGGGGATTTGGAGGATTACCCTTCTGTTTCTTGAGAGATTAGCTTGATATTGAGAGGTTTGGGTTGGGATTATTTTTACTACCGATTTCTCCTTTGTGGATAGACCCGAAGGTCCTGCTTTAAAGCCATTATTTTCCAAAGTTGCTACTTCTTTGCCAGCGCCTTCTTTTGAAATTTGAACCGGCAAATCAGCCCTTTTACACTCAGTCAACCTATGACCAATCTTCTTACAATTATCACAATACTTTGAGATTTTCTTATATGTGAAGAACTGCTCAATCATCATTCCATTCTGCCCAATTGTGATAATCTTTGGGAGATCCTTCCGGATATATACTTCCACACAAACCCTAGTGACAGATGGTCGGGATAGAAGTATTGTTGCTTTGTCTACCTGAAGAGGAGTGCCCACTGCCAAAGCTATTGAGAAGACTAATTCCTGGTTGACGTACTCCACCGGGAGCTGCTCCAACAACACCCAAACTGGGAAATGGGGCGTCCATTTGAGCACCCTTATCTGGTATCCACCAATTGACCTTATGGATTTCATCCAGAACTTTTGGTAATCCTCCTTCAATTTGAATCGAAGGAGAATGTGTCTCTGGTTCAGCAACCCTAATTCGAAATCTCCATGAAACCCCAATTTTGAAAATTCCTTCCTAATTACGGCCATACCTGGTCTCCAAAAGGAAAATTTTCTGACTAGCGGGAGCCTATGGGGAGCTAGAAGTTTCTCCATTATTGTAGATGAGATACGACTTACCATCTTTGAACTGGACGGGTTTTATTTTGGAGGGAAGAGATTGAGTTTGATTTTGAAAGAGACTGGCGAATGATTTATGATTTTGGGGGAGGGGGATTTTTAGGGCCACCGGAGAGGTCCGGTGGCTCCATCGGGAACGGATTTGCGGGGCGATGGGGTTGGGGAAAGGGTCAGACAGGCTTTCTCTCACTTGGCTGAAACTCTCATCTATGAATATTAAAATAATAGTTATTTTTTGGTTTTAATTATTAATTTATTATATAATTTATATTAAATTATGTTATTTATATTAAATTTAAATGGTATTTTTTTAATTTTATATAAATTATTTTATAAATTAAATATTATTAATTATTTACTTAAAAATATCATTTTATATTTATTTATTATTTTTCAATAAATTTTTTAATATTTAAATTTTATCATTAATTTTGGGAGGAGCCACCGCATCAGGGGAGATCAGGGCTAATGCTAGTACTGGGCTATTAGGATCATTGTATTGTCTTCAACCAAAACCTCCTCTCGAGCCGCTGGAATTACAAGTGACATCGGCGGCACCTTGGGGGCCGCTGGATTAGCTACAAGTCGTGGATTCTGCGGCTGAGGATTAACTAAAGGAAGTAAACTATTGTCAGCGTTGGCCCTCAAATCTAGAGTTGGGACAATAGATTTTTCTGCTGCATTCAGTCCCAAATAACCTTCAATTTGCTTAAACTTTGGCATATATTCTTGAACCGGTGGCATCATCACCGGCCTTGGATTACCTGTAAAGCCCTTATTGCAGGCAATAGCTTTGTGTCCAATTTTACAACACTCTCTGCAGTATTCGAGAACATATTCGTATGTAAAATCCTGCACTATTATGTCATTGTCTACACATATGTGAATACTATGAGGGAGATCTTTCAAAAAATTAACCTAGGTCCTCGACACAGAAACATGCCACAGATGGCCTAGTTCTATGAATCGTGAGAGTGTCGATTTGTAGGGGTTTGCCCAAAGCCTGAGCAATAAAGAATAATGCAATGGTGTTCATGTATTCAATGGGGAGCTCATACATGGAAACCCAAATTGGTGCGAATGGGTCTTCCTCAAAATTGAAGCGCGGCGTCCACTTCAGCACGCACATTTGATATCCCTCTAAATTTCATGTTGGTTTGATCCAACATCGCTAATAATTAGCTTTTGCTTGAAACTCAATAAGAACATGACGTTGGTTCATCACCCGCCATGAAAACCAACATTTGCAAAGTCCTGTCATAGTTTAGACATCTTGGGTCTCTCAAACGAAAATTTTCCAACCAGAGAATGTTTAAAAAGTGTGGCCATAAGGTTTCATTCTGCTTCAGTAAAAACCAACTCTGGTAAGCTATTGAAGAAATAGATTTCTTTTGGCGGTGATATCGATGCCTTCTCAGTAGAAGCTTGCGCTGCAAACAAGCTTGAAAAAGTCCGAGATTTTTGCAGTGTAGTGCCACCGGTTGATGTAGAACCCCTAACGGCGGGAACTAATATGTCGGGTACGGTTACGATGACAAAGAAAGTTGATTTTACCAAATCTTAATTGTTTAAAGTTTTATGCACACATAATAAATTTTGTTTTTTTTTTTCTTTCAAGTAAACTGGATATAATTATTAGTTTATTCATCAATTAAAAAGGGTGATCATAATTGTATGGTTTAGGCAAATTATATCGTAATAGATGACAATTAATAATTTAACATAAATTAATTATTTTATTACAATAATATATATTCACATAGTGTACAGTATAATTGTTGGTTTGCTTATCTAAAGCTACGAGGGTAATTGTATTTCCTTCTCTTGTTTATTCAAGTATTAACTTTCATGTCGGTGAACATATTAAATTTTTATGTGGAAGTAGCTGGAAAAATTTAAATGCTCTTATTTGATCGATGTCCAGTTTCCTTCTCTTGGCCAAAACGCTAACACGACTCAATATAGTTGATTTTCCACGTTCACATTAAACCACCCATAAATCAAGATTCAGGCTAGATTTATCTATTTTTTAAAGGTATAAGTGAAAATCTGAGCCTAAAAAAATAAAATCTTTTTATTTTAATACTAAATACAAAGATGACTCGAACTCAACACTTATTTATGGTGAGCGGAGTACCTATCACTGGACTACATTCATCTTTTATAGTAAGAAAAATTTTCTTTAGATAAATATGTCAAATTTTAAAGTAAGAATTTTTGTTCATATTTTATTTTGGAAAAAAAAAAAACTCCTCAATCTTTAAAATCTCAGACTAAACTTGTACTCCATAAAAATAAAAATAAAAATCTCAAACTATACTGTAGTACTAGAGATCATAACAAAGTGCAATAGAAAGAATATTTTCTCAATCTGAATATTCATTATTTTCTCTTTAATCAATCTAATTTTATTATTTGTCAAATAATATTTTGTAGTATAAATTTAAAACTATCATATAACAAACTGCTTTTAAGATGGGAATATGGCATAAAGTTCCCATCAACCAAAATGATAAAATGAATTTTACAAAAAAAAAAAAAAATTGGTCTAATTTTTACGTTTTCACAATAACCGCTTTATGCAACGAAAGAGCCGAAAAGATTACCATATTTCCAGGAAGTATTCTTGAGCTTTTTCGATGAGCAAATGGAGAAGCAAAACAAAACAATTTTGTGATGGGTAGTACTATTTGTAGCCCATTTATTACTATTTATAGTCTTATTTTTTAAATATATTACCCATCATATTCTTCTTATAATACCTATAATATCCCTCTCTAAATCATTTTCTGCCCCTTGTCCCCAATATTCTACTCCTTCCTTTCCTCCTCCTCCAACACCCTCACCTCACCTTCCTCCCCCACCCCCTTTCTCGGCTGTCACATTTTACATTTGCGTTTTACCTCAGGAACTAAAAAGACCAAACTTTACAACAAATACAGATAGTAAATACAAACAGTATCTTAAACCCACGACTTGAAAATAGCAAAGCAATAAGGGGCAAAAAGGAACGCTAGTTTCAATCCATGGTTCTATAAACAGAAGCGGAGGAAGCAACAAAAAAAAATAAAAGAAAATAGGAATAATTTGATCGTCACCTGCAGAAGAGAAATCCTCAACGCCTGCCCGGAAACCCATTCTGTAAAAAAACGAAGAGCTGCGAATGAGAAAAATAAAAACTTAGGGACTTTATTAAAGGAAACAAAGGTGAATTTAGAAGACTACAAGGGTCTAGGGCATAAACATAAATTTAATAATTTAAAAACTAAAAACCCCTTTTCCCTTTCTTTTCCTTTTCTTTCTCTCTTCTTCTTCTTTCCTTTTTTCCTCTCTCTCCCCGACTCTCCCTCGCCTCACCACACCACCGCCGGCCACCCTCGTTACCGGCCGTCCTGGCCTCCATCCGGCCAGCTAAACCTACCAAAATGTTCCCCACAACATAAGGAACAAAAACCTACCCTCCATTCTCTATTTTGGTCTAATTTTTGCTCTCCCCAAACCCATCTACCCGCCGGCGTTCATCCCTGATTCCGGCCACCCCGGCCGAAGTTTGAAGGACCTCTCACGACAAAAACACTTCTCCTACCCTGTAGAACAAAACCCTCAAAGAAGATTTTCATTTTGGAAGCTGCATGTTGATGGATTGAAAACGAGTGAGTTCATCTATAGAAGCAATCCAATGTCTGTTAATTTTAACATGATAAGAACATCATAACAATCATGTCAATTAGGATCTTGAATATAATAATAACCACATAGATAAAGCACATAAAACATACCTTAATGCGGAATTCGTCATTATCAGAAGATCACCAGATATACAAGAAACTAGATCTGCAGCAGGATCGCAATAATCCCTATAAACTAGTTTCTCCACCTTGACCCTCTTAAGCGGTAGATAGCCAGATGGAGAGGCAACTTTATTCTACCCACACATATAATAGTGCTGTGTGTTAATTAATTAGGGCAGGGAGAGGACTAGTTTATATACCCACAATCTTTAATCTAGTACGTCCATCGAATACTAGTTTAACGGTCCAGATTTAATCATAATATTAAACTGATTAAGAAACCTAAACCAACTTAATTGGGCTTATTAAAGATATGGGCCATAACATCCAGGCCATATTCTTACATTCTCCCACTTGGCCGGATGTTCCACAATTCCGTTTAATAGTATAACATAAGGCTAGCAAGATTAAATCTGTCAACCATTAACATCATTAACACCTTAACATAACAAACCATATAATGTGAGTTATGGCGGTCATACACAGTATAGTCATATACTCCCTTCCACACACCACAACATTAAGGGCTTATCATGTCAGGTTCATAAATTGCATATAAACAACATACAGTCCACATACTGTTATGAAAAGTCATACGAATTTCTTATTCAACCAATCATGCATGCATAAGCATATAGAATAAGAAATAGAAAATCAGAAACAATTTATTATTGAGTTCAAGAGTATTAGAACATCATCGTCATTAATACAACTAAGGCTCATCATAAGCACGTGTTTAAAAGCCTTTAGTTGTAAACCCTTAGTTAGAATCTGCAATCATGAGATTCAACATAATATGTTCTAAATAACACTCATTGTTTCTGAATATCTGCTTTAACGATAAAGAACTTAAAATTCATATGTTTTTGACATTAGGAACATTTATCGTCTTTTAAGAAGATAATTACTGCAACATTATCATAAATTTTCAACGGCTCGCGTACAGTGTCGACAACTCCAAGCCTTGAAATAAAGTTTTGCAGCCATAATGCAACAATAGTAGCCTCATAACAAGCTACAACTTTTATTTCATAATGGATGCAGTAATGACAGATTGTTTGGTACTATCATAAGATTGCTCTTTCAATTAAGAAGAACAAATAGCCAAACATAAACTTTCAACTGTCAATCATCCATTAAATTCTGAATTTAAACATCCAATCATATAATTAATTAGATAACTTACAAGTAAGCATATAATCATTTGTTCATTCTTAGAAAGGATTTCTTTAGTCTTACTCAACAAAATCAAATCATTAGCAACAAACAAAATATTGTCAATATATAAAATCACAATTATAAACATACTCCCACTGATCCTCGGCAACTACACTGATCAACAGTGATTTCCTTAAAACCAAAGAAGCAATGATATTATTAGACATAATATATCATTGAGCGAAAGCTTGTTTTAAGTTCATATATTGACTTCATTAGTTTACACACAATTTCTTTATGCTCAATGAAAAACCTTTAGGTTGATCCATATGAACTTCTTTATTAAGATCCTCATTCAAAATGTTGTTTTCACATTCATATAATGTAACTCTAAAACAAACTGAGTCACTGAAACCAAATATCTCAATAAATCATTCTTTGAGATAAGTTAAAAGTCTCTTTCTAACCAATGCCATTTTTTCTGAGTGTAATCTTTGACTACAAGTCTAATTTTACATCCTTCGACATTGCCATTCGAGTTGTGTCATGATCTTAATGAACCATTTCACCCAACTCATTCAGAGCTTTCTAGCAAGTCTACAAGATCACAAACATCGATATGAGTCATTGATTTCAACTCTTAGTTCACAACATCAATTCACATTCCAGACTTATTACTTCCTATGGTTTGTGAAAACAAACAGAATTTATCAATGTCATAATCAAATCTAACTTTGCAAATAAACTACATAATCATTGGAAATAACTTACATTCTAACCCTTACAGGTTTATTAAAGTTACTCCAACAAGTTTACTTACTTGCTTTGGTGATAAGTGAGGTTCTCATGGGTACTTTTCCATTATTCAAATATTGTTATTGATTATTCTAATCCAACAATAAATGAACAACACTTGAAATAGTCATGAATTCAGGAACATTTATGGGTAATGAGACATTAACCCTTTCATTAATATTCACAACTTGATTTTCAGTACTCCCACTAACTTTATCTTTCTCTAAAATTTTGGCATGCCTACTTTAACAATTTTAGAACTATGGTTTGGATAACAAACTCTATACCCTTTGGAGTTCTCTAGGTCACCAATAAAGTAGTCTTTAAACGTTCAAGAATCCAATTTTCTTTCATGTAGATTATAGACGCGTGATTCTGTTAGACAACCCAAACATACAGGTGTCTTAAACTAAATTTCCTTTCAGTTCATAATTCAAGAGGAATATTGAAACTGACATACAAGAAACATTATTTAACAGATACACGACAATTCTAAATACATACATCTACAAAACTTTGGGTAAAGAAATTACTCATCATACTCCTAACCATATTCATTATGTTCTATTTTACATTTCTGACATAGTGTATTGTACACATATACCTTAACTTTCGAGGAACTTAGTAAATGGACCAGGATCCTGTTCAAATTCATAATATATATATATTTTTAAGACTTACCACATTTATCAATCTTAAAATTTTCACTTTTCTATCTAATTGCATCTCAACCTCTCTTATAAATACCTTAAAGGCATTTCTCGATTGAAATTTTCCATGAACCAAATAGATATATCCATATAGTGAAAACCATCTATAGAGGTGATAAAGTATTTTTATCTACAAAAAAACAGAATATCATAAGGTCCACAAATATTAGTGTGTATTATTTCAAGAAGTTGACTGCTTCTTGTGGCTCCTTTCTTGTTATGTGTGGTTTGCTTACCCATAATACATTCCACACATAAGTCAATATAAGTAAAATTTAGATTCATTAGAATCTCATTCTTTACTAATCTCTTGAAACTTTCTTTAGATGTATGACCCAAACATTTATGCCACTATTAAGCAAAATTTTTCATAAATCAAACTACTGTACTTTATTCCAATAATTTTGTTAACAATGAATAGGGATTTTGGAACTATCAAGTTTCAATTTATATAAGTCATTAAAACATACTATGGCCGATAAATAAATTATCTTTATATAAATCAAAACAACATTCCAACCAAAAACTTAATATTTAAATCATAAGAAATCCCTACATAATACGGGAACTATAAGTAGTCGTATCATAGTCAAACCACCAAGTATAAGAGGGAACTTTAGATAAATTTGATTCAAAGCATACATGAACATAATGTACACTTTTATTTCTGAATTAATACTTATTTTAAAGACAATCATTCTGACAATGTCATTACTTTCGTAAGAGTAACATTTATCTATCTTTTGTTCCACTCTTCCATCATCATCAACCTGTAAAACTTAAGTAGGTTGTTTCAACTTAAAGTTTTGGCTTTTGGTTTGATTTTCTTTTCAACTTCTTGACACTAGGTTAGTGGAATGAACTCCTATTTTCTTTAATCTCGCTTCCTTTTGTATAATCTTAATGGAAAGTTCATCAATATTCCACTTATCCTTTTATGTGTTATATTGATGTGAAACAATCCACAACAGGAAGTGAGTTCATAATGAACTTCATTAAGGAAGAGTCATTCACATTTATATCTAGTATCTTTAGTTTTGTTACAACAATAGTCATGTTTAGGACAATAGCTATATGTTCTTTGACCTATCAATCTTTATAGTCATGAGCTCAATCATACATGCCTATACACACACATTATTGTATAACAAAATTTCTTATCCTCATCTTTAAGAAAATCATTTTGCATTCTGATTTTCACTTCTAGGAAAAGTTAACTTAATGTTGCTTATAATTTGTAATTTGTGTAGATTAAAATATAATCTATTGATAATAACATATAAATGCTCACTTAATAAATCAGACACAAACATTATTCATAAAATGTTGTTGATTTCCTTTGGGAAATACAACAATATATCTATCATCATGATTTGAATGCTATTTGAGCTTTATAAGAAAATTAAATTAACTTCATAAATATATAGTATCTTTGGATAACTATATATATGCAACAAAATATTTTAATTTTCTCCTTTATATTATCGGTTATAGAATATTGATTTTCCTTTGGGTAAAATCCATAATTTCTATCAACCAATAAATTTCATAATGTATCCAAGAGTACATACGATTATATGACTATACATTCAAAATTAATTTGGTCACTTTGGTGACTTACAAATTAACTTTATCTAAATGTCATATAATAAAATAAATATGACATTATATAAAACATATGAAATTATATGGCTACATTCAAAATTAATTTGGCCACTTTGGTGACTAACAAATTAATCTTATCTAAATGCCAAATAATAATTTATGGAATTACATAAGTTCATAAGATTATATGACCACGTTCAAAATTAATTTGGTCACTTTGGTGACTGACAAATTAACTTTATCTTAATGTCATATAATTGAACAATTCTAACACTCATAAAATACAGTAAATTATATGACCACTATCAAAATTAATTTGATCACTTTGGTGACTAACAAATTAACTTACACTTAACGTCATATAATTAAAACGATCATTGTATTTTATAAATTAAATAAATTATATGACTAAACATACTAAATTAATTTGGTCACTTTGGTGACAAACAAATTAATTTTCACTTAATGTCATATAATTAAAACAATTATAGAATTCCATAGATTATAAAATTATATGATTACATTCAAAATTAATTAATCACTTTAGTGATTGAGAAATTAATTTTCACCTTAATGTCATATAATATGCCATAAAACACATAAATTATATGAGTACATTCAAAAATTAATTTAGTCACTTTAATGACTAGTAAATTAAATTTCACATAATATCATATAATAAAATATTTAAATATATCACCCCAAAATCAAATTTGCATCCATAATGTGCAAACCAAACAATTATCATATATAAATAAAACATAATCGGCCACATACATAATTTTCTTAATAAGGAATATGCTGCAATTATAGTAATTTGGTTGTCTAACTGTGTAACAGCCAATTGAGCGACGGAAATTGAGTATGAAAAACAAGGGCAACATACATTTTCCTTAAGGTTTGGGCGGCGGCCCCCTTAAGCATAACAAGGAAAACAAACCCATAATATAATATAACTCTAGCCCATTAGCCATTAAACCATTCACACATAAACCTTTATTATGTAAGTAACTTTGTGAAAAAGAAATTAAGCGGCAGCGGCGGGAAGCTCATTCTTAATGGGGCAAACATATTCTTGATTAATTCATTCATAATTTAATTAATCTAAAAGCTATGAATTATTATTTATTCAAAACTCAGGCTCTGATACCACATGTTAATTTTAACATGATAAGAACATCATAACAATCATGTCAATTAGAATCTTGAATATAATAATAACCACATAGATAAAGCACATAAAACATACCTTAATACGGAATTCGTCATTATCAGAAGATCACCAGATATACAAGAAACTAGATCTGCAGCAGGATCGCAATAATCCCTATAAACTAGTTTCTCCACCTTGACCCTCTTAAGCGGTAGATAGCCAGATGGAGAGGCAACTTTATTCTACCCACACATATAATAGTGATGTGTGTTAATTAATTAGGGCAGGGAGAGGACTAGTTTATATACCCACAATCTTTAATCTAGTACGTCCATCGAATACTAGTTTAACGGTCCAGATTTAATCATAATATTAAACTGATTAAGAAACCTAAACCAACTTAATTGGGCTTATTAAAGATATGGGCCATAACATCCAGGCCATATTCTTACAATGTCAAGGTAAGTACTTCTTCTAACCATTTTAGAGACAAATCAAGATAGATTTGGAGCTCGAAATGTAAGTAATACATTTAACAAAGTTAGTAATAAAACATCCCTCTTCACTTACCTGACTAGTTAGTCATTGTTGAATGATAGAATTATACCAATCAAAGAAAAGACTGTATTCCCAAATAAAGATGAAGGTGGGATCAATTACTAATTGGGGTAGTTATAGCCTAACAAGAAAAATTTTAAGGTTAAAATTTGAATATAGACTTCACTGTAATAAATTAATGAATGAAATTTGCTTTCTAAAATAAATAATCAAGAAATATTTTGTAATCAGCATATAGTTTAGGGGGTATTTTGAAATTTAACACCTCTTAACAACCGAGTCGAATTGCGTGAATTGGGCCTGAAAGTCAAAAATTAACCTATAAAACGGCGCCCACCGCTGGCTCAGTCATTCGGTTCGACCCACACCCAGGCCCTGACCCGTAAAATACAAATTCCTTCCTTTTTTTAGTTTTCCTAAATTCTCAGTTTATTTTAAATACCTTCTAATTTTCACCAATGACGTAGTTTCGCCGCCCAGCTCAGCCCCTCCTCAGCCTAGGTTTGAACATACGCCCCCAGAACTCCCCAACCTTTCGCCGTATCAAAAACCAGAAAATTTTGAGAAATAAAAAATTTGATTTTGAAAACAATAGTACGCTGATTTAGGTAGAAACCTAGGTAGATTGGAAAAAAAAAAAAAGGACAGGCGCGAATCAATTTGTAGGATTTATTTTTTGGTGGATTTTTTAATGAACCATATGGTTCAATTGTGTTCGCTGGCAATCCGTTGAAAATGCTCGTCGCCGATCTTTTGCAACCGCGCATAGACCTTACCTCACCCCGTGTATTTTCTCTGGTTTCGACATGTCGAGGTTCTTCCTTTTCTCTGCCTCTTGTAATTGGTTTAGTAATCGTATAAATTTGTTGTGCTAATAGCAATGCCTTCAGAAGTTAGGTGATTGTTGAGGCCGTGCTTTGCTTCATAGAATTGACAAATTAGCGTTTTTCTTTATTCGTAATGAATTTGGATTGTATAATCCTTACACCGATGTGGGTTTGATTATTATTATTATTGTTGTTATTATTATTTTATTTCTGTTAAGCAGCAATTGTTATGTTTGAAGTTGAATTTACAAATTAAATTGACCGACATTCTGAAAAAAAATTTAAATAAATTGTTGTCATTCTATTCCCTTGAAGAATCAATACTATGCAGTATACTGCTTTGCTCCCGGTCACCCTAAGTACCAGGCAGTGGCACAGTATTAATGATTCCTAGTTTGACTGTAATCATGCATGCAGCTATACATGAAGGGATGACTGTTTTACTGGATCGGTGTTATGCTAAAAGCTATAGATGACTAAGGGATTTCTTTTCTCGTGGGCATTTATAAGGTCGACATGCTGTTTTAGCTTGAAGATGACAATAGTAAATTCGGTTTTTACATCTAGGAGATTGTGTCCAGATTAAAGAAGATGGAAACTAGGGATCTGGGTCTTGGGAAGGGTTGTTATTCTGATTTCCATTCAATTAGTAGTTTGGCTTCTTTGTTTGGGTTCCTTTTGGAGGATTGATTTTCTACTATCTTAAATTACTAGGTTAAAGATCAATCGTAAAATATATTTGGATCATGTACATTATTTATGGAGTAAATTTTTGAGACCATTGTTGATACTGGTCCCATATCAACTGCTTTTGAGACCATTTTGGAGTAATATGTCTTTTCTGCATGTGTTAACAAGTATCTACATCAATAAATCTGCATGATTCTGATGCTACTTTTCATAACTAACAACTCAATGTTTTAATTTCTTAACCTTTTGATCAACATTTGATTATTTGCTTATTTCCATTTGCCCATCGCCAAAGGATTTTTATATTAAATTGATTTGATTGAAATATCTCTGCATTCTTAGATTATTATATGTTGTTGTACTATTATCTGGAAATATCTCTGCATTCTCAGATTATTGTATGATGCCATATTATTATTTGGGGTTCTTTTTTCTTGAGGGTTATTTATTGTTATTGGGGCCTAAATTTCATGATAGAATTAAAACATAAATTGGTTAGTTTTTTGGGTGCCTCAGGTTTGGATTCCCATTGTAGAATTTGGGGGCTCACATTAGCTTTTTAGCTTTCTAGAGCTAGGGCTTTGCTTCCAAATCAAAGACGCGTCAATTATGGCTTTTATTATATGCATACAAATTCTCTACCTGCTGACATGACTCAAAAGGGTTTTGGTTGATGTTGTTGGCAAGGCAGGTTCTTGACTTTTGGAAAGAGATTTGCACAATCTTTACGCCAGAATCACGCTAGCACAATCTATTCAGGAGGGTTGAATTATGGCTATAATCAGGCTAGCACTATATATTCTGGAGGCTTAATATGTGGGCGAGTTGTTGGAACAGGATTGTATTCCCCAAACTTTAGGCAATACACCAACTCTGTGTGTCCTAGTACTAGACTTACTTTGTCTTTGTTTTCTGGGACTAGAAAGCAGCTATTTGCTGGGGCACTTGAGAGAATTTCAGCAGTTACATTGGGTAAAACAATAGCACATAATCCACAATGTGCTTGGAAGCGATTTTACAAGAGTTCTTCTTGCTGGAGGCAAAGTAGTTTGCCTATCAAGGGAATTTTTCCGGCAGTTAGCTTAAGATTAAGCCGCGCTTATGGCAGTAGATCTGCTTCATTCACGTTGTTTGGTACTAGAAACCATATTCTTACAAGGAGGCTCAATAAATTTTCGACTGTTCCACCAGGTAAAGCACTTGTACAACGTGCGCAACTTGCTTGGAAGACTTTTTACAAGAGATCTTCCGGCAATATACGCACCAGTCTTCCTATAAGAAGAATTGCTCAGGCTGTTAGCATTGCTTTGAGCCGCTCTTATGTGGTTGTCCCCGGAATATTTGCAATGGCGTGTGGAGGAAATGTAGCATTTGCACAAGCGCAAGCGCATCCAGATGTGGATTTCATTCAGCCAAGGGATTCAATATACATGCGTGCCCGTGATGGGCATGTTTTGGTTGTTTCTTTGATGATTTCTGTACTACAGGGGATTGTTTTGTTGCTCCGAGCGCTCTATCTGGCCTTTCTTTTCTCGCCAAGCATTGCAATGGCTCCATTTGCAGATTCTTTTGGACCCCAGTACCGGAAGATTTGGCTTCAGCTTGTCCATCATACGCTGGAAAGAGCGGGTCCTGCTTTCATAAAATGGGGCCAGTGGGCTGCATCACGTCCTGATCTTTTTCCTAGAGATTTATGTGCTGAGCTCTCTAAGCTTCACACTAAAGCACCTGAACATAGCTTTGCCTACACAAAAAAGACAATTGAAAAGGCTTTTGGACGTAAGATAACAGAAATTTTTGATGACTTTGAGGAGACACCTGTAGCATCAGGAAGTATCGCTCAGGTGCACCGAGCTACTTTGAGGTATCGATATCATGGTCGTCAAATGAAGCCTATGGTTGTGGCTGTGAAGGTTAGACACCCTGGTGTTGGTGAATCCATTAAAAGAGATTTTGAAATTATCAATATTGTGGCAAGAATGTCAAAGTTTATTCCCACATTGAAATGGTTGAGATTGGATGAGAGTGTCCAGCAATTTGCAGTTTTTATGATGTCCCAAGTTGATCTTGCAAGAGAAGCTGCCCACCTGAGTCGTTTCATCTATAATTTTCGGAGATGGAAGCACGTCTCTTTCCCAAAGCCAGTATATCCACTGGTACATCCTGCTGTGCTGGTTGAAACATTTGAGCAAGGGGAATGTGTTTCTCACTATGTTGATGAGCTTCAGGGGCATGAACGACTTAAAAGTTCACTTGCTCACATTGGAACTCATGCATTATTAAAGATGCTCCTGGTAATAATTTCAACGTTGTCCATTCTGTACACTAGCATTTATGTTTAATGTTCTCCTGTGTAGACAACTTTATAATGAGTTTAAACATGTTTTTATTTTGATTGGATATATTGCAAACTGGTAGATCCAACATGGCCCATGTAAGAGAGGGTGGGCAGTTCTTATTTTCTGATAGTTTTTCCACTTATGTTCCAGGTGGACAACTTCATTCATGCTGACATGCATCCTGGAAACATCCTTGTGCGAGAGGGTCAGAGCAAGCCTTCGCGGAAGCGACTTTTTAAGTCAAAGCCTCATGTCATTTTCCTTGATGTAGGGATGACAGCTGAGCTTTCTAAAAGTGATCGAAGTAATTTGGTTGAGTTTTTCAAGGCTGTTGCTCTTCGAGATGGTCAGACTGCTGCTGAGAGTGCACTAAGACTATCAAAGAAACAGAACTGTCCCAATCCGGAAGCCTTCATTGCTGTAAGTACTTAATTTTGTATGGAATGCATTATTTTTTGGTTTTGTCCTTGTTTCAGAAAGCCAGTCTTCAATATTTGGATGTTTATTGCATTTTTGCATAGTTTTATTTAAACAGCAGTCTAAATGGACCAAGTGCTTTTAATGTTAATGTTGTTGAAGATTTGTCTGCATGAAGCAATTCTAGCCACAAACTTGCAAGGGCTTCTCTATTTCAAAGCTGTTCTTTAGTTTAAGCAGATTAAAAGTCAACTGAATGAATAAATTGAGGAGGAATGTATTTCTTTTGAACTATGTTGGAGGCTTGATCCATTTTCTTGACCATCTTATCTAATATGTTGGCTTCCTTGCTTTTACAGGAAGTAAAAGAGTCATTTGATTTTTGGGGTACTCCTGAAGGTGACTTGGTTCATCCAGCAGATTGCATGCAACAATTACTAGAACAAGTTCGCCGGCATAGAGTAAACATTGATGGCAATGTGTGCACAGTGATGGTTACAACTTTGGTTCTTGAGGTACGGTGTTCCTTCATCCTCATCTATAATAAGATGCCAACCACACTCATTTTTGTTCGATAGAGACACGTCTCATGGTTCTATCCAATTTTACGTATCAGTTGTCGGATGAACTCCGTGGTTTGTGTTTTGTTCTTGTCTTGAATGACCGTGATTTTTCGTTTCAGGGTTGGCAAAGAAAGCTCGACCCAGATTATGATGTAATGCATACACTTCAGACAATTCTACTGAAGGATGATTGGGCAAAATCGCTCTCTTACACGATTGAAGGACTTATGGCTCCCTAGATAAGGCTCTTTTTGCTGCTAATATCAAACCTACAAATTCTTTTAAATGGCCGGTAAGTCAGTGATGTATACGATCTACTAAACATTTTTGGGCCAGCCCTTATAGATTTGCGTTGGCGCAAGTTTTGTAATGGAAAAATTTTGTTCCGTTCTGGTTATTTTATTTTGATGAAGGTCATTAACCACCAGATTTTTAGAGTTCCAAATATAGTTTTGTAGTTCATAGCACTTTTTCACCGAAAATGGCAAGAAACTCTGTTTAGAATCCTCTGTTGTCAGGGATTCCATTAAAACATTTTTCCATGAAAGTATATGTATGAATAAGAGAGTGATGATAACATACTATCGATTTCACATTATTGGTGAAGGGTTTAGTTATTCCATGTAATTATTACTATATTTAGAAATAAAAATTATTAAATTTAGAATGTTTGCTGATTACATGGTATAATTTTTCGATTATGACTTTGTTTTATATATTTTTCCAACAGTTATTATAAATATATTATTTTTTAATGTATTTTTGGAGTATCACAATAATATTCTGCATAGTACAAATTCTCCTAATCACGAACACTATCGTTAATATATATATATATATATATTTTTTATACAAAGAAAGAAATCGAAATCTGAAGAAAATCGAAATCTAAATGACTGGAAGTCAAGACCTATTGGTATGAAAGGGAGGTGCCAATCATTGGGCAACCAAAACCTTTGCTTTAGAGGTGCGTTTGTTTCGAGGTAATCGGAATTTAATAATTTAACAATCATTAAATGAATCTGATTGTCTTTAACTTGTTTGGTAACATTCATTAAAGGAATCTGATTGCTTTTAGCTTCTTTCGTAACAAAACAATCATTAAAGGAATCTGATTACTTTGACATGTTTGAAAATATAGTAATCGGAATCATTTTACGATTGCCTCATTTTCATTGCCTCCAAACAAACACACCCTAAGATAAAACTTCCCAATAAAGAGAGAAAATATTTCAAAGATTAAAACTTTATTAGTATCTCCAGATCAAAACTACATTGATAATAGCTTTTGTAGATGAAATATCTGAAGATTGAAGCAGATGTAAACATTATTTTTTATATAAGTGGGCCAGATCAAAAAACTATTCAAGCAAAACTTTCAAGGAACTGGTAACTTTTCAATTAATCTTCTATTGATACAATCAATGTAATCTGTACAAAGCTTGCATGAATAAAGAAACTCCTTCATACCATCTTTAATTGGAGGAAAAAGGAAGGAAAAAAAAAAATCTATAATTTACCAGTGCCTTCCCTTCATTATAATAGATGGTACCTTTTGCGGGAGTTGAGAGCTCTATCTCGTTCTCTTTCAGGTTGTTTTAACTGCAATTCGAATTGTTATCATCAGGAGAAAAGTTGTCACTTTACACAGACTGGCTAATCCAGTAAAAACTGCAACACGAATTGGAAAACCATCAATCTCTACCTAAAGTTTCACCAACAATCTAAGTTGTATGGAAATGATACTGTAAAAACTCTTTAACCCACCACCACACTCACCTAAAGTGAGAGGTTGCTTATGTTCTTGCATCTAGATTCAGCTCCACGACGCTCAGAAGCTGGGAAGCTGCTGCCCGAAACCTATAGAGAAAATGGCATTTGTTACAGAAAGAGAAGTGGAACAGGTCAAGAAGAAAATAATCTATGTAAAAAGCTACACTAACCGATTACTTCCCGGTTGAGGTGCAATGAGCATTCTCCTTCTCAAGCATTCGAAGCGCCAAATGAACCATCTAATTGCATGTTTCCACACCCGTTCTATAATTCTCAAGGGTTGCTGTATGATTATAAGGAAAAGATTAGAAAAAATTAAGAACATTCCGTAATGGCACTGTTAATCTAGTAAGAAAAAGACTAACGCCACCTTTAACTCCGTCGCATGACAGCAGAAACCCATATTGACCAAGGGTGTTGGCATGAATGAATGTAGTGAACTTAAGCATTACAACTTTCTCAATAGTTTCCAACAGTCCTCACTCCACTTGCTTGCCGTCGGTCCTGGATTTAATATATGTAAGGAACTTCACAAGAAAATTATCCACAAAACATGGTAGCAAATTACATGAATTAGTACTTTTCTGTCTCGTTATAAAAGCATTTTCAGCTAGTAGAATAACAGCTAATATCATAGACCAGCAAATGAATGAATTCTTTTTTATTTTGTGTTCTGAAAAAGCCTTCGGAATCAGGACAGTTAGATATGGACACAAAAACTGAGGACATCCAGTAAAGTTGACATACCAGAAAATTACTAGAACTAACAATGTTTTACGAGTATATCATATATATCTACCACCAAGAGAAAAAATGGGGGATGGGATGAACTGAAGTCTTTCCTCCATCAATGAAAAAATATGCAAATTACAAAACTTTGCAGTTTTCTAAGATGAAAGAAGCTAGGATTCAAACCACAACATAACATATCAGGGGAACTCATGTTGAAAATGCTAATCGCTACAATATCTCATGTCCCGGCATCTTGAGAAATCCTTTTACTGACAAATAAATGAATCACATTCAAATGATTTTTTAAAATGAAAACGGCACATACAAGTCTACTAGTCATATATTGAAAGCACGCTAATTCACACTCTTCTTTATCAAAATGATCCTCGGTAAGAAGAAAAGATACAACAGAAACTACATTGTCATGTACAGAAATGCTCATTGAGATAGTGGAAAATCAGAGACTTCTAGCAGAGTAAATACAACATAATTCTTTCATTTAGTTAAGAAATCACTTAAAAAGATTCAGCAATTCCGAAGTACCCAGCTAATATATGATGTTGAGCAAATCAAGACAATTAAAAACCAATTTCTTAACAAGTAATCCAGAAATGGTTTACCAATGAAGCTTACTCTTTGCACATTAGTTTTTGGATTTCTTCAATTGCTGCACTGATTCCATAAGTAGTCATCCTCCCAACCTGGAAGAAGTGAATTTCAAAAATTGTTCAGCAGCTGTAATCACATGGTGCATAAATACATTAACAGCACACTTGATGAGAAATCACCTCCAACACTTTTTCTCTAGCTTTGTGACGAAGTGGAAGAAGACGTATTTCATCAGTCAAACGAATACATTCAGATGTACTTTCAGGTGAGACGAAGTCTAGAACAATATTCACACATGACTGCAGATCAAAGTATCAAATATTTAGAACCACACAGTTAGCAACAATGTGAATCATCTCTCAAGTAAACCAGTTCCAAAGATAAGCATATGAAACCTCAAAATAACATCTTTTAAATATATAAATCAGGATACAGAATGAGAAACTGTAGTTTTAACCACTTTTGCCAAAACTGCTCTATATGCTTTCATCACCGTGAAAACGTGGAAGCATTCGAAATATAAGTCTGTAGCTCATTCAGAAGATCTGAATCTTATATTGTGTATTTCAAAATTTTACTCCAGTTTATTCAGAGAACGATACATGACCGCTCTATCATTAACCAGAATTAATGAAAAGATCAGAACTCTCACTGCATAAATTAACGCTCTTGAGTTATCCCACCTTACTAATGAATTGGCAGTTGACTGATTGCTGTGCATTATAGGAGCAGCCATATCAGTGCCAAAGAGTCCAAGCTATGTTAAGTGAAGGAAATAATTTCATGATATGAGGAATAGAAGCGCCAGCTATCAGAGGGTAGAATCGTAGCAGTCGAATAAAAATAGTGATAGCAATAATAATATTATTAGTTTTCTTTAAAATTTGAACATCCAGAGACGAGTGATGTATATTACAAAATTTCCATGTTGCTTAAAGTGAGGCAAAAGAAACATTGCAATAGAAGAAAACTATGTACATTTATGCAATCCTGTTAATGGTTTGCAAGGCTACCTTAAGTTTTCGAATTTGATATGGACATCCTGCTGGAATCATGATAGCTTCTCCTGGGTGTTGGTCAAAGGTCCACGGCTGAACATCTGAGAGCAGCAAAATGCAGATCCACAATAAGATTTAGCTAAAAAAATTTTACCAAAAACAGGTGATAACAAACTTACCAAACTCCTCCTTTAGTCTCAACTTGTGAAATGGATCAAGGAAGAAAGTCTGATCAAGAATTGGATGAACCACCTGCAATTTACACAAGAACAATAAACAACTTGCTCTGATATTCTTCCATTTAATTTAACAAAGTGATGCCCTCTTACATCTCTTGGGTAGCAATATGCAGCACTTAATTCATCAGAATGTCTTCTGAGATATTCCATAAGTTTTGGGACATCTTGTCTACGAAAAATATCCCATTGAGCACCACAAATATTGGTAAGATCCTTTTCAGAAGAAGGACTGGAGATATTCAGATCTCTAAAGAAACATTCATCCTCTGAATCTTCAGATCCTTGAATGTTTCCAGAGCACAGCATTGAGGCCTCTGAATCACAGTCAGACTCATCTTCACAATCAAGGGACAACTTCTCATTTTCGAAAGATGAATTTTCTCCTGCAATTAAGTTGCCAGAATAAAAAGGTACTTTCGCAATTCCATTTGGTATCTTCAACCTTTCTCCCATCATATCTTGCAAGCCTGATTCTTCACTTTCATCCTCATGTGAAGATGACTTTCCTTTCACTTCAGCAGAGTTGCTGCTGGACTGAAAATAGCCTTGACCTTCATTTTTTCTGCTAGAATGCAACTGATCCCGATTCTTGTACTTCTTCATTAACATTTTAATCTTGTTGAACTGTTCAGTAGAAATTGGAATATCTGTAGCATATGCAAGAATGTTAACCTGAAATAGAAATGCCAACACGGTTAATCAAAAATATTTTTAAAAATTCCCAAGAGTCCTACTGATATGTAGGCTACATTTTCAGCTAAAGGTCCAGCAAGAAGAAATGCGAAAGAAGAAGCAATGTTCAATTGTAACTCAATAAAATCATATCTCATGTGTGCCTGCATAAATAACAGACAGTTGCATTAAAAATTATTCAAGGGATATCCGTCTAGCTCCCAATTGAAGATGGTAATAATTGTAGTCTTGAAACTAAAGAAAATTCAGAAAAACGCTGAACACAAAGGCCATAAATTTTAAGCCAACTATATAGAGAGAGGATAAGAAGAACCCATTGATGCCATATATAGTGATGGTTGCATGCTCGTTTTCTGTTATTTCCTTGTTTGTAGTAGTTCACGCATTCATATTGACTAAGACAAGGTTTTCTTAGGAAGGTTTTTGACAAGCATTTAGTTCAACAAATTCCGTCATGATACAGTTAACTGTGGAACAAAACAAGCCAGCATAAAACACAATTGCAGCATTTCATTTTCTTAAAACAACATATAGGAAAACTATAAGTTTACCACATCATTTGAGTCATAGCAGAGCCTTGTTAAAAAATCATCGTGCATGAAATCGTCAGCGCTGCCATAAGAGATGTGAATACAAGGACCAATGTGAGGTCTTGCAGCTTCTGGTGGAATCTTGAGGACTAGATTCAGAGGACCAGAAATTGGATTGACATAATTCTGAAATGGCAAAGCATGCAAGAGCTCTGCATGATGAGAAGGAAATTGCTTCCGAAACAAACAGGAGGAAAGCCAGGCTTTGATCTTCACAGTCTGATGTCGCACATTCACATGTGCATGCTCTGCCACAGACCCCATGAATATCTGTTTCGCAGAAAACTCTACCTGAAAGGGGAAAAGATATCCAAATCACAACCTTTTTGCCTTCAATTGATTAAGGATTAAGTTTGCTTTATCTGCAACAAGATCAAATAAAACTGCAATTGCCAGAAGAGGCATGATTGCATAATATAAATACAAAGCTCTTTCCAGCACAAAAGAACATCTCTGTACTACAATTTCAACAACCCAAATAGGAATGTCTATGATGATATGATGACAACCTGAAAAAACTGACCTCACACCAATCCAAGCAAGTTCTTTCAGTTTCCTTATTTCGAGATTCAGAAGTCGTTTTTTCAAGGTAAGTGCAAAACATTATTACTGGATCCCATTTCACAAATGATGTTCCTTGGAGAACATTTCGAACTATAACAGGGTGACCTTTGGCCCAGTGATGCTGGAAATGTCCAAGTTTCTCCTTAATTAGATCTTTGAAAGTCGGACAATAGAGAATGTTATCACTAGATTCAACTCGATTAGATAGTTTCCTCATTTGCTTGATTTCACCATCTTTATCGTCATTTCCCTCACACAGTGAATGACAAGAACAAACATCAGAAGTGTCTGGAAAATCATAGCTCTGAAGAAGTCCTGCTGCTCCAGCTTCCAGCTCTTTCATCCAACTTACTGGGAAAATGCATCTTAAATCTAGGTTTCTCTCACCACAGCCACCATAATCTACTGGAGGGCATACTATGCTACCATCAGAACAAGCTTCCAAGTTCTGCAGCGATGTAGGAGACGAAATAGGCATCTCAAAAGGACTTCTAGAAGCAATGCTATTGTGATGGATTCTCAATTGCAGACCATCATTGGAAAAAAAATTGCCACCTTTGGTTTTAAATTTCACATCTAAACTGCCTCGACAAAACTCCCAGCA
This sequence comes from Knoxia roxburghii, assembly GCA_030378225.1. Taxonomy (NCBI): domain Eukaryota; kingdom Viridiplantae; phylum Streptophyta; class Magnoliopsida; order Gentianales; family Rubiaceae; genus Knoxia; species Knoxia roxburghii. Next base: position 38,536,756 of record CM059420.1, on the reverse strand, counting down.
ACAATTTAAGCAGAGGTTGTAGGAGCAGCTTGCACAGCTTCTGTGGTAATCCAAAATGGACATTTTGCAGTTATTGCTGCTCCAGAATAGAAACCACCACATGGAAAAGGTGAACATCAAGACAGTTACAATCAATCTTTTTACTGCACCAAAAGAAAATCCAGCAGTAAAGACATACCAGCAATATAACTTCTTGCAATCCAACTCTGACTGCTGGATCTGGACTCTGGATGGTAATTTTCCTGTAATTGGCAATAGCAAAGGCAGGTGCTTAAAGGCTCATTCATTACCTGAAAGACAAATTATCGAAGATACCTGTAATTGTAGCCTCAAAGTCGAGCTCCATCCGCTGGTCCTGGTTGATCCGCTTAAGCACGGGAAAAATCATAAATATGAAATAATGAAGTAACTGGATTTTTTCAATGTCCTTTTTATCCCTATAGAAGTCCTGAAAAATGTGCAGATAATGCATGTTCAATAGTCGAAATTAAATGTATGTTCTGAAGCTCAGAATTGAATATCAGTTGCATCAAACCTTATTATAGCTGTCCCCAGATTCCCTTCTCCTGCAGATCCTACAGCCACAAGTTTCAAGACAAACGGGGCATCCCAACCTAATCTCTTTCTTCACAAAGCCTCTATAAAGAGTGCATTCAAGTGGAGTCACTTATGTGCCATCCGTTTAATCACAAGTACATAGATTAATGCTAAAGAGAAACATTTCTAACTTTTGAGATAAGATCTCAAGTTTGGCAACAGTTAACAAGTGCAATTCACTTTCATAAAATGACCAAATTTCAGACGATGCATAATCATTTATGCTAAATCTGAGTATATCCTAAAACTTATTACCAGAAAAGGTAGCATGGTTCCTCAAGGCAAAAAGAGAAAGTAGAGTGGTAACCATAATATTTAAATCTCATAGATCTTTTTCTCTAATACTTCCATTTTCTTTTGCAATATCATGTCCACAAAATCTGATCTAGAAACCATCATGCATTTATTTGCCACTAACCTGGGAATGACCCAAATCTTTTCCCAGTTCCCGGAAAAAAAAAAAAAAAGGGAAAAATAAAGCGAATTCCTGGCTTTTACTTAGGCGGCATTATTAACATTTAAGTATAGGTAAATATATCACTGAGACATCCTATTTCAAGAAACCCTGAATTATAACATTTTAAGGATCAGCCAACAAAACAAAAAAGTAACAAATGAAAACGGTATTCAGCTAAAACCAAAGAGTTTCTGTTAAACATAAAGGTAGCTATGTGCCAACAAGTAAAAGGGAAAAGAACACAGATACCTTTCTCTAATGCAATCCCCACAAAAGAACAGCTTCCTACATTTCAAACATTTGATCAAATCCACACCAACTTTCCTCCTACACCAGTGACATTTCTTCACTTTCCTCAAACGATTAGCTGAAGGTATAACCTTTTCACAGAGGCCAAAAGGGCAAAATAAGATTACAAGAAAATCTATCTGCTCTAGTCACTATTGAACAGCAACTCAAGTTACACAGATTCAAACTTCACTGAATCAAAAATCAAATAGCAAGACGGAATATTTAATGTTTCAGATAAAGCAACTCATTGAAAATCACCTGCATTGTACTCATTGGTAGTGGTTCAAGATTCTTGGACCGGATCCTCAGAGAATGCAACCCTGGGAGAGAATTGGAACCAATTTTGACATCAACACAGTTAAAACCATCGACATTGTCAGAATTCTTCTGAGAAATAGCCATTACACCATAAGGCAACTCCCGGGTCAGGTCGGTTTCACCATTCCACTCGCTATCCTCCTCCTCATTCTTCTTCTTTTTCTTCTCAACTTGCCTCTTCAAGAATTCCCTTATCAATTCCAAACGTAAATCCCCTCTCTTCAATTTCATCTTCCTCAGGGCCTCATCAAGAACCTCCGAAACGTTTTTTCTCCTCTTCTTAAGCAACCCAGTTTTCACAATTCTCGATGATCTTGAAGAAGCCCTAACTTTTCCCCCATCTTTTAATATTTTCTTACTCTTCCTTTCAAGCTTCAGCGATTCAGGGACCTTCAGCCTCAACTGACGACGGCGGCCCTGAAGATAATGAATATGGCAAAGCTTTTTATCGTCTAAAACTGGCCGAGTGCACCGCCATTGCCGCCCGTCAGTCCTCCGGCACCGGAGTTCGTCCGGCGGGATTTCTTCTTTCTTGGGCATTGATCAAATCCCGTCAGCCCAATTGAAAAAGAATCAAACTTTTACTTAAAACGGAACTATATAAGATGATTGCGCTCAGATTATGCAAGAATAAACAAAGTAGGGTTTTGGCTTTTGTGGGAAATTGTGTTACGGTGTAAGCGTGAGTGAGAGAGAGAGAGAAGGAGGACTTTACTATGAATATGGTATTTTGATGTATATAGTGAAGAAGCAGAAAGACAGAGCCGTGCGGTGGGATGCCAAATTGGAAAGTGTTTTTGGGGCAAAAGAAATCACAGGTGTAATCTAATGAGGACTGCCACACTAAGAATTACAATGGAACTGGTCCAACGGGACTACTGTGTGTCTGTGTGTGTGCCATCATCATCCTATCCGTATTTTCTACAGCTTTTGTTGGTTTTGTATTAGCACAAGAATTCTACACATGAATGTGATGGACTCCGTGTAGGGGTCCAATTCAAAGGCCATTTTGGAATTCCATCCAGCCACTGTGTGTGTGTGAGTGTTTTCTTGAGATTTTGCATCTGAAATGTATCAGGGAAACTGATTCAACTATGGAAGATTTGAAGGTTTTGATGGGATTTTGATTTGTGGATGATCAAAACAAGTAAAGGGTTCGTTGCTCAGACATATGAAAAGCAAGCTAGTTTGCAAAATTAAGCAAGCTAGTTTGCAAAATTAACCAACGGAATTACCAAAACAGCAAAAGTAGGATCTTGAATAATGTAATGTTGGAAAGTGGAATGGCATGCGCCATCTGTGTAAGAAAAAGTGGTTCTTTTTTCCTATGTAGTTGAATCAGTTGGATTAGTTAGGAGGGGGAATTGTGCCTTTGAAGTTCTTGTAAAGAATTGGTAATTGTGAGTGAATTGGAGGTGTTTATATGCTGGTCCTCTGAGATCAGAAAGTTCAAATTTTTTTGTCAAAGGGATACAGAATTCTGAGGCTTTGAATTTTGTTTATATAGATCACCAGCACCAGGAAAACAAACACATTAGCTTCTCCTATTGTGCAGTTTCAGGGCTACAGAAGACTCATAAAATGGTCACTACTATGTGTTTAATTAGTACTGTCAATGCAGCAAAGTGAGGTTCAAGGGGTGGTAGAAGTAGTACCTTAGGTAAAAAAATTCGGAAATCATCAATAGTACAAATACAATAATCTTATTTTTACGATTTGGGCTACATTGCAGAAGTTCCAACAGAAAAGTATAGCCTAAACACACTTGCATTATGAATTTCTCAAATACTTCTATGTTTTCTCTGAAATTGAAATGGCTGATTCATCATGATATGGGCATTGTTGATTTTAATTCTTGCATTGTTCATATAGTCCTCAAACTTACTGATGTGGCAGTGGCAAGACACCTGAGCCAGGGTATGTATGCACAGGGGCGGATATAGTATGGAGAGGAAGGGCGTCTGCCTTCAAAACGGTCGAAATTTTTCTTAATAAGATTATTCTGCCCAGATGTCCACCCTTCATTCCGTTGCAATTTCGCCTCTAAAAAATTTAAAGTTTGCGTTTGCCCTGGATATGCAGGCTTTGAGGAAGCAAATTAGCCAAGGCCCATTTGGCTTTTGTAATTGGACAGACTTTCTCACTAGCTAGACCTGAAGGTTCATTCAAGAATCAAAACTGATCCATCTTAGAAGGTAGTTATGTCAAGCTAGTAAGTAATAAATATTGACAGAAAAAATTAGATGGGATGCCCAACATGCTCTTCAATGATTTATGCATGTGCAGTATATTCCCGCAGCTGATCTTGATGGTTTTCAATCAGCTTTTCTGATTCTTTGCTTTGGTTTGTACCCTTTTAATTGGAGTGTGAAATTATAAATGGCAAATTGGAGCAATATTTATGCCCTATTGGGATGGGGAGGGCTGGCTGATGGATGGAGGGAAGGGACTCATGTATTTGTTCCTGTTGCTCCTCTCAAGTCCACAGTCTCGTGCCCTAATTATGCACACATCATTAGGCATGAGTTAACTAAACTTTCATTCCCATTCGCGATTATTTCAAGACACCACCAAATAACGTAACTTTATATTTTTTGTATGGTTCAAATTTAATGTGTAACGGTTCAAAATAAGAAGGGTTAAAAAGTGAATCACAACCTCCTACAGAAACTTTATTTCTTTTACTACTTATTGAGTCAAGTTTGCCAGCAATAGGATGATAAAATGTTCAGTCTGCAAAATTTATTTTAGCCCCTATCCACAGTGAACATCCTATATCCAGGCAGACCAAGAACACTACATATTCTGAAAAATTTTCAGAGCAAAATAATTTTTTTCATTTTAGATTAATCTCGATTCGTTTTCAACCCAAAAGAAAATTATATTTCGGACATTGAAAGAGTCAAAGAGAGGGATTCTTTTAAACTGTGAAACCAACAGTAGGTTGGACAAATTTATGTACCTGCTGAGAATTAATTAACATATTTAACTAGGATATTATGGTCATAGACGGACGCAAACTTTAAATTTTCAAGGGCCGAATTGCAACGACATGGAGGGCGGACATCGGACGTAGCTCGACTAGAATAACTTGACTAAGAAAAATTTCGACCATTTCAGGAGGCGGGCGCCTCTCTCGTCATACTATATGTTGGCTGTGATTATGGTGCTATAGTTCAATGTTTTCACTGTATCAAACATGAATGTTTTAGCATGCCTTCAATGAAGCATACAAATGTTTCTTCACTTGTAAATTTTGGACCTGATGGATCACAGTGAAATACAAATACATGAGTACTTCAACCATCTTATGAAAATCAGTTAATATTACAAATAGAACTAGTTTTTCAGAATGGAATTTAAACCTTAACAACTAAGAACAAAACAGAAAGGAATCCTCTCCATTTTTGTCCAAAATATCGATAGAAAAAGGAAGAAAAATGTAGGAAATAGAAGACCATCGCCGGAAAATGCATTGCATATTTGCAGGTCGTTAGCATAAAAAGTAGTGATTTGGAATCGGGGCTGCTTTGGCTGGATGATCATCATGTCGTTGTTAAATAAGTTGGAAATAATAATCAAGATCATGAACAATTTAAAAACTTAACTCGGTTCTAAAATAATAATTTTATTTGTGGAATTAGTTTAAGCAAAAATATATATAATATTATTACGTTTTTTAATCAATGCTGCAAGAAACGTTCTATGTGAAACTTGACGGAAGGGTTTCTTAATTCTTTGTTTCCAAACCCTAAATGGACAAGGCTGCCAAATAATTTTATCCTTTCGTGGTAAAATGCTAGGGTTTCTATTAAATCTTTACATGCATTCAAGTTTCATTTTGTGGCTAATATGTTAAACATCCGGCAGCAGTACTACATATGGATCTAAGCAAAGAATGGGTTTTCCGACTTTAGTTGTTTTTTTTTTCAGAAATTTTTTTTGTAGGGATGATCATTGTGGTATGAATGGTGATAAATTTAGTTTTAATTTTTATCCATAAATTTAATTTTAAATATTTTATAATTAGTACATTTAATCTAATTAATATATTTTAATACACATTTAACAGTTAACATGGTAGGCGTCAAATTTATGCCAGAAGCTGTCATGTGTTAACCATGTGTTAGCCACGTAACATAATTATTACACATTCAAAAAGAATATAAACATTGACAAATTTAGTGTTAAAAGTTTCTAAAAAATCAAATTTTGTCTAACTAAAATAATTTTGCATGCAATTAACAATAATCTGATGAAGTCATAGTAGGGCTGATTCACAAGATTCAAAGGATAGCTTATGATCCTGATACATAGAAAAGGATTCTTTAGTTAACATAGTTGAATCTATGAGGAGAGAAATGACCAAGAAGGTTCAAGATGTTATGACACTAATTAACAGAAATTATACCGTATACCTATGTATATGTATCTATTATTATATTTAGAAATAAAGTGATGATAACTTATCAATTTTCTAAATTTAAATTAATCCTTATATTAATCATTTTATTTATAAATATAATAATAGGTACATGTAGCAACTAAATGATATAATTTACGACTAATTATTGACAAAGGCTAAGGACAGACTCAAGTTCAAATACCTCTCTCAAAATCCAAACAAGGCACTTATTCTTTTATTAATGAAAATGGCTTTGCAATACAAGAGAGTGAGATTATGAGCCCAAAAGAGAATCTCCATTGGGTCCGAAAAGGTTGAAGAGTTTTCGCACTACTGAAATTTTGCTTTTAATGACATTTTTATAAGGCACTCAATTAAAAAAGTATCACAATAAATATACAATTAAAAAATTATATATATATATATATCACTACATTTTATTTCAATTTTTTTTGAAATAAAATAAATTAATTTACTGGAAAACGTACAATAACTATTGACAAACGGAAGATACAGTCGAATAAATACAAATTATAAATATAACTATCATTATTATTGTTGTATTTACTATTGATAAACCTATACTATATAGATCTACCTTATCAAGTGGTGGATATATCACATAACGAAATTTTAATCCGAAAAAGATAAATCACTAATTTTCTGATAAAAATTCCAAAACATAGATCTAATAATTAGATCCATGATGACTAAATTTTCTTGGACCAAACCAGCAAACATCGTCAACGATGCCGCTATCAATCCAACGAATTTCACCAATGAAATTGCCTCCATAACAATGAATACCATCAATGAAGCCGCGACGAATAAACTATCAGTAGATTTGAATCTACTGAAGGACAAAAGAAAATAAAGATTGAGGATAATCTTCATTTATTAGATGACGAAACTAAAAACAATAACGGGAAACAAATTTATTTTTCTCGTCTTTTCATGATGGGAAGATGGGAGAAAAAATTTTGTTTGGAGGGTTGAGTTTGGGATAGGAGAGAGGACAACTTTGGCAGCTATGATTTTTAGTTTGGTTACATTTTATTTCAATCTAAAATAAAAAGTATCATAAATAATATTATATAATGATACTATAAAATAAACTTATTAATAACTTCTCTTAAATGTCATAATTGAAAATTCTATCATGATATTTGTTAAACAAAATTATATTATGACATTTCATTATATTATATTTGGGTTAATATCAAAAATCCCCTTTAAATTTTGCTTATAAATCAAATATATTCTTGAAGTATGAAAAATATCAAATACCCCATTCTAATGATTAATTAATTATTATATTAAATTATTCAATTAAAATACAAATATTAAGACAAATCTACCCTTCATCTCTTCTTCTAAGCTTCGATATAGAAGTAGCGGCGGCCACAATCAAAGGGAAAAAAAATATCGAACCAGATAAATGAATGCTTGGTGGGTTCCTGTTTGGGGCAATTTTTTTCCTACAACTAGGTGTACAAGTAGGATGGTACCCATAGTAGTTTTTGTATATAAAATATGTCATTAAATGATGTTTCCCAATTTTCCTCTTCTTAAATTGAGGTCATTAATGATGTTTCCCATAGTAGTTTTTATTTTTGTTTTAATTTTTACTATGTGTACAGATTTTTATAGTACACTTAGTTGTACTATATAAGTATTGTCCTATTTGGGTTGGCCACGAATAACTAGAAGAGGTTAAAAGCCTCCTTTTAATTCCCTTTGCAGGGTCCTTCAAATCATAAGAACCCTCAAATTCTCGGAATTAACAAATTTGCTCTATCACTTTGAAATTGGAACCATCCGCCAGCATCTACCCCCAACAACTTCAAACCCTGCCTCCTAGTCATATAATTTGTCGACTTCAATAATTTGGAGTTGTAATCAGAGAAAAATCAATCATAATTCTCCCATAAAAATTATGTCAATTGCATGAATGTTTTGATTGCATCGGCGGGGATTTCAAAATCTGAAACTAGGATGTAATTGAAAAATAGTTTCATCTCGTTGGGGTTCGATTTCAGGACGTATTTGACCATGCTCTGATATCGAATACATACCCTTAACATTGCACAGCAATGTAGGTGCAATGCCCTGTTTGTCTTCCCTCATTTCTACTCTGGTCATATTGTTAGAAAATATGAAGAATAATTTGGCTGGTAAGTGAATAATAAAAAATAGAAAATTTTCAAGGCTTGTAGAACACAATTTCCTTAAGATAGATTTGTCCTCTCTACAACTGTGCTAGAGAATACATGGACAACTATCTCCCAGGATACAATGGAAATCGTAACCTCAGTTTGCACAAACACTGTCTTACCAACGACCAAGAACAAAAGCTTGAACACTGAAGGAAGGAAATTCAGGAAGGTTAGAAACTCAGAGAGTTGTAGAGAGAATGAGGAGAATTCTTCTTTAGAAAAGTAAGAATGAATTATAAGCGTCTTGTGGAAGCTCTAGTGTGTAGTATTTATAGGTGAAGGCTGGAGCATTTTGTACGAAAAATTAAACCACAGTTTAATTGATCCATATTTATTCTTCGTCCGTTTTAATCCGTTTTAGGATTAATAAAGTAATTAGTGTGCTAAATTAAGTCTTGAAAGACACTGCACCTATTACTCATCAAAAGGGTTAGAATTAATTCAAACGTTTCATGCACTAATGCAGAAACCGTTTTTTAATTAATTCAGTCATCAAGCAACCGTTTTGTTTCTTGAAGAATAAAACAGCCATTCAAATGCAGAGAGTTATTTGCAACCATTAAGGAAGTTTTAATTCAGATTAAAAACTGCCACATTAATGTACAAATTAATTTGGGAAAAACTGAATCCGTTACATAGCAAAACGGAGGTTGATCAGGCCTGCCGTTTAAGCCTACGAGCGGTCCGACTTTCGTGTCCGCAGGCGAGAGCATATTTCCCAAACCTCTCTCTCATTTACACTCTTTTTTCCAACACTCCCCCACATGAATGAGATATTGGTTTTTCAGTGTTCAGTGATTGATCCTTGAAAAGAGAAATTAGGTGTTACCCTTTGAACTTCCCCTCTGTAGACCACGTTTTCTTTACTAGCTGTCCAGTAGACATGATGTCCTTGAACTGTCTGGCTTTTTGGTGTAAACGATCCACGTACCCTACATAGGAACCAATCTCAATTGTTCCGTTCTCATGGTTTTGTTCATTATGGCCATGAAACACGTCCTGGTTTTGCAAGAGTTTTTGAAGAATTAAGTCTGTTCAATTCTCCTTTGAAGCGGCCCCACTTCTCTCTCACATAGGTGACTTCTTAATTTGAAACATAATTATAATTACTTTCTTAAGAGTCAGTAAAGCGACAATCGCGAGCCTTACCCATATTGTCACTGTTTTTTGACAGGAATGAGTTGAAGTTGCCCCCACAGTGACCGTATCAGGTCTTAAGATTAGGTTGTCCCTTTGAACCTAGATCTTGGGATCTCCAGTCAACTAGGTTGGGTTTTCCTTCTTAAAACCTTTTATCTTTAACAGGCTTTGTCCCCATTCCTTTTGTCAATCTTTCAACAGTCTCTCTGTTTAACCTTTTGGTTACCGGATCCGCAATGTTATCTTTTGACGTTACAAAGTCAATTAAGATAACTTATGTTGAGAGCAGTTGCCTAATGGTATTGGGTCGATGACGAATATGTCTCGATTTACCATTATACATTGTACTCTGTGCCTTACCTATCGCAAACTGACTATCACAATGGATACAGTTTGGTGGCACAGGTTTTCCCATTTTGGAACATCCTCCAATAAATGGCTTAGCCATTCAGCCTTTTCTCCACATTTATCTAGAGTTATAAACTCAGATTTCATCGTGGATCTTGCTATCACAGTTTTTTTTTTTTTTTTTTTTTTGAGGATTTCAAGACACGGCAGCACCATCTAGTGTTAACACGTAGCCACTCATGCAAGTTGAATATCTTATAGAAGATATCCAATTAGAATCTGTGCATCATTCTAGCACAGATGGATATCTACTATAATGCAGTCCATAGCTACAAGTATACCTTAAGTACCTCAGTACTATAATTATGGCATTCTAGTGCTCATTTCCTAGTTTACTTGTATGAACTCAATAAACAATGTCTGGTATAGTACAACTCATTAGATACATCAGACTCCCTATGATTTTGGAGTATTCTACTTAAGAAATACTCTCTCCACGATTTGGATAATTGGAGTCTGTTATCTAATGGTGTTCCTTCAATTCCAGAGTCATTTTCATTTAAACTCTACAAGATTTTTGTCTCTGTGATGAGATTGACTCAAACACGACCATTTGCTATTCATATGACTTTATCCTCTAGAATCAAATCAACAATTCAACATGTCAAACTTCAAGTTTATCATGTTATCGACAACACATACCAATTTTCATTGCTATCAATGAGGATGTTATTCACCCATAGACAATATAAGACCAAGCAGTCTTATGTCTATTTCACATTAACATTTTTATAACTCATTGATTTCAAATCTATTGGTAATCTCTTGTCTTATTCAAGACAATAAGAGACCTTACCAATTTCTCGACTTCATTTGTGGTATATGGACTTTGAAACCCTCAGGTTTGCTCCACACATGGTTCAACATCTAGATTCCACACAGGATTCAATATCTAGAACCATCATTTATGAATATTTCATAATTCATAAGTGTATGATACCAAGTATCACTCGTTATACAATTTATCTCATCGGGAGAAAATTCTATCAAAGTAATCCAAGCAAGTTATTGCTTATTCCCTTTGGTCATATATGGGAGAACCATTAACTCCCAACTATGATTCTTTAATATAGAGTCATTTTTTCCACATGGATTCTTCTAAAAAGATCCAACTTAGAAAGTCATAAGCACATCAGACTTTTCCATTTGACCCATCGTTGTGTTTGCATTCAACGTTTTGAACCAAATTTACACAACCACGTTCGTGTCATAGATTTTAAAGATTCAATCCATCACAGAGGGATTAATCTTTATAGCCTTTAGCAAATGTTACTAACCTTGCAAGACATTTAGAATGTCTTTTGCACTCCTCATATGACGACCCCCACACTCGCAAGTATTTATAAGGTGGTCCCTTTTATTTTAAAGATATCTTACTTTAAAATAGTTCATTTAACAAGAAATCGTCCCCACACATTTGGTAGGTCTTGTTAAACTCAAGAAATATCACATTTGACATTTCTTTCATTATGCGATTTTCATCTCATATAGAGGTAATATGGTACACACTTCATAGACAACTCTATGTTGTATAAAGAAATCACTAATTGGTGTCTCACTCACCACTTGAACCACTTTCTAGTTTATGAGTTCTTATATCGAATTGACACTCAACTTCGATCTCATAAAATCTCTTCATAGAGAATATATCTCACGAGATTCATTATCGAGAATATTGAGCTCATAATGGAAATATCTTGCTCGTCCCTTTTTAATGAACAGATTCTCATTGAAATGAATACGTGTAGGCACTTTATAGACAAGTCTATATTGTGCAAAGAAGTCACCAAAAGGTACTTCACTCACATCGTTATGTAAGAATGTGGCCTGGATGTTATGGCCCACATTATTTAATAAGACCCATTTACAATTGGTTTGGGTTTCCTTATTAGTTTAATAATAAGATTAAATCTGGTCCATTAAACTAGTATTCGATGGACGTACTAGATTAAAGGTTATGAGTATATAAATCAGTCCTTCCCCTGCCCTAGATAACAACAACAAATATTGTGTCAGTAGAATTAAGTGGGCTCTCCATCTGGCTGTCTACTATCAAGAGGGTCAAGGGGAAGAAACTGGTTTATAGAGACTGCTGAGATTTTTCCGCTGATCTGGTGATTTACTGCATAATGACTAATTCCGCTCAAGGTATGTTTACATGTTTATTTAGTGGTTATTATTATATTCAAGATCTTTGGGCATGATTGTTTAATGTCATGTTTTATCATGTTAAAATTAACATGTGGTATCAGAGCCTGAGTTTTGAATAAATAATAATCCTTAGATATTATGATAATTAATTATAAATTATCAATTCAAGTAATCCGTATGTTAAGATTAATTGGTATATATATTTTGTATATCGCCGTCGTAGATAAACTTGTTGCCGATACAATTATCTTACATATTGAGGCATCCTAGGATTAATATTTTGATGATTAATGTTTTGCCGCATTTATATTGATTGAAACCACCGAATTGAGGCATATGTAAAAGTGGTGTAAATATGTTTACGGCCAATGAACTTGTAGCCACCGCAGTTGTTTTCGATCAATGATATGATGTTCTCTTGGCTAGTTTAGGTTGCCACAATTTTAATCTCTGTTGCAGCAATTATATGATTAGAGATAATCATTATGTTTAAGTTAATATTTATTTAGTTCTCTGTTGCTGCGATTTCATGACCGTCAGCTTTAAGTGTTGGTTTGGTTTTATAAATATATATAGTATGATTATATATATTAATAGAAAAAAAAAAAAAAAAACTGTGGGCGATTTACTCTCACTTGTGGTTGATATTATGGTTTTATATATTATAAATAAATTGTGGGCTTTGATTCTATTAATTTTAAAAGAATCATAAGTGTTTGATTATATGACATTGAGAGAAAATTGTTTTGTTAGTCACCAAAGTGGCCAAATCAATTTTGAATTTGGTTATATAATATTATGTATTTGATAATTTCATAATTTACTTGTATCTTATGAAATTTATTGGTTAATGGGAATTCTGGATTTCCCAAAGGAAATCAATTTCTGCAATCAATATATAAGGGAGAAAATTAATATTTTGCATATACGTGGTTATCCAAAGATGCTATGTATATTTGTTGAATTAATTTCTCATAAATTTGTTGGCAATCTAATGCAACTTTTATATATTGTATGTTTACCCAAAGGAAGCATACAATATAAATGTATTTTGTTTAAAGGTTTAATGAGTGAGCAATTATGTTTAATTATTTTGCAGCTATTTCTCTTCACTCTCAAGCTTCATCTGTTACCCTATTTACTGGTGTGAATTTCTCTGAATGGAGCGAACAAGTCAGTTTCCACTTAGGTGCATTGGATCTTGACTTGGCGCTAATAGAGGATAAGCCTGCTGACCTTACTGACACTAGTACAGTGGCAGAAAGTGCACACCATAAGGCTTGGGAAAGGTCTAACAGATTATGCTTGAACTTTATGCGAATGACGATTGCCAACAACATTAAGTCTAATCTTCCCAAGAACGAAAATCAGAATGCTAAAGATTTTCTTCAACTTGTGGAGGAGAAATTTCGCTCTGCTGATAAGTCACTTGCAGGGACACTTATGGCTGAACTCACGACCATGAAGTTTGATGGGTCAAAGAGTATGCAGCAACATGTCCTTGACATGACTAACATTGCAGCAAGACTTAAGACACTGGGTATGAATGTGGAAGACTCCTTCTTGGTTCAGTTCATTATGAATTCACTTCCTGCTGAATATGGACCGTTTCACATCAATTATAACACATTAAAGGATAAGTGGAATATTGATGAATTGTCCAGTAAGCTGATTCAGGAGGAAGCAAGATTGAAAAAGATGGGAGGTCATTCTGTTAACCTAGTGGGTCAAGGAGTTGGAAAGAAGTTTAAACCAAAGGCCAGAAATTTTAAGAAGAAACAACCTGCTAAGGTACCACAGGTTGCTGATGATGGAAGGAAAGGACAAAAGAAAGATAGATGTCACTTCTGTAAAAAGGAGGGGCACTATCAAAAGGATTGCCATAAACGTAAGGCTTGGTTCGAAAAGAAAGGTATACATTATGTTTCTGTATCCTTTGAATCAAATTTATCTGAAGTTCCTTCCAATACTTGGTGGTTTGATTCTGGTGCCACTACTCATGTTTCCAATATTATGCAGGGATTCCTTACGATCCAAACCATACATCCATCTAACAACTTTCTGTTTGTGGGGAACCGAATGAAGGCCCCAATTGAAGGCATAGGGACTTATAGAATAAAGTTAGATACTGGCTTTGGTCTGGATCTGACAAACACTCTCTATGTACCTTCGATTTCTAGAAATTTAATTTCTGTTTCTAGACTTGATGCTAGTGGATTTGAATTTGTGATTGGACATGGATGTTTTGATTTATATAAGAATGATTCTGTCTATGGCCATGCTGTGCTAATTGATGGATTGTATAAATTAAAACTTGATAATAATTTTGCTGAATCTCTATTTAATGTAAATTATAACATTGGAATAAAACGTACTTTGGTGAATGAAAATTCTGCTTACTTGTGGCATAAGCGTTTGGGTCACATATCCAAAGAAAGATTAGAAAGGTTGGTAAAGGATGAGATTCTAACGAATCTAGATTTTACTGATCTAGGCTTATGTGTGGAATGCATTAAAGGAAAGCAAACCAAACAAAGCAAGAAAGGAGCCACAAGAAGCAAGCAACTTCTTGAGATAATACACACTGACATATGTGGGCCTTTTGACACTTCGTCCTTGAATGGAGAAAAATACTTTATCACCTTCATAGATGATTTTTCACGGTATGGTTATATCTATTTGCTGCATGAGAAATCTCAATCAATAAATGCCCTTGAGGTGTTTGTGAAAGAGGTTGAGAGGCAATTAGATATAAAAGTGAAAATTGTAAGATCTGATAGAGGTGGTGAGTTTTATGGAAAGTATGATGAATCTGGACAGTGCCCTGGTCCTTTTGCTAAGTTCCTCGAAAGTCATGGCATATGTGCACAGTATACTATGCCAGGCACACCACAACAAAATGGTGTGGCAGAAAGGAGAAATAGGACATTAATGGATATGGTTAGGAGTATGATGAGTAATTCTTCCTTACCCAAAAATTTGTGGATGTATGCATTAAAAACTGCTGCATATCTGCTGAATAGGGTTCCTAGTAAGTCAGTTCCCAAAACTCCTTTGGAGTTGTGGACTGGTAGGAAACCTAGTTTGAGACACCTACATGTCTGGGGTTGTCCTGCAGAAGCACGAATTTATAATCCACATGAAAGAAAATTGGACTCTCGAACTGTTAGTGGTTACTTCATTGGTTACCCAGAGAAGTCCAAAGGGTATAGGTTTTACTGTCCAAACCATAGTCCTAGAATTGTTGAAACAGGAAATGCTAAATTTTTGGAGAAAGGTGAAGTTAGTGGGAGTACTGAAAATCAGATTGTGGATATTAATGAAATAAGGGTTGGTGTTCCATCACCCATAAACGTTCTCAAATCCACAACTATTTCAAATGTTGTTCCTGTATTGCAAGAACAAAATAATGAAGGACAACATATGAATGATGAAGAAACACCCCAAGAAGAACCTAACTTATCACCAGCTCGAACTCGAGCTCAAGCAATTGAACCTATTGGAATAGCCTTAAATAAACCTGTAAGGGTTAGAAAGCCAGCTATTTCTGATGAATACATGGTTTATTTGCAAGAGATTGATTTTGATTTTGGCATTGATAATGATCCTGTTTCGTTTTCACAAGCCATAGGAAGTGATAAGTCTGAAATGTGGATTGGTGCTATGAAAGATGAGTTGAAATCAATGGCTCAAAATAAAGTTTGGGATCTTGTAGACTTGCCAGAAGGTTCTAAACGAGTTGGGTGTAAATGGGTCTTTAAGACCAAACGCGACTCGAAAGGCAATGTTGAAAGATATAAAGCTAGACTTGTGGCCAAAGGTTACACTCAAAAGGACGGCATTGATTATAAAGAGACTTTTTCACCTGTGTCAAAGAAAGATTCATTGAGAATAATTTTGGCACTTGTAGCTCATTTTGATTTAGAGTTACATCAAATGGATGTGAAAACAGCCTTTCTGAATGGGAATCTTGAGGAGGAAGTTTATATGGAGCAACCTGAAGGTTTCTCCATTGAAGGTAAAGAAAAAATGGTGTGTAGATTAAGGAAGTCAATATACGGACTTAAACAAGCTTCCAGACAGTGGTATATTAAGTTCAATGATACCATTACTTCTTTCGATTTTGAGGAAATCGCTGTTGATAGATGCGTTTATCGGAAGATCAGTGGGAGCAAGTTTATTTTTCTAGTTCTGTATGTTGATGATATTTTACTTGCTGCTAATGATTTGGCTTTGTTACGTAAGACTAAAGAATTTCTTTCTGAGAATTTTGAAATGAAAGATATGGGAGAGGCGTCCTATGTGATAGGAATTTCAATATTCCGTGACAGATCACAAGGTATATTAGGATTGTCTCAGAAACCCTATATTGAAAAAATTCTTGAGAAATTCAATATGAACAACTGCGCTGCAGGTGTAGTCCCTATTCAAAAGGGAGATAAGTATAGTCTTAAACAATGTCCAAAGAATGATGTGGAGCGTAAAGAAATGGAATCAATCCCATATGCTTCAGTTGTTGGTAGTCTGATGTACTTACAAACCTGCACCAGACCCGACATCAGTTTTGCATTAGGAATGCTGGGAAGATTTCTGAGTAATCCGGGTATCGATCATTGGAAAGCTGCAAAGAAGGTGATGAGATACCTTCAAGGAACAAAGGATTACATGCTCACTTATAAGAGGTCCAATCATTTGGAAGTGATTGGATATTCAGATTCAGACTTTCATGGTTGTACTGATAGTGGAAAGTCGACGTTTGGCTATTTGTTCTTCTTAGCTGAAGGAGCAATCTCTTGGAAAAGTGCCAAACAGTCTGTCATTGCTGCATCTACCATGGAAGCAGAATTTGTGGCTTGTTATGAGGCTACAATTCATGCATTATGGTTGCGGAACTTTATTTCAGGGCTTGGAGTTGTCGACACTATAAGCAAGCCGCTGAAAATTTATTGTGATAATACTGCCGCAGTATTCTTCTCTAAGAACGATAGGTATTCCAAAGGTGCAAAACACATGGATTTAAAGTTCCTTATCGTTAAAGATGAGATTCGGAAACAAATAGTGTGTTTAGAACATATTAGCAAGGATCTCATGATAGCAGATCCGTTGACTAAAGGATTACAACCAAAGGCTTTTAAAGAACATGTACTTAAGATGGGTCTTGGTTGTATTGATAATTGATGATGATGTTCTAACACTTTTGAACTCGGTAATAAATTGTTTCTGATTTTATTTCTTATTCTTTATGCTTATGCATGCATAATTGTTTGAATAAGAAATTCGTATGTTTTTTTTCATAACAGTATGTGGACTGTATGATGTTTATATACAATTTATGAACCTGACATGATAAACGCTTAATGTTGTGGTGTATGGAAGGGAGTATATGACTATACTGTGTATGACCGCCATAACTCTCGTTATGTGGTTTGTCCTGTTAAGGTATTTATGATGTTAATGGTTGACAGGTTTAATATTTTTTGCTGGCCTTATGATATATTATTAAACAGAACTGTGGAACATCCGGCCAAGTGGGAGAATTTAAGAATGTGGCCTGGATGTTATGGCCCACATTATTTAATAAGACCCATTTACAATTGGTTTGGGTTTCCTTATTAGTTTAATAATAAGATTAAATCTGGTCCATTAAACTAGTATTCGATGGACGTACTAGATTAAAGGTTATGAGTATATAAATCAGTCCTTCCCCTGCCCTAGATAACAACAACAAATATTGTGTCAGTAGAATTAAGTGGGCTCTCCATCTGGCTGTCTACTATCAAGAGGGTCAAGGGGAAGAAACTGGTTTATAGAGACTGCTGGGATTTTTCCGCTGATCTGGTGATTTACTGCATAATGACTAATTCCGCTCAAGGTATGTTTACATGTTTATTTAGTGGTTATTATTATATTCAAGATCTTTGGGCATGATTGTTTAATGTCATGTTTTATCATGTTAAAATTAACACGTTAATCATTTCTCAATCTCATAAATAACCTTTCTCGTAGGAAACAAATTTTTGCACATATCATTTATCTATTTTTACTCATAGAGTTAATAAATGTGTCCATTGCCACCATGAGGTTTGGACCAAAGAATCAACATAATGTTGTTCTATTTCAACTCTTTCATACCACAAGAAGAGTTTTTTACAATTTCCAAATTCATCTATGTGAAAAAATTTCCACAATTTCATGGTTCATGCATTATGTCACATTTTATCATGTACAAATGCATAATCAAAAATACATAGAATGGGCATACAATACCACTTAGCATAGAATCATTTACACGTGCATTTTTAATGCATTTATGCATTTTTTTTTATGCTACACTTATATCATGTATTTTCAACCATGATCAATAGTAGTGAAATAACATATATCACATTTATTTATTATTTATTTTCCATAAAGTCATGTATAAAATCAGAATTAATGCCCAATGATTCTTTATGCGTTATGTCCAACATTCACTATTAAAGTACTCATAAAAACTCAATATGAGTTAAGCACAATTTGGACAATTTTTAAGCTAAAAATTCTAATCTTAAGGAAAATAAACATAACTATTTTCCACAATTTTTGACACATTCGGATATTTAAAGATTTAATCATAATAAGGCCACATTGTTATTAAATAATAACATCTCAAAATTCCATGCCTCATTTGAAACTCTCATGGATTATATATAGGCAGACGTTTAATCATAGAATTAATATTAATATTAATTCTGCACACATTAAGTTTTCGATTTTAAGATAAATGACTCCACTATCTATAGGCAACCCAGAATTAATGTCCAATTAATTCTTCAAACGTTTTGGACATTTGAATCAATTGAAACAACAGTTTTAAACATCCAAACAATGCATCGGTTTTCCAAAGAAAAAATACAGAAGCCTTGAAGCTTTTAATTCCCCAAAACAAGCCTTTTAAACTAAGGTAATTAATATTTAATTACTCAACATTTGACCTAAACCCATCAGTTTAATTTCTGCAAACCGAAGCTTTAATTTTCCCAAACCGTTTTAATAAGAAAAACCGTTTAGGAATTTAATCTCCAAAAAACCAAAACGTCTTTAATTAAAATCTTTTCCCACCCGTTTGGAAATATAATATTAGGATTAATGGTTGCAGTTAATCCTATTAATCCAAATATAATTTTGCAAAACTGCAACCACTTAATATGAATTAAGTTAAAAACCTATTGCATCAAATTTGCTGCATCAAATTTGCAAAATAAACTTAAGTTGGGTAAATTGGAATCATGCCTTCAGGCTTTGTAACGTATATATAATCATTTGATATAAAGAGAACAAGCATGACATGTATAACTCAATAATTTTTACCAAATCCCAAATTTAATAATAATCACATCACTAAGCCAAACAAACGTATTGTCATGCATATTGCCAATCATAATCAGCTATCGCAATATAAACTTCAATGTCATAACCTTACCTTGTAGAGAAATTCAATTTCTCCGTTCTAGTAATCATATACATCAAAGATCCTCAATCCAATCCGTTCTAAATCTCATTTCATGATCCTGCGGCTCCTTTCATGAAATCGCAGCAGCCACAAAAAATTCCATAGAACAAACAATACTACTTATACCAGCCATTTGAAGGACAACAAATCTATCTTAAGATTGTTAGAAAATATGAAGAATAATTTGGCTGGTAAGTGAATAATAAAAAATAGGAAATTTTCAAGGCTTGTAGAGCACAATTTCCTTAAAATAGATTTGTCCTCTCTACAAATGTGCTAGAGAATACATGGACAACTATCTTCCAGGATACAATGGAAATCGTAAGCTCAGTTTGCACAAACACTGCCTTACCAACGAACAAGAACAAAAGCTTGAACACTGAAGGAAGGAAATTCAGGAAGGCTAGAAACTCAGAGAGTTGTAGAGAGAATGAGGAGAATTCTTCTTTAGAAAAGTAAGAATGAATTCTAAGCGTCTTGTGGAAGCTCTAGTGTGTAGTATTTATAGGTGAAGGCTGGAGCATTTTGCACGAAAAATTAAACCACCGTTTAATTGCTCTATATTTATTCTTCGCCCGTTTTAATCCGTTTTAGAATTAATAAAGTAATTAGTGTGCAAAATTAAGGCTCCGTTTGATAAAACTTAATCTGAGGTCTGAAGTCTGAAGTCTGAAGTCTGAATTCTGAAGTCTGAATCCATTAAGTTAGCTCTGTTTGATAAAATTAGAAAATATGTCTGAATCTGAAGTCTGGAGTCTGAAATCTGAAGTCTGAATCTGAAGTCTGAATTATGAAGTATGAATTATGAAGTATGAATTATAAAATAAGTTTATAAAATTAAATATATTTAAATTTTAAATTAAATTACCTTATTTTTTAAAAAAATGTTAGAAACATATTTTTTTAATATATAACATAATTTTTAAGATGTGTAATTTTTTACATAATAATGTGAAATTCTACTAATAAAAATATTTTAAAAACTTTTAATAATAAATTAGAATGTTATTATTATTTTTAAACTAAAATATTAATTAAATAAATATCACATATTAATTAAAATTATAAAAAAATAAAAATCCATGTCATAAATATATTTTTTATTTATTTAAATGATAAAATATTTTTTTTAAAAAATATTTAATAAAATAAAAATTATTTAAAGAAAAAACTAAAAAGAATAATAAATATTGGAAATAAGAAAAAATTTGCAACCAACTCAGTTCAGCAATAAGTGATTCACCAATCACTTATTTTTAGGCTAACAATTATACTTGCAATTCAGACCCACTTAATCTCTTAAAACTTTGAATTATAGTTATCAAACGCACTTAATTATTAAGTACTTAATTAAAAAAGTTCTTAATTAATTAAGTCAGAAACAAGTTGAGTTATCAAACGCCCTTAATTAATTAAGTACTTAATCTATTTAGAATAAGTACTGAATTAGTTTATCAAACAGACCCTAAGTCTTGAAAGACACTGCAACTATTACTCATCAAAAGGGTTAGAATTAATTCAAACGTTTCATGCACTAATGCAGAAATCGTTTTTTAATTAATTCTGTAATCAAACAACCGTTTTGTTTCTTGAAGAATAAAACATCCATTCAAATGCAGAGAGTTATTTGCAACCATTAAGGAAGTTTTAATTCAGATTAAAAACTGCCACATTAATGTGCAAATTAATTTGGAAAAAACCGAATCTGTTACGTAGCAAAGCGGAGGTTGATCAGGCCTGCCGTTTAAGCCTACGAGCGGTCCGACTTTCGTGTCCGCAGGCGCGAGCATATTTCCCAAACCTCTCTCTCATTCACACTCTTTCTTCCAACACATATATGCTGATCATTGACTAAATCCAGTTCGATTCTAGGTAATCGGAGGCGAATGATCACTGCCTTGTTTGCCATTTTTTTCTTTGATTGTTCTCGTTTAAGTGCTGGCCCGCGGCAGCTTTTACGCTTTCATTGGAGGAAGTGTTGCCGGCATGAGAAGGAGAGAAGAAGAGGGAGTGAAGGGTAGATTTGTATTTTAATTTAAGAAAATTAATATAATAATTAATTAATCATTAGAAGGGGATTTTTGATATTTATCAAAACTTATGAATGTATTTGATTTATAATTGAAGGGGATTTTTTTATGTTAACTCATTATATTTCTAATGAATAAAATTAAATTTAAATAATGTAGTGAAATAAATTTTTTTTTAAAAAAAAGAATGAAAACGTAGCTATATACAAATATTTTCTCTATCTTCCTCCCTTTGTCCTAGGGGTGTAAATCGGCCAGTTTGGCCGGTTTGAAGGCTAAAGTACCGGCCAAACCAATAACTACGGTTTGACAAATTTTCAAACCAAGTCGGCCAAATAAATATGCCAAACCAAGTCGACCAAACCATATTTAGACGGTTTGGTTCGGCCGGTTTGGACGGTTTCAAACAAATTTACGTTTTATTTCAAAAAAACAAGTACACACAAATACAATAACTGGAGCTTCTATATTTTATAAAACATCAATGGAAACTATCATTTAAAAGTGGTAACTACCCAGCCAGTCAATGAAAATATATAGACTTCACAAAAATAATTGATTTCTTTTATATTCTTGATCTGATATCTATAGTCTGTTGATCTGATGTCTAGTATTCGCTGATTTGATGTCTATATAATTCTGATCTGATGTCTATATAATTCTGATGTGATATCCCTTGTTAAGTATGTTTTAGTTCTAGTGTATGATTTCTTTTATATTCTTGATCTGATATCTATAGTCTGTTGATCTGATGTCAAGTATTCGCTGATCTGATGTCTATATAATCCTGATGTGATCTCCCTTGTTAAGTATGTTTTAGTTCTACTGTATGATTTCTTTTATATTCTTGATCTGATATCTATTGTCTGTTGATCTGATGTCAAGTATTCGCTGATCTGATGTCTATATAATCCTGATGTGATCTCCCTTGTTTAGTATGTTTTAGTTCTAGTATATGATTTCTTTTATATTCTTGATCTGATATCTATAGTCTGTTGATCTGATGTCAAGTATTCACTGATCTGATGTCTATATAATCCTGATGTGATCTCCCTTGTTAAGTATGTTTTAGTTCTATTATATGATTTCTTTTATATTCTTGATCTGATATCTATAGTCTGTTGATCTGATGTCAAGTATTCGCTGATCTGATGTCTATATAATCCTGATGTGATATATTTATTAAATATATTTATTATATATATTAAATTAAAAATGGCCGGTCCGGCCGAAGTGGCCGATTTTATTATTGAAACCATCGGCCGAATCGTATCTATCGGTTTGAAAATTTTTAAACCGACAAGTAATTATATATATTTTGAGACCGGCCAAACCGATAAAACTTGACCGGTTTGGCCGGTTTCGACCGAACCACTTTCACCCCTACTTTGTCCTCTTTGATTTTTGTCGGCCGCCACCCCCTAGCAACTGCCGGTCCTTCTCCTCGTCTCTTTCCCTCCCCCTCTATCTTTCGCACTCTCCTCTTCTCCCTGCCGAGACGCCACCGGCTTCCACTTGGTTCATCCTCTGACTCGGCTACCAACGTCTTTTCCCCCCTATTGGTCGGCCGACCAACCTCTCCCTTGCATCTACCCTTTCAATTGTATTTTTCCGCTCAAAAATAAAACCCTCCTCCGCCCACGCCCAGTTTCAGTCCTTAGTCCGACCCTTTATTATCCTTCTTCCCCTTCCAATCAATTTTTCCCATTTTTCCCAAAAACCATCAGCCCAGAGGCCTTCACTTCCCCCCTCCCACGCACAATACTGGAAAACCCCAATTACTCATTCGAATGGCGCTGGTGGACTCATCGGCGGTGCCCTCGATACGCACAATACCCGGAGATTTCTACCCAACGGAAGCTTTTCTTCAATACGAAGAAGAGGTTCTTCGAAACCAGTATAGCTTAAAGCTATGGTGGCGCTACTTAATTGCATTATCTGATGCTCCATTCGAGAAACGATACGTCATATATGAGCGTGCTCTCAGATACCTGCCCGGAAGTTACAAAATTTGGCACGCCTATCTTCGCGAACGTCTCGAATTGGTTAGAAATCTTCCTATTAGTCACTCTAAGTATGAATCTCTCAACAATACTTTCGAACGTGCCCTTGTTACTATGCACAAAATGCCTCGAATTTGGATTATGTATCTCGAGTTTTTAACTAGACAGAAACTCGTTACAGTGACTCGTAGGACTTTTGACCGTGCGCTTTGTGCATTACCCGTCACTCAGCATGATAGAATTTGGTCTCCTTATTTGAAGTTCGTTAGCCAACACGGTATTCCCATTGAGACTTCGCTTAGGGTTTACCGTAGGTACTTGAAGTATGACCCTAGTCACGTTGAGGATTTTATTGATTTTTTGAAGATTTCAGAGCGATGGCAGGAAGCTTCGGAGAGGTTAGCTGGGGTTTTGAATGATGATCAGTTTTATTCCATTAAGGGGAAAACCAAACATCAATTGTGGTTGGAACTGTGCAATTTGTTGACTCAACACGCTGAGCAGATATCTGGGTTGAATGTGGATGCCATTATTAGAGGTGGGATTAGGAAGTTTACTGATGAGGTTGGGAGGCTGTGGGCAGCTTTGGCTGATTATTATGTGAGAAGACAATTGTTTGAAAAGGCTAGGGATGTTTTTGAGGAAGGTATGACAACTGTAGTGACTGTTAGGGATTTCAGTGTTATTTTTGATGCATATTCGCAGTTTGAAGAGACAGTGCTGTCTACCATTATGGAAAATATGAGTGACAGTGATAATGACAGTGACAGTGAACATGAAAACGACGAGAGTGAGTGGATGGGAGAAGAGGAGGAGGATGATCCATTTGATGTGGATAAGTTGATCAAGAAGTGTAAAGTGTTTTGGCTAGGGGAGGATGTCATGATGAAAGATGTGGATTTGAGGTTGGCAAGGTTGGAGCACTTGATGGATAGGAGACCAGAATTAGCAAACAGTGTACTCCTGAGACAGAACCCGCATAATGTGGAGCAGTGGCATAGGAGGGTGAAGCTTTTTGAGGGCAATCCCACGAAACAAATATTGACTTACACAGAAGCCGTACGGACAGTTGACCCAATGAAAGCTGTGGGAAAGCCGCATACTTTGTGGGTTGCCTTTGCAAAGCTTTATGAAAGCCACAAGGACATCGGAAATGCCAGGGTGATTTTTGACAAGGCTGTGCAGGTTAACTATAAGACAGTCGATCATTTGGCTAGTGTATGGTGTGAATGGGCAGAGATGGAGGTCAAGCACAAAAACTTTAAGGGTGCATTGGACTTGATGAGGCGCGCTACTTCAGAGCCATCGGTTGAGGTCAAACGACGAGGTAATATATCCCGTACCGATCTAACATTACATTTTTATAATACTTTTTTTTTTCTTACTGTTATAGAACACTGGTATACTGACTCCTGTGAAACTCTGTGGAATTTGTTATGGCTGTTCATTGGAAATTAATCATATATAACCAACAAGAATTGGTACAAAGTCCAAAGTGAATTGGTTAATGAGAATATTTTGGACCCTAAGGGACACTCGAGAAATGTGCAAATTTGGAATTGGTCACATTGTTATCATATAGCATGTATGTCATGGTTTGGATATTGTCAAGAATAAGTAAATAATTTGTATACGAAAACAGCACTGGTTTCATGACTGGTATATTTGTGGTTGCTTATTACTTTGGTTGTCTACGGTTGTTTTCCATGGAAAATGAGCACTACTAGAAAATGTGAAGTTGTGAGGAATATGATTCTTTATGGTGATTTGGTCTGCAAACAACTTTTATGCTTCATGTGTGTTTTTGTGCGGTGCATTGACTAGGCCTGTCATTGGTATTGTGTGCTTTTGTATGATCCTTAAATGTTAGTTTAAAAAGCTAGAGTGTTTTGCTGTTACCTTGACAAAAAAAAAAAAAAAACTCGAGGAGATTTGTAAAATATCTACTAGTAGATGTAATGTAGAAGGAACAGGAAAGAATGCTGTTGGAGGACATGTTTGTGTCACCTTCAAGAGATATATAAATCAATATTCTGCTATGCTGCAATCAATTTAGGTGGTTAGGGTTTGGCAAAAAAAAAAAAAAAAAAAAAAAAAATTGGTGGTTAGGGTTTTAAATTTCTACCTATGCTGATCTCTCATAATGTTGTCAAGCCTTAGGTGCTGATGTTATTGAATTTTTATTTACAGTCATTTATGTTGATTTATTACAGTGGCAGCTGATGGCAATGAACCGGTGCAAATGAAGATTCACAAATCGTTAAGACTTTGGACATTTTATGTTGACTTGGAGGAAAGCCTGGGATCTTTGGAGTCCACTCGAGCAGTTTATGAGAGGATACTGGATCTCCGGATAGCTACACCTCAAATCATTATAAATTATGCCATGCTTTTAGAGGTATTGTATTGGACACAATCTTCTGCAAATATTTCTCATCTGTCCAGTTTTTTTCTGTTTGCTATTTCAGAGGCTTAAGTTGTCACTTTCCTGTCCAGGATCATAAGTACTTTGAAGATGCATTCAAAGTTTATGAGAGAGGGGTGAAGATTTTCAATTACCCACATGCAAAAGATATCTGGGTTTCTTACCTAACCAAATTTGTTAAAAGATATGGGAGGTCAAAACTGGAAAGGGCTCGAGAATTGTTTGAGCATGCAGTTGAAGTGGTAAGTTCGTTTCCAAATTATATATCTTAAAGAATCACCTGAAGTGGAAGTATGAGTTTAAGATCCTAACCCTGTTTACTGTTTAGGCTCCTGCAGAGGTTGTGAAGCCTTTGTATCTACAATATGCCAAGTTGGAAGAAGACTTTGGCTTGGCCAAACGAGCAATGAGGGTCTATGATCAAGCGACCAAGGCTGTTCCTGCTGCAGAGAAATTAAGCATGTATGAAATTTACATAGCTCGTGCAGCTGAGATATTTGGTGTTCCAAAAACAAGAGAAATATATGAACAGGCAATTGAGTCTGGTCTCCCAGACAAGGATGTAAAAATAATGTGCCTGAAGTATGCTGAGCTTGAGAAAAGTCTTGGAGAGATAGATCGTGCCCGTGCTTTATACAAGCATTCATCGCAGTTTGCAGACCCCAGATCTGATCCTGACTTCTGGTTAAAATGGCATGAGTTTGAAGTGCAGCATGGTAATGAAGACACATTCCGTGAAATGCTTCGTGTTAAAAGGAGTGTTTCTGCAAGCTATAGCCAGGTATGCTTGTAATGTTCCTAAGCGATTCTATTCTGGTTGATTGTTAGTCCAATCAAGACTTGTATGCCATGAAAACTATCGGTCTAATAAGGCGCCTTTTCAGCTTGTCGTTCTGTTGGCCTAGTTAGAATATTAACAATAATTACTGTCACCGTATTTTAATGCTGCAATTCTAAATCTCATTGAGCTGTAGTGGTTGTTTGACTTTATAAGGGTAGCCATATTGGCAGAGCAATTTTTAGGGTATAGAGTAAAGAGTTGCTCTTTTGCTCTGTACCCTAAAATCATTCTGGCCTTGTGGATTCCCTTATTATAAGCATGCTAGGTGGTAATCTCTGCTGTTGCTCAGTGTTTAAACTTTTGTTCAGTAGCTAATTTTAATTGGTTCAGTGTTAACCTATTGTTCAGTTGCTAATTCTATTTGGTTCATCTGTTCAGACGCATTTCATCCTTCCAGAGTACTTGATGCAAAAGGATCAAATGCAGACCCTTGAGGATGCGAAAGATGTTTTGAAGAAAGCTGGTGTTGCTGATGATGAAATGGCAGCTCTAGAAAGGCAGTTGATGCCTGCTCCAGGTGACGCTGATAAAGATACCAAACGTGTGGTTGGCTTTGTCAGTGCTGGTGTTCAGTCAACTGGTGATGGAGCACAAAAGGGTATGACCAATAAGGAGGACATTGAGCTGCCTGAAGAAAGCGACTCTGAAGATGATGAGAAGGTTGAGATTGCGCAGAAAGATGTTCCTACCGCTGTCTTTGGAGGTCTTGTGCGGAAAAGAGAAGAGACTGATAATCTCGATGGCGATGGTGATGCTGCAGAAGGAGGTCTTGTGGGGGCCCTTGCTAGAATCAAAAGAAGCCGGGGAGCGTGATGACGGTTGGCTTTGTGCCATTTGGCTTTTGGTAAACAGAGATCAAACAGGAGTTACAGGTTACTTGCTGAATATGTACCTTGTTGGACCAGATTGTGGTGTTGTTTTTTGGATGGACCTGAAAGGTATCCTTACATTCCCCCTGCATGGAGGCATAAGCATTTCTTCTACTGTGGAAAGTGAGTAGTTTTGACCCCCAAAAAAGAAAAGGAGATAGAGGGCCTCTCGTATGACTCTTGAACTTTTATGCTATATTTAACGGAATCCTAACATTATTTTGCAGTTTCTCTGTGTATTCCTTCTTTTAGGGGGAAATGATAGAATATAAGGTTGAACATGTAGTATACCCCAAACATTGAGCGCATGGTAGGTATCTGGGATTCACGAAGTAACTTTATTTTTGATGTTTAGAGAAAGAATAGGTTACTATGATTCATTACATAGCCCTTTTGACAAATGAGCCTTCTCTGTGTTTTGGGGATGCTTTTAGTTGTTCCGTAAATTGCTAAATTCGCTCTTGCCTGTATTAAAGTACCCAAAAGTGAAACACGGTGTGTACCAGAATACTTGTTTTTAAAGTTTAGTAGCTACGTTGCACATAATTTGTAGTACTTTGTCTAATACAAGTCGGGTTGCAACTTTTTCTGCATGTTGATTGCAAGATTGGATTGGACGTGATTCTGTAATTGGTGTAGGCAGCCTTGTGATGATTTCTGAGTGCAGGTTTTACACTCTCTTTATGCTTGCCATGGGAGAGTAGGTCGATTATTTGCTGGAATGATTTCATTTATATTGCCTACATATTTTTGTACTTGTGCACATTTAACTTTTCTCTTTTGTGCAATAATTTGGACCAAAAACTTGGAATCTCCTTCAATCCATAAATCCTTGCAACCGTATTCCAAGACTAGCTCCAGCCCTCTTTGAAGAGCAACCAATTCTGCAATCGTGCTGTTTGTTCGGTCGATGGATTCGGCATATCCAGGTAAGAATTTGGCCTCATGGTTTCTGAGAACATCTCCAATGCTCCCTCTTCCTGTCTTACACTTGCAAGATCCGTCATAGTTCAACTTTGTCCAGCCTTTATCTGGTTTCTCCCATGTCACTGGAATTTGTTCCTTCTTGTGCCAGTCTCGGGCGAAAAGTCGAATTGGTTTCTGCAGCTGTCTTGCAAATGCGAACGATCTGGAAAATATGAGCACCTCCTTACCTTGTGTTCAAAGTTTGTGCAACTAGGTGGGGTCATTTGGGACAAATTTCTGCAATTCGTTTGAAGCTCATGTAAGAAATGCAAGAAAAATGGATATCTGCATTTTCATTTATAAATTAAGAAACAGGTTTACACTTCAAGTAGAGAGAACATCTGTTGAGGAAAACTAGAATGATTTCTCAAAGCAACATAGTACTAAGCGTTTTCATATGAATTTGGAAAGACACTCAACAGTTGGAGATGCATTCACGCTTTCTCTCAAAGTATGGAATGTGGAGAAAGCTACCAAGAAAGCCAGGAATTTAGGGGATCGTTCATCTTGATCTTGCTAAGTTGTGTGGGAAGGATAATTTATGTAACCAAATCACATATTAGGCTATCAATGGT
This sequence comes from Knoxia roxburghii, assembly GCA_030378225.1. Classification (NCBI taxonomy): domain Eukaryota; kingdom Viridiplantae; phylum Streptophyta; class Magnoliopsida; order Gentianales; family Rubiaceae; genus Knoxia; species Knoxia roxburghii. The sequence goes on along the minus strand of CM059420.1, from coordinate 38,507,572 downwards.
TTAAGTTTGTGGACAAATTTGATGGTTTGAACATTCATCTTTTTGTTGAAGATTGATGAGAAGCTTTGTTGCGCACAATCTGCTGTTGTGCGCAATGGATTTGCACACAAATTTAGGTACGGTCGACGGCTGTGCACACATTCATTGCGCACGACTGTGCGCAAAAGTATTACACACGTACCTAGGTTCAAATTCAAATCATTACAAGTAGCATAAAGCTATTCAATTTATAAAATTTTCCACAAACACTTCAACTGAGCTGCTAACACAAATCAATCCACTCCACAAGCCACCCATTTCAAACATTCCCCTATCAAGATCGATGTTCTGGCCATCTCTCCAACATTGCCTCTTTTTAAAACGCAATGATCCATAACCAATCAAGAGCTACACCAGAAAATATGCCACCCAGCAGAAATACGACTAACAAGTTCCCCAGTGCATTCTGCTCTGGTCCCTGCAACACCAAAATCAGGCCTAATTAATGTTGTTTTGGAAGGCAAACAAGTTTTCAGAAACCCCCGTCCGAACTAACCTTGTAGCCTTTTGGAGCTGCCACCATTACGCAAACAGTGAGATAACCATTGGTTAGTCCAAGGAAAGATGTGAGAAATATCATCCATCCTTGATCTCCATATTTCGCAGTGAAATAGAAACATGGGATGAGCAGAAAACGAGATAATGTAACCAACATAAGGCCCTTTCGCGATTCTATCCGGATGCAATCAATGTGTGGGAGGTACCTTGATATCAAATCCCAGATGTTGTACATTGCGACCAAAAATAGAACATACCTGCAATGGCCATCACAGAAGCACTGATAAATGATCTCTTGAAAGTAGTTAATAGTTATCAAGAAGACATTGCAGGTCAGCACTTACCAGTCACCCAACTTGTGGTGGTGGCCAGTGTTTTCGAATAAAAATCCAGGAAAAACTGATAAAGTTAGGACATAAATAAGATAAATGTCCAGTGCATAATCAATGTTCTGAAACAGCAATTGTTTGTTGCTTAACCTCTCTGGAGCCTTTTCTTCCTGCATGGAGAGCACAGCTGTTCTTTTGCTCTTATATGAACAATATTCATTAATAAATATAAAATAAAAATCAAACAAAACTTTCATACTGTTTCATTTGCTTCTCTTTTGATGCCAGCAGCAGCAAGATCAGCTGAGACTGTTTTTGAGCCTTCTGAAGCTGCCTTTCCACGGTAGTACTTTACAATTTGCAGTTTAGGGAAGACATACGCGTAGAGCAAAATACATAGAAGCTCCAAGAATGCAGAGATGGCGAGGAATAGAACTGTAAAATTCAAATAGCTCAGTTTTAACAGTGCAACTTGCAAATACCATTGATAATCTACACTTCATGTGTGAAAAGAAGCTCAAGAAAGAAACAATTGTAAAGTTGTGGTAGAAAATTTCTTCCTACAATTTGTATTCCGCGGAAAACTAGAAAAGATGGCATTATACAGCATTTGAGCTGCTGTTTTTGAACAATAACTGCTCACAGGATAACTGATTGCAAATTTTGGATAAAGGTCAGCAACTTAATATACTTACTAACTCCCTTGCGAATTCCATTGTTGGAGTTTTCAAAGGCTGCTTTTGTGATTAGCCTTAAAGCGGACGTGAGTGCACCTGATGCAGCAAGCCCACAGAAAAACGATTGGACGAATTCATGGCGCATCAACGATAGGTCTCCAACCATCCCACCTTGAACATGAGCATCTGCAACTCCAAAAGCAGCAACCAGAACACATATACCAATAAAATTTTCAAGTCCTCCTTTCCCTGATGTCCCTATATCAACCTGTTGCATGGAATCGAATTGAATACGATAATGAATCGCGAAATAATTTTCAGAACATTGCCAAAACGATTACTTACCAGTAGGAGAGCTAATGTGCTGAGAAAGAAAAGTGTATATCCAGCTAAGTTTCTTTTCCTTGTATTGAGAGTTGCCTCATAGTATGCTAGTAATGTGCTTGTCCCAACAGCAAATGGTTGATAAACAAGCGTAAGCACCCTCGATGGATGGTAATCCTTTCACAAAAGAAAAAATAATTGAAATCCATGTTTCAGAATATTTCGAAGATTACAAAACAAAAACTATATTTGCATCAAAGGGATGGGAAAGTTACTCAGGAGAAGTACTTACTGGGAACAAGGCATGGTAGTAGTCACCAATAGTTATCATACTAGACCATGAAACCAGAGACCCCAATCCAAGAAACCAACATACTACTATTGCAGCTCGGTTCCCCTGAGAAAATACATCAAATAGTTTCATGAATTTCAGAGCCAAATAATTCCCATTTGATTGGAGATGCAAAAATCTAGACGAACCTGAAGCCTGCCTGGAGTGGCAGCCCCATTTGAATTACCTACGTCCATGAAATGATTGTTCACAACTGAACACTCTGTTATTAGAACAAAAAATCCAAGGCTTTATTACTCTGTTTCCTTGAAACAGAACTCCTCTTCTGACTCAGAGGAAAGATGCGCCAATTGCACACACTTTTTTATCAGTTATCAAAGGAGGTTGCTTGATGTTGACGGATGAAAGACGATAAATTACTAATCAAAACTCCAATGGAAATTAACCCGGAAGAAACAGCAGGCAGATGCATGTGTGTGTGGTAACAATATAGTTTTAGAAAGATGGGTTCTTTTTCTTACATCATAAATGTCATTCCAGCTTTTGCAAATTGCATGGAGTTGTTGTTTTCTATATACTCCTTTCCGCTTTTCTTAATCTTTGGGTTGACTCCAAAATGAGAAGTGGGAGAAGAAATGAAGGCCAACCAAATATGGTACCAATTTCTTGAAGGCTATGTTTGATTCCATGGAATTTGGCTCCAATTCCAATTCCAATTATTTACTAAATAGACTACCTCTAAAGAAAGATGAGAAAATTAAATTTCATATGAAGTGTGGAAATGAAATAGGTCATCTTATAAACACTTACGAGTGTGGGGATGCTTGGCAAAAGTTGCAATACCAACAGTGAAGAAAATAAAATAGGTGCCAAAAATGTGGATTGTATCTTTATAGTATTTCATACTGATTTTTTGTGCATGATTTGAAAATTTTAGATATATACAAGAATACAATCATGGAGTTGAGAAATGCATAATTTTTTTGAGAATGTGTTTCCTTCTAAATCAGTTAGGGAATCTAGTTATAAACTGCGTACTAAAACCATAGATCAACAAACACAAAATAATAAGTGATGGAATTAAAATGTAGCAAAAGAGCAAGGGTGAAAAAACTATTTGATGATGATTTTGAAACTTTTCTCGTAGAGAAATAATCACATACTTATACTAAATGTGTGAATACTTTGGAAGCGCCTTTATGGAGAAAAAGTTACAAATAGTTAAATTGATTATATCTTACAGAATGATACATGGAAATTAATAGACTCCTGAGTGTAGTCCTTTAGAATCAAAATGAATTTTCAAATGGAAAATGAAAATTGATGGCTCTATTGACAAATACAAAGCTAGGTTGGTGATCAAATGATATAAGCAACGTCAATGCTTAGATTACTTTGACACATATTTTTCAGTGACGATAATAAATTCTATAAGGATGATACTTGGTATCGCAGACCTACGGAATGTAGAAATCCATCAAATGGATATTAAGACAACTTTCTTAAATAGGGATTTAGATGGAAAAATCTATATGGAGCAACCCAAAATGTTCAAAACTCCAGGTTCATGTAAGAAGGTATGCAAATTGGTTAAATCATTCTATGGTTTGAAACAACCTCAAAAGAAGTGGTATGACAAGTTTGACCATGCAATGATAACTAATGGATACAAAATTAATGAGTGTGATAAATGTGTCAACGTCAAAGAGATTAGAGATGATTATGTTATCTTATGTCTATACATGGACGACATAGTCATAGTGGGTAGTAGCGATAAATTGGTCAAATCTACTAAAAACATGTGAAATTCAAAATTTGACATAAAAGATATGAGACTTGCAGATGTGATAGGGATTCTAATCAATAGATCTCAGAATGCCTAATTTTGAGTCAAACTTATTATGTAGACAAAATTTTAGGGAAATTCAATCAGAATGGCTATGGAATTGCTAGAACACCATTAGATAACAGTATTCACTTATCCAAAAATCGTGGAAATGATATTTCTCAAGTAGAATACTCCAGAATCATATGGAGTCTGATGTATCTAATGAGTTGTCCTAAACTGGACATTACTTATGTGTAAGCAAATCGAGTTCATATATGAGTAATCGAGAAAAAAAAGCACTGGAATGCAATAATTAGAGTACTAAAGTACTTAAGATATACTCATAATTATGAATTACATTATACCAGATATCCATTTGTATTAGAAAGATATACAGATGCTAATTGGATATCTTATATAAAAGACTCAACATGCACTAGCGGCAATGTGTTTATTCTAACTAGGGCCGCTGTGTATTGAAAATCCTCAAAACAAACTGTGATAGCTAGATCCACGATGAAATCTGAGTTTATAACTTTAGATAAATGTGGAGAAGAGGCTGAATGACTATGCTATTTCTTATAGGATGTTCCAAAATAGGAAAAACATGTGCCGCCGATCTGTATCCATTGTGATACTCAATTTGCAATTGGTAGAACACGGAATACTATGTAAAATGGTAAATCGAGACATATTCGTTGTCGACATAGTACCATTAGACAACGACTCTCAACAGGTGTTATCTTTATTGACTATGTAAGGTCAAAAGATAGCATTATAGATTCGCTAACCAAAGGATTAAATAGAGAGATAGTTGAGATATTGAAAAGAGGAATAATAATAAAGCCCGTGAAGAATAAAGGTTTTATGAAGAAAAACCTAACCTAGTTGACTGGAAATCTCAAGATTTAGGTTCAAAGGGACAGCCTAATTATAAAACCTGGTAGGGTCACTGTGAGGGTAACCACGACTCATTCATACCATTAAGCAGTTCAACTAAAGCTAGCAATCGTTACTTTAATAGATCTTGAGAAAGTAACTGTGGTTACGTTTCAATTTTAAGAAGTCAACTATGTGAGAGAGAAGTGAAATCGCTTCAAAGGGGAATTGGTCATGCTCAATTCTTTTGAAACTCTTGTAGAACTGTGACGTGTTCACGACCATAATGAACAAAACCATGAGAACAGAACAAATAAGAGTGGCTCCTGTGTAGGGTACATGAACCTTTACATGAAAAAGCCGGACAGTTCAAGGACATCATGTTTACTGGACAGCTAGTAAAGCAAAAGTAGTCTACAAGGGGAAAGTTCAAAGGGTGGCACCTATTTTTTCTATGCAGGGGTCAGTCATTGAACACTGACAAACCAATATATCATTCATGTGGGGAATTATTGAAAGAAAAAGAGAAAAGCATGTGAATGAGAGATTGATTTGGAAATTAAAAGGAAGAGTAAGCTATAAGGGAATCCATTGTCCCACATTGAAAAAAAAGATGGGAAAGAATACCACTATTTAAGTAAATGAATTTGTAATTCATATTAATTCTACACTACAATTATGTTTCAGTTTTCTTTTCAAAACTGCAAATCATGCCCATGTATACAATAAGAATTGACGATACACACTACTTTGATCAACCGAAATTGCTTTTCCTCTCTAAAATCCTAAATTCTCGTTTAGCAAAAATTTTAGTTCGTTGGTGAGAAGGGTTTTTTTTTGTGCACGTTTCCATTGTATCTGGGAAACATTTTATCCACGAATCTATTACACATTTTGTTTTATGAAAATTATGAGTTTTCACCAGTTTTGGATTTCTAATTCTTCCGATATACCAGCCTAATTTTTCTAACAAATCTACAATTGTTTGTTATTTACATCATCACATAACACTTTATGGTATTTGTGAACTTCTACGTGGTTGAAGAACTGATAAAAGAAAATAGTGCCGGCGATGAAATTCATTTCATCTTCTTCGAAGAAAGGTCTTACCCTGCGCATCTTCATGAACAATGCGCATTACTTCTTTAGGAGGGTTGTGATGCCAAATTTGAGGGTTTTTCAGATGATACCCCATCTGTGCAAATTTGTCAGCTGCTCTATTTCCTTCTCTGTATATGTGTGTCATCATGCAATTATCCAGTTCTGGAATGATTTCATTTATATTGCCTACATATTTTTGTACTTGTGCACATTTAACTTTCCTCTTTTGTGCAATAATTTGGACCAAAGACTTGGAGTCTCCTTCAATCCATACATCCTTGCAACCATATTCCAGGACTAGCTCCAGCCCTCTTTGAAGAGCAACCAGTTCTGCAATAGTGCTGTTTGTTCGGCCGATGGATTCGGCATATCCGAGTAAGAATTCGGCCTCATGGTTTCTGAGAACACCTCCAATGCTCCCTCTTCCTGTCTTACATTTGCAAGAACCGTCATAGTTCAACTTTGTCCAGCCTATTTCTGGTTTCTTCCATGTCACTGGAATCGGTTCCTTATGCCAGTCTCGGACGAAAAGTCGAACTGGCTTCTGTAGTTGTCTTGCAAATGCGAATGATCTGGAAAATATGATCATCTCCTTAACTTGTACTTACTAGAAACTTATCTGTGAAAACAATCTGTTGAGAATTTGGCAAATTTGTTTGAAGCCCTTGAAAAAAAATGCAAGAAAAATGGATGTATGTATTTAATTTTATAAATCAAGAAACAGGTTTATCCATCTGTTGAGGAAAAGTAGAATGATTTCTCCAAGCAACATAGTACTAAACATTCTCATAAGAATTCGGAAGGAGCCTCAACAGTAGGAGATGCCTTCACGGTTTCTACCAAAGGAAGTATGGAATGTGAAGAAAGTAACCAACCAAGAAAGCCAGGAATTTGGGGGATATTTGCATGTTGATCTAGCTAAATTGTGTGGGAAGGATAATTTATGTATCCAAATCACACATGAGGCTATCAATGGTTAAGTTTGTGGACATATTTGAAAACATTAAGACCATTGACTTCTAACTGTGAAGATTAATGGTTTTCATTTGCTAGTAAAAGTTTGACTGTTAGGAAATATACTAAACTACTATATTTATATTTATATTTATAGTAAACTACTAACATTGACTTAATTATTTCATGTGGGTTGTGCATGATTCCTTATTTGAGTCACAGAAAATTTATTAAAACATGCTCTAATGTCATTTGTCAAAAATATACATTGCATTATACTCTTAGTTAATTTGCTCGTAATCTATGGTAGAGGAGCAAGTAAATAATTATACGATAACATATGCAGCCTCTTACCCATCCATATGCAGCCTCTGTCACAGGAATTCAGAAACACTACTCCACACCTTCTTTCAATTCCCAGAAGCTCAAAAAGTATGGTCCCCTTGGCAGAAACTATTTGGAATTCACCTATCCTGGCGTACGGATTTCAATCTCTTAAGGCTTGGTGGAATAGGAAAAAAGGTAACTCGGCATACTTCTTAATCTGTAAAACATTACCTTGTTTAATTCTCTGGGAACTGTGGAAAGCTAGGAACAAGTATTTTTTTGATGGCTCAAAGCATTCCCTTGCTCAAATAAATTATGCTATTTCAAAACAAGTGAGGGAGTTGATTTTGTGGTCTAGTCCGTTTGCTAAGTCGTTTGATGAAAAATCTTGGATTGCTAATTTTTTTCAATTCTCTGTTGAAACTCCATGATTAAAATTGTTGAAGCAAATTACTTGGAAATCCCACATGGAAAGGAGCTGGATCCTTAACACTGATGATGGATCCCTACTCAAAAATGGGGAAGCAAGATGGGGGTTCATAATCCGATCAGAATGCAGCTCTCTACTTCAGGCCGAGTCTGGATTTTTGGGCAATGCATCAGTGCTGGAGACAGAAGTTATGGCAGTATTACAAGGGATTAGATTATGCAATTCTCAAAATCTAAAGGATGTTCAAATCATTGTTGATAATCTTTTCGTCTCAAGAATGTTATCCGGTATCTCTGATTTTATGTGGAAGCTTTATACTCCACTCCAAGAAGCGGCTGATTTTTTGGCAGGAATGGGAGCGAAAGGAAAGTCTCACAAGTTCAATTCGATGAAGGAATTACCAACTCGTCTAAGGGGTCTAATTCTTCTAGATACTCAAGGCACACCGGGTCTTCGCACCTTTTCTTGATAGTTAGGACCATTAAGATAATTTTGTACATTGGAACTGTATAGTTAGGGTCCCAATTTTATTCAGTTTTTTTGTATAGTACTGACATGACAGTGTAAAAGAGCCATGGGCTAGCCAATCCGCTGCCCATTGTACTCTCTTGTTCTGAATATGAGGGTATCTAATCCTGTCGGTCCGCAGACTATTTAACCAAAAAAAAATTTATACGATAACATGGTGATCTTGTCTGGTGTACTTACTCGAAGTCAAAAACTCAATCTGCTACAGAATGAAGCAAAGATGTAACCATTCGTTAACTTCCCTCCATTAAGGAAACAAAAAGGAAAAATTTTGTGGAAATTCTACTTTCAGAAAACACATTCTTGTTCAAATTCAATCATTACAAATAGCAAACTCTGCTATTCTATTTATAAAATTTTCCACAAACACTTCAAATGAGCAGCTAAAAGCATGAATCAATCCACTCCAACAAGCCACCTCTCCCCAACAAAAATACTAGAATCAAGTTAAGTACGATTATTTCAAACATCCCCCTATCAAGATCGATCTTCTAGCCATCTCTCCAACATTGCCTCTTTAAAACTTTCCATTGCCAATGATCCATAACCAATCAAGAGCTACACCAGAAAATATGCCACCCAGTAGAAATACGACTAACAAGTTCCCCAGTGCATTCTGCTCTGGTCCCTGCAATACCAAAATCAAACAGATTAGTGATTTTGTGGAAGGCAACTAAGTTTTCGGAGACAGAGGGTCTCTGAACTAACCTTGTAGCCTTTTGGAGCTGCAACCATTACGCAAACAGTGAGATAACCATTGGTTAGTCCAAGGAAAGATGTGAGAAATATCATCCATCCTTGATCTCCATATTTCGCAGTGAAATAGAAACATGGGATCAGCAGAAAACGAGATAATGTAGCCAACATAAGGCCCTTTCGCGATTCTATCCGGATGCAATCAATGTGTGGGAGGTACCTTGATATCAGATCCCAGATGTTGTACATTGCGATCAAAACGAGAGCATACCTGCAATGACCATCACAGAATCACTGGTAGAGATACTTTATCCATTATATCTAGTCAAACTGCCTAGAAATGTTCCTTATGGTTATGGAAAAGAACAAGAGCAACATTTCTGCTTCACAAATTCACTACTAAAAGCCTGCTGAAATGTGGCTACAAATTCGTCTAAATGAGAGATGAGCGAGCTATATAAGATTATCTGTCTTCGATTTGACAAGAGTTACAAGATAAACCACTAGACATAGTAATATTCTAGTCTAAACCATATCAGTCGAACAAGTCGCAGGGAAAAAGGGTTTCAAATGCATAACCTGTTTTACTCCACAATAAGCAACGGCAATACGTAATGTAAGCCAAGTAAAATGTCGGATGGAGAAAGGAACAGAAACAGGAAAAAGAAAAGAGAGAAAATGATGACATTTATAATTTGAAACAGTCAAATTCATTATACTTTGACATTTATAATTTCAACCAAGGAAACACTTAAAGAACATAACTGATCTCGCAGTTAAAATCCAAAATAGTATTTGATAGTTGCAGGTCAGCACTTACCAGTCACCCAACTTGTGGTGTCCAGTGTTTTCATATAAAAATCCAGGAAAAATTGATAAAGTTAGGACATAAATAAGATAAAGGTCCAGTGCATAATCAATGTTCTCAATCAGCAATTGTTTGTTGCTCAACCGCTCTGGATCCTTTTCTGCCTGCATGGAGAGCAAAGCAGTTCTTATGAACAGTTCATAAATAAATACAAAATAACATGAAACGAAGCTTTCATACTGTTTTATTTGCTTCTCTCTTGATGCCAGCAGCAGCAAGATCAGCTGAGACTGTTTTTGAGCCTTCTGAAGCTGCCTTTGCACGGTAGTACTTCACAATTGGCAGTTTAGGGAAGACATACGCGTAGAGCAAAATACATAGAAACTCGAAGAATGAGGAGATGGCAAGAAATAGAACTGCAAATTCAAATCCCTCAGTTTCAATAGTGCAACTTTCAAATAAAAATCCATTGGTAATCATACACTCTAAAAAGAAGTTCGAGATAAAAAACAATTTCAGGACCCTGCGAAAGTAATCACTTTTCAAGAGCAAAACTATGATAACTGTGAAGTTCTTGATAACATGTTGTAGAAAAAACGGCATTATACAGCATTTGAGCTGGTGTTTTGAACAATAACTGCTCACAGGATAACTGAGTGAAAATTATGGATAAAGTATATGAAAATTTCGATAGATTGAAAGTTCGCCAAGTTAATTTACTTACTAACACCCTTGCGAAGACCATTGTTGGAGTTTTCAAAGGCTGCTTTTGTCATTAGCCTTAAAGCGGAAGTGAGTGCACCTGATGCAGCAAGCCCACAGAAAAAGGACTGCATGATCATAGAACTACAGTCACAATTCTATGTCAATCTTATAAAGCTAAACAAAATAAAATACATTTAGTGATAAAAAGGAAATTTAACCAGTGGTTTCATTACTAACTTGGACGAATTCAGGGCGCATCAATGATAGGTCTCCAACCATTCCGCCTTGAACATGTGCATCTGCAACTCCAAAAGCAGCAACCAGAACACATATACCAATAAAATTTGCAAGTCCTCCTTTTCCTGATGTGCCTATATCCACCTGTTGCATGGAATCAAATTGTATACAATAATGAATGGTTAAATAAATTTAAGAACATAGCCAAAAGGAGTACTTACGAGTAGGAGAGCTAATGTGCTGAGAAAGAAAAGAGTATATCCAGCTAAATTTCTTTTCCTTGTATTGAGAGTTGCCTCATAGCAAGCTAGTAGTGTGATTGTCCCAACAGCAAATGGTTGATAAACAAGTGTAAGCACCCTTGACGGATGGTAATCCTTTGACAACAAAAAAATAATAGAAATCCATGTTTCAGAAAATTTTCAATGCAACAGAAGAAACAATTTCAAATGAAACTAATGATGAATGGGACAAATGAAGAAAAACAAATTGCTTTGTTTGGTCTTTTGGCTCAAGCCCAGGTTCCATTTCAGAGAAGAGTTTCAATTGAATTTAATAGGTTCCGTCTAAACATTAAATAAACACTCAAATATAGCGCATTTCATCGACATCAAAACTATTTCACACTCAAAGAAGGGAGAAAAAAACTAATCTTTAAAACATCATCTAAATGATGAACTCATCTGCCAACCTAAGAAACAAAAAAGTTTACAACTCAGCTGCCAAACTGAACTCATCATCTAAATCATGCCAATTCAGGACAATCAAAGCTGTGGGGGTTACAACACAGGATCAACATGGCCCAAAAGATTACAAAGGAAAAACTATATTTGCATGAAATGGTTGAGAAAGTTACTCAGGAGAAGTACTTACTGGGAACAAGGCATAATAGTAGTCACCAATAGTTAACATACTATTCCATGAAACCAGAGACCCCAATCCAAGAAACCAACATACTACTATTGCAGCTCGATTCCCCTGAGAATACATCAAATAGTTTCAAGAATTTCAGAACCCACTAATTCCCATTGGATTGGAAATGTAAAAATGTAGACGAACCTGAAGCCTGCCTGGAGTGGCAGGCCCGTTTGCACTACTATCATCCATGAACTAATTGTGCACAACTGAGCCTGATTAAATAGAAATAGATGAGCAATTGTGTTCAATAACAAAAATCCCAGAACTATATGTTATTGCAACAAAAATTCAAAGGCACTATTTAATCAGTAATTCCTGATGCTAACTTGATTATGAAAGCTGAACACTCTATTTCCTTGAAATAGAACCCCTCGCCTGAATCAGGGGAAAGATGCACCAATTGCACCCACTTTTGTGTCAATTATCAAAGGTTGCTTGACGTTGACGGTTGAAAGCCAATAAATTACTGAACACTACTCCCAATGGAAAATGACCCGGAAGAAACAGCAGTCAGATTAATGTTTGTGGTAACAATATAGTTTCAGAAACATAAAAAAGATGGGTTCTTTTTGCTTACATCATAAAATCATTCCAGCATTTGTAAATTGCATGGAGCAGTTGTTTTCACTTCCACAAATTTGAAGGCAGTTGTGTTCTGTTCTTGGGTTGGCTATAATATTTGTGAAAAGAATCTGCGAGGGCAAATCTCATTGGACAGCAATTTTGGAAGGACACGGCGGATTTAAGATTACTCAACGGGATCCTATTTTTTCTCCTGAAGTGATCGGCAAATTTGCGAGGATAGGTTGGATGAGATCCTTAAAAAATTATTCAAAATTGAATATTCTTTGCAAGGATAGGTTGGATAAGATTTAAAAATTATTATTCAGCTGAATCTTTTTTTTTTTTTTTTTTTTTCCCACGTGAAGTGATGGGAATAAAGAATCTATGACTTTTCACTAAAGCAACAAACCAAAGTTAGAGTCAAAATGTACATTAAATTTTTATCTTTATAATTATATTTGTTTATCTCAATTTTTTATTACATTACATTATTATAATATTATTTTTTAATCTAAAAAAAATGAATATTACATATTGAAAAACTATAAATTCATGACATATAACCTACATAATCAAAATTATATTAGTTATATTAGATTATGACTCTTAATTATTATTACACGAGAATGTTGTAGTCTGCGGGGTGGCAGATTAAAATATATATAATTATTGATAGAAATATTTTAGTATATTTTTTATATTTTATATAATAAAATTTTATAAGTTAATTTTTAATTATAAAATAGTTAAATTATTTTTATGAACTTGTATAAAAAAAAATTATTTTTATGAACGTATTAATTGTGTTGTACAAATTTAACCATTTTGGTAAATAAACATAATACATATAGTTACTCTCTTATTTGAATTTAACTTTGAAACTAATTTATGAGATGGGTTAATTGTTATCATTAGTTTTAAATGATCATCATAAATAATAAGATTAAACCATATTTGTAGTATTACATTTGACCAAATAAAGTTTAGGTCTCTTACATTTTAAAATGTAAATGACTAAATAATACATATTTTATATGTATAGGACAAAAAATATTTTAAAAGGTAAATAATCAAAAAAATATTATTTAACAAAATGTAAATACTTAAAAATATGATTTAATCTAAATAATAAATATAAATCAAAGAGAAAATTATTCCAAAGTTAGGATATAAGACTAAATTTTAAATAAAGATAAATGATACAAAATAATTATATATGAAAAAAATGTAAAAGAAAAAAAAAAGAGTATATCGGTGGGAAAAGAAGCGAGAGAAAAAGTGTCATGGTTGGCACTTTTCAACAAAACCAAGAAAATTTAAATTTGAGTCATGACCAACTGTGGCTAGATAAGAAAAACACATTTATCATTTTATTTAAATAAATAGTTATAGATAGATTTTTTGATATTATTTTTTATAAAAAAAATAACTCTTAGTGATTTTGCACCTACTTATAAATTTAAAATTTAAATTAAAAATAAATCTTTTATCAAAATATATTTTTAAATTTTTTTATATGAGATAAAGAAAGTCATATGAATTCACACTTTTTATAACCAATACAATCTTCGGATTGCTTCAAAAAAAAAAAAAAAAAACCAATCTTCTGATTTTTCAAGCACATATCATTTTCTTGATAACTATTTTTCTAAATAATCTATTATTAACAATTTCTTTTCAACAATTTGATAAGACTTATGTTCGAAGTTCTACGAATGAATGAATGGATAAGATCAAATTATTTAACATGTAAAATTTTTTATTTAAATTATATAAATAATTATAAATATTTTTTTTGGTACAATAAATAATTATAAATATAGATATTTTTCCTAGGATAACTATGATAACCCGTATATATGACAAATTATATAATACTCTTAGGAGTATATATTGTAACATCCCAATCCCATAGACTGGCCCAAAAACTTTCAGGCTTCATCCTCGCTAGCCCAAAATGGTTAACCCAAGTTATTAGTAGCCTATGAGACTCGAAGTTATATACAAGTCACTCAAGTTGTAAACTAACGATGTGGGACGAGATGTTACAATCTCCCCCCTTTGGATCTTTGCGTCCTCGCAAAGCCCAACAAGCAAGCACTTATGGCCCAGTCTTCCCCCGGAGTGAGACTCTAGAGGTGGCTCCCGTCACTTGTCCCATTGGGCTCAGCGGTGACATAGCACTTGTCCCTTTGGGCTCAGAGGTAACGTAGCACTTAGCTCCCAAACCAGGGTCGGCTCTGATACCACTGTAACATCCCAGTCCCATAGACTGGCCCAAAAACTTTCAGGCTTCATCTCGCTAGCCCAAAATGGTTAACCCAAGTTATTAGTAGCTTATGAGACTCGAAGTTATATACAAGTCACTCAAGTTATAAACTAACGATGTGGGACGGGATGTTACATATATGTGAGTGTACATTTACCAAAAAAAAAAAAAATAGAGCTAAAAATTAGGAAAGCTACATGTATTGAGATGCACACGCCTATTATATATATCATCCACCTCTCTCTCTCTCTCCTCAAAACCTAATCTATTCAGCCTCTCTCTCATCTTATCCTTCACCAGCCTCTTTTCTTTCTTCTCTCGCGTCGATTCCGGCCATACCATGAAGATTTTTGAAGATATCTCACCGTCAAAATACTCCCCACCTCTCAAGCTTCAAAACCCACACTATTTTCTACCATTTCGTCATTTCTTGAGTTTGGGAGAATCACAAATCAGCCACGAAGATGAAAGGAAACTAGGTTTTATAGATCTGAGGTAGGTGATTCGTTTGGTTGTGTTTGCATCCCACGAAGATTAAAGGAAAACTAGAGTTTTGGCAAAAATGTATATTTTTTTTATGTAAAATCGTATGTTTTTGCTGTTTATTTATTGGTGTAAACTATTGTGTAAAATGCTCAGATGCTTCAGCCCATCGAGAGGTGGCTCTGGCCCATCTGTGAATGAGCCGCAGCCGTCTCTCGCGGGACTGAAGAATCTGGGCTGTAATACTTGTTTGTGTAAAGTGCTGAATATTGGTGTAAAGTACTGTTGGTTCATGTAAACTCATGAATATTTGGTAAAAAAGTTGTTCATTGGTATAAAATACTATTTTGTTACTATAAAAACATCATTATGATTCGTTTATGTAAAGTGCTGGTTGTTTATGTAAAGTACTATTGACTTATGTAAACTACTGATTCTTTGGTCAAAATACTGTTTTTTGGTGTAAAATACTCTTTTCTGGTTCAAAGTGGTATTTGTTAGTGTAAAAACATCGTTCTGATTCGTTTGTGTAAAGTGCTGGTTGTTGATTTAAAGTGTTGAATATTTACGTAAAGTACTGCTGTCTTATGTAAACTACTGATTCTTTAGTCAAAATGATGTTTCTTGGTGTAAAATACTCTTTTCTGGTTCAAAGTGGTATTTGTTAGTATAAAAATATCGTTCTGATTCGTTTGTGTAAAGTGCTGGTTGTTTATGTAAAGTGTTGAATGTTTGTGTAAAGTACTGTTGCCAGTTTACATAAACTGCAAGTTTACATATGTAAACTGTCAGTATACATAACCTTTGCAGTAAACTTTGCAGTTTACATATGTAAATTGGCAGTTTGAATAAACTGCGAGTTTACATATGTAAACTGCAAAGTTTATTTAAGTGGCGTGAAAATTCTGCAGCTGTCATCGAACTTTGGAATTTCATATCTCCCTCATTTCTCGTTAGTTTTGACCAAACTTTGGCTTGTTTTAAACCTCTCCTTAAAGGATTACACATAATTTTACGGATATTTATTTGGACTTGTAAATCTCCCATAAATCAGCTCTGAAACATAGCTGCAAGTGCTGTTCTTTTAGCAAAAAAATCTGAAGTGATTGTTGTACTTCAGTAATTCATATCTTCTTCATTCTTTGTCCGATTTAAGCAAACTATAGCTCGATTTAAACCTCTTTGCATAAGGTTTACTTAAAAATTTATATAAGCAACTTTGGATTTCTATATTTTCCAAAAAAATAGCAAAGAACAGAGCTGCGTTATGCAAAAGTACTGTTGGCTTATGTAAACTACTGATTCTTTGGTCAAAATACTTTTTTTTTTTTTTTTTATGTTAAATACTCTTTTCTGGTTCAAAGTGGTCTTTGTTAGTGTAAAAATATCGTTCTGATTCGTTTGTATAAAGTGCTGGTTGTTTATGTAAAGTGCTGAATGTTTGTGTAAAGTACTGTTGCCAGTTTACATATGTAAACTGCAAAGTTTATGTAAAGTGACATGAGAATTCAATATAAACTGCCAGTTTACATAAAAGTTTATGTAAAGTGGCAGTTTACACCAATATAACGCGACTTTACATAAACTTTATGTAAACTAGCAGTTTACATGTAAACTGTCAGTTTAGTTTACATAAACTTTGCAGTAAACTTTGCAGTTTACATATGTAAACTGGCAATTTACATAAACTGCGAGTTTACATATGTAAACTGTAAAATTTATGTAAAGTGGCGTGAAAATTCTGCAGTTGTCATCCAACTTTGGAATTTCATATCTCCCTCGTTTCTTGTCCGTTTTGACCAAATTTGGCTTGTTTTAAACCTCTCCTTATAAGGATTACACATAATTTTACGGATATTTATTTGGACTTGTAAATCTCCCATAAATCAGCTCTGAAATAGAGCTGTAAGTGCTGTTCTTTTCGCAAAAAAACTGAAGTAATGGTTGTACTTAAGAAATTCATATCTTCTTCATTCTTTGTCCGATTTAAGCAAACTATAGCTCGATTTAAACCTCTTTGCATAAGGTTTACTCATAAATTTATATAAGCAACTTTGGCTTTCCATATTTTCTAAAAAACAGCAAAGAACAGAGCTGCGTTCTGCAAAAATAATGTTGGTTTATGTAAACTACTGATTCTTTGGTCAAAATGCTTCTCTTTTATGTTAAATACTCTTTTCTGGTTCAAAGTGATATTTGTTAGTGTAAAAATATCTTACTGATTTGTTTGTGTAAAGTGTTGGTTGTTTATGTAAAGTGCTGAATGTTTATGTAAAGTAATGTTGGCTTATGTAAACTATTGATTCTTTGGTCAAAATGCTTTTCTTTTATGTTAAATACTCTTTTTCTGGTTCAAAGTGGTCTTTGTTAGTGTAAAAACATCGTTCTAATTCGTTTGTGTAAAGTGCTGGTTGTTTATGTAAAGTGTTGAATGTTTGTGTAAAGTACTGTTGCCAGTTTACATATGAAAAGTGCTGAATGTTAATGTAAACTTATTCTGTTATATAAAGTGCTGAATGTTTATGTAAAGTACTGTTGGCATGTGATGATTTGAACTGGTTTAAAGGTGTAAATCGTGTTATATGCTTGGAGTGAGATTGGTATTTTGTAATGGGTTCAATATTCTTAGAAATACAGTATTTTTTTTTTTAAGTTTAAAACGTTTGAATGATAGTATGCATAAATTAAGACCTCGAGGGCATTACTATCCTGTGATTATGCCTAAATGAGTCATGAAATATAGTTTGGACGCTGCTAGACGTGGCCAAGACGTGTACAGAAGTAGCGAGACGTAGTTCATGTATGCAGAAATTCTACAGCTGTCATCCAACTTTGGAATTCCATATCTCCTTGTTTCTCGTCCGTTTTGACCAAACTTTGGCTTGTTTTAAACCTCTCCGTACAAGGATTACACATAACTTTATGTATCTTTATTTGGACTTGTAAATTTCCCATAAATCAATTCTGAAATAGAGCTACAAGTGCTGTTCTTTTCGCAGAAAAATCTGAAGTAATGGTTGTACTTCAGAAATTCATATATTTTTCATTATTTGTCCGATTTAAGCAAACTATAGCTTGATTTAAACCTCTTTGCATAAGGTTTCCTAAGAAATATATATAAACAACTTTGGATTTCTATATTTTCTAAAAAACAGCAAAGAATAGAGCTGTATTCTGCAAAAGTACTGTTGGTTTATGTAAACTACTGATTCTTTGGTCAAAATACTTTTCTTTTATGTTAAATACTCTTTTATGGTTCAAAGTGGTCTTTGTTAGTGTAATTCTGATTCGTTTGTATAAAGTGTTGATTGTTTATGTAAAGTGCTGAATGTTTATGTAAAGTAATGTTAGCTTATGTAAACTACTGATTCTTTGGTCAAAATACTTTTCTTTTATGTTAAATACTCTTTTTCTTGTTCAAAGTGGTCTTTGTTAGTGTAAAAACATCATTCTGATTCGTTTGTGTAAAGTGCTGGTTGTTTATGTAAAATGCTGAATGTTTATGTAAAGTACTGTTGGCAGTTTACATAAACTACGAGTTTACATATGTAAGCTGCAAAATCTATGTAAAGTGGGGTGAGAATTCAATGTAAACTGCCAGTTTTCATAAAAATTTATGTAAAGTGGCAGTTTATACCAATACAACGCAACTTTACATAAACTTCTATATAAACTAGCAGTTTACAAAAACTTTGCAGTAAACTTTGCAGTTTACATAAACTGCGAGTTTACATATGTAAACTACAAAGTTTATGTAAAGTGGCGTGAGAATTCATATGTAAACTGCCAGTTTACATAAAAGTTTACATATGTAACACTGGCAATTTATGTAAAATGCCAGTTTACATCAGTTTAAATAAACTTTTATGTAAAGTGGCATAAGAATTCAAACAAATGAGGCGCGTGAGGAGTGAAAGGGAGAAAGAAACTAATGACAGTTGAGGACATGCGCATTTAATACGCATTAGATGCGGCTGGCCCACTTCTTTTGTGCCTTTTTGACAAAAAACCCGATTTTTATCCGTTTTTACTCAATAAACTCGATTTTTTTTAAAAAAACTGGATAGGAGTATATCTTCTTTTTTACTCATAGTAGTACTATATGCGAACTGGACTTGACTACGTTTTAATTGGTCCATGAGTATCGAGAATATACTCATATAAATTTTTCTTTGGAATAAAAAAATATTCTATCTTTATTTTTTTATTTTAATTAAGTTATTTAATGTGTTGTATTTAAATAAATTTTTTATGTTATTATATCTATGTGAAATAAATTTATGTGTATTGTATGATCAATTAAAGTTATTTTTTATTTATTAATGTTATTATGAAATATATTCTTTGACTTATTAGTATGAAATATTTATTTATAATATTATTAATTTATTTATTTTTTTAGTATAATTATGATTCAAAATATTAGGTTATGTATGGTAAAAATTATGTTATTAATATTTATATTTAAAATTTTATTTTCTATTTATTTACTGAATCTAATTTAAATAATTTATTTATTATATAAGTCCAACCAAAAAAAAAAACGTAGTAACTGGGGCTGAAGTTGAAGTCTAAATTATGAATGTTTGATGAGGTTGACGTTGGATGCTAAATATTAGTATGAAAATATTTGTGTTTGTTGTTATTAAGACTATTTTTATGAGAAAATAATATTCATGTCATTTTGAGACATAAACTCATAGGTAAAGAATCCGAATTACAAGACGGTACAATGTAGATAGTAATTAATAATTAATATTATTGGTTTGATTTTGTTAAATAAAAGATTCAAAATTTGATGAGCGTTAAAATAAGAATAGTAACTCAATTTTATCTCGTTTGTTTAAAAGTGTTAAAGTCATTAAGACGAATGAAGTAACAAATAACATGATTATATTGATTAGGGTAAAAATAATGAGCGTTTGTCGCTAAAACTATAGTATAATTTGTCGTATAATTTTGTCGTAAACAATTAGTGACGACTTAGAGAAGCTTTATGGTGACCTGAAAGCAAGTGAGAATCGGGATTGATCGAATTGTGAATAGTCTATTGTGTTTGCTATGATCTTCTCTGTATCCTTCCAATTTTAAGGGATGTCTCCAGGGAACAAAGCAATCACTGCAAGAGACAAAATGCTATTCTATTCATAAAATTTTCCACAAAAACTTCAACAGAGCTGCCTAACTATGAATAAATCCACTCCACCAAGCTACCTCCCCAACAAAACTACTATAATCAACATAAACATTCCTATTTCAAACATCTACCAATCATGTATTTAAAGACTATGTTTGCATCCATAAATCAAGATCGATCTTTTGGCCATCATCTCCAACATTGCCTCTTTTTAAAACGTTCCATTACCAATGATCCATAACCAATCAAGAGCTACACCAGAAAATATGCCACCCAGCAGAAATACGACTAACAAGTTCCCCAGTGCATTCTGCTCTGGTCCCTGCAACACCAAAATCAGGCTAATTAATGTTGTTTTAGAAGGCAAACAAGTTTTCGGAGAAAGAGGGTCTGAGCTAACCTTGTAGCCTTTTGGAGCTGCAACCATTACGCATACAGTGAGATAACCATTGGTTAGTCCAAGGAAAGATGTGAGAAATATCATCCATCCTTGATCTCCATATTTCGCAGTGAAATAGAAGCATGGGATGAGCAGAAAACGAGATAACGTAGCCAACAAGAGTCCCTTTCGCGATTCTATCCGGATGCAATCAATGTGTGGGATGTACCTTGATATCAGATCCCAGATGTTGTACATTGCGATCAAAACAAGAGCATACCTGCAATGACCATCACGGAATCACTGGTAGAGACACTACATCCATTATATCTATTCAAACTACCTAGACATGTTCTTCATAGTTATGGAAAAGAACAAGAGGAACATTTCTGCTTCACAAATTCACTACTAGCAACCTGCTGAAATGTGTTTGGTGAGCTACAAATTCGTCTAAATGACATATGAGATAGCTATATAAGATTATCTGTCTTCCATTCGTCCTAGAAGATAAGCCACCGGAAATAGTAATATTCTAGTCTAAACCATATCTGTCTACCAAGTTCCAGGAAAATACTGCTTCAAATGCATAAACTTTTTTACTCCACAATGAGCAATGGCGATTCGTAATGCCAAGTAAAATGTAGGATGGAGAAAGGAACAGAAACAGGAAAAAGAGAAGAGAGAAAATGATGACATAATGTATCAATCCGAGAGAGAATCCTTCATGAATGCAATGAAGAGAAACGGGGAAATGAAACAGTCAAATATAATTTCAACCAAGGAAACACTTAACAAAGACAAATGATCTCCCAGTTAAAATCCGAAATAGTATTGATAGTTGCAGGTCAGCACTTACCAGTCACCCAACTTGTGGTGTCCAGTGTTTTCATATAAAAATCCAGGAAAAATTGATAAAGTTAGGACGTAAATAAGATAGAGGTCCAATGCATAATCAATGTTCTGAAACAGCAATTGTTTGTTGCTTAACCGCTCTGGAGCCTTTTCTTCCTGCATGGAGAGCAAAGCTGTTCTTATGCTCTTCTACGAGCAATTCATCAATAAATATAAAATAACATCAAATGAAACTTTCATACTGTTTCATTTGCTTCTCTCTTGATGCCAGCAGCAGCAAGGTCAGCTGAGACTGTTTTTGAGCCTTCTGAAGCTGCCTTCGCACGGTAATATTTTACAACTGGCAGTTTAGGGAAGATGTATGCGTAGAGCCAAATACATAGAAACTCGAAGAATGCGGAGATGGCGAGAAATACAACTGCAAATTCAAATCACTCAGTTTCAATAGTGCAACATGCAAATACCATTGGTAATCATACACTTCATGTGTAAAAAGAAGCTCAAGAAAAAGACAACTTTGGCACCCCTGCAAAAGTGATCACTTTTCAAGAGCAAAACTATGATAATTGTGAAGTTCTTGATAACAAGTTGTAGAAAATTTCTTGCTACAATTTGGATTCAGCGGCCAACTATAAAAAATGCATTATACATCATTTCAACTTGTATTTTTAAACAATACTGCTCACAGAATAACTGTGTGCAAATTAGGGGAAAAGTACAAGTACATAAGGAAATTGAAAATGAAAATTTCGACAGATTGAAAGTTCACCAAGTTAATTTACTTACTAACACCCTTGCGAAGTCCATTGTTGGAGTTCTCAAAGGCTGCTTTTGTGATTAGCCTTAAAGCGGACGTGAGTGCACCTGATGCAGCAAGGCCACAGAAAAAGGACTGCATGATCATAGAACTACAATCACAATTCCATTTGAATCTTATAAAGCAAAACAAAATAAAATAAATTTAATGATAAAAGGGAAATTTTAATCTGTGGTTTCAGTACTAACTTGGTTGAACTCAGGTCGCATCAACGATAGGTCTCCAACCATTCCACCTTGAACATGTGCATCTGCAACTCCAAAAGCAGCAACCAGAACACATATACCAATGAAATTTGCAAGTCCTCCTTTTCCTGATGTGCCTAGATCCACCTGTTGCATGGAATCAAATTGAATACAATAATGAATGGTTAAATAAATTTAAGAACAAAGCCAAAAGGAGTACTTACGAGTAGGAGAGCTAATGTGCTGAGAAAGAAAAGAGTATATCCAGCTAAGTTTCTTTTCCTTGTATTGAGAGTTGCCTCATAGCAAGCAAGTAGTGTGATTGTCCCAACAGCAAATGGTTGATAAACAAGTGTAAGCACCCTCGACGGATGGTAATCCTTTCACAAAAGAAAAATAATAGAAATCCATGTTTGAGAATATTTTCAATGCAACTCGGAAATGTATTTGACAGAAGAAACAATTTCAAATGAAACTAATGATGAATGGGACAAATCAAGAAAAACAAATTGCTTGGTTTGGTCTTTTGGCTCAAGCCCAGGTTCCCTTTCGCAGGAGAGTTTCAATTGAATATAATAGGTTCCCTATAGACATTAAATAAACACTCAAATATAGAGCATTTCATGGACATCAATACTATTCCACACTCAAAGAAGAGAAAAAGACTTAATCTCTAAAACATCCATCTAAATGATGAATTAAAGTTTGTACTCTACACCCACGGTTCATCATTGCACAATACACATGCCCCTCTTTCAAAAAAAACCTAAAGAAACAGAAACGTTTACAACTCGGCTGCTAAACTGAACTCATCTAAATCTTGCCGATTCAAAACAATCAAAGCTGAAATACCACGTTCCGATACAGCACAGGACCAAAATGCCCCAAAAGATTACGAAGCAAAAACTATATTTGCATCAAAGGGACGAGAAAGTTACTCAGGAGGAGTACTTACTGGGAACAAGGCATAGTAGTAGTCACTAATAGTTAACATGCTATTCCATGAAACCAGAGACCCCAATCCAAGAAACCAACATACTACTATTGCAGCTCGGTTCCCCTGAGAATACATCAAATAGTTTCATGAATTTCAGAACCAACTAATTCCCATTGGATTGAAGATGCAAAAATTTAGACGAACCTCCAGCCTTCCTGGAGTGGCAGGCCCATTTGAACTACCGACATCCATTGTACACAACTGAGTCTGCAATCTGCATCAAATGGAAATAAATGAGCAAATGTATTAAATAATCAAAATCCCAGAACTGTATGCTATTACAACAAAAATTCAAAGGGTTTAATCAGTAATTCTTGATGCTTACTTGATTATGTAAACTGAAAACTCTGTTTCTTTGAAACAGAACCCTTCTCTCCTCACTCAGAGGAAAGATGAGCCAATTGCACACACTTTTATGTCAACTATCCAAGGAGTTTGCTTGATGTTGACTGATGAAGGACAATAGAGTACAAATGACTACTACACAACAATCGAAAATAATCCCGATGTGTGGTAACAATATAACTATAGAAAAATCAAAAGATGGGTTCTTTTCCTAGTATCATATAAAATGATTCCAGCTTTTGCAAATTGCCTCGAGTTGTAATTTTTATATAGTCGTTCCCACTATTGGGTTGACTCCAGAAAGTGAAGTTGGAGAAGAAATGGAGGCCGGCCAACCAAAAGACGATTCATTTCCCCGTAAATCATTGTAATTTGAACGCATTGATGGTCTTTGCTGGCGGCTGGCTATAATATTTATGAAAAGAATCTGTAACGGCGATTTTGGAAGGACAGGATGGCAAAGATCCTTCACATTCAACGGACATGGTGATGAGATCCCTTAAAAAATTATTCAACTGACATGGTAATAGATCCCAAAAAGATTATTCAACGGAATCTTTTTCTCACGGAAAGTGTAAAGTGTATAAAGTGATGGGAAAATGGATTTTTTTTTTTTTTGGTACAGAGTTAAAAGCCTATTAATGTAATTAAGGAATGAAACCCATCATACCATTCGTCTCCCTTAAACAAACATAAGGAATGGGTATAAAACCCATACCCACCCCAAAACGAATACCCTCTTAATTCTTTAGCCAAACAGCGGTACACTTTAAGTGCAATCATTATATTATAATTTTAAAATTATATTATAAAAAATCATATGACAAATGACAGATTACTACATCGATTAAGGAGAAAACAATGAATATTCAAGGGACCACAATATTAAATGATAAAAGATTTTTGTATTAAAATATTAGGAGCATCTTCCAAAGTATGTCATAGTACTACAATATAATTTGTGACTTAAGTGTATATATTTGATTATTTAGCTTTTATAATATACTAGTGATCGATCCCGAGTATCACACAATAGATTATAATTATTAAATAATTCATTATATATAAAATAATAATTTATATATAAATATTTTTTATTTAAAAGTATAATATTTTATATAAATTTTAAAGGGTGTCATTATTTTACAAACAAATTGTATATGAATTTATATTAATAATTTTTTTGTCAAATTTATTATTACAAAACTTTTTATATGATTGAGATAATGTTAATCACATTATAATATAAACAGGTACTATGAAAAATAATTTCAACTAAATTTTATAAAAAAAAAATTAAGAGTTAAGATTTATTTTGCATCTTTTATTTTGTATAACTGTTTTCAAAATGTCTATTTTATAATAATAATATTATTTATTAAATTAAATTTTTAAAATTGATAAAATATTAAAATTATATCTATTGTTAAAATTATTGGTTAAAATTTATTGAAATTAGTATATATTTAGGGTTTGGGGGAAAATAAAATAAAAATTTGGTAAAAAAAAATTATTCTACTGTTAAAATATAGTTAGCATAATGTAATATATTAAGGATTAATTTGAGAAGTACAATTAAAAATAGAAATTTAATAGCAATAAATTGGAGCATAATTGATATATTTGACTCATTTTATAAAATTTTAAATATTAAAATAGAGAATATAATTTATGTCACAATTAGAATATTTTAGTCAATATATAAAATTTATGATCATTTTTTATTTTGTAACATTTAAATTTTGACTATGTATATAAATAATAAATTATAGTTTATAATTAAAATTAGTTTAATTAAATGCACTCTTTTTTTTGCAGGATAATTAAAATGTACTTATATATTTATATACTTTTTAAAGATATTTATGTTTCAGGAGTAAAAAAATAAAATTAGACAGTATGTTTTGTTCTACAAAGACAAACCCTACGTTCCTTCTGCCCCAACACCACAAGCAATATAAACACACTGTTTAGCTGGACAAGTTCTCCTATCTGCCATCTACTACTTTCATATTCAATTCGCCAGTTCCTTATAGTATTTTCTGCAGCTAGATTGAACTGGTGCTGTTTCACACGGCAAATCTAATTTTGTATTGTAAGGGTTAGAATGTAAGTTATTCCCGGTGATTATGTAGTTTATTTGTAAAGTTAGATTTAGTTATGGTATTGATGAAATCCTGTTTCGTTTTCACAAATCACAGAAAGTGATAGTGTGAAAAGTGGATTAAGGCTGTAAAATGAGAGTTGAAATCAATGATTCATAACAATGTCTATGATCTTGTAATGATATTGTAGATTTGCTAGAAGGTTTTAGATGAATTGGATGCAATGGATCATAAGATCATAACACAATTCGATGGTGTGGTGGAAACGCATGTGGCGGAAACGCACCTACCAAATCACTATTTATAAACCTAAGTTTCCGCATTAAGGTATCTAAAACCCCACCGTGTAGTACTTTAGGTATCGATGCGCAGGGAGCAATTGGAGATTATTATTATTTGTTTTCTCTCTTCTTTTCTGAGAGTTAAAGGACCGATTGATTGATTAGGACTTACTTAAGCATGCAATAACGATAAAATATGAGAATGAACCTAAATATAGTAATACTATAATTTCACAAATCAACATAAGATAAAATCAGTTGGATTAAGGAGGGATCCGACCACCATCCCACGCAACCAAGTGACCAAAAGCACATAGCAAATTCCGACCTTCAACAAGGTCTTCCACCCATGCATAAATGCATAAACATAGAGGCAACACACAAGTACGAAGCATATGAATACAATAGCGAATATACTCTCGCATAGATAGAAAATCAGAAGCTACTAT
This sequence comes from Knoxia roxburghii, assembly GCA_030378225.1. NCBI lineage: Eukaryota > Viridiplantae > Streptophyta > Magnoliopsida > Gentianales > Rubiaceae > Knoxia > Knoxia roxburghii. The sequence goes on along the minus strand of CM059420.1, from coordinate 38,481,139 downwards.
ATACAGTTGAATCCAAAGGAAATTAGGTAGAAATACACACAAAGGATCCAAACAACACTTTGAGTAAACAAAGCTCCTAGCACATTACAGAATTAACGAAGGGTACCCAAATGCAAGCACGAAGAGCACAAAGCCTTCGGGGCCGAGAACACCTTACGCATCAACCGTAACTCACTCTTGCTCTGTCCACATCAGTATCCGACTCCTTTTGATTCTGGTATTGTCTTACTAGAAGTTCTGCATAGAGTATTTCGTTCCAGGTGTCCGGCACGCCGGGGAGGCACCAGTGGCTGCAGTCCTGGAACTGCAATGGCGATCGCTTCTCCTCTTCTGTGAAGTGTTGCTTGCGATATATGGATGGATGGCCGTCCTTTCTGTAGTCTGTCATTCTTGTGACGTTGAGATATGAGACAGGGGTTTTCGTGTTCTTCAAGATTTTCTCCTGGACTATCATCTTGGGTGGATATTCAGACAGTTAAGTCTGGTTCTTGATCGGCTCTGTTTCGTGGTCACATTGGCCGCCGGAATTCCATTGCCCGCCGCTGAAATGAGTCTCGGAGTAACCTCGGAAGAAAACAATGCTTTTCTTCGGATCAACATTGGCGTCGACCCATCTTGACCAAGTGGTTAGAGCTCTGTGAAACGCCTCAAGAACATTCAGTTGACTGTAAACATAGCTGCCTTCTTGATAATAATCCTTCCCCAAAGAAGTCTTGTAATGATTCCACCAATGACCTGTGTTGAATATGATGATATCTGCAGTTTTGTATCTCTCTGCAGTTTCTCCGATCAAGTCGAGCCGGAGAGTTTCCTTCTTAGTTCCATCGTTGTTCTTGTACTTGAATTCTCCACTATGAACTTGTAATCCTTGAAATGATGCCGGCGGGATGCTTCATAAATTTTTTTTTGATCTTTGACGGAGTTTCTGAGAATGCATATAAGAGATTCCCACATATTTCGATTGAGAGAATCACCAACAAACACCAATCTCTTTCCTCTCAATAACTCCAACATATGGCTTCCGTCAAGCCTTGGAAGAGTGCAACCTTCCATCTTAGCATGTGATAGTTACTATCAGGCCTACCATTGAGGAAACAATTGAATTTTTCATCAATCAGCGAGCAAGAACCAGGCTTATATAGAGGATAGGACTCATCTTTCACCCAATTCCCATCAAACAAATTGCAATTCACTAAGGATTTTATCAAATCCTCCTCCATAATCCCCTCCTGTTGCTTGGGAGAACTAGTCCCATAGCTCTTCTTTCCCACTAAAGAAGAAATGAAATTCTGAATCACTCCCTTCTCTTCAACCCTTTTCTCACCAGTACCAGAAGAAAGAGATGAATTTGCTGTCGGTGAAGAATTCGGCACCGTCCCAACTGTAGTGTAATTTGTCTTCAGGACTTCTCCTTTATTATACAACTCCCCACTCTGTGTCTGATTTATGACATATGATAGAGCTTTAGAAGAAGAAGAAACAGAAGCAGAATTTAGTGGTTCTATTCACAGTCTCATTTTTAGGACCAAATTTGTCAACTTCCACGTTTGTAAAACCAATTGTATAATAGGGTTATTATATAGCTCAGTTGTGTATTTTTCTTTCCTTTTTATCAAGAAGGGAGGATTAATTTTAGCTCACATACCCTGTCATGCGTGTACTCCACATGCACGTTAATGGTCTCCTATTTTCCTATAGGGACACCAAAAAATAGTTCCCTATAGGATCATTATAACACAATTATAGATTATATGTATGTCAAAACAACATTTTGAATGAGATTTTTGACAAGGAAGTTTAATGGAACAACCTTAAGGTTTTCCCGATAGTGAGATTGTTTCATGGAAATAAGAATGGAGCAGTTGTCATTTGATTAATTGAACATTCATTAAGTAATGTAATTGCTTTTGACTCGTTTGGTAAATTAAAAGTACTCTCATAAAGAATATGATTGTCTTTGATTTGTTTGATAAATTAAGACTACTTATCACTCTTTTATCTCAACAGATAGTTATGTGGTACGAGATTATTTTAATAAATGATAAGATTATCTTATGTTGATTAACAAATATTTCTAAATATTTTCAGATTTTCCTTTCATTTACTCTACAAAAAATATGTAGCTATTATAATTATTTTACGATTGTTCCATTCTCATTCCTGCGAAACAAGCACACCATGAGTGTAAAGAAAGTATATGTGTAAATTAAAGAAGTCTATATGGACTTCAAATAAGTTTCCACTTAATGGTATATTCAATTCAACAATATCATTATTTTTTTATTTTAAGAAAATCACTGTTGATCGGTATAGTTGTCTGAAGGATCAGCGGGAGTAAGTTTATAATTCTTGTTTTGTATATTTATGACATTTTACTTGATGCTAATGATTTGACTTTGTTGCATAGGACTAAAGAATTCATTTCTATTTTTTTTTTAGTGAAATATATGGGTGAAATATCCTTTATGATTGGAATTTCAATATTCCGTAAAATATCAGAAAAGATTAGAAGGATAGTCTCATAAAATTCATATTCAGAAAATTCTTAAGAGAATAAACAAAGGATTACATGCTCACTTGTAAGACATCTAATCATTTAAAACTTATTGTATATTTAAAATCCAGAGTTTAATGGATGATTGACCGTTTATGTTTGTCTATTTGTTCTTTTTAATTGAAACAGTAATCTTACGAAAGTACAAAACAATCTGTCATTATTACATCCATCATGAAATAAAATTGTAGCTTGTTATAAGGCTACTATTATTGCATTATGTCTGCACAACTTTATTTTAGGGTTTGGTGTTTCGACATTGTATGCAAGCCGCTGAAAAATTTATGGTAATGTTACAACAATTATATTCCCCAAAAATGATAAATGTTCCTGATGTGAAAAGCATATGGATTTAAAATTCTTTATCATAAAAGAAGATATTCAGAAAAATGAGGTTTATTCAAAACATATTATGACAATCTCATGATTACATATTCTCTTATAAGTGATTACAACTAAAGACTTTTAAAATATGTACGTATGATGAGCCTTAGTTGTATTAATGATGATGATTTTTTAATGCTCTTGAGCTCAATATAAGTTGTTTCTGATTTTTATTTCTTATTCTCCATGTTTATCAATGCACGATTGAATGAGAAATTCGTATATCTTTTCATAACAAGTATATGGACGATATGTTGTTTATATACAACTTGTGAATTTGACTTGATATACCCTTAATGTTATGATGTATGGAAGTGAGTATATGATTATGTATGACCGTCATAACCAACATTATGCAGTTTATTGTGTTAGGGTATTTATGATGTTAATGGTTGGTAAGATTTAATTTTTGCTAGCTTTATGTTATACTATTAAACAGAGGTATGTGAACATCTGACCAAGTGGGAGAATATAAGAATGTGAGATTGATGTTATGACCCATCTGATTAATAGACCCAATTTAGTTAGTTTAAGTTTCCTAATTAGTTTAAAAGTAGGATTAAATTTTGACCGTTAATCTAGTATTCAACGAACGTGCTAAATAAAATTTGTAAGTATATAAACTAGTCTTTCTCTACCCTAACCATCTAACTATTTACGGCTCAAGAGAGTTGAAGCGGAGAAATTAGTTTATTAAGATTATCAAGATCTTCTTACTTAATGATAAATTTCATTTTAAAGTATATTTATGTGGTTATTATTATATTTAAAATTCATATGAATATCGTATGATGGTAGATACTCACAAGGAACAATTCGCAGTAATAGTCTCCTATAGTCAGCATACTATTCCAAGCAACAAGGCTTCCCAATCCCAGAAACCAACATACCACCTTTGCAGTTATTTTTTCCTGCAAAAGATCAAACAAATTTGAATCAGTTTACCAGTAACAAACTAAGCAAAAATCTCACTACTCAACAAATTAAAGGGGTCAAAGGATCAACACAAACCTCATCCATTCAATTTTCCAGGTCTCATTGCTGGTTTTCTGCAAAAGAGCAACTTGAAAACTTCACCCCTTTTCACTGTACTCTGAAGAAAATCTCATTGCTATGAGTTGCTGTTTGTTTTTTCTAATCTTTAAAAGTAAACCCTTTTATCCAAATATCATGATTTTATTTTTTCTTTGCATATCTTAATACAAACAAAAACGGCCACCACTTAAAACACGAAACCACTTTTCTCATACTAGTTTATACTTTGGAATTCTAATAAACAAGACGGCACTTTTAGAAAAAGCGTCAGCTCCAATAGAACTAAAATACATCAAAAGTAACAAATTTAAAAACTTCTGTGATAAAATATTTAGAACCCATTAGAAAAAAAGTAATTACCTGAAAGTTTATGAACAGAGGGAGGCGCAGCTCTTTAAGCGGGATGGTGGTATTTAAGCTTCTTCAAGAATTGAACATTCCAGTCTGAAAACGAGATGCAAAAACATGAACCAAAACCTCATGAACGGAGAGTTGTTTTATTGTGGATAATATCTCCAATATAATAATAGTAGGTTCTATTTGGCTAGCTAAGGCGATGGTGATTGAATGGAACGCAAGAACAGCAAATAAATGTGTGAATCTTTATTAAAATGGACGTACTCCTCAATGATTCAATTCGGCTTATAGTTTCAAGTATATTATTTCTATTTTAAGTAAAATATCTGTGAACGAAACAAACATGGAAATGTATTGTGATTATATACATCATGCCAAAGAGATTATAACCAGTCAACATATCTGTGTTAATTTTTTTTTTTTTTAAATTTTTAGATTGGAATTTTGATCTTTAAACAACTTTTGGTTCGGTTCTCCTATTACTATATTACTACTACATATCCCTAGCAAAATAAAAAATTTTATGCAAATTTGATATACTGTATTTGATTTTGGTTGATGAAAAATGTGTAGTTTTTCAGCTCGATCACTTTAAAATTATTTAATTAATTTTATTAGTAAATAGAATTTTTATTTATTTAAAATTAAATTATTTTTATAATAATATCAATAATTAAAATATTTTTTTTAATTTGGTTCTCCTCTCTTCCCTCCCAAACTCAACCCTCAAAAAATATTTTTTCCTTATCTTCCTAGAAGGATGAGGGAAATAAATTTGTTGTCATTTTCATTTTGACAATGGCAAGTATATATATTAATCAATTTAGAAACAAAATGATGACAACTTAACAGTTTTCTAAATTTGAAATTATCCTTATATAGTTCTTTTTTTTTTCCTTTTATGTTGTAAAATTAGTGGGTATATATATTTAGTGTATAAAAATTGAATATACGTGACTAACCGTCCTTCTCCTTATTTTTACCCTTTTTTTGAATAAGGAAGGGAAGAGAAAAAAGAAAATAAAAGTGGATTAAAAAATTACGATACTTGAGTTCAGGTTCGAATGCTCGAATTAAATTGAAATTAAATGAATATTAATTATAGAGAGATGAGGTTAGAATCGAAACTGCGCAGAATATTTTGGTATTAAAAGAAATTTTGGGCTGGTAATTATTCCAAAAAATACTATCAATTCCGCAACAAAACCACTCATACTCGATAATGCAAGGGAAGCCATGGAAAAGCTCATGAACATCGTGAATATTTTTGGCATTCGAATAGCTATTCCGCGTATTTGGTCAAGGCAAGGATGTATATAATTGAAGCCCACAAAATGGGAGCATAGCAATACTGTAAAACTTGGATTAGACATTGAACTTATGAAACATATTTCAGACATCCAACTTGTGAAGCATATAAGAATTACAGGTTCGATTCCAGTTGCATGGATGAAAAAATTCATTTTCGATCTTATCTATAAAGATTTTCTCGTTTAACTTTTGTCTCAAATGAATTTGTACTTAAATTTTGACCGGTTCAGATCGAGTTTAATGGATTATTTTAAAATTTTGGTTTTATGGAACATGCTTTTCTTACAAAATAATGTAGATATATTACAAACTGAATGATGGAGCACTAGTGGTTCAATTCAAACCTGTTGTAAGAAAACAGAATAGGGCTATGATATCTGTGGGAAATTAACCGCATTGACTCGAGTTGGGGATGGATGCTTCAAACATATCAGAAGTGAATGACATGTTCACAATTGTTTAAAAACTTCCATTACCAATAAGCCATAACCAATCCAAGGCCACACCCGCAAATATACCCCCAAGAAGGAACACAACCAGCAAATTCCCTAGTGCATTTTGCTCTGGTCCCTGTATGAGAAGCAAAAAATTTGGTACATTTTTGTTAGGCATGGAAAAATCTGCATAAGATGGATACATTGGATTATATGCTCAGGCAATAGAATTCTACCAACCTTGTAGCCTTTGGGAGCTCCAGTGAAGACACATACGGTAAGATAACCATTTGTTAGCCCCAACAAGGATGTCAGCATTATCATCCATCCTTGGTCGCCATATTTTGCAGTGAAGTAAAATGCGGGGATGAACAGGAAACGAGACAGTATGGCCAACATTAGACCTTTCCTGCTTTCTATCCTCAAGCAATCAATCAGGGGGATATATCGAGCGATAAGGTCTAAAACGTTGTACATTGCTATCAACACAATAGGATACCTGCAGCAAAAGTTATTCCTTTTAGCATAAGTCACTAATCTATCTCATATCAATTTCGTTTAGTTGAAGGCGATCCAAAAGCTATTTTCTCTTTTGTGGGGATTTATCCATTTACATTGACAATTTCAAGAGTTATAGTGAATCTCTCAATCTCCCCATGTTCAAACTTCAAGTGCATGGTTGTAGAAAAGGGTGGGTGCCATTTACTGCTTTATTTTCTGACAAAGTGGATTAATATGACAGCAAAAATTATATCCCAAAATAACAACTTACCATGAGCCCAACTGGTGAGATCCGGTGTTCTCATACAAAAATCCGGGGAAGATTGAAAGAGTTAGAACATATATCAGGAACAGATCCAATGCATAATCAATATTTTCCCACAGTAACTGTTTGGTGCTCAACCTATTAACTTCTTTCTCATCATCAACCTTAATCAATCACAAAAGTTCTTTTAGCGTTTCAACAAGATTTGGGAAAACATTTTAAATTCATCTGCAAAATTTCGGGGTAAATTGCTTGCCTGTTTCTGGATTCCAGCAGCGGCCAGGTCAGCCGCAACGGTTTTTGATCCTTCTGATGCAGCCTTTGAACGGAAGTGCTTCACAATTGGTAGTTTAGGGAAAACATAGGCATACAAAAAGATGCAGAGAAACTCAATGAATGTGGAGATTGAGAGAAACAGGACTGCAGAAGACATTAAAACATGACGTTAGAAAAATTAAGTGAGATCTTTGGCCAGAAAATCTAAACTGCTATCTTGCAGAATTGGATAATATTCAGTGACAGCTTGCTTTCAAAGTTTAGCTGAATACAGAAGGTAAAAACTTACTGACGCCTTTCCTTAGACCATCATGCGAATTGTCAAATGCTGCTTTTGTCATCAATCTCAAACCAGATGTTAAAGCTCCTGAGGCAGCAAGACCAGCTAAGAATGACTGCAAAATAATGTTATAACAAGTTTGATTATAAAAGCCTATTTTCATTAGCTTTTATTAGTAGGCACCAAGAAGGTAATGTGTAACCTTACTTGGATAAACTCAGGACACATAAAGGAAAGATCTCCAACCATTCCACCTTCAATATGGGCATCAGCAACCCCAAAAACTGCAACAATAATACATATTCCAATGTAATTTCCAATTCCCCCTTTTCCTGATGTGCCTATATCCAACTGCCAGAAGTAAAAATCGTTTAACAGCCAGTAGAGAAGCACACAACCGGAGAGCAGAATCATGAATTGAGAACTATAATGTGAAAATAAGTACAACTTACAAGTAGGAGTGCCAATGTGCTCAGAAAGAAAAGGGAAAATCCGGCCAAGTTGCGCTTCCTTGTATCAATCTTTGCTTCTTGGTATGCAAGTATAACCATTGTTACAAGTGCAAATGGCTGATAAACTAATGTAAGTACCCTTGCCGGATGATATCGCTTAAGAAAGGAGAAAAGAAGAAATCAGGATCTTCATCAGACACATGCACAAATCTTTCAAATTAGCATTTTCACTAGCCACTCCGATAAAAGAAACACAGCAGTAGGGGAAAAAAATGCAGAAAAATAGGACTTCAGAAGACCTCTTTTCAGTGATTTACTTCCTTTATGTTTTTTGAAGCTCAACACCAACTTCCAAGACATTTTTTCAGTAAAAATACAGAGAGATTTTTGACATAAAGAAATGAGGAATCTCAAGACTCAATCTTACTCATAATTGATTCAATTTCAAGACAAAGCCAGAAGTATGAAATAAAAGACAATAACCTGCAGAAATCTACAGCAAGAAATCCATTCACTGAAAGAAAGAAGTTATATGAAACAGTAGCTATAGTAACTTGAAAACTTTGTTCTGCAGAAGAATATGTGCTCAGTAATGGCAGAGATACTCACAGGGAACAATTCGTAGTAATAGTCTCCAATAGTCAGCATACTATTCCAAGCCACAAGGCTTCCCAATCCCAGAAACCAACATACCCACATTGCAGTTATTTTTCCCTGCAAAAGATCAAACAAATTTGAGTCAGTTTACCAGTAACAAACTAAGCAGAAATCCCACTACTCAACAAATTAAAGGGGTCAAAGGATCAACACAAACCTCAAGCCTGGTAGGAGTTGGAGATCCATTCAATTCTCCCGGTCCCATGGCTGGTTTTCTGCAAAAGAGCAACTTGAAAACTTCACCCCTTTTTACTGTACTCTGAAGAAAATCTCATTGTTATGAGTTTCTGTTTTTTTTTTTAATCTTCAAAAGTAAATTCTTTATCCAAAATATCATGATTTTACTTTTTCTTTGCATATCTTAATACAAACAAATACGGCCACCAGATAAACCACAAAACTACTTTTCTCATATTAGTATATACTTAGGAATTCTAATAAATAAGACGGTACTTTTAGAAAAAGGGTCAGCTTCAACAGAACTAAAATACATCAAAAGTAACAATTTTAAATACTTGTTTGATAAAATAGTTAGAACCCATTAGAAAAAAGTAATTACCTGAAAGTTTATGAACAGAGGTTAGGCGCAGCTCTTTAAGCGGGACGGTGGTATTTATGTTTCTTCAAGAATTGACCATTCCAGTCTGAAAACGAGATGCAAAAACATGAACCATATACTCGTGAAGGGAGAAATGTTTTATTGTTACAATGTGAATAATACCTCGAATATAATAATAGTAGGTTTCGGGTTTGGCTGGCTAAGGGGATAGTGATTGAATGCCAGAGCAGCAAATAAATGTGTGAATCTTTTCGAAAAGGAGCGTACTTCTCAGTTCCCATAAGAATCTCTGACCTTTCCCGGGGGAAAAAAATGGGGATTCCCTTCATAATTGCAGTATAACAACGTTGTAATAATTGGCCGTTGCCGACGAATGTGGAACTGTATAATACACAGTGGGAAAGAGCCAGCCATTCTTACCAAAGCCTAATAGACGTTGACGTTGACGTTGACTTGTATAACTCATATATGGCTGTTAATCTTAAAATTTTTTTTTTTAGGTTGGAATTTTGATGTTTAAACTTTCAACAACTTCTGGTTAGATTCTTCTCTCTTGCCGCCTAAACATTTCCCCGTAATATTAATTTACCATATTTTGAAGTTATAGTAAATAAATTTTCTTCCATAGTGGTTTTGATCATAGTTTGCAAAATCGCGATCCGGATTGCAGGATCGGACGATCCTACGCTCCAAAACCACAAAATCGATCCAGGATCGTTGTGGGTCGAGTTTATAGATGGGATCGTAGTGGGATTGGACAGAATCGTATGCGATCGTGGGATCGGACCGATTTCAAGAGTCTGTACGATCCATAGGGAAAAAATAGTCCACCACGTCCAGAAACGTTTGCATCTATGCATGTGAATTTAAACTGATTTTTTTCACAAAGACAGTCCACCACGTCTCAGAACACTAGCACCACGTCCAGAAACGTCTACATCTATGCATGTGAATTTTAATTTTTTTACAAAGACAATCCACCACGTCTCAGAACACTGGCACCACGTAAAAAACAACTAGAACCACGTCCAGAAACGTCTACATCTATGCATGTGAATTTAAGCTATCTTTTTCATAAATACAACTAGAACCACGTCTCAGAACACTATCACCACGTCAAAAACAACTAGCACCACGTCCAGAAACGTCTACATCTATTCGTGTGAATTTAAACTGGTTTTGTTCACAAAAACAGACCACCACGTCACAAAACAACTAGAACCACGTCCAAAAATGTCTACATCCATGTATGTGAATTTAAGCTGATTTTTTTTCACAAAGACTGTCCACCACGTCTCAAAACACTAGCACCACGTCAAAAACAACTAGCACCGCGTCCAGAAACGTCTACATCCATTCGTGTGAATTTAAACTGGTTTTGTTCACAAAAATAGACCACCACGTCACAGAACAACTAGTACCACGTCCAGAAACGTCTACATCCATGCATGTGAATTTAAGCTGATTTTTTTCACAAAGACATTCCACCACATCTCATAACACTATCACCACGTCAAAAACAACTAGCACCACGTCCAGAAATTCGTGTTTGGCCAATGTTTTAAACGGCGTTAGAACAACTAGCACCACGTCTCAGAACAACTAGCACCACGTCCAAAAAAACTAGCACCACGTCCCGAAACATCTCAGAACAACTAGCACCACGTCTCAGAGCAACTAGCACCACGTCCAAAAACAACTAGTATCACGTCCAAAAACGTCTCAGAACAACTAACACCACTTCTAAAAAAACTAGCACCACGTCCAGAAACATCTCAGAACAACTAGCACCACGTCAAAAAACAACTAGTACCACGTCCAGAAACGCCTTAGAACAACTAGCACCACGTCTAAAAAACCTAGCACCACGTCCAGAAACGTCTCAGAACAACTAGCACCACGTCTTAGAACAACTAGCACCACGTCCAAAAAAAATAGTACCACGTCCAGAAACGTCTCAGAACAACTAGCACCACGTCCAGAAACGTCTCCAAACACGTGAATTTTAGCTGAATTTTTTGCCTACATTTTATATTTTTACGATCCTAATAATTTGATCTTATCGATCCAGGGACCGATCCGACACTGTGATTACAAAACGATTCTGCATGGGATCTCGATCCTAAAAACTATGATTTTGATACACTTAGCACGCATGCCAGTACATCTGTATCATGAGAGATTTTTTTTTTTTAAAATTGGGGAGATTGTTGGAAAGTTAATTAAGATTGATCACCAGACAGCTTCTTGGACTAAGGGGAGGTTTGCTAGAGAACTGTATCGCTAGACCTAAGTAAGCCTTTATGCCCAAGTTTCATGTTGATGGGGAAAGCACAAAGGGTGGAGTACGAGAGTATGCCAAAAATTTGCCACCGCTGCGAAAGGTACTGTCATGTAGTATGGTTTGCCTAGAAAATGGAAGGCGTGTTGGTGAAGCTGAAGGTGAGCAAGGTGAAGGTCAACTGGAAGTCTGACAAGAGGAAAGACAGTATGGCCTTTGGGTTCAATTTCAGTCTGAAGGGCTTTGGGGGTAGAGAGGGGTTTTTAGAGAAATTGATCGGCAGGTCCGTACGAAGGAGAAATTTGTTGCTACAGTGTCACGATTTGCAAGCATGAAGATTGAGGAAGCAAAGGTTACTGTGAAATGTGCTGAGGCAGTGCTGGAGATAGAGAATGCTGGTGGCGAAATTAATAATTTTAGAATATGGAAGCACCCTGCTGCGTTAACTAGAGATAGTTCGAGGAGAATAAAGAAAGCCCGCCAAATACGTAATGCAGACCTGGGACTTACTTTAATAAAACAAAATGTTATTGGGGACCAGTTGAGACTGAATTCTGGGATTGAAAAGGGGTCGGTGGTGTCTAGATCGAGGGATACTACAGTGGAGGTTCAAAATTTGAACAAAGGGGAAAAGGTACTTCAGGATGAGAATAACATGAAATTACTACAGAACTAGCCCAATGTTGTCCATTCCGCTTCAAATCTAGATCCCAAAAATCATATGGTAGTTGTAGTTATGGACAACCCGAAGTCAAAGGAAATTTTGTCCCTTGTAGAGCAGGACTGTGAACCGAAGGGGGGGTGATGGATGAGGACTACAGGCCTCTTGAACTGCCGGATGATGGAAATAGGGAGATGGATTCATATGATGGCTAAAAGAGGAGTACAGGAAATATAGAATGGAGGATAGCGATGAGGAGCCCCTGGTAGGGAAGTCCCAGCTTCGCTGATTACGAGTACCCATATGCACATTTCTTTTTCTAATTTATTTATTTATGAAGTTCATGTAATGAAATGTTCAAGAGGCTGGCTCGCCATAATTCATGTGAGCCTTCTCCATTTTTTGTAAGCAATACAATCCATATTCGGTAGGTGTTTTGGAACCAAGAATAAGAGGGGAAAGAGCGGATGACTTTTTAGAAAGAGTGGATTTGATTGGTTCTTCAGGATTGAGAAAACGGTTTTGCTGGTGGCATTTGGCTTCTATGGAGGAACAAGATTGAGGTAGCCATCATACATTGTCACAAGCAATTTGTTCACTCCTTGGTTCATGAAGGAGATTGGAGTTTTCGTTTGACTATTGTGCATGCTAAACCAAGACAACTATAATGGAATGAGCTTTGGGCTAGCCTAAATTTGGTAGCTAGTGAGGTTCAAGGACCATGGGTGTTAGGGAAGACTTTAACAATCTAGTGAGGTTGGATGGACAAAAAAAAAGGGGGGGGGTCTTGGAAGAGATATTGTGTGTCGGAGTTTTGTAGATTGGATTATCCAAAATCAGATTCAATAAGATGCAACATATGAGATGAAATACACTTGGGCTAGAGAAGATAGGAGAGAGTGTGTAGAGAAGAGGTTGAACAGGTTTAGGGGAATAAGAAGTGGATGCAAAGCTACCCAAGGGGATTTGTCTAACACTTGCCAAGGATTCAATTAGATCATATTCCATTTTTCTTCATTCGTTACCTCAACAAAACCACGAGGGGAATCAAACGAAGCCTTTCAAGCTTCTGGCATCCTGGCTTCTACTCTCAGAGTTCGAAAGGTTGGTAGACGAAAGTTGGACCTCTAGTCTACCTTATGAAGATAAAGTTCAGTTGTTTACTGAAGAAGCTAAGGAGTGTAATTTTAAGGTGTTTGGAAATATTTTTGCAAAAATGAAAAATGTATTGGATAGAATTGAGGAATACAATGTGAATTGCATAAATACACCACATCCAGGTTGCTAGAATTGGAAATTAAGTAACCAAGAAGTTGGAGGAAGTAATAGTATATGAGGAATGTTGATGATACAGAAAACTCAGCGAGAGTTCCTATTATATGGAGATGGAAATACATCATTTTATTATGATACTGCAATAGAATTGTTCGACTGTTGGATGAGGATAGGAGGTTTCTGACCAAACCAAGCTTAAGTTGATGGCTACATATTCTTTAAGGAAATTTACTAGGCTCCCCAGCAGACAGCGAAAGTGAAGTCGTGTTCAGGAGCTTTTCTGACAATGAAGCAATCATTCTGGGATGCCATTAGAGAGGAGGTCAGCAACACAGAAATATGGAAAACATCTGCTTTGACGCACCCAATTAAGGCGCCAGGAATAGATGGGATGAATGCATTATTTTTTCAAAGTCAATGGAATCATGTGGGGAACTCGGTTTGTAGGGTGGTAAAAAATATCTTACATAATGGAGTGATTCCTGCAAGGTTGAATAAGACACTGATAGTATTTATTTCTAAGGTAGAGAACCCGGGGAATTTGAAGGAGTTCAGACCAATGAGCCTTCTTAATGTGGTTTATAAATTGACCACGAAAGTCTTTGTAAATCAGTTGAAAGCGATTCTTCCTCAACTTATAAGACTGGCGTAGGTTAGCTTCATACTAGACCGTCATATTGTAGATAATATTGCTATTACGCAGGAACTGGTTCATACAATGCGAACAAAAATAGGGAAGAAAGTGTTTATGGTGGTGAAAGTGGGTTCGAAAAAGGCCTATGATTATCTAATATGAGACTTTCTCCGGGAAACCTTGGTTAAGGTGATGTCCGGCTGGCTTCGTAGATGGTGTTATAGTGTGTGTAGAAATGGCCTTGATGCAACTATTATGGAATGGTAGCCCATGTGAGAAATTTTGCCAAATAGACGGGTGAGACAGGGGGATCCATTATCTCCATATCTGTTTGTCTTGTGTATTGAACGGTTGGCACAACTCATAAATATCATGGTGGACGAAGGAAGATGACGGCCTATGTAAGTGTGTAATGAGAAAGTACAAGTGTCGTACCTAATGTTCGTAGATGATTTACTTCTATTTACAGAGGTCTCAGAGGAACACGGGGACATAGTGAACTCAATTTTGAATATACTTTGTGAGAGTTCCGGGCTAAATTAGGGTAAAACTAAAATGTTCATCTCATCAAATGTCCTACTTGAGAAGCAGAAGGTGATCACAAATTCTATGGGGTTTATGGGAGTGAAGGATTTGGGAACTTACCTGGGTATGCCAATTATTCATGGTAGGATCACAAAACTTATGTATGGTTCAATCTTGGTAAAAGCTAAGGCGCGGCTAGCAACAAGTGTAAAAAATTCTCTCTCTAGGGTTTGGCCCCGAACTATCTTCTTTTTCTCCAACCTTGCCCCCTCTCAATCCCAGTCCGATGGAGCCACCGGACCCCTCCGGTGGCCCCCAAAACCCCCTCCCAACCAAAATCCAAACTTTTGCAAGCTTATTCCAATATCTAGAAACTCCTGGAACACTCCCAAATCCCCCCCGATCGACCCCCTCCTGCCCCCTATAGACAAAACACTTTCTCTTCTCTGCTTAAAGACCCTATAGAATTCCATTAATTCCTCCCAAAGAGCCTGAATTTAGGAATGACACATATGTGATAGAATATACAAAATCTGAGATGGAAAAGTTAGTGGCTCCCCATCGTTTGAGCCTTGTTGGAAAATTTAGCTTCGGTCACCCAGGAATGTCTGCAATTCGCAAGGAATTGAACGCAATAGGCTTCAAATGGAATTTTGAGATAGGTCTCTTAAATGATCACCATATCTGGATTCGGTTTGGGCTAGATGAAGACTACCAACGTCTCTGGCTTCGAGCAACATGGGTCTTTGGAGGTTACTAGATGAGGGTCTTGGAATGGACCCCCGACTTCAAGTTTGAAGAAGATCCTCCTATTGCTCCGGTGTGGGTCTCGTTATACAATATCCCTCTTGAGTTCCAGTCAGTTGAGTCGCTTTGCTCCATGGCTAAAGTGGTTGGAAAACCCCTCAAACTTGACTCTCCAACCTCAAATCAAACAAGGCCGTCGGTTGCACACTTTTGGCAGAGGTAAATCTCTTAAAACCCCTCCCAATTTCTGTCCAAATTGGTGAACATGGCTTCTATCATAAACAGCTCTTTTCCTATGAATTTATTCATAAATACTGCCTTAAATGTAAAAAGATTGGTCACGACGAAAAAGGGTGCAAAGTTGGTAAAAATTCCTCCCTGGAGAGGGATGGAGATCATGCAAGGGATTAAGTTTTGAATGATGTGAATCAGGCCCAAGAACAGAGGCCGGTGACAGAGAAGCAAGAAAATCGGGTAGGAAATCAGAGGTCAGTGACTGGACCTTTTGGCTTGTCAATTAAGGAAAAAGAGAAAATTCCAACCCATATCGTGTGTCAAGCTCCAGCGAAATCCCAAATAGAAAGTGTGGAGAAGCTAACAAACAAAAAGAATATCCAGTCAAAGGAACCAGAGTGGAGACAAAAAGTCAGGTCAGCAGAAGTTAATTCGGAACAAAGAGTGGAGCTAATGGAAGTCAGTGAGCAGACAAAAGAGTCAGAACCAGATCACCACCAACCATCTCTGGAGGAAAATTCTATTCCCACGATCACCCCACTCCAGATTCCCCAAGCTACCCGCGAAGAAGACGTTAAAGAATGGGAAATAGCATAATCTTTTGTAGCAGAATCGGCAGGGAAAGATATAGTGGGTTTACAAAAAATGGCAGAGGAGATAAATTCAGCTCTGGATACCTCCATCAAAATTCCTCTCCAAAACTAAACTATTTTAATTCGATCAGTGTCTGCTTCTCCGGAAAATGGTCACCTCATTGTGTCTGCTCCTCCAGATTCCCTGCAAGAAAATTTGGAGACATACCCAATGCCCCAGTTGGAATAAAAAACTATCGAACCACCAGACAGAACGGAAGGAAAACTAGCAAATTCAGATACAGGCAACCCCCTTGACTGGATGGAAGAGGAATGCTCCAGAAACGGACTGCTTTAACTTGAAGATCAAGGTAGGTTCACTGATATTTTTCAGCTTTCAGGCCTACGGAAGAGGATTCACCCCAGTAAAGAGCAGAAGGTACCGGTGGAAAACTCCTTCTCGACAGTCAGTAAGATCAAAGGTGAAACCCTCCCGCTTGGATATTTGAAAACATAGTGATTTGAAAATATATGAATTAGCTTTATTGTTATTATTCTGGTTATATTTATGTTTGGGAACGGTTTAGCATGGGTTGCTGCTGGTTGAAAATATTGTTGTTACAAAACTTTTGTATGGCGCATATGGCAATAATTTTGGCTATGGTTTATGGACTTGGTTGCTGCGGTTATAAAACTTTTGTGTAGCTCATATGGCGATAATTTTGGCTGTGTCTTCTAGACTTGGCTACTCTGGTTGCTGCGGTTTAAGATGAAAATGCTTGTGCTTGGAAAGTTTTGCAGTCTTTAGATTTTAATATAGGCTTAAATGTGTAATTAGGCTGCTTTAGTTCTGCTAAGCATGACTTGCTTCTGACTTTTGGCTTTGAGGGCTATTTGTATATACTGGTGTAGTTTTGGAGTAGAAAAGAAAATCATAGTTTAGGAATTATAGACTAGCAAAATCAGGTTTTGTTTCATAGACTCGAGGAGTCACTTTTGGTTGTGGTTGTAATTTCCTTGCAATCTCAATATATTCAAGGACTTCACATCCGCCGGTCCCAACTTTGGGGATTGTTTAACTAAAAAAAAAAAAAAAAGCTAAGGCGCGGCTAGCAGGATGGAAGGCTTCGTCACTCTCACTGGCATGAAGAGTTACCTAGGCGCAATCAATTGTTAGTGCACTTCCTTACTATGCTATGCAGACGACTTGACTGTCTAACCATATTTGTGAGGGTCTTAAAAGGAACTATATGAGGTTTGTATAGGGGGCTGATGCCAAAATAGGAAGCTAAGTCTGGTGGAGGTGGAAAGAGCTTTGTAGGCCAAATCAAGAGGGGGGGTATGGGCTTCAAAATTCAAATGCAAATGAACATGGCCCTGTTGATGAAGTTTGGGTAGGGTTTGTTGTCTAGACCTAAAGCATTGTGTCTCGGCCAAGTATGGGGAACCAGCCTATACTTGTGGGTTAGGGCTTCAAAATTCTTAGCAGCTTTTGCATGAGGAGATAAGGGACATCATAGCAGGGGTTTTTCCTCCACAGAGATGGGATGAGGAGGATATATTGTGTTGGAAGGAATCTTCTTCTGGGAGGTTTGCCATAAAATCGACTTACCATTTCCTGATGTGGGAGTTGGAGATAGGAAACAAGAACTTCTGGAGAACTATTTATAAGTGGGAAAGACCTCAAAAGATAAGAGAGACTTTGTTGTTAGCTACGAATGAGCGGTTGATTACAAATAAGGAGAGGTATAGGAGGCACCTAGCTACTTCGCCATGTTGTAGCATATGTGGAGGGCCTGTTGCATCTGTGATGCATGTGCTAAGAGATTGCACCAGGGCAACACAAATATAGATACACGTTTTTCCTGCACAAATGCGGTGGGCATTCTTCTATCAGAGTTTGCACACATGGTTGGAAGTAGGGGTGTAAACGAGCCGAGCCGAGCTCGAACTTGCCTATGTTCATGCTCGGCTCGCCTAAATATGAAGGGGCTCGAGCTCGAGCTCGAGCTCGTTCGAGCTCATTTTTTGAAGCTCGAGCTCGAGTTCGTTTAAGAATTGTGAAGCTCGAGCTCGAGCTCGCAAGCTAGGCTCGCGAGCCAAGCTCGATTTTGAGTTTGACAAAGTGCTCATTAAATTTATCCAAAATTTTAGGATCTTACTATATGTAGCACAAATTTGCTATTTGTAGCACAAAAAATTGATGAAATACCTAAAATGCCCTTAAAAACAGAAAATGTAAAGTTTGCATGAAAAATTGCCTGTAATTTGCGATAGCAGAACAAAAAATCGGACCCAAAATGCAATTTTTAATCCAAAAATCGGACGAAATGTGCGAAAATGGGGCGAAAAATCGCCTCACTTATTCGATTTTTGGGAGAAAAATTGGATAAGTGGGGCGATTTTTCCCCCAAAAATCGAATAAGTGGGGCGATTTTTTGCCCCACAATCGCACATTTATCCTATGTTTGGCTTAAAAATTGGAAAGTAGGTCCGATTTTTTCACATTCATATGTTTATATAATTGTCTTCACATGAGTGGATGTAGACGTTTCTGGACGTGGTGCTAGTTATTTTTGACGTGGTGCTAGTGTTATGAGACGTGGTGGACTGTCTTTGTGAAAAAAAAATTAGTTTAAATTCACATGAATGGATATTGACGTTTATGGACGTGGTTCTAGTTGTCTTTGACGTGGTGGGTTGTCTTTGAGAAAAAAATAGGTTAAATGCACATGAATGGATGTAGACGTTTCTGGACGTGGTGCTAGTTATTTTTGACGTGGTGCTAGTGTTATGAGACGTGGTGGACTGTCTTTGTGAAAAAAAAAATTAGTTTAAATTCACATGAATGGATGTTGACGTTTATGGACGTGGTTCTAGTTGTCTTTGACGTGGTGGGTTGTTTTTGAGAAAAAAATAGCTTAAATTCACATGAATGGATGTAGATGTTTCTGGACGTGGTGCTAGTTATTTTTGACGTGGTGCTAGTGTTATGAGACGTGATGGACTGTTTTTGTGGAAAAAAAATTAGTTTAAATTCACATGAATGGATGTTGACGTTTATGGACGTGGTTCTAGTTGTATTTGACGTGGTGGGTTGTCTTTGAGAAAAAAATAGCTTAAATTCACATGAATGGATGTAGACGTTTCTGGACATTGTGCTAGTTATTTTTGACGTGGTGCTAGTGTTATGAGACGTGGTGGACTGTCTTTGTGAAAAAAAAATTAGTTTAAATTCACATGAATGGATGTTGACGTTTATGGACATGGTTCTAGTTGTCTTTGACGTGGTGGGTTGTCTTTGAGAAAAATAACTAGCACCTTGTTAAGTATGTTTTAATTCTATTGTATTAAAATGTACTTAACAAGGTGCTAGTTATTAAAACATACTTAACAAGGTGCTAGTT
Organism: Knoxia roxburghii; assembly: GCA_030378225.1. NCBI lineage: Eukaryota > Viridiplantae > Streptophyta > Magnoliopsida > Gentianales > Rubiaceae > Knoxia > Knoxia roxburghii. The sequence goes on along the minus strand of CM059420.1, from coordinate 38,461,738 downwards.
ATTTTTCTCAAAGACAACCCTCCACGTCAAAGACCTAGAACCACGTCCATAAACGTCAACATCTATTCATGTGAATTTAAACTAATTTTTTTTCCACAAGGACAGTCCACCACGTCTCATAACACTAGCACCACGTCAAAAATAACTAGCACCACGTCCAGAAACGTCTACATCAATTCATGTGAATTTAAGCTATTTTTTTCTCAAAGACAACCCACCACGTCAAAGACAAATAGAACCACGTCCATAAACGTCAACATCCATTCATGTGAATTCAAACTAATTTTTTTTTTCACAAAGATAGTCCACCACGTCTCATAACACTAGCACCACGTCCAGAAACGTCTACATCCATTCATGTGCATTTAAGCTATTTTTTTCTCAAAGACAACTCACCACGTCAAAGACAACTAGAACCACGTACATAAACGTCAACATCCATTCATGTGAATTTAAACTAATTTTTTTGCACAAAGACAGTCCATCACGTCAAAAATAACTAGCACTACGTCCAGAAATGTCTACATCCATTCATGTGAATTTAAGCTATTTTTTTTTTCAAAGACAACCCACCACGTCAAAGACAACTAAAACCACGTCCATAAACGTCAACATCCATTCATGTGAACTTAAACTAATTTTTTTCACAAAGACAGTCCACCTCGTCTCATAACACTAGCACCACGTCCAGAAACGTCTATATACATTCATGTGAATTTAAGCTATTTTTTTCTCAAAGACAACCCACCACGTCAAAGACAACTAGAACCACGTCCATAAACGTCAACATCCATTCATGTGAATTTAAACTAATTTTTTTTTCACAAAGACAGTCCACCACGTCTCATAACACTAGCACCACGTCAAAAATAACTAGCACCACGTCCAGAAACGTCTACATCCATTCATGTGAATTTAAGCTATTTTTTTCTCAAAGACAACCCACCACGTCAAAGACAACTAGAACCACGTCCATAAACGTCAACATCCATTCATGTGAATTTAAACTAATTTTTTTTTCACAAAGACAGTCCACCACGTCTCATAACACTAGCACCACGTCAAAAATAACTAGCACCATGTCCAGAAACGTCTACATCCATTCATGTGAATTTAAGTTATTTTTTTCTCAAAGACAACCCACCACGTCAAAGACAACTAGAACCACGTCCATAAACGTCAACATCCATTCATGTGAATTTAAACTAATTTTTTTTTCACAAATACAGTCCACCACGTCTCATAACACTAGAACCACGTCAAAAATAACTAGCACCACGTCCAGAAACGTCTACATCCATTCATGTGAATTTAAGCTATTTTTCTCTCAAAGACAACCCACCACGTCCAAGACAACTAAAACCACATCCATAAACGTCAACATCCATTCATGTGAATTTAAACTAATTTTTTTTCACAAAGACAGTCCACCACGTCTCATAACACTAGCACCACGTCAAAAATAACTAGCACCACGTCCAGAAACGTCTACATCCATTCATGTGAAGACAATTATATAAACATACGAATGTGAAAAAATCGGACCTAATTTCCGATTTTTATGCCAAACATCGGATGAAATGTGCGATTGTGGGGCAAAAAATCGCCCCACTTATCCGATTTTTGGGGGAGAAATGAATTAGGATTAGGGTTAAAGGATAGTTACTTGCCTACAAAACGAAAAATTTTAAAAATATTAAAAATATTTAATATTATAAAATAAATATATATATATATAATATATAAGCTCGTTAAGCTCGTCGAGCCTAATGAGCCTATATATTTCAGGCTCGAACTTGGCTCGTTACCTTAACGAGCCGAACTCGAGCTCGGCTCGAGCTCGGTCAACTCCGAACTCAAGCCAAGCTTTGACCGAGCCGGCTCGCGAATAGCTCACGAGCGGCTCAGTTCATTTACACCCCTAGTTGGAAGAAAACTTAGCAATTAAGGATCATAGAAGAATGTGAATTGGGCTTGCATGTTTGGGTGACTATTTGGAAGGTTTGGAAAAAAATGAACGCTTGGATTTTCAAGGGTCCAAAAAGGACATCCATGTTGATCTCACAGGAGATAATTTTGAAGGTGGAAGCAATCAAAGAAACAAGGAATTCCATAAAAAAAAGGTAGGGGTAGGTGGGTTGGTGAATGAGCCAAGATTTATTAAATGGTCTTCACCGCAACCCGGCTGGTGGAGACTAAATATGGATGGAGCCGTGGAGCGAGAGGGAAGGGCTAGTGCAAGGGGTTTGGTCAGAGATCACCAGGGGGCTTGGAAAGTTAGATTTATCTTTCGAATGGGCCAATGTGATATTCTAGGGGCGGAGTTGTGGGGTGTGTTTCATGGTTTAGGACTAGCTTGGGAGTTGAGGTACCAGAAAGTGTAAGTTGAATATGATTGTGCAGAAGCGATATAGTTGGTAGTGGGAAGGCTGGAAAGGACTGGGCTTCACATGAATTTAATAAGGAGCATCCAGGCATTGATTGGGAATGAATGACAAGTGAAAGTGTGTCAGATATATAGCGAGGCAAACTTTGCAACTGATTGCCTAGCTAGCTTGGTGACTCAAAGGCCTAGAGGTTTTACGAGAACTGGGGAATCCTCGGCGCAAGTGCGAGAGTGGCTAAAACATGATGTGTTAGGGGTAACTTACCTTAGACAGGTAGTTACAAGTTGATTTAGGCCTTGGCCTCCTTTTCTGCACCCAAAAAAAAAAAAATTAAGTAGTGAGATCGTTTTGACTTATTTGGTAAAGAGTAATTATCATTTTTTTCCTCTTAATAGATAAGTATATGTGTTATGAGATTATCTTAACAAATAATCAAATTATCTAGCAATTATCAGATTGTTTTTGCATTTACTTTACTGGCAAAAAGAAATAGCAATCGGAATCATTTCCCGATTGTTTCATTCTCATTCTCGCACCAAACACACTGTAAGAGTATTAGTATTTGTGCAATAATAGATATGAGTTACAACTAGAAAATTTGCATTTAATGTAAATTTTTGGGATAATGGTAACTTTAAATACGACACAATACATTTACAATTTTTTTTACTTATTTTAATAAAAGGTAATCAATCCCAACAACGTTCCTTCTGCTGGAGTTTGCTAGTCTATTTGAGAAAAAAAATTAAAAAACAACTGTCGTTGGCTCTTATTAATGTTTATTAATGGACATAACAAAGCAAACTACAACAAGAAATTATCATATTTCTAAAAAGTATTCGCTTTTTAGAAGGAAATGAAATTGTATCTTATGCGTGTGGATGCACGATTTTACTGGTAATTTATATGGTGGTCCTATAGGACCACCATGAATTTTACTCCTACCCCGCTACAGTTCCGCGCGCGCTACAGTAACGCGCTACAGTAAACGCGCTACAGTATCTTCATTTCTTTTGTTATTTTTGGCTATTTTTTTATTTTTTTTTGCCTTCCTCTTTGAGATTTTTTTTCGTCCGTTTTTTCTAAACAATTCAGTATTTTTTTTAATGTTTTTGAATTTTATAAAAAATTTATTTTTAAATTATCATTTTATTTGTTTTATAATTAAATAATTTTAGATATTATGATACATATTATGGACGTTTTTGTTGTATGATATGATTTCTTTTATATTTTTGATCTGATATCTAAATTCTGTTGATCTGATGTCTGCTATTTTGTGATCTGATGTCTATATAATCATGATTTGATCTACCTTGTTAAGTATATTTTAGTTCTACTGTATGATTTCTTTTATATTTTTGATCTGATATCTATAGTCTGTTGATCTGATGTCTTGTATTCTCTGATCTGATGTCTATATAATCATGATTTGATCTACCTTGTTAAGTATATTTTAGTTCTACTGTATGATTTCTTTTATATTCTTGATCTGATATCTATAGTCTGTTGATCTGATGTTAAGTATGAGTTGATCTGATGTCTATATAATCCTGATCTGATCTCCTTTGTTAAGTATGTTTTAGTTCTGCTGTGTTAAGTATGTTTTAGTTCTGCTGTGTGATTTCTTTTAAAATCTTGATCTGATGTCTATAGTCTGTTGATCTGATGTCAATTATGAGTTGATCTGATGTCTATATAATCCTGATCTGATCTCCTTTGTTAAGTATGTTTTAGTTCTGCTGTGTGATTTCTTTTAAAATCTTGATCTGATGTCTATAGTCTGTTGATCTGAAGTCAAGTATACGCTGATCTGATGTCTATAGTCTGTTGATCTGATCTCCCTTTTTAAGTATGTTTTAGTTCTACTGTATGATTTCTTTTAAAATCTTGATCTGATGTCTATAGTCTGTTGATCTGATGTCAAGTATGAGTTGATCTGATGTCTGTATAATCCTGATCTGATCTCCTTTGTTAAGTATGTTTTAGTTCTGCTGTGTTAAGTATGTTTTAGTTCTGCTGTGTGATTTCTTTTAAAATCTTGATCTGATGTCTATAGTCTGTTGATCTGATGTCAAGTATGAGTTGATCTGATGTCTATATAATCCTGATCTGATCTCCTTTGTTAAGTATGTTTTAGTTATGCTGTGTGATTTCTTTTAAAATCTTGATCTGATGTCTATAGTCTGTTGATCTGATGTCAAGTATACACTGATCTGATGTCTATAGTCTGTTGATCTGATCTCCCTTTTTAAGTATGTTTTAGTTCTACTGTATGATTTCTTTTATATTCTTGATCTGATATCTATAGTCTGTTGATCTGATGTCAAGTATTCGTTGATCTGATGTCTATATAATCCTGATCTGATCTCTCTTGTTAATTATATTTTAGTTCTAGTGTATGATTTCTTTTATATTCTTGATCTGATATCTATAGTCTGTTGATCTGATCTCTTGTATTCTCTCATCTGATGTATATATAATCCTGATCTGATTTCCCTTGTTAAAAAAAGTATTTTTTTTAAAAAAAAGAATTTTTTTTAAAAAGGTATTTTTTTTTAAAAGTTTGTGCGTCAAAAAAAAAAAAACTGTAGCGCGTTACTGTAGCGCGAAACTATAGCGCGTCACTGTAGCGCTACTGTAGCGCGCGCGATACTGTAGCGCGCTACAGTAAGTAGGAGTAAAATTCATCATACTCCTATAGTACCACCGTAAACGGACTCGATTTTACTACATCTAAAATTACATATTTGGTGAGACAAAGCTTCAAACAAATCATTCCCATATTTTGCCATCAACATTTTCTAACAAAAGCATGAACTTTGCTACCCTGTCAAAATATATATATATGAGAAATATTTTGTTTATCATAATTTTTTATAATGAAATATATATTTTTTTATTTTTTTATTCTTGATAACTCAATTTTAGCACATATTCGTTACAAATAAGGAATGTGAACTATTACGACATGAAAATTAGTTTACGTAGCAAATAGACTTAGGGTGCGTTTGTTTGGAGACAATCGAAATTTGATAATTCAACAAATCATTAAAGTAATTTGATAGCATTTGACTTGCTTGGTAACATTCATTAAAGGAATCAGATTGTCTTTGACTTATTTCGTAACATTCATTAAAGGAATCTGATTGTCTTTTACTTGTTTCGTAATAATCATTAAAGGAATCTGATTGTCTTTGACATGTTTGGGAATGCAGTAATCAGAATTATTTTACGATTGTTTCATTCTCATTATCTCCAAACAGACACACCCTTAGTGTTCAAAAATCTGGATATTCTAGAATTAAAAAATGTTAGGTTTGAAAATTAAAAAATTAGGATATATAGTGATTGCTAAGGTAATACAATTAATATTTACAATATTTGATCATTTTAAGAAAATCAAATTAGAAAATATAATAGAAAATCAATTATGCCTAATCAATTACCATGACATGCGCCTTCAAAAAAATTACCATCACATGTAAATATTATATTATGATCCTTTTTTTGAAGCAATTATATTATGATCCTAATAGAGAATATACTTATTTCTAATATAATGCATTCAATTAATTATAGTGATTGAATATAATAAAAGAATTCAACTATTCCTGATATGTATTCTCATAACTCGTGTTATATTAGAATCCTAGTAGAGAATATACTTATATTTAATATAATGCACTCAACATTTAAAATGATTGACGACTAGAGGGTTGCGTATACAAAAATATACATATGATCAAGTTGTTTGTCACTTCTCGCCTAAAATAATAGATAATTAATATTTATTTTTCTTCATACCGTAATTATTATGATAAAATCATAATAGAAATTATACTTATTCATGATATAATACGCGCAATATTTATGTTGAAAGTTACAATTTTTTACAAATCATTCCATAAATGTCACATTTGGATTTTTTTTAATAGTTAAATTATAGGTTTAAATCCATTTTTGGTCCCTCATAACATGAGTTATTCCAGTTTTGATCTCCCATATGTTTTAGTTACCAATTTTAGTCCCACTTAAATTTTTTTTTACTAATTATGGTTCCTTTTAATGGAAAAGTTTAGAAGATAACGGATTAACTCATTTGATCGCTAGTCAAACCTTTTTTTTTTTTCAAAATGATTTGTACCATGATGTTTCAATCCATTTTATGACTCGATTTCTCATAGATGTTCAACCCATTTAGATCGACTCACAATCTAAAATGACGGCCGAAAACCCTAAATGGATTGAATATTCATGAGAATCCGAATTATAAAATTAGTTGAAAATATCACGGTACAAATTATTTTGAAGAAAAAAATTAGGTTTGACTAGCAATCAAATGAGGTAATCCGTTATCTTCTAAATTTTTCCGTTAAAAGGGACCATAATTGGTAAAAAAATTTAAGTGGGACTAAAATTGGTGACTAAAATATATGGGGACCAAAATTTGAATAACCCATGTTATGAGGGACAAAAATGGATTTAAGCCTAAATTATATATTTACTACCTATTTAATTGAGTGATTTGCTCAAAAAAAAATTTTTTTTTTGAGTGATGAATGAAAATTGAACTCAATTAATTACTTAATTAATGCGACATATTTCGTCAAACAATCTCGTTTTACAGGGATTGATTGATTAATTTAAATCTATAATTTTTTCCAAATCATTCCATACATATGAAATCTTGATATATCGCCAATTTTGGCAAAAAAATGTTTCACCCAATTGTAATTACTGTCAATAATTTTCATCCTTTTTATAATTTTTGTCCACATATGAGGAAGTCGTTTGTAGCATTTTATAACTCTTACCTATCTAACTGAGCGACACCAACAATTAAACTCAACTTATTCTTGATTTTTTGCGGATGATTTTACACATGACAAATGTACACCTTAGTATTTCATTTGTACCCTTTTAAACTATTGAATTCATTAATATAATTCAAAATTGATGTCATTTTGTCGCGTTAGTTTTTTAGTTGGGTTTCGTTATTTGTAACACACTTTTACTATTTATAGTAAGTAAATTTTTAAAAATATCATTCATTTAAAAAAGTTCAAAAACTCATCCAAACATTACAACAATTTCAAAACACTATGTGAAAAACCTTCAAACAATCGTTCGTTCGAGTGGGGATAAACACTTACATTAAGATTCACGCAAAAATGGTAAGTTTTTACTATGTTTTCATCATTTTTATTTACTGCCTGCAAAAATCGCCGCATTTGGGAGATTTTCCAATGAAAAATCGCCCACAATTGAATAGTTATCTGTTGAATAATCACCCAAAATGGGCGATTCTTTCCATCAAAATCGTCTTTATTAGGAGATTTTGCAGTCAAAAATTGCCCATTTAGGGAGATTTTGCAGGGACTAATCGCCAATTGAGGGAGATTTATCCCCAGGATAATCTCCCTAAATGGCCGATTTAAAAGGAAAAAATCGGTGTTTCGCGCAATCTCCCTATAGAGCAATCTTCACACTAATCCGATCGGCCTATGAAGCAATCTCCCTATTCAGACGATTTTCCTTGTGCCGATCGCTTTGATGAAAAGATTTTTGACCTCAATATCTCCAAAGTTGGGCGATTTTGGAGTAAGCTTTTGACATTTTTAGGCGATTTAGTGAAAAATGCCTCACAAAAAATTAGAAATTTCAACCTTTAAGGGTCATTTTAGGAATTTTATCAATTTTTTTATGCTACAAATAATAATTTGGTGCTACAAATAGGAATACAGGTTTGAGTCCGCCAAAAAAAATTGTTGATGAAATTGGCGTTGTTATATAATAATTCTTGAGTTATATTGATAAATGACAAGACTACATTGAATATAAAAAACATAAGGAGACCACAGCATTAAATGATAAAAGATTTTTTCTATTAAAATGTTAGGAATACCTTGCAATGTGTCACTAATACTACAATATAATTTGCAAAGAAACTTAGGCATATAAAAACTAAGTTATATAGTAAATAGAAGATTAAATCATATATATATATTATACATTTTATATTCAAAAATGCTATATATATCACCATTCCAATGTACAATTTTTTGTAGGGTGCCTCAATTTTAAGCATTACCGCTGTAGTTTTGACAAAATTTTCCTTCTGCTTTAAAGAGAGAGGGGGGAGAGAAGGTATTGTAGGGTGTGTTTTTTTTCAAATTGAGCTAGTAACTAGTAAATTTTTTATTTATATAATTAACTATAAATAAATATAAGGAAAAAAACACACACACAAATTATAACAATTTCTTCCATGGCTCATACATTCTTTTTTCTTACCAGTAATTGCTCCTGTGAGTCCTTTAAATATGTTTGCCAGTTGCTGCTCAAGAACTTGAATTTATACTAATATTCGAATGCTTTCTCGAGCAGTTGCAATATTTAAACTCTCTCGTTTCACAGCAATCTTCCTCTTGATGCCTTTGATCTTTCTGTATGGCCATCTTCGAACTCCAGCTTCTCTGCATTTCTTCTTGATCACAGTTGCGCAGACTTCCATTCTCTGGGCTGCTTCGTTGATGCTAAGATGGAAACAATCCGAGAAATCTTTCAGCTTCATCTTGCTCGTTCTTTCCCGCTTTTACCACGTCCTCCTCTACCGCCATCTTTTTCTTGTCTTGCATTTCGTTGGCGATCATCGCCTGCATTTTTCTTTACATCACTCTCAGCAGCCTTAGCATTCTGCTGGCTTGCCAGATCTTCTTGTGGTGGTGGCATTTGTTCATCATTGCCTACAGCAGCCGCCATTGGAGTTGGTTGAGGAAATGAATTGTGATCCTCCATTTCATCGATGCCAACAGACAAAGCCTGTTAAAAGGCTGACAAACGATCTGACAACACAAAGTAGCCTTCCCACTTTCGAGATTCATAGTACGTAGGTAAGAAATACTTGACTGTGATTATGCTCTCCTTGGAAAATTCGTACATTTCGTACACATGATTTTAGGAAGTAAATTCAAAATCATACTTATCAAGAATTGCACGAGTGATAGTCCCTAATCGTCCCTGAATTTCAAGATTAGGAAGAAGGAAAGGAAAAGGAGAAGGGAAATTCATGGACGATTAGGGACTATCACTCGTGCAATTCTTGATAAGTATGATTTTGAATTTACTCCCTAAAATCATGTGTACGAAATGTATGATTTTTACAAGGAGAGCATAATCACGGTCAAGTATTTCTTACCTACGTACTATGAATCTCGAAAGTTGGAAGGCTACTTTGTGTTGTCAGATGGTTTGTCAACGTTTTACCAGGCTACTTATTTATAATATATCATCACATCATTATTATATTAGGATAATAATAGAAAATATATTCTTAATATAATACACTCAATATTTATTGTGATTGATAATTTTCAAACAATAAATTTTTTCGGCTTATTTAAATAAAAAAATTAGGGAGTATAGTAGAGAAATTCAATTATTTCAAATATAGTATCGTATCAATCATACTTATTAGACAAATTATACTATAATCTTATTTTATAGAAGCATGATGTATTATGGGGGCCCGGTCCAAATTAATATAAAATTTGGGGGTATGGACGGAAATATTTAGAATTTGAATTGTGTGGACCATTTTTAGGCCTCTTGAATTTGTGAAATTCGAGTCTTTTAATCAATTTGAGATTCGGATTTCACAAATCCAACTTCTTAATCCAAAAAGACTTCGGATTTTGGAAATTCGATTTCTGAAAAAAAAAAAAAAAAAAAAAAGTAGTACCACTTCCAGAACAACTAGCACCACGTCCAGAAACGTCTACATTCATGCATGTGAATTTAAGCTATTTTTTTTCACAAAGACAATCCACCACGTCTCAGAACAACTAGCACCACGTCTAGAAACGCCTATATCCATGCATGTGAATTTAAACAGATTTTTTTAACAAAGACAACCCACCACGTCTCAGAACAACAAGAACCATGTCAAAAACAACTAGCACCACGTCCAGAAACGTCTACATCTATGCATGTGAATTTAAACAGATTTTTTTCACAAAGACAGCCAACCACGTCTCAGAACAACAAGAACCACGTCAAAAACAACTAGCACCACGTCCAGAAACGTCTACATCCATGCATGTGAATTTAAGCTGATTTTTTTCACAAAGACAGTTCATCACGTCTCAGAACACTAACACCACGTCAAAAACAACTAGCACCACGTCCAGAAAGGTCTACATCCATGTGTGTGAATTTAAACTGATTTTTTTCACAAAGACAGTCCACCACGTCTCAGAACACTAGAACCACGTCAAAAATAACTAGTACCACGTCCAAAAACGTTTACATCCATGCATGTGATTTTAAGCTAATTTTTTTCACAAAGACAGTCCACCACGTCTCAGAACACAAGAACCACGTCAAAAACAACGAGCACATATCCTGAAACGTCTACATCCATTCATGCGGAGTTGTATGAATACAGTCAGGACGCGGTGTGGAAGTAGATCACATGGAGCGGTGTGGAAGGTGTCCCATCTCACATCCCAGAACAGATCGAACAAGGCTTGGTAGGTTGAATTTATGAGTTATTGATTGATGTTTTTGATATATGGAATAGGTAGAATTGTGTTTTGAAGTTCATATTTGTGTTTTGATGAGTTATTGATGTTTTGGTATATGGAATATGTAGAATTGTGTTTTGAAGTTCATATTTGTGTGAGAAAAAGGTCCTGTAGAGAGGAATAGTGTAGAGGGAGTAGTGGGTGTACTGGCTTGGGGTAGGAAAGGATGGAGTTGTCGAGTGACGATTTTCCGGGGATTCTTCCATTCCTAGTTCAGAAAGAGGACTTCTTCGATGCAGAAGGAAGAGCTAAAAGGCGGGATTCAGGGTTCAAAGGATAGACTAGGGGAAAGCTAGACTGATGGCTTAGTTCATGGTGCAGCTAAGAGGACTAACCGATGCGCGCTACATAACCAGATTCTGGGTGCAGTCAGAGAGTTACTAAAGGCATCTCCTGTTTTGAAGTTCATATTTGTGGTTTGATGAGTTATTGATGTTTTGGTATATGAAATAGGTAGAATTGTGATTTTGAAGTTCATATTTGTGGTTTGATGAGTTATTGATGTTTTGGTATATGAAATATGTAGAATTGTGTTTTGAATTTCATATTTGTGTTTTGATGAGTTATTGATGTTTTGGTATATAGAATAGATAGAATTGTGTTTTGAAGTTCATATTTGTGGTTTGATGAGTTATTGATGTTTTGGTATATGGAATAGGTAGAATTGTGATTTTAAAGTTCATATTTGTGTTTTGATGAGTTATAGATGTTTTGGTATATGGAATAGGTAGAATTGTGTTCTGAAGTTCATATTTGTGTTTTGATGAGTTATTGATTGATGTTTTGGTATATGGAATAGGTAGAATTGTGTTTTGAAGTTCATATTTGTGGTTTGATGAAGTATTCATGTTTTGGTATATGGAATAGGTAGAATTGTATTTTTTTATTCGTATAATGAAAATCCAAATTAAAATTGAATTCGGATTTTCATATTTGTGGTTTGATGAAGTATTGATGTTTTGGTATATGGAATAGGTAGAATTGTATTTTTTTTATTCGTATAATGAAAATTCAAATTAAAATTGAATTCAGATTTAGAAAATCTGAATTCAATTTAATTCAGACAATGAAATTCCAAATTTTATTAATTCGGATTTCAAAAATTCGAATTAACATTAATTCAAATTTGTGAAATCCGAATTAGTATCCATCCAATCTGGTTTCGAATTTTGAAAATCCAAAATCGGATTTTTTTTCCAAATCCCGCAAAACTTCGGATTTGCAAATCCGAATTCCTTCAATTCGAATTTTACAAATCCGAATCGGGTGGAATTCGGATTTTCGAAATATGAATTCAACCCGAATTATAAAATCTCAATTCATTTCTGGACGTCGTCCTAATTTAATTTGACGTGATGCATGTTATTTTTGACGTGGTGGACTATCTTCGTAAAAAAAATAGCTTAAATTCACATGCATTGATGTAGACGTTTCTGGACGTGGTCCTAGTTGTTTTTGACGTGGTGCATGTTGTTCTGAGACGTGGTGGACTGTCTTTGTGAAAAAAAAAGCTTAAATTCACATGCATGGATGTAGAAGTTTCTGGACGTGGTCCTAGTTATTTTTGACGTGTTGCACTGTCTTCATTCAAAAAATCAATTTAAATTCACATGAATGGATGTAGACGTTTCTAGATGTGGTGCTAGTTGTTTTTGACATGGTGCATGTTGTTCGGAGACATGGTTGACTGTCTTCATGAAAAAATAGCTTAAATTCACATGCATGGATATAGACGTTTCTGGACGTGGTGCTAGTTGAATTTGACGTGGTGCATGTTGTTCTGAGACGTGGTGGACTGTCTTAGTGAAAAAAAATAGCTTAAATTCACATGCATGGATGTAGACGTTTCTGGACGTGGTGCTAGTTGTTTTAGACGTGGTGCATGTTGTTCTGTGACGTGGTGGACTGTCTTCGTGAAAAATTTAGCTTAAATTCACATGCATGGATGTAGACGTTTCTGGACGTGGTGCTAGTTGTTTTTGACGTGGTGCATGTTGTTCTGAGACGTGGTGGACTGTTTTCGTGAAAAAAATAGCTTAAATTCACATGCATGGATGTAGACGTTTCTGGACATGGTCGTAGTTGTTTTTGATGTGGTGCATGTTGTTCTGAGACGTGGTGGACTATCTTCGTGAAAAAAATAGCTTAAATTCACATGCATGGATGTAGACTTTTCTGGACGTGGTCCTAGTTGTTTTTGACGTGATGCATGTTGTTTTGAGACGTTGTGGACCGTCTTCGTTAAAAAAATGGCTTAAATTCACATGAATGGATGTAGACGTTTCTGGACGTGGTGCTAGTTGTTTTTGACGTGGTGCATGTTGTTCTGAGATATGGTGGACTGTTTTTGTGAAAAAAAAATAGCTTAAATTCACATGCATAGATGTAGACGTTTCTGGACATGGTCGTAGTTGTTTTTGACGTGGTGCATGTTGCTCTGAGACGTGGTGGACTGTCTTAGTGAAAAAAATAGCTTAAATTCACATGAATGGATGTAGACGTTTCTGGACGTGATGCTAGTTGTTTTTGACGTGGTGCATGTTGTTCTGAGACGTGGTGGATTGTCTTTGTGAAAAAAATCGCTTAAATTCACATGCGTGGATGTAGACGTTTCTGGATGTGGTGCTAGTTGTTTTTGACGTGGTGCATGTTGTTCTGAAACGTGGTGAACTTTCTTTGTTGAGAAAATCCTTTTAACAATTTAATGATTCTGATTTTGAAAATCCGAATTCCATTGATTTCGGATTTCTAAAATCCGAATTTAATTAATATCATTAATCTCCCTAATTAATTTTTAATTTAATTAGGCTTATTGATGAATTCGGATTTCTAAAATCCGATTTTGTCTTATTTCAAATTTTGAAAATCCGAGAGACCTCTTTTAGGCCACACCTTCCCATTTTTTATTTTTTTATCTACAAATTTATTTAGGGGATTAATTTGGTCAAAAATTCATGTATTATTATTCTAGTGGTTCTTATACTGTCCCGGATTAAATCATCATTATAACTTGTTCCTTATATATCAAACAAAATCTACCGATGTAGATAACCAGAATCACCATCCAAATCAATACAAAGATCTAATTGAGCAAATTCAAAAGAATAATTAAAAGCAAAAACAAAATGAAAAGAACATAGAGTTTCAGGGAGGATGAGGTGGATATGGACAGATATGAAAACTAACCAGCTTGGGTTCATGAATTTGAACCAACATGGGGTCGCCAATCTGAGTGAATGGTTTATGGCTATGTTGTTTTTGCATATTTGGGAGATTTTTGAGTTGGAATGGATTTTTGAGATTAGGGTATTTGGAGGGATTTTTTTTAATTTTTAATTTCAACCCGACGATGACTCGAACTAAAAGATTCCCTAATTTTAAGAAGAAGTGTCAACCAGATTTGGTTATCTCCTCCTTGGTATATGTGGCATTTCATTCTTGGTTTGTTTTTACTATATTTTATTTTTAGTAAGACTATATACTATTATATTCCTATATTTTTTTTTTTTTTTTTTGGAAGAAACTATACTCCTATATATGGTATATGAATTGTAATTATTATATTAGAATTATAACAGAAATATACTTATTTCTCATATAAGTAACTTAATATCTATAATGATTTTTCTTGATAATATAGTACTTAATATTTATAGTGGCTGACAAATTAATTGAAATAAAAAAAAAATCCCAAACCATTCCATATTTTACTTAATATTTTTATTACAATTTGATATCTAACTATGATATCAAATTGACAATAAGTTGTGATATAGTGTGTGATACTATTCACTTGGAATCAATTCTAAATTTGAGTTATAAAATTAAAATATAAAAATGTATATAATTTTTTATAGGAAAACCGTGCCCGAACCGACAGATTTTCTGATACAAAGCATTGAAGCAAAAGATTTATTTTATTAAGATATGGCCAATTTTCTACTCAAATCCTTGTAATGGTAGAACCAATGAATGCATCATTTCTCTTTTTCTTTTGGCTGTTTTCCTATGGTGGGATCGAAAAGGAGCGTTAAGTTCCCGTTTTTCCCATTCCTTTATTCACACTGGTGAATGGCATTAACATTAGTAAAATTTTTGCTGTCACTTTCACATTGAAATAATTTGGTTTGATTTTTTTATGGTTGAATGGATAGATTTTCAATTATGATATATAGATAAAAACTTATAATCTTGTTAAATTAAAATGCATGTTATTATAGTAAAAAATACTAATGCAAATTTATTGGATTTAATATATTTTAAATTTACTGGGTTGGTCGAGTTATCATGTCACCCGTTTAGGTTACTGGATTGATCACGTAGGGTTAGGATCGACCTGATCAACAAAAGTCTAGTTAGAGTTGAAAAACTCAATCTGTTTGGTTTAGCAGTTGGGTTCGAGCCATGAATTATAATGCTTATATTATACTCAACCCAACTCAAACTCGATCCACCAATCTGAATTGCTAACCTTAAACTAGTGTATTGATTTAATGACTCGTATATATATTCCAATCTCATATACTATTAATAATTTGCCTTAATTATTTTCGGTTAGCAACAATGAAATTTGAAAGTTATTGGATGAATTTATGGGATTGAAATATGACCATAATAAAGAATATATTTATTCCTTATAAAACACTCAATTTTTTCCAAATTTTTCTGTATATGTGAAAACCAGATCTTTTGTAACTTTTGAGTTTATGCTTAAATTAAATATTTACTACATATCTAATTGGAAGACATGTGGGTGCTTGGTAAAAATAGGAGAATGATACTGGATTTAGATTTCATAGTGAACCATTCCCCCCAATAATTGAGAGGTATAGTTCAAACCCATGTGGTTAGAATATAATTAAAATATGAATTTGAATACTATACATCATAAGATTATTTATATATATTAAAAAATCATAATTTAATTTAAAAATTATATTTTCTAAAAAATATTTATTTAAACTCTATGAATAATTTATAATTAAAAAGATAAAAGTTATCCAAATTTTTTTATCACTTTTTAAAAATTTTAAATAAAAGCGGGAGGGAGTACCATTTTTGTCTCCGGTTTTTTTTAAATAATATTTTTTTTGTCAGAAAACCCAACATTATAGCATTACATGCAATCCAAATCATAAAAATTCTAATTACCTCCAACATTCTCCACATAATTTTTTTTTAAAGAAAAATCTATTTCATATAATTTTTACCTTTTTAACCCAAAAAATTTAGCTAAAATGCTTCCAAAAAAAAAAAAATACATTTCCAGTACAAAATATTCCTAAAGAAACTCGATTGTATCTTATGAACCCATCGTCATTGGCCCATTGGCCCATTGGTTCAAAAGCAAGTCTCAAATCTTAATGGGTATACATACCACTGTACAGAAATCTTAATGGGTCTTGCATAGATGTTGGTTACCGAGCCGAGCTCGAGTCAGCTTGTCTCACTGACGAGATGAGCCGAGTATCGAGCCGACCAAAAACAAGTTTGGTAGGCTCTAATATTTTTCTCATTGAGTGTATTACGTCTTCGCTGAGTCTACCATGTCTCAAAACACTAGCACCACGTCTCAAAACACTAGCACCACGTCCAAAAAGGCTACCTCCAGACATATGAATTTAAACTGATTTTTTCACAAAACATCTCACCTCGTCTCAGAAAAACTAGCACCACGTCCAAAAACGTCTACAATCATGCATGTGAATTTAAACTGATATTTTTCACAAAGATAGTCTACCACGTCTCAGAACAACTAGCATCACGTCTCAAACAACTAGCACCACGTCCAAAAAACGTCTACAATTAGACATGTGAATTTAAATTTTTTTTTTCACAAAACATCTCAACTCGTCTCAGAACAACTAGCACCACGTCCAAAAACGTCTACATCCATGCATGTGAGTTTAAACTGATTTTTTTTCACAAAGACAGTCTACCACGTCTCAGAACAACAAGCACCACGTCTTAAACAACTAGCACCAAGTCCAAAATGTCTACATCCAGACATGTGAATTTAAACTGATTTTTTCACAAAACATCTCAACTCGTCTCAGAACAACTAGCATCACGTCCAAAAA
The DNA here is from genome assembly GCA_030378225.1 of Knoxia roxburghii. Classification (NCBI taxonomy): domain Eukaryota; kingdom Viridiplantae; phylum Streptophyta; class Magnoliopsida; order Gentianales; family Rubiaceae; genus Knoxia; species Knoxia roxburghii. Next base: position 38,444,683 of record CM059420.1, on the reverse strand, counting down.
CGTCTGAGGTGTACCGAAATGTTCATAATCTCTTATCTAAGGGTTTTGATAAGATAAAACAAATAAAACGGCTATACAATTATTAGAAATAATCATGATCTCATATCTAAGAGTTGTAATGAGATAAAACAAATAAAATGACCATTCAACTCTTAAAAATGTTCATGATCTCTGATCTAAGAGTTTTGTGAAGATAAAATAATTAAAATGACCATATAACTCTTGGAGATGTTCATGATCTTGTAAGTATGTGTTGTAATAAGATAAAACAAATAAAATGGTCAAGCCATACAACATCTGAACTCATCTCAGAACAACTAGCAACATGTCCAAAAACGTCTATATCCATTCATGTGAATTTAAACTGTTTTTTTTTTCACAAAGATAGTCTACCACGTCTCAGAACAACTAGCACCACGTCTCAAACAACAAGCAACACGTCAAAAAACGTCTATATCCAGACATGTGAATTTAAACTGATTTTTTCACAACACATCTCACCTCGTCTTAGAACAACTAGCACCATGTCCAAAAACGTCTACATCCATGCATGTGAATCTAAACTGATTTTTTTTTCACAAAGACAGTTTTGAAGGAAAACAGAACAAGCCCGGGCTAAATCAAAAAACCTCACTTTCGTGCAATGCATTCCAGAATCGGAAGCTTTCGACCAAGCTCAGGCTCAAATTCATTTACCCACGAACGGATCTTGGCTTATACTTATTTAATTTATTAAAACGACATCTAACGCACAAAGATCACACATTTAATTAAAAGAGGAAGGATTAAAGGTTATACCTTTGTAGCGAAGTCCAACGCAATAAGAAAAATCCAATCTTTATGCGAATTCCACAAGAAATCCAAAAGATAACTCCGAGAAAACTTCGAATATTGCGTGGACAATAATCTATCGAAGTCTGCTACCAAAGCCCATGAGAAACCCGCCAAGAAAATCCCTCAATTAGATCAAATCTGCCCAAAAGATCAAACCTTTAACCCAAAAAACTGCTGCCCACTACTTTTCTCGCCAATAAAATCGAACCCACTTCAACTCCGGTCACGATTTGGACAACCGGGATTGTGAATCACCAACCCAAGGAAGAGATCAACACAAACCCACCTGGATCAAGCACCCCGGAGTGAACAGTGTCCATGAACAGTGTCCGGCATGAACAGTGATTCCAGCGTGAACAGTACCAGTGAACAGTACCCCCATTGAACAGTATTCCAGCAGTGGGCAACTCCAAAAATCGATGGGCTATCTAAAATTTTAATCTTTCAAGCTTAATCTAAATCGAGAAGGGAGAATCCAAGTTCGTTTTTGAAAGAAAACTCGAAAGGGAAGAGAGTTTCTCTCTAGAACTTTCTCACTCTAAGGAAGACATAAATGTCATGCAAGATTTTCTTAAGTTCCTTTGGCCTTAAGCTTTCTATTTATAGGAGCTCTAATGGAGACCTAATGGACTCTCAAGTTGGGCCTTTTAATTTGACTTTCTTTGACCGCTTAGTCTTTCTCGACTAATCAACTCCAATCGACCCATTCGAATTAATTTCTTAACCCACTTCGTTAATTTAATTTAATCGAACCCTTAGAATTAATTAATTCAAATAGAATTAATTTCTTAATTCACCTTGTCGATTAAATATTAATTAAACCTTTAGAATTAATTAATTCACCTTGTCGATTAGTCAAATGCATAATTATTCGTACCACTATCGGACTAATTATAGAGAGGTATTCGCCACCGCGTTAGTAGGTGTTGTAAATGTTCATGATCTTGTAAGTAGGTGTTGTAATAAGATAAAACAAATAAAATGGTCATACAACATCTCAACTCATCTCAAAACAACTAGCACCACGTCCAAAAATGTCTACATCTATTCATGTGAATTTAAACTATTTTTTTTTTCACAAAGACAGTCTACCACGTCTCAGAACAACTAACACATCTCAAACAACAAGCACCACATCTAAAAAAGTCTACATCCAGACATGTGAATTTAAACTGATTTCTTCACAAAACATCTCACCTCGTCTCTAAACAACTAGAACCACGTCCAAAAACGTCTACATCCATGCATGTGAATTGAAACTGATTTTTTTCACAAAGACAGTCTTCCACGTCTGAGAACAACTAGCACCACGTCTCAAACAACTACCACCACGTCCAAAAACGTCTACAATTAGACATGTGAATTTAAACTGATTTTTTCACAAAACATCTCAACTCGTCTCAGAACAACTAGCACCACGTCCAAAAACGTCTACATCCATTCATGTGAATTTAAACTCTCTTTTTTTCACAATAACAGTATACCACGCTTCAGAACAACTAGCACCACGTCTCAAATAACTAGCACCACATCCAAAAACGTCTGCATCCAGACATGTGAATTTAAACTGATTTTTTCACAAAACATCTCACCTCGTCTCAGAACAACTAGCACCACGTCCAAAAACGTCTACATCCATGCATGTGAATTTAAAATGCTTTTTTTCACAATGACAGTCTACCACGTCTCAAACAACTAGCACCACGTCCAAAAACGTCTACAAAAAATTCACAAATACAAACAGCAAAGAAATTGTTTCTCTGCTAAATTCCATAAAATATACTGCAATGTCCAGTATAACAAACACAAAGTTAATTTTTTCACAAAAAAAAGGACAAATAGATACCACGTCCCGCTACGTCCACTATAATGGGTACCACGTCCCGCTACGTCCACTATAATAGGTACCACGTCCCGCTACATCCACTATAATGGATACCACGTCCCGCTACGTCCACTATAATGGGTACCACGTCCCGCTACGTCCACTATAATGGGTATCACGTCCCGCTACGTCAAAAATACAAAGCAACAACGTGAATTTGACTCCTGACTCAGCCGAGTCATGATCCGAGCTTGAGCTCGACAATTATTTACCGAGCCGAGCTCGAGCACTGAGCAAGGGAGCTCGCCGAGCTCGAGCTCCCTTGCTCATTACCTAGCCGAGCACGAGCAGGGCCCTGCTCGGACTCAGCTCGGCTCGATTACACCCCTAACTTCAGAGAGGCAAATGCTTCTGCAGACCGTCTTAGGCTTCCACATTTTGCTAGATTCTCTCATTTGCATCGCATCTGACTTAGTCAATGACGTCACAGCTGCTCTGTGTTAGCCAACCAAATTTTGGTTACTCAGATATTAAAAAAAATACAAGTTTTGCTGTTTTGGTGTTTTGAAATCAAATTTTGTCTTTATTTTTTTTCTTAAACTCTACAGTATTATGTGATATGTTTAATCTCCTTAATATTAATAAAGTCCATTATTAATTCTACCAAATTGTAGGTTTGATCGTGGATGTATATGCACCCAATTTTATAATATAAGATCCGCTGGAAAACTCACCTGAGGGAGACTAAAGAAAATCTACAAAAGCAATTAAAAATGAAAAAACACCACCTTCTCTCCATAAGTCCTATGGTAGGAAGATCAGCAAAGAACAAACTTTTCACTCTTTGTTTAGAAACTTCCATTGCCAATAAGCCACAACCAAGCCAAGGCCACACCTGAAAATATGCCTCCACGAAGGAACACTACCAGCCAATTCCCTAGTGCATTTTGTTCTGGTCCCTGTTTGAAACCAAAAAATTTGGTACATTTTTATTACTTATATATTGCCTGGAAAAATCAACATTAAGATACATAGGATCATTAACCAACCTTGTAGCCTTTGGGAGCTGCAGTGAAAACACACACAGTAAGATGACCATTTGTTAGCCCCAACAAGGATGTCAGCATTATCATCCATCCTTGATCTCCATATTTTGCAATGAAGTAAAATGCAGGGATGAACAAGAGTCGACTTAGAACCGCCAACGTGAGACCTTTCCGGCTTTCTATCCTCAAGCATACGATAAGGGGAATGTAACGAGCGATTAGGTCTAAAATGTTGTACATTGCTATCAAAACAATAGGATACCTGTAGCAGCAAAGTCATCATTTTAGTGTAAATCATTAATCATAAGATTTTACTAGTAGATTTTCTGATCAATTTGGAAAGAATATCCAGCATGGTAGTGTAGAAGAGGACTATAAATAATGAATAGATAGATTATTGCAAGAATGAGAACTTACCATGAGCCCAACTGGTGAGATCCAGTGTTCTCGTACAAAAATCCAGGGAAGATTGATAGAGTTAGAGCATAAATCAGGTACAGCTGCAATGCATAATCAATGTTTTGCAGTAGTAACTGTTTGGTGCTCAACTTATCCGAATCTTTATCATCATCAACCTTAATAAATCATAAAACAATCTTAGTACTTCAGCAAGTTAGTAGTGCAGATTTTAATATCAGCTGCTAAATTTCTGGGTAAATCACTTGCCTGATTCTGGATTCCAGCGGCTGCAAGGTCAGCTGCAACGGTCTTTGATCCTTCTGATGCAGCCTTTGACCGAAAGTGCTTCACAATTGGTAGTTTAGGGAAAACATATGCATATAATATGATGCAGAGAAACTCAATGAATGTGGAGATGAAAAGAAACAGGGCTGCAGAAAACATTAAAACATAATGTCAGAAAAATGAAATGAGCTAGACATCTTTTGCCACAAATTTAAAGAACTTTGGACGGCCGGATAGAAGGTTTCTTTGGAAAATCAGATCAATAATTTAGCTAAATACAAAAGGTGAAAAACATACCGACGCCTTTGCGCTGTCCATTATGTAAACTCTCAGATGCTGTTTTGGTCATCAACCTCAATGCAGATGTTAAAGCCCCTGAGGCAGCCATCCCAGCAAAGAATGACTGCAAAAAGTGACATAAAAAGTTCCAAATATTGTATGATTTTTATGAGCACTATAATTTTGCAGGTGAAATTAGAAGGTAACTTAGTAGTGAAATGTACTTGGATCAACTCAGGACACATAAAGGAAAGATCTCCGACGATTCCACCTTCAATAAAGCCATCAGCAACCCCAAAAGCTGCAACTATAATACATATTCCAATGTAATTTCCAATCCCTCCTTTCCCTGATGTGGCTATGTCCAACTGTGAAAATTAGAATTGTTTAAATTCTGTAGGAAATCACATCATCTGAGAAGAGAAACATGAACTGAAAACTGCAATGTGGAAATGGATATAACTTACAATTAGGAGTGCAAAAGTGGCCAGGAAGAAAAGGGTGTATCCAGCCAAGTTGCGCTTTCTTGTATCAATATTTGCTTCTTGGTGTGCAAGTAAAATCATTGTTGTAAGTGCAAATGGTTGATAAACTAAGGTGAGCACCCTTGCTGGATGAAAACGCTAATTAAGAGTTGAACAAAAAAGTGATCAATCTTCATCATATAATTGTGCTGAGTTCAAGTAATTATAATTGCAGAAATCTCTGAGTTAAACTGGTCAATGTGATTTGTGGAGAAATGAAGCAAATTAAGGAAATTATTAGAGAATCAAATGCATAAACACAGGACTTCAGAAGATAGGTTGAGGATTTACTTTCTAATTTCTTCATTCTGTTTTTGTTTTATTATTCTTAAAATTTTATATGAAGAGGCACCATTATATGGTGGCAAGGGTGGGGCGGACCTGAAAATCTCAGAATTTTTCTTAATGGAGTTATTCTGGTCGAGTTCTCATCGATATTTGCCCTCGTATCGCTGCAATTTGATCCATAAAAATTTAAAGTCTTCATCCGCCCTATATGGCTGATTATGGAAGTGGTCGAGTATTGGGATTGAGGGCTTAAAGGGTTTGGTTTTTAATCATTAATCATGGAGTCGACTAGGATAGTATCATTATAATCTTGTTTGATATTATTTAAATAGCACTAAATGAATATAGTAATATCTTTTAAATTATGAAACCGACCTGAATAATTCAGTTCAAAAATTAAAAGTTGTAATTCGTATGAAATAAAAGTATTTTTTAACTAGAAAACATCAAATCATCTACTATTACAGGATGAAAATATAATACCGATAAAATATTTTAAGCTGTAGAGGAAATGAAAGTGGGCCTAAATAAAAAGTTTTGTATTTGAGATAGTGTTTCAAAAGAAAATGTAAAGAAAAGAAAAAATACATTAAATTTAAAAAACTTAAGTAACCCAAAACCAAGTGTTTGCAAAACGAAATAAAACCCTCAATTTTTCTCAGTTCAAATAGTGATTTTTCCGGTTGAACCGGGTTTTAAATTTCCTATACTCACAGGGAATAGTTGATAGTAGTAGTCCCCAATAGTCAGCATAGTATTCCAAGCAATAAGGGATCCCATCCCCAGAACCCAACATACCAACATTGCAGTGAATTTTCCCTGTAATCAAATTTAGAAAAAAAAAAAATCAAACAAAATTTAAATACAATTTTGACGGTAACCAAACAAGCTATATGATAAGTGACGGAACTAGTTTGGAGCTGATGGATGCTGAAACACCTTTATTATTCCCAACATCCTCCCCCCAGCTCTCCCCACTCTCTAGCATTTTCATTCAAATTTTCTGATTCCGCCATTTGATATAATGAATTAAAAGGGTGAAAAATAGATTACAAACCTCAAGCTTGGGAGAAGAAGCATTGGTGCAGTGAAGATCAGCCATGAATTTCCTGAGATGAAACAGAGAGGAGGGACGAGGGTTTTATATACTGAATGAAGGGATGCGGCGAATTGATGCAGAAATGGAGGGTTTTATTACTTGAAAATGATAGCGAGGATTCTCACACGTACCGGGGGCTTTATCCGACACTTGGCTGTATAGCTTTCTGCATGCGATTAAGCCTTTTGTGTTGAGCAGACTTCAACTTTGTTTTATGGTTTTATTTGCATGAGATTATATTCTACTTTAATTAATCACTATGAAAATTAATATATCTGAATTTTGAATTAAGTTATTTTATGTTTTGTTTTTTCTCAAAAATATTGGACATATAAAATTGTCATAATAAAAAATTTTATTTATAATTGATATAATATAATTTTTTATATTTAATAATATGAAATTATAATAACAAAAGTAATTTTTAACTTTTGACAATAAAGTTTATTTTTATTATTATTTTAAAACTAAAATATAATTAATATAAACATCACACATTAATAAAAATTTATAAAAAGATAACAACTCATATCATGAATATATTTCTTACTTAAATGATAAAATTTTTTTAGAAAAAATATTTATTAAAATAAAAATTATCTAAAGATAAAACTAAAAGAAAATGTGAACAATGAGCAAAATAAAATAAAAAAAAAGGTCAAATAATTCATTTAAATAGTGAACAGATAGACACTTCACTTATCTTTTGACTAAGAATGGTATTTACATTTTAAATTCACTCATTCTATTATAACGTTTTGTAGGTATCAAACCCAATTGTGAGCTTTTTAACTAAGCACTTAACAAGGTTTGTAGCTATCAAATAATACTAATTAATTAAATATTTAATCAATTAAAATTAACTAGTGAATTAGTTTATAAAATACAACCTTAATTAAATTATAGATTATTTGTCTAATTTTTGACAATAACAAACACCCCTAAATCACGGATCATGGAGTCACACGTACTATACAATTGCTTAATCCACCAGTATCCCATGCACAACTTCCGCGTAAAGCTCCATCACACATTATTGCATTCTTTTGATTATTTGCTGCTGCCACTAAGCCTTCAACCGTTTCGTCTTGGTTCAGAATCTTCTGGGACCCTTTTATGTAATACTTCTTATGACAAATTTTAATTACTTTGTGTATATATTGTATTTCATGTTAATTTATATACATTCACAACATATAGTTTTAATTGATTATTTTTATTTTTATAATTTATTTTTTCAGCATTATTTTATTTTTTTATATATTTTTGAGAATTTTTTTACAATAAAAATTATATTTAATAATTTAATATGTCATAACCCTCAAAAAAAGTGAATCCGTCGTGTTAAAAAATATAAGAGTGCAAATGATTATGTATTACATGAAAATCAATCGAAAATACAATATATACACAAAGTAATTAAAATTTATCACATGGAGTGTCACGTAAAAGTGTCACAGAGAATCCTGTGTCTTTCTCTTGTATTCTCGTTCTAATCAAGGATATATATATATATATATATATATATAATTCAAGCCCTCAAAATGCTGTAAAACTTTGGATTGCATAGACGAAAAAATTCATTTCCGTTTCTATTTACAAAGATTTCCTCATTTAACTCTCGTTTCGAACGAAATTTTACGATAAAATTTATTTTGAAATTTTGGTCTTATGGAACATGCTTTTCTTACAAACTAATGTAGATATGTTACAAACTGAATCATGCTCTAATGGTTACACCACTAGTGGTTCAATTCAAACCTATTGTAAGAAAACAGAAAAAGAACAAACCTACAAAAGCAATTAAAAAAAAAAAAAAAGAAAAAACACACACGACTTCTCTCAATAGTCCTATGGTGGGAAGATCAACAAAGAACAACCTTTTCACTCTTTGTTTAGAAACTTCCATTGCCAATAAGCCATAACCAACCCAAGGTCACACCTGAAAATATGGTCCACCAAGGAACACACTACCAGCCAATTCCCTAGTGCATTTTGTTCTAGTCCCTGTTTGAAACCAAAATATTTGCTCCATTTTTATTACTTATATATTGCCTGGAAAAATCAACATCACATTGGATCATTGGTGAAATCCTTTCAAATCCACTTTGTGCTATTAGTGTAGTTCTCGAAGAATATTGTTTCTTGTTATTGATACATCTTTGATGATAATGTGATATTATTGTGTATTCACTACTTGGTGATGACTTGGTAGCCTGTGTTGATAGATTGAAAAGTAAACCAGATAAGGTCTCGTGATTTTTCTCAATTTGGATTTTTCACGTAAAATTATCTTGTTTCATAACTTTATTTTTATTAGTTGCTCACTTAGTTGCTTGGCTAGTTAGAATTTCCATTTATTAGTAGTCGTTGGAAAGGAGAAAATATCTAGTATTTGTTTACTTCTGCTGTGATTAAATTGATTGTACTCTTTCCATCCCAACAAGTGGTATCAAAGTTTGGTTGCTAGTTGTTTACACCAATAAATGGAAGAGTCCACTTCGGGTATTATGATTAAATTGACTTTGTCTAATTATCATATATGGAAGCCTAAGATGAAAGATTTGTTGTATTGCAAAGATATGTTTGATCCTGGTCTAGGCAACAAATGAAAGCCAAGTGAAATTACTGATAAAAAGTGGGTTGATATGTATCGGAAGACTATTGGCAATATCAGAAAGTGGATTAATCAAACAGTGTTATATTTTTTTTTTTAGAAGACACAAGAGCTGATAAACTCTAGTAGAAAATCCAGAATACATATTGAAAGAAGACTGATATCAATAAATCATTCGTCCCAAAGCAGATTACCAGATTGAAATATAAATATGATGCTAGCATGAATGAATACTTGAGTACATTTCAGGATTTTTCGAATCAGATAGTGATGCTATGGCTAAAGTGCCTTATTATTGTTCGGCTCACTTTTAGATAGTTGGAACACCTTGAAAGTGCTAATCAGCAATTCAACCCAAATAGTGCTTTGACTTTAGCACAAGTCAAGGAATCGCTTAATTAATTAGCTTAGTAGTCCACTAACTAAATCGTTAATTTAATATAATAACCGACACGTTCTAATTAAAATAACATACGAACCGTAATTGTAAATAATTTTATAAACACGTTTTTTTTTATTAATAGGCCAGCAGGTCAATACGAGGGATTTCACCAATATGATGTTATCATCTATAAAATTATTAATTTGTAATTAATTAAATGTTCATTGGTTGTTTTATTTAACAGTAATATTTGAAAATTTAGGTACAACGGTAAACATTTTAATTTCAAAATTTAAGGAGATGTTTGTTTTAACACTACTATGGGTTTGAAACCCATTCCACCTGTTTGTTTGGGGGAATGGATTTCAAACCCATGTCTATGGGTTCATGAAACCCAACCCTTTTCCTGGTTTTGATTCCTGTTACTATTTTGATCGCGCATTTAGAGTCACGCACCTAATCAAAATAAAATTATTATTTTTATAATAATATATTTATAACGAGTAATATTTATATTTATATATTATTTCATTCCGATTTCGATTCTCTCAACAAACCAAACATCAGAAATAGTAATGATTCCAAAACGTTAAATACATACCCACGAGCACCAAACGCCCCTAACAGATTTTATGTATTACTTTTGTGTTCTGAGCTCATGTATTTAGAATCGTGTTTGTACAGCACAAAATGCATTTAAATTTGTCCCGTCCGATACATTCCAATCCAATAAAGGATAATTTGCTCTTCACAAAAAAGAATAACAATTTAAAAATAAAAAAAAAGAAAAGAAAAGAAAAAACTGGCATTACAATTTCAAAGCAACAATTGCTTCAGGTTTGAAGTCCACCCTCATACCCAATACCCTCCTAACCTCTGCTGGAGTTAGCCTCCATGTCATAGGTCCAGAGTTTTCGCCCCAGAAATCAAGTATCTCAGAGACCTTTTCCAGGTTCAAGATGGTTGCCATCTGTGTGAGCCGAGCGAATTTGTCTCTCACAGTCCTCTGTGTCATGCCTGAGAAATAGCTGACCAAGGCTCTAGCATCTCTGTCAAGTTGAAGTCCTCCTAGCTGACTGAATCTCTTCTGCATCATTATCACTTCAAGCCTTTTCACTATAAAATCAATAACCATATGGACAAAGGTATCGTAATTGTTGCTAGTCATAAGTGGTTGAAGCCATCCAACGTTCGCCTCAAAACCATGAAGCAGCCTCTGCACCCACGGATCATTCACCTCGTTATCTGCATATTCAGCCTCCGATAGCTCGTAGCTGATCGTAGCCGCACTATCTAATACAGGTCGAATCCGTGGTGCAACTGTGCCTACAAGTTGCTCCAGCCCCACATTCAGTGCCTTCTTGAAATTGATGCTCATCTCATTCAATTCAGATAAACATGATTTTATTCTCTCTCGGTCTGCAGGTGTAGGAAATACCTCCGCACATTGCTCTTCGATCTCATGCCGTAGCTTCAGTGCATATTCACTACTCACATCCATGTCGTTCAATGCCGTTGTAATCTCAACACCAGTCTTTTGCACCGCAGAACCACCCAAGAACAGCTTTGCCCCGAGATTGGGTTCCCGCATTTTCTGCTGTAATGCCTCGTTGTACTCACTTCCCAACAAGCTCACTGCATTACTCAGAACCGCAATCACGGAGTTAATATTGCAAGTGGAAATCGCCCGCCTACAACAACTCTGAAGAACATAGAACACATCATCCACCATAGATGTTGTCAGACTATCAAGGACATGCTCATCAATCTGGATGGCTTTTCTGACATTTTCGACCATGAAAAACCCCTCCAAGATCACATAATACCCCATGATGTCTTGAAGTAGCCTACTCAAATTTCCACTCCTGAAGGCCTTGGTTGCACGGGGAACCAATTCAGGGTCCACAGAGCTCAAAGCCCTAATTTTTGACACCATATAATCAGTGTAATCCTCTCCGAGCTGAGTCAGGGACAAAATCTCTTCCAGATAAAGTTCAATCTCCCTGGGGTCTGGACCTTGAGCACCTCCAGAGACTGAAAGCAACAAATTTGTCTTGTAAGAATTGATCTCAAAAGTTAATTGGGCTAGCTTCCTGTAGCTCATGTACTTGTTTATGATGGAGGAAGCCCGAGAATCACATTCTTCTTGAAGCTCGCAAATAGCATAAACAATGCTATCTTCTCCACAGAAGTTGGTTAAAATTTCATGATTCTCTTCAATGGCTAACACAATGTCTTTGAACAAACTAGTCAAACACACAACAAAATTGACCTGATGCTCTGGGTCCTCACCCATCTCCTGCATTCGAGACCTCATGGCAATCACCTTCTTCAGATAATTGACGTACACCTGCAGACCTTCCTCCTCCAGTCCCAGAGGGGGGTAAAGCTTAACAAAACGGAGGATAGTAGGATGGTCCTGCTGATCCACTGCAGAAGAGAGACGTTTTCTAACTATCCCTTGGAGCTGCTTGTTGGAGGCCAGTAGCTGATCTCGTTGATCAGAGGCTGCAGAGTTCCTGAACTTGGCATCAATCTGGAGGAATGTCTGGACATTATTGGCAGCAGACTCAAAATCTTCAGACTGAAGGGCTTTGTGGACACCGTCAAGACATCGAGAGCGTTGGACGATAGCATCTATATGGAGGAGGGTGTCAGAGACGCGAGACTGGGCAAGATCAAGCTGGCGGACCTTAGCACTGACATGGTCAGCAAGTTGGCAGGTGGAGCTAACATTGGAAAACAAGTTATCAGAATCGGCTTTGACAATATGAAGGACATCTGAGGACTTGTGGAGGGATGACAGCTGGCGGTCAAGCTCAGGGCGTTGAGACAGGAGGGAGTCCAATTCTAGATCCAGGCCTCGCTGGTAGGCTATGCATTCATGGAGGAGACGAGTCATGGCTCCAACATCTGTCAGCTTCCGAACATGCTCCAACGCCTCTGGAGTCCCAAATTTCACCAAAGATGATGGATTACTAACAATGCCATTGGCCGTGACTTCTTGGGCGCCTGATGCCATCTGAATCTAATACTTAGAGCGTTATCAATGGAGTAGCAACCAAATCAAATCAGATACTTATTGATCTCTTCGCACTTCTGTCTGAAAAAGAAAAAGAAGAGCAAACCAGTTCGATCAGATTTGGATACTCTAAAGCCAATACAATCACAATAGTCAAATAACAATATTTCCAACATGCCAAAAACTGGAAGGTGATTGCTTCAATCAATACATATAAGGGGCCCATCAGTTCATTCACATGAGGATTTAGCTTTCAGTAACAATAGAAAGGTTTGAAACTATAAAGTTCAGGCATACAATTTTCTCCAGTAAAATCACAATCCCCAATAGGTGCTGATTCAAGTGTAAATGTGGAAAGCCATTACCTTTCTTACTAACCATAGAGAGATCCTACATAAGGAGACTAAGCATGTTCCATATCTTCAGTGTCCCAATAGCTTGGTGTGAGTACTGAAGCTTTACTGTTGTCCAACTATCCAGGGTGAGCCAGAATCGTATGCCCACCAGCAGGATCGTAATCAACCCTTGCATTCAAAAGTTTGAACCATATAAACAAGCGGGAAAGTTCAGACAGAAAAAGTAAAAGAAACATTGACTGTCAAAAAATTACATACTCTAGGAGAAACAGAAAAACCATTAGAAAACCACAGATTACAAATTAGGGTTCCATTGGAGAACTACTACAAGAACAGTTTTAATTATCCTTCAAAAACACTTGTATAAAAAGTCCGAAGACAGCGGTAATCCATCAATCTCTGAGGTAATCTATAAAGAATAGTTGCATTCACACAAAAAATTGAATTGCATTGATATTCTCAGAGAGTGGAAACCTCACTAATCCAACTACATCTCCATTCAAGGATCCTGACTTCTCAATAGATTATGTGGATTTTGATCAAAATTTCTCACTGTGATAATTTGGCCATGACAAAAAAACGCCTACAGATGAACATTGTTAGAGATCCCTATAAAAATCCTAACACCCAATCTTCAATTCAAAAAAAAATCAACAGAAATATTAACCATAAACAAATGAAGCCCATCAAGTCCCCAAAAGAAAAAATGAATCCTCTATACCTGTAATTGCAGCAGCTGGAATTGGATGCTGGCTAATCAACTTGGTCATACCACCAAGCCAAGAGAGTAGATAGGATGAATTTGTGATGAAGGAAGAGGAAAGGGTTCGGTCCAGTGTGCAGACAGAGCCATCAAATCGCCAAAAGAAAAAAAGAATCCTCTGTACCTTTCGGTTTTAAACTCATAAATCAGACTGACAACCACAGGAAAGAGGTCTGCAATTCCACATTCATGGACAAAATCTTGTTGGTAAAGACTTAATTATCAACACTCCATACCTTACATCAGAAAATGAACGACAGTCACTTACAAATATGTGCTCAAAAAGAAGTAAACTATTGTACTCCCCCAAGAATGAGCAAAGAGAAATATACAAGACAGCATTCGCCAATAAAAATAAGACAGACATTAAATCAGTTAATAAGCAGAATTTTCTAACAAACATACAACTTATCAAAGAAAATCCAACTAAACATGGTTCAATCTTATCAAACCAAATGGTTCAGAATAAATATTCTCTTGGAAGCAGCAGATTTGGAATTTCCAGAAAAGAAATAGAAATAGGAGATAACCAAACTCTTAAATGATGCCAGAGAAAAATCATATGATTGTGACATCTGTGATTCTATTTGAATTTAAACCTTCAAGCCTTAGACTCCTAGAATGTAAAGCAACAAACGGTAGAATCTGACAATGTCTTTTACACAGAGACTTACAGTAAAACTTACAACACGGCAACAATGTTACAGAATCTATGAAAAATCTTTAGAAAAGATAAAAATGATGTTTCCTATTGAACAAATAAAAAAGTCAAAGAACTGAAAAATGTGACAGAGCAATCAACTGAAGATTCTCCATGGACTGAATTTCTAAGACACTAAACTCAGGATGAGGTTATGGACTATAAATTGTTCAGTTCCAATTAAATCAATCACAAATGAACCAAAGAAGACTCAATAACCAGAATGTTGCTACCTTGAGGAATAATAATCAAGGAACAGATTAAAAACAACCAATCAGAGTGAGCAAGATCAACCCAGTTTGTGTCCCTTATAAGATGACATTCAACCTGGTTTCGTTTTGTGCTACATCTTGTCTTCCGCATCAGGTACCTTAAATAATTTGGTAGGATCAATCTTTCAATGTTGCTGGCATCTCATAGACCTCGGAATCAAAATCTTACCAACCCAAATTATCAGATTCTCTAGTAAGGTTAAACTTAATCGTCCCAAAGAAGGCATTCGAAAGACCTTATACAAATTCAATCATCCAACAATGTTCCATGATTCCCAGTAAAAAGTATACCTGAAATCTGTGTTCACTCAATTTTAAACATAAGCTATCCAAAAAAAAAACCCCGCAATAAATTTAAATCCATCACAAACAGATATGTGCACTTCAAAACTTAACAGGGTCGAAATCTTTACAAAATCATAGAATCAAAAATTCCCGGACAAAAGTTTCACAGACACAGATTCAGACTCACATTAAGACAAAAATTCTATAGCTAGTTTTATCATTTTCTCAGAGAAAAAACAAAATGACTAAGAATCTAAAAAACATCAGTTCAAATCTCAGAGGTCAATAAATCAAAAAACCCATAAAATAATAGTGCTAAATGTGTTAAACCCATGCAATATCAAGTCTCAACCCGCTAAAAAATACTAAAAACCTAAAAGCAGTAAACGGAATCTATGATTTCTTTGATAATTACCAGTCACGTCGTCGTGATTCCACCGGACTCCAGAAATGGAATTGATTTAAGAAATGTACTGTGGAAGGGGAAGGGGGAGGGATTTTCAGCCAAATGGGAGGAAGATCCTGCCGGCGGATTGGGGTGGCAGGAAGAGGAGAATGAAGGAGGAGGAGATCAGGTGGAGTGGAGGGAGGAGGGGAGTGGTGGTTCCGCTGTGATGCAGTGCCGGGAAAGAGAGGCAGAGAGTGTCGCGAGAGAGCAAGCGGGTATGAGGAATGTGACCCGTTTTGTTATAATTCAGAATCCAACCCGCTTGTTTATCTCAAAAAAATTGAAGAAATGAAATTGTAATTTTTAACTTACTGAATTAGGGGTTCAATTTGGTGGGACACTTGCCTATGATACTTATTAAGATAAATTTTAATTATTTTTTATATATATTATATTTTATGTTAATTTATATACATTGACATTATATAGTTTCAATTGATTATTTTTATTTTAATAATTTATTTTTTTCAGCATTATTTTGTTTTGGTTTAAATTCATTTTTGGTCTCTCATAATTGAGATTCTTTAGGTTTTGGTTTTTTTTATTTCATCACAAATACTAGTCTCACTTCAATTTTTTTTGACAGTTATAATTTTTTTAAACGAAAATAACATTTAATTAACAGTTGACTAATTCTTGACTAACCCACCACCACCACTTTGTTGCAGCCGCCTCACCGCCACCACCACCACCACCGTCTCTCTTTCAGTAACCGGCAGTGGAGCGGAGTGGCGGCGGCAATGGGCCAGGGCGCCGGCGGAGTGGTGGTGGTGGTGGGATAGTCAAAGGGTATTTTGTCAAAAAAAGACTATATATAATTGCTAAAAAAAATATTTAAGTGGGACTAGTATTAGTGACGAAATAAAAAGATAGACCAAAACTAAAATAACCCCTATTATGGGGACCAGAAATGGATTTAGTCCTTTTATTTTTTATATATTTTTTAACAATAAAAATATATTAATAATTTAACATGCCCTAACTCCCCCAAAAAAGTGAACTCATCATGTTAAAAAATATAAGAGTGTAATAATTATGTATTATATAAAAATTAATAAAAAAATACAATATATATACAAAATAATTAAAAATTGTCACATGGAGCGTCACAACTAAATGTCACAAAGGATCCTAAGCCTTGAATTACATAGCAAATGATACCGTTCGTGTAGGACTATCATTCTCTTGTGTATTCACCGCATTTTTTATACAGTTTTTTAATTTTTTACCAATTATTTATTTACAATCAGATGGACAATCTGAGACAAGAATACAACTCCAGAGGATATGCAACGAGTATGTGTAATAGAGTTTGGTAGAAATTGAGATCAGTACCTAACCTTGATTGAGTTTGCACATAACATTAGTTACCATAGCTTAATTGCAATGGCACCATACGAAGCGTTGTATGGACCACTGATGTGGATTTTTATGATGACCTAAGTCGGGAACTGTATTCCCTACCAAAAGAAGATACTCATAAAATTTTTGGTAAATTGATTAATAACATTTAGTTAATAATATGAGGGTGGAAGATAAGCATTAAGGGAGCGAGAAATAATAATTAAGGGACGATACTTAAGAAAATAGAGGCATTTTTTTGAAAAAATGAGGCGTTGAATAATAAAAATGAGGCGCGATATAATATTACTCTTTTAATGTTGATGGGTTGCCAAACATATTATGAATTTAAATATTGGTGGAATTGAAATTAAGATTTGTAGTTCTAATGCGATATAATACTACCCTTTTAAATAAGTTATTAATTCTTGAGTTGATTTTTTTTTTTTTTCATTCTTGATTAATTATGAGTTGAATGGTGGTACGAAAAAGATTACTTAGAGCAAGGTTTTTTGAAGGACAAAATAATTTGGATGATTTGAAGTTATATTCTGAATTTGGAGAATGAAAGAGTAGTAAAATATATTTTATTTGCGTTGATTTTAGGGTGAGATTTGTTTTGTAAACTTTATAGTTTGGATTGCCTTTGGAATTCATTTGTTTTGGTTTTTATGGTGGGATTGAATTGAATTGTGGTTGTATTGTGAATAATTTGAATTTATGAAATTTAGGTGGATGGTGTAAGTGTTTAGATTGTGTTATATCGAAAACTGGACTACTATTTGTTACCTATTTTTTAATATTTGTAGCTTTATTTTCAAAGTTTACTACCTAAAATGCCCCTCTAACAAAAAAAAAAACTCAACATTCTTTCTTATTGCTTCTTCTCATTTTTCAAACTCTATCACCAACACACTACCCTCACATTAGTATTTTTTCAGGAATTTTTTACCAAAAAACAAATTTGATTATTTTCTTCCCTTATTTTCTCTTATTTTATCTTTTTATTTTTCTAAAAAATACTGTATGCGTGAGAATTGTTCTTATAATTAGTTATTATAGGATTAAATATGTTTAAAATAATTAAGATAGTATTCATTTTGTTGGTATAAAAAATATATATTCATTTTGTTGAATTTTGATAAATTATTTAAAAATTAGTAAAAGAACAATTTGAGAATATTATTTCGAAAATAGGGATATAAATAGTAAAAAATAGGTTACAAATAGTACTAGCCGATGAAAAAATGTATGTTTTTGTTGAAATGACCGTTATGATTTTGCCTATAATCTATTTAAAAATAGTTTCAAATGCATGTTATATGGAAAGATATATGTTTTAAATCATTTTAAATTTAATTGGATTTGCATGTTGAACATTGACCGGTTTAAGCGGGTTATACAGGGCGAGTTAGTGTTAAGAAATGAATCGGGTTCAGATTAAGGATATTCAACCCTCAACCCAAATACAACACGAATTGTTAGGTCTAATTATACATATCGAGGAAGAAAGATTAATCCAAAGTAAAACAAATGAAATTGACAACATGTATATCCATTTCAATGGCAATTTTTTTCCTACAACTAGGTGTACAAGTAGGATGGTACCCATAGTAGTTTTTGTATATAAAACATGTCATTAAATGATATTTCCCAATTTTTCTCTTCTTAAATTGAGGTCATTAATGATGTTTCCCATAGTAGTTTTTATTTTTGTTTTAATTTTTACTATATGTACAGATTTTTATAATACAATTAGTTGTACTATATAAGTATTGCATTTCAATATCTACGCGAAACTCCTAACATAAATTTGATTTTAATTTTTCCTACAACCCCCCTCATTTTTTCTTCAAGATTGGACACAAATTGAATATTTAACAAAAGTGCTCATAAATTCATTTACATAAATCCAGAACAGGGAAATATTAATATATGCAAAACAAGGTTTAGAATTCTCTGTGACACTTAATGTGACAAATTCTAATTACTTTGTATATTTAATAATTTAATATATTTTAACCCTCTAAAAAAGTGAACTCGTCATGTTAAAAAATATAATAGTGTAAATGATTATATATTATGTAAAATCATCCGCAAAAGAATAGGAAACATTAAACAAATTGATCTACAAAACCAGAATGGAAATCCAAAGGAATTAATATTGGTAAAAGAATGGAACTCTGAAAACAAAAAGAAGAGGAGAGGCTTGAATTGTTTTCTCAACTTCTGTAAAGATGATAAAAGCTTTAGAAGCTAGATTTCTTGATCTTGTATCGATAAAATGCCTTGTTCTTGTTGCTGGAAGAATTCTGAATTGTCAAGACAATTTTCCCTGGTTCATGGTTCTTGAAAGTCTTGCGAATAGGTTGTGCAGCACTTGGAGCAATTTTCTTCTCCTTTTGCACAATTATGGTATAAGAATTCTCATCAGTTGGCACAAATTCTTGCTTGTAGTTCACCTCCCATCCAAGAACTGTCACATCCCAAATGAATGTTGTTCCAATCTGTCATAATCACAAAAATTTTAGAATTGAATCCTCCTCTTTAAATCCTATAAACCAAATTATGAAAAACTTAACAAGCAGATCTCTTTGAATACCTCTGGTGTTTGGAATTTCTACAACTTCAGTTGATCCGGCCTTGATTACAATCTCGAAGACCTCATCATCAGTGGTAGAAAACTCGAAATCTTCATCTCTTTTCAGGCCACCATACTGAACAGGAACTTGTTGGATTGGAATATACCTATTTGAAAGTCCAAGAATCGCGATCCCTAATTTGGGACGTGGATGCGCAAGGATCGCCTGTGTCGTGCGTGGATTGGTCTGATGATCTATTGAGGAGGTCGTTTGGATTGATTCAGTTGTTCTATAGGTTTTCTTTAATTTTTTAACCGTTGTTATTTTTGGATCAAGATTTCGCCCCTGGTCCCTGTTTCTTCTTGTTCTGGTTGTAGATAGCCTAGCTTGGGTTGATCGCGATTGTTGATATGATAATCAATCGCACGGAGATTGATTTCATTATCGAGGGGTTTTTTTGGCTGTTCATTTATTTAAATTTTAATTTATTCTGGGTCTTCTCTTGAACCGCATAATTATTAGTGGATTTTCTAATATTTTAGGATGAGCTTGAACTCAAACTGTTAGATAAGCTGCTATTACGGCCTGCTGTACACATCATTCGGGAGAATTTTTTCTTTCCTACTGACCTAGTTGTTTAGTTGGTTTTCTCATTCAAGGATTGGCGGTTTTTTGGGTCTCTGATTCTTTAGATTAATCTTCACTGATTAATCCTAACCATACATTCACACACAACTCCCTGTAAAAACAACCCCCTCACCCTTAGACTCGAAATTGCGTCTCCGTTGCATATTGCATCAGGATCTGTATTTTTGGTTTTTCGGTTTTTTTGGTTGTGATTTAGTCATGGTTTCCCTAGTTGATATGTTTGATTTATGGATGATCGTTGTTTGTTAGGGGTTTGATTAGAAGGATCTAATAGCTGTTTTCTTTAATTTTCACTGTTTTGAATATTTGGATCGGGTTTCGCTTCGCCCCCTTTTCTCTTCTTGTCCCTGTTTTCTTGTTATTGTGGTTGTAGATGGCCCTAGCTTAAGTGGATCGCAATTGTTGTACTGGACAGGGAGTGATGATCACACCGGAGATTTGATTTGATAATTGAGGAGTTTTATGGAAGCTTGTTTGTTTATTTTATTTTAACGTATTCTGGTTTCTTGATTCACATAATTATTTGTAAATTTCCTCATATTATAGGAGGGAGCTTGTACTAAAGACTGTTAGATGAACTGCTATTGTGGGGGAAGTTTTTTCCTTCTTCTTGACCTAGTTTTCTAGTTGGTTTTTCATTGGAGGATTGGTGATTTTGGGTCTTTTGATTGTTGGTGGATGTATCTCTGTTGTAGGATTTCTTGGTTGGCTTGCTGACAAGACTGTTCTATTGGACATCTTGTGAAACAGTTTTGAGTTTTTGTTACCCTAATTATGACCTATTGGGTTTATTATTTGGCCTCCCTCTTTTCTGGATGTTTGGTTCATTTTTGTTTGTGTAGATTGGCTGGAATTGTGGATCCTTACTAAGGAGATATGGATGATTATTTCAGGGCGTTCAGTTTTGGTTTTTGTTTAATCCATTCGTGTTTTGCTTCCTAAACTTAAACCATTTTTAAAGAAGATCATAAGCGGTTATACACTTTATGTGCAGGGAGAGGAGCTTGGTCCCTTTATTCATAGGAGAGGAACTCGGTCTCATTAGACTCAAAATACAATTGTTGCAAACCATAAATTCTTTTTCCTCACCTTGTTTTATGTTCTTTATTTTCTTGACTAGAACCTTTGTTGACGGTCTTTATCCCTCTTTGTTATAGGGTCCATTGCTATGACTAAAGAGGGAAGACAATGCTTTTGCTATCCTTAGAAACAAGGAGTTTGCGTTTGCCTTCCTTGAAACTTATTTGAAGATATTATTTTGCCAATGACATGATGGTGCCGGTTCTTCTTTTCATCAAACATTCTTATCTCTTTTGTTGTTCACCCTTCTGGTTTTAGAGGGACCAAAATTTGGGAGTTGGTGGCAAATGTATGGAACCTTTTTAGGGGGAGGGTGGAAATTTTACCTTTCAAATGAAAGGGGCTTTTTCCAGTTCTTTCCTTGGCCTGGTTGATTGATTTGTTTGATTTAGCGATGATCGTTGTTTGTTAGGTGTTCGATTAGAGCTGCTGGCTTGCTGGAGAGATTGCTTCTGTCGAGGATTAAGATTTTTGACTGGTTTTCCCATGGATTAAAGTTTCTGTCCAATTTCATGTTTGTTCTTGTTTCTGGATCAAGATTACTCGTCTTTGGTTGTTATTTCTTCTGATTGTAGACTGTCCTAATATTGGGTGACAAAAGCACAAACTCTTCACCAAAAAAAGTCTTTGTCCGCACTTCGGAAACCAAAAAAAGACTTTTTTTGGTGAAGAGTTTGTGCTTTTGTCACCCTAATTAAGACTTATTTGGTTTATTAGTTATTTGCCTTTATCTTCTTTGGGCGTTTGGTTCTTTTCTGTTTCTGCAGGCCGGCTTGAGTTGTGGATCCTTACTAAGGAGATATGGAAGATGATTTCAGGGGGTTCAGTTTCTGTTTTTGGTTTAATCCTTGTGTGTTAAACCTACAAATTGTTTATATGATCATAAGTTGTTATTCACTTTATGGATAGGGAAGGAGCTTGAGCTTGGTTTCATTGGACTCAAAATACAATTGCCTTTGACAATAGATTGTTTCCCTGACCTTTGTTTAATGTTCTTTATTGTCTTGACTAGAACCTTTGTTGATGGTCTTTACGCCTCTTTGTATAGGGGTCCGTTCCTTTGACTAATGGGAAGATGAATGCCTTAGCTCTATCCTTGAAAACGAGGAGTTCGTGTTTGACTTTATTAGAACTTATTTAAGATATTTTTTGCCAATTATATGATGGCGCCAGTTTGTCTTCTCTTCAAACATTCCTATGCATTCTTCCTCTTCTTGTTTCTCTGTTTCTGGTTGTAGATTGACCAAAATTTGCGAGATGGTAGCGATTGCTTGGAACTTTTTCCTAAGGAGGGTGGAAATTTCACCTTTAAAATTAAGGGGTTTTCTAGTTCTTTCCTTTGGCCTGATTGATTGTTAAAATTCTTTTGATACCCTTCCTGCTCAACCCTTATTTTATTTCAGAATGGGGGGCTTGCATTGTGGGATGACCCTGTTTGGAAAGTTTTCCCTTCACCTTCTTTGCATTGTTGGTATTTAACAAGTCAGTAGTTGTGGATGACGACAGTTTGGATTACAGGCGTCTGTAGGGAGGCATCTTTGCCCTCCCAAGATGAGATTTGAGGATTTATTTTCACCTACCTAGGTCGTCTGTTTGTCCTGGTTCTTTGCTACAGATCTTGGAATCTTCTGATTAATTCTGCGTTCCCTGTAAGTTGGTAGTTTTAAAGGTTTGTTTTATGTGGGAGGATCACTTTACCAGCCTTTTTTTCTATTTAAATCAACATTTTGGCATTCTAATGTAGGTTAATTGGTGCCACCTAATTTTGAGAATCCATAATCTTTTTTAGTTTATTTTTCATGTGATAAAACTTAATATGTTTCTTTGTTTTTGCAATTATACTTGGTCCTAGACAATGTGTCATGAAATTGATCTTAAGCACATGTTCCCTTTACTATTTTTTTTTTTTAAAGTTATTATTTTCTTTTTGTGTGTCTGAGCGTTTAGTTGAAGAAAGAGTTTGCACTGGCCACTAAACAGACAGCTCCACTAAAACGACTGAATCTAAAATAGACAAGGACAAGGATAAGAACCATCACGAACCGTCTGGATTAATCTTCCCAGCTGAATCCTAACCACACATTCACGAACCAACTCCTTCTGAATTGTGGCTGTGTGCCTCTCAGTTGCATATTGCATCTGGATCTGGGTTTTGGTTTTTCAGTTTCCAGTTTGGTTTTGTTGTGATTTTCGTCATGTGGTTTCCATAGTTGGTTTGTTGATTTACGGATAATCGTTGTTTGCAAGGGGTTGGATTAGAGCTGCTGGCTTGGTGGATATATTGTTGACTGGTTTTGTTGAGGATTGCTTCTGTCTGGCATGGAGGGTTGGTCTGATGATCTATGGAGGTCTTTTGGATTGATTTAGTAGTTCTATGGGTTTTATTTAATTTTTTCACCGTTCTTATTTTGCATCAAGGTTTCTTCCCTTTGCTCTTCTGGTCCCTGTTTCTTCTTGTTATGGTTGTAGATAGCCTAGCTTGGCTGGATTGTGATCGTTGTGCGGGGCGGAGAGATCTGGTCATCAATCACACGGAGATTTGATTTGATTTTCGAGGGGTTTTTCGGCTGATTGTTTATTTAATTTTATTGTGTTCTGGATCTTCTCTTGATCCGCATAATTATTAGTGAATTTTCTTATATTATAGGAGGACCTTGAACTCAAGAGTGTTACATGTGCTATTATTGCACTTACTGTACTCATCCTTTGGGAGAAGTTTTCTTTCCTCTTGGTCTAGTTGTTTACTTGGTTTTCTCATTGAAGGATTGGCGGTTTTTTGGGTTTCTGATTCTTGGTTGATGTATCTCTGTTGTAGGATATTTTGGTTGGTTTCTGAAGGGCGGACAAAGACTGTTAGTGAAGACTTTGTGCTTTTGTCACCCTAATTATGACTTATTTGGTTTATTATTTGGCCTTTCTTCTCTGGACGTTTGGTTCTTTTGTGTTTCTGTAGATCGGCTTGAATTCTGGATCCTTTCTAAGGAGATATGGAAGATAATTTCAGGGGGTTCAGTTTTTGTTTTTGGTTTAATCCTTGTGTGTTTAACCTACAATTTTTTTATGATGATCATGAGCTGTTATGCACTTTATGCATAGGGGAAGGAACTTGGATCTTTGATTCATAGGAGGAGAGGAGCTCAGATTCACTAGAGTCAAAACACACTTGCCGTGGACGATAAATTTTTTCCCTGACCTCTGTTTTAAGTTCTTTATTTTCTTGACTTTAGAGCCTTTGTTGATGGTCTTTACGCCTGTTTGATATAGGGTCCATTTCTTTGACTAAAGATGGGAAGATGATGCTTTTTCTATCCTTAAAAACGAGGAGTTCGTATTTTCCTTTTTTAAAACACATTTTAAGATATTATTTTGCCAATTATATGATGGTGCCGGTTCGTCTTTTCTTCAAACATTCCTATCTTTCCTTGTTCTTTTCATTTTCTGGTTGTAGATTGACCAAAATTTGGGGGTGGTTGGCAAATGATTGGAACCTTTCCAGTGAGGGTTGAAATTTCACCATTCATATTCAGAAGGGGAGGGGTGTTTCTCTAGTTCTTTCCTTGGCCTGTTTGATTTTCTTTTGATAACCCTTCTTCTGGCTTAACCCTAATTTATGTCAGAATGGGGCTTGCATTTTTGCCTGACCCTGCCTCAGGGGAGTTTTCCCTTCACCTACTTTGCGTTGTCGGCATTTAACCAGTCAGTAGTAGTGGATGAAGACTGTTTGGGTTACTGGCGTCTGTAGGGGCAGTATCTCCTCCCTCGCTAGATGAAATTTGATGATTTCTTTTCACCTACCTAGGTCCTCTGTTTGTCCTGGTTCTTTGCTGCAGATACTCGGTAGTTCCTGATTAATTGTTTGTTCCTTACTAGCATTTCGTTTTCATCCGTTGGCATTTTGGCATTAGGGTAATTAGTGGCCATAATTTTGAAATTTCTAGTTTTGGTATCTATCATCTTTTTTAGTATGCGATTATGCTTTGTCCTAGTCAATGTTGTGATGAAGTTGAACCTAAGCATATGTTCCCATTGCTAATTATGTTTTTTTGTTTGTGGAGCTTTTAGTTAAAGGAAGAGTCTGCGTAGGCCATTTTTCGCTTTCTTTTGGTTAACTTTTATGAGGGGATTCTTTTTACCCCCCTGTGATCTTAAAGCTTTGACCTCTTCACTGCCCTCCAGGATCTTAATGTTGATGTATTGCTCTATCTGTTATCTACACTTACGGTTTCAGGGTTAGCTATCTACTGCTCTATTTGTCCAGGAGGTTTGATTAGCTGAAGGAGGTTTCTTCCCTTACATGAATCTTACCTTTCGACTCCTGTGGGTGGTGAATCTTTACTAAATGAATGTGTTGTTCTTTTGAAGGCCGACGTATTGTTGCTTTGGAGCATTTTCCTGTTGTGATGTAATCTGCATCAATTTGATGTGGTATTTGTTTAGAAACAGTGGCAAGGACAGATTTGATAGCTTTATTTGCTGCACCTGTATTGATTCTTTGCTGCTTGCTGGTGGGGTAGTAGGATTATTCTTTTGTTCTTAAACATGCTGTTCTTTGGCTAGAGAAGTTAGCGTTTGGTGTAGCTGTCTTTTTGACTCAGAAGTCAGTAGCTCCATGGAGTGTACGTGTTCCAACCAGCTGATTGCTAAATGATTATGGAACCTTCTCATTTGTTTTCCTAGTGCTGGATGAAGAATGTGTTGCTGTTTGAAGAACTCTTCCCAGTCAAGTGAGGTGATAGTCCTTGTAAAGGCTATAATGGTGGTGACATAATGATTTGAAGTATGAGATAAGAGTAGTGTGATCCAGAATTGTAACCTTGTTTGCAGAATCATTTTGGACTGGAATTCGACTTCTTGATTTGTTGATTAGTGTGCATATCGGGCATGTTTCTCTTGTCGTTTATGTATGTTTAGTCGGTGCACAAGTACCCTTACTGTTCTGGACTCTAGGAGGGAGTGCGAGTTTCTGCCTGTGTTCAAGGGGTGTATTGAAAGAAGTGGCTTGCATTGTTTTTTAGCACTATGCTCTTATGCTCTACTACGGTCATTTCCCAGTGTATATTGGTGGTTAGAAGCATTATTTTGGAAGATTAGTGTACTTGATTTCTAAGTTTGCAGAGTTCTTTTGCTAATCTGAACCTCCTTTGAGACTTAAAACAACTTTTCTATCTCTTTGCATACATACAGTAAATGCTGTTAAATGTCATCGTTATCAATGTTGTGCCACTGTCAGTATTGAATGTGTTGGTTATGATTAATTTGCAATTTTAGGACTGAATGAGCTAAGCCAATGTTTTATTTATTTATTTTTTTTTGGGTACAAGTAGAGAGCCTTGCCCTATTACACTAACGATCCAGGCTAAGGCAATGTTAAAGCTGTTATGAGAAGTTCTGTTTTGCTTCGTTGGAGGTGCAAAAATAGTGAGTAGACTGGTAGATATGTTAAAAGCAGTTGTGATGAGTAAGTTCTGTGTCTTGAACTAGAAAATGGCTAGCGAATTATATTATCTTCTGGTATGGCAAAAATAGTGAGCTAGAGGAGCAGTTTGGCAAGATTTGCTGCAGTGGGGGTGGTATGGTTGGTTCTTGGATTTCCAATTTCTGAGTGGATCATCTTCTATTATTAACAACGTTCCATGATAATAATTATTTTTTCTATCTCTTGCTGCTTTAGTCTCTCTCCTAGGCATATGTCCTTGAAATTGTCTTGTTATTGGCTTTTCTTTGACCCTCATAAGCATCCCTCCTTTCTACATCCCCTTTGCTTCTTGCAAATTAAGTGGTCAAGTATTTAATTATTTGTTGCTGGTAGATTCGAAAACATTTTTTAACTCCGCCTGTACATCCATCTGTACAGCCGGTCCCAAGCCCGGTGTAAGGAGGAGGGGAAAATGAATTTTTGCAAACAATTTGAAGTATTCTGTTCTACGTGTAGTTAGCATAATAAGATGCACATTCTTGATCACATTGATAAATTAACTAGTTGAGTTGTTCTGTTCTACATGTTGAGTTATGAGATGTATTTTTTATGCTTGTGATTCGGGTTTTGCGGGTTGCTGAACATCAATGCTATCCTTGGTGGAAAACTTTGATGCATTGCAATCCTCTGGATGTAATGTTGAGATGCTTATGCTATAGAGATGTGTTTCTACAGCCTAGTATGTTTGGATCATTTGCTCTCGTTAATGGGCTGCTGGAGGAGAAACCAATTTCTTAGTTGTTGTAAGGGCAATTCCTTGCAAGTGCTTGACATTCATTGTTGAATTGGATTAAGATTTATGTATTGGTTGTAGGATTTATTTGTGCCTAGCTAAGAAATGTTTCTTGTTTCTGCATCATGATATGCCTCCTGCAATTCAGGGCTTTCTTCACATACTCAGTTTCTGCGCCATGATATGCCTCCTTGGCCATTTTCTCTGATTCCAAAACAGTTAACTTGTTTTTATCCATGATTTGCAACATACTTGTGGGACAATGTGATGAGAAGAACTCAAAGCAAATCCAACAGGAAGAAATTTCTATAGCTAAAAGGTGTCATCCACCATCTCCATCTGGAAACTCCTCAGTGAAAGAAAGCTGGGGATATGTTCCAACTGCTTCAATGAACGGGTTCGATGTATCCCCACCACCTGGGGGGATGGATGAACTTTTGAATATCAACCACTCGCAAGAAATTGCTCCTGCAGTAGTAGCAAAATGGTGTCTCGTCTCTCCACAACAGCAAAATCTCTCCATCTTCGAAAACTTTAAGGATGCGAAGCGGGTCAACAAAGGTACCAGCACGTTGGACAGGATGCTGATTAATCACCATTTCTCGCACCCACGATTCTTTAACTCCATACTTCATCATTACCCATATCTTGATACTCGAAAACGAACTGCCGTCGCAGACGCTCAGATAATTGTCTCTGTAGACTCCCAAGCCAATGGGATAATAGTTTCATTCAATATAGGAGGAGCTGGGAAGGGCTTGAATGTCTCGTTTTCAAGATCAAAACAAGAGATACATTCAGAGTCTAGTACGGGTTGATGTTGATCTGTAATCCACCAATGAAGATTACCATTTAAGAATACGCCCATGTTTTCACTGGTTTGGGCAAATGGGGCGTCTTCCTGGTGCCTCCAACGTCCTTGTCCAAGCATATAAACATGGCATTCTGATCTGGTGACCTGTCTCCCTCCTCCCTGCCGTCGCTCCTCCTCCGATTCCTGGTAAATCCTGACAAGTTTGTAATCACCATTGATGGAGCTCAATCCAAATCCATATCTTTCAATTCCCCTCCTCCAGGTATCGGAATAGTTATCATCTCCTTGGTGTTTGGGTTCCATAAATGAAACTTCTCCACTGAATGATCCCTATCCGCCCCGTCAGAGCCATCCAGGCGACGAGTCTCAGCCTCGTGAAAACAGAGCAACCCATTAACGGAAGCAAACATGGAAAGAGTAATCTGGCTGAATCTTTCTGGGAGCTCCATTCTGGATCCTGGGAGATAGTAAAAGTCATGGCTAGTTGACTCATTTTCAAGCTCAACCATGTTAAATTCCGCCCAATCCTTGAATATCACCAGGGTGGTTGGCGGTCTTAATTTGCGCATATGGGCAAATTCATGGCTAGAAACTAGCCTCCGCCATAACCTGCACACACAGCAGCATCTGCTGATGGTTTTTGTGGGCAATCTGGTGAGTATATCGACGATAATGTGTGGTGGCAGGTTAGAAAAGAGGTCCTCATCATCTTCATTCAGTGGTTCCATTCCCTGTTTTTGGGAGAAACACTCAGAAATTGAAACTGTGTTTAGTATTAATCTCTGTTAGATTATACAAACAATTTTATAGCCAGCCATTAGGTACACCCAATGGTGATTTGGATTGATTATTATAAAATTTGGCTGGGAAGTTTCTGTGATCTAAGGAGACCAGCCACTTGTGTATTAGAAAAATGGTTGCGGATGATTTGGATTAATTTGGATGTTTTCCATGGGGAGAGGTATGTGACTTTGTGTAGGTGATCCCGCGTTCTGGGTTACCAACTGTGAAAATTATCAAAAGGCTTTCTTTTGAATACAAAATTCATGGTGCGAGTGGTTGTTTTGTCTTTTCAAACGAGAAATATTGTTGAAAATCTTCTTTGTATGAGGTTTGGGAAAGAAACAGATGATGTTCTAACATTTATTCTTAAAATTGGCACCAATCAAAAGCTATTTGGGGAATATCCTCTCTTGGTTGGTTGACTTTAACGTTGGACAGAAAATACCATGACAAAAGATGAAACAAATGAGCATCAACAATTGGAAGTAAGTGGACTACTTAAATATTCATCTCTCTAACCATCAAAATATTTCTCTATTTCAACTTTTTTCACTCACACCCAATCCATCACGTCGAACAATTTTTTCGGTCTTTCAAACAACAACTGAATATGAATTTTGATCATCCCATAAGATGCCAAAAAATGAATTTGATCACCTCTTTGAACTACTACACTCAATTCTTCAAACGATCTCAAAAAATTGAATTGACCCGTCTAAAAATATTTTTATGTTCTCTCTTTTGTCGTTCAAATTCAAATATTGATCACTTTACTGAAGGTTAAGGTTGAATTTCAATCCTAACCAAAATTGAATTTCAATCACCTCACAAATAAAAGTTCGGTCAATGGAGGAAAAGTTTTTTAAAAGTTTGTCAAGGAAAAATAATAAATAGGGGGCAATAACTAGAAAAGAAAGTGGCCTTAAATAATAAAACCCATACAAGAAGGTTGAAGGCGACTAGAGCTTCACAGGCACGAGGCATTATTCACTTACTAGCAGTTGAGGAAGCATTGAATCTACAAATTACACATATAATAAGAATAAAAACGAATTGCAAAACTCTCATTTAAGCCGTTAAGAATTCAAGAACTATCCCAGTTGAAAGAGTGCAGTTCAAGATATAAAAGCATTGGCAGCCATATTTGAGCTCTATGATTTCTTTCTGTGAAGTTAATAGAAATGAAGTAGCCACTGCAAATAATTTCGCAAAGTTATGCATTGCAGCAAAGGATTCAAAGCTTCTCATTGAAACGGATCAAGGGTCAAAAAGCTCACACCATACATGAGTTGAGTTGCGACAACTCAACTCAACGGGTTAACACGAGTTGTCGCAGCAGGTTGTTTTCTCGGATCAAATGAGTTGATATTCATTTACTTTCAAAATTTGAGTAATTGGGCATTTTTCCAAATCAATTTATGATGTAAAAGTTGTAGACTTGCATCCTTCTATTTCGGTTTAGAGAATGATGGTTCGAGTTGTGTCAATAGTCCTCCGGTTTAACCATGCAGCTTTCTTGGAATGCTTATCAAATTTGATCCATTTTTGTAGTCCCTTACTTACCTCTCTCTACAACATTTTGCAAGGAGAGTACTATTTCTATAGCAAAATAAGAATACGTTGTTTATACGTTTTAGTTTAAAACAAAATTATTATTTTAAGACAAATAATATGACATTTGAAACAAAAAACAAAAAAACAAAAACAGTCGTTACAGTATAATTTAGTGACAAATTTAGTTATAAATAAAAATTTTAATCCTAAATTTTACTATTTACGACAGTTTTGATCCCAGTATCAACAAAGGAAATTTCTAAATACTGTTAAGTGAAACTCCTTCCATGCCAAAAAGATAGAAGTGTCTCCAAAACCGATTTATTATAACTTTGGTAGCTTTGACGGACATCCACTGTAATCAAACTCAAATGGTAAAGACATTTTCCTTCTGGAGATTAAATCTACTACAGTTAATACATTAGAATCAATCAAGGCATATCCTTTCCTCCTCATTTCTTTGATATAAACCCCCCGCATCATCATACAAACATCCCCGAAGAAGTCCTTGGATAATAGTATTGTAGCTACACGCATCAGCTGGGCAGCCATTTTCTTCCATTTTGGTAAGAAGCGCCTTAGCATCCTCCAGCAAATCATGTCTGCAAAGGGCCATGATCATTGTGTTATATGTTACAACATCAGGATCCAACCCTTTATGGGATAAACTATTAAAAATATCCCTTGCTTTATCAAGTCTCCCACTCCTCTGCAAACCATTAATAATGATAGTATACATTTCTATGTGTAGGTCTTCTGAATCCAGTTCCATGTTTGCAATAACGTCAATGATTCATCAACATCTCCTGTCTTGCAAAAACCATCCAGCATGACGCAATAAGTGTAAAAATCACGTTTTAAACCAGCGAGTTGCATCTTACTGAAAACTTCTTTTGCAGTATTACACCTCCCTGATTGAAACAGTCCCTTAAGGAGAATTGTGTAGGTATCAGTTGTAGGAATTAAGCCATTTTTGGAAATGTCTTCAAACATTTGAATGGCTTCCTCAATTTTCCTTTCTTTAAAGTACCCATGGATCAAAATATTGTAAGAGAGAATTCTCGGAACAAGACCATCAGTGATCATCATCACATCAAAAATTCTTCTTGCTTCATATATTTGTCCCTGCAAGCAGTATCCGTCCATTAGTGTACTATACGTGACTATGTCAGGAGTCATACGCATCTTAACCATCATCTCAAACAAATCATTTGCATCTTTCATCCATCCTTCCTTGGAATATGAATCAATCAAGATATTGTATGAATACACATTTGGAGAATTACAGGAAGCGACCATCTCATTCAACAATTTTTTGACATCATTCCAATTGCGTAATAGACAAAAACCCCGAATCAAACAACTGTAAGTGATAACATCAGCCGCAATGCCCTTTTTAAGCATCTCACATAGGAGACCAAGAGCTTGATCTATCATTTTATCCTTGGTGAGGGCATATCACTAGACCAATTACTTATTGTCTATATATGTATAATTGTTATAGTAAAAATTTAAAATTTTTCATTCATGTAATAAAACTTTTAAATGTGTATTGCTATTTCCTCTACCTTTTTATGGTTTCGGATCTCCGGTATCACTTCTTGTTCCACATTTTCTGTGTGACTAATAAAATGTTGATAAGTGTCAGTAATTTTCACCACCCCTTTAAACCATATTGTTATTTTAATAAAATAATAATTTTTTAATCAAATAGTGAGTCCGCACGTTTATAATCTTCAATTAGAGAGTGCATTTATTCGAAAGTCACGCGAGTGATAAAATTTATTTATTTGAAAGACTCGTATATATGACCGTCTTTCTTGAATTTAGTCTCATATTATTGTGAGACTTTCAATGATTTAGTCTTAGAATGTATCGAGACTAAACTTTTGAAAGTCTCATAATATTGTGAAATTAAATTCAGGAAAGTAGCGACAATACTTGGTCTATTTCCAATATAAACGCACAAGAAATCTTAAAGAGGCCAATTTAGAGCATCCCTATCATATGATATCACGGATCTACTTGTCTAAGATTTTTTTAATTATTTTTTGATTTGGTCATTAGTGAAAGCCACTTTGTAATGCTTATTATTAATTATATTTGTGCATGACTTGCATCTTTACTGATTTCTTGCTAATTACTTAGGTACCCTGATTTCATATATCTCATTATAAAAATTTGAAAATTTAGTGACCACAAATTTTATTTTTTAAGTATTGAGAAACTTTCCCATAAATAGTCTTTAGTCATATGAATACAAAAACTATATTAAATGAATCTATGGTAGGGCACGCTCTCTTCAAAATGAACCTATCCGCATGCACCTGCATTCTTTACCCTAGTGCTTCCATGCTCAAGGATTCTCTAAAGAATATTTGGAAAATATAGAGAAAGGGGCTCATTAAAAATTGACAAGTGTTAATCACCATTAAAAGTCGATTAAGATTAATCTCTAAAGGTGTCATTTTCAGGCTTATAATTGGTCGGCTGCAAAAACCCAAATCGTCAGCTGAAGAGGCCATTGGAGAGGGCGGTCTGAGCTGTGACGTGATTTTGAATTCTTGGAATGGAGCCGCAATCCCAGTTTGAAATCCACCATCTGGATAATAGCGGTCTCCACTCTTCGTAATCTAATCCCTTAATCTCAACTGAAATCAAGCAATAAATCAACATTTTGAGTTTTTATTGGAATATAAATTTGTTTACGATGAATATTATCGATAACAAATCTAATATTCATAATAAATTTTAAATCAAAATTGTAATTAGATGAGAGATAAAAGATTAAGGTAAATTAGGTTTCATCCTTTTTTTTTGTATTAAAAAGAATTAAGGGTGAGTTTGACCGCGTGGCAATCGAATTTTTATAAGTTAATAATCACTAAAGCAATTTGATTGCGAATTATTTGGTAAATTAACAAAATATTGATTAAAAGAATTTAATCCTTTCATTAAAAGTAATTTGAATGTCTTTATCTTTACTTTACTAAC
Organism: Knoxia roxburghii; assembly: GCA_030378225.1. Classification (NCBI taxonomy): domain Eukaryota; kingdom Viridiplantae; phylum Streptophyta; class Magnoliopsida; order Gentianales; family Rubiaceae; genus Knoxia; species Knoxia roxburghii. The sequence goes on along the minus strand of CM059420.1, from coordinate 38,411,254 downwards.
CAAAACAGCAGCAATTAGAGTTATTTTATCTTTGCCTAATTGCCTTTGTCTTCTAAGGATAATTGATAATATATAAGTTTGTAAAAAAAATCTTTAAGATAATTAAGGAAAGACTTGCACGTAATATTGTTGTTTCCTTAAGTAGAAATACTTTAAAATGGAGAGATTGATATGTTCGACAATTAAGTAATCCAGATAGTTTAATTTCATTTTTTAGTATGATACTAGATCGAATTATTTATAACACTAATAATAATTTAAATATTATTTTTATTTATTTGAATGTATAACATTCTATATAAATGTTAAATAAGTATCATTATTTTATAAATGGTTTGTATATTTTTTTTAGTAAATGATTATATTAATAATTTATTTGTCAGTATTATTATTATAGAATTTGGTATATAATGGAGATAATGTTAATATTTTTAATTCAAATAGGTAATATAAAAATTAATTCTTAATAATTATTATAAATATATGTTCAAAATTTTCACTTATTTTATTTTATGTATAATTGTTGTTCTAATATTATTCTTGATTAAATTATATATATCAAAATTGATAAATATATACATAAGTAAGTTATTAAATTTAAAATTGGAATTCGTGCACGATTCGTGCACTGTAATTATACTAATTAAAAATTATCATAAATAATAGTTGGAAATTAAAATGATATAATAATTATTAATATATTATCATTATAGTGTTAAATTGTTAATTGAGTGATTTACACTTATATATTTTTTAATTGATTGTTTGACTAAAATAAAATGATGAATAGAAAATAAATAAAATCAAAGTTAATTAAATTAAATAATTAAATATTATATATTTCCATGTGAAATATAGAAAGATATGTGTAAAAAGAGAAAAATATAACTTTTAAATTATGATAAACATAATGTACAAATAATATTTTAAATTTTGAAATGAGATTAATGATAATTTTAGTAATTAATAAGTGAAATTTAAATTGGTTGATTGATTAAAAGTGTAATTTTTTATTTTATAGATAAATACATTACATTATATTTGTTTAAAATTATAATAGATGTGAAATTTGAATAATTTTTATTTTTTTGAGAAAATGTGAAATTTGATTTTTTTTGAGAAATGTGAAATTTGAATTAGATATATTTTATGTTTATTTGTTTATAATGTGAATCACATTATATCGAATTAATGATACTCTGGGATAAAACATTAGATGATAATGATTATTTTCGTTTAATTTTATTATAAATATGATATTTTAGTTGAATATATATATTATGCTTATTTGTTAACAATCATAATTATTTAAAAAATATATTAATGATGTTGTCATCAAAAATTAATGAATTTTAGATTATTAGTTTGTTATCATACAATGTTAATTTTAAAATTAAATTATGTTTAAAATAAATAAAAATAACAATATATGATTGTATTATTAATATTTAAAGAGTTATAAATTTGTAGTTATTTGAGTATAGATGAAGAATATATTGAGATCTCGTTGGAAGGTTGAAAAAGTGAATATATAAGTATTTTCAATTTGAATATGGAGAAGAGAATATATGATTAATTCAAATTATTAATGTGAAAGTAAAAAATTAAACATACCAAAAAATATTTTTTTTCTCTCATTAATAATAATATTGTTACAAACTCCAAATGCATTCAAATACTTAAAATGAAGAATTGTATAGTTATTTGAGTATAAAAAATTAAATAATATTTGTACTAATTTCTTCCACATATGACAATGATAGGTAACAATGCTTAATTTAGTTAAGGAAAACCGTATATATGCAATTAGTGAGAATTAATTATTAACATGAATAATTAAAAATTATTAACATAACTACATTATTGAAAAATTAATTTAAAAATAATAAAAAAAATGTGCTCAAACGAAAAAAAAAAAATATATTATTATTATAATTAACATAAATTTTAAGAGATAATGGAAAAGAGTTGAAAAAATATCAAAATTGAAATTGATGAGAAGAATTATGGAGATGAAGAATGAGAGAGATTTGTTGATTATTTGTGACACCATGAAGATTTTTGAAAAGAAAAACTCAAAATAACATGTTAATGAGATTGTATCATGATTAAACAAATAATAATTGAATTATTACAAAAAAAGTAGTAAAATTTTATTGAGCCACCGAAAAAATTTTATTATTATTACAAATAATAAAAATTTTAAGAGATAATTAAAAATGATTGGATAAAGATGAAAATTGAAATTTGTGAGAAGAGTTAGGGAGATGAAGAATGAGAGAGATTTGTTGATTTCTTGTGTAAACCATGAATATTTTGGGGGAAAAAAAGAAACATGGTAATGAATTTTTATCATAACTAAAAATATAATGAAGATATAAAAAAAATTAAACCAATAATAATTGAATTATGAAAAAAAAGTGTAGTTATATCAAGCCACCAAAAAAATAATAAAATTATTATTATTATTATTATTATAATTAATAAAAAATTTAAGAGATAATGAAAAAATAGATAGATAAAGATTACAATTGCAATTGATATCTATAGAGATGAAGAGTGAGAGATTTGTTAATTTCTTGTGTAAGTGATGAACATTTCTAAAAACAAAAAAAAAACACACAAAAACATAGTAATTATCTCTATAATGATTGAAAAACATAATGAAGATATAGAATAAAATAATTAAACTATGATAAAAATAAAGTAGTGAAAAAATATTGAGCGACCAAAAAAAATATTATTACAATTAATAAGAATTTTAAGAGATAATAAAAAAAGAGTTTGAGAAATATCACAATTGGAATTATGTGAGAAGATTTAGGGATACGAAAGATGAGAGAAAACTCTAGATTTCTTGTGAAAGCCATACAAATTTCTGAAAAAAATACAAAAAAATATTAATATCATGATAATATATAATTATATATAATGAAGATATAAGTAAAAGAATTAAAGAAAATAAATATACATTGAAGATTTGAGATGATTGTACTAAATTTTTTATCTTTCGAAGACAAAATAATAAATAATACTACCTTTGAGGAAGATGGAGGGAGATGAATCCATGAATATTTTGGTTGAAAATTTTGACTTTGTGTGGTGTGGTTTGGTATTGTGAGAATGAATGGTTGATTTTATAATAAGAGTTCAAGAAAAGATAGGATTATATTTTATAATTTGAATTGATGATAATTGATTATTAGCTACTAATAGTAATAATAATTGATAAGTTAAATTGAGTTTATTAATAGATTGAGAAGGGAACGTGAATGAAAAAAGAATTTTTATAAGAATACTTGACATGTCAGCAAATTTATGCAACGTATTCAGGTAGGAGGGCTGTTATTTAAGGAACTGTCTCATGAGTGAATTTAGGATATCATACTTTAGTTAATATGTTGATGTTTTGTATAAGTTTTTAATATATTATATTTATTTTTTGAATTTAAAAAGTTTTTTCAGAAAATTTAAAAAGTATAATATAAAAATACAGTTGCACAGATAAATTTTGAGTAAGTTTATAATTCTTAAGATATTTATACTTTTTTTTTTTTTTTTTTGCAACATAAGATATTTATACTTTGTTGTGGTCCAACTAAGATTCATTCTGCTATACTAATTTCTGTAATAAAAAAATTTAAAAAACATTGACTTTGTATTGGTCTCAAAGAGGAAATAACAAGAAAAAAATTATTTGGGCGGTGAGCGATATTGGACAACTTTATTTTTCACCAATTATTATTAATTTTTTAAATTTCTCGCTTTCGTAGCGACTTTTTTTTTTTTTTTTTTTTTCTGGAGCAATGCAAACCACACGACTTTTTTTCTTTTGGGCCAAAAAAAAAAAAAAAAAGAAAAATCCAGATGCAAATTGGATTTATTGCGGGTTGCATTTTGGCTGGCACCGCCACAGCCACTGACCGTTAAAGGACAAATCATAATTGGATGCCACGTCAATTTTAACCTTCCGGACCCACAATAACTTGCCAGCTATACGGTGTGTTTAGCTTCCTAGTCCCACATTACCCCACCAGGGCCACCACCTATAAAGCCAGGATACCACTCCTCCTCCCCGCTGACATTTCTCTCCAAACTACTTTCACCTACTACCTCCGCTCTCCGACTGTTCTGCCTCTTCTCCGGTTGTCCCCTCCCAGGCCCCGGTCAGATTTGCCGGATCAGAAACGGTATCGGAAGAGAAGCGTCGGCCAGAGTGATTGAAGGAGTATAGAAATACATCGAGTAAGTTAAATACAACTGAATTTTTCAATAAATAATTCTCTTTGCTTGTTCTTCTTCTCCTTTTTTTCCCCCTTCATGTTTGGTTCTAAATTTTGCTGGATTTTTATCGTCATCCGTTCGATTATTCTTTTCCTAATTACTCCTTTTTTTGGTTATTATTTCGGTAAATGAAGGCTAGTTTAATTCGTTTAGAGTTTAAGGCGGAATGCGCGAAGATACCTTGTAAATTTTAGTATGTTTGGGACGAATTATGCTAGAGTAAACACTTGCTTTGATGCCAAATATGGAGAAAATATCTCCTGGATTTTTACTGTTGATAGTGATTTTCAATTTTGTAAATTATTACCCTGAGGATATGGGTGAGCGTTAATTTGTTTCGCAGCTAGTTTTGGCCTTTGGGTTTGATTAATCACATGCCCTTTTGCTCTTGTCAAATTTTTCGTGTTAGAATGTCAGTATAATTCAGCACAAATATATAAATATCAATTGTCATATCGAGTTGGTATTTAATGTTATAATTGAAGTAATTTTTGGGTTATGTTATTGTGTGGGATCACTAATTTAGAAAAGAAATTATAATTAGATTGGAAATAGTTGTGGAAACATGCGATTTGGGTCACCTGTTGTAGATTGCTAATGTGATGAGTGATTTGGTTGGCTTGCTGGCTTGTTTGTCATATTGGACGATAATGATCATGGCTGACGCTCCTTTTTCTAACTCTGTATTCTACTCTTTTAAGTATCTAGTCTTATTTTAACTTTATGTTCAGAGTACACGCATCACCATTGTTGTCACCCTCAATATTTATTTACTGAGACTGGCTAGAGTCAGTGCACAAATTATTAATAATCACATCATTGTTTTGGCCTCAACTCTTTATTTTTATATTAAATGTTGCCCGTCACAAAATTATAATCATGTTTATTATTATTCTACTCGATTCATAATAGATTTATATAATCTTCTTTAAAATTGATATGACTCAAAAAAAAAAAAAAAAAAATAGCATGTGATTAACACTTCACATCTAGAATTTAGGAATTTTGCGTTCGGTTTTATGTACAAATTGTAACTTTCTTTATCTAGATTTCATTGATACAAAGTTTTATCCATTCAAAATTAGGTCATTCTAATTTTCATTCATCCCTCTTGACGAGCCATAAAATAATACAAGAAAAGTAAGATTATTTTTGGGAGGGTGTGGCTATAATAAGGTAGTAGTGATTATAAATGCATGTACCAAAAATTGACAACTCTTGAATGTTGGGAAACACTTTTAGGCTTAGTTGGATTAGTCTTGTTCGAATCAAAAGCCAAAGTAGCCAATCAATAATTTTATGGTGCTTGGATTTTCTCTCTCTTTCTTTGAAAAAGAGTTGAAAATACCAAGGGGGTTCTTCTTCTTGATATAGACTTGCCCCAATCTTGAAGGCAGGTCAATCTAGAAAAAGACACCAAATTAATCAAGCATACCCCCAAATTTTTTTTTTTTTTTAAATCAGCCTTCATGTAGCCATTTGCTCTTATGTGGCTTAGATCTTCTGTGATACTTTTCTATGACATTTCCTGTGACAAATTTCAATTACTTTGTTTATATATTATATTTTATGTTAATTTATATATATTTACAACATATAATTTTAATAGATTATTTTTATTTTTATATTTTATTTTTTATATATTTTTGAGATTTTTTTAATAATAAAAATTATATTTAATAATTTAATATACCTTAACCCTTTAAAAAAATGAACCCGTCGTGTTAAAAAATATAAGAGTGTAAATGATTATGTATTACGTAAAAATTAACTAAAAATATAATATATAAATAAAGTAATTGAAATTTATCACAGGGTGTGTCACATGAAAATGTCACGAAAGATCCTAAGAATAGTGAATTTTTTATTATTATATTTTCATTCTAAATTGATACTATTAATTTTATTATTATGAATTCATCGACCCCACGGGAATGAAGGGTACTTTTGTCATATTATATTACTAATTTTGATTTGCCGCCAAAGGTTATCTAGTGGAGAGGCGATCACATCATTCTCTAACGGGAGCTGTTAGAATTTTATTCTTTGAGGTCACATTAGGAAAAGATTATATATATTTTGACATTAGTTTTGCTAAGTTCGATTCACCCCCCTTAGATTTGAAAATATTAAAAATCTATTTATTGATATTTTCTAGTTAGAAAATTACGTATAATTTTAGTCTAATTTTGTAAATTTATAAAAATTATTTAAATTAGTATTTCTTAAGTACAATAGTTTTTTGACACAAGAGAATAAATATGATAGTTCACTAATATAAGGTAGTTTAATGGGTCTGTATATTGTAGGGCTATAGGAGTAAAATTCATCATGCTCCTACTGTAGCGCTACAATAGCGTGCTACAGTTGCGCGCTATAGTTTTTTTTTTACGCACAGTCTTTTTTTAAAAAATATTTTTTTTTAAAATAATAAGACAATAGATATCAGATCAATAGAATATAGATATCAGATCAAGAATATAAAAGAAATCATATAATAAAATTAAAATATACTTAACAAGGGAGATCACATCATGATTATATAGACATAAGATCACAAAATACTATACATCATATCAACAGACTATAGATATCAGATCAAGAATATAAAAGAAATTATACAATAGAACTAAAACATACTTAACAAGGGAGATCACATCATGATTATATAGACATCAGATCACAGAATACTAGACATCAGATCAACAGACTATAGATATCAGATCAATAATATAAAAGAAATCATAAAATAGAATTAAAATATATTTAACAAAGTGATCAAATCATGATTATATAGATATCAGATCACAAAATAATATACATCAGATCATTAAAAAATAGATATCATATCACAGTATATAAAATTAAATAATTATAAATAAATAAAAAAATATTTTTTAATCATTTTTTTTGAAAAATTCAAAAAACGTAGAAAAAAATTATTGAATTGTTTTAAAAAAAAATAGACGAAAAAAAAGTTTCAGGAAAAAAGAGAAAAAACTTGAAGGAATAAGAAAATAATTGAAAGCTGAATAAAGTTGGACTCAAAATTAAAAGCTGTGCAGACTACGCGAGTTTAAAAAAAATTAAAAACTCTCCTAGACCCGCACGCGTATGAAATCATTAACTCATTCTAAAAAAATACTATTTTTGAGGTGAGAGTAAATTTACATGGTGGTTCTATAGGATCACCGTATAAATTACCGTAATATTAAATATAGTTTATTTTATTTTTATTTATAGTACATTTTTATCAAAATTTTCTCATTAATTTTTAAATTTAAAAGATAATTAAAGTATTTTAAAGAAAAGGGGGGTCAAAATGATAATCTAAATAAGAAAAAATGGTGATATTTAAAGTAGATTTTGATATTAGTCCTAAAACCAATTTGAAAATTAGTCTTAAAATTAAAAAACATTGGAAAATATTAGGAGCAGAAAGTGGAAAGGAAAGGAAGAATACAAAACGGCATCTATAAATACAGTAAATAAGTAAAGCCGTAAATGGTTGGGTTTTGAATTGATTGTCCCTTTCGTACATGACGGTTATCACTTTAAATAAATATTCGTCTCATCCCGATCATGCAGACTGAGCGGACCTCCCACACACACACATCTCTACCTTTTGATTCCACGCCAACTGCCTTCCACTCCCACACCACTCTCACCATCCTATTTCTCTACAACTATTTTGCAGGCGCTACTATGTCGACAGCGGCCCACCACCACCACCAAGCCACCGAGCTCGACTCCGGCGCAACCGATTCCGTCGCCTCAACACCCCGCTCAATCCACCACAACGTCCACGATGACAACGGCCCGGCAGGTGCTGTCCCTCCGCGCGTCCGTTTCATGTGCAGCTTTGGGGGTAAAATCCTTCCACGTCCCCACGACAACCAACTCCGTTACATGGGCGGCGACACCCGTATAGTCGCCGTCAACCGCCACACAACCTTCTCTGCTCTCATCTCGAAGCTCTCCAAACTCTGCGGCACAACCAACATCAGTATTAAATACCAACTCCCCAACGAGGACCTCGATGCTTTGATCACTGTCACCACCGATGAAGACGTCGAGAATATGATGGAGGAGTATGATCGGCTCGTTCAGACCCAGAAGTCAGCTCGCCTTCGGATTTTCCTTTTCTCCACCGACGCGGACTCCAGAGCCAGCTCTATTAGCTCTCTTCTTGATGGATCGACTAAGCGGGAGCACTGGTTCTTAGATGCCCTCAATGGTGGATCGGGTCGTGGGCCGACTTTGGAACGTGGCCAGTCTGAGGTTTCCTCCATAGTTTCTGAAGTCCCGGATTACTTATTCGGGTTGGATAATTCGGATGATGCTCCACGCGAGTCCAAATTGAGGAATACCAGAAGCCATCTGAGTGACAATCATCCAGGTTCAGATCCCGGGTCGCCAAATCCGGTTGTTTCTTCTCCATTCTGCTCAACTTCATCGTCCTTGGCTCCCCCAAGCGTGCCTGCAATTCCGGACCTTCCACCCGTGAAAACCAAACCCGAGAACCCAGTTCCAGTTACTGAACCCGGAAAAGAAGCACCAGTTGAGGGTGGCGTGGAAGGAGGCGAGACAGTGGTGTCGCAACAAACAGGGTATACGAGCAGCCCGATGTGGCATTACTCCGTTCCACCTATGCAACCCGTGCCTGTTTACTATTATCCTGCAACAGTTCGACCAGGAAATATTCCAGTTCAGCAAGTTCCAATCGGAACTCCATATGTCCAACAGGTTCCTGTTCATTCGGGGCAAGTCCCGGTCGGGTATAATCACCCGGTATCAGGTATGAGTCAGGTTTATGGGGGAGGGGGGAGACCCATGACGGCTGTGGATCCAATTTCGGGTAGAGTAGTGACTGAGGGGGTAAATCAACCGATTTATTATGGTGTTAGAAATGCTGGGATGGTTCCAAATTATCCAGGTATGGTGGTTTCGGGTGCTGAAGAAATCCATGGCGCTGGAGTTGATGTTAAGACGGGTCGGTTATCTCAATCTTGAATATAGTTTCTATATAGTTTCTTTTTTTTTTTTTTTTTTTTTGGTGAAAAATAAAATTTACTGTGGAGTAAAAGGAGCAGTATTTGGGATTTTAACGGGGTAAATATACGCATAGAATGAGAATTGGTTAAGGTTAGTAAGTGAAAATATTTGTAGCATCGATTATTGAAGTTTAATCTGCTTGATTTAATTGTAACCGTGTGATCAGAATGTGAATATATATTTCATTGTGGAAGTTAATTGTAGAGATAAATTCCCCGTCCCCTCTCTTTCTTCGTATTTTCCGAATTAGTAGGCACATTAATTTTTTTTTTTTTTTTTAAATGAAGAAAGAGATTAGCAAAACTATTTGATGCTACGGTGTTGTAAGCAAAACATTAATTGTTGATGATACAATTTTGAAGCATAAGAATGGTACTTTGGCTCACTAAAGTTTGATTTGATGACTCTCAAACTCAAATGAAAAGTCAGAAGTTAGTTTGGTGTTACTATTAATTTTTTTATTAAAAAAAAAGATAGAGTTCAACTTTTAATATGAGCTATCCACTTTCGCATATCGCATTTCAAGTTTTAGTTTTAATAGAATAGTAAATAGTCCACATTGTATGCATTATATGAAGCCTAAGCCCATCTAGTATACAACAGATACATATCTATGGAGTCTGGGCAGTTGAGATTTTCTCAAACTTTATGGAGTCTGGGCAGTTGAGAGATTTTCATAGGAAGCCTTCAACAGCTCCAGTTTTAACCATGTCACTTGTTCATTTTTTTTTTTATATCTATGTATCTTTTTCATCCTACGAAATACATGATGAAATAGAGCACTTAGAAGGAATGGGTATAATGAAATTCTTTAGTTGGATCTTCCCAAAAGAAATGATCCATATGAACATAAATATTTTCTCATCAACTCCAGAAACAAGAATTTATCCCAAGTTTTATCAAAAAAATTTAATATATGACAAAAGGATCCATAAAATGGGGGGTGGGGGGCATTTCAATGCCCCAAATTACTTACTGCTTGAATCAGCACATCAGAGTATGAAATAATAGACAAGTCTTTACATCAAAATATGAAATTGTAGACAATTCTTTATTCAAAGTTTACAATAGAAAAGCTGCAATGACCTCTATTATTAAGGCTTACAAAAATCAAGTTAATCCAAACATAGAAGTTGTCTTCACGGAAAAACTCCAGCTTTATAGTGTCATTGTTGACACCTTGGCGACATCTTAATTTTCCCTCTTTGTGCCTTCCTTGATCCAAAACAATTATCTGAGATCCCAATAACAAAAAAAAAAAAAAGTTATGCTATAAACAAATTCACATAAAACGGAAAGAATGAATCTAAAGCTAAGCAGGTCCACTCATGTTAAAAAAAACAATAAAAAAATAACATAAACACAAACACACCACCATTAACAAACCTATCAAATGCATCAGAAATGATGAAACTTCTACTGACCAAAAATCCACACGATGGGGGCAGATATAGTTAAATTCGGCCGGAATAATCCTACTAGGACAAATTTCGGCCGTTGTCCCTGCATCCCATCACACCGGACGGAGAAAGAGTGATATGTATCACAAATGAAGATCAAAAAACCCCAGAAAGCAACTCATATACACGGGTAGCAGTGTCTATGAGTCACTCTCTTGGTTTTCCATTCTTCTCTTCGTGTTACATATCACCCTCCACTGATGTTACGGATGCCAGTCCCATGTTGTTAAGCTACTTTGAAACCTAAAAACTACAACTACTCCTAATAAGCTTATGAAAAACAAACTCAAATGATAATGGCGAGGGATACCTGTAGTTCTATGTATATATAACATGTATAATCTCCTTTTTTTAAATTTTTTTTTTTTTTTTATGATTTACGAGTGGATAAGTATGAATTAGCGTGACAAATTATCGAATTGCTTTTATTTATTATTAAAAGATAATATAAAATTATTTTAACAAATTATCAGATGTAATAAAATTTTAAATTATTTTTATATTTCTTTAAAAGAAAATGTCAAACGTATTATATTTTAAAAGATAAGTATGAGATAGTTGTAACAAATTATCAGATTGTATTTACCTAATAGAAAAGTTAACATCACATTTTATTTTTACTGAAAAAAAAAAATTTAAATCTTCAAGGCCAAGAAGCTAGTGTAGCAAGCAGAGAGGATCAATGTAATCCCCAAATACTGCAGAAGAAAGTAGTGGATTTTCAATATCCCAACTAAACATAATCTGAAAACAAATGCTTAGTACGAAATGTTTATGTTTCTCCAAGAAGTTTCTTTATCGAAAGTTTTTATGTTGACAGAGCAATGTTGTCATTCTTAATGCTTATCTTGTACTTCTGAATTCTAAATATTTTAAATTCTGGATAGGCTGCAGCAATTCAGTAAATCCCACTTGAAATCAAAGGACAATGTTCTAGGAACAAACACTTGAAATTTTTTAAGCTACTGCTGCATAGGCCACCTCTGCACATACTCTTCAACTTGGGAGCATAAGAAACGCGCAGAATTTCTAAACAATCCTCACTTTCCATTACTACCCCAGCATTCTCCTCCACCACATCAGTGTTGCCATTGTCATCTGATCTAGCAGGATCCTTAACTTTCTCCTCATGAAATATTTTCCCATTTCAGTGCAGCCTAAATCCAACAGAGTTTTGTTTTCTTTATCTTGTCAAGTCCCAAGTCAGATAAACATGTGACAAATGGATTATCAACCAGAAACACAAATTCAGCATGAAATAAGATAGGCCCGACCGGGAAAGTCTGGCTGATTGCAATCACGGTGAGTAAGTTTTGAAAGATCTCTGAGCAATGGTAAGTTAGTGATTTGTGATTGCGGAAGATTCAGGTCCTACGCTCCTGATTTAAAGAAAAGCTTTTGTATTATACAGGTTTCAGAGAGCTAGCATCACTTAAGTCAAAACTTCAAGTTTAGTAGACATTTTCAGCCTCCTTAGTTCTTGTAAATGAGAACAGTGTTCAAGGATAAGCAAAAAAAGTTGGGCGAGAGTATGAAAAGGAGATGGTAGCTTTTGAGATGAAGGCTGTATGTAACATCCCATCCCACATAATAACTTGGTTTAACCATTTTGGCCGAAACAAAACGTATATAACTTCAACTCTGCTACTAATAACTTGAGTTATTCTATCGAGTTAGAGTTTTATTTTATCTACAATTATGACGTTGGGTTATTCTATAGTGTTAGAGTTTTATTTTGTCTACGGTTCTGTTTTGTCAAGTAACAAATACTGTGACACTTGTGGAGTACTAATTAACGGTTTAATTATATGTAACTTTTGTATTTTTTTTTTAAAATTACTCTCTTTTTGTCTCCAAGTAACCGGTGATGAGTTGATAATAATGCTAACAAACATTCCTTTTGAGTTAGGATGTTGATTATTGATAAATTAAAGTGTTTTGATATGGGTGTTTGATGTGAAATTAGATTGGATTGGAGAGGATGCTGCGGAGACGCCGGAAACGTGAGGGGAATGGATCGAAGGGGCTCCCTACTGACCTGATCATATCCGATATTCTGATGAGACTGGACGTGAAAACTCTGTCCAGGTTTCGATTTGTTTGCAGAACCTGGAACCAAGAAATATCTAGCCCTCGTTTCATTAACACACACCGCCGCCAATCCATCTCCAGAGGCCCCTCCGGCCTACTTTTTTATCAACTGCGGTAAAAAACAACCCCAGGAGGAGAAGGCAACAAACAGCAATGGTTATGGGCGTTCACAATGATTAACCCTGCAGATCATATCTATATGGAATTGAAAAGGAGTGGTGGTGCAGCAGCAGATAAACACGATAACATCATCATCAGCAAGAGTACCATGTACATTGATGCAAAAAGAGAATGACGCACAATGTTGCCTTCTCTCCCAGTCACTTGTGATTTGTTGTGTTTCACAACAATTGGAAGAATTGGAAGTATTGAGGTGTGCAACCCCAGGACTGGAAAGGTTCACACCTTACCTAAACTACCTCATAATCCTTCTTGGAATAAAGAAGTCGGCATTGTATTTGGATATGTTGATTCCAGGAGACAATACATCCTTGTGGCTTTATATATAAAATTTGGAGACGTGGGAGCCAGCAAATTCTGCTTCACAAGTGGTGAAGAAGATGAAAGTAGTAATATCTCATCATCATCTTGGGAGGAAATTGTTGAATATTGTCCACTTACATGTATTCCCAGTAAGGCTGGCTGGATAAGTTTTTGGCTGCACTAAACAGACACATTGTTTCACTAGACCTTGAGAATGACAAGTTTAAAATCATCAGCTGTCCTGTTTTCCCACACTCCTATCTCAGTGTCACTTTGATTGATCTCAGGGGTAAGAAGAAGAAGCAGCCCTGGATCTATTGATGTATGGGCTCTTGATGAATTTGAATCTAGTTGTAGTTGGTTGTTGAAGTACTCCATCAACATGCATCCTGTGATAAAGAAGCTTCACAAAATCCCCTACATTTGTCCCAAATCTTCAAAAGAAGGGGATTTGTTAGTGAAATCTGCTATTTCAGGGAAGTATTTTGTCTGCAATCCAGAGAAAGGAAGCATTAAGACTGTGATCAATCCTTGCCCCTCTAGCTTACTTCATTCTCACATCAAGAGTGTAGATTTTTACTGGGAAAGTCTCTTCCCCTTTGGAGCTGGTTAATTGAGAATAAGGGGTTCAAATTAGTATTAGCTTTGTATGGAAGAACAGCTGCCCTTTTTTGATATACTTCTGAGTTGGTTTTTCTTAGGTTCTTGAGATAAATCCTGAGAATTTGGGCAGTTTATGTAGATTAATTTAGTCTTACTTTGTTTTATAATAATCAGAGATCATTATAAAACACTGCATAATCTGACATCTTTAAATTAGAATCATCTCTCCATGCCTAAAGAGCATTCTACAAGGCTTCAAAAAGTTTACAAAAATAGATGTTTAACATAACAGATCACACTTTCATCTAAATGCAGCAAAGTTCATCTGTTTTCTACTCTAGAGTCTGCACTCCAGAAAAGTGCATGGCATAAAGTTTGCATAAGATGTGAATGGAATAACAAGGTCAGAAGTTCTCTGAACAGGCCACAATTCAGCTAACTTCCAAATATAACGAAATGTCTTGTAAAGCTCATTTCTTTTCAATCAATCTTTGAAACTGTCCACAAAAATGCGTTGCTAATTAGAAATCAAGAATACCTGAATATGCCCAGTTAAAAACGAAGACAGGTAAAATTTGAATCATCCACAATAATAGCATGTAGAAAAGAGGGATTGATGTGAGAAACAAACCTGTGGAAAATACCAAGAATTGTCCTTCATTTGCCCGACAAGACAACTATAAGCGTGGAAATGTATCAGGAATCGTTTAGTCTGAAAAATAATCAAAAGGGGTAATCTTCTTGTTTTATATCAATCTTCATTCATTCTGCAGGGGAGGGAGTTTTGTATATACTTTCCTCCAAACTCAAGTTTAAACGAATCCCATTTAAGCAGTCACTGGCTCAACTTTACTGAAAGCAACACATTCCAAATCTGTCCTATGAAAAGCAGAGGAGCAAATGATGAAGAAAAGACTAAAAACACACATTAAAAAAAATCCCTTGGCTTAGAAGGTAAGATAGCAGATATTGAGGGTCCGGGTTGGAAATCTAATGTCAGCCCAATACAAAGAGGAGAGATTATGTGCCAAGTCTTGAAGATTCAACCCTTGAGAAAGATTCAATTTTTGGTTTTGTCTGCTTAATTTTTCGAAATCTGAATTTCTCATTAAGAAGAAGACAAGATCATGTCCAAGTATTCCTGTACATATATATACAGATGGGAGAATACATTTGTACGAAGAACACGTACAGCTAATCTGACCATAAATATAAAGACAATACTTTTACAATAAGGTGAGCATGGTAGTTTTCCATGAGCTTCACACTAGCAGCCACCACATCGGACAAATTGGAATTCTACAGATAAAGAAACAGGGCTTTTCAAATACAGGACAGGACATCTTCTATGCCAGAAAAATTAAACAGGAAATCAAGGCACAGATCATTAACAAAGCTTGAGGTTTCTAGAGGGCCAAAGCCTTCAAGCTGAAGATCTTCATATCCAAATTGCTCATCTTCCTTGCTTGAAGTTTCAGTCAAGAATGGCTGTGTCCAAAACAGGTCATCAGAGTACTCTTCAACCAATGATCCTGATGATGAGGAAGTATGAAGTAATTCTGTGTTACCAACATAATCATCATCCCCTGCTACTGTGATATCCATTCCTTGAGAATTCTTATCAATGGATTCTTCTTCACAAGCATTTGTTTCTTCAGTAGCTTTTACTTTTTTATTTGGATTGATCATATTCTTCTTAGAAAGTGAGCGTTTCTTCAGCCGAGTATGCCAATGATTTTTTATTTCATTGTCTGTTCTTCCAGGAAGTTTTCTTGCAATTTCTGACCATCTGAGACAAGAAATTATTAAATAAAATAAAAGTATCAGAATTTGAAGTCAGACCATGCCCCTATACTTCTAGGCTATTGGGATGAACTAAAATAACACACAGGATTATCATTGTTCACCTGTTTCCAAGCTTCTCATGCATTTTTATTATGGATTCATCTTCTTCCTCAGTGAACTTTCCTAGCTTTACATCAGGCCTTAAATAGTTAATCCACCTGAGTCTGCAACTCTTTCCAGATCTTGATAAACCTGAGAGAAGATCCAAGACATTAGTAAACCATTGACACAGGGCCAGATGTATGCTCCTTTAATTGTAACATCAAATTAGAAAGAAACGAATTTTAAAAGAAGTACCTGCATATTTCGGCATCTGATTCCAGTTCCATATCCCATATCTTTTAACATAAGTTGTCAACTTCTTGTCTTCTTCATAACTCCATGCACCCCTTTTAAGTGCTCCTTTCTTCTCCATATTCAAAAAACAGTACAATATGTATCTCTCTCTCCACTTCTAGGTTCTAAATATGGCAGATTTTTACGCGACCCAGCCGCTATTTATGCATGCATGCAAGTACATAGTGACGTATTACATACCTAGAGAGACAATATGTGACCAAAGACTTTGGTGTCAATATTTTTTAATGTCAATTGGACTGAAAATGCCACAGCTTGATTAGAGGCTCTGTCTTTAAATAAAGAAATGGTTGTTATGGTATCCCCTAATACGGGCTAATGATGGAAACTTCAGAGTAATTAACAGACTTTTAGCAGTTAGCTTCGTGCTAAAACTTTTCATTTTGTTCACTAATCTGGGCTTTGAGAAAGTTGGAAACTTCAATGTAATAGCTACTTAATTACCATACGCCCACTGGGAAGATACTGAGAACTGATAAGAAAGATTTTCATGCGGGCCAATTGAAATATTTGACTGAACAACTAAACTAGTCAAGAACTCTGGTGGTGTCAACCAAGTCTTTGGCCTTATTATTTTAGTGAAGGCCAGTCTCAGTCTTGGTCTGATCTATCTCTTTCTTTGAGTATGGCGTTGTATTGTATTTTAATATGTGTACGTATCTAACACAATATGAGATGGTATTCCACAATATAGAGCAAGAAAGATTGAAAGAGGACTAAGGAAAAAATTATAGAAATTTTTTACACGGTCCAATATAATAATGTATTGTTGGGTCAGTTAAACAGACTTATAACATACCAGATAACATGATCAGAACATGTCTGGAGACAGACATGATATAACTATGAGCGTGGGATATAACCCATACAAACTGGATCATTTAAACAATATTGTTGGATCATTCAAATTGACTGGATATATTGTTCAATCAGTCAAACATGATCAAGATCATCTCGGAGACAGGCCAAATGACGTCGAATATACTATCGGATTAGTTAATAGGCTAGATATAACTATGGGCACCGAATATAGCTCATAGAAATTAGATCATTCAAACAGATTCGATATATATATTGTTAGATCAGCAGACCCATAACAAACGTCGAATCAGTCAAACAAAATCAAGACCCGCCCAAAAAAATGCCGGATATAACTCATACAAACTGAATCAATCAAAGAGATTCGCCAGCGAGATGTAGTCCATACAAATGGGATCAGTCAAACAAACTCGTCGAATCAAAACCATTTAGAAATTATTAATCCAATATGAATATCCAACTCAAAACTAATTAATAATAAATAAATATATTTTAAAATTATTTATATTAATCACAAATAATATCAGTTTAAACTTTAAATACCAGGGGAGTCTATATGCCTGTCTGGCTTGGTGCTAGGCTGCTGGTCTCATTGTCCATGAGGCTAGTGTCTCTCTTTCCAAATCCCATTAATGAGATTGAAACGTTTGATTTGGATGGATGCTTTTGTATTTTAATAGTTTTGTCTGTTATCTCAATTGAACACCAAAGATTTGGAAAACTATTTGGAGCCTTTAACGTTATTTAAAAAGGTTAAGTTTTTCTTTAATGAATAATCAAATAGTTTGTGTATTAATGATAGTATATTAAGAGTCATCCTAACAATTAAGAATTGATTTTCACACGCTAATGACAAAAACACGTCGTCTCATACTTTCTCCCATAAAGAGCAAAACGTATACTTCTTTTGGAATGGAGGGAGGAAAATGGCTTAAAAAGACGATGCAACTTTAGAGGTTTTGCTAATTTCTATGCCTACTTTCAAGAGTCCAATTATTTATTTATTTTTTTTTGTTATACATGCATGGTAATATTTAAATTATTATACGAAAATGGGATTTATGGAAGGAAATAGCTAACTATTTTATGTGTCTTTATTTAAATTTATTCATCTGTTTAGTTTTACAACTTACAAATTATATAAAAATAAGAATCAAACTCTCAAATTCACTACTAAATATAAGTATAAAGTGTGTGAAAATGACTCAATTTTTTTCTTTCTTCCAACTAAAATGAGGAAAATTTTTCGACTTTTCCCCACCATTCTCCCATTGGTCCCCCTTTTCCTTTTCTTTTCTTTTCTTTTATTTTCTTCCCTCTATGGCTTTATGTACTTTCCTCTTCTTTGTAGAATTTTCTTTCTGTGGAATTGTTTTGATTTGTGTTTTTGGATCGGTAATTGCGACTAATTTTATTGCAAAGACAAAAGGATGAGGTACTGCACTGGAATGGGCCAAAAATCCAAACTATGACTAGTAATGCCCAAACATTACAACAAAATTAGTATTTAATGTCCCATTAAAAGAATCGAGTTTTATTATTATTATTATTATTATTATTTTTAATTACACTTACATTGATCAAACTACGATTGCCTCCAGGATTTTGAAAATTACATGATCCTTTACCAAAGTTGAACATCAAAAAATATTTAAAAAAAAGGAAAAAATTTGACAATTTTTTATTAAAATGAGATTATAAAATAATGTTAATTTTCTCTTTCAACATTATAATAATGCTTATGTTACCATTTTTGCTCATTTTTTGGTCGATGAGGAGGTTAATTGTTATTAATTTAGATAGTCAATATTGGTATACGTAATTTTGAGAATTTGAGGATTATTCATAGTTTTATAAAACTATAAGGGAGGTAAATGTAATTCACTTTTTTTTTTTTTTTGTTATATGAAAGAAAATTCTAGAGTTTCGGGAACATTACAGCTAATATTTAAAACTTAACATTTGATATTTTTTTTGAAGCATTATTTTCATAATTTATAATTTAAAATATACAATAATATATATTCTTTTACGAGTTAAATCTTTAAAAAGATTAAAAAAAAAAAGTTATGTTATAAGAATATGATTCTGGTTTGATTGGAAAAGAGGGAGTAAAGACTTCAGTTCAGCCAATTTCTACCCTAATCAAATATTTCTACAGGTTGAACTCTTGTACATCAAATGTGGAAGCACATATGACCAATGTATCACTAGAAACAACTTCGTAGCTATTGGAATTTATCTTAGTTGTGTAGAAAATGATAGTTGTATGTATTCCAAACATCATAAATTGTATGTTACAAGTATCGGTAGTTATAGGGAGAAATAGAAAGGTAAGAGATAAGATAACTCCTACAATCTCTAACTAAAAGATTCCTATCACAACAGATAATTACAATAATTACATTCACGTGTTATAATACACCCACTCAAGCTGGATCCAGCAGGTTGGTGGAGCCAAGCTTGCCAAGTAGTCGTTGAAATTGAACTGTAGAAAGCGTCTTAGTGAAAATATCAGCTAGCTGATCCGAACTACGAATGTAACTGGGAACAATAAACTTGGATTGAACCTGCTGCCGAATGTAGTGGCAATCAACTTCAATATGTTTAGTCCTCTCGTGAAATACCGGATTAGCTGCAATATGCATGGCAGCCTGATTATCACAAAACAAGGTAACTGGAGTTGAAAAAGAACAACCGAGATCAATGAGCAGTGATTTAATCCAAACAAGCTCACAAGCAGTTGTTGTCATAGCTCTATACTCTGTTTCTACACTTGAGCGAGCAACAACATGCTGCTTTTTGCTTTTCCAGGATACCAGATTCTCTCCAACTAAGACACAATAACCAATAGTGGAACGTCGATCCAAAGTATTTCCAACCCAATCGGAATCAGTGTATCCAACTATATTAGTATGACCATGTTAGCCATCAGAAGTCAACGCCCAATAGATCCTTTTAAATAATGAAGAATCCGTTTTACGAGGTGCATGTGATACTCTGTAGGAGCATGCATGTACTGACTCACTAAACTTACTGCAAAAGTAATGTCGGGCCTTGTAATAGTAAGATAGATCAACTTCCCAACCAGCTTTTGGTATACATTCGGTGAAGACAATAATTGACCACCCTCTCGAAGCTTCAGCTTGCTATCCAGCGGTGTAGGCACAGGCTTAGAGTTCACTAAATCAGCCTCATAGAGCAAATCAGTAACATACTTTCGCTGATTCAAAAACAATCCCGTAGACGAGGTAGCCATCTCAATTCCAAGAAAATATTTTAACGCCCCAAGATCTTTAATTGGAAACCAAGCTTGAAGCTGCTATTTTAAAACGGAAATAGACCTTGAATCATTACTTGCTATAATCAGATCATCGACATAAATAAGAACTAACAAGATTTCTGCGTTCTTCCGACGAACATACAATGAGGAATCGGTTGAACTTTGAGTAAACCCAAAATCTTCTAGCCCACAACTTAACTTTGCGTGCCATGCCCGGGGGCTTTGCTTTAAACCATAAATTGATTTATGTAATTTACACACCAAATTAGGATCACTAGCTTAGGGATACCAGGGGGAAGCCTCATAAATACTTCCTCATCGAGCGTACCGTGCAGGAATGCATTCTTCACGTCTAGTTGAGACATTTCCCAGCCATTATTAATGGCAATGGACAAAAGAACTCGAACAGTAGTCATCTTGGCTACGGGCGCAAATGTTTCATTATAATCCACCCCAAGCTGCTGCGTAAATCCTTGAGCCACAAGTCGTGCCTTATGTCGTTCTATCGAGCTATCAGCATTAAATTTGGTTTTAAACACCCAACGACTTCCAACAACATGCTTTCCGGGTGGAAGAGTAACCACACTCTAAGTTTTATTGTCTGCGACTGCCGTTAACTCATCATCCATGGCTTTCCTCCATTCTGCCCGTGTCACAGCTTCATGGAAGCTAGTTGGTTCCGGATTACAGGATATAGCAGACAGAAGCGTGCAATAAGATGAAGAAAAATAGCCGAGCTGCCTACGATGATCATAGGATAATGCACCACACGCGAGAAATGAGCAACATAATCATCCAATCGCACTGGTGGTCGGCAAATGCGAGCTGGGTTGCGACGAGGAAGGTCCTCATGTTGAGCAGACGCAGTAGAATCCTCAGGTAAAACCGACTCAACTGGGAGGGTAGATTCATCACTAGCCGACTGAAGTGTAGTATCCGGTATTGGTAGAGGAGTTAAGATAGCTGACAAATCATTCGAGATTGTTTCAAAACAAGTTTCAGTCTCTGCAAAACGGACATCGCGACTAACATAGAGTTTTCGACTGAGAAAATCAAAACATTTATAACCCTTCTTAGCCACTGAATAACCAAGAAACACGCATTTAACAGCGCGATAATCCAGTTTATCACGACGAACACTCGGAATGTGCACGAAACACTTACACCCAAACACCCTCAATTGAGACAAATCTGGAGGATTATTATGCACAAGTTCAAAAGGAGACTTGTAATCCAACACTTTACTCTGCAAACGATTAATTAGAAATACTGACGTAAGAACACCAAAAGACCAAAACCGTTTAGGAACATTCATCTGAAACATAATTGCACGAGTTTTCTCTAATAAGTCGCTATTCTTGGCGACTCCATTCTGTTGCGGAGTATACACGCAACTTGTCTGATGCATAATTCCGTGTACCGCAAGATAGTCTGTCATATCATGTGAGGTATATTCCGCCCCATTATCAGATCGTAATGTCTGAATATTCGAGGCAAAATGATTTTTCACCATCATATAAAAACTTTGAAAAAATGAAAAATTTCCCTTTTGGATTTCAACAGATAAACCCATGTCATCCTAGAATAATCATCAATAAATGTTGCAAAAAATTGATAGCCATCAACTGAATCCGAAAACGGTCCCCAAATGTCAGTATGTACCAATTCAAACAATTTACTTGACCTGGACAATGAAATATCATAAGACAACCTAGTGGATTTAGCAAAATGACATACTTCACACGAGCAAATATCCTTAGGAGGCTTACAAGACAACCGTGACATGACCGCATCAGAAGGATGCCCAAGCCGACGATGCCGCAACAAAAACTGATCACTTGTCTTATTGACGCAGCTACTGGTTGTTGATCTGCCAACTTCAAACCTGAAATGAAATAATAAAGGCCATGCATTTGAAAGCCCTCACCAATCATCTTCTTGGTAAGACGGTCCTAAAAAAATACTCTGTCAGACGTGAAATGAACTTCACAATCCAGAGTGGAGATCAGACTCTTAACCGACAGCAATTGCAAAGGGAACTTTGGGACATATAATACATCTGAATCAACTGGAGCTACCAAAAGAATCTTCCCTCTGCCCTCAACCGACACCCCCTTACCATTAGCCACAGAAATTGTGGTAGGAAATGCACAAGCACAATAATCACAAATATATGTACGATGATTTGACATATGGTCAGTTGCACTGGAATCAACTATCCAAATATCATACATAGAACCGATATGAAAAGCAAAAGACAGAGCTAGAAAAATACCTTGCCCATCGCCCAGGTTTCCAGAACTCAGAAAACTCGGAACTTGACTCAAAAGAGCACTTGAATCTGGCTCTTTGGTTACAGCACTGCACTGCTTTAGAGAAAAACAACAAATTCATTTAATAAGGCACCTGGGTTTGCAGCAAACGACTCTGCATCATGATCGGCAGTTTTTGCTGCGGTCATGTAGAATCCAACATCGTTCTGCCGAATGTCCTATTGCATAACAGTGACTGCACACCCGACCACCAATATTTTGCCGGATCTTTTCTCATGAAGAGACTGAACCAAATGTTTCTGATTCTCAAGCGAGGACACTGACACCTCTGGAGTCATCACCTTCCAGCGAACCTCTTCCCTTTGAATAGCAGCACACACAACCTTCAAAGATGGCAGTTCAGTTGTTAACAAAATATTATGCCGCAAGTCTTCAAACTTTGGACCAAGGATTGCCAACAACTGAAACACTCCTCGGTACGTCTCCGCAAAATATCCGGATCGATGCAATGAGGACGATAAACATCGAGCTCGTTCCAAAGATTTTTCAGCCTAGTCAGCGTATGAACAAACGACTTCCCATCTTGTCGTACACTGCTAATATCCTGATAAATTTGAAAAACACGTGCGGCGTGATTTTGATTACCATACATGTCGAATACCGCATCCCACATCTCGAACGCCGAGTCATAGTAACTGAAAAGTTCAGCCACCTTAGGCTCCATAGAATGGAGCAACCAGGACATCACCATTCGATCTTTAGCAATCCACGCATCATACCCGTCACTATCAACATCGGGTGGTTGTTCCTTGCCATTGATGAAGTTCAGCTTTGACCGCCCGCCAAGTGCAATTTTGACAGCCCGTGACCACGGTAAGGAATTGAATTCGTTGAGTAAAATTGTAGTTAGACGTTTTGAGGAATGAGAGTCATGATCACTGCCACTACCAGGAAGCTCAAAACTAATTTGGCTACTCATCAATTCAAACTATGTGCTGAAACTAGTAAGAAACGAGGAAGGAAGGAAAAACAGACGCAGAAGGACCAAACATCATAAATTGTATGTCACAAGTATCGGTAGTTATAAGGAGAAATACCATGTAGAAAGGTAAGAGATAAGATAACTCCTACAATCTCTAACTAAAAGATTCCTATCACAACAGATAATTACAATAATTACATTCACGTGTTACAATAAGTTGATATTATAGTCAGATATTGTAGGAGTGATTGTAGGAGTTATCTTTTATCTCCTATCTTTACTTTCTGTAGTAACTTTCTTTTCGGCCGTAAATCTTGTCTATAAGAAGGAGCATGTATGTATCACAGAATTATGATTGAATATACAATTATCCTTCTTTTTCTACAGTAGCTTCATTCAAGGAAACAAGGCGAGAATAAAAGTTCCAGCATTCATTCAAGTCAAGAGTCAGAGACCAACTCAAAAGTAAAATTGCCAGAAATTTAGATGGCAAAGCTACAACAAATATACATTTGATATGCACAATTGATTTGGGGTTTGGTGGTGTTTTGTTTTTCCCTCCAAACACAACTTCAAGAAAGTTGAATAACTAACTTGCCTTCCAAAGTCATACTTTAAAAGAAATGGTATTCCAATTGTTGAGGTGATCAAAAAAAGGGGGAGAAAGTTTTTTAGCTCAACTCAGAAGAACCTGGATGACTGACCACTGGTTGGTTTCATTTGAATCAATCTTCTGCAGCTTCAGGAGAATGTCTGGACATAATAGGAGGTGAACTTCTCTCAGAAAATGGATTCCCACCTTCGGAATAGCTTCCTATGTATAAGGTATCACCTCTGCCATGCCAAGTCCCACCCTGAACATTATTCATCTCCAACGTTCGAGATTCCTGGCACAACGAACAGCATGGACAAACGAGATGGTACACGCAATCATCCAAAGCACTATCACTATCCTGAAGAAACATGAAAACCACAAGTCATCAGAATAATGAAAGAGAGATTCTTACAGAGGGATTCTGAACATCAGGTAAGGCATAAGTATAGAAATGTTAAAAGCTTTCAAAAACAAAAGGATCCCTTATCTTAAGTGTTTATATGCTACATAACAATCACATTACCCAATGAATAAGTGTATTCGTTTAACAATTCATCGTGGTCGACATAAAAATCGCATTAGTCCTTGAATAAGTGTAACCATTAATCTTAAATGAAATGTTCAATGGAAGTTATTTCTCTAAATTTGTATTAACAATCGATTATAAGGCATGTGTTAAATAGTAAAGGGGATTTCTAACAGAAATCGAAGCATTTTAGGTTGTTTTCATGACTGGATAATAGACACCAGTTATGATCTTTTCATACATTAAGGTCACTGCAAGTAAGGGAAACAGACATGCATTATACAATCACACAACAGGCTTTTTATATGAAAGAGATTTTCCAGTTTATGTCTAATGCTTCCAAGGAAGTTCCTTTTTCTCCTTCAACTCAAATATAATTCAAGCTACGCATCCAAGTGATGATTGCTAATATGTTAATAGAACAGAATAGGAATAATTTCATACAGACAACTCATATGAGTTTCTAGCTCTTAATGAACTTAACAAAAACTTCACTTGTCTCAAACTATTCACATCATGCTCAAATCAACATGAGTTTCTCTCAAACAAGCCTCATAGTCAAACTTTTTCTCAAATCCACAGGCAAGATCTTAAAGGTTTCTTGATACAAAGACAAAAATACATATACATATATCCTTATGCAAGTTCTTTTCAGTCTGCATTTGGTTCTGCTCTACAATCAAAGTAAATTGCACAATGACTCCAAAACACATAACTACAATCATAGTAAATTGCACGGTATCGATCCTGCCTCATTAAGACTTTACCGATATCTAAATTCTGATGAACAGTCAGCCATGCCTTAAGGACCAAAAAGCCACTGGAGGAAGATTGATATTGATATAGTTGCTCCTAATTATAAGCTCAGAAACACAGTAATCAAAATAAAATTGAAGGATGAAGATGGTAGTAAACACTTACTCTAATATTGAATTTCTTCCTAATCTGAGTACGAAACATTCCCCCATATAGACCCACTGAGAAGGTACAAGCAGCTGCCAAATAAATAAAGCAGTATCTCCTTGTGACTAAAAAGGCGAGAGTATTCACAAGGGCCAGCACAATAAAACACATGTGGACAAATCCCTGTACAGAAAGAACATAAATCCAAGTTCCACCAAAGCATCAGTTATGGATTACACAAATTTTCTGCCAAAGCCAAAAAGTAAATAACTTATAAAGAAACAACTGCTGGAAAGAACAATAAAGAAAAGAGCATTCTTGACTTAATTGAAGATGGATGAAAAGAACAGAAAATGACTTTTCAAGTAACATTAAACTTGTAGTTGATGCCATCTGATTCCAAATGAAACCATTGGGGATTCGGGTCAAACAATTCAAACAACTTGGCCTTCCTTGTCGTGTCTACTGCTAAATGGTTGATTAACATGAAAAAGTCATTACCTGAAGAAAACAAGAACCAAAACCAGCTCGTCTCATGTTTTTCCCAAATCTGTAGCATGGGCAACTGTAACACCAGGAAAATCATATCAGCACAACTAAATATTGATCGAAACAGCCACACAAATCTAAATCTTTAGTCACAAAAGGGAATTTTCTGATTAAAAAGAGAAAAGTAATGGTAATACAAAACGAGAATGAAAGACAAAAGAAATCGCATTGATCTTTCTAAAACAAATGATCCTTATGAACAGTGAATGATTAAAACAAACATCTTTGATAGCTTCTATCAAACATATGTTCATGTAATCTATTTTGCTCTTAAAAGCCCATGAGAATTAAGAAAACAAAATTGTGGGGCACAAAGAAAAAGAGCAAATAACAGAGAACGCTATCTTCTCTAAAGCGAAAGCAGAATTGAACATAAAGCAGAAGACAATCTTCACGAGCTTTAGAGATTGAAGCAAGCAAGATGAAGAGATTCTCGAGGGGGAAAGATCATACAAAAAGAAGAAGCAAGTAATTTTTAAAAACCCAAAAACTTGATGTTTTTTGCATGCATAACCTAGGAAAAGCTTGAAAGAAGAGGAGGAAATTCATACCAGGCAGATTGGAGGGCTATGCGGCGGTCTTCAAAGCAATCATAGATAAGCTCCCCTTCCCACATCCTCAAAACACCTCCTCCTCCACCTCCATTCCCTTCTTCATCATATTCATCGGCATTCAATTTACCCCACTTCCCCTTCTGGCTCTGCATAGCCACCGTTGCACACAGCATATCAAAATCCAAAATTGTAACTTTTTCCATTAAACTCTGCTCCTCCTCAGCTACCTCCTCTTTGTCCATCTCCGCCATGGATAATAATCAAGAACCTTTCTTTCTCTCCTGAAATTAACAACCACCCCTTTTTTCTTTCTTCCTTGAAGAATTATGAAGGAAGTGCCCACCTAAGGCCTGAGCCGCCCTCGTGCCCCTTTCCCCTCAAATCAAGTGTAAAGAATAAAACTCCCCATATCATTCCCGGATATCATCATATCTTTCATGTCTGAAACTGAATATATTTTGCGTATGTCTTAACTCTTTTATTTATTTAATTAATATTTCATTGGTCTGGATTGGGGAGAAAAAAAGGGGGGGAATTGGGATGGTGGGCTGGCTGGGTTGGATAATTATTATAGTTGTTGGAGAAGAAATGATGCAGAAGGGTAGGTCCTGGGGACAACGGCGGCTGAGCTGTTGCCATGTAAGCACCTGAATATAGGCTTTTCTCTTTTTTGGAGAATTTTTCACCTCGGCCATTGAAGTTGGATTTTGGAGTAAAGGGTGATTCTAAGGTCAAAAGTAGGTTTGACTACAATTTGACCTAAATTCAAACATCCTGGATTTGGATTTGTTGGGTAGTAATAATACTATCATTTACATGGTCAACGTAAAAATGCATCTACTAACATATGCTCCGTCTCATCTAATGTAGCCAAAAATTTTAAATTTAGGGGAAATTTATTCATTTGTGGCTAAATAATAGTTATTGTTTGATTAGTTGTATGTACTAACTTTATAGATACAAGAAATAGGCTCAAATTTATTTTTCGATTTTCGATTTTCGATTTTCGATTTTCGTCTCTCTTTTATTTTTCTCACCAATATTAGTCTACTTAATTTTTTTTAATAATTATAGTCTTTTTTTTAAAAAAAATTTAGAAGATAATAGATTAACTCATTTGATCGCTATTTAAACATTTTTTTACCATAATTTTTTCAATCTATTTTATGACTCGATTCCTCATGAATGTTCAACCTATTTAGATTGACTCACAATCTAAAATGACAGCCGAAACCCTAAATAGGATGAACATTTATGAGAATTTGGATAATAAAAGTGGTTGAACAAATTATGTTACAAATCATGGTTAAGAGAAAAGTAAGTTTGATTAGCGATCAAATCAGTTAATCCGTTATCTTCTAAACTTTTTCGTAAAAAATGACTATAATTACAAAAAAAAATTTAAGTGAAATTAGTATTGGTGACCAAAATAAAATATTGACTAAAAGCGGAATAATTCTTATTTAAGAGGATGAAAATGGATTTATGCCTAAGAAATATATAAAAGAAAAGTTTCAAATTAACAAATATGAGTATATTTTTCTCAAACTTTTTTTCTTCTAAATTTATGCTAACGCTGAAACGTAAAATTGATTATTGTATCAACTTAAATTCCAACAAACTTGAAATCAATGGTTAAATGACTTAATTATAGAAAATTTTCACCAAAATATATATATATATATATATACTTTAGTCTGAGTAGTAGCTTCAATTATTTATTTATTTATTGAGCTAGTCGTAACCCTTTGAACCCTATTTTTATTTGATGTAAGTCTTGTTTTTACGGGATCATAGAAAGTCCACATCCATGAACTAGTCATTACATTAGATACAAGAGGAAAACTATTAAAAAAATTGAGACAAAAATTATTTCTTTTAACATTTTCTAGCAATTTTTTTCTTATTTATTCTTTTATCTAAATTCTTACTCATATTTAATTTAATCCTAATTTTAAATGACTATTTATTTATTTAATATCTTACATATTTTTCATCATTCATATAATACAATTTTAGGGGTATTGCTATTTGTAGCTCATAATTGCTATTTGTAGCTCAAATTTTAGTATAAAATGACCCAAATGTCCCTTATTTTAAATAAGAAATAATTTAAAATAAAAAATATTGTAAAAAGCTAATCAGCAATGGATGACCCACTCAAATTACGCACGTTCACCATGGACGGACAACGTAAAATAGGTACCGGTACAACGGGCGAAACGCTTAATAAAAAACCCTCACCATGGTATACCTCACCTAAAATGGGTGAGTCACCATGGACACGGACGCATAAGTAACGCGCCCCTACCATGGATCAGGCGCCTATTCTATGCGCCCAGACCATGGTGACCACGCCCAAAATGGGTGGCCACCCTGACTACGTGAATAAAGTATGATCTACTACAACATTTTTATCAACTTCTAAATTGCCAAACACTCCAAAACCGCGGCTAAAAATCAGTGAAACCTTCACAATGCTCGTTGAACTACGTTGATGAAACGCATTGGTTCAAGATTCTTGAGAAAATGGTACGTTTTCGTTTATGTATTTGTAATGTTGTATGTTTACAATATCTATGGTAAGCACTTACATTTTAGGCGCCTTCATTCAATGGTTCAAACGCCCAAAATAGGTGTCAAAACCATTGATTACTCGCCTATTTTGGGCGTTCAAACGATGGCTTACCCGCCCAAAATGGGCGATAAAAGCATGGAAGACACGCCTTAAACGGGCGAGCAGTTAATGGTATCGCAACATTTGGGGGCGTGAATGCCATGGTAAAATCGCCCATTTTAGGCGTTTTCACCATGGTTTCCACGCCCAAAATGGGCGATTGAACCATGGTTTAAACGCCCTGAACAGGCGCTGAAACCATGGTTCGACCGCCCATTTTGGGCGTAAAATCCATGGTTTGAACGCCCATTTTAGGCGTTTGTACCATGGTTTTTACGCCCAAAATGGGCGGTCGAACCATGGTTTCACCGCCCAAAATGGGCGGTCAAACCATGGATTTTCAACATTTGGTTGCGTCCTGTTAATGGTGTTTCCGACCATTTGAGCGATTTTTCAATGGTTTGAACGCCAGTATAGGCGTTTTTTAATTGTTTGTTATTGGTACTATTATGTTTATTCATATTTAGCTTTATTTTGTATAATTATAGAGGTGAACTTATGTTTATTTTACGAATGATGCAGGATCCAGTTGAATTACCCGATCTGTCGGTTGATTTGAGTGGCTATTTTGAGTCTCCCATTTATTTTAAGACTCACGAAGAAGCATTTCAGCATTGTAAAGATGTAGCCAATGAATTACGTTTCGAGCTTATTATCGCTGGGCGGACTCAAAAAGCTAATGCTTACACGTATCGGTGTGCACGATGGAGGGATCCTATTGAGCAGGGGCCTACCCCCAAAGAAAGGAAAAATACTAGACGGAAAGGATGTGAGTGCCCTTTCAAGTTATATTGCAAGAACGAACCGAAGTTTGGTTGGTGGATTAGAACATATCCCGGTTATGAGTCAACGCACAATCATCCTGGCATAGTTTATCCACAGGGTCATAGACAGTTTAGCTGTATGAGTGACGGAGCAAGGGCCTTAGCTAAAAGGTTGGGCAAGGGAAATGTGAATCCAAAAATCATCAAGTCAATGATTGATGCGGAATACCATAGTGATAATGTGGTAATCAAGGCTGTATACAATCAAATAGCACAAGACAGGGAGGAGGAGCTGCAAGGTATGGATATTGGTGAACAATTTGTTCGTTTGGCCAAGGAAAAGAATTATTATGTTAAAATCCAGAAGGAAGTGGGCACAGGAGAGATCACCCATGCATTCATAGCTCATCCAGCATCGATTCAGTTGTTTGCTCGCTATCATTGGGTGATTGTGGTTGATTCAACCTACAAAACCAACAAGTACAAAATGCCGCTCTTTCAAATGATAGGTATGACTCCCACCAACATGAACTTCAATATTGCATTCGCCCTTTTGAGGGATGAGTCTGCCATCACATACGGTTGGGTGATGTCACATTTGAGGATGTTGTTGGATGATGCACATGCGCCAAGTGCAATTGTCTCAGATAAAGTGGGTGGTTTGTTGAGGCCTATTAAGAATCATTTTCCACATTCACACCACCTGTTATGCTTGTGGCATATAGATCGTGATGTTGACGCAATGTTGCGGAAAAAAGTTCGTGGAGATAGGTTAAAAAGGGATGTCAAAGCCATGTGGAAGAAAATCATCAATGCGCCAACAGTTGAGGAGTATGAAATTTTACTGCAGCTGTTCAGGGGAAGCTACTCTACTATTGCGCCTGAAGCTGTGGTCTACTTGGAAGGTACTTGGCTTTCCCATAAAGAGAAAATTTGTAAGGCTTGGACAAACCAAATTTTCCATCTTGGCAATACAAGTAGCAACAGGGTTGAAAGTACTCATGCTGCACTTAAAGACTGGATGAATTCTGGCACACAAGCACTTCACACCCTATTTGTGGTGATTGACAACCATGTCAATCACCAGTTATCGCAGATCAAGTAAGTATATTAATTTAGATTATTTTTGCTTTATTTATTAAATTACATATATACGAACTTATTAATTTGATGCGATTTGTACGTTACACATGCACATAAATTCCTTGCAGATGTCAACTTAAGGAATCTATTTCGACACGACCAATCGATAAGATGCGATTCCCATATGATCTGTTGCATGGTATTGTGTCGCATCACTGTATGGATTTGATCAGCAAACAAGTTGAACTTATGGCTAGCTGGGGCGACAAAGTGGTTGAGAAATGTCAATGCTTCTGCAAGGTGACTCATGGTATTCCGTGTGCTTGTGAGCTATTCAAATTAAAGGAATCAAACGATAAGCTCACAATCGACAATGTGCACGAGTTTTGGAAGCGATTGCAGATCGTACCAGCCCAATCAGGATCGAATACTATTTCTCCGAAGCTGCAGTAAGTTCATTGTTTTCGATACAGTTTATATGTGTTTAAAATAAATGTAAGTTGTTTGTCTTAGTTGTTTGTATAATTCATAATCATTCCTAATAGGTACTTCCGCGAGCAAATCATTCCAGCATTTGAGAGCAGTCCAGCCGCCTTGATGCGTCAGGCGCTTGTTTTAATGGATGAGACTCTGTTTCCTGACAGGAGTAGTGCGTGTGAGCCCGCTGTGTTGGCACAATCTCGCGGACGGCAGAGATTGCATTCATCTGTTATGCGGACGCAGAGTGGCTATGAGCGCGCGACAAGCCGATCAAATTCATCGGTTCGTTCGTCGGGCCGCAGATTACAATTTGCAGATGGTACGACATACAAACACTGCTATTTCTTCATGACTATTATGTGAATATTATATTTAATTACGTTGTTTTTTTAGGCACGGCAGAACCAGCTCGTTTTCCCCTCCTTCCTGCATATATTCACCCTTACTGTACTGGTTATTTGAACGTGAAGTCAGATGGCAACTGTGGTTTCAGAGCTGTGGCACACTCCCTATATGGGAACGAGGATGCCTGGGGAACAGTTCGTATGGCGACTGTTGGGGAGATTCTTGCATATCAAGATAAGTACATTCCTCTAATGACTGCATTTGCACCTGGTGAGATTCCTGATGAGTCAGTTGTAGATTGGACAGTTAATAGGATATCTCACCGTTCATCACCGTGTGGCATAGATTATTGGATGCGCACACCCACTGACTTATTTGCTATTGCCACGTGGTCGAACTCATTGATTGTGCATCTCAGTGACCGCAGTACATCTTGTTGTTTCACTGTATTACCTGTGAGGGAGGTAGATGGTGCCACTGAACCGGCCATGGAAATATGCATTGCACGTATTCATGACATTCATTTCATAAGTGTAAGTTTGGTTACTGATGGCCCTCTTCCACCATTGCTTACTATGTGGGAGAAGCATCGCGATCCAAGTTTAGCTGTGTTTGCGAGGTCTCCGAGATTCTTAGAAAGGATTAAGGAATGAGAATTGATATGTCCTCCACGTTAGTGTACATGTTTGCGTGACATTTCGATGTTATTTATTTTTATTTTACCATTTATTTTAGAAATCATTTTAAATTCACATGCCTATTTATTTGATATGATGTCACTCAAATAACAAAAAACATAAACATAGTTCGAAGGTAATAAGGAAATAAATCTAAAATCTTAGTTCAATTGTAAATTGCAAAATTACAATAACATATCACTGGGCCAAATGCCAGCGATCAACCAAACTAGCAAGCTGCTCCTCGCACTCATCCGCCTCCTCGCAACCCCGATATCTGATGATCTCACAAAATCTCCGTGAGACCCCCAAACTCTCTCTCATCCACTACATAATGAAATAAAAAAAAATAATCATAAATTATTTATATAATATATACAATCATTAATTATAACATACAAGATAAAAAATATAAACTTACATATTCAGTGTTGCCTCGCGAAGGAACTCGTCGTGCGTCGTGGAGTGATAGACCAGCAAATATACGTGGGTGGGAGTGTCTCGCGTACCAATCCATGTAATCCTCAGTACATGCGCCTGGATTGATGGCACTGTGCATCAATCTATCCGTCCGTATACTACTCCCATCTGGGAATGAGTCCCACATGTAAAACATATCGCGGCTAAACTCCACCTTGTACCCCGTACCATCATATCGCCGCATACAAGATATAGGACGGAGGATCGGGCGAGGCACTCCCTACACATATCCAAGCTGCCTGACACATCTATCCGGCATATATGGCTCAACAGTACCATGAGCTGCAAGCACGCCTCTGTATATGGTAATCTCAGTGTGCACGTGAGGAAAGTCCCCGTATGGCAACCATGTCACCTTCAAATTAAAAGCACCAATAAATACACGACACAAACAAATTACAATTACATAAATCAAGTGGGGTAGAGTAATATACCTCATCAGCTATCATACTGTCCAGCTGCTCCCGGTAAGTAGCTAGGCGCATATCACGATCGCTGCCCGTGCTCACACGCCACAGTCGAGCACGCGGAGCAAGACGATCAATAGTCGAGGGCACAGCGTGGGGTCTGAATATAGGAAAGTACTCGTATATCCACGACTGCAGTAAGGTGAGGCACCCCGCCATAGAACTAGTACCACCTCTACTAGCAACACCCAACTGCCTGTATAGAAACGCTAAAGTCGCAGACCCCCAGGAATACTGCCCCACCTCGCCCAACTTGTTCCTAATTTGAACAACAGACTGGGGTCTAAACTTATTGGCACTCTTGTCCGGAAACAGACAAGCGCCAATAGTAACCAACAACCATGCCTCTACATCCAAAACAGGGTCCCTCTGGTCGCCGTTATTCCAACGGCGATCAAACACACGCTCCGTCACAAGGCAACCACTATTATACATCTTCCGCCAGTCAAGACTACGCTCATCTAGCTCAACTACCTCCCTGCATAAGGCCTTAACCACATCCTGATGTGTGACATCATTTACCATACGGCCCTCAACAGGTATCCGTAGAATCTCCCACACATCATGTAATAGTATCCCCATCTCACCAAAAGGCAAATGAAAAGTGTTAGTATCAGGTTGCCACCGCTCTATGAAAGCGCAAATGAGAGGGGCATCTATGGAAGGAAACATAGTAGCAGGTAGGTGGCTCAATCGAGTCACACTCAATCTATCACGCCAATCGGCGGGCATCTCAGCGAACCAACGACGCAACTTCCCACAAACCCCTTTCCTGTTCTGGCACCTAAAGTGTGGCCTAAGTCGCTCTCCGGCCTGTCCATACCTCGATGCAACATGACCCAACCAACTGGGTATGACTGATCCATCCACAGGCCCACCAACACACGGTACGGTCACCTCCCAAGGATCCAACTCAACGGTGGGACGCTTATTCTTGTCTAAATTCATAAACATATTTTTATAAATAACGACAAATATCATTTGTAAGTAATTAAAATAATCATACAATGAAATTGCAATTATTCACGTTAATCGAATATAAAAATAATCATAAAATCGATCTAAACAATTCACATATTAAAATAATCATAAAATTACATTACTATATTAAAATGAATCAAGTAAATCGCACATTCAAATAAAATTATACATTACTAATACAAAAAAATTGAATTTAAATATTTATTGAGATCAGCGTGTACCTTTCGCCGTGAAGCGACCGTCTCCAGCTCGTCGTCTATGAGTGATGAACTGCTCCTTCTCACCGCCATCACCGCTGTGTTCGCCACCAGCACCGCTGTGTTCGCCACCAGCACCGCTGCCGCTACCACGACCACCATCATCATCGCCGTCATCATCCCCATAACCACCACCATCACCATCATCGTCATCTCCGCCCAGCTCCTCAATAAAGCGGTCGCTGTGATGCTCCATCCCACTCCCAATGTGATAATCATCGTCGTCGCCTATAAGATACTCCATCTCAGGCATGGGCTCGGGTAGTATAAAGTCCATCTCATTATCCGGCCCGCCAATGTCAGCATCATCCCTCGAATGAGATGGCTCATCAAGTTGCTGCTGGGATGAGCGACCTGCTTTCCGCTTCCTATAGGAAGCTGTGGGTCGCTGTCGCGGAATTATTTGGCCCAGCACCTACAAAACATTTAACGAATTTAAGTCAACAAATAAAATTAAATTTAATTATATACATTATTTAAACAATTAAAATTATATAAATTATAATTAATATACTTATAATTTTAAATTTTAAAATTTGACCGGTCAAACCACCGGTCAAAATAGTCCCGGCGAACAGCCGGCGCGGATCGCCCGCGCAGGATCGCCCGGGCGATCCTGCGCGGTCGCCCGGGCGATCCTGCGCGGTCGCCCGGGCGACCCTGCGCGGGTCGCTGGCAATGCTTGTCGAGACACCCAAAATAATCCGGTTTCCTACCGAACTACAATTAATTTGTAGCGATAGTGGTACCAGGTCGAAATCCCAAAGGAACTAATTTGCAATTTGAAAACCAACGGTAACCAAGAGAAAATTATGTTTTGATCCAAGAAAAAAAATTAACCTGTAATAAAATAAAAAAAACAAATTCAATAAACAAGAAATCTTCAATTCAAAGGGAATATGATTCAATTGTCATATTGATCACAGATTAGAAAGCATTCTTTTACTCAAATCGCCAACTCCTACATTTAATAGAATAGTCATATTAACATAGATTTTTCAATAACATTTATCAAACCTAGCATTTGATTAAATCTTGTCATGACAGACTGGGCACGATAGCGTTCCATGTCTATTCACAACAGCAAGAAACATGGAAAATTAATTGGCTACAAACTAATTAAAAGAAATAGATGCTTTCAAATAGTTGTGTTTATTTATTGCATCTTAGGCTATCTTGTACGTACTTGTCTCACCAACATACATGAATCGCCTAATTGCTACTTGATTTCACCAACTTATGTCTATTACGTAACACTTAATCGATGAATAGCAAGAGAAGAATAAATACTTATTAAGTTGTCAATTCAACAAGTATTTATAGTTCTGAATTTTTCAAGCAATAAATAATATTTGAGTGTAAAAAGAAATCAAATTAAGAGCAAACCTCACAACATAATAATTGAAATCAATCCCTTGAATTGAAAGATGAAAACTTAGCCACTCATGTTCAAGAACGTGACCTCAAGATTCTTGAGAAAAACTAAGGAAAAGAAAACTACTTATTTGAAAATTCTATTGTCTACTTGTTTTTTTTTCACAGAACAGCGTCTCTTCTATTTATAAAACTCTTCCTAACATAGTAAACTAGTGTAAAAATAAGATAATATTCTTCCTTAAATAAAGTAACCAAAAGATTTAAAATTCTCACTCCTAATCTTTGACTAATTCTTTCTAGCAACGACAATCCAGCAAAGCAAAAAGAGTTCAGCAGCAATCTGTTTGCAAAAATTCCAGCAACTGCAACTTAGTCCCTGAAGTCTTCAGTATTTCCATTTCGACCCCATAATTTCTGAAAATTTACAGTTTGGTCCCTGTATGTGTAAAACTGAGCAAAATACCTTCAAAATCTAGAATTCAGTCCCTAACACAAAAAAATGTGAACATGAGCAACAATTCATCTCATAAAGTCTATAAATCTACAAGATATTCAATAAAATAAACACTAAACTAATAGACTTATCAAATCCCCCACACTTAAACCATGCTTGTCCTCAAGCATTCACATTTTGAAACTCAATCAAGTAGTCATAGTACACAATGAGATAACCAAGGCGATCGTTGATAGAACAAGTGAATTACTCATTTAGAAAAATAAGTGCAACCATTTAGAATGTACTAAAGTTTCATGCCTCACAAAGATTCACTACATTCACTCCAAGTGTTTATGGGGACATATATAAGTATGCTCTCAATCAAAACATAATATGTCATCCCATTGGCTTGGCATGCATCACCTCTTCTTAGCAACAAAATGAAATTTTGCAACATCAAAGGGACTTGAGGTTTGTGACGGGTCTAGGGTGAGTAAAAGGTAAGACATATGGGTATGTAAGCTAAAGTTATCCAAATATACGCATGACACATACTCAACACTCACCATCAATCCAAATGACCAATGTATAATGGCAACAATGATACTCCTAATAATCTTAAACATTATCACCGTATGGAAAAGAACACCGCATATTTCATAAGTCCATGGTGACTTAAGAAATATGAAACATTACAAAAAACCATACCTCAAAGCCAATTTCCTATACAAACTGAAAACAGTGCCAATGTTCTTCCCCTTTTTTTTTTTTTTTTTTTTTTTTTTTTCTTAGGCACCTTATAATTTCCTTTTTTCCTCGTTTTATTTGTTTTTTTTTTTCTTTTTTTCTGAAATCGAAATCACCTTCAAGAACTTCCTTGTTCTCAATGTACACAACTAGAGCATTTTTCCGTTTCTTTCTTTCTAAAAAACTGAATCTAACTAAAAGACCAAAGCGAGCACAAAGTTGCCATTACACAGCCACCTCATACCACTAACCAATGTCAAGCATGTAATCATACATATTTCAGATAACAGGATGAAAAGAAAGCTAAAACAACAAGGCTAAGGGGTTATATAAGTGGAGTTACAAGAAAAACAAGTTCAGGCTCAACATGGTTTACTATGGGAAACAGAGAGGGAAAGGATTTTGAGAAAGCTAAACTTGGTGAACCTAGATGCCCTTATCATATATCACAAAAATTTCACAAGTGCCAATATGAAATGCATAACATGAGCAAATCCTGCGATGTGCATAATATGAATGAACCCTCAATAATTTGAGCAAGTGTACTCTTTGGCTATGAAAACGCACAAATGGGTTGTTTGCATAAAAGTTCAGCACATTCTTTACTTCAAAACCAATGAATTGCACAATTCATTTAGAAAACAATTGAGAAAACTAATCACAAGTTCCAATACGCCTTAGTATAATCAAACCATGTACTTTTGACTCAAAAACCATTTAAATTCGGACAATCGATGTTCTGAAAATTTTTTTGAAAAAGTTTCAATACAGAAACTCTCCCCCCACACTTGATTTCCACATTGTCCTCAATGAGGCTTCATTGAACTCACATAGAATAAAAACAAGGAGCTAAGCACATGTTCATATGAAAGTTCAACTAATACTCATTCATTCACAGCACATGAAAAATCAAAAATAATAAAAATCAAAGGAGAAAAGTTAGAAACTTCCTGGAATAGAGAGCAGTCCTATGATGATGGAGAATGGAGGTGCGAACTTCATCTGTTCAAGGAAAATCTCTACCTTGAAGATCGTTTTTAATGTCAAAACTGAAAGAGCAAAATCAACAGTAGAAATTTCAGCAATTAGAATTGATAAACCGCATCATTTATTAAAACAGAAAAAAACTAAATATGGGTTGCCTCCCATTCAGCGCAATTGTTTAATGTCGTTATGCTCGACACATGCACTTCCTCAATCAGACAAGTAATGAGGAGTTCCTAATGTGATATCCACCACATTAGAGACATTCAAACCTTCTTGAAACAACTTTAACCGATGCCCATTCACCTTGAATATCTTATCTGTATCAAGGCTTTTAATCTCAACTGCACCATGAGGGAAAACATTAGTAACAATAAAAGGACCGAGCCAACGAGAGCGTAGTTTCCCAGGCATTATTTTCAAACGAGAATTATACAGTAAAACCTTTTGACCCACATCAAATTGTTTTCTCAAAATCAGATTATCATGAAACAATTTGGTTTTCTCCTTGTAAATTCTCGAATTTTCATAAGCTTCTAACCTTAGTTCCTCTAACTCTTGCAGTTGCAACTTTCTTGACTTACCAGCTTCTTCCAAATCTAAATTGCAGCGTTTTACAGCCCAAAAAGCCCTATGCTCCACTTCAACTGGTAAGTGACAAGATTTCCCATATACTAAACGAAAAGGAGACATACCTATTGGAGTTTTGTAGGCAGTTCTATATGCCCACAATGCATCATCAAGTCTCAAACTCCAATCCTTCCTCCCTGGGTTCACTGTTTTCTCCAAAATGGACTTCACCTCGCGGTTGGAAACTTCAGCCTGCCCATTTGTTTGAGGGTGATAGGCAGTGGCTACACGATGTTGGACTCCAAACTTCTTCATCAAAGTTTCAACCGCCTTGTTGCAAAAATGACTGCCTTGGTCACTTATAACAGCTCGAGGAACACCAAACCTGCTGAAAATGTTAGCCTTGAGAAACCCTACAACACATTTAGAATCATCAGTCTTGGTGGCCTTTGCTTCCACCCATTTTGACACATAATCAACAGCTAGGAGAATATAAAGGAAACCACAAGATGATGGGAAAGGTCCCATAAAATCAATACCCCATACATCAAAGATTTCACAAATAAGAATAGGGTTTTGAGGCATCTCATTTCGTCTTGACAAATTTCCAGCCATTTGACACTTTTCACAGTTCTTACAAAATATATATGCATCTTTGAACAATTTTTTCCAATACAAACCACTATCCAAAACCTTCCTAGCAGTTCGTTTAGGGCCAAAATGACCTCCACATGCATAAGAGTGACAAAAACTTAAAACAGAATATTGTTCAGATTCAGGAACACATCTCCTAATTAATTGATCAGCACAAAACTTCCACAAATAGGGATCATCCCACACATAATATTTTGCTTCACTACAAATCTTATCCCTACAAGCTTTGCTAATCGAATGAGGTAAACCTCTTGTTACTAAGTAATTAACAATATCTGCATACCATGGAATCATACCTCTTAGCTGGAAAAGTTGTTCATCAGGAAAAAATTCAGAAATTGGAACTGCATCTTCTTCCCTTACCAACCTACTCAAATGGTCTGCTACTGAGTTCTCTGTACCTTTTCGGTCTCTTATCTCGAAGTCAAACTCTTGTAGCAACAAAATCCACCTTATGAGCCTTGGTTTTGACTCCTTCTTTGCCAACAAATGCCTCAGTGCTGCATGATCAGAAAAAACAATCACCTTAGAACCAAGCAAATATGATCTGAATTTATCTAATGCAAAAACAATTGCTAAAAGTTCTTTCTCAGTGGTTGTGTAATTGCATTGAGCAGAATTTAAAGTCCTTGACGCATAATAGATGACATGACTCTTCTTGTCAATCCTTTGGCCTAGAACTGCCCCAACTGCATAGTTGCTCGCGTCAATGGAACCAAAAGAAAGAAAGAAACCCAAATTCCTGCAGCTTGAGACGTGGATTTGGGGAAACAACAGTAGCTAAATCGGTAGAGAAGTTCTGAAATCGCCGCTGTTTCTGGGTCTGAATGGTGAACAATGAAAGAAACTACCAGCAATGGAATCAAGATTCTAGAGCTACTATGGCTTATAGCCTTGTGGTGTTGAAGGCCAAAAGACGCAGCAGCGGTGGTGCTGCTAGACTTGAAACCGAACTGATATCACCTCTGATGCAGGGTTGTAGACAGTGTTCCACTGCTAGCTGGGCGAATTGGATTGGGAGCGGTCTGGGAACAGAACAGAGGAAAAATGAAAAAGATGTCCTGCTGCTGGGTCTGCTACTGTTGGTAGAAAAATCCACCGTCCTGATTGTGGCTCTGGAACTCAGCGGCGGCGGAGATGGAGTTGTGGATGTTGACCCAACAGTGGTGGAGAAATGGAGAGTAAACCAGAGGGTGATGATCGGCTGGTTATGGAGGCGCTGCGTGGTGCTAGCTGAGGATGATGAACGATCGGCGGCACTGTCAAAGGAAGAAAAAGAATTACAGCAAAGGAAATTAGAAATTGTAAAAAGTAAAAGAGGAAAGTAAATAAAGAAATATATATTTTACGTAAAAGATTAAGAAGACTTGGAAAATTCCTTTTTAATAAAAAAAATGGGTAAAAATTGAAAGAGGCAACTATTATATTTTTTTTTTTTTTTTTTTTTAAACGCAAAAAGAGAGAGAAAAAATAGAAAGAAAAATAATACTAATATGTAATTTAATAAAACAAGTTATATAGATAAGGGACTCTGTAAAAAAAACTGAAGGAATAGAAAAACAATAAAATAAAAATCTTTTTTTTTTTTTAGTTTAAAGATTATCCCTTTTTTCTTAATAACATATATAGCACAAACAACCGTTGGACCAAGAATTAATCTTAGTTCCCCGGCAACGGCGCCAAATTTTGGCAATGCTTGTCGAGACACCCAAAATAATCCGGTTTCCTACCGAACTACAATTAATTTGTAGCGATAGTGGTACCAGGTCGAAATCCCAAAGGAACTAATTTGCAATTTGAAAACCAACGGTAACCAAGAGAAAATTATGTTTTGATCCAAGAAAAAAAATTAACCTGTAATAAAATAAAAAAAACAAATTCAATAAACAAGAAATCTTCAATTCAAAGGGAATATGATTCAATTGTCATATTGATCACAGATTAGAAAGCATTCTTTTACTCAAATCGCCAACTCCTACATTTAATAGAATAGTCATATTAACATAGATTTTTCAATAACATTTATCAAACCTAGCATTTGATTAAATCTTGTCATGACAGACTGGGCACGATAGCGTTCCATGTCTATTCACAACAGCAAGAAACATGGAAAATTAATTGGCTACAAACTAATTAAAAGAAATAGATGCTTTCAAATAGTTGTGTTTATTTATTGCATCTTAGGCTATCTTGTACGTACTTGTCTCACCAACATACATGAATCGCCTAATTGCTACTTGATTTCACCAACTTATGTCTATTACGTAACACTTAATCGATGAATAGCAAGAGAAGAATAAATACTTATTAAGTTGTCAATTCAACAAGTATTTATAGTTCTGAATTTTTCAAGCAATAAATAATATTTGAGTGTAAAAAGAAATCAAATTAAGAGCAAACCTCACAACATAATAATTGAAATCAATCCCTTGAATTGAAAGATGAAAACTTAGCCACTCATGTTCAAGAACGTGACCTCAAGATTCTTGAGAAAAACTAAGGAAAAGAAAACTACTTATTTGAAAATTCTATTGTCTACTTGTTTTTTTTTCACAGAACAGCGTCTCTTCTATTTATAAAACTCTTCCTAACATAGTAAACTAGTGTAAAAATAAGATAATATTCTTCCTTAAATAAAGTAACCAAAAGATTTAAAATTCTCACTCCTAATCTTTGACTAATTCTTTCTAGCAACGACAATCCAGCAAAGCAAAAAGAGTTCAGCAGCAATCTGTTTGCAAAAATTCCAGCAACTGCAACTTAGTCCCTGAAGTCTTCAGTATTTCCATTTCGACCCCATAATTTCTGAAAATTTACAGTTTGGTCCCTGTATGTGTAAAACTGAGCAAAATACCTTCAAAATCTAGAATTCAGTCCCTAACACAAAAAAATGTGAACATGAGCAACAATTCATCTCATAAAGTCTATAAATCTACAAGATATTCAATAAAATAAACACTAAACTAATAGACTTATCAGTCGCCTGGGCGACCCGCCGGGCGATCCTGCGCAGATCGCCTGGGCGATCCGGCCGCTGGGCAGCCGCTGCAGCCGGATCGCATGGGCGATCCGGCGGTTACGAAAACACTTCAAAAACATCACCACCACGAATTTGAATAAGGAAAACACTTCAAAAAATCAATTACCTTCCCGAATAACCCTTTTCCAGCTCCATGGCGCCTTTGGGGTTCGTCTCCTCCACCGTCCATTCGCCCTTGCGTTCTAGAAGGTTTGTTTGAAGAAAAATGTTGAAAGAGTTTTTTTGTGTTTTAGAATGGTATGGAGAAAATGCCCCGCATTGGATTACTTAAGGCTGCATTTGGCATCCTCACCCAAAAGAGGCGCCTCTACCATGGGTCGGACGCATTAGAAACGCGTCCGACCCATGGCTGCCGCGCCTCTTAATGCGTCTGTACCCATGGTTCCCCACCCGTTCAAGGTGGACTATTCCGTGGGCGGATTTGCCATTTTTTGCGTTTCTTCAATGGTTACCGCACGTTATTTAGGTGGTCCGCCCATGGTGACCGTGCCTAATTTGAGTGGCTGATCCATTGCAAATTAGATTTTTTGAATATTTTTTATTTTAAATTTTTTCTTATTTAAAATAATGGACATTTTGGTCCATTTATACTGAAATTTGAGCTACAAATAGCAATTTTGAGCTACGAATAGCAATTCAGTTCTTCACTCTCTCATCTTTTCAATCAATCAATGTTCAATCAATGTCTTTATCTTTAAAATTATATATCTAATCAGATTTTATCTTTATAATTATATTTTTTATTATATTATTCAAAAAATACATATAATATATTAAAAAATTAGATAATTCAAACATGTAAAAAAAAAAATAATAAATCACCAGTGCCTTTGCACGGAGTCCTAATCTATTATTATAATAATTTAGTAAACAATTTTAAAGAAGCAGATTAGGATGATGTGATTGACCGTCCAAAAACTAAACATGATTAGGAGAATTTAATATTAAGAAAATGATTTATAATTAGTAATGACTTGTTCTGACAGAAAAGAAAACAAAAGTCCGGCACAATTGGGCATATATTATTATTTGACGGTGGATAATGTTTGTTTGGGTTGGGTTGGGATGATTTCATAAGTGATTAATAATCCTTTCATTCCAACAAACCCACGTCGCTGATTGGCTCAATCAATTGAAAAAGCACAGCAGTGGATAGCAGAAGAAGGGTTTTTATACAAATGGGGGGTTTTCTTTCTTGGAATGCATGAAAAGGCAGCAATATGGTGCAGAAGTGAGGGCAACTCCCCATTTCCAATTTGCTTCCGATCACGGAAAACCACACAACGGAAAATAATTCCAT
Source organism: Knoxia roxburghii (assembly GCA_030378225.1). Taxonomy (NCBI): domain Eukaryota; kingdom Viridiplantae; phylum Streptophyta; class Magnoliopsida; order Gentianales; family Rubiaceae; genus Knoxia; species Knoxia roxburghii. The sequence goes on along the minus strand of CM059420.1, from coordinate 38,367,273 downwards.
CCAAGGAAAAAATACATGCAACGCAAGTCAACATCTTCGCCTTTAGCACATTATAAACTAGATTCTTGTTTGTTTTGTTGGTTTGGAAAGAATAGAATGGCAAGAGAAATTATAAGCAACAGAGTGACCAGAAAAGAAAACTACGTGAACAATTGCATACCACACTCCTGTCTAAAAATCTGTACAAATGAAGCCTTACTCCTTATTTATACATAAATTGGAAAGTCATACAAAGTTTCATGAAGAAGTTTGGCTACAACTTACTCAGCTGCTCTAAAAGTTTCAGGTTAGCTCCAACTTGTGTTGACAACGGCATAATGATGGTTGTCTCTTTTTTTTGTGTCAATCTGCTGATTGTGGAAAATTCCAGTTGTCCTAATTAAATACGCTACGAATAAAAGTTATCACTTCATGTCACTTGTACTCGTTTTGAGCAGGAAAAATCCTTACAGACCGATCTGGTACGTTCCAGTGCGAAAAGGCCGGAACGAACGGGACACGAACGTGTCGCTATTTATCGGAATGAACTCATTATGATGCCCAACATAAGTTTGCTTGGAATGCGTATCAAAAGTTGGTTTTGAAACCCAAATCAATGGGTTTCCCCAAACCCACTCCCCCATGAGTTTCATATTTCCATTCCCATTCGCTTTGTTTCTTCATCACATACCCTCTGAACGCTGCCCTTAAAGTTCAACAGATGAGACTAGCCCGCTTCCGCCTCGATCCTCTATAGAATTTTATGCTTCGCTCCAGTCTATTCAGGTGTCTCCAATTATCAATCGAAATTCTCATTCACTCTATGCACTGCACTAGAGCACTCTCGCCTCGTTTCTCTGTAGAATCTTTACGCCTCGCTTATCTTGAAGTTCATGCAACGAAGAGAAATATGTTAAATGGCCGAAGAAGAAGTTTCTGCAACTCCAATTGAATCCCGAATAAGGCCCATTGAAATGCATGAGAAGGGGCTTCTCTAATCTCTCAGTAAGTGTAGACCATGAGAAAATGAGATTTATGTTGTTTCGATTGTTCTAAGTATGATTTTAATTGAATCTAGTAACGAGCAAAGGTGTGTGGTGTGATAGTTCTGTTATAAAATCGCTTGTGAGGAACAATAAATGGAGAAAAGGAATTACTAGTTACCGTCCCAATACTTTTTTTTTACCGCTCCAATTTGGACTAAAATGCCTCCCTACAATACTCTCTCTCTTCCTCCCCCCTTGTGTAAGAGGACACTTTTGTCAAAACCTATAGACTACCGCCACAAAAAGTGAGGCGGTAACTAGTAACCCCATGGAGAAATGGGTCAAGACATGCGCAACAATGATTATTGATGAAAATAGAAAGGTTTGGGACTCTATGCGTCGTGCATTGGGTTTCCAACCTTTTTGCCGGGAGATAGAAAGGTCTGCAACTCTACGTGCGACTTTATAAGTCGTAATGTCACGCATCCACCCGTAGTAGTTAAAAACATAAAATGGTCGCAGAAATAGCCGCGACTTCATCTGTCTGTTCGTTAAGTTTGATTTCCGACTAAATAAGTGACCAAAACAATAGCTGCGACTTCATCGGTCTGTTTGTTAAGTTCGATTTCCGACTAAATAAGCGACCAAAATAATCGTGAAAATACTTGCCCAAGTTAAATAGTACTATTTGAAAAATAAAATCGATATTTTATAATTTTCTAAACTCATTCCCTCAACAAGTCAAACAACAAAAATGGTAATAATACACAAACCTACCTTACAAACCAAATCGTTTTATTAAATTTCCAAAACACGTACTCATTCTCATTCCTATCATACCCATACCTATTCCGATTCCAATTCCAACCAATTCTACCAAATGGTCCTTGAATTCTCAAGTTTACAGTTTGGCTTACAATGTTTAACTATTAAGACACAACTTGGTTCTTAATATTTATAATTGTTGGAAGAATGAGAGGAAAATAGTGAATGAAAAATTAATTGGGAAAAGTTAAAAAACAAACTTAGGAGTGAGAACTCTTTGTCCCACGTTGAAAAATATGGGAAAGGGGTGCCGATCCAGGTCGGATATAGTCCAGGTTTGTACTCAACATTTTTCAGTTCGTTGATTTTTTTTTTTTTTTTTTTAAAGGAGATTATGCTGTACACAAACCTTGGAATTTTGATTTGTTTCTAAATACCAGCCCCAGTTTTTCTACAATCTTAAAACAAATTTTTTACTACCACGGTTGGTACTTATATTATTGTTTATACTACCTTTGTCAAATCATTACTTTACCACCAATTCTGATACTAGTATTACTCTTTCGGTGGTTATCCCTACAGTGTCTGGTAGTATTAGTATAAAATTGTCTTATTGTCACACTTATAATATCACATTAAATATAAAATGATATAATTGGCCTCTATTAGCACATCAATTTATTACCTAATAGAACATTACATAATTGATGTCTCTATAAATATGTTATTGGAACACAAAATTAAATCTTATTATGACATTTGACGTAGTTGTGGTAATATATTTAAATTATGACATCAACAAGTGTAATATATTTTTATGGGAATATAGTGACATTGTTTAGTGTAATTTATACCAAATGCATTATCACATTTATTTTTTTAAGATATTAATCCATTAATAAGTGTAATTATAAACATTATAAAAATATATAATTTTTTTATTTATATTAATGCACTATATAATGTGATAATAATAAGGGAACTTTAGTCTCACATTGAAAAAAGAGAGGAGTGTCTACCACTATTTAAGCAAATGAACTTTTAGTGGGTATTGAATTTCATACTCTACATTATACGTTACACGTCCCGCTCGCGCGCGCTCCAAAATAGCTTGAACTTGTATGCGAGCGTACGCCTGTGCCAGCTAACATGATTGTCAGATCGCTCGTAGGCAAAAACGGTGAGTCTGATCAACCTGTGTTTTGTTTCATTTTACAACTAATTACAACATTTACATATGTTATAATAAATTTAAATCATGGTCTACACAAACAATGCAAAATGTCACAACACACGCTTTATTACAATATTTATATATGTTATAATATATTTAAATTATGGTCTAATATAACATTCTTAAACACGTATCTTGATATTTTATAGTGTTTTGATAGCTGTTATACCTATTATAACGGCACCATATAATGACACTAAAATTTCGTGTCACAATAGGCAAAAAATGTGACAAATTGTTATATATTAAGACATTTTCACATGTGTTAATAAGTCAAATTTATACTAGTGAGTTACCATGAGAAACCCGATAAGTTTCAAATGGTTATGTTCCACTTAAAAAAGTGATAACAAAATGTGTTGTTTTACTTGACAATCTTTAACTTGACAAGATTTCTTAAGGAGGATCTCTCAGAAATATCTGAAGGGGGTGTTGATGCTCCAGTCCTCACTTCATACAACTGATTTTGAAGCATTAAAACTATCAAAAGGCTCAAAATAGTCCAATTTGGTTCAAAATTGGAAAGTTAGTGAAATGGTTTCCAAAAATTCCAAAACTTTCAAGTATCCTTTCAAATGCTATGAAATGGGTACTTAAACATCAAACAAGTCAAAAGGATCACAATTCATGCACGAAACCTAAGGATGGCCGAACCACACCTTTAGAGATTTCAAAATTCAAACTTGTATTTCATGAGTTCTAAAAAATCCATCTAATCATTTGATAAATCTTATAACGCCATAAAAATTATTTATAAACATCAAAACCATAAAAAAAAAAAAAAGGTCAAATTACAACGTATGACCGGAATTCTTCAAAATGGAAAAATAGCCAAATAATTTTCAAAAATTCTACAAATTTCAAGGATCACTTACAACACTATAAATTATTCATAGAAACAATAATCAAGCAAAAAAACAACAATTTAGGCATGATCAATTCTTGATGGCCGAATGCTCTTCGAAGTGGCCAAAAATATTTTCAAGTTCCAAACATGATTCCAATGCATTCCAAACACTTTCAATATTCATAAAAAATTGATTGAAACACAAGAAAAGCCAGTTGGTAGCTTTTTGGCCAAAATGTGCTTAATGAAAAATTGAATGGATCCTTCTGTGAATTAGCTAATTTTGATTGAAATTCACAATTCATACTCTAAATTAGAAAATTGTATGAAAAGAATTAACATACATTGGATAGATTAGAGTTTTACCAATTTTTGAGGTGAAGAACACAAATTGGTGTTAGCTTCGGTTTTGAGGATTTCTAGCCGAACAAATCCTTCAAAATTTCTTCATAAAAAGTCTTCCAAGTTTACTCAAAGTACAGCTAGAATACTTCACAAGGATGGATTGAAGATGATTGAACAAGTGGAAATTGGAAGAAATGGATGGAGGCTTCTTCGAGTGTAGGAACCGAATCGAGGGAGCTCAATTGAAATAAACACATTAGAGTAATTGAAACCTAAAAAAACCCTAGAAATTTAGTTCCCAAAATGGAAAAACAATATATCCTCACGGAAACAATCCAAACAAGATGCAATGCATGTTTAAGATAGCATTTTTATCAATCCTTCTTGAATGAAGACAACTAGAATAAAATAATAATAATAATAAATATATTTATTATAATTTATTTATTTTTTATTATTTAAATGTATATTAAAATTATTTAGATTTTTTTTTTCAATGAGTATTAACAAATCTGGATTTTTTAACACTGAACAATTTTACCCTTTTACTATTTTTTAAAAAAATTATACAATTTATTACAATTTTATTTATTTCTTACTTTTAATAATTAAAAAAATAAAAAAAAATCCTATCAAATGGACTTGTATGGATGTAATAGAATGGAGAGAGAGTGGGGAGTGAAAGTGAGAATTTTTATTCATTAAGAGGGGAATTTATAAAAAAGTTACTCTTTTTGGTCTAAAAGGGGCGGGCAAATAGTAAAAGAGGGGGCCGTAATAGCAGTCCAGTTTAAAAAACATACAGAAGCAACAGGAGAATGCAAAATAATACATGGGTTGGAGATGCGCGAGGATGAATTATGAGGGCAATAATGCAGTAGCAAATCATGTGAGGTTGATGACAAATGTGGGCAGAAGAAAGCGACCTTAGAACTTTCAAGAATGGTTTCACTTTTTCCTCATCATTCTACTGTATAACTCTTTCTATATCTGCCCCTTCAAACTCCCGCCCGCCCCCAATTTGCTGCATTAAGTTTGTTTAACAATGCAAAATTATTGGCTCAAGTATAGTCTGATTTCTGGCAGTGGCTGGAGCTTCAATCTTCATGACAGAACCAAAGCTTCTGTCATGAAGGAAGATATGAAGAGGGTGCCGCAGCAGCAAGTCCAAGGCTCTGTCTCAATGGATCATGTTGTTGGCAGTCATGATTTTCAAAAAGTTGAAGAATACAAGCTACCACCCTTGGTGGGTGCTTTGAAAGCTTCAGCTGAAGAAGATGCTGCCAGTTTCCACTTCCTTGGGCATAACAGAGGACAAGCACCACCGTTTTCATTCACTCAGGTCATTGGTAAGCGACCATAACTTTACGATTTGCCAGAGCTTCATAACCTCTTTAGTCCTCAAGGCCCCATTTTGGAAGCACAAAAAGAGGCAGCTCAATTCTTTGGAGTTTCAGAAACATGGTTCCTTGTTGGGGGCAGTACGTGCGGGATCCAGGCAGCCATTATGGCTACTTGTTCACCTGGACATCATCTTATTCTTCCTAGGATCTCTCATATATCCCAAAATACATTATGCCTGATTATGATTCTGATTGGGATATTGCTGGTGGAATCACTCCTTTGAGGGCAAGTGAACATGACAATTGATCTACCACTATTGCAATCTGTTAAATTTATTAATCCAACATGAGTATTTAACCCAAAATCAATTGGCAATGAGTGGAGAGGCTTGAATTATTTATTAGACACATGTGTTGTGAGTTACCGATGTGGGATTGCGGCAATGTTAACACCCTTTCTTAACTCACAACACACTTTGGACTTTTTGGGTTCAAACATACCCAAACTATGGGCAAACTAATTGGGGATATTTATCAATTGATTTTGGGTTGAATGTATATGTTGGATCAATAAATTTAACACAATCAGATAAATATAAACACAAAAGATGCCTTTTGTTTATTCTACGCAGGTTAAAGAAGCAATTGAGGAGCTGGAAATGAAAGGTGAAAAAGTCGGTGCGGTTTTGGTTGTATCGCCTACTTACCATGGTATTTGCAGCAATGTTAATGAAATATCACAGATATGCAAATTTCATAATATCCCTTTGATCGTGGATGAAGCTCATAGTGCCCACTTTGGGATTCATCAGCTATTTCCAAAGTCTGCTATTTGCCAAGATGCTGATCTTGTCATACAGTCCACTCACAAAGTTTTGTGCTCTCTGGCACAATCATCAATGTTACATACGTCAGGAGGAGATGTAGTTAACAGGGACAAAATTTGCCGATCTCTTCAGACAATTCAAATAGCAGTCCTAGTTAGGTTAGTGAAAATAGAGAGAATATTTCAATAAGGCGGTTGCATTAGCCACTGAAGCTAAGGTATGATAAATGAAATTCCCAATATCGCTGTCCTTGACATTACATGTTTTCCGCAATTTCCCGCTATTGACCCTTTGAGATTGACAATTGGGACGAAATTGCTTGGTCTTTCTGGCTTTGAAGCCGATGATAGCAAGAGCTCTGGGATTGTTTCAGAACTTGTTGGAAATCGGTCGATCACGTTACCGTTTAATCTAGGTACTCAAAGAGAGCATGTCTTGAGGCTTATTTCCAGTTTGAAAGACCTAGTGGCAATCTCTACAGATGATGATACTAAATGCATAAAACACATTGAGTATAATGTTGTTGAGCTCCTTGTTGTACCCTTTGGAGATATTAGCATTATGAGTTTAACCCCAAGAGAGGCTTTCTTTGCTAATAAAAGAAAATTTTCCATGAAAGATAGTATTGGTCAAATCAGTGGGGAGCTTTTATTTCCTTATCCACCGGGCATACCTTTACTTTTCCCTGGGGAGGTTATCTCAGAAGCAGCTTTAGATTATTTGCAACTGGTAAGTAGTAAAGGTGCCAATATAAGTGGAGCTTCTGATCCTTCCTCCCTTCATGGTGTGTGATGTTTAAGTTGTGGAGATGGAACCATTGTGTGAAAGATTATCTATCTGGGCCTAACCAGAAACTCACTTTCGTGCTATGTATTCCAGAATCGGAATCTCTGGCCAGACCTAAACGCTAGCACAATCGCTATTCAAATTCTTGCTTGAAATAACATTGAGCAGGATCTTGGTATGTACTTATTCGATTTATCACGCATCAAATTCTTATTTAAAAAGTGAAAACATAAGAATTACCTATTGAAGCATTTACTTAGGTGCCTCAAGACTTTGTTCGTATGTTGTGTGGGCAACAATCTAACGAACAATTGATCAGCTAATCACCACAATCTACTTGCCAGAAAAAATTTTGCAGCTCGTCGCCCCCTGAATTTCAATCGCCGCCGCAACTGGATTTCTCCTGCCACCGCCGCCTGCCGAAATTAACCACTGACCGCCGCCTGTGACAATAACCGGCCGCCTGAGATTATGCTAGAGGGAGAAAACATTTTCTCTCTCTAACTTTTCTTATCTTGAAAATTTATGAATTGTATATTCAATTGTGTGTCTTGAATAGCTAATCCCTTGTCTAAATATAGAGTTACAAGAGAGACCCCAAGTTGGTTTAGAATTGGTCTTCCTACTGGGTTTCTGTTTCCTTCAATCATGTTCCTGGACTGATATACATCCAACTGATACAGAGATTTATTTATCCTAATCCAATACCTGATATGATTCACAATCAACTGATACATGGATTCACTTATCCCAAACCAGTTCCTAGTATGATTCACAACTAACTGATATAGGGATTCACTTATCTTAAACCAATTCCTGGTATGATTCACAACCAACTGACACAAGGATTAATTAATTACTTAATTAATTAAATCTATCTTTGTCAATAACCCAATACATAATTAATCGTACCACTAACGGATTAATTATGACACTACCATCCTACACCAGAATTGCTTCCGGAACAACTTAATTAATTTATTTTCATAATCTCCCCACATCAAAAATATAGTGCTCGTTAATATATTAATTTACTGATAAATTAATTAATTAACATCTTTAATTCTGAGACTAGTACCACTCAACCTTTTTACTATACCGGATATAAGTCCACCGGCCAGGTTTAGTATAATAAACATTACGAGCTCATCTCGGGAGCACCATCACCCCGGACGCACCGGTACATGGTTTCCTTTCGACAAGCAGCAGCACACCAAGCAACTAAACACGCGCACCCAACCTACCGAGACTATTGGTCACAATTGACCTCACCCATTAGCAGATCAAAGTACACTATGTCTAATCCTCATGCCCGCTCGAGTCTAGGGATTAAGAGATAGAATACCAAGAATAATTTGTCTATTAAATCAGTGCAAGACAAATCATTCCTAATGGTCGGGTATATCTACATGATTCAATTAGTTTAGACAAACCAATCATCCAAATCACATAATAACCTAAACCGACAGTTTGTCCAAAGCTGTCTCGGTTACGAATCTCATATATATATTATGTCTTTCAACCAATGATGAGATCTACTGTGTCACACAAGACACCTCATCATCTACTTACATAATATAAATGGACATATCATGCACAACAAAATATAACTAAAACATAAATCGATATATTACTGGAAAATTGTACAATACAAGCATATCTTATGTATTCAACTCCAACATTGTGTTCATTCAACTTCTTGAATAGAAATGTTGTTCTCATACTCATTCTTTTACCAAGTAATCAAGTTTTATATCATGCCCAGTGGAAGAACACAGCTTTGGTTTTACTATTGTTTTATCACAAGGAAGAAATGCACAAGGATCCCTATAGAATGACTCTGTATTAAATTAGTTATAAACAACGTTTCGTAGTCAACAAAATTTAGTCATATTTAGTCAAATTAACATTTTCTAGCACATGTGGCATACCCGTGCCATCTATGCGGCTACCACATGACATTCACATGGCACAATTATTAAAAAATTCAAAAAGAATTTAAAGAATGGTAAATGTAGTGCTAAAAGTTTTTAAAAGTATTAAATTTAGTCATAAAAGTTTATGAAAATATCAAATTTATTCTAAAAGTTTCTAAAAGTATCAACTTTAATTTAATTAAAAGAATTTTGCATTCACTTAATGATAATCTATCACAAATTACTATTTACAATTATTTTAAAATTATTTTTTAAAACATAAAACCTAAATCTACCATGATTAAACCGAGTCAACTCAAGTCAAAACTGATTGATCCATTATGAAATAATCAAAATGACAAAAAAAATTCAAGCTGAGATTCTATTGATAAGAAATTTGAGACAAAAGGGTGTGAGTACAAGCCTTTCCCCCATAATTTCTCTATATCAGGTTATCGGATAATATCTACAGTTTAAATAGAATTCTATTAGTCCTGTAAAGTTACGAAACACAAAAGAGAAATTCTACTATCTACTTTTTACAATAGCAAACCGGGAGTGGCATTTTGTTCTAGCCTTAGAAAGCCTTGTAGGTTCCGAGAAAGCTAGTCAAAAGAATTATAAATAAGTTACTGTCCAAAAGATGTCCGTTTCACCAAAAAGTCTACCAGAGAGTTTCCTTCTTTGTGTATAGGAGCGAGGTCTAGATTGAGCTGCTTCATCCAGTTGCTAATTTCCTTGAGTTCTTGAAAAAATCTCCATAGGATTGCCGCTTCTCCTTTGTTCAGAATTTCCACAATTTGAGAGTTGTCACACAAAAGAAGTACGCCTGTAAGAGTTTGGGAGGCACAGAACAGGCATGCTTTCTTGATAGCTTGAATTTCTGCTTGAATTGTTGTCGAAGCTTGTAGTAGGAAGGCCTCGCCATGAATGAAAATCCCTTCTTTATCTCTTAGTATGAAACTCCCCCTGCTGCTCCTCTGAGTTCCTAAGAGATCCATCCGAATTGATGATCCATTGAGATCCATCAGAACCAAAAATTTGATTTTATATTGATATCAATGAAAAAAATTAAGCTTTTTGATATTTTTTTATTATTAAAATTTTAAAAAATTAAAAATCTTTAGTTTTTAAAAATAATTTTTTGATTTTAAGAAATTAAAAAAATATCAATGTAAAATTAAAACATTTAAATCATTTATCAATAATTTTACATAAATTTTTTGTTTTAAATTTATTTTTATTTATATCAATATAAAATTATTATTTTTTAAATTTTCATTATTTAATATTAGATGGATCGATTTTGATTCTGTTTGACTCGTTTTTATCATGTGGGTTTAGGGTTGAGGTGTAAATTGCGGATTCCATGCTAGTTTGTAAAGCACGTGCATATTATTGTTTCAATAGGAGAACAAATGAGCCTTAATAGGATATATGAAATTAATTATTAGTATGTTTTGTTTCGGAAAATAAGAATGAAAAATTATAAAATAGGTTTAATATTTACTTTTTTATTGATAATGGGGGAAATTTTGATAATTAGATTGCTTGATTATTTTTATGAAGTGAATGGTTATTTTTGGTCCGTATTTTCTTATTTTTTGTTATTTTTATGGTTAGATTGCCCATGATAAATTATAAAATACTACTAATCATAATATTTAAATATAAAATAAAAAATATCTTAAATTATTTAAGTGTACTTGACTAATTTATCAAAAATACCTATTAAAAAAATTCATTTTCGTTCATCGGTGTTAATTTAATCATAATCTTTATAATTTTTTTTGTAAATTAATTAAGACCAGTTAAATAAATCTACTGGTAGTGTATTTGTCGCGACTTCATTGATGATATTCGTTGTTATGGTAGTAGTTTCGTTGGTGAAATTCTTTTGGATTGGTAGCGGTGTCGTTGACAATGTTCGCTAGTTTGATACAAGAAAATTCAGTTATCTTAAATCTAATTATTAAATCTATGTTTTGGAGTTTTCATCAGAAAATTAGTGATATATCCTTGTTTGGATTAAAATTTTGGCATATAGTGTATCCACCACTTGATAGGGTTGATTTATATAGGTTTATCCGTAATTTGTATTTCTTTGACTGTATTTTTATTTTGTCAATCGTTGCTGGACGTTTTTCACTAAATTAATATATATTTTTTATTTTAAAAAAATAGTTAAATAATAATAAAAAATTCAGAATATGAGTACTAAGGGGTGAAAAATAAAAATAAGAAGGGAGCCATAAATAAAGAAAAGGGAAGACGAGGTATAATAATAATACCTCTATGAAAAGAAACACATAGAGATAAATTGATTTGTTTCTCAAATATACTAAACGAGTTGTTGTCAGTTTTAGAGAGCGTTACTATTCTTAAAAAACTACTTAAACCAATTGGTTTAAGTTCATAAAGGAAATTTCAAAAAAAAAAAAAAATTCCAGAACGTTGACTTTGATTTTCCGAGTTGGAAGACTAACCTCTAAAGGCAAGTTGATGAGTCACGAAGCTTCTCCTCCTTACCCAGTTCGGTAAATTCCACATTGAATAGAAACTATCTTGTGAAGTCCAAGGTTCTCCCCAGTGACACACAGTCCAATTCTCGCAAAACCCCAGAACAAAAAAAAAACCCAAACATACAATCACTATAAACCAAAGCAATAATCATCATCAAATTAATTTCTCACTATTCCAGAACCCCAGATTCGTAAAAACCCACAAAGATTTTGTGCAAATTTAGCTGAAAAAGTTACTACTTCAGTTTTCACGCATGGCATCGCCAAAGAAGCCACCGTCCGATACGGAACGTCCACCGACGGCGATCCTCCACCAACCAGCTTCACCTCGATTCCCCTCTGGGACGCCCACATCACGGGCCAATAGGAGAATAGCAATAGCCGTCGATCTCAGCGATGAAAGTGCTTATGCTGTCAAATGGGCGGTTCAGAATTATCTCCGGCCAGGGGACGCCGTGATCCTCCTCCATGTCAGGCCTACCTCTGTCCTCTACGGCGCCGATTGGGGTTCCGTCGACGGATCAGTCACTGACGTAGAATCCCAGCAAAAGCTGGAGGATGATTTTGATAATTTCACCACCACCAAAGCTAATGACTTGGCCCAACCGTTGGTGGACGGGAATATTCCGTTTAAGATCCATATTGTGAAGGATCATGATATGAAGGAGAGGCTTTGTCTGGAGGTCGAGAGGCTGGGATTGAGTGCGGTTATAATGGGTAGTCGAGGGTTTGGGGCATCGAGGAAAACCACAAAAGGAAGGCTTGGGAGTGTCAGCGACTATTGTGTTCATCATTGTGTTTGCCCTGTTGTTGTGGTGAGGTATCCTGATGATAAAGATGGGGTTCCTCAAGGTGGTGAACCATCGAAGAAATCAGGGGAAATGAAGAATCTTGAAGGGCTTCATCCTGTTCCTGAGGAGGAGCCAGTTTATCATGATGCCACAGATAAAGATGCAGGTGAATGCTAATAGTATTCTCTGTGTAAATGCAATGCTGAGATGTTATTGGACTTGTATAGTTTAATTGCTTGATAATTGAATGATTCCAAAAGATAATTCGTCTTTGAGTTTGTGAGTTGCTCTGTGAGATTTATGTTCTTCTGTGATCCAATGTAGTTTTCATTACTTGGTTAAAAAGCTTTATTGCTTTGCAAAGAATGTTCTGTTTGGCCTGTTCTTGTATTAAACGAATGTCATATTAGTATGCTTGTTAAGTTATAGTGGATGTGGTTTCCTTATTGCTAGAGTCGGATGGTGTGGTATTAGGATGCCAGAAGCAGACGTGTAGAAGAATCGTTGTTTTAGATTCATCCTAATGGAATCATTAACTTATATGCAGGAAGGTTAACATTTTAGTTTACAAAACCTGCGGTTTCATATGGTGGTCCAGTTTTTGGATTTGTGATTTCTTTGTCCATGCTGAAATTTATTTTCAGACATGTGGGCGCTTAGCTAGTTAACATAGTGTGAAAATCTTGTTTCTGCTCATCGGCAGCATTTCAGTGGGACTTTACAGTTGAGATAGTCTAGCCTTGATAACAAAAGGCATATGTAATTTCTTTGAACGATTGTATTGGTTTTGTCTGGCTGGAATCAGAAATGTAGGCATGGATTGGCAAATTTTCTTGTTTCGTTGTCTGCTTTTCTTAACTGGCTTTCATTTCAATAGATATATTGAATTCCTGTTGCTGTTTCTAACTTTAAAAAAGGATAACTCTGTGGGTGTGTTTGTAAAAGTTCTTGAGTAGTCATTTCCATGTTCTAGTTTATATTTGAACGAAAGACATTCTGGTGTGAAGCGATGCTGAAAACATGCCAAGTCATTCAACATTTGCAGGAAGGTTCAACATTACAATTGCTTGATACTTGACACCATTGAAACCCAAGTCAGTTATGTAATTGACTTGCATGAAGTGTTCAGAAGAAACTAAATAAGAAGGGAACTTTTTTTTGCATTCTTTTGTTTGCTAATCCCTTCTTGTGGTTGAGTTGTTATGGGGCATTCGGCACATTTCTTGAGTATAATTGCAGTGTCCTTATTCTAGGTTGCATTATCTGTTGGAGAGTGTTGGGGATTTCCCTAGGATTACTTTTTCTGTGACTACATTTGTCCCACAATTAGAATTTTATTTGTAATACTAAAACTAGTATTATATGGGTCGGAGGGAAAGTTTCGACTGATTTATTGTAAGTAATGTAGTTCATCCTGTTGAGTGATCTGGAGTAACCATGTCTATCATTAGTGTAAGATACAGAATGACTAACATATGAGAAGTTGAATAACTAACTGTGTCATGGCCCTCCAGCAGAATAATCTCATATTCTTGCTGTGGTGAGCTCTTTCAAATGATGGTCTATTAAAAGACCTTTGCTCCCTCTTCCTGTTCCTTTTCCTGTATGAGCATGGGGTTCAAAGAATTATTACAGCTAAAAAGTCACTCATTTAAGCTATTTTGAGGGATTTCTATGATCTTTTGCCCAGTTTCTGCAGGTTTTGAGTACATTGTGAGTTATCCTTTTATCTGTTATATTTGTAAAGCCATTAATCTTGTGTTGGTCAAAGTATCTGACTTAAGCTTTCATGTGATGAAGATTTGGAGAAGGCTTTGTGAGCAGATGGGAAGCAGAGCTGATAAACATGATCTGGAGTTGTGTGAACTTATTCCCTTTTGTAACTCAGTGATTAGTTTTGAGGTGTTTCTGTGCGTATTGCCAAACTGTTTTCGAGGGTCAAATGAGATTCGGATGATTTTTGCCTTGTCTTGAGCTCTTCCTGCTTTCAAACAATTCTATATATATATTCGCATTCTTTCTGTTACATTGATTGTTGGCCTGTGAACCCATCCTGCAACTTTGAAGGTTATAAAATAAAGGTAAAAAATGTGGGCATTGCTGACTACTACTCCCTTCGTCCACCTACGAATAATGTTCTTGTTTGTTGAACTAAAACAGTTCAATAAATAAGATTATTATTATAGAATAGAGGATGGAGGATTATCATATACTAATCAAAAGATTAGTGAGGAAGATTAAGAGGTAAGGAAGAAGGGATTTTACAAAACCTAGTAGAGTACTCTATTTGACGAAATATATTGTAAAACTAGGAGTATGTATCCTAGTAGTGTTAGCTTAATAGAAATAACTCATTTAATACATTGGCTCCTCTAAATTTGACTCGTTTCTCTTTCCCTAACTAATCTCTTATATCATTTGTTAGAAGAGTATATTACATTGTTTTGTTAGTTGTAGTATATAATAATTGGTCTCTATTAATAATAAAGGAAAAATATAAATTTAGAGAAAATCGCCTTCTTTGTGTCTTGTTCTGCGCCAAAAACTCCTGCATTACGTCTACATTCTTGGACTATTTATGTCAACAATTTTACCATTATCACTGATTTTCTTTTTAATGAAAAAGAAGACTGCCATTTTTATTTTTTATTTTTTTGTTTGGGAGAAAGACAATGTGGGGTCTAAAAATTTCTCTCTATTTTAAAAAGGGCTCTTTATGATTCGTCTATAAAAACGAATGGGAGAATGGATTTGTATAGTATTATATCATCAATCAATTAAATTCCCACAACACCAACCGCTGCTTATAGAACCCAATAATAGATGGCAAGAGGACAGTTGTGAGGGAGAAGCGGAGGAGGAGGCAGCCATAGAACGAATGACAAATTTGGGTTTGGCAGCTTTTAGTATTCGGAGAAATGAAGGGAAGGCATCCATCTTTACAACCTCGTCA
Organism: Knoxia roxburghii; assembly: GCA_030378225.1. Classification (NCBI taxonomy): domain Eukaryota; kingdom Viridiplantae; phylum Streptophyta; class Magnoliopsida; order Gentianales; family Rubiaceae; genus Knoxia; species Knoxia roxburghii. Next base: position 38,351,979 of record CM059420.1, on the reverse strand, counting down.
AATAAAGCAGAATTGACAGCTGAAATCGAGCGTGCAGGTCCGAAGGGACACATCTCAAATTGAGCTACTCACGACTCTCACTGATTTAGGAAACATTTCTTTGAGCTGGATGCACATAATGCGTTTGCTGATAAGCCTTCATCATGTTGAAAAACTTTAGGGGTCGCCCTAGCTTCTCAAATAAGGGTGGATGTAGATTTTAAATTTTTAGGGAATATAATTACAGCAACATGATAGACAGACATTGAATGAAACTCGGTCGAAATAATCTACTAGAAAAAATTTTTACTCATTTTTGGAGCAAAACCCTCACTCTTCATCGTGTAGTGCCACTCTTGCTCCCAACCACAGTAAAGTAAACCCCACTTGTTCGTTCATCCTCCGCTACGCCATGCACCTTTGGCTCCGGTGCTTGCTCTGTCGGTCCGTCCTATAAAAAACTAAAAAAAGGGTAATCTATATTTAAAGTAGAAGGTGGTGTGTTTGGAAATCTCCAAGTCATAGGCATGATAATAAGGAATCCATTTATGAAGAGCCCTTTTTTAACTCCATCCATATTAGTAGTGTGGCTTAATACTTAATAATAGGCCCAAATTCAGTGGACTCTATTGGTTATCATGCATTTCAGTATCAGGCGGCTAGCGTAGTTTCGATAACTACCAATTCCAATAATATGAGCTGCATTTCGTAGCTCTCTTTTTCAGTTGTGCAAAATAGTTGGAATCAAATTGGTTAGTAATGAACAAAGAATATTGTGTGCCAATTTTCCCGTTCTGTATTGATCACCATTCGGTAGCTTTATACAATGTACATGGAGTGTCCTATTTCTAATAGAATACAATTACAATCTAACTACCATACTTATCTCACCGTAATTATATGCTGATTACATGGCCATAATCACATACTGATGATTCTGCTTGATTAGAATTACTATACTGACGACAACAGTTAGTTTTTGGTGCATGTACTCCATTAGGAGTTATCTCTATAAATATAGATAAGAAGATGTCACCTGCTCTGTAATCTATAAACTGGATATTCAGAATGTAATGTATTTTTAGAATTTCGAAACTCATTTAAAAAAAAAAAAAAAAAACTTGCCCGTTTCATTAGGATACTGTCCTGACTCGGTTGATCTATTCTTCTACCTTTCTTGATTGCCCATATCAACTTTGTTGTCAAATCTTGCAACTCTTATTCTGATTTTTATACTCTCCTTTTACTGGAAAGAGATTCTTCCTTATTCTTCTTCACCTTTAGTTTAGACATTTTCTTATCCAAAGTCTCTTCATGAGAGAGTAAAATTTTAAATTCTTCGAGAGTTGGTCCCGTAACTCATTCGCATGTTGCAATATCAACAACTTTGAATTCATAACTCAAGCCATAAAGGTTTTCCTTTGGAGAATTGCCATCTTATAATGCGGTTTTGGGAAAAGCGAACTTGAGGGTGTCCTAAACTTCATTTGGTGTTTTCACTGACTTGTTTCTCTGCAGTTGCTCATTCTCCATTCCAACTATTATTATAAACATCGTCTTTTTGCACTCAAAGTCTACCACTCCTCAAGGTTTTAGGATCACTCACTAATGGTGTGATCTTCTCTCAACTGTTTTATTTCAAAGCTTATCTGTTAAGTATTATCACAAGTTATGAAGTTTGATACTAAGGTGACGATTCAATCAAAAGACACCGCAGCCAATGCACGAATTATCAATGCTTGGTGATCCTTGGAAAGACTGATTTAACATATTCAAATTCAGCAAAAATAAACTTATCTGGCTTAGAATGTGACGAACAAGATTTTAAAAATTATTATTAAGTAAATAATTTAAAAATAATCGCTAACTAACTGTTTGAGAGAAGTTACCATTAACTGAATACAAAATTCTTTTAATTGGATTGAATGTGATACTTTTACAAAGTTTTAAGACTAAATTTGATACTTTCAAAAACTTTTAGGACTGAATTTGTCAATCTTAAAATTTTTTGAAATCTTTAATTACTATGCCACGTGGCATCCCACGTGACTAATACGTGACATGTGTGTGGATGATTGGCAGTCACGTGGCATGTGTGCAGTCGATTGGATGCCACGTGGCATAAAAATTAACATGTGTATGACCAATTATGTAATATGATCATTATATAGGACCAATTATTTATTTTTTTCTTAGGATCATTTAAAACTAAAAATTCAAAATTTATATCGAAATTATAAAACATCTTAAATAAAAACAATTTTAAGAAGTGACTCGAACTTAAAACCTATTGTTTTAAGTGGAGAGTGCTTACTACTAAGTTACAATCCTTTTGTCGATAATTTAAAATTAAAAATATAAAATATTTTATAAACACACAAACCGCCATGATTAAGCTAAGATGATAATACTAATATATGTTGTTTGATCTCTACTAAACACACAATTAATTAACCTCGATCCCAACTCTATAATCAACCTAGGATTATACTAGTTAAGCTTGTGTTAGGCACGTGAAGGTGTCGGGGAAACACATTTCTTGCATTTCCAAAGGATCCTGCCAATTCTATTATGAGGATAAAATATAATGACAAACAACAATCCACCCCCCCCCCCCCCCCCCCCCCTTTTTCTAATATTATCCCTGTCTAATACCCTTTTTTTACACTATTTTAATTTTACAAACAAAATTATTATTTTTTTCAGACAAATAATAATTTCGTTTAAACTTGTTATAAGTGAAAATCGTGAAACTTGAGTGACAAATAATGAAAAAATAATTAATTCAAACTCATAAAAAAAAAATGTTAATTTTAGCATAATGTATGGAATTATGAGCAATAGTGTTGAGATCCATCATCCGGATTAAACCAAAAAACAAAACCCCCACAAAACAAGGGATATTATTTTTGTTTATTAGGAATTATTTATTACGTAGTGGCTCAGATAATCCTCCCCAAGTTGATGATTCCATTCCACATGAAGAGGTAATATACGATTAGTGGTTGTTAATTACACCTTGTCATATTTTAAATTAACTACCAATTATTGGAACCCAAAATAGTATTAAATTGCAATAGTAACTGCTGGCTTAAGATCCTTTGTTATTTTATGTGACAAATTCTAATTATTTTATATATATATATATTATATTCCATGTTAATTTATATATATTGGTAACATATAATTTTAGTAGATTATTTTTATTTTTATATTTTATTTTTTTAGTATTATTTATTTTTTATATAATTTTTAAATTTTTTTAACAATAAAAATCATATTTAATAATTTAATATGCTCTAACCCTCTAAAAAAGTGAACCCATCGTGTTAAAAAATATAAGAGTATAAATAATTATATATTACGTAAAAATCAATCAAAAATAAAATATATATACAAAGTAATTGAAATTTATCACATGGAGTGTCACAGAGGAATCGCTAGTCATTGACCATTGCAACTATTTTCTAAGGATTAAAAATAATTTTTTCAACTGCAGGGTTGCACCCTTTTCATTTTTTTTTTTTTTTTGTTTACGATTTCAACTTTGATTATATTTTGTAGGTTTAATTCAAATTTATAATAAGACAAACCAAAGAACAAATAGACAAATTCAATTGTGACACATTAATGTGGATTGAGATTCAATTCTTGAAGCTAACAGGTCAGGCTCAAATTCAATGGATATGGATATTAATAATATGGACAAAATGGCGTCCAAAGAAAGTGATTCTCAATGAATTAGCAACCACGCAGCTTTGAGTAAAGAAAAAGGGTGGGATTTTGGGTTCCATTAGGGGGGACTTTGAGAGGGTCAAAACCATAGCCATTGGCATCCACAAAAAATGGCTCCATGTCAAAAATAGCATGGTCCCATCCCACTTCTTCAAAGTCTAAGCCACCAAATATTTGCTCCATCATCATCTTTGTAATGGGAATCATGGCCTTAGGGCTTAGGGCTTAGGGCTTAGGGCTTATACCATATATTAATTAATTTGTTTTAAATAACCATGATTGTCGAGCCATTAAATACTTGTTAATTTATTGAGTCCACAAATGGTGGTGGGGTTGATTTTGACAAATTTTATACCAACTGTGTTGAATCAATCGAGGAATTCTCCACCTTCAACTTGTAACCTCTTTTGTTTATTTCCCCCTTTTTAAACACTATTTTATCATACACTAAGATTTCTAGAAGCCAAATTGATAGACTGAAGAATCCTCAAGCATTCAACTATCCAACTTTGTTTATTTCTCCTCTTCGTGATAAGAGTCGTATCATTTTTTATTTCTTTTAAAATTTAATTGATCAAATTAACGATTCTTAATTTTTTTTTTTATATCACATTTAGTTATTTTTGACGAAAAATTAGTGTACTAATAGATTAAATTATTTAACTACTAGTTAAACATACTTTTTAGTAAATTATAATATAAATTATGATTTGTTTAACTTATTTTTTATTTAAATTTTTTTAATATTTAACTCATTTAGAATTTTGATTATCATTTTGAATAGGAGGTCGATATAAATAGAATAAACATTAAGAAAATTATAAAATAGATTGAACAAACTATGATTTAATAAAAAATATATTTAACTGGTGATCAAATTAGTCAACCCATTAATTCATTACAAAGACAAAAGAAACTAATTTGATCGATCGGATCAGAATTTAAAATTTAAAAAGGGCAAAAAATAATATAACACATGTTATAAAAAACCATTTAAATCTCAAAAATATACAATACTTTGTCAAAATTTCACTTTAAAAAACCGACCCTTAATACATAATATAGATTCGACCCTGATGTCAAATACTTGTCACGCTACTGCAATGAATTCAACCAAAGCCTCACAATAAATTTTGTTAATTTTAAGAAAAGTAAGAATTATATACAAAATTATTAAGGTAAAATCACTATTTCGTCCATGGATTACTTATCAACTTGCAATTAAATATGGCAGATGGAAAGAGAATGCACGCTTGAGTTCTCATCATTTGGTACGTATTTTATTATTATTGTCCTAACTCCTAACTTGTGGGCTCTGTTTATTTCCTTTATTTATACCTCTTTTCTTTTATTATTTTAAGTTAGCGTTTACAAAAGAGATTCCCAGTTTTGAAGATTGAACCTTATACAAACTTGGCACACTAAAATCTTAAAAAATGCCAGAAACCTTCAAAACAATGTTGAATAATGCATTATGTGACATGAAAGTTTAGATGATTTTTTCCTATTTTCCGTCTTAAAAAATTGACATATTTATAATGAAAATTTTGGGGGCGGGACCGAAAGGGAGTTAAAATTTAGAGTGTGGACTGAAAGAAATTAAAAATTTAGATATGTAGACTAAAAGGGGCCTATCAGATTTATAAAATCTGAAACTCAAATTAATTAAGAGTTCGGATTTTACAAATCTGAATTAGTAAATAATTAATATATTGTAAAATTTTACAATGTAAAAAAATAAAAAGAAAAATAGAAGAATAAATTCAGATTTTTGAAATCTAAATTTCCTTACATTCGGATTTCAAAAATCCGAATTTATTCTTCCGAAAAATACTTCTTTAAGAATTGGAAAAGGTAATTAAAATTCGAAATTCAAAATTTACAAAACCAAATTTTACTCAAATTCGGATTTTGTGATAAAAAAAATTCCAGAATTTAATAAAAAATTTGTTCAATCATTGGTCCACTTAATACGATTCAAATTTAATATTCGGATTTTAGAAATCCGAATTATATTGGGTACTATAAAAACTAAAATCCTAACTTTTTTTCCATAATCTCTTCTTCTCCTTCCACCAAAATTCTCTCTCTAGCGGCCAGAAATTTTTTTTTCTGCATAATTTGGCATTCCGGCTCAATTTCTTCATAAATCTACGTCACGTGGTGATAGCGTACTAAGGTAAGTCACATATTAAGTGTTTTATGGTTGATATTTGATTATTCTTACAATTTTCATATTATTAGATTGTATTTTTATGTGATTATATGATAATTTTTGAGTAGGTGATGAAATGTGGTTTGGAAATACATGTATTAGTAGTGAAGGACTAAGATTTGTGTAAATTTTGTGGATTTTATAATGAGTAGTAAAGGCAATTAGTAGTGTAATTATTTAAATTACGAATTTAAAGATGATTAGTCGTTAGTGGTAAGAAAATTATAATTAAAATAATATTAGCGTATTATTGTTGATTATTTATAATATTTTGGGATGTTTCATGAATTTTAATTACGAATTTAAATATGATTAATCGTTAGTGATAATGAAATTACAATTAAAATAATATTAGCTCATTATTGTGGAATGTTTATAATATTTTGGGTTATTTCATGAAATTTAATTATTATTTTAAATATGAATATTTGTAAGTTGACTGTTTAATAATTATTTGGGTTGTTCCATGGATCGTGGTTTAAAAATTTAATTGCTAATAAATTGAGATAAAGAAAATATAAAATTAATTGTTATAATGAAATTTTTGTGATTTACAGGTAAAATAGAATTTAACGATCCGTATATGTTTAATTTATATTGGACATCTACATTTGATGTTCATAACAGGCCGAATTCGGATCATACATTATGCATCACTCGTAGAATGTCAAGGGATGAATTTGTAGATAGTATTTGCGAAGTAATTGGGCGGTCAAAGAATTATATGAAAGTAATAATTACAGCGTTCTTTGAACTAGATGGGTCGATGAAACAAGTGGTAATAAATTCTGATGATATGTTGGATTTAATTTATACTTTTCGAGCATATAGTTTTATTTATGTGAATGTGGGGATTAAGGAAATTGAGACATCAGGAAGAGTTGGTTGGCGAAATGTCGGTTCGAGTTCTTCACAAGGTGTAGGAGCTCAATATGATTTTGAATTCCGTTATGATTTTCAAGTGAATCCAAGTGCCATGGATTATATCATTGAGGATGATGGCGACGATGTTCATACATCCGATAGTGATTTTTGTTCAGACTCTACCGAGTTTAGTACTGATGAAAGTGATGAAGAGTTTAGCGGGTAGGAAACGGGACATTTCGTATATTCTGATATCGATGAGCAAGATCGGAATGCCCTTGATCGAGATGAACATGCTTTGCCCCTATATAATGGTAATCCCGATAGTATAAAATTGGGTACTGTTTTCAAAGACAAGAAACAAGCACAACGGGCCATAACTGCATGGAACCTCTCGAGGGTTATGAGAGCAATACAAACACATGGTGTGTTGAATGTAAAATCATAAATATCCTCCAGCCGAAGGTTATTCTCCATGCGAATGGAGAATTCGGGTGTCCAAAAGAAATCGCTCTCACGGTAAATGGGAAGTGAGTGTTTGGTGTCCGAATCACAATTGCATAGGGATTTCTGATGGCAACGACCACTATAACGTGACATCGAACTCAATAACCCCACTAATAATGAGTCAATTTGAAAGAGATCGGAGTATAGTGTTGCTGCAATTATAACTGATGTGAAAAACCAGTTAAAAATCGACGTGAATAAGAAGAAAGCTTGCATGTCAGACGGAAAGCCATCAAAATTGCATTTGGTGATTGGGTGTCCAATATCGTGGAGTTACCAAGGTAAGTTTTTAAATTTTAAATTATATTTCAAATATAATTGGAATTAATGTTTAGTTGATATTTAGGAATTGATATTTTTAATGGTTGGTTTATGTAAATTTGTTGCTGCTTTACAATATTCAAATCCAGGGACGATTGTAGAATGAGATGTTCTACAAGGTCGCTTGAATCAGAAAGGATATTGAAACGTGTGTTTTGGTCATTCGGTCTATCTAGGCGTACGTTTGGCAGATTTTGTCCACCGATTGTGAGTATTGACGGGACACATTTGAGGGGTGCATACAAGGGGAAGTTGTTTGTGGCCATTACTGTTACAGTTGCACGTTGTTTGCTGCCATTGGCGTTTGCCTTGGTTGATGAAGAATCTACTGAAAGTTGGACCTTTTTCCTTAAACACCTCATTAATAATGTATTTGGTGAACGTCCGACATGTGTGCTATCGGACCGGTGTCCTGGATTAATAGCTGCTTTTAGAGACATGGATGAATGGGAAGAGGGTATCACAGGTTACCACAGATTTTGCCTGCAACACGTTAGAAGCAATGTCATGAAGTATTATCGCGGCAATAGATTAAACAGTTTGTATTGGGAAATTGGGTCAATGTGGCAACCTATAAAGTATGATAGAGTTGCTCCCGAGCTGTTCCAATACAATGAGGGCGCATACCATTATATGATGGAAATTGGTAAAGAGAAATGGAGTTTGGCGCACAACGAAAACCATCGCTGGGGTAACTTAACGACGAATATGTCAGAAAGTTACAACAGTGCCCTGAAAAGCGTCTGGTTTCTTTCAATCCGATCAATCATTGAGTCCACTTTCTAGAAAACTAAAGAGATATATCAGGTTGAACATGATGAAATTCGTAGATGCAAAACTCCATTTCCTCCTTTGCTGTGGCAAACATTCACGAAGTATGAGAGCCGCGCTGGGGGACATCAGGTAAAGCCATATGATTGGGAGAACAAAATTTTCAGGGTAAAAACATGTGTGCGGTTTGATGGTAAAGGGGGAAACTTCCACACTGAGCTCGCACATGTACGTGTCACAAGTGGTAAACATACAGAATACATTGTTCCCGTGCTTTAGCAGTGTGTCGTGCTATTGGTGAAAATGGTGCAAATCTAGTTGACGAATTCCTTACCGTGAGAAATTGGAAGAAGTAATTTGGGAATGCCAGTTTTATACCCATCCCTTTGAAAGTTCATTGGCCACGAGACGTTGGTTGGAAATTGCTTCCTGATTATCAAAGATTAATAGTACACTGTGCTCCTGGTCCGAGAAGGCGACAGAAGCAGAGGTATAAAGGTCAAATGGATCGCCGTGGACGTCAACGAAGAGGCAAATGCAGCAGGTGTGGTAGTGCGGACCATCGTGCTAGAATGTTTCCAATATCTCATCCTCCGTCGGACAGAACAAGGATTGGTAGAATTTATGACTCAACCGGCAACGATTAACTTGAAACTTGTCCCTTTTGATGATGTTTTGGTTAGTGTTTGGTAGAATTGATCAATTGATGTTATTATTGTTATTTTTTGTTAATGTAAGGTAGAATTGTTGAATTGATGTTGTTATGGTATGTTTTGGTTAATGTTTGGTAGAATTGATCAATTGATGTTGTTATTGTTATTTTTGGTTAATGTAAGGTAGAATTGCTGAATTGATGTTATTATGGTATGTTTTGGTTAATGTATGGTAGAATTGATTAATTGATGTTGTTATTGTTATTTTTGGTTAATGTAAGGTAGAATTGCTGAATTGATGTTGTTATGGTATGTTTTGGTTAATGTTCACAGATGGTACGCCCGTTACGGGTAACCTTGTTAAGTTGACCACCGAGGAATGGCAAGAAGAGTGTGCACGAGTTTTGGGATTTTATCCGGAGCACAGACATTTTAGGAGCGGCATGCTGAATACCAAGACTCTTAAGAATGTCATCCGTCATCCACTACCAGTAGAAGGGATTACTCCGATAGAGTATAGACAGAGGGCGCGGTGCTACATTCTTTTCATCGCATACGGATTGCTGTTTCCTGACACGGCAGGAAACTTCGCCCCTCTATATCTCTTTCAGAATATAGAGGATCCCGACGTGTGTAGAGTTCATAGTTGGGGGTCGACCGCTCTATGCAGTCTTTACCGAGGCCTTTGCAAGGGTTGGAGACGCACTGCAAACGACATCACTGGTTGTTTGCTCCTTTTACAGGTATAAATATTTTGTATATAATTTTGTTTGTCCAAATTGTATGTTTTTTTAATTACATTCAAAATTTTTTATTCTGAGTTACACATACAATATATAAATGTTTATTTTTATGCTAATATCAATTTCAATATCAATATTATTATATAGGTTTGGGCTTGGGAACGGATTCGTTGCGTCAGGCCGGGTAGAGTTGCGCCGCCTATCTGTCCCGCGGATGGTTGTTCGTTGGCCGAGCGATAGCATGTCCGCAAGAAGTTTGACAGCACCAGTCCTCACTGCTTGCTGACGTATAGAGACCAGTTAGAGGGTCTTTGAGAAGATGAGGTACGTTTATATATTTTTAAATTCTTTTCGTATTAATATGTTAATATATTATTTTATTATTAATTACATTTATATTTATTTTTTTAAGTTTCTATGGTAGCCGTACCTTAAGGACAACATGTTGAATTACCTCTATGAGTACTGTCGTGAGGGTAGACATTGTTGGATATCCCGTACAATACTTATTTACTGGGACGCCTAAGAGCCTTACGAGTCTAAATGGGTACTCTGGCAGTTTGGATGCCATCAGCCCATTCTTGATGACCCCATGATTTTCCCATTGAATGCTGATGTATACGAAAAAATCACAGCAAGGGAATGCAAGGGAGGGGGTACATCCACTGGGGGCTGGAACGTTCCAGACAATGTCATGTTTGACGAGATAGGACAACTGATAAGTATTTGCCTCAAGATGTTGAAGAGTCCCCTCCACAGGCTGATGCTGAGTACTATAGTTGGTTCAACCGCCAGACTGTCAGACTCATCAATTATCCCAACAATGATGACCCGAGGACAAACGGATACCGTGGCGAGCTAGCACTTGCCAAAGTATATGTAATTTTGTAATAAATTTCCTAATTTTTCTCCTTTATATGATTTTTGAATTATTAATATTATCTTAATGTTGTTTTCCATTCTTTATTTCATATTTAGTATAATTGATATTTTCTATTTCTTAGAACTATTATATGGATGACGTTTGTTGGGTGTTGTAGTGTTTATAGTTGGATTTTGTATTATGTTTTGTTCAATATGGTTGTGTTTGTTGTTGTACTTTTTGTTTTGGGAATTTTGAAATTTGATTTAACTACTGTTATGCAGCCAAATTTTTTTTAATAAATTTATTTTAACATGTTTTCGTAGGTGCCAAATTATATATATATATATGTTAGTTTTTAATTGAATTGATGTTTGAATGTTACATATTCTCAATTATTATCGATTATTTTTATAACGCCTGAAATTTTTATATATTTATTTGTCGACGAAATGCATGGGTGATTGATACAACAGGACCCTTGATTTCCAGAGTCACTACCTCCGAAGGCATGACGCTCAACCTGAAGTTGCGCAGTACATAGATGAGTTGTCCAACTCTCTACACAATGTACTCACACTTGCTCCTTCACAGATGCCGGAATACTAGGATCCTGCTGGTTCACAAATCCTCGCCAATAATCCACCATATTTCGCATAGGCACTACATCCAGCCCTCATTTCAAGGCATGCCCCTCCAACTGGAGGGGGCAGAAAAAGGAGGGCCATTGTATGAGAGGATGTAACTGTGGATCCTATGGAGGAGGATGATGATGATGATGATGATGATGATGATGATGGTGGTGGTGATGGTGGTGGTGGTGATTCGCCACCACGTGGTCTAGATAGTGGATGTGGAGGTGGAGGTGGAGGTGGAGTTTGAGGTAGTGGTGGAGGTGGTGGTGGAGGTAGTAGTGGAGGTGGTCATGGATTTAGAGGTAGAGGTCATCAACCTTCAGGTTCGAGTACTAGTCCTATTGCTAAGAGGGTCGGTAGAAGACAGACGTCTCGACCCTCTCGCTATGGTTTTAGTTAGACATTATGTATTCCTTTTGGATATTTAGTTAGACATTTAGTATTTATCTTATTTAATTATCATTTCAAAAAATTTTATATATTATTGTTCAATTATATTTCAATATTCTTTGGTAATGATTTATTTATGTACATTCAAGTTTTCAAATTTACAATTTATGATTTCAAATTTACAATTTATGATTTCTTCTTTGAAAAATATAGCAAACTAACTCCAATGTTTTTCCTTTCATATAAAGCCAAAATTCGTCATATAATTAGATTTTATAAAAGTTGGTTAATAAATTCGGATTTTGTAATATTCGAATTAAACAAAATTCTAATAAAATTGTATACACGTAATCCGACTTATTTTAAAAATCATAATAAAATTAATCAATGAAAATATAGTTTCGAATTTGTAAAATTTGAAACTTGCCCTCAATTTTTTAAAAAATATTCCAACTAGTATTCGGAAAATTAAAATCCGAATTATAAAAAAAAATCAGTTTTTCAAAATTCAAAATTAACCGAATTTATGAAATTCAAATTTTAATTTTTCGAATTCATTTTTTATTAAAATTCAATTGCATAAAAATCATTTTCAATTTCTATATTTTATTTTTCATCCTCAAGTTTCGGATTTCAAACATCCGAATTTTATTAATTTAATTAATTAATTTCATTAGTTTTTAATTAAAATGGATGACCTCTTATTTCGGATTCTTAGAATCCGAATTATGCAAAATTCGGATTTTAAGAATCCAAAAGGCCCCTATATATTCACATTTTTAAATTTTCAATCTTTTCAGTCCACACTTTTATTTTTACCTCTCTTTTCGGTAATTACTCTGAAAATCTTACTTATAATTTAAAGAAATGGATGCAGAAAGAAATGTTCTAGAAATTAGAAAAAAAGAAAGAGCTGCTGCCAATATGACATGCAAAAGTCTATTCTTATCTTGTCATGTTTCCAAAACGAACAACATATATCATGCATGGATAACTACCATTTTCTGGAACTGAAAAGCATTCCTCATTGCCAATGAGTAAAACCATGACTTGTCAAACATCATATTTCTCTTCCAGTTCATTATATACGGTCTCTGTCAATTTATGTATCATAAATCCTCCATCAATCAGATATTCTTCAAATATGTGTGTCCTCACAAATTTCAGTCTTCTTTTTAATTCTGAAATTCTATTTAGGACAACCGTTGATTGAGAATGAGTAAAAATCAACATTAAAATGAGGTTTTGGTCTGAATTTCTAGTGGGGAGAAATATAGAAAAACTAGAACATTAGCATACAACTTGGAAGATTTAAAGTTAGATTTTTTTAAGGGCTCCACTAATTACGTCAATAACTCACACTGAGATCATCTTGGAAGCTAGCAAATCTACCTGGAATTCCATTTACAACTCTTGATGATGATGCTTTTCTGTTCAAAAGTGGTAAAATATTACAGCCATATCTTACAAATAATCTTCACACAGGTTTGATCTCAAATCTTCATCTCCATTGCCGTGATGACCCCATATTATCTTAAATTTTGTAATTGGTTTTTATAAATTATCACCTTGATCTTGTCAATGCTCTGAACAAGGGAAAAAAAAAATAATTACAATAAGAACAGGGTGCTCTGCTTTTTTTTTTTTTTAAAAAATTCTTTTCTCCTCCAAAAAATAAAGGAAATGTTAATTGTTTTCTCTTCAATTTCATCTAGAAAGAAAGAGACTTGCTGTGAAAAAGTTCAGAAGTAATTTTGTTTGTGCATGTTGATAACTGAAGTAGAGGAAAAAATAGAGGAAAACAGAGCAGATCATGTTTATGTACGGAAGGAAAAAAGCACTTACTTCATTAATAATCATCGAATGCTTGAGAATCTGGCATATTCAGCAGGATTATTCGAGAAAAACCCAATTCTTGAATTTGAAAACCCATTTCTTTTAGTTGAATCTTCACTACTTGAAGAGCTCGAAATCATAGGTGGAGGTGATGGACTCGTTGAAGCCAAAGGCACAACTTGATTATCTCCATCATCATCATCATCACCACCATCACTGCTGTCATCCTCCTCCTCCTCGCCATCATCGTCATCATTACCATCTCGATCATCTTCATCTTCTTCATCAAAATTTCCATGATCATGATTTCCATCACCTCTGTTCTCATTCCTGTTGGCACAGGCCTGGCAAACAGAGACAGTAGGTCCAAGTTTAGGACCAGAAGCAGTCCATGGAGTTGGAGATTGGCAGGCATGGCACAAAAGAGTCCTCAAATGCTTTGCGACAAGGAAATTAGCAGTATGAACTCTAGTATCACAATCCCAACAGAGGCTAGCTTGATCTGATTCACAGTACATTTTTGCAGTAGAGTTGCAGAGTTCACATTTCTTCATTTTTCTTCCAAAACAACAAAAAGAAAAAGAAAAACAGAGTATCTGGAACAAAAAAGAATAATTTTTGCCTCCCAAATCTTAAGGTGCCCCAGAAGAGTGTTAGTTTTAGCCTACTATTAGATATTATTCTTCAGGTGGTGGTGGCAGCTGCTCTGTTCTTGCATATATATTTTTTAATGTATTTTTCTTTTGTCCTGGTTTTATGGCTGAAACAAAGACAGAAGGAAAGAGAGGGAGAGAGAAGGAGGGGGCAAGTGGCAGGTGTGTTGGGGTCTCTTTGTAAATTCTGGTTTCTTTCTTCTGATATTGTGAATCACTCGTGTGTAAATAAAGTCGTGAATATCATAAGCTTTGGAGTCTTGGACGAGAAAATCCACTTTAAGTAAATGGAATATTCAAAAGGAAGCTGTTATTTTCCTGGCAAAATATATTTTATTAAATTTAGCTTTGTTCAATAGAAATAATTTATTTAATGTATTTATTTTTGAATTTATTTATTTAATATTTTGTTGTCATTTATCAAAATGATACATTGTATTCTTTTTTTAATTGTACCATATAATAATTGTATTTTTCCTAATTTATATTTATTAAATTAAAATAATATAATAAATAACATTATTTAAATATGCAACCATTACAATGTTAAGATAGTTTGCAATAGTTCTTGTGGATATTCAAATATTTCTATTTTGAAGAAATAAATATGAAACGGGTCTTAAAAGATTATAAATTACCACATTTATTCAATTTATTGCAAATTACCATACTTTTTTCAATTTATTTCTTTCACTTTGGATGCTTGAGGCCAAGAAAAGGTTGGAGATAAGGTACTTCTTTTAAAATCCTAGGTAAACAAGTGAACTAGATTCATATGTTAAAAAAAATACAGTCAAAAATTTATTAGTTCATTAAATTTATTCTATTGTATCATTTTAATTGCTATACTTTTTCCCTTGACTAATCACTCACTAATTTAATTTGTATCACTTAGGGTCCATTTGATAAAATTTAATGTGAGGTCTGAAGACTGAACTCTGAAGTCTGAATTCTGAATTGAATAAGTGACTGAATCTGAATGACTAAAAATAAAAAGTGTACATGTCTGATTTTGAATACTGAATGAAATTTAACTGTTTGATAATATTACATGTTTGAAGTCTTAATATGGCTTTTTTTACTATTTTATCCATTCATACAAAAAAATATTTATTTTTTAACAATTGTATTAATTTAATTTTGTTAAATTTTATCAATAAAATTACTAATGTAACTTATCAAATAAATTTTACAAAATTTTAAACATATAATTTAATAATTAAAAACCATAAAACATAATCAAGTTCAGAATAAATTATCTTCTCGAATCAATTTTTTACTTATTTATGCAAATTAATTATAAATTCTCTCTGCAATTTTTTTTTTATTTATGCAAATTAATCATAAGAAGAGAATGAAAAGTGGGGCACTGTTTACCATCACCTGAGTTTATGCCAAATACCAAGGAGACAAGAAACCAAAATTGAACACGCAAAACAAACAAACAACTCTTTGATCAACTCTAATTTGATCAACCAGCACACCTACTATGCTAACAAAACACACGAACATACTGAACTCTACGGAAATTCTGAAGCTTTTAAATTCAACGTCAATGGCAATTTCCTGAGTTTATGCCAAAAATCAAAGGCGAGATGTAGAGATTTTCAGGAAAAGAGTGAAATTAAGGGGGCGGACAGAATTGAAAGAGAGAGAGTTTGGGGAGGGAAGAGGGCGGAAAATTGAAGAGAAGAGACAATAGAGGGAGATAGAGTTCTTGGGAAGAAAGAGGTCGGCAGAAGAAAAATAAAAAGAGATAACGAGATACAGAGTTACAGTAAAAAAGAAGATAGGGGGTTGAATGATAGTTTTGCCATTAAAAAAAGTTACTTAAAAATAAAAAATTGAGCGCGTTCCGTCTTCAGTGTTAAGTGATAAATAAATCATTTAATTACAGATAATAAATTTAACTAATTGATTTAGACATTTGATTTAATTTAAATGTCGCAAAATCAGTTATCAAACAAAATTAATTGAATAAGTTCTTAATCTATTAAGATTAAGTGATGAATGTGATTATCAAAGAGACACTTGCTCTATTTTAGTCGGATATCCACATTTAACTTGATGGAAAGTCAAACTTATGCTTGAAACATGACTTTTCACGGGGTAAAAAAGGAAATACAACAATACTCATTCCTCACTTTTTGTCTGTACAAAAAGAACCCAAAAATTTACATTCAAGGGTGGAGCTACATAGACCCCACCTAAAAAATCCTAAATTATCCGTACCTCAAAAATCCTAAATTATCCTTAATATGTCTTTATATTACAAAAAAAAAAAAAATTAGTGTTGTCCCACTAAAAATTATAATATTAAGGGGCAAAAAGTAAATGAATAATAGTGAGAAAAAAAGAATTAAAAAATTTTACTTTTAATAAAAACTTGAATGATAAATTAAATATGTAACATTCAATAAAGGGTTAATATCAAAAACCTTTCCAACTTTAGTAATATATTAAATACCTTTGACATTTGGAAAATATTAAAAATTCCTCCTAACTTGTTAGTTGATTATATTGATATTCTTGTATCAAAAAATTATAGTAGGGGTATAATTTCAGTTTGATTTTTTGAATTTATAAAAGGTATTTAAATAAATATTTTTAATAAAAATTTTAGGATAATTTTAGTGTTGGTAAAATTATTTAAACGTTTAGTTTTTATTAAAATTATACTCGTAGTACGATGCATTTTACAATACTCGACGGGCCACCACCATCATAATTTTACTAATCAAATTATCATTTCATAATTTTTTTTATTGATAATATACTCATTTTATGCCGTTTTTAAAATATTAGTATCCGTATAAAATTTTCGTAAAATTTTATTCTTTAATCTTTAAATAAAAATTTTTATGCCCCACCAGATCTTGAGGCCTGGCTTTGCCCCTGTTTACATTCATCGACCTATCCTTCTGTAGGAGGTTGCTCTTTCAGTGTTTGGCTGCTGAAGGATTTTATTACAGGTAAATTGTTTTTTCATGTCGAGCATGTCATCCAAATCGCAATGTTCCAAGGCTTCCATGAAGGTTTGAATTTGCCAATCTTACGGGGTCCATCACCTTGGAATTCATGTTGGTATAGAATCTCATTGAAACCTCTAGAAGAGATCTATAGGATGGTTTGAATTTGCCATTCTTGCGGGGGTCCATCACCTTGGAATTCATTTTGGTATAAAATCTCATTGAAACCTCTAGAAGAGATCTATGGGATTGGAGGGTGTTGATGTAGAAGTTTGAATCTAGCCCATGATTTCCACTTTTTTGAAACGTCGGATTGCCCACAGTAGCTAGTTATACGGATGTCTTGTCATGATAAAAAGATTGTAACATCAATGAATCTTTCAGTAAGCTCCGAAGGGAGATCGATAGACCTATTTTCTATAGTATTGCAAGCCACCATGATACGAAATCAAAGGATACTTAGACCTTGGCATGAACTTAAGGATGATCCAGAGGAATGAAGGAAATAGATCTAGTCCGGGCTAAACCGAAAAATCTCACTTTCGTGCTATGCATTCCAGAATCAGAGATTTTCGATTCGACTTAGGCTTAAAATCATTTTTCCTTAACGGATCTAGGCTTATACTAATTCAATTTATTAAAATGACACGCTAAAAATTAAATCTTTAATTAAAAACAGAAGTTCAAAAGATTATACCTTTGAAGCGTGTCCCTCGCAAATAAGAAAACCTGTGAATCCACTAAAGAGTATGAGAATAACTCCAAACAATCCCGAATTTGAGTGGGCAAATGTCTACAAGATAGCTAAGGCACAAATCAAAGAAATCCAAAGAAACTCATTTCAAGACAACTCAAACTGTCCAAATCTGAAACAGCTCGGAGGCCTGCACCTAATCTGAAAACGCACACTGTCAAAATAAAACTTGCCAGGAAAAGCTTTTGCACGGAGATCTAGACTTTGGAAAACCCGAATGAACGAGCCAAAGGATCAACGCGACAAAAGAACAAGACCCACAACAAAAGCAGGCCGATTGCCCGGCGCCGAAAATAACTCGCCGGCGGCAACTAGCTCACGGCACGACGGTGGCGGAATCTGAACGGATGGGTGGACTCCGGGGTTTTCTATGATAAAATGTGAGCTGAGTTCTTCAAGAAGAAGGATCTAGAAACCGACTTCGAGAAAGAGAAACCGACTTCGAGAAATAACTAATCGAAGAAGATGAAGTTTACTCTCTAGGCTCTTCCTTCTCTCTAAAGAGGCAACTTTGCCTACAAGATTTCTTATGTCTTTTAAATGCCCAATTTAAGATATTTATAGGAGTTTCAAGGGAGACCTAGTGGGCTTTTGAGTTGGGCCTTAATGTTTGACTTTCGTTGACCCCTAAGTCTTCCCTAGACTAATCAACTCCAATCGAACCTTTCGAATTAATTTCTTAACCCACTTCGTTAATTAAATTAAATCGAACCCTTAGGATTATTTCGTATAACCCACTTAGTCAATTAAATATTAATTAAACCTTTAGGATTAATTAATTCACTTTGTCGATTAGTCAAACGCATAATTAGTCGTATCACTAACGAATCAATTATGGAACTGCCGCTCAAAAATGAATTTACTTCGCACTCACTTTATTATTCTTCTATCTCCCCACATCAAAGATCTAGTACTCATCGATTCATAAATTTACTGACAAATTAATTCATCAAATTCTTGGTATCCAAGATTAGTACCACTCGACTTTCTTATTATACCGGACATAAAGTCCACTGGCCAGATTTAGTATAATAAACCTTTCGAGCTCATCTCGGGAGCACCATCAACCCAGAGAACCGGTACATGGATTCCTTCGACTAGCAACGGCACACAAACAAGCCAAACACCACATACCCAACTTATCGAGATTTAGGCCTCAATTGACCGCACCCTTTGACAAATCAAAGCATACGATATCTAACTCTCATGCCCACTCCAATATAGGGATTAAAAGATTAGAGTACTAGGTCCGAATTAACTACGCCGATCAGTACAAGTTAATTCAATCCCGAACAGGTCGTGCTCAATATGCTCTGGGCACATCCATATGATTTAATTAGTCTAGACAAACTAATTTCCAAATCACACGATAACCTAAACAGATAGTATGTTCAAACTATTTCAGTTACGAGCATCTATTTATATATCATTACTTTAACCAATAACGAGATCTGCTGTGCTTTTTTACTGCTCGTTTTCTAGTTCTATGCTATAATGTAACAAATTTAATACTGAAACAAAATGATATGTCAACTGGGTATTAGTTTTTTATACAAGTAATATCTTTTCAGTATTCAAAACTAACAAGGAGGACACACGGCGTTTTGGGTCCAAGAAAGCACTTTTAGCTCATTCGAAAATTCAAGAAGAGTTTAGGCCAAACAAAGACAAGAATGGTTTTAATTTGCCAAACTTGGGCACACTAAGGCCCAATACATTTACAAATGAGCTCTTCAAGCCTTCTTAGTTAATGATTTAAAGCATTTGGGTTGCTATAAGGACCATGCACTTAATAGAGTTCAAAGCATCCCAAGTCCAAAACCGAAAGAAAAAGGAAGCATTGACCATCCTTCATTTTCATGCTAATCAAGTGGCCAACTTTTACTAGTATTATTGGTATCTTTCTCTTATTGTATTTTGTTAAATAAGGACATAATCCCTTAGTTAAAAGGGGTGTTATTTATAGCCAAAATTTAGTTAATTAAGTCAAAAGAGAACAAAATAGAGGAGCAAAGAAGGTGTTGTTGTGAGATGAAGCTTTCAAAAGACGTGTCTTTCTTATTCTCTTAGATTTACTTCCTTTTATTGTTATGGCTGAATCCTATAGGTTATGGAAAGGATCTAGTCATGAGTTATCTTATTTTAAGATAGGAAATAAGTTACATGATAGGTGCATAATTCATACAGGGCTTGATTGTTATTTTGGCTTATTTCGAGTGTTTTAGTTGCTTTTGGTTTTGTTTTATGCTAAATTGTGGAATTTGGTGATTGGCAGGGTTATTTGGAGAAAAAGGAGCCAATAGGGACTAAAGTGTAATTTATTGAAGGTGGGATTGCCTTGAAGAGATTGGAGAGGGAGATGTGATAAAGTTTAACATAGTAAAAGCTGTGGCTGATGGAAAATCTAGGAGTTATGATTTTTGTTAACGTTGTAAGATTTGGTTGAATATTTATGTGAAGATAATCAGATATTTTATTTTATTGTTGAGATTGAATTAATTTAGGAAGTTGTTGGGTTTTGGATGCCTATAAATAGAGGCATAATTAGTCTTTGAAGGATCCTTTTCCCTGCAAAGGGACGTAGTTTAGTTTAACTTTCATAGTAGTTTATAGTAGTCTACCTTTTTAGCTTTATCTCCAGAGTTATTCTCTCTCATTTAAATTCTTTTAGCCACTAATAGTTTTACCAAAAGTTTGCTCTTTCCAGCTACTATTAATTTACTTAATCCTTTTGAATTCAAGTTTTAATTCAATCTCTTATTCGAGTCTTTAATTTCTACTTTACTTCTTTTCTTTATCTTTAGTTCAAAATTCCTTCACTCAATTGATCAAGTTAGGCATTAGAACTAATTCCAACTCCCTTGGGATTCGACCCAATGCCTCTACTGCTACAATTTCGTAGTCGGGTAGCAAGAAATCAGATTAATTTGAGTGGCATGACATAGGCCGTCATTACCTTCTTAACACTTGCTAGTTACGAAAATTTGCAAGATTAGTTTTGGAAAGTAACCAAGCAAACAACTATGGATTTCACAACCACCACACAAGTAAACGCCAACAAGCACATCAAATCCAGACGACGACTCCACAATAAGCAACGCCAAAAAGCAACATCGGATTCACGCGACACCGACAAGTGAAATAGTAGATGACTCAGGAAACAAATAACACCAAAAAGCAACACCGAATTCAAACGACTCCGACAAGTGGGATAGTCAAGATAATAATGTGGGATATTAATTGAAAATATGTGGGATATTTACTTTAAACAAAAAAATGCAGAATCAACTATTATTGAAATCTTACCTATATTGTAACTATATATTGCACATGTGGGATATTCGCTATAAACTTAATAAAATGCTGAAGAAACATATAATGTCCCAATTTGAAACCGCAGAATATAAACAAAATACAAAGTGGCATTAGTATATTAAAGGTGGTATTTTCATAAAACAAGTGGGATAATTAAGGAAATAAGGTGACATTCAGTGAAACGGGTAGTATATGAACTCTAATTTCCGTAAAATGCAGGAGCAATTAACCATAAAATCAGTAGGATCAGTTTACAATAATTTCATAACCATATAATATTCATATTGACAACCGAAATTGTATGGGATATTCATTGTAACAAATGGAATAATCGAAGAAAAGAGGTGGGACATTAATTGTAAACATGTGAGATTTTCATTATAGACAAGAAACTATAGAATTCTCCACATCCCTATCGCAACTAACATCGACGATGACGATATATCAAAAAAAAAAAAAAAAAAAGACGACGATAACTGAAAAGGAAAAAAAAAAAAAAGTTCTTGTTAATGGCACAAAATATGAAGATAAAATATTCAAATTACGTTTAATAACTCAAGCCTCCAAAATCAGGGCATATTTTTCATACAAAAGAAAGGCAAAATAATGAATAAATATTTAATGCTACTAAAAACTGTCATATTGAACAAAAGTTATACCATGTACCTATGGTATATGTAACTACTACTATATATAGTAATTTTTGCGTGACAGCTGCACACTTACTAAATATAGTAAGTTTCGCCGACGTGCTCGTCTTTTTTTTTTTTTTTTTCCTTACTGAGCCCACCACGTCTTCTCTGAGTACACCATGTCCAAAAAACAATTGTCGTAACGTCTAAAACGTCTACATCTAGGCATGCGAATTTAAGCTAAAATTTTCACATAACACCATCCACCACGTCTCCTAACACTACTGCAACGTCCCCGTACGTACAAAAAATATCTGCCGCAATGTCCAAAAATGTCTACATCTAGGTATGTGAATTAAAGCTGATTTTTTCACATAACATCTTCCATCGCGTCTCCAACACTACTGCAACGTCCCCGTACGTCCAAAAAACAACTGCTGCAACATCAAAAAACATCTACATCCAGGTATGTGAATTTAAGCTGATTTTTTCATATAACACCTTCTACCACGTCTCCTAACACTACTGCAACGACCCTGTATGTCCAAAAAAACTGCCGCAACATCCAAAAACATCTACATCCAGGTAGAATGTGAATTTAAGCTGATTTTTTCGCCGACATAATGTAAAAAACGAATACCATTTAAGTAATTATTATTAGGAAAAAAAAAAAAGAAAAAATTTCAAGAACGAGTCTTGAACCTTGGTTATATTTGTCTTGTGTCTTTTCAAAAAAGTCAATTGACATTAATTCACTTAAAGTTAGTTGACATTTAATTAAATTTTTTTGTACATGTCATTTAAAATATCACTATTTTCAATATTGAATATCTCATCTCCCAATACATAGGTCAGTAGACCCCCGGAGAAACAAGATTTTCATGTAGGCAAATCACAAAAAACTATTTTTTATAATGTCAAATGTTTCGTCGAAAGTTCGAAAAAAGCCTTGAAATTATTAAAAATCTTACGTATCTTATAAAATACGGCATTTTTTGAAGTTTCGAGCGGCCCAAGCGGTTTGCAGCTGGATAGATCTCGAAAAATTATATGAACAAAAAAAATTCGTCTGAAATGGGCCCCCGAGCGCAAAATTATGACCCTTTAAATTTTTTGTCCAAAACCACACGTTTTCCAATGTCAGACCCATCTCCAAACGCCCGTCTGCCATTTCCATTGTGTATATCTCGTCGAGAGCCATGAAATTGACTACTCGCGCGTCCAAATTGGACAATCGAGTGCCGAGTTATGACCTCCCGAACTATCCCTGCAATACAACTTCATAGATGGTAGCAATTCCTCTTCACAGATGGCTGCAACGTCCCCGTACGTCCAAAAAATAACCGCCGCAACGTCTAAAAATGTTTATATTCAGACATGTGAATTTAAACTGATTTTTTCATAAAGATAGACCACCACGTCTCAAAACACTACCACCATGTCCAAAAACGTCTACATCCAGACATGTAAATTTAAGCTGAATTTTTCACATAACACATTCCACCACGTCTCCTAACACTGCAGCAATGTCCCCGTACGCCCAAAAAACAACTATCACAACGTCTACATCCAGACATGTGAATTTAAGCTTAATTTTTCACATAACACCTTCCACCACGTCTCCTAACATTGTTGCAACGTCCTTGTACGTCCAAAAAACTACTGTCGCAACGTCCAACAGGAGGGGAGGAATCAGAAGCAACCCATTTCACATGAAAGTTTTAATATCTCACGAAAAATATTTGTATGTCTTATTTCAGAGTAATTTAGCATTATTTGAAGAAGAAAATACAAATATAACATCATTAATATATTACCCAACATCAAATCGCGAAAATAAGATTTCATAAATCCATCAAACGCAGTTTATACTTTATGATGTGGTGATTTTTTAAGAAGAATAAGTAATTTTTTAAGAAGAAGAAGTGATTTTTGAAGAAGAATAAGTAATTTTTGAAGAGGAAGAAGTGATTTTTGAAGAAGAAGAAACTGAGTTCTAGAAGGAAAAAAAAAAAGAAGAGAGCATGAGTGTCAATTTCTTATAGTGAGAGTAGTGAATAATTATTAGGTATATGTACACTAAGTACAAGATATAATTTGTGCATATTGAATGAATGGTAGCATAGAATAAATTGGACTCTTTTTTTTCCCTTAGAGAGAGTATTTCTTTATATTTTTATTTTTAAAATAAATATCATTTTTCTTGAAAAAAGGCAGTGAGAAATTTTGAAAACCATAGTTCAGAAATATAGTAATTTTTTTATTAAAAATGTGAAAACAAATAATAAAAATATTAAAATTTAGGTTAAAAATAAAAAAGTAAAATGTTAGATGGTTTGAAAAGGAGATAATTAAAGAGAACTTGCAGATAGAATTTTTTATTTTTGGAGTTTTTTTTTTCAGTTATAATTGAAATAGATAGCTAATGACAATGGCGTTGTGGCTCAGTAGTTGGTACTCCCCATTTAAGACAATAGGTTTTGAGTTTGAGTCACCTAGGTTACGGCCTATTCTTTGTAAAAAAAAAAAAAAAAAAAAAATAGTGTATTAAAAACTTGTAAATTATTTTTTGAAATTAATTAAAAACTTACCACATAGGCCCAGTGTTGGGCTTATTATCCTGGTAGTGGAAACCAGAAAGCTCTGAATAAACTAAATGGGCTTAGGCAATTGAGTATTATGCCCTGGGGCGATTTATATTCATCAAAGGGAAAAAATTCAGTAAGTAGCAAAATTAGGGAAGAATTACAGAGAAGATAAGAGGAAGAAATTGATGAAGGATCCCCAAAAATTCGTTAACTCACGCAGGAGTTGTCCTTCCCTTTTTATCCAACTCCCAGCTCACTCTTGCCTCAACAGAAACGTGAGGAAGAGGAAAGATTTCCCTCCAAACTGTCTAAGTATACTCTTACTAAATAGTAATGCTAAATAAGGGGCGAAACGACACCGTAATGGCCCAAGGCATAACACTCCCTCCTGCTTAAAAATAGTCTTGACCGCAAAACTCTAAACTTGAAGCTTGAAACCGTGGAACTGCTGCTGGATGAACAATTATCATCCCAGGAAACATCTTCCATCAGAGTGAATTTGAAATGTGGAAACAGACTTGCCTCAAGGCTGCGGAACTTACTCAGAAATTGTAAAAACTGCTTTTGAATGATGGCTTGATCCCCGCATGAGGCATCTTCTACCAAAAACTTGCTTCATTTGATCAACCCCTGCACCACCTTCTTGCCTTCTCTCATAATGAATCTCCTTTGTATAATCTGTTCAGGACTTAGCATCAAGTCATCATCTGGATTTAGTTCAGGTATAGAAGCTGAACTCACAGGTTGTTTCCTTCCTGAACTTGTCGTGCCATTGACCATAACGACCGCGGCGGTCGAGTCAGAGTTGAGACTTCCATCCACTGAACTTTCTGTCGTCTGTCTTCTTTTCAACTTGGACATTTTCTGCTTTGGCCTGCTTATTTTTTCTTCCGAGAGCAGAGTTCTTAGAGCATCATTTTCTAGTATGCTTTTGTAATATTGAACTAATGGAACATCCTTCCCAAACTTTTTAAGCTTGTCAATCAAACATTTGACTATGCGCCGTAGACCTTCTTTCCAGGTTTTCTCATGGAACTTCCTTAGAAAAATAAGGGAAATAGTTGTCAACTCAGGAAAAGAAATGTGATAACTCCAATGAGCAAAGTGAACAGAGAGCTGCTCCATAGCTGACACAAGACATTCTTCTTGTAAGGCTTGTGATTTTAAACAACTTTTTGGTAACTTATAGATACCTGACAACTCTATGGTAGGTTCAGACTTCCCACCTTCTTTGGAAATTTTATACTTCCAAAACATATGATGCAATTGGAACAAATATGCCACTTGAAGTTGAGAGCTTATTAAGCCACTGGATGCACTTGATTCTCAGATGCAGATATCTTGGTCCAGTAAACATGCAGGCAATGCCATTTACAAGTTCTAAATAGAAGAGGCTGAATATCATAGTCTTGTATATTGACCGATATGAACTTAACCCAAAGATCAACACAGTTCACATACTCCCAACTGCATACTGTTTTGAGTGCTCCCTTCTTTTTTGTTTGGAGTCTCCCTTGCAGTATCCTGGAAAATTGAGAAATAGAAGCTTGGACCTTCGAGGATGATTTTGGTACATCCAAAGAGCAAATCTCAACAATGCTATCTGACAAAAACTGTGTGTGTATTGTATTAACATTCTCAGAAGCCCTGCTCTGAGCTGTATAAGCCACAAAAGTTTTAGCTATGCAGGTGTCAAGGTAATCATTACCAAACACATCAGCCACATCCCGTATGATAAGAAAGGAAGTTGAGGACAGAACCTCACCACCAGTTGCCCACAAATTGACGGTAGTCTTAATCACCTTGTGAAGAAGAGGTGGAAAAAACCTAAAGAAAATCAGAGAAACTTTGAGTCGGTCCAAAACAAATCCCAGAATGTCAGGGTCAGCAACTTTGTTCAACAAAAACAATGTACTCTTGAAGTAATACTTAACAAGTGGCTGTAAATTTTCCCATTGTGAAGTATTCTTCAGCTCATTTAAGGTTCCCTTCTTGCAATTAATGGAAGATAACTGCAGTTGACTCCTAAAAATATTATCAGCCTCAGAAAGCACAAACACAATTATTCTGCAGAAGGACTCACTACTTTGAATTTGGTGACCTGATGATTCAACTCCACAGGGGCAAGCTGCTTGATAAGCATTAAGTAGAAAAATAAGAGCAGGCATGCTATTCTCTTCCTTAATCAGCTGGCACCATGAAATGATCGTCGAGCTAGTTAGAAACTTGCCATTGCCTTCAGTAGCATCACTTTCATTTTCGTCTTCATCAGAGAACTTGTTGTCACAAATGCCTAAAGTAGAATCGCTACAGTGTGTATTAATCTCTTTTAGTCTCCCCCAATGAGAATAGTATTTAGAACCCTTAGCTTCCTCCAAAATATACCAGTCTAAATATAAACCATCAAATGTAGAAGAAATCATTGTGTCACAAGCTCCTGCTGTGAACACTGTTCCTGAACCACACAGAATTTCAAAGGAATCATACAGCTTCATGCCATAATCTGCTACACTAGTCATTTGCTGGAGCTCAATATTCTCCTCAAAATCGTCCTTACCCCATTTATCTCCAAACCTACTCTTTGAACTTTGGGAGATTTCTATCATTTCTCTTGATCCTGAGCTTTCATTATCCAGCCTAAATGGACTCTTAGTTTTACAGGAATTCAGAAGAAGACCTAATTTACCAACACTAGACTCCATGCACTTTGAGCTGACCTCAACTTCCACATCAGTACAAACAAATTTGGGAGAGCTTACATTATCTTCTTCTCCAAATCTAACTATCAAAGTCTCAGAAAATTCACTCCAGGACAACTGATTTTTCCCATATTTAAACTCCTGAAACCAAATATCAGCTATATCTTCCAAATACAACTCAATCCAATCTACTTTCCATTTATCCCCAATATTACAGAACAGGCCCTAAGCCAATCCCTAGGGTTATCACCTCTAAACACAGAAAGCATTTTGTTATTATTCAGTACTTGCACATTCCTATCCTTCCAGTCATTACCAGCTTCATCATCTAAAATTGGTTCGAGAAATATCTGGAGTCGATAGTAGCGGAGTTCGATTCACTCCGGTCTCCTCATGAACTAGCCGATTGAGCATTTGTTCAAACTTCTGGTCCAATAGAGTGCTCATAGCATCCATTTGTAACTTCAATCTAGCATTCCACTCCTTTGCCACAGAATCGTGTTTCAGTCATCTTCGCCACAGAATCGTGCTGAGAATCGACCTGCTTTGATACCATTTTGTTATGCCCTGGGGCAATTTATATTCATCAAAGGGAAAAAATTCAGTAAGCAGAAAAATTGGGGAAAAAATACAAAGAAGAATAGGGAAGAATTACAGAGAAGAAGGGGAGAAAGAACAGAGAAGATAAGAGGAAGAAATTCATGAAGGATCACCAAAAATTCGTTAACTCATGCAGGAGTTGTCCTTCCCTTTTTATCCAACTCCCTGCTCACTCTTGCCTCAAACAGAAACGTGAGGAAAAGGAAAGATTTCCCCCCCAAACTGTCTAAGTATACTCTTACTAATAGTTGGGCCTGGTAATTCGTGTCGTGTTTGTGTTATCGTGTTTGGATTAGCGTGTTGGCGTGTCGAGAAACTTCCAATCCAAACCCACCCATTTAATTAATCGTGTCGAAAACTCTAACCCTAACCCGGCCCATTTATAATCGTATCGACCCGAACCTAACATGTGTAACCCGTTTAATTGTTGATAGGTGATTTTTCGGTCCAAATTTTCGCTACAGAAAAAGGGGACTGAATTTGTCAAGGAAACTAAAACATGCATGTTTATTTATAATAACACCATCTAAAATTTGTATATATCAAATTCAAATCCATCAATTTAAATTTAACCATAACATTCTTATACATGACATCAACATAAATTTCATCAATTTAAATTCTTTCTAATACAACCAAAATCCAATTCAATCCAACCAAAATAAATAAAATCCAAAGGTAATTACAATTAGAAAATTTAAATAACAAAATACCACCATAGGAAGTCCTGTTGAATTTTTTATTTGAGAATTTGGAAGTTTCATCAATTATTAAGGTTATAAAATTTAATTTTTTTAAAAATATTTTCTTAATGGGTTCACGTGTCAACCTGCCAACGCGTCGTGTAGACCCAAACCCAACCCGCTATTTAAACGTGTCGACTCAAACCCAACCCATTTATTATACGTGTCAAAAATCTCAACCTTAACCCGCTTTTTTTCTTGTCGGGTTATCGTGTCGTGTCAGTAATTGCCAACCTACTATTAGTAGTGATAAATAAGGGACGAAACGACACCGTAATGGCCCAAGGCATAACATTGAGTTACATCAAACCACTAAGGATTCAAGAAGGGCCCAAACCTAAAAATCGGCGTCTCTCTTACTATGGCCCCCAAAAGTGATGAGGAAAATACACTTTGGAAAGCTTCTTTTAAGGAGTTTGTTCAACTAGAATTCTCTAACCACTTATGTTTTTATTTGTTTCTTCTTCTCTGTAGTTAGGTTTCAAATTCTCTCTTATTCATGTTCTGCCATTCTCATGGGAAAAAAAAAAAAAAATAGAACTATTAAATACCTTCCAAAAGACAAAAAAAAAAATAAAAAAATTGTTAAGTGTACTTAGTGTAGAGAAGAATTTTCCATTTTAAGCATGGACATAAATAAAAGTGTGAGAGGGAAAATCCACAAAAATTGGAAACAGTGTTGTTTATAAATATTTTCTGCAACATTTTAATTTTTCCTAACTCTCGTGGTGACACAATTTAATTATTTGGTTTATATATTTTTTTATTTATATTAATATTAATATTAATATCAATATTTATATTTATATCATTATTATTATTAAGAAAATATCATTATTATTTTTATTCTGATTCATTTTAGTAGAAAAGATAAAAAAAGAATACAAAAATTTTAAATCTATATATATAATGAGCTACAACATGGTTAAAAACCATAACATAGCTTAGCTAGGTTAAAAAATTATGGCTTAAATACAGTTTTGGTCCCTCATAATAAGGATAGTTTTACTTTTGATCTCTCTTATGTTTTGAGTGGTAATTTTAGTTTTAATTTTTTTAAAAAGCAATTTTAGTCTTTTTGGACGAAAAAATCGATCAACTAACGTTTGACAAAAAATGAGGGTTAAAAGAAGGACCTTTTTGCAATTTTTTTCTTTCCAACTTTTTTTCCTACAAACCCTAATTTCTTTATCTCCTCATCTCTTCTCTTTTCTGGCCTCCGCCCGCCGCCCGCCGCTCATTTTCTCCTCTTCTTCAACCAGGGAGATCGAGAGAGAGAGAGAGAGAGAGTGAGGGAGATCGAGCGGAGAGAAGAAGAAGAAGAAACCAGGCGAGAAAAGGGAGATGGACTGACGGGAGGGAGATCGAGACGTCAGACGTTCGGGGAAAGTGAAACCGGGCTTCCATCTCCTCGATCTACCCTCTCCGTCTAAACCCTAGCCCGCCACCGTAACCCTTCTTTCGGTTGTCTCTCATCCCCACGTTGATTCGCCTTAGCCCTGCTACCCCTCACCGCTGCCAGATCAGCACCCCACAATGTCGATCACCCTGTCGTGAGGTCACCAACCCGACACCATCATCTTTTCCCCCGTCGAGTCCCGAACCAACCCCCACATTTGATCATCACCACCATTCCGCCTTGTCTCTCCTCTAGATCGATCTCCCTCACACACACACACACACACACACACACACTCTCTCTCTCTCTCTCTCTCTCTCCTGATCTCCCTCATCCCGTCCCTTCCCCATGGTTGAAGAATAAGAAGAGGAGAGGCGGGCGACGAGTGTACGACGGTGGATGGCGGCGATCGGAGGGGACAATGAGGGGGTGCGATCCGGCGAGGGGTGGAGAGAGAGAAGGGTTAGGGTTTATGGGGGTGGCAGCTACCAAAGTGAGAAGGGTTAGGGTTTGTGGGGTGGAGAAGAAAAATATTTTATTTGCACAAATATCCTTGGTTTTATTTGTGTTCAATTGAATCCAAAAATTTTTAAAAATTTCACTTTGACTACAGTTAAACGTTAGTTGGCTAACTTTCCGTCCAAAAAGACTAAAATTGCTTTAAAAAAAAGAATGTGGACTAATATTGTCACTCAAAATATAATAAGGACCAAAAATAAAATTACTCCTATTATGAAAGAACAAAATTACATTTAAGCCAAAAATTATTAAGCGTGTCATGAGGTTGTTAGGATCTCACATGGTTATTTATGTACCTGTGCGACTTCTCTCATCTATCTCTTGAATCTATCGGTCTCACAGCTGATATGATGAGTTCTTATATTATGGCTTTAATAACTTCGGCCATTGGAGTAACCGGGGAACCATTATGGAGCAAGAGGGTGAAACCACATCGTCATGCTCGATGGTTCCGCAATCTCTCTTAGAATTTTTTTCTTCTTCTTTTTGTCTCTAAACTATTCATTTCTCTTCATCATTCATTTATCCATTCCTAGTATTCATTTCTTTTTTTCTCTCAAATTAGCACCATCGTCAACCCGTTTCACTCTTGACTCCTTTTTCTCCATTTTCCTGCAAAATGTGTGAAAAAGTGATTGAAGTTGAAAATTTTGGAGTTTAAAAAAAATGGAGGGAGTACTATATATATATATATATATATAGAAATAAAATGATAGCAATTTAGTCATTTCTAATTTTAGAAAGGGGGTTACTAGTTACCGTCCCAAAATGATGCGGTAGTCCCTATGTTTTGACAAAATTGTCTTTTTTATTTAAAAATGGGGAAAAGAGAGGATATTGTAGGGGGTATTTTAATTCAAATTGTAACGGTAGAGAATAAGAAGTAGGACGGTAACTAGTAAAACTTTTTAAAAACCACTCTCAAACTTGCACTATATACCAAAATAAAAAATTATAGAATGGTAATCACTTTATTATATTAATTGGTATATATATATTATAATTTGCCGGTAGCACCCAGAAAATGTTGGAATAGGAAAATAGAAACAAGAGATTTGATTTGTATCTCCCTATATACATACATCATCATCAACTGAAATCGAACCCAAATAAAATGGCTTAAAAACTTGACTAGCGTTGCCTTCTATCATCTCAATCTGTTCTTCGGAAAGATGCATGTAAACAACCCAATCTCCATTTCCAGATGGGCTTGGCATTGGCATAACATAACCTGATTCTACATCCCAAGGAAAATGGTACGATCCGAATGCCGGCACTCCCCACCCAAAGTCCATTTTACTCACCGGAAACCTCTGCCCGGACGACACTAGCAGAGTTGGCTCTTCCTTAGTCACTTTCACTGTAGAAATCTTTGACAATGCCCTTTCAGGACGATGAGCCTCCACATAATCAATCAGCCCAAGAAAATGTTCCTTTGTCAATGCTCCGGCAACAAATTTGTGAACCTCGTTTGCAATTGTACTCAATGGCATTTCAGCAAGATCTTTATTTTTCTTCTCCCCAAATGAGATGGTCAAAACATTCCCAAAATATGTGGCTAATACTGCTTTGTTTTCATCTCCATCGGTTATTCTTGTCCTCCCGTCGACTACAACACCTAGCCGACAATACTTGTCGCCGGCGTTCGTCCCATTGGCTATTAGTTTCCATAGGAAGGCGCTGAAGGCCTCAAATTTGGTCCTTTTAGATTTTGGGCTATTGTTACCATAGTTGGCTATTAACTGGAGTAGCCGGATCTGTTCAGCGTCAACGGAATATATGCGGCTTATGGGCGCCGGTGGTGGAACAGTAATGCTACCGTTTGTTTCATTTTCGGGCATGCTAATTTGGACAACAAAACGTACATGTCATCCACTGAAGAGTCAAACCTACCAGGGCGGCGAGCAGAGAGTAACGACCGTCGGAATGAGGGAAGCATAGATAGCGGCTTGGATTGAGCCATTTCTGCCCATGACACCAGAAACATGTTGGCCGAGTAGGCGTCGGCAACTTGATGGTCGAATGTGCATCCCACCACCACTCCGCCGCAATTGAGCCGCGTCGCCTGTACAGTGTACATCATCATTAGACAAAGTCGATGAAAACTCATTATCGCTATTCTATAAAAACATGCCAATAATTTTTTTTTTTTTTTTTTTTGGAAATTGAACATCTTTCCTTAGTTTTCTTTTCCCTAAAAAACTTCAACATTTGTTTTTTTAAATAAAAAAATAGACAACCTACAGTTCTTATAATACTATTTTTGGTAAATATGTCTCCCTTGTTACATTATGTTGTAACCAAGTTTTTACCTTATGAGGCTGCTTCACCAAATTAATTCTCATCGATCTTCCCATCGCAATGATACTAGACAATCAACAACGAAGTCTCTTCTCTTTGTTTAAACTAAAATTTTATTTTCGATAATATAAACAAATACTATTAAAAATAAGAGTTCGGATCTCATCATTCAATTTACTAGTAAGAAATGATTGAATCAATTTGTTTGGTACGACCCCAATAAGTAGGATAGAGTTTATTTGGGATATTGAATTGACCTAGTCTAATATTATATGTTTCCCTTTCAAAAAATAAAAAATTATATTTTTGTAATACTAAAATAATATTATAAAGATAATTTTTATTTTTAGAATATGTTCATAGTTAAAAGAAAATTCCAAGAAAAAAAAATCTGAAAAACTCAAATAATTTATTGTTCTATTATGAAATTTTAAAACAAATAGGATTATTAAAATGAGTAATCAGCAAAGTAAACCTGAACGGCGAAAACGCCATTTTTCTTCTTGGGGATAAGTTTGCCTTCCACGCTTTCATCGGGATTGTACAAGTTGAGCTCCCGGAGCTCAACATCAGCGTATGCTTCGACGAAATCCACCCCACGGTTGTTGCAAAGCACCTCCGGCTCTCCGGCAGAATTCATAACCATCTCTCCGCCGAATGCAAAATATACAGCCAACGTCTGGGCCAAGCCCTTCTTGAGAACTTTAACAAATGAACCGAAGAACGCGTGATCGGCGGAAAACTCCGGGGGCTTTTGGTAGCAAAAGAAGACACCCACATCGACCGGAGGCAAGAGCAAGTCGAGGTTGGACAGCGGCAACCAATGTTCATGCACTGGGAGCATTGCAGCCACGACCTCCGTCTTGCTTAGCTTGACCTCGAAGGGAGCCATTTTTGTTCAATAATCTTACTTTTTTCCTACCTATGTCATTGGATGTTCATTTTGAATGAATGAGTTACTATATATAGCAATGCTACAAAGCTAGCCTATGTAATTTTGTGCCATAAATTAAAGGCTTTCTTGTTTTATTCTATAATAATACATAGCTCAAATGTCTTAATCTCATGTCCCACGTTATAGTTTTCCGGACTTAAAATTTATCAATGTTAAATAAAAAAATGTCATTTATTAAACTACAATATTTTTATTTGCAGGTTATAGTTTTGTTTCTTTATTTTAGAACCTATTTTATCAAATAAAATACTTAAATATACGAGTAAATTCTAAAATTGGTCACCATACTATAATCAATTTTTATTTTTAGTTATTATATTTTACTTTTTTTTTCAAAAAATATCACTTCGTTAGTTCCCTCCATTAAAACACTAACAACCCACTTTTATAGGGTTATTTTTGTATTTTTACTACACTCCTCAAATTAAAAAAAAATCCTCACCATCTCCCCCATTAGGGTTCTGCCCCCTGCCTCCTCTCTCTCTCTCTCTCTCTCTCTCTCTCTCTCTCTCTCTCTCTCTCTCTCTCTCTCTCTCTCTCTCTCTCTCTCTCTCTCTCTCTCTCTCTCTCCCTCCCTACCTCCAGTAGATCAACTCTTCTGGTCGCTCTTCTCCCCTTTCAAAGAATCTGAGTCGATTTACGAAGAAATCGAACGATTCCCGATAGAGAAGACAAAACCCAGACAGAATTCTTGATGGCCCGATTTTTCAGCGAAAAAACCATAAACTTTCGGTGAAATAAAATCGACCAAAATTTGCTTCGAAACCAAACGAAAACAAATGGGAACCTCCGGTATCCTTTTCCGACAGAAAAACCAAAAGCCCAAAATACTTTTTTTTTTTTTACTTTCCTTGGCATTTCCGATCAAAACTCCAAAATTGAAAATAAATTTCCAGCGAACCTTTTAAAACCCAGAAAACCTCTTTTTCAAAATTCAATGTCGAAAGCCAACAAAGATCCCAGATCTAAACGATTTTGAAAACCAAACCCCTCGAAACGACTTCCGAGAGAAGGGAGAACAAAAACCCAACAAAATTTAATGCGAAAAACATGAAGTCTAGCAATCTCGATTTTCTGGCGAAATTCCAGCCGACCGGAACTATTCCAGCAAGTCTACGTCAACGAACTCTGGCAGACCTTTAAACATTTTCTAGAAAATAAATTTTTTAATCTAGCACGTATTTCGAGGGCGAGAAAAAGACAAAAATAACTCTAAAAAATTTTTACCGTTAGTGGTTTAACCCCCAAACTTGTTGGAGTGACCATTTCTGAAAAGAAAAGTAAAGTATGATGACTTTAAAAATAATTTTCAAAGTATAATAATCAAAACCAGAAACTAGCTATAGTATGGTGACGAATTTTGAAACTCTAGATTTATGGTCATAATTATTATATACAGGAATAGTTTCTTTATTGGTCCCTACACATCGTTTGACGTGCATTCATCGTCCGCTACTTTATTTTCTCTGAGTTATTTGAGTAGATTGT
This sequence comes from Knoxia roxburghii, assembly GCA_030378225.1. Taxonomy (NCBI): domain Eukaryota; kingdom Viridiplantae; phylum Streptophyta; class Magnoliopsida; order Gentianales; family Rubiaceae; genus Knoxia; species Knoxia roxburghii. The sequence goes on along the minus strand of CM059420.1, from coordinate 38,316,853 downwards.
TTTAATATATATGTATTTTCAAAATTGTAGTTTGTGTTGTCAATAGGACTTACAAAGTATTAAGGGATTTTTTAACCCTTGTATTTATGAGAATTTTAATTTTATAATAATAAACAGTAGCCAATCCCTCATTGGTATCTAATTTTGTTTGTGCATAGGGCAATGATTATTAGTTGGGGTGTATTTTAAGAAAAATGATATTTTATTTCTAATTAAATTAAATTAATATTATTTATTTCTCAGTTGGAGGGGAGGGAAGTATTTTTGAACTGTGGTGGTTTGAATTCTTGTGATTATGTGCAAAATTAATGTATAATTTGATTTCTAGTTGTTTTTAAAATTTTTAATTTGAATGATTTATTTCATTATATGGATCCTATGAATTTTCATAGTGATCAACACAAGTATGTTATTCATAAATTGAATTTTGTAACTAATAAGTTGTTGATTGTTTTTTCCTTCACACCCCTATTTTGTTATTTCGCGCCTCTTTTATACTTAAATTATACCTGACAAATTAATAAATACCAATTATAATATTTAAATATTTAAATATGAAAATATAATAATATATTAAATTACCTAAATACCCTTAATCAATTTACTAAAAATACCAAAAAAATTTTATTTTTAATTTCGTTCATCTATACTACTTTAATCATAATTTCTATAAATTTTTTGTAAACTAAAAACAGACTTATAAAATTTTTCATAAATTAATTAAAGACAATTAAGTAATAATAGAAGGGACGGAAAATAAACATTAAGAGTAACACTCCCCTTTTTAGTAAATTCAATAAAACTTAATATACATTTTTAAGGAATGGTGGAAACGAGTAAAGATAAATAGATATTCATAAGCAAGATGGATTTTATTATTGGAAGGAACCACAAACATTAATTATTATGTAATTAACTTGAGGGAATTGGAATATGCTGGATCGGCTTCCAAGCACAAATTCCGCTGCCGTCGGAAACTGGGATCATTTAAGATCATTTATTTTAACAAAACAAAATAACCATCTTAATCAAATTGACCTCTTCCTTTTTATTATACAAGGATAAAAGAACATTGGTTACAATAATGTCTTCTTTCAAGTTGGAAATTATTTCCGACTTAAATGCTTTTCTTGGCATATATTAAAGAAGCCGATTCTTAATTTTTTTAAGGGTAGTGTTATATCGCGCTCCTTTTTATTATTGGACGCCTCCTTTTTTCAAAAAAATCCTTTAATTTGTTAAGTATTGCTCCCTTTATTCTTATTTCTCGCCCCCTTAATATTTATATTCTGCCCCTCCTATTATTACCTAATTGCTATTAATTAATTTACGAAAAATTATATAAGTCTCTTTTTAATCTACCAAAAATTTATAAAAATTATGATTAAAGTAGCATAGATAAGCAAAATTATAAATAAATTCTTTTTCATATTTTTAGTAAATTGATTAAACGTATTTAGGTAATTTAATATATTTTTTTATTTTTATATTTAAATATTATAGTTGGTATTTCTTAATTTGTCAGGGATAATTTAGGTATAAAAGGGACGCAAAATAACAAAATAGGGGACGCGAAATAGTCCTTCACTTTTTTTTAAAATATAACTCACATAAAATATTTAATATTATTTTACACTGAGTCTTCTCCTCTTTCTTTCCTCGCGGACGTCCTAAGAGGAGTTATCGCACAAGTCTTTTCAAATTTTGCCCATCCAATAAATATGTGAAAACTTGAAGAATTTGTAGGAAAAAGAATTAGAGAAATTTTCGTGTATATCTTTAATCTGTACAGCAGATGCTCTATATATACAAAGGCTCTCCAATTCAAAAATATTAATCTCTAAAGCTATGCGTAATCCCTAAACTATGCGTATGCGTATAAATTAAGCTCTGTTTTTTAGCTTTATCTGTACGAGTCTGTCTACGGTGGTCCTATAGGAGTAGGATGAATTTTACTCCTACTAGTGCGCTACAGTTTTTTTTTTTTTTTTTTTTTTGACTCACAGCATTTTTAAAAATTTTTTTTAAAAAAAAATACTTTTTTTTTAAAAAAATACTTTTTAAAAAAAAATACTTAACAATGGAGATCAGATCAGGATTATATAGACATCAGATCAGCGAATAATTGACATCAGATCAACAGACTATACATATCAGATCAAGAATATAAAAGAAATCACATACTACAACTAAAACATACTTAACAACGGAGATCAGATCATGATTATATAGACATCAGATCAGAGAATATTTGATATCAGATCAACAGACTATAGATATCAGATCAAGAATAAAAAAAGAAATCATACAGTAGAACTAAAACATACTTAACAAGTGAGATCAGATCAGGATTATATAGACATCAGATCAGGGAATACTAGACATCAGATCAACAGACTATAGATATCAGATCAAGAATATAAAAGAAATCATACAATAGAACTAAAACATACTTAATAAGTGATATCAGATCAGGATTATATAGACATCAGATCAGGGAATACTAGACATCAGATCAACAGACTATAGATATCAGATCAAGAATATAAAAGAAATCATACAGTAGAACTAAAACATACTTAACAAGTGAGATCAGATCAGGATTATATAGACATCAGATCAGAGAATACTTGACATCAGATCAACAGACTATAAATATCAGATCAAGAATATAAAAGAAATCATACACGAACTAAAACATACTTAACAAGTGAGATCAGATCAGGATTATATAGACATCAGATCAGCGAATACTTGACATCAGATCAACAGACTATAGATATCAGATCAAGAATATAAAAGAAATCATACACTAGAACTAAAACATACTTAAAAAGTGAGATCAGATCAGGATTATATAGACATCAGATCAGCGAATACTAGACATCAGATCAACAGATTATAGATATCAGATCAGGAATATAAAAGAAATCATACAGTATAACTAAAACATACTTAACAATGGAGATCAGATCAGGATTATATAGACATCAGATCAGCGAATACTTGACATCAGATCAACAGACTATAGATATCAGATCAAGAATATAAAAGAAATCATACACTAGAACTAAAACATACTTAACAATGGAGATTAGATCAGGATTATATAGACATCAGATCAGAGAATACTAGACATCAGATCAACAGACTATAGATATCAGATCAAGAATATAAAAAAAAATCATACAGTAGAACTAAAATATGCTTAACAAGGTAGATTAAATCATTATTATATAGACATCATATCACAAAATAGTAGACATCAAATCAACAGACTATAGTTATCAGATCAAGAATATAAAAAGAAATCATATCATACAGCAAAAACGTCCATAATATGTATCATAATATCTAAAATTATTTAATTATAAAACAAATAAAATGATAATTTAAAAATATTTTTTTATAAAATTCAAAAACATTAAAAAAATACAGAATTGTTTAGAAAAAAAATGGACGAAAAAAAGTCTCAAAGAGGAAGACCAAAAAAAAAAAATAATAACAAAAATAACAAAAGAAAAGAAGACTACTGTAGCGCGCACTGTAGCGCGCTACTGTAGCAGTAGGAGTAAATTTACATGGTGGTCCTATAGGACCACCATATAAATTACCTATCTGTACACATAAGCCCAATCATCAAACGCCACCTCATTATCTGAATTATTTTCCTCAATTAACTTCTGGTTCGCTGCTGCTGCTGAATATGAACACTCCACTGTTGCTGTTATACCACTCAAGCTCTTGACTGATCTAATCTGTTACTGGTTCATATTTGGTAACACACCCCCTGCAAGCTCAGCATAGCAAACGGCAGCTTGGAACTAAACCAAGAAATACAGGAGCAGGTAAAGCCTTGGTGAACAAATTCGCCAGCTGCTGCCGAGTACTAACATGATGCAAAGAAATAAGACCATTCTTGTACGCATCTCGAGTCACATAACAATCAATGTCAATGTGTTTCGCCCTCTCATGGAAAACAGGGATTTCTGCAATATGTATAGCTGCCAAATTATAATATTTGAAATCCACAGGCAAATATTCTGGAACTTTAAAAGTATAAAGAATATACAGAATCCATTGCAGCTCACGAACAGTTGAAGCCATGGCCCGATATTCGGCTTCAGCTGTTGAAAAGACAAAGTGGTCTGTTTCTTGGCCTTCTAAGAAACCAAAGCACCACCAAGGAATATGCAAAAACCAGTAAGAGAGCGTCTAGTAGTTCTACAGGACCCCCAATCAGCATCACAATATGTTGTGAGCTCAAATGAATTATTACTTGGAAAGAAAATACCCCTGCTGGGATTGCCAACCAAGTACCTCAGAACATGAAATGCTGTTTGGCAGTGTGACATATGTGGATTCTGCAAGAATTTGCTCAATTGCTGAACGGAATGTGTAATATCCGGTAGAGTAAAACTATGATACAAAAGCTGCCCTACTAGCCTTCAGAATTTAGCGGGTTCTTCAAGAAGGAGAGTGTCATCCTTGGCTTCAGACTGAAATTTCAAGCCTGGAGAAAAATGAGTAACTGCAGGAATACATGCTATCATTCCAGCATCTTTCAAAATGTCTAGCACATATTTTCATTGGTTAATCAGCATGCCTTCCTCTGAACGAGCCACTTCCATTCCCAAGAAGAACTTAGCTGGACTTAGATCTTTGATGGTGAAAGCTTGATCCAAAAACCTCTTGACAGATTCAATTTCATCCATGTGTTGATCCAGTGATCAAAACATCATCAACATACATCAAGAGGAAAAGACAGTAGTTGTTCTTGTATAAGTAAAAGAAACAATGATCATGGTCTGACTGAGTAAAACCATACTCCAACAACTTAGAAGTGAATTCTATATTCCATTGCCGGGAAGCTTGCTTAAGCCCGTACAAGGACCTTTTAAGCTTACAAACTTGTGTAGCACTAGTCTTCGAATATCCAGGTGGAGGGGTCATGTAGACATCCTCATCCAAGAAAACATGCAAGAAGGCATTATTGACGTCAATCTGCCACAAAGGCAAGTTGTTCCCAGCAGCTACTGCCATAAAAATCTTTACTGTCACCACCTTGGCCACAGGGGAAAGCACTTCAGTAAAATCCTCTCCCTCCTTCTGTGAGTAGGCTTTAGCTATCAAGCGTGCCTTGTACCTATCAACAGTACCATCAGGCTTGTATTTGACTGGCTCGGCAGGTGACGGTTTATCCAAAAAAATAACCGACGTAGAAAATATTATACACATCCAAACCCGTTAGTTTTGAGAGGGGCATGTGAAATAATGAACAATGGCCCATGTTCACTTATCCCATATCGATAACGTAGGGACCTTGAGAGCACCTTATAAGCCTTATGTGCTACTTCCCTCATTGCCAATTGGTTTTGAGTTAGAACCACATGTGGGCTTGTATTGACCTTATAAATCCATCTACATCCCACTGGTTTATTGCCTTTAAGCCTCCAGTTCTTGATCCATTGCAGCCATCCACTTATCACTAACACTAGCCTGTTGATAAGTAAAATAGTCTGCAAGTGCAAACACATTAGCAACAAACAGTTCATGATTAAAGGCTTCTTGCAAGAGGTGGTTGTTCAATCTAATTGGAACGTAAATCAAATTCACTGATGGGTGAAAACTGAAGGAATAATGTCTGTTTGAGAGAAAGAACCTAAGGAATCTATTGAAGGGAACACATATTCACAAAAAATCACATCCCTGGATATTATAACCTTATGTAACTTAGGACAAAAAATATTGTATCCTTTAAAGCCTGAAGGATACCCCACAAATATACCCTTGTATGATCTTGCATCAAATTTATCCTTCCCAGGGAATTCTTTTAAAACAAAACTTAAACATCCAAACACGTTTAAACATTCATAATCAGGCTGTTTTTTATACAACACTTCGTAAGGACTCTTCCATTGTAACACTGGAGTGGTTAATCTATTAATCAAAAAAGTAGCTGTCAGTATAGTTTCACTCCAAAATTTCTTAGACAAATTGGATTGAAGAGATCTGGCCACATCCAGTAGATGTCTATGTTTTCTCTCCACCAATCCGTTTTGTTGTGGAGTGTAAGGACAACTGCTTTGATGAACTATACCTAAATTGGAGAATAACTTAGCACAATCTTTGTTGGTAAACTCATATCCATTATCTGTTTGAACTACTTTAACTGTATGTCCAAATCATTTTTGTAACTGAAGAATAAGCTGTTGTATTAATCCAGGAACTTATGTCTTATTTTTCACCAATATATTCCAAGTGGCTCTACTACAATTGTCCACAACAGTAAGAAAATATTGGCTTCCATTTAAGCTAGGAAACTTATACGGTCTCCATAAATCCATGTGTAACATGTACAGAACTTCAGAACATTTGGTACTAAAGGAATGAAAAGGAAATTTGTGTTGTTTTGCCAGATGACATACTAAACAAGTATTATTCAACTCATCAGTATCAATAGAGCTCAAAAACTTGGATAAATGCTTCATTACATCTCTTGAAGCATGTCATAATCTTCTATGCCAAGGCATATTAGATACTAAAGTCTGATTACAAAACTGTGACATAGTTGAATGATCTGAAAACAAAGTCTTATTGACAGAAAAATAAGGAAACTTATTATGTGCTTGTAGGATAAAATCCTAATCAAAGGATTGTTTGCTGAATATGTACAACCTATTGATATTCATTCCAACCGCTAGAATTTTCTTAGTCCTATGGTCCTGCAGCCAACATTGACCATCCAAGAAAGTAAAATAACAGTCATATTACAAATCCTTGATCAACTTAGTAACAGAGATGATGTTATGTTTAAAAGGTGGTACAAGTAACACGTCTTTAAGAACAATATCAGGAGACAATGCACAAGTTCCTACTGTATGAACTAAACATTGACTTCCATTAGGAAGAGAAATAGATTTAGGCTCAAGCAAAGTTCTTATTTCAACCAGGGTACTTTTATCGCTAATCATGTGACTTGTCGCTCCTGTGTCCACTATCCTCAATTCTTTATACTTATCAGCAAAATTTGATAAGCTAGTATTACAGTTGAGAGATATACCTGTATATTTTGCATATTGAGAAAAATGCATACCACCCATAGCATCAGTTCTTTGTCCTGCTTGAAGCTTTTCAAACTCCTTCTGCATATTCTGAAATGATGTTGCTATTGAGCTATTCCCACCATCATCTGCTTCACAATTGTCCATAGGACATTCCTTAGTCACTGAAACATTAGCCTTCTCTCCTTTTCTTTTTGAACGGTTCCCACCAGTCCGGAAAACCATGAACTTTGAAGCAAGAATCCACCAAGTGGCCTTTCTTCTTGCAGTGAGTGCACATCAACTTGCTCTTGTCAGCCTTGGCTTGCACCTTCTTCACATTGTCCTTGTAATTGACAGGTCCTTTAACCATCATTGCAGAATTTTCATATGTAATTCTAACATCAGTGCTAACTTGACGATTCCTCTCTGCCTTTAGCAAGATGGAATAAATTTTGCTAACACTAGGCAGTGATTCCATAAGAAGAACGTGATTTTTTTCTGCTTCAAACTGATCACTAACTCCCATTAAGAACTCCATGCTTCTGTCCTCAGCATCTCATTCATCTATTGCCTTCATGATCACATTCCTTGTCTCTTTAATCACTTGTTTGAAAGGTGAATACCTTCGATCATTCAGCATATCTCTCAGAACTTCCTCTGCCACTAAGTGAGGTCGCAGTTGGTCAATTCTATCTCTGATCTCTTGCATCTGTCCATAAAATTGTGTAACCTGCATATTGTTTTGCCTAGGCAATGTAACTTCTCTTTTCAGTTGAAACAATAAAGCCAAATTAGACATACCAACCCGCTCATTCAATTCATTCCATAGAGCATAAGCATCAGTAAAATACTAGAATTGGTTTACCAATTCTTTAGAACTTGTAGAAAGAATCCAAGACATAACCATACTGTTGACTCTCAGCCACTTTCTGTAGATCGGTAAGTTAACCGACGGCACCAAAAAGCTGCCATTAACAAATCCAGCTTTGTTCGTAGCCGGTAAGGCTCTTCGCATCGAAGTTTTCCAAATCATGTAGTTACTGTCTGTCAACAATGGCAAGACTAACACCATAGTTGGATAGTCAGATCCATGGAGCATCAATTATTCCTCCATTTCTTCAGTCCTGAGGATGCGATTAGCATTCACCTCCTCCAACTCTACTTCATGTTCGTCGTCTTGGTCTCCCGTGAGATCAATTCAAATCACTCAAAAAATAATCAGAAAACAACTCTAATTCAAATGCAAGCTATTCGCAGCTTGAATCGCTTTGATACCATGTGAAAACTTGAAGAATTTGTAGGAAAAAGAATTGGGGAAATTTTCTTGTATATCTTTAATCTGTAAAGCAAATGCTCTATATATACAAAGGCTCTCCAATTCAAAAACAATAATCTCTAATGTTATGTGTAATCCCTAAAGCTATGCTTATGCGTATAAATTAAGTTTTATTTTTTAGCTTTATCCGTACACATCAGTCCAATCATCAAATGCCACCTCATCACCTGAATTATTTTCTTCAATTAACTTCTGGTCCGCTATTGCTGCTGAATATGAACACTCCACTGTTGCTGCTATACCACTCAAGCTATTGGCTGATCTAATATGCTTTTGATTCATATTTGGTAACAAAATAATTATTTTTTTATTGAAATTTATCTTTTATTAAATTATGATCGGTTGATAATTATTTATCGTTTGTAAGTTTATAGTCTGTATTTTGAAATTTTTTTACTATTGAATTTATTTATCAAATTTGTAATTTAGGATTTTTATAAAAATATTAGTCTCGATCGTCATGATATGTTCACTAAATAATTTTTTAGTATAGGTAGATCTTTGTATATTTATCCACAGTGAACATAACTATGTAGGCAACTATTGGGTTACAATGTTTTGTAATTTTAACATATGATAGGTTGTGTTTGTATTGTTTGGCTATTTTTTCCTATTGCCAAATAGTTGGACCATTTTTAGCAAATTAATGAAATTTACTCCTCCCTCCATCCCATATATAATAATGGTCTTGGTTATTGATTAAAAAACAATATAATAAATAAAATTATTATTTTTTAACAAAAATCGTATAAAAGAGAAATTATTAAAATCCACCATTTCTACTAATATCGCCTTATCGAATGGTTTTGCCCTTTGTAAACTATTTTTCTAAAAGGAAAACTGCGATTCTATCGGGAATTTTACACTAATCGTTAATCGAAGATGTATTCAACCTTTTATCTATTCAAGGAGGATTTTTAGACAATTCAGAAGCTATGTTTGTATTTTGAAGGCTCGAGAGATAAAATGATAAATAATAACAATATTGATAAGAAGCTGACAATATTTAGTAACCCATAAGGAAAATTCACATTTTAATTATTATCATGTTGAAGATAAAATAATCATTAGAAGTAAAACTACAAAAATTAAAATATTTTAGAGACAAAATAATTTTCAAAGAGAAGAATTATTCAATGGTGTCATACTCACTGATCATACCAGATGGATTAATCAAAAGGGGCATAGCATGGGGACAAACTCGTTAGTCCAGAACGTTATTTTCCCAGTGAAGTAGTATTGTACACATCTTAGGAGACGTTGATATAATTTCACCAAAAATAAAAATAATTAGTGAAATTACATAGCTCACAGACATTGACATAAGTTCCGTTTTAAATTAATAAGGGCATAAAATTTTATTTATATCATTATTTACAATGTTTAAAAAATCGAACAGAATTTTCATTGTACGACAAAATTTGTGTTATTTTCACTATAATATTAAATATGCCCTTTATATTTATATATTCTTATATTTTATTTTTATATAATTAAAACTTAAAATCTACCGATGTCAAGTAAAAAAGGTAAACTATTCTTTTTTATAAATAAAGAAATTAAAATTTAAATTATTCGAATTTAAAATCTATTGATTTTAAGTGGGGAGTGTCAACACGACAAAGTTTTTTCTCCCTTAAAAGAGAATGTTCGTCTCCATTAATATATTTTTTCTTTATGGAAAAAATCAAAAATAAGATAGATAAATTATTAAATTTGGGTATATTACGTTTATTACGACAAGCTTAGTGTTAGAACAAGTCAAGTTTTTAATATTCTATTTTTTTTTTAATTTAAGAAGTTAACAGAATGAAAACATTTATGTATACTATTTTGAAAGTTGAATAGTTCATTTATTTACCAAAAAAATATATTTAAAAGTATATAATTAAACAAATTGAGTAGCAACAAAAATAATTCGCCCTGTTTTAAACCAACAATTACTCAAAGTTAAACTCAAATTTATATGTAAAAATAAGATATATAACTTTAATAATAAAAGTAATATACCCAAATTTAATAATTTATCTATCTTCGGGAGAACAGCAATCATTTTAAATTGAGAAAATAAATTTGTAATTTAGTGACTAACATATTTATGTAGAATCAATAGATTTTGATTTCAGCGAGAAGTATAGAAATATATGTTAATTAAAAATAAATAATGTCAATTCAGGTTTATACAATCATCACTAAGTTTTTCTCAATGCGATCTCTATATTTTATTTTCACGAATTGAATTTATGACGACAAACGTCACCAAAAGATCGAATTAAATTCGTAACGATAATCATAAATATAAGGTAAAGGGTAAAAATAAAATCAACAAAAAAATTTTTCTTAAAAGAGTGAGTCAATGAAATTGTCTCAATCAGAAGTCTTAGAATCTAGTTCAATTAGAACTGTTATGTCCAAAAATCATATGCTACAATTATATAAAAGCTTGAAATAGATTACCGTTTATAAAAATTTCAATTAATTATTAAACATGATGTAGTTACTATTTAAAAATTATTAAAACATAATATCAAACAGGGGCGGAACCAATTACGGATTGAGGGGTTCTGAAACACCTTTCATACCACCAGAATAACCTTTAGTAGTGTGAGTTTGTTTGGTTGTTTGCAAGTAGGAAATGGCTACTTCGCCAGTTGAGGTGTCAGGTTTCACCCCGACTCTGTATTTTTTTAAAAACATTTGCTGCCTACTCAAACTATGTCATTTCAGTATGTGGTTTATTTACTTTTTTTTTAAAAACTACTTACTGAAACGACGTTGTTTCATAAGTGGTATTTAAAAAGAAGAAGAAAAATCAGTTACTGAAACAATGTCATTTCATATATGACTTTTTTTTTAAAAAATAAGTCACTTCCTAAAATGACATCATTTCAATAAGTGACAAAAGTGTGTGTGTGTGTGTGGGGGGGGGGGGGGGGGGGGGGCTGGATATAATACGAAAGGAGGAGGAGCCTCCTTCTTCAGTCGTCTTTTCAACAAAGAGTCTCTTTCAAAAAGCCTTTTTTACTCTCAAAATTAAGTGTAAAATTAGTCCTTCATGTAAAATTTTATGGTTTCACCACCAAGACCAAGTGACGGAAAACTTAAAATAATCCACTATTAAGTAAGTATTTTATAAACTAAATAATAGGTCCTATATTAAGCTCAATTGTCTCCCCATTTTAAAATTTACTACATTGTTGGTAAGTTTGATCAAAATTACATGTTTTTAGTTTTCATAATATTTTCTCGATCAAGTAAAATTTAATATTATTTTTGTCAGTAAAATAAATTTATTAAACTATTTTAAATTAATAGATAAGTTTTTAGGATAGAGTTTTTGGCGGGTCTGTATATGCTGGTCCTATTGCTCCTATAAGACCAGTCAGTTACGCGCGCGTCAGTGACAGATGTTGATGCACTGACGCGTCAGGTCAGTGTTGGCGCGTCAGTTTTTTTTTTTTTTTTTAATGATGTCTACTATTTTTTGGGTTTTTTCTATTTTTTTAGCTAGTCACTTTTTTTCTTTAATTTTTTTAATCAATATTTTTTAATTGACATTTAATTCAGATTAAAAAAAAGTAGACATCAGATTAAAGAATTTATAGATATCACATAAAAAGAAATCATACAATAGAATTCAAACATACTTAACAAGGGAGATCAAATCATGATTATATAGACATCAGTTCACAAAATAGTAGACATCAGATCAACGAACTGTAGATATCACATCAAGAATATAAAAAGAAATCATACAATATAACTAAAACATACTTAACAAGGGAGATCAAATCATGATTACATAGACATCAAATCACAAAATAGTAGACATCAGATCAACGGACTATAGATATCATATCAAAAATATAAAAGAAATCATACAATAGAACTAAAACATACTTAACAAGGGGGATCAAATCATGATTATATAGACATTAGATCACAAATTAGTAGACATCGGATCAACGGAAAACAGATATCATATCACAACTATAAAAGAAATAATCTTATAACTAAAACATACTTAACAAGGGGGATCAAATCATAATTATATAGACATCAGTTCATAAAATAGTAGACATCATATCAACGGACTATAGATATCACATCAAGAATATAAAAGAAATCATACAATAGAACTAAAATATACTTAATAAGGGAGATCAAATCATGATTATATAGACATCAGATCACATAATAGTAGATATCATATCAGCGAACAACAGATATCATATCAAGAATATAAAAGAAATCATATCATATAACAAAAACATCCATAACATGTATTTGTATCTGCAGACTTCACATATCGTATCACAAGACAAAAGAAATCATATCACAATATATAAAATTATTTAATTATAAAATAAATAAAATTATAATTTTTTAAAAATTTTAAAAATATTAAAAAAATACTGAATTATTTAGGAAAAAAACGGACGTAAAAAAGACTCATGTAAATAGAAAGAAAAAAAAAGAAAAAAATCTGATAAAATAATATTATAATAGAAACATTTGGAAAAAACAAAGAAGGGAGTCTTCCTCCGCAATGCATCCGTGACGCGACACAAAAAAGAGACCGGCGCGCTTATATCTAGTTGGATAAAAATAAATAAATGCCATACACGCGCATTACCTCTCATCCAACAAGTTATTATATTTGGGATAAGAATAAAATTATAAGTGATCATATAAATTACCATGTTATATGAATATCGGTAAAGTAAATTTATTATATAATATTGTAATCGAAATAATATGTCATTTATTTATACTTAAGGGCCTTACAAAAATTTTTTTAGGGTTATGGCCAATTAGATGGGCGAACAAGTGTAGGAGTTTAAAACTACATCTCAACGGCCTTACTATTTTAGTCATTTGCCTTGTTTCTCAATCTGCTGAGGCTGGAGGCTGTATGAGGTGTTCATCTCTATTTCTATAAGTTATCTCCATCCATCTATATTTTCCTACCCGCCTCGACACAGATTATTAAAATTAAATAATCAAATGTCGTAAATTGAAGCAACAATTACCTTGAGAATAAATACTCTATCTGTCACAAAAAAGAGTAAATTCTAAAATTGGTCACTATACTATAGTCACTTTCTGGTTTTGGTCATCATACTTTGAAAACTATTTTTAAGGTCATCATACTTTACTTTTCTTTTAAAAAATGGCCACTCCGTCAAGTTTGACTGTTAACCCACTAACGGTCAACTTTTTTTAGGGTTATTTTTGTCTTTTTATTAACTCATTAAATTAAAAAAGAGTAAACTCTGAATTTGGTCATCATACTTTTCTAAAATCTCATTTTTGGTCATCTTACTTTAAAAATTATATTTGAGGTCATCATACTTTCATTTTTTATTTAATTTTGGTAATTCCGTCTAAATGTTTCATTAAGTCTCAATCAGCCATAATTTTTCAGGGTAAATACCAAAAAAATACCCCATCATGCACGTGAAATTTTTTTTATTTATTAATTATTTTTTCGCATCTTCGCCGCCAACACCCACACACTCACCCCCATCATGCACGTGACTTTAAAAAGTTTTATTCTTCTTAAGGGTGTGGGTTAGGGCTGTTAATTCATGTAAGTGTGTCGGTTGAAAGAGATAATTATATTTTTGCCCCCGGCCCTAACCCCAACCCGAACGGGTTGGAAAATCCTAACCCGAACCTGACCTAATTTTTACCAGGTCAACCCGAAACAGACATAGTCAACCCGTTTATAGACCCACCAACCAGAGAGAAACGGGTTGACCGGGTCGGGTTAGTGTCGACCAACCCTAAATCGACCCGTAAACCGGATTTTTTTCACACAATAATTTTTTAAAAATATTTTGGGTCATCATGTCAACCCGTTGACCTGGTGTGTTGACCTAATTTTGACCTGAAAATCTTGGACCAACACGAACCCGACCTGAAAATTTTTCGGGTCCAAAATTCCAACTCGAACCCTACCCGTTTCGTGCCAATTTCGTGTTCAATTTTCATGTCGTGTCAGAAATTACCAGCCCTACTGTGGGTGTTAGTGACGAAGATGTGAAAAAATAATTAATAAAAAAAATTTCACGTTTATGATTGGGTGCGTTTTTCTGTATTTACCCTCAAAAAATTATGGTCGTTAGAGACATAATGGAAAATTTAGACAGAATGACCAAAATTGAATAAAAAATGAAAGTATGATGACCTCAAATATAGTTTTCAAAATATGATGACCAAAAATGAAATTTTAGAAAAGTATGATGACTAAATTCAGAGTTTACTCTTTTTTAATTTAATGAGTTAATGAAAAGATAAAAATAACCCTAAAAAAAGTTGATCGTTAGTGGGTTAACGGTCAAACTTGACGGAGTGACCATTTTTTGAAAGAAAAGTAAAGTATGATGACATTAAAAATAGTTTTCAAAATATGATGACCAAAACCAGAAAGTGACTATAGTATAGTGACCAATTTTGGAATTTACTCAAAAAAAAAAACATATTTTAAAATTAACTTTTATGTTTTGATAATTTTATTTTTTGGGGTTACTAGTTACCGTCTCAGTTTTTGGGACGGTAGTCAATAAGTTTTGATAAAATTGTCATTTTACTTAAAATTGAGAAAAAAGAGAGTATTATAGGAGGTATTTTAATCTAAATTAAAACGATAAAGGATAAAAAGTAAGGTGGTAATTGGTAAAACTTTTTTATCTTTGATACTTATAAGTTTATATTTAATTTGTTAATTAATATAATCATACATAATTTATGTACGTTGGGAGAATAAACAAGCCAAACTAGCTTGTTTGTTACTTCTAGAAACAGTCCGTCCTATTGCCTAACAAAATTTATATGAATGATCATGATATATTTTTTATTTTATTTTATTTTATTTTTAAATCTTAAAAATGAGTCGAGCAATCCTAACATCATTTATGAAAAGTCAAATAATAAAATTTCTTTTTTAAATAAAAATATTTTCAACGCTACTTTCTCAACAAGATTATTTCTATTGTGATTTTATTTTGGCTAATTCGGTTGTGAACGCGCCCTCTTCCAAATAAAAACAAATAATACCCCATACTCACAAGTTGGAAGAGGGCAAAGCAAGTTGGGGTCGATACTAAAAGGACTATAAAATAAATATTTTTTGTGAATTATACGTTAAAAAAATCTTATATCTTGCCTCGTTTATGGGACGAAGGGAGTAATAACTAGATCAATATAATAGTGTTAGATGCTCTTTCCTAAGTTTCGTATTGCATGCCCAATGTTCAATTTCAGGGTTTCTTCTTCAATCAGCCTAGAAAGCTTCATTGGATCCTTGAGTTCATCCTCCCTTCAATTCTACACTTCTCAGCCAACCCTGATTGATTATTATTCAAAACAAGCCAGCAAGTTTTGAAAGATATGTAAATGATTAGACTTGTTGATCAAGACACTAATTACACTTCATCATTGGAACTCTGAATTGACCATACAGCAATTCCAGATAAAATTAGTACCTATACTCCAAGATATTGCTTCACTAAAATTGCTTGAGGTAGTCATTTGTGCAGACAGCCCACCTTTCACTTATCTAATATTCTGTTTTTGTTTTGCCCAAAATTTGAGTTCTATTTGTATTATGGTTAATGATTGGTAAACTAAAATTATAAGGTGAAATGATACGGAATAATTAGAAAGACAAACTATCCTTCATCTTATTTTAACTTTAATCAGTGTCTTAATTTGGTGATTTTTTTTTAATTATATATGACAGATAATTCTTCTTTTTTTGTTTCGTTTTTTTGTTATAGACAAAAGGCTGATTGGTATCATTTTATTTCAGAATCTGAAATTAAGACTTGAGCAGGCACACATGAACATCACAAATCGCAAATAGATATTAAGGGTTGCAGCAACAAAGAAGCTCCCCACTAACATGAACACATTCACCGCTATTAAACTTTCTGACAATGCAATCTCCCAAGCAATCATCTTTTCCATAGTTTCTCGTACATACTGCTAAGCAGAACGGATCCTCATCCACTACTATATCAGAGATGTATGATGACGACGACGACAACTTGGCGGCCATGACAACTGCAACCATGTTGAAAGCAAGAAATATGAGCACCAAACATTTAGCAGGCATCCCCATCATCATCATCATCATCCTTTATCTTTTTACAAGATTTATTTCTCCAGTTGTTCATATATGACAGATAATTCATTCTACTATTTCATTATAAAAATTTATTCTCCTTATCATTATTTTTATTGTATTTTTTTTTCAATAGTACAAATAACTTCATTTTAAATTTTTAGAGGTGTTAAAGGGATAATTTCCGTGTCCATTACAAATGGAGTTGGAAGAGTCATTAGTTCGGTGCTAATGATGATATAGATTAAAACAACTCAATTAAATTTCAATGCTTCTTGATACTTTTATTAGTAAAATTATTGAAAAAAATAACTAGTTACTGTCCCAATACTTTTCCTTTATCACCCCAGTTTGAATTAAAATGTCACTCCCTACAATATTCTCTCTTTCCGCCTTTTATAATAAAGGACATTTTTATCAAAATCTATGTACTACTACTCAAAACAAACCCTTACTGAAAATGAATACATCATATGTAGCAAAACATATTAGGTCGTCGTAGGTTATCTTCTCGAATTCCATGGCCTAAGTGAAATGTGTTAACATTGGCTCAACTCAATTGTGATAAGGCAGTTCTATAATCACCAATTAATGCTATATTTCTAACACTTTTTGTATAGAATTCCTACTCATTTTAATATTATGCCTCTTCAATGTCCATTATTTCCCTGTAACTAAAGCAATCTTACTATTTATCAAAAAGAACATATTATTATGTGGTCTTAAAACTACCATATAATAATTAGGCTCAACTGGATCAGTCAAGGGTAATAAAGATTTAATATAAATATTAGATATTTGTACTAGATTTAGTGAGATACCATGTATAATGGAATAGTTATAGCATAACATTCAGCCCATATTATTAGGCCCAAGCCCATCTAACATTGTACACACATATATATTATCTATTGTTTCAATTCCCTTGAATCTTCATAATTTCCTCGTGCAATTTGTCAAAAATAATATAATACTATCTTTTTAATTTCAATGCACTACTATTATTATCATATAACAACTACTTATTACAGTATTATCATACGAGGGATATTTTTTTATTATTTTCTTCATCATATAAATATAATTTTTTTTGTTTTTATAAAATAAAATTTACAAATTTTATTTTTTATAAATCCATACTCTAACTATTGATTATATACGAATTATATAATTATATTAATTTAAATACTAAAAGAAAAATTATAAATATTAAAATATGTATAAATTAAATTAGTTTTATATATATAGGACAAGGAGTATATCATTTTTGATATTACAAAAAATCATTTTTAATAATTTTTTTTTTAAAAATCAGTGTTAGTATCCTCCTCATGTCAGAGATATTCGTACTTCGAATGTATTGAATAAAATTTTATTCCACGTTGGAATTGGTAATTTATATGGTGGTCCTATAGGACCACCATGAATTTTACTCCTACCCCGCTACAGTAGCGCGCTACAGTAGCGCTACAGTTCCGCGCGCGCTACAGTAACGCGCTACAGTACCTTCATTTCTTTTGTTATTTTTGGCTATTATGATACATATTATGGACGTTTTTGTTGTATGATATGATTTCTTTTATATTTTTGATCTGATATCTAAATTCTGTTGATCTGATGTCTGCTATTTTGTGATCTGATGTCTATATAATCATGATTTGATCTACCTTGTTAGGTATATTTTAGTTCTACTGTATGATTTCTTTTATATTTTTGATCTGATATCTATAGTCTGTTGATCTGATGTTAAGTATGAGTTGATCTGATGTCTATATAATCATGATTTGATCTACCTTGTTAAGTATATTTTAGTTCTACTGTATGATTTCTTTTATATTTTTGATCTGATATCTATAGTCTGTTGATCTGATGTTAAGTATGAGTTGATCTGATGTCTATATAATCCTGATCTGATCTCCTTTGTTAAGTATGTTTTAGTTCTGCTGTGTGATTTCTTTTAAAATCTTGATATGATGTCTATAGTCTGTTGATCTGATGTCAAGTATACGCTGATCTGATGTCTATAGTCTGTTGATCTGATCTCCCTTTTTAAGTATGTTTTAGTTCTACTGTATGATTTCTTTTAAAATCTTGATCTGATGTCTATAGTCTGTTGATCTGATGTCAGGTATGAGTTGATCTGATGTCTATATAATCCTGATCTGATCTCATTTGTTAAGTATGTTTTAGTTCTGCTGTGTGATTTCTTTTAAAATCTTGATCTGATGTCTATAGTCTGTTGATCTGATGTCAAGTAGGAGTTGATCTGATGTCTATATAATCCTGATCTGATCTCCTTTGTTAAGTATGTTTTAGTTCTGCTGTGTGATTTCTTTTAAAATCTTGATCTGATGTCTATAGTCTGTTGATCTGATGTCAAGTATACGCTGATCTGATGTCTATAGTCTGTTGATCTGATATCCCTTTTTAAGTATGCTTTAGTTCTACTGTATGATTTCTTTTAAAATCTTGATCTGATGTCTATAGTCTGTTGATCTGATGTCAGGTATGAGTTGATCTGATGTCTATATAATCCTGATCTGATCTCATTTGTTAAGTATGTTTTAGTTCTGCTGTGTGATTTCTTTTAAAATCTTGATCTGATGTCTATAGTCTGTTGATCTGATGTCTATATAATCCTGATCTGATCTCATTTGTTAAGTATGTTTTAGTTCTGCTGTGTGATTTCTTTTAAAATCTTGATCTGATGTCTATAGTCTGTTGATCTGATGTCAAGTATACGCTGATCTGATGTCTATAGTCTGTTGATCTGATCTCCCTTTTTAAGTATGTTTTAGTTCTACTGTATGATTTCTTTTATATTTTTGATCTGATATCTATAGTCTGTTGATCTGATGTCAAGTATTCGCTGATCTGATGTCTATATAATCCTGATCTGATCTCTCTTGTTAATTATATTTTAGTTCTACTGTATGATTTCTTTTATATTCTTGATCTGATATCTATAGTCTGTTGATCTGATCTCTTGTATTCTCTCATCTGATGTCTATATAATCCTGATCTGATTTCCCTTGTTATAAAAAGTATTTTTTTTAAAAAAAAAAATTTTGTTTTTTTAAAAAGGTATTTTTTTAAAAAAGTTTGTGCGTCAAAAAAAAAAAAATTGTTGCGCGTTACTGTAGCGCGAAACTATAGCACGTCACTGTAGCGCGCGCTACTGTAGCGCGCTACAGTAAGTAGGAGTAAAATTCATTCTACTCCTATAATACCACCGTAAACGGACTCGTTGGAATTATAAGTGCTGCTGCCTCTCTTTCCTCTCTTTCAAACCTTAAAAAATTCTTCTTCTTCCCATTTTTTCTGTAAGAAGATAGGAAACCAGTTAAATCTACAATCTTTATTTCACTACTACAAAATTAGCTTTTAATGACATTTTTTATGAGACAGTAAAATAAAAATGTCAAAATAACTATACAATTAAAACATGTAACTTATCACTGCATTTTTACTAAATCTAATAATACATTAAATAATATTTGTCATAAATATTATTATATAATGACATTATAAAAAAACTTATTAATGCACTTTTTTAAATGTGAAATTTCTATATGATGATCCTATAAATATATGTATTATATTGTATTATATAATATAAAATTAGACTTAAATTAATTAGTGAAACAAAAGGAGGCAAAGAAGTTATAAACATTAAAAAACTAAATTGTAAAAAATTGAAACCCTAGGCCTCCTCTCTTGATTTTCTCTTCCTTTGATCGTCCGCAACCTTTTATCCTTCCCTTTTCGCCGATCCGCCTTCCATCTCCCTGTCGGCTACCACCATCCATATACATCTTCTTTGTCTTTTTCCTACAGTCCTACTCCTCCTCTCTGTCTCTCTATCGATTTCGTGCGCTTATCTCCTTCTGTTTCTTCTCTCTGTGGCGCCGCTGCCACCTGCTCAATCCTCCGTCTCGTTTAACCATCCTCCCCATCCTCCGCCCACTACCCGACTTCTTTTTCTTTCGCTGGTCCACCAACGGATCTTCTATCTTTTCAATTGCTTTTCCCAAAAAATAAAATCCTCCCCGTCCTCCGCTAAGGAGTGAGGGGACTAGGTTTTTTTTGTGTATTGGGTTTGGGGAAATATTTGATGTTTTGGCCGCAGAGGGGTTACTACTGCTGTGTTTTCTTAATTTTTTTTTTTTTGGTGCATATTTTATCTTGAGACTTTGCATAGCAAATAGCAAATATGCATTTCGTTATTTGTAAACTTGAGTTGAGTTATTTCAATACTAATTTTTCTTTCCCTTTCAATGTTTACAGGTTGCCAACTGAACTCATGTTGATATTTTGTTGCTTATTGGGTTTGTTATGCTTTTCTTTTTTGAGCTTTCTTAATGCTTGGTTATTGGTGATGAAGGAATATTTGTTTTCCTAGAGGAATACGAAAACAACATCTTCTTCTGATCTTGTGTGCCGGGAGGACAATTTAAATTTACAATATGTTTTTTTCTTTTTCTTTTTCTTTTTAAGGAATAGAATATAAGCTATCAATTTCCTTTCAAGACTATCCATTTGAGCCTCGCTCCAATTCCAAAGGAGAATGAAGAGTTCACTGATTTCATCCATATGATGCTATAATTTTTGTTTAACTGTTATAATTCTATTTACTGACTTGATTCTGTTTTTTGCACAAGTGGTTATCAGCATATCTGTTTGGACGTAATATTTTATGTTTTTTGCTTGAGGTAATATTTTAAGAAGTTTTGATCATTTCTTTATATTGATATGATTTTCTTGAACATAATAAGCATTCTAAAGATTACAAGTTCAACATCAGGGGAGTTGCGGTAATGCTTAATGATTTCTACATTTGATCTGAAAAAGTAAAAGTTATAATAACTCTATGCCGCTTGGGGTGTATAGAGATACCATTTTCAAGTAATGCTAGCTATTGAGATTTGTATGTTAATTTTGGAAGATAGGGAATCCACTTCTCAAGCTGATCGTGATGATCCAGCAACATATGAGTTATGTTGGTCCCATGGGATGATTTCTGATGAAATTGGCCTTACCATCATTAATGAATGCAACTTTGAAGACTACACTTTTCCTACTCCACACAATGTCACATGCTTGCAATTCTGCCATGTCTGCGGCAAACCAAATTGTTGGTGACTATATAAATAATTATGATGTGCTTCTTGATGTCTGCTACCCATCTATAGTGGAACAAGAGCTGAGATTGAAGAAGACGGTATTCATTTTTCTCCTTCAATTGAAACTTTACATAGTTTTTGCAGCAATCTTTTTGTTTAAATGTTGATGATAACATGTTGGTTAGTATATGCAAGCGACTAAGATTAATATGGGGGTGTGTGCATTACTTATGAAAGGTGTTTCTACTTCAATCTTCTTAAAGTTCAGAAGGCTCGTAATGCAAATAGGGCCAATTTGCCATATGGCTGGTCCATGTGCAGCAAGTCTTATAGCATTGTTAATAATCATACATAAGTTTTCATCCATGTCTAGATTTTCTAAACATAAGCTGGCTAAGTGCTTAAGCACATCCATTAGGCAGACTGGACTGGGAGTTGATGTTAGAAAATTCGGTAATTTTATTTCTTGTTTTTGTTCTGAGCTTCAATCTTCATTTTTGTCCCATTTTACAGAGTATTGGAAAGGTAGTGGCGGTGGTTCAGTGTGGAACACAAATCATTAATCCTACATGAAGGTGCTGGAGAAATACGAATTAATCCTGAAGAAATACGAAGCTGCTGGAGAGATTCGAAGGTGCTGCTTGAGTTTCCAATGATGGTAGTAGTATGGAGGATAACATATTCCATCTCCTAGCTGCTTATTGAAAGAAAAAAAAAAAAAAAATACTGTAATGAGATTCTGTAATGAGATCCTGGAGTACAATTTTGATAATTTCAATCTGTTTAGTTTTGTATCCCCAATTTTAATAGATTATTGTGTTTTATTTTAATTAATCATATATATTTAATACAGATTTATGAGTCCGTTTACGGTGGTACTATAGGAGTAGGATGAATTTTACTCCTACTTACTGTAGCGCGCTACAGTAGCGCGTGCTACAGTGACGCGCTATAGTTTCGCGCTACAGTAACGCGCTACAGTTTTTTTTTTTTTTGACGCACAAACTTTTTAAAAAAAATACATTTTTTAAAAAAAAATTCTTTTTTTTTTTAAAAAAATACTTTTTATAACAAGGGAAATCAGATCAGGATTATATAGACATCAGATGAGAGAATACAAGAGATCAGATCAACAGACTATAGATATCAGATCAAGAATATAAAAGAAATCATACAGTAGAAATAAAATATAATTAACAAGAGAGATCAGATCAAGATTATATAGACATCAGATCAGCGAATACTTGACATCAGATCAACAGACTATAGATATCAGATCAAGAATATAAAAGAAATCATACAGTAGAACTAAAACATACTTAAAAAGGGAGATCAGATCAACAGACTATAGACATCAGATCAGCGTATACTTGACATCAGATCAACAGACTATAGACATCAGATCAAGATTTTAAAAGAAATAACACAACAGAACTAAAACATACTTAACAAAGGAGATCAGATCAGGATTATATAGACATCAGATCAACTCATAATTGACATCAGATCAACAGACTATAGACATCAGATCAAGATTTTAAAAGAAATCATACAGTAGAACTAAAACATACTTAAAAAGGGAGATCAGATCAACAGACTATAGACATCAGATCAGCGTATACTTGACATCAGATCAACACACTATAGACATCAGATCAAGATTTTAAAAGAAATCACACAGCAGAACTAAAACATACTTAACAAAGGAGATCAGATCAGGATTATATAGACATCAGATCAACTCATAATTGACATCAGATCAACAGACTATAGACATCAGATCAAGATTTTAAAAGAAATCACACAGCAGAACTAAAACATACTTAACACAGCAGAACTAAAACATACTTAACAAAGGAGATCAGATCAGGATATATAGACATCAGATCAACTCATACTTGACATCAGATCAACAGACTATAGACATCAGATCAAGATTTTAAAAGAAATCATACAGTAGAACTAAAACATACTTAACAAAGGAGATCAGATCAGGATATATAGACATCAGATCAACTCATACTTAACATCAGATCAACAGACTATAGATATCAGATCAAGAATATAAAAGAAATCATACAGTAGAACTAAAATATACTTAACAAGGTAGATCAAATCATGATTATATAGACATCAGATCAGAGAATACAAGACATCAGATCAAGAGACTATAGATATCAGATCAAAAATATAAAAGAAATCATACAGTAGAACTAAAATATACTTAACAAGGTAGATCAAATCATGATTATATAGACATCAGATCACAAAATAGCGGACATCAGATCAACAGAATTTAGATATCAGATCAAAAATATAAAAGAAATCATATCATACAACAAAAATGTCCATAATATGTATCATAATATCTAAAATTATTTAATTATAAAACAAATAAAATGATAATTTAAAAATAATTTTTTTATAAAATTCAAAAACATTAAAAAAAATACTGAATTGTTTAGAAAAAAAATGGACGAAAAAAAATTTCAAAGAGGAAGGCAAAAAAAATAAAAAAATAGCCAAAAATAACAAAAGAAACGAAGGTACTGTAGCGCGTTTACTGTAGCGCGCGGAACTGTAGCGCGCGTTTACTGTAGCGCGCGTTTACTGTAGCGCGGGTAGGAGTAAAATTCATGGTGGTCCTATAGGACCACCATATAAATTGCCCAGATTTATCATTTCATTTATAATTAATTCATAATAAAAAATAAAAAATTATATATTAATTCTCTAAAAAATAATATTAATAAATATTATAAGTGTCATTAAAGATGTAAAATTAAGATATTTTAAAGTGTCTTTAAATATAATTTTACATTACATATAATCTATCATGACTTTGGTTTAGATGACATTTTAAAAAAAGTTATCATAATAGTTTTAATGTCATGATAACTGACCTTTTAATATATTTTTAGGTGTCATTAAAACCTTTTTTTTAGTAGTGTTTCTTTCCATCTATTGAATAAGTAGTATCATTCACAAAATTTCATTCACAAGTATTTTGATTGTGTATTCCTGATGCCATTCTAGCCATCTTACGAGCTCTAAGGTACTGTGTTTCATTGGTTCTTTTCGGTTGTCGATTCCTATGCGATAGTCAGCAGGTAGTCCAAATACTAAAGAGGGGTAACAAGAATTCCTATGGAGAGAGTTTACAGCTCTTAAGGAAAGAAAATTTGTTAAGATTGTCCTAATCTCACATCGTTAACTCACAATAATTGTTCCTAATATAAATAATTTAAGAGCATCTTCATCCATTGCCAATTGATTTTTTGTTGAATGTTCATGTTGGATCAATAAATTTGATATCGTATCGGAACGGGTTTGAGCCTGTTTGATTGATCCGTCAGTATATTCGGTTTGCTCGTTCATAGTTTGGACATGTTTATCTGATTCAGCAGTATATGTTTAATTGACCTAGCAATATATCCAGTTTAAACCAAAAAAAAAAAAAAAAAAAACACAGAATGTGTTGTGGCAGTTAATATATCCATGGGTTAAGGGAGGCCATTCTAGAATGGCATTAAAGGAGGAATATGGCTGTTATGATGATTTAGAGTTCAATATAAATCTAATTAGATATATAGTTTAAAATTTTCATAAAAAAAATATTCAAAATATATTTAATACCAGATTTATGAACTGAGATCATAATATCTCCAACATTTTATATCTATATATATATTTTTCAAAGTGAGCAAAACTTTATTTTCATAATAGATTAGATTTGTAACCGAAGATATGTTATAATGTTTGGCTGGACCTTCTTATTTTCAGTTGTGTATATAATTTCTACCAAATTTAATAAAATTTAGTACTTTTTTAAAAGAAAAATTCCAATATTATTATTGCTGTTTGTTCATGTTTGCAGGGAACTAGACTATGAAAATACAATTTTAATTTTGGAGTTCGAATGAGTATTAATGATGTAATTTTTAATTTGTTTTGTTTTATAGAGGCGTTTCGCCTACTGCATAGAATATAGCTTAAATATTGCCTGACTAAATTAGACTTTTTGGACGACGATCTTTCTTTTATGCAAGTGTTTAGTACTGCCGTATAAGAAAAATATGAGTAATATAATAATTAAACAATAGTAAAATATATTAAATTTTAATTTAATTAATATGATATATTAAATTTATGAGAACAATCGTTATATATGAAAGCTTTTTTACTTTTTTTTTTTTTTTTTTTTTTTTTTGCTTATTACCAAGATGTTTTTCATGTGCTCTTTGTTTTAATTTTTTATTTTTTAAACAAAATTGAGTTCGAGTCACATTGGGTCACTTAAGGGTATGACAATTCTGAATTCGAGTCACACTAGGGGTATCAAATCACACCGGGGCATTTAAGGTTAAGGGCATGGTGATTCTGAATTCAGATCACATGGAATATATTAATAGGTTTTATGGCAAAAAAAAAAAATACAATTGAAATTCTCAAATACTTGTCGCCTTCCCCCTAAAAAGAAAACATTAAGATGACCATTATTTTAAGATGAATTTAATAATTAAAGCGAACAGCTAATAGCATTTTCATACTTGATCCTCCTATAAGTCATACTAGCAAAGCAGGAGTTGATATTACATACAAAACCGCGTTGAACATAATAATATATGATCAAAAATTGAATTAATTAATTAATAATTAATGGTACAGATTTCTACGATTGATATAATTGATATTCATATACACTGTGTAAGAACTTCCTCAACAAGCAATTTAGCACTCTTCATTAGGTCAGGGCTGAGCCTAAACATGAGCACACAAAACTCCATCTCATTCAAATTCCCATCTCCATCAAGATCCCCTTCTTCCAACATCGAAACCAAATCCTCATCGCTCATGTCTTGCAACCCTAGCAACGCCGAATTCCGCCTCAAGCTTTCCAATGTTATCACTTCCTTTTCTTGATCCATCAGCAGCCGGAACCCATTGCAAAGCTCGTTCAAGAACCCTTCCGCCCCGAGTTTCTCCACCATTGCCGGGAAGAAATCTTCAAACTCGATCATATCGCTCTTGAATGCCATCGATTTGACTATATCGATCACCACCACCACCAGCAGAAATACTTATTCAGCCACAGAATTGATTAGACTCAAGAGATTTGCAAAAACCCCGAGTCAATTGAGAAGGAGAAGATGATGGTATGATGATGATTTGGATGGTTTGAAATGGGATAAGAGAAAGGGGGCTTAAATAGTAAGGAAGGGTGGGATTGGGGATGCTAAAAATTTTGAAAGAGAGGTCGGAAATTTCTTGGGTTAGGGGGCAAATGGGGTGCCAAGATATGCCAAGTTTGGTACAAAATGAGAGAGGAGTGATGAGGACGATGCATATTGAGATGGAAATTTGGGGGGGGGTGGTTTTCATATCGGAGTTAGAGAGACGTTCTTGGCGGTTACATGGGAAGGGCATCAAGATACTCTTTCCTCGAAGCTGCATGGGAAGGTGCCCATAAAATTATGTAGATATTCAGCACGTACTTTCCTACATTTTGAGTTTTTGAATGAGTTTGGATAATCACAACAGTCTATTTATTCTCTTCTCTCCTTATTTTGATGTACGTACGTAAGTTCCTTGTTGAATAATCCAATCTAAAATCCCTTACATTTGAGGATTGTGCTTCTTTCCTACGTAATATACACTCCCTGCTTTTCATTTTCCAGATTGTTACTCTACTTTGGCGTTTTCTTCCGCCTCTTCCTTTTATTTATCTACAAATTCATGTATCAGACCTCAATTTTTAAAATTAATACTAAGCCGTTATTATTTTAATACAAAATAAGAATTGATCTTTTTATAAGAGTTTCTATAACAAATTTTCAAAAAATAAGTGTTACCTCTCCTTTGATTTGGTAAAACTATCAATACCCTTTTCAAGTTTTGAAAATAACGTATACTCACTTGACTATTCAAATTAATAATATCTAACTCCAAGGTCGTCTTGGACATTTTTGGGGCCCGAAACAAAACGGGAAATACGGCCCCTATTAATAAACAACTATGTTGTTAATATTTTTGTTTTCAAATAAAAATTTATTAATAAATTCAATAACAAAATGATATAACTACAATCACTTAAAATAACAAAAAAAATTATCATTGTCATCCCTATTTATCCATTTAATATGCTTCATCGCAAGTTAACGACGACTTTCTGAATCACCGATCTCGATATATATATATATATATATAAAAGTTTACAATTTGATGATATTTTTACTGGGTTTTTTAAAGTTTTTTTTTATTAAAATTATATGATTATGGGTCCCAAAAAAATGGAGCCCCAATCCATTGTACACTCTGCTTACCCCCGTCTAACTCCTTAATCTAACTCCTTAATCGACAGAAAAAAATGAATAAAAATATTAACGTAAATATTATTATTGTCTTAAAAGATAAAATTAATATTATTTTTTAATTTCATTTTAACAAAATATCGTCAATTTTTTTTCGTTTTTTGATATTTTTTTATAATTAATTTTGGTCAAGGAAATATTAGTAGTTATCAAAAATATCGAGAGTAATTGATAATTTGACTAAATCACATAAAATGTAAATATAATTCACCCTTTAAAAATTTATGACCTAAACTTGAAATTTTATCTCTGATTAGGGTCGGTGAAGTTTGTAGTATATTTTTATTAGGAGTAGGGTAGGAGATTTTCCATGTAACCTGGCACTGGTTGACTTATGTTTTGGATTGATTGACCAAATGAGAGTTCGTTCCTATGCGTGTAACCGTTTGTGTGTCGATTTATGGTGTGGAACATAAAGCACTCCAAACAAAGTTTATTTCAGGTTTTAGTACTTTCAGAACTCAGCTTTGGTGGCAGCAGCTGTTCTCAAATTTAATTAATGATTAATTCAAGGTGCACAAGAGATTTATCTAAAACTTTACTTAATTTTGAAAAGTCTTCACTCACGCAAGCATAACTTCACATGAATAATTAAATACAAAATCCACTTTTGGTCTCTTAATTATACCTTCAATCCAAATTTAATCTCTAGAATTTGTATGTTCCAAAATTAGTCATTTTCCTTTATATTTTAAATCATTTCTTACTTATAGCCCTTTTTTTATCACTCTTTCCAAAATTATCTTTATTTACCGCCTTATTTTTTTTATTCACCGTCATCTATTCTCCGCGGGTCCTTTTGCCATCGCTGTTGGGCTCCGCAGCCAGACTACCATTTTCAACACCGATATCCTACTGTCGATCGCATTAATGCCGCCGCTTTTTCTTCTTCTTCTCCCTGTCTCTCGACCGAAATTTTGAGGCCCTCATCACCCGATCAGGAGATAGGGAGAATAAGAAGAAGAAGTGGCGGCGGTGATGAGATCGACGGCAGGATATCAGTGATGAAGACGGGAGTCTGGCGGCGGAGCCAGCGGCGACGGTAAAAAGACGGATGGAGAATAAGGGACGGTGATTAAAAAAAGTAGGGCGATAAATAAAAAAATAAGGATGATTTTGGAAAGAGTGATGAAAAAATAAGAAAAGAAATGGCGATAAATAAGAATGACTTAAAATATAAAGAAAAATGATTAATTTTGGAACATACAAATTGTTAAGAAGTAAGTTTGAATGGAGGTTATTACTAAGGGACCAAAAGTGGATTTTGTCCATAATTAAATTCAAAAAGGGAAAATGACGAAATAAAATTTTTTTTAATAAATATATCTGTTATTACTTTTAAAAAAATTAAGAAAAATAAGAAAATTTTCTACGACTATCTCAATATTCAAGTTAAACACAACAACGATATATTCACATTTGGTAACAGGTATTTTAGTCCAAAAAAAAAATCATATTTTACTCTTGCATTGCTCTTGAATTATTTAGTGTAATTTTTTTATTCGTTCAAAAGATATTGTGATCCTTAAAAACATGTATTCATCATCAATTTATAGTTTTGCTTATTTCGAATAAATTTGGTATTATAAAGCCATTTAATATTTTTCAAACCTTTTATTATCAATCATTATATAGTAGTACTAAAGAAAATAAACAATGAACATTGAGGGTCATCACATTAAATAATAAAAAATTATTTATATTATAATGTTCGGTGTACAACAATTAAGGAATTATGTTAAGAATAGGAAAGTGGGTTATTATTTACTATCTATTTTTTATTATTCATCATCCCTTCTTTTCAAAATTGTCCTTCTTTAAATTTGGTCCAAGAGGGATAGGGTCAAGGAATTTAACTAAAAGGGTGGATAATTTTGAAAAGGAGAGGGGGGTGAATAATAAAAAAAGATTGGAAAATAATAATAAATTATAAGTACATGGAGTTTCATTTCTAAACTAATTAACAATAAATAGAGTTATTCATGTATTATATGGTAGTTTTATTTTTCTATCTCAATTCATGTGTGACAAGGGGTCATTCTTTTATATTTTTCATGCATATATCCTCTCAATCCCGCAAATTAAATGATAGTCCTATGCCGTGGTAATTTATATAGTGGTCCCATGTAAATTTACTCTCACCCCCCAAAAATAGTAATTTTTTAAAATGGATTAATGATTCCACACACGTGCGGGTTTGGGGGAGTGTTTTTAATTTTTTTTTAAACTCGCGTAGTCCGCGCACCTTTCAATTTTAGTCCAACTTTATCCAGCTTTCAATTCTTTTCTTATTCCTTCAAGCTATTTTCTTTTTTTTTTTTCTTTTTCCCTGAAACTTTTTTTCCGTTTGTTTTTAAAAAATAATTCAATATTTTTTTCTAGGTTTTTGAATTTTTTAAAAAAATGATTAAAAAATATTTTTTATTTATTTATAATTATTTAATTTTATATACTGTGATATGATAGCTGTTTTTCAATGATCTGATGTCTATATAATCATGATTTGATCCTCTTGTTAAATATGTTTTAGTTTTATTTTATGATTTTTTTATATTCTTGATCTGATATCTATAGTTTGTTGATCTGATATCTATATAATCATGATGTGATCTCCCTTGTTAAGTATGTTTTAGTTCTATTGTATGATTTTTTTATATTCTTGATCTGATATCTATAGTCTGTTGATCTGATGTCTAGTATTCTGTGATCTGATGTCTATATAATCATGATGTGATCTTCCTTGTTAAGTATGTTTTAGTTCTATTATATGATTTTTTTTATATTCTTGATATGATATCTATAGTCTGTTGATCTGATGTATAGTATTATGTGATCTGATGTTTATATAATCATGATGTGATCTCCCTTGTTATGTATGTTTTAGTTCTATTGTGTGATTTCTTTTATATTCTTTATATAATATCTATATTCTGTTGATCTGATGTCTAGTATTCTGTGATCTGATGTCTATATAATCATGATGTGATCTCCTTTGTTAAGTATGTTTTAGTTCTATTGTATAATTTTTTTTATATTCTTGATATGATATCTATAGTCTGTTGATCTGATGTATAGTATTATGTGATCTGATGTATATATAATCATGATGTGATCTCCCTTGTTAAGTATGTTTTAGTCCTATTGTATGATTTCTTTTATATTCTTTATCTGATATCTATAGTCTGTTGATCTGATGTCTATATAATCATGATGTAATCCCCCTTGTTAAATATGTTTTAGTTCTATTGTATGATTTCTTTTATATTCTTGATCTGATATCTACTGTCTTATTATTTTTTTAAAAAAAATTTTAAAAAAATATTTTTTTTTTAAAAAAGGTTGTGCGTTAAAAAAAAAAAAAACTGTAGCTCGTTACTCTAACGCACTACAGTAGAAGCATGATGAATACTCCTATAGCCATATAGTATACGGACCCCTATGCCTTATGAAATAATGTGTCTCTAGTGTTTTATTTATAATAATTTTGATAATTGTAATTAATTGAAAGCTGTTTCCCCCATTTCTTACCTTTTTAAAAAAAAAAAAAAAAAAAAACTCATACATGATATATTTATTATAATAAGATAATTTATATATTTTTAAAAAAAGATAATTTTTATATTTTAAAAGATTTTCACATGTTATTAGAGTAATGACATGGAATATTGTGTCATATACTACTACAATATAATAATTGAATCAATCCCGCGAGGCTGCATACGATATATTGTTGGACTAAGGGAATCAGGTATACTATCAGTCAAAACCCCATAGAAACTGTTTCATCTGTCAAATCGATGTTAAATATTTTGATACATACACCTTAAAGGGTTGTCAATTTATATTCAATACAATTAATAATAAAATAAATAAATAACCAAACAAAATATAAATTTATATGGTTTGATCTTCAATGAATCTACTACACGGCACAAACATAAGAACTTTATTAGTATATGAACAAAAAAATTACAAAACATATTATTTCTCTCGATATACCAGGTCTTTCAAACTTTTAATTTTATACATATATTAATATATTTTTCTTGCGTCTATCACAAATTTCAGTATAAAAATATATAGTTATACTGAAATGTTACAATTTCTATAAGTTTGTTTAGTTCTAACGGGTTTTAAAATACATTTGGATTTTAGTTAACCCAACAATCAGATATATTGTCAGGTTTGCGCCAAAATTTAGGGTGAATCTTCAATTCAATGTTGAATTCATCCAAATTGTTTCCAGTTCAAAAGCCGTTGGTTTACTTCTCCAGTAGTTCCATACGATGTTAGTAAATTCGAGGAAAGTTCACCTCATCTTTATTACTTCGTCCCTTCCAAAGACAAAAAAAAAAAAAAAAAAAATCTATTTGAAAATTAAAGTATACTCCCTCCATCATGGCCTAGGAAGGATCGTTCACACCATGGCCTAGGAAGGTATCCCGAGTGGGTTAACAGCTACCCCCCACGCGTACTCACAAAAAGGAAGCGTGGGGGGCAGTCTGTGTAGCCGAGTTACAGCGCGACGCTCCCGAGTAGTGAGTGAAGGACTGACTGAAAGGAAGGAGTGAAGGAACGCATCGGAGAGCGAGCCCCCTCATAGGCAGTTCGATTTATATGTTGCCTATGGTCGAAGACCCTAACTGTTTTCGAACCTCTCTATCCTCTTACAGCTTCATTTCTTAGCATCTAAGAAATGAAGAAAGAGAAGGGCGCAGACACTTTCAAGATTTAGTTGTTGTTTTGTTGTTTTCCCAAGGTGAAGAAGGACAATTACCTAGTATGGAGCCACCTTCTTCACACCATGGCATGCTCCTTATGGTAACCATTCGAGCTGACGAAATTAGTAATATTATTCGTGAACGGATTGAACAATATAATAGAGAAGTAAAGATTGTAAATACTGGTACCGTGCTTCAAGTGGGCGATGGTATTGCCCGTATTCATAGTCTTGATGAGGTAATGGGGGGCGAATTAGTTGAATTTGAAGAGAGGACAATAGGCATTGCTCTTAATTTGGAATCAAATAATGTTGGGGTTGTATTAATGGGCATGGACCAAATCTTACACATACTCATGGATCACCGAAAGCATTGTCTTTTCCCTTATTCTCTTTAAACCAACCCTTAAGCCCTTCTTTAAAGCCTAAACAGGACTTCTCCCTATTTCTCTTTCGTAGGGAAAGGAATAAGAGTAAAAACGGAGGCTAAATACCGCTCGGCAAAGACTATGACGGAAAAGTTTGGGTATTGGGGTTGGGGGATAAGCCCGAGTATGATCGACCAAAAAGCCAAGGGTTGGAGATGCTAAGGGATCTGAAAATGCTATGAAATAGGGATAG
Organism: Knoxia roxburghii; assembly: GCA_030378225.1. NCBI lineage: Eukaryota > Viridiplantae > Streptophyta > Magnoliopsida > Gentianales > Rubiaceae > Knoxia > Knoxia roxburghii. The sequence goes on along the minus strand of CM059420.1, from coordinate 38,283,505 downwards.
GGGTAAGCCTGAGGAGGAAGCTTTTAAGTTATTCCAGTCTAATAGCATTTATCTATGCCCTTTCCATTGTAAGCTAAAAAAGTAGACATGCCGGAAAGAAAGCTAATCGCTACAGGTGACCATTTCTAGCCAGCTGTTCTGGTGGGTTTCAGCATTGTAGTTTACCCTTTGGGAAACCGGTTAGAATATAAGTCACTTGTCTATTCTTATGAGACAATTCATTGTTTTTACTTTATTACCCTTATTTAATTTACAATTTCATTGGAATTTGTATTTGTCATGAACTATTTCAAGTTATAACATTACTATCAAAAATACATTGAATATGGGTATAATAGGTTTAACGATTAAAAGTTGTGGAAATTTTTAAAAATTAATTACATTCTTAATATTTGTGTTTTGATCAAAATGACTTATCTATTGAAATGGAGGGAGTAATCTTTTACTTTGGAAATGTACAACTTAAAAAACATTGCCTTTTTATATGGGGAAAAAAATAAAAACTACAACTCTTAATTGAAAAAAACCATAGTGCTTTCTTATTACTTCTTGATGACTAGAACACACAATCCCTCAAAAGTAGAGATCAATTGTAAATTTTTGTTGATGAAGTTTTACTCAATTAGTATACATAATAATAAATATTACATTAAATATAATTATAAATATATTAATTATAGTATGAGAATACATAAAATATTACATAGAAATATACTATTTTTCAAAATCATGAGAATATATCAAATATTAATAAAAACACATTGCTTCCTAAAATATAAAAATATGTTAAATATAATTAAAAAAATATCAAATATAATATAAGAATACAAATAAAATATATTTTACACAAGCATGATATAATGTGCAGTTATGAAGTAAGACATTTTCTCTGTTTTGAAGAGGTTTGCCTCGTTTCTCCCCTAACTAATATTTTCATGTTATTTGTCAAGATGACACATTATAATTGTCCTGTTAGTGGTATCATATAAGAATTGGAAAACCCCCAAGGGTATTTACTTGTCGTGACGATGACCTTTTTTTTTTTTTTTTTTTTTGGTACACTTTTATTTTCTTTTTTTTTTTTTTTTTTTGGTACACTTTTATTTTCTTCTTTAAATGCAGCCATTTTATTTAGAACATTTAAAAAACAAAAAAGGTTAAAACAACTCGATGGGTCTTTTGCTGTAGCCCATTTGACATAAGTAGTGGGCCATTTTACTAAAAGGAGAGGTGGGTAATGCTGCAGCCCATTTGAAAAGGGAATGAAAAAATGGGCCATTTTACTAATAAAAAAACCATGCTTCTTAAACCCGATAGCAATCTCTTCTCCTTTTTACAGCAAAATTTCAATCGTCTTTTTAATTCATAATTAAAAATGTTGCAAACAATCCAACTATCCCTACGAAAGTGTAAACAACACTCCAACTTTACCTTTTCTAAAAATTCGAAAAATTCGGTCATAAGAGGTCTATTTATAAGCTTCATGCACGCCTCAGTTTGGTTGTATTTTTTATAACAATAATCAATATAATTTTATTAGTATCTCAATTAAGGATAAAAATATATATCATAAAAATAATAATCTGACTTAAATAATCTTACCTGTCAAAACATTAGGATGTATCATTGCATTAGTGATGAATTGGCAGAATTAATGGGGGGTCCCAGAGACTGTTTTGGTTACTTTGATTTTAATTAGAATGTTCATTATTTTTTGAAAAAATTTACTTTATTTACTTTTATACTGTCAAGTTTAATTCAATAAGTTAATTTTATATTTTTATTACCAATAAATATGTTACAAACTAGGATCACTACAACTCAGAACTTGAATACTTAAAATATGAAATTTTTTTTTGCCTCAATTAGCCTAATACAGTATAAAAATTATATTAAACTCTATTTTTTTAGTTCTTACAGTATACTGAATAATTTTTTTAGTCTCTTATAAATTTAAATAACTTTTTTATCTCTTACATTTTAAAAAGGTACTAATCTCTATAGTATCTATTTATCTAAACGGTTTCAATTTCACTTTTGTATAGTCTAAAATAATTGTTAAATGAATGATATAATAGTTTAAATATTATTTTATATATTATAATATCTAAAATTTATGCTAGATCCTAAAAAATTAAAATAATTTTTCTCTATTTAGTAATTTAAGGTTAATAATTTTAGGATGAATTACATTTACTTCCTATGTAGTTTGATCAAATTATCGATATTTCCTTTGGGTTCTCACAATTAAGTCTACACCTTATCACTTAAATTCATAATAACATGCTATGGGTTGACAAAAAAAAAAAAGAAAAAGGATGCAATTTAATGTAAATAATATTGTTATTGAGTTAAAAGATCATTAGAAAAATTCACGTTCACCCAACCTTAGATTGGTAAAAAATTACCAGGTTTCTCTATTTTTTTGATATTTTTTAATATTTGACCTCTATCAAGGGGGTAAATGTAATTGTTAATAATTTTGGGTACGATTGATAGTTTAACTAAACTATAGGGGAGGTAAGTGTAATTCACCCATTATTTTAAATTTTAATTGTGACATTTAAGTTTTAAAATTTTTAATAGTTGAATTAATTTTCAAAGTGTTATAATCTTTATTTACGAAAGTCCCGTGGAGGTTGTACTGGATTCGTATACGGTAGGCCTATAGGAATAGGATGAATTTTACTCTTACTGTAGCGCGCTACAATTACGCGCTACAATTTTTTTTTTTGACACACAGCCTTTTTTAAAAAAAATACATTAAAAAAATAAGACAGTAGATATCATATCAATAGACTATAGATATCAGATCAAGAATATAAAAGAAATCATACAATAGAACCAAAGCATACTTAACAAGGAAGATCATATCATGATTATATAGACATCAGCTCAACAGACTATAGATATCAGATCAAGAATATATAAAAGAAATCATACAATAGAACTAAAACGTACTTAACAAAGGAGATCACATCATGATTATATAGACATCAGATCACATAATACTTGACATTAGATCAACAGGCTATATATATCAAATCAAGAATATAAAAGAAATCATACAATAGAACTAAAACATAATTAACAAGGGGGATCAAATCATGATTATAGACATCAGATCACAAAATAGATATCAGATCAACAGACTATAGATATCAGATCAAGAATATAAAAGAAATCATATAATAGAACTAAAACATACTTAACAAAGACATCCATGCGTGTGAATTTAAACTGATTTTTTTCACAAAGACTGCCCACCACGTCTCAGAACAACTAGCACCAAGTCCAAAAACAACTAGCACCACGTCCAGAAAAGTCTACATCCATGCATGTGAATTTAAACAGATTTTTTTCACAAAGACAGCCCACTACGTCTCAGAACAACTAGCACCACGTCCAGAAACGTCTACATCTATGTATGTGATTTAATATTAGATAAACTCCAAATTAATATCAGATCAATAAAAAAGTAATATCATATCATCCAGACAATGACTTTATACACTGTTAATTATCTTTGAGTTCTATTGTATTATTTTCTTTTATATGCTTGATCTAATATCAATAGTCAGTTGATCTGATACCTATAGTCTGTTGATCTGATACCTATAGTCAGTTGATTGATATCTATAGCCAGTTGATCTAATATCTATAGTCAATTGATCTTGTTGGAGTTGAATACATAAGCTATGCTTGTATTGTACATTTTCCCAGTTAATATATCGATTTGTGTTTTGGTTATATTTTGTTGTGCATGATTTGTCCATTTATATTATGTAAATAGATGATGAGGTGTCTTGTGTGACACAGTAGATCTCATCATTGGTTAAAAGACATAATATATAAATGAGGTTCGTAACCGACAGTTTGTCCAAAGCTGTATCGGTTTAGGTTATTATGTGATTCGGATAATTGGTTTGTCTAAACTAATTGAATCATATAGATATGCCCGGGGCGTATTGAACTTTACCATTAGGAATGATTTGTCTTGTACTGATTTAATAGACAAATCGTTCTTGGTATTCTATCTCTTAATCCCTAGACTCGAACGGGCATGAGGATTAGACATAGTGTACTTTGATGTGCCAATAGGTGAGGTCTATTGTGGCCAATAATCTCGGTAGGTTGGGTGCGCGTGTTTAGTTGCTTGATGTGCTGCTGCTTGTCAAAAGAAAACCATGTACCGGTGCGTCCGGGGTGATGGTGTTCCCGAGATGAGCTCGTTATGTTTATTATACTAAACTCAGCTGGTGGACTTATGTCCGGTATAGTAAAAAAGTCCAGTGGTACTAGTCTCGGAATTAAAGAAGTTAATTAATTAGTTTATCAGTAAATTAATAAATTAACGAGCACTATATCTTTGATGTGGGGAGATTATGAATAAATTAATTAAGTTGTTCCGGAAGCAATTCTGGTGTAGGATGGTAGTGCCAAAATTAATCCGTTAGTGGTACGATTAATTTTGTAATGGGTTAATTGAATAAGTAGAATTAATTAATTGATTAATTATTCCTAAGGGTTAATTAAGTAATTAACAAAGTGAAATTAATTAATTAATTAAGTCTTAAGTTTTAATTAGAATTAGGAAATCTAGTAAGATTTGGTTTATCATATCAGATTTGTTACCTAATTGGATTTGGAAACTAATTAATTACCTAAACCCATTAGGAAGACCAATCCAAAACCAACTTGGGGTGTCTCTTGTAACTCTATATATAGACAAGGGATTAGCTATTCAAGACATACAATTCAATAGATTCATAATTCAAGAATCTAGAGAGAGAAAATCCTAGAGAGAGAAAAATTCTCTCTCTCTGAATACGGATTTTATAAGCATTGGGGCTGCCAATTTTTTCTTCAAATATTTGGCGGCTCGTGTGACTTTCTCTCTCCTCCCAAGCGGCAAGTGTAGTACACGTTCCAGGTGCGATGGTGCTGGAATTTACCGACATGTGGATTGTGGTGATTAGCTTATCAAATTGCTCATTAGATTGTTGCCCACACAGCATACAAGCAAAGTCTTGAGGCATACTAGGGAATCACCTGAGTACATGCTTCAAAGGTATAATTCTTATGTTTCCGCTTAATTAAGAATTTTTGTTGCGTGATAAATCGAATAAGTGCAAACTCATATCCTGCGCAATGTTATTTCAAGCACGGGTTGAAATAACAATTGTGCTAGAGTCTAGGCCTGGCCAGAGATTCCGATTATGGAATGCATAGCACGAAAGTGAGTTTCTGGCCAGGCCCGGGCAGATAATCTTTCAGATCTGATATCTATAGTCAGTTGATATGATGTCTATAATTATAATCCTCCTTGTTCAGTATGTTTGGTTCTATTGTATGATTTGATTAATATTATTGATCTGATATCTATAATACGTTGATATGATATCTATTACTTTCTGATCTGATATCTGATGTCAACTATCATCTAATAGATTCAGAACAATATATTGAAAACGTATCACATCAACATAGAACTAATATCAGATCAATACATAACTAATATCAGATCAATACATAACTAATATCTCATCAACTAAAACTAATATCATACCACAATACATATAGATCCAAAATAATATACTGAAAACATATCATATCAACATAGAACTATTATCAGATCAATAAAAACGTAATATCGGATCAATGAATAACTAATATCACATCATGACTTACTTTCTAACATAGATACCACAAATTCTTCCTGTTTATCAAAATCAAACAATTCAGAAGCATTTTCTTCGCGAAAGAAATCAACAGCATCATCCATTGCAATTTTTTCAATCCAGAATGATCTATCAACAAAAAAACAGACGTTAAGCAACAATATTCGATCAAAAACAAAACGCGAAGAAGAACAGAATCGTAGAAACAACAATTTCAAACACATAAATCAATCGAAAAGATCAAAACACAGGAATAATACCTTAATTATCAAATTCGAAGCAAAAACTCCACTGAAAGATAAAACAGAGCACAAACGGCAACAAACTAAGCGAAACACGAAGACGAAAAAACAGAGAAACAACAAATTCTTAAACAAAAATCAATCACCATCATCAAATACATACCGTAATCAAAATTGGAAGCAAAAGAATCCAAGCGAAAGACGAAGACCAAAAACAGCAACAAAAGACAAAGCAAAAGATCAGCAACAAACACGCGAAAAAAAAGAAAAAAATGAAGCTTATATAGCATTCAGGTATGTAAATGCGCTTGTCCGAGTTTTTTTTTTAAAAAAACTACTAATACAATTGGGGTGCTAAAATAGAAACTACTACTATAGGGGTAGGAGTAAAATTACATAGGACCACCATATAAATTACCGGTTGTACTTTAGTGGAGTTGATGTAATTTATACAAACTAATAGTATAACCAAATAATATATATATATATATATTTAAAGGGGCTTAAAAAATTTATTTAAAAATATAAAAGATTAAAAAATTATTTGTGCCGTGTTGTTTCTCCCTGCTATTTGTCAAAATGTCATCTTACAATATAGCATTGTTTTTATTACTGGAAATCTAGAACTTGACCGTTTATAAGGCATGTATTCATAATGGCATATGCAAAGCTAGAAATTGGAATCTACTGTATTCTACAAAGAAATTCATAATACTTTTTTTTTTCTTTTTTTCTTTTTTTTTTCTGTGGGGTTGATGTCAAGAAAGGCCAACCCAATGGGCTAAAGCTGGTCAACCAGAAGAATCTGCGGCAATGTATTTTGACCATCGGTTCAATTCCTCAACTTTATACTGCTACTGAATATACATCGAACCATTTTACATGGACCCTGGGAATCTTCTTGGCAGAGGGAATGGGAGGAGATATATTAAAAATCTGCATCTTTTAACTCGTGTGAACTCTTTTTAGCTGAATGCCCGCAGGGGCAGTCCAGGTTTTTGACATGGGCTGGTTTTGGTACTTTTCCTGCATGATTTGCTACTTTTCACTGTGTTGCTCTTCTGTTGACAGAATTTTTTCCGGGCAGGCTTTGAGAGATAGAGATGTGATCGTTTCTCCAGGCGAAAATTTTGCTCTGGGGTTCTTTAGCCCTGGAAATTCAGATTTAAGGTATTTGGGTATATGGTTCCATGGAATTACAGAACAGTCTGTTGTATGGGTTGCCAATAGAGAAAACCCAATTCATGGTCATGGAGGAGCTTTATTCTTTGAAAACGATGGGAATTTGGCAATCTTGAATGGAAATGGCGATTCAATCTGGTCGACTAACGCTTCATCTGGTTCAAGAAATTGTTCTGCAATCCTGATGGACTCTGGTAATCTCATTCTGTTAAGTACTCACAGGGGTAGAACTAACAGACCGTTGTGGCAGAGTTTCGATTTTGCGACCGATACTTATTTGCCAGGTATGAGAGTTTCTTTTAATGTCTCATCAAAATCGAACCCTGTAATCACTTCTTGGAGGAGTGATAGCGACCCTTCACCAGGGAAGTATTCCATGGGCGTTGATCCTCAAGGATCGCCACAAATCGTGATATGGAAAGAGCACAACAGGCAATGGAGAAGTGGGCATTGGAATGGGCTGATTTTTACAGGGCTTCCTTGGATAAGGGTTATTTATTTGTATGGTTTTAAGCTTGTGAATGATGGGAATGGTAGGCTTTATTTTACTTATACGCTGTCTAGTAAGTCTGAATTGACATACTTTAGGATATTTCCGGATGGAAATCTGGAGCAAAGAAATTGGAATGCTGGTTCCCTGAGTTGGGATGTGATACAATTACAGCCATCGAACCAATGCGACTTTTATAATAAATGTGGACCATTTGGAGTTTGTGATCCGAGGAATTCGCCGGTATGTAGTTGTATGCCGGGGTATGTACCGAAGGATGTTGATCGATGGAATACCGGAAACTGGTCTGGCGGATGCGTTAGGAGAACGCAGCTGCAATGCGAGAGAAAAAGTGGGGAAAGAGATGGATTTTTGAAGGTTGAGAATGTGAAATTGCCAGACTTCTTGGATCATGTTGGCTCAGAAAATGCTAAACAGTGTGAGAAGTGGTGTTTGAGGAACTGTTCCTGCATTGCATACTCATTTGTTAGTGGTATTAACTGCATTACATGGAGCAATAACTTGGTTGACATCCAGCATTTTGAAGAGGGTGGGAGCCCTCTGTACATTCGTCTTCCTCATTCTGAACTAGGTAAGGTATAAGCTCGATCTCAACAGCTAAATTTTCAAGATTTTTTTCTTAATTGTCAAACTTTTCTAGGACCATTTCTCGATTTGTGCGTGTCATCCTTGCATAGGGGCCAAGCTAGTCTTCTCTGTATCGTTCCAATTTTATTAGATGTCCCCGAAGGGGCAACTTTTGTAGGACTCAATTCATGTTTGCAAACTCCACAACATTTTCTGCTGTTTCTCGGAACTTACTGGCTTTTGTCCCCAGCCAACTTTTAGTTTTCACATTTTGATTACTCAGCTCTAGCTTCATTCTTAATAGACCTCTTTTCGGTTTAGATGACGTGGTACAACGTTAGCATGTACTATTTAGCATATATCCGAACATAGTAAAATTTTACTGTTTCTCATGGTGGCAATCCAGATGAAAAACAATGATGGTGTTACTAACCAATGATGGAATGATCTTACTATTGGAAGAGGGTGGTCAATTCTTAATTTTTTGGGCAATACTTCGTATTTGTTAAGGACGATAGAAGTATATATTACTCTTGTTCATCAAGTCTAATGATTATTTGGTCGAATTCCCATCAAAACAGGTAGCACAAGAAAGGTAAAAAAACTAGTTATAGTAGCTGCTGTTGTTGCGGGATTGGTCTTCATGGCTGTGTCCATTTGGCTGATATGGAGGCGGAAAAACGAACTGAGAGGTAAATTTCTGGAGCCTGATCAATTTCCTTCGGCAAATGGCTGCCAATAGTGATTCATTTTATTGTTTTAACCCTTAATTTTCATTGAAGAACTTGCAGAAATTTTGAACCCACGAAAGAAACAAGGCAGACTCCAAAATTCTGATCAAACGAAGAGTGGAGAATTCTCAACAGATGTTTCAGGACCAGATGATCTTAACGTTGAAGGGGGGCAGCAGCAAGGAAGTGGAACAGAATTGGCATATTTCAGTTTCAGCAGTGTTGTATCAGCTACGAACAATTTCTCCGATCGAAACAAGCTCGGACAAGGAGGATTTGGGCCTGTTTACAAAGTACATATACTCAATCTTACCACTGGAATGAATTCCTGTAAATCTGATTATGAACTAATGCTTTTCGTTTTCCTTTTTCTTTCCCTTTTCCTTCAGGGTGAACTACCAGGGGGTGAAGATATCGCGGTAAAGAGGCTTTCAGGAAAATCAGGACAAGGGATTGAAGAGTTCAAGAATGAGATTACGCTGATTGCTAAGTTACAGCACAGAAATCTTGTTAGACTTCTTGGATGCTGCATTGAAGGAGATGAGAAAATTCTACTCTACGAGTACATGCCCAATAAAAGCCTAGATTCATTTCTCTTTGGTAAGTTGTATTCTTTTGCTGTTGGTAAAATTCTATTGATTGTTCTGACGTTCATCTGAATTCTCTCTGTTGTTTTCTTTGATGAACTGACACCAGACCCTGTTAAGCGAAGACAACTAGATTGGATAACTCGGTTCCGAATAATTGAAGGAATTGCGAGAGGCCTTCTATATCTTCATCGAGATTCAAGACTCAGAATCATTCACAGGGACTTGAAGGCTAGCAACATTTTGTTGGATGACGAGATGAACCCAAAAATTTCAGATTTTGGGATGGCCAGAATATTTGGAGGAAACCAATATGAAGCTAATACAAACAGGGTTGTGGGAACATAGTAAGCATCGTAAAGAGAAACCCACCGCACTTATCAATTAGCAAATGCTTTTTCTTTCCTAATGATGAAATAGACCTAACAATCTTCATTTTCAATGCAGTGGATACATGGCTCCTGAGTATGCAATGGAGGGACTATTTTCAGTAAAATCTGATGTTTATAGCTTTGGCATATTGCTCTTAGAGATTGTAAGTGGAAGAAGAAACACCGGCTTCCGCTCGGCTGACTACTCGAGTGTTATTGGATTTGTAAGCCTCAATCCTATCTCTGAGTGTAATTTGAGGTTTGGGTATTGATAATTAACAATTGAACTTGTCCTGTTTTCACTCTTTCTGTCCTTGTGAAATGTTACAGGCATGGGATCTTTGGGACAAAGGTAGAGGAATGGAGCTAGTTGATCCTTCCATAGTTGAAACAGCTCCCCAAACTGATGACGTGTTGAGATGCATCCATATAGGGATGCTGTGTGTGCAAGATTCAGCATCAAATAGACCAAACATGCCAGCAGTTGTGCTGATGTTGGAGAGCGAAACCGCGAATTTGCCGGCGCCAAAACAACCTACTTATACCTCAATGAGAAGAGAGGTGAACGAGGATTTGTGGAATGAATTTCATGAAGCTGCAAACTCAAACAATGTCACCCTTAGCGTTATTCTGGGCAGATAAAATTGTTGGTTACTTCTGTTTGCTGCTTCAGTTTTGCAACTGTTTTTGGTTGAAGACAGTATCCTGTTTGCACATCAAACTCTAAGCACAGTTTAGATGTTCCAACTCCTAATCTCTAGGAGAGACTTTTAAAACTTTCGTGTCACTGTTCCATCTTCAAGATTTCCCTTCATTGCCATCTGGACAAATTTACCTTCTCAATCCTACTACTAAACTAACTTAATTAAACTTTATTAAAAATGGAAGTCATAACATCCCAGCTATATTCTTACATAAAACACCAAAAACCAACATCAATGTCCACTCATTTTGGATTGGATACATAATCCCAGTAAGAGCTTCTTCGTCAACTTATAATTCAGAAATTCTAGAAAAATCGTCATTTAGACATCGAAACACCTTTTTCTTAATATATATTCTGGTGTATTAATCACTATTATCTCCATTTTTATTTTTTTTTGTTAAACAAGAATGCGGAAAGCTAAATGACTCGAAGTAAAGACCTATTATACTAATCACTGGACTACAGCATCTCCTTACTATTATTTCCTTTTAAAATTATAAGAAGTGTTGCAGAAATAAAGATATTTTAAAATATAAGTAGTTTTAGAATTTTTGAATAAATTATAAATAAGCATGAGAAAAGAAATATTATTAAAATATATGAGATTCTGGTGTACAAAACACCTTCCCTCAAAGTGACAAATTCAATAAAAAAAAAGAAATCATTTTGACACTTTCTCATATCTAAACAAATTGCAACAATTTGGAATCCCCCCAAACTTGGAAGATTTTATGGAAGGGGGAATGTGAAATTGCGGATTAATTTTGTGGGGTGCATGTAAAAGAAGGGAACTGAAGCAAATCATCAAACACAAAAAGGGCGGGCAAGGCAAGGCAAGGCGCCGGAATCACAATGTTTTGGTAAACCATAAACTCACGTGGCCATTTGGAACTTGAATAGCAATTCTTATAGTACTAGTTAAATAAAGCAATGAACTTGTATGCAAGCAATCTACGTGGCCATTTGCGTACTTGTATTGTGTGGACACCTTTCACGACTTCTATCAATCTACGCAATAATGTGGCAGCCATCCACTCATTCATACTCCCTCACAATTACAAATTAGAAAATTTTTCGAGAGCGATAACTTTTTTTTTGACACTTGAGACTCTAAATTGATGGAAATATCCTAAAATTCATACACATCAAGATTTTGAATATAATAGTAATCACATAAATAAAATACATAAAATATACATTAAAACGAAATTTATCATTATACAAAAGGAAAATCACCAAATACGCAGAAAAATACCAATAATCCAATAACTAGTCACATTGATTAGAGTAGGGGGTCAATGGTTTATATAGTCGCTAAGTTTAATTTAGTAAGTCTATCAAATATTAGTTTAACGGTCTAAATTTAATCACATTATTAAATTAATTAAGAAATTTACACCAATTGAATTGAGTTTATTAAAAATTATGGACTATAGCATCCAAACACATTCTCACATTACATTCCTTGAAATAGAACAGTAGCATCTTGTTGAAGGATTTGTAAGAGGTCAGCTGGGGAGTTATTGTTAGTTGATGTTTTGCTCATGATTAAGTATGAACAAATAAGTTTTGCTTAATGTTGCACTTTTAAGTTTATTGAGAAAATAACAAGTTTTAATAAAATAATTATGACTGACTTGGGATAAGTTTTAATGTTTTGCAAAGTTAAAGAGAGAAATTTTGGGTGGGAAGAGGTGAAAAAGTTGAATGAAATGGGTATAATGAACAGAGGTGGTGACCGATCATAAGGAGGTTAGGTTGATTTTGCCCTAAAACTTTTAGAAAAAAAGACAAGCTAAAAAATCATAATTCCCCCCTCAAGTTTTCAAAGTTTCACAAAAGTACCAAGCTGTATTTGATTTTTGGTTAGAAAATTAATTGCCCGAGTTTTTGATAGTTAAGGAGTGAAACTTCAAATCTCAATTGTAATTAGACCATTTATGTAAGTTTTCTGATAAGTAAGAGGTAAAAGTACAAATTTCAGTTGTAAAAGGAGTAATACAACTAAATCTCTAGATGACTTTTTGAATTTGTAAATTTGTAAGAGCTGTTCATATGAGTCTTTTTAGAATTAAGTTTTTTAACTTATTTGAGTGATGATAAATTTGCCAACAAACTTGTTTTTTTTTTTTTTTTTTGGATGAAATCATACACTTACATAAATTAATTAATATGATAATTGACTAGGGAATTCTTCGTATTTGTTTAAATTTCAAAGTGAGTATTTGATACATTAATAAACCCGATCCCATAAGTTAATAGATAACAAAGGAGAAGGATGAAAGGAAGTAAATACAAAAAGTGCTAAAAAAATACGACAAATTATAATGCACAACTCCTGGCAGCTCTTTTACTCTCTTTCTTTTAAACCCTATATTTTTTCTTTCTTCCCTCACTTTTCTATGTTGGGAAAATATGGCAAAGTATAATGTATAATTAAAGGATATATCCTTATTACTAAATTTGAAAAATAAGTTATGACTGCTTAATAAATAGAAAAATAAAAATTATAGTCTAATTTTAAAAATTGCTAAACAATAATTACTTATTTTTCAAATTCAATAATAGTGATACACTCTTAACTTGTATGGTATATTTTGCCCAAAAAAACAGGAATTTCTTCGAATTTAGTAATTCGTGTTCTCTTTTTGTTTATTTTCATTCAATAGATGAGATAGTTCCCAAAAAATTCGTTTCAACTTTGTTCATCAATAGATTATGATTTTGTTATTGTGATATGTCAATTAGAGTATGATGATCTGCGATGATACTATTTTATTCGTATTTTTTCATTACAATAAGTGATTCAAGAAGATTACTATAAATCTAAATATTAGATTTTGCTTCAAAAAAATATATATATTAGATTCATAGTTTAGGGGTTTTTAAAAATTAGAGATATACTCAAAATAAAGGGTGAATTACATTTTACCTCTTAAAATTGAGTCAAAATACGAAAATTCTTTTAAAATTTTAAAAATTATAAAAACTCTCTATCCAATAGTCACTTTTTGCATCCTTAGCAGATGATGTTATTCAATTTATTAAGTAAATGGATAATAATACTCTTAATAGATTACTGAATAAATTTTCAGACCAAAGCACTTTCATATTCAATATACATATTTCAAAATTGTATAAAAATCCTCAAATTTTTTTATCTTAAAAAATTTTGAAATAATAATTTCTTCTTATTTTTTTCTCAAAATTTTTTCCTTTTTTTTTTTACTTTTTTTATCTCTTATCCTTTTTGTTCTCACTCTTATTAATATTCTTCCTAACAGTAATTTTATCAAATTATTATCCGAATCAAAATACTCCCTTCGCCCCAATAAAATAACCTCATTTTTTGAAATTTTTTTCCTTTTTTCAGAAACACAAAAATACATTAGCTAAATATGAGAATAATGTGTATTTCGATCTATAAACAAGACACCAAAAGTCTAAGGTTTATTTAATTCGTACATTTTGCCTAAAGAACAAGTGTGTTTTGGCTTATGTATACTAAATAGGAGGGTGTCGTGGTCTAAAAATTCATTCAGGGATCTATTAAGGGTATTATTATCCATTTACTTAATAAATTAAATGATTTCATCTGCTTAGGGGGCGAAAATAGACTATTGGATAGTAAGGGGGGTTTTGTAATTTTTAAAATTTTTAAAAAATTTTCGTATTTTAACCAAAATTTAAGGTGTAAAATGTAATTCACCCTAAAATAAATTTATAGGCTTATTTTTTATACGTCCCTTGATTAATTCATATTATTGAGTAAATTTATATAAATTTATTCATAACAAATTATAACCATATTCATTATAATGTTGTTTTTTTAACTGTTCTTTATTATTGTCAATCGACATTACCTATTTAATGAAATTTTCGTATTTTACTTCAAAGAAAGAAAAGGATGAAAGGTAGTAGTTATCACAAAAAAATTTAAAAAAAAAAATGACAACCGTTGAAAGTAAATTTAATTTCTTAAATTAACAACTTAAAATTTATTATTATTTTTTTAGTACAATGAGAGATGAATAATGCATATTAAAGCCTATTAATTTAAGTCCAGTGTGACTCGAATTCAAGATTTTCATGTTTCTGAGTGCCTCCAATGTGATTTGTTATCCTTGATTGTGACTCGAATTCAGCACCGTCATACTCTTAAGTGCCTCCGGTGTAGTATACATTCGGTGTGACTCGAACTCATATTTATATTTTTATTTTTAAATATAAATTATTTTAAATTTTAAAATATCTTTTCTGAATTTAACAATTTTCAAAAACTATATAATTAAATAAAAATGATTCAACTTCGGTCCAATAGTGAATTATCTCTTAAACTTTTAATCATAACAATCAACTTCATTACATAGAATGTGAAAACATTGTTTATTTTTTAATTGATAAAGGTGATTGGATTTCATTGTCTGCATGTGGGGTCCATCTTTCTTTTTTCATTACTTTCCAAACAGGTCTACTTCAACTGTTCTAGGTATGTTTCCACTTTAGTTTTAATAAGGTTTAAATTCATTTTTAGTCCCTCATACCATGGGTTATTCTAGTTTTAGTTCCTTATATATTTTAGTCACTAATTTTAATTTCACTTAAATTTTTTTATCAATTATGATCCCTTGTAACGGAAAAATTTAGAAAATAACGGATCAACCCATTTGAACGCTAGTCAAATTTAATTTTTTTCTTTAAAATGATTTGCACCATGATGTTTTCAACCAGTTTTATGATCCATATCCTCATGAATGTTTAACCTATTTAGGGTTTCGACCGTCATTTTGGATTGTAAGTTGATCTAAATAGGTTGAACATCCATGGAAAACCGAGTCATAAAATAAATTGAAAACATCATGGTACAAATCATTTGAAGAAAAAATTATGTTTGACTAGCGATCAAATGAGTTAATCTGTTATCTTTTAAACTTTTCCGTTAAAAATGACCATAATTGGTAAAAAAAATTTAAGTGGGACTAAAATTGGTGAATAAAACATATTGAGGACCAAAACTGGAATAACCCATGTTATGAGGGACCAAAATGGATTTAAGCCTTTTAATAAAGTTATAATTTAATCTCAAATTTTAGTTTAATTAGTGGATCATCATGCTTCAAAAAAAATTAGTGAAACATCAAGTTTAATGCTTTTTTTTTTAGCAAACAAGTTTAATGCTTTAAAAATAAATTAAAATCTAAATTGCCCTTGTATGTGGACCCCTCAATTATTATACTTTTGCTCTAAATTCTTTACGTGTGTTTGTTTGGAAGTATTGAGAATGAGGTAAACGTAAAATGATTCTGATTATTACGTTTACAAACATGTCAAAGTAATCAGTTCTTTTAATAATTGTTATGAAACAAGTAAAAGACAATCAAATTCTTTGAATGAATGTTACGAAACAAGTCTAAGGAAATATGATTTATTTAATATATATTACTAAACAAGTCAAAGACAATTAGATTCCTTTAATGATTGTTGAGTTATCAAATTCTGAAACACACCCTTAGTTTAACCAATTATAATCTCTATTTTTTTTTAAAAAATAGTTAATATAAAAAACCCTCACCAAAATTTAGTAATATATCAAACATTCTTTTAAATTTTGAAAAATATCAAAAGCCCCCCTAACTTGTCATTAATTATTATATTAATCTTCTATATAAAAAAATTACTGTACTTATATAATTTCAGTCTGATTTTATAAATTTATAAAATTTATTCAATGAATATTTTTTAATAAAAATTTTAAAGTAATTTTATTCCATAATAAAATTATTTCAACACTTATTTTTTTATTAAAATTATACATGTATAATAATTTTCTGTTATGAAAGAATCAATATAATAGTTGACTAATAAGTCAAAGGATTTCAAATATTTTTTAAATTTTAAAAGAATATTTAATATATTATTAAATTTCATAGATGTTTTTTATATTAACACTAAAAAAATATATAAAGTTTATAATTTAACATTCAAATATTTAAAGCTCAGGCCTTTTAATTACTAATTTCCATTTCGGAGGAAACTACGGACGTAGTGATGCCTCAAAAAGGTAAAGAGGAAAATCTAGCCCTGCTTTCCTCTCTCATGTATTCAACAAAGAAGATCACCAAACAAAGAATATTGAAAATCCAAATGTTAGAATCTGGATTTGAAGAATGAGCTCCATAACCACCACCAGTCCTTATTTTCACCCAAATCTTCTCTTCTTCATCGTGTTCTTGGTTCTGCTCCCAAATCATCTTGTTCAAGCTCTAGACATCCTTACTCCATCATCACCCCTAACCAAGGACCAAACCTTAGTCTCTTCCGGGGGTAATTTTGAATTGGGGTTTTTCACTCCAGGAAACTCTAACAGATGGTACATCGGAATATGGTACAAGAAAATTCTCCCGGTGAAAACTATTGTTTGGGTTGCAAACAGAGATAACCCTCTCACAAATTCATCTGGGCTGCTAAAAATTGACGAAGATGGAAACGTTCTACTTCTTGAAGGGGACTCCAGGACAGTATGGTCCTCGGTTCAACTTCAACCCAGGACTGGTGGTGGTAACACAGTGGCCCAATTGTTGGATTCGGGGAATTTCGTGCTTCGTCATGAAAACGAAAACGATGGTGATGCTGCAGATTATCTATGGCAGAGTTTTGATTACCCTACGGATACATTATTGCCTGGGATGAAGCTCGGGTGGGACGCCCAAAGTGGTCTAAACAGAAACCTGACATCCTGGAGAAGTGCCGATAATCCATCTTCCGGGGACTACAGCTTTGTGCTTGATACCAGTGGGTTTCCAGAGATTTTCTTGTTGAATAGAGGGGTCAGGATATATCGCAGTGGACCCTGGAATGGTGTTAGATTCAGCGGCGTCCCGGAAATGAAGGCCACCGGTCCGGTCATGACATTCACATTTGTCAGTTCTAAAGATGAGGTATCCTATTCTTTTGGGATACGCAACAGTTCTTTATATTCGAGATTGGTTGTGAATTACACTGGTTTTCTTCAAAGATTCACCTGGATTGAGGACAGTAAAATATGGAACCTGTTTTGGTACGCCAGAAAAGATCAATGCGACGCCTACAAAGAGTGTGGAACTTATGGTGTTTGTGACACAAGTGCATCCCCTGTTTGCCAGTGTATGACGGGATTTGAGCCCAGAAATCCACAGGCATGGATTTTGAGAGATGGATCTGATGGGTGTAAGAGGGAGCATGAATTGGACTGCGGGACTGATGAATTTTTGGCATTGAATAACATGAAATTGCCCGAGAGTTCTACCACGTTTGTGGATTCCAGTATGAGTTTGGAGGATTGCCACAAAATGTGCAGGACCAATTGTTCTTGTACGGCTTATTCTAATTCAAATATTACGGGCGGGGGCTCTGGGTGCGCAATTTGGACCACCGATCTTCTTGATATGAGGCGGTACGCGGCGGCGGAAGGCGGCCAGAACCTCTACATTCGGCTTGCAGCTTCAGATGCAGGTACGTTTCTTTCTACCCACTTTTTCCGTAGAATAATATCTTACTCAGTTTCGTCTGTTTAGTTACATCGTATCTAAATGATTATTAAATCAAACAAACTTAGCTTTCCAAAAGAATATCATATGAATTGTTTATAATTATGTAAATATCACATCAATCAATGACTGAAACAGGCAGTTTCCCCTCCCAACATTATTAAATCTTTCCTTGAAAGAAAAAATCACCATGAAACAACAAATGTGGGTAAACTTGTGGTCACAATGGGGTGGGTTGGTCAAAATATTTCAATAATTTGGGAGGTTGAGAAAGGAAATAAAAAAAATGGCAGTCATCTGGACATGACATTTGAGAAAGAATCAGTAGATGGAAAACTTATCAACATTGTTCCACGTCGCCATCTAACTATTCTAGAATATGGGAAGCCCGCCGGAGGGAGGAAAGGCACCCAAGTAAGCGTTTCCGGGCCTCCAGCCTCCACCCTTCACGGTGGCCAGTTCATCATTCTCGTTAACTAAGTAGGTGGGAATATGCTAAGTATGTCGATCTGTCGAATCTGTCTTCCTTTCTTTAGGGTGAGATATGAATATGAGATATTTTGAATTTTGAATTTTTATGCATTTTTTGCACAAATATTAGATTAAAATTATATATATTAAGGATTAAAATTTGTTCTTTTTCCCTACCATTTGTTTGTAAACGTAGAAAGTATAAGGGGCCATTGATAATTTACCTAACTTTGAAATTAAGGCTGGGCCGCTAATTTGGAGATAACCCATTCCCAAATAACAAATAATCTAAAAATTTGGGTCCTTGCTCAAACAATATTTCCTATCCTTCTAAAAAATCAACCTAAACATTCGCAAACTTAAGAAATTTTTTTCTTAATTAAATTAGAAAGAAATTAAAACTACATATATTTAATTTTGAAAATAAAGAAAATATTAGAAGCAAAGTGCTTTCTAACTTATAATTAGAACCATTTTCATAACATTAAGGATAAGAAAAGTATTTTTTGTAAAGAAAATAAAAAGTATTATTTTGTGAAAAATGACGTGAGTCAGGTCCCGGTGGCCAAAATTCACATATGGATGGCCGACGTTTTTGACTTGCTGATTTCTTACTACTTACATAGGTCCTGTTTTGTGTCGTTTTTCTTGTTTTATTTTTTTTTTAAATTATTAATATTATTACATGATTTCATTTATAACTACAGAGATATTAGGATGTAATTTACGAGCAAAAAAATAATTACATATAAAAATATTTTAAAATATTCTTGATGAATTAAGATTTTTAAAGTATCTTATTTTATATTATTTTTATTAAAATAACTTTTAATTATCGTTATTTATTTATAAGTCAAAAAATTTGTGCTTATTCGTAAGAATTGTTTTTATTTAAAAATAATAATTTTATCTATTAATTTATTATTTTGGGAGGAAAGGAATATTTAGTTTCTCGATTTGGCGGCAGACAGCATGTTTCATTTTCTTTCTTTCTTTTAATTTTTATCTTTTAATGGAGTTTTTCTTTAATGTGTTTTTTTTTAGAGGAAGAAGTATGTTTCATTCGTTATAGTACACCATTGACATTTTTTTGTTCTGCCTAACGCGCCTACTTTTTGGGATAGCACTCGCAAGTATAATTTCTTATTTATTTTAATTTTATTAAATTAAAAAATTTAAAATTTTCTTTTACTTTTTATAAACATTTTACACAAAAAAAAAAAAACTAAAAAAAAGTATATTTTTGATTAATTTATTCATTTTTTGTCCACTTAATTCACATTCCCTTATTCCCCAACCCCTTAAAAACTTCATTGAATCTTGTAATATTTTCTGCCTCAGATTATTTTTTAACACAATATGATTAGTTGTTGTATATTTAAAATTATATTATTATTTATTTTCACTTTAATACATTTAATCTAAAATTTTTATTTGTATTTTATTTTACATAATTTTTATTAGTCTATAAACTTAAACAAAAAAGGGTATACCCTCTCAATTTCAAATTATAAGGATGTTGTAAAAGTAAGAACATGTTAAAATATAAGGAGTCCGTTTACGGTGGTACTATAGGAGTAGGATGAATTTTACTCCTACTTGCTACAGTAAGCGCGCGCGCTACAGTAGCGCTACAGTGACGCGCTATAGTTTCGCGCTACAGTAACGCGCTACAGTTTTTTTTTTTTTTTGACGCACAAACTTTTAAAAAAAAATACCTTTTTTATAAAAAATTCTTTTAAAAAAAAAAATACTTTTTTTAACAAGGGAAATCAGATCAGGATTATATAGACATCAGATGAGAGAATACAAGAGATCAGATCAACAGACTATAGATATCAGATCAAGAATATAAAAGAAATCATACAGTAGAACTAAAATATAATTAACAAGAGAGATCAGATCAGGATTATATAGACATCAGATCAGCGAATACTTGACATCAGATCAACAGACTATAGATATCAGATCAAGAATATAAAAGAAATCATACAGTAGAACTAAAACATACTTAAAAAGGGAGATCAGATCAACAGACTATAGACATCAGATCAGTGTATACTTGACATCAGATCAACAGACTATAGACATCAGATCAAGATTTTAAAAGAAATCACACAGCAGAACTAAAACATACTTAACAAAGGAGATCATATCAGGATTATATAGACATCAGATCAACTCATACTTGACATCAGATCAACAGACTATAGACATCAGATCAAGATTTTAAAAGAAATCAACTCATACTTGACATCAGATCAACAGACTATAGACATCAGATCAAGATTTTAAAAGAAATCACACAGCAGAACTAAAACATACTTAACAAAGGAGATCAGATCAGGATTATATAGACATCAGATCAACTCATAACTGACATCAGATCAACAGACTATAGACATCAGATCAAGATTTTAAAAGAAATCATACAGTAGAACTAAAACATACTTAAAAAGGGAGATCAGATCAACAGACTATAGACATCAGATCAGCGTATACTTGACATCAGATCAACAGACTATAGACATCAGATCAAGATTTTAAAAGAAATCACACAGCAGAACTAAAACATACTTAACAAAGGAGATCAGATCAGGATTATATAGACATCAGATCAACTCATACTTAACATCAGATCAACAGACTATAGATATCAGATCAAAAATATAAAAGAAATCATACAGTAGAACTAAAATATACTTAACAAGGTAGATCAAATCATGATTATATAGACATCAGATCAACTCATACTTAACATCAGATCAACAGACTATAGATATCAGATCAAAAATATAAAAGAAATCATACAGTAGAACTAAAATATACTTAACAAAGTAGATCAAATCATGATTATATAGACATCAGATCACAAAATAGCAGACATCAGATCAACAGAATTTAGATATCAGATCAAAAATATAAAAGAAATCATATCATACAACAAAAACGTCCATAATATGTATCATAATAGCCAAAAATAACAAAAGAAACGAAGGTACTGTAGCGCGCGGAACTGTAGCGCGCTACTGTAGCGGGGTAGGAGTAAAATTCATGGTGGTCCTATAGGACCACCATATAAATTATCAAATATAAGTGGTTTCTAAATAAATAGATATTATTTTTAATATAATTTTATGTATTTAATATTTTTTTATTAGAAAGAGCAGTAAAGTGTGATGAGATAGCTATTATTAGTAAAGTGGGGTAATTAAATTAAATACGAAAATACTATTAAAATATATGAAATTCTGACAAGAAAGTTACAATCAATGATTAGCATTTTCTGATTAAAACAATAAGTATTGAGTTCAATTCATCTAGGTTTTCCAAAACCATGCATGATATTCTTGTCTCATTCGATTGTTTCCATATATGTCAAATGAATATTATTTAAAATGGGGCGGGTATGGACATTTCATAAGGTTTTCATTCTTTGCGAGGAAAGATTTTCAGTGGGAAATGTGTTTTTCCATTTCTCGGCCTGGTGGGCCTAGTGGGCCTGGGCCGACTAATTCAATTATAATGTAACTTGCAAAAATTTATTTTTAAGGTTTTATAAGCGATTTTGTAAAGAGAATAAAATAAAATCGTATCTATCACAAAAAGGGGAAGGTGATTGTTAGTAGTACAACAATTCTCTATGACCATATATAGGGCTGGCAATTTGTATCGTATTCGTGTTATCGTGTTCGGGTTGGTATGTTGGCATGTTGAGAAACCCCCAATCCAAACTCAACTCATTTAATTAATCGTGTCGAAAACTCCAACCCTAACCCGACTTGTTTATAATCGTGTCGACCTGAATCTAACCCGTGTAACCCGTTTATTTGTTGATAGGTGATTTTTCAGTCCAAATTTTCACCACAGAAAAAGGGGACTAAATTTGTCAAAAAAAAACTAAAATATACATGTTTATTTATAATAACACCATCTAAAATTTGAATCTATCAAATTCAAATCCATCGATTTAAGTTTAAGTATAACATTCTTGTACATCACATCAATATAAATTTCATCAATTTTAATTCTTCCTAATACAACCAAAATCCAATTCAATCTAACCAAAATAAATAAAATCCAAAGGTAATTACAATTAGAAAGTTTAAATAACAAAATACCACCATATGAAGTCGTGTTGAACTTTTGATTTGGGAATTTGAGAGTTTTCTCAATTATTAAGGTTATAAAATTTAATTTAAAAAATATTTTCTTAACAAGTTCACGTGTCAACCCGCCAACCCATCGTGGCGACCCAAATCCGACCCGCTATTTAAACGTGTCGACCTAAACCCGACCAATTTATTATACGTGTCGAAAATCTCAACCTTAACCCGCTATTTTTCGTGTCGTGTTCATGTCGAGTTATCGTGTTGTGTCAGCAATTGTCAGCCCTAACCATATACCATGGTGACCATATATTATATTATGGTGTTCCAAGAACTTATAAACAAATCCAAGATAAAAATTAGTAAAATTATTGAACCACCGTGGTATTTGGTCTTATAATATAAATATAATATACTTTAAAAGATTAATAATTTTTAATATTTTCAATATAGTTTTTGGCACTAAATCTAAACTATTTCTAATTAATAATATAATTTTAATAGAATATAAATTAGATATTTATTAAGAGATGAAAAATAGTAAGAAAAAATAAATACAACACTCGTGGTTCGTGTTCAAAGCCATATAGGGTGCCTTAAATGCAAGATAATCGAAATGAAGCAATGAAAATTTTATAACTTAATAATTATTAAAGGAATTTGATTTCTTTTGACTTATTTGGTAAAATTGTAAGCGAGTGAATCCAAAGGCTAAGAGGTGAGGGTAAATGATTTATTACTACCTTGTTCTTTCTTTTCCAAGAATCATTGTTTCATACCAAAACGTCAAAAGTTGAATTCAAATGTAAAAGATTTTATTTTCTGCTAATGTTATTTTATGCATCAACATTAAGTAATGATTCCACTCCAGAATTTCTACGACAATGTTCACTTCCCTGAATCAAGATATAACATAAGCATATTTGTTAGTAAATAGGCTCAGATTTTGTACCAGAATGTTTGCTATTCAGCAGTAGTCTGCACTGCATCAGCCATATTAAAATGTTGAAAATGCAATGACTGAATATGTTACATTACATGTGTTCTTGATTGATTTGGCGTTTTGAATTTCAGACCAGGCTAGTAGTGTTGGGTCTGGAAACCATTCTGATGGCGGTAACAAGCGAATCGCCATGATAATTGGCATTGCAGTCGGTTGTGCTGTCGTTCTGTCCCTGATTATCTTATGGTTAATGCATAAGCGAAGGCAGTCACAAAGGTTACGAAGAAGTGCAATAGACTATAAAGGTTCGTGCAGATTAAGATAACTTTGCAGTCTCCAAGGTTCTTCTTCTGCTTAATGAGATCTGTCAATAATTTACACTCCAGGTCCTCGAGAAAAGAGCCAAGATTTTCTGTTGAAAGCATCAGCTATCCAGAGCAGAAAAGACTACTCGGGCGAAAGCACGGCTGAGGAGCTTGAGCTGCCATTGTTCGATTTCAGCACCATTTCTTTTGCTACTGACAACTTCTCTCAGGCAAATAAGCTGGGACAGGGTGGATTTGGTAGTGTTTATAAGGTATGTCCTGATCCTGATCATTGAAATGTGATCATTGAATATGTGCTCATGACAAAATTGTGGATGGAAATATTAGGGAATGTTGGTTGAAGGTCAAGAAATAGCCGTCAAGAGGCTGTCAAAAAACTCAGGGCAAGGTACTGAGGAATTCAAAAACGAAGTTAAACTGATCGCCAAGCTCCAACACAGAAATCTAGTTCGGCTTCTAGGTTATTGCGTCGAAATGGAAGAAAAGATGCTTATCTATGAGTACCTAGAAAACAAGAGCCTTGATTCAATCTTATTCAGTGAGTCACTTCCCCTTACATTTTGGTAATGTGCCTTTGAAACTAGTTTTCATGGACCTTGATTAATTTGCTTAGGCAAAGAAAAAAGCTCATTGCTCAATTGGCAAAGGCGTTTCAACATAATATGTGGGATTGCCAGAGGGCTTCTTTATCTGCACCAAGATTCACGGTTTAGGATAATCCACAGAGACCTGAAAGCAAGCAATATTCTCCTTGACAAGGAAATGAATCCCAAAATCTCTGACTTTGGGATGGCAAGAATTTTCGGAGGAGAGGAGACAGAAGCAAGTACGAGAAGAATAGTTGGAACATAGTAAGCGTCAAACAGGCCTAGGCTAGGCTACCTTATAGTTCAAACCAAAGACTATGATTAGTGACTTGTGACTACTAATTCATTACTTGTTTATTCTTTTGCAGTGGTTACATGTCCCCTGAATACGCAATGGACGGCATCTTCTCTATAAAATCTGATGTTTTCAGTTTTGGAGTTCTAGTCCTGGAGATAGTCAGTGGCAAGAAGAACAGAGGATTCTATCATTCGAACAATCAACTAAACCTCCTAGCCCATGTGAGCCTCTTATAGAAATTATTCCTGAATACATTTCAGTCCTATAAATTGATTATCATATATGTGAAACATGCAGGCTTGGAAACTGTGGAAAGATGGAAGAGGACTAGAACTGCTGGATTCAGCTGCAGGGGAACGATTTGTTGGTTATGAGGTGTTAAGATGCATACAGGTTGGACTCCTGTGCGTGCAGGAGCAAGC
Organism: Knoxia roxburghii; assembly: GCA_030378225.1. Classification (NCBI taxonomy): domain Eukaryota; kingdom Viridiplantae; phylum Streptophyta; class Magnoliopsida; order Gentianales; family Rubiaceae; genus Knoxia; species Knoxia roxburghii. The sequence continues at coordinate 38,258,245 of CM059420.1, read as the reverse complement.
AGAAGATAGACCAAACATGGCAAACGTGGTTCTGTTGTTAAGCAGCGAAAACGCGACATTGCCCCATCCCAAACACCCTGGATTTTGCCTCGGAAGAAGGCCTAATGATACAAGTACAACTTCAAGTAAACAAGATGAATCATGCACAGTGAACCAAGTTACAGTCACTATCCTAGACGGCCGGTAGTTGAAGAAGGTACGGTTTCTTCAGTAGCAGAATTTTGTATAGTTCAATGGATTCTGCAATTTTCTGTTCATAGGTATTCTTGATTGAATGTTACACACAATTTGGTTGCTGAAGTCAAAATGTAAATTTAATTGCTTTCTTGACTATGAATGAACTCAAGAGAGTAACCCTTTTGTTTGCCTCTTCTTCACCATAGCATTCAATGCATCAGTTTTGTAATCTGAATGAATGGCTACAATACAGGCATACAATCCTGGGTCAAACTGGACAAATTTTTACTTTATATCTTCATGTCATTCTCTGCTTGCTCTGACACATTTTGGGATCAAAGCCTCCACTTTATTATTATTATTTTTTAGTACAAAAAATAGCTCAAAACCTCATTCGAAATCAAAATATATTAGTTTTAAGCGAAGGAGAACCAACTACTAACCTACAACCCTCTCGTAAAAGCCTCCACTTTATTACAAATTCATAGGCTATTTTTGTTCATTTTGAAATTTCTTTCTCACACACCCGACAAATTGACTTGTGTATTTCCATGTAAAATTTTCTTCTCCATTTTTTCAATTTTTCAATTTGAAGTAGTTGGGTGAGAGGACTTGCACCTTTGAATTTTTAATTCTTGGAGTCCCCCAATATTAAACACATTAAACAGGGCTGTGATGGAATTTGAGGTGGTGATTCTACCTACCATGGAATGATCAACTATTTTCAGCCCAAAAAATTATTTTTTTTTCCAGGACTTTTTTGGGTTTTGAACGCATTTATGTTTATATATCCATCTTCGTAGTCCCTATCATAATCTATCTTTAATACTTTTTTAGCGGGTGCTAATTACTGGGTTATTCTATCTTTAATACTTTTTATACTTTCTTTTCATGAGATAAAATAATAATTAGAAAAATACATCTCCAATATTTCTAGATTTTGAGTTTAATTTATATTTAGCTTTCTCGCATGTACTAATTTTTCCCTCACTATTTGGTACCCCAAAACCATAACCCCCATGGACCCTTTCATACTCATTATTTCCCTTCCCTATATGCCCAATTAGATCCCCACTTATTACCATTTTTTCATTTTGAGAAAATGATTGTACCAATAAAAGACTCTAACTCATCTTAAAATTTACTTTTAGTGGCTCCATCTAATCCTACTTTGGGTGCATAGGTGCTTATAATATTAATAACTTCCAACCCCCCCCCCCCCCCCCCCCCCCCCCCCCCCCCCCCCAGTTTGATCTATGAGGAATAAATCTACTATAATACCTACATCATTCTTATTTTTATCTTTTCCACTATACCAAAGTTTGAATATGTATCATCTAAAAATTTTGCCTTTTCATCTACCTATTTTGTCTCTTGCACACAAAATATTTACTCGTCTTATCCTCATACGCTCTACTAATTTTAAAGATTTACTAGTCAAATTTTCTATGTTTTAACCTCCTATTCTACACGCAGGGCCTGCCATAAGGTAGGGCAAGAGGGGCGATTGCCCAGAGCTTAAAAATTTTAGGGTCCCATATTTTTTAGATAATATTAATATTAATATATAATTTAAAAAAATCATATAAATATGACAATTTTATTGTATAACTTTTTTAAATAAAAAATAAATAAAAACTTGGTCAAATTGAAAAATGAAATGACGATCACGAATGTAAAGAATTTTAATGGGATTTCAATGTGATTTGAATGGGAGGGTCAGTAAAATTAGAAAGACAATCAAATTTGAATTGAATTTGAATGTGTAAGGAGAAAATTTAGGAGTAGTTTTTCCATTCATAATTTTAATTCAACAAAAAAAAATCATATTTTTAAAATTTTCATTCTTATAAATATTTATTGAACCAATTTTAATCTATCAACAATCTCTTAATTCTCAAAATTTCTTCAAATTTATCCTCTCAATCTATTAATTACTATAATTCTTTGAGAATTTGACCATTTCATTTCGAATAATATCAAAAAGTCTATCGTAATTATTTCGCCCAAAACCTCTCAAAATCATTCCTGTCTACACGTTCTCTTAGTCATACATTTCTCCTTTACCTCACCTATATATATTGACTCACCCTCCTATCTTCCATTATTCTCCTCCCTTGGTGTGTGAGGACTCTTGCATATTTAGCGGTCATTGTCAAGACGATGCAGTCGGACCTGTGGCGCGCCACATTAGTATGAAATATTTTATTTTATTTTTTTCATACATAATAAACGAAGGCCAGAAAGAAGTCCACTTTCCGCTGCAACTTTTATGGTTATCAAAGGTTCAAAATAATTGTGAATTCTTAAAGCATTCGATTTTTCATTGGTTGACTTTTCAATACAATTCTGAATATCTCTGCACTCAGAATTTAATTGGTCAGCTCATCTTTGTTGCAGAGTTGACCTCTTCTTGTGTCTGATGACTGGGTGAGTTGACCCAACTAATTTTGGCCTGAAACGCTATTTGTAGCTCAAAAACGCTATTTGTAACTTATAAAAAGAGTTAAAATGACTAAAATAACCCGAACTAAGAATAATAAATTTTTAACAGTCAAAATTCGGACAAATTCACTCCACCCATGGATGTCGCGACATGAATTTGAGTAATAACCATGGTACAAACTTTAAAATTGGACGCAGGAACCATGGACGGAGAGCAAAATCCATGCGCCAGGCACTATGGCCGGACGCATGGAACATGCGTTTGACCATGGCACCAAACGCATGACTTATGCGTTTGGCCATGGTGCCGGACGCATAAGTGATGCGTCCGGCACCATGGCCGGACGCATAAATCATGCGTCCGGCCTATGGTCAAACGCAAAAAATGTTGCGTCCAAACACTATATATATATAAGTCTTCCAAAATGAGTGCAGCATATACAAAAATTGAAATTTTGAAAATTCTTCTCTCTAAAAAATCCATAGACAGACGACAATCTTTGGCCGAAGCTGGAGGTCAACAACCCAGGCGGCACGGAGCAGGAAAAGGCTTGATGATTGGCCAGGTAATTTTTTGAGTTTTTTAGGGAAAATTCCGGCGACGGACGCCGGCCGTCCGGTCGATGGACCGGACGCCGGCGTCCAGACAATGGTCTGGACGCCTGGCGTCCAGTCCATTGACCGGACGCACGGCGTCCGGTCACTCTGGACAGCCGGCGTCCCGATTTATTTAATAATTTAATAATTATATTAATTTTAATTGATTAATTATTTAATTATTGTCGTTAATGTTAATTTTTAGGTACTTTTAATTATTTCAATTAGTATCGTAATTATTAAATTCAACTATTGAACTTAATATGTGTGTAATGTGTAGATTATTTATTTGTATAATTTATCAATGTTTGTTTTGGTTACTTTGAATTATTTAAATTAGTATTAAGTTGTTTGAGTTAATTATTAAACTTATGTGCCTAATGTTAAAATTATTTATTTGCACATATGTTATTTGATTTTTATTGCTAATTTTCATTATTTGATATATTGTTGAACTTATTTCACTAATTTTATACCAATTTAATTTAATTATTGTTAACTTAATTTTTGAATTATTATTTGTTTTGTAGGCTCCGGATGCACCTGCACCACGACAGCGGCCTACTGCTTCGTATCGGAAGCAGAGAGCAAATAGGGGTAGCTCATCCCAGCATTGGATGGATGAGCAGCAATACGAAGGAGGTACGGAGCATAACATACACGGGGAGGATTATATCATGCCCAGTTCGGATTACCTCACTGGTGGTGAGCAGTACATCCTAGGCGGGCATGATTTTTTCCTCGGCGGGGAGGAGGAGCACATAGGCGAGGAGGACGATGATAGAGGTGGAGGTGGGGAGGAGCAGATGGATAGTGGAGATGATCAGGAGGATAGTGGAGCGAGTGGTGATGAGCAGGGCGATGATGTGCATATCCGCGAGGAGAACGTCTCTCAGATTCGCAGCAAATCTGATGGGCGTTTTACAGCTAAAGGTACATGCTTAAAAATCTATAACTATTTAGCGTTAAAATTGAATTACTATATTGGAATTTGCATTCGTAATTTATGCATATTTACTTTTTATTTTACTAAGTGTCTTTCATATATGTGACTTGAGATATTTTTTTTCAACATTTACATATTTAATGTACAAAATATTGATATGATTATTATTAATTATAAGTGTTTGTGGCCTTTATTAAAATTTGGTTGAATTGTGGTAATTATATATATATATCATTTTTTGTTAAATTAGAGAAAAGAAAGCGTGCAAAAGTTGTCGAGGAACAATGGCGGGTTACTACGCCTTGTATTGGTGGCCCTAGGGATGGGTCTGTGATCCCTAGTTGGCTGGGTCATGTGGCATCGCGGTACGTAGACCCCAACCAACCACTTAGGGAGCCCTTTAGGTGCCAGAATAGGGTCGGGGTGTGTCGTAAGTTGGTGGATTGGTATGGCGAGATGCCCGATGATTGGCGGTTGACACTGAGGGAGACAGGTTTGGCCCACTTGCCTTCGACCATGTTTAGGTCCATAGATATACCTCTTATATGCGCATTTATCGAGCGGTGGCAGCCAGACACCAACACCTTCCATCTTCCGTTTGGTGAGATGGGGATACTGCTCCATGACGTGTTCGAGATACTCCGCATACCTGTAGATGGTGAGCTGCTGGACGAGGTCGTGGATTTAGACATCATCCAGGGATTTTCTAGAGATATTCTTGAGCTGTCTTCTTCCAGTCGCTCTACATGGAAGGAGTATTATACGAGTGGGGCTATTGTTACTGAGAAGGTTTTTGAGCGGCGTAGGCATGGTGGTGATCGGAGGCATCCGGTGTTTGACATGGAGGCGTGGCTGTGGGTTACCATAGGCGCTTGTTTATTCCCAGACAAGAGTGGGAATAAGTTTAGGCCACACTCCATTATGCAGATTAGGAATAACATCGAGGGTGTTGGCCAGTTTTCATGGGGTTCTGCTACACTCGCTTGGCTATACAGGCAGTTAGGTATAGCTAGTAGAGGTGGCATTTCGTCTATGGCCGGATGTCTTACGTTATTACAGGCCTGGATTTATGAGTATTTTCCAGTCTTTAGACCCCAGTCCGCGCCCATGATTGTTCCTCCGCATACCCCGCGCGCTAAATTGTGGAAGGCTGGCACCCGCGGCGACAAGGGATGGAGTATGACTGAGTACCGGGAGCAGCTCGATAGGCTGACAGTCGATGAGGTATTTTAATAAATATTTGTTTTATTAAAATTTACATATGCTATTTGAAGTTACATATGTAGTATTTTTAATGTATTTTGACATAATCATGTAGGTGACCTGGTTGCCATATGGGCCGGATCCTCACGTGCGCATGGAGCGGACCATTTTTAGAGGATTGATAGCATATGGCGAGTTTGTGGAGCCATATATGCCCGATAGATGCGTCCGCCAGTTGGGATTCGTTCAGAGAGTCCCCAATAGGATACTCCGGCCTACTGATTGTCTTCGGCCATATCATGGGAAGACTTACAAGGTTGAGTTCGCTAAGGGAATGGCCCGGGATCTATGGGATTCGGCGGATATTTATTGCATACGGACTGATAGGCTACAGTCCAGTATTGACATTCCCGGCTCATGCGACGGCACTTACATGGATTGGTACGAGCAATACTCGCATCCGCGGCTTTTCCGTGACATCCCACTCAGCGATCCGAATCGCGTGCCATCGCGCGCCAATTCTGAATATGTAAGTATTTTTTTTATGTATTATAATTATAATAATGGGTTCCAGTTATTTATTATTGATATTCCTTTTTTGGTATTTGCATTTTCAGTGGGTTAGAGAGTACGAGAGGGTCGCTCAGAGGCATGTTGGGGTTATTAGAGATGCAGGCATCCCCCAGGCTGAGGAGTGCGATGCAGAGCTGTCCAGATTGATGCATAGATGGCGATTATCTAGGTGATAGTTAGGTGATATGAACATTTATGTAGTATATTTTCAGTTGACTTTATGATTATGGTTATATATGTGTGTTACTATAATAAGCTTGAACTGAACTAAAAATATAAAATGATGAATGGTATCAATATAGTTAGATGTACAAAATCATGGGCATATCCCATCCCACGCTGTAACCCTATCCACAAACTCATCTGACGTTGCAAACGCCGCCAGCCTTGCATCGCGATAACGATGCCACATGCGGATCAATGGTGGAATAGGACCATTAGGGATCAAACTTACACTAATAAAATGCATATTCCGAACGTGCGCAATGCATATTTCTTTATCCGGTCGAACGGCACCTTCTACCACCCTCAAAGACAATACAGAGAAACAAGAAGCTGTACTTTGATCGCTGAGATGGACGACCAATGCGTTCGCGAATGTTGCGATAGGAAATAAGTCCTCTGGTGTGTGCATCCAATATTCAATCTCACATGATGGTGCCCGATGTATTATCCTTTGCGCTGCCCACTCTAAACCCTGCTCCTCCGGGATCTCATTCGGTGCAAAAGCAGCGAAAATATTTCTGTACACATCTTGATTACTTATAATTTCACCGTATGCCACCATCCTAACCGTTGCCCATAAATCCTGGTTCCCGTATAAAGAATGTGCCACAGCACGAAAACCACAATTGCCATCTGACTTTATGTCCAAATACCCAATGCAATAAGGGTGGATATACCTTGGCAATAGGGGAAAGCTACGAACCTCTTCTCTATCATCATCAAAATGCAATCTGCGACCCGATGAAGTTGATCGACGCATCACTCTCTCGAAGGTGCTCTGTGTTCTCATCACAGATGAATGTAACCTTTGCCGACCGCGAGATGTTGACAAGACAGCAGGCTCACAACCACTATTCCTGTCAGGAAACACTGCTCCCTCCATTGAGACAAGCATCTGGCGCATCATTGCAGCTGGACTGTTTTCAAATCTTGGTATGATTTCCTCACGGAAATACCTGTTAATAAATATAATATGAATATAGAGGCGACATATATATATATATTTTGAATATAACATGCGAATCAACAAACATACCTGAGCTCCGCAGAAATAGTATTCGAAGCCACTTCAGAGGGTACGATCTGCAATCTTTGCCAAAATTCGTGAACCATGTCGACTGTGACCTTATCGTTCGCCTCCTTCAATTTGAATAAGTCGCAAGCACAGGGAATCCCATGAGTCACCTTGCAAAAGCACCGACAGCGCTCAAACACATGATCGCCCCACTTAATCATTTTATCAACCTGAATGCTGATCAAATCCATACAATGGTGCGACACATAACCATGCAACAGATCGTATGTACCCTGTAACTTGTCAGTTGGTTTCGTCGACATGGATTCCTCAAGTTTTCCCCTAAAACAACATATATACGTGTGCGTATAAATTTAAATGGAAAAATAATCAAAATATATTTTTATACAGTGTAAAAATAAATATGTAGTCTTCAAAATTAATGAATGTACCTGATATGAGATAACTGGTGCATGACATGGGCGTCAATCACACCAAAGAGCGTGTCCAGTGCTTGGGTCCCAGAATTCATTCAATCCTTCAGTGAAGCATGAGTACTCTCGACTCGATTGCTACTAGTATTGCCAAGGTGGAGAACTTGGTTTGTCCAAGCCTTACAAATCTTCTCCTTGTGATAAAGCCATGTACCCTCCAAGTATACGACAGCGGCACGCGCAAGAGTTGAGTAACTATCCTTGAAAAGCTGTAATAACATACCATACTCTTGCACTGTTGGTGCATTAATAAGTTTCTTCCACATGCCTTTCACGTCGGACCTCAACTTCTCATCGCGAATCTTTTTCCTCAGCATGGCATCAACATCGCGGTCTATGTGCCACAAACATAACAGGTGGTGTGAATGTGGAAAATGATCCGCTATAGGCTGAAGCAAGCCCATCTCTCGATCTGAGACTATTGCACTTGGTATTTTCTCTTCATCCAACAAAAGCCTCAAATTCGACATCACCCAATCATAGGTATCTCTTGACTCATCCCTCAAAATGGCAAATGCAATATTGAAATTCGTATTGGTAGAAGTCATACCTATTATCTGGAAGAGTGGCATCTTGTACTTATTTGTCTTGTAAGTTGAATCAACCACAATAACCCAATAATATCGGTTGAACATCTGGATGGATACTGGATGCGCCATAAATGCATGAGTGATCGCATTAGTGCCAGGTTCCTTCAGAGTCCGCACCATATAATGCTTCTCAATAGCCAAACGAACAAATTCTTCCCCAATATCTCTACCTTCCAAATTTGATCTCCTGTTCTGCGACTTGTTATTGGTAATATGCCTGATTGTAACATTGTCTCTGGGAAACTCCGCATCAATCATTGCCTTCACCATTTTTGGCTTAACATTTGCTTTATCCAACCGATTAGCCAAAACCCTTGCATCATCGCTCATGAAACTAAATTGCCTGTGACCCTCTGGATAGACTATCCCAGGATGGTTATGCGTCGACTCATACCCAGGAAATACTCGGATCCATCAACCATAATTCGGCACTTGCAAGCAATATAATTTGAACGGGCAACCACATCCTTTGCGCTTTGTATGCTGCCTTTGTGTCGGTGCAGGGCCTTGCTCAATAGGATTTCTAAAGCACGCGCAACGATATGTGACCCCATTCCTCTTTGGATTCCACCCTGCGCAAACCAGTTCGAACCGTAATTCCTTCGCTACGTCCTTGCAATGCTCAAATGCATTTTCTTCAGTAGCAAAGTATACAGGCGAGGAAAAAAGTGCGCTCAAATCTTGCGACAAATCGGGAAGATCAACTGGATCCTGCATAATTTATAACAGTAACGTAAGTTCAATTTTTCAATAATAAAATTTGAAAATAAAAATGAATAATTACAATATTAACACTAACGAATACTACGAAATACCATATAATAAAATATTCTTTAAATATAGCAAGCATGGCAGAAACGCCATTTTGGGCGTGTGTACCATGGTATCTAACGCCCAATATGGGCGTTTGCACCATGGAACAAACGCCCAGGGTTTGTTCCATGGTTCAAACGCCCACTTTTTCGGTCCCTTCCATGGTATCCACGACCACATTTTTATTCCTTACCATGGACATCACTACTTCTTTGGGCGTTTGCACCATGGAAAATACGCCCAAACTGGGCGTGTGTACCATGGAATTCGCTAACAAATCGAACGACAAAAAATACGTAAAAAACGTACCATTTTCCCGAGAATATTCGACCAATGCGTTCGCTTCAACGTAAATCTACGCCGATTGTGATGTTTTCTGCAATATTTCTCTTTGATTTAGGGTGTTTTTGGATTGTGAAATGAATTTATAGTATATTTTGAATGAAGGATAAAGTTGGAAGTTTACAAAATTTTTTGAGCTACAAATAGCGTTTTTGAGTTACAAATAGTAATACCCATTTTGGCCGACGTCCCATCAACTACTCTTTTAAAAGTCAAAATATAACCTTATTTATATTTTTAAATTTTTTAAGTCAATAACCTTATTTATTTAATATAGCCACATGGGGAACATAAATTATATGGTATTGATAGGAGCATGATTCATTATGTCACTAATATTTTATTATTATATAATAATTTTGATAATAATTAATTAGAAGTTTTTTTTAATTCTTATATCATACTGTTAGTAGAACCTATTTTTAGTGAAGGAAATATATTAGTTATAACAAATATTACATAAAATATAATTAGGGAATATATAATTTATAATATGAGATTACATCAAATATTATATAAAAATATATCACTTTTTAAAGTATAAAAATATATCAAATACAATAAGAGAGTATATTAGATATAATATGAAAATTCTATGGAGTATACTGTAGGATATAATTTGCACTCATTTATCACTTGCCTTTCTTTTTCCAAAAAAAAAAAAAAAAAAAACTCTTACCATTATTATTGTATATTTATTATCATAAAATATCTTTTATATTTTAAAAAATTTTCACATGTTACTTTGATGGGGACATACATGGAGTATTGTGTCCAATGATATTATGATATAACAATTTGAAGATATATACAAAAAATCATTTAAATTTATTAAAATTTTGCATCAAATTATTAATTCACAAATATGTGTAAATTTTTTTTAAAAAACTTATATTTTGAAATGGAGGGGTAGAATTTATTAATGTTATGTTAATATTTCACTCAATCTTATTAGATGTATCGACAATTAAATCTTCATGATTACGTTACATACTCCCTCTATTCATGATAAGGTTGAAGGCTGTGGAAGTTCGGGCGGCGCAGGCTTCAACTAGTAAATTGAGCATTCATGGGTTGTCCAAAGAGGCGAGATGGGTCTTGTGGAAGCCGTCGGACCAGGGGTGGGTTTGTCTGAATACTGATGGAGCGGCAGGTCGTGGAGGGGAAATTACAGCTGGTGGGGTGTTAAGGGACCATGGAGGGAAGTGGCTTGATGGGTTTCTGTACAGCGGTGGCCGAGGAGGGGTATTGGCGGCGGAGCTATGGGGTGTTTTCCATGGTTTGCGGACTGCTTGGGATGGGGGATGGAGGAAGGTTGAGCTTCAGGTGGACAGTAGGGAGGTAGCAGATTTGTTGTTGGCAGAGAGGGTGGAGGTGACTAGTCCATTCAGAAATATCATTCAAGCTATTAGGGGATGGTTGGCCTAGGAGTGCACAGTAAAGATTTCTCCTCTATTGAGGGAGGCTAATAGTGTTGCTGATTGTTTGGCGAGAATGGCGTTTTCTGTGAAGTAAGGTGTTATAAGGGTAGGGGTTCCGCCACCAGAGGTGCTTTCTTGGATGTAGTAGGATAATAGAGGCATGTCATACCTTCGATATGTCATCATAAACTAGTTAGGCTTTGACCTCCTTCAAAGTACCCAAAAAAAAAAAAAAAAAATTTAACTCTCCAAAATTTTTTTTATACAATAAGAGAGGTATAATACCTATTGAAACTTATTAATCTATGTCTGGTGCGTTCTCTCCAAAATCTCTTTTAATTCATTTATAATTACTACAAATATAACAAAAATGGGAAATGCTTAATTAATATAGGCGAATTAATTAGTTTTCTCAGTCGGTGAAAAATAGTTGGCATCTCTTATAGTAATAAAGAGTAAAATATATTTTATTTCAGTAATTTATAGTATAAATATTCACAATTATTATCAATATTTAAATTTATATTCAATTTTGTAAGATATGAAAATAATATAATAATAATTATTTAATCAAATATATAATACGTATAAAATATAAATTTAAAGTGTATAAAAATAAAATAAATAATTATAAAATATGGTGAAAAAAAAAAAGGAGATAGTTAGTAACTGATATCCTAAGATCAAAATAACGCAATTTGACCACCATTATCTCTGAAGTATTTTTTTGGTCGTGACCCCACCAAATGTTGACTTTTTCAGCATGAATTCCCATCCACACGTGCGAAGCTGAACTAATTTTCTAGCAACTATACAGTTTTACATTAAATAAATTCTAAGAATTTAAAAATACAGCATAATATAAAAGTACATTAATAAATTGCTTCCAAAAAAAAAAGTACATTAATAAATTAGAAAACCATTAATATTATATATTATAATGAAATAAAAGGACACAAATTAAAGTTGTAAAGTAAAAATAAATAAATAATATATATAAAGTTAATACTACTGGAGACTATTTAATATTTTTCTTATAATTCTCATGTTCTCTGATGATCAGTTCATTTTTTTCTCATCTATTCTGATAGTATACTGCATCAAGATTTTGTAGTACTCTACTAACAAAGTATCCTTATAAATTCTCTTCTAACTCTTTTGCCATCTCTTTCATATCTTCCAGCAACATTATGATTTTGTTATTTGGTGAATTTGACCAACTTTCACCAATTTTCCCTTTCTCTTCACCATTTTTTGTCTTTTAAAAACAAATTTTTGACTTAGTACGATTGAGGTATTGATTCAACTATATGTATTATGTTTCACTGATCATTATCTTCTTTGAAGGGCATTCATAAAATGAATTGTTTTTCAATTTTGGATCATCTCTCAACACAACTCATACATAAATATATTGAAAATGATGTTACATATGCTTGTAATAAAGTTTTGGAGCCACTTGTATAAGAAGGCTTTTATTTCTCTCACTATGATTATGAGTGTTTGGAAATTTAACCTTGCACTTGGGAGTTTTGAAAAATTAATTGATGATGGATTAGAAATTAGAGGGATAAATGAGATTTGGATCGATAGTTTGAAAAATATGCATAGTTTCATATATTAAGATGAAAATCATATGAATTATTTGGTAATTGTGGTGAATAGGATCAATGTTTTAAATTGTAAGGAAAGGAAAAAAAATTATATTTCGGAAATTTTTTTAATTTTTTTTTTTAAAACTAAGCAAGAGGGTAATTTGGAGGAACTTGAATTTTTATATTTTAAATTGTTTGAATATTTATTTTATTTCCAAAAAAGACAATTTTCATTTTTAAAAGTATTGAAGAAGCATAATCTTAAATTGTCATCAAATCTCCATGTTGGAAAATGTAGTTTTACAAGAATCTTAATGCGAAATTGGATAAGTTATCTAGATCCTAGTATTTCTTCTTTAAAATACTCCTGCACAAGTGGATCAAAAATATCAATAGAAAAAACTGAATGACACTCCCTAGGAAATTTAATAGCATCATTCATATTAAAATGGACTGTCTCGCCAGCAAATTCCACAGAAAGAGTCCCCTTTCCCATGTCAATCTTTGTTTTTGCGGTTCTCATGAAGGTTCTCCCCAACAGAATTGGAGCTGGATTCTCAATTGAATCTTCCTCCATTTTTAAAATATAAAAATCTGCTGGAAATATTAAATCCTTAACCCGCACAAAAACATCTTCAACAATCCCTTCAGGATAAACAGTAGAACGGTCAGCCAATTGAATAACTACATTAGTTTCCTGAAGTGGACTCAAATTCAGCATGTGAAAAATTGAATAAGGCATGACATTAATGGATGCTCCTAGATCTAACATAGCACGTTCAATCTTTTTATTCCCAATAACACATGGCAATGCATAAATTCCAGGATCTGAGCATTTCTTTGGTAAATGTTTGTCAACAACAGAAACAGTTTCTCTTACCATCATATTCTCCTCTGCTGCCTTACCTTTCCTTCGGTGGGTACACAGTTCCTTCAAAATTTTTGCATACTTCGGAATTTGCTTGATAGCATCTAACAAAGGAATATTTATCTCCACTTTTCTGAAAGTTTCTAACACTTCCTTCTCGTAATCATCTCTCCTTGGCCTCTCTAACCTACTAGGAAAAGGAGGAACAACTGAATTAGTCTCAATCAAAGGAGAGTTAGAGATTACCTTTCTTGAACCTGCAGATTCTTCATCATTTTTCTCAACTTCCTTCATCATTTTTCTTGAACCGGCAACGGCGCCAAATTTTGGCAATGCTTGTCGAGGCACCCAAAATAAATCCGGTTTTCTACCAAACTACAATTGATTTGTAGCGATAGTGGTACCAGGTCGAAATCCCGAGGGAACCAATTTGTAATTCTAAACCAACGATAACCAAAAAAACCTCAAATTTCGATTCAAGAATAAAATTAAACTATAAAAAGATAAAATAAATTCAATGGTAAAAATATTCAATCCAAAGAAAATATTATTCAATCGTCACGTCGATCATGGGTTCAAAAGCGTTCTTTTACTCAAATCGCCAATTCCTACATTTAATAGAATAGCCATATTAAATATAGATTTTTCAATATCACTAACCAAACCTGGCATTTGATTAATCTTGTTATGACAGATTGGATACGATAGCGTTCCATGTCTAATCATAACAGCAAGAAATTCAGAAAATTAATTGACTACAAACTAATTAAAAGAAATAGCTACTTTTAAATAATTATGCATATTTGTTGCGTCTCAGGTTACCATGTATGTACTTGTCTCACCAACATACATGAATCGCCTAATTGCTACCTAATTTCACCAATTTATGTCTATTACGTAACACTTAATTGATGAATAGCAGACAATAGAATTTTAGAAAAGTGTTGTTTTCTCTTTATTTTCATTATTTAGTCTTTCGAGAATTTTCAAACCATGTTCATGAACATGAGTGGCTAAGTTTTTAATTTTTTTCGTCTCACCAACATACATGAATCACCTAATTGCTACCTAATTTCACCAATTTATGTCTATTATGTAACACTTAATTGATGAATAGCAGACAATAGAATAAATACCTGTTAAGTCGTCAATTCAACGAGTGTTCATAGTTCTGAATTTTCTAAAGCAACAAATCAACTTGAGTTATAGAAAGAAATTAAATTACAAACAATACCTCACAACATAACGATTGAATCAATCTCTTGAATTGAAAATTAAAAACTTAGCCACTCATGTTCATGAACATGGTTTGAAAATTCTCGAAAGACTAAATAATGAAAATAAAGAGAAAACAACACTTTTCTAAAATTCTATTGTCTGTTACTTTTTTTTTTTTTTTTTTTCAGAGAACAGCGTCTCTTCTATTTATAAAACTCTTCCTAACATAGTAAACTAGTGAAAAAAAAATAAGATAATATTCTTCCTTAAATAAAGTAACCAAAAGATTTAAAATTCTCACTCCTAATCTTTGACTAATTCTTTCTAGCAAACGACAATCCAGCAAAGCAAAAAGAGTACAGCAGCAATCTGTTTGCAAAAATTCCAGCAACTGCAACTTAGTCCCTGAAGTCTTCAGTATTTCCATTTCGACCCCATAATTTCTGAAAATTTGCAGTTTGGTCCCTGTATGTGTAAAACTGAGCAAAATACCTTCAAAATCTAGAATTCAGTCCCTAACACAAAAAATGTGAACATGAGCAACAATTCATCTCATAAAGTCTATAAATCTACAAGATATTCAATAAAAAAATACTAAACTAATAGACTTATCATTGATTCAACTATATGTATTATGTTTCACTGATCATTATCTTCTTTGAAGGGCATTCATAAAATGAATTGTTTTTCACTTTTGGTTCATCTCTCAACACAACTCATACATAAATATATTGAAAATGATGTTACATATGCTTGTAATAAAGTTTTGGAGCCACTTGTATAAGAAGGCTTTTTATTTCTCTCACTATGATTATGAGTGTTTGGAAATTTAACCTTGCACTTGGGAGTTTTGAAAAATTAATTGATGATGGATTAGAAATTAGAGGGATAAATGAGATTTGGATCGATAGTTTGAAAAATATGCATAGTTTCATATATTCAGATGAAAATCATATGAATTATTTGGTAATTGTGGTGAATAGGATCAATGTTTTAAATTGTAAGGAAAGGAAAAAAAATTATATTTCGGAAATTTTTTTAATTTTTTTTTTTAAAACTAAGCAAGAGGGCAATTTGGAGGAACTTGAATTTTTATATTTTAAATTGTTTGAATATTTATTTTATTTCCAAAAAAGACAATTTTCATTTTTAAAAGTATTGAAGAAGCATAATCTTAAATTGTCATCAAATCTCCATGTTGGAAAATGTAGTTTTACAAGAATCTTAATGCGAAATTGGATAAGTTGTCTAGATCCTTAATGCTTTATTTCGTCAAAGCAACCAAAATTTTCAATGCCGTTCATCAACAACTTCTCTAGATCCTCAATGCTTTCGTGTATATATTTGTTGAATAGACATGTCAGAGGCGAAAAATCGTAGCTCATCTTTTCTTTTTTCTTTTTTTCTCATTCATTTTTTTTTTTGTTATTATTTTTATTTTTTGGTAAATGGGAAGTCAGAAATTGGACCTCTCAATTATGGGGTTGAAGTAACATTTTATGTATGAGTGTTAATAATGTATTTATGAAATTCATTAAATAATATTAAGTATCTAGAAATAAACATGAATGATAGATAAGTATATGTTTTGTGTATGAGTGTGTTTTGAGTAGCAAATATATCGAAGTTTAGATAATTCAAACTCATAAAATTTATTAGTTTTAAGCATGAGTGTCAATCTTCGGACTACAATTTTCTTTTCTTGTATGTGTTTGAAGACATTTAATGAGAAATATGTTGTGTGTATTATAAAGAACATAGTATCTTGTACTGGGTATTTTTTATAATTACCAAAAGAATTTTTAATATTTAGCTATGGTTTGATGATTTCAGATACTTTTGAACCACATTATTATTATTATTATTATTATTATTATTATTATTACAAAGAAGGAGGTCAAAGTATATTAATTTATTTTCAGTGTTACTCGAATTCAAAACTTCTATGTTCCTAAATGCTCTCGATGTGATCTGTTATTTTCAATATGACTCGAACTCAGAATCGTCATACTACTAAGTATCCTCGGTGTGATCTATCCCGGTTAGACTCGAACTCAGGGCCTCTATAATTCTAAGTGTTCCCAGTATGAATCAAACTCAAAACCTCATGAACCAATTTATTTTTAATGAGTCTCGAGATCTTGCTTATGATAATATACTTACCAAATAATATTATCAATAAAAATATTACGTTCGTGTACAACAGTATAATTTTTTAACTTTTCTTTTGATACATATTTTACTTAATATATACATTTGAAATCCTATTTTATTATAATTTTGTTAATTAAATATACTTAATATCATATGAAATGAAAGAAAGAAGCCTTTTCACTATTCTACCGCCAGTCAATGCTAGAGAAAAAAAAGAGACCATTGGGTTGTAGAAAAACAAAAGGAAGTGAAAAAAAATTATGGTGAATTATATTTACTCCCATATAGTTTGTTCAAATTATCAATATTTCTCTCAAGTTTTAAAAATAACTATATCTCCATTGATTGTTCAAATTAATAATATTTAGCTCCTGATCGACAAAAAAAATGAACAAAAATACTGACGTATATATTATTATTCTGTTAAAAGATAAAATTAATATCATTGTATAATCTCTTTTAGATAAAATATCATCAATTTTTTTTTATTTTTTTGACGTTTAACTTTGATCAAGTAGGGTATTAATAGCTATTAGAGATCTGAGAGGGTAATTGACAGTTTGAACAAACACAGTAAAGATAAATGTAATTAACCCAAAAAAATATAAGGAGGATTAGAACCCGACCCTTCTGGTTCCGGCTAATATCGCGGCGGTTTTAATATTTTGAGTTAATTTCGTCTCGGGTTGCCATTTATCAAAACCCGGTTAAAATTATTCCCTGACGACCATCCCCACCCGACTCAGGCCCGCCTGTTGATGCTTTTTATTTCTTCAAACGCAGCAAGCAACACAGTTTCTCTCCGTTAAACTGAGTCAAGTCCAGTCATAATCATCAGATAAAACTTCAATTTCACGCGGTCGACTCACAGTGAGTCCACCAAAATGGAGCCTAATACTTCTTCTCTTAGTCTTCAGCCATAAATGAAGTTCCTAACTGCTTCATTGCTATGCTTTTGATTTTTCCCCTTTTCTTAAGGATTCAAGGCATTGAAAATGTTCCTTTAAGGGCGGCAGCAAGCCTGAAACTCCTAAAAATATGGCATTTTCCCTTGTTTTTGCAGCCCTTTTCATATTCATAATTCCATCCTACATATCCCTTGCCGCAGACACCTTATCACCTAACCAGAACATAACAGATGGCCAATCCTTGGTGTCATCTAACCAGCGATTTGTTCTGGGATTCTTCACTCCTGCCAGTGCCAATTCTGGTAGAAAATATTTGGGCATATGGTATAACACGATTCACAGCATGCCCTTTACTGTTGTTTGGGTAGCCAACAGAGACAGACCCATCAACGATGGCCATCTAACCATGACTTCCAATGGTTCTTTGTTGCTGTACGATGGGTCGTCTATGGGTATTGTTTGGTCTATCAATGTGTCTCAACAGAGTCCAGTTCTACAACTTTTAGGAAATGGGAATCTTGTGGTAAGAAAACAGGACCAAGAAAGTGGTGAAAATGATTATGTATGGCAAAGCTTCGATCAAATGTCTGATACGATGTTGCCTGGAATGAAACTTGGATGGAATTTGAAAACCCATACAAGTAACTACATGAGGTCCTGGAAAAGTAGTGATGATCCTTCAGATGGTGAATTTACGTTTATGTTGGATCCTCCGGAAACGCCCCAGCTGATTCTCGGGTTCAATACAACCAAGGAGTACAGATGGGGGCCTTTTGATGGAGATAGGTTTAGTGGTAGCCCTCAATTAAAGGAAAATTCACTGTTCAAGCCAATGTTTGTTGCCAATCCAGATGAAGTTTACTACAGTTTTGAAATGCTGGATGATTCGTCTTTATTGCGATCCATTATCACTCCATTAGGGGCAGTTCAGTACCTCACCTGGAGAAACGGTAGTACAGACTGGAGAATGGCTGTGGAGATCAACAGGGAATACTGTGATAAATATGGGATGTGTGGTCCTTATGGAATTTGTTACCCGAATGATCCAAATTGCAGATGCTTACAGGGATTTCTTCCAATTTCACCCCAAAATTGGCAATTACTAGATCGAACAGGTGGTTGTAAGAGGAATTATAATCTGAACTGCAGTAATGGAGATGGTTTTGTTCAGTATGATCAACTTAAGTTGCCAGATAATCCAGTTTTGTGGGCAAAGTATAGCCCGGAAGAGTGTGGAGCTGAGTGTCTGAAGAACTGTGATTGTATGGCCTATTCTCATATCAATGCTCTTGGTAATGGCAGCGTTTGTGTAGTTTGGCTTGATAAAATATTAACTGATCTCAGGAGTTACCCAAATCTTGGTGAAACGCTTTACATACGAATGGCACGGGAAGAATTAGGTAATTACTGATCTCTGCAGAAGTAATTAAGTAATATTTGAAGAATTCTTCCTTGATTCTAGTGCGTTTTTCTGATTGTTTATTCTGATAATCTTTTCTTTTATGTTTGGCATGCAATTTGATATGATCATTTGAAATGAAAACCAAGCATCAAAAAGGGGCATTCAACTCAGCACTTGTCAGGGAAATATGAAAAAGGAAAGCCTGAGAAATGTTACCAGAAATATATGTGGTGAATCCATTGGAATTTGTTCCTCTCAACTGTTGCACTTCACAACTATTGTGATCAGAAAATATGTTTAGTTGATAGATTTAAGGATGCAGAAGATCTGTAGTGCTTTCTCAAGTTATGAATTAAAGTTTTCTTCCTAATCAACCATTTCGCTCGAAATCCATTGTTTTATGTGTTGCCTACATTCAGTCAGTCAAAATGTTGTGTCTCATAATTTCCTGGCCATATTGTAATGGGTAGATTCAATAGCTAAAAGCAAAAGGCGAAGGCGTATAAGAAGAGTAGTTGGAATTGCTGTAACAGCAGCCCTTTCGCTGCTTCTCCTTGCCGTCTTGGGCTGTTACATCTGCAGACAAAAGAGAAGAAGGGAAGAGGATACAATGTCTATGCGAACAGGTATTTTCAGTCTATAGACTGCACATCATATCAATATCTCATTTAAGGACTTACCCCGATTTCAGTTCTTTGACACTAGCTTAGTATTCAACTGAATAGGAAAGACTGTTAATCTCTTATTGAAACAAACCATTTCAGCCGATGACAACAATTTGCACCAGCATTCTGTGCAAGAAGGTCAAGAGGAGGATCTTGATTTACCTATATTTGATCTGGCAACCATCTTTGCTGCTACGGATCAGTTTTCTGACACAAATAAGATTGGACAAGGTGGCTTTGGTCCTGTCTACAAGGTATGGCTAAGTCTTTCCATAGACAAAGTGCTAGTAAACCAAATACAAAAGAGAAGTTTGGTGCTTAACAATGGTATAAATACATGAATTTTTTTTGGGCTTATTACAGGGTGAGCTATCTAATGGAGTAGAAATTGCAGTAAAAAGGCTATCACGGAGTTCAGGGCAAGGTCTAAATGAGTTTAAAAATGAAGTTATTCTGATTGCGAAGCTTCAGCATCGTAACCTTGTTAGGTTACTGGGATGCTGTATTCAGGAAGAAGAGAAAATGCTAGTGTATGAGTATCTTCCAAATAAAAGCCTGGACAGATTCATATTTGGTAGCTGACTTTATTGCCATATCAATACATGCTGTAGGGTTGATTTCACATTTCATTTGGTAGCAGAGTAACTAATTCAAGACGTACATTTATTCCAGATCGAATGAAAAGAAGGCTACTGTCATGGGATACATGCTTCGGCATTATCTTGGGGATTGCAAGAGGGCTGCTATATCTTCACCAGGATTCCAGATTGAGAATTATCCATAGGGATCTGAAAACTAGTAATATTTTACTCGATAGAGAGATGAACCCAAAAATTTCAGACTTCGGCATTGCAAGAATCTTTGGAGGAGAACAAACTGAAGAGAAGACTAGAAGAATAATTGGAACCTAGTAAGTCATCCTCACACAACACAATTGCTTTTTTTCTTTATTCTTTTTAGTGGTTGGGTTTGACAAGGTAAACTGTTGAACTTGATGCAGCGGTTACATGTCTCCTGAATATGCAATGAGTGGCTATTTTTCCATAAAATCAGATGTATTTAGCTTTGGAGTCATAGTGCTTGAGGTAATAAGTGGCTTCAAGAACTGGGCATTTCATCATCCAGATCATGACTATAACCTGATAGGACATGTAAGTGAACAAAATCAAAACCAAAAGCCTTTAATTCAACTGTAGGATCAGCAATTTCATTAGTACAATATTTGTCTTCTCATCGTTCTTTGCTTTGAACTTTATCTGTTTCAGACCTGGAAACTTTGGAATGAAGAAAGATCACTTGAAATAGTTGATGAGATATTGGGTCGATCATCTGCTGTAAATGAAGTCAGAAGATGCATCCAAGTAGCCCTTCTGTGTGTCCAGCAACGAACGGAAGATAGACCGACAATGAGTGCTGTTGTTTTCATGCTAAGCAACCAAAATGTGGAATTGCCAATGCCAAAAGACCCTGGTTTTTATGCTACAGAAACTTCTGCAGTGAAGATTGATTCATCATCCAGTGGTGATTCCAAATCCAATATTACTGGCCAAGATATAACTCTCACTACTGTAGAAGGACGATGACATTCAAATTTCGTACGGCCTTAAACTTTTATCGACCAACTCAGCGAACATTTGTTGGAAAAGTGTTACAAAATCAACTACAGGCAGCTGGAGCTGGAGCTGATCATCAGCAAATTACTGAATTGGAGGCAGCTGGAGCTAATGCAGTTAGCTCAGCAGTTGGCTTAGCTCGATCAAGATTGCAAGCATCGGATGGATTGGATGGTTTCAGTCAACATGTGGCAGCTAGAGAAAGGTTTGATGGACGTGGAGTCACATGAAATAAGTTGTAGATCTGCAGCTACGATTCGGTTATGACAGTTGGAGGAAGTGTGATAAAGTTACATGCATTAGTTACTTAGTTGACAAGTTTTGTAAAGGAGGGTGATTCAATTTATGTAACAGTACAGTTAACTTATTTTTTTCCTATTCTACCATTTAGTTGGAGTTGTTGTATAAATACTGGAGGTTCATATCTATAAAGGATAGATTGGTTTTTTTCCCTCAATTTCCTTATACAGAAAATAAACTTCTTCTCTGAAGCTTGAGTTTGTTTTCTTCTTTTCTGCAGATTAGAACTTTTGATCTGGTTTGCTTGAGTTTTCATTCGATCTTGTGTTAGTCTCTGATCGTTAACATGGTACCAGAGCCCAGTAAACCGATTGATTGAAGTGTCTGATTAGCAGTTTTGAGCATCAACAGACTGTGTAAATCTAGATATTATGAGGAGATGAAGGTATAGACTGTGTAAATCTAGATATTATGAGGAGATGAAGGTAGATGATCGGGTCCATCTGATCAAACTTAATTTGAGACCTGAAGATTGAACACTGAATTTTGAATTGAATAAATGACTAAATCTTATAAATACTTATTCATTAGAATCTTCTGTATTTGTTTTGTAAATTGTTTTTCCAAGACAATCCAAACCACATCTAGAGTTGTCTCGCTGTTGATTCCTTAAGTTTTCAACTAAATGCGACATTGGAACTTTCCCATCCATTCAGCTCGAGAATAAGACCAGTCAGGAAAGCTATGGCCCATTGAAAAAGTCATCAAAAAGATTACAGATGTAGTGTTCTAAATGTTGACTCGGGGTGGAAATGGATCATCCTATTTGAATGGGTCAGTGGATCTATTTCAATTGCATCATTTCAATCCGTTTTAATTTGAGTTAATTCAAATCAATGGATTGAATCCGTCGATTTATTTATAATTTTTTTAAAATTTTCTTTAGTAATATAATAATTATATTTATTTAATTAAAAAATATATAAAAGGCTATTATTTTTATGATGAATTTGATATTTCTTTTTAATTTGAAATACAAATCGAACAAAGTTCTTTTAAAAATATTCCAAAAAATAGTTTTAAAAAGTTAAAAGAAAAAATATTAAAAAAATAAAACGTTTCAATTAATTTGGATCAGTTCGAATCAATTAATAATAATAAAAAAACCAAATCAATCCAAATAAAACTATTCCAAATAAGTCGTGAATCAAACCCATTCAAATGCTTTGGAGTTCAGATCGGAACGGATCAACACCTTTATCCAACCCTAAGTTGGATGGTTTATTTGTTAAAGAGTAGTACTCCCTCCTCCGTCTTTCCATTATTATTAAGAAAAAATAGTAATTAATAATTTAGTTAGTTAAGTTTTTTTTTTTATCTTAACTTGAAGAAAAAATTAAACTTGTGAGAAAGGTAAAATTAAAAAAAATTATATTAATAATAATAAAACGTCAATTAATAAAAGACAACTCTTAATATTTTTGACGAAATTATAGACTGATAAAATAATAAATAGCACCCTATTTTTCTTATTGACGGGCTTTTTTCCTAAATACGTTATCTGAATTGCTATTTGTATAACAAAATTACTATTTGTATAACAAAAAATGTCCAAAATAATCATGGTATGAAAAAAAGACCAATTTGTTATTAAATTTGGGTAAAAAATGCTGCGTATTGCAAAATTAAAGGGCAAAAAACGTAAAATCGATGCGAAAATAAACCCAAAAAACGCTAAAATATCACGTTAGTATGGGATGTAAACATTGAAATGCAGCGTTTAAAGTATACATAAACGCTAAAACGCAGCGACGTATGAGTAAAATAACGCTAAAACATAGCGTTGGAATGAGACCGAAACGCTAAAGTGTAGTGAGAAATCATGTCTCACTCGTTAAAATGTAGCGTTAGCAACGTTACCGGTTAAAAAAACGAAACGAACGAAAAACGCCGCACAATCCATATTTTGGGCAGATTAAACGCAAGAACTTCAGACAAAAGCGGGAAACAGAAAATCCTTTTTTCAAATTTGGTAGAAATCAGCGAAATGGACGCGGGAGGTGGTGAATCTTCGAGAGGTCATGGCGCGGGCAAAGGTCCAATGTATATTCGGGTAAAAATTCCTTCAACATTTTAATATTTTGTCAAATTCATTTCGCACATTTGTCAAATTTATTTCTTAGAACAACTAGCACCACGTCTAGAACAACTAGAACCACGTCCAGAACAACATGCACCACGTCTCAGAACAACTTGAACCACGTCCAGAACAACTAGCACAACGTCCAAAACAACTAGCATCACGTCCAAAATAACATGCACCACGTCCAGAACAACATGCACCACGTCTCATTACAACTTGAACCACGTCCAGAACAACTAGCACCACGACCAGAAACGTCTACATCCATGATATCAATTGGTGCACAACGTAAAAATAAAAGCAAAATTAGTACACAACTTCAAATAAAAGTCAAATTACATTAATGGTTAATGTAATATCAATAATAAAAATGTCACATAAAACTGAAATTCTTATACATCACACCCATAACCGATACCTAAACTTCCTCAAATTATGAGCCTATTGTCCTACAGTATTAGGATTACGTTGATATTGCCAAACGAGGTGCAATGATTGCATAGGGCTGAATTGGACCACATCTACAAGTACATAATGATTCTCATCAACGTGAGCTATCGATATCTGCATTTCAAGTATTGTGTTGCCTCATGTCGCATCCAAAGGTAAGACATTGCATTAGCAAAGACATGATATATGTATGTCTATCATATGTAAGGTGTACGTGTGAAGTTGTACTCTACATTGTCATTTTCATGGCCAACCTGGAAATGACTTTTCTTATTTTTACTAGTTTTTCATCATGTTCGTTTGCCAATTTGTGGTTGTCTGTTTGTTGATGCCAATTCATTGTATTTTCTACCGTATTCTATTATTGATCCAATGATTATCAAATTAGAAAATTTTTACATTGAGGAAAAAAAATAAAAATAAAGAAGGTTTATATAAATAACTAAACCACTCACAATATTATATTCAAAATGATATAAACTCAATTAAATTATTATTTCACAACTTGTAAAAAACACTACAAATTTCACATACAGCATGTCAAAAACGCTACGTTTTTCATATTCAGCATGTCAAAAACACTACATTTTTCATATTCAACATGTCAAAAACGCTACATTTTTCATATTCAGCAAGTCAACAACACTACAAATTTCACATGTAGCATGTAAAAAACGCTACATTTTTCATATTCAGCATGTAAAAAACGCTACAAATTTCGCATCTAGCATGTCAAAAACGCTACAAATTTCACATCCAGCATGTCAAAAACGCTACACTTTTCATATTCAGCATGTCAAAAACGCTACACTTTTCATATTCAGCATGTCAAAAAAAATTATAGATTAACGAGCGAGCCATGGATAAAAGTCATGTTTTGGCGTTTTTAGCTATACCCAACGCTAATTCATTGCGTTTTTTACCCTTTTTGTTTATAAAATTTTGAAGTCTTTTAGTTTAAAGGACATAAATGTAATTTTGTCCCACTTTTTGTTAGACAAATAGTAAATTTATTAGACAAATAGTAAGTCTTGAGACCCATCAGCTCTTGTTGCCAAACAAGTTATTTAATACTAGTAGTCAAAATGCAAAAGCATCATGGTCTCTAAGTATTATAAACCCTATTCGTTTGCGCCAGAAGATTTTGTATGCGTCTTCATTGAATAAAATGGATTTTTTTTTTTAAGTATTAAAAGTCTATATTTTTTAAAAGTGTAAAGGATTATATTGTGGTGTCACATCTAGACAGCGATTTCATAGTCAAAATTGGATCCTAACCCTCATACAAAATCCACTAAGAATGTATTGCTTTCTACTAAAACATAAACAATAGAAGAATGAGTCTTGAACTTGATGGAGCCGTTACATATCTTCTGAATGTGGCATGAGTGACATAAAAATTATACGATTATTAAATTAGCGGTTAAATTTATTAAAAAATTTTTAAATTGAAATAAACATGTTAATTTTAGTAACATTTAGAATTAAATTTATCGGGTTATCAATTGTGTACAAACATATAATATAAGATTAATTGTATATTTTTTCTTAAATTTTAATTTCAATATAAGTGTATATATTAAAAATTTATGCAATATCAATATTTATTTAAATAATATTGTTCTACTGTATACAACTACTCAAAATAATCCTCACATCAGTTTTCAACATTTTCCGCTGGTTCCGTCAAACTGGGAACATTTATAGTCGTTAAAGTCAAAGCGAAGACATCAGCTCTTTATCTTTCAGGAAGAGAAGTTCAAAAAAGGCTTCCACGTGAGGTCACAAAATGATGCATAATTCTTCATTTCACAACTGGTTTCACGAAAATGGAGCATAACTCTTCAGCCTAAATGAAGGTTCCCGTTTACTTCATTTCACATCTGGTACCTTCTTTTTCTCCTTCCTTCATTAAAAAATTCCATTGGAAAAGCCCCTTTCTGGCCACTAGCCAGCTTCAAACTTCTGAAACAATGGCGTTTTCTCTTGTTTTTGCAGCCCTTTTTATATTCATAGTTCCCTCCCACACATCTTTTGCAGCAGACACCTTATCACCTAACCAAAACTTAACAGACGGCCAATACTTGGTGTCATCTAACCAGCGCTTTGTTCTGGGATTCTTCCCTCCTGGCAATAATTCAGGTACAAAATATTTGGGCATATGGTATAACACCATTCACAGCATGCCCTTTAGTGTTGTTTGGGTAGCCAACAGAGACAGACCTCTCAACGACACTTCTGGTTTTCTAACATTGACTTCCAATGGTTCTTTGTTACTCCACAGTGGTTCTATGGGTATTGTTTGGTCTGCCATTGTTGCTGAACAGAGCCCAATTCTACAACTTTTAGGAACGGGCAATCTTGTGGTGAGGAAACAGGGCCAAGAAAGTAGTCAAAACGATGATGATTATGTATGGCAAAGCTTCGACCATATGTCGAATACCATGTTGCCTGGAATGAAACTTGGATGGAATTTGAAAACTCGTACCAACAACTTCTTGAGGTCCTGGAAAAGTAGTGAAGATCCTTCAGACGGTGAATTCACATTTGAGTTGGATTCTCCTACAACGCCGCAGCTGATTCTCCGGTCCAATACAACCAAGAAATACAGATGGGGGCCCTTTGATGGTGATAGATTTAGCGGTAGCAATCCATTAGAGGATAATACAGTGTTTAAGCCTATATTTGTTGCCAATACAGATGAAGTTTACTACGCTTTTGAAGCACATGACGATTCAGTTTTATTGCGCTGCATTATCACACTAACAGGAGAAATTCAGTACCTCACCTGGAGAAATGGCAGCACTGACTGGAGCATGGCTGATGTGATCAATAGGGATTATTGTGATAAATATGGGCTGTGCGGTCCTTATGGAACTTGTTACTCAAATAATCCGAATTGCAGATGTTTACAAGGATTTGTTCCAAGTTCACCTCGAAATTGGCAATCACTAGATACAACTGATGGTTGTAAGAGGAGGTATGATCTGAACTGCAGCAACGGAGATGGTTTTGTTCGGTATCATGGACTTAAGTTGCCAGATAACTCAATTGTGTGGGCAGATTATAACCCGGAAGAATGTAGGGCAGAGTGTCTGAAGAATTGTAGTTGTATGGGTTATTCTCGCATCAATGTTCTTGGAAATGGCGACGTTTGTGTGGTCTGGCTTGATCAATTAGTTGATGTTCGGAATTTTCCAAATCAAGGTGAAACCCTCTACATACGAATGGCACGGGCTGAATTAGGTAATTACCGATCAGCTGCAGAGGTAATTCAGTATTATTTGTAGAATTCTTGCTTGGTTTTAGTGTGTTCTTCTGATTGTTGTTGATTATGATAATCTTTTGCCTCACATACTGAACCCAAAACTTGATAAAAGAAATCCTATGCAGCTGAACTTCACTGACAAAAATCTAATGTGAAAACCAAGCATCAAAGAAGCCATTTGTTTCCTGCAAATTTGTTCAGCAGCGCCTTTTGTATTCTTAAATAAGTGCCATTGCAAAGAAGTCATGGTCGACAAGAAGGAGATACTTTAGTGGTTGACACTCCTCACTTCGGATCATGGAGGTCTGAGTTCGAGTAGCGCTCGGGGTGGGTGAATAAAAAAAAAAAAAAAAAAAAAAAGAAGCCATGGCCAGTGGAAGAATACTAGAGGTTTTTTTTTCCAAGTTATCAATTGAAGTTTTGTTTACAGCTTAACTTTGTGCTCCAAGTCCATAGTTGTGTAGCTAATACATTCAGTATACACTGATTCTCATAATTCTTGGAAATATTGTCAATGCTAGATTCTATAGCTGAAGGCAAAAGGCGAAAACTCATCTCTAGAGTTGTTGGAATCACAGTAACAGTAGCTTTTTTGCTAGTTCTTCTTGCTATCTTGGGCCGTTACATCGGGAGACAGAAGAGAAAAGGGAAAGAGGATACAAGAACAATTTCTATGCCAATAGGTACTTTTCAGAGTTTATACATCATGTCAATATCTCATTTAAGGATTTTATTACATGATTTTAGTTCTTTGACACTGAGCTTGTACTATTCTACAAACTAGCAAACACATTTTAATCTCAGAGTGATTAAACAAACCATTGCAGCCCATGACAGAAATTCAGACGAAGAAAGTCAAGATGAGGATCTTGATTTACCTATATTCGATCTGGCAACAATCTTTGCTGCTACGGATCAGTTTTCTTACAGAAATAAGATTGGACAAGGTGGTTTTGGTCCTGTCTATAAGGTAAGGCTAGTAAACCAAATAATACCAAAGATAAGTCTGGTGCTTAACAATGGTATAAATACAAGAATGTTTTTTTGGGCTTATTACAGGGTGAGCTATCTAATGGAGTAGAAATTGCAGTAAAAAGGCTATCACAGAGTTCAGGGCAAGGTCTAAGTGAGTTTAAGAATGAAGTTATTCTGATTGCGAAGCTTCAGCATCGTAACCTTGTTAGGTTACTGGGATGCTGCATTCAGGAAGAAGAGAAAATGTTAGTGTATGAGTATCTTCCAAACAAAAGCCTGGACAACTTCATATTTGGTACCTTCATCGCTTTCGCATATCAATACTATGCTGTTTGGTGGTTCACATCTAATTTGGTTGCGGAAATAACTAATCAACACATACATTTATTCCAGATAGAACAAAGAGAAGGCTACTGCCATGGGATAAACGCTTTAGCATTATCGTGGGGATTGCGAAAGGGCTGCTGTATCTCCACCAGGATTCAAGATTGAGAATTATCCATAGAGATCTGAAAACTAGTAATATTTTACTTGATAGAGAGATGAACCCGAAAATTTCAGATTTCGGCATTGCAAGAATCTTTGGAGGAGAACAAACTGAAGAGAAGACTAGAAGAATAATTGGAACCT
Source organism: Knoxia roxburghii (assembly GCA_030378225.1). Taxonomy (NCBI): domain Eukaryota; kingdom Viridiplantae; phylum Streptophyta; class Magnoliopsida; order Gentianales; family Rubiaceae; genus Knoxia; species Knoxia roxburghii. Next base: position 38,229,275 of record CM059420.1, on the reverse strand, counting down.
AGTAAGTCATCCTCATACAAACACAGTTTCTTTTTTCTTTATTCTTTTGGTGGTTGGATTTGACGCTGTAAAATGTTGAACTTGATGCAGTGGTTACATGTCTCCTGAATATGCAATGGGTGGCCATTTTTCTACAAAATCAGATGTATTTAGCTTTGGAGTAATAGTGCTTGAGGTAATAAGTGGGTTCAAGAACTGGGCATTTTATCATCCAGACCATGAATATAACCTGATAGGACATGTAAGTGAACAAAATCAAAACCAAAACCAAAACCAAAAGCCTTTAATTCAACTGCAGAATCAGCAATTTCATTAGTACAATATATTTGTCTTCTCATCATTCTTTGGTTTGAACTGAATCTGTTTCAGAGCTGGAAACTTTGGAATGAAAAAAGATCAATGGAATTAGTGGATGAGATATTGGATGGATCATTTGCAGAAAATGAAATCAAAAGATGTATTCAAGTGGCCCTTCTGTGTGTGCAGCAACGTACAGAAGATAGACCGACAATGAGTGCTGTTGTGTTCATGCTAAGCAACGAAAATGTGGAGTTGCCAGTACCAAATGAACCTGGTTTTTATGCTACAGAAACTTCTGCAGGGAAGATCGGTTCATCATCCAGCGGTAATTCCAAATCCAATATTACAGGTCAAGATATAACTTTCACTACTGTAGAAGGACGATGACATTTAAAAATATGCACCTTTTCCAATTTTCTATAGTCCTTCAAACATTTATTGACGGCTTCCTAAATAATTCAACAATCCATTTCCAAAAGAAATCCTTCATTTTTGTACGGCCATTGTCTGATAATTTTGATCATTAAAAACTGAAAGATTGGGAAAAGGAAATTACTACGTGACAAAGGGCAGAATAAGGCAGCGGCTTCAATCAAGATAGTGCCTAGAAGGGTTCAGTTGGATACAAAGAAACACTGACTGAATACTTATTTCTGAAGAAAAAACAGACTACAAATCTCAAGATTTTGGAGGCTGCATAAAGAAACAGGAAATATCACCTCTCACTAAAAAATATGAATGCTTCTTACTGTTCCTGTTAATCATTACTCCAATCCCGAAGACCAACGTAATAGTATCGGAATCCTATAATGTTATCCCCGGTTAATATATCCATGTTGGCCTGTTCATATTGATGACGGCATTGTAAATCCATTTCTGGTAGTGGAAAAGCTACAATTCCGCACCAAAAAAAAAAAAAAAAAAATCCCATTTTATGAGACTGGGCAAACTGGATTTTCTTTTTTGTTTTGGAAGGTGTGAGTGTGTCGCTTTTAATAAAAATTGCATTTCTATTGCCGGTCTTGTTTAAACGAATAAGATAATAGGAAGCAATTCTTGACAGTTTCAATTCCCATCCTAAGTAAGACTTCAACCTTTCCACATCTAACTCTGAATGCGATGTTGGGAGTTGACTACATCAAATAAAACCATATCAAACTTCAGCTCTGCTGCCGTATGCTGCTCTACTTTTCAAGGTGTTGAAAGCCATTTTGTTTTCGATCTCAAGATTATGTTTTTTGTCTTCATCCAACCAAAATGGATGCTTAATTTATTTGGTTGCTTCAAGAATATGTTGTTTCTTATGTATCAATCAATCAATATACTCAATTTTTTCAATTAAATTGGGTTTACAGGATCAAATGTACACAACCTAGATACATTGTGTCATTTAATGTATCAATTTTTAACAATTTTATTAAAATTAAGAAGTACTGCAAAAATTGTAATTTTAGTTCATAAAGTATGTTAATTTTCTCTTTTGGGTTGAAAAAGAATAGGTCCCAAAAGTATCTAATAACTTTGAAAAATTAAATATTTGGACGACCGGTTGTACCAGTGGATAACTTTGAGAAAATGGCAGGTCCTGTTTGGTCAGGAGCTCTTAAAAAATGGATAAAGAAGCAGAAATCTGTCTTGACCAAGGAATGGTCTTAATCTGGTAGCTTCATTCCTGCTGCAAATTGTATTTTTCTACCAGCAAAAGACTGCATGCTTGGCTTATTTGCCCCTTTTTTTTCGCTGTCGGTTTTGAACCAGTCAATTCGCAAATGAAATCATTCTAGCTGCTAATGTGTTTTTTTTTGTCTTTTGTCTTATTCTACTCAATATACATGATCATGACTCGGCTTCTGGGGATGGGGGAGATCATCAAAAATGGTCATTCTTTTCATCTTCTTCTTTTTCACTTCACCATTCTTTTGCGCCCAAAATTCTCTTGCGGTTGATTCTTTAGCTCCAAACCAGGTTCTATTAGACAACAATGGCGGAACATTAGTTTCTGCAGGATACAAATTCGAGTTGGGGTTCTTTAGTCCATCCAATTTGTTGACCACAAGATATGTTGGAATTTGGTTCAAGAACATCCCTGAACAGACAGTGGTATGGGTAGCCAACAGGGACAATCCATTACAAAATTCATCAGGTGTCCTCAAAATTACCCCAACTGGAAGCATTCTGATTTTGGACAACAGGACCAACTCGATCATCTGGTCATTGAACCCAGCCTCCGCGGCATCCGTCAGTGATCCAACACTGCAGCTCCTGGATAATGGGAATCTTGTTCTGAAAAATGGCAGTGATGATGGAACTAATCCAGGCAGCTTCTTGTGGCAGAGCTTTGACCATCCAGGTGACACTTTACTTGCTGGAATGAAGCTTGGGTGGAACTTCAAAAACAATCAGGAATGGAACTTAACATCCTGGAAAAATTCCCAGGATCCTGGAACAGGAGATCTGACATTAAGAGTTGATCCTCGCGGGCTTCCTCAGGTACTACTTCTCCAGGGCTCTGATGTAATATACAGAAGCGGGCCCTGGGATGGTTCTCGGTTTGGTGATGGTAAACTCACTGGAAATGCTGTTTTCATACCTACATTTGTCTACAATTCCGACAATGAGTACTACGCGTTTGAGAACAGTGATGATTCTGTTGTCTCCAGATTTGTACTGAACCAGTCAGGCCTAATCCAGCAACTCTCTTGGAGCATCAGGAGAAACCAATGGGTTGACATAGCAACTGTTCAAAGTGACTCTTGTGACGAGTATGCGGTATGTGGAAGTTACGGCATTTGCAACGTTGACAACACCCCTGCCTGCAACTGTCCACCAGGTTTCACACCAAGACTGCCTCAGGATTGGGAAGGAATGGACTGGTCTGGTGGATGTGTGAGGAATAAAGAACTCAACTGCAGTGAACACCAAGGATTCATGAAATTTCCCAAGCTAAAATTGCCAGATACAGCTCATTTTATGGCGAACATGACTGCAACTGATACATTGAAATGTGCACAGGCTTGTTTGAAAAACTGCTCTTGCATGGCTTATGCAGTTACTGAAGTTAATGGTTGTGTGGTATGGTATGGTGACTTGGTTGACATTAGGACATACAATGAGGGTGGACATGAACTCTACATTCGGATGCCTGCTTCTGAACTTGGTAAGTTATTGATTCTTTAATTGATTTGCAGAAGCCCAGGATCATTGAACCTCAGACTCCATGATTAATCACTAAAGTCATCTTATAGAACATCCCACTTAGACTAAAAAATTTTGAATGTAATGAACTGAATATTATATGTATCAGAAATTTTATCAACCTGTAATATTATATTTCAACAACCCTGAAATGAAGAACAATCTCTGGTTTCTTTTTCTTTGACTGACTTGATAAAATGTATTTGAAGGTTCTAACACCAAAAGGAAGAATCTATTTATTGGGCTGTCTGCGGGTATGCTAATACTATTGCTGGTCCTTACGGGCTGTGGTATTTTCCGGTTTTGGACTGCCAAAAGAAGACGAGGTAAGCCTCTATAAACCGCGAATTTATTGCTTTCCAGTTTGTCAAATTTCCTCACAGAAATTTATACTTAACATTGATTCAATGGAAGCTGGAATGGCTATGTGCATTCTCCCTGCCTAAACTATAGAGTCATGTTGGTTGTATTATGAATTACTAACTCAAAAGCCCTTTTCAGTGTCTGCAGAGAAATGGCTCTAGAATTTGATTAGCACTTGTAGTAGTAGTTTAATTGGCTGTCCCTGATATTACAGGGCAGATATTCGGTAGTTTTTACTGGCTTACTTGTTTATGTGAACATCTGATGTAGTTTTTATGCAATTTATCAGATAAACAAGATAATATAAGTCAAAAGAAAACCAACAGGATTGTAGATGAAGACATAGAATTACCCTTGTTTGATCTGGTCACCATTTCAAATGCTACTAATGACTTCTCATTTGCGAACAAGATTGGAGAAGGTGGTTTTGGTCCAGTTTACAAGGTACTGCCCTGTATCTCCAAATTGATTATCATATTAGTGCAAATTAGTACTTCATGATGCATCTTTGCGCAGGGTATTCTTCCTACAAGACAGGAGATAGCAGTCAAGAAAGACACCAAAGATTCTGAACAAGGCATTGAAGAATTCAAAAATGAAGTGATTTTAATTGCAAAGTTGCAGCACAGGAATCTTGTTCGGCTGCTGGGATGCTGCATTCATGGAGAAGGGAGAATGTTAGTGTATGAATACATGCCTAACCGAAGTTTGGATTTGTTTATCTTCAGTAAGTTTTTGTCTACACTGTCAGTTTGGTTTTTTAAATCCTCTTCAAATGAAAGCTGTTAACCTGGTCTCAATCTTTCAAGATCAAGCAAGAGGAAAAGTACTCAACTGGCAAAAACGCTATGACATAATCGTTGGAATCGCTCGGGGACTGCTGTACCTTCACAGAGATTCAAGACTCAGAATAATTCACAGGGACCTGAAAGCAAGCAACATACTTCTAGACGGCGACATGAATCCTAAAATATCTGACTTCGGCCTGGCAAGAACATTTGGTGGTGATCAAAACCAGGACAGCACAAGTAGAGTCATGGGTACATAGTAAGTTCATCCATTCAACACCATTTCTCTTGTACATTTTATTGATTACATTAGCTGTTGCTTTCAAATGACAAATGCTTCTGGTGCTGCTGGCATGTAGTGGCTACATGGCTCCTGAATACGCCGTTGATGGTTTCTATTCAGCCAAATCCGATATTTTCAGCTTTGGGGTGCTCGTTTTGGAGATTCTGAGCGGTGAAAAGAATAGAGGATTTTGTCATCCAGACCATGACCTTAATCTCTTAGGACATGTAAGTTAAAAACATTAATTTTTATATTGTCTGATATGAGTACATTCTACGCTCTCTGATTATATTCGTTCTGTTGTATAATATGAAACTTTGTGCTTTATGATATGATATATTATGTATACGGACATGAATTCTTATATTAACTAGTATGAATACATTATCTATTTTTTGTTTATATCCGTTCTATTATATGATATGAATCATTATATTAGTTGATATGATATATTATGTCCACTGATATGAATTCTTATATTGGCTAACTAAACTTAGATGGTTTTGAAAAATCAGGCTTGGAGATTATGGAATGAAGGAAATCCTTTGCATTTTGTGGATCCATCTATGGAGGGGTCAGCTTCGGCGTCTCAAGTATTAAGGTGTATTCAGGTAGGGCTGTTGTGTGTTCAACAACGCCCAGATGACAGGCCGACAATGTCAACTGTTTTATTGCTGTTGGACAGTGAAAATCCAACTCTGGAACAACCTAAACAGCCAGGTTATTACGTCGAAAGAACAGTCGGAAGCATGCGTTATTCATCAATGGGGCAAAAGTTTCATGTCTCTACTGACATAACCACAACAACATTGTGGCATGGTCGATAGTTTTATAGTGGGTATTATTAAATCGCGTCTCTATTTTGTTATTGGACGTTCATTTAAAAAACAAAAAAACATTTTAGTTTGTTAAGTATCGCCCGCTTCATTCTTATTTCTCGTCCCCTTAATGTTTATCTTTCGACTCTCCTATTATTACCTAATTGTCCTTAATTAATTTACGAAAAATTTTATAAATCTATTTTTAATCTACCAAAAATTTATAAAAATTATGATTAAAGTAGCATAGATGAGCGAAATTATAAATAAATTTTTTTGGGTATTTTTAGTAAATTAATTAAGGATATTTAGGTAATTTAATATATTTTTATATTTAAATATTATGATTAATATTTTTTATTTTGTCATGGATAATTTAGGTATAAAAGGGACACGAAATAACATAATTTACTCTTATTCTTTTTCGTCCAATTGATTGTACATAACTCTCTTTTTTACTAAGTTGATCTAAAACTAAGTTTTTTGGCCCAATCTTTTATGGATGTTAGTTTTTTATTTGATTTTTGTTAAAAAAGAAAAAACAGTTGAAGGAGGATAATAAGGAAATCAATTTAAAAATTAATAATAAATGATAAAAAATGAAGTTGAAAGGTATAGGAAGAGCAAAAATAGCTTCAATCTTAGGTGAGTTTTTTGAAATGTATAATGTATTACCAAATATATAAAATATCAATTTTAATAAAATTTTATTATTATATATATAGTCGGAAATGACCAATTTTACCATACAAATTAGAATTTAAATGAAAAGTGACAATTACTTAAATTACAATTTCAGGTTTTAATTATATCCAACACTCATATACTTGTAACTTGTTTGAGACGCCATTTTCAACCTCCTGGTTTGAAAACTCGATGTAGAAGAATTAAAAAGGGAAGAAAAACAAGACCCAAAGATAATGGCAAGTGGAGAGAAAAAGAGAACCCCCAAAAGTAATGGCAAAGGAAAATCCAACGTTGGAATGGTTAGTCTCTGTGTGGCGGTTGTTATATAATACAACTAAAAAGTATATTTTAATATTTATTTTTAATAAATAGTAGTAGAACACTAATTAAGAGAGAAATCAGATAAATTCAAAAATCACTATATCAATTAGTTTATTTCTATTAAAATAATTACTATTGAAAGTACGTACTCGTAATTATATAATATAATTTGGGTATAATTTGAACGGCTGTGCTAGCCTACAACCAGCCTCCCCAATATCTCATCTTAATAGACACAATATTTGTTTCAATAAATATTGAAAAACATCATTTAAAATAATTTATTAATTTTCATAATAGAACGGTGAAAACTTAAGTTCAAAGTAAACATAAATGACAATTCATTTCAATAAAATTGATTATTCATTTCAAAGATGATTGTTTCAAAAAAAAAAAAAAAAAAATTTAAATCCCAAGAATAGTTTTATGAATTTTAAAATTTAGTAAGCGGATCTCTCTATCTATAGATAGAGAGAGGTGAGAAAGTCAATAGCCTTATGTTATAGCGCCCCCCCCCCCCCCCCCCCCCCCGACGACTTACGGCCTTTACACTACTACTTTGATGTGAGCGGTTCAAATCGAGTTAAGGGAGAATGTCGCTAAAATTGTAAAAAACCTGAACAGATAATTTAACTAGGCCGTATCGATAGGCTCTATTTGCCTGTTCGTCGGCCTACCTTTCACCCATCCGATCAATTTAGTATGTTCTCCCTATATATAGATAGAGGTGTAGTAGTAGCTTCCCTCTATAAAGTTCTGTTGAAATGCCGTATGAGAACAAGGTTGGGATATAGGGTGCAAGGAAGTTTCATACTACAAGGCTAACTACGTTACCTCATGGAAATGTTAACTACGAATGGCTAGATAGAGTCGAATGAGGCTAGCGAAGTGAAGTCCATGGCATCATTGCAGCTTGATTCTCTTTCAGGATTTCTGCTTACCCTCTTTCCACTTCTAGAGGGTCCTTCGTTATGAAAGAATATTAGGGTCTCGGCTGCACTTTGAAGAGTTAGGAATCCCCTGCGCATGCATGCTACCAATACTTCTTTGAGTGGAGGTAGAACTTTTGGTTTGGCAAAAGGGGAAACCATGGAACTTATTTGCGATTCGGCGCATCATATACGAGAATAGCATTTTTATATTTCGCTAGACCAAACTCTTCGTAGGACAGAAGAGAGAGGGTTGTGAAGGTGGCCTCGTTATCCACACCGGAGGTCGGATGAATGGAGGACCGACCGACCCGGGTTTTCACGAGCGTTGGCGGGTTCTGGAGTGCCTGTCAAGGGCGCTAGCGCATACCCCGGGGTGATAATCACCACCTGCACCTCACAGTCTAGACAACTTCCTAGCGCTCTTAGTTCAGATCGGTAGAACGTGGGTCTCCAAAACCCGATGTCGTAGGTTCAAATCCTACAAAGCATGATTGTTTAGTTTATCTGGGGTGGCTTCATCAATAAGATCTGTAACCGGGAAAGGTTTTTACATGGGGAACCCTTGAAGTAAGTAAGCCTGCAACATCACTACCAGATAGATAGAAAGTCAGTTTCGGTTCTAGGTAGAAATCCTTAACCACCAGTCCCAACTTCTTAGCCAACATACCTGGATCGAGTGAAATCTCGAGGGTAGTTTTATGAATTTTAAAATTTAGTAATATTAAAAAATAAAAAAAAGTAAATTAATAATGATAATGTCATCATCGGCGGCAACGTCAACATCGCCCGTCGGAGCTCATTTCCATTCAATTTCAAATTAAAAAGTTTGAGTTGAAATTGAAACAATAAACTATATTTACTGTCATCACACACTAATATTTCCTATTTCTTTTGCGTTGACAAAACGGGTAAACTATAGAGACGCCATAGACTTCAAAACTTCGAGCTTATCTATCCCCATTTATTTGTTTCAAAGAGCACTGTGATTTCCATTTCATTTGATTTGAGTAACTGGTCATTGTTTAGGAGCCATTGGAGAATTTTCCAGAGTGCTTGAGTTTGGACTCTGTTCCAGGACCTTGGTGCATGTATGGAGGGTCAATAATTGATACTTTTCTGGGCTAATGGACGCTTAAAACACCACCACCACCAGCTCCATGGAAGAAACCCAGTAATCCTAAGTCCGTGCTCTGACTTCAGGTCGCTCAGATTCCGATTCTTACCTCTTTTTTGTTCATTCATGATTCCCCCTTGACTTTTGTGAGTTTGAAGTGATCAAGAACAATAGGAATGATAGTTCCAGTCGCCAAGCCTCAGGGATCAGCGCCATCGATCATCCATTTCACTGTTAAGATTCTCTTCCCAACCCTCTTTCAGATTTCTTGTATGCTTTTATGCTTCACAAAAGCGCAAGCAGCAAATGACTGGCTAAGTGAGGGTCAGCTGTTTGATGATAGTTCCAGCTTGGTATCGGCAGGGAACAAGTTTAAGCTCGGTTTCTTTTCTCCTGGAAGCTCCAACAAACGTTACTTGGGGATATGGTATAGCGATATCCCTGTTCAAACCATAGTCTGGGTTGCGAATCGGGACTCTCCAATCAACGATTCATCAGGAATTCTGAAGATAGGAAATGATGGGAACTTGGTTCTTCAAAATTCTGCAGTAGCGGCCTCCTGGTCGACAAATGTCGCCAATATATCAGGAATAGCCACGGTTGTACAGCTTTTAGACTCGGGAAATCTAGTTCTGAGAAATGTCGAAGATCTTGATTCCCCTCAGTCCTATCTTTGGCAGAGTTTTGATCATCCTACGGATACATTTTTAGCAGGCATGAAGTTAGGATGGGACTTCAGGGTTGGATTAAACCGGCGTTTGACATCCTGGAAGAGTAACCAGGACCCTTTCCCTGGAGAATTTTCTTATGGAATGGATCCTGGAATTTATCCACAGGTACTTCTTAGAAAAAATTCCACTAAGCTATTCCGCGGGGGCCCTTATGATTTTCAGGTTTCAAATGGACAATTCGTTAAACAAAATGCTTTCTTCCTGATTAAGTTCATTTCCACTCCACAAGAATTGTATGCTGAGTTTGAACTCTATAATTGTTTATCAATTACAGTTTTAACTAACACTGGAGAACTTCATCGCTATGTTTGGGACAATAAAAGCCTTGCATGGATTATCGCAAGTTTTCATCCTGGTGATCCTTGCGATTACTACAACCGCTGTGGTCCAAATGCTATTTGCACAACAAATGCTCCTCAGATTTGTGGCTGTTTAACAGGGCACAGGCCTACATCTTCTGAAGGATATGAGATGATGGTCTACTCTGATGGCTGCATTAGGAAAAACCCTTTGAATTGCTCGTTAAATGAAGGGTTTCTAGAGATGACTGGAATAAAAATCCCTGATATGTTGAAGTTCGAAATGTACTCTAATATGAGCCTGGAGGAATGCAGAAAGGAGTGTTTGAAGAACTGTTCTTGCACGGCTTTTTCGAATGGAGATCCTAGTGGAGGTGACAGCCGCAATTGTTTGCTCTGGTACGGTGATTTGTTTGATCTTAGAAGATCTGATGATTATAATCGTCTAAGTTTCTTTGTCCGGCTAACAGCTAAGGATCTAGGTATGTTTTCTTTTCCATTACAATTTTGGCGTTCTGAAGCAGAGTTCAATTAATTTGTCAATGACTTGAACAACTTCCTTCTTGTAGATTCATTGTCACTTTCAAAGAAGAAAAAGGGCCTCAAGGTGTTCATGATCACCGTGCCTCTATCTGGTGTTATATTAATTGGTCTCTTCTACGAGAGATTCAGGAAAAGGATTCATGGAAAAGGTAATTAATTAGCATTTTCTTCAGGTTACAAGGTTTTGACTTCTTCTTTGCCCCTTGAGCTTCTTGTTTTCAAGCTAGACTTACTGATGCATATTAGCATCCAGGATTAGCGGGATGACTCGAACTCAAAATCTATTGGTCTTAAGTGGAAGTGTCAACCACTAGACTACAACCCTCTTGTCAGCTTCTGCGAATTTTAAATGATTAACCGACATCACTTTCCATAATTTTAGGCTTCTAAAGAGCATCATCTAGTAATGACGTTGGAACTCTATGTTGATCTTGGTCTTACTGCGACTTTTAATGTTTCCCATGAAAATCTGCACATCAAGCGATCCACTCAATTGATACTTTCCCTTGTAATCTTGCACAATCTGCAGCTGTAGATGGAAAAACAAAGACCAAAACCACTGGTATGCAAGAAGTGGACTTGCCAACTTTTGAGATGAGCGATATTGCAAAAGCAACCAACAGTTTTTTGCACTCAAACAAGATTGGTGAGGGTGGTTTTGGACCTGTTTACAAGGTATCCACATTCTTGTAGCTCCCTCTTATTCATTTGGTTCTTATTGAAGCTTGGAACAGTTGTGTTTCACATTGCAGGGTGAACTTGCAACAGGACAAAAGATAGCAATCAAGAGACTATCCATGGATTCCAACCAAGGCCTGGTAGAGTTCAAAAATGAAGTAATCTTGGTTTCCAAGCTTCAACACAGAAATCTAGTTAGGCTTTTGGGATGCTGCATATTCGAGGAAGAGAGAATGCTAATTTATGAGTACATGACGAATAGAAGCTTGGACAAGTACATATATGGTATGCGACTTCTTCAAATCTCTTGAATGCAGGATTCCATCATGAAAGGAGACAAGTTTCTTTTTTGGTGAAATGACTAAAAGCTAACGCAGGTAGTGAAACAAGAAAAATGCTTAATTGGACAATGCGCTTCGACATTATCACTGGGATTGCTCGAGGACTTCTGTACCTTCATAGAGATTCAAGATTGAGAATAATTCACAGAGACCTCAAAGCTAGCAATGTTCTTCTAGACAGTGAGATGGTTCCTAAAATTTCAGATTTTGGGACAGCCAGAGCTTTTCGAGAGGAACAGTTTCTAGCCAAAACAGCCAGGGTCGTAGGAACTCAGTAAGAAAACACATAATTCTTTGATCATTCTCCTGTATCCACCTTCTTGATTGATTCATTTACTTTACCACTCATCATTCGTATGCAGCGGCTATATGGCTCCAGAGTACATAACTAAAGGGATATACTCAATAAAATCTGATGTCTTCAGCTTTGGAGTATTGCTCTTGGAGATAGTCTGCGGCAAACGAAACAGAGATTTTCATCCAGATTATGATGTCAACCTCTTAGCACATGTAAGTTTAAGGTTTTTCAGAATGTTGCTGAAAGGATTTGAACATTGCTTATCATGAGGGATTTCCGTTATTTGAATGCATGTCAGGCTTGGAAACTCTGGAATGAAGGGAGTGTTTATGAACTAATAGATGAGATGATATTGGAAGATGAGATTCCCATGTTGGAGATAGAAAGGTGTATACAAGTTGGGCTTTTGTGTGTTCAACGACGCCCGGAAGATAGACCAACCATGTCCAATGTGCTATTGATGTTAGATAGCGAGAACATTGTGCTCCCACAACCTAACCCACCAGCATTTTTGCATACCATGATGACAGAAGATTCACAGAACAGAAACAGCCCAACAAATGAGGTCACTCTCACTGTACTTGAGGGTAGATGATGAAGATAAGCAGTTAGCACACCAGATCTTCATGTAAGTGGGAAATGTAGTCGGAACAGATGATCTGAGCAAGAAAACTAATGCAGTAACAGGACAGTCTGGTGCATACAAACTATAGCAAATGTGAGTTTAAGAGATTTTTTTTTTTTAAATTTTGCTGGGAAGAAAGAGAACTCCATTGAAGTTAATATCTTGCAAGTACAGTAATGGCCTTTGGTACTGAACTGTGGAAATTGAACCTGACTTGTACTAACCTTGACTGTATATAGCATGCCTCGAAGAAGTCAACAACACTCATTATATCCAAGGTGATATCGTCCAAGGTTGCTGGAATAGCTTCTTGGTGGCCTGCTAACAATGTTGCAGCCAGAAATCGATCCATTTGGATTAATTCCAATATAAATTCATCCTTTTGTAAGTGCTAATCTGCCCGTATTTAATAACAAGGAGCTCTGCTATTCATCCTTTTGTTCTGGACTTGTTATTTGGAGGACTATGGTTACTAATCCTGATGCTTGTTGGTTTCGAATTATGTTTGGTGCGGATGAATTAAGCTAGTTCTGCTGCTACTGGTTTTAATGGGATGTGGCTGGTGAATGATTACAATGTTGGAAGCCATTTGGCTTTGGATATTGCTGGATGCTATTTGGATGCTCATGTTGGCTATTAGTTTTGCTGCTGAATATGTTTTGCAAGCAATTAAAATGTTTAGCGTAGTTTGATGATTCTACTAATCTATAAAAAGTCTTTAGTATAGTTTTTACTCTCTTTGTGAAAAACTTTTGCTAGCTTGTATAGCCTAGGCCGGAGAAGACCTCTTTTTGTAAATACACTAAACCTCTTTTGAATTGTAAAGTGCAAAACCGATAATTAATTACAACCAATCCCGCTGGGCTTCAAGCTTCTTTTCCCTTGATGGACTGTTCCAATTAAAAAAAAAAAAAAAAATAGCAAGGAGCTCTGCTTGTACTGCTGGTTGTAGAGCTCTACATACAGGAGTTTTTTTATGATTATCCCACTATTATCTTTAGCAACACACGTCATTGTACCATGCATGAGTGGAATTAATGAAATTATGATCCTTTTTGTTTGAGCAACTTCGTCTTCTATCAATTTTGCACCCGAAAATGGATATTTCGCTATTAAATAATGGATAATTAATAATACATGGATACTAATACTATTGTGGAGATATATATAGATATACACCCAAGAATTTTGAAAAGTATGCAATATGGATATCAATAAAATAATTCAGTCAAGTAATTTTTTTATTCTCACCCTCTCGCACCGACCTAAATTCAGATTCTCTTAGTTTTAAATAAATGTGTCAATCATTAAATTACTAAATTCTCGTTACAATCAAGTAATTTGACTTAATACATAGCATGATTTCTAATGATTTATTTATTAAAAGTTATGATATTTATAAGAAAATTAATTAAAAAAAAGTTATAGTAAAAAAAATGAAGAAGAAAATGTGTGGGAGGACATGAAGAAACAAAAGTGAAAAAAGAAATCAAGAAAAGATTGCTCTAATATCTTGTTCATAGATAGAAGTTGAGAAACATATCATTTAGGGTTAAAAACGTGATTGGTAACTAAACTTTTTCAATATAAAACTTTTGGACACTGAACTTTTTTGCTTGACTAATAGGTCATTAAATTCTTAAAACAATATTCTTTTAGCAGTTGAACTTTTTTACTTGACTAATAGGCCATTAAATTTTTAAAACAGTATACTTTTGGCCACTGAACTTTATTACTTGACTAATAGGCCATTAAACTATTAAAATGTATAACTTTTCATACTTTTATCGGGTATCTATGTATGATCAAACGAAAATTTAAATTTATGTAAAATCTGTTAGTTTTTTAAAGGGCAAAAATGAAACATTAGTTCTGGATTTTTTTTTAAAAAAAAATTTCATCGGATCATACATAGATACCCGATAAAAGTATGGTAAGTTATACGTTTTAATAGTTTAATGACATATTAGTTACGCAACAAAGTTAGTGGTCAAAAGTATACTGTTTTAAAAAGTTTAATAACCTATTAGTCAAACAAAAAAGTTTAGTGACTAAAATATACTATTTTAAGAATTTAATGACCTATTAATTAAATAAAAAAATTCAGTAATAAAAAATATACTATTGAAACCTATCAAATTTTTAACCCTATAATTTACGTAGCTATAATTGGAAGCCGTGGTGCGTTGTGTTGTCCCAACGCATTGAAAGTACATTAAAAACGATTGTGACTCATTGTGAGCACACATCCATCGCCACTAGTACCACTGGTTTTTGCCTAAATATCTTCAAAGCTTATTGAATTAGCCAATGAAGAAAAGCCACAATTTAGAAAGGTGAAACAGTAATAACAGTAAATATGGGAGGAGTACTCATCTGTCTTAAATTAATAATTCATTTAAATATATTTTTTAATAATTTTTTCACTTTTTCTAAATATCTCGTGTGATCTACTATCCTAATGTAATTTAAATTCAGAATCGTCATACTCCTAAATGCCCTCTATACTCTTAGGTGTCCCTCGTGTAATCTACCTCCTAATGTGACTCAAACTTAGGATATCCATACTCCTAAGTGTCACGGTGTGACTCGAAATCAAAACCTCATAATCCTAAGTAAGGAGTGTCAATCATTAGACATTATCCTTTATTTATTTTATTTTATTTTTTCCCTTCATTAATAAAGTGAAGTTTTATTTTGCGCCATCTGTTTTGTTATTTTGCGTCTCTTTTATATCAAAATTAAGAAATACCAACCATAATATTTAAATATAAAATATAATAATATATTAAATTACCTAACTACCTTTAATTAATTTACTAAAAAAATACAAAAAAAAATTCATTTATAATTACGCTCATCTATGCTACTTTAATCATAATTTTTATAAATTTTTGGTAGATTAAGAAGGGATTTAAAAAAATTTTGGTAAATTAATTAAGGACAATTATATAATAATAGGAGGGGCCGAGAAATAAGAATTAAGGAGCGATACTTAAAAAAATAGAGGACATTTTTAGAAAAAAAAAAAGGAGAGCGTTTAATAACAAAAAAGGAAACGTGATATAACACTACTCTTAATAAATCCATTAATACATATTTTTTTGATACAAAAGTAACTCGAATTCAATACCTATTGTCTTAATCAGAAAGTCCTTATCACTCATGAACATCTTATTATCAATCCATTAATACATCTAATTCTTTAATCGTATTTTTAATAATTTCACTACAACTTTATTTAGACACTATATATCCACTTAATTTCTTCATCAAAGTCTTGTTATTATTCCTTGTTGATTTTGGTTGGGAAGGCATGAAGACCTCGTCACGCAACCAAAACTTGCACGGGTGTCCTGCCTCCCGACTCTTTCAAACCGTGGCATAGTCTCACCCATTTCCTCCCTCAACCCCGTCAACATGACCAAGTCAACAGCTAAAATGTATCATAAAAACGATAAATAAAAATTTTCATTCTAAAATAAATAATTCTTCTGTTACCGTTTCAAAATAATAATTTTATTTCTATCACTCAAACAATACAATAAATAAAATTATTTTTTGAAACAACAGTAATATCTATTATGATGAATTTTTTGGCTACCAAATATTTATTATATTGATTCATCTTGGTTAATAAACCCTTTCCATAAATCTCTTATTAAAAATATAATTACATTTGCCTCCGTGTATATATATATATATTATAGATTACATTCTTGATATTCTAATCTAAAACTTCAAGACAATAATTTATCCTGTTATCATCTCCACAACCCTCAGAGAGCTTTCCGTAATTTTTGGGATTAAAGTTTGATAAAATTAATATAATGTACAATTATAACTTTTAAAATAATTTAAATATAATATAACAATAACATATCTTGTTTACTTTTAGAAGTTATGTGTCCGAATCATTAGAAAATAAGTTGATAAATATAATTGATTTTCTTGAGGAAACAAAAATTTCATAAAGTTTACACATCTGTCAAATTTAAGGCTTAAAGTCAAAAGATTGGCAAAAATTAACATTTAAAAACTTGTGTAAATGAATAAAATAAGATGCAAGAAAAAGTATGATAACCACATAAATAATTTCGGCATAGGAATTTATTAGGAAAGTTTTGATTTCAGTCCCCACTGAAGCTTCACTTCGACTAAACCTCCAAATGGGTCACTCACCCATTCAATTCCGAAACCTGTAAAATATAGCACGAAAGCTGTTATCTTCACACACCCTAAATAAATAAAGGGAACGAGTCTTGACCTCATAATCACTCGATTTCAACAATGTCTAAGATCATATCCATTTTTTTTTTAAAATGGTAAACCTCAGTAAGTCTGCAATCAATGACCCAGCCAAAACTAGATTTGAAATATTTTTGGTGTTTTTTACTTATCTTAGATAAGTAGGCCTGTCAAATTCGTGTCACTATGTCGAGTTAGAAGAGAAAATTACGATTTTACTTCCAACATGAACTCGACTCGAACACGAACGGGATGATGAATCCCCAACATGAACCCGACTGGGTGTTGATTAGTTCAAGGTCAACGGATTGACCAGGTTGGGGTAAGATTGGTTGATCCTCCAACTCAACTCTCAACGAGTTGACTAGGTCGGGTTAGGGACGACCAACCCTAACCCGACCATCCGACCTAATTTTTTTCCTAGCAATATTGTAAAAATACGAGTTATAAGGTCAAACTGTTGACCCGACGGGTTGATATGATTCTGACTTGGGCTTTTAGACCCGACCTAGTTTTTTCATGTCCAAAATCTCAACCCTAACCCGACCTATTTCGTGTAGATTCAGTGTTTGATTTTCGTATCGTATCAAAAATTGTCATCCTTATATGTAAGTATGAAATTTCAAACTTACACTTTTTGTTCACAACTTTCAAGGTCTAAATTCTCAAATACTCAAATTTCTTGAGACTGAAGATGAAATTTTGCACAACTATAAGAACTAAAAAAATCATTGTTTTTAATGATTATCTATGTTTTATTTAGCTCAACTAACTGTAATTTTTGCAATAAATGAGCAACTCAAAGTATATAAAGCAAAGTGTTCCTCACAAGCTGTAATTTTAACTTTCCAAACTCATAAAGAAGCCTTTTAGTTTTAGATCAGCAAACCATGCCACAGAGAACCACCTACTTATGTATAGCTTCCCTGTTAATCACTTTTTTCCAGTATTCCACTTCCAACAACACAATCACACAAAACCAGTCTTTCAAAGATGGAGATGTGTTAGTCTCCAGTGGAAGCTACTTTGCCCTCGGCTTCTTTAGCCCCGGAAACTCCCCGAATCGTTATGTCGGTATTTGGTACAACAAAGTTTCTGAACGAACTGTGGTTTGGGTTGCAAACAGGGACAATCCCATCAATGGCACACATGGAGTTCTGTCCTTTGAAAATTCGGGGAATCTTGTTCTGCGTGATCAGAGCAGCAAAATGATGTTATGGTCTACAAATGTTTCGGGAGCTTTGACTTCAAATTCTTGTTTTGTTCAGCTCATGGACACAGGGAATTTGGTGTTGTTTCAAGGAGAACAAAACAGGAGCAGCATTTCATGGCAGAGCTTTGATTCTCCTACGAATACTCTGCTTCCTGGTATGAAAGAAGGGGTGAACCGGACATCCGGTTTGCTATGGGGACTAACGTCGTGGAAGTCGGAAGATGATCCGGGAACTGGGGATTTTCAGCTCAAGATGGCTCTGAATGGTTCACCGCAGATCTTTCTGTACAAAAAGTCTGAAAAAGTATGGCGATCAGGGCCATGGAATGGGATTCAATTGAGTGGAGTACCTGACATGACTACAAAATTCATTTTCACTATTGATTATGTTGAGAATAACGATCAAGTCAGCCTTTCCTATGGTATTCGTGATCCCTCCATATTTTCCCGCTTAGCAGTAAACGAATCAGGGTTCCTGGAGAGAAGAACATGGCAAGAAGGTCAGAAAAGCTGGGTAAAGTTTTGGTTTGCCCCAAATGACCAATGTGACTATTACGGCCACTGTGGTCCATTCAGTGTCTGTAACCCTAATAAATCTGGTGAATTTGAGTGTGAATGCCTTCCGGGGTACGAGCCGAAGGTGGAAAGTGAATGGTACCTGAGAGATGGTATCAATGGGTGCACAAATAAGCCCGGCGAGCAAACGTGTCGAAATAACAGCGCCGATGTCGGGTTCATAAAATTGACATCTGTTAAGGTTCCAGACACTACAAATGCAGCTGTAAATAAGAACTTAGGGTTGAAAGAATGTGCAGATTTGTGCATAAGGAATTGTTCATGCACAGCTTATACAAGTGCTAATATTAGCAATGGTGGAAGTGGCTGCATCACTTGGTATGGTGACTTGATAGATATCAAGCAGTTTTCAAATCAGGGCCAGGATGTTTACATTAGAGTTACAGCTTCTGAGTTAGGTAAGGTGTTCTTGTCTTTCTTGAAGTACATTTAATGCTTATTGCTTTTTACAAGAAACCTCTTTGAAGAAGTTCAAGTCTTGGTCAAGTTCTATCAAAGGGTCCTCATTTCAGGATGATTTGCTTGCTTGACTGAATCATTAATCAGTAGCAGATCATAACATTCCTGTTAGAAAACCACAAAATTGTTTTTTAATCTATGAGTTACACAAACTTGGAACTTTCCAACTAATCAGAAAGAGGGTTTGTTTCTATATTTTTCAGCTCAGTATCTGAAGAATTCGAAGGGCTCAGGACGGAAAAAATGGATAATCATCCTGGCGTCATCCATAGCCGCACTTCTGCTACTGGTTTTTGCAGTTTTTCTCCTATTAAGGCAACGAAAAGGTAAGGACTGCTAACTACTTTTACTCACTTTTGTTTCAGACAAACTTTAAACTACATGATTTGATCATGTACAGGTAGAAGACATGACATCAGGAAATTACTCAGCTTCAACCTTAGTCCAGTTTCAGTTTCATCCCATGGAGGCTCCTCAAAGACAAAAGAGATAGATGAAAACAGAGATCTATCCATATACGATCTCAAAACGATAATTTCAGCAACTGACTCTTTTGCTCTTGATAGAAAACTTGGAGAAGGTGGTTTCGGATCAGTTTATAAGGTGATATACAAATCTAGTTTCGTCATGCAGTTTTATTGTCTGATAAACTTTGAGAAGAATATGTTCCAACTGATTTGTGTAATTTGAACCAGGGTCGGCTCCATAATGGTAGAGAAATAGCAATAAAAAGATTGTCTAAAAGTTCAGGACAAGGGACAGAGGAATTCAAAAATGAAGTTACTCTGATAGCAAGACTGCAACATAGGAATCTTGTTAAACTTTTGGGATGTTGCATCCAGCAAGAGGAGAAAATGTTGGTTTACGAATACTTGCCGAACAAAGGACTCGATAACTTCATTTTCAGTATGCCTCCTCAAACCAATTACTGTCATCTGTTTCCATGACTAAAGAACTTGTCAGAGTATATATCAATCAAATTCTGTTTCAAAATGCACTCTCCAGATAAGGAGAAAGGAGCATTGCTGGATTGGAGGAAACGTTTTGAGATAATCTTAGGCATTGCTCGGGGACTTGTGTATCTTCATCGCGATTCACGATTAAAAATCATCCACAGAGACTTGAAAGCCAGCAATGTCTTACTAGATGCCAATATGGAACCAAAAATAGCAGATTTTGGGATGGCTAGAATTTTCGGAGCAGACCAGATGGAGGCAAAAACACATAGGGTTGTTGGAACATAGTAAGTCTTATTGTAGTTTGTTTCATATTTAAGACACTTGAACCTGAGCTCATTATTCAAACAGAAAGTCTTATTGTGCATTTGCAGTGGGTATATGTCACCAGAATATGCAATGCAAGGGCTCTTTTCAGAAAAGTCGGATGTCTTTAGCTATGGGGTTCTCTTGTTGGAGATTATTAGCGGCAAGAAAAATAGCAGTTACTTCAGTGACGATACTTTGAACTTAATTGGATATGTAAGTGCCCTTCCTGATTCCTCAAGTTTATAACTATTGTTTCGGAACTTCATGTTCTTGAAACCTTTAGACCATCCAATTGTATAACAGGGAACGATTGTGTATTTTTTCTTGCTGTTTAGCCTAACTGAAGTTTTCTGAACAACACATTCCAGGTTTGGAAGCTGTGGAAAGAAGAGCAGGCGCTGGATGTAATTGATCCAGCAATGGGTGATTCAGATAGTCACCTCGACGACATTGCAAGATGCATAAAAATTGGTCTTTTGTGCGTTCAAGAACACGCAATGGATCGGCCAACAATGTCGGAAGTGCTTTCCATATGTAATGAAACATCAGTTCCTTCAGCCTCTCCAAAAGAACCTGCTTTTGTTATTAGAAAGGTTAATTATCCTAGTAATAATCCTCTATATTCCTCCTCTGCAAGTTTAGGTGCATCTGTTGATGATGTAACAATTACAGTAATCCAAGCTCGCTAAAGCTTAATGTACAAACTCATAATTATCGCAAAAATTCATTAACTCGCAGAGGCCAATCAAAGTCATATGATGAAACTGAAAGCAAGTTCGTTGAGGCATTACATCAAACATTAGTCATGCATATGTAATTAGCCCTAGTTTTAGTTAACCCACGTAATGTGTACATTGAACTCTATATGAGATAAGAATGCAAGTTATGGGAGAAAAAAAAAAAAAATCAAGAAGCTCCGGTTAAACACAGTACATGAGAAAAATCATCAATATCTGACATTTACCTATAATGTCAATATCGCTTCTGATTGAAACTGGGAATAAGTGTGGTGAATCGAAACTTGAATTAAAATTGTCATAAAACATGAATTAGCAAGTCATGAACCAGAATTGAAATAATCTACTTGAGAGTCGATTTCTGGAAATGATGCATCCCTATCACAAACCATGAAACAACACTTAGTAAATAACCGACAACATTCGGATTGATTTGCCTGTGATCAATTGCATCCCAAGAGGCACAACCTCATTTTCTACTCACTATCATTTTAGTTGTTTTTTTTTTTTTTTTTAATCTTGTTTGATTTTTCTGCCCACTGTTAGTTTGAATTTCAATCTCGCCTTATCTCATTTGTTTGCCACTTTGATTTTGTATTTTTGTTCCCGACGAGGTCTTAGGAATTTTCCTTATGAGGCTATGGGCCCTTAACGTAATCTTTCAATTTTAAAATTTATACAATAAATTGGGATAAAAATTGTGAAATCTAATAATACAATCAATTCTAATTCTAACCTACCAAACCCACTCAATCCCCCACTCTCTATCACTTTAATAAGTGAATTTGTTTCTTACTCCCCACTCAATCCCCTCATTAAGTATTGCATTCACTCACTTACTCAACCAAACACGGCAAAACCACCCCTCCCAAAAATATGTATGTGAGAAATTTGATCAGCAAGGTAAACTTTGGCCCTGGCTAAGCCGCTGTGGCGTGTTTGACTGAGTTAGATGCAATGCAAATAGGAGAATTCCGTAAAATATGAAAACATAAGGGGGGAGATTGAAGGTAAGTTTGACAAAATCATCCGCACAAATATTTGCCTCTGTGAATTATATTATGTTTTAACATTATATTATTAGATGTCTTTAATACAGATGAGAGAGTAGATTGATTATAAGGGAGAAAGAGTAAGTAATTCATAGACTCTCATTAAAAGATATATTTAATTTCTACTGCTAGAAACATATTGTAATGCGTTGATATAATTTGCCCTGTGAAGTAAGTAGTAGCCGATACCTACTTGATCTTCTCTTTCCAAAATCTCAACCATTTATTTTCTTATATTCGAGTGTATTCTCATTTCATTGGTGTGTTCTGTTATCAGGCTTCTTTGCATCTGTTTCCACCGTTGATCTGTTGCCCCCAAACCTAAGCCGATTATCTTAAAGGAGACCAAAGACGCCGATTGCGTATTCTCTCCGCTGTCCCTCTATCTGTCTTTGGGCCTTGTCACAGCCGCGGGTCCACGGGCCCAACTCAAGAACAGCTGCTCTCTTTCCTCAAGTCCAGGTCCATTCATGAAGTCAACTCCGTTTCTTCTCTCTCCGTCGATTTTGTATTAGCCGACGGCAGCCCCTCCGGCGGCCCTATCGTGTCCTTTGCTAACGGTGTTTGGATAGATCAGTTTTTTTTTTTTTTTTTTCAAGCCCCACTTCAAGCATGTTGTGGGCGATGTTTATAAGGCCGCTTCCACTCAAGTTGATTTCATAAACAAGGTTAGTTTTAGTAGATAGGGTGAAAGTTCTATTTTTTTTAATTGTGTAAAATTATTAATTCTATAATCATCAGAGTTGCTGCATTTCTGGCTGTTTCGTTTCAAATTTTGCTACATTTTTATCGTTTTCTAACTGAAACTTTTGTCTGGGTACTAGAATTCTGAAATCCATGTTGATCAGGTGAGTTAAACGAATACTCCATTTTGATTTGATAGGTGGAATTCTGGTTTGTTGAAAGCGACATGGATTGCTAATACGGCGCTTCTTTTCAATTTCTTTGTCGCCATTCATTTTTGTGCAGATTTTGTTTTCATATCTGAAACTCGCATGGAAGTATCATACCTTGGTTTCTTCTGCAAATGTTGATCTTGACTTGCTAATATTATTTCATATGCTAGAATGTTCAGATTATGAAATTTTGGGTTTTTTTTTTTCCGGGCCTCAGTATAAAAATGTGTTATCATCAAATCGATTATCCAAACATTTTTGGATGTCAATCTCCACCACTTGCTATGCTATGAACTTTTCTATGGTAACAAATGTGAAATTGGTTCCGGATTCTTATCAGCAGTTTTTATGAAGACCCACTGTAATCTACTGAACTGTTATATAGAGAACATGGTGTGTTTGAAGGTTAGATGCATTGCATCAATTCTTTCTAAATAGCTGCAGTTATTTTTCCAATTTAGACGTTTGATGTCATCACTCTGGCAATTAATTCTATGGCAATTTGAATGTAACTCTTCTTATGATCATGGATGATATCATCATGGATTTTGTAATATGTTATAATATTTCTATTATTTGATGTTGGTTTTATTGCAGGCTGTGGAGGTGGTTGGGGAAGTGAATGCATGGGCTCTTAAGGAAACAAATGGCCTCATCAAAGATATTTTTCCAGATGATGCTGTCAACCATTTGACAAGGCTGATTTTTGCTAATGCTCTATATTTCAAAGGAACCTGGGATGAAAAGTTTGATGCATAGAAGACAAAGGAGCATGAGTTTCACCTCCTAAATGGCAGCACAATTAAAGTTCCGTTGATGACCAGCAAGAAGAAACAGTTTATAAGTGTTTATGATGGTTTCAAAGTGTTGTGCCTGCCCTACAAACATGGCGAGGACAAGCGTCGATTTTCCATGTACTTATATCTCCGAGATGCCAAGAATGGACTGTCAGCTTTGATTGACAAACTCAGTTCTCAACCTGGATTCATAGAGCAGCATTTGCCACTTGGTAAAGTAATATTTGGCGACTTCCGCATTCCAAAGTTTAAGATATCTTTTTGATTTAAAGCTTCAAAGATTCTAAAAGATCTAGGGCTGTTGTTGCCATTTTTACCTGGCGGGCTCACTGGTTTGGTAGATTGTCCCGTTGTTGGTCGTGGGCTTTATGTTTCTGACATTTTCCACAAATCCTTTATTGAAGTTAACGAAGAAGGTACAGAAGCTGCTGCTACTGTTGTAATAATGCAGAGGTACGCGGGAGTTATTGAGGAACTAGACTTTGTTGCGGGTCATCCGTTCCTTTTCTTCATAAGAGAGGATATGACTGGAGTGGTGCAGTTCATGGGCAGTGTGCTTAATCCTCTTGAATCTTAACCATTGGTGAACTGGGGCTATCGTGGAAGTAACGAATGTGGAACTGTGGATAGGTTAGTTTATGTGTTGATTTTACTAAAAAGGATGATCTTGCCTTCCTAATACTATCATTTCAACCTTTGCATCTTTGAGTATTCATCTCTCCTCCGGAACTAATCCAATGGTGCAACCTGCTGTTTTTAATTTTAATTCCATAAATGCAGCAGAGCAGAGCCCCGGCATCTCAATGGTATCCCAAACTGGAGCATAAATTTATGGTGCCTGGAGTTGTTGATCCAGAGTTAGGCGGAAGCCCTTTGCACTGTAAGCTTATAATTACTGGCCTATTCAATACTTGGAGATTCTACCCTAGTGATCCAAGCAGTCAAAGGCGCTGAAGAAGAATCTCATCTTTGCCTACCCATCATTCAAAATTGTAAGGCCATTTTGCTCTCTCTTTTAGTATTCAAAAATCTGAATCTGGCATTATTTGCTTATATTGCAACCACATATTTCTAGTAAATTAATAAAAATTTATTTCCTTAAAAGAATCGTACTATATCTAATTTTTGATATTCAGTGTACAAATTGTTAAAAAAAAAAAAAATGAAGAGAAACCCAATAAAGATGGAAGAAATATATATATAATACATGAGGGAGATGATGAAGAGTTAAAGCTGGGATCCATTAATGACAATAGAAGGGACATGGCTAAAATTGTGAATAGTGATGTTCAAGAACTGTTCAGGCATACCTTCAAACACTAGTTCTTTGAGTGAGGTGATGAATCTCAACTCCGGTGGAATCATTGGGAGAGATTCGCACCAAATAAGCTCAAGATGCACAAGATTAGGCATGGCGCCTTTCTCCACTAACCACGTTTCCAAGCTATGGGCATGGTCGAGCAAAAGAAATCTGAGTCGAGGAAGCCCCATTGAGTGGCAAACCATTTCTGTCCCAACAAAAGCATGGTTTCGAAACTCCAGTTTTTCTAGATTTGGAAGATTCTCTAGCATTTTCATGGGATCTTCTACTATTCCAGAACAATCCAGACGGAGTGACAATAGGTTTCTTAAGAAATGGGACTCATAATCCGGTAACTTGCACCATATTCTTCCCACAAGGAATATATATTGGGCATTACTATCCAATAATTCTCCAAGAAGTACTTCTGAATCTGTTTCTTGTTTGAACATAGGACCAAACATAATCACTTGTTTCAGATGGTGTGAGTTTGATATGCACTTAAAGATATCTGCTACGCCTTTCGCCTCATCATGAATCTGAATGCCTCCCAGATCTCTAATGTTTGTCAACTCGGACAGATTTTGAACCTCATAGAAGGCATTGGGCAGCCCAGATATTACCTCGAGATCGTTTGAGACGTGGATTTGCATATGGAAATTACTTTTATCGGGGAGATGAAGATGTTTCAATTGGTTGGTCTTGATTGGCAAATTTTTCGTCCACATTATCTTGGAAGCCCTTAGATCAAGGACTTCCAAGTGTTCCAGGTTGGTTATTGAGGAAGGTGACAATACCAATTCAGAGTTTGTTAATCTCAGATACCGCAAGTGAATGAGTTTACCTATTGGTAGCTTGAAGACGCCATCTGGGACTTGGTTTCCATCTTTGACATTTTCCAGTCCCGGAGTTTTCACTCCTTCGATGATCAAAGATCTTAGCATCTTGCACCTGTTGATCTGGGACCGTTCCAATTCTGCTATAAAATCACCAGATTTTGCAGCAATAAGTGCCAGAGAACGTAGAGATTTGCGGGCTTCCAATTCAACAGGAACATGTTTTGCGGCATCCTCACTCAAAGAAATCACGACTCTGGGAATATTAGAAACAGAATTTGACAACTCACGAATACCATTTCCATAGTCCGAGACCTGCAAAAAATGCTCTTCTCTTGCTTTTGCCCTGCACAAATCTCTCATAACGTCATGAAGGTGACAAGAGTAATACCTTCCATGAGAAGGATTCGGGTTTTCCTCAACCATAACTATGCATCGCTTTGCTAGCTCTCCCATGTATCGGTCAGCAACTTCTTTCATCGATTCGTCGCTGCCGATTCTGTCTTCTTCCAAAATCATTCCTTCGGCCATCCACAGATCATACACTCTCTCCACATTTACGCGTTCATCTTCAGAGAAAACACTCAAGTAAAGAAAGCAAGGCTTCAATTTGTACGGCAAGTCACTGTAACTCAAAGCCAAAATCCGCTGCACTTCCCCTTGATTTTTTTCAAATTTTTCTCCCTTTCGCAGATAAGATTTGATGTTTTTATACACTTCACTCCACTCAGTGGAGCTGTGTTTTGTTGCAAGAATTCCTCCAATGATAACCACCGCCAGCGGAAGACCTCCACAAGTTTTAACCATTTCCATGCCTAACGCCTTTAGAGTCCGAATGTCTTCATACTCTACCAAGCAACAAAGTTAATTGCAACTTCATTAATTAGTATTGCATTATAACTAATTGTTTTAGCAAACAAAAATATTAAAACTAGGCAATGTAGTCATTATAAGAGTACTATATATATTGAAATCCAATTAAGTAGCTTAAGAGGTTAGGTTGAATGGCGTTTTGATAAAGAAAAAATTACAAATATTTAGTCCTATAGTATGATTTAGTGGCATATTTAATCCTGAACGTTTAGTAATCATCAAATTTAGTACTAAAATTTTTTAATAACAACACATTTAGTCCCATAATAATTTTTTTATAAATTTAACAATTATTTTTCAATTCCGTCACCTGACGTACATGTGGATGACATGTGGACTAATCTAATCCACTTAGATGACATGCGACGACACGAATACAATTCATTGGAATAAATGTTTTTTAACCGTTTATCTTGGTAAAATTCATGTGCAGCCTATGTCATCCCAGTGAGTTATATACTATGTCGTCACGTGAACACCACATGACAGTGAACTTGACGAAATTGAAAAGAAACTGTTAAATCTGTAGAAAAAACTGTTATTAGGAAATTTTATAACTAAACTACTAGATGTTCATGACTAAATTTGATACTAGATTATACTATCAGAACTAAATGTGCATTTTTTTCCTTTTGAAAAATAGAACACATAAAAGATTGTGTACGCAGTGGAGAATGAAAAACAAACCTAGGTCAGGTGTGTCTCTGGTGGCCTTTTTCATAAGCAGCTCCAAGCTTTCGGCTTCACTAAGCAATTTCAGTTGATGATGGTAACCATTTGGACCAATTTGCAAGGCCACATCTTTGTTACGTGTTGTGATCAATATCTTGTTCCCTTCCTTCCAAAGTGGAAATGCAATGTTTATGCACTCCCAAGCCTCCGTAGACCAAATGTCATCGAGAACCACCAGACACTTGTCTTCTTGCTGGATTCGAACCAGTTTTTCAACTATCTCACCGTCTCTCAACTTCTCAATCTCATTTCTCTTATCCGGGAGGAAACCAACCAGAATCCCTTGCAATAGATCCCTTGTTTGCCATTGTTGTGATACGCAAACCCACGCGAACCTTTGAAAATGACTCTTCACAGTGAGGTGATTGTAAACCTTCCTAGCAAGTGTCGTCTTGCCCGAACCACCCATGGCACAAATGGAAACGACTCCTTGGTGTTGGTGGCCAGAAAGGGAAGCATCTTCATCCACCAAGACATCTACCAATTTTTTTACATCTGCTCCAAATCCCACAAAGTCATCGTCATTAGCGACATAAGAATATGTCATTCTCCTCAATTGTTGTTGCCTTGCAGAAGTTGATGATGATCCCTCTCCTTGATCAGTTACAGCCCTTATCCCGTATTCCTGAAAACGTCGGGTTAGATCAGAGATTCTAGTATTCAAGTTTTGAATCTCTAATCCAACGCTATGACGAATGTAGCATTCATTTAGGAAACGAGCATAGCGCCTCAGATTTGATAAAGCGCTTCTGTTACTCCTCCTTGATGAAAGCTTGAAAGCGTAGTCTTCCAGCACGTTTTCGGCTTCGTAGGCCAAATTTCTACTTTGTGAAACCCACTCCTGGACAATGGCTGCCTCGTGCTGCTTTCCATCGGCATCTTTCAGCAGTGCCCGCATCATCTTCAGCTCGGAATGAAGTCGCTCAGCTTCATCGCTCACCCCACGCAAGAAATTTCCTTCCTCAACCAACAATTTTCCGATTGTTTCTATAAGAAATGAAACAATCGGTTCAGCCATCTTTGATCGGTGGTGAAATAGCTAGTAAGAAGAATATGTACAATTTGTCTATCACGTCAAATTTGTTGATGAATTCAATTGGATTTGAGCAAATTCTTGGATCCCTCCATAAGCTATATATAAGAGGATATTGAAGTCTATATATACCTTACTTCTAATTATGATGTTGTGTTTTAATTTAAAAGGGTATTTTGTTTTAAAGGAAGAAACAAGATTGGAAGGAAAGTTTTAAACTAATGTCAAAAAAAAAAAAAAAAAAAAAAACTTTGAAATAAATTTGCGTTTTAAAAGTTTTAATTATAAATTTGAGTCGAGAAGATATGCTTGCCATGGAGGAAAGAACTTAAGAATGAGATTTTATTTAACTTGCCTTTTTCTTCCATAGAAATTTGGAATTATTCTTAGCTTGCTAATATAATTAAGTTGAGGATAACATTATTAAAGACAAAGAATTAAGCTTCTGCTATCTTTAGAAGGAATCGCTTGCGATTTTGGAGTGCTTACTACTAGTGGAAGGTATCATCTGTAATATATGGGCTATTGCTCATTATTAGTAATGTTACATGTTTCTATTACAATTAGTTTCATCTTCGAAAGATTATAAAAGTTTCTAACTTATTTATTCTTTTTATTTTAAATAAAAATATGAATATAAAGAGATAAGGATATGATACTGTGTATTTTCTTTGAATATTATTTTTCTTAGTTCGATATTTAGTGTTTGGTCAAAATGGAAAATGTAAATTTCTGTAACAATTAAACGGGGTGAAAAATGCGGGTGGGAGGGTGGTTGGTTTTGTAGGAATGAAGAAGAAAAATTAAAAGTGATTGTGGGAGTGTAAATTTCGGGAAAAAATTAATTATTCTATAAAAAGTTCAAATTGACTTATTTTGTAACAAATTTGGAAGAAATAATAATATTGTAACTTAAAGTAAGGATGGGAGGAAGTAATTGATAATAATTTATTTTTGGTTACATTTTTTTGAGTAAAACGATTCATTGATACATACATGATGGTATTGGTAATTTGAATTATATTTATAATATTAAAATCAAACTACATACCACGTTTCAAAAAAATTAAATATATTCAAAAATAATAATTTTATTTTTCTATGTTTTTCATAAATTTTATAATTTTATCATCTAGAATCAGTATAATTATAGATTATTTATGTGTATCTTACAATTAAGATATAAATATTTTAATCGTTAGGCATTCAAATTCGTCCGGCCACCTTGTCCCTTGAGCCTTGGGCTCATAGGACTGTTTCAAAATATATATATATATATATATATATAAATTTTTGAGTTTTAAAAAAAAATCCTTTGACATTATAAAAATGGTTAAGTTTTAATAAGGAAAAATTTTTTATTTAGAAGGTACTAAAAATTGTTCCATCATTATTTTGGCCTAAGTGTTAGGATTGGTTTTTTTTCTTCCTAGTTAATTTTTCGGCCATCTTGTTTATTATGTGGGCTTGCATTTATTTTAGCCCAATGTTAAGCCTTTAGACTTTTATTTAATTGTAATATACCAGTCCAAAAGGAGAAGCCCAACCCAAGAAGAATAAATAAAAGTAAAAATATTGTCAACTCTTTAAAGGCCAGCGAAGCTTTAAGAAGAATTTCAATCCTAGGAGGATCCTACTCAAATGAAGACTCTTTATAGCCGATTTAGATCAAAAGTTTCGGCCAAATTCATAGCAACAAGTTGGGTGGGGCACAAAAACTCTTAAAGACGTGTTTGTTTGGAGGTAATGAGAATAAGACAATCCTAAAATAATTTTGATTACTTCATTCCCAAACATGTCAAAAGTAATCAGATTCCTTTAATGATAGTTACGAACTAAGTAAAAGTCAATTTGATTCCTTTAATGAATGTTAACAAACAAGTTAGAAGACAATCAGATTCCTTTAGTGATTGCTGAATTATCAAATTTCGATTGTTTCAATTTTCAATTTTGATTATCTCTAAATAAACGCACCCTAAGAGTCCAATTCTAGACAACACACTAAACTCCTCAAAGAAGCCTAAGAATTTCGGCCAAGGAGAAGTCCATCATCATGAGGACTTCTAGTACTAAAAGGACTTTCAAATGCTGTACATAAGGAAACAGGCAGGACTTTTATAGAATAATCTGAAATTTGAAGTCGGAATTTTGAAAACTGAATTCATATACTTAGCATGTTTAAATAAGATTACTTAATACACATTCTCGGCCAAAATGCATCAAAGAAAAGCCGGCCATCCTAGACTAGGGTTTGAGAGTTGTAATTATGAGTTTGAGTTGTAAACAAATTAGTCTAGAGGAGAACCTTGTAACTTGTAAGTTATTCCTACTTATACAAATTAGTCTAGAAGGAATTCAGTCCATTTCAATCATGATTTGAAGCAAGAAAACGATTCCTATACTCAACACTCTCTCTTGAATCAAGACATTTCTCTTCTACCTCCCAAAGTAGCCCTCACAAGCTAAATCGAATTCCATTTCGTATCCTCTTGCATTACTTTCTAAGAAGGAAATTTCATAATCAAAGCAAGTGGAAGGATTTCGGTGCCTACGTCCTTATGGAAGATGAAAAGTTTAAGGCACGTAGAAATTAGTTATTTCTTTTATTTTCATTGGGAAGATTTTGTTGATATGGACAACAGTTCATCATTTGACGCATATGATATTGATAAACTGGATTACATACTTCTTGTTTATAATAGTAAAATAGAAGAGTTTTTAGAAAAAATTACAAAAGCTACGAAAATTGAGTTGCAAGGTGGAAGAAGCAGAGTTGCTTCCCCTATGGTTTTCCATGTTGAGTTCTCTCAAGAATTTGGAGTCCCTTCACGTTAGTGCATATTGCTACCAACTAATTTCAGCAATCAATTTTCCTAAGAATATTAAAAAGTTGACTCTTGTAAGAAGACAATTAACATAGAATATGTTGTCGAAAATTGAGAAACAACTGTCTAATTTTTGAGATTCTCAAATTACTTACTGTGTTTAGGGGTTATTTTGGAGACATTTATACGTTGAACATAATTGTTATAAGATCGTGTTCTTCTAAATTCAAACGATCAGTCCGAAAAGTGTTGAATAAATTGGCTAACATTCTCATGATGGAGTAGAAGAAGATGAAGATAATCCCGGTGATTATGAAAATGACAGTGAAGAAGGAGAAGCAGATGTGGGACAATCTGCCTTTGATCATGGTTCAAGATTTATTTTTCTTTCAAATTTGTGCAATTATTGTTTCTATTACTAGTTATGTCTAGGGGTGTAAACGAGCCGAGCCGAGCTCGAACTTGCCTATGTTCAGGTTCGGCTCGCCTAAATATGAAGGGGCTCGAGCTCGAGCTAATTTTTTGGAGCTCGAGCTCGAGTTCGTTTAAGAATTGTGAAGCTCGAGCTCGGATCGCGAGTCTCGGCTCACGAGCTCGGCTCGCGAGCCAAGCTCGATTTTGAGTTTGACAAAGTGCTCATTAAATTTAATATTAATTCCGTCCGTGAGGGAAGAAACCATAAAAGATCATAATCCTGTAGAAGTGGGGTTGTTTTATTTTTTTAATATTTTTTCACCACTATACTTCACAAGTTATTTTTGACGTTTCTGGACGTGGTGCAAGTTATTTTTGACGTGGTGCAAGTTATTTTTGACGTGGTGGACTGTCTTGGGGGAAAAAATCAGCTTAAATTCACATGAATGGATGTAGACGTTTATGGACGTGGTTCTAGTTGTCTTTGACGTGGTGGTTTGTCTTTGTGAAAAAATAGCTTAAATTCACATGAATGGATGTAGACGTTTCTGGACGTGGTGCTAGTTATTCTAGACGTGGTTCTAGTGTTATGAGACGTGGTGGAATATCTTTACTGAAAAAAATCAGTTTAAACTCACATGAATGGATGTAGACGTTTATGGACGTGGTTCTAGTTGTCTTTGACGTTATGGGTTGTCTTTGTTGAAAAAATAGCTTAAATTCACTTGAATGGATGTAGACGTTTCTGGACGTGGTCCTAGTGTTTTTAGACGTGGTTCTTGTGTTTTGAGACGTGGTACACTATCTTTTTGAAAAAAAATCAGTTAAAGTTCACATGAATGTATGTAGACGTTTTTGGACGTGTTTCTAGTTGTTCTGAGACGAGTTGAGATGTTTTGTGAAAAAATCAGTTTAAATTCACATGTCTGGATGTAGACGTTTTTGGACGTGGTCCTAGTGTTTTTAGATGTGGTTCTAGTGTTTTGAGACGTGGTCGACTGTCTTTGTGAAAAAATTCAGTTTAGTTCACATGAATAGATGTAGACGTTTTTGGACGTGGTTCTAGTTGTTCTGAGACGATTTGAGATGTTTTTTTAAAAAATCAGTTTAAATTCACATGAATGGATGTAGACGTTTTTGGACGTGGGCCTAGTGTTTTTAGACGTGGTTATAGTGTTTTGAGACGTGGTGCTAGTAAAGCAGTATACAAAATGTGTTAATTAATTAAGATATTCAAGAAATTATTATAAGGAAAAATTATATATATATATTTCAAAAATGGGTAGTATTTATATAAGACGTTTTGGAACGTGGCTAATATATTTACAGATGTGGCAGGCTATCTAATTTCCCCTACCCCTCGGCTTTCCCTTTTGTTGTGCCCCTGTTGCTTGTCGATTCACCACAAATGTTTTATATTCTTCATTTTCTCCATTATCTTCTTTTGGAGGAGGCAAAGATTCTTGTGGCATGGTGGATAAGGTATGATAGTTCTCCTTATAATACTCCAGTGCATTTTTCTTGAAATCATCCTTGAGCATGTTTGATGGAGACATGAGGATGTTGTATGCATACTTGGCTCTTAATGTGATCATGATGTTTTTGTCCTCTTTAGCCTTCATCAGGAGATTATCATAATCCAGTTCCATATCCCCTCCATGCATCTCCATGTGCCTGATTGTGAAAAGAACTTCAGTTTAAGTAAATAAATACTAGCTACCTTGTCAAGATACGTAGAGAATAAGTAATATTACCTGATGCAGTATATACCGCAATCGTTCACGTTTGTTGCATCTTGCCATTTTGCAGCAGGGAATAGTATATCTATACCTTTCATCTCTTTGTATTTGGGGTTTTCACTTGATTGTTCCGACAGTATTGCAAGTAACATTTGTAGCATGTCCTTTGGCAATTTGTGATTGGGATTCGGAGGTAAGTTGTTGATTACCATGGCCACTTCAAATGCAAAATTGATCACAAGCAAGGTGAAGTGCTTGTGGTCCAAGAGAGGGAAGAAAACCTGGGAGTGAATAAAAAAAGAATTAGTTTATGTTAATGAATTGATTGTTAATGAATGGTTTTGTAAATGTACTTACAATGTCTGCATTGAAACCTTCCAAGGTTCTGTGGTTTCGTGCAAGTTCTTCAATCATCCAGTCACGAAAAAAATTTTTTTGTTTTTCTTTTGAAGAAATTTTGAATATTCCTTGGCCAGTCCAAATTGTCTGCATGAATTGAGATTGTAAATACACACCACGTCCATTAAAAGTGAATAGAAGTACCAATTTAAATGTTCTTACCAAAAATCTTGTTGTGAATAAGAACCTTTTATAATCAGTATGGTCCCTTTTGTTCCCAGAAAAGCTTCTGATGTAGTTCATGTGGTTGCACCATGCATCTACCATACTGTTAGATAGCCACTTATTGATTGACATGTTGTGGAAATCTTGTCTAGTCAGTCCCAGGGTTCCATAGCTGTAAAGTGTTTGCCTGCATTGATATTAGAGTTAGTAAGACGTGGTTAGTAACACGTAGTTGGACGTGGCGACTGTGTACACAGACGTGGTCACTATGTACACAGACGTGGATAGTGTGTAAACAGACGTGGCGACTGTGTCAGTGTGTACAACCTGATGACTATGTGTTGTGTCAAATGATTGAAATATGGAAATTGAATGTACTTACCCAGTTTCGTAAGGGATACCTCTTTTTGTATCCTTTATAAGGAATGCAAAGTTTGTCATGATTTCCTCCTTTTTAGAAAGCTTTAAATCTGGCATTTCCTTCGTTGGAGCCTTCATGTAGCAATAGAATGGACTCCTCAATGCCAATGGAAGTTTGATTTGACGATGCTTTGGATTTGGCTTTGTGTCTGCTATTTCCAGAGGATTGTCTTCTTCATCCATGATGATTCTGTAGACATTTAAAATGTACCACGTTTATACAAGTCTATTTACGTCTACCCTATCAGTAATAAAATTATAATACTAGTAAATGAATGATAGTATTACTTACTTTCTGATTTCGTCCTCTGGTTGTGCCTGAGAAGCATCACATTCCTTTTCAAGGTTCCTTGGCATTGGCATTGGCATTTGCTCATTTGGAGTAGTTAAATCTATGCCCAGGTTGAAGCTTGGCATAGAATCTTTAACTTCTTGAAACCTCTTGTTCAGGAGATTGTTTGTCTCCTGTTGTTGTTTTTCAATCTTTGCAATCTGAGTCAGGATTGCAGCAATGTTGTTGTTTTCTTGTTGAACTTAACTCTGTGGCTTCTCATATGCTGCAAACTTCTTCTCCATCTCTTGTTTAAGGATCTTATCCACTTGATTCAGTATTGCAGGAGTAAGTTCTTGACTCAGATTGGCTGTTGTTGCGTTTGTATCAGCAAACTTCTTGTTGAGTTCTTCTTGTTGCTTCTGGAACATCTTTTCAACTTGACTCAACAATGGTGCAACAAATTCAGTGGCAGCTTGACTTTGTACAATTTGATCTTGTACTATTTCTTTATTCTCATTTTTGAACAGATTTGCCATTTGTTTGCACATCATATGAAGCATCATCAATGCTGGATTATCTTGGATTTCCTTGGTATCGTCAACAAGTTGGATAATGTTGGTCAATCCTTTAGATAATCCATTCAATTCTTGATTCAGGCTTCTGATCTTTGCTTCAACAGGCTATACAAAACCAAATATAAACAACACAGGTGTAAGTGTGATTGAATTAATACTCGCCACGTCTGTGTACACATTCGCCATGTCTGTGTACACATTCGCCACGTCTGTGTATCTGTGTACACAGTCGCCACGTCGGTGTACACAGTCGCCACGTCCAAATACGTCTAGTAATGTGTAAGAGAAATTGTTTGGATTTTGAAATTTACCTGATCTTCTATCTCTGGCATTTCTTTATCTCTGATCTCGGCATCATAATCATCATCATCAGGCTGTAAAATATCAAATTTGTTAGCGAATAATATATACCACGTCTGTATATATAGCCACCACGTCTTTATATATGGCCACCACGTCCAAATACGTCTAAAACAAGTAATAAGAGTAAGTATTATTTTTTGATTTTGAATATTACCTGATGTTGGTATTCAGGTTCCTTCTGTTTTTGTTGGTCTCCATGTTGCTCATTGTGGTGGTGTTGTTCTTCTTGCTGCTCTCCAGGTTGTTGTTCTTTTTGGAGATCTTCTCTTGAAATTATTCTTGCCCTTCCAAAACCTCCTAACCTTTTAATCTCCTTTGTCTCTCTTTTGTTATATTTTTCTATGTCCCAATAGGAGAGTATAGTGGTGTTTGTTGGACGTGGGGCATCACCAGCAAGTCTGACTCTATCCAGATAGAGTAGCTTTGGAAAAATGAAAAAGTTATAGTTAGCTACGTCTGGAAAAATGATGATTTAAAGTGGACAACGTTTGAAATACTTACCACAAGGAAGGGGAGTGATCCTCTAAACATGGATCTCTTTTCCTTCCAAAGCTCTACTGATTCTTTCAAACCTCTGATTGTGAACTCGCACCAGTTCATATTTCTGATGTCATTGACATTTTTTATGCTCTTCAGTATTGCTTGTCGACATCCAAGGTCCTGGAAAGCCCAAAGCAGAGTTGTTGCCATGTAGATTGTGAAGTCAATCTTGAAGTTATCATTGACATATTCTCTGTTTGCTTTGATATATGCTGCAATTTGTGTGGTGGTTGGTTTTCTTGGTTTCCCGGTTGTCTTGTCAATTGTTCCTGTATGCCTTGAATGGAAGTTGTTCATGTCATTCTTGTATTCTTCATTGTGTTCTTCATAATGTGTGTATTCTTCAACCCTAATACCACCAAGTGGTATTCTGAACACATGATGGACATCTTCTTCTTCTATTTTCAAACTTCCACTTTGCAATCTGATTGACATGCTTGCGAGATCAAAACGCTGCAAGAGATGCTCTCCTAAAGAACATGGGACTTGTTTTAGATTTACATCCAACAATGATCCCAGTCCAATCTCTCTTACTGCCTCTCTTTGAACCTCAGACAACACTCTAGTCAGCTTGTACAATCCAGCAGTTGATGTCCTTGTTTGGAATTTAATATGTTCTTCTTCTTCTTCTTCATGTTCTGAAAATGAATAAATAGATCTTAGCCCACATAAAAAGTCCTCATATGTCATGAAAAAGGCTACAACGTCGAACACATCCACATACCTGATTCAACTCTCTGTCTTTTTGTTGATTTTTTTTCTGGTGTAGTATTATTTTTTGTTGCTGTTTTTTTGGCTTTCTGTTTCTTTCTCTGTTGTAATTCATCTTCTTCTGATTCAATTTCATCTCTTGGTCTCTTTGTTGGCTTTTTTGTTGGTGGTTTTTTGGCTACGGGTTGTTTTTGTGTTGGTTGTTTTTTGGTTTTGGATTGCTGTTTTTGAGGTTTCTGTTTGTGTTTTTCAGGTTCAAGGATGTGTTGTGTTGCTGCTTGTACAAGGGTTGCTAGATCTTGTTCAGAAATTTTAGGGCTTGGGCTAGCTGTTCTTGTTTTCAGCAAAAATTGGTTTAGTGGTATTTGTGATTCATCTTCACTTTCTGTGGGAGACACATGCTGGCTTGGTGAGGCAGAATCATCTTCTGGTGATGATGGTGTGACAAAATCATCATCACAATCATATAACACAAGTTTTCTATTTTGTTCTGTTTTGTTAACCATCCTGCATTGAACATGGGAAATAACCATAAGAAGAAAAAAAAAAAAAAAAAAAGGAAAAGAAGCGTAACGTCCACTATAATAGGTACCACGTCCCAATACGTCAGAAAAATCAATAGCGCCACGTCCGAAAACATACACAAATAATTTATTATTTTTTCACAAATAAAAACAGCAAACACATTGGTTTTCTACTAAATAACATTACATATACTGCAACTTCCAATATCACAGACACATTTTTAGTTTTGTCCAAAAAAAAAACGGCAAACAGACTAGCAAAGTCCACTAAGGTAGGTACCACGTCTTTATACGTCCGAAAACAGCAGCACCACGTCCAAAAACAGTAGCGCCACGTCCGAAAACACACAATTATAATTTCAGTACAAACACAGATAAAAAACACAATGAAGCGTCCAGTAAACACCAATATATCATATTTGATAGTAATAGAGCATTATTTTATGGGTAATACACGATTATAGCATCATAATATACAACCAAAATCAAACGCAGCAAATACGGGAAAATAGGGTTTCGTAAATCCATTAATTGCAGTAAAATATAGTTCATAGTTTATGATGTAGTAATTTTTGCGACGTATTACCTGTTTTTTGCTTGAATGTTGTTTTTTTTGGAGTTGAAGAACGAAGTTCCGATGAACGTAGATGAATGTAGCAGGACGGAGTCTGTCTGGATTGAACGTGTTCTCGTGGTTTTTTGGTCTTCTTCGTCGGAAATTTCGTCGGAGACGAAGTTTGTATGGATTTTTTGAAAATAAGAAAACGAAATCGCTGTTTTCAGAATTTGATCGATTGCGGTTATGGAAGTTTTTGAGGGGAAGGAAGTTTTTTTTGAAAAAGGTAACTGCAGCAGCAAGGGGGTTTTGAGGAGGTATTAGTGACGGAGCGCGTGCGTGAAAGCTACTTGCTAGTAGGGATTTTAAAACGATTTTATTCACAAAAAACAGCCTACCACGTCTCAGAACAACTTGGCCCATTTCCAAAAACAACTAGCACCACGTCCAGAAACGTCTTTGTGAAAAAATTCAGTTTACGTTCACATGATTGGATGTAGATGTTTTTGGACGTGGTGCTAGTTATTTTTGACGTTGTTCTAGTGTTATGAGACGTGGTGGGCTATCTTTGGGGAAAAAAATCAGGTTAAATTCACATGAAGGGATGTAGACGTTTATGGACGTGGTTCTAGTTGTCTTTGACGTGGTGGGTTGTCTTTGTGAAAAAAATAGCTTAAATTCACATGAATGGATGTAGACGTTTCTAGACGTGGTGCTACTTGTTCTGAGACGTGGTGGACTATCTTGGTGGAAAAAAATCATTTTAAGCTCACATGAATGGATGTAGACGTTTATGGACGTGGTTCTAGTTGTTCTGAGACGAGTTGAGATGTATTGTGCAAAAATCAGTTTAAATACACATGCATGGATGTAGACGTTTTTGGACGTGGTTCTAGTGTTTTGAGACGTGGTGCTAGTGTTATGAGACGCGGTCGACTGTCTTTGTGGCAAAAATCAGTTTATATTCACATGAATGGATGTAGACGTTTTTTTGACGTGGTTCTAGTTGTTCTGAGACCAGTTGATATGTTGTATGGCCATTGTAGTTGTTTTATCTATTTATAACACATACTTACAAGTTACAAGATCATGAACATTTCTAAGAGTAATATGTTCATTTTAATTGTTTTATATTCACAAAACACTTACATCCGATATCATAAACATTTCTAAGAGTTGAATGGTCATTTTATTTGTTTTATCACATTACAACTCTTAGATATGAGATCATGATCATTTCTGAGAATTGTGTAGCCGTTTTATTTGTTTTATCTTTTCAAAACCCTTAGATAATAGATTATGCACATTTCGGTCCACATCAGAATTTTTTTTTGCGTGTTTCTAGTTGTTCTGAGAAGAGTTGAGATGTTTTGTGCAAAAATCAGTTTAAATACACATGCATGGATGTAGACGTTCATGGACGTGGTTATAGTGTTTCGAGACGTGATGCTAGTGTTATGAGACGTGGTAGACTGTCTTTGTGGCAAAAATCAGTTTAAATTCACATGAATGGATGTAGACGTTTTTTTTTACGTGTTTCTAGTTGTTCTGAGACGATTTGAGATATTTTGTGCAAAAATCAGTTTAAATTCACATGCATGGATGTAGACATTTTTGGACGAGGTTATAGTGTTTTGAGACGTGGTGCTAGTGTTATGAGACGTGGTAGACTGTCTTTGTGGCAAAAATCAGGTTAAATTCACATGAATGGATGTAGACGTTTTTTTAGGTGTTTCTAGTTGTTCTGAAATGAGTTGGGATATTTTGTGCAAAAAATCAGTTTAAATTCACATGCATGGATGTAGACATTTTTGGACGTGGTTATAGTGTTTTGAGACGTGGCGCTAGTTGTTCTGAGACGTGGTAGACTGTCTTTGTGAAAAAAAATCAGTTTAAATTCACATGAATGGATGTAGAAGAAGTGACAGCACAACTAGAACCACGTCAAAAATCACTAGCACCACATCCCGAAACGTCTACATCCATGCGTGTGACTTTTAGCTGAATTTTTCACAGGACATAGTCTACCACGTCTCTCAACGTCCAAAAAACCTGTCGCCACGTCTATATACGTCCAGCTACGTCCCGCTACGTCCAGCCACGTCCGGAAACGTCCAGTTTAGACGTTGAGTATACAAACAGACGCGTCTTTAAAACTTCATTAAAGACGCGTCTTTAAAACTTCTCTGCCCAATTTTAGAGACGTTGAGTATACAAACAGACGCGTCTTTAAAACTTCATTAACTGCATCGAACAAAAAACCGTACGACTTTCCAAGCATACCTTCGTTACAAACAAGAAAACTATCCACTCCTATAAAACTAATGCTAAAACAATGTTTCACATTCACTTTCGTAGAACTTAAAAATTACTTCGCTTTCCTTCTTCCCTATCAAACACACAAATCCCAAAAACTTCTTCACTTTCCAATGGCCAGTCGTTATATTCTTGAAAGCATGAACATATTCGAAGAAAACCAAGACCCACAACCACCAATGCCTCCATCACTCCCGTTTGAACAAATGCCAATGAACATATGTTCAGCGTAGAACCTCATTCTGAACTCCGAATGTTTCTCTTCAGAAATCATTGGAGTGGATTGATGTCGATGAACGACCAACACGTAAACAGATCGCTGGTCCTAGAGTTCTATGATGGTCTGCATCATAGAAATAGACTAAATACAGTTTACGTCAGAGAACATTCAATCAGAATAACTACTCAAGCCATCAACGCCCACTTGGGCATCAAGAACTTGGCTCCTCAGTCTTTAAAACATGATGATATTGCCCGTTTCCAACCAACCATGGAGGAATTCCGAGCAGTATTAAAGCAAAACATTAACGTCCCAACCAATTATTGGACGATCAGATTGGAAGATCTGAACAGTTTTGCAAAAATATTGTACACGTTCCTTCGTTACAATGTCGCTGCAGGACAAGTCTCCAAGCCATTCGGTTTGGCACTTTTAATTGCAACAAATGCAAGAAAAAGTATCAATTGAGGCAACATCATCAAATACTACATGGAAGATGTTGGCTTATCAAATAGGTGGACTCGGAGTATCCTTTACCCCAGCCTCGTCATGGACATGTGCGAAATGTCTGGAATCCTACAATCCCATTATGATGAAGTGGTTCCACTCCCTGCATATCTTGGAGACATCTCTGCCATTCTGCTTGACGAGGATGACGCCTCAAGTGTAGATAGCAATGAGTTGTAATAATAATTTTAATAAAATTTCATTTTTTTTTTCTTTAAATATCAGTATCTTAAACTTTCTCTTTGCATATTAGACGTTGTGTTAGTATCTTACTGGACGTTGTGGGACGTGGATGGACGTGGTGAGCCATTCACTTTCGAAAACCATTCAAAAAACAACAAAACTTCTTCAAAAAAATTGCCAGATATCATAAACATTTCTAAGAGTTGAATGGTCATTTTATTTTTTTTATCTCATTACAACTCTTAGATATGAGATCATGATCATTTATGAGAATTGTATAGCCGTTTTATTTGTTTTATCTTTTCAAAACCCTTAGATAATAGATTATGCACATTTCGGTCCACATCAGAATTTTTTTTACATGTTTCTAGTTGTTCTGAGACGAGTTGAGCTGTTTTGTGCAAAAATCAGTTTAAATACACATGCATGGATGTAGACGTTGTTGGACGTGGTTATAGTGTTTTGAGACGTGGTGCTAGTGTTATGAGACGTGGTAGACTGTCTTTGTGGCAAAAATCAGTTTAAATTCACATGAATGGATGTAGACGTTTTTTTTACGTGTTTCTAGTTGTTCTGAGACGATTTGAGATGTTTTGTGCAAAAATCAGTTTAAATTCACATGCATGGATGTAGACGTTTTTGAACGTGGTTATAGTGTTTTGAGACGTGGCGTTAGTTGTTTTGAGACGTGGTAGACTGTCTTTGTGAAAAAAATCAGTTTAAATTCACATGAATAGATGTAGACGTGTCAGCACAACTAGCACCACGTCAAAAATCACTAGAACCACGTCCCGAAACGTCTACATCCATGCGTGTGACTTTTAGCTGAATTTTTCACAGGACATAGTCTATCACGTCTCTATACATCCAAAACAACTATAGCCACGTCTAGATACGTCCATCTATGTCCCGCTACGTCCAGCCACGTCCGGAAACGTCCAGTTACGTCCCATAACGTGTTAATTTATTTTTTAAT
Organism: Knoxia roxburghii; assembly: GCA_030378225.1. Taxonomy (NCBI): domain Eukaryota; kingdom Viridiplantae; phylum Streptophyta; class Magnoliopsida; order Gentianales; family Rubiaceae; genus Knoxia; species Knoxia roxburghii. Next base: position 38,187,235 of record CM059420.1, on the reverse strand, counting down.
ATTAAATATTTTTAATATTTTTAAAATTTTTCGTTTTGTAGGCAAGTAACTATCCTTTAACCCTAATCCTAATTCATTTCTCTCTCCATTTCCTCGCCGATATCCCTCTCTTCTCTGCCCAATTTTCTCTCTCCCCGTCGCTTCGCGCCACCATTTCTGACCACTCCCTGCCGTGTTTCGGGTCGCACGTCACCATTGGAATACTCCTCATATACTTGCGAGCAAAACCCACCGATTGGTGTTGATTTTGTTAGTCGGATTTCGATTGGGTATAAACCCTTGCCCCCACTGTGTTCCACCGCGAACCACCGCCTTCCGGTGTCTTGTGATCTTGAATTTTATTCTTGCATTCTATTTTTTTTATTTGGCTAAACCTTCTTGAATTTTTTGTCTTCCAGTTGAGTTCGTCATTATGAGTACAGGAAATCCTCCTTCCCTAATTACAAGTGCTAGTGGTGTTGCAGAAAATAACAAGATGGATGATGAAATTCAAAATCAAACCAACAATATGAGAGATATGGAGTTGAATTCATCAAGATCACATGGTTTTGGGGAGCAGAAAGATACCGCAGTAGAAAATGAAGAGGTTTTTCAAACCAATAAAAGGAAGAAAACTTCAAAAGTTTGGGATGATTTTGAAGAATGCATAGAGGATGGGAAGAAGAAAGCAAAATGTCTCCATTGTCATACTATACTTGTTCGTACTTCAGGGGCCACAAGTAGTTTGTTGAGACACAAAGATGGATGTGTGAAGAGAATACTGAATTTGAAGGTAGCTTCTGAACAACAAAAGTTGAATTTTATGCCAACTGATTTGCCATCAACTTCTATGTCTCTTCTGCATTCTGGTAAGTTTGACATGGAACAAATGAGAGAGGCAGCTTCCCATTGGATTATAATGCATGAGCATCCATTTACCATTTTGGAAGAGGATGGATTTAACTTGATGATGAAGCGAGGACATCCAGAGTGGAAAAAAAATTCTAGAAACACGTGTAGAGCTGACTGTTACAAAATATTTGAGATTGAAAAGAAGAAGTTAAAGAAAAGTCTTGCGGGAGTTAGCAAGATAAGTTTGACTACGGATTGCTGGAAATCAAAAAATCAAAAGATTGAATACATGGTTGTTACTGGACACAGGATTGACTTCTCTTGGAAATTGCAGAAGAGAGTTTTAAGCTTCATCAACATTCCACCACCAAGAGGAGGTATCCAAATTTGTGATGCATTATTCAAATGCATGAAGGATTGGGATATTGAGAAAAAAGTATTCAGTATTACTGTTGATAATGCTTCTAGTAATAATGTTGCTCTTGAAAATATGAAGAATACCATTCAAAAGTCAAGAGTTTTGCCATGTGGAGGAAAGTTATTTCATGTGCGTTGTTGTGCACATATATTGAACCTATGTGTTCAGGATGGATTGAAGCAGATTGGAGATCTTATTGAAGATGTGAGAGAAAGCGTGGAATATGTTAATCGTTCAGAGGTCAGACGTCTACAATTTACAGAGATTGCACAACAATTATCATTGAAAGAGAGAAAATTGATTCGTGATTGCAAGACAAGATGGAACTCTACCTTTGAGATGTTCAGTTGCGCCCTCAAGTTTAGGGAGGTTTTTGAAATGCTGAGCCAACGTGATCTAAATTATTGTTGTTGCCCTTTAAAAGAAGATTGGGATAAAGCTGAAAAGATTTGCTCTATTTTGAAAAATTTTTGGACAGCAACTCATATCATTTCAGGTACTGACTATCCTACCTCCAATTTGTTTCTTAAAGAAGTTCAAAAAATTAAATCAACATTGGACAAGCATGCTTATCATGAAGATGATTTCATTAGAGAATTAGTTGGCAAGATGAAAGATAAGTTTGACAAATATTGGGGGGAGTGTAATTTGTTAATGGCTATAGCTGCAGTGCTTGATCCAACAATGAAAATGCTTGCTGTTGAATTTTGTTTTCCTAAACTCTATTCTGAGGGTGAGGCACAAGAAAACATTTATAAGGTGAAAGATGCACTTCATCGGCTTTATGAAGGGTATGTGGTTGAAAATACTTCTAGCAGAAGTTTACTTCCGACGAATTCTGATAGTTTTGGTTCTGTTAGTAGTTTTGAAGATCAGCAGCACCTTTCCTCGCGCGGTAAGTGGGATGATTTTGATGAATATTGTGCACAAATTGAGACCGTGGAGCCTAAAAAATCTGAATTGGTAGACTATTTAGAAAAGCCACGACTCAAGAACAATGAGATTCCTGAAAATTTTTCTTGTTTAGAGTGGTGGAAGATGAATAGGATACAGTATCCTATATTATCTAAGATGACAGCTGATATTTTAGCTATCCCTGTAAGTTCAGTGGCTTCTGAAGCAACATTCAGTGCGGGGACAAGGGTGATTGATTCTTATCGTGCCTCACTTTCCCCTGAGACAGTGCAGGTCTTACTTTGTGGAGGGGATTGGCTTAGATACTCCAATGGAATTAAACACAAGATGAAAGTAAGTTTTACTAATAAAGTTGATTAGTTTCATTTCATTTATTTACTAATTTGGTAACACTGTTTCTTTATATTTGTTATTTTGTTACAGAAGGATAAGACCTATCAAGAAATTTATCTTCCAACGTCTACTATTTCATCAAAGTAAGCTCAATCCTATATTTTTTTAGCTTCTCTTATTTGTGCATTCTAAGAGTTTACATGGATTTTAACAGAGCATCCCAAGGTTCCTGTTCCTGAAGAAGAATATTGAGCAGAACAACAAGTGTACGAGAGGGTTCATGAAGTTGCTAAATTTTTTGTTTATTTATTTTTTTTTTCTAACAGTGACTTCATATGTAATACTCCAATTTATAGTAATAATAATATTTTATTCACAAGTATTTGTATTTTTATTATTATATCACTATAATTTTTTTAGGGGTGTACCACGTCTCATAACACTTGCTCCACGTCAAAAATAACTTCCACCACGTCCAGAAACGTCTACATCCATTCGTGTGAATTTAAGCTATTTTTTTTCACAAAGACAACCCACAACGTCAAGGACAACTAGAACCACGTCCATAAACTTCTACATCCATTCATGTGAGTTTACTCTGATTTTTTTCACCAAAGATAGTCCACCACATCTCATTACACTGGCACCACGTCTAAAATAACTAGCACCACGTCCAGAAACGTCTACATCCATTCATGTGAAATTAAGCAATTTTTTTCACAAAGACAACCCACAACGTCAAGGACAACTAGAACCACGTCCATAAACTTCTACATCCATTCATGTGAGTTTAAACTGATTTTTTTCCACAAAGATAGTCCACCACGTCTCATAACACTAGAACCACGTCTCAAATAACTAGCACCACGTCCAGAAACGTCTACATCCATTCATGTGAATTTAAGCTATTTTTTTCACAAAGACAACCCACCACGTCAAAGACAACTAGAACCGCGTCCATAAACGTCTACATCCATTCATGTGATTTTAACCTGATTTTTTTCCCCAAAGATAGTCCACCACGTCTCATAACACTAGAACAACGTCAAAAATAACTAGCACCACGTCCAAAAACGTCTACATCCATGCATGTGTATTTAAACTGATTTTTTGCACAAAACATCTCAACTCGTCTCAGACTCAGAACAACTATAACCACGTCAAAAAATGTCTACATCCATTCATGTGAATTTAAACTGATTTTTTTCACAAAGACATTATACCACGTCTCAGAACAAGTAACGTCTCAAAACACTAGGACCACGTCAAAAAACGTCTAAAAAAACTGATATTGTAGTACGGGACAAAAAACGCACCAAAAATTTTCGACATTTATTTAGCCATTTTCTACCTTTTTCCTTCATAAGGCCATTTTGGTCATTTCATAAATATTTTGATCTTTTTTTTGTGATACAAATAGCAAGTCCCAATAAATAAATATATATATAATATATAAGCTCGTTAGGCTCGTCGAGCCTAACGAGCCTATATATTACATGCTCGAACTCTGCTTGTTACCTTAACGAGCCGAGCTCGAGCTCGGCTCGAGCTCGATCAAGCTTTGACCGAGCCGGCTCGCGAATAGCTCACGAGCGGCTCAGCTCATTTACACCTCTAGTTCTGTCCTATAAAAGAAATAGACTTATATATAAGATTTTCTTAGCTAAACATTACTTTTTTTTTTTTTTTTGATACTTTGAAATGTAACCAACTAATTTTTGAATCTTATGTTATTTTTGAGCTAATTATAAGTTCCTTTCTTTTGATTTCATTTTGTAGGGATGACGATATTGCAAAGGAATTAAAGTTAAAGTGCAAGAATAATGGTTAAAGGTGAAAAATTGAAGAATAAATACAAATTTAGTTGTGTAACTATCTAGGATCCAACTCATAGAGATAAATAATAGAGCCGCTACTTTTGGATAAAAGTTATTTTGATTCGTGATTTTACGTTTTAGTGCTAGAGATTCTGAGAATCTTTTCTTTGTCTCATCAAAAACTGATACAAATGACATCAGACACCGATAAAAAATTAGAAAACTAACATGTGAGAAGAAAGAATTAATTAACTAATTGATTGTGATTTGATATTTTCATAGTATTTTTTTAAAGCAATATTTTCATAGTATCTTGAATATGTACTCATTTTCATTAGTATTTTTCTTCAAAAAGCACAGGATATTATTGAATTTTTTTTCAGTAGCTATGAAATGCTGTGCTACTTACCTTTAAATTTAGTGGATAATTTTGAATTAGTTAAATAAAATAGATTTATCGCAAACATAAAGAAAGACTTGTGTCGCCCAACCAAAAAAAAAAAAAAAAAAACACACACACACTTTGGTTTAATAAATACAACGTTTTCAAGACAAAAGTAATATTCCTTCACTCCCTTTTCAAAAAAATTTTTCAAACATAATTTTTCAGTGTGATCTGCTATCACCGCGTGTAACTTGAACTCATGATCGCTATGTTTCTAAGTACTCTCAGTGTAACTTGAACTCAAGACTACGCTTCTAAGTCCTTTCAGTGTGACTCGAACTCAGGTTCACTATGCGCTTAAGTGGCTCCGGTATGACTCAAATTCAGCCTTTCCGGTCCTAAGTGAAGACGCCTACCACTAGACCAATTCCTTCTCGTCAAAGATAAACGTGTTATTAATATTATATCTTCAAAGAAAAACATCAATAATATTAACATCGCATATTTTATATCATTAAAGATATTACAAAACTAATACCACGTAACTTAATAATTTAATACTTTAGAAGATTCAAAGAAAATTTAGGAAAATTCATAAATTTCAATTACAAATTTTTTAATAATAATCAAATTCTTAGGTAAATATGAATTAGAATTACAAAACGGAATTCTGAGTTTTTTTTTATTCTAAATTTTTTAATTACAAAGAAGAAGGTAAATACGAATTAAAATTACATTGATTTTAAACTGTGAGTTTTTTTAAAAAAATATTTAAAAAAGTATGCTTCTCTATATTTAACCGCAAATTATATCTTATATAATGGGTGCATGTACATAGTAATAATATTAGTAACATCATCACTCTCACTATAAGAGAGTGAGATCTATGTTCTTTTCTTCTTCTTCTTCTTCTTCTTCTTCTTCTTCTTCTTCTTCTTCTTCTTCAAAAACTCACTTCCTCCTTCTTCAAAAATCATTTTTTCTTATTAAAAAATCACTTCTTCTTCGCTACACTCCAATCGAAACCGTATTCAATCAAATCTTTATCCAAATACAGATTTAACAGAGATCAGCGATTGTATTTTACGACGAACAACACCAAATACATCGAAAATATCACTTCTTCCTCTTCAAATCTCTTATTCTTCTTAAAAAATCACTACATCATAAAGTATGAACTGCATTTGATGAATTTACGAAACTTTATTTTCACGATTTGATGTCGGATAATATATTAATGATGTTATATTCATGTTTTCTCATTCAAATAATTCAAATAATGCTCTATTACTCCGAAATATGATATATAATATTTTTCGTGAGGTATCGCCACTTTCATGTAAAATGGGTTGCTTCTAATTTCTCCCCGTTGCTGGATGTGGCAGAAGGTGTTATAGGACGTAGCTAGACGTAGGTGGACGTTGCTGCTTTGTATTTTGAACGTAGTGGGACGTGGTGAACTGTATTCTGTGAAAAATTAGTTAAAATTCACATGCTTGGATGTAGACGTGGTGTAGTAGTTATTTTTGGACGTGGTGGTAGTAGTTATATTCCAATTAATTTATTCCCACATGAAAACAAAAAGTGGTAGACGTTTTTTGGACGTTGCGGCAGTTATTTTTTGGACATACGAGGATGTTGCAGTAGTGTTAGAAGACGTGGTGGAAGGTGTTATGTGAAAAATTCAGCTTTAATTTACATGCCTGAATGTAGACGTTTTTGGATGTGGTGGGTTGTCTTTGTGAAGGGGAATTGCTGCCTTCTATGAAGTTGTATTGCAGGGATGGTTCGGGAGGGCATAACTCGGCACTTGATTGTCCGATTTGGATGCGCGAGTAGTCGATTTGATGGGTTTCAACGAGATCTACGCAATGGACATGAGAGACGGGTGTTTGGAGATAGGTCCAATATTGGAAAATGTGTGGCTTTGGACAAAAATTTTAAAGGGTCATAACTTTGCGCTTGGGGGTTCATTTTAGACGAATTTTTTTTTTATTTCATATAACTTTTCAAGATCTATCCAACAGCAAACTGCCCATGGTGGACGCTTGAAACTCTAAAAAATGCCGTATTTTAAAAGATATGGAAGATTTTTCAATAATTTCAAGGATTTTTTGAACTGTCGACGAAACATTTGACTTGTATAAAAATTGGTTTTTTGCGATTTGTCTACATGAAAACCTTGTTTTTTCGGGAGTATACTAACCTATGCATTGGGAGATGAGAAATTCAATATTGAAAATAGTGATCTTTTAAATGACATGTACAAAAAAGTTTAATTAAGTGTCAACTAACTTTAAGTGTATTAATGAAAATTAATTTTTTCGGAGAGACACAAGACAAATATGACTAAGGTTCAAGACTCGCTCCTGACATTTTTTTTCTTTTTTTTTCCCTACTAATAGTTACTTATATGATATGGTATCCATTTTTTACATTATGTGGGTGAAAAAATCTGCTTAAATCCACATGCTGCCTGGATGTAAACGTTTTTGGACGTTGCGGCAGTTATTTTTTGGACGTACGGGGACGTTGCAGTATTGTTAGGAGACGTGGTGGAGGGTGTTATGTGAAAATTTTAGTTTTAATTCACATGTTACCTGGATCTAGACATTTTTGGATGTCGTGGCAGTTATTTTTTGGACGTACAAGGACGTTGTAGTATTATTAGGAGACGTGGTGGAATGTGTTATGTGAAAAATTCAGTTTTAATTCACATGCATGAATTTAGACGTTTTTAGACGTTACGGTAGTTGTTTTTTAGACGTACGGGGATGTTACAGTATTGTTAGGAGACGTGGTGGAAGGTGTTATGTGAAAAATTCAGTTTTAATTCACATGTCTGGATGTAGACATTTTTGGACATTGTGACAATTAGTTTTTGTATGTATGGGGACGTTGCAGTAGGAGACGTGGTGAAATGTGTTATATGAAAAATTCAGCTTTAATTCACATGCTTGGATGTAGACGTTTTTGGATGTTGCGACAGTTATTTTTTGGAAGTGGTGGGCTCAGCGAGGAAAAAAAAAAAAAAAAAGACGCATGCATCGGTAAAACTTACTATATTTAGTAAGTGTACAGGTGTTATGCAAAAATTACCATAGTACTCCCTCCGTTCTGTTTTAATTGACGTTTTATAATATTTTACCTATTCTTTTCCAATTTTACCCTGAAATTACCTCGACTCTCTCCTAATATGACGTAATTTTACCTTCTCATACTTCTCTATCTCCTCCATATCCCGATTATCTCTGCCAAACTGTCCAGCTATAAATCTAAACTCTTTCCTCGGCCACCATTCTACATCCATTTGCCAGTGCACACGAAACCACGAATAAACTACGAAAGGAGTTTTGCCTTTTCTATCTTTAATAATAGGAAGAAGAAGGCATCAAATTATGTTGGAGAAATAGAAAATCAAGCCTTTGAGATCCAAACAAGAAGGAACAGGGGAAGAGAATATTTTTTCAATGGTAGATTTTGATTTATAGAGATTTGAAAATTTGGGGATGATTCAAATCATCTTATTTCTTTTAAACTTCTTCTAAACGTGAAATTGTTAGAGTCTTAATTATTGTGTAATTAAAATCTCAGTAATTATCTTAAAGTAAAAAGGATAACTGTCGTTTTGTTTTTTAAACGTGAAAATTTAGAGTTATTTAGTGTTAATTGCCAGTTAATTTAATGTAAGTAAAAAAGGGTAAGTGAAGAGGGTATGTAAGGTAATTATTTATGTTTAAAAAGAGTAATTTGAGAGATTTGATAGTTTGTTAATTTATCTTAAAAACTGTAAAATTTCAAATATTTAAGAACAGAGGAAATAGTAGGTAAGGATATAATTTCTCATGTTTAACTGTTCAATGGAAAATGAGGATTGATGAGCAAGTATTGGTGTGCTTTATTAAAGGAAGACATTGAATGACCGTGGGCCATGACGTCACTCTATGATTGAAATAGCAGGCCCGTATTTGCATTATTGCTTCTATGGGCAAACTCTTTCCCACCATCAAAAGAAAAAAAAAATTCGTTATTTATTTATTAAAATAAAAATAATAAGAGTATTTTAATAAATAAAACAAAATAGTAATTTAGGGTGTAATAAATAAAAAGAATTAATGATATTTAGATGTCCACAAATAAAAATATTTACCCCGCTCCGCTCCTAAAATAAAAATATTTCTAATATCAAAAATAGCATTATAAATAATAAAACTCTTCTCTTTTGATAATTAACACTGGTGTTTATATGACAAGGTGTGCTTTAATTAGAAAAAATGAGTGTAAAAATTAGTTGTAAATTAATGATTATTTTTTTAATTTATGTTCTTTTAAATAAGATTCATATATATTTTTATATTTCTTCTATGACTCAATTTATTAATTTTAAGTAAAAATTGTCATCACTAATGAGAAAAGTGTCTTTAGTATTAAAGAAAAATTGTACTTAAAAAGTAAAGGAAAGAAAAGCCATTCTTTGATTGATTGTTTTTGGACATATATAATCTTTTCCTTTACCCAAAATCTTCGTACTCTTCTTGCATTATAGTTATTCGTGATTGAACTTTATTTTTCATATATATGTATATATATATATATATATATATATCTATTTCCAAAAAAAATTGTTCATTGCACAAAGTTCGTCCAAGCTACCATTCTCTTTCTTATCCCTTTCTCTTCAGCCATCGCCTTTCACTCTTAAACTTGAAGATCAGTTGTACTTTGCCTTCTTCGTAAAATCGCTTGCCGACTGCTCCATATTGAGCATTTGTTGATTTATTTTATTTTTCTGTTCAGGTGGGGTTTTGATTTGAAATGTGGGTTGCTGGGAATGAATTCCCCATTAAATGTGATAGTTATTTGGTGGGTTACTGGGAATGAATGCCAATGGGGAAAGCAAATGGGTTGATGATCTTGCTGGAAGGAATAGCCATCGGGGTGATGATCTTGACACGGACCAATTCCCAAACGCCAACCTTTTGGTGGATAAACTTAGGGTGGGTGTCGCCGGAAAAATGAAGAAGAAAAGAAGAGGAGCCACCGGGGGGAGACAAAGGGAAGAGGAGGGGGGGAGAGAGAGGGCAAAAAAAAAAAAAAAAAATAATAATAATAAATAAATAAAAATTAAAAGTGTATTTTGTGTAAATTACAAATTAAGATTTTGAGTATTTCAGTTTTAAAAAAAGGCTGAATTGGTATTTTAGTCATTTATAAATGATGGTGTTGCTGTTTTGATCCCAAATAAAATTACGATTGTCGTTTTGGTCCCTTATCAATTTTTATTAACGTTTTTAGTCGCTTTTTACGAAAAAATTTAGAAGATTATGGATTAACTCATTTGATCGCTAGTCAAACTTAATTTTTTCTTCAAAATGATTTGTACTATGATGTTTTCAATCCATTTTATAACTCTGTTCTTCATGAATGTTTAATCCATTTAAATCGACTCACAATCCGAAATAACAGCCAAAACCCTAAATGAGTTGAACATTCATGAGGAACCGAATCATAAAATATATTGAAAACATCATGGTACAAATCATTTTGAAGAAAAAATTAGGTTTGACTAGCGATCAAATGAGTTAATTCGTAATCTTCTAAACGTTTTCGTAAAAAGGGACTAAAAACGCTAATAAAAAATTAATAAGGGACCAAAATAGCAATCGTAATTTTATTTGGGACCAAAATAACAATACCCTCATTTATAAGAGACCAAAATACCAATTCGACCTTTAAAAAATTCTCTTTTAAACTGTGGTGGTGGAGATGGACAACGTGGAAGCTGTTAAATTGTGCCACGCAAGGGAACAGAGTAGTGGCTCTTTGGCGAATTTGTTAAGGAGTATTTGAGCATGGTTAGGTAGAGAGTGGAAAGTCGCATTGGGCATGTTCATAGGGAAGCCAATTGTGCGGATGACGTTCTTGCATCTTTGGCATCTCGTGGCCCTTGTGGGTTTATGCAGCTGTCTGATGACACTCTAGGAATGGTCTTTACAGGAAATGTGCTAGTTTCGTAGAAGGTTATGACCTCTTTTTATATAAAAGAAAGAAAAAAATTATTTTTATCTTTGACTTGCTTCAATTAATACAAAATTAGTTATAACATGTTAAAAATTTTTGATAGACAAAAAATATTTAAAATTTCAAACATCATAATTATTTTTGGAGGACATAAACATGTTGAACCAAAAAAATAAATTCGTTAAACTTAATGAACTAAAATTATATTTTTTCGCTTACACTTGATATATTAAAATTGTGATTGCACCCCTATAAAATGGGATTTGAAGATACCCCTTATTCAACGCGAACCCAATTTCCCATAACTCTCAACATTTTTCCTCTTTGATTTTTTTTTTGGATTGGAAATCTTCCATTGCATTTTCGTAAAGGGATTACATTTTGTTTCCTTATCATTCAGTCTTTCATTCTAAACATTTTTCCTGATTCATTCGTAAAGAGATATGAACCAAACATTTTTCCTCGCGCATCCAGCTCCAAAGGTGTTTGAAAATGATTACTTGCTAGCAACCTTCTTGAAGGAATTCAAAGAGAAGGTACTACTAAACCTGAAGCCTAAAGGAATTCTTGTGGTGTCTGCGCATTGGGATACCTCAGAACCTGCTTTGACTACAAATCCTGGAAAGTATGATACTATTTATGATTTTGGTGACGATGTTTACCCCGAGCCCCTGTACCAGGTGCCCTCTTTTTCATTTTCTCTTACCGCTTTCTCTTTTTTTTTTAGGAATTACTAGTTATCGTTCCAAAATTTTCTCTTTACTATTTTAATTTGAATTAAAATGTTCCCTATAATACTCTTTTTCTTTTCCTTCTTTTATATAAAAAGATATTTTTATCAAAACATATGGATTACCATCCTAAAAAATGAGGCCGTAACTAGTAATTTTTTTTTTTTTTTTTGTCGGTAGGAATTATGGGTGTGTGCAGTGAAACTGAAGGCACATCCAAATGGGGAAGTTGCATGATTTTGTTGAATTTTGCCGAACTTGAAGTACCAAATCAAACAAATGATATAAATTTTAGGAGGGATCGGACGAATTTTTCTAAGTGTATTAGTGTTAGATCGTGTCCTCTTTTTGTTATTTAACACCCTCCTTTTTTTTCTTTTTTCTAAAAAAGTCATTTAAAATGTCTCCTTAATTATTATTTCTCGTCTCTTTAATATTTATCTTCCGCTCCTCCTATTATTATAATATAGCCCTTAGGTAATATTATATCGCGCCTCCATTTTTTCTTATTCAACGCCTCATTTTTTTTTTCACAAAAGTCATCTATTTTTTTAAGTAGCACCCCATTATTTCTTATTTCTCGCCCTTTTAAGTAATAAATATTATATCGCACCCATTTTTTCTTATTCAAGCCTCCCATTTTTCAAAAAAGTTTTTATTTTTTAAGTATCGCCCCCTTAATTCTTAGTTGTTACCCCTTTAATATTTATCTTCCGCCCCTCTTATTATTATAATAATATTAGAAGTCCATGATAGTATAATGGTAGTAGGACAGCAGTTATCTATCAAGAAAGCAATAGAAAACTAGGGTTTATGATTCTTCGTGTCATAACCATGGCTGACCCGGAGAAATAGAAATGATTATTTGAATTATTTACTAATTAAAAGGAAAAAAATTTGGTCCATTGCGTTTGGTAACTTTACGTTTTTGGTTCAATATATTTGGACCCCCTCAAAAATACATATTACGTTTTAATTTTTAAACTATTTTGGTTTATTTAAAAATTGAAACCTGTTATAACTGGTTTTCGTAAAGTTAAACTCAGTTAAATGTTAAATAGGACTATATTTATAATTTATTATAAATATTTTATACTACAATTAACACAAAAATACCCTAATCTACTTTTTTCTTTTCCATCTCAAAATCCGCCGCCGCCCGAACACACCAGAGATGCATTATTTTTGCCGCATAATTGCACTCAAAAATGAAATCTTGAAACTTATTATCCAGGAGATGGTCAAGCAATTCAATCCCAGTATGATGAAACCTTTGAATCATTATACTCAAAAGAACAGAAAGCAGACATGCATTCTAAAGAAAATCATCATACCAAACTCATAAGTTAGACTAAAACCCCCAAATTCTTCTCTGCTTATAGGACAATATTCTTAGGAACTTCGGTTGCAATTCCATATCTGAAGGAGTTTTATTTTTCTTGTTAATTAAATAGGTGTGTGCTGTAGAATCCTCTTCTCCACCCTAAACCCCCCATTCAGATGGGTTACTATTCAGACGACGGGTCTCTTTGAAGAAGAAAGTAGAAGACGACTGGGGCGGCGGCAGCGGATTTTGAGAAGGGAAAGAAGAAAGTAGATTAGAGTTCTTTTTTGTGTGTTAATTGTAGTATAAGTCAAAATATTTTATATATTTATAAAATACCCCTCAAATATTTATTATAATATAATTACTAGTTACCGCCCCAGAAACTGGGTAACCTTATAATTTTACTAATATAACCTTATAATAATATATTAATATAATAAAAATAATAAATTTAAAAATATTAATTTTTTATTAACCCACCATCTCCCCGTCACCCCCCCCTTTCCTCCCGGCGACGCCTCACTCACCGCGCCCCTCCCGCCTTCCCCCAAATCGCCCCGACAACACCTCCCTCGAAAACCCTAACGATTCCACCCTCCACCGCGCCCCTCCCGCCTTCCCCCAAATCGCCCCGACGACCCCTCCCTCGAAAACCCTAACGATTCCACCCCTCGGCGACGCCTCACATGAAACCCTCCACCGCGCCCCTCCCGCCTTCCCCCAAATCGCCCCTGCGACCCCTCCCTCAAAAACCCTAACGGTGGCCGGAATTCCTTCACTGCGGAACAATGACCGGCACGTGATTCAAGATTTGGTCAAGTTTTGGAAACAGAAAACTTTGGTAAATCAGATCATGATTATATAGACATCAGATCAGAGAATACTTGACATCAGATCAACAAACTATAGATATCAGATCAAGATTATAAAAGAAATCATACAGTAGAACTTAAACATACTTAAAAAGGGAGATCAGATCATGATTATATAGACATCAGATCAGAGAATACTTGACATCAGATCAACAGACTATAGATATCAGATTAAGATTATAAAAGAAATCATGCAGTAGAACTTAAACATACTTAAAAAGGGAGATCAGATCATGATTATATAGACATCAGATCAGATAATACTAGACATCAGATCAACAGACTATAGATATCAGATCAAGAATCATTCAAGAAATCATACAATAGAATTAAAACACACTTAACAAGGGAGATCAGATCATGATTATATAGACATCAGATCAGATAATACTAGACGTCAGATCAACAGACTATAGATATCAGATCAAGAATCATTCAAGAAATCATACAATAGAATTAAAACACACTTAACAAGGGAGATCAGATCAGGATTATATAGACATCAGATCATAAAATAGTAGACATCAGATCATTGGAAAACAGATATCATATCACAGTATATAAAATTAAATAATTATAAATAAATAAAAAAATATTTTTTAATCATTTTTTTAAAAAAATTCAAAAACATATAAATCTTTTTATATGTTATAAATCTCCCTTTTTAAGCTATTTTTTTTTCCAAAAGACAGCCCACCACGTCTCAGAACACTAGCACCACGTCAAAAACAACAAGAACAACATCCAGAAACGTCTACATTCATGCATGTGAATTTAAGCTATTTTTTCACAAAGACAGCCCACCACGTCTCAGAACACTAGAACCACGTAAAAAATAACTAGCACCACGTCCAGAAACGACTACATCCACGCATGTGAATTCAAGCTATTTTATCACAAAGACATCCCACAACGTGTCATAACACTAGAACCACGTAAAAAATAACTAGCACCACGTCCAAAAACGTCTACATCCATGCATGTGAATTTAAGCTATTTTTTCACAAAGACAGCCCACCACGTCTCAGAACACTAGTACCACGTCAAAAACAACTAGCACCACGTCTATATAATTATGATCTGATCTCCCTTTTTAAGTATGTTTAAATTCTACTGTATGATTTCTTTTATAATCTTGATCTGATATCTATAGTCTGTTGATCTGATGTCAAGTATTCGCTGATCTGATGTCTATATAATCCTGATCTGATCTCCCCTTTTAAGTATGCTTAAGTTCTGCTGAATGATTTCTTTTATATTCTTGATCTGATATCTATAGTCTCTTGATCTGATGTCTAGTATTTTCTGATCTGATGTCTATATAATCCTGATCTGATCTCCCTTGTTAAGTGTTTTTATTCTGTTGTATGATTTCTTTTATATTCTTCATCTGATATCTATAGTCTGTTGATCTGATGTCTGGTATTATCTGATCTGATGTCTATATAATCATGATCTGATTTACCAAAGTTTTCTGTTTCCAAAACTTGACCAAATCTTGAATCACGTGCCGGTCACTGTTCCGCAGTGAAGAAATTTTAGCCACCGTTAGGGTTTTCGAGGAAGGGGTCGCCGGGGCGATTTGGGGGAAGGCGGGAGGGGCGCGGTGGAGGGTTTCGAGTGAGGCGTCGCCGGGGGGTGGAATCGTTAGGGTTTTCGAGGGAGGGGTCGCCGAGGCGATTTGGGGGAAGGCGGGAGGGGTGCGGTGGAGGGTTTCGAGTGAGGCGTCGCTGGGGGGTGGAATCGTTAGGGTTTTCGAGGGAGGTGTTGCCGGGGCGATTTGGGGGAAGGCGGGAGAGGCGCGGTGAGTGAGGCGTTGCCGGGGGGAAAGGGGGGGTGACGGGGAGAGGGTGGGTTAATAAAAAATTAATATTTTTAAATTTATTATTTTTATTATATTAATATATTATTATAAGGTTATATTAGTAAAATTACAAGGTTACCACCATAGTTACTGGGGCGGTAACTAGTAATCCCCTTATTATAATTTATAAATACATTCCTATTTAACCTTTGAACGAGTTTGACTCTAAGAAAACCGGTTGTAGCATGTTTCAATTTTTAAAGGGGTTATTAGTTACCGCCTTACTTTTTAGGACGGTAATTTATATATTTTGATAAAAATGTCCTTTTACATAAAATGAGAAAGAGAGATGGTATTATATGGGGGGTATTTTCATCCAAATTGAGACGATAAAGAAAAAGTATTTGGGTGATAACTAGTAATTCCTATTTTTAAATGAACCAAAACCGCTTAAAAATTTAAACGAATGGGTATTTTTTGAGGGGGTCCAAACATGTTAGACCAAAAATATAAAATTGCCAACTCCAAACATGTTAGACCAAAAATATAAAATTGCCAAACGTAATGGATCAAAATTACATTTTTTCATAATTAAAATAAGAAATAAAAATGAATTTTTTAATGGTATTTTTAATAATTTACTTGAGGAAATAGATAATTTAAGATATTATTTTATTTTATATTTAAATATTATAGATATTTCTTAATTTATAAAGAATAATTTAAATATAAAAGTAATGCAAAATAACAAAATAGCGGCTGTTGGGTGGGTGGGTGGGTGGGTGTGTGTGTGTTGAAAGAATAAGACTTCACCTTTATCTAAACCATTCTTGCTCTGTAATTTTAGCTGAAATATCCTGCACCAGGAGCTCCTGAACTGGCAAAAAAGGTGAAGGGATTGCTCACAGCTGCTCGTTTCAATGAAGTCCAGGAAGATGACAAGCGTGGTTTAGATACTGGAGCATGGATTCTCCTTATGCTTATGTATCCAGAAGCTGATATACCAGTGTGCGAATTGTCCGTCCAATCAAGCCGGACCGGGACTTATCATTACGAAATGGGAAGAGCATTGGCCCCTCTCAAGGAAGAAGGATACCTTATCATTGGTTCTGGTACTGCCGTCCACAATGTATCTGCCGCCCGACCATCAAAAAATGTTGATTCCTGGGCTATCGAATTTAATAATTGGCTCAAAGAAGCTCTTCTGGACGGAAGGTACGATGATGTTAACCACTACCAAGAAAAGGCGCCAAACGCAACAACTGCACACCCTTTGCCTGAACACCTCTACCCATTGCATGTAGCAGTGGGTGCTGCTGGTGAGAAACCCACAGCAGAGCTCATTCACAGTAGCTGGACCGGTGGCAATCTCTCATATGCTTGCTACAAGTTTGTCGTAGCGGACTGAATGGACATCTAATCTCATTACTTACAAGTGTGTTCTTCCTTACTCTAGTATTCTTACTTTTGTTCAATGTTTATGCATTATCTTTTCGCTGTTTTCAATAAATCTGACTGTCAAAGTCGGAAAATTTTTCTTTCTCCTCTTTTGGTCTAATGAGACGAAAATCTGTGACCTTGATTAGGGTTAAGATTCTATATTGAAAACTTGTATTGTATAATTGTGAATGTATTGTAATTATATTATAAATATGATAATTTATCAATTATAGTCTATTATAAATTAGGAAAGGAAATTCTGCCATACATAAATGAAACGGGCGTTTGTATTGTTTTATATTTTATAATGGTATCACAGCATTAAAATTAAATTTATTTTATTTGGTCCCAGGAAATATTTGTTTGGAGGAGCTTTCGTGGGCAACTCAAGAGCAGAAGCAAAGTAGCCGCCTCCGGTGTTACGTTTTGGAGGAGCTTTTGTGGACAACTCCAATTCACGTTGGTGATTTGTATTTTGTGGACACAAATACAAAATTTTTCTTTGATATTCACCATCGTTGGTGGTCGGCGGTGATTTTCCTCTTGGTTTTCCAATTTCGTAAAATAAAATTGGAGTTGTGTGTTAGTAATATAGGGATAAAAACAGAGAGAATAAAAACGGAGGGAAGGGCAGATAAACCCTTTGTGCAGCTTTCGAAGCAACGTACCAAACCAAACAACCTAATTTAACATCTCGAGATGTACATATCGAGATGTAAAGAAATTAATTTTTTTTTTCTTATTCTTGACGGTTAACGTCATTGATATTTCTGCCGGCGCTCTTTGGTTCTTGATCGGCGGCGATATTTCCGCCGATTGATCCAGCTACATTGGTTTCTTGCGGTTCTCGATGGTGATATTCCTAGTGGTGTTCTTGGCAAGACTTTCTTAAAAAACAAAA
The DNA here is from genome assembly GCA_030378225.1 of Knoxia roxburghii. Lineage (NCBI taxonomy): Eukaryota > Viridiplantae > Streptophyta > Magnoliopsida > Gentianales > Rubiaceae > Knoxia > Knoxia roxburghii. The sequence continues at coordinate 38,169,440 of CM059420.1, read as the reverse complement.
AAAAAATTATTTTTTTACTTCGATCTTCATCGTCGTTGGTAGTTGGCGGTAGGATCATAGTTCCTAGCGTGTGCTGGTCTTTGGTGGTCGGCCGGTTTTCTTCTCTATTTGCAGCGCCACCTTTCTAATTGCAATTTTCGATCGGTGTTGGTTTTCTTCGGTTTTTGATTGGCACATGTTTCTACTCAGAATCAGTTAGCTGATATCTTCACAAAGACACTTGGTCATTTGCAGTTTTATTAGTTACTTCGTAAGTTGGACATTTATAGTGTATTGTGATGATATTATGAATATGATAGTTTACCAATTCTAGTCTACTGCCTATTAGGAATCTAATTTGATTCCTTATAGGGAAAAGAAACATGATAATTATAAATACTTTTGTATTATACATCAATGAAATATATATTTATACAAAATCGCTTCATATTTGGTTAATAATCATGTTGTACTTATAAGGGAACATTCAACAGGTCCATATACTGTAGGGCTATAGAAGTAAAATTCATCATGCTCCTACTGTAGCGCGCTACAGTTTTTATTTTTTGATGCACAACCTTTTTTTTTTTTTTGAAAAATACTTAAAAAAAAAGACAGTAGATATCATATCAAGAGACTATAGATATCAGATCAAGAATATAAAATAAATTATACAATAGAACTAAAACATACTTAACAAGGGAGATCACATAAGATCACAGAATACTAGATATCAGATCAACAGACTATAGATATAAGATCAAGAATATAAAAGAAATCATACAATAGAACTAAAACATACTTAACAAGGGAGATCACATCATGATTATATAGACATAAGATCACAGAATACTAGACATCAGATCAACAGGCTATAGATATAAGATCAATAATATAAAAGAAATCATACAATAGAACTAAAACATACTTAACAAATGAGATCACATCATGATTATATAGACATAAGATCACAGAATACTAGATATCAGATCAACAGACTATAGATATAAGATCAAGAATATGAAAGAAATCATACAATAAAACTAAAACATACTTAACAAGGGGAATCAAATCATGATTATATAGACATCAGATCGCAAAATAGTATACATCAGATCAGCGGACAACAGATATCATATCAAGAATATAAAAGAAATCAAATCATACAACAAAAATGCCCATAACATGTATTCGTATCTACGGACTTCACATATCATATCACAAGACAAAAGAAATAATATAACAATATATAAAATTATTTAATTATAATATAAATAAAATAATAATTAAAAAATATTTTTTTATCATTTTTCTAAAAAATTAAAAACAGAAAAAATTACTAAATTATTTTAAAAAAATGGATGGAAAAAAAGTTTCAGGAAAGAAGAAAAAAAAAAACTCATTATAAATAATATAAAAATGGAAAAAAAGGGAAAAGGAAAGAATGAGGTATGGTATTAGCCGCAGTGAATCCCTATCGCGAGGGAAAAGGAAAAAAAAAATCCCGGTGCCCCTTGATGTTATGTCCCTTCGCGCGTGTAAAACCCCACTCACAAAAATTACTATTTTTGGGGCGAGGGTAAAATTGTATGGTGGTCCTATAGGACCACTATATAAATTAACGTTGCAATATACGTATATAGACTTTTTTGTTCCTTCACATATTTTTATTTACAAAGCATTTACTAGAATTTTATTTTTTAGATTTTGTAATTTCATAATAATAATAATAATATATTACTAATTACATCAATACAAATTTATCCCATCATATTTTTAATAACCAAAATATTATTATTATTATTATTATTATTATTATTATTATTAGCTTACAATCTTGAAATTCGAACCTCCGACCTCACGGTTATCAATACCCACAATATCAACATAAATTTATGAAAATCGAAACTTGTAAAAGTAAATTAAATGGTAAGTTTTTATAAATTTTTATAAAAAATTAATGGGGACTAATATTGTCACTCAAAACATAAAAGAATAACAAGTAGACTTTTGAGGGTTAGTCAACCGTTAGTCAAAGGGTATTTTCATGAAAAAAAAAAGAGTAAAACTCCTTTAGAAAAAAAATATGGAAACTAATATTGTCACTCAAAACATAAGAGGGATCAAAAGTGGAATTACCACTATTATGAGAGACCAAAACTGCATTTAAGCCATAAAAAATTTATATCTGGTAAGATATGCATAAATAATCTATAATTATACTGATTTCGAGATGATAAAATTATAAAATTTGATGAAAAATATAAAAAAATTAAATTATTATTTTTGAACATATTTAATTTAATTTTTTTTTAACTTGGTATGTAGTTAGATTTTTAATATTATAAAATATAATTCAAATTACGCATACTTGTAGGTATCGATGAATCGTTTTACTCAACAAAATGTAACCAACGAATCAATTATTATCAATTACTTCCTCCCATCCTTATTTTAAGTTACAATATTACTATTTCTTCCAAATTTGTTACAAAATAAGTCAATTTGAACTTTCTATAGAATAATTAATTTTTTCCCGAAATTTACACTCCCCCAATCACTTTTAATTTTCTCCTTCATTCCTCCAAAACAAACTCTTCTCTTAACCATAATCAATATGATTGGATAATTAACTCCTACCTAAAATGGTGTAGCTTGTCATCTCCAACGTTCGAACCAAAGACCGCACGATTATAAGCTCTCGCCCTTATCACATTTTCAAACATTCTCACCCACATTCCTCACTGACACTGGACCACACGCTTATCTCTTTATATTCATATTTTTACTTAAAACTGAAAGAACGAATAAGTTAGAAACTTTTATAATCTTTCGAAAATGAAACTAATTGGAATAGAAACATGTAACCTTACTAATAATGAGCATTATCCCATATATTACATGTAATACTTGTTAATTTAACAATGATAAAACCATCATAAACATTCATATCATAAGGATCTTGAATATAATAATAATCACATAGATAAAACACATAAAATATACCTTAATGCAGAATTCATCATTATCAGAAGATCACCAGATATACAGGAAAACCAGATCTGCAGTAGGATCGCAATAATCTCTATAAACTAGTTTCTCCACCTTGACCTCTCATAAGTAGTAGATAGCCAGATGGAGAGGTAACTTCCATATACCCACACAGATTTTGATTGTACGTGTGTTGTTGTTTAGGGTAGGGAGATGACTAGTTTATATATCCACCAACATTAATCTAGTACGTCCATCGAATACTAGTTTAACGGTCCATTTTTAATCATAATCTTATATTGATTAAGAAACCTAAACCAACATAATTAGGCTTATTAAAGACATGTGCCATAACATCTAGGCCACATTCTTACATTCTCCCACTTGGCCAGATGTTCCACAATTCCGTTTAATAGTATAACATAAGGCTAGCAAGATTAAATCTGTCAACCATTAACATCATTAACACCATAACATAACAAACCACAAAATGTGAGTTATGGTGGTCATACACAATACAGTCATATACTCCCTTCCACACACCACAACATTAAGGGTTTATCACGTCAGGTTCATAAATTGTATATAAACAACATACAGTCCACACACTGTTATGAAAAAATCATACGAATTTCTTATTCAAACAGTCATGCATGCATAAGCATATAGAATAAAAAATAGAAAATCAGAAACAACTTATTATTGAGTTCAAGAGTGTTAGACCATCATCGTCATTAATACAACCAAGGCTCATCATAAGTACGCGTTTAAAAGCCTTTAGTTATAAACCCTTAGTTAGAATCTGCAATCATGAGATTCATTATAATATGTTCTAAACAACACTCATTGTTTCTGAATATCTTCTTTAACGATAAAGAACTAAAAAATCCTTATGTTTTCACATTAGGAACATTTATCGTTCTTTGAGAAGATAATTACTGCAACATTATCATAAATTTTCAACAGCTTGCATACAGTATCGACAACTCCAAGCCTTGAAATAAAGTTTTGCAGTCATAATGCAACAATAGTAGCCTCATAACAAGCAACAACTTTTATTTCATAATAGATGCAGTAATGACAGATTGTTTGGTACTTTCATAAGATTGCTCTTTCAATTAAGAAGAACAAATAGTCAAATATAAGCTTTCAACTGTCAATTATCCATTAAAATATGAATTTAAATGTCCAATCATTTTAATTGATTAGATAACTTACAAGCAAGCATATAATCCTTTGTTCATTCTCTTGAGAATTTTCTGAATATGACCTTTATCAGACTATCTTTCTAAACCTTCAGATTTCTTACGGAACATTGAAATTTCAATCATAAAGGAAATCTCACTCATACCTTTCATTTAAAAATTCTTAGAAAGGATTTCTTTAGTCTTACACAACAAAGACAAACCATTAGCAACAAACAAAATATCATCAATATACAAAATCACAATTATGAACATACTCCCACTGATCCTCGGCAACTACACCGATCAACAGTAATTTCCTTAAAACCAAAGAAGCAATTATATAATTAAACTTAATATATCATTGAGTGGAAGCTTGTTTCAAATCCATATATTGTCTTCATTAGTTTACACACTATTTCTTTATGCTAAATGGAAAAACCTTTAGGTTGATCCATATGAACTTCCTCATTAAGATCCTAATTGAAAATGTTGTTTTCACATTCATATAATGTAACTCTAAATCAAAATAGTCACTGAAACCAAATATCTCAATAAATCATTCTTTGAGATAAGCTAAAAGTCTCTTTATAATCAATTTCATATTTTCTGAGTGTAATCTTTTACTACAAATCTAATTTTACATATTTCGATATTGCCATTCGAATTGTGCTATGATCTTAATGATCCATTTCACTCAACTCATTTAAAATTTTCTAGCAAGTTTACAAGATTATAGACATTCTTATGAGTCATTGATTTCAACTCTCATTTCACAGCATCAATTCACTTTACAGACTTATTACCTTCTATGGTTTGTGAAAACAAAACAGAATTTATCAATACCACAATCAAATTTGACTTTGCAAATAAACAACATAATCATTGAAAATAACTTACAAGTTTATTAAAATTGCTCCAATAAGTTTAATTGCTCGATTTGGTGATAAGTTAGGTTCTCATGGGTACTTTTTCATTATTCAAATATTGTTCTTGATTATTCTAATCTTACAATAAAGAAACAACACTTCAAGGTAGTCGTGAATTTAAGAAAATTTATGGGTAATGAGATATTAACCCCTTTTTCATTAATATTCACAACTTGATTTTCAGTACTCCCACTAACTTTATCTTTCACTAAAATTTGGCATTGCCTACTTTAACAATTCTAGAACTATGGTTTGGATAAAAAAACTCTATACCCTTTTGGAGTTCTCTAGGTCACCGATAAAGTAGCCTTTAAACGTTCGAGAATCCAATTTTCTCTCATGTAGGTTATAGACGTGTGAATCTGTTAGAAAACCCCAAACATACAGGTGTCTTAAACTAAGCTTTCTTTCAGTTCATCATTCAAGAGGAATTTTGAAATTGACATACAAGAAATCTTGTTTAACAGATACACGACAATTCTAAGAACATACATCTACAAAACTTTGGGTAAAGGAATTACTCATCATACTCCTAACTATATGCATTTATGTTCTATTTTACCTTTCTGACATAGTGTATTATACACATATGCATTAACTTTCGAGGACTTAGTAAGTGGACCAGGATCCTGTCAAATTCATAATATTTTCCATAAGACTTACCACATATATCAGATCTTAAAGTTTTCACTTTTATATCTAATTGCATATCAACATTTCTTATAAATACCTTAAAGGCATTTCTTGATTGAAATTTTCATGCAGCAAATAGATACATCCATATAGTGAAAAAACCAACTATGGATGTGATAAAGTATTTTATCCACTAAAGAACAAAATATCATAAGGTCCACAAATAGCTGTGTGTATTATTTCAAGAAGTTGACTGCTTCTTGTGGCTCATTTCTTGTTATGTGTGATCTGCTTACCCTTAATGTACTCCACACATAAGTAAATATCAGTAAAATTTAGATTCATTAGAATCTCATTTTTTACTAATCTCTGGAAATTTTCTTTGGATGTATGACCCAAACATTTATGCCACAAGTAAGCAAAATTTTCATTAGTCAAACTACTATACTTTATTCAAATAATTTTATTAACATTGAATGAGGATTTTGGAACTATCAAGTTTTAATTTATATAAGCCATTAAAACATACTATGGCCGATAAATAAATTATCTTTATATAAATCAAAATAACATTCCAACCATAAATTTAATATTTAAAACATAAGAAATCCCTACATAATATTGGAACAATAAGTAGTTGTACTATAATCAACCCATCAAGTACAAGAGGGAACTTTAGATAAATATGATTCAAAGCATATAGAAGCACAATGTACACTTTTCTTTCTGTATCAAAACTTATTTTAAAGAAAGTCATTTTGACAATGTCATTCCCTTTTGCAGGAGTGACATTTGTTTATCTTTTGTTCATTCCTTCCATCATCATCAATCTGTAAAACTTAAGTAGGTTTTTTTCTTCTTAAAAGTCTTGCCTTTTGGTTTGATTTTCGTTTTCAACTTCTTATCCATTAGGTTAATGGAATGAGCTCTCATTTTCTTTAATCTCGCTTCCTTTGGCATAATCTTAATGAAAAGTTCATCAATATTTCATTGATACTTTGATGTGTTATAATTGATGTGAAACAATCCGCAACAAGAAGTAAGTTCATAATAAAGTTCATTAAGGAAGAGTCATTCATATTTATACCGAGTATCTTTAGTTTTATTACAACAATAGTCATGTTTAGGGCAATAAATACATGCTCTTTGACCTATCAACCTTCATGGTCATGAGCTCAATTATACATGTCCATACACACACCTTATTGTATAACAAAATTTCTTATCTACATCCTTAAGAAAATCATTTAGCATTATAATTTTCACTTATAGGAAAAGTTAACTTAATGTTGCTAATAATTTGTAATTTACATAAATTAAAAACAATAATCTATTGACAATAAAATATAAATGCTTACTAATTAAAAATAATTCAGACACAAAACACATTAATAAAATATTGTTGGTTTCCTTTGGGAAATACAACAATCTATCTATCATCATCATTTGAATGCTATTTGAACTTCATAAGAAAACTAAATCAACTTGATAAATATATAGTATCTTTGGATAACTATATATATGCAAAAAAAATATATTAATTTTCTTCTTTATATTATTGGTTATAGAATATTGATTTTCGTTTGGGTAAAATCCATAATTTCTATCAACCAATAAATTTCATAAGATATTCAAGAGTACATAAGATTATATGACTATACATCGAAATTAATTTGGTCACTTTGGCGACTACCAAATTAATTTTATCTAAATGTCATATAATAAAATAAATATGACATTACATAAAACATATGAAATTATATGGCCACATTCAAAATTAATTTGGTCACTTTGGTGACTAACAAATTAACCTTTCTCAATGCCATATAATAATTTATGGAAGTACATAAGTTCATAAGATTATATGACCACATTCAAAATTAATTTGGTCACTTTAGTGACACTAAATTAGTTTATCTTAATGTCATATAATTTGAATAATTCTTTCATTTATAAAATACATTCAACTATATGACCGTTATCAAAATTAATTTGGTCACTTTGATGACTAACAAACTACTTGCACACAATGTCATATAATTACAATAATCAATTTATTTTATAAATTAAATAAGTTATATGACTAAACATAGGAAATTAATTTGATCAATTTGGTGACAAACAAATTAATTTTCACTTAATGTCGTATAATTAAAACAATTATAGAATTCCATAAATTATAAAATTATATGATTACATTCAAAAATTAATTTAATCACTTTGATGATTAACAAATTAATTTTCACCTAAATATCATATAATATGTCATAAAATACATAAAATTATATGACATTATGTGAAAATTAATTTATTATAACAAATTAATTTTCACATAAACAAATTAATTTTCACATAATATCATATAATAAAATATTTAGTGATTCTTTTAACATTAATAGAATCAAAATCCACATTTACTATGCATATGTACGTACGGGCATCAATTAAATCAAGTAAAAAAAATGTAACTTTTATCCTCTATATATATATATATATATATGCTTAATTACATCTGTAACACCGTCAGACTTAATAATATATACATATATTTGCGTAAAATGAAACTTCCATACAAAACCAATACCCATATACGTATTTGTAACATCAACAAACAATTTGATGAACAAAATTTGCGCCCTCCATGTCAAACACCTTCCGACGAACTTTCATGGGAAAAAAATAAAACCCACATACGGCTTCACAAAATAAATACGGCGACTCCTCATTAAAAGAATTTATATGCAACTTCCAATATCATGCGATAAACATAAAATCAGCCCTTTTCATATATACATATATACTTGATCAATTGAACACAAAAACAAGCTGTATCGGCGGCAACAACTTTGATGAAAAACATACATAAGCCCTTAAATATATAAGCAATCATATGTAGAAAGGCCGGCGCCGCCAAGGGCCATTATAATGGAAGCATACATGTTATAATCACAAGTAAGGTATTCTCCATTCATTCCAAAATATAAGTCATTTTTACTTATTAAAAAAATGGTCAAAAATATAAGTCACTTGTCTACTTATAGGAAACAATTGATTGTTTTTACTCTATTACCCTTATTTAATTTACAATTTTATTGGAACTTATTTTTGGTATGACTTTCAAGTTATAACACTATTATCAAAAATGCATTGAATAGGAGTATAACATGTTTAACCATTAAAAGTTATGAGAATTTTCAAAAATTAATTACAGGCTTAATATTTGTGTTTTGGTCAAAACGACCTATATATTGAAATGGAGGGAGTATATAGAATTCAATATCCTCTTATATACAACTTATCGATGGATCCAATAATTTACTCAAATCCAATTAAATTCATCAACAAATTTGACGTGATAGACAAATTGTACATATTCTTCTTGCAAGCTATTTCATCACCGATCAAAGATGGCTGAACCAATTGTTTCATTTCTTATAGAAACAATCGGAAAATTGTTGATTGAGGAAGGAAATTTCTTGCGTGAGGTGAGCGATGAAACTGAGCGACTTCATTCCGAGCTGAAGATTATGCGGGCACTGCTGAAAGTTGCCAATGGAAAGCAACACGAGGCAGCCATTATCCAGGAGTGGGTTTCACAGAGTAGAAATTTGGCCTACGAAGCCGAAAACGTGCTGGAGACTGCACTTTCAAGCTTGCATCAAGGAGGAGAAAAAGAAGCACTTTATCAAATCTGAGGCGCTATGCTCGTTTTCTGAATGAATGCTACATTCGTCATAGTGCTGGATTAGAGATTCAAAGCCTGAATACTAGAATCTCTTATCTAACCCGACATTTTCAGGAATACGACATAAGGGCTGTAACTGATCAAGGAGAGGGATCATCATCAACTTCTGCAAGGCAACAACAATTGAGAAGAATGACATATTCTTATGTTGCTAATGACGATGACTTCGTGGGATTTGGAGCAGAGGTCAAAAAATTGGTAGATGTCTTGGTGGATGAAGATGCTTCCCTTTCTGGCTACCAACATCAAGGAGTCATTTCCATTTGTGCAATGGGTGGTTTGGGCAAGACGACACTTGCTAGAAATGTTTACAATCACCAATGTGAAGATTCATTTTCAAAGGTTTGCTTGGGTTTGCGTATCACAACAATGGCAAACAAGGGATCTATTGTAAGGGATTCTGTGTTAGTTTTAAATACTGAAAGCTTTGCTTGTGTGAAAAATTATTTCCCATTTTTTATATGTCGAGATAAATGTTTCAATTATATGCCTTATGTTTTACATATGTTTCAATTATATGCCTTATGTTTTACATATGTTGTCCACTTATATCTAATGACTAGATGATGAGGTGTCGGATGTAACACAGTAGATCTCATCATTGGTTAAAGTCATGATATATAAACTAGGCTCATGACTGAGACAGCTTGGACATACTGTTGGTTTAAGTCATTATGTGATTATGATATTGGTTTGTCAAAACTAATTGAATCGTATAGATATGTCCGAAACATATTGAGCATGACCAGTTTGGAATGAATTGTCTTATACTGATTTAATATACTATTCTCGGTGGGTTGGTGCGCGTATTTGATTGCTTAGTGTGTTGTTACTTGTCGAAAGGAATCCACGTACCAGTGCATCCAGGTTGATGGTGCTCTTGAGATGAGCTTGAAATGTTTGTTCTACTAAACCCGGCCGGTTGACTTATGTCCGGTATAATAATAAGGTCGAGTGGTACTAATTTCGGACTATAAGAAGTCGATTAATTAATTTATCAGTAAATTAATAAATTGATGAGCACTATATCTTTGATGTGAGGAGATTAAAAAATAATTAATTTAGTGGTTGTGGAAGCAATTTCGGTTTGAGTGGTAAATCCATAATTAATCCGTTAGTGGTACGATTAATTATGTGTTGGGTTAAATGATAAAGTAGAATTAATTATTTAATTAATTAATCCTAAGGGTCAATTGGTAAATTGACAAGGTGGAAATAGTTAATTAATTAATTAAATCTTATAGTTCAATTAGAATTAGAAAATTCAAGAATTAGGAAATCCAATTGAAATTAGGAAAATAATTGAGATTTAGAAACTAATTAATCCAAGCTCAACAAAAACGCTTAACTCGAGCCCACTTAAGGTCTCCCTTGTAATTCTATAAATAGACAAGAGATTAGCAATAATAAGACACACAATTCATAAGTTTCATAATTCTTGAAACTAGAAAGAGAAAGCTAGAGAGAGAAAAGAAAAGAAAGAATAACTCTTTAAATCTTATTTATTTAAGTATAACAATTATACTTATTGTAGGCAAGAATACTTATTCTGCATCATCGAACTTTCTTATGTGCGATCCTGTTGGCCCATTCTAAATTGGTAATGGATAATTCAATCTCATTGACTATCCAATTCGGAATAGAGGGTCAAATGGTGATTCAACACAACTTTTCCGAGCAAATTGCGTACGATCCTCTACATTGATATCCCGTTTAGCATAAGGCATGGAACTATCATCCTTATATAGCTAAACATTTACTTGATCTCTTAGTGACACTGAATTCATCATGCAAATGGTAACGCTTATCATTCCTTGGGCATGGCCATGCACTTCTCAGTTCACTATCAAGTAGCCAAGATATCATCTCTTACTTAAGAGAGATTTGTAGTCCCATCACTTCACCTACATACCTTAGCGTGTCTCATAGTGTACCCAATCATACTCGTACTTGGCAACCTGTTACGGCCCCGTTAGGCGTATGTCAAAGCACACTACAATTCACCTAAGATTATGTAGTGATTTCTGGTCTAAGGATCCTCATACGAGTACTACTCAAACGAATCACTCATGATCTAATAAGTCCATGGAGTGTTTCTTTTGGCGGATCGGTTTCATGAAATTAACTCATCTGATTATAATATCAATCAAAACGACAAATATCTATATATAGCCCTTAAAAGGGCACATACAACAGCAACATACACTTATAATAAATAATCATAAGGTGGGTTGCCAGACCAATCAAAAATAAACTTACTTTATAAGATATTAGAAATAGTATAATGCGAGTAGGATCGTATCCACAGAGAGCACCAGAGAGAAATAAATTTAGTCAAAAGTGTGTAACCAAAATGGGAGGGTTTATTTTTAATTAAACTAACTAACAAAAATCAAATTAAATTAGAGATAGAAAATTTAACAATTTATCAAATCCAAATTCGAAAAACGTTTAGTCAAGGGAATTGGACCACTTCGATGCACTAATCGATCCTTGATGCAAAAGTGTATTAACTAACTACTGGTTACACCAGTTTTCATTGTTGGAACCTCCTAACAATTCAGTCCTATTAGTTTAAGCTAGCAATTAAGGAACCTCCGTTAATTGCTTCTATAATCGATTATCAATTTTGGAACCTCCTAGAACCTAGATCACGATAGTCAAGGACCCAGTTCAACTACATTTAACCCAATTAGCTTAATTGCAATTGACTATTTATTCTTTTTAACTCACTAATTACGTACCACGTGATTAGTTTCATTGACTCTAGGGAATACCGAACCTCGTGTATTCTAGTAGATTGGATTACCTAGGAAAGCCTGTATGCTACCAGCTGTACAAACAGTGCCAAATAATCCTCAAAAAGTGCACAAGAATAAATAAGAAAACCAGTAATCAATTAATATGAACACCAATTCGATCTCATGATTAAAGTAACATCGAGGGGTTTTGATTCCATTGGCTAGACTAGAAAATTTAGCTACTCATAATTAAACTAAAATCAACAAATAAATTGTGCGACATGATTTAAAACTAAAAATTAAGAACTAGAAATAATACAAAATAGTGGTAGTTGTCCGCAGGAGAGCCACTCAGAATTCCCAAAGGCTGTTGTCCAAGAGTTGTCAAAATTGAGTCTCCCCAAAATTTGCTGCCTTGTTGCCCCAGCTCCCCGCAGTCAACCACAATAGCCAAAAAAACAATGAATCCTCCTCTGCTCTCTTTTCCAACCTAAGAAAACTTTCTTCCAGCCCATTCTTTTCCTTCCCAAAATAAAATATTCAAAACCCAAACTAAAATATTTAAAACCCAATTTTAATTAAGAACATCCCTTTTAATATAATTAAATCTTGGGTCTCAATATTCAGCCCAAATTCTTTGCCCTCATCACTCTTTCAATCCAGCCCATTAACTTCTCTTCCTCGCAGCTTCCACTTCTTCCTAAATCACCCAAAATAGCCCATTATGCTCCAAGCTCAATCTCCGTTCTGCAAGTGCAAAAATACCCCATTAAACTCCGCAATGCCTCCAAATCGGCCTAAATTCACATGAAATATAGTTATGAATTTCAAGTTCATCAAATCCCCCACACCTAAACAATGCTTGTCCCCAAGCATGACTCAAAACTCGACAAGAAAAAGAAATAAGCACCAAACAACAAACGATACATGGACCCTTAATATGCAACATACGATCAAGCAAGACTCGCAATCCATATAAGAAACTTTCATAGTATCATGCATTTGTAACGATAATATCCATTCCTCATAACTCTCCAAACTCAAATAACAAGCACGAATGACACCCACCTCTCAAGTAATTCATTCATGCACTCAAAGTGTTTAAAGGACGTACTCACTCAAGTTCATCATATAAAATTGTTCTTACCATATGCTTGCAAAATTATCACATTACTATCACTCAAATGAATCAAAGTACAAATCAAAAGGTCTTAGTTAAGGGTTATAATGAGGCTCAGAACAATGTAGGATAACAAAAATCAAACATAGGCGAAAGTTATGAAAGCAAATACATACTTTATCGTTAATCTTTCAACCATCTTACCAAGGATGACCCATGCAGGACACTAGTAACTCACCAAGAATTCCAAACTTCGCTCTTCCCACAATTTCACCCCCTTTTTTCTTTCTTTCTTTTCTTTTTTTTTTCTCTTGTTCTTCTTATTTTTTTTTCTCTAGCCACACAAATTCATTTGAATTTGTTTATTTTGGCTCCTTTTCTTTCTTGTCTTCTTTTTTTTTTCTTCTTTTTTTTTTTTAATTTTTTTCTTACTTTTTTTTTTCAACAGTCTTGGTCAGAGCACAACTTATCCTTAATGAGTTACTATTGCCTTGCAATGTCCGCCTTCACACCACAAACCCAAGTTAACAACCAAGTATGTACTTCTTTCAATAACTAGGCGAAAAGAGCAAGCTAAACACAGGCCTAGGTTTAATTTAGTGGCTTTAAAATCAAAGAATCAGGTCCAAGCTTCAAAAAGGTTAACTAAGGGTAAGCATTGAAGGTTGGATTTTTTAGCAAGCCAAATTTGGTTATCCTATTGCCTTTATCATTTTTGTACTTCAAATTCACAAGCAACGGTAACATGCATAACCAAGCAAGTTCCATAATATGCAAACTATGTGTGAAACACTCTAAAGAAAACAAATTGAGCACAAGAAAGAATTATTGCTCATTAAGGCCCAAAATCTCACTGTTTCTAGCTTTTTGGGTGTCACTCACACAAGTATCATCATCTGAATTATCACAAGGAACAATTATAGTCATCCAACACACAATACTACTAATATTCCCTACATTTCATCCTTACCTCACCAAATCACAAATTGCATATCAAATTTCCAACACAAAACATATAACATTTACATCTCCCCCACACCTAGACTTTAAACACAATAAAACACAAAACATCCCCAAAACAATAATCATACAAAACAATCCCCCCACACCCTAAACTCTACATTGTCCCCAATGTAGAAAAAAATAGGCATAAACAGAATCGCAAAAACAAACACCACCAAGACAGAATAAAAATAAATAAAATAAATAACTAAAACAAAAAAACGTTAGTAAGGGGAAGAGAAACTTCTCTATGGTGGAGGAATTGGTGGTTTCAAACCCACATGTGTGCGAAGGGCGTGTGGTAACCGCTGCTGAGTTGCTTGGATTGCAAAACCCAGCATTCGCCTATGAACGAGTTGACGAACTCGTGAACTCGAAGAAGAAGAATGCTGGTCCGACGAACACCCTCTTCGATGTGGAAGTCGGAGAAGAACAGGCGGCAGAGAAATCGAGCTCACTGCTGCTAAAGACTACCTTTTGACGGACGAGAGTGATTGCGGCGGAGATGGCTTGGAGAACAAAAATCGGGCTCTGCGGGTTTGTTCTAGCGCTGGCTCTTCATCGATTGTGGAGATGGAGGACCGCCAATTGAAATCACGGTGAACACACAGAGAGGGAGGTTCGGTCGCGCTATCCGGCTGAGACTATGAGCGACGGATTGGATTTGCGGTGAGACAACCTCGAAATATTGAAGAAGAAAAAAACTTGGATGGTGATTGATGGTGGTGGCGGATTTGGTTGGGAAAAGGGAGTCGGGCGCCGCTAGTTGAAAACAAGAATGAAAACAACTGGAATTAAGAACCATAATTAAAAAAGAAAAGGAAAAGGATTTTTTTTTTAAGTGTAAATGACATGGGCATGTCATAGGGAAGATTGTAATCAGCCCAACTCATTAAAAATTCCAATAAAAAGCAAAGAAAAATGTGGAAAAATCAAAGGAACTGACCTGGGAATGTCAGAGGAAAAATTATATTCTGCCCCCATCCCTTAAAAGTCAAAGGAAACTCACCTGGGCATGTCAGAAGAAGAATTGTATTCTGTCCAAGCCTTCAAAAAATACAAAAACCATGCGAACTCTGCCCAAGCCTTCAGAAAATACAAAAACCATGCAAACCTTGACCTGGGCATATCAGAGGAAAAATTCTATTCGGTCCAGCTTCCTTAAAAATTCAAGAAAAATCTCACCTGGGCATGTCAGAAGAAGAATTCTATCCTGCCCAAACCTTTAATTCCCCTCGAATTTTCATCTAAAAATCACTTAAAAATATAATTAAAAGACTAAATATACTTCAAAAAAAACTTAGAAAAAATTTGGGTTGCCTCCCATAAGGGCCTTTCTTTAACGTCTTTGGCTAGACTCACTTTTTCTCAATTATTCTGCATAAATTGGTTGAACTAACATGATCATCTCTACGGCCTCATTGGTTCTATATTCCAGAAACGGCTTAAGCCTATGACCATTAACATGCAACACTTTTCCATATTTTAAGCATTGAATTCCAATCATCCCATATGGAGAAATACTTACCACATTATACGGTCCAGTCCATCTTGACTTGAGCTTACCGGGCATAAACTTTAGCTTGGAGTCGAAAAGAAGTACCTTTTGTCCTACCACAAATTCCTTTCTCCTCAAAAGCTTGTCATGAGCGAGCTTGGTCCTTTCCTTGTAGAGTTGGGAATTATCATATGCCTCTAAGCGAATCTCCTCTAATTCTTGCAACTGCAGTTTCCTCTCTAGTCCCACTTCTTGAGCATCCATATTGAATTGCTTAACAGCCCAAAAAGCACGATGCTCTAACTCAACATGTAAGTGACACAATTTCCCAAAAACTAACATGTAAGGCGACATGCCAATGGGAGTCTTGTATGCCGTGCGGTAAGCCCATAATGCATCCTCTAGCCTTAGGCTCCAATCCTTACGGCCTGGATTCACCATCTTCTCCAAGATGCTTTTGATCTCTGTGTTTGAAATCTCGGCTTGACCATTGGTCTGAGGGTGATACGCATTGGAAATTCGACGACGAACTCCATAGCGCTTCATTAATGCCTCAACTTGGCGATTGCAAAAATGCGTTCCTTGGTCACTTATTATAGCATTGGGCACGCCAAACCGACTAAAGATGTTAGATTTAAGAAACCCTGCAACAACTTTAGCTTCATTAGTCTGGGTAGCCTTTGCTTCTACCCATTTCGAGACATAATCAACAGCAAGCAAAATGTACAATTTTCCACAAGAACTTGGAAATGGACCCATAAAATCCATCCCCCATACATAAAAAATCTCACAAAACAACATAGGTACTTGAGGAATCTCATTCCTAGAAGATAAATTGCCTACCCTCTGACACCTATCACATTTCTTGCAGTAATCACATGCATACTTAAATAAAGAATTCCAATAAAAACCACAATCTAGAACTTTCCTAGCAGTACGCTTTGGACCAAAGTGACCACCACAAGCATGAGAATGACAAAATTCAAGTATGGACTGAATTTCATGATTAGCAACACATCTCCTAATTACTTGATCAGAACATATTTTCCACATATAAGGTTCATCCCAAACATAGTGCCTAAATTGATACTTCAATTTATTTTGCTTATAACTATTCATGTTGGGAGGAAACTTACCGCTTGTCAGATAGTTAACTATGTCTGCATACCATGGCTCGTGACCTTGCAATACCCACAACTTCTCTTCTGGAAACACCTCTGAGATAGGCCTAGAATTCTCTTCATGAACCAGCCTGCTAAGATTATCAGCAACTGAATTATCTGCACCTTTCCTATCCTTGATCTCCCAATCAAATTCTTGCAGCAGGAGAATCCATCTTATGAGTCGCGGCTTTGACTCCTTCTTTGCCAACAGGAACTTTAGAGCTGCATGATCAGAATAAACAACAACCTTAGAACCTAGCAAATAAGAACGAAACTTTTCAAAAGCAAACACTATTGCTAAAAGTTCTTTTTCTGTTGTTGTGTAGTTGCATTGCACCGAGTCAAGTGTCTTGGATGCATAGTAAATGACATGGCGCTGTCTTCCATTCCGCTGTCCAAGCACTTCTCCCACAGCATATTGACTCGCGTCACACATGAGCTCGAATGGCAAGTCCCAATTTGGGGGCTGGATGATAGGAGTAGATGTGAGTAACTCCTTCAACCTCTGAAATGCACTTCTGCACTCCTCACCAAAATCAAATGGCACGTCATCGATAGGGGTCGAGTGATTTTGCAGAAGTCCTTAATAAATCGCCGATAAAAACCTGCATGACCAAGGAAACTCTGAATTTCTCAGACATTAGTAGGATAAGGTAAGCTAGCAATTTAGTCGACCTTCGCCTTATCCATCTTTATTCCCCTAGAAGACACGACATGACCTAATACAATGCCCTCTCTTACCATAAAGTGGCATTTCTCATAGTTTAACACTAAATCTTTCTCAAAGCATCTATGCAGAACCATGGTTAAACTATCGAGACAATGATCAAAGGAATCACCTTACACAGTAAAATCATCCATAAAGATCTCAATGCATTTTTCAAGAAAATCAGAAAATATGCTCATCATGCATCTTTGACAAGTCCCAGGTGCATTACACAGACCAAAAGGCATACGGCGATAAATAAAAGTACCAAATGGGCAAGTAAAAGTGGTTTTATCTTGGTCCTCTGGAGCTACCGCTATTTGGTAGTAACCAGAGTACCCATCCAGGAAGCAGAAGAAATCCTTACCTGCCAATCGCTCCAACATCTGATCAATGAAAGGGAGCGGGAAGTGGTCCTTCCTTGTGGCTGCATTTAGCTTGCAAAAATCAATGCACATACGCCAACCTGTCTGCAATCTCATGGGAACCAACTCGTTTGCTCCATTTTTAACTAACTGAAAACCGGATTTCTTAGACACTACATGTACTGGGCTAACCCACTTACTATCCGGAACTGCATAAATTATACATGCATCGAGGAGCTTAATAATCTCTTTCATTACTACTTCTTTCATGGCAGGATTCAGCTTCCTCTGGGCTTCTCTAACCGGCTTAGAATCTGCCTCCAACAAAATCTGGTGCATGCAGATCGAAGGACTGATTCCTTTGATGTCGGCCAGTGTCCATCCAATTGCTGTTCTATACTCCCTCAACACTCTTAGTAGTTTCTCCTCTTGCAAGTCTGTCAACTCCTTGGAGATGATCACAGGCAAAGTCTCAAACTCTCCCAAGTATACATACTTGAGGTGATTCGGCAGTGTCTTCAATTCAAGTTTAGGTGCCTACACCACATAAGGCAGATTTTTGTTAGAATTAACAGGTAATCCTGAAATTGGTTAGCCAACTTTGGTGGCAATTCCGGACTAGCATGGAAT
The DNA here is from genome assembly GCA_030378225.1 of Knoxia roxburghii. Taxonomy (NCBI): domain Eukaryota; kingdom Viridiplantae; phylum Streptophyta; class Magnoliopsida; order Gentianales; family Rubiaceae; genus Knoxia; species Knoxia roxburghii. The sequence goes on along the minus strand of CM059420.1, from coordinate 38,150,754 downwards.
GCCAAGACTGCCTTAATGACCGCTTCACTCACATTGCTGCGAGTATCAATTTCCTGCACACTATGCTGTAAAACAAAATTCAACTCATCCTGCATTAGATTAAACTCAATCTCTTCCTGCACAATAGAGTCTACTAGACTAACATTAATAAAATATTCAGAGTCTGGTGGGTACTTCATAGCTTCATACATATTAAACTGCACTTTTTTTCACCATCAAATTCAAAAGTAAACACACCAGCATCTACATCTATCTTTGTCTTAGCCGTTTTCATAAATGACCTACCCAATAAAAGAATATCATAATTTGTCACATGTTCATCATTCATGTCAAGAATGTAAAAATCAGCAGGAAAAATCAACTTATCACATTTAACTAGTACATCCTCGACTACTCCCTCTGGATAAATCATCGACCTATTGGCTAACTGGACAATCACATTTGTATTTTTAAGAGCCCCAATTTTTAACTTTTTAAACAAAGACAAAGACATCACATTAATTGAAGCTCCTAAATCTAGCATAGCTGTTTTTATAACACGTGACCCAATAACACAAGATATGGCAAAAATACCTGGATCAGTACACTTCTGAGGCAACTTAAGTTGAAGAACTGAGGAAATATTCTCGTGCAAGTAGACCTTACCTTCAGGTCTCCTCTTCTTGGTCAGCAACGACTTTAAAAATTTCGCATACCGTGGAATCTGTGCAATGGCCTCCATCAATGGTATGTTTATTGCCACTTTACGAAATACTTCAAGCACCTCATCGTCACTGTAATCCTTTCTCACTTGGACTAACCTGCCAGGAAAAGGGGGTGGAATCACACTTTCAATTTTTCTCACAACAAATTTAGGAGTTACCTCTTTCTCTGGCAACTCTTTCATTTCCTCTTCCTTTTCTGACTTCTAAGAAGGTTTTTGAACTTCAACAGTCGGATTTTTTGGTTCTTGCAATTCTCTCCCACTCCTCAAAGTCATGGCACTCACATTTTCGGTTGAACTACCTTGTTGAGATGGAAGTTTTCCTTGGGCCCTTTCTCTCTGATTAACTTGAGTGGCTAGCTGAGAGATTTGTTTCTCTAAGTTTTTAATTGTAACCTGTGACTGCTGCTCTCTAGCCTGTTGTTGTTGTTCTCTTGCTTGATCCCTCTCAACAAGACCCTGCACAGTAACTGTCAATCCTCTAATCATCGATTCGACTGACAAACCTGAAGCCTCTGCTGGTGGAGGTACTGGGTTCCTAACTGGGGGTTGGAAATTGGAGTGCTGAGGTTGAGGTTGAAAACCAGGCTGCTTGTAGCTGAAATTGGGATGATTCCTCCACCCTGGGTTGCAGGTATTAGAATAGGGGTCATATCTTCTCTGGCGTGGGGCCTGGAATTCGCTCACAATATTTACTTGCTCTCCTTCTTGCATTGCTGGACAATCATCAGAGGCATGTCCTTGCATTGCACAAATTCCGCAGACCTTCACTACTTGCAACTGCCCCACAGCAAGCTGGTGCACCAAATCAGTCAATTGTTCAATCTTATTTTCCATGTTAGAGACACTCACCTCGTTAACTCGTCTGGTGGGCATGTCTGCTCGCCTATGAAATTGTTGAGAAGTCTCAGCCATCACAGAGATTAGCCTCATTGCCTCTGCAGGAGTCTTATTCATCAATGCTCATCCACTTGCAGAATATATCTTGTCTCTGTGCAACTCGGATAGGCCCTCATAAAAATACTGAATCAGGAGTTGCTCAGGAATCTGGTGTTGGGGGCAGCTTCTGCAAAGATCACTGAACCATTCCCAGTACTCATACAGATTTCAGCAGTTGCTTGTCCGACACCGCAGATATCCTTTCTGATATTAGAAGCTCAGGAGGTTGGGAAGAATTTCTCCAAAAACCTTTTATTTAGCTCGTTCCATGTGGTAATGGATCCTGCTGGTAGCCTAAAGAGCCAGTGTTTTGCCTTATCTTCCAAGGAAAATGGGAACGCCCTCAGCTTGACTTACTCCTCTGTAACTCCTTGGTAACTCACTGCCGAGCATACAATGTGGAACTCCATCAAGTGCTTGTGGGGGTCCTTGATGGGTCGTCAACCAATCAAAAATAAATACCTACTCTACACAGAATAAAATAGCAAGCAGTGAGTAGGATCGTCTCCACAGGAAGCAGGGTAGTGAATTAATTAAATCAGAACCTGGTAACCAAAAGGGGGGTTTTTGAGAATTTAATCTACTTAAATAAACTTCAATTAAAATTAATAAAGAAAACAAGAATTGACTTAAATCTAATTTAGGAAATGATCTAGTCAAAGGAATTGTTTCCCACCCAGATGTGATAAATTGATCCTCGATGAACAAATTTTCTTAATTAACCTTGATTATATTGGTTTTCCCTGTTGAAACCTCCTAACAGTTCAGTCCTATAAATTTAACCCAGCAATTAAGGAACCTCCGTTAATTGCATCTATAATCGAATATCTGTCCTGGAACCTCCTAGAACATTGATTTCGATAGTCTAGGACCCAATTCAATTTACAATTAATCAAACCTTGTTTAATTGCACGTTGATTATTTATTCCCTTCAAAACGCTAACCTACGTACCACGTGATTAGTTGAATTGAAACTCTTAGGAATACCGAACCTCGTGTATTCGAGTTGACTAGACTACCTAGGAAGAATTGAATGCTACCAGCTATTCAATTAATGCTAAATAATCTAACATACAAAACGGAGAATAAATAAATAATCAAAAATCAATTGATAATCAGAACAAATTTATCTCACAATTTAATTCACATCTAGGGTGTAATTCCTCTGACTAGAATTAAAGGTTTAGCTACTCATAATTGAATTAAAAACAAAACTAATAATATGAAACAATTTTTCCATGAAGAATAAAGCAGGAAAAATACTACTCAAATGTTGCATGAAGCCTTCGCACCAAGCGCCGCTCCAGTGGTCACCAAGTCTGCCGACTTCCCACACCAAAATTCTCCCAAAACCAAAGTCAAAGATATCTCCCAGGTTAACCTACGTTTTTGTTATATATCCTCCTCCCCATAACGGGCCCACAATTGAATTTATATAATTATCCCTAATTAAGTTTGGACACCAATTAAAATAAAACTGATTGTAAAATCCAAAATAAATCTTGGGTCTCAACCCACAGCCCACTTTAATAAATCTCCCTTTGCAGTTTTTTTCTTCAATCCAGCCCACTTCTTCCAAAATTTGCCAAAATCTCTTTTCTTTGCTTTCCTTTATGAAATCTCCCCTGCAAATAAAATTAGCCTATTAGCTCATTAAATCCCTCAAAATAGCCCTCAAATTGCATTCAATCCACCACTTAATTTCCAGCTTATCAAATTCCCCCACACCTAAACAATGCTTGTCCCCAAGCATGACTCAACACTAAACAAGAATCACAAAACAAACACACACAATAACTTGGCTTCTCAATATGCAATGTGTAACTAAGCAAGATTTGCAATCCACATAGGAGTTTTCATAGCATCAAGCATTTGTAATGACTATACCACTTCCTCATAACTTCCCAAACTCAAATAACACATAAAAGTGACAACCACCTCACCGGTAATCTCTCATGCACTCAAAAGTGTTTCAAGGACATTTAAACACTCAATTCATCACATAGCATGTTCTTGCCATAAGCTTGCAAAATTATCACATTACTATTACTCAAATAAATCAAAGTACAAATCAAAAGGTCTTCGTCAAGGGTCATCATGGGGCTCAGGACAAGGTAGGATAAACAAGGATTAAACAAAGGCTAAAGTCATGAAAGAAAGAACATACTTGATTTTTAACTTTCAACCATCTTACCGAGGATGACCCATGCAAAACACTAGTAACTCACCAAGAATTCCAAACTTTGCTCTTTCCACAATTTCCAATTTTTTCTCTTTTTTTTTTTTCTAGCCACACAAATTCATTTGAATTTGTTTATACTGGCTATTTTTCTTTCTTGTCTTCTTTTTTTCCTTCATTTTCTTTTTTTTTTTCTTTTTTTCTTTGTCAGAGCACAACTTATCCTTAATGAGTTACTATTGCCTTACAATGTCCGCCTTCAAACCACAAACCCAAGTTAACAACCAAGTATATACTTCTTTCAATAACTAGGGAAGAAGAGCAAGCTAAACACAGGCCTAGGTTTAATTTAGTGGCTTTAAAATCAAAGAATCAGGTCCAAGCTTCGAAAAGGTTAACTAAGGGTAAGCATTGAAGGTTGGATTTTTTTAGCAAGCCAAATTTGGTTATCCTATTGCCTTTATCCTTTTTGTACTTCAAATTTACAAGCAATGGTAACATGCATAACAAAGCAAGTTCTAGAATATGCAAACTATGTGTGAAACACTCTAAAAAAAAAACAATTTGAGCACAAGAAAGAGTTGTTGCTCGTTAAGGCCCAAAATCTCACCTAAAATGGCTTTTGGTGTCACTTTAACATGCATCGTCATTTGAGTTATCACAAAGAGAAGTTATAGTCATCCAACACCAAACACTACTAATTCTTCCTACATTTCATCCTTATCTTACCTAAATCACACATTGCCTATCAATTATCCACACAAAACATAAAACAAAACATACTTAAAACAAAGCAACCAAAATAACACCCCCCCACACCTAAAATCTACATTGTCCTCAATGTAGACAATAAGTATGAAGTCAACAAGCAACGCATAAAAAAAATAACTAGACACTAAATTGAATTACTAAACAAAATTAAGGTATGGAGGAAACTCCCTATGGTGGAGGAGCTGCTGGATTGAGGCCGACTCGATCACACAAGGCCTGGAGAGTTGCTTGATGGATTGCTAAAACCTCTTGAATGCTATTAAGCTGGGCTTGGAGAGCTGTGAATTGCTCCTTGGTCACGAAGGAAGAATCGTCTTGTTCGTCCTCGGATTCACCTGCATGAGAAGAACTGGCATGCGTGCTCGGGAATGGTTTTCCCGGTGGAAGAAACTCATATGAATCACCTTTACAAACAATGAGTTGCATGCGTAATAAACTAGGCAAATTCAAAGGCACCACAGGACGAGCCACATGTAAAGGATTATGCTGTAAATCCAAAACCTTTAAATTAACTGCCAAATGGGTTATTAACGATCCCAAGGTTAACCCCCTGCCCTTACGGTTATGAGAAGCTCTCAATTGATGCACAAAAGTATAAGCAAAGCACACACGTTTCCGCTGGATCATGCGAGTAATTAAAAACAATTCGTGTGTGGTGATTATGTTCGCTTGATCCTTCCTCCCTGCTAAACTATAGCCCAGGAATCTATGGCACAATCTTAATACAGGATCCTCAAAGAAATAATCACAGACTTTGCTTGGTTTAAAAATATCCAAAGATTTAGGAGCTAATCTTTTCCATGCAGCAAGACATTCAGTAGGATAAAAACCTTGCGGGACATCTAACTCACATGACGTATAAGCTTCAGTTTTAGACTCACTCTCAGAAATAAAACCCATTGCTATATCGAATTGCACCAAAGACATTTTAAAGCACTTATTCATCCGTTGAAAACAAATAACATTTGGTGAATCCAGAGTAAAATTCTGCTTTGGAGGTTTATATTCTAAACTCGCATGAAATTCCCTCGTTAATTCAACATAAGCAGGCAAGGATAAATTGAAATATTCTTCCCAACCAATACCCTCAAACATTGCCCGCACTGCATCATAAACATTCAACTTATGCAAAGCTTCCAAATCAAAACATTTACACTCATAAATACTTTTGGAAGAAAGCAGTTTATACTTCTCCTGGTGACTGGGTTTAGCAAATTTTACCTTGAATAAACGAGAGTCGGAAGGGGGCAGAGTATTGGGGCCTGAGGTGGTCTTCCGACGTCCTTTCCGCGTGTTGTCTTCTCCTTTTGATTGTTCTGGCGGCAACCTAGTCCTTTTAGGTGGCGGCTCTGGTACATCGCTGGAGGAGGACGAAACGACGGCAGCCGAATGCCCAGGTGAATTATCGGCAGTAGAAGTTTGGGGAGGACCTGGAGTGTCCGCCGGCCGCTTGGCTTGGGGCCCTCGAACAGGAACTAGCGCCCGAGCGGACCGAACCGACGGCAAGGAAGATGATGGATGGGCCGCTGGGACAGCGGTGGAGGAAGAAGGAGCGGCAGCAGCAGACTGCGCAGGAGAAATGGCGGCGGTGGAACCTGGAATAGGGCCTGGATGGTCCGTCGGCGCCGATGAATGTAGCTCCAACAGTGATGGGCGGTGTGCGCGTGCTTTCCTGCGAGCCATGAAGAAACCCCAAAAAAAACTGAAATCAAATTAAAGTGGGGAAACAAAAAGGAGAGGAGTGGGGCACGGGTGGTAGCAGGTCGGGAAAAGTGGCGGTGGTTTCGAAAGCAAGGATATGGCCGGCGAGTTGGTGGCGTGGAGCAGAGGGGCGGTGGTTGGCGACAGCAGGGAGAAAAAGAGAAAGGCTGCGAGGGTTTGGAATTGGAAAGGATGAACAGAGGGAAAAGAAAAAAAAAACCGTCTGACTTACTTTGTTTTTTTTTTTTTTTTTAACTTGACGGAAGACCCTTAGTCGACATGCCCATGTGAGAAAGAAACTTGTATTCTGTTTGGGACCCGAAAAATCTTTAAGAAACACAAAAAGGGTTGACATGGGCATGTCACAAGAAAACTTGTATTCTGTTGGTGAACCAAAAATTCTTTAAAAACACTACAGATTTTTGACATGGGCATGTCACAAGAAAACTTGTATTCTGTTGGTGGACCAAAAATTCTTTAAAAACACAACAGATTTTTGACATGGGCATGTCACAAGAAAACTTGTATTCTGTTGGTGGACCAAAAATTCTTTAAAAACACAACAGATTTTTGACATGGGCATGTCACAAGAAAACTTGTATTCTGTTGGTGAACCAAAAATTCTTTAAAAACACAACAGATTTTTGACATGGGCATGTCACAAGAAAACTTGTATTCTGTTGGTCCTCCTGCTCCTCAAACCTAAAAAAAATGATAAAAATTAGATCAACCTAAAGGAAAAGAACTATAAAAATTTTGGGTTACCTCCCAACAAGCGCCTTTCTTTTATGTCTTTGGCTAGACACAGTTATGCTTCTAACTAATCCACATACCATGGCTGAAATAATGTAATCTCCTCCACATGCTCAATAATATCATTATCAAGAAAAGGTTTAAGTCTATGACCATTAACACAAAACACTTTGCCTGATTTTAAACTTTGAATCTCAATCATGCCATAAGGAGAAATACTTACCACCAAATACGGACCATGCCATCTTGACTTTAACTTACCTGGCATGAATTTCAACTTGGAATCAAATAGAAGCACCCTCTGACCAACCACAAAGTCTTTTTTTCTCAGCAGTTTATCATGTATGATTTTGGTCCTTTCCTTGTACAACTGCGAGTTGTCATACGCCTCTAATCGAATTTCTTCCAACTCTTGCAGTTGTAGTTTCCTTTCCATCCCAATCTCCTTTGCATCCGTATTAAACTGTTTGACTGCCCAAAAAGCACGATGTTCTAGCTCAACAGGTAAATGACACATTTTTCCGAAAACTAACCTGTACGGAGACATTCCAATTGGCGTTTTGTATGCTGTTCGATACGCCCACAGAGCATCTTCCAACCGCAAACTCCAATCCTTCCGACTAGGATTCACTGTCTTCTCTAAAATGCTCTTTATCTCACGGTTGGATATTTCAGCTTGCCCGTTGGTCTGTGGGTGGTATGCGGTGGACACGCGATGATTTACGCCATATCTCCTCATCAATGCCTCGACTTGTCGATTGCAAAAATGTGTCCCCTGGTCACTTATGATCGCTTTTGGCACTCCAAACTGACTGAAAATGTTAGACTTAAGGAATCCTGTAACAACTTTAGCGTCATTAGTTTGGGTAGCTTTCGCTTCTACCCATTTCGATACATAATCGACGCAAGCAGAATATACAACTTTCCACATGAGCTTGGAAATGGTCCCATAAAATCCATGCCCCATACATCAAAAATTTCGCAAAATAACATGGGAGTCTGAGGCATCTCATTTCTAGACGATAAATTTCCTACTCTCTGGCATTTATCACATCTCTTGCAAAAATCATAAGCATCCTTAAATAAAGAAGTCCAATAAAACCCACAGTCTAACACTTTCCTAGCAGTTCTTTTTGGGCCAAAATGACCACCACATGCATGAGAATGACAAAATTCAAGCACAGAATGTATTTCATGATTAGCCACACACCTCCTCACTACTTGGTCAGAACAAATTTTCCACAAGTAAGGCTCATCCCACACATAATGCTAAAATTGAGCTTTCAATTTATTTCGCTGGTAAACATTCATATTGGGAGGAAACTTACCACTTGTCAAGTAGTTTACTATATCGGCATACCATGGCTCTTTACCTTGCAACGCCCACAGCTTCTCCTCTGGAAATAACTCTGCAATGGGTTTGGAGTCCTCGTCACGCACTAAACGGCTGAGGTGATCAGCAACTGAGTTGTCCGCACCCTTGAAAGGAAGTGGAAAGTGATCCTTCCTTGTAGCTGCATTTAACTTCCTAAACTCTATGCACATGCACCAACCTGTCTGTAATCTCATAGGAACCAACTCATTAGCCTCGTTTTTAACCAATTGAAATCCCGACTTCTTAGGTACAACATGGACTGGGCTAACCCATTTACTATCAGAAACAGAATAAATAATTCCTGCATCAAGTAATTTAATTATTTCCTTCATCACTACCTCTTTCATTGCAGGATTTAATTTCCTCTGAGCTTCTCGGACAGGTTTCGAGTCTGCTTCAAGAAAAATGCGATGCATGCAGATGGAAGGACTAATTCCCTTGATATCTGCTAGTGTCCACCCTATGGCTGTTCTGTTGTCCCGCAATACTCTCAGCAACTTTTCTTCTTGCACTTCAGTGAGACCTTTTGAAATGATCACGGGCAATGTGTCAAGCTCTCCCAAGTAAACATACTTGAGATGACTCGGCAATGTCTTCAGCTCTAACTTGGGTGCCTGTACCACAGAAGGTAAAACTCTTTCAGAAAATGAAGGCAATTCCAAAAAATTATGTGCAAACCTCGGTGGCAGCTCAGGATTGGCATGAAACGCCATTATCGCCTCAATGACAGCTTCACTCATGTCTTTGTGAGTGTCTTTTTCCTGCAAACTATGCTGTAACACAAAGTTCAGCTCATCAAGCATCAGATTAAACTCTATCTCTTCTTGCACAATAGCATCAACTAAGCTAACATTAACAAAATACTCAGAGTCAGGTGGGTACTTCATAGCTTCATACATGTTAAATTGCACTTTCTCACCATCAAACTCAAAAGTAAAAATGCCAGCATCAACATCAATTTTTGTTTTGGCAGTTTTCATGAATGATCTTCCTAACAACAAAATATCAGCATTTATAACATGTTCATCATTCATGTCAAGGATGTAAAAGTCAGCAGGAAATATTAATTTATCGCATTTAACTAAGACATCCTCCACTACCCCTTCGGGATATATCATTGATCTATTTGCTAATTGCACTATTACATTTGTGTCTTTAAGAGCTCCAATCTTTAACTTCTTAAAAAGAGATAAAGACATCACATTAATCGAAGCACCTAAATCCAGCATAGCTGCTTCTATTACCCTTGACCCAATAACACATGAAATAGCAAATATACCTGGGTCTGTGCATTTTTGAGGCAATTTCCGCTGAAGTACTGAAGATACATTCTCATTGACATACACTTTACCTTCCGGTCGCCTCTTCCTAGTCAAAAGTGACTTCAAGAATTTTGCATACCTCGGGATTTGACCTATGGCTTCCATCAAGGGTATGTTGATTGTCACCTTTCGAAACACATCTAGAACCTCATCATCACTGTATTCCTTCCTCGTTGGTGCCAACCTGCCAGGAAAAGGTGGAACTAAACTTTCAGTATTTTTCTCAGGAGATTTAGAACTTACCTCTTGTTCGTTCTTCTCTTCAATCTCCACTTCCTCCTTTGATTCCTGTGAAGATGCTTTGGCAGCTGGAATGGGAGCTGGGAGGTCCGGTAACTCTTTCCCACTTCTCAGGGTCATGGCACTAACATTCTCCATTGAGCTCGATCCCGCTTGAGATGGAAGTTTCCCATTTGCTCTGTCCCTCTGATTCATTTGAGTGGCCAACTGTGAGACTTGCTTCTCCAAATTCCTAATAGCTGCTTGAGACTGTTGTTCACGTGTTTGCTCTCTCTCAACCATTCCATTCACCGTCATTGTTAAATTCTTAATCATTTCTTCCATGGAAGGTCCTGAAGCATTTCCCTGTACAGAAGCTGGGTTTCTCATTTGAGGTTGAGGCTGTGGATGTGGTTGTACACCAGGCTGCTGAAATCCAGGTTGCTTATAACTGAAATTCGGATGATTCCTCCATCCCGGATTGTAGGAATTACTATACGGATCATACTTCCTTTGCGGAACCTGAAATCCGCCTACAGCATTTACCAATTCACCTTCCTGCATAACATGACAATCCTCTGAAGTGTGTCCTTGCATTGCACAAATACCACACACCTTAACTGATTGCAACTGTCCAACTGCTAACTGACGCACCACACTAGTCAGTTCAGCAATTTGATTTTCTATACTTGGAGTACCGACCTCATTTACTCTTCTGGTGACCGGTTCTGCTCTCCTATAGAACTGCTGTGAGGTCTCCGCCATTACTGAAATCAACCTGCGCGCCTCTGTAGGAGTCTTGTTCATAAGTGCTCCTCTACTCGCTGAATCAATTTTATCTCTGTCAAGCTCAGATAACCCCTCATAAAAATATTGGATCAGCAACTGCTCGGGGATCTGATGCTGAGGACAGCTTCTGCACAAATCACTGAATCTCTCCCAATATTCGTACAAGCTCTCTCCACTGTATTGTCGGATACCACATATATCCTTTCTGATGTTAGAAGCCCGAGATGCAGGGAAAAACTTCTCCAAAAACAGCTTCTTCAGATCATTCCATGTGGTGACTGAGCCTGTGGGTAACCCAAATAACCAATGTTTTGCCTTGTCCTCCAAAGAAAAGGGAAAAGCCCGCAACTTAATCTGCTCTTCAGTGACATTTTCGTAGCTCACTGCTGAACAGACGATATGAAACTCCATCAGATGCTTGTGAGGATCCTCGCCTGTCAAACCACGAAATTTAGGAAGTAAGTGAATCGTACTAGATTTTAATTCAAATCTAGGTGTATTATCAGGAAGAGCAATGCATAAAGATTGTGGGTTGGCATCAGGAGTTGACAGCTCCCTTAAGGTGCGGTCTGCCATTGGTGTTGTAACCAACTCTTCTTCCACTTCAGGAACTTGAATTTCTTCTTGTTCGTCAACTGGTGGAGCCCCAGATGTTGACTCAACCAGTTGCTCTCTTTGTTTCTTCTCTTTGGTGTTCCTCTTTGCAGTCTTCTCTATCTCTGGATCAAAGACGAGTTTGCCTGTACGAGAAGAGCGAACCATAAAAAGGAACAAACAATTCTGATAAAATTAAAAACACTAAACCGTGCTCCCCGGCAACGGCGCCAAAATTTGATGGGTCGTCAACCAATCAAAAATAAATACCTACTCTACACAGAATAAAATAGCAAGCAGTGAGTAGGATCGTCTCCACAGGAAGCAGGGTAGTAAATTAATTAAATCAGAACCTGGTAACCAAAAGGGGGGTTTTTGAGAATTTAATCTACTTAAATAAACTTCAATTAAAATTAATAAAGAAAACAAGAATTGACTTAAATCTAATTTAGGAAATGATCTAGTCAAAGGAATTGTTTCCCACCCAGATGTGATAAATTGATCCTCGATGCACAAATTTTCCCAATTAACCTTGATTATATTGGTTTTCCCTGTTGAAACCTCCTAACAGTTCAGTCCTATAAATTTAACCCAGCAATTAAGGAACCTCCGTTAACTGCATCTATAATCGAATATCTGTCCTGGAACCTCCTAGAACATTGATTTCGATAGTCTAGGACCCAATTCAATTTACAATTAATCAAACCTTGTTTAATTGCACGTTGATTATTTATTCCCTTCAAATCGCTAACCTACGTACCACGTGATTAGTTGAATTGAAACTCTTAGGAATACCGAACCTCGTGTATTCGAGTTGACTAGACTACCTAGGAAGAATTGAATGCTACCAGCTATTCAATTAATGCTAAATAATCTAACATACAAAACGGAGAATAAATAAATAATCAAAAATCAATTGATAATCAGAACAAATTTATCTCACAATTTAATTCACATCTAGGGTGTAATTCCTCTGACTAGAATTAAAGGTTTAGCTACTCATAATTGAATTAAAAACAAAACTAATAATATGAAACAATTTTTCCATGAAGAATAAAGCAGGAAAAATACTACTCAAATGTTGCATGAAGCCTTCGCACCAAGCGCCGCTCCAGTGGTCACCAAGTCTGCCGACTTCCCACACCAAAATTCTCCCAAAACCAAAGTCAAAGATATCTCCCAGGTTAACCTACGTTTTTGGTATATATCCTCCTCCCCATAACGGGCCCACAATTGAATTTATATAATTATCCCTAATTAAGTTTGGACACCAATTAAAATAAAACTGATTGTAAAATCCAAAATAAATCTTGGGTCTCAACCCACAGCCCACTTTAATAAATCTCCCTTTGCAGTTTCTTTCTTCAATCCAGCCCACTTCTTCCAAAATTTGCCAAAATCTCTTTTCTTTGCTTTCCTTTATGAAATCTCCCCTGCAAATAAAATTAGCCTATTAGCTCATTAAATCCCTCAAAATAGCCCTCAAATTGCATTCAATCCACCACTTAATTTCCAGCTTATCAGTCCTCATCTGTCAAACCACGAAACTTAGACAATAAGTGTATAGTACTAGACTTCAACTCAAACCTAGGAGTATCATCAGGAAAAGTAATGCAAAGAGATTGCTGATTTTCATCAAGAGTTGCCAACTCCCTGAGTGTCCTGTCAGCCATTGGTGCTGCGATTAACTACTCTTCTTTTTCGTAAACTTCAATTTCTTTTTCATGAACTGGTTGAGATGCAGATGCTGACTCAGCCAGTTGTTCTCGTTGTTTCTTCTCTTTTGTGTTCCTCTTTGCAGTCTTCTCTATCTCTGGGTCAAATACTAGTTTGCCTGTACGAGAAGAGCGAACCATAAAAAGAAACAAACAAAACCAAAACTTTTAACCAAAAATAAAACACTACACCGCGCTCCCCGGCAACAGCGCCAAAATTTGGTGGGTTGTCGGACCATTCAAAAATAAACCTACTTTATAAGCTATTAGAAATAGTATAATGCGAGTAGGATCGTATCCACAGGGAGCACCAGAGAGAAATAAATTTAGTCAAAAGTGCGTAACCAAAATGGGGGGGGGGGGGTTGTTTTTAATTAAACTAACTAACAAAAATCAAATTAAATTAAAGACAGAAAATTTAACAATTTATCAAATCCAAATTCGAAAAATGTATAGTCAAGGGAATTGGACCACCTCGATGCACTAATCGATCCTTGATGTAAAAATGTATTAACTAACTACTGGTTACACCGGTTTTCATTGTTGGAACCTCCTAACAATTCAGTCCTATTAGTTTAAGCCAGCAATTAAGGAACCTCCATTAATTGCGTCTATAATTGATGATCAATTCTAGAACCTCCTAGAGCCTAGATCATGATAGTGAAGGATCCAGTTCAACTACAATTAACCCAATTATCTTAATTCCAATTGACTATTTATTCTTTTCAACTCACTAATTACGTACCACGTGATTAGTTTCATTGACTCTAGGGAATACCGAATCTCGTGTATTATAGTAGATTGAATTATCTAGGAAAGCCTGTATGCTACCACCTATACAAACAGTGTCAAATAATCCTCAAAAAGTGCACAAGAATAAATAAGAAAACCAGTAATCAATTAATATGAACACCAATACGATCTCATGATTAAAGTAACATCGAGGGGTTTTGATTCCCTTGGCTAGACTAGAAAATTTAGCTACTCATAATTAAACTAAAATCAACAAATAAATTGTGCGACCTGATTTAAACCTAAAAATTAAGAACTAGAAATAATACTAAATAGTGGTAGTTGTCCGCAGGAGAGCCGCTCAAAATTCCCAGAGGCTGCTGTCTAAGAGTTGTCGAAATTGAGTCTCCCCCAAATTTGCTGCCTTGCTGCCCCAGCTCCCCGCAGTCAACCACAATAGCCAAGAAAACATTAAATCCCCCTCTGCTCTCTTTTCCAACCTAATAAAACCTTTCTTCCAAATTTCGGTCCATTCTTTTCCTTCCCAAAATAAAATATTCAAAACCCAAACTAAAATATTTAAAACCCAATTTTAATTAAGAACATCCCTTTTGATATAATTAAATCTCGGGTCTCAATATTCAGCCCAAATTCTTTGTCCTCATCTCTCTTTCAATCCAGCCCATTAACTTCTCTTCCTCACAGCTTCCACTTCTTCCAAAATCACCCAAAATAGCCCACTATGCTCCAAGCTTAATCTCCGTTCTGCAAGTGCAAAAATACCCCATTAAACTACACAATACTTCCCAATCGGCCTAAATTCACATGAAATATAGTTATGAATTTCAAGCTCATCACCATAACAACATCGTTTCATCAAAACATTATTACAACCACATAAAACATCATCAAAAGGGACTGTTGCTGATCAATCGTTGCCGGTTGAGTCATAAATTCTACCAATCCTTGTTCTGTCAGATGGAGGATGAGATAGAGGACACATTCTGGCACGATGGTCTGTACGACCACACCTGGTGCATTCACCTCGGCGTCGACGTCCACGGGTTGGCCTTTATACCTTCGTTTCTGTCGCCTTCCCGGACTAGGATCACAGTGAACTATTAATCTTTGATAATCGGGAAGCAACTTCCAACCAACGTCTCTTGGCCAATGATCTTTCGAAGGGATGGGCATAAAACTGGCATTCCCAAATTGCTTATTCCAATTTCTCACGGTAAGGAATTCGTCAACGAGATTTGCACTATTTTTACCAATAGCACGACACACTGCTAAAGCATGGAAACAAGGTATCCTGTATGTTTGCCACTTGTAACACGTACATGTGCGAGAATCAAAACAAACAGTGTGGAAGTTTCCACCTTTACCATCAATACGCACACATGTTTTTACTCTAAAAATTTTGTTCTCCTAATCATATGGCTCTACCTGATATCCCCCAGAGCGTCTCTCATACTCCATGAATGTTTGCCACAACAAAGAAGGAAATGGTGTTTTGCATTTATGAATTTTGTCATGTTCAACCCGATATATGTCTTTAGTTTTCTGGAAAGTGGACTCAATGATTGATCGGATTGAAAGAAACCAGACGCTTTTCAGTGCACTGTTGTAACTTTCTGACATATTCGTCGTTAAGTTACCCCAGCGATGGTAATCCGTCGTGTGCCAAACTCCATTTCCCTTTACAAATTTCCATCATATAATGGTATCCGATAGTACACATGTCGGACGTTCACCAAAGACATGATTAATGAGGTGTTTAAGGAAAAATGTCCAACTTTCAGTAGATTTTTCATCAACCAGGGCAAACGCCAATGGCAGCAGACGACGTGTAGCTGTAACAGTAATGGCCACGAGCAACTTCCCCTTGTATGTACCCCTCAAATGTGTCCCGTCAATACTCACAACCGGTGGACAAAATCTGCCAAACATGCGCCTAGGTGGACCGAATGACCAAAACACATATTTCAAAATCATTTCTGATTCACGCGGCCCTTGTAGAACTTCCCATTCTACAATCGTCCCTGGATTATAATATTGTAAAACAACAGCAAATCTACATAAACCAACCATAAAAAAAATCAATTCCTAATTATCAACTAAACATTAATTCCAATCACATTTGAAATAAAATATAAACTTTCAAAACATACCTTGGTAACTCCATGATATTGAACACCCAATCACCAAATGCAATTTCAATGGCTTTCCGTCTGGCATGCCAAGTTTTCTTCTTTTTCACGTCGACTTTTAACTGGTTTTTCACATCAGTTATAATTGCAGCAACATTATACTCAAGATCTCTTTCAATTTGACTCATTATTAGCGGGGCTATTGTATCCGATGTCACGTTACAGTGGTCGTTTCCAATAGAAATCCCTATGCAGTTGTGACTCGAACACCAAACACTCACTTCCCATTTACCGTGAGATCGATTTCTTTTGGACACCTGAATTTTCCATTCCCATGTCGGCGGAGGATATTTACGACTTTTACATTCAACACACCATGTGTTTGTATTGTTCTTAACCTTCACAAATTCCCTAACCCTTGAGAGGTTCCATGCGATTATGGCCCGTTGTGCTTGTTTCTTGTCTTGGAAAACAGTTCCCAATTTTATACTATCGGAATTACCATTATATAGGGTCAAAGCATGTTCATCTCGATTAAGGGCGTACCGATCTTGCTCACCGATATCAGAGTAGACGAAATGTCCCGTTCCCGACCCGCTAAACTCTTCATCACTTTCACCAGTACTGAACTCGGTAGAGTCTAAACAAAAATCACTATCGGATGTATGGACATCATCGACATCATCCTCAATGGTATAATCCATGTCACCTGCCTCCTCATGAAAATCATAATGGTATCCAAAATCATATTGAGCTCATCCACCCTGTGAAAAACTCGAAGCAACATTTCGTCTTCGAACTCTTTCTGATGTCTCAATTTCCTCAAGTCCCACATTCACATAAATAAAACTATATGCTCGAAAAGTATAAATTAAATCCAAGAGATCATCAGAATTTATTACCACTTGTTTCATCGACCCATCTAGTTCAAAGAACGCTGTAAGTGTGATTTTCATATAATTTTTTTACCGCCCAATTACTTCGAAATACTTTCTACAAAATCATCCCTTGACATTCTATGAGTGACGTATAATGTATGATCTGGATTCAGTCGGTTATCAACATCAAACGTAGATGTCCAATAGAAATTAAACATATATGGACCGTTAAATTCTATTTTACCTGTAAATCACAAAAAGTTCATTACAACAATTAATTTTATATTTTTTTTATCTCAATTTATTATGATTTAAATTTATAAACCACAATCCATTAAACAACCCAAATAATTATAAACAACCAACTTACAAATAATCATATTTAAAATAGTAATTAAATTTCATGAAACGACCCAAAATATTATAAACATTCCACAACAATATGCTAATATTATTTTAATTATAATTTTATTACCACTAACTACTAATCATATTTAAATTCGTAATTAAAATTCATGAAACAACCAAAATATTATAAACAATCAACAACAATACACTAATATTATTTTAATTCTATTTTCCTTACCACTAACGACTAATCATCTTTAAATTCATAATTTAAATAATTACACTACTAATTAGCATTGCTACTCATTATAAAATCCATAAAATTTACACAAATCTTAGTCCTTTACTATTAATACATGTATTTCCAAACCACTTTTCATCAACTACTCAAAAATTATCATCTAATCACATAAAAATATAATCTAATCACATAAAAATATAATCTAATCATATGAAAATTGTATGAATAATGAAAAATCAACCATAAAACACTTAATTCGTGACTTACCTTAGTACGCTATCACCACGTGATGTAGATTTGCGAAGAAATTTAGCCGGAATCCAAGAATATGCATATCAATATTTTCTAATCGCTACAGAGAGAATTTTGGTGGAAGGAGAAGAAGAGAATATGGGAAAAAGCTAGGGTTTTGATTTTTATAGTACCCCATATAATTTGGATTTCTAAAATCTGAATCTTGATAAATTCGGATTTTAGAAATCTGATTTGTAGTAAGTGGTACAATTATTGAACAAATTTTTTATAATAATCCGAGATTTTTTTTATTTACAAACATTCGGATTTTTTACATCTGAATTATATAAAATTTGGATTTTCAAATTCCGAATGTTAATTTCTTTTTTTATTTTTTCAATTCTCAAACCAGTTTTTTATCCACATAAATTCGGAATTTTGAAATCCGAATTTTTTTCCTTTTTTCTTTTTTTAACCTTTTACAATTTAACTTATAACTTAAATTATTATTTAATATATTCAGATTTTACAAATCGTAATATATTAATTTTTTGTGATTCGGATTTGTAAAATTCGAAACTCTTAATTAATTAGAGTTTTGGATTTTACAAATCCGATAGGACCATTTCAGTCCACACCCCCACATTTTAAATTTTTTTCAGTCCACACCCTAAATTTTACCCCCTATTGGTCCGACCCCCCAAAAATTATCATCTAATCACATGAAAATATCATCTAATCATATGAAAATAGTATGAATAATGAAATATCAACCATAAAACACTTCATTCGTGACTTACCTTAGTACGATATCACAACGTGACGTAGATTTTCGAAGAAATTTTGCCAGAATCCCAAAATATGCAGATGAATAGTTTCTGGCCGTAGAGAGAGAATTTTGGTGGAAGGAGAAGAAGAGAATATGAGAAAAAAAGTTAGAGTTTTGGTTTTTATAGTCTCCATTAAATTCAGATTTCTAAAATCCGAATCTTAAAAAATTCAGATTTTACACATCCGAATTTTATTGTGGAACAATGATTTAACAAATTTTTTATAAAAATCCAAAAATTTTTTATTTTCACAAATTTAGATTTTTGAAATCCAAATTTAGAATAATTCGAATTTTGAAATTTTGAATTTAAATTTCCTTTTTTATTTTTTCAATTGTCAACAATTAATCCAATTTTTTTCAAACAAATTCAGAATTTTAAAATCTGAATTTTTATAATTTCAAATTTTCAACATCTGATTTTTCACTATCTTTTTTCTTTTACACATTTTATAATTTAACTTACAAATTATATTAATATTTAATATATCTAGATTTTACAAATCTATATATATTAATTAATTAATAATTCAAATTTATTTTATAAATTCGAGAGTACCTTTTCGATCCACACCTCCTACAATTTAAATTTCTTTTGGTCTACAATCTTAATTTTGCCTTTATTGTGGTCCCCCCCTCCATTGAACAGTAAAAGATAGACAACCATACTTTAAAAATAAAATAAAATAAAAATAAAAACTCAGAATTTCCATTTTGTAATTCTAAGTCATATTTACCTAAGAATTTGATGAGTCCGTTTACGGTAGTACTATAGGACTATCGTGAATTTTACTCCTACCTACTGTAGCTCGCTACAGTAACGCGCTACAGTGCGCGCTACAGTACGCGCTATAGTTGCGCGCAGTAACGAGCTACAGTTGCGTGCTACATTTTTTTTTGACGCACAGCCTTTTTAAAAAAAATATTTTTTTAAAAAAAATACTTTTTAAAAAAAATACTTAACAATGGAGATCAGATCAGGATTATATAGACATCAGATCAGCGAATAATTGACATCAGATCAACACACTATAGATATCAGATCAAGAATATAAAAGAAATCATATACTAGAACTAAAACATACTTAACAAGGGAGATCAGATTATGATTATATAGACATCAGATCAGCGAATACTTGACATCAGATCAACAGACTATAGCTATCAGATCAAGAATATAAAAGAAATCATATACTAGAACTAAAACATACTTAACAAGGGAGATCAGATCAGGATTATATAGACATCAGATAAGAGAATACTTGACATCAGATCAACAGACTATAGATATCAGATCAAAAATATAAAAGAAATCATACAATAGAACTAAAACATACTTAACAAGGGAGATCACATCAGGATTATATAGACATAAGATCAGGGAATACTAGACATCAGATCAACAGACTATAGATATCAGATCAAGAATAAAAAAGAAATCATACAGTAGAACTAAAACATACTTAACAAGGGAGATCACATCAGGATTATATAGACATCAGATCAGGGAATACTAGACATCAGATCAACAGACTATAGATATCAGATCAAGAATAAAAAAAAAATCATACAGTAGAACTAAAACATACTTAATAAGTGAGATCACATCAGGATTATATAGACATCAGATCAGTGAATACTTGACATCAGATCAACAGACTATAGATATCAGATCAAGAATATAAAAGAAATGATACACTAGAACTAAAACATACTTAACAATGGAGATCAGATCAGGATTATATAGACATCAGATCAGCCAATACTTGACATCAGATCAACAGACTATAGATATCAGATCAAGAATATAAAAGAAATCATACACTAGAACTAAAACATACTTAACAATGGAGATCAGATCAGGATTATATAGACATCAGATCAGCGAATACTTGACATCAGATCAACAGACTATAGATATCAGATCAAGAATATAAAAGAAATCATATACTAGAACTAAAACATACTTAACAAGAGAGATCAGATCAGGATTATATAGACATCAGATCAGCGAATACTTGACATCAGATCAACAGACTATAGATATCAGATCAAGAATATAAAAGAAATCATACACTAGAACTAAAACATACTTAACAAGGGAGATCAGATTATGATTATATAGACATCAGATCAGCGAATACTTGACATCAGATCAACAGACTATAGCTATCAGATCAAGAATATAAAAGAAATCATATACTAGAACTAAAACATACTTAACAAGGGAGATCAGATCAGGATTATATAGACATCAGATAAGAGAATACTTGACATCAGATCAACAGACTATAGATATCAGATCAAAAATATAAAAGAAATCATACAATAGAACTAAAACATACTTAACAAGGGAGATCACATCAGGATT
The DNA here is from genome assembly GCA_030378225.1 of Knoxia roxburghii. Taxonomy (NCBI): domain Eukaryota; kingdom Viridiplantae; phylum Streptophyta; class Magnoliopsida; order Gentianales; family Rubiaceae; genus Knoxia; species Knoxia roxburghii. Next base: position 38,129,911 of record CM059420.1, on the reverse strand, counting down.
ATATAGACATAAGATCAGGGAATACTAGACATCAGATCAACAGACTATAGATATCAGATCAAGAATAAAAAAGAAATCATACAGTAGAACTAAAACATACTTAACAAGGGAGATCACATCAGGATTATATAGACATCAGATCAGGGAATACTAGACATCAGATCAACAGACTATAGATATCAGATCAAGAATAAAAAAAAAATCATACAGTAGAACTAAAACATACTTAATAAGTGAGATCACATCAGGATTATATAGACATCAGATCAGTGAATACTTGACATCAGATCAACAGACTATAGATATCAGATCAAGAATATAAAAGAAATGATACACTAGAACTAAAACATACTTAACAATGGAGATCAGATCAGGATTATATAGACATCAGATCAGCCAATACTTGACATCAGATCAACAGACTATAGATATCAGATCAAGAATATAAAAGAAATCATACACTAGAACTAAAACATACTTAACAATGGAGATCAGATCAGGATTATATAGACATCAGATCAGCGAATACTTGACATCAGATCAACAGACTATAGATATCAGATCAAGAATATAAAAGAAATCATATACTAGAACTAAAACATACTTAACAAGAGAGATCAGATCAGGATTATATAGACATCAGATCAGCGAATACTTGACATCAGATCAACAGACTATAGATATCAGATCAAGAATATAAAAGAAATCATACACTAGAACTAAAACATACTTAACAATGGAGATCAGATCAGAATTATATAGACATCAGATCAAGGAATACTTGACATCAGATCAACAGACTATAGATATCAGATCAAGAATATAAAAGAAATCATACACTAGAACTAAAACATACTTAACAAGAGAGATCAGATCAGGATTATATAGACATCAGATCAACAGTACAACAAAAACGTCCATAATATGTATCATAATATCTAAAATTATTTAATTATAAAACAAATAAAATGATAATTTAAAAATATTTTTTTATAAAATTTAAAAATATTAAAAAAATACTGAATTGTTTAGAAAAAAAATGGACGAAAAAAAGTCTCAAAGAGGAAGACAAAAAAAAAATAAAAAAATAACAAAAAATAACAAAAGAAAGGAAGGTACTGTAGCGCGTTACTGTAGCGCGCGCGAAACTGTAGTGCGGAACTGTAGCGCGTACTGTAACGCGCTACAGTAGGCAGGAGTAAAATTGCATGGTGGTCCTATAGGACCACTATATAAATTATCGAATTTGATTATTATTAAAAAATTTGTAAATTGAAATTTATGAATTTTGGTAAATTTGTAAATAATATTAATATCGCCTATTTATATCATTAAAGATATTACAAAACTAATACATCGTAACTTAATTAATAACTTAATACCATAGCTTTATAAGACTTCAGAGAAAATTTACGAAAATTCATAAATTTCAATTTACAAATTTTTTAATAATAATCAAATTCTTAGGTAAATATGACAGAATTAAAAAATGGAAATTCTGAGTTTTTATTTTTATTTTATTTTTAAAGTATGCTTGTCTATGTTTTACTGTTCAATGGAAAATGAGGATTGACGAGCAAGTCTTCGTGTGCTTTATTAAAGGAAGAATTGAATGACTTGTGGGCCATGGCGTAACTCTATTATTGAAATAGCAGGCCCATATTTGCATTATTACTTCTATGGGCCAACTCTTTCCCATTATCAAAATAAAAAATATATATATATCGTTATTTATTTATTGAAATAAAAATAATAAGAATATTTTAATAAAAAGAGTAAAATAGTGACAAATAGGAAATAATTTAATGGTTGGTATTTTTCACTGTGAGTGTAAACAATAGTTGTAAATTAATGATTTTTTAATTTATATTTTTTTAAATAAAAGATATATATTAATTTACTGAAAAATGTCTATAATAATTGACAAAAAAAAAAATACAGTTAAGAAATACAAATTACAAGTATAACCGTCATTGTTGTGTTTACTACGGATAATCATATGTAGATCTACTCTATCAAGCGGTGGATATATCACATGACGAAATTGTAATCCGAACAAAGATACATCACTAATTTTCAGAAAAATAAATTCTAAAACATAGATCTAATCATTAGATCATTAGATCTATGATGACTGAATATTCTTAGACCAAACCAGCGAACATCGTCAATGACGTCACTACCAATCCAACGAACTTCACCAACAAAACCGTCGCCATAACAATGAACATCATCAATGAAGCTGCGAATAATACATTACCAGTATTGAAAGACAAAAGAAAATAAAGATTATGAATAATCCCCTTTATTGGATGACGAAATTAAAAACAAGAAAACGAAAACGGGTAACAAATTTAACCCCATCCTCTTATGATGGGAAGATGGAGAAAATTTTTTTTTATGGTTAAGTTTAAGAGAAAAAATAGGAGAACCGTGACTGCTATGGTTCCCTGAATATAATTTATGTTCTTTTAAATAAGATTTATATATATATTTCTTTTAAGACTCAATTTATTAATTTTAAGTAAAAATTGTCATCACCAAATGAAAAGTTTCTTTAATATTAAAGAAAAATTGTATGTGAAAAGTAAAGGAAAGAAAAGTCATTCACTATTTTCCAAGTTTGATTGATTTTTTTTTGGAGTCTTTTGATCATATATAATCTTTTCCTTTACCCAAAATATTCGTACTCTTTTTGCATTATTTTTATTCATGATAGAACTTTATTTTTCATATATATATATATATATTTCCAAAAAAAAAAAGAAAATTGTTCTTTTTATTTTTATATATAGAAAGATTTGAACAAAGTTCGTCCAACCTACCACTCTCTTTCTTATCCCCTTCTCTTCAGCCATCGCTTTTCACTCTTAAACTTGAAGATCAGTTGTTTTTTCCCCCCCCTCTAGTTTGTCTCTCATTTTCTTCTTTTTTTTTTTTTTTTTTGAAAATTAAAATTAAATGTTTCGACTTCTTGGGAAGTTTCTGATCTTGGAAGTTGAAAAGGAAAAAAAAGAAAAAAAGTTTTGCAAATAAGGAAGTTCTTGATCAACAGGTATGGGAATTCTTGCTCCAATTTTATTTAGTTTTGATGCTTAAATTACTCATATATATACCTTTCTTACTACCTAGGTATTAATTGTACTACTTCTAATTAGTTAAGATAACTAATATTATGAAATAATTACTTTATTTATTTATTTATTTATTTATTTATTCTTGTTGTTATTGAAGGGGGAGCCCAAATCCCTATCGAGTTGGAAAGGATATGTTTCGATGGTGACCGCTTGCTTCTTCGTTTAAGGTATGATGAGAAATATTTGAGCTTCCCCCTTGTTAATGCTGAACAAAAATCTTTCTAGCCATTTTGCGTCCCTAAAGTTTTCATTCATTGTTTTTTGCTTAAAAAAAAAAAAAAACATTTGAGATTTCAGTGGTAATTACTATGGATTGTTGTACTACTCTATCCAGTACTTTTAATTATTATTACGTCCGTTTTAAAATAATAATTATATCTATTTAATTAAAAAATATAATAGGTATGAAACAGAATGGGTAAATTATTAAATTTGTTAAATATTATTTTGTTTTTTTTTTTAAGAATTTGAAGTTGAAAATGAAGAAAGAAATCTCTGGAAACTATGTTTGAATCTTGGTTATTTTTTTATACTGTATACCTAAGTATATATATATATATATTTAATTATTTTATTTTCAAATATAGTAATATGTATATAATAATAGATATAGATTGCTTAATTTTTATCACTTTATTTCTAAATATAGTAATAATTTTGGGATCTTTAGTAGGCAAAATTATAATATCTCAGTTTGCTCGTCATAGTTCTTGGATCAAAGTCATGTTTGGAGAGCTGCTTCTTTGTATTTTTGATGTAGAATATATTAAAAGAACAATAATTGGATACCCAATATTCTAACAAGACAATTCTTTTACAGGTACTGTTTCACGATGAGTACAAAAATGAAAGGAAAAAACAAAGTTCAAAATCAAAAGATTCAAAGTTCAAACGATTATGAAATGAATATTCATCTGGCTTCTTCCTCTACCACCTCATCTTATCCAGCCTTTCAAATTCTAAACAGCTTCCTAGACTTTCCTCCATTAATGGCGACTGATACCCCTTCACTCAACCTTCAAAAAACACCAAATTCCTTTCTTTCCAACCAAAACATTTTCTCCTCATCAGACACACCATATTTCACTAAACCAATTGTTGAACATATTTTCATAACTTCATTTAACGAAACTCCTGATTTCGAAACCCTACGAACACTTATCCAAAAACTTATGCCTTCGGGTTGTCATTGGTTGCCCGATGATCCTCAAAAGACTCAAACATTTTATGCACACATTCTTGTTGATTCTGGTTCTGCCAAGATAATTCATTATCGTGATAAGCAAAACCCTCAAAAGATTGATTATTCAAAATGTGTCATTGAAAAGGTTATTACACCAACTGAATGGAATTCCCTTTGGGAAACAAAACAATTTTCAACCAATTGCATTTCAAAAGAATATACGTACGAAGATTATAGAATGGCTTGGTATCGTACATTCTTCAAAGATCCATTTGATCATTCATGGCAATTTATCTTTCAAAAAGATTATTCAAAAGATTTGCCAATTTGGTTTTACGAATGGTGGATACACTTTGGGCCTACCCCGGATATTTTACCACCTATGGCAAAATTAGGGTTTCAAACATGGATGGAAAAAATGACTGGTCCTACTAATATTGTTCCAATAATGTTCTATGTTCAATTAGGAGTTCCATGGATGTTCTGTTGGAATTACAAAATAGATCAGTTCTATGAGAAACAATACCCAATGTCAATTATTAGAGAATTCAAGATTAAATGGTGGGAAGAATATTCAGTTAAGCAATGTTCACAAGAAAATGTAACTCATTTCATTCAAAAGTATCAAAGAAAGCTACAAAAGAGTATTCAAGAGCTGGCAGGTTTAACAAGTGGAGATGAAGAAGTAGACCCCTCCCCACCGGCCAAATTAACGACTACAAAGCTTGACAAGACAAAAGAAAAGGAAAATGCATATTCCTCATCCTATCCGGAGCTTGATCCAGGAGAAGAATTCATGAAATTTCTATCTTCCTTCCTTCCTTTTGTAAGTTCTAATTTCTTTAATATTCTTCAGTCCGAACTTGATTTCTTTAATACTTTCTTTAAATCTTTCAAATCTGTTTTTCTAGTTTTGCGACTCGAATCCTTGTCTATATCTTAATCGACTCTTGTCTTAATCGATCCTTGTCTATTTTAAAACAGATTTCTAAAAATTTTTTCAAAAATTTTGTTGTCAAAAGATTTTTACATTCTGAGGCTTCAGTAGAGTCTTGCATGCATTCATCTAAGGCTTGGTAAAAGGTCGAGTGCGTAAGTCCGTTGGTAAGCCCATAGATAGGTGTTTCAGGTAGCAGTCTCCCTTGTTCCCCATAGATTTTGCATACACCTTTACTTAAGTTAAAGTATGTTTAAGAAAACATAATGGCTGAAAAAATTAGAAGATTTCTTTTTGGAGATTCTAATACAACCCATGCATCTGCATCCATGACATCTTCATCATACTCCAATATTCTTAATTCTCATGAATTAATACATCAAATTCTACCAAGTAAGAATATTTCTGCAGTCTACTCACAATGATTACTTGAGTTTAATAAGGCTTACTCTATTAAAATCCATGAGGAAGTTCATCCCATGGAAGAAAATCAGAGAATAATTAATTTGTTGAATAATACTGCTATTACATACTATCTTAATCAAGGTTATAGATTTATGCATTATGGTTTAATTCAAATTACTTTACATCATTTAATTAAACGTGGTGTTGATACTCATGTATTTATGACTTTACGTGATGATCGTTTAATTAATTATAATGATTCTATTCTTGCTTTAGTTCAGACTAATTTATGTAATGGTACTACTCGTTTTAATTGTGCTCCTAATTTTGTTGTTGGTCTCACAGATAAAACAATAATGAAATCATTATTGCTAGATATTCATGTTATTAATAATATGAAATTAGATCCAGAATCTGATAAATTTGTTTTAATTTATATAATATATTTTAAATTAATGAAATCCATGATTCCTACAGCATTAAAGTTAAGACCAACTAATACTAATGATTCAGTTTTAGTAGTAACTGATTCGGATAATACTAGAACTCAAACTCGTAGACTACTTCCTAGAAATGAAATCACTATACCTACTGAGTTAATTATTGATCGTCCTGTTATATCTCAACGTAATCCTATAAGGACTAATGCTAAAATTGAAGAAATTTCTGAAAATAAGATTTTAATTAAATTTGACAACATGTTTGGTAGATCTTCATCTTGCAGGTATAATGATAAACGTCCTAAGTATTCTGTAGATATACCTAGTTCCTCCACAGTTCCTTCAGAACCCTCCAGGTATTCTTATTCTAATACAGATCCTAAGATTAAATTTACAGCTCCACTACCATAAATAATTCCAGACTCTAGTTCTTTTATAGGATCTCCCACTCATTCTCAGATGAAAATTTCAGAAATAAATATGATGAAAAAACCTTTTCAGATATATAAAGATTATTTAAATAAAAATTATTTTTCTACAGAGAATAATGACAACCGTCAGTGGTTTGAAAAATTTGATGACAATGTTATTTCTAAACTAAAAACTGAATGGGTTACAGATATAACTAATAAACAAATTAACTTTCCATTTTTTACATGGTTAAACTATTATTTTGACAAAGAAAAAATTCCTTATAAAAGTTTACCCGCTATTAATGTTCAGACTAATTTGTATAAAAAATGGAAATTAAATGATGATACTATTATGTCTTCGATTCATTCTCCTTTACAAACCATTAAAATTAATACTAAAGAAGGTGAAATAATTGCCTCTCCTTTTAAGAAAGGAAAAGATACAAAAAAACCAATTGATTATGAAGATATTAAAAAGCTTTATCAACAAAATAATTTTTCTAATCAGATTTTCCAAACTATATCTCAACAGGTTGATTTAATTTCTGTTAAATTAGAAGATAAAATTACTTCTAATTTTCCTAATGAAGTTGCTAAACCTTTAGTCATTCCTTCTCTTCCGCATGAAATGGAAAAAGAAATTTCTTTAGTTCAGAGAATTAATTTAGCCTTAGAATCACCTAATACAGTTTCTAGTTCTAATGCTTTAAATCAAGTAGAAAAACAATTTAGTGGTTTAAGAATTAATGTAATTAATAGGGATGCACCTAAAGAAGAATCAACTGAAAATAATAGTTCTGAATCAGAAAATGAATTAGATAATATAGAAGATTTAGAACAACAATTATCAGAAAATCCTCCTTTAGAGTTTAATAGAATACAACGAAATCATATAGAAGATCATATAGAGATAATAGATGGTCTAATAAAAATGTAATGAATTATCATAGTAAACCGACTCCTCCAGATATTCAGTTTGAAGAGAAAAGCAGATTTGTTACTAAATCATATGATGATAATGCTCTTTATGAATGGAATATAGATGGTAAATCATAATACGAAATAATGAATACTTTGCATGAAATGGGTACTGCGAAATTAGCTTATAAAGCTAAGTATAATAATATGACAGAAAGACAAATAGCTTCATGTTTGGTTTCTGGATTTACTGGTCAATTATAAAATTGGTGGGATAATATGTTTAATCCAGCTCAAAAAATGGAAATTTTAACTCATCAGACGATAGTTAAAAGAGAAATGACTACTGAAAATAATGAATTAATTAGTACTATTGAATATGAATCAGATGATGCTAGTTATTTGATATATGTCATTTCTATGCACTTTATTGGTAATCCTAGAGAAGAATTAACAAGTTTAAAAATTTCTTTAACTAATTTGAGATGTCCGTTGTTTAAAGATTACTTCTGGTATAAAAATACGTTTTTGACTAATGTATTGAGAAGACTTAATTGTAATCAATCTTTCTGGAAAGAGAAATTCATTACAGGTTTACCTCCTTTATTTTTTCAAAAATTAATTACAAGTTTACTAAAAGAAATGGGAACTAAAAATTTGGATTTGACTAATATAACTTATGGTCAATTATTTGCTTTCCTTAAAAAAGAGGCCTTATCTATTTGTCAAGATTTTAAATTACAGCATAAATATGGTCTTGAACGGGAAGAATTAGGGGCCTTCTGTCAAGCATTCGGCATCACAGGTATTAATCCACCTTCTACTCAAGAAAGAAATTCTAGAAAAATGACTAAATATACACCTACTAATAAAAGATACAAAAAATATAATAGTTATAATCATAGGTACAATAATAATAATGAATTTTATAATAATAAAAATAAATTTAGGAAATTTAAAAAACCAGTTAAATGTTATAAAAGTAGTAAATTAGGCCATATAGCTCCTAACTGTAAATTAGAAAAGAAGATTAATACAATATTTTTCGACGAATAGAGTTGAAAAATAAATTAATGTCTATTTTAATACATTCTGAAAATGAAGATGAACCTTATTATTCTTCGTCAAATTCTAGTTTTAATGAAAAAGATGATTTTTGTGAATGTTAGAAAATAATTAATATGATGAATAGTGAAATAAAAATTAATACTAATAATAATAAAGAGATATTATTTGACATAATAAAAGAAATTAAAGATAAAAATGTTAAAAAAGAATACTTAAAAAAATTAAAAACTTTAGTACTATAAGAAAATAATCAGGTATTTGATATAAAAGAACTATTTAGTCTTAATAGTCTAATTGAAAAATATAAGAATGAAGATAAATTTGAATTTCGTAAAAGTAATTATTTAAAAGAAGAGATAAATAAATTAAAACATGGTATAAAAGAAATCAATAAAGAGTTGAATAATTTAAAAGTTAAAGATTTAGAATTAGAGTTAAAATTAATATTAAACAATCAAACAAATCAGTTTTCTTCATCTAGTTCTGGTATTATAAAAGAAGATATAAAAATTTCAGAAGAAATCCCCGATACTAAATTTTTTTAAATATTATGAATAGAGTAAAAATTGAAAAATGGTACGTAATAATAACTATTGGAGTAGAGGATTGGACTACTACCTGTGTAGCTATGATTTACAGTGGTGCAGACCAATCTTGTATTAATCGAGGTATTATTCCTGAACGATATTTGACTTCTACTAAAGAAAAATTATATGCAGCCAATGGTTTAGAAATAGATGTCTATGCTGAATTAAATAATGGATGTATTTGTAATAATGGATATTATTTTAAACATTCTTTTTTAATTCTTGAGAAGTCTACTACTGATGTAGTATTAGGAAATCATTTTCTTTATCAGATTACTCCTTTTAAAAAAGAAACAGATCATATTTCTGTAAAAATTTTAGGTAATAAACTTTATTTTCCTTTTATTAATCCCATACAAAGAAAAGAGTTAGATTTATTACAGACTAATTCTATTTATAAACAAATTTATATACTTAATAAGAAAAAACAAAGTCTAATGAGTTTAGAAAAATGTTTAGAATTTTCTAGAATAGAAGAAAAATTACAGGATAATAATATTAAATTAAAAATTTCCAATTTAGAAGAAAAATTTAAAAAGGTAGTTTATTCTGAACATCCTAATACTTTTTGGGATAGGAAAAAACATATAGTGTCCTTACCTTATGAGAAAGAATTTAATGAAAGAAATATTCCTACTATAGCAAGGCCTATACAGATGAATGAAGAATTACTGAATTTATGTAAACAAGAAATTAAGGGATTAATGGATAAAAAATTAATAAGAAAATCTCATTCGGCATGGAGTTGTGCAGCTTTTTACGTGAATAATCAGGCCGAAAAGGAACGAGGTGTTCCTAGACTAGTGATTAATTATAAACCCCTAAATAAAGTATTACAGTGGATTAGATATCCTATACCTAATAAAAAGGACTTATTAAATCGATTATATAGTGCCAAGATTTTTTCAAAGTTTGATTTAAAATCGGGCTATTGGCAAATACAGGTTAATGAAAAGGATAGATACAAAACTGCTTTTACTGTACTATTTGGACATTATGAGTGGAATGTTATGTCGTTTGGTTTGAAAAATGCTCCTTCTGAGTTTCAACGAATAATGAATGATATTTTTAATGATTACTCTAATTTTGTTATTGTATATATTGATGATATTTTGATTTTTTCGAATAATCTTGATCAGCATTTTAAACATTTAAATTTAATATTGCATGTTATTCAGAATAATGGATTAGTAATTTCAGAAAAGAAATGAAATTATTTCAAACTAAAGTAAGATTTTTAGGACATGATATTAATGAAGGGAAAATAAGACCAATTCAACGAACTATAGAGTTTACTGAACGTTTTCCTGATGAGATTAAAGATAAAAATCAATTACAAAGATTTTTAGGCTGTCTTAATTATATTGCAGACTATTTTCCAAATTTGAGAACTCTTTGTGGTCCTTTGTATGAACGATTGCAGAATAATCCTCCTGTTTGGTCAGAAAAACACACTGAATTAATTAAAGAAATAAAAAGAAAAATTAAAATTTTACCTTGTTTAGGCATTCCACATCCACATGCATTCATGATCATCGAAACTGATGCATCTGATGTAGGTTATGGAGGCATTCTTAAACAAAAATTGCATTCATCATCAGTAGAAGAGTTGGTTAGATACTATTCCGGTGTATGGTCTGGATCTCAGAAAAACTATTCTACTGTCAAGAAAGAAATTTTATCAATTGTTTTATGTATTTCAAAATTTCAAGATGATTTGTATAATAACAAATTTTTATTAAGGGTTGACTGCAAGTCAGCTAAAGAAATTTTACAAAAAGATGTTAAAAATTTAGTTTCAAAACAAATTTTTGCTAGATGGCAAGCAATACTTTCTGTTTTTGATTTTGATATTGAATTCATTAAAGGCACTGATAATTTCCTTCCTGATTTCCTTACTCGTGAATTTCTTACAGGAAATCCTCATGTCTAAAGATCCGGGAAAAACATCTGCTCCTCCTAGAACTCCTCTTGATTACATCATGGTGACTCCTCCTAGACCTTTAAAACCTAATGTACCCTCTAATGATTTTCCTCCTTTAACTTATATTAATGTCGTTCAATCACCTTCAGCCAAATTACACCAGACTCTTTCCAGTTCATATATTCCTTCCTCATCTTCGAATAATTCAGCCCCTTATCATGCTAAAAAAGAATTTGAATACCTCATGTTGACTCATTTTAAAAACCCTCCTGAGAATAATGATGTTAAGAATTTAGTGTCTAGATTATTCCTTCAGGATAATCAATGGTTATCTGATTCCATATCCAAAACTCAAAAATTTTACGAACTAATTCTGATTGATACTCATTCAGTAGAAATCACTCATTATAATGATAAGAAAGATTCATCTCGAGTGGCTTATTCTAAATTCATCATTAAAAAAGTAATGAGTCCTCGAGAATTCCCTTCGATTCATGCTACCAATTCATTTTCTATTCCCTATGTTCCTGATGGGTTTAATTATGCAGACTATATTTTGGCATTCTCTAGATGTCTCTTTAATAGAGCTTTTAATCATTCCTGGTTCATCAGTTTTTCTCCTCATTTTAATAAACAAGTCCCAATGTGGTTTTATGACTGGTGGAAACTACTGGGAGCGACTCCTGAAATTCTGACTCCTAACGCTGAGAAAGGTTTTCAAACTTACAAGCGTAAGTGTAAGTTTGAGGATTATCAAGCCGGTTTCATGTTCCATGCTGAGTTCAGGGTACCATATATTCTTGCTTGGAATTATCAAATAAAGCAAATTCAGCAAGGATATCCTTGTGCTCTTATTAGACAGATTAATATAAAATGGTGGAATAATTTTAATGATAATCAATGTAATGCTCAAGTAGTGTTAAAATATTTAGAAATCGGAGAAAAGTTGAAGATTAATATTGTTCAGATTCCAAAAACTCTTGTTCAAGATCCGATTCATCCAATTACTCCCGAGAAAAATGCGGTTCCGCTACCAAAGAAGATAATTCAGACTCCTGTCCCGATTCCTGCTCAACCTTCAGCTCAAGACAGTGACGTCCAAGACTTCATTGCCCAATGTCTGAAGACTTTCTATGAAACAAAGAAAACTGTGACTAATGCTGAATCATCAAAAGAAAAAGAAGACAAAGAAGACTCCTGTACAGATGAAGAATTTGATCCATTTGGTGGGCCCTTCGCTCAGGACCCATATGAATTTTAATTGTAATCATGTTGTTGTATGATGTAAGTGCTTAGGTCATAGAGCACTATCTTTCAATAATTTAGTCTATACGTAAATGCTTAGGTTATAGAGCACTTTCTTTCATTTCAATTTCATTTGCTTTTTATTCCGGACTTTATTTCCGGACTTGTATTCATTGTAAAGAATTCCCTATAAAAAGGAAAGTTTCATCTTGTAATCGGCAGAAGCCTTTTTTATAAAACAATCAAGTTTTTAAGAAATCTTTTCTATCTACCTCTCGTAAGTTTTAATCTCTTTAATCTCTTTTCTTTTCTCCTTCGACCTCTTTTCATATCTCCCATTTAATCTAGTCCATCTCAATTAATCTCTTCTTTCTCAATCTGATTTCGATTCAAAGTTCAAAAGATTATGAAATGAATATTCATCTGGCTTCTTCCTCTACCACCTCATCTTATCCAGCCTTTCAAATTCTAAACAGCTTCCTAGACTTTCCTCTATTAATGGCGACTGATACCCCTTCACTTAACCTTCAAAAAACACCAAATTCCTTTCTTTCCAACCAAAACATTTCCTCCTCATCAGACACGCCATATTTCACTAAACCAATTGTTGAACATATTTTCATGACTTCATTTAACGAAACTCCTGATTTCGAAACCCTACGAACACTTATCCAAAAACTTATGCCTTCGGGTTGTCATTGGTTGCCCGATGATCCTCAAAAGACTCAAACATTTTATGAACACATTCTTGTTGATTCTGGTTCTGCCAAGATAATTCATTATCGTGATAAGCAAAACCGTCAAAAGATTGATTATTCGAAATGTGTCATTGAAAAGGTTATTACACCAACTAAATGGAATTCCCTTTGAAATTTATGAATTTTCGTAAATTTTCTGTGAAGTCTTATAAAGCTATGGTATTAAGTTATTAATTAAGTTACGAGGTATTAGTTTTGTAATATCTTTAATGATATAAATAGGCGATATTAATATTATTTACAAATTTACCAAAATTCATAAATTTCAATTTAAAAATGGAAATTCTGAGTTTTTATTTTTATTTTTATTTTATTTTTAAAGTATGCTTGTCTATGGTTTACTGTTCAATGGAAAATGAGGATTGACGAACAAGTCTTCGTGTGCTTTATTAAAGGAAGAATTGAATGACTTGTGGGCCATGGCGTAACTCTATTATTGAAATAGCGGGCCCATTTTGCATCACTGCTTCTATGGGCCAACTCTTTCCCATTATCAAAATAAAAAAATATATATGTCGTTATTTATTTATTAAAATAAAAAATAATAAGAATATTTTAATAAAAAAGAGTAAAATAATGACAAATAGGAGATAATTTAATGGTTGGCATTTTCACTGTGAGTGTAAAAAATAGTTGTAAATTAATGATTTTTTTAATATATATTCTTTTTAAATAAAAAATATATATTAATTTACTAGAAAACGTCAACAATTAACAAAAAAAAAAAAAAATACAATCAAAAAATACAAATTACAAATATAACTGTCATTTTTGTGTTTACTACGGATAATCATATATAGATATACTCTATCAAGCGGTGGATATACCACATGGCGAAATTGTAATCCGAACAAGGATACATCACTAATTTTCGGAAGAAAATTCCAAAATATAGATCTAATCATTAGATCTTTGATGACTGAATATTCTTGGACCAAACCAGCGAACATCGTCAACGATGCCACTACCAATCCAACGAACTTCACCAACAAAACTGTCGCCATAACAATGAACATCATCAATGAAGCTGCGAATAATACATTACCAGTACTGAAAGACAAAAGAAAATAATGATTGTAAATAATCACCTTTATTGGATTACGAAACTAAAAATAAGAAAACGAAAACGAGTAACAAATTTAACCTCATCCTCCTATGATGGGAAGATGGAGAAAGAAATATTTTTTAGGGTTAAGTTTGAGAGAAAAAATAGGAGAACCGTGACTGCTATGGTTCCCTGGATATAATTTATGTTCTTTTAAATAAGATTTATATATATATATTTCTTTTAAGACTCAATTTATTAATTTTAAATAAAAATTGTCATCACTAAATGAAAAGTTTCTTTAATATTAAAGAAAAATTGTATGTGAAAAGTAAAGGAAAGAAAAGTCATTCACTATTTTCCAAGTTTGATTGATTTTTTTTGGAGTCTTTTGATCATATATAATCTTTTCCTTTACCCAAAATATTCGTACTCTTTTTGCATTATTTTTATTCATGATAGAACTTTATTTTTCATATATATATTTATATATATATATATTTCCAAAAAAAAAAAAGAAAATTGTTCTTTTTATTTTTATATATAGAAAGATTTAAACAAAGTTCGTCCAACCTACCATTCACTTTCTTATCCCCTTCTCTTCAGCCATCGTTTTTCACTCTTAAACTTGAAGATCAGTTGTTTTTTTTTCCCCTCTAGTTTGTCTCTCATTTTCTTTTTCTTTTTTTTTTTTAAAATTCAAATTAAAATTAAAATTAAAGGTTTCGATTTCTTGGGAAGTTTCTGATCTTGGAAGTTGAAAAGGAAAAAAAAGAAAAAAAGTTTTGCAAATAAGGAAGTTCTTGATCAACAGGTATGGGAATTCTTGCTCCAATTTTATTTAGTTTTGAAGCTTAAATTACTCATATATATACCTTTCTTACTACCTAGGTATTAATTGTACTACTTCTAATTAGTTAAGATAACTAATATTATGAAATAATTACTTTATTTATTTATTTATTCTTGTTGTTATTGAAGGGGGAGCCCAAATCCCTATCGAGTTGGAAAGGATATGTTTCGATGGTGACCGCTTGCTTCTTCGTTTAAGGTACGATGAGAAATATTTGAGGTTCCCCCTTGTTAATGCTAAACAAAAATCTTTCTAGCCATTTTGCGTCCCTAAAATTTTCATTCATTGTTTTTTGCTTAAAAAAAAAAAAAAACATTTGAGATTTCAGTGGCAATTACTATGGATTGTTGTACTACTCTATCCAGTACTTTTAATTATTATTAAGTCCGTTTTAAAATAATAATTATATCTATTTAATTAAAAATATAATAGGCATGAAACAGAATGGGTAAATTATTAAATTTGTTAAATATTATTTCGCTTTTTTTTTTTTTTTTAAGAAATTGAAGTTGAAAATGAAGAAAGAAATCTCTGGAAACTATAATCGAATCTTGGTCATTCTTTTATATTGTATACCCTAAGTATATATATATATATATATATATATTTGTCTTTAATAATTTTATTTTTAAATATAGTAATATGTATATAATAATAGATATATATTGCTTAATTTTTATCACTTTATTTCTAAATATAGTAATAGTTTTAGGATCTCTAGTAGGCAAAATTATAATATCTCTGTTTGCTCGTCATAGTTCTTGGATCAAAGTCATGTTTGGAGAGCTGCTTCTTTGTATTTTTGATGTAGAATATATTAAAAGAACAATAATTGGATACCCAATATTCTAACAAGACAATTCTTTACAGGTCCTGTTTCACGATGAGTACAAAAATCAAAGGAAAAAACGAAGTTCAAAATCAAAAGATTCAAAGTTCAAAAGATTATGAAATGAATATTCATCTGGCTTCTTCCTCTACCACCTCATCTTATCCAGCCTTTCAAATTCTAAACAGCTTCCTAGACTTTCCTCCATTAATGGCGACTGATACCCCTTCACTCAACCTTCAAAAAACACCAAATTCCTTTCTTTCCAACCAAAACATTTTCTCCTCATCAGACACACCATATTTCACTAAACCAATTGTTGAACATATTTTCATGACTTCATTTAACGAAACTCCTGATTTCGAAACCCTACGAACACTTATCCAAAAACTTATGCCTTCGGGTTGTCATTGGTTGCCCGATGATTCTCAAAAGACTCAAACATTTTATGAACACATTCTTGTTGATTCTGGTTCTGCCAAGATAATTCATTATCGTGATAAGCAAAACAGTCAAAAGATTGATTATTCAAAATGTATCATTGAAAAGGTTATTACACCAACTGAATGGAATTCCCTTTGGGAAACCAAACAATTTTCAACCAATTTCATTTCAAAAGAATATACGTACCAAGATTATAGAATGGCTTGGTATCGTACATTCTTTAAAGATCCCTTTGATCATTCATGGCAATTTATCTTTCAACAAGATTATTCAAAAGATTTGCCAATTTGGTTTTACGAATGGTGGATACACTTTGGGCCTACCCCGGATATTTTACCACCTGTGGCAAAATTAGGGTTTCAAGCATGGATGGAAAAAATGACTGGTCCTACTAATATTGTTCCAATAATGTTCTATGCTCAGTTAGGAGTTCCATGGATGTTCTGTTGGAACTACAAAATAGATCAGTTCTATGAGAAACAATACCCAATGTCAATTATTAGAGAATTCAAGATTAAATGGTGGGAAGAATATTCAGTTAAGCAATGTTCTCAAAGAAATGTAACTGATTTCATTCAAAAGTATCAAAGAAAGCTACAAAAGAGTATTCAAGAGCTGGCAGGTTTAACAAGTGGAGATGAAGAAGTAGACCCCTCCCCACCGGCCAAATTAACGACTACAAAGCTTGACAAGACAAAAGAAAAGGAAAATGCATATTCCTCATCCTATCCGGAGCTTGATCCAGGAGAAGAATCCATGATTTTTTAATGTTCAAAGAATTTGAGAGGGAGAAAAAAAAACTAAATATCAGTTTGATAAATCAGTTCAACACTTTATCTTAATTGATTAAATGTTTAATTAGGTAATATCGTTTGATAATGTAATTTAATATCAATTTAATAAATTAATATCTTTTGTAATTAAGAGTCTGTGGGATAATACTTGTTAATGCTTAAAATTATTCAATTGAGAGTTTTATATTTAAAAATGTTTGATAACAAAAGCAAAAAAATGTAAGAATAATTCCAATAATATGGCATGAAGCCAAATATAGTTTTAAGCAATATTAATAGAAACTAACTTTAATAAATATAAGATTATTAAAAGAAGAACTATTAAATGAGATTAAATACCTATTCTAGAACAATGGGTAATAGAAAAGATTAGTAATAGACAACCACAGCTTAATACTGAAATCGATTATATAGAACAAATTCCTGAAGGACGAATTAATATAAAAATGTAAAATAATCTATTTTTATTGAATAATAGATCTAAATTAACTAGATCATATTCTTCTCATTTTATATCTTCTTTAGACAGAAAAGATGATATATCTGTCATACCCAGACATTCTGTTTCTCAACCTTATAGTGTTTCTACCTCTCAGGTTAGTGAGGATGATAATAGTAATTATGTTGATAGATTAATAAAAAATAAACATATTATTGTTAAAGGTATTTATAATAAAAAAGAAGACGAAGAAATAACTGAGTCTGAAATGACATTTCCCATATGAATAAAATAGATTTTAGTCCAGGATCTTTGGCTAGAAATCAAGTCAAAGAAGAATTTAATAGAGAAACATGGAAACCATTTAGAGTATGGTTTTTTAATAACTTCTCTTTAGATGAACAGAAAATATTTATGACCAATTTTATGAATTTTTATCTCCGCATAATATTTTATTTCCTTTTGTTCCATGGTTTATTTCTAATTATATTGAACCATGTATTTGTGTACTAGAAAGAGACTATAAACTCTTAAATGGTAATACCTTAAAGGAGGTTTTCCCTCCTTAACAACCATTTAAAATAGAAAAAGAGAATAATATATTGAATTTCTCTGCTTTTTCTAAATTATTTGATGATGATACATTAGTTTTGACAGTAAAACAAATGAATAAAATTATAGAACAAAATAATTATACAAACATTTATTTAAATATTTTAGGTGAACAAATTATATCTTTACATCATAGATTAGATAACATAATTCATATATTACAAAAAACTGTTTCTAGTGATACATCTTCTACGGAGCAAGTCATAGTCACTCCAACACTTCAACCGCCACCTGAAATAAAAGATTTTAAGTTAAAATCTTTAACAGAATTAGAAAAGTTACTTGATAAAAAGTTTCAAGGATTGAAAATTAATACATTAGAAGAAGAATTGGAAAATCAATTCAAAGAAACATCAAATAGTGATGAAATAAATAAAATAGGCAAGTTTGCTGATAAGCCAACTCAAAGATTATATTATTATAACCGACCCTCTCCTATTGATATTTTACATGAGGAGCAGGAATATATAGTTAATAACAGTTATAATGGAAAATGTATATATGAATGGAATATTGATGGATATTCTAAAAAACAAATATATAATGTAGCTCATAGAATGCTTATGTATAGTAGCTATGTAAAACTAATGGTAATACTGATGTTGGTATTGCGAAAATGATAGTTTCAAGATTTACAGGTCAATTGAAAGGATGGTGGGATAATTATTTAACACCTCAAAATAAAGAAGAAATCTTTAAAACAGTTAAAATAGAAGAATCACATTCACAACCGACTGAAAATGCGGTATATACCCTAATAGTTACAATTCTGGAACATTTCACAGGAAGAATTTCTGATAATGCTGAAAATATTCGCACCTTATTACAAAATATGAGATGTAAAACACTTTCAGATTTTAGGTGGTATAAATATGCTTTTCTTAATAGAGTAATGGAATTATATGATAGTAATAGTAATCATTGGAAGTCTAAATTTATAGATGGCCTTCCCCATTTATTTGCTGAAAGAATTTAAAAGGTTTTAAGAAAATATAGGATGAATATTCCCTATGAAATTTATACTTATGGAAAATTAATAGGAATTTGTATACTAGAAGGTTTAGCCTTATATAATGAAATAAAATTAAACCAACAAATTAAAAGTCAAAGATTAAATGAAAGACGTCAATTATGACAGTTTTGTAGTCAATTTGGAATGAATATACTATCCAAAGGTAAAATAATAAAACAAGAGAGGAATTATAAAACATATCCCAAATATAAGAGAAAATATTCTAGAGAAAAGAAAAATAAAAAAGAATCAAGAAAAATGGAAAGGCATAATAAGAAAGATATAAAAAATATTACATGTTATAAGTGTAAACAAAAAGGACATTTTCCTAATAAATGTAAAATGAAAAAGAGAATTAATAGTTTGCAAATAGATGAACAAACTAAGGAGGAATTATTAAATTTAGTAGATTCAGAATCTGAATAAGAAAAATTAGACAATTCTGAAGAAGAAACTAATAGTTCAGAAGAAGAAAAAGTATGTTCTTGTAATAATATAGAACAAATAAATGAACATGGTGAAGATGAAGAATATTATAAAATTTTATCACAATTCCAAGACTTAGATTTAGAAGTCAATGTGTTAACTAATAGTAATATTTTAGAATTCCTAAAGTTAATAAAAGATCAAGAACTAAGATCTAGAATAATAAAACAGATGGATGAAATTTCGAAAACTAGTCAGAATAATAGTCAACAAAATAATAAAATAGAAGAAAGTCAAGATCCGTATACTATGACTAAAGTATATGAAATATTAAAAAATAAAAACAGTCATATAGAAAGGTTTCCTACGACTATAGATGACTTGGGAAAAGAGATTCATAACCTTAAAAATGAAATAAAAATTTTAAAAAGAATTAATGAAAATTTAGATGAAAGAGTTTCTCATTTGGAAACTAAAGATCATATTGAACAAAATAAAAATACATTAATAGAGGAAATTGGAAATGAAAACTTCTTAAGATCATTATATCTAATATCTTCTTTTAAATTTCATGTTATTATAAAATTATTAATAGATCATTCTTAGAAAACAGAATTAGTTGCACTCATAGACAGTGGAGCAGATGTAAGTGTTATATAGGAGGGAATTATCCCTACTAAATAATTTGAAAAAATGACTCATATAGTCAGACATGCAGGAGGAAAAACTTTAGATATAAATTATAAATTATCTAAAGGATATATTTTTAATAATAAAATATGCATTCCTGAAAGTTTTTTAATAGCAAGAAATATTACTAGTCAAATGATACTTGGTACTTCTTTCATAAAAAAGATATTTCTAATAACACATATTGATACAGATAAAATTATAGGTACATATGCTAAGAAAATAGTAAGTTTTCAGTTTATAACTGAACCAAATACAAAATTCATAAATGAATTGAAAGATTCAATTAATAGAAAACATAATCAAATAAATTTCTTAAAATTTGAAATGAACTCTTTCTCTATAATATTTCTCCAAAGAAATATCATACTCGAAGGATCCTTCTTCTTAGCATTCTTCTCTCTCTTTGTAAAAGCTCTCAAGTTATAATATTTCTTCAGTTGGATTTCTTATAAACATATTTTGGAGGTTCTTGGTTTTCTTATATTCTTATTATATTGGTTCATCTAACCAGTAAGTTTTCTTTCATTTTCTTGAATTATATTTCATTAGAATGAGAGGCTAAAAGCCTCATGGTTAGAATAAAGTTAAGTAATTATGTAAATTCATAGTTTAGATCCTTGTTATTGAGAAATTCTCAGCATGATAATATTGAATTAAAGAATGGGTTAGAATCATTAGACAGGCTATGAATTTAGAAAAGAAGGGTGTTGCCGTTAGCCGATATTGTTGTGAAGGCGTTAGGCGTATAGCTCGGATTGCTTTGATAAATTTATAGTTCTGTTTGATAGATTCTGTAATATCCTACTTGTCTTTGCTTCTTTATTCATCATGCTAAGGGTCTCTCTATAATTTGGTATCAGAGCCTGGATTTATGAATTTACTTACTTTTATTCTAACCAGTTTATCCCCTTTTCTAATGAATTTAGAAAAAGGAAAACAGGCTATTAAAAATAGTCTTAAACAGGAATATGATATCCCTGATAATTTAGAAGGCCTTAATAGGTAGACAATTCCAAGAATTTAAGTTAAAACTGTATATCAGTTATGAACCTTTGAAAGATTAGGTTTCAAACAGATTATAAAAACAACCGAGGAATCAGTTTCTTTAGATAATGAAGAAATTGAGATAAAGTTAATACAATCGGATGATATTAATAGATATACTGATTTATATAAATTTATTCATATAGGTTTAGTGCAAATTGCTTTTAAACCATTAACCTTAGAAGGTTTACCAGAAAGTTTTATAGCATGTTTAAGAGATGCTAGAAATTTAAACTGGAAACAATCTTTAATGGGAATAATACAATCGAGTTTAGCTCATGGCCCTGTATATTTTTATGTTTATCCAAATTTATCTTTATCATTAAGTGATGCTAATATATTAGATGCTTTAACATTAAATGTTAAAACTCATGGATATAATTATATGCCTGGTTCTGAATTAATATGTGTATGTTATAGAATTTATTATAAACCCTTAAAAACTTTAAATCCTAATTGTAAACTAATAGATAAAAAAATAGATGAAATGATATTAATAGAAACTAATTTTAATAAATCTAAGATTATTAAAAGAAGAACTATTAAATGGAATGAAATACCTATTCCAGAACAGTGGACAATAGAAAGAGTTAGTAATAAACAGCCACAGATTAATAGTGACATAGATTATATAGAACAGACTCCTGAAGGGAAAATTAATATAAAAATGCAGAATAATCCATTTTTATTAGATAATAGATCTAAATTGTCAAGATGATACTCTTCTCATTTTATATCACCTTTAGATGATAAGGACACTATTTCAGTCATACCTAGACATTCGGTTTCTCAACCATATAGGGTATCCACTTCACAAGTTAGTGAAGATAATGATAGTAATTATGTTGATAGACTAGTTAAAAACAAACATAATATTGTTAAAGGTATTTATAATACTAAAGAAGACGAAGAAATAACTGAGTCTGAAATGGCTTTTCCAATATGAATAAAATAGATTTCAGTCCTGGATCTTTAGCCAGAAATCAGGTTAAAGAAGAATTTAATAGGAACAGATGGAAACCATTTAGAACATGGTTTTTTAATAATTTCTCGTTACATGAACAGAAAAATATTTCTGATTAATTTTATACATTTTTATCTCATCATAATATTTTATTTCCTTTTGTGCCATGGTTTATTTCTAATTATATTGAACCATGTATTTGCGTGTTAGAAAGAGATTATAAACTTCTGAATGGTAATACTTTAAAGGATGTATTTCCTCCTCAACAGCCATTTAAAATAGAAAAAGAAAATAATATATTAAATTTTTCTACTTTTTCTAAATTATTTGATGATGACACATTAGTCATTACAGTCAAACAAATGAATAAAATTATAGAACAAAATAATTATACAAACATTTATTTGAATGTTTTAGGTGAACAAATCATATATTTACATCATAGATTAGATAATATAATTAATATATTACAAAAGTCTCATTCTGAAGAATCATCTTCTGCAGAGCAAGTTATAACTACTCCAACACTTCAACCACCCCCTGAAATAAAAGATTTCAAATGAAAATCTTTAACAGAATTAGAAAGGTTACTTGATAAAAAGTTTCAAGGATTGAAAATTAATACATTAGAAGAAGAATTAGAAAAACAATTTAAAGACATATCAAATAATAATGATGAAATTAATAAAATAGGAATGTTTGCTGATAGACCCACTCAAAGATTATATTACTATAATAGACCTCTCCTATTGATATTTTACATGAGGAGCAGGAATATATACTTAATAATAGTTATAATGGAAAGTGTATAGATGAATGGAATATTGATGGATATTCTAAAAACAGATTTATAATGTAGCTCAAAGAATGCTTATGTATAGTAGCATATGTAAAACCAATAGAAATACTGATGTTGGTATAGCCAAAATGATAATTTCTGGATTTAACGGCCAACTTAAAGGTTGGTAGGATAATTATTTAACCCCCAGAATAAAGAAAAAATTTTTAAAACAGTGAAAATGGAAGAATCACAATCACAACAGACTGAAAATGCGGTTTATACATTAATAGTTACTATCCTAGAACATTTTACGGGTAGAATTTCTGATAATGCTGAAAATATTCGCACCTTATTACAGAATCTGAGATGTAAACCACTTTCTGATTTTAGGTGGTACAAAGATGCATTCCTTAATAGAGTTATGGAATTAAATGATAGTAATAGTAATTATTGGAAGTCTAAATTTATAGATGGACTACCACATTTATTTGCT
Organism: Knoxia roxburghii; assembly: GCA_030378225.1. Classification (NCBI taxonomy): domain Eukaryota; kingdom Viridiplantae; phylum Streptophyta; class Magnoliopsida; order Gentianales; family Rubiaceae; genus Knoxia; species Knoxia roxburghii. Next base: position 38,106,467 of record CM059420.1, on the reverse strand, counting down.
GAAAGAATAAGAAAAGTTCTGAGAAAGGATAGAATGAATATTCCTTATGAAATTTATACTTATGGAAAATTAATAGGAATTTGCATACAAGAAGGTTTAGCTTTATGCAATGAAATAAAATTAAATCAACAAATTAAAAGTCAAAGACTAAATGAAAGACGTCAATTAGGACAGTTTTGTAGTCAGTTTGGGATGAATATACCATCCAAAGATAAAATAATATAACAGGAAAAGAATTATAAAACATATCCTAAATATAAAAGAAGAAAATATTCTCAAGAAAAGAAAAATAAAAAAGAGTTTAAAAAAATGGAACGACATAAAAAGAAAGATATAAATAATATCATATGTTATAAATGTAAACAGAAATGACATTTTGCTAATAAATGCAAAATGAAAAAGAAAATTAATAGTTTAGAAATAGATGAAAAAGTAAAAGAAGAATTATTAAATATAGTGAACTCAGAATCTGAGTCAGAGATGTCTGAAAATGAAGAAACTAATAGTTCTGAAACTGAAAATGAATGTAATTGTAATAATATAGAACAAAAATATACTGATATTGAAGATGAAGAATATTATAAAATTATATCACAATTCCAAGATTTGGATTTAGAAATTAATGTATTAAATAATAATACTATTTTAGAATTTCTAAAATCTATAAAAGATCAAGAATTAATATATAGAATAATAGAACAGATGGATAATATTCCAGAATCGAGTCAAAATAATAATAAAATAGAAAATATTATTGAAGAAAATCAAAGTTCATATACAATGACTAGAGTATATGAAATATTGAAAAATAGAAAAGGTAATATAGAAAAATTTCCTACAACTACAGATGATTTGGGAAAAGAGATTAATAATCTTAAGAATGAAATAAAAATTTTGAAAAAAATTAATGAAAATCTAGATGAAAGAGTTTCTTATTTAGAAAAGAAAGACCATATTAAAGAAAATTATGATATGTTAATAGAAGACACAGGAAATGAAAATTTCCTAGGATCATTAGATTTAATATCTTCTTTTAAATTTCATGTTACTATAAAACTATTGATAGATCATTCTTTTAAAATAGAATTAGTAGCTCTTATTGATAGTTGAGCTGATGTTAGTGTTATACAAGAAGGAATTATTCCTACTAAGTATTTTGAAAAAATAACTCATATTGTTAAACATGCAGGAGGTAAAGCCTTAGATATAAATTATAAATTATCTAAAGAATATATTTGCAATAATAAAGTCTGCATACCTGAAAGCTTTTTAATAGCAAAGAATATTTATAGTCAAATAATACTTGGTACTTCTTTTATAAAGAAGATATTTCCGATAAAACATATTGACACTGATAAGATTATAGGAACATATGATAAGAAAATTGTAAGTTTTCAGTTTATAACTGAACCTAATACAAGATTTATAAATGAATTAAAAGATTTAATTAATAGGAAAAATAATCAAATAAACTTTTTAAAATTTGAAATAAATTCTATTTCTATAGAAGACAATTTGAAAAATAATTTTAAATTGCAAGAAAAAATAAAAAGTGTTTATAATAATTTTTCTATTGAAATTTGTAATGAACATCCTAATGCCTTTTGGGAAAGGGAAAAACATATTATTAGTCTTCCTTATGAGGAAGATTTTGATGAAAAAACTATGATAAAAACAAAAGCCAGACCATGTCAAATGAATGCTGAATATTTAGAACTATGTAAGAAAGAAATCAGCATGTTACTAGAAAAAGGATTAATAAGGAATTCTGAATCACCTTGGTCATGTACGGGATTCTATGTTAATAAACATAGTGAAATAGAAAGAGGCAGACATAGATTGGTTATAAATTATAAACCTCTTAATAAAGTCTTAAAATGGATAACACATACTATTCCTAATAAAAAGGATTTATTAGATAGATTATATGATGCATTGATATTTTCTAAATTTGATTTAAAATCAGGATATTGGCAGATTCAAATAAAAGAATCAGATCAATATAAAACAGCTTTTAATGTTCCAATAGGACATTATGAATGGAAGGTAATGCCTTTTGGATTAAAAAATGCACCCTCTGAATTGTAGATGATTATGAATGATGTTTTTATTCCTTATAGCAATTTTATAATTGTTTATATTGATGATATCTTAGTATTCTCTAAAGATATACAAACTCATTTTAATCAATTGAATATATTTAAAACAATTATAAAAAATAATAGATTTGTTATATCTCAGTCAAAGATGGTTTTATTTCAAACCAATATTAGATTTTTAGGATATAAAATTGAAAAAGAAAGAATCATTCCTATAGATAGAAGTATAGATTTTGCTTCTAAATTTCCTGATGAAATTAAGGATAGAACATAATTACAAAGGTTTTTAGGAAGTCTTAATTATATTCTTCCATATTATAAAAATTTAGTATATGATACGGCTATTTTATATGGCAGGTTAAAGGATAAACCTAAACCTTGGACAACTGAACATACTAAAACAGTCCAAAAGATAAAAGAAAAAGTTAAATCACTGTCATGCTTAATATTAGCAATTCCACAATGGATTAAAATAGTAGAGACAGATGCCTCTGATATAGGATATGGAGATATATTAAAACAAATTTGTCTTGATGATAAAAAAGAAAAATTAATCAGATATCATTCAGGAAAATGGACTAATAGTCAGAAAAATTATGCTACTGTGGCAAAAGAAATACTTGCCATAGTTAAATGTGTTTTGAAATTTCAAGATGATTTATACAATCAGAAATTTATAATTAGAACAGATTGCCAAGCAGCAAAATATATGTTTAATAAAGATTTTAAACATGATGTATCTAAGCAAAGGTATGCTAGATGGCAGGCTAATTTAGCCCCTTTTGATTTTGATATTATTTATAAAAAAGGGAAAGATAATAGTCTTCCTGATTCCTATCTCGTGAATTTCTAAAGGATGATACCACGGGACTCTTATAGAGGAAGAGGAGGCAGAGGTTATACCTCTCATGCTTCTGGTTTTTCTGGTCGAGTGAGAGGGAGAAATATTCTCTCTTAAATGGGTAATAAAACCTTATATTCGGATAAAATTGTCTATCTTTCTAAAAATCCAATATTATATAATAAATTCTAGAAATTCCTGGAACAAGAAAAAGAAGAGTCTTTTTCTTCAACAGGAACCACATCATATGTGGAAACCGTTCTAATAGAAGATCATATTACAGATTATAAAGTTCATCCTAATAGAGAACTTTTATTTCTTATAGAAGATAAAGATTTACAGTGGGGAAAAGACCCATGGATAATAATAAATAGATACCTGGACACTGGATCTTCTACTAGTGGCACTTATATACATGCCCATGGAGCTTATAAGCCAAGAATGTACTATGAAACTATTCTAAAGTTTTCTGGTACATGTGAAATAAAACATTTTTACCCTCATAAGGGTAGTAAAATTTATAATTTTAGTAAGATTATTACAAAAAAGATTATATCTGCAGAAGAATGGGGACTATCTACCATGAAAGATAAGGAATTTATAATTCCAGAAACAAGAGTTACATATAAATATAATTATTGGGATTATATATAAGCCCATAATCAAGTTTTCTTATATGAAAATACTAATAAGAAACATTCCTGGTTTATAAAAGTATGTGAAAACATTTATAATGATCCCATACCGAATTGGTTTATAAAATGGTGGTATCGATATGATCCATCTAAATCCATTCATCCTGATACATTTCTTTCCTCATATGGAAATTGGATAAAATTCTCACCAAAAATATATGAATTGGTGGCATCTAATAGATGCAGTGAGGAAATTGCTAATATGTGGTTTTTTATAGAATTCTCCATCCATTGGATTTGGAGATGGAATCCTGAAATCAGTTATACTGAAGAAAAATTGCCATGTTTCATGCAAATAGCTTATACAAAGTTCTGGGATAAAATGCAAAAAATTGATCCCACAACCAATGACTTATATGGTCAGGAAGTCTTGATGATTATCCAAGACAAAGTCAAACATTATATGCAGCACAAAGAAACTCATATTCAAAAGGAGATTGATCCTTTTCAGCATATTTTCATGAAGATTAAATTGCAAAAAGAGCATATTTCTCAACAATACCTAATCCAGGCTTATATGGATGAGCTTAAAAAGCATTTAAAAAAGAATAATTCCAACGATAATAAGTCAGATATTTCTATGGCTTCTTCCGAAGAACATATTTTGGCGGGAGAATCTCAGGACCCAGATGATATGGATGAGTTCGATGAAGAATTCATGAATGACCAATTGAAGGAGTTGATAGACGGACTCAATAAAGAAAAAGCCAAGGATAAAGACAAAAGCAAGATAATATGATGGAGACATAAAGCAGCAGCCGATGTGGACTTAAAGGTGATAAAGACTTAAAGTCATGCTTTTAGTATGTAAGCAGTGACCTCATAGGAATTATTATGTAAGCAGTGACTTCATTGGCCTAATAATGTAATGGACTTCAAAATGATATTTTCAAGCCCGCAATAGTTAATTTTTAGTCCTTATAAATAGCTTAGTTTATAGCAGAAGGAAGATATACTCGAAGCATCCTTCTTCTTAGCATTCTTTTCTCTCTTTGTAAAAACTCTCAAGTTATAATATTTCTCCAGTTGGATTTCTTATAAGCATATTTTGGAGGTTCTTGGTTTTCTTATATTCTTATTTATATTGGTTCATCTAACCAGTAAGTTTTCTTTCATTTTCTTGAATTATATTTCATTAGAATGAAAGGCTAAAAGCCTCATGGTTAGAATAAAGTTAAGTAATTATGTAAATTCATAGTTTGGATCCTTGTTATTGAGAAATTCTCAGCATGATAATATTGAATTAAAGAATGGGTTAGAATCATTAGACAGACTATGAATTTAGAAAAGAAGAGTGTTACCGTTAGCCGATATTGTTGTGAAGGCGTTAGGCGTATAGCCTGGATTGCTTTGATAAATTTATAATTCTGTTTGATAGATTCTGTAATATCCTACTTGTCTCATTTTTAAGAATCATCTTCTGCAGAGCAAGTTATAACTACTCCAACACTTCAACCACCCCCTGAAATAAAAGATTTCAAATTAAAATCTTTAACAGAATTAGAAAAGTTACTTGATAAAAAGTTTCAAGGATTGAAAATTAATACATTAGAAGAAGAATTAGAAAAACAATTTAAAGATATATCCAATAATAATGATGAAATTAATAAAATAGGAAAGTTTGCTGATAGACCCACTCAAATATTATATTACTATAATAGACTCTCTCCTATTGATATTTTACAATGAGGAGCAGGAATATATACTTAATAATAGTAATAATGGAAAGTGTATATATGAATGGAATATTGATGGATATTCTGAAAAACAGATTTATAATGTAGCTCATAGAATGCTTATGTGTAGTAGCATATGTAAAACCAATGGAAATACTGATGTTGGTATAGCCAAAATGATATTTTCTGGATTTACCCCAACTTAAAGGTTGGTGGGATAATTATTTAACCCCCAAGAATAAAGAAGAAATTTTTAAAACAGTGAAAATAGAAGAATCACAATCACAACCGACTGAAAATACGGTTTATACATTAATAGTTACTATCCTAGAATATTTTACGGGTAGAATTTCTGATAATGCTGAAAATATTCGCACCTTATTACAGAATCTGAGATGTAAAACACTTTCAGATTTTAGGTGTAACAAAGATGCATTCCTTAATAGAGTTATGGAATTAAATGATAGTAATAGTAATCATTGGAAGTATAAATTTATAGATGGACTACCACATTTATTTGCTGAAAGAATAAGAAAAGTTCTGAGAAAGGATAGAATGAATATTCCTTATGAAATTTATACTTATGAAAAATTAACAGGAATTTGCATACAAGAAGGTTTAGCTTTATGCAATGAAATAAAATTAAATCAACAAATTAAAAGTCAAAGACTAAATGAAATACGTCAATTAGGACAGTTTTGTAGTCAGTTTGAGATGAATATACCATCCAAAGATAAAATAATAAAATAGGAAAAGAATTATAAAACATATTCTAAATATAAAAGAAGAAAATATTCTCAAGAACAGAAAAATAAAAAAGAGTTTAGAAAAATGGAACGACATAAAAAGAAAGATATAAATAATATTACATGTTATAAATGTAAACAGAAAGGACATTTTGCTAATAAATGCAAAATGAAAATGAAAATTAATAGTTTAGAAATAGATGAAAAAATAAAAGAAGAATTATTAAATATAGTGAACTCAGAATCTGAGTCAGAGATGTCTGAAAATGAAGAAACTAATAGTTCTGAAACTGAAAATGAATGTAAATGTAATAATATAGAACAAAAAGATACTGATATTGAAGATGAAGAATATTATAAAATTCTATCACAATTCCAAGATTTGGATTTAGAAATTAATGTATTAAATAATAATACTATTTTAGAATTTCTAAAATCTATAAAAGATAAAGAATTAAGATCTAGAATAATAGAACAGATGGATAATATTCCAGAATCGAGTCAAAATAATAATAAAATAGAAAATATTATTGAAGAAAATCAAAGTCCATATACAATGACTAGAGTATATGAAATATTGAAAAATAGAAAAGGTAATATAGAAAAATTTCCTACAACTACAGATGATTTGGGAAAAGAGATTAATAATCTTAAGAATGAAATAAAAATTTTGAAAAAGATTAATGAAAATCTAGATGAAAGAGTTTCTTATTTAGAAAATAAAGATCATATTAAAGAAAATTATGATATGTTAATAGAAGACATAGGAAATGAAAATTTCCTAGGATCATTAGATTTAATATCTTCTTTTAAATTTCATGTTACTATAAAACTACTGATAGATCATTCTTTTAAAATAGAATTAGTAGCTCTTATTGATAGTGGAGCTGATGTTAGTGTTATACAATAAAGAATTATTCCTACTAAGTATTTTGAAAAAACAACTCATATTGTTAAACATGCAGGAGGTAAAGCCTTAGATATAAATTATAAATTATCTAAAGGATATATTTGCAATAATAAAGTCTGCATACCTGAAAGCTTTTTAATAGCAAAGAATATTACTAGTCAAATAATACTTGGTACTTCTTTTATAAAGAAGATATTTCCAATAAAATATATTGACACTGATAAGATTATAGGAACATATGATAAGAGAATTGTAAGTTTTCAGTTTATAACTGAACCTAATACAAGATTTATAAATGAATTAAAAGATTTAATTAATAGGAAAAATAATTAAATAAACTTTTTAAAATTTGAAATAAATTCTTTTTCTATAGAAGACAATTTGAAAAACAATTTTAAATTGCTAGAAAAAATAAAAAGTGTTTATAATAATTTCTCTATTGAAATTTGTAATGAACATCCTAATGCCTTCTGGGAAAGGAAAAAACATATTATTAGTCTTCCTTATGGGGAAGATTTTGATGAAAAAACTATGATAAAAACAAAAGCCAGACCATGTCAAATGAATGCTGAATATTTAGAACTATGTAAGAAAGAAATCAGCATGTTACTAGAAAAATGATTAATAAGGAATTCTGAATCACCTTGGTCATGTACGGGATTCTATGTTAATAAACATAGTGAAATAGAAAGAAGCAGACCTAGATTGGTTATAAATTATAAATCTCTTAATAAAGTCTTAAAATGGATAAGACATCATATTCCTAATAAAAAGGATTTATTAGATAGATTATATGATGCATTGATATTTTCTAAATTTGATTTAAAATTAGGATATTGGCAGATTCAAATAAAAGAATCAGATCAATATAAAACAGCTTTTAATGTTCCAATAGGACATTATGAATGGAAGGTAATGCCTTTTGGATTAAAAAATGCACCCTCTGAATTCCAGAAGATTATGAATGATGTTTTTATTCCTTATAGCAATTTTATAATTGTTTATATTGATGATATCTTAGTATTCTCTAAAGATATTTTTAATCATTTGAATATATTTAAAACAATTATAAAAAATAATTGATTTGTTATATCTCAGTCAAAGATAGTTTTATTTCAAACCAATATTAGATTTTTAGGATATAATATTGAAAAAGGAAGAATCATTCCTATAGATAGAAGTATAGATTTTGCTTCTAAATTTCCTGATGAAATTAAGGATAGAACATAATTACAAAGGTTTTCAGGAAGGCTTAATTATATTCTTCCATATTATAAAAATTTAGCATATAATATGGCTATTTTATATGACAGGTTAAAGGATAAACCTAAACCTTGGACAACTGAACATACTAAAACAGTCCAAAAGATAAAAGAAAAAGTTAAATCACTGTCATGCTTAATATTAGCAAATCCTCAATGGATTAAAATAGTAGAGACAGATGCCTCTGATATAGGATATGGAGGTATAATAAACAAATTTATCCTGATGATAAAAAAGAAAAATTAGTCAGATATCATTCAGGAAAATGGACTAATAGTCAGGAAAATTATGCTACTGTGGCAAAAGAAATACTTGCCATAGTTAAATGTATTTTGAAATTTCAAGATGATTTATACAATCAGAAATTTATAATTAGAACAGATTTCCAAGCAGCAAAATATATGTTTAGTAAAGATTTTAAACATGATGTATCTAAGCAAATGTATGCTAGATGGCAGGCTAATTTAGCCCCTTTTGATTTTGATATTATTTATAAAAAAGGGAAAGATAATAGTCTTCCTGATTTCCTATCTCGTGAATTTCTACAGGATGATACCACGGGACTCTTATAGAGGAATAGGAGGCAGAGGTTATACCTCTCATGCTTCTGGTTTTTCTGGTCGAGGAAGAGGGAGAAATATTCTCTCTCAAATGGGTAATAAAACCTTATATTCGGATAATATTGCCGATCTTTCTAAAAATCCAATATTATATAATAAATTCCAGAAATTCCTGGAACAAGAAAAAGAAGAGTCTGCTTCTTCTACAAGAACCACATCATATGTGGAAACCGTTCTAAGAGAAGATCATATTACAGATTATAAAGTTCATCCTAATAGAGAACTTTTATTTCTTATAGAAGATAAAGATTTACCGTGGGGAAAAGACCCATGGATAATAATAAATAGATACATGGACACTGGATCTTCTACTAGTGGCACTTATATACATGCCCATGGAGCTTATAAGCCAAGAATGTACTATGAAACTATTTTAAAGTTTTCTGGTACATGTGAAATAAAACATTTTTACCCTCATCAGGGTAGTAAAATTTATAATTTTAATAAGATTATTATAAAAAAGATTATATCTGCAGAAGAATGGGGATTATCTACCATGAAAGATAAGGAATTTATAATTCCTGAAACAAGAGTTACATATAAGTACAATTATTGGGATTATATAGAAGCCCATAATCAAGTTTTCTTATATGAAAATACTAATAAGAAACATTCCTTGTTTATAAAAGTATGTGGAAACATTTATAATGATCCCATACCGAATTGGTTTATAAAATGGTGGTATCGATATGGTCCATCTAAATCCATTCTTCCTGATACATTTCTTTCCTCATATGGAAATTGGATAAAATTCTCACCAAAAATATCTGAATTGGTGGCTTCTAATAGATGCAGTGAGGAAATTGCTAATATGTGGTTTTTTATAGAATTCTCCATCCTTTGGATTTGGAGATGGGTTCCTGAAATCAGTTATACTGAAGAAAAATTGCCATGTTTCATGCAAATAGCTTATACAAAGTTCTGGGATAAAATGCAAAAAATTGATCCCACAACCAATGACTTATATGGTCAGGAAGTCTTGATGATTATCCAAGACAAAGTCAAGCATTATATGCAGCACAAAGAAACTCATATTCAAAAGGAGATTGATCCTTTTCAGCATATTTCCATGAAGATTAAATTGCAAAAGGAGCATATTTCTCAACAAGACCTAATCAAGGCTTATATGGATGAGCTTAAAAAGCATTTAAAAAAGAATAATTCCAATAATAATAAGTCAGATATTTCTATGGCTTATTCCAAAGAACATATTTTGGCGGGAGAATCTCAAGACCCAGATGATATGGATGAGTTCGATGAAGAATTCATGAATGACCAATTGAAGGAGTTGATAGACGGACTCAATAAAGAAAAAGTCAAGGATAAAGGCAAAAGCAAGATAATATGATGGAGACATAAAGCAGCAGCCGATGTGGACTTAAAGGTGATAAAGACTTAAAGTCATGCTTTTATTATGTAAGCAGTGACCTCATAAGAATTATTATGTAAGCAGTGACCTCACAGGTCTAATAATGTAATGGACTTCAAAATGATATTTTCAAGTCCAAAATAGTTAGTTTTTAGTCCTTATAAATAAATTAGTTTATAGCCGAAGGAAGACATACTCGAAGCATCCTTCTTCTTAGCGTTCTTCTTTCTCTTTGTAAAAACTCTCAAGTTATAATATTTCTCCAGTTGGATTTCTTATAAGCATATTTTGGAGGTTCTTGGTTTTCTTATATTCTTATTTATATTGGTTCATCTAACCAGTAAGTTTTCTTTCATTTTCTTGAATTATATTTCATTAGAATGAGAGGCTAAAAGCCTCATGGTTAGAATAAAAGTTAAGTAATTATGTAAATTCATAGTTTAGATCCTTGTTATTGAGAAATTCTCAGCATGATAATATTGAATTAAAGTATGGGTTAGAATCATAAGACAGACTATGAATTTAGAAAAGCAGGGTGTTGCCGTTAGCCGATATTGTTGTGAATGCATTAGGCGTATAGCCCGGATTGCTTTGATAAATATATAGTTCTGTTTGATAGATTATGTAATATCCTACTTGTCTTTGCTTCTTTAATCATCATGCTGAGGGTCTCTCTATAATTTGCTTCTTTAGATTGGTACCAAATTATAGAGAGACCCTCAGCATGATGATTAAAGAAGCAAAGACAAGTAGGATATTACAGAATCTATCAAACAGAACTATAAATTTATCAAAGAAATCCGGGCTATACGCCTAACGTCTTCACAACAATATCGGCTAACGGCAACACCCTTCTTTTCTAAATTCATAGCCTGTCTAATGATTCTAACCCATTCTTTAATTCAATATTATCATGCTGAGAATTTCTCAATAACAAGGATCCAAACTATGAATTTACATAATTACTTAACTTTTATTCTAACCATGAGGCTTTTAGCCTCTCATTCTAATGAAATATAATTCAAGAAAATGAAAGAAAACTTACTGGTTAGATGAACCAATATAAATAAGAATATAAGAAAACCAAGAATCTCCAAAATATGCTTATAAGAAATCCAACTGGAGAAATATTATAACTTGAGAGTTTTTACAAAGAGAGAAAAGGAAAAATGCTTCGAGTATGTCATCCTTCTGCTATAAACTAAGCTATTTATAAGGACTAAAAACTAACTATTGCGGACTTGCAAATATCATTTTGAAGTCTGTTACATTATTAGGCCTATGAGGTCACTGCTTACATAACAATTCCTATGAGGTCACTGCTTACATACTAAAAGCATGACTTTAAGTCTTTATCACCTTTAAGTCCACATCGGCTGTTGCTTTATGTCTCCATCATATTATCTTGCTTTTGCCTTTATCCTTGACTTTTTGTTTATTGAGTCCGTCTATCAACTCTTTCAATTGTTCATTCATGAATTCTTCATCGAACTCATCCATATCATCTGGGTTTTGAGATTCTCCTGCCAAAATATGTTCTTCGGAAGAAGCCATAGAAATATCTGACTTATTATCATTGGAATTAGTCTTTTTTAAATGCTTTTTAAGCTCATCCATATAAGCCTTGATTAGGTATTGTTGAGAAATATGCTCCTTTTGCTATTTAATCTTCATGGAAATATGCTGAAAATGATCAATCTCCTTTTGAATATGAGTTTCTTTGTGCTGCATATAATGCTTGACTTTGTCTTGGATAATCATCAAGACTTCCTGACCATATAAGTCATTGGTTGTGGGATCAATTTTTTGCATTTTATCCCAGAACTTTGTATAAGCTATTTGCATGATACATGGCAATTTTTCTTCAGTATAACTGATTTCAGGAACCCATCTCCAAATCCAAGGGATGGAGAATTCTATAAAAAAATCACATATTAGCAATTTCCTCACTGCATCTATTAGATGCCACAAATTCAGATATTTTTGGTGAGAATTTTATCCAATTTCCATATGAGGAAAGAAATGTATCAGGAAGAATGGATTTAGATGGACCATATCGATACCACCATTTTATAAACCAATTCGGTATGGGATCATTATAAATGTTTCCACATACTTTTATAAACAATGAATGTTTCTTATTAGTATTTTCATATAAGAAAACTTGATTATGGGCTTCTATATAATCCCAATAATTGTACTTATATGTAACTCTTGTTTCAGGAATTATAAATTCCTTATCTTTCATGGTAGATAATCCCCATTCTTCTGCAGATATAATCTTTTTTATAATAATCTTACTAAAATTATAAATTTTACTACCCTGATGAGGGTAAAAATGTTTTATTTCACATGTACCAGAAAACTTTAGAATAGTTTCATAGTACATTCTTGGCTTATAAGCTCCATGGGCATGTATATAAGTGCCACTAGTAGAAGATCCAGTGTCCAGGTATCTATTTATTATTATCCATGGGTCTTTTTCCCACTGTAAATCTTTATCTTCTATAAGAAATAAAAGTTCTCTATTAGGATGAACTTTATAATCTGTAATATGATCTTCTATTAGAACGGTTTCCACATATGATGTGATTCCTGTAGAAGAAGCAGACTCTTCTTTTTCTTGTTCCAGGAATTTCTGGAATTTATTATATAATATTGGATTTTTAGAAAAATCGGCAATATTATCCGAATATAAGGTTTTATTACCCATTTGAGAGAGAATATTTCTCTCTCATCCTCGACCAGAAAAACCAGAAGCATGAGAGGTATAACCTCTGCCTCCTCTTCCTCTATAAGAGTCCCGTGGTATCATCCTGTAGAAATTCACGAGATAGGAAATCAGGATGACTATTATCTTTCCCTTTTTTATAAATAATATCAAAATCAAAAGGGGCTAAATTAGCCTGCCATCTAGCATACATTTGCTTAGATACATCATGTTTAAAATATTTATTAAACATATATTTTGCTGCTTGGCAATCTGCTCTAATTATAAATTTCTGATTGTATAAATCATCTTGAAATTTCAAAACACATTTAACTATGGCAAGTATTTCTTTTGCCACAGTAGCATAATTTTTCTGACTATTAGTCCATTTTCCTGAATGATATCTGACTAATTTTTCTTTTTTATCATCAGGACAAATATGTTTTAATATACCTCCATATCCTATATCAGAGACATCTGTCTCTACTATTTTAATCCATTGAGGATTTTCTAATATTAAGCATGACAGTGATTTAACTTTTTCTTTTATCTTTTGGACTGTTTTAGTATGTTCAGTTGTCCAAGGTTTAGGTTTATCCTTTAACCTGTCATATAAAATAGTCATATCATATGCTAAATTTTTATAATATGGAAGAATATAATTAAGACTTCCTAAAAACATATGTAATTGTGTTTTATCCTTAATTTCATCAGGAAATTTAGAAGCAAAATCTATACTTCTATCTATAGGAATGATTCTTCCTTTTTCAATATTATGTCCTAAAAATCTAATATTGGTTTGAAATAAAACCATCTTTGACTGAGATATAACAAATCCATTATTTTTTATAATTGTTTTAAATATATTCAAATGATTAAAATGAGTTTGTATATCTTTAGAGAATACTAAGATATCATCAATATAAACAATTATAAAATTGCTATAAGGAATAAAAACATCATTCATAATCTTCTGGAATTCAGAGGGTGCATTTTTTAATCCAAAAGGCATTACCTTCCATTCATAATGTCCTATTGGAACATTAAAAGCTTTTTTATATTGATCTGATTCTTTTATTTGAATCTGCCAATATCCTGATTTTAAATCAAATTTAGAAAACATCAATGCATCATATAATCTATCTAATAAATCATTTTTATTAGGAATAGGATGTCTTATCCATTTTAAGACTTTATTAAGAGGTTTATAATTTATAACCAATCTAGGTCTGCCTCTTTCTATTTCACTATGTTTATTAACATAGAATCCCGTACATGACCAAGGTGATTCAGAATTCCTTATTAATCCTTTTTCTAGTAACATGCTGATTTCTTTCTTACATAGTCCTAAATATTCAGCATTCATTTGACATGGTCTAGCTTTTGTTTTTATCATAGTTTTTTCATCAAAATCTTCCTCATAAGGAAGACTAATAATATGTTTTTTACTTTCCCAAAAGGCATTAGGATGTTCATTACAAATTTCAATAGAGAAATTATTATAAACACTTTTTATTTTTTCTTGCAATTTAAAATTGTTTTTCAAATTGTCTTTTATAGAAAAAGAATTTATTTCAAATTTTAAAAAGTTTATTTGATTATTTTTCCTATTAATTAAATATTTTAATTCATTTATAAATCTTGTATTAGGTTCAGTTATAAACTGAAAACTTACAATTTTCTTATCATATGTTCCTATAATCTTATCAGTGTCAATATGTTTTATAGGAAATATCTTCTTTATAAAAGAAGTACAAAGTATTATTTGACTAGTAATATTCTTTGCTATTAAAAAGCTTTCAGGTATGCAGACTTTATTATTGCAAATATATCCTTTAGATAATTTATAATTTATATCTAAGGCTTTTCCTCCTGCATGTTTAACAATATGAGTTGTTTTTTCAAAATACTTAGTAGGAATAATTCTTTATTGTATAACACTAACATCAGCTCCACTATCAATAAGAGCTACTAATTCTATTTTAAAAGAATGGTCTATCAGTAGTTTTATAATAACATAAAATTTAAAAGAAGATGTTAAATCTAATGATCCTAGGAAATTTTCATTTCTTGTGTCTTCTATTAACATATCATAATTTTCTTTAATATGATCTTTCATTTCTAAATAAGAAACTCTTTTATCTAGATTTTCATTAATCTTTTTCAAAATTTTTATTTCATTCTTAAGATTATTATTCTCTTTTCCCAAATCATCTGTAGTTGTAGGAAATTTTTCTATATTACATTTTCTATTTTTCAATATTTCATATACTCTAGTCATTGTATATGGACTTTGATTTTCTTCAATAATATTTTCTATTTTATTATTATTTTGACTCGATTCTGGAATATTATCCATCTGTTCTATTATTCTAGATCTTAATTCTTGATCTTTTATAGATTTTAGAAATTCTAAAATAGTATTATTATTTAATACATTAATTTCTAAATCCAAATCTTGGAATTGTGATAGAATTTTATAATATTCTTCATCTTCAATATCAGTATCTTTTTGTTCTATATTATTACATTTACATTCATTTTCAGTTTCAGAACTATTAGTTTCTTCATTTTCAGACATCTCTGACTCAGATTCTGAGTTCACTATATTTAATAATTCTTCTTTTATTTTTTCATCTATTTCTAAACTATTAATTTTCTTTTTCATTTTGCCTTTATTAGCAAAATATCCTTTCTGTTTACATTTATAACATGTAATATTATTTGTATCTTTCTTTTTATGTCGTTCCATTTTTCTAAACTCTTTTTTATTTTTCTTTTCTTGAGAATATTTTCTTCTTTTATATTTAGGATATGCTTTATAATTCTTTTCCTATTTTATTATTTTATCTTTGGATGGTATATTCATCCCAAACTGACTACAAAACTGTCCTAATTGACGTCTTTCATTTAGTCATTGACTTTTAATTTGTTGATTTAATTTTATTTCATTGCATAAAGCTAAACCTTCTTGTATGCAAATTCCTATTAATTTTCCATAAGTATAAATTTCATAAGGAATATGTATAAATCTATATAAATCAGTATATCTATTAATATCATCTGATTGTATTAATTTTATCTCAATTTCTTCATTATCTAAAGAAACTGATTCTTCGGTTGTCTTTATAATCTGTTTAAAACCTTATCTTTCAAAGGCTCCTAACTGATATACAGTTTTAACTTCAATTTTTGGAATTGTCCACCTATTAAGACCTTCTAAATTATCAGGGATATCATATTCTTGTTTAAGACTATTTTTAATAGCCTGTTTTCCTTTTCCTATAATCATTAGAATGAGAGGCTAAAAGCCTCATGGTTAGAATAAAAGTTGAGTAACTATGTAAATTCATAGTTTAGATCCTCTTATTGAGAAATTTTCAGTATGATAATATTGAAATAAGGAATGGGTTAGAATTATTAGACAGACTATGAATTTAGAAAAGAATTTTCATTCCTTATAACAACTTTATTATTGTTTACATTGATGATATCTTAGTTTTCTCTAAAGATATACAAACCCATTTTAATCATTTAAATATTTTTAAAACAATTATAAAAAATAATGGATTTGTTATATCACAATCAAAAATGGTTTTATTTCAAACTAATATTATATTTCTAGGTCATAATATTGAAAAAGGATAAATCATTCCTATCGATAGAAGTATAGACTTCGCATCAAAATTTCCTGATGAAATTACAAATAAAATGTTGGTGTATGTGCCCTAATGAGGGCTATTTATGTAAATAAACTTTGATGGTTATTTATGTAAATAAGACATATGTCGTTTGATTGATTATTTATCTGATGAGTTAATTTCATGAATGTAATATTCTTGTGCATATTTAATTTCATGAAAATAATCGCCAAAAGAAACATTCCATGGACTGATAGATCATGAGTGATTCTTTTCGAGTATATTCGTACAAGGATCCTAGACCAGAAATCACTGCATGGTCTTAGGTGAATTGTGGTGTTCTTCGACATACGCCTAACGGGACTGTAACAGGTTGCCAAGTACGGGTATGATTGGGTACACTATGAGTCACGTTAAGATATGTAGGTGAAGTGATGGGACTACAAATCTTTCTTAAGTGAGAGATGATATCCGGGCCACTTGATAGTGAACTGAGAAGTGCATGGCCATGCCCGAGAATTGATAATTGTTATCATTTGCTCGAATAGAATCAATGTTACTGAGAGATCAAGTAAACGTTTAGCTTAATAAGGATGATGGTTCCATGCCTTATGCTAAACGGGATATCGATGTAGAGGACCGTACATAGTATGCTTAGAAAGGTTGAGTTGAATCATCATTCGACCATCTATTCTAAATTGAGTAGTCATCATGTCTTGCTAGATGCCACTGATGATTTATGGATTAATCTATGAGATTAATTTATCCATTGTCAATTTGGAATAGACCTACAGAATTGCACGTAAGTGAGTTCGAAGATTCTTGACGGTACTAGGTATAGTTGTTATACTTAGAAGAATAGTATTAAATTAAATAGTTTAATTAAATATTATTAAGAAGTTTTGGGGTATTAATTAATTACTCAGGAAGAATTGAGATAGACTGACAAATCAAGGGACCTAGTTGCAATTGAGGTTCTAGACCCATCAGTCTGATCCATGGGTAAATTGTTTGATCCATGGGCCAAGTAATCAGATTTCTTTTATAAAAGAGAATCTGTGAGAGAAAATTTCAGACAGAATTTTAAAACCAGAAAATAGTTTTCTAATTTTTCTGCTTTTTTCTCTTGTGAAATTATCTCTCTTCCAAAAAGGACAAAATTTCTGGACAGGAATTAAATACTAGCACCAAAGAACTCCAGTGCCTGATTGTGGAGGACACTTCCGGGAAGTGCCAGAGAAAGACGAAACGCCATCTTCCCAAAAGGATCCAGGTGCGAGCGCAACCAATTACGCTTCGAGGGTAAGACCCCGGTTCTTAGAGTTTAGGATTATCCGCCATGTTAATTTAGAATTAATATGCCTAAACACGATCCTAACAGTGGTATCAGAGCTAGGTTTTAATGTTAAAATTAAAATTGAATTTGGTTAAAAGAATTTTAATTAAATTGATTTTAATGAATTCTGGGAATTCATGTGTTTTTTAGAAAACAAGAAGAAATTTTTTTTTTTTGGAAACATAATTAAAAAATTTTATTTTTCTGGAAATTGATGAAGAACAGCCGGACTGGGTTGATGTCGACCGGCCGGAAAATTTTACGACTGGCCGGATTCTCGCCAGAAATCGCGAGCGCCTGATGTGGCCGGATTTCGTGGTTTTGCTTCAAAATTCTTTGTGGATTTTGTTCCTTATTATCCCGGAAATTGTTTCCGCACAATTGGGGTTTGAAATCAGGTTTCAAAACGCGTTAAATGTTTTGGGTTTTGGTCTGATTTATTCGCCGGAGAAACTGATTTTAAAACAAGATTTTGGGGATGATTTTGATTGGAAAAATGGGAGAGAGAAAAGGTTTCTTTGGTTTTGGTTTTGATCAGAAACTAATCGCGGAATGGTTCCGATTAGTTTTGTTTGGCTTTGAAAAATTTTGGTCAATTTTGATGGATTTCTGGGCTTGCATTTTTGGTCAAAAAACCGGGGTTCACCGGAGAAAGAAATTTGTTTTTCGTTTCCAGAATTTCGCCAATGAATTGAGTGTTGGACGCCTCGGTTTTACCTAGCGAAGGAATCCCGGTGGATCTCGTGGCGTTTCCATGACCAGAAATTGTGGTCGGAATCGGGAATGTCGCCGGGGAAGAAGACCGGAGGTTGGCGGCTGGCGGTTGAAGCCCTAGGGGCTGAAATTACCAAAATACCCCCGCCGCAGCCTCAAACCCTAAAATGCCATCATTTTTAAAATTGTATAGAGACCCCAGAAGTTTTATTTTCTTAAATCCCTAATCCCGGGAATTTTGGTAAATTACACAACTGCCCAAAAAGTTTCAGAAAATTAATTTTCTAAATTTTCTGAATTTTATTATTATTTTATTTAATAAGATATTATTTAAATAATCTTATTAGATAAAGATAGGATTAGATTCAATGTAGAATTTTATCCTATATGTTTAAAATTTAAATTTGAATAATTATCTTAATTAGATTAGGATAATTAAAATTA
This sequence comes from Knoxia roxburghii, assembly GCA_030378225.1. Lineage (NCBI taxonomy): Eukaryota > Viridiplantae > Streptophyta > Magnoliopsida > Gentianales > Rubiaceae > Knoxia > Knoxia roxburghii. Next base: position 38,087,403 of record CM059420.1, on the reverse strand, counting down.
TTTAAGTTTAAAATTTGAAATGATTATCTTAATTAGATTAGGATAATTAAAATAATTTAAAATTTAAAATTGAATAATTATCTTAATTAGATTAGGATAGTTAATGTTATTTAAATTTTAAATTTGAAAGATTATCTTAATTAGATAATTAGATGAATTTAAAATAATTATTTTAATAAGATTAAGATAATTATAAAAGATAAATAAATAAATAATTAATTAGATTAATTAATTTTCTTTAATTTTGAATTATTTATTTATTTATTTATTTATTTTATGATTTTTTTATATATTTAAATTGTTTAAATTTTATATGTGAAACATCATAATTATGACAAGCATGTTCATGCATCATTTTGGCTAAATGAAAAATGAACAAAAGGGATTGATTAAAATTGATCATGACACGATCAATTTTAATTTTGTAATAGTTACACAATCCTTATATTTAATTGGTTTAAATTAAAACGGGCTTGTATGAGCATATGCATTTATGTGTTTTTAAAGCATGAATTGGGCTTGTTAAAGTTTTAAAAGTTGGGGCCTGCGAGCCATTTGAATTTGGGCCTGCGTGCCTATTAAAATGATTATGTAATAGTTAGGCCCAAGAGAAGTTTCCAAGAGGAGTCTATAGTGGAGCCCAGGAACGGGAGCCCAACACAGAAGGCCCGAATATGAAGTTTTATTATTTTAAAAGGCCCTGTAATAGACTAGAGCCCAATTCATTGCTTTCATTCATTTTTATTTATTTGATATGCAAATGAATGTTAAAATGAAAATGCATGTTAAGCCGATCAAACTAAAATCCCAAAAACCCGAGTTGATTTTGCTTCCATACTTAGGGGCCCGCCAGAGCGTCGAACGTCTGTGGACTTGGAGAGCCCAAGGGCCTCAGGTATTCTTCGTGCGGCGAGTTGTCACATAATAGGTGCTCAACTTTATCACTACCATTAATGAGTGGAAAAACTGTTTGGGTATTAGATGCTCAACTTTATCACTACCACTTGTTATGGAAAACTGTGTGGGTATCGATTGATGTGATGCCTTGAGGGATGGTTTGACTTGGGAAAATTAATCCTAGCTTGACCCGATAAGTTGACTAGGGATTAATTTTGCAAAGATAGGATGGTGTCAAACATTTGGAATGTTCATTCTATCACCGAAAAGTTGCATGATATGCAATTGGAAAGCGTTAAATTACATGGAATGTAATTTGAACGTTGCCTACCAAAAGAGCTCGATCCCTACGAAACTTGCCAAAGCAATACTGAGATTAACTCTTTGTGGATTTTCGGCCCACAATCTAGCACCATCACAAAATTATTAGGGATTTCAATTTTGGCTATTGTGGAAAATATTTTAAAACTCATTCTAATATTTTGCATTTATTCCTTGTAGAAATGGCATCATCTTGCACAAATGTTATCTCAAACTTTACTCTAAGAAGTATATTGGATAAAGATAAATTGGTTGGACCAAACTTCTTAGATTGGGAAAGAAACTTGAGAATAGTTCTCAAGCAAGAAAGGAAGCTACATGTCTTAGAGACCGTTTTACCTGAACCACCACAAAATGCTTCGGTGACTGTTCAACGAGCCTGGGATAAGCTGAAAAGTGACTCCGATGATGTGACTTTCTTGATGCTCGCGTCTATGATGGGAGAGCTTCAAAAGCAGTTCATGAATTCGGAAGCCTTTCGGATTTACGAGTCACTGACAGAGATGTTCCGTGAACAAGCCCGTAACGAAAGGTTCGTTACGATAAAAGCTTTGATTTCGTGCAAAATGGCGAAGGGTTCGTCAGTCAGCATACATTTGATCAAGATGAAATGGTACATTGATACCCTAGAGCGATTGAATGCACCTCTTCCTAGGGAATTGGCCATTGATATCATCTTGGCATCATTGTCTGATGAATACAATGATTTTGTGGTGAACTACAATATGCACAACATGGATAGGAGCATTCCTGAGCTCCATGGCATGTTGAAAAACACTAACACCAGTGTTGGTAGTAGAGAAAGGTAAAGGGAAGAGGAAGTTTAAAGGCAAGGCCAAAGTTTGACAGAACAAGAAAGCTCGCAGTAAGACTGCTTCCCAACCACAAACTCCTCCAGCTAAGACAAGATCCAAAAAGGATGATACATGTCTCTTCTGCAAACAGAAGGGTCATTGGAAGAGAGACTGCAAAAAGTTTCTCAAAAGCAATCCTTCAGCTTCAGGTATCTTTGTTATAGAAATTAATCTTTCTATGTCCACCTCATAGGTATTAGATACTGGTTGTGGGGCTCACATTTGTACTAATGTACAGGGACTCAGAAATAGAAGGGTGACAAAGAAAGGTGAAGTAGATCTCCGAGTGGGCAACGAGGCAAGAGTTGCTGCTGTTGAAGTTGGAGATTATACCTTGTCTTTACCTTCTGGTTTAAATATCGAACTTGAAAATTGTTATTATGTACCTGCTTTGAGCAGAAATATTATTTCAGTTTCTGGTTTAGATAATAAAGGTTTTCAATTTATTATTGAGAATAATTCGTTATCTTTATATCGAAATGATATTTTATACGGAGTTGCAAATATGTGTAACTATCTGTATGTCTTGGATTTGGCCCAAGAAAGACCAGTCTATAACATAGAAAAGAAAGCTAAATAAACTAAAAATGATTTAAGTCCAACATACCTTTGGCATTGTCGATTAGGCCATGCAAATGAAAAGCGAGTTCAAAAACTTCACACAAGGATGAAGTGCTTGGGTCATTTGATTTTGAATCATATAATACCTGTGAACCCTGCTTGCAAGGCAAAATGACAAAGAGTCCTTTCAACAAGAAAGGGGAAAGGACAAGTGAGCTATTAGCTCTAATACATAAGGATGTATGTGGACCAATGAGCACACAAGCCAGAGGTGGATTTGAATACTTCGTGACTTTTACTGATAACTATAGTAGATATGGTTATGTCTACTTAATGAGGTATAAAAGTGAAACTTTTGAAAGGTTCAAAGAGTTTAAAAATGAAGTAGAAAATCAGTTGGATAAAAGGATTAAGGTTATTCGCTCTGATCGAGGAGGTGAATACCTAAGTGATGAGTTCGATGGCTATCTAAAACAGTGTGGAATTGTTTCACAATTGACTCCACCGGGAACACCTCAATGGAATGGTGTATCTGAAAGGAGGAATCGTACCCTATTAGATATGGTTCGATCAATGATGGGCCAAGCAACTATCCCTACATCCTTTTGGGGTTATGCTCTCCTTTCTGCTGCCTACTTATTAAACCTTATTCCATCTAAGGCAGTAGATAAGACTCCATATGAGATATGGATGGGTTGGAAGCCCTATATGTCATATCTACGAGTTTGGGGTTGTCAAGCTCATGTAAAACGTTTACAATGTAATAAGCTTGAACCTAAAACTGACAAATGCCTATTTGTGGGATATCCTAAGGAAACCAAAGGATATCAATTCTATAACCCAACTGAGAACAAAGTGTTCGTTACTCGAGGAGTTACTTTCTTGGAGAAAGAATTTATGTACAAGAAAGACAGTAGGAGTAGAATAGAACTCGGAGAAGTTCCAGAACCATAAGAGAATGTTGAACGATCTACAGAAACTCAGATGGAAGTTGACATGGAAACTCATGAAGATGAGGAACCTGAGTCAACAACACAAGAACCTAGAAGCTCTAGTAGATCTCGTCATGAACCCGAGAGATACGGATTTCTCGTGACTGATGATCAAGATTTGATCTTGGTGGACTCTGATGAGCCCACGACCTACAGACAGGTTTTAGAAAGTCCAGATTCAGATAAATGACTACAAGCCATAGAATCTGAAATGCAATATATGAGGGACAATAAAGTGTGGACTTTGATTGACCCTCCTGTTCAGGCAAAGGTTGTCGATTGCAAGTGGATTTTCAAGTTAAAACCTGGCGGGATCTTCAAGGCACGACTAGTGGCTAAAGGTTTCAGACAGACTCATGGTATAGACTATGATGAAACCTTCTCCCCTGTCGTGATGCTCAAGTCCATTCGGACTATGCTTGCCATAGCAGCATATTTTGACTATGAGGTATGGCAGATGGATGTTAAAACGGCTTTCCTGAATGGAAACCTACTCGAGGATGTTTATATGAAACAACCCGAGGGATACATCGATCAAAAGTATCCTAATCGAGTATGTAAGCTTCAAAGGTCCATCTATGGACTAAAGTAAGCATCTCGAAGTTGGAATCTTCGTTTTGATGATGAAGTAAAAGGTTACGGATTCATCAAGAACGAAGATGAGCCTTGTGTTTACAAGAAGGTTAGTGAGAGCAAGATAGTTTTCCTTGTCCTATATATGGACGACATCCTACTCATAGGAAATGACATTGCCATGTTGAAATACATCAAACAATGGTTGGGGACTGTATTTTCTATGAAAGACTTAAGAGAAGCCGAGACGATACTAGGTATCAAAATCTATAGAGATAGATCTAAGAGGCTTCTGGGACTAAGTCAAGAAGGGTATATGGACAAGATATTGAAAAGATTCAATATGTCTAACTCAAAAAATGGTAAGGTACCATTTAGACATGGCCTTCTCTTGAAGAAGAACCAGGGTCCTTCAATAAGAGATGAGAGGGATACAATGAGTAGAGTCCCATATGCTTCGGCAATAGGATCTATCATGTATGCCATGTTATGTACCCGTCAGGATGTTGCACATGCACTTAGCATGACTAGCAGATACCAACAAGATCCAGGAATGGATCATTGGACTGCAGTCAAAGCAATCCTAAAGTACTTACGAAGAACTAAAGGATTAATGCTAGTGTATGGAGGACAAGAACAGCTCATTGTACAAGGTTACGCTGATGCTTCTTTCCAAACAGATTAAGATGACATGAAGTCACAATCAGGCTACGTGTTTAGTCTGAATGGCAGTGCGATAAGTTGGAAAAACTCGAAGCAAGATACAACAGCCGACTCTACAACAGAATCTGAGTACATTGCTACATCAGATGCTGCAAATGAAGCTGTTTGGTTGAGGAAGTTCATGTCAGACATCGGAGTGATACCGAGTATCCAAGATCCGATAGAACTTTTTTGTGATAATAACGGGGCCATCGCACAAGCTAAGGAGCCTCGATCACACCAAAAGACCAAACATATACTCAGAAGATATCATCTCATTCGAGAGATCGTCGATCGAGGAGATGTTAAAGTATGCAAAATAGGGTCAGACGACAATGTAGCAGATCCTCTCACAAAAGCTCTACCGCAGTCAAAGTTTGATAGACATGTAATAGAGCTTAGTCTTAAACAGTTTAGGACATAGCCCTTCAATGGGCAAGTGGGAGATTGTTGGTGTATGTGCCCTAATGAGGGCTATTTATGTAAATAAACTTTGAGGGTTATTTATGTAAATAAGACATATATTGTTTGACTGATTATTTATTTGATGAGTTAATTTCATAAATGTAATATTCTTGTGCATATTTAATTTCATGAAAATAATCCGCCAAAAGAAACACTCCATGGACTGATAGATCATGAGTGATTCTTTTCGAGTATATTCGTACAAGGATCCTTAGACCAGAAATCACTGCATGGTCTTAGGTGAATTGTGGTGTTCTTTGACATACGCCTAACGGGACTATAACAGGTTGCCAAGTACGGGTATGATTGGGTACACTATGAGTCACGTTAAGATATGTAGGTGAAGTGATGAGACTACAAATCTTTCTTAAGTGAGAGATGATATCTGGGCCACTTGATAGTGAACTGAGAAGTGCATGGCCATGCCCGAGAATTGATAATTGTTATCATTTGCTCGAATAGAATCAGTGTCACTGAGAGATCAAGTAAACGTTTAGCTTAATAAGGATGATGGTTCCATGCCTTATGCTAAACGGGATATCGATGTAGAGGACCGTACATAGTATACTTAGAAAGGTTGCGTTGAATCATCATTCGACCATCCATTCTAAATTGAGTAGTCATCATGTCTTGCTAGAGGCCACTGATGATTTATGGATTAATCTATGAGATTAATTTATCCATTGTCAATTTGGAATGGACCTATAAGATTGCACGTAAGTGAGTTCGAAGATTCTTGACGGTACTAGGTATAATTGTTATACTTAGAAGAATAGTATTAAATTAAATAGTTTAATTAAATATTATTAAGAAGTTTTGGGGTATTAATTAATAGTTAATTAATTACTCAGGAAGAATTGAGATAGACTGACAAATCAAGGGACCTAGTTACAATTGAGGTTCTAGACCAATCAGTCTGATCCATGGGTAAATGGTTTGATCCATGGGCCAAGTAATCAGATTTCTTTTATAAAAGAGAATCTGTGAGAGAAAATTTCAGACATAATTTTAAAACCAGAAAATAGTTTTCTAATTTTTCTGCTTTTCCCTCTTGTGAAATTATATCTCTTCCAAAAAGGACAAAATTTCTGGACAGGAATTAAATACTAACACCAAAGAACTCCAGTGCCTGATTATGGAGGGCACTTCCGGGAAGTGTCAGAGAAAGACGAAACGCCATCTTCCCAAAAGGATCCAGGTGCGAGCGCAACCAATTACGCTTCGAGGGTAAGACCCCAGTTCTTAGAGTTTAGGATTATCCGCCATGTTAATTTAGAATTAATATGCCTAAACACGATCCTAACATAAAACACAATTGCAAAGGTTTTTAGGAAGTCTCAATTATATTCTTCCATATTATAAAAATTTAGCATATGATACTGCTATTTTAGATGATCGTCTAAAAGATAAACCTAAACCTTGGACAGAAGAACATACTAGAACTGTTCAAAAGATTAAAGAAAAGGTCAAATTATTGCCATGCTTAATATTAGCAAATCTAGGATGGATTAAAATAGTAGAAACAGATGTCTCTAATATAGGATATGGAGGTATATTAAAACAAATTTGTCCTGATGATAAATTAGAAAAATTAGTTAGATATCATTCAGGAAAATGGACTAAAAGTCAGTAACATTATGCTACTGTAGCAAAAGAAATACTTGCTATAGTAAAATGTGTATTAAAATTTCAAGATGATTTATATAATCAAAAATTTATCATTAAAACTGATTGTCAGGCAGCCAAATATATGTTTAATAAAGATTTCAAGCATGATGTATATAAGAAAATGTATGCTAGATGGCAGGCTAATTTAGCCCCTTTTGATTTTGAAATAATTTATAAGAAAGGGAAAGAAAATAGTCTTCCTGACTTTTTATCTCGTGAATTTATACAGGATGATACCACGAGACTCTTATAGAGGACAAGGCAGAGGTTATACCTCTCAAGCTTCTGGCCGAGGTTCTACCTCATATACTTATGGACGAGGGAGAAATATTCTTTCTCAAATGGGTAATAAAAAGTTGGTATCAACAAATATTGCTGATTTATCTAATAATACCATATTATATAATAAATTCCAACAATTTTTAGAGCAAGAAAAAGGAGAATCTTCTTCTAAAGAAGAAATCACATCATATGTGGAATCAGTTTTATCAGAAGATAATATTACCAATTATAAAATTCATCCTAAAAAGGAGATTCTATTTCTTATAGAAGAAAAAGATTTACAATGGGGAAAAGACCCGTGGATATTAATTAATAGATATGTAGATACTACATTAAATACTAGAGGAGCTTATACGCATGCTCATGGAGCTTATAAACCTAGAATGTATTATGAAACTATTTTAAAGGTTTCAGGAACATGCGAAATAACGCATTTTTACCCTTATAAGGGAAGCAAAGTTTATAATTTCAGTAAAATTATAATAAAAAAGATTATATCTGCAGAAGAATGAGTATTATCTACTATGAAGGATAATGAATTCATAATTCCTGAAACAAAGGTTAGTTATAAATATAATTATTGGGATTATATTGAAACCCATAATCAAATACTTTTATATGAAAATAGTAATAAAAAGCATTCTTAGTTTATTAATATTTGTGGGAATATTTATAATGATCCCATCCCAAGTTGGTTCATAAAATGGTGGTACCAATATGGTCCATCTAAAACAATCCTTTCTGATAAATTTCTTTCCTTATATGGAGACTGGGTGAAAGTTTCACCAAAAATATCTGAATTGGTGACATCTAATAGATGCAATGAAGAAACCGCTAATATGTGGTTTTTTATAGAATTCTCCATTCTATGGATTTGGAGATGGATTCCATAGATCAGTTATACTGATGAAAAACTACCATGTATTCTAAAAATTTCTTATACGAAATTCGGGGATAAAATGACAAAAATAGCTCCTATGACCAATGAATTACATGGTCAAGAAGTTAGTTTAGCAATTCAAGAAAAATCAGCCATTATACTCAGCTCAAGGACAATCATATCCAGAAAGAAATTGATCATTTTCAACACATTTCAATGAAAATTAAACTCCAAAAGGATCATATTTCTCAACAAGATTTAATTAAAGCTTATATGGATGAGCTTAAAAGGCATTTAAAGAAAAATGATTCAACTGATACTAAGTCAGACATTTCTATAGAGACCTCTTCAGAAAATCATATCTTAGTAGGGGAATCTCAAGACCCTAATGACAATGAGGATTTTGATGAAGAATTCATGGATGAACAATTGAAGGCATTAATATCATATCTTAATGAAGAACGCGCAAATAATAAAGGTAAAAAGAAGGAATAAAAGATGATAGAGACATAAAGGAAGACAAGATAAAAAGTTGATAAAGACTTAAAGAAATGATGTAATAGATTCAATTATGCTTGTATAGGTAAGCAATGATGTAATAGATTCAATTATGCTTTAATATGTAAGCAATGATGTCATAGTCTAATAGGATAAGAATTTGGACTTAAACTTTCATTTTGAAGTCTGGATTAGTATAGTTAGGATTGCTATAAATAGAGTAGGAAGTTCTTGAAGGGAGACAGACTTCTTTCGACTCCTTATTCCTCTTGTAAAAATTTTCCTTCTTCTAGTTTTATAAAATCTTTCAGTTGAAGATTATTATACTTACAGCTGATCTTTGCGTTGGGATTTCTATTATATATTTATTCCTCTGGTTTCATCAAATAAGTAAGTTGATTTATTTTTATTTTTATTTATAAGATGAAAGGCTAAAAGCCTTACGGTTGAAATATAAAAGTTAAGTAGATGAATAAGTACATGTTTTAAGATCCTTTATTGAGAAATCGTCAGTATGATAATATTTAATTAAGAATGGGTTAGAATCTATAGTCTGATTATAGATTTAGAGAAGAAGGGTATTGCATGAAAATGTGAGGATTAAAAGGTAAGGCGTCAAACCCAGATTGCTTTGAAAAATATATAATGGTATCAGAGCCTGGATTTATTTATTTGCTAATGACTTCTCGTCTAATGAATTTAGGAGGAAAAGATAGAAAGGCTATTAAAAATTGTCTTAAACAAGAATATGATATCCCAGAAAATCTGGAAGGACTTAATAGATGGAAAATTCCAAAAATTGAAGTAAAAACTGTAAATCAGTTAGGAACCTTTGAAAAATTAGGTTTCAAACAAATTATAAAGACTACTGAAAAATCAGTTTCTTTAGATAATGAAGAAGTTGAGATAAAGTTAATACAAAAAGATGATATATCTGTCATGCTCAGACATTCTGTTTCTCAACCTTATAGAGTTTCTATCTCTCAGGTTAGTGAGGATGATGATAGTAATTATGTTGATAGATTAATAAAAAATAAACACAATATTGTTAAAGGTATTTATAATAAAAAAGAAGACAAAGAAATAACTGAGTCTGAAATGGCATTTCCCATAAGAATAAAATAGATTTTAGTCCATGATCATTGGCTAAAAATCAAGTCAAAGAAGAATTTAATAGAGAAACATGGAAACCATTTAGAGTATGGTTTTTTAATAACTTCTCTTTAGATGAACAGAAAAATATTTCTGACCAATTTTATGAATTTTTATCTCTGCATAATATTTTATTTCCTTTTGTTCCATGGTTTATTTCTAATTATATTGAACCATGCATTTGTGTACTAGAAAGAGACTATAAACTCTTAAATGGTAATACCTTAAAGGAGATTTTCCTTCCTCAACAACCATTTAAAATAGAAAAAGAGAATAATATATTGAATTTCTCTATTTTTTTCTAAATTATTTGATGATGATACATTAGTTTTGACAGTAAAACAAATGAATAAAATTACAGAACAAAATAATTATACAAATATTTATTTAAATGTTTTAGGTGAACAAATTATATCTTTACATCATAGATTAGATAACATAATTCATATATTACAAAAAACTGTTTCTAGTGATACATCTTCTACGGAGAAAGTCATAGCCACTCCAACACTTCAACCGCCACCTGAAATAAAAAGATTTTAAGTTAAAATCTTTAACAGAATTAGAAAAGTTACTTGACAAAAAGTTTCAATGATTGAAAATTAATACATTAGAAGAAGAATTGGAAAATCAATTCAAAGAAACATCAAGTAGTGATGAAATAAATAAATAGGCAAGTTTGCTGATAAGCCAACTCAAAGAATATATTATTATAACCGACCCTCTCCTATTGATATTTTACATGAGGAGCAGGAATATATAGTTAATAACAGTTATAATAGAAAATGTATATATGAATGGAATATTGATGGATATTCTGAAAAACAAATATATAATGTAGCTCATAGAATGCTTATGTATAGTAGCATATGTAGAACTAATGGTAATACTGATGTAAGTATTGCGAAAATGATAGTTTTAGGATTTACAGGTCAATTGAAAGGATGGTGGGATAATTATTTAACACCTCAAAATAAAGAAGAAATCTTTAAAACAGTTAAAATAGAAGAATCACATTCACAACCGACTGAAAATGCAGTATATACCCTAATAGTTACAATTCTGGAACATATCACAGGAAGAATTTCTGATAATGCTGAAAATATTCGTTGAGGGGATAGAGGCCATAAAAACAGTTCCTTATGCTTCGGCAGTAGAAAGTCTCATGTATGCTATGTTGTGTACGAGGCCCGATATCTGTTATGTCGTTGGCATTATTAACAGATATCAGAGTAACCCCGGGAAAACTCATTGGGAGGCAGTAAAATACATTCTCAAGTATTTGCGGAGAACGAGACACCAAGTGTTGGTCTATCAGGCATCTGAGCTGGTACCCCGAGGTTACACAGATTCAGATTTCTAAGGCGACAGGGACAATAAGCAAGTCTACCTCATGGTATGTGTTTACTCTGGGAGGTAGAGCCAAAGTTTGGCGGAGTGTCAAACAGAAATGCGTAGCGGACTCTACTATGGAGGCTGAATACATTGTCGCATAAGAGGTAGCGAAAGAATCAATGTGGCTCAAGAACTTCCTAGTGGACTTAGATGTGATTCCTGGTTTGCAGAGGTCTATCACAGTGTATTGTGATAACAACGGTGCAGTAGCAAACTCGAAAGAACCACGAGCCCACAAAGTGAGTAAACATATACAGCGTAAGTACCACCTGATACAAGACATCGTAAAGAGGGAAGACGTGGTCATGGCGAAGATAGCATAAGAAGATAACCTTGCAGATCCGTTCACGAAGTCATTGACTTCAAAGTCTTTGAGGCTCACGTGGAGGGCATGGGGATCAGATACTTAGGAGAGCCATGATAGTTTTTTCTAGATATATAGTATCAGAGTGTATAGGAGTTGAATGTAGATGTATACTTAAAGCACAACTTAAGTATTAGTGGGAGATTGTTAGAATTGAATACATAAGCTATGCTTGTATTGTACATTTTCCTAGTTAACATATCGATTTATGTTTTGGTTATATTTTGTTGTGCATTATTTGTCCATTTATATTATGTAGTTAGATGATGAGGTGTCTTGTGTGACACAGTAGATCTCATCATTGGTTAAAAGACATAATATATAAATGAGGTTCGTAACCGATACAGCTTTGGACAAACTATCGGTTTAGGTTATTATGTGATTCGCATAATTGGTTTGTCTAAACTAATTGAATCATATAGATATGCCCGGGGCATATTGAACTTGACCATTTAGAATTATTTGTCTTGTACTGATTTAATAGACAAATCGTTCTTAGTATTCTATATCTTAATCCCTAGACTCGAGCGGGCATGAGGATTAGACATAGTGTACTTTGATCTGCCAATGAGTGAGGTCAATTGTGGCCAATAGTCTCGGTAGTTTGGGTGTGCGTGTTTAGTTACTTGGTGTGTTGCTGCTTGTCAAAAGGAAATCATGTACCGGTGCGTCCGGGGTGATGGTGCTCCCGAAATGAGCTCGTAATGTTTATTATACTAAACCCGGCCGGTGAACTTATGTCTGGTATAGTAAAAAGGTCGAGTGGTACTAGTCTCGAAATTAAAGAAGTTAATTAATTAATTTATCAGTAAATTAATAAATTAACGAGCACTAAATCTTTGATGTGGGGAGATTATGAATAAATTAATTAAGTTTTTCCGGAAGCAATTCTGGTGTTGGATGGTAGTGCCATAATTAATCCGTTAGTGGTACGATTAATTATGTATTAGATTATTGACAAAGGTAGATTTAATTAATTAAGTAATTAATTAATCCTTGTGTCAGTTGGTTGTGAATCATACCAGGAACTGGATTGGAGATAAGTGAATCCCTGTATCAGTTGGTTGTGAATCATACCAGGAACTAGATTGGGATAAGTGAATCCCTGTATCAGTTGGATGTGTATCAGTCCAGGAAAAGGATTGAATGAAACAGAAACCCAGTTGGAAGGCCAATCCTAAACCAACTTGCGGTCTCTCTTGTAACTCTATATATAGACAAGGGATTAGCTATTACACACAATACAATTCATAAGTTTTCAAAACAAGAAAACTAGAGAGAGAAAGTCTAGAGAGAGAAAACATTTTTCTCCCTCTAGCATAATTTCAGGCGGCCGGTTATTGTCCCAGGCGGTGATCGGTGGTTAATTCCGGCAAGCAGCGCTGGCAAGAGAAATCTGGCGGCGGCGACAGTTGAAATTCAGGCGGCGACGAGCTGCAGAATTTTTTTCCGGCAAGTGGATTATTGTGATTAGCTGATAAATTGTTCGTTGGATTGTTGCCCACACAACATACGAACAAAGCCTTGAGACATACAAGAGAATCACCTGAGTAAACGCTTCAATAAGTACTAATCTCCCCACATCAAAGATATATTGCTCGTTAATTTATTAATTTACAGATAAATTAATTAATTAACTTCTTTAATTTTGAGACTAGTACCACTCGACCTTTTTACTATACCGGACATAAGTCCACCAGCTGGGTTTAGTATAATAAACATAACGAGCTCATTTCGGGAGCACCATCACCCCGGACGCACTGGTACATGGTTTCCTTTCGACAAGCAACAGCACACCAAGCAACTAAACACGTGCACCCAACCTACCGAGACTATTGGCCACAATTGACCTCACCCATTGGCAGATTAAAGTACACAATGTCTAATCCTCATGCCCGCTCAAGTCTAGGGATTAAGAGATAGAATACTAAGAATGATTTGTCTATTAAATCAGTACAAGACAAATCATTCTAAATAGTCAAGTTCAATATGCCCCGGGCATATCTATATGATTCAATCAGTTTAGACAAACCAATTATCCGAATTACATAATAACCTAAATCGATAGTTTCTCCAAAACTGTCTCGGTTACGAACCTCATTTATATATTATGTCTTTTAACCAATGATGAGATCTACTGTGTCACACAAGACACCTCATTATCTAACTACATAATATAAATGGACAAATAATGCACAACAAAATATAACCAAAACATAAATTGATATATTAACTGGGAAAATGTACAATACAAGCATAGCTTATGTATTCAACTTCAACATTTATGTTTCCGCTTTCAATTAAGAATTTATTTATTGCGTGATAAATCGAATAAGTACATACCAAGATCCTGCGCAATGTTATTTCAAGCAAGGGTTGGAATAGCGATTGTGCTAGCGTCTAAGCCTGGCCAGAGATTCCGATTCTGGAATGCGTAGCACAAAAGTGAGTTTCTGGCTAGGCCCGGGCAGATAATCTTTCAGGCAGGACTTTAAGGGAGTTGGCAACTCCCAACATTCACCAGCATTTTTTATACTCCTAGATTTTAATTAAAATCTAGTATAACACACTTACTGCCTAAATTTCATGGTGTAACCGATGAGGATCCTGAAAGAATTTGCCACATAGGATCTGGGTTTGCACTTGCTCGATTTACCACGAAACAAAATTTTCTAATTTAAAGCGGAACCTTAGAAAGTTACCTTTGAAACGTGCACCTGATGATTCTCTTGTATGCCTCAAGACTATGACTTCTTGTTGTGTGGGCAACAATCCAGAAGCCAATTGATCAGGACTCACCACAATTCACTTGCCAGAAAAATCCAGCACCTCCGCACCTAGCGCGTACTGCAAACGCACTGCCCGGAGAGAGAGAAAGCAACACACGGGGCTAGTAAATGGACCAAGAATTTTCGGCCACTACTTTGAAAAACCAGCCGCCAATTTTGCTAGAAAATTCGACTTCGAGAGAGAAAGTTTTCTCTCTCTAGAATTTTCTCTCTCTAGAAACCCTGTGGATTAATTGTGTGTCTTGAATAGCTAATCCCTTGTCTATTTATAGAGTTACAAGAGAGACCCCAAGTTGGTTTAGGATTGGTCTTCCTAATGGGTTTAGGTAATGAATTAGTTTCCAAATCCAATTAGATAACCAATTTGATAGGATAAACTAAATCCTACTAGATTCCTAATCTCTAGAATTTCCTAATTCCAATTGAAACTTAAGACTAAATTAATTAATTAAATAATTCCACTTTGTTAATTACTTAATTAACCCTTAGGAATTAATTAAATAATTTCACTTTGTTAATTACTGAATTAACCCTTAGGAATAATTAACCAATTAATTAATTAAATCTACCTATTCAATTAACCCATTACAAAATTAATCGTACCACTAACGGATTAATTTTGGCACTACCATCCTACACCAGAATTGCTTTCGGAACAACTTAATTAAATTATATTCATTAATCTCCCCACATCAAAGATATAGTGCTCGTTAATTATAAATTAATTTACTGATAAATTAATTAATTAACTTCTTTAATTCCGAGACTAGTACCACTCGACCTTTTTACTATACCGGACATAAGTCCATCGGCCGGGTTTAGTATAATAAACATTTCAAGCTCATCTCGGGAGCACCATCACCCCGGACGCACCGGTACATGGTTTTCTTTCGACAAGCAGCAGCACACCAAGTAACTAAACACGTGCACCCAACCTACCGAGACTATTGGCCACAATTGACCTCACCATTGGCAGATCAAAGTACACTATGTCTAATCCTCATGCCCGCTCGAGTCTAGGGATTAAGAGATATAATACAATGATCGATTTGTCTATCAAATCAGTACAAGACAAATCATTCCTAAAGGTCAAGTTCAATATGCCTCGGGCATATCCATATGATTCAATTAGTTTAGACAAACCAATTATCTGAATCACATAATAACCTAAACCGACAGTTTGTCCAAAACTATCTCGGTTACGAACTTCATTTATATATTATGTATTTCAACCAATGATGAGATCTACTGTGTCACACCAGACACCTCATCATCTACTTACATAATATAAATGGACAATTAATGCACAACAAGATATGACTGAAACACAAATCGATATATTAATCTGGGAAACTGTACAATACAAGCATAGCTTATGTATTCTACTCCAAAAATCTCCCACTAATACTTAAGTTGTGATTTAAGTATACAACTACATACAATCCCTATACAATCTGCTGCTATCTATCTAGAAAAACTATCATGGCTCTGCTAAGTATCTGATGCCCATGCCCTCCACATGAGCCTCAAACACTTTTGAAGTCAATGTTTTCGTGAATGGATCTGCAAGGTTATCCTCTGATGCTATCTTAGCCACGACCACGTCTTCCCTCTTCACGATATCTCGTATCAGGTGGTACTTGCGCTGTATATGTTTACTCGCCTTGTGGGCTCGTGGTTCCTTTGAGTTTGCTACTGTACCGTTGTTATCATAATATACCGTGATAGACTTCTGCAAACCAGGAATCACATCTAAGTTCACTAGAAAGTTCTTAAGCCATACTGCTTCTTTCGCTGCCTTTGATGCGGTAACGTACTCAGCCTCCTTGGTAGAGTCCACCACGCATTTCTGCTTGACACTCCATCAAACTATGGCTCCACCTCCTAGAGTAAACACATACCCTGAGGTAGACTTGCTCTTGTCCCTGTTGCCTTGGAAATCTGAATCTATGTAACCTCGGGGTACCAGCTCAGGCACCTGATAGACCAGAACTTGGTCCCTCGTTCTGTGCAAATACTTGAGAATGCATTTTACTGCCTCCCAGTGAGCTTTCCTGGGGTTACTCTGATATTTGCTTACCATGCCAACGGCATAACAGATATCAGGCCTCGTACACAATATGGCATACATGAGACTTCCTACTACCGAAGCATATGGAACTGTCTTCATGGTCTCTATCTCCTCAACAGTCTTAGGAGACTGTTCCTTAGATAGAAACACTCCATGCTTGAAAGGTAAAAAAACTTTCTTGGAGTTCTGTATGTTAAAACGGGCCAGAATCGTGTCTATGTACGAAGCTTGGGAGAGCGTTAACGAACGTTTCCTATGATCTCGAATAATCTTGATTCAAGGATATGTCCCGCTTTCCCTAAGTCCTTCATATCAAATTGCTGGACAGCCATGCCTTTACGTCTGATAACACTTTCTTGTTGTTACCAATCAATAGAATGTCATCTACGTAAAGCACAAGAAACACCACCGAGTTTCCATCACGTCTGCGATATACACAATGCTCATCCGGACACTGAGTAAATCCAAAGGACTGGATTACTTCATCAAACCAGATGTTCCAAGATCTGGATGCCTGCTTAAGTCCATAAATAGACCTCTTAAGCCTGCAAACCTTATGCTATTGGCCTTTTTCAATGAATCTCTCTGGTTGCTGCATAAAGATGGTTTCCTCAAGACTTCCATTTAGAAAAGCTGTCTTGACATCCATCTGCCAAATCTCATAATCCATATGAGTAGCTATGGCCAAGAGAATCTGGATTGACTTAAGCATGGCTACCGGGGAGAAGGTTTCCACATAATCGATTCCCTCTTTCTCAGTATACCCCTTCGCCACCAGCCTAGCTTCAAAGGTTTCCACCTTTCCATCAGGTCCTCTCTTACATTTATAGACCCACTTGCATCCGATGGGCTTAAACCCATCAGGCAGGTCCACAAGCTCCCAGACTTGATTGTGGTCCATTGACCCATCTCGGATATCATTGCCTTACGCCAAGATTCTGCATCTTTATCTCGAAGCGCCTTATTGTAGTTAACTGGGTCAAGTTCAGGCGCACCTGGGACTAGGTCTGAGGCCTCTCCCACGCCAATGAACCTGTCGGGCTGTCTCACACCTGTGTAGGCGCATCATCTGTGATCTCATGTGCAGTGTGTGGTGTACCTACTTGTGCTGGTGCATCAGGATTAGTTTGTCATTTAAGCTCTAGTACTATCTTACTCTTGGGCTTGTGGTCTAAGACATAGTCCTCTTCTAAAATTCTAGCGTTGGTACTTACCACCACCTTCTGATCTTTAGGACTATAGAATAGACCACTTTTCGTTCCCCTAAGATATCCTACAAACAGCATTAATTCTGTTCTCGCATCTAACTTAGCCGTATCTGCCTTAAGCACATGTGCTGGGCAGCCCCAAATTTTGAGATGTTTTAGACTTGGCTTGCGCCCCTTCCACAACTCTACTGGGGTAAAAGGCACGATTTTAGATGGTACAAGATTAAGAATATACATTACCATTTCTAAGGCATATCCCCAGAACGAACTTGGAAAATCACTATAGCTCATCATGGACCTAACCATTTCCATAAGAGTTCGATTCCTTCTTTCTGCTACACCATTCTGCTGTGGCGTGCCAGGTGCAGACAACTGAGACTGAATTCCTACCTCAGTGAGGTAATCTCGAAATTCATGGGATAGGTACTCCCCACCATGATCTGAACGCAGTGTCTTGATACTTTTACCATGATGCTTCTCCACATCTGCCCGAAACTCTTTGAACTTGCCAAAACATTCGGACTTGTGGCGCATTAGGTAAATGTATCCGTACCTAGAGTAGTCATTCGTGAACATCACGAAATACTCATATCCTCCTCGTGCCTAGACCGTCATAGGTCCACACAAGTCAGAATGAATCAACTCTAATACTTCTTTAGCTCTATAACCTTTTGTCTTAAAAGGTCTCTTGGTCATCTTACCTTCCAAGCAAGATTCGCAAGTTGCATAACTGTCAATATCTAATGAACCTAAAGGTCCATCATTGACCAACCTCTGAATCCTACTAAGGTTTATATGACCTAGCCTGAGATGCCAAAGATAGGTTTGATTCATTTCAGAAGGTTTCTTCCACTTGTTAATGTTAGATACTGAGCTATCTATTTCTATGTTTTGCGCAACAGGGGAGTTAGAATTAACCACGAATAAATTGTCAACCAATGAACCAGAACAAATAAGTTTCCCATTTCTTCTAATAAGTACAGAGTTATCAGAAAAAATGAACTTATAATCGTTCTTTAAGAGTTTAGAAACCGAAATCAGGTTCTTTCTAAAACTCGGTACAAAAAGACAATTTACTAATTCTAAGCTACAATTTTTGAAATTTAGCCTAACTACTCCCACTGCTTCTACTGACACTCTTGTAGTGTCTCCCATGTAGATATCCAGTTCGCCCTCTCTAAGCTTCCAGGTTACTTGGAACCCCTGCAAAGAATTACAAACATGGTCAGTGGCGCCTGAATCCACACACCAAGTATCTGTGGGAATCACCGCTAAGCATGTCTCAGTAATTATGGCAGAAACAATCGTACCTTTGAGCTTTGGACAATCCACTTTCCAGTGTCCTGCTTTACCGCATTTAAAGCACTTTTCCTTGGGCTTGCTTTTCTTCGCGATATCTGGCTTTGTAGCAAGTTTCTTCTTGTCGTTCTTCTTCTTCTTGCCTTTCGGCCCAGAAGAAGAACTCAAACCCTTTACTGCGACCAAAGCTTGCTTCTTCTCGTGGAAGATGCCTTCAGCAGCCACCAAATCAGTCAAGAGCTTGGGCAACGTATAAAACCTTTGGTTCATATTGTAGTTGACCCGAAACTGCTCAAAACAAGAGGGTAGACTCTGGAGGATAATATCTATCTGACTCTCCGGGTCGATATCTTCTCCCAACACCTCTATTTCATTGATGTTGCTTATCATGTGTAAAACATTATCTCTCACCGATCCGCCTTCAGCCATTTTGGTGTTCATTAACTTCCTCATGGCTAACTGCCTGGCAATCCTGCCTTGATGCGCAAATATCTCCCTTAGGTGTGCCATCATGTCAAAGGCGGAGACCATGGGATGAAGCTGATGTTGCAGCACATTTGACACAGAGGCCAAAATGTAGCATCGCGCCATCTCATCCGCTTTCCTCCACCTGGCATAGGCATCCCTATCCTCTTGGGTAGAGTTCTCATCAGGCACTTCTGGACATGCTTCGATGAGCACAAATTTATACTGCTCAGTCGTTAGGACTATGTCCAAATTCCGATTCCAATCAACATAATTTGTTCCAGTTAATTTGTTGTCTTTCAAGATAGCAGCTAAGGAATTAAATGCCATATCGATTTAAACTGGAAAATAAACAAACAATGTTTCAGTTATATATGCTAGAATTTCGAAAAAATTCTAATTAATTGTTGACTTCCCTCAAAACAATAATCTTAATCCACCAACATCTCATCCACCGGGATTCTTACAAGCCACGCAGTGTGGACGTTTACGCTAACCCACATTTGTTTGAGAAGAACCAAGTTCATTAACTACACTATATGACCAACGATCTTTTGATCAATGTAGCTAATAGTCGGTGCTTTTGGCCGTACAAGTAAGCAGCGTAACCTCGCGGGAGGAATACCGCAAATCAAACACTAAGTGTGTGCCATTACGTGACTTCTGAGTTTGTTACCTCAGGATAGTGCGCCTCAGATGGAGAGGGTGTCGCATTTCTCCTAGTTAAACTCACTCTAGTCATCTTACTCAGAAGTTCATAGTCTAGCGATCTTGGGGCTGGACTTATCCGAATGGAGGAAGGCCCTAATGCCAACACGCAAGCCCACCCACATTGCATATGAACCCGTAATGGTGGACATGGGGATATAAACCAACCCGCTCCCACTTAGATTTCCAAATTGAGGGTTTTTCCTGGTTTTAACATGCAATTAACTAACCTAAGTTATATGCAACCATAAAACTAGTCATGCTTTAAATCATGCATCTAAAATACAGCATAAAATAAAGCATAAAAATTAAAATGATAAATATGGGAAATAAATACGAAAAATAAATTCTCCGACTATTATGGTTTTAATTACTTCCATCCTTTGCCATGATCTCGTGTCCCATCACGTCACTCGATGGAGAGAGTCTTGTACTTCAAAAAATGAAAACTGGAGGAAAAACGAACCAAAAACAGCCCGAACGGGCCGCCAGTGCCGCACCACGGCCCGAAGGCCGCACCGCCCGAGCGCACAGCCCACATGGGCCATGCGCGTGGCCCTGCTGCGCTCGCGCGCGCACCGCCCACACGGGCCGTGCATGTGCGGCCCTACGCGCGCAGCAACTGCTACGCGCTGCTGCCGCACGACCTGCTGCCTGCCGGCGGCTGCTGCTGCCGGCAGTGGTAGCCGGCGCCGCCTCCTGCCGCCACCTCCTCCTTCTTTTTTCCCACGCTATTTGGTCTTCTTGCAATTCGTTCTGGGTTTTCCTGGGTTTCTACGAATTAACAATAACCCAAAACCCACGAATGCAAGTTGCCCACCATAACGCTTTCGATTACAAAAAACAATTTTCCTACTACAAGGCTTTCTAGGAAAATTAAAGAATTGAAATTAGATAGAAAGAATCCTACTACAGATTTAATCTAATCCTACACGGCTTCCAGCACGTGGTTATACTATTACAAACATTCATAATAAAATTAAATCCGGACAAGTCCCGGAGTTTAATTAAATCCCATACAAACGTAACCATAATAGTCAGGATTCTAAACCACCTGCAAATAAAACCATGTAATAAATCGAACAAGTACCAAAACCCCCTAAACTAGGCTCTGATACCAATTGAAAGAATTTGCCACATAGTATCTGGGTTTGCACTTGCTCGATTTACCACGCAACAAAATTTTCTAATTTAAAGCGGAATCTTAGAAAGTTACCTTTGAAGTGTGCACCTGGTGATTCTCTTGTATGCCTCAAGACTATAACATCTTGTTGTGTGGGCAATAATCCAGAAGCCAATTGATCAGCAACTCACCACAATCCACTTGCCAGAAAAATCCAACACATCCGCACCTAGCGCATACTGCAAACGCACTTCCCGGAGAGAGAGAAAGCATCCTACACCAGAATTGCTTCCAGAACAACATAATTAAATTATATTCATTAATCTCCCCACATCAAAGATATAGTGCTCGTTAATTATAAATTAATTTACTAATAAATTAATTAATTAACTTCTTTAATTCCGAGACTAGTACCACTCGACCTTTTTACTATACCGGACATAAGTCCACCGGTCGGGTTTAGTATAATAAACATTTCGAGCTCATCTCGGGAGCACCATCACCCCGGACGCACCGGTACATGGTTTCCTTTCGACAAGCAGTAGCACACCAAGTCACTAAACACGCGCACCCAACCTACCGAGACTATTGGCCACAATTGACCTCACCCATTGGCAAATCAAAGTACACTATGTCTAATCCTCATGCCCGCTCGAGTCTAGGGATTAAGAGATAGAATACAATGATCGATTTGTCTATCAAATCAGTACAAGACAAATCATTCCTAAAGGTCAAGTTCAATATGCCCCGGGCATATCTATATGATTCAATTAGTTTAGATAAACCAATTATCTGAATCACATAATAACCTAAACCGACAGTTTGTCCAAAACTGTCTCGGTTACGAACTTCATTTATATATTATGTCTTTCAACCAATGATGAGATCTACTGTGTCACACCAGACACCTCATCATCTACTTACATAATATAAATGGACAATTAATGCACAACAAGATATGACTGAAACATGAATCGATATATTAATCTGGGAAACTATACAATACAAGCATAGCTTATATATTCTACTCCAACAGATCCCCACAAGCATCTCATGGAGTTCCACATCGTGTGTTTTGCAGTAAGCTACCCAAATATCACTAAAGAGCTGGTCAAGCTCCGTGCTTTTCCATTCTTCCTGGAGGACAAAGCGAAGCATTGGCTCTTTGGGTTACCAGCTGGCTCAATCACTACATGGAATGAGCTTAAGAAGTTATTTTTGGAGAAATTTTTCCCAGTATCTCATTTCTCCAATATCAGAAAGGATATCTTTGGTATCTGACAGTTTACTGGTGAGAGTCTGTATGAGTATTGGGAGAGATTTAGTGAAATTCTTGAGTAACTGTTAATACAATATTTTTATGAAGGCTTATCAGAGTTTGATAGAGACATAATTGATTGAGCAAGTGCATGACCACTTATGAACAAGACTAATGCGGAGGCACTTAGATTGATTTCTATAATGGCGGAGACCTCACAACCGTTCTACAAGAGAGCAGAACCTACCACCAAAAGAGTAAATGAGGTTAGTGTTTCGAGTATAGAAAGTCAAATTTCTGAATTAATTAACGTGGTGTGTCCGTTACCTGTAGAACAATTGCAGGAAGTTAAGGTTTATGGGATTTGCGCAATGCAAGGACACACCTCAGGTGAATGTCAAGCTATGCAAGAAGGTGAATTGGTGAATGTTATAGGTGGATTCCAGGCCCCACCCCCAAGAAGATATGATCCATACGGGAATAGTTACAATCCAGGATGGAGGAATCACCCCAATTTTAGTTACAAGTAGCCAAGTTTCTAGCCACAACCCCAGCCTCTTATAAGGAATCTAGCTCCTACCCAAGCAAATGCTTCAGGTATTTATGTGGAAGATATAATTAAAAGTTTAAAAGTTACTGTGTAGGGAATAGTTGAGAGGGAACAAGCATGTAAGCAATAATCACAAGCACGTGACCAACAATCATAAGTAGCAATAAAAAGTTTGGAGAAACGGGTCTCTCAATTAGCTACACAGATGCACCAGAGGAAGAAAGCAAGTGAGAAGCTCCCTTCTCAACCAGGAATTAGTTCATTTGTGAATGTCAGTGCAATAACTTTAAGAAGTGGGAAAGACTTGCTCGAACCCCAAAGTCAGACTTTAGAAGTCCAAGGATCTTCACATAAATATGTTAAAAAATGGGGGGATGAAGAAGTGAAAGAAAAGGAGGTATGATCTGAACCTATTGAAACTAAATATGAAAGTGTAATTCCACCACCTTTTCCTGGAAGGTTGGCACAAATGAAGAAATAGTACAGTGATTAAGAGGTCTTGGAAGTGTTTCGCAAGGTGGCCATCAACATTCCATTGATTGAGGCCATTGCTCAGATTCCGAGATATGCCAAGTTTTTTAAGTCACTTCAGACTATAAAAAGAAGACTAGAATGTAAAGTCTATGTGAAAGAGAATGTCTCTTCCGTACTTCAGCGGAAATTGCCTCAAAAGTGCACTGATCCAGGTATATTCGCTATTTCGTGTGTCATTGGATCAAAGGTAATAAAAGCGGCTATGTTGGAACTATGAGCCTCTATTAATGTCATGTCATTATCTCTTTTCAAAAAATTGAAAATTGGGGGTCTTAAGGATACCAATGTCATAGTTCAGTTGGCCAATAGATCAATGATTTATCCTGAAGGGGTAGTGGAGGATGTTTTGGTTAAGTGTGATAAATTAATTTTTTCAGCTAATTTTTACATCCTTGACGTGAATGATGAGCATGTTTCTAACACTGATATTCTTTTTTGGTAACGGCTAAAACAAAGATTGATGTTGATGCTGGTATTTTTACTTTTGAGTTTGATGGTGAAAATGTTAAATTCAATATGTGTGAGGCTATGAAATATCCATAAGACTCGAAATATTCTGTTAATGTTAGCCTAATTGATACTATTTTGCAAGAGGAAATAAACTTTAACTTGATGCTTGATGAGTTGAATTTTGTGTTGCAACATAGTTTACAGGAAAAAGATGTCGGCAAAGAAGTGAGCAAATACATCATTGAGGCATTAATGGCATTTCATGCCAATCCTGAACTGCCACCTAGGTTTTCTAATCAATATTTGGGATTTCCTATTAATTCTGAAAAGATTCGACCTTCTTGGGTATAGGTACCTAAATTAGAGTTGAATGTGTTACCCAATCATCTCAAATATCTTCTGTTAGAACCCTAATCTAAACCGGTAAGAGATGATCAATTTCCTCCTCCTTTTATTAAGCAAATATTGGAATTGCTAGCAGTGAAACAGTTCAACATGAATGCTAAAGAAGTGGGGTTAGAAAGGAAGTTACGACTCCAAGAGTTAGAAGAAATTCGAGTATAAACTTATGAAAACACTCAACTATCCATGGAGATAACTAAAATCATTCATGATGTGCTGCTGTGTAGGAAGGAGTGTGTGGTTGGGCAGAAGGTATCTCTCTTAGATTGCAAATGGAAATTAATACCTGGTAAGTTCAAATCAAGATGGCATGGACCCTATATTGAGGTAAGTAATTCTTCTTCTGGCATAGTTGAAATTAAAGGTTTAGAGTCAGGAAAAATATTGGTTGTAAATGGTCATCGACTCAAACCTTTTCTTGTGAATGTTAACATTGCTTCTGATGATGGAATTCGTTTATTTCTAATTATTTATGAGGAGTAATCAGAAGTAGGTCTGTGTCTATCCAAATACATTAAAGAAAGGCGCTTGTTAGGAGGCAACCTAATTTACATGTTTTATAGTTGTTTTATTACATTTAAATGCTTTTTGAGGCGATTTTGCAAGTTTTTAGTGAGCACGTTTTAAAGAAATTCCTATAGTGAATTGTTCTCGCGACATGCCCATATCGAATTATTCAGTGGGACGACGGAATTCCAGAAGTGAACTTTGCTCATGACACACCCACCAGAGCAACAATCACAAGGACGTGACCAACAATCACAAGTAGCAATAAAAAATTTGGAGAAACAGATCTCTTAATTAGCCACCCAGATGCACCAGAGGGAGAAAGCATGTGGGAAATTCCCTTTTCAGTCAGGAATTAGTTCAATGGTGAATGTCAGTGCAATGACTTTAAGAAGTGGGAAAGAGTTACCAGAACCCCAAAGTCAGACTCTAGAAGTCCAAGGATCTCACATAAATCTGTTAAAAAAGAGGAGGATGAAGAAGTGAAAGAGAATGAGGTAAGTCCTAAACCTATTGAAACTAAATATGAAAGTGTAATTCCACCACCTTTTCCTGGCAGGTTGGCACAAATGAAGAAAGAGTACAGTGATGAAGACGTCTTAGAAGTGTTTCCCAAGGTGGCTATGCATTTATCAAATGAGCAGTGTCCTAAGACTGCTGAGGAGATAGATGCCATGAAGGCAGTACCATATGCATCTGCAGTAGGTAGTTACATGTATGCTATGCTATGCACTAGGCCTGATATTTGCTTTGTCATTGGCATGGTTAGCAGATATCAGAGTAACCCTGGGAAGGCTCATTAGTAGGCAGTCAAATGCATTCTCAAATACTTGCGCAGGACGAGAGATCATGTCTTGATTTATCGAGCGCATGAGCTAGTTCCATTGGGTTACACGGATTCAAACTTTCAAGGTGATATGGACAAGAGTAAGTCTACCTCTGGGTTTGTGTTTACTCTGGGAGATGGAGCCATAGTATGGCGAAGTGTCAAGCAGAAATACGTGACGGACTCCACCATGGTTGCTGAGTACATTGCCGCATCAGAGGCAGCGAAAGAAGCTGTATGGCTCAGGAACTTCCTGGTGGACTTAGATGTGGTCCCCAAGTTGCCGAGATCTATCACAGTCTACTATGATAACAATGGTGCGGTTGCTAACTCAAGAGAACCACGAACTCACAAAGTTAGTAAACACATAGAGCGTAAGTACCACCTGATACGAGAGATCGTAAAGAGGGGAGACTTGACCGTGACCAAGATAGCATCAGGAGACAACCTTGCAGATCCTTTCACGAAGGCATTAACCCCAAAGGTCTTTGAGAGCCATGTGGAGGGCATGAGAGTCAGATTCTTAAGAGAGCCATGTGAGTGAGCTAAGAGTGTTTTGTAGCTTTCATTATGACAGCGGTGTAATAAGTGGATTGAACAGTGTTTTTATACTTCAGAGCATAGCTTTGAGTATTAGTGGGAGATTATTGATTTCGAATACTGAAAAGCTATTGCTTGTATAAAAAACTAATACCCAGTTGACATATCATTTTGTTTCAGTATTACATTGTTCCTTTATATCATATATCTAGATAACGAGGTGTAGAAAAGCACTATAGATCTCGTTATTGGTTAAAGTAATGATATATAGACTGCTGCTCGTAACTGAGATAGTTTGAACATACTATCGGTTTACGTTATAGTGTGATTTGGAAATTAGTTTGTTTAGACTAATTAAATCATACGGATGTGCCTGAGGCATATTGAGCACGACCTGTTCGGGATTGAATTAACTTGTACTGATTGGCATAATTAATTCGAACATAGTATTCTAATACCTTAATCCCTAAATTAGAGTGGGCATGAGAGTTAGATATCGTATGCTTTGATTTTCCAAAGGGTGAGGTCAATTGAGGCCTAAATCTCGGTAAGTTGGATATGCAATGTTTGACTTCTTTGTGTGTCGTTGCTAGTCAAAAGAATCCATGTACCGATTCACCTGATTGATGGTGCTCCCGATATGAGCTTGAAAGGTTTATTATACTAAATTTGGCCGGTGGACTTCATGTCCGGTATAATAAGAAAGTCGAGTGGTACTAATCTCGGATACCAAAAAGTCGATGAATTACTTTGTCAGTAAATTTATGAATCGACTAGCACTAGATCTTTGATGTGGGGAGATAGAAGAATAATAAAGTGAGCGTGAAATAAATTCATTTTTGAGAGGTAGTTCTATAATTGGTCCGTTAATGGTATGACTAATTATGCATTGGACTAATCAACAAAGTGAATTAATTAATGCTAAAGGTTTAATTAATATTTAATTGACAAAGTGGGTTATATGAAATAATCCTAAGGGCTCGATTAAATTTAATTATCGAAGTGAGTTAAGAAATTAATTTAAAAGGTTCGATTGGAGTTCATTATTTTAGGAAAGACTAAGAAGTCAACAAAAGTCCAACACTAAGACCCAACTCAAAAGACCACTAGGTTTCCTTTGGAACTCCCTATAAATAGAAAGCTTAAGTCTTAAGAAAGTTAAGGAAAATCTTGCAAGACAAGTCTTGCCTCTTAGAGTGAGAAAGTTTTAGAGAGAGAACTTCTTCTTCTTGTTTCAAATTCAAACTTGAAATCTCACTTTCTTGAATGGATTTAACCCAAAGATCAAAGCTTTGAATTTTTTCTTCTTCATTTTATTACCGTTGGGTTTTAGTCGTTATCGCCGGGATTGCCGTCGACCAGTTTTGATTTTCTGGTGACTTCAAGCGGCAGCCTTGGGGTGCTTGATCCGGGTCTTGCCGTGTTTGATCTCTTCTTGGTGATCCACGGCTTGATCCTTCCAGATCGTGACCAAGGGGCTGTTTGTTAGTTCCGACGTTCAGTTTATTTTTTGGCAAGCGGCGGGCGTGCGGTGATCGGCCGGCGGAGTTTTGGGCCAAAGCTTTGATCAGAATTTGGGACTATTTTAAATCTAGTTTCAAGAGATTTTCCTAGAGACTTTTATTGGGCTTTGTGAGCACTACTCGATAGTTTATCGCCCACACGATATTCGGGTTTTCTTGGAAGCATCCAAAGGATTTTTAGTGGTATTTGCTTTGGGTTTTCTTATTGCGAGGGACACGCTTCAAAGGTACAATCTTTAAGTTTTCCGCTTTTAATTAAAGATTTAATTTTTGCTTGTCGTTTTAATAAATTGAATTAGTATAAGCCTAGATCCGTTCAGGGGAAATGATTTTAAACCTGAGCCGAATCGAAAGTCTCTGATTCTGGAATGCATAGCACGAAAGTGAGATTTTCGATTTAGCCCGGGTTAGATCCGTTTCCTTCATTCTCCACGTGGACAACTGTCGTCTTTCCTGAAAAGACCCTAACCTGACAATTTTTGGATGATTATCCATTGATTTTTCTAACTCACTATCAAAAGTTTTGCTTAGAACCCTAATTCCCTGGTTTATTGAGACTGAGCTTGATTCAAATTTTGGTTCTCTAACCTTTTGTTTAAGCTTTGGGGCAAATGACTCTTCAATCATTGCTAGCCTCTTTTAAGTTAAGTCATTGGTTAGGAAATTAGTTCGTTTTCTATATTTTGGGAGATTTCACGTGATTTAAACAAAGGTTTTATTTCAAATGTATCTAAAATATGGTAGTGTTGGAGTTGAATACATAAGCTATGCTTGTATTGTACTTTTTCCCAGTAATATATCGATTTATGTTTTGGTTATATCTTGTTGTGCATTAATTGTCCATTTATATTATGTAGTTAGATGATGAGGTGTCTTGTGTGACACGGTAGATCTCATCATTGGTTAAAAGACATAATATATAAATGAGGTTCATAACCGAGACAGCTTTGGATAAACTGTCGGTTTAGCTTATTATGTGATTCGGATAATTGGTTTGTCTAAACTAATTGAATCATATAGATATGCCCGGGCATATTGAATTTGACCATTAAGAATAATTTGTCTTGTACTGATTTAATAGACAAATCATTCTTGGTATTCTATCTCTTAATCCCTAGACTCGAGCGGGTATGTGGATTAGACATAGTGTACTTTGATCTGCCAATGGGTGAGGTCAATTGTGGCCAATAGTCTCGGTAGGTTGGGTGCGCATGTTTAGTTGCTTGGTGTGTTGCTGCTTGTCGAAAGGAAACCATGTACCGGTGCGTCCGGGGTGATGGTGCTCCCGAGATGAGCTCGTAAAGTTTATTA
This sequence comes from Knoxia roxburghii, assembly GCA_030378225.1. Classification (NCBI taxonomy): domain Eukaryota; kingdom Viridiplantae; phylum Streptophyta; class Magnoliopsida; order Gentianales; family Rubiaceae; genus Knoxia; species Knoxia roxburghii. The sequence continues at coordinate 38,058,235 of CM059420.1, read as the reverse complement.
TACTAAACCCGGCTGGTGGACTTGTGTCTGGTATAGTAAAAAGGTCGAGTGGTACTAGTCTCAGAATTAAATAGGTTAATTAATTAATTTATTAGTAAATTAATATATTAACGAGCACTATATCTTTGATGTGGGGAGATTACGAATATAATTTAATTAAGTTGTTCTAGAAGCAATTCTGGTGTAGGATGGTAGTGTCATAATTAATCCGTTAGTGGCACGATTAATTATGTATTGGGTTGTTGACAAAGGTAGATTTAATTAATTAAATAATTAATTAATCATTGTGTCATTTGGTTGTGAATCATATCAGGAACTGGTTTGGGATAAGTGAATCCCCGTGTCAGTTGGTTGTGAATCATACCAGGAACTGGTTTGGGATAAGTGGATCCCTGTATCAGTTGGATGTGTTTCAGTCCAGGAACGGGATTGAAGGAAAACAGAAACCCAGTAGGAAGGCCAATTCCAAACCAAATTGGGGTCTCTCTTGTAACTCTATATATAGACAAGGGATTAGCTATTCAAGCTACACAATTCAATAGATTCATAATTCAAGAATCTAGAGAGAGAAAATTCTCTCTCTCAAAGTCAGTTTTTTCAAAGCTATTTGTGTCTGGTTTTTCCTCTTTTTGGCCAAAATTCTTGGCCTGTTTTTACCAGCTGCGCGCAGCTTTCTCTCTCTCCGGGCGGTGCATTTACAATACGTGTCAAGTGCAACGGTGCTGGAATTTTCTGGCAGGTGGATTGTGGTATTGAAAGATTATCTGCCCGGGCCTAGCAGAAACTCACTTTCGTGCTGCATTCCAGAATCGGAATCTCTGGCCAGGCCTAGACGCTAGCACAATGCTATTCCAACTCTTTTGAAATAACATTGCACAGGATCTGGGTTCGCACTCATTCAATTTATCATGCAACAAAATTTCTAATTAAAAGCGAAATTTTAGAAAAATACCTTTGAAGCGTGTACTCATGCGATTCTCTTGTATGCCTCAAGACTTTGATTTCACGTTGTGTGGGCAATGATCTAGAAACCAATTGATCAGCTAATCACCACAATCCACCTGCCAGAAAATTCCAGCACCGCTGCACCTGCCACGTACTATAAACGCACCACCCGGAGAGAGAGAAAGATGTGCGCAACTGGTAAAAACAGGCCAAGAATTTTGGCCAAAAAGAGGAAAAACCAGCCGCAAATAGCTTTGAAAAAACTGACATTGAGAGAGAGGATTTTCTCTCTCTAGGATTTTCTCTCTCTAGATTCTTGAATTATGAATCTATTAAATTGTGTGGCTTGAATAGCTAATCCCTTGTCTATATATAGAGTTACAAGAGAGACCCCAAGTTGGTTTAGGATTGGCCTTCCTACTGGGTTTCTATTTTCCTTCAATCCTGTTCCTAGATTGAAACACATCCAACTGATATAGGGATCCACTTATCGCAAACCAGTTCCTGGAATGATTCACAACCAACTGACACAAGGATTCACTTATCCCAAACCAATTCCTGGTATGATTCACAACCGACACAAGGATTAATTAATTATTTAATTAATTAAATCTACCTTTGTCAACAACCCAATACATAATTAATCGTACCACTAACGGATTAATTATGGCACAACCATCCTACACCAGAATTGCTTCTGGAACAACTTAATTAAATTATATTCATAATCTCCCCACATCAAAGATATAGTGCTCGTTAATATATTAATTTACTGATAAATTAATTAATTAACCTCTTTAATTCTGAGACTAGTACCACTCGACCTTTTTACTATACCAGACACAAGTCCACCGGCCGGGTTTAGTATAATAAACTTTACGAGCTCATCTCGGGAGCACCATCACCCCGGATGCACCGGTACATGGTTTCCTTTCGACAAGTAGCAGCACACCAAGCAACTAAACATGCGCACCCAACCTACCGAGACTATTGGCCACAATTGACCTCACCCATTGACAGATCAAAGTACACTATGTCTAATCCTCATGCCCGCTCGAGTCTAGGGATTAAGAGATAGAATACCAAGAACGATTTGTCTATTAAATAAGTACAAGACAAATCATTCCTAATGGTCAAGTTCAATACGCCCCGGGCATATCTATATGATTCAATTAGTTTAGACAAACCAATTATCCGAATCACATAATAACCTCAACCGACAGTTTGTCCAAAGCTATCTCGGTTACGAACCTCATTTATATATTTTGTCTTTTAACCAATGATGAGATCTACTGTGTCACACAAGACACCTTGTCATCTAACTACATAATATAAATGGACAATTAATGCACAACAAGATAGAACCAAAACATAAATCGATATATTGCTGGGAAAAAGTACAATACAAGCATAGCTTATGTATTTAACTCCAACAATCTCCCACTAATACTTAAGTTGTGCTTTAAGTATACAACTACATACAACTCCTATACACTCTGCTGCTATATATCTAGAAAAACTATCATGGCTCTCCTAAGTATCTGATTCTCATGCCCTCCACGTGAGCCTCAAAGACTTTCGAAGTCAATGTCTTCATGAACGGATCTACAAGGTTATTCTCTGATGCTATCTTAGCCACGACCATGTATTCCCTCTTTACGATGTCTCGTATCAGGTGGTACTTGCGCTGTATATGTTTACTCGCCTTGTGGGCTCGTGGTTCCTTCGAGTTTGCTACTGCACCGTTGTTATCACAATAAACCGTGATAGACTTCTACAAACCAGGAATCACATCTAAGTCCACTAGGAAGTTCATAAGCCATACTACTTCTTTCGCTGCCTCTGATGTGGCAACGTACTTAGCCTCTACGGTAGAGTCTGCCACGTATTTATGCTTGACACTCCACAAAATTATGGCTCCACCTCCCAGAGTAAACACATACCCTGAGGTAGACTTGCTCTTGTCCCTGTCGCCTTGGAAATCTAAATCTGTGTAACCTCGGGGTACCAGCTCAGGCGCCTGATAGACCAAAACTTAGTCCTTCGTTTTGCGCAAATACTTGATAATGCATTTTACTGCCTCCCAATGAGCTTTCCCGGGGTTACTCTGATATCTGCTCACCATGCCAACGGCATAACAGATATCAGGCCTCGTACACAACATGGCATACATGAGACTTCCAACTGCCGAAGCATAAGGAACTGTCTTCATGGCCTCTATCTCCTCAACAGTCTTAGGGGACTGTTCCTTATATAGATACACTCCATGTCTGAAAGGTAGAAAACCTTTCTTGGAGTTCTGCATGTTAAAACGGGCCAGAATCGTATCTATGTACGAAGTTTGGGAGAGAGTTAACGAACGTTTCCTACGATCTCGAATTATCTTGATTCCAATGATATGTCTCGCTTCCCCTAAGTCCTTCATATCAAACTGCTTGGACAGCCATGCCTTTAAATCTGATAACACTTTCTTGTTGTTGCCAATCAATAGAATGTCATCTACGTAAAACACAAGAAACACCACTGAGTTTCCATCACGTCTGCGGTACACACATTGCTCATCTAGACACTGAGTAAATCCGAAGGACTGGATTACCTCATCAAACCGGATGTTCCAAGATCTGGATGCCTGCTTAAGTCCGTAAATGGACCTCTTAAGCCTGCAAACCTTATGCTCTTGGCCTTTTTCAATGAATCCCTCTGGTTGATGCATAAAGATGGTTTCCTCAAGACTTCCGTTTAGGAAAGCTGTCTTGACATCCATCTGCCAAATCTCATAGTCTAAATGAGCAGCTATGGCCAAGAGAATTCGGATAGACTTAAGCATGGCTACCGGGGAGAAGGTTTCCTCATAATTGATTCCCTCTTTCTGAGTATACCCCTTCGCCACCAGCCTAGCTTTAAAGGTTTCCACCTTCCCGTCATGTCCTCTCTTACGTTTATAGACCCACTTGCATCCAATGGGCTTAAACCCATCAGGCAGGTCCACCAGTTCCCAGACTTGATTGTGGTCCATTAACCCCATCTCGGATATCATTGCCTTACGCCAAGACTCTGCATCTTTATCTTGGAGAGCGTCATTGTAGTTAACCGGGTCAGGTTTAGGCGTGCCTGGGACTAGGTCTGAGGCCTCTCCCACACCAATGAACCTATCAGGCTGTCTCACAACCCTCCCACTACAACGAGGCACCACCTGTGTAGGCGCATCATCTGTGATCTCATGTGCAGTGTGTGGTGTATCTACTTGTGCAGGTGCATCATGATTAGTAGTTTGTCATCTAAGCTCTTCTAGTACTATCTTACTATTGAGCTTGTGGTCTAAGACATAGTCCTCTTCCAAAAATCTAGTGTTGGTACTAACCACCACCTTCTGATCTTTAGTACTATAAAACAGACCACCTTTCGTTCCCCTGGGATATCCTACAAATAGTATTAATTCAGTTCTCGCATCTAACTTAGCCATATCTGCCTTAAGCACGTGTGCTGGGCAACCCCAAATTCTGAGATGTCTTAGACTGGGCTTACGCCCATTCCACAACTCTAATGGGGTTGAAGGCACGATTTTAGATGGTACAAGATTAAGAATATACATCGCCGTTTCTAAAGTATATCCCCAGAATGAACTTAGTAAATTAATATAGCTTATCATAGACCTAACCATTTTCATGAGAGTCTGATTCCTCCTTTCTGCTACACCGTTCTGCTATGGCGTGCCAGGTGCAGACAACTGAGACTAAATTCTGATCTCACTGAGGTATTCTTGAAATTCATGGGACAGGTACTCCCCACCACGATCTGAAAGTAGTGTCTTGATACTCTTACCATGATGCTTCTCCACATCTGCCCGAAACTCTTTGAACTTGCCAAAACATTCGGACTTGTGACGCATTAGGTAAATGTACCCGTACCTTGAGTAGTCATCCGTGAACATCACAAAATACTCGAACCCACCTCGTGCCTGGACCGTCATTGGTCCACACAAGTCAGAATGAATCAACTCTAATACTTTATTAGCTCTATAACCTTTTGCTTTAACAGGTCTCTTGGTCATCTTACCTTCAAAGCAAGATTCGTAGGTTGCATAACTGTCAATCTCTAATGAACCTAAAGGTCCATCATTGACCAACCTCTGAATCCTACTAAGGTTTATGACCCAACCTGAGATGCCAAAGATAGGTTTGATTCATTTCAGAAGGTTTCTTCCTCTTATTAATGTTAGATAAAGAGCTACCTGTTTCTATATTTTGCGCAACAGGGGAATTAGAGTTAACCACAAATAAATTGTCATCCAATGAACCAGAACAAATAAGTTTCCCATTTCTTCTAATAAATACAGACTCATCAGAAAAAACAAACTTATAACCGTTCTTTAAGAGTTTAGAAACCGAAATAAGGTTCTTTCTAAAACTCAGTACATAAAGACAATTAACTAACTCTAATCTACAATTTTTGAAATTTAAATTGACAACTCCCACTGCTTCTACTAACACTCTTGTAGTGTCGCCCATGTAGATGTCCAGTTCGCTCTCTTTAAGCTTCCGGGTTACTTGGAACCCCTGCAAAGAATTACAAACATGATCAGTGGCGCCTGAATCCACACACCAAGTATCTGTGGGAATCACCGCTAAACATGTCTCAATAATTAGGGCAGAAACTATCGTACCTTTAAGCTTTGGACAATCCGCTTTCCAGTGTCCCGTTTTACCGCACTTGAAGAACTTGCCTTTGGGCTTGCTCCTCTTTGCAATCTCGGGCTTTGCAATAAGTTTCCTGGCATTCTTCTTCTTCTTATTCTTCTTGCCTTTAGGCACAGAAGAAGAACCTGAAGCCTTTATTGTGACCAAAGCTTGCTTCTTCTCGTGAAAGATGCCTTCGGCAGCCACCAAATCGGTTAAGAGCTCGGGTAGAGAGTAGACTCTTTGGTTCATGTTGTAATTAACCTGAAACTGCTCAAAACAAGAGAGTAGACTCTGGAGGATAATATCTATCTGACTTTCTGGGTCGATTTCTCCTCCTAACACCTCTATCTCATTGATGTTACTGATTATGTGTAGCACATGATCTCTCACCGATCCGCCTTCAGCCATCTTTGAGTTCATTAACTTCCTCATGGCTGCTTGCCTAGCAGTCCTGCCTTGATGTGCGAACATCTCTCTCAGGTGAGCCATCATGTTGAAGGTAGAGACCATGGGAAGAAGCTGATGTTGCAGCACATTTGACACAGAGGCCAAAATATAGCACCGCGCCATCTCATCCGCTTTTCTCCACCGGGCATAGGCATCCCTATCCTCTTGAGGAGGCTTCTCATCAGGCACATCTAGACATACTTCGGTGAGCACAAACTTATATTGCTCAGCCATCAGGACAATGTCCAAGTTCTGACTCCAGTCGACATAATTGGTTCTAGTTAATTTGTTGTCTTTCAAAATAGCAGCTAAGGGGTTGAATGTCATATCGATAAAACTGTAAAATTAACAAACAGAAAATGTTTCAGTTATTAATGAAATTCTATTAATTATTGACTTCCCTCAAAACAATAATTATAATCCACCAACATCTCATCCACCGGGATTCTCGCAAGCCACGCAGTGTGGATGTTTGCTCTAACCCACATTCGTTTGAGAAGAACCAAGTTCATTAACTACACTATTTGACCAAACGATCGATTGATCAATATAGCTAATAGTCGGTGCGTTCAGTCATACAAATAAGCAGCGTAACCTCTTGGAAGGAATACTGCAGATCGTACACTAAGTGTATGCTATTACGTGACTTCTGAGTTTGTTACCTCAGGATAGTGCGCCTCAGATGGAGAGGGTGTCGCATTTCTCCTAGTTAAACTTACTCTAGTCATCTTACTCAGAAATTCATAATCTTGCGATCTCGGGGCTAGACTCATCCGAATAGATGAAGGCCCTAATGCCAACGCGCAAGCCCACCCACATCGCATATGAACTCGTAATGGTGGCCATGGGAATATTAAACCAACCCGCTCCCACTTAGATTTCCAAATTGAGGGTTTTTTCCGGTTTTAACATGCAATTAACTAACCCTAACTTATATGCAACCATAAAACCAACATGCTTTAAAATCATGCATCTAAAACACAACATAAAAATAAAGCATAAAAATGAAAACAATAAATACGGGAAATAAATACGAAAAATAAATTCCCCGACTATTATGGTTTTAATTGCTTCCATCTTCTGCCTTGATCTCGTGTCCCGTCACGTCACTCGATGGAGAGAGTCTTGAACTTCAAAAAACAAAAATTGGAGAAAAACGGGTAAAAAACGCAGCCTAAAAGGCCACGCGCGCGGTCCAGCAGCGCCCCGCAGCAACCGCGCTGCAGCTGGCGGTCACCGGCGGCGACTGCTGCGGGCGTGTGGTCGCTGGCGCCGCCCCCTGCTGCCACACCCTCCTTCGCCTTTTTCCACTCTATTTGGTCTTCTTGCAATTCGTTCTGGGTTTTCCTGGGTTTCTACGAATTAACGATAACCCAAAACCCACGAATTCAAGTTGCCCATCATAACGCCTTCGATTACAAAAAAATAATTCTCCTACTACAAGGCTTTCTAGGAAAATTAAATAATCGAAATTACATAGAAAAAATCCTACTACAGATTTGATCTAATCCTACACGGCTTCCAGCACGTGGTTATACTATTACAAACATTCATAATAAAATCAAATCTGAACATGTCCCGGAGTTTAATTAAAACCCATACAAACGTAACCATAATAGTCGGGATTTCTTAACCACTTGCAAATAAAACCATGTAATAAACCGAACAAGCATAAAACCCAAAACCAGGCTCTGATACCAATTGAAAGATTATCTGCCCGGGCCTAGCCAGAAACTCACTTTCGTGCTATGCATTCCAAAATCGGAATCTCTGGCCAGGCCTAGACGCTATCACAATGCTATTCCAACCATTTTGAAATAACATTGCACAGGATCTGGGTTCGCACTCATTCAATTTATCACGCAACAAAATTTCTAATTAAAAGCGGAATTTTAGAAAAATACCTTTGAAGCGTGTACTCAGGTGATTCTCTAAGTGATTAGCTGATCAATTGGTTTCTAGATCGTTGCCCACACAACGTGAAATCAAAGTCTTGAGGCATACAAGAGAATCACCTGAGTACACGCTTAAAAGGTATTTTTCTAAAATTCCGCTTTTAATTAGAAATTTTGTTGCGTGATAAATTGAATGAGTGCGAACCCAGGTCCTGTGCAATGTTATTTCAAAAGGGCGTTTAGGCCTGGCCAGAGATTCCGATTCTGGAATGCATAGCACGAAAGTGAGTTTCTGGCTAGGCCCGGGCAGATAATCTTTCAGGTAGATACAGAGATTTGTGGTTTTGAGGTTAGGTACTCTCCTAAGGTTTGAAGGAATTTGTTGGTGTAGTTGTTTTGCTCGAAAATACTCTGGATATCTTTAGTATTGATTGGTTCAGACAAAAGTCTTGCATAATATAAACATCTACAATAAGCCAAAGTATATCCCAATAAGCAAATCCCTAATCTGTGACATTATTATTATCAGAATCACTGTTTAGCGGGTCTCCGCCACCTCTTGGGAGCCCCGCGACGTGCACCACACGGTGGCACATAGCTTGAGCTGGTATATCCAAACCCAATTTCGGGTTGATCAAATATATAGCCACCAACTCATCCAGAGTGGCAGTCATCTGACCCTGCATAGTTCAATTAATTATATTTATTAAATTAAAATAAAATAATAAATATGATTATTATTTTTAGACAGAGATAGTTATATAGTCTTGATATCTATTATCAATAGGGTAAAATTAACAATAACGTGGTGACTCACTGTAACTGCATAATTGATGTGTGGTGTATGCAATACTTAACTACATTAACTATTTATTTTTGTAAACTATAAATAACAATCAAACCCTGAATTTCACTATAATTGACTCTAACAACTCCACTGAAACACAAACACAATTTGATTTCTCAATACGGTACTATAATGAGGAAATACGTTTTAGTTTGGACGTAATTTTGTTTCTAAAACAGGGGAATGGTTTAACGATAAAAGATTCAAGAAAAAAAGAGAATTTTAGTTTGGACATAATTTTATTTCCAAAACAGGCGAAGGTTGATCGATAAAAAACTCAAGGAGAATACAAGAATTTTAGTTTGGACGTAATTTTGTTTCCAAAATAGAAGAAAGGTTGACCGATAAAAGATTCAAGGAGAAGACGAAAATGTTATAGTGTAGTCATTGACGTCTCACCTAAAACCAGTACAATCGATTTGGGAAAATTTAAAGAAAAGGGAAAATAAACAAAAACAACTAGGAGGAGATTATAGGGCGATTCTGCATCACGCATTCACAGTCACTCGTGGCTGTGCTTATACTCGCATACATTAAATAAAAACAAATGGGAGCAAGATGCGAGGACATTGATTCCCAGAAATGGAGAAGAAATTGCCCAAATCATTCAACATGGAAAAGAGTTTGACCAAACTAAGGAATCTTCAAAGACATTTTTTCAACAACCCCACTTCCCAATTCCTGCAAATGCAAAGAAATTATCATTAAATTTGGTGCTTTATTACTCAATTCTTTAGTCAATTTGTGGTGGTGAATATGGCTGTGAAAGCTCCTCAAATGGTAGCTAACCCACACAATCGCAGTTGATTGAGTATTATTTAGTCAACACTCAAATTAATTTGGTGGTTGCAGTGTAAACGCACCACCTCTTCTCCATCTTTGCGGATTTGTTGATATTTAAATCCCCCTCTTGCTTGCTTGCCTGCCACATATATCATACACAATAATCCTTCCGGCGGCCAGCCTCTCCCGTTTCTCCGACGTCATATATTGAAATGGCCCAGACAACTCCCAATCACACCCAGACAGTTTCAGGCTGGGCGGCTCACTACTCTTCCGGCAATATCACTCCTTATGTCTTCAAGCGCAGGTGCGTGTATATATGCATAATATGCCTAGTTTTTCAGGTGCTTCTCTTGGATTATGTTACTAAATGAGCGATTTGGAAACAGGGAAAATGGGATTGACGATGTGACGATCAAGATCTTGTATTGTGGGATGTGCCACACTGACCTGCACTTTATCAAGAACGATTGGGGTATCACCATGTATCCAGTTGTCCCTGGGTCAGTACTCAGTACTCAGTGCTCATCATCACCCCCACTACTAATTACTACTGTATTTCGTGATTTTTACAAAATTTCCGCCCTCCGGCAGGCATGAAATTACCGGGATAATAACAAAGGTGGGGAGCAACGTTACTACATTCAAGATAGGGGACAGAGTAGGGGTTGGGTGCATGGCAGCGACGTGCTTGAAATGTGATTCTTGCAACAGCTCTGAGGAGAACTACTGCGAGCAGGTTCAGTTGACTTACAATGGCGTTTTCTGGGATGGCAGCATCACCTACGGCGGCTACTCCGAGATGCTCGTCGCTGATCAAAGGTTACAATTAATTCCGCCCCTACCCCCACCTCACTCCTGTCCTTTTTTGTTTCTTTTACTAACAGTCTTACAAACTTCAGCGAGCAAACAGCTCACTTCCTAACAGTAATCCGATAACAAAAGATTTTTAATTGTAGATATGTGGTACATGTGCCGGAGAGTCTCCCAATGGATGCAGCAACTCCATTGTTGTGTGCTGGGATTACAGTCTACACCCCAATGAAAGACGAGGGTTTGCTCGACTCCGTTGGGAAGAAAATTGGGGTTATTGGGCTCGGTGGTTTGGGACATGTGGCAGTCAAATTTGGCAAGGCTTTTGGTCACCACGTCACCGTCATCAGCACATCTGTGCACAAAGGGGAAGAGGCCAAACAACGGTTGGGTGCCGATGATTTTGTCCTTAGCACCGAGCCGAAACAAATGCAGGCTAGGAAGAGGACGCTGGATTTCATTGTGGACACGGTAGCAGCCAACCACTCGCTGGGGCCATATCTGGAGCTGTTGAAGGTGAAGGGAACTCTGGTGATAGTTGGCGCGCCGGAGAATCCAATAGATCTACCTGCGTTCCCGATGATCTTCGGTAAGAGGGTGGTCAAAGGCAGCATGATCGGGAGTATCAAAGAAACACAAGAGATGTTGGAGGTTTGTGGGGAGCGCAACATCACCTGCGACATCGAAGTTGTTCAGACGGACGAGATCAATGTAGCTCTTGATCGTCTGGCCAAGAATGATGTCAAGTACCGCTTCGTTATTGACATTGCCAGAGCAGGTGGAGCTGGAACTGGAACCCAAACCAATGGTCATCAGCTCAGCTCCATTTAAATCGGAAAACTCAACTGCCCAGCCCTGGGGCTCTAGATTATCATCATTAAATTAATATGTTAGCTACTAGCCCAGCTAAGCAAAATTACGGATTATTAACTAACTGGGGTTAGTAATTGATTGTTATAAAGAATTGTAATGGGTCAAAGGAAGAGATTTGGTTATGAAAAGTTTGATTTCTTCATGCAAATTCTTTATTGGCCGGGTTTTTTTTTTTTTTAAGTAAACAGTCCAAACTACTCGGATGTGACCTTTTATTAATAACTAATGTTATTGGGTATTGGCCCAATCTGGCCCAAAGCCCGTCTGTTTTGTTTCCTTTTTGAATTCCAGATTAGTCCCGGCCCAGCAACCAAGCAGCCCACCCTCTTTTCTTCGTATATAACCTTGCGATACCCTAAGGGATTAGAGGAGTGCAGCAGTCATTTGTCCATCCGCATTTGACGCTCTCTTTTGGTCTCTGTGACTTCTCCTCTCCCGAAGAAATTAGGGTTTTCGCCCTTGCGGCCCTTTTGTTGTCTCTCTTCTCTCACATTCGATATAGAGGATCAGTTCCTGCTTATCGCTTTTTGGTTGAGGCTGAGAAGAAAGAGTGAACAGTCCTTTAGGAGGCTGGGTCGGGAGTCTTCTGTGAGATTCTCCGAGGTGGCTGTCAAAGAGGAAACTCCTTTGTGGCGTAAGGAGGCCGGAGATCTGAGCTGATCGTCCGGGGAGTCAGAAACAGAGAAATCGAGAGAAGATTCCAAGAAGAAGCGGCAAAGAGTTGAAGACTCGAACGAAGAAGCGGTGTAGACGGAGCGGTCCTTGTTCTTACAGTGGTATCAGAGCTGAGGGTACCTCCGTTCTCACCGACCTCGCCGGAAGTTCGACGGTCTTCGCAAGAAGTTCGTCAGCCTTCGCAAGACGTTCGTCAGTCTTCGCAAGAAGTTCGTCAGTCTTCGCCAGAAGTTCGACCTATCAACCCCGACGTGGTTCCACCCCCAGACGTGTTCCACACCCCGACGTGGTTCACACCAAGACGTGGTTCCACACCCAGACGTGGTACCACCCAGAGGTGGTTCCACACCCAGACGTGGTTCCACACCCAGACGTGGTTCCACCCAGACGTGGTTCCAACCCCCGACGTGGTTCACCCCAGACGTGCTCCACACCCCGACGTGGTTCACCCCAGACGTGGTTCACAAGGTGCTAACGATCGGTCGCTAAAGGTAAGTCGGGATACCAAACGTGGTTCCCGCTCAGGTATCGGTTTACTAAACACCCTGGAGTACCGGAGTGCCACCGGAATTTATTTTATATATGTTCTGACTGTTGGGATACCAAGGAGTTTATATCCCTGCTCAGGTATTGTGTTCTAAACATCCTGGAGTACCGGAGTGCCACCGGATTTAGTTTATTGTCTGATCTGACATGTACTTTGTGTTGATCTGATCAGTGTCTTAAGTTGATCTGATCTGTGTCTTATGTTGATCTGATCTGTGTCTTAAGTTGATCTGATCTGTGTCTTAAGTTGATCTGATCTGTGTTTAAGTTAATCTGATCTGGGTCTGAAGTTGATCTGATATGTATTTGTGTTGATCTGATCTGTGCTTCCTTGAATCAAAGCTCTGAATATTGCTTGCTGTTGTGTTTTCAAAACTCCTATGTGTATTTACTAGTCAGTAAAGTCGTGTCCAGGGCTAGCAGAGACCCCTGCCAGTCACAGAAGTGACCTCGGAACTGTGTGGCTCTTCTAGTTTCCCTTAGTGTGTGCCTGTGTATGCATTGCAGTCTGTGATGGCTGCCAATCAGTATGCTAATCAGTATGGTTTGCTACCCTTCAATGGAAAAACTGATTTTGATATTTGGAAACAGAAAATTAAATGTGTTTTAATTCAACAGAAAGTGTTTAGAGCTGTAACTGGTAATTTTCTTGATACTGAGGATAAGTACATGCAGAATGAGATGAATGAAACTGCCTGTTCCACTATATACTTGAATTTATCTGACTCTGTGCTTAGAAAAGTAGGTATTGTGGAATCTGCAAAGGAACTATGGGATAAACTAAATGATTTGTATATTGATACTTCTCTTCCTGAAAAGTTGTTTTTGCTTGAAAAGTTCTTTCGCTTTAAACTGGATTTATCTAAGGATATGGATGAAAACTTGGACGCCTTTAATAAACTGGTTCAGAATATTAAAGTGGCTGGTGACAAACACATCGATGACTATACTCCTATTGTGTTGCTTAATGCTATACCTGATTCTTATAATGATGTCAAATCTGCTATTAAGTATGGTAGGGATGAAATCACTCTTGACATTGTTGTAAATGGCTTGAAAAGTAAAAAACCGGATTTTAAACACAATAAGAGTAATAGTAATCAGAGTAAAGACTCAGGAGAAGCCTTGTTTGTCCATGGCAGATCTAAAAGTAGGTCTAGACACTCCAAGAAGAATAACCAAGATAAATCTGGAAAACCAGCTAAGAAGAATAGGCATAAATCAAAGAAGAGAGTATGTTACAATTGTGGTAATCCAGGACACTTCATTAAGGAATGCCCAAATCCTAAGAAACCTGAACTTGCCAATGTTGTTTCTGAGAAGAATGTGCATGAAAGTGTCTTTATGGTTTGTGATGTTGTTAACTCTGTGTTAAGCAAAATGCCTGAACATGAGTGGTTGATTGATTCTGGCTGTACTTACCATATGAGTCCTTTTAAGAACCTGTTTTCTTCTTATGAGAATTGTGATGCTGGATATGTATCATTGGCTGATAGTAAAAAGTGTAAGGTGTATGGGATGGGTGATGTGTGTCTTAAGTTTGAAAATGGTACTGTATTTACCATGAAAAATGTGAGACATGTTCCTGATTTGTGTCATAATCTGTTTTCAGTTGCTGCACTAGAAAGTAGTGGGTTAGAAGGGAAATGGGGAAATGGTTGCATGAAAATCCTGAAAAATTCTCTTGTTTTGTTCAAAGCACAAAAAGTGAATAACCTGTACATTTGCCATGCTGTTCCCTTTTCTGAATCCCTGAATGCTGTGAATCATGACATGAATACTTTGTGGCATAATAGACTAGGACATATGAGTAATAAAGGGCTTGACATTATGCAGAAATCTGGTTATTTTGGTAAGGACTCTGTGTCTTCTGTACCTTTCTGTGAAGCCTGTGTGTTAGGAAAACAGCATAAGGTTAGCTTCCCTGTTTCTGCTTATCCAAAAATGTCTAAGTGCTCTTCTGTGCTTGAATATGTACATGCTGATGTGTGGGGTCCAACTAGTGTACCTTCCCATGGTGGGAAGAGATATTTTCTGTCCATTATAGATGATTTCTCTATGAAAGTCTGGATTTGTCTTCTAGAGCATAAATCTGAAGTCTATAATAAGTTCAGTGAGTGGAAAACCTTAATAGAAAACCAGACAAATCGTAAGGTTAAAACACTTAGAATTGATAATGGACTAGAATTCTGCAATAAGGAAATGGACCAACTATGTGCTAATAGTGGGATTAGAAGGCACAAAACTATGCCCTATAATCCTCAGCAAAATGGTGTTGCTGAAAGAATGAATAGGACACTCTTAGACAAGGTTAGAAGCATGTTAGCTACCTCAGGTCTGTCTAAGAAATTTTGGGGTGAAGCAATTCACACTGCAGCCTATTTGGTAAATAGGTCACCCTCTGTTCCCTTAGGAGGAAAATGTCCTGACTCATTGTTTAGTGGAAAACCTCTGGATCTATCCAACCTTAGGGTATTTGGGTGTGCATCATATGTACACCAACAATCTGATAAACTGAACCCTAGGTCTAAGAAATGTGTTTTCTTAGGATACCCTGAAGGGGTAAAAAGATATAGGTTATGGGATAGAAGCCAGATAGGTTTTAAGGTAATAATTAGTAGGGATGTCATTTTTAATGAATCTGATTTTCCATGTTTAAACAATTCTGTGGCTGAGTCTGTTCCTGAGAACACTCCTTCTGAGGTGGAGTCCAGAACTATTGTTGCTAATCCGCTGCCTGAATTTCCTGATAATTCTGATGAGAATGTGCTGTCTGAAAATTCCAATGATTCTGATGCTAATGTGCTACCTGAATCTGAATCTACTGAACATGATAGTAGTACCACTCATAGTGAGGTGGAGCGTCCTAATAATCATGAAAATGAACCTGAATTTTCTGATATGTCTGCTGAATCTGAATCCCATAGTAATAGTGAATCACATGAACATAACATGGAGCATAATTCACCTGATTTGAATAACTACCAACTTGCTAGAGATAGAAGTAGGAGAACTATCAAGAGAACTGCTGATAGTATACCTGATTTTGCCTTCCATGTGCATGACACTTCTCTCTTTGCATTTTCTGTGTTTAAAACCTTGGAACTGAATGAACTTAAAACCTACCAGGAAGCACTTAAGTCCAAGGAGTCCCAAAAATGGCTCAGTGCCATGAAGAGTGAAATGGACTCCTTGAAGGTTAATCAAACCTGGACTTTAGTGCCTCCGCCAACTAACTGTTCTGTGGTAGAATGTAAGTGGTTGTTTAAGGTTAAAGAAGAACCTGAAAATGTTAGGTTTAAGGCTATGTTAGTTGCCAAGGGTTTCACACAAAAGGAAGGTGTAGATTACTCTGAAATTTTTGCTCCTGTTGTTAAATTCACTACTATTAGAATGATGTTTGCTCTTGTTGCTCATCATGATTGGGAGATGAAGCAAATTGATGTTACTACTACTTTTCTGCATGGTGAATTAGATAAGAAAATCTATATGAACCAGCCTGAAGGTTTTGTTGATCCTAAGAAACCTAACCATGTGTGTTTACTTAGGAAAGCACTGTATGGACTTAAACAGTCCCCTAGACAGTGGAACATTAAATTTGATAAATGCATGTCTTCTCTGAAATTTCAGAAATATGTGTGTGATCACTGTTTATATTTCAAGAATACTTCCTCTGAACCTGTGTTCTTGCTGATTTATGTGGATGACATGTTAATTATCAGTCCTTCTCTGAATGCTATTGTGAATGTCCAAAAATGCCTGTGTGATAATTTTGCCATGAAGGACCTAGGTGATGCAAAAAGAATCTTGGGCATTAATATTGTTAGGAATAGGAGTAAATTTACTTTGATGCTGAATCAGACCTCATATGTAGAGAAAGTGTTAAGTAAATTTAACATGCTCAGTGCTGCTCCTGTTAATATTCCTTTAGCTTCCCATTTTGTGTTAAGTAAGGATCAGTCCCCTAAAACTGATCCTGAAATTGAGAAAATGAAAACTGTTCCTTATTCCAGTGCTATTGGGTCAGTTATGTATCTCATGGTGAGCACTCGACCTGACATTGCCTATGCTGTCAGTTGCTTGAGCAGATACATGGCGAACCCTGGATTGCCACACTGGAATGCTCTTAAGTGGTTACTTAGATATTTAAAATCTTCTGTGAACCATGGTTTACTTTTCTCTAAATGTGCTCAAGGTATTCAGCTAGTTGGTTATGTTGACTCTAATTTTGCTAATGATAGAGACAATAGGAAATCTACTACTTCCTATGTGTTTACTTTGTGTGGTTCTTGCATTAGCTGGAAATCTCAATTACAGTCCATTGTTGCATTGTCCACAACTGAGTCTGAATATGTAGCTGCTACTGAAGCTTTTAAGGAAGCCATTTGGCTTAAACAAATTGTGTCTGAAATTGGTTTTCTAAAGGGAAATGTTACTGTTTTCTCAGATAGTCAATCTGCTATTCAGTTATGCAAAAACCCTGTTTTTCATGATAGGACCAAACATATAGATGTTAGGTTTCACTTCATTAGGGATATTGTTGAAACTGGTGACATTAAACTAGAAAAAATTCCTTCAAAATTCAATCCTGCTGATATGGGTACAAAGTGTCTTCCTGTTGAGAAACTTTTGTCCTGCAAACGTATCTTGAATATAAACCCTGGTTAATTTCAGTTTATGTTTGTTTACTGCTTATAGTTGGTTTTACTTTGTGTTTGCTAACTACATCCTGTATATTATAAACTTTGTGTTTTTCCTTAGTGTGACTTGTATTATAACTGTTAACTGGTTTCTTTGTGATTCCCCTTTGTGTGCCGGATATTGTCTTTGTGATGTATCAGGCACAATCAGCGATGATGAATCTCAATACGGCCGTACTCCTTTTCATCTGATCTCTGTGCCATCTTGGACCACATAAGGTGGAGAATGTTATTGGGTATTGGCCCAATCTGGCCCAAAGCCCGTCTGTTTTGTTTCCTTTCTGAATTCCAGATTAGTCCCGGCCCAGCAACCAAGCAGCCCACCCTCTTTTCTTCGTATATAACCTTGCGATACCCTAAGGGATTAGAGGAGTGCAGCAGTCATTTGTCCATCCGCATTTGACGCTCTCTTTTGGTCTCTGTGACTTCTCCTCTCCCGAAGAAATTAGGGTTTTTTCCCTTGCGGCCCTTTTGTTGTCTCTCTTCTATCACATTCGATATAGAGGATTAGTTCCTGCTTATCGCTTTTTGGTTGAGGCTGAGAAGAAAGAGTGGACAGGCCTTTAGGAGGCTGGGTCGGGAGTCTTCTGTGAGATTCTCCGAGGTGGCTGTCAAAGAGGAAACTCCTTTGTGGAGTAAGGAGGCCGAAGATCTGAGCTGATCGTCCGGGGAGTCAGAAACAGAGAAATCGAGAGAAGATTCCAAGAAGAAGCGGCGAAGAGTTGAAGACTCGAACGAAGAAGCGGTGTAGACGGAGCGGTCCTTGTTCTTACAAGTAAAAATAGATCGGGTCTAGAAGGAGGGATGAGCCCCCCTTGAGTCTAGAAGGAGCGGGTCGATGTCTTTTTGGGGAAGAATTGCTTGGAAAATAAGACCAACACGAAATGAATTAATAGCTCATGAGTTCAATTCTGAAACAGGTTCTTTTTTAGGAAATTTCTTATAGCTGACGTAATTATTTGTTGAGAAAAAAAACACTTATAATTTATTGGCGAAATTATATGAGGGCTAGGAAGGAATTGAAATTTTTTTAATAAATTACTCTAACCTATGTCTTGCTTTACATATCATTATAATTCTATCCGCCCTAAATTCTACGTAAATTAATTATTCAAAAGGCAAAGAAACGCAAAACTACGACTTCATTTTGTAAGCTGAGCTTGGGACTCCACAAAAAAATAACTTCCCAAGTCATTGGTCTAACTGGATTGACTTGATCAATTTTCAGGCCAGGTGGGCTGTTCACTTGTATAAGAACGGAGCGTGTTAGAGACGCTCACGGTAGCGTGTGATGGTGTCACGAGAGCTCCAAGGCCTCAACAATTTGGCATTATGAGCTCAAGTCTTAAAAGCTTTTCTTGTAACACAAAACTGTGTAGTAGTAGTATATAATTGCCCCAAGCTCCCTCCTTTTGGACATTTCGATGTCATACTCTGCAACATGGTTCAAGAACATGGCCTGCTTCAGATTTAGCATGCCATTCAAGAAACAAGGTCAGCTCTCAACTCATCTTTCCCTTTTCATTATAGCTCATATTTACATCATGTATTACATAAGAAAGAACTGTAGTAATAATCTCTGGGCAATTGAATTGATTCATCAGGTAGACATATTGGTGAAAAGCAGTGATTGTAGGGGATTGTAGGGGTTAGGAGGGTGGGATTGTGGGGGTGAGCTTACGTCATGCAAATCCAGTGAACCTCCTCGTGAACTCATAATATATATATGTATAATAATGAATCAAACAGTTTACCAATTAGCATATAAACAAGCAAGTGAAGCAACAGATATATATAAAATTTTACTAGTTACTGTTCTAATTTTTCCTTTTACTGTTATAATTTGCGCTAATCTCCTTCCTCTTTTACTCTTTCTCTTCCCCCTTTGAAGCAAAAGGACAATTTTGTAACTAGTAATACTCTATACAAAATATATATCTATCGAGGATACCATGGAGATCCACATCTGCATGGAAACCCCAAGCCTATGTGATAGGATAGGATATCTCACGATATAATATGACTAGGAACAAATTGTCGTGAGACAGCTTGACCTTGGTACAGCCCGTCACAAGGACGAGTCTGCCCAAGAAACTCCAGATTTTTCTTTTACAGACCAGAAAGTCAACCCACATATTCTAAATGTATTTCTACAATGACAAAATTAGTTTTCAAAAATGGAGTATACGCATTACTAATTCAGTAGGAAATTTCAAATCTATTTTTATTTCAATGTTAGATGTTAGATAGTGGTGCAGATTAGAGCTGCCCTAGACATGGTTTAATTCCAACAAAATTTTATGTCCTTACAAATGAATCTTTAGTAACTGCTAATTGTGCTCCATTAAGAGTAAAAAGAAAATTAGTGAAACTAGCCATTTGTAATTGTTTATTTTGCTTCAAACGACAGTTCATTGTAGTAGAAGATCTCAACACTGATATTGTTTTGGGTTCATGACTTCCGAGTAATTAGCCAACATAATGAAGTAGAGAGGATACAAATGAAGATGAAGAAGATGATCATGGTGTGATAATGAAGATGACAATGAAGAACAGGGAGCAGACGTGGGAAAATCTGTGGAGAATTCACATATATGATATTCGAATAAGCTCTCTTAATCACTCCAAAAATTGGAAGGTACGTACGAATACATATAATGTTGTCTATATGTCATGCCTTTGATCATAGTTCAAGATTTGTTTTTCTTACAAACTTGTGCAATTATTATTTCTATTCCTAGTTCTGTTCAATTTTTGAGCTAATTATAAGTTACTTTCTTTTTACTTTATTTTGTAGGGATGAAGAAATTGCAAAGAAATTGAAGTTAAAGCGCCAAGAATAATGGTTAAAAGTGAAAAAGTGAAGAACATATTCAGATTTAGTTCTTTAACCATTCCTGATATGATCTAATAGAGTTAAATAGTAGAGTCACGACTTTTGGGAAAGAAAGACTAAACAGTAACTTTGTGTCCCCAAAAAAAGAACAAAAAACCTTCTGAATTCATGATTTAATTTTATCGTGATAATATATTTTGTGATAATGATTGTCAAAAGGAAATCTCATATGTTTATTACATAGTGAGTAATACGTAGAATAGACTCTATAAAGAAGCACATGATGTACTCTGCCAAACTTAATTGATCACAATTCTTTAGCTTCTTAAGTCTTTCTTCTCTTCTATGTTTAGACAAACTCCCTCCAACAAAAGTTTTAATATCCTTTTACGCAAATTGTAAATTATATTATAATACTAGAACACACTTACACGAGTTTATAATAAAAACAATCTTATTGTAATACTAGGAGACACCCATATACATTGTTTCTCCTCTAACTAATATAAACTTATCATTTGTCAAATAACATTTTCCAATGTAACTCTGACTAACCATTATTTTTTTAGGATATTTCTTATATTTTAGTCCAAAATATAAATGCATTATTAATATTATATCTTCCAAGAGAAAAATCAATAATATTAATATCACTTATTTGATATCAGTAAACATATTACTAAACTAATACCACGTAACTTAATTAATAATTTAATAGAAGGCTACTGAGAAAATTTACGAAAATTCATAAATTTCAATTTAAAATTTTTTAAATAATAATCAAATTCATAGGTAAATATGACAAGAGGGATGTAGCCATAAGTGTTGAGTTCGATTCATCTTTATATATAAAAAAAATTCATAGGTAAATATAGAATTACGAAATGGAAATTCTGAGCTTTCTTTTAAAGAAAAAAAAAAAAAAAAAAAAAAAAAAACAGCTTATCTACGTTTGAGTGTTCAAGGGAAAATGAGGAGTGATGAGCAAATATTGGTATTACTAAATACGGCCATATTTGGCTAAATATCACACACATTCACTATATTGTTCTTAACTATTTAGTTTTCTTGTTTTTAAGAAAACTGTCTCCAACCCCCAGCAAACAAGACAGATCAGTGGAATTAACTATCCTTTATTAGTTATTTGAAAAGAATAATAAAATAATTATACTGGCGTATAGATTGACCTCCCAACCCAACCTATCCTCTATCCTCACTATCCATGCTTAAATGACTCAGAGCAGACCGTAAAGTCAAAAAAGCTACAGAGCAACCCCCAAACCAATCTTAGACAGATAGTCCGCCAACATATTACCCTCGCCCGTAAGAATGAGTTTCCTGCATAAAAGAACATATCTCTAGCAAGCTTTGATACTCCTTCCAAATAAAAGCCGATCGACCAGAAACCGGCAAATTATATCATATGACTAGGAGTAAATGAGGAGATATACACCTAGCCATTTTTTTAAAAAAAAAAAAAAAAACCGGATTATTTGGGCAAAAACTGGGTTTATTTCGAAAAAGACACAAAGAGGTGAGTCTGGCGCATTTAATGCGTATTAAATGCGTTTGTCCCTAGTTTCTCTCTCCGCCTCACTCATCACGCCTCATTTGTTTGAAGTCAAACGCCACTTTACATCAACTTTGATGTAAAATGCCAGTTTATATCAACAATGATGTAAAGTCGCGAGTTTACACCACCCAACAAAACAGTACTTTACATCAACAGATCAGTACTTTACACCAATGAACAGTACTTTACACCAACATATTAGGTCGAGATTTTTACACAAACGAACATTATTTTATACCAAGAATAGTACTATACAGCAACTGCAAAAATTTCACAACAACAAACAGTACTTTAAACCAATAGATAAGTACTTTACACCAACATTCATCAATTTACATCAACAAACGGTACTTTACACCAACAGATCAGTACTTTACACCGACAGATCAGTACTTTACACCAACAGATCAGTACTTTACACTAAAATATCAGTACTTTACACTAACATATCAGTAAGAGAATTTTACACAAATGTACTTCATTTTATATAAGCAATCAGTACTTTACACCAACTAACAGTACTTTACAACAACGAACAGTACTTTACACCAACAGATCAGTACTTATTCCAACGAACAGTATTTTACACCAACATATCAGGTCGAGATTTTTACACAAACGAACATTATTTTATACCAAGAATAGTACTATACAGTAATTGCGAGAATTTCACACCAACAAACAGTACTTTAGACCAATAGATTAGTACTTTACACAAACATTCATCAGTTTACATCAACAAATAGTACTTTACACCAACATATCAGCATTTAACTTGAAAAAACTGCAAAATCTTACTTTGTGTTACTTGTTTATCTGCTTCTTTGCCGACAGTTTTTGTCCTCGGTCTCTTTACACTAACAATATTTTTTCCACTCCCAACTGTTTTACGTTTTTTACACCAACTAACAGTACTTTACAACAACGAACAGTACTTTACACCAACAGATTAGTACTTTACACTAACATATCAGTACTTTACACCAACAGATCAGTACTTTACACCAACAATATTTTTCCTACTCCCAATTGTTTTGCGTTTCTTACACCAACTAATAGTACTTTACACCAACAGGTCAGTACTTTACACCAACATATCAGGTCGATATTTGTACACAAACGAACATTATTTTATACCAAGAATAATACTATACAGCAACTGCGAGAATTTCAAGCGAACAAACAGTACTTTAAACTAATAGATCAGTACTTTACACCAACATTCATCAGTTTACATCAATAAATAGTACTTTACACCAACAGATCAGTACTTTACACCAACAACAAACAGTATTTTTACATGAGTGCGACGACTTTACACTAACAAATCAGTACGAGCATTTTACACCAACAATAAAAATATACGATTTTACATAAAAAAAAATAGCAAAAACATACGATTTTACATAAAAAATAGCAAAAACATACGATTTTACATCATTTTACACCACAGCATTTTACATCACGATTTTTCCTCTGCAAATTATAACCAAAGTTGTACCTTGCAGCTCATTCACAGAAGTGTCGAAGCCGTCTCTCGCTGGGATGAAGCATCTGGGCAGGTACTCATCATTTAGCATTAGAAACACAACATCTAGAAGTGGGTCAGCAACGCTTCTTTGCCCCAGCATGTAACATGAAAAAATAACATTTAACATTACAAACCAACATTTTACATCAGTATGAGCATTTTACACCAACAAAACAGCAGTTTACACCAACAAATAGCACTTTACTCCAACAAACCAGAATTTTACAACAACAAAGCCTACCAATAAACAGCAGTTTACACCAACAAATAACATTTGACACCAACAGTTTACGCCAATAAACAACAGTTACACCATTTTACACCAACAAACAACAGATTACACCAACAAATAACACTTTACACCAACAAACCAGAATTTTAAAGCAACAAAGCTCACCAATAAACAACAGTTTACACCAACAAATAGCATTTTACACCAACAGTTTACACCAATAAACAACAGTTACACCATTTTACACCAACAAACCAGCATTTTACACCAACAAACAGCACTTTATACCAACAAATAGCACTTTATACCAATAATCTAGAATTTTACATGAACAAAGCCCACTAATAAACAGCAGTTTACACAAACAAATAGTAATTTACACCAACAAATAGTACTTTACACCAACAAACCAAAATTTTTCAGCAACAA
Source organism: Knoxia roxburghii (assembly GCA_030378225.1). Taxonomy (NCBI): domain Eukaryota; kingdom Viridiplantae; phylum Streptophyta; class Magnoliopsida; order Gentianales; family Rubiaceae; genus Knoxia; species Knoxia roxburghii. The sequence continues at coordinate 38,034,431 of CM059420.1, read as the reverse complement.
AGTCCACCAATAAACAGCAATTTACACGAACAAATAGCATTTTACACCAACAGTTTACACCAGTAAACAAACAACAAAAACATACGATTTTACATAAAAAAACATACATTTTTGCCAAAATCGTAGTTTTCCTTTCAACTTCGTGGGCTGCAAACACAACCAAACGAATCCCCTACCTCAGATCTATAAAACTCTAGTTTTCCTTTCATTTTTCGTGGCTGATTTGTGATTTTTCCAAACCCAAGAAACGGAAAAATGGTAGAAAATGGTATGGGTTTTGAAGTTTGAGAGGTGAGGAGTATTTTGGAGGTGAGATATCTTCAAAAATGGTCACGGAATGGCCGGAATCGGCGTGAGAGAAGAGAGAAAAGAGAGAAAAGAGGCTGGTGAAAGAGAAGACGAGAGAGAATGAATGAATTAGGGTTTGAGGAGAGAGAAATGCTGGTGTTGTATATATAATAGGCACGTGTAAACACCTCATCTTCTTCAAATTTTTACCTCGTTTTTTCCCTTTATTTTTAAATTTCTTTTAGCTAGGTATATGAAAAATTCATTTACTCCTAGTCCTAAAATATATAACTACGAGAAACCATAGCAACCAAAAGAGAGTTATCAGGAAAAAAAAATTGCACATTTGCGAACCCCTTTAGCAACAAAAAGAGAGTTATCAGGAAAAAAAATTCGACATTTGCGAACCCCTTACTTCGTCAACGGCCCATTACTTATTGCTCCCTTAAATCGAATTGAGGCTGAGAGGATCAAAATCTCCTGCCTTAAGTGACCCAGCACCCCAGCAAAATAAGGCCTAAGGCTATAAAAATTTAACATCATTCTATAATTTTATTTTGATAAACTATCGTCAAATTTTTTTATTTTTTATATTTCACTTTGATTAAAAAAATATTGATAATTATCAAAAATTTTGAGAATAATTGATAATTTGATCAAATTATAATTTACCAAAAAATGTATGGTAGGAATAAAATTCGGGTCCACTCCCCTAAATTTCCATGTTTATATTACAAAAACCACCTAATAAAAGAAGACACATCTCCCGGTACTAGCACAAGTACAATGGGAATTGCTCGACAGCAACTCTCTCCTTATCGTTTCCACAGACCTCATAATTTTCAGCATTATGTTATGTTTCACATGGCGATCCCCACTGTTTCTAATTCGGCTCTTCCTACCCTCTTCCTTTCCCTGTAAGTTGGGGAAAGTCTTAAATAATTCTATAATTATGACCGGTCTATCATAATTATTATTAAAAAATATTTTAATATAATTAAAATATAGTTTTAATTTGTGAAAAATATATAATTCACATTGATCCAAACCAAAATATATTAATTAGTATTAATGCTTATTTAAGTAGAAATAAATAAGAAAAGGATAATAATTTGTATGAAGAGAAAAAGATAGGATTGTAATATAATTTAAAAATATTAAAAAGAGGAGATGATAGAATAAAAGTATAAGTATAAAATAAATCAGTAAAATATAATAATTTATGTGAAAATGTTAACGAATAGGGGAAATTGGAAGAAAAATGAGAGACCACAGAAACTCACATAATCTTTTTTTGTATTCAATTTTTCTTTTAAGGTTTACCTTAATATATAATTTTAGATTTGTAAAATTGTATTTTAACTAAGAAACTACGCGAGTGTTTCATGAGATTTGTTGAGAAAGATTTTTTATTGTAAAGAATTCAAATGTTTTCAATAAATAAGATGAAATAATTAAGAATAAGTATGCAAAATAATTACACAAGTGACGCACATGTTTTTCAGTTGGTATATCCTACTCCTAGGAGTAAAAGTACACTTCTATTCCTAGCGAAAAAAAAAAAAAAAAGCAAAAAATGAGGTCCACTTCAACTAGCACCAAGTAGTTCAGAACCCTCAGTTTGCATAAGTAGTTCAGAAACCTCAGTTTATATAAGTAGTTCAGAACCCTCAGTTTACATAAGTAGTTCAGAACCCTCAGTTTACATAAGTAGTTCAGAACCCTCAGTTTACTTAAGCAGTTCAGAACCCTCAGTTTACTTAAGCAGTTCAGAACCCTCAGTTTACATAAGTAGTTCAGAACCCTCAGTTTACATAAATAGTTCAGAACTCTCAGTTTACATAACGAGATCAGAACCCTCAATTTACATAAGTAGTTCAGAACCCTCAGTTTACATAAGTAGTTCAGAACCCTCAGTTTACATAAGTAGTTCAGAACGCTCAGTTTACATAAGTAGTTCAGAACCCTCAATTTACATAAGTATTTCAGAACCCTCAGTTTACATAAGTAGTTCAGAACCCTCAGTTTACATAACGAGATCAGAACCCTCAGTTTACATAAGTAGTTCAGAACCCTCAGTTTACATAAGTAGTTCCGAACCCTCATTTTACATAAGTAGTTCCGAACCCTCAGTTTACATAACGAGATCAGAACCCTCAGTTTACATAAGTAGTTCAGAACTCTCAGTTTACATAAGTAGTTCAGAACCCTTAGTTTACATAACGAGTTCAGAACCCTCAGTTTACATAACGAGTTCAGAACCCTCAGTTTACATAAGTAGTTTACATAAGTACACATTCGAGTTTACATGAGTACACATTCGAGTTTACATAAGCTATCGTTTCCAGTTTACATAAGCCCACTAACCTATTGCTAAGTTCCTTCTTGCATCCCATTCACTCCAGCCCCTTCATTGCCACCGTGACCTCTGCAGTCCCACCACCGCTAACGAAATCTTCTTCTTTTTTTTCTCTCTCCAATCCCCTCCCTCCACCGCCGCTTCTTCTTCTTCTATCGCCAATCTTCTCCCTCTCTCCCTCTCCATCGTCAGTCTCCCTCCATCGTTCCAAAATAACAAGCAGCAAAAGACCACGAAATGAGATCTATCGTTCTAAAAAAATTGGCAGCCAGAACAAGATAAAAATAGAAAAAAAACAAAACAAAAAGTAAGAAATGGAAGTTCCTGATTCTTTATTTTTTTTAGATCTGCCATTTTGCCCAAAGATTTTGACGGAACCCAGAGGTGAGAAATCAGATCTGCTGCGGAAAAAAAAAAATGAAAGAGGGAAGGTCGCGGGAGTGGCGATGGAGAAGAGAAAGATCTGCCCTTTTGTCAACAGATTCCGACACCACACTCAATGCCAACTTTTGTCAAGAAAAGATCATCAGCTAGTAACCTTTCCTTAAACCCACCAAAATTAAGCAACCACCAGAGCATGGGAGACTTCTCCAACTCAAAATACCTGGAAACAATCGAACCCGGTATTTTTCCTGCCTCAACAGCCGCTGCCAAGTCCTTAGGAATGCTGTCAAAAGAGGAAAGGAATCAAGCAAAATTCAAAATCCAAAACAAAAAAGGTCTCAAAAATAAACAAATCAAGACCGCAAACAAAAAGGAGAGCAAGACCCAGAGATAGAATACATAATATTACCTTTCTGATTAAGAAGAATAAGAGATAATAATCGGAGAAATCGAGAGGTGAAGACGAAGAAAGAGAGCGTGAGGACGGAGAGAGAAAATACAAACCCAAAAGGGACAGGCGGTGTGTGTTTTATCGTGGCCGTGTGGGTGGGGGTTTGGTATAAATTTTAGTATTAGTAAATTGCAAACAACCCCTTCAAATTATGCCAAATTATAATATACTCCTAGGAGTAAACCGGCCGGTTTACTCCTAGGAGTATGATATAATTTGCGCATGTTTTTCCAAAAGAAAAAACGACTAACATTGAAACGGAGGAATATGATATTATACTTGAATCGAAGAATTACTTCTTGCTCAATTGTCTATGTAAATGCGAAATCAGCCTATAAAACTAGAAATTATACAATGTGTCTAGTGGTATATATACGTATACTATATTTACTAGAGTATTCACATGTTACAATATTTAGTAAAACTTACTAAATGTAATAATAGGTACATGTATCACTAAGTACAGGATATAATTTAGACTATAAAACTATGCCCGCTCCGCAATGAGGAGGTACAAGTTGATACAAGTCACAGTGCCCCTAAAATTTAGGGGCCTAAAAAATTAAAAAAAAAGTATATTTTTATTTGATGTGTTAAATGATATTTTCTTAATTTTATATATTTTGGTCTGTAAGAGATAATCGTATAATACAACATATTTATGTTATTTATAATTTTGTCTTTATTATTAAATATTTTAGGATCTCAACAAAAAATATTTTAAAACCCATTTTGAATTATAATGCCTCAATCTCATTTGGCACCACCTGAAACTATGTGGTTGACGAGCTCAATCACCTAGGCTCTGTAAAAACAAGCTATAGACGGTTTAAAAAAGAAATGGGGTCAGCTAATGTAGTATATATATTAGCTTGCCCGGAGATTTTTGAGAAGCTGAAACGATAAGCTAGTTCGCAGCAAGCTGCAGATATGGATACTACTGCCATCTTGTTTTCCATTCTCTTCTATTTCCTCATATGGTCATCCATTTATATTCTCACCTCAAATTTCAGGTCTTCCAGGCGGAGGAAGACATCATTTCGACTTCCTCCAGGGCCTTACCAGTTGCCAATTATTGGTAACCTCCATCAAATCAGCAAAAAACCTCATGAATCATTCGCTAAACTCGCAAAAACTTATGGCCCTATAATGTCTCTCAGGCTAGGAAGCAGGGAAACCGTGGTTGTATCATCAGCAGCCATGGCCAAGGAGGTTTTACAAACAAATGATCAAGTTTGCTCCGGCAGGACAGTACCTGTTGCAATTCATTCATGTGATCATGACAAGTTCGGTATGGGTTGGCTGCAGCCTACGCACAAATGGCGGATCCTCCGTAGAATATGCAAAGAGCAAATCTTTGCAAATCACAGACTCGATGCTAGCCAAGGCCTTTGCCAGGAAAAGCTGAAAGAATTGCGTGATTTTGTGTATAGTTATAGTAGTGGTGCCGGGAAAATAGTTGACATTGGTGAAGCTGCCTTCATTACATCCCTGAATCTAGTTTCGACTTCTCTGTTTTCAGCTGACTTTGCAAGCTATGATTCTAATTCTTCTCAAGAACTCAAGGAGGCGGTGTGGGGTGTCATGAAATACAGTGGTGTTCCCAATTTATCAGATTATTTTCCTGTCCTTGAGCGGTTTGATCCACAAGGGATTGCTCGTGCTATAAAGTTTTGCTACCAAAAACTTCTCGACATTTTCGATAGTATTATTAATGAACGGCTACAAGCTAGGGAGGCAACAGAGGCTGGTTCCTTACTGAAGAAGAAACACGATCTGTTGGAAGCCTTTTTGGATCAAAACTTAAAGAATGAATCCGAATTCAGCATCATGGATCTCAAACATTTGCTTCTGGTGAGTATATATAAATAGTTTTTTCTGCTTAATGTTTACATGTTGAGTTTTTTTGAAAATTCTCTTTTTGATTCAATAAATAGACTTGGGAATCTTTTTGGTGTGCAAGTCAATCGTGTTTGGTCTCATAGCTTAACAGTTTTAAAATTGTCATATTGGAGTTTTAATAATGTTTTTACAAATTAGATCTAACACCAATCTTTTTCTAAGTTTTAAACCTATATTATGTTTTGTGTTTAGGACTTATTTGTGGCTGCGATAGACACTACTTCATCCACCGTGGAGTGGGCAATGACAGAGTTAATGCGCTGCCCTGAAAAGATGGAAAAAGCTAGAGATGAGCTGAATCAAGTAATCGATGAAGAAGGAGTAATTCAAGAATCGGACATCTCCAGGCTACCGTACTTGCAAGCAGTAGTTAAAGAAACCTTCCGCCTCCATCCGGCCGGCCCGCTCCTCGTTCCACACAAAGCATCAGAAGATGTCGAAATCAACGGCTATCTTGTGCCAAAAGATACACAGATATTGGTCAACGTATGGGCTTCAGGCAGAGACGAAGGGACCTGGACAGAACCTGAAAAGTTTTTCCCAGAAAGATTTTGGGAGAGTGAAATTGATGTGAAGGGAAACCATTTTGAGCTGATTCCTTTTGGTGCTGGGAGAAGGATTTGTCCAGGGCTTCCATTGGGTTATAGAATGGTACACTTAATGCTTGCTTCTTTCATTCACAACTTACATTGGAAACTTGAAAGTGGTATTGAGCCAAAAGATTTGGACGTGGAAGAAAAGTTTGGTCTATCATTGCAAAAGGCAGTGCCTCTTAGAGCTATTCCAGTAAAGCTGTGAAGTTCTTGGTGCGTATCAACTATCAATAATTTAGTTTGGTATTTCCAGTCCAAAGTTATATGTCACTTAAAATTGTTTTAGTAATTGGTGTGTCTCAAAATCAGTTCTTATACATGTACCTAATAGGTATATTACTATATAGGCTATCAATAATCTATCCTTTGTACTCTCCATCTAAAGTTATGTCATTTTAAATTATTTGAATAACGTTAAAAAAGCTCTGCTTTCAAACTATCAACATGAACGATTTCATCCCACCGTTCTTCCCCTCCCATGATCGGGGTATCAAAAAGTGCAAACGTCGATTACAAAATGAATCAATGACAGAGAGGATTGACCATGACGAGCAACTACAGCCTCTAGATACTGAATCAAACCATCCAACCCCCACCCCAAACATTTGGCACACTGCCTCTGTGCGTGAGAAGGTAGTAGCCCCAAGAAAACCTCCCTCATTTTACACACGCCTGACTGATGAAGAGGTTTTAGACATGGAAGTAGATGAGTATGGCAGCAGACTGATCACCTCCCCTCCGGATAAATCATACCCGAGCAGTGAGATGCTCAGAGAGGATCTACAAGCAATCTGGAAACCATGGAGGAAGGCTCTCATTATTAAACTTTTAGGCAAATCCAAGGAATATATGCAGCTGCTCAAGAATCGTACAAAAATTTTTTTGCAACCTCTCTGATGATACAGATCCTATGGTTATTGAAAATGGCTACTTCGTTTTTCGTTTTGCTTGTAGGGACAACTATGAAAAGGTGCTTAAAGAAGGACCGTGGATGATCGTGGGACTTTATCTCACAATACATAAATGAAGGCCAGAGTTTGATACTAATGATTCTTCCATCACTTCAAAACTTAGATCCGTTTCTTAATTTACTTATTGAATATTTCAACCTGAATGTGTAGAAATTCATTAGCCAATATTAGACCTTATACATATAATACTTATACAATGTATAAGTTGAATTAATGAAATTATGATTCCACTTGCTTGAATAATCTACTCTTCTATCACGCAGGCACTCCAAAGTATGGCTGGATTAATTGGAAGGGCGGTTAAAATTGATGAAAATACCGATGCCTCAGTTTGAGGAAGATTTGCAAGGATGTGTGTGGAATTAGCTCTAATGAAACCTCTACTTCCGGGTATCAATTGGAATGGAAAACTTCGACCGTTTGAAACATAGTTTCATATAACAAAAACATGATGCGTCAAGTATTGGCTTACTTTCTTCCAACCCCTATACTCCACCAACCCATCACCATCCCCCCCCCCCCCCCCCCCCCAAATTAAAAAAAAAAAAAATAGATTTCATATCAAAATAACATATATGTTCTTATAAAGAAAGAAACCCTTGAGTTCAATTTTTGCATGATTTGAAATCTCGTATATATATATTTTTATATAATCTCATGTTAATTACTAATTTTAAAAAATTTTAGTTATAAAATAAATAAAATAATAATGAAAAAATATTTTTGATAACTTTAAAAAAATTGAAAACATTAAAAAAATAAATACTGAACTATTTTGAAAGAAAAATGGATGGAAGAAGGAAAAAAAAAAAACCCCTACCTCACTGAAGAAAGAAAAGAAAGAAAAACCCACCGCTCACGGAAGGAAGGAAGAAAAAAAAAAAAAAAAAAGGAAACACTGCATACACACGCAATTCGTAAACTGTACTACTAGTAATACCGTGTTATTGTACCCGTCTTTAATTTTCCACCTTCCACCAGTCTCAGTAGCGCGCGTGACAGCACACTCATAGTTTTCAGGATCGAGATCCCATGCAGAATAGTTTTGTAATCACAGGATCGGATCGGTCCCTGGATCGGTAGGATCGAATTATTAGGATCGTAAAAGTATTAAAATGTAGGCTAAAAAAATATGAATTTATGAAACGTAGCTGGACGTGGTTCTAGTTGTTTTTGACGTGGTACTAGTTGTTCTGAGACGTGGTGGAATGTCTTTGTGAAAAAAATTAGTTTAAATTCACATGAATGGATGTAGACGTTTCTGGACGTGGTACTAGTTGTTTTTGACGTGGTGCTAGTGTTCTGAGACGTGGTTGACTGTATTTGTGAAAAAAATCAGCTTAAATTCACATGCATGGATGTAAACGTTTTTCGACGTGGCGCTAGTTATTCTGTGACGTGGTGGACTATTTTTGAGAAAAAATCAGTTTAAATTCACACGAATGGATGTAGACGTTTATGGACGTGGTGCTAGTTGTTTTTGACGTGGTGCTAGTGTTCTGAGACGTAATGGACTGTCTTTATAAAAAAAATCAGCTTAAATTCACATGCATAGATGTAGACGTTTCTAGACGTGGTTCTAGTTGTTATGTGACGTGGTGGACTGTATTTGTGAAATAAATCAGTTTAAATTCACATGCATGGATGTAGACGTTTCTGGACGTGGTTATAGTTGTTCTGTGACGTGGTGGGCTGTTTTTGTGAAAAAAAATAGTTTAAATTCACATGAATGGATTTAGACGTTTCTGGATGTGGTACTAGTTGTTTTTGACGTGGTTCTAGTGTTCTGAGACGTGGTGGACTGTCTTTGTGAAAAAAATCAGCTTAAATTCACATGTATGGATGTAGACGTTTCTGAACGTGGTTCTAATTGTTATGTGACGTGGTGGGCTGTCTTTGTGAAAAAAAATCAGTTTAAATTCACACGAATGGATATAGACGTTTCTGGACGCGGTGCTAGTTGTTTTGGACGTGGTTCTAGTGTTCTGAGACGTGGTGGACTGTATTTGTAAAAAAAATATCTTAAATTCACATGCATGAATGTAGACATTTCTAGACGTGGTTATAGTTGTTCTGTGACGTGGTGGGCTGTTTTTGTTAAAAAAATCAGTTTAAATTCACATGAATAGATGTAGACGTTTCTGGATGTGGTGCTAGTTATTTTTTACGTGGTGCTAGTTTTTTTTTACGTGGTCTCGCGTCCAACTAAACACTTCAACAAATTTTCCCTATAAATCGTAAAGACTCTCAAAATCGGTCCGATCTTACGATCTCATACGATTATTTCCGATCTCACTACGATCCCACCTATAAACTCAATCCCCAACTATCCTGGATCGATTTTGTGCTTTTGAATCGTAGGATCGTCCGGATCGCGAGTTTTCAAACTATGAGCACACTTATTCTTTTCCTCCCGTTCTGAAGCTTTGTTTTCTCTTGAGTCGCCTCCCTTCCTTCCTCTCTCTCCTCATCCTCTCAATTTTCTACCTCTCGCCGTCGACCTTCTTCTCTCTCGCCTCCCAATCTCCTCCCTCCCTACCTCTCAACGTCCGATCTCCTTCTCTCCCTTCTCTTGAGTCGCCTCCCTTCCTTCCTCTCTCTCCTCATCCTCTCAATTTTCTACCTCTCGCCGTCGACCTTCTTCTCTCTCGCCTCCCAATCTCCTCCCTCCCACCACCTCCTCCCTCCCTACCTCTCAACGTCCGATCTCCTTCTCTCCCTCCATCCCGCCTTCTCCCCGCCTCGGATTGATCGAAGCTCGGGATTGATTAGACCTCGCGATCTCCCGCTCGATAGATAGATGAGGACGATGATAATGGAGTGACAATATCTGATGAGACGAAAGTGATTTTTGGCAAGGAGGTTTCTGACTTCCTTACGAAGGGCAGGGACGAGAGGAATGAGTTATGAGTCTCTCGTGAATGTATTAGTTGATGGTGCTTATGATGAAGCTTTTGAAAACTTTACTTACATTTTTTAATATTGCCTAGACGATTGAAAAGGGAATCTAAATCTGAATGTGGCTTGTGGGGATTGATTATTTTCTTATTTTTCTGATTTGATGATTACGTATAGTATGCCTCTGTTTTTGCTTCTGGGTCGAAGCTTGTGGATTGTTGATGGGTACTTTCTCCAAAACAATTTTTCTGGTTGTGTCGATTGCAGAGATATAGCCATCTGAGTCTCTTTTGAATTTTTTCATCGAGGATGGATTATATAGTAGATTTACATCAGCTTTGGGTTGATAGAAATTCTGATTATTTTTTTATTTGATATAATCTGTATTTTGGGTTAATATAAACTGTCTTTTGGGTTGATATAAACTCTGATTGAGTTTTTATTTGATATAATCTGTATTTTGGTTGATATAATTTGTATTTTAGTTGATATAAACTGTATTTTACTGCAGTGTGAAGTCGAGAATCTAAACTTTTGGCTGGAAATCGAATAATTGCCCAGCTATATGAGTTCCAAGTTGGTTTGCCGCCTGGAAAAGAGAGAAAACGTTGTTCTCAGTGTAAGCCTATATGTATTAAACACACAGGCTCTCATGAAATTTAAACATACAGGAAAATCAATATGCATTGACGGTGTACTTGTGATTGATATAAACCTTATAATTCTTATAATAAAACATACTATGGTATAAGATATAAATTTATGTTATATATTATATAAAACAAGGTTTTATTTGATATAAACTTATATTTTTGCTGATATAATCCAAAGAATCGAGGAGTTTAATGAAGCATTAAGATATATAACATAATTTTATCATTGATATAAACTATTGTCATATTGATATAAATACATGTTTTATATTATATAAACTTATATTCTACTTGATATAAAGTCTTGTACACATGATATAACTCCTTGTTATATTAATATAAATATATACCCTACATTATATAAACTCACGTTCTACTTGATATAAACTCGTATTTTCAATGATATAATCAAATTTTTAATTTATCTATACATATATATATATATATATAACTTCATGAAATCATAATATAAACTCGTGTTTTGACTGATATAATCAAATATTTACTTTATATATATACAAAACTTCAAAAAAAAATTCATGAAATTAAAATTTTGATATTATTTCATATTTTGATTGAATTAAATAATTTTAAAAATCTAATTAAAATTTTTTAATTTATAAAAAAATCTAAAATTTTTTTTATTTTGAAATAAATAAATAAAATTTATTTTCAAAATGAATAATGAAAAAAAATTAAAGGCAAAAAAACGTTAGAGAAAGAGATGATTAATTAAAAAATAAAAAATAAAAAATAAAAAACGTGCAGCCACCAAATCAAAGCAATTGAACCAAAGCAACTGCAGCCAACACCTATTACGCCCGTAAATTTTGTTGTTAGACAAAAAGTTAACAATTATATCATTAAAATAAAAAATTAGTAGGAGTTGTATAATTTGCCAAACAGGCGCCCCTACCCCCAACAAAAAAATAATACTTTCTCTGTTTTTTATTAAATGATATTTTAAAATTTTGAAAAATTCACTTTTATTTGATGTTTTATAACTTTTCACACACTTCTTCCCTATTTTACCCTCTAATACTATATTTACTCTATCTTTCACATTCAATAAAGAATTTTTAGAGAATTTAATAAAGATTTTGCATAAGTTACTGAAGATTACTCTAATTCAAACTCAAATATAATGGATAAACTTGATAAAATAGGTGAAGTGTTGTAATTATTTTTATGGTAGATATTCTGTAATTAATAATTACGTGATGTATTATGTAATTAATAATAAATTAAAAGAGTAATTTGCAAATTTTAAAATTTTCTTAAATTATCTGAAAATTCTAAATCATCATTTAATAAAAAACGGAGGGAGTGATAATTTTTTAGTATGGAAAACAAAGGCAATAATTCAAGTCATATGATAATATCCATTTTTTAAGCATAGTCAACAAACATGTACTCGAAAGTTTCTAGAAAGTCAAGGTTCCAATTCTCCAATGAATAATCCAGATTTTATTCTGCTCAGCGCTCACCCAAGCTTGTGATTGTGCAATCAAACACAGAATTGTAATATATGAGCTGGTTTAATCAAAAGCCTCATCAACCAAGACTACTAAAACTGCAAAAAGGCATAATTAAAGTAGCCTTTTTGAAGCAACTATGCCACAGAAAAACAGGGAATCATGCACCACTTTCCTGTTTTTGAGTTTTCTCCAATATTGCAGCACTTCCAGCGACACCATCACTCAGAACCAGGCTTTTCGAGATGGAGATATATTAGTGTCCAGTGGGAACACCTTCGCCTTCGGTTTCTTCAGCCCCGGGAATTCCCTGAATCGGTATCTCGGTGTTTGGTACTACAAAGTTTCAGAACAAACTGTGGTCTGGGTGGCAAACAGGGACAACCCCATCATCAATGGCAGCCATGGTGTTCTGTCCATGGAAAATTCTGGAAATCTTGTTCTCCAGGACCAGAGCAACAACATGATATTATGGTCCACAAATGTTTCAGCCACTTTGACAGCTAATTCTTATTTTGTCCAGCTCCTGGATACAGGGAATTTGGTCTTACGTCAAGGTGATCAAAACACATCCATCATTTTGTGGGAGAGCTTTGATTATCCTTCGAATACTTTGCTTCCTCACATGAAACAAGGGGTGAACCGGACATCCGGTTCGCACTGGAGCCTAACATCTTGGAAGTCTCAAGATGATCCAGGGACTGGCGATTTTCAGTTTAGGTTGGAGCTTAATTGTTCACCGCCACAGTTTTTTCTGTATAAGAATTCCGAAAAAATATGGAGGTCAGGGCCATGGAATGGAATTCAGCTGAGTGGACTACCTGACATGCCTTCAAATTACATTTTCAATGCTTATTATGTTGAGAATGATGAGGAAGTCAGCATTTCTTTTAGTCTTCGTGACACCTCAATTTTTTCCAAGGTAACAGTTAATGAATCAGGGATCATAGACAGGCTAACATGGCAAGAAGATCAGCATATCTGGGCAAAATTTTGGTCTCTCCCAAAAGACCAATGCGACTATTACAAGCATTGTGGTTCATTCAGTAACTGCGATCCCTATAAATTGGGTGAATTTGAGTGTGAATGCCTTCCGGGGTATGAGCCTAAGGTTAAAAGTGAATGGTACTTGAGAAATGGTATCAACGGGTGCACAAGAAAGCCCCGAGAGGAAACGTGTGCAAATTCCAGTACTGATCATCTCGGGTTCCTAAAACTGACATCTGTTAAGGTTCCAGATACTAAGAATGCAATTGTAAATCGGACATTGGGATTGAAAGAATGTTCCAGTTTGTGCCTACAAAATTGTTCTTGCACAGCTTACACAAGTGCTAATATTAGCAATGGTGGAAGTGGCTGCATCATTTGGTATGGTGACTTGTTAGATATGAGGCAGTTTTCACGTGGCGGCCAGGATGTTTACATTAGAGTTTCAGCTTCTGAATTAGGTAAGATGTCATTTTCTCTTTCAATTCATTATTTTCAAGCTTAGCGACTGAATACGTTACATTCTTGCTCAAGTTCTATGAAAATTTTCTTTTTCAATTCATTATTTTCATGCTTAGCGACTAAATAGGTTGCATTCTTGCTCAATTTCTATGAAAATGACATGAATTTTGAAAACTTGGATTTGTTTATTCGCAGGATTGAAAAAAATCCTAGGTACAGTCACATGATTTGAATACTGCAATGATTGTCTTGTTTGTTGACTAAAAACAGTAAACATGACTATTTTCTGGCAGGAGGCAATAATAGATATTATCTCACAGTTGATGCTTCAAAACTTTCTTTCTTCAATCACTGGTTTTGGGTTGGATGCTTAACATTTCTACACTTTTACATAGACAAGCTTGCAGCATTATACTAATTACAGGTGAGTCTACTCTTTTTTCCAGCTCAATATCTGAAGAATACACAAGGGTCCGACACAAAAAGGTTGTCAATCATCCTGGTACCTTCCATAGCAGGGTTTCTAATATTACTGGTTTTTGCAATTTGGTTGGTATTACAGAAACGGAAAGGTAAACAAGTTTTACTGATTTTCATTCTCATTTTCTTTCAGACGCGTTTTTTCCTCATTGTAGAAAACTTTGTAGATGTAATTTCCAGTTTTGAAATCAAATCGGTATATGGTGTCTCTAGCTTCTATTACTTTGAGAGGCAAAACATTCATATAACATTAAATTCTTGGAAGATCATTTGAGTAATTTAAAGGTTTAGTTCCAATTTATTCTGTACTGGATGTGGAAACGCAGGTCAAAAACGTTATGACAGAAAGTTGCATAGCTTCAATCTTGATGCAGTGTCATCATATGGAGGCACTCCAAAGACAGAGGAGGTGGATGATAATGGAGAGTTATCTGTATTTGATCTCAGAACCATAATTTCAGCAACTAACTGTTATGCTTTTGCTAACAAACTTGGAGAAGGTGGTTTCGGCTCGGTTTTTAAGGTGATTTCTCCAAAGTTGATCATTGTTCTGCTGCTGCTATAGTATCAAGAGAACTTTACATGTAATTAGGCAGTTAATGTTGAGAAGTGCAAATGTTCATTCTTCCAAAATTAGTGGAAGATAATTTGCATGGTTGTCATCTGCATAATTTCTGCAATTTGTGTATTTACTATTTTTGTGGAATTCAATTTCAGGGCCAGCTCCAGAATGGTAAAGAAATAGCCATAAAAAGATTGTCTAAAAGTTCTGGACAAGGGATCATGGAGTTCAAGAATGAAGTTAGCCTGATTGCAAGACTTCAACACAGGAATCTTGTTAAACTTTTGGGATGTTGCATCCAACAAGAGGAGAAAATGTTGGTGTATGAATACTTGCCGAACAAAGGACTGGACAATTTCATCTTTGGTATGCCTCAACAAATCTCCATTGGCTTATTTAGCTTAATAATCAGTACAACAATCACAGTTTTCGATATGCATTGTACAGATAAAGAAAAAGGAGCATTGCTTAATTGGAGAAAACGCATTGATATAATATTGGGCATAGCTCGGGGAATTGTATATCTTCACCGCGATTCGCGATTGAGAATCATCCACAGAGATCTGAAAGCCAGCAATGTGTTGCTGGATACAAATATGGAACCCAAAATATCAGATTTTGGGATGGCAAGAATCTTTGATGCAGACCAGATGGAAGCAAAAACACAGAGAGTGGTTGGAACATAGTAAGTCTTTGTTTACCATTAATCCATTGGAACCTGGGAATGAGCATTCCAGGTTATTTAAACTATAAAAAATGGTAAAGAAAGACTACTAATGAATCTAATCGTGCATTTGCAGTGGATATATGTCACCAGAATACGCAATGCAAGGGCTGTTTTCAGAAAAATCAGACGTTTTTAGCTTTGGGGTTCTGTTGCTGGAGATTATCAGTGGCCGGAGAAACAACAGTTACTTCAGCGAGAACACGGTGAGCCTAACTGGATACGTAAGTATCTTTCTGCTATCATGCGACCCTTCTTAATTTTCCTATAAAATCCAAAACACCCCTGGATTTTGATGGTTCGCCATTTTCCAGGTTTGGGAGCTCTGGAAAGAAGGCAAAGCCCTGGATTTAGTTGATCCAGCAATTGGTGAATCATACAACAAGGATGAAGTTGCAAGATGCATTCAAATCGGTCTTCTGTGCGTTCAGGAACATGCCAGGGATAGGCCGACAATGTCCGAAGTGCTATCCATGTTATGTAATGAAACATCAATTCCTCCGGCATTTCCTAAACAAGCAGCTTTTGTGATTAAGAAGTTGAGTTATAACAGAGTAGACAATCTTCCATATTCATCTTCTTCTTTGAGAGCATTCATGGATGATGATGAAACAATCACAGTAGTCCACGCTCGCTAAACAAATCTTTTAGATTGTGTAGATATGTATTAAGTTACTTCATTTTTTCAGGTCTTCTGTTCGAAAGTTTTAGTTCGAATCCTCTCAAAATCATGAATTACAAATGTGACTCATCCTTTACAACCGAGGAATCAAGGAAGTGCATACATTGTTACAAAGCAAAACACTTTGGATTAGCGAGGTTGGAGTTCAGTAAAATCATCGAATTCTCTCAAAAGAACAGGCGATGAATATTGAAGTTCATCTTCTCCTTTACGATGAAACCTCTTAATAACGAAAGCGGGTTGTTTGGGAGAGGTCGAAGGAATTGATGTTTCGTTACATAGCATGGACAACACTTCGGACATTGTGGGCCGATCCACGGCATGTTCTTGAACGCACAAAAGACCAATTTGAATGCATTTCACAACTTCATGCTCGTCGTATGATTCACCAATTGCTGGATCAACTAAATCCAGTGGATTACCCTGTTCCCACAGCTCCCAAACCTGAAATAACGAAACATCAAAATCCAGGGTGCTTTTTTATTCATAGGAGAATTCATGAGAGTCATATCTTAGCAACAGGATTCTTACGTATCCAGTTAAGTTCACTGTGTTCTCACTGAAATAACTGTTATTTCTCTGGCCGCTGATAATCTCCAGTAACAGAACCCCATAACTGAAAACGTCCGATCTTTCTGAAAACAGACCTTGCATCGCGTATTCTGGTGACATGTAACCACTGGAATAAACAGCAAAAAAGTCATTTTAGTTTGAATGCTCATTCTCAGGTTGGATGATTGGTAAAACACAAATAAAATGTGACAGAGACTTACTATGTTCCAACCACTCTCTGCGTTTTTGCTTCCATCTGGTCTGCATTGAAAATTCTAGCCATCCCAAAATCTGAAATTTTTGGCTCCATATTTGCATCTAATAAGACATTGCTAGCTTTCAAATCTCTGTGGATGATTTTCAATCGCGAGTCGCGATGAATATAAACAATTCCCCGGGCTATGCCCAAGATTATATCAAGGCGTTTACTCCAATCCAGCAGTGCCCCTTTTTCTTCATATGGAAAATGCAGATCGAAAAGGGCAGTGATTGTTTAACGTTAAATTAAGATCATAATTGCTCTCACAGGAATTGTAGCCAAGATATAGGATTGGTGGATGCATACCAAAGATGAAGTTGTCGAGTCCTTTGTTTGGCAAGTATTCATACACTAACATCTTTTCTTCCTGTTCGATGCAACATCCCAAAATTTTAACAAGATTCCTGTGTTGGAGTCTTGCAATCAGGCTAACTTCATTTTTGAATTCTTCAATCCCTTGTCCTGAACTTCTAGACAACCTTTTTACGGCTATTTCTGTACCATTTTGGAGCCGGCCCTATAAATCGAATTCCAAAAATTAGTAAGCCAATTTGCAGAGCAAATGACATCGGTCCATGCTCAGTTTTTTGAAAAATTAATGCCTGATTTGCATGTCCTACTAGTATTTCAGAGCAATGATAAACCTAGGGAAATCACCTTAAAAACTGAGCCGAAACCACCTTCTCCAAGTTTGTTAACAGAAGAAAAACTATTTGTGGCAGAGATTATTGTTTTGAAATCAAATACAGAAAACTCCGTATTTTCATCTATGATCTCCCCTGTTCTTGAAGAGCCTCTATGTGATGACACTGGATCAAGATTGAAGCTAAGCAACTTCCTGCCGTATTGTCGTGGAGCTGGAGTTGTACACACAGTTAACTGGTCTGTGAACTCATCTCCAGGAACGGATAAAAATTGGAAGAAAACGTGCAAATCACTCAACTGACATCAACTAAATCTCAAGTAAATTTTGTTTACCTTTCGGCTTCTTTAACACCAACAAAATTGCAAGAACAAGTAAGAGAATTCCTCCTATGGATGGTACCAGGATGATTGACAACCTTTTCCTGTCCAGCCCTTTTGTATTCTTCAGATAAGCTGGAAAAAAAGATTACAACCACATCGGATTAGCCCAAATGAGTGCAAGTTTGTCGAAGTAAAAGTTTACAACCATGACTCCTTAATTAGAACTCACCTAATTCAGAAGCTGGAACTCTAATATAGATATCCTGGCCTGCATTTGGAAACTTTCTCATATCGATCAAGTCACCATACCAAGTGATGCAGCCGCTTCCGCCATTGCTAACATTAGCACTTGTATAAGCTGTGCATGAACAATTTTTCAAGCACAACTTGGAGCATTCTTTCAATCCCAACAGCTGATTCGCAATTGCATTCGTTGTGTCTGGAACCTTAACAGATGTCAATTTTAGGAACCCGACAACATCACTCTCTCCACATGTTTGTTCTCCGGTCTTTTTTGTGCACCCACTGGTACCATTCTTAGAGCTCCATTCACTTTGGACCTTAGGTTCATACCCTGGAAGGCATTCACACTCAAATTGGCCCAATTTGTCGGCATCACAGTTGCTGAATGAGCCACAATGGTTGTAATAGTCGCATTGATCCTTCGGGAAAGACCAAAATTCTACCCAGCGATCTTCTTGCCAAGTTAGCCTGGCTACTTTCCCTGATTCGTTAAATGTTATCTTCGACAAAATGGAGGGATCACGAAGACCGAAGGAGATGCTGACTTCATCTTCATTCTCAACATAATAAGAACTAAAAACAGAATTTGAAGGCTGAAAGGGTTGTCCACTCAAACTCATTCCATTCCATGGCCCTGGCCGCCATATTATTTCAGAATTGTTAAACAGAAAAAGTTGAGGTGGTGAACCGGTAAGCTCCATCCCATACTGAAGATCGCCGGTCGCCGGATCATCTCGTGATTTCCAAGATGTCAGGCTCCAGTGCAAACCGGATGTCAGATTTATCCCTTGTTTCATGTTAGGAAGCAAAGTATTAGTAGGATAATGAAAGCTCTCCCACAAAATGATGGCTGTATTTGAGTCACCTTGACATAACACCAAATTCCCTGAATCCTTGAGCTGAACAAAATAAGAATTCCCAGAAGAAGTACCAGGAACATTTGTTGACCATAATATCGTATCGCTGTTCTGATAACGTAGAACAAGATTTCCAGTATTTTCAATGGAGAGAACTCCATGGAAGCCATTGATGGGACTGTTCCTGTTTGCCACCCAAACCACAGTTTGTTCTGAAACTTTGTTGTACCAAATACCAACATAACGATTCGTGGAATTTCCTGGGCTAAAGAAACCCAAGGCAAAGTAGCTACCACTGGACACTAATATATCTCCATCTCTGAAAGGCTGGTTTTGAGTGATGGTGTCGTTGGAAGTAGTGCAACATTGGAGAAAACTGATCAACAGGGAAGTGATGTATAAGTAGCTGTTTTTCGGTGGCATATTTGTTGAAAGGCTACCATAAGCCTTGTGGAGTTGCACTAAATCAGGCATATATATACATATAATTTGATAAAACAAGACTGCAAAACTAAAGTTCAGTTTATGATTGAACGGTCAGAAGTCCGGGTGAGAAATAAAACATAGGCAAGTCGTCGGAAAACTGCATGTTGGCCCCAGAGAAAATTTCGAGTAGATGACTGATGACTAGTATAAATAAGAAATGGCAGGTACATGACGTTGCTTGAATGATTATTGCATTTGTTTTTCAATATATGAACATCAAGATAACGACAATTATAGTAACTTATTACTAAATTTCAACGATTAATAATTTATGATGTCTTGTGTGGGTGGAGTTCACAGGATGGCAGAGTTTGCCGTGGAACTATCTTGTTTAATATATTGTTTGATCAATCCAAAGCAACTGTTGATAGATTGAACCCATTCGGAGATCGAACATGTTGTATGTTTTCATATAAAGCATGAACATGAACATAGTTTTTAGAAATCACGTTTTAATATATTTCACTACACTACAACTCTTGCTACTTATTCAAAACATCTTACCGTTTTCAATATCTTTATCTTATTTATTAATTATAATTTCACCGCATACAACCCATTCACTTTCCTTAATCCTCTCAACTTATCCATAATCCTCTCAACTTATCCATAATCCATACTGTGAACTTTTTCCTTTTTTATTATTAATTTTTTTTTACCCCACCCAGCTTGACTAACCTATCTGACAAAATATACAAAATATATATGGTACGCTGGAAGCGGTTCTTATATAGTACTATTAGCTGTAACTAGTGAGAGGGAGTGATACATCTAATAAAAAAATTAGAAAGTAATTTAAAATTGATAGAGTGTAATCACTTTCCTTACAACTCTTTTTCCAATATAACAATTTCCAACACAACATTTTAAATTTTTTTAAAATACTTTCCCTTCCTTTCATCTTCTCCATTTTCAATTAAATTATCAGTCTTCTCATTCATTCTTCTCCCATATTTCAGATGAACAGTAACATTTAACATCAAATTGGTGGTGATTTTACATCAAATTTCAAAATAATACATGATTTTATATCAAAATATCAGTTTATATCAAAATTCAAATTATTTTACATCAAATTTCAACGTATTTTACATCATTTTCAGATAAACAGTCAACATTTGACATCACATAAAGATCAAACGATTAAACATCATATCTAACTTATTATACATCAATACCAACCGATTTAAATCATTTTTCCTTCAACATTCATATATGAGTTTTTCATCATAATCACATTTTACATCAAAATATATGATACCACATCAGATACTGAAAATAGAAAATATATATTCAAAATAGACGATTTTACATCAAAATCACATTTTACATCAAAATATATGATACCACATTAGATACTGAAAACAAACAATATATATTCAAAATAGACGATTTTACATCAAAAAATATATGATTTTACATAAAAAAAAGAAATAACAGAAACTTGAGGACTAAGAGTGTAAATAGCCTAGGGTATAAATATACCTTTTTGCCCAAACCCTAGTTTTACTTTCATCTTTTCCACTTTCTAGCAGCCAGCCACTCTCCCCTCTTCCCTTCCACCACTCTCGCCGGCCGCCATTGCCACCAACATCAGATCTGACTGCCGCTGTCACCACTACATTTACATCAAAATCACATTTTACATCAAAATATATGATACCACATCAGATATTGAAAACAAACAATATATATTCAAAATAGACGATTTTACAAAAAAAATACGATTTTACATAAAAAAGGGGAATAACAGAAATTTGAGGACTGAGTGTAAATAGCCTATGTTATAAATATACATTTTTGCCCAAACCTTAGTTTTCCTTTCACCTTTTCCACTTTCCAGCCGCCAGCCCCACTCCCCTCTTCCCTTTAGCCACCCTCGCCGGCCGCTGTTGTCACCAACATTAGATCTAGCCACCGTTGTCACCACAGCATTTTACATCAAAATATATGATACCACATCACATATTGAAAACAGACAATATAATCAAAATAAATAATTTTACATTAAAAAAACATATGATTTTACATCAAAAATATACTTTTTTGTCCAAACCCAAGTTTTCCTTTCATCTTGCCCTCATCTTGATTTAAATATGTACACAAATAGTAGAACAAGGGATGGGTTTTGAAGTTTAAGAGGTGGAGAGTATTTTGGCGGTGAGAGATCTTCAAAACTCCACCCGAAATGATCAAAATCGACGGCGAGAGAAAAGAGAAAAGAGAGGGGGCTCGTGAAGGAGAAGATGAGAGAAATGAATTAGGGTTTTGGCAATAAATAGGAGAGATGAAAGAGAGGGTTGTGAAAGCTTGGTTAAACGTGTGGGTTGAAAATTTTTTTAAAAGTGGAGACCGCTGCAATTAATGCTCATTTTCAAGCCATTTGTGAACAAAATTCTCCTAGGTGTACAATGCTAAATACACCTAGTTGTACACCTAGGAGTACTATATAATTTGCGCATTTAGAAATATGTACTTGTAGTAGTGTTGTCCCAATAGAAAAGCTCATTTAATGCATTGACCCTGAATTTGCATTATTTTGCCCCTAATTAATAATCTCACCATTTGCCAAAATGATACATTGCATTGTCTTTCTAATTATACTATATAATAAGTGAACCTATCTCATTCTTGTCAAATATGAAAATTTCCATACCGTGAACTTTCAAATTAATTTAAATTTACCTACAAAATTATAAATCTAACTAAATCTTATGGTTGCAACTATATTTTTTAATTATACTGTTAGAATATTTTTTTATGTAAAAAAATAATGTAATTTATAAATCCTAATACAATCCGTACAATGTACGAACTTATAATCAAGTAAATAAATAAAGAAAGAGATAGAAATTCATTTAAACCAACTATATTTTAAGCGGTAAAGTTGTGAATTCCCAAAGAAAATTTCTTCATCTTTCACTGTCTTGTTAAGTTCAAAAACGTGAAACCTCATTTGTGGTCGTTGGGTTCAACGTTCAAACTTTCTACACTGAGAAAGTTAGTATAATTCCTTAGGAACATTCTTTTGACTTGTGACTTCATCAAACAATAGTTTTCAGTTGAACTCACCAGGAGTGGTTAATCATACTCTATTTTCATTTTATGTTTAATATTAAAATATTTTTTTATTTTGGTCTTCAATTTTTTTTTTTTTAGTCAAAGTTGTGGTCTTCAATTCATTAAATTTGTCCAATCGATATAATCAATTGATGTTTAAAGAAAAAATATATAATTAATCTCTATAGTATAATTAATATCTCTTTTAACCATTTCTATAGCTATAACATTGGGTCTAATTAACACTTTCTACACTGAGGATTAATTGATTCATTCAAACCATTAAATTTATAATTTTTCTTTTATTTTTTTAAATATTCTTGCTTTAGAAAATTTAGGAACATGTCTGCTGATTATCTGTTAAAAATGGGGTTTAAAGCTTATGCAATGGATTTTGATCGGGAGGTCCATCTTCCTCAAAGACTCTGTGGTCGTATGAAGTTGTATGCTGAGGGAGTTCCTGCCTTGCGCTTGCCTTCGAGGTAGAATATTTTCTGAAATCATGTAATAGATAGTGGCTCCATTGGAGTAATTGGGGATGGGGATAACCAATCTCACCGATCAGTCTTACCCGCTGAGATTCATGAGACTTTTTTTAAAAAATATCTATAAGGATATAACTACAAATAATATACTGACAACAGAGAATTGACCTAGTGGTTGACCTCCTCACTTAGGACCAAGAGATCCTTAGTTCGAATCATATCGGAGATACTTTGGAGTATGAAGGCCTTGAACTCGAGTGACACCGGAGAGTAAATCACACCAAATATACTAGTAATTAACCTATCAAAACATACGCAAGTTAAACTGATATTCAAAATTCTAAATTTCGTATTAAGATATATTTTACGTATTTTATCTATGTACTTATTATTATATTCAACATCCTTATGGGGATGAATGTTTTAATGTTCTTACCATCTTAGATGGGTTATTATTAAATTCATTTTTGGTCCCTCATAACATGGGTTATTCCAATTTTGTCTCCCGTATGTTTTAGTCACAAATTTTAGTCCAACTTAAATTTTTTTTACCAATTGTGGTCCCTTTTAACGGAAAAGTTTAGAAGATAACGGATTACCTCATTTGATTGCTAGTCAAACCTAATTTTTTCTTTAAAATGATTTGTACCGTGATGTTTTCAATAAATTTTATAATTCAGATCCTCATGAATATTCAATCCATTTAGGGTTTCAGCCGTCATTTTGGATTGTGAGTCGATCTAAATGGGTTGAACATCCATGAGGAACCGAGTCATAAAATGAATTAAAAACATCATGGTACAAATCATTTTAAAAAAAATAGCTTTTACTAGAGATCAAATGAGTTAATTCGTTATCTTCTAAATTTTTCCGTTAAAAGAGACCATAATTGGTAAAAAAAAAATTTAAGTGGAACTAAAATTGGTGACTAAAATATATGGGGACCCAAACTGGAATGACTTATATTATGATGGACCCAAAAATAGATTTAAGCCTAAAATCTAACACATGACCTCTAATATTGGTATAATCTTCCGAATTTCTTAGATAAATTCAATTTTTCTGAATACTACAGCTACCTCGATCTCATAATTGATTTAATATTAAATGATTAAATTATATTTGTGGTCCCTTATATTTGACTAAATAATTTTTTTTAGTCCCTTACTTTTTAAAATAATTTTTTTGATATCTTACATTTAAAATATATATTATTTGGTCCATATTGCTGATTCGGTCCAAATTATATCAACTCTATTTATTTACAGTCTACAAGACCTTCCAAAATGAATAATATAACAGTTTAAATATTAATTTAATTATTAAAAATTTTCAAAATTTTAAATGAGGTGACTAAACTTTAAATGAGGTGAGACCAAAAATATGATTTATTCATATTATAAATACAATTCTAATTTTAGAAATTACAAAGTGCTCCACTTGATTTGGTTTTTGCATTGCACCAGATTTCATTTACAGAGAGAATTCACCAGAAGGTACAATAGAATTACCTAGACCATTACAGTGGTATCCAAGCCCATTCCCTACTCACGCCCTCCTCAAGAATTTTTAACAGTGGTAGAATAAATTGTTAATAAAAGTTGTACTCAAATGTCTACTGAATTCTACTTTGGAAGAAAAATATGAGGTAGAATGTGTTGAGATATAAGGATGCTGCTGCAATGAAGACAGTAAGAAGAAGAAAGGAAGAAGCAGGGATCTTGGCAACAGAAGAAAATAGTTGAAGAGATGAAAATGAAGAAGCTAGCTGGACCAGTAGAGTTGTGCCACATCAGCAGAAAGGCCATGTCAGATTAAAATAATGTAGAGTAAAATAGAGGCCGGAAGTAGAAGTAGTTTCATAAATTAATTAGTAAAAACCATAACTTTCATTTTTTGTATAAAAAGAACAGTAGTTAGTTTGTAGAGTTATGACTTTACAATACAATTCTGAGAAAAGCTTCCCCAAACAATGTCTTTTTGTCTTCTCTAAACAACCGCTCATCTAGGGCATTAATTTTCCTTTCAATTCAGCAACAATTCTGCTGAATAAATTATACCATAGAGCTATAATTATCTATTATTATATTTAAAAATAGAATGATAACAATTCATTAATTTTTCAAATTTGAATTATTTTTTACATTGAATTATCACTTTATTTCTATATATATATAGTAATAGGTAAATGTCGCTATACGATATATGTTATAATATATGTCAGAGTGCAATGTCCAAAGAGTTCAGATTATCGCCCATTTCACCTCTCTTTTTACCTAGCAGAAAGTTCTGTAAGGGTGACTTCATTTCCAGAACAATTTAACACTGCTGATTTCCCGGTAGGTAATTTATCTGATGACTCTGCAACAGCAGGTAGCTCTCCGGGTAAGCACCCGATTCTTCTGCTGCCAAAGAATCCCGGTGGAGTTGGGGTCGCCATCGTAAGATAATAACTATTGAGATTCAGAATCACGGAAGCTATGGTTGGCCTTGTTTCAACAGCTTTCTGAACGCATAGTAAACCAATTTGACTGCACCGAATCACTTCATCTTTGGCATATGAATCAAAGATGCTTGGATCCAGCAATGCTAATGGTGTGCCATTCCTCCAGTGTCTCCAAGACTACAAAATTAATGTTTTCAGGGTTCTCATGGTCAGTTTCCAAATGAAAATTACTACCCTTTTCTCATAATTTGAGTCGTATTTATAATACTGGGCTCAAATTATACTAGAGGGGTGTATTCAAGAAAATGTTTTATATCAAGGAGGATCTGAAACTCACATAACTCAGGAGATCATCAACTCCATCACCATGTGATTGTGAGAAGCTACTATTCTTCTTGCCACTTATGATCTCTAGAACTAGAACTCCAAAGCTATAGACATCCAACTTCACTGAGACAAGGCCATGGAATCTATACTCGGGAGCCATGTAACCACTTAAAAAACACTTCATAAACTAGAATTGTCGATATTTTAAAAGTATTTAAGAGCGGCCAGAGTTAGGAATATAATTTCATGTGAGCACCATCACATATTTAAAGTTGGGCTTAAATGCAGTTTTGGTTCCCTATAATAGGAGTAATTCCACTTCTGGTCCCTAATAATTTTACGGGGATACTTTTATTCACCTAATTTTTTTTATTAGGAGTTTTGGTCATTTTTTATGAAAAAATTTAGAAGATAACGGATTAACTAATTTGATCTCTAGTTAAACCTAATTTTTTCATTAAAATGATTTGTACCATTATATTTTCAATCCATTTTATGACTCAATTCCTCATGAATGTTCAACCCATTTAGATCGACTCATAATCCAAAATAACAGTCGAAATCCTAAATGGGTTGAACATTCATAAGGATTCGGATCATAAAATTTTTTAAAAGCATTATGGTACAAATCATTTTGAAGAAAAAATTAGGTTTGACTAGCGATCAAATAAGTTAATCTGTTATCTTATAAACTTTTTCGTAAAAAAAGATCAAAACTCTTAATAAAAAAAATTAGAGACGTAAAATTAAAAGGAACCAAAAGTAGAATTACTCTTATTTTAAAGGACTAAAATTGCATTTTGGCCTTAAAGTTGTGTAGGATCCAAAAACTTACAATGTGCCAGCAATTTTATTTGTCTTTCCTTTAGATTGTCCAATTTCAAAGAGTCTTGCCATCCCAAAATCTGCAATTTTCGGGTTCATATTTTTATCTAGCAATATATTACTTGCTTTAAGATCACGATAAATGATTTTAAACTGAGAATCTTCGTGGAGATAAAGAAGTCCTCTGGCTATTCCTTTTATGATCTTGTACCTTGTTGACCAATCCAACAATCTCTGCTTCCCTGAGTCTATACAATCAATAAGGTAATCAAGCTAAAAGGACAAAGATATAGGTAAATTATCTATATTAATTCTAAAAATTAAAAAATTTTATTTGTAATACTATAAATAAAAGTTTTATTTTGGAATAATGAGGTGTGCATCTCTTGAATTCTTAATTAGTTGAAGAATGGAACCTTACCAAAAAGGAAGTAGTCAAGACTTTTGTTTGGAACATATTCATATATGAGTAACTTTTCTTCGTCTTCTAAGCAACAACCAAGTAGCTGAACCAGGTTTTTGTGTTGCAGCTTGGCTACCAGTGTAATTTCATTGATGAACTCTTGTGTACCTTGTGCTGAACGTTTAGACAACCTCTTCACGGCTACTATTTGCCCGTTCACCAGTATTCCCTGTCGCATAATTCAAAGCTGAAAATTTGTAATAATGTACCCAAATTAAGAGTCATATCTATAAAATATAGTACTATTTTCTTTTAAAAATTTTATTATTAACGTCCCAATTTTTACTCTTTATCGTCATAATTATATATATTATGAGTTGAACCACTAAAATATTGATGAATACCCTAATGAGTTGATTGACACTCTATCAAATTAATAATATTATGAAATTGAGGGGTTATTATATAAATAAAATTAAAATATTATACCTTATATACAACACCAAATCCACCTTTACCAATCTCATTCCCAATAGAAAAATTGTTGGTACATGCTTGAATTTGACTGAAGTTATACTGCAAGGATTTGTCATTGCTTGTGATACCGTGTATGCCTAGAGCAAAAACAGTAATGTATTGTAATTGGTGTTAGATAATGTGAGGAGAATTAATAGGCAAATTAATTTTATCCTCTGAATGACTAAATTGCTTTTTTACTTCACTCTTTATATTAAGTCACCTGATGTTGGTTCTGTTGCATTTTGTGTCTCTTTGGCCCTCCTTGCTTTGTAGAATACCCAGAGAAGTGCAACAATGACAACCATTGCAACACTGGTTGGGATAACTATGGCTATAATCTTTCCCGATGAGCTTCCCCCATTGTCTGTGCATTTCCCCAAAAAAAGAAAATTACTGCAGATTAACATGCCTGTAATTTCAAAGCACATTTTGTATAATTTAGCTTAGACTTGCTAATAGGGGCTTATATAGTAGTAGTAGTTTTTTTAACCTTTATATTTTTGGAATTTTTGATTTTATAATAATAAACAGGTAGTCAATCCTGCTAATACAAAGGAACATTTGAATGTGTTTAATAAATTTAAGTATGCTAAACCAGCAAATGAGGTCTAGAGAATTTTGTTAAATTCTACTCCCTCCGTTTTTAACAGTAGATAAAATTCACTAAATTACCCTTTTTAGATCAACACTAATTACTCTACAACAAATAAACACATATTCTTAAACTAATTACACATCACCGTAATTCTTAACTACACAATAATTACAACTGCAAAACTTTCACGTTTAGAAATTCTGGCAATTTAAAATCTTGATTAAAAGTTTTCACTCATACCATTATAACAACCCTCCTAAACATACGTATTAAGAGCAGAGAGGAGGATAATTTATCTTTATTAAAATATGGTAAAATTGGAAGAAAGGACTCCAAACGTTGTAAAACATCGATTAAAAGTGAAATTTTCTATTCTCTTAAAATGTCAATTAAAAAAATAAAAAAACAGAGGGAGTATCCAGGAAATAGCTGATGTCAAGAGAGTTAAACTACAGGAAGGGAAAAGATAATATGAATTGGCCTAAATGAAACCGATGGAACAAGTTCTTGAATTTATGGATAGAATAAAGTGTATCGTTGGTGAGATAGTAATACAAGAGCTATTGGTTTCAAAAGTTCTACGCTCTCTAACCTCAAAATATCACACAAAGAAAACGATTTTTGAATCAACCAAGGATTTTACCACGTTGAGTTATGACAGCTTAGAAGGTGAATTGGCGAGTTATGAAATGTCACTTGCTCAGCAGCATAGTGAGCCAACAGGAGAAGCGTTAAAGGCTTTGATAGATATGCCTAAAGAGGAAACTTTCAAAAATAACCAACAAGGTCAAAACTCTCAAGGAAGAGGACATGGTGGCAAAGGTAATTTCAGAAATAGAGGCCGGGACAGAGGAAGATGAAACTATTTGGTCGGGATAAAGGTAAATTTGATTATGAGCAAAATAATACTAATGATAATGAGAACAGAAAAGCAAGATATTTCAAACAACGTGATAAATCAAAAGTAAAGTGGAGAATTCGAACATTATAAATATGAATGTCCTCATGAAGAAAATCATGCCAAAATTGCCGATGATTCTAATGGTGACAAACATGAGACATTTATGTTTTTGAATTTGGCATATGAGGAAAATAAACATAGTATATGGTATCTGGATCATATGATTGGACAGAGAGAAATATTTGTAGATTTAGATTAATTATTTCGGACTTTTGTGAAATTTGAAAATAATGCTCAAGTTCCTGAAGTTGGAGAAAGAAAAATTGCAATTGAGAGAGAGGAAGTTAGAAATTTTGAGGGAATATGAGGGATATAATTGACCATACGAGAAATAGTAATTCCCATGAGTTTTACAGGAAAATTAGCAGAAGTTATATATTAGGGATAGGAGTAAATAGAACACGCGTACACCCAATCAAAACAAAAGCAAAAAAAGGAGCTGCTATGGACATGTGGGCTACACGCGTCTCTTATATATAACCCATCACCAGGCTCTTATTTCCCCAAACCCTAAGTCTCTTTCTCTCTTTGGCGGCTGCTCTCTCTTTTCTCTTTTCCTGAACTCTCTTCCACCGCTTCTTGCTGCCGATTCTAGCCATTCCGGGCAGAATTTTGTAGATATCTCACCGCCAAAATACTCATCATCTCTCAAGCTACAAAACTCATGCCTTGTTCAACCAATTTCGTACGTATTTAAATCAAGATGAGACGGCTCGCGGCGGTGGTGACAGTAGCGACCAGATATGGAAAGTGAAGAGGGGCTTATAGCTGAAAAGTGAAAAAGATGAAAGGAAAACTAGGGTTAAGACAAAAAGGTATATTTATTCCATTTGTTTGATGCAAAAAGGTGTATTTATTCTGTTTGGTTGTGTTTGCGGCTCACGAAGATAAAAGGAAAACTAGGGTTTTAGCAAAAAAATATATTTTTTATATAAAATATCATATTTTTTGGTGTCAAATGGTGCTACTAATGTTAAATGCTATTTTTTGAGGTATTTTTCACATGATTTAGTTGTACTGATGTCAAGTGCTGGTTTGTACTGATGTCAAATACTGGTCTGTACTGTGAAATGGTAATTTGTGATGTTAAATAGTTGTACTGATGTCAAATGCTGATTTGTAATGTGAAATGGTGGTTCTGATGTAAAATGCTGGTTTGTTATGTAAAATGGTTGTTCTGATGTCAAATGCTGGTTTGTGATGTAAAATGGTTGTTCTGATGTCAAATGCTGGTTTGTGATGTTAAATGGTTGTACTGATGTCAAATGCCTATTTGTAATGTGAAATGGTGATTCTGATGTCAAATGCTGGTTTGTGATGCTAAATGGTTGTACTGATGTCAAATGCTGTTTTGTGATGTAAAATGGTTGTTTTGATGTCAAATGTTGGTTTGTGATGTAAAATGCTGGTTTGTGTTGTGAAATGGTAATTTGTGATGTTAAATGGTTATACTGATGTCAAATGTTGATTTGTAATGTGAAATGGTGGTTCTTATGTAAAATATTGGTTAGTAATGTTAAATGGTTGTACTGATGTCAAATGCTGGTTTGTGATGTAAAATGGTTGTTCTGATGTCAAATGCTGGTTTGTGATGTTAAAATGATATTTATTGATGTCAAATGGTGGTATTGATGTTAAATGCTATATTTTGATGTCAAATGTTGGGGCAAAGAAGCGTTGCTGGCCCACTTCCAGAAGTCATATTTTCAATGCCATAACGACGTGCCCAGATGCTTCAGCCCGGCGAGAGACGGCTCAGGCCCTTCTGTGAATGAGCCGCAGCGTACTACTCTGGTCGTAATTCGCAGAGGAAAATCGTGATGTAAAATACTGTGATGTAAAATCGTGATGTAAAATGTGCTTTTGATGTAAAGCATTCGAATCACTGCCATCAATAAATCTCCTTTTTGTCGTTGTATACATGCATCAATTGATGTAAAACCAACACACCACTGGACTACATAAAATTAATCGAAATGATATCAAAAAACGAGATTTAACATCAGAATTCATCATAATGACATTTTAAATCAAAGTAAAAAATGATATAAAATGTCATTTTATATTTTTGATGTAAAATGACATTTTACATCAAGCAAAATGGGGAGAGAGATAAAGAGAGAGAGAGAGAGAGAGAGAGAGAGAGAGAGAAAGGAAGTGTGAGAAATGACATTAAATGGAAAATAATGTAAAATGTCATTTTACATCAAAAACTGATGTAAAATGACATTTTAGATCAAACAAAATGAGGAGAGAGAGATAGAGAAAGTCAGAGAGACAGAGAAAGAAAGTGTGAGAAAGAGCATTAAATAAACGCGAAAGTGGTGCTTTTTAAAAAAAGTAGGGACCCGGCGCATTAAATGCCTGACCCGTAATTTTAGTGAAAAACCCTGATTTTCACCGGGTTTTCTCACTAAAAATCCGATTTTTTTTTAAAAGCCAGGCTAGGTGTATATTTGGGTTGGTACTTCTATCCCTACGATATAATTTGCTGAAAATTAGCCCTCCATACCGTGCAAGAACACACTAACATAGGTATCATATTGTTTATGGGAAAATTTGGCAAATTATATTATATACCCTAGAGATATATATTTATTATTATATTTAAAAATAAAGTGATAAAAATTATATACTATTACTATATTTAAAAATAAATTGATAAAAATTAAGTTATTTCTAATTTTAATATATAGTGCAAGTCTAAGAGTGTTTTCTAAAATATTGAATTGTCATCATTTTATTTTTAAATATAATAATAATTATATATCCTAGGTATAATTTTCCGAAAAAAGTAACCCTACTCGCTCTAAGACATCCACATGTGATAGGCATGAAAGCAACCGGTAAAGGCAACTTATAGAGGCACGTAAAAGTCAATCTTAAAATCAATTAATAATAAGTGTAATAATTCATAATTATATAATAGTTTTATTTATTTCTCTCAATCTGTATTACAAAAGTCATTTCTTTTTATTTTCAAGTCATATAATAGAGTTTATTAGTTACTATTTCAAAAAAATATTTTGAAAAAAGAGGAAAAGAAATTAAAGGAACTGTCAAAAAAAAAAAAAAAACACACACACACACACAAAATTGCATAAAGTACTTGGAGTAAAAGTCTTCAAACTTCCAACTTAAAAATAATATGTCCAGGTTAGCTTTAGTTATGTACCTTTACCGCCATCAGTTGCCGGGCTCTAAGGAGGTGGAGGCGGCGGAGGAGTTGGAAGAGGAGGAAACTGCGGTGGAAGCGCCAGCAATTTGTAAAATGGATAAGTCTCGTACCTAATATTGCAGCTGGGGTATGAAAACTGACCTCCCAGACAATTAGCACACTATTCTTGAGCGGGCAGATACGAGAAAGCATCTCTAAGGCATATTCGACAGTCCAAAATTGAAAGATCTGGAGTGCACTGTCCTAGAGTCGTATATCGTCGTCGACGTAAAATTAGCTTCACGAACTGCAAATTTCTTACCCGAAACATCATTCGCGGTCTGGTACGTAATCTGTTCAAATGTGTCACCTAAAACCTGGTTAAACAACGTCGTTTCGGACACAATCTGTGAGTTGTACAAATGTCAGCCATTTGTCTCATCCATGGTAGAGAAGATGGATTCATTTAAATAGCGCAAAATGCAGTAGTCATAGTACATGTCAGCCCTGGTTGCATTCGGGCAGAACTGTAAAACATCGTACCAGGCTGTTGTTGATGAGCTTATATTTCTTAATACGATTTGATGGAAATTTGGGTTGATTTGGATGTTTTGTGAAGTCTGATGGACTATTTTGACACTTGTAGGGATGAAGATTAATTTTAAGAAAGATGAGTCATTTTGGATACAATTATGACAAATGGGGACACTTGAGGAAGGATGGCGAGTGGTCTTGAAAAAGTGAATGAAAATAAAATTGAGCTTTTGTTGAGACTTTTAATTGAATTAGCAAAGGAAAAGTAAAGACGGATTTATTTTTTTTATTTTTTTTTATTTTTTTTTGTTTTAGTTTGGAGACCGTGGGCAGCAATTTTTGGAAGGGAAAAAAGTGTGGGCCCAAGTTGGTAAACAGGGAGTTATTAGGTTTTTGGCATATATTTTGGGGGAGATAAGTGTTGGGAATGAGTGGTGGCTGCGGGCAGCAGCTTTGGAGCAGGGTTTTTGAGGACAACATTTTGGCAATAATTTTGGAGGGCAGCGTGGCAGCAGTTGCATGCTTGGTGGCACAGACCTGCTAGGCGTTTTCCATACTACTTAGTACTTTTCCTATTTATTAATTTATTTCAATTCTAGTTTAATTTATGACATACAATTTGTTTATTATTTTTATTAGTTTAATTATGAGTAGCTAAATTTTCTAGTTTAGCCAAGGGAATCAAAATCTCTTGATATTACTTTAATCGTGAGATCGAATTGGTTTTCATATTAATTGATTACTGATTTTCTTATTTATTTTTGTGCACTTTTTGAGGATTATTTGGCAGTGTTTGTATAGCTGGTAGCATACAGAGGTTTTCTTAGGTAATCCAATCTACTAGAATACACGAGGTTCGGTATCCCTTAGAGTCAATGAAACTAATCACGTGGTACGTAGATTAGTGAGTTGAAAAGAACAGATAATCAATTGCAATTAAGCTAATTGGGTTAATTGTAGTTGAACTGGGTCATTGGCTATCGTGATCTAGGTTCTAGGAGATTCCAGAATTGATCATAGATTATAGACGCAATTAACGGAGGTTCCTTAATTGCTGGCTTAAACTAATAGGATTGAATTGTTAGGAGGTTCCAACAATGAAAACCGGTGTAACCAGTAGTTAGTTAATACATTTTTGCATCAACGATCGATTAGTGCATCGAGGTGGTCCAATTCCCTTGACTAGACGTTTTCCGAATTTGGATTTGATAAATTGTTAAATTTTCTGTCTTTATTTTAATTTGATTTTTGTTAGTTAGTTTAATTAAAAACAACCTCCCATTTTGGTTACGCACTTTTGATAAATTTATTTCACTCTGATGCTCGCTGTAAATACGATTCTACTTGTATTATACTATTTTTAATAAATTATAAAGTAAGTTTATTTTTGATTGGCACACCTTATAAGTTGTCAAGCAAAAATGACAATCATTGACATCAATATCACCCCGACATAGAAACAGGCCTTGGACACCTCCAACACTGTAGTTATAGAATCCATTTATCTGAGAAGCATTTGAAATCAGAGCAGAAACAAGGGACTCCAGGTTGTTTCTGTAAGTCCTGCCACTAGTGCTATTAATGTCGTAACTTGTTTCCAATGGGCAAACAATCCAGGGGTTACCCACATCTAAGGAACCTAATAAACATACAAGCATTACACCAAACAACACCACAAGCTTGCTAGAGATCATCGCGCTTATTCAAGTGCAGGGCGTCAAAATTTTTGGTGTTTTAGTGCTATGAATATTCAGTTTTCTTTTTATTGTTGCAGTCCTGCCTCGAGTTATAGTGGCATCACGCATTTGGAACAAGAAAAAAATCAATTCATATATCATATTCTTTCTACATCAACTATAATAAATATTATGTAAAATATAATTAAAAAATATATCATTTATAATATAAAAATACATCAAATATCATATAAAAAATACTGTCTTCTTTAACACATTAAAATATATATAAAAATATATCACTTTTTAAAATATGAGTATATATCAAATATAATTAGAAAAAATATTAAATATAATATAAAAATAACATGAAATATACTGATATAATTTGCATAAATAAATACCCGTTTGCAAAGACTTGTCAAAAGCAGGTATATCCCCAAACTTAAGATGGGGTTTCAGTTTTAAAATTTTTTTATTAATTACCATCACAACTTTTACCTACTACCGCTTCAATTTAGACTAAAAAACCCTCCTCCTTGCCAATTTCTCTTCCCTTTAAAAAATGATAATTTTATTAAAATTAAAAAAATAATATTTAAAATTGAGGCGATAATTTTAAAACCACTATTTTCATGCAAAGTCAAGAGGTAACAGTTGGGTGAATATATGAAGTTCGCTTTAAAATTGAATATCAACTATTACTCAATTAAATTGGCTGCAGTTTCAACTCCAAATTATTATTCAGCATAGGTAGACTCCCCTCACCACCCTACAAAGTCTTCACACAAGCCCAAAGGCCAATCTCCGACAAGGTCAACAAGCCCTCTATCTGGACCAAATTATGGCTCTTCAAAACATTTATGGTAAAGTTTTATTAAATTAATAATGTTGGTATCATAATATTTTATTTATTTAGAGAAATGTTAATCAGTCAAAATATATCATCATAAGAAATTTTATGATAAGATTAATATTTTATAGGTTATGATAATATAATCTAGAAAAGATTAATGTTTTGACTGTCATCCAATTTTGTACTTTATCCCCCAATAAGGCTAACTGTTAGCCCCTTATTTACTTGATGTGATTTTTCGTTAAGCCAACATAGACGGAAACGTGAGTTACATGTTGGAGGGCTAAGTCCTGGGCTATGTGCTAGGGATTTCAGCCTTAACCTTGCATGAAGAGTGTTGCATGGTTTTCATGGGATTGCATGGGGGATTTACGTGAGGTGGCTGAATCTCCTTGGACGGTTTTTGCATGGAAAAGCCTGGAAAGCTAGAAGGAGGGCAGGTGGCAGCAGTTATTACACTTGGCTTGGCCTTGGCTTAGTGGGCAGTTATTTTCCTTGTTTTTAGGCATTCAGGCCTGATGGCCTTTGTGGTGGTTGTAACCGTTCCCTTTAGTCCCTTTTGCCTATTTAGGCATTGTTGAGCCAGCAAACCACCTTAGAACACTTCTGTGTGAGTTTTGTGCTGAGCCTTCATTGAGAGTTTCCTTTGTTCCGAGTTTTATAACAAAGGTTGGCCTTTGGCTGTAACTTGCTTGCTTTGTTTTTCCTTAACTTTAAATCCGTCTGATTGATTCTATATTTGCTAACCTCCGTTCAAATTCTAACGGAGAGGACCTTGAGGGTGTGACAATTTGGTATCAGAGCCAAGGTTGGAACTTCGGCCTTGGTTTCTCGCTGTTGCAACTATAGAATTGGGTGCTGTTCAAGTGTTTCGAGATGGTGAATCCTTTGGGAGATAGAGTTGGCCGGATCGAGTCCCAGATTGAGTCTTTGCTTCGTCTTCTGGGCACTGATGATGAGACGGTAAATTTCATGGCTTCTATCAATGATTTAAGAAGATCTCTTGAGTCTTTGACAACTAGAACTCAAGAACTTGAGAGACGAGTTTCGGTTGGTGCAGCTTCTACTAGTTCTTCGCCTTCTTCATTGCATTCCAGTGCTTTGGAGGCGGTTAAACAAGACATTGTGGTCCTCACTATTAGGCTTGATGTTACTGTTTCACGGGAAGAAATTGAAGATGATCTTTCCGAGTTACAAAGGGTGACGGAAGATGTGGCTTTGCTGAAAAAGGTGGTCGGTTCTGGTCCAGTTGAGAGCCGAACCTCTTCGTTTGGAAGGGATTTCAAGATGCCGGAGCCGAAGGGTTTTGCTGGGAACAGAAGTTCTAAAGAACTTGAGAACTTCTTGTGGGACATTGAACAATATTTTGAGACCGCAAAGGTGGCAGAGGCACAACAAACCAACTTTGCGTCTATGTATTTGACTGGAGATGCAAAGCTCTGGTGGCGGTCAAGAGTGACGGATGAGACTTTACCACGGATTGGGAATTGGGATATGATGAAGAGAGAACTGAAGGCTCAGTTCCTACCGACGAATACCTCTTGGATTGCAAGGGAGTCCCTTCGAAAGTTGAAACAATCAGGTACGGTTCATGACTATGTGAAAGATTTTCAGTCTTTGTTGCTTGATGTGAAAGACATGTCTGAACCAGATAAGTTGTTTAATTTCATGGCGGGATTACAAAATTGGGCACAAGCGGAGTTGAATCGACAAGGCGTGCAGAATGTCTCTCAAGCCATTGCTGCTGCTGAGAAACTTGTGGATTTCAAAGCTGTGGGTGCCGGCTTGAGTGAGAAAAAGAAATCCAAGATGGGGAAAGGTCAGAAGGACGGGAAAGCATTCCAGAAAGGGAAGAAGAAGGTCTTCGAAAAGTCCAGCACTGGTGAGGAAAAGAAAGCTGACCCTAAGAAGCGGGGATGTTTCAAGTGCGACGGACCACACTTGGCGAAAGATTGCCCACACAAGGAACGGGTGAATGCTATGATTGCCGCTAGTGTGCGTGAGGAAGAGACCGAAGTGCTGACCCGAGTGAATCCTCTCAGATTGTTGAATACAATTAGTGAGGAAAAGGTTCCTACTAATTTGAATGTTGCTTGCTCCTTGATGTTCATGGAGGGGAAAGTGAATGAAAAAGCTGTGACTGTGATGGCCGACACTGGTGCCACTCACAGTTTCATGACGGAAAGAGAAGTCCAACGTTTGGGGCTGAAATTGGAGCCTCATAACAGTAATATTAAGACCTTGAATGCAGCCGCTGAGAATGTCCTTGGGAGAGTTATGATGATAGCTACTTTTGGAAGCTGGACCGGTGCTTTCAATGTCTTAGTCGTGAGTAAATTGGACGACTTCGACATCATTCTTGGGAATGAGACGATGTTCCATAACAAGATTTATCCCATCCCTTACTTGAGTGGGATAATGTTTGCTGATGAGAAAAGTCCCTGTTTTGTAAGATGTGTGCATGTGCCAAGAAAGTTAGATTGGGGTGATGGTAAAGGCAAGGGGGTGATGTTATCGGCGATGCAGTTAGAAAATGGATTGAAGAAAGGGGAAACCACCTATCTGGCTGTGATGATAGAGATCAAGCCTGATGTTTTTCAGGATGTACCTGAGCCAGTAGCAAAGGTGTTGGAGGAATTTGCTGATATCATGCCAGAAGAGTTGCCTAAGAAATTGCCGCCAAGACGACCGACCGATCACCGAATCGAGCTAGTCCCTGGGGCCAGACCTCCGGCCCAAGCTCCATACAGAATGTCTCCAGCTGAGTTGCTTGAGTTGAGGAGACAGTTGGACGAATTGTTGGAGGGTGGATTGCTGAGACCTTCAAAAGCTCCCTATGGTGCACCAGCCTTGTTCCAGAAAAAGGCAGACGGGTCCCTTCGATTCTGTGTTGATTACCGGGCGCTGAACAAGCTAACGGTGAAGAACAAGTATCCAGTCCCTAATGTTTATGATCTATTTGATAGATTGGTGAAAGGCCGGGTGTTTACCAAGATAGACTTGAGAGCTGGTTATTGGCAAGTCAGAATATGGGACGGTGATGAGGAGAAAACAACTGTGGTCACAAGGTATGGCTCTTTTGAATTTTTAGTTATGCCTTTTGGCCTGACCAATGCACCTGCTACATTTTGCAACTTGATGAATGATGTCTTATATGAGTTTTTAGATATATTTGTGGTAGTCTATCTGGATGATATTGTTGTTTATTCTGAGTCCCTTGAAGATCATGTGAGACACTTGGGACAGGTCTTTAGAAAGCTGAGGGAAAATGAGCTGTATGTCAAGAAAGAAAAGTGTGAGTTCTGCAGGGAGGAAATCACATTCTTGGGCCATGTCTTGAGTAAGGGAAAGATCAGAATGGACGAGAGAAAAATAGCTGCAGTTGTTGATTGGCCCGTGCCAACCAAAGTAGTTGAGCTGAGATCGTTTCTTGGGCTTGCGAATTACTATCGCAGGTTCATTTTGGGGTATTCAAAAATTGTTGCCCCATTGACCGATTTGTTGAAGAAAAATGTGGCTTGGAAGTGGAACGAAAGAACTGAAGATGCCTTTGTTGAGTTGAAGAGGGCTATCACTTCAGGACCGGTTTTGGGATTGCCGGATTTCGGGTTACCATTTGAAGTTCATACAGACGCTTCTGACCGTGCCATAGGTGGTGTTCTAGTCCAGCAGAAGCACCCTATTGCATTTGAGAGCAGGAAGTTGAAGGAATGTGAGCAACGGTACACCACACATGAGAAAGAGATGACGGCGGTGGTGCATTGCTTGGAGATCTGGAAGCATTATTTGCTGGGAACCAAGTTTACTGTTGTGACGGATAATGTTGCCAATACTTATTTTAAGACTCAAAAGAAATTGACCCCGAAGCAGGCGAGGTGGCAAGAGTTCTTGGCTGAGTTTGATTTTGAGTGGCAGCATCGGCCTGGCAGGGAAAATTCTGTGGCTGATGCGCTGAGAAGGAAGGATGTTGCTGAGTATGTGGGCTCGATGACTTCGGTGGTGTCAGATTTTATGACACTAGTGCGTGCTGAGTGTGCTAACGATGCTGTGTTTGTTAAGTTGTGTGAACAGGTACAACAAGGCTTGGTACGTCGGTATTGGCTTGATGATGGATTGCTCTATGCAAAGGGGGAACGGCTCTACGTTCCGGCCGCTGGGAAGCTGAGGCAGAAGTTGTTGCGAGAGACACAGGTTGCTCAATGGGCTGGTCACCCAGGCGTCGAGAGGATGCGGGCATTGTTGGCTAGACGGTTCGTTTGGCCGAAAATGGAGAATGACATTGAGGCATATGTCAAAACATGCCTTGTATGTCAGCTGGACAAAACTGAGAGAAGGAGAGAAGCTGGATTGTTGCAGCACTTACCCATCCCAGATAGGCCGTGGCAATCAGTTTCAATGGATTTCGTTGGCGGGTTCCCAAAGGTGGATGGTATGGCTTCGGTCTTGGTTATTGTTGATAGATTTTCGAAGTATGCTATCTTTGTTGCAGCTCCTGCAGCGTGCCCAGCTGATAAGGCAGCTGAGCTCTTCTTCAAGTATGTGGTGAAATATTTTGGTTTACCGGTTGATATTATTAGCGACAGGGACGCTAGATTCACCGGGCGGTTCTGGACTCAGTTGTTCAACACTATGGGTTCACAACTCAAGTTTTCTACAGCCAATCATCCACAGACTGATGGCCAAACAGAGAGGATCAATGGCCTCCTTGAAGATTATTTGCGGCACTATGTGACTGCAAACCAAAGGAACTGGCTAGAGATTTTGGATGTGGCGCAGTTTTGCTATAATCTGCACCAATCCTCAGCTACAGGGATGAGCCCTTTTGAGTTGGCTTATGGGCAGCAGCCTCTTACTCCACATGAAATTGCTGTTCAGACTACCGGAGGCAAGTGTCCAGCAGCTTACCGGTTTGGTCGAGCCAAGCAGGAAATGATTGATGAGGCGCGGGACAGTTTGGCCGTGGCTCAGAAGAGAATGAAGAAATATGCCGATGCACACAGGAGGGACTTAGAGTTTCAGGTCGGGGACAAAGTGATGCTGAAGCTAACTCCTCAGATTTGGAAGAGAATCAGTGCCAAATCAGTGCACCGAGGCCTTGTGCCAAAGTATGATGGTCCGTTTGAAGTGGTCGAGAAAGTAGGCAATGTTGCCTATAGATTGCAGTTGCCTGATCGGTTGAAGGTGCATCCAACCTTCCATGTGAGTTATTTGAAGCCTTTTCATGAGGATGGTGATGCTGAGAGGCAGCAGACAAAGAGGGCACCACCTATGATTCATAAATCTTTTGAGAAGGAGCTTGAAAAGATTTTGAGGCATGAAACGTTGGGCATGAGTAAGAAGAATAGGCGGACCAGATTTTTGGTACAATGGAAGGGGGAGCAAGAGTGTGATGCTGAATGGATTCTTGAAAAGGATTTGTGGCAGTTCAAGAAGCAAATCACTGACTACCGGGCAAGTTTGGAGTTGCCGGGGACGTCAACACCTCAAGTGGGGGTGGTCTGTTAGCCCCTTATTTACTTGATGTGATTTTCCGTTAAGCCAACATAGACGGAAACGTGAGTTACATGTTGGAGGGCTAAGTCCTGGGCTATGTGCTAGGGATTTCAGCCTTAACCTTGCATGAAGAGTGTTGCATGGTTTTCATGGGATTGCATGGGGGATTTACGTGAGGTGGCTGAATCTCCTTGGACGGTTTTTGCATGGAAAAGCCTGGAAAGCTAGAAGGAGGGCAGGTGGCAGCAGTTATTACACTTGACTTGGCCTTGGCTTAGTGGATAGTTATTTTCCTTGTTTTTAGGCATTCAGGCCTGATGGCCTTTGTGGCGGTTGTAACCGTTCCCTTTAGTCCCTTTTGCCTATTTAGGCGTTGTTGAGCCAGCAAACCACCTTAGAACACTTCTGGGTGAGTTTTGTGCTGAGCCTTCATTGAGAGTTTCCTTTGTTCCGAGTTTTATAACAAAGGTTGGCCTTTGGCTGTAACTTGCTTGCTTTGTTTTTCCTTAACTTTAAATCCGTCTGATTGATTCTATATTTGCTAACCTCCGTTCAAATTCTAACGGAGAGGACCTTGAGGGTGTGACACTAACCGTCATGTACATGTACTTGACCCTTTAGCCGGTATAACTTCGGGTCTGTCATCAGTTTCCTTTTTTTTTAAGTACAATTTTCAGTTAGTTTTTAGAGCATAAGGAGTGGTTGGCAAATTATATATATATATATAGCGGAGGATTGTTTAGCGTCCTTGGCACTAACACTTCTAGGAGGCGGGAGAGATTGGTGAAATCATCGGATTATGTTCGTCGGTGGCTAGCACATGACTCGCAAGAAGTAGCTCGATGGAGATGGAGGTAGCAATGAAGGTTTTCGCGAGGGTTAAAAGATTTGCAGTTTTGTTTCGATAAAGAACATAATTTGCCCCTAAGGTTCCTATTCAACCCATCCTCTTAAGTATACCCAGTAATTAGATAATCTCCAATTCAAACGGCCTGAAATGCGGGTGTCATTGCCCAAAATGGTCTCAGTAAATTGCTACACTAGTGTCACTCCCACCCATATCGCCTATTGAGCGTTTTGCCTTCTTTATAATTTTTTTTACTTTTCTCATGTAATAAACTTATAAAACCATTCAAAATTATTTTAATCAATTATATTTTTACATCAAATATTTAATTCTCCTTTTTTATCCACATATAAAACAATAAATTATTTCTAAGTAATTTTAAAATTTATTTTACTGCATTATATATGATTAATTGCTTATTTTTTCTTTTTTTAAACAAAAAGTTTTACAAGTTATAAGCATGGATGACATTAGAAGCCCTATTCCTCATCAGTATTCTTCTCATCGGCTTTACCCCGAACACCATTATACCTAAAGAAGAAAAACTCTCCAATTCCTACTACCTTCATGTCGCCCTCAGCCTCGCATATTCATCCGGGAAATCCCAAACGACACGCACCTAAGGATCCAGAGGGCTTTCTGCTCATTTCGATGAACCGGGTAAGGCTCTCTTTTTGGAGTTTTGAAACTCAATGATCCCAATTTATCAAACATCTTTCTGAGCTTCATCAATGGTTAAAACATTGATCTGTTTAGGGATGAATTCAAGCAAATTACGAGTTTCAATTGATTGATAATGAAATGGAA
Organism: Knoxia roxburghii; assembly: GCA_030378225.1. Lineage (NCBI taxonomy): Eukaryota > Viridiplantae > Streptophyta > Magnoliopsida > Gentianales > Rubiaceae > Knoxia > Knoxia roxburghii. Next base: position 37,992,206 of record CM059420.1, on the reverse strand, counting down.
GAAGATATGTTCCACAGTCTCTATTATGTATTTTTGGAGGCTGAAGATCATTTCTGCAAAACGCCGCGAAACTAATTCTTAGAGAAGGAAAAAATACAAAAAGGGGAAGCGTTTGAATTTTCTGTGAATACCACCATCACTACTGCATAAACTATTCGTCAATATTATAATTTTTTCTGCTCCTTCTTTATGCAAATTTTTCATCAATAGGAAACCCTAACTTTTTATTCTCTACAGTTTGGAAATGGAAGCGCAGGGGATATGAATCATGAACCTTAGTGATCGATATGGAGGAAATCTTTGTTCATCCGAGGCTGCAAGATGCAGTACCGGCGGCGGCGACAACAACAATCCTGACTGAAAATTTTGGTGAACTTCGAGTCTTCCTAGGTACGAAGACAGAGCAAAAACTGACAGGTTGGTGTCAGCGATGTAGTGCATTCACTAGAAGCCATTGTAATTCAGGAGGATTCGCAATGATAAAGCTACCAATATCAACCAAGGACCTACGGGGCTGCACCATGAAGAAGAGTGCAGTTTTGCCAGACATCGTAGAAACTCCGGTGAGGATTTTGGAATTCAACTTACAAAAGTTTGGCTGAATCTTGAGGAGGGCGGAAGTTGCAGTGGTTCTATCAATGCCTTTGAGGCCGTCAGTTCGTATTTGTGAATTTGTGTAGAGAGATTAAGGTGAGAGCCTGAGTAAATCTGTGCTTCAGTTTTTTTTTCCTTCATATGCTAAGTATTTTCCTTTGATGTAGTATTATCTGGATTTTGATACTTATCAAGCTAAACTTTCACTGATGAAATAATTCGCGACTCTGTAGATATTAAGCCCAACAATGTTAGATTCTTGTCTGTGCTGTATTTACTTTATACTAAGGTTTGTTCTATACACGAAAGTGTGTTGCTACTCCAACGCAATTCCCTTCTCAATTTTAGTGTTGGCTCTATCTATGACTACAACATAATTGATTTTCGTCATTGTGATGCAGTTGTGACTTTGGTTCATTGAAAGTGTTTTTACTGAATGATCATTTCTGGACTTATATGTGTTGTTGAAGACTTCCTCATGTGTTCTGAAGTTGTTAAATCTGTTGGAAGGTCAATTACTCTATGTAAATCTACAGCTATGGAGTATCATTAATTCTGACCAGTTTATTTTCAGGTAGCTTTTATCTTTACTGACAAAATCAGGGAGCTGACCAGAATTTAGTAAAGTCTCGAGCATTTTGAAGACGATTTAAAGAAAAGCATCAAGGAATAACGGATAATCTTGAACTTTTTGCCAGTTCTCTAGTCAGATGGGCTTTTTTTTTTATTTTTTTTTATTTTTATGAGAAAAACTCTAGTCAGATGGTCTAATGCGTGTCCAGCTAACCCAAGTCACCCTGTTCTTTAGAAGAAAGTGAGTTGGGTATACAACTACAGAACTAGAATGTTTTAAAAATACAAATGAACCAACCTTTGCATATAGGCTTGATAGGATAGAAATATTCCGAGTTATCTCATTGGTCCATTTAAATTTAAAAGCTCTTCAATTTTTTTCTTTTCTGGGGCAGGCTGGGAGGGAACGGGGTGGGCGGTGGGAACTTAAATGGTAAATTTTGTGGTTGCATTTGGCCTTCTCACCCATGTGGACTATGGTCATATATATCTTCTGAAAATGATGACTATATGGGAGTCATAGAGAATTGCGAAGGTGGTCTACCAATTAGATTTGTCCTTATACATACATTGAATATGTGCATGTAAGACAGATGTATGCAATACTGCGGATGCTTTTTAACGGATCCACCAAATCCAGTCAGAGTTGAACTTTGTTGCCAAAACAATCACATAAGGTAAGTATTTAATCCCTTTATTTTTTTGAAAATTTTCTTTTGGAGTAATAAATGCAGTTACTGTGATATAAACTCCATTTTGTCCACTTACATCCCCCTCAGATTTTCCTCCATCCTATTAGATCGTTGCTTACCAAACATACAAAGGAGGCAAGATTCTGAACTTGGCCGCCTTAAATTTTTATGAAAGTTTGGTTTCTTCCGAGTTTCATTGACACAGTTTGAATGCTGCCACATTTTTTGTGTTTTGTTTACTTTTCCCTATAGTAGAATTGGAAACTTCTAATGTGATTAAGGTTTGCTGATATATATATTTTTTTTGCTAGATTTTCAAATCTGATTGGATGGTGAACGATATGGACGATGGTTCTTTTGATGGTGAGTTTCTTCCACACTTCGTTGCTTGGTTTGCCTGGAAATTTCTTATCTGTGTGTGAGAAATTGTTGGTTTCTCTACATTTGTTAAAATCCTTTTAGATTAGATATGCCTGACTCATGGCATAACTTTCAGAGACAAAATAAAATTTTAACCAAAATGAAGGAGAAAAAAGATGAGCTCAAATAGATTATGACTGAATAACCTATATGGAAATTTGGGATGTCTTTAGATTGACTACTGTTCAAATTTAAATTTTTTAAGTTCTTGGCTGATAGATAATTGCGTGCATGAAATTGGAAACTTCTGAGGCATAACAACATCAGATCCAGTCAAATCTTGCATTTTTGTGTGGCATTTATTCGATGTTCCCCTTCCCAAACAGGAGTTGTGTCATTATGTCAACCAATCATTAATAAAAAGAAAAGAAAATATGTTATGCAGGTGATTTGCCATGTGAAGTAAGGAAGGAAAGTAATTTGAAGATCGTTTGAGTTTTTGCCTCTTTATGTTTTGATTTGAATGAAAATGCATTTTTCTCAATCAAAAGAAGATGATTTACCGGTACACAAGTGAAGTTCACATTTCTTGCTTCGTGTGGTGGTTAGAACATTACACATTGTTGGATTGAAAGCTGCCATTTCCTTTGTTGTTTTGGTTTTGTGAGATATAACAACTACAGTTGTAAATATTATATTCTTTCTTCTATATTCGGAATTATGGAATGTGCATCCACAAGTAACTGGGTTTTGGTTTGTATGATCTTGCTAAAGTTTTTTTGTATTCTTTCAGATCCCATAGTTGTGGCAACATTGAGTAATTACGATGACGGTAACAGTCTCTTTGTTCAGTTTATTGACCACTAGATCAGTTTGGTCGAGAATTTGCACATGAAACATTGAAACAGTGACATAAATAACCTAGAATGACTTTATTGTGTGCTTATTCTACATGCAAAATGCCCAGATTTTGCCAAAGCATGATTTTCACCATAAGCATTTTCCTGTTCCTTCTTTTTTTTTGGTGCTCTTTTAAATGATTATCCTCTGCTGGTGATATTTCTTCATCTTCAGGGTATCAAAGTTGCATAACTTGGTTTATATGCTTTTTAATCCGTATTCCTACCTTGTGATTTATTTAAAGTAATGTTCATTGTCTTAAGGTAAAAATTACAATAAGGAGTTGCATTTTCTTAGTTTTATACTGATATGTGGTGTATGCTTTTTTTTTAATCTTTTCTGTGTGTTTTTCAATTTTATTTTCCTATTTTGTGATCAATTTTAACTCTCTGTGCATAGTCTCAATGCATAAATTACAATCAGGAGAGCTAGTTACTTATTATATTAATTTGTGGTTCAATAGTAGTAGTTTGTGTTTTTCAATTTTGGTTTCATTACACACGTTGAGTTTCCTTATTGACCAGAACCCTAATAGTTTTATTTTGTGAACAAATAATCTGAGGTTTACTTGGGATTTTTTTGTTTGCAATACAAATGTGCAACTGTTGAATGTACTGTTTGCATGAGAAACTAATAACTCCCCTATTTTGATTGACAGCATCGATTATCATTGAGCCTAGTAGAGAGAGCAGCCCTGATTCGGATATAGTCTCAACTTTGACCAACCAAAGTGGCGTTTATGGGAATGATCACCTGGTAAATGAACCTGGTCTTGTTTTACTGGTAGTCAATAAGCATTCACTCCTAATACTTTTTGTGATGCAACTATCCCACTTCATTTGGAAAATTGTAGGGAGTTGTGGACTCTGCAGAAACTGTGAAATCTGCGACAAATGTTGACTTCAGTTTTAGTGATATCTATAAGCCATTTGAGGTCATTTCTCCTTCAATGACTTATCATGTATTTCCCTTTGAATGTTTCATTTTATCTAATTTTACCTTGTACTCGATGAGAAGGGTAACTTTTCCTATATATTTTTTAGCTAAATATGTAAAGTTAAATGTGTAACTCTTGTCTATAGCCTGCTAAGGTGTACTATGGAGAAAGACAGCGCTTTAAAGCAATTCAAGTTCCATTTGCCGAGGAGCCCACAAGGTAACTAGTAAAAACATTTTTGTGTGGTGTCTGAAAACTTGAAACTGGAAATAGAGAATATTTTTAACTTGTTTTGTTTGAATTTTGTATTCTCACTAGTTGGCTGTGATGGACTTGAACTTGGAGTTGTTCATTAATTCTTTGCTGTTGCCTTTTATCTTAATATGGCTTTTGTTAAGTAAGAGGACCGGTAGAGATTGATTTGCAAAAGCATTTGTTGAACATATATTTTTCTAAGTATCAGAACTATGGGTGTGTTGATGTTTGCTGCCTGGCTAAAATTAAACTTTGTTTCCCAAGTATTCAATTTGGATGTTGTGTTATATTACTTCTATTTGTTTGTTTTTAAGGGTATGGAATTATAATGTGGACTCTTAACTACATGTACTATTTATTTATCCCATAAATATATGTTTTTATATGTATTTATTAATATGATACATTTGTTGGTTCTTATGTATGGTGATGCATTATTCATACCAGGATTGATAGAACTAAGAGAGCTTGTCCGCGTTTATCAGCTAAAAGGCATAGATTTGCAAACAATACGCCAAATGACGCTGTAGGTGTCCAAGCTGAAGGACCTGCAGAAAATATGCCAATTGAAGTTGAAGGACTTATGCCAAATGAAGCTGTAGGGTTTGAAGTTGACGGTCTTGCAAACAATATGCCAAATGATGTAGGGGTCCAAGCTCAAGGTGATGATGTCAGTTTGCCAATTCAAGGTAGTGGATTTCGCCGTTCATTGAGGAACAAAAATAAGGTATGAACACAAGATCAGCTTTTACCTCTTTCATTTGTTCGGAGAAGTTCAATTAAGTGAAAGAGTACTATGTTTCTGGACTGCATAGAAGTTTCTAGACCGCATAGTTGGAGTTGCTGGAGACTACAAAAACTTATTTGGATAATTGATGGCATATGTTTTTCGAGAAACATATATAAATTATAACGCTACCAAATTCTACGTGGTATAATTCATTAGGTTATAAAATATATTCTTAGAAGAATAGCATTGAATGTTGTGGGTTGTGTAATATAGACATGTTTCAGAAAGCGAACCTGATAGCATTTATAACGCTTAACATATCAAGTGAAATTCATTAGAGAGCGAATTTTCAACGATGTTTAGGAAATTTCTCCTTTGGATGTCTGTTTAATCCAATATTTCCTGGGATGTTTAGTTCACTCATTCAACTTATTAAGACTTCTCACCTATGCAGGAGCCTGTCTACAATGAAAATTTACTTGCCAACAGGCTGCCAAGGTAAAAAATAGATTCACTAGGAACTGACCATCTTTTATCACATACATATTCTGTTGGTACAGTTGTTATCTATGTCATGCATTGTGTTGTTTGTGTCCAGAACTCCACGTCGAGCTGCTGCTGCTGAGAGCTCTAACATAAGCGAACTGCTGCCTCCACAATTCGCTCATTGTCTCAGGATCAGAGCCTCTACTTATTTTCCCTCTGATAGCGATGAGGAGGTTAGTGCTTCCTATGTTTTTCGTATGAATCATATGCACGACTACAATTTATTTTTGGTCTGAACAACAGAATTTCATCTTCCCTTACAGGATTGCCGATCTGATGCGCCTTATTCATCTGACTCATCTGATGACTCGGATGGCTCATTTGACTCCGATGACTCAGCTGAGTATGGCGTCAGAGCAAAGGAGGGACAAGAAATCATGGGCTGATTTCCTTCTATACTAGTTTCCTCCTCTATGGTTTATCAGTTTACTTTCTGTATATCAATCCATATTACATAAGATTTTTAAGCATAAACTCAACTCTACTTTTTTTTTTTTAGAGAATATTCAAAAATGATTAATTAGTTTTTCCTCTTCAAATTTTGTCAATATATATATATATATAATAGTTGATTTGGGGCATATTAACAATTTGTCGCAATAAAGTCATAAATTTACAACACAAATTGGATTGTGTCGCGAAATAACGATACTTTGTTAGAGTGTGACAATTATTGTGCCACGTTGTAACGACAAGAAATAAAATGACGTATATTAGATGTAAATTCGTTACGTTTTTTTTATAAAGTTGCTATTGTGATGTAAATTCGTTTTAAAAAAAAAGTAATGTGTCGCTATTTAAGGGCATTTGATTTTAATGTTACATATAAGTGTCGTATATTTGAGTCAGAATAATAAGATGTCGCACATTTGAGTCAATATCATTAATTGACGTCACAATGTCACAAATAAATGATACAAATACAAAATTATTGTAATTTAGCGGTATTAGCTTGCGGCACATGTTGAAAATATGTCGCAAAAAGTAATTATTGTTGTAGTGTTAGGGGCTGAGTTATGGGGGTCTCTTTCTTACGTGGGAGGAAGGGATTTGAGAACTGAAGGCAGAAGTGGACAGTAAAGAGGCACTGAGATGGTGCCTATTCTCAAATATGATTAAGGGGATTCGCTCCCTCTTGGGCAAAATTTGGAAGGTGGAGGTGTCTCACATCCACATAAAGAGGCGAATTTCGTAGTGGATTGCTTAGCATCACTAGCGGTAAAAGGGTCGAGAGAATTCACCAATTTTTCAGATTGTTAGAAGTGTGTAGAAGGTAGACCATGATTCTATCGGGGTGGCACACCTCTAAAATGTAGTAAACTATTAAGGTTTTAAACCTCTTTCTTTGTTAAAAAAAAAAAAAAAAAAAAAGTGGAGTAGTATAATAGCATCTCCAACCAACCCCTAAAATGGGGGCTTGAACCATCTTGGGGGATTTTGCGTACTCAAACCCACTCCCCAAATCAACCCTCCATTTTGGAAGGTTGTACAGTGACCAGCCATTCGTGGGAGGTTACTTTACAAACTTCCATTTATATAATTATATTGATTTTATAAATTTATATTTTATAATTTTTAATTAAATAAAATATAAAATATTTAATTAAATAATTTTATATTTTATATTTAAAATATTTAAATAATTTTTAAAGTTTATTTATTTAATCATTAATTAATTAATAAAATTATTATAAAATGTAATGTAAAAATTAAAAAAATGATATTATTAAATACATGTGTGAAACATGTTAAAAATAGATAAATTACTTAAATGTTAGAAAAATTACACATAAATATATAATATTAAAGTTGACCTGAAATGGTGGTTGCATCTTTTAATTTTTTTTAATTTAATAATATAAAGAGTGTTTCTTTTATTAGTAATTTTAATAATAATATATTCTTTTACTATATTAGTAATAATATATTCTTTAGCAGTGGTACATGTACTTATTACTATATGTAGTAATTTTTTGTTTAATATCTGCCCACTTACTAAATATAGTAAGTTTCGCTCATGCGCGCATTCGCTGAGTCCACAACGTTTTCGCTGAGTCCACAACGTCTCAGAACAACTGTCGCAACGTCCAAAAAACAACTGTCTCAACGTCTACATCCAGGCATGTCCACCACGTCTCATAACACTAGCACCACATCAAAAACAACTAGCACCACGTCCAGAAACGTTTACATCCATTCATGTGAATTTAAACTGATTTTTTTCACAACAACAGCCCACCACCTCACAGAACAACAAGAACCACGTCCAGAAACGTCTTCATCCATGCGTGTGAATTTAAGCTGATTTTTTTCACAAAGACAGTCCACCACGTCTCAGAACACTAGCACCACGTCAAAAACAACTACATCCATGCATGTGAATTTAAGCTGATTTTTTTCACAAAGACAGTTCACCACATCTCAGAACACTAGCACCACGTCAAAAACAACTAACACCACGTCCAGAAACGTCTACATCCATGCATGTGAATTTAAGCTGATTTTTTTCACAAAGACAGTCCACCACGTCTCAGAACACTAGCACCACGTCAAAAACAACTACATCCATGCATGTGAATTTAAGCTGATTTTTTTCACAAAGACAGTTCACCACATCTCAGAACACTAGCACCACGTCAAAAACAACTAACACCACGTCCAGAAACGTCTACATCCATGCATGTGAATTTAAGCTGATTTTTTTTCACAAAGACAATCCACCACGTCCCATAACACTATCACCACGTCAAAAACAACTAGAACCACGTCCAGAAACGTCTACATCCATTCATGTGAATTTAAGCTGATTTTTTTCACGAAGACAGTCACCAACTAGCACCACGTCAAAAACAACTAGCACAACGTCCAGAAACGTCTACATCCAGGTGTCACGGCCTTGACACAGTCGGTTCGGCCCAAGTGGGACGGAAGCATCGGTAGCCTAGATTCAGGGCCATATCCACGAAAGGAAACGGACCATGGGACTTTGAAGTGCATGAGGCACGGACCAAACCAACGGGACCGAGCTGGGACGGTACTAGGCGCAGCAGGCAGCACGTCATGCGCCAAGCACGGGTTCAAGAACGACACGGCTGTGTGCCGAGTGTTCCAATCATTCCGGCCCGTCAAACGGAATGCTGCCCAACCCGTTATGGTAGAATCTCTCAAACGTTTTGGAAACGATTGGGACACGAGGAGCAGCAGCTTCTCTAGAAGGGAAGAGAAGGTTCCATTCCCTTGCAAGTTAGCAAGTTGGCACGGGTGACATCATGCATGATGTCAGCCCTAGAAATTTCCTTGTATATATTATTTAGGGACTAGATTCTTCCAAGAATAAAATATAGAAAGCTTCTCTTGGAAACCATGAATAGGAACCGACCTTGAGCACTATAAATAGGGGCCAAGGGTCATTTGTAAACTCACCAAGCAAGAGTGTGTAAGTACTTGTGCAAAGCAATATACTTTCGTTCCATTTCGGTCATTTTTCGTGCCTACATTTCTCTTGAGTTCTCTTGGTCTTTTGCTGCCCACAAGATCATTTGTGTGCAAGGGTTAAGGCTGAGCTAGTTCTAGTCGTTAGTTGTTAGAACTAGTGCCGCACGGTTCGCTCATTAAGAAGTGAGCCCGTGACAAGTGGTATCAGAGCGTTGGTTTTGCGCATCGGTTGGAAGCCAAGCCTTCGTTGTGCACGAGTTTAGCATCATGGCCGCACCAAGCGACGTTACCAAGGTGGGTGAAGTCGAGGGTGGTGAGCACGTCTCAAGGGAAACGGAACGGACCTCTAAGAAGGGAGGCCGTAAGGAGAAGTCCGTTGTCCGGGAGCCATTGGTCAAATTTGAGCAACGGGTGGCCAAGATGGAGTTGGTCGTGGCTGACTATCTTGATCGAGGGGAAGACCAAGATAGACGGTTCGACGAGTTTGAGGAGAGAGTGCTGGGGACTCTTAACCAAATCGTTGAACGTTTCTCAAAGGCAGACGAGGAAAGGATGGCTCAAATTAGCATGCTCCAGGGGGAGCTCGAGACGGTGAAGGCCTTAGCAGCTCGTGTCGGTCAAGGTGCTCAAGGTGGAGCACTAACTGTGGCAAGAGTGGAAGTCCCAAAGCCTGAGGCCTATGGGGGAGCCCGGAAGGCTAGGGACATTGAGAATTTTCTCTATGGCTTGGAACGATATTTCAAAGCCGTTGGAGCATATGGGGATGAGGCTCGGCTGGACTTCGTTCCTCTCTACCTCAAGGACATGACCTTGGTGTGGTGGAGACGGAGAACGGGAACGGTAGATATTGGGGTCGAGCCCATCAGCACTTGGGAGAGATTCAATGTAGAGCTCAAGAAACAATTTCTCCCGAAAGATGCCGAAGACGAAGCGAGGGCTAGACTTCGTCGATTGAGCCACAAGGACGGCCGAATTAGGGAGTACGTCAAGGAATTTTCAGAACTAATGCTGGAGATCCCTGACCTATCGCCTAAAGAGGCCTTATTCACATTCATGGACGGTCTCAAGCATTGGGCCAAGTTGGAGCTGCAACGGAGGGACGTCTCCAACATAACCCAAGCCATGATCGTGGCCGAGTCTTTGATCGAGTTTCAAAAGAAAGATGGGGGCAAAGACAAAGGTAAAGCCATTCTAGAGGACGACGATGATGAGGACACGGGGAAGCCTCGCTCAAAGTCTCACGAGATCGTCAAGCCGGCAGAAACAAGACAGGCACCAAAACGGGACGAACCCAAGAAGTTCAAGGGTTGCTTCTTGTGCGACGGACCGCACATGGTACGGGACTGCCCATCCCGAAACAAGCTCGCCGCTATCATCCAAAGGTTGGACGAAGGGGAACGGGAGCACTTAGCCTGCATTCAAGACAAGGTGGACCAAGCCACCAAGGGCACGGACAACCAGGGGCGGATGTTCATGGACGTAGACTTTGGGAGGAGTCTACAACTGGCTCTCTTTGACCCGGGAGCCTAACGAGCTACATGCATGAGGGATTGGCGCAAAAGCTAGGGATCAAGGTGACTTCTAGCACGGGTCAGATCAAAGGCGTCAACGGAGAATGGACCGATCTCAGGGGCAAGGCCGACGCAATGGTAAGGATCGGGGCGTGGCAAGGTAAGTTAACTTGCTCCGTTGCTCCACTTGATGACTATGACATTATTTTGGGCATGAACTTCATAAAGAAAATCATGCCATACATCACGAGGTCGGACGACATAGTCGTCTTGCGAGGGAAAAGCCCTTGCACCATACCGTTCAAATGGGAACACGAACGGAATGGGAAACGGTCCGAACGAGGAGAGGAACAGGTGCAGCATACTTGTGCCGCAATGGTGCTAAGGGAGAAGCCACCAGCAGGAAAGCCGGTTAAAGTTGCGCACCACCAAACAGGAACCAGGGTCGAAAGCTCGAGGCAACAAAGACACTGGTACTTGAGGAGGGAGAGGCATCAGGGACGATGCCTCACTCAAGTGGGGGAGAGTGTCACGGCCTTGACATAGTCGGTTCGGCCCAAGTGGGACGGAAGCATCGGTGGCCTAGATTCAGGGCCATATGCACGAAAGGGAACGGACCATGGGACTTTGAAGTGCATGAGGCACGAACCAAACCAACGGGACCGAGCTGGGACGGTACTAGGCGCAGCAGGCAGCACGTCATGCGCCAAGCACGGGTTTAAGAACGATACGGATGTGTGCCGAGTGTTCCAATCATTTCAGCCCGTCAAACGGAATGCTGCCCAGCCCGTTATGGTAGAATCTCTCGAACGTTTTGGAAACGATTGGGACACGAGGAGCAGCAGCTTCTCTAGAAGGGAAGAGAAAGTTCCATTCCCTTGCAAGTTAGCAAGTTGGCACAGGTGACATCATGCATGATGTCAGCCCTAGAAATTTCCTTGTATATATTATTTAGGGACTAGATTCTTCCAAGAATAAAATATAGAAAGCTTCTCTTGGATACCATGAATAGGAACCGACCTTGAGCACTATAAATAGGGGCCAAGGGTCATTTGTAAACTCACCAAGCAAGAGTGTGTAAGTACTTGTGCAAAGCAATATACTTTCGTTCCATTTCGGTCATTTTTCGTGCCTACATTTCTCTTGAGTTCTCTTGGTCTTTTGCTGCCCACAAGATCATTTGTGTGCAAGGGTTAAGGCTGAGCTAGTTCTAGTCGTTAGTTGTTAGAACTAGTGCAGCACGGTTCGCTCGTTAAGAAGTGAGCCCGTGACACAGACATCTCCACAACGTCTTCGCTGAGTCAACAACGTGTTAGAATAACTGCCGCAACGTCCAAAAAATAATTGTCGCAACATCTACATCCAAGCATGTCCATAACGTCTCCTAACACTGCCGCAACATCCCCATTCGTCCAAAAAACAACTGCCGCAAAGTCAAAAAAATCTACATTCAGGCATGTGAATTTAAGCTGAATTTTCCATATAACACCTTCCACAACGTTTCAGAACAACTAGAACACGTCAAAAACAACTTGCACCACATCTAGAAACATCTACATCCATGCGTGTGAATTTAAACTGATTTTTTTCACAAAGACAGTTCACCACGTCTCAGAACAACTATCACCACGTCAAAAACAACTAGAACAACGTCCAGAAACGTCTACATCCATACGTGTGAATTTTAGCTATTTTTTTCACAAAGACAACTAGCACCACGTCTTAGAACAACTACAACCACGTCCAGAAACGTTTTCATCCATGCGTGTGAATTTAAACTGATTTTTTTCATAAAAACAGTCCACCACGTCTCAGAACAATAAGCACCACGTCAAAAACAACTAGCACCACGTCAAAAAATGTCTACATCCATGCGTGTGAATTTCAATTATTTTTTTCACAAAAATGGCTGATGAGCTTATATTTTATGATACAATTTGGTGTTGAATTGGGCAAAGTTGGATGTTTTGGTGAAGCTTAATGATGGTTTTTGTATTTGCAGGGAATTATATTGACTTTGAGAAGGATGGTGCAATTTTAGACAAAAGGAGGTCAAATTAGACAATTGAAGAAAAGGAGTTGAGCTAATATGTAGGCTGAGAATTTAATTGTTAATTGGGCTGAAATATATTGTTTTGCTGAGGAGGATTTTTGGGAAAGAAACAAAGAGTGGGCTCAAATTGGGAAGGAATAGTTTTATTAGGTCAGGAAAAAAAGAGAGCAGAAAGGGGGATTATCCATTATTCATTGTTTTGGAAGAGGGTTGACTGCGGGGACGGCTGAGACCAGAGAGGAGACAAAGGGTTGCAGTAACTTTTTGGACACTATTTGGGAGAGCTCTCCTGCAGAAGAACTCATCAATTAGTAGGATTTTTATTTCTTAAGTTCTTAGTTTTAATTCATGGAGTACAATTTTTATTTAATGTTTTGCTTTTCAATTATGAGTAGCTAAATTTCTTTAGTCTAGTCAAGGGAATCAAAACCCCTCGATGCTACTTGAATCGTGAGATCGAATTGATATTATTATTAATTGATTATTGGTTTCTTATTTATTCTTGAGCATTTTTGTGGATTATTTGGCACTGTCTGTATAGCTGGTAGCATGCGGGCTTTCCTAGATAATCCAATCTACTAGAATACATGAGGTTCGGTATTCCTTAGAGTCAATGAATTAATCACGTGGTACGTAGATTAGTGAATTGAAAAGAATAAATAATCAAGTGCAATTAAGCTAATTAGGTTAATTGTAATTGAACTGGGTCCTTGGCTATCGTGATCTAGGTTCTAGGAGGTTCCAGAATTGATCATCGATTATAGATGCGATTAACGGAGGTTCCTTAATCACTGGCTTTAATTAATAGGACTGAATTGTTAGGAGGTTCCAACAATGAAAACCGATGTAACCAGTAGTTAATTAATACATTTTTGCATCAATGATCTATTAGTGCATCGAGGTGATCCAATTCCCTTGGCTAGACATTTTCCTAATTTGGATTTGACAATTTGTTAAATTTCTTGTCGTTAATTTTAATTTGATTTTGTTAGTTAGTTGGATTAAAAACAAACCCCCCATTTTGGTTACATACTTTTGACCAAGTTTAATTCACTCTGTTGCTCCCTGTGGATATGATCCTACTCACACTACACTATTTTTAATAGTTTTTAAAGTAGGTTATTTTTGATTGGCCTGACGACTCATCAAATTTTCCACCACGTCTAAGAACAACTAGAACCACGTCAAAAATAACTAGCACTACGTCTAGAAATGTCTACATCCATGCATGTGAATTTAAGCTATTTTTTTCACAAATACAACTAGCATCACGTCTTAGAAAAAATAGAACCACATCAAAAATAACTAGCACCACGTCCAGCAACGTCTTCATCCATTCGTGTGAATTTAAACTGATTTTTTTACCAAAAGAGTCCACCACGTCTAAGAACAACTAGAACTACATCAAAAATAACTAGCACCACGTCTAGAAATGTCTACATCCATGCATGTGAATTTAAGCTGATTTTTTTCACAAATTGGAGATAATACTTGGAGATATTGTTGTACAAATTACGTTGTGTAAAATTGTTATTCTAAAATTTTATTGTCAAATTTGGCAGCTGGAATCACAACTGGCCACTACCACACCACATATACATCCAAACATGTGAATTTTAGCTAAATTTTTCACAGAACAAAGTCTACCACGTCTCGCTATGTCCAAAAAAACTATCACCACGTCCAGATACGACCAGATACGTCCAGCTACGTCCCGCAACGTCCAAAAATACAAAGCAGCAACATCTCGTAACGTCCTGTTAAGTCAAGTTACGTCCAAAATACAAAGCAACAACAAATAGAACCACGTCAAAAACAACTAGAACCAAGTCCATAAATGTCTACATCCATGCGTGTGAATTTAAGCTGATTTTTTTCACAAATTAGAAATAATACTTGAAGATATTGTTGTACAAATTGCGTTGTGTAAAATTGTTATTCTAAAATTTTATTGTCAAATTTGGCAGTTAGAATCACAACTGGTCACTACCACACCACGTATACATCCAAACATGTAAATTTTAGCTGAATTTTTCACAGAACATAGTCTATCATGTCTTGCTACGTCCAAAAAAAACTAGCACCACGTCCAGATACGTCCAGCTACGTCCCGCAAAGTCCTGCAAAGTCCTGCAATGTCCAAAAATACAAAGTAGCATCGTCTCGCAACATCCTGTTACGTCCAAAATACAAAGCAGCAACATCCTGTTATGCCCTGCAATGTCCCGCAATGTCCCGCAACATCTAGTTACGTCGCATAACGCGTTCTACCAAGTCCAACAGCAGAGAAGAATCAGAAGCAACCCATTTCATATGAAAGTGTCAATACCTCACGAAAACTATTTATATATCATATTTTGGAGTAACAGAGCATTATTTGAATAAGAAAACACGAATCAAATCTCAAAAATAAGATTTCGTAAATCCATCAAATACAGTTCATACTTTATGATGTGGTGATTTTTTAAGAAGACTAAGTTATTTTTGAAGAAGAAGAAGAAGATATTTTTGAATATGAAGAAGTGATTTTTCCGTTGTATTTGGTGTTGTTCGTCAGAAAATACAATCGTCGATCTCTGTTAAATTTGTGTTTGGATGAAAATTTTGATTAAATGCAGTTTCGAATGAAGTACGATGAAAAAGGATAACTGATTTTTGAAGAATAAGAAGTGATTTTTAAAAAAGAAGGAACTGAGTTTTTGTAGAAGAAGAAGAAGAGAAAAACGTGTATCTCACTCTCTTATAGTGAGAGTGGTGATGTATTATTAGGTACATGTATTACTAGATACAGGACATAATTTGCGTATATAATGACCATGTTACACAAATTTGTTTCTAAATTAATGTTTTAATTAATAGATTTTACACCAACTTATCGACTGATTCAGCAGCGTTAAGTCCACGTGGTATCCATGTGGCAATTGACTTAACAACTGCTGAGTAAGTCGTTAAACCCTATATAAGAATGTTAAATTAGACTAAATGTGTCAATTTTAGAAACGTTTAGGACCAAATTTTTCAAGTTCCAAACATGTAGGATCAATTGTGTAATATGATCATTATATAAGACCAATTGTGTATATTTTTTTCAAAATTAAATTTCAACACTCATCTATCATTGAGGTCATTTCTACGTCAGTTTGATGTTGGTGAAACAGATGTTACCCAATATATGAATCTCCACTCCACAATTGGTCATTTTTTTACTCTATCAATTATCATGCCTTGTCGATGAATATTTCACAAATACTTTTGGACAAATATTACTCATTTTAGGCGTACTAAATATTGTTTGTCTACTGGAATATGCTCTTTATCTAATTTGGCAAAAGGATTATTGTTAAACCCGCATCTCTATAGTTACAGTTCTTCGGAATCAATGACGATTCCACTAGAAGTTTCAATGATGGCAAAAAGAGAAATATGAAGATCGGATGGAGCATGAGATTGAGACAATTGCACCTGCACTAGAGGTTGCAAAGAAGATGTCATTCCGTTTGCATCAAATTTTTCCTCAGAAGATGATGATGTTCAACCTAATGTCACAAATTCATTAAATTATATTAGACATAGGCGATCATAAATTTGAAGATGTAGGAAGATTTTAACAATTTGAAGGATCTCTAGTTCATGATCATGAATTCCCAACCATGAAGCGGAGGAGTATTTAAAACTTTGGCCTCGAGCATATTTCAAAATCATTTTGTTGATGGGTGTAATCCTCCTTAATTGGACTCTAAGATTCAAAACAAAGTCTAATATTTCCTTTTTTTAAAAAAAAAAAAAAAAAGAGATAAATGATGCGAATCCAAGGTTAGATTACTTAGAAAAATAAAATAAATAAATACCAATTATAATTGAATTATATTATTATAAGAAGTCTTTTTAGATTAGAAGTAGAAAACATTCATGTGTGTGATTCCCTATGCAAAGACATCTTTAGTTTGTCCAAATTAATAATAGTTTGTGAGTTTTCTCTAAATTATTTTGACATAAAAAACTCTAATTATGATTTAGAGTATATCAATGGCACCTCAGTTGAGATTAACATGATTGTAGTCTCCTACTCCCCGACCTCTCAACTAAAATTAACTGGGATTACATTGATGCGTTATTTCCATGTCATATTCAAAAATTCATTACTTTTTTCTTAGTGATTTTTTTCTCATAGACCAACACTTTTTTTCTATGTGATTTTCTTGTTAGGAAAAATTTAAATCATCATTGACCTTTCATTTTATGGTCTATAAAACAGAAAAATTATGAACATGAGATTAAACAACAGTGGACTTTAAGGCATACAACAAATGACAAAGAAGTAAATGATCACATAATAACTTGGAAACCCCATATTACCTATTACTAAGTTTTTTTTTATGGTAATTGTAAAATTTTTAATTTTGTATATGTATATATATTACGATATTTAGAAACTCGTCTTAATCGAAATCTTTTGTCAAAGAAAAAATAGCACTTCTAGGAGTAAAAAAAAAAAAAAAAAAACAAACAGAGGACTACTGTAAAATCCATATTCTAGGAATAAAGAAGGTGAAGGTTGAAGACAGTACAATAGCAGCAGAAGTAGAACGCTATATCCTCGTCTCGCTACAACGTTGTTTGTACCCTACCGCTGGTGATTCTTGTCTTCAACCACCAAATTTGGGCTCCACTGCTGAAAAAGTGCTGGTGGTGGTGGTAGTTTAAGAGCCAGAGAAAGGAGGGCGTTGGGGGAGAGGGAGAGATTATGAAATTGTATTTTTCTTGTGTGGGTTAAAATTTTGATAAATAGGAACAAACAACGGCCCACGTGTTACTACTATTGAGTCGTATGATCTAATTTATTAATTTTCGTACCTTTTGATTCGATAAATTTTTTAATCACAACCTGAGAAAATTGATGCATCCCCAAAAGCAAAATAAAAACAGGTTACAATATTTTTTTGTTTTGGAGGATTCACGTAAAATCATATTGATACCCTAATTATGTGAGATGATACATTTAAGAAACAGAATATTCATACTCCCTTATAATCAAGGACTCGGGCGGCACTATTCTGGACTTCGGAGAGTGCATGTCCCTTAAAACAGGCAGAATTAAGGCAGAATTTTTTTAA
This sequence comes from Knoxia roxburghii, assembly GCA_030378225.1. Taxonomy (NCBI): domain Eukaryota; kingdom Viridiplantae; phylum Streptophyta; class Magnoliopsida; order Gentianales; family Rubiaceae; genus Knoxia; species Knoxia roxburghii. The sequence goes on along the minus strand of CM059420.1, from coordinate 37,974,506 downwards.
TAGAGTTATTATGACTAAATTTCGATTGATATCCGTCTCCTGACCCTGCAATCTTCCCGCAACTTTCATTTGTTTGAGTTCTGGTAATTTTTTAAAAAATTCAATTGCCAAAACAACGTCATTTTGTCCATTGAGTTTTTTTTTAAAAAAAATTACTGATATAAATAATAATAATAATAATAACGGATGCCTTGTTTTACCCCTTTATCTCCTACGGTCCCACTCCCACTCCCACAAACATTCTCAGGCACCAAACAAAACAAATAAAGAAAATAGAACACCTCCGCTTCGCTACACTGCACACCACACACTACCAGGTTCAACCGCCACACCACCACACACCTCCAACCCCCGAAAAATTTAAAATTTATATCCGCCCTTGATCAAGGGAGGAATCCTCTACCACAGATCCAATCTTCCCATACCCAGATACCATGGAAAAGGGATGAGAAGATGGTCCCGGTAGCTGGAAACTTTAGTAGGTGGATAAGTAAGCGTCTTGAGGCACCAGGGAAACTTCCTGATTGGTCTTATACTACTAATTGAAAACAGGCAAGAAAGGACAATAACACTGAAATTATCATATATTTAATTTAATGGTCGAAAGTTTGATCCTTACTTTTATTTTATTAAATATAAACTGGTAAAAAAGCGAAAAAGAAAAGAAAGAAAAAGGAGGACTGCCGGCAGACGTGACAATTCAATCTGGTAATTAAGAGAACACAACCCGACCACAATGATATTAGTCCAAAAAAGCAATGATACATTTGGAACTAAATGCTAATTATTATAAAATGGTATAACTGGCCAGCAGAATAACAAGAAGGAAATACAAACTAAAAAAGAAAATCACAAGATACAAAGGAGTATCCACAAGTATAAGACAAATGCAGAAAGTGGATAATCGATGGAATGTGCACTGTGATCCTACCACATGTTGAAATCAGATTAGATTTGAGCACAGGAGGAAACTATTACCCCTTTATCCCCAAATAAGATAAAACGTTATAATATTGAACTAAAATAGTATTTATTAATTCAATAAAGACGATATTTTTGGGGATGAAAGCAGCAATAATTTAGGAATAGATGGGATAGTTTTAACAAATGAGACCCTGTCAACCTATATCCAGCAAACACCAATTGTCCATAAAAAACCACATATTATGACATTCTAAGTGAAAATCCAAGCAACCTTGGCACCAGCTTCATATCAAAACAAAAGTTATGGCCCTAAAATACAAGGTAAATTGTCTACATAGAAACAAGCAAAAGGAACAACCATCTTGTTTTAGGTATATGTCAAATTTATAAGAGAAAATTACAGTTCAATTACACAGTTACATACCCTTTTTACCGAATTGGAAGATCTTTGCCAGTTCAATGACCCAAAAACTTAAACACATTCAGGCAGCCACCCATTGACTGCATCCTTTCATCTGCTTAAGCAACAAAACATATAAAGTGATACTAGCAACTGGTTCTTGAAACAAGAGGTAAACAAACAGAAGAAAATAAAGTGTCATTGTCAAATACCCTAAAAAACCAGACTTGGAGGATTGAATTCATAATTCGCCAAACCAATCTGATGAGTACGCAAACTAAACAGCAGAGCTAAAGAAAAATGGAGTCCATTGAGAAGAGCTTATCTCATCAGAGTTTCCAGATATTAATATGAACAATACAGAGTACCTCTACAACTACAACCATGTCAATATCTATAAACAAGACTCTATAGAAATTTCTACTAATCGTCGACAGATTGGAACTTACATCCAAAGGCAAAAAAAAAAAAAAAAAAAAGCCAATTTTTGATTTCCATTAGCAGAACCTAGACAAAGTGGCAACGACGAAGGATATGTTCAGATCCTATCCTTGTTATTGGAAAATATACAACAAAGAACATGTTTTTTTTTTTTTCTCCCCTTGAACCAAAAGCCTAAACTTTTGTACAAAAAAAAAAAAAGGAAATGAAACGCTATTAACTAATAAATAGTGTAAAAACTAAAGAAATTAGCCGATCCAAAAAATAATGTGGAAAGGATAACCCACCCCCCAACTCTCCTCTAAAAGTTGCCAATTTCATGTACCAAATCATAATGGACACCGAAAACCTTGGAAATTAAACAACACCTACATTTGGTTGATTTTTCCCTGCAATACCTGAATCAAGCTTTTGGCATTTCTCCTCACCTTCTCATTATCATCCTCCAATAATCCCAAACATATCTCAAAAACTCCTCCTTTTAACGCTTCCAGAAGCATTGATTCTCTATAATTACACAACAAACTCAAAGTAAAAAGTCCATATTGTATACCTCTGGAACTCCCATTCCTCAAAATGAAAATCAGAGTCTCCAAAAACCCATTATGGTTCAACATTTCCTCCCTTCCCTCCACACATTTTGCTAGCAAACCCAACACTTCCACTCCACGTTCAAGTCCTGAAGTCACATTTTGTATCAAGATCGGCACGGCCCAGTTCTCCACGGCCCGAACCCGATTATCAGCAAACGAACAGAGAGTAAACAGAGCTGTGGCGGCCTCTTTCCTCTCCCTTGCATTGCCATGCCGCAGAAGCCCGACTAGGCCTGGAATCGCATTCCGGTACGCCCCTATAGTGGCCTTGTTGACTTCCACCACGGCCAGGCTGGTCAACACTGTAGCAGCCAACGCCCTGGAGTCTCCAGAGCCATTATGAACAGCGGCGACCAATTTCCCCACGGCACCTTCAGCTACCAGGCCCACCTTGTTATCGTCATCCAAGCTCAAGTTAAGCAATAAATTAAGCGCCTTTTCTTGAAGGGAAACATCATCAGCGTTGACGCACTCCAAAACGGCTGACACAGCACCCGACTCGGTGAGTCGCCGACGAGTTCCAAAATCCCTTTTACAGAGCCTTCCGAGCTGGTCAAGCGAGTTGAGCTTAGAAGCCACAGGAGAGGAAACGGAGACGAGAGTTTGGATTAAGGAATGAGGATTAGGTTCGGTTCGGGGGTAGGGGAGAGAGACGAGGGTATAATTGGAAATCAAGCTCCGGAGAGCGTGGTTGGGGATGAGGGAAGGTGGGTCGGATAAGGGAAGCTTAGTAATCGGACATGTACGGTGACCGGCGTCAAGCCACCTCTGGATTGAGGACCGATCAAAAGTATGACCCGACGAGAGAATAACCGGGTCGGACATTATCTCGAGCGAAATCGGGCATTTGAAATCGTCCGGGACCTGCACCGTCCGATTTGCCATTTTTCCTCTCCTTTTTAGCCCCCTCTTTCACTCAATCTGCATCTATTATGTGGGCATAAGCTCACACACAGTGTACGGTGTGGTGGGTGTGTTTGTGGGAAGGTCAAAGAGAAGAAAAAACAGAAATGAAGCAGAAGAAGGAGAAAGAGAAAGAGAAAGAGAGAGAAGAAAGAAAATGAATTTTGGGGTTTATGAGGTTTATTAGTTAGTTGATTTTAAGTGATTCACTTCAGAAATGTGAGGAGGATTAATATGAGGTGGAGAAGCTTCGGTGAGTGACAAATGTCTGTTTTACCCTCGCTTGAAAATGACTTATTATCATTTTATTCTCCTTTCTTTCTTTTCTAGTTCTAATTTGGTTTTAAGTTGTTGAAAAATTTGTCACTATTGTATACCACCACAAGGAAGGAATCCAAGTCACAAATGCTAAAATCAATATATAATATATACACTTTTTAAAAATTTGGTCAAGTATTCATACATTGTATGTAATGGTTAAGTTTATAAAACGGAATCATGTAAATACGAGTCCATTAGTTGTATTAATTAGAAACTAGTGACAGAATTTTGAAATAATTTTTTAAATGACATTTAAATGAAATTCGTCGTCACACCGGAACACTTAGTATCATTTAGGTCTAAAATTCGACTCACGCAGGAGTAGCAGACCATATCGGGAGCAGCAGATCGCGCCTGAGGTTCATGAGTTCGAGTCTCACTGGGAATAGGCATGATGTAAAATATGTATTTTGGTACGTTACTTTGTCTTATTCTTTGTACTAATAAAATAAAATTCATCATCTTCTTAATTGGTATAATATTTAACTCTACTTAAATTTATTAATTATCTTATACTAATATTACCTTTTATGATCAGTTTTTTTTTTCATATTGCAATTTTAAATACTTCGAATAAAAAAAAAAAAGATCGTTCTCTCTAAAACCCTAGCAGCCACGATTCATCTCTTCTTTCTCAAACTCAATCTTCTCTCATCTTCCCATCATGGGAGGATGGAGAGATAAATTTGTTCTTCATTTTCGTTTTCCTGTTTTAGTTTCATCATCCAATAAAGGGGGTTAGCCCCAATATTTATTTTGTTCGGTCATTTAATAGATAATTATAGAATGGTAGGGTATCTTTTTCTTTCAGTGGATTCAGATCTACTAATAGTGTTTGGTCACGATTTCATTGATGATGCTCGTTGTTATGGCGACAGTTTGTTGGATTGCATCTCGTTGGTGATGTTCACTGATTTGGTCCAAGAGGATTCCGTCATCATAAATTTATGGTTTTGAGTTTTTATCTGATAATTAGTGATGTATCTTCGTTCAGATTAAAATTTTGGCAAGAGATATATCCACCGCTTGATATGGTAGATTTATATAGGTTTATCCGTAGTAAACACAACAATACTTGTAATTTGTGTTTCTTTGACTGTATCTTCCTATTCTCGTTGTTGTACATTTTTGAGTAAATTAATATATGTATTTTATTTCAAAAAAAAAAACCTTTTATTAACATAATTTTTAATCCTTCTTGCTGTCCGACAAATTTGAAGTTAAAATCCAAATTCAATAAATCTTCCATAAAAAAGAATTTTCCTATTTTTCATATCTAATTTTAAGATGTAAAAATTTAATTTAAATTCTATAAACACCTTAAAATATATTAGAATTTTAAAGATAATAATTGTGATAACCATCTATGAACTAATTCTTATTGGGACAATTACGAGATAATACAATACATTAAATATGTTATTTTTATTGCGCCAAATCATATAAACGTATGTACTCTAAATGGATATTGCATATATTTCGAACTTCTTTATGGGCCTTCTTTGTGCCAATGATAGAGGCCAAAATATATTGTAAAATTAGGATGGAGTATGTAGTGTTGTCAATAGAAATAATTTATTTAATATATTAATTCCTTGAATTTATCTTTTTTTTCTCCTAACTAATGTTTTTTGCTATTTGTTATAAGCGTACATTGCATTGTTCTCTAACATAATAAAATGAAAAACAATCAATCTAAAACTCCAAAATATTTGACAAATTATTTTGAAAATATTGTATAATTCCACAAATCATGTTGAAAATATCTATGATATATGTCAAAGTTAATATATACTCAAATTAAATCGTTCACACCATTTTGGATGTAATTTGTTTTTATTTTTTTTTTCTATTTTCTGGGGAAAAAAAGTCAACTTATCCAATAAATAAAATCAATCATAACTAACACTTAACACTTATTGAGTGAAGTGGCAAAGAGTTTATCTTCAAATTCAAATCTCATGAATGGTATTAGAAGACTTTACCCTCCTAATTGGAGTCTAATTGAAGTTAGGGGATCAATGTAAGCAATATGATAATTTTAGAACTATATTGTAATTTGCCCAATGTAAGTGTAGTATGTTTAACCTTATCTTCATTTACGAATGGAAAGTTAGATTATCTAAGATCAAAGACGGTTTTCAATACTAGTTATCCAGTTGCAGAAACAACTCCACGATCTTTCGCTTTCGTTTCTCTGTAAAATTGTAGTCAATGTATAATCTTAATTTATTTAATTATTTAATCATCAAGACTCCCAAGCGCATAAATTTTCTATTACTCGCAAATGTAAGACTACCTACATCGACACCTTTGAAAATTTGTGTAAACTATCAAAGGAATGCTCAAATATAAGAAACTACAAATACCATTGATTTGACTAACGAGTGAATAAATAATTAATCTCTTAAACAGTTATTTTTTACTCATATTAGTGACTTGCATCAGCTTTAGTTAATTGGGGTGTTGATAGTTTTTTATACGTGTTTTCGGAGGTGTTGGTAGTTCACTATATATATATATATATATATATATTAAAGGTGTTCACCGTTAGCAATGATTTCTAGTTCCCATTTTGAATATTGAAAGACTTTACTCTCCTAATTAGAGTCCATTTCAAGTTGGGCATGATGGATTTACTTGTATTATACCGTAGGGGTGTGTTTGACATGCGATAATTATAATAGAGCAATTAACATCTGATTATATTATTTAAACTAAGTAAGAGATTACAAATGAAATCTACAATAAGGGTAGTGGAAGGTTATCCAAGATCAGAATTGAATGAGAAATTTTTTTTTTTTAATTTTCATATAGTAGGATATTCACCATTTACAATAATGATTAATTTCCCTTATGAAATTGTGAGCACCTTCATATCTAATGCAAAATTCAAACCCACTTTGGAAATTAAAAGACTACTTCGTATCTCCCATAGAAGCTACTGGAGGTGAATCAAATAACCGCTGCAATCAATGAGAGAGTTGTAACTCAATGGGTAGCACTTCCCACTTAAAATTAATAGGTTTTAAATTCGAATCAACTAGGCTGCAATCAACGAGAGAGTTGTAACTCAATGGGTAGCACTTCCCACTTAAAATTAATAGGTTTTAAATTCGAATCAACTAGGAAACTTAATGTCCAGCCAAGAATATTGCACTCTTTGTGGCGCTGTGCTTCAGATTTCTTACCATCACTAGAGAATCTTCTTCGACGTCAGATCACCCTTCCAACAATATGTGGATTCTGTTGAGATTCGGCAGCATTGCTTGATCATGTGTTCTTTCTTTGCCCATTTGCACTTGAAATATTGCGATCCATGGGACGTATACAAGTTATATTTAGATGGCAGCAACCACTTGCTTACCTATGGTTGAGGGACATAGTTCTAAATTCACCTTCATCGGTAATAGAGAGAGTGGGGATGCTCATGGACACTATATGGCAGGCAAGGAACAATCTGTTACATGAAGGCCGAAAATCCCATCCATCCATTGTAATCTCCTCTGCTCTCTCCTCCTTACAAATTTATGAGGAAGGAAATGTCAAGAAGCTCTCCCCCCTAAGCACAACCAACCTAAGGGCATCAGAGTGTGTTTTGATGGTGCAACTTCCTCCCATCGAGGAGGTGCTCGTACTGGAGTAAGTTTAACTTCTGAAAATGGGGATCATGTATACAATTATGGCCAATTCTATCTAGGTGTACTAGATCTAGGGTTGTCCAAAAATCACAGTTCGGTTCAGTTCGAACCGAAAATTGAATTTTGGTTTGTTTCGGTTTTTGGGATATAAGGTCGGTTTGATTTTGGTTAAAAATCGAACTGAACTGTGATTTTGTCCATTCCTAAATTTCATAACTGCGAACGGATCAAACCGACCCATCTCGACCCGAACTGAACGGCTCACCAGTTTGGGTCTTAAAAAAAAAAAAAATTCATTCATTTTAATATAAAATTATTATTATTATATCGATAATATATGGAATATAATAAACTTTTATGAATCGTATAATTATTTTCATTTTAACATGTTTGAACAAATTTGAATGGTGGGATGATTTGTTGGGAATAGTCTAGGTGTTTAATCCAATTAAACAGCGGAATCCTAAACTATGAGGATCGGGTCTTACCCTTGAAGCGTAATCGGTTGCGCACGTCGCCTGGCTCCTCTGAGAAGATGGCGTTTTGTTGTCTCCAAAATCCTTCCTCGAAGGATCCTCTACTCTCAAGCACGAAAGCCTTCGCAGGTTGGTGCTAGCCAATCTTGCCTACACGGAGAATTTGGGAAAATCTGTGTATTTTTCTGATGAGAATCAAAAAAAATCCTCCCCTACAATTATATCCCTAGGATATTTGTAGAGAATTAATTTCCAAAATCAGTATTGTAATTTATCCAATTATAACTTAACTGATTTTAGTAATTTCCAAATCAGTATTATTACCAAATATTATTTAACTGATTCCAAGTCAGTATTTAAATAATATTTACTAATTCCAAATCAGCCTTAAATAACACTTTAATGATTTGGGTTATACACCAAGCCCATGGATCAACCCATGACCCATGGATCAGGCTGATGGGTCAAGAACTTCAATTGCAATTAAGTCCCTTGATTTATCAGCCCATCCCAATTGTTCCCATGTAATTAATTAACTATTAATTAATACCACCGAACTTTCCAATAATATTCAATTAAACCATTTAATTAAATCTTATTTATTTAAGTATAACAATTATACTTATTGTAGGCAAGAATACTTATTCTGCATCATTGGACTTTCTTATGTGCGATCCTGTAGGCCCATTCCAAATTGGCAACGGATAACTCAATCTCATTGATTAATCCATAAGTCATTAGTGGTCTCTAGCAAGACATAATGACTACCCAATTCAGAATGGAGGGTCGAATGGAGATTCAACACAACCTTTCCGAGCAAACTGCGTACGATCCTCTACATCGATATCCAGCTTAGCATAAGGCATGGAACCATCATCCTTATGTAGCTAAGCGTTTACTTGATCTCTTAGTGACACTGAATCCATCAAGCAAATGATATCCTTATCATTCCTTGGGCATGGCCATGCACTTTTCAGTTCACTATCAAGTGGCCAAGATATCATCTCTCACTTAAGAGAGATTTGTAGTCCCATCACTTCACCTACATACCTTAGCGTGTCTCATAGTGTACCCAATCATACCCGTACTTGGCAACCTGTTACGGCCCCGTTAGGCGTATGTCAAAGAACACTACAATTCACCTAAGACCATGTAGTGATTTCTGGTCTAAGGATCCTAGTACCAGTACTACTCAAAAGAATCACTCATGATCTGGTTAGTCCATGGAGTGTTTCTTTTGGCGGATCGATTTCATGAATTTAAATATGCACAAGGATATTACTATCATGAAATTAACTCATTTGATAAACAATCAATCAAGCGACAAATATCTTATTTACATAAATACCCTCAAAGTATATTTACATAAATAGCCCTCATTAGGGCACATTCACCAACAATCTCCCACTTGCCCGATGAAGGGCTATGTCCTAAACTGTTTAAGACCAAGCTCTATTACATGTCTATCAAACTTTGACTGTGGTAGAGCTTTTGTGAGAGGATCTGCTATATTGTCGTCTGACCCTATTTTGCACACTTTCACATCTCCTCGATCAATGATCTCTCGGATGAGGTGAAATCTTCTAAGTATGTGTTTGGTTTTCTGGTGTGACCGAGGCTCCTTAGCTTGTGCGATGGCCCCGTTATTGTCACAGAAAAGTTCTATCGGATCTTGGATACTCGGTATCACTCTGATGTCTGACACGAACTTTCTCAGCCAAACAGCTTCCTTTGCAGCATCTGATGCAGCAATGTACTCAGACTCTGTTGTAGAATCGGCTGTTGTATCTTGCTTTGAGCTTTTCCAACTTATTGCACCGCCATTCAGACTAAACACGTAGCCTGATTGTGACTTCATGTCATCTTGATCTGTTTGGAAAGCAGCATCAGCGTAACCTTGTACAATGAGCTGTTATTGTCCTCCATACACTAGCATTAATCCTTTAGTTCTTCGTAAGTACTTCAGGATTGCTTTGACTGCAGTCCAATGATCCATCCCTGGATCTTGTTGGTATCTGCTAGTCATGCTAAGTGCATGTACAACATCCGGACGGGTACACAACATGGCATACATGATAGATCCTATTGCCGAAGCATATGGGACTCTACTCATTGTATTCCTCTCCTCTCTTGTTGAAGGACCTTGGTTCTTCTTCAAGAGAAGGCCATGTCTAAATGGTACCTTACCATTTTTGGAGTTAGACATATTGAATCTTTTCAATATCTTGTCTATGTACCCTTCTTGACTTAGTCCCAGAAGCCTTTTAGACCTATCTCTATAGATCTTGATACCTAGTATCGTCTCAGCTTCTCCTAAGTCTTTCATAGAAAATACACTCCCCAACCATTGTTTGATGTCTTTCATCAAAGGAATGTCATTTCCTATGAGCAGGATGTCGTCTACATATAGGACAAGGAAAACAATCTTGCTCCCACTAACTTTCTTGTAAACACAAGGCTCATCTTCGTTCTTGATGAATCCGTAACCTTTTACTTCCTCATCAAAACGAAGATTCCAACTTCGAGATGCTTGCTTTAGTCCATAGATGGACCTCTGAAGCTTACATACTCGATTAGGATGCTTTTGATCGATGTATCCCTCGGGTTGTTTCATATAAACATCCTCGAGTAGGTTTCCATTCAGGAAAGCCGTCTTAACATCCATCTGCCATACCTCATAGTCAAAATATGCTGCTATGGCAAGCATTGTCCTAATGGACTTGAGCATTACGACAGGGGAGAAGGTTTCATCATAGTCAATACCATGAGTCTGTCTGAAACCTTTAGCCACTAGTCGTGCCTTGAAGATCCCGCCAGGTTTTAACTTGAAAATCCACTTGCAATCGACAACCTTTGCCTGAACAGGAGGGTCAATCAAAGTCCACACTTTATTGTCCCTCATGGATTGCATTTCAGATTCCATAGCTTCTAGCCATTTATCGGAATCCGGACTTTCTAAAACCTGTTTGTAGTTCGCGGGCTCATTAGAGTCCACCAAGATCAAATCTTGATCGTCAGTCACGAGAAATCCGTATCTCTCGGGTTGGTGACGAGATCTACCAGATCTTCTAGGTTCTTGTGTTGTTGACTCAGGTTGCTCATCTTCATGAGTTTCTATGTCAACTTCCATCTGAGTTTCTGTAGATCGTTCTACATTCTCTTGTGGTTCTTGAACTTCTCCGAGTTCTATTCTACTCCCACTGTCTTTCTTGTACAGATATTCTTTCTCTAAGAAAGTAGCTCCTCGAGCAACGAACACTTTGTTCTCAGTTGGGTTGTAGAATTGATATCCTTTGGTTTCTTTAGGATATCCCACAAATAGGCATTTGTCAGTTTTGGGTTCAAGCTTATTACTTTGTAAACGCTTTACATGAGCTTGACAACCCCAAACTCGTAGATAGGACATATAGGGCTTCCGACCCATCCATATCTCATATGGAGTCTTATCTACTGCCTTAGATGGAATACGATTCAATAAGTAGGCAGCAGGAAGGAGAGCATAACCCCAAAAGGATGTAGGGAGAGTCGCTAGGCCCATCATTGATCGAACCATATCTAATAAGGTCCGATTTCTCCTTTCGGATACACCATTCCATTGAGGTGTTCCCGGTGGAGTCAGCTGTGAAACAATTCCACACTGTTTTAGATAGCCATCGAACTCATCACTAAGGTATTCACCTTCTCGATCGGAGCGAATAGCCTTAATCCTTCTATCCAACTGATTCTCTACTTCGTTTTTAAACTCTTTGAACTTTTCAAAAGTTTCACTTTTATACCTCATTAAGTAGACATACCCATATCTACTAAAGTCATCAGTAAAAGTCACGAAGTATTCAAATCCACCTCTGGCTTGTGTGCTCATTGGTCCACATACATCTGTATGTATTAGGGCCAATAGCTCACTTGTTCTTTCACCTTTCTTATTGAAAGGACTCTTTGTCATTTTGCCTTGCAAGCAGGGTTCGCAGGTATCATATGATTCAAAATCAAATGAACCAAGCACTCCATCCTTGTGAAGCTTTTGAACTCGCTTTTCATTTGCATGGCCTAATCGACAATGCCAAAGGTATGTTGGACTTAAATCTTTTTTAGATGATTTAGCTTTCTTTTCTATGTTATAGACTGGTTTTTCTTGGGTCAAATCCAAGACATACAGACCGTTACACATATTTGTAACTCCGTATAAAATATCATTTCGATATAAAGATAACGAATTATTCTCTATAATAAATCGAAAACCTTTATTATCTAAACTCGAAACTGAAATAATATTTCTGCTCAAAGCAGGTACATAATAACAATTTTCAAGTTCGATATTTAAACCAGAAGGTAAAGACAGAGTGTAATCTCCAACTTCAACAGCAGCAACTCTTGCCCCGTTGCCCACTCGGAGATCTACTTCACCTTTCTTTGTTATCCTTCTATTTCTTAGTCCCTGCACATTGGTACAAATGTGAGCCCCACAACCAGTATCTAATACCCATGAGGTGGACATAGAAAGATTAATTTCTATAACAAAGATACCTGAAGCTGAAGGATTGCTTTCGAGAAACTTCTTGCAGTCTCTCTTCCAATGACCCTTCTGTTTGCAGAAGAGACATGTATCATCCTTTTTGGATCTTGTCTTAGCAGCTGGAGGAGCTTGTGGTTGGGAAGCAGTCTTACTGCGAGCTTTCTTATTCTGCCCAACTTTGGCCTTGCCATTAAGCTTCCTCTTCCCTTTACCTTTCTCTACAACTAACACTGGCGTTGCCTTCCGAAGGGTCTGTTCAGTGTTCTTTAACATGCCATGGAGCTCAGGAATACTCCTCTCCATGTTGTGCATATTGTAGTTCACAACAAAATCATTGTAATCATCAGGCAGTGAAGCTAAGATGATATCAATGGCCAACTCTCTAGCAAGAGCCGCATTTAATCTCTCTAGGGTATCAATATACCCTTTCATCTTGATCAAATGCGTACTTACCGACGAACCCTTCGCCATCTTGCATGAGATTAATGCTTTTATCGTAATGAACCTTTCATTACGGGCTTGCTCTCGGAACATTTCCGTGAGTGACTCATAAATCCGGAATGCTTCTGAATTCATGAATTGCTTCTGAAGCTCACCAGACATGGTCGCAAGCATCAGGCAAGTCACATCATCGGAATCGCTTTTCAGCTTTTCCCAGGCTCGTTGAACAGTTGCCGAAGCATTTTGTGGTTGTTCAGGTAAAGCGGTCTCTAAGACATTCAACTTCCTTTCTTGTTTGAGAACTATTCTCAGGTTTCTTTCCCAATCCAAGAAGTTTGGACCAACAAGTTTTTCTTTGTCCAAAATACTTCTTAGAGTGAGATTTGAAGTGACATTAGTGCTAGAAGATGCCATTTCTACAAAAGAAAATTTGCAAAATATTAGAATGAGTTTTAAAATTATTTTCCACAATAGCCAAAATTGAAATCCCAAACAATTTTGTGTTGGTGCTAGATTGTGGGCTGAAAATCCACAAAGAGTCAACCCCAGTCTTGCTTTGGCAAGTATCGTAGGGATCGGGCTCTTCTGGTAGGCAACGTTCAAATCACATTCCATGTAATTTAACGGTTTCCAATTGCAAACCATGCAACTTTTCGGTGATAGGATGAACATTCCAAATGTTTGACACCATCCTACCTTTGCAAAATTAATCCCTAGTCAACTTATCGGGTCAAGCTAGGATTAATTTTCCCAAGTTAAACCATCCCTCAAGGCATCACATCAATATGCACCCACACAGTTTTTCCATAACAAGTGGTAGTGATAAAGTTGAGCATCTAATACCCAAACAGTTTTTCCACTCATTAATGGTAGTGATAAAGTTGGGCACTATTATGTAACAACCCGCCGTATGAAGAAAACCTGAGGCCCTTGGGCTCTCCAAGTCCGTCAGACGTTCGACACTCAAGCGGGCCCTCAAGTATGGAAGCAAAATCTTGGGTTTTTGGGATTTTAGTTTGATCGGCTTAACATGCATTTTCGTTTATCATATTCATTTGCATATCAAATAAAATGAATAAAAGCAATGAATTGGGCTCTAGTCTATTACAAAGCCTTTTAAAATCTTCATATAGGGCCTCCGCTCCTGGGCTCCACCATGGACTCTTCTTGGAACCTCCTTTTGGGCCTAACTATTACATGATGATTTTATAGGCACGCAGGCCCAATTAAAAATTGGCTCGCAGGCCCCAACTTTTAAAACGTTAAAGTTAAAAGCCCAATTCATGCTTTGAAACACATAAAATGCATATGCTCATACAAGCCAGTTTTAATTTAAGCCGATTAATTTTAAGGATTGTGTAACTATTACAGAATTAAAATTGATCGTGTCATGATCAATTTTAATCAATCCTTCTGTTCATTTTACATTTATCCAAAATGATGCATGAACATGCTAGCATAATTATGATGCTTCACATAAAATTTAAACAATTTAAATTAAGCATCAAAATTAAAATAAATAAATAACAATTCAAAATTTAAACTAATTAATTAATCTAATTAATTAATTATTTATTTATTTATTTATCTTTTCTAATTATTTTAATCTAATTAAAATAATTATTTTAAAATTTATCTAATTATCTAATTAAGATAAATTTAAACTTATAGGATAAAATTCTAAATTAATCCTATCTTTATCTAATAAGACTATTTAATTAAAATCTTATTAAATAAAATTCAGAAAAATTTAAAATTTAATTTTCTGAAACTTTTGGGCAATAATCTAATTTAAATAAAATTCTGGGCTAGGGTTTTGAGGAGGACTCAAAGTCCAGGGGCCATTCTGCAATTTAAAACCATTTTAAAATCTGGCCAGACGGGGCAGTTCAGTAATTTACCGAAATTCCCGGGCTTAGGGTTTTAAAGGAACAAAACTTCTGGGGCTGGTTTGTAATTCTTAAAACAATTTTAAAACTGATGGCATTTTAGGGTTTTGAGGCTGCGGCGGGGGCATTTTGGTAATTTCAGCCCCTAGGGCTTCAACCACCCGCCGCCAACCTCCGGTCGTCTTCCTCGGCCCGTGCCGGTCACCCGCCTCGTAGACCAGAACATTTTGGTCACGATCGGAGCTTTCCCTCGACGGATTACGAAGAGAAAAACTCTTCCGACACATCTGGTGAAGAATCCGCAGCAACAACCGCGATTTTTTTTTTTGGCTCCGATTGATGACGGAGAAACAACGACGACCATCGCCGCTGTTTCAATCCGGCGTCAATGGAACCCAGACGCTATCCAGCGGCCACTTCGATGAAACCGAAGCAGCCCGCCAACATGGATTGCGTCATCACCAGATTTCGGAAGGCTCAACACCTGCGGGAAAAAAAAAACAGCAACCAACAACCAGCAGCCCATAAAAAAAAAACAAGAATGAATTTCGTTCGGCGAAAATCGTTTCTCAGGAGATGTTTCTAAACCCCAGATGCCAAATCGTTTAAAATTCCAACGAAAATAACAATAGATTGGATTTCAAAATTGAAATTTCCGGCAAGGAAACCATAAGCTTTGGTCAAAATCGTTCTTCTGGTACGGGTTTCCGGCCAAAATTTAGAAACCCAGAAAGAAGAAAATAAAACCAGTTTCAAAAACCAAACATGGAACTCTTCCATGGATCTTTCGAAATCGATCGACCCCGGAACCATTCGGAGTAGGGTGAGACAACCCCTTGAAGCCCGGCGAATAATTATAACAGCCCAAGGAAAAAAAAACCAGTTTCGGTGATAATATTTTCAAAAAAAAAAAAAAAAACCGATACCAAAACCAAAACCAGAAAACAATTTCCAATTTGGCTATCAATAATAAAGAATTGATTTTTTTTTTTCAAAACAAACCAATTGTTTAAATAATTAATTTTAGTTTTAACACTAAAATTAGGAACCTGGCTCTGATTACCACTGTTGGGAATAGTCTAGGTGTTTAATCCAATTAAACAGCGGAATCCTAAACTATGAGGATCGGGTCTTACCCTTGAAGCGTAATCGGTTGCGCACGTCGCCTGGCTCCTCTGAGAAGATGGCGTTTTGTTGTCTCCAAAATCCTTCCTCGAAGGATCCTCTACTCTCAAGCACGAAAGCCTTCGCAGGTTGGTGCTAGCCAATCTTGCCTACACGGAGAATTTGGGAAAATCTGTGTATTTTTCTGATGAGAATAAAAAAAAATCCTCCCCTACAATTATATCCCTAGGATATTTGTAGAGAATTAATTTCCAAAATCAGTATTGTAATTTATCCAATTATAACTTAACTAATTTTAGTAATTTCCAAATCAGTATTATTACCAAATATTATTTAACTGATTCCAAGTCAGTATTTAAATAATATTTACTAATTCCAAATCAGCCTTAAATAACACTTTAATGATTTGGGTTATACACCAAGCCCATGGATCAACCCATGACCCATGGATCAGGCTGATGGGTCAAGAACTTCAATTGCAATTAAGTCCCTTGATTTATCAGCCCATCCCAATTGTTCCCATGTAATTAATTAACTATTAATTAATACCACCGAACTTTCCAATAATATTCAATTAAACCATTTAATTAAATCTTATTTATTTAAGTATAACAATTATACTTATTGTAGGCAAGAATACTTATTCTGCATTATTGGACTTTCTTATGTGCGATCCTGTAGGCCCATTCCAAATTGGCAACGGATAACTCAATCTCATTGATTAATCCATAAGTCATTAGTGGTCTCTAGCAAGACATAATGACTACCCAATTCAGAATGGAGGGTCGAATGGAGATTCAACACAACCTTTCCGAGCAAACTGCGTACGATCCTCTACATCGATATCCAGCTTAGCATAAGGCATGGAACCATCATCCTTATGTAGCTAAGCGTTTACTTGATCTCTTAGTGACACTGAATCCATCAAGCAAATGATATCCTTATCATTCCTTGGGCATGGCCATGCACTTTTCAGTTCACTATCAAGTGGCCAAGATATCATCTCTCACTTAAGAGAGATTTGTAGTCCCATCACTTCACCTACATACCTTAGCGTGTCTCATAGTGTACCCAATCATACCCGTACTTGGCAACCTGTTACGGCCCCGTTAGGCGTATGTCAAAGCACACTACAATTCACCTAAGACCATGTAGTGATTTCTGGTCTAAGGATCCTAGTACCAGTACTACTCAAAAGAATCACTCATGATCTGGTTAGTCCATGGAGTGTTTCTTTTGGCGGATCGATTTCATGAATTTAAATATGCACAAGGATATTACTATCATGAAATTAACTCATTTGATAAACAATCAATCAAGCGACAAATATCTTATTTACATAAATACCCTCAAAGTATATTTACATAAATAGCCCTCATTAGGGCACATTCACCAACATGATTGAGAGGTGGGACAAATCATCAAGATATTAAATTCATTAATCAAAAATTTTGTTCTAATCCAAAACAACAATGGAGGATTTAATTAAAGATTATAACATACGTTTCAAATTAGGATGGTTATGAGTAAATAATTGAGTGAGATTGTTTTTGGTCTATGGTGGGATTTCCTTTTTTGCTTCGCAATATTAAAATAATACCTTGTTCTATTTCTTATAAAAATACAAATTCATAGTTGGAGTTTGAGGTTGAAGGCGGTATAGATTAATACTAGTTATCTCCGCCGGCGCAACGCACGGTAAATTATACACCTACGGAGACATCTTGCAGGTTCTTATAAAACTATATACATCTTATCACGGTAATAATAATTTATTTATTAACATTATTTATTTTAGAGTATAATATTTTATATGAATTTTAAATTGGTAATGTTATTTTACAAACAATGTGTATACAAATTTTTAGTAAATTATAATATTAATAATTTATTTGTTAATTTTATTAATATTAATTTTTGATATAATTGAGATAATTTTGATCACATTTTAATAGAAAAATGACTATGAAAAAAAATTGTAACTAAATATTAATAAAAATATTTTAAAAATTAAGATTTATTTAATTCATATATTTATGTATAACTTTTTTCATAATATTATTATTTAATATATTAAATAATAAAATTAATAAAAAATTTTAATTATGTTATTAAAATCATAATTTAAAAATCATTAATACTAATGTATAATTTTTCAATTATTGAAAGTTTAATGAAAATTTAATATCATCAAATCATTACATAATTGATATTTTTTACGGTATATTTCAAATTATGAAATATAATTTACATTAAAAGTTTAATATTTTAGTAAATTTGATGATATAAAAATATGATTATTCCTTTTTTGTCTAACCATTCAAAAATTTTTTTGTAAAAGTAAAAAAAGAAAAAAAATTATACAAAAACGTATGGGAAACCGTGGGTTTATTTGATAAAAGGGGTTGCACATTAATAGATAAATAGATTAATACATGTGTTTAAAGTCATATTTATTTTTTCTTATTATCTTTATCTAGATTTTAATCTTATTTAGCATCATTCTAATTATTTTTATCTCTTCAAAGTTTTATCATCTTATCTCATTATTAAATTAATTTTTAGATCTTCAAAAGTTAAATTCATATTAAGCAATAATTATATTTATTTTTATTTCATAATTAGAGTTTAAATTAGTTATTTTATTTAAAAATATTTAAAATATATTAAAATATCTTTTAATAACAATTAATGTAGTTATGTATCTATTAACATATGGGGACTTTTTTTTTTTTTTTTTCTCTTATGTGCATAAATTATATGTGTAAATGAGAATTAATGATTTAGTGACAAAACTCCCTAAGGAATTAAAATTGATTGATTGATTAAAATAATTAGTTTTTATCCATGAAAGTTATAGATAAATACATTAAATTATATAATAATTATTTTTGTTTAAAATCATATTATTATTATTTTAATAAATTAGTGAAATTTAATGTATAATCTTTATCATCATGATAAAGATAATCAATATATAAAATATATTACAACTAATAAAAATTTTAAGAGATAATAGAAGAAGAGTTTGAGAAATATCACAATTTCATTTCACGAGAAGAGTGAGGGAGATGAAGGATGAGAGTGAGTTGTTGATCTCTTGTAGAAGTCATGAAGATTTCTATTTAAAAAAAAAAAAAAAGAAGAAGGCAAACTGATAATTAATCTTTATCATCATGATAAAAATAATCAAGATATAAAAACTTATTACAATTAATAAAAATTTTAAAAGATAATAGAAGAAGTGTTGGAGAAATACCATAATTGCAATTTGTGAGAAGAGTGAGGGGGATGGAAAATGAAAGAGAGTTGTTGATTTCTTGTGGAAGCCATGAAGATTTTAGTAAAAAAAAATAATAATAATAATCAGTCTTTATCATCATGATAAAGATAATCAAGATATAAAATATTATCACAATTAATCAAAATTTTAAGAGATAATAGAAGAAGAGTTTGAGAAAGACCACAATTGCAATTCGTGAGAAGAGTGAAGGAGATGAATGATAGTAGAGAGTTGTTGATTTCTTGTGAAAACCATGAAATTCCTGTAAAAATTAAAAACAAAAAAACTCATAATTAGTATTTATCATCACGATAAACGTAATCAAGATATAAAATATTATTATGATTAATAAAAATTTTAAGAGATAATAGAATAATTAATTTTATCACACAGAATGTATGTACAAAGTAGTAGTTAAGAAAAAACGTTTATATTCGATTGATGCAAATTAAATATTAACGAAAATATATTATTGCACAATTAATATTTGAATTATGATAAAAAAAATTTGTGACAAATGATTACGCCACCGTGTTTTAATATTGTGAAAAATATGAAATTATTTTTGTGAAAAAATGTGTATTAATATTTGAATTATAATAAAAATTTTAAGAGGTAATGGAAAAATAGTTGGAGAAAGACCACAATTGGAATTCGTGAGAAGAGTTAGGGAGATGAAAAATGTGAGAGAGTTGTTGATTTCTTGTGGAAGCCATGAAGATTTCTGTAAAAAAAACACACACACAAAACACAAAACACAAAAAAAACATGGTAATGAGTCTTTATCATCATGATGAATATAATCAAAATATAAAATAAAAAAATTAAAGAAAATATATACATATTGATGACTTTGGACCCGTGTCCTAAATTTTGATATTTTTCAAAGAAAAAACAAAGAACAATTTCAGATTCCATGAACAATACATATCATAATGAGTGGCATTAGATAAAAGTAATGCAAAGTGATTAACATATAACAGATTAATATACCTTTGGTATTTGAGAATGGTGAGGGAGATGAAAGAAAATTGTGGTAGCTATGAAGATTTCTGTATAAAAAAAAGAGAGAAATATATATATTTTGGTTGATGATTTCGTCTCTGTGTGGTGTGTGAGAATGAATGGTTGATGGGGAGTGAAGAAAGATATATACAATTGACGTTCAAGATAAAAATTTTAAAATAAAAGATGAAGAAAACGATGGAATTATATTTTCGAATTTAAAGTGATAGTTGATGATAAGTTTACTATTAGTAATTAAAAGTGAGATTAGTAATTATAAGTGAAATTGTATTTAGTGAATATATTAAATCTTTAAATGACACGTCATCAGGTTGGGGGCTTGATTGTTGAAGGATTTCACCTACTTTAGTATATTTAAGATAAAAAAAACTTATTCATATTACTAATACATTTATTGTTAACGGCGATATAAATTCCGAAAAAAAAATGAGAGTTTCGCCTCACTGTTGAGGGGGGGGGGGGGAATTTCAGTTAGTATATAGTAGGACTAAAAGTAAAAAAAGAGATATACTCTATTTGATTTTTTAAAAAAAACCGAGTTTATTGGACAAAAACTGGGTTTTTTGTCAAAAAGGCAAAAAATAAGTGGGTCAGCCGCATTTAATGCGTATTAAATGCGTCTGTCCCCAACTGTCATTGGTTTCTCTCTCTCTCTCTCACTCCTCACGAGCCTCATTTGTTTGAATTCTTAGGCCACTTTACATAAAAGTTTATGTAAACTGCTAGTTTACATAAAAGTTTATGTAAAGTCGCGTTGTATTGGTGTAAACTGTCACTTTACATAAACTGGCAGTTTACATTGACTTCTCACGCCACCTTACATAAACTTTGCAGTTTACATATGTAAACTCGCAGTTTACATATGTAAAGTTTATGTAAACTGCCCGTTTACATAAAAGTTTATGTAAAATCGCGTTGTATTGGTGTAAACTGCCAATTTACATACATCGTTCTGATTCAATGTAAACTGCCAATTTACATAAACTTTTATGTAAACTGGCAGTTTACATTGAATCAGAACGATGTTTTTACACTAACAAAGACCACTTTGAACCAGAAAACATTAACATAAAAGAAAAGCATTTTGACCAAAGAATCAGCAGTTTACATAAGCCAACATTACTTTACATAAACATTCAGCACTTTACATAAACAACCAACACTTTACATAAACGAATCAGAACGATATTTTTACACTAACAAAGACCACTTTGAACTAGAAAAGAGTATTTAACATAAAAGAAAAGCATTTTGACCAAAGAATCAGTAGTTTACATAAGTCAACAATACTTTTGCAGAACGCAGCTCTGTTCTTTGCTGTTTTTCAGAAAATCTAGAAATCCAAAGTTGCTTATATAAATTTATAAGTAAACCTTATGCAAAGAGATTTAAATCGAGCTATAGTTTGCTTAAATCGGACAAAAAATGAAGAAGATATTGAAAGGATTTGCCACATAGGATCTGGGTTTGCACTTGCTCGATTTACCACGCAACAAAAATTTCTAATTAAAGCGGAATCTTAGAAAAATACCTTTGAAGCGTGCACCTGGTGATTCTCTTGTATGCCTCAAGACTATGACTTCACGTTGTGTGGGCAACGAACTAGAAGTTAATTGATCAGCTACTCACCACAATCCACCTGCTAGAAAAATCCAGCACCTCCTAGCACGTACTGCAAACACACTGCCCGAAGAGAGAGAAAGCAACACACGGGGCTAGCAAAATAAGACCAAAATTTTGGCCAAATAAACCAAGAGGCCAGCCGTCAATTGCTAAGAAAATTCGACTTGGAGAGAGAAAATTTTCTCTCTCTAGAAATCCTGTGGATTAATTATTTTTTTGAATAGCTAATCCCTTGTCTATTTATAGAGTTACAAGAGAGACCCCAAGTTGGTTTAGGATTGGTCTCCTAATGGGTTTAGGTAATGAATTAGTTTCCAAATGCAATTAGGTAACCAATTTGATAGGATAAACCAAATCCTACTAGATTCCTAATCTCTAGAATTTCTTAATTCCAATTGAAACTTAAGACTTAATTAATTAAATAATTCCACTTTGTTAATTACTTAATTAACCATTAGGAATTAATTAAATAATTCCAATTTGTTAATTACTGAATTAACCCTTAGGAATAATTAACCAATTAATTAATTAAATCTACCTATTCAATTAACTCATTACAAAATTAATCGTACCACTAACAGATTAATTTTGGCACTACCATCATACACCAGAATTGCTTCCAGAACAACTTAATTAAATTATATTCATTAATCTACCCACATCAAAGATATAATGCTCGTTAATTATAAATAAATTTACTGATAAATTAATTAATTAACTTCTTTAATTCCGAGACTAGTACCACTCGACCTTTTTACTATACCGGACATAAGTCCACTGGCCGGGTTTAGTATAATAAACATTTCGAGCTCATATCGGGAGCACCATCACCCCGGACGCACCGGTACATGGTTTCCTTTCGACAAGCAGCAGCACACCAAGCAACTAAACACGCGCACCCAACCTACCGAGATTATTGGCCACAATTGACCTCACCCATTGGCAGATCAAAGTACACTATGTCTAATCCTCATGCCCGCTCGAGTCTAGGGATTAAGAGATAGAATACAAGGAACGATTTGTCTATTAAATCAGTACAAGACAAATCATTCCTAAAGGTCAAGTTCAATATGCCCCAAGCATATCTATATGATTCAATTAGTTTAGACAAACCAATTATCTGAATCACATAATAACCTAAACCGACAGTTTGTCTAAAACTGTCTCGGTTACGAACCTCATTTATATATTATGTCTTTCAACCAATGATGAGATCTACTGTGTCACACCAGACACCTCATCATCTACTTACATAATATAAATGGATAATTAATGCACAACAAGATATAACCAAAACATAAATCGATATATTACAGGGAAAAAGTACAACACAAGCATAGCTTATGTATTCAATTCCAACAGATATGAATTTCTGATGTATAGTCATTACTTCAGATTTTTTTGCGAAAAGAACAACACTTGCAGCTCTGTTTCAGAGCTGATTTATTGGATATTTGCAAGTCCAAATAAAGATCCATAAAATTATGTGTAATCCTTGTAAGGAGAGGTTTAAAACAAGCCAAAGTTTGGTCAAAACGGACGAGAAATGAGGGAGATATGGAATTCCAAAGTTGGATAACAGCTGCAGAATTTTCAAGCCACTTTACATAAACTTTGCAGTTTACATATGTAAACTCGCAATTTATGTAAACTGTCAGTTTACTGCAAAGTTTATGAAAACTGACAGTTTACATATGTAAACTGCTAGTTTACATAAAAGTTTATGTAAAGTCGCGTTGTATTTGTGTAAACTGCCACTTTACATAAACTTTTACGAAAACTGGCAGTTTACATTGAATTCTCACGTCACTTTACATAAACTTTGTAGTTTACATATGTAAACTCGCAATTTATAGTTTACATATGTAAACTGGCAACAGTACTTTACACAAACATTCAACACTTTACATAAACAACCAACACTTTACAGAAACGAATCAGAATGATGTTTTTACACTAACAAAGACCACTTTGAACCAGAAAAGAGTATTTAACATAAAAGAAAAGCATTTTGACCAAAGAATCAGTAGTTTACATAAGCCAACAGTACTTTTACAGAACTCGGCTATGTTCTTTGCTATTTTTCGGAAAATCTAGAAAGCCAAAGTTACTTATATAAATTTCTGAGTAAACCTTATGCAAAGAGGTTTAATCGAGCTATAGTTTGCTTAAATCAGACAAAGAATGAAGAAGATATGAATTTTTGAAGTACAACCATTACTTCAGATTTTTTTACGAAAAGAATAGCACTTGCAGCTCTATTTCAGAGCTGATTTATGGGAGATTTATAAGTCCAAATAAAGATCTGTAAAATTATGTGTAATCCATGTAAAGAGAGGTTTAAAACAAGCTAAAGTTTGGTCAAAACGGATGAGAAACGAGGGAGATACGGAATTTCAAAGTTGGATGACAGCTGCAGAATTTTCACGCCACTTTACATAAACTTTGCAGTTTACATATTTAAACTCGCAGTTAATGTAAACTGCCAGTTTACATATGTAAACTGCAAAGTTTACTGCAAAGTTTATGTAAACTGCTAGTTTACATAAAATTTTATGTAAAGTCGCGTTGTATTGGTGTAAACTGCCACTTTATATAAACTTTTATGTAAACTGGCAGTTTACATTGAATTCTCACGCCACTTTACATAAACTTTGCAGTTTACATATGTAAACTCGCAGTTTATGTAAAATGCCAGTTTACATATGTAAACTGACAACAATACTTTACACAAACATTCAGCACTTTACATAAACAACCAGAAAAACGAATCAGAACGATGTTTTTATACTAACAAATACCACTTTGAACAAAAAAATAGTATTTTACACTAAGAAATAGCATTTTGACTAAATAATCAGTAGTTTACATAAGTTAATAGTACTTTACATAAACAAGCAGCATTTTACACAAACACCATTTTACACCAACAAGTCAGCAAAAACATACGATTTTACATAAAAAAATATATCTTTTTGCCAAAAATCTAGTTTTTTCTTTCATCTTCATGGGCTACAAACACAACCAAACGAATATCCTACTTCAGATCTATAAAACCCTACTTTTCTTTTCATTTTTGTGGCTGATTTAGGGTTCTCCCAAATCCAAAAAATGGCAAAATGGTAGAAAATGGTATGGGTTTTGAAGCTTGAGATGTGGGGAGTATTTTGGCGGTGATATATCTTCAAAAATTTTCGCGGAATGGCCGAAATCGGTGCGAGAGAAGAGAGAAAAGAGGCTGCTGAAGGAGAAGATGAGAGAGTGTGAATAGATTAGGGTTTGAGGGGAGAGAGGCTGCTGAGTATATATATAAGAGGCGCGTGTAAACACTCACAACTCTTCAATTTTTGACCTCCGTTTTTCTCTTTTATTTTTTAATTTTTTTCAGCTAGGTGTATGGAAAATTCCATTACTCCTAGTAGTATTATATAATTTGCCGGGAAATTTTGGGCGTTTCGAAATGAATGAGATATATACAACTGTTTAGGCTTGATTTTCATTGAGAAAATAGGATGAGATGACTACTATTGGATCTAAGTGTATATACACACCGTTAGTAGTTAATTTTTTAACTATGAAACTAGTAGGTCTGCAAACTATACTAATATTAAATGTTTTCTCCATTTACTTACTAGGTAGACTTTTTCCGGATCCGTATACTGTAGGACTATAGGAGTAAAATTCATCATGCTCTTACTGTAGCGTTACAGTAACGCGTTACAGTTGCGCTACAGTAACGCGCTACAGTTTTTTTTTCCACGCATAGCCTTTTTAAAAAAAATTACTTTTTTTAAAATAATAAGACAGTAGATATCAGATCAATAGCTATATATATAAGATCAAGAATATAAAAAGAAATCATACAATAGAACTAAAACATACTTAACAAGGGAGATCACATCATGATTATATAGGCATCAAATCACAGAACACTAGACATCAGATCAAGAATATAAAAGAAATCATATAATATAACTAAAACATACTTAACAAGGGAGATCACATCAATGATTATATAGACATCAGATCACAGAATACTAGATATCAGATCAACAGACTATAGATATCAGATCAATAATATAAAATAAATCATAAAATAGAACTAAAATATACTTAACAAGGGAGATCAAATCATGATTATATAGAAATCAGATCAACAGATTATAGTTATCAGATCAAGAATATAAAAGAAATCATATCATACAACAAAAACGTCCATAACATGTATCACAATATCTAAAATTTTTAATTATAAAACAAATAAAATGATAATTTAAAAACATTTTTTTATAAAATTCAAAAACATTTTAAAAAATATTGAATTGTTTATAAAAAATGGACGGAATGAGGAAGGCAAAAAAAAAATAATTAAAAAAATAGCCAAAAATATCAAAAGAAAGGAAAAAGGAATTGTAGCAAAATCTTGTGAAGGAATTGTTTAGAAATGGAGATCTCCGCTGAGCGCGTCTCACTGGAGACCGAAAAAAAATTACACCCGCGCCACTCGTCTGCTTTTTTCCCATAAATAGCCCATCTTAAAAAATTTACTATTTTTGGGATATGAGTAGAATTGAATGATGGTGATATAAGACCACCATATAAATTACCCTTTTTTCACGCTATTTCGCCTAAATTAAAAGTCAATTTAATTAATTTTAAAGAGATTAATTAATAACGATTTTTGTCCCTTAATGTTTTTGTTAGTTATATAATTATACACCCACCAGCTATGTACCATGAAAATATGAGTAAAGAATAAATTTGGAAAAAATAATCACAAAAAATAAATTATATTTTGATAAAAAAATATATGAAAAAATAGCCTATCGTATGTAACAGATGTTAATATTTATCTTATCTCGTCAAATGCTTATCTTCTCCCCTTGTAATATCTTTCAGTTATTATATTCTTAGATCAATTATTTTACTTATTTAATAAGAAAAATTGTAAACAAAAAAAAAAGAAAAAAGAAAAATTAATCAATATTAGTATTATCCATAACAACCCCTAGTATTAAGAAAAAGAAGTCTAACAACTACTAACTATCTAGCTACCAAGTTAGCAAGTTTGTTAAGTCACTTATCTTCCCAACTTTGATTTTCATATGATGTTTATGTAATTATGTTACATTAGCTATTTAATAATTTAATGTACAGGTGGTGTAAAATCCGACAAATTATATTGTACACTTAGGGGTATAGAGCATTATACCCCAAGTATTTTAATATTAAAATATTTTATCATGTAATGCGATAATCCTCCCTAAATATTCATTATTCCCCCTTTGTCTCATTTGTTAAAGGACACATTGCTAATATTACTGGTGAAATCTCTTCCAGCCCGTGATTTGAAAGTATCTCTTAAGTATTTTTAAAAATATCGTTTCTCTAAATATTACTACTACATTTATATTTTTAGGCAATTAATGTATATATGGAGCTTTTAATATATACTTAAAAAGCCTAAACTTCTCTATTAGTTTCTACGTTTTACCATTTTTCATGTACCACTTCCTATGGAACATAAGGAATGTAGTTGTCGTTAATATTTGCAGCATTAATATTTATTTATACTCTAAAAAAATTTAATATTAAACTTTCACTTTTCGTATTTAAGGTGTATTTATTTTATCTATTAGTGTAGAATTTTATTTTTTAAAGAAAATATAAGTTTATGAAAATATGAAACTGAAACCAAAACTTAAAAATTAACAGTAAATTAACTAGTATATTCTAATAGTATATATATATAAATGCAAATTGTGAAGATATGAAAACTACCTGATATATGTAGCTATCTATAAATCTATAATCCTTACAAAACAAATAACTGGAGAAATCTGAAATGAAATTATTTATATATGTCATTTTAAAATCTTTTTCCTCTATTTTTCTCTTCTTATATATTTTTCTTACCCATCCCATATAAGTTATTATTTGTGAAGGGAGAAAAAAAAAAAACTGAGACATAAACAATTTTTGCTTAACTTTTTTCTCCTATGTTAATTTAGTAACAAGTCACATAGATGGGCTGTTCATAGCGCAAAATATATATTACATTTACCAGGGTCTGAACTACAATTTGTAGCCCACTTTTTACTATTTGTAGTCTTATTTTTAAAGTTTATTATTCAAAATGTCTCTCTAACAAAAAAAAAAAAAAAAAACTCAACATTCTTTTTTATTTCTTCTTCTCATTTTTCAAACTCCACCACCAACACACTACCCTCACATTCAATTTCACCATCTCCTTTACCTATTCTTTTCAAGTTGTGGTTATAAAATATGAAACCTTATCACCATATCATCATAAGTTCTTTCAATTGAATTAAAATAGTTATATTACACGAATTTTAAAATTCCGATCAACACTGATAATGAACCTCCGATATGGAGAAAATTTATGCACAAAAAGTTTAATTAAAGAACATTTGAATTCTGAAATAATTATTTTTACTTAGTGCATAACATATTCTCATAATAACATAATAGAATTTGTTCATAATTACACACATATATATTTATGTATTTATTTTGCTCATTTTTTGGAATTATTTTTCTTCCCGCAGATACCACTTAACGATGCCCAGAGCCACCATGAGGCAATTCACGCCGTCATCTTCTTCTTTCAGCCTTACCCAAATTCTAACCATGTCCTTGTCATCTTCCTTGTCTTCTCTGCAACAACAATAGCAGGAAGAACCGCTCCAAGAAATGCTTCATTTTTCACAAAAATAAGCCTTTTGAGGAAGATGACAACGATGATCACGAGGATGGAAATCAAAATCATTGTTGCAATCATTGAAAGATTATCTGTCCGGGCCTAGCCAGAAACTCACTTTCGTGCTACGCATTCCAGAATCAGAATCTCTGGCCATGCCTAGACGCTAGCACAATTGCTATTCCAACCCTTTTGAAATAACATTGCGCGGGATCTGGGTTTGCACTTATTCGATTTACCACGCAACAATAATTTTCTAATTAAAAGCAAAATCTTAGAAAAGTACATTTGAAGCGTGAACTCAGGTGATCGCTTGTATAACTCAAGACTTTGATTGCACGTTGTGTGGGCAACGATCTAGCAACCAATTGATCAGCAATCCAAAAAAAAAAACAAAAAAAAACTGCATCAGAAACCTAGCCAGATAATTCCGCCGTCCGCCGCTTGCGAGTGTAGATCCACGCGCCGCCGATTATCCACGTGCCGCCGCCCGCCTTGTTCACGCGCCACTAAGAAGCTAGGGAAGCAACCGGCCGGCCGATCTAAGAGAGAGGGCAACCGATAGGATTCTCGAAAATCCGACTTTGAGGGAGAAATAATTATTTCTCTCTCTAGAATTTTATCTCTCTAGTTTCTTGAATTGTGAAACTATTGAATTGTGTATTTTGAATAGCTAATTCCTTGTCTATATATAGAGTTACAAGAGAGACCCCAAGTTGGTTTACGATTGGTCTTCCTAATGGGTTTAAGTAATTAATTAGTTTCCAAATCCAATTAGGTAACCAATCTGATAGGATAAACCAAATCCTACTAGATTTCCTAATCTCTAGAATTTCTTAATTCTGACTTAATTAATTAATTAAATAATTCCACTTTGTTAATTACTTAATTAACTCTTAGGAATAATTAATCAATTAATTAATTCTACCTATTCAATTAACCCATTACAAAATTAATCGTACCACTAACAGATTAATTTTGGCACTACCATCCTACACCAGAATTGCTTCCGAAATAACTTAATTAATTTATTCATAATCTCCCAACATCAAAGATATAGTGCTCGTTAATTTATTAATTTACTGATAAATTAATTTATTAACTTCTTTAATTCCGAGAGTAGTACCACTCGACCTTTTTACTATACCGGACATAAGTCCACCAGTTGGGTTTAGTATAATAAACATAACGAGCTCATCTCGGGAGCACCATCACCCCGGACGCACCGGTACATGGTTTCCTTTCGACAAGCAGCAACACACCAAGCAACTAAACACGCGCACCCAACCTACCGAGATTATTGGCCACAATAGACCTCACCCATTGACAGATCAAAGTACACTATGTCTAATGCTCATGCCCGCTCGATTCTAGGGATTAAGAGATAGAATACCAAGAATGATTTGTCTATTAAATCAGTACAAGACAAATAATTCCTAATGGTCAAGTTCAATACGCCCCGGGCATATCTATATGATTCAATTAGTTTAGAAAAACCAATTATCCGAATCACATAATAACATAAACCGACAGTTTGTCATAAGCTATCTCAGTTACGAACCTCATTTATTTATTATGTCTTTCAATCAATGATGAGATCTACTATGTCACACAAGACACCTCATCATCTACTTACATAATACAAATGGACAAATCATGCACAACAAAATATAACCAAAACATAAATCGATATATTAATTGGAAAAATGTACAATACAAGCATAGCTTATGTATTCAGCTCTAATAATCATGCCCATGGAGACGGCTGTGATGGTGATGGTACTAGTTCTAGTAATTGATCGGGGTTTCATTCGATTAACACAAGCAGTTGTTTAGGAATTTTTTACTAAAAAAAAATGATTATTTTCCTCCCCTATTTCCTCCTTTTTTAAAATCTTTTTATTTTTTAAAAAATATTGTATGTGTGAGAATTGTTCTTATAATTGATTATTGTAGGATTAAATATGTTTAAAATAATTAAAATAGTATTCATTTTGTTGGGATAAAAAAATATATATTCATTTTGTTGAATTTTGATAAATTATTTAAAAATTAGTAAAAGGACAATTTGTAAAGATTGTTTTGAAAATAGGGCTATAAATAATAAAAAATGGGTTACAACTAGTACTACCCTTCTTATATACTAATAGATTATATACATTAAAAAAACATAATAAATATATATATATATAAACATTACTTCATTTTCTAAAAAAAAAAAAAAAACCCTATTTTCTAGTAGTTTATATGTTACTGCTCCTATAGGAGACTGACGCACGTCAGTCACTGACTGACGTGTCACACGTCAGTTTAGTTTTTTTTTTTTTTTTAGGTACCTATTTTGTCCTTTTTTTTTTCTTTTTCCCTTTTTTTCCTTCCTTGTATGGATTTTTCTTTTCTTTTTTTCAGAGGCTTTTTTTTTATTCATTTTTTAAATAATTCAGTATTTTTTAATGTTTTTAATTTTTTTAAAAAAATAATAAAAAATATTTTTTAATTATGATATTTTTGGTCTTGTGATATAATATTTATAATATGATGGGATGATATGTGTTATGATATATGCTAATATGATATCTTTTATCTTGTGATATAATAAGTGTTATATGCTGATATGATATATGTTATATGTTGATATAATATGTTATATCTTGTGATATGATATATGTTATATTCTGATATGATATCTTCTGTCATCTAATATCTACTCTATTTTTTTTGTCTTGAGATATAATTTCTGTTGTCCGCTGATACGATTTTTTTTGTCTTGTGATGTGATTTCTTTTGTATTTGTGATATGATTTCTTATATATTGTGATATGATTTATTTTAGTCCGCTAATATTATTTCTTTTGTCTTGTGATATGATATCTGTTATATGCTGATATGATATCTTTTGTCTTGTGATATGATATCTTTTATATGCTGATATGATATCTTGTATCTTGTGATATGATATCGGTTATATGCTGATATGATATCTTCTGTCATATGATTTCTTTTGTCTTATGATATGATATCTGTTATATGCTGATATGATATCTTTTGTCTTGTGATAAGATATATTTTATATGCTGATATAATATCTTTTGCCTTGTGATGTGATATCTATTATATGTTGATATGATATCTTTTGTTCTCTGATATCTAAAAGCATCTCCAACCATATTTAAAAATTCAATTTTTTTCCAAATTTAACCTTAAAAATTGTTCCAATCCATATAGTAAAATTTTACCATATAGAGAAAAATAAATATATATGTTATATTTAGCCTATGAAAAAGTCCACAGCATGCATTACTTTAGCGGTGGGCCGTTTTTATTTCTTAAATATTTTTTCAACTTCATTTTTTTTTTTTGTTAACTTTATTATTTTTTTTCTTTTTCTTTTTATTGATTTTATTTTAATTTTAACACTAATAAAATTTTATTATTAACATATATTTAATATTAATAATTAATGTATGATTAAAAATTTTGTATTTTATTATATAATTCAACATTTTGTATTTAAAAATATAATTTAAAATTAAAATATTAAATTTATAAATATAAATATGTTTATAAAATATATAATGTGAACGAGTAAAAAAATTATAGTAATATAATAATAAAAATAAATTTAAATTTAAATAAAATATTATTTTTAAGTTAGAAATTAGAGTCGTTGGATTAAAGTTAGGGTAAACACTGTATACCAATCTATTTTTTTACCCAACCAAAAACCCATCCAAATTCCTATCGAATCCTATTTCCTACAAAAAAAGAAAAAAAAAACTCTATTTCTACCCAACATATATTTCCAACATCAAAGACAATAAAATTCAACAAGAAATTCAAGTAACTAAAAATTAGAATGTTCACGAGCTGTTATGACTGGAGAAGTATTGATATTCAATAAACTTCCACCATAAATTAGCCTATGATGTAGCAATTACTATTACAAATCAAAACGAGGATCATTAATCAAATCTGTTGATGATGAATGCTGACACAGTAAGAATTGCCCAGATATGGAAATGTGCAAATGAAGCAAAATTCAGATAACTTACAAAATGATGATTAGGTTTAGTTCGGCGCTCAGGGAGGGAAAAGTCTTTCTGTGCGCATGGTTGGGGATAAGTCTTCCTGAGCGTATAATCTGAAATCAAACTCCGGAGAGCATGGTTCGGGATAAGGGGAGGTGGGTCAGTTAAGCTTAGATTGGAAATCGGACATCTACGGTGACCGGCGTCAAGCCACCTCTTGATTGAGGACCGATCAAAAGTATGACCCGACGAGAGAATAACCGGGTCAGACATTATCTCGAGTGAAATCGGGCATTTGAAATCTTCCGGGACCTCCAACGTCCGATTTGCCATTTTTCCTTTCCTTTTCCCCTCTTTCACTCAATCTGACTATTTTATGGAAATACGTTCACACACAGAGTACGTGTCAATTGTGTGTTTGTGGGAAGGTCAAAGAGAAGAAAAGACGAAGGAACTAGGAGGAAGAAAAAATAGAGAAAATAATTTTAGGGAGGAGAAGAGATTCACTTGATATTGAATATTTGACCCTACATTGCGTAACTTGTTAAAAAATCGATCCAATCACACATTGTCTAACCAAATCAAATTATCTCTTCATGCGTTCCTCAACAAATCCGATTCGTCAGAATTCTTCCCCCCAACTAATGAAGAGATTTTGGCGAAATTGCGAAATGCGGTGAATTACACTTACAATTAGTATTAAATATTATTTTTTTATCATATTTTTTTTATCAAAATATCTTTATGATTACATTTTTGATAAAAAAAATAGAGTAAAATATACTCCATCCGTTTTTCTAATTAACACTTTAAAAAATTTGTAATACCCATTTTTAATTGACGTTTTACCATTTTTTACGTACCCTTTCCAATTTTACTCTGTTGTAATTAAATGAATAACTCTCCCTCTCCTCCCCATACGTATATTTAGTCTCCCCCCGAACTTACTTTTTAATTTTCAACATTTTAAAATTTTTAAGAGTAAATTCCAAAATTGGTCATCACACGATAGTCAGTTTCTGATTTTAGTCATCATATTTTGCAAACTATTTTTAAGATCATCATACTTTACTTTTATTTTAAAAAGGTCACTCCATCAAGTTGGGGCATTAAAACACTAACAGCCAATTTTTGTTAAGGTTATTTTCATTTTTTCATTGACTCTTTAAATAAAAAAAAAAACCATTCCATTAGGGTTTCGCTGCAGCCCCTTCCCTCCCTCCCTCCCTCCATCGCCGCCGCCTCCCTCCCTCCAGCCGCCGATCTCCCTCTCTCCAACCAGTCTTCTCCTTCCAGCTGTCGATCGATTCACTAGCAAAATTCGAGTGTCCAAAATGAAACCCAGTTCAAGGAAGAATCCCGGCAGCCTATTTTTCCGGCAAAAGGAAAACCAAAAACAAAACTTTAGAAAAATCTGGTGAATCCGACCAAAACTTAGTCGAAGATCTCGTTGGCCTCGTCGATCTCCTTCGTCCCCGATCTCCTCCTTCGGCTTCACCCCCGACCTTCACCGACGACGAGGGTTTCGTCGACAGATCGACGAAACCCTCGTCGGATGGAGGGGGGGAGGAAGAGAGAAAAGAGGGAGGCGGCGGCTCTGAAACCCTAAGCTGGAGCTTTAAAATTTTTTTAAAATTACATATTGACCCTAGGAATTTTCTCCTTCTTTAAACCCTAAACCCATAAGTTTCGTTAATTATGAAATTGAACCATTTTATTTGAGGAGGGCAGTGAAAAGACAAAAATAATCCTAAAAAAATTTGGCCGTTAGTAACTTAACCCCCCAACTTGACGGAGTGACCTTTTTTGAAAATAAAAGTAAAGTATAATGACCTTAAAAATAGTTTTCAAAATATGATGGCCAAAACCAGAAACTGACTATAGTATGATAACCAATTTTGAAATTTACTCAATTTTTAACTTTTCCACATACAAATGGAGAAAGAAGATCCAATAATGAAGGTTAATGAAGAATCTATTAGAGAACTCAAACTCAAACTTTTGGATGAAGATTTTGAAGAGGAGAAGATAGTACTGGATATCGATTTGAATCAACCAACTGATTGCGGTTTTAATTTAAATAAATTTTCATGAGTAAATTCCAAAATTGGTCACCATACTATAGTCAGTTTATGGTTTTGGTCATCATATTTAGAAAACTATTTTTAAGGTCATCATATTTTACTTTTCTTTTCAAAAATGGTCACTCCATTAAGTTGGGCGTTAACCTACTAACGGTCAACTTTTTTTAGGGCTATTTTCATTTTTTCATTGACTCCTTAAATTAAAAAAAGAGTAAAATCTTAATTTGGTCATCATACTTTTTCAAAATCCCACTTTTGGTCATCTTATTTTAAAAATTATATTTGAGGTCATCATACTTAAAATTTTTTTTTCAATATTGGTTATTCCGTCTAAATGTTCAGTTAAACCCCTAACGGATAATTTTTTATAGGGCCATTTTTGTCAATTCCTTCACTTCTCTTATTCTTAATTTTTTTTAGTGGTGACCCTAAAAAGTTTTATTCTTTTTAAGGACTAAAATTGCAATTTCTATTAAACTTAACAAGAAACCTAAAACGCTTTTTTCTTCTTCGGTTTAACAGAGTTGCCACTGAAGTTCGGTTTTGAATCTTGGTTGCTCGCCATCACCAACCATCCCCCTATTTTGTCTCCCTCGTCTGCTCCGCCCGAAAAACCCCCAACCCCGTTACCACTTTTTTTCGCCAACATCTTCTCTCCCCGTTTCTCCTTCGCCCGTCTTCCTTTTCCCTTCTCTTTTGTCTCCTCAATCTTCCTTCCCCCTTATCCTCTCTTTATCGGAGTCGGCATTGTCTCGGCCTCTTTCTTCGTCCAACAACCCCAAATCCTGTCCCTTCGGCTCACTTTTAGATCGTTCCCTTCAGGTTGCCGACAAAGCGCCAACCCAAAACCTTAACCTCTATCTTCTCTCTGTGTTCCGATCACCGGCTATCGTCGCTGCTACCTCCTAGGAGAAGTCTACTCCCCCCCTCTCCGTTGCTAGAGTCTATGACAAAATATGCGAAGGAATTTTGTGCAAATCATATGTATCATTGATGTGTAAACACGTATTTATAGTTACAGGGATTGAAACCAATATGATGTGTTTCCGATGTGGGATTGAAACCGGTTTCCTAATCCTAGAAAAACAAGAAATAGTAACAAGTTTCCTAATCCTAGAAGAACAGGAAATAGTAAACTACTATATTTAAAACTATGATAAATATAGTAATAATATAATTCTTTCCACCCCCTCAAGTTGGATCATGCAGATCACAAATGCCTAATTTGCGAAATAATCCATTGAACGGCACATGAGTGATAAGGAGACCCGTACTGTCATGTGGAAGAATATCATATGGAGAGATAGTTCGATAAGTTGCAATATCATCTTCATCAAAACTAGAGGAATTATCATGATCAGGCTCTTCGAACTTACTTGAAGAGGCCATTAGAACTGCTGAAGAAAATCAAGACACACAGCGAAAAAACGTCACTGCGTACTCTTGAACCCAAACCCGTGAACGAAGAAACAGGAACCGCGAGCAGAGGCCGCAATTAAGAATCAGGATCGTGGTAAAAATATGCGATAAAAAAAATGAAGTCGCCGCTGGATGAACTGCGATGAAAAACTGAGAAGATTCGCCGATCAAGAACTGTAACTGAGGGAAGCAGCACCGCATCGGAAATCAACAAATCAATGACAGAATAAAACCAGAAAGAAGGATCACCGCTGATCACCAACGGTGGTGAATTTTTTTTTTTTTTGATTAAAAGAAAACCTGAAAGTGGCAAGAAAATCTTGCCAAGAACACCGGGAAAATCGCTGATGGGAACCGAATCAAGAAACCAACGAAGCTGGACCGACCGTCTGGAATATCACCTCTGATCGAGAACCCAAGAACATCGCCGGGAATATCATCGATGAAGAGAAAACTGAAGAAAACTAACGAAGTTGGAGAAGAACCTGGCTGCCGCCACTGAGTGCTGACCGCGATCAGGCCGAGATGTCGTGGTTAAATTGCGATCGACCAGAAATCATAATTAATTTGCGATTTTGACAATAATAACAATGCCGTCGTCGGACTGAGTGCTACTGGCGTCGGACTTGGTAGAATAGAACAACAAGATCAAGGAATTTTCCCTGCTCTTATACCATGACAAAATATGAGAAGGACTTTTATACAAAACATATGTTTCATTGATGTATAAACAAGTATTTATAGTTACAGAGATTGAAACCAGTATGATGTGTTTCCGATGTTGGATTGAAACCAGTTTCCTAATCCTAAAAGAATAGAAAATGGTAACCAGTTTCCTAATTGTAGAAGAACAGGAAATAGTAAACTACTATATTTACAACTATACTAAATATAGTAATAAAATTCTTTCCACAGTCTACTTCCCCCCTCTCCTTTGCGTTGCTTCATCGCTGCCACCACCATCGGATCCGATGAAAGAGTAGAGAGGGAATGAGACGACCTTGATGGTGATTTGACTCTTTAATTTTGGAAGATTATCTGCCCAGACCAGGTCAAAAATTCACTTCCGTGCTACGCATTCCAGAATCGGAACTCTTGACCAGGCCTAAGCTCTAGCATAATTGCTATTCCAATCCTTGCTTGAAATAACATTGCGCAGGATCTTAGCTTCTACTTGTTCGATTTGCCACGCAACAATAAATTCCTAATTAAAACGGAAGTTTAAGAATTATCTCTTGAAAGGTGTACTTAGGTGATTCTCTTGTATGACTCAAGATTTGATCGTACGTTGTGTGGGTAACGAACTAACGAACAATTGATCAGCTAAACCACCAATCCACTCGCCGGAAAAACCAACGCAGCTGCCGCATAGCACGTGTAACGCATGCACCGCCGCCGCTGAGAGTAACGCCCACGCGTCGCAGCTGCTTCTCCCACGCGCCGCCGGATTCTGGGAAGAAAATTGACCGCCGATTCTTTGGTAGAAAGCCGGCCGCCTGGAGCTTAGAGAATCCGACTTTGAGGGAGAAAAATATTAATTCTCTCTCTAGGATTTTCTCTCTCTAGTTTTATTGTCTTGAAAACTTATGAATTGTGTGTTATGAATTGCTAATCTCTTGTCTATTTATAGAGTTACAAGAGAGACTCCAAGTTGGTTTAGGATTGGCCTTCCTAATGGGTTTAGGATTATTAATTAGTTTTCAAATCCAATTAGGTTCCAAATCTAATAGGATTTCCAGATCGAAATAGATTTCCTAATCTCTAGTATTTTCTAATTCTAATTGAACTTTAAGACTTAATAAATTAATTAAATAATTTCACTTTGTTAATTACTTAATTAACCTTTAGGAATAATTAATTCTACTTTATCAATTAACTCACTACATAATTAATCGTACCACTAACGGATTAATTATGACACTACCATCCTACACCAGAATTGCTTCCAGAATAACTAAATTAATTACTCTTTAATCTCTCCACATCAAAGATATAGTGCTCGTTAATTTAATAATTTACTGATAAATTAATTAATTAACTTATTATAATCCGAGACTAGTATCACTCGACCTTTTTACTATGCCAGACATAAGTCCACCAGTCGGGTTTAGTATAATAAACATAACGAGCTCATCTCGGGGGCACTATCACTCCGGACGTACCAGTACATGGTTTCCTTTCGACAAGCAAAAGCATACCAAGCAACTAAACACGCGCACCCAAACTACCGAGACTATTGGCCTCAAAAGACCTCACTCTTTGGCAAATTAAAGTACACTATGTCTAATCCTCATGTATGCTCAAGTCTAGGGATTTAGAGATAGAATACTAGGATTGAATAGTCTATTAAATCAGTACAAGACAATTCATCCTAAATGGTCAAGTTCAATATGCCCCGGGCATATCTATATGATTCAATTAGTTTAAACAAATCAATTTTTTGAATCACATAATAACCTAAACTGAAAGTGTGTCCAAAATTGTCTTTGTTACGAATCTCATTTATATATTATGTCTTTTAACCAATGATGAGATCTACTGTGTCACACCAGACACCTCATCATCTAATTACATAATATAAATGGACGACATATGTAAAACATATAAACAATTCAACTAAAACAATTAATCGATATATATAAAACTGTGAAATAGTTTAATACAAGCAAAACTTTAGTATTCAAACCAAACAAGTAGTACGCTGCGGCTTATTCATAGAAGGGCCAGAGCCATCTATCGCCGGGTTGAAGTATGTAGACATCAACAAACAGTATTTTACATCGCTACGAGCATTTTACATCAACAAACAGCATTTGAGATCAGTACCAGCATTTTACATCAATATCAGCATTTTACATAAACAAACAACAATTGACATCATTACGACCATTTTGTATAAAAAAAAAAAAATCATTTGGCATCAGTACGAGTATTTGACATAAAAAAAAATATATCATTTTATATCAGTACGAGCATTTTACACCAACAAACAGCATTTTACATAAGTACGAGCATACAACATTATACATAAGTACGAGCATTTTGCACCAACAAACAGCATTTTATATCAACAAACAACATTTTACATCAACAATTATTATTTTACATCAGTATCAGTATTTTAAATCAACAAACAGTAATTTACATCAGTATGACCATTTTGCATCAGAAAAGCATCATTTGACATCAGTACGAGCATTTGACATAAAAAAATCATTTTGCATCAGTACGAGCATTTTACACCAACAAATAGTATTTTATATCAGTACGAATATTTTACACCAACAATCCGCATTTGACATCAGTGCGAGCATTTTACACCAACAAACCACATTTTACACCAACAAACAGTATTTTACATCAGTACGAGTATTTTACACCAACAAATAGCATTTTACATCAGTACGAGCATTTTACACCAACAAATAGCATTTTACACCAGTACGAGCATTTAATATTAGTACCATTTCACATGAAAAAATAGCAAAAATATACGATTTTACATAAAAAAAAAACCTTTTTGCCAAAATCCTAGTTTTCCTTTCATCTTCCTGGGCTGCAAACACAACCAAACGAATCCCCTACTTCAGATCTATAAAACCTTAGTTTTTCTTTCATCTTCGTGGCTGATTTGTGATTCTCCCAAATTCAAGAAATGGCGAAAATGGTGAAAAAGTGTATAACTTTTGAAGTTTGAGATGTGGGGAGTATTTTGGCGGTGAGAGATCTTCAAAACTCCACCCGAAATGGCCATAATCTGCGGCCAGAAGCGATGAGGAAGAGAGTTCGGGAGAGAGAAAAGAGAGAGCAGCCACTGGAGAGAGAAAAGAGAATTAGGGTTTGTGGAAAAGTGGTTGGTGATTATGCATATATAAGAGGCGCGTACATTGTACACTCCAGCCTTCAAGAATTTTGGCTCCATTTTTTCCTTTTTTTTTTTTTTTTTTTTTTTTGGTTAGGTGTATGGAATTTTTGTTTACTCCTATCCCTACTATATAACCACTGCAAGGGATATCATCTTGATTTCCACTAAATTACATGAAAGCAAATATAATATTCACATTTCATATAATACATCCATCATGTTTTACAATTGTAGCAGTTTCTAATTAATGCTCTGATTATTCTAAGTTGACTATAGTTCGGATATATTTCCTCAAAAACAATATATCTTTCACTATGGGATTGCTGCATTCTTTTAAAATTGAAGAAAATGGCATGCTTCTTTTCTCAGGACTGGACTAAAAGATTAAGAAAATGTGACATTACACCACTTAATTATTTTAATGTGTTCGAAAAAAAAAAACTATTCCCATACTAAGTGAGTAATTGTCAAAAGTTTTTGGACCAAGTCTAATTGGGCATTGTTTTTCAACTCTAGTGAGTGAAAAACCTTTCCATTTTATAATGTTTTTGCTTAAAAATGTGATAATGGAGAAGAGAGAGTATGGATTGGAATGTCTTCATCACCACACCACCATATTAGATGTTCCATCAATGGTGCTCTACAATATGCAATTCTATTTATATGCATAATAACAAAATATATAATTGATTAAATAGATATTTACGTTTACAATGTCGATAATAAAAAAAATTAAAATAGAAAGGATTTGAAATTTTAACCAAATGGTATGAGGCATGGTCTTGGTCAAAGTACTGTGATTTTGGTAAAAGAAAATTGATGAAAGTTAAATGGAAGAAGAAAGAGTATCAATCAAGTCAGTGGCATGCTTCAAAAGCAAAGTACATATGATGAAAGAAGCCATGCAACATCATTTTGATCATTCTCCACTAGTTTAAACTTTAATCAAATCAGCACCATTTTTAACACAGCAGTCAGGACAAGTTCGAAACATTAAAGTAAAAGAAAACAGTGTTCAGAAGGGCAATAAATCATTGCATCGAATCTTATACAAAGGTTTCTTCCAGCAATTTACCAGCACCAATAATTAACTCAGGACTCAATCTAAACATCAAAATGCAGAATTCCAGCTGGTTAAGACCACCATCATCATCCAAATCTCCCTCTTTAATCATGAGTTCGATCTCGTCATCTTCAAATTCATGGAGTCCAAGAAGAGCAGTGTTCTTCTTTAGGCTACCAAAAGTGATCAACCCTTTTTCGCTATCCATGAGTAGCTGAAAACCATTACATAGCTCTGTTATTAGTCCCTCCCCTCCAAGCATTTTGGCCATCAAAGGCAAAAGATCTTTAAAATCTGGAGTCTGCAGACTTCTTCCATCCATAGGAATTGAGTCTTAACCCTTTGCATTCACCTGAATGATGAAGTGATCCGAAGAGTGGGTATTAATAGTGTTCCGCCTCTTTGGACAGTCAACAGCAAAAAATATGCATGACCATAATTCACATGTATCAGCTTGTGAACAGGTCTAAGCAGCCAATGTATTCAAACTAAGATTTCCAAATTTGAAAAGATGTCCAGCAGACCAACAAGTACAACTATGCAGTACCTGGAATTTCTTAATTCAATACAAACACAAAATCAATAAAAGTTTGTAAGAAGTTTCTTGATGACTGGGTCTTCACAAGAATGGTTTATGCGGTAGGGTGATGATTTCACACAAAAAGTCAATTCATTTAGCTAAGGAAAAGGTGGTTAAATAATTATAAATTAAGAAGGTCAGGCAACCAAGGGTTTGACATTCTTTGTTACAATGAGATATTCACATAAACAATAGACAACTTTGAGGTCTAAACCACCTAACAAAAAACCATAGAAATTTGAGTTATGCTCTAATGTTCTGTGGGCTGAGTGGAGTTAAAAAGTTAATGCTCAAAAATTGTCAAAAATTGAGGTTCAAGATTTAATATTTCTGCAGTGAAAGCGTAAGAGCATAATCTGCAAAGACTATCCATGGATTGAAACAGTCAATAAAAGTAATTCACAGTAGTACTTTCTTTCTAAGCATGACCAGAAGGTCTTGAACCATAAACAATAATTGTAAGAAATTATTTGAAAATGAATTCAGCTACAACCAAGGGGATCAGGCATGGAATTGTGCCTTGGCTTCAGTAAAATAGTCTTTCAGAAGATAACTTAGCCCAGCCCCACAAATGTACTGGAGTGAAAATAGTCGGTAGGTTTTGACAAATTGTAACCGCAATTGAAAAACTCAGATGAATAGAAGATAGTATAAACAACAGCCACAAATAATGAAAATGCCGTGATCAAAGCACTTTAAGAATTGGACCCATTAATAGCCAAAGTATAGTCCAGCAAATCAACCAAAAATTATGCCCCTTTCACAAATTAATTAAAGCAATAATAGCTATCAATACTGTTCGACCTGAATATAAAAATTGGATGTCATTATGCCATATTCAGGCAGTTTGACAAGCTAAGGCCACAAGTTTGTTACGTGTGTCTTGACAATCTCACACAAACAGACACACAGATGCACAGATATATCCACATATAACCACAGAAGAGATGACCAAATATTGATAAACAACCAAGAGGAGGAGAAATCAGAAGGTAACATAAATTATGTAATGCAATTACTCTTATGATATATTACTCTAGCTCTATGGTTCAATTTTCAATTTGGTCAGTTAAAATGCATTAAGAAACTTCATTCGCTGGAAACACTATCATTAAACAGATGCAGCTTTGAGAAAATAGTATTGTCTCTAAACAAGTTGCCGAACTCTTCAAACTAATTTAGCACTCATCTGAAATGTTGACCGGGAACCAAAGGAAATCTGCGTTACAACTGAATTAATTTTATAGGTCTGGTTAGTTTCCATGCCAAGAACACAAACTTCCAAAAATATAAAACAAGTTGAGACAGGCCAGAAAATGCAAATAGGACACACACACACATATAAGGATAGACATACATGTGTGAAAAAAGTACCGCCATTCAAGCAGAATCATTTCATGCACAAAGGCATTTTCGCGTTATAATAGAAATGTGCAATCATTTGTACCAGCTCTTCAGCTGTCCGCATCTCTGCAAAATGTGTCAACAATTTAAAATGGGAACCTGCTTTCCAAATTGAAGCATCAAGAATATATAATGCCAACAGGAAGATGCAGTACCTTTTTCCCTGTATATTATCCTGTTTCCTCGCAAGAACAATATTTGAGGACATTCTTTAACTTTCAGTGCATATGCCAGATCTTTCTCAATGTTGATGTCTAGTTTAACTGTCTGTGTCAAATATGAAAGAGTCAAAAATGTGTCTGACATGCCTCAATGAAACCAAGGCAGTACGAACTCTACCTAATAAAAACTTTGTTACAATTTAGGTCCTGATACATTCACTTAATTATACATAAAGCTTCAAAATGCATATATCCAGATATAAGGAGTGTCGCAGTTTCAGAACATATCCACATAAGAGAATGAATTTCACAAACCCGCGGAGGCAACCGATCCTTGGCTTTCCAGTACACCTCGGCAGCTTTCTCAAGCTCTTTCAGAACTTTCCAATTTTCACTTGACCTGCAATCCATGAAACACATCATATACCTTTCCTGATGATGAGGCATTAGGCACTAGACAGAGATTAAAGAGCAAAGACAATAATCTCACAACAATATCTCTGAGTCTAGGTTTTAAATAACCTGTTGTATCTTTCAAAAACAAGAACTACCAATGGGCTTGGACGAAATGCAAAGCTTTCCCATTCAAGACAATTTATCTCCTTGACCAAGCCATTATCAATCTCCCCTTCCCAATCAATCTCAGAACCACCCTCTCCAACAACATTTCTAATTGGGTAATTCTCAAAATATTCTGACGCCCTAGTTCCCCAACCCACATCTGCATCCAGAGGCCAATTTGGATCCTCTTCTTCCACCACCATTGCGTTATCTACACTATTATCATGTGCTGCATCATCATCACTAGCATCAGAATCAATGTCATCATCTACCCTATCTTTTATCATTCTTTTCCAGTCTTTCAGGATTTCTGGATTCTGCTCACTGATAGAAGCAAATGTCCGTTCAAGTTTACCACGCACAAGATCCTCAACTGCAGCTGCTTCACTCTTACGGCCGCGCCTCGGTTTTTTAGGTTTTGTAACGGTGAACATCTCGCTAGGATCTTTCTCTTCATTTTTGGTCACTTTGGTTTTCTCTACCATGGCACTTGATCTTTTAGGCTTTGAATTTGGATTTGGACCAGGATTATTGTTAGGTTCCGAGGTATTATTCCTCAGGGTGGCTGCTAAAAAAGTTGGAGTTTTAAACAGATGCCAGCTTTTTAAAGGATGTTGCAAGAAAATACTATGACAATGCTGATGGCTTAAAATGTTGAGAGCCATTGTATCAGAGCAGGAAGCGAATGAAACAGATAAGAAGTGAAGGCCAGTGTTTAATGCAGTAACAACCATTTTCCCTTTTAACTTCAGAAACTCACTGTTCTTTAACAGTGTTTTACATCAAAAGCTTTCTCCCTGAAGTAGATTAGCTCAAGGAAACAGAAACACCCCGTTGCTGTGCTGTGACAAATATAGAAGTACATATTTATTCAAAATTTGAAAGAAAGTAATGAAAATCTATCAAAATCATGTCTAAAAAACAGGAAGTATACTAACGAATTTACATCCAACCAAAGAATGAACCTTTCTCTATAACTTGTAGGAACTTTCACATGACATTCCAATATAAATTTTCATTGAATATAAGCACTAGACATGGAAATGAAGTGCAAGCGAAAACAAAATCTGAAACAGAAATA
The DNA here is from genome assembly GCA_030378225.1 of Knoxia roxburghii. Classification (NCBI taxonomy): domain Eukaryota; kingdom Viridiplantae; phylum Streptophyta; class Magnoliopsida; order Gentianales; family Rubiaceae; genus Knoxia; species Knoxia roxburghii. The sequence goes on along the minus strand of CM059420.1, from coordinate 37,929,940 downwards.
AACTAAAAGCTGAAGAACAGAGAGTACAACCTCATCAAAGTAAAAGACTTCAACTAACTTGCTGAAATTTCACAACAACCGAACCAATTAAACGAAAAACACCCCATCAAATGAAAAACCCAACTATGCGAAACAAACCCCCACAAGAAAAAGAAAAGGAAAATGTTAGATTACAGGATGGACACAAAAAGATATCCAAGGGGAGATTTCACATTACTTTTTCAATGAGGAAGCATACACATGAAAACATATTGAAGCCCACACACGCAATAGTGCAGGGAGGGAGAGAAGGGAGAGAAGGGAGAGACATCATACTGTATCGTGTCTGTACCCGTTAACGTTCCTTTCCCGTGGAGATGGAGGTAGCAATGGAGGTTTTCGCGAGGGTTTATCATGTAGAAGATTTGCAGTTTTGGTCCGATAACCAACATCTCTTTCTATTCAACCCATCCTCTTAAGTAGACCCCAGGGGTGTCACGCGCGCCTGACCCGAACCGCGAGGTTCGATTCGGTTGGCTCGCCCCGCGGGTTCGTTTCAAGCACAAGTACCCGCAGGTATTCGCGACAAGAGGTCGATTCAAGCACAGATTGAGACAGGTCAATGATTTGGTTCGGTGGCCTGGTGGGTTGGGTCGAGTTTAATCGAGTTTGAAACTGGTTTAATTCGAGTTTAACCTGGTCAAATCGGGTCAACTCTTTTTTTTAAATATAAAACTAATATTATTTATATTATTTTAACACAAAATGAATCGTTTTAATTCAAAGACATTTGGATTTACCAAGTTTCACCTAGATCGACCCTTTTTTTTGTGAATTTTACATTTAAACTATTTTAATTCAAATCGACTCATTTTAACCAGTGGTGTCGGATTTGGACCGAATCGGTTGATTAAATCAGTTTAACCGATAATCAAACCGGTAACTAATTGAAATACAATTAAATTCGCTGCATCATAAATATCAAATATAACACTAAAAAAATTCAAATAGGCCAATTTCGTTAAAAATATGTTGGTCCATGTGAAAATATATCTGGGTCGACCCAATTTGATTTGGATCAACCCAGTTTGACCTTTTTTACAGTAATTTTTTATATCTAAAATTATTATTTTTTGCATATTTATACTATTTTAATCTAAATTGACTCATTTTAACTAGCGTTATCGAATTTGGACCAAATCGATTATTGGTTAAACCGATTTTGTCTAATTAAAATGAGTCACTTTGAGTTAAAATTGTGTAAATGTCAAAATAATAAAGTTTTATATTAAAATGTGTGAAAAAGAAAAACTTAAAAAAAACTGTCCGAACCGGTGAACCGTTCAGGCCTGGTCAACATTTACAAAGTCGCGAATTATTTCATCAGTGAAATTTTAGCTTGGTAAGTATCAAAATCCAGATAATACTACATCAAAGGAAAATACTTAGCATATAAAGAAAAAAAAAAAAAAAAAAACTAAAGCACAGATTTACTCAGAGGCTCTCACATTCATCTCTCTGCACAAATTCACAAATGCGAACTGACGTCGTCAAAGGCATTGATAGAACCACTGCAACTTCTACCCTCTTCAAGATTCAGCCAAACTTTTGTAAGTTGAATTCCAAAATCCTCACCGGAGTTGCTACGATGTCTAGCAAAACTGCACTCTTCTTCATGGCGCAGCCCCGTAGGTCATTGGTTGGAATTGGTAGCTTCATCATTGTGAATCCTCCTGAATTACAATGGCTTTTAGTGAATGCACTACATCACTGACACCAACCTGTCGGTTTTTGCGCCGTCTTCATACCTAGGAAGACTCGAAGTTCACCAAAATTTTCAGTCAGGATCGTTGTTGTCTCTGCCGCCGGTACTGCATCTTGCAGCCTCAGATGAACAAAGATTTCCTCCATATCGATCACTAAGTTTCATGATTCATATCCCTTGCGCTTCAATTTCCAAACTGTAGAGAATAAAAAGTTAGGGCTTCCTATCGATGAAAATTTGCAGAAAGGAAGAACAGATAAAATTATAATATTAATGAATTGTTTATGCAGTAGTGATGGTGGTATTCACAGAAAATTCAAACGTTTCCCCTTTTTGTATTTTTTTCCTTCTCTAAGAATTAGTTTCGCGGCGTTTTGCAGAAATGATCTTCAGCCTCCAAAAATACATAATAGAGACTGTGGAACACATCTTCTTCGATTTCATTATCAATCAATTGAAACTCGTAATTTGCTTGAATTCATCCCTAAACAGATCAATGTTTTAACCATTGAAGAAGCTCAGAAAGATGTTTGATAAATTGGGATCATTAAACTTCAAAACTCCAAAATGAGAGCCTTACCCGGTTCATCGAAAGGAACAGAAAGCCATCTGGATCCTTAGGTGCGTGTCGTTCGGGATATTTCTGATGAATATACGAGGCTGAAGGGCGACATGGAGGTAGTAGGAATCGGAGAGTTTTTCTTCTTTTGGTATAATGGTGTTCGAGGCTATGGTGTTCGGGGTAAAGCCGATGAGAAGAATAATGAGGAAGAAGACGGGAACTTCTAATGTTATCCATGCTTATAACTTGTAAAACTTTTTGTTTAAAAAAATAGAAAAAATACAAAATTGGTTCTATATAATGATCTCGTTACACAAATTTAGTCCTAAACATTTCAATTAAGAGATTTTACACCAACTTATCGGCTGATTCAGGATCGTTAAGTCCACATGGCATCCATGTGGCAGTTGACTATCAGTCGTTAAACCCTATATAAAAATGTTAAATTAGATTAAATGTGTCAATTTTAAAAAAGTTTAGGACCAAATTTGTCAACTTCCAAAGGTGTAGGACCAATTGTGTAACATAATCATTATATAAGTCTAATTATGTATTTTTTTTTTAATTTTTACCCACTTTTCTACATTCTTTTCTATTGTATAAATGTAAACATATAACCACAAATAGTATACGGATAGCATAGAATTAATTTATAATCTCTACAAATTGCATAACTAAAAAGCATGGTTAAAAGAAAAACTAGATCCAAGAATTACAAGATTTGCATCCTCCCCCGTGTACCTTTCATGTGATTTTGCCTCTCTTGTCACGACATTCTTTGGCATTTAATGATTGTGATTTCCCATTTTTTCTCATCCCAAAGTGATGCAAAATTTTTCATCTTCTCCACTTTGAACATTCTTCATGCATGCAATGCATTTTTCATTTCATCATTGATGTGATTTATGAAGAGTTCAATCTACATATACCATCTTGTAGTCTCTTCTGCTACCTAGTAAACTGCATCTAATATTTGAAAAAATCGAGCAAGTGAATTGTTGCAGCTCAATCAGTTTTGTACTAGTTGAATAGAGTACTCCCTCTATGTCAAATTATAAGTGGTGTTGTAGAAGTAAGGACATGTCAAATTATAAGTCTCTTTGGAGTTTCTAGACAAATTGTAAATGTTATTCCTAAAATAACCTTACGTATTTAATGCTCTTTTGTTGAAAACAACAGCAAGGTGGGAAGGTATAACTATTATTAAGGTGGAGTAATTAAATTAAATAAGGGCATGAAAGAAAATACCATTAAAATGTACGAAAATTATGTATCAAATGATTGCTTTTTTAATATATGTAAAATGACAAAATGAGTTATAATTTGAAATGAAGAGAGTAATACACAAAGGCGATCAATCTAGTCCCTCGTGAGTGGACTTCCCAAGAAGGTGAAACAACCAATATAACAAAGACACGACTGTCTTGCAGATTGGGTGGTTTAAGAAGAGTGTGGCCTATGTTTGTTAGAATCCTCCCAGTAATAGGTGTGGTGAAGTTGAATGTGCATAGCTCATATAGATAAATAAGCTAGATGATTTATGTTGGTGGCCAATGCAAGTTTTTTGTGGTCGATACTCGGTTGGATATAAAGAGAGCTGACTCTAAAGGCTACATGGAGGCAGTATGGTGGTGACAGTTGTGGGGATATAGCCTAGCATGGCAGAAACAGTTATTATACCATACTCCTACTTCATTATGAGAATACATCAATTATATCAAATATAATTAAAAAATATATTATTTATCATATGAAAATACATCAAATATTATATGAAAATATACCACTTTCCAAATACGTAATACATCAAATATTATATGAGAATATAAAACTTTTCAAAATATGAAAATACATCAAATATAACTGGAGAATACATCAAATATAACATGAGAATACTATGAAGTATAATATAATTTGCCTAGTAGAAAGGGTGTGGCGATTTATTTATTTATTTCTTTTTTATATATAAGGGGACCGAAGAGGTTTTTCTATCACATGCTTAAAACAATGGCGCTTGCTTTTTTGATAAGGATCATAGAGATATAATAGGGAAGCTTTAGTAGAAAGTGGAATCCCATAAGAAGACAAGAGGTAAACTTGGTGAGGTGGACGCAACAATATGTTTCCGAACAACTATACTGGAATGCTGCTAATAGTAGTCTGTATATATGTATGAAGAACTTAGTTACTTGCTAGAGGCTGCCCTTTGGCAGTTCCAAAACCAAGAAGTTGGTCTTCATATGTGGGTTACTGGGGAGGGGATGTGGCACCTACAAGTAAGGACTTTGTCGTTGGGGGGATACACTTATGGCTTCTAGGTTGACTTTGAGTTTCAGGAACAAATGCATTGTCTTCCATGTCAAAGGGGCTCTGCGGTTCGGTTAGGTGATCCAATTGCAAGTTTTCCTCCATGGTTTCCTCGGCAGTGGCTGTTCGGTCTTCTAGAGCTTTTTGTTTGCGTCTCTTTTTATGATTTTAAGTGGTGTTATTTGCAGCTAGCTGGAGTTTGGCCTTCAGGTGGATGGGGTAGAGGTTGATGGGAGGTACTCTGTAATCGGGTAGTGGTTGAGGGATAGCCTATAATGGTGATTGTGTGATTACCGGTTTCGAAGTTGGGGTTAGTAATGATTCTTCGCTGGACAAAGGACCTGTCGTGTTGAAGATGGGGGCTGAAATGTTTGTGGTTGGTGTATTGGGTTTGGGCTTTGGATAAGTTTTTTTTTTTTTTTTTTTTTTTTGATGATGGAAGTAGCGTATTTGGGCTTATTCGCTTGTTCACGGGTCAGAGTTTTATTAGGGCTTTGGAAAGAGGTTGAATATGGGTTGTTTGGCTTTAGTTGGGATGGGATCTATTTCTTTGGTTGGCTCCAAAGGTAGTCGGTCTTAGGAGGGGTGGCTACGATACCAGTTTTTTCATCGTCAACAGAAGTTAGAGGTGCAAATGTTGAATTGAAAGGTCCCATTTGATTTTCCTATTTTGTTCCCCGTTGTTCTCATCTTTAATTATCTCTCTAGATTGTCTAGCCATAAGTGGTACTTTCTTTCCATTCTTGATAGTGTGGATCCACAACCCTAGGAGAGCTAACCGTTGGGAACCTACGGCTCTGACTCCGTCTCCGTTGGGGGCACAAATTGTCTCATACGGCTTCTAGGGGTTAGTAATATGAGTTGACGTTTTTGGCTACTGGGGGTTTGAATCGTTCATCGCCGATGGGGAATCGCCCTAGATCGCCTCGCAAATTTGGTTAAGCGGCGGAGTTGCTAGGGTTTGGCTTACGAGTTTTCAAATCGGGGCGGCCATCAATTGTGTGTCCATATGTGCCACATCTGAAGTAAATTTTCTACAAATCCTCATATTCAATTATTTGGATTTTTCCATCAATTTTGATATTCCCAATCAAGGGATTGGTAAGATTTAACGTCACTGCTAGTATCGTTGACAATGTAGCGAAGGATGTCTCCATGATAATATTGAATTGGCATTCCCATCAAGCTAATCTAGGTGCAACCGAAGAAAAGAGATTGGAGTCTGTGTTGAAATTGGGATTCCAAGGCTACACCACAATGTAATGACCAAAGATGGACCAGGGACCATTTAGAAGTGCTGCATTGTAATCCTCCGAACAAGACAACTTCGCCATGTAAAAACTGTTGGTGAATTCTAATAGCTTGATATCTCCTTGTGGCTTTGAGAGTGTCATCAAATGATTGTATAGTGCAATGTAACCGATGGTTCTTCCTAAGAGCTTGATCATCGCTGTGTACTTGATGGAGCCTGAGAGTTTTGATCAAATGTTGTCAAAGAAATTGACTGTGTAGATGGAGTTTTCGTAGTCATATGAACCTTTTGTGTCTATAACTGTAATGTGTGTCTTTATTTGTTTTTTTTTTTGGTTAATATTCTCTCATTGAGGAGGGCGTGTTTGAACAAGAAGTTTGTTGTGGTACTTCCATGAAGGGCAAGGGCGGTGATGTTATTCGAGTTTAACCCTCTGAACTAAACAAGAGCGAAACTTGCAAAAAATAAAGTAAAACTAGAGATAAAAAAATATATTTTAACATGTTATTTTAATAACATCAAAACACATTAGTCATCATAGAAATCTCTTTCTTCAATCACTTTTATATGCAAAGTTACTAATAAAATTATCCACTTTTTAAAATTATATCTAAATGGGCTCTCTTTTATTTATATAAGGTCATTGTTTTTATAGAACAATATGCCCTATTTTATACAGAATTTTTTGTTTTCAACCATACATTAATATTAATAATATATAAAAAAATTATGAATCCTTAAAATTTTTGAATTGTAGACAGTTGCACTTAGTACCCTACCGTATAGCCAGCCCCGGTAAAAAGGTATCTATTTTTCACTTTTTGAGTTGCTAGATTTTCATCTTTGCTGAGGATGGCTGCTTCATTCTCCATTGCATTCTCTATGTTCTGCATCTAGAAGACACTCATTTGTTCTTTAAGGGGTCCCCTCCTAATGCTCTTTCTCTCTATCAATTTCACGCTTGGAGACTAAGTACTCATAAGCTTTGGACGTGGTTGGTCGATAAAGGGGGTTAATGGAATGGGACTGGGCTTGCGAGGTTGTGAATATATGGTGGAAGGCCCACGCACTTTACAGAGCAAGGAAATGGCTAGGCCTCCTCAACAATACACTTCTACAACTATTGGGCCCTGTCGAGGAAAGGAGCATGAGAATTTCTTAACACGGGGCTGCCAAGACTGGCTTGAACTACCTAGCCCATGTGTAGTCGTGACACTGTATTCAAAATCTTTCTATTAATTGTCCTCCTGTTTATTTTTATTTAACGTTTTACATTTTTTACAGTTTTTAATATTTTTAATTTTAAATTTTTATTAGGATAATTTATATGCCTAATTTTTATTTTTCCATCAAGATTATATATCAAGTAATTGAGTTCAAGTAAAAAGAATAAAAGAGAAAATTTTATTTCTTTTAATATTATCTAAAAATTCTAAAACGTCAACTAAAATAAATGGAGGGAGTATTAAAAGAAAAAAATCTTACGGTATTAAGTTTATGTACAGTTATGTTTTTCTCCTAAATTATATTAACTTTTTTTCAAAATTGTCTTCATCTTTTATAAGGATAAAATTGTACGTAAAAAGATAATTTACAAAACTTATATTTCAACCTTATTTTTATATAGATTTGATAATTTTTTTAAACACATATAAGTATTATACTCAATTAACATATTAATTTTTCAAATTGTAATAAGTTAACTGTTATCTAAAGATTTTTTATTTTTTATTTTTACTTTGAATTATGACCCATACATATTTTATGTAATCATTGCTCATAAATTTTATTATTTCGGTGTGGAAATAGAGTAAGAATATTTCTGTTTGGTAGGACTATTGGCACGACGATGTCATCAATTCGTCAGCATGCCGTACTGCTTACTTAATCAATGACATAGATACTACCATTCTATACGTATAGAAAATTGAGGTGCCTCCTTAGAAAAAATTAAAAAATTTTACTGCCCTACTCAACTCTTTACTTAATTTCAAAGGGCTACCTTTTCTTAGTTTTATATATATATATATATATATATACAGTGTCCTTAGATTAGTAATAAAGTAAAAATCTTTAAAATATTATTCTGAATTACCAATTGAATTCTTGATTAAAAGAAAAACAAAAAGAAGCCGAGAGAAAAAATAAATTTTTTAACTAAAGTATGATATTGTGGAGTCTATTAATGAATGTATATGGACTTCCCGCCTTCCTCCAAAGGCATCTGACGGAGCAACTCCATTTTAAAAGTGAGGTAATAAAAGAAATGAAAGTGAAGCTTTGCCTTCTGATACCATTTCTTTATTTCAACTGACAAAAAATCTGACCATCTTTTTAGTGATGTGCAATTTTCTTTTAACTGTCTTTTCGATTTGATTTAGGCGCTGGTGGATGGTAGAATAGGAGAAGTGTAGAGGTCTTTTGATGAAACTAGGGATGGAGAATTAACATGTGATTAAAAACTGATTTTTTTGAAAATTTAGAATAATGATTTGTCGTCGTTATATAGTACTAGGATAATATTATAATGTGTTTGTTGATAAATATCATAATAATATTGATTAAGAAAAAATATAATGAATATTCAGAATACCATATTAAATAATATTTTTGTTATTTAATTACTGGATATAATTTGCCAATGACTTAAGAGACAAACTATTTTGAGATGCTCAAATTAGAATAATTGAATAAGACAATAAATTTTATGTAATTAATTAATTAACTCAATTTCTTTATTTTTTTTAATATAGGACAGATTGAACGGTGTCTATAAATCTTAAATAATATTTTCAATTAGGAGGTAAAATTGCAAATTTTAAGAAGGCATTTAAATAATTGGGTCAAATAAGCGGGGTTATGACTAAAATACAAATGTGAAGAAGAATTTTAAAATTGGTATGAATAAGTGGGAAGTATGGAGAGGAGTTTCCTTTGCATCGGTTTCTAGAAATTGACCGACCCGTTTATTAATATGGGACGGCGTTGACAATCCCGACCCGTTTATTACAGTCCGAAGCTGGAAACTGGACAGCAATAATAAATAAATAAATAAATGTCAATTCAAAATAATATTTTTATTTTAAATAATGAATGAAATTTTCTTATACTTTAAATACAAATTTTGTGCTTTTAGTATTAATTTATTCATAATTAATAACATACTTTTGTTAAGATATAACATATAACTTTAATTTATATAAATAATTCTAAATCTCTAATGGAAAAAGGGAAGGAATTTTTATTAATCTGAGTCGGAAGAAAAAAATTGATGTTCCGAGTGTTGAGGAATAATGACGAGGGTGTGACGATTAAGTGACGATTGTATAATATAATACGTATTTAACCATTAGTAACTATAGATTACGTAACCAATTGGATGGGCTGCTATTAATTTATTGGAGCCGACAGCCCATCTCATAAAAAACTGAATAATAAATGAAGTCAATATTATTACCTCACTCCAAAATTATTTTCCAAATTATTGACGTACAAATATTAAAATATATTTATATTTAAACAAATAGATTTTGGACAAATAGAATATGAAGGATTTATAAGTCCACAAATTATATTAACTTCTAGAGACACATTGCAAGAATTTATGTGTATTAGAAGTAGAAGAAACTCTTACACTAACAATCAAGTCAACATAACCGCTCATTCTTTTGTGACAAAACGATAATTTGTTATACATTTTCACAAATTTAAATTGTAATTAATTAAATCTTATTTTTGTTCTCTTATATTATACTGAATAATTTGTTTAGTCTCTTACAAATTTAAATGACTTTTTTGGTCTTATATTTTAAATGTATAGTATTTAGTTTCCGTAATGTCTACTCTTTTTAAATTATATCGATTTTACTTATGTGTAGTATACAAAAATTCTTAAATGAAGGATATAATAGTTTAAATACTATTGCATATATATCAAAATATTTAAAATTGAAGTCAGTTTCTATTAAGTGAATTTCGAGTCCGTTTACAGTAGTACTATAGGACTATCGTGAATTTTACTCCTACCTACTGTAGCGCGCTACAGTAACGCGCTACAGTGCGCGCTACATTTTTTTTTTTGACGCACAGCCTTTTTTAAAAAAATACTTTTTTTAAAAAAATACTTTTTAAAAAAAATACTTAACAATGAAGATCAGATCAGGATTATATAGACATCAGATCAGTGAATAATTGACATCAGATCAACAGACTATAGATATCAGATCAAGAATATAAAAGAAATCATATACTAGAATTAAAACATACTTAACAAGGGAGATCAGATCAAGATTATATAGACATCTGATCAGAGAATACTGGATATCAGATCAACAGACTTTAGATATCAGATCAAGAATATAAAAGAAATCATACACTAGAACTAAAACATACTTAACAATGGAGATCACATCAGGATTATATAGACATCAGATCAGGGAATACTAGACATCAGATCAACAGACTATAGATATCAGATCAAGAATAAAAAAGAAATCATACAGTAGAACTAAAACATATTTAACAATGGAGATCAGATCAGGATTATATAGACATCAGATCAGCGAATACTTGACATCAGATCAACAGACTATAGATATCAGATCAAGAATATAAAAGAAATCATACACTAGAACTAAAACATACTTAACAAGTGAGATCAGATCATGATTATATATACATCAGATCAGAGAATACTTGATATTAGATCAACAGACTATAGATATCAGATCAAGAATATAAAAGAAATCATACACTAAAACTAAAACATACTTAACAAGTGAGATCAGATCAGGATTATATAGACATCAGATCAGCGAATACTAGACATCAGATCAACAGACTATAGATATCAGATCAAGAATATAAAAGAAATCATACAGTAGAACTAAAACATACTTAACAAGGGAGATCAGATCAGGATTATATAGACATCAGATCAGGGAATACTAGACATCAGATCAACATACTATAGATATCAGATCAAGAATATAAAAAGAAATCATACAATAAAATCAAAACATAGTTAACAAGGGAGATCACATCAGGAATATATAGACATCAGATCAACAGACTATAGATATCAGATCAAGAATATAAAAAAGAAATTATACAGTAGAACTAAAACATACTTAATATGTATCATAATATCTAAGATTATTTAATTATAAAACAAATAAAATGATAATTTAAAAATATTTTTTTCTAAAATTCTAAAACATTAAAAAAAATACTGAATTGTTTAGAAAAAAAAAACGGACGGAAAAAGTCTCAAGAAGGAACGCAAAAAAATGAAATAAAAAAATAGCAAAAAATAACAAAAAAAAGGAAGGCACTGATATCTGATCTGATATGTATACTCTACTAATCTGATCTATTTCTTGTTGATCTGATGTCTGTTATATAATGTTAATTTTGTTTTAGTTGTTTCAAATAATTTTCTATCAAAATTACTGATCTGATGTGGGGTATTGTTGTGATCTGATATATGTTATATGCTGATCTGATATCTTTTATATGTTGATCTGATATTTATATTTTCTAATATGATATCTGTTTTAGTTCAGTTAAATAATTCCTTTCAATAACTTGTGATCTGATGTTTGTATTCATTTGATCTGATATCTGTTTCCTGTTGATCTGATGTCTGTTATATAATGTTAATTTTGTTTTAGTTGTTTCAAATAATTTTCTATCAAAATTACTGATCTGATGTGGGTATTGTTGTGATCTGATGTCTGTTATATGCTGATATGGTATCTGTCTGCTCTTGATTTGATATCCATATAATTCTGATCTGATGTCTATATTCCTCTTATCCGATGACTACAGTCCTTTAATCTGATTTCTATACACATGTGATCTGATGTCTGTAACACTCTGATCTGATGTCTATATTCCTATGATCTGATATCTTCTAGACTTTGTAATGAAACAACTAAGTACAACAAGTCTTTTAATGTTTTGTATCAACTAAATAAAAGAATTCATATAAACTACAACTACAACTTCTCCACAACAGGATTTACAAAATTACCATCAACAACTCCACAATTTTCAATCCCCATTGATGCGACCCGTTCTCTAGTACGCAATGCAAATGCTTCTGCTTTCTTCTTCTTTCCTCTTGCCCTATTGCACATTTTCTCCACAACGCTTTTTGGACGAATGTTTCTAACACCCTTTTCTCTTCTTCTCTTCGGATCTCTAATTTCAGCAATGTTTGAACCTTCTTCTTTTTCACTAACATAGGATGGACCAACCTCTGATTTAATAGAATCTCTAGCCAAATTGAAGTACCTGTCAAGAATAGAACGTGCAACAGAACTATACTGTGCATGTCTAATCAAATCCAAATATTTTCTGCTTGCTTCAACTCTCCAAACAGAATCTGAATGTTTCTCAAAGCTACTTGATGTCAACAAACAATCTTCTTTCGAATAATAATCACAGCTACTTGCACTCTTAGTCCACCTTTTCAATACATACTTCTCAGGGATTCTCTACAGTATATAACAAATATAAAGTTAAACATATCATATCAACTAGCAACTAATATCATATCAACTAGAAACTAATATCAGATCAACCACATTACATAAAAAGAATAATCATCAGCAAACTAAAAAAAAATTGCATCACTCAATTATAAAATATCAGATCACCTCAAACATAATATCAGATCAAATAGAACCTAATATCAGATCAACTCAAAAACAAAAAAAAAATACTCTGAAGTTGCAATAAATACGTACCGAGTAATTATTCAGATTTAGCACACGAAGAGCATGCGAGCATAACAACCCAGCCTCAGAAAAAAGATTACAAGTGCAGCTCACTGTATACTCATTCTCATCAAAACGAACTACATGTCGAAACAAATCAAGTTTGGTACGCCAAACTTGATATTCATAAACACCATTATCGCTACTCGTCTGCAAGTGATTATAAGATAACATCTTGATATACAGCTCCTGAAATCTTACAAACACCTCTATCGTATAAACCTCAGCAGCATGTTGAAGCATTAATGAATCTTCAACAATAGGATCAACCCTTCCTCTACATCTAAAATCTTCTGCAATGCCATTGTTTTTCCACTCAGTCACAACATCAAGAAACTGCTGATAGAATTCACACAAAGTAGACGTTTTCGACAACTTCATTGAAACCGAACGATTGGTTGTCTCACATCTTTGGGAAGAAACTGCCCCTCCAGAAAAATATTGTTTACTGAATGCAGGGCACAACTTCTCTTTTATCTCATCTAATTTCTTCAACCAAGTGTTGCCTTGGCAATTGTAATCCTTCAACAAACTGATGGAATAAAAAAGTAACTGATTAATATATCAGATCAATTCATAACTAATATCAGATCAATTTATAACTAATATCAGATCAGCTTACAGCTAAAAAAGAATAAAGTAGTGTAATAATAATATATCAGATCAACCCAAACTTCATATCAGATCAATACATAACTAATATCAGATCACCTAACAACTAATACAGAAAGAAAACACACACCTGTTCCAGAAGTGATTAAATTCAGCTTCTGTGCAAACTTGATTAAGCAAGAATTGAAAGGCATCTGAAAATCCTTCTTGACTCATCAAATGAGGTATATTACTACGAGCATTCTTTGCAATGTGCCAGACACAAAGACAATGACGAACATTTGGAAAAACCACACGCACAGCAGCTGCCATCGAAAAATCCTGGTCTGTCATAAATGTCATTGGTTGCTTGTTCCCCATCGATCTCAAAAATGTACTAAACAACCAAATAAACGACTCCACCTTCTTATTTTTTATGAAACCTATATCAAACATAACATTACGACAATGGTTGTCCATACCAACAAAATGTCCACAGATCATGTCGTATTTGTTTGTCCGATAAGTTGTATCATGAACCAACAAATCCCCAAATCTACTATAATCCTCCTTCATCTTCTGATCTCTCCAAAATACACTACATAATGAAGACTCCTCATCCAAATCAAAATCATAATAAAATTCCTTCTCATCCGTAAATCTCTGTTTTAACATATTGATCAGTGCATTACTATCACAATCATCAATCTTCCTCCTCTTCTCTTGTTCCAAATGATTATATACATCTCGCATGGTAACATTTGATGAACCTCCAGACTGAAAAATAATATCAGATCAACAGAAAAGAAATATCAGATCAACTCAAACGTAATATCATATCATAACAAATATCACATTTATGTAGATTCATAAAAAATAAAATGAAAGTATAACTAACCTCTTTGGACAATATATGATAACCATCCGTTACACGAACACCTGAACTTTTCAATTCCTCAAAATACTGTAATGCAGAATCATCAAACTTCCTCTGAGAACGTAAAAACTGCCTCTCAGCTACAGGACACAGTTCATGATTATGCTTCCTGAAATTCTTTTGGACAATTCAACTCCCATCTTCTCTTTTCTTAAATTCAATAAAAGCTTTACATCTAGATCGCATATCAACTTTCGTGTAAATCTTCTTCAAATTCTCCTTGCATTGTTTAGCTCCTTCTCTATTACAAAGATATCTTCTCAAATACCTGATTCCAGTAGTTTTGGTTTTACGATCTTTACCTTTCCTCACACTAAATCCTAACCTAAAAGCATAATCATTATATAAATTGTATGCTGCTTCTTCATTTTCAACCACTGATTTACACAAAGATTCCATATATTCATCATCTGAACCTGTATAAAAGATAATAATATCATATTAGTTTAAAAATAGTTGATCTGATATATATAGTAAGTTGATCTGATATCTATAGTCAGTTGATCTGATATCTATAGTTAGTTGATCTGATATAGGTAGTCAGTTCATCTGATACCTATAATCAGTTGATCTGATATTTATAGTCAGTTGATCTGATATCTATAGTCAATTGATCTGATATCTATGGTCACTTGATCTGATATCTATAATTATAATCCTCCTAATTCAGTATTTTTGGTTCTATTCAATGGTTTGTTTAATATTATTGATTTGATATCTATAGTACGTTGATCTGATTTCAATTACTATCTGATCTGATATGTATACTCTACTAATCTGATGTCAACTATCATCTGATAGATTCAGAACAATATACTAAAAACGTATCACATCAACATAAAACTAATATCAGACCAATGCATAACTAATATCAAATCAATTCATAACTAATATCACATCATGACTTACTTTCCAACAGAGATACCGAGGATTCTTGCTGTTTATCAAAATCAAACAATTCAGGAGCATCTTCTTCGCGAAATAAATCAACTATACTACCAACCGTATCTTCCATTGAAATTTCTCCAATCCACAATGATCTATCAACAAAAAAAATAGACTTTAAGCAACAATTTTCGATCAAAAACAAAACGGTAAGAAGAATAGAACCGTAGAAACAACAAATTCAAACACATAAATCAATCGAAAGGATCAAAACACAGGAATAAATATCTTAATTATCAAATTCGAAGCAAAAACTCCACAGAAAGATAAACAGAGCACAAATGGAAACAGACTAAGCAAAAAACGAAGACGAAAAACAGATAAACAACAAATTTGTAAACATAAATCAATCACAATCATAAAATACATACCGTAATCAAAATTGGAAGCAAAAGAATCCAAGCGAAAGACAAAGACGAAAAACGGCAACAAAAGATGAAGCAGAATATCGGTAACAAACTCGTGAAAAAAAGGAAAAAAAGAACCTTATATAGCTTCTGGTAAGTAAGGCGCGTGTCCGATTTTTTTAAAAAAAGAAACTACTAATACAATTGGGAGGCTAAAATAGAAACTACTACTATATTAGGGGTGGGAGTAAAATTGCATGGTGGTCCTATAGGACCACCATATAAATTACCGTGAATTTCAGGTTAGTAAAGGTTAGTAAAGGTTTTGTAGACTGTACATAAGTGGAATTGACATAATTTAGACTGAATCAACAATATAAACAAAAAAGTACATATTTTATATTTAAGAGACCAAAAAAATTTATATTTTTATATGAAAGAGACCAAAAAAGTCATTTAAAATGTAAAAGACTTACAAAATTATTTGACTAAATGAAAGGGACCAAAAATATAATTTAATTATTATAATTTCGGTTATATTCCTATTTAATTCATTTCTTGGTAATAAAGGGAGAGATTGAAAAAGACTTATTATCCAAATGAAATTGTGGTACTGTAGTAATTAATTAAGGATAAATAGGTAAAAATAATTACTTATTTTCTAACAACTAAAGAAGTGAATTTTTTTTTTAACATGTCTTCCTAGATCCAAAAAAAAGGCGACTCATAATATTAAATAGAGGGAGTATTAATTTCGTTTGGTCTAAAATATTCACAAAATATATTTATAGAGCATACAATTACTTACAAGTCAAAGCGGGAGGGTTTTGAATGCCTAACTATAAATACTCAAATTACTGAGTTCTGTCAAGTGATTTTATCATGCACAGGTGACAATCAACTTTTGTTCATTTATAAAAGAAAAACATATAGGAATGATCTTATGTTACGATGTGATATCAAAATTAGTTTTAAATGTTAAGTAGTCGACAGTAAATATTTATAATATTAATATTTTTAACTTAGTTAATGTTTTTTAATACCTATTTAATTGTTAACTCTTGAGTTTTACGGATTCTCTTGAGTTTTTCAAATATTATTAATAAATAGGTAGTTACTTCCGCATTTAATTAAAAAAAAAGAGACTCATTCAATAACGATTAATTTTATGTCATTTGGTATAATATTAAAAAATATATATTTAAATATTGATTAATTTGATATTAAAAGTTTATCACATTTATTTAATTAAAAGAATTTTGTTATTTCTTCTAAATCGTTAATTAGTGTAAAATAATAATTTTTTAAAATATATATCAATCACCGTGTTCTAGCTCAAATCAATGTACTTTAACCGAATTGACTTCTAGTCAAATCAATCGATTAAACTGATTAGGTTTAACTAGTTTTAACTTTTATTTTATTTTATTTTATTTCATTCATATCCATGTAAAATATATTTTTCTTTTTCTGCAAAATCTGATTTTGTGGTGGCATTGGGTTATTGACGCCAACTGACTGTGCCTTATCTTTGCTATTAGTGCTGACGACTTGTTGCACAGGTCGGCACTTAGGTCCATAAGGAAATTTATACTAAAAAAAACAAAAAAAAAAAAAAAACAATTGTGGAGATACAAATCATTGGCCTCACATCCAACATCTTTAATTTCGACCTCTATATGTCGACTTTGTCAAGCAAAATTGTGATTTCATCAATTTAGATATCATCCAAAGGTCCATATGTGCCTATAGCATGTTCAAAGCGGCAAATTATATCGTAATTTAGGCAACAACTAGAAATGTACTCCTAATATTTTAATAAAAAATTAAATTAATTATCGCTTCAATTTTTATTTTTTACTGTCTCAATTTGAATTAAATTCCTTCTCCTTGTTTCTCTCTTTCCCTTTTGAAATAAAATGACAATTTTATTAAAATTGAGACGACAATCTTTAAATTGGGAGAATAACTAGTAATACCCTTTAATAAAATGAAATTTTTTATCATTTAATACGATAGCTCTTATGAATCTTCATTGTTTTTTCTCTTTAACTAATGTTCTCCTGTCATTTGGCAAATGACACATTGCAATATAATTCTAGTATTACTATATAACGATTGATACAAAATTTAAAATAAAACGTAAATTCTATTAAATTATTATTTTAAATAATTTTGTATATTTACCGACAAATATCCACTGTAATTTTCGAATTTCTATATTCTAAAATCGATGCAAATATTTTTATTTTATATACTTTTAATTCAATATATCATTATATAATTCAATTTTTAATTATAATTCCGTACATCAAATTTTGAAATAAATTCTATTGGCAAAATACAATACACTAATATGATATAATTTATAAATTTATCTTTTAAGATGTTGACCAGTTTTAATAGGTCAAAAGTATTTTAAGAGTGAAATTTTAATAATTGTATTTCTTTTTAAAAATCCCTTCTTAAAGGGAAAATTTTAATAATTGTATCATTTTAATATGCCAAAATAAATTGCTCTACTTAAACACTATTTTGATTTTGTCTTACTTGTGGTATAATACTCCTATAATTTTTTTTAAAAGGTAAATATATATATATATATATACTTTTAAAATTTTGTTTAACTAAAAAATTTGGGACGATCATATTATTTTACGAGAGGTAAGATAGAGGAAATAACAAAGCATAAGCAGCACTATCGAAAGGAACAAATCCTTTGTTTTTTAGTTTTCTCCCCAAGGTATTTTCTTGCTACATTTATTTGTAATTTTTAGGGTATTTTATGTTGAAAATGTAAATTTTTTATAAATAAAGTTTTTATTAAAAGAAGAGAAAAAGTATATTGGAATATTTTTTTAAAAAATAATGTGAAATTTGTTAAAAAAAATAATATAATATAATTTAGTAATTGTTCGAACACGTTATTTTTTGTAATTTTTTTTAAAAAAAAATTATAAACAAATGAACCCTTCAGAAGGTCTATTTGACCAAGTCAATGATGCCTTATCACTAGTTGCCTTGAGTGGACAAATCAAAGACGGCTTGGGAGAAAAAGCAAAATACATAGGAAGTATTCCGCCGGCAACTCTTGTCTGTTACCTTTCTTATAACGGAAAACAAGCGAAACTAATGGGGAACGGCATTATTTACATATTTGTAACAGGAAAAAAAATGTAATTTTGCAGTCCGTATACCCTATACACAGTGGTACATGTACCTACTACTATATATAGTAATTTTTTACTTAACAACTATACACTTACTAAATATAGTAAGTTTCGCCCACGCGCGCGCTCGCTGAGTCCACAACGTCTTCGCTGAGTCCACAACGTCTCAGAACAACTGCCGCAACGTCCAAAAAACAACTGTCGCAACGTCTACATCCAGGCATGTCCACAACGTCTTCGCTGAGTCAACAACGTCTCAGAACAACTGCCGCAACGTCCAAAAAATAACTGTCGCAACGTCTACATCCAGGCATGTCTACAACGTCTCCTAACACTAGCACCACGTCAAAAACAACTAGCACCACGTACAGAAACGTCTACATCCATGCATGTGAATTTAAACTGATTTTTTCACAAATACAACTAGAACCATGTCAAAAAAAAATAGCACTACGTCCAGAAACGTCCTCATCCATGCGTGTGAATTTAAATTTTTTTTTTTATAAAGACAGTCCACCACGTCTCAGAACAACTAGAACCACGTCAAAAACAATTAGCACCACGTCCACAAACGTCTACATCCAGGCATGTCCACAACGTCTTCGCTGAGTCAACAACGTCTCAGAACAACTGCCGCAACGTCCAAAAAATAACTGTCGCAACGTCTACATCCCAGCATGTCCACAACATCTACTAACACTGCCGCAACGTCCACCTACGTCCAAAAAACAACTGCCGCAACGTCCACCAACGTCCAAAAAAAACTGTCGCAACGTCAAAAAAAATCTATATCCAGGCATGTGAATTTAAGTTGAATTTTTGACATAACAGCTTCCACAACGTCTCCTAACACGGCCGCAACGTCCCCGCACGTCTAAAAAAATTGCTGCAACGTCCAAAACACGGCTTAGCTGATTTTAGTAATGTAAAAAGCAGATACCATTTAAGTAACTATTAGTAGGAAAAAACCAAAAAAAAAAATTGTCAGGGGCGAGACTCGAACCCTGGTTATTTTAGTCTTGTGACTTTCCAAAAAATTCAATTGCCATTAATCCACTTAAAGTTAGTTGACATTTAATTACACTTTCTTGTACATGTCATTTAAAAGATCACTATTGTCAATATTGAATTTCCCATCTCCCAATACATAGGTCAGTAGAACCCCGGAGGAACAAGGTTTTCATGCATGCAAATCGTAAAAAACTATTTTTTATACATGTCAAATGTTTCGTCAAAAATTCAAAAAACCCTTGAAATTATTAAAAATCTTTCGTATCTTTTAAAATATGACGTTTTTTGGAGTTTCGAGCTGCCCAAACCGCCTTTGGCAGTTTGCAGATAGATAGATCTCGAAAAGTTATATGAAATCAAAAAAAAATTCGTCTAAAACGGACCACCGAGCGCAAAGTTATGACCATTTAAAGTTTTCGTCCAAAACCACACATTTTTCAATATCGGAACCATCTCCAAATGCCGGTCTGCTATGTACATTGCGTAGATCTCGTCAAGAACCATAAAATTGACTACTCGCGCGTCCAAATCGGACAATCGAGTGCCGAGTTATGCCCTCTTGAACCGTCCGTGCAATACAACTTCATAGATTGCACATTCCACAACGTCTCCTAACACTGCCGCAACGTCCCTGCACGTCCAAAAAACAACTGCCGCAACGTCAACATTCGGGCATGTGGTGAATTTTTCACATAACACCTTCTACAACGTCTACATCCAATCATGTCCAAAAAATAATTGTCTCAACGTCTACATCCAATCATGTGAATTTAAGCTGAATTTTTCATATTACACCTTCAACAACGTCTCCTAACACTAGAACCACGTCAAAAATAACTAGTACCACGTCTCGCTACGTCCGAAAAAACTAGCACCACGTCCAGATACGTCCACCAACGTCCCACAACGTCCCGCAATGTCCGAAAATACAAAGCAGTAACGTCTCGCAACGTCATGTTACGTCCCGCAACGTCCCGCAACGTCCGAAAATACAAAGCAGTAACGTCTCGCAACGTCATGTTACGTCCCGCAACGTCCAAAATACAAAGCAGCAACATCCCGTTATGTCCCGCAACGTCCCGCAACGTCCCGCAACGTCTAGTTACGTCCCATAACGCGTTCTACCAAGTCCAGCAGCGGGGAAGAATCAGAAGCTACCCATTTCACATGAAAGTGCCAATACCTCACGGAAACCATTTATATATCATATTTCGGAGCAATAGAGCATTATTTGAATAAGAAAACACGAATATAACATCATTAATACATTACCCAACATCAGATCGTGAAAATAAGGTTCCGTAAATCCATCAAATACAGTTTATACTTTATGATGTGGTGATTTTTTTAGAAGAATAAGTTATTTTTGAAGAAGAAGAAGAGATTTTTGAAGAAGAAAAAGAGATTTTTGAACAGGAAAAAGTGATTTTTTAAGAAGAAGTGATTTTTCCGTTGTATTTGGTGTTGTTTGTCGGAAAAAATAATTGTCGATCTCCGTTAAATCTGTGTTTGAATGAAAATTTTGATTAAATGCGGTTTCAAATGGAGTACGGCGAAGAAGAATAACTGATTTTTTAAGAAGAAGAAGTGATTTTTTAAAAAAGAAGGATCTGGGTTTTTGGAGAAGAAGAAGAATAAAAGAGCGTGTATCTCACTCTCTTATAGTGAGAGTGGTGATGTGTTAAGTGGTACATGTACACAGTGGTACAGGATATAATTTGCGGTAATTTTGGTTAAATATGTTTGGCCATTTCATTTTTTTATTCTAATATGTGTGGCATTCGTTAAAAATATCCATTATATTTATATTTTTAAGTAATTTTGATCCGTTAACCTGATACAACAGGTTTTTGTATTAGTCAAAGCAATTCAAAGGTAAAAATAGTCATTTTAAAAAGATTTAAATCTACTTTTGGTCCCAATAATAGGAGTTATTCCATTTTTGTCCCTCTTTTTATTTCGTCACCAAAACCAGTCCTATTTAAATTTTTTTTTTATAATTATAGTCTTTTTTGACAAAAATATCATTTGACTAACGATCGACTAACCCTTTGACTAACGGTTGACTAACTCTTCGCCACCACCACTACCTCGTCGCCGCCACCACCACTACCTCGTCACCGCCACCAACACCACCACCCCAACCCCCACCGCCGCAGCCCCAACCCTGCAGGGTAGGGGCGACAACGTCAGCGAATTAGTCAATCGTGAATCAAAAGGTTAGTCAATAGTTAGTCAAATGGTATTTTTGTCAAAAATGAATGTAATTGCCAAAAAAATTTAATGGGACTAGTATTGGTGACGAAATAAAAAGAGAGACCAAAACCGGAATAACTCCTATTGTGGGGGACCAAAAATGGATTTGAACCTTTTTAAAATGAATTTTTTTTACCTTTGACTTGCTTTAACTAATACAAAAACCTGTTGTAGCATGTTAATGGATTAAAATTGTTTAAAAATGTAAACGTAATGGGTATTTTTGGCAGAGGTCAAATATATTAGACTAATGGCCAAACTTGTTAGACTAATATTGCATTTTTTCCTTTGTAATATCCTTAAAAAGTCGAGTTCTTAAGTTAGGTCTATTTTATCTCAAAAATATTTACGGTTAGAATTATAATTTCGTCAACTTTTAAATCAGATAAATTAATTTAATTCATGTGAAAAATTTTATAACACATAAACTAACATGTTATCGTGAATTCTAAATATATTTTTTATTTAAAAAATTATTATTAGGACTAAATGTGTTATAAATAATAAAATTTAGAACTAAATTTATCTACTACTATACGTTTAGAACTAAATTTTCCACTAGATGATATTATAACAACTATTCTTGCAATTTTTTTCTATATAATATACTACTTTTTATGTTCTATGATTTCTGATAAAATGAAAAAAAAAATTGAAATTTTTTCTTATTCTTGTGTAGACTAAGGTTGTCTAAATGGAGTTAGTATATTATACTCCTAGGAGTAGTAACACTGTTACTACTCCTAGGAAAAAAAAAAAAAAAAAAAAAACCCCGTTTGGCATTAGTAGAGTGCATTTGACGCGCCTCAACTTTCCCTAATTAGCAGCAGTCCGTAGCCCCGAGTTTACATCAAATCAAATCCCGCGAATCCAAACAAAATCAAATTTGAAATCCCGTCTGTACGGACTTTACACAAAGGCGGTAATCTTATGGAAACTGAACTGATGGGAATTTATTTTACATTGGAAGTAGCAGCAGCCCTCCTGAAACTCTCCGCACGACCCACGAGCTCCGAAAAAATAGGCAGCGTTCACAGCACGACCGTTCGCGAAAACTAGCAACCTGAACGCTACGAGTTCACCAGCAGAAGGCGATTCGACGTTCATTTCGAGTGGGAAAAAAAGAAAAAGTGATCAAAGAGAGAAATCATGGTTAGGGTTAAGCAAGTTACAAGGGAAGCAGAAGCCGAAAAAATTGAAAGAATGATGAAAGGTATGTTTATACTTGCAGTTTATAGTTGCAGTTTAGGGGTAGTCGATGTTTTTGATAATGGATGGAATTTTTTTTTTCAGGGTAAAAAACGCAACACAGAGCCTAGGGCGGCAAATATTCAGGGTGTAAAGAGGCCGAGCAAGGAAGTCGGCTCCGAGAAATCAGACAAACAAGTTCCGAATAGTAAGTTTGTTACAGTTTATCGTTGTGCAAAGTACTCATTGATGGCTGTTTATGTAAACTGGTGGTTGCTTATGTAAACTGGTGGTTGCTTGCATAAAGTTCTTATGTAAACTACTGTTTCTGTTGCTTATGTAAACTGGTGGTTGCTTATGTAAACTGATGGTTGCTTATGTAAACTGGGGGTTAATCATCTTCTGCTATGCTTATGTAAACTGGTGGTTGCTTATGTAAACTGGTGGTTGGTTGCGTAAAGTTCTTATGTAAACTACTGTTTCTGTTGCTTATGTAAACTGGTGGTTGCTTATGTAAACTACTGTTTCGTTGTGTAAAGTACTCAGTGATGGCTGTTTCGGTAAATCTGTGGTTGCTAATGTAAACTGGTGGTTGCTTATGTAAACTGGGGGTTAATCATCTTCTACTATGCTTATGTAAACTGGTGGTTGATTTTATAAATTCCTGAATTGCTTGTTTGAATTGCTGATTTCTCATGTAAACTCCCTTAATTTGGCGGTACAGTAGTGTTCTTAAGTTAGGTATTGTGACAGTTCTTAAATACTTATGTAAACTGAGGGTTCTCATCTGGTTATGTATTCTGAGGTTCTGAAATAGTTATGTAAACTGAGGGTTCTGAACTACTTATGTAAACTGGGATTTCTGGACTATTATGTAGACTGGTATTTAAACTGAGGTTATGAAATAATTGATTTCTTTTATATTCTTGATCTGATATCTATTGTCTGTTGATCTGATGTCAAGTATTCGCTGCTCTGATGTCTATATAATCCTGATCTGATCTCCCTTGTTAAGTATTTTTTTTTAAAAAGTATTTTTTTTAAAAAAAATATTTTTTTAAAAAGGCTGTGCATCAAAAAAAAAAAAAAAAACTGTAGCGCGCTACTGTAGCGCGCACTGTAGCGCTACAGTAGGTAGGAGTAAAATTCATCATACTCCTATAGCCCCACCGTAAACGGACTCGTTACTTTTGGGTACTTTTAATTATTTAAATTAGTATTGAACTTATTTGAGTTAATTATTGAACTTATGTGCCTAATGTTTAAATTATTTATTTGCCCATATATTTTTTGTTTTTTATGGCTAATTTTAATTATTTGAATAATTATTGAACTTATTTGCCTAATTTTTTAACTATTTGAATTAATTATTGAACTTATTTTCCCAATTATTATTTGTTTTGTAGGTTCCGGAGATAACAGTACCGCGAAAGCGGCCTACTGCTTCCTATCGGAAGCAGAAAGCCAATAGGGGTAGCTCATCCCAACAGTGGATGGATGAGCAACATTATGCAGAGGAGTAGCATCCAATCGGCAGGGAAGATCATTGAAGAGGTGGGACTGAGCATGATATACATAGGGTGGATTATATCATGGCCAGTGAGGATTATCTCACAGGTTGGGAGTAGTATATCTTAGGCTGGCATGTGTATCTCATTGGCGGGGAGGAGGATCACATATGTGAGAAGGATGATCCCAGAGGTGGGGAGGAGCATCTGGATAGTGCAGAGGAGCACGAGGATAGTGGAGAGAGTGGAGATGAGCAGGGTGGTGATGGTAATATTCGCAATGAGAGAGTATCTCAGATTCGCAGCAAATCGGATGGACGTTTTACAGCTAAATGTACATGCTCAAAAATCGATAACTACTTAGATTTAAAATTGAATTACTATTTTAGAAGTTGTATACGTAATTTATGAATAATTACTTTTTATTTATGTGACTTTATGTAATTTGTTTATTTTATTTTACTAAGTGCGTGTACTAGATGTGATTTGTGTAATTTGTTTCAAATTTTATTTATATAATTTACAAAATATTTATTTATGTGATTTATTTATTTTATGTAATTATATTATATGATGATTATTAATTATAAGTTTATGTGACCCTCATTACTATTTATGTGATTTGTTGTCGTTATTTACAAAATATTTTTATGAAATTAGAGAAAAGAAAGCGTTCCAAAGTTGTGAGGAACAGTGGCGGGTGACTACGCCTTGTATTGTGGCCCTAAGGATGGGTCTGTGATACCTTGTCTTTCGCTTCCTTTAATTTGAATAAATCACAAGCACAGGGAATCCCATGATTCACCTTGCAGAAGCATCGACAGTAGTCAAACACGTTGTCGCCCCACTTAATCATATTTTCAACTTGTCTGCTGATCAAATCCATACAATGGTGCGACACATAACCATGCAACAAATCGTATGTACCCTGCATCTTATCAGTTGGTTTCGTCGACATGGATTCCTCAAGTTTTTCCCTAAAACAATATATATGTGTGTGTGTGTAAATTTAAAGTCACAGAAAAATAATAAATGCGTATTTAAATGATTTAGTAAAATAAATAGTGATTCATATAAATTAATGAAGTTACATGATCTGGGATAACTAGTGAATGACATGGGTGTCAATAACATCAAACAGCGTGTCAAGTGCTTGGGTGCCAGAATTCATCCAATCTTTCAATGAAGCATGAGTACTCTCTACTCTGTTACTACTGGTATTGCCAAGGTGAAAAATTTGGTTTGTCCAAGCCTTACAAATCTTCTCTTTATGATAAAGCCATGTACCCTCCAAGTAGACAACAGCAGCACGCGCAACAGTAGAGTAACTATCCTTGAAAAGCTGTAATAAAATACCATACTCTTGAACTGTTGGCGCATTAATAATTCTCTTCCACATACCTTTGACATCACTTCTCAATTTATCTTAACGTACTTTTTTCCTCAACATTGCATTAACATCACGGCCTATGTGCCACAAACATAACAGGTGGTGTGAATGTGGAAAATTATCCTTAATAGGCTGAACCAAACCCATCTCTCGATCTGAGACAATTGCACTTGGTACTTTGTCTTCATCCAACAAAATCCTCAACCTTGACAGCACCCAATCATAAGTATCTTTTGACTCATCTCTCAAAATGGCAAATGCAATATTGAAATTTATAGTGATAGGAGTCATACCTATTATCTGAAAGAGTGACATTTTGTACTTATTGGTCTTGTATGTTGAATCAACCACAATCGCCCAATAATATCGGTTGAACAACTGAATTGATGTTGGATGCGCTATGAATGCATGAGTGATCACATTTGTGCCCTGTTCCTTCTGAGTCTGAACAAAATAATGCCTCGCACTGGCCAAACGAACAAATTCTTCCCCAATATCTCTACCTTACAAAGTTGATTTCCTGTTCCACGATTTGTTATTGTTCAACTGCCTGATTGTCACATTATCTTTGGGGAACTCCGCATAAATCATTGCCTTCACAATTTTTGGCTAAAACCCTTGCATCATCACCCAGGAAACTAAACTGTCTATGACCCTCTGGATAGACTATACCAAAATGATTGTGTGTCGACTCATAACCAGGAAATACTCTGATCCACCAACCATAATTCGGCACTTGCAAGCAATATAACTTGAACGGGCAATTACATCCTTTGTGCTTGGTATGCTCCCTTTGTTTCGGGGTAGGGCCTTGCTGAATAGGATCTCTGAATCGCGCGCAACGATATGTGACCCCATTTATCTTTGGATTTCACCCTGCCCAAACAAGCTCGAAACGTAATTCCTTAGCTACATCCTTGTAATGCTTAAAAGCTTTTTCTTCAGTAGCAAAGTATACAGGAGAGACAAAATGTGCGCTCAAATCTTTGCGATAAATCGGGTAAATCAACTGGATCTTGCATAATTTATAAAATTAACATGAGTTTACTTTTTAAATAATAAAAATTAAACATAAATATGAAAAATTATAATATTAACAATAACAAATACTAAAAAATATTATATAATTAAAAAATATGAAATGCGCCAAATCTGGAAGTAAACGCCAGTCTGGGCGTGTATACCATGGAATTAAAGCCCATGTTGGGCGTGTGAATCCATGGAGCACACGCCCAAATTTGGGCCCATGGTAAACACGCCCAAATTAGGGTCCATGGTACACACGCCCAAATTTGTGTGAATATCCATGGTACACCCGTCAGGCGTGAATGCCCATGGATAACACGCCCAAATTTTGGACGTGTTAACCATGGACATTCATGCCCTACCTGGAACTTATGGTTCATGGTAATCACGCCCAAAATTTAGGTGACTTTATGGTACCCACGCCCACATTTGGTTCATTACCATGGATGACCACGTCTATTTTGACGTGTGACCCATGGATATCCACGCCCAAACTGGGCGTGCGTACCATGGAATTCCCTAAACAATCGAAAGTCACAAAAATACATCAAAATCGTACAATTTTTACGGGAATCTTCAACTTATGCTTCGCCTCAACATAATTCTACGATCATTGTGAGATTTTCCCAAATTTTTCTCATTGTTTTGAGGTGTTTTTGGATTGTTAGATGAATTTGTGGATTTTTTGAATGAAGAGTAAATATGTAAGTTTATAAAATTTTGTGAGTTACAAATAATATTCTTGAGCTACAAATAGTAAGGCCATTTATGATATTGTCCATTATGGTAACTCTTTTATTAGTAGGATCCTTATTAGACGTTTTCTCGATAATTCTTAATATAACGTTTTAATATCGAAGTGACCAATTGCTTTTTTTGACCAGTTGCTCTCCATCTTGTTGTTTAAATACTGAGAAATTCTTCTTCCTCTACTTCTCATTACACCAACTTCTCAAGGTTTATTACTCCTAGTTACAAAGTTGCAAGAAACATTCAAAAACACAACAAAAAATGGCCATATCGTGTAAATTTATCCCACCTTTTGAATATCCTTTCGTCCTTTCATTTTACAGGTTTTTTTTCCCCTTCCAATTTGATGCAAATATATCTAACTAAAAAACCTTAATGGTGTTACAGTTACGCTAATCCATTCCTAACCTAATCCCCATTTTTTAAAAAATGAAGTAAAATAATTTAAAGAATGAGGTAAAATAATTAAAATCGTCCGAGGTGACCTCGGGTTTATAATTTATTGAAAATTATCTTACAAGAACGGTTCACGTTATATAGTTTATTTTACAACAAGTTACATTTCCATCGGCGATCCATCAACTTCGATGCGCGGTGGTGAGGCTGTGGCATCTACGTTGAGTGGTGCAGTCAGGAGCGTCGAAAGCACAATCGCAGACGCCTCCTGCAACACCGACAAAAACGCAGCCCGGAATGGCAAAATCACCACACTCTCTCAAGCAACCCGGTACGCATTCCCCCTGAAAATGCTCTTTAGTGCAGCCATTCGATAGAAATATTAAATGGTGGCAAAGTGCAGCGTTCGCCATGGGCGCCTGAGAGATCATCAACATATTCACTGCAACTATTGCAAAGAGAAGACCCAGAATGGGAGAAATGCATGGAGATGGCTTCATGTTGTAGGTACTGATATGATTGTTGGGAACAAGCAATTCAGTTGATTAGTTCTTGAATGATTTGGGGGGTTTTATGGTGATTTCCAGGGTAGGAAATTCTGGGTTGGCGCCCTGGAATAATTCTCAAAGGTTATAATACAGCTGTGTAATAAATTATGAATAATTCCGTATTTTGAGTATTAAGATGAATCAAATCTCAGGATTTGGTTTGATGATCTCGTGTTGTTTGTTTTCCTTTTGTGGTGGAGAGGGAGAGGTGCAAATTGGACTCTTTGGTCAATGGGAGGTCACCATTGACACAACAAATAAAGATCTTGTGTTCAAATCCAGAAATCATTCAAAGTGAATTAGATTCAAGATCTTGAGTTCTACGTTTAAGGAATGTAATTATTTCGATTCTATCAGTTTAGTATTCGGGTATGGAAGTAAAAATAAAATTTGATATCCAATTGTTTGGAAATGACGAAATTTAGCCAGTAAATTTCATAACTTCATTCCTATTCATTCCCATTCTACATTTTTCCTTTTTCTTCTTCACATTAAATCATTCTATCCATTTCCACCATTTATTCACTCTTCCCTCTTTCTTTGGGAAGCTGTGTCTGACATGTATGGCAACCAAAATAACGTCGTGCGTATATTTCAAATCTAGCAAGAGATTACTGGAACGCGTCAGGATGGGAGGTCCTTTGTTATTGTTCTAGCAAGGCTAAAAAATTTATGGAATGAATTGGACGTTTATTGTCCTCATTGTGTGGATGTTGGAATTTTAAAGAAACGCACAGAAGAAGATCGTGTGTTTCAGTTGCTTGCAAGTTTGGGTTCTGAGTTTGAAGATTCTCGGCAGAATATTCTCATGACTGACGAGTTGTCTTCGTTGAAAGTTATTTGTGCTGCTATTCAACGAGAGGAAGTTCGGCGAAAAGTAATGACTCCAGAGGGTGTGCCATCTGGAATTAGTTCGTCGGCTGACAAGGTTGCACAGTCTGGGAATCACGGTCTCAAAGATGACCGGCTGCAGAGCAAAACTGGTGGGCGTGTGTGCATCCACTGTGGTGGGTCTGGTTACACAGTGGACCGTTGTTGGACTCTTCATCCTGAGCAAAAGCCGAAATTCCAGACCAAACGAGGAAATGACCGTAGACGTGATCATAAGGCAAATGTGGTGACTCATAGTCTGGAGTCTTTATCTTCAAATCCTGCTGGTTTTTTGACCGACTTTGCGGCATTTCTGCAAGAAAAACAAGGAAAATCATCTTAGGGTGGTTCGGTTTCTAAAGGGTCAAAAAATTCCACAGCTTTTTTAAGTCATCTCCCGAAATTTCATTATGGCGGCAGGAGGTGGATGTGGTGGTGGTGGACTTAATTCTATGTCTCTACTCTACATGCATATAGTCTTTGTGCAATGTTTGGGTGGTAGATTCTAGTGCGACGGACCATGTCACTAACCGTCATACGTCTATTCATGATTATCATTCATGTGATTTTCCAACTATGATTTCTGTGACCAATGGAAAGGGGGTGACAATTGAGGGTAAATGCAAAATTCAATTGGTTTTCTCGGTTAATTCTGATGTTTTATATGTTCCTGATTTTCCATTGCAACTACTGTCTGTACAGAGTTTAATCTCTACGTTGGATTGCGAGATTTATTTTACGGCTGATCATGTATTTTTTCAGGATCGCCTCATCAAGAAGAGAATTGGTGAGGGAAGAGAATTGGTGAGGGTTTCCATAGAAATGGATTGTACTATTTTATTTCAGGAACCAATGTATTGAATAATTCAGCGTTGCCGTCAACACAGAGGAATGATAATACATTACGAACTGCTGCCACTGGATTTGTGAACCAGGCTGGTCATTCTTTGGTTGTCAATAATTCAGTAGCTAAGCAGCATTTTGTTTCAGGCGTGTTGGGAAATTCTGCTCCAGTCCAAATGCATACAGCCGAAATTGTTGACTCTGTCCCAGGAATTCATGCAACCAGAATTTTTGCTGCTCCAGCCGTGAATTCTGCTTCAGCCGCAATTCCTTGTGGGGTTGCTTCAATAAGTGGATCTGCACACATCCTTAGTTGAAGCAGGAATTGCGGCATCGTCTTCGGCAGCTATATCTTCTTCAGTAGCCACGGCAAGTGTGGCTGCTGCATCAAGTCCAGCAGTATGTTCAACTACTGCTCCGCGGCAACAATTGCTTGGTGATCGTAAAACTTTCATGTGGCATTATCGGCTTGCGCATCCTTCAGACTCAGTTATGTCACATTTATTTCCTAAGTTGTCTAAGACTTGTGGGTTATGTGATGTGTGTCATTTTGCGAAATCTACGAAGTTGCCTTTTGGTGTTTCTTGGACTAAATCTGAAAATTTATTTGGTATAATTCATAGTGATGTTTGGGGACCATTTTCTGATTCAATTGATGGTTTCAAGTTTTTTGTTACCTTCATTGATGATTGTTCTCGTGTTACATGGGTTTATCTCTTAAAATACAAAGGCGAGGTTTTTCATGTGTTCAAAATGTTTCATGCCATGGTCGTTAACCAGTTTAATGCTAGAATTAAAATTTTGCGGTCTGACAATGGCACAGAGTTTTGTTCTAGTGACATGCAGTCTTATTTGGTAGAAATTGGAATTGTACACCAAACAAGTTGTGTGTATACTCCTCAACAAAACGGTGTTGCGGAACGAAAGAATCGTGATCTTTTGGAGAAGACTCGCGCACTTATGTTACACATGAATGTGCCAAAGGTTTATTGGTCATATAGTGTTCTAACAGCTGTATATTTGATCAACCGATTGCCTAGTCGAGTTTTGGATTTCAAGTGTCCTATTTAGATTTTGATAAATGAAAAACCGGATTTATCCACTTTACGTGTGTTCAGGTGTAGATGCTTTGTTCATGTACCAGATACTCGTCGTAATAAACTGGATCCACGATCAGTAAAATGTGTATTTTTGGGGTATTCTGTCACTCAGAAGGGGTATAAATGTTTTGATCCGTTGCATAAGAAACTTTATGTTAGTCGCGATGTTGCGTTTCTTGAGATGACACCGTTTTTTGAATCTCATTCCTTTGATGAGCTTGCATCTTTGGTTCCTCTGCCTGTCATAATGGAACCGTCAGATTCTGATATTAAATCACTTGTTTCTCCAGATTCTCCGACTCCAGCTCCTATTCCTGTGCGTCAGAATCCGGATCGGGTCCGACGGCGTCCGGTTAAGTTTAATGACTATGTTGTTGCAACTGCATCTCCAGACATGGCTGATTTACATCCTTTTTCAGCCTCACATCGAGCATTTCTCATGTCTATTTCCAAGACGTCTGAACCTTCTAACTTTCGTGAAGCTGTTCAATATCCAGAGTGGCGTCAAGCGATGAAAGATGAGTTGTTAGCTCTAGCAAAAAATAAAACTTGGAGTGTTATCCCGTTACCTTCTGGGAAGCATGTTGTAGGAAGTCGATGGGTGTTTAAGACCAAGTTTAACGCCGATGGTTCAATTGAGCGACATAGGGCTAGGCTTGTGGCTCAGGGGTTTACTCAGCAGTACAGGGTAGACTACAAGGAAACTTTCGCACCCGTTGCAAAGATGACGACAGTTCAAGTTCTTTTGTCGATTGCGGTTAATTCTGGTTGGTCGCTTTCTCAATTGGATGTCAAAAATGCATTTTTGCATGGCCAGCTTGACGAAGAAGTTTTTATGCGATTACCTCCGGGACATCCTCAGGCGCATCAGCCTGGTTTGGTGTGCAAATTGCACAAATCCATCTATGGGCTGAAACAAAGTCATCGTGCATGGCATGCCCAGTTGAGTCGTGCCCTAGAAGATTGTGGGTTTACTAGGAGTACATCGGATTCCTCTTTGTATATCCGTCGTCACAAAAAAGAGACTCTGGTAGTTCTAATTTATGTTGACGATTTAATCATTACGGGGAGTTGTTCACATTCGATTTCTGTATTGAAGCAACAACTTCAGGCACGTTTTCCGGTCAAAGATCTTGGCCCGTTAAAGTATTTTCTGGGAATTGAAATGGCAACTTCATCCAAAGGGTTGTTTTTGAATCAACGGAAGTATATTCTTGATTTGCTTCAGGATGTGAATCTTCTGTCATCTCGGCCGGTGCCCACACCGTTGGATAGTAAGCTCAGATTGCACTCTGTCAGCAAGTTGTTATCTTCTCCTCAGGTGTATCAACGACTTGTTGGAAGGTTGATTTATTTGACTATTACTCGGTCGGATATTGCTTTTGCAGTAAGTTTAGTCAGCCAACACATGCATGCACCAACCGAGTATCATTTGCAGTTGGTTAAAAGAATTTTGCGGTATTTGAAAGGTTCCCTTAGCCGTGGTCTTTTGATGGCTTCTCACGGACATACTAATATTGTTGGATACACCAATTCCGACTGGACTGGAAATGTGATAGATCGTCGGTCAACTACTGGCTATTGTGTCTTTGTTGGCGATAATCTGGTATCGTGGAAGAGTAAAAAACAACATGTTGTTGCTCGTTCAAGTGCAGAAGCGGAATATTGGGCAATGGCTACAGCTGCTTGTGAGCTGGTTTGGCTTAAGTCTTTGTTAGTGGATCTTGGTTGTTCTTTTACCATTCCAGTTACGTTATTTTGTGATAATCAGGCAGCCATGCATATTGCGGCGAATCCAGTGTTTCACGAACGCACTAAACACATTGAAGTTGATTGTCATTACATTAGGCATCAGGTTTAATCCAAGTTCATTGCTCCTAGTTATATTCGTAGTTCGGATCAGCTCGGATATTTTTAGTAAGACACTCTCCACGGTTCAATTCCAACAATTGCTCGACAAGCTCAGCTCCATCAATCTACTGGATCCTGCTTGAGGGGGTGTGTAGATTATCACACGTGTATATTTTGTAGTTAGGATATACTATATCTTAGAGATATTAGAAATCATACTTATCTCTAATTATCTTATCATTTTATCTTACTAGAATCGATTAATTTGTATTATAAAAACTAGGTTGCATGTACAGTACTGTTATGAGTTTGGAATACAAGAAACGTTAAGTCTTGTTTCACACAATATTTCGTTCTTCAATAATTGACCGAAAAAAGAGAAAGGGTAAGTGAAGGAATTAATGTATTAGAATATTTTACTTTATTACATTTTGAACCATGGGTAAAATCCAATAGACATAGAAGAAAATTAGGTATAATGGTAAATTTATTTTATGCAGGAAACAAATTCTAGGAGTGAAATCTCGAGTCCAGATCAATTTTAAGTGAAATCAATGTGAGGAATTTTAGTAGAAAATTTTTGTAAATTGTCGGGTCTAACTAACTCATATTTTCATATTACTATATTATGATACTACATGCTTAGATTTGATTTGGCTATTTGATTGCTCTACGTGTTAATTTTGATTTTCGTTTTGACTTTTGACTTCCGTATCAAAAATCCATGTGACTTTGACTATTATATTAAAACTTGTTTCACTTATTTTTGTAACGGCCGATATTGATTTTGACTTTCGTAACAAAAATCCATTTGAGTTTGACCATTATATTAAAACTTGTATCAATTATTTTCGTAACGACAAATATTGACTTTGATTTTCGTACCAAAACTTGGTTTGACTTTTGATGGTTATAACGAAACTTGTTTTACGATTCGATGTATGATATTACACTATATGTCCGACTTGTTATATGAATGATTATTTTTAGCCTTCGGGTACTGGCCTCGAGTATTGTTATTAGCCTTCGGGCACTATTACTAGCCTTCGGGTACTGATCTTCGGGCGCTATGATTACTAGCCTTCGGATACTGGCATTAGGGTACTGTTATTAGCCTTCGGGTACTGGCCTTCGGGCACTATGATTACTAGCCTTCGGGTTCAGGCCTTAGGATACTGTTATTAGCCTTTGGGTACCGGTCTTCGGACACTATTATTAGCCTTCAGGCACTATTAATACTAGCCTTCGGACACTATTATTAGCCTTTGGGTACTGGCTTTCGGGCACTATTATTATTGTTATACTTGCTATGTCTTATTTGTTCAAAATGTTTGTCTTATGTATGATTATATCCCGTTTTGAAATATTCTAACATATTTTAAATGTCATCCATTGTGCCTCTGTTTTAAAATCTCTCTTTACATATTTACGTATTTTGATGGGACCGTTTTGGTTATAAATGTACTTGCTTGCATTTATGTTAAACCCTATTAATTCTCTCACTGGGTTGTGGCTATCCCTTTATATGTTACTATTTTCAGTTAGAATGTAATAAAGACACATATTTTCAGAGATCATGACATGTATCAAAGGATAAGACCTTCGAGAGCTCAAGAATATTAGGGCAAACTTCATTTATTCATTTTATTTTATTTGACTAATTGATGTTGTAAGGATTTATTTATGATTTATTTCATAAATCTTAGTGCGAACTAAGAAAGGCATCCCATTTCGTAGCAATTAGGGCAGGATGTTACAATAATAATTCTTAGTTTTATTAAAAATTATTTCATTAATATTTCATTAAAATTATTAAATAAAGAGATTTATTAATCATATTTATAGTTTGAGAAAATTAGTTATTTTTTAAATTTATAATTAAAATGATATTTAAATTAAAAAAATATTGTGATAAGATAAGATAATCAATATATTTTGCTTAAAAAAGATAACCAATATATTTTAATTAGTTAAAAATTGCAATAAAAATTAAAAAAATGACCCATAGAATTTTGTTTCAATTTTTGTTTCAGTAAAGGATGATTAGATGATGGGTAATGTTATATTACGCTCTCTTTTTGTTATTGAACGCTCTTTTTTTTAGAAAAGGTTTTCATTTTGTTAAGTATTGTTCATTTAATTCTTATTTCTCGTCCCTTAATGTTTATCTTCCGTCTTTACTATTATTACTTAACTGCCTTTAATTAATTTACTAAAAATTTATAAGTTCATTTCTAATTTATTAAAAATTTATAAAAATTATGATTAAAGTAACATAGATGAGCGGAACTATAAATAAATATTTTTTTGATATTTTTAATAAATGATTAAGGATAGGTAGGTAATTTAATATATTAATATATTTTATATTTAAATATTATACTTAAATATTATAATTAATATTTTTAATTTGTCATAAATAATTTGAATATAAAATAGGTGCGAAATAACAAAATATGAGATGGGAAATATTTTTCACTTATATGATATTTTCTGGATGGGAACACAAATATACGAGTTAATGAGAATGAGGATGACCTCATCAGCAAATAGTATCTCACACCCCCCCCCCCCCCCCCCCCAACAAAAGCCTAATTTAAACAGTTTTTTGAGAGTGACAGATGAACTACGTCAGGATGACGTATCCCCAATTAACTAACGGTTACGCTAACTAGTAATGGATAAACAACATTTATGGAGTGATTTTGATATCTCCAGTCATTTTATATGATATTATTATTGGTGTTACGTAGTTATCGCCTTATTTTTTTGAACAATAATTTTTATTTTGATAAAATAACTTTTAATTTAAGAAAAAAATAATATTGTAGATGATATTTTAATTTAAATTAAGATAATAGAGAATAAATATTAGACGGTATCGAGACATTATTACTATTGTGTTATATGAATATTGATTAGTTTCTATCTAACTAATATAATGAAAAGATGATATCATAAATCTTGAACGATCATTTACCCATCCATATCTCCACTGATTTGCTTCATTTAATAATTTTATCTAAATAATTAAATGACATGATATCATAAATTTAATTTTGGAAATTTAATTATTAAATTTAAACTGCTATTATAGGACTAGGAATCAAACCGCATCAACTTGTCCACATTGTGAATATTTTTTTTCCAAAGAAGAATAGCCTCTTTTATATTTTAATCCCTCTAAATTTACCTTAAATGTTCATATAATTTTATGCATATTATATCACTAAGATATATCGAAAATATCTAATACAAATTTATTTATTTATTTTTTTATTAACCTTATAGTTTAATTATATGGTTTTTATTTGCTCAAAAAAAACTATATGGTATTTATATATAAGGTTATTTTATAATATAAATACAAAATAATACTAATTGTGGAAAAGAAATGAAATAATTGTAGTAATTAAGTCAAGTTATGACAATGAATACAAATCGAAGTGATCAATTAGGATTTATGATATTATCCATGGTAACTCTATTATTAGTACGATCGTTATTATACGTTTCCTTGATAATTCTTAATGCCCATCGACGACTTTATTACCTTCTATTCTTTCTCATCTTTTTCAAAATCGGTTCATTTTAAATACCGAGAAATTCTTCTTCTTCGTCTTCTAACTACACCAACTTCTCAAGGTTTATAACTCCTACTTACAAAGTTGCAAGAAACATTCAAAAACACAACAAAAGATGGCCACCATAGTCTATATCGTGTAAATTTATCTTACCTTTTGAATATCCTTTCTTCCTTTAATTTACTGTTTTTTTTTTTTTTTTCTTTTCCAGTTTGATGCAAATATATCTTACTGAAAAACCTTAATGGTGTTACAGTTACTACAGCACTTATGGACATGTCGAGAAGCTTGCTCAGGAGATCAAGAAAGGAGCCGATTCTGTTGAAGGGGTCGAAGCAAAACTATGGCAGGTAATCTTTTATCTAATTAATTGTAAATTGAAATTGAAATTTTACTGATCTATTTGACAATTGAGTAGGGCAAAATGAATGAAGAAGGTCGGCCGGATTAGTAACTGATGTGGGTTGATCATTTTTTATTGATAGGTGCCGGAAACTCTCCCGGAGGAGATTCTTGGGAAGATGCATGCACCCCCAAAGAGTGACGTCCCTGTGATTACTCCAGATGAGTTGCCTGAGGCCGACGGTTTTATTTTTGGCTTTCCCACCAGATTTGGGATGATGGCTGGCCAATTCAAGGCATTCATGGATTCCACTGGTGGGCTATGGGGAACTCAGAAGCTTGCTGGGAAGCCTGCCGGCCTTTTCTACTCCACTGGCTCTCAGGGTGGCGGTCAAGAAACTACCCCGTGAGTATCGCTTTCATAATTTGGATCGTGTTTATAAAAATTATGGGATGGTTGTAATTTCAATCATCATAGTTTGTGCTTCAATATTGATGGATCAAGCAATATTTTGCCGCAGATTGACGGCGATCACTCAACTTGTTCATCATGGAATGATTTTTGTGCCAATTGGGTACACAGCCGGAGCTGGCATGTTTGAGATAAAGGAAGTCAAGGGTGGCAGCCCATATGGTGCCGGAACTTTTGCCGGAGATGGAACCCGACAGCCCACCGAACTTGAACTGTCGATCGCTTTCCATCAGGGCAAATACATTGCCGGAATTACCAAGAAGCTGAAGACGGGATCTGCCTGAATTTGCTTTATATCAATTGATTAATACATTTTCAGCAATATTTAAAAACAAACACAATGTTCCTTTAATTTAGTAAATTTGTTACAATTATTTGTCCATTTTTATTTGTTAATTAATAAAATTCTCACTTTCTTTGTATACATTTAGCCAATACATTTTATCTGCTCTATTTTTTTTTAAATTTTATTTTTTGCCAAAGCTTGATTTAAATCACTCGCATGATCTATTCAAGGATAAAATTGTTAAAAGAATCCCTTTTATCTATTCAAGGATAAAATTTTATCTATTCAAGGATAAAATTGTTAAAAGAATCCCTTTAGTTTAGGCTAAAAAATTAAAACCGTGGTCAACAGATTTGTTTGTTTAAGTTACATAAATAATAGAATTTTGCAAATTACCCTAATAATTAAAACGTTAAGTCACGCTTTAAGGTTATAATTCCTATAATGATCATATTACGGATAAGACTTTATTCGGAAGATAATAAATGTAATTTGATTGAAAATGTAGATATTTTGTGAAGAATGAAACAACATTAATATATTGATAATAATAATAATAATAATAATAATAATAATAATAATAATTAGTTATATGATTGAAAATGATTATTCACTTATCAGAATATAAGTGATATTTGGTCAATGAATGTTACATAATTTTTTAAATTATTTTTTTTGAAGAAATTTAAATTATTATTTAACTATTTACATGATAGTCAGTTTATTTTCTTATTTTACTTTTACACTTTTAAATTCAAATCTAAAACGGCAACCCTCAACCCAACTACTATCATTTGGCAAACGACGTGCTTCAGGGGAGTTACCTTAACCACACAGCTTTTTATTTTAATTAGATTAAATAATATTTTTAGTCCCTTATATCTAGTCAAATATTTTTTTTATCTCTTACATTTTAAAATAATTTTTTTGCTCATTTACATTTAAAATATGCATGATTTAGTTTCTATGATTGATTCACTCTAAATTATGTTAACTTTGTTTATGTCAGCCTATAAGATATTTCTAAATAAATAATATATAATCATTAAATATTAATTTAACTATTAAAAATTTTAAATTAGACAATTAAAATTTATAAATAATTAAGCCAAAATTCATTAAATAGAGTATAAATGTTTCATATTTTCATAACCTAACTTAACTTTTAAATTTTTTTATCTATATTTTAGTGTTTAAGTAAAAAGATAATTTTGTGAAAATGAGATACTATTGTCCAAAACATTAAGGCGGTAATAGTAACCCCAAAAAGTTTGGAGGGAAACAAAGTAACCAGAAAGAGACACGGCTTCTCTGCTTAAACTCTCTATTTGGGTTTTGTTTTAATAGAATAGTATAAGATTGCTGAATTTGATGATGGAATTAAGGGTCCCTATACTGTAGGACTATAGGAGTAAAATTCATCATACTCTTATTGTAGCGCTACAGTTGCGCGCTATAATTTTTTTTTTTGACGCACGGTCTTTTTTAAAAAAAAATAATAAGACAATAGATATTAGATCAATAGACTATAGATATCAGATCAAGAATATAAAAAAAATCATACAATAGAACTAAAGCATGTTTAGCAAGAGAGATCACATCATGATTATATAGACATAAGATCACAAAATACTATACATTAGATCAACAGACTATAGATATCAGATCAAGAATATAAAAGAAATCATAAAATATAACTAAAACATACTTAACAAGGGAGATCACATCATGATTATATAGACATCAGAACAGAGAATACTAGACATCAAATCAACAGACTATAGATATCAAATCAAGAATATAAAAGAAATCATATAATAGAACTAAAACATACTTAACAAGGGAAATCACATCATGATTATATAGACATCAGATTAGAGAATACTAGACATCAGATAAACAGACTATAGATATCAGATCAAAAATATAAAAGAAATCATACAATAGAACTAAAATGTACTTAACAAGGGAGATCACATCATGATTATATAGAAATCAGATCGGAGAATACTAGACATCATATCAACAGACTATAGATATCATATCTAGAATATAAAAGAAATCATACAATAGAACTAAAACATATTTA
This sequence comes from Knoxia roxburghii, assembly GCA_030378225.1. Lineage (NCBI taxonomy): Eukaryota > Viridiplantae > Streptophyta > Magnoliopsida > Gentianales > Rubiaceae > Knoxia > Knoxia roxburghii. Next base: position 37,889,793 of record CM059420.1, on the reverse strand, counting down.
ACAAGGAAGATCACATCATGATTATATAGACATCAGATCAGAGAATACTAGACATCAGATCAACATACTATAGATATCAGATCAAGAATATAAAAGAAATCATACAATAGAACTAAAATATACTTAACAAGAGAGGTCACATCATGATTATATAGACATCATATCACAGAATACTAGACATCAGATCAACATACTATAGATATAAGATCAATAATATAAAAGAAATCTTACAATAGAACTAAAACATACTTAACAAGGGAGATCACATCATGATTATATAGATATCAGATCACATAATACTTGACATCAGATCAACAGATTATAGATATCATATCAACAATATAAAAGAAATCATAAAATAGAACTAAAACATATTTAACAAGGAGATCAAATCATGATTATATAGACATTAGATCACAAAATAGTAGATATCAAATCATTGAAAAACAGATATCATATCACAGTATATAAAATTAAATAATTATAAATAAATAAAAAATATTTTTTAATTATTTTTTAAAAAATTAAAAAAAATTAAAAAAATTATTGAATTATTTTTAAAAAAATGGACGAAAAAATAACTTCAGGGAAGAAGGAAAAAAGAAAAAAAAGTTCATTAAAAATGATAAAAATAATATAATAATAGAAACAATGAAAGAATGAAATTGGCTAAAAAAAGGAAAAATGAAATTCCATGTCCGCCAAAGGCGCCGCGCGTCATACCCAACTTTAAAAAAAATTACGCGCACATGTTTCTCTCACTTAACAATTAATTATTTTTAGACTAAGAGGACGATTATATAAATTACCTGGAATTATATCTCAATGCAATCCCAATTGAGGTGTTGAGGTAGTAAGACGATTTAGATGTTGTGTGACACTTGTTTGACAGATTTTAATTACTTTGTATATATATTATATTTTCGGTTAATTTTTACATAATATATAATTATTTATACTCTTATATATTTTTAATAGGACTGAGTTCACTTTTTAAGGGGTTAGGACATATTAAATGATTAAATATAATTTTTTATCAAAAATATATAAAAATAAAATAATATTAAAAAATTATAAAAATAAAAATAATTTATTAAAATTATATAATTGTCAATGTATATAAATTAACATGAAATATAATATATATATATATATAAAGTAATTGAAATTTATGATAGACAAGTGTCGGAGAGGAGAGGATCTAAGGCATGGGACATAATCACAAAATACATACAATTACACTCTGAGTTTGGGTATTTGACGTCCAAAGAATTTGGAGAAAACTCATAAAATAAGATCAATTCCAACGTGAAAAAATTAATAGGCTTGAGAGACCTTTATATAAGCAATCACACGGATAAAACGATTCTAATCCTAGTCAAAATAAAATTTCTAATGTACAATCCAATTATAATTAGTGTTGTAATTTCCTAAAAATAACGAAAATGCTAACATAAAAATGAAAAATGGTAATTAAAAATAAATCCAAAATTGAGAAGGTCAAATTTGAATAAAATTCAATAAAATAAGTCAAATTGGTGTTCCAACTCATCATTAATCCAACCCATACTTGGATTCACATCGTTCCTCTTTGAGAAAACATTAGACTTTGAATGTTGAGTACCAAAGTCTTGAATGCTTCATGCTTGGAACTGATGATCACAAACTAAATTAATAACTTTGCACATGACATCCTATATGAAAAGCAGTATCCTCAGCATACTCCTATTCAAATATTATTGGTGCCGATGATTAAAATAGAAAAACTCCAACAATAAAAATCAAAATGATACAATAAATAAATTATTTAATCGAAAATTATTAAAAAATATTTTTGGATCAAGAAAGATCACAAAATATATATATATAAGAAAATAAAATGACAGGATTAAATTTAATTGATCAACACCCATGAAACGATAGGAGTGAAACCAAATCATAGAAACTTATTTGGGCAACGAAAAGCAGAAAACACGAATAAAAATGGAGAAGAATTAGAAGCCGGCCAAATATCAATTCTTTAATCAAATTAGGCTGCACGCAAACCAAAAAGCCAGTAGTCTGCAACCTTTTTTTATGGGCGGAACAGAAATCGATCAATCAGAGACAATTTTTTTGATATATGGAAAGATTAAAAGAAAACAATTACAACGCCAGTTTAGCACAAAAATTGCCCCGCAAATTTATGCTAAAAATATTTTAAAATTTATAAAAATGTATAATTACATAAATCTAACCTAAATCTCTAAAATTAAACTGATGTGGATTTTTTGGTAAGGAAAAAATTACAGAGGGAAAGATCGTGTATTTTTTCATTTGGGATAAAATAATGCCTCAATGCAAACTCAATAGAAGTTAAGAGTAGTAGGAGATTATATAATCCGTTAATGATAGTTTTAATTATATTGCATGATAATTATGAAAGAAACTGATTTGGTCCCGCTTAAATCGAAAATCTCACTTTCCTACTATGTATTTCAGAATCAGAGATTTTTTATCTGGCCAAGACTCTAAAACCATTTTCCCTGAACGGATCTAGGATTATACGAATTCGATTTATTAAAACGACATGCTATAAATTAAATATTTAATTAAAGCGGAGATAAAGATTATACCTTTGAAGCGTGTCCCTCACAAATAAGAATATCAAATCCTGAAATGCGAAACCCACAAGAAAAGATCTTTTCTTTTTAATTTGGAATCACTCAAAATCGAAAAGAAAGAATCTTTAACAAAAAAAAGTTGAAACTTTGGTTGCGAAAACCACAAAAGAATCCCTCGAATGACTCCGAGATAGATCTGGAAGTTGTGTGGGCAACTATATACCAGATCAACTAGCCCAAAAACTCTAACAAGAAAACCCGTCAGGAAAACAAAAATCAGATCTGATTGGAAATCACCCAATCTATCAGATCTCACCTAAAACGAACTCCAAATGAACAGATCTAGTTTCCAGAACTCATATCTATCATCCGATCTAAAGATCCAACGAAAACCAAGTCCATGCCGAAAAACACTGTTCATGTCGATACTGTTCATGAGGTACTATCCACGCCAGAAACATTGTTCACGGGTACTGTTCACGTCAGAACACTGTTCACGCCGGAAATACTGTCCACGCCGGAACTTCTTGCCTCACCGGATTCTTCCCACGTCGATAAAAAAAATAAGCCCACGTGTTTTCGGGAGAGAATACACCGACTTCGAGAAAGATTCTTCAAAAGATCTACAATCTCTCTCTAGGTGTTTCTTTCTCTAACGAGGCAAGACTTGAATTCTTTTAGTTTTTAAGGCATTACTTAATCTATTTATAGGAGCTTCATGGGAGACCTAATGGGCTTTTGAGTAGGGCCTTAATGTTGGACTTTCGTTGGCACTCTTAGTCTTCCCTAGACTAATTAACTCTAATCGAACCTTTAGAATTAATTCCTTAACCACCTTCGTTAATTAGATATTAATCGAGCCCTTAGGATTATTTTGTATAACCCACTTTGTAAATTAAATATTAATCAAACCTTTAGGATCATTTAATTCACTTTGTCGATTAGTCCAACGCATAATTAGTCGTACCACTAACGGACCAATTATGGAACTACCACTCAAAAATGAATTACTTCGCGCTCACTTTATTATTCTTCTATCTCCCCACATAGTGCTCGTCGATTCCTAAATTTACTGATAAATTAATTGATCGACTTCTTGGTATCCGAGATTAGTACCACTCGACTTTCTTATTATACCGGACATAAAGTCCACAACCTTTCAATCCCATCTCGGGAGCACCATCAACCCGGCGAACCGGTACATGGATTCCTTCGACTAGCAACGACACACAAAGAAGCTAAACACCGCATATCCAACTTACCGAGATTTAGGCCTCAATTGATCGCACCCATTGGTAAATCAAAGCATACGATATCTAACTCTCATGCTCGCTCTAATCTAGGGATTAAGAGATTAGAATACTAGGTTCGAATTAACTACGCCGATCAGTACAAGTTAATTCAATCCCGAACAGGTCGTGCTCAATATGCCCCGAGCACATCCATATGATTTAATTTGTCTAGACAAACTAATTATCCAAATCACACGATAACCTAAACTGATAGTGTGTTCAAACTATCTCAGTTGTTAGAATCTATTTATATATCATTACTTTAACCAATAACGAGATCTATTGTGCTTTTCTACATCTCGTTATCTAGATATATGATATAAAGGAACAATTTAATACTAAAACAAAATCGATATTTCAACTATGGATATTAATTTTTGATACAAGCAATAGCTTTCAGTATTCAAAACTAACAAATTATTAATAAATGGGAAAATTATATTGGTTAAAGGCGGAAATGTGATAGTGATAATTCAGAGGATCGACATCATTAAAGTGATTGTACACTCCATACAATAAACTAGGGGTGTTCACCAATCAGATTGGCCGGATTTTACATCAATTCAGAACCAATACATAATAACGAATTTAAAATTTTTCGATCCGTAACTGACTGATTTTTATTTCGTATGAAAGATTATCTGCCTGGGCCTAGCCAGAAACTCACTTTCATGCCACGCATTTCAGAATCGGAATCTCTGACCAGACCTAGACGCTAGCACAATCGCTATTTCAACCCTTGCTTGAAATAACATTGCGCAGGATCTTGGTTTGTACTTATTTGATTTATCACGCAATAAATAAATTCTTAATTAAAAATGGAAGAATAAGAATTACCTATTGAAGCGTATACTCAGGTGATTCTCTTGTATGCCTCAAGACTTTGATCGCTCGTTGTGTGGGTAACGATCTAGCAACCACTTGATCAGCTAATCACCACAATCCACCTGCCAGAAAAATCCCAGCACCACAGCACCTGACACGTACAATCCACTCACTGCCTGGGACCTGAGACAGAACTCACGCGCCGCCGAAATTGGACAAAAATTGGCCGCCCAAAATAGAAGAAAAATCCGACAGCCTTTGAGCTTCAAAAACCCGATTTTAGAGAGAGAAAGTTTTCTCTCTCTAAGTTTTCTTGTCTGGAAAACTTATGAATTGTGTATTGTGTAATAGCTAATCCCTTGTCTATATATAGAATTATAAGAGAGACCCCAAGTTGGTTTAGGATTGGCCTTCTTACTAGGTTTCTGTTTCCTTCAATCATGTTCCTGGACTGATACACATCCAACTGATACAGGGATTCACTTATCTCAATCCAGTTCCTGGTATGATTCACAACCAACTGATACAGAGATTCACTTATCTTCAATCCAGTTCCTAGTATGATTCACAACCAACTGACACAATGACTAATTAATTACTTAATTAATTAAATCTACCTTTGTCAATAACTCAATACATAATTAATCGTACCATTAACGAATTAATTATGACACTACCATCTTACACCAGAATTACTTCCGGAACAACTTAATTAATTTATTCTTAATCTCTCCACATCAAAGATATAGTGCTCGTTAATTTATTAATTTATTGATAAATTAATTAATTAACTTCTTTAATTTTGAGAATAGTACCACTCGACCTTTTTACTATACCGGACATAAGTCCACCAGCTGGGTTTAGTATAATAAACATAACGAGCTCATCTCGGGAGCACCATCACCCCGGACGCACCGGTACATGGTTTCCTTTCGACAAGCAACAACACACCAAGCAAGTATACACGTGCACCCAACCTACCGAGACTATTGGCCACAATTGACCTCACCCATTGGCAGATCAAAGTACACTATGTCTAATCCTCATGCCCACTCAAGTCTAGGGATTAAGAGATAGATTACTAAGAACGATTTGTCTATTAAATGAGTACAAGACAAATCATTCTAAATGGTCAAGTTCAATACGCCCCGGGCATATCTATATGATTCAATCAGTTTAGACAAACCAACTATCCGAATCACATAATAACCTAAACCGACAGTTTGTCCAAAACTGTCTCGGTTATAAACCCCATTTATATATTATGTCTTTTAACCAATGATGAGATCTACTGTGTCACACAAGACACCTCATCATCTAACTACATAATATAAATGGATAAATAATGCACAACAATATATAACCAAAACATTAATCGATATATTAACTGAGAAAATGTACAATACAAGCATAGCTTATGTATTTAACTCCAACACCGTATCCAATCCACTTTGGACGAACCGGATTGACCGAATTATTCAATCAAACGAAAAATAGTCCAAAAACATCTTCACTTCAAGAAAAAAAAAATTAAGAATACCAAAAGTAAGAGCCAAGAGTTGAACCTAAATAATTATGTTATAATGTATTAAAACTTACCAACACTAATTTTGAATTTTAATGACATTAAACATCAAATATTAATATATATACATATAAACTAATATTATTATTAATTAAATATATATGGATCTGGATTGACGATCGATTTTTTAGGTTAAATCCGAAATTCGATCCAAAATGACTAATTTTCTATTTTTGAATCCGTTGGATTAAAAATTAAAATGAAATTCATCCAAGAATCGATCTGCGGATCGGATCAATCCGAACCGTGAACACCCTTACGATAAACTATCTAACATAATAGTTCTACAACTATGATACAAAAAGTCAAGATCATAATCACGAGAGGTGTGCAATTAATACTCTAAAAAATTTATAAAAAACAAACAAAATTATAAGAATTGTAATGTAAACAATTAAGAGGTGTGAAAGGAATTTATATAGACAATCACATAGATAAAACTATTCTAATTCTAATCTAAATAGTGAACATTATAAAGTGCAACCTAATTATAATTGATATTGTACTTTCATAAAAATAAAAATAAAAACACTAAAATAAAAATAAAAATTTGTAATTAAAAATAAACCCAAAATTAAAAAGGTATAATTTTGAGTAAAACTCTTTTGAAAAACATGCGGTATGAGACTCTAGAAACTGTTGCATTCATAGTCCAGAAACTACGGAGAAAAAGAAAATTCCAATCCGAAGTACACAACACATTCATACGTAGCCTCCTAAGATGTCTGAAATCATAATTCTCGTCAAACAAAAGACTATTCCTTAAATATATAGTATTTTAGTAAAGAAAAAGTAAAAGCCAGCTGTTAACTATGCACTACTTTTCTTAATCATGTTAGAGAGAGATCTAGAATATTATTAATTTATAAAACACAGCCAGCCGAACCGAAGCGACCAACACCTCCTTGTTTCCTCTTTAAATACCGAGGAGTTCTTCCTCTGGGCTACCCATCATCTTTTCTGAGTTCATTCATATTTTTACAAGAATTTACATTCAAACTTCTTCAAATCCACAGCTTAAAATGGCCACCAAAGTTTACATCATGTAAATTTCTCCTTTCTTTCTTCTTTAATTTATCTTTCTCTTTTATGTTTTTTTTTTTTTTTTTTTTTTTTGTGTTTCCGATTTGAGCTAACTGAAAATCCTCATCGCTGTTACAGTTACTACAGCACTTACGGACATGTCGAGAAGCTCGCCAGGGAGGTTAAGAAAGGAGCCGACTCCGTTGAAGGGGTTGAAGCTAAACTATGGCAGGTAATCAGTTGTTTAATTCATCCTTGCTTTCAGTTTTCTTTACAGAATCACGCCGGCGAAATCAATAACAATGCCGGCCGGATTAGATTAGTGAATGATGTGGGCTGATCGTCTTTGATTGGTAGGTGCCGGAAACTCTCCCGGAAGAGGTTCTTGGGAAGATGTATGCCCCACCAAAGAGTGAGGATGTCCCTGTGATTACTGTCGCTGACCTTGCTGAGGCCGACGGTTTCATCTTCGGCTTTCCCACCAGATTTGGGATGATGGCTGGTCAGTTCAAATCATTCTTCGATGCAACTGGTGGGCTCTGGGCTTCTCAGAAGCTTTGCGGCAAGACCGCCGGCATTTTTCTCGCCACCGGATCTCAGGGAGGCGGTCAAGAAACTACCGCGTGAGTTCTTAGCTACCATTCTATCTTTGACCTTTCCCATAATTTAAAATACGACTCTTTGTGAAAATAAAAACATAAATTACATTTATATAATATTTTAGAAGTAAGTCAAGTTTCTAATACAATTATTTGTATTTTTAAAAAAATAAATTTGCATTATTTTTTAAGACAAAAATATCACACGTCATATTTGGTGGTCTAATCTCGCTATTGATTGGATGTTGACTAATTGACTAATTCAATTTTGATGGCCCAATAATATTTTCCGGCAGATTGACGGCGATAACTCAGCTGGCTCACCATGGAATGATTTTTGTCCCAATTGGATACTCAGCCGGAGCTGCATTAATGTCTGAGATGAATCAAGTGAAGGGTGGCAGCCCATATGGTGCCGGAACTTTCGCCGGATCAGATGGATCCCGACAGCCGACCGAAACGGAACTGGCGATCGCCTTCCATCAGGGCAAGTACATCGCCGGAATTACAAAGAAGCTCAAGACTGGATCCGCTTGATTTTTTTTTTATCCGTCCATTAATATTTCAGCATAGCTGAAGAGTAAAATAAAATTTTCACTTGTTGGATTTACATACAATTGTTGGACCCTTCTCATACTGATTAATGAAAATTTCAGTTACAGTTTCTTCACAGTATAATACATTTTTATTTCGCATTTTATTTAAGATTACGAGTCCACTTAATGCATTCAATAGCTCAAATTTGCCTCCATGCTTTCTATTTTACCCACTATGAATTTTGGAATTTCTAGACTATATATTAAAGTATTTATATTTAAAACAGTTAGTTTTCTTATAAAATAAAATTTTTTCTTTCCTAACCTGAGTGCATAAGTCACATCAATCGGCGTAAATATTTTTTTTATTTATTATTTCCAAACAAATAGAATCAAAGTCAGAAAAATAAAAAAATTTACGATCTTGACTTGGTGAGTAACGACACAATTGCGTACGTGTAGTGAAATTTATTTATTTAATTTTCTTGTTGTGGGGGCATCATCAGGAGATTAAGAAATATCGGTTGTTGCCTAATAAGTGAAAGGTGAGAGGGAATTATGAAAAAAAGGGCAACAACCGATATTTGATTGGACGGTTTTCTTCTTTCAAAATTAATTTCCTCCAAATTTGATTCCAAATTTGGTTAGTCAATTGGCGGCTTGCTTATAAGATATTTAATTCCTAAAGTAAACGAAGGCGGCTGTTCCAAAACGGCCCAAACAGGGTTATTTTTTTCTTAAAATAATTGGTTGCCTTTATACCAATTCTGGTGAATTAAAAAAATTTGTGACACATTGTTTATGCTGCTGGTGCATTCAACAATTGAAGGAATTAAATGATTTCATATTTGGTTGGTAAAGATGCTTACAACTTTAGATAGTGTAAAAAAATTATCAAAAAATTGAAGAGAAAAGAAAATTGATATTTTGAAAAGAAGCACGATCGTCATGTCAATTTCCAACTCGAACAAGAGTTATGAACAATCTAACGTTGATAATTTGAAAAAGAAAAAGATTCAGAATAATCTTCTCCTTCTACCTGTGTAAACTCATTTGCATCCTATGACTTTCCTCCTCGGAGGCAAATTGGTTTATTCCCAAGTATCATTGTTCTCTATGGCTTCAAATTCCTTATTCATGGCAGTTGAAACTGGTTTTCTGATTGTTGAGAGTACATTATAAGTATAAGTATTGAATAAGTATTGGTTGCATGTGTTTCAGAAGGGGATTCAGACTCATAAAACATATTTGGACTGCCTAAAGGGTAAAAAAACAACATCTGAATTGATGTTATTTATGGATGACAAGTTTTTTCATGAAAAATTACATCTCTAGAAACAATGGCCTTTGTTTGGAGATGAGCAGTATAATATTTTGTAACCTTTCTGACCATCAGGATAACCTATGAACACTCCCTGGACTGAACAAAAGCTAAAAAACCAAACACTTTTGAGCCATCAATAATCTGGTTATCTATTATATTAAACAGAACCTCCATAGGAGATTTCCAAAGTCGGACTTGTGGAGGATTTCTATTTGTTAGGTATGTGGCTATCAAAATAGAGTCTTCCAGAATCATTTGGGGAGTTTAGATTGAATGAAGAGTGATCCAGCCACCTGCAACAAATGCTTATATTTTCTCTCAACTACACTATTTTGTTGAGGTGTCTAAGGGTTGGATTTTTGGTGGAAGATACCATATTTGGATAACACAGACTGACAAATTTTCATTCATAAATTCAGTCCCATTATTAGATCTTACAACGTTTACTGTCTTTTGAAGCTGATTCTGAACATGGATGAAGAAATTTTTATGAACAGAGTTGACTTGAGTTTGGCACTGATAAAAGGGGAAATACATTCAGAAAGCCTCTTGATGACATTGCTAGATGGATTCTGAACATTGACAAATACTCTTCTGCAATTTCAGCTTAATTATTGGAATTCCAACTACCAAAAGCTCTACTAGACAAAGAAGCATATATCTCTTGTGACTGATAGATAGCTTGTGAAGTGACTGATTTCTTGTTAAGACTCTATCAGTTTGAAGATCTTGCAACAAACAAAATGAATCATAGAATCTGAAATAAATTTTGGAGTCTTTGGTCAATTTCTTTATTGACAAAAGATTGTGCTTAAATGAAGACAAAACTAACATAGAATGCAGAGTTATACTATTTGATAAAATAGCATCTCCAATGTAAATGACAGCCTTAATGCTGCCTTAGGCAAATAAACCGATGTATGCCTATCAACTGGTTTAGAATAAAGGAAAAAGAAAATCAAGTTCTATAACCATGTGACTTGTAGTTTCAGTGTCAACAATCCAAGAATCTTTACCAATATGATCAAAAGTCTTAGAAGTCTTGGAAGTGAGCAAAATTCACCATGTTACCAAGATCAGCAGATGTCTTCTTCTCAACAGGTGCTTTTCCTTTGATCATTTTGTTGAGCTCCTGGACAGCTACTGCAAATGCGGCATTCACACTCTCTTCTTCTTTGGGTTTTCCCGCCAATCAGGATATCCATGTAGCTTGAAACACAGACGTCTCCATAAAGTGTCCTGTTCTGTGACAATGATTGCAGATCAAGTGACTTTTGTCATTATTCTTAACAAAGTTCTTCCGCTTATTGTCCCCTTTTCAAGGTTGTTGAGCCTTTACCAACATGGCAGACTATTTAGTACTTGAAGGGATATTTACAACTACTTGCCTATTTTTAAGTTTTGAAAATCATTAGGGTGCATCATCAGAATTTGATTCTTTTCTGCCTCAAAAATCTTATTCAAATCCATAAGGAATTCCATACACTTATCTTCTGTAGTAGGGGGATCAACATCAGGCCTCGAACAAGTTCCATCAACGAATCTGAGCTTGCTATTTGGTTCCAGAGAAGAAATTACCGCACTTTTCCAGATTAGACAACTTGTATCTGTCAAAGGGATTCATACCAATTGCATCCCTGGATGATCAGAACCATGAAGTTGCAACCGCTCTTTGAAATCTTCATTAAATGATAATATGGACTTCATCATCTGTTCTTCCAATAAGATATTGAAGATCCATTACTTCAGCATAGTCAAACTAGAAATTTACATATAACCTTCCTAGAATATTAACTTAAAAGCAAACTCCTTATTCAGTTATAGTTTACCACTAACTGAACCCTATTCAGTTAGTGGGAATTTCAAATCCATAAAACATCGCCAAATTCCTCATGCATCATGAATCTGGTGTTGCTAAGAATTTGAAGCGTCTGGTGTTGCAAGAAGATCAGGACGTAATCCACAACATTATAAATAGTTCCACCATCCTCATACTATAACCCACAGCTCTAAACAATTTCTTCTTAAAAAAACAAAAACAAAGAAAGAAAGAGAGAACAATGGCGAAATCGAACTGGGCTTTCTGTTTGATCTTAACTTTTGCTGTTTGCGCTGCCCTAGCAGCAGCAGCAACGGCAGAAGAACATTACCAGGCTGGTGTCTTTGGGGAGGCTCCTGAAAAACCACCTAGGAAAATTGTTGGTGTCTTTGGGGAGGCTCCTGAAAAACCACCGAGGAAAATTGTTGGTGTCTTTGGGGAGGCTCCTGAAAAACCGCCTAGGAAACTTGTTGGTGTCTTTGGGGAGGCTCCTGAAAAACCGCCTAGGACACTTGCTGGTGTCTTTGGGGAGGCTCCTGAAAAACCACCTAGGACACTTGCGGCGGAGATGGGTATCTGGTTCCCACGGCCACAGCGTCTGGCGGAAGCAGATGATCAGAGAGCTGGACTGGTAAGTGAGCCGACGTCGCCGGACATGGATCATCATAAACATCAGCTGGTGAAAGAGCTTGAGGAGGAGTATCCGATTAGTTTAAACTCCATCCCTCTATCCAATTAGCTAGTACAGTACGGTCGTAATTTCCACCGGAATATTAATATTACTGAATGACGGCGGCGCAAAAATGGTGGAATTATTACTGAATTAATATCTGTAATTTCCGGACTATGATCCGAGGTTGTAACTTAATGAAAAGAATTATCTTACTATAATACATATTATGGTGACAATGCAGGAGAGCACCATAAGTCTTCTCTGTTTTATCTTGTTCACTCAAGTCATTAAAATACAATTCAGCGGAAAGATATCCATGTACCCTACCAATCAAATCAAGATGCACAGCATGTTCCGTGGGTGTTAATATAAACATCATGAAGCAGCATTTTCAATTTCTGTAGCTTTTTCGCATGACCGGCAACTAATTTCAATAAAACTTGAGGATCCAAACAAATTGGAGGTTTCATTTTGTTATTCAAGATTCATCCTTTCTCCTTGACACCTTTATTCTGTTTCTAGCACAACGGTTCTTGTTCACATATTTCCATACATTAACAGACACAGAAACACATCCATACAAAGCAAAGCTCTCATATATTTACAAATGATGCTTATGAAACCTTGAACCACATAAAAAGCTATATATATATATATCACAACAACGCTTCTAAACTATCAAACTATCATTAGATTAACTCTTCACCAATCAACCCAGAAAATTTTAAAGCTTAAACCTTTTTCTAAAACTTATGAATTGAATAACTACCTGGAGGGCATGAGAGAAACGTTTACGTTTGTGGAGGTCGTGAATGATGCGAAGAAGCTCGGCGAACCGGATTCTTTTGCCGCTCATTTCTCTTCTTCGCAGGTTTCGGGCTGCCCTTGCCGTTGCCAACAACTTGGCAGGTACAGTAAGATTGGTTGCCGTTTAGGCGCAATTGGATTGAGATTACGGCTTGGTTTAGGGATATTCGGCTATAAAAGGTTTGCATTCCGGCAATAAGTTCTGTCCTCCGGTCACTTGTAGTTTCAGTCGGCGGCGGATTACTGGATATTGGCGGTGGAAGATGAAAAGAATGCAAAAGATGGTAAATTGTAGTAATTAGTTTTATCAAACTGGCCCTCCAAACTGCGTTAAAATCTCAATTAATCCCTTCATATGCTGATCTTTCCCAAAGGACGCCATTATCGGCTGATTCCAATTGTATCTGCTAATTCTTTTAACAATTTGCACATTAAAAATTTAAGAATTTTTTATATTACGATATGAATCTTGCATTACACCTTCAAATTTACGTATTAAAAGTTTAGAAATCTTTGCTTAATGTATTAATATTATTTTGTACCAAAAACAAAAATATTAATATTATTTCTAAAATTTGTTACTAAAAGTATCATTGATCATAAATTTCGTTGCTGTTAATTCTTTGAACACTTTAGAAGCATCAAAATAGAGTTGAAATCGGCTGGCATTTTTTTAATTAGTATTCCATGTTCATAGATGTCCTAAAAAATCAACAAAGCTGCTCAGTTTTACTAGTTATTAAAAGTCTAAGAAATAGAGAAAGGACAAAAAATTTGACCTGCTAAGATGTTTTCTCTGAGAATGTCGGAGGGGAGCCGCAACCCTAATGACGGGCCTGTACAACAACCGGATCCAGGGGTCGACCCACCAGATATTGCCGACCAATTTTCGGCGTTGCGAAGTGAGAGGAAGAGTTTGAAGCATAGTGGGGGATTTTCTAAGCGTCGTCGCTAAGGAGAGAATAATAACGTGCATACCAAGGAGGCTGTCGAGGTAGTGCCGCCAGAGGGAACTGATCATGGCGCAGGCCAGGTTGAGTTTCCGTGACATAGTGAGCAACAAAACGAAGCCGCACATGGTGCTGGATTCTAAAGATGACGCGGAGAAGATGGAAGGGATGGAGTCGGGGCAGGGGGATGAGGAGGCGGTGACGATATCTTTTGAAACCCCCGGCCCGAACTTGAAGTTGTCCAACAAGTTCTGTGAATTAGTGCTCAAAGATTGGAAGAATGCAGTGGTAGTATGGCTGATGGGTAGACCCATTTCTTTCCAAGTATTGTATAATCGATTGACTACGCTCTGGCCATGCATGTCCAGAGTGTGATATGATGAATTTAGAGAAAAACTATTTAGAATACTTAACTGAGCATTTTTGAAAATGAAAATTTGATAATCTCAAATATAATTATTAAAATAAAATGACTAAAAGTGAAATTTCGAAATAATATGGTGACTAAATTTAAACTTTACCTTAAAAAATATGATGGTCTCATATAATTTGCCAGTCTTGATCAGGGCAAAAGTGTCTTTCCTTCAGTGTGCCAAATACTCAATTGTTGATTGCATTTTTGTAGAATTGTTGAAAACGAAATTGGGAATTAGGTTTGTGAGTGATGGAAGAGAGAAGAAGAGTTCAGATTTGCCGAAGCTTTTCTGCATTAATTTTCTAAACTATACAAAGGTGTGTATATATAGAGAAAAGGAAAAGTAACTACAGTAACAACACTTAGCATACTCCTCTTTTTCAAAATATAAGATATTTTCACAATATATTTCTATAAAACAATTTATTATTTTTACTTTATTCTCTTTATTTAATTTACAATTTCATTAAAACTTATTTTTGTCATGACTATTTCATGCTATAATACTATTATAAAAAATGCATTAAATAGGAATATAATAGGTTTAACTATTAAAAGTTATGAAAATTTTTAAAAATTAATTACAGTATTAATATTTGTGTTTGGGTCAAAACTGGAGATTGAGGGAGTATAACTTAAGCTCCCGCCTAACTTAATTTGTTGTGCCAGCTCACTCCAATCATCGTGTGCCACCACATCTCCTTTTCGTGCGGGAATTCGCGGTGTCCAGGCCGCTCCATTCCAATTTGGGTTGAATTTTGGGTACAAATTGCTCTCTCCTTTCCGTGCGTAGTTTGTTATGAAATTGGAACCTAACTTTGTCTCCAAAATTATTTTTCCCGCGGTTTACACCCTATACTTGGCTCTAGCATGGATTTCGTAATAAATTTGTAAATAATGTTAAATATAAAATTTAATAGCACTGTAAAAATATATTTTTATATAGTGACTTGTTATTTACAGTCCATATTATCTTATTTTCTGTTTTATTTAACAAATTAAAAAATACCATTCATAATATTTATAAATAATATTTAAATATAAAATGGTAACTAACAGTTCAAAGGGGTCCAGTTTGATATTTTTCTAGATTCAATAAGCTCTCTAACATCATTTGATGGATTTAAGGCTTTAAAGGTTCTAAATCTTCAAACTATTTCTGGAAAGAAGCCATACACACACATATACGTAAATACATAACACGTGTGTGCTTCTGAATCACTTGTATTTAAGAAATAACCATATTACATTTACAAGTTTGTTGAGTTGTTCCACCACTTGCTGTAAAGTCTTCTCACTAAAGTACAATACTTTGGTTGTTTTTTTTTTTTTTTTTTTTTTTTTTTTTTTTTTTTCCTTAACTCGCCGGAGATAACAAAGGGAGAAGGTGGAAGATAATATAATTTGCCATAAACAATACATCCCTTTTATATACCATAACGTTAACTCGTTTATATGTAAAGGATAAAATTACAAGTATATAGATTAGATTTGTCAATAAGATATTTAATTATATCTATTCGTTAATTATAGTGATTTTTTTCCTAAATCAAATTGGTCTTTTACTTGATTTTTCACATAAATACACCGATTAAGATTTTCATTACTTTTTTTCTCTTATTTTTAGTATACCTTTAATTTTAAATTTTTATTACAAATAAATTTAAATTACTCGAATCCTTTATGTGGATCTCAAAACTATAATTTAATATTATGAACAAATAATTCAAACATTTAAAACCCCACACCTGCTAAAGGCCTTCTTTTATTTCTCATGAGTTAATAAAGGGATTACTATTTTTCGCTTTTTTTTTTTTTTACTTAGTCTTATTCTTGTTGGATATTTTACCCTTTTAACAAAATAGTCAAGGAGAATAAGATTCAGGGACCGTTTGGTAGAATTGGCTGAAATCGGAATCAGAATGGGAATGATTAAAGTGAGGATAAGTATGAGTTTTATGAATTCAATAATGTTGTTTGGTTTGTAAGTTGAGTTTAAATTTAGAATAGTGTAAAATACCTATTTTGTCCTTAATATATTATTTTAATGTCAATTTTATCTTTAATTATTTTTTTTTTTAAAAAACTCTTCTCTTCTTTTTTTTCAAAACCCTAGCTGCCCCACTCCCCTTTCCCTTCTCTCTCCCTACCACTTTTTCCCGCCGCTTCTCCTCCATCTCACTCTCACAACCGACCCTATCATCCTTCCCCACCATTCTCTACTTCTCACTGCCATCAACCCGAACCAAAACCCCTATTCCTTGCCAATCAAACAGTTATCTCTCTTCCTCTTGATTGATTTCCAAACCGCTCAAAGATGCATCGACAGTGTTATTCCGACACGGCAGATGTAACCCATGAACAGACTCATCAACCAGCATAGCGTCAAAGTTAATTATGGTTAGAATTTGGAAACCGGAGGTGAACACTTGAAAACAGTGTAGAATTTGTTTGGCTGGTATCATTCATCTACAATAGGATCGCACTTGTGTTTGGGAGCTTGTATTTGAAGGAAAAGATTGCAGAAATGAGTAGAAATGAAATGAAGGAGGCAGCAGAAGCTACTCAGCATTATTGTCCACGTGACTCACCAGTGTATTAGAATAATTTGGGACACTTGTACATAATTAGAAAAGTTAAAAACTGTAGTTAGTGGGTTAGATACATGTATAGAAACGTAACTTGCATGTATCTGTTTTTACTCTGAAAAATCAATCTGGAATGGAGCGGTTTCTTCACCCTGTTCTTCTTATTTTTTATTTGTTTTAGAACATGGTATCAGAGCAGGTTTAATACGATTTCAGATTCCACATTCTTTAATCGGTTAAAGCCCTAATTTCTATTTTTTTTTTCTTTGAAGTTACTTCTTGTCAAATAGATGAACCATGGAGAATGAGTCTTCGGTTCTTAACTATGGAGGATATCCACATCATTACACTTTACTTGCAGCCGGTCATCCAGCTATGGCGATTGTTGGATGTCCTTTGATGGAGACAAATTATGTTGCTTAGAGTCATGCAGTGAAGATTTCACTTGGAGCTAAGAACTGAAGGAAAACAGAACAAGCCCGGGCTAAAACGAAAACCTCACTTTCGTACAATACATTCCAGAATCGAAAGCTTTCGATAAAACTCAGACTCAAATTCATTTTCCCATTAACGGATCTAGGTTCATACTTATTTAATTTATTAAATCAACATCTAACGCACAAAGATTACACCTTTAATTAAAAGCGGAAGGATTAAAGGTTATACCTTTGAAATGAAGTCCAACGCAATAAGAAAAACCGAATCTTTATATGCGAATACCACCGAAATCCAATAGATGACTCCAAGAAACTTCGAATATTGCGTGAACAATAATCTATCGAAGTGTACTCGCAAAGCCCACGAAAATCCACAAAGAAAATCCCTCAATTAAATCAAATCTGCCCAAAAGATCAAACCTTTAACCCAAAAAACGGTTGCCCACTACTTTTCTCACCAATAAAATCGAACCCACTTCAACTCCGGTCACGATCTGGACAACCGGGATTGTGGATCACCAACCCAAGGAAGAGATCAACACAAACCCAGCTGGATCAAGCACCCCGGAGTAATAAGAAGCAGCCGCCGGACTGCCCAAGTGAAACAAGAAGTCCGGCCAAAATGTTAAGAAGAAATCCGGCGAGAATATTGAAAAAATCCTGCCAAAAACTTAAAACCCAGCAGTGGGCAACTCATATAAATACATGGGCTATCTAAAAGTTTGATCTTTGAACTTGATCTAAATCGAGAAGTGAGATTCCAAGTTTGTTTTTGAAAGAAAACTCAAAAGGGAGAGAAGAGTTTCTCTCTAGAACTTTCTCACTCTAAAAGGCAAGACTTGTCTTGCAAGATTTTCTTAATGTTTCTTTGGCCTTAAGTTTTCTATTTATAGGGAGCTCTAATGGAGACCTAATGGGCTTTTGAGTAGAGCCTTTTAATTTGACTTTCGTTGACCGCTTAGTCTTTCCTAGACTAATCAGCTCCAATCGACCCATTAGAATTAATTTCTTAACCCACTTCGTTAATTTAATTTAATCAAACCCTTAGGATTAATTAATTCATATAGAATTAATTTCTTAATCCACTTTGTCAATTAAATATTAATTAAACCTTTAGGATTAATTAATTCACTTTGTCGATTAGTCAAATACATAATTAATCGTACCACTATCGGACTAACTATGGAACTACCGCTCAAAAATGACTTTATATCGCGCCACTATATTTTCTTCTATCTCCCTACATTAAAGATCTAGTGCTCGCCGGCTTATCAATTTACTAACAAACTAATTCACCGACTTCTTGGTATCCTAGATTAGTACCACTCGACCTTTTTATTATACCGGACATAAAGTCCACCGGCCGGGTTTAGCATAACAAACCTTTCGAGCTCATCTCGGGAGCACATCAACCCGGCGAACCGGTACGTGGATTCTTCCGACTAGCAACGGGACGTAAGTAGCTAAACACCGCATACCCAACCTACTGAGGTATAGGCCTCAATTGACCGCACTATTTGGCAAATCAAAGCATACAATATCCAACTCTCACGCCCATCCCAATCTCAGGATTGAGAGACTGAATACTAGGACCGAATTGACTACGCCGATCAGTATAAGTCAATTCTATCCAAACTGGCCGTGCTCAATATGCCCCGGGCATATCCATGTGATTTAATTAGTCTAGATAAACTAATTTCCAAACCACATGATAACCTATACCGATAGTATGTTCAGACTATCTCAGTTACGAGCATACTTTTAATATATCAATACTTTAACCAATAACGGTATCTACTGTGTCTTTCCACACCTCGTTATCTAGTTCTATGATATAATGGAACAATTTAATACTGAAACAAAATGATGTATCATCTGTGGATATTAGTTTTTGATACAAGCCATAGCTTTTCTGTATTCAAAACTAATAATCTCCCACTAATACTCAAAGCTATGCTAAGAAGTACAAAAACTGTCCAACCCGCTATTACACTGCTGTCATAATGAAATCTACAGAACACCTTTAAGCTCACTCACATGGCTCCCTCAAGAATCTGACTCCCATGCCCTCCACATGTCTCTCAAAGACCTTTGGGGTCAATGGCTTTGTAAAAGGATCTGCAAGGTTGTCATCTGATGCTATCTTGGCCACGATCACGTCTCCCCTCTTTACGATCTCTCGTATCAGGTGGTACTTGCACTCTATGTGTTTACTCGCTTTATGGGCTCGTGATTCCCTTGAGTTAGCAACTGCACCATTGTTATCACAGTAAACTGTGATAGAACTAGGCAACTCAGGAACCACATCTAAGTCCATCAGGAAGCTCTGGAGCCATACAGCTTCTTTCGATGCCACTGATGCGGTAACGTACTCAGCCTCCATGGTGGAGTCCGCCACGCATTTCTACTTGACACTCCGCCATACTATAGCTCCACCTCCTAGAGTAAACACAAACCCAGAGGTAGACTTACTCTTGTCCATATCACCTTGAAAGTCCGAATCTGTGTAACCCAATGGTACAAGCTCCTGCGCTCTATAAACTAGGACATAATCTCTCGTCCTGCGCAAGTACTTGAGAATGCATTTTACTGCCTCCCAGTGAGCCTTCCTAGGGTTACTTTGATATATGCTAACCATGCCAACGACAAAGCAAATATCATGTCTTGTACATAACATTGCATACATGAGGCTACCCACTGCAGAAGCATAGGGTACCGCCTGCATAGCATCTATCTCCTCAGCAGTCTTGGGACACTGCTCCTTAGACAAATGCACCCCATGCCTGAAAGGTAGTGAACCCTTCTTGGAGTTCTGCATGTTAAAACATGCCAGAATCGTGTCTATGTAGGATGCCTGAGAGAGAGTCAGTGAACGCCTCCTACGATCTCGAATAATCTTGATCCCAAGGATATGTCTAGCCTCTCCCAAATCTTTCATATCAAATTGCCTGGACAACCATGCCTTTACGTCTGACAACACCTTCTTACTGTTGCCAATCAGAAGGATGTCATCTACGTAAAGTACGAGGAACACCACCGTATCACCATCACGCCTGCGATAAACACACTGCTAATTCAGACACTAAGTGAATCCATAGGACTGGATAACCTCGTCAAAACGGATATTCCAAGATCTGGATGCTTGCTTAAGTCCATAAATGGACCTCCTAAGCCTGCATATCTTGTGCTCTTGGCCCTGAACAATGAAACCCTCTGGTTGCTGCATAAAGATGGTCTCATCAAGACTTCCATATGAGCAGCTATGGCCAAGAGAATCCGGATCGACTTAAGCATAGCTACCGGGGAAAAGGTCTCCTCATAATTGATACCCTCTTTCTGAGTATACCCCTTTGTCACAAGCCTAGTCTTGAAGGTCTCAACCCTCCCGTCAAATCCTTTCTTTCGCTTGTAGACCCGTTTGCACCCAATAGGTCGAAACCCATCAGGAAGGTCTACCAGCTCCCATACCTGATTTGAGTTTATAGAAACCATCTCAGCAATCATCGCTTTCTGCCAAGAATCTGCATCTATATCCTAAAGAGCCTCATTGTAGCTAACTGGGTCTGGTTCATGAGCGCCAGGGATAAAGTCCGAAGACTCACCCAAACCCATGTACCTCTCGGGTTGTCTAGCAACCCTCCCACTACGATGAGGCATAGCCTGTGTAAGAGCATCATCTGTAATAGAGTGTGCAGTCTCTTGTGGTGTGTCTTCATGTACTTGTGCATCTAGAATAATGGACTACTTCTAAGCTCTTTCAATACTACCTTGCTGCTTGACTTGTGATCTAAAATATAGTCCTCCTCAAGGAATCTGGCATTGGTGCTCACCACCACCTTTTGATCCTGAGGACTATAAAATAGACCACATCTCGTTCGTTTGGGGTAGCCTACAAACAGCATAACCTCTGATCTTGAATCTAACTTACCTGCATCTGCCTCGAGCACATATGCTGGACAACCCCAACTCTTGAGATGTCTCAGACTTGGCTTTCGCCTAGTCCACAAATCTAGGGGTGTCATAGGCACATATTTAGATGGCACGAGATTAAGGAGATAACACGTTGTCTCTAAGGCATAACCCCAAAACGAGGTAGGAAACTCACTATAACTCATCATCGATCTAACCATATCCATAAGAGTCCTGTTCCTTCTCTCTGTTACACCATTCTGCTGGGGTGTGCCAGGTGCAGACAACTGGGTCTGAATACCCTCCTCTGACAAATAGGACCTAAATTCACTAGAGAGTTATTCGCCACTGCGATCAGATCGCAAGGCCTTGATACTCTTACCCAGATGGTTCTCCAGCATCAGGTATATGTATCCATATCTAGAGTAATCATCCATGAAAGTCACAAAATACTCATAACCACCTCTAGCCTGAACTGACATAGGCTCACACATGTCAGAATGAATCAACTCTAAAACCTCCTTGGCCCTATACCCCTTTGCCTTGAAAGTCCTCTTGTCATCTTACCCTCCAAGCAGGACTCACAGGTCGGATAGCTGTAAATGTCCAATGAGTCCAAAGACCCATTATTGACCAACCTTTGAATCCTACTAAGGTTGATGTGGCCGAGTCTCAGGTGCCAAAGATGAGATTGATTCAAAGGGGAAGACTCCTTTCTCTTACTATGATTCGGTGATGAGTTATTAGTTTCTATGTTTTACATTACTGGGGAGTATGTCTTGATTAAAAACAGATTGTCAACTAATGTACCGGAACATATAAGCTTCTGGCCTTTTCTAATAAAAACAGATCCATCAGAAAAATCACACTTATAACCATCCAAAATAAGTTTAGAAACTGAAAGCAAATTCTTACGAAAACTGGGTACATATAAACAATCTCTCAAATGTAAAATTGAGTCTGAAAAATAAAGACAAAAACTTCCCACTGCTACAACGAAAATTCTAGTAGTATCCCCAAGGTAGACCTGCAACTCTCATTCTCTAAGCAGCCGGGTCACTTGGAACCCCTGCAAAGAATTACAAACATGATCAGTGGCTCCTGAATCAACACACCAAGTATCTGTGGGAATCGCCGCTAAACACGTCTCAGTAACTAGGGAAAATTTACACATACCTCGAGGCTTTGGGCAATCCTTCTTCCAATGTCCTGCTTTGCCACATCTGAAGCACTTGCCTTTCGGCTTATGCTTTTTGGCAATGCCCGCCTTGGGTCCATGATCAGCTCCTGCTTTCTGGCCTCTCTTCATCTTTTGATTCCTGGCTTTGGGCCCAGCAGAGGAACTGGAGGGACTAACAGTAGCCAAGGCTTGCTTATTCTCTGTGAATAGGCCCTCAGCATACACCAATGCAGTTATGAGCTCGGGAAGTGAATATGAAAGCTGGCCCATATTATAGTT
The DNA here is from genome assembly GCA_030378225.1 of Knoxia roxburghii. Lineage (NCBI taxonomy): Eukaryota > Viridiplantae > Streptophyta > Magnoliopsida > Gentianales > Rubiaceae > Knoxia > Knoxia roxburghii. Next base: position 37,866,949 of record CM059420.1, on the reverse strand, counting down.
CAACCAAAACTGCTCAAAACTGGGGGGCAAACTCTGGTGGATGATATCGACCTGGGTCTCCCCATCAATGTCACCTCCCAATACCTCAATCTCATTGATGCAGTTTATCATGTCCAGCACGTGATCCCTCACTGAAGTGCCTTTAGTCATCATAGCATTCATGAGTTTTCTCATAGCTGACTGCTTGGCTGCCCTGCCCTGATGTCCAAACATCTCCCTGAGGTTGAACATTATATCGTAGGCTGAGGTAAACAACTGATGCTGGTGCTGCAATACACTCGACATAGAAGCCAAGATGTAGCACCAGGTTATCTCATCAGCCTTCTGCCACCTCGTATATGGCTCTCGCTGCTGGGGGCTGGCATCATCGCTGGGCTTAGGGGGACACTCCTCAGTGAGCACGTACTTGTAACCCTTAGCGGTAAGGACAATGTCCAGGTTACATTTCCAATCGATGTAATTTGGACCCGTAAGTTTGTTCTGATTCAAAATGACAGCTAGCGGGTTGAACGACATATCAACAACTGAAAAATAAATAGTCAAGTTTCAGTATACTTTTTCAAAAATATTGATATCCTCAAAACAATACATTTTTCTACCGACATCTCTCACACTGGGATTAACGAAGGTCACATTGGGTGAACGTCTACGCCAACCCACATTCGTTTGAGAAGAACCGAAGTTCATTAATTCCATTATCTGACCAACGATCTTATGATCAATGAAATTAATAGTCGATAATTTTAGCCGTACTCAATAAGCAGCATAACCTCTTAGGCGGAATACTACAAACGGTACACTAAGTGTTTGCCATTACGTGACTTCTAAACTTGTTACTTAGGATACTAATGTGCCTCGGTTAGCGAGGGTGTCGCAACTTTCTCCAATTAAACTTGCTATAGTCATCCCTTTAGAAATTCAATCTAGTGATATCTCGGGGTTGAAGACTTGTCCGTAGGGAAGAAGGCCCTTGGCCAGCGCGTCAGTCTAACCCACATCACATATGAATCCATAATGGAGGCCATGGGGATATTTACCAACCCGTTCCCACTTAGATTTTTAAGTTTGAGGATTTTTCCGTTTTAACATGTAATATCTTAACAAAGGATATTCGCACCCATAATACCGTTGGAGTTTTAATATGTGAATAATCTACCTTAGTTAATTGCACTTTACCTTTTAAAACGTTTTGGTTTGGTTTTCGTTCATGCAAAATAAATCGAAAACACATAATCAACGAAAAGACATAAATACGGGAAATTAAATAAATAAAATTTCCTGACTATTATGGCCTTCTCTATCTTTGATTCCTTGACGCCTCGGTGACATGTCCCGTCATGTCGCTCCCACTCGTTATTTAGATTCCTCTCGATTCGCCCGAGTTTTCTCAGTTTACTACATAATTAGGAATCACCCAAAATTACGAAAAACTAAAACCCGCGAATATAAGTTATCCAAAATAACGTCTTCGTCATAATACATAAATTCCTATATACAAAGGCATTTTTCTAGGAATTTAAAGACGACATGATTAAATCAAATCCTACTACAAGATTTTTATAATCCTACACGGCTTCCAGCTCGTGGTTATTACTATTACAGACATTTCCATTCAAAAACAATACGAGCCCGGACATGTCCCGGGGTTTATGAATGAAAAATAAAATTCTACCATAATAGCCGGGAAACCAATAACCACCTGTTTAAACATTTCGACAAAAATAATAATGCTAAAATAAAGCCGTGTTATAAATCAAACAAGTATAAAGCCGAAACACTCGCTCTGATACCATTTTGAAGGAAAACAAAACAAGCCCGGGCTAAACCAAAAACCTCACTTTCGTGCAATGCATTCCAGAATCGGAAGCTTTCGACAAAGCTCAGGCTCAAATTCATTTTCCCATGAACGGATCTAGGCTTATACTTGTTTAATTTATTAAATCGACATCTAACGCACAAAGATTACACATTTAATTAAAAGCAGAAGGATTAAATGTTATACCTTTTGATGTGTCGTCAACCAATCAAAAATAAATACCTACTCTACACAGAATAAAATAGCAAGCAGTGAGTAGGATCGTCTCCACAGGAAGCAGGGTAGTGAATTAACTAAATCAGAACCTGGTAACCAAAAGGGGGGTTTTTGAGAATTTAATCTACTTAAATAAACTTCAATTAAAATTAATAAAGAAAGCAAGAATTGACTTAAATCTAATTTAGGAAATGATCTAGTCAAAGGAATTGTTTCCACCCTGATGTGATAAATTGATCATCGATGCACAAATTTTCCCAATTAACCTTGATTATATTGGTTTTCCCTGTTGGAACCTCCTAACAGTTCAGTCCTATAAATTTAACCCAGCAATTAAGGAACCTCCGTTAACTGCATCTATAATCGAATATCTGTCCTGGAACCTCCTAGAACATTGATTTCGATAGTCTAGGACCCAATTCAATTTACAATTAATCAAATCTTGTTTAATTGCACGTTGAGTAATTATTCCCTTCAAAACGCTAACCGACGTACCACGTGATTAGTTGAATTGAAACTCTTAGGAATACCGAACCTCGTGTATTCGAGTTGACTAGACTACCTAGGAAGAATTGAATGCTACCAGCTATTCAATTAATGCCAAATAATCTAACAATCAAAGCGGAGAATAATTAAATAATCAGAACTCAATTGATATTAAGAACAATTGATCTCACAATTTAATTCACATCTAGGGTGTAATTCCTCTGACTAGAATTAAATATTTAGCTACTCATAATTGAATTAAAAATAGAACTAATCATAATAAACAATTTAGACATGAACAATAAATGAAAGAAAAACTAGTACTAAAAACCGCAGCGCAGGAAGCCTTCGCCCACGGCTGCTCCAGTCCGCCAAGTCTGCCCAGCCAAACTAAAGTCAAAAGATAGCCTCCTCTCTGAACCTACGTTTTGTATATATTCTCCTCCCCATAATGGGCCCACAATTAAATATATATAATATATTCCTAATTAAGTTTGGACACCAATTAAAATAAAATTGATTGTAAAATCCAAAATAAATTTTGGGTCTCAACCCACAGCCCACTTTAATAAATCTCCCTTTGCAGTTTCTTTCTTCAATCCAGCCCATTTCTTCCAAAATTTGCCAAAATTTCTTTTCTTTGCTCTCCTTTATGAAATCTCCCCTGCAAATAAAATTAGCCTATTAGCTCATTAAATCCCTCAAAATAGCCCTCAAATTGCATTCAATCCACCACTTAATTTCCAGCTTATCACCTTTGAAGCGAAGTCTAACGCAATAAGAAAAACCGACTCTTTATATGCGAATACCACCGAAATCCAATAGATGACTCCAAGAAACTTCGAATATTACGTGGGCAATAATCTATCAAAGTGTACTCGCAAAGCCCACGAAAACCCACAAAGAAAATCCCTCAATTAAATTAAATCTGCCCAAAAGATCAAACCTTTAACCCAAAAAACTGCTGCCCACTACTTTTCTCGCCAATAAAATTGAACCCACTTCAACTCCCGTCACGATCTGGACAACCGGGATTGTGGATCACCAACACAAGGAAGAGATCAACACAAATCCAGCTGGATCAAGCACCCCGGAGTAATAAGAAGCAGCCGCCGGACTGCCCAATGAAACAAGAAGTCCGACCAAAATGTTAAGAAGAAATCCGGCGAGAATATTGAAAAAATCCGGCCAAAAACTTAAAACCCAGCAGTGGGCAACTCATATAAATCCATGGGCTATATAACAGTTTGATCTTTGAACTTGATCTAAATTGAGAAGTGAGATTCCAAGTTCATTTTTGAAAGAAAACTCAAAAGGGGAAGAAGAGTTTCTCTCTAGAAGTTTCTCACTCTAAAAGGCAAGACTTGTCTTGCAATATTTTCTTAATGTTTCTTTGGCCTTAAGTTTTCTATTTATAGGGAGCTCTAATGTAGACCTAGTAGGCTTTTGAGTTGGGCCTTTTAATTTGACTTTCGTTGACCGCTTAGTCTTTCCTAGACTAATCAACTCCAATCAACCCATTAGAATTAATTTCTTAACCCACTTCGTTAATTTAATTTAATCGAACCCTTAGGATTGATTAATTCATATAAAATTAATTTCTTAATCCACTTTGTCAATTAAATATTAATTAAACCTTTAGGATTAATTAATTCACTTTGTCGATTAGTCAAATACATAATTAGTCGTACCACTATCGGACTAACTATGGAACTACCGCTCAAAAATGACTTTATATCGCGTCACTATATTTTCTTCTATCTCCCTACATTAAAGATCTAGTGCTCGTCGGTTTATCAATTTACTGACAAACTAATTCACCGATTTCTTGGTATCCGAGATTAGTACCACTCGACCTTTTTATTATACCGGACATAAAGTCCACCGGCCGGGTTTAGTATAACAAACCTTTCGAGCTCATCTCGGGAGCACCATCAACCCGGCAAACCGGTATGTGGATTCCTCCGACTATCAACAGCACGTAAGTAGCTAAACACCGCATACCCAACCTACCGAGTTATAGGTCTCAATTAACCGCACTATTTGGCAAATCAAAGCATACGATATCCAACTCTCAAGCCCATCCCAGTCTCGGGATTGAGAGACTGAATACTAGGACCGAATTGACTACGCCGATCAGTATAAGTCAATTCTATCCAAATTGGTCATGCTCAATATGTCCCGGGCATATCCATGTGATTTAATTAGTCTAGATAAACTAATTTCCAAACCACACGATGACCTATACCAATAGTATGTTTAGACTATCTCAGTTACGAGCATACTTTTAATATATCAATATTTTAACCAATAACGGTATCTACTATATCTTTCCATACCTCGTTATCTAGTTCTATGATATAATGGAATAATTTAATACTGAAACAAAATGATATGTCATCTGTGGATATTAGTTTTTGATACAAGCCATAGCTTTTCTTAATTATGGAGGATATCCACATCATTACACTTTACTTGCAGCCGATCATCCATCTATGGCGATTGTTGGATGTCCTTTAAAGGAGACAAATTATGTTGCTTAGAGTCATACAGTGAAGATTTCACTTGGAGCTAAGAACAAGTTAGGGTTGATAGATGGCTCTGTGATTCAACCAACGGCTAATCATCCGGATTACCAACAATGGATGAGGGTGAATTTTACAGTTGTTTCTTGGTTGTTGAATTCAATTTCAAATGAACTAGTTGATGCATATATTTTGGCAGAGAATGCTAAGGATCTTTGGGATGAGTTGTTCTACAGATATGGTGGAAACAATGGTCCTCAACTTTACCAACTAAAAAGAGACATTAGGTCCCTCACTCAAGGAAACCGAAATCTGGGAGTATACTCAGGGAAATTGAACGATTGTGGGATGGATTACAATTTTTGGATCCACCTGAAGAGTGTACATGTGGGAGATGCACCTGCAACTTGAATCGAAGGATTAGGGATAAGAAAGCTAGAAATAGGCTTATGCAGTTTCTAATGGGACTTAATGAGACATATAAAGCAGTGAAAAACTAGATACTGGTTTTGGATCCATTGCCTGACGTGAGAAATGCTTATTCAATGGTTCAACAAGTTTAAAAACAGAGAAGTGTTCAAGTTTCTTACATTGAAGTGATTGAGAACAGTAGTCTGTTGGCTCAAAAACAAGGAAATACTAGAAATCCAAACTTCAGAAATGACAAGAAGAAAAAGGATCAGGAGGCAAATAGATTTTAAAATGTGATAGTTGTGGTCAAAGGGGACACACAAGGGATTCATGTTTCAAAATCATAGGGTATCCAGACTGGTGGAAAGGACCTAAAGAAACAATAAGCAAGCAGTTTACTGAAACAAAAAATTTGGCCAATATTATTGAAACGAGCCTAGAAAATCATGGAGCAGGATTGAATAGAAACTGGCAGAGTGCTGTAGTGAATCTTATTCAATAAGATTTGAGTAAAACATCAAATGGGTTGAATAATGAGATGATAAACCTTGCATATTTTGATGAGTATGCAAGTAGCAATTGTCATTTAATTCTTAGTTCTCTTAATGATATTGAGCATGGTTCTTGGATAATAGATACAGGTGCTACTAATCATATGTGTTTTCACTTAACATTTCTTGTTGATACACTTCCAACTGATAAGCCTTTACCTGTTTCCTTACCTGATAGAAGTGTAAAATTTGTGAAAACTACTGGAAATGCATGTTTGTCTGAGAAATTGACATTATCTGGTTGTCTGTACATTCCTGATTTCAAATTTAATTTGATATCAGTAAATAAACTTTCAAAAAACTCATCAGTGGATTCTTTCTTCTCTGATGATTTTTGTGTATTCCAGGACCGTTTGAGTAAATGTTTGATTGCTGTTGGAAAAGTGATAAATAGATTGTACATTGTGGATTATATCTCATTTCATCCAAAGAGGATCTAACAATTTTTCCATGGAGCAAGTTTTAAAAATTTTATGAATTTTCATCATAATTGCTGTTCATTATTTTTCTCAAGTAATTCCATTGTATCGTTTAGTGCAATTTGGCATTATAGGTTAGGGCATCCTTCTGCCACTATAATGAAGATGTTGTCTTAAGCTCATGATTCCATCAATTGCGATAAAGATTCACTTTGTGAAATTTGTCCTTTGTGTAAACAGACCAGATTACCATTTCAAAGTAGTAATATTCATTCAGCACAAATTTTTGAACTTCTTCATATTGATATTTGGGGCCCCTGTAGAACTGAAAGTCTAAATGGTTCTCAATTTTTCCTTACATTGGTTGATGATTTCAGTAGGTCCACTTGGACGTTTTTTATGAAATATAAGTCACAAACCATTCCTATACTTACCAGCTTTCTTCATATGATCTAAAATCAATTTTCCACCAATGTTAAAGTCAAAAGGACAGATAATGGAGCAGAATTCACAAGTGCCTTAGGTAAGAAAATGTTTGATGAATTAGATGTCATTCATCAAAGAACGTGTACTTATACACCTCAACAAAATGGTGTTGTTGAAAGAAAACATAGGCACCTTTTCCAAGTAACTAGAGCATTTTTGTTTCAGTCCAATCTTCCAAAGAAATTCTGGGGGGAAGCTCTTTTAACAGCCACACATTTGATTGACAGACTCCCTTCTTCAATTTTAAATTGGAAAACTCCTTATGAGGTTTTGCATAACAAGTTACCAGATTACTCTAGCATAAGTGTGTTTGGTTGTCTCTATTTTGCTACGAACATTACACCTAGGAAGGATAAGCTAGATTCTAGAAGCATCAAGTCAATTTTTCTTGGCTACTCAATAGGACAAAAGGGGTACAAGGTGTATGATCTAAGTCCCAACAAAATATTTGTTTCTAGGGATGTAAATTTTCATGGAACAATATTTCCATATCATGTTCCCAATGATCCTTATACTAATCTTAGTTTTCCTTATGTACCAGCTTCCTGTATAGATTTTTACTCCATCTGATTTACAGCACATTTCCACTCCTCCACATGTATCTCCTGAGCATGAATCATCTCATTCTCCTCATGAACATGAAATAATGTGAAGAATCACTATGACTAGGGCTGCACATAGTTGGATGAATGATTTTGTAATAAACAATGTACATGACACACACTCCTTACTATTTAGCTCCAACTACATGTGTTTTTTAGCTAATTTGTCTAAGGTTCAAGAACCTACTTGTTATGCTCTAGCAAGAACAAAGGAAGAATGGATTGATGCTATGCAGGTTGAATTGGATGCACTAGAAGCCAATCAGACTTGGACACTAACATATTTACCTCCAGGGAAGAAAGCTATAGAGTGCAAATGGGTGTATAAAGTGAAGTATAAACCTGATGGGACTGTGGACATATATAAAGCTAGATTAGTAGCTAAAGGTTACAATTAAGTTGTGGGAATTGATTACAATGTGAGTTTCTCTCCAGTAGCTAAGTTGCCTACAGTCAAGGTTTTGTTAGCTATTGCACCTAGTAAAAGTTGGCCTTTACATCAAATTGATAAAACAAGCCTCGAGACAATGGAATGTTGAATTCACCAAGAAACTACACTCTTATGGTTTTACACAATATTATCATGATAATTGTTTATTTGTGAAGGATGATGGAGTAGTTTTTTTAGCATTGGTGGTTTATGTTGATGATGTCCTTATTACTGGATCATCTGAGGCAGCCATTCAACAAGTTAAGGTATTATTGGATCAAGCTTTCACTATCAATGATTTAGGCCATGCTAAGTATTTCCTTGGGGTAGAAATAGCTAGAACTGCTCATGGTTTGTACCTCCATCAAAGAAAGTACATTCTGGATATTCTGAAAACATTGGGTTTGCTAGGTTGTAAGCCAGTTGTGACTCCATTGCCGAAGGGTCATCAGTTTCCAAGGAAGGAAAATTGTGGTGCTTCTCTTCAAGATCCCTCTGGTTGGTCAGTTGCTCTATCTCAATTTTACACATCCTGATATTACTTATTCTGTTCAACAGCTCTAAACCTCATCAAGTTCATTGGGAGGCAACAATTCATGTTGCAAGATACCTCAAGGGTTGTCCCTCATAGGGTCTATTTTATCCATCTGCTGGAAATCTTAGTCTTACTGCATACAACGATGCTGATTGGTCTGGTTGTCAAAAAACCAAACGATCACTCACCGGGTTTTGTATTTTCCTAGGAGGAGCGTTGGTTTCCTGGAAACAAAAAAACAAACCACTGTTTCCAAGTCCTTTGCTGAGGCTGAATACAAGAGTTTGAGTTCTACTATTTGTGGACTCAAGTGGCTCAGCTATCTTTTGAATGATTTTCGGCTTTCCATAGATTATCCTATTCCACTATGGTGTGATAATTAAGTTGCATTTGATATTACAGAAAATCCGGTCTTTCACGAACGAACCAATCATATTGAAATTGATTGTCATATTGTTCATGATAAGTTCAAGAAAGGTTTCATTGTTTTGGAACATGTTTTTACCGAATAACAGCTAGCTGACATCTTACTAAATCCCTTGCTTGCCCTGCATTTTTTTCAATAGTGTCCAAGTTGAGTTTGGTTGATTTTTACCAATCTCCAACTTGTGGGGGGAGTGAAGGAAAAGATTGCAGAAATGAGTAGAAATGAAATAAAAGAGGCAGCAGAGGCTACTCAGTATTATTGTTCACGTGACTCACCAGGTGTATTAGAATAAGTTGGGACACTTGCACATAATTAGAAAAGTTCAAATCTATGGTTAGTGGGTTATATACCAGTTCTTATATAGTAAGAATAGGAGTAAAAAAAAATAGGGTACTCCTAGCAAAAAAAAAAAAAAAGACGAAAAAAGAGGGCAAAATACAAGCAGCTAAACGGTGTTACAAACGCGCCTAACCTCCCCTCTAATAAGCCGGCCTATGCCTCTAGTTTACATCAAATCAAATCTCGCGGATCATATCAAAATTAAATTTCAAATTGTTGTTGGGCTTCGGATTGTACGGACTTTACACAAAAGAGGAACAAGCTGCAGCCCTTCTGAAACTCTCCACTCGACCCACGACGTCCGAAAAAATAGCAAGCATTAATAGCACGTTCGATCGCGAACCCCGACAACTTGAACGACTGGAGACTACTAGAGGAAGGCGATTCGACTTAGATTTTAAGTGGGGGAAGAAAAAAAAATTTAATCAAACCGTACAAAAATGGTTAGGGTTAAGCAAGTTACGAGTGAAACAGAAGCAAAAAAAATTGAAAGCAGCATGGAAGGTATGTTTATAACAAATGTTGAACTAATATTTGCAGGTTAGGGTTACTTGTTGTTGTTCATAATGGTCGTACTTTATTTTTTGGTGTAAAAAACGCAACATGGTTGGGAGGACGGTAAATATTATTGGTGTAAAGAGACCGAGCAAGGAAATTGGTTGCGAGAAATCAGACAAACAAGTGTTGGAGAGTAAGTTTTTTGCAGTTCATCGTTCTGATATGCTTATGTAAACTACTGTCGTTTATGTAAAGTGCTGACATGCTTGTGTAAAGTACTATTTTCTCATGTAAAGTCCCTTTTTTGATTGTAAATTGGTGTTCTAAAGACTAGAATGCTCATAATTCGTGTTTAATCATCGTCTGATCTGCTTATGTAAACTACTGGTCGTTTATATAAAGTGCTGACATGCTTGTGTAAAGTATTTTTTTCTCATGTAAAGTCCCTTTTTTGGTTGTAAATTGGTGTTACTAAGACTAGAATGCTCATAATTCGGGAAAAATCATCGTCTGATCTGCTTATGTAAACTACTGGTTGTTTATGTAAAGTGCTGACATACTTGTGTAAAGTACTGTTTTCTCATGTAAAGTCACTTTTTTGGTTGTAAATTGGTGTTTCTAAGACTAGAATACTCATAATTCGGGAAAAATCATCGTCTGATTTGTTTAAGTAAACTAGTGGTAGTTTATGTAAAGTGCTGACATGATTGTGTAAAGTACTGTTTTCTCATGTAAAGTCATTTTTTTGGTTGTAAATTGGTGTTCCTATGACTAGAATGCTAATAATTTGTGTTTAATCATCGTCTGATCCGCTTATGTAAACTACTGGTTGTTTATGTAAAGTGCTGACATGCTTGTATAAAGTACTGTTTTCTCATGTAATGTCCTTTTGTTGTTTGTAAATTGGTGTTCCTAAGACTAGAATGCTCATAATTCGTGTTTAATCATCGTCTGATCTGCTTATGTAAACTACTGGTTGTTTATGTAAAGTGCTAATATGCTTGTGTAAAGTACTATTTTCTCATGTAAAGTCCTTTTTTTGGTTATAAATTGGTGTTCCTAAGACTAGAATGCTCATAATTCGTGTTTAATCATCATCTGATCTACTTATGTAAACTACTGGTTGTTTATGTAAAGTGCTGACATGCTTGTGTAAAGTACTGTTTTCTCATGTAAAGTCCCTTTTTTGGTTGTAAATTGGTGTTCCTAAGACTTGAATGCTCATAATTTGGGAAAAATCATCGTCTGATCAGCTTATGTAAACTATTGGTTGTTTATCTAAAGTGCTGACATGCTTGTCTAAAGTACTGTTTTCTCATGTAAAGTCCCTTTTTTGGTTATAAATTGGTGTTTCTAAGACTGGAATGCTTATAATTCGAGAAAAAGCATCGTCTGATCTTCTTATGTAAACTACTGGTTGTTTATGTAAAGTGCTGACATGCTTGTGTAAAGTACTATTTTCTCATGTAAAGTCCTTTTGTTGTTTGTAAATTGGTGTTCCTAAGACTAGAATGCTCATAATTCGTGTTTAATCATCGTCTGATCCGCTTATATAAACTACTGATTATTTGTGTAAAATGCTTCATTTTTTGTAAAGTACTGTTTCTCATGTAAAGTCCCTTTTTTGGGTTGTAGAGTAGTGTTCCTAAGACTAGAATGCTCATAATTCGCGTAAAATCATCATCTGATCTGTTTATGTAAACTATTGGTTGTTTATGTAAAGTGATTTTGCCCTTGTTGATGCGGTTTCAGGCAAAAGAAAAAAGATCGTTCAAGAGGATACAGACGATGATTTTGAAGAAAGTATGACTTTAGAAAAATTGAAGCAGCTGAAACAAAAAAAGGTTAACACTGAGGGAAGAAAAGAAAAGAAAAAGGATAATAAAAAGAAAGAGGGAGAGCTTGTTATTGAAATCTTTGAGCAAAGGACCTAGAGACTCCATAAACAAGCAGAATTGGCAGATCAGGGAGAATCTGCAGGATACCAAGGGGATGAAGAGACAAAAAAATCATTCCAGCCAAGAACCTCTGCTGCTGGAATATCTTCACTGCTCGCGGAGCTCAATGAGCGCGGAGGGAGTAGCTGACAAATTTGGGGCTGGGCTGCCTGTTCCACATTAACTATGAGAGGTTTCCGAATTCATTCAGCCATTACTTGATATCAAACATCAATACTGATAAAAACACTTTGGAGTTGGATGCAGGCACAATTCCAATTACAGAAGCTGATGTCGAGAAAGTAATGGGATTTCCTGGTGGGGAAGTAGATGTGGAGGAATACACCAGGAAAGATCAAACATCTCGGGTTTACATAGAAGACAAGAAAAAGTGGAAACTCAGGCACCCGGTTTCACAAAAAAGGCGATAATATCAGCAACAAGCCTATCTGATTACATCAAGAGTAACAAGGACGCTGGCCTGGAATTCCTTCAGGATTTTTTGATATTCATGGTGTCAATGATCATTCACAGCAACGGGACCAATATTTTTCAATACCGATATCTGAAATCATTCAGGTCGGTAGAGAATATCATGAAACTGAATTGGAGGAAATACGTCCTTGCTCGCTTGATGGAGAGCATACAAGAATGGAGAAAACATCTTAGAGGCCAATTCACAGGACCTCTTACATTCGTTGTGGTATAGTTTTCTGTCATATCATATTTGATATTTTACCTGAACAAGTTGCGTAAACTTTCAATTTACATAACTGAACAATTTATGACATAACTTTCAGTTTACATAAACTTGTTTAGTTTACATATCTTGTTCAGTTATGTAAACTTGAACTTTACATCATACATTTTAGTTTGTTCGTAACAGAAAACTGATGTTTTTTTACACTATCACAGTTGTTGTATGCTGATAGGCTTGGGTATTCCGCGGTAAATACTAATAATTGCCTTGTCCTGACAATCCAAAATTGGCCCCAAAACAAGCTGATGGAGCTTGCACAACGAAACAAACGCTGGAGAACGGGCACAATAAGATAACGTCCTGAAGAGGATGATGACTTTTATGAGGTTTGTATTTAAGTTGATGTCAAAATACATTACTTTTCTATCATTTTGCAACAGAAATGTCAGTTTACATAAAGAGATCAGAACTTTAAGTTTACAATACGAGATCAGAACTGTCAGTTTACATAAGGAGATTATAACTGTAAGTTTACATAACCAGATCAGAACCCTCAGTTTACATAACGATATCAGAATTGTCAGTTTAAATAATGAGATCAGAACTGTCAGTTTACATAAACAGTTAGTTTACTAGCATGGAAAATAATGAGATCAGAACTGTCAGTTTACATAAACTGTCAGTTTACCACGTCCAGAAACGTCTACATCCATGCGTGTGAATTTAAGCTATTTTTTTCACAAATACAACTAGCACAACGTCTCAGAACAACTAGAACCACGTCAAAAACAACTAGCACCACGTCCAGAAACGTCTTCAACCATGAGTGTGAATTTAAACTGAATTTTTCCACAAAGACAACTAGCGCCATGTCTCATAACAACTAGCACCGTTTCAAATATAACTAGCACCTAATCCAGAAACGTTTTCATCCATGCGTGTGAATTTAAACTGGTTTTTTCCACAAAGACAACTAGCACAACATCTCAAAACAACTAGCACCACGTCAAAAACAACTAGCACCACGTCCAGAACTGTCAGTTTACATAGCGAGATCAGAACTGTCAGTTTAAATAATGAGATCAGAACTCTTAGTTTACATAAACAGTTAGTTTACTAGCACCACGTCCAGAAATGTCTACATCCATGCGTGTGAATTTAAGCTATTTTTTCACAAATACAGCTAGCACCACGTCAAAAATAACAATCACCACGTCCAGAAACGTCTTCATCCATGCGTGTAAATTTAAACTCGTTTTTTTACAAAGACAACTTTACACAAACAATCGTCGTTTTACACAAACAAAATCAGTAAGGAATAGTAGTTTACAACAACTGTAATCAATTGTTGTCTTTACATAATGACAACACTAGTTTACATAATGACAGAATCAGTAAGGAACACTAGTCTACAACAACTATAATCAGAATTGTCAGTTTACATAATAAGATTAGAACTGTCAGTTTACATAATGAGATTAGAACTGTCAGTTTACATAAACGGTTAGTTTACATAAAGACAATTAGCACCACGTCTCAAAACAACCAGAATCACGTCAAAAACAACTAACACCATGTCCAGATACGTCCACATCCATGCGTGTGAATTTAAGCTATTTTTTTCACAAAGACAACTAGCACCACGTCTCAGAACACCAGCACCACATCAAAAACAACCAGCACCACGTCCAGAAAAGTCTTCATCCATGCGTGTGAATTTAAACTGATTTTTTTCACAAAGACAACTAGCACCACGGCTCAGAACAACTATCACATGTCAAAAACAACTAGCACCACATCCATGAACGTCTACATCCATCTGTGTGAATTTAAACTGATTTTTTTTCACAAAGACAACGTCTCATAACAAATAGCACCATGTCAAAAACACCTAGCACCACATCCAGAAACGTCTTCATCCATGAGTGTGAATTTAAACTGATTTTTTCCACAAAGACAACTAGCACCACATCTCAGAATAACTAGCACCACGTCAAAAACAACTAGCATCTAGTCCAGAAACGTCTTCATCCATATGTGTGAATTTAAACTGGTTTTTTCCACAAAGACAACTAGCACCACGTCTCAAAACAACTAGCACCACGTCTCAAAACAACTAGCACCACGTCAAAAACAACTAGCACCACGTCCAGAAACGTCTACATCCATGCATGTGAATTTAACCAATTTTTTTCACAAATACAACTTTACGCGAACAATCATCGTTTTACACATACAAAATCAGTAGGGAACACTAGTTTACAACAAGTGTAATCAGTTTACATAAATGAACAGTTGTTTACATAAACAAGATAACACATTACAAAAATGATTTAAACCAACCAACATCATTATAAACCAAGAAGACACTACTTTACACAAACAATCGTGATTTTACATAAACAAAACAGTACTTTACACAAGTAAATAAGGAAACATCAGTACCTTATACCAAGAAAAGCAACGGTTTCCATACACGAACCGTGCTATACAAAAAACATTTTACATCTAAGTTACAATCTTTTTGTATTAGAAAATATCGTTAACAAAAATTCTTTTTTTTCCTTTGATGTTTCAATTGGCTTTGTGCACCCTCTTCTCAACTGTACTTTTTAAACGAACATTCCGCACACCTCTTGCCCTCCTAGAAGTGGGGTCTCTAATCTTCTTCGACGAAGGCAATTCAAAATTCTCATCCAAAATATCAGCTTGGGCAGCAAGTGCATCTTTGGCTTTCACATGGTACTCATTCAAAATACTGCGACCAATTTCACTGGTATGTGATAATCTAATTAAATCAAAATACCTTCTACTAGCATCTGTCCTCCACAAAGATGGTGAAAAACTTGATGGCGAACACATCGACACTTCTGAAATATTAAACTTTCCATTACGGGAAACTGAAGCAGCTTTTGTCCACCTATCGAGGATATACATTTGTGAAATTTTCTGCAAAAAAGGCAAAAAAAAAAAAAAAAAAGGAAAACCAAATATGTTATGTTGTTTTACATATGTTTTAACTAGTTTACATAATTGACATCAGCATATAGAGAATACCTTAAAATTGTTCTGAAAAAGGACACGGAGGCAATGAGAACATAGAATCCCAACTTCAGAAAACTTCTTGCATGAACACTTTACAGAATAATCATTGTCATCGTAAATGACAACGTGCCGGAATATGGGATCATTCTCATCTTCTTTTAGAATCCAAAGTTCAAACACATATACATCATTTGATTGGGACTTCTGTTTCATCTTCAATTCCAGCATATTCAGATATTGCTTCTCAAAATATGTGTACATCTCAAGTGTGTACACTTCACGGGCATGCCTCAACATTAGACATTGTTTAATAGGCACGTCAACCTTGCCATAGAAGCATCTATGGCCTTCGCAAGCAGCTTGGTATCGCCAATCCAGAACAACATCGACAAATTGATGGTAAAAATCACATAATATTGAAATCTTAGACAATCTTCGAGAAATAGAGTTATTTGTACTCTCACTCCTCTGGGAAGATAATGTTCCCCCAGAAAAATAATTCTTGCTGAACGTATGACACCACTTCTCCCTTGATTCGTAAGTTTTTTTAACCACTCATTGTCTTTGCATCCATATTTTTGTTCCATCCTGAAAACACATCAAAATGTTGTAAGATTATGTAAACTTATGTAAAATACCAACTTATGTAAACTGACAGTTTATGTAAACTCACAATTTATGTAAACTCACAGTTGACATAAACATTTGTGTAAACTGTCAGTTTACAACAGTCATTTATGTAAAAATGAACAAGTCCAATCACTTACCTCTTCCAGTGGTAATTAAATTCGTCAATGGTGTCCACTTTGGCGAGCAATCTATAAAACAACTCACGGAAACCTGCCTGCTGTCTGAGAAAACCAATTTTGCTCTCGGAGTTTTTTATTATATGCAAAATGCAAAGACGATGCCGTGAATCAGCAAATATCTCTTGAATCACCCTTCCCATGGATGCTGATTGATCACTTATTACAGTTATCGGATGCTTATTGTCCATCGACCTCAAGAATGTAGAAAATAACCAAACAAATGATTCAACTCTCTCGTCCCTCATAAAACCAATTCCAAACATCACATTCTTCCTGTGGTTGTCCAATCCGATAAATGACCACATAAATCATATTTATTAGTACAATACGTGGTGTCATGGATTAAAAAATACCAAACAGCTTGTAATCACTCTTCATTTGACCATCTCTCCAAAAAATATTTTTCAGACAAGACTCATCGTCTAATTCAAAATCAAAGAAAAAACCTTATTCAAGAGCAACCCTGTATTTCAATATCTCAATCAAAGCATTGGAATCACTACCATCAATGTATTTTCTTTTTTTCGTTTTCAGCTCGTTGTATACATCCCTTTGTGTAAAACCAACGTTTGATCGACCTCCAACCTACATAACATCATAATTCTTTACCGTATTTAACTTGAAAGTTTACATAAACAAAAGGGTACCTTACACAAGTTATATCAGTACTGATTTGTTTTTTACATAAACGTTTATGTAAACTGTTTGTTTACATAAGTGTGTAAACTGGTAGTTTACATGAACGTTTATGTAAACTTGTAGTTTACATAAGTGTGTAAACTGGTAGTTTACATGAACATTTATGTAAACTGGTAGTTTACATGAACGTTTATGTAAACTTGTAGTTTACATAAGTGTGTAAACTGGTAGTTTACATGAACATTTATGTAAAATGGTAGTTTACATAAACGTTTTATGTAAACTACCAGTTTACACAAACATAACAGTACGATCATTGTATGCAAAAAACAAGCATTTTACACGAACAAAACTAACCTCTTTATAAAGGAGCTTGTAACTATCACAAATAGATATCCCCACAGATTACATTGCATGGAAAAAATCAATATATGATCTCGACATCTTCCTGTGAGAACGTAACAAATGTCTTTCATTCTCCGGACACATAACGTGATTATGCTTTCGGAAATGCTTTGTGATGACCCATAAACCATCTTTTGGGCTCATTTTAATTTCAATACAAGCCAAACAATCAGAACGACTATCAATCTTGGTGAATATTTGGTATATCTTACAATTCTCCTTCTTTTTACCATTTTTACAGCAAACAATTCTCCTCCAATATCTGGTTCCGTCACTTCTCTTTCTATCTTTCTCTAAATGAACACCAAAACCAAGATCCTAAGCATATGAATTATAAAGTTCATATGCTTGCTCCTCACTCTCGCATATTCTATCAACAAGAGAAGGCATTGTTTCATCACTCCCTTGTTGCAAATCTGAAATGAATAAACAAATACCAAAATTTGCATCAAATCCATATTCATTAAAGACAAATATATATATATATATATATGATAAAACATAACCTACCACAACATATTACTTGCACGGTAGAATGATATCCCACACTTTTGCAAACACCTAAACCAGCTTCAATTAAATTAGCTATTTCCCCCATACAAATTATTAGAAACTATAAGCACAAAGTCAACTTTACACAAACACAATGCGAGTTTACATAAACACACACTCGAGTTTACATAAGCACACAGTCGAGTTTACATAAGCACAAAGGCGAGTTTACAATGATTGAAATTTCAAAATTTGAAACACGCTCAAGATGAACATGATGATATATACCAAATTTGAATCTCGAAAATCACCGCCCTTCATCATTATTTGTCCGCTGGGCAACAAAATGGAGCAAAAAATCATCCTTTCAAGGATGCTCCCTTCTTGTCGAACGTGGGTGAAGACGGCTCCCGGCGCGTGAACCATTCTTTCCCTTCATGAGCATTAAATGCACATTTAATGTGCCCGAAGGAAGAAAGCAAGAAAAAAGCCTGATCTTTTTGAGGTTTTTCGGCCATCAACCCAGTTTTTAATAAAAAAAAAATTGGGTGGGTGTATAACTGGGACTTTACACCTAGTCCTCTAATATAATTTGTCGTTATATACATGTATAGAAACGTAACTTGTATGTACCTGTTTTTACTCTGAAAAATCAATCTGGAATGGAGCGGTTTCTTCACCCTGTTCTTCTTATTTTTTATTTGTTTTATAACAGTATTTGCCTGATTATGCTACTCGGCCGGCATGGTTGCGATTCTGCCATCGCCACCATCCCATAAACAAAGAAATTGTCAAAATAAAAGATAAGAATCCCATTAGGGCGAATTGAAATTGGTTTCTTTTGTATCTCTCTTCTTTGTGCAAGAGCTTTTGATCAATTCTGATGTGTTATGGTGAAAACAAGTTGCTGAGAGGTAGGATGATGAGATGAAATGGGAAGGTAATGTGGGAAAAGCTCCAAGTTGTGGGAATGGTTTCATGAAACCCGGGTATGACAGATGGGTTTCAAATCTAAATCCCACCTCTTCTAAACAGCGAGAATGAGAGGGTTATGGTTTTGAAACTCATACTCAGGGCTAAACAAATGGCCCTAAGTAAAAAGGGAGCAAAATGGATTAAGAGAGAACAAAATAAGTAGAAAAGATCAAAAATAGTAATTGAGTTAACCAATTATGCCAAACGCCATGTGTGAATGTCGGCCAACTTCCGTCAGTGTCATGTCATTAGATGATTCCTAGGAAGTTTACAAGTCCAATGAAATACTATCATTTTCCTTCAAAATAATAATAATAATAAATTAACGCGGCAGACAAAACTCCACGGAACAATTTTGTTAATAACAATAAAACAAGAAGCTCAAAAACATACGTAGGTGGTTTGTTTAAACGGTAAAATGATTCTAATTATTATTTTTTAAAAGATAAAAATAAAAATAATTGATAACGTAATAATTTAGTGAGATATGTATTAACACATGTAAAAAGTAATCAAATTATTTGACCTAAAGGGATTCAATTTTTTTTAATAATCGTTGAATTATTAAATTTATTTATATTCTCATTTACACCAAACAAATGCAACCTCGGAGTAAAAATTCTCAATCAAATTGATGCTAAACTACAAATGACACAAAAGCTTAAAACACACCCTGAAATTTTGACATCAATTAATGTGATTTTCTCTCCTTGGAGGAGATCACAAAATGGATAATTATAAATTTTTATATTTAATTTGTCAAAATATGTCTCACTGTAATTTCACTACTAGAATTTTGGGCTTTTATCGCACAACTTGCATAACACTAAACTATAAATGTATTTATTAATATCTACAATCACATCAAATATTAACTTATTTATATCTACTAAAATACTACAAGAGTAGTGTTGTTATAACTATTTTAATGTGTCACCCAATAAAATTCTACCACGACATTAGAAATAAGTGTTATAATAAAATTTCAATCAAAACACTAACAAGTGTAATTAAAATTTTATAAGTATAGAAACATAATCAAGTGTTATTTTATTTATTAATATATTAATTTAAGGTATTAATAGATTACAATGTATAGTGTAATTGTAATACATATATAATTACATTATTAAGTGTGATTTAAAGTCTTCTGGTGTTGTCCCACATCGGAAATGAAGAGAATGATTAGGTGTTAACTGTAGTATTAAAAGAGAAGGATTAAGCTTGGATGCCTATAGGCCAGAATTTCAACTGCCTAAGACTATTTGTATATTTACTTACAAATGACGTCATATACTATCTATTTAAAAATATTTTTATATTTTCAATTATATAATATAATGACAATAATTTATGATATTTGTATGAACATTAAAATTGTCATAATAGGTTTTCTATCCAAACACTTTATTATGTATTAACATGTTAACATATATAACACTATATAACCAACAACCGTTTTATCATGCATATACTTTTGTTTTCTTATATATTATAACTCCACTTTTTTTATATATATATTCACATTAAAAAGTGTCGAGTTATCCAATATACCTTTGACCACACCTACTTATACCACACAAAAAGGTTCGTGTTGCCATAGATAGAATGTGATAAAATTGTGTCTATTATAACATTTTCAAGTGTTTTAGAAGCCCTTTTTTGCTGTAGTGTTTGATTGAAATATTAAGACAATAAAAGATCATAATTATGAGAAACAACATGTTAACTAATTTACTACTTATATAAAATTAAAAAATTATATATTATTTGATTTTGACATCAATTAATGTGATTTTCTCCTTGGTGGAGATCACAAACTGGATAATTATAAATTTTTATATTTAATTTTTCAAAATATGTCTTACTGTAATTTGATTGAAATATTAAGACAATAAAAGATCATAATTATGAGAAACAACATGTTAACTAATTAACTACTTATATAAAATTAAAAATTATATATTATTTGCATAAAACTATTTTTACGGAGGAACCTCGTGTCCTTGTAATAGATTCGAAATCCGCGTATGATAACGGAAAACAAAATCCACGTGTAAATAATGTTTGGCTGACCTTTCCTACGTCGAATCTTGAGATAAATATACTATTCAAATCTATTCCTACTGTCTTTTATAGATAAGGATAACCTTCTCCACCCTACTTTGTATTTCCTGCTACAACTTTGATCTTAAAATATAATTCTATTTTTTATTTTTTAATAATATGATTCTATTTTTTATTTTTGAATTTAATAAATATAAATATTATTATATAAAAATGGGTCTTCTTCTTCTTTCAATTTAAAAATTATTCGTAAAAAATTTACCTTCTCTCTTTTTTTTTAATAAAAAAAAAAACTTCCAAACAAGTGTAGTTTTTGTCCAACCAAACAAACATAAATGTTTTTTACTCAAGTATCTAAACATGAAGCATGTGTAAAGCCCTTGAAACATTTTTTTGTCGAAGAAACATTAAAAACATTTTTTTTATTGGGGAAGTGTCGCATCCATCCGTTGCTTTATTATTGGTAGTGAAATAAATCGCAAATTATATTGGAGTATGAGTGATATTTTAATAAGAGTGAATTGTAAAAAAGGTCATCATACTTTGGTAAAGTTTAGGTTTTGGTCACTAACTTTTAAATATTCAAAAAAGGTCACTAACTTTAGCATTTGAATTTTAGTTTTGGTCATTCTGTTAGAATGAACCGTTAAATCCACTAACAATCCTATATTTGGAGGGTATTTTTGTCCATTCATTAATGTTGTACACATGTTGCTCGCGCTACAGTTATTTTTTTAACGCATAGCCTTTTTTTAAAAAAATATACTTTTTTTAAAAAAATATACTTTTTTTTAAAAAATATTTTTTTAAAAAAAATAATTTACTAAAAATACCAAAAAATTTTATTTATAATTCCGCTCATCTATGCTAGTAGCATAGATGAGCGGAATTATAAATAAAATTTTTTGGTATTTTTAGTAAATTATTTTTTTAAAAAAAGTATTTTTTTAAAAAAAGTATATATTTTTTAAAAAAGGCTATGCGTTAAAAAAAAATAACTGTAGCGCGTTACTGTAGCATGTTACTGTAGCGCGAGCAGCATGTGTACAACATTAATGAATGGACAAAAATACCCTCCAAATATAGGATTGTTAGTGGACTTAACGGTTCATTCTAACGGAATGACCAAAACTAAAATTCAAATGCTAAAGTTAGTGACCTTTTTTGAATATTTAAAAGTTAGTGACAAAAACCTAAACTTTACCAAAGTATGATGACCTTTTTTACAATTCACTCTTTTAATAAAGAGTAAATTCTAAAATTGGTCATCATACTATGGTCAGTTTCCAATTTTGGTCATCATACTTTCAAAATTATATTTAAGGTCATCATACTTTCATTTTATTTTCAAAAAAGGTCACTCTGTCCATATTGGTCGTTAACCCTCTCAACGAAGCCTTTTTTTGAGGGCATTTATGTCATTCTCATTTACAGTAATGCGCTACAGTGCGCGCTACAGTGCGCGCTACAGTAACGCGCTACAGTTGCTTTCCTTTCTTTTGTTATTTTTGGCTAATTTTTTATTTTTATTTTTTGCCTTCCTCCTTGATGCTTTTTTTCGTCCGTTTTTTTTCTAAATAATTCAGTATTTTTTTAATGTATTTGAATTTTATAAAAAAATATTTTTAAATTATCATTTTATTTGTTTTATAATTAAATAATTTTAGACATTATGATACATATTATGAATGAAATTTTTTTAAAAAAATAATAATACAGTAGATATCAGATCAACAGATTATAGATATCAGATCAAAAATATAAAAGAAATCATACAATAGAATTAAAACATACTTAACAAGGGAGATCAGATCAGGATTATATAGACATCAGATCAGCGAATACTTGACATCAGATCAACAGACTATAGATATCAGATCAAAAATATAAAAGAAATCATACAGTAGAATTAAAACATACTTAACAAGGGAGATCAGATCAGGATTATATAGACATACTTATCTATAGTCTGTTGATCTGATGTCAAGTATTCGCTGATCTGATGTCTATATAATCCTGATCTGATCTCCCTTGTTAAGTATGTTTTAATTCTATTGTATGATTTCTTTTTTATTCTTGATCTGATATCTATAGTTTGTTGATCTGATATCAAGTATTCGCTGATCTGATGTCAAGTATTCGCTGATCTGATGTCTATATAATCCTGATCTGATCTCCCTTGTTAAGTATGTTTTAATTCTATTGTATGATTTCTTTTATATTTTTGATCTGATATCTATAGTCTGTTGATCTGATGTCAAGTATTCGCTGATCTGATGTCTATATATTCCTGATCTGATCTCCCTTGTTAAGTATGTTTTAATTCTACTGTATGATTTATTTTATATATTTGATCTGATATCTATAGTCTGTTGATCTGATGTCAAGTATTCGCTAATCTGATGTCTATATAATCCTGATCTAATCTCCCTTGTTAAGTATGTTTTAATTCTATTGTATGATTTCTTTTATATTTTTGATCTGATATCTATAATCTGTTGATCTGATATCTACTGTATTATTATTTTTTAAAAAAAATTCATTCATAATATGTATCATAATATCTAAAATTATTTAATTATAAAACAAATAAAATGATAATTTAAAAATATTTTTTTTATAAAATTCAAAAATATTAAAAAAAATACTGAATTGTTTAGAAAAAAAAAGGACGAAAAAAAGTCTCAAGGAGGAAGGCAAAAAAAAAAATTAGCCAAAAATAACAAAAGAAAGGAAGACACTGTAGCGCGTTACTGTAGCGCGTTACTGTAGCGCGCACTGTAACGCGTTACTGTAAATGAAAATGACATAAATGCCCTCAAAAAAAGGCTCCGTTAAGAGGGTTAACGACCAATATGGACGGAGTGACCTTTTTTGAAAATAAAATGAAAGTATGATGACCTTAAAAATAGTTTTAAAAGTATGATGACCAAAACTGGAAACTGACCATAGTGATGACCAATTTTGGAATTTACTCTTTAATAGAAAGAATTTATCATTTAATGATGTGAGTCTTTAAATATATATTATTTCTTCTTTCAATTAATATTTTTCTATCATTTATAAAAAAAACACTTTGTAATATGAGTTTAAAATTATATATAAAAATTGGAAATAAACTCTTTTAATTTTGTCACAAAATATTATGTCTCCTACCATAAAAGAAATACAACGTTGGACATAATGCCAATCAAAGTTAACAACACCGACACTCACATGCAAGGTGCTACGTTTGCTTTATAGGAATTACTAGTTACATTTTCAATATTTTTTTTATTATCTTAATTTAGATTAAAATGTCTCCCTTATAATAATCTCTTTTTCCTTCTTTAAATAAAAAATAATTTTATCAAAATATATAAACTACCACTCTAAAAAGTGAAGCGATAACTAATAATCCCTTCTTTATACGCATGAAAAACATTAGTTTGTGAATAGTTAAATGTCAAAATCACTCAAAATCCTAGTACTATTTTCCTTTTATTGGTTTATATGCGACAAATAATTTATTGTTAGAACTAATTTAACTTGTTGAATTGTGCTTTTACATATAATTGGGGCCGTTAAGGATTTGACACTAATATAACATTCGAACTAACGACCTTTAATAAATAAATAAAATTTTATGTTTCAATTATTATCATTTGATTAAACTCGTACAATTTTTTAGAGGAAATTTCATTCTATCCCATGCTAAAAATCGTTATACCAATGATGAACAAAAATTTCTTGTATCTTTGCAATTGATTTAAATAAAAGAAGAAGCATTATACTGAAAATAGTATCGGCTTACAAGTAGTAGGGGGGCTATTTTTGCCAAAATAATATCTGACTTACCAAGTATTACGGGTTATTTTGGCTAAAGTAGTATCTGTTTACAAAGTAATAGAGATTATTTTGTACTGTATTCTTTCGAACTTTATTAAATTATAAATAAACGCATAGTCAATTCCACTTTAGACTTAAAAAAAATAAAATAAAAAAGCATTATACGGAACTATTGGAAACCGACAACTTCAGCGAAAGCTAGAGTCCACCAAACCTAGTATTCCCGTCAGTATAAATTATGAATGGATGAGTGAAGCAGTAGTATCAAATCAAACATAAGCTACCGCTCCTGCAAATATGTATCTTTCAATGGCGTATCGCGTAAACCATAATGCTCTATCCCAAATTTCCATCTTTTCTTCCATTGGTAATTCCCCACCACAAGCTTTCTCCTCCTCCACTAGGCCACAAACACAAATGGCCCAGAATGCAATTATGCTTTATGATCAGGTTGTCCAAAGACGAACCGCAAATTATAAGCCAAATATATGGAAAGACAAACTCCTTCAATCTCTTCCTTCTACTCAATTTCTGGTAAGCTTTATTAATCACTCCTTTTATACGAACTCTTCTGTATATCTTGATTAAATAATTTTTTTTTTTTTTTTTGTTTCTTGCAATGTAGGGAAAGGAGTACGATAAAAAGAGACTTGAAATGCTGAAAAATGATGTTGGGAAGATGCTTGGTGACGCTAATGATGCATTGTCGAAGCTGGAACTTGTAGACATCATTTCAAAACTCGGTCTTGACAAGCTTTTTGAGCTGGAAATTCAGCAAGTTCTTGACACCACCATATGCTCTATATTCCGCGGAAATGACTTTTATTCGACGGCCTTATGTTTCAGGCTCCTAAGGCATTACGGTCGTAATGCTTCCCAAGGTAAAACTAGTCGAACTTGTTTAGTTGTGGACAAAAATGTTTTGAATTGTTTTCTGATTAAGTTTTTAATTGGGATGTCAGAGATGTTAGTGGGCTTTGATCAGGAGGGTGGAAAATTCATGACAAACCAAAACATAAATCTGAAAGCATTGATGGAGTTATTCGAGGCCTCAAACATGGCGGGAGATGGAGAAAGTATTCTAAATGAAGCTAGGTTGTTCTCCATTGGTGGGCTCAGTTGTTTTGCAGCCATTTCAGATTCTAGAGTTTCTGAACAAATATTTCAGGCGATGAGGCTTCCATGGCAGTGGAGAGTGGAATGGTACAACGTCAAGAAACATATTACTGCATATGAAAAAGATATCAAAAGAAACACTAAATTGATCGAGTTATCAAAGCTGAATTTCAATTTAGTCCAGGCCTCACACCAGGATGATCTTAAGGAAGTATTTAGGTGATGATCGAATCCCACTCTAATTTGTTTTTTTTAGAAAGTAATTCTGACTTAACAGTTTCTTCTGTTCTTGATCATCAGGTGGTGGATCAATCTTGGAATCAGCAGCAAATTAAGCTTCTCCCGGGACCGAATCGTCGAAAGTTTTCTGTTTGCTGCTGGAGTTGCTTCTGACCCACAACATGGAAACTTAAGGAAATGGTTAACTAAAGTGATCAAGATGATACTAATAGTTGATGATGTTTACGACATCTATGGCTCATTGGAGGAATTAGAATGCTTCACTAAAGCAGTGGAAATGTTAGTACTATAATTAATTTAGGTTAATTCTATCTTCATCATAATGCAAAAATTGATCAACTCAACAACATAAGACATTAATTTTGGTCTTTTTTAATTAGGTGGCACCCTGAGGAAGTCAAAGATCAGCCTGACTCCATTAAGATTTGTTTCTGGACACTCTTCAATACTACAGAGCAAATGGCCACTGAAATCCAGCGAGAAAAAGGTTGGACCTCAGTGTTACCATATTTGCATAAAACGGTACGTATTTCATCAAATTTATTTTCGATGAAACAAATCAAGATCGAGATTCTCTGGAAACTGATCAAAATTGCTGGCTTTTGTTTCCCCACAGTGGGCAGATTTCTGCAAATCATTGCTGCAGGAAGCCAAGTGGTACAACAAGGGACATACCCCCTCACTGGAAGAGTATCTAGAGAATGGATGGATATCTTCATCTGGCCCTTTGCTTGCTCTTCTTTCAATCCTTGGTGTGGCAGATGGGATGACAGGGGATGTGGCAGAATACTTGAATGCTTGTCGCGATATTACTTACCATTGTTCACTCATTATTCGTCTCTGCAACGATCAAGGAACATCTGCGGTATGCTAAATTCCTTTCAATTTTCGACAAGAGGGTTGTAGCCCAGTGGCTGGCACTTCCTGCTTAAAACAATAGATCTTGAGTTCGAGTTATCTATGCGTCACCCTCCTTCTTTGTACAAAAAAACAAAAAAAAATTCGTTTCAATTTTCTTTCGTTTTAATCATGTTACTAGATCATCGAGATTGATTGATTGATTGATTTAAGGCGGAACTTGAACGAGGAGATGCAGCTTCATCAATCCTGTGTTACATGAGAGAAGCAAATCTTTCAGAAGAAGTTGCAAGAGAGCATATCAAAAGCCTTATAACGAAGACATGGAGAAAGATCAATGATCATTCTGTGAACACCAGTCCGTTTGTTCAAGAACCAGTGAGATACATCATCAACTCGGCAAGAACAGCCCACTATATTTACCAAAATGGAGATGGATTTGGTGTTCAAGATGGCAACACACGAGACCAAGTGCTTTTCAATCTAATTGAGCCTCTTCAATTTAACTAATGACTAAATACTTCTTTTTTTTTTAGAAATTTTCATACCATGATTATTTATTACGTTAAGCTACGAACTAGATATCGTCCTATATAAATAAAAATAATCAACTGTATAACTAGGTGGTGAATTATTAACGCGTAATGCGTGTGTCCTCTAATTTATCATGTATTGAAACAAAAGAGAAAGATTAATTATATTTGATTTGACATTTTTCTTATTTGAGTAGGTATTTTGATTAAGTTTCTTATTATTATTACAATTAGTCTTTTAGTGTATATTTATAAATAGGACCCAGTAGAAACAACTATAAACATTAAAAAATATATAATATTCCTAAACTCCGTTAAGATGCCAACAAATACTGCACAATAGGGTGTCAAAGTTTTTTCTACTCTAAGAAATCATAAACGTAAAAGATGAAGTAAACCCTACGCAATAAAACGTGTTCATGGAAGAAGAGCTTTGTGGAACCTTTCTGAAATTTTCTTATTGAATGAAAAACCGTCATTGTTTTCTATGCACCTTATCCTATTTATATACAATGCTCAGCTGCTGTATAAACTACAAAATATCTAACTACCCAGGCTGAGTTGTCCTTCCTGGATTGGTCTAACACCTTCACTAGTCATTTCACGTGATATTTGCCATGTCGTCAGCCACATAAGCATCCTGAATCACTGGATAAAGTATGGTTGTGCCTGCTACGGCCTTCCGTTGAAACACATTCCTCAACACCCCCTCCTCAAACTCAACATCCCAAAGCTGAAGCTTGGAAATCAAGGACTGAAAAGAGGCAACACAAACAGCCTTGGTGAACAAGTCTGCCAATTTGTTCTGAGAAAAAATATGTTGAAGCTGAAGTAAACCGGACTTAAACGCTTCTATGGTGACATGATAGTCGATTTCGATATGTTTAGTACGTTCGTGATACACGGGATTCTCTGCTATGTAAATAGCAGCTTGATTATTACATAAGAAAGGTAAAGGAAGCGGAAGTGGAACTCTGAAGACCTCAAGAATGTAGGTTATTCATTGCAACTCTCTTACAGTAGCTGTCATGGCTCTGTACTCCGCTTCTGCCGTGGAACATGAGATAGTAGACTGTTTCTTGGCTTTCCAAGAAATCAGAGACTCTCCAAGAAAGACACAATATCCAGTGACTGATCTTTGGGTTGTTTTGCAAGTCCCCCAGTCTGCATCACAATAGGCAGTAAGGGTGAATTTATTAGCACTGGAGTATAGAATGTCTCTACAGGGAGTGCCAATAAGATATCTAATCACATGAAGTCCAGCATTCCAGTGAGAAAGTCTAGGTGCTTGCATGAATTGAGACAATTGCTGCACAGAATAAGCAATGTCTGGTCGGGTGAATCCAAGATACAAAAGCCTGCCTACAAGCCTTCTGTACTGAGCTGGATTAGTAAGTAAAATAGTTTCATCATTTCCTTCTGCAGCAAAACGCAAACCTAGAGGAAATGGTGTACTGGCAGATGAACATCTAGTCATCCCAACATCACCTTTAATATCACATACATATTTTCTTTGGCTAACAATAATACCAGAATCTGATCTCATCAATTCCATGCCTAAGAAAAACTTAGCCTCTCCAAGATCTTTGATAGTAAAAGCTTTGTCCAGAAAACCTTTTACTGTTTCAATCTCAACTAAATCAGAACCCTTGATTAATACATCATTTACATAGACAAGAAGATATACTGAAGAAGAACCCTTATGCATGTAGAACAAGCAATGATCATGACTAGATTGACTAAAACCATATTGCAAGACTTTATCAGTGAATTCTTTGTTCCACTACCTTGAAGCTTACTTCAGGCCATATAACTAACGTTTGAGCCTGCAAACTTGTCCTGATTCTACCTTTTCATAACCTGGAGGTGGAAGCATATAAACATCCTCATCTAGAAAGCCATGCAAAAATGCATTATTCACATCTACTTGGCACAAAGGCCATCCCCTTCCTGCAGCAATTGCAATTATCATTCCCACAGTGACAATCATAGCAACTGGAGAAAATACCTCTGAGTAGTCTTCCCATTCCTTCTTATTATACCCCTTAGCAACCAATCTTGCCTTGTACCTATCAACAGTATTATCTGCAAGATACTTAATTTTGTATACCTATTTGCAGCCTACACTACTAGAATTTTGGGCTTTTAAAACACTTGAAAATGTTTTAATAGATAATATTTAATTACATTTTATCTATGACGACATGTACTTTTTGTGTTATCTATTCCATTGTGGCCAAAGTTGTATTGGATTACACGACACTTTTTAATGTGAACATATACGTTGAAAGTGTGGAGTTAGACTAATATATGAAAACACAAGTATACGCAATGATAAAATCATCTATCATAACACGGTTGTTGGCTATATAGTGTTATATATGTTAACATGTTAATACATAATAAAGTGTTTGGATATAAAACCTATTATGACAATTTTAAGTGTTCATACAAATACCATAATATCATAAAATTATATATCATTATATTATATAATTGAAAACATAAAAATATGTTTAAATAGATAGTATATTACATCATTTATAAGTAAATATACAAATAATCTTAGACTGTTAAAATTCTGGCTTATAATAATCCAAACCCAATCATTCTCTTTTAATATTACAGTTAACACTTAATCATTCCCTTCATTTTCAATGTGGGACAGCAGTAGATAACTTTAAATCACACTTAATAATGTAATTATATATGTATTACAATTACACTATACATAATAATCTATTAATACCTTAAGTTAATATATTAACAAATAAAATAACACTTGGTTGTGTTTTTATACTTATAAAATTTTAATTACACTTGTTAGTGTTTTGATTGAAATTTTATTATAACATTTAATTCGATCAATATTATCAACCAATCAAAACTTCACAATCAGAATGAATCAACCGAAGCTCTGATACCATATAAGAAATAAAAAACGTA
The DNA here is from genome assembly GCA_030378225.1 of Knoxia roxburghii. NCBI lineage: Eukaryota > Viridiplantae > Streptophyta > Magnoliopsida > Gentianales > Rubiaceae > Knoxia > Knoxia roxburghii. The sequence goes on along the minus strand of CM059420.1, from coordinate 37,836,618 downwards.
AAAGATGAAATAAACCCTACAGAAAGCAATAAAACGTGTTCATGGAAGAAGAGTTTTGTGGAACCTTTCTGAATTTTTCTTATTGAATGAAAAACCGTCACTGTTTTCTTTACTCCTTATCCTATTTATATACAATGCTCAGCTGCTGTATAAATTACAAAATATCTTACTACGCAGGCTGAGTTGTCGTCCCTGGATTGGTCCAACACCTTCACAAGTCATTTCACGTGACATTTTCCATGTCATCAGCCACATAAGCATCCTGAATCACTGGATAAAGTACGGTTGTGCCTGCTACAGCCTTCTGTTGAATTACATTCCTCAACATCTACCAAAGGATGAAAACATTGGATTGAGAAGAATTTCTCGATTTTCAATTAATGGTCTAGAAAGTCTCATTCAATGTCAAAGGCGAATCTTTTTAACTTGGAAAGGAAAAACTTTGTCACAAATTGAGGTAGAATTTAAGTGAAGTTGTGTACTTGGGAGGTCCAAAAGTTTTGGTCATGGACTCTCCCACCGGTTCACCAAAAAACAAAAACCTAGTTACAAGAGTTGTTGACATCTTCACTTGGATTTGATCCATTATTGAGTTGCACAATCAAAATATGAACAAACTTGGGCTTAAGATCGTCAATTTAGCACTTTTCTTTGCCCAAGAAATCTATCTATTAGATACTATTGTAACAGAAACCATAGAGAAAAAATTCAATCGTCCTCATCCAAAATATTATATATATACACTAGAAGGATAAGTTTTGCTACATAAACTAATTTTTTTATGGGACAATAACATTACTTTTAAAATGTGTTTATTTTACAATTATTTTTATTTTCGTGAAATGAGAAATAAGAATCTAACCCCTAAAACTTTATTTTTGAGGGAATGAATATGTTGGGGATTGTCAAATTTGTAAATATTTGATTGGGAAGAATTGAAAATATTTTATTATGATTAGTTAAATTAGTGACTTGTTATTTATTTCTTCCTTTTTTTTTTTTTTATTCACCACGTCTTTCAGACCAAATTACCTAATAACGTAAGAAATGTCAATACCAAATTACATAAATGTAATAAAATGTAAAATTAAATCCACCATTTCAGTATCATAATCCGAGCCATCCAACATATCTAATGAATAAAGCCGCATAATATTCTTTCCAATATAACATTTGATTACCTAAAACATGAATGCTATTCATCAACATGGTTTTTGCTAAACAGATCTGCATCCAAGCTTATTCTAGGAATAGCTGCTCTACATCGGCACCAAATATTTATCTTGCTGGTCCATCTTCTTCTTGATTAACAGAGGGATCAAATAGTACTCTGGGCATCATATATTTGTTCCTAGCATTGCTCAAATCTTCTGACGGGGTCTCCTGAACCTACAGTAGTTCAACTTGTCAAGTTAAATTTAATATATATATTGACAAAATAGCAGAAAGAAATGGACTGTAAGATCAAACAATGGGCAGCCTAATATATCATTTCCCTTTTATCCTCAAGTTGGAAATCCAAAGCAGACAGAAATTGATTGAAATACCAAACAATTGGAAGAGTAATACATCATTTCCTTTTTATCCTCAACTTGGAAATCCAAATTCACAAGTAACTCACAGCCAATCTTCAAAAACATGGAACAAAACCTAGCCAAACTATCTCATTGACCATGAACATTAGGAAGAAATGCCACTTTTAAGTTATGCATCTTAGTAGAAAAATTAAAGATAATATCAACTTGAATCATTGCTGCTATACAGGAGTTGCTAGCTTAGATAGGATAATTTAAATATGGAGTACAGAATTGCAATGAGACATTAATAAAAAAACACAGTAACTTGGACCAGCGGTAGTCAATTTCAATTTTAAGTTATTCACCCTGAACATCTACTGACACAAGAAATTAGAAAATAATCAATACAAGCACTGAGAACCGGCAGTCAATCAATTATTCACAAAACTATAAAGAAAGACCATAATAGCTCAAAAAAGAACAAGACATTCCATCACAGCCTAGCATGAAATTTGTGTACTGTTTTAAGATACTGATACTATAAAAAGAATTGCTTATGAATCCACAGGAAAGAGATATACTTCCTCGAACTCCTTTTTTTGTGAAACTTTAGGATCTGACCTCCAAGGAATGTAGAGTAATCAAATCTCAAAAAATGTGTAAAGAACTGTAATCACAAAACTGAACTTCAAATTCAAACATAGTTCAAGTTCACATTCAAAATCACATATGGACAAATACCCAGGCCAAAGAAATGTTTTCTTCACATGTCCAATATTACCAAAGTTGGGTTCTTCATCCTCAAGTTTCTTCTCACTTTCTTTCTCCATGAAGCAGAATTCCTCTATGTGTCCAGCCAGCATATATCCCTGAATGAAACTCCAAATATGAGAAAATAAAAAATCATTATAATGTAAATTACATAATGACTGTCCAACCAATATTTGAATAAGCCAAACCATGAAAATGGATAAACAAAGCATATCTAAAAGAAAAATTAATACATTCCTCCAACTACATCATTCAAATCTTCAAATTCAAAATCATTAATAATACACAATCTGTCAATTTGAAATTGTTTAGGTCCACATTGGCCTAACATATAACAAAGCTTAATTAAACGGCGGCATCGTGGGCATCTTCAGCTTATGCGGGACAGGAGAAGCATTGGCTGCGGGAGCGAACCACTTCAAATAAGCATAGAGAAATATTTGGCTCACTCCAAGAAGTACTCCAACTCCAACAGGGACCTAACATTTGAATATCACTTCCCATAATATTGGGGAAAAAAAAAAAAGAAAAAATAGACTTATAATAAAAAAATTTTATACACTATTAAATTATTACCAATACGAAATAATCTACTGGAAACAATGCTTAGAGCATCCAGCAAATTCCATTCAGAATGCTGGCAGCAAAAGTGTACCAAGGCATGTTTTCCACATTCCAGGTAACAAACGCTCTCCTTTGCAACAAAAAAAAAAAAATTAAATTAAATTTTGAGCAACTCATCTTATTACTTGTGAACAAATTTATTTATTTTTTTTGTTAACTATCATACCATAACCGGCACTAAAGAAACATACATCGCAACATTTCCAACCACTCCAAAACTACCCACAATGTGGTCTCTATGAATGTGAAAAGGAAGATGTGGCATCAGAATGACAAACAAAGCCAAACAGAACACAAAGACGATTCCAACCAGTGAAATTATTGCTAACCAGAGTTTTATAACCCCATTGCAGGAACAAATATATAACCCCACTTAGAATGACTCGATAATACAGCTAATGACTAGCAAGGGAATACAGTGGGGGTGTACTTTTAGAATGCCATACACTACCCACAATGCACAATTTAGCATTGTAAATAGGTACGGCCAAGGTTGGAAATTTCCTACCTTCATATCCCACAGAAGATTTTCCTTTACACACAAACAAACCAAAGTAAGAAACCAAATAATAGAAGAAGAAATTGAAATAAACACAACATGTTGAGACTTACGTTGGGCAAGCGTACAGCCCTCCTACAGAAGCAACATTCCCTGAAAAGAAAGAAAATTCAACATCAAAATTAAAAAATAAATAAAGCAAGAAAAAAAATAAAAGAACAAACAATTTTACCTAGTATGGCAAAGATGGTTTGGACGGTTTGTGCCTTCACCATTGTAGTAACAATTCCTTACTAGACACTCAGAGAGCAGAATAGATTGACACTCCATGTTTGAAACCCCAGTATATATACAGGGCTGGCAATGATGGTATTTCTGCATTTTAATTGCTCTTCTCTAATTTGTGTGTGGCATTACTACAACTTTTGAAGATTTTCTTTTCAAACAACACAAAGGGGTAAGATTTTGGCTGTTGAAACTGCAATAGCTGACTGGCTTCGAGTGTACAGAAAAGAAGAAGAAAAAACAAAAGATTCGAACCAAAGCAGCTATGCATATCAAACTTTTGATTTTTGGCTTTTTTTTCAGAACCAAAAAGGGTGAAATCCCTTGTCTTTGAAGGCAGAGGCAGAGATCATCAAAAAGGGAGAGAGGGTTTGTGCGAGAAAGAGGGAAAGTTCTGGTTGGAAGAAGAAAGAAAAAATAAAAGACGTGGAAGAGGAAGAGTTTGCAGGAGATGAGAAGTTAATTCAAATTCAAGGAAGAGAAAGTTCTGGTTAGAAGAAGAAAGAAAAAAATAAAAGAGTGTGGGAGAGGAAGAGTCTTGTAGGAGATGAGAAGTCGGTTTAAATTCAAGGAAGAAGTTTTAATATCTTGTTGTTAATTAGTCAATATATAAATTTAAAAAATTAAAAGTGATTCCAAAATCCTATCGTTTGCTTAGGAATGCTCACATTTAAATATATATATATATATAGATTATCGCCCGTGCCCTGCACGAGATAGATTATGGCCCGGGATGGATAATATAAAAATATTGCTAAACAGACATAAAAATGTTAAATATTCTTTTAAAAAATATGATTATTTATTATGATACAAAATTCAAAATTAACGAATTTAGAATATTTAAAAATTCTAACTGTGTGTAAATTTCAATGAGTTCAATGTTGTATTGTCTTCAACATAGAAACTTTCTGTAGCCATAATCACGTTGGGTTTAATTTCTATGTTGATATTTTAACAACATTATGATTTAAATTTCAAATTATCTTAAATATACTATTATTCATATTAAAAATATTTCAGCAAGATTGTTCAACAAGATTCTAAATATTGAATTTTGCATTGTTTGCAAAATTAATTTATTATTAATTAAATTGCACGGGTCATATTTACAGTTGGAAAGTATAATATAAACGACAAATTAAATAAATATAAAGAGACCATTTTTCTATATAACTATTTCACCAAGGAATAACAAAGTTGGATGCACTCTTTGTTAAAATTAATTATAAATAGTCTCTACTATAAAAATAATAAATAGTCTCCACATGGCATTCTAACATGTCTTTAATATTTTTTATATATTTAATGGATACTATCTTTAATTTTTGAAATATTATATTTTTATATAATAACTTCAACTTTGTATTTATAACACTTAGAAATAAATAGTTTTGTATATACAAAAGAAAATAGAAGGGTGCAAATCTTATGGAATGGCTCTCCGACGGAGGAATTCAAACCTACGAGAGGAGTACGCCAGGGAGATGCTCTCTCCTCATATTTATTTATGCTGTGTATGGAGAGAATAGCCCAGCTCATTAATAGAAGTGTGGAAGAAGGTCGATGGAGCCCTATATATGTGGGGAGAGAGAGGTAAGGTGAAAGCATTTCCTTATGTTTGCTGATGATTTGCTATTGTTTGCAGAGGCCTCGGTCATTTAGGCTAATGTGGTGAAGGATGTTTTAAGGAATTTTTGCGCTCAATCTGGTCTCAAAGTGAGTAATGCAAAGACAATGGTTTTCTTTTCGCCAAATGTAACCCAGGAGGGAAGGAAATTTATCGCAAAAACTATGGGATTTCAGGAAGTCCCGGATTTAGGAAACTATTTAGGAATACCAGTTTTGCATGGGAGAGTCACATGTACAACTTATGGGAACATTCTTGACAAAGCAGAAAAGCGGCTGGCAGGTTGGAAGGCCTCAACATTATCCATGGCAAGAAGGATTACTTTAGCCCATTCAGTCATAAGGTCCCTTCCTATCTACACTATGCAGACAGTTTGGCTGCCCAATAATGTGTGAGGGATTGGAGAGAAAGTGTCGTAACTTTGTGTGGGGTGCAGAGCAGAATAGGGCAAAGCTCAGTCTAGTGAAGTGGGAAGAACTGTGCTTGCCAAGGAATTCGAAAGGGTTGGGTTTTAAATAACAAAGAAGGATGAATATGGCTATGATAATGAAGCTGGGATGGGGGTTAGTATCGAAACCGGATGCCTTGTGGGTAATGTTGTTGTTGGCTAAGTATGGAATATCCCATGCTGACCTTCTAAGGAGAGCGACTCTACCTAAGGGGGGTCGGCAACCTTTGGGGCTATTAGCAGAGTGTGAGATGACTTAAGAAGGGGCTAAGGTGGGAAATTCGAGATGGTAAAATAGTAAAATTTTGGGAGGACGCTTCCTATTTCGACACCTTTAGTGAATTTGGCTGTTACAGCGATCCCGGAGGCTTTTAAGGGTAAAACGGCAGAATTTTTTGGGCTTAATCAAGGTCACTGGAATTGGGATCTTTTCAGAAGTCTTCTACCGGATGACATTCTAAATGCTATCGTGGGAGTCTTCCCACCAGACTCAGAAGCGGGCACTGATAGAATCATTTAGGCGAATTCAAAAAATGGAAAATTCACCACCAATTCTGCTTATCAATTCCTAAGTCCTGAGCATTCAAGCAACTCGAGTAAGCTATGGCGTATTATTTGGTCTTGGAGCCAGCCTCAGCGAGTGAAACAGACATTATGGCTGGTGGCGAAAGAGAGATTAATGACAAATTGGGAACAGTTTCAACGGCATCTGCACAATGATCCGAGCTGTGTGATTTATAGAGCATCACAGGAAACAATGATCCATGTAATTACAGATTGCACAAGGGCATCTCAGGTTTGGAATAGGCTTTGGCCGAGTGTGAAGGTGAGAAGATTAAATTCGGTATGGGTGAAAGAATGGATGCAACGACATCTCTCCAGAAATGGGTCAAAGTCGAAAAAGGAAAAACTGCTGTTTGGAGTGGCCATTTGGAAACTCTGGCAAGAAAGAAACGGATGGATCTTTCGAGGAACCCATAAACCAATAGCCCAGATAGTGAGGGAGATTCATTTGCAGGTCATGACATTCATGGAAGCCTGCAATCGGTCACATAAATTGGGTGTAAAAGGGGTCTCGCGTAAACCGCGTTTGATCAAATGACGACCACTGAGAACAGGTTGTATCAGACTGAATGTGGACGTGTCTCTCTCGTCGTCGGGAAGGGCATCCGCAGGAGGTTTGCTCAGAAATGACAGAGGAGATTGGACGACCGGATTTGCCGCTAAATTAGGGGCATGTACCATGCTACAGGCAGAACTCTGGGGGTGTATTACGGACTACAACTAGCTTTGGATTCAGGGTTTCGGAAAGTGGAATTGGAGATGGATAGCTTGGTTGCTGTGAAGATGCTGGAAACGCTGATTGATCAAAATGAAGAGATGACAAACACTGTTCGGGCAATTTGCAGACTTAGACAACAAAATTGAGAGCTCAAGGTGTGCCACATCTTTAGAGAAGAAAATTCGACAGCAGATTATCTCGCCAAGTTTGCCAGTAGTACTCTTCTATTGGGATATACAAGGTTGAAAGTGTTAAAATCCTTAGGCCCTCAATCCATATGCAAGAGAATTTAAAGATGCTAAATAAGCAAGAAACCTGATTCCATGAAGCTGAGTCTATAACTGAACTGAATTGAGTATGACGGAAGAGAATCCGGTGAGCTGCAGGGAAAAAGTCTTCTAATGTGTGATGCCCTTCTCTTTCTGATTCCAGAGTGTTCTTCGCTCAATGGGGAAAAGAAGAACCGAAATTGGCTAACACATCGGGGACTACCTCCTTTTGGCAAATACAACTTGTAGTATTTACATAGCAGGTCTTCCTATTCTACCCATCACAGAATAGACACCACGCTAATTTGAGTCTATGCCTATTTAGACCACACCAACAAAGGTACTAACCAAAATCACTTAATTAGATCGCTTTCATAGGACCAACAAGATAAATAGCAATGCAATATACCACTAATCATAATGTAATAAGTCCACAATACATAAAAGATTTTACAATCTCCCACTTGGACTATACATTATACCTTATAGTTGTATATTACGTCAAAAACTTTATAAGTACTCAGATTTTGCTATTATCTTAAACAATCTCGTCCATCAATCATGTCAATGCAGGATCAAAGAGACCTTTGTCACCTTAAGTGTAACTAAACCCAACAATGGTCACAACATCAACACAATCAAATGACATGGATCAAGTGTGGAAGCATAGCATGAAAAATTCATGTAATGTGATCTACAACATGAATTTTCAACTAGTCCTCTTTATTCTTGGTAGAGATCAACCAAGCCTAACATCAGAATATAAAACTTGAAATTGAAAACTTTATACTTGAAACTTGAATGCTATAGCACTGTAACCAAAATCATAGAACCCAAAAGAAAACAAATTTACAAACTCCCACTAATCATTACATCACTATATAACATAACACTCATCCGAACAACATGTTCAAGAAAGACTTTGGGTGGTAAACCTTTAGTGAAAGGGTCTGCAATATTGGAGTTTGTTCCAATATGTTCTATGGCAATCTGACCATTCTGAATCTTTTCTCTAACAACTAGGAATTTGATGTCTATATACTTCGACTTGGTCAAACTCCTATTGTTATTAGAAAAATCTGCAGCTGCTTTATTATCACAAAATAACTTCAATGGTCTTTCTACACCATCCACAATTCGCAGTCCATTGACAAAATTCCACAGCCATAAAGCTTTATTGGATGCCTCAAAACAGGCTATATACTCTGCTGCCATAGTAGAGGTGGCTATAAGTGATTGCTTGACACTTTTTCAAGAGATAACACCTCTTGCTAATAAATAAACATAGCCTGAAGTTAGTTTGAAATTGTCTGGCATCCATTATAATCGGAGTCTGAATAACCAAAGATCTCTATTTGACCAGAACTCCTATATGATCTGTAGTGCCTCGAAGATACATCAAAACTCTTTTGACTGTTTTCCAATGACCCAAACCTAGATTACTTAAGAATCTACCAAGAACTCCAACAATATATGCAATATTTGGACGTGTACAAACCATAGCATACATCAGACTCCCCACAGCTCAAGCATAAGGAACCTTTTGCATTTCCTTCCTTTCAAAATCACTTTTGGGATACTGACCGAGACTAAACTTGTCCCCTTTAGAAACTGGAGTATCACAAGGTCTACAATCCTGCATACCAAATCTCTTAAGAACTTTTTCGATGTAGCTCTTTTGTGATAACTGAAGTATTTCCCCGAGAACGATCCCGGTGTATCTGAATACCCAACACAAAAGAGGCGTCCCCAAGATCTTTCATTTCAAAATTCTTTGATAGAAATTTCTTGGTTTCACGCAACAAGCATATATCGTTTCAGGCCAGAAGTATATCATCAACATACAAAAGCAGAAAAATATATTTATTCCCACTGAACTTGTGATACACACAATCCTCTACTAGATTGACCTCAAAACCAAAAGAAATAATAACTTGATGAAACTTACGATACCACTGACGGGATGCTTGTTTGAGCCCATAGATGGATTTCTTTAATCTGCAAACCATCTGTTCTTGATTTCCAGATACATAATTTTCAGGTTGCACCATATAGATCGTTTCATTAATATTATCATTAAGAAACGTTGTCTTAACATCCATCTGATGTAGTTCAATATTGAAATATGCCACAAGCGCCATTAATACCCTAAAGGAGTCTTTTGACGATACTGGAGAAAAAGTCTCAGAATAATCGATACATTTCTTTTGGGTAAATCCTTTAGCAACAAGACGAGCCTAATATCTCTCGATATTACCTTTTGAATCCCTTTTGGTTCTAAAAATCTATTTGCAACCAATGGGTTTCGCACCTTCTGGTAATTCGAAAAGATCCCAAACGTCATTGTCACTCATTGACTTCATTTCCTCATTCATAGCATCTATCAACTTTTGAGCATTAGTACTTTCCATAGCTTGACTAAAGTTGATTGGATCACCATCAACTGTGCTAATGATTTCCTCATGCTCAATAAGAAATGTAACATAATCATTTGGAATTGCACTTCTCCTTTCTCTAGTGGGTCTCCTCAATGGCACTTGTTCTTGAGGTTGTTGAGTTTAATTTTCTGGAATATCATTTTGAACTTGACGAGGGAAATCAATATCATTGTCCTGTCTATTTTGAGATGTTTCTAGAACAATCTCAGGAATGATAACTATAGGAAGAGAAATAACTTGCTCTTAAAGGACAAAATCCTTATCTTCCCCCTCCCCCCAAACTTAATATCCTCAAAGAATTGGGCATTTCCCGTCTCAAAAAAGGATTTAGTTTTGGGATCATAAAACTTATATCCCCAGGACCTTTCAGCATATCCAACAAAATAGCAACTAATTGTTCTGGAATCCAGATTCTTTTCATTAGGCACATAAAGTCTAGCCTCAGCTGGACAACCCCAAATATGAAAATGTTTAAGACTAGGCTTCTTGTCTGTCCATAACTCATAAGGGGTCTTAATTGTTGCTTTAGTTGGAACTCTGTTAAGAAGGTATGTGGCTGTCTTAAGTGCTTCTCCCCAAAGTGAATGTGGCAAGATGGTACGACTTATCATACTACACACCATATCTTTAAGGGTTCTGTTTCTTCTTTCAGCTACACCATTCATAGAAGGATTACCAGGCATGGTGTACTGTGGGACGATGCCACACTCATCGAGGAATTTAGCAAATGGCCCTGGGCGTTGTTCACCTGAACCATCATATCTACCATAGTATTCACCGCCACGGTCAGATCGTATGACTTTAATACTTGTGCTAAGATGATTTTCAACTTCCGCCTTAAAGCTTTTGAACACGTCCAGCGCCTGAGACTTTTCATGAACGAGATAGAGGTACCCATAACGTGAATATTCGTCTATGAATGTAACAAAATATGTTTGACCATTCCAAGAAGCCGTAGGGAATGGACCACATATGTCCGTATGTATTAGTTCTAAGACGTCCTTAGACCTGTCAGCACCAAATCTCCTTTTGTTTGTTTGTTTACCCTTAATACACTCAACACAGACTGAAGAATCTGAAGAGTCCAGTGAATCAAGAATTCCATTTGTCACTAGTCTTTCAATCCTTTGTTTAGAGATGTGCCCTAAATGTTTATGCCAAAGTGACATAGAATTCTCATTTGGTAATTTCCGTTTAGTGCCATGGGAATCAACATGTAAGGTTTCATGATATGAAGCAACAATATATAATAAATACAAGTTATCACCACTTGATAAAGACCCGGCACCAACTTTAGTTGAGTTTAGTACAAGACTGAACTGGCTATTTTCAAAAGAACAAAAATAACCTGATTTGTCCAACATGGAAACAGAAACTAAATTCCTTCTAAAAGAATGAACTACATAAGTCTCATACAGGTCCAAAAAACAGCCAGTCTTTAGAAATAACCTAAAAATGCCTATTGCTTCTACTTCTGCCACTTCGCCATTTCCCATATAGATGCATCTTTCAGTTGGCTTTCGGCAGTTCAAGCAACCCTGCATAGACAAACTTTTGTGAGTAGTAGCACCAGAATCTACCCACCAAGTATGTCAGGGTGCTGAAACCAAATTGACTTCAGAGCAAACAAAAACAATGCACTTACCCTTCTTCACACGCCAAGCGTGATACTTAGGGCATTGTTTCTTCTGATGTGAAGCGTCACCACAAAAGAAACAACCAGATTTCTTATCCTTTGCTTGTTTCTTCGATGGTGATGCAGCCACAACTGTTTTGTCCTTTTGCTTAAAGGTCTTATCCCTTTTCTTTCTTTTATTAATAGCCTTAGAGGTAGCAGTTAAATTAGCACTTTCAGTTTGATCTTGCTTTTGATGTTCCTCTTCTTGCACACAATGCGAAATGAGCTCATTTAGAGTCCATTTCTCATTTTGGCAGCTATAAGTGACCTTGAATTTCCCAAAATGTGCAAGAAGAGAAATTAAGACTAAATGCACCAATACATCCTCTGACAACTCTAAATTGAGTGCCTTTAGTAGTAAAGCAAGATGAGACATATTCATAATGTGCTCCCTGATGTTCCCAGTGCCTTTATACTTCATAGAAACAAGTTTTCCCAAAAGGGTACTTGTCTCCACCTTATCACTTTTAACAAAACTCTTTTTGAGTTCTGTCAGGAACACTTTTGCGCTACAATTCTCCTCTACTATACAACCCCTTAAGGTTTATGGAATGGACCGTTTCATAATCATCAAGCTGATCCTGTCTGATCGTTCACACTTCCCTAATTCCCTTTTTTGATCAAGAGAACTTTCAGCTGTAAGGAGAGCGGGACGATCAACTCGAAGAGCAAGGTCTAAATCCATACATCCAAGGATTATCAACAGTGTCTCCTTTCATTGCTTAAAGTTTGTATAATGGAGTTTATAGTGGCAACTGTATTTGCACTAGCATCAACTGAACAAAACAAAATAACCAAACATAAGCTCACATATTAACTTCATCATAACTACAACATGGTTATTACATTCAAAAGGGTTATTCCCCATTCAAGATACCCAACGCAACATTGAGTTTAGTCTTTGGACAGAAACTTCAACTTGCAAGTGGTACTCTTGCGTAGTAATCAAACATTGACAATACAGTTTTGTCGAATAATAAGCCTTTCTTTGGATCGACTTATTATCCACGGATAAAACCCAATACTTGTCACACTTTCATTACCACAAATGCGTTTAAATCTCGGCCAACTGACAACCTTCCTTTGGGCCGGTGATCAGTCGCATGAGATTGCAACACACACTGTCGTCTTGGTACTTAAATTAACAAAATAACACTGAAGAGGTTACTTTGGCAACATACAATATCACTTCGCCAATTCAAGCTATACCATACATCTTAGATAGGCATGTAACAACCAATAAGTTAAACAAAACATCCATAATAATTAAATTTGCATCAGCCCAAAAATTTAAAACCAGCATCACAAGCCCAGCAATAATAAGCACAAGAGAGCCCAGAAATAAAGCATTAAAAAAACTTTAATCCAAGCATAGGTCAGCCCAGCAAATTTAAAACTTAAGCAGCAGAGCAATGGCCCAAGGGCATAACTAATAGCCCATAACATGCAGTCCATCGGCTTAAATAACTGTAGGCTAAAACTGAAACCAAATAAGGTCATAACTTAACAGCCCACAATCAGCCAATGTAGTTGAATAGCAAGCCCAATACAATTAATATTACTTCAAAACATAATAATGGACCAAAGAAATAATAATTAAATGCCCATAATCAGAAGCCCATTGACATTTACCAATCCTATTGCGTTTAATTGGTCAGCCCAGCACAACTAAACAAAAAACTCATACTCAAGCCCAAACTCAATTAAAATTCCAGCTTCAGCCCAAACTAGTAAAACCTCTTTTAATAGTTGGCCCACCATATTTACTTAATTTTTAGCCCAGCCCAATTCACTAAGGATTCAGCCTGCCCCTTTACTTTTCCTTCCCTTCTTCGTTCAAATCAGCCACCAGCGGCCGCCACCACCAACTGCCATCACCACCGCCAACCATCATCTCCAGAAATTTCTTGAGAGCCACCATGTCATGCCTTCGCCACAATACCGAACGTAGCGAAGAACAAGGACATAATGGGCAGCAAAACCAAAGACCAAAGAAAACAAAAGTGGAGAATTTTTGTCCGAAGAACGGAGTCGACGACAAAACCAAAGAGGTGAACCAACAAAAACAAAAAATGGCAACCCAAATAAAGGCATGCGGCCTGAGCAAAAATTCTCAAAGCTGAACGAGAAGCAAAACAGGAACACAACAACCTTTCAAGGAAGAAAACGTGAAAACCCAACAACAGCAACTTCAAAACCAAATGAATGAGCCAAGGTAACGAAAACAGGGTAATTTTTCTTCTTCTCAAACCAAAATCGAAAAAGCAAATTTAAACCAAATTGGGAAATAGTTAGGAAGGCCAAATCAAAAAAGGAAAAAACTAAGTTTTCCAACTTGGGCTCAATCGCCAAAATCGAAACTGAATTTACTAGAATTCATACCATAACCACAGCTTTAAAACCAAAAAATTTCCTCAACATCGAATTGAGGGGAAGCTCTGATACCAATTGTTAAAATCCTTAGGCCCTCAATCCATATGCAAGAGAATTTAAAGATGCTAAATAAGCAAGAAACCTGATTCCATGAAGCTGAGTCTATAACTGAACTGAATTGAGTATGACGGAAGAGAATCCGGTGAGCTGTAGGGAAGAAGTCTTCCAATGTGTGAAGCCCTTCTCTTTCTGATTCCAGAGTGTTCTTCGCTCAATGGGGAAAAGAAGAACCGAAATTGGCTAACACATCGAGGACTACCTCCTTTTGGCAAATACAACTTGTAGTATTTACATAGCAGGTCCTCCTATTCTACCCATCACAGAATAGACACCACGCTAATTTGAGTCTATGCCTATTTAGACCACACCAACAAAGGTCCTAACCAAAATCACTTAATAAGATCGCTTTCATAGGACCAACAAGATAAATAGCAATGCAATATACCACTAATCATAATGTAATAAGTCCACAACACATAAAAGATTTTACAGAAAGAACCACCCGACAAGCTTTGGAGATGGTTGCGGCATGATCAAGAAAATCAATCGCAGCTTAGAGTTGTAGCTGTTGAGTAACTAGGTCTAAGACCTCCTTCTTCATATCAAAAAAAAAAAAAAAAAACAATAGAAGGGAAGGAAACAGTTGGAAAAGGTATAAAAAATATCCGAAAGGCATACCCATGTCAGGCAAATTACTTTAGATGTGGTGAATTAAGGTTCCGGTGTAAATTTTAAAGATAAAAAAGGATAAGCAACTTGTATACTTAAGTATCCATTAAATGCATTAGTTCATGTATGAGAAAAGGCATCTGAAACTTACTTTAAATTAAACATGTATACTTAAATATCCATTAAATTTAGAACCCTAGTAATTGGTTCATACTTAAGTACATATATATTTAATGGATACTTAAATATTTCATTGGTTTCACCTATAAAATGCAAAACGATTTAATTCATTGGTTTATGTATCTTTTAACGTTGGAAAGATAATCTAACGTTGATTATGGGAACTATCCATTACTAAAGGCAAATCGAAGTTAAGGCATTGTGAATGCAGAATTTAAACCAACATCAAAACATTCAAGTATCCGTCAACTATTTATCCAACCTTTTTCATATTCCTTCTTCAATAATTGACATTTAAGGATTTGTCACAAAAATTAATGAATTAAAATATTCGAAAAGTAACTATTGACAAATGATGAGTTTGAAATTTATAATTATATTTCGTGCGAGTTTAGGGTAATTAAAATGCATTGTCGAGTTTAATGGGTTGTTTTTAGCACTTGTAGGGAGAAGATTTCGCTTGGAGCAAAATGAGCTATTTTGAGTGATTCTTGAAAGAATTGGAAGCTGAAAATAAGGGAATTCATTTGAGCTGGATTATGGAAGTTAAGGAGGAAGATAACAAAGTGTTTTGGGCTTTATATTAAGACCCATAATTAAGTGCTGTTAAAAGGGGATTTCCTAATTAATTAGAATTGGGTTTTAGATAATTAGTTTGGGTTACGTTGGTAAGAAGTGGGCCGCAGGTTTAGTGGGGAAAGTTAATTTTCCTTTACTAGGTTTTTGGCCACTAGACTGGAGACGTTTTGCTACAATTTTTGGAAGGACTCAATCGAGGGACAGCAGCTTGGCTTTGTGCGCAGGGTCGTGCTGTGCGGCTGCTACTACTTAGTACTTTGTTTGTTATTAATTTCACTTCAATTTTAGTTTAATTCATGTCGCACAATTTATATATATTGTTTGGTATCTCGATTATGTGTAACTAATTTCTTAATCTAGTCAAAGGAATTAAATCTCTCGATGTCGATTAAATTGTGAGATCGAATTGTTTTTAATATCAATTAATTCATGGTTATTTATTTATTCTCGTTATTTATCTTGCGGATTATTTGGCACTGTTTGAATCGCTGGTAGCATTCAAATTTTCCTAGGTAGTCCAATCAACTTGAATACACGAGGTTCGGTATTCCTAAGAATTTCAATACAACTAATCACGTGGTACGTAGGTTAGCGTTTTGAAGAGAATAAATAATCGAATTGTAATTAATCAAGGTTTGTTTAATTATTGTTTGACTTGGGTCCTTGACTATCATGATCTAGGTTCTAGGAGGTTCCATAATTTATCATTGATTATAGATGCAATTAACGGAGGTTCCTTGATTGCTGGCTTTAATTAATATGGCTGAGTTGTTAGGAGGTTCTAACAATAAAAACCAGTATAATCATAATTTAATTGATAAATTCTTGCATCGAGGATCAATATGTCGCATCGAGGTGGAACAAATCCTTTGACTAGAGTTTGCCCAAATTTGATTTCATAAATCTTTTGATTTCTTTTCACTTGTTTTAATTGAATTTTAATTATTAGTCTTAATTCAACCCCCCCCCCCCCCCCCCCCCTTTTTGGTTACGTACTTTTAACTAGATTGATTTCACTTCAGTGCTTTTTGTGGAGACGATCCTACACGTACTGTGCTACTTTAAAATCTTAAAAAGTAGGTTTTATTTTTGATTGGTTTGACACCCATCAACAAAATAGAGCAAAGATAAAATAGAGTTAAAATATTCATTCTTTATTAATAAATTTAATTAATTGTAGAGTTAAGATAATTAATTTCAATTTAATTAAGGACAAAATCCACTTTTGGTCCTTTAGCTATAACCCCCATCCAAACTTAGTCCCTAAAAATTTGTATGTTCCAAAATTAGTCCTTATTTACTTATTTACCGCCCTACTTTTCTTATTCACCGCCCCCTATTCTCCGTCTGTCCTTTTGTCGTCGCCACTGGGCTCTGTCGTAAGACTCCCGTCTTCATCGCCGATATCTCGTCATCGATCACATTATCGTCGCCACTTCTTCTTCTTCTTCTCCCTATCTTTCGATCGGGTGATGAGTGCCCTCAAAATTCCGATCAAGAGATAGGGAGAAGAAAAAGAAGCGGCGGTGGAATATTTGCGGTGAAGACGGGGAGTCTGGCTGTGGAGCCCGGCGGCGAAGCAGAAAGACGGGTGGAGAATAGGATTTTTCAAACGCAATTTTTTGAGTTTTTTCAAGTACTTGGCCAATTTTAAGGATTTTGTTAATAAGGACCTTTTGGTTATTTTATAATTATTTTAATTTTTTTATGATAAAAATAGCAAATTTGTGATACAAATAGCAAGTCCCTATAACAATTGGTTTGGACGCCAATACACAATTGTAGTGTATAGTTGCTCGCCAAAGAGGTGAAAGAAAGAAACAGTCACCAACCTAATCCAAGCAAGATTATGACCTGCTATATACAAATTTTTTTTTACTACAAAAAATATTATTTAAATGATAATATTTATTGTATAAGTTTTTTTTTTCAAAAAAAAAAAAAAAGATATGCATAATTTTCCATATTCTCCTCTAGATAACTTGAATTCCAAATGAAAAATGTCAATCATTAAGTATAAAAAATTCACTTTAGTAACATACATAAACAAATAAGAATAATAGTTTAAAAAACTATACATAAGAATTGTATTAAATTTTTTAAAAACTAAGAAAAATATTTCTAAAAAGTAAAAATTATAATTTTGGAAGGAAAAATTATAGAGAAATTGATACATTTTCATTCTGGATGAGGAAAATGATTTGGTTTTTTCTTTGTGCAACTCAATAATGGATAAAATCTAATTGGAGATGCCAACAGCCCTAACAACTAAGTGATTTTTAGACTATTATTATCATTTGTTCTATCTCTCAATAAAGTGAAGGCCCCTTTTAATATATTATTTTTTCAAAAATTAATAAACCGTATAAAAACTAATACAATAAATAATTTCATTTAAATAACATTTGTTGTAGTAAAAAAAAAAATTATACATAGCAGGTCATCATCATCTAGCTTGGATTAGATTGGTGAATGTTTCTTTCATCTCCTTGGCATGCAACTATACAATACAATTGTTTATTGGCGTTGGTTGACAGAGCCCATAAGCTCCAACAATAATTACCCATTTCTCTTTATACTTTATATAAATTTTTTTGTCTTAGTTATCTAAGAAGTCAGCAATGTGCACTGGCATTCATCGGGTAATGTGATTGTCTTCTCATGGTTATATTATTAAACTTCTCATGAACTTTTCG
Source organism: Knoxia roxburghii (assembly GCA_030378225.1). NCBI lineage: Eukaryota > Viridiplantae > Streptophyta > Magnoliopsida > Gentianales > Rubiaceae > Knoxia > Knoxia roxburghii. Next base: position 37,818,620 of record CM059420.1, on the reverse strand, counting down.
TAACTATCTAGGTTAATATTTTAAAGTAAACGGATTAAAGGGAGGAAATGAGAACCTGCATTGGCATCTATCTCTTGTTCCCTTGACCGTCAACCCCCCATTTCTTTCCCTCGGCCTTTCTTCTTCCAATGGAGTCTTCAGACAGCAAGATGGACTCTTCGGCACTCATTACTTGTATTGATTCTGCCTTAAATGACGTGGGGTTTCTGATGAATGGGGCAGATCGTTCCACCGCTGAGTATTTTATGGGATTGAGGTATCGTTTAAGGAATCTTAAAATCTTTCTTCTTCCTGCTACAATGTTGGACGACGGCGATGCAAGTCTCGGATCTTTATTTCTAAGGATTGAACAGGTTGTTCGCCAAAATGCCGAGAAAATTCACCCTCACTGTCTTGATTTCACCGGTCCAGCCACGGATTTGCATTTCAGCATGGCTTTTGAGTTCCGAATGGACATCAAATCATTGGAAGAAGAAATGGATGGCTGGTACCAAAATATGTTCGATGAGACACGAGAATTAAGTTTATCTCTTACTACAGATGATGTTTTGAAAATCATTAGTTCCTTGATGGAGAACCTTGCCGATTTTGAATATTTTAAATGGACAGTTTTTCAATTTGAAAAGTACAAAGAAGCAACACAAACCATGGGAGAGCAGATGACATTCTTGAAAAATCTCATCTGTTATGCCACACATGATTCAAGCGTTTTGTTGGCTCATGCCCAAGCAGCTGCTGTCTATGCCGCATATCTCCTTTTTATTTGCAGAGCACTTGATGGGGTTGACGAAGAAAGCCACGAAAGAATCCAGTATCTGATTTCAACATTCACGGAAAAGATGAAGCCTACTGATCCTGAGGTGTACGAGATTTACACCAAAGCCCTGAATAGCTCAAAGTTGCAGAGTCACATGGATGATGATGATGATGATGCCTTTATTGCAGTAAAGAATTTGCTTCAGTCTCTCATATCGAATCTTTGGGAGGTGCTGCAACTGAATACTCCTTCTGTGGTTTCTAACAAGGATCAACTGCAACTGCTGTATGAAGGGCTCAGATCCTTGGGAAGAACCATTCTCAAACAGCAGTCAGATAAGTTTGAAATGAAAATTGTTCAAGACATTAGAACAGTGGTCAGTGATGTCGGAATCTCAATTTTCTCATTTTACCAGGAAGATACAGAAGCGGGACTTGGGCTTCAGGATTTGTCAGAAAAAATCAAGATTATTCTCGCAGAAGTAGGGGAGAAAGATCCACAAGTCCCAACTGAAGTTGAGAGAAAAACAATTGAGGTGAAGAAAGTTACCAAGAGTTATGAGCCGCCAGCACAAAGAATTCCCTCCATAACAAATGAGGTCGTTGGTTTCAAAAATGACACAGTATCAGTTATCGATCGGCTCCGGAGAGGATCAAATCCATTGAGAATCGTTGCCATTGTGGGTATGCCAGGATCAGGTAAGACCACTTTAGCTACAAAAGTTTACAATGATTCTTCAATTTCGCACCACTTCCATGTTCGTGCATGGTGTTCCATTTCACAAGTATTGAACAAAAAGAACGTGTTGCTTGATCTTGTAAATCAAATTGATCCTAATAATAGCAAATGTTTTGAGATGAGTGAACAAGAATTAGTAGAAAAGTTATGGCACAGTTTGAAAAGAAGGAGATACCTCATCTTCTTAGATGATATATGGGATATTAAGGCATGGGATGAATTGAAAGAAACATTCCCTGATGACAGTGTTGGAAGTAGAATTATTTTAACAAGTCGTCATCATGATGCTGCTCCACATGATTTGCTCGACCAAGAACCTCATGTTCTTGATCCACTCAACGAAGAAGAGAGCCTGGAGTTGTTACAGAGCAAGTTATTTCCTAGAAATGATTGCCCACCTGTAATGTTACGTGATCTTGGGATGCAAATTGCTAAAAACTGTAAAGGATTACCTCTGACAATTGTCATTGTAGCTGGGATTCTTGCCACAAGAGAGCCAGAGAGTTGGAATGAAATTCTTGATGATTTAAGTTCAGGCATTGTATCTAGTACAGAACAATGCAGGAACGTTTTCGAGTTGAGTTACAAACATCTGCCAGATGATTTACGGCCATGCCTTCTCTATTTTGGGGCATTTCAAGAAGATGAGGAGATTTCTGTCAGGAGGCTGCTTCGTTTATGGATTGCGGAAGGATTTGTTCAGAAACCAAAGACAACAAAAAGCCGAGAAGATGCTGCAGAAAGTTACCTGGAAGATTTGATTGGCAGAAGCTTAATCATGGTTGTTAAAAACAGATGCGATGGTGGAGTCAAAACTTGCCGCATTCATGATTTGCTTCATGATTTTTGCCTACAAAAGGGAAGAGATGAAAACTTTTTTCATATGTTAAAAGGGCATGATGATGATGGAGCATTGGAATTCAACAGCCAGTATGTTCGGAGGTTATGTATTCAATCTGAGTCCCCTGATCATTTTCGACAGTTGAAGCTGTTCTTTCCTCAAGCACGTTCTCTACTCTTCAATTTCTCTCAAGGAATACAAAAGCTATGGAGTATCTCATACATCTTTCAAATCTTCAAACTCCTGAGGGTGTTGGATTTAGAACAAATCCATTTAAGTTCTGGTTTTCCCACTGAAGTAGAGCTGCTTGTTCAATTGGCTTTCCTGGCGATTCGAGGTGAGATAAGGCAAATTCCATCATCCATAGCTAAACTCTCAAATTTAGAAACTTTTATTGTTGATCCAGTTGAAGGAATCCTTTCCTTGCCAGACAGTCTATGGAGTTTACAGAAATTAAAGTATCTTTACATAAGGAGTACTTTGATTTATATTGCCCTTAGTGGTGGAACTTTGCCCATACAAAATCTTGAAAGCTCATCGTTTTTGTATGAGCTAGATAGGTTATCTGGTGTGATTATTCCTTCTTGGGATACCATGGAAAGGCTGTTGAGAAAGTTTCCAAACCTCCGCAAGTTGAAATGTCAGCTTTTTCAGTTCAGCGATAATCCGAGAGATCTTGACGAGATTGTAGTTCCTGACTTTTTGAGTCGACTAGAATCACTCCACATGTCGTGTTCTTATCACCGACTACCGGGTTCTACAATGTTTTGTTTTCCTGACCATCTGAAAAAACTGACATTGTCACATTTTTTCTTGTCTTGTAAAAACATGTCAACTATTGGTGCACTGTCAAATCTCGAAATTCTCAAGTTACTTGGCGCATCATTTGAAGGGGATACATGGGAAATGCAAGAAGGGGAGTTCCTGAATCTTAGAATATTGAAATTGGCTACTTGGAATCTGGTTAAGTGGAGAGGTTGTGATGATCAATTTGAGTGTTTACAGAAATTGAGGTTGTATCAATGTTCACATTTGGAAGAGATACCTTCTTGTCTGGAGTACTGTCCCTCTCTTGAAATGATTGAAGTCATACGTTGTTCAAATACTATACATGAACGTGCCAGGCAGATTCAGGAAGAACAAGTGAACCTGGGAAATCCAGGTATGAAGATCAACGAGATCATACTTCAATCATACTCCCAGAGCTGATTTTTCTGCAAGAATGTATATGGCAATTCCAACTCCCTGATTTTACTCCTATTATTATTAATAATATGTATTGATTATTGAGTGTGTTTTGTTTTTATTGGGTCATTATTCATTTTAATTTGTATTTAGTGGAAACGGCTGCATGCATTATGGAAATTAATCTGTAATGTTACCCACTGTATTCAACAATGGCTGATGTTGCATGTCTCTTTCTTTTCATAATCACAAGTATTTCTGCTCTCAATGGGCAAACTCTCCCTGGTTTTGATTATTATGATAACATAATTTTTATACTTTAAAAAATTTTCACATATTATATTATTATAATAAAGACGTGAATTATTGTGTCATATAATACTTTATAATATAACAATTGGTGTGGACGCCAATAAACAATTGTAGTGTATAGTTGCTCGCCAAAGAGGTGAAAGAAAGAAACATTCACCAACCTAATCCAAGCAAGATTATGACCTGCTATATACAAATTTTTTTTTACTACAAAAAATATTATTTAAATGATAATATTTATTGTATAAGTTTTTTTTTTCAAAAAGAATAAAGATCTGCATAGATTTCTATATTCTTTTCTAGATGACTTGAATTCCAAGAGAGAAATGCCAATCATTAGGCATAAAAAATTTGACTTTATTAACAGACAAAAACAAATGAGAATAATAGTTTAAAAAACTATACATAAGAATTGTATTAAATTTTTTAAAAAATAAGAAAAATATTTTTAAAAAGTAAAAATTATAATTTTGGAAGGAAAAATTATAGAGAAATTGATACATTTTCATTCTGGATGAGGAAAATGATTTGGTTTTTTCTTTGTGCAACTCAATAATGGATAAAATCTAATTGGAGATGCCAACAGCCCTAACAACTAAGTTATTAGCTTTTGGGCCACCCGGGGACAGCCCATGACTAAAAATTTCAGACCTCCCACAAACAAGTTCACCTAGATTCTACCTCTAGATTCCACCTCAATTTGTGACGAAGCTTTTCCTTTCCAAGTTTACAAGATTCTAGGATGGGGTATTATTTAAGGAAAAAACAAGAAAAATTCAATGAGTTACTACATTAAATGATTTATTTTTATTGGGTCATCACAATTAAGAGTATGTACTGTTAGTTGTACAATATAATTTGACAGTGTGATGGCAAGTAAAACCAAAATGAAGCAGAAGGCAACGATGACACCCCGCCTCCACTCCATCGCTACCACCACCCAGCCGTCGATGACAGGAAGAGAGAGACGGTAGTGGCAGCAACAGGGTGGTTGCAGTGGGGCGGTGGTGATGGGCTGGTGGCGACGGAATGACTACGAGGTGATGATAGTAGTGAGTTAGTTAACCGTTAATTAAAGATTAGTCAACCGATATTAAAATGGTATTTCATAAAGAACTTAAATTTTAAAAAAAAAAATTTAGAGGACTACAAATGATTTAAGCCTTTAAAAGATATGACAAATAGTACTGGGCCGGAGGAGTATATCACTAACGGGCCGGACTGGTGATGATGGCATGTGGGCTTCTGGTTCTAAGCTCCGAGAATAGCATTCAAACTTGATGAGATGGCCATTGGCACATGGCATTACCTTGTATATAGCTCGAGTTGTGTTTGAGAATATTTCCAAGAGACTTCGTGGTCCATCTCACACCTCTCTAAAGAACAACCTTTTCGATGCTAACTTTTATCTCGTTTACCTTTGTTCGTCACAACTTTTTCATCACTCCCAAGTCCAATCTTCTCATCAATTTTAGCCCTTTGCATGTAATTGAGTGAAAATATGGGTACAAATTTTGTTTTTGTCCGGAAATAATTTTTAAATTTTTTATTCAACTATTTCATCTAACACATACAATTCAGCGAATGAATATTATGTTTTGACAGTGAATACTTGGCTTATAAAAAATAAATAATCAAATTAATTCAATCCTTTGTTCCAAGGGGAAGAATGGTTACAACCTTTCTCCTTTTTATGCTGAAAGCGCCTCAAATTTGTGTTCTTGGAATCCCACGCATCCAAGCAAACAAAACGATGTCAAAATCATAATCTTTCTAACCCTTCTTGAAAAACTATGAAGTATAAATAATTATGCAGTATTCAACTGTCCAAGTTCGCTCCATATTCTTGCCCATGATAAATTAAGAAAAAAAGTGGCCCAAATTAGTTTAAATTCATTATTTTCAGGAGAAACCCTGATCATTAAAATAATAATATTATTAATAATAATGCAACATTAAAGTATGAATAATATCGACAAGAGGGTATAGTCCAATAGTTGGTACTTCCCGTTTAAAATTAATAGGTTTTGAATTTGAATCTTTTAGGCTTTTTTTTTTTTTTTAAATGAATAATGTCTATTGCCAATTAGCACGACCCTATGAGAACTAATTTGGGTTTACCTTAGTACTGCATCTGGGAATAAATTATGAAATCAAGCATTACAAAACATGCAGAGTTGGGATTTTGAATTGAAAAGAACACAAGAAATGCTAAAGGGGTTTTTTTTTTAAGAAAAAAAATTTTGTTTCTACCCATCACATTATGTAAAGGTGCAAAAACTTTAGCTGGGGATGAATCACTTTGGGGTAATATTCGTATGCAAGACTACTTGAAAGATCAGTGCAAAGTTTGTACATAAAAAAGTAAAAGAACTTTGAATAGGTTAGACTTCTGCACGGTAGAAATTTGCACTGATTGGCCAAAACAAGAAAAGGAAATAAAAATAAATATCTTGTCTACTAAAGCATAGATTGCTACTTCTTGGAGTCATATACTTTATTAAACATCAAAACGATGCCCTAGATCAAGAGAAATAGATGCCTTTTACTTTATAGTATTCTTTTATAATTCTCTCACTCATCAATTCTTACTTATAGTTCCTATACTTTAAAGTTCTTTTACAATTTTAAGAAATAAAAACTATTTTTATCCGAGAATTAGAGTGGATAAATTGATGAAAAATAATGATTCCTTTGAGTTCTTACGGGGAAGATACGAACACAATGACCGATCAAAAATGTAGTAAATCACAATATACAGACATCACAAATATAATTTTAATTTCGGGACAAATGGACAAAGAATCAAAGACAATGAATCCCTAGGCTTATTAGAAGGGCATAGTATGAATGCATTACCCCTCAACTAACCCCACCCCACCCCCATCAAAACCTATAACTTTCATGAGTATGAGTACTAACAGGAGAAAGAAAGTAAAGCAGATGCCCAGAATCGGGAGATACCAATGGTGTAAAGGTTTTCTGTCAAAAATACTTTTCTATGATGTCATGTGGATTCTTCTAAATTAAGCCTCACATCTAAGGCTGGCTGGTCTGCTTGGTACAAACTCTATTCATCACCTGCTGCCACCCTTCTTTTCAGTTTATCACATGTCCCTAATTCAAGAAAATCTTTAGTCCCTTTCTTATACATAAAGGCATATTTTCTCTGCTACATTGCTGACATGTGATGGGTTATCAGACCAATAAAAAATAAACTTACTTTATAAGCTATTAGAAATTGTATAATGTGAGTAGGATCGTATCTACAGGGAGCACCAGAGTGAAATAAATTTAGTCAAAAGTGCGTAACCAAAATGGGGGAGTTTTTTTTTTAATTAAACTAACTAACAAAAATCAAATTAAATTAAAGACAGAAAAGTTAACAATTTATCAAATCCAAATTCGGAAAACGTTTAGTCAAGGGAATTGGACCACCTCAATGCACTAATCGATCCTTGATGCAAAAATGTATTAACTAACTGCTGGTTACACCAGTTTTCATTGTCGGAACTCCTAACAATTCAGTCATATTAATTTAAGCCAACAATTAAGGAACCTCCGTTAATTGCGTCTATAATCGATGATCAATTCTGGAACCTCCTAGAACCTAGATCACGATAGTCAAGGACCCAGTTCAACTACAATTAATCTAATTAGCTGAATTGTAATTGATTATTTACTCTTTTCAACTAACTAATTACGTACCACGTGATTAGTTTCATTGACTCTAGGGAATACTGAACCTCCTGTATTCTAGTGGATTGGATTACCTAGGAAAGACTGTATGCTACCAGCTATACAAACAGTGCCAAATAATCCTCAAAAAGTGCACAAGAATAAATAAGAAAACCAGTAATCAATTAATATGAACACCAATTCGATCTCACGATTAAAGTAACATGGAGGGGTTTTTATTCCCTTGGCTAGACTTAAAAAATCTAGCTACTCATAATTGAAAAGCAAAACATCATATAAAAATTGTACTTCATGAATTAAAACAAAAGTAAGAACAAAGCAAAGTACTAGACGTAGTAGCTGCGCAGCAGGAAACCAGCAAGAACCAAAGCTGCCCAACCTTTGCTGCCAAAAATGGAGTCTCCCCCAAAATTGCTGCACTTGTTTTACAGCCGTCCAAGCAGTCCACCCGCAGTCACCCACAATGCCAAAACAATGAATAATGGATCTTTTTTTTTTTCCGCTCTATTTTCTAACCTGATAAAACCATTTCTTCCCAGTTTGGGCCAATTCTTTCCTTTCCAAAAATTCTCCTAATCAAATACAATATATTTCAGCCCAATTATCAACAATTAAATTCTAGGCCTAAATATTAGCCCAACTCCTTTCTTCAATTGTCCAATTTGTCATCCTTTTGTCCAAAATTGCACCATTCTTCTCAAAATCAACACTACTCCCTGCAAATGTAAAAACCACTATTAAACCTCACCAAAACATCCAAATTCGCCCAATTCAACACCAAATTGTATCAGAAAATATCAGCTCATCAAATCCCCCACACCTAAACATTGTTTGTCCCCAAGCATGACTCAAGACTCGACACATAAACAAAACCAAGTAACAAACAACAACTGGATCCTCAATATGCAACGTCCGATCTAGCAAAACTCGCAATCCACATAAGAAACTTTCATAATATCATGCATTTGTAACGACTATATCCATTACTCATAACTTTCCAAACTCAAATAACAAGCACGAATGACACCCACCTCTTAAGTAATTCACTCATGCACTCAAAGTTTTTAAAGGACGTAATCACTCAAGTTCACCACATAGCATTGTTCTTACCATATGCTTGCAAAATTATCACATTACTATCACTCAAATGAATCAAAGTACAAATCAAAAGGTCTTCGTTAAGGATTAGAATAAGGCTCAGGACAAGGTAGGATAACAAATATCAAACAAAGGCTAAAGTCATGAAAGAAAGAACACACTTAATTGTTAATCATCAACCATCTTACCGAAGATAACCTATGCAAGGCACTAGTAATCCACAAAGGATTCCAACCTTGGCTCTTTCCACGATCCCCTTTTTTTTTCCTTCTCTTTTTTTTTTCTCTTTTTTCTTTCCTAGCCACACAAATTCATTTGAATTTGTTTATATTGGCTCCTTTTCATTCTTGTCTTCTTTTCTTTTTTTTTCTTACTTTTTTTTCTCTTTTTTTCTCAACAGCCTTGGTCAGAGCACAACTTATCCTTAATGAGTTACTATTGCCTTACAATGTCTGCCTTCAAACCACAAACCCAAGTTAACAACCAAGTATGTACTTCTTTCAATAACTAGGCGAAAAGAGCAAGCTAAACACAGGCCTAGGTTTAATTTAGTGGCTTTAAAATCAAAGAATCAGGTCCAAGCTTCAAAAAGGTTAACTAAGGGTAAGCATTGAAGGTTGGATTTTTTAGCAAGCCAAATTTGGTTATCCTATTGCCTTTATCCTTTTTGTACTTCAAATTCACAAGCAACGGTAACATGCATAACCAAGCAAGTTCTAGAATATGAAAACTATGTGTGAAACACTCTAAAGAAACAAATTGAGCACAAGAAAGAATTGTTGCTCATTAAGGCCCAAAATCTCACTGTTTCTAGCTTTTTGGGTGTCACTCACACAAGTATCATCATTTGAATTATCACAAGGAACAATTATAGCCATCCAACACACAATTCTACTAATATTCCCTACATTTCATCCTTACCTCACCAAATCACACATTGCATATCAATTTTCCCACACAAAACATATAACATTTACATCTCCCCCACACCTAGCTTATACGTACCAGACTACCCAAACAAATGACATAATCCATAAAACAATCCAAAATAATAACATACAACCAGAAAATATCCTAACTATAACCAACAAAACCTCCCCCCATATCTACTTCCTACATTGTCCTCAATGTAGAAAACACACATGGATGAAAAACAACATACACCACCAAGGCAATAAAAATTCCAAATAAAAAGAAAAATCAACAATAAATTGAAAACAAGAAAATAACAAAAAACTTCCTGATGTGGGGACCAATCATTCTAAGCCGACTCGAGCACATAGGGCATTGATCTTGGAGTTCATCTGCTGGAGCATCTCTTGGATGTTTGTGAGCTGCACTTGCACCCCTGCTAGTTGTTCTACCGTCACGGTTGATGGGACAGCTTACTCTGAAGTAAAGGCACCTGCAAAAGGAGCACGCATAGGCTCGGGTGGTCCAGGCTTACCTGGCGAAAGAAAATCGTAAGAATCACCCCTCTTGCGAATCAATTGCATTTGCTGGAGGAAGAAAGCATCAAGGGGCATCACTTTACAAAATTCATGCAAAGGGTTATTCTCTAAGTCCAAAACCTTTAAATTAACAGCTAAATGCATAATTAGAGAACCCAAAATCAACCCCCGCCCTGGGCGATTCAACGACACAGGAACCTGGGTAACAAAAGAATAAGCAAAGCTAACCCTAGACCCCTTAAGCATTCTAGTCAAGATGAATAATTCATGGGTAGTGATTATATTTACTTGATCCCTCTGCCCTGATAAACTATATCCCAAGAACCTATGGCACAATCTCAAAGCAGGATTGGTGAAATAGTAGTTACAAACTTTGCTGGGGCTAAAGACACCTAGAGAAGAAGGAGCTAGACTTCGCCATGCAACAAAACACTCATCTGGGTAAAAACCATCCGGCGTATCCAATTCACAAGCAATATACGCCGGAGACTTAGACTCTTCTTCAGTCAGAAAACCCATATCAATATCAAACTCAGTTAAAGACATCTTAAAAGTTTTGTTCATGAGTCTAAAAGATATTACCCCAGAAGAGTCTAAAGTAAAATTCTGCTTTGGAGGCTTATATTCCAAAGTTGCATGAAATTCTCTTGTTATTTTCATATAAGCAGGCAACTCAATATGAAAATAAGCCAACCACTCAATCCCAGCAAACAAATTTCTAACCTCATTATAAACATTTAAAGCATGTAAGATATCCATATCAAAATGTCGGAACTCATAAATACGCCTAGAGGATACTTTTTCAAACAACTGGCGCAGCTTGTCGGTCGCGAGCTGGACAACAAATTGCTGTGCAGTCGATGGAAGAAGTGTGTTAGGCGCATTTTTCGTACGCGACCGAACAGTGCTTGTGCGCGTTGTCTCCGCAACTATGTTGGATTCTGATTGTGCTTTTTGCCGCTTTGAGGGTTGTCGAGCCACGGCCAGTGGGGAAGAAGGTGCCTCTTCTTCTGAAGAGCTGGATTCATCACGCAATGCAATTGTTGTCGGAGCTTTCTTACGCACCATAGTGGCAATCAACTTTGAACAGCGGTTGGTTTGTCAATACTAACGGGAATAGCTGAACTGAGTGTGGCGGTGCCCGTATTGGAATGATCAGGAACCGAAAGTAGAACGAAATCGCAGAGACGGAGGCGGCTAAGTGTGGAAGAAACCGATTCCCGTGAATGGCCGGAACAACTGGGCGCCTTGCAGGTAGCGGACAGTACCAAAAAAAAAAAAGGACCAACCAAAAGAAACCGCCGATTCAGAGTGCGGTCTGCTGTGCCGGCGGAAGACGTGCGCAACCTGGGCGAAAGAACGGCTGGGATGAGGCTGATGAACAGGGCGAGAAGCACGGAGAGACGGAAGTATTCTCTGATTAACTTATAAATATTCATGTGGATACTATTTCTTGCAATTCTCTCCCACTCCTCAAAGTCATGGCACTCACATTTTCAGTTGAACTACCTGGTTGAGATGGAAGTTTCCCATGGGCTCTGTCTCTCTGATTAACTTGAGTGGCTAGCTACGAGAGTAGTTTCTCCAAGGTTTTAATTGAAGCCTGTGATTGCTGCTCTCTTGCCTGTTGTTGTTGTTCTCTTGCTTGATCCCTCTCAACAAATCATGCACAGCAACTGTCAATCCTCTAATCATCGATTCGACTGACGAACCAGAAGCCTCTGCTGGTGGAGGTTAACTGGGGGTTGGAAACTGGATTACTGAGGTTGAGGTTGAAAACCAGGCTGCTTGTAGTTGAAATTGGGATGATTCCTCCACCCTGGGTTGTAGGTATTAGAATAGGGGTCATATCTTCTCTGGGGTGGGGCCTGGAATCCGCCCACAACATTTACTTGATCTCCTTCTTATATTGCTGGACTGTCATTAGAGACATGTCCTTGCATTGCACAAATTCCGCAGACCTTCACTGCCTGCAACTGCCTCACAGCAAGCTGGCGCACCAAATCAGTCAATTGTTCAATCTTATTTTCCATGTTAGAGACACTCACCTCGTTAACTCGCCTGGTGGGCATGTCTGCTCGCATATGAAACTGTTGAGAAGTCTCAGCCATCACAGAGATTAGCCTCATTGCCTGTGCAGGAGTCTTATTCATCAATGCTCCTCCACTTGCAGAATCTATCTTGTCTCTGTCCAACTCAGATAGGCCCTCATAAAAATACTGAATCAGGAGTTGCTCAGGAATCTGGTGTTGGGGACAGCTTCTGCAAAGATCACTGAACCGTTCCCAGTACTCATACAGACTTTCACTAGTTGCTTGTCTGACTTCCACGTCCAGAAACGTCTACATCCATGCATGTGAATTTAAGCTATTTTTTTACAAAGACAGTCCACCACGTCTCAGAACACTAGAACCACGTCTCAGAACACTAGCACCATGTCCATAAACGTCTACATCCATGTGTGTGAATTTAAACTGATTTTTTTCACAAAGACAGTCCACCACGTCGATTAACACTATAACCACGTCAAAAACAACTAGGACCACGTCCAGAAACGTCTACATCCATTCATTAGAATTTAAACTGATTTTTTCAACAAAGAAAGTCCACCACGTCTCAGAATAACATGCACCATGTCAAAAACAACTACGACCACATCCAGAAACGTCTACATCCATTCATTAGAATTTAAACTGATTTTTTCAACAAAGACATTCCACTACATCTCAGAACAACATGCACCACGTCAAAAAAAACTAGGACCACGTCCAGAATCGTCTACATCCATACATGTGAATTTAAGCTATTTTTTTCACAAAGACAGTCCACCACGTCTCAGAACACTAGCACCACGTCCATAAAAGTCTACCTCCATGTGTGTGAATTTAAACTGATTTTTTTCACAAAGTCCACCACGTCAAAAACAACATGAACCACGTCAAATTAAATTAGGACCACGTCCAAAAACTTCTTGTAAAATATGAATTTCAAAACATATAATGAAAAAATAAAAATTCGGCGAGGGAATAATTTCGCGAGGTAGAAGAAAGAAGAAGAAAAAAGGGGGTGGGGTTTTATAATTCGGATTTGCAAAATCCGAATTGAAGGAATTTGGATTTTGCAAATATGAATTTTGGCGGGATTTGGACGGAAAAAAATCTGGTTTCGGATTTTCAAAATCCGAGACCAGATTGGATGGATATCCGAATTAATACTAGTTTGGATTTCACAAATCCAAATTATTATTAATTCGGATTTGTGAAATCTGAATTAATATTAATTCAGATTTGTGAAATCCGAATTAAATAATTAATTCAGATTTATCAAATCTGAATTAATTAAATTCGAAATTTTATTTTTCGAATTAAATTGAATTCGAATTTTCTAAATCCGAATTAAATTTTAATTCGGATTTTCATTATACGAATAAAAAAAATCACAATTCTACCTATTCCATATACCAAAACATCAATCAATAACTCATCAAAACACAAATATGAACATCAAAATCACAATTCTTCCAATTCCATATAACAAAACATCAATAACTCATCAAAACACAAATATGAACTTCAAAACACAATTCTATCTATTCCATATACCAAAACGTCAATAACTCATCAAAACACATATATGAACTTCAAAATCACAATTCTACCTATTCCATTTACCAAAACATCAATAAGGCTCCGTTTGATAAAACTTAATCTGAGGTCTGAAGTCTGAAGTCTGAAGTCTGAATTCTGAAGACTGAATCCATTAAGTTAGTTCTGTTTGATAAAATTAGAAAATATGTCTGAATCTGAAGTCTGAAATCTGAAGTCTGAATCTGAAAACTGAATTATGAAGTATGAATTATGAAGTCTGAATTATAAAATAAGTTTATAAAATTAAATATATTTAAATTTTAAATTAAATCACCTTATTTTTTAAAAAATGTTAGAAACATATTTTTTTAATATATAACATAATTTTTAAGATGTGTAATTTTTCACATAATAATGTGAAATTCTACTAATAAAAATATTTGTAAAACTGTTAATAATAAATTAGAATGTTATTATTATTTTTAAACTAAAATATTAATTAAATAAATATCACATATTAATTAAAATTATAAAAAAATAAAAATCCATGTCATAAATATATTTTTTATTTATTTAAATGATAAAATATTTTTTAAAAAAATATTTAATAAAATAAAAATTATTTAAAGAAAAAACTAAAAAGAATAATAAATATTGAAAATAAGAAAAAATTTGCAAGCAATTCAGTTCAGCAATAAGTGATTCACCAATCACTTATTTTTAGGCTAACAATTGTACTTGCAATTCAGACCCACTTAATCTCTTAAGACTTTGAATTATAGTTATCAAACGCACTTAATTATTAAGTACTTAATTAAAAAAGTTCTTAATTAATTAAGTCAGAAACAAGTTGAGTTATCAAACACCCTTAATCAATTAAGTACTTAATCTATTTAGAATAAGTACTGAATTAGTTTATCAAACAGACCCTAACTCATCAAAACACAGATATGAACTTCAAAACACAATTCTATCTATTCCATATACCAAAACATCAATAACTCATCAAAACACAGATATGAACTTCAAAATCACAATTCTATCTATTCCATATACCAAAACGTCAATAACTCATCAAAACACATATATGAACTTCAAAACACAATTCTACCTATTCCATATACCAAAACATCAATAACTCATCAAAACACAGATATGAACTTCAAAATCACAATTCTACCTATTCCATATACCAAAACATCAATAACTCATCAAAACACAGATATGAACTTCAAAATCACAATTCTATCTATTCCATATACCAAAACATCAATAACTCATTAAAACACATATATGAATTTCAAAACACAATTCTGTCTATTCCATATACCAAAACATCAATAACTCATCAAAACACAAATATGAACTTCAAAATCTCAATTCTACCTATTCCATATACCAAAAATCAGCTTAAAGTCACATGCATAGATGTAGACGTTTCTGGACGTGGTGCTAGTTTTTTTTTTTTTTTTTTGACGTGGTGCTAGTGTTCTGAGACGTGGTGGACTGTCTTTGTGAAAAAAATCAGTTTGAATGCGCACACATGGATGTAAACGTTTATGGACGTGGTGCTGGTTGTTTTTTACGTTGTTCTAGTGTTATGAGACGTGGTGGACTGTCTTTGTGAAAAAAATCAGCTTAAATTCACATGCATGGATGTAGACGTTTCTGGACGTGGTGCTAGTTGTTTTTGATGTGGTGCTAGTGTTCTGAGACATTGTGGACTCTCTTTGTGAAAAAAATCAGTTTAAATTCACACACATGAATGTAGACGTATATGGAAGTGGTGCTAGTTATTTTTAACGTGGTGCTAGTGTTATGAGACGTGGTGGGATGTCTTTGTGAAAAATATCAGTTTAAATTTACATGCATGGATATAGACGTTTATGGATGTGGTGCTAGTTGTTTTTTATGTGGTGCTAGTTGTTATGAGACATGTTGGGTTGTCTTTGTGAAAAAAATAGCTTAAATTCACATGCATGGAGGATGAGTATGTTGCCGCATCAGAGGCAGCGAAAGAAGCAGTATGGCTCAAGAATTTCCTAGTGGACTTAGATGTGATTCCTGGTTTGCCGAAGTATATCACAGTTTATTGTGATAACAATGGTGCAGTAGCAAACTCGAAGGAACCACGAGCCCACAAGGCGAGTAAACATATACAACGCAAGTACCACCTGATACGTGACATCGTAAAGATGGTAGACGTGGTCGTGGCTAAGATAGCATCAGAGGATAACCTTGCAGATCCATTCACGAAAACATTGACTTCTAAAGTCTTTGAGGCTCACGTGAAGGGCAAGGGGATCAGATGCTTAGGAGAGCCTTGACAGTTTTTCTGGATAGATAGCAGCAGATTGGGTGGGATTGTATGTAGTTGTATACTTAAAGCACAGCTTAAGTATTAGTGGGAGATTGTTGGAGTAGAATACATAAGCTATGTTTGTATTGTACAGTTTCCCAGTTTAATATATCGATTTGTGTTTCAATTATATTTTGTTGTGCATGTTTATGTCCATTTATATTATATAAGTAGATGATGAGGTGTCTGGTGCGACACAGTAGATCTCATCATTAGTTGAAAGACATAATATATAAATGAGGTTCGTAACCGAGACAGCTTTGGACAAACTGTCAGTCTAGGTTATTATGTGATTCAGATAATTAGTTTGTCTAAACCAATTGAATCATATAGATATGCCCGGGGCATATTGAACTTGACTCTTAGGAATGATTTGTCTTGTACTGATTTAAATAGACAAATCGATCCTTGTATTCTATCTCTAAATCCTTAGACTCGAGTGGGCATGAGGATTAGACATAGTGTACTTTGATCTGCCAATGGGTGAGGTCAAATGTGGCCAACAGTCTCGGTGGGTTGGGTACGCGTGTTTAGTTACTTGGTGTGCTGCTGCTTGTCGAAAGGAAACCATGTACCGGTGCGTCCGGGGTGATGGTGCTCCCGAGATGAGCTCGAAATGTTTATTATACTAAACCCGGCCGGTGGAATTATGTCCGGTATAGTAAAAAGGTCGAGTGGTACTAGTCTCGGAATTAAAGAAGTTGATGAATTAATTTATCAGTAAATTAATGAATTAACGAGTATTATATCTTTGATGTGGGGAGATTATGAATATAATTTAATTAAGTTGTTCCGGAAGCAATTCTGATGTAGGTTGGTAGTGCCATAATTAATCCGTTAGTGGTACGATTAATTATGTATTGGGTTGTTGACAAAGGTAGATTTAATTAATTTAGAAATTAATTAATCCTTGTGTCAGTTGGTTGTGAATCATCCCAGGAACTGGTTTGGGATAAGTGAATCCCTGTGTCAGTTGGGAGTGATTCATCCCAGGAACTGGATTGGGATAAGTGAATCCCTGTGATAGTTGGGAGTGTATCAGTCCAGGAACAGGATTGAAGGAAACAGAATCTGTATCAGTCCAGAAACAGGATTGAAGGAAAACAGAAACCCAGTAGGAAGACCAATCCTAAACCAACTTGGAGTCTCTCTTGTAACTCTATAAATAGACAAGGGATCAGTCATTCAACACAATTAACACAATTAATCCACATGATTTCTAGAGAGAGAAAACGTTTCTCTCTCCAAGTCGAATTTTCAAGAAAGTGTGCGGCTGGTTTTTGGGTTTCTAGTGGCTGAAATTTTGGCCTTGGTCTATACCAGCTGCGCGTAGCTTTCTCTCTCTGCGGGCGGTGCGTTTATAGTACGTGCCAGGTGCTACGGGGCTAGAGTTTTCTAGCAGGTGGATTGTGGTGATAGCTGATCAATTAACTTCTAGTTCGTTGCCCACACAACGTGAAGTTATATTCTTGAGGCATACAAGAGAATCACCAAGTGCACGCTTCAAAGGTACTTTTCTAAGATTCCGCTTTAATAGAAATTTTTGTTACGTGGTAAATCGAGCAAGTGCAAACCCAGATCCTACCAATATCTTTCAAAATTCACATGCATGGATGTAGACGTTTCTGGACGTGGTTCTAGTTATTTTTGACGTGGTGCTAATTTTTCTGGACGTGGTACTACTTTTTTTTTTTTTTTCAGAAATCAGATTTTTAAAATCCGAATTATTTTTGGATTAAGAAATCGGATTTGTGAAATCCGAATCTCAAATTGATTAAGAGACTCGGATTTCACAAATCCGAGAGGCTTAAAAATGGTCCACACTTTTCATATTCTAAATATTTCCGTCTACACCCCCAAATTTTGTATTAATTTGGACCGGGCCCCTTCTCTTTCATGTCTTGCTCGCTTGAGTGGCCTAACTTACTTATTACATTTAAGAATTAAAACTGAGACCAAAACATTGGGCCAAAGTTATTTAAGGTCAAATAAACAATTAGGCCAAAATTATTTAAAGTTGAGACACTAAATAAAGGCCTTTGAAGTAGATCCAAGAGATTATAAATAAGTCTTTTGTGAACTTGCTGAGTTTCATCGTTCTTGTCTTGCCCAAAGGTGATTATTTAATGGGTTCCTTAACATTGCTTAGCCCAAATGTTTCTTGGATTGATATTGTGTCCTCCACTTGGGCTAAATACTTGAATTTGAGTCCAAAATCATTGGAAATATGTCTTCTTGCCATGTCCATCCAAGGCCAACGGGTTGGAGTAGGGACCCTATGATCATATCACCTTGTATGATACTTGTTCGGTTGTGAATTAATAAAATATTGGTTGAAAACATATGCTTTTTCAAAACCATGAAAAAAAAATATTGATGTATCAAGTTTGGAGGCTAGAAAAGCAATATTGGATTAGAACCTTTATGTTCAGAACGATGGTGGAAGGAAGCTTCTGGTTCTGTTTTTGCAATAGAGGCATTGAACAGTAAGTAGTATATTAAGGACAAAATGCAATTTTATAATATTTTAAATTCATTCTCTCAATAAATTAAACATTTTAAATGGTAATAATATTTAAACTCACCTTACAAACTAAACATTCTTATTGGATTAAAAAAACTCATATTCATTCATAACTCAATCATATTCATTCCGACTCTGATTTCAGTCAATTTTACCAAATGGGCCCTAAATGTAATATTGTGATTATAATAACAAGTGATATGGGAGTTTCTTATAATGGCTGGAAATTAAATCAGGCATAAAAATATTATTAACGAAATGAAAATCAATGTCAAAATAATAACAAAGTAATTAGTTTCAAAAGTTGTCTATTTTTTTATCACAAAGTTTCATTCCACGAAGATTATTCTTAAAACTAGGGTGATCCAAAAACCGCAAGTCGATTCGATTTCAAATCGAATTGACCCAAAACCGAACCAAAAACCAAACTTCAGTTTGATTCGGTTTGTATTTTGGTATTTCAGTTCGGTTTGGTCAAGGTTTTTTGAGCCTTGAACCGATCTTAATAATTTTGAACCTTTTTTAGCGAATTATCAATTTGGTCGTCCTCCGTTCGAATGCAAACCCAAACGCAAAAGAACTCCTACCGCCGGCGAAATACACGGTCATACGTTCGCTCTGTTGGTCCCTGACTTTTAACTCTTTTTGCTGCAGTGCGGTGAGTTTCTCCGGTGAAGATTTTCCCTGTTTCTTAGTAAGATTTTTCTTTATTCTTGTTGGGTTTTTGCAGAAGTATGTTATTCTCCTGTTCTCATTTGGTTTATAGATCTGGTCGGGGTTTATTAGCTTCCATTTCTTGGCTTATGCTTTAAAAGAAACAACATTTTGGAGATGGGTTCCGGGTTTTTATGATTTTGAAGATGCTAACCTCTTGAGTTTCTCAACATTGTGTCTGTCCCAACTTCAAGCCCAGCTCACCGTGAGTGATGATTTCTAATCTTACCTTTGTTTATGGAAATTGTTTGTTTATGATTATGAATTCTTCTTTTGTTTCCCCCCCAGATTTTGAAATGTTTTGCTTTCCTTTTGTTTTCTGCAAATGGGTCTTTGTTTTGAATTGAATTTTCGTGCCTAAATTGTTTTATCGGCTGCTGGCAGTTTTTTTTTTTTGGGAAAAATAATTTCTGGTTTACCCTTCTTCGTTGTTTCTAGAAACTAATAAAATTTGTCTAAAAATGAGAATTATTTCCCTGGTTTGATTATCCTTTTATTTCTGAAAGCAAAACCAAAATCCAATTTTGTTTCCGGTTTCGTCAATTCTGTGGGCTGCGCAGCCTGACCCTGTAATAAGAAATCAGATGGGTTTGTTTGGTATTGTTTAGTCCTGATCACCGTTTGTTTTCCGTGTATTTTTGCTTTGTTTTTCAAAAGGGAAATAGAGAAATCCACTATGACAACTGACGAAGTGGTGGCGGAGATCATGAGAATACATAGATCTTTCCCACCAAAGTATTGAATTCAAGTGTTTTTCTCTCACAGGACTGTATCCTGGGTACATCATATTCTTCGTTCAATCTGCTTTGTTTATTGCTGGTTCAATAGGTAAAAGATGGGCATTCCTTAGTCAACTTCTGCTCATTCAAATAAAAACTTGTTTTTTCCACTTCCTTGTATTCTAATGTATTTTGGCCTATGATCAGTCATTTATAGATGGCAACAAGCAACAAGTGCGGCACTGTTTGAGAAGATGTTAGTATTCTTGAACTTTGCATATACACTTCTGGCTCTTAATTACTCTGCTGTTGGTTTTATGGTGAGCCTCATGCTCTCTTTTTACATTCCTATCTCTAAGAGAAGTTTGAAACTAAGTTTAAGGTTACAAATGTCTGAAACTTTCTTGTTAATCTTACAGGTCTTAAGCCTGGATGAGACACTTGTTGCATATAAGAGTGTGTACTACATTGGAACCATTCTTCCAATTGTGGTGATCTTCCTTGGTAACGTAGTTAATCCAGCAAAGCCTGCCAGATCTAAAGCTAGGAAAGAACAGTGAGGTAGGAACTGATTGCACCTTGAGATTCGTAATGGAGAATATCAGTTGCTGTCTTGCTCGTCATAGTGCTGATACTTGTGATTTCTCCATAATTCGTAACTTTTGTTTTGATAGATGAATAGTTTTTTCCTTCTGGTTTTTTTTTCCCCTATCCGGATGGTCAACTTGTATCGTAATGTTAATTTTGAGATTTGCAGAAGAGTTGGATCAGTTGATTTTATTGAGATGTGTGGTTCTTCAAGCTTTCATTGCCTGTTGGGATTTTTTATAATTATCAAGTTGAGGGATGTGTCATTTCTTAAAGTTATGGTGAGATCTGACTGTCTTCAGTGATGCTGGTTTACAATGATTTAGATTTTAGTCCTATTCTCCTCATTTTCTCTCACAGAAGCCATATTGGATCTAAGGTTCACTAAAACTTGCATGAAATCAGAATTTTGCCATCTTTCTCTGAGTTACACTTTATTGGTAATGTTCTTTAATTATGGAACTTGGTCTGGAGGGATTTTGGGCTTTACCGTTGTATGCCTTAAACAACTTCCAAGGTTCTCTTAATCTCTTCTCTCTATTATTATTAACTAATTAATTAGGTTTTAGAGCATTACATTAACCTTAAACATCATTAAATTAATGCTGTACTAGCTGACCCAATCTATTTTTAAGACCTATTTGATTTTTTTTAGAATTATGTTTGATATTTATAATGTAAGTGATAATAGTCGTATTTCGATTAGTTACCAGTTTGATAAATCAATTCGGTCCAAATTCGATAACGCTAGTTAAAATTAATTGATTTAGATTAAAATAGTATAAATATGTAAAAAATAATAATTTTAGATCTAAAAAAAATTTGTAAAAAAGGTCAAACTGGATCGGCCCAAATCAAAATGCGTCGACTCAGATATATTTTCACATGAATTAACATATTTTTAACAAAATTGGAGCATTTGAAAATTTTTTAGAGTTTTATTCGATATTTATGATGTAGCGATTTTAATTATATTTTGATTGGTTACCGATATGATTAAAATAAGTCAATTTGAATTAAAATATTATAAATGTGAAAATAGTAAGTAGTTTTACATAAAAATGAATGAAAATGTTAAATTAAAAAAAAAAATAATAATCCGGGTTAAACTGGTTTAAACTGGGTCGATCCATATATCTTTGAATTAAAACGATTCATTTTATGTTAAAATAGTATAAATAATATTAGTTTTATATTTAATAAAAAAAGGTCAACCCGGTTTAACCGGATTCAAACTCGATTAAACCTTACCTAACCTGCCAAATCACCAACCTGAACCGTCAATCCACCTCAACCTGTGCTTGAACCGACACATTGTCGTAGGTACCCGCAAGTATTCGCGCTTGAACTGAACCCGCTCCGACCCGCGGGGCGGGCCAACCGAACCAAACCTTGCGGGTCGGGTCGGGTGAGTCGCGAGTACCGGGGACTAACACCCTACTTAAAACAACAAAAAATCTCACTATATTTAGATATGATAAATTAAAATTTTAATTAGTGGACTTATAAAATATCACTTACGTTAGAAAAAAATTGAGTGAATAGCGTTAGAAATGTTCCAATTGTAAAAGTAGTCACCAAAGTCATAATATCCAAGAAATAAGAGGTCACGAGAAAAAGGCAGAGATAGACACAACAATTCTTTTGGTTGGGATAGATGGTGAGAAAATGATAAAGGAGAAAATAATTTTCAACACAGTAATAAATTGAAAGTAAAATATTTTGTTTCTAAAAAAAAATGCTAAAAACATTTACATTAAACTTGCTCAAGATTCTGATGATGGTAAACAAAGAGACTCCGCCTTGGAAAGCAAACCAAAGTTTTAATTTGTATGAGACCCCGCCTCATAAAAATGTTTCCTTTAGTGTATTAAAAGTGAAATTTGATGAAGTGACAAAAAATGTCAAAGTTAGTAATTTTTTTTGTTTTTTAAAAGTTAATGACCAAAATTTGAATTTTACCAAAGTATGATAACCAAAATTATAATTTAATCTTTAATTATTAATAATTAGATAAATTTATCCTTAAATATTAATACCGTTAATGCAATTAACGGTTTATTTTGACGAAATGACCCAAAGTGAAATTAAAATGAGAAAATTAGTGATGTTTTTTGAATTTTTAAAAATTAATGACCAAAGCCTGAATTTCACCAAAGTATGATGACCAAATTTATAATTCATTATTGATAATAAGGAAACAAAATTGATTCTTTATTCTTTATTATTATTAAAGTTAATAATAGGTAACTAATCTCATCGATCTGTCATTGTAAGATCATTTATTAAAAAAATATATTTTTTGTGAAAGTCATAATTGTGTTAGTAAATGAGCATAGGAAAGTTGCCAAATGAAGTAATTAGTTTGGGTATTGCCTTCTGTTCTTGCATTCTGATAAATGCTGGTGAACAGAAGAACACAAGGACAATGGACTGTACAAGTACAATCGAAATGGATGAACAAGTCCAGTACAGTCCAGTCCAGTCCAGCCCACTAGGAAAAAACGCGTGCATCCCCCTAAAGATTACTTCTCTTCTTTAGCTCATTTCAATAATTATTACTAGAAATCCTTAAAAGATAAAAAGGGTGGACTCCTTCTAACTTCCACTAGCATTCCAAATTATAAAATATGATTGGGACGTTACTTCGAGAAAATATATTGTATCTAATAAAAATAATTTATTTAATGCATTAGTTTTTTTAAATTTATTTTGTTTAGATCATCTCTAACAGATATCGCTTAAAATGAGAGTTTTATTGTTTAAAATAGTCTTAGGATGGTTGTTACAGTATTTGCAATTCCAACCCATACCATTTATTTTAGGAGTTTTATCTTTTTTTTTATAATATTTTATTCTTTTTATACAATAAATTTATAAAACTATTCAACTTTATTTCGACTATCATATTTTTCTTGAAATATTTAATTCTCTTTTTTATCCACATATAAAATAATAAATTATTTCTAATTAATTTTAAAATTTATTTTATTATATAATAAAATTAAATTTCTAGATTTAGCTAATTTTTTCTCAATAATAATGGTTATGTGTAATTTTTCTCACATTTAAGTAATTTATTTTATATTACATTTTATAATAATTTAATTAATTAATTAATAATCAAATAAATACACTTTAAGAATTACCTAAATATTCTAAAAATAAATTTTAAAACTATTTTATATAATTATAAATTTTTAAAATTATAAAACTAATAAAATAATATTATAATAAATTATATCACCCCCCCCCCCCCCCCCCCAAAAAAAAAAAATAGGGGTGATGAATAGTGACCCATCCATTTTGGGGGTTGATTGGAGCCTAAAAACCCCAAAAATGGTCTCACCTTCCATTTTGCATTTTTGGGTACAAGAGAGTTGCTCTTACTCCCTTAACTAATTAATGCTCTCATGTCATTTGTCAAAAGAGTATTGCGTTATTTCTTTCATATCGAAATATATAAAAATATATATATTAAAACAAATGTGTCATGGCAAAGGCTTCCCTTTTTCATAAACAAAGAAAAGAAAGTATAGTATTAATTGAAGAAACAGGAACAATAATACACTTAAATGTGCTAAATTCAGCTCAACCAACCTTACATAAATATATCCTCAAAAGCTAATCTAAATCATTAACTAAATTTAGCACTTGTTCCTGTTCCTAACCCAAATTTAAGCTATCTATACATTAAAAAAAAAAAAAGTTAATCATCACAACATATAAATAAGTAGTACTATATTAATTTTCCTCTGCAGCTGGTAGATTGGTACCTAATCATTTGCACCCCTCCTAAAATCATTCTGCCTGTAAATGGCCCAGCATTGGTTGGCTTCCCTTTGTAAAGGGCCACTTCTTCTTTTCTCCTTTTTCCTCTCTTGCTTTTCTCCCCCCTATATATATATTTATTCGTCTCAAAATTAGGGATACATTTCTAATATATTTTTAATATTAGAAATAACATTCTAATTTTGTAACGAAAATATTTCTAAAATTTTGTGTAACTATTGTCTACTCTATGATTTTTGAGTCCTTTCCTCTCCATTTTAACTATCTAAATGAGCTACCAAATGTTGGAGTCCAGAAATCAGTTGTAGCCTCAGCTGCTACAGGAAATGTGCTGGATATTGGTACTAAGCAAAGCCCTCTACTTTTCAGGTCTTCTTTTGATCCTTCTTCATCCCTTGCTTTATCTGAACTCTGCATATATAACACACATGTTTTTATTAAAAAGGGATAGTATTTTCAAGAACTAATTAAGTAAAAAAAGCACATTAAAACAATCAACTTATCAAAACATGTTTATGTTTTCAGATACACTATTATGTTGGTTAGAAAGGAGGGATAGAAGTTGTCTTTTATTAATTTACGTTTTAATCTTATCTAGGTAACTTTTTAAATTTTTTATATTTTATCCTTCTTCAAAATTTGTGTCTTTATTAAACTCTATGACTCAATACTTTTTTTCTCCATAAATCACTAATTTTCTCTCTAGATTAAGAGTAAAAAAGAAAACTTACCAGCTAAACATCAATTATTACTATTCTTCCTTAAGAACTGTGTTATCGTTATTTATTTGCAGATAGAGGGAATACTATATTGTTAAACGTGCCTTGCTCAAATTCAAATGTTCCTCAACTCAAAGATCCACAATTGATGTTGGATAAGGCATGCATAAGGAGATAAGAATGAGTAAGAAAACTAATATGTTGCTTATAGGGGGGAATGACATATCCCTACCTGTTGCCGATGAATGGGAGATCCATTCTTCATGTATGGAGTACTTAGCACCTGAAAAATACATACATAAACACTTTAATCAAGAACATCTTGGTTAATCATACTTTAATTGATTCTGAGAAAAAGAGGACTACTTACATTGACTTGATCATGGAGGAATTTGATGTACTCAATTGCTTCATGAAGAACTGATGCCGTATCAGTCTGAAATTAAGTACGGATTAGTACTTGATTAGTCACTAATCCAACTATTTTATTAGACTATACTAAATTAACTAATTAATCTCATTAGATTGAGGTATGGAGTATGAAACAAAAATCCAGATAAATGTTCACCTTTCCAAAAGGCGAAACCAATTGCTGGAGCGCAGTTATTCGGTCCCCCAGCTTCTCTTTTCTAACCTGAATGATACAGATAACAAAAGAAAAGAACCCAAAAAAAAAAAAAAAAAAAAAACTTAGTATTTTTCTCATCCATTTCTTTCTAGCAATTGAATGATTTTGAGTAATACTCAAGAGAAAAGTTTAAAAGGGCTCACTTTAGTCAAAATCTTAATCAAATATACGTACCTTAAAAGTTGGTAATGGCGATGGAGTTTCGATTCGAGGTCGTTTGAATGCTGGCTCACTGCCTGTTTTCTTGCCCGATGTAGTACTCAAACCCCCTTGGACAACTTCCTGATCGGTACTATTGTTAGCCTGAAAATTTCAAGAAGATGAATCAACACTACAAAACCCTAACTGCATATATTCGATCTAAACATCAAACGTTAGGACTTGGATTTTTGAACTAGAGAAAGGAGGAAGCTTTAATCATGTATATACCTTTGCAGCGAGGTTGGGAAGATTAGCGTTGTCATTAAATGTTGAGGAGAGAAACTGGGATTTTGTTGGAGGAAAAAAACTTGCTGGAAAATCATTCAAAGCTGCAGCTGAAGTAGCATCACAAAAGATTTGGCCGCCGGAAAACTGAATACTATTATTATTCTGAGGTTGTAGCTTCTGCAAAGGGGAGAATTTAGGCAAAGAAGCTAGAGGAAGCTCATTCAAGCTCGTTGAGTAATTTATGGAAGGTGGATAGTTCAGAGCTCGGTTCGCATACAACGGCTGCTGTGGTTGAGGATCTGAATCAAATAGAGTTTGTAGCAAGGCCGAAGAGTAACCATAAGAGATTGAATTCATTGGATTTAAGGGCTGGTTCTGGTTCCCTAATGATTTGAAGGAGTTAAGAGAAGAAGAAGAATCTTGGGCATCAGGTATGGAGGAAAAGCTGTTGTTCTTGAGAGTAGTACTACTTCTCCAGCAGTCCTTTTGGATCTGATCATGAAGATTATCAGGAGGAGGACAATCCTCCACCCCACTTTCTTGCCGATAATTCATGCTGGAATTCAGGTCCTGTTGTTGTAGTAGTATGGGTTGGTAATTGTTGCTTTGATCAGGCCTTCCATTACTACCATGGCTACAAAATGACAACAAGAAACAAACATTTAACTTTTTATCATCAATTTGGACACCCTTTTTCTCCCATGTCTCATTACAAAACACTAATTATAATATTATCTTTAAATATACTCAACTTTGTGTGCATGGTCCATAATGTCTTCCACCATTTAAAAAAAAAAAAAAAAAGGTAGAAATTCATAACTGAGATTTTAAGGGGAAAAAGAATAATAACTCTTTGAAACCAGAAAACAAATTATGAAGGCAGGAAAGGAAATTTTAGCAACACTTCTATCTTCTAAAACTTGTTTAGAAACAAGCAAGAACAACTCTTTTGTAATTATGTCAGTTGGTAACAAATTAATACAGGGGCTCTCAAACCCACCGGTTTATCAGAAGACTGTTTTGGAGGAAAAAAAAAAAAAAAACCAGCAAACAAATTAAGAAGGAAAATGGTGGTGATCAAAGCTTGAGCTTACATTAAAGCTGGATTCCAATCAGTTGTTGGTGTTGTTGTGGAGGTGGTTGTTGTTGTTGCAGAGGAAAGACCAATACCCAAAATCTGAAGTGTTGAATCTATGGAAGAATCAGCTTGGTGGTGGTGGTGGTGGTGGTGGTGGTTATTAGGTTTGTGGAGCTGCAAGTCTTGAATAACTATGGAAGAACCATCAGAAGTTGAATTGGAATCTTGATGGTGAGATGGGCTACACCTGGTTGTTGTTGTCTTGATGTCTAGAAAATCAGTTGGCCATCCAAAATTTCCCAAGTCAAGAATCCCAGCAGATGAACAAGGGGATGATCCAAACATGCTTAATCTTGAAGAATTCCACCATGTCCCACCGCAAACTTCTGCCTGAAACTCATCCGCCATGATCAACTCTCTCTCTCTTTTTCTCTATATATATGTATAGAAAAATATGTGTGCTTTCTTATCTTCTTCTTCCTCTTGATTGAGGCTGTGTATAGTGTTTTGTTTGGCTTTGAGTGAAAGTGGATTCTGTGCTTGGAAATGAGTTTATATGTATATATATAGAGACACACACGCACACACGCGCACACACTTGTGTATACTTTGATTTGTACATGTGAAACGGTTGAAGGGTACGGAAGGGAAAATTAAACTTCCTTTGGAATCAGATTGACATTTTTGAAGGGAGAGAATTGGGGAGGAATTGATATGATTAGACAAACCAAAGGGCTGCGAATATTGAATTTTTATGACATGAAAATTGTTTCAGGGAACGATGGAATTTTGAATCGAATTCTCGACAAATTATTCTACACAGTAATTCTATAATCTCATCAGATGTTACTTTTTTAGACAACACACAACAATAACAATGTAATTAGAGGTAAAAATACAATAGGTATATGTAGGATTATGTTACAGGATAATTCATTAATAAATGATAGAATTATATTGATTGAAGAGAAATAATGAGTATTTATCTTACATCGTATTTCTATGACTCTGGTACAAAATAGGATGATCGGAATTTAAGGATTAAGCAAATATATTTTGCTAAAATGTTTAAGTTATGCATAAAGTTAAAAGAACCAATTATTAGTCTTATTTTTCTTTTATTATAACTTGGCTCTCAAAACAAATCTTATTATTAAATATGATTAATTTAGGATTAAAACCTAAAAGTTGTATCGAGAAAATATAAAATATTTTATAAAACATAATTTTACCCACTTTCTAAATCATTTTACATTAAAGAATTGAAGGTTTTTTTTTTTTTTTTTTTTTTGAGAATTTGTTTATTGTTGTTGCTTGTAAAGAAAGGGAGATAGTATGATGATGGAAAAATTCATCCGGGTGCCACATCATGGTTTTGGAGGAATATTGTAGCTTTCCCCTAATTATAAAAACCTACGGTTAGAATTTTATGCACTTAAAAAAGAACCCGAATTTCAGGACCATATAGCCTTCACTTTCAAGATTCAATATAAATAAATATAATTAATGGATTAATATAATTTTATTTGAATTTGGATCGATAATCTAGGAATGATTGCATCTATATTTTAATACTATTAAAAAGCAGTTAATTAAAATATAGTTAATGAAAACGAAAGAAATTAATTAAGGAGTTGATTGATGATTGGTATTAGAAAATGGCTTAATTGAGTAGTTAGGGGTTTAGTTTCTGGATACGAGGATTGATGGTAGGTTTTTGAAAGGACAGGATATGGTAATGAGGATTAAATTTGACACGAAACAATCAATTAAAATGCCATCAAGAACTATCTAGGGAGAGCTTGAGATCTCGATGCACTTTCAATTGGTAAAATAAGTGCCTTGTTTTATTTGCCATAATTATATGGGTAGTGTTATATCGCGCCCCATTTTTTTTGTTATTGAACGGTTCCTTTTTTAAAAATTTTTTTTTCATTTTGTTCAGTATCGCCCCTTAATTCTTATTTCTCGCCCCCTTAATCTTTATCTTCCGCCCTTCCTATTATTGCCCTTAATCAATTTATTAAAAATTTTATAAGTCACTTCATAATCTACTAAAAATTTATAAAAATTATGATTAAAGTATGACAGATTAACGGAACTATAAATGAATTTTTTTGGTATTTTTAGTAAATTGATTAAGGGTAGTTAGGTAATTTAATATATTAATATATTTTATATTTAAATATTATAGTTGATATTTTTTAATTTATCAAGAATAATTTGGGTACAAAAGAGGCGTGAAATAGGCCTTCACTAATTTATTTGAATTCATATTTACTACTCTTATTTTGTTATTCATTGTCCCTCTCTTTAAAAAATTATTTTTAACTTTTATCTAAAATTATTTTTAACTCTTATTTTGTCATAACGTTTCGGGGAGTTAAAAATAAGCATAGATCCGGATATTCTCGAATAGGGCAACCTTTCGAACTGCTCTTGAATCCATGGGCAGGCAAGAGACAACCTGGTGAACTGAAACATCTTAGTAGCCAGAGGAAAAGAAAGCAAAAAAGATTCTCGTAGTACCTGCGAGCGAAATGGGAGCAGCCTAAATCGTGAAAATGGGGTTGTGGGAAAGCTATACAAGCGTCGTGCTGCTAGGCGAAACAGCTCGAAAGTTGCACCCTAGATGGCAAAAGTCCAGTAGCGGAAAGTATCACTAGCTTACGCTCTGGCCCGAGTAGCATGGGACACGCAGAATCCCGTGTGAATCAACAAGGACCACCTTGTGAGGCTAAATACTCCTGGGTGACCGATAACAAAGTAGTACTGTGAGGGAATGGTGAAAAGAACCCCCATCAGGAAGTGAAATAGAACATAAAACCGTAATCTCCCAAGCAGTGGGAGGAGCCAGGGGCTCTGACCACGTGCCTGTTGAAGAATGAGTTGGTGACTCATAGGCAATGGCTTGGTTAAGGGAACCTATAGGAGTCGTAGCGAAAGCGAGTCTTCATAGGGCAATTGTCACTACTTATGGACCTGAATCTGGGTGATCTATCCATAACCAGAATGAATCTTGGGTGAATCTAAGTGGAGGTCCGAACCTATTGATGTTGAAGAATCAGCGAATGAGTTGTGGTTAGGGGGTGAAATGCCACTCGAACCCATAGCTAGCTGGTTATCCCCAAAATGCGTTACGGCGTAGCAATTGACTGGACATCTAAGGGTAAAGCACTGTTTCGGTGCGGACCGTAAGAGCGCTACCAAACCAAGGCAAACTTTGAATACTAGATATGGCCTCAAAATGACAGGGGTCAAGGTCGACCAGTGAGACGATGGGAGATACGCTTCATCATCGAGAAGGAAACATCCCAGATCACCAACTAAGGCCCCTAAATGACTGCTCAGTGATAATAGATGTAGGGGTGCAGAGACAGCGAGGAGGTTTGCCTAGAAGCAGCCACCCTTGAAAGAGTGCGTAATAGCTCACTTATTGAGCGCTCTTACACCAAAGATAACCGAGGCTAAGCGATCTGCCGAAGCTGTGGAATGTAAAAATACATCGGTAGAGGAGCGTTCCACCTTAGAGAGAAGTCTCTGCGTGAGCAGTGGTGGACGAAGCGGAAGCGAGAATGTTGGCTTGAGTAACGCAAACATTTGTAAGAATCCAATGCCCCGAAAACCTAAGGTTTCCTCTGCAAGGTTCGTCCACGGAGGGTGAGTCAGGGCCTGAGATCAGGCCGAAAGGCGTAGTCGATGGATAACATGTGAATATTTTTGTACTACCATTTATGGGTCCCGATGGATGGAGGAGGCTAGGTTAGCCGAAAGATGGTTATCGTTTCAAGAACGTAAGGTGCCCCCATTTTTCAGGGTAAGAAAGGGTAGAGAAAATGTCTCAAGCCAATGTTCGAGTATTAGGCGCTACGGCGCTGAAGTAACCCATATCATACTCCCAAGAAAAGCTCGAATGACTATAAGCAAAAAAGTACCTGTACCAGAAACCAATACAGGTGGGTAGGTAGAGAATATTTAGGGGCGCGAGACAACTCTCTCTAAGGAACTCAACAAAATAGCCCCGTAATTTCGAGAGAAATTGTGCCTTCTCACAAACGAGGTCGCAGTGACCAGGCATGGGCGACTGTTTACCAAAAACACAGGTCTCTGCAAAGTCGTAAGACCATGTATGGGGCCTAATGCCTGCCCAGCGCCGGAAGGTTAAGGGAGTTGGTATGATGACAAGGGAGTCAGTGACCGAAACCCCAGTGAACAGCGACTGTAACTATAATGGTCCTAAGGTAGCGAAATTCCCTGTCGGGTAAGTTCCAACCCACACAAAAAGTGTAACGATCTAGGCACTGTCTCGAAGAGAGGCTCAGTGAAATAGACATGTCTGTGAAGATGCGAACTACCTGCACCTGGACAGAAAGACCCTATAAAGCTTCACTGTTCCCTGGGATTGGCTTTGGGTTTTTCCTACGCAGCTTAGGTGGAAGGTGAAAAAGGTCTCCTTCCAGGAGGGCCCGAGTCATCAGTGAGATACCACTCTGGAAGACCTAGAATTCTAACATTGTGTCAGGACCTACGGGCTAAAGGACAGTCTCAGGTAGACAATTTCTATGGGGCATAGGCCTCCCAAAAAGTAATGGAGACGTGCAAAGGTTTCCTCGGGCTGGACAGAGATTGGTCATCGAGTGCAAAGACAGAAGGAAGTTTGACTGCAAGACCCACCGGTCGAGCAGGGTCGAAAGTCGATCTTAGTGATCCGACGGTGCCGGGCGGAAGTGAAAGATTATCTGCCCGGGCCTAGCCAAAAACTCACTTTCGTGGTATGCATTCTAGAATCGGAATCTCTGGCCAAGTCTAGACGCTAGCACAATCGCTATTCCAACCCTTGCTTGAAATAATATTGCGCAGGATCTTGGTTTGTACTTATTCGATTTATCACGCAACAAATAAATTCTTAATTAAAAGTGAAAATATAAGAATTATCTATTGAAGTGTATACTCAGGTGATTCTCTTGTATGCCTCAAGACTTTGCTTGTATGCTGTGTGGGCAGCAATCTAACGAGCAATTGATCAGCTAATCACCACAATCCACCTGCCGAAAAAATTCCAGCACCACCGCACCTAGAACGTGTACTACACGCTCCGCCTGGGAGGAGAGAGAAAGCCATGCGCCGCCGGGAGAAATTGGAATAAATCCCAGCCGCAAAAAGCTCAAAAATTCGGACCTTAGAGGGAGAAAACTTTTCTCTCTCTAGAATTTTCTCTCTCTAGTTTTCTTGTTTTGAAAAGTTATGAATTGTATATTATGGAATAGCTAATCCCTTATATATATATATATATATATATAGAGTTACAAGAGAGACCCCAAATTGGTTTAGAATTAGTCTTCCTAATGGGTTTAGGTAGTTAATTAGTTTCCAAATCCAATTAGGTAACCAATCTAATAGGATAAACCAAATCCAAATTAGATTCCTAATCTTTAGGATTTCCTAATTCTAATTCAAACTTAAAACTTAATTAATTAAATCAATAATTTCACTTTATTAATTACTCAATTAACCCTTAGAAATAATTAATCAATTAATTAATTCTACCTATTCAATTAACTCATTACAAAATTAATCGTACCACTAACGGATTAATTTTGACACTACCATCCTACACCAGAATTACTTCCGGAACAACTTAATTAATTTATTCATAATCTCCGCACATCAAAGATATAGTGCTCATTAATTTATTAATTTACTGATAAATTAATTAATTAACTTCTTTAATTCCGAGACTAGTACCACTCGACCTTTTTACTATACTTGACATAAGTCCACCGGCTGGATTTAGTATAATAAACACTAAGAGCTCATCTCGGGAGCACCATCACCCCGGATGCACCGGTACATGGTTTCCTTTCGACAAGCAGCAGCACACCAAGTAACTAAGCATGCGCACCCAACCTACCGAGACTGTTGGCCACAATTGACCTCACCTATTGGCATATCAAAGTACACTATGTCTAATTCTCATACCCGTTCGAGTCTAGGGATTAAGAGATAGAATACTAAGAACGATTTGTCTATCAAATCAGTACAAGACAAATCATTCTAAATGGTTAAGTTCATTACGCCCCGGGCATATCTATATGATTCAACTAGTTTAGACAAACTAATTATCTGAATCACATAATAACCTAAATCGATAGTTTGTCCAAAGTTGTCTCGGTTACGAACCTCATTTATATATTATGTCTTTTAACCAATTATGAGATCTATTGTGTCACACAAGACACCTCATCATCTAGCTACATAATATAAATGGACAAATAATGCACAACAAAATCTAACCAAAATATAAATCGATATATTAACTGGGAAAATGTATAATACAAGCATAGCTTATGTATTCAACTCCAACAGGAAGGACAATCACTCAACGAATAAAATTTACTCTAGGGATAACAGACTGATCTTCCCCAAGAGCTCACATCGATGGGAAGGTTTGGCACCTCGATGCACCTCGATGTCGGCTTTTCGCCACCTGGGGCTATAGTATGTTCCAATGGTTGGGTTTTTTGCCTATTAAAGCGGTACGTGAGCTGGGTTCAGAATGTCGTGAGACAGTTCCCGAATAGCGGAGGGTAAAGGAATTTGGATAAACGTTATGGACAATTTTTGAAAGAGAGGCAATGAATAATAAAATAGGAGCTGTAAATAATAACTCCCTAATTTTATTACAAGCGTTTTAGAAAATGCGACAAATTTTTTTGGGTGAATTACATTTTATATCCCACGTGGTTCGATCAAATTATCGATACCCTCTTAAATTCTATAAATTACGTTTATCTTTTTAACCAAAATTAAATATCAAAAAATATAAAAACGGATGATTTTCAATTAAAATGAGTTTATGTGGTTGTAAACGTGAATTTTTGCAATGATCTTTTGACTCAATAACATGTTCGTGTCAGTAGTTTTACTCTTTTTTCTGTTAACGAGAGGGTTAATTATTATGAATTTAGGTGGTCAAGAAAATATAAAACTTGGAGGTGATGGAACGAGTAAACTGGACAATTGCAACACCTTCTTTAGCCCCCCATTAATCCCAGATACTCCGAGGGGGAAAATATTGACGCAATCTCAGAAGAAGGTGAAGGAATGGGAGAAGATATTGACTCATATTCAATTAATTTTGAGCCTCTACTAGGCATGTATGAACTACAGTGTGCTTCTGACGATTATGACGAAGTCGCAGATCGTTATTATTTTTCAGATGAGGATTTTTCCTATGTGCGACGTAAAAGGGGATGCCCTAAGAAGTTTTTAGATGGCTCACCGCTGGTCTCAACCTGTCATTCTGTGCGTACTCTTCGCCCGCCGCTTCGATTTTGTTGAGTTTCTAGAGTTCTGGTTTTATATGCTTATAGTTTCAGTACTCATTTGGTATAATGTAGTTTGTTTTGATATTAGGGTCTTTCAAAGTAGGAGGGGTTTGTGGCCCTTGTTTCCTTGGAATTTTAATATTTTATTAATAAACGAGTACCCAATCTCGTATTTCCTTAAAAAATAGTTAAATTTTAAAAGGGGGTTACTAGTATCACCTCAGTTTTTGGGACGATAGTCCATAAATTTTGACAAAATTGTTCTTTACTTAAAAATGAGGGAAGAGAGAGGGTATTGTACGGGGATATTCTAGTCTAAATTAAGGCAATAGAGGATAAGTAGTGGGGCGGTAACTAATAAAATTTTTTTTAGAATTGGAAGGATATCAATAATTTGACCAAACTAGAGGGGAAATAAATGTAATTCACTTTTTTTTTAAAGTCATTTTACACTTTTAATATAATTTTTGTAATTTTTAACCCTAAATTAAATTTATTTAATTAGAAAAATTAATTTTTTAAAAGAAAAATTATCTAAAAACTACTAGAAAGTAGAAACCAGAAGAGAAATGTTAAATAACTTTTGAGATAACATTTAAGTAAAATCTGATGTGTCAAGTTTTAATATTTTATAATTTTTAATTAGATAAAATTTATGGAGTATCTATCTTATGATATATTTCATCCAAGTAACTTTTTATTATCTCTAAAAAAAAAAGTAACTTTTATTATTTCGTCAAAAAAATAACTTTTTATTATTTATCTCCTATAAGTTTTGAATTTAAAATTTTAATTAAAATAAATCGTATTTCAAAACAAATTCAAAATAAATATATTTTTATCAAATTTTAATAGTTTTAGGTCTAATTTTGATCGATAAAATTTATTAAAATTATATAAATAGTTAAAAATATATTAAAATACTTTTAAATAATTGATTCAAAAAAAATATTTTTAAATAATAATTTTTACAATCCATTCACAGTCATCATTATATCTGAGTAAATTTACTAAAAAATATAAAAATAAAATTATATTTCAAATTAAACAATAAATACTCATTAAATCATATGCGTAATTTTGGGTCGTATACTGTAGGGCTATAGAAGTAAAATTCAGCATGCTCTTACTGTAGCGCTACAGTAACGTGCTACACTTGAGCGGTACAATAACGCACTACAGTTTTTTTTTTTTTTTTTGACTCACAACATTTTTAAAAAAAAATACTTTTTTTAAAAAAATAATAATATTGTAGATATCAGAGCAATAGACTATAGATATCAGATCAAGAATATAAAAGAAATCATACAATAGATTTAAAACATACTTAACAAAGGATATCACATCATGATTATATAGACATCAGATCAAAGAATACTAGACATTAGATCAACAGACTATAGATATCAGATCAAGAATATAAAAGAAATCTTACAATAGAACTAAAGCATACTTAAAAAGGAAGATCACGTCATGATTATATAGACATTAGATCAGAGAATACTAGACATCATGTGAGATCCCGCTCCAAACTAATGAGGTAATACACAAAATAACCTTCTAATATTTAAAATAAGACTTTATGCAATAAATTTTTTTAGCTAGATAAAACATAATTAGGAGTTGCAGGGATTTAATTGAAAGAAGAGTTATGTTGAGTGGGTGAGATTTAGAATTTGGGAAAATTCAGTGCAAAGAGAGTAAATAGAGTTATGGATAAGTGCTGTTGGTTATTTTAAACAAAAGGACAGAAACGAGAAGAACCCAGAAATTTGTTTTTCCCAATTTCTTTGTCTTTGTTCTCTGTTCTAATCTTCGTCAATTGACTTACATCTCCTCATTTCTTCTTCTCTTCTTCATTTCTTTCTCCATCAAGCTTGTAGTTCAACTCCTCTCCACCATAACCAGCTGACAGGGGGAAGGCAGAGGAAGAATTTTGCTTGAATGAGAATTCAGGGTTCAATTAATTTGGGAAAAAATTAACTGAAGAAGCAGGGGATATCTTGTTTTCACCCCCCTTAATCTAGGTAAGGTAACAACAATCTTCTCTAACTCTAGCAAAACTTCAAACATTGTTGGATGCTATTGCATGATTGAATTTTGGATTTTAGAATAGTTTTGTGGTGTCCTGAACTGTACGGGAAGGTTTACGGGTTTATCCTTGTTTTGTTAACTGTGGTACTGGATTAAACATGTATGGATGGCATGTGATGATTTGAACTGGTTTAAAGGTGTAAATCGTGTTATATGCTTGAAGTGAGATTGGTATTTTGTAATAGGTTCAAGATGCTTAGAAATATAGTGTTCTTTTAAGTTTAAAATGTTTGAATGATAGTATGCATAAATTATGACCTCGAGGGCATTACTATCTTGTGATTATGCCTAAATGAGTCATGAAATATAGTTTGGATGCTGCTAGACGTGGCCAGACGTTTCCAGACATGGCCAGACATAGCTAGACGTAGTTCATGTATGCAGAAATTCTGCAGCTGTCATCCAACTTCAGAAGTCCATATCTCCCTAGTTTCTCATCCATTTTGACCAAACTTTGGCTTGTTTTAAACCTCTCCTTAAATGATAGAATTTTACGGAACTTTATTTGGACTTGTAAATCTCCCATAAATCAGCTCTGAAACAGAGCTGCAAGTGCTGTTCTTTTCGCAGAAAAATCTGAAGTAATGGCTGTACTTCAGATATTCATATCTTATTCATTCTTTGTCCGATTTAAGCAAACTATAGCTCGATTTAAACCACTTTTCATAATGTTTACTCAGAAATTTATAGAACCAACTTTGGCTTTCTAGATTTTTTGAAAAATAGCAAAGAACAGAGCTGCGTTCTGTAACAGTTTTCTGAAAATTGAAACCTGCCCCTACTTTAGACTAGAAGAAGTAAAATGTCTAGGCTATTTGAATAGACATGTAAGAACGAAGAGAACCTAAGTTTTAAAGTTGTTAACCTCGACTTGCCCTTGTTGTAGGAACTCAGCTGGACCGAGGTGAGCTTCCAAAGCCTTGAGGATCGGTGAGTGTTCTCGCTACTTTTGAATGCATCTTTGTGCTATAAACTACATATATATATATATATATACATATACTGTGTATATACAATTATACTTATGTATGCATGTTTACAATACATTCCTATTGAGCAGACTTTCCATGGCGTATTATCCTTGTGTTTGGGTGTGTTATCGACGATTGAATGTTGTATGTTGTTTACGGTAGTGTAAAATGGTTACCCGGGTATTCCTTTATTGTTTGTGCACTGTTGCGCAGAGGGACCCCAAACTTGCTACGAATAGGCTGAGTTCACCAGGCCAGCAACAGGCTTGAGTGGCTGAACGAGGCCATCACGGTAAGGGCAGACTCGAGCCGTCACTGTTACTGTTACTGTTACTGTTTACTGTTAAGGGGTGAGGCTGACGATTGTGTGGGATTCCACACAGACTGGTACAGTAAGTAGTGAGAGCTTACTCCTTGGGAACAGGTAGCCCAGAGTAAGACCTTCCACACTAAATGATTTATGAATATTGAATGTGCATGTTTACTGCAGATTTCAAGGGTGATATTTCTTTCCCCTTTGAAATGGATCTACTGTCTTACTATGGCCTTTCCTTTATTGCTCATTATATTATTGTATGCTATAGTGAATGTTTTCACCATGGAACTGCTTATCATTGCTGGTTTAGTTCTGTAATGTTTCTTTTAAAAATCAACTGAGAACCTCACGAGCAATATAGCTCACTATTTTTCCTAAACTATACTTTTTCAGCTGAAGAACTACAGTAGCTGTCTGTGAGGCAAGAGGTTTTAGCAAATGTATTAGTAATGTAGTAGTTAGGAGGGTTATAGCCTACTCTAAGGCTTGTATAGAGTTTGTTTTTGAACTCTTGGGTGTCCCTTGTGTTGTATTAGTTACATGGATGTGTATGTAACTAACAGGTTTGTGAGAAACATGAGACTATGTTTCAATAATCAAGTGCTGCAGTTTAAAAATTTTGTGTGTGTAGTTTTAATTGATTTGTCATGTTTATAGTGAGTCTTGTCGTGAGGCAGGCCGACGTCCGGCTAGACACCTCCATTGGAAAGGGGTCTAGTTTGGGCGTTACACATCAGATCAAAAGACTATAGATATCAGATCAAGAATATAAAAGAAATCATACAATAAAACTAAAACATACTTAACAAAAGAGATCGCATCATGATTATAGACATAAGATCACAGAATATTATACATCATATCAACAAACTATAGATATCAGATCAATAATATAAAAGAAATCATACAATAGAACTAAAACATACTTAACTCGGAAGATCACATCATGATTATATAGACATCAGATCACAGAATACTAGACATCAGATCAACAGACTATAGATATCAGATCAATAATATAAAAGAAATTATAAAATAGAACTAAAACATACTTAACAAGGGAGATCACATCATGATTATATAGACATCAGATCACAAAATAGTAGACATCAGATCATTAGAAAACAGATATCATATCACATTATATAAAATTAAATAATTATAAATAAATAAAAAAATATTTTTTGATCATTTTTTTAAAATTCAAAAACGTAGAAAAAAAATTGTTGAATTGTTTTTAAAAAATGGACGGAAAAAAAGTTTCAGGGAAAAAAAAGAAAAAAAAGGAATAAGAAAAGAATTGAAAGCTGAATAAAGTTGGATTCAAAATTGAAAGTTACACGGGATACGCGAGTTTAAAAAAAATTAAAAACACTCTCCCAGCCCCGCACGCATGTGGAATCATTAATGAAAGATTTTGGTAGGATCTGGGTTTGCACTTGCTCGATTTACCACGCAACAAAAATTTCTATTAAAGCGGAATCTTAGAAAAGTACCTTTGAAGCGTGCACTTGGTGATTCTCTTGTATGCCTCAAGACTATGACTTCACATTGTGTGGGCAACGAACTAGAAGTCAATTGATCAGCTACTCACCACAATCCACCTGCTAGAAAACTCTAGCCCCGCAGCACCTGGCACGTACTATAAACGCACCGCCCGCAGAGAGAGAAAGCTACGCGCAGCTGGTATAGACCAAGGCCAAAATTTTAGCCACTAGAAACCCAAAAACCAGCTGCACACTTTCTTGAAAATTCGACTTGGAGAGAGAAACGTTTTCTCTCTCTAGAAATCCTGTGGATTAATTGTGTTATTGTTGTAATCTGAATGACTGATCCCTTGTCTATTTATAGAGTTACAAGAGAGACTCCAAGTTGGTTTAGGATTGGTCTTCCTACTGGGTTTCTGTTTTCCTTCAATCCTGTTTCTGGACTGATACAGATTCTGTTTCCTTCAATCCTGTTCCTGGACTGATACACACCCAACTGTCACAGGGATTCACTTATCCCAATCCAGTTCCTGGGATGAATCACTCCCAACTGACACAGGGATTCACTTATCCCAAACCAGTTCCTCGGATGATTCACAACCAACTGACACAAGGATTAATTAGTTTCTCAATTAATTAAATCTACCTTTGTCAATAACCCAGTACATAATTAATCGTACCACTAACGGATTAATTATGGCACTACCAACCTACACCAGAATTGCTTCCGGAACAACTCAATTAAATTATATTCATAATCTCCCCACATCAAAGATATAGTGCTCGTTAATTCATTAATTTACTGATAAATTAATTCATCAACTTCTTTTATTCCGAGACTAGTACCACTCGACCTTCTTACTATACCGGACATAAGTCCACCGACCGGGTTTAGTATAATAAACATTTCGAGCTCATCTCGGGAGCACCATCACCCCGGACGCACCGGTACATGGTTTCCTTTCGACAAGCAGCAGCACACCAAGTAACTAAACACGCGCACCCAACCGACCGAGACTATTGGCCACATTTGACCTCACCCATTGGCAGATCAAAGTACACTATATATAATCCTCATGCCCACTCGAGTCTAGGGATTTAGAGATAGAATACAAGGATCGATTTGCCTATTAAATCAGTACAAGACAAATCATTCCTAAGAGTCAAGTTCAATATGCCCCGGGCATATCTATATGATTCAATTAGTTTAGACAAACTAATTATCTGAATCACATAATAACCTAGACCGACAGTTTGTCCAAAGCTGTTTCGGTTACGAACCTCATTTATATATTATGTCTTTCAACCAACGATGAGATCTACTGTGTCACACCAGACACCTCATCATCTACTTACATAATATAAATGGACATAAATATGCACAACAAAATATGACTGAAACACAAATCGATATATTAAACTGGGAAACTGTACAATACAAGCATAACTTATGTATTCTACTCCAACAATTAACCCATTCTAAAAAATTACTATTTTTAGGGTGGGAGTAAATTTACATGGTGGTCATATAGGACCACCGTATAAATTACCCGTAACTTTAAACCACTTATAAAAATAATGGGAGACAGTAAATACAAAAAACAAGTGGTATTTTTTTAAAATAAAAGAGATATATTAATTTATATTAGAAATGTCTAGCAACGACTCACAAATGGAAGATATAGTCAAAGAAACATAACTTATTTACTACAGATAATCTTATATAGATCTATCCTATCAAGCGGCGGATATACCACATACTAAAATTTTAATTCAAACAAGGATACATCACTCATTTTTTGATGAAAACACTAAACTATAAATCTAATAATTAGTTCTATGATGACTGAATCTTTTTGGACCAAACCATCGAACATCATCAACGACGTCACTACCATTCCAACGAACTTCACCAACGAATACCATCAATGAAGCCACCACCATACTCTACCATTATATCAGAATCTACTGAAGGAACAAGATTCTACCAGTAGATATGAATCTACTAAAGGGCAAAATAAAATAAGATTGGGGTTAATCCCCTTTATTGGATGATGAAATTAAAAACATGAAAACGGAAATTTGTAACAAACTTATTTCCCCCCATCCTTAGAAATATTTTTGAAAGTTGAGGTTGAGAGAGAAAGGAGAGACGGCGGCTAGGGCTTCCGTGTGGATTTTAAAATCAATTGGTATTTGAATTTTTTTTTTAAAAAAAAAAAAAAAGCTCAATTGGTATAGTCTTGGAGGGAATGATATATATCTTTAAACAATCCAACTGATTAATCTGAGTAGTCTTTAACTTCATGAAATCACATCTTATTGTTCCTAAATACACCAACAGAATATATACTTCCCATCAAATCTTGCAGGCAGATGTCCTTTTTTTTTTTTTTTTTAACTCTTTTAGGGAAAAAGAGTTTAAGTACTCATGACACAAGAAATTATGTCCTTAAAAATTAAGATTGTTTTTTGGAAAAGGAATTTTAATTTATAAAATTTTCCAAGATGAAGGATGAAAAATAATTATTTCTTTTAGTGCAGGAAATATTATGTATTTGGTGTGGAATGTGAATATAGATGTATGAAATAAGGCATTAGTGGGAGACAATTTTAAGCCCTAGCTGATATCTTCTCTCCCAATCTTCACCTTAGAAAAAAATATTTTTCCCCCCATATTCCCATCATATAGGAGGATAAGGGAAATAAATTTATTGCAAGGTTTCGTTTTCTTGTTTTTAGTTTCGTCAATAAAGGGGATTAACCTCAATCTTTATTTTATTGTTCCTTCAATAGATTCAGATTTACTGATAGAATATTGTTCCTTCAAGATTCAGATCTAGTGGTAGAGTTTCGTTGATGGTGTTCGTTGTTATGGCGATAATTTCGTTGGTGAAATTCGTTGGCATGGTAGCGGCGTCGTTGATGATATTCGTTGGTTTAGTCCAAGAAGATTCAGTCATCATAGATCTAATTATTAGATTTATGGTTTGGTATTTTCATCAGAAAATTAGTGATGTATCCTTGTTCAGATTAAAATTTCGGCATGTGGTATATCCACCACTTGATATGATAAATCTATATAGGTTTATCTGTAGTGAACACAACCACTTTTATAAAAAAGAAAAAAAAAGCATTATTCCGATTATAAAACAGTTATATGATGATGTCATGAAGAATAATTTTATCTTAGATTTTGATTTTGCTTAGGACTCTTTTTATATATATATATATATATATTCTTGGCCTACATTATTCTATTCCTCCTGCAAATGTAAAAACAGTTGACTAATAAAGTATATGAAGCCTAATCAAAGTCACAACATAACATAGCATGAGGGCATGCCAAACTTTTCCTATAAATCCTTGATTTCAATGTCAATCATATGATTATCTGTGGAATAATATTCTGAAATGACTCCTTGTAAGGTATTGGATGCATTTCCAAATATTAGTTTCTTTATTTTCATTTTAAATTTTTAAGTAGAAAGATCAATTTGCTCACTAAATTATAAATACTTAATATTTAGAACGAGATTCAGATATCTAATCTAAATTAAAAAATGAGTTATTTTTACTCAATTATATCTTCTGCCGCATTACAAATATACTTAAATTGTAAGGCCTAAGTAAATATTGTTTTGACTTCCTTAAAATTAATATTTTCAAAGTCAAGTTAGGTAAGCTCCATTAATTCAGTTTCTTCATAAAAAAAAAAAAAAAAGCTACGTCGACATTGACATCCTTTATAAATGTTTTTCTAATTTTTTTTTTTTTTTTTGAAATTGTGTGATGTACTATTGCTCTAGTTTCATACACAATCTACGAAAAATAATGTTATTAATTTTGATCAATTGATTAAATTTATAGGATGATGGTAATTTCGTATTTTTTTCTTCGAAATCTATTAATTCAAAATGAAATTACTATTTACTAATTTACATGTTATTATAAGTTTTCCTTTGAACTAGTAATCTTATTAATTGTCGTT
This sequence comes from Knoxia roxburghii, assembly GCA_030378225.1. NCBI lineage: Eukaryota > Viridiplantae > Streptophyta > Magnoliopsida > Gentianales > Rubiaceae > Knoxia > Knoxia roxburghii. The sequence goes on along the minus strand of CM059420.1, from coordinate 37,775,215 downwards.
CCGTGAAAAATTAATTTTTTTTTCAAGATTATTTTATTTTTTAACGTGTCAACTGATTTGAGGGTTTGAATATTGTATAGTAATCTATGGTGCTGCTGAAATTTTGTAGCTATGGTGGCTACTTCTAGCAATTAATAGTTTAGATGATCGTTCGGTCAATCTTTAAATTATCTTTACATGTACACTAAGCGCACTATAAATAAATACATAATTTTGAGAGTTGTCATAGACGGAATAAATTAGGTAAAAAAAAAAGAATAAATTAATAAAATTAAATGAGAAAGTGGATAATGCAACAAGTAATAATTAATAGTTAATAATTAAAATTTATATGTATAATAACGTATAAGAGATAATTTTATCCTTTTATTTACCGTATTACTATCATTCATTCAGATAAATCACTTTCTGAATTCACTACACAATTACAATCGTCTTAAACTATTTTAAATACAATTTTTATGACTATGGTCACAAAATATATATATTTATTTAATTAATTTAATTCAACGAACAGAAATTCTTTTTATAAAACAAAGGGATTATTATTTTTTTAACTAATACTTTTTTTTTTTTTTTTTTGAATGGCATATATTTTCTCTCGTAATTTTTTGATAGTATATTATACGCATTGAGGAGGACGAAGAGGCGAGGAGGGCTGGCCCAGGGGCATTGTGGGCCGCACAATTAGAGTCTAGAGTCAAAACAAAACAACGTGTAGGGCCGTGACGGCACGCCCGACACAGCAAGTGGGGCCCTTGTTTCTGGGGTGAGTCAATGGGCTGATTCTGACTAAATCCAGCTGCCCCACTGGCTATTTTCACCACTCTTTGCTTGCTAAAGCCCATAGGGAATGTAAACTAAACTGAATTGAACACGCAAAATAGCCGTACTCCTAATTTGCTACTAACATTTCTTTAATTTTTTTAATTAGTGCGGATAAGGACGAGACAAATGGTGAGATTAATGCCTTTCTTTTTCTTGCTTTTGTTGATGCATAATTTGGTTTTGTATTATAAAACACGAAAATGAAAAATTTAATGACATATTAAATAATATCTTGTCAGACTCGAATGTCATATTAAATTTTATAAATTTTTATGTATTATAATAGTATTATTTAAGTAATTTTTATGTCATTTCGACTGCATGGCTTCTCTCTGTTGGATGAATAAGGGGTTCCTGATATTAGAATTATTTCACGTTCAGATTAAATTTATATGTAGTATTTAGAAGTTCTCAGTGCGTATTGGTGATTGTTTAGCATAAAACGGTTGGGTGACTTTCTTTAATATAGACCGGAGTTTTATGGTGAGATTCGACACTGTTATTTATATTTTTTTAAATTAATTTTGATTACAATAAAAGATTAATTAATTTCATCGATCTATCTTGACATTGAAGACTTGTAAGACTGTTTTTTAAAATTATATATATATATATATAAAATTCTAACGCTTAACATTAGATAACTTTGTTTCAATACTCTCCATATTTGAATTAATTTTTTGAATATTGATGTATGTATACTTCTTTCTTAATATTAACCTAATAATTTTTGGACACTTAATTAAAAACGAAAAAATTATAATTAATAAATACTTGTAAGATAAGAATTTTTAGTAAAATTATACTCCTTCATCCTAAAATAATAACTGTTATTATTTTAGAACATGGTACGATATAAAATATAAACTACTCAAGAGGAATTGGAACGAGAAACTCCAACATTTATCAGGTAATTTATCAACTGATTACTTAGCTCAAATTACTGAGAAAATGCTCGAGGATATAAGAATATATGGTCGCCAAAGAAATTAGTCATTGGTACGATGTAATTGGAGTTTTATACTTTCAAATGTACATCAGAATTAAGCAAGGTTTTAGTTTTTTCTTTTACAAAATATATATAATACTATTTTGATTCTAAATAGCTAAATTTTATTAATAATAATATTTAAACTATTACAAATAAAACTATTATAAATAGTTCAGTTCAAAATTGACCATTTTTTGGGTATAGTATAGGCCAAAATAACTATTTTTCTTATAACAAAATATATATTTTGACGTTTTCAGCTATTTAATTAATTAATTTTGACTCTTCTAGAATTACACCAAACAAGTCAATTGCTACTATTCTTCTTTGAAGGCTAGAGGATGAGAGGTGGGTTGTTGCCACTGTTCTAAAAGTACTACAAGTGGTGATATATAATATTATTCCATCTGTTATTATTTTATATTAGCAGTAAGTTAGTCACTTGGTCTTTTTAAAATAAGAATCCCATTTCAAGAATGTATAATTTATTATAAAATTTTTAAAATACAATACCTAAATTTTTGTATACTTTTTTCTCATTTATATTGTTTAGGTTGAATTTTAGAACCATACTAGTTAAAATATTATTTTATAAAAAAACTATGAAATAGAAAAAGAAGAAAAATATCGAAACAAGAATTTTTGTTTACCGGAATTTTTTTAAAAAAAAGGCTTGTCTTGGTAGCAACAGATTAAAATTGATTTCAAACTTTACTATTTTGATTAAATATTATAATTAATGCTTATAAATATATAAAAGTCTACTAATTCGAATAGTGAAAATTATATGAAGTATTGTATACTCGATTAAGGTTTTAATTTCTATTTATGATAACAAATGTAATGAATTTTAAATAAGTAACCGATGGAACCGTATAATCAAATAAGTAAGAGGTTGACACTTATAATTAAAGTCAGATATGCCAACCAAAATATATGCTTGTGGAGCTTTTTTTTTTTTAATTAATTATTTTCTTCCCTATAAACCTTATCATGTATAGTAATTTATCTTTTAAACAAAATGTTATTTTTTCTTGTGGTGTGAATAAATTATATTAGACACATTATTATATGGTGTGAGATCTATGAAAGCCATAAACTTCATTAAAAAAAAAAAAAAGTCTATAAATTAATTGTCCAATGTCTATATTCAAATAATCATCAAAAATTTTAACTACTTACTTATTTTTAATTATTTATTTTTGCTAACTAATTACTTCTTATTGTAAATATAATTCGAACTTTTACCTTGACGATTAAATATCTAAGTTCTGGAAAATCAAACCACGTCTCAATTAGTGTAAAATAAATGGGGGAAGGAGCAAGGGTCGTTATCTTGGTATGCAAAACGGAATTAGGTCTGGGGTATCAACTATTTGGATGTTTGCGTTTGTCGTTTTGTGCTATGTAGAATGTTCTGACTCTAAATAAAACGACCACTTGACCCATAGTGTATGAGTTAGCTGATGTAACGTTTGATGAGTCCCCTCCCCTCTAGTAGCAACATGATAACACCACCAAATAGTTGTTAAAACTGTCCTAATGGCGTTTAGAAACACAATTATAGGACTAATATAATAAGTGTAGGCGAATCCTAGTCGGACATTCACCCGCATGTCAACTCAATAAACCTCCCACGCTGCTCTCTCTTTACCTTAATCTTTTCATTAATTGAGTTATTTAAATTTGTCTATTTTTAGGGATACATGATTTGATCTAAGCTTTGTTACTACAAGAATGTGATTTTATTTGGTAATTATCCTAGTAATAGTATATACTCCCATCTCTCTTTTAATTTATAATACTTGAAAATTCGATAGGGATCTCCTGTTATATTTTTTGTGTTATATTTCCTGTTACATTAATGAATAAGTGATACGTGTCTAACTTTTAATATGTAACAGACGTTATGTTATTCTCTTTTTCACATTTAACAAAAAGAAAAGAAAAAAGAAATTCAAACATCGCCTCTTCCTTTATCTCCTCTTCGATCTTGCTTTCCGCCCGCCAGATTGCTGTAGCATCCTGTTCGGTCACGAGTTGCGAAGAACAATAGGTAACAGATCCTGGAAGAACATTTTTGGGGCTTGACTTAAAAGACCAATATGTTGTTGCATTTGAGTCATTGTAATATAGTTTTCTTATCTCTTCAATTAGACTCGTGAATGAAAGACTCCTTTGAAGCATGCATTTATGGGTTCGCATTTGGTTAAATTATAGAATTTTTTGTGGAGGTTTCTTCTTTGGCGGCGGTGGTTTCGTTTTGGGTGGAGGTGGTGGTGGCGGTAGTTTCTTTTTGGGTGGAGGTGGTTTCTTTTTTGGTGGCGGTCGTGGCGGAGATGCTTTCTTCTTGGGCGGTGGTGGCAAGGAAGCAATTTTTTCTTGGGTTTTGGTGGCCGGCGGAGAGAACGATCACAGAGAGGAGGAGGGAGAGAGCCTATGCTGAATTTTTTTTCTTTTCCTTTCCTTTTTGTTAAATTTAAAAAAGAAAAATGACATAGCATCTCTTACATATTAGTAACGTTTGTTACATATTAAATTGGACACATGTCACTCATTCATTGGTGTAACAGGAGTGTACAACTAAAAGTGTAACAGGAGGTCCTTACTGTTTCATATTTGGATAGACATATTAAAATATAAACTTTTTTGTTATTTTTAAATAAATTAGTTATTGTTATTTTAAAAATATTCTTACAAATTTAATACTACTCACATTGGAAAGAACCAATTAGTTGGAGGATTTTAGTTGGATATTGTTCATTCAGTAGATTTAAATCTACTGGTAGAATTTCGTTGATGATGTTTGTTGTTATAGTGACAATTTCATTGGTGAAATTCTGTGGCATGGTAGCGGCGTAGTTGATGATGTTAGTTAGTTTGGTCCACGAAGATTCAGTCATCATACATATAATTATTAGATTTATTATTTGGTATTTTCATCATAAAATTAGTGATGTATCATTGTTCCGATTAAAATTTTGGCATGTGATATATCCACATTTTGACAGGGTAGATCTATATAGATTTATCTGTATTAAACACAACAACAACAATGATATTCATACTTATAGGTTGTGTTTCTTTGGTTGTATCTTCCGTTTGTCAATCGTTGCTGGACGTTTTCTATTAAATTAATATATATTTTATTTCAAAAAAATGTAATTAATATTAATAGTAAGTATAAAAATTGTGTATAACTAATTAGGAGTATAAAAAGAGAATTGTCATTTACATTTATTAATATGTATCAAATAATTAATGTTTTAAGCAAAATAATTATTTTTTTAATATACTTGTCAAGTTTAAAAAAATTTATAATTTGAAAGGGAGAAATTATCACTCAATCTATGCATCTAGAAGTTTGGAATTCCTCCTTTCGAATCTTTGTATCATAAGGTTTAGAAAAAGGATAAAATATTTATATATAATATTTTATATTTGCAATATAACTTTTAAATTTTTTAATCTTAAATTTTCTTATTTAATGATAAATTTTTAACATAATAAAAGAGAGAGATTTTTAAAAAATGAGTTATAATAGAAGAAAAACAAAAATAATAATATTTTGTTAAAATTAAATAAAAATTAATCTTTAAATTCTATGTGTATTATTAAATATGATTTTAGAAGAATTCAGAGCGAGTAGCTTGTAAATAAAACCCTAAAACCAATCATCGGTTATATTTTTTGTGAAATTTTGTCTCACAACTAATGTAGAAATTGAGTAATTTGTATATAAATTTTTGTCTCATAAACTAGTAATAATTTGAATTAACTATTTTAAATTAATAAAAAAATTAAAATTTGTTAAATTAATCTATGAGACTAAAATGATACAAAGTGTAATCTTAATTATTTGAGCTTATACCTGCCTTATCTAAAATGTATATACTTTCTTTTTCCATCTTTTTTTATTATATTTTTAAGGTTACAAATTTTCACTGCTCCACCGTCTTAAGAATATATGACGTCGTGATCTTTTCTTCCACTCAAATTATTTTTGTTGGTTTTAATTAAAATTTATGATGAAATGGCTATTTTTATTTTTAATTAAAATACTTCCTGTTTATATATACTAATACTTGTGGGAGTTGATAAATTTACTCATCATAGGTAAAATCAGACATTTAATTTTCAGGAAAAATGAAAATTCACCATATATTACTCGGCAGATACATAAGTATCTAAGTTTCATTTTTTTATTGAAGATATTTAATACATTAAATAATGTGTAGCTAAATATTGCACATTTATGGCGTCACCCTGAGGTAATACCGACTATGAGGTCTACGAAAGAATGGGAAAACAAAGCACGAGGGATGGACTCACCTACACTATACAATGAATCACTAGGTCACGTGGCAGTCTAGCTGGGGTAGAAAAGAGAACACACGCATATTTCCTTTTTCATAAATAAAATTCCCAATATATCCTTATCATCTTTGAACTGTTGCACTACAAATAAAAGATATTTTATTAAAATTTTTAGAATCTTTCTGTCCCAAATATAAGTAATTTTCGGTTGCTTAAAAAAATAATAATAATTTTCGGTTATAAAGTTAGTTAATGTTAATTATTTCTCTTTTAATTTTTTTAGAAAGAAAGATACCAAATTTTAAAACACTCGAACTCAAAATCTATTGATTTTAAGTAGGAAGTATTAATCGCTCGGTTAGAACTCTCTTATACTCTTTTTAATTTTTATTAATTTACCATATTACTTATATTTAGGGGTGTTCACGGATCGAATTGACCGGATTTCGTATCAATCTAGAACCGATCCATAACATACGGATTTAAAAATTTTCTATCCGTAACCTACCGAATTTTATTCTGCATCCAATCCATTTTGGACCGTCCGGATTGACCGGATTTCTCTTTTTTTTTTCAACAATCTATTTTTTCAAATTAATTTTTTTATGAAAACACACACAGCTTCAAAATTCAGCCCAAAAGGAATTACTAATAGTTAAAGAAAATGCAAAGAAAAAGCATTTCTAATCATGCAGCATTTCACTACCATTCTAGTAAGTAAAAAGTAAAGAGTCTGTTTTGATGAATGGAACTAACCACAAACACAATAAACCACAGTGGCTATCTTCAAATGCATTTAGAAATGTCAAGAACTAAACTAGAGATTGAACTACCGAACTCACATTTGAAATTCTTAAAATTCCAACACTACCTTTGAATTTTAATGATATTAAACACCAAGTATTAATATATATACATATAAACTAATATTATTATTAACTATATATATGAACGGATCTGGATTGACGATCAGTTTTTTAAGGTAAATCCGGAATCCGATCTGAAATGACCAGTTTTTAATTTTTGAATCCGCTGGATTAAAAATTAAAATAAAATCTATCCATGAATCCGATCCGCGACTGGAATGATCGGATCAATCCAATCCATGAACACCCCTACTTACATTAAATTATGTATTCATTTTCTTTTCCTTTTGCTAACTATAGATGATAAGTGTAAATTTGCAAAAAAAAAAAAAAAAAAAAAAGAATATTCCTATACAAATAAGAACTCTAAAGTTGCTTATAATTTATGACAAAAGAAGTCTAAAGCAGTTGTTTATAACTTAGAATGGCACGATTATTAATTTTCTGATTTCTTTTATAGTAAAAAAATAAATATAAATATACTCTATCCAAAAAATAACTTTTAGTACTAAAATGTATTAAAATAAAAAGGAATAATAATATAAATATTAACATAAATCTCAATATATAAAACAACTAATAAATAGTGTCACATAAAGTACAATACCAAAATATCACTGTAATTTTTCAACCCTATAGAATGACGAATAACTTTGAGATTTCCTTTCTACTATCTCAAAATAATTAATCATACTTATTAATGATTTATAAAATTAAAATTTATTTACAAGTCACTTAAATTAAATCAAGATTAAATATATAATTCTCTTAAAGAAAAAATACACAATTTGTCCTATATAATAATCTTGTTACATAATTAGTTCTACACGTTTGAAACTCGACAAATTTAGTCATAAACGTTTCCAAAATTTACACATTTGGTCTAATTTAATATTTTTTTAATAGAATTTAACGCTTGACTCATCAGCCGCTAAAATTTATGCAACGTGGCAACAACGTGACTGCCATATGGCATGCGTAACAGAGTGTAAAATTCGTCAATTGAAATATTTATGACTAAATTTGTCAAGTTCCAAACGTATGAGATCAATCGTGTAATATAGTCATTATATAAGACCCATTGTATATTTTTTCCCTCTCTTAATTTATATAAATCTTTATCTCTTAATTATATTATTATCATTCCCCATATTTGAGACATATATACTGTCTATGATAAATTTGTACATTGTAATGGTGATAGTGATTTGAACAAGTGTTACTATTGGAATTTGAGATCAAATATAGCACGATACCAACTTGAGTTGAGTATAATAAGTTAAGGATGGATATGGTCCATATGTTTCGAGAAAAACAACGTGTGTCTTCAAATGCGATTCTTCGTCATTTTCTTATAAGATCAAAATTAAAAATTAGAAAATCATGCGTAAAATTAATGGGCGCCGCCCATTATCCGTCGCTGTTAAATAATGTGGCTTTGTTTCACACCACGGCATAAGCCAATTAAAACTAAAAATTGAAGAAACTGAGATCGATTTCGTTTTCTGAATTGCTATTTGTATCATGGATTTGCTATTTGTATCACAAAAAAAAATAAAAATAATAATAAAATGACCAAAATGCCCTTATAATGAAAAATGAGTAGAAAATACAAAGTGTTGTGTTAAAACGCCGAAAAAATGCGTTTTTACCATAGACACAAACGCAAGAAAAAACGGTTTTGACATGTAAAAATTAAGTATTTTGACGTTTTTGAAGCTTTAAAACGTCAAAACAATTATTTTTTAACCCCATAAAACGCAACAAAATTACGTTTTTGACACAACAAAAACGCAAATTTCCTGCGTTCCAGCCGCGTAAGAAACGCAAAAAACAGGCGTTTCCGCCGCGGCTCGCTCGCCGATTTGGGGCGTTTCCGACACCCTAAAAGCATAAAACCCCCAAATTGGCAGCAGCTTCACTAGGGCATTTTTTCTCCAAAAACTCAGTCCAAAAAACGCAAAAGGGAATAGATTTTGCCGGCCAAAAACGCAAATCATGGACGGCGGAGATGGCGAACAATCACGAAGGCACGGAGCGGGCAAAGGTCCACTGATAAACAGGGTAAAAATCGTTTTGAATTTGAGTTTTTTAAGCATTTTTTGAGCAATTTTTTCTGCCAGATCTGGCCTTTTTCGGCCCGAAAACGCCGACCGGCGGCGTTTCGGTAACCCAAAACGCCAGCGGCCGGCGTTTTCGATACCCAAACCGCCGGCCGCCGGCGTTTTGAGTATGAAAAACGCCGGCGAGCGGCGTTTTGAGCATCTCAAAATGCCAGACGCCGGCGTTTTGGGTATCGAAGACCACCCCCACCCATATTTTGATTTAAATTGATTTATCGTATGTTATAATATTATTGCTTCGTTTTATGTAGTTATTTATTTATTTATGTAATTATTCGTTTATTTATTTAGGGTGGCGCTAAGTTAAAGCCACGAGGCGAAAGGCCGGCTCCCACAGCTTCTGCTAGGAGGCAGAAGGTGCCAGTTATTAGGGGAGGTGGTGGTAGACGGGGAGGTGGTGGTAGACGGGGAGGTGGTGGTAGACGGGGAGGCGGGATTGTTATATCCGAAGGAGGACGGGGAGGTCGTGACTCCTCATTTCAGTTGAGGAATGAGTATTACGATACTACTGATTCCGATGACACTGATTCGAGCGAGGAGGAGCAGTTTGGCCATGAGGAGGAGTCACGGCATCCACATGAGCAGTCACGGCAGGGGGACGCTAGTGGGAGTGGACGGCCACTAGGGGACCAGGGTGAGGGGTATACCTACGGAGGTGACCCTTCTCACCCACATGCTGAGAGGACGATCCGGTATAGGAATCCGGATCACGGACAGTTCGAGGAGGTGGATCCTGCTGCAGGTACGCGTTTTAATTTAATTGTATTATTATTTTTAATAAATAATTGATTTATTTTAATTGTTCATATTATGAGAATTTGGTTTTGCTTGACTTATATTAAAATTGTGCACTTTTTATGTAGTTCAGTAATTATTCTAATTCATATACGTATTTTCTTTACTTATGTATGTTTTTCTTTATTTTGTTAATTATGTGTACTTATTTTTAATTAGCTTTATTTAATTACGTGTATTGTTTACGTTTTACAATTAATTTACTTATATATTTTTATATGTATATGTTGTCGATATAGTTCCCCCTAGGAAGCGCGCGCGGGAGGATCGTAGTTGGATAGTTACAGGGCCCATTGAGGGGGGCCCTATAGATGATAGCCTTATCCCTAGCTTTTTAGGGCATGTGGTATCTAGATATTGGCAGGAGGGGGTGCCTACTAGATACCACATTAGAGTCCACAATAGAGGTACCATGTACGACCTTTTTGAGAGGTGGATCGGCTCGATGACGGTCGAGGGTGCGCAGATATTGAGCGGGACAGGCCTTGGACACCTGCCCCGCATTATGCACCGTAGCATTGATGAGCCTCTCATCAATGCATTTTTGGAGAGGTGGCAGCCGGATACGAATTCGTTCCACCTCCCATTCGGAGAGATGACCATCCTCCTACACGATGTGTGGGAGATTTTGAGGATTCCGGTCGATGGTCGACTCATCACCGAGGTGACACCGTCGTCTACCGTACTGTCATGGTCGAGAGGATTGCTAGAGATTCCTCCTGAGGAGCGGATAGACGGGGAGCTGTATAGGAATGGCGGATTTTCTACGCAGCGGGTGATCGAGCGGTGTTTGCAGCGGGCCAGGGATGATTCGGACGTTGCTGTTTTAGTATGGAGCCTTATTGGGACTTGTCTGTTTACAGACAAAAGTTCCAATAAGTTTATGCCAGCCCCTGTTGTACAGGTTAGGAATGGGCTGGATCAGATTGGCCAGGAGGCATGGGGTACCGCGACACTCGCGTACTTGTATTACCATCTAGGGTGCGCGAGTCGTCACGGGACGCAGGCAGTCGCTGGATGCATGACTCTACTACAGTCATGGATCTACGAGCACTTTCCGGATTTCAGACCCCACCCTCTGCCCCTTCCATTGCACGCCGCTCAGCCACGTGCAGCGAGGTGGGCCATCGACCACCATCGGGCCACAGAGCAGCGATTGGCAGCCATACGACTTGCGCTGGACGAGATGACAGCCGACATGGTTAGTAAATAGTTATAAATGTTTTCAAATATATTTTGATTTAATATATTTTATATATTTTATTATTCACAATCATTAACTACTTTTAAAAGGTTACTTGGATGCCTTACGGACGGGACGCCGTTTCGAGGACGCCGAGGACCCTGTACCGTGGACTTATTGCGTACAGGGACTACATCAAGCCGTACATGCCAGACCGATGCGTCCGACAGCTTGGGTATGTACAGTGGATTCCCGCGCGCTTCATCCGTCCGGGCCGGGACACCTACCGCGGATACTCAGGGAGATCATACGTGGTACGGCACGCCGTTGAGTATGCAGAGTCTGCGTGGGAGGAGTTCGGCACGTCTTCCATGGGTATTTCCCTAGCTGGCCGACAGCGGACAGGTGGCGCTGTTCCTCGGAGTGCTGCGGTCGACGGCTATTTAGGTTGGTTTCGTCCCAGATCACGTCCGCGCGTACTTCCCCCGGATCCCCAGGCTGCTATAGAGCCTCCTCGACCACGTCGCGCCGCTTCAGAGTTTGTAAGTATTCATATTAATTAATGTAATATATTTTATATGTTAAATTATGTTCAGAGGAATCTAATATATTGTTTATATGTTTGCAGTGGATGGGTCAGTATGGTCAGCTACATCATGCATTATTAGATGTAGTGCGGGAGAGCGTTCCTGATTTGTACGATCAGTTCGCACCTCGTACTGCAGATCTAGAGGATGAGTTCGACCGTTCCATATGATCTTTGGATTGTACTATTTTTGTATACATTATCCGAATATTGTATTATTATTTCGCTGATTATAGTTTATTGTATTCTTCATATATATGTTGTATTTTTTAACGTATATTTCTCCAAGACCCTGTTAAGTAATTATGTTACATTAAATAAACAAACCTTCATCATTTATTTAATTAATTGACTAAATTAAAGGGCGTATTTACATGTCCTTAATGGAGACTCACCATCAAAACCTGTATGAATGCGGTGTGATCTACCTGTTGATCGACCAGATGACCCTGAACGGCACCTGCCACGCCGGCCACGTGTCGCTCTTTCTCGTGAGCTCCACTCGCGCATAACAGAATGATGTAATCTATTTGGTGGTCGCCCCCTTTGGGGTCCCGATGTACCTGGCTCTCCAACACTGGCCATGTCAGGGTACATCTGCTCTACGTACGCCCTATTCAACAGCCGGGCCAAAAAAGACGGACTGGTAGATACGGTGGGGACTACTTCCTCGTTGAAATACCTTAACAAACATATATATCAACTCCAAATATTTCTTCAAAAAAAAAAATTGTCAATTCAATTGCATAATATTAAATGTCATAATTGAAAAATGCACCTGATGTCCTCATCAATGTAATTCGCATCACCATGTGATGGCACAATGGTCAGCCTCTTCCAAAACTCATGCACGTGTGGAAGTAAGGGATATTCAGGCAATGACTGTGCCTTGAATATGTCGCACGCACAGGGAATCCCACGTGTCACCTTGGGCACACATCCACATCGCTCAAGTACAAGGCCTCCCAACTTATCCTTCCGCCGAACTTCTTTCCTAACCAACTTCAAACAATGGTGTGACACGTACTTGTTCAAATAACAGTATGGATATCCCTGCATACTTGTTTGAGTCGTGGAGATGGAAGCCTCAAGGGAGCCTCTATAATAATGTCAATTAAAAATAAAATTAATCGAAATATCTAAATAAATAGAAGCATACCAACAAATGAAATTCAAAGACATTAAACAACATCTGCTATAAACAATTAAATAAGAAAACTAACCCGATGTGAGGGTACAAGTGGCTGAGGTGAGAGTCAATCTTTGTGAACAAAGTGTCAAGGGAATTGGTGGAAGAATTAAGCCAATCTTTCATAGCCGCATGCGAAGCCTCTACTCTGTTAGTGGAAGTATTACCAAAGTGGAGAAATTGATTGGTCCAGGCTCGAACAAATTTCTCCTTGTGAATGAGCCATGTAGTCTCTAGATATTCAACAGCCAACGGCTCAAGGAGAGTGTACTTAACCTTGAAATTCTGCAATAAACGATTAAATTCCTCTACTGTCGGAGCCTTAATGATTTTCTTCCACCAGTTGTCATGAATATCACATGCCAAATTTTTGTTCCTCCTCCCAACATTTTTTTCCAACCACGCGTTCACATCACGCCCAATATGCCACAAACATAACAAGTGATGTGAAGCGGGAAAATGATCCTTAATCGGCTGTAACAAGCCCAACTCCCTATCTGTCACAATCACACTAGGTGACAAACTAGCCGGCAGCAAAAATCTCAAGTTCCTCATAACCCAGTCATATGTATCCTGTTTCTCATTCCTGACAATAGCAAATGCAATATTGAAATTCTTATTTGTAGGAGTCATACCTACCATCTCAACGACAGGCATTTGGTACTTGTTCGTCTTGTAGGTAGAATCAATCCCAACCACCCAATACCATCTGTTGAACATCTGAATTGATGTTGGATGTGCAAAGAATACATGTGTGATCTCATCAGTGTTCGCATCCTTCAGAATCTTCAGATAGTACTGCTTCTCCTCAGCCAAATGAATAAATTGCTGCCCAATATTCCTACCTTCCAATCCGGCGGTCTTCATCTCTCCTTTCAAATTGTACACAGATTTGATTGGTACCTGGGAATCGGGAAACTGTTTATTAACAGCTTCCCAAACACACTTTGGCTTTACATTCGAACGCAGCATAAATTCAGCAACAGCCTTTGAATCCTTTGTAAAATGGCTCAACTGTCTGTGACCATATGGATGCATTATACCTGTAAATCACATGTAATTATAATAACAATTAATACATACAACACATCAATAAACTTAATTAATATTATGCGCAAATAATGAAATACCAGTGTGATTGTGAGTTGACGCTGCTCCTGGGTTTGTATAAACCTTGTGCCGTCCCAAATCAATCCGCTTACAAGTCAACCTAAAGGGGCAATTAGTGCCGCTCCTTCGTGTATTCTTCCGTCTAGTTGGGAGAGGGGCTTTGGCAGGATCTCTCCATCGCTTGCACGAGAAGTAGTACGTCGCAAATCCTTGGTTGCCTCCCCTCTTTGTAATCACAAACTTCAGCCTCTTAGCTATTTTCTGGCAATATTTCAAAGCCTTGCCAATAGTTCGAAACTCTCTGTCAATCTTGAAATATCCACTCAAATCTGCGCCAGGTTCAAGTTCCACCGGCTCCCCATGAGTATGCTGAATTTTTTTCTGCAAATGTGCGTTTTTATCTGCAAAAAACGCAAAAATGGTGCGTTTCATGCATTAAAAAACGCACCCAGATGTGGTTTTCAGCAACCTAAAACGCAGAACTTTTTATATAATGCATGTCAAAAACGCAACACTTTTTATATAATGCATGTAAAAAACGCAACACTTTTTACATAATGCATGTCAAAAACGCAACACTTTTTATATAATGCATGTCGGAAACACTAAAAAGCCACTTTTTCTACACTCAGAAACGCTAAAAAGGGACGTTTGACCGCTTCCTAAACGTCATTTTAGCGTGTTTCGACATACAATATTTTTAAAAAAACTTATATAACTATAAGGTACGGAAACTTACCATATCGTGATGATTCGCTTGCTAAATATTCTTTCGCCGTCAACTGAATGATCCAACAATGTTGTTAAGTTAAGAATTTATCTGGATTTGCTTTTAGGATAGTTGTTGTGTATGAGTTTTTCAGCCAATTCACATGAATTTATGTAAACGTTTTTTAACTTCTGTACATGTCATAAACGCAACATTTTAACGAGCGAACCATGGTGGAAACTTCAAATTTTGACGTTTATTGGTGTAAAAAACGCAATATTTTAACGAGCGAACCATGGTGGAAACATCACATTTTTGCGTTTTTTACATGCAAAAACGCACACATTTGGCGTTTTTTACATACAAAAACGCACCCGATTGGCGTTTTTTTCCATATAAAAACGCAATTTATGGTAAATTTTGTATGTCCAAAACGTTTTTTCATTGCGTTTTTTTGAGATTAAAACGCAATTTTCGCCCCTTTTTTGACATAAAATCTGTCAATTTTTTAGTTTTTTTGTTCATAAGGGCATTTTGGTCATTTTATTATTATTTTTATTTTTTTTTTGTGATACAAATAGCAAATTCATGATACAAATAGCAAGTCCCTTTCGTTTTTTGTAACTCTATCTAGTTGTGGTTGCCGCTTCGAGCCATCACTTTTTCGGCATGTAACTTAGTATTCACTAGAAGCTTCCTTTTTTGTTATTATTTTTCCCTTAATTAAGAATGACGTGTTACTTTGCATTTTTTAAATATATATAATGAGATTTTTTTTTTTAATTAAAACAAAGACGAAATTTGGAAGAAGCGAAACTCATTTTTATTAATGAGAATAAGTTGATATAATAGCGCACTTGAAGTAAAAGATAATTATTTGATAAATCTAAGTAAAGTAAAATCTTTTAAACGATAAGACAGACAAAAGTAAAACCAATAAACCATTAAAATTTTTTGTGAAATCTGCATAGCCAAAAAAAAAATCCGTTGCACATTAGTTACAGACATAAGACATAAGTCAAGGAATATTAGTGAGTAAGCATAGTAGTCTAAATCTCAGCCAATGCATCATACTCTTTCGAGAAAAAATTTATTCCTATATATTTGATAGTCGATAAATTTAGTCATAAATTTTATTATTCACAACACATTTAGTCTTACTAACATGTTTTTTAATTAAAAAACATATTTTAGAGTCTGTTTAATAAACTAATTCAATACTTATTCTAAATAGATTAAGTACTTAATTGATTAAGAGCGTTTGATAACTCAACTTGTTTCTGACTTAATGAATTAAGAATTTTTTAATTAAGTACTTAATAATTAAGTACGTTTGATAACTATAATTCAAGGCCTTCAGAGATTAAGTGAGTCTGAATTGCAAGTATAATTGTTGCCTTAAAAATAAGTTATTGGTGAATCACTTATTGCTGAACCAAATTGCTTGTAATTTTTTTCTTATTTTTAATATTTATTATTCTTTTTAGTTTTTTTTAAATAATTTTTATTTTATTAAATATTTTTTAAAAAATATTTTATCATTTAAATAAATAAAAAATACATTTATGACATGGATTTTTATTTTTTATAATTTTAATTAATATGTGATATTTATTTAATTAATATTTTAGTTTTAAAATAATAATAACATTTTAATTTATTATTAAAAGTTTTTAAAATATTTTTATTAGTAAAATTTCACATTATTATGTAAAAAATTACACATCTTAAAAATTATATTATATATTAAAAAAATATGTTTCTAACATTTTTTTAAAAAATAAGGTGATTTAATTTAAAATTTAAATGTATTTAATTTTATAAACTTATTTTATAATTCAGACTTCAGATTTCAGACTTCAAATTCAGATATATTTTCTAATTTTATCAAACAGAGCTAACTTAATGAATTCAGACTTCAGAATTCAGACCTCAGATTAAGTTTTATCAAACGGAGCCTTAAATCCATAATAATATGTTAGTCTATGTGCCATAAATTTATCACATTAACTAAATTAATCCATGTGTCATTTGCATGATTTAAGAATTGACGAAATAACAATTCAACTATTAAATATTTAAAAAAATAGTTATTATGACTAAATATATAGTATTAGCAAAGTTTAACAATAAATTTATCGACTACCAAACGTTTATGACTAAATTTATCACTAGGTCATACATTAAGGACTATTCTTACATTTGTTTTCCTTTTGATAACATTGAAATTACATATTGATTACCTAATTACATCTAAAGGTCAAACAGATGTTGCTCCCTACACTTTCACCCCCAAATATAGCTATTATCTATGCCTTCACCGAATTCTGCAAGTCCAAATAAGACTCAACAAAAAGAAATCCTCCATCACCCCGCCTAATCCCCTTCTAATAATATTATATTATACGTAAATATTACGTGAATATATTCATGTTTATTATAATAGTTTTAGTTAATCAAATAAAATTATTATATTTCTATTTAAAATTTATAATTCAGTTATAAATTAGGTATAAAAAATGTAATCATAATACTTACTCCTCTATTCTTAATCAAGAATTTTATAATATTTAATGCCTCTAGCTCGCAATGGGATCTAGCCATATCGTTGATTGACTTTTGAGGTTTAAGCGAGTTGAAAAACTTTTCCACTTCAAAAAAAAAAAAAAGAAAAAAAAAAAAGGAGTTGAAGAGCCACTCATCATTTGACTTGTGGACTATCACCAGAATTAATCAAAAAGTTTTACCCCGTGGGGTTGACAACTTGACATCAGGATCAAATTGACTTTCCCTTTCTTAGACTCTATTTTTCTTCTCTTTATTTACTTGTGCTGCCTCGCCTTAAAAGATGTCAATTAAAAGGCTCTACGGTTGTTAATTTTTTTTCCCCCCTCATTTACAGCAAATCCAAAAGCATTAATATGTATTTTTACCAAGCTCACGATCGATCAACTCGCTTTTGTATGTAACTCATCATTTTAACTAATTAAATTATGTTAGTAAATTATCATCAATAATTTCACAAATAAGTTATTGAATGAGTCAATTTCAAGAAATAGATAATTCGATAATCATAATTTTGTATTAATACTCATATAATCAATTGTCTTGAATGTTAAACATATCAGACAGCAGATTTTTAGTTCGTATTTATTTCTTATATACCCTATTATGCGTAATAGTTTAAATATTCATGAGTATGCGTTTTACTTGAAATGAAATGAATATACTATCCAAATAGCCAATGAAGAAAAAATAACGGAAAGAAATGTCCTTTTTTAATTCTAAATTTGGCTGAGGATTCAGATGTATTAGGTATAAATTTTACTAGTTATGCTTAAGTTTTTATCATTTACCTCATCAATTTACACTAAAATGTCTTCTATAATATCTTATTTCTTTCTCTCTCTTTAAATTAAAATGATAATTTTATTAAAATTAAAATGATAATATTTAAAATTGAGACGATAACTAATACTACTCAAAAGAATTTCTTTTCCTCTTTTGAGGAGGAGGTGACATACTTAATACATCATCACTCATACAATACTAATGAAGGAATTTCGTGATCTTAACCAATTATGTCAACTTGTCACTTTCCAAAGGGCATTTCTCAAGAATTTATTTATTTTTTTTTGTGGGGGGGGGGGGGGAGGAGGGGGTGTGTGGGTGTTTCAAGAGGTGACCAAACACAAAGGGGCATACGCATACTATAGTGTGTTGTTTTAGGTTCCGTGAAAAAATGATGGAGTTGAGAGATGGGTTGGACCTACCCCTGTTTCCTAGCGTTCCTTTCTTCCCCCCTCTCTCCCTTTTGGTCCAAATTCATGATTGCTTAACGGAACAAGTAGTCATTGCTCCTACAACTTTGTATTTTCCACACGCCTCACACATTTTTCCCTTTTCCCCTTTCCCCCTTCTTCTTCTTCCTTCTTCTTCCCCTTGTAACAATTCATGGTCTCAATTTCTTTTCTCCACTATTTGAGATGATATCACTTTGTCTTTTGTGTCTATGTTTTAAATAAAATTTAGTCATCATCAACATTTAATGTTTAAATCTTATTTATAAAAGTATTATGAAAATAGTTGAACGTAAATTTTAAATTTTTAAAGGATTGAATTACAACGGTATAGAAAGTAATTATTGACTAGAATTTGACCAGAATAACTCTACTAGAAAAAATTTCGATCGTTTTGAGAACAAACAATCTCCCTCGCCACCATGTAGTTCCGCCAATGATTATGAATAAAACCAAAATTTTATATATGTATTTATTTCATTGTTGGTCAATCATTTTAAAGAATAGATATGTTTATAAATTGGAGTATATTTCATTTTAGAATACTAGTTATTTTTAATTATACTATTGATGTCAATGAATTAGTTTATGGTAGTTATTTGTGGAGTATTAGTTTACTAATTTGTTTATATGGCGTCATGCGCTCATTTGCTTTATATTTTTGGAACGAAAACGTAAATAAAATTATTTGTTTAAGCCATGGGAAAATAGGATTGTTTTTGTACTTAATTCATCACCTAATTAATGAAGGGCTCGGGGACAAAGATTATCCGAATTCGATAATGATCCAAGGAAGAAGAGACAACCAAGGATTTGCGATCTTTTCAGCTTTACTTGCCCCAAATGATTAATGAAACCAAACTAATCTATATTTTCTTTTCACAAAAAAAAAAAAAAAAAAAACTAATCTACATCTACATTTACATCTCTATCTCTTTTATTTTCTTTTTAAAAATAATTTTAGTCGTAGACTCATTATCTCGTAATTTATATTTTGATTTTTTAAAGTTTTATATTAAAAATAAAAAAAAGCACTAAAAATAAGTCAAAATATAAAATAGAAAACAAGAAATAAAAATAACATTCCAAGAAAAGCATTATCTCCTCGGTTGAATTTTCTCAATTCATCATCATGGAAAGTCCATAGAGTATTTGATGGTTCAAGTTTTGGGAACTTTGATTACTTCTCCAACCAGCTAAGCTAGCTCAGTCAGCCACTACAAATATGGTAAAAACATATATATAATAGTGCCTACTAATGTTTAAATCTAATCCTACATCAAAACTCAATGTATAGTCAATTAATTTTAGGTTAAATGGTTATGTTAAATTAATAATTTTACACAGTATTAAAGCGGGTTTTGTTAGGTCTCCTCCTACATATTGTTGCCTCTATGATATGGACCCATAAATATGTTGCCCGAAGTTTATTGGGCTTCTTAAAACGTGTGTTTTTCTTATGATTTGAATTCCAAAGTGTACTTATTGATTTGTGCCATGAATTTAGATAGTACTGTGGGTTAGGGTCCCAAACCCACATAAAAAACTCACACACAATGGGACCATTTTGAATTTGATACTTATATTAAATAAATAAATTCTACATATTCAAATATTTTTAACGTCAAAATATTAAATATCAAGAGAGAACGAAATAGACGTAAAAAAAAAAAAAAGAATAACCTTGAAAAAAAATTGTATTTCATCTCTCACTATCGTCTCCATTCGAAGATTTAAAAAAGAGAACTTGTCCAAATTTGGCCTTATTCCCTATTCCCAACTAAAACATGATCTTTTGTGTGTTTTATTTTAAGTAGCCCAAATTCTTAATCTTTGAAAACAAATCTTGGGAGTCAACAACAACAGAGATCATTTTCAGCCAACCACCTTCTCAAATAAGTCAGCATTTATAATAATACAAAGTCAATTTTTCTTACGTTTAAGTAGTAAGCATCAAATTTTAAAAGCCTTCAATTCCAACATATTAGTCCAATTTCTAAATTAAATTCTTAAAAAAATACAAGAACAAGTGAATTTACGTTGATAAATTTGCTACTAGTAAAAAAGAAAAATTTTATAAAAGACTAGTACAGTAATAATTAAATTTTAACAGCCTGCCCAAGTACTTTGAAAAAAATACAATTTTGATCTAACATATTTGACGAATTTACACTTTTGGTCTAACATGTTTACAACCTAAAAATACCCATTATGTTTAAAATTTTACACAGTTTTAGTTCAATATGTTTATTTTTTATGGACCAAAAGTGTATAAATTTTCAAACACAATAATTATTTTTGAGAGATCTAAACATGTTAAATGAAAACAATAAATTTGCTAAATATGTTGGATTAAAATTCCATTTTTTTTCCCAAGTATTTTTGTCTATGAAAAAATCTAAGTTTTGGGTCCATTATGAGTCAAGGAATTGAGGATGGCTATCAGCCAAACGCGGGGAAGGTTAAACTGCTCTTTTCTAAACAGAGAAGAGAATACTGACCCTTGTTGATGAGGTTGCACTCTAAATAAACTAAGTTTTCAACTTTGAAATGATAGGGTCATATATGCTGACCAACAAAACGGGAGATCCTGCTTACACCAAATCAGCAATTGAATATTTTTTATAAATTGTAAGGGAATAAGGTTTATAGAGAAAATACAGTTAAATAGGAGAAATAATATTCATGTAGCTTGCAAAATATATATATTTTTTGTAGGACTCATCTTGAGGATGTGTTTATTTTACGAGAATAAAAATGAAATTTTTTATTTGTTTAGTAAATTAAGAATAATTATCATTGTTTTAAACAGATAATTATACAATATGATATTATTTTAACAATTAATCACATTAAAAAAATAACAATCAGAATCATTTTACAAGTGATACATTTTCATAGTTGCGAAATTAACACACCCGGAAAGTTATGCCAAAATAAATTAAATAAGAAAAGGTATGTATTTAGAACATGAAATAAATTAAATAAAAATATTATATGTGTAAAATTTTATGCAATTAACTATTTTATTCTTTCTTATATACTTGATCATAGGTAATAACGTATGTAAACATCATAGACGATGAGGTTTTAAAAGTATTTTACTCATATTATAAATATGATTCTAACTATAAAATGTATAAAGTATTAGTTAAAACTGGTATTTTAATTTTTGGGACGAAGTGTACCAATATGGGTGTTGGGGGGAGTAGTTGTTGTTAATATTGCGTTCAATAAAATGCTAGTTTTAAGATTTTTTTTTTTTTTTTGTTGAGATCGTTTTATTACAAAAACAAAAATAAATAAAATAAAAAATTGATGCATCTACAATATCTAAGATAAGTTTCACACGATCGCGTTTAACAACCAAAAGTCCAATATATCTCTAAATTAAGCTAAAAAAAAAAAAAACAATTATACAAAATTGTGCTTAACAAACATTAGGTTAAATGGGCATTTGCAAAATCTTTAGTCCTTATTTTAAGTAAATTGCAAATACACTAATTATTTATTTGCAAATTATAAAAGACTTCCTCATATTTTATACTATAGCATATGTCTCATCATCTTTTTAATTGATTACCATTAATGCCAAACTTGGATTCCCCGTCCAAATCAATAATTAAGCTGAACAAAATACTCGTCTCCTGTTGTAAATGGTCAAAAAGACCCTTAATCTATAATTAATTTTCAAGGTTCTATGGTACAAATGAGTATTTTACATTGAGCTATTTAAATTTTACCTAACAACCTCTTTTCTTTTTCACCTTTGTCTTCTTCATTTCATATTATGGCGTAACGTAAAAAAATTATTTTTTTAATTGTAAATTTTAAAGTAGTACTTGTACGCACCAAAATTTGAATTGAAATGATTACCAAATTGGAAACTTATAAAATTTAATAAATCAACTATTAGTTTTAGGAAAAGATGGATAGTTAAAGTTGTAAAGGCAAAAATTGATAAAGCTAAAGTCTACCAAATGGGCTCCAAACCATTTTTCTTACTTTTGGTATTTGTCATTACTAATCCAATCTGTTAGCTTACATGTTTTAAAGAGTGAGAGTATTTTTTTAATTAATTTTTAACTTTTTAATAATAAATCATCTCTATTTAATGTTAGACTTGTAATATAATAATAATAAAAAGAAAAGATTTTGAGAGAAGAATTGTAGTAAAAAATAAAATAATATTATTATTTAAATTAAATAATAATTACTCTTTAATTTATATGAATAATATTAAATATCAGTTAAAAAATTAACAGAAATAATAACTAGGCTTATAGGCTACCAGACAAGTAGATTGTAATTCGGTTAGCTATTCTCACATAAAACTAAGAATTTGAATGAGAGAGAGAAAGAGGGAATATGAAAATATATATTGATTCTCTTAAAAAAAAAGTATTTTATGTATCTATTATGAAAGAAACGTTACTTCCTCTATTTCATAATAATAATCTTGTTTGAAAATTGTTTTATTATGTAAAAATATACCATTTTATGTATTTTTACTATATGAATATATATTATTTTACTTTTAAAATCTAAATTAATATTATTATATACAATTTTTATGTAATTTACAACTAACATATAAAATTGCAAATAAAAAAATATAATACTCCTTTCGTCCTATAATATTGTCGTATTTTTAAATTATTTTCTTATTCTACAAAAATAACCCAGTTTTTATATTGTTACTATTGATATATATAAAACTAATTTTAATTTTAAATTCTAAATTAATATGGTTATATTTATTTTAAGTAATTTTATAACAAAAATATAAAAATACGTAATAATAAACGAGTTGTATTTTATTCAAATAAAAGGTTGTGTATTGTTCAAATAAAATTATTATTATAAAATAGAAGGAATAATGAATATTAGGCCTCTTCTCTTCTACAGATGAAGGAGTGGTTAGTGCTTAGAACTAAGCTTCCTTCCCTTAAAAAAAAATGGTTATTTTAATCCATAAGTGTCTCCTAAGAAATCATCTAAGCAAGAAAAAGTTGGGTTGAACTGCTTATTGAATATATTAAGGTTTGTGGTCAGATAATATTCATTACCAGTTTTATATTAAAAGATTCAACTCTTTTACAAAGGAAGATTAGTTTGCACGCTCTTGCTTTACTTTAAGTCAAATTTAAAGGCACCAAAAAAAATATTAAATAATATTAAAATTTTGAAATTAAATTTCAGTATTATTAAAAAAATAATTTAGATGGTAACATAATAAGCAAAAATATATGACAAGTAAAAATGGGTCCGGTGATTAACAATTTTTATTTAATATCATGAGGTCAGGAATATAATCTTTCTTTTGCGTTTAAAATACAGACCATTAAGTCATAAAATTTATTAATTTGAATAGAATGTTTTTTTATATATATATAAAAAAAGTGAAAATTGAATTATCATTGACGTATAGAAGTTAGGCCTGTTTTTCTTTAGAAATCTTATTTTGCTGGATTTTCACCTAATCTTTGGGTATATTCTACTTCTTCTACCTTGTTTAAAATAATGGAGAATAGTTTCTGTTTAGTCAATGGCTCAATCTTTGTTTTAGGCATTGTTGCAATCTAAAAGCTTTAGACTTATAGATCGCTTCGTCAACTTTAAATATTTTTTAATTTTCAACAATACCAAATCACGCAGTTTAACCAACCACCAAAGTCAAAGTGAATGATGATCACGACTATGGTTTTTGTTTTATTATTTTATTTATTCGTTAGGTTCTTTTTATTTTTTTTTTCATTTTATAATAAATATGTCAATTTTATCGATTTAACTAGGTAAAAAAAATTACAAAAGATGAAATATAACAAAGATGAGACGTCTTTCAATGGTTACACCTCTTAAACTCTACGATCAAAATTGACATTTTAGTTCTTTTTTATATATGGAGTTAGAATTTTTATTTTTTTAAAATAAAAGATATATATTAATTTACTCGAAAACATCTTGTAACAATTGACAACAGGAAGATACAACCAAAGAAACACAAATTATAAGAATAATTGTGATTGTTGTATTTACTACGTATAAACTTATATAAATCTAACATATCAAGCGGTAGATATACTGCATGCCGAAATTTTTATCTGAACATGAATATATCACTAATTTTCTGATGAAAACTTCAAAACATAGATATAATAATTAGATCTATGATGACTTAATCTTTTTGGACCAAACCAGCGAACATCGTCAACGATGCCGCTACCAATTCACCGAACTTCACCAACGAAACTGCCTCCATAACAACGAACACCATCAATGAAGCCACGACCAATACACTCCCAGTAAATTTGAATCTACTGAAGGTCAAAAGACTCACACATGATGGGATCATTTTGAATTTGATACTTATATTAAATAAATAAAATTTACATATTCAAATATTTTTAACGTCAAAATATTAAATATCAAGAGAGAACGAAATAGACGTAAAAAAAAAAAAAGAATAACCTTGAAAAAAAATTGTATTTCATCTCTCACTATCGTCTCCATTCGAAGTAACAGAAATAATGATATTGTAACCTAGTAAGATTTTAAAAAAGAGAACTTGTCCAAATTTGGCCTTATTCCCTATTCCCAACTAAAACATGATCTTTTGTGTGTTTTATTTTAAGTAGCCCAAATTCTTAATCTTTGAAAACAAATCTTGGGAGTCAACAACAACAGAGATCATTTTCAGCCAACCACCTTCTCAAATAAGTCAGCATTTATAATAATACAAAGTCAATTTTTCTTACGTTTAAGTAGTAAGCATCAAAGTTTAAAAGCCTTCAATTCCAACATATTAGTCCAATTTCTAAATTAAATTCTTAAAAAAATACGGGAACAAGTGAATTCCGATAGTCAAATAGTATTTTATAAAAAAAAGACAATAATTATAAAAAAAAATCCAAGTGGCACCAGTATTGGTGACAAAATAAAAAGAAAGACCAAAACCGAAATAACTTTATTAAGGAGAATAAAAAATGAATTTAAGCCTAGAATTAAATATATTTCTTGACACTTAAACAATTAGAATTAGAACTTGTTGCCATGGAATAATTGAGTATACTCAACTTTTTTTTTTTTTTTTTTTTTTGAGCATATCAGCTAGGGCAATGCTAGATCTAGTTTCCAAAACTTTTGTTTTAGAAAGGAGTTTAGAAGAAAAATATATATTATAATATACTATCAAAATTCACATTTAAATATTATTTTCAACTCATTATTAGATGATCAATTAAATGTTTGATTTTTAGTTGTGGCAACTAGTGAAAAAATTAAGTAGCCTTTCCAGAAGATCGGATTTATGGATCAAGAGATAACAAATAAATTCTTTAAAATTAATTATCTCTTCCTTATAAGTTTTATGTGTAATAGCTTAGTACCTTTGTAGTTTTTTTTTTTTTTAAAAGAAAATCATGCTGAAAAGCTGAAGCAAATGAAAATGGAAATCAATGGAACAAGGATAGTGCGAAAAGAATGCGAGAAAATCATGATACTAGAGGTCCATTGGGCAGCAGCCCAAGTATATCACTCTATCAAGATTATTCATTTGGGCTTAACACAGGACTAGTCTGCGTTGATCTGTGTTCACATGTTGAACCATGACAGAGCCCGTCGAAGCTCCCAAAAGTAATCCAATTTTCCACTTAACTACAATTAATTTGTAACGATAGTGGTATCAGGTCGAAATTTTAAAGGAAGCAACTTGTAATTCAAAAATCAACGATAACCAAAGACAGGTCTGATTCAAGAAAAAAAATTAAATTGTAATAAAATAAATAAATAAATTCAATAAAAAAAGTATCAAATGCAAGAGAAATACGACTAATTAACATGTTGATCATAAGTTCAAGGGTTTTCTTTCAATTCAAGCATTCAACCTCTACTATTATTAGGATAACCGTAATAACTATGGACTCTCTAATTTAGTTATCCAAACCACGCATTTAATTAACTTTTGCTATGAAGAATTGGACACGATAGCGTTCCATATTCAACCATAACAACATTACACATAATAACTAATTGAAAGCCAAAATTAATTAAAAGAGATAGTTGCAATTAACTAATTTCGTCCAATTTTTTCACTTTAGATCATCATGCATGAACAATTAACTCTCACCAATCATGTATAGATCGACTAATTGTTACTTGATACTACCGGTTCGTGTCAATTACGTAACAGTCAACCTGTAGATAGCACAGAAAATCAATACTAATTGAGTAAAGAAGGCTCAATTAAACCAAGAAACAATCGCAACTTGAATTTAACAAAAGAAATTAAATCAAGCACAGAACCTCACAACATCCTAATTAAATCAAATCCATTGGATTAGAAAAAATAAGAAGTTAGCCACTCATGTTCATGAACATGACTTGAAAATTCCTGAGAAAGTTAAAGAATAAACTGAAGAGAAATAACACTTTTCTAAAAATTCTATTCTACTTATCGTCTCTGCTCTCTACAGAGAACACTCATATTTATAAAATACTACCCAATACAGTAAACTAGTAAAAAGAAAAGATAATATCTTCCTTAAATAAAGTAACCAAAAGATTTAAAAATCCTAACTCCTAATCTTTGACTAATCTCAATTCTAACCAACGAAATATCCATTAGCAAAGGTAAATCTGTAGTGCAGAAAATTCAGCAATTGTAACTTAGTCCCTGAAATTTTTAAAATTTCCATTCGAACCTCCATAACTCTAAAAAATTGCAATTTGGTCCCTGCATGTGCAAAACTAAGCAAAATGTCTTCAAAATCCAGAATTCAGTCCCTAACACCAAAATGTGAATATGAACAATAATTTATCTTATAAAAGTCTACAAATCTACAAGATATACAATAAAAACCAATAACTTAATAGACTTATCAAACCAATCCAACCATGCTTAGGTTTACAATTCAATGGCTTATGAGACCTGTAAGCCCGTAGTCCATGGATTCTCAACTCATCCATTCGTACTCCTATTATTGTACATGAGCAGAGGTGAACTTGGCATTGAACTCATCACGCTCCCAATGGGTCCGAACTAGCTTCCACCCTACTATAACCATGGTGGGACACATATTTTAAATTTTTAGGGTATAATTACGGCGATATGGGTTGAACATTCATGAAAATCCGGATCATAAAGTTGGTTGAAAAAACTATGGTACAAATCATGGCTAAGAAAAAAGTAGGTTTGACTAGCGATCAAATGAGTTAATCCGTTATTTTCTAAACTTTTTCGTAAAAAATGACCCTAATTGCCACAAAAAAAAAAAAAAAAAAACTTAAGTGGGACTAGTATTGGTGACCAAAATAAAAAAGGGATCAAAACCAGAATAACTCCTATTAAGAGTGACAAATAATGGATTTAAACCTTCTCCCTATTGCGAACTTGAGAGCAGGGACGGAACTACCTTATACTATGGTAAGACGACCGCCCCATGTTGATTAGAAATTTTTAGGAGGTAGGGGTATTAGGATTGTAGTGCCGCCCCACTATGAGCGCCGGCCGAGAGGGAGGGAGGGAGGGAGGAATTTTGACTCATTGCAGCGAGGAGGTCCGAGGCTGAACAACGAGAGGTTGAAGAAGATGAAGGGATTCACTTTTTTTTTTTAAAAATTTTTGGCAATTGATCAAAACGATGTCGTCTCATTAAACGAGACGACGTTGTTTCGTCAGCATTGCAAGAAAAAAAGTCTTTTTTTTTTTTGGCTCCGTTGTAGCCATTTCGGCAAACGAAAACCCCAGCCATTTTCTCCAAATACCCAATTGAAAACCCCACATCTGCACCTCTCCGCCGCTGCTCAATGCCTCACGGGCATCCCAACATCACTTCACTTTCACAAGTCTTCATTAAGTTTATCTTTCTGCCCACGTTGTAAAAAATCCTGGTTACGCCTGCTTCAGAGACAAAGGCTTGATTCGTATCGCTTTCTTCCATTATGAACTTTAAATAAAGTCTAGTGAACACTTTTTCCTTATTACGAACTCCTTGAATGAATATTGAGTTATGTTATATATTTTTTGATTTTGGGTACTTTAATCTATGCGGTGATACATTAAAGTGTGTTGTTGTGCTGTAAGCTATATGCTGGAAACATGAAAATTAAGTGAAAATGCTGTCAAAATTTTGGTAGAAATATTAATAAAATAAAATCATAAACTTGGAATATTTAAGACTTTAAAAAAATGAATTACTAAAACTTGTCTGTGCTTGCTATTTATAGAAATTCTGCCCGAGACATCGCTGGACATTGACTGTGAGTTCGACTCGCTAAATTTTCCAACTTGTTCCCCTAGCTAATAGAACTTGTGTGAACGCTTATATATATATGTATTATATACTATGTGTTTGCATGCCCTTCTTGAATTTGATACTTGAACAAAATGAATTTCGTTCTTGTGCTACTTGCTTTGTTCTTGGATATTATTTATACTTGTCTTATTTTATGACTCTTGGATATTATTCGCTCGCTTTTGTTACTTGACTTTACAATTGCTTGCGTATACTAGTTTACATGATCATATGTGTTGGGATTTAAGTCCGGGGTGTACATTATCGCACCGGCCACTTAAATTATCATTTCTTGTGCATGCTTTACACGTGATGCCTACCTTGCATCAGGGGAACCCCAAACCATCATAGCTCTAATTTGGAACTAGCTGGCATCGGGCCTGGTTTGAACTTATGATCTACTTTGGTACCTAATTGGATTTAACCCTCAAGCCTTGTTGAGCCTGGGCGGGTACTGCTGATGGGTTTCCTTCCTAGGCATACTTCCCAGGGAAAGGTGATACAATACCGCTTATGGGTTTCTTTCCCATCTGTACCTTCCATGTATAGCTGATGAGTTTCCTTCTCAAGAGTACTTTCTAGAAAAATGTGACACTTGCTGAGTGCTAGCACTTGGTAGAACTGTACTTAACATTGTACAGAACAGATAAAACTTGTCTATGTGACGTCTATCTATTGGTCGAATCAGTTTTAACCCAACCTGCCACATAGGTTGGGGGTTAAACTTGATCCCGACCACACATGTATCCTTGCAGATATATATATCACATGATTACTTGTACTATGTGCTTATTTGCTCAATGATTACGTGATTTAGTTTCCTGTTACTCGCATGCTTCATTAAGAAGCGTGTCTCTTGTCGTGTTGCTGAGTCTACTATTCTTCTTATACCATCATCCCTATGGGTAGACATCTCAATGAACTTTATTTTTGAATTGCCAAAATCTCAAAAAAGGAATGATAGTATATCTGTTATAGTTGATCACTTTTCTAAAATGACCTACTTTTTATCTTGCAAAAAACTAGTGATGTAGTGCGTGTTGTCGACCTTTTCTTCAATGAAATTGTTAAATTGCATGGATTGCCACATACTATTGTTTCTGACAGGGATGTGAAATTCCTAAATCACTTTTGAAAAACCCTTTAGAGCTAGCTGGGAATGAAACTTATGTTTTCAACCGCTGCACATCCTCAAACTGATGGTCAAATTGAAGTCGTCAACAGAACTCTTGCAACTCTGTTACGCGCCTTAATAAAAAAGAACCTAAAAATTTGAGAAACATGTTTGCCTATTACTGAGTTTACATACAATAGGACAAAACATCAAAC
This sequence comes from Knoxia roxburghii, assembly GCA_030378225.1. Lineage (NCBI taxonomy): Eukaryota > Viridiplantae > Streptophyta > Magnoliopsida > Gentianales > Rubiaceae > Knoxia > Knoxia roxburghii. The sequence goes on along the minus strand of CM059420.1, from coordinate 37,745,094 downwards.
TACTAACTTTTCACCGTTTGAAATAGTTTATGGTTTTAACTCACTAATGCCCTTAGATTGATCTTCTTTACCTATTAGTAATTATCTTAGTAGGAATGGAGCTAAAAAGGAGAGGTGGTGCAAAAGATGCATGCTAAGGTTCGCAAGAACATCGAGATGCAGAAGCAACACTACACAAAACAAGCCAACAAATGACGTAAGGAAATAGCTTTTGAGTCTAGTGATTGTGTCTAGTTCACATGGGCAGGGAAAGTTTCTTGTAACAAGAAGGACTAAACTACGTCCAAGAGGTGATGGTCCCTTCATAGTTTTACAACACCTCAACAATAATGCTTACAAGCTAGAACGTCTCGGTTAGTATAACATATCTACAACGTTTAATGTTGTTGATTTATCTTTATATGACTTTGCAGATGCGTTTGATTTGAGTACATATTCTATTTATCGGGGAGGGATTGATGAGGACATCATAATGAACCAAAACACAGGCTAGTCGCCCTTTATTCATGAGAAATGCGAATTGCCCCCTATTCCCTAGGGAAGCCTGTCTAAGGACCTGAACACTTATAAAAGGGATCTTTTAGTCAATATAGTTGGGTCTATGATAAGAAATAAAACTAATAGGATTCAAGATCTCTCGGAACTCATCATTGAAGAACCCAAAAATAGGCTCGGGCCCAACTCTCTCTCCATCAGAACCCAAACACGTAAGTTTGTCTTATGTCGAAGAAAATGGACTTGAAGAACAGAGAAAGTGAAGACGTTGAGCCCAAATTAAAGGATTTGAATTGGCCTAATAGTATAATACCAATTTTCAACAGTCTCCCAACATCATAGGCCAATCGAAATTCCCATAAGACAATCCTTCTTCCAATAGGTTTTTGTATTATTTTACTTTTCTAGTTCAAGAAATTTTCAAAGTTTCTCCTATTTTTTATATGATAAGCAGAATTTTTCCTTCTTTATTTAAATTCTTGTGTTCACACTTATATATAGTCGATTTCATCTAGTTATCATAGTTGTTATAGGATTTTATTTTTTAATCATCATTTTACTAGGATTGGATGATTCTTTTTAGAATAGGAAGAGAGAATCATTAAGTCTATATAAAGAGCTTCACTCACATGTTATTTTTAAGATTTGATAATACATTGTCGATTTATGTTCTAAGTTAGAGATTAGTTGCCTTTATTCTAGTTCAAGGTTGTTGAACGAATCCCACATAACCATATCATCCATCCCCCCAAATCGTTTTTCCTTTTTTTTTTTTTTTTCCATTTTATTGATCTTTTCCGCTAATCAATCCAAATATCCCTCTAGATTAGAAATAAAGATCTTTCTTGTATAGTGTTTTTTAAGAGAGTTAGATCAACCCAACAACAAAGCTCCCATTGGTCACCTTCCTCTCAAGAATACGCCATGAAGGTGTCTTTTCATCTCCTTTAGTTTTTAGGTTGATTTGGAATCCTGGAGAACCATTACACTGATTTGTCAAGTCTTGAAAATGGTTTATCGGGTTATGGGGATGTTATAAGGAGTGCAGTTGATTATTTTTTGTTTGCTAAATCTGCCTATACGGGAACACAGACTTCATGGCAGGCATTTGGGTGACTCTTGGAGGAGTTCGCTGATGCTATGATCTTCAGATGTTTGTGGTGCAGGTTCAGCCAGATAATCAATATATTGTCTGGACGTTGCAGTAAGGAGTGGGTTTTTACTGGAAGAAATATGGGGTTTTTGTTAAGATTTGTTCTATTATGTCCAGTAGCAGTTATATTTTTAAAAATATATACAGGGAGGCTAATAGTGCGGTAGATTTTTTGGCAAGCAAAATTTCGCAGGAATTTCATGGACTTACTATGCATACTATAGTCTTCCTAGTAAGTTGAGAGGAATTTTTAAACTAGAGGCCTGAAAGCCACGCTTTATCTCTGTTTTTGTTAAACTTTATCGATATTAATTTTTAAATGAAATGAGGTTAAACCCCAACCCCCCCCCCCCCCCCCCCCCCCCCCCAAGGTACCGCCCTGGTTTGAATAAAAAAAAAAACTCTAATAAATTTACTTAAATATAAAATAAAAATTGAGAAATAGTATAGTTTAATAATCTAATTATGTTTTCTAGATAAATGATAGGTTTTCTGCCATTTTTTAGATCTTGTAACTACTACCAAGCTTACAAACACTTTTGGTATTGAGCTTATTGATTACATATAGAAATTAATTAGCATTCTTAGAAGTAGTTGAAACTGGTTGCATCGAGGATAAAACATTTTCATCTTGAGCTCCATTTTCAGTGTGGCGACAACGCTCCTCGCAGCCAGCAGCACATGCAAATTGTTCTAGTGGAGGGAGGCTAGTACATAATTTCAAGCAATCTTCCAAACAACCGGCATCAATGGAAGTAGCGACAAGCATTAGAGCAACGCATGCAATGAAAAATGGTTCCATTTGTGATCTTCCCATTTTTTTGTTTGATTGATTCTGTGATAGAAAAATGGCTTTTTTGTTAATATCAATCGGATAAATCATGCACAAATACAGAAGGAAAATTAATTAATAATTTTTTCCAAACAAACATGTAGATAAAGTGAAGAATGAATAAGAAAGTTTTAGCCTATTTTAAATAATTTGCGCTCATCCGCAATAATGAAAAGGATAAAAAAGAAAACACAAGAATTAAACATATCAGTGTCTTTTTCGAAAAGCGTTATTTAAAATTTAACAATTAATTACCTTAGAATACTATCGATTTTTGTCGAGAAAATGAACCTCTAAGGACAAAAAGTTGTGAATTTATAGGGATGAATGAATGAATCATCGTAATTTTCAATTATTTTTATTAAGTGGGGGTAAATTATGAGAATTCAATATCATATATTATAATTTTTACTTTTTAATTATGTTAATTGAACTTCTTTCTAATATATTAATTTATGGGCTGGACACCTACTACTACTGAATTAATTATATATCATGTACCTATTATTATATCCCGTCATCTTTTCTTATTTATCAACATTCTTTTCTTAAAAAAGTCTTTAAATTTTTAAAGTATCGCCTCCTCTAATTCTTATCTTTTGCTCTTCTAATGTTTATCTTCCATTTATATTATTTCCTAACTGTCCTTAATCAATTTATCAAAAATTTTATAAGTCCCTTCTTAATTTACAAAAAATTTATAAAAATTATTATTAAAGTAATATAGATTAGCCGAACTAGAAATGAATTTTTTAATGGATATTTTTAAAAAATTGATTAAGGGTAGTTAAGTAATTTTAAGATATTATTTTATTTTATATCTAGTTTCCTTTAAGTATAACCCTATCCAAAGTTAGTCCCTAAAAATTTTTAAGTTCCAAAATTAGTCATTTTTCTTTATATTTGAAGTTCCTTTTTATTGCCAACTATTTTCTTATTTTTGTCACCCTCTCTAAAATTTTCCTCATTTTCTTATTTACCACCCTACTTTTCTTATTCACCGTTCCTATTATCTACCCATCCTTCTGCCGTCGCTGCTGGGCTCCACCGCCAGTCTTCTGTCTTCAGCTCCGATATCCCGCCGTTAATCTCAACACCGCCGCCGCTTCTTCTTCTGCCTACCTCCCGACCAAAATTTTGAGGGCGCTCATCACCCGACTGGCATCGGAGGTGAAGACAGAAGTCTAGCGGTGGAGCCCAGTGGCGACGGCAGTAGGACGGGGGATAATAGGGGACGGTGAATAAGAAAAGTGAGGCGGTAAATAAGAAAATGATGATAATTTTAAAAACAATAGAGAAAAATAAGAAAAGAAGGGCAATAAATAAGAAAATATTAAAATATAAAGAAAAAGACTAATTTTGGACTTAAAAATATTTAGGGACTAGGGGTTACATATTTGAAGGACTAAAACTGGATTTTGTCATAAATATTATGATTGGTATTTCTTAATTTCTTAGGGGCAATTTAGACATAAAAATGACAATAAATAAGAAAATAGAGGGCCAGCAATAAGCATTCACTATCATTATTGGAATTCAATTCTAATTCTAATTTTAATTATTCAATTCTAATTCCATAGAATTAGAATGCCAATTCAATTTTTAAAAGTTCAATAAAACTCCATGGATCAGCAGATGTTAATAAAACTTCAATTTCTTTCCTGCATTTAGCAACTTTGTCGGTTACATCTGAGAATGCCTTCTTCATAAGGGCGATGTCATATGCCACTAAAGTCGAACACTTGCAATATGAGAGAAGCATAACACATGACTTCTCAGCGAAAATGGCTTCTGCGAAGGTTCCAAGGTAAGGAAAACAACTGCTATCTGCTGCTCCAGCTTGAAATTGATGGAACTAACATGATTGAATTTGCATTCCTCTCCATCTTCGAGATTTCGTCAACCGCCTTCACAACATCTGAAGAATTCGTTTCAAGAACTTGACCTCCCAAAATATTCTCATCTAATATTGTATGAACCTTGTTAAAATTGAATATTATATCAAGCTCACACACGTTATGTAAGCATTTGTCCAATGTCCACGCAGAACTTCGTAAATGGTTCGAATCAGTTCTTATTATTTATCCACGGCCTGAAAGTTGTAAAATTTGACAAGCCGAGGCTTACCTCGGTCGTTCATCACTATCACCGCTTTAATCATTGTGGAAATTCAATCGCATAGTCTAAAGATATATATAATATGAAACCAAGGTGCCTATCCTTCTTTCCTCCCACGGCCTCTCCTTCGGGGGCCGGACCGGAAAAATCCCAAAATAGAGGGGCTGGATCGAAATAAAACATTTTGTTGGGGCGTGGCCTGAAAAAGAGGTTTTCGGATTTGCAAAATCCGAAAATCTTAATTATTTTAAGATTCAAATTTTGCAAATCCGAAATCTTAATTAATTACTATAATCAGATTTGTAAAATTCAAATTTGTAGAATAATAATGTAATATTCGAATTTAATTTTGAAAAGTTTTAAAAAAATAATAGAAAAAATGCAAAGTAAAAATCGGATTTTGTAAATCCGGATTTTGTAAATCCGAACTCTAATATTAGGATTTACAAAATCCGAATTCATGTATTTCGGATTTAGTAAATCCGATTTTTAATAATTCGGATTTATGAAATCCGAATTAGTAGAATATTAAAAAATGTCATACTAATTTTTGAAAAAGTTTGAAAATAAAATTAAAAAAATAAACCAAATTTAATAAATTCAGATTTCAATAATCTGAATTTTGTGAAAATTCGGATTATCAAAATTCGAATTTATTAAATCCGGTTTATTTTTAAAATTTTATTTTCAAAATTCAGATTATTGAAATTCGAATTTATTAAATCCGGTTTATTTTTAAAATTTTATTTTCAAACTTTTTCAAAAATTAGTCTGACATTTTTTAATATTTTACTAATGAAAATTTGGATTATTGAAATCCGAATTTGTTTAAATTCGGATTTTAAGAATCCGAATTTCTCTAATTTCGGATTTACAAAATCTGAAATTAAACGGGAGTATAAATACCAAAAACCTTAGCCATTTTCCAGCATTTTTTTCACTATTCTCTTCATATTCTTCCCTAAAATTTTCTCTCTCTATTGCGGACCTGGACTATTCATCAAAAAATCTTGAATTTCGGCTACCATTTCTTCGAAGGTTTACCTGACATTGTGATATCGTGGTAAGGTAAGTGACTATTTACGTATTTTATGGTTGATATTTCATTATTGATACGATTTTGATGTGATTAGATGATATTTTGAGTAATGGTGTATGTAGTTGAGGAAATATGCTCAGGAAATATATTTATTAGTAGTATAGGACTAACATTTGTGTAAATATTGTGGATTTTTTAATAAGTAGTCATGCATTAGTAGTGTAATTATGTTAATTACTATTTTAAATATGATGATGGCCAATTGTGGGTTGTTTATAATGTTGTGGGTTGTTGTTTATAATATTGTGGTTTGTTTATACTGTTGTAGTTTACAAATTTTATTGTTAATAAATTTTGATTAAAAAAATCAAAGATTAATTGTTATAATGACAATTTTACGATTGACAGGTATAATGGCATTTAATGATCCGTATATGTTTAATTTCTATTGGACATCTACGTTTGATTTTGATAACGCTCTGAATTTGGATCATACTTAGTCGTTAATCTTAGATTGTCACGGGATGATTTGATGGAAAGCATTTGCAATGTAATTGGGGTGTCAATGAATTCTTGCAAAATCACACTTACAGTGTTTTTTGAAGTAGATGAGATTAAGAGACAAGCAGTAATTACTTCTGATGCTGTGTAGATTTTTTTAATAATTTTCGAGCATGGAGTTTTATTGATGTGTACATCGGGATTGAGGAAATTCAGTCTTTGGAAAGAGTTGATAGGCGAAATGTTGCTTCGAGTTCTTACCAGGGTGGAGAAGGTCAATTTGATTTTGGATTCCGTTATGATTTTCAAGAGGAGCCAGGGGACTTGGATTATAACATTGAGGACGATGCCGACGCTGACCATATATCCGAGAGTGATTTTTGTTCTGACTCTAAGGAGTTCAGTTCTGAGAAAAGTTCGGATGAGTTAAGGACGTCTGAAAAGGGACATTTCGTCTACTCTAATGTGGGACACCAAGATCCGTACGCCATTGATCGGGATGAATATGCTTTGCCCCGATATAAAGGCAATCCTGATACTATAGGCCTTGAAACTATTTTCAAAAACAAGGAAGGAGCACAACGGGACATATCCGCTTAGAACGTGGCAAGGCTTAGGGAATATGTCAATGTTGAGAGCAATAAAACCACATGGTGCGTGGAATGCAAAAGTCGACGATTTGGCACACCCGAAGGTTATTCCCCATGTGCATGGAAAATCCGGGTGCCGAAAAAAATCGTACTCACGGTCGATGGGAAGTGGTTATTTACCGAGCCACAATTGTGTTGGAATGGCCGTGGGAAATGACCACCATAATGTGACATCGTCCACAATAGCGCTTCTCATAATGAAGCGAATTGAACAAGATCCGGAGTATCCAGTGGCTGCTATTCAAATTGACGTCAAAACCCAATTAAAATTTGACGTCAAGAAGAAGAAAGCATGGCATGCTAAAAGGAAAGCCATCGAGTTGGTGTTTGGTAATTGGGTCACGAATTTTGTTGAGTTACCGATGTAAGTTTTAAAAGTTTATGATTTGTTGTAAATTTGATTGGAATTATTGTTTACATGATGATTGAGTGATGACTGTGTTAATGGTTGGTTTATGTAGCTTTGTTGAAGTTTTACAATCGTTGAATCCAGGCACGATTGTAGAATGGGAATTGAAAGATTATCTGCCCGACCCCGATCAAAAATTCACTTTCGTGCTATGCTTTCCAGAATTAAAATTCTTGACAAGGCCTAGACTCTAGTACAATCGCTATTTCAATCCTTGATTCAAATAACATTGCGCAAGATGTTAGTTTGCACTTATTCGATCTACCACGCAACAATTAATTCCTAATTAAAGCAAAAGTTTAAGAATTACCTCTTGAAGCATGTACTTAGGTGATTCTCTTGTATGACTCAAGACTATGATCGCCGGAAAAATCCAGTAGCTTGCCGCCACCGGAATTTTGTACCACTGCCCGCCGCCAGTTTAGCCTCGCCGCAGCCGCCAAAAAATAGTATAGCCGGCCGCCGCCTGAGAAAATTGACTTTGAGGAAGAAACTTGTTTTTCGCTCTCTAAATTGTCTCTCTAGTTTTCTTGTCTTGAAAACTTATGAATTGTGTATGTAGAATTGCTAATCTCTTATCTATTTATAGAGTTAAAAGAGAGACCTCAAGTTGGTTTAGGATTGACTTTCCTAATGGGTCCAAATCCAATTAGCTAACAAATCTAATAGGATTTCCTAATCAAATTAGATTTCCTAATCTCTAAAATTTTCTAATTCTAATTGAAACTTAAGACTTAATTAAATAATTTCACTTTGTTAATTACTTAATTAATCCTTAGGAATAATTAATTAAATAATTAATTATACTTTATCAATTAACTCACTACATAATTAATTGTACCACTAAAGGATTTATTATGGCACTACCACTAGAATTGCTTCCGGAACAACTAAATTAATTATTCTTTAATCTCCCTACATCAAAGAAATAGTGCTCATTAATTTATTAATTTACTGATAAATTAAGTAATTAACTTCTTATAATCCGAGATTAGTACCCCTTGACCTTTTTACTATACCGGGCATAAGTCAACCGGTCGGGTTTAGTATAACAAACATAACGAGCTCATCTCGGGAGCTCCATCACCCCGGATGCACCTGTACATGGTTTCCTTTCAACAAGCAGCAACACACCAAGCAACTAAACATGCGCACCCAACCTACCGAGACTATTGGCCACAAATGACCTCACTCTTTGGCAGATCAAAATACACTATGTCTAATCCTCATGTCTGCTCAAGTCTAGGGATTAAGAGATAGAATACTAGGAATAAATAGTCTATTAAATCAGTATAAGACAATTCATCATAAATGGTCAATTTCAATATGCCTCGGGCATATTTATATGATTTAATTAGTCTAGACAAACTAATTTCTGAATCACATAATAATCTAAACCGACAGTGTGTCCAAAACTGTCTCGGTTACGAACCATATTTATATATTATGTCTTTTAACCAATGATGAGATCTACTGTGTCACACCAGACACTGCATCATCTAATTACATAATATAAATGGATGACATATGTAAACACATAAACAATTTAACTGAAACATTCAATCGATATATAAAATAGGGAAATAGTTTAATAGAAGCAAAGCTTTAGTATTCAAACCCTACAATATCAATGAGGGTCGAGTGCTTCAGATTCAGAAAGGTATTTCAAATATTTGTTTTAGGCATTCGGTCCAGCTCGACGTACCTTTGGGAGATTTTTTCCACCGGTGATTAGTATCGACGGTCACATTTGCGGGGTGGATACAAGGGGAAGTTGCTATTTGCAATTACAGTTACCGTTGCATGTCTTATTCTTTCACTCGCGTATGCATTGGTGGACAATGAAACTACTGAAAGTTGGACCTTTTTCATCAAAAATGTCATTCATCGTGTCTTTGGTCAGCGTTCGACGTGTGTGCTATAGGATCTATGTCCTGTCATTTTTGTCGCATTTAGAGACATTGAGGAATGGGAAAAAGGTGTTACAGGTCACCACAGATTTTTCCTGTGACACGTTCGAAGCAATCTAATGACGCAATTATGCGGCATTATATTGAATAGTTTGTGTTGGGAAATGGGGGAAAGCTATCAACCTCGAAAGTTTGATAGAGTTGGTACGGAGCTGTTTTAATACAGTCAGGACGCATATTGGTATTTGCAGGAAATTGGTGCAGATAAATGGAGTCTAGTACACGACGGACACCATCGCTAGGGCAACTTAATGATGAATATGTCCAAAAATTGCAACAGTGCGTTGAAAGGCGTCCACTGTCTTCCAATCAGAGCAATAATTGAGTCCACATTTCAAAAAACAAAAGAGATATTTCGGTTGGAAAATGAGAAGGCTTGTATATGCAACACTCAATTTCCTCCTTTGTTGTGGGAAATATTCAAGGATTACGAGATATGAGCTAGGGGACATCAGGTTGAACCTTATGACTGGAAGAACAAAATTTTCTGGGTCAGTACATTTGTGCGTTATGATGGTAAAGGAGGAAACATACACACGGTTGATTATCAGGCACGCACTTATAGTGTCATAAGTGGCAAAGCTATAGGTTTTCGTATTCCTATGCGTTGGCGGGGTGTCGTTCTCTTGGTGATAATGCATTCAATCTCGTGGATGACTTGCTTACAATCAGAAACTGGAAGAGGCAATTTGGTAATGGCATTTTCATCCTAATCCCGCCGAAAGAGCAATGACGAAGAAACATTAACTGGAAGCTGATTCTAAATTACCAAAGACTAATAGTTCTTAATGGACCGTCGGGAAGGAGACAGAAGTAGAGATTTACAATACAAATGGATCGACATGGACGACGACACCGAGGTGAATGCACGAGGTGTGGTAGTACGGCCCATCGAGCTAAAATGTGTCATGTATCTCATCCTAGAGTAGACGAACAAGGCTTGGTAGACTTTATGACGCAAATGGAATTATTTGATGTTCATATTGCTGTTTTGGTTAGTTGTTGGTGTTTTGGATTATGTAATAGGTACAATTACTTATTTGATGTTCATATGGTCTTTTGGTTAGTTATTGGTGATTTGGTTTATGTAATAGGTACAACGTCATTATTTGATGTTTATATGGTGTTGTAGTTAGTTATTGGTGTTTTGGTTTATGTAATAGGTACAATGACATTATTTGATGTTCATATGGTGTTTTGGTTAGTTATTGGTGTTTCGGTTTATGTAATAGGTAAAATGGCATTATTTGATATTCATATAGTGTTTTGGTTTATGTAATGAGTACAATTTTTTATTTGATGTTCATATGGCCTTTTGGTTAGTTATTGGTGTTTTGATTTATGTAACAGGTACAATGGCATTTTTATGTAATTGGAATATCTTATTAGGTTTCCAAAAAAAAAATTAAAGTATTAGTGGAATTCGGATTCATGAAATCAGAATTTAATTAAATTTGGATTTCATTAATCCGATTTTAACTAAATTCAGATTTCATGAATCCGAATTACACTAGATTCGGATTCAAGAAATCCGAATCAGAATCAAATTTATTTTGGCAAACAGAATGAATAATCAGAAATTGGCCAATTCATTCTGCTCCGAAATATTTTGGCCAATTTCAGATTTATTCTATTTGGATAGAATAAAATGGCCAATTTCGGATTTCCAAAATCTGAAATTGGCCAAAACATTCGGTCTCCGAGAATATTTTGGCCAGAAAATCCGAAATTGGCCCATTATGGATTTCCAAAATCCGAAATTGGCCAAAACATTTTGTCTCCGAGAATATTTGAAAATTCAAAATTGGCCCATTTCGGATTTCCAAGATCGAAATTGGCCAATTTATTCTGTCCAAACAGAATGAATTGGACCAATTTTAGATTTCCAAAATCCGAAATTGGACTTTTAATTCTGTCCGCCGATAGAATTAATTGGGGGAAATGGTTTCGGATTTACAACATCCAAAACTGGGTAAATTCGGATTTTATAAATCTGAATTTACCCAGTTTCGGATTTTGAAACTGGGCGACCCCCTTCTTCTTATTCTTTCTTCCCAAAATTTGCCCACCGGATTTATAAAACCCTAACCCCCCAATTTTTGATTCCGGCCAACTAAAACCCCTTTTCTAAAATCTAAACCGGTCAAAATCTTCCCTACAACATAAGGAACAAAACCATCCAAGCCAATCTCCATTTTGGGCTCATTTTTCTTTCTGCCCAAAAATTTTAAACCCAACACCTTTCTTTCGATTCCGGCCAAACCAACCGATTTTTAGTTGAATTCTCACAATAAAAATGTTCCCCTCATGTTATAGAACAAAACCCATTCATTTTTTTCTTGTTTCCTTCGATCCACCGCCAGACCACCGCCGGACCGCCGCCGGAACTTCCATCTCCAAGCAAATTTAGTGGTAAATTTTCTATTTCCTATTATTTATTTTTTTGGTAGATTTTATTTATTTGAAAGTAATTATTTTTTATTCAACTTTTTAGTCCATATTAAATTGGTGTTAGAAATAATTATATTTGTGGGTTTGATATATTTTATTTATGCATTATTATGAATTATGGCGTTGCCGACGCGTATTTGATAGATTCATGATTTATTTGAACCATATGAGTTTTACGTATTTGGATTGATTGAATTTTATTTTTGGATTGAATTATTAGTTATTATTTATTTGTGGATTGAATTTGATGGATTTATGATTGTATTATTATTTCACTGTTTTGGGTATTTGGAAATGTTCATTTTACTGCAGTTATGCTGCTGAAATTTATTTGGAAAATTGGGTATGCAATTTTGTTGTGTGTTGTTGTAGGTACAATGGCTTCATCGAGCCAAGGCAGTCAATGGCGCATGTATTTCAATCTAGGTCCCATCGAACCGGAGCTACTTTATCTCCAGGATAGACATCGATCTTTGCAAGTGTACAACGATGCCCTAGGGTTTTGAAGAAAAACCCTCAAGTATAGACGCTGTGATGGTGGTATGTGGGACTGTTTGCCAAATGAACTGCCCCAAGTGCAGGATGAGCTTGACAAGTTTGGATTTGGAGGGGTCACTCGAGTGGGGTCGATTAAACTCGACCATGCCCTTATAACGACATTGATGGAGAGATGGCGACCGAAAACTCACACATTCCACTTTCAATTCGGCAAGGCCACTGGTACCTTGCTAGATGTTCAAGTCCTTTTTGGTCTCCGGATAGACGGTCCAGCTGTTACGGGTACTTTTTCAGAGAGGAGGACCCAAGAATGAATAGCTGAATGTGGGCGATTGTTGAGTTTTCATCCTGAGCCAGAGCATTTGAGGAGCAGCACATTGCATCTCGGCCATCTATTCCGTGAGATTTCAGATCCAGTCCCACCAAGGGTTGCTAGGGAGCGTTATACAGCGGGTTAGGTGCTATATTCTCTACCTCCTATATGGTATGATATTTACGGACAAGGCAAACAACTAAGTCCCTCTACACTGGCTTGTAAATATAGAGTTTCAAGAAAGGTGTACAGCACTTAGTTGGGGTTTAGCGACCCTCGCCAGTTTATATTGCGGCCTATGCAAGGCTTGCGTGCACGATGCCAATGACATAACCGGTTGCCTGCTTCTCCTATAGGTAAACAGATTTACTATTATTTTGAAAATGTATATGTTTAATGTTAATTTTTTTTCTTATTTTTATTATCATTTCCTCCTTATGTTGCTTCATATTATAAGTTTCTCCTTTTAATTGCAAATTTCTTTTGTTTACACAGGTATTGGCTTGGGAGCGTATTCCTCATGTCAGCCCACGGAGAGTGGCAGATACTGACAGACCCGAAGTGGGTCACCCATTGGCACAACAGTGGGACTTCCGTTTCAGATGTGATGAGTCACTGCTCATGTCGTGCCTGGGTACTGAGATCAGTTAAACAGTCTATGAGATGATGACGTGAGTTGAATCTTTATTAACTTAAGTCATTATAATACTATATATTTATATTTACCAATAATTTTATAAGTTTGAGAATTTTTTTTCTTTTCTAGTTCAAATGACTGCCTTACGCTGATGATGGTATCCTCGATTATGTATCTCATTTCTGCCGAGATGACTAGGATTGTTGGATGTCTCGAACTTTTCTGATTTTTTGGGAGTACCACGAGCCTCATGAGACTGATAGGGTTCTTTGGCAGTTTTGGTTCCGTCAGTCTATTCCTGGGAACCCTCAAATTTGTCCATTAACAGAAGAGAAATATAATGAAAGGCATGCCAAGGGAATACAAGACAAGGGGTACATCGACTACAGCAGAGATAGTTCGATGTACATGAGGGATTGAGAAAATAGGAGGTGTTTAATTAGAGATGATTTTGTATCAGGGATTCCTCCAACAGTACACGATGACTACCGTACGTGGTATAACCGCCATACGATCAAACTAATCAATGATCCAAGCATTGATTTTGTCGAGGGATACCGATGTGCTTCATCCCGAGAGAGACTACATGTGAGTTTTCAATATAATAGCTTATATGTGATTTTTACATGTTTTTCAATTTTATCTAATTTTTTTAAAACTATTTTATTTTTTAAAAATTATTTGTAGATGGAGGTGGTGAGTGACGCATACAATAAGGGCATGGAATTCTAAGCTAATTACATTGGTGATTTCCCCGACATCATGCAGTATGTCGAAGATATTACCACCTCTTTCCATAGTGCCCTCACATTTGGTGGCGATACTTTTGAGCTAGTCGAGGGCATCCAAATCCTCACAAATGTTCAACCTACATTCTCTCAGGCCCCACATCCGAGTTGCTGAGTGAGGAACGTTCCTCATAGGGGAAGAGGTAGAAAAAGGAAGGCAGTCGTAGGAGAGCATTTGGATGTGGAAAATTTAGGGGCCAAAGATGATGAAGAGAGCGAGGATGATAGAGGTTCGCTGCCGCTACATGGCGGAGCCCTATAACTAGGAGAGTTGGTAAAAAAAATGTGCCTCCACCTAGAAAATATGGATTTACATAGATTTTTATATTTTCCATTGGATGTTTTGATATTTTCATTTTATAATATTTATCATATTTTAACTCTTAATTTTTTTCTACATATTATGGTTCAGTTCAATATGAATGTTCTTTCGTACTGTATTTACATTTAATTTTTTGACATTTGGAATTTATTATTTCATTGTTGATAATAGGTCAAATCAACTTTTTTTCTTTTTTTTTTACATTTATAAATTTTTTATAATAGTTAAACTAATTTCGGATTTAGAAAATCCGAATTTTAGTCTAATTGACCAAAAATTCAGATTTTGTAAATCCGAATCTTTTTTAAATATTATTCATATTTAAAAAATTCTTTTTTAATTTTTTTCTTGAAATTCAAAATTCAAAAATCCAAATTTCCTTAATTTAATTAATTTAATTAATTATTTTCTAATTAATTAAGCTTTGGTCATGATTCGGATTTTGAAAATCCGAATTTACTTAATTTCAGATTTTCAAAATCCGAAAATGCCTCTTCCGTCCACATTTGCAAAATCCCTATTTTGCATCCACATTTTGTTTTTGGGGATTTTTTGGGTAAAAAAATTCCCTCTCCTGCTCTTTGCCCTGGGGTCGGACAGAGAAAATCCCAAATTATAGGGACTGAACTAAAATAAATTGATTTGAGAAAATGTGGACAAAAAATGGGGTTTTTAGATTTGCAAAATCCGAAATTCTTAATCCATTTAACTTTCAGATTTTGCAAATCCGATTTGTTAATTAATTAATAAAATCGGATTTGTAAAATTCGATTTTACAGAATAATAATATAAAATTTAAATTTAATTTAGAAAAATTTTGGAAATTTGGGGAAAAAAAGAAAAAAGAAAAATCAGATTTTGTAAATCCAAATTGGACATAATCGGATTTACAAAATCTGAATTCATCCAAGTCCGATTTAATTCATGTAATTCGGATTTAAAAATTCTGAATTGTGAAAATTCAGATTTTTTAAATTCGAATTAGTAGAATACTATAAAATATCAAAGTAATTATTGAAAAAATTTGAAAAAAAAAATCTGGATTTGGACTAATTTGGATTTCAATAATCCTAATTATTTCAAATTCAGATTTTCAGAATCCAAATTTGTATAATTTCAGATTTACAAAATTCGAAATTATACGGGACTATAAATACAAAAAACCCTAGTCATTTGCAGTATTTTTTCTCAATCTTATCTTCATCTTCCTCCCTTAATTATTCTCTCTCTACTTCGGGCTGCACTATTCAACAAGAAATTTTGGATTTCGGCTTCAATTTCTTCGAAAATCTATGTCACGTTGTGATATCGTGTTAAGGTAAGTGACAATTTACGTATTTTATGGAATTTATTTCATTATTAATACGATTTTGATTTGATTATATGATATTTTGAGTAATGTGTATGTATTTGAGGAAATGTGATAAGGAAATATATGTATTAGTAGTGTGGGACTAAGATTTGAGTAAGTTTTGTGGACATTTTAAATATTAGTCATGCATTAGTAGTGTAATTATTGTAATTACAATTTTAATGTGATTAGATGATATTTTCAGTAGTGGTGTACATAGTGGATGAAATGTGATTAGGAAATACATGTATTAGTATTATAGGACTAATATTTGTGTAAGTTTTGTTGAATTTTTAATTAGTAGTCATGCATTAGTAGTGTAATTATTCTAATTGGTATTTTAAATATGATTAGTTGTAAGTGGTAATGAAATTATAATTAAAATCGTAATGTTGTGGATTGTTTATAATGTTGTGGGTTGTTTCATGTAATGTGGTTTATAAATTTGATTGATAAAAAATTTTGATTACGAAAATAGAAAATTAATTGTTATAATAATGACATTTTTCTGATTGACAGGTATAGTGGCATTTAATGGTCCGTATATGTTTAATTTCTATTGGACATCTACGTTTGATTTTGATAACCCTCCGAATCCGGATTATTCAATAGTCGTTAATATTAGAATGTCAAGGGATGATTTGGTAGAAAGTATTTTCAATGTAATCGGGGTGTCAATGGATTCTTGCAAAATCACACTTACAGCATTTTTTGAAGTGGATAGGAGTAAGATAACAGTAATAATTACTTCTGATGCTATGCTGGATTTTTTTTATACTTTTTGACCATGGAGTTTTATTTATGTCTACGTCAGTATTAAGGAAATTCAGTTTTTAGATAGAATTGATAGACGAAATAATGCTTCGAGTTCTTCACATAGCGGAGAAGGGCAATTTGATTATGGATTCTGTTATGATTTTGAAGATGAGGCATGAAACTTGGATTATAACATTGACGATGATGTCGACGGTGACCATGAATCTGATAGTGATTTTTGTTCTGATTTTACGGATTTTAGTTCTGGGAAAAGTTCATATGAGATTAGGACGTATGAAGGGGGCATTTCGTCTACTCTGATGTGGGACACCAAGATCCGTATGCCATTGATCGGGATGAACATGCGTTGCCCCGATATAAAGGCAATCCTGAGATTATATGCCTTGGAACTGTTTTCAAAAACAAGGAGGAAGCACAACGGGCCATATCCGCATGGAACGTGGCAAGGCTCAGGGAATATGTAAATGTCAAGAGCAATAAAACCACGTGGTGCATGAATGCAAGAGTCGACGATTTGAGACACCCGAAGGTTATTCACCATGTGCATGGAAAATTCGGGTGTCGAAAAAGAATCGTACTCACAGAAAATGGGAAGTGGTGATTTGGTGTCGCAGTCACAATTGCCATGGAATGGCCGAGGGAAATGACCACCACAACGTCACATCGTCCACAATAACGCTACTGATAATGAAGCAAATTGAAAAAAATCCAGAGTATCCAGTGGCCGCTATTAAAATTGACATCAAGAAAGCATGGCATGCGAAAAGAAAAGCCATCGATTTGGTATATGGAAATTGGGTAATGAATTTTGTTGACTTACCAAGGTAATTTTTAAATATTTATGCTTTTTTGTAAATTTTTCTTGTAATTATTGTTTTCATGATGATTGGGTGATGAATGTGTTAATGGTTTGTTTATGTAGCTTTATTGAAGTCTTACAAGCGTCGAATCCAGGGACGATTGTAGAATAGGAATTTCAAGGAGGGGAGCGTGAATTGGCCAATTCATAGAGGAATTTCAAATATCTGTTTTGGGCATTCGGGCCAGTTTGACGTTCGTTTGGGAGATATTGTCCACCGATGGTCAGTATAGACGGGACACATTTGCGTGATGGATATAAGGGGAAGTTGCTGGTTTCCATCACCGTTACCGCAACACATCATCTTCTTCCACTGGCGTATGCATTAGTTGATGACGAAAGTACTGAGAGTTGGAGCTTCTTCATTAGAAACCTCATTCTTCATGTCTTTGCTCAGCGTGTGACGTGTGTGACATCCGATCGAAATGCTAGGTTGCTCGCGGCATTTAGAGACTTGAAGGAATGGGAGAAGGTGTTACATGTCACCATAGATTTTTTCTGCGACACGTTCGAAGCAATCTATTGACGCATTTTCGCAGCAATAGATTGAATAGCTTGTGTTGGGAAATGGGTGAGTGTTGTCAACCTCAGAAGTTTGATAGAGTGGGTGCGGAGTAGTTTCAATACAGTTAAGACGCCTTTCAGTAATTGCAAGATATCGGTGCTAATAAATGGAGTCTTGTACACGATGGATTCCATCGCTGGGGTAACCTAACGACGAATATGTTAGAAAGTTACAACAGTGCGTTGAAAGACGTACAAGTTCTTCCTATTCGAGCAATCATTGAGTCGACCTTCAAGGATTACGAGATATGAGCTTGGGGACATCAGGTTGAACCTTATGACTGGACCAATAAAATTTTCAGGGTTATTACATTTGTGCGTTATGGTGGCAAGGAGGAATCATACACACCGTTGATTATCAGTCACGCACATGTACTTGTCATAAGTGGCAAACCTATAGGTTTCCTTGCTCACATACCTTGGCGGTGTGTCGTTCTCTTGGGGATAATCCATTCAATCTTGTGGACGTCTTGCTTACGGTTCAAAACTGGAAGAGGCAATTCGGATATGGCAATTTCTGCAGAGAGAGCATTGGCGAAGGGACATTGACTGGAAGTTGAAATAGACTATGAAAGGCTCGTTGTGCATAATGCACCACCAGGAAGGAGATAGAAATGGTGATTTACTATGCAAATGGATCGTCGTGGAGGACGACGCCGTGGCAAATGCTCGAGGTGTGGAAGTACAGCCCATTGCGCTAGAATATGTCCCGTATCTCATCCCAGATCAGACCGTACAATGATTTGATGTTCCTATGTTGGTTTCATTAGTTATTGTTTTTTGTTATATGTAATATGTAGAAGTGCTAATATGGTGAAATGTTTATTTATTTATGGTTTTGTATATGTAATAGATAGAAATGCTTATTTGATTTTGCATTTCTGTTTTGGTGAGGAATTGATGTTTCACACTGTTGTAATTTGTAGAATTTCTTATTTGATGTTCCATGGGTGTTTTGGTTACGTATTGGTTTTTTGATTTGTGTAGTTGATACAATTGCATGTCTGAATGGTCATATTGTGTTGGTAGATTGGTAGAAGTGTTACGAATTGGATTATGGTCATATTGTGTTGGTAGATTGGTATAAGTGTTACAAATTGGATTATGGTCATAATGTGTTGGCAGATTGGTACAAGTGTTACGAATTGGATTATGATCATATTGTGTTGGTAGATTGGTAGAAGTGTTACGAATTGGACTATGGTCATATTGTGTTGGTAGATTGGTAGAAGTGTTACAAATTGGATTATGGTCATATTGTGTTGGTAGATTGGTAGAAGTGTTACGAATTGGATTATGATCATATTGTGTTGGTAGATTGGTAGAAGTGTTATGAATTGGATTATGGTCATATTGTGTTTGTAGATTGGATAGAAGTGTTATGAATTGGATTATTATACGATCTCATCTTTATTTTAGAATTGTCTCTATTAGTCAATTTAGGAAATCCAGTTTTAATTAAATTCGGATTCATTAAATCTGAATTTAATTAAATTTGGATATTTATAATCTGAATTTTAGTAAATTCAGATTTCTTTAATCCAAAATTTGGCTCATATTCGGATTTAGTAAATCCGAATTTGATTTATTTCAGATTTTTCAAATCCGAATTTAATCAAATTCGGATTCGCTAATTCCGAATGTTTTATTTACAGTTATAGCGTCAATGGCGCTTTGGAGCGCACCGAAGCGGTAACCAGACAGAACATTCTGCTTGTGAGCACGTCTGTGGTGCTTTGGATCGCCACAGACGCGGCTATAACATTTTTATATAAACTATTTAAATTCTTTCATTTTTCAAATCCAATATTCAATGCTTAAAAAAATTATAATGACAACGGAACATTACGCTACGAAATGCAAGTGTTCATACGAAGTTAACATAATTAACTACCAAACTTATCAAATTCATTGATTTCCAAATCAAAAAACATAAAAATAACCAAAATCAAATTTTAATATCAAACAAACTATGGCCATGAATGGCTTGGTGAGTGACGAGTGCTTGTGGATGCCCTATTTGATTGAGGTGAAATGTGGGATATGACTCTCTCAAAATTTGTGGAAATGATTTGTTGGAGATCCTTAATCTTTTTCTTCAAGGAGGACTTCATCTTCTTCATCTTCACCTTTACTTTGGCCCTCATATTTTGCCTTATTCTCTAGTAAATTGCTCTTCATTCCACCATCTCCTCTCGCATTTTTCGAAGTTCATCCAAAATGATTTGATAGGATGGATTAACTTGTTGAGATTGGTCCATATTCACCTTCTCCTGGAATATGCAGTCATTTTCTTCATCATCCCCTTCTTCTTCTATTCTAACCCTCTTCCTCCTTGATTGTGATCCTGCAACACTTTTTTCTTCAGGGTGTTGACAAGTGGTGTCGGTGATAGGGCCCAAAAGCGTATCCATAGCATCATTCATTTTATTCATAATGCCACCTCTCTCGCAGAGCTTCTCTATCACGGTTGGGAATGGAAGTCCATCACTCTTCTTTTTCTTCTCAAGAGCATCCATCATTTGATCAAGGATGATGTCTCCTAAGTCCAACTCTGTTTCCTTATACATTAGCACCAACAATTGCAAACGGAACTTGGTGGGGTTGATATTCATCACCGGTGACGCATTATGGACCATAAATGTATAAAGGGTCCGTGCCATACTGTTCAAGTCCTGATACTTGATCCGCCCACGAATCTTGTGTCTAAATGTGGCTCCTCAAAATCATACGGATATCACTTGGGGTTGGTGCGAAATTGTTTACTCCATTCATTCCACATGGTTTAATGCCCAAGTTGAGTTCGAGCAACTCATTAATGGCTTTCCTAGTCACCTTCAATTTGTGGGATCTCACAGTCACCATGTTTTCGTCATCATTGAATGCCAATGCCGCATAGAACTCATGAACCAAAGTCTTGTTACATTTCTTTTCCGTCGGAAGCAAATTAGTCCACCCCATTCTTACAACGTAATCCCAATATTTGCTCTTTGGGTCCACACCTCTTTGGTTTCACAATGACCGCTCTTTCATAATCTCTAGAGCTTCCTTGGGGTTTGCTCATTTTTCGGTTTCTTCCTTCCTCAAATGAGCCCTCTTTCTAGGTGGTTTCTTCTTAGTTCCACTTGAAGAAGCTACGTTGGCATTGGATGCATGTTTCATTCGCACCATTGTGACCTACAACATAACAAATCCCTCTCAAGCATTTTATCAAACACATTATATGCATGCTTTATATGTAGTTCAAAATCAAAGATTATTAAGATTCATGCATCCAATTATACAAGAAAATCATAACCAACAACAATTTAAGAACAAACAGCAAGCCTAGATGTTACTACACCAATATGGGAATTAATCCAACAACATAGCCCTAGTTCTATGAAAAATTAATAAAAATCAAAGAATGGAAGCATACCTTGATTTTGATGACTCCTTGATGATCCAAAAATGTAAAATCAAGTGTTTGGAATATGTAAATGTGAGTTTCAAACAAGAGAAGATGGAAATGGTTGAAAGGAAAAAAAATGGGAAGATGTCTTGTGTTTGGAAGCAGAACTGGCAGAAGTTAAAGCAAATGGGGCAAAATGGGTTTTAAAAGAATTGTCCCTTTTTAAAATGTAAAAAACGAGCACCAAGGACGTGCGCGGAAGGCAGTGGAGTGCCAAGGACGCGTCTCACAGGCAGTTCTTACTGCCTGTAATGCTCGTCCAAGGCGCTACGGAGCGCCTTGGATGGAATCCGACAGACGTAAAATAAAACCGCCTAGTCTCGGATTCACAAAATCTGAAACTATACAAAATCAGATTAGATGAATCCGATTTTACCTAGTTTTGGATAAATCTGAAACTAGGCGGGGGTATAAAAGGGAGCAGCAGCCCTTTTTCACCCTCTTCTTCTTCTTCTTCTTCTTCTTCTTTTTCTTCTTCTTCTTCTTCTTCTTCTTCTTCTTCTTCTTCTTCTTCTTCTTCTTCTTCTTCTTCTTCTTCCTTCCCCAATTTTCAGAAAAAACCCAAATTTAAAACCCTAACCTCCAATTTTTCAATCCGGCCAAATATAACACCTTTTCTAATTTCTAAACTGATCAAAATCTTCCATTTAACATAAGGAACAAAATCATCCAAGCCAATCTTTATATTGGTCTTATCCATTTAACCCACAAGAATTTTAATCTCCACAACAATTTCTTCAATTCTAGGCAAAAAAACAGTTTATTAGTTGATTTCTAACCATAATAATGTTCCCCTTGAATTATAGTACAAAACCCAAGTTGTTTTTTCAAAAATCGTTAACCCCGCAGCCGGACCACCGCCGGACCGTCACCGGACCGCCACCGGAATTTTGCCCGGACTTCCATACACAAGCAAATTTTTTGGTGAATTTTATATTTGCTATTGTTTTTATGTTTTTTAGTATGATTTAGTAATTGGGGTTACTAAAATTGTTATTTTGGTAATTTATGATTTTATTGTATATTAGAAGAGAGTGGTAGTATTAATTATATTGGTTGAGTTGTTATATTTTAGTTATCCATATTATGAATTATGGCATTCACTGCACATTTCTTAAACTATGTGAGTTTTACGTGTTTGGTTTATTCATTGTAATTGTGGATTCAATAATTAGTTATTATATAATTGTGGATTGAATTTGATGGATTGGTGTGTGTAGTATAATTTCACTGTTTTGGGTATTTGGAAACGTTCAGTTTACTACCGTTATTCTACCTAAATTCAGTGCAATTTGGTTTCCAATTTTGTTGTGTGTTGTTTTAGGTACAATGGCTTCATTGAGTCAAAGCAGTCAAAGTCGCAAGTATCTAAATCCAGGTCCCATCTAACCCGAGCTACTTTATCTCCAATGTAGACACCGATCTCTGCAATTGCACAACGATGCCCCAGGGTTTTGAAGAAAAACCCTCAAATGTAGACGATGTGATGGTGGTATGTGGGACTGTTTGCCGAGGGAATTGCCACATGTGCAGGATGAACTTGACAAGTTTGGTTTTGGAGGGGTCACTCGTGTAGGGTCGATTAAACTCGACCATGCCCTTATAACGACATTGGTTGAGAGGTGGCGATCAGAAATTCACATGATCCACTTTCAAT
The DNA here is from genome assembly GCA_030378225.1 of Knoxia roxburghii. NCBI lineage: Eukaryota > Viridiplantae > Streptophyta > Magnoliopsida > Gentianales > Rubiaceae > Knoxia > Knoxia roxburghii. The sequence goes on along the minus strand of CM059420.1, from coordinate 37,722,259 downwards.
TCGGTGAGGCCACAGTCACCTTGCAAGATGTTCAGGTCCTTTTGGGTCTCCATATAGATTGTCCAGCTGTTACGGGTACTTTTCATCAGAGGACGACCCAAGAATGGATATCTGAATGTGGTCACTTGTTGGGTTTTTTTCCAGAGCCTGAAAATATGAAGTGTACCGCAGTGCATCTCGCTCGTCTACTCCGTGAGATTTCGGATCCAGTCCCGCCAAGGGTTGCTACGGAGCGTTATATATAGCAGACTAGGTGCTACATTCTCTACCTCCTATATGGGATGATCTTCACGGACAAGGCAAACAACTATGTCCCTCTACACTGGCTTGTAAATATAGAGTTTCAAGAAATGTTTACGGCACTTAATTGGGGTTCGACGGCCCTCGCTAGTTTATACCACGGCTTATGCAAGGCTTACGTCCATGGCGCCAATGATATAATCGGTTGCCTACTCATCCTACAGGTAAACTTATTAACTATTAATTTTTTTTATGTTAATGTTAAGGTATGCTTCTGTTTACATTGTTCGTGATATTGTTTTCATCTTATATAGCTTCATATTATAAATTTCTCATTTTAATTGCAAAATTCAAATTTTCATATAGGTATGGGCTTGGGAACGTATTCCTCGCATCAGTCCGTGGAGAGTGTTAGATACTGACAGACCCGAAGTGGGTCACCCATTGGCACAACATTGTGACGTCCGTTTCAGATATGATGACGTCAATGCTCATGTCTTGCCTGGGTACCGCGATCAGTTAAATAGTCTCCGAGATGATGACGTGAGTTGGATATTTATTATCTTATTTCATTGTGATACTTTAGATTGATAGTTACCATTAATTATATAAGTTTCATAATTTTGTTTTTTCTAGTTCATATGGTTGCCTTACACTGAGGACGATATCCTCGAATATCTCCCTCATTTTTGCCGAGATGACCTTGATTGTTGGTTGTCCCGAACATTTCTGATTTTTTGGGAGTACCACGAGCCTCATAAGGCTGATAGGGCTTTCTGCCAATTTGGTTTTCGTCAATCTATTCCTTGAAACCCCTAAATTTATCCATTTATAGAGGAGAAATATAATGAGAAGCATGTCAAGGGAAGGCAATGCAAGGGGTACATTGACTACGGTAGAGACAGTGTCACGCATATGACGGATTGGGAGAATATGAGGTTGGCGATTAAAGATGATTTTGTACCAGAGGTTCCTCCAACGGCAGACGATGCCTACTGTACGTGGTATAATCGCCATACGGTCAAACTAATCAATGATCCGAGCATTGATTTTGTCGAGGGATACCGTGGTGCTTCTGCCCGAGAGGGATTATATGTGAGTTTTCAATATGATATCTTATATTTGATTTTTACATCTTTTACAATTTTATCTAATTTTTATAACTATTCTATTTATTTAAATTATTTATAGATGGAAGTGGTGAGTGACACATACAATAGAGGCATGGAATTCCAATCGAATTACATTGGTGATGACCCAGAGATCCTGCAGTATGTCGAAGATATTACCACCTCCTTCCACAGTGCCCTCACATTTGGTGGCGGTACTTTTGAGCTAGTCGAGGGCACCCAAATACTCTCAGATGTTCAACCTACATTCTCTCAAGCCCCACGTCCGAGTCGCCGACTGAGGAACGTTCCTCCTAGGGGAGGAGGCAGAAAGAGAAGGGCAGTCGTAGAAGAGCATTTGGATGTGAAAAATTTAGGGGTAGAAAAAGAAGATGATGATGATGAGGAGATCGAAGATGAAGGAGGTGAAGGAAAACAGAACAAGTCCGGGCTAAATCGAAAATCTCACTTTCGTGCAATGCATTCCAGAATTGAAAACTTTCGACGAAGCTCATGCTCAAATTCATTTCCCCCTGAACGGATATAGGTTTATACTTATTTAATTTATTAAATCGACAAACAACGCACAAAGAATCAACCTTTAATTAAAAGCGAAAAGTCTAAAGATTATAACTTTGTAGCGAAGTCCAACGCAATAAGAAAAACCAAATCTTTGATTGCGATTACCACCAAAATCCGAAAGATAACTCCAAGAAATCCCGAATATTGCTTGGGCAATAATCTAACGGGATGTGCTATCAAAACCCACGAAAACCCACAAGAAAAATCCCTCGAATCAGAACAAAATCTGCCTGAAATCTAATCAAAACACCTTAGCCGCTAGTACCGTTCCACTGCCCATTTTCGCCCAGCCCCGCCAGTCCAAAATTGAAACCGAACAAGCCTAAAGACTCAATCTTTGGTCACGATCTGCACAAGCTTATTCATGGATCATCAAAGGAGAGATCAACATGAAGAAACCTGGATCAAGCACACCAAAAACAAGCCAAAAGGCTGCCAGAAAAATAGATACTGTAGCGGCGCGAAAATGGATCCGGCGGCTGATCAATAAAAGTTTTGATCTTCGAGCTTTGCTTGTATTCGAGAAGTGAGATATCAAGTTCGTTTTTGAAAGAAACTCAAAAGACAAGAGAGTCTCTCTCTAGAACTTTCTCACTCTAAGAGGCAAGACTTGTTTTGCAAGATTTTCTTAAGTTTCTTTGGCCTTAAACTTTCTATTTATAGGGAGCTCTTAAGGAGATCTAGTAGGCTTTTGAGTTGAGCCTTTTAATTTGACTTTCATTGAACGCTTAGTCTTTTCTAGACTAATCAACTCCAATCGACCCATTTGAATTAATTTCTTAACCCATTTCGTTAATTTAATTTAATCGAACCCTTAAGATTAATTAATTCATATAGAATTAATTTCTTAATCCACTTTGTCAATTAAATATTAATTAAAACTTTAGGATTAATTAATTCACTTTGTCGATTAGTCAAATACATAATTAGTCGTACCACTATCGGACTAACTATGGAACTACCGCTAAAAAATGACTTTACATCGCGTCACTATATTTTCTCCTAACATCAAAGATCTAGTGCTCGTTGGTTTATCAATTTACTGACAAACTAATTCACCGACTTCTTGGTTTCCGAGATTAGTACCACTCGACCTTTTTATTATACCAGGCGTAAAGTCCACTGGCCAGTTTTAGTACAATAAATCTTACGAGCTCATCTCGGGAGCACCATCAACATGGCGAACCGGTACGTGGATTCCTCCGACTAGCAACGGCACGTAAGAAGCTAAACACCGCATACCCAACCTACCGAGGTATAGGCCTCAATTGACCGCACTTTTTGGCACATCAAAGTATACGATATCTAACTCTCACGCCCGTCCCAATCTCGGGATTGAAAGACTGAATACTAGGATCGAATTGACTACGCCGATCAGTACAAGTCAATTCTATCCAAACTGGTCGTGCTCAATATGCCCCGGGCATATCCGTGTGATTTAATTAGTCTAGATAAACTAATTTCCAAACCACACGATAACCTATACCGATAGTATGTTCAGATTATCTCAGTTACGAGCATACTTTTTATATATCAATACTTTAACCAATAACGGTATCTACTGTGTCTTTCCACACCCCATGATATAATTGAACAATTTAATACTGAAACAAAATGATATGTCATCCGTAAATATTAGTTTTTGATACAAGTCATAGCTTTTATGTATTCAAAACTAATAGGAGGTTGTTATGAACCAAAACCCACAAAACCCAAGTCCACTAGTGAGGCCTTACCAAAGAGACCCGTTGGTTGACATAGATGGGCCCATGACCAGATCAAGGAGGAAAAATTCCACACAAGCTCTCAATGCCTTAGCCCATGAGATCTACAAACAAGAGCTTGTCCTTCAAGACAAGTACCCATTAAAGGATGTGATAGTATTGAGCATTGATCCTTAGCTTTTATTCAAGCCCATGAGGTGAAGCCCAGCCCACGAAGACATTGAAATGCTACAAGAAAATTCTAGAAGATTCAATAAAGGAATAAGTAATCAGCCTTAATTCTTCAAAAAGAAAATAAGGCAGATTGAATAATGATTAGGTAGATTGAAGGAAGATTAGGGATGATTGAAGATTCTACCATAAATGTAGGCTAGGGTTTTGTAACCTAAAGGCTCACTTCTACTCCTATAAATAGAGGAGAAGTTCAACCTTTGTAATCATGATTTGAATAGAAGAAATTGAGTTCTCTCATTTTGAATCATCCCTCTTAGCATTTATCAAAAGCTAGGGTAGTTAGCTTTTGTGGTTGCCTCCTTAGGCTCTTCCTTTCGAAGGCCTCATCCCACTACCACCATATTTTCACACTTTGAGAATAGCACTAGATTAGGGACCTTGATCCTTCATACAATACTTTGCTATCATCCAAATCCGAGCCTCCATATAAGCCTTCATACAAACAAACCTCTGCCGGATTTTGATAGTTTGGAAGGATCACAACATTTGGTATCAGAGCCAAAGTGCTGCTCTCAAAGGTAAGAGTTGTTGTAACACCTTGTGGAAGGAATGATCCTTCTCCTTCTCCAAGTTGTTACAATCAACATTCTAAAATCGAAAAGGTTGAAGAAATCGGTTCTATAGCCGAATTTTCTTCATTTTGAATTCGAGAAATTCTCTTGTTTTAATTTTGTTCCTATTGTTCATTTTAATTCTTGTTATTAATTTTTGTCTTTTTTTTTTCTTGTTCATAATTGTTATGATCTTTCTCTTTCCATTGGCAAAGTTTGAACAGATCGGATCTACCATATCCGTTTCTCTCACTTTGATCCAAATATCAAATTTCTTGTGTATATCATAATTTTATTTTAATTGTTCTTACTTTGTCGATTGATCTTACTTATCTTGTTCAACATTTTTTTTTTTTCTCTGTTATTGGAATTTTTTTTTTCTTTTCTTTTCTACACACCTTGAAAAGTTGAAAAAAAAAAAAAAAACTGAATTTGGCAAGTAATTCCATTAGTTAAGAAAAGAATAAAATGAGAAACATACTTGTGCAAATTAATTTTGGAATAAATCTGAACTTTTAGTATAAATTATCATTCATTTTTTTTTTTGTGATTATCTATTTTCCTTCTTTGTGTGATTATCTTTCCATCCACACCTAGTTTAATAAAAAAAAAAAAAAAAGTTAATCATTGAAAAGGGAAAATTTGTCGGTTTTAAGTCACCTAGTATGACTAAAGTTGAATTTGGTGAATTCTTTCCAAAAAAAAGTTAGTAACACTTTGAGATTATTTGTTATCGTACCTATTCTGTGATCGTGTTACTACCATAAAACTCCCTAATTGTGGTATGTCTTACTTGAATTAAACTTTTGAATAATTTTTTTTTGTATTTCTATTAACTTTTTCCTTTGGTTTTTGTATAACTTGTTTAAACCACCTATGATAGGGTAGGGTTGCACTTGGAAAAAGTGTCTCCTTACAAAAGTGTAAAGGCCAAAGGCTAAAAAAAAAAAAAAAAAAAAAAACACACATAAGCGCTCAAATAGATTTTGTGCAAAATTGTAAAGGCCAAAGGCCAAGAAAAGAGCATATAAGCACTTAAACAACTTTTGTGCGGCTCAAAGTTTAAAAGGAGTTCTTGTGCAAAGTAAAAGAAAACCCTTAGGTGAAAGTGTAAGCTAGCTTATACTCTAACCAAAGGAGAAGTTTTTCCGAAGTACCTAAGAGGTTGTTCAAAGGTTTTTCAACATTAGGCGCCATATTAGAAAAGAGATAATAATGGGAAATAACAAGGGTCATAGAGTCTTGGTATTATAACTCATTTTTCTCCTAACTTTGCAGATTGATAACCAAACAACCAAGGAAGTACAAAGAGGCTTAAGGCCAACAAATTTTCTCAAAGCTAGGCCATAAAATCATAACACTAAGCACTCACGAAAGCACAAACATTCATAAGTGTTGTTTTTTTTTTTAATTTTTTTTCTCTCTTTTATCTTTACACTGCACCTATTTCTTTTACCTATGTCTTACCTCAACCTGAGATTCTTTGTGCATATTTCTGAGTAATTGAAAATTTTGAGAATATTATTATTTTTTTTTTCACTTTTTACTTAAGATTTGGTGTGATCTAACCCTAAGGGAGAAGTTCTTTTCTACCCCAAACTCCTATTCCTAGACAGCAATGAGTAAAGATAACCTCGAGAGGAATATTCCGCCTGCAACTGAGCATGAGAGGATGATGAGAAACATCCTCGATGAAAAGGTAAGAGAATATGATAGGAAAATTGCCGAGTTGCAAGCAGAGGTAGAGCTTCTAAGGCTACAAAGGGAGCACGATGCTGAAACTACTCCTAGAAGAGGGCGAGACTCAAGAGACACGACTAGCTCCACATCCAACTCGAGATCATCACACAAGCCCAAGGTGGTATTTCCTCAATTCAATGGTAAGATAGACCCCGAGGTCTACGCGATGTGGGAAAAGAGAATGGATGCCCTCCTCATAGCCAGTAAATATCCCGAGGAGGATTGGGTAAGTATCGCCTCCGCAGAACTCACCGACTACGCCCTGACGTGGTGGGATCACCAAGCCTACCTTAGGCGGAAGTACCACGAGGCACCCGTGGAGTTGTGGACAGAAATGAAACGCCTTCTAAGGAAAAGGTACATTCCTGAGAATTACTCTCGCACAATGCTAAGAAATCTTAACTCTCTTGTGCAAGGTACTAAAAGAGTGGCGGATTTTTACCAAGAGCTTGAGCACTTGGCCATTAGAAGTGGAATCGAGGAGGACCCGGAGATGATGATGTCTCGGTTCCTTAATGGACTCAAGCCAAGCATTGCCAAAGTGGTGGAACTACACCACTACGTCGATATTGATGAGCTCGTACACAAGGCGATCTTAGTGGAAGAACGAGAGACAAGTACTAGTCGAATTCCCTCTTCAACTTGGCGGAGTACTTCTAGCACTTCAAGCATTTCAAGGTCTCAAACTCCTACCCCCGCAAAGAGTAGTAGTGCTGCTAGTGGGTCTAAGGCTCCCACAAAGGTAATATCTAACCCTGCATTTTCCAACCCTCCCACCTCATTTTCTAAGCCTATTGTTTCACAAGGCTCTAGTAATAGTGCTACTAACCGGCCTTTTTCAAGGCAAGTCACATGTTTCAAGTGTTTAGGCAAAGGTCACATCCAGTCACAATGCCCGAACCAAAGGACCATGGTGGCACTAGATGATGGATCCATCGTGGACAAAGATGAGGCAGAAGGGCCCGGGCTCGAGAACGAGGATGAGTTCAAAGACATGCCGGCCCTAATGGAAGACGAAGAGTATGCCACCTATGATGGTGTAGACGGTGCCTGCTTTGTATCTTTGCAAGTACGCGAGCCATCCTTACAAGATACAACCGGCTTGACCACAGAAAAGACCCTGAAAGCACTCGCCAAGCCAACCGATGAAGATGAGCAACGAAGCAACATTTTCCACACCAAGGGACTAGTGGGTAAGGCTGTTTGTTTGATTATCATAGATAGCGGTAGTTGGACTAACCTTGTTTCTGAGTATACAGTCAATAATCTTAGTTTAGCCACCCAACCGCATCCTAAGCCTTACAAGCTTCAATGGCTCAACAACGGAGGTGAGATCCGAGTAGTTAGACAATGCAGAGTGGGTTTTACAATTGGTAAGTATAAGGACTACGCCACCTGTGACGTGGTCCCGATGGATGCCGCCCACATGATCCTAGGAAGGCCGTGGGAATACGATCACAAGACAACCCACGACGGACTCACCAATAGGTACTTTTTCACTTTCAACAACTCTAAAATTGTCTTAAATCCCTTGTCCCGTGCGCAGGTTGCTCAAGCCAATAGGGAGATGCATGAAGCCCGGCTAAGGAGACAAAAGGGCAAGGAAAAAGAGAAGGTGACCCCCAAGGAGAATTCGGCCAATACCCTCCAAGAAGTGGCCGAACAACCCAGATCGAAGGCCCCACAATCCAAGCTACAGATCAAGTCAAAGGGCCAAAGTCTCTTCGCATCCACCCGAGATGTCGAACGAGCAATTAGTAGTAGGAAAAGTCTCATCCTTATCCAATATTGTGAACATACCTTAGAGACTAGCCCTGCTACTAACGAGTTACCTGTGAGTGTTCAGAGCCTCCTAGATGAGTTTGCAGATGTCTTTCCCGAGGAGTTACCGAAGGGCCTACCCCCGATTAGAGGAATCGAACATCAGCTTGACTTTATCCCAGGATCGGTAATTCCCAACAGACCTGCTTACCGAGCCAACCCTGAGGAGACAAAGGAGTTACAGAAGCAAGTCGAGGAACTACTCGAGAGGGGCCATGTTCGAGAGAGTCTCAGTCCATGCGCCGTACCCGTCATCCTAGTGCCCAAAAAGGACGGAACCCTGCGGATGTGTGTTGACTGCCGAGCTGTCAACAAGATCACCATAAGGTACCGTCACCCTATTCCTCGCTTAGATGACATGCTTGATGAATTACATGGTGCTGTTATTTTCTCAAAAATTGATTTAAAAAGTGGCTATCATCAAATCCGAATTCAAGAGGGAGATGAGTGGAAAACTGCTTTTAAAACCAAATTTGGTCTTTATGAGTGGTTAGTAATGCCGTTCGGATTAACCAATGCCCCTAGTACTTTTATGCGATTAATGAATCATGTTCTAAGACAGTACATAGGCAAATTTGTGGTTGTTTACTTTGATGATATCCTGATTTTCAGTAGTACATTTGAATCGCATCTCTCTCATTTAAAGCAAGTACTACTAACCCTTCGAGAGGCTCAGCTTTATGCTAACCTCAAGAAGTGCACCTTTTGTGTACCAGAAGTGGTGTTTCTTGGATTTGTTGTAGGTGCACAAGGTGTTAAGGTCGAGGAAGCAAAGGTGAAGGCTATACTCGAGTGGCCAACACCAACCAACGCCTCAGAAGTGAGGTCATTCCACGGACTAGCCAGTTTCTACCGGCGGTTCATTCAAGACTTCTCCACCAAGGCTGCCCCGCTAAATGAGTTAGTGAAGAAAGACGTCAGATTCGAGTGGGGTCAGCGACAGCAAGAGGCGTTTGACCAGTTGAAAAGGGAGTTGACCTCTTCCCCTACTCTCGCATTACCTTGTTTCGATGATACTTTTGAACTTGAGTGTGATGCTTCGGGTATTGGGGTGGGGGCTGTATTGATGCAAAACAAACGTCCTATTGCATATTTTAGTGAGAAATTGAGTGGTGCATGCTTGAATTATTCAACTTATGATAAAGAACTATATGCTGTAGTTAGGGCTCTTGAAACGTGACAACATTACTTGTTACCTAAGGAATTCATTATTCACACTGATCATGAGTCATTGAAATATCTTAAGTCACAAAATAAGTTGAACAAGCGGCATGCTAAATGGGTTTCTTTCATTGAGACTTTCCCTTATGTGTTGAAATATAAGAAGGGAAAAGATAATATAATTGCTGATGCTCTGTCTCGTAGGCACTCACTTTTGACTTCTATGCACACTAGACTATTGGGATTTGAGCACATAAAGAGTCTTTATTCTACTGATTCCGATTTCTCTAACCTTTTTGCAGCTTGTGACTTAGGGGCATTTAAGAGATTTTACAAGGCAGATGGTTTCATGTTCAAAGACAACAGACTCTGCATTCCCAAGTCATCCCTGCGTGAGCTACTAACTAGAGAGGCCCATGGAGGAGGCTTGATGGGACACTTTGGCGTGGCCAAGACTCTTGACATGTTGCAAGAGCACTTTTATTGGCCCAACATGAAGAAGGACGTAGAAAGGATCTGTAGCAGATGTTTAGCATGCAAAAAGGCCAAGTCCAAGGCCCAGCCCAACGGTCTTCTCATGTCTTTGCCAGTCCCAACAACACCTTGGGTTGACTTGTCTATGGATTTTATCCTAGGCCTCCCAAGGTCACAAAGAGGTAATGACTCCATCTTCGTAGTTGTAGACAGATTTTCTAAGATGAGTCATTTCATCCCTTGCAGGAAAACAGATGACGCAAAGGAAGTAGCTAAACTCTTCTTTAACGAAGTAGTAAGGCTACATGGCATTCCCCGCAGCATAGTTAGTGATCGGGATGTCAAGTTCCTCAGTTATTTTTGGAAAACCCTGTGGGGAAAGTTGGGCACAAAGTTACTCTTCTCAACCACCAGCCATCCACAGACAGATGGTCAGACTGAGGTAACTAATCGAACTCTTGGTTCTTTACTTAGGGCATTGATTAGTAAAAACTTAACCCGTTGGGAAGAGACTCTTCCTTTTTGTGAGTTTGCCTATAACAGGTCTACACACTCAGCTACAAGCTACTCTCCTTTTGAGATAGTCTATGGTTTCCAGCCCTTGACCCCGTTGGATCTTTCCCCCATACCTATCAAAGAGGTTATGAGCTTAGATGGTGAAAAGAGGGCCAAGATGGTGCAAGAGATCCACGAACAAGCCAGACTCAACATCCTCAAACATCAAGATCACACTTCACGGATGGTTAACAAAGGGAGGCGCAAGGTGACTTTTGAGCCCGGAGATTTGGTGTGGCTACACCTCAGAAAAGAGCGGTTTCCACAAGCCCGCAAGACCAAGCTCCACCCTAAAGGAGACGGTCCATTCCAAGTGGTCAAGAAGGTTAACGACAATGCATACGAGTTGGACCTCCGAGGAGAGTTAGGTGTCCACGGCACCTTCAATGTAGCGGACTTGACGCCGTTCGAGTTTGATGATGAGTTGGAATCGAGGACGATTCCTTTTCAAGAAGGGGGGAATGTTATGAACCAAAACCCACAAAACCCAAGTCCACTAGTGAGGCCTTACCAAAGAGACCCGTTGGTTGACATAGATGGGCCCATGACCAGATCAAGGAGGAAAAATGCCACACAAGCTCTCAATGCCTTAGCCCATGAGATCTACAAACAAGAGCTTGTCCTTCAAGACAAGTACCCATTAAAGGATGTGATAGTATTGAGCATTGATCCTTAGCTTTTATTCAAGCCCATGAGGTGAAGCCCAGCCCACGAAGACATTGAAATGCTACAAGAAAATTCTAGAAGATTCAATAAAGGAATAAGTAATCAGCCTTAATTCTTCAAAAAGAAAATAAGGCAGATTGAATAATGATTAGGTAGATTGAAGGAAGATTAGGGATGATTGAAGATTCTACCATAAATGTAGGCTAGGGTTTTGTAACCTAAAGGCTCACTTCTACTCCTATAAATAGAGGAGAAGTTCAACCTTTGTAATCATGATTTGAATAGAAGAAATTGAGTTCTCTCATTTTGAATCATCCCTCTTAGCATTTATCAAAAGCTAGGGTAGTTAGCTTTTGTGGTTGCCTCCTTAGGCTCTTCCTTTCGAAGGCCTCATCCCACTACCACCATATTTTCACACTTTGAGAATAGCACTAGATTAGGGACCTTGATCCTTCATACAATACTTTGCTATCATCCAAATCCGAGCCTCCATATAAGCCTTCATACAAACAAACCTCTGCCGGATTTTGATAGTTTGGAAGGATCACAACAGAGGTTCTATGCCGCCACATGACGGAGGATCATAGGGTCCAGGTGGAGCTGGAGCTAGAGGTTCGCGGGGTGCTAGTTTGAGTACAGGCCATGTAGCTAGGAGGGTTGGTAGAAGAAATGTGTCTCCACCTAGAAAATATGGATATTCATAAATTTTTATGTTTTCACATTGGATGTTTTGATATTTTCATTTTTAACTTTTTATCATATTTTAACTCTTCAATTTTTCTTTTTTATATAGTATGATTTAATTCAATATGATTGTTCTTTCTTACTGAATTAACATTTAATTTTTTGACATTTGAAATTTATTATTTCATTGTTGCTAATGGGTGAAATCAATATCTTTTTCCTTTTTATTTTAAATGTATTAATTTTTCTTAAAGTGTTCAAGTAAATTCGAATTTACAAAATTTAAATTTACAAAACTCTTACTAAATCCGATTTTACAAAATTCGGATTAGTATAATTATTTTTTCAATATTATTCAATTTATAAATCTTCATTTTTTATTTCTATAATTTTATTTTCTAATTCGGATTTTGTAAATCCAAATTTCATTAATTTTATTAATTAACCTAATTAATTATTGTTTCGAATTTTAGAAATCCGAATTCCGATTTCCCAAATCTGAAAACTCCACAATTGAAAATTTCCTATTTTTCTGTCTACATTTTCTATTTGGGAATTTTTCCGGTAAGAAATTCCTCACCGCCCACGAATGAGCGTTCGTCTTCACACGTGAGAGTTTTTTTTTTGTTTCGTTTCTCTTCTTCTTCTTCCAGTCCGTTCGTTCTTCCATTTCAGAAAAAAAAAATTTTCTTCTATCTCTTTGGTTCCATTCTCTCCTCCATCTCCCCTCTTCACTCTCGTCTTGGATGAAATCTCCTCTTTGGAAAATCAGTACCGGGAAGCAAGCCCTAATGATTTGTGCTAAAATCCCAACTGTCTAGGGTTTTCGATGGCAAATTTCCTCACCTCTACGTCTGACTCCAATTTCATTCGCGCTAGTTTTTTCCCGGGTTGGTGATGACCCGTAAAACTTAAGATACTGCACAGAGATTTTGGTGGAGCGATGGGTTAACTTTTTATCTGAGAGCTTGAGTGAGATTCTGCAATTTCCTGGTTGTATAAAGTCCCGCTTCAATTTTTAGAGCACTGCATTTGCAGAATTGTATTCCTTATGTTTGTGTTTGCATGAATTCTGGTTGCAGAATTGCTGAAATCATGGACATTATTCATCGTTTGCTGTTACTTCTAACTTCATATTTCGCTTCACCAATCATTTGTTAAGCTTTTTGTGCAATAGCTGGTCATATAGATTTTTTCTTTCTATTAAGAAGAAAACAACTCTTGTGTGCAATATATACTTTAAAAAGCTACCTTTCTCCATTTTAATCCCAAAAATAAATTGTAATTACAGGATTGGATTTGGGGCTGCATTTCTCTTTATTCAATTTGATTGTTAATTGTCAAATATCTGTGGTGTAGTTTGCGACGAGGGTTCCGTTTGAATAAGTCCTCCTCACAAGGGTCGTGCTTTTGTGCTCTCGGTAAGTATTTTCTCCTTCATTTCGTTTCTGCTTGTGTAAAAACTGAATATTTTTGCCTTTGCAATGGGAGTAGTAGTATTATCATGCGTTCTGCTTTTGGCATCCATGTGGGTGGGTGGTTTAGCATTTCCCCCCTTCGTTTGGTTTTTGACAAGTGGATTGATTGAGGAACGGTTTATGGATGAATTTCTATAGGACTTTTGTGATTGTCTCCTGAATTGAGATTAATAACTGGCTGAAAAGCACCCCCTGTGTATACTGATAAAATTGCTCTGTTACAGTTAGTGCTTTTATTTTATTTTTATTGTCTTGGCTATTTCTGCGCTCGATGTTCAAATCTTTGGCGTCTTTTGAACCATGGCAAAGGTCACAGTTGGATATTTCTTTTATCTCATTCAGATTGTGTATGCCTTTCCATATGAGAGGTTATTGGAGGCCTTTTTTTTCAAATGCTTAGTGGGTTTGATTGACTGAATGGATAGGGGTACCTTCAATCTTTTGTTAGGCTTGAAAATTTTGTAGATACTACATTGAAATGAAATTTTAAATGAAGAATTGCTAAGTGTGTCGATGTGTAAGATGGGGTGTTTACCTTCTTTCATCTTCTGTTACGGTTCCTTTCCACTTTCTCCCTATTCGCCGTAATGTTGAGCACTATTTACATAGAATGTGAATTTTTTAAGGATCTTTGAGTTAAAAGAAAGAAATTTATAATATATATGCAAGACGGATTTTATGATAATCCGAATGACCTTCGTTGATAATCCTGTGATGCTGATTCTAGAGCAATTGATTAGGATTTTTTTTATAGAGTAAGAGTTTGGGATGTATTGAGAGGCTTTATCAAAGTTCCTATTAATGGAACACTAGAGTTCTTTGGTTATTTGGGCATGTTGTTGCAGTAAAGCTTAAAAGTCAGTCCATGTACTGAAGAGAAAGAATCTTCTAGCTAAATCACCTTCCTTTGGTTCTTGAAATTTGCTAAGTTCTGATGCCTTTAACCATATTTTCTCCATACCATGCTTGATGCCTTTCTTGCCAGTTTTTAGGCTAGCAAGATTGAATGATTAAAAAAAACTACTTCCAAGTTACCTTAAAACTCTGGTTGCATAGTGGTAACTCCCCTCGATTCTAAGAAGTTGCACTTTCGGTTCGAGTCACCAAGGGGTAAGCGGGGAACCAATATTAATCCTCTATTTTTTTTTTTTTTTAAATAACAAAACTCTTGTTTAGAGTACTACTACACATGCAGTGAGATAATCATCTGTTGGGCATCATCCTTCTGATTTCATTCTCTTTCATAATTTGCTGTTGAGCTTATATTATTTGTTTTATCATATTTTCATTCCATCTGGACAGATTTCTTGAAAATCAGCTAATATTATACATTTAATTCCTGAACAGACATTTCCAGATGAAATTCTTGACCTTGACAGGACTGTACGGACACTTGATTTAACGCACAATAGACTAGGTAATGCTTTTTAGTATCTGATTTACTGCCTTTTAGTCAGCTCATGTTATAATGCATTTTTTTCCTCATTTCTTTCCCTCAACATTTTGTTTGTTCATGAAGCCGCATTAAGAATACCTGACATGATCTGATGTCCTAAGTATTATGCTTCAGTTTTTTTTTTTTTTTTTATCTAATTTACTTGTTTAGCTATTTTTGAGTATTCAAAGTAATGGTTAATGATGGTTGTCTTGTGATGTTAATTTAAAATCATGACTGGCCTTTCTTTCTTAAAGATGTCCTGTATCACTAAAATGAGGCATTTGTAGATGTCCTTTGCTTCCTTTTGTTTTGCTGTTGCTGAATCTGATTTCTCTCTTTGCAGTTGATATCCCAGTAGCGATCAGCAAATTAAATAACTTGCAGCGATTGGTAAGCTACTACACCTTAGATGTTTCTAGGTAATCAGTTTCGTAGTTAGCAGAAACAAATCTTGTTGTAGAAATTCCACCCTTTGCAGTTAAAATAAGCATCCGATTTGAGAAATATGATACGGAAGAGAGTTTTCTACTTGCAGACAAATGTTGTCTCCTTGCAATTTGAGTTTTTGTTCGTTCTAATGTAAACTTAACTGCAAAAGTTTATTATCTACCTGTACTTTTCTCTTCATTGCTAAGCTATCAAAAGGTTAGTTCTTGTGCAAAGGAGGACACAATAAATTTTTCCTCGGTTAACACTTGTTTGGTATGCTCAGTGGGCCAGTTTGTGAAACTTGAACGGCTGTCAATCTCAGTCAATTTGTTAATTGTTCTGCCTGAAACATTTGGGAGCTTGCGCCATGTGAGTATCTCTACCAAATAGATTATTTTTTGAGTATTCTTCTGACATAAATAAGTTATTGGCATCTGCTCAAGTTTGCTTGTCCCACTGTTCTCCTTTTAAGGCATGGGTTCTCTTTTAAACCAACTCAGTACTTTGTGAAGTTACTTTTGAACTAGGTTTCAGTCATAGGTTTAGTGCTATATCATTACTTGCGTCATTTATTGATCAGATGGAAAGATACCTTTTGTTTTGCTATGGGAAAGATATTTGTTTACAGTTCGCCCTCCTGTATAGTGGCCATTTCTTCTTCTTGTCCTTCCTGATGATATTTCTTGATTCTGCTTTGAGCTGCAGCAGTGCCATGCTCATGTTACTGCTGGAAAAGTTGATTCTTCCTCTCATGCTTTCTTGATAGCTACCCTTCACTACGTCCAAGTAATAAAAATAGAAATTGAGGTGTAACTAAAAAGGCAACAGGAAAAACTCGATTCATCTGGAGAAATTAGCTGCTTCTTTTTTTCGTTTCCTTTGCTTTCCTGTGCTGAAATTGTGTCCTATATGTATGTTTGTTAGTGCCTTCATGGGTATGGAAACTTGGAAGCCTACTTCTCTGTTCATATGCTGCTATAGATATATGCTTGGACTTTTGATAATGTCTTGAGCAGGATAAGAGATCCAAAATTGGGGATTGGAAAACAAGAAGAAGATGACTTTTTTACAGGGGAGGAAAATATTCAGCGGAAAAAGTTGGATATTAAGGTTGAGGAGACCGAGGAAACTGCAAACAAAAACAGAGTTATGTCCTATTTTTGTTTGTGATGAGAATGAACATCATGTCTCGCCTTTGTTCTTGAGATGTATAAAGAAGCAAGGCTATTTGGTTATCTTAAGAACACCATTGAAGTTACTGAGTTCACAGGCAGTCTGATTAGAAGATAGCCTTCTTTATTTAAGGAATTTTTTTTTTCTTTCTTTTAGTCTATTATTATATAGTTGCATAGAAACTTTTACCTAAATACCCAATTGATTGATATATGGTTGTGTATAATTAGTTTGTTGAGTTGTTCCCTTATGATGTTCTTTTAGTTAATAATTTGTATGACTCTGTCTGAGATTCACTCTTATGAACGTATAGTGTTTATTAATTTGCAATATCCGGTGTAAAATCGCTGCCTAATATGATGCACAGGATACTTTTTTATAAATGTCTTGATTTTCAAACTTATTAGTTATGGTGCAGGCAAACTCAACTAGCTTTGATTAAAACTCTTTTCGAAGGCAATTGAATGGAACATAATTTTCCGGCTTCACTCGTCGATTCAGGCAGATTTACAGTCTCGGACTCGCCCGACTTTTACTTTCTGCATAATACCTGTTTTCAGTTGCAGAAAAATTGATAGGATAGAGAGAGACTTTTTTATCTGAGGACAAAAATGTAACTTAATATTTTTAATTTAATTTTTTTTACTAGAAGACGGCTTTTAGTCATTTTTTTTAAAGTTTAATTGGTGGAATGGGAGTTTTTGATATTTTTTAAAATCAAGAGGGTATTTAATTTATAAATAAAGTTGAGGGGTTTTTTTTATATTAACTCTTATATTTGAATGAAATATTGTTGTCATACATTTATGAAGAATTTTTTTAAAAACAATCAAACAAAAAAGAATTAATTTCGATAAGAAAGTTGTAGCCTAATGGTTGGTACTCTACAGACTCCGCACTCCTCTTTTATACAAAAAATTTGACTCCTGATTTTCAGACAAAGATTACAACCCCCAGCCTCAAAAATAGAAAGATCTCGAATCTCTCTCAATAAAAAATTATTTTAAAAAAATAAATATTATCACTTTAAAATTATCCATTTATTTATTAAATTGAAGGATATCATGAGTTTAAGGGTGAAAAGAAACTATTAGATAGTATAGATGGTTTTTTATAATTTTTAAAATTTTAAAAGAATTTTGATCAAATTCTAAGGGTAAAATGTAATTCACCCATTAAAATAAAAGAAAAGAAGGATTGCTATTTTTTTTGGGCGGACTCCAACAGAAATATCTCCCACTGCCTTTGCCCTTTTAGTTTACAAACCCACTCTCCTCCAGCTTCACCTTATCTTCCTCATGGCAACCCTCCATCGCCCTCCCCTCACCAAAACCCTAAACCCTCATTTCCAATCTCACCCCAAGAATCCAACTTTTCTACTTTCTCTGTGCAACCCGTTTCCCTCAGCTTCCCCATCATTTCTTCCATGTACCCTTCCACACCTAAGACCAGCCCACTTGTCAAGAATCCCTCTTGTGAAGGCAGCTGCAGAGAACGAGTTCTCTTCCAAGAGAAGTGCTAGCAATGATCCCAGAGATACTATAATGTTACCTGGCTGTGACTATAATCACTGGCTCATTGTCATGGAGTTCCCTAAAGACCCTGCTCCCACTCGGGAGCAAATGATTGATACTTATCTTCAAACTCTGACCACTGTTCTTGGCAGGTATTCATCTTTTGATTGTCTCTTTTTCTCTTTTCCCAGCCTTTTGGGCTAATTGGTGTTCCATTTTTTATGTGGGTATGGATATGAACTGTTTACCTTTTGGGAACGGCTTTTGGTAAAAACTTTTTGAGAGAATGGGCTTGATTTTGGGTTGTTGAGTGAGATGTATTCTAATTTGATTCCTGATTTTGATGTTTAAGGAATATCGATTGGCTTTAGCTTGCGGAGTGGTGTGATTTAGTCTTGATGAAAGGGTGTTGGTTGTAGTTTGTGGATATGGGATAGGGGAATAGTAAATGGTTTGTATGAATTGATTACAATTTAGGTGGGAAAGATTGAAATTTTGGTGTTGGATATGAGAAGACTCTGAGTTACTAATGTAATCCTTTTATGCATAGTCATTGTAATGATTTTTTGTTTGAAGAAACTGTCAAGTCTTCAGATGAATTACAAAGTAGCTGACCGGATTTCTTAGAATCTGTTAAGCTGAGGCTTTGGAAAGAATTTGAGTTGCAAGGAGAACAGGAAAAATCATATATGTCCTTGCAAGTAATGTTTGGGTCTAATTATCTTGTTTACTGAGAAGTTCTTTTAGCTGCAAAAGAGTTTTGTTGGAGATTATTTAATCTTTATGTATGCTGTGATATGTTCCATTAAACAATATCGGTAATTTTCCAGATTTTGATTTTTATAAAAATTATTAAAGGTGAATTAATATTGAAATTAATAGATGCATAACATGTAGGGCTCGATGAAATATGAATTTAAGAAATAGGGGCCTTTTTCCAGTTGGATCTGTGTTACAGATTTTTGCTTATGGTCTGTAATATGTTTAAGTCTTTTCTCCTTTTGTCAGCATGGAAGAAGCAAAGAAGAACATGTATGCATTTAGTACAACCACATACACTGGATTTCAATGCACTGTAGATGAAGAAACATCAGAGAAATTTAAAGGTGAGTTTATTTGGGAACATGGGAGTTATTTATCAAAGGTTAACTTGCACCTGGGGTTTATTCTGATTCAATCTCTACTTACCTTTTCATTTTACAAGGGTTGCCTGGAGTTTTGTGGGTCCTGCCAGATTCTTACATAGATGTTAAGAACAAAGACTATGGAGGTACATAGCTTCATTGCTTTAGTAATTTTATTGTACTCCACAGATCCTAAATGTTCTCTATGGCTATAGGTGATAAATATGTTAATGGAGAGATAATACCTTGCAAGTACCCAACTTATCAACCAAAGCAGTCTTACAAATCCAAAAATAAGAGCAAAGCATACGTGCGGCAAAGAGATGGTCCTCCAGCGGAGAAAAGAAGACCAAGAGAAGGAGCTACTTCAGAAACTGCCTCATCATGAGCTCATGGTGGGTTTTGGTCTCTTCCTACTCAGTGTGTACATTATTGTGTCCTGTTAATATGATTGTTTGTTGTTGCTTACTATACCTTCTTGCAGGTTATTTTCCATGTAGAGCAAATTATCATCTAGGAAATATTAGTCAATGAAGAGACACATATAGTCAAAGGTTAGGAATCTCTGCTAAATCTCAAACAATCAATTAAAGTGCTTTTGTTGCTCACTCATGTTTCTTGGAGATTCCAAATTTTGGTGTCATCTTGGTCCCCTCATGAGTTAGGAATGGATGATGTGTGAGCACATGATGTGCAAGTGGCTCCGAGGTTTTGTTATGAGATTGTTTGAGCACACATGCAATGCTTCTATTGATTTATATTCGTAGTTTCGATGTAGTTATATTTATATCCAACATAAAATTTGATGTTTCCATGCGAGGGTACATTTCTGTGCCATTTGATCATTGCTAATAGAAAACCTGGTGTTCATTAAGTTTTGAGGGAGATAAAAACTCAAGTCATAGATAAATTTCTTTACTTAAAGCCTAGTCTTTTGCAAGAATTGATATACATTGTGTGGCCTTAGCTGTTGTAGGTGTGATACCACCCCTTCCTTGCACTTGGTGGAGAAAATGCAAGTGAAACAACTTTTAAAGCCCTTGACTCAATTCAGTTCATGTCTTCTGAGATGATTCACTCTAGTCGTATTTGATTCCATGTACACTCCATCTATTGTCAAACTGTCTCAACTCCAAATCTTTGGCCTTAATATAAGGAACATTGTTGCTGCAGGGATTATTGTCCAAAGATTGTCAACTAAGAAAAGTTTTAGTAGTTTTATTTTTTGCTTAAACGTAGTTTTGATAGCACATCATCCTTTTATATTTTGAGTGACAATACTAGTTTAGTCATTTTTGTTAACTAAAGGCTGATTAATTTCAAAAGTTTAATTGTTCTTCTTTTCTCGATTTGACCATCGACTTGTTGGCTGGGTTCATTACAAACCCAACCGTCACCATTACCGCCGCCACAACCATTACCACCGCCACCGTCCCACTCGGGCGTTTCTTGTCTACTCAAATGTTAATTTGGTTCTGCATTCGCTAATGACCGCCTATTACCATAGGGGCAGGGTAAGTAACCAAACCTAAGAGGCACGGAGGGATATTGATCATAGCAATTAGCTGCAATAGCAAGCAAGAGTGGGGACTGCCATGAAACGTGCTAAAGCAAGTTCTACAAAAGAAGGTGGGATGTCATGAATCATGGGAATTTGACATTTTCGTCCTCTTTCCAGAGACTAATAAAGCAATAAATGACAGAGGCTACTAGTGCTAATATAAAATCAATTTCTTTTTGATAATGTAGTATACTCCCTTTCCAATTTCCAATTATGACGAACAAAAATTGGCTTTTGCAGCTGTTCATTTTCTCTTTCCTACTCTTGCTCCTAGTACTACCCTATGGATAAGGTCTTAATGGTTAATACTTTATGAATGATAATGTTCAGATAGAAATCCTCAACAGTCATCACTTCCAGATCTGTTAAATCCATTTTGCTTGCTCTGTTTCGTTTCCACCAGGATGGCTTTCTACGGCTACAACGTTGATGTCGGTGAGTGCCATTCGACTCCCTTTGCTGCTTCTGCTTATGATTTGTCTCCATTAGAGTACGTTTCATACGAAATCCAGGAACCTAGATTATCTGAATATGGTTCTTACAGTTATTTTGATTCATATGGTCCTGCTGAATCCGTTCACAGTTACTACACTTGCAATCTTTCGGAATCCAGGCTTATTCAGTATGATCCACCTCCATCATATGCTGTTGATTCCTTTTATTCTCGGATAAGTTACGCTACCTCTTACTCTAACTTAGAGTTCAATGAGCCTGAGTTTGAAGAATATGATCCAACCCCTTATGGTGGTGGCTATGATCCAGTTCAAACCTACGGAAAACCCCTTCCGCCTTCCGATGAAATTTGTTACCCTCGTTCCCCTCTGCAACCAAAACCCGCCGGCGAATTGTTGGATAGTAAGAACGAACTTCCCATTACGCCTGTTGCTCCCAAAGAGGAAGCTGAGATTGCCAAGGGAGCAGAAAGTCCCCTGGAACCATTAATAAAGGAAGATAGTGATAATCATCCTTCAATTGATCATGGAGTTCCCAAGAAATCAGTAATGGAGGAAGAGGGTGACGATGTTGAAGATCATCCTTCATCTGATTATGAATGGAATAGGCAAGTACAATATGTTCCATATGGTTCAGGTTTGGAATCTCTGGATCTTTGTGAAAGCATATTTGGTTACTGGCCATGCTTGGCAAAATTAGAACAACAAAAGAAAATCTCCAAAGTTTGTGATGATGAATATGACCCCTGGAAAAGCACTGCGGATTATCTTTTTGGTAGCCCATTTGCCTATGGTGAGCTGCAGAATGGAGGTAGTTCTTATCAACAACATCAAAATATGTGCTCTCAATATCAATATTAAGCTTGATCGTTCAATGATGCTTTATGCTTTATGGCTTTACGGGAGCAAGATCTCTCGAGGATTTTCAGATTATTTTGTCTCAGGATTGTGAGCTATGCATTTGCAGATGAACCAAAATGCATTCATCCAATTGCCGATTCTTGAATCTTGATCCTTATTACGTTATACTTGGGCTGTTTCCTAAAGCTTTTTTGAAGGTAGGAGCCCAGAAAGGCATTCGGTGGATTTAATTTGGTTGAATATGTTGCGCTACAGTAATATATTAGTTTAAGCTTTACTAAAAGTAGGATGAGTTTCTATTTTATAAGCCCACTATAACATATAAAATAATCTTTCATGTTTCTTTATTACAAATGCCGGTAGATTGGTTAAACTATTAATTGTCTTCCGAAATTTTCGACAATTACATTTATCTCATTTGATCAAATTCTCATAAAAAATGTCAAAAATGGAAAAATTCACAATTTTTGTCAAAATAAGATTATAAAATGATATTAATTTTATCTTTTAAAATAATAATAATATTTATATCCGCATTTTGCTCAATTTTTCTTTCAATTAGAGGATTAGTTGTTATTAATTTAGATAGTTAGGGAGGTATTCGTAATTGTTAGGATATGAAAATATTGATAGTTATAATTCACCCTTATTATTATTATTTATTTGGTTCTTGAGAACAAAATTGAAGAGTGGGAGAAAATTTGAACTAACGAATGTAATAAATGGGTTGGAGTGTAACAAACAATCAATGAAAACGGTAACAACTTGAGAAAGATAGTGCAGAGATTTTGGATTCTTTTTTTTTTTTATCAACAAACAAAAATTTTATTAAGAAATGACAAATTTACATAACAGTTTGAGCACAACTAACATACAAAAAATGTTAAAAATTTGATGAATCAATAAATTTATTCGTTCCTATATTTTTGGTCACTAAACTTTTTTCTTTAACTAATTACCCACTTATTTTTTAAAACAACATACTAATGGTTATTCGGTTAATTTTTCTGTTTATATTAATAAATTTAGAACCATCTTTAGAATTTCCCTATTTATAATTTTAGGTGAATTACATTTAGGGTGACTATTAATATATTATTTTAAAGATGAGTGGGTAATTAGTCAAGTAAAAAAATTTTTATAAACAAAAATATATAATTGAATAAATTTAACGACCTGTAAACTTTTTAACCCTACACAAAAATAAAATATAATCATATGGTGAAATCCTAAAATATCTCCCAACCTATTCAAAAGACTGAAGTAGACAGAAATAATTGAAATATCTTCCAATCCACACAAAATTACTTGGATAAACACATGTATTATTTTTATGGATAAGAGGGAGTATATTTCTTGGCCACCAGGTAAAGAGGGTTTTTCTTTTTCATTGCTAATCCCTGCAATGCATCGGTGTCGGTCTTCTGTTTTCACCCCAGAAGGTAATTCCCAGTCGAAATAGTAGAGAAGATTGGTGAGGAAAACTTTCAAAGTTGACAAACTCAGAGAAATCCCCGGACTGTTTTTTTTTTTTTTTTTTTTTCCAGTCCCGAATGGGATCATTTCCTTTGATGTCTATAGTGCTATTCAGAAATCTCTCCGGATTGGTGTTTTCTGGATTCTCCCAAATTTCAGGATCTTTGCCCATTGCCCATACATTAATGAAAACCATAGCTTTAGCTTCGATATTAAAACCTTGTATACGACAATTTTCACTTGTTTCTCTTGGAATAAGGGGTAGCAGAGGAAATAATATGAGGGTTTCTTTTATAGTTGCCACTAAATAAGGAAGTTCTTCAACTACTTATTCCCCTATCAGTAATCCTTTCTTTGCAACTGAATCTCTGATTTCAACTTGAGCCCTCTTCATCACACTAGAGTTCTTTATCAAAGCTGTTAAAGCCCACACAATTAAAGCGAAAGGTGGGTCTGTTCCACCTATAAATATATTATGTGGAACATGTCAAAGGCAAAAGTTAAACATGTAAAAACATTTTAAAATTTTAAAGGTTAAAAATAAAAACTAGTCAAAGGAAAATCTCATCATTTACATTAGTCACAAATATTATTATGAATTATCAATGTAGAATTGGGATAATCCTTACAAACTCAACCATTGGTAAGCATATCCTAACCTCTAACATTATATATAAATATTCATCAAATAACTCCAAGACTTTGTGTCAATGGCAAATTTCTTTTGTACATTTTGTATAAGGGTTGAAATCATTAAGAGGTTAGAGTCCTCACTGCCTCGCTGTAATCTTTTCTGTTCTAAATGAAAGACTCTGCCCGCCGGTCCAATTATCGGACTGTTTGCCAAAAAAAAAACTCCAAGACTTTTGATATTAACACATTAGGAGATTAATAATGGCAAATCGCTTATGTTGACGAAAGTTAAAATTATTAAGAATTGAGAGTTACCATGAGCATCATCTTGATGTGATCCCAAGTAAGATGGAGAGATGATGATTGATTGTGATTCATCTGAATCAAGAGATCAAGAATATCACCATCCATTATATTTGGCCTTTCTGGATTTAGATGATCATCTATGAGCTCTTGATAGAACAAATCCAAATCCCTGAAATTCTTCTCAAGACGAGTGAGAAGTTGTCGATCCATCCTAACATAGGAAGATAATCTTACACTAATAACCCTGCTAACATTACCTCACATTCATATATAATTTGATCGAACATTTTCTTATCATGACTATCTCTGTCATACTTCTTGCCAATAGCGATCCAACATATTACTGTGCTTGTTAGATACCTCGTCATCGAAGTCAAGTTAATAACTTGAGATGTAGAAGAAAGTTGTGATATTTCCTTTATCAAAAAGAAAACCTCATCTTTAAGGATTGGGAGAAATGATTAAACTCTTGTGGTTAAGGAGATAAAGAACAAAAATCTTTTTCAACTCCCTCCAGTACTCAGCACCATAGGGTGCAGAAGCAACATCCAAACCATTGTAAGATAACCTTTTTCTGCCCACAAGCATTGATCTTCCAGAAAATATGAGATCATTAGACTTTATGGCTTCTTTCGCTATTTTTGTCGAAGAAATCACAACCACTGGAACAGTGCCAAACTTCAATGACATTAGGGGGGTCATACTTGTTACAAAGCTTCCATAGGTACTCATGAGGTTTTGCACTATCAAACTGATGCAAATTTCCAATGAAAGGTAATTCTCGAGGGCCAAGTAGTTTATGATTCTTGTACTTTTTCTTAATAAGATGAAAAATGAGAACAAAGGGGAGGGCGAGTAAGAAGAAAAGAAACCATGGTGCCATTTTTCTTGTGAAGTAAAGCTGTTCACTTGATCAAATTGAGTTTATTTGTGGCTTTAGCAACAATGCACTCAATTGATTTATACAGGGATTAGCCAAGCCCTCAAAGTTCGGTCGATGGGGCAATACTTGCGACTAGTATCCAAATTTCGGTCGGTGGGGCTTTGGCAACAATGCCCTCAAAGTTCCGTCGGTGGGGGCAATACTTGCGTCTAGTATCCACGATGTTTGTGTGGGGATTTTATTATTATTTTTTCTTTTGTCACCTCATAATGTCCATGATTATAAATTTAATTGTCAATCACTAAATCATCTTCTGTTAGTTCATTATTTTTTTAAAATTTTTAAAAAAGTCACTTAATTTATCATTAAAATTTTTAATAAAATTACAAATTTTTAACTCACCTTCTCTCTTGTAATAAAGATACTTTATTTGTTTAATCTTTTCCCTTTTAAACTATAGTTTTTAATAAGACAATACATTAAAATCTTTTATACTATTAAGTATATTAAGGCTACTTTACAATTTAAAGTTAAAGAAACTACCCAACTATATAACACGGTAATTTATATGGTGGTCCTACAGGACCATCATGCAATTTTACTCCTACTAGCGCGCTACAGTAACGCGCTATAGTAACGCGCTACAGTTGCCTTCATTTCTTTTGTTATTTTTTGCTATTTTTTTATTTTATTTTTTTGCCTTCCTCCTTGAGACTTTTTTCCGTCTTTTTTTTTCTAAATAATTCAGTATTTTTTTAATGTTTTTGAATTTTATAAAAAAAATATTGTTAATTTATTATTTTATTTGTTTTATAATTAAATAATTTTAGATATTATGATACATATTATGGACGTTTTTGTTGTATGATATGATTTCTTTTTATATTCTTGATCTGATAACTATAGTCTGTTGATTTGATGTCTACTATTTTGTGATCTGATGTCTATATAATCATGATTTGATCTACCTTGTTAAATATATTTTAGTTCTACTGTATGATTTCTTTTATATTTTTGATCTGATATCTATAGTCTGTTGATCTGATGTCTTGTATTCTCTGATCTAATGTCTATATAATCCTGATGTGATCTCCCTTGTTAAGTATGTTTTAGTTCTATTGTATGATTTCTTTTATATTCTTGATCTGATATCTATAGTCTGTTGATCTGATGTTTAGTATTCTCTGATCTGATGTCTATACAATCATGATGTGATCTCCCTTGTTAAGTATGTTTTAGTTGTATTGTATGATTTCTTTTATATTCTTGATCTGATATCTATAGTCTGTTGATCTAATGTCTAGTATTCTCTGATCTAATGTCTATATAATCCAGATGTGATCTCCCTTATTAAGTATGTTTTAGTTCTATTGTATGATTTCTTTTATATTATTGATCTGATATCTATAGTCTGTTGATCTGATGTCAAGTATTCGCTGATCTGATGTCTATATAATCCTGATGTGATCTCCCTTGTTAAGTATGTTTTAGTTCTACTGTATGATTTCTTTTATATTCTTGATCTGATATCTATAGTCTGTTGATCTGATGTCTATATAATCCTGATGTAATCTCCCTTGTTAAGTATGTTTTAATTCTATTGTATGATTTCTTTTATATTTTTGATTTGATATCTATAGTCTGTTGATTTGATATCTACTGTCTTATTATTTTTTTAAAAAAATATTTTTTTAAAAAGGCTGTGCGTAAAAATAAAAATTTGTAGCGCGCTACAGTAGTGCGTTAAATCACCCTACTCCTATAGGCCCACCGTAAACGGACTCATATAACACATAGCTTTCCATGAATTTTAGGGTTTCAAGAATTAGCTGTCTTGTTAATTTCCTTCAATGTCAAGTGTGTTTTATATCTAAAATATCTAATTGTCAAGTCAATTTTCTCTGATAATTTTCGTTCCTCTTTCTTTTATTCACAAAAAGTACCACAAAATATGCACGTTTAAATTTCAATAAAGTTGGACAAAACAACAACTATTTCCAATTCCCTGGAAAAGGTATCCCATTGTGATTTGCACATGGAATGTCCATAGTTTCATAGCCTTCAAATAAGAGTACTGAGATTTCGTCTCCCTCCGTCGATATTTCTAGTGAAAAGATCGACACTGTTGATGAAAGGTGAATCAGAGTGAAACATGGCTTGGTTGAGTAATTGTGACCACAAGGTTGAGGGCCCTTCTGAATATTAGGTATCAAGTGTGAGCTAGGTTTACCTATAAAAGAAAACTCAAAACACGACAAATAAAAAAGATAAATTGCGATTATCACTAAAAATTCAAGCATAAATTTTTCATTTTAATAATTAAGGGTGGATCCCATAAGTAACAGTAGATTATTTGGTTGAATTTTTTTTTTTTTTTTTTTGTTTAAGAAAGGAAAAAAAAATAGAATTTTGGTTTAACGTATTTAGACCCCCTCCTTCCAAAATACTCATTATGTTTAAAATTTTACACATTTTTTTTTTTTTTTTGGTATAAAGAAGGAGCCTAATGCTTAACTAACTATGAGCTACATATCGAAACTCACCCCGATGTGACTCGAACGCAGAATCTCATGATCCACCCCCTCTTCCCAAAATACTCATTATGTTTAAAATTTTACACACTTTTTTTTTTTTTTTTTTTTTTGGTATAAAGAAGGAGCCTAATGTTTAACTAACTATGAGCTACATATCGAAACTCACCTCCGATGTGACTCGAATGCAGAATCTCATGATCCTAAGTAAGGAGTGTCAACCACTAGGCTATCACCTACAACATGTTTATTTTTTAGGAAGGCCAGGAGGGTCTAAACGTGTTGAACCAAAAGAGTAAATCCGTACAAAATGTTGGACCAAAGTTGCATTTTTTAAATGGAATGTGATCAAAGTTTCAAACTAAAATTAATCAGAAAACAAGTAAACAAAGATAATAAAGATGGGAATTTACTTAATCTTGGTTGTAAATGTGTGGATGATATCATTGTGCATGAGAAAACATCATTCTACTGCTCATTATTAGACTTTAGCTATGAGATTTACGTCAGTAAGAATTAATCTATTTTTTTCACCCAATATCATATACTCAACTCACTAAAATTGAACATTTAATTGAGTTATTGATCAGCCCTCCTCAAATATTTCAACAAGCCCATTCGAATTCTCTGATCGGTAAGTGATTATGCTTTAGTCCAGTCAAAATTTCTTACCCCTTTGCTATATTTTCAACTACCATCTGGACATCATCCACCGACAATGATCTAGGTGCTCTAGCTAATGAAAGGTACTACATGGAGTAAATATGATTTACTTAAAGCAACTAATTTTAAATTGATAAAGAGGACTAAATAGATGCATAAGCAACTATCCTTAAACAAAAAACAACCAAATTACAAATTACTCAGAGAAGGTAATTACTCTCTGTGGTCATTGAAGTGAAGAAAAAATCTCAGCCTCATTTACAATTCTAAAAATTGTAGGAAGATCTATGGATGGTACAAAGTCAGATGTGGCTGGACATGTTACATTCAAATTAGCAAACGGTAGATTAACAGTAAGTGATTGTTAGGTTGGCTTGATAACTTCCACAGGCATCATCTACTTCAAGTCACAAAATTCAGTTGAGATATTGTTGGCAATATGTTGACAACATTTGCACTTGAATGATCCAAGTTTTCACCAGAAGCAACAACGTTGCTTTAGGTTGCTAATCCCACCCTGTTGCATTCATCATCGGAGCAGGTTTCAATAACATTTCATGCAGAGATGATTAAGCGGAGGACCAAGGTTTTCTCCACATGTAAAGGAAATTAGTGACATTATGAATTTGCTCCAGTTTGAGTTTGAGTATGTGTATTGTGTATGTGTATAGAGAAGGGAATTGTCCTGCCGATTATTTGGCCCCAAAACAAAACGTGGTCCTTATAAATACACAAATATTTTGTTAATATTTTTGTTATCAAATAAAAATTTATTAATAAGTTCAATAATAAAATGATATAAATACAATCAGTTTAAAATAAAAAAAAAAATTGTCATCTAAGAAAAAATTAAATAAATGTTTTTAAAGACTTTTGACATAATATGCTTCCTCACAAGTTAGCGGTGACTTTCGAAATCACCAATCTCGATATTCCTATTTTTCTCTAATTACTTATTGATTGAATTTGATAGTTTTAAAATAATTATATAAAGATGGAGATAAAATTAATGAAAAATTAAGAGATAATTAAGGAGAATTAAAGTGTAAAAATCATAAATAATATGAGAAAAAATGAATATTAGTAATGTAGGATTTTTTTATTATTATTATTATTAAAACCATGTAATTGTGAGTCCCATAAAATTAGAGGCCCAATCAATGATATACTGTGCTTCCCCTCAAAACTGACCCTAGTTGCAAGGGCTACTACCTTGGATAGGGACTCAGTTCCAGTGCTTCGAGCTTAGCTTTTAATGATTGTTCAACTTTGTATTAGTTGGATAGGGGTTTTACCCAGTATTGGTGCTTGTATAGACAAATGGATGGGGGCTTATTTAAAAGGAATAAGGGGATCGAGAAAGTTTTAAGCATTGCTTTTTGTCTTAATTCTATTTTGCTTGATTTTTAACAATAAGGATATCTAAACCCGTCCATCCACCTTGCCCGCTGAAATTTGTCATATTTTTTTTAAAAAAAATTAACACATTTAAATAGCTTTTTTAAAGCAAAAAAATGATAATAATCAATAAAATAACTAGGGCAGTTAAGTGATGACGGGCAGCAAATGGGTATGTTTTGAATCTTGATAAGGATATGGAATGTGAGTAGCCTTTACAAGAGATAAATTTTGGAGTCACCTGAAGAAAGAAAAAATAATAATATTAATAATAATAAAAATAAATAATGATACTCTATTCTACCCATCTTAGAACTATAGAATACAAATACAACTAACTAAACAACGAAAGTTTCAATTCAGAAAAAATACGAATTGTAGCTCTGTTAGTTACTTAACTCTTTGAAAGACAGTACACAATATACCACACGAGTCCTTACATCGGTCCAATAGTAATTTCCCAATTTGTTTCAGTGATTCTTTGCTCTTATCAATCACTTAATACTTGAAGTTGGCTCAATCAAAGTTGTTCTTTAGGACAAGAGCTTATATGATCCAAAGGTCCCACTCCTACCACTTGACTTTGGATGGGAATAGCAAGAAAATTTGAAAAATGTTTTCAAAGATTTTAGATTCAAATTTAAGTATTTAACCCAAGTGAAGAACACAAGAACAATCCCATGAAGACTAGTAGAAAAGTATGATCACAAAGGAATTATTTAAAATCCATTAGATCTATTTCAAAGTCTTTTACTTTATTTTCTTGTTCAAGAAAATTTTCGCCCTGTTTTTTAATTAATTTTAGCCTTTAATAATTTTGGCCGAATATTTACACCTTAAGTTAT
The DNA here is from genome assembly GCA_030378225.1 of Knoxia roxburghii. Classification (NCBI taxonomy): domain Eukaryota; kingdom Viridiplantae; phylum Streptophyta; class Magnoliopsida; order Gentianales; family Rubiaceae; genus Knoxia; species Knoxia roxburghii. The sequence continues at coordinate 37,691,953 of CM059420.1, read as the reverse complement.
TTTTCTTGTGTCTGAATTTGGGCCCTAAGAATTAGTTTGGCTGAATAGTTAGTTTGGCCCAATGTTTAGGACTTAATTTTTAAGTCTTAATTGTAATAATTAAATAGGTCAATTCAAGGAGAAGAGCCCTGCCCATGAAGAACTCATGAAACCCAGTCCATGAAGAACTTTAGTTGACTAATTTTTTGTCAAGTATTTTAGAATAATCGAAAACTCTATTGTCACAAGGGAATTTGGCCACGAGACTCTCACAAAACATATAGAGTGTTCACACAAGGCACGAGAAATAAAAATTAAAAAATATATTAGATGGAGATTTTTTTAAAAAACAATAATATAAAAAGAACTTTAAAGAGAATTGAAATTATTTATTTATTTATTTTTAACTAACAATTCAAATCTAAAACCTCAAAATTACAGTTACAACCTTACACCACCCCAATCATTCCCAGAATTCAAATTAATATAATATCATATTAAAAATTGTAATTTATTTCATATAATATGTACAATTGGCATTAGAGTATTGAATTCAAAGAATATATGGGGAAGTTTTTTGGTCAAAGGAACAGGTCTTGCCAGTGTACAAGCATTTCAAAAAAGAGGAGAGATAGATACAAACACAAACAAAAAAGCACAAACATTCCAGTGAAGAATAGTACAAAAGTATGATTATCAGGGGCCACAAAGGTCATCAGGAGCAAGAAAATGCTTGTCTTAAACATCATTATTATAATATAGTGCTAATTAATCATATTATTATTATATTTATGCATTTTATATATATAGTCTTCATTTATTTGTCTTCTGCCCCCTCTCTTTTTCAAGACTCCCGCGATTCCAGGGGGGACACTTCTGTCACTTTCTTCATACACAATATAAAATAATTGCTCCTTCCTCCATTTTCTGCCTAATTTTCTGCCCTAAATCCCCACTAATCTTCCATTATTCATGCTTCACTACATAATTATATTAGTTTTATGGTTCACCTGAACATGATTATTTTTTTAAAAGAGAAAAATTATAATACTCATAAGCTCGGTTTAAGATTTCATTTTAATGCCACTTATTGATGTAATATGATTTTATAATTTGATGTATATCGTTTTATTTCATAGGGTAAATGGTAAAATACATCATTAATTTATTTTTGATGATGAAAATTTTATTGATATTTTAATTTCTGTAAAGTATTCTCTCTTTTTTTATTACAATTAAAACTAAATCCATACTCACTAGCCAAATTTTATGTGTGAAAACCTATTATTAATTACTCATTTTTTAACTTACCTTTTTTTTCTTTATCTTAAATTAAACACGTTTATTAAAGGCGAGAAAAACTGTCAATGATTTTAGATTTAGAAGTACAATCGTGATATATAAATGGTAAATGCGTGATTTTAGAGTGAAAATATAAAAAATAAGTTCGAAGAATGGTTAAATTCGTCTTCACAAACAAATTTAGATAATAGATCTGAATTTAAATTTGATTGTGACTAATTGAAAATGGTATATTTTTCTATGATTTAAATATCATTTTTTTTTTTTTACATTCGTAAATAAATGAGAGGTGCACTTTATAATTTATTTATCTTCAAATGATAACAAATGCTAATAGTAATCTTTAATAAAATAAGTGGTTGCATACGTGTGTTGAAAATTTGAAGAGCATTATACAAAGATATGTTGATTTTGATAAATTCTATGATCTTTTTTCCATTACGTAGACTTCTTAAAGAGATTTTGACTTTTGTACAAAATACCGAACATCATATTCTTACCTTTTATTTAATTTCTCACATTTCTTTCGAAATCTGATAGACTATTTTACAATATATATATATATATATATAGCCATACAAGAAACCACGTATTCCTAAAATATTTTAACTAGTAAGTTGATTGGTAAGATATGTTAAATTTATGAATATAATGGATGTATATTAAAATTTTTCTTTAGTTTCATAAAATCAGGACCCACGAAAAGTATATTTTAAATATTATAATACATAAAATGTACCACATAAAATATATATGGGTTGAGTTAATAACAAAGTATATATTTTTAATTTGAAGAAAAAATATAGATCATATAAGTGAATAAAACATATTAAAATATATAATTTTTTCATTTGATTGATGTAATAGATTAAATTAATGAAAAGAAATAATGTACGTTAAAATTTTTCATTTGGAAAAAAAGTGTGTATGTACTGGTCAAGAATGAAAGAACTGATCATGTTTTTGGGAATGGGACAAATTAATGGATGATTTGGACAATAATTTACTTAGATACTTTCGAATTTAATTTTTGTCTTTAAATGTATACATGTATCGAAATTAAGAGAATAAGCGGCCAAAAATTACTCTTGTGAGTGGCAAATTATGTTGTACACTTATGTAACATTTTACAAGGAGTTTCCTATTAGTTTAATATAAATTTTTTTATTATTTAATACGGTAATTTTTTTAAATATCAATTTTACTTTTTTTACTCATGTTATCTTACTATTTTTTAAAATATATATTATAATATAATTCTAATACTACTATATAACGATTATTTCAGTCTCAGTTCGTTGGTTGCTAACTATTTTACGAGAATAATCTTAAATTTTTATATAAAAGATTAAAAGAATATTTTATGATTAAATAATAATTAAAAATTTTGATTTAGTATTATTAGTCTGTTAGGACGAAGAAGAGAGGAATGAGACAGCAGAAGAGCATAAGAAAAAACCCAAAGAGCGGTTGGAACCTCGGAGTTTCCGTCGTCTGGTTTTTATCCTTAAAAGGAGACAAAGAGAAGATTGGGGGAAGGGTTTAGTTTGAAGGATGGGCTTGATTTTTGTAGCTTTCTTCTTCCAGATGATTCCTTTCTGACATGGATGATTCCTTCTGGCCATTGGCAACTTGGCATGCATGCACTATTTATTTCTCATCCACCTTTAGCCTTACGCCATTTGTCTCCCGTTAGCCGCCTCCTCCTCCTCCTCCTCCTCCTCCTCTATTTTTAACTCTCCAAATATATATATATATATATATGAATTTATTTATTTATTTTATTATTAATGCATGAACATTTTAATAATTAGGAAAATAAATAAAGTATTTCATTACTCTTTTCATCCACATTAAATTTTCTTTGTCTCTTACAATTTTTTTTTCAAATCAGTCCTCTGGAAGGCCGATTAGATTTGATTGCCTTTCTATTAAAAAAAATTAGCATAACCAATTAATAGAAATACAATGGAGGAAGACAATATAAGGTCTGGTTTGGTTGATGGGTTTAGAAATCAGGGATTGAATGATTCCAAATTTTATTATTTGTCTGGTGGTTTTAGAAATAAATTTTAAACTATTCGGAATCAAATAAATTTATCAATATTGGTGAGTTTTAATTTTGAGTCTTTATCATTCTCATCTAAATTATATATATTTTCTATTTTTATTATTTTATCTTTAAAAAAGTGTAAAAATTAAATTAATAATAAAATAAATTAACTAAAATATAAATGCATTAATTAAAATTCTGATTATTATGTAATTAATTTAATAAATACATGATATAAATTAATAATATATTAAAATAATATAAAATTTGAATTTATAATTACATATAAAAACATAATAATGAAAACTAAATAATATCAAGATAAAGAAATATATTTAATTTAGAAAATAGATATAAATAATAACCTTATTATTAATAAATAATTAACTTTTATATAAAAACATAAAATAATAAGTTATAATATAATAATATTAGATAATAAAGTAAACAAAGAAATTAAAATTTTTAAAATTTTCAAAAATATTTTTTTGAGGATTTTTAAATAATAATTTTAATCCTTAATATAGAATTAAATAAACAATAAAAAATTTGGTAAGTCTATCAATTTCTTTTGCAATTGTTTGCAGTTATTTCCGTTATTTCCTTTCTCTTCCTTCTGAACAATTAATTACTCCTGTAATTTTTTTCATAAGATTTTTAAATTCATTTAAACAGATCTAATCATTATTTAATTTCAGAAATAATATTTTTTTACTTGTCTTTTGCTAAAATTTATTTATTAAATTTTTATTATCTAATGACAATTTTAAATTAACGAATCAAAATATTTGATATAAAAAACAGAAAGAAATACAGGGTATTGTTGGACATGGAGATTCCAACAACTATAATCATTTTTATTTTTATTTTTATTTTTGTGGGGAGTAATAATGACGCATCATGTAGGAGAGAGATGGAAAGAGTAGGGAGTTGAGTCTTATTAGGACAGCAATTTAGGATTCTATTCCTTAACCTTTGATTTATTACTGCCCTACTACTTCATATTAACACTTCATTAGCTAACGTATTCCATACAGATCATGACCGTCCATCAATACAACTACCCCCTCTCTTTATGTCTTATAGCTTACTTTAACAAACTTTTTTTTTTTAAATAAAAGACATATATTAATCTACATAAAAAGCTCCAGCAATAATCGACAACGGAAAGATATAGCCAAAGAAACACATAATACAAGTATTGTTGTGTTTATTAAAGATAAACCTATATAGATCTACCTTATCAGACAGTGGATATATCTCTTGTCAAAATTTTAATTCGAACAATGATACATTACTAATTATCATATGAAAACTTTAAACCATAAATCTAATAAATAGATCTATGATGATTGAATCCTCTTTGACCAAATTAGCGAATATCATCGATGACGCTCCTACCAATCCAACGAACACCATCAATGAAGCCGCGGCCAGACACTACCAGTATATCTGAATCTACTGAAGGAAAAAGACATTTTATCCTTCTATAGATCATTTATTGAATGACAGAAAAAATAAAAATTGAGGATAACCCTCTTTATTGAATGACGAACCTGAAACAGAAAAACAAAAACGGAGAACAAATTTATTTCCTTCATCTTGATATTAAAACGGAAGGAGGGAGAGGAAATATTTGAAGGTTGAGTTTGTGGGGGAAGAGCTAATTTTTTTTTAATATTCAATTTAAATGTAATAGAAATCAAATTAATTTGACAAAGGGTAAGTACTTTCTCACTATTATTATGTTTGGAATTTGAGTCCCCTTGCATAAAATAAAAAATAATAATAATAATTCCTCCATCTCATACAAATAGCTTAATTTCTATTAAGTATTATTTTTTACCCTCACTATATTTTTTTTACGTGAGGTGTTTTAAAAAGTGAGAATTTTTTTTGTATTTTTAATATAATTTTTTACTATACAGTCCGAAATTATTTTTGTTTAATTTTAGAGATTTAATAAGTTAGAAAAATTATTATTTTGAGAAAAAATTGTCATAAAAGAAAAATATGAACAATATTATATTTTAAATTAAACAGTAATTTATTTTTAATTTAATGAATAATTTTAAACATAAAATGAAATAAAAAAATATCATCGGTAGGGTACAACTCAAAATATTATGATTTAATTATTATATTTTTTTATTTACACATTTTTATTTTATTTTTAAATATAAATTAAAATTTAAAAGTAAAAAATGAAAATAAAAATATTTAAATTTTATGGACAAATAATATAACAGGGAATTAAAATAATTACTAAAATGATTAATTTTAATATTAATAAGGGCGCTATAGAAAAATATGGAAAAAAAAAAAGCAAACTTTTTTTAGGGGACAAAATAAATGTATTCTCTTAGTATATTTTTATATTAATATAAAAAATTTGCTTATATTTTGAGATTATGAAATATTATTCTTTTTAAATAAAATAGTATTACATATTTATTATTGTTAACCGTATGTCTCAAAAGAAATCTATTTGACTAGGTAAGATTTTTATTTTATTTTATATCATAATAGATAAAAACATGTTATTTATTACTTTTCCTCTATTTATACACTTGCACAGCGCAAATTATACTCTGTATTCTAAATATATATACATATTATTAGTTTGGTGAAAGGTGAAGAGATATGAAGGGTGTAATTGTTAAAATTAGAAAATACTGAAATGTTATTATTTTATTTTATTTTTAAATATAATAATAGATATTTATGGTAAGGTATATGGTATAATAATTGGAGTATTTTTTATTTTATAAATTATCCACTAAAATTCTCAAATAACTTATTATTTTATTGGTTAAGGACAAAAATATCTTTGCATTTATAATGCATTGAAATCCATTTTTTTTTTTTTTTAACAAAGGAGTTGGAAACTTACATGATCGAAATTCACATTTTTTGATAAAGTAGAAAACTCTTTTTTTTTTCTTAATGTGCTGTAAAAGTATTTTTCTCGATTAAATTTACTTTTCAAATTAACAGAACTACCGAAAATAAGTGAATAGGGAAGTATATATTTTTTAAAATCTCTCATAATTTCTATAATTAGAATCATGTTAATTATACTATTTTAGTATTAAAAATAGAATTGAAATGATGATAATAAATAAATTAGGCATTAATACTAAAACAAACAGTCAATACTGATTATCCTGGAAACAAACATAATGACTCAACTTGTTGTGTCCCCACAAATGCACACAATAAACCCTCCTCTTAAATGCCTCTTGTTTTTCCCATTCAGCTGCTCCCTTAACTGAGTGAGTGAACTCAGAACCCTGAAGAAAACAAGAACTTCCCCCCCCTTCCAATCTGTCATCCATGGCCGCCTATCTCAGCTTTCTCACACCATCCATCATATTCACACTTGTTGTTCTTCACCTCTCTTTCCTTCCTACCATCTCTGCCTCCACCACCTCTATTCATGACCTTCTCATCAGCCAAGGCCTTCCTGCTGGGCTCTTCCCAAAAGATGCAGTCAAATCATATGATCTTGATGAAGATGGACATCTTCAAGTTTACCTGGATAAGCCTTGTATGGCCAAATTTGAGACAAGGGTTTTCTTTGACACTGTTGTTAGAGCTAATCTCACCTATGGTGGGCTCACTGGTTTGGAGGGTTTGTCTCAAGAGGAGCTGTTTTTGTGGTTGCCAGTCAAGGATATCATAGTTTATGATCCTTCCTCTGGGCTGATTCTTTTTGACATTGGTTTGGCTCACAAACAGATGTCTCTTTCTCTCTTTGAAGACCCTCCTGTTTGCAATCCTCAAGGTATAATCTTTCCCCTCTTTTTTTGTTTGTTCCTCTTTCTAGTTTCCCAAATGAGCCCTCTTATTCAGAAATCTGGCTTTAATTTAGAACTTGTAAAAAATTGTTACCTTTGAATTAATTTGCTCTGTTTTTGGTTTCAATTACAGGGGAGGTGAAAGAGAAAAATGTACCGGCGGAAGGAATTCAAGTTCAGAGATAGTGTAATAATAAATTACTCCAATGTGGCCAGGATTCTGAATTGATCTGATCTTGTTCCTGCAATTTTGGCTTTTTTTGTACCCCTTTTTTTGGTTGTTTTGAACCTGGTAAACAAAAGGTTTGTGTGGATTCCTTGTAGATGGCTATAGAACTGTAAAAATTGCTTAGTTGAGATGGAAAATTTTGAAGAAATTACTGCAGTTTTGAGCTTAACAAAACTTGTTGATTTTCAGTATCTACTAGATCTGTGAAATCCAGTAATAAGTGATTGTCTTAACTTGTTGCGCTCACTCCACCGGTACACCGGCGGGGGGATTTGATCCCAGAAGCCAAGAACCAGAAATGGCAAGAAGCAGAGCAAGCAGAATCACATTTTGAATTGAACCTTTGTCTATGTCCGTGACTAATTCATTTATGGCATTTCTCAACTAATCCTTCCATATTCAGCAGCATAAAAGACTTTAACAAACTCTGCATTTTTAAGTTGTTGAGCCAGTAAATTTGATTTGATGGCAAAACGTGATGTGGTGGGGGATGTATATAATTGGGGGACAGCAATGGCGAGAATGGTGTCTGGGCTGGCAGAGTCATATATATATGTTGCATCATCAACATGATTCAGAGCTGTCTGAGATACCACTGACTCACTGCTCATCTTTTATTAGTGCTGTCCTTAATCACTTGGGTTTTACATACCTAAATACTACCCAAATCTTTATGTTACACACGGCCAACTTATAGTCTGGTGATGGAGGACGTTTCCGTCTTGAAACAGGCGAAATCTTTTATAATAGGATTATTCTAACTAAATTTCAATCAATGACCGTCCTCCATGACGTTTAGTTTTGCCTGCCGAAAATTAAAAGGCTGCATCTTAGTTATTGTAAAATTTTAAAGCCTCGATCTTAAGCATCTTGATGAGAGGGTAATTAAGTTGTAGCAGACAAGGCCTGAGGATTCATGTGTAAGTTGCTGTTTTTGGGATTGTTTAAAGTGTATGCCTTTATGACCAAAAGCAGGCAGCTTTGGGGTCCACCTGATTTGTTAGGCTATCATTAGCATGATTGACAGTGGTTTCAGGTGAAAGTTTTTTTAAAAATGTAAATTACAAGGAACATTAATTATGTTTCTGCTCCAGGAGTCTCATTTTCACCCCCCTAAAATTCTAATCTTTCAGATTGGTCTACTTCTTTTATCTCCCACAGAAGTAGGGTTCCGCACGGTGAAATTGGATCAGATTAACGGATTGATGTCATTCAAAACAAAAAAGATTGAATTGGATACAAACTTTTATTAAAATTGATTCTGTTTGGATATCATATCGATCTCAACTTATCTAAACTAAAAGTAAAATTATTTTAATAAATAAATAAAATTTATTTTTTTATTTGATATGATATGCATTAGTCAACTAGCGTGATATGTGTCAAAATTATTTTTTTAATTTTTTAAAATTGAGAATATAAATTTATTTTTTTTAAAAAAATATAGTAATATAGAGAGGGTTCAGATTGATTTGAAACAGATATTCTGACCAGTTTTGATCCTTATTCAATATTTGATCCCAATGGAATAGATCACATCGTATTAGAACACTAAGGATTCTCAACTATACTCTTAAATATGCAACCTTTATGGTCTTAAAAAACGAAACATAATTTTTTAAAAAAAATTTGTAGAGTAGAGGAGGGATGAGCCGCAAATTATACGTAATTTATATGGTATACTTCGCTAAAATTTTAATAGAAATAACTTTTTGTCATTTAATAATGTTGTGAGCTCTTGAATATCATTGTAGTCATGTCATTTGTCAAAACACATTTTGTAATTTAACATAGAATTACTATATAACAACATGTGATGCTCATATAATATAAAAATTTAACAATACAGTGAAATATATTTATATATATCAATAACTATTTTATTGATAGGTAACATAATACAAGTATAAAAACTATCTAACAATAAAATACTCGACGATCTCTACTCGCCAATTATAATGGTTCTCTCTACTCGCCAATTATAATGGTTTTCTGCCCATCTTGGCAATCACACCAGTTTGCCTCAGCCTTCCAATAGCTTTTTTGTCTTATTTCTAACATAATCATTTTCACATATTATTTGTCCTAAATTAAACAGGAAACAACCAAACTATTAATTATAAAATGCTGTTCTAATTAAATTTAATTTAATATTGCCTACAAATCTTCCCTTAAATCAAACTTGAAAAAAAAATCCTCTTATCAAATAGCTCAATTCTTTCTCATATTTTTGTTGATCACTATTCGAAATTACGTAGTTGTATAGTTAGTATTGTGCTACGCGTCTTCTGTTGTAGTAGTTTTATGAGAGATTACCGTAGAGATTGTAGTTATCTTATCTCTTATCTTGTACTTGTATTGTCTATAAGCTAGACTTGTATGTATCACAATCGATATGACAGAAAATATTCGTTTATTTCTTTCTTTATGGCTGCTGAATTTATTTTTTTCCTCCCTAAGTGATCTGAACGATGAGTGGTCAGAGCACTGGGTTTGAACTTCCTAGTGGTAGCAAGGAGAATGAGTCCAATTCGTCACAACGATTGACAACCATTCTTCTGAATGAGTACAACTATCTGCCGTGGTCGCGTGCATTCTGAATAGCCATCGACGGACGATCAAAGGCTGAATTTATCACCGGCAAAGAACAAGCTGCTACTGCTGATGCCGATGGCTTTGATGTCTGGGTCTCCAAGGATCAAATGGTCATGTCTTGGCTGCTGCACTCCATGGAACCAAATATCCCTGAGCTTTTTAGTTACTACGAGCCTGCTTTCGATATGTGGGAGGCCTTATAGAGATGTATGGCAACAGAACAACTCAGCCTGTATTTTTCAAATTCAGCAGGATATCGTTAGTATTCGTCAGGACAGGAAGCCGTTTGTTAACGTGCTATCCAGGATGAAGAGCTTGTGGAATGAGTTGGATATTTATCGTCCACATTGCGTTGATCCAAGCGTCTTGAAAAAGCGGACAGAAGAGGATCCGGTGTTCTAATTGCTCGCTAGTCTTGGACCTGAATTTGAGGATTTTAGGAGTAATATGTTGATCACTGATGAGTTGCCATCGCTTAAGGCAGTATGTGCGGCAGTCCAGAGAGAGGAGGTGCGTTAGAAGGTTATGACTCAGGAGATCGTTTCTGAAAACCAGGCTCATCTAGCTCAATCTACTCATGAGAAAAAAGTAGTCAGGGAAAAGGCGGTTAATAAAAATTCTGATTGAGACTGAGTGTGCAGTCACTGCAATATGCCAGGGCATGTGGCTGACCGTTGTTGGGTTTTACACCTGGAGCAGAAGCCAAAATTTGGTTATAAGAGAGGTGGTGAAAGAAAGCGGGATCACAGAGCCCAATTGGCGGATCGTAATTTAGAAGCATTTTCCTCAAATCTGGGTACTCTGTTGAACGAATTTGCTATGTATTTACATGAGCAACAAGAAAAGTCTTTAAATAATATTTCTTCAAAATCTCTTGATCCTGCTGCACTTTTAAGTCATTTTTCAGGTTTTCTGAATGCTAGAGCCGTTGAAAATACACAAGGTATTCTTGGAGCTTTGGCCTTTGCTTTTCATATAAATTCGTTATATGATGTTTGGGTTATAGATTCTGGTGCAACAGATCATGTATGGAATCATCGAACACATATTCGTGATTATCGTCATTGTACATCTCCCACAGTTCTTTTTGTTGCTAATGGAAAGGGGGTGACTGTCGTTGGCAGAGGAAATATTCAACTGGTCTCTTCTGTTGATTCTTAAGTGTTATACGTGCCTATGTTCCCTTTGCAACTTTTATCTATTAAGAAATTAGTTTCAACTCTTGATTGTGAGGTCCTCTCACCAAGAGGATAATTGGTGAAGGCTTTCACATGCATGGTTTGTACTACTTTGTCTCAGGGTTGAAATCAGTTGAAGGTTCGTTCATGGCATCTTCAGCATTGGCAAGTACTGATCATCAGTCCGTGCTTTGGCATCGTCGACTTGCTCACCCGTCTGATGCTGTAATGTCAAGTTTGTCTCTTAAATTGCCCAAGAATTCTTATACTTGTGATGTATGTCGTTTTGCTAAATCCACTCGTTTGCCATATGAGTTGTCAGTATCTTGGGCTAGTCAAATGTTTGAGATTGTTCCCACAGATGTGTGGGGATCTTTCCCGAATTCTATTGATAATTTTAAGTATTTTGTGACGTTTATCGACAGTTTTTCTAGAGTTATTTGGGTATATTTGCTGAAATTTAAGAATGAGGTGTTTCATTATCTAAAAGTTTTTCATATGATGGTTGTAAATCAATATGCATCTAGACTTCAAGTGTTATGTTCTGACAATGGAACTGAATATACATCTAATGACATGGAGAATTATTTTGTTACTAATGGAATTCTGCATCAAACAAGCTGTGTGCATACACCGCAGCAAAATGATGTAGCCGAGCGAAAGAACCGCGATTTACTGGAGAAAATCGGAGCTCTTATGATTCAGACGAATGTTCCAAAGGTTTTCTGGTCATTTGGTATATTGACAGCTGTGTATTTAATCAATCGCCTACCAAGTCGGGTGCTGAATTTTCACTGTCCACTTGAAGTTCTGCAGAAAGCAAAGCTAGATTTAACACACTTATGGGTTTTTGGATGTAAGTGTTTTGTTCATATTCCAAGTATTCGTCGCGACAAGCTAGATCCACGTGCTGTTAGATGTGGGTTTTAGGCTATTCTGTTGTCAAAAAAGGATACAAATGCTATGATTTTGTCCATAAAAAACTCTATATCACCCGAGATGTTGAATTTGTTGAAGCTGAGTGTTTTTTTGAGTACGCCGCAGAAGATGATCCTGGCTTGGTTCCTATTCCAATGCCCTTGGAAGCTTCGGAGGTTTCTGATTTCAAACCAGTCGCACCTGCTTCGGACGAGTCATGAGCGCCCACGATTCCTGGTCTAGAATTGCCTTTCTCCTGATGTAATCCGGAGCGAGTTCGTCGTCGTCCGGTGTGATTTGATGACTATATTGCTAACAGTACATGAGTTGTGCGTCATCCACTTATTGACGGGTTGAAGTCATCTCAGTTTTCTTCGGCCTAACAAGTGTTTCTTGCTGCAGTTTCAAATACTCCAGAACCTGCGAATTTTCATGAGGCCGCGAAGCATGCTTCTGGCGAAAAGCTATGGCCGAAGAGTTATCTGCACTTGCAGAAAATAAGACCTGGATCATTACTATTTACCTCCTGGAAAGCATGTCGTGGGAAGTCGATGGGTTTTCAAAATTAAGTTCAACGCTGATAATTCCATTGAAAGGCATAAGGCCCGGCTTGTGGCTTAGGGATTCACTCAGCAGTTTGGTGTAGATTACAAAGAAACCTTTTCTCTTGTTGTGAAGATGACAACAGTTCGCGTTCTTTTGTCCGTGGCTAATAATTATGGTTGGGAGTTGTCACAACTGGATGTCAAGAATGCGTTTCTACATGGGAAGGTTGATGAAGAGGTTTATATGAGACTTCCACCTAGAAATCCTCAAGCTTATAATCCTAAGTTAGTTTGCAAATTGCACAAATTGCTCTATGGATTGAAGCAAAGTCCACGTGCTTGGCATGCACAAGTGAGTTGTGCTCTAGAGGATTTCAGTTTTACACGAGGTGCAACGGACTCATCTTTGTATATCAGACGAATTTTAAAGGAGATATTGGTTGTTCTTTTTTATGTTGATGATTTGATCATCACTGATAGTCATTCAGGATCTATTTCAGAGCTGAAACAGAAGCTTCAAGCTCGATTCCCTGTGAAGGATCTTGGAGCATTGAAGTACTTCCTTGGGATTGAAATGGCTAAATCCTCTAAAGGATTTTATTAAATCAACGTAAGTATATCATCGATTTGCTTCGGGATATCGACCTGGTGGATTCTAAAACAGCGCTTACCCCATTGGACAGCAAGCTGAAACTACAGTCAGAAAATAAGTTGCAGCTTGTTGGGAAATTGATTTACTTGACCATTACTAGGCCGGATATCTCGTTCTCTTTGAGTTTGGTTAGCCAGCATATGCATGCTCCTACTGAGTATCACATACGGCTGGTTAAGCGAATTTTCTGATATTTGAAAGGAACCATTGACCGTGGCCTTTTAATGACAAATCATGGTCACACGAATATTATTGGATATACTGATTCTGATTGGGCTGGTAACACTTTGGATTGACGTTCAACTACAGGCTTTTGTGTTTTTATTGGTGGTAACTTGGTGTCCTGGAAAAGCAATAAACAATATGTGGTTGCACGGTCGAGTGCTGATGCAGAATATCGAGCAATGGCATCTGTAACATGCGAACTGATTTTGCTGAAGTCGCTTCTTAGTGATCTTGGTTGTTCGTTCACTATGCCTATTACCTTGTATTATGATAATCAAGTTGCAATGCACATCGTCGCTAATCCTGTGTTTTACGAAAGAACTAAGCATATTGAGGTGGATTGTCACTATATTCGGCAGCACGTTCAAGCTAAGCTTATTGTTCCCAGTTATGTCCGTTGTTCTGATCTGCTCGCTGATATTTTTACCAAGACTCTTCCTGTAATGCAGTTTCAACATCTACTTAGCAAGTTTGGTTCCATTAACTTGCTGGATTCAGCTTGAGGGGGTGTATTGGAAATTACGTAGTTGTATAGTTAGTATTGTGCTACGCGTCTTCTGTTGTAGTAGTTTTAGGAGAGATTACCGTAGAGATTGTAGTTATCTTATCTATTATCTTGTACTTGTATTGTCTATAAGTTAGGCTTGTATGTATCACAATCAATATGACAAAAAGTATTTGTTTATTTCTTTCTTTAATCACCAACTCAATTGTAACTTTGTTTGCACCATCAACACCAAATTGGCTTTTTTTTAGCCACTCATCGGCTTGTCTTTGTTTTGTTTTTCTCTTTCTCGTTTGATTCTTTCTTCTTCTTTTTTAGTCTGTGCTCGTATGGTCTTTTTGTATGCATTGTGAGTTCTGTGCACGTATGGTCTTTTTGTATGTCTTCTTCTTGCATGTTGTAATATCATGCAAGTAGGTGAATATTTTCAAGGAGATTCTAGGGTCTAAACTTTTAAAAGAATAAAATAATCATATTTAAATAATTATAGGTTAGACAATTAATTAAAGAGAATATAAATTGATAGCTAGGTCTAAATTGAAATAAGGAGGAATTAGGCAAAAGTGGAGGAAATGACTTAATTGAAAGAATTAAAGAACTTTTGGACGAAATTAAAGGAGTTTAAGAACTTGGATCTAATTAAAACAAACAAAAAACGTTAAGGTGAAATCAAAAGACTACAAAGGTCTAGGGGTTTAAACATAATTTTGAAGATTTAAATCCTAGAAAACTCTTTTCCCTTCGTTTTCTTTTTCTTTCTTCTTCTTCCTTTCTCCTCTCTCTCCACGTAACACCCACCTCCACAAACCACCACCGGCCTGTTGGAGTAGAATACATAAGCTATGCTTGTATTGTACAGTTTCCCAGTTTAATATATCGATTTGTGTTTTAGTCATATCTTGTTGTGCATTAATCGTCCATTTATATTATGTAAGTAGATGATGAGGTGTCTGGTGCGACACAGTAGATCTCATCATTGGTTGAAAGACATAATATATAAATGAGGTTCGTAACCGAGACGGTTTTGGACAAACTGTCGGTCTAGGTTATTATGTGATTCAAATAATTAGTTTGTCTAAAGTAATTGAATCATATAGATATGCCCGGGGCATGTTGAACTTGACTCTTAGGAATGATTTGTCTTGTACTGATTTAATAGACAAATCGATCCTTGTATTCTATCTCTAAATCCCTAGACTCGAGTGGGCATGAGGATTAGACATAGTGTACTTTGATCTGCCAATGGGTGAGGTCAAATGTGGCCAATAGTCTCGGTGGGTTGGGTGCGCGTGTTTAGTTACTTGGTGTGCTGCTGCTTGTTGAAAGGAAATCATGTACCGGTGCGCCCGGCGTGATGGTGCTCCCGAGATGAACTCGAAATGTTTATTATACTAAACCCGGCAGGTGAACGTATGTCCGGTATAGTAAAAAGGTCGAGTGGTACTAGTCTCGGAATTAAAGAAGTTGATGAATTAATTTATCAGTAAATTAATGAATTAACGAGCACTATATCTTTGATGTGGGGAGATTATGAATATAATTTAATTAAGTTGTTCCGGAAGCAATTCTGGTGTAGGTTGGTAGTGCCATAATTAATCCGTTAGTGGTACGATTAATTATGTACTGGGTTGTTGACAAAGGTAGATTTAATTAATTTAGAAATTAATTAATCCTTGTGTCAGTTGGTTGTGAATCATCCCAGAAACTGGTTTGGGATAAGTGAATCCCTGTGTCAGTTGGGAGTGATTCATCCCAGGAACTGGATTGGGATAAGTGAATCCCTGTGACAGTTGGGAGTGTATCAGTCCAGGAACAGGATTGAAGGAAACAGAATCTGTATCAGTCCAGAAACAGGATTGAAGAAAAACTGAAACCCAGTAGGATGGCCAATCCTAAACCAACTTGGAGTCTCTCTTGTAACTCTATAAATATACAAGGGATCAGTCATTCAAGACAATAAAATTAATCCACAGGATTTCTAGAGAGAGAAAACGTTTCTCTCTCCAAGTCGAATTTTTAAGAAAGTGTGCAGCTGGTTTTTGGGTTTCTAGTGGCTGAAATTTTGGCCTTGGTTTATACCAGCTGCGCGTAGCTTTCTCTCTCTGCGGGCGGTGCATTTATAGTACGTGCCAGGTGCTGCGGGGCTAGAGTTTTCTAGCATGTGGATTGTGGTGAGTAGCTGATCAATTGACTTCTAGTTCGTTGCCCACACAACGTGAAGTCATAGTCTTGAGGCATACAAGAGAATCACCAGGTGCACGCTTCAAAGGTACTTTTCTAAGATTCCGCTTTAATAAAAATTTTTGTTGCGTGATAAATCGAGCAAGTGCAAACCCAGATCCTACCAAAATCTTTCAATGCCTTCATTCCCTGCCATCCGGGCACCATCTCGGTGAGCTGAACATACCAAAATGTTCCCCACGACATAAGGAACTAAACCTTACCCTCATTCATACATTTTGTTCCACTTTTCTCTCTCCATGAAATTTACCGCCTCGTTGCGATTCCTCCCGTCCGGCCATGCATTTGGTTAGAATCCACCATCAAAATACTCCCTATCAGTTGTAGAACCAAACCCTCTGATTAGATTTTGGTTTTGGAAGTTGCTTGTTGAAGAATTGAAAACCCTAGAATTCCGTCGCTTCTCCGCCACCTACCGCCACCGTCCGGCCACCTATTGAGTTACCACCACCACCACCAAAATACTCCTCTAGTTTAGCTCTACAAAACTCCTCAAGAAATTTAGTATTTGGATCTCACCGCTGGACTACCGCTGAACTGCCAGCTCAGCCGCCCGTTTCCCCTCCAGTCACTGTCCATACCACTCTCCCTTAGGTTTCAGCTTCGTTTCCGGTAAAATTGATGGTAAATCCTTGAGTTTATTAAATCATGCATTATATTAAGTATAATTATGATTTATGATTATTTATCCTTAGGACTATGATTCTAGTTTTTAAGGTTGCTAAATATGGGTGGTTAATTTAAATGTTTGGGATTAGTTGTAACTAAAGGGGGCAATTGGTGGTTAGTTTAGAAATTGGGTTATTTAGAATCAAGTAATAAGTCTTATTACATTATGTAGGGTTTAACTAGGAAATTTGTATTATAAGCTAACGGCTAGGTTGAACCCCTTTAGTAGGTTTATAATCACTTAAAAGAGTTGCTCATAATTCTATACTAACGCTTTGTCCTTTGACTAGGAGTTGATTAAAGAAATGTGAAGTCTTCTTGAGTTGGCCACTCAAGTGGACTTTCATGGCCCTTAGTCTTTATCGTAATCCTTGGATTACAAGGCATGTTTGTGTGGTATTATATAGGAATCATATCAGATTTCACATAAAGTAGGTTTACATGGTTTAGAAAGAAGTCTTATGATTTCTCCTATGTGTATAGATACTTTTGACGAGCACCAGGACGACACATACAACTTTCCGGAGTTAGGAGGTTACTATCATTGAGTTGAGCTGCCAGATGAGTGTCTCCCCCTTACTTGTGCGTGTTGTTATAGCTAGGAATACACTGGTATATTATATGGACATATAGGTGTAACCTAGGTATAACCTGGATCACATTTGGAGTTTCTATTATGCATGTGTTTGTTCTATGATTTATGTTTAGAAGATTATGGCCTTGCTGGCGCATAGGTTTTAGATTTATCGTACATGTAATGCAGTGTTGATGGTTGGCTATTGTGGCTGCTGTTTTGATGTTTCTGTGTTGTTTGACTTGTTGGGATTCTTTCATTTACTGTCGTTGTGTTGCCGAATTTTTTGGAGAGTCTATTGCATGACCGTAGGTCTATCTAAAATAACTGCTGCTTGATTTTTCATTAGAGTCTTGGTTTTCTTTGCATTTTTTGGGGATCCCGCCCTTTTTGCGCCGTCCTATTGGGATAGGGGCCGATCTGTGGAATAGTCGTAGGTCGGTATGGTCCGGGTTACCTCTGGTGAGTAGTAGTTATTGGTGAGCAGCAGTTAGCAGGTGCGACGCCTGTTTCAGTTGGTTGGTTCAGATCTGAAGGAAAACTGAACAAGCCCGGGCTAAATCGAAAACCTCACTTTCGTGCTATGCATTCCAGAATCGGAAGCTTTCGACCAAGCTCAGGCTCAAATTAGTTTACCCATGAACGGATTTAGGCTTATACTTATTTAATTTATTAATTGG
This sequence comes from Knoxia roxburghii, assembly GCA_030378225.1. NCBI lineage: Eukaryota > Viridiplantae > Streptophyta > Magnoliopsida > Gentianales > Rubiaceae > Knoxia > Knoxia roxburghii. The sequence continues at coordinate 37,673,808 of CM059420.1, read as the reverse complement.
GACACAAAAAATCGAATCTTTAATAAAAGCGGAAGTTAAATATTCTACCTTTTGATGCGAAGTCCCTCGTTTATAGAAAACCAAATAAAATCTACTGCGATTTCCACAAGAAATCCAATCGATTCTCCAATACAAACTCCGAGATAGTGTGGGCTATCTTCTACGGAGTTACCCACGAGCAATCGAAAAAACCCAGAAACTTGTTTCAAAAGTAAACTCAGAAAACCCTAAACTGCACCAGTTTTGGCCGCCGGACTTCACTCCCTACACTGCCGGAATTCGCTGCTGCAACCCGCCACCAGAACCTACCTCGAACCAGTCGCGATCTGGACGGTTGAACCCATGGATCACTCGACAAAATTGAAGAAGATCAACGTGGGAATCAACCGGTTCTGCGCACCAGTCCGTACAGCGGTTTCTGATTTTTCTGGCGGAAGAAAACCGAACCCAGCAGGAATGAAAAATAAACCGACCAGCAATTATCTAAGGGAATGATCCGACCAAAGGTTCTAACTGAGTATTTCGAAGAAGAAAGATCCTAGCTGACTTCGAGGAGACAATTCGATGAAGAAGAATTTCTCACTCTAAGCTAGACTTTCTCTCACTACCCTTTTCTTGGGTGTCAAGTTTCTTAATGTTTTGGCTGCCCATTATGTTGTATTTATAGTAGCTCGATTGGAGACCTAATGGGCTCTCGAGTTAGGCCTTAAAATTTGACTTTCGTTGACCGCTAAGTCTTTCCGACTAATCAACTCCAATCGACCCTTTTAAATTAATTTATTTAATCCACTTTGTTAATTTAATTTAATCGAACCCTTAGAATTAATTAATTCAAAATAGAATTAATTTCTAAATTCACTTCGTCGATCAAATTTAATTAAACCCTTCGGATTAATTAATTTACCTTGTCGATTAGTCAAACACATAATCGGTCGTACCACTAACGGACCAATTATGGAACTACCGCTCGAAAACGACTTTACATCGCGCCATTATTATTTCTTCTATCTCCCCACATTAAAGATCTAGTGCTCGTCGATTTATCAATTTACTGACAAATTAATTCACCGACTTCTTGGTTTCCGAGATTAGTACCACTCGACCTTTTATTATACCGAACATAAAGTTCACTGGCCGGGTTTAGTATAATAACCTTACGAGCTCATCTCGGGAGCACCATCAACCCGGCGAACCGGTACGTGGATTCCTCCGACTAGCAACGGCACGCAAGAAGCTAAACACCGCATACCCAACTTACCGAGGTATTGGCCTCAATTGACCTCACTTTTTGGCAAATCAAAGCACACGACACCCAACCCTCACGCCCGTCCCAATCTCGGGATTGAGAGACGGAATACTAGGACCGAATTGACTACGCCGATCAGTACAAGTCAATTCTATCCAAACTGGTCGTGCTCAATATGCCCCGGGCATATCTGTGTGATTTAAACTAGTCTAGATAAACCAATTTCCAAACCACACAATAACCTATACCGATAGTATGTTCAGACTATCTCGGTTATGAGCATACTTTTAATATATCAATACTTTAACCAATAACGGTATCTACTGTGTTTGTCGACACCCCGTTATCTAGTTCTATGATATAAAGGAACAGATTTATACTGAAACAAAATGATATGTCATCTGTGGTTATTAGTTTTTGATACAAGCCATAGCTTTTCTGTATTCAAAACTAACACAGATCATCCTAGGGAGGACTCTAGTTGTGATGATCGGGACATTATGTGATTAGTTGGTATTCGTCGTCGGTATGTTGGTTGCTTTACAGTTCTTTTATGCATGACCTATGTTGGGCGTTTGCTGTTATATATTTGCTTTGTTAGGTCTAGGAGGTGAACCTCACTAGGTATGCTTTTAGCATATTTATGTCATTTTTATCTTTGAATGTGATCCAGGTAGAAGATTACTGGAGACAAGCTTAGGAGAAACTTGGGGGAGGTTGGGATGATTATAAATTTGTAAACAATAAAGCTGTAATAGTGTAGGTTGAACGTTGTAACTGAATAAAATCCAGTTGTTATGAAGTTTAATTTTGGTAATTTACATTTAAATTAGCTTAATTATGCTTTGTTACCGGTTTAGGAAATCAAGTGCTTTCGGGGCCTGACACATGTAGTAGCATCCTTGCCTTAACTCAGATACCCACATGGATTGTTCTCTCTCTGATACCAATTGTAGAATATAAAAGTTTAACAACAAATCGAAAAAATATTTTTATAGCCAAATTGCTTTTTTGGTCCCTCTTAATAGGGGTAGTTGTTCTTTTGGTTCCAAATAATAGTACGATTGCATTATTGGTCCCTTAACATTTTTTATTAGCATTTTTAGTCATTTTTTACGAAAAAATTTAGAAGATAACGGATTAACTCATTTGATCGGTAGTCAAACTTAATTTTTTCTTCAAAATGATTTGTACCATGATGTTTTCAATCAATTTTATGACTCGATTTGTCATGAATGTTCAACCCATTTAGATCGACTCACAATCCAATATGATGGCCGAAACTCTAAATAGGTTGAACATTCATGATGTCCGGATCATAAATTTGATTGAAAACATCAAGATACAAATCATTTTGAAGAAAAAAAATTAGGTTTGACTACCGATCAAATTAGTTAATCCATTATCTTTTAAAATTTTTCGTAAAAAAGGACTAAAAATGCTAATAAAAAATATTAAGGGACCAATAGTGCAGTCGTACTATTATTTGGGACCAAAAGCGCAACTACCCCTATTAAGAGGGACCAAAAAAGTTCTAAACTTTTTCGTAAAAAAGGACTAAAATGCTAATAAAAAAATATTAAGGGACCAATAGTGCATTCGTACTATTATTTGTGACCAAAAGCGCAACTACCCCTATTAAAAGGGACTAAAAAAGTAATTTGGCCATTTTTATATATCAATAACAAAAATTTTATTTATAAAAGGCAGAATACAAGTATAGAGGATATCTAAGATACCCAACAATGTTTTTATTGATCACAATGGAATAGAGTACATCGGAATAGAACACTAAGAATTCTCAACTATACTCTTAAATATACAACCTCTATGGTCTTAAAAACGAGTATGTTCGTTGACAAACATAATTTTTTTTAAAAATTATAGAGCAAAGGAGGGATCAGCTGCAAATTATATGGAAGTACTAATACTAGGAGACACCTATCAGGTGGGCTTTGAATATCTATTATTTCTCTTTTAGCCAATGTAGTCATGCTATTTGTAAAATTATATTTTGTAATGTAGCGCTAAAACTACTGTATAACAACTAGAGATAAACATTACCATTCTTTTTTTATAATACTCCCCTGTATAATATAAAAATTTAATAACACAGTGGAAATTTATTTATATATATATCAATAATAACTATTTTAGTGATAGGTGACCGAATAAGTATAAAGGTTATCTAGCAACAAAATACCTGATGATCTTTACTCGCTAATCACAATGGTTCTCTGTCTATCTTAGCAATCACACCGGTCTTTTACCCAGTTCCTACCTCGGCCTTTTATGACTTTTTTTTCTCTAAATTCTAACAAAGCCTCTAACTTAAAATTCTAGCCACAAATAAATTGAACTATTTGGGTCATTTAGATATATATCAAACTATCATAATACAACTAGGATTCACTATCTAAATGTCCTAAAGTAAATAGGATACAACTAAACTATTAATTATCCAATCCTATTCGAATTAAATTTGATTTAATATTGCCAACATTCCTCCGTCCAAGACCAAAGTTGTAATACATGATCATTGTAGTATATGTTGGTATTTATATTTATGGTTAAATTCATTTTTGGTCTCTTTTAATAGGGGTTATTCCGGTTTTGGTCTCTATTTTATGAAAAAAATATACAATTGGTCCTATATAATGAACCTGTCACACAATTGGTCATATACGTTTGAAACTTGACAAATTTGGTCCTAAACGTTTCAATTAACGGATTTTACACAAACTTAATGGCTGACTCAGCAGACGTTAAGTTTTATGCCACTTGGAATAAAATGCCACGTGGCATCCAATTGACTGCACACATGTCACGTGGCACTCACATGGATGATTATCTGCCAGCTGGCAATCACTGTCACGTGGCGATCGCGTGGCATGTGCATGAACAATTGGCTGTACGTCGGTGTCACGTGGCTGCCACGTTACATAAATTTTAATGGTTGATAAGTCAATTGTTAAATTTTATTAAAAAAATATTAAATCAGACCGAATATGATAATTTTAAAAATGTATAGGACCAAATTTATCGAGTTCTAAATGTGTGGGACCAATTCTGTAATAGGGTCATTATATAGGAACAATTGTGTATTTTTTCTCTATTTTATTTTGGTCACCACTACTAGTCCTACTTAAATTTTTTGTTGGCAATTATAGTAATTTTTTACAAAAAAGTTTAGAAGATAACGGATTAACTCATTTCATCGCTAGTCAAACCTAATTTTTTCTTCACCATGATTTGTACCATGATTTTTTCAATCCATTTTATGACTCAGTTCCTCATGAATGCTCAATCCATTTTGATCAACTCACAATCCAAAATAACGGCCGAAACCTTAAATGAGTTGAACATTCATGAGGATCCGGATCATAAAATTGGTTGAATAAACTATGGTACAAATTGTGGTTAAGAAAAAAGTAAGTTTGACTAGCGATCAAATGAGTTTATCTGTTATTTTCTAAAAATTTTTCGTAAAAAAAGACTATAATTACCAAACAAAATTTTAAGTGAGACTTGTATTGATGACCAAAAATAAAAGAGAAACCAAAATCAGAATAACCCCTATTAAAGGGGACCAAAAATGGATTTATGCACCTGTATTTGAATGTGCATTAGAATAGTGGTGTACATGAAATCAACATACATGCATTTTTTTTATAATGATGTACGTGCATTAAAATAGTGATGTACATGAAATCAAGTAGTGATATACATTACCGATAATGGTTTTATACATATAATAATATTGATGGTTATGGTCTTATACATGCATTCAAATAACGATGATAACAGAGCATGACAGAATATGACGATATATGGTTTTGTTTTGTTTTTAAGGTTAATATAAAAAACTTCCCTGAGTTTCACTTATAAATCAAATATCCTCTTGGAATTCGAGAAATATTAAAAACCCCCTTCCACCAATCAAACTTGAGAAAATGACTAAAAACTCACGTAGTACAACCAAAAAATAAAGGATAAGTTACTTTGTCTCTCCTCATCTATAGTTGAACTATAAAAGCTCTCTGAAATTTTAAAAATGACAAAAGACCCCTTATGCCAACCGAACCATTTACATTTAAACCCTCGATGGACAAAAAATACGACGGTCATGAATAAACTATGGATGGACTGTAATAACGGATTAAATGTGAATTATGTATAAGAGTTGCTAAGAGTTATGAATAAACTCTTATATCTTAGCTATAAGAGTTGATATGCTTTGTGAAAAAATCAGTTTAAATTTACATGTTTGGATGTAGACATTTTTGGACGTGGTTCTAGTGTTTTGAGACGTGGTACTAGTTGTTCTGAGACGTGGTAGACTATCTTTGTGAAAAAAATCAGTTTAAATTCACATGAATGAATGTAGACGTTTTTGGACGTGGTTCTAATTGTTTTGAGACAAGTTGAGATGTTTTGTGAAAAAATCAGTTTAAATTCACATGTCTGGATGTTGACGTTTTTGGACAGGGTTCTAGTGTTTTGAGACGTGGTAGATTGTTTTTGTGAAAAAATCAGTTTAAATTCACATGAATGAATGTAGACGTTTTTGGACGTGGTGCTAGTCGTTCTAAGACGAGTTGGGATGTTTTGTGAAAAAATCAATTTAAATTCACATGTCTGGATGTTCACGTTTTTGGACGTGGTTCTAGTGTTTTGAGGCGTGGTGCTAGTTGTTCTGAGACGTGGTAGACTGTCTTTGTGAAAAAAATCAGTTTAGATTCACATGAATGGATGTAGACATTTTTGGAAGTGGTTCTATTTGTTCTGAGACGAGTTGAGATTTTTTAAAAGATTATCTGCCCGGGCCTAGCCAGAAACTCATTTTCGTGCTATGCATTCCAGAATTGGAATCTCTGGCTAGGCTTAGACTCTAGCACAATGCTATTCCAACCCTTTTGAAATAACATTGCACAGGATCTGGGTTCGCACTTATTCAATTTATCACGCAACAAAATTTCTAATTAAAAGCGGAATCTTAGAAAAATACCTTTGAAGCATGCACTCAGGTGATTCTTTTGTATGCCTCAAGACTTTGATTTCACGTTGTGTGGGTAACGATTTAGAAACCAATTGATCAGCTAATCACCATAATCCACCTGTCAGAAAATTCCAGCACCGCTGCACCTGGCACATACTGTAAACGCACCGCCCAGAGAGAGAGAAAGCTACACACGCAACTGGCTTGACAGGCCAAAATTTGGCCAAGAAGAGAGAAAACCAGCCGCAATCTGCTCTATAAAATCCAATTTGAGAGAGAGAATTTTCTCTCTCTAGATTCTTGAATTATGAATCTCTTGAATTGTGTGTCTTGAATAGCTAATCCCTTGTCTATATATAGAGTTACAACAGAGACCCCAAGTTAGTTTAGGATTGGCCTTCCTAATGGGTTTCTGTTTTCCTTCAATCTTGTTCCTGGACTGATACACATCCAACTGATACAGGGATTCACTTATCCCAAACCAGTTCCTGGTATGATTCAAACCAACTTGCACAGGGTTTCACTTATCCCAAACCAGTTCCTAGTATGATTGACAACCAACTGACACAGGGATTCACTTATCCTAAACCAGTTCTTGGTATGATTCACAACCAACTGACACAAGGATTAATTAATTACTTAATTAATTAAATCTACCTTTGTCAACAACCCAATACATAATTAATCGTACCACTAACGGATTAATTATGGTACTACCATCTTACACCAGAATTGCTTTCGGAACAACTTAATTAAATTATATTCATAATCTCCCCACATCAAAGATATAGTGCTCGTTAATATATTAATTTACTGATAAATTAATTAATTAACCTCTTTAATTCCGAGACTAGTACCACTCGACCTTTTTACTATACCGGACGTAAGTCCATCAGCCAGGTTTAGTATAATAAACTTTACGAGCTCATCTCAGGAGCACCATCACCCCGGACACACCGGTACATGGTTTCCTTTCGACAAGCAGCAACACACCAAGTAACTAAACACACACACCCAACCTACCGAGACTATTGTCCACAATTGACCTCACCCATTGGCAGATCAAAGTACACTATGTCTAATCTTTATGCCCGCTCGAGTCTAAGGATTAAGAGATAGAATACCAAGAACAATTTGTCTATTAAATCAGTACAAGACAAATCATTATTAATGGTCAAGTTCAATACGCCCCGGGCATATCTATATGATTTAATTAGTTTAGACAAACAAATTATCCGAGTCACATAATAACCTAAACCGACAGCTTGTCCAAAGCTGTCTCGGTTACGAACCTCGTTTATATATTATGTCTTTCAACCAATGATGAGATCTACTGTGTCACACAAGACACCTCATCATCTACTTACATAATATAAATGGACATATCATGCACAACAAGATATAACCAAAACATAAATAGATATATTACTGGGAAAAAGTACAATACAAGCATAGCTTATGTATTCAACTCCAACAGTTTTGTGAAAAAATCAGTTTAAATTCACATGCATGGATGTAGACCTTTTTGGACAAAGTTCTAGTGTTTTGAGATGTGGTGCTAGTTGTTCTGAGACGTGGTGGACAGTCTTTGTGAAAAAAATTAGTTTAAATTCACACGCATGGTACAAGATATAATTTCTGAAAAAAACTATTTCTAAGAGTTGTATGGCCATTTTATTTGTTTTATCTTATTACAACATCTACTTACAAGATCATGAACATTTCTAAGAGTTATATGGTCATTTTAATTATTTTATCTTCACAAAACTCTTAGATCAGAGATCATGAACATTTCTAAGAGTTGAATGGTCCTTTTATTTATTTTATCTTGCAACTCTTAGATATGAGATCATGATCATTTCTAAGAATTGTATAGCCGTTTTATTTGTTTTATCTTATCAAAACCCTTAAATAAGAGATTATGCACATTTTGGTCCACCTCAGACGTTTTTGGACATGGCGCTAGTTGTTCTGAGACGAGTTGAGATGTTTTGTGAAAAAATCAGTTTAAATTCACATGTCTGAATGTAGACATTTTTCGACGTGGTGCTAGTTGTTTGAGACGTGATGCTAGTTGTTCTGAGACGTGGTAGACTGTCTTTGTGAAAAAAATTGGTTTAAATTCACATTAATGGATGTAGACATTTTTGGACGTGGTGCTAGTTGTTCTGAGATGAGTTGAGATGTTTTGTGAAAAAATTAGTTTAAATTCACATGTATGGATGTAGACATTTTTGGACGTGGTTCTAGTGTTTTGAGACGTGGTTCTAGTTGTTCTGAGACATGGTGGACTGTCTTTGTGAAAAAAATCAGTTTAAATTCACATGTCTTGATGTAGACGTTTTTGGACGTGGTTCTATTGTTTTGATACGTGGTGCTAGTTGTTCTGAGACGTGGTAGACTGTTTTTGTAAAAAAATCAGTTTAAATTCGCATGAATGAATGTAGACGTTTTGGACGTGGTTCTAGTTGTTCTGAAACGAGTTGAGATGTTTTGTGAAAAAATAGTTTAAATTCACATGTCTGGATGTAGATGTTTTTGGACATGGTTCTAGTGTTTTGAGACGCGGTGCTAGTTGTCTGAGACGTGGTAGCCTACCGAGCCTGTTTTTGGTCTGCTCGATACTCGACTCGTCAGTGAGACGAACCGACTCGAGCTCGGTCAACCAGAGCTCGAGCCGAACTTCGACCAGCTCGGTTTGTTTACAACCCTATTTGTTGGACTTGTGGATAGGCTTGACCTTGACCCATTGGGTTTGACTTAAAAAATACTTTGATTGGCCTGACAGGTGACGGTTTATCCAGAAAAAATAATCGGCACAGAAAATCATATACACGTTCAAGCCCATTGGGCTTGAGAGGAGCGTGTTGAAATAATGAATAATGGCCCATGTTCACTTGTCCCACATGGAAAACATATGGACTTTGAGAGCACCATATAAGTCTCATGTGCTACTCCCCTCATAGCCAATTGGTTTTGAGGTGGAACCATATGTGGGCTTGTATTGGGCTTTCTACATGGTATCAGGGCTTGCGTTTGATATATGATCCGATTAATCTTCAAAGTTGATGGTTACGGTTAACTTGATGGATGGAGATCTGGATGAAGTTGAAGATTCAGATGATGTTAGTGCTGAATTTTGAAGGCTCACTGATGAAGAAATTTAGGAACAACTCATGCTGCATGGAGCGAATCATCCGAACCTGCAGCTGGTTTCAGAGGTGCTCACAGATACTAATTACCTGTTGTGGAAGATGAAGATGCAGCGGGCACTTAGAGCTAAGAATAAATTCACCATTGTTGATGGTTCTTTTCTTGTACTGAAGATTGATTCTCCTTATTATAGGAAGTGGATTACGATAAATTCTATGGTGGTTTCGTGGATCCAGGGTGCAATATGACAAAATATTAAAAGAGATTTTGTACAAAACATATCTTCATTGATGTATAAACACGAGTATTTATAGTTACAGGGTCTCCAGGGTTTCTTCCTTTTGAAGAAACTAGCTTCCTAATCCTAGCAGAATAGGAAATAGTAACTACTATATTTACAAGTCCTCTAAATATAGTAATAACATTGAATACAATCACCCCCCCCCTCAAGTTGGAGCATGCAGATCACAAATGCCAAACTTGCAGAGTAATCTATTGAACTGCACTTGTCCTAGTACCTTAGTAAAAATGACAACCAATTGATGTTGGGTGGAGACACGTTGAGTGACTATAAGACCTTGATCAATGGCTTCCCGAACAAAGGGACAATCAATCTCTATATGTTTTGTTCACTCATGAAACATGCAATGTGAAGAGTAGATTGACTATCACAAAACATAGAGATAGGAGAAGAGTGAGATATACCCTTGAGGCATTTGAGTTCGGCAGTTAGTGCTGCAATGGCCCGATATTATGCTTCTGCCAAAGAATGAGTAACCGTCGGCTGTTTCTTGGTGCGCCAGGATATAGGAGAATCACCTAACTGCACCATCCAACCTGTGAGAGAACGTCAGGTAGTAGGACAACCAGCCCAATCAGAATCACACCACCCAGTTAAAGAAATAGATGATTGCGCAAAGAAGAACAGCTCTTTTCGGGGCAACCTTTGAGATAACGCACAACCCGAAGAGTGGCTTCATAATGATCATGCAGAGGACGTTGCATAAACTGAGAGAGCACATGCACAAAATAGGATAAATCTGGCCGAGTAACCATGAGATAAATGAGATGACGATAAGCCTCAGGATCATGAAAAATAGGCCCTTGCAGTAGAGCAAGATAATGATTCTGCTCAATGGGTAAAAGGGTTGGCTTACAACCTAATAAGCAAGACTCAGTGATGATATTAAGCATGTATTTTCATTGAAAGAGGGATATGCCCTTGTGGCTATGAGCAACTTCTAAACTATGAAAATACTTCAAAAGACCCAAATCTTTCATGTGAAAACATGAACTCAAATAATGCTTAAAAGTGGTGATGACATCATGATTATTACCAAAAATGGCCAAATCATCCACATAAATCAGAACATGCAGCTGTGTAGAACATTTATGAAAAGTAAAAGGAGAATAATCATAATAAGACTGTTGGAAGCCATACCATTTCAAAGCATTGGCTAGCTTGGCAAACCAACAGCGATGTGCCTGTTTGAGACCATACAAAGGAATAACGCAGAAGACACACCTTGCCATCGCCTTTAGATTGAAAACCAGGAGGAAGTTTCATGTAAACCTCATCCTCAAGATCACCATGCAAGAATGCATTATGAACGTCCATCTGGAAAAGTTCCCACTTGAGAGAGGCTGTAACTAAGAGAAACAAGTGAACAGTAGCCATTTTGGCAACATGAGCAAATGTCTCAGTATAGTCAAGACCCTCAACTTGGTTATTTCCCAAAACCAGCAACCGAGCCTTGTAATGTTCAACCGAGCCTTGTAATGTTCAACAGTGCCATCTACATGATGTTTAATCTTAAATATCCATTTGTACCCAATTGCCTGTTTGCCAGCGGGAAGATAAAAAAGATCCAAAGTATGATTCGTTTCTAAGGTAGAAATCTTAACCTACATAGCATCTCTCCAACATGCATGTTTCGAAGGTTGATCAAAAGTTTGAGGCTCTTCTGCCGCAGTGACAACAACTAAAAAAACCTGATGTGCAGAAGAAAATTATCATAAGTAACATATTTGGTCAAGGAATAAGGAGTATCTGAGTATAAATAGTAGTTGAAGAAACATAGAGACTAATAGCAGGAGAGACATAATCTTGAAGCCGGGTTGATGGAACCTTTTCCCGATGATCCCACCCAGATGAGGTGAGGGAGGTTCGGCTGCACCCCTGGAAGGCGGGGAGGGTGCGACGTTGACCGACCGGGCACTGACGGCGGAGAAGAAGGTGATGTCGCAGCCGCCGGTGAATCGGCAGGGGTGATGGGGACAACCGGTGATGTTGGGGAGAAATCCTCATCATCATCACAAAAAATAGCAGAATCCACATTCGAATAACCAGCTGACTGTGAAGAATTACCGAGACCAGGATACTCTATCTCACAAAATACCACATCTCAAGAAACAAAGAACTTATTCAACTTAAGATCATACAAACACCACCCTTTAGTGCTGAGAGGATGCCCCACAAAAATACACTTTCTAGTTCTTCTAGCAAATTTATACCCCTATGATGTTGATTATGAGCATAATATAAACAACCAAAAGACTTAATATGTTTAACAGAGAAAGATTTTCCATAGAGTTTTTCAAAAGGGGTGAGTTTATTCAAAATCAAAGTGGGAGTACGATTTATCAGATAAGCTACAGTTTGAATAAAATACCCCCAGAATTCTATAGGAAGATTTGATTGAAAACGAAAAACAATAGCAACATTGTGAAGATACTGATGCTTACGTTCTAATCAACCATTATGTTGTGGAGTTCCTACACAAGAAGTTTCATGCACTATGCCATAGTCACTAAAATAAGTACGCAAACCCAAGAACTCAGTACCATTATCACTGTGCAATACTTTCACAGAACAATTAAATTGACGTTGAACCATGGTAAAATATTTTTTTAAAACAACTAGCGCTTGTGCTTTATCATTCAATAAATGAACCCAAGTAGTTGATAAAGTCCATTTAATTGAATTTTATTTGTTAGAATTTTATTTTCTTGTAGACTTTATAAGTGGAACTAATTGTTTTTAATTATATTTTTTTGCTTAAGGCTGATAATTGGAGATTGCAATTAATATGGGCAATTTGGCAGCATTAGGGACCAATTTGAAAGATAAAGTGGTTACTTGGAGGTGCGAATTGGATTGGAAGCTCTGTGTTTGAATATTTGAGCATTGGCCAAGCAACGTAAAAAAAAAAAAAAAAAAAAAAGAGAATCAATTTTCCAAGCAGCTGGTCCGGAGTCTACCTAAAATAATTTGAAGTTGCTGTGAAAATCATTCTTTTCAGATATGAGGTGTTGCCCAGAGGAAACAAAATAAGGGAATTTCTTCTTTCCAAATTTGAGCTGATTGATTGTCAAGGAAAAGGAAATTGCAGCCGCTTTCCGAATGCTACTGCATATTCTTGCCAATACCAAAGCGGCTGTAGTTTTTTTTTCTGGTTTCCTAATTGATGCAGTCGGGCCCAACTTCCAAATCTGAATTGTTGCCATCAAATTAACAAAAGAATGAAAGTTGCTGAATTTTCTTGTTCCCATAATTAATTGCTGCTGGACTTCCATATTTTTGGGATGCACAGCTAGAGAAAGAAAAGGGAAAGAAAATTTATTTCCTTGCTCAAAGCTGCTGAAGGGGTTAAAAAGAGAGGAAAAGAAAAGGAAAATTTCAAAGATGCTGATTGATTACTCCCCTCCATAATTAAGAAGCTTCCATGGCAATGAATCAAGAAAAATGAAAGTTGCTGTGTGCCCCAATATCAAGTGCTGTTGCCAATCAATTATTGCCTTCCAAAATCTGATACCGATTGAAGATAGAAAGGGACGGTTCCTAAAAATCAGCAACTGCAGCATTTTCTTCCCAAATTGTTGAGTTGCTTTTACCCGAAGCAAAGGAAGGAAAAAAAAAAAAAAGGGGAGCTCGGGCCTTCCCTTAATTCAAATACTGGACTTGATAAAAATGAGGAAGGACCGTGAATCCAAAGAGAGAGAACGCCATCAGCAAAAAAAAAAAAAAAAAAAGCAGAGAGCTTGAACGGTCCAGAAGTGAAGCTCCTGTAGCAGTAGTGGGCAGACAGCTGGGCTAGTTATTTTCTTTAGTTTCTTCTCTATTTTATTTCAATGACTAGTTTATTTGTTTTGTTCAAGAACATGAGTAGCTAAATCCATTTTTCAGTCCAAAGGATTTGATTTAATTAGCATGTTGTGAGGTTTTGAGTTTAATTTAATTTCTTTCGTTAAATTCAAGTATCGATTGTTTCTTGTTTTAATTTAGAATTTTTAGTACTAATTGAATTGATGACTCAATTAGTGTTAATTTTTTTGTGATATCTACAGGTTAAATGTTACGTAATAGACACAAACCAATAGTATCAAGTTGCAACTAGATGTTTTATGCATGTTAGTGAGACTTAATTGTTCATGCATGATAGTCTAAGGGGAAACAATTGGACAAAATTAATTACTTGCAGCTATTTCTTTTAATTAATTTTGGTTTCAACTAATTCTTGTGTGTAATGCTGTTATGGTTGAATATGGAACGCTATCGTACCCAGTTTTCCATAACAAGATTTAATCGAATGCTGGGTTTGGTTAATGAAATTAGAGAATCCATAGTTGTTACGGCAATCCTAACAATAGTGGAGGTTGAATGCTTGAATGAAAGAATACTTTTGAACCGATGATCGACATAATAATTAAATTGTATTTCCCTTGGATTGAATCTTTCTCATTTGAATTTCCTGTTTTTAGTTTTTTTTGCCATTATTTATTTCTTTTGATTTTATTATTTTTAGTTTAATTTCAAAACCCCCTGATTACTGTTTAGTTTAAGAATTAATTTTGGTTCCTTTGGGATTTTGACTCGGTACTACTACTGCTACAAATTTATTTGGAGTTCGGTAGAACCGGATTTATTTTGGGTGCCTCAACAAACACGACCAGTAGTCCAGGTAAATTCATGAACAATGGTAAAAAAATATCGAGCCTCACAAATCACAGGAGAATGATACGGACCCCAAAGATAAAAATGGATGAAATCAAAAGCAGCTGAACTAACTGACTGACTAACAGGAAAAGGCGAACGAGAATGTTTCGCATGAAGACAAACATCACAAGATTTATGAGACTCAGGCTCAGACTTAGAACTAGAAATACCGAGAAGACGTGCAATAGTAGACACACAGGGATGACCAAACCGGCGATGCTAGAAATCAAGCGAAATTTTGGAACCCACCATAGTTGTTGAAGCCGCCACTGCCCTCTAAAAAAAATATAGCCCCCAAATTGTTTACCTGAGCCAATCGTCCGCCTGGAAGTGCTGTCCTGAATAACACATGATAAACCATCGAAGGAAGCAGTCAGATCAGAATAAATCAACAATTGAGAGAGAGATATAAGATTGTAACGCAATCGAGGTACAAATAAAACATCAAAAAAAAGTGATATCAGGACTAAGACAGACAGTCCCGGACTGAGAAGACATGGCAACCATGCCATCTAGAAATTCTACTTGACGAGAGACTATCTCTCGAACATCTGAAATAAAATCCAAGCGGTCTATCATGTGATGCAAAGCGCCGCAATCAAACATCCATTCAGTTGAAAAATACGTACTAGATAATTTTTCAGCTTGAACGGAGTGAATAAATCCCAAAACAGAGTGTCTCTGCTCACTAGTTCACACAGAGACAACCTTATTAAAATCTGCTGCAACTATAGAAGAGGAACCCGAGACAAAAACTACACTGACTCGTGCCACCAGATAAAACCTTGTATTATTGATCATAAATCCGGACTTGTATTATTTAGACTAAACTCCAAAAATAGTCCATTACATATAGCGAAAATATCATTTTGGTCCAAAATAAAAAAACTACTTTTTTAGTCAATTACATCATGTTTTTTAAAAATTTTGGTCCAAAACTCACTTTTGCCTGTCCTGACCAGGGGCATTTTGGTCTTAATAAAAAATATTTTTCTTTTAATCACTAAAAATAATAAAATATTAAAAAAAAAAAATACTAAAATATAATTTTCTATAGACTAAATCTAATACCCTAAAGTTTTAAGAAATTCCCAACCGCCCCCTTTCATTTCTTCTTTTCCTTTTCCTTTTCCTTTCTTTTATTTTTCTTTTCTTTTCTTTCTTCTTCTTCTTCCTTTTTCTTCCTCTCTCCTCGACAGCCACCCCACCCCGTCGGACCAAGACAAAGCCCGAAATGTCCCGCCGGTTCTATTCTTGCTCGCCGCGGATGAGCCACCACCGCGGCGGCCGAATGACCAGGTCCGCTCCGTGGACTTGCTGTGATTATTACCACTGCTTTCCTTATCATCAAAGGTTATTAAAGTGAGCAAAGTGGACAAGGCCTTTCTAGCGCGTCTGACTTGGCCTTCCCTAATTGTATGTTGCTCCAGAGTCACCACAGCTATCTGGGCCTGCCTCTGCCAGTGGTGGACGAGCTCGACGCCATTGGTGACGGCGTTACGAATGTCGAGGGCCTTAATTGCCCTATTTAAAAGATCAGGAATCAGGCGGTCTAGAGGAGGCTTAGTGAATTGAGTCGGATCACGGCCCATCACGAGTACGGCCCTAAACTCTGCCTCGCAACAGAGGAAAACGTCCAAAATCTTGCGAAACCATTCAATTGACAGCAATGGCTCTGGAGCTAATGGGCCGTGTTGGGATGAGGAAGGGGATTCTACAGAATGTGCGGAAGGGTGTTGATCACCATTATTAGCATTTTCCTTGTTTTGTGGGGTGGAGGAGCCAGGTTGGGGAAGAAGAGGGACAAGGGCATGGGTTGGGGGAGGGAGGAGGTCGATGAAGCGTTCGGCGGTGTTCTTTTGGAAAAGCTCGAGTTCTTCGACTTCTTGGTCGTGGGGATCCATGGAAGCCCTTGATTACGTCGGATGCTGATGCGGTTCAGGAACAAACCCTAATTACTAAACTGGTTGTTCTGATTTTGATGATAAGAAGATGAAGAAGGTAAAGGAAAATTGGTGGTGGTGCTGCGTTTTCCGGCGAGGGGTGCGGTGGTAGGGCGGCAGACAGAGGGGAGAGAGAGAGAGGAGAGAGAGGGGGAGGGGAAAAATGATTTCTGGGTTCTCATTTTTTGGAAAAATGATTTGTGAAAATCTGGTGTTTCGTTTCGAAATGGTTTTGGATTTATGGGTTTTAAGAATAGTTTTCACCGAAAAACTTAAAAGAGAGAGCATCGAAAAAACGGGCGTCCGGTGGGGTGAGGTGGCTGTCAGGGAGAGAGGAAGAAAAAGGAAGAAGAAGAAGAAAGAAAGAAAATAAAAATAAAAGAAAGGAAAACGAAAAGAAGAAAGAAGAGGGGCCGGTTGAGAATTTCTTAAGCCTTTAGGGTATTAGATTTAGTCTATAAAAAATTATAATTTAGTATTTTTTCTTTTTTAAAATATTTTATTATTTTTAGTGATTACAAGAAAAATATTTTTCAGTAAGACCAAAATGCCCCTGGTCAAGACGGAAAAAATGAGTTTTGGACCAAAATTTTTTAAAAAATAATGTAATGGACTAAAAAAGTAGTTTTTTTTTTTGTTTTGGACTAAAATGGTATTTTCGCTATATTTAATGGACCATTTTTAAGTTTAGTTTATTATTTATCACAAAATTTCGAAATAAAAAATACCAAAGAATATTATAGTCAAATATTACGTGGAACCAACCAAAATATACCAATGTTGTATATTTTCTTGAGGCAAGAAAAAACCCAAGACAAAACTTAACAATGAACAAAATTCCACCGTCAATAATTCTTGGAAACCGTGCCAAACAAGAGTGTTTTTTTTTTAATCAACCATAATTTAATCGATCAAACCAACTTATTTTTCTCCAAACTGAAAATTGGGTCTGCAAACACACAGGCCGCAACAATTTACCTAGAAGCACACATTCCACAAAATTTGACCAGGATGAATCAAACAGCACTTTTTCATTAACAATATTAAAGACTTTATTAGAGGACCAATGGAAGCCGCAAATTCCACCGTTGGCACAAAACTAAGGAAGCCGCAAATTCACCAAACACACCGATAACCAACAAGCCAACATAGATTTATTTGTACAACCCGTGGGTTCTTATGCAAAAGAAAAAGATTGGGAATGATTTTCCTGCTCTGATACTGTGACAAAATATTAAGAGAGATTTTGTACAAATGATATTTTCATTGATGTACAAACAAGAGTATTTATATTTACAGGGTCTCAGGATTTCTTCCTTGTGAAGAAACTAACTTCTTAATTCTAGAAAAATAGGAAATAGTGACTACTATATTTATAAGTCCTCTAAATATAGTAATAAACTGAATACAATCACACAATATCTGCTGATTTAGTTGATCAATTCGTTTACATAGAGTATGCGAGTGATCTCGAGAAGAAATCAATGCTCAGTTCGGTATGTGTCACTTATCCTTACTGTATCAGCTCAGAAGAGAAATTGCTATGGTGAGGTAACGTGATTTGCAGATTACTCACTATTTTTGTAAGGTTAAGGAGCTGAGGGATAGATTAGACCAATTGAAGCGGAATCAGTTAGGGGAAAGAGTGCTCAGAGAACTGCAGAAAGAGCGGAGGTCTGCTCAGTTTATGTCTATAGCTAAGAAGTGCTTAAAGGTTGTTCATAGGAAACTGGAGATAGATAAAGCAGAGGACAGAAGTTTAAAGTTTTTTTATGGGAATTAATGATGAGTATGAAGCAGAGAAAAATCATCTGCTCATGATGGATGCCTTGCCACCACTGAACAAGGTTTATGCTACTATACTGAAAGCAGAAAGTAATAGACAGATAGGAGGTTAAGTACTAATGAATTCAGATAATGCAGCAATGATGAGTGTTGCTACAAAAGGAAATAACAGGAAAGAAGGACAGAAAAATCAGAAGGTGGATAAAAGTAATCTGGTTTATTCACATTGCAAGAAGAAGGGACATCTTGCTGATAGTTGTTTCAAGCTCCATGGCTATCCAGATTGGTGGGAGGAGAGTAAGAAGAAAGGAAACAAGGGAAATGCAGTTCAGTTAGTAGAAAGTCCTCTGGATGTGAATAAAGAAGATGAGGCTTGGAATCAGGCATTTGCAGTAGCTGTGCAGAAGGAGCTGGATAAGATGGCTAAGGGAAAAAGAGTTGCTGAAACCATTTATGCAAATTATGCTCAGTATCATGATTTTGCTGGTAGCAGCTCTAATTCTCTTAATGTTAGTACTAGCACATTCTGGACTGAACAAAATGATGATGAGTATTGGATTATTGATACAGGAGCTACTAGTCATATGACATACAGTGCTCCTTGTCTTGTTAATGTTGAATCTGTGAATTCATGCTCTTCAGTTGTTTTTCCCGATGGCAGTTCAAAGTCTGTTCATAGTGCTGAAGACTTGATTCTGTCTGAATTTTTGGTTTTAAAGCATGTCTTGCTTATTCCAAGTTTTAAACACAATCTGCTTTCAGTTAAGAAGATTGTACAAGACTCATCCTGTTTCTTTTATTTCTTTCGTGATTGTTACCTACTGCAAGATTTGAAGACTAGAAATGTCCTGGTAGTTGGAACCATTCTTGATGAACTTTATGTTTTCACTAGAGCTTTTTTTCTTCCTGAAGTTGTGCATAGATATAAGATAATGTTTGATCATAGTAGTTTGAATAAAACTCAGTTGAATGTTTCAGCTCTAGTTTCTCATACAAAAGATAGAGATGTGTTTTGGCATTTTAGACTTGGACATCCTGCAGTTGATGTAATGCAGAAGTTTGATTTTGTTTCATCCTCTGTAAATACTCATTCTGAAATGAAACTTTGTGAGATTTGCCCTTTATCAAAACATCACAGATTACCTTTTTATTCTAGCAATTCCAGGAATTCTACTCTTTTACAACTTTTGCCAATGGACTTATGGTGACCTTATAAGGTTAAGTCCTTGAGTGGCTGCCTCTATTTTCTTACTGTAGTTGATGAGTTCAGTAGACACACCTGGACTTTTTTGTTACAACAGAAGTCTGAAGTAACTGAAACCATTTTTGCTTTCATCAAACAAGTTAAAAAAAGTTTGATCTTTTAGTAAAAGTTGTTCAAACCGATAATGGCACTGAGTTTTGCAATTCAGAATGCCTCAGTTTCTTTACTAATCTTGGTATTGTTCACCAAAGGTCTTGTCCTTATACCCCTTAACAGAATGGAGTAGTTGAGAGGAAACATAAACACTTGGTTCAGGTAGCTAGAGCTCTTTTGCTTCAATCTAGACTGCCAAAACAGTATTGGGGGAAAGCCATACTCACAGTCACTTATCTCAAAAACAGAACTACTTTTTTTGTTTTGAATTGGTTAACTCCTTATGAAAAGATGTATAAAAAACCTCCAGATTATAGTGCTATGAGGGTATTTGGTTGTCTGATTTTTGTTTTGAATAAACATAACTCTGTAGATAAATTTGATTCCAAATCTTATGCATGAGTTTTTGTTGGTTATCCTGTTGGACAGAAAGGTTATAAGATCTTTTGTCCAATTTTGAATAAAATCTTGGTTTCCAGAGATATTTTGTTTCATGAAACTAAGTTTCCTTCTGATTCTGTTAATCATCCTTCATAGTATACTTCCCTGCCTTCATATTCTGGTTATGATCTTGACTTAGAATCTTAGGTTCCGGTTTTAGAGTCGACTGTTGGTCCTGATTCACCTTGTTTATCTGCACAACATTGTTCTTTTGATTCTGAACGTTTTGTACAATCATGTAACACTCTTGTTCTGCCTGTTTCTTTTACTGAGGGTAGTTTTTCTACTTTCTTTGAACTACTTCATTCTGAATCACAATCACTATCCTTACAATTACTCAGACACAGTACTAGACAGAAAACTCCACTAAAATGGATGCAGGATTTTGTTCTCACTTCTACTTTACAGTTGTCTTCATGTGTTTTTTCTCAAGATCATCAGAAATTTCTGTCTAATCTTTCTACTTTTTACAAGCCATCATCATTCAGTCAAGCTAGTACTAATGTTAAGTGGTTAGATGCCATGTCCAAAGAAATAGAGGCACTTGAGAATAATCAAACTTGGGAACTAACTTCTTTGCCTGCAGGAAAGAGGGCTATTGGCTGTAAATGCGTTTACAGGGTCAAATGCAAGCCTGATGGAACTGTTGACAGGTTTAAAGCCAGACTAGTTGCTAAAGGCTTTACACAGAAGAAAGGTGAGGATTATTTTGAAGTCTTTTCTCCTGTGGCTAAAGTAGTAACTGTGTGTTTGTTGATAGCTGTTACAGCTGCTGAATGATGGCCTTTGTGCCAAGTAGACGTGAACAATGCCTTCCTCCATAGTACACTTGAGGTAGAGGTTTATATGAGGCCACCTCCTGGATATGAGAAGGCTTAGTAGAGACATGTTTGTCGCTTGAAAAATTCACTGTATGGACTTAAACAAGCGTCTAGATAGTGGAATCTGGAGTTTACTTCCAAAATTACTGATTATGGTTTTCAGCTGTCATCTTCTTATTATTGTTTGTTCACTATGTATACTTCACCTTACAGTTTGTTCCTTTTAGTGTATGTGGATGATGTCTTGATCACATGCACTAGTGAATCTGAGATTTGGAAAGTGAAGACCTTTCTGGATCAGTCCTTTACAATCAAGGATTTGGGATACGCCAAGTTTTTTTGGGAATGGAATTGGCCAGGTCTGATGCAGGGATTCTGATCAGTCAAAGGAAATACATTGTGGACATTCTTACGGATGCTAACTTGCTTCAATGTTCTTCAGTTTCTACCCCATTTCCACCAGGCCTTAGATTTCCAGCTAAAGATCAAGATGATTCTCCACTTCTGGCTCAACCTGATCAGTTCAGAAGTCTTGTTGGAAGGTTACTGTATTTGGGGTTTACACGTCCCGATCTTTCTTATCCTGTGCAGCAACTTAGTCAGTATGTTCATTCTCCTCATCAGTTTCATTGGCAAGCTGTTGTCCTTTTCGGATATCTTGTTGGCACTTCAGTGCAGGGACTCTTTTTTCCAGTTCAGTCTTCTTTGCAGCTGAGTGCTTACAGTGATGTAAACTGGGGATTTTGCAAAACCACTCGGAAGTCTATTACTGGTTACTGCATTTTCCTTGGTCAAGCTTTAGTTTCTTGGAAATCTAAGAAACAAACAACCATTTCATGTTCAACACCTGAAGCAGAATATCGATCCATGACAACAATTGTTAAGGAGCTTAAGTGGATTACTTATATTCTTCATGATTTGCATGTTATAGTTTCTCTACCTATTGATTTCTAGTGTGATAATCAGGAGGCTATCTATATTGCAGAGAATCCTATCTTCCACGAGCGTACTAAGCATATAGATATTGATTGCCATTTGGTAAAAGAGGCTGACAAGGCTAGTTTTTTATTTCTGCAGCATGTTTCTTCAGTTGATCAGCTTGCAGATGTTTTTGCCAAGGCTCTGTCTGTATCTGCTTTCTTCTATCTGTTGCCCAAGTTGCAGCTTCTCCCGACTGGACTTTTGGGGGGGGGGGGGGGAAGGAAGAGGGGCTGTTGACATATCAGAATCAAGGAGAAAGTTCAAATTCCAACTCCAGCATGCAATGTAGCTGCAGTAGAAATTTGAGTAGCAACAGCTTCAAGTGATTATGCTTTCTTGATGGTTGAAACTTGGAGTTCGCAGTGGATTAGTGACATGGCGAATTGTGTGGTGGATGATCCAGGCTAGAAGTCTTATGCTGAGTTGGATTAGTTAGCTTTTAAGTTAAGCAAAGAGAGGCAATTATTTTGTCTTGTTTTTGTACATATATAATCTTTGGACAGAGCAGTTAAAAGAATTAATGCAAGAAAAACTTTCACAAAACCAACTTTCCCCTTTCGTTTTCTCTGTTTTCACATTCTAGATTTCCATTCACTCTTGCGAAATTTCAGAAATTCTGGGATATTGGGTGTCATAAGTTATTTTTGATATTATACTTTTAGTTTCTAGGTTTCGAGTGAAGGAGTGATAAAGAATAAGAGAAACAAAAGGAAGGAAGAAGAGATAGAAGGGGGTGGAAAAAGATAATGTGGAAGAAGAAGATAGGACATTTTTTTTTTTCATAACTTTAGGAAGGGTTTTTTAATTTAACTATAGTTAAGTGAGTAAAATGTAATTTACAAGTTATTTTAGTGAATTCCTCACACGGTCGTATAGTTAAGTGGATGGCTCTTGTTCTCTTGAGGGGTCTGCTATCAATGGCTTTATAGTTCAGCGAAATATGAACAAATTTCTCTATGGAGAATCCTGCTCTATGTCTGAAGTTAACTCTTTGCAAGCGGAAACCCCAGCTATTTTGAAGGCAGTCAGATATTGCAAAATAAAAAGCCTGTCAAGGGTGCTTTTCCTCACGGACAATTCTCACCTTGCAAACATGATTAAAAAAGGCGAATGATTTATATGAAATGAATTCAAGGCCATGATGGAAATTTGTTTATACATGACTCAAAAATCCTTGGAGATTCGACATATTTACAGAGAGTGAAACAAAACAGTAGACTTTCTCGCGAAGCAGGGATCCAAAGGAACCTCAATCTCCTACTGCAGTATTCGGGGTACTCCAGCTAGACTAAGGGGCCTAATTGCTCTACATGTTGATTCAACACCTACTTTGAGAACCAGATAATTTACCTTTCAGCTGTCAAGAACTTAAGTGGCGTTTTAGAGAGAGAATAGATGCGAATGATTAGTAGGTACATAATAGTGTAGGATCCCCCTTTATTTTGATGGGGAGGCTTTTGTAGATAAGATTGGATTTGTACAGGGGTGGATTTGGGCGGATGTTAGTTTAAACACTGTCTTTTGTATTTTCTTTTGTTTTGTTAATCTTAGGGCATCCAAGCCCGTCGATCCCCTGTTCTCTTAGATCTTGGGACTGTTCAAAAAATTATGAGTGAATGGTAAATTTGTTTAAACACTTCTATTTTAGTCAAAAAGGGTCTGTATAATAATTATTTAATCAATAGACAGAGATCTTTGATATTTCTCAAAATTCATGAGCGTGTTTGATTTAGAAGTAAACGTAGACGGTTTTTTATATTAACCCATGGTTTTATGCGTAATAAATGTTTTATATATTTTGAAAATAACTTTGGATAATTTTAAATTAATTTGATATCAATCGGGATTTTGATTAAATTGTAATAAGGCTTAAATGTTTTTTTGTCCCTCCTAATAGGGAGTGTATCACCTTTGATGCCTCTTAAATTTCAATCAGTCAAAATAGTCTTACTTAATCTTTTTATTGTCACTTTTGGACCATTTTATTAGAAAATTTGGGAAGATAACAGTTTAACTCATTTGATCACTAATCAAACTTATATTTTATTTAAGAGTAAATTCCAAAATTGGTCATCATACTATGGTCAGTTTCCAGTTTTGGTCATCATACTTTCAAAGCTATTTTTAAGGTCATCATACTTTCATTTTATTTTCAAAAAAGGTCACTCCGTCCATATTGGCCGTTAACCCTCTTAACGGAGCCTTTTTTTGAGGGCATTTATGTCATTCTCATTTATTTTGCTTTCCAATTTTCATCAAGTAACGCGCTACAGTGCGCGCTACAGTAACGCGCTACAGTGTCTTCCTTTCTTTTGTTATTTTTGGCTAATTTTTTATTTATTTATTTTTTGCATTCCTCCTTGAGACTTTTTTCCGTCAGTTTTTTTCTAAACAATTCAGTATTTTTTTAATATTTTTGAATTTTATAAAAAAAATATTTTTAAATTATCATTTTATTTGTTTTATAATTAAATAATTTTAGATATTATGATACATATTATGAACGAATTTTTTTAAAAAAATAATAATACAGTAGATATCAGATCAACAGATTATAGATATCAGATAAAAAATATTATTATTATTTTTTTAAAAAATATTCTATAATCTATAATTATAGATTATAATCTATAATTATAGATTATAATCTATAATTATTATAATCTGATATCTATAATCTATAATCTATAATTATGATCTGATATCTATAATTATCATAATTATTATCATAATCTATAATAATTATCTATAATTAATCTATAATTATCTATAATTATAGATTATCTATAATTAATCTATAATTATCTATAATTATAGATTATCTATAATTATCTATAATTATAATTATAATTATCTATAATTATAATAATCTATAATTATCTATAATTATCATAATCTATAATCTATATTTTGAAAATATTATCATAATTATTATCATATTATTTTTAATTTGATCTGATATCTATAATCTGTTGATCTGATATCTACTGTATTATTATTTTTTTAAAAAAATTTCGTTCATAATATGTATCATAATATCTAAAATTATTTAATTATAAAACAAATAAAATGATAATTTAAAAATATTTTTTTATAAAATTCAAAAACATTAAAAAAATACTGAATTGTTTAGAAAAAAATGGACGAAAAAAAGTCTCAAGGAGGAAGACAAAAAAAATAAATAAATAAAAAATTAGCCAAAAATAACAAAAGAAAGAAAGACACTGTAGCGCGTTACTGGATGGAAATTGGAAAGCAAAATAAATGAGAATGACATAAATGCCCTCAAAAAAAGGCTCCGTTAAGAGGGTTAACGGCCAATATGGACGGAGTGACCTTTTTTGAAAATAAACTGAAAGTATGATGACCTTAAAAATAGTTTTGAAAGTATGATGACTAAAACTGGAAACTGACCATAGTATGATGACTAATTTTGGAATTTACTCTTTATTTAACCATGATTTGCGCAACCAATTTAAGATTTAGATCATTCTCAATGTTCAACCCATTAAGAGTTTCGATCGTTGTTTCGAGTTGGGATCTATTTAAATGGGTTGAATTTTAAAGATGATCCAAATCATTAAATGGGTTATACAAACCATGGTTAAGTATAGAGTATGTTTGACTAGCGGTCAAATAAATTAAATTATATTCTCACTGACTTTTTTTTGTTAAAAATGACCAAAAGTGATAACAAAAAGATTAAGAATAATTATTTTGGTAACCAAAGCTTAAGAGGGCTCAGAAGTGAAGACCAAAAAATAATTCGACCTTTTAATAAATTGTAATATTGATCTATTTAATTGTAACTTTAGTTTTGAGCGCATATGATTGATCAGGTTTGTGGGGACACCAAGTGATTGATGGTGGCTGATGCCCTTCGTAACTAATAAGTCTCTCCAAGTTGAGACTAATTATGAAGTATTAGCAAGAAAGATGGCCATACAAGGTGAAGTGCATTTAGAATTTATCTCCAATTTTATGTCCATATTTGTGATTATGTTAATTAGTGAACCACTACCAAGAAGAGAAAATGGAGAAAACAATAAAATGTTGGTTAATTTTTTACCTAGAAATGAATCAAAACAAGATTCTAAATTAACACTACCACGAGGATGCCTCACATTTGGCGCAAACTCCAGCAAGAATTGCATTCTCAGCTGTGGGATTCTCGGTAGTTTCTTGTGATGCGGATATAGCAATAGATTGAAGCAATCAAAGCAATTGCGAATCCACCAAGAATTATGTCTCCACCGGCCATTGAACGATTGAAAAAATGGTGGCGGCTCCTTATGTCTGTGAGCCCTGCCGGAACCGTATCCATTCCGCCGCCTTCGGTGGGAGTCGGAGAAGGAGACAAAGAAGGACATGACAACGGTGGCCAGGTTTCCAATCTTCTGGCTGCTTGAGCATTTCCAATGAAGATGGAAGGTGCTGCTAACAGAGCCCAAAGAAGAAGAAGAAGAAGACACCTTGCCATGACAAATCACGCATTCTGAATCTGATGGCAACAAAAGCTTGATTCACCGAGTGATGAATGCATACATTTTTATACGTGATTCTTGAGACAGGTGAAGATTCTATGAGTGAGCTTATTTTATGGGAAAGTTGGTAAATCCTTAGTGACTTTGAACTTTTGAGTGTCGACATTGATTTGAAAACTCCAATCGGGATCGTGCTGTATTTTTTGGACCCTTTATGGTAGTGATTTACGAAGGGAGGTAATATCTGGGGAAAGTTATTCAGCCTCGCAGATCACAAATTTCCTTGCATTTTCCAGGGACTGGAACACTTATTAGGAGCAGAGTTGAGATGAGTTAAAGAAACACATAAAAGTTGCCAGTTATAAAAGTGTTATCTTTTTGTTCTTAAAAAAAAAAAAAAAAATTATCTTGCCTTTTCTTTTTTTTTTTTTCTCTCAATTTTCGTATTGAAAAAAATACATAATTGGTCCTATATAATTACCCTGTTACACAATTGATCATATACGTTTGGAACATGACAACTTTGGTCCTAAACGTTTTAATTAACGAATTTTACACCAACTTAACGGTTGACTAAATAACCGTTAAGTCAACTGTCACGTGCTTGCCACGTGGTAGGCAACCGTTCACTCACATGTCACGTGCCACAAAGTGTCATGTGTCAACTAACCGGCCACTCAAATGCCACATGACAGCCACGTGACTTAATTATAAAAAATTTGGAAAAAATGCACAATTTGTCCTATATAATAACTCTGTTACACAATTGGTCATTTACGTTTGAAACTCGACAAATTTGGTTATAAATATTTTTTTAATAGGGTTTAACGACTGACTCAACAGCCGTTAAATTTTATGTCACGTGGTACCAACGTGGCTGCCATGAGTCATCCACGTGGCATCACGTGGTAGCAAATCGTCTGCCCACATGCCACGTGACAGCCATCTCATATTTGTTCACCACATTTTAAGTAAAATTAGTCTATTTTTGTAGATTTGAATCCATCTCAATTCGGGTCAATCAGTTGACTATACTAATATGATTTGACCCATGTTAATAAATAATTAAAATTGTGAAAAAATAATTTTATATTAATCTAAACGAAAAAAAAAATATTAATATTGGTCAAATTGGGTAAGTATAGTCAACTTATTTGATTTGAGGTCTACACAGGCTGATTCGTGGCATATGCGCATACAGATGACAGCCATGTGGCACCTTTTATGCCACGTGGCATGTTGGGGAGAGGGGGAGGGGGCGGACGATTGACTGCAAATGGTACTTTATGCCCTGTGGATGACACGTGGCGTCCACATTTGTGTCATGTGGCATAAAAATTTAACGGTTGATGAGTTAACCGTAAAACCCTATTAAAAAATATTAAATTAGACCAAATGTGTCAATTTTAAAATATTTATAATTAAATTTATCAAATTCCAAACGTATAGAACTAATTGTGTAACAAGGTTATTCTAGAGGACCAATTGTGCATTTTTTCCTAACTTTAATAATTATGTCATGTGATAGCCTACGTGGATGCCACATGGCATGTGAGCGGACGGTTGGATACCACGTGGCATGTGAGTGAACGGTCGAATGCCACGTGGTAGTTAACTTAACGACTGTTGAGTCAACTGTTAAACCCTATTTAAAAATATTAAATTAGATAAAATATGTCAATTTTAGAAAGTTTTAAGACCAAATTTATCGAGTTCCAAAAGTATAGGATCAATTGTGCAACATGATCATTATATATGACCAATTATGTATTTTTTCCTTTAAATAGAAAAGCCGGAAATATTGCCAGAGCAAAATTCTCTTTTATTTTCAATACTACCCTTAGTTGGTCAAACCCTTTATTACCTTTTTTTTTTTTTTCTTTAAAAATCAATTCCAATACATCCCTTATTTATCTTCCTATATCATATCAATCTCCTTCCAAAAATTTTAGCAATTTTCCTCCCAAAATAATAAAGTCATACTATATGATTGGTTGCTTGTTCTTTCATTTTGTTTTTATCCTCAAGTCTCTGTCGATCAAAAAACTGTACAGAAACAGAAATTTTAGTGCACTAACAATTGTAAGATAAAATCAAAAGGCAGAGAGACTCTTTAAAAGGAAAGACACATGTTAGGTGGCATTAGTTCTTGCGATGCGCTCTGAAGATTCAAAAGAATTATTTCTTGATATTATAATGTACCCCGACCTAATAATAGTGCCATCTTTTTCGTTTTTCTAGTCTTACAAAAAATAGAGCGTACTCAGTAATGAGAGCGAAACAACAGTTTGAAAAAAGTCAGTCACTAAACTTAGCATCAAAGATGAGCCCTTTATAAAATTTTCACAAATCGTTTTACATCAGTAATTTGGATGCAAATTTCCCCTTAATATTGTCAACAATGTCACAGACAACCTCCATGTCCTGATCCTTCATAGGATTAAAGGGCCTCTTCATATCCAAAAGACTGACAAATTTCTCCCCACCTTCACCCCTTCCTTATCTCAAAGCAACTCCTTCTCGATTCTCTTGATTCAACACCACATTGACCCGCTATCAAGCCCTTTCTCCAAACCCTCATTCACAATACTCAGCGGTGGTGCCAATCAACCTCTTTATGGCATTGCTTTGCGCCAGTATTGTGATTGGACATTTGCTCGGGGAGAATAGATGGATGAACGAGTCTATTACTGCCCTTATTATGGTGAAAATTTACACTCATTAACTTTATTCAACTGGCCACAATCCATTTTTAGTTATTAAAAATTTTGGAAACTATGTATCAGTTCTTGGGAAGTCTATTAGGCTTTGGATTATGTAAAATCGTAGCAGAAGCTCTGGTCTTTAGTTTTGTATGAGGGGTAACAACCACGAAGAGGGAAGGCGTACGTTGAGTCTTCTTAATCACAATAAGTATATTTTTAAAAGAGAAAAAAATAAATAAATAAGGGTTTGACCAACTAAGGATAGTATTGAAAAGAAAAAAAAATTGTGATCTGACAGCTAAAAATTACTCTGTCAATATCGTGGCCAAATAAAAATCATTATTGACACACTCATTTATTTATTTATTTATTTTGATGATTTTTAACCGAAACCTTAACCTCTAATTTCAATTTTAGTTCTAATTGGTTGAATTATAAACAAACAATTATTAGTTGATTTGTTTATGATTGGGATTTACATCATCTTATACCAGCCCCGTTTTTAAAACGGATCGATGGTTCAAATCCAATTTAATTTCAATTAAAAAACAATTGGGTAGACACCTCTAATTATGTGATTAGCAACAAACTAAGAGATTAATTAATGTGTTCTTCATGATCAATTTCATTAAAGAAACTTCTTAGTCACTAAGCTTGGAGTATACACTAGGAACTCAACCATCGTTACGCTTCTTTGCTGAAAATAGGAGGAAGATTAGCATTCCACTAAGGAAACAAGAAACAGAAAAAAGAAAGAACGAAAGAGAAACAACAACATTCAATGATGATTTGGGGCAACTCATGCTTAGTTCTTCTTATGAATCAAATCAGAAATCCCAATTGATATAGTATCCGAGGACAAAATTATCCAGCAATTTCAATTATCAAGGCTCAATGGCTGATGAATTGTTGCATTACTCATATGGTTCTGATGGTCTTCATCAAGAAATCTTTGATTTGGGCTACTTCAATAAATCCACAATGATTATGAGCCTGAAATTCAAGAGATCAGAATGAGTTGATTTTGCTGCTGCAAAGTTAACAAAGAAAATCACATGTGGAAGAAGAATTATTGATCATGGACTACTAATACTGCAAGACCATATCTGAAAAGCACAAGATTTTCCATTTCATCATAGTCTGACGATCTTATCTGCACTTTTATTCCAGGGCTGTAAAATCTAGTAGTACTAGTAAACTAGAGCAATTGTACTGGATTGATTTGCATTTTCAGTACTAAGTTTAACAGAAAAATTCTGTTCGTGAAAAGTGACTTAGATGCCAAATTTACCTCCACAGAAGTAGTTACAAGAAGTGCTCCCATGGTGGTGGTGACACTGGTGTCTTGTGGATAAAATCCAAGGTCATTAATGGCCTCCATCACTTGAGTTACTGCGCCATTTTTCTTCTGGCAAATAATTTGAATCCATAGCTTATTCCCATTAAGGTGAGTGACCTGAACATCTGTCTGTTGGAATGAAAACATGATTAAATGAAGAAGAAAAGTTTGAGAGATTTTTCCACTAAGATGAACTGAAAGACAGCATTTAAAGCTTAGAATGGCAGATACCTCTGTTCCACATCTAATCATTTCCCTTTCAGCATCATAAACAACTCCATTCTGACTGTTGAGTTCCTCCTTTGAAGTTGCATCTATTTGGTAAAGTTCATCACTGAGATCTTTCACAGTATTCTGTAAGTTCTCAATGTAAGTTATCGCATCCGTAATTATGGTTGCCTTATTCATCTGCAGGAAAGCAACAATGTTAGAAAATAGACAAAACTAAATATGCAAATTTATGTTTCTGCTGATCATCTTCAACCATTAATTTGAAAAGATTAAAGGGCTTTAAGATCATTGCATTGGTGATGTTGGGAACCAATGAACGAAGCTCAAGGAGTCTATCACTGAGTTTTTGTCTCCTTTTCCTCTCAGCATCAAGGTTCTTGGATTTGAACTCTCTGTTTGCAACACCACAGCGCCTCGTTGAACTATCCTCTTCTTCATGAGAAAGGCAAATAGCATCGAAATCGGAGTGTCCCGTAATCA
This sequence comes from Knoxia roxburghii, assembly GCA_030378225.1. Taxonomy (NCBI): domain Eukaryota; kingdom Viridiplantae; phylum Streptophyta; class Magnoliopsida; order Gentianales; family Rubiaceae; genus Knoxia; species Knoxia roxburghii. The sequence goes on along the minus strand of CM059420.1, from coordinate 37,642,847 downwards.
TACTGAAATGAAGGGATGATGGAGTTGTGAGTAGTATTGAGGTGGAGGGACTATGAGCTTATTATAGAGCAGTGGCTAAAAAGGAAGTCTGCATTCAGCTTTGAGTCTTCATAATAAGTTGGGAGTCACACTAGAAACATTTTTAGTTGGAAGAAAGGAAAGAGGGAAGATGAGGGAATCTTTTTTGTTATGGTTTGTTAGACAAGAATTGAAGGGTTGAAGGTCTACAATGATGAAAATGTGGTCTTCAATGCTAAAGAGCCTCTTCTGAAGCATGTAAAAAACACCACAACAGAAATATGCACCATTGCCAAAACCACAAGTTCTTGAACAAATTCATTACATATTAACAAAGGTTAACAACAATTCAATCTTTTTAGTTTAGAAATTCTTCTTCTCAACAGGTTTTGTCTTTTAAAAAAACGTCCAATTTATTAAATTAAAACAGATAAAGAAATATGATGCAATTTTCATGAAAATATAACTTAATTTGTAGGTAAATGTATTAGGAAAAAATGCACAATTTGTCACATATAATCACCCTACTTTACAATTAGTCTTACACATTTGGAATTCGACAAATTCAGTCTTAAATTTTTTAATTAACGAATTTAACACTCACTTAATAGCTGATTCAGTAACCGTTAAGTTTTATGCCACGTGTCGGCCACGTGGATGACACGTAACCGTCATTTGGCACGTGTGTAGACGATTGGATGACATATGGATGGCACGTGGCCGTCATGTGATATAAAATTAACGGTTGCTGAATCAGCCGTTAAACTTATTAAAACACGTTAAATTATACTAAATGCGTCAATTTTAGAAACATTTAAAATCAAATTTATCAACCTCCCAATGTGTAAGACCAATTGAAAAATAGGGTAGTATTTTTTCCAATGTATTAATAGGTTAGAGTTTTAATGGTGGTAACGGGTAAGGTACATTTTTTAACCACAATTATTAGGAAGACCAAAGTACAAAGGAGTGAGACAGCATTGCGTGGTAGTATAACTGAAGCTGTTCAAACATCAGAAAAGAGAAGATGGGCCAAGGTGTACCAGCCTAAAATATGCTTCAAAAATCTGTTGTTTCTGTTATATTCTTACTAATTTTTATTGTTACTTGTATTATTTTCTTTCTTTTTGGTCGGGAATGATCTGCATCTTATCATATATAATTGTATGCAGAAAGCAAATGGCAAATCCTGGATGCATGCCTCAATGTGTACCTGCTTATCAACGGTACAACATTGATGAACATAGTTTTATTAAGCTTTGAAATATTTTTTTTTTTTTTTTTTGGGAGAAAGAGTCTGCACTTATTAAATCTTATAGGAAAAATGCCTAACAGATATTTTTTACATTTTCGCGATAACTAATTTTTGTTTTTATACTACTCGCTCCTTTTATTTTTATTTGACGTTTTAAAATTTTCAGACAAGATTAAAAGAAATAAAATTTTCTCATTTATTATTTTTACTTGAACTTAATTACTTGATATATGATCTTGATGGGAAGATAAAGATTAGGCATATAAGTTATTCTAATAAAAATTTAAAATTAAAAATATTAAAAACTGTAAAAAGTGTAAAACGTCAAATAAAAATAAATTTTTAAAATTTTTAAAACGTCAAATAAAAATAAACGGAGAGAGTACTAAGAAGCAACTTTTGTAATTTCCGAGATGATTTATGACAAGGTCTTTTGGCCAAATGTTGGCCAAATGTTATTTTCTTAATTTAATTCTAGATTCAGTTATCAATTGATTTTCATAATATTGGGTCAATAATAATTTGAATTTTTTACCATTCTCATTATTCTCAAGGGCAGAACCACCGAGGGGCTGATGGGTGAAACACCTCAAGTTTTTTTTTTTTTTTTTTTTTTTTTTTTTGGTTCTGCCATAGAGAGGCAGCCTCCGCCACTTACAACGTCAGGTGCTTCTGTTCTTTTTTAAAAAAAAAAAAATTACCCCGTTTCAATAGGAGTGTTTTTTTTAAAGTCATTTTATTAAAATGACGTTGTTTCAGTAAGTATTAAAAAAAAAAATATTAGTCTCCTCTCCCTCCTCTCTCAGGCAAACTCTTCCCAGAAAATTTATCTGGTTCGCTGCTCGTATAAACAAACAAATTATTTGAACTTGATATCACAACAACCCATTTGGAATCTTTATCAAGTTTAGGGAAGGGTTAAACAAGTTCATTTAAATTAAGAAATACGCAACTTAAATATTCCTAAACGTATTAGATAGCAAAACTTCTCAACACAAATTCATAATCTACACATAAAATAAGAACTCAACATTCCATAAATTGAAAAATGAACTATATACACAATTATAAGAAATTGTTAATTGAAAAAAGAAATCCCTAAATTTGGGGGAAAATAAAAAATAAAAACTCTACTAAGAATTATTATGTTCTTGGGATTGTCTTACCCCATGAATTTGAACCGTATAAGAGATTTTTTTGTGAATAATAATTTTACAATCTTATAATAAATATTAATTTAACTAAAATAAATGCTAAAATTAAAAAAAGTAATGAAAAACAATAAAACATAAAGTATTATAGGAGGAATCTGAACTTATTCCAAATAGAGCAAGTGGGGAAACAAACCAAATATACAAAGTAGGGAATACAAACTAAAATGGTTGAGCAATGAGGGTGAGACTAGGGAGAAGTGTAGGCCGAATTCTTTTCTAAAATAGAAGGATGGCTTTACTTCTAAAACACAACCTATTTATAGCAATAAATTTGTTTCATTTGTAATAAATTTGAAAGGAATTTGAATTTCATTTGTGAGAAATAATTTTTGTCTCATCAAATTTTTTTTTAAAAAAATATACTTTAATAGTAATTAAAATGAGAAAAAAATTTATTGAGATAAGTGACATACAAATTAATATTATCACGTCTACTTTATTAATCTTATTATTTGTGGAATCCAACATATAAGATTTTATCAACTGCCTAAAGAAAACAAAGTTGTCAATCAGTGCTCCTGTTTTCATATTTAAGTTCCCGCAGAAGTGTAAATAATGAAGGAAAAAATTGCAAGAATAGGCTATCTATGTATAGTTTAATGGTAAATTTAATCTTAAATATTAGATAGTCAAAAAATTTAGTTTTAAATTTTGTTATAATAATAATTTTTTTGGATAAAAAATATAATTGGACTTATATTTGCATGTTATCTATGGGTTATAAAATTTATGACATAAATAAAATTAATTAATGCGATATTTATATGATTTAGAGATTGATAAAATTACAATTCAAATATTAAGTATTAGACTAAGACTATATCTAAGCGTAAATATTAAAATTTAAAATTGAATTTTTTGATTATCATACATTTAGAAATAAATTTATTAATAAATCATATTATGGGGACTATTTTTGTAATTTCTTCAATAATAAAATAAATACTAATTCAACTAAAATTATTTAAAAGGTCGCTTGTAACCCAATTCAAAGGTGGTTTGTTTCTACATATCATTTTAATGTCAGTTTGTATTACTATTTTGTAGATTTATTTTTTCTGGTTGACGGAAGTAATGCCATTTCTTATTTTTTGAGAGCGGTAAGTATAGTTATTACTGGTAGTAACAGTTGGTGTGCATTGTAGCAGCACCGAAAGAAGTAATTAAAAAAATAATGGCCGAAATTATTAATTATAATTATTCATTAACTGTAGCCATACAGCAAGGCTGACATCTGTCGTTGGCCATCTTCCTAGAATCGCCATCGCTAAAACATCAGAAATCATTAATACTATTACCGAATCAGCTTCACCAGCAGCAACCCCTCCATTTCCGGTCACTTCACCCTGCAAAAACAATGGCCTCCAAACTTAGAAACCCAATATATAATCAACTAAATTATGGAGTATAATGTGTAAATAAATATACTTGGAGCAGTCGGTTTTGAGGCTAATTGGGTAGGGAACTTTGACGCCACAGAGGTCAGGAAGTTTAGCGGCGTTTTCTTCCTTGAAATCGGGGAGGGATTTCGCCAGGGATTTCAAGCACTCGCAAGTAGATTGGCGCTCCGGGGTCGTCTTGGCTGAATCGTTAACGGCTTTTACACCGTTGCAGCAACTGAACGGCGGTGTGCCGCCCTTCTGTAGGTAGTCAACACATGGGGTTAGCTTCAGGGCTATGTCAGTGCAGGAAAGGGTGGCCTCGGCTGCCTGGGGAAATGGGAGTGAAACCACCGCCATCACCACTATGCACAGCTGCGCCGCCACTAGTGTAGCAACTCCGACATTCTTCTTTAACGACATTTTTTGCGGTTAGTTATGCCTTTCTACAAGTAGGTGTTCCAGTGCAGTGAGAAGTGAATTTGGTGCAGGAATCAAGTTCTTTATATAGGCCAGAATGTATATGTAACGAAATTATTATACTCTATTCTATTCCTTTAGTAATTAGAAAATAGAGTATAATTGACTACCACAGTTAAAAATGACGTTTTATGTTAATGGATTACTCAAATACGAATTTTTTTTTTTTCCCTCCAAGCAATTTTCTAATTTACTAGGTTCAAAACCACACAATAAAATATACCAAACTACATTTGAAAGTTTTTTTTTTTTTTTTTAATTTAAAGCATAACAAAATTTATTGACCAAATGTAATTGGGAATTTTTATATTTTATTATCAGGAAAATTATATGGTGGTCTTATAGGATCAGCTTGTACACATCTACAAAATAGTAAGGTTTTTTTTCCCCTCCCTTCATGGAACACAAATTATATCCTGTACCTAGTAATTATTCACCACTCTCACTATAAGAGGGTGATACTCACGCTCTTTTCTTCTTCTTAAAAAATATAATTTCTTCTTCTTCTTCAAAAATCACTTCTTCTTCTTCGCCGCACTCCATTCGAAATCGCTTTTAATCAAATCTTCACCCAAACACTGATTCAACGAAGATCAGCGATTGTATTTTCTGACGAACAACACCAAATACAACGGAAAAATCACTTCTTGTTCTTTAAAAATACTTTTTCCTCTTCAAAAATCACTTCTTCTTTTTAAAAAATCACGACATCATAAAGTATGAACTGCATTTGATGGATTTATGAAACCTTATTTTCACAATTTGATATTGGGTAATGTATTAATAATGTTATATTTGTATTTTCTTCTTCAAATAATGCTCTATTACTCTGAATATATAAATGTTTTTCGTTAGATATTGAAACTTTCATGTGAAATGGGTTGCTTTTGATTCCTCCTCGCTATTGGACGTTGCGACAGTTGTTTTTTGGACTTGCGGGGATATTGCAGCAGTGTTAGGAGACATGGTGAAAGGTGTTATGAGAGAAATTCAGCTTAAATTCACATGTCTAGATGTAGATGTTGCGGCAATTATTTTTTGGACGTACGGGGACGTTGCGGCAGTGTTAGGAGACGTGGTGGAAGGTGTTATGTGAAAAAATCAGCTTAAATTCACATGTCTGGATGTAGACTTTTTTGACGTTGCTGCAGTTATTTTTTGGACGTACGGGGACGTTGCAGTAGTGTTAGGAGACGTGGTGGAATGTGTTCGGTGAAAAAACCACATGCCTGGATGTAGATATTTTTAGACGTGGTGGTAGTGTTCTGAGACGTGGTGATCTATCTTTTTGAAAAAATAAGTTTAAATTCACATATCTGGATGTAGACGTTTTTGGACGTTGTGGCAGACGTTGCAGCCATCTGTGAAGGTGAATTGTTGCCATCTATGAAATTGTATTGCATGGATGGTTCGGGAGGGCATAACTCGGCAATCGATTCTCCGATTTGGATGCGCGAGTAGTCGATTTGATGGTTCTCAACGAGATCTACGCAATATACATGGTAGACAAGTCTGACATTGGAAAATGTGTGGTTTTGGATGAAAACTTCAAAGGTGTCATAACTTTGCGCTCAGTGGTCCGTATTAGATGATTTTTTTATTTCATATAACTTTTCGAGATCTATCTAGCCACAAAACAACCTATAGGGGTTTGGGCCACTCGAAACTCTAAAAAATGCCGTATTTTAAAAGATACGAAAGATTTTTAATAATTTCAAGGGTTTTTCAAATTTTTGACGAAACATTTGACATGTATAAAAAATAGTTTTTTGCGATTTGCCTCCATGAAAACCTTGTTCCTCCGGAGGTCTATTGACCTATGTATTGGGAGATGAGAAATTCTATATTGAAAATAGTGATCTTTTAAATGACATGTACAAAAAAGTTTAATTAAATCTCAATTAATTTTAAGTGGATTAATGGCAATTGATTTTTTTGAAAAGACACAAGACAAATATGACCAAGGTTCAAGACTCGTTACTGAATTTTTTTCTTTTTTTTCCTATTAATAGTTTCTTAAATGGTATCCGTTGTTTAAATTATGTCGGGGAAAAAATAGCTTAAATTCACATGCTGCTTGGATGTAGATGCTTTTGGACGTTGCGGCAGTTATTTTTAGATGTACGGGGGATGTTGCAGTATTGTTAGGAGACGCGGTGGAAAGTGTTATGTGAAAAAATCAGTTTAAATTCACATGTCTGGATGTAGATGTTTTTGGACGTTGCGACAGTTATTTTTTAGACATACAAGGACGTTGCAGTAGTGTTAGGAGACGCGATGGAAAGTGTTATGTGAAAAAAATAACTTTAATTTACGTGCCTGGATGTAGACGTTTTTGGACATTGCGGCAGTTGTTTTTTAGACGTACAGGGACGTTGCAGTAGTGTTATGAGACGTGGTGGAAGTTGTTATGTGAAAAATTCAGCTTAAATTCATATGCCTAGATGTAGACTTTTTGGACGATGCAGCAGTTATTTTTTGGACGTGGTGGACTCAGTGAAGACTTGGTAGGCTCAGCGAGAAAAAAAAAAAAAAAGACGCGTGCGTCGGCTAAACTTACTGTATTTAGTAAGTGTACAGCTGTCATGCAAAAATTACTATATAGAATAGTATGTACATATAACATATGTACAGGGTATAATTTCTACTCATGGAGGCGCGCATTTTTTTTTCTTTTGCTTCTGTGAGGCGGTGTTTTTTTTTTTTTTTTTCCTTGAGGAGTTTCTTTTTGCTTTTTTTTTTTGGGCTTCCGTCTATTTTTATTCCTAGACAATTAAGCATTCAATTTTTTAAATATTTTTAATTTTAAAAAATTTATCAAAAATACTTTTTCATTATTATTTTATTTAAAAAATTTTCAAAATTATTTAATTGACTTAAAACATGATATTATATCAAAAAATTATATACAAGATTTCATATCATGTAGAGATTGGAAATTTATATCTTAAATATACTACAACAGTAGAAATCCTTAAACAACCAGCCCCTCCACCTGATGACGTGTATTTACAATAATTTTTTTATCAATATTCTTTTTTTGTTCTTATTTTCCTTATACATTAAGAAGTTATTCATGACTGAAACACTTTTTTTGAGATGGAGTAGTATAATTATAGCATGAATCTATCACTTACAATCATGGACGTTTACAAACTCTAAATTATCCATAAATACGTATCCTTCTTTCTCAACTCTATATTTCGAAAAACCTTTTCCTTCCCTTTCCAATATCTAGATTTTTTTTTTCAACTTTGTTCTTCATATATGTTATACTATACTTTACTCATTTCTTCTTTGTTTGTTCCTCATCATTAATATTTTGCCTTACCTATTCCTCTTTTTTTTTTTTTTTTTATGCAAAAATCTTCATGACTTCAACAAGCAATCAAGAATTCTCTCTCATCCTTCATCTACCTCACTATTCTCACATACCAAAGGTATTTACATTAATTAATTAATTTACATAAATTATTTTATTTTCTATGTTTTTTATGTTGAATATGATGATAATTCCTTCATTTGGCCATTCTCAAATACCAAAGGTATATTAATCTGTTATAGTGTTAATCACTCTACATTAATTTTGTCCAATGTCATTCATTATGATATATATTATTCTTGAAATCTAAAATTATTCATTGTTTTGTCATTGAAAGATATATCAAAATTAAGGGCACGGATCTCAAATCGTCATTGTGTATATATTTTCTTTAACTTTTTTATTTTATATCTTGATTATATTCATCGTGATGATGAAGACTCATTACCATGTTTTGTGTTTTTGTTTTTTCTTTATAAAAATCCTCATGACTTTCACAAGAAATCAACAACTCTCTCACATCCTTTATCTCCCTAACTCTTCTCATGAATTCCAATTGTGGTATTTCTCCAACTATTCTTCCATTATCTCTTAAAATTTTTATTATAATTCAAATATTAATACACATTTTGCACAAAAAAATTATCACAAAAATTTTCACATTTTTCACAATATTAATACATGGTGGCATAATCATTTGTAACAAATTTTTTAATCATAATTCAAATATTAATTGTGCATTAATGTATTTTCGTTAATAATTAATTTGCATTAATTGGATATATATTTTTTTATTTAATTACTACTTTGCACATATATTCTATGTGATAAAATTAATTATTTCATTATCTCTTAAAATTTTTATTAATCATAAAAATATTTTATATCTTGATTATGTTTATCGTGATGATAACTACTAATTACGAGATTTTTTCTGTTTTTTTACATAAATCTTCATGACTTCCACAAGAAATTAACAACTCTTTACTATCTTTAATCTCCCTCACTCTTCTCACGAATTGTTTTTGTGGTCTTTCTCAAACTCTTATTTTATTATCTCTTCAAATTTTTATTAATTGTAATAATATTTTATTTCTTGATTATCTTTATCATGATGATAAACGCTGATTAGTAGGTTCTTTTTTTTTTTTTTTTACAGAAATTTTCATGGCTTCCACAATAAATCAATAACTCTCTCTCATCCTTCATCTCTCTCATTCTTCTCACGAATTACAATTGCGGTCTTTCTTCAACTCTTCTTCTATTATCTTTTAAAATTTTTATTAATTGTAATAATTTTTTATATATTGATTAGCTTTATCATGATGATAAAGATTAATTATGAATTTGTCTCCTTCTTCATCCTTCATCTCCCTCACTCTGCTCATAAATTGCAACTGTGGTCTTTCTCCAACTCTTCTTCTATTATCTCTTAAAATTTTTATTAGTTGTAGTATATTTTATATCTTGATTATGTTTATCATGATGATGAAGATTATACATTAAATTTCACTGATTTCTTTAAAAATAATAATAATATGATTTTAAATAAAAATAATTATTATCTAATTTAATGTATTTATTATAACTTTCATGGATTTAAAATAATTAAATTAATCAATCAATCAATTTTAATTCCTTAGGGAGTATTGTCACTAAATCATTAATTCTCATTTACACATATAATTTATGCACATAAGAGGGAAAAAAAAAAAAACCCCATACTTTAATAGATACATAAGTACATTAATTGTCATTAACAAATATTTTAGTATATTTTTAAATAATATAATTGATTGATTTAGCTCTAATTATGAAATAAAAATAAATATAATTATTGTGTAATATGAATTTAACTTTTGAAGATATAAAAATTACTTTAATAATGAGATGAGATGATAAGACTTTGAAGAGATAAAACTATATATATATATATATATTTTGAAGCAAAATATAAAACTAATTAGAATGACATTAAATAATATTAAAATTTAGATAATAAGAAAATAAATATTTATGATAAATATGACTTTGAACACATCTATTAATCTATCTATCTATTTATCTATTAACTGTGCAATCTATCTTATCAAATAAACCCACCGTTTTTCATACCTTTTGTATAATTTTTTTTTTTACTTTTACTTTTAAAAAAAATTTAATATTACATAAATAAGAAATAATCATATTTTTATATCATATAATAAAATGTACTAAAATATTAAATTTTTAATGTAAATTATATTTCATAACTTGAAATATACCATAAAAAATAGAGTAAATTCCAAAATTGGTCATCATACTATGGTCAGTTTCCAGTTTTGGTCATCATACTTTCAAAACTACTTTTAAGGTCATCATACTTTCATTTTATTTTCAAAAAAGGTCACTCCGTCCATATTGGCTGTTAACCCTCTTAACGGAGCCTTTTTTTTAGGGCATTTATATCATTTTCATTTATTTTGCTTTCCAATTTCCATCCAGTAACGCGTTACATACTTAACAAGGGAGATCAGATCAGGATTATATAGACATCAGATCAGCGAATACTTGACATCAGATCAACAGACTATAGATATCAGATCAAGAATATAAAAGAAATCATACAGTAGAACTAAAACATACTTAACAATGGAGATCAGGTCAGGATTATAGAGACATCAGATTAGTGAATACTTGACATCAGATCAACAGACTATAGATATCAGATCAAGAATATAAAAGAAATCATACATTAGAACTAAAACATACTTAACAAGGGAGATCATATCAGGATTATATTGACATCAGATCAGTGAATACTTGACATCAGATCAACAGACTATAGATATCAGATCAAGAATATAAAAGAAATCATACAGTATATCTAAAACTTACTTAACAAGGGATATCAGATCAGGATTATATAGACATCAGATCAGCGAATACTTGACATCAGATCAACATAATGATGTAACGAATATTTTTTAACTTAAGAATTTGTTTGTATTTGTTTTTTGGATAGTTGATGTGTATGAATTTTTCTTCCAATTCACATGAATTTATGTAAAATGCTCTTTTATTTTGTATTGGATTGCAACCAATTTTTTTTTTGTATAAATAATTAATATTTCATTTGTATAAATAATTATTATTACAATATAATTACAATCAAAAAAATTACAATATAATTATTTATACAAATGAAATATTAATTTATACAAAAAAAATTTTGGTTGCAATCCAGTACAAAATAAAAGAGCATTTTACATACATTCATGTGAATTGGAAGAAAAATTCATACACATCAACTATCCAAAAAACAAATACAAACAAATTCTTAAGTTAAAAAACATTCGTTACATCATTATGTTGATCTGATGTCAAGTATTCGCTGATCTGATGTCTATATAATCCTGATCTGATATCCCTTGTTAAGTATGTTTTAATTCTACTGTATGATTTCTTTTATATTCTTGATCTGATATCTATAGTCTGTTGATCTGATGTCAAGTATTCGCTGATCTGATGTCTATATAATCCTGATCTGATCTCCCTTGTTAAGTATGTTTTAGTTCTACTGTATGATTTCTTTTATATTCTTGATCTGATATCTATAGTCTGTTGATCTGATGTCAAGTATTCGCTGATCTGATGTCTATATAATCCTGATCTGATATCCCTTGTTAAGTATGTTTTAGTTCTACTGTATGATTTCTTTTATATTCTTGATCTGATATCTATAGTCTGTTGATCTGATGTCAAGTATTCGCTGATCTGATATCTATATAATCCTGATATGATCTCCCTTGTTAAGTATGTAGCGCGTTATTGGATGGAAATTGGAAAGCAAAATAAATGAGAATGACATAAATGCCCTCAAAAAAAGGCTCCGTTAAGAGGGTTAACAGCCAATATGGACGGAGTGACCTTTTTTGAAAATAAAATGAAAGTATGATGACCTTAAAAGTAGTTTTGAAAGTATGATGACCAAAACTGGAAACTGACCATAGTATGATGACCAATTTTGGAATTTACTCTAAAAAATATCAATTATTCATTAAATTTTCAATAATTGAAAAATTATACAATAATATTAATGATTTTTAACTTACAACATACTTGAAATTTTTTATTAATTTTTAATATTTAATATATTAAATAATAATATTATGTTAACAGTTATACATAAATATATGAAATTAAATAATCCTAATTCTTAAAATATTTTTATTAATATTTAGTTATAATTTTTTTTCATAGTCATTTTCTATTAAAATGTGATCAAACTTATCTCAATTATATGAAAAATTTATATTAATAAAATTCACAAACAAATTATTAATATTATAATTTACTAAAAATTTTTATACAGATTGTTTGTAAAATAACACTACCGATTTAAAATTTATATAAAATATTATACTCTGAAATAAATAATGTTAATAAATAAATTATTATTACCGTGATAATGATGTAGATAGTTTTTATAAGAACATGCAAGGTGTCCCCGTAGATATATGATATAATTTATAGTGCGTTGCACGGCGGGGATTACTAGTAGTACTGCTATAGGAGTACAATTTAATTGTACTCTTACCAAATTTTGTACTGATTCTTAGTTTTTAGTGGGTCAAGTTGTAATTGTTAACTTTTTGTCCAACATCACGCGCGCGTCCAGTGGTGGGCTGTACTTGCGTTGGTATTCATTTACTTCCCTGATGCACTGGGTTTTTTTTCCTTCCATTTTCTTCCCTTATTATCGTGGGTTTATTGTTATTGTTCCCTCATTCATGCTATTTTTCATGCATTTTTTTCTTTTTTTATTATCATTTTTTAATTAATCATCCAATTTTTTTTTTGCCTTCAATTTTATATTTTCAGTTTTCGCTTTGAAGTAAATTTAATTTATTTATTTCAAAATAAAAAAAAATTTTAATAAATTAAAATTTTTAATTAACATTTTAAAATTATTTAATTAAGTTAAAATATGAGATTATATCAAATTTTTAATTTCATATTTTTTTGAATTTATATATATAAAGTAAATATTTGATTATATCAGTTAAAACATGAATTTATATCATGGTTTCGTGAAGTTTTATATGTATAAGTAAAGATCTGATTATATCATTGAAAACACGAGTTTATATCAAATAGAACATGAGTTTATATCACGTAAAGTATTTGTTTATATCACTATAACAATGTGCTATATCATGTGTATAATGGCTTCATGAAATTTTATATGTATACATCAAGTGTAAAGATTTGATTATATCATTTAAAATACAAGTTTATATTATAAAATACATGTGTTTATATTAATATAACAATGGTTTATATCAATGATAAAATGACGTGTTATATCTTATATTTCATTAAGTGACTATTAAATTTAATAAGTTTCCCAATTCTTTGAATTTTGCAATATGAAAGTGGTGGATTATATCAACAAAAAGCAGGAGTTTATATCAAATGAAACATCGATTTATATAATATGTAACATATGTATATATCATATAAAATAATGTGTTTTATTATAAGAGTTTATATGTGATTCAATATGGTATATACGAACAAAAAGAAGGGTTTATATCAAACAAAATATCAATTTATATAATGTATAACATATTTATATCATATGCAATTTTTGTTTCATGAATAATTTATTTAGTATAAGAGTTTATATCATCTATTACTAGAGGTTATATAACCTAATAGAATAATTTACATCAACTACTACAAGAGGTTTATATCAACTTTTAGAGGTCCCATTTCAACTACACCATTCTTTCATTCCCCGCCCCCCTCCTTTCGGTGCTGCAACATTCCTTCACAAAATAGAATCATGAAAGGAAATCGACAGTTTATATCAACCAATTCTTAGCAGTTCTAGATCATCTTGTAACTCCCCATCTGCGTCAAATAATTTGTAGACCATATGTTAAGAATGAAGTAACAGGTTGATGCCTAAAAATTCTACCTCATATTATGTTGTAAGAAAAGATTAACAAATTAAGCAAACCATTTGATGAGGCTATACATATTACATAGCCGGGGACAATTGAACAACAAATAACCAATACACCAACTTGAAGTACGGAGATAACCCAAAATGATACATCAACATCCCTATTATAATATCGTTATGGTGCTTACTGGGTATCTTTTCATTTTCCGACCTGAAACTGGTAACACAGATAATCGGACAAAGAAGATCTGTTTGTTCCTTTTCCGTCCCTTCTTCCCAGTGGCGAAATCAGGAAAATTAACATGAGAGTGCTAGTTTTTGTTAGTAAAACTAAATTTACAATATGAAAATAAATTTAATAATAAATAAAATATAAAATATAAATACAATTAATTTTTATTATCGATAGAATGAGCAAAAGTACGAGTACGATCAACAGATGACAATTATATTATTCGAGTTGCCATATTTTGAAACCGTTGCAAAATGACTTCATTTTCAATACCCGCAAAAATTTCTTTCTCAATGTAACACAACAAACTATCTGTAAGATATTCATCTCTGATTTTGTTGTGCAAATAATTCTTGATAATCTTCATCTTGGAAAAAGATCTTTCAACTGTAACTGTTGCAACGGGCAAAACTAATGCCAACTCAATAAGTCGATACACTAAAGTGAAGGTAGTATGCCATTTTCTTTCAACCATCTTCTTTGCAAGATCTCCAATACTCTTAAAACTGGAGAAAAATGCACGTTCTCTTGTTGTAATGATAGAAATGTACCGGTTCAATTCTTCAGGAAGTTTAAATTGAATATCACTCGCAAGAAAATCATTTGGATATAACTTGGCAAGATGGATCAACTTTTCACGATCAAAACTAGCAAATGAATCTCTGGGATCAAGGCATGATATGCACATAAGAAGTTCTGAAGTTGACTCCACAAAATGATTATCCATTTATTGTAAGAGAAGATCAATAACCTAACACAATAAGAAAGAAAGGAAACTAATATTTTATAACATAAACAAAAAGTGAATTGGATGTTTGTTAATATTGAATCGAACAAGATAGTTCCTGAAGAAAGATATCTCGGCAAAAATAGTGAAAATAAGTCTTTGCTTGGCCATCAACTTGTCTTTAAGATCTAAGTCTACCTAGCATATAAGCATCCATCTTGGGCGCCTCAATATCTTTTTTGGAGCAAAAATCAGTGACAACTCTCAATAAATCCTCCCAACCATCATCTTTCCTATATGCTTTCAAGTCATCATTCAACTCTTTAATCAATACTACAGCATTGCCAATATTTTGAGTATTCCTTTGTAAAGCTTCAGACAATGTACTTGTTTTTTACAATAATTTTACCATTAGATGTGCAATGAAAACAAATTCAAAACTTAACATTTTCTCAGCCAATCCTGCAGCAGCTCCTCGATTCTTTTGATCAGTGCCTTCCTCATATATAGTTTCAAGCACATCTTTTATTGCATCCCACATTTGCAAAACTCGACGTATTGTTTAATAGTGAGACCCCCAACGAGTATCACCTGGTCGAGCTAAACTTATTTCTTGATTCTTGCCTTTTCCCGTAATTATTTCACCACTTTCTATGCCTCTAACAAGATTATCATATTGATGTTGCCGAATAGCATCCTTTCTTTTACACGAAACTCCAACAAGATTCACAATCATAATCAGATGATCAAAAAAATTACTCACCAACCCATGATCCTTTGAAGTAGCAACAACCACTAATTGAAGCTGGTGTGCAAAACAATGAATATAATATGCTTGTTTGTTTTCATGTAAAATAAGTGCTTTCAGACCATTAAGTTCACCACGCATATTAGAAGCTCCATCATACCCTTGACCTCAAGCATAGAAAGAGATAATACATTATTAACAAAAAAAACATCAATGGCATTTTTCAAAGATTGTGCAGAAGTATCACTAATATGTACTACTCCAAGAAATCTCCCGATCACTTCTCCACGATTGTTAACAAATCTCAACACCACTGCCATTTGTTCTTTTATTGAACTATCTCGGGATTTATCAATTAAAATAGAAAAAAACCTACCTCCAATCTCATTGACAATAACTTTTCTCACCTCTGTTGCACAAACACTGATAATTTCTTTCTGAATTTTAGGAGAAGTCAATTGGTTATTTCCCAGAGCATTTGAGTTCATTACTCTTTTCACATCTTCATTATGCTCACAATACCAATTCAAAATGGCAAGAAAATTACCTTGGTTCATTGACTTTTTGGACTCATCATGTCCTCGAAAAGACAATCCCTGCCCTAATATCAATCGAACTACATCCAAAACAACTGTTAATCTAATTCGGTAATCAATCTCCATATCTTTACTTTTTTGTGATAACAAATAATCCACATTATGTCTTTGATCCATATATGATGAATACTGAATTATGGCATCATGGTGTGAACTAGTTATACTTCCTTTATGTGATTTAAATTTCTCTAAAGCCTTCCTCCAATTTTTAAAACCAACAGTAGTAAAAGCATTATCTCCACCACGTTGATTACCTCTAGCAAATAAATAACACACTAAACAATATGCAACATCTTTATGAACATTACATTCCAACCAATCATATGACTTAAACCATGAACTTTGAAATTTTCTTTCAATGTCACCAAACTTATTTTTTGGAAAATTGTGCTCATGTGGCTGACAAGGGCCTTGAACCAAGTACCGCTTCCTCAATTCATCCCTAATACCTACGGGATAACTATCAATCGATTTTCGCAATCCCGGATCACCAATAGTATCATCATCCGATAACTCAATTTCAATTCGAAGTCTTTTATCATTTAGTCTTTCATTAGCAACCACATTATTTGATATAGATGAAACCGGCTTCTTTGATCCAATAAGATATTTCTCCATAGTGAAATTCCTAAAAAAAAAATTAATTAAAATTATATTCAATCATACAAAATATCTAAATATTGTAAAATAAAATTTTCAATTAAATTTAATAGCACCAAACATTAAATTGTGAACAAGAATTCATAAAGCAACACAATTAAAATATACTATTATCTATAAAAATTCAAAACCCTAATTAAAATAAATATTTAAAAATATGAAAAAACAATTATTGACACTAATAATCACATTAAATGAATAACTAATCATTATTATACTAAATATAATATTTTTTTATGTATTATAAACAAAATAATAAAAAATAATATTTATTTTTGGAGAAAAAATTACTTGATGTGCTGCCCGATTTGATGTTTGCCCGAGCTGCCCACACAATAATGCCCTCTCCTTTGCTACTGAGGTGGACAAAGTGCACTTAATGAGGAGAAATAAATGGGGTAAAGTTAAAGTGTTGGGTTGTTGTGTTGGAGATGAAGACAAATTGGAATTTCAAAAAAATGGAAGAACAGCTTGCTGATTCTTCGTTGGTTGGTGCTAAAAGGTAAAGTAGAAGATGATAAAAAAGGGGGGAGAGACTGATGACATGGCAGCCTTTCCTCCTTTCATTATGTAATATAAATAATTTTTTTTTACCCACTTACTGAAACGACGTCGTTTCAATAAGTGGGTTTTTTTAAAAAAAATAAACTCCAAAATGTTTCATCTCCCAACACGCTTCTTCTCCCAAAGTGCTTCTTCCAAGCTCTGCAATTGCAACAGACAGAGCAGCTATGGAGGTGCTTCTTCTACCAAAATGCCGAAAAATACATACTATTAAGGGTTTTTTTGCTATGATGGAGGTGCTTCAGCACCCATGTGCTCCATGATAGTTCCGCCCTGCTTCTTACCCCTCGTCCTCTCAATTTAGCAGCAGACTTTGTTCTTACAGCCTGCGGTTGTAAATATTCATTTTCGCAGATGATTTCCTTCATAGAGTCAAAACATAGAATTCAGATATCGCATACTAAACATATAACAGAGTACATCTATTCCATATCAACCAAATAGAATCGTGAAAGGAAATAGACATTTTATATCAACCAATTCTTAGCATCAATAAGTGAGAAATCAAATAATTAAACCCAGAAACAACACAAAATTAAAACCCAAAACAAGAGTGAGTTGAATCGGATGAACGGGAAAAATGAATGAATCGACCCAGATGAAATTAAAAAGCATCTGCAAGTACGAAGCTACTTCAATGTTCGGAAGCAAATTGTACGAACCATCGTCGAAGAAAATGAAGTCGGGATAAACGGCGAATTTTTACGAGAAAATAAAAGCAGAGGCCAACTAGATGGTAGTGCAACCCGATCCCGGCCTACTCTGGCAATGCTAATGGTGAGAAACTGTGATAGGGAGGAGATCGGGAGGAAGGAAGGTGGCGGGAAGGAGAGGAGAGAGAGGGGAGGATTCTAGGTTTTGTTGGGAGGAAGGGAAAGATGGTTGTTTTACACGAGCGCGGATGCGACTAGTGGTGTGTTAAAAAATTAGGACAGGGACGGAAGAAGGTACAATTATAGTACTACTGTATAGGGATTGCTAAAGATTGAATTCATATAAACCAAAATAAGGTTTAATATCAAGAAAAACTAGGATTTGCTTTCTTTATAAGAACATACATATTGTATTGATATGAAACTCTACTATGCATGATATGAAATCATGTTTTGTTTGATATAAAATCATGTATGTATGATGTGGACTCTTTGTCTGCTTTCATATAAGAAGTTGTATATTGTATTGATATGAAACCCGACTATGGATGATATGAAATCATTTTTCTTTTTTTTTTATGAAATTATACTCTGTATCGTATGGACCCTTTGCTTGTCTTTATATAAAAAGTTGTATGTTGTATTGATACGGTACCCGACTATACATGATATAAATATGTTATGTATGATATGAACTTATATTCAGTATGATATGAACCAGTTGTTTACTTTCACATAAGAATCTCTTTGTTGTATTGATATGAAATCATGTTTTGTCCTATATGAATGTATGTTCTGTTTCATATAAGAACCTCTATGTTATATTGATATGAAAGTTTGCTACGCATGATATGAAACCATGTTCTATTTGATATAAAACTATGTTTTGTATGATATGAACCATTTGTTTGTTTTCATATAAGAATCTCTTTGTTGTAGTGATATGAAAGTCTGTTATACATGATATGAAATGATGTTCTGTATTATGTGATTATATGAATTTTTTGTTTGCTTTCATATAGGAACCTCTATGTTGTTTTTGATATGAGAGTCTGCTATGCAAGATATGAAATCATGTTTTATATGATATGAACATGAATTCATGTTCTGTATGACATGAAATTTTAAAATTTAAAAAAATTAAACTGTTTGATATTATTTTATTTATTTATTTATTTTTGCCAATCATAAACCAGTACATTTTGCAGTAAACTAGTACTCCAAATTTCCATCTTACAAGCAAAACCAGCAATATCACAAGACTCTATTGAAGCCAAAAAAATTGAGATTCCTACAGCCGCAAACCAACTGAGATTCTATACAAGCAAAACTTTGACTAACTATTTGTAGCTCAAATTTTAGTGTAAAATGACCAAAATGACCCTTATTTTAAATAAGAAATAATTTAAAATACAAAATTATTTAAAAAGCTAATTTGCAATGGATGACCCACCCAAATTACGCACGTTCACCATGGACGGACCACGTAAAATAGGCACCGATACAACGGACGAAACACATGAAAAAAAACACTCACCATGGTATACCTCACCTAAAATGGGTGAGTCACCATGGATACGGACGCATAAGTAACGTGCCTGTACCATGGAGCAAGCACCTATTCTATGCGCCCAGACCATGGTGACCACGCCCGAAATGGGTGGCCACCCTGACTACGTGAATAAAGTATAATCTACTAAAACATTTTTATCAACTTCTAAATTGCCAAACACTCCAAAACCGCGTCTAAAAATTAGTGAAACCTTCACAAAGCTCATTGAACTACGTTGATCAAACGCATTGGTTCAAGAACAACTAGCACCACGTCAAAAAACGTCTACATCCATGCATGTGAATTTAAGCTATTTTTTTTCACAAAGACAACCCACCACGTCTCAGAACAACTAGCACCACGTCAAAAACAACTAGCACCAGGTCCGGAAACGTCTACATCCATGCGTGTGAATTTAAACTGAATTTTTTTCACAAATACAGTCCACCACGTCTCAGAACAACTAGCACCACGTCCAGAAACGTCACATCCATGCATGTGAATTTAAGCTATTTTTTCACAAAGACAGTCCACCACGTCTCAGAACAACTAGAACCACATCAAAAAACAACTAGAACCACATCCAAAAACGTCTACATCCATGCGTGTGAATTTAAACTGAATCTTTTTCACAAATACAGTCCACCACGTCTCAGAACAACTAGCACCACGTCAAAAACAACTAGCACCACGTTCAAAAACGTCTACATCAATGCATGTGAATTTAAGCTGATTTTTTCCACAAAGACAGTTCACCACGTCTCAGAACACTAGCACCACGTCAAAATAACTATAACCACGTCCAGAAACGTCACATCCATGCATGTGAATTTAAGCTATTTTTCACAAAGACAGTCCACCACGTCTCAGAACAACTAGAACCACATCAAAAAACAACTAGAACCACGTCCAAAAACGTCTACATCCATGCGTGTGAATTTAAACTGAATCTTTTTCACAAATACAGTCCACCACGTCTCAGAACAACTAGCACCACGTCAAAAACAACTAGCACCACGTCCAAAAACGTCTACATCCATGCATGTGAATTTAAGCTGATTTTTTCCACAAAGACAGTCCACCACGTCTCAGAACACTAGCACCACGTCAAAATAACTATAACCACATCCAGAAATGTCTACATCCATGCATGTGAATTTAAGCTAATTTTTTTTCACAAAGACAATCCACCACGTCTCAGAACACTAGCACCACGTCAAACATAACTAGCACCACGTCCAGATACGTCTACATCCATGCATGTGAATTTAAGCTGATTTTTTCCACAAAGACAGGCCACCACGTCTCAGAACAACTAGCACCACGTCAAAAATAACTAGCACCACGTCCAGAAATGTCTACATCCATGCATGTGAATTTAAGCTGATTTTTTCCACAAAGACAGTCCACCACGTCTCAGAACGCTAGCACCACGTCAAAAATAACTAGCACCACGTCTCGCAACGTCCAGCAACATCCAAAAACACAAAGCAGCAACGTCCGAAAACCTCCCGTTATGTCCAGCTACGTCATGCCCCGTCGATAACAAGTACACTATAAATAGTTCTATATTTCGTATAGAACTATAGTTCTATATTTCGTCCACGTCCAAATAGTTCTATACATTTGGACGTCATCCCGTTACGTCCAAATGTATTTTAATTTCATTTGACCATTTTGATTAATTTAGTACAATTTAATAGTTCTATATTTCGTATATGGATTTATTAGTGCGCGATATTTGTCGATAACAAGTACACTATAAATCCAAACAACATACATAAATGCGTACCATATAACACATTACTAGAAAATACAAAAGACACAAGCATAGTTCGAAGGAGATAAGTCAATAAATCCGCTATCATAGTACAAGAGTTTTGTTGAGTTTTAGAATGTTAGGTAGCAAATGTCCCGTATTGGATTACATATGACTTCAGTTTGGAGAGGCGCCCAAAATGTCCCTTATCTGATCCATGGCTTAGGCGCCTATTTTGGGCGATTATACCATGGTGAAACGGTGCACATTTCACCACTGTATAATCGCCTCAAACGGGCGATTCTCCATGGTTATGGACGCGTTTTTTATGCGTCCGTACCCATGGTTCCCCGCCCGTTTAAGGTGGGCTATACCGTGGTGTGATTTGCCCTGTTTTGCATTTTTTCAATGGTTGCCGCACGTTATTTAGGTGGTCCGTCCATGGTGACCGTCCGTAATTTGGGTGGTTCATCCATTGCAAATTAGTATTTTTACAATATTTTTTATTTTAAATTATTTCTTATTTAAAATAAGGGACATTTTGGTCATTTTATACTAAAATTTGAGCTACAAATAGTAATTATGAGCTACGAATAGCAATTCAGCCTAAAAATTCATGCACAAAACATGTCCAAAAGTCTAGCCGCAAAAAATGTCCAAAAACAAGCCAATACTCTTAATCAGACACAAATAATGTCCAGAAAAGTCCAAAATTAAACCAGTACTCTTAATCACATACTTAATGTGTTTGGCATAACTGATACCCTTAGCGTTCCATATGAAGAGTTCTCACCTTGATCCTTACCGACCGGAGAGATGCGGGTTGAGGCCTGTCCCAATCTAGCCAACTTTTCTTCCGACCCCTTCTTCTTTTAACTGGGATGAATCCTTCAGTTGCCGATCTGATATCCAAGTTGTCTTCTGTTGAACCCCCTTCTTCTAAAAATGCCATATCGTTTTCTGAGATAGGGTCGTCATCCATCCAGTACGGAGGGGATTCTGGCTTTGCTGGGGCTTTCTCTTCCTGATTGTCAAAACCGGTGAGGTCGTTGATCAGGTTGGTCATTTCTCCTGGTGTTAGTGCCAAATCCCTAATTTATTCCATATCCAACTTTGTCGACTCATATAAATTTCCTTCTGTGGCTTCTCTTTGAACTGGGTCGTGACTCCCAAGACTGGGGACATCAAACCTTGCATTTTTATTCACCGGAAAGAACCGGTTGGATGTTTTTTCAGTTCCTATAGCTATGCTTTCGAACTGATTTGGATTCCTTTGGCTTGGGGGATTTGGGAGTTGCTCATACTGATTTTTCTTTGTAAGCTGAGGATGATCCGAGGTGACTTCGGCTTGGGAGATCCTTTTAGCTGGTTCTTCATTTGGTTGAGTTGGGGGATTTTGGAACCCTTCAAACCTTTTTTGCATTCAGCAAAATTGTGCCCAACTTTTTTGCACTCTTTGTAGTAGGCTAGGACAAATTCATAGTTGAACTTTGGTCAATAGTTCGACCTTTTTAGCCAATTGCTATGTTTTTCGGTAGCTCTTCCGTCAGGTCAGAAACGGGCAATGGATGGTCTTGTTTGGTTTTTTTGTTGGGTCGTCAATCTGAAAGGGGTTACCCATTGAAGAAGCAATTGAGAAAAGGGACTGAGGATTTGAGTATTCCAGCAGGAGATTTTGGAGGGCTACCCAAATCAGAGCTAAGGGAGGTTCTTCTACAAACTGGAAATGGGGCGTCCAACGAAGCATCCTCATTTGAAAACCTTTAATCGTCCATTTTGCTCTTATTCAACACTTTTGGTGGTCGGAATCGGACTAGAATCTGAAAAGTACATAACAGGGGTTAAGAAGGGAGATGTCGAGTTTACCTTGAAAACCTAGCTTGTCGAATTCCTTTCGAAAATTTTCTAAAATTGAGGGTCTCCCGTAAGAAAATTTTCTGACTAGACTTAGCTTATGCGGTTCTGCTAGTTTTTCCAGTTCTTCTTCATTGTAGAACAGGTGAGGTTTGCCGTTGATGCGCTCAATCGGCTTTGGTTTAGGATGTGTGGAAGAGGGGGATGCTTGTTTGAAAAGACTGGTGAAAGTTCTTGAAGGGGCGCCACTGGAGAAGGACCTTTCATCGCTTTGTGGATCTTTGAAGAGGCTTGAAAATGATTTGTTGCTTAGAGGAGGTCGGGTCTGGAGCGAGTTTTGGTTCAGGGGAGGAGATGGGTCCTGTGGATCCATTCCGCTAGACGAATGTGGTGGGGACAGCGATTGGATTAGGGCAGGGTTGAGGTGAGGGACCAAAAATTACAGATCTGGGCAGGAAAGTAGAGAGCTCCCATTGTTAAATGTTAGAAAATATATATAAGAATGAAAAAATGTAAAACTTATATATGATGTAGGAGTTTTTTTAAAAAAAATTTGTGAATTTAAAGAATCCACTGCAAAAAAAGAAAGAAAAGAAAGCGGCTGGTGTGCTGATGAAGAAAAAACAAAAACAAAAGCCGCTGGTGCGCTAAAAAAAGAAAGAAGAAAAAAAATCGTACATCTGACAAGAAAATAAAAATAAATAAATAAGTAAAAAGCTCGTCAGCAACGCGCGTGGCTATAGGGACACGAAAAATAAGCAGTTCGTATATCATACTCCTAGGAGTAAATGTACTGTTACTACTCCTAGCAAAAAAAAAAAAAAAGGTAAAAAATGAGGTCCACTTCAACTAGCACCACGTCAAAACTTATGTAGTTCAGTTTACATAAGTAGTTCAAAACCCTCAGTTTACGTAAGTAGTTCAGAACCCTCAGTTTACATAAGTAGTTCAGAACCCTCAGTTTACTTAAGTAGTTCAGAACCCTCAGTTTACATAAGTAGTTCAGAACCCTCAGTTTACATAAGTAGTTCAGAACCCTCAGTTTACATAAGTAGTTCAGAACCCTCAGTTTACTTAAGTAGTTCAGAACCCTCAGTTTACATAAGTAGTTCAGCGCCCTCAGTTTACATAAGTAGTTCAGCGCTCTCAGTTTACATAAGTAGTTCAGAACCCTCAGGTTACATAAGTAGTTCAGCACCCTCATCTTACATAAGTAGTTCAGAACCCTCAGTTTACATAAGTAGTTCAGAACCCTCAGTTTACATAAGTAGTTCAGCACCAAAATACAAAGATTCTGGGTGGCTTTTGAAGCTCTGAAGGAGAGGAGTCCATGCAAGGTGTCGGTAGCCCAAGAGGAAGCCAGAGAACGGCGATTTGAGGCGGGAAAATGGCGGTCTAGGGTTTCCAAAAACCAACCTCACTCCAACTCTTCCAAAATGCAAATATAATGGAGGGGTTTTGTTCTAGGGACCATGGGGGATCTTTTAGTGGTGAGAACCGACCCAAATCTTGGCCGGAAAGGGATGAATTATTGGCGAACGGTCGGCGGGAAAAGGAGATTCGCGGAGAGAGAAAACAGACACGAAATAGAGAAACGAAGACATGGTTTTGTTCTATGGAGTGTGGGGAACATATTCATGGGTTAGGACGGCCGAGAACGGTCACCGGTTGGCCGGAACGGGGGCGGCTGTGAAGAACCGGCGGGGAGGTGGTGTAGCGGGGAGAGAGAAAAAGAAGAAAGGAAAGAGAGAAAGAGGGCCATCAGCTTTGACTGAAATAGGAAAGAGAGAAAGGGGGCCAGGCTGGCGAGCATTTTGCTTTTCGTGAGGGTGCTGCTGCTTGCTATTGATAATGCTCCTAGGAGTAAACCGGCCGGTTTACTCCTAGGAGTATATTGTAATTTGCCAAAAATAAGTATCTGTATCAGATCACAGTATACCACTTGTATTAACCAATAGATTATGAAACAATTAATATTAAAAAATCATTCTAATATTTTTT
This sequence comes from Knoxia roxburghii, assembly GCA_030378225.1. Taxonomy (NCBI): domain Eukaryota; kingdom Viridiplantae; phylum Streptophyta; class Magnoliopsida; order Gentianales; family Rubiaceae; genus Knoxia; species Knoxia roxburghii. Next base: position 37,617,880 of record CM059420.1, on the reverse strand, counting down.
GACTATAGATCATTTAAATAAAATTTCTACAGATTAAAATTAGATATAAAAATAAAAAATATATTTTGATGAAAATTTTATCTTTAAATTTAAATTTCAAATTCAAAACTTATGAGTAAACACAACTAAACGTTATTTTGATTTGAAATAAGTAAAATAAGTGATGAAATTTTATGAATTAAAAATATAAAAATTAAAAAAATTACACTTAGAGAGTTTTTTAGTATAATCTAAATTTATTTTGATTTCTTTATCTTTTAATATAGGTATAGACCGATGAATTCAGTCCATCAAAAAAGAGTATCATGATTTGACCCAAGGTTGTTAGTGGCGTAGAGAATTTGACACCTAGTTCACCATCCCCATGATAAAATAGAAAATTGATTTGACCCAACATAACAATTGACAGACCTCGCGATATATATAAATATATTTGAAAATATAATTCATATTATTAATTTATTTTTAAAGTATAAAATTATATATCTGACCAGGGCCAGTTCATAAGGTAGAGCAAGAGGTGCAACCGCTTAGGACCTAAAAATATTAGGGGCCTATATTTTTTATATACTATTAATATTAATATATAATTGAAAAAATTTCATATAAAATAGGACATTTTTATTGTATAATATTTTAAAATAAAAAAGAAAGGAAAACTTGGTCAAATTGAGAGTTAGAAGGATAATCACAAATTTTAAGAGTTTTAATGAAATTTGAATAAGAATGTCAAGAAAATTGAAAAACGGTCAAATTTGAACATGATTTGAATATGTATAGAAAATTTAAGAGTTTTTTCATTTATAATTTTAATTTCAGGAATATTTATATTTTTAAAATTTTCATTATTATAAATAGAATCATTGAACACATTTTAATCCCATTAGCAATATCTTAATTCTCAAAATTTTTTCAAATTCATCATCTCAGTCTATTAATTATGATTGATGTGCCTTGTGACCAAAATAACAGATTAAACTCTCTCTTTTTATCCCTAGTTTTATTTTATTTTTTCTCTTTTGATTAGTGACTTACTTTTCGGAGTGCTAATTTTTATTTTGGAGGTTTCATTTTCTTATTTAAATCAGTTAAACTCGAATAATATCAAAAGAGTATATTATTATTATTTCGCCCTAAAACTCTCAAAATCATTAGAGCGGCCTGTATCTGACTAATTAACTTTTTAAACTTATATTGTTAAGCCTGCAGAAAGGAAGAATTCCCTAACATGATTAATCATACAATAAAAATATTTCAAAAAGCTAACACATCATAATCAAAAAAATTATTGTGAAGTTTTAAAACTAAACTCAATTAGAATAATTGAAACGTCTAAACATGTAACTGACTGACCAATATTGGTAAATGGTTTCATGTAAGTTTTACCACCTAATTTTAGGTATCCAGTTCATACACTTTCCAGAAAAAAGACAAAAGGATAAAATACTTAATTGGTTTGGTTGTGATGAGTAATCACAAAATTGACAAGTGAATAGAGCTTATCTAAGTACGATGGTTAAAGACTCGATGCACTTTTTTTCTTTTTTTTTTTCTTTACTTGTTTTATTTATTTATTTATTTATATATTTTGTATTTTGGAGGTTGAAAGCACCGGGAAGTTTAAAAAAATAAAAAAGTAGGACTTTTCATTATTCAAAACTTTCAAAGATTATCTATAAGAGATGTATTTGCAATTGTTATATTGTAGTCCAACAGCTACATTGCAAAGTGTTTTTGACAAATGGCACGACTATATTGGGCTTTTTCACAGTATTTTGTTGCCTTTCAAAATGATGAAGGAGATGTTAGAAGACATAATAAGGAATCAAAAAGTTAGGAACGCTCAAAATATTCCTGATATGGTTTCAGAAAACTAGGGAAGAGATAGATATGTGGTTACTAAGGATGCTGAAAACAGGGGAAGAGCTGGAGATGATGTTGTTGTCCATGTTGAAAATAAGGAAGGAGAGGAAGGTGATGGTTCCAGGACCGGAGCTAGGCCCCCAGGGTTCGGTGGGGCAATAATTTAATTAATAATTTTTTAAAATATTAAACAATAAAAATCTACAAAATTCCTCTATGACTACTCATATTATAAAAATGACATAAAATGATTTCGTTATCAATTGTCTCAAAAATTTCTTTTTCAATATATGTAACTAGACAATCATTCATCCATCGATCTCCCATTTGATTTTGAAGCCAACTTTTCATAATCTTCATTGCAGAAAATGTCCTTTCCACTGTTGCAGTAGCCACAGACAAAACAAGTGCAAGTATAATAAGTTTGTATACTAATGGGTATACAATGTCTCTTTTTGACTTCACAAGTTCTCTGGCAAGATTTTTGATTCATTTCAGATCTACAAAGTTTTCACTAGAGTGCACATCCATAGAATAATTATAAAGCTGGTTATCTAGTGTCATAATCTCAATAGAGGAGAAATCTAAAGGATAAAATTTAGTAAAACGCACCAATTTTTGCTTGTCAAAGGCAGAAAAACTATTTTCAGGACTAAGGCATTCCATGCAAAGAAGTAGTTCTGTGTTTGTTTCATTGAATCGACCATTAATTAAGTTCTTGAAGCTCCATATCCATTCATAACATAAACTTACTCTGTAATAATGCAAATTAGTAACCATTGGAACTTTACGTTTGGATCCTTGAGAACACGAACTTCATCCATGTCTGGAATTTCAATATCATGTCGATTACGAAATTGTAAAACTTTATCCAACAAAGCTGCCCAACCATCATCTCTCATCAATTGTAAACGCTCTTTAGCGATTTTAACTTATACTATAGCATTCACAATATCTTGATATTTTCTCTGTAAAACTTGTGAGAGCTCATTTGTTATACCTAAAATGTTCTTCATTAAGTGTAACGTAAAAGCAAAATCGAATATTTCTAAAGAATCCAAAAGACCAACAGCCTCAACCTTTTGTTCTGATTGAGAACCATCGTCCATTACATATCCAAAACATCAAGAACTACAGAAAAATTCAGAATCAAACTCATCAATGTACCATAATGTGAACCCCAACAAATATCACTTACTTTTTTAAGCCCAAATTCTTGATTCAAGCCACGACCATTTAAAATTTCTCCATTTCCTAGTGCCTTTCTAATTTCAGCAATTTTCTTTTCTCGAAACACATTATGTCTTTTACATGAACCTCCAACAACCCTAACTATAATGGCAATCAAGTTGAACATAGAAGCAACTTCTAGATTATTTTTTGCTACAACAACAATAATGAGTTGAAGTTGATGTTCAAAAAAATGCACATAAAATGCAAAAGGGATATCCTTCAAAATCAAACTTTTAAGTCGATTAAACTCTTCTTGCATATTACTTGCACCATCATAACCTTGTCCTCTGATTCTATCTATACTCAACCCAAAATATGAAAATAATGATTCTAATGCCCTGTTAAGTGACAAAGCAGAAGTAACACTAACATGGAAAATCCAAAGAAAACGTTCAACAACAATATCTTATGAGTTGACATAACGTAAAGCAACAGTCATTTGCCATTTATCTGATAAATCACGGGATTCATCAACTAATATAGAAAAAAAGCATCTCCAACTTCATTAATAATAGCAAAAGTAGTCTCAAGTGCAGCAACATGCATAATTTCTTTTTGAATACCTGGAGAAGTTAATAGATTATGTCCTGGAGCATTTTGTAAAACCACATTCTTTATCTCCTCATTGTGATTAGCAAGAAATTTCAAGAGTTCAAGAAAGTTACCTTGATTTACTGAACTGTCCGATTCATTATGCCTTCGGAAAGATAAACCTTGTCGTAACAAAAATCGAATACAATCAACTGAAGCAGTTATTCTTAATCTATAAAGACTGCGAGTTTTCTCCGATTGCTTAGAGAGAGCAACTTCAATGTTCTGTCTTTCCCTCATTAAATATACACACTTTTGCCAAGTTTGATTATGGGCACTATTTGAACATCTAACATGTTTAACAAATAAATCTTTTTTCTTCCAATTAGTGAAACCAGTTAATATAAAAGAATCTCCACCTATTTGCTTCCCATAATTAGGCCGAAATAAATAGCAACACAAACAGAATGCAGCACCTTTACTTATGCTATACTCTAACCAATTTCCAAATTCATTAAACCATGATGGACAAAATCTCCTTTGTACTTTACCGATCATTGTTTGTGGGAAATTATGATTATGAGGTTGGCAAGGCCCTTTTTGTAAGTAAGCTCTTCTAACCTTGTCCCGATCATTTGGACCATAATTTAAAATTTGCATCCTTAAATCAGGGTCGGATTGGAAATCATCCAAATTAATCTGTGGTCGAGGTTTCTTTACAGCAACAAATTGTTATCTTTCTTGATGACTCGTTTCTTCATCTCCCCGTTTATGACTTGTTTCTTCATCTACTCGTGACTTTTTTCTAAGAAATTTTTCCATCCCTATTTATAATAAAGAAAAAAAATAGTTCATTAATAAAATAATAAAAATTTCATGTAAAAAAATCAAGGAATTCACTCATCCCAAAATAATATTCGCACCATATTTGAAAATTAAAAGACAATTTGATAATATAAACTAATATAACTAATTAACGCAAAAGAAAAAAAAAAAGGAGACTGAAACTTCTTTGCGGCAACAGAAATTCCAAGAATGAGTCCAATGGCCGCCGACTTTCTGAACTGCAAAAAAAATAAAGCTATCTGCTAACTAGCAAGTATATATATATATATATATATATATATATATATATATATATATATATATTCAAGCGGCCCAGATTTAATTTTGGAGGTCGCTTTAGTTATATATATATATATATATAACTAATTTTAATTTAAACTAATTCATATTAAGTTTTAAAAATATCCATTAACCAAAAATAAATTTGGATATAAACATGAAGTCCAAATATTTCTTCTTCTCCACATTAATAATTTTTTAAATTTATTTACTCTTTGCCCCTTAATTTAATAATTTTTATGGGGCAAAAAATAAAAAATTTTAAAATATATACATATATACTACTACATAAAAAATTTCCCATGAATGTGGCTCCGCCACTGGATGGTTCCGTACAGGCCGAAAACAAAAGATGAGAGGAAGATGAGAGATCTATAGGTGATAGTTACGAGCATGATCAAGGAGTAGAAATGCCAAATTTGGTTGATGGACATATAACAAATTCTACAGCCGAAACTCAATCACAACATTTAGAGGGTGATGAACAACGAAGGGGTGTAGAAAACCCAACACAAGATAGTGATGATGAAATAGAAGTTAAATATGACATTTTAGAATATAATGTCAATGCTAGTCTTTACAACAACAGCAATTTTGAAGATGAAGAAGAAGGTCCAGTCACATATAGTAACTACAGAGGTCTTGCTGGAAATGTTCTTCCCACCTTTTATAGTTGGTTAAAAGTTTGAGTCAAGAAAAGAGTTTAGAGATGCGGTGAACAACTATAGGATTTTGACAAGTCATCCAGTTGGGATGTACACCAATGATTGAACAAGGTTAAGAGCCGTGTGTGAGACTCATTGCAAATGGTTTGTGTATGCTAGGAAGAGAGAGTAGTCAACAATACTGACTTCATCATGTCTTCTCTTCAACTGAATCATAGTGGATGCTCAGACTGTACAAAAAAATCTAAGGATGTCGACTAAATGGTTGGCCAACAGATATATATGGAACGGTTTAGAGCAAATCCAAAGATGCCAATAGCTCAAATTCTGCAAAATGTAGATGAAAATTTCAAGTGTGAGATATCTAGGTCAAAAGTGTACATGGCTAGAGCAATTGCGAAAAGCATGATTGAAGAAAATACATATGAGCAATATAACTTCATTTGAGATTATCTTAAAGAGTTGAGGACGCACAACAACACAACTATACAACTATGGAGGTGGTTTTTTTCCCCTTAGAGAGGAGGATAAAAACCATAGATTCATGCAATTCTACTGTTATCTAAGGCCTTTAAAAGATGGTTTTTTGAGTGGATGTAAGCCTATTATTTCGTTGGATGATTGCTTCACAAAGGGGAGATATAAGGGTCAAATGTTGATTGCTATGGGGGTCGATGCAAACAATAGGTATTGGCCCACAATATGGCCTGTTGTAGAGAAAGAGACAAGGGAGCAGTGGAATTGGTTCTTGAATTTTTGATTCAATATGTAAATATAGATGATTTAATGTACTGGACATTCATTTCTGACGAGCAGAAGGTATCCTCTTTAATACTTCACTTTTTTGTGTTTAGTATTTTAGGGAACTCATCAATTACGTACTAACAATATGGTTTGTCTCTATTTTTTAAATTTTTCCTAGGGTTTGAGTAGTTTTCTAGCAGAATTGCTTCCCAATGCTGTACACATATATTGTGTGCAACATATGTACGCAAATTTTAAGAAAAACACCCTGAAAAAAATTGTGAAGAGTCACTTGTGGGTTATTGTTGGTGCAACTATAGAATCTTGGTACGAGGCAGAGATGGAGGCTTTGAAGAACCACGGTACCAATGCTTGGAATTGGGTCAAAAGGACAGTTCCTGCTCCTCAAAACTGGTGCAAGGTTTTTTTTTTTTTCTCTTTTCACACAAAATGTGATACTCTTGTGAATAATTTGTGTGAAAGTTTCAATTTAAAAATTTTAGATTCTAAATCAAAGCGTATTATTAGTATGCTTGAGGGGATTAGGGTGTATGTATTTAGGAGGATATAAAAACAGGTTGAGAAAGTTGAAAATTTTTAGTACGCTATTACTCCTGTTTGTAAAGATATTTTGGATGCATTGTCTAGAAATGCTAGGGAATGGAAACGTATAACTAATCGGGCTGGTGGGTATGAGGTTAAAGGACCCTAAAATAGGCAGTTTGTGGTTTACCTTAGAGATAGAACTTGTAGTTGTAGATTGTGGCAGCTGCTTGGTATACCTTGTGTGCATGCTATTCCTTGCATCTATAGAAATAAGAAAGATCCAATGGACTATGTGGATCCATGTTATAGAAATGAATCTTTCTTAATCTTGTATGCACATGTGTTACACCTAATAACTAGCCAAGATTGTGGCCCAAAGCTAGTTTGATAACACTTAACCCTCTATTATCATGCATTCAACTTGGCCGACCCAAAAACAATCGGAGGATAGATCTATTATCTGAGAAGGTTGAAGAAGATAAAGTTGTAAGATTTAGGAGGCATATTTTGATTCATTGTAAAAGGTTTGGGGAAGTGGGTCATAATACTCACATATGCAAGCAACCAACTGGTGGAGATACTGTGGGGCAAGGTGCCAGCCAGAATGCACAAGCCAAATCAACTTCACAATTCCAGTCACATAATGAGGTAGACATTGTTGCTAATGCAACTATGCATGGCCAAAATAATCAGGTATAGTGGTTGTCCTATATTCACTTGTAAATTATTGTTACTGTTGGCTCATTTTGAATTTTAATGACAAAGGAGGAAAAGAGACAGGCGTCATAAATCAAGAACTACAGTTGAAGATATCAATAGGCAAGATGAACATCTAAGCCACATATGTCACCCATACATAAAAAACCAAAAATGCGCAGGCTTAACGGTCCAAGGTATCATGAATTATTATTATTTTTTTCATCTTTTCAACAATATTTTGGGCTGAAGTATAATTGAATGCTTGTTATTTTGAATTGAATACATCCACATTAATAGGCTACAACTAGACATTTCACAAGGACTATGACAAGGGATAGAGAGCAGCAACCAAATGAAGATCAAGTAACTAGTTCCCGTGATCCATCCACATATGCCCCTGCTAAATATTATGCCAAAATGAGAAGAGAGTACACCGATGTCGAGAAGATTAGGTATAATGTCAATTAAGAATATTTATGGTTGAATCCACCTTACAAAGTTGGTCATTGGGCTACAAGAAGAAAGGGCAGAATATGAATGTTGTTAATGTTTTAGTTGCATAGTTCAATAGCTCAAATTATGAACTAATGCTTGTTGCACTTTTTGGATTTGACTGCCCTTTTTGTTATGATATTTGAAGTAGTGTTTGGTTTCGATGGTAGCCATTGATTTATTATGAATTTGGGCAATGTATAGTTTGGATTCTAGCCATTTAGGACATGAATTTACAAGTTTTATTTGGTTTTGCCTAAGGTTTTGTTTAAACAGCCTTGTGCTCCACTTTTGCAATGTATATTTTGTTGTGTTTTGTCTTAACAGATGACTGTTTTGACTCCTGCAAAATACCATTTAACAACACCATTAAAATCAAACGAAAGCAAATCATTTGTTTACAATACTAGTCTCTTGAAAGGAAAAAAAGATACTGTAATTTATACAACTAATTTTTACAGCACTTACTCAAGTACATAACCACTACAACAACAAAATACAGCAGATCTACTGCAAAATACAACATCATTTGTTGAAAGGAAACCAATACTTCAAATGAAACCAACAATATTAGTCTCTTGAAAGGAAACAAACAATTCCCCTACTTCAATTTCTTCTTTTATCCTTCATACATTTCATCAAGACATCAGCCCATGGTTAATCATCTTAGATCCATGAAATAGGCACTTCTATTCATGCATTCAATTAACAATTTTTTAGAATCTTGGTACATATACAGCATGAAATTCCCACAAATATACCCAACCAAAAACATCCCAAAAATTAACAAAACAAATGTTTTTTTTTTTTTTGTTTTTTTACCTTGTTCATCCGCCCATTTCCGACCTTGTGCAGATCTACATTATCATTTTTCAAAAATATTATCACCTTCGAATGAAGCCCACATGTGCGTGCTGGATAAACGAAAACCTATTGCTCCGCTCTTCCTTAGCTCATCTTATTTTGTTTTATTTGTAGTTTGGGAGTGCTTCTCTAATTAGGGATTTATAGTTGGAAGTTATAGCCACGTGCCAATCTCCCGCTTCTTTTTACCCTCCAGCAGTTTGAGAAATATTGGGACTGCAACATCAATTCCTTGGTCTCATCACGGAATAACCTTTTTTTAAACCAAATGTAAAAGTTGATAAAAAAATAGTTTTTAAAATAAGATGACCAAAATTCGATTTAGACTATAGTTTGTTGATCAATTTTAAAATTTATTCTATATATATTTGAAAGTTCTCGCGCTTATTCTAGTCCGATCAAAAATTTTCATTCGTGCAATATGATTAGAAAAATTTCAACTAAACCCAAAGCACGTTCGTACTATTCTGATTTCATCTACAAAGATTTCGGTTCTTGCAATCCAATATGAAATCTATAGTACAGGATCTTGAATTACTTTAGTTCAATTTGACACGCAACAATAATACAATACTTAAATAAAAGCGGAAGTTTAAGAATTGACCTTTGAAGCGTGATACTCAAGAAATCGCTTGTATTCTCTGAGACTTGTACGGACGTTATGTGGGCAACGATCTACCAAACAATCAGAATCACAACCGACAAAAAAATCAGCACAAATTTCTTCCCGGAAAAATTGCTCCTACCACAGCCGGAATTCCCTATTGCAGCCGTTCGCCGCCGCCCGGAATTCCCTTGCCGTCACCGCCCGTGAAGACTCGCCGCCACCACAAGAAGAGGAACTCACTGCCGCAGCTCCTCAGGTTTCACGCCTGGGGAAAGCTTGAGACTTTCTTTCTCTATTTTCTCACTCTAGATTTTGTGTTCTGTCAATTGTGACTATTGTATGTCTTCTGGGATTGATTCTTGTGTATTATATAGAGCTACAAGGGAGACCTCAAGTGGGTTTGGGTTTTGCCTTCCTGTTGGGTTTGCGTTTCACTAATTCCAATCGTTCTCCAGAACTGATTAGAAACCAACTGACACAAGGATTAATTAATTAATTAATTCCACTTAGTTAATTAATCCAACACATAATTAATCGCACCACTGACGGATTATTTATGGAACTACCATCCAAACCGAATAATGCTTCCGGTTTCACTAAATTATATATTCATTAATCTTCTCCTGTCAAAAATATAATGCTCGTCGATTTATTAATTTACTGATAAATTAATTCATCAACTTCTTCAACCGAGATTAATATCACTCGACCTCATTACTACACCGAACATAAGTCCACTGGCCAGATTTAGTACAGCAATCATTTCGAGCTCATCTCGAGAGCACCATCACCTCGGACGCACCAGTACATGGTTTCCTTTCGACTCGCGACAGCACACAAAGCAACCAAACATGCACATCTAACCTACCGAGCTTATAGGCCTTAAGCGACCGCACTCATTGGTAGATTAAAACACACTACGCTCAATCCTCGTGCCCATCATCGTCTAAGGATTAAAAGACTGAATACTAGATTCGAATTAACTACTAATGGCCAGTACAAGTTAATGCAATGTGCACCGTGCATATCTGTATGATTCAATCAGTTTAGACAAACTGATTTCAGAATCGCACAACGACTTAAACCGACAGTATGTCCAAACTGTATCAGTCACGAGCCTAGTTTATATATCATAACTTTAACCAATGGTGAGATCTACTGTGTCACACCAAACACCTCACCATTTAGTCATATGATATAAAGGTACTTTTTACATAAATATGAAACAATTATCTAAAGCAAATTCAATCGATATATAAACCGAGAAATAGTGTTCATACAAGCGAAACTTTTCAGTATTTATACTAACATTCTCCCACTAATACTCAAAGCTACGCTGAAAGTATAAATAAAACTGGTTCAATAAATTAATCTACTGCTACACTAATATCTAGAGACCTGTCAAGGCTCAACTAAATATCTTAACTCTCATGCCCTCCACGTGAGTTTTAAAGACTTTTGCAATCAATGTCTTCGTGAATAGATCTACAAGTTTTTTGCTGATGCTATTTTGGCCACGACCACGTATTCCCTCTTAACGATATCTCGTATCAGCTGGTACTTGCGCTCTATGTGTTTGCTCGCCTTATGGGCTCGTGGTTCATTCGAGTTTGCTATTGCACCGTTATTGTCACAGTACACTGTGACACACTTCGGCAAACCAGGAATCACATATAAGTCCACTAAGAAGTTCTTGAGCCACACTGCTTCCTTTGTCGCCACTGAGGCTACAACATACTCAGCTTCCATGGTAAAGTCCACCACGCATTTATGCTTGACACTCCGCCAAACTATAGCTTCACCTCCCAAAGTAAACACAAAACCCAAGGTAGACTTACTCTTGTCTTTATCACCTTGAAAATCTGAATTTGTGTAACCCCTAGGCACTAACTCATGTGCCTGATAGACCAGTACATGGTATCTCGTCCGACAAAGATATTTGAGAATATGCTTTACAGCTTCCCAATGTGTTTTACAAGGATTACACTGATATCTGCTAACCATGCCAACAGCAAAACAGATATCAGGTATCGTGCACAACATTACATACATGTGACTTTCTTCTACTGAAGTATGAGGAACTTTCTTCATGACTTCTATCTCCTTAACAGTCTCAGGAGACTATACTTTAAATAGATGCACTCTGTGTCAGAAAGGTAAGAAACCTTTCTTATAGTTCTGCATGCTAAAACGAGCCATAATCGTATCTATGTATGAAGCCTGGGAAAAAGTCAACAAATATTTCCTACGATCTTGAATAATCTTGACCCCAACGATATGTCCAGACTCTCCCAAGTCTTTCATATCAAACTGTTTGGATAACTACATCTTTACATCTAACAATACTTTCTTATTATTGCCAATAAGTAGAATGTAATCTATGTAAAGTACAAGAAACACCAACGCGTCTCTGTCACGTCTGCGATATAAACATTGCTCATTCGGACAGTGAGTAAATCCGTAAGATTGGATTAACTCATCAAATTGGATGTTCCAAGATCTGTGATGGGTCGTCAACCAATCAAAAATAATTACCTACTCTACACAGAATAAAATAGCAAGCAGTGAGTAGGATCGTCTCCACATGAAGCAGGGTAATGAATTAATTAAATCAGAAGCTGGTAACCAAAAGGGGGTTTTTGAGAATTTTATTCTACTTAAATAAACTTCAATTAAAATTAATTAAGAAAACAGGAATTTGCTTAAATCAAATTTAGGAAATGATCTAGTCAAAGGAATTGTTTCCACCCTGATGTGATAAATTGATCCTCGATGCACAAATTTTTCCAATTAACCTTGATTATATTGGTTTTCCCTGTTGGAACCTCCTAACAGTTCAGTCCTATAAATTTAACTCAGCAATTAAGGAACCTCCGTTAACTGCATCTATAATCGAATATCTGTCCTGGAACCTCCTAGAACATTGATTTCGATAGCCTAGGACCCAATTCAATTTACAATTAATCAAACCTTGTTTAATTGCACGTTGATTATTTATTCCCTTCAAAACGCTAACCTACGTACCACGTGATTAGTTGAATTGAAACTCTTAGGAATACCGAACCTCGTGTATTCGAGTTGACTAGACTACCTAGGAAGAATTGAATGCTACCAGCTATTCAATTAATGCTAAATAATCTAACAAACAAAGCGGAGAATAAATAAATATTCAAAACTCAATTGATATTAAGAACAAATTGATCTCACAATTTAATTCACATCTAGGGTGTAATTCCTCTGGCTAGAATTAAAGATTTAGCTACTCATAATCGAATTAAAAATAAAACTAATCATAATAAACAATTTATCCATAAACAATAAAGGAAAGAAGAAAATAGTACTAATGGCCGCAGGAAGCCCTTGCACCAAAGCTGGCTCCAGTCCGCCGACTTCCCACCAAAAATATATCTCCAACCAAAAGTGGCCAAAGGAAAGAGGACTCTCCCCAAAGGCTGCTGCCTCCTTTATACTTCCCGAAGTCAACTCTCCAGACTCCCAAAACCCAAAAACATAACATGAGTCTGCCTCCTCCAAAACCTAATTCAACTCCCTCTTTTACTCATTGGGCCCACATTCCTTTGTTGCCAAATTAAAACCAAATTAAATATTAAAACCCAATCCTAATTAACTTTGGAAACTCCCTTTCACACAAATTAAATATGGGTCTCAATATAAAGCCCAAATCCTTTTGTTCTCTTCCTTCTTAATTTCTTCAATCCAGCCCAATTAGATTTTCTTCTTCTCTGCTTCCAACTTCTTCCAAAATCTCTTTTCTTTGCTCTCCTTTATGAAATCTCCCCTGCAAGTAAAATTAGCCTATTAGCTCATTAAATCCCTCAAAACAGCCCTCAAATTGCACTCAATCCACCACTTAAATTCCAGCTTATCAATCTGGATACTTGCTTAAGTTCGTAAATAGACCTCTTAAGCTTGCAAACCTTATGCTCTTGGCCTTCAGCAATGAATCCCTCTGGTTGCTGCATGAAGATGATTTCCTAAAGACTTCAATTTAGAAAATCTATCTTGACATCCATCTGCCAAATCTCATTATCTAAATGAGCAGCTATGGCCAAGAGAATTTGGATCGACTTAAGCATAGCTACCGGTGAAAAGGTTTCCTTATAATCGATACCTTCTTTCTGAGTATACCCCTTTGCGACAAGCCTAACTTTAAAGATTTCAACATTTTCGTCAAGTCCTCTCTTGCGTTTGTAGACCCACTTGCACCCAATTTGTCGAAAACCATCAAGAAAGTCTACAAGCTCCCAGATCTGATTAGAGTCCATTGACCCCATCTCATACAACATTGTTTTCTGCCAAAAATCTGCATCTTTATCTCAGAGTGCCTCATCACAGTTTATTGGATCCGGTTCATGCGCCCCATGGACCAAGTCTGAAGACTCTCCCAAGCCGTGAACCTATCAGGATATCTCACAACCCTCCTACTAAGACGAGGTACCACCTGTGTAGGCGCATTTTATATTACTGTTTGTGCAGTATCTTGTGGTGTATCTACTTGTACTGGTGGCGTGGAAGTCGGTTGTCCTCTAAGTTCCTCTAGTACAATCTTACTATTGGGCTTGTGATCTAAAACATAATCATCCTCAAGAAATCTAGCGTTAGTGCTAACTATCACCTTCTTATCTTTAGTACTATAAAATAAACTACCTTTCATACCTTTGGGATAACCTACAAACAACATTACTTCTGTTATTGAATCTAACTTACCCACATTTGCCTTAAGCACATGTCTTGGATAACCCCAAATTCTGAGATGTCATAGACTGGGTTTGCCCCCCATCCACAGTTCTGTAAGAGTTGAAGGCACAAATTTAGATGGTACAAGATTAAGAATGTAAGCCGCCGTTTCTAAGGCAAACCCCCAAAACAAATTTGGCAATTCACTATAACTCATCATCGATCTAATCATTTCCATAAGAGTTCTATTTCTTCTTTCTGCTACACCGTTCTGCTAGGGTGTGCCAGGTGCAGACAACTGGGATTGAATACCCACTTCTAACAAATAGTCCCTCAATTTTCCTTCAAGATATTCTCCACCGCAATCTGATCGCAGCGTCTTGATACTTTTACCATGATGTTTCTCCACATCTACCCGATACTCCTTGAACTCGTCAAAGCAATTAGACTTGTGGCGCATCAAGTAAATGTACCCATATCCCAAGTAGTCATATGTGAAAGTCACAAAATACTTGAAACCACGTCTTACTTGAATTGACATAGGTCCACTCAAGTCAGAATGAACCAATTCTAACACTTCGTTAGCCTTATACCCCTTCGCCTTAAAAGGCCTTTTGGTCATCTTACCTTCCAAGAAGGATTCGTAGGTCGAGTAGTTGTCAACCTCCAATGAACCTAAAGGTCCATCAGTGACCAACCTTTGAATCCTATTAAGGTTAATGTGACCTAGTCTAAGGTGCCAAAGATATATCTGGTTCATCTCAAAAGGTTCTTTTCTCTTATTATAGTTTAATGATGTTTTAATTGTCGTTGCATGTCTAGTAGGAGAAGTTGGTTTTAACAAAACCAAATTGTCTACAAATGAACTAGAACAAATAAGTTTCGCATTTCTTATAACTAATACAAATCTATCAGAAAAAATAAGCTTATAATCATCCTTCAAAAGTTTAGAAACTGAAATTAAATTCTTTCTAAAACTAGGAACATAAATACAATTCTTTAAAACTAAACTACTATTTTCAAAAAATATGCCTACTTCTCCCACATCAACAACTGACACTTTCGTAGTGTCGTCCAAGTAAACTTCCATCTCGCATTCTCTAAACTTTCGAGTTACCCAAAACCCCTGCATAGAATTACAAACATGATCAGTGGTGCATGAATCCACACACCAGGTATCTGTGGGAATCACCGATAAACATGTCTCAGTAATTAAGACAGAAACGAAAATACATTTCTTTAGACAGTCCACCTTCCAATGTCCCGTCTGACCGCTTAAAGCACTTGTCTTTCGGTTTCTTCTTTGCAATCACGCTTGACTTGGGAGCAAGCTGTGCCTTTGGTGCTTTGTCTTTAGTCTTTCTCTTTTTATTATTTCCTGCCTTAGGCGCAGAAGTAGACTTGACTGTGACTAAAGCTTGCTTCTTCTCTTGAAACAAACCTTCAGCTGACACCAACTCTGCCAAAAGCTCGGACAAATTATACATTCTCTGATTCATGTTATAGTTCAGCTGAAACTGCTCAAAACTTTGTGACAAGCTCTGGAGGATAATGTCGACTTGGGTGTCACCATCGATTTCTCCTCTCAAAACCTCAATTTCGTTGATATTACTGATCATCTCAAGAACGTGATCTCTCACATGAGTACCCTCAGCCTTCTTGCTAGCCATTAGTTTTCGCATAGCTGTTTGCCTAGCCGTACGACCTTGATGACCGAATATTTCTCTCAAATTAGCCACCATGTCAAAAGCAGAGATCATCGCCTAATGCTGATGTTGCAGAACATTCGACATTGAAGCCAAAATATAACACTGCACCATCTCATCTAATTTTCTCCACCTCTGATAGGCTAACCTTTGCTCTTCAGTCGACTCGTCATTCGGCGTATCTTGGCACACCTCAGTGAGCATGAATTTATACCCCTCAGCTATTATGACAATATCCAAATTACGTTTCCAATTAATATAATTTGGACCGGTGAGTTTGTTCTCTTTAAGTATCACAGCTAATGGATTAAACGCCATATCGATAACTGAAAATTAAATAAACAGAAAATGCTTCAGAAAATAGAATATTCAAAATTAACATATTGATTCCCTCAAACAAAATTTAATTAAATCCACCAAAATCTCATTCATCGGGATTTACGTAAGCCACGATGGTGTGGACGTTTACGCTAGTTCACATTCATTCGAGAAGAATCTAGCTCATTAATCTCACTATCTGACCAAACAACCTATTGACCAATGTGACTAATAGTCAGTTACATTTAGCTGTACATAAGAGCAGCGTAACCACGATGGGAGGAATACTGCAAATTGTAAACTAAGTGTTTGCTATCACGTGACTTCTAAATTTATTACTTCAGATAGTGTGCCTCAGATGGAGAGGGTATCACATTTCTCTAGTTAAATTTATTACAGTCATCTTACTCATCCGATATGAATCCGTGAGGACGGCCCCAATGCCAACGCGCAAGTCAAACCACATCACTTATGAATCAGTGATGGAGGCCATGAGATTATTTACCAACCCGCTTCCACTTAGATTCTTGAAACGAGAGTTTTTTTTTTCAGTTTTAACATACCATTAACTATCCTAATTTATGCGCATTCTAAAAACCTATGTTTTAATCACGCATCAAAACTAAGGCATAAATTAAAACATAATAACATGCAATTAAAAGTGATAAATACGAGAAATAAATACGTAAATAAATTTCCTGACTATTATGGTTTTAATAACTGCATGCCGCTTCTATCTGTTGCCTTGTTTGCGTGTTCTGTCACGTCACTCTGATGGATTGAGTCTTGAACTGAAGATCTCGGTGCAAACTGGAAAACTGCGTGCCGTGACATAGAGACCTCGTTGTCAGTAGAAAACTGACCCCGACAGCGCGTCCCTACACGCGCTGGTCTACAAGGTGCTGACGCCACGCGCCGGTGGCTCTTCTACAGATGACGAGTCGCCAGCGCCACCACTTATGCAGATCCGCTTCCGGTTTCCTGCTCCGCTCCCACTCATTATTTGGTCTTCTTGTAATTGACCTGGTTTTTCTCGGTTTTCTTCATAATCCGTGGAATCACCCAAATTGCGTTAAACCAAAACCCACGAATCCAAGTTGCTCACAACAACGTCTTCGAATTACAAATTTTCCTAAATACAATGCATGATTTTTCTAGGAAAATAAAATCGACAACTACATAGATTAAAATCCTACTATAGATTTAATCCAATCCTACACGGCTTCCAACTCGTGATTTTACTATTACAAGCATTCATATAAAAAAATGAATCCTAACATGTCTCGGGGTTTAATAAAATATAAACACATAAACCATAATAGTCGGGAAAAAATAACCACCTGAAAAACCATGTAATCAAATCGAACAAAAAGTAATTGAGAACCTATGCTCTGATACCAATTGAAAGTTCTCGCGCTTATTCTGGTCCAGTCAAAAATTTTCATTCGTGCAATCCGATTAGAAAAATTTCAACTAAACCCAAATCACGTTCGTACTATTCTGATTCCATCTAGAAAGATTTCGGTTAGTGCAATCCGATATGAAATATCTCAGAAATCTATAGTACAGGGTCTTGGATTGCTTTAGTTCAATTTGACACGCAACAATAATACAATACTTAAATAAAAGCGAAAGTTTAAGAATTGATCTTTGAAGCGTGATACTCAAGAAATCACTTGTATACTCTAAGACTTGTCTGGACGTTGTATGGGAAATGATCTACGGAACAATCAGAATCAGACCCGAAACAAAAACCAACAAAAAATTCTTCCTGAAAAAATTGCTTTTGCCGTCGTTTGTCGCCGCCCGAAATTCCCTTGCCGCTGCTCACAGGAGAAAGCATTGCCCCCACCGCACGTGAAGACTCGTCGTCGCTGTAGGAAGAAGAACTCACCGTCGTAGCTTCTCGGGTTTCACGCCTGGGGAAAGCTTGAGACTTTCTCTCTCTATTTTCTCACTCTAGATTTTGTGTTCTGTCAATTGTGACTGTTGTATGTCTTATGGGGCTGATTCTTATGTCTTATATAGAGCTACAAGGGAGACTTCAAGTGGGCTTGGGTTTGACCTTCCTGTTGGGTTTGTGTTTCAATAATTTCAATCCTTCTCCAGAACTGATTAACAACCAACTGACACAAGGATTAATTAATTAATTAATTCCACTTAGTCAACCCAACACATAATTAATCGTACAACTAACAGATTAATTATGGAACTACCACCCAAATAGAATAATACTCCCGGTTCCACTAAATTACATATTCATTAATCTCCTCGTTTCAAAGATATAATGCTCGTTGATTTATTAATTTATTGATAAATTAATTCATCAACTTCTTTAACTGAGATTAGTACCACTCGACCTCATTACTATACCGGACATAAGTCTATCGGCCAGATTTAGTACAACAATCCTTTTGAGCTCATCTCGAGAGCACAATCACCCCAGAAGCACCGGTATACTGTTTCCTTTTGACTCGCGACAGCACACCAAGCAACCAAACGCTCGCATCTAACCTACCGAGCTTATAGGCCTTAAGCGACTGCACTCATTGGTAGATTAAAACACACTACACTCAATCCTCGTGCCTATCCTCGTCTAGGGATTAAGAGACTGAATACTAATTTCAAATTAACTACTAACGATTAGTACAAGTTAATTCAATCCTAACCGGTCCTGCTCAATATGCACCGTGTATATCTATATAATTCAATCAGTTTTGACAAACCGATTTCAGAATCACACAATGACTTAAACCGACAGTATGTCCAAACTGTCTCAGTCACGAGCCTAGTGTTGGGTTTAAATATTAAATCTTTGCTTGTATTAAACTATTTCCCAGTTTTATATATCGATGAAATGTTTTAGTTAAATTGTTTATATATTTTTACATATGTCGTGCATTTATATTATGTAATTAGATGATGAGATGTCTGGTGTGACACAGTAAATCTCATCATTGGTTAAAAGACATAATATATAAATAAGGTTCATAACCGAGACAGTTTTGGACACACTGTCAGTTTAGGTCATTATGTGATTCAGAAATTGGTTTGTCTAAACTAATTGAATCATATATATATGCCCGAGGTATATTGAACTTGACCAGTTAGGATGATTTGTCTTGTACTGATTTAATAGACTATTCATTCCTAGTATTCTATCTTTTAATCCCTAGACTTGAGCAGACATGAGGATTAGACATAGTGTACTTTGATCTGCCAAAGAGTGAGGTCACTTGAGACCAATAGTCTCGGTAGGTTAGGTGCGCGTGTTTAGTTGTTTGGTGTGTTGTTGTTTGTCGAAAGGAAATCATGTACTGGTGCGTCCGAGGCGATGGTGCTCCCGAGATGAGCTCGTTATATTTATTATACAAAATTCGGCCGGTGGACTTATGTCTGGTATAGTAAAGAGGTCGAGTGGTACTAGTCTTAGATTATAAGAAGTTAATTAATTAATTTATCAGTAAATTAATAAATTGATAAATTAATAAATTAACGAGCACTAGATCTTTGATGTGGAGAGATTAAAGAATAATTAATTTAGTTGTTCTGAAAGCAATTCTGGTGTATGATGGTAGTGCCATAATTAATCCTTTAGTGGTACGATTAATTATGTATTGGAAATTGCTAAAGGTATATTTAATTAATTAAGTAATTAATTAATCCTTATGTCAATTGGTTGTGAATCAGACCAGGAACTGGATTGAGGATAAGTGAATCTTTGTGTCAGTTGGTTGTGAATAAGACCAGGAACTGGATTGAGGATAAGTGAATCATTGTGTCAGTTAGATGTGAATCAGTCCAGGAACTAGATTGAAGTAAAACTCAAACCCAATAGGAAGGCAAATCCTAAACCAACTTAGGGTCTCTCTTGTAACTCTATAAATAGACAAGAGATTAGCATTTTACAATACAAAATTCATAAGTTTTCAAAACAAGAAAACTGGAGAGAGAAAACAAGTTTCTCCCTCGAAGTCAATTTTCTCAAGCAGCGGGTTCCACCCTCAGGGAGCAGCCGGCGGCGGCCGGCGACGAAAATTTGGGCGGCGACGTTAGGAATTCCGATGAGAATTTTTGTGGTGATTTGCTGATCAATCGCTCATTAGTTCGTTGCCCACACAAAGTACGATCAAGTCTTGAGTCATACAAGCGATCACCTAAGTACACGCTTCAAGAGGTATTTTTTAAATTTCCGCTTTAATTAAGAATATATTGTTGCATGAAAAATTGAACAAGTAGAAGATAAGATCCTGCACAATGTTATTTCAAGTAAGGATTGAAATAGCGATTGTGCTAGAGTCTAGGCATGGTCAAGAGTTCCGATTCTGTAATACATAGCAAGAAAGTGAATTTTTGATTAGGTCCGGGCAGATAATCTTTCACCTAGTTTATCTATCATAACTTTAACCAATGATGAGATCTAATGTGTCATACTAAACACCTCATCATCTAGTCATATGATATAAAGGGACTTCATAAATAAATATGAAACTATTAACTAAAACAAGTTCAATCGATATATAAATCGAGAAATAGTGTTCATACAAGCGAAACTTTTCAGTATTCACATTAACAATATTATGAATACTTTCACATATATTTTACCAAATTTGCATGTATATTATGTAATATTTATACATATATTTTTGACAAACTTTCATATATATTATGAAGCGAAAGTATATGCAATATTTTCACATGCACTTCATCATACTTACATGTATATTATATAATAATTATATGTTTATTACGAAGAAATATCATGTATATTTGTGCATTTCCACATATAAGTAACTGAATTTGTATGTATATTATGGACATAAAGTATTTATATTATGAAAATGATAAATGTGGCTGCACCCGGTCTAGAAACTGTTTCCCTGTGGCAACCCCCTCTCCCTTTGTAAATTTGACGGGCGCAAATGAACAGGTAAAGGAGTTAGCCCGGATTCCAATTCGGCCCAACCCACGTCAATTGATAATTGGTCCAAAGTTGAGTTTGGAAGCTCTGTTTAATCCTGCCAAAGGTAATAGGATTAAACAATAAATAATTTGATTGAATTCATGATTTTAAAATGTATACGAATTGAATAGGGAGTTGGTTTAGGGTGAGCGTGAAATCGGAGAGCCCGCAGCTTGGGTTGTTAAATTGGTTCTTGATTATTTCGGTCTGGATTAGGAACTTCTTATTTATGATTTTATAATCTGGGCTGCTATTTGCAGCATAATTTTACTATTTGCAGCATAAAAAAATTGATGAAATACCTAAAATACCCTTAAAAACATAAAATAAGAAATTTTAATGAAAAATCGCACCTACTTTCCAATTTTCCAATGAAAAATCGGACCCAATATGCAATTTTTACAGGAAAAATCGGACTCAAAGTGCGAAAGTGGGGCGAAAAATCGCCCCACTTATCCGATATTTGGGGGAAAAATCGCCTAAGTGGGGCGATTTTTCCCCCAAAAATCGGATAAGTGGGGCGATTTTTCGCCCCACTTTCGCACTTTGAGTCCGATTTTTCCTGTAAAAATTGCATATTGGGTCCGATTTTTCATTGGAAAATTGGAAAGTAGGTGCGATTTTTCCTATATATATGCTTATATCAAACCTTACAAAATCAAACTTCATCTCAGATTTTCAAAGCAAAAATCTCTCAAACCATCAAAAAATTGTGAAAAAATCGCAAAATGGACGCAGGCGGCTCGCAACCACCACGGGCTCCCGGGAGGGGGAAAGGCTTACACATCCAGGTAATAATCGTATTATTACGTTTAAAATTGTAGAAAATCGCACATATTTTGCGAGTTTCAAGACAAAAATCGCACATATTGTGCGATTTTCCTCAACAAAATCGCACAATAGGTGCGATTTTGTGTTGGAAAATCGCACAATAGGGCCGATTTTTTCGGACAAAATCGCACAGTAGGTGCGATTTTGACCGAAAAAATTGGGATCTGGTGCGATTTTGACCGAAAAAATCGCACCAGATGGCGATTTTTTCAGACAAAATCGCACAATAGGTGCGATTTTTTCAGTCAAAATCGCACCTATTGTGCGATTTTGTCCCATAATTGTGATTTTATGTTTGTTTCTAATTAATTTTAAATATGATTAACATTTGTCATGATTTTAATTATTATTCGTAGTTTTAATGTTTTTTTTTTTTGAAATTTGATGTAGGCTGGAGGGAAGGCGCTCCCGCGACAGCGTCCCACAGTTTCGAATAGGAAGAAGAAGGCGAAAGCAGGGAGGACTATCCCTGTACATGGGCTGATAGATGAGGACAGCGACAGGGAGGAGCAGCACTTTATCGGCGGAGAGGAGTTTCCGTCACCTTCAGGACGGGATGAGCAGCCCCGACGAGGTCAGTTTTAAATTTACGACCAATATAATGTATATTTATTTATTTCTCTTATTATGTATTATATTAGTGAATGTTATTATTTATGTAATTTCATTATATGATTGTGTGGTTATTTGAATTATATTACTGAATGTTATTATTACTTACGTAATTTGATTATTTGATTATTTGATTATGTGGTGATAGTTGAATTATATTAGTGAATGAAATTATTTATGTAATTTGATTATATGATAATGTGTTGTTATTTGAATTAAATTACTGATTTTTATAATTATTTATGTTAAATAAGTTTATTTATAATAAATGATTTATGAAATTAGCTACAAGTAAGCGTGGGAGGACCGACACATCTTGGATTGTCACAGAGCCGTGTATTGGTGGCCCTATTGATGGGTCGGTTATTCCTAGCTGGAAGGGCCATGTGGCCTATAGGTACATACAGGACGGGGAGGATGGTGAGGAGTCTTTACCACCTAGGTCGTCCATGCGATGCCACAATAGGTCCGGGGTTTGTGAGCGACTAGTGACATGGTTTGCCGCTTTGCCTGACGACTGTCAGACAATGTTGCGGGGGACGGGTTTGGCTCACTTGCCCTCTGTCATGCACACGTCTATCGATGGGCCGCTTATTTGTGCATTCATTGAGCGGTGGCAGCCCGATACCAACACGTTTCATCTCCCCGTCGGTGAGATGAGTATACTCCTGCACGATGTGTGGGAGATACTACGCATCCCCGTATCTGGCAGTATGGTCGCTGATCGTACTGACAAGAATGTGATGTGGGGATTGTGCAGAGATGTGCTGCAGGTGTCGGATAGGGATGGGGAGTGGATGATGAACCACGACAATGGTGGGGTTATGGCTGATTTTGTGTTCCAGCGGCGTTCCATGTTACATACAGGCACTACACATTTGCCGCGAGATCTGGAGGCTTGGTTGTGGCTGGCAATTGGTTCCACTTTATTTGTTGACAAGAGTTCGAATCGGATTAGGCCACAGCATATAGTCCAGATTAGAGGACAGTTGCATACTGTTCATCAGTATGCATGGGGCACCTCTACATTAGCTTACCTGTACAGACACCTAGGTAAGGCTAGTAGAGGTGGTTGCAGCCATATGGCGGGTTGTTTGACACTGCTTCAGGCATGGATTTACGAGCACTTTCCGTCGTTCAGGCCTCACTCCGTGCCTATGCCTGATGATCCACAGACTCCGCGCGCTGCTTTGTGGAGTGTTGGCACCCGACAGGGCTCAAGTTCTCGTCTCCAGCGGTACCGACATGCACTTGACCACCTGCGTCCGGAGGAGGTATGTTAAAATATAGTTGTACAATTCATGATTACATTTGTATGTAAATTGTAAATATTTACTAAATATCTTACCACAAGTTAATGTAATACAGGTGACATGGACCCCTTACGGTCAATTTCCTCAGCTGCGCACCCCGTTGACCACGTACAGGGGATTGATCGCTTGTGGTGCGGAGGTTGAGCCGTACATGCCAGATAGGTGCGTGCGGCAGTTGGGGTTCGTGCAGGATATACCATTCGCCATCTTCCGACCGAAGACGGCGTATAGGCCGTATACTGGTGGATATGAAGTGGATTTTGATTTGGAGTTCGCCAAGAGCCTATGGCAGTCTGCTGCCCTCTCTGGTTTACGGTCTGATCTACTGCAGCAGGCTGACTATCCTGGCGCATTCACACAGGATTACATCACATGGTATCGCCAGCACTCCCACCCGTACCTGTTCATCGATGGCCCACCCGTTGACGATGGTGGAGTTCCACCGCGCACCAACACAGAATATGTAAGTATTTTGTGTTTTTTATTTATTTACTATTTAATAATATGTTATATTGTTTTTAGAATATATAAATGACTAATGTAATCGTGTTGTCTTTGTAGTGGGTGAGCCGATTTACTCGCATGACCGAGGACTGCATACAGACCATGAGAGACAGGGGAGTACCCGAGTCAGATGATTATGAAGCTAGGTTGAGGGCGGAGATGGATAGATGGCATCTGGCTGGGTGATTGTATTACTTTACTTTGTTATTGTTATTAGCTTTTCAAAGTTGTTTGTAAACCATATTGAATTTTTTTTTTTATTTCTTGAATATGAACCTCTGCTTCTATTCAGGTGAATTTAATATGAATTTAAGCTGAATTTAATCAATCTAATGATACAAATAGCAATTCAAAAATTGGATTCAACGTGAAATGTTACAAAAAATCATTGTCCACAAATAGACTCCCAATGGTCAACCCTCCGTGTAAATTCCGGATCCGCTGCAAATTCCGCCATAATATCATCGCAGTGATACCTCCACAAATATGCCAAGCGAGGTACAGGACAATCATCAGTCAAACTAACATGGACAAAATGCATACCATGTACATGGGCAATGGCAATCTGGCGAGAAGGTCGTCCGACACCACGTAACGACCTCAAAGGTAAAATAGAGAAACAACAACCGCGAGCGATACTGAGATGGATTATCAAGGCGTTTGCATAAGTGGCGATAGCAAACAGGTCTGTGGGGGTACTCATCCAGCCATCAAAGGGACATGGCGATGAAAAATGATTCAATCGACCAATCGCCCAAGCAATAGAGTCAGTGTCTTGAGGAAGAGTGTGTGGTAGACAAGCATGTAGAAGCGGTCTGTAAATATGCTGATGCACAAGAATCTCTCCAATAGACGCAGTCCGAACTGTTTCCCATTCATTCTGATTGCCATAAAGACCCAGTGCAATAGCTCGAAATCCGCAATGGCCATCTGACTCTACGTCTGTAATGCCATTACAGAAAGGATGGACATAAGGTGGTATCAGGTGACTGCTCGCGCCGTCTCCTCCAACTTCGCATTAGGAATAAACAACGATTGTTATTTTAGCATTGAAGTAAAATTAAAATAAACCATTGAATCATAAGTGACGGAAAACAATGCTTACATTCCTCAAATTGCAATGATTGCTTGGAAGATCTCTTTGATACAGCACTGCGCCGTGCACCTTTCTCTCGAGCGCTCAACTCGCGCTGCACAGATGGATGTAATCTTGGGCGACCCCTTGATGATGACATAATAGCTGGCTCACACACACTTGAATTGTCTGGATTCAGCGACGCGTTCATCCTGACAATCAGATCACGCATGACAACACGTGGACTGTTCTCGAATCTAGGAACGATTTCCTCGCGGAAGAATCTGTTTAAAAAAATTATTTACAATATATAAATAATAACGTACTTAAAAATGTATGTAAAAACATAAATCATTGCATCGTAAAATAAAATATATAATGTAAATCTTACTTAAGTTCCTCAGAAATAGTGTTCGAACCAACTTCTGATGTCTCAATCGTTAATCTCTTCCAAAAATCGTGCACCATTTCAACGGTGATCGTGTCGTGTGACTCCTTCAACTTCCAAATGTCACATGCACAAGGAATCCCATGCGTCGCCTTGCAGACACAACCACATCTCTCAAACAACTCATTGCCCAAACTGGTCATCCTTTCAACTTGTTCGCTGATCAACTCCAAACAATAGTGCGACACATGACCATTCAACAATTCATACGGAAAACACAACATAGATGTTGCTTTCTTAGAAATGCATGCCTCAAGAGTTTCCCTAAAAAAAAAAATTAATGAAGTAAAAAATCCCATAAATTAAATCAGTAAAGTAATTATATAATCATGTTAAATAATAAACCTAAAATTGGTTATTAAAATAAGTAATAAAATTACCTTATCTGTGATAACTGGTAATTGACATGGTCGTCAATCACTCCAAATAGCGTGTCAAGTGAATATGTGCCAGCATTCATCCAATCCTTCAGTGCAGCATGAGTACTCTCCACTCTGTTACTACTTGTATTGCCAAAGTGAAGAATTTTGTTTGTCCACGCCCTACAAATCATCTCTTTATAGACCAGCCACGTCCTCTCCAAATAGACAACAACAGACGGCGCAACCATAGAGTAACTATCCTTCAGCAGCTTCAAGTACATCTCATACTCTTCAACTGTTGGCGCATGCACAATTGCCTTCCAAAGTTTTTTTATAGCTTTTTTCCTTGCACCCTCACCAACAAGTTTTCTCAACTGATTATCGACATCACGGTCGATATGCCACAAACATAACAGATGGTGTGATCCAGGAAAATAATCACGTATAGGATCCATCAAACCCATCTCTCGATCAGAAACAATAGCACTAGGAACATTTTCAACATCCAACAACTCTCTCAACTGCTCAAACACCCAATCATAAGTAATTTTTTTCTCATCTCTCAAAAGGGCACATGCAATGTTAAAATTCTTATTAGAAGGAGTCATACCTATTATTTGAAAGAGTGGCATCATGTACTTGTTGGTTTTGTATGTTGCATCCACCACAATAACCCAATAATATCTGTTTAACAACTGAATTGACATTGGATGCGCAATGAATGCATGCGTGATCACATCTGTGCCCTCTTCTGTCAAGACTTTAACATAATAATGCTTCTCCTCGGCGTAATGCACAAACTGCTGCCCAATATTCCTGCCTTCAAATTTTGCCTTCCTGTCAGCAGATTTAAGATTGTTTAGCTGCCTCACAGTCACATTATCTGCAGGATGCGTCACAGCAAGGTGATTCCGAATCAGCTTTGGCTTCATATTTGCATTGTTCAAGGTTCTTGCAGCCTGCTTTGCTTCATCACTCAAGCGGCTGAGCTGTCTGTGACCCTCTGGATACACTATAGCAGTGTGATTGTGCATTGATTTCGCGCCTGGAGTAACTTTGACCCACCAACCATTATCCTTCAGCTCCTTGCAATATAACTTGAACATACACTTACATCCTCGCCGTTTGGTGTTCTTCCTCTGTTGTGGGGGAGGCCCTTGTTGAATTGGATCTCTGTATCTGCCGCAACGATATGTGACCGATTTACCATTAGTACCCCACCCTGCTTTAATCAGCTCGAAACGAAATGTAAGAGCCAAATCCGAGTAATAAGTGTAGGCTGCTGCTTCAGTAGGAAAAAAGCCAGGACACTGAAAATCGTGACTCAAATCCCTCTCAATATTGGGCAATCCATTTGGATCCTGCATCATTAATCAAATGCGAAACTAATAATAAGTAATTACACATACAATTAATAATAAGTAATTACACAAACAATTAATAAATACCGCGCACAATGTGCAACATTTCGATAAAAAATCGCCTACATGGAAGGAATTTTTCTTCAAAAATCGCCTGCCATAGGCAATTTTCTACAGGAAAATCGCCTGCAATAGACGATTTTCCTAAAAAAATTCGCCACAGAAGGCGATTTTTGAAGAAAAAATCGCCACAGATGGCGATTTTGTCAGGAAAAATCGCACTCAATTTGCGATTTTTCTTGAAAAAATCGCACATTAAGTGCGATTTTTCCTGACAAAAACGCCATCTGTGGCGATTTTTTCTTCAAAAATCGCCTATTGCAGGCGATTTTTCCTTACACTCTCGCCAATTAAGGGCGATTTTACTGAATAAAATTGCAAAACATGTGCGATTTTTTTTCAGAATGCTAAAAACAATACAGAAGTATTAAATTCGTACCATTTTTTCGTAACTTTTGAAGTAGTCTCAATCCCAACTTGAACGAACTTTGTGTTTTAATTTGTTTCTACGATTTTGAACGTTTTTGGAACTATTTGGAAGTTTTTCGTAAGATTTTTGAGGGAGTTTTGAAATGTTTTTGCATTTTGTGAAGTATATAACTTATTCATATGTTAAGGACATTTTTGTCATTTCATTTTTTTTTTTATGCTGCAAATAGTAAATTTATGCTGCAAATAGTAAGATCCTTTTATAATGTTACTCTATTTTAGAAAAGTTAGTTTGGATTTTAGTTTGATAAAATTGTACTAGAAATCGATGGATATTGGAATCGAAGTCGTTTGGCCAATTTGGCACATTGGTTGTGAATTGATTATAACTTGATTGGATCTTGGATCCAAAAATTGTTAAAACTTATTTCTAACGGTTGTACCCTGTTTTGAAGATGAAAAGGGTGTTACTTTGCTCTATAAGATGAAAAGGTGGTTGTCAAATCTGCCATTGTTTGCCTCTTGCCTGATCAAACTACTGTCGTCGGCAGCGATTGGTGCTGCTACTGCTGCTATGACATCGTTTAGGATAATAAAGAGATAATGAAGATGAAGACGGCTTGGGGAAATGATAAAAAAGAAAACTAAGGATAAAGGTACACAAGAGGAAAGAAAAGGAAAATCAAACCAAAATATTTGGGCAAATTATATTATATACGCTATATATATATATATATTTATAGCTATATTTAAAAATAAAGTAATAATAATTCAATAATTTTTTAAATTAAAATTAATTTTACATTCGGTTGTTATCATTTTATTTCTAAATATGTATATATATCTAAGGTATATAGGATATGAAAATATTTGACTTATGTCGTGAAGGATGAAGCGGTCCATTTTTTGAGTGGGAAAATTAGTAAAACAATATATATTAATACCTTTCTATTTTAAAATAGGGTTTTTTTTTAAATAATTTTAAAATAGGATTGGAAGAGAATATTAGCAACGACATCTGAACTGCTCAAATTATATAGTACCCCTAGGATATATAGATTTATGCCCTTATTCATTTTTTAGGTAAATTTTTCATAATTTTAATATTTTTTATAAATTTTGGTAAAGATTCTTTTACTCTCTACTTGTTGTTGTGTGTTACACAAACACTTTCGTAAGTATGGGTAGTCTTTATTGATTGAAAAATAATTATATTACCTAAAATTTAATATTATTGCATTAAATAAGGGAAACATAAATATGTTGAAGATTTTGTTCAATATTGAAGATATCAATTAATACATTACAACTATATCAACTTTCTTTTATTAAGAGATGCTTATCATGTTCATTGATTTTGAATTTATTTTCATAACAAACGATACCTGACGAACAATAATTTAATTATCTAGATTTTTGAACAATAAAGGAGAAACAAATAGTGTTCATCAATTTTTAATATGATTTCATAAAAAATTATACCCTGACCCATTTGATTAATAACTGAACCATAACTTTCTATATATTAACTAAACCATAACCATTTTCAATGGAACATTGAATCCTAAATTTTTTTATAAAAACTAAACCCTAACCTTTTCGTTTAAAAATCTATACCCTAACCCATTTGATTAAAATCTAAACCCTAACTCGTAAATAATTAAACCCTAAACCCTAAAACCCTAATCCCCTTAAATAACTAAAATCTAACCCTAAATCCTAAATCCTAAACAAAAATAACTAAACCCTAACCCTAAAACCCTAAAACCCTAAACCCTAAACCTAAACAAGTTAGAGTTCAGTTATTCATCAAATGGGTTAGGGGTTTAGTTATGCATCGAAAAGATTAGGATCAGTGTTTCATCAAATAGTTTTAGGGTTTAGTTAGTATATAGGTTAGGGTTTAGTTATTCATGAAATGGATAGGGGTTTAGTTATTATATAAATGATTGGGTTTCAGTTATTTATCAAATGGGTTAGATGTTTTCATAAAATGGATTAGGGGTTAGTTATTGTTAAGGTTCAGTTATTCATCAAATGGGATAGGGATTTAATAAGGTTAGGGTTCGGTTATTCATAAAATGTGTTAGGAGTTTTCATCAAATGAGTTAGGGGTTAGTTATAATATAAAATATTAGGGTTCAGTTTTCAATCAAATGTGTTAGGGGTTTAGTTATTATTTATAAGGTTAGGGTTCAAATATTCATTAAATGGGTTAGAGGTTTAGTTATATATAGTTCGGTTATTCATAAAATGGGTTAGAGTTTAGTTATTATATTAAATGTTATGGTTCACTTATTCATCAAAATTGTTAGGATTTTGTGCTTCGTCAAAAAAGTTAGGGTTCAGTGTTTCATCAAAAAAGTTAGGGTCGGTTTATTAAGTGAAAATGTTAGGGTTCAGTGTCTCATAGAAAAGGTTAGGGTTCAGTTTTTTAATTGAAAGGGTTAGGGTTTAGTGTTTCATCCAAAAGGTTATGGTTCAGTTTTTTAATTGAAAGGGTTAGGTTCACTTATTTAAATTAAAAGATTAGGGTTCAGTGTTTCATCAAAAATATTATGATTTAGTGTTTTAATGGAAAATGTTAGGGTTCAATTTTTCATAAAAAAATGTTATGAATCAATGTTTAATTAAAATGGTTAGGGTTCATTGTTTAATAAAAAAGTTAAGGTTTATATTTTAATCGAAAAAGTTAGGGTTCAGTGTTTCATAAAAAATGGTAGGGTTTAGTTTTTTAATTGAAAACATTAGTTTTCAGCGTTTCATAAAAAATGTTAGAGTTAAGTTGTTTAATTGAAAATATTAGGATTCAGTTATTTCCACAAAAACTATATCCTGACCCATTTGATTAATAACTGAACCATAACTTTCTTATAATAACAAAACCCTAACCCTTTTCAATGAAACATTGAACCCTAAATTTTTTTTATAAAAACTAAACCCAAACCTTTTTGTTTAAAATCTATACCCTAACCCATTTGATTAAAATCTAAACCCTAACTCTTAAATAATTAAACCCTAACCCCTAAAACCCTAATCCCCTTAAATAACTAAACCCTAACCCTAAACCCTAAACCATAATAACTAAATCCTAACCCTAAAACCCTAAACCCTAAACCTAAACAGGTTAGAGTTCAGTTATTCATCAAATGTGTTAAGGGTTTAGTTATTCATCGAAAAGATTAGGATCAGCGTTTTATCAAAAAGTTTTAGGGTTTAGTTAGTATATAGGTTAGGGTTTAGTTATTCATCAAATGGGTTAGGGGTTTAGTTATTATATAAATGATCAGGGTTCGGTTATTTATCAAATGAGTAGATGTTTTCATAAAATGGATTAGGGGTTATTTATTGTTAGGGTTCAGTTATTCATCAAATGGGTTAGGGGTTTAATAATGTTAGGGTTCAGTTATTCATAAAATGTATTAGGTGTTTTCATCAAATAGGTTAGGGGTTAGTTATAATATAAAATGTTAGAATTTAGTTTTTCATCAAATGTGTTAGGGGTTTAGTTATTATTTATAAGGTTAGGGTTCAAATATTCATCAAATGGGTTAGGGGTTTAGTTATATATAAATGGTTGGGGTTCGGTTATTCATAAAATGGGTTAGGGTTTAGTTATGATATAAAATATTATGGTTTAGTTATTCATCAAAATTGTTAGGGTTTTGTGTTTCGTCAAAAAGGTTAGGGTTCAGTGTTTTATCAAAAAAGTTAGGGGTCAGTTTATTAAGTGAAAATGTTAGAGTTCAGTGTCTCATAAAAAAGGTTAGAGTATAGTTTTTTAATTGAAAGGGTTAGGGTTCACTTATTTGAATGAAAATGTTAGGGTTTAGTGTTTCATCAAAAATATTAGGATTCAGTGTTTTAATGGAAAAGGTTAGAGTTCAATTTTTCATAAAAAAATGTTAGGAATCAATGTTTAATCCAAAAAGTTAGGGTTTAGTGTTTCATCAAAAACGGTAGGGTTCAGTTTTTTAATTGAAAACGTTAGCTTTTAGCGTTTCATAAAAAATGTTAAGGTTAAGTTGTTTAATTGAAAATATTACGGTTCAGTTATTCATCAAATGGGTTAGGGTTTTAGTTATTCATCTAAATGGTTAGGGTTCAGTTATTCATCAAATGGGTTAGGGGTTTAGTTATTCATCTAAATGGTTAGGGTTCAGTTATTTATCATATGAGTTAGGGTTTAGTTATTATATAAAATGTTAGGGTTCAATTATTCATCGAAAGGGTTAGGGTTCAGTTGTTCATCAAATGGGTTAGGGGTTAGTTATTATATGAAAGGTTACGGTTCAGTTCCTGATCAAATGGGTTAGGGTTTAGTTATTATATAAAAAGTTAGGGTTCAGTTATTCATCAAATGGGTTAGGGGTTCAGTTATTCGTCGGAAATGATAAGGTTCAGTTATTCATCAAATGGGTTAGGGTCTAGTTATTATTTAAAAGGTTAGGATTCAGTTATTCATCAAATAGTTTAGGGTATAGTTTTTTATTGGAAAATGTTAGGGTTTATATTTTAGTCAAAAAGGTTAAAGTTCAGTGATCCATCGAAAGGGTTAGGGTTCAGGTTTTTAATCGAAAAGGTTAACGTTCAGTGTTTCATCAATAAGGTTAGGGTTCAGTTTTTTAAGTTAAAAAGTTAGTGTTCAGTGTTTCATAAAAAATGTTAGGGTTCAGTTTTTTAAGTGAAAAGGTTAATGTTCAGTGTTTCATCATAAAGGTAAGGTTCAGTTTTTTAATTGAAAAGGTTACGGGTTCAGTTCTTCATAAAAAAGGTTAGGGTTCAGTGTTTCATAAAAAATGTTAGGGTTCAGTTTTTTAATTGAAAATGTTATAATTTAGTCATTTATAAAAACAAATGTTAGCGTTCAGTGTTTCATAAAAAAATGTTAGGTTCAGTATTTCATCAAAATGTTCTTTCATCAAAAGGTTAGTCTTAAAGAAAACGTTCTTTCATACTTATAAACATTCTCAAAAAAAATAGGATAGAAAATATTCTTAGAAGTCTCCAAGACTGCATGGAATCAAATAGTGTGTGTATATATATATATATATATTTATACCTCTGTCCATGGAATCGAACATCAGCTTTTTCAATTTTCTTTCTCCTCCTGCAGTCATACAACATACACAAACACACAATTAGTACATGCTAAAGCCACTTTCATAATCAACGAAAATCCATATACAGATGACATTACACACCAGTAAATTAATTTTTCTTCAAAGGAAAGATTAACAAATAGCACCCTTTATATCATTGTATAACATTTCTCAAGACTGTATAAAAAGGTTAGGGTTCAGTTTTTTAATTAAAAAGGGAAGGGTTTAGTCCTTATAAAAAAAAAAAAAGTTATGGTTCAGTGTTTCAAAAAAAATGTTAGGGTTCATTGTTTCATAAAAAAATGTTAGAGTTCAGTGTTTCACCAAGAATGTTAGGGTTAAGTTTTGTAACTGAAAAAGTTAGGGTTCAGTATTTCATAAAAAATGTTAGAGTTCAGTTTTTTAAGTGAAAAGGTTAAGGTTCAATGTTTCATTAGAAAGTTAGGGTTCAGTTTTTTAATTGAAAAAGGTTACGAGTTTAGTTCTTCATAAAAAAAGGTTAGGGTTCAGTGTTTCATCGAAAAGGTTAAGGTTTAGTTTTTTAATTGAAAATGTTAGAATTTAGTCCTTTATAAAACAAATATTAGGGTTCAATGTTTTATAAAAAAATGTTAGGGTTCAGTGTTTCATCAAAATGTTCTTTCATCAAAAGGTTAGTCTCAAAGAAAACGTTATTTCATACTTATGAACATTGTCAAGAAAAATAGGACAGAAAATGTTCTTAGAAGTCTCGAAGACGGCATGGAATCAAATGCTATATATATATATATATATATAAATATATATACCTTTGTCCATGGAATCCAACATTAGCTTTTTCAATGTTCTTTCCCCTCCTGCAGTCTTACAACATACACAAACACACAATTAGTACATGTTAAATCCACTTTCATAATCCACGAAAATCCATATACAGATGACATTACACAGCAGCAAATTAATTTCAACTTGAAATGAAAGATTAACAAAAAGCACCCTTCATATCATTGTACAGAAGTTCTCAAAGAGTTCTCAAAGACTGCATAAAAAGGTTAGGGTTCAGTGTTTCATAAAAAATGTTATGGTTCAGTGTTTCATCAAAAAGATTAAGATTCGGTTTGTTACGGTTCAGCGTTTCATAAAAAAATGTTAGGGTTTAGATTTCAGTCAAAACAGTTAGGGTTCAACGTTTCATAAAAAATATTATGGTTCAATGTTTCATCAAATAGGTTAGGCTCACATTGAACAAAAAGGAGCAAATTATCTAAAATTTAAAATGCAATAATTTTGTTCAAGACAAATCATGATATATATATATATATACACACACACATACCTTGAAAGCAGCATAGTTTTAAGTTGTGATCAAAACTTTGAGATCACATAAGTTATGTTTCTCTTACTCAACTACCAAGAACAAGAAGCAAGCAATATAAATATTCTCTTCAACATAACTACACACGTCCTTTTTTTTAATCAATTACATTCTTTTTCCCTAGTATCTCAAACTTATAAAAAAAATCACACTAATACTACAAATTCTACATACAAAACAAAATTTATGAATGAAATCAGTGATACACACTTCACTAATTCCATGTACACAACCACAATATAAGCTCTTGGTGATGAACTTTGTGTGGGGGGGGGGGGGGGGGGGGGGGAGGGGTTGAACTCGAAAACACCTTCATGGCTTTAACTTGATAAATATTACCGCTTAAATCCCAATTGATTGATGTCGTCTTCAATTCTTGAAAAGATGGGCTAAACAAAAGGCATAAAATGGGTAAAACAGTTTTTATCAATATAAGAATATATTATTTTCATCAACTTTGTTTTTGTTTTCATCAGAACTGTTTGTCATCTAACAAAAGCTTCAGTTTTCTCAAATATAGTTTAAAAATAAAATAAAATAATTTAGATTTCAGTATTGCAGTGTTCTTATTAGAAACATATCATACATACAATGCACATATCATATCAAAATGAACAAATTTATCAAACTATACAATGCATCAAGCTATCCCTCATTTTAAAGCCTGAAATTGGTGAATAACCAGATGTTTTTAATGAACTTAAAAAACAAAGTAATTGACAAAATAAAAGTATTTCATCAAATTGAATCCATGTTTCTTTTAATAAAAAAATCATAAATTATATATTTCGATCGTCTCTAAAAAATAGTTCTGCTTAAAAATTTTAAAAATACTATAAACAAAATCATGATGAAAATTAACGGTTATTGATGTTAGTTAACTTATCTTTTGATTGACATTTGGTTCATCGGCATTGCAAGTAAGAAAGAAATTAGAGGCCACTGCGAACAAGAGAAGCCATGGTTTAGAGAAGTCTATTTTTTGTCCATGGTGATTGTAATATGACTTTATATAGTACGAAATACATGGAGTAGAATTAAAGGAAACAGTATTCATCCGTTTTTTTTTTTTTTTGGAAAAAATATTGCCATAATATTTATTTTCTTTTTTTAAAAAATAATTTCCATGTTTTTCATTCTTTCCATACTTCCTGCATGCGCGTATCTTCAAACATGTTTTTGGCACCAAAATTTGTTTTAATTTTGGTAAGTAGAGGTATATAGCAATATACGCTATGGTACCATATACTAATTGTCTGAACTGGCCCATTACCCGCAATTCTTATATTATGTTTTTATGACTATATTGCTTGATGTTTTTAGTACATATGAGAGAGTAGATTGATTATAGGGAGAAAAAAGTGGATAATTCAGGAAACCCCATTACAAAGTAGTTTTAATTTCTATTGCTAGTGGCACCTTGTAATGTGTCTATAGGATGATATAATTTGCCCATTACCCGGCCTTAATAGAGATTTACCCTACTTTCTTCTGCTGCTGAAATGGTTTGATCTTTGCCCTGGCTAACTTGAGGCCTTTGTGCACCAGGTTGCTTCTATGCCATTGTCTTCTAGCTTGATCATTCGACTTCCCTGGTTCCGGAAAATTTCCGGTGATGGCTTCCGGTACTTTTAACCGTCTGCGAAGTATATTCTCTAATCTCCCAACTCGCGTAACCTCCCTAAAGTCTAAGCCCACCACTGAAATTCTGGTCACAGTCAATCCTAATCCTGCCTCTGGAAAAAAAATTGATAAATCCAGCAAGCACAAATCCGTTTCCGAAACTGCAAATCCAGAGTCTTCCAAAGAAAGGGCTGTTGAATCTATAGTGAAAAAATTTAAGAATTCGTCAGATAGTTCAAGATTTCGCCGATGCAGTATATACTATGATGTAACAGTACGCCGCCTTGCCATTCGAGGAGGCTTCTCTGCTATTCAAGATATCCTTGAACACCAAAAAAGATACCCTGAAATCGCCAAAGAACGTTTTGCAGTGCGGTTGATCAGGCTTTATGGGGAGGCGAAAATGTTTAGTGAAGCCCGGAAGCTGTTTGATGAATTGCCCAACTTGAAGTGTGAACGAACTGTTCTTTCCTTCAATGTCCTTCTGGGAGCTTGCATCAATTCAGGAGAATTTGATAAAGTTTACGAGTTATTCAAAGAACTACCAGCGAAATTATCAATAGAACCAGATGTTGTTTCATACAATACGGTTATTAGTGCCCTATGTTCCATTGGTTCCTCTGATCGTGCTGTTTTGTTGATGATGGAAATGGATAAGAATAATGTGAAGCCTGATACAGTGACTTTTAACACTATTTTAGATGCATTTTATAAGGCAGAGAGGTTCTCTGCGGCAGAGAAGTTTTGGAGTCTGATGGAGAAGAAAAGTATAGTGGCCAACATCAGGAGTTACAACACAAGGTTGAGAGGTTTGGTGGGAGAAAATCGGAATTTGGATGCTGTGGAGTTGATTGATGAAATGATAGTAAATGGGATTGAGCCAGATAATTATAGTTACAATGCGTTGATCAAAGGTTTTGTTGATGATGAAGATTTAGTAGAAGCTAAGAAGTGGTATATGAAGATGGTGGAAAATGAGTGTATCCCAGATAAGGTAACATTTGGTATGCTCATACCATTTGCTATTGACAAGAATGATTTTGATTATGCATTTGAGTTGTGCAAGAATTCCATAAAAAGAAAGCAAAAGATTTACGGTTCTGTACTCCTGAGGGTCATCGATGGATTGGTTGAGAGATCAAAGAATGATGAAGCAGTAGAGCTCCAGAAGATGATCAAGCAGTAGAGCACTTACACAAGGATGTCCCAATGATTGGCGCCTGCAACTCAAACGATGCCATTTCCACCTAAAAGAAGAACCCTGA
Organism: Knoxia roxburghii; assembly: GCA_030378225.1. NCBI lineage: Eukaryota > Viridiplantae > Streptophyta > Magnoliopsida > Gentianales > Rubiaceae > Knoxia > Knoxia roxburghii. The sequence goes on along the minus strand of CM059420.1, from coordinate 37,580,487 downwards.
TATCCAGTTTCACGACAATCCCTGCCCCTTACGGTTGAGCCTTGCCCTTAAGACTGGAATGGAGGAAATTGGCGCTTCATAAAAGTTTGTTCCTCGCAAGCAGCATCTTCAGTGGGCATGTTTCTCCAGATGATCAGCCATTGTTTACAGGCTGAATAAACTTGTTGGAATAAGTTTATGAGTTTTGCAGAGAAGGATAAGGAAGAAAGGGAGGTAAGTTTTCACCAATATTTACCCTTTCTCTAATTACATGAAACTTCGCATTTATAGTGTTTATTTCTTCCATGTTGCACTGGATTTTCTGCAATACCAATGGCTGATTTGTTGTCTACCCAAATCATGGTAGGATCATCTAGATTATGTCTCAAATCTGAAGGTAATTTTCTCAACTAAATTGCTTGGTTGGCTACTGCTGCTGCTGTAGAAATATACTCAGTTTCAATTGAGGATTGAACCACCACATCTTGCTTTCTTGAGTTCCATGAAAAAGTTCCACTTCCAAATAAGGAAACATAGCCAAAAAGTGGTTCTGAAATTATGAGCTCCTGCATAATCACTGTCTGAATAACCTTGAAGCTCTTGAGTTTCATTCTTGGGAAACCAAAACCTTTGATGTTCCTTAAGATTCTCTTTGCTGCACCAAGATGGATTTAGTAGGAGAATGCATGAACCTTAAGAGTAGGCTAAGAGAGAACATTAAATCTGGTCTTATAGTACACAAATACAGTAAGCTGTCTTCTAAAGGTAGGAGTGTTCACAACTAATGGTGTTTCAACTAGTTTGCATTTTTCCATGTGAAATTTGTTGAACACCTCCAAAGCATATTTGTGAGTATGATATTATCTTCATATTGTTGAATTTCTGTGCCCAAGAAATATTTCATTACTTAGGGCCCTCAATCTCAATCAGCGATTCTTCCAACACATCCTCCTCGTCATCATCACTACAAATCATAAACGAATAGCCCCTCATGTTACACTGATGTGCCATAGTTTAAAATATAATTGATTGTTCTTCCGATATTGCAGTTTTTGTGGTGTGATGTTCTTGATTTTTTTCCCATACCCTAGTTTCTTCCTTTCATTGGGGTTAACTGTTTTCTGGGTTTGATTATATGGTAAGGTAATGTTCTTCCACATTTTCAAGGAAACTCCATGATTTGCTCTTTGCATTTGCGGTACCTCCACAAACTAGCTCTCTCAAAGATGCTGCTCTTATCATTCTCACCATAGTTTTGAGCTCTTCTCCTACTCCACTTGTGAATCCATAAATTAAAAACTACTCAGTCAACCTAGGATCTTTTGTCACAAAACTAGGTCATTATCCATTGATACAATAGATACAAATAATAATTACACAGAATATCCATGTGATTAAAAAGCTTGGAATTGGGATCTCAATTTTCATGACCAAACATATTCAATCCCACCCAATTTTCAATCTATTCCTTCCAATTACTTCCAGCCCAAACAACAAGCCATACCAAGCTAACTTTGTATTGACTAGATGTAATAATCATCGCCCAACATGGAATGAATGTAGTTGTGGAGATGAGGAAGGCGTTGGTTGTTATTATAACTGTACATCAATGGAACCATCCTTGCCACATTTAGTGAAGCCTTTTGGAAAGAAGATGACGATTGGTTTAGACCAAGATACCCCTTATTCAGTCGCTTCCATTCATCTGAAATCATATTATTCACGTGTTCTCTTGCACATTCAACAGAAACTCCATTTTCATTCACCAAGTAATCAACGTAAGACCCGTCAAACCCAGTTTGTCCCTCATCCTTTGAACTTCCCAAATCGTCCCAAAGACGAAGAATTGTTGCTTGAGAAGAAATAATGGGCGATGCGTCATCAAGATTAACTGGGCTTCTTTCACTTGTACCAAAACCCAAGAGGTAGAACAAGTGTACTAAAACAACATGGATTCCTGAGCTTACTTTCCCGTTTTCCAAATATTCATCTGCTTTGGGAAAGCTTTTATAAGACCGTGAAGCAAACCATTGTGATTCCACAAGAAATGCACTGCACAAATCTCCCCACGCTTTCCGTAAGGGTTGAATGGGATTGAAGCCATGCTTTTTCTGAATATTAAGCGCTGCCTCATTTGTGATGCTATAGACAGCCATGAAACACTTCTTCATGTACTCTGGTAATTCATCAATGCCACCTATATCCCATCTGCATTTTCTTAATGAGTAATCAAACACACAATAAAATGAAACTCTCTAAAAACTTATAAAAATAACTGATTTCACGTCTTTGTGTGGCACATGTAGTAATAGTCTGTCCCTATTAAGCCACTCATAAAGCAATTATATTTACTCCCGACAAGAGTTTATAAAAACTTTTTCTGCAAACAAAATCTCTGAATTTGTTTTAAATTGGATTTCCGGCTTTTCTGGTCTCTAGGCATGGTCTGCAATCAAACCTCTTAGGAGATGGTGGTCAGGTAGTTCATTTTGAGGGGTGGGCACCAATTAAATCTCTGAATTTTGTACTGTGGGCTATATGGAAGGCAAGAAACAAGATAATTCTGGACAAGGTTTGATCATTCTAGACTGAGATTCATGTAGCGTAGGATGGACAAAAATGCTAACTTTAACAAACACAATTTAATAATCTAGCATTTAAAAATATAATATTTAAAAGTAAAATGAGAATAAAGATGAGGAAGGTTTTTTTTTTTTTTTTTTTTTTACTTACAACTAAAGAAAAGAAATAATGAGTAAAATACTCTGTAAAACTGAAATTTTTCAAAAATCTTTTTTCATTTTTTTCTTCTGTGTTTCCTAAGAACAGAGAAAAGGAATAGAAGAGGTGTGGAAGAATTCTACTTATTGCCTCTATTTATAGTGAAATACCGCCCCTTTAACAATCGAAAAGAAACTTTCAACTTTTATAAGAAATCAGAACCTTTCAACCCTTGTAAAAAACTATAATATTTCAATTCTTATAAAAAATTACCAGATTTAGTCCAAAATTCTCGACAGTAAATTCTTATTATTATTTTTGAAATACTAACAATTCCCCCTTAGATTGTGTGGTTGTAAATAAAAGAAATTGGCACTTAGCTACCATTGGTACCTTTTTACTGCTTGGGTGAATAGATTTAAATCTTCTGGGTTGCCGTAGAGATCAAAGATATCATCAATAAGGTAAATAAAAGAAATGGTTTTTGTGAGGTCCATCCTTTCATTTGACATGCTGAGGTCACTGAGGCAGGCCATTGGCCATGTGTACCATTTCAATGGTTGGTCCCTTGCATTCTTCAGTTCCTTGGCTATGCCAAGATCATCCCACCATCTAAAAAATAGGTGAAGAAATAAATTGCAACAAATTAGTGCATCATTTTGCACCTTAATTTGGATAATCTATAAAGGAAAAAAAAAGAGATTAAACTAAACCATATCCGTTCTCCAATTTTTAATATATTAATGAAAGACAAGAAAACTAGATGGATCTTTGGTGAAAAATAAGGGAAATTCTACCTTGTTCTTTTTTTTATATAGTGAAGTATTATTTCGTGCATCCTATTTTGTTATTTTGCGCTCTTTTTATATTTAAATTATCCCTGATAAATTAAAAAATATTAATTATAATATTTAAATATAAAAATATATTAAATTACCTAAATACCCTTAATTAATTTACTAAAAATATAAAAAATATTTATAATCATAATTTTTATAAATTTTTAATAGATTAAAAAGAGACTTATAAAATTTTTCGTAAATTAATTAAGACAATTAGGTAATAATAGGAGGAGCAGAAGATAAACAATAAAGGGACAAAAATAAGAATGAAGAGAGTGATACTTAACAAACTAAAGGATTTTTTTTAAAAAGAGGGACGTCCAATAATTAATAAAATAGCGCGATATAACACTACCCTTTGATATATCCTTGTGTATATATAATGTATCTATCAAGATACGATTTCCAAATCACTGCAAATTCTCTCAAGATATTTTCTCTACCAAATATATTCCTACCATGTGTACAATTATACATGTGCTAAATATGCTTAATAATTAATATTCTAAAACAAATAAAATATTAGATTCAGTCATTAATTTTATTCGAATTGTTAAATATTCTAAATCTCAAAAATTCATTTCTAAAAATTTAATTATCAATTAAAATCAACTATTATCATCAAATAATAAAAATATATTGCAAAATGCTCATTAATTAGCAAGGGCACTTACTTGGAAATTTGAAGTAATTCTTGTCTATGTATTCTTCGTGCCATGGAATTTTCAGAATATGATAATTCTCGCAAGCATTTTCCCAGCCCATTAATCCCTTCAAAATCAGTCATCATCAAATTCATTGGCTTCAATCTAGCCAAACTTTTGCGGTAAGGATGCCTCAAAGCTGTTTGAATTATTTTTGCATTATTGTCTTCGAGAAATCTCGTCCATACATTAAGGAGTTGACTGCTGAACTTTTCAGCCGCATCAAGAATATCTTCTCCTTCTATACTTAGTTGAGCTGCTTCATACAGTGCCATCAAAGCCTTGATATCACTTTTTTCTGACTTCATATTGAATCTTCCTTTCTCCTCCATGAACTGGTAAAACACATCTGTTTCACACATGCATGTTAAGCACTTTTGGGGACTATGCTTTTTTGGGTTTTAAAAAGTTTTCTTAGGGTTAAAACTAGTGGCGGAATTAGAAATTTTGGGATGATGGTGCTAATTTGAAAGAAAAAAATGAAGAATTAATGTTAGGAATGAAAGAATAATGAATGATGGAGAAGAAGGTGAAAAAGGATAATTCCAGAACCACCGTGCTGATTTCGTCACTGGTTGAAACAAATTAAACTAAATGAAATCTCTTTTAGTTTTTAAGTGAAAAGTAATACAAAAATAGATTTTTAAGGGATACAAATTGTAAAAAGTTGTAAGAGATTAATTTCCTATACAAGTGTTTGAAAGATAACCCTACCTGGAACCACGTAATAACCTTGTTGTCTGAGTATCCTGAAAGATAGCGAAACTTGGTAAATAGTTGGACGACCAGAATGACCCAAAAAACGATTTTTAATCCTGAAATGGTTATAATGTTTCTGCAGCAGTGCTTGGATTTCTTCTTGGAAGTGATGATCAATCCCCAGCTTTTGAATGGCATCAACCAACGTAAGATCCACCAATGAAGCTTCTCTTTCCGCAGCCTTTAGCTGGTTCCTAACATCCCTTATTTTCTGGGCATGTTTCGCTGACCATAGCTCATCCTGCAACTGATAAAAAACTACCATCCCATAATCACTCAGAACAAGAGATCTTTTTTGTGTTACTGTTCTTATTTAGAACGCATTATTTTGTTATTCACTTCCTCCTCTTTACCAAATTACTCATATAAATTTTACCTAAATTCTTTTAGAAGGAGGGAACAGGTAAAAGAATTTGGATAGAAGTTTAGAGTAATTTTAGAACCAAAAACTGTGAATAATAAAATAAGAGGCGATAAATAAGGACCACACGAAGTTTACGACAATGAATCCAGTACGTACCTGGATGTTCTGATGAGCTCGATGGTAGACTGAAGGATTGATTCTGTAATGAGTACGGAGGTTTTGGTGGGTGTCCCATTTCTGGCAGCTGGCGACGCTGCAATATTTAAAATGATCATCAACTGCGGGTTTTCTATCTGCATATTCAGCAACAGTTCTTCTGGTAAACAATTTAGCCGCAGAATGAGCTGAACTATGAGCAGGAGTTGTTATCATCATGGTGAATGACACTAACGACCAAATTTAACTAAGAGAGGATAGGAAAGAAAACCAACAAAAGCTGGAAATTTTCTGGTCAACTGAATGATAATCACTGAGTATTTATAGATTGATCATAGATCCTACTTACCCCACCCCACACACTGATTTTTTTTTTTTTTTCTTTTTCTATACGTTAAAATATTTATTGTTAACTAGGGTTTCTGCAAATCATATTATACTCCCTTACAAATATATTTTATAATATTCTATTTTTAAAATTACATTTTATATATTTTTATTTTAAAAAATATTATATTTTCATGTGATATTTAATCTGATTATGTATTTAAAAAATAATATATTTTTATGTAATTTTGATATATTCTTTTATTTTAAATAATATACTTTTAATTATATTTGACGCCATACTTGTTATGATTTTTATATTTTTGCTGGTGAAGTATAGAAGTATTTTACGAGAATAGTGCATAAGCGGCCTACATGAATCACGTGAAGCTGGATTGAAGAGTAGGTCATTTTTTGACAGCTGTCTATACAGCGGCCACTCACCAATTATAATCTTATTCTGACACTTTTCGTATATAAAGTTGATCCGAGTATTATGCGTTATACTCCCTCTATTTTTAAGCAATAATTGTGTTCAAAAAAAATAGCTTAAATGTAATTTTAGTCCTTCATAATAAGAGTAATTATATTTTTGGTTCATCTTATGTTTTGAGTGGTAATATTAGTTTCTTTTTATAACAAATTTAGTCATTTTTTACGGAAAAAGTTTAGAACATAACGGATTAACTCATTTAATCGCTAGTCAAATTTAATTTTTTCTTTAAAATAATTTGTACCATGATGTTTTTAACTAAATTTATGATCCGGATACTCATGAATATTCAATCCATTTATGGTTTCGACCTTCATTTTGGATTGCGAGTCGATCTAAATGGGTTGAAACATTCATGAGAAATCGAGTCATAAAATGAATTGAAAACATTATGGTACAAATTATTGTCACTCAAAATATAAGATGGACCAAAAATAGAATTATTCCTATTAAGAGGGATCAAAACTACATTTACGCCAAAATAATTATTAAAAAAATAATTAATAAATACTTGACACGAGTTGTATCTATTTAAAAGTTGTTTTATATCTAAATAAAACTATTTTCTTAATATGATCTGGAGGGAGTATAAAAATAATTTTATGAGGAGTCCAACTCCAAGTCCTATTGACAAAGCCTACCCAAGTATATATTGAATATTGAGCAATATCATCATCCTATACCTAATTTATCCACTAATTAATTAGGAGTTAGCCATTGTACGAATAAAGAAAAAAAATGAGTTTGTGGTTATTGTAGCATTGATTTTTTTTTTTTAAAGCAATTATAGGATTGATTCTAACATACAGACAATGACAAGAATGAGTTTGTTGGTTAGACAATGACAAGAATGAGTTTGTTGGTTACTTTAGCATCTCATACTTGAGTAGTGAGTTTGTTGGTTTCGGAAATAATTTTCAAAATTAACATTAAAACGACTTATCGATGTTTAAAAATTATTTAGTTTTTTACCCTTTCAAATCTTTATTTCAAATCTTTATTTAGTGAAAAGCTTTGGTTATAAATACTCTCTTTAGCTACAATAGAGTAATAATGCGGAAGAGAAAATAATGAAACTTTTTATTATGACTCAACAATCAACATATCACGGTAAGTAAAAATTAGAAATAAAAATTGTACTTACGTAATTTTAAGATCTGTTTGATAAAATTTAATTTCTTCATTGTTCTAACAGCCAACCTGCTTGCCCTAACAGCCAAACTCCAATGGTTAAAGAGCTTGCTCGCAAGTTTTGGTATTTTTCATACCTCTCATATTTTCATATATTGTGATAGTCAGTCTACTCTTCATATTGCTGCTAACCCGGTGTTTCATGAGCGCACAAAACATATTGAGATAGACTGTCATTTTGTTCGTGAAGTCATCAGTGTCACCATGTTTCTACTCAAAATTAGTTAGCTAATATCTTCACCAAGGCACTTGATCATGTGCAGTTTGATAGATTACATCCCAAATTTAGCATTTGTGATCTACATGCTCCAACTTGAAGGGCGATGTGATTGTATTATAATTATATTTAGATAAATTGTAAATACAGTAAATTATTATTTACTATTTCATATTATTCTAGGATTAAGAAAGAAACCCTGCAACTCTGTATGTATAAATACTCTTTTATCATATATTAATGAAATATGGGTTTGTACAAAATCTCTTTCTATTTTGTCACCTTTAATAAACCTATGGCAAAGTTAAGGTCTGTTTGATAGAGCAATTGTGTGCAACAAAAAAAAAAAGAAAACAAAAAGTTTTATTTACTGCCCTTATTTGTTATTCACCATCTTCTTTTTAAAATTGCCTATATTCTTACTCACTGCCCCCATTGCCTCTCACCGGTGGAACCTCCACCGTTGTCTTCTTCTTCTTCTTCTTCTTCTGGGCTCCCTCCCGTCGAGTCGCACAGCCAGTTCTCGATCGCCATGGATCGAGGACACGCCATGGCGATCCACTGCCGCCGCTTCAGTGCCACCACAATTCGGACACGTCATGGCGACGGAAACTGGATCTACAGCTGGAAGATCGTTCGCATTGATCGATGGATGATGAACCGCAATGGTGCGTCTTCAAATGGCAAACAAACTTGCCGCCACCACTGCGTTCTCTATCACGTCTGAAAGCGTGAACGGCGGGAGAAAGGAGGAGGGAGTTTAAGATCGGGAGAGGGAAGAAGAGGAACGGTTGTGACGGTGACAGTGGTTGTCGTTGTCTGTCAATGACGACGGCGGCGGAGTGCAGAGGGGGAAGGGAGAGGTGGAAGAGAAGAGGGAGAGTCAAGGCATTTGCCTAAAAGTTAAGTGCAATTAGGTCTAAATGGGGATAGTAAATAAGAATTCTTTTTAAAAAAAGGTAAATAGAACGTCATCTAACCCTATTTTTGTTTTTCCCAATTACTTTTTCGGTAGGAACTAGAACGTCATCCGCAGTCTTCCCGCTAGGCATCAACGATTGCAATTTCTCATATTCTTACTGTCTTTTTTAATTAGAAATTAAATGTCTAAACTTTTTAGATGGCATTTATAATTCTCGCTATATACATAAAGTACGTGTATTACGCACAAAACCCTTAAAGAAGTTAATGTAAGGTTTTAGACTTAACGTTAATATATAAATATGGTTATTGTACATTAAAGTGTTGTCTATATAGTTATGCCTAATTAAAGTGATCAATTAAGTTTAATAAGGCATAAGTATCTTTTAAGTATGGAATATTATTGTGCAGAAACCGGTATATTCCTATAATTACTTTTTTGCGATGGGTGAAACTGTAATTTAGGAAATCCTGATATTATAAATAAAGGTTATGGTCCCCGGGTGAATCAAGACTTTCTGTTTTTCTTATTCCCCATCAATAAGAAAAATACTAGGGAAACTATCTCTCTGGAAAGGAGGCTGATAATCACCTGGAAGACCATTGCCGGGATTCATCACGAGATTAATTCAACCATCAATTCAGTTGCTTGGTCTATCAATCAATCACTATGGATCAAGGTACGCTTCCGCTTCAGTTTATCCCAATAATTGATTGAAGGTTTATGTTCTTAGGAATTAATTTCCTTACAAGTGGTATCAGAGCGAGGTTCATATCAATTATTTGGGAATCAATTAAATTATATTAATCTAATTCCATGTTTGGTTATTTGGAATTAATTGATGAATATTTGGTTCATTTGAAATAATTATGATTTATGTGATCCGGTTGATTTTGGATCAATTTGCCATGAGATTATTTTGTTATATGCAAATTAAAGTTGTAATTTTGCATGGTTCTCGATTTCTTAAGCGAAATTGCTATGGCTTTACTATTTACTACTGTTTAGAAAACTGGGTTAATTATAAGCTTTGTCGCTGGAAAAATTTTTTTTTTTTGGTTCTTCTTCAAGCAGCGAACGTCGCCGCCTACGGTTCCCATCAAGCAGAACGGCTTTTGGTTCCGCCGCTCACCGCCGCGACATAACGTTCGGATTTGGCTTCCCGTTCGGCTTTAGTTTGCGGTTTTGAACGGTCGCTGTTCTGTCGCCTGATTCGGATTTGGTCTCTGGCTTTGGCCTCCCGGTCGCCTGCGTCGAAGAAGCGGAACGGTCGCGAACGTTTTGTGACCGCCGGAGACCTCCGCTTCTTCGCCCAGTAGCCGGCGGATTTCTCCGTTCTCCACCTTGCGTTCTTTTTTGGTCCTCGGTTTCGCCACCATCATCTTCGTTTTCTTCGCCGCTTACGGTTTTGCGGTGAAGGTCTCGACTTGGTGGCGGTGAAGACGTCGGTGGAGACGATGGTGGGCAGCAGCGGCGGCGGGTGTTGGGCAGCGGCGGCGGCTCTGTTCTGTTTTGAACGAAGAAGAAGAAGCAAGAATTTTAGGGTTTCATGGTTAATTTTATAAAAATATTGCAGTTCCAGTCCCTAAAGTTTATAAGTTTTATAAATTATTCTTACAGATTTAGTTATAATTCAATTAGGTCCAGAAACTTTTATGATTTCTTGTTTTGACCCTGAATTATTAAAGAACTTACAAATTGGCTTGTAAACTTTTAGGTAATTGCAATTTTAACCCTAAAGTTAAAAGAAATCATATTTTGGACTATTTAAGTTTGGAAAAATTTTATTTGGTTGCAAAATTTTTCAAAACCTTAATTAGTTCAGATTTTGGGATTACAGATAATATGATTTATTTATTTTGACATAAAATATAAGGTTTATAACACCTAGTATATTTTGGTTGATTAGATGACATAAAAAGTTGCCAAAGTAACCTCTTTTGTGTTTGATGATCAATTTTAAATTACCAAGGTGATTGTGTGTGTTTTAATATCATGCGGGTGACGATCGGCCCAAAGGAAGGTCCTCACTTGGCCGAAATTAAAACATACTTGCGGTAATAAATATGTGACAATATTAGGTTTTTCCATGTGAATAATAAGTCGGCCCAAAGGAAGGCTTATTATTTGATAGGAGTGTATTGTCAATATTTGATTACTGCAACAAGAGTATCACTTGCAAATTGACGTTTCTGTCCAAAGACTAAACCCAATGTTGCACTAGATATCTTGTGATGGGGATGTCAATTTAAATTTCGTCATATTTTTTTTTAGTGTGAGCTTATGTTTGGTTATTTTGTTTTTCCAGTTGATTCTGCTGCAATTATTTCTGCCAATGTTAATTCTATTCCAACACTTAATGGTGCAAATTTCAAGAATTGGAAGGACAATGTTCTGATAGTTCTTGGTTGCATGGATCTAGACCTTGCGCTTCGGTCTGATTGCCCCCCTGCTCTTACGGATACTAGTTCCTATGAGGAAAGAAGGAACATGGAGCGGTGGGAGCGATCAAATCGCCTGAGTCTAATGATCATGAAGCGGTCAATTCCGGAAACCTTTAGGGGCACTGTTAAAGAGGAAAACAATGCCAATTTGTTCCTGCAAGAACTCGAAAAGTCTTTTGTTAAAAGTGATAAAGGGGAAACAAGCACTCTCTTGAGTAAACTTGTTTCCATGAGGTATAAGAGTTCTGGGAACATAAGGGAGTACATTTTGCAGATGTCTAATGTTGCTTCAAAATTAAGGGCACTGCAGTTAGACTTGTCTGATGACTTGTTGGTGCATTTGGTACTTATTTCCCTTCCTGCACAGTTTGGGCAGTTTAAAGTCAGTTATAACTGCCAAAAGGAAAAATGGGATCTTAACGAACTCATTTCTCACTGTGTGCAAGAAGAGGAAAGATTGAAGCAAGAAAAGACTGAGAGTGCTCATTTGGCAACAACCTCTAAACAGAATAACAAGAACAAAAGGAAAAAGAAGGATAAGGAAGTTGCAGTTGCAGCACCACAAAAGAAACAGACTAAGGAATCCTCTTGTTTCTTCTGTCGTGACACTTCTCATCAAAAGAAACAATGCACCAAATATCATGCTTGGCGTGCCAAGAAAGGTATGGTCATTGTTAATGTTTGTTCTGAGGTTAATTTGGTTTCAGTACCAAGACATACTTGGTGGGTAGATTCCGGTGCTACTGCTCACATAAGTGTGTCTTTGCAGGGTTGCCTCCATTATCGCAAACCAATTGATGCTGAAAGAATCATCTATGTGGGGAATGGCGAGACGGCTGAAGTTGAGGCAATAGGCACATTTAGGTTGTTATTAAAGACTGGTTTTTATTTGGATTTGGAAGACACTTATGTTGTTCCGTCATTTAGACGGAATTTAATTTCTGTTTCTTTATTGGACAAATCAGGTTACTTTTGTCTTCTTGGAAACAATAAAGTTAGTCTTTCATTTAATTCAAAGCAGGTTGGAACTGGCTCTTTAATTAGTAATGATAACCTTTATTTGCTTGATACTATTGTTTCATACAATGAAACCTTGCATGTGGATACACGTGGTACTAAACGCAAATTAATCAATGAGAATTCCATTACTCTTTGGCATAAGCGCTTAGGTCACATCTCTAGACAGAGAATTGAAAGACTTGTGTCAGATGGAATTCTTGATACATTGGACTCTACAGATTCTCAAATTTGTGTTGAGTGCATTAAGGGAAAACAAACAGATAAAAGGAGATTTGAGGCTGAAAGATCTAAAGATGTCTTAGAACTGATACATACAGATATTTGTGGGCCATTCCCTACGGCTTCTTGGAATGGTCAAACATATTTTATCACGTTCATAGATGATTTTTCACGATATGGTTACCTTTATCTCATTCATGAGAAGTCACAAGCCCTAAACGTGTTCAAAAGCTTTAAGGCTGAAGTTGAAAATCAGCTTGGAAAAAGCATTAAGGCTGTCAGATCTGATCGTGGTGGTGAATACTACGGTAGATATGATGGATCAGGTGAACAACGTCCGGGCCCATTTGCTAAATTCCTCGATGAGTGTGGCATTGTCCCACAGTACACCATGCCTGGTAGTCCTACTATGAATGGTGTTGCTGAAAGGCGAAATAGGACAATTAAAGATATGGTAAGAAGTATGATAAGTCGTACTTCTTTACCGAATACACTCTGGGGTGAAGCACTAAAGACTGCAACCTATATACTTAACAGAGTTCCAACTAAAGCAACTGTTAAAACCCCTTATGAACTATGGACTGGCAGAAAACCCAGTATTAGGCACTTTCATGTTTGGGGTTGTCCAGCTGAAGCTAGGCCTTATAAGCCTAGTGAAAGAAAACTGGATTCAAGAACCATAAGTTGCTATTTTGTTGGATACGCTGAAAGGTCTAGGGGATTCAAATTCTATGATCCCAAAAGCATATCCTTTTTTGAGACGGGAAATGCCCAATTCTTTGAGGATATTGAGTTTGGAGGGGAAGATAAGGTTAATGACTTTGTCCTTGAAGAGGAATTAGTTTCTCTTCCTACGGTTGTAATTCCTGAAGTTGTTCAAGAATTACAAGACAATGTCGATGATTTCCCTCATCAAGAACAAAATCATGAAGAACAAACTCAACAGCCTCAAGAACAAATGCCATTAAGAAGATCCACTAGAGAAAGGAGAAATGCTATTCCGGATGACTATATAGTGTTTCTCATGGAACATGAAGAAGCCAATGAAATGGTGGGAGATGATCCAATCAACTTTCACCAGACCATTGAAAGTTCCAATTCTCAAAAGTGGATAGATGCCATGAATGAGGAAATCAAGTCAATGAAAGACAATGACGTTTGGGATCTTGTCCCATTACCTGAAGGTGTGAAACCCATTGGTTGCAAATGGATATTTAAAACCAAACGGGATTCAAAAGGTAATGTGGAAAGATATAAGGCACGTCTTGTTGCAAAAGGATTTACTCAAAAGGAAGACATCGACTATACAGAGACTTTCTCTCCAGTATCATCGAAAGACTCTTTTAGGACCATAATGGCATTAGTGGCTCATTTTGATCTTGAGCTTCATCAGATGGATGTTAAGACAGCGTTTCTCAATGGAGACATTGATGAAACAATATATATGATGCAACCTGAAAACTTTGTTTCTAAACATTCAAAGCAGATGGTGTGCAAACTAAAGAAATCCATCTATGGGCTCAAACAAGCTTCCCGTCAATGGTATCGCAAATTCCATCAAGTGATCATCTCTTTTGGTTTTGAGGTGAATTTAGTGGATGATTGTGTATATCATAAGTTCTGTGGGAGTAGACATATTTTTCTGGTTTTGTATGTTGATGACATACTGCTTGCCTGCAATGATATAGGCTTATTGCACGAAACCAAGAAATTTCTTTCAGATCATTTTGAGATGAAAGATCTTGGCGACGCCTCTTTTGTATTAAGTATACAGATATTTCGAGATCACTCTCGAGGTATATTACAGTTGTCACAAAAGAGCTATATCGAAAAAATTCTTAAAAGATTTGGGATGCAGGATTGCAAGCCATGTGCTACTCCAGTTTCTAAGGGAGACAAGTTCAGTCTCAATCAATGCCCCAAGAACTCTTTCGAAAGAAAGGAAATGCAAAAAATTCCCTATGCTTCTGCTGTGGGAAGTCTAATGTATGCTCGGGTATGTACGCGTCCAGATATTGCGTTCATTGTTGGAGTTTTAGGCAGATACTTAAGTAATTTCGGTATGGAACATTGGGGAGCAGCCAAACGGGTCATGCAGTATCTTCTTGGAACTTTGGATTATATGCTCACTTATCAGAGGTCGGATCAGTTAGAGATCATTTGGTACTCCGACTCTAATTAAAGTGGATGTTTTCAAGCATCCAATCATGTTATATGGCTGCTAATTTTGGTCACGAGTTTGTAAATTGTCAATGGTATTGAAAGACCACTTAAGTTATTTTGGGACAATAAAGCAACCGTGAAATTCTCTAACAATAATAGGAGTTCCTCTAAGTCTAAACACTTAGAGATTAAGTACCTAGTTGTTAGAGAAGTAATTCAGAATAATTAATTTTTCATTGAGCACATAAAGACAAACTCCAATATTGCCACCCTAGGTCTTTCTTGAGCATGTTGCTCAAATGGGTGTGTTATTGTCTGATGATGTATCAGTTTAGTGGGAGTTTTTAATTTTTCAGTTTGTTCGTGGTTTCGAACACTTCGGTTTAAGTTTTGGATTGGTTTTAATGCTGCAGCGTAAACCATAAAGTTAAAGTTTAAAGTTTCAATTTTTCAGTTGTGCTCATATTCTGATTTTCATATTAAATTGATCTCATTAAAGTTCAGTTGGACCAGTTGGATTTAGGCACGTTAAAGATCACATCACGTGAAATTTCCATGCTGTGCATCCATACTTGATCCATGTCATTTGGCTATGTTGACATATGTGACCATTGATGGGTCTAGTTGCATTAGTCGCAGCGAAAGCCTCTTTGATCCTATGTTGATATAGTTAATGGACGAGATTGTGAAAGATATGTTATGACAACAAATTCAGAGTACTCATTCAGTTCATGTACAATTATAAGGTATATATATTACGTTAGTCCAAGTGGGAGATTGTAAGGTTTTGGACTTAACGTTAATATATAAATATGGTTATTGTACATTAAAGTGTTGTCTATATAGTTATGCCTAATTAAAGTGATCAATTAAGTTTAATAAGGCATAAGTATCTTTTAAGTATGGAATATTATTGTGCAGAAACCGGTATATTCCTATAATTACTTTTTTGCGATGGGTGAAACTGTAATTTAGGAAATCCTGATATTATAAATAAAGGTTATGGTCCCCGGGTGAATCAAGACTTTCTGTTTTTCTTATTCCCCATCAATAAGAAAAATACTAGGGAAACTATCTCTCTGGAAAGGAGGCTGATAATCACCTGGAAGACCATTGCCGGGATTCATCACGAGATTAATTCAACCATCAATTCAGTTGCTTGGTCTGTCAATCAATCACTATGGATCAAGGTACGCTTCCGCTTCAGTTTATCCCAATAATTGATTGAAGGTTTATGTTCTTAGGAATTAATTTCCTTACAGTTAAACCTATATTTCTTGTTCTATTTTATAATAAAAATCTTAATTAAAAAATCTGACACCGCCGACGCCCCTCCCCACTTAGGCATATTTTGCTTCTCCTCCTCTCCTTCTTTTGTGGTCTATTTATAAGCCGTACGGTTGGGCAAATTAAATAGCACCCTCCTGTCCTCTGAGTACATGTCCGCCGTTATTTATATAGTATTTCTTATTTTTTGTATGTTTCATAATTTTTTGACTTTTCAGCATTTTTTTCTCCTTCCTCGTGCGGTAGCTGCATTTCATTTCCTCAGTACATATGTTGTTTTTTCTTAAATTTTATTAGTTATCGTTTTTTTTTTTAATTGTTTCAATTTAGATTAAAATATTTTTTTCTTTCTTTTAAGTAACAAAGTAATTTTATCAAAATTTATAAATTACCGTCTCAAAAGATAAAACAGTAATTAATAACCCCCTTTTGTTCATTCCTACAGTTTTTCGCCATTTGTTTCTTTTTTTTACTTTTTTTTGTTTATTTACTTTTTACTTTTTTTACCCTAAAACATATTAAAATATTTTTTAAAATACATTGAAAATATGTTTTTATGCTATCACTTTCTTCTGCACATTTTTTTTTTCAGTTTCTGTCTTCATGAATTTTCTTCACAAGTTTCTTAACTTTGGGTTATATTGTAGTCTTATAGGAGCAATTTTGCTCATATAGGACTGCATCACTCTAGCACTAAAGTGACGCGTTGTAGCTGCAGTGACATGCGTCACTATAGTGGTTTTTTTTTAAATGTTTTTTTTTGTTTTCTTAATCAACATATATATATATTTATATTTTTCACTTTTTTTTCAATCAATATTTTTTAATCAATATTATAACATATTTTATCACATGCCAAAAAATATAATATCAACATATAACAAATATCATATCACAGGACAAAAAATATCATATCAGCATATATCATAACATATATCATATCAGTATATTATAGATATCATATCAACATATAACATATATCATATCACAAATACACAAAGATATCATATCAGTATATAACATATATCATATCATAAGACAAAAGATATCATATCAGCATATAACAGATATGGCTTGACAAGACAAAAGATATGTTTTAAACCAAGGAAGCCGGCTCTCTATGTTTTAGTTTTTATTTAATTGGGATTTTTTTCTTTTTTTTTTCCTTCCCTTTTGAAACTTTTTTTTGTCCTTTTTTTTTCTAAACAATTCATTTTTTTTATTTTTTTGAATTTTTTTAAAAAATGATAAAAAATATTTTTTAATTATTATTTTAATTATTTATTTTATAATTAAAATAAATAAGACAGTAGAGATCATATTAATGGACAATAAATATCATATCACAACTATAAAAGAAATCATACATTAGAACTAAAACATACTTAACAAGGAGATCAAATCACGATTATATAGACATCATATAACAAAATAGTAAATATCAGATCATCGAAAAATAAATATCATATCATAACTATAAAAGAAATCATACATTTTAACTAAAATAAACTTTACAAAGGGGATCAAATCATGATTATATAGACATCATATCACAAAATGTAGACATCAGATCATCGAAAAACATATATCATATCATAACTATAAAAGAAATCATCTCATAGAACTAAAACATACTTAACAAGGGAGATCAAATCATGATTATATGGACATCATATCACAAAAAAGTAGACATTAAATCATCGAAAAACAGCTATCATATCACAAATATAAAAAGAAATCATATCAGTATATTACAGATATCATATCAGCATATAACAAATATCATATCACAAGACAAGAGATATCATATCTGTAACATTCGGTCCCACATCATTAGTTTACAACTTGAGTAACTTGTATATAACTTCCAATCTCATAGGCTACTGATAACTTCGATTAACCATTTTGGGCTAGCGATGACGAAACCTGAAAGTTTTTGGGCCAGTCTATGAGACTGGGATGTTACAGTGGTATCAGAGCATATCCTGGTCTAGGAGCTAAGTGCTACGTTACCTCCGAGCACAAAGGGACAAGTGTTATGTCACCACTGAGCCTAAAGGGACAAGTTGTTATGTCACCGCTGAGCCCAATGGGACAAGTTACAGGAGCCACCTCTAGAATCCCACTCCGGGAGAAAATTGGGCCATAAGTACTTGCTTGTTGGGATTTGCGAGGACGCAAATATCCAAAGGGAAGGGGGAGGAGATTGTAACATCCGGTCCCACATCATTAGTTTACAACTTGAGTAACTTGTATATAATTTCCAATCTCATAGGCTACTAATAACTTCGATTAACCATTTTGGGCTAGCGATGACGAAACCTGAAAGTTTTTGGGCCAGTCTATGAGACTGGGATGTTACAGTGGTATCAGAGCATATCCTGGTCTAGGAGCTAAGTGCTACGTTACCTCTGAGCACAAAGGGACAAGTGTTATGCCACCACTGAGCCTAAAGGGACAAGTTGTTATGTCACCGCTGAGCCCAATGGGACAAGTTACAGGAGCCACCTCTAGAATCCCACTCCGGAAGAAAATTGGGCCATAAGTACTTGCTTGTTGGGATTTGCGAGGACGCAAATATCCAAAGGGAAGGGGGAGGAGATTGTAACATCCCGTCCCATATCGTTAGTTTACAACTTGAGTGACTTGTGTATAATTTCCAATTTCATAGGCTACTAATAACTTGGGTTAATTATTTTGGGCTAGCGAGGACGAAACCTGAAAGTTTTTGGGTCAGTCTATGAGATCATATTACAAGACAAAAGAAATTATATCACAATTATATAAAATTATTTAATTATAAAATGAATAAAATAATAATTAATTTTTTTAAAAAAATTATCATTTAAAAAATTAAAAAATTAAAAAAATACTAAATTATTTTTGAAAACGGAAAAAAAAGTCTCTAGAAAGAAGAAAAAAAATGATCCATGCTAATGGAAAAAGGAAGAAAAAGAAAAAAAACTAGGCTCCTTGAAAAAAAAAAAACTGACGACTTATTGACTGACGCGCTTCTGTCCACGTTAGTTCGCGTCAGCTCCTATATAGGAGTATGATATAATTTATCATTTTATTACTATTTTAATTATTTCAAAATATAAAATTTTAACATTTTCATATAAATTAAATAAATTTTAATAAAAGTTTTTAAAATTATTTAATTCATTTAAAACGTAAGATTATATTATTTTTGTTTTAGGTTGTTATTCTCTCTCTCTCCGTTTTTTTTAATGCATAAGAAATATATCATCACGGATTTATATCAAATTCAATATGTCTTTATATCAAATAGTCATGTAATTTAATTTTTTCTATAGAATGTACGTGAAGTAAAGCATTGATTATATTAAATAAAGTATAAGTTTAACTCATGTAAAATATGTGTTTATATCAATTATAACAAAATTTTGTATCATTTCAAAAGAGTTTTATAAACTTTTTTATATCAAGTAAAATGTGATTATATATAAAAAAAAAGTATGATTTTATATAATGTACAATAAGGATTTATATGAATTATAAATGAGTTTCATCAAAAAAAAATTTTTAAAAATTATTATAATGGCTCTAGTAGAGATTTATATTATATAGAATAGAAGTTTATCATGTAAACTATAAATTTATATCTTCTCTAATAGTGATTTATATCATGTCACTGGTACAAAATTGGTTTATTGTCACATCTATATTATCACATTAAATACGAAATGTGATAATTGACATTTATTAACACACTAATTTACTACCTAATATAACATTACATAATTGATGTCTCTATAAATATGTTATTGGAACACTAAATTAAATTTTATTATGACATTTGACGTAGTTGTGGTAATATATTTAAATTATGACATCAACAAGTGTAGTATATTTTTATGAGAATATAGTGACATTGTTTAGTGCAATTTATATCAAATGTATTATCACATTTTTTTTAGATATTAACACATCAATAAGTGTAATTATAAACATTATAAAAAATATATAATTTTTTTATTTATATTAATACACTATATAATATGATAATAATAAGGGAATTTTACTCTCACATTAGAAAAAGAGAGGAGTGTATACCACTATTTAAGTAGATGAACTTTTAGTGGGTATTGAAATTCATGCTCTACATTATACGTTACATGTCCTGCTCGCGTGCGCGCGCCCCAAAATAGCTTTAACTTGTGTGCGAGCGTACGCCCGCGCCTGCTGACATGAATGTCGGACCGCTCGTAGGCAAAAACGGTGAGTCTGATCAACCTGCGTTTTGCTTCGTTTCACAACTAATTATAACATTTACATATGTTATAATAAATTTAAATCATGGTCTACACAAACAATACAAAATGTCACAATATACACTTTATTACAACATTTACATATGTTATAATATATTTAAAATATGGTCTAATATAACACTCTTAAACACGTATCTTGACATTTTATAGTGTTTTGATAGCTATTAAACCTATTATCACGCCACCATATAAGGACACTAAAATTTCGTGTCACAATAGGCTAAAATGTGACAAATTGTTATATATTAAGACATTTACACGTGTGTCAGTAAGCCGAATTTGTACTAGTGTGTTCAAAAGAGTTTTATAATTTTTTTTATTGTAAAAATTTTAGTAAGGGTTTAACTATAAATTTTGTATTAACTATAACATTGATTTATATTATTTACAGAGGGTTTCATTAATTTGTTTATATTAAGTATATGTGTAAAATAAAGGATGAGATTATATGAACAGGTTGGGGATACATTCTAAGAACAGGAGATGGAATCTTTGGTTATGCAGCTATCGGAAGCCTTTCAAATGGCTCGGTGCTGCAAGCGGAAATTGAAGCGGTTCTTCAGGAGATAAGATACTGCACAAGCAAAGTTATGACAAGGGTGCAAATTATGATGGATAATTTAATGGTAGTTGAAATGATAAAAGGAAAAATGAATCTGGCGTTGCGTTACTTTAGCAAACTCAAGGAAATTCAGGGCTCACTCTTAGAATTACAGAGATCAGTGGGACACGTACACAGAAAAGGGAATGTATCGACAGATTTCCTGGCGGGAATTGGTCTTTTAGGGAAAACACACAGCTTGAATCTTTTGATGACCTTCGAAGGAGACTCAAAGGGCTGATATACTTAGATGCACAAGGAACACCGAGCTTTAAAATTATGACTTACTAATTGGTTGTAAATAGCATAGTTTTTAGTTACTAACTTTTTTGCTAGCTTGTAAGCAGGAAATGACTTTATTTTTTTGCAAAAACTCTAAATTGCTCTTTTATTTTGTAAAGTGCAGCACCCATTATTAATCACAAGGTAACCACTCGCGCCGATTTTCAAATCGTTCTACTTGAAGACTGTTTAAAAAAAAGATTATATGAATTAAAGTCGGAATTTAATATCATATATAGTAAATATTTTAGTCAGTATTTATATTAATTAAAATGGAAATTTATGTCGAATCGGGCACTGTCATCAATCAGATGCCCAGTCACTCCGTCCCTCAATCCAATTAATAAAGAATGTAGGGAGAGGGAGTTTTGGCAATTAGATTACAACATAGGAAAATCTAAGAAGTTAAACAATACCACTTTTTAATAAAGAATCTTTAGTTGGTTATGTAAGCACGCAACCAGTTCGGTACCCCAAGCCTACTGATATTAAATTCGGAATTTAATAAAACTCTCTTTCCTAGTGTCCATTTTTCATCAAATGAGTCAGTGTTTGGTTATTATATTGAAGATTATTGTTCAGTTATTCATCAAATGAGTTTGGGGTTTAGTTATTATATAAAAGGTTATGATTCGATTATTCAGCAAATGGGTTAGGAGTTTAGTTATTATATAAATTGTTAAGGTTAGGTGTTTTAATCAAATGAGTTAGGGTTTAGTTATTATATAAAAGGTGATGGTCCAGTTATTCATTAAATGTGGTTTAGTTATTATATAAAATGTTAGGGTTCTGTTATTCATCAAATTGGTTAGATGTTAATTATTATATAAAAGGTTAGGGTTCAGTTATTTATCAAATGAGTTAGGGGTTAGTTATTATATAAAATGTTAGGGTTTAGTTATTCAACAAATGAGTTAGGAGTTTTCATCAAATTGGTTATGGGTTGGTTATTATATAAAAGGTTAGGGTTCATTTATTAATCAAAGGGTATTACAAGTTACCGCCTCAATTTTGACAAAATTGTCCTTTTGCTTTAAGGGGGGAAAGAAAGAGGGTACTATATCGGAGGGTGTTTTAGTTCAAATTGGGACGATAACTAGTAAAATTTTTAATCAAATGGGTTAGGGGTTTTCATCGAATGAGTTAGAGTTTAGTTATTATATAACATATATGAGTTCAGTTATTCATCAAATGAGATTCTTAAAACTAACCTTTTTTTTTATGTAACTTGCGAATTTATCAATATTTTTTTGATGAATAAGTCAAATATCCATCAACTAATGCAAAATCCCAATTCTTCTCAAGTAAAGAAAGACAATATAAACTGTACCTTAAACAAATATACAAAAATATTATTGTATAAAGTAATCAAACAGAACAAATGTAAACAAAAGACATAAATGGATAAAATGGTTTTCATCATGATAATAATATATTATTTTCATTAACATTATTTTTGTTTTCATCAGAACTATGTGTCATCTAATAAAAGATCTCGTTTTCTTCAAATATAATTCAAAAAATAAAAGAAAAGGATTTAAATTTTAGTATTGCAGTGTTCCTTTTAGAAAACATACCATACATACAATGTATAAAGTATTTCAAACTGAGCAAATTTATATGAAAAAATAAAAATAAAAAATATTTTCAGCAACTATAGTTGAACCGTACCATGTTTTAATCATGTATAATTTGTCCCTTTTCACCAACAAAAAAAAAAAAAAATCAAATATTCATACTCTTCTCCTTTAGAATAAAGAGTTTCAATTAAATAGGTTATACAAATAAAGTGTCCGTCAAGCAATTATATTCAAAATATTAACCAGTTTTTTATGTATTTGGGTGATTCATCAATATATTTCTGATGAATAAGTGGAGTGTTCATCAACTAATGTAGAATCCAACTGCTACTCAAGCAAATAAAGACAATATAAATTATACTTTCGAATGAAATCTACAAATTTTTAAAGTGAAAACTCATTTCAGCATTGCACAAAACATCTCCATCCTAATAAAGGAATTACACAACTGGAACTTAACTTATCATATACCAAGATTTATGCCTAAAACAACATTTCTAAAATATACAACAGAATGGATTTAAAATAGTGTTCATCAAATTCAAAAAACGTTGTCATCAAATAAATCTGCACGTTTTCATAAAGCTCCTCAAACGGGACAAATGTAAAAAAAAAAAAAAAAAAAACATAAAATAGACATAATGATTTTCATCAATGTAAGAATATATTATTTTCATCAATATTATTTTTGTTTTCATCAGAACTGTGTGTCATCTAAGAAAAGATCCAATTTTCTTCAAATATAGTTTCAAAAATAAAAGAAAAAGAATCAATATACCGCATAAAGCAACTCAAGTGGGTTAAGGCAAAACCCATTAATGGCTTTCTTCAACTTAGAAACTCTTCATTTTCATTTGTGATTGGTCTGTTAATGAAGGCAACTCCTTGATTTTGGTTTGATACTTGTTGCATGACTCTTTGACCCTAAGCAAGAACCAGAAAAATAAGGTGAATTGGTAAAAATTATCATCCAAATCTGGAAGATAATAGTGAATTCGAATCAAAACATAATTAATCAGAAGAGGGAGAGAGATATGATTAATAATGATGATGATTCATCATCCAATTTCAATGCAATATTTGAGGGGCTGCTGGAGAACTTGGTCTTCAAAGTTCTGGCGTTGGTTGGTACTATAAAGGCTGAATGTAGTTTATAGAGGTGAATGTTTAATGGGAATCCTCATATTAGGAAAAAAAATTGGATTAGTATTTAATTAAATTTTTAAATTGATTTAGTTAATTTTAATAGTGTTTGCATCAGTTAATTTACCATGTTTTCATCCTTTCCAAAACTCTCCCAGATGCGTGTGTTTCCACCACTCAATTTTCAACAATTTTTTTATTTATTTTTTAATTTAGAGGCATATAACAAAATACCCTAGGGTGTACTATATACTAATTGCTTATAACCGTGAGGTATTAGTTTGAACCTCAGGGCCCTAAGTCATTAAAAAAAATTTATAGAAAATTAAATGCTACAAATCTAATTTACCATTCAAACTTTTAGTAAAAGTATAAATTTTTAACTCTTTTTTTCACTTGTGTTCATTTACTTTTTGGCCATCAATATTATAATTTTTAGTGGGGCAACAACTAAATTTTTTTGTAATATTAAAACATATTAAGAGTATTTTAGAATTCTTGTAGTGTCAACCGTTTTAGTGATAATGCATGCTATTTGTTTACAACACATCCATTAGTTTTCAAGGGCTTCGATATAGATTTTGATGTGATCAAATGACTGTCCATGTATATTTATCGTTGGAAGTGTGTTTTCTTGTGTTTTCTCGTCAAAATCTTTTTCTCTAATTATTAAGGATCCAATTTTCAAAGACTCTATATATTAACGAGCGAAAATCATCAAGCTATTTTTCCATGACAACAACCATATATATATATATATATAATTACTAGTTACTGCCCCAGAAACTGGGGCGGTAACCTTGTAATTTTACAAATATAACTTTATAATAATATATTAATATAATAAAAATAATAAATTTAAAAATATTAATTTTTTATTAACCCACCATCTCCCCGACCCACCCTCTCCCCGTCACCCCCCCTTTCCCCCCGGCGACGCCTCACTCACCGCGCCCCTCCCGCCTTCCCCCAAATCGCCCCGGTAACACCTCCCTCGAAAACCCTAACGATTCCACCCCCCGGCGATGCCTCACTCGAAACCCTCCACCGCGCCCCTCCCGCCTTCCCCTAAATCGCCCCGGCGACCCCTCCCTCGAAAACCCTAACGGTGGTCGGAATTCCTTCACTGCGGAACAGATTATACTAGACATCAGATCAGATAATACTAGACATCAGATCAACAGACTATAGATATCAGATCAAAAATATAAAAGAAATCATACAACAGAATAAAAACACTTAACAAGGGAGATTAGATCAGGATTATATAGATATCAGATCAGAAAATACTAGACATCAGATCAAGAGACTATAGATATCAGATCAAGAATATAAAAGAAATCATTCAGCAGAACTTAAACATACTTAAAAAGGGAGATCAGATCATGATTATATAGACATCAGATCAGCGAATACTTGACATCAGATCAACAGACTATAGATATCAAATCAAGATTATAAAAGAAATCATACAGTAGAACTTAAACATACTTAAAAAGGGAGATCAGATCATGATTATATAGACATCAGATCAGAGAATACTTGACATCAGATCAACAGACTATAGATATCAGATCAAGATTATAAAAGAAATCATACAGTAGAACTTAAACATACTTAAAAAGGGAGATCAGATCATGATTATATTGACGTGGTGCTAGTTGTTTTTGACGTGGTACTAGTGTTCTGAGACGTGGTGGGCTGTCTTTGTGAAAAAATAGCTTAAATTCACATGCGTGGATGTAGTCGTTTTTTAACGTGGTGCTAGTTGTTTTTTACGTGGTTCTAGTGTTATGAGACGTTGTGGGATGTCTTTGTGATAAAATAGCTTGAATTCACATGCGTGGATATAGTCGTTTCTGGACGTGGTGCTAGTTGTTTTTTACGTGGTTCTAGTGTTCTGAGACGTGGTGGGCTGTCTTTGTG
The DNA here is from genome assembly GCA_030378225.1 of Knoxia roxburghii. Lineage (NCBI taxonomy): Eukaryota > Viridiplantae > Streptophyta > Magnoliopsida > Gentianales > Rubiaceae > Knoxia > Knoxia roxburghii. Next base: position 37,554,852 of record CM059420.1, on the reverse strand, counting down.
AAAAAATAGCTTGAATTCAAAGACAGCCCACCACGTCTTTGTGATCAGATCATGATTGATAGACGTGGTGCTAGTTGTTTTTTACGTGGTTCTAGTGTTCTGAGACGTGGTTCTATGTTATAAATCTCCCTTTTTAAGCTATTTTTTTCCCAAAGACAGCTCACCACATCTCAGAACACTAGCACCACGTCAAAAACAACTAGCACCACGTTCAAAAACGTCTACATCCATGCATGTGAATTTGAGCTATTTTTTCACAAAGACAGCCCACCACGTCTCAGAACACTAGAACCACGTAAAAAACAACTAGCACCACGTCCAGAAACGACTATATCCACGCATGTGAATTCAAGCTATTTTATCACTAAGACATCCCACAACGTCTCAGAACACTAGTACCACGTCAAAAACAACTAGCACCACGTCTATATAATCATGATCTGATCACCCTTTTTAAGTATGTTTAAGTTCTACTGTATGATTTCTTTTATAATCTTGATCTGATTTCTATAGTCTGTTGATCTGATGTCAAGTATTCTCTGATCTGATGTCTATATAATCATGATCTGATCTCCCTTTTTAAGTATGTTTAAGTTCTACTGTATGATTTCTTTTATAATCTTGATCTGATATCTATAGTCTGTTGATCTGATGTCAAGTATTCGCTGATCTGATGTCTAGTATAGTATGTTCCGCAGTGAAGGAATTCCGGCCACCGTTAGGGTTTTCGAGGGAGGGGTCGCCGGGGCTATTTGGGGGAAGGCGGGAAGGGCGCGATGGAGGGTTTCGAGTGAGGCGTCGCCGGGGGGTGGAATCGTTAGGGTTTTCGAGGGAGGGGTCGCCGGGGCGATTTGGGGGAAGGCGGGAGGGGCGCGGTGGAGGTTTTCGAGTGAGGCGTCGCCGGGGGGTGGAATCGTTAGGGTTTACAAGGGAGGGGTCGCCGGGGCGATTTTGGGGAAGGCGAGAGGGGCGCAGTGGAGGGTTTCGAGTGAGGCGTCGCCGGGGGGTGGAATCGTTAGGGTTTTCGAGGGAGGTGTTGCCGGGGCGATTTGGGGGAAGGCGGGAGAGGCGTGGTGAGTGAGGCGTTGCCGGGGGGAAAGGGGGGGTGACGGGGAGAGGGTGGGTCGGGGAGAGGGTGGGTTAATAAAAAATTAATATTTTTAAATTTATTATTTTTATTATATTAATATATTATTATAAGGTTATATTAATAAAATTCCAAGATTACCGCCCCAGTAGTAACCCCCATATATATATATATATATATATATATATATCAGAACCTAACAGTTGCAAATTTGTTTTTTATATGTATCAGTGTGTGTATATTTGTTGGATGTAAATCGAGTGGATGAAGAAGGGTTTGGAATAAAACGGTGACGAATTCTAGAGCTAAAGCAGTGATGTATTTGAGAGGGGGAAGGGGGTATGTGTGGTTGTGGAGTCTTAGGGTTGTTAGGTAGGGGGAGGAGGGCTGCGATAGATGTTGTTGGGCGCTTAGTATCAGCTGTGTGTCACGTGTTGCTCATGAAGGTGGTTATTATTTTTTTTTGTTATAATTTATTGGGACACCATATAAAAACATTATATACAAATTGTTCGGTTGGCCTACTTGCCACGAAAGTACGAACAATCTATTCCTCCAACGTTAAAAAAACGAAAAAAAACACACAAGATTCCCCAGCCGAATTATTTCATGTGCAACGCATTCTTTGTTGTTTTTCTTGAAGGAATATGTATAACACTCCATTCAAAGATATCGGTTTGAGAATTGTGGCGTCGTTTAAAGTTTTTTTTTTTTTTTTTTTGATAGAAAGAAAAAAAAAACAGATTAGTTATTTCTTTTTTAACTTTAAAAGATTACAAATTGTAGATTATCACACGTGTAATAGTGTATAGTTTGTAGTTAGGATATACTATATCTTAGAGATATTGGAGATCATACTGATCTCTAATTATCTTATCATTTTATCTTACTAGAATCTGTTAATTTGTATTATAAAAACTAAGCTGCATGTACACTACTGGTTATGAGTTTGATACACAAGAAACGTTGTTTCACACAATATTTCTTTCTTCTTGGTATCAGAGCAGTGATCTTAAACTGTGTCTTTTTTTTTTTTTTTTCCCTATTCCTTTGTGTTCTTGAATGATGAGTGGTCACAATGCTGGGTTTGAGCTTCCTAGTAGTGGTCGAGAGAATGAAACTCATTCTTCGCAGAGATTGACTACAATTCTTCTAAATGAATTTAATTTCTTGCCATGGTCCCGGGCGGTTCGTATTGCGCTTGGAGGACGATCGAAGTTAGGCTTTATCACAGGCAAGGAACTGGCCCCTGATTCTGAAGCAGAAGAGTATGAATCATGGGTGTCGAAGGATCAAATGGTCATGTCTTGGCTGTTGCATTCTATGGAGCCTAAAGTCTCGAAGTTGTTCAGTTACTATGAGACGTCATTCGAAATGTGGGAAGCTGTGTCCGACATGTACGACAACCAAAATAACACCGTGCGTATTTTTCAAATCCAGCAAGAGATTACTGGAACGCGTCAGGATGGAAGGTCTTTTGTGACTGTTTTAGTAAGGCTATAAAATTTATGGAATGAATTGGACGTTTATCGTCCTCATTGTGTAGATGCCAGAATTTTAAAAAAATGCACAGAAGAAGATCGTGTGTTTCAGTTGCTTGCAAGTTTGGGTTCTAAGTTTGAAGATTTTCGGTGGAATATTCTCATGACTAACGAGTTGCTTTTGTTGAAAGTTATTTGTGCTGCTATTCAACGAGAGGAAGTTCGGCGGAAAGTAATGACTCCAGAGGGTGTGCCTTCTGGAATCGGTTCGTCGGCTGACAAGGTTGCGTATCTTACGCATTCACATTCTGGGATTCACGGTAAAGATGACCAGCTCAAGAGCAAAACTGGTGGGCGTTTGTGCAGCCACTATGGTGGGTCTGGTCACACAGTGGACCATTGTTGGACTCTTCATCCTGATCAAAAGCCGAAATTCCAGACCAAACGAGGAAATGACCGTCGACGTGATCATAAGGCAAATGTGATGACTCATAGTCTGGAGTCTTTATCTTCAAATCCTGCTGGTGTTTTGACTGACTTTGCGGCATTTTTGCAAGAAAAACAAGGAAAATCATCTCAGGGTGATTCAGTTTCTAAAGGGGCAGCAAATTCCACAGTTTTTTTAAGTCATCGTCCGGAATTTCTGGATGCCTCTAAAATACCGAATTCACAAGGTATTAATCGTGCTTTGAATTTTGCATTTCACGTTAATTCTTTGTGTAATGTTTGGGTGGTAGATTCTGGTGCGACAGACCATGTCACTAATCGTCGTACGTCTATTCATGATTATCATTCATGTGATTTTCCAACTATGATTTCTGTGGCCAGTGGAAAGGGGGTGACAATTGAGGGCAAAGGCAAAATTCAGATGGTTTCCCCGGTTAATTCTAGTGTTTTATATGTTCCTGATTTTCCATTGCAACTACTGTCTGTAAAGAGTTTAATCTCTACGTTGGATTGCGAGGTTTATTTTACGGCTGATCATGTATTTTTTCAGGATCGCCTCACCAAGAAGAGGATTGGTGAGGGTTTCCATAGAAATGGATTATACTATTTTATTTCAGGATTGAATAAGTTGCCTCCAGTATTGTCTTCTGAGCGGAGGGTTAAATCAGGTGCTGTGATTTCTGGTTATTCATCATGTGCACAAGATTCAATTTGTGATAGTTGTGTTGCAATTCGGGATGATTCATCAGCTGCAATTCCAGCCGCACTTCGAGATGGTTCTGCAGCAGCATTTTATGGTCATCCACCAGCCGGTTTTCATAAGTCTTCAGCCGCAATTCGAGATGGTTCTGCATCAGTATTTTATGATCATCCACCAACCGGTTTTCATAATTCTTCAGCCGCAGTATTTGATCGTTCAGCCACAGTATTTGATCGATCACTAGCTGAATTTGGTGATCCATCAGCCGCAGTTTTTGACCGGTCATTGCATGCTTTTGATGGGTCTTCCCTTAGTAATAACCCAGCAGTCCTTGAGTCTTCTTCCGCAAATAAATTCGTGGGTGTAGCCCGCGAGATTGCAGCAGTACCCAAGCCTGCAGTAAGTCCAACTACTGCTCCTGCCTTGGTGAATTTAACTGCTCAGTCTAGTTCTAGTGTTGGTAATAAAGAATTTATGTGGCATCATCGCCTTGCCCATCCTTCAGACTCAGTTATGTCACATTTATTTCCTAAGTTGTCTAAGACTTGTGGTTTATGTGATGTGTGTCATTTTGCGAAATCTACAAAGTTGCCTTTTGGTGTTTATTTGACTAAATCTGAAAATTTATTTGATATAATTCATAGTGATGTTTGGGGACCGTTCTCTGACTCAATTGATGGTTTCAAGTTTCTTGTTACCTTCATTGATGATTGTTCTCGTGTTACATGGGTTTATCTCTTAAAATCCAAAGGCGAGGTTTTTCGTGTGTTCAAAATGTTTCATGTCATGGTCGTTAATCAGTTTGATGCTAGAATTAAAATTTTGCGGTCTGACAATGGCACAGAGTTTTGTTCTAGTGACATGCAGTCTTATTTGGCAGATAGTGGAATTGTACACCAAACAAGTTGTGTCTATACTCCTCAACAGAACGGAGTTGTGGAACGAAAGAATCGTGATCTTTTGGAGAAGACTCACGCACTTATGTTACACATGAATGTGCCAAAGGTTTATTGGTCATATGGTGTTCTAACAGCTGTATATTTGATCAACCAATTGCCTAGTCGAGTTTTGGATTTCAAGTGTCCTATTGAGATTTTGACAAGTGAAAAACCGGATTTATCCACTTTACGTGTGTTCGGGTGTAGATGCTTTGTTCATACCAGATACTCGTCGTGATAAATTGGATCCCCGATCAGTAAAATGTGTATTTTTGGGGTATTCCGTCACTCAGAAGGGGTATAAATGTTTTGATCCGTTGCATAAGAAACTTTATGTTAGTCGCGATGCTGAGTTTTTTGAGATGACACTGTTGTTTTCTCATTCTTCTGATGAGCTTGCATCTTTGGTTCCTCTGCCTGTCATAATCGAACTGCCAGATTCTAATGATGAATCACTTGTTTCTCCAACTCCAGACTCTCCGACTCCAGCTCCTATTCCTGTGCGTCGGAATCCGGATCGGGTCCGACGGCGTGCGATTAAGTTTAACGACTATGTTGCTGCTACTGCATTTCCTGACATGGCTAATTTATATCCTTTTTCAGCTCCACATCGAGCCTTTCTCATGTCTATTTCCAAGACATCTGAACCTTCTAACTTTCGTGAGGCCGTTCAATGCCCAGAGTGGCGTCAAGCGATGAAAGACGAGTTGTTAGCTCTTGCAGAAAATAAAACTTGGAGTGTTGTCACGTTGCCTCCTAGGAAGCATGTTGTAGGAAGTCGATGGGTGTTTAAGACCAAGTTTAACGCCGATGGTTCAATTGAGCGACATAAGGCTAGGCTTGTGGCTCAGGGGTTTACTCAGCAGTACGGGGTAGACTACAAGGAAACTTTTGCACCCATTGCAAAGATGACGACAGTTCGAGTTCTTTTGTCGGTTGCGGTTAACTCTGGTTGGTCGCTTTCTCAATTGGATGTCAAAAATGCATTTTTGCATGGTCAGCTTGACGAAGAAGTTTTTATGCGATTACCTCCGGGACATCCTCAGGCGCATCAGCCTGGTTTGGTGTGCAAATTGCACAAATCCATCTATGGGCTGAAACAAAGTCCTCGTGCATGGCATGCCCAGTTGAGTCGTGCCCTCGAAGATTGTGGGTTTACTAGGAGTACAACGGATTCTTCTTTGTATATCCGTCATCACAAAAAAGAGACTCTGGTAGTTCTCATTTATGTCGACGATTTAATCATTACGGGGAGTTGTTCACATTCGATTTCTGTATTGAAGCAACAACTTCAGGCACGTTTTCCGGTCAAAGATCTTGGTCCGTTAAAGTATTTTCTGGGAATTGAAATGGCAACTTCATCCAAAGGGTTGTTTTTGAATCAACGGAAGTATATTCTTGATTTGCTCAGGATGCGAATCTTCTGTCATCTCGGCCGGTGCCCACACCGTTAGATAGTAAGCTCAGGTTGCACTCTGCCAGCAAGTTGTTATCTTCTCCTCAGGTGTATGAACGACTTGTTGGAAGGTTGATTTATTTGACTATTACTCGGCTGTATATTGCTTTTGCAGTAAGTTTAGTCAGTCAACACATGCATGCACCAACCGAGTATCATTTGCAGTTGGTTAAAAGAATTGTGAGGTATTTGAAAGGTTCCCTTAGTCATGGTCTTTTGATGGCTTCTCACGGACATACTAATATTGTTGGATACACCGATTCCGGCTGGGCTGGAAATGTGATAGATCGTCGGTCAACTACTGGCTATTGTGTCTATGTTGGCGGTAATCTGGTATCTTGGAAGAGTAAAAAACAACATGTTGTTGCTCGTTCAAGTGCATAAGCGGAATATCGGGCAATGGCTGCAGCTGCTTGTGAGCTGGTTTGGCTTAAGTCTTTTTTAGTGGATCTTGGGTGTTCTTTTACCACTCCAGTTACGTTATTTTGTGATAATCAGGCAGCCATGCATATTGCGGCGAATCCAGTGTTTCACGAACGCACTAAACATATTGAAGTTGATTGTCATTACATTAGGCATCAAGTTCAATCCAAGTTCATTGTTCCTAGTTATATTCGTAGTTCGGATCAGCTCGCGGATATTTTTACTAAGACACTTTCCACGGTTCAATTTCAACGATTGCTCAGCAAGCTTGGCTCCATCAACCTGCTGGATCCTGCTTGAGGGGGTGTGTAGATTATCACACGTGTAATAGTGTATAGTTTGTAGTTAGGATATACTATATCTTAGAGATATTGGAGATCATACTTATCTCTAATTATCTTATCATTTTATCTTACTAGAATCTGTTAATTTGTATTATAAAAACTAAGCTGCATATACACTACTGTTTATGAGTTTGATATACAAGAAACGTTGTTTCACACAATATTTCTTTCTTAATATTTCTTTCTTCTCCCAATTAAATTTGTCACCAATCAGATAGTACGATAAATATACAATATGAATTTACATAAGTTTTTGGGTTAATGCTTATTATTTTAGCATTTCTTTATAAAAAATTGACTATTATTGATAAAAGGGTTGTAATCAAGTGATTGACATTCATGGTTTTAAATAATAGATTTTGAGTGTAAGTCATCTAGTTACGCCATTTTTCTTTGTACCCAAAAAAAATAAACTATTTCTATCGATAAATATATAAATAAAGGCATTGCTATTTTTCGCCTCTCATTTTATTTAGTCCTGTCCCTTTTTTACCAGAAATTATACCATGTAATAATAGGTACATGTACCCACTAGTTACTATATTTAGTAAAAGATACTAAATATAGTAGTATGTAAATGTACCTAGTGGGTACATGCTATAATTTGCATTTTTCAACCACATTATCTTTTAATAAATATTTATTAAATAATAAATAATTAAATTAATTAAAAAAATTAAAACAAAATTCTATGGACGGTTCACATTGCAAGGTAATTTTAATATAAATGGGTAAAAACATCTTATAATTGTCTGCAGAAATATAAGATAATTTATCCCATCCATCATGGATGATAATTTTTATATGATACAATCAGGAAGACAAATATAATGTACTCTTTTGATAAATATCAGTTCATGTGGGCTAATATATTAAATAAATTATTTATATTGAATCAACACATCTAAAAGTATTACTCATAAATATAATATATATTTTACCATCCGAGGACCTCTGAAGCCCGACTACGATTTGTTGTGGCGCGTTCTTGGAGGACTCCAGGTCTGGGCTGGTATATCTCTCTGGGTTATTATAAGCCGAACGAAGGGCTCTAACAACTGTGCCCTTATCGCAAGTTCCTTTGAAGAAAGAAACTTAAATATCCCATGCCATCTTCAGGAGGGAACACAAAACTCAAGGAGCAGGAGCTCCAATTGGTGCTGTTCCAGGCCTGATAATAGGACCAAGGAGAAAACAAGATAATACTAATTTATAATTAGTATTAATAAAAAATTAACGGTAGAACTTAGATTTTTTTTTTAAAAAAAATACTGAATTGTCATATAATTAGTTTCTAATTATCGTAATAGTATATATACTTAATGTACACGGTATAATTTGCGATTTTTCATTTGATAATATAAATTTATTTTTTAAACATATACGTATTTTTATTTTGTAAGTTAGACATTAGTTTGTATAACACTGGTGGATGTTAGGAACATTTTATCTGTATGCTTAATTGATAACAACCTTTATAATTCTAAAAATACAATTAAATATTTACTAAACCACTAAATATAATATTTTGAATTTAATGCAAAAAAATACTAATCCCGTTAATATAATAATTATATCTTGAATGAAAGTATAATTAGCTGGTGGGATGATAGTTTACCAATTGAATTTTTCAAATTTGGATTTGGGGAAGCAGCCGATCCAATTGTTGAGCTTTGCCTCTTCCATCTTCTACAAGGCTTTTTTTTTCATGCAATTTGCTACACTCCTCTTCCATTCCCTTCCATCCTCTACCTTGGACGAAATTTGAGATATCATGAAACCTACCTTCACGAGGCCCAAGCCTGACCTATGGTTCTCAATCATTGTCCTAGTTCTCCAATAGGTTTGGAAGTAATTTTTGGTAGCAAGAAGAAGGAAGCCGACTTCTCCCATGGGTTTGGAAGTAATTTTTATTACGAATAAGAAAATCGAACATTAAATGACTCGAAGTCAATACCTATTGGTTTTATGGGTTTGAAAGTAATTTTTGTTACGAAGAAAAAGGAAGCCGAATCTTAAATGACTCGAATTCAAAACTTATTGATTTAGGGGTTTGAAAGTAATTTTTATTACGAAAAAGGAAGTCGAATCTTAAATGACTCGAACTCAAGACCTATTGATTTTTATAAGTTTGGAAGTAATTTTTATTACAAAAAAGGGAAGCCAAACATTAAATGACTCGAACTCAAAACCAAAATTTTAAGCGGGAGTGTCAACTCTTTGTCATTTTGGAAGTAATATATTTCTTTTTATGACAAAACAAGCCATGCAAGAGAAATGCATCAATTTATTGGAAGCAGAATACATAGTTCCTTCCTTCTTGGTCAGATTTGATGATGATGTCTTGAATTAGTGACAGTTTCTGCATTCGTACTAGCTGTTCGAAAGGATCATTTGCTACAGAATATTAACGAAGCGTAACACCCAGAAAAGCATCAGTAAAATGCGAACTTCAAACATTCTTTTGTCGGAAGACAAGAAAATTGGTTAGTCACTGTTTCAATGGTTTCAGCCCAAAATAAAAAGAGATACAAACGTTTGAAGACAAATTTACGAAGTCAGGATAGCGGCAGTGTAAATCTCATCATGAAAACCCAAGCCTGGTCTTATGGAAAACCCTCTACACTGTTGAATTGGAATCAAATTATTTTGCTGTTAAAGAATTCAGTTTCTTTTCAAGAAGCTTGGCAGTCCGCAAAGCACCCAATGCCTCAGCTTGCTTTCCAGATCGTTTAAAGTTCAGTGCTTTTACCTTCTCTGCCTTTATTTGTTCTTCCAACTGCAATCTCTCTTCATTGGAATTGTCAATCTTCGAAGCAACTTGTTTTCTCGGCTCACGCCTTCCGGGGACTTGGGATCCCGAGCTCACATCATCTAAACCAATCGCCTTCAAGGCAGAGAAAAGCTGAGGATCGAGGAAATCCTCAACTCCCACATCATCTACTGCTTCAGCTGCATTCTGAGACATTGAGGAATCATGCGAAGGTGATGATTCCTCCAATTGTGCTTCAATAGCTTTTGCCATTTCAAATTCAGCATCTGCTTCTTCTGTTCGACCTTCCCTGCGCAACTTAAGGGCCTGACGCTTGTGGTTAAGGGATTCCTGTTGCAATTTAAAGCGATCACGGCTGGACAATGTTTTCGGAGCTGAATTAGGACTTGAATCTTTCTTCCCAACAGATAAGACACTGGAAGGGGATAACTCATTTGAACTTGTATTAGGCTGAGTTTCATTCGTCTCCTCTAAACCAGAAGACTCATTAGTTTGAGACTTATTCTCCTCTAAACGTTTTTCTAAAAGCTTTGCTTGCCGCAGCTCCTCCTTAGCTTCCACTAACTTTCCTTCTCTTTTTAGGGCTACTGCTTTTCTCTTGTGAGCCAGTATATCTTGTTTAAGAGAAGCTGGATCAGTCTGCGAAGCAATTTCCAGTAAAGACACAAACTCTGCAACTCTTTGCTTGTCATGTGGATGAACCATCTCCTCATGTCTGTCTACTGTCACTGAACCTGAAATGCCCAAATCTTTAGCAGGACTTTGTGCCATGCTAGACTTGCTAGATTGACTATCGATTTCAAATTCTGGACTGAGAACATTATCTTCTTTAGCTGGAAGTTCTTTCTGTGTCGATGCTTCAAACTCCGCCAATTGTGCCTCTAATCTTTCAGCCTTTTTAAGCACTTCCTCAGCCTCTATGGTTTCTCCTTGGCGTCTTAGGGCAAGGGATTTTCTCTTCAATCCTAAGAGTTCCCTCTGGATTTCGGTTTTACTCTTTTTAGAAACAGCAACTTGTGAACCAACCCCAGCTCGAATATTAGAACCATCAACACGTGTATCAGCAGGGACATCCTTTTCAGAAGTTGAAGGTGCATGGTTCTCATTCATATCATCACTCCAACCTAAACCCTTTAAAAGTGACAGATATGTGGGATCATTCATGTCTTGATCAGTTACTTGTTCATCTCCAACATCAGTGATCATACTGTCATCAGTATGCTTATTGCTAAAACTCGCGGGCCCAAACATTGAAGCATTTTCTAATTCTTCTAGCTGCTTCTCAAGCACCTTCCCTTTCTTTAGTTCTTCTTCTGCCTCATCCAACTTCCCTTCCCGTCTTAAAGCAAGAGCCCTCTTTTTCAGGCCAAGAAGTTCTCTCTGAATCGCTGATTTACCCTTTGATGCAATCGTATGGCTTGTGTCTTTCCTCTGGTAGACATTTGCGACATCCACATCACCATGATTCATTGATGCTTCCAATGATTCAGCAGGAACCACAAGTTTGTCTGTCATCAAGTTAGTTCCCTGAGATATGCCTTCAAGCTCCTTTTCAAGTAATTTCGCCTTTCTAAACAAAGCTAATGCCTCTTTACTATTGCCTGCCCTTTTCTGATTAAGAGCCTCTTTCTTAAGGGACTGGATCTCATTTACCAGTGCCTCAGTATCATTATCTTCAAAGTTACTCTCCGAGTCCTCCACATAAGTAGTCTCTTCAGTCCAACCTAATGATTGCAAGGTAGCAAGCATATCTGGATCTTGCATGTCCTCCCTGGTCACTTCAAGATCATCATCAATACGGAGATCTTCACCAAGGCCGCCAAAACTATCAAAATCAAAGCCTTGATCCAGATTATACCCCATTGATGAATCTTCATGTTTATCAAAATTCAAACTACGTACCAACAAAGAGAACTCTTCATCAGAATCTTCAGCCTCTCCCAACAATTCCTGCTCTTCAATCTCCTTTTCAAGAACTTTTGCTTTCTTTAATTCTTCCTTGGCTTCAGCAAGTTTTCCTTGACGCTTCAGTTCAAGAGCCTTTCTCTTATGAGCATTAACCTGAGATTTATCAATTCGACGAGTTCCATTTTCTGTATCAGCTCCTTGTGCGACTTGTCCAAGGAGTTTTGATAACTCACCCTCCAAACTTATTGTTGCAGGTTTTGACTCAGCCTCATGAAAATCCACATCTGACCATCCCAGTTCTCTAAGATCAGCAGTAAGATCATCCTTTTCTTTATTCTTTCGAGAGGACGGCTTATTTTCCAGAGAAGATGCCTTAGCATCATTCTTTATGTTCAAAAGTTCAGAAGGGTTGCTGAGAGACAAAGCCTTTCTACGATTCTTTCTTAAATTTAATTCCAACGCAGCAGCCTCCCTTTCAAGTTCTTTTCCTCTTTTAAAAGCTCTCAACGCTTCTTCAGGTTTCCCCTCTGCTTTCAAGGTTTTGTATTTCTTCTTTTCTTCCACAGCTTGTTGACGTAACTCTTCTGGATTGGCATTAACTGCAGTTGACAAATCAGTAGACTGATCAGTTGAGATGGTTCTATGTATCCCTCCCTTCTCGTCCTGAGAGAGAGTCCCTTGAACATTTGAACCTGAGGCACCACTTGTTAGATTCTTGTCACTTGTAAGAATACTGGTAGATGTTGATCTAGATGACACTGATGGCTTTCCTTCACTGCTCAGAATTTCGTTTAAAACTTCATCCTCACTCTTTACCGAAAGCTTTGAGCCACCTGCTTGTAAAAATAATTCAAGAAACTTCCTCTTAATTGAAAAATAACATTATTTTAAACTTCTGTTTACTTTTTGTGGGAAATAGTTTCACGGCAAAACAAAAGAAAAATGACAAGTAATCCTTTTACATGCGTCACCTAACTGGCCCCTTTCTGTAAGATACTGCGTTCCATAAAAACAGTTCTGTCTCTTTTATGCAACGGAGGAAGTAGGATTTAATCAATTAGTTATTACAAAGAACAAGCTTCAACAACTTGAAGAAGAAATTATGTTCTTCAACCTGATTTTTTTTTTTTTTAAAAAAAATTCTGATTCTAGAAGCGTTCCCACATTAGCTGAGACATCCTCCACACAGAGAGAAGTTACTAAATCAATTTCTTTTTTAAAAAATTAATTTGTAGGCTATCTGTACTTTGAGTTTCAGTGACTTCTAATGTGAGACATGCATATCTACCCTACTTCTTAATACAAGTAGTTCTAAATAATGGAGATTCATGGTGAATTCACAATCATGTGACCCAGAAGAAGATGATTCCTATTTGAGGATTTGCACTTCAGTTGAAGTTTAGCCCATGTGTTCTCTCTGCTCTACATTGGGTCTACATCAATCTCTCCCTGTCAAAAGTTTTTTCTCTTCTTTTTCTTTCCCAGGAAAAGGCAAAGGAATCTAAATAATCCAAAATAAAATCTTCCCCCAGCAAATCTTAAAAAATTAATATGAAGAGATTTCTCTTAAAGTAAAATTCGTGCAGAAGGGCTGCTCTGCTCCAATGGTGAAAAAAAGAGATGGAGTATCAAGGATATGAATCAGGTTCTTAGCTTATGGCTGCAAAAAGACAGCAGCTATACTACTGGAAAGGATGGTTTCAATATTTCCCATGCGCAATCCTTCGGACAAGCTTTGTTAGTTAAACTACATAACCTGCATTTCTCAGGCCATTATCTACTCTTCAATGTTCAATGTTCGTGAAATGCAACAATCAACAGAAACAAGAAGAATTTCTCAAAAGAAACCACCATTTACTCTATGTATAGGCAACAAATGGCAACTAAGGTAACAGAGGATAAAAAGTACACATACTAACTCCTACAGCAGGGAAATCTGTTGTGAGATAAAAGGAAGCAAAAAAAAAAAAAAAAAAAAAAAAAAGCAAAGTTTAACACTCTGCTTTACAACCAAAGATCATGTTAATAGTTCTTTAGATGTACCTCTTCCAGCTCTATTTCTGTGTCCATATCGCATTTCAAAACGTGATGCTTCTTCTAATTTTTTACAGGGTTCACATATGCGCACAGGGGAATCACCTTGTCCACGCAATACCATCCTGAGCTGGGTACAGTTGTTACAAAAAATACCCCCACACCGGCGGCAGTGGTGCTGAAAATCACAGTAAAACGCATCAATATGTTTGACAGTTAATAACATTCGTAGCAAACACCCTGCTGCTGAAATAATAATGGCAAAACAGTGACGAGAGAAAAACTATGTTATACTTACCTGCCTCTTGTGATTCATCACAAACATTGTTTCAAGGAATAAAATTTAAATTTGCAAACTCTTAGAAATACTTCATTTTTCTCATAGAGGAAAAACGACAGGTGATAAAAATTGTCAGCTAATCTTTAAGTTGCGCGGTTAACATTTAATTTTTTTCTTGAAAGGGAAAAGAAATAGTACCAAAGAACTAAGTCATTAGTTTCTTCACAAGATTACAGCATTATGTCCTCATCGTAACTAGGTTCCTCAGAAGGAACTGAGAACTCTTGGCCATTTCAGAGTAAAAGCAGCACTGGCGGAGATGTCTTTATATGAACTTTAGAACTTAAACTTTAGCCTAAAAATGTTTTATGTCCTTTAATACTATTTTCTTAATCACACCCCATCTAATTTTGAAAATGTCCCGTTTCATCTGAAATTTGCATTGAAAGAATCACCTGGACTACATGAGAATTAAGATACAACTACATCACATTGCCAAATAGTCACGAACCAGCAGCTAACTTCGCCCACAACTTCAAATGATTTTACATTTCCGTTATAAAACCAGAAGAGCCAAGCTCGAAATATGGGTATTGCATAAAGTAAATGAAAAGCTTAAACAACTTATTGATGGTTTCACCAATTCATAATTAAAAGACTGAAACAATAATAGCAAAACAAGAAAATCTACTGAAACACAAAAAAGATGCCATTTTGGGGTTTTGAATAAAACTTGTCGAAAACCCAGAATCACTAAAAGGGCCCCAATAAATCAGAAGAATTGATCATGAGAAGGAGAATCACCTTTCGATTGATGAAAGTGAACTGTGAAGAACATCCTTGGCAATTCGTAGCGTCAACCACCCAATTATTTCCCCTCAGTGACGGCTTAGGAGGCAATCCGATCTTCTCCAACATCTTTCTCGTAGGTTTAACTGAGAGTCTTGGGGATGCTTCTCGATCAACGATTATGGTTTCCGATTAGCTATGCCCTCGCTTCTTTGATGCTTCGTTTTTGGGCAAAAGCCTTTTCTTTCTATTTTCCAGTTCTTTCTCCTGACTCCATTATTGTTATTTACTTTTCCTGCTGGTAACTAGGCCTGACAATTGTTCTCGTGTCGTGTTCGTGTTATTATTTTTGGGTTACTGTATTAGCGTGTTAAGAAATTCCCAACCCAAATTTAATTTATTTAATTAATCGTATAAAAAACTCTAACCCTAATCCGATCTGTTTATAATCGTGTCGACCCGAATCTAACCCGTGTAACCCGTTTAATTGTTAATAGGTAATTCTTCGGTCCAAGTTTTCGCCATAGAAAAAGCGGACTGAATTTGTCAATGAGACTAAAACATACATGTTTATTTATAATAACACCATTTCAAATTTGAATCTATCAAATTCAAATTCATCAATTCAAATTTAACCATAACATTCTTATACATGACATCAACATAAATTTCATCAATTTAAATTCTTCATAATACAACCAAAATCTAATTCAATCCAACCAAAATAAATAAATTCCAAAAGTAATTACAATTAGAAAATTTAAATAACAAAATACCTCCATAGGAAGTCGTGTTGAATTTTTGATTTGGGAATTTGGAAGTTTCCTCAATAATTAAGGTTATAAAATTTAATTTTTTAAAAAATATTTTCTTAATGGGTTCACGTGTCAACCCGCCAACCCGTCGTGTCGACCCAAATTCGACCCGCTATTTAAATGTGTTGATCCAAACCTGACTCATTTATTATACGTGTCAAAAATCTTAACCCTAACCCGCTTTTTTTTGTGTCGTGTTCGTGTCGGATTATCATGTCGTGTCAGCAATTGCCAGCCCTACTCGTAACTCGTTAGTCGTAAATGATAACTCAATATTTATTTAAAAATAATTAAATAAACATTAACCAGTAACAAATAGAAATTTTATGTTCTGCCCCTTTTATTTTTATGTTTTTCGAAAACAATCCACTGTAATTTTTTTTAATAAAACAAATAAAAGTTTACAATACTCCTAATTTTGTATTTGAATAAAGTAATTCAATACCCTCAATCCAAATAATATGAAAGTTATACCACTTTTATTAATTTTAACTCTTTCACTGTCCTTATTCTAATTTTTTCATTTTTTTATCCTTTACGTTTTAAAATGATTTTTTTGGTCATTTATATTTAAAATATGTATTATTTGGTCCTTATTGTTGATTCAGTCCAAATTATATCAACTCTATTCATGTACAATCTACTAGACCTTACTAAATAAATAACATAACAGTCTAAATATTAATCTAACTACTAAAAATTTTTAAAAATTTAAATAAGACGATTAAAATTTATAAATAACTAACCCGAAATTCACTAAATAGAGATGAACAGTTGATTTTCATAACCTGACTTAAATTTAAATTTTTTTAATGTATACATTAATTTTTAAACTATTATATCATTCATTGACAATTTTTTATATACTACTCATAAATAAAATTAGGATAGTTTAGATAAAATAGACATTATGGGACTATATAATATATTTTTAAAATATAAGGGGCTAAATAATATATATTTTATATGTAAGGGACCTAAAAAATTATTTTAAAATGTAAGAGACCAAAAAAATTATTGGACCAAAAATAAGGAACCAAAAATATTATTTAATCTTTTTTTTATAAAACAAATAGAAGTTTACAATACTCCTAATCTTGAGCATAAATTGCAATTTTTATACTGTACACCAAGAGTATACTTCTAATGGCCTCTCGATCTTCTGTGACACTTCTATATGATGCTCTCTAAACGTATGCCAAGTGTCTATTAATTTAACTTACCTTTAACTCTAGTTAATTAAAATCATTATTATTTTAATCAAAACTGAGCAGTAAAAGAATTTTCTCTCTCTAGTAGGTTTCGTTTTCAATCGCCACTCCTCCGTTCCCGTTGATCAATCCTCCATTCTCGTCGATCAATCCCTTCAGTACTGAATTCCTCAATCAAAATCCGAACTCATTGAGATCATCATTAAATACCTTGGCCAAAAAGAAGCAATCTAGCATCAATGGATCTCTCAAAATATTGAATTTGTGGGGGTAAACTTCAAGAATTTTCTCAAACTCCATTGCTGACGTTGAAGACTTGATAGACAACAAAGATAGCAAGAGGTGAAACCAAATTTTTCATACTTCTTTTTATCTATAGATATTTACTCTAATATTTGACATAGGCATGAAGGTTTTGATTATGTTCCAAAACGTAAGATAGCAAAAACGGAAAAGGCATGTTTCTATGAGATTTTGGAGATCAAGATTGTTCCAATTAAACATATTATTCAGAAAATCTCCCTATGATTAATAGATTATGATTGTTTATAATTTCGTAAAACTTCTACCCAATATACCAATGTTAACTAAACTATACGTTCTTGTTTACATGATTTGTTTTAGGAGCTCAAAATCCTTCCGGAATAAACTAAACAAGAATTTCAACAGTTTCGGACAGGTTGCAAGGAGGAATTCGAAAGGCTTGGTGAGTATCTGAAGCTCATAAGGCTAATTTTTTCCTTTTCTATAAGAAAAGACTTTGCTCTTACTAATTTTCTTTTATCGGAGTATTACATTTGCTCTTATAGAAAAGAAAAAAATTAGCATTTTATTTTATCAGAGTGTCAAAGACTTTTCTCTTAGAACTTTTATCAGAGTATTAATTTGCATATATCATTCCATCAAACTCTTTTGGTTAGTTTGGTTTCAAAGTCGGTACTTTTGGTGAACTGGATTCCGTTATTGCTTTGGATCTTGCACAATAACCTTCTTTTTGCATTAATTGAAGTTACACAGAAAGAAAGGATTTTGTTTTTTCAATTTTGTATTGATGCTGTGTTGGTGTGTATGCTCTGATCTGTATCGCACATTCTGCTTTGATTGGGATCTTGGGTTTTCTTTTACTAGTCCAATGATTGTTATTGCGAAATTTCTTTTTCCTAGGGGCTGGGAATCTTATTTATTGGGTCTGTTCCTAAGACATTTTCTCCTTAATGGAGAAATTGATGTGCAAGTTGCATAAGCTTTATTTGGAATATCTATATTATTACCTTGTTGGTTGGATGTTGGTTTGAAAAACTTACTTCAGAATTTGATCTTTTTCGTGTTGGCTTTGCAAATCATGGTAGTTTCTAAGGTTTCAAATATTTGCATGAGTGTGAAATTCCTTGGTGAACCAACTACTTGATTTGTAATGAAAGCAGTTGGTATACCATTCCATAGCATTTTGTTGCTCGATGGTACTTTATCAGCAGTTAAAAAGCAAAGTTTGCATAGTTATCCAAAGGAACATCAATTGGTTCCATCAAGCTGATGTTGCCTGACAATGAAAACCTTGGAAATTGGCCACTTATTATGAAGAGATGGTTCTGACAGTTGGCATGTGCCTTGGATTTTGATTCCTTTTTTATTTATTTCCCAAAGCAGGTCATCTCGCCGAGCATCACTGAAGACTTCGTATTGTCTAGATAAAAATCCAAATATTAGTCATATTGATAAGGGTAGAGGGCCGCGATCTGACCGTAGCTCCACCGTCGCACCATCGTGGGTCTGATTCATCTCGGTAGAGGGTTGATCGACAGATTAGGGGTCTTCCCAGGAACCTAATCTAGAAGACGACTCAGACCCAGCTGACCAGGTTTCAAGCTGCAAAGGGTCCACCGACGAAAACCCTAATCTCGAAGGAAACATCTCCAACAAAGGACCGAACAGGATATCAGTCTATCAGACATCAGGACCAGGTGTTTTCTTCCCTAGTCTGTGTGCTTGCACTTATTTATTTGCATGCTAAGGGTATACTTAACTGATTCTGATTGTGAGTGGTTCTTGCGGTACTTGTGCATGTGGTTGATCAGTTTGTGTGCAAATAATTGGACCATTAGGCTGTCTTGTGGTACATCCGTGCTAGTACTAACCTTATTGATATTTTTTATGTGATACTTGTGTGAGACTGATTGGATTATTAAGTTGTCCTTATGGTATACTTGATTGCCTAGGCTATTTTGTGTGCTACTACTGGCTGTGCTTGGGGGACCTGATCGCGTATTTATCATTGTATGTAACTAGGTGTGTATAACCTTGATTTCTTTGGCTGACATTGGTATACTTGCTTACTGATCCTCTGCTGCTTAGTTCATACTTACTGTCATTGACTGCTTGGGTGTGTTTGTACTCGTGGCCTGAACCATAGATAGTAGAAATCATGATGCGACCTTGAGACCTTGTTCGAGGACGAGGGGTGCAAGTAGGGAAAATGAAAGGGGACATAGGTTACGAGTGGCATCTTGGAATATAGGAACGCTAAGCGGCAAGCTGTCAGAAGTAGTAGACACACTTAAAAGGAGAAGGATAGGGATAGCATGCCTCCAGGAGACTAGATGGAAGGGGAATAGAGGGGACGAGCGAAACGGGTATAAGCTTTTGTACTCGGGGTCGGATGGAACCAAGAATGGAGTAGGCTTTCTAGTGGATATAAGAGTACACAAAAACATGATTGAGGTAATTAGACACAATGACAGGATAATGATGTTGAGGCTAGTACTAGGGGGGGAAGTAATGGTGGTGGTTAGTGCGTATGCGCCACATGGGGGGCTAGGGGAACAGACGAAAAACGAATTCTGGGAGTGTCTAGACGGGGTAATTAGGGCCATACCTAGAGAGGAGAAAGTTATCATAGGAGGCGACTTTAATGGACACATAGGTAAGGATAGTGATGGCTTCCACCCGGTCCATGGAGGTTTTGGTTTCGGGGATAGGAACGACACCGGTAGGGACCTTTTAGATTTTGTAGTGGCGCATGACTTAGGTATCTTGAATTCGTTCTTCAGGAAGAGGGAATCACAACTAATCACGTTTAGCAGTGGAGGCCGCAACACGCAGATCGACTACGTATTGATGAGACAAGGAGATCGACAAAACTGGAGGGACTGCAAGGTAATCCCGGGGGAGGCTGCAGTGACCCAACACCGTTTACTGGTGGCAGTGATAGGCATGAGACAGAAGCCGACCGGAGGGGACGAGGAGAGGAAAATCCCTCCTAGAATCCGATGGGGAAATCTAAAGGGGGACAAAATTGCAGAGTTTAGGGATAAGATCATCCCAATGACATCAACCACAAGGGTGGAGGGCACAAACCAGATGTGGGAAACGATGGTGAGTACTATTACGCAGGCAGCGAAAGAGACTCTAGGAATCCAGACGAGGAGGACAGGATGGCATAAGGAGTCCTGGTGGTGGAACGATGAGGTGCAAAACAAGATAAAGGACAAACAAGGCTGTTTTAGGGAGCTTTTAAGGTGCACAGACGTGGAGGAGAGACCGAGATTGAGGGAGAACTATAAAAAGGCCAAGAGAGAGGCAAAGAAATCGGTGACAGAGGCAAAGAACACAGCGTATAAGAAGATGTACGATCGCCTTGAAACAAAGGAAGGGGAGAATGACATGTTTAGGATTGCCAGAGCCAGAGAGCGTAGGAGACAAGACCTAGGAGGTGTGAAGTTTGTAAAGGGAGAGGATGGACGCGTGCTAACCAAAGAAGGGGAAATCAAGGTAAGATGGCAGACCTACTTTAAGGATCTCTTCAACGGCGGAAGGACGTCTCAGGAAGGAGGCGACAACAACAATAACCAAAGACAACAACGAAGTAACGGCTACTGCCGAGGCATCACACACGGTGAGGTAGAGAAAGCGCTTAGGAGGATGGGAAGAGCCAAGGCAGTGGGCCCAGATAATATACCGATTGAGGTGTGGAAGTGCCTTGGAGAGGAAGGCGTACAGTGGTTGACTAAGTTGTTCAACGGCATATTTACATCGGGTAAAATGCCAGATCAGTGGAGGACCAGTGTAGTGGTCCCTATCTATAAGAACAAAGGGGACGCACAATGCTGCGGGAACTACAGAGGGATCAAGCTTTTAGGACATATGATGAAGCTATGGGAGAGAGTTATTGAGACGAGGATCAGAATGGAAACACAGGTGTCAGTAAACCAATTTGGTTTCATGCCAGGACGGTCAACCACAGAAGCAATACACGTCCTAAGGAGAATGATGGAAAAGTACAGAGAAAGGAAGCACGACCTACATATGGTCTTCATCGACCTCGAAAAGGCGTACGACAGCGTGCCACGTAGGCTGATCTGGGATAGCCTAGAGGCTAGGGGGGTACCGGGGAAGTATGTAGACATAATTAGAGATATGTATCATAGCAGCGAAACTAGGGTCAGATCAATGGTGAGGGATACCGATTCCTTTCCGGTGGAAGTGGGCCTCCACCAAGGGTCCGCACTGAGCCCGTTTCTGTTTGCGGTTGTCATGGATGAGCTGACAAAGCAAATCCAGGGGTCAGTCCCGTGGTGCATGCTGTTTGCGGATGACATTGTGCTAATAGCGGAGAATAAGCAGACTCTAAACACACGCTTGGAAGAGTGGAGAGAAACTCTGGAGAATAAGGGACTAAGGATAAGCCGAGGTAAGACTGAGTACCTCTATTGTGGCTTCAGTGGTACAGGTGAAGATGATGACACCCATATCAACCTTGAAGGCCAAGCTGTCACACGATCGACTAAGTTTAAGTACTTAGGATCGTATGTCCAAGGGGATGGGGACATTGATAGCGACATCACACATCGGATTCAAGCTGGCTGGTGTAGGTGGAGGGCAGCTTCAGGGATACTGTGTGATAGGAGCTTCCCAACCAGATTGAAGGGAAAATTCTATAAGGTTGCAGTGCGATCGGCTATGCTATATGGAACAGACTGCTGGGCCACCAAGAAGACACAGGCGCGCAAGATGGAGGTAGCAAAGATGAGGATGTTGAGGTGGATGTGCGGACACACGAGGTTAGACAGGATTATAAATGAGGTCTTTAGAGAGAGGCTAGGAGTAGCTAGTATAGCAGAGAAGATAAGGGAGGGCAGACTGAGATGGTTTGGGCATGTGAAGAGGAGGCAAGCGTCAGCCCCGGTTAGGGCGGGGGAAGCCCTCACTGTGGAAGGGAAGAGGGGTAGAGGCAGGCCCAAACTGACTTGGGAGGAGAGGATTAGACGGGATATGCTAGAGTTGCACCTCTCTGAGGACATGGTCCAGGATAGAAACTCGTGGCGACATAGAATTAAGGTTAAGGAGTGTTAGGGCATAGCTGCCATAGTTTAGGAGACTTCTGCATGCCTCTAACTTTATTGCCATATCTGTACATGTACATATGGTACTACTTGATAGTATGGTAGGAAATACTATGATGCTATGTTGTTATGATACTTATTGTTATGATACTTATTGCACACACCCCAAGTTCCCTAGGCTCTAGTTATGGAACATATCCTTACTTCTGCATATCAATATGATGTTTCTTTTGAGCCGGGGGTCTCTTCTGGAAGCAGCCTCTCTGTCCCTAGGGATAGAGGTAAGGTCTGCCTACATCCCACCCCCCCAGACCCTGCAAATAGCCTGGCTATGAGTGGGATATACTGGGTATGTTTGTTGTTGTTGTTGTTGTTTGTTCAGTTCAGAAGAAGCAGAGAATAGTCAAAAGGTTCCCTCTCTGCTGGTCTTTTATTGTGTTTGTCTTTTTCAATCTCTATTAGTCTGGATCGACTATCGTGTGTAATCTTGAAGTCTTAGTAGGTATGGAGTATTTTATTGTGCATAAAATACGCATAAGATGAGTAGAGTTTATGCAGCTCCACTAGCTGATAGATTGAAGGATTTTTACAACACTGCACCTTCCAAATATGAAATTCTTGATAAGGTAACAAAAGTTTTGTTATTTTCATATGGCCCTTTGGCATTAAGATATTGTTATAGTTTTTCTTCTTCCACCTAGTTGAAATTATCCTGAAATTAGCTATACAAAGCAGTAGGGTTCAAATAAATAGGTTGAGGCAAAGCAACTGCAATCTTTTTTTCTTATTTTGGGTACTGAGAATCACGAAATGCGTACTTCAGAATCATCAGAAAGTATGGCAGCATTAGGATTCTCTTTGAAAGTTGAAGTTAGCTCTAGCATAAGCATGTGTTTCTCATAACTATGGATTACTTCTCAAGGTTCTGCTCAATATGCCCTGGGCACATCCGTATGATTCAATTAGTCTAGACAAACCAATCTCAGAATCATACAATAACCTAAACTGACAGTGTATCTAGACTGTCTAAGTTACGAGCGTTATTTATATATTATAACTTTAACCAATGATAAGATCTACTGTGTCACACCAACACCTTATCATCTAGACATATATTATAAATGGACAATTTATAATATTGAAACACAATCGATGTGTAACTAAGAAATAGTTTTTCATACAAACAAAGTTTTTCAGTATTCAAAACTAATAGAAATATCTCAAACTAAAGTTCAATTACAACCAACAAAAAGCAGAGAAAGATGTCACTTTATCCATGACACTGAAATGGTTTAGGGATTTCCTTTCTCAAAGGCAAAGTGATAAAGGTCATTCCAGATTGTTGTTGTGTCTTTTCCTTCTCCCTATCCAACCAAAAAATGTTTTTGATGAACAGACATGCTTGAGTTTGAGATTTTGACCTCCAGTGCTCTAATGAACTAGCTTGCTTGAGGACGGGAACTATGACTAGTATTAACTATTGTCCCCCTTTTTTTCCTACAAAGGCTACCACTCATTTACCCCTTTGATAGCTTCGTTTCTTGAGATCCATCATTTTTCACTAATTCTATTGCTTTTGTTGCTGATAAGAATGTGAAATATGACTACTCAACATAGCTAACATATTTCCACACCCAGTGGCTACCATTTCTGTCAGTAAGTAGTTCATGAAATCATGTGTGACTTGCGCACAACAATACTGCCTTCTTGTTTCAGGTCTTGGAAACTCGACATGTTCTTTCTTTGCCTTAGCTGTGGATCAATCTCTACTCGATGCTTCTTGAACCATATTCTCATCTGACACACGTAAGCCTTCAACCAACCAAAAGAGTACGAAAGGCCCAAAAAAAAATGACATCCTTCAAAGGTATAGAGCATCAATAGATGACATTAAATGTGTTATAATGGTTGCTAATTTTGAACAATTTAAGCTTAAGTATTACTACTTTTCAGAGAAGAGATCATACCCGTTTATAAAATGGAAATACAGAAAAGATTGGTTGTTATTGACTTCATACCTTTACACATACAATAATAAAAGAACAAAACCACCAAAACTGGGATAAAGACACATTTCAATTCCTTCAGTTTCTCCTTCTCAAGCATGGAAAATGGTTAACCTATCCTGTATTTACAATTAAAGAGGCTGCTCCACTAGAATTTACATGCAAATGGTTCTATCTATACCAATGTGATCAACAAAGGGGGGCCAAAACTGACCAACTACTGTATGCACTTCGCACTGAACCGAAATCACCAATCTTATTCTACCATTTCCATCAATTATAACAGGCTCTAAAGAAGAAATGTTCGCATCAACTATGAACAACCTCAATAAGAGTTTTTCACTTCTGCAAGACAACCTGAGGTGTGGTGGTAGCAAATCTTGCGGATCAGTTTAAGGCATAATAAACTCTTTCGAGTAGTCGAACGACCTGGTTGACAATCATTTGTGGAGGAGTATACTTGGTATTTGGATGAACTTTATGTGATGACGGAAGAGGTAATGCTAGCACGGCCTCTTGTTGCATGCTCGTGAGTTCCAAAAACTGGGCTAGTATATCTCATCAAGTATCTTCATTTTCGCCTCCTGTATCTTACACAAGAGGGGATAAATATATAAGAAAGACAAAAGTCTGAAATACAAGGATAAACAACGCCTGAGTTAAATCTAATACGGCCCTTGATGTATGACCAAATATATACACACAGGACTAGTGACTGACCTACTCTTTTTACAAAAAATTTACAATTATATGGTCTGTTTAAAGGATGAAATTCTTCGGTTTTACTCATAATGTTTCGATTAGGCCAGCTATAGACAGCAAAAATTTGGGCCATAGAATACTCGCACTTCTAAAGTGGATACCAGAGACCAAATCAGCATTATCATGTACTTCTCTTACCAAATTTCCCGAAATTAGAGCCATTAATGAATGAATCACAAGTCTAGCTTGCACGGCATCTTGGCGTTCATATTCTCTCCTAGAAATGGAATATCATGACATAAAGAAAAAATCTTAAAACACATATAAGTAATCCCCTCTTCCATAACCAGAACCACTATACGGCGAAGAAAACTGATTGAACCATGAAAAATAATCACACCTGCATTTCTAGGGTCTTTTTTTGGTGTAGCTGCTCCAACAACTGTCAACAGTACTGTGAATTTGGGATTTCATACATCTGGAATATAAGAGATGTTATGAGAGATATAACAGTAATAAAAAATTATAAGAGAAGTAACAAATTACATGTGCAATGGTTGTGAGAGAAGATTTGGATTCAATGGAGCTAAATCACTGGAAGCACAAATTTGAGTTGTTCAATCATGGATCATATTGAAGTAAAACAAAAGAATAAGTAAATGGTGGAAAGACATAAGAAAATAACACAAACAAAATTACCTTCTCTGAGAATTTTTCCTTTGATGTGCACTTGCGCTTCTTTGTAGCCTTTTTCTAGAGGATTTTCGGCCTCCTACTAGTTTTATAAGTAGCTCTAGATTTCGACTTTACACCTTTTATAGTACTTTCATCAACTCCACTAAATTTAATGGCCTTATTACTGGTGTCAATGACTCCAACTCTACCTTCTAATTGGTTAGTCCTGGTGCACCATTTTTCTCCCTTTTACTAGAAACTTCATCCATTTTATCTGACATCTTCCATAACTCATCCTTAACAATCTCATAAGTATCATCACTTTTAGCTGCTTTAGCTACCAATTGCATAAACAAATAGCATAGTTCCCGTAATGTGAACTCATTATTTTTTTCTCATCTATTCACCACCGAATCTTGTGCAAAATTTTTCCATTCATATCTTAGCACTCTTTGTCTAATGGTGTAATATGTATTCATTAGGAATTCTTGTGATACTAAGCGTAGTAAAAACTTTTAACACATGAGCGCATAGAATTCCTTCGAACTCAAATTTTTCACAACTACAGTGAACAGAGATAATGATGACGTTCATGCGCAGCTGTCACACTATAACTCACTTCAGTTCCAACTTCTTCATAATTTTCAATCATGCAATCAATCCCTTTGAATAAATCCAATTTAAATTTTTCAAACACTTCAAATGTATAAACATCTGCAACATGCTTCAACATTTTAAGAGGAAATGTCATAGCTTGGGCATTTTGACTACCTTTAAAATATGCTTCGGACTCCTCATTGAAAGATTATCTGCCCGGGCCTAGCCAGAAACTCACTTTCGTGCTATGCATTCCAGAATCGGAATCTATGGCCATGCCTAGACGCTTGCACAATCACTATTTCAACCCTTTTGAAATAACATTGCGCAGGATCTAGGTTTGCACTTTTTTGATTTACCACGCAACAATAATTTTCTAATTAAAAGCGGAATCTTAGAAAAGTACCTCTTGAAGCGTGAACTCGGGTGATCACTTGTATGACTCAAGACTTTTATTGCACGTTGTGTGGGCAACCATCTAGCAACAGATTGATCAGCAATCAACACAAAATCTGCGTTGGAAAATATCGCCAACCGCCGCCTGTCGCGCGTGTACTACACGCGCTGCCCAAAGAGAAGCTTTTTCACGCACCGCTTATTTTGCTCACCAAACGCCGCAGCCGGAAAATATCTCCGATCAACGCCACTGCCTAGGAAAGCAAACCGCCGGCCACAAAGCTTAAAACCCAACTTTGAGAAAGAATTTCTCTCTCTAGATTCTTGAAATATGAATCTATTGAATTGTGTGTCTTGAATAGCTAATCCCTTGTCTATATATAGAGTTACAAGAGAGACCCTAAGTTGGTTTAGGATTGGCCTTCTTAATGGGTTTAGGTAATTAGTTTCCAAATGCAATTAGTTAACCAATCTGATAGGATAAACCAAATCCTACTAGATTTCCTAATCTCTAGGATTTCTTATTTCTAATTGAAACTTAAGACTTAATTAATTAATTAAATAATTCTACTTTGTTAATTACTCAATTAACCCTTAGAAATAATTAATCAATTAATTAATTCTACCTATTCAATTAACCCATTACAAAATTAATCGTACCACTAACGGATTAATTTTGGCACTACCATCCTACACCAGAATTGCTTCCAGAACAACTTAATTAATTTATATTCATAATCTCCCCACATCAAAGATATAGTGATCGTTAATTTATTAATTAACTTCTTTAATTCTGAGACTAGTACCACTCGACCTTTTTACTATACCGGACATAAGTCCACCGGTCAGGTTTAGTATAATAAACATTACGAGCTCATCTTAGGAGCACCATCACCCTGGACTCACCGGTACATGGTTTCCTTTCGACAAGCAGCAACACACCAAGCAACTAAACACGCGCACCCAACCTAACGAGACTATTGGCCACAATTGACCTCACCCATTGGTGGATCAAAGTATTGAAAGGATTGCCACATAGGATCTGGGTTTGCACTTGCTCGATTTACAACACAACAAAAATTTCTAATTAAAAGTGGAATCTTAGAAAAGTACCTTTGAGCGTGCACTCAGGTGATTCTCTTGTATGCCTCAAGACTTTGACTTCACGTTGTGTGGGCAATGAACTAGAAGTCAATCGATCAGATCCACCCGCTAGAAAATTCTAGCACCGCTGCGCCTGGTACGTACTGTAAACGCACCGCTCGAAGAGAGAGAAAGCTGTGCGCAGCTGGTAAAAACTGGGCCAGAAAATTGGCCAAAAACCCAAAAAACCAGCCTCAAATTTAAGCTATAAAATTCGACTTGGAGAGAGAATTTTTTCTCTCTCTAGGATTTTATCTCTCTAGTTTTCTTGTCTTGAAAACTTATGGAATTGTATGTCTTGAATAGGTAATCCGTTGTCTATATATAGAGTTACAAGAAAGACCCCGAGTTGGTTTAGGATTGGTCTTCCTAATGGGTTTAGGTAGTTAATTAGTTTCTAAATCCAATTAGGTAACCAATCTGATAGAATAAACCAAATCCTACAAGATTTTCTAATCTCTAGGATTTCCTAATTCCAATTAAAACTTAAGACTTAATTAATTAATTAAATAATTTCACTTTGTTAATTACTCAATTAACCCTTAGAAATAATTAATCAATTAATTAATTCTACCTATTCAATTAACCCATTACAAAATTAATCGTACAACTAACGGATTAATTTTGGCACTACCATCCTACACCAGAATTGCTTCCGGAACAACTTAATTAAATTATATTCATAATCTCCCCACATCAAAGATATAGTGCTCGTTAATATATTAATTTACTGATAAATTAATTAATTAACCTCTTTAATTCTGAGACTAGTACCACTCGACCTTTTTACTATACCGGACATAAGTCCACCGGCCGGGTTTAGTGTAATAAACTTTACAAGCTCATCTCGGGAGCACCATCACCCCGGACGCACCGGTATATGGTTTCGTTTCGACAAGCAGCAGCACACAAAGTAACTAAACACGCGCACCCAACCTACCGATACTATTGGCCACAATTGTCCTCACCCTTTGGCAGATCAAAGAACACTATGCCTAATCCTCATGCCCGCTCGAGTCTAGGGATTAAGAGATAGAATACCAAGAACGATTTGTCTATTAAATCAGTACAAGACAAATCTTTCTTAAAGGTCAAGTTCAATACGCCCTGGGCATATCTACATGATTCAATTAGTTTTGATAAACCAATTATCCGAATCACATAATAACCTAAACCGACAGTTTGTCCAAAACTGTCTCGATTATGAACCTCATTTATATATTATGTCTTTCAACCAATGATGAGATCTACTGTATCACACAAGATACCTCATCATCTATTTACATAATACAAATGTACAATTGATGCACAACAAGATATAAGCAAAACATAAATCGATATATTACTGGAAAAAACTACAACACAAGCATAGCTTATCTAAGGGTGAATGAGTGGGATTATATTGGTTGAAAGGGTTAGATTCTTTTTATTGTAGGGTGAGATTATATTGGTTAGATGGTGGAATTAACTCTATTGAACTGTTCCAAACTAGGAAGGTGGGAAAACTGGTGAGATGTTTGCTTATATTGGAGGGATTTTGTTTAGTGATATGTGGGATCGTATATGTAATAGAGTAATTTTTATACCATATGGGATTTTTTGGTTTTCTTGGTGGAATTTTGTTTATTAATATCTAGGATTTTCTTCATTTAGGGAAATTCAAACAACGCATGAGTGAAGAAACACCCCTAAATTAGGGAAATTGCCATCACGAAAACATAAGCGCTTGAGTTTATAAAATGTAAAAATGATAAATCAAAAGTTACAATTACTAAAATACAGTAATTATAATACAATAATCCACCTTCCTACGTAGTCCTAGTATCATGGTAAAATTTTCCGTCGACCATACACTAATGCCCACTTTTACTTAATTTCAAATAACTTATTCAACCATGTGTTTTCTTTTAAATCGTGTTTCTTCAACATCTCATCCCATACACACAAAAAATCATCATCTTCTTCGTAATTGTAAATGCATCTGCTGAAATTATTTGCAAAATCATCAGACTTCGCAAATACATTAGAAAGGTGAGTTGTTGCATTTTGGAAAATATGCCATATGCATAGTCGGTGTTGGGTTGATGGTCATTTAGAAGCCAAAGTTGCAGACATTGCGTGATCCTGATCAGTGAGCATTTTTTTGGTGTTTTTCCCATTATTACTATTGAAAATGTCTCGAACAACCACTCAAAAGTCATTGTTGTTTCATCATACAATAAATTAGCTCAAAAAATGGTAGATTGTTTATGATGATTGACCCCAACAAATAATGCTATTGATCTACCATCTTTATACTTTCTATCCAAAATGAGCATAATCGATCCTCATCTTTTCATCAGTCCAAAATATATTAGTAATGGGTCATCGATATCTACTTGAATCGCACAAAAAAAAGTTCGGGTCTTCCACCTGTGATTTCTGTAAGAATTCTAAGAGACCACAGGTGTCACCTTATAGCATCAGAATGGTTCTTTTCATCTGCAAGTAATTTTTCAAATCAACACGGGTAAAACTTAAATTCTCTAGGCCATCAACTCACATTGACATAACTTCCAAGATTTGTTTTCGTGGCAACCCACAACTCTTCACCATATCTATTTCAGCTTTTTGGGCAACAATGATTTTCTTATAACTTCTAAAGAATTTGGTCTTACTTGGATTTTTCATCTCGTGGACATGCTCTTGAAAAGTTTGAATGACGTCATATTTCTTGGCTCCTCTAAAACTTATTTTCATATGAGCTTTACATTCACACCGCGTAATTGCACACTGGGACTTAACTATTGCATCAAGCTTGTCATTAGGCATTTTTCCCTCTCGTGAACAATAAAATATCCTATCCAAGATGACACCTTTTTTTTTGGTGATAAGAGCTAATCCGAGTGCCAAAACCCATTGAGTCTGCATATTTTTTGTAGAGCCCATATGCTTTTGCCTCACTAGGAAATTCAATACCAATATATGGAATTATTTCATTTGAAATAATCTCCTTCTCATTGTTTATTTCCAATATTACTTGGTGCTTAGTTTCATCTTCTTCTTTATTTTCAACAATTGATAATGGTTGCTCACTCTCATTCACCTCAACTAAATCTTCATCTTCAAACTCATTTACCCCAACTAAAGCTTGAGCTTCGTGGTGCAACTTCCACAGAAGGGGTTGATTATTTTGCATCAAGCAAATTTAATTCATATCTACAAGTTTTAAAGTGGTAAATAAACAATGTCAAATGCTATGAAAATACACACACACACACACATATATATACACATTTCCACCACATAAGACTAATTAATTTGTCTACTATGCTGAAACTGTGAAGCAGATGTTATATGATAAAAAATCTGCGATGGTGAGACCAATGAATGTTGTTGCCGAGAATGATCTTTTAAGAGAAGCAATAGAAGTTGCTAAGGAAAAGAATGATGAACACGAGATGGAAAAGATCAAGTTAAAACTATAGGAACTAGAGGCAACTAGTCTATCCCAGAAGATGGACGAAAAGGCTTAGAGGTTGGCAGAGATGAACAGAAAAGAATAGGGTTGAGAACTTTAAGAAGGCATCAGGATTAAAACCCGTTAATATTGATTTGAAAGTAGGTGAAGCTGGATATGATCCATTTTCTAGGCGGTGGATGAGGTATAGAAGTTATCATGTCAAAAATTCTAACAAAGGAGAAGCAGTTTCTGGTGATGCTACCGCTACTTCAGCAGCCAATGGAGCTTCTGGTGAGGATGGTAAAGCAACTAGTTCAAAGTGGGGGCTGATATTGGCAAGTTGGTCGATACAAGTGCTCCTGTAGATTAAGGAATGGAAGCAAACAATCTACAGGAGGTCAAAATGGAAATTTTAGTGGATGAGTTTCACAAAAACAAGGCCCAAGCTGGGTTCATGGCTCAGAAACAGAGAATTGAAGTGACTATTGGGTGCAGGGTGCCTAAAAAGGATGGAATGAGGCATGCATTAACCTTGACAGCCAACGACTACAAGAGAAGAATGGGCCTGCTTTAACTTCCATTTATGCAGCAACAAGCCTCTTACTAGAATGCCAACATTGGTAAGTTTCTCAAACCAATAGCCAGCCAGCAATGTAATAATAGAGATATTCCAAATAAAGTTTATGCAACTTGCACATCAATTTCATTAAGGAGAAAACGTCCTAGGAACAGACCCAATAAATAAGTTTCCCAAACCCCAGGAAAAAGAATACCCAATATCCCAATCAAAGTGGAACGTGCAACTTATACAGATCAGAGCATACACATCAACCACAACATCAATACAAAACTGAAAAAACAAATTTGTTTCTTTGTGTGTAACTCAAATTAATGCAAAAATAAGGTTTTTGTGCAACATCCAAAGCAAGAACAGAATCCAATTCACCAAAAGTATCGACTTAGAAACCAAACATGAAACAGTTAACCAAAAGAGTTTGATAGAAAGATATATGCAAAGTAATACTCTAATAAAAAATTACTAAGAGCAAAGTCTTTGATACGTAGATAAATAGCAGACTAATTTTTTTCCTTTTCTATAAGAGCAAATGTGATACCTGATAAAAGAAAATTAGTAAGAGCAAAATCTTTTCTTATGGAAAAGGAAAAAAATTAGCCTTATGCAAAACTGGCTTTATGCAAGACATGGGCATAATAGAGAACATCTTATTGGCTCAAGACTTGTCACAATTCCTCAAAAATAGGGCTGCTTGTTTAAACTTGATGATAAATTTAATCATGAAAAAAACCTTTGATCGAGTTTTGTGGGTATTCCTGGAAAACATAATGAACAAATTCGGCTTCCCTAGCCATTTTGTAGTGTTGGTGCTAAACGTCCTCAAAGGTGGGTGGTTCTCAATCTTGATCAACGGTTCCCCTGTCAGATTCTTCAAAGCCTCCCGTGGACTGAAACAGGGAGACCCCCTGTCCCTATTACTATTCATCATTGTTTTGGAAGCACTCTCAAGAGGATTAAAAAGAATGGTAGATTCTTGAATCATTCGCAATTTTTATACCTCCCCAGGATCAAAGATTATATCTCACTTGAGCTTCGCTGATAACACAATGATTTTCACCCATGGCTCTAAAAAATCTCTCAAGGCACTAAGGGACTTTCTCGATCTATATGAAGCAGGTTCAGGCCAAAAAATCAACCATGCCAAAAGTGTCGTGATATTCCCTGAATACTGCTCTGCACTAAGGAAAAGAATGACACTTAGAAATGCAGGAAGATCCCTTTCCCTTTCCTTATCTTGGGGTTAAAATCTTTAGAGGAAGAATGAAAGTGAGCTATTTTTGCCAACTCTTGGAAGGAATGGATACAAGGCTCTCTAGCTGGAAAAACAAGTTTCTTTCCCAACCGTGAAGAGTTTATCTAATAAAATTGGTGCTCTATTCAATACCGGTACACATAGCCTCGAGTTTCTGAATCCCAAAATCAGTCATAGCTGAGATTGAAAATAGATGCCAAAACTTCCTCTAGTCAGCCATGGATGCGGAGCAAAGAAAGCACTAGTGTAATTGGAACCGAATCACCTTTCCTCTGAATCAAGATGGTATTGGAATAAGACAAATCCCAATGTAGAAATGAAACTCGGGATGGGCTCTGGGCCAATTTTGTGGCCTCCCTCACAAACTCTGCAAGAATGAAAATATCATGGGGTAGAGTATGGAAACTGTCCCCGAATTTTGCAGCTCACTCAAAAATTATACTCATGGATGGTTTATCATCTTTCTAGACTGACAAATGGAATGAACTGGGAGTAAAATGGCAGACTGCAGACCTACCGCCATTTCCTAACCTCATGGTCAAGGAATTCTTTAATGCTAAAGAGTACTACCTTACAAGCATGGGAGATGTTTTTGATGCGAACTTGTTGTCAATGCTGCTATGCTTGTTAATTTCTGTAAAACTCTGAATATATTGTTCTAGTGTCACTCCCCTGCTGGAAAATTTACGATCTCATCAGCCTATAGGAGCCTTTATAAAAATAGTGTAGAATATTCTGCAGATATTCTTTTGTAACAATTATTTGATTTAGTCATGTAACAACTAATTGACTGAGTCTTATAGAAAGAGATAGGTCTTATCAGATTATCTTATCTCGGGAATCTATCCTGAGGCATTAGTATGTACTTGTATTATGCATGATATTTGAAATATATTGATACGACTTTCTTCATGGTATCAGAGCAGGTTCTCTACTGTGTTTGAATTATTTTTTCCTTTTCCCTTTTCCAACACTACCATAATGGCTGCAAACTAGATTAACCTTTTGTATGGGTTTATAACTTATCTCCAGAAGAGACAAGGAAAGGCTGGGTCAGGAAAATCCTCCAGCGGAGTTGATGCTTCCACGGCTCTTCTAGGCTATCTTCCTGAGTATCTTGATTCTGTCAAAATAGATAAAACTCAAGGTATTGGTCATGCTTTATCTTTTGCCTTTCATATGAATTCTATATGTGATATGTGGGTGGTGGATTCTGGAGCGACAGATCACGTGTCGAATCGTCGCGCGTTACTTCATGAATTTCGTCCATATACTCCTCCAACTACTATCTCCATAGCTAATGGGAAGGGGGTCATGGCTGAGAGCAAAGGAAAACTCAGCTTGGTTGGTCCTATTAAGTCTGAAGTGTTATACGTACCAACTTTTCCGTTGCAACTTTTATCTGTAAAATGATTAATCTCTGTTCTTGATTGTGATGTTCTGTTTACTTCTGACAGTGTGGTATTTCAGGACCGTCTCACCAAGAAGATGATTGGTGAAGGTTTCCACATGCACGGTTTGTACTTTTTTGTTTTAGGGCCAGCAGCTTCTCCGGTTGTTTCTTCAGTGGCAGTGACTGGTCTAGTGTCTGGAGTCATGCTGATTTTCTGTCTCTATAAGTAAATATTGGGAGCAAAAAATTTTTCCCTGGTAGCAAATGTTGCGTGGATGTAGTTCCAGTTGTGCGGGACGTAGTTGGCGTGTACGTAGTTCCAGCTTTGCGAGACGTAGTTCAAGCTTTGCGGGACGTAGTTCAAGCTTTGAAGGATGTAGTTCAAGCTTTACGGGACGTAGTTCCAGTCTTGCGGGATGTAGTTCCAGTTTTACGGGATGCTGGTTTTGGTAGTCATACCTCAGCTACTCAGTGCTTGCCCGCAGTGTCTTCTGCCCAGGTAACATCCACTGGTTGTGATCGAACCCAGCATGATCGTACTCTCTTATGGCACTTTCGCCTAGCTCATCCATCAGAGACCACCATGACATATTTGTCGCATGAGGTTCATAAACATTCTTTTTCATGCGATGTGTGTCATTATTCCAAATCAACCAGATTGCCTTTTCCTATATCTGTGTCTAAATTTGAGCAGTTATTTGAATTGAATCATGCAGATATTTGGGGTCCGTTTTCTAAGTCGATTGATGGTTTTAAGTTTTTTGTGACGTTTATTGATGAGTGTTCTCGCATGACTTGGGTTTATTTGTTGAAGTATAAAAAAGATGTGTTTTTTTCGTTCAAGTTATTTCATGCCATAGTTGGCAATAAATTTTGTCTTCGGATTCAAACATTGCGATCTGATAAAGGAACTAAATATGGTTCTAATGATATGAAAACGTTCATAGCTGAGCAGGGTATTTCTCACCAAACGAGCTGCGTTCACACGCCACAACAAAATGGCGTGGCTGAGCATAAAAAAGTGATTTATTGGAAAAGACGCGTGCCCTTATGCTACAGATGAAAGTGCAAAAAATCTATTGGTCTTTTGGAGTTCTTACGGCTGTGTATTTAATTAACCACTTGTCTAGCCGGGTTCTAAATTTTAAAAGTCCGCTTGAAGTTTTGCAAAAGGTGAACCCCAATTTTTCCAATTTGAAGGTTTTTGGGTGCGAGTGTTTTGTTCATATTCCTGAACCTCATTGGGACAAACTCGATTCTCGCGCAGTTAAGTGCGTGTTCTTGGGTTATTCGGCAACTCAAAAGGGGTATAAGTGTTACGATCCTTCTGCCAAGCGCTTACATGTTAGCAGGGATGTTGTTTTTAGTGAATTGGTTTCCTTTTTTACACATTGTCTGCAAATGATTCTCCAGTATTGATGTCATTACCAGTGCCTCTAGAACCAAATGATTCAGGCTTTTCTGATCTCTCTGCCATCCCGGAGCCGGCGGCGGACTCCAATCCTGAACAGGAGGACTTTACTCATTCGCCAATCATGGTTGCTCGTCATAATCCCGAATGATCTCAACATCGACCTATACGGTATAATGATTACGTGGTAAATGCGGTTAATTCTACACGCTACTCGTTGCTCACTAATGACACGTTGAAGGGATTTTCTGCTTCAAACCAACGTTTTCTGTTTGCTATTTCTGCTGTCACAGAACCACCCAGTTTTCGTGAGGCCATCAACCATCCTGAATGGCAGAAAGCTATGGACAAGGAATTGTTAGCTCTGGCCGAGAACAAAACTTGGACAGTTGTTCATTTGTCTCCTGGGAGGCATGTGGTTGGTAGTCGTTGGGTTTTTTAAAACAAAATTTAATGCGGATGGTTCAGTTGAGAGATATAAAGCTAGACTTGTGGCTTAGGGGTTTACTCAGCAGTTTGGTGTTAACTACAAAGAAACATTTGCGCCTGTTGCCAAAATGACGACGGTTCGTGTGTTGTTGTCTATTGCCATTAATTACGGCTGGGAATTGTCTCAGTTGGACGTCAAGAATGATTTTCTGCATGGCACTCTTGACGAAGAAGTGTATATGCGACTTCCACCAGGTTATCCTCAGACTCATGATTCTGATCTTGTGTGCAGATTGCATAAGTCGATTTACGGCTTGAAGCAGAGTCCTCGTGCCTGGCATGCGCAGCTGAGTCTTGCACTTGAAAGTCTTGGTTTTGCTCGGAGTGCAGCTGATTCATCATTATATATTCGCCGGCACGAGCAGGAGATATTAGTCATTCTAATTTATGTTGATGATCTAATTATTATTGGTAGACATTCACAGTCAATCTCGACTTTGAAAAAACAGCTTCGAGCTAGGTTTCCTATCAAGGATCTGGGTGCTTTAAAATATTTTCTCGGAATCAAAATGGCAAAGTCTTCAAAAGGGTTGTTCTTGAACCAACGTAAGTACATTCTTGACTTACTTCAGGATGTTGACTTGCTTTCTGCTAAACCGGTGTCCACGCCATTAGATAGTAAGCTAAGGCTACAAGCTGCAAGTCGAATGTTGTCAAACCCTCATGTGTATCAATGGCTTGTTAACAGATTGATCTATTTGATGATTACAAGGCCTGACATTATATATACTGTGAGTGTGGCTAGCTATTTTATGCACGCTCCCACATAATACCACATGCAGTTGGTCAAGCGAATTCTGCGGTATTTGAAGGGAACGATTGGTCTTAGTTTGTTAATGGCTAAGCATGATCACACTAATATTATGGGATACACAGACTCAGATTGGGCTGGAAATGTATTGGATTGTCGATCTACTACCGGGTATTGTTTTTTCGTTGGTGGGAACCAGGTTTCTTGGAAGAGTAAGAAACATCATGTTGTTGCTCGCTCAAGCGCCGAAGCAGAATATCGGGCTATGGCTACAGCTGCTTGTGAACTTATTTGGCTCAAATTACTCTTGAAAGATCGTGGTTGTTCAGTTCTGACGCCAATTACTTTGTTTTGTGACAATCAAGCAACAATGCATATTGCAGCGAATCCTGTCTTCCATGAGAGAACTAAACACATCGAGGTGGACTGTCACTTTATTCGAGATTTGTTTCAATCCAAAGTTCTCATTCCTAGCTATATTCGGAGCTCAAATCAGTTGGCAGATGTGTTTACTAAATCTCTTTCCGCTACGCAGTTTCATCGATTACTTGGCAAGGTTGGCTCCATCAATTTGCTGGATCCGGCTTGAGGGGGTGTGTAGAATATTCTGCAGATATTCTGTTGTAACAATTATTTGATTTAGTCTTGTAACAACTAATTGACTGAGTCTCATAGATACAGATAGGTCTTATCAGATTATCTTATCTCGGGAATCTATCCTGAGGCATTAGTATGTACTATAAGTAAACGTGTATGCACTTGTATTATGCATGACATTTGAAATATATTGATACGACTTTCTTTAAATAGAGAGGAAGATGGATTGGCTTCAAAACTTTGGGATCACCATCTACCCCCAAAAATCTAAATGTTTCTATGGAAGCTCTATAATCGCTTTGTAGCCTCCCCAGAGATCCTATGTAGACATGGAAATTTTTGCGTGCGGCCCTCTAGGTGTTGTTTTTGTATCAACAATTCAGAGTCCTTAATTCAATGCTTTTTTGTCTACTCGAAAGTTAAGGTTTTCTGGGACAGTCTAATGGCTACTTCGGGTCTGGGATTGACAAGAGGAACGGGCTTGAATTTGTTGAAAAAATGGTGTAAAACCCCCTTGACAGAATCAACCTCTAATCCTTGGAGGCTTGGCCCCCTAATGCTTCTATGATTGCTATGGAAGCTGAAGACCTCCTCATTCTTCGAAGGAAAACAGCCAAAGCTTGAAAACCTCCTTGACAACCTGTGAAAAGAAACGCAATAGCTTGCATCATCAAAGTCCTACCCCATCAAAGAGGTAAAAATAATCACTTGGAAAACCTAGTTTACTCGGCCATTGTTGATGAATGTGGACGGCTCATGCAAGCCCAATGGGATTAGAGGTTATGGCTACATTGTGAGAAGGAACACGGGGGAATTTGTCTATAGGGAAGAAAATGTCTTGCTGGATTCTTCCCTGCTGCAAACAGAAATAAGAGCCACCCTCGAAGCAATTAGATATTGCAAAATGATTCACTTTTCAAATATAATTCTCCTCACTGATAGCTCAGGAATGGCAGACATGATCAGCAAAGAAAAGGAACTGTTTTGGAAGGAGTATAGAGCCTTAAAGGAAATTAGCTTGTTCGTAAATCACAGTTTCTCGTCAATTAAGCATATATATCAGGAAGGAAACAAACCGGCAGATTTCTTGACAAAGATGGGAGCAAAACGAACTGTAGTTGGATTCAACACCATGAGAGACATGCCAGAAAGATTAAGGGGACTAATCAAATTGGATAATGAAGTCGTGCCCGCCCTAAGAATCAGATGATCCAAAGAACCAACAAGAGAGTAATACTTGCCTTTACAACTTTTGCAGGCTCAGAAGTGGCAGGATAGTGAGTACATATTAGTGGTCACCCCTTTTTTTACATGGGCGAGTTTTTTTTTTTTTTTAAATTTATTTGTATAAGAGTTGTTAATTTGAGGTAAGCACTGCCCGCAAATTATATTATACTCCTAGGAGTAAACCGGCCGGTTTACTCCTCACACACTCACACACTCCCCCTTCTCTCTCTCTCTCTCTCTCTTCCCCCCTCCCCATTTCTCTCTTCCCCACCCCCCGCTTATTTCTTCTATTCATTTTCCTTTCTTCTTTTTCTCTCTCCCCGCTACACCATCTCCCCGCTGGTTCTTCACGGCCGCCCCCGTTCCGGCCAATCGGCGACCGTTCTCGGTCGTCCTAACCCATGAAAATGTTCCCCACACTCCATAGAACAAAACCATGTCTTCATTTCTCTATTTCGTGTCAGTTTTCTCTCTCCGCGAATCTCCTTTTCCCGCCGACCGTTCACCACCGATTCATCCCTTTCCGGCCAAGATTTGTGTCGGTTCTCACCACTAAAAGATCCCCCATGGTTCCTAGAACAAAACCCCTCTATTATATTTGCATTTTGGAAGAGTTGGAGTGAGGTTGGTTTTTGGAAAACCTAGACCGCCACTTCCCCGCCTCGAACCGCCGTTCTCCGGCGTCTTCTTGGTGCTTAACTATGTAAACTGATGGTGCTGAACTATTTATATAAACTGAGGGTGCTGAACTACTTATGTAAACTGAGGGTTCTGAACTACTTATGTAAACTGAGGGTGCTGGACCACTTATGTAAACTGAGGGTGCTAAACTACTTATGTAAACTGAGGATTCTGAACTACTTAAGTAAACTGAGGGTGCTGAACTACTTATGTAAACTGAGGGTGCTGAACTACTTATGTAAACTGAGGGTGCTGAACCACTTATGTAAACTGAGGGTGCTGAACTACTTATGTAAACTGAAGGTGCTGAACTACTTATGTAAACTGAGGGTTCTGAACTACTTATGTAAACTGAGGGTGCTGAACTACTTGTGTAAACTGAGGGTTCTGAACTACTTATGTAAAACTGAGGGTGCTGAACTACTTATGTAAACTGAGGGTGCTGAATTACTTATATAAACTGAGGGTGCTGAACTACTTATGTAAACTGAGGGTTTTGAACTACTTATATAAAACTGAGGGTGCTGAACTATTTATGTAAACTGAGGGTGTTGAACCACTTATGTAAACTGAGGGTGTTGAACCACTTATGTAAACTGAGGATTCAGACGTGGTGGTAGTTGAAGTGGGCCTCATTTTTTGCCCTTTTTTTTTTTTTTTTTTTTACTAGGAGTAGTAACAGTACATTTACTTCTAGGAGTATGATATACGAACTGAGCATTGCCTCTGTAATCAATTCTAACATCTATCAAAGGGATTCCGCCCGCGGGTCCTATGTCCTTCCGGACCTTGGACTGTTTCATTAAATATTAATAATAATAATAATAGTAGTAGGTGTGCGACCAAGTCGCGACGCGCATTTATGAAACCTCAATATTTAAAAATCAAATTCATTCCCTTATTTTTATACTTTCAAATCAAATATTGAGAGTCATTTCGATTCTGATTCCCCCATTCCAAACTCTCAAAACAAACGGCACCTACAATTTTAATATATTAAGATGCATTTAAACATAAATAATTCTGACAAAATACAAAAACTCCAAAGTAATTTGCATGAAAAAATGCACAAAATATGGTACTTAATAAATTTAATGAAAGGTATTCTTTTGTTTGCTGAGAATAAGTAATAACTAGAGTGTCAACTCACTTCAAATTTTATTATATCGCTCCAATTTTTACTTTTTACCTTTTTAATTTAGACTAAAACACTCTTCTATAATATTTTCTCTCTTTTTCCCTTGAAGCAAAAAAATAATTTTGACAAAATTAAAACGATAATACTTAAAATTGAGACAGTAACTAATAATATACTCACTTTTATTTGACCCGGGACATAGGTCGGTTTTCTCCATTGATGGATGAATTAACAACTGTAGAGAATCTTGAACATAAAAAATGGCGAAGTTCATTGAGGTTAGCTAGAAACTGCTGTACTTAGTTTACTCGAGAAGAAAAGATTCCAAGAAAGTTACTCATATATCTAGGCATCATAGAATTTGGAAGCATAGGGAAAGGATGCTCTTTTTGTTGACTCCCGAAGAACCCTAATTCCAATAAACAAGAAGCCAAAAAAAACACTCCTACTTCCAAAAATGTTTGTCTTTCATTTCTTACTAAGAAATATGCATTTGGTTGCATCAAGAATACTATTCCGATTAATTGTTCCCAATTAATTCAAATTTGTACCCAATTTCGTAAGACCGAGTAAAGTTAGGCATAAGTTTAATTTGAAAGTTGAATTTTATATTTGTTCTAATTCTCAAAAAAAAAAATGACATCATTCCAAAAATTGTTTAATGCAAATATAGCTTGACTTCCCTATGCATTTTGAGAACAAGTTTTACCTACATTCTAGGGAGAAGCTACTTATTTTCTTGGAGTATGCTATGAATCAAAATGCATAATTCAAATGTGATTATAGTGAAGGTCCGGGCATATCCCGGGTCGGGTTGTCCAAATCCTTGGGATGGATAACGCTTTTTATTTTTATTTTTGATAAAAAAAGACTAAAAATCTAAAATTGCTATGTAACTACGATTTAATTAAGAACTACTCCTTGTGCATCGAGCGTCAACCATTGACGAACTTTATTTTGCGGTTCCGCCAACCTCTCGAAAGAGATCCATAACGCTTTGATATTATAGATAGACATGTGAATTTCTATTGGGATAATCACAATAGATATTAATATTTTCTTTATTTTATAATAATAATTATTTGAATGAAATATAATTTTTTATTTTGAATAGGTACAATTTAAATAAAATATTTATTTATTTATTTACTTGTAATTTTAAATTTTAGTTTAAGAAATATACATTATTAATTATTAATTAATGTGTAACATGGAGAGTATAAATCTTCTAACATAACAAAATGGAATTGATAACTCAAGTTATATGGGTAAAATTACGATTTGGTTTCTGAAATATAATTATCTTATATTTTTATCAAATTAACTTAAAAATATCTATAAATTTTTAAAATTTTAGTAAATTTGTCCACAAAAATTTTAGTAATTTGAAACCATCACAAAAAATTTTATGAATTAAAATTACTACAATTTTTAAAAATTTTAGAATTTTTAAGTTGGCATAACCAAAAAATTAAGAATAACTATAATTCATGAATGTAACATTTCTATTTTCTCATTATATAGCGTATCCAGTAAGTATTTCCCCCCCTAGTCTCTTCTTCAAAGCCTTTAAGAAATATATAAACTACCGAATTTTTAAGCGTTCGAGTTTACTTATAAGAACAAACGTTTGAATCTTCCCGCATAAATAACTTGTGAAAAGGAAGACTTTCATATGTGAAGCATGTGACATGTTGCAGTCAAATGCATAACTGGGGTAAAAGTATAATTAAATAGAAAACAAATGGTAAAAGTTAGAAGTATCATTTCACGCCAAATGTCTACTTAATTTTGCCTTCAAGTAATCAACCTAGGAATTATTCCAAAACTATACAAATTTGTTATTGAATAGCCAATGTCGTAAAAATTGAATCAAATATTAAATTAAATTAGTTATTAATTTAATAATTATGTTATTGTATTGAATTAGTAAAATCGATTGATTCGATCCCAAAATGCCCACAACATACCATACTATATTCAAAGTTTCCATTGGCTATGGAATTTCTGGGAACCCAATGCAAACAAAGTGCAAGTTATTTAGCCGCATTCGTCGCTGCCACTTTTCTAATTTTAGGGTTAGACCGGGTTCAATCCTCAATACAGATTCTTTAGAAACATCTACTCAATATATTAATGCCACAAATAAATTTTCCATCATAATTAATTACTCTAATAACCCTTTTTACCCACCGCTAAGTAAAAGAGAGAAGAAACTGTAGAGAATTTCTGTAAACTATGATTGCACTCTGATTGAACTGTTATTCTTTAAGGAAACATCAAATCCCATTTCATGATCTTTCTCATGTTTAGTCTCCCTTCCCCTACTTAACTTAATCCTATGATCAACAACAGTTTTTGCTATGAATCTGCAATCCTCAAAGGTGGCAA
The DNA here is from genome assembly GCA_030378225.1 of Knoxia roxburghii. Lineage (NCBI taxonomy): Eukaryota > Viridiplantae > Streptophyta > Magnoliopsida > Gentianales > Rubiaceae > Knoxia > Knoxia roxburghii. Next base: position 37,511,959 of record CM059420.1, on the reverse strand, counting down.
CAGGGGAGCCAGTTTTCGTCCATGGGATTCTAAGCTTAGAATGCTGACAGAAAGAAGCAGTGATTCTTGCACAACCTGGGAAATTCATGTTTTGAGCTAAATCAATCAGGGAGCCAACTGAGAGCTTATGGTAATCCAGGGCCCGGCAGATCTTTATCTTGTCTTCAATGGAGACCTTGGCATGGACCTGTAAAAAAAATGAAGGAATTTCAACATGGCAACTGTGACATCCCAGTCCATATACAGACACTTGTCTCATTGGATTCACAGGTGACATAGCACGTAACTCCCAGATCAGTGTCCGCTTTGATACTAGTGTGACATCGGACTGGCTGAAAACTTCCAGGTTTCGGTCTCGCTATACAATCACTATGGGTGTGCGATGGAATGTTACAGCAACTCTAAAAGAAATCTAAATTTTCATGCTAATACAAAAATCAGGGAATGAAATGATTGTTTATACCTTGAGATATATGTCCAATGCTTGATAAATCCTGTCATGAGAGTCTCTTGCAATGGCTGGAAGAGCTGTAGCTAATGCAACGAACTTGGAAGGCTGGATACAAGGATCAGGGGACACTTCTGCAATGTAAGAATCCATCAAGATTGCTACTTTCTTCATACGATACATGAGGAAGTTGTTTCTGCTTCCAAGCAGGAACTGTTTCTGTAACCTCAGGATCAAATCCACATCATATGCATACATCTTCCCAGGTGGAGAGGGAAAAAGCAAGTCATCTATCTTTGCCCGATCCAGGACAGAGCCAATTAGATTCTCTAACTTCTTCTTGCTACATTTTTTCAACTTCAGAGCTAAGGAAACTCGAAGATTATCAAACAGGCTTTTGAGAGAAATAAGGTTCCTATCCAGCAAATACAGAAGATCGATTATAGTCTCGGCGATTCTACGCTTCTCAGCTTTCTCAGATACCATGATGGTAGCGTATTTCATTCTCTGATAATGAAACAGGAAAGAAGATATTGTGTACTGGTCAAATTTCTTTGAAATCATAGTCTCTACGAGCTGCACTATTAAGTCGATCTTCGAGAAGTCCAAGTCGTCAAACCACGAATTGGCTGTTTGACAGCTGTAGTTGCTAATGCTTTCTCGATTTATCTCTCCCGAAAACTGTATCCAAGAACTGTCTGTTGAAGAAGCATATGGACTGAGAAGAGGACACAGGGAAAGCCTGCCCACAAAAGAATCCAACAATTCCTGAAACACATCTGAACAACAACTTGTAATGAAATGCAGCAAATCCTGGCCCTGCTTCAAACATTCAAGCAGCTCAGGCCAGGCCAATTGGTGGATTCCCTTCAAGTACTCTCCCGTTTTGCGTATCAAACTATCGATTTCCATGAAAATGGCAGCAGAATGCAACAAAATTACATTTGAAGAAGATATGTTGAGGCTGCATCTATTGTAGCAAAACTGTAGAAGCAGTTCAAAACCTTGTGGTCCGCCAGGAAAATCATGGAAGATGACCTTGAGCCTTGTAGCATTATCTGTGGAATTCCTGAATAATTTTCGTAACCTACCGGAGTAGCATACGAGGATTTTCTGCAGCATTAGAGAGTATCATGAGAAATGGCTAAAAAGCATTAAATTTGAATGAAAAATTACTGCAGAATGTGATGTTTTTGTATTCATTTACCTTGCTGACAAGGAATGTCCCTTGACCATTAACATCTATTTCAAGATCAGAGGACATTTTGCATTGGTTTCAAAGGGCAGCCTTTTGAGGGGAAAGAGAAGGTGTGTAGAGAAGCAAAGAAAACCAGAGAAACAGTGGTGCAGCGTGAGAGAAAGTAGAGAAGATTTGGTGAGAATATTGGGACAGTGTAGAAGGAATAAAGAACCCTCCAAAGACAAGGCCAGAAGACCTACATGGGACATTACAAACACGAAATGGAATGGGGCAATTCTAAAACGATTTGGATTAGTACATTTTTCAAATATGAAAAACAAAGCAAACGTAATCTAATGGTCTCGTAATGTATCAAATAAATTAAAACTAATAAAATATTTTAATGATTATCGAATTATTGAATTCCGCTTGTTTCATTTCCATTCCCGATAAATAAACGACCTTAGTATTAAATCAAGTCACTGTAATTGTTTGGAGACCCCATTCCCAAGGTCCCAGAGACATACAACACCCCCACACACAAAGGAGCAAATTAGTCGTCCAAAAGTCCGAGTTGCATTTTGTCTGTCACAGCAAGAAAAGTGATTATATTATTATCACTTTTTCCCGTCAATTTTGGAGTTGGGAACAAATGGAGAATGGCTCATGTGGCTGCCCATCATTTAATCGTCTCGTCACGGGGTTTGAATTCAATATCTGCTCCTCAAATCTCTTCAAGATAACTATCTATTGTCATATGATATGACTTTTCAGATTGCCAAAATGAAATTCTATTTTTAATTGTATATCAAAAGTTACAATATCATGTAAAGGTTTTTTTTCAGTAAAAATTTTTATATCTACCCATCAAAAATTGCTTGCACTTTTTTCTCTATATATTTTTTTAATCTAATTCTCCCATTTATTTTTATTTTATTATTCTCTCAAAAATTGTTCCTATTTATCTTCTACTAATTTCTTATTCCATTATCTCAACTTCAAACTCTCCCTTCCACCCCGCTTAATTCACACAGTCATCCACTACTACAATTTTAAACTTTCATCACACAACACTAAACTATAAATGTATCTATTAATATTACAATCACATCAAATATTAATTTATTTATATTTATTACAACACTACAAAAGTAATATTGTTATAACTATTTTAATGTGTCATAAAATAAAATCATATCATAACACTATAAATAAGTGTTATAATAAAATTTCAATCAAAATACTAATAAGTATAATTAAAATTTTATAAATATAGAAACACAATCAAATATTATTTTATTTGTCAATATATTAATTTAAGATATTAATAGATTACTATCAATGTATTAACATGTATAACACTATATAGTCAACAACTCGTTCACCACCCGCCACTTTTCTTTTTAAATTATTGATGCCCGTAGTTTGGGTGGTCAATGTTTTATAAGTGTCTATATATTACAATTCATTTTGTATAGAGTAGTTTGGTTTCTGTTCATTCGAGCTTACAATGTAGTAGGGGATTTCTTTGGTCCTTGTATCCTTTTGTATTTTATATTTTATTAATGCACCGGTAGTCAATATGCAGTTTTTGTTTGATAAAAAAAATCTACCCATATATTTACCTTGAAACTATAAATTTATTAGATGAACCTCTTGAGAAAGTTAAGAATTGACTATCACATTATATTATAGGCGTTGCCTATTCCGGTAATGTTGTAATATAGTATTGAAGGCGAGTCTCCTTTTTTGTGTTAGAGTTGAATACATAAGTTATGCTTGTATTGTACATTTTCTCAGTTAATATATCGATTAATGTTTTGGTTATATTTTGTTGTGCATTATTTGTCCATTTATATTATGTAGTAAGATGACGAGGTGTCTTGTGTGACACAGTAGATCTCATCATTGGTTAAAAGACATAATATATAAATGAGGTTCGTAACCGAGATAGTTTTGGACAAACTGTCGGTTTAGGTTATTATGTGATTCGGATAATTAGTTTGTCTAAACTGATTAAATCATATAGATATGCTCGGGACGTATTGAACTTGACCATTTAGAATGATTTGACTCGTACTGATTTAATAGACAAATCGTTCTTTGTATTCTATCTTTTAATTCCTAAACTTAAGCGGGCATGTTGATTAGACACAGTGTATGAGGTCAATTGTGGCCAATAGTCTCGGTAAGTTGGGTGCGCGTGTTTAGTTACTTGGTGTGTTGCTGCTTGTCGAAAGGAAACCATGTACCGGTGCGTCCGGGGTGATGGTGCTGTCTAGATGAGCTCGTTATGTTTATTATACTAAACCCAACTAGTGGACTTATGTCCGGTATAGTAAAAAGGTCGAGTGATACTAGTCTTGGAATTAAAGAAGTTAATTAATTAATTTATCAGTAAATTAATAAATTAACGAGCACTATATTTTTGATGTGGGGAGATTATGAATAAATTAATTAAGTTGTTCCGGAAGCAATTCTGGTGTAGGATAGTAGTGTCAAAATTAATCCGTTAGTGGTACGATTAATTTTATAATGGGTTAATTGAATAAGTAGAATTAATAATTTAATTAATTATTCTTAAGGGTTAATTAAGTAATTAACAAAGTGGAATTATTTAATTAATTAATTAAGTATTAAGTTTCAATTAGAATTAAAAAATCCTAGAGATTAGGAAATCTAATTGGATTTGGTTTATCCTATTAGATTGGTTACATAATTAGATTTGGAAACTAATTAATTACCTAAACCCATTAGGAAGACCAATCCTAAACCAACTTGGGCTCTCTCTTGTAACTCTATATATAGACAAGGGATTAGCTATTACACAATAGACAATTCATAAGTTTTCAAGACAAGAAAACTAGAGAGATAAAATCCTAGAGAGAGAAATTAATTTTCTTCTCTCAAAGTCGGATTTTACAAGCTCCGTGTGGCAGCTTTCCCTCCAAGAAACAGGCGGCCACTTCTTCATCAAGTCCCGGCGGCGCGTGGCGGTTGAAGGCGGCGGCGCGTGGGGTAGCAGCAAGTGGGGCGGCGACGGCAGCACGTGTTGACGACGCGCAGGAAACGGTGTTGCTGGAATTTTCTGACAGTTGGATTGTAGTGATTAGCTGATCAATTGTTCGTTATATTGTTGCCCACACAATATATGATCAAACTCTTGAGGTATACAAGAGAATCACCTGAGTTAACACGCTTCAAGAGGTATATTCTATGATTCCGCTTCTTATTAGAATTTATTTTTGCGTGATGAATCGAATAAGTACATACCAAGATCCTGCGCAATGTTATTTCAAGCAATGGTTGGAATAGCGATTGTGCTAGCGTTTAGGCCTGGCCAGAGATTTCGATTCTGGAATGCATAACACGAAAGTGAGTTTCTGGCTGGGCCCAGACAGATAATCTTTAACTTTGTACCAAAAAAATATAAATTTATTCAAACGTTATGTTTATAATTATTTTTTGCAAGGGCCAAACTAAAGAGAAGAATATGTGTATATTCAAAAATTATATCGTTGTGTGATACATACAATCTGACTTATAGAGAAGAATAACATGTAAGGGGTAAAAAGATAACTACGATCCCTACAATCTCTAGAGTCCTACAACTACTACAATAATAAGCGATAGTAATCCTAGACTTACTATAACCGTATATACAATTTCTAATACATCCTCTCAAGTTGGATCCAGTAGATTGATGGAGCCAAGCTTGGCGAGCAAACGCTGGAACTGAGCCGTAGAAAGCGTCTTGGTGAAGACATCAGCCAGCTGATCTGAACTCTGAATATAACTTGGAACAATAAACTTAGATTGGACCTGTTGATGAATGTAATAGCAATCGACCTCAATATGCTTAGTCCTGTCGTGAAATGCCGGATTAGCCGCGATATGCAAGGCAGCTTGATTATCGCAAAATAAAGTAATAGGAGTAGTAAACGAGCAGCCAAGATCAATAAGGAGAGACTTAAGCCAAATAAGCTCACAAGCAGCCGCCGCCATAGTTATATACTCTGCCTCTGCACTTGATCGAGCAACAACATGTTATTTCTTGCTTTTCCAGGATACCAGATTACCCCAATAAATACATACCCAACAGTGGAACGATGTTCCAAAGTATTACCAGCCCAGTCGGAATCAGTATAACCCACGACATTTGTGTGACCATGCTTAGCCATTAGAAGTCCACGCCCAATTATGCCTTTCAAGTAATGGAGAATCCGCTTTATCAGCTGCATATGATAATTAGTAGGGCCATGCATGTGCCGACTAACCAAACTCACTGCAAAGGCAATATCAGGCCTAGTAATAGTTAGGTAGATCAACTTCTCGACTGTTGGAGTTGAATACATAAGCTATGCTTGTATTGTAATTTTTTCCAGTTAATATATCGATTTATGTTTTGGTTATATTTTGTTGTGCATAATTTGTCCATTTATATTATGTAAGTAGATGATGAGGTGTCTTGTGTGACACAGTAGATCTCATCATTGGTTGAAAGACATAATATATAAATGAGGTTCGTAACCGAGACAGCTTTGGACAAACTATCGGTTTAAGTTATTATGTGATTCGGATAATTGGTTTGTCTAAACTAATTGAATCATATAGATATGTCCGGGGCATATTGAACTTGACCATTAGGAATGATTTGTCTTATACTGATTTAATAGAACAATCATTCTTGGTATTTTATCTTTTAATCCCTAGACTCGAGCGGGCATGAGGATTAGACATAGTGTACTTTGATCTGCCAATGGGTGAGGTCTATTGTGGCCAATAATCTCGGTAGACTGGGTGCGCGTGTTTAGTTGCTTGGTGTGCTGCTGTTTGTCGAAAGGAAACCATGTACCGGTGCGTCCGGGGTGATGGTGCTCTCGAGATGAGCTCGTTATGTTTATTATACTAAACTCAGCTGGTGGACTTATATCCAACATAGTAAAAAGGTCGAGTGGTACTAGTCTCAGAATTAAAGAAGTTAATAAATTAATTTATCAGTAAATTAATAAATTAACGAGCACTATATCTTTGATGTGGGGAGATTATGAATATATATTAATTAAGTTGTTCCGGAAGCAATTCTGGTGTAGGATGGTAGTGTCATAATTAATCCATTAGTGGTACGATTAATTATGTATTGGGTTGTTAACAAAGGTAGATTTAATTAATTAAGAAATTAATTAATCCTTGTGTCAGTTGGTTGTGAATCATACCAGGAACTGGTTTGGGATAAGTGAATCCCTGTATCAGTTGGTTTTGAATCATACCAGGAACTAGTTGGGGATAAGTGAATCCCTGTATCAGTTGGTTGTGAATCATATCAGGAACTGGATCAGTTGGATGTGTATCAGTCCAGGAACAGGATTGAAGGAAACAGAAACCCAGTAGGAAGGCCAATCCTAAACCAACTTGGGGTCTCTCTTATAACTCTATATATAGACAAGAGATTAGCTATTCAAGACACACAATTCAAGACACAATTCACAAGTTTTCAAAGAGCAAATTTAAAGAGCAAATTTGTGGCTGGGTTTTTTTCATCTATTGGCCGAAATTTAGGCCTGTTTATACCAGCTGCATGTGTAGTTTTCTCTCTTTCCTGGCGGTGCGTTTATTGTACGTGTCAGGTGCGGTGGTGCTGGAATTTTCTGGCTGGTGGATTGTGGTGATTAGCTGATCAAATTGGTTTCTAGATCGTTGCCCACACAACGTGAAATCAAAGTCTTGAGGCATACAAGAGAATCACCTGAGAGCACGCTTTAAAGGTATTTTCTAAAGTTTCGCTTTTAATTAGAAATTTTGTTGCGTGGTAAATCGAATAAGTGCAAACCCAGATCCTGCGCAATATTATTTCAAAAGGGTTGGAATAGCAATTACGCTAGCTTCTAGGTCTGGCCAGAGATTCCGATTCTTGAATGCATAGCATGAAAGTGAGTTTCTGGCTAGGCCCGGGCAGATAATCTTTCACCGACAAGTTTCTGATACAAGCTCAGCTAAGACAGCAACTTCCTTACCACCTGAAGCTTTAGCTTGCTTTCCAATGGCGCAGGCTTGGAATTTATTAAATCAGCATCGTGAAGCAAATCAATAATGTACTTACGCTGATTTAAAAACATCCCCTTGGACGATGTAGCCATCTCAATTCCAAGAAAGTACTTCAACAACCCAAGATCTTTAACTGGAAGCCGAGCTTGAAGCTTTTGCTTTAAGTCTGAAATAGACTTTGAATGACTACATATGACAATGAGATCATCGACGTAAATAAGGACTACCAAGATTTCTTCCACATTCAGTCGGATATATAAGGAAGAATCTGCCGAACTCCGAGTAAACCCGAAGCTTTCAAGCGCAGAGCTTAATTGTGCATGCCATGCAGGTGGACTTTGTTTCAAACCATAGATTGATTTGTGTAACTTGCACACTAAATTTGGATCATTAGTTTGAGGGTGACCCGGTGGAAGCCTCATATATACCTCTTCATCGAGCTTTCCATGCAATAACGCATTCTTAACATCTAGTTGGGACAACTCCCAGGCATAATTAACGAAAATTGACAAAAGCACATGAACTGTTGTCATCTTTGCAACAGGTGCAAATGTTTCTTTATAATCCACACTGAACTGCTGAGTAAATCCTTGAGCCACAAGCCGAGCCTTATGCCGTTCAATTGAGCCATCGGCATTGAATTTGGTTTTGAAAACCCAGCGACTCCCCACAACATGTTTTTCGGGAAGAAGTTTAGTAACACTCTAAGTTTTGTTTTTTGCAAGAGCTGACAACTCATCAGCCATAGCTTTCCTCCACTCAGCCCGTTTTACTGCCTCCTTAAAATTTGCTGGTTCTGAATTACATGATATAGCCAAAATAAACACTTAATAAGAAGGAGAAAAACAATCAAGCTGCATTTCACCAACAGCTGGATGCCAAACCAGGCAAGTCAAACTGGAGACATAGTCATCCAATCGTGCTGGACGCTGTCGAACACGATCTATATTTTGACGGGAAGGCTCACAATCTGATCAGGAGTAGACACCTCTGGCGATGTTGACAAAACTGGCAAGATGGGTTCGTCATCAGCGGACTTGGAAATATTCGAAGGTACTGGTAGTGAAGACAATACAGAAGAAATATTTTTTGGAGTTTCTTCAAAAAATGGTTCAGCCTCAGCAAACTCAACATCCCGGCTAACATGGAGTTTTTTGTTGAAAAAATTATAACACTTGTAGCCTTTCTTAGTCACCAAATAACCCAGGAACACGTATTTGACAGCGCGATGATCTAGCTTATCACGACAAACGCTCGGAAAATGTACAAAACACTTACATCCAAACACCCGCAAATTAGACAAATCTAGTTTTGTATTGTGCAGGATTTCAATCGGACACTTGTAGTCCAGCACCTTACTCGGCAACCGATTAATTAAGTAAACGGCGGTAAGAACACCAAATGATCAAAAAATCTTTGGAGCACTCATCTGGAGCATAAGAGCTCGAGTTTTTTTCCAATAGATCACAATTCTTACGCTCAGCTATTCCATTTTGTTGCGAGGTGTACACGCAACTCGTCTGATGCATAATTCCATTGGCAGCAAGATAATTCTTCATCTCATGCGATGTGTACTCAGCCCCATTATCAAATCATAAAGTCTGGAGCTTTGAGGCAAATCGATTAACAACCATCATATGGAAAACTTTTAGGAAATGAAATATTTCACCTTTGGATTTTTACAAATACACCCAAGTCACTATAGAAAAATCATCAATAAAAGCTGCAAAATATTTATAATCATTAACAGAATCCAAAAACGGTCCCCAAACATTGGTATGAACCAGTTCAAACAATTTACTAGATCTAGACAACGACATATCATATGGCAATCTAGTAGATTTGGCAAAATGACACACATCACAAAGCAAACATTCTTAGGCAGCTTGAGAGATAACCGTGACATAACAGCATCAGAAGGATGCACGAGTCGACGATGCCAAAGTATAGACTGGTCACCAACAGACATTATTGAAGCCGCTACTGATTGTCCCTCAGCCGACTTTAAACCTAAAATAAAATAATAAAGCCCGTGCATGTGAAAACCCTCACCAATCATCTTATTGGTGAGACGATCCTGAGAAAACACTCTATCAGATGTGAAATGAACCTCGCAATCAAGAGTTGAGATCAAACTCATAACTGGCAACAGCTATAAAGCAAATATAGGAACGTATAACACGACAGAATCAACCGGAGAAACTAGTTGTATTTTCCCTCTACCCTCAACAGACACCCCATTTTCATTTGCAACGGATATAATGGTAGGAGATGTGCAAGAACGATAATCACGAATATGAATACGGTGATTCGATACATGATCCGTTATACCAAAATCTACAACCCAAACATCATACAAAGAATTAATATGAAATGCAAAAGCCAAAGCTTGAAGAATACCTTGAGCATCATTCACTTTACCAGAATTCAGAAAACCCGAAAATTGGCTCAAGAGAGCAGTAGAATCGGCTTCTCTCGAAGCTGAACTATTGTGCGACTTTTACTGTCGTTCTTGTAGATAAGTGGCGAACTCGTTCAGCAGAGTAACAGGATTCGAGGAAAACGACTCCAAATTGTGACTCGCTAAATGAACCTTGTGATCATGCTTCTTGTCAGCACCCCATTTATTTCCAAACTTTGGCTTCTGTTATGGGTGTAAAATCCAGCATCGCTCAACCGAATGCCCCAACGCTTTACAATGGCTACACACGCGATCAACATTCTTACACAATTTCTTTTCATAGAGAGTCTGAACCAGATGCGCCTGATTTTCAGAAGAAGAAACCTCCAGGGTCATCACCTTCCAAAGAACTTCTTCCCTTTGAACAGCAGCGCAAATGACCTTAAGCGATGATGGCTCATCTGTTATTAGAATATTACGTCGAAAATCCTCAAACTCTGGCCCAAGAATTGCCAACAACTGGAACACACGGTCCTCTTCGGTTCGTTTCTTCAGAACACTGGGATCAATACAATGCGGGCAATAAACATCCAACTCATTCCATAAGCTCTTCAAACTAGCCAGCGCATTCACAAACGATTTCCCATCATGACGAATATTGACAATATCCTGTTGAATTTGGAAAATACAAGCATAATTGTTCTGATTCCCATACATGTCATACATCCCCTCCCACATCTCGAATGTAGAGTCATAATAGCTGAAAAGTTTAGCAATCTTTGGCTCCATGGAGTGCAGCAACCAGGACATGACCATCTGATATTTAGAAATCCAGGCATCGTATCCGTCGGCATTAGTGTCAGGAGGTTTTTCTTTGCCGTTGATGAAACCCACCTTTGACCGCCTTCCAAGAGCAATTTTGATGGCTCGCGACCATGGTAAGTAATTGAACTCATTGAGCAGAATTGTTGTCAGATGCTGCGATTAATTCGACTCATGCTCTCGGTCACCACTAGGAAGCTCAAAACTACTTTGGCCACTTATAATTCAGAATTACGTGCGGAAGAGAAAAACCAAAAAAAAAAAAAAAACTCAGAAACAGTAGGATTTCTGCTCTGATACCATAAAAAAAGAATATGTGTATATTCAAAAATTATATCGTTGTGTGACACATACTATATGACTTATAGAGAAGAATAACGTGTAAGGGATAAAAAGATAACTATGATCCCTAAAATCTTTACACTATACTCCTACAACTACTACAATAATAAGCTACATTAATCCTAGACTTACTATAACCGTATATACAATTTCCAATACAAACAACACCGTACTACTTTGAAGGTCCCTAATATAAAAACAAACTAAACTATTCAATAATGAGTTTTGAGACTATATGCATATAATAACCCGACCCTTTAGCAACTTGAAGAAAACGAAATTGCGGACAAAGAGTGCGCATCGAACAGGCGTTGGAACCAGCAATGAGGCACCTAAAAGCTTCTTAGTGCGTTCCTTTTTATGTCGCACTTGGAAAAACCCTCCTTTGAAAAAGAATAACGATATGTAATTTCGTCATATTCATTAGAAGCACCATGCAATTCATACAACAATTAATTGAATCTGAGTCATTATCTTCTTTCATTCCTTCACCGTCCAAACCTCCTTCTAAGATTGCACCAATATTTTCCCCCCTAGAGCATCTAGGATTAATGGGGCTAACGAGTAAGAAGACTGTTTAGGCGTAGCAGTCTTTTCCGGAATGGTATCAGCTAGTGCTTGAGGTTGTTCACGACTTATCTCCATTGAGATGTTTTTCAGAGCCTAAGTGATATTTCCAGCAGAGGCATGCCTGATGTCGATCAAAATTCCTTGATATGATGATTCCATAAGGATGATATTTTCAATAGAAAGAGTCGTACCTTTTGTTGGGTTCACCGAAAATACTATAACTAGGTCCGGGTCGAAAATCCTCTCTTGCATGGCCAATTCAATATGAGGCATTGAAATATCAACTGTGTTAGAGATTCCACCCATTATATCTTTCGAAGTGAATTGGGAGTTAGGGGTGGGCTCTGCTGCAGCATGATGTGGATCACTGGACGTCTGTTGCGGAACTGGATCTTGCGACTGTTTTGGGGGCTACGGGATGTGAAGAATTCTTTTCATGCGACAGATAAGTGGGCAGCACCTTTGATTTATGATTTTCAGGGGCATCATCAAGTAAAATTAGCACTTTTGATTTATCTGTCTGAGTCAAGCCTGAGGAACCTTCGATCTCTTTATGTTTTGGTCTATACCTTGATCACCTCTTTTTGAATTTGACGCCGATTCGCTGTGTCCCCTTTCTGGCAATCTGAAATTTTATGGTCAATTTTATGAAAATATTTACAGTACTCATAAATATATTCATATGTAAACGGTTACACCATAATATCCACCCCAACACAAAAGCATGCAACAAGTGAATAAAGGGAAGAAAAAAATTACTATGACCACAATTGCAATTGAGGAAGTATGGAGAAAATAGATAATGTGTATATTAAATATTTTTTAATAATAACTATTATAACCCGTTTACAAACAACTCATAATCTAATATTAATAATCTGAAAACAATAAAAAATAATAATAATAATAATAATAATGCAGTTCTGTACCTCATCACACCCAACCACACGTCCTTTTTGACATAATCAGCCATAGATACTATGTGCCAATTAAATTAAATATAAATTTATCCAAACCTACTTCCTTTTCCATTTCTTCTTTCCTTTATAGTGAGAAATCAACCTTCAGATTTGGTATCAGTCCGCTAATATCCAATATGAGAAATCAAAGTCAACAGCCAAAGGTCAAAATCCACTGTGAGAAATCAAGGTCAACGGCCCAAGGTCAATTTAGGCTAGTATTTGGAAATTTTTGTGTTGTTTGGCAACTTTAATTTTTTCTCAATTTCAGATGTGGATGCCTATTTCGCGTATCCTATTTTATTATTTTACGTCTTTTTTATATTTAAATTATTCCTGATAAATTAAGAAATACGGATAATAATATTTAAATATAAAATATAATAATATATTAAATTACCTAATTACCCTTAATCAATTTACTAAAAATTTCGAAAAAATTTATTTATAGTTTTGTTCATTTATCCTACTTTAATCATAATTTTTGTAAATTTTTTGTAGATTAAGAAAGAACTTATGAAATTTTTGATAAATTGATTAAGGACAGTTAGGTAATAATAAGAAGGACGGAAGATAAATATTAAGGGATGAGAAATAAGAATTTAAAGGGCGATACTAAGATTATTTTTAAAAAAATGCGACGTTCAAAAGGCGTGGGACTATAACACTACCCATTTTAGATGTACTACTCTCATTTCATCTAAACTTCCAATAGGACAGGAAATCAAAGTTCCCATTCACAGAAACTTTGGAAAAATAACCCATTTTTTTATAAACTATAGTTATTTTATCTTTTTAGTCAATAAACAAGAATTTTTTTTTTTTAATTTTAACAATTTCAATCCATAAAATGTAAGTTGGTTGTTAAAATTACTAAAATTTTAAAATTTTTTGGGTTAACATGATAAAAAAAAAAGAAAATGCAACATGACCCTAATTTATGAGTTAAAATTGTTATTTTGCCAATAAACTTTTTTGGGACACATTAAATATTTATTTCGCCTCATCTCTCTCATCCAACTTTTTATTTTAAACTATTTTAAAACAATATGCTATTTAAACCTTCGATTCAATTTTATCTACAAAATTTTAATATATACTTATCATTCCACCATCTTGAATTTTGTTTACAATTTTTAATTAAAGCTCCAAATGATAAGTTAGGTAAATTTTATTATTCTTAACCTCCGTAAAAGTGATTACGATACAAAGGAAATGATTATTTCTGTTCTTCTTCCTAGTTTTGCCTCGAGGGATAGAATCAAGAACCAATCATCAAGGCCAGTTCTTTTTCTAGAAAAAAATATGAAAATTTTATATATATTCTGTTCTTCACACCACCTTTTTAGACTTTAAGAATTGGATGAACGAAACAAAGAGCCCATCTCTATCAGGTTTCTGGAAAAATTTTGTAGACAGAAAAAGGAGGGCTTTCCACAAATCATAACAACAGTGGTCTTTTATTAAAAATAAAACTTTGGCAGGACCCTGTATGTTAATTGATTGAAAGTTTAAAATTACATAGGAAAAGGGACAAAATGAAGGCAAATTATATCATGCTCTATTATCAACATATTTTATTAGTATTTTCATATTATATTTGATGTATTTTGTAGCCTTAGATCTTATGAATAGCCTTAGATCTTATGAATACCCCCCTCCTTCATCCATTTACTTCGAGCTTTCTGAGCAAGGAAGTCTTCATACTCCTTGAGGCGACTATACTCTTCAGCTTGAGACAAGGAGAGGTGCATGCGATTAGCATTCGAGGACTACTTGGGCAAGGATACATATATTCAATACTTTCTACACTTGCTTGCTGAGGATGATCTGATTTTCCTTAACAGGGTAGTCCTTAATTTTGCATCTGGTCCAGACTTATTATTTTGGCGGGACTCTCCAGCTGGTTCTCTCCCTTAAATCGGCTTATGCTCAATGCCGAAACCAAAACCCATCAAGATTCTTCTCACAGGTTATTTGGGGATCATGGATTCCTCCTCGGGTGTCATGTTTTGCGTGGAAGTTCTTCAACCATCTGCTATTGTTTCCTGATAAATTAGGCATCATTGATCCTACTATTTGCCCTTTATGCCGAGTGGAGAGCGACTCCTTTAACCACTGCTTCTTCCAGTGCTCTTGTTCAGCTCCAATGTGGCAATACTGGGCTAGGTTCCTATGACTCAGAATTTCAGGAAATATGGGCATTACTAATCTGGCAGGTTGGTGGCAACATTCATAAGGCCGATCAATTTATCAAATCTTCGCAAAACTCTGCCAAACTTCATATTGTGGGAGATTTGGAAGACTCGGAACCGTGTCTTTATGAAGGTATGCGACCCCCTAGTTTTCCTCGCTTTACTTAATTTTTGGAATCATGGCAGACCTTCTTCGCGCATTCAGACCACCGGCGGCAACAAAGAAGGAGGCCAACTTTATTTAGCAGATTTTTCACCTGAACTTGCCTGATCCAAAACCTGCAAGGGTCCGATCAGTTATATGGAAAGAGCATGTTGCTTCTGCTTAGATTTTGAATACAGACTGCTCTTTTCTACGTAATAGCGCGGCGGGTTGAGGCTTCATCTTGAGAATGGGAAGTGGTGGTTTAATTTATGCTGCATCAGCAGTAGTCCGTGATGGTTCTGTTCTTTCTGCTGAGATTAAAGCAGTTCTATATGGGTTAAGGTACTGTCAGGCAATTAATTTGAGAGGGCTTCATTTGATGTGTGATAATTTGTTGCTAGTACAGATGCTAACTGCAAAAGTTTCTTTGCATTGGCGTTATTTGTTGGATCTTAATGAGATTTGCTCGATTGTGTGTGACTCGGAGTGCATTGTAACTCATGTGTTCCGGGAGGCCAATTTTCCAGTGGATTTTTTTGCCAACAATGGGCTCATCTGGTGAGGAAGTGGCTTTTGATTTGCTTCAGGATATGCCAACACGATTGCGTGGGTTTATCTTATTAGACATGAATGGGGTACCAGCTTTACAAGGACGGAAGGCTCTAGATTAGTTTCAGCCTCAAGCTTTTTTAATAGTTAGTGGCGCATTGGTGACTGTAATAGTTAGCGACGCCTTAGGCGTATCGGTGTTTGTTTCAGTGGAGGAATTGGGATAATGTAGCTAGAATGGGGTTAGGGTAAGTTTTGAAACTGCCCTTTGTACCTTATTTTATGATTTTATATTTTTTAATAAGAGAATAATCAATCCCACCGGTCTGTCTTGCCCACTGGGCATGAGAGATTGTTAGGTATATATATATACAATAAAATTTATTTATTTTCTAGATATATTTAATATACTCACAACAAAAAATGACTTTCGAAACACTTGAAAATCTTATAATTGGTAACACATGATCACACATTTTATCTATGGTGACGTGTACTTTTTTGTGTGATCTTTGTAGATGTGGCTAAAAGTGTATTGGATAACATAACACTTTTTAATGTGAATATATATGCTAAAAGTGTCAAATTATACTATGTATAATATATAATAAGACACAAATATATGTCATAATGAATAATCTATTATAACATGGTTTATTGACAATATAATGTTATATATGTTAAGATGTTAATACATAATAAAGTATGTCGATATATAACATATTATGATAATTTTATGTGTATATACAAATGCCATAATATGACAAAATATGTGTCATAATATTATAGCTTTTAAGACATAAAAATATGTGTAGATATATAGTATATTATGACATTTGTAAAGGAATTATTAATTACTGCCCCAGTACTTTTCTTTTACCGTCCCAATTTGGATTAAAATGCCCTCTACAATACCTTCTCTCTTCTCCCTTTTATATAAAAGGACATTTTTATCAAAACTTATAGACTACCGCCCAAAAAGTGAGGCGGTAACTAATAACCACCTATTTGTAAGTATGTATATAAATAATATGTTATAACAAATTTAGACGTTCAAATAAATAAACTACAGTTACATGATTTATTATTTATACAGAGTGATGTGTTAACATATTAATACATAAAAGGTGTGTGAATAGATAATTTATTATGACAACTTTAAGTGTGTAGATAAATAACATATCTAAACATTTACAAGTATCAATATAAATAACTTTTAGAATGATTGAATTACCAAGATAGGAAAGTTCGTATAATACTAACAAATATTCATCTTGGTAACTATCAAACACCGGCCTTAAATTAGTGGAATTCTTTAAGGCTAGCACTTCGAATTGAGCGAACATAGAGCAATTCTCACAAGTGTATAATGGGCAAAGCCCAAAACTCAATACTCAAAGTTACAAAGAATTTCTCACTCGAACTAAACCAATTCCCAATTCCGTTAGGCTTAGGTCCATTCTAATTCCGACATTTCACTACAGTCGAAAACTAGCAACCCTCTAAAATGTATAAGTGTGAGCCTATTTATAAACCCAACAATTTGTGTTTGATAGCCCAAATACCTAGGCTCGACTAAAGGTAAGAACGGACGGTGAAAAAGGAAGTTACAACTTCTAATTACATGTACAACAATAACTACCCATGTCTTCAATCTACATGCTCATTTTCGGTCATTCTCGCACATACCCGTAACTTCTGCCCACGTTTATAATTGCTCAACTGTCCAAACATAATCATTCCAGCCTTAGTGATGCAAATATGGGTTCGTCATGTGTTGGAGTTGAATACATAAGCTATGCTTGTATTGTACATTTTCCCAGTTAATATATCGATTTATGTTTTGGTTATATTTTTGTTATGCATTATTTGTCCATTTATATTATGTAGTTAGATGATGAGGTGTCTTGTGTGGCACAGTAGATCTCATTATTGGTTGAAAGACATAATATATAAATAAGGTTCGTAACCGATACAGCTTTGGATGAACTGTCGGTTTAAGTTATTATGTGATTCAAATAATTAGTTTGTCTAAACTAATTGAATCATATAGATATGCCCGGGGTATATTGAACTTGACCATTTAGAATGATTTGTCTTGTACTGATTTAATAGACAAATCATTCTTAGTATTCCGTCTTTTAATCCCTAGACTAGAGCGGGAATGAGGATTAGACATAGTGTACTTTGATCTGCCAATGGGTGAGATCAATTGTGGCCAATAGTCTCAGTAGGTTGGGTGCGCGTGTTTAGTTACTTGGTGTGCTGCTGCGTCTGGGGTGATGGTGCTCCCGAGATGAGCTCGTAATGTTTATTATACTAAAATCGGCCAGTGGACTTATGTCCGGTATAGTAAAAAGGTCGAGTGGTACTAGTCTCAGAATTAAAGAAGTTAATTAATTAATTTATCAGTAAATTAATAAATTAACGAGCACTAAATCTTTGATGTGGGGAGATTATGAATAAATTAATTAAGTTGTTCCGGAAGCAATTCTGGTGTAGAATGGTAGTGCCAAAATTAATCCGTTAGTGGTACGATTAATTTTGTAATGTGCTAATTGAATAAGTAGAATTAATTATTTAATTAATTATTCCTAAGGGTTAATTAAGTAATTAACAAAGTGAAATTATTTAATTAATTAATTAAGTTTTAAGTTTTAATTAGAATTAGGAAATCCTAGAGATTGAGAAATCTAATTGGATTTAATTGGATTTGGTTTATCCTATTAGATTGGTTACCTAATTGAATTTGGAAACTAATTAATTACCTAAACTCATTAGGAAGACCAATTCTAAACCAACTTGGGGTCTCTTTTGTAACTCTATATATAGACAAGGGATTAGCTATTCAAGATACATAATTCATAAGTTTTCAAGAAAAGAAAACTAGAGAGATAAAATCTTAGAGAGATAAATAAATTTTCTCTCTCATAGTCAGATTTTTGAGGCTAATTTGCGGCTGGTTTTCTTCCCTTTTGGTGGCCGAATTTTGGCCTAGTAAACCGGCGGTGCGTGAGCTGTTCTCTCTTCCCGGGCGGCGCGTGGATTGTACGTGCTAGGTGCGGTGGTGCTGGAATTTTTTCGGCAGGTGGATTGTGATGATTAGCTGATCAATTGGTTGCTAGATCATTTCCCACACAACGTGCAATCAAAGTCTTGAGGCATACAAGACAATCACCTGAGTAAACGCGTCAATAGGTAATTCTTATATTTCCGTTTTTAATTAAGAATTTATTTGTTGCCTGATAAATCGAATAAGTACATACCAAGATCCTACACAATATTATTTCAAACAAGGGTTTGAATAACGATTGTGCTAGAGTTTAGGCCTGGCCAGAGATTTCGATTCTGGAATGCGTAGCACGAAAGTGAGTTTCTGGCTAGGCCCGAGCAGATAATCTTTCAATTGGTATCAGAGCCTGGTTTTTGGGTTTTGTGCTTGTTCGATTTATTACATGGTTTTATCTGTAGGTGGTTAAGAAATCCCGACTATTATGGTTACGTTTGTATGGGTTTTAATTAAACTCTGGGACATGTCCGGATTTGATTTTATTATGAATGTTTGTAATAGTATAACCACGTGCTGGAATCCGTGTAGGATTAGATCAAATCTTTAGTAGGATTTTTTCTATGTAATTTCGATTATTTAATTTTCCTAGAAAGCCTTGTAGTAGGAGAATTAATTTTTTGTAATCGAAGGCGTTATGGTGGGCAACTTGAATTCGTGGGTTTTGGGTTATCGTTAATTCGTAGAAACCCATGAAAACTCAGAACAAATTGCAAGAAGACCAAATAGCATGGGAAAAAGCGAAGGAGGAATCAAAAGTGGTGCGGCGCCGGCGACGACAACGACTCACAAGCGGGAGCCGCCGCCAGCAACCGCCGGTAAAGGAAGCACCGCTTCCGCACGGCGCAGCAAATTTTTTGCGCCAGTGTGCCACAGTAGGCGCAGCAGCAGCGCGCTGCTGGGCCGTGCGCGGTACGCCTTTTGCGCGCTGCGTGCATGCGGCCCATTTGTGGCGCGTTTTGGCCCGTTTTTCCTCCAGTTTTCATTTTTTGAAGTTCAAGACTCAATCCATCGAGTGACGTGGTGAGACACGAGATCAAGGCAGAAGATGGAAGCAATTAAAATCATAATAGTCGAGAAATTTTATTTTCACATTTATTTCCAGTATTTATAGTTTAAATTTTTGTGTTTTAAATTTTTGTGTTGTATTTTAGATGCATGATGGTTTTATGTTTGCATATAACTTAGGGTTAGTTAATTTCATGTTAAAACCGGAAAAATCCTCAATTTAAAAATCTAAGTGGGAGCGGGTTGGTTTAATATCCCCACGGCCACCATTATGGGTTCTTATGCAATGTGGGTGAACTTGCGCGTTGGCATTAGGGTCATCCTCCATTCGGATGAGTCCAACCACGAGATCGCTAGATTATGAATTTCTGAGTAAGATGACTTAAGTAAGTTTAACTAGGAGAAATGTGATACCCTTTCCATCTGAGGCGCACTATCCTGAGGTAACAAGCTTAGAAGTCACGTAATGGCACACACTTAGTGTACGATCTGCAGTATTCCTCTCATCAAGGTTACACTGCTTATTTGTACGGCTGAAAGCACCGACTATTAGCTACATTGATCAATAGATCGTTTGGTCATATACTGTAGTTAATGAACTTAGTTCTTCTCAAACGAATGTGGGTTAGCGTAAATGTCCACGCTATGTGTGGCTTGCGAGAATCCCGGTGAATGAGATATTGGTGGATTAAAATTATTGTTTTGAGGAAAGTCAATAATTATTAGAATTTTGTTTTTTTTTTTTCAAAATTCTAGATTAGATAACTAAAACATTGTCTGTTTAATTTACAGTTTTTCGATATGGCATTCAACCCCTTAGTTACTGTATTGAAAGACAACAAGTTAACTTGACCTAATTATGTCGACTGGAGTCATAACTTGGATATTGTCCTGACGGCAGAGCAGTATAAGGTTGTGCTCACCGAAGTATGCCCAGATGTGCCTAACGAGGACTCTCCTCAAGAGGATAGGGATGCCTATGCTAGGTGGAGAAAAGCGGATGAGATGGCGCAGTGCTATATTTTGGCCTCTGTGTCGAATGTGCTGCAACATCAGCTTCATCAAGACAGATGTTCGCTGAGGGAGATGTTCGCTCATCAAGGCAGGACTGCTAGGCAAGCAGCCATGAGAAAGTTGATGAACACTAAAATGGCTGAGGGCGGATCGGTGAGAGATCATGTGCTTCACATGATCAGTAACATCAACGAGATAGAGGTGTTGGGAGATGAAATCAACCCAGAAAGTCAGAATGATATCATCCTCCAGAGTTTACCCTCTAGTTTTGAGCAGTTTTGGGTTAACTATAATATGAATCAAAGAGTTTATACTATACCCGAGCTCTTAACAGAGTTGGTGTCGGCCGAAGACATCTTCCACGATAAGAAGCAAGCTTTAGTCACAGTGAAGGCTTCAAGTTCTTCTTCCTTGCCTAAAGGCAAAAAGAATAAGAAGAAGAAGATTGCCAAGAAACTTGTTGCTAAGCCTGAAATCGCAAAGAAGAGCAATCCCCAATGCAAATACTTCATATGCAAGAAAATAGGACACTGGAAAACAGATTGTCCAAAGCCTAAAGGTACGATAGTTTCTGCCCTAATTACTGAGACATGTTTAGCGGTGATTCCCACAGATACTTGGTGTGTGGATTCAGGCACCACTGATCATGTTTGTAATTCTTTGCAGGGGTTGCAAATAACCTGGAAGCTTAGAAAGGGCGAGCTGGACATCTACATGAGCGACACTACAACAGTGTCAGTAGAAGCAGTGGGAGTGGCTACTCTGAACTTCGAGAATTCTAGTTTAGAGTTAGTAAATTGTCTTTATGTACCGAGTTTTAGGAAGAACCTTATTTCGGTTTCTAAACTCTTAAAGAACGATTATAAGTTTATTTTTTCTGATGATTCTGTTATTATTAGAAGAAATGGAAAACTTATTTGTTCTGGTTCATTGATAGATAATTTGTTTGTGGTTAATTCTAACTCCCCTGTTGTGCAAAACATATAAACAAATAGCTCTTTATCTAACATTAATAAGAGGAAGAAACCTTCTGAAATGAATCAAACCTATCTTTGGCATCTCAGGCTAGGTCATATAAACCTTAGTAGGATTCAAAGGTTGGTCAATGATGGACCTTTAGGTTCATTAGAGATTGACAGTTATTCAACCTGCGAATCTTGCTTGGAGGGTAAGATGACCAAGAGACCTTTTAAGGCAAAAGATTATAGAGCCAAAGAAGTATTAGAATTGATTCATTCTGACTTGTGTTGACCAATATCGGTCCAAGCACGAGATGGGTTTGAGTATTTCGTGACATTTACGGATGACTACTCAAGGTACGGGTACATTTACCTAATGCGCCACAAGTCCGAGTGTTTTGGTAAATTCAAAGAGTTTCGGGCAGATATGGAGAAGCATCATAGTAAGAGTATCAAGACACTGCGATCAGACCTTGATGGGGAGTACCTGTCACACGAATTTCGAGAATACCTCAATGAGGTCGGAATTCAGTCTCAGTTGTCTGCACCTGGCACACCACAGCAGAACGGTGTAGCAGAAATAAGGAATCGAACTCTCATGGAAATGGTTAGATCGATGATGAGCTATAGTGATTTTTCGAGTTCGTTCTGGGGATATGCCTTAGAAACAGCGATGTATATTCTCAATCTTGTCCCATCTAAAACCGTGCCTTCAACCCCAGTAGAGTTGTGTAATGGGTGCAAACCTAGTCTAAGACATCTCAGAGTTTGGCCCAGCATATGTGCTTAAGGCAGATGCAGCTAAGTTAGATGCAAGAACAGAATTAATGTTGTTTGTAGGATATCCTAGGGGAACGAAATGTGGTCTGTTTTATAGTCCTAAAGATCAGAAAGTGGTGGTTAGTACCAACGCTAGATTTTTAGAGAAAGACTATATCCTAGATCACAAGCCCAAAAGTAAGATAGTACTAGAAGAGCTTAGGAGACAAACTGATAATCCTGATGCACCAGCACAAGTAGATACACCACACACTGTACCAGATATCACAGATGATGCGCCTACACAGGTGGTGCCTCGTCGTAGTGGGAGGGTTGTAAGACAGCCCGACAGATTCATTGGCGTGAAAGAGGCTTTAGACCTAGTCCCAGGCACGCCTGAACCTGACCCGGTTAACTACAATGAGGCTCTCCGAGATAAAGATGCAGAATCTTGGTGTAAGGCAATGATATCCGAGATGGGGTCAGTGGACCACAATCAAGTCTGGGAGCTTGTGGACCTGCCTGATGGTTTAAGCCCATTGGATGCAAGTGAGTCTACAAACGTAAGAGAGGACCTGACAGAAACGTGGAAACCTTTAAAGCTAGGGTGGTGGCGAAGGGGTATACTCAGAAAAAGGGAATCGATTATGAGGAAACCTTATCTCCTATAGCCATGCTTAAGTCGATCCTGATTCTCTTGGCCATAGCTACTCATTTAGATTATGAGATATCGCAAATGGATGTCAAGATAGCTTTACTAAACGGAAGTCTTGAGGAAACCATCTTCATGCAGTAACCAGAGGGATTCGTTGAAAAAGGCCAAGATCATAAGGTTTGCAGGATTAAGAGGTCCATTTACGCACTTAAGCAGGCATCCAGATCTTGGAACATCCGGTTTGATGAGGTAATCCAGTCCTAAGGATTTACTCAGTGTCCAGATGAGCAATGTGTGTACCGCAGACATGATGGAAACTCAGTGGTGTTTCTTGTACTTTACGCAAATGGCATTCTATTGATTGGCAACAACAAGAAAGTCTTATCAGACGTAAAGGCATGGCTGTCTAAGCAGTTTGATTTGAAGGACTTAGGGGAAGCGGGACATATCCTTGAAATCAAGATAATTCGAGATCGTAGGAAATGTTCATTAACGCTCTTCCAAGATTCATACATAGATACGATTCTGGCCTGTTTTAACATGCAGAACTCCAAGAAAGGTTTTCTACCTTTCAGACACAGAGTGCATCTATCTAAAGAACAGTCTCCCAAGACTGTTGAGGAAATAGAGGCCATGAAGACAGTTCCTTATGCTTTGGCAATAGGAAGTCTCATGTATGTCATGTTATGTATGAGGTCTGATATCTGTTATGCCGTTGGCATTGTAAGCAGATATCAGAGTAACCCCGAGAAGCTCATTGAGAGGAAGTAAAATGCATTCTCAAGTATTTGCGCAGAACGAGAGACCAAGTGTTGGTCTATCAGGCGCCTGAGCGGGTTCCCTGAGGTTACACATATTCAGATTTCCAAGGCGACAGGGACAAGAGCAAGTCTACCTCAAGGTATGTGTTTACTCTGGGAGGTGGCGCCATAGTTTGGCGGAGTGTCAAGCAGAAATGCGTGGCGGACTCTACCATGGAGGCTGAATACGTTGCCTCATTAGAGGCAGCGAAGGAAGTAGTGTGTCTCAAGAACTTCTTAGTGGACTTAGATGTGATTTCTGGTTTGCAGAAGTCTATCACAGTGTATTGTGATAACAACGGTGCAGTAGCAAACTCGAAGGAACCACGAGCCCACAAGGCAAGTAAACATATACAGCGCAAGTACCACCTAATACGAGACATCGTAAAGAGGGAAGACGTGGTCGTCGCAAAGATAGCATCAGAGGATAACCTTGCATATCCGTTCACGAAGACATTGACTTCAAAAGTCTTTGAGGCTCACGTGGAGGGCATGGGGATCAGATACTTAGGAGAGCCATGACAGTTTTTTCTAGATATATAGTAGCAGAGTGTATAGGAGTTGAATGTAGTTGTATACTTAAAGCACAGTTTAAGTATTAGTGGGAGATTTTTGGAGTTGAATACATAAACTATGCTTCTAGTGTACATTTTCTCAGTTAATATATCGATTTATGTTTTGGTTATATTTTTGTTGTGGTTATATTTTTGTTGTGCATTATTTGTCCATTTATATTATGTAGTTAGATGATGAGGTGTCTTGTGTGACACAATAGATCTCATCATTGGTTAAAAGACATAATGTATAATTGAGGTTCGCAACCGAGACAGTTTTGGACAAACTGTCGGTTTAGGTTATTATGTTATTCAGATAATTGGTTTGTCTAAACTAATTGAATCATATAGATATGCCAGGGGTGTATTGAACTTGACCATTTAGAATGATTTGTCTTGTACTGATTGAATAGACAAATCATTCTTAGTATTCTATCTCTTAATCCCTAGACTCGAGCGGGCATGAGGATTAGACATAGTGTACTTTGATCTGCCAATGAGTGAGGTCAATTGTGGCCAATAGTCTCGGTAGGTTAGGTGCGCGTGTTTAGTTACTTGGTGTGCTACTGCTTGTCGAAAGGAAACCAAGTACCAGTGCTTCCGGGGTGATGGTGATCCCGAGATAAGCTAGTAATATTTATTATACTAAACCCGACTGGTGAACTTATGTCCGATATAGTAAAAAGGTCGAGTGGTACTAGTCTCAGAATTAAAGAAGTTAATTAATTAATTTATCAGTAAATTAATAAATTAACGAGCACTAAATATTTGATGTGGGGAGATTATGAATAAATTAATTAAGTTGTTCCGGAAGCAATTCTGGTGTAGGATGGTAGTGCCAAAATTAATCCGTTAGTGGTACGATTAATTTTGTAATGGACTAATTGAATAAGTAGAATTAATTATTTAATTAATTATTCCCAATGGTTAATTAAGTAATGTGAAAATATTTAATTAATTAATTAAATCTTATGTTTCAATTAGAATTAGAAAATCCTAGAGATTGAGAAATCCAATTGGATTTGGTTTATCCTATTAGATTGGTTACCTAATTAGATTTGGAAACTAATTAATTACCTAAACCCATTAGGAAGACCAATCCTAAACCAACTTGGGGTCTCTCTTGTAACTCTATATATAGACAAGGGATTAGCTATTCAAAATACATAATTCATAAGTTTTTAAGACAAGAAAACTAGAGAGATAAAATCCTAGAGAGAAATAAATTTTCTCTCTCATAGTCGGATTTTTTAGGCTAATTTGCGGCTGGTTTTCTTCCCTTTTGGTGGCCGAATTTTGGCCTAGTAAACCGGCGGCGCGTGAGTTGTTCTCTTTCTCTGGGCGGCACGTGGATTGTACGCGTCAGGTGCGGTGGTGCTAGGATTTTTCCAGCAGGTGGATTGTGGTGATTAGCTTATCAATTGGTTGCTAGATCGTTGCCCACACAACATGCAATCAAAGTCTTGAGGTATACAAGAGAATCACCTGAGTAAACGCTTCAATAGGTTATTCTTAAGTTTCCATTTTTAATTAAGAATTTATTTGTCGCGTGATAAATCGAATAAGTACATACTAAGATCCTGCGCAATGTTATTTCAAGCAAGGGTTGGAATATCGATTGTGCTAGTATCTAGGCCTGGCCAGAGATTCCGATTCTAGAATACGTAGCACGAAAGTGAGTTTCGGGCTAGGCCCGGGCAGATAATCTTTCATCATGGACCATGATCTATATTTATATTCCAACTCATGAAACCCAAGATTCAGAGGTAAAGTTTCAATCCCAAATAAACCCAAGACGAGGATTTTATCATGTTAAAATATACTTGGGCCAACATATGGGTCAAGCCCATCAAAAGGGGTTAAAACATATGTCATCTGACATCGATATACATGTCCAAAATATAGGGTATGCCTAGTTACGAAATTCCCCATGGGAGTCCATGAAAGCTCATACTTTGGATCCTAATGTGTACAAAAAAAATCCATTAGTAGATATTGTTGGACCCATGATAAGAAACTGAACAAAAAAGTTGAAGAAGCCTTAAAGTTGTTGATCGAGCACGGGGCCCAACAGACCTAAACCCTACTTCTCAACTCGAGGCCCAAGCCCAGCCCAAACCCGTTAGTCTGACGAGCCTGATTGAAGAGATGGGAAAATGTGTATTAACTTTCTCCCTAAACCCAACTGAGACCCATAACTCTCTTCTTACTAGGATTGTATTTTTACTTTCATAGTTCTATAAGGTTTTTGTAAGTTTATCCTATTCCCAATAGGATAGATGAATTTTTCCCTTCTAGTTTAAGATTCTATTTCTTTTGTAATTACACTATTTTAGTCGAATTATAAGGATAAATCAGAGTTAGTTTAGGATTTATTTTTTTAATCTCTCTTTCAATAGGATTGAGTGATTCCTTTTTAGAATAAGAAGAGAACTACTATAAGCCTATATATAGGCCTCTATACCAACATAATTATTATGTGTTATGATGACATTTTGACAAAATAAATCTCCTTTTAGAGTGATATTGCGAGATCGTGAGTTGTCCTTGCAAGGAAACCACAACCCTTTTTATTTGGGATGATAGTGTAGGTTGACTATCATACCACGTTCTCAATGAGAGACGAACTAACCATAAGCCATTCATTCATTTTCCTACCATCATTCAAGTAAGGAAGCTAAAATAAAAACGTGCCCTGAGGCTTAATTGTTTCCGCCAATTAACCCTCCACAGTCAAGATAACACGTAGAATAGTTAGCAAGTTGAGAAACCCTTAAGCAAATCTTTTGAGAGCAGATCAATCCGACAGCATAGCTACCATCGGTAAACTGTTCTTTGAAGGAGACGCGTCACTTAGCTACATCATGGCTCGATTTTGCTGCATTTCTCGCAATCTGCCGCAGTTGAAAGTCACCCGTTCGACCGATGTGCACATTTTGCCAGTTATGTTGAACTATTCTCATACTATTTCGCAAAATTTTCCCATAATACTTGAGACAATCTATAGCATTAATCGACATTGCTAGGTGAATTTCGAATATCTCTGACCAATTGCGTTGAACAACCACAAATGTCACCCCCGTTCAATTTGTGCACCATTTCTCGGCCATGAACGAACGATCCCAATAAACATGCTCACCCATTCATATTTTTTTGACCAACATGAGTTATTTCTCAGTCAACTCATTGAAACTTAGTTAACTTTGCATTCTTCATGAACACACAAGTTAGTAAATAATGAGAGATAAATTTAGGAAACCATTTATCGGTAACCCTAAACCCTACATACCTCCCCCGCTTGCCCCTCATCAAATTTCAAGCAATTTCAGCCCAGCAATTGCTAAATCACCAAGCTTTATTTTATTTCTACCGAACCAAAAAACCATTTGAACGTTTCCTCCTGCACTTGAAGAAGAAACCGGCAGCACCAACTTAACTTCTAGACTACTCCACCCCAAAGGGTCTTATGGACTTTGAACCTTTTTTAATTTTTCAAACACATTTCTTCACTTGCACTTTGAAGAAACAAATGATCGTACTAATTCTCTTGTCCAAATTAGCAAAACTCCCTAGAATCTTTCAAATCCCTATTTCTTGCATCCCATACAACTAAGAAATGGAATCAAAGGTAAGCGGCATCCAATAACTACCCCAATGATAAATTCAAAAGAAATTTTACCACGCTCAAATATACCCAAAAAATTCAATAATCAGAACATGTCCTTATTACTCACTAAACATTAAAATTATACACAATATTCCCTTCGAATCCTAATAATTAAATCACACACAAGTTTCACCGATAAATAAAGTTGTTCTTTGTCATACTTAAGGCTACGAAAATCAATTAAAAATGATTTGAGCTTGCACAGAAAAGAAAAAGAAAAACCCTAAAAATGGGAAGCTCATGTTTTGCTCTTCTTTTCATTGCATTTGCGGCTCTGATGTTTCTTGCTGATTCTGCTGATATAGGTTGTTTGGCAGACTGCGTCGCCGCATGTATTGGCATCCCCCTCCACCAACTACTCTAGCTTGCCTTAATATGCGCATCTCAGAACGTTCTCCACTAGGAAATGGAGCCGGACCCGCAACATCGATGACACAGAATTAAACTGCTTTTGATGCATCAAGTTTCTCAAAGATAAGGAGCAGTTGAGAGATCCACTTTTGGTCCTTTCATTATAACCCAATCCAAATTTAGTCTCTAAAAATTGGTATATTTCAAAATTAGTCATTTTCTTTTATATTTTAAGTTCCTTCTTATTTATCGATCATTCTTTTTTTATTTTTCATCACTTTTTTCAAAATTGTATTTATTTTCTTGATTACCGCCTTGCTTTTCTTATTCACCGCCTTGCTTTTCTTATTACCGTCTCATATTCTCCGCCCGTCTTTTTGCTGTCGTCGCCAGACTCCTGTCTTCACCGCTGATATCCCACCGCCGCTTCTTTTTGTTCTCCCTATCTCCAACCAGAATTTTGAGGGCGTTCATCACCCAATCGGGAGATAGGAAAAATAAGAATAAGCGACGACGATGAGATCAACGGCGGGATATCGGCGGTGAAGACGGTAGTCTGGTGGGGACGACAAAAGGATGGGCGGAGAATAGGAAACGGTGAATAAGAAAAGTAGGGCGGTAAATAAAAAAATACTACAATTTTAAAAAGAGTGATGAAAAATAAAAAAGAGTGGGCGATAAATAAGAAGGGACTTAAAATATAAAAGAAAATGACTAATTTTGGAAAATACAAATGTGGTTAGGTACTAAGTTTGGATTATAACTAAAGGATCAGAAGTTGATTTTATCCTATATAATAAATTAAGACTTAAATTTTTTTTCCCCTTTAATAGGGATTATTCCAATTTTGGTCCACCTTTTTATTTCGTCACCAATACTAATCTTACTTATTTTATTTTATTTTATTTTTGTAATCATAATCCTTTTTGACAAAAATACCCTTTGATATATTTTTGACAAAAAAAATAATGGCAATTTTTAAATTAAATAATAATTAATTTTCAATATTTTATATAAAAAACAAGAGTGAGTAGTATTTAAATATTATCAAAAATGTAAACCAACACCTAATTTAAAATTATATAACTTTCTTTAAATGACGCCTATTTTGGAGATGGAGTATACGTTTTGCAGTAGGGTTTTAATAAATCATACTAACCAAGAATTATATTCATTGTGGTAGTTGAAAAGATGCCTGTAGATTTTGTCCATTTCGGGATATCCGATAAATTAGAACGATACAAAGAAGATTAGCATGAAGTTTGTGTGAGATGGCACGTATAAATCTAGAAATACTGAAAATTTCCCTTTTTGCACTTTCATATTTCTCCATCTAGTGCATTTTGATGTGCTGCATTATTATTGGTGTGTTGCTATTTGTAGCTCATAATTGCTATTTGTAGCTCAAATTTTAGTGTAAAATGACCAAAATGACCCTTATTTCAAATAAGAAATAATTTAAAATAAAAAATATTTGAAAAAGGTAATTTGCAATGGATGACCCACCCAAATTACGCAAGTTCACCATGGACGGACCACGTAAAATAGGCACCGGCACAACGGAAGAAACGCATGAAAAAGAAACACTCACCATGGTATACCACACCTAAAATGGGCGAGTCACCATGGACACGGACGCATAAGTAACGCTCCTAGGCCATGGAGTATGCGCCTATTCTATGCGCCCAGACCATGGTGTCCACGCCCGAAACGGGTGCCCACCCTGACTACGTGAATAAAGTATGTCTTTGTGAAAAAAAATTAGTTAAAATTCACATGAATGGATGTAGACGTTTTTGGACGTGGTTATAGTTATTCTCAGACGAGTTGAGATGTTTTGTGAAAAAATAAGTTTCAATTAACATGTCTGGATGTAGACGTTTTTGGACGTGGTTCAAGTGTTTTGAGACGTTGTTCTAGTTGTTCTGAGACGTGGTGGAATGTATTTGTGAAAAAAAATCAGTTAAAATTCACATGAATGGATGTAGACGTTATTGGACGTGGTTATAGTTGTTCTGAGACGGGTTGAGATGTTTTGTGAAAAAATAAGTTTAAATTGACATGTCTGGATGTATACGTTTTTGGACGTGGTTCTAGTGTTTTGAGATGTTGTTCTAGTTGTTCTGAGACATGGTAGACTGTCTTTGTGAAAAAAATTAGTTAAAATTCACATGAATGGATGTAGACGTTTTTGGACGTGATTATAGTTGTTCTGAGACGAGTTGAGATGTTTTGTGAAAAAATAAGTTTCAATTGACATGTCTGGATGTAGACGTTTTTGGACGTGGTTCTAGTGTTTTGAGACGTTGTTCTAGTTGTTCTGAGACGTGGTAGACTGTCTTTGTGAAAAAAATTAGTTAAAATTCACATGAATGGATGTAGACGTTTTTGGTTTGGTTATAGTTGTTCTGAGATGAGTTGAGATGTTTTGTGAAAAAATAAGTTTCAATTGACATGTCTGGATGTAGACGTTTTTGGACGTGGTTCTAGTGTTTTGAGACGTTGTTCTAGTTGTTCTGAGACGTGGTGGACTGTCTTTGTGAAAAAAACAGTTTAAATTCACACGAATGGATGTAGACGTTTTTTGAAGTGGTTCTAGTTTTTCTGAGACGAGTTGAGATGTTTTGTGAAAAAATAAGTTTAAATTCACATGTCTTCATGTAGACGTTTTTGGACGTGGTTCTAGTGTTTTGAGACGTTGTTCTAGTGTTTTGAGACGTTGTTCTAGTTGTTCTGAGACGTGGTGGACTGTCTTTGTGAAAAAATTAGTTAAAATTCACATGAATGGATGTAGACGTTTTTGGACGTGGTTCTAGTTTTTCTGAGACGAGTTGAGATGTTTTGTGAAAAAATAAGTTTAAATTCACATGTCTTCATGTAGACGTTTTTGGACGTGGTTCTAGTGTTTTGAGACGTGGTGGACTGTCTTTGTGAAAAAAAAACAGTTTAAATGCACATGAATGGATGTAGACGTTTTTGGACGTGGTTCTAGTTTTTTTGAGACGAGTTGAGATGTTTTGTGAAAAAATAAGTTTAAATTCACATGTCTTCATGTAGACGTTTTTGGACGTGGTTCTAGTGTTTTGAGACGTGGTGGACTGTCTTTGTGAAAAAAACAGTTTAAATTCACATGAATGGATGTAGACGTTTTTGGACGTGGTTCTAGTTTTTCTGAGACGAGTTGAGATGTTTTGTGAAAAAATAAGTTTAAATTCACATGTCTTCATGTAGACGTTTTTGGACGTGGTTCTAGTGTTTTGAGACGTAGTTCTAGTGTTTTGAGACGTGGTGGACTGTCTTTGTGAAAAAAACAGTTTAAATTCATATGAATGGATGTAGACGTTTTTGGACGTGGTTCTAGTGTTTTCTGAGACGAGTTGAGATGTTTTGTGAAAAAATAAGTTTAAATTCACATGTCTTCATGTAGACGTTTTTGGACGTGGTTCTAGTGTTTTGAGACGTTGTTCTAGTGTTTTGAGACGTGGTGGACTGTCTTTGTGAAAAAAATAGTTTAAATTCACATGAATGGATGTAGACATTTTTGGACGTGTTTCTAGTGTTTTCTGAGACGAGTTGAGATGTTTTGTGAAAAAATAAGTTTAAATTCACATGTCTTCATGTAGACGTTTTTGGACGTGGTTCTAGTGTTTTGAGACGTTGTTCTAGTTGTTCTGAGACGTGATGGACTGTCTTTGTGAAAAAAAAGTTTAAATTCACATGAATGGATGTAGACATTTTTGGACGTGGTTCTAGTTTTTCTGAGACGAGTTGAGATGTTTTGTGAAAAAATAAGTTTAAATTCACATGTCTTCATGTAGACGTTTTTGGACGTGGTTCTAGTGTTTTAAGACGAGTTGAGATGTTTTGTGAAAAAATAAGTTTCAATTAACATGTCTGGATGTAGATGTTTCTGGACGTGGTTCTAGTGTTTTGAGACGTTGTTCTAGTTGTTTTGAGCCATGGTGGAATGTATTTGTGAAAAAAATCAGTTAAAATTCACATGAATGGGTGTAGACGTTTTTGGACGTAGTTCTAATGCTTTTGAGACGTTGTTCTAGTTGTTTTGTGAAAAAATAAGTTTCAATAAACATGTCTAGATGTAGACG
This sequence comes from Knoxia roxburghii, assembly GCA_030378225.1. NCBI lineage: Eukaryota > Viridiplantae > Streptophyta > Magnoliopsida > Gentianales > Rubiaceae > Knoxia > Knoxia roxburghii. The sequence continues at coordinate 37,479,363 of CM059420.1, read as the reverse complement.
TTTCTGGACGTGATTCTAGTGTTTTGAGACGTTGTTCTAGTTGTTTTGAGACGTGGTGGAATGTATTGGATTACATATGGCTGCAGTTGGTACGGACGTGTTACTAATGCGTCCGTACCCATGAAAAAAAAACACTCACCATGGTATACCTCACCTAAAACGAGTGAGTCACCATGGATGCGGACGCATAAGTAAGGCGCTTGAGCCATGGAATATGCGCCTATTCTATGCGTCCATTCCATGGTTTACACGCTCGAAATGGGTGGCCACCCTGACTACGTGAATAAAGTATGATATACTAAAACATTTTTATCAAGAATAAGCGTCCCACTGTTGAGTTGGACCTTGGGAGGTGACTGTACCGTGTGTTGGTGGGCCTGTTGATGGATCAGTCATACCTATTTGGTTGGGACATGTTGCATCGAGGTATGGCCAGGCTGGGGTGCGACTTAAGCCACACTTTAGGTGCCAGAACAGGAAAGGGGTTTGTGGGAAGCTGCGTCGTTGGTTCGCTGAGATGCCCGTTGATTGGCGTGATAGATTGAGTGTGACTCGATTGAGCCACCTACCTGATACTATGTTTCCTTCCATAGATGCCCCTCTCATTTGCGCTTTCATAGAGCGGTGGCAACCTGATACGAACACTTTTCATTTGCCATTTGGTGAGATGGGGATCTTATTACATGATGTGTGGGAGATTCTACGGATACCTGTTGAGGGCCGTATGGTGAATGATGTCACACATCAGGATGTGGTTAAGGCTTTATGCAGGGAGGTGGTTGAGCTAGATGAGCGCAGTCATGACTGGCGGAAGATGTACGATAGTGGTTGCCTCGTGACAGAGCGTGTTTGATCGCCGTTGGAATAACGGCGACAAGAGGGACCCTGTTTTGGATGTTGAGGCATGGTTGTGGGTTACTATTGGCGCTTGTCTATTTCCGGACAAAGGTGCCAATAAGTATAGACCCCAGCCTGTGGTGCAGATTAGGAACAAGTTGGGCGAGGTGGGTCAGTATTCCTGGGGGTCTGCGACTTTAGCGTATCTATACAAGCAGTTGGGTGTTGCTAGTCGAGGTGGTACTAGTTCTATGGCGGGATGCCTCACCTTACTGCAGGCATGGATATACGAGTACTTTCCTATATTCAGACCCCACGCTGTGCCCTCGAATTTTGATCGTCTTGCTCCGCGTGCTCGTTTATGGCTTGTAAGCACGGGCAGCGATAGTGATATTCGCCTAGCTACTTACCGGGAGCAGCTGGACAGCATGACAGCTGATGAGGTATATTATTATATACCCAGTTGATGTATTTATCGTAATTTGTTTGTGTTGTGTATTTATTGGTGAATGTAATTTGCAGGTGACATGGTTGCCATATGGGGACTTTCCTCACGTGCACACTGAGATCACGATCTATAGAGCTGTGATTGCAGCTCATGGTATTGTGGAGCCATATATGCCGGATAGATGTGTCCAGCAGCTTGGATATGTGCAGGGAGTGCCAAGACCGATCCTCCGTCCTACATCTTGTATGCGGCGATATGATGGTACAGGGTACAAGGTGGAGTTTAGCCGCGATATGTTTTACCTGTGGGACTCATTCCCCGATGGTAGTAGTATACGGACGGATAGATTGCTGCACAGTGACAGCAATCCAGGGGTATGCACTGAGGATTACATGGAGTGGTACGCGAGACACTCCCACCCGCGCATATTTGGTGATATACCACTCCATGACGCACGACGAGTTCCTCCGCGAGGCAACACAGAATATGTAAGTTTACATTTTTAGCTTGAATGTTATAATTCATGATTTTATATATTATTAAAATAATTTATGATTAATTTTTGTTTACATGATGTAGTGGATGAGAGAGAGTTTGACGGTATCACGGAGGTTTTGTGAGATCATCAGATATCGGGGATGTGATGAGGCGCATGAGTGCGAGGAGCAGCTTGCTAGTTTGGTGGATCGCTGGCATTTGGCCCAATGATATGTTATTGTCATTTTTGCATTGACACTTGTACTATGATAGCGGATTTATTGACTTATTTCCTTCGAACTATGCTTCTGGCTTTTTTATTTTCCTTCGAACTACTAAATTGTACTAAATTAATCAAAATGGTCAAATGAAATTAAAACTCAATTTTGCGTTAGAACACAAATTGCTTGAACCCAAAATAGTAACACAAATTGCGTTCAAACCAAGCAAACAGCTTAAAAAAAAAAAAAAATTAAACGTAGACGGGGCATGACGTAGCTGGACGTAACGGGAGGTTTTCGGACGTTGCTGATTTGTGTTTTTGGATGTTGCTGGATGTTGCGGGACGTTGCGAGACGTGGTGCTAGTTATTTTTGACGTGGTGCTAGTGTTCTAAGACGTGGTGGACTGTCTTTGTGGAAAAAATCAGCTTGAATTCACATGAATGGATGTAGACGTACCTGGACGTGGTAATAGTTATGTTTGACGTGGTGCTATTGTTCTGAGACGTGGTGGACTGTCTTTGTGGAAAAAAATCAGCTTAAATTCATATGTATGGATGTAGACGTTTCTGGACGTGGTTATAGTTATTTTTGACGTGGTGCTAGTGTTCTGATTCACATGCATGTGAATTTAAGCTGATTTTTTCCACAAAGACAGTCCACCACGTCTCAGAACAACTAGCACCACGTCAAAAACAACTAACGCCACGTCCAAAAACGTCTACATCCATGCGTGTGAATTTAAACTGATTTTTTTCACAAAGACAGTCCACCACGTCTCAGAACAACTAGCACCACGTCAAAAACAAACTATAACCACGTCCAGAAACGTCTACATCCATGCCTGTGAATTTAAGCTGATTTTTTCCACAAAGACAGTCCACCACGTCTCAGAACACTAGCACCACGTCAAAAATAACTATAACCACGTCCAGAAACGTCTACATCCATACATGTGAATTTAAGCTGATTTTTTTCCACAAAGACAGTCAACCAAGTCTCAGAACAATAGCACCACGTCAAAAATAACTATAACCACGTCCAGATACGTCTACATCCATGCATGTGAATTTAAGCTGATTTTTTCCACAAAGACAGTCCACCACGTCTTAGAACAACTAGCACCACGTCAAAAATAACTACCACCACGTCCAGATACGTCTACATCCATGCATGTAAATTTAAGCTGATTTTTTCCACAAAGACCATCCACCACGTCTCAGAACACTAGCACCACGTCAAAAATAACTAGCACCACGTCCTGCAACGTCCCGCAACGTCCCGCAACGTCCAGTAACTATAGTTCTATATTTCGTCCACGTCCAAATAGTTCTATACATTTGGACGTCATCCCGTTACGTCCAAATATATTTTAATTTCATTTGACCATTTTGATTAATTTAGTACAATTTAATAGTTCTATATTTCGTATATGGATTTATTAGTGCGCGATATTTGTCGATAACAAGTACACTATAAATCCAAACAACATACATAAATGCGTACCATATAACACATTACTAGAAAATACAAAAGACACAAGCATAGTTCGAAGGAAATAAGTCAATAAATCCGCTATCATAGTACAAGAGTTTTTTTGAGTTTTAGAATGTTATGTAGCAAATGCCCCGTATTGGATTACATATGACTTCAGTATGGAGAGGCGCCCAAAATAGGCGCCTAAGCCATGGATCAGACGCCTTACTAATGCGTTCGATCCATGGCTTAAGCGCCTATTTTGGGCGATTATACCGTGGTGAAACGATGCACATTTCACCCCTGTATAATCGCCTTAAACGGGCGATTCTCCATGGTTATGGACGCGTTTTTTATGCGTCCGTACCCATGGTTCCCCGCCCGTTTAAGGCGATTATACCGTGGTGTGATTTGTCCCGTTTTGCGTTTTTTCAATGGTTGCCTCACGTTATTTAGGTGGTCCGTCCATAGTGACCGTGCGTAATTTGGGTGGTTCATCCATGGCAAATTAGTGTTTTTACAATATTTTGTATTTTAAATTATTTCTTATTTAAAATAAGGGACATTTTGGTCATTTTATACTAAAAATTGAGCTACAAATAGTAATTATGAGCTACAAATAGCAATTCAGTTATTATTGCAAACCAATTTTGACTCTTTTTTTAATCCAAACCTGCCACTTGTAAGTTGCTAAACTAAGTCAAATCACTCAACCACCTTACTTTTTACAAAGTTATATTCAACTCAAGATAATGAAATAAATAAATAAAATATCGGATCCCCGCCGGCCGGTCTTTACTGAAATGCCATTTCTCCCTGATCTCCTGGCAGCCGCTCCAAGTTTTATTTAGTCTTTGGACAATATCAAATGAAAATGCATGCATAAAATATTCCGGCCAGCCACCGAGGACCCAGCCCGGGCTTCCCAGCAAACTGGAGCCCACAGAGTCGTTCGTTGCATATAAATAGCATAACAGCAATGCAAAATCTTAAGCAAAATCGTACCGAGTTCCGATCAAATTGACATTGATATTCCATATCATGAGGACCCTACTAAGTTTAGCTTCTTGCTGGGGTGTTGCTGCAAAACCGGCATCACCCCGGAAGGAGCCATTGCCAGTCAAATGGCAACCAGGTCTGGGTATCCTTTCTGAAGGTGAAACTTTGAAGGCTGCAAATGTAGACAGCAGAAGCTACAACAAAGTTCGACCTAAACCCAGGAAAACCTGCAGAACCAGGACGACATCGAAGACTTCAAGTTACGAGGATTATCTCGGGTACTATGCAACTGCTTTTTCACCAAATATTTACTACTCTCAGGTCTGCTGGTTTACTCACTGTTTGTATTCTCTTTCAGGCTACAAATTCTTGGCGCAGGTATTCTATTGTTCCCCACAGCAACGATTGCCGCCTGAATTCTGATATTTTACTTGCCTTTTTCACCCATGTATTATACTTTGAATTGAATGTACTAGGCCTTACCCTCAAATGCCACCCGATCTCCTGGTCTCCTCCCCGATTCCTTACCTAGCCCTCTCCAAAATAAAAATGCCACATATCAATCTCTTTTTTACTTTTACAGATGGGACAATGGAGGTGATCAGAGAGGAGACAGGCAAATCCGGGGTGCTCAAATGCATGTACCAAGGGGTTTTTACTCTGCTTATTCATTTATGGTGTTACTAATGTAAGCCTTTTTTTTTATGTTCCAAGCCAAATATAATTCGAGAAACAATCCATGATGGTAATAAGCAGGCAATCAGTATGTAGAATATAGCAGGCAATCATTCATCTGAAACGCTACAAAATCCAATCACCAGACACAGGAAGCTGAACTTCCTGGAGAACTAAAAATGCATCTCCAACTCTTGAATAATGTAATGACGAGTGGCTGCGTACAAATCCTGCAGCTCAGATTGACTCTAAAATGAAAATAAATCAAGTATCTAAAACACCCCACAGAATACAAGGATGTTCCATCCAGGCCTTTTGCAACTATTATTTGTTGAAAAAAAACTAACAAAATCAAAAAGCATGCAAACTTCACCAGAATTCACTATAGCATCAAACACATGTAGATTTTGAAGGTTTGACCCAGATGTTAACAGGCCAATATTCCTTAAAGCTGTGTTTACCAATCTGGTCCTTTTCTGCATGCTGGAAATTTTTTTCTTTTCCCATGATCGTTGGTGTAATGAAGGAATAGGGGGAGAGGTTGGACCTGTAGGAGGAAGTGCAGCCTGCCGATTCCCATCAATTGAAGAGCCTAATTCAATTTTGTCTTCCTCTTGGGGTGACTGACAGATCCAAAGCCACAAACTGTGCAGCAAATTGTACTTGGTGCAGCTTCTTAATCATCCGCTGTCCCAGTAAACCAACCATTAAATGGTTGCATCTAAATCATCTCTAAATTTCAGTATCCATTTATCTGAGGCCTTGGGGTGGGACCTGTCAAACGAGAAAAAGGCATTTGACCACGCCCTGGAGGACCTCCTCTTTGTCCAGGAACACGATCACCGCTTGTCGGATCAGAAATTGATCTTGAGAAGGCCTGGGCAAGCTCAACTGCTGAAGCTGCTTTTCCAAAGCGCAGCCCGTGAGCATCAGAGGGAGCTGGTTTTGCTTGCTCAACAGGCTTACGCCAGGTGTCGGGTGAAGGAGGCCTCTCCTGCTGCTGCTGCTGCTGCTGTCGGGGTTGCTTCTCAAACTCCCTTTTATTCCTCCAATTCTCACCTCGCCAATTCTTCCTCTGAGCATCAGTTCCTTCACCCTCCAACTTCTGATCTCGCCTTTCAGTATTCTTCCCTGTCCTATGTTCAATAGGAGTATTTTCAAGCTTCTCACTGTACCGAGTGGAAGTAGCATGCACAGGCACCCTCTCAGCCTTCATCGCGTCTTGTTTTACCCTTCAGGTTAAAAATCAAAGTTGTTTTTCAGATAGAGAAAAATAAAACTCAGGCTCAGATATACAGCACCATCTTCCAACAGCAGAAAAGAACAAAACATAAATATAACTACAGTTCATGCTGATAGGAAAATCAATAATTAAAGATTTTTCTGCCCCAAGTTTGTCAGGATCCAAAGAAAAAAGGAACATTTAGATTAACTTAAATACACGTTTAAGGAATCGATAATTAAGGATTTTTTTAACAGTGCCCGAGTTTCTCAACATTTTGAACAACTTAATAAAGTTATCTATAATAAAGTATGTGATGCAGGAATTTGTTATGGTGTTGTTAGTAATTTCTAATTTTCAGTAGTCAAGGATTATCAGTAGAATTGTTGCTTTCCAGGTATTTCCTGTATTCTATATTTCCTAATTTGATTATTAGTTTCTAAAGTTTTTTTAGGCAAGCATTACCTTTTGGGCACTGAGTCTAGATAGGAAATTCACTGTTTACGAAAATGAATCGTAAATCCTAAATCTAACTGTAAGTTTTATAGTCAATAAATAATGCACCTCCGAAAGGAGATTGCAGAGAATTAACTAAAGAAAAGGGGCAAAAATTCCCTGCAGTAGAATTGGTCTCCTCGACAGCTGTGTTTGTATGTACCTTTACCATGGTGAGATGCCTAATAAAATCCCTAGTTGTCATGCCCAAGGGTTCTAAAAGGTGATTCCTTAAGAGTCTTAAATTTTTCTGCAACTTTCCCAGTCAAAGTTTTTACTCTGAAGCTCAACATTTCTCTCATCTTCCCAAAACCGTAAATAATATCTAAATATCCGTACATTGCACAACCCACGCTAGTCCAGCATCAAAAGTTTTTACCTAAGAGGAGGCTGAACCAAGTCATCATTGTTTACAGCAACACTATCACCGCCACGCTCCTTTAGAACCTGGAAGCAACATCAGCAGCATGTGAAATGAAGATAAAAGCCCGACTGAACAATTATGTCGATACCATAAGGAGAACAAAAGAAAAAAAATGCTTCCGTATTAACAGTTACATTTACTAAAAAATAAGAAGCAAAAGATCACATCACCAAGTTCTTAACATTTCTTAAAGAACTTACAAACCAAAACAAAATTTGATATAGGAATGGCAATATTTAAAAGAGAAAAATGTAATATCCACTAGAAAAAGGAATAAATAAAAGTATCAAAAAATAAGAAGCAAAAGATCACATCACCAAGTTCTTAACATTTCTTAAAGAACTTACAAACCAAAACAAAATTTGATATAGGAATGGCAATATTTAAAAGAGAAAAATGTAATATCCACTAGAAAAAGGAATAAATAAAAGTACCACATAGATACCATCTCAGCTTCCCTGAATTACAAAAAATAGGAATAAAGAATTACCATTTCTCTTGGGCGAGCACCTCCAAACAGAGTGTTCCTGTAGACAATATAGTGAGAATCAACTAAGGAGCGCCACCAGGAAATCAAACAAGGGAAATAAAAGGCAAATACAAAGAAAATTCCCAGCCAAGTCCTCCATAGTTAATGAGAAATCAAAGGCCATGTTTGGTTAGAACCTTAGAAAAGTCAGGTGCAAATTTTCTCAAACAAACAAACAAACTTGAACGAGATATCCAATATTCAAATTTTAAAATCTTAATTCCCTCTCGAATTTCTCCTCACGTTCTTTTTTTTTTTTTTAAAATATCCGTCCAAAATCTTTTCACCGAAAAGTGCACTTCTCTTTCCTAAGGTACAAACCAAACATAGCCTAAGCAACAAAACTATAAGGCCGTCCATAGGAAATTGGAGATAACTAGAGAGTCAAAGCAGCTGAAACAACATGATTGGGTTACAATCTAGAAACAATTAATCTTTCTATGCTTGGGCAAAAACACACTTTAGCCTGAATAATAATGGTTTTGTTTGTTTTTTCTACTTGCCAAGTAAACAAAATGGGCAGACTAAATTTTCCACATCCAACAAACCAACAAGATTTAAAGCTTTCATAACAATAGTAAGTATTAAGCAGTTCAAAGTATAATAGAAGTGATAGGTTCTCCACTTTCCATACAAAATAATATAAAGATTCATAAAGCCAAATATCAACCACTACACATCACAAATTGGGCTCACCATTCAGGTTACTGTGACAATTTATTCATAAGTGTTTCCACATGTTCACAGCTACTGGCAAGAAAATCCAATGAAAACTACACAAAGAGCAACTTGACACAAGGACACATAGTAGCTCTATTAATGTATGGTCATAATTTTAAAAACTTTCATAAAGCTGAGTATAAGAGTAGGTGCATCAGAACACACTGGCAGCAGAAGGTGTTATTTCATACATCCTAACGATCCTACAGAATTGCAAGACTAAAAAGCAGTCTATCAAATGTCAATGTAAAATCTTTATAGACTTAAATAAGAATGACATACAAAATTTTAATGTATTAGTAAGAAAGTAAAATGGTTTTCTTTTCTTTATTTTCCAACATAGAGAAAACAGAATGTGTTCCTTTTTATTCCTTTAAAGTCCAAATGATCATAACGATGACAATTTCAATTATTTTTTCAGCTAACCAACCAGCCAAAAACTTTGTTAAATTAAATATTTCCCAAAACCCTATAGAGCACTTAAAACATTTTTACCTCTCCAATCACTATTAACTAGAAGATGAGTTTAGAATTCAACAATTTACCAATAAAGTTGCATGGCTATTACAGACATAAACATAGCAAAAGAAAATAAGTGGGCATAGTGAAGCTCCTTGTTCTCTCCATCTGATAACCAATTCATAACTTAGAACTCCTTACAAGAGATGACTGATTTTCGCTCGCTCAATCTCATTTCTATTTTACAATGAATTAACTACCATGCAGAAAACTAAAAGAAGAAGAATGCAGGAAAAAGAAATATTATTTCCTCTAAATATCAAGACATTATACCAAAAGGAAAAAGAACATACATCAATAAATAACATGACAATGTCAATTATCATGCAGATAAATTACGACCAAGAAAATTGTCTTTTACTTTCCTGGATCTCTACAACGTATAACATCTCATCTCAGAAAGCACAATTACAAACTTACATAAAACATGATCAGAACTTAGAAAGATTAGCAAAACTAGATAAGACCATAAAGGCTTAGAATAATTACCCAAAGATAATAGATTAAGTCAAATAATGGATGCATATTTAACAAAATGTAAAAACAATTCGGAAGCAAGTATAGGTAAACCTCTTGCTTTCAGTGTCCACTTCGGCAGGGTCAAGAGGCTCGGACCTAGGTTTCAGGTTCAACTTTGGTCGCTCCACAATAGGATTCCCACTCTCAGATCCCAATGACCCAGCTTCTGGGGGATTTGGCATCCCTCGCAATTGGCTCTGGCCCTCCAGATATGCAGGAATAGGAACAGTTGGCTGCTGAGAAACCTATATTTGAAAATGCACGAGTTGTGATAGTTTTCAAAAGGTATTATACACGCCATTTTTCACTCATAATCCAACTTTACCGGTTTATATTCTGTTGGCACTTCCTGATTTTCTAAAGGCTTGGATCTTGGAAGTAACTTCAACTTGGGCCTCTCTGTTAACTCAGACTGCACAGTTGGTTGTAACTCTGCTCCGCCAGGTTTCCCTACATGATGAAGCTGTTGACCTCCATTACTTCTTTCATTAGCCTCCGTGAACACAGGACTGATTGACCTCTCCAATATAGGAATTTCCTTCCCACCAACATAAATGTCATCATCCAAAGTCAAACTTTTTCCAACTTGCCTTGTCAATGCTACATTTTGATAGTCCTTCCCACCAGCATCCCTAGCAACATAGTCACTCTTACCATATAAATTCTTATCCCTAAAATGAAAATCAGTCTCTGTTTCTGGCTGCCTAATAGTTTCGACATCTGTCTGAGAACTACTCTGTTGCTTAGAATGCCACCTACCAGAGGAAACTTTCTCTACTGCACTAGCATGGGCTAACTTTAATGCAGCATCTGGTGCAGACCAGGGAGCAGGAGCTGTCTCCTTTATACCTACAGCCTCCTTTCTAAGTCCCCAAGCATTTGGATGTGGTCCAGAAACCAAATGACCACCTGAGCCGCCCACATTTTGATAATTCAACCCAAATCCACTGTTGACCCCATTCCCTTGGGAACTCATTCCTATATTATTAATGTCAGAAAACCTCCCTGCATAAGAACCGCTAACTGGGCCGCTTGAATATTGTGACCCAGGAGTTGAGGATGGCCTACTTGTGACTCTCCCATGGGCTGTAACATCAGTCTTAGGTTCCACAGCACGACTAGGGAGAGCACCAAGGCTCTCATCACTTACAGTTCTTCGAGGAGCAGACTGCCCATCCAATGGTTTCCGCTCATCCTCATCAAAATGCCTGCCTATAAAGTTGCTATGACTCAAAAAAGGTGTCTTGTCATCAAAGTTTCTTGCCGTACCACCAGCTGAACCCGGCCGCAAGCGGTGGTCTGACCGTCCCACTGGGTTTCCCCAAGCTGGTTGCCTATCAAAGGCACCACGTTCAGAAGGCCTCGCAACTCTGCAGAAAACAAACCTTTCTTTCAATAATTTATTTGCCCGGCTAAAGAGGACACGATGAAACAGATACAAAATTCATCACAAACAACCGAAAAAATTGTCAACTTTGTCTCTGACCACAACTACTAGATCTACTAGTCCACTTGAAAGATACACTAATACAATTATTTTCCTAATCAAAAAAATCCACTAACTTATACTGCAAAATAGTTCGTAACAAGTTATGACCAGGCAGAGGACGAAAAAGATTACCATCTTCCAATGAATTATCCAAAGCAAACACCAAAAAAAAACCCATATAGATCAAAGCAAAGAATTAATCCAATCTCAGGAAGTCGAGTAAACATTCGGGAGATATATCAAGAGCTTACCGATATAATAAACAAAGAAAACCAAAAAAGAAGAAGAAAGAAAGGAATTCAACACATTTTTCAAACTAATTAAAATCAAATACAAAGAGGGGAGAAAACAAGGGTTAAAAGACGGAGGAAACTAACACGCCAGGGGCAGAAGGAAGTGGGAGATCGGATGGAATTGAACCACCATGGAAATCCTTGAGAGTCATCGTAGCTTTCTTCTTGGACATTCTCAGAAACAGAAGGTTGATCGGATGTGGTATTAACCCTCCTCCCCCTCTCTCCCAAATCCCAATCAACAATAAATTCAATAAAGAATCCTAATATTGATACTAATAGGAGAATGAAACCATGAAATGCGTCAAGCACGCTCGCGTCTACTTTACTACAAGGAACAACCGGCTGGCGACGAACGGATGCGGGGACGACAACAAAAACAAGGGTTTGGGTCTCGCAATCGTAAAGGTGATATGAATATGGGCTTGCGTTGATTCTACTCTGTCGGAGAGGCGAGAATTTTATTTTGGTTGGTTTTGGGGGGCTGAATTGCAATGGGCTTGATTTTACTCTCGAGGGAGGTGGTCAGAATTTTGTTTTCTGTTTGTGTTTTGGGGGCTGAATTGCTATTTTGGAATCGTGCTCGTGCACAAAATTTTCCCACATTTCCCATAGTATTGAGGCAAATTATATGGCAAATTATATCATAGGGATAGGTGTAAAAGGGTGGTAAACTAATCATTAAAAACCGGGTTAATGGCTTAAATATGGGGAAAAAATCCTGTTTTATATAGGATGTGTCCTTTTAGGTGCATTTAATGCGACAGGTCCCGAGCGGTAGAAAAGAAGGCCTCACGCGCCTTATTTCCTGGTTGCATAACACCATGGGGTCTTCACCTACCGTCGACAAGACATGAGCCGATTTTTTGAGCCTCGAAACCATGCTCCAGTGGTACGTTTTTTTGCACATCGGACAATTAATGATGATTGGGGCTGCTAATCGAGGTTCAAAATTCGAATATATCATCATTTTCATCTTTATCAAGTTTCAAAATTCGTATCCCAGCATTGTCCTTTTGTTTTCCTCCAGTGTTGGCTTCTCACTTGTTGATGTAAAATCGCGTTATATTGATGTAAAATCGCGATTTTACATCAACAAGTGAGAAGCCAACACTGGAGGAAAACAAAATGTAAAATCGCGTTATATTGATGTAAAATCGCGATTTTACATTAACTGTTCTTTATTGTCAACTGATTTTGATATACTCCCTATGGGGGAAATAGTTCCTTTCATTGAAGGAAATGGTTTAGGTCATTGCAAAACTAGCGAAAATCTTCTACCTTGCAAGTAATATGTTATGGTAGGTTAGTGTTTCTCATATATTTTTAGTTCTTTAATGAATATGCATTTGATGTAAACTTCCTTCGTCTTTATTTGTTTCAGATTCGGAACTAGATGATGATAAAACAATGACTTATCTTGTTGATAGAACTGCCGAGAGTGAAAAGAATGTTAGTTTTGAATACAGAAAAGCTATGGCTTGTATCAAAAACTAATATCCACATATGACATATCATTTTGTTTCGGTATTAAATTGTTCCATTATATCATAGAACTAGATAACTGGGTGTGGAAAAACACAGTAGATACCGTTATTAGTTAAAGTATTGATATATAAAAAGTATATTCGTAACCGAGATAGTCTGAACATACTATCGGTATAGGTTATTGTGTGGTTTGGTAATTAGTTTATCTAGACTAGTTTAAATCACACGGATATGCCCGGGGCATATTGAGCACGACCAGTTTGGATAGAATTGACTTATACTGATCGGCGTAGTCAATTCGGTCCTAGTATTCAGTCTCTCAATCCCGAGATTGGGACGGGCGTGAGAGTTGGATATCGTATGCTTTGATTTGCCAAAGAGTGCGGTCAATTGAGGCCTATATCTCGGTAGGTTGTGTATGCGATATTTAGCTTCTTACATGTCGTTGCCAGTCGGAGGAATCCACGTACTTGTTCGCCGGGTTGATGGTGCTCCCGAGATGAGCTCATAAGGTCTATTATACTAAACCCGGCGATGGACTTTATGTCCGGTATAATAAAAGGTCGAGTGGTACTAATCTCGGATACCAAGAAGTTGGTGAATTAGTTTGTCAGTAAATTGATAAACCGACGAGCGCTAGATCTTTAATGTAGGGAGATAGAAGAAAATATAATGGCGCGATGTAAAGTCATTTTCGAGCGGTAGTTCCATAATTAGTCTGATAGTGGTACGACTAATTATGCATTTGACTAATCGACAAGGTGAATTAATTAATCCTAAAGGTTTAATTAATATTTAATCGACAAGGTGAATTAAGAAATTAATTCTATTTGAATTAATTAATTCTAAAGGTTCGATTAAATTAAATTAACGAAGTGGGTTAAGAAATTAATTCGAATGGGTCGATTGGAGTTGATTGGGAAAGACTAAGCGGTCAACGAAAGTCAAATTAAAAGGCCCAACTCGAGAGCCCATTAGGTCTCCATTAGAGCTCCTATAAATAGAAAGTTTAAGGCCAAAGAAACTAAAGAAAATCTTGCAAGACATTTATGTCTTCCTTAGAGTGAGAAAGTTCTAGAGAGAAACTCTCTTCCCTTTCGAGTTTTCTTTCAAAAACGAACTTGGATTCTCACTTCTTGATTTAGATTAAGCTTGAAAGATTAAACTTTTAGATAGCCCATCGATTTTTTGAGTTGCCCACTACTGGAATTACTGTTCACGGTGGTACTGTTCACAGGTACTGTTCACGTCGAAATCACTGTTCACGCCAGACACTGTTCACGGACACTGTTCACTCCGGGGTGCTTGATCCAGCTGGGTTTGTGTTGATCTCTTCCTTGGGTTGGTGATCCACAATCCCGGTTGTCCAGATCGTGACCGGAGTTGAAGTGGGTTCTATTTTATTGGCGAGAAAAGTAGTGGGCAGCAGTTTTTTGGGTTAAAGGTTTGATCTTTTGGGCAGATTTGATCTAATTGAGGGATTTTCTTGGCGGGTTTCTCGTGGGCTTTGGTAGCAGACTTCGATAGATTATTGCCCACGCAATATTCGAAGTTTTCTCGGAGTTATCTTTTGAATTTCTTGTGGAATTCGCATAAAGATTGGATTTTTCTTATTGCGTTGGACTTCGCTACAAAGGTATAACCTTTAATCCTTCCGCTTTTAATTAAAGGTGTGATCTTTGTGTGTTAGATGTTGTTTTAATAAATTAAATAAGTATAAGCCAAGATCCGTTCGTGAGAAAATGAATTTGAGCCTGAGCTTGGTCGAAAGCTTCCGATTCTGGAATGCATTGCACGAAAGTGAGGTTTTCGATTTAGCCCGGGTTTGTGCTGTTTTCCTTCAGAGAAAACATATGAACTTAATAATTCTTATGCTTGGGATCTTGGTTTTGGTGTTCGTTTAGAGAAAGATAGAAAGAGAACTGATGGAACAAGGTATTGGAGGAGAACTGTTTGTTGTAAAAATGGCAAGAAGAAGGAGAATTGTAAGATTGACCAAATGTACACAAAGATTGATAGTCGTTGTGATTGTTTGGCTTCTGTTAAAATTAAAATGAGGCCCGAAGATGGTTTATGGGTCGTGACAAAGCATTTTCGAAAACATAATCAAGTTATGTGTCCTGAGAATGAAAGATATTTGTTACGTTCTCACAGGAAGCTATCGAAAGCATCTATTGATTTTTTCATACATTGAAATCTGCTAGAGTATCAGTTTGTGATAGTTATAAGCTTCTGTATAAAGAGGTCAGTTTTTTTCTTATCCATGCATCGAATCAAGAATTTTGGTGTAAAATATCACTTTACATCATTGTTGATGTAAAATGTCATTTTACATCAGTTTTGAAGTAAAATATATTTTACATTATGAAGAATTCTGATGTTAAATATATTTTTTATGGCAAACCAATGAATGTTATGTAGGCCGGTGGTCGATCAAAAGTTGGTTTTACAGCAAGAGATGTATACAACGAGCTGGAAACTCAAAAAATAAGATTTATTGATAGCAGTGATTCGAATGTTTTGATAGAGATATTGAAATATAGGGCTTCTCACAATGAAGGTTTTTTCTTTGATTTCAAATTGGATAATGAGTATTCTCTGAAAAATATTTTTTGGAGAGATAGTCAAATGAAGACTGATTACAATTTGTTTGGTGATTTTTTAATCCATGATACCACGTATCGTTCTAATAAATATGATTTGATATGTGGTTCATTTATCGGATTGGACAACCATAAGAAGAATGTCATGTTTGGAATTGGTTTTTTGAGGGGGACAAGAAATTTGAATAATTTGTTTGGTTGTTTTCTGCATTCTTGAGGTCAATGGACAATAAGCATCCTATAACTGTAATAACTGATCAATTAGCCTCCATGGGAAAGGCGATTCAAGAGATATTTGTTCGTTCATGCTATCATCTTTGCATTTGGCATATCATTAAAAATTCCGAGAGCAAAATTGGTTTCCTCAGACAGCAGCCAGGTTTCTCTGAGTTGTTTTATAGATTGCTCGCCAAAGTGAACACCGTGGATGAATTTAATTTCCACTGGAAGAGGTAAGTTTACGTTACTATGGTTTTCTTTCTTTTGTTGTTGTTGTTGTTGATGTAAAATCGCATGTTTTGGTTGTAAAATAATGTATGTTGAATATATGTTGCATTTTTTATGTAAAATGTCATTTTACATCGACCTCTCATGTAAAAATGCAATTTTACATCTGCGATCGATGTAAAATGACATTTTACATCATTTGTTTGTCAGAACCGTAGTGAACATGTATTATGTGTTTTCAATATGGAACAAAAATATGGCTGCGAATACAATGAGTGGTTAAAAAAAACTTACGATTCAAGGGAGAAGTTGTGCCCTGCTTTCAGCAAGGATTATTTTTCTGGGGGAACATTATCTTCTCAGAAGAGTGAAAGTACAAACCGCTCTATTTCTCGAAAATTGTCTAAGACTTCAATATTATGTGATTTTTACCATCAATTTGTCAATGTTGTCCTTGATTGGCGATATTAAGCTGCTTGTGAAGACCATAAGTGCTTCTATGGTAATGTTGATGTGCCAGTTAAACATTCTCTAATGTTGAAACATGCACGGGAAGTGTACACACTTGAGATGTACACATATTTTGAGAAGCAATATCTTAATATGCTGGAATTAAAGATGAAACAAAAGTCCTAATCAAATGGTGTATATGTGTTTAAACTTTGGATTCCAAAGAAGATGAGAATGATTACACATCCCGTCATGTTGTTATTTATGACGACAATGATTATTCTGTCAAGTGTACTTGCAAAAAGCATTCTGAAGTTGGCGTTCTATGTTCTCATTGTCTTCGTGTCCTTTTTCAAAATAATTTTATGGTATTTTTTCTTTTCTGATATCAATGATGTAAAATATTATAATATTCCTTTTTTTTTACCTCTTTGCAGAAAATTCCACAAATTTATATCTTGGATAGGTGGACAAAAGTTGCTTCAGTTTCCCGTAATGGAAAATTAAATGCTTTCTAAGAGTCGATCTGTTCTTCAAGTTTTTCACCATCTTTGTGGAGGGCAGGTGCTAGTACAAGGTATATGGATTTGATTAGATTATCTCATACTAGTGAGATTGGTCGCGGTATTTTGGATGAGTACTATGTGAAAGCTAAAGATACACTAGCTGCCCAAACTGATATTATGGATGAGAATTTGGATATGCCTTCGTCGAAGAATATTAGATATCCCACTTCGAGGAGGGCAAGAGGTGTCCGGAATGTTCGTTTCAAGAGTACAGTTGAGAAGCGGATGAATAAATCCAAATTGAAACATCAAAGGGAAAAGAAATGTGCTGGATCTAGGAATGTTGTTAACGATATTTTGATAGAAAAGCTTGGGAATTTAGATGGTGTTTTGTAAGATGGTTTGGGATTTTATTATGTATTATGATGTAAGATGTTTTTTTGTGATTTTCCTTATAAATTGTTTTGTTCAATCAGCTTATTTCAACTTGAATATCAGTTGTTCAATTAGAATTTTGTGTAAAATGATGTTTGTTTGTGTAAAATGCGGGTAGTGATGTAAAATGTTGTTTGTTGGTGTAAAATGTATGTACTCATGTGAAATGCATTTTACATCAAATTCTGATGTCAAATGACATTTTACATCATTTTTTTATGTAAAATTCAAAGTGTCATTATGAAGTATTCTGATGTTACAGTTTCTCATTATTTTACGTCATACATAAGTTTCGAGAAACATCACAAGAAAAACAAACATAACTTAACATAGAAGATGGTTTTTACATCATGAAAATATGTACAAAAACTCAATAACACTTTGAATCATAAAGATATGTCCAAAAAATCAATAACAAACAGAACTCTGTCCAAAAAATCAATAAAGATGATTTTACATATAAATCCTAGTTTTTATAGTAAAAATCTGATATCTTTTTCTTGAGTGGAACCAGGAGGTTATTGTATGGCGACATTAGCAAGTTATACACGTACTTCACCCTTAATGTTTTCAAAACTCAGCATTGTTCTTCGCAGCAATCATGTCATGGTCATAGTCAAAACTTGTTGCCCATTGTAAAGCTCCATGTGCCTCATGACATAAAGACCACAACTGAACCCGTCAGGGTTTTTCCATTTGAGGTCGGCGTAGATCCATTTCCAATGGTAGCACTTCTCATAGCGTTTAGACCAAGGTGTATCTGTCACCCAGTCTTGGAAGTACAACACCTGTAGCAGTATTCAATGATGTTAGATACATCATTATTTATGTAGAATGACATTTTATATCATTTTTTTTTATGTAAAATGAGATTTTTACATCACTGCTGATGTAAAATGTAGATTATTATGGTAATTGTACTTACTACTTTCTTTGGAACACCATCCACCAGCGTTGTCTAATACTATCACCTGTTTTTTGTTGCTGTTGATGCACACCAAAACTTAGTGTTTCCCTAGGTGAATTGGGAAGAATACATGCATTATGTATACGAGGTATCAGTTGTTTTCTTAAAAGTGATATAAACTATGAAAAATGGGTATTCATTACCATGGACGACTGAAAAGTAATTTATGTTTTCTTTTTGAACCATAACTCCGTTGTCATTTGTGCAAAGAATCTCTGTACACATAATTTGTTCTTTCCTTTGCCACTTCCTACGTCTCTCACAATGAGCTGCGATATTTTTTAGATGTAAAGTAGTGTGGTTATGAACAAACCATATCATGCAAAAATTCAAAGTGATGTAAAGTAGTGGGTAACTATTAACGTACCGAAAACTGAAGGGTGAAGAAAAACCTTGAAGGTTTTTCACTTTGTGACACATTTTTTTTATCTACTCAAGTGATATGCCCAACAATCAATGATGACGGTATCCAACCACTGTTCCCAAATCATGCTTGAAATCTGTTCCCTGTCAATGGTAAGATTTCCCTCCCCACCAAAAAGTTGCCCGCTGCCAAGTGTTTAAAGCACAATGTTGATGTAAACTAGATTGATGTAAAATAGATTTATGAAAAATACTGACTTATGTAAAATAGATTGACGTAAAATAGATTTAAACCAAGAATACTGACTTGTTTGATCTGCCTCTGCTTGCATCTACAAGTAACATTACGCAATCATTGACAATAATTTCCTTTTTCGAGACCCTCGTAAGTGTATCTTTCCACCAGCTGGTTGTTAGTTTCGAATACTAGAAAGTTATTTGCTTGTATAAAAAACTAATACCCAGTTGACATATCGTTTTGTTTTAGTATTAAATTTGTTCCATGATATCATAGAACTAGATAATGATGTGTGAAAAGACACAGTAGATCTTGTTATTGGTTAAAGTATTTATATATAAAAAGAATGCTCGTAACTGAGATAGTCTGAACATACTATCGGTATAGGTTATCGTGTGATTTGGAAATTAGTTTGTCTAGACTAATTAAATCATACGGATGTGCCCGGGGCATATTTAGCACAACCAGTTTGGATTGACTTAACTTGTACTGATTGACGTAGTTAATTCGATCCTAGTATTCTAATCTATTAATCCCGAGATTGGAGCGGGTATGAGAGTTGGATATCATATGCTTTGATTTGACAACGGGTGCGGTCAATTGAGGCCTAAATCTCGGTAAGTTGGGTATGCGGTGTTTACCTTCTTTATTTGCCTTTGCTAGTCGAAGGAATCCACATACCGGTTTGCCGGATTGATGGTGCTCCCAAGATGAGCTCATAAGTTTATTATACTAAATCTGGCAAGTGGACTTTACGTCCGGTATAATAAGAAAGTCGAGTGGTACTAATCTCGGATACCAAGAAGTCGATGAATTAATTTGTCAGTAAATTGATGAATCGACGAGCACTAGATCTTTGATATGGAGAGATATAAGAATAATAAAGTGAGGGCGATGTAAAGTCATTTTTGAGCGGTCATAATTGGTCCATTAGTGGTACGACTAATTATGCGTTTGACTAATCAACAAAGTGAGTTAATTAATTCTAAAGGTTTAATTTATATTTAATTGATTAAGTGGATTAAGAAATTAATTCATAATGAATTAATTAATCCTAAGGGTTCGATTAAATTTAATTAATGAAATGGGTTAATAAATTAATTCGAAAAGCTCGATTGGAGTTGATTAGTCTAGGGAAGACTAAAGGGTCAACGAAAGTCAAACACTAAATCCAACTCAAAAACCCACTAGGTTTCCTAAGAAGCTCCCTATAAATAGCTAATGTTAGGCACATTTGAAGACATTAGAAACTTTGTAGGCAAATACCTTAGAGTGAGAAAAACAAGCCTAGAGAGAGAACTTTTTCTCCTTCATTGAGAGTTTTTTTCGAAGTCGATTTGTGATCTTTCTAGTATGAGAAACTCAAGCCCAGATCCTAGAGAACCCAAGTAGGCATTTATTTTTCCGATCACCGTTCGAAAAGCCCGCCGTTTCTCTGCCGCGCCACTTGGTTTTCCGGCGCCGGAATCCGGTGACTTTTGGGCTGCCGATTTTGATCTTTTGGGCGGGATCCTTGTGGGTTTTGATCCTCTTGTTACGCTAGTCCTTTGGCTCGTTCCTTCGTGTTTGCCAAAGTCTAGATCTACGAGCAAAGGTCATTCCTGAAGTGGGTTTTCATATTAGGATCGGTTCTCGGGTTAAATCAGTTTTTCATATTTGTGAGTTTTTTGAAGTGAGTTTCTTTGGATTTCTTTGTTAGTGCTTTTGGCCACCTCTTAGTCACTTGTCCACCCAAGTTTGAGGTCATTTAGAGTTATTCTTGGGATTTCGAGTGGATTTTGCTTTCCTGGAGTTTTTGGTTTTCTATATTGCTTGGGACACACTTCAAAGGTATAATCTTTAATCCTTTTGCTTTAGTTAAAGATTTAATCTTTGCGTGTCGGTTTAATAAATCGAATTAGTATAAGGCTAGAACCATTCAGAGGAAATGAATTTTAGCCTAAGCCAGATCGAAAGTCTCCGATTCTGGAATGCATTGCATGAAAGTGAGATTTTCAGTTTAGCCCAGGCTAGTTCTGTTTCATTCACTGGTGATGTAAGGAAACAACAGTTTTCTTGATTTTTTTACTGGTATATGTGCCATGTTCGGACAAAATGCAGCTACCTCTTCAGTGTTTTCTGGATCTCCAATGATTATGCTGAAAGGTTGAATTCAAATAATTCATTCGATATTCAATATTAAATTACATCAACCGGGAGATAATAAAATTACTTACTCAAAGTCTTCATCGTCTGCATTCAATGTTGGAGTACTGTAGTCGAGCTTTCTTGCCAAGCCGGTTTCACCATCTTGAATGGATGCAAGAATCAACGCTATTGTCCAGCGTTTTCACTATTTCAGCTTCCTGAAATTTATTAATCAAACGGACTGGCGTTAGTTGTGAAAAGCCTAGATCAAAAGATGGAGTGGTTGGCGTCTATTATTCATAGTAATGCCCGTTAGCCCAAAGCTTTTTTCAACCACATCAGCCACCAGGCACATTGCTTTTAAAAACTGTGTGTCTGGTGTGTTTGTTGGCTGCAAATTGTTAATAGATAAGCATTCAACATCAATTTCACAAATATGGGGATTTTATATCAAAATGTATATTATTTTACATCAATACCTCTCCCTCTGGTATTTTGCTGGTTTGGGGTGTTTCTGCTGTCTCTGCAGGTTTTTCCCCCTCAATATTTGCCTCCTGATTTTCCTCCAAACATAAGCCAAACATTACACGACAATCGGGCACTTTACATCAAAATGTTAAGTATTTTACATCAAGTAGATATGGACTATCCTTACCTTTGTCTCTTCAGTTTCCTCCTCATTGTTTACTGCTTTCGTGAGCTCATTCATCATAATTTTTACATCATCGAGGATAGATCTAATGTCCCCATATCTTGATACTTTGAAGCCCTTACTGATGCCAAGCGCTCTATGAATGTTGTTGTTGATATCCTTACTGCAATGTAGCCGTCTAAAAGCTTCGCCATGGATTCCATGTCATCCTGGGAACATACGAAAATCGGGCACTTTACATCATTTTTTCATGTCAAAAGACTATTAACATCAGTACCACATTTACCTCTTCATCCTGTTGTTTAGACGCAGAAGGGTTCCCCTCTTCCATAGCAGATATTATCATCTCAGAAGCAATTGGTGCAGAAGGGTTGTCCTCTCCTACAACTCGAGATTCAGGTTCTTGCAATTGATCTTCAGCAACCTCAACCACCACTGTTACAACCTTCCGTGATTCATTTTGCACATGAGCTTCTCCCTCATGTACATTGCCTCCTATTGCATGTCGACTTGAACTTCTCCCCGGTTGTGTCTTCAGCCTTAACCATTTATGCTGGAGCCTCCAACAACTGTGATAATGCCAAAAATATCAAAATAAAGTTAGATATAAAAGTAGTATTTTGATGTAAAATAGCACTTTACATCAGAATTACTCCTACTCGAGTTTCAAGTTCCTTCATTTGATATTCTGCAGCATCAACCATCACTGCTGCAACATCCTGTGATTCATTTTGCATATGAGCTTCTCCATCATGTACACTTGCCTCCTCTTGCATGTCCACTTGAGCTTCTCCCTCGGGAGTGTGTGCAGCCTCAACCATTTTTGCTGCAGCCTCCAACAATTGTGACGATGCCAAAAACATCAAAATACAGTTAGATAAAAAGTACTAGTCTGATGTAAAATGTCATTTTACACCATAAATTGATGTAAAATAGCATTTTTATGTCAGAGTTAATTTGACATTTTGCCCTTGAGCTTCATATCCCTCATGTCTACTTGCCTCATCTGTTTCAGCTTCCTTTACGAATTCCTCTCCAGTTTCCTCTATTGATTCTTCCCCTATCTCATTCACTGATTCCTATCATGCATCATCCCCCCTGATTCATCCCCGCCAGATTCATCCCCGCTATATTCATCCCCGCTTGATTCATCCCCGCCTGTTTTATCCCCTTCATCGGAGGATGATTCACCTTCATCATCTTACCAACATAATGTTGAATATTACTTGTTGCTATAAAAGTAATATATTTTGACATCAAGTTAAATGCAAACCTCATATTCCTCATCTTCCTCTTGTGGGGGTTCTCTTATTTTGCCCAATACCCACAGTTTTTTTCAATTTGCAAGTTCCATCAGCTTACTTTGCAGCCAATTTTGGATTGTTGGTATAAGGTGAGTGTTAGTAATCATCTTCGAATACCCAATCCTATCAGCGTACAACAACTGCGATAATGCCAAAAACATCATAATCAAGTTAGTGAAAGATTATCTGCCCGGGCCAGGTCAAAAAGTTACTTTCGTGCATTGCATTCCAGAATCTAAACTCTTGACTGAGCCTAAGCTCTAGTGCAATTATTATTCCAACACTTGCTTGAAATACCATTGCGCAGGATCTTAGCTTCTACTTATTCGATTTGTCACGCAACAATAAATTCTTAATTAAAACGGAAGTTTAAAAATTACCTATTGAAGCGTGTATTTAGGTGATCGCTTGTATGACTTTGGACCAGCTCGTATGTTGTGTGGGCAACGAACCAACGACAAACAGTCACACAATTCGCTCACCGGGATTACTTCCAAGCGCCGCCACCGCCTAGTGCGTGTTACAAACGCACAGCCGAGAGGCTTCTCCACGCGTCACGAAACTTTCAAGAAAAAAAAGCCGGAGTTTTTCTCGGGAATTGGGCCGCCTATCGGAGCTAGGAAAAATCGACTTTGAGAGAAAAATATTTAATTTCTCTCTCTAGACTTTCTCTTTCTAAGTTTCTTGAATTATGAAACTATGAATTGTGTATTGCCAATCTCTTTTTTATTTATAGAATTACAAGAGAGACTCCAAGTTGGTTTAGGATTGACCTTCTTAATGGGTTTAGATTTCTTAGTTAGTTTCCAAATCCAATTAGTAACCAAATCTAATTAGATTCCAAATTTCCTAATTCCAATTGAACTTTAAAACTTAATAATTAATTAAATAATTCCACTTTGTTAATTACTAATTAACTCTTAGAAATAATTAATTCTACTTTATCAATTAACCCACTACATAATTATTCGTACCACGAACGGATTAATTATGGCACTACCATCCTACACCAGAATTGCTTCCGGAACAACTAAATTAATTATTCTTTAATTTTCCCACATCAAAGATATAGTACTCGTTAATTTATTAATTTACTGATAAATTAATTAATTAACTTCTTATAATTCGAGATTAGCACCACTCGACCTTTTTACTATACCGAACATAAGTCCACCGGTCGAGTTTAGTATAATAAACATAACGAGCTCATCTCGGGAGCACCATCACCCCGGACGCACCGGTACATGGTTTCATTTCGATAAGTAACAACACACCAAGCAATCAAACACGCGCAACCAATCTACCGAGACTATTGGCCTCAAGTGACCTCACTCTTTGGCAAATTAAAGTACACTATGTCTAATCCTCATGTCTGCTCAAGTCTAGGGATTTAGAGATAGAATACTAGGATCGAATAGTATATTAAATCAGTATAAGACAATTCATCTTAATTGGTCATGTTCAATATGCCCCGGGTATATCTATACGATTCAATTAGTTTAGACAAACCAATTTCTGAATCACATAATAACTTAAACTGACAGTGTGTCCAAAAATTGTCTCAGTTACGAACCTCATTTATATATTATGTCTTTTAACCAATGATGAGATCTACTGTGTCACACCAGACACCTCATCATCTAATTACATAATATAAATGGACAACATATGTAAAACATAAAAATAATTTAACTAAAATATTTAACCGATATATATAAACTGGGAAATATTTTAATACAAGCAAAGCTTTAGTATTCAAAACCAACAGTTTGAAACAAAATAAAAATTTAGATGTAAAGTGCAATTTTACATCAACAAATGATGTAAAATGTCATTTTACACCATAATATGATGTAAAATGACAGTTTACATCAGGCTCTGATGTACATGATGTAAAATGTGAAATCTATAACAAAACGAAAATATACCGGAATAAATGTAAGAGGCCCCATGATTGGCCTTTTGGATGTGCTCTCCACTCATTTGTGTTTTCCATCAAGCGATCGAGGACGTATTTTCTCCAATTTAGCTTCATGATATTGTCCACCTAACTGAATGATTTCATATATCAGTACTGAACTTTGTTGGTTCCATTGCTGTGTATCAGAGTTTATACCATCAATATCAAGAAGTCTTGAAGGAATTCCAGGCCAGGGTCCTTGTTGCTCTTGATGTGGTCTGCTAAGGTTGTTGCTGATATCATAGCCTTATTTTTTGGAACTAGGTGCCTTAGCTTAAACTTCTTCTTGTCTTCCTTGTAGCTATCTGATTTTTGCTCATTCCGAGAGTATTCCTCAACAGGTACTTCCCTATCAGGGAATCTCATTACCAATTCGACATCAACTTCTTTAATTGGAATTAAGCCTGCATCCAACTCCAATGTGCTTGTTTGAGTGTTGATGTTCGATGTCAAATACTGCCCAAAGGAATTTGGAAACCTCCCGTAGTTTACGTGGAACAGGCAGCCTAGTCCCACATTTGTCAATTGCTCCTTTTGGGAGTCACTGAGTTCTTTGAGCAGTGATGATATTCTAGCAGCGGAAGTTCTGGACTGGAATCTTCCCTTTGTTTCCTCCCGTTGATCTTCTTCTGTTTTTTCCTTATCTGCCTCTTCAACCTGATCATGCTTTCTCTTTCTCCTCCCATTTAATATATCCACAGCGAGCTTTGTTTGTTTCATTTTGTGCTTCTTCTTTTTTTCGTCCGCAGCTTTCTCCTTCATTTGTTGCTTAAATGTTTGTAAAGTCATCCTCTCCTCAAAATTATCGTCTGAATCTTGTTCAACTGCTTTCTTTCTTTTGCCTGCAAGCACATCATACCAGAATTTTACATCAACAATCAACATTTTACATCAATAAACCCATTATTATTGTTACACCAACAAACAACACTATACACCAACAAATAGCATTTTACACCAACAAACAACATTTTACACCAGCAAACAGCATTATCGACATGAGTATGAGCATTTTACACCAACTTTCTGAATTTCACTAACGAACAGAAAATTTACATCAGTGCGAGCATTTTACACAAACAGAAAAGAATTTCACATCAGTAGGAGCATTTTACACTAACAAACAGCATTTTACATGAGTACGAGAATTTTACACCAACAAACAGTATTTTACATGAATGCGAGCATTTTACTCCAACAACAAAGATTTTCAAATCAGTACGAGCATTTTACACCAACAGAAAATAATTTCACATAAGTACGAGCATTTCACACCAACAAACGTCATTTTACACCAACAAATAGCATTTTACATGACTATGGATCATTTTACACCAACAAACAATATTTTACATGAGTACGAGCATTTTACACCAATAAACCACATTATCGACATGAGTACGAGCATTTTACACCAGCTTTCCGAATTTCACCAACAAACAGAAATTTACATCAGTGCGAACATTTTACACCAATAGAAATGAATTTCACATCAGTAACAGTATTTTACACCAACAAACCGCATTATATATGAGTATGAGCATTTTACACCAACTATTCGAATTAAACCAACAAACAGAAATTTACATCAGTGCCATCATTTTACACCAACAGAAAAGAATTTCCCATCAGTACGAGCATTTTACACCAACAAGTAGCATTTTACATGAGTGCGAGCATTTTACACCAACAATTGCGTCCATCAGTACGAGCATTTTACACCAACAAATAGCATTTTACATGGCTACGATCATTTTACACCAACAAACAACATTTTACACCAACAAACCGCATTTTACATGACTACGATCACTTTACACCATCAAACATCATTTTACACCAACAAACAACATTTCACGTGAAAAAACATACCTTCTATTCCTTGTTTATCTACTTCCTTGCCAACGTTTTTTGTCCTCTGCCTCTTTTTTCCATGTCCTTGATCAATATTTTTCCCCCTCCCAATTGTTTTGCGTTTTTTACATCAAAATATAAAGTTTGACCACATTAGAACAACATCAAGTAAACTAAAGCCAAAAAAGGAGTTCAAAATTTGTTATAAACATACCTTCCATAGCGTCTTCAATTCTTTTTGCTTCTCCTTCACTTGTAACGTGCTTAACCCTAACCATCTTTGGCCGCTTTGTTCGAATTTTTTTCTTCTGCCACCCAAAAATGATGGGTTTTTCTTGGTTTGCTTCTTTAAAATAATGTCGAGTCGTCTGCTTTTGGATGTCGATTTTACAATCATCTGCTTCTGTGGAATCGTGGGTTGTTTGATGCCGAATCGTTTAGAAACGAAGTGAAGTGGGTCGATTCCGTCGCAGAACGTGCTCTTGTTGCCGTTTTCTCTTCTTTTTTCTGTGGAGGTCGTGGGTCGAGTGGAGAGGTTGATGAGCACTTTTGCTTCTTCGAATGGAAAATGAATTTCGAAACCCCCTATTTCCATTGATTTTGTTCGAATTTGATGTAAAATCCGTACTATCTGATTTTCAAAAAAAATTTGAATTTGAATGATGCGCCGTATTTGGTTTGATGTGAAATAGGGACTAGGATGGCTCGTTTTCCCAGATTTTCGAGGAACGTGTATATAAGGTTTGACATCCATATTTTTGGGGTTTTATTTTTCTTTTTTTTTTTAGCCAGCTGTACCGAATTTTGCATTACTCCTATCCTTACTATATAAGAACTGAAATTATATCATAGTCCAACATGTTTCTACTTAATTATATTAAAATATAACCACTTCTAATGTGCCCCCTAATGTGCCACTATTTCCCCCATAATCAACCACTCCCCTTCATTTCTATACTGGACAGCCTGTAACATACTCCTAGGACTAGCATATAAGGATTGTAGAATTGAGGTATGGTTATTACTATATATAGTAGTATTTTGTCATGCTAATGGTACAGTTTTTAATTTTAATAAGTGAAGGCTTATTTCGCACTCCCTATTTTGTTATTTCGCTTCTCTTTTATACCCAAATTATCTCTGATAAATTAAGAAATACCAGCCATACTATTTAAATATAAAATATAATAATATATTAAATTACCTAACTACCCTTAATCAATTTACTAAAAATACCAAAAAAAAATCATTTATAGTTCTCCTCATCTTTGCTACTTTAATCATAATTTTTATAAATTTTTTGTAGATTAAGAAGAGACTTATAAAATTTTTGGTAAATTGATTAAAGGCAGTTAGGTAATAATAGGAGAAGCAGAAAATAATCATTAAGGGGGCGAAAAATAAGAATTAAGGGGGCGATAGTCAACAAAATGAATGACTTTTTTGGAAAAAGATGGGCATTCAATAACAAAAAGGGGAGTGCGATATAACACTACCCTTTTAATAATTTTGATTCAATATATATAGTAATATATATTACTATATATAAATAATTGTTCCAATCAGGTGTAGTTTAGAGGTTTCTGAGATTTTCTCTCGCCCCCAAATCCCCAATCCGACAACCCTAGATGGAGCCGCCGGACTAATTCGGCGGCCACCCCCCTTCCAAACCTCTCAAAAACAACTCCTCCAGAACCTTTTCAAGCCTCTTCAAAGAAATCCCAAGACAATCTACCCTCCCAATCCTAAACCAATTGAATACATTGACGGAAAACCTCACATCTTCTACGATGAAGAGGAAATCAAACGATTAGCAGAGCCATATAAGCTGTGTCTGGTGGGTAAATTCTCCTTCAGGCGGCCCAAAATCTCCAAAATTCGCAAGGAGTTTGAAAAGCTTGGTCTTCTCGGCCAGCTCGACATCAGCATCATGAACCCAAGACATGTTTCTTTTTAGGTTTCAGATGGAGCCCGACTACCAGAGATGCTGGATACGAGACATGGAACATCAATGGTTATCACAGGCGAATGCTACGCTGGACAACGCACTTCCAATTTGAAGAAGAGCCTCCGTTGGCACCAATTTGGAAATCACTCCACGGGATCCTTTGGAGTATGCTAATACCATATCTTTGTTCTCTATAGCTTCATTTATTGGCCACCACCTCCAAGTAGATGCACCAACGAAATATCAAATGCGCACTTCAGTTGCCAGAATCTGCGTAGAAGTGAATTTACAGGATGACCATCGACCAGAAATTCACTTATGAGTTTATGCCTTCGTATTGTAAGGATTGCAAAAAAATAGGACACAAGAAATCGGAATGCAGAAAAGGCCTCAAAGCTCCGCAACCCATTCAGTCCACTCAAGAAGTTCATTCAGACAATAATCATGAGGCAAGGCCATCCAGAATTTCTAAGAAAGAAAAAGAGCTCATTCCCACCTTCATCCCCAAAATCAAAGCCACGCAGCAAAACCCCCCAAATTTGACGCACGGTGAAAAAGCCCTAAACCGCTCCCCTGAAAATGGCCAAGTAAGTTCCAATAGAGAAACTGATGAAGGTAACTCTCTCTTAACTGAACCTGCTAAGCCAACTGAGAAGAAGGGCACTTCGGAACATAAAAAGGACACAGAGAAATTGTCAGAGGATGGAGAAAGGGACCAAGCAATCAACACAGCAGATTCAGAGACCCTTTTGAATATGCAGGGGGTTAGAAATATGGCTGATGATATAGACGAAATTCTGGGGATTAAAGCTCCAAAGGACTTTTTAGAAAGAGCCACAGAGGAATTTGACAATGCTGCAATCCCAACCCCAGAATTTGACAATGCTCAAAAAAGGATTGTTTTCTCCTTGAAGACCAAAACGACTCCACAAATGAATATTCAGCTTTCAGATTGGATGACTTAGCTCTTAGACCTTTTGAAGATGGTTTCACCCAGTGAGAAGAAGAGGTCGGCGGAAAGCGGACGGAGACATGCCTCAATCCCGATGATCGGTAAGAATTAAGGTGAGAACCTCACTGCTATGACATTTGAAAAGAACATTTGGCAGGGTACTTTGGCTCGTAGGTAGTGTAGAAAATATTTTAGAGAATTTTTGGCTTGAATGGACAAAAATATTCCTCAGTATTTTGAAAAAGTTTATGAAGCTATGAAGGTTCTGTATTGATGATGGTTACTGCTGGTTGGTAGGAGTTTTTGTTTTGCTTGTTGGTAGGAGTCTTTTGTTCTGCTTGACTAAGTTCATGAAGATATTGATGGTCCTATTGTTATTGATGGTGGTTACTGCTTGTTGTGCTTTTTTGGCAAAGATTTTGGTCCGGCTTGTTGGTAGGATTTTTTTGTTCTGCTGGTTTTAGAGTCTTAGGACTGAGAAGCAGTAGAAGGTGCAGTAGGAGTTTCTAAATGATTTTGCTGTTGCTTTATTTAGCCTCTGCTGAGGTTTTGATCTGGCTTGGAGGATCGAATGAATTCTTTTGCTATAGTTGAAGTTGGATTTTGTTGCGTTTCTAAGCTCTCTGTTTATGGAAAATTGGTATCAAAGTTGGAAAAATTTTATGAAGCCTAAGTGAACTTTTGGATTTTCACTTGAGGTGCTGCTGCATTTAGTTTTTAGTTTGTTGGTTGCTGCTGAATTTTGTTGATTTTTAGGAGATTGGTTTTACATTGGAGGTGCTGACCCTTGTTCTGTTTTGGATTGAATCTATTTTGCTCATTTGTTATTTTTTATTGTGGCCAATTACTTCAAGAAATCAGAGGCCTCTGATATGCTATCAAGTCAGTGGATGTTCAGGTTGTATGCTGTAGGTAAAGGGTTAGTTGCTGGTTGAGCAACAACTCTCTGCGAAGGTCCTCTTTACTTCCCTTCCCAAATTGTATAGAGACAGGAAGGTAGTTTTAGCGTCGATTTTGTATTAGTAGGAAACAAGAAATATCTTCTCTATTGTACTTCCTTAACTGCAATAATTTAATATAGGGTTTCTAAATCCACTGGATGGCTTTGGTATGTATGTCATCTAATTTGTCTCAATTTCATTTACATGTAACTTGTGAGTACTCTTAAATAAAAGATAAAACAATTTAAACATTAGTTTATATATTTAAAAAATTAAAATTTAAGTCAAATCTTGAAAGCCGAAATGCCTGCCTCCATTTAACAAATCTCAGGTTAATCATTTGGTTTAAATTTTAAAATTTTTAACAATTATATTGACATTCAAACTATTGTCAGTCGCTTCACAAACTAAAAAACCATTTATTTATGAGATTGAATTTTGAGATCATTTTGTATGCCCGAGACAAGTTACAAATTTTAGGTAAGTGTATATCTTCATTTGTGAAGGTTTATTTGCACAAGAGGAGTCTTTCGTGCTTTTATACTCTTTCTTTGTAACATTTCATTCATCTTCTATTTACTCAACTAATCACTCTATTGGGATATAGCTCTTATCATCAGAAATTATATCATATACTTATAGAAAATTGAAATTTGATGAGTTGTCATCACTTTATTTTTAAATATAGTAATAGGTAGGTATATAGTATAATCTGCGTCTTATCACTATCACAGGGGTCATATGAATCAAATCAGTTAATTGTACTAATAAATTGCTTGTTGATCATCATCTCAATAGTTAAGTTAGTTTCACAATACAAAAATTGAAAAAAAAAGAAAAAGGAAAATAAGAGTTTTGACATATCTGAGAGTGAAACCCTATTGGTTTTCTCTCTTCGTGCCGCTTTTCTTGCACATCAAGTTTTCATCGTCTTTATGCGTTCGCCGGCGACGACACCGCTCTTTTGCTATACAAGGCTTGTGTTCTGTTCCTCAAGTTTGTTACACGGTTTCTTTTTGGGTGCTTTGCTTGTTTTGATTTACAATGGAGGAATCCTTGACTGCTCCGTACAACAAGCTCTCGCTGGCGGAACCGGAGATTCATGAGGCTTCGTTGGCCCTTCCGAAGCCCCAATTGGAGGTAGAGCACTCGTTGGTTGGAAAGCTGCTCTCTTCTTATGTGATTCCACCTAATCACATGTTGATGTTGTTTTGCCTGGATTGGAAGCTGTCTAGTATGTTGACAATGAGGCCGCTCTCGAAAAACACCATGTTTTTCCAATTTCAGGAGGCTTCGGTCAAGTTGAGGGTTATGGCGGGTAGACCATGGATATTTGATCGATACTTGCTGCATCTCTCGGAGGCTGCAGTAGATATTGTTGGTACTCAAGTTAAACCTTTGGATAGCCCTTTTTGGGTTCACATCTACCACCTCCCCCTGGGGTGGATGAACGTTGAATATGCAAAATACCTGGCTAATATTGTGGGTTCTTTTATTGCTGTTGATAAGGATGCTGAGGGTTCGTGCGTTGGAAAGTTTCTACGCGTGAGAATAAGTGTTGATTTTTCTAAACCTCTATGTCTAGCAATCCAAATATTGGATGGGGACGTTACCTACCGGTTGCCGTTGCGATATGAGAATTTGCCTGATTTCTGTTACCACTGTGGAATTATAGGCCATACAGAAAATGACTGCATGAAAAAATTGGCTTTTGGTGATGAAGCAGGTCAGTCGTTGCTTTATGGTTCATGGCTCAAGGCGCCGCTTAATTTGAAACCATTCTCTTTTGGGCGCGAACGTGAGTAGACATCCGGAGCCGACCAATGGCCACCACGATCTTCTTCGACAAAAGATGATGATGTAGATTCCTTTCATGCTCTTCAGGACAGGGACAGGATAGGAAAAAGACAGTTTGAGGCAAGGAGCAGCTTTAAACAACAGCAACACCTGCCTTGACAATGGGAGTCCCACATAGGAGTGATAATTTGCAGCATTCCTCGCATGCTATGGTTACGATTGATGATACAATGGATGCCCAGGGCATCGGGTGATGATACAATGGATGGACGAGATCAGTCTTCGCCAGAACAACAACGTCGGGAGTTATTGCTCGTTGATTCTAATCCCCCCATAATGGATAGCTCTCTAGTTTGAGTTGTTCAGCCCGTTGAAGGTATTTCGAATGTAGAAAATTTGGAGTTT
The DNA here is from genome assembly GCA_030378225.1 of Knoxia roxburghii. Taxonomy (NCBI): domain Eukaryota; kingdom Viridiplantae; phylum Streptophyta; class Magnoliopsida; order Gentianales; family Rubiaceae; genus Knoxia; species Knoxia roxburghii. The sequence continues at coordinate 37,446,583 of CM059420.1, read as the reverse complement.
TCTAGTCCAGGGCTAATCCCTTGTATGTTTTCCCGTAACGGGAAAAGATTAGCCAAAAGTATGATCTCAATCAGCAACACGCGAATGACAGCATTTTCCTTTTCCCTTCTTCTTATTTTGCCAAGCCCTGCGGCACAAACCCATCTTGTACCTATTGGTCATAGTATCATAGGCCACCGAATGACCGCCCCCTAATTACTAGACCAACCTACTATAATAATTCCATAAACACCTATCGAAGATATGGCAAATAAAGACACTCCAATGTTGTTTGACACCCCTGCACGCATGGTTGCAAAAAAGTATACGAAGCTTAAACAAACTCTACCCATAACAGATTCGTCCCGAGTAGGTCCGCCGCCTACTGCTAAAAGAAAGCTCATTGAAGATGGTGAACCTGCTGGGATGCTTGTTGATGTCCAGGTTGAGAGGATTGATAAGAAACATCGTCTTAATGATAGCGGGGACTTGGTTTATATGATGACTGTTGGCATAGATTTACACATGGATGGCGATTTGACGGCGACTGGTAGTAATGGCCAGTCTCGCCCAGCCTAATGAATCTTTTAGGCTAGAATTGTCGGGCTTGGGGAATCCCCGGATAATTTAGGAATTGCAGAGTCTTATCCGCACGCTTCGTCCTCAAATCATATTTCTGAGTGATCAGTTGACCTTCACAAATGTTCATAATCAGCTTGGTTTGTTTGGAGTGTGCCATAAGGCGCAGGGCAGAAGTGGAGCACTGGGCTTATTATGGGAGAAGGAGGTGCATATGATGCTCAGGAATATGTCTGACCATTTTATTAATTTTTTTTAATCTTTTCAGGGCTTTTCATTTCGTTTCACAGGTTATTATGGGAACCCGATTGTATCTCAACGGCGGGATTCCTGGCAGAATTTTCATTCTCTTTATAATAATTCTCAGGAGCCATGGCTGTGCTTGGGGGGTTTTAATGAAGTGTTGCATGAACATGAATTTCAGGGTAGGGGCCCAATACAGAACTTGTATCTCCAGGCTTTTGGGGAGGCGCTTGATGCATGTGATTGAAGGAAATTGAGGATGTGGGTCTTCAGTTCATGTGGTCCAGACTGTTGCAACACTAGTTTACGCAGAGGGCTCGCTTAGACAGGGCAACAATGAATCCATCTTTGGCTAATTCATTTTAGACAACATTCTCTAGAAGAGTGGCTACGTATACATTCGATCATGCTGCTTTAGTGGTGCAGTTACGCCAATTTTCTGACCCCCAATTGATCTACAGGCGAGGAAACATTGATTCTAGTTTGATGCCTTTTGGATGAAGTCCAGTGATTGTGAAAGGATTATTACTGAGAATTGGAGCGCTATTGAGGTTGTTATGAATAGTCTGCATAATTGTTCTTTGCAATTGATGCGGTGGGGTGGTGGCCTGTTCCGAAATTTGGAGAAAAGTTGTCAGAGGAGAAAATATGAAATTCAAGCACTACAGAAAGGGCAGATTATGCCTAGTGTGCATTAGCACCTTCGGACTCTCAAAACAGAACTTGAAGTGATGCAGGATCAATTGGCTACTAAATGGAAACAACGGTCCAAGTTGTTTTTGCACAGGTATGGGGATGGTAACACGAGATATTTCCATTAGGCAGCGAGTCATCAGAAATCTACTAATTTGATACGGGGCTTGAAAGATGTGGCATGAAGCTTGAGAACGGAGCTTAGGGAGATTGAACACATTGTCCAGAACTACTTTGCAGAAATTTCACATCTTCTGGCCCGGAACCTTCTGACACTAAACAGATTTTGGATTGGATTGGCACAAAGGTAACAGCTGCACAAAATGATTTTCTTGATAGTCCATACACGGAGGAGGAGGTGATTTGAACACTTAAGGCCATACATCCCTACAAATCTCCCAGCCCTGATGGTATGAACCCTATTTTTTTCAAAAAGTATTGGCATATAGTTGGCTCTGATGTTTTCACTTTTGTTTTAAATATCTTGAACAATAGATAGATAAATACTGCACTTAATCTTACTCATATTGTACTTATCCCAAAAGTTAACAAGCCAGAGCAAATTACTCAGTTTCGGCCTATAAGCCTGTGTAATGTTGTCTATAAATTAGCTTCGAAGGCGGTGGCAAACAGGTTTAGACAGGCCATTCCTAATGTTATATCTGTTTCTCAATCTGCTTTGTCCCAGGTAGATTAATCACTGATAATGTTCTCCTGGCCTATGAAACCCATCACACTATGAAGCTGAAGACTATAGGAGTTAAAGGCCAGATGAGCATAAAGCTTGACATGAGCAAGGCCTTTGACAGATGGTAATGGGGTTTAATTATGGCTACATTAAAGGCGATAGGTTTTATTCCATCTTTTGTTGCATTCATTCATGTTTTTCTGACTACAGTGAGCTTCACTTTCCTCTTGAATGGCCAACAGGTTGGCAAAATTACACCACAACATGGTATTAGGCAGGGTGACCCACTTTCACCCTACCTGTTTATTGTTTATAGCGAAGTTCTATCTGCTTTACTCATGACTTATAGAAATGTGGCAGGATCGGTGGCATTGCGTTGGCCTGGGGAGCACCTGCAATTTCTCACTTATTATTTTACAGACGATGTGCTCCATTTTGGCAATGCCACTGTTGAGAAGGAATGTCATATGAAGTGGGCACTAATGATGTATAAGAAAATCTCAGACTAGAGCATTAATTTTGACAAGTCGGGTGTTTTATTCAGCCCCAACACCTCGCAAGCGCAGAGGCTTGATATTTGTGGTATCCTTGGTGTTCCTGGCGCCGTTGTCGGGGAGCACGGTGTAGTGTTTTATTTTTGGTTAAAAGTTTTGGTTTTGTTGTTCCTTTTTATGCTTCGCTCTTCTCATATAGGCTTACTCGTATTTGACCCAGAGGTAGAGAAGACTGCAAAGAGGAACACCAAATAGAAGAAACAAAGAGAACAACTGGCTGAGTCAACATCTTTGGCTCCACCTGTTGATGAACAAGAAGAAATTCAAGTTCCTGAAGAGGAGGAAGAGTTGGTTGCAAAACCAATTGCTGACAGGACTCTCAGGGAGTTGGCAACTCCTGATGAGAACCAGCAATCTCTTTGCATTACTTTTCCTGATGATACTCCTAGGTTTGAATTGAAATCCAGTACTATACAGTTACGGCCTAAGTTTCATGGTTTGACAGATGGGGACCCCCACAAGCACTTGATGAAGTTTCACATTGTATACTCGGCAGTGAGTTACCAAGGAGTGACAAAGGAGCAGGTCAAGCTCAGGGCGTTTCCATTTTTCTTGGAGGATAAGGCAAAACACTGGCTCTTTGGGCTACCAGTAGGATCTATTACCACGTGGAACGAGCTAAAGAAAAGGTTTTTGGAGAAATTCTTCCCAGCTTCATGTGCTTCTAATATCAAAAAAGATATCTGCAGTGTCAGGCAAGCAACTGGAGAAAGTCTGTACTAGTATTGGGAACGGTTCAGCGATTTGTGCAGAAGCTGTCCTTAACAACAGATTCCTGAGCAACTTTTAATTCAGTATTTCTATGAGGGCCTATCTGAGTTAGACAGGGACAAGATAGATTCTACCAGTGGAGGAGCATTGATGAATGAGACTCCTGCAGAGGAAATGAGGCTAATCTCCATGATGGCTGAGACTTCCCAGCAATTTTATAGGCGAGCAGACATGCCCACCAGACGAGTTAACGAGGTTAGTATTTCTAATATGAAAAATAAGATTGAGCAACTTACTGATTGAAAGATTATCTGCCCGGGCCTAGCCAGAAACTCACTTTCGTGCTATGCATTCCAGAATCGGAATCTCTGGCCAGGCCTAGACGCTAGCACAATGCTATTCCAACCCTTTTGAAATAACATTGCACAGGATCTGGGTTCACACTTATTCGATTTACCACGCAAGAAAAATTTCTAATTAAAAGCGGAACTTTAGAAAAATACCTTTGAAGCGTGCACTTATGTGATACTCTTGTATGCCTCAAGACTTTGATTTCACGTTGTGTGGGAAACGATCTAGAAACCAATTAATCAGCTAATCACCACAATTCACTTGCCAGAAAATTCCAGCACCGCTGCACCTGACACGTATTGTAAACACACCGCCCGGAGAGAGAGAAAGCTACACGCACAGCTAGTATAAACAGGCCTAAATTTCGGTCAAAAGAGGAGAAAAACCGGCCGCACAAAAGCTCAAAAAATTTGACTTGGAGAGAGAAAAAAATATTTCTCTCTCTAGAATTTTATCTCTCTAGTTTTCGTGTCTTGAAAACTTATGAATTGTATGTCTTGAATAGCTAATCCCTTGTCTATATATAGATTTACAAGAGAGACCCCAAGTTGATTTAGAATTGGTCTTCCTACTGGGAATCTGTTTTCCTTCAATCCTGCTCATGGACTGAAACACATCCAACTGATACAGGGATCCACTTATCCCAAACCAGTTCCTGGTATGGTTCACAACCAACTAATACAGAGATTCACTTATCCCAAACCAGTTCCTGGTACGATTCACAACCAACTGACACAATGATTAATTAATTAAATCTACCTTTGTCAAGAACCTAATACATAATTAATCATACCACTAACGGATTAATTATGGCACTACCATCCTGCATCAGAATTGCTTCCGGAACAACTTAATTAAATTATATTCATAATCTCCCCACATCAAAGATATAGTGCTCGTTAATATATTAATTTACTGATAAATTAATTAATTAACTTCTTTAATTCCGAGACTAGTACCACTCAACCTTTTTACTATACCAGACATAAGTCCACCAGCTGGGTTTAGTATAATAAACATAACGAGCTCATCTCGGGAGCACCATCACCCCAGACGCACCGGTACATGGTTTTCTTTAGACAAGCAGCAGTACACCAAGAAACTAAACACGCGCACCCAACCTACCGAGATTATTGACCACAATTGACCTCACCCTTTGGCAGATCAAAGTACACTATGTCTAATCCTCATGCCCGCTCGAGTGTAGGGATTAAGAGATAGAATACCAAGAACGACTTATCTATTAAATCAGTACAAGACAAATCATTCTTAATGGTCTAGTTCAATACGCCCCGGGCATATCTATGTGATTCAATCAGTTTAGACAAATCAATTATCCGAATCACATAATAACCTAAACCGACAGTTTTGTCCAAAACTATCTCGGTTACGAACCTCATTTATATATTATGTCTTTCAACCAATGATGAGATCTACTATGTCACACAAGACACCTCATCATCTACTTACATAATATAAATAGACATATCATTCATAACAAAATATAACCAAAACATAAATAGATATATTACTGGAAAAAATACAATACAAGCATAGCTTATATATTCAACTCCAACAATCTCCCACTAATACTTAAGCTGTTCTTTAAGTATACAACTATATACAACTCCTATACATTCTGCTGCTATATGTCTAGAAAAACTGTCATGGCTCTCCTAAGTATCTGATTCCCATGCCCTTCACGTGAGCTCAAAGACTTTCGAAGTCAATGTCTTCGTGAACGGATCTGCAAGGTTATCCTCTGATGCTATCTTAGCCACGACCACGTCTTCCCTCTTTATGATGTCTCGTATCAGGTGGTACTTGCTCTGTATATGTTTACTCGCCTTGTGGGCTCATGGTTCATTCGAATTTGCTACTGCACCGTTGTTATCACAATAAACCGTGATAGACTTCTACAAACTAGGAATCACATCTAAGTCAACTAAGAAGTTCTTGAGCCATACTACTTCTTTCGCTGCCTCTGATGCGACAACATACTCAGCTTCCATGGTAGAGTCACCCACGCATTTCTTTTTGACACTCCGCCAAACTATGGCTCCACATCCCAGAGTAAACACATACCCTGAGGTAGACTTGCTCTTGTCCCTGTCGCCTTGGAAATCTGAATCTGTGTAACCTCGGGGTACCAGCTCAGGCGCCTGATAAACCAGAACTTGGTCCCTCGTTCTGCGCAAATACTTGAGAATGCATTTTACTGCCTCCCAATGAGCTTTCCTGGGGTTACTCTGATATCTGCTTACCATGCCAACGGTATAACAGATATCAGGCCTCGTACACAACATGGTATACATGAGACTTCCTACTGTCGAAGTATAAGGAACTGTCTTCATGGCCTTTATCTCCTCAACAGTATTAGGGGACTGTTCCTTAGATAGATACACTCAATGTCTGAAAGGTAGAAAACCTTTCTTGGAGTTCTGCATATTAAAACGGGCCAGAATCGTATCTATGTACGAAGCTTGGAAGAGCGTTTACGAACGTTTCCTACGATCTCGAATTATCTTGATCCGAAGGATATGTTCTGCTTCCCCTAAGTCCTTCATATCAAACTGCTTGGACAGCCATGCCTTTACGTCTGATAACACTTTCTTGTTGTTGCCAATCAATAGAATGTTGTCTACGTAAAACACAAGAAACACCACTGAGTTTCCATCACGTCTGCGGTACACACATTGCTCATCCGGACATTGAGTAAATCCGAAGGACTGGATTACCTTATCAATCCGGATGTTCCAAGATCTGGATGCCTGCTTAAGTCCGTAAATGGACCTCTTAAGCCTGCAAACCTTATGCTCTTGGCCTTTTTTAACGAATCCCTCTGGTTGCTGCATAAAGATGGTTTCCTCAAGACTTCCGTTTAGAAAAGTTGTCTTAACATCCATCTGCCAAATCTCATAATCTAAATGAGCAGCTATGACCAAGAGAATCCTGATCGACTTAAGCATGGCTACCGGGAAGAAGGTTTCCTAATAAACGATTCCCTCTTTCTGAGTATACCCCTTAGCCACCAGCCTAGCTTTAAAGGTTTCCACCTTCCCGTTAGGTCTTTTCTTACGTTTGTAGACCCACTTGCATCCAATGGGCTTAAACCCATCAGGCAGGTCCACCAGCTCCCAGACTTGATTGTGGTCCATCGACCCCATCTAGGATATCATTGCCTTACGCCAAGACTCTGCATCTTTATCTTGGAGAGCCTCATTGTAGTTAACCGGGTTAGGTTCAGGAGCGCCTGGGACTAGGTCTGAGGCCTCTCCCACGCCAATGAACCTATCGGGCTGTCTCACAGCCCTCCCACTACGACGAGGCACCACTTGTGTAGGCGCATCATCTGTGATCTCATGTGCAGTGTGTGGTGTATCTACTTGTGCAGGTGCATCAAGATTAGTAGTTTGTCGTCTAAGCTCTTCTAGTACTATCTTACTCTTGGGCTTGTGGTCTAAGACATAGTCCTCTTCCAAAAATCTAGCGTTGGTACTAACCACCACCTTCTGATCTTTAGGACTATAAAACAGACCACCTTTCGTTCCCCTTGAATATCCTTCAAACAGCATTAATTCAGTTCTCGCATCTAACTTAGCCGTATCTGCCTTAAGCACATGTGCTGGGTAACCCCAAATTCTGAGATGTCTTAAACTGGGCTTACGCCCATTCCACAACTCTAATGGGGTTGAAGACACGGTTTTAGATGGTACAAGATTAAGAATATATATCGTTGTTTCTAAAGCATATCCCCATAACGAACTCGGCAAATCACTATAGCTCATCATCGACCTAACCATTTCCATGAGAGTCTGATTCCTCCTTTCTGCTACACCGTTCTACTGTGGCGTGCCAGATGCAGACAACTGAGACTGAATTCCGACCTCATTGAGGTATTCTCGAAATTCATGGGACAGGTACTCTCCATCACGATCTGAACACAGTGTCTTGATACTCATACCATGTTGTTTTTCCACATCTGCCTGAAACTCTTTGAACTTGCCAAAACATTCAGACTTATGACGCATTAGGTAAATGTACCCGTACCTTGAGTAGTCATTCGTGAATATCACGAAATACTCAAACCCACCTCGTTCCTGGACCGTCATTGGTCCACACAAGTCAGAATGAATCAACTCTAATACTTCCTTATCTCTATAATCTTTTGACTTAAAAGGTCTCTTGGTCATTTTACATTCCAAGCAAGATTCGCAAGTTGCATAACTGTCAATCTCTAATGAACCTAAAGGTCCATCATTGACCAACCTCTGAATCCTACTAAGGTTTATATGACCTAGCCTGAGATGCCAAAGATATGTTTGATTCATTTCAGAAGGTTTCTTCCTCTTATTAATGTTAGATAAATAGGTATCTGTTTCTATGTTTTGCGCAACAGAGGAATTAGAGTTAACCACAAACAAATTGTCAGCCAATGAACCAGAACAAATAAGTTTTCCATTTCTTCTTATAAATACAGACTCATCAGAAAAAATAAACTTATAACCGTTCTTTAAGAGTTTAGAAACCGAAATAAGGTTCTTTCTAAAACTCGGTACATAAAGACAATTAACTAACTCTAATCTACAATTTTCGAAATTTAAATTGACCACTCCTACTGCTTCTATTGACACTCTTGTAGTGTCGCCCAAGTAGATATCCAATTCGCCCTCTCTAAGATTCCGGGTCACTTGGAACCCTTGCAAAGAATTACAAACATGGTCAGTGACACCTGAATCCACACACCAAGTATCTGTGGGAATCGCCGCTAAACATGTCTCAGTAATTAGGGCAGAAACTATCGTATATTTAAGCTTTGGACAATCTGATTTCCAATGTCCCGTCTTATTGCACTTGAAGTACTTATTTTTTGACTTCTTCTTTGCAATATCAGGCTTATGCGCAATTTGTGCCTTTTTAGCTACTCCCTCGAGCTTTCTCTTCTTCTTTCCAGCCTCAGGCTCATAAGAAGATTCTAAAGCTTTGACTGCGACTAAAGCTCGCTTATTCTCTTGAAGAAGACTTTTAGCCGCCACCAACTCTGCCAAGAGCTCGGATGAAGTACTCAACATCTTACTTTTGTTGTAGTTCAACCAAATCTGCTCATAGCTTTGAGGCAAGATCCGAAGGGCAATATCGACTTTGGTTTCACCAACGATTTCGCCTCCCACTACCTCATCCTTATTGATGTTACTAATCACGTCAATAACATGATCTCTCACAGGAGTGCTCTCAGCCATAAGAACAATGTCCAAGTTACGACTCCAATCGACATAATTAGGTTCAGTTAATTTATTGTCTTTCAAAATAGCAGCTAAGGGTTTGAATGCCATATCGATAAAACTGTAAAATTAACAAACAGACAATGTTTCAGTTATTAACCTAGAATTTCGAAAAACATGAAATTCTATTAACTATTGACTTCCATCAAAACAATAATTATAATCCACCAACATCTTATTCACCGGGATTCTTGCAAGCCACGCAGTGTGGACGTTTACGCTAACCCATATTCGTTTGAGAAGAACCAAGTTCATTAACTACACTATTTGACCAAACGATCTATTGATCAATTTAGCTAATAGTCGGTGCTTTCAGCCGTACAAATAAGTAGCGTAACCTCTTGGGATGAATACTGCAGATCGTACACTAAGTGTATGCCATTACGTGACTTCTGAGTTTATTACCTCAAGATAGTGTGCCTCAGATAGAGAGGGTGTCGCATTTCTCCTAGTTAAACTTACTCTAGTCATCTTACTCAGAAATTCATAATCTAGCGAACTCGGGGTTGGACTCATCCGAATGGAGGAAGGCCCTAATGCCAACACGCAAGCCCACCCACATCGCATATGAACTCGTAATGGTGGCCATGGGGATATTAAACCAATCCGCTCCCACTTAGATTTCCAAATTGAAGGTTTTTCCAGTTTTAACATGCAAATAACTAACCCTAAGTTATATGCAACTATAAAACCAACATGCTTTAAAATCATGCATCTAAAATACAATATAAAAATAAAGCATAAAAATTAAAACAATAAATACGGGAAATAAATACGAAAAATAAATTTCCCGACTATTATGATTTTAATCGCTTCCATCTTATGCCTTGATCTCGTGTCATGCCACGTCACTTGATGGAGAGAGTCTTGAACTTCAAAAATGAAAACTGGAGGAAAAATGGGCCAAAATCCAGCCTGAACGGGTCGCACGCGCGCAGCACGCCCAAAGGGATAATTAATCAATTAATTAATTCTACCTATTCAATTAACCCATTACAAAATTAATCGTATCACTAACGGATTAATTTTGGGACTACCATCCTACGCCAGAATTGCTTTCGAAACAACTTAATTAATTTATTCATAATCTCCCCACATCAAAGATATAGTGCTCGTTAATTTATTAATTTACTGATAAATTAATTAATCAACTTCTTTAATTCCAAGACTAGTACCACTCTACCTTTTTACTATACCGGATATAAGTCCGCCAGCTGGGTTTAGTATAATAAACATAACGAGCTCATCTCGGGAGCACCATCACCCCGGACGCACCGGTACATGGTTTCCTTTCGACAAGCAGCAGCACACCAAGCAACTAAACACGCGTACCCAACCTACCGAAACTATTGGCCACAATTGACCTCACCCATTGACATATCAAAGTACACTATGTCTAATCCTCATGCCCGCTCAAGTCTAGGGATTAAGAGATAGAATACCAAAAATGATTTGTCTATTAAATCAGTACAAGACAAATCATTCTAAATGGCCAAGTTCAATACGCCCAGGGCATATCTATATGATTCAGTTAGTTTAGACAAATTATCCGAATCACATAATAACCTAAACCGACAGTTTGTCCAAAGCTGTCTCGGTTACGAACCTCATTTATATATTACGTCTTTTAACCAATGATGAGATCTACTGTGTCACACAAGACACCTCATCATCTAACTACATAATATAAATGAACAAATAATGCACAACAAGATATAACCAAAACATAAATCGATATATTAACTGAGAAAATGTACAATACAAGCATAGCTTATGTATTCAACTCCAACACTCGTCTCATGGGAAATATCTTGGACTGCCTAGCATTATGGGACGTAATAAGAAGGAGGTCATTGCTGGTATCAAGGACCGAGTGGCGCAACGCATATCTGGTTGGTCTGAAAAATCACTTTCAAAGGCTGGAAAAGAGGTGTTGATTAAATCTGTTCTGCAGGTCATCCCCTCTTATGCGATGTTTTGTTTTTTTTATCCCAGAGGGTGTCATTACCGAAATTCATAGCCTTATTGCACGGTATTGGTGGAGTTCTAACTCTGAGAAGCGCACGATCCATTGGGTTGCATGGAAGGCTCTTTCTAAGAAGAAATAGAAAGGTGGTTTTGGGTTTCAGGGATCTTCGAATATTCAATCTTGCATTTTTGGCCAAGCAAGCTTGGCGTTTGTTAACAAATCCGGGCGTAACTTTGACGCGTGTGCTTAAAGAAAACTATTACTCATATGGCACGTTGTTTGAAGCTTCCCTGGGTCAGCGACCCTCCTCCACGTGGCGTGCCATCTTAGAAGGCGCAAGGAAGATGCAGACTGGAGCCAGGCGCAGGTTTTTTCCAGGAGCGCAAACACGGATTTGGATTGACCCTTGGCTGCCGAGTCCTAATCCGTTTCGTGGTTTTCATCCTTCTGTTGATTTACCCGATTCGGCAATGGTGGACGCACTGATGACAAGAGCTGGCACTTGGAATGAACCTTTTATCCGTTCGCTGTTTTCTCCGGGTATTGCTGCGCAAATCCTATCCATTCCGTTGGGTTCTTCTGGTGGGCAAGACAGATGTACAGTGGCCGCGACTACACCTCCGACAGACCCGGTGTGGCGGAAGCTCTGGAAACTGCGAGTGCCTCCCCGGGTTCTTCATCATGGATGGCGACTGATAACCAGCACATTGCCGACACCGGAGAACCTAGCCAAGCGCCACACTCATGTCGCTGCAACTTGCCCGTTCTGCACTGGTCAAGACGCCTCTCATTTTCACCTATTATTCCAGTATTCGTTTGCTCAGGAAGTGTGGCTCTTACTGCAAATTTCGAATCTTCCTAGTGTTTCTCAAATCACTTATGTGAGGGTGCGGGTGTGGAATACTCTGGTAGGACTGCCTATTCAGGAGGCCGAACGAGCAATCATGGCTCTGTCATCGCTGTGGTATGCTCGCAATCGGCTGATTTATGAAGATGTTCGGACCAACCCTCTTGATATTGCAACGTCGGCAACAGCTGTTCTTCATGCCTATCAATTAGCCCAATCTCTTCATCATCATGAGATCTCGGGCTTTGCGATGCTCCTAGTTCGACCGGCCTTCTTAGAAGGGGTGTGTGTTCATTTTGATGGGCCAATCTCGCAGCACAGACAAGGTGCCGCGGTTGGAGTTTATATAGCTGACGAGGCAGGTGAATATTTCCATGGCTATGGTTGTTTCTTTCCTTCCATCTTATCCCCTGAAGCTGCTGAAGCTTTGGCCTTGAAGGAAGCTCTCACTCTTTGTGGTCGCCTTAACATTGCATCCTACTCGGTGTTAGGCGACTCTTCTCATGTGATCATGGCTGCACGCTGTTTTGAGAAATGTTCGCTTGCCATTATGCCCATCATGGAGGACTGCCAAAGTTTGCTGAATAATTCATTGCTCCATAAGATTTATTGGATCCCTAGGACACAAAATATTTATGCTCATGGAATTGCAAACTTTGTAAAGTCGAATGTCGCCTTAGTGCAGTACTGACCTAGTATGCGAGACTTTTTGTCTCAATCTGTACTGAACGGTTTTCAATGATTAATGAAGTTATCTTTTCCTAAAAAAATAAGAGAATTGACTTTGTTGCAAGATCAACCTTTAAATGTACTAAATCGGAATACATAAACACCAAAGCAAAGGCAATTGAAAACCAGAACTTGTAACTTGTTAAAATTGCAAGTAGCACAAGCTTATATTAACTGTTGTACGCTCTAAACACTCTAAACAGGTATGCTTTGAACAAAAATTGACATTCTCTTCAATGCAGGTTAAGGTACACCATCATGTTGTGCCTAATTAGTCAATCAACCAATATGAATACTTTGTAGCCCGAAAGAAAATTCATCCACCATCCAATTGAGAAGATACACTTGTAGTAACATTTGATCTAGACTTTGTGGTTATTCCTCAGATGACCATAAGAAAGATAAATAATCTTGGAGATCAATCAAATCTCCTGAATGTTCAGTCAATATATGATTCCAGTCTTCCATTGAGTTTAATGAACACATGACATTTCCAGGCACTAACTAGAATTGATTTCATTTAAAGACTAAACAGGCCCATTAATCTTATTTTCTACGTGGTCATATGCAAAACCAAACAATAGAAATACCTACTCTCCATTTAGATAATGCAACTCATTTATTGGATTGACGCTACAGAAGAATATGAGAAAAAATCACTATCCGCGTTGTCATTCCTATTTCTAAAAATTCTAATGGGAGCACCAACAAGTAGAAACTTGTTAGATGGTGAACATGCTCAATATTTGGTTTCCAATCAAGGAATCAATATAATAATCCATTTATTCCCATTATACCACACCATAAAATGACACAAGAATAAGAAATAAAAGAGTTGAAAACACGGATTCTTGTCAAAGCATAATCAAACCCAAAATTTTCAAACGCATCTATTCCCCGAGTATAATCAGAGCATAATTTGTTCCTAGAGCATAATCAACCCAAATTTTTCAAACACATAAAAGTTAGGCAAATGACTCAAAATACAAGAAGAGAACAAATTAAAAAAAAAAAATAGTATTTATAAAAATTAGAGAATTTGCAACTGGACTTGGATTGGGATGTCATTCAAGAGATAAACAACAGGGGAAGGTTGATGGGTTGTTGTCTTCTACTGTTGGAGTTGTCGTTATGATTTGAAGATGGAGTTGGGGCTATGGGTTGAAGATGGATGTGAAGGTGAGGATGAGAGGGAGAGAAGGCAAAGGTTTTTTTTTTTTTAATTTTTTTTAATTTTTTTTACTTCCCTCTCCTGCCAAAGCTAATTTAACGGAAGTGAAAATGAAAACGGAAACGGAGAAAACCTACGTGATTGAGATATGGACAGGTTAGTTTAGGAGAAAAAATTTAGACACTTGTCAAATTTTTACTTAATAGCACAAGAAGTGATACAAGAACTGGTACAGGTGATCCTTTGGCCTACAATTTTGGAGAGCTATTTGTGTTTTATGTTTTTTATCTTCTTCAATCTATACATTTGAAAGCTCTCGAAGTCCTTTATTTACAACGCGGTCAACTCCACTAGTTTTTAAAATGAATAGAATCGTAATACTGTTTGAATGGTATCTGTTGAATAATAAAATTTAAGTTTCATTAGTTTTTTTTAATGGTCATGTCTAAAAATATTTTTTTAATTATTAAATATATATTTTAAGTGTTAGAATTATCTAAAATCTATTAATTAAATTAATTTTTCTTATCTTTCTCACATTTATTTTCATTGAATTAATTTTTTAAAATTTTTAAATAAAAATTTTTTAATATTAAAATTTAAATTCATTATAATAAGATACTGAGGACTAATAAAGCTTGCGATTATTAACTCAAAATATATAATAACTTTTTATACAACGTGACTCGAATTCAAGATCGATTATTTTAAACGAGAAGTGCTTACCACTAAGTTACAATCCTCTTGCCAAATATAGATGAATTTCTAATTCGCATATAATCTTAAATTCATAGGTTACTTGTTTTTAATAACTTGTTAATTATTTTTGGTTGACGATGAGAAAACTTAAAAGTTTTGGACAATTATATGGTTCAAATGTTACACTCTTTCTTTTTGCAAAGGAAGTATGCCTGAGATTTTGTTACAGAATATATCTTGTTAGGTGATAATTCGGTTGAATTTTGAAATAGCAACGTTGGCTGGCCGAAGACAAAGACTGTCTACTTTGCCAACCTCAAAGAGTATCAATGTTTGGTTACTCAACTTGTTTAATCTGTCTTTGACACGACCAAAACTATCCTATAGTGTACATGTTTCGACCCAATTTATGCAAAAGCTGCGGTAGAGCATTGTGATGTTGCATTTTGGGTGACTTGTTATTTGTTGAAAGGGGATCTGTGAAGAGGTTTAGTTCTCTATTCGGATTGTAACTTGTAAATTTTGCCATTTTGTCATTCCAGTCGCCTATTTATTCTGCGGATTCGTATTTATCGCTCTATTTCTTTTATATACTGCATTTGAATTACCATTTAGCTCCCATTTTTTATTAAAAAATCTTTATAAAAATCATGACCGTACATAAAAAATGGAGGCGATAAACACAAATACACTTTATCAAATTACGTATCGCTATGTGAATTATTACCGTAATGTTGGACTTCTCACCACTTGTCATGGGTTAATGACCCCAATACTTATGAATTTAAATTGTTGAAATTGTTGTCTTCCATTGGGTCACTTTGATTTGATGCCCCATTATTATGACCAGTTCATACTCCTAGCAAAAAAAAAAAAAAAAAAAAAAGGAAAAAATGAGGCCCACTTCAACTACCCCACTTCAGCACCCTCAGTTTACATAAGTAGTTTAGCACCCTCAGTTTACATAAGTAGTTCAGAACTCTCAGTTTACATAAGTAGTTCAGAACCCTAAGTTTTACATAAGTAGTTCAGAACTCTCAGTTTACATAAGTACACATTCGAGTTTATATAAGTACACATTCGAGTTTACATAAGTACACATTCGAGTTTACATAAGTACACATTCGAGCTTACATAAGCTATCGTTTCCAGTTTACATAAGCCCACTAACCTATTGCTAAGTTCCTTCTTGCACCCATTCACTCCAGCCCCTTCATTGCCACCGTGGCCTCTGCAGTCCCACCACCGCCAACGAAATCTTCTTCTTCTTTTTCTCTCGCCAATCCCCTCCATCCACCGCCGCTTCTTCTTCTTCTATCGCCAATCTTCTCTCTCTCTCCCTCTCCATCGTCGGTCTCCCTCCATCGTTCCAAAATAACAAGCAGCACAAGACCGCGAAATGAGATCTATCGTTCCAAAAAAAATTGGCAGCCACAACAAGATAAAAATAGAAAAAAAAAAGTAAGAAATGGAAGTTCCTGATTCTTTATTTTTTAAAAACATATATAAACATATAAACATACTGCCAAGGCCTTAAAGGTTATCGGGTTTACCATCAGACCCATCGGACGAAGGCTGGAATCAGCGAGAGGAAGCGACGGCAGGCGACTAGGAAGGAAGAACCGGCGAAGTCGGCGGAATACGGCGGGGAGGTGGGATTCGGGGAGAGAGAATATCGACCAAGGCCCGGGTTTCACTCTAGGATAGGAGAGAATCACTTCCGATGTTAACACGACGGAAACGGTGTCGGGAAAGGCCATGAACGGCAGCGGTATGTACGATTGACCAAGGAGAAGAAAGAGAAAAGTTGGTGCGGCTAGCTAGGACAAGGGAGGAGAAATGAACTAGGGCTTAGGGTAAATGGAGTATTTAAACCCCTTCTATTTGCACCCTAAGACCTTCAAATTATGACAAATTATAATATACTCCTAGGAGTACTACTCCTAGGAATAGGATATAATTTGTCTTATTATGTTCGTCAGACCATATACATTGCACTGGATCCACTTTTTTTTATAAACAAACGAATTATATTAAAGTTAATTGTCATGTTGTGAGAGATAAACTCACGAAAATATTATGAGGAGTACTTAAATATAATTTTTTTTGTTTACCGCCCTCTAATTTTATCAAAATATTTTTATTATTTATTAATTTTAAAAATAATAAGAATATTTTAATAAAAAATTGAAAGCAAAAATAATAATTCAAGAGACGATAATTAAAAACAGAGAAATGATATTTAAGAATTTATCAATATTATAATAGGTTATGTAATTAGTTCAAAATAAATAATTGATAAATCATTGGGACAATAATATTTAAGTATACGTATGACAATGATGGCGATAGGAAATATGCTTGTAATGTGCATATGATTCTTGTGTCAACTTCTGGTGACTATAAGTACGTGCTTTGTTGATATGAAAGTAAGAACAAAATAAACTGAAGAGAGAAGTTCAGTGAACCAATTCCTATATTGTAGTACTACAGTAGTATCATTCTCCATCTCTTACTATTAATTATCACTCTCTTTTTTACTATGTGTAAGACACCCGCTCGCCTCCCTCCTCCCCACTTTCATCCCTTCTTCTCCTCCTTTCGATCTCCCTCCCTCTTCCCTACCGTCGCCTCCCGATTTCATTCTCTCCAGCCTCCTGATCTCCTCCCTCCCATTGCTCCTGATCTCACAGATAAGGCTTTCTTTCCAAAATTGGATGGATTGCTTTGTCAGTGAAGACGATAGTAGTCGCTGAGTTGCTGGAATGTGGTAGATTTGGAATTGTGAACGCGAAGAACAGGCGGCGGTGATGATATAATCACTAACTCATGTTCTCGTGGTTTCAGAAAATTTGATTTTTGTTGTTGGTGTTGTTTTTTTTCCCTCATCGATTTACCAAAACCCTGTGTTTATAGTTGAGACAAATGCTGTCCATGTTTAATTCCACAAGGCTTTCAGACCTCAAAACTGTTCCGAGTAATTTGCAATCAGAAAACAAATCCAGCATTTGGGCACCGTTTTCCACCGCAATTTGAATCCACTCATCGAAAATGCCAGGAGCAATCCTGTGTTCGAACCCAAAGGAACGACACGTAAAAGACTGAATTGGAATCTTCTCCCGACGGCACCTCCGCATGGCCTGGTCATCTTCCGCGAATTTGTTCCATTCATGTGCCTCCGCATGGTGTGGCCATTGCAATAAACTCATGTTTTGAATTATATAATAAAATACATTATTGTAAATGATATAAATCTATGTTATATATGGTATAAACTCTCATCTTTGTTTGATATAAACTCTCTTTAGTTGATATAAACTCACCTATCAAACATCTATTGTATACATGATATAACTCCTTCTTATATTGATATAAACACATGCTCTAAATCATATACTCATCCTCTACTTGATATAAATTCGTGTTTTCAATGATATAATCAAATATTTACTTTACATATATACATAAAAAATTTCATGAAACCATTAAACACATGATATATGTTGGGATCGATTAGGACTAGTTTTCAAAACTTGCAGCGGAAAAGCCTAATTGATTGTTTTAGTGTTAATTAAAACTATGTTTAAATCATCTAAAGCTTACCCTCGCAGCGTAATCGGTTGCCGCGCATGGATCCTTGTTTGATGTTCGTCCGGGATTGATCGCCATCAAAGCATTTCCCCAGGAGATGCTCTCTACTCTCAAGCACCGGAGTTGTAACAGAATTGGTGCTAGCCTGTCTGCCGAGAGAGAAAAATTTTGGGAATTTTCTTCAAGTTTTGGTAAACTATTTTTTTTCTTAAAAGATGAGTAGAGTATCTGACTCAATATCCCCGGGATATATAAGAGTCAAATACTCAGTCAGTTAAAACAAAAAAAAAATATTAATTTAATTAAAAAATAATATTATTTTTACTGACATGGGGTTTTACCAAAACCATGGATCAACCCATTGATCCATGGATCTGACTGATGGGTCCAGAACTTCAATTGCAATTAGGTCCCTTGATTTGTCAGCCAATCCCAATTGTTCCTAGGTACTTAATTAACTATTAATTAATACAACAGAACTCCTCAATAATAATTAATTAAACTATTTAATTAAATACTATTTGTCTAAGTAAAACAATTATACTTAGTGCAGGCAATTCTGTATCATCGAACTCTCTTATGTGCGATCCTGTAGGCCCATTCCGAATTGACAATGGATAATTAAATCTAATTAATTAATCCATAAGTCATTAGTGGTCTTTAGCAAGACATAATGACTACCAAATTCAGAACGGAGGATCAAATGGTGATTCAACACAACCTTCCGAGCATACTACGTACGGTCCTCTACATTGATATCCCGTTTAGCATAAGGCATGGAACCATCATCCTTATTTAGCTAAACGTTTACTTGATTTCTCAGTGACACTAATTCTATTCAAGCAAATAATAACAATTATCATTTCTCGGGCATGGTCATGCACTTCTCAGTTCACTATCAAGTGGCCAAGATATCATCTCTCACTTAAGAGAGATTTGTAGTCCCATCACCTCACCCACATATCTTAGCATGACTCATAGTGTACCCAATCATACCCGTACTTGGCAACCTGTTACGGCCCCGTTAGACGTATGTCAAAGCACACTACAATTCACCTAAAACTATGCAGTGATTTCTGGTCTAAGGATCCTCGTACGAGTACTACTCAAAAGAATTACTCATGATCTAAAAGTCCATGGAGTGTTTCTTTTGGCGGATTGATTTCATGAATTCAAACAAGAATATTATATTCATGAAATTAACTCATCTGATAAATCATTAATCAAATGACAAATGTCTATATAGCTTTTCAAACGGGCACATACACTAACAATCTCCCACTTGCCCGTTGAAAGGCTATGTTCTAAACATTTTAAGACCATGCTCTATTACATGTCTCTCAAACATTGACTGTGGTAGAGCTTTTGTGAGAGAATCTACTACATTTTTGTCTGACCCTATTTTGCACACTTTCACATCTTCTCGATCGTCATTCTCTCGAATGAGGTAAAACCTTCTGAGTATGTATTTGGTCTTTTGGTGTGACCGAGGCACCTTAGCTTGTGCGATGGCCCCGTTGTTGTCACATAAGAGGTCTATCGGAACCTTGATACTCGGTATCACTCCAATGTTAGACACAAACTTCCCTCAACCAGACACTCCCATTGCAACATCTCATGCAGCAAAGTACTCAGATTCTGTTGTAGAGTCGGCCATTTTATCGTGCTTTGAGTTTTTTTAACTCACTGACCACTATTCAGGTTAAACACGTAGCCTGATTGTGATTTCATGTCATTTTAATATGTCTGAAAAGTAGCATCGGTGTATCCTTGTACAACGATTTGTTCTTGTCCTCCACACACTAGCATCAATCTTTTAGTTCTTCGTAAGTACTTAAGGATGGCCTTGGCTGCAGTCCAATGAACAATTCCTGGATTTTGTTGGTATCTGCTAGTCATGCTTAGTGCATGTGTGACATCCGGGCAGGTACATAACATGGCATACATGATAGATCCTATTGCCGAAGCATATGGAACTCTACTCATTGTTTCTCTCTCCTCTTTAGTTGAATGACATTGGTTCTTCTTTAAGAGGAGGCCATGTCTAAACGGTACCATACCATTCTTAAAGTTAGATATATTGAACCTCTTAAATATCTTATCTATGTACCCTTCTAGACTTAGTCCTAGAAGCCTCTTGGACCTATCTCTATAGATCTTGATACCTAGTATCGTCTCGGCTTCTCTTAAGTCTTTCATAGAAAATACACTCCCCAACCATTGTTTGATTTCTTTCAACATGGGGATGTCATTTCCTATGAGTAGGCTGTCGTCCACATATAGGACAAGAAAAATATTTTTGCTCCCACTAACCTTCTTGTAAACACAAGGCTCATCTTCGTTCTTTAGGAAATCATAACCATTACTGCCTCATAGAAACGAAGATTCCAACTTCGAGATGCCTGCTTTAGTCCGTAGATGGACCTCTGAAGCTTGCATACCCGATTAGGATGCTCCTGATCGATGTATCCCTCAGGTTGTTTTAAGTAAACATCATCGAGTAGGTTTCCATTCAGGAAAGCCGTCTTAATATCCATCTGCCATATCTCATATTCATAACATGCAACTATGGCGAGCATAGTCCGAATGGACTTGAACATCATGACAAGGCAGAAGGTTTCATCATAGTCAATACCATTAGTATGTCTGAAACCTTTAGCTACTAGTCGTGCCTTTGAAGATCCCGACTTAAAAATCCACTTGCAATCGACAACCTTTGCCTGAACAGGAGGGTCAATCAAAGTCCAAACTTTATTGTCCCTCATGGATTGCATTTCAGACTCCATGGCTTGTAGCCATTTATCTGAATTTGGACTTTCTAAAACCTGTCTGTAGGTCGTGGGCTCATTAGAGTCCACCAAGACCAACATCAAATCTTGATCGTCAGTTACGAGAAAACCATATCTCTTGGGTTATTGACGAGATCTACTAGACATTCTTGGTTCTTGTGTTGTCGGCTCAGGTTGCTCATCTCATGAGTTTCCACACCAACTTCCATCTGAATTTTTGTAGATGGTTCTACACTCTCTTGTGGGTCTCGAACCTCTTCGAGTTCTATTCTACTCCCACTGTCTTTCTTGTACAGAAAGTCTTTCTCTAAGAAAGTAGCTCATCGAGCAACAAACACTTTGTTCTTAGTTGGGAGGTAGAATTGATATCCTTTGCTTTCCTCAGGATACCCCACAAATAGGCATTTGTCAGTTTTAGGTTCAAGCTTATTACTTTGTAAACGCTTTACATGAGCTTGACAACCCCAAACTCGTAGATAGGACATATAAGGCTTTTGGCCCATCCATATCTCATATGGAGTCTTATCTGCTGCCTTAGATAGAATACAGTTTAGTAGGCAGAAGAAAGGAGAGCATAACCCCAAAAGAACATAGGGAGAGTCGCTTAGCCCATCATTGATCGAACCATATCTAATAGGGTCCGATTCCTCCTTTAAGATACACCATTCCATTGAGGTGTTCCCGGTGGAGTTAGCTGTGAAATAATTCTACATTGTTTTAGATAGCCATCGAACTCACCACTTAGGTATTCACCTCCCCGATCGGAGCGAATAGCCTTAATCCTTCTATCCAACTGATTTTCTACTTCGTTCTTGAACTCTTTGAACTTTTCAAAGGTTTTACTTTTATACCTCATTAAGTAGACATAACCATATCTATTATAGTCATCAGTAAAAGTCACGAAGTATTCAAATCCAACTCTGGCTTGTGTGCTCATTGGTCCACATACATCCGTATGTATTAGAGCCAATAGCTCACTAGTCATTTCCCTTTTCTTGTTGAAAGAACACTTTGTCATTTGCCTTGCAAACAAGGTTCACATGTGTCATATGATTCAAAATCGAATGACCCAAGCACTCCATCTTTATGAAGTCTTTGAACTCTTTTCTTGCTAATGACAGTGCCATAGGTATGAAGGATTTTTCTTGATACACTTTACATTTTCTCTTCCAATGACATTCATTGTAATAGAAACATGTAGTGTCATTTCCGAGTTTAGTCTTAGAATCTGGCTTGGCCTTGGCAATAGTCTTACCGCGTGCCTTCTTGTTCCCAACAAATTTGCCTTGTCCTTGAACTTTCTCTTGTTCACTTTGCCCTTTTCAACCACTAACACTTGAGTACCCTTCTCAAAGGCCTGCTCAGCGTTTTTCCAGCATCTCATGCATGTTGAAATTTACCATGAAGTCATTGTACTCATCTAGCAACGAAGCCAAAATGACGTCAATGTCTAATTTCCTGAACCAAGGTACACCTAGTCTCTCTAGAGTATCAGTATACCCTTTCATCTTGACTAGGCAAGTACTCATAGACGAACCCTTCGTCATCTTGTAGGAAATTAATGCTTTCAGTGTAACGAACCTTTCGTTACGGACCTGCTCTTAGAACACTTTTCCTTAGTGACACATAAATATAGAACGCTTCTATATTCATGTTTTTGAAGTAATCCTCAAAACATGTCATATAATTGGGTTTGTTCCTTTTGCCTTCTAAAGGCCTTTTGAGCAACCTCTGTAGTATTTTTCGGGTATTTCGGGCAAAGTAGCTTCTAAGACAATAACGCTTCCTTTCATGTTTTAAAATGTTTCTTATGGACAATGATTTTAAATTTAAGTGCAAGATAATGCAATCCACAAAAGAATAATGCAAAATATTAGAATGAGTTTTAATAAAATCATTTCTACAATAGCCAAAATTGAAATCCCATACAATTTTGTGTTGGTGCTAGATTGTGGACCAAAAATTCATAAAGAACCAAACCCCAGTCCTGCTTTGGCAAGTATCGTAGGGATCTGGCCTTTTTGGTAGGCAACGTTCAAACCACATCTCATGCAATTTAACGCTTTCTAATTGCATCACCGTGCAACTTTTCAGTTATAGGATGAACATTCCAAATGTTTGACACCATCCTATCATTGCAAAACCAGTCATAGTCAACTTATCGGGTTAAACCAGACCAATTTCCCTAAGTCAAATAGTTTTTCCACATAGTGGTAGTGAGTAAAATTGGGCACCTATTATGTAACAACTCGCATCACGAAGAAAACCTGCGGCCCTTGTGCTCTCCAAGTCCACAAACGTTCGACACTCTGGCGAGCCCCCAAGTATGGAAGCAATTTACGACTTAGGTTTTTAGGAATTTAGTTTGAGCGGCTTAACATGCATTTCATTATCATTCACATTAGCATATATCAAATATATTAAAGCGAATAAAATGCAATGAATTGGGCTCTAGTCTATTACAAGGCTTTATAAAATTAGTTTCTTCATTTGGGCCACCTCAACTAGGCTTCAGTTCCTTGGCTCCGCCTTTGGCTCCTTATAAGTTTAGGTCTATCTAATTCTATTCTATTACATAGAATTTAATAGGCTCACAGGCCCAATTGAATTGGCTCGCATGCCCCAAATTAAAATAATTATAAGCCCAATTCATGCATGAGAAACACATAATAATGCAAGTGCTTCATACAAGCCCATTTTAATTAAGTCAAATAATTTTAAAGGATTGTGTAACTATTGCACCATTAAAATTGATCGTGTCATGATCAACTTTAATCAATTATTTGTTCATTCATTTTGGTCAAAATGATGCATGAACATATTTAACATGATTATGTATGCATTTCACAATTTAAACAATTTAAATTTGAAATCATAAATCAATCATGAAAAATGAATAAACAAATAAATTAATCAACTAATCTCATTAATTAATTAATTTTATTTATTATTGTTATTTAATTATCCTAATCTAATTAAAATAATCTATTAAATTCAAAATTTCAAATATTTCTTCTAATTATCCTAATCTAATTAAGATAATTATTTAAATTAATTATTTAAAATATTTCTAATTCAAAAATTCAAAATTTAAATTTTAAATATTTTGATAGGAAGATAATTTTAAATCAAATTTTTATCCTATATCTAATCTTATAAGATATTGATTTTATCCAATATTTCAAGTTCAAAATCTTATCACAAATTAAAATTTCAGAAAAGAGGCAATTTAATAATTAACCAAAGTTCTCGGCTTAGGGTTTAATAAGAATAAAACTTCTGGGGCCAATTTTCAATTTTAAAACAAATTTAAAACTGCTGGTTTTAGGGTTTAGAAGTGCGGCGGGGGGATATTGGTATTTTTAGCCTAATTAGGGCTTCAGCCTCTCGCCGCCCCTCCTATTTCTTCCCCGACATATCTCCAGGCTCCCCGATTTCCCCGTGACGTTCGCCGGTCATCTCCTCCGGTGAATATATATTCTTTGACGCTGCCCAGCCTATCGTGACTTTCCCGATCATGACCCTTCTACGACCACGGTTTCCCCAAACGACGAGGTTCGTCGTCCGAAGAAGCCACGAAGCCGCAGCTACGATTCTCGACATCCAACGACGGTCGGAGTCCGATCGCCATGGAAGCTGCACTCTCCATCCTTAAGTAACATCAAGGA
This sequence comes from Knoxia roxburghii, assembly GCA_030378225.1. NCBI lineage: Eukaryota > Viridiplantae > Streptophyta > Magnoliopsida > Gentianales > Rubiaceae > Knoxia > Knoxia roxburghii. The sequence continues at coordinate 37,422,040 of CM059420.1, read as the reverse complement.
TCGTTCCGGGCTCGCTATTCTCAGTGTGGAAAAACTCTGCCAGAAATTATTTCTGGCATCTCGTCTTTCCGGTGAGAAAACGAACATGACGCCCCAACGTTAGTGCCGACCGAAGCCGACCCCAATCAGAGGCTCGTTGATCGGACAAAAAGCGACTTCCCTGCACGAAAGAAAGAAAAACCCAAGCAACACAACAGCCCAGAATGACAACTTCGGAAACCAAGTTTGGAAATCCAACAAAAAAAAAAAAAAAGAAATTCTTTCAAAACTTCTGTCCAAAAGAAAATTTTAACAGTAGCCCTCAAAACCGTTTGAAACCATTTCAATTAATTTTTTGGGTGAAATATTCAAGCAGCCTAGATTTTGAAAATCAGTTTCCAGCGAGAAAATGAAGAAACCTAGTTTTAAATTCTGGCAAAAAACCAAAACCTTTCCTTTTGCTCCTTTTTGGTAAATCCAAGACGAACAGAAATATGAACCTATTCCCAAATATTTCCAAATAAGCAAAACGAACGTCGAAACCTTTCCGGCACACACGTCATTGACGAAAAATTAATTTTTTTATAAATAAACCATTTACTTAAAAAAAATTAACTTTAATTTTAACACTAAATCGAGCCTAGCTCTGATACCACTGTTGGGATCGATTAGGCCTAGTTTTCAAAACTTGCAGTGGAAAAGCCTAATTGATTGTTTTAGTGTTAATTAAAACTACGTTTAAAGCATCTAAAACTTACCCTCGCAGCGTAATCGGTTGCTGCGCCTGGATCTTTGTTTGATGTTCGTCCGGAATTGATCACCATCAAAGCATTTCCCCAGGAGATGCCCTCTACTCTCAAGCACCAGAGCTGTAACAGAATTGGTGCTAGCCTGTCTACCGAGAGAGAAAAATTTTGGGAATTTTCTTCAAGTTTTGGTAAACTATTTTTTTTCTTAAAAGATGAGTAGAGTATCTGACTCAATATCCCCGGGAAAATAAGAGTCAGATACTCAGTCAGTTAAAACAAAAAAATAATATTAATATTAATTTAATTAAAAAATAATATTATTTTTACTCACATGGGTTTTTACCAAAATCATGGATCAACCCATTGACCCATGGATCAGGCTGATGGGTCAAGAACATCAATTGCAATTAGGTCCCTTGATTTGTCAGCCAATCCCAATTGTTCCTAGGTACTTAATTAACTATTAATTAATACCATAGAACTTCTCAATAATATTTAATTAAACTATTTAATTAAATACTATTTGTCTAAGTATAACAATTATACTTAGTGCAGGCAATTCTGTATCATCGAACTCTCTTATGTGCGATCCTGTAGGCTCATTCCGAATTGGCAATGGATAATTAAATCTAATTAATTAATCCATAAGTGATTAGTGGTCTCTAGCAAGACATAATGACTACCCATTTCAGAACGGAGGGTCGAATGGTGATTCAACAGAACCTTCCGAGCATACTACGTGCGGTCCTCTACATTGATATCCCGTTTAGCATAAGGCATGGAACCATCATTCTTATTTAGCTAAACGTTTACTTGATTTCTCAGTGACACTGATTCTATTCAAGCAAATAATAACAATTATTATTTCTCGGGCATGGCCATGCACTTCTCAGTTCACTATCAAGTGGCCAAGATATCATCTCTCACTTAAGAGAGATTTGTAGTCCCATCACTTCACCTACATATCTTAGCGTGACTCATAGTGTACGCAATCATACCCGTACTTGGCAACCTGTTACGGCCCCGTTAGGCGTATATCAAAGCACACTACAATTCACCTAAGACTATGCAGTGATTTCTGGTCTAAGGATCCTTGTACGAGTACTACTCAAAAGAATTACTCATGATCTAAAAGTGCATGGAGTGTTTCTTTTGGCGGATCGATTTCATGAATTCAAATATGCACAAGAATATTATATTCATGAAATTAACTCATATGATAAATCATCAATCAAACGACAAATGTCTTTATAACCCTTCAAACGGGCACATACACCAACAATATAACCTCTTGTTATATTGATATAAACACATGTTTTACATGATATAAATTCAATTTCTATTTGATATAAACTCGTGTTTTCAATGATATAATAAATCTTTACTTTATATATACATATAAAATTTCATGAAACCATGATATAAACTCATGTTTTTACTAATATAATCAAATATTTATTTTATATACATACAAAACTTAAAAAAAATTCATGAAATTAAAATTTTGATATAATCACATATTTTAACTTAATTAAATAATTTTAAAATTTTATTAAAAATTGTTTTAATTTATACAAAATTAATTTTTTTATTTTGAAATAAAATAAATAAATAAAATTTATTTTCAAAATAAAAACTGAAAAAAATTAAACACAAAAAAAAAAAAAAAGAAGAGAAATTGGATGATTAATTAAAAAATAACAAAAAAATAAAAAAATTCGTGCAGTAGTAGTATTTCAATTGTAAAGCAATTGAATCAAAAGCAAGTGATGCCCACCACTGGAGACGACCGTGTAGCCTTACTGTTGACAAAAAGTCAACCATTGCGGTTGGATCTATTAAAATTTAAAATCAGTACAAAAAATAATAGTAGTATGATATAAATTGTCCACGTGAATCCTTTTAGACCCACCATTTTGTCTAGATAATGCAGGGACAAAATTAGGTAGACGATTGATTGGTGTGTTTCTTCTCAATATATTCTCCATTGCTGCACTATGAACCAATACTTTTATCTCCATTATTGTGCATCAAAAGTCTCCACAACCACACAATTCTCTCAATATCAGCCATGCCTGCAGCCGCCTCTCTACTCTCAGCTCTGTGCAGAAGGCTAGAGGGAAAGGTGGCACTGATCACCGGTGGAGCTAGCGGAATCGGGGAATCCACGGCGAAACTCTTCTGCAACCATGGTGCCAAAGTCGTCATTGCTGATATCCAAGAAAACCTCGGCCACTCAGTAACCGAGACCTTAGGTTCGTCAAACAGCACCTACGTCTACTGTGATGTTACAAATGAAGATCACGTGAAAAATGCAGTTGATAAAGCCGTTACAACCTTTGGGAAACTGGATATTATGTTCAACAACGCAGCGATCTTTGATCCAATTAAACCCCTGATTGTGGATAATGAAAAAGCCGACTTTGAAAGGGTGCTTAGTGTAAATCTTACGGGTGTTTTCCTCGGGATGAAGCATGCAGCTCGAGTGATGATTCAGGCCCGAAGCGGATGCATCATTTCCACCGCCAGCTGGTGCTGCGGTGTCGGCGGAGCAGGCCCCCACGCTTACACTTGCTCCAAGCATGCAATCATCGGCCTGACGAAAAATTTGGCAGTGGAGCTTGGAAAATATGGTATCAGGGTGAATTGTTTGTCACCCTATGCAGTTGAAACTCCTCTATCCAGAAAATATTTTGGGCTCGAGGAAGGGGATGATTATGAGGATGCGCTGAGTCAGTTTCCGGCTAACCTTCAAGGACTGATTCTGAAGGTTGATGATGTTGCTAAAGCTGCACTTTATCTAGCAAGTGATGACGCTAAGTTTGTTAGCGGACACAATCTATTTGTTGACGGGGCCAAAGCATTTGCAGTCCATTTGCAAATTGGGAGTCTTGATAAAAGTATGTTTTCCATGTGCGCCAGTTATTCTTTTCGGATAAACCGTCGCCTGTCAGGCACTTGAGTTGAAAAACTCACTCGGATACCATGTTAAAAGTCCAATACAAACCCACATATCATTCCAACTCAAAACAAATTGGTATCGAGAGAGAATAGCACATAGTTTTTTATTGTGTTTCAAGATGTCTATGTTTTTTAGATAGGACAATTGAACGTGGGCATTTTCTATTATTTCAACATGTACTTTTGTGATTTGACTATCATATCGGGTCTTCTTCCTTTTGAGTCTGATCGTGTGAATTTTGGAAAATCCCCCAAAATCTAACCATAAATCGTAAAATGAAGTATTGCAGAAATTGGAAGTTGAAAGACTGTTTTGGGAAAGCTTTTCTCTACTTTTCTTATTAACAAACTTTGTAATGAACTCAGTATATATACAAATCCATCTACAGCTATTAATCACATGTTTTAAATAAAAAATTGATGTACAGCTCAGCTCAATTGAGCTAACCGACTTGTGCATGTATGTTATCAACCTGGATAAGTAATAATCGCCTTGCTCTTCCTCCTTGCCATGTCATCGATCCTAATCCGTTCCAAACCATCATCTGGATCGTTGAAGCTTTATCCATCTGGACGGCTGTGAATGCAGCTCCATTCGGACTTGCTACTGTCAAGCCATCGGTACTATTGCTGCTGAAATTGCAATTGAAGCTAGAGCGGGGCCTGCTTTCTGCTTATATACCAACATACCCCTCAAGTTCACCCTCACGAAGTTACTAACATATTGTGTTGGTAGAAGGAAGTTGGCTCTCCATCTAACTGTCTAGAGGGTCAAGGTAGAAAAATTGATTTATAGAGATGGTTGGGATCTTCCTGCTTATCTTGTGATTTTCATGTACAATGATGAATTCTGCTTAAAATATGTTTTATTTATATGGTTAGGAAAAAATACACAATTGTCCTATATAATGACTCAGGTACACAATTGGTTATAAACGGTTGGAACTTGACAAATTTGATCCTAAACGTTTCAATTACCGTTAAGTCACCTGCCACGTGGGCAGCCACATAAGTTGCTACGTAGCAGGTGACTTAACGGATGGTGAGTCAGCCGTTAAATCCTATTTAAAAATATTAAATTAGACTAAATGTGTCATGTTTAAAAACGTTTAGGATCAAATTTTTTGAATTTCAAATGTGTAGCACTAATTGTGTAACAGGGTATTCTATAGGAACAATTATGTATTTCTTCTATATTGTTATTATTAAATTCAAAATCCTTATAAGCATGATTGTTATGATGTTATTATTATATTGTAATCTAACAGTAGCCTCCATCCAGCACTTGGCCTTGCCACTAGGATCACCATTGAATTTGAGAGGAAGCAAATTGTTGGTATAACATGTAGAACTTCATGTTTAAGTTGGGTTTGATTCTTTTATTTTAATTTTATGACACTTGGGTGGTTTCGAATTGAGGCGCAGGGCTGCAATTGATTTAGGGGGGTCTAAAGGAAAACTAAAGGTAAATCATTCCCTGGAATCAATATTGCATTAATGCTCCACGTTTACGCAAATTATATCCTGTACCTAGATGTACATGTACCTAATAATACATCACCACTCTCACTATAAGAAAGTGAGATATACGCTCTTCTCTTTTTCTTCTTCTCCAAAAACCCAGTTCCTTCTTTTTCAAAAAATCACCTCTTCTTCTTAAAAAATCAGTTATTCTTCTTCGCCATACTCCATTCGAAACCGCATTTAATCAAAATTTTCATTCAAACACAGATTTAACGGAGATCGAAGATTGTTTTTTCCGACGAACAACACCAAATACAACGGAAAAATCACTTCTTCTTGAAAAATCACTTCTTCCTGTTCAAAAATCTCTTATTCTTCTTCTTCTTCAAAAATCTTTCATTCTTCTTCAAAAATAACTTATTCTTCTTAAAAAAATTACCACATCATAAAGTATGAACTATATTTGATGGATTTACGGAACCTTATTTTCACGTTTTGATGTTGGGTAATGTATTAATGATGTTATATTCGTGTTTTCTTATTCAAATAATGCTCTGTTACTCCGAAATATGATATATAAATGGTTTGCGTGAGGTATTGGCACTTTCATGTGAAATGGGTTGCTTCTGATTCTTCCCCGCTTATGGGACGTAACTAGATGTTGGAGGACGTTGCGGGACATAACAGGATGTTGCTGCTTTGTATTTTGGACGTAGCGGGACGTAACAAGACGTTGCTGGACGTTGCTGCTTTGTATTTTCGGACGTTGTGGGACGTTGCGGGACGTTGCTGCTTTGTATTTTCGAACGTTGCAGGATGTTGCCGGACGTATCTGGACGTGGTGCTAGTTTTTTCGGACTATGTTCTGTAAAAAAATCAGCTTAAATTCACATACATGGATGTAGACGTTTTAGGACGTGGTGTTAGTTATTTTTGACGTGGTTCTAGTGTTATGAGACGTTGTAGAAGGTGTAATGTGAAAAATTCAGCTTAAATTCACATACTTGGATGTAGATGTTACGGCAGTTATTTTTTGGACGTGCATGGACGTTGTGGCAGTATTAGGAGACGTTATAGAAGGTGTAACGTGAAAAATTCAGCTTAAATTCACATGCTTGGATGTAGATGTTGCTGCAGTTATTTTTTGGACGTGCATGGACGTTGTGGCAGTATTAGGAGACGTTGTAGAAGGTGTTATGTGAAAAATTCACCACATGCCTGGCTGTAGACGTTGCGGCAGTTATTTTTTGGACGTGCATGGACGTTGCGGCAGTGTTAGGAGACGTTGTGGAAGGTACAATCTATGAAGTTGTATTACATGGACGGTTCAAGAGGGCATAACTCGGCACTTGATTGTTCGATTTGGACGCGCGAGTAGTGGATTTGATGGTTCTCGACGAGATCTATGCAATGTACACAGAAGACGGGCATTTGGAGATGGTTCCGATATTGAAAAGTATGTGGTTTTGGACAAAAACTTTAAATGATCATAACTTTGCGCTCGGTGGTCCGTTTTGGACGAATTTTTTTTTTGATTTCCTATAACTTTTCGAGATCTATCTATCTGCTAACAGCCGAAGGCGGTTTGGGCAGCTTGAAACTCCAAAAAATGCCATATTTTAAAAGATACGAAAGATTTTTAATAATTTCAAGGATTTTTTGAATTTTTGACGAAACATTTGACATGTATAAAAAATAGTTTGTTACGATTTGCATGCATGAAAACCTTGTTCCTCCGGGGTTCTACTGACCTATGTATTGGGAGATGAGAAATTCAATATTGACAATAGTGATCTTTTAAATGACATGTACAAAAAAGTGTAATTAAATGTCAACTAACTTTAAATGGATTAATGGCAATTGAAATTTTTTTAAGAGTCACAAGACTAAAATAACCAGGGTTCGAGTCTCGTCCCTGAAATTTTTTTTTTTCTACTAATAGTTACTTAAATAGTATCTGTTTTTTATATTACTAAAATCAGCTATGCCATTTTTGGACGTTGCAGCAGTTGTTTTTTGGACGTGTAGGGACGTTGCGGCCGTGTTAGGAGATGTTGTGGAAGGTGTTATGTGAAAAAATATCTTAAATTCACATATCTGGATGTAGATATTTTTTGACGTTGCGGCAGTTATTTTTTGGACGTAGGTGGACATTGCGGCAGTGTTAGTAGACGTTGTGGACATGCTTGGATGTAGACGTTGCGACAGTTGTTTTCTGGACGTTGCGGCAGTTGTTCTGAGACGTTGTTGACTCAGCGAAGACGTTGTGGACATACCTGGATGTAGACGTTTATGGACGTGGTGCTAGTTATTTTTGACGTGGTGCTAGTTATTTTTGACGTGATTCTAGTTGTTCTGAGACGTGGTGGACTGTCTTTGTGAACAAAATCAGTTTAAATTCACACGTATGGATGAGGACGTTTCTGGACGTAGTGCTATTTGTTTTTGACGTGGTTCTAGTTGCATTTGTGAAAAAATCAGTTTAAATTCACATGCATGGATGTAGACATTTCTGGATGTCGTGATAGTTGTTTTGGACGTGGTGCTAGTGTTAGGAGACGTTGTAGACATGCCTGGATGTAGACGTTGCGGAAGTTGTTCTGAGACGTTGTTGACTCAGCGAAGACGTTGTTCAATCAGCGCGGAAAAAAAAAATGAAAAGACGCGCGCGTAGGCGAAACTTACTATATTTAGTAAGTGTACAGCTGTCATGCGAAAAATTACTATATATAGTAATAGGTACATGTACACAGTGTACAGGGTATACGCGCTGTCACGTTTAGGTCACTTGAGGTTGATATTTGGAGCAATATGTTGAGAAATAATCTCTGAATTTGTGGTGGAATTGCATGACATCTGTCGACCATCTCCCAAGTGTGAGAAAATGAATCTCATCCCTCTATTATTATTGTTTTCTGTATGTGTTTATCAAAAAACCCTGACCGTAACCATACTCTCGTCTCTATACTCTGGTAGCCACTGCCCTCTTATACATGCTAGAGGTAATACCAGGAAAAAAAAACAAAAAAAAAAAACTCCTTTTAGTTTTCAATATATATTTTGAGTTAGAACTCAATAAATAATAATAAAGTGACACTAATTTAAACTAATTTAGTAATTAATCTCTTGTATTAAAATGTTTATTATTTAAAAACGAATAAATCTTAAAATTATTTATCACTAATCAATTATTATCTCTATATGTTTGTTATTGTACATGGCCTGAAGGGTCCACACACATTAAGTAGATCAATCCACTTTGTTTATACAATAAGTATGACCAAAAACCACTACTAGATTTTGTGTTTTTTGTATTTTTAAACTGGATTGCTATTTGTATCATAAAAAAATTAAAATAATTATGAAATGACCAACAGGCCCTTATGAAGGAAAAAAGTAGAAAATTGCTAAGTAAATGTCGAAAACGCAACTAAATTGTGTTTTCTCTATATACAGAAACGCAGAGAATAGCATTTATAACATGTAAAATTTAATGCCGATAATGTTTTAATACAACGAAAACGTTAACAATCTTCGATAATGACAACCCAAAACGTATCACTTTAACATTTCATGTAGAACAAAAACGTCAAAATGGAGCGTTTCAACCCTGGTTCGCTCATTAAAATGGTGTGTTTTCTCCATGGCTCGCTCATTGAAATGTCACATTTTTTACTGTCTCCATCTAAAAATCGATAAAACGATTAAAACGCAGCATTCTTGCAAACTTGTTTGGTGAAATTATTCCCAAACGCGAAATTCAAACGATTTTTACCGCAAAAAATGCCCAAATTGACAGAGGAGATGGTGAATCATCGCAAAGACATGGCGCGGGCAAGGGTCCAATGATAAACAAGGTAAAAATACTTTTCTTCGTCAATTTTTGATTTTATTTGATTTGCTGCCCATAATCGTCACGTTATTGCGATTTAAATTGTTAGAAACCTTGCTTTTTGCGTTAATTAGGTTAGAGTTCGCAGTTATGATGCGTTTTCGTGTGGTAAAAACGTACTTTTGTTGCGTTTGTGTATGAAATGAACGTTTATATGTGAGTTTTGGAATATTAAAAACGCTGAATAGGTACGTTAAAATGCTTTGAAAACGCAGATCAGTAGCGTTTGTTTTGATTGCAAACGTTGGCCGATCACATTTGCGTTAGAACAAAACGCACCAATATAGCATTTCTGACAAAGTCAAACGCACTATAGTAACGTTTGACGTTTGCAGAAACGTAAATTTTATGCGTTTCTGTATACGTATACGTATACAGAGTGCGTTTTACTTGATGAAAAATGCTATATTTTTGCGTTTTATATGATTTGCACTTATTTTATTAATTTTACTTTCACATTTTAAGTTTACAATGTAATTGCTTATCTTTATTTATTTAGGGTGGCGCTAAGTTAAAGCCACACATGGATAGACAGCGTCCCACAGTTTCTGCTTGAAGGCAGACGGTACCAGTTAGGAGAGGAGGAGGTAGAGGGACGGGTGGACGTCGTGGTGGAGGCGGTATCATTATTTAAGATGGAGGGCGAGGAGGTGTAGGTGTAGGTGACGGACGAGGAGGTGGTGGACGAGGAGGTCGAGGTGGTAGAGGATGTGTTGGTGGAGATGACTCCACATTTCAGTTAAGGGATGAGTATTATGCTACTACTGATTCTGATGACACTGATGATAGTGAGGACAGATCTATTGGTTTATAGGAGGAGTAGGAGGAGCAGCCGCAGCAGGAGGAGGCGAGTGGGAGTGGAAGCCCACTCGATCAGCAGGGTGAGGAGTATACTTATGGAGGTGACCCTTCTCACCCACACGCTGAGAGGACCGTCTGGTACAGGAATCCGGGCGAATGACAGTTTGAGGAGGTCGATCCTACTGCAGATACCTGTTTCAATTTATTTACATAATTATTTTGAATAATTATTTGTTCTAATTTAATTGTTGATAAAATTTGTTTATTGCTTGATTTAATTGTGTGTTAATTATTTAGTTGATTATTTGTTTTAATTGCTTATGTAATTGTTTATTGTATTTATTTATTAATTGCATTAATTTGTTTGTGGAGTTTTTCATTTTAATTGATTTTGATTGATTTTCATTAATTTGCTATTTAGTTTTTATTTTAACTGATATAATTACACCTAGCATCACGTCCAAAAAAACCTAGCACCACGTCCAGAACAACTAGAACCACGTCCAAAAACAACAAACACCATGTCCAAAAACACCTTGAACCATGTCCAAAACAACTAGCACCACGTCAAAAAATAACAAGCACCACGTCTAAAAACACCTTGAACCATGTCTAGAACAACTAGCAACACGTCCAAAAACAACCTGAACCACATCCAAAAACACCTTGAACCATGTCCAGAACAATTAGCACCACGTCGTAAAACAACTTGAACCACGTATAGAACAACTCGCACCACGTCCTAAAACAACTTGAACCACGTCTAGAACAACTCGCACCACGTCCAAAAACAACTTGAACCACGTCTAGAACAACTAGCACCACGTTCAAAAACTACAAGCACCACGTCCGAAAACAACAAGCACCACGTCCAAAAACACCTAGCACCACGTCTAAAAACAACCTGAACCACGTCCAGAACAACTAGCATCACGTCCTAAAATAACTTGAACCATGTATAGAACAACTAGCACCACGTCCAAAAACAACTTGAACCACGTTTAGAACAACTAGCACCACGTCCAAAAACACCTTGAACCACGTCCAGAACAACTAGCACCACGTCCAAAAACTACAAGCACCACGTCCAAAAATAACAAGCACCACGTCCAAAAACACCTAGCACCACGTCCAAAAACAACCTGAACCACGTCCAGAACAACTAGCACCATGTCCAAAACAACCTGAAGCACGTCCAAAACAACTAGCACCACGTCCAAAAACAACTAGCACCACGTCCAAAAACTACTAGCACCACGTCCAAAAACACCTAGCACCACGTCCAGAACAACTAGAACCACATCCAGAACAACTAGCACCATATCCAAAAAGAACTTGCACCACGTACAGAAATTTATTATTATTTTGTTTTTTATTTTAAATGATATAATTTTTAATTGAATTAATTTGTTATTTACTTGTCAATTTTAATTTTTTTAGTTAATTTATATATTTATTTATATGAGTTTTATAATTTGTAAATTTAGTTCACCCTAGGAAGCGCGTCAAGCAGGATCGGAATTGGTTGGTTACAGGGCCCCGTGAAGGGGGGCCCTATAGATAATAGTTTGATCCCTAGTTTTTTAGGGCATGTGGTATCTAGGTATTGGCAGGAGGGGGTGCCTACCAGATACCACCTTAGATGCCACAATAGGGGTAGTATGTACGACCTTTTTGAGACTTGGATTGCATCCATGACAGTAGAGGGTGCACAGATTTTAAGCGGGATGGGACTTGGATACCTTCCCTGCATTATACATCGGAGTATTAATGAGCCTCTCATCGATGCATTTTAGAGAGATGGCAGCCGGATACGAATTCATTCCACCTGCCATTTGGAGAGATGACCATCCTCCTGTACGTGTATAGGAGATTTTGCGTATTCCAGTGGATGGTCGCTTGATCACAGAGGTTGCACCGTCGTCCACCATACTATCCTGGTCTAGGGGTTGCTTGAGATTCCTCCAGAGGAGCGACTGGACCGGGATTTGTACAAGAATGGTGGCTTTTCGACTTAGAGAGTGATCGAGAGGTGCATGCAGCGTGCCATGGACGATTCAGATGTGGCCGCTCTTGTTTAAAGTATTATTGGGACTTGTCTGTTTACAGATAAGAGTTCCAATAAGTTTATGTCAGCCCCTGTAGTGCAGGTGAGGAAGGGGATGGATCTGGTTGGACAAGAGGCATAGGGCACAGCGACACTAGCATTCCTGTACCATTATCTAGGGTGCGCGAGTCGACACGGGACACATAGCTTAGCGGGGTGCATGACTCTGTTACAGTCATGGATATACAAGCACTTCCTGGACTTTAGACCCCACCCGATGCCCCTCCCATTGCATGGTACACAGGCTCGTATAGCTAGGTGGGCTATCGACAGCCACCGTGAGTTTGGGATGAAATATACTGGGATATCCCTTATAGGGAGGCAGCCGACAGGTGGGGTAGTTCCTCGTAGTGCATGCGTGGATGGGTACTTACAGTGGTTTAGAGAGCGTTCACGTCCGCACATCCTTCCAGTCGATCCTCAGGCAGTTATAGAGCCACGTCAATCCCGTCGTGCCGCGTCAGAGTTTATAAGTATTTTTAACTTTTTAAATTAAGGTTATTAAATTCAATTTATTAGAATCTAATTTATTGTTTAAATATTTGTAGTGGATGGGTCGTTTTGGACAGCATCATCATGCACTTTTAGATGCGGTAAGGGAGCGAGCACCAGACTTGTACGCGGAGTTCACATTTGGCACTGCTGACATAGAAGATGAGTTTAACCGGTCCATTTGATTTGTATACTTGATTGTATATCTTATTTTGATTGTATTTTTTTGGAATTGATTTTATTGTATCTTATTTTGATTGTACGTCCAAAAACAACAAGCACAATGTCCAGAAATAACACACAACACGTTTAGAAACATCTAGCACCACGTTCAAAACAACTAGAACCATGTCCAGAAACAACTAGCACCACGTCTCAGAATAACTAGAACCACGGCCAGAAACAACTAGCACCACGTCTCAAAACAACTAGACTACGTCAAAAACAACAAGCACCACGTCTCAGAACAACTAGACTATGTCAAAAACAACAAGCACCACGTCCAAAAGCAACTAGCACCACGTCCAGAACAACTAGCACCACGTCCAGAACAACAAGTTAATAAGCACCACGTCCACCATATAAATTACCCATGTTAGTAAATTTTGTTGAAGAAATTGGCAACTAAGTTAACAACAACAAAAGAAATGGAAGTTACTATTTTTAGTACAATGATATGAATAATACACCATATGTCACATAACAATCTAGATCCTAGCCATCACGCAGTGTAGTCCAAGCATTAAACCTAGCTTCCAAATTTCTTGGCCAATCTCCCACACTTTCAGCATGACGCTGATGTTGCCAAACAAAGCTCAACGGTGGGATAGGGCACTCATCCACCATATCTACACGTACGTAATGGTTCCCATTTACATGGGCAACTGCCATAACCCTTTCAGGTTGTGCGTCAGCACCAGAGGAATACAATGGTAATACAAAATAATTTCCTTCTAGATGAGTTCTGCTCAAATCTATTACCAGTGCATTTGCATAAGTGGCGAGCGGGAACAAATCGGTAGGTGTAGCCATCCAATGCTGCTCACCACAGTCTGTGCCTTCAAAACTTACTCGCCTAAGTACCATAGCCATGTGATCACCATCAGGGGGCCTCAACTCCAAAGATTGGAATACACCTCGATACCTATCCGGATGGCTTGTAATCTCTCCACTCAATGATCTGCGAGCCAATCTCCAATATTTCTCGTGGCCAAAAATATCAGTAGAAATGACTCGAAAGCTACAATGGTCATCCCCACTGACATCTGACCAGCCTGTACAGTAAGGCTGAAAAAATCTTGGCACACAATGAATGTCTCCACCAAAACTTGTAAATTAATTTTATGGCAGGAAATAAACATAACTGCATAATGTATATATACGACCAAAAAAATAATAAAATGCAACTACAAAATTGTAATTAAACATAACAAAAAGCTTCTTTACCTGTACGTAATGGAGAATGACCATCTGAGCCTATCTGAATAAGGTGTGAGCGACCAGTCGATCGGCCGGATGAACCTGAACGTCCCCTACCACATCGGCCACGTGTCGCTCTCTCTCGTGAGCTCCACTCGCTCATCACAGAATGGTGTAATCTACTTGGTGGGCGCCCCATTTGGGGTCCCGACACATCTGGCTCTCCAACACTGGCCATGTCCGGGTGCGTCTCCTCTACATACGCCCTATTCAACAGACGAACCAAAAAAGAAGGACTGGTAGAGACTGTAAGAACGACAGTCTCGTTGAAATACCTTAACAAATAAATATAATAAATGTAAACTACTTTTAAAAATTTTCATATATGAAATCAAATGACCATTATTAAAGTACATATATTAAAGTAAGTACCTGATGTCTTCTTCAATGTAATTCGAATCCCCCTTGGATGGCACAATGGTCAACCTCTTTCAAAACTCATGTACGTTTGGGAATAGGGGATAGTCCGGCAATGACTGTACTTTGAATATGTCACAAGCACAGGGAATCCTAGGTGTCACCTTGGGCACGCCTCCACACTGCTCGATTACTGAGTCGGCCAGCTTAGTCTTCCTTCGAACTTCTTTCCTCACCAACTTCAAACAATGGTGCAACACATTCTTGTTCAAATAATAGTATGGAAATCCCTGCATACTTGTTTGAGTCGTGGAAATGGAAGCCTCAAGCGAGCCACTGTTATAGTGGGAAATAAAATAAAATAATTAATTCATATTAAATATTATTATACTAAAATTGAATGATATGAACTAATAAGCAATTGGAATTAAATATTACTATAGTGAAATAAAAAACTTAAACAATTAAATAATAATTAAACTAACCCGATGTGAGGGTACAGGTGGCTGAGATGGGAGTCGATCTTGGTGAACAAAGTGTCAAAAGAATTGGTCGAAGAATTCAGCCAATCTTTCATTGCAGCATGCGAAGCCTCTCCCCTGTTAGTAGAAGTATTACCAAAGAGGAGAAATTGATTTGTCCAAGCCCGAACAAATTTTCTCCTTGTGAATGAGCCATGTAGTCTCAAAATAATCAACAGCCAACGGCTGAATTAGAGAGTACTTAACCTTGAACTGCTGCAGTAAAAGGTTAAACTCTTCTACAGTTGGGGCCTTAATAATTTTCTTTCAGCAGTTTTCATGGATATCACATGCTAAGTTTTTGTTTCTTCTCCCAACATTTTTTTCCAACCAAGCATTGACGTCACGCCCAATATGCCACAAACATAACAAGTGATGTGAAGTGGGAAAATGATCCTTAATTGGCTGCAACAAACCCAACTCCCTCTCTGTCACAATCACACTAGGTACCAAACTAGCAGGCAGCAAAAATCTCAAGTTCCTCATCACCTAATTGTATGTATCCTTTGTCTCATTTCTAACAATAGCAAATGCAATATTGAAATTCTTATTGGTAGGAGTCATACCTACCATCTCGATGACGGACATTTGGTACTTGTTGGTCTTGTAGATAGAATCAATCCCCACCACCCAATACCATCTATGAAACATCTGAATTGAGGTTGGATACGCGAAGAAGGCATGTGTGATCTCATCAGTGTTCGCATCCTTGAGAATCTTGACATAATACTGCTTCTCCTCAGCCAAGTGCAGAAATTGCTGCCCAATATTTCTACGTTCCAACCCAGCTGTCTTCATCTCTCTTTTCAAATTGTAAATGGATTTGATTGGTACCTAGGTATCGAGAAACTGTTTATTAACAGCTTCCCAAACAGACTTTGGCTTCACGTTCTCCCCAAGCATAAATTCAGCAACAGCCTTTGACTCTTTAGTAAAATAGCTCAGCTATCTGTGCCCATATAGATGCATTATACCTGTAAATCCCATTTAATTATATTAATAATTCATAAATACTAAACATCAATAAACTTAATTACTATTATGCACAAATAAATTAATATCAGTGTGATTGTGTGTTGACGCTGCTCCTGGATTTGTATAAACCTTGTGACGTCCAAGGTAAATTCTCTTACAAGTCAACCTGAAGGGGCAATTACATTCGCTCCTTCTTGTATTCTTCCGTTTGGTTGGGAGAGGGGCTTCCAGTGGTTCTCTCCATTGCTTGCACGAAAAGTAATACGTGGCAAAACATTGATTACCCTCTCTCTTTGTAATAAGAAACTTAAGCCACTTAGCTATTTTCTGGCAATGTTTCAAAGCAATGCTAATAGCGCGTTATGAGTTTGAAATTTATAATTATATATCATGTGAATTTAGGGCGATTTGGAGGCATTGCAGAGTTTAATGGGATATTTTTGCACTTGCAAAAAGGAGATTGAGTTTGGAGTATAATAGGCTATTTTGGGTGATTTTGGAAGAAGTGGAAGCTGTGAAGAAGAGAAATTAATGGGCTAGATTGAAAAGAGTGATGGGGAAAAGAATTTAGACTGAATATTGAGACCTGGGATTTAATTATGTTAAAGGGGATGTAGTTAATTAAAAATGGGTTTTAAATATTTTAGTTTGGTTGTATTTTGGCAACAAAATAGTGTGGGCCCAATTTGTAAGAAAGGAGAGTTCCATTAGGTTTTTTTGATGGGCCACGACTGGAGAGGGACTACGTTTGGAGTTGGCTGCGCAGCAAGCTGGACAACAACTCTTTAGTAATTGCGACGGCTCTTCAGTGGTTCACCACCAGTTTTTAGTATAATTTCTTGTTCTTAATTTTTCCATTTTAAATAATGGCATACAATTTATTTGTTATTTTTAATAGTTTAATTATGAGTAGCTAAACTTTTTAGTCTAGCCATGGGAATCAAACCCCTCGATGTTACTTTGATCGTGAGATCAAATTGCTTTAATATTAATTAATTATTGGTTTCTTATTTATTCTTGTGGATTGTCGTGAGAATTATCTGGCACTGTTTGTATAGTTGGTAGCATGCGAACTTTCCTAGGTAGTCCAATCAACTAGAATACACGAGGTTCGGTATTCCCAAGAGTTCGATACAACTAATCACGTGGTACGTAGGTTAGTGTATTGAAAGGAATAGATAATCAATTGCAATTAAACTAATTTTATTAATTGTAGTTGAACTGGGTCCTTGACTATCGTGATCTAGGTTCTAGGAGGTTCCAAAATTGATCATAGATTATAGACGCAATTAACAGAGGTTCCTTAATTGCTGGCTTAAACTAATAGGACTGAATCGTTAGGAGGTTTCAACAATGAAAACCAGTGTAACCAGTAGTTAATTAATACATTTTTGCATCAAGGATCGATTAGTGCATCGAGGTGGTCCAATTCCCTTGACTAGACATTTTCTGAATTTGGATTTGATAAATTGTTAAATTTTCTGTCTTTAATTTAATTTGATTTTCATCAGTTAGTTTAATTAAAAACAAACCCCCCTTCTTGGTTACTCAATTTTAACTGAATTTATTTCACTCTAGAGCTCCCTGTGGATACGATCCTACTCACACTATTCTACGTTTAAAAAGCTTATAGAGTAGGTTATTTTTTATTGGTCTGACAACCCATCAAATTTTGGAGCCGTTGCCGGGGAGCACGGTGTAGTGTTTTATTTTCTGTTAAAAGTTTTGGTTTTGTTTGTTCCTTTTTATGGTTCGCTCTTCTCGTACAGGCAAACTCGTATTTGACCCAGAGGTAGAGAAGACTGCAAAAAGGAACACCAAAGAGAATAAACAAAGAGATCAACTGGCTGAGTTAATATCTTTGGCCCCACCAGTTGACGAACAGGAAGAAATTCAAGTTCTGGAAGAAGACGAAGAGTTGTTTGCAATACCAATGGCTGACATAACTCTCAGGGAGTTGGCAACTCCTGATGAAAACCAGCAATCTCTTTGCATTACTTTTCCTGATGATACTCCTAGGTTTGAATTGAAATCTAGTACTATACACTTACTGCCTAAGTTTCGTGGTTTGACAGGTGAGGACCCCCACAAGCACTTGATGGAGTTTCACATTGTATGCTCGACAGTGAGTTACCAAGGAGTTACAGAGGAGCAAGTCAAGCTCAGGGCGTTCCCATTTTCCTTGGAATATAAGGCAAAACACTGGTTTTTTGGGCTACCAGCAGGATCCATTACCACGTGGAATGAGCTCAAAAAATGGTTTTTGGAGAAATTCTTCTCAGCTCCCCGTGCTTCTAATATCAGGAAGGACATTTGTGGTGTCAGGCAAGCAACTGATGAGAGTTTGTATGAGTACTGGGAGAGATTCAACGATCTTTGCAGAAGTTGTCCACAGCACCAGATTCCCGAGCAGCTCTTAATTCAGTATTTTTATGAGGGCCTATCTGAGTTGGACAGGGACAAGATAGAATCTGCTAGTGGAGGAGCATTGATGAATAAGACCCCTGCAGAGGCAATGAGGCTAATATCCATGATGGGTGAAACTTCCCAGCAATTTCATAGGCGAGCAGACATGCCCACTAGACGAGTTAATGAGGTGAGTGTTTCCAATATGGAGAGTAAGATTGAACAATTGACTGATTTGGTGCGCCAGCTTGCTGTGGGGCAGTTGCAGGCAGTGAAGGTCTGCGGAATTTGTGCAATGTAAGGACATGCCTCTGATGACTGTCCAGTAATACAAAAAGGAGAGCAAGTAAATGTTGTGGGCGAATTCCAGGCCCCACCCCAGAGAATATATGGCCCCTATTCTAATACCTACAACCAAGGGTGGAGGAATCACCCCAATTTCAGCTACAAGCAGCCTGATTTTCAACCTCACCCTCAGCAATCCAGTTTCCAACCCCCAATTAGAAACTCAGTACCTCCACCAGTAGAGGCTTCAGGTTCGTCAGTCGAATCGATGATTAGAGGATTGACAGTTGCTGTGCAGGGTCTTGTTGAGAGGGATCAAGCAAGAGAACAACAACAAGAAGTTAGAGAGCAACAGTCACAGGCTGCAATTAAGAACTTGGAGAAACAAATTTCGCAGTTAGCCACTCAAGTTAATCAGAGAGACAGAGCCCAAGGGAAGCTTCTGTCTCAACCAGGTAGCTCAACTGAAAATGTGAGTGCCATTACTTTGATGAGTGGGAGAGAATTGCCAGAACCTAAAGCTCCGACCGTCGAGGTTCCACAATCCTCTCATAAGTTAGAAAAGGAAGAGGAAGTGGAGAAGTTGCCAGAAAAAAAAGGTAATTCTTAAATTTATTGTAAGAAAAATAGAAAGTGTAATTCCACCACCTTTACCTGGCAG
The DNA here is from genome assembly GCA_030378225.1 of Knoxia roxburghii. Taxonomy (NCBI): domain Eukaryota; kingdom Viridiplantae; phylum Streptophyta; class Magnoliopsida; order Gentianales; family Rubiaceae; genus Knoxia; species Knoxia roxburghii. The sequence continues at coordinate 37,402,911 of CM059420.1, read as the reverse complement.
GTTAGTCCAAGTGAGGAATGAGTACAGTGACGATGAGGTGCTGGAGGTATTTCGCAAGGTGGCAATCAACATACCACTGATGGAGGCCATGGCGCAGATTCCAAGATATGCAATGTTTTTGAAGTCATTGCTGACCAAAACGAGAAGACTTGAAGGTAAGGTCTACGTAAACAAAAATGTTTCCTCAGTCCTCCAATGCAAATTGCCTCAAAAGTGTACTGACCAAGGTATTTTCGCTATCTCTTGTGTTATTGGGTCGCAAGTTATAAAATTAGCCATGTTGGATTTAGGAGCTTCAATAAATGTTATGTCTCTATCTTTGTTTAATAAGTTGAAAATTGGGGCTCTTAAGAACACAAATGTGATAGTTCAGTTGGCCAATAGGTCGATGATTTATCCGGAAGGGGTAGTTGAGGATGTTTTAGTTAAATGTGATAAATTGATTTTTCCTGCTGATTTCTACATCCTTGATATGAATGATGAGCATGTGACAAATTCTGATATTCTTCTTTTGGGTAGATCATTTATGAAAATGGCTAAGACAAAGATTGATGTAGATGCTGGTGTGTTTACTTTTGAATTGGATGGGGAAAAAGTACAACTTAATATGTATGAAGCTATGAAGTATCCACTAGATTCTGAATACTTTGTAATTTTAACTGAATTTATTTCACTCTAGAGCTCCCTGTGGATACGATCCTACTTACTATAAGCTATGAAGCTTATAGAGTAGATTATTTTTGATTGGTCTGACAACCCATCAGTGCGAAAATCTCTGTCAATATGAAAATAACCACTCAAATCTGCGCCAGGTTGAAGTTTCACCGCCTCTTATTGAGCATGATCCGCCTCGTTGTCATCATCTTCCTCCTCTTCTTCCTCCTCTTCATCATCCTCGTGCTCATAAACCTCCTCATCCTCCTCCTCGTATTCATTATCGTCATCCTGGATGTAAATACTCATATAAATTAAAACTAAACACTTTAAATATTCAATTATACAAAAATACTATCAAAATTACATATGTAACAGTATAAACACAACACTTTAACCATTCTCATACAAAAATACGGAATGCATTTTAAATTATAATTATTTTTACCAAAAACGCAGCACAATAACGATTCTTACAAAAAAAAAAAAAAAAGCAACATATTTTAGATGATTCATGAAGAAAACGCATTAATTTAACGATTCAGTATACAATAAACGCAGCAAGATTTAGTTTCTTTTATACAAAAACGCTAAACACTCATGATTTCAGTACCTGAAAACACATCACTTTTTATATAATACATATAAAAAAAGCAGCACTTTTTACATTACATAGTACGTATAAAAAACGCAGCACTTTTTATATGATACATATAAAAAATGCAACACTTTTTATATAATAGCGGCATAAAACGCAGAAAATTAACGATTGAACCATGACAAAATAGCTAAAGTGCAGGGTTTAAATGTATTCAAAACGTCATTTTGAAGCTTTCAAACTACATTTTTTCAAAAAAATTGCATTACAAATCGAAAACTTACCATTTCGTGATGATTCTCGTGCTAAATCTTCTTTGGACGTTAACAAAATGATTGCTTGAACGTTTTTTTAGTGAAGGAGTTGTTTGGATTTTATTTTTGGAGAGTTGTTTTGAATATTTAGAGAGTTTGGACTTAAGGGCTATATTTGTAATCTTCACACTTTTTTTATGATACAAATAGCAAATTTGTTATACAAATAGTAAGTCACTTTTATAAAGCATTGTCTTAGCTAATGATTATCTTTTGATTTCTATGTTAATGAATTTATATTCATAGATAATATTTTTTGATTAAATATGTGAATGTATACGTTGTTAGATATTACAATAAATTGTTTGAGATGATCAATTTCTTTGTCATTAATTATGTATGCGATTATAATATGTAATTCCATAGTTTAAAGAAAAATACGGGGAAAAATGTATGTTTGACCCACAATTATTATATGTATATGGTAGATAATTGGTTTGAAGGATTATTTTACCTCACCTATTTTGTTATTTCACGCCCTTTTTATACTCAAATTATTCTTGATAAATTAGAAAATACCAACCATAATGTTTAAATATAAAATATAATAATATATTAAATTACCTAACTACCCTTAATTAATTTACTAAAAATATCAAAAAAATTCATTTATAGTTTTGCTCACTTTAATTATAATTTTTATAAATTTTTGGTAGATTAAGAAGGGACTTATAAAATTGTTGGTAAATTGATTAAGGACATTTAGGTAGTAATAAGAGAGGCGGAAGATAAGTATTAAGGAGGGCGAAAAATAAGAATTAAAGGGCGATACTTAAGAAAATAGAGAACTTTTTTTAAAAAAGAAGACGTTAAATAACAAAAAGGGGGCGAGATATAACACTGATGTTGTGAAAATTTACCTATTTCACACGGAAAAATAATAAATTTGTGTTTAATTTTAGCAAGGGATTTCCCATGGCAATAACCAATTGCTCTCTAGTCTTATAGGGACACCAATTTTTAGAGACATCAATTTTTGGTGTCCTTATGGGCTTTTATTTTTTTGTTTGATTGACGCACGTCTTCTTCTTTTCTTTTTTTTTTTTTTTTTTTTTATCCTTTTCATACGCATGCGCTGCCCGCTGTTTCCCCCACCCCCTCCCTCCCTCCCCACCCATTTTTTTCTTTGAAAACAAAAATCATATCATACAGAACATAGGTTCATTTCTGACCGAACGTCATTTCATATCATATATATAACATACTTTCATATTATTACATCAAATAGATTCTTATATAAAAATAAATAAATAATTCATATTATATGAAATATAAATTCATATTAGATAGAACATGGTTTCATATCATGCGTAGCAGACTTCTATATCAAATACAACATAGAGATTCATATATAAAAGCAAACAAAAAATTCATATCATACCAAACATAGTTTCATACTATACAAAACATCATTTCATATCATGTATGATAGACTTTCATATCACTACAACAAAGAGTTTTTTATATAAAAACAAATAAAGGGTTCATATCATACAAAACATAGTTTCATATCATAAGTAGTAAACTTTCATATAAATACAACATAAAGGTTCCTATATGAAAGCAAACAAAAAATTCATATCATACAAAATATAGTTTCATATCAACAAAGAAATTCTTATATGAAAGTAAACATGTTCATATCATACTTAAAATAAAATCGATTCATAGGTCTAAATCTCTATGAAAAAAGAATTATACAAAATGTGCGGTTCAGTTCATAAATCAATTAAATTACACACGAACTATAAGGTATAATTTCTCACGGACAAGTCATGTGTGTAATCAACTAATTTAACCAATGTAACGTGATTTATATATCCACAAATAAATTAACCAAACAAAACATGAAACAAGAAATGAATCTCCGCCCGCATCAATCCACATTCCGTTCCAAATGGGAAATTAAACTTCAAATTAAAAGAATCACAAATACAACGTTTTTAAGAGGAAGAACAGACCGCAAAATAACAAATAGGGTTCTATAGAGTCCTCTGAAATGAAGAAATTTAAAAATATTTCAAATGTATATGAGAAAAAGAAACGAAAGAAAAATGTGTGTGGCGCCTCCGTGTTGGTGACCATGGCTGGCGTACAAGGAAGATAGGGTAGCTGGAATCGATAGGATTTAGAGGTGGGCTACAAAATTTGTGTTTGTTAGCATCAAAGCACAAGAAGTTCGTTATCAACTGCCATCTAGAGTGTGATTGTGCAAAATTTAGCAGGTCTAGTTTATGTCAGAAAGATCAGTTCTGGGCTCACACTAGAATACAGTTGCTCATCACGCTTCTTTAGATCACTATTTGGTTACTCCCTCCCTCCCAACTTTTAATGTATGATGTTTTAAATTATTTATGTAAATTAAAAAATGAATTATTATTTAATTATATTATATCATCCCAGTGATAAATAGTTCAGTTATTATCTTGGATTTTATTATGAACTTTTCACTCGTAACAGTTGGATCTCCTGTGAAATTAAATTTATTTATTTTTTATCATACTTCTAAATTCCATTGATCTTGAATATTGTTTTTCGTATTTTTGTCCTAACACTTATCATTCAAATTGAATAAAGGGATGATAACTATTATGAATGGTTCAGTTCGCTGCGAAAGGCATTAAGGGTGAGGAACAAATTTAGTTTTATCGATCTTTTGATTCCATAATTGACAAAGACATCTTCGAATTTGGAATATTGGTCGACCAATCACTCTTTGACATCATGAATTCAATTGAATCCACATTGTGATCTCAATCTCCCACGTGGCTCAAGAATTGTGGGATTACAGGAAGGAAAATTTTTTCATGGTAAATGGACTACCGACTCAACAACTAAAATTGTAACTAGTGGAATGCAAACAAACTGGACCGAGTGTGGATGCATGTTACGAGAAATTAAAGAAAAATTAGGCAGAAGTGTTCAGTGTTATTATTTGCATAATGTGTGACCTTTGTTTAGTTGACAGGGCAATGAAATATCGTTTTTGTGCGGATTTATTCACCCGGGTCCTGCGTATATTATATTATTATTTGTGTGACATGTGATATCTGTTCAGTTGACACGAGTGTCTAAATTCTAGACCGAATGGACTGACACAGTCATTTGTGTGCAAGGTGTGCCCTTGTGGGTTCCTACGTGATATTATACATTATTTGAACTATTTGAGTGAAAACTTACTAAATGATTTTAGTGCTTCACTACAACAAAATTGTTATATTAAGAGATTTCAAAATGTGTTAATATATAACAATTTGTTACATTTTGGGCTATTATAACACCGAGATTTTAATGTCCTTATATGGTATCATGATAATAGGTCTAATAGCTATCAAAATACTATAAAATATCAATATACATGCTTAAGAGTGTTACATTATACCATGATTTAAATTTAATATAACATATGTAAATATTTTAATAAAGTGTGTATTGTGATATTTTGTATTGTTTGTGTAGACCATGATTTAAATTTATTATAACATATGTAAATGTTGTAATGAATTGTGTATTGGGAAAATTCGATTTTGAAACGGAGGTAAACGCGAGTTGATTAGACCTTCCGTTTTTTGCCTACGAGCGGTCAATCATTCGTGTCCGCAGGCACGGGCGTACCCTCACACACAAGTTCAAACTATTTTGGCGTGCGACGTATAATGTAAAGTAGAAATTTCAATACCCACTAAAAGTTCATTAAATGGTATACACTCTTTTCTTTGTGAGACTAAGATTTTCTTATAATTATCACATTATATAGTGCATTAATATAAATAATACGTATATTTTATAATGTTTATAATTACACCTATTAATGTGTTAATATCTAAAAAAATAAATGTGATAATACATTTGATATAAATTACACTAAACTATGTCACTATATTCTCATAAAAATACATTACACTTGTTGATGTTATAATTTAAATATATTACCACAACTACGTCAAATGCCATAATAAGATTTGGTTTGATATTCCTATAGCATATTTATAGAGATATTAATTATAAGATGTTCTATTAGGTAGTAAATTGGTGTGCTGATAGATGCCAATTAAAATATTCGTGTTTAGTGTGGCAATAGACCAATTTTCTTGTAGTGCATTCTTGTGAAAGTGAATTCGTTTATGTGTGTTCTTTTGAAAGTGAAAATGTTATAGTGCTCTTATGCGTTTTGAGAATGTGTAAAATGTCCATATTGAAATCAAGTTATATTTTATATTTATTTAAACTGTTAGTTCTACCTATCTATACTACGTTCTTGTGTGTTTAATGTGTGCCAGAACGTTTTTTGGCAACTTCACTGAGAGGTGGCTCACTCTTTCATATTACCATTTTTATATTAGTTTATTTTTTAGGGTTATATTAGTTTATTTTAGTGAAGGAATAAAAGTGCATAGTTTGGAGATCGTGGTTGGAGCGTACTTCGAAGAATAAAGCTCGAGTGAATTTATTGAGAAATGGAGTTTAATTGTCGTTGATTGGTTAGTTATTGTGCAGGGAACCCGGATTTGAAATTTGATATTGGGTTTAAGTTAAATTTTAATTAAAGTCTGTTTATTAAGTTTCACGTTTTCGCACAATTTTTAGTTGAGTGAATGTTATTGAATCCTAGCGTGAGGTAGCTACACATCACGTGTAAGACACATTGTGTAAAAATTGAGGTGTTTTAGACAGGATGTTACAATAGCCCTTGAATAGGAATAACATGGCAGTGGCGAGGTGATAAGTTTTGTTGTCTGCACCAGACGTGGGCGTGGCCATGAGCATGGGGACTAGAGAAACCGTAATGCTATTTGTAGCATCAACAATCGAACGGGTCACAATGCAAAGTTATACTTTAAAGTCATCAGATATCCAGAATGGTGGGGAGATAGGTCACGATTAACATCATCTACTATCGGATTTGGTTTAACAACAAGTGACGGATTTGTGTTGGGCAAAGGCTCTGCACCAAGCGCCGATAGTTCTAACAATTATGGAGTCGCCAGGTGGAGGTATTAGCCATGAGACGCGTTGTAGTTTTGGATATGGAAGAGGAGGATGTGGTATTATTAGTAAGTACGGCTCCACGCTATGCAAGCTACCAATGATGTCTTTGGTGGAACAAAAGTTGGAGATCAAGACAGACCAATGCTAGCTAGTTTGAGTAATAATCGGTGGGAGCAATTGGTGGCACTTTTCAATAATAATAGAAATAACGAGATGCTTTTTGGTAACAATCTCAATATTTGGATATATAATTGTGGAGTTTCTAATTGTATGATAGGTTGTTCATCAGTTCTTATATCCTAGGACTAGGAGTAAATGGGGGCTGGTACACTTAGAAGCAAAAAATTGGAGCTGCCCATTTGTTTGAAGCCCATGTGCCTCTTGTAGAATATAACCAACAGTAGCTATTTCCCCTCCCCCCAAACCCTAATCTCTCTCAATTTTCTCTATCTAGCGGTTTCTCTCTCCCAAACTCTCTTCCCCCGACGCTTCTTGCCACCGATTCAGGCAATTCCGGCTGGAATTTCGAAGATCTCTCACCACCAAAATACTGCCACCTCTTAAACTTCAAAAATCATACCTTATTCCACAATTTTCATACGTATTTAAATCAAGATAAGGCCAAGAAGAGGTTGATTTCGGTGGTGGTGACAGCTGCGGCCAAGAAGAGATGATTTTTTACGAATGGAAAACTAGGGTTTGCCCAAAAAGGTATTTTTTTATGTAAAATCGTAAATTATTTTATGTAAAATCGTTTATTTTGAATATGCTATTTTGAATATGGCTAGATCTGATGTTGGTGACAGCAGTGGTTGGCGAGGGTGGCGGAAGGGAAGAGGGGAGAGGGGCTGAGGCTAGAAAGTGGAAAAGAGAGGAAGGAAAAATAGGATTTTGGCAAAAATGTATGTTTTTTTATGTAAAATTGTATGTTTTTGCTGTTTGATTATTGGTGTAAACTATTGGTGTAAAATGCCCAGATGCTTCAGCCCGTCGAGAGGTGGCTCCAGCCCTTCTGTGAATGAGGGGCAGCCGTCTCTCGCCGTAGTGAAACATCTATGGTGTAAAATCCTGATCATTGGTGTAAACTACTGTTCATTTGTAAATTACTTGTTTGTGTAAAATGCTGATTTGTTGGTATAAAGTACTGCTGGTTGATCTAAACTACTGATTCTTTGGTCAAAATGTTGTTCCTTGGTATAAAATACTATTTTCTGGTTTAAAGTCGTCTTTGTTAGTGTAAAATCATCGTATCATCATTCTGATTCATTGGTGTAAAGTGCTAGTTGTTTGTGTAATGTGCTGAATGATGGTGTAAAGTACTGTTCGCTGATGCAAACTACTGATTCTTTGGTCAAAATGCTATTCTTGGTGTAAAATACTATTAACTGGTTTAAAGTGATTTTTTGTTAGTGTAAAAATTTCGTTCTGATTCGTTGGTGTAAAGTGCTATTTGTTTATGTAAAGTGCTGAATGTTTGTGTAAAGTACTGTTCGCTGATGTAAACTACTGATTCTTTGGTAAAAATGTTGTTCCTTGGTGTAAAATAATGTTTTGTATTTTAAAATTGTCTTTGTTAGTGTAAAAATTTTGTTCTTATTTCTTGGTGTAAAGTGCTAGTTGTTTATGTAAAGTGCTAAATGTTGGTGTAAAGTACTGTTCGGTGATGTAAACTACTGATTTTTTGGTCAAAATACTGTTTCTTGGAGTAAAATAATGTTTTCTGGTTTGAAGTTGTCTTTGTTAGTGTAGGAATTTTGTTCCGATTCGTTGGTGTAAAGTGCTGAATGTTGGTGTAAAGTACTGTTCGCTGATGTAAACTATTGATTCTTTGGTCAAAATGTTGTTCCTTTATGTAAAATAATGTTTTCTGGTTTAAAGTGATCTTTGTTAGTGTAAAAATTTTGTTCTGATTCGTTGGTGTAAGGTGCTAGTTGTTTATGTAAAGTGCTGAATGTTGGTTTAAAGTACTGTTCGCTGATGTAAACTACTGATTCTTTGGTAAAAATGTTGTTTCTTGGTGTAAAATAATGTTTTGTGGTTTAAAGTTGTCTTTGTTAGTGTAAAAATTTCGTTCTGATTCGTTGGTGTAAAGTGCTAGTTGTTTATGTAAAGTACTGAATGTTGGTGTAAAGTACTGTTCGCTGATGTAAACTACTGATTCTTTGGTCAATATGTTGTTCCTTTATGTAAAATACTCTTTTCTGGTTTAAAGTGGTCTTTGTTAGTGTAAAAGTTTTGTTCTGATTCGTTGGTGTAAAGTGCTAGTTGTTTAGGTAAAGTACTATTCGCTGATGTAAACTACTGATTCTTTGGTAAAAATGCTTTTCCTCGGTATAAAAAACTATTTTCTGGTTTAAAGTGGTTTTGGATAGTGTAAAAATTTCGTTCTGATTCGTTGTTGTAAAGTGCTAGTTATTTTTGTAAAGTGCTTAAAGTTGGTGTAAAATACTATTCGGCGATGTAAACTACTGATTCTTTAGTCAAAATAAAATTTGGTTGGTGCAAACTCTCGACTTACATCAATATAATGCGACTTTACATCATTGTTGATGTAAACTAGTATTTGGTGTAAAGTACTGATATGTTGGTGATGTAAACTACTGATATGTAAAGTATTATTCGGTGATGTAACTACTGATTTTTTGGTCAAAATAAATTTTGGTTGGTGTAAAATCGCGATTTTACATCAATACAACGCGACTTTACATTATTTTTTATGTAAACTGTCAATAAAGTTCAATTTCCACGCCACTTTACACCAACTTTGATGTAAAATTTAGTTTATATTGATGTAAACTGCCAGAGTGGTTTTGCATATTGTTGCTAGGTGTCCTTAGTCTCAAGTGTAGTTTGATATAATCGCACATATATTCTTCTAATAAATTTTGTGTTATTCAACACCACACATACAATGCTGTTGCGTGTGAGAAATGATAAACTTGGATCCCTGTTTCTAGTTCACATATTTATCTTGCCAAATAAAGAATGAAAATATTTGTCGTGTATTTCAAATTAGGTATGGAGCAATCATCAGGCCTTCTCTCTTATCCTCGTTCTGGAGCAACAGAACTCACTTTGCCAGCCACATGCATATTAACTCGACCCACAATATAAGTATATCCTCCTCACATTCTTCTTTCATATTTTATTATTAATTTACAAATCAAACACATATTATTTAAAAATATATATATAATTAGTCCTCTATAATAATTCTGTTACACAATTGATCCTACACATTTGGAACGATTTTACATCAATACAATGCGACTTTACATTATTTTTTAAGTAAACTGCCAATAAAGTTAAATTTTCACGCCACTTTACACCAATTTTAATGTAAAATTGCAGTTTATATTGATGTAAACTGACAGAGTGGTTTTGCATAGAGTGGTTTTGCATATTGTTGCTAGGTCTCCTTAGTCTCAAGTGCAGTTTGATATAATCGCACATATATTCTTCTAATAAATTTTGTGTTATTCAACACCACACATACAATGCTGATTGTTGCGTGTGAGGAATGATAAACTTGGATCCCTGTTTCTAGTTCACATATTTATCTTGCCAAATAAAGAATGAAAATATTTGTCGTGTATTTCAAATTAGGTATTGGAGCAATCATCAGGCCTTCTCTCTTATCCTCGTTCTGGAGCCACATGCATATTAACTCGACCTAAATTGCTATTTGTATAACTAAATTGCTATTTGTATCACAAAAAAAAAATAATAATGATAAAATGATCAAAAGGCCCTTATGAAGGAAAAAGATTCGAAATTGCTAAGTATTGGGCAAAAACGCAACTAAATTGTGTTTTCACCATGTTCAGAAACGCGAATATTAACGTTTGTAACATGCAAAATATTATGCTGATGACGTTTTAATACAACAAAAACGTTAAAACACTACGATACTAACAACCCAAAACGTCACAATTTAACGTTTCCTGGCAAACAAAAAAGTCAAACCACAGCGTTTCAACCATGGGTCGCTCGTTAAAATGGTGTGTTTTGTCCATGGTTCGCTCGCTAAAATGTCACGTTTGTGACTATCCCAATCTAAAAATCAGTTAATCGATTAAAACGCATCATTGTTGCAAACACTTAGGCGAAATTATTTTCAAAACGAGATTATTGAACGATTTTGACGGCAAAAAACGCAGAAATGGACGGAGGAGATGGCGAATCATCGCAAAGACATGGTGTGAGCAAAGGTCCAATGATAAACAAGGTAAAAATAGTTTCGTGCGGCAATTTCTGTTGTTATCTGATTTTCTGCTCATTATCATCCCATTTTTGAGATTTGAGTTACATTAAACACTGTTTTTATGCGTTAATTAGGCTAGATATCGCAGATTTGGTGCGTTTTAGGTTTTTAGAAACGTAGTTTCGTAGAGATTTTGTAGCAAATGACCGTTAGTATTTGAGTTTTGGCCTATAGAAAACGCATTTCAGTGGCGATTTGTTCAGCCTCAAACGTCACGTCGGCCGATGACGTTTTGGATATACGAAAACGCACATTTGGTGCGTTTCTGATCAAGTCAAATTCTGAGTAGTAGCGTTTGACTTTGACAGAAACGTACATTAAATGCGTTTCTTAGTAATGAAAACGTTAATAGGTTGAGTTTTGTTTGCTAAAAACGCTGATTTGGTGGGGTTATACAATTTGTACTTATTTTATTAATTTTACTTTCACATTTTAAGTTTATAATATAATAGCTTATATTTATTTATTTATTTAGGGTGGCCTAAGTTAAAGCCGCAAGTCGATAGGCAGCGTCCCACAGCTTCTGCTAGAAGGCAGAAGGTACCAGTTAGGAGAGGAGGCGGTAGAGGGACCGGTGGAGGTCGTGGTGGAGGAGGTATTACTATTTCTGCGGGAGGGCGAGGAGGTGGAGGTGTAGGTGTCGGACGAGGAGGTGCTGGACGAGGAGGTGGTAGACGAGGAGGTGGAGGTGGCGTTGGAGGTGGTAGAGGAGGTGTTGGTGGCGATGACTCCTCATTTCAGTTGAGGGATGAGTATTATGATACTACTGATTCCGATGACACTGATGATAGTGAGGACGAGTCTATTGGGCTACATGAGAAGGAGGAGCAGCCGCACCATGAGGAGGAGGAGCAGCCGCAGCAGGAGGAGGCCAGTGGGAGTGGACGCCCACTCGATGAGCAGGGTGAGGGAGATACCTACGGAGGTGACCCTTCTCATCCACACGCTGAGCGGACCATCCGGTATAGGAATCCGGGCGACGGACAGTTCGAGGAGGTCGATCCTACTTTAGGTACATGTTTGAATTTATTTACATAATTATTTATAATAATTATTTGTTTTAATTTAATTATTTATAATATTGGTTTATTGATTGATTTAATTGTGTGTTTTTTATATAGTTCATTATTTATTTTAATTGCTTATGTATTTGCTTATTTTACTTATTTTTTAATTACATTAATTTGTTTTTGTAGTTATTTATTTTAATTGATATTGATTATTAATTGCATTAACTAGCACCACATCCAAAAACACCTAGCACCACGTCCAAAAAAAAAAAAAAAAAAAAAACTTGAACACCGTTCAAAAAGACCTAGCACCACGCACAGAATCAACAATCAACACGTCCACAAACACTTATCACCACATCGAGGACAACTACATTGAATTAATTTATTTAATTGATTTAATTGTGTTTTTTTATATAGTTCATTATTTATTTTAATTGCTTATGTATTTGCTTATTTTACTTATTTGTTAATTACATTAATTTATTTTTGTAGTTATTAATTTTAATTGATTTAGATTATTAATTGCATTAACTAGCACCACGTCCAAAAAACCTAGCACCACGTCCAAAAAAAAACAGCTTGAACACAGTTCAAAAAAACCTAGCACCACGCACACGAATCAACAATCAAGACGGCCACAACCACTTATCACCACATCCAGGACAACTACATTAAATTAATTGATTTAGTTTTAAATTGAATTAATTTATTATTTACTTGTTTATTTTAAGTTGTTTAGTTAATTTATATATTTATTTATATGAGTTTTATATTTTTCAATTTAGTTCACCCTAGGAAGCGCGTGAAGCAGGATCGGAGTTGGTTAGTTATAGGGCCCGTTGAGGGGTGCCCTATAGATGATAGTTTGATCTCTAGTTTTTTAGGGCATGTGGTATCTAGGTATTGGCAGGCGGGGGTGCCTACCAGATACCACCTTAGATGCCACAATAGGGGTAGTATGTATGATATGTTCGAGAGGTGGATTGCATCCATGACGGTAGAGGATGCACAGATTTTGAGCGGGACGGGACTTGGACACCTTCCCCGTATTATGAGCCTCTCATCAATGCATTTTTGGAGAGGTGGCAGCCGGATACGAATTTGTTCCACTTCCCATTTGGAGAGATGACCATCCTCCTACACGAGATGACCGCAGACATGGTTAGTAAATATTTAGTAAATATAAAAATTACATTTTGGTTCAATATATAACTTTTATATAGTTTATTATTTAAGTAATTTCAAATAATTTTCAAAGGTTACCTTGATGCCATACGGTCGAGACGCCATCGCGAGGATGCCGATGACCCTGTACCGAGGACTTATTACGTACAGGGATCACATTGAGCCGTACATGCCCGATCGATGCGTGCGCCAACTTGGATATGTTCAGTGGATGCCCGCTCGCTTCATCTGTCCCGGCAGGGATACTTACCACGGCTACACTTGGAGGCCATATGTGGTCAGACAGCCGACCGGTGGGGCTGTTCCTCGCAGTGCATGCGTGGACAGGTATTTACAGTGGTTTAGAGAGCGTTCACTTCCGCGCATCCTTTCTGTCGATCCTCAGGCTGTTATTGAGCCACGTCGACCCCGTCGTGCCGCCTCAGAGTTTGTAAGTATTTATTTTACATTTTAAATTATTTTTTTATTAAATTCAATTCAAATTATTTGCCTCTAATATATTGTTTATATATTTGTAGTGGATGGGTCAGTTTGGACAGCATCATCATTCACTTTTAGATGCAGTGCGGGAGCGAGCACCATATTGGTACGCGGAGTTCGCACCTGGAACTGCAGACTTAGAGGATGAGTTTGACCTATCCATATGATGTGTATTATTTATTATTTGTTCATACGTTGATTTTATAATTTAGTGTATACTTGAAACATATAATTTATTGTATAATTGAACCATATAATTGATTGTATATTTGATCCATATAATTATTGTATACTTCACCCATATAATTTTTTTGTATACTTCACCCATATAATTTTTTCTATATTTGAACATTCCACGTCCCAAAAAGATATCTAACCACGTCTATAGCAACTAGCACCTCGTACAAAGAAAACAATGATATGACCAACATATAAAATACATCAGGTTATTAAATTTTGTTGAAGAACAGCAACTAACTTTAAAAAAAAAAATTGAAGTTACAAATTTTACTGCAATGATATGAATAATACAACATATTTCACATAACAATATAGATCCTAGCCATCACGTAGTGCAGTCCAAGCATTAAATCTACTTTCCAAATTTATTGGCCAATCTCCCACACTTTCAGCATGACACTGATGTTGCCAAACAAAGCTCAATAGTGGGATAGGGCACTCATCGACCACATCTACACGTACGTAATGGTTCCCATTTACATGGGCAAGCACCATAAACCTTTCAGGTTGGGTGTCGGCACTAGAGGAATACAAAGGTAATACAAAATAATTTCCATATGGACGAGTTCTGCTCAAATGTATTACCAGTGCATTTGCGTAAGTGGCGAGCGGGAACAAATCCGTAGGTGTAGCCATCCAATGCTGCTCACCACAGTCTGTGCCTTCAAAACTTACTCGCCTAAGTACCATAGCCACGTGATCACCATCAGGGGGCATCAACTCCAAAGATTGGAATACACCCCGATACCTGTCTGGATGGCTCGTAATCTCTCCACTCAGTGATCTACGAGCTAATCTCCAATATTTCTCGTGGCCAAATAGATAAGTAGAAATGACTCAGAAACAACAATGGTCATCCCAATGACATCTGACCAGCCTGTACAGTAAGGCTGAAAAAATGCTGGCAGACAATGAATGTCTCTACCAAAACCTGTCAAGTAATTTTATTTCATGGAATAAACTTAATTGCATAATGTATATACACGACCAAAAAATATTTTTATAAAAAATGCAACTACAAAATTGTAATTAAACATAACAAAAATGCTTATTTACGTGTACATAATGGAGAATGACCATCGGAGCCTGTATGATTGCGGTGTGAGCGACCAGTCGATCAGCTGGATGAACCTGAACGACACCTGCCACACCGGTCACGTGTCGTTCTCTCTCGTGAGCTCCACTCGCGCATCACATAATGATGTAATCTACCTGGTGGGAACCCCCTTTGGGGATCCGACACATCTGGCTCTCCAACACAGGCCATGTCAGGGTACATCTCCTCTACATACACCCTATTCAACAGACGGGCCAAAAAAGACGGACTGGTAGAGACTGTAGGGACGACAGTCTCGTTGAAATACCTTAACAAATAAATATATTAAATGTAACATACTTTAAAAAATTATCAAATGTGATATCAAATGACTACTATTAAAGTTCATAAATTTACAATGTACCTGATGTCCTCATCAATGTAATTCGAATCCCCCTGTGATGGCACAATGGTCAACCTCTTCCAAAACTCATGTACGTGTGGGAGTAGAGGATACTCAGACAATGACTGGGCCTTGAATATGTCACAAGCATAGGGAATCCCACGTGTCACCTTGGGCACACAGCCACATTGCTCGATTACTGCGCCGACCAACTTATTCTTTCTTCGAACTTCTTTCCTCACCAACTTCAAACAATGGTGGGACACATACTTGTTCAAATAACAGTATGGAAATCCCTGCATACTTATTTGAGTCGTGGAAATGGAAGCCTCAAGCGAGCCTCTGTTATAGTGTGAAGTAAAATGAAATGAAATAAAACATTCATAATAAATAGTATTATAATAAAATTTAATGATATGAACTAATAATAAAATAAAAACTTAAACAATTAAATAATTAAACTAACCCGATGTGAGGGTACAAGTGGCTGAGATGGGAGTCGATCTTTGTGAACAAAGTGTCAAGAGAATTGGTGGAAGAATTTAGCCAATCTTTCATAGCAGCATGCAAAGCCTCTACTCTGTTAGTGGAAGTATTACAAAAGTGGAGAAATTGATTTGTCCAAGCACGAACAAATTTCTCCTTGTGAATGAGCCATGTAGTCTCAAAATACTCAACAGCCAAAGGCTCAATTAGAGAGTACTTAACCTTGAAATTCTGCAATAAACGGTTAAACTCCTCTACAGTTGGAGCCTTAATAATTTTCTTTCACCAGTTTTCATGGATATCACATGCTAAGTTTTTATTTCTTCTCCCAACATTTTTTTCCAACCAAGCATTGACATCACGGCCAATATGCCACAAACATAACAAGTGATGTGTAGCAGGAAAATGACCCTTAATTGGCTGTAACAAACCCAACTCCCTATCTGTCACAATCACACTAGGTACCAAACTAGACGGCAGCAAAAATCTCAAGTTCCTCATCACCCAATCGTATGTATCCTTTGTCTCATTTCTAACAATAGCAAATGCAATATTGAAATTTTTATTTGTAGGAGTCATACCTACCATCTCGACGACAGGCATTTGGTACTTGTTGGTCTTGTAGGTAGAATCAATCCCCACCACCCAATACCATCTGTGGAACATCTGAATTGAGGTTGGATGTGCAAAGAAGAAATGTGTGATCTCATCAGTGTTCGTATCCTTCAGAATCTTTACATAATACTGCTTCTCCTCAGCCAAATGCATAAATTGCTGCCCAATATTTCTACCTGCCAACCCAGCTGTCTTCATCTCTCCTTTCAAATTGTACACTGATTTGATTGGTACCTGGGAATCAGGAAACTGTTTATTAACAGCTTCTCAAACACACTTTGGCTCTTCAGTAAAATGGCTCAACTGTCTGTGCCCATATGGATGCATTATACCTGTAAATCCCATTCAATTATATTAATAATTCATAAATACTAAACATCAATAAACTTAATTACTATTATGCACAAATAATGTAATACAAGTGTGATTGTGAGTTGACGGTGCTCCTAGATTTGTATAAACCTTGTGACGTCCCAGGTCAATTCTCTTACAGGTCAACCTGAAGGGGCAATTAGTGCCGCTCCTTTTTGTATTCTTCCGTCTGGTTGGGAGAGGGGCTTTAGCAGGATCTCTCCATCACTTGCACGAAAAGTAGTACGTGGAAAATCCTTGATTACCCCCTCTCTTTGTAATGAGGAACTTAAGCCTCTTAGCTATTTTCTGGCAATGTTTCAAAGCCTTACTAATATTGCGAAACTCTCTGTCAATCTGAAAATAACCACTCAAATCTGCGCCAGGTTCAAGTTCCACCGCCTCTCCTTGAGCATGATCCGCCTCATTGTCATCTTCATCCGCCTCTTCATCATCCTCTTCGTCCTCCTCCTCATCTTCATCCTCATAAACCTCCTCATCATCGTACTCATCATCGTCATCCTGTATGTAAATACACACATAAATTAAAACTAAACACTTTTAATATTCAATTATATAAAAATACAGTCAAAATTACATACGCAACAGTATAAACGAAACATTTTAAACATTATCATACAAAAAAAGGGAATTCTTACAATTATTTCTACCAAAAACACGGAACATTTACGATTCTTACAATAAAAAATGCAATATATTTTACATAATTTATAAATAAAACGCATAATTTCCATGATTCCTTACACAATAAACGCAACAAGATTTAGTTTTTGTACCAAAAAACGCTGAGGATTTATGATTTCAGTACATAAAAATGTAGCACTTTCCATATAATACATATAAAAAACGCATCACTTTTTACATAACAGAAGTAAAAAACGCAACACTTTTTATATAATAACTATTTTTAACGCAGCAAAAAAGCGATTGAACCATGGCAAAATAGCTAAAGTGCAGCGTTTACAGGCTTCCTAATAGTCATTTTGGCGTGTTTCGTACTACATTTTTCCAAGAAAAACAAATTACTTTACGATTCAAAAACTTACCATATCGTGATGATTCTCGTGCTAAATCTTCTTTCGACGTCAACAAAATGATAGCCCGAATGTTTTTTTAGTTAAGAATTTGTTTTGATTTGTTTTTTGGAAAGTTTTTTTGTAGTCAAGTGCTATATTTGACTTCACCTTTTTTTCTCGAATTCACTTGAATGTATGTAAATGTTTTTGGACGTGTGTACATGTCAAAAACACACCATTTTTAGGAGCGAACCATGGTTGAAACGCAATATTTTAACGATACAATAGCAATACAAACGTACCATTTTAACGAGAAAACCATGGTGGGAACATCCAATTTTAACGTTTTCACGAGGGATTAATCGTTAAATTATTACGTTTTTATTAACAGAATCACATAGATTTAGCGTTTTGTATTATTTGAAACGTCATCTTAGTTAAATTTAAAACGTCAAAAACGTTTTTCTATGCGTTTTCGATTACTACGCAAACGCATTTTTATGTATTTTTTTTACAAAAACTTTGTCAATTTTTCAAGAATTTTGTTCATAAGGGCCTTTTGGTCATTTTATAATTATTTTTATTTTTTTGTGATACAAATAGCAAATTTGTGATACAAATAGTAAGTCCCTAACTCGACCCACAATATAAGTATATCCTCCTCACATTCTTCTTTCATATTTTATTATTAATTTACAAATCAAGCACATATTATTTAACAAAAAATATATAATTAGTCATCTATAATAACTCTGTTACACAATTAATCCTACACGTTTGGAACTTAGTCATAAAGGTTTCAATTAACAGATTTTACACCAACAACAGTCGTTAAGTTTTATGTCACTTGTTATCCACGTGGTATCCAATCGACCGTACACATGCCACGTGGCACATGCATGGATGATTATCTGTCACATGTAGTCATTGCCACGTGGCGACCGCGTGGCATGCGCGAACAATTGGTTGCCACATTGCAGTCACAAGCCATATGGCACACGTTGCATAAATTTTAACGCTGATGAGTCACTCGTTAAATCCTATTAAAAAAATTTTAAATTAGACCAAATGTGTTAATTTTGTAAACGTTATGGACCAAATTTATCGAGTTTTAAATGTGTACACTAATTTTGTAACATGGTCATTATATAGGACCAATTATATATTTTTTCCTATTATTTAAACTTCAACATATTCATTTAGAATTTTTTTTATGTAAGTGTAAAATAATAAAATTTTTAAGAGTAAAAATTGAGATAAATGTATATACATATAATAACGATATTTATATTCTTTACCATATTAAATATTGAAACAAATATTACATCGAAGATATTGAAAATTGTTATTTTCTCTAATTTTTTGTGTAAAATAATTTATAAAATAGGTAAAAGAAGATTTAATAAATTATTTTATAATTTTAATGTAATTCTTTGACTTTTTTCTATAATTATCCATTATAGAGTTTTAATAAGTTATAGAAATATTGCTCAAAAGAAAAGTTAGAGAAATATATATTTTTTAGATATCAATTCTATTCAAATAAAAATAAGAATAATATTATCTTTCAAATCACAAAATAATTGATTCTTGATTTATGTATATAATTTTAAATATTTTATAAAAAATAAAAAGTATATTAAATTAAGAACTCAGAAAATCGGCCTTACATTAAAATACTAAAAGATGGTAATTTATATGGTGGTACTATAGGACCACCATGCAATTTTACTCCTAACTACTGTAGCGCGCTACAGTAACGCGCTACAGTTCCACACGCGCTACAGTACCTTCCTTTCTTTTGTTATTTTTGGCTATTTTTTATTTTTGTATTCCTCCTTGAGACTTTTTTCCGTCCATTTTTTTTCTAAACAATTCAATATTTTTTTAATGTTTTTGAATTTTATAAAAATATTTTTTTAAGTATGTTTTAGTTATATTGTATGATTTCTTTTATATTCTTGATCTGATATCTATAGTCTGTTGATCTGATGTCTAGTATTCTCTGATCTGATGTCTATATAATCCTGATGTGATCTCCATTATTAAGTATGTTTTAGTTCTATTATATGATTTCTTTTATATTCTTGATCTGATATCTATAGTCTGTTGATCTGATGTCTAGTATTCGCTGATCTGATGTCTATATAATCCTGATGTGATCTCCCTTATTAAGTATGTTTTAGTTCTATTATATGATTTCTTTTATATTCTTGATCTGATATCTATAGTCTGTTGATCTGATGTCAAGTATTTGCTGATCTGATGTCTATATAATCTTGATGTGATCTCCCTTGTTAAGTATGTTTTAGTTCTATTGTATGATTTCTTTTATATTCTTGATCTGATATCTATAGTCTGTTGATCTGATGTCAAGTATTCGCTGATCTGATGTCTATATAATCCTGATGTGATCTCCCTTATTTAGTATGTTTTAGTTCTACTGTATGATTTCTTTTATATTCTTGATCTGATATCTATAGTCTGTTGATCTGATGTCAAGTATTCACTGATCTGATGTCTATATAATCCTGATATGATCTCTCTTGTTAAGTATGTTTTAGTTCTACTGTATGATTTCTTTTATATTCTTGATCTGATATCTATAGTCTGTTGATCTGATGTCTAGTATTCTCTGATCTGATGTCTATATAATCATGATCTGATCTCCCTTGTTAAGTATGTTTTAGTTCTACTGTATGATTTCTTTTATATTCTTGATCTGATATCTATAGTCTTTTGATCTGATGTCAAGTATTCGCTGATCTGATGTCTATATAATCCTGATGTGATCTCCCTTGTTAAGTATGTTTTAGTTCTACTGTATGATTTCTTTTATATTCTTGATCTGATAGCTATAGTCGTTTGATCTGATGTCAAGTATTCGCTGATCTGATGTCTATATAATCCTGATGTGATCTCCCTTGTTAAGTATGTTTTAGTTCTACTATATGATTTCTTTTATATTCTTGATCTGATATCTATAGTCTGTTGATCTGATGTCAAGTATTCGCTGATCTGATGGCTATATAATCCTGATGTGGTCTCCCTTGTTAAGTATGTTTTAGTTCTACTGTATGATTTCTTTTATATTTTTTATCTGATATCTATAGTCTGTTGATCTGATGTCTATATAATCCTGATCTAATCTCTCTTGTTAAGTATGTTTTTGTTCTACTGTATGATTTCTTTTATATTCTTGATCTGATATCTATAGTCTGTTGATCTGATGTCTAGTATTCTCTGGTCTGATATCTATATAATCCTGATTTGATCTCCCTTGTTAAGTATGTTTTAGTTCTACTGTATGATTTCTTTTATATTCTTGATCTGATATCTATAGTCTTTTGATCTGATGTCAAGTATTCGCTGATCTGATGTCTATATAATCCTGATGTGATCTCCCTTGTTAAGTATGTTTTAGTTCTACTGTATGATTCTTTTTATATTCTTGATCTGATATCTATAGTCTGTTGATCTGATGTCTAGTATTCTCTGATCTGATGTCTATATAATCCTGATCTGATCTCCCTTGTTAAGTATGTTTTAATTCTATTGTATGATTTCTTCTATATTTTTGATGTGATATCTATAATCTGTTGATCTGATATCTACTATATTATTATTTTTTAAAAAAAAGTTTTTTTTTAAAAAGACTGTACGTAAAAAAAAGATAACTGTAGCGCGTTACTGTAGCGAGCTACTGTAGCGCGTTAGTAGGATTAAAATTCACCCTACTCCTATAGGACCACCGTAAACGGACTCATAAAAGATATTACAAGTAATCGATTAATCCATAATTTGTTATGCTAAGTAATAAATTAATCTTATTGTTATGATAAGTTTAGAGTCTTTATGTGTATTTTTCCTTACATTTTGTGGAATATGGATACGCGATGTTGTATCTCGCACTATGCGTTGTATTTTATAGGTTCGTAGATGTAATTTTTATTTTTATTTTTGTTCTTTTCATAAGTGTTCCTAAAATTTAAAACTTTTTATTTTAAATAAATTATAATTTATATAAAATATTTGTTATTATATTTTTATTTATAATTTTATATTTTAATAGTCAATTACATAATATCATATATAATCATTTCAATTTAGATTTTGAAAATAAAATAAGAAAAAAATACACAATTGGTTCTATATAATGACCATATTACACAATTGGTCCTACACGTTTGGAATTTGACGAATTTGGTCCTAAACGTTTCAATTAACGAATTATATACTAATTTAACGATTGATTCAGCAGCCGTTAAATTTTATACTACGTGGCTGCCACGTGTATACCACATGTTATCTATGTGGCATCCAATCAACCGCATACATGCTATGTGGCGCACACATGGATAATTGGCGACCACTGCCACGTGGCGCCCGCAGGGCATGTGCGCGAACGATTGGCTGCCATGTGGATGTCACATGGCAGCCACGTTGCCACATGGCAGCCACGTTGGTGCCACGTAGCACGAATTTTAACGACTGATAAGTCGGTCGTTAAACTCTATCAAAAAAATATTAAATTAGACCAAATGTATCAATTGTAGAAATATTTAGGACTAAATTTGTCAAATTTCAAATGTGTATGATTAATTGTGTAATATGGTTATTTTATAGGACTAATTGTGTATTCTTTCCATAAATTTGTGTATTTATAATAAAAATAAAAAAAATGATTTTTGTGGGATGAAAAATAATTTTAAAAAAGAACCATCATGATGAAATGACTGGAGTAGTAATTTAGCTAGTATATTATATATTAGATTAGATTATGAGTCTCGTTCGTGACGAGGTGTAATAATTATTATTAAAAATATTTTAATAAAAAAATAGGTGAGAGTAATAATGGTCAGTTTCATTAGTTTTTATATGGGTTAGTATACTATGGTCTTGTAAAGGGCAAATTATATTATATTTCTACATTGCAATGTATTCCTACTCTCTTTTTATATAATAATTAAAAATTATTTTTAATGTGATCCTTTAATATTTCACTACTTTTCCCTCATAACTAATACACTCTATAAAACAATATAGTTCTAGAACTATCATATAAGAATTGCTTATAAAGACACCAATTTTTGTGCATATTAGACGTATCATTTAAAAAAAAAAAAAAATCAACTTCCCAGACGTGCGCTCTTCTTTTACTTTTTTTTTTCTTTTTCTTCCCCAAGCGCGCGTCTTCCTTTCTTCTTTTTTTTTTCCTTAAAAAACACACTCAACCCCTTCTTTTTTTAATCAATATTTTTTTAATTTATAATTTTTTTTAAAAAAAGTTTACATCATATATAATTTTTTTATTCTTATATATTTTTTTTAAACACAGAATAAAATAATTTTTTAAAAAAAATTCATCCTATATAGAACATGAATTCAAGTTCATATAATATAAAACATGATTTCATATCATGCGTAACAGGTTTTCATATCAAATACAACATAGAGGTTCCTATGTGAAACGAAAAAGAAAACTTTATATCATATAGAACATAGTTTCATACAAAAACAAACATCATTTCATATTATATATACCAGACTTTCATATCACTACAACAAATAGATTCTTATATGAAAATAAATAAAGGGTTCATTTCATACAAAAATATAATTTCATATCAGATAGAATACAGTTTCATATCAAATACAACTTAGAGATTCTTAAATGAAAGTAAAAAAAAAAAAAAATCATATTAGAGATTTCTATATGAAAGCAAAAAAAAAAATATATTAATAAAATAAAATCATATCATACAGAACATAGTTTCATATCAAACCGAACATCATTTTATATCATGTATAATATACTTTCATATCACTACAACAAAGAGATTCTTGTATGAAAACAAATAAAGGGTTCATATCATACAAAACATAGTTCCATATCATGCATAGTAAGGTTTCATATAAAATACAACTTAGAGGTTCTTATATCAAAACAAAAAACAAAAAATCATATTATATAGAACATAGTTTCATATCAGACCGAACATCATTTCATATCATGTATAACAAACTTTCATATCACTACAACAAAAGAGCTTCTTATATGAAAACAAACAAAGAGTTCATATGATACAAAACATAATTTCATATCAGATAGAACATAGTTTCATATCATGAAGCATTATAAGGTTTTATATCAATACAACAAACACGTTCTTATATAAAAAAAAAAAAAAACTACCCCTATTTTTACTTGATATGAAACCTTATTTGGCTTAATATGAATTCAAGCTTTAGATGATATGAAAACTTTTTTTGCTTGATATGAATTCAAGTTTTGCATGATATGAAATCTTGTATATAATTTTTTGATATAATTTCATGTTTTATGTCAATTAAATAATTTTAAAAATTATTTAAAATTATAAAATAAATAAAATAATAACAAAATATTTTTTATATTTTTTTAAAAAATCAAAACATTAAAAAAATACAGAATTATTTAGGAAAAAATAGATAACCAAAATTTTTATGGAAGAAGAAAAAAAAAATCCCCATGCTCGCGGGAAAGGAAAGATAAAAAATTAAAAAATAGAAAGAAAAAAAATTACTCACCCAGCACGCACACGTGACTTACTGATATAATCCTTCCTCACAACAAAAGTTCGGCAGAGGTTTATTTGTGATGGCTATTGTAGGCTCGATTTTTAATATATTGGAGAAGGGAGGGAGACAGAATTTTAGAGGCTATTTGAAGGATCAAATGTTGGAGTTGAATACATAAACTATGCTTGTGTTGTAATTTTTCCCAGATAATATATCGATTAATGTTTTGGTTAAATTTAGTTGTGCATTATTTGTCCATTTATATTATGTAGTTAGATGATAAGGTATCTTGTGTGACACAGTAGATCTCATCATTGGTTAAAAGACATAATATATAAATGAGGTTCGTAACCGAGACAACTTTGGACAAACTGTCGGTTTAGATTATTATGTGATTTGGATAATTGGTTTGTCTAAACTAATTAAATCATATAGATATGTCCGGGACGTATTGAACTTGACCATTAGGAATAATTTGCCTTGTACTGATTTAATAGACAAATAATTCTTGGTATTCTATCTCTTAATCCCTAGACTCGAGCGGGCATGAGGATTAGACATAGTGTACTTTGATCTGCCAATGGGTGAGGTCAATTGTGGCCAATAATCTATGTAGGTTGGGTGCGCGTGTTTAGTTGCTTGGTGTGCTGGTGCTTGTCGAAAGGAAACCATGTATCGGTGCGTCCGGGGTGATGTTGCTCCCGAGATGAGCTCGTAATGTTTATTATACTAAACCCGGCCGGTGGACTTATGTCCGGTATAGTAAAAAGGTCGAGTGGTACTAGTCTCGAAATTAAAGAAGTTAATTAATTAATTTATCAGTAAACTAATAAATTAAGGAGCACTATATCATTGATGTAGGGAGATTATGAATATAAATTAATTAAGTTGTTCCAGAAGCAATTCTGGTGTAGGATGGTAGTGCCAAAATTAATTCGTTAGTGGTACGATTAATTTTATAATGGGTTAATTGAATAGGTAGAATTAATTAATTGATTAATTATTCCTAAGGGTTAATTGAGTAATTAATAAAGTGGAATTATTTAATTAATTAATTAAGTCTTAAGTTTTAATTAGAATTAGGAAATCCTAGAGATTAGGAAATCTAGTAGGATTTGGTTTATCCTATCAGATTGGTTACCTAATTGGATTTGGAAACTAACTAATTACCTAAACCCATTAGGAAGACCAATCCTAAACCAACTTGGGGTCTCTCTTGTAACTCTATATATAGACAAGGGATTAGCTATTCAAGACATACAATTCAATAAGTTTTCAAGACAAGAAAACTAGAGAGAAAAAAATCCAAGAGAGAGAAATTTTATTCTCTAAAGTGGGTTGTGAGTTCCTTGGCCGGCGGCTTCACCTCCTAGCGGGCGGCAGTGCTGGAAATCATCATCCGGCGGCGGCATTTGGTGTTTGAAGTGGTGGCGCGTGGTTTTCATGCGCTAGGCGACGGTAGCTGAAATTTTCTGGCAGGTGGATTGTGGTGATTAGCTGATCAATTGGTTGCTAAATCGTTGCGCACACAACGTGCAATCAAAGACTTGAGGCATACAAGAGAATCATCTAAGTATACGCTTCAATAGGTAATTCTTATTCTTCCGCTTTTAATTAAGAATTTTTGTTGCGTGATAAATCGAATGAGTGCAAACCCAGATCCTGCGCAATGTTTTTTCAAAAGGGTTGGAATAGCGATTGTGCTAGCGTCTAGGCCTAGCAAGAGATTCCGATTCTGGAATGCATAGCACGAAAGTGAGTTTCTGGCTAGGCCCGAGCAGATAATCCTTCAATTAGTATCAGAGCCTGGTTTTAGGTTTTGTGCTTGTTCGATTTATTACATGATTTTATTTACAGGTGGTTAAGAAATCCCGACTATTATGGTTACGTTTGTATGAGTTTTAATTAAACTCCGGGACATGTCCGGATTTGATTTTATTATGAATGTTTGTAATAGTATAACCACGTGCTGGAAGTCGTGATCAAATCTGTAGTAGGATTTTTTTTTTATGTAATTTCGATTATTTAATTTTCCTAGAAAGACTTGTAGTAGGAGAATTAATTTTTTGTAATCGAAGGCATTTTGGTGGGCAACTTGAATTCGTGAGTTTTGAGTTATCGTTAATTCATAGAAACCCAGGAAACCCCAAAACAATTTGCAAGAAACGAATGAGAAATTGGTGGCAGGGGGCGGCGCCAGCGACGACTCGCCAGCAGGAGCCGCCGCCGGCAACAGCCGGGAAGCGGTAGCACCACTGTTGCGCCAGTGCGCGGCAGTAGGCGTGGCAGCAGCGCCCAACAATTGCTGCGCGCTGCTATCGCCCGCGCGGCGCGCCTTGAGCTTGTTGCATTCATGCGGCCCTTTCGGGTCGCGTTCTGGCCCGTTTTTTCCTCCAGTTTTCGTTTTTTGAAGTTCAAGACTCTTTCCATCGAGTTATGTGGCGGGACACGAGATCAAGGCAGAAGATGGAAGCGATTAAAACCATAATAGTCGAGAAATTTAATTTTCGCATTTATTTCCCGTATTTATTGTTTTAATTTTTGTGCTTTAATTTTTATGTTGTATTTTAGATGCATGATTTTAAAGCATGTTGGTTTTATGGTTGCATATAACTTAGGGTTAGTTAATTGCATGTTAAAACTGAAAAAACTCTCAATTTAGAAATCTAAGTGGGAGCGAGTTGGTTTAATATCCCCATGGCCACCATTATGAGTTCATATGCGATGTGGGTGGGCTTGCGCGTTGGCATTAGGGCCTTCCTCCATTCGGATGAGTCCAACCACGAGATCGCTAGATTATGAATTTCTGAGTAAGATGACTATAGTAAGTTTAACTAGGAGAAATGCGATACCCTCTCCATCTGAGGCGAACTATCCTGAGGTAACAAGCTCAGAAGTCTCGTAATGGCACACACTTAGTGTATGATCTGCAGTATTCCTCCCATCGAGGTTACGCTGCTTATTTGTACGGCTAAAAGCACCGACTATTAACTACATTGATCAATAGATCGTTTAGTCAGATAGTGTAGTTAATGAACTTGGTTCTTCTCAAACGAATGTGGGTTAGCGTAAACGTCCACACTATCATGGCTTGCGAGAATCTCGGTGAATGAGATTTTCGTGTATTAAAATTATTATTTTGAGGGAAATCAATAATTGTTAGAATTTTCTTATTTTCGAAATTCTAGATTTAATAACTGAAATATTGTCTGTTTATTTAATTTACAGTATTTGATTTGGCATTCAACCCCTTAGTTGTTATATTGAATGACAATAAGTTAACTGGAACTAATTATGTCGACTGGAGTGGTAACTTGGACATTGTCCTGACGGCAGAGCAGTATAAGTTTGTACTCACTGAAGTATGTCTAGATGTGCCTAACGAGAACTCTCCTCAAGTGGATAGGGATGCCTGTGCCAGGTGGGAAAAGCGGATGAGATGGCGCGGTGCTATATTTTTGCCTCTGTGTCAAATGTGCTGCAACATCAGCTTCATCCCATGGTCTCTGCCTTCAACATGATGGCTCACCTAAGGGAGATGTTCACTTATCAAGGCAGGACTGCTAGGCAATAAGCCATGAGAAAGTTGATGAACACTAAAATGGCTGAGGGCGGATCGGTGAGAGATCATGTGCTTCACATTATTAGCAACATCAACGAAATAGAGGTGTTGGGAGGTGAAATCAACCCATAAAGTCAGATAGATATCATCGTCCAGAGCTTACCCTCTAGTTTTGAGCATTTTTGGGTCAACTATAACATGAATCAAAGAGTTTACACTCTATCTGAGCTCTTAACTGATTTGGTGTCGGCCGAAGCGATCTTTCACGAGAAGAAGCAAGCTTTGGTCACAGTGAAGGCTTCAAGTTTTTCTTCTGTGCCAAAAGGCAAGAAGAATAAGAAGAAGAAGAAGAAGAAGAAAAAGAAGAAGAAGAAGAAGGCGGCCAAGAAACTTGCTGCTAAACCCAAAATCGCAAAGAAAAGCAAGCCGAAAGGCAAGTGCTTCAGGTGCAGGAAAACGGGACACTAGAAAGCGGATTGTCCAAAGCCTAAAGACACAATAGTTTATGCCCTAATTACTGAGACATGTTTAGCGGTGATTCCCACAGATATTTGATGTGTGGATTCAGGCGCCACTGATCATGTTTGTAATTCTTTGCAGGGGTTCCAAGTAAACCGGAAGCTTAGAGAGGGTGAGCTGGACATCTACATGGGCGACACTACAAGAGTGTCAGTAGAAACAGTGAGAGTAGTCATTCTGAATTTTGAAAATTCTATATTAGAGTTAGTTAACTGTCTTTATGTACCGAGTTTTAGAAAGAACCTTATTTTGGTTTCTAAACTCTTAAAGAACGACTATAAATTTATTTTTTCTGATGATTCTGTATTTATTAGAAGAAATGGAAAACTTATTTGTTCTGGTTCATTGGCTGACAATTTGTTTGTGGTCCCTGTTGTGCAAAACATAGAAACAGATAGCTCTTTATCTAACATTAATAAGAGGAAGAAACCTTATGAAATGAATCAAACCTATCTTTGGCATCTCAGGTTAGGTCATATAAACCTTAGTGGGATTCAGAGGTTGGTCAATGATGGACCTTTAGGTTCATTAGAGATTGACAGTTATTCAACCTGCGAATCTTGCTTGGAGGGTAAGATGACCAAGAGACCTTTTAAAGTAAAAGGTTATAGAGCCAAAGAAGTACTAGAGTTAATTCATTATGACTTATGTGGACCAATGTCAGTCCAAGCATGAGGTGGGCTTGAGTATGTCGTGACGTTCACGAATGACTACTCAATGTAGGGGTACATTTACCTAATGTGTCACAAGTCCGAGTGCTTTGGCAAGTTCAAACAGTTTCGGGCAGATGTAGAGAAGCATCATGGTAAGAGTATCACGATACTGCAATCAGATCGTGGTGGGGAGTACCTATCCCATGAATTTCGAGAATACCTCAGTGGGGTCAGAATTCAGTCTCAGTTGTCTGCACCTGGCACGCCACAGTAGAACGGTGTAGTAAAAAGAAGGAATCGAACTCTCATGGAAATGGTTAGGTCGATGATGAGCTATAGTCATTTGTCAAGTTTGTTCTGGGGATATGCCTTAGAAACAGCGATGTATATTCTTAATCTTGTACCATAGAAAACCGTGCCTTCAACCCCCGTAGAGTTGTGGAACGGGAGCAAGCCCAGTCTAAGACATCTCAGAATTTGGGGTTGCCCAGCACATGTGCTTAAGGCAGATGGGGCTAAGTTAGATGCGAGAATTGAATTAATGCTGTTTGTAGGATATCCTATGGGAATGAAAGGTGGTCTGTTTTATAGTCCTAAAGATCAGAAGGTGGTGGTTAGTACCAATGCTAGATTTTTGGAGGAAGACTATATCCTAGATCACAAGCCCAAGAGTAAGATAGTACTAGAAGAGCTTAGAAGACAAACTAATAATCCTGATGCACCAGCACAAGTAGATACACCACACACTGCACAAGAGATCACAGATGATGCGCCTACACAGGTGGTGCCTCTTCGTAGTGGGAGGGTTATAAGACAGCCCGACAGGTTCATTGCCATGGGAGAGGCCTCAGACCTAGTCCCAGGCACACTTGAACCTGACCCAGTAAACTACAATGAGGCTCTCCGAGATAAAGATGCAGAATCTTGGCGTAAGGCAATGATATCCGAGATGGGGTCAATGGACCACAATCAAGTCTGGGAGCTTGTGGACCTGCATGATGGGTTTAAGCCCATTGGATGCAAGTGGGTCTACAAACGTAAGAGAGGACCTGACGAAAAGATGGAAATCTTTAAAGCTAGGCTGGTGACGAAGGGGTATACTTAGAAAGAGGGAATTGATTATGAGGAAACCTTCTCCCCGGTAGCCATGCTTATGTCGATCCAGATTCTCTTGGACATAGCTGCTCATTTAGATTATGAGATATGACAGATGGATGTCAAGACAGCTTTCCTAAATGGAAGTCTTGAGGAAACCATCTTCATGCAGCAACCAGAGAGATTCATTGAAAAAGGCCAAGAGTATAAGGTTTGCAGGCCTAAGAGGTCCATTTACGGACTTAAGCAGGCATCCAGATCTGAGAACATCCAGTTTGATGAGGTAATCCAGTCTTTCAGATTTACTCAGTGTCCGGATGAGCAATGTGTGTACCGCAGACGTGATGGAAACTCAGTGGTGTTTCTTGTGCTTTATGTAGATGACATTCTATTGATTGGCAACAACAAGAAAGTGTTATCAGATGTAAAGGCATGACTATCCAAGCAATTTGATATGAAGGACTTAGGGGAAGTTAGAAATATCCTTGGGATCAAGATAATTCGAGATCGTAGGAAAAGTTCGTTAACACTCTCTCAAGCTTCATATATAGATACGATTCTGGCCTGTTTTAACATGCAGAACTCCAAGAAAGGTTTTCTACCTTTTAGACACGGAGTGCATCTATCTAAAGAATAGTCTCCCAAAACTGTTGAGGAGATAGAAGCCATGAAGACAGTTCCTTATGCTTCTGCAGTAGGAAGTCTCATGTATGTCATGTTGTGTACGATGCCTGATATGTGTTATGTCGTTGGCATTGTAAGCAGATATCAGGGTAACCCCGGGAAAGCTCATTGGGAGGCAGTAAAATACATTCTCAAGTATTTGCGCAGAACAAGAGACCAAGTGTTGGTCTATCAGGCGCCTGAGCAGGTACCCCGAGGTTACACAGATTCAGATTTCCAAGGCGACAGGGACAAGAGCAAGTCTACCTCAGGGTATGCGTTTACTCTGGGACGTGGAGCCATACATTGGCAGAGTGTCAAGCAGAAATGCGTGGTGGACACTACCATGGAGGCTGAATATGTTACCGCATCAGAGGCAGCGAAAGAAGCAGTATGGCTCAAGAACTTCCTAGTGGACTTAGGTGTGATTCCTGGTTTGCAGAAGTCTATCACTGTGTATTGTGATAACAACAGTGCAGTAGGAAACTCGAGGGAACCACGAGCCCAAAAGGCGAGTAAACATACACAACTCAAATACCACCTGATACGAGATATTGTAAAGACGGAAGACGTGGTCGTGGCTAAGATGGCATAAGAGAATAACCTTACAGATCCGTTCACGAAGACATTGACTTCAAAAGTCTTTGAGGCTCACGTGGAGGGCATGGGAATCAGATACTTAGAAGAGTCATGACATTTTTTCTAGATATATAGTAGCAGAGTATATAGGGGTTGTATGTAGATGTATGCTTAAAGCACAGCTTAAGTATTAGTGGGAGATTGTTGGAGTTTAATACATAAGCTATGCTTGTGTTGTACTTTTTCCAGTTAATATATCGATTAATGTTTTGGTTAAATTTAGTTGTGCATTATTTGTACATTTATATTATGTAGTTAGATGATGAAGTGTCTTGTGTGATACAATAGATCTCATCATTGGTTAAAAGACATAATATATAAATGAGGTTCGTAACCGAGACAGCATTGGACAAACTGTTGGTTTAGGTTATTATGTGATCCGGATAATTGGTTTGTCTAAACTAATTGAATCATATAGATATGCCCGGGGCGTATTGAACTTGACCGTTAGGAATAATTTGTCTTGTACTGATTTAATAGACAAATTTTTCTTGGTATTCTATCTCTTAATCCCTAGACTCGAGCGGGCATGAGGATTAGACATAGTGTACTTTGATCTGCCAATGGGTGAGGTCAATTGTGGCCAAGAGTCTCGGTAGGTTGGGTGAGCGTGTTTAGTTGCTTGGTGTGCTGCTGCTTGTTGAAAGGAAACCATGTACCGGTTCGTCCGGGGTGATAGTGCACCCGAGATGAGCTCGTAATGTTTATTATACTAAACACGGCCGGTGGACTTATGTCTGGTATAGTAAAAAGGTCGAGTGGTACTAGTCTTGGAATTAAAGAAGTTAATTAATTTATTTATCAGTAAATTAATAAATTAACGAGCACTATATATTTGATGTGTGGAGATTATGAATATAAATAAATTAAGTTGTTCCGGAAGCAATTCTGGTGTAGGATGGTAGTGCCAAAATTAATCCGTTAGTGGTACGATTAATTTTGTAATGGGTTAATTGAATAGGTAGAATTAATTAATTGATTAATTATTCCTAAGGGTTAATTGAGTAATTAACAAAGTGAAATTATTTAATTAATTAATTAAATCTTAAGTTTCAATTAGAATTAGAAAATCCTAGAGATTAGGAAATCTAGCAGAATTTGGTTTATCCTATCAGACTGGTTACCTAATTGAATTTGGAAACTAATTAATTACCTAAACTCATTAGGAAGACCAATACTAAACCAACTTGGGGTCTCTCTTGTAACTCTATATATAGACAAGGTATTAGCTATTCAAGACATACAATTCAATAAGTTTTCAAGACAAGAAAATTAGAGAGAGAAAATCCTAGAGAGAGAAATTTTATTCTCTAAAATGGGTTGTGAGTTCCTTGGCCGGCGGCTTCACCTCCTAGCGGGTGGCAGTGCTGGAAATCATCATCCGGCGGCGGCGTTTGGTGTTTGAAGCGGCGGCGTGTGGGGCGGCTCTCGGTCGGCGGCGGCAGTTGGAATTTTTTGGCAGGTGGATTGTGGTGATTAGCAGATCAATTGGTTGCTAGATCGTTGCCCACACAACGTGCAATCAAAGACTTGAGGCATACAAGAGAATCACTTCAGTATACGCTTCAATAGGTAATTTTTATTCTTCCACTTTTAATTAAGAATTTTTGTTGCGTGATGAATCGAATGAGTGCAAACCTAGATCCTGCGCAATGTTATTTCAAAAGGGTTGGAATAGCGATTGTGCTAGCGTCTAGGTCTGGCCAGAGATTTTGATTCTGGAATGCATAGCACGAAAGTGAGTTTCTGGCTAGGCCCGGGCAGATAAATTTTCATCAAAAGGGTTCCCGAATCTAGTGCTTTCAAAGGGGATGGGTACTTTGGGTGGTAGAAGGAAAAAGGTCTTCAAAGGGAAGAACTTCAGGAGAGCAACCACAAGCTTATTCTATCATAAACTTGATAAATACTTAAAAGTGATGACTTGAGAGAGTAAGTTGATTATGAACTTGGTTTTCTTGCTTCAAATTATGATTGAGAAGGCTGAATTCTTTGTCTATTTATAGGAGAAGAAATGTCATTGAAGTTACAAGCTTATCCCTCAACCATAGACTAGTCTTGATACAATTCAAACTTTAGCTTAGCTCTCAAAACCCTAACTTGTGTGGCTTAAATTCAATATTAATTTTTGAACGAATTTGGAATGAAAGAACACATCTTATAGACCTTAAGTCCTTCTACGGTTGGAGTCTTGAGTGTTGTAGAAGTTTCTACCTCTTTGGAGAAGTAATTGGCCGAGAATTCTTGAAGTAGTGGACTTCACTTGTGCTGAAATTCTAGAGAGTTGTTGTAACCAACTATACTTCTTGTTCAGCCTCCTAAACTCTTTGGATGATTAGAACTCCTCAAATTAGTGTAATTATAATGAAGAACCAAATTTGAGGAGTATTCCTTGTAGGTTTATGAGCCATCCTTCAACTATACTTCATCTAGGCAAAATTCAGCAACCTTGCAAACTGATTCCCACATGAGAGAGAGTGGTGTAACTAGAAACTCTTCCAATCAGCCTATTGGGTTTGAATACTGAAAGTTTTGCTCGTATGAAAAACTATTTCTCGGTTTTACATATCGAGTTAAATGTTTCACTTATATGCCTTATGTTTTACATATGTTGTTCACTTATATCTAGAGACTAGATGATGAGGTGTCGAGTGTAATACAGTAGATCTCATCGTTGGTTAAAGTTTTGGTATATAAACTAGGCTCGTGACTGAGACAGTTTGGACATACTGTCGGTTTTAAGTCATTATGTGATTTTGAGATTGGGTTGTCTAAACTAATTGAATCATATAGATATGTCCGAGACACATTGAGCATGGCCTATTTAGGATGAATTCTCTTCTACTGAGATAGACTATTTGATCCTAGTATTCTATCCCTTAATTCCATAGACGAGAATGAGCACAAAGATTGAGCATTGCGTTGTTTGTTCTGCCAAAGAGTGCAGTCGCTTAAGGCCTATAGTCTCGGTAGGTTGGCTACGTGTGTTTGGTTACTTGGTGTGTCGTTGCGAGTCAAAGGAAACCATAAACCGATACGTACAGGTTGATGGTGCTCTCGAGATGAGTTTGAAATGTTTGTTACACTAAACCCGACCGATGGACTTTATGTCCAGTATAATAAAAAGGTCGAGTGGTACTAATCTCAGATTATAAAAAGTCAATAAATTAATTTATCAGTAAATTAATGAATTGACGAGCACTATATCTTTAACGTGGGGAGAATAAAGAATAAATTATTTTAGTGATTTCGGAAGCAATTTCGGTTTGAGTAGTGATTTCATAATTAATCCGTTAGTGGTACGATTAATTATATGCTGAGTTAATTGATCAAATAGAATTAATTATTTAATTAAATTAATCCTAAGGGTCAATTGATAAATTGACAAGGTGGAATTAATTAATTAATTAATTAAGTCTTTAAGTTCAATTATAATTAGGAAATCTAATTAGATTTGGAAACTAATTGAGATTTAGAAATTAGTTAATCCAAAGCCCAACAAGAAGGTTTAACTCAAACTCACTTAAGCTTTTGTAACTCTATAAATAGACGAGGGATTAGCAAGACACAATACACAATTCATAATTCACAAACTCTTAGAGAGAGAAAGCTAGAGAGAGAAGCTCTCAAAGTCTTTGTGCGATTCCTGAGGTGTGAGTCCGAGTGACGGGTTGTTGACTAGCAGCAGCGCGGACTTAGGCGAGTAACGGCGGCACGTCATCTCATGCGCGGCGGTGTCATGCTCTCTTTGGTCGGCGCGTGAACTCCACGCACAGCAACGGCAGTGACAGTAGCTGGATTATTTTCCGACGAGTTTTGTGAAGAGTTTTTCATTTTTGTTGATCTGTTCGTTTGGTAGATAATTGCCCACACAGTTTCTAGACGCGTCTCAGAGTCATACAAGCGATTACTTAAGGGACACACTTCAAGAAGTCGATTTCTATCTTTCCGTTTTTATTAGTTATCATAAATTTGTATGTGTGATAAATCGAATAAAGAAGAACTAATATCCGATGCTCGTGTGGTATTTCAAAAGGGTTTGAATCGTATTACACGAGTGTTCGGGTTAGTTGAGAATCTCAGATTCTAGAATGCGTAACACGAAAGTGATATTTTTTACCGAGCCCAGGCAGATAATTCCGTCACAGCCACCAATGAGTCTCCCATCTTTAGGATTCCTCATAGGGTTAAAACTCTGAGTTAGAACCCTTCTAGAAGTAATAAAAACCGGACTTCCCTTTAGTGTAGTCTCTCTACCGAGTTTTGACAATGTTTCCCTCCAAAAGAATTTTCTACTTGGGCTGGGTTTCTTCTCTTTATTTATCATAGTCTATTACATTTAATTAATTAATTAAGGCCTAAACATTGGGCCAAAATTAATTAATAAGCCATTAAACATAGGCTTGGCAAAAAACAACACGAATTAAAAACAATATAAGGCTAACAAGAGGCCTAATTTATTCAAGCCAATAAAACAATCATAGCCGAATTATTAAATGACTAAACTAGCAATTTGGACCACATTTAAGAGAGATAAAAACTAAATAAATAGGCTGAAAAATAATAAAAAATTAAAAAGGTAAAGGTTTGAGAAATGCCCCTAGGATGGTAACACTTACTCCTCCAAAATAGTAAAAAACTCCTCCCCTAACTAATGCTCCGATATTATTTATCAAATGAGTAAATTGCATTGTCCCCTAGTTGTAGTATATAACTATTGTGTATGTATATAAATTATATATCAAAATCTATATCATAAAAATTAAAATTAGAATATAAGTTTCATATTATTACTTTTTTACATATAATATTTTCATTATAAAAATAATG
Organism: Knoxia roxburghii; assembly: GCA_030378225.1. Classification (NCBI taxonomy): domain Eukaryota; kingdom Viridiplantae; phylum Streptophyta; class Magnoliopsida; order Gentianales; family Rubiaceae; genus Knoxia; species Knoxia roxburghii. The sequence continues at coordinate 37,366,727 of CM059420.1, read as the reverse complement.
AAATTTTTTTTAAAAAAAGTAAAAATAAAATTTGAGAAGAAAGATAACTGTACGTCAACTTAATACCTTAAATTTTAATTATGTGATACTTTTATTATATTATTCTCTTTAATTTTTTAATAATAATTAATAGATGGGTACAATTACTTGAAAAAAAAAATGGGTACAATAGAGTTGTGGGCTAGATTTGCCAACGACGCTCCCTTTTGGGGTGTGGTTGGAGATGGTGGTGAGTAGGGGTGAATAAACGTGGTCATTCATCCTCTAATCAGCTAATGGGAGAGCCCAAACTGCATTGACATCCATCCATTATTCATCGTTTCCGTTCGCAATTTCTCATGAATGGGATGTCTATGCTAACATAGTTTGGACCTAACTTGACAAATTATATCATACTCCTAGGAATAAACCACCTGGTTTACTCCTAGCTGGTTTACTTCTAAAAAACCAGGACATGGGCTAAATACACTTTCCTCCACCGCTTCTCTTCTATTCTTCATTCTTCTCTCTCTCTCTCTCTCTCTCTCTCTATCTATCTCTCTCTCTCTCTCTCTCTCTCTCTCTTTCCCTCATTTCTCTCTTCACCACTCAATCTTCCATCTTCCCAGAACGCAACTCCAAATCCGCCGTCATCACCTCCGCAGCCGAGCCCGCTCCTCCACCGCTTCTCTCAGCCGCGGTTCCTCCACCTTTGCCTCTGCTAAGGTGGAGGAAGGATTGCCGCCGATCTTGACGGCTCTTGAGGTGCTTGATAATCAGATCCGCCTTGTGCTTGAGGTGGCTCAACATTTGGGTGAAAATGTTGTTCGGTGTATTGCCATGGATGGTACCGAAGGGCTTATGTAAACGGACGCCGGCAGCAATGACCCCAACTCCAAGTACGCCGGCAGTAGCCGATAAGTTCAGACGTGGTGCTTGTTGACGGGCTTATGTAAACTGGCTTATGTAAACTCGAATGTGTACTTATGTAAACTGAGGGTTCTGAACTACTTATGTAAACTGAGGGTTCTGAACTACTTATGTAAACTGAGGGTGTTGAACTATTTATGTAAACTGAGGGTTCTGAACTACTTATGTAAACTGAGGGTGCTGAACTACTTATGTAAACTGAGGGTGATGAACTACTTATGTAAACTGAGGTTGCTGAACTACTTATGTAAACTGAGGCTGCTGAACTACTTATGTAAACTGAGGGTGCTGAACTACTTATGTAAACTGAGGGTTCTGAACTACTTAAGTAAACTGAGGGTTCTGAACTACTTTTGTAAACTGAGGGTTCTGAACTACTTATGTAAACTGAGGATTCTGAAACTACTTATGTAAACTTAGGATTCTGAACTACTTATGTAAGCTGAGGGTTCTGAACTACTTATATAAACTGAGGGTTCTGAACTACTTATGTAAACTGAGGGTGCTGAACTACTTATGTAAACTGAGGGTTCTGAACTACTTCTGTAAACTGAGGGTTCTGAACTACTTATGTAAACTGAGGGTTCTGAACTACTTATGTAAACTGAGGGTGCTGAACTACTTATGTAACTGAGGGTGCCGAACTACTTATGTAAACTGAGGTTCTGAACTACTTATGTAAACAGAGGGTGCTGAACTACTTATGTAAACTGAGGGTGCTGAACTACTTATGTAAACTGAGGGTGCTGAACTACTTATGTAAACTGAGGGTGCTGAACTACTTATGTAAACTGAGGGTGCTGAAGTGAGCTAGTTGAAGTGAGCCTCATTTTTTGACTTTTTTTTTTTTTTTTTTTTTTTGCTAGGAGTAGTACTCCTAGGAGTATAATATACGAACTGACCTAACTTGACCTGTTTGGTTATTATTATTATTATTATTATTTATTTTTATTAATATAAAATATATTTTTATAATTTGTCTAATTTGATTTCACTAATATATTTTGAGACTATTTTGTCTTGACTCGATCCCTTTGATTTTTTTGAACTTTAATTTTTTCTGTTCATAAACATATGAAATCATAATGAAATCTTGATTGACCTGTTTTCATGCAGGTTAACTTATTTTGACTCGAGTTTATCTTTTTTATTTTTTGGTCTTTGTTTTTCTTTCATTCATATTAATTGAAAATTGATTAATTTGACCCCAATTGAACAGTTTTGACCCGAGGCTACTATCCATTTTGATCATAGTAATTGTCACACCCCCAAACGCTGATAGAAGATTAGCGGAATTTCTCTAAGGCAGCAAAGTAATGAACCAAAAATACCAAACGGAACAAAACTCACTGTAAGTGATTTTAACGGGCTAAAGTTCCAAAACTCAGTGCAACTTTTATTGAACCCTCTCAACTAGTTACAAAGAATTTCCGTTCCAAATTTCAGCCTCACACTTAGCCAAATCTCAACCAATTAATCTAACTACCCTCTAAGCTAAACTAGCCAACACAATATTTTGGAATTCCTTTACCAAAATGAGCTAACCCTACAAATGAGCAAGGTTCGGCCTATTTATAGGCTCACAATTTCGTGTTTGACAGCCCCAAATACATAGGCTTGGCTAAATCTTTAAGAAACGGTTACAAGACACGTTTCAGGTCACTACTCACATTTTCTGGACGAACAGTTCATGATCTAGGCCACTTCCGTTCATGTTCTAGAAACTTTTGCCCACGTTCTCAACCGCTCAACCATCATTCAAGTTGTAGCTCAACTTCGGCTCAATCATGTTGCAACTTCCCTCACTTATCGTAACTGAAGACCAGCCCATTCGACCGTATGCGCATTCTACCGCAACTGAAGACCAGCCCGCCAGCCTTGTGCATATTTTACCGCAGAGCTCGAACACTTCTCGACATCTATCGGTCATCTTTCGAAATCTACCCCCAATGCTCAAGTCAATTTTCACCAATTGCCCATATTGCTCGGTAAATCTCGAAGGACTTCGACCAATTCTGTCTATCGCTCAAAAAACTCGACCACCGTCTCTTTTGTGCGCCATTTCTCTGTCATGCCCACAAACTCTCGACACTCGGTGCCTCTTTGAGCATTTTCTCGGCCATGAATGTATGTTCCCTTCAAACTTGCCCATCCGTTCACTTTTCCTCCGCCAACATGAATTAATTCTCAGCCAACCCACCAAAGCCAAGTCAACTATGAATTCCACATGAACACACAAGTTAGTAATAACAAGAAGATAGAATTAGGCAACACTTTTACCGCTAACAAACCTCCCCCACTTAATGATTTGATGCCCTTATCAAATTTCAAGCAACTTTGGTCCATCAATCTCGTACCATTGAACTCCGTTTGATTCCTGAACCAAACACTTAACATTTCTTCGACCAATAAAGAAAAAACAGGTAATTCAACCTCTGAACTACTCCACACCCCATGGGGTCTCGAGGACATTGAACTTAATTTTTCTGTTCAACACGCTTCTCCAACCCAACTTGAAGAAATAACCGGTCATACTAGTTTCCCTCGACCAAAATTAGCACAACTGATAAGTCTATTAGTTTAGTGTTTTTTTTTATTGAATATCTTGTAGATTTATAGACTTTATGAGATGAATTGTTGCTCATGTTCACATTTTTTGTGTTAGGGACTGAATTCTAGATTTTGAAGGTATTTTGCTCAGTTTTACACATATAGGGATCAAACTGCAAATTTTCAGAAATTATGGGGTCGAAATGGAAATACTGAAGACTTCAGGGACTAAGTTGCAGTTGCTGGAATTTTTGCAAACAGATTGCTGCTGAACTCTTTTTGCTTTGCTAGATTGTCGTTTGCTAGAAAGAATTAGTCAAAGATTAGGAGTGAGAATTTTAAATCTTTTGGTTACTTTATTTAAGGAAAAATATTATCTTATCTTTTCACTAGTTTACTATGTTAGGAAGAGTTTTATAAATAGAAGAGACTCTGTTCTCTGTAGAAGGGGGTAGCAGACAATAGAATTTTAGAAAAGTGTTGTTTTCTCTTTATTTTCATTATTTAGTCTTTCGAGAATTTTCAAACCATGTTCATGAACATGAGTGGCTAAGTTTTTAATTTTCAATTCAAGGGATTGATTCAATCGTTATGTTGTGAGGTATTGTTTTTAATTTAATTTCTTTCTATAACTCAAGTGCATTTGTTGCTTTAGAAAATTCAGAACTATGAACACTCGTTGAATTGATGACTTAATAGGTATTTATTCTTCTTCTGCTATTCATCAATTAAGTGTTACGTAATAGACATAATCGGTGAAATTAGGTAGCAATTAGGCGATTCATGTATGTTGGTGAGACAAGTACATACATGATAACCTGAGACGCAACAAATATGCATAATTACTTAAAAGTAGCTATTTCTTTTAATTAGTTTGTAGCCAATTAATTTTTTGAATTTCTTGCTGTTATGATTAGACATGGAACGCTATCGTATCCAATCTGTCATAACAAGATTAATCAAATGCCAGGTTTGGTTAGTGATATTGAAAAATCTATATTTAATATGACTATTCTATTAAATGTAGGAATTGGCGATTTGAGTAAAAGAACGCTTTTGAACCCATGATCAACGTGACGATTGAATAATCTTTTCTTTGGATTGAATATTTTTACCATTGAATTTATTTTATCTTTTTATAGTTTAATTTTATTCTTGAATCCAAATTTGAGGTTTTTTGGTTATCGTTGGTTTAGAATTACAAATTGGTTCCCTCGGGATTTTGACCTGGTACCACTATCGCTACAAATCAATTGTAGTTTGGTAGAAAACCGGATTTATTTTGGGTGCCTCGACAAGCATTGCCAACAACTCCAAGGCATCTTCCGATTCCCCACTTCATACATCCCATTCTACTACGAAATGGACTCAATGGTTAGCGACCTCCCATAATTACCCCAAAGATATAACTGAAAGAAACCTTATCCACGCCTGAAGGCTACTCGAACAACTGAATTGCTCCAACATGTACAATCTCATCTGAGACTTCCTCTACCCGAACTGAGTTTGTACTAGCGACCTGTTCCCTTAACGGACAGTCACGAACCCGATGCCCTTGTTTGCACACTTGAAACAACTTGTTACCTTCAGTTTCTCACTTGTAGTCGGAGTAGGGATGCTGTCTTTGCTTGGATTCTCAACAACTTTCTCCTTCGCCTATGCCTTGTCCTTATTAGGCATTTTGGCCTCATCACCACCCATTGGTACCTGCAATTCAACTAACCCATCCTCCACCTGAAGTGTTTGGGTTAAGTTCCTCAAAATTTGAGCGACGCACCTCCGCTTGCTCCTACGATTGCAATCCCGCCACGAAGTTGAAGATCTTGTCCTCCTCTGATATGCCTTCAACATCCAACATTAAAGAAGAAAATTCTTTAACATAAGCACGAATGGAACTTACTTGTTTGAGCCTTCTTAATGACTCCCGCGCCATCCAACCTGCATTCGAAGGAAAAAACTGAGCTTGCAACTCCTTCTTCAACCCATCCCAAGTCTAGATTTCCAGCCGACTATTATCCTTAGCACTTGTCCTCCACTAGAGCTTCGCATCTCCGTCGAGGTACATGCTAGCAATCATAACCCGTTCCATTTTTGACACATGGGCAGCCACAAAATACTGCTCCATATCCCAAATGAAATTCTCAAGTTCCTTAGCACTTCGAACTCCTCCAAAGGCCTTCAGTTCTGGAACCTTGATTTTCCGACCGAACGAAAAAAATGTTGTTGTCAATTGAACCATTACCGACCACTTTCTTCATCAAAGTCACATATTCTGTCACCCTTCGTAACTCGAAAAGATCATCCTTCATTTCTTCCTGTGAAACCGTGATATCCAATCTTCTCGTCAAGACCACAATGTTTAGCTTAATCGACTCCAAAGCATCAATCATCAATGTAGGCTGAGAAGAACTTGAAGAAGCCACACCAACAAAAACTTTCCTTTCAAGCTCCCGAGTTCTAGTCTCCAAATACTCAAGAGACCTTCGCAACTCATTGATTGAAGCCCAAAAATTCATCATTTCATCAACAGTGCCCAGAAGACAAAGCAAAGACGCAATCTGAGACTCAATTCGGTCAACTCAATCCCCCAATGACTTCACCATGTTCAAAACCGATCAACATGCACACTGCACTTGTAACAACAATGGAGGTAGCCAACGAACGAACCAACCTGCGGCTCTAATACCAAAATTGTCACACCCCCAAACGTTGACAAAAAATTAGCGGAATTTCTATAAGGCAGCAAAGTAATGAACCAAAAATACCAAATTGAGTAAAACTCAACGCAAGTGATTTTAAAGGGCTAAAGCCCCAAAACTCAGTGCAACTTTTATTTAACCCTCTCAACTAGTTAAAAAGAATTTCCGTTCCAAATTTCAGCCTCATACTTAGCCAAAATTTTAACCAACTAGTCTAACTTCCCTCTAAGCTAAACTAGCCAACACTCTATTTCGGAATTCTTTTACCAAAACGAGCTAACCCTACAAATGAGCAAGGTTCGGCCTATTTATAGGATCAAAATTTCGTGTTTAACAGCCCTAAGCACATAGGCTAGGCTAAAGCTTTAAGAAACGGTTACAAAACACGTTTCAAGTCACTACCCGTATTTTTCGAACGAACAGTCCACGATCTCGGCCACTTCCATTCATGTTCTAGCAACTTCTGCCCACGTTCTCAACCGCTCAACCGTTATTCAAGTCTTAGCTCAACTTCAGCTCGATCATGTTGCAACTTCCCTCACTTGTCGCAACTGAAGACCAGCCCGTTCGACCTTGTGCGCATTATGCCGCAACTGAAGACCAGTCCGCCAGCCTTGTATGTATTTTTCCGCACAACCCTCGACATCTATCGGTCATCTTTCGAAATCTTCCCCCACTGCTTGAGCCAATTTTCACTATTTCCCTCATTGCTCGATAAATCTCGAAGGACTTCGGCCAATTCTGTCGATCGCTCATAAAACTCGACCACCGTCTCTTTTGTGCACCATTTCTCGGTCATGCCCCCAAACTCTAGACACTCGGTGCTTCTATCCTCATTTCCTCGACCATGAACGTATGTTCCCTTCAAACTTCCCATCGATTAACTTTTCCTCGGCCACATGAATTAATTCTCAGCCAACCCACCAAAGCCAAGCTAACTATGCATTCCACATGAACACACAAGTTAGTAATAACAAGGAGATAAAATTAGCCAGTATTTTTACCACTAATAGTAATCCATTCGACATTTTTTTTTGTAGGTTTTTAAATTTTTTCAATCATCCTGATATAAAAATAATTCTTTGATATGATTGAATAGATTTGACTCCAACTTACCTGTTTTGTCCTTCTTTCGGGTCTGACCTTTAGATTTTTTCAATTTCTCAATTGTTTTTCTCCTAAAAATATATAGTTTTAAAGATTAGTCCAACCTCAACTCAATCAACCAATTTTGGGGCCCGGGACCAAAAGATCCAAAACATGGGGGTATGGACTGAAATATTTGATTTTGAGGGGTGTGGACCGAAAATAGGCCTTTCGAATTTTACAAATCCGAATGTCTAATTAATTTGAACATTCGGATTTTAAAAATTCGAATGTTTAATTAATTTCAAATAAAAATCGGATAAGTTTAAAATAAAAATCGGATAAATGCAATTTTAAATTTTTAAAATAATATCCTAATCCAATTTTTGTAAATCTGGATTTTTTTCTAGTTTTTGTAAATCCATTTTAAAATAAGATGACCAAAGATTCCAGTTTTTAAAAATATTCAATTTCGAAAAATTCTTTTTGAATTCACATTTTTTATTTCATTCAATCGGATTTATCAACTTTTGTGAATCTGATTTTTTTATTTCATTCAATCAGATAAACTTTTGTTTTTGAAATGTTCAATCGGATAAATCTTAATGAATGAAATACACAATTTATTTCGTAAAATTTCTTAACAATCGGATTCACAAAATCCAAATTTGAGAAGATTCAGATTATGCAAATCCGAAAGGCCTATTTCCTTCCACACCCATAAATTTCATATTTTTCAGTCTACGTTTCTAATTATTAGATTTTCTTGGTCAAAGTGTTGAAAAAATATGAATAATTCAGCTCGTAAGTGAACAAATGTCAAAACAAGTTGGTCCAACTCAAATTGGCCAAATTAATTATAAAAATAATTGTACATTAATAAGAATAAGAAAAATATACATACCAAAAAAAACGTATTAACGAGTCAAAATGGAACAATCATGTTAAAATAGAACAATAAAAGTCATATAGATCAAATCGTAAAAGTAATTTTACATTAATATCAATAAAAAAATGTAATTAATATCTACCGCCCACCTTTTTAATATTATCGCCTGATTAAATTATAAAAAATTCCCAATTTTAATAACTATCATCCGTCTTTTTAATATTCTCCGTCCACTCTCATATTTACAATATAACCCTTACTTTTAATGTTTTCCGCCTGCCTAATTTACTAATATAACCTTATAATATAGTAACAATTTAAAAAATTAATTACTAATTTTTCATTATGAAATCAAATATTAGTATTTTTATAATAATTCATACTTAAATGTTTAAATTAAATTTAATTTGACAAAAATATACCGTGCCAAAAAAAATTTCAGCAAAAATCTAGTTTGACAAACTATATTAAAACCTAATGATGGAAATGTGAAATAAAAATTTTGACAAAATGGAGTTTTGGCACCAAGATAATTTGACAAAAATATATTTGTCAAAAAAAAATTTCAGCAAAAAACTAGATATATGTCATTTAAATTATTTTTTCAAAAAATGATTTGGTTAACTATATATATGTCATATGCATAAATTGACATTTACAAAAGTCATCAAAATATCATTTTATCAATTGTTATAAAAAAATTTATGTTTTTAATTTAAGAAACATATAAAATAGCGAGTATAATAAATAGTTTGTACTATTTTTGAAGTAATGGACTGCAATGTGCATATTTAGGAACTAATTTCAGCACTATGCAGTTCGCATTAGGAAATGTGAAGTTCCTTATTTTAAAAAAATAAAAATAAAAAACGAGAGTTCGTATTTGAGAAATGCGAACTTTGAACCCTCCATAGTCTCCCAAACTCTATCTATTTAAATGAGGGGTATTTTAGTCAATTTTATGACTAAAATTGGGGTATTATATTTTTATTTTTCATAATTATCGCCCAAATTTTTAATAACTACTGTCCATGAAATTAACAGATTTTATGGGGATATTTTTGTCTTAAAATGAACGATAATATTAAGAAGGTGGGCAATAGATATTAACCCCATAAAAAAAATATCAATGACTAAGAAAACTTCAAGGTAATTTATATGGTATAGGACCACCATGCAATTTTACTCCTACCCCTAATATAGTAGTAGTTTCTATTTTAGCCCCCCAATTGTATTCGTAGTTTCTTTTTTAAAAAAACTCGGACAGACACCTTTACATATCCGAATGCTATATAAGCTTCATTTTTTTCTTTTGTCCGCGCGTTTGTTGCAGATCTTTTGCTTCGTCTTTTGCTACCATTTTTCGTCTTTGTATTTCGCTTGGATTCTTTTGCTTCCAATTTTGACCCAATTTTGATTACGGTATGTATTTGATGATGGTGATTGATTTTCGTTTAAGAATTTGTTGTTTCTCTATTTTTCATCTTCGTGTTTCGCTTAGTTTGTTGTCGTTTGTGCTCTGTTTTATCTTTCGATTGAGTTTTTGCTTCGAATTTGATAATTAAGGTATTATTCCTGTGTTTTGATTTTTTCGGTTGATTTATGTGTTTGAAATTGTTGTTTCTACGATTCTGTTCTTCTTCGCGTTTTATTTTTTAGCGAATATTATTGCTTAACGTCTATTTTTTTATTGATAGATCATTCTGGATTGAAGAAATTGCAATGGATGATACTGTTGATTTCTTTCACAAAGAAGATGCTCCTGAATTGTTTGATTTTGATAAATAGGAAGAATCTGTGGTATCTATGTTGGAAAGTAAGTCATGATGTGATATTAGTTATTCATTGATCTGATATTACGTTTTTATTGATCTGATAATAGTTTTATGTTGATATGATATGTTTTCAGTATATTATTTTGGATCTATATGTATTGTGGTATGATATTAGTTTTAGTTGATGTGATATTAGTTATGCATTGATCTGATATTAGTTCTATGTTGATGTGATACGTTTTCAATATATTGTTCTGAATCTATTAGATGATAGTTGACATCAGATCAGCGTAGTATATATATCAGATCAGAAAGTAATAGACATCAGATCAACATATTATAGATATCAGATCAATAATATTAATCAAATCATACAATAGAACCAAACATACTGAACAAGGAGGATTATAATTATAGACATCAGATCAACTGACTATAGATATCAGATCAATTGCCTATAGATATCAGATCAACTGACTATAGATATCAGATCAACTGACTATAGGTATCAGATCAGCTAACGATAGGTATTAGATCAACTGACTATAGATATCAGATGAACTAACTATTGACATCAGATCAAGCATATAAAAGAAAATAATATAATAGAACTCAAAGATAATTAACAGTGTATAAAGTCATTGTCTGGATGATATGATATTAGTTTTTTGTTAATCTGATATTAATTTGGAGTTGATCTGATATTAAATCACACGCATGGATATAGACGTTTCTGGACCTGATGCTAGTTGTTTTTGACTTGGTGCTAATTGTTCTGAGACGTGGTGGGTTGTCTTTGTGAAAAAAATCTGTTTAAATTTACATGCATGGATGTAGATGTTTCTGGACGTGGTGCTAGTTGTTTTTGGACGTGGTGCTAGTTGTTCTTAGACGTGGTGGGCTGTCTTTGTGAAGAAAATCAGTTTAAATTCACATGCATGGATGTAGACTTTTTCGGACGTGGTGCTAGTTGTTTTTGGACGTGGTGCTAGTTGTACTGAGATGTAGTGGACTGTCTTTGTAAAAAAATCAGTTTAAATTCACACGCATGGATGTATACGTTTTTGGACGTGGTGTTTGTTATTTTTGACGTGGTGCTAGTTGTTCTGATACGTGGTGGGATGTCTTTGTGAAAAAAATAGCTTAAATCACATGCATGAATGTAGATGTTTCTGGACGTGGTGCTAGTTGTTTTGAGACGTGGTGGGCTGTCTTTGTGAAAAAAATCAGTTTAAATTCACACGCAAGGATGTCTTTGTTAAGTATGTTTTAGTTCTATTGTATGATTTCTTTTATATTCTTGATCTGATATCTATAGTCTGTTGATCTGATGTCTACTATTTTGTGATCTGATGTCTATATAATCATGATTTAATCCCCTTGTTAATTATGTTTTAGTTATATTTTATGATTTCTTTTATATTCTTGATCTGATATATATAGCCTGTTGATCTGATGTCTATATAATCATGATGCGATCTCCCTTGTTAAGTACGTTTTAGTTCTATTGTATGATTTCTTTTATATTCTTGATCTGATATATATAGCATGTTGATCTGATGTCCATATAATCATGATGTGATCTCCCTTGTTAGGTACGTTTTAGTTCTATTGTATGATTTCTTTTATATTATTGATCTGATATCTATAGTCTGTTGATCTGATGTCTATATAATCATGATGTGATCTCCCTTGTTAAGTATGTTTTAGTTCTATTGTATGATTTCTTTTATATTCTTGATCTGATATCTATAGTCTGTTGATTTGATGTCTATATAATCATGATGTGATCTCCCTTGTTAAGTATGTTTTGGTTCTATTGTATGATTTCTTTTATATTCTTGATCTGATATCTATAATCTGTTTATATGATGTATAGTATTATGTGATCTGATGTCTATATATCATGATGTGATCTTCCTTTTTAAGTATATTTTAGTTCTATTGTATGATTTCTTTTATATTCTTGATCTGATATCTATAGTCTATTGATCTGATATCTACTGTATTTTTTTTTAAAAAAAAAGCTGCGTGTCAAAAAAAAAAAATTATAGCGCGCACTGTAGTATGCTACTGTAAGAGTAAAATTCATCATACTCCTATAGATCCACCGTATACGAATCCAAAGTTCAATGGGTCCATTCAAATCAAAATTGATAAGCCATGGCAGAAAAAGGTCAAACCTGGTCAAATTGCCAAATTATAGGGAAAAATAATTTTATATTAATATATACCCAAAAAAAAAATTAAATGGTTTAACTTAAACTTGGTATATTGTCAGTCCGTATACCCTGTACACAGTGGTACATGTACCTACTACTATATATAGTAATTTTTTGCTTAACAACTGTACACTTACTAAATATAGTAAGTTTCGCCCACGCGCGCGCTCGCTGAGTCCACAACGTCTTCGCTGAGTCCACAACGTCTCAGAACAACTGCCGCAACGTCCAAAAAACAACTGTCGCAACGTCTACATCCAGGCATGTCCACCACGTCTCATAACACAAGCACCACGTCAAAAACAACTAGCACCACGTCCAGAAACGTCTACATCCATTCATGTGAATTTAAACTGATTTTTTTCACAAATACAACTAGAACCACGTCAAAAACAACTAGCACCACGTCCAGAAACGTCCTCATTCATACGTGTGAATTTAAACTGATTTTTTTCACAAAGATAGTCCACCACGTTTCAGAACAACTAAAACCACGTCAAAAATAACTAGCACCACGTCCATAAATGTCTACATCTAGGCATGTCCACAACGTCTTCGCTGAGTCAACAACGTCTCAGAACAACTGCCGCAACGTCCAAAAAATAACTGTCGCAACGTCTACATCCAGGCATGTCTACAACGTCTCCTAACACTAGCACCACGTCCAGAAACGTCTACATCCATGCATGTGAATTTAAACTGATTTTTTCACAAATACAACTAGAACCACGTCAAAAAAAATAGCACTACGTCCAGAAACGTCCTCATCCATGCGTGTGAATTTGAATTGTTTTTTTTTTTACAAATACAGTCCACCACGTCTCAGAACAACTAGAACCACGTCAAAAACAATTAGCACCACGTCCACAAACGTCTACATCCAGGCATGTCCACAACGTCTTCGCTGAGTCAACAACGTCTCAGAACAACTGCCGCAACGTCCAAAAAATAACTGTCGCAACGTCTACATCCCAGCATGTCCACAACGTCTACTAACACTGCCGCAACGTCCACCTACGTCCAAAAAATAACTGCCGCAACGTCCACCAACGTCCAAAAAACAACTGCCGCAACGTCAAAAAAATCTATATCCAGGCATGTGAATTTAAGTTGAATTTTTCACATAACACCTTCCACAACGTCTCCTAACACGGCCGCAACGTCCCCGCACGTCCAAAAAAATTGCTGCAACGTCCAAAAAACGGCTTAGCTAATTTTAGTAATGTAAAAAGCAGATACCATTTAAGTAACTATTAGTAGGAAAAAACCAAAAAAAAAATTGTCAGGGGCGAGACTCGAACCCTGGTTATTTTAGTCTTGTGACTTTCCAAAAAATTCAATTGCCATTAATCCACTTAAAGTTAGTTGACATATAATTACACTTTTTTGTACATGTCATTTAAAAGATCACTATTGTCAATATTGAATTTCCCATCTCCCAATATATAGGTCAGTAGAACCCCGGAGGAACAAGGTTTTCATGCATGCAAATCGTAAAAAACTATTTTTTATACATGTCAAATGTTTCGTCAAAAATTCAAAAAACCCTTGAAATTATTAAAAATCTTTCGTATCTTTTAAAATATGACGTTTTTTGGAGTTTCGAGCTGCCCAAACCGCCTTCGGCGCAAAGTTATGACCATTTAAAGTTTTCGTCCAAAACCACACATTTTTCAATATCGGAACCATCTCCAAATGCCGGTCTGCTGTGTACATTGCGTAGATCTCGTCAAGAACCATCAAATTGACTACTCGCGCGTCCAAATCGGACAATCGAGTGCCGAGTTATGCCCTCTTGAACCGTCCGTGCAATACAACTTCATAGATTGCACATTCCACAACGTCTCCTAACACTGCCGCAACGTCCCTGCACGTCCAAAAAACAACTGCCGCAACGTCAACATTCGGGCAAGTGGTGAATTTTTCACATAACACCTTCTACAACGTCTACATCCAATCATGTCCAAAAAATAATTGCCTCAACCTCTACATCCAATCATGTGAATTTAAGCTGAATTTTTCATATTACATCTTCAACAACGTCTCCTAACACTAGAACCACGTCAAAAACAACTAGTACCTCGTCCTGAAACGTCTACATCCATCCATGCATGTGAATTTAAGTTGATTTTTTTCACAAAGACAGTCCACCAAGTCTCATAACACTAGAACCACGTCAAAAATAACTAGCACCACGTCCTGAAACGTCTACATCTATGCGTGTGAATTTAAACTGATATTTTTCACGAAGACAGTCCACCACGTCTCGCTACGTCCGAAAAAACTAGCACCACGTCCAGATACGTCCAGCAACGTCCCGCAACGTCCATCAACGTCCGAAAATACAAAGCAGTAACGTCTCGCAACGTCTTGTTACGTCCCGCAACGTCCAAAATACAAAACAGCAACATCCCGTTATGTCCCGCAACGTCCCACAACGTCCCGCAACGTCCCGCAACGTCCCGCAACGTCTCGCAACGTCTAGTTACGTCCCATAACGCGTTCTACCAAGTCCAGCAGCGGGGAAGAATCAGAAGCAACCCATTTCACATAAAAGTGCCAATACCTCACGGAAACCATTTATATATCATATTTCGGAGCAATAGAGCATTATTTGAATAAGAAAACACGAATATAACATCATTAATACATTACCCAACATCAGATCGTGAAAATAAGGTTCCGTAAATCCATCAAATACAGTTTATACTTTATGATGTGGTGATTTTTTAAGAAGAATAAGTTATTTTTGAAGAAGAATAAGAGATTTTTGAAGAAGAAGAAGAGATTTTTGAACAGGAAAAGTGATTTTTTAAGAAGAAGTGATTTTTCCGTTGTATTTGGTGTTGTTTGTCGGAAAAAATAATTGTCGATCTCCGTTAAATCTGTGTTTGAATGAAAATTTTGATTAAATGCGGTTTCAAATGGAGTACGGCGAAGAAGAATAACTGATTTTTTAAGAAGAAGATGTGATTTTTTGAAAAAGAAGGATCTGGGTTTTTGGAGAAGAAGAAGAAGAAAAGAGCGTGTATCTTACTCTCTTATAGTGAGATTGGTGATGTGTTAAGTGGTACATGTACACAGTGGTACACGATATAATTTGCGGTATATTGTGGTGTCAATGTGGGACAACAAATTATATGATGCTCTTATGAGATCACTATATAATTTTATGTTGACCTAAAAAATAGTAGAATTTTGGATGAGTAAATGATATTCATGCGCACGTTCTATGAGTAGTTTTTATTATTATTATTATTTTTACGCGGAGCAGTACATGCTAATTTTTTTTCTTTCTTTGGCTGATTTCCCTCTTTTTCTTTTTTTATCTTATTTTCTTCCTTCAATGGTATTTTTTCCTTTAATGGTATTTTTTTCTTTTTTTTTCTTCCATGATGCTTTTTTTTTTCATCAGTTTATTTTCTAAACAATTCAATTTTTTTATGTTTTGGAAAATTTTTTAAAAATTATAAAAATTATTTTTTTAATTATTTCATATGAGTGGACAATAAAGAAACCATTAAAGGATTTATTTCCCCAATAGAGAAAATTATTTTTTAATTATTTTTTTAAAGGCTTTGTGAAAATTATTTTTTTTAAATATTTTTTAATTTTTTTTAAAAATCCCAACATTTTTTTAATTATTTTTTAATTATAAAAACCATTTCCTTCAATCAAAGGATTTATTTCCCCCATGGAGACTATATCAAAATGAGTGGACAATAAAGAAAAGTAGTTGTAAAATCGCGATTTTACATCAATATTATGCGATTTTACATCAACAATCGTGAAGCCAACACTGGAGCAAAACAAGATAACAAATGTTGGGATTTGAATTTTGAAAGACGATGAAGATGAAGACAATAATATATCCGAATTTTGAACCTCGATTAGCAGCTCCCGTCATCATTAATTGTCCAATGTGCAAACAAACGTAACACTACAACATGATTTCGAGGCTCAAAAATCTGGCTCATGTCTTGTCGATGGTAAGTGGAGACGCCATGGTGTTGTACAAGCCCGAAATAAAGCGCGTGAAGCCTTCTTTTTTTACCGCCTGGGACCCGCCGCATTAAATGCGCAATTAATACTTTGGGCATGACACATAAGGTAGATAACCAGATTTTTCACTGGTTTTCTAGCCAAAAGTCGAGTTTTTTGAAAATAAAAAAACCAACTAGGTGTACAAAGGGGTTTTACTCCTAGTCCTACCTTATAATTTACCTTGGTTATGTGGCCATCTTTTGATTGACTGTCATTTCTATCTTCCATTTTTTATAAGCCATGCTTTGATTAGGTCGTGCCTTGATGAGGCCTTCAATGATTTTGGAGAAATTTGATTAGAGCCTAACTATGTTGTACAAACCTCAAACACTATTGTGAAGCATCGTATTAAAATATGGCTTATTATATTGTCTAATATGACACTTAAAATGTATAGAATGTCCTATTCAATGGGCAAACATGAATTGTTAGGCTTAATCAATTGAATAGTGTTGAATTTAGAATAAAACTCTAGTTATATCAGTACTCCATCGAATTTGAACTTCCAAACTTTCGAAAGAAAGCCATATGTGTAGTTAGGAAAAATTTGGAATAAAGTGATCGATTTTCAAACCCTAAAGGGATGTTTATTTCACGAAAATCACATAAATTTAATAAAAGTTTAATTTATGAAAATATTGATTGTCTTATCTCAATTTTCGTGAAATAAAATACCCTTGGAAGAGATAAGGGGCAAGAGGAAAAAAAATAAAACATATGTACAAATTATTTTTAAGGATTAAGGAACAAATTTGTTTGGTTTTGAAAGACTCTGACTAGATCTGATGGTCAGATTAGACTTTTAATTGCCTTGAAATAGACATTAGAAGGACCAGAATTGCTCAAAATAATAATAATAATAAAAGGAGAGGGAGAGAGGAGGGGGAGGGGGACCGGAACACTTGGCATACAAAATTCTGGTTTGAAAAAGTTAAGGATTAATTTTACTATTTTGGGAAAGATCGGGGTAGGGGTGTAATCGAGCCGAGTTGAGCTCGAGCAGAGCCCTGCTCGTGCTCGGCTCGGTAATGAGCAAGGGAGCTCGAGCTCGAGCTCGGCGAGCACCCTTGCTCAGTGCTCGAGCTCGACTCGGTAAATAATTTTCAAGCTCGAGCTCGGCTCATGACTCGGCTGAGTCACGAGTCGAGCTCACGTTGTTTCCTTGTATTTTGGACGTAGCCGGACGTGGTACCCATTATAGTGGACGTAGCGGGACGGGGTACCCATTATAGTGGACTTAGCGGGATGTGGTACCCATTATAGTGGACGTAGTGGGACGTGATACCCATTATAGTGGACATTGCGCGTTTGTTTGCTCTTTTTTGTGAAAAAATTAACTCTGTGTTTGTTATACTGGACGTTGCAGTATATTTTATGGAATTTAGTAGAGAAACAATGTCTTTGTTGTTTGTATTTGTGAAAAAAAAAAAAAAAAAAAGTAGATGAGAGTTCGTAGAAGATTTAGATTTTTACATTGGTTTGAGATGATTGTAATTAACATTTTGATTTGAGATATTGGGAATGAAGTTTTATGTGTTTTTGTTATGATTTTTTTTAGACATGACTAGACGTAGTGGGACGCTGTAAGCAGTATGAGTTGTTTTTAGACGTTTCTGGACGTGGTGCTAGTTGTTTTTTGACGTGGTGCAAGTTGTTTTGAGACTAGTGAGCTGTTTTTGTGTCAAAAATCAGTTTAAATTCACATGTCTGGATGTAGACGTTTTTGGACGTGGTGCTAGTTGTTCTGAGACGTGGTAGACTGTCTCTGTGAAAAAAATCAGTTTAAATTCACGTGAATGTTCTGAGACATTTTTGGACGTGGTTCTAGTTGTTCTGAGACGTGGTGGGTTGTTTTGTAAAAAAAATCAGTTTGAATTCACATATCTGGATGTAGACATTTTTGGACGTGGTGCTAGTGTTTTGAGACGTGGTTCTAGTTGTTCTGAGACGCGGTAGATTGTCATTGTGAAAAAATCAGTTTAAATTCACATGAATGTTCTGAGACATTTTTGGACGTGGTTCTTGTTGTTCTGAGACGAGTTGAGATGTTTTGTGAAAAAATCAGTTTAAATTCACATGTCTGGATGTAGACGTTTTTGGAAGTGGTGCTAGTTGTTTGAGACGTGGTGAACTCAGCGAAGACGTGGTAGACTTAGTGAGGAAAAAATCTTAGTAAGAACAAGAAGTGTACAGCTGTCATGCGAGAATTCGAATTTATCTTACTATGATGATTTAGAAGTGGACGTGGGAAGAAAATTTTCTCGATAGCCCTTATCCTTCTGTTAAAAAATAAATAAAAAAATAATTAAACTATTTGTAAGTAACCAACTTATCAAACAAAAAATGACATAAACTTACAAAAAATGAAATAGACTTACTTTTTGCTTCTTAACTCCATTGATATTTCTTAGCCAATCTCTTCCACAAAGTATGACTTGTACTGTATCGGGAGATAGTGATGCACGATAAGTATCAATCACCCTTGTTCCAGCACTAAATGTTGCTTCAGAAGCCACTGAACTTATAGGGATAGCTAAAATATCACAAGCCATCTTTGAGAGTATAGGATACTGTAACCTATTCATCTTCCACCACTCTAAACAAGAAAAATCATCAAAAATCTCATCACTCTTCAGGCGAGGCTTTTCTAAGTAGTCTATCAATTCACATTTTTTTTGGCTCTGAAGTCTCAAGCTCTGCACAATATGCATCAAAATCAGACCACTTCCTTTTTGTGGAAATGGGTATCTTTCCAAGACTACTAGAAGAACCAAGACTCTCAGCTGCAGTAGAAGGTTTAGAACTTTTATCACCAGAATGTTCAGACACATATTCTTCATAAAGATGCCAAATAGCATCTTTCACCTTTAAAATAGTCTCCCATGCCTCATACTCAGGATAAAGTCTAGAAAAACAAAATTCAATAGCTCGCATTTTCATTGTTGGATCAAACACTGCAGTTAGAGCCATCAACAAGTTACACTCCCCCCAATATTTATCAAATTTATCTTTCATTTTGCCAACCAATTCCCTAATGAAAATATCCTCATGATTAATATTTTCATCCAATGTTGATTTTATATTCTGAACTTCTTTGAGAAAAAAAATTTGAAGTAGGATAATCAGTACCTGAAATGACATGGGTTGTTGTCCAAAAAGTTTCCAAAACAGAGCATATCTTCTCAACATTGTCCCAATATTCTCTCAAAGGGCAGCAATCAAAGTATAGATCCCGCTGGCTAAACATATCAAATGCCTCTCTAAACTTGAGTGCAATACTCAACATCTCAAAAGTGGAATTCCATCTTGTTTTGCAATCACAAATCAACTTTCTATCTTTCAAAGATAATTGGTTCACAATATATGCAAATTGCATACGCCTTGCATCTGATCGATTTATATACTCCACACTTTCTCTCACTTCTTCAATAATACTTCCAATCTGTTTCAAACCATCTTGCACACACAAGTTTAATATATGTGCACAACACCGCACATGAAACAATTTTCCCCACAAGCCAGCTTTCTAGACTTTAGAATTGTACTCTTCATATTTTCAAGAGTCACATTATTATTTGAAGCATTATCAACAGTAATACTGAAAACCTTTTTCTCAATATCCTAATCTTTCATGCATTTGAATAAAGCATTAGAAATTTGAACATTTCTAAGAGTTGAATGGTCATTTTATTTGTTTTATCTCATTACAACTCTTAGATATGAGATCATGATCATTTCTAAGAATTGTAGAGCCGTTTTATTTGTTTTAACTTATCAAAACCCTTAGAAAAGAGATTATGAACATTTCGGTCCACCTCAGACGTTTTTGGATGTGGTGCTAGTTGTTATGAGACGAGATGAGATTTTTGTGAAAAAATCAGTTTAAATTCACATGTATGGATGTTGACATTTTTTGGACGTCGTGCTAGTTTTTTTACACGTGGTTCCAGTTGTTCTGAAACGTGGTAGACTGTCTTTGTGAAACAAAATCAGTTTAAATTCACATGAATTGATGTAGACATTTTTGGACGTGGTTATAGTTGTTCTGAGACGAGTTGAGATGTTTTGTGAAAAAATCAGTTTAAATTCACATGCATGGATGTTGACGTTTTTGGACGTGGTGCTAGTTGTTTGAGACGTGGTGCCAGTTGTTCTGAGACGTGGTAGACTATATTTGTGAAAAAATTAGTTTAAATCACATGAATGGATGTAAACGTTTTTGGACGTGATTCTAGTTGTTCTGAGACAAGTTGAGATGTTTTGTGAAAAAATCAGTTTAAATTCACATGTCTGGATGTAGACGTTTTTGGACGTGGTTCTAGTGTTTTAAGACGTGGTGCTAGTTGTTCTGAGACATGTGAAAAAAATCAGTTTAAATTTAAATGAATGGATGTAGACGTTTTTGGACGTGGTTCTAGTTGTTCTGAGACGAGTTGAGATGTTTTGTGAAAAAATCAGTTTAAAGTCACATGTCTGGATGTAGAAGTTTTTGGACGTGGTTCTAGTGTTTTGAGAAGTGATTCTTGTTGTCTGAGACCAAGCCTGTTTTTGGTCTGCTCGATACTCGGCTCGTTTGTGAGACGAGCCGATTCGAGCTCGGGCCAAGCTTTGACTGAGCTGCTCTGTTCGTTTACAGCCCTACTAGATGGGGGGACCAAAAATGCTATTTACCCACTACTATCAACGTTTTAAACATATGAGTTGGGGCAGTGCGACCTCTATAAATAAGCGCGACTTGTGAAAACAAGGCACGCCAGCCACACACAGTGAAGGGGGCAACAATGGCGAGGACTCCAGGCTGTGACAAATCTGGGTTAAGGAAGGGAACGTGGACGCCTGAAGAAGATAGGAAATTAACTGCTTATGTTAAGAGATATGGCTGTTGGAACTGGCGACAAATTCCCAAATATGCTGGTACTTGGTTTTACTTTATATTTCTTTCTTTCGTCTGCAAATATTAGTTGGTTTACACATTGTTTTATTGATTTAGTTTGTTAAATTTTTAACCATCTTAATTTGTGAATGCCAATGCATTGCCCGGGTTATTATTTATCGTCCATCATTTTATTATTCAACATTTCCTCTTTTTAAAATTGTGTCTAACTTTTATCCAAAATCTTACTTTTATCATAAATTTTATATTTCTTTGATGATTATTGTGACCGATAACCCTAAATCAGACACTTTTAACTTTTTATAGATAATTTTAAATTATACACACAATTTAACTCTCGATCCAAAGTTATAGACAAAGTTGAAAACCCAAGCAGTTTGTACTCTATTATTGAAGCAATGCCAGAAATATTAGTGGTTAATAGGAGTTGCAGAAATGGACCCGATATTTTGTGAAGGAAGTAAGGTCATTTTCAGGTTTTCTAGTTTTTGGACATAATTCTGTTGAGTTTTTGGCATCATGAAGAATGTACATCTTCATCAACTGTTGTTTTCACATGTATCATCAAGGCTTGTCAAGATGTGGGAAAAGCTGCAGACTGAGATGGCTGAATTACTTGAAGCCTGATGTGAAGCGTGGAAACTTCACCAGAGAAGAAGACGACCTCATCAATAAGCTCCATCAATCACTAGGGAATAGGTAATTAGTTGATTTTTTTTCCAACGAGAGATTTATTAAAATTATCTCCGTTGATAATTCATAATACTTTTGAGTAATATAAATAATCCAAGAATTTCTCCATTATTCCCAATTTGTTTTGGGTTCAATGTTCATATTGAATCAAATAAATTCACCATAATATCAGATTAGCCATGGTATCTTCATTAAAGCAAAGTGATTGCTTTGAGATCAAATCGAAATGTGAATGTGAATCAAGACGATGAATTCAGTCATTAAGCTAAAACAACAAATTATGATTTCTTTGTATTCGTTACAGATGGTCGGTAATAGCAGGCCAATTACCAGGTAGGACCGACAACGAAATTAAGAATCATTGGCATACGAGCCTCAAGAGTGCCTCTAAACAAGCATCGAGCGAATCTAAACCAAGATCCAAAAAGAATGCTAAAAGAAGAATGGAAAAACAGTACCACTACTCTGCAAATTCCACAACTCCGGAAGTTCTTGAAAGTTGTCATGAATTTTCATGGCAGCCCACGTCGTCATCAGCATCATTTAGTGAACTTTCAGCTTCCTCCTCTTCTCCAGCAGCAAGTGCCTGTCCTGATGTCCCAGAATCCACAGATGTTCTCCCAGGAGAGTACGATGATTGTATGGCAGAAACTTTCGGAGAATACGGTGGAAGTTTTTGGACGGAAACATTCTTCACTGACGACAATGAATATACCGCTCTGAATTGTCCACCTTCTCCTCTTACAACTGAAGCACTAATGTTATGGTCATATGATCGTTTTGGTGACAATGTGAACGGCTTCACTTGGTGATGATGATTGTTGAAACATCTTCCACTGTATAAATTGTTCAATCAATGAAGAAATTTCTTTGGTTCAGTCCATGAATACTGTGTTGCAAACTACTCCTCCTGTCTTTTACATAATAAAAGGATTTAGAAAGTATGTGAATTTTTTAAATAAAATATTTTATATTTTACATGTAATTTTTTGGTAAATAAAATATTCTGCTAGCCTTTTTATAGATTAGAGATTTTTAATCCAACAAACTCAAAAATTACTTCCGATTATCATACGACTTGACATTTTCAATTTATCACCATTGGGCCAAGTACAGTCTATTTCACCAATAACCTAGGCTTGGGTCAGTTAGAGAAGGCTGCAATATCAAATTTGAGATGTGTTAGGTTTATTTGGGCTCCCAATTACGTGTATATTCAAGCCCAACTCTTGTAATATAGTTATCTCTCATGCCCTGGATCAATCACTGGATCAATCACTATAAATTCTGAGAAATAATTCTGAAGAGAGAGATATAGAAAGAAAGGGAGAGGGAACAGCAGAATAGGAAGAGGATTCAGAGAAAGATGTTATAAAAATAAGTCTAGTAGTAAGAAAATTTCAAGGCTTGTGTAACACACAATTTCCTTAAAACAGATTTGCTCCCTCTAAGAATGTGCAAGAGGTTACGTTACCAAAATGTTTCCCAGGATACAATTGAAACCGTAAAGTCGGTTTGCACAAAACCACCTTACCAACGAACTATAACAAATGTTGAACACTGAAGATGGAAAATTCAAGGTAGGAAAGAAAGAATGTCTTTGCACTTATAATTAGGAAAAATTTCACTAAAAATTTGCCCAGCACTTTAATTAAGAAAATGATAAAACGGAGAGGAGAGAAAGTAAGGAAAAAAATTTTTCAAGGAAAAAAAAAAACAACTTGTTTTTCAAACTGATTTGACAAGCTCTATTTATAAGCATAAACTACTCAAAGAATTAACCCCTATTAATTCTATCTAATCATGTCTTTTTCCTTTTCCCCAAGATACTTCCTTTTTCCCAGGATTAATTCAATTAATTTGCTGGAGGCAAAAGGACAAAAACCAAACATCTGCTTTGAGCAGACTTGAAGTATTACTTCAAATGCTCATCAGTTAGTTCATTGCAGACCTGATGCATTGTTTCAAATACTTATCCAATAATTAAAAAAAGGATAAACACCATTTTTAGATAAAATACATTTAATCTTAGTTTGTTTTAATTAATTACCACATAATACAGATTAACATGCCTTGAGTCAAATATGAATTGAGATTTTAATTTGAAATCTCGAATATGGAACGACGCAAAACGCAGGTTGATCAGGCCTGACGTTTTGCCTATGAACCTTTCCCATTCTCATTCACACACTACCAATCCCTATTTCTTCCAACAATCCCACACATGAATGAGATCTTGATTTATCAGTGTTCAACTACTGATCCCTACACAGAGAAAGTAGGTGTTATCCTTTAAACTTTCCTCTTGTAAACTATGCTTGCTTTACTAGTTGTCCAGTAGACGTGATGTCCTTGAACTGTCCGGCTTTTCCGTGTAAAGACCCACATACCTTACACAGGAACCATTCACATTTGTTCTGTTCTCATGGTTTTGTTCATTATTGCTATGAATGCATCCTGGTTCTGCAAGATTTTCTAGGAAATTAGCCTGATCAATTTCCCTTTGAAGTGGTCCCACTTCTCTCTCACATAGGTGACTTCTTAAATTTGAAACGGAACCACAGTTACTTTCTTAAGAGTCATTAAAGCAACCAATGCTAACGTTAACCAGAATGTCACTGTTTAATGACAGGAATGAGTTGGGGTTGCCCCCCACAGTGACCCTACCTGGTCTTATAATTAGGTTGAATCTTTGAACCTAGATCTTGGGATCTCCAGTCAACTAGGTTGTGTTTTCCTTCATAAAACCTTTATTTTCCACAGGCTTTACACCCATTCCTCTCGTCAATCGCTCAACTGTCTCTCTATTTAACCCTTTGGATAGCGGATCCGCAATGTTATCTTTTGACCTTACATAATCAATTGAGATAACTCCTGTTGAGAGCAGTTGTCTAATGGTATTATGTCTACGACGAATATGTCTCGATTTACCATTATACATTGTACTCTGTGCCCTACCAATCGCAGACTGACTATCACAAAGGATACATATTGGTGGCACAGGTTTTTTTCATTTTGGAACATCCTCTAAGAAATGGCTAAGCCATTCAGCCTCTTCTCCACATTTATCCAGAGCTACAATCTCTGACTCCATCGTGGATCTAGCTATTACGGTTTGCTTTGAGGATTTTCAAGACACCGCATCACTAGCTAGAGTAAACACATAGCCACTCGTGCATGTTGAGTCTTTTATATCAGATATCCAATTAGCATCTGTATAGCCTTCTAGCACATATGGATATCTGGTATAATGTAATCCGTAATCACGAGTATATCTTAAGTACCTTAGTACTCTAATTATTGCAGTCCAGTGATCTTTCCCTGAATTACTCGTGTATGAACTCAACTTGCTTACCACATAAGCAAGGTCTGGTCTAGTACAACTCATTAGATACATTAGACTCCCTATAATCCTGGAGTATTCTACTTGAGATATACCCTCTCCACGATTCTTGGATAGGTGAAGACTATTATCTAATGGCTATCTAGCAATTCCAGAGTCATCTTTATTGAATTTCCCAAGAATTTTGTCTACATAATGAGCTTGACTCAAAATTAGACCTTTCAGAGATCTAATGATTTTGATTCCAAGAATCATATCAGCAAGTCCCATATCTTTCATGTCAAACTTTGAATTTAACATATTTTTGGTAGATTTGACCAAATTGTCACTGCTACCCACTATGAGTATGTCGTCTACGTATAGACATAAGATGACATAATCATTCCCGGTCTCTTTGAGATAGACACATTTATCATACTCATTGATTTTGTATCCATTGGTTATCACTGCATAATCAAACTTCTCATGCCACTTTTTTGGAGTTTGTTTCAAACCATACAATGACTTAACCAATTTGCAAACTTTCTTATCGGAACTTAGAGCTTTAAACCCTTTGGGTTGCTCCATATAGATTTCTCCATCTAAATCCCTATTTAAGAAAGCTGTTTTTACATCCATTTGATGGATTTCCAAATTCCGTAAGGCTACGATAGCAAGTATCATCCTAATGGAATTTATCCTCATCACAGGAGAATATGTATCAAAGTAGTCTAAGCCTTCACGCTGTTTATACCATTTGATTACCAATCTAGCTTTGTATTTGTCAATAGAGCCATCAGCTTTCATTTTCCGTTTGAAAATCCATTTTGACCCTAAAGGACTACAGCCAGGTGGGAGGTCCACTAACTCCCAAGTATGATTCTGTAAAATAGAATCAACCTCGCTCTTTATGGCTTCCTTCCATAAAGGCGCTTCCTACGAATGCACAGCTTCAGTATAAGCCTGTGGTTCTTTTCTCAACCAGAAAAGTTTCAAAATCATTACCAAATGATTTTTCCATCCTTGCTCTTTTGCTACGTCTTAGTTCAATCACTTGTTGACTTTGTGGTTCTTCACCAATGGATTCACTAGGTCGTTTAGAACTAGTTTTCCCAACTGATTTCCAAGGAAATACATTTTCAAAGAATGATGCATTTCTTGATTCCATGATTGTATTCTTGTGTATATCTAGAATTTTTGAACCATACACAAGAAATAGGTATGCAGTACTGTTATGTGCGTAGCCTATAAAGATACAGTCCACCGTTTTAGGACCTATCCTTGCTTTCTTTGGAATTGGTACTGCTACCTTCGCTAGGCAACCCACACTCGTAAGTATTTGAAAGATGGTCTATTTCCTTTCCATAATTCATATGGAGTTTTTCCTTCTTTCTTTCGAAGTACTCTATTAAGTAAGTAATTACTTGACAAAATAGCGTCCCCCCACATATTAGAAGGTAAGACTGAACTTAATAACATCGCATTCATCATTTCTTTTAGTGTGCGATTTTTGCGTTCAGCAACTCCATTAGATTGAGGTGAATACGGTGCAGTTACTTCATGAACTATACCATTTTTAGCACAATAGTCACCAAAAGGTGCTTGTACTCTTCATCTCTATCACTTCTCAATCTCTTGATTCATTTTCCAAGTTGATTTTCAACCTCGGTCTTATAGTGAATGAACTTCTCTAATACCTCATCTTTGCTTTTAAGCAAATATACATAGCAATATTTTGTGTTATCATCTATAAAGGTAATAAAATATTTATTACCATCTCATGTTTGAACTGATTTCAAATCACACACATCTCTATGTATTAAGTCAAGGGGTTCATTGTTTCTTTCAACAGTTTAGAACGATGACCTTGTCAGTTTTGCCTCAACGCAAATTTCACATTTGTGACTTTGGTCAATTTGGAAACTTGGGATATGGTTCAAGTTAATTAATCGACGTATCGAATCATAATTAACGTGACCTAGTCTACCATGCCATAAGCTAAAAGACTCAATCAAATAAGTTGAAGAGGTATTTGTATTATTATTGACAATAGTAATTACATTCATTTTTGAACATCCCCTCGGATGCGTACCCCTTTCCCAAGTACATTCCCAACATTGAAAGAGTAATTTTGTCGAATTCTATTACAATGCTGAATCCATGCTTATTCATCATGAACCCAGAAATAAGATTCTTCCGGACTTCTGGAGCATATAGCACATCCTTCAAAGTCAACATTTTGCCCAAAGTTAACTTGAGCAAAACCGTTCATTTCCCCTCAACTTTGGCAACGGTCAAGTTTCCCATGTACAACTTCTCACCTTGAATTGATTTGAAAGTAAAGAAGTGACCTTTTGTTGGTGCACACATGTCTGGTTGCACCAGAGTCATACCACCATTCTTTCTAGTTTGACTCCACCATGTTGACCTCAGAGATTACAGCTACCAAATTGATGTCTCCCACGTCCTCCGAGATTTTCTGGATCACGTTTGCATCAGGGTTCTTCTTAGGAGCACGGTACTTCGATGACTTGTGACCCTGTTTTCCACAGTTAAAGCATTTACCCTTAAACTTGAATTTTTGCTTTGAGACACCTCTCGATGCCCCAAGCTTTGCCTTCCCTTTGCCTTTTTCGATGGTCACGACGCTGTTTTTGAAGCCTCCCTTGTCATGTTCTACCACATTGACTTTGGCTCCCGCAGGGTTGACTGTCTTAATTTCAGCCTTTTTGTTGTCTTCTTCGATCCGAAGTCTTACAACGAGATCCCCCAAGGTCATCTCCTTGTGTTTGTGCTTGAGATAGTTTTTGAAATCCTTCCAACTTGGTGGCAATTTCTCAATCATTGCTCCCACTTGGAAAGTCTCACTCAGGACCATCCCCTCAGCACTTATCTCATGCAGGATGAGCTGCAATTTATCCACTTGACTCATCACAGATTTTGATTCAATAATTTTAAAATCAAGGAAACGCATGACTACAAATTTCTTTGAGCCCGCATCCTCAATTTTGTACTTACGGTCCAAAGCCTCCCATACCTGCTTTGCCATTTTGTAAGTCCCATATACAGAATATAGGGAATCCTGCAACCCATTCAGAATGTAGTTACGATAGAGGAAATCAGAGTGCTCCCATGCCTAAACGGCAATTACAATCGAAGCATCACTATTTCCTTCCGGGACTTTTGGGGATCCTCTTTCAAGAATCTTGCAAAACCCAACATTGTTAGGAAAAACAATATCTTTTGTTGCCATCTTTTGAAAAAAGTGACAACCCCTTGAAACTTCTCGGGTTTCTCGTAGTGGCTTCCTGGCACATTAGGGATAGCCACTGCAGGGGTGGGAATCAAACCCATATTTGGGGTGACAGCAGGATTACTCCCGGGAGTGGAGATGGGATCACTTGAACTAGCCATTGCAGAAATAAGAAAATCTGTTTTAAGATTGTTATAAAAATAAGGCTAGTAGTAAGAAAATTGCAATGCTTGTGTAACACACAATTTTCTTAAAATAGATTTTCCCCCTCTACGAATGTGCAAGAGGTTACGTGAGCAAAATATTTCTCAGGATACAATGGAAACCGTAAAGTCGGTTTGCACAAAACCACCTTACCAACGAACTAGAACAAATGTTGAACACTGAAAACAGGAAATTCAAGGTAGGAAAGAGAGAATGTCTCCACTTATAATTAGGAAAATTTTCACAAGAAATTTTCCCTACACTTTAATTAAGAAAATGATAAAACGGAGAGGAGAGAAAGTAAGGAAAAAAAATTTTCAAGGAAAAAAAAAAAAAACCTGTTTTTCAAACTGATTTGACAAGCTCTGTTTATAGGCATAAACTACTCAAAGAATTAACCCCTATTAATTCTATCTAATCATGTCTTTTTCCTTTTCCCCAAGATACTTCATTTTTCCAAAGGATTAATTCAATTAATCTGCTGGAGGCAAAAGGACAAAAACCAAACGTCTGCCTTGAGCATACTTGAAGTATTACTTCAAATGCTCATCAGTTAATTCAATGCAGACCTGATGCATTGTTTCAAATACTTATCCAATAATTAAAAAAAGGATAAACACCATTTTTAGATAAAATACATTTAATCTTTGTTAATTAATTAAAACAATTACACTCGTTTTAATTAATTACCACATACAGGTTAACATGCTTTGAGTCAAAATACCGATATCCACCGCATGTGTTGACTCAAAGCATGTTAGACATTGTGTATATCCACCGCTTGATAGGGAAGATCTATATAGGTTTATCCGTAATAAACATAACAATACTTGTAATTTGTGTTTCGTTGACTGTATCTTCTATTGTCAATCGTTACTGGACGTTTTCTAGTAAATTAATATATATCTTTTATTCTTTTAAAAAAAAAATTATATCACTTTAATAGGGTCAATAGAATCGATAGCAATTGAATACACAACTAATTTAATTTTAATGTCTTAATTCAACCATCTACAATGAATTTTACAACTAGGAATGTTTAATGACACTAATTTTATTTTTTCTAGAAATTTGACTTTGGAAGATTATTAATTTTCATTAGGGTAGTGCCAAAAGTGCATAAATTTCATTTTAAAAAATTTCTTCATCAATTGAACGAATTTTACAATGATAAAAATAGTTTATTATTATCTTTTATTGAACATTCTTGGTCTAAAATATTAATTTTTGGTATAGATACTTTTTGATCTCTCATAATTGGATTGTGTTATTTTTTACTCTCTTAAATTTTAATTGATCAAAATACTCCCATTTAATTTTTTTAGTTGTCACATTTTGTTCTTTTTAACAAAAAAATTAATAAAATAACAATTTAACTCTTTGACCATTAATCAAGCCTACCTTTTACTTAACTATATTTTATTCAACCTATTTTAAAATTTCAATTCTCCTTAATTTTCAATCCATTTAACCTTTTGACCGTGATTTTAGATTGAGATCAATCCATTATAGTTAATACTTATCTAAGGTAATAAAACTTTCGTAGTCCCTACACTATTTACTGATAGAGGTTTTTGTGTATGAACCTTTTAGCAGTAATCAAGGACATTATTGTTTGGATGGAGGCCCCCAAGCTCGACAATTTCAATCAATTTTCTGGGGCGAATCAAGAAGATGCCAAATACTAATAGCAGAATCTAATTATTATAGCAATACGCATTGAATTCTTCTGCATTACAGACAACTGTCTGTACTGCTAAATTAAAAATCTAACTCAGAAGAAACAAAGAGCGTACAACCTGCACCTGCAATTCTTTTTTTTTTTTTTCCAAAATCCTTGTTTCATCTTATATATTCTTCCATCGTTTCTTGACTTGATAGATCATGGTTGGAGCTAAGATTTAATCCTAGTGGGGCATAATATGTGAATTATTTTTGTTATTTAGTTTTCTCAAGATATTTTAATAACGACTAATATAAAAACTAAATTAAATTTATTTTGTTATTACCGTTGATGTGTTGGGAACTAAAAATATAATTTTTTGTTCTGGTACAATGAAAGGGGTGACTTGAACTCAAACTTACTGGTTTTAACCGGGAAGTACAAACCAATGAAGTATACCTCTCATGCTTAAACTTTAGGATCCTGTTCTACTTTCGCTCGAAATAAATCCGATATAAGTAAAACAATCCAGTGATAAGAATTGAAAGAAGAAAAAAAACTTATACCAAGATGAATGCAATACAAGCCATTGACTGATTTTGCAATCTTACTTCTATGATCTGCAAATTACCACAAAGCAAGGAAGGAGAGCTTTGGCATCGAGTAAATAGAGTTCTTCAATGTTTGAATATACACCAACTTTTCCAGCCAAGGAATCAAACCCAGATTGACCGGCCAGTTCTTGAACATTCTCCAGAGGTTTATGGACCCTGCCTGCTATAACTCTGCAAACTATGAGAGCCTTTCTCAGACAAGGATTATCATCCGAAACTCCGATCGATTCGAATGCTCTACTACTTGTGGAAGCTGTGAAGACGCCAATGTCTTTGCTGACGTCCTTAATCGCCGGAAAACCAAGCCTCAAGATTTGACAAACTGCACATTTATCAGATGTACATAAGCTGGATGATCCGTTTGTACCAAGGGCGCATTCGACGGTTGTACCGTGGAATCTTAGCAGTTCATTGCCATCTGCTAGGCACCTCGGATGTTTCTTGGGTAGTTTGCTTGCTTTTATCTTCACCACTTCCCTATACTCCTCAAATTGAGCTATTGTCCTTTGCATATTGTGAACTTTCAGAATCCTTTCTATGCCTCCAGAATTGTTATCAGATTTTGTCCAGCTAGCCCGGCATATTATTTCCACAATTTTCCTTGACGAGTCTCCTTCAACAAGTTCAGTAACTGCACCAAAAGTCTGTCAATGCCACACTGTAGTCTTAAATTCTAACCACCAAAAACAGATTGGTGGTAGTAATCAACAAAAAAGAGCTTAATTAGCGAAAGGAGCAGAAATTTAATCGAGATCAAGGTATAAATGATGCATTGTGATCTACCAAGGCAGGATAAAATCACAAACAGCCATCAAAATCATAAATTTGTTTCAGAACTATGACTCACCTGCATGTTTGGAGAGGTGATGTTCTTCAGCAGCCTCCCACCTAAGAAATTGTTCACTACATTTGTGGCAGGTTAAGGGTGTCAAATCATTGGAATCTGCTCCCAGTGAATGCCTAGGCTTTAAGCCTAGACCACCAAATGCAGGACTCCTCCTCCTGGAAAGGCTGCTGGATGACCTTCTTATAGGGCTTGCTAGACCTTTAGGCTTGTAAGGTGGCACCACATGATGGCCGCCACCAGGGGCTGGAGTCCCTGGCTTAAGGGTTCCTAGAAAGGTAGAACAACCAATCTCACTACCATTATCTGTACCATTTCCATCTGAGAAACCACAACCAGTAATCTTTAGTTCACAGGTGGAGTTACTAAGGACCACTTCATGAGTAATTGGGTTCAGAAGTTCACTGCTTCCAATGGATCTTGGACTGCAGATTGGGGGCTTCTCCATATGTCTCTTGCTTCCATGAATAACATCCCTCAGATTCGCGATCGACCTCGAACAACCCGACCTGCCGCTTTTCTTTGTCAAAATATTGCTCAAATGAGTAGTTCTTCTTACCTTTGGGTCATCAACATCTACTGATTCTGATTTGCAATGCAATGACTTCCTTAAACTAAACCAAACTGCTGGCATTTTTTCCAGTCTTCCCCTCTCAAACCTGCAAAGCCCTATTAGGCTCTTGATATCATCAAAGGCTCAAAAAATCCATGTGTTGTTACTAGTTTTGCTAGGATCAAAACGCACCATATTTGCCCTTTTTTCTTTATCTTTTCTCCTTTCTTTCCAACTACACAAATAGAGGCAAATCTCAATTTATGGCAGTTTCTTAAAGATGCATTGTTTTCAGCCTATTGGGCATTGAAAGCGATGTGCACTGTCTATCCAGTCCAGTTTTATTATCATTGGTTCTTGTGTTGTAGAATCACATCTTATAGTTGGAGCTTACCTTAATGAAAAAGAAGTAACGTAAGATAATTATGAACAACGTGCAGATTTTACATATAAATATAATAATAAATGTTTATGCATAATATGTAATCTTATCAGCATTAAACTAGGAAAGAAGTTTCCTATGTGAAATCGCTAATAATTTTGAAGATTTCTTTACGGTTATTGAATTTAACGTATGAGGAATGTTTTCGCTATGCATTAACTATTCGACAGAAGATCTTTTCATCTCTTTCTGTGTTCTTGAAGAGGAGAAGATCCAGACATGTGAGTGAAGGAGAAAGAGACATGTTTGTCTGGTAAAATACCATTAACTCACATTGAACGACTTGAAATGATCACATTTAAGGTATAAATAGCGGATGAGCCCAATGATCTCGGATTTTGAGCTCAAAAGGAAATGAAATACTCAACCATACCCGCGAGACATGATTTATAATATTGGGCGGACATAGATTTTAAATTTTCGAGAATAGAATTACAACGGCATAGGAAGTGAGCATTGACTTGGTCAAAATAACTCTATTAAAACAAATTCTTGCCGTTTCGGAGGACCGATACCCTCCCTCGTCATACTATATGTCCACCCCTTCTTGGACAGGCATATAATAATATATATATATATATATAAATATAGATTGAAGAAGCGAAATAATTGAATCAATCATTCATGTCGCATTTAAGTAATTCCAGCAACCTGTGGTGACAGAACATTAATTTGGCACATGTTCACATACACCTCAAAATAGGGAAAGGTGAGGGAAATATACCTCTTGAGAAAAGAGGGGAAAAAAAATGAAAAGAAAGACATGCATGGTCAAGGCACATCAGGATCAGTACTTGTTGTTAAGGCTGAAGAGAAGTGCATTATATTATATCATAGATCAGAATCAGTCTAAGACAAATATATTTGGAGATATGTAATCATGTACTCAAAGCAGACACTGGGTAACGTCCACTTCATCAGCAGAAAAACACAAATCATAAAGAGGGGCGGCCCTACACTAGGGGTGAAAGTGGTTCGGCCGAAACCGACCAAATCCGCCAAACCGGTCAAGTTTTATCGGTTTGGCCGGTCTCAAATATATATACGGTTCGGTCGGTTTAAAAATTTTTAAACCGATAGATACGGTTCGGCCGATGGTTTCAATAATAAAACCGGCCACTTCGGCCGAATCGGCCGTTTTTAATTTAATATATATAATAAATATATTTAATTAATTCCTTCCTTTCTGTCAACAGACTATAGATATCAGATCAAGAATATAAAAGAAATCATACAGTAGAACTAAAACATACTTAACAAGGGAGATCAAATCAGGATTATATAGACATCAGATCAGCGAATACTTGACATCAGATCAATAGACAATAGATATCAGATCAAGAATATAAAAGAAATCATACAGTAGAACTAAAACATAATTAACAAGGGAGATCACATCAGGATTATATAGACATCAGATCAGCTAATACTTGACATCAGATCAACAGACAATAGATATCAGATCAAGAATATAAAAGAAATCATACACTAGAACTAAAACATACTTAACAAGGGAGATCACATCAGAATTATATAGACATCAGATCAGCGAATACTAGACATCACATCAACAGACTATAGATATCAGATCAAGAATATAAAAGAAATCAATTATTTTTGTGAAGTCTTGTTTTGGGTACAAAATGTCACGGGTTCGAATCCTGTCATCCCTAGTCATTACTGCTCAAAGTAGCAGTGATGGGGGATCGCCTGAGATCGATTCAAATTGGACTCAATTTTTCATTTTTATGATACGATCCATAAATCCCCTTTTGATAGTCTATATTCGGATATATTTTCATTGACTGGCTGGGTAGTTACCACTTTCAAATGATAGTTTCCATTGATGTTTTACAAAATATAGAAGCTCCAGTTATTGTATTTGTGTGTACTTGTTTTTTTTTTTTTGAAATAAAACGTAAATTTGTTTGAAACCGTCCAACCCGACCGAACCAAACCGTCTAAATATGGTTTGGCCGACTTGGTTTGAAAATTTGTCAAACCGTAGTTATTGGTTTGGCCGGTACTTTAGCCTTCAAACCGGCCAAACCGGCCGATTTACACCCCTACCCTACACTATCAAGAGTGTCCGTTTTCGAAACAGTCGAAATTTTTCTTAATACGTTTATTCTGACCGAGTTCTAACGATGTACACCTCATCCTCATCAGCAGACAAACACAAATCATAAAGAAAATAAATGATTATATAACCTGCTTTTCACAACCACTTTTTGTCCTACTTAGTTAATCTGCATGACATTGTTGTATCTTTCTTTCAACAACTAACTTTACCATTTGCTTATTGACTATAGACTGTCATTGTGAAAAAAATCAGTTTAAAATCACATGCAAGGATGTAGACGTATCTGGATGTTGTTCTTGTTATTTTTGACGTGGTTCTAGTGTTATGAGACGTGGTGGGATGTCTTTGTGAAAAAAAAAAATAGCTTAAATTCACATGCATGGATGGTGCTAGTGTTATGAGACGTGGTGGGCTGTCTTTGGGGGAAAAAATAGCTTAAATTCACATGCAAGGATGTAGACGTATCTGGACGTTGTTCTTGTTGTTTTTGACGTGATTCTAGTGTTATGAGACGTGGTGGCTGTCTTTGTGAAAAAAAAAATAGCTTGAATTCACATGCATGGATGGTGCTAGTGTTATGAGACGTGGTGGGCTGTCTTTGTGATAAAATAGCTTAAATTCACATACAAGGATGTAGACGTTTTTGGACGTTGTTCTTGTTGTTTTCGACGTGGTGCTAGTGTTATGAGACGTGGTGGGTTGTCTTTGTGATAAAATAGCTTAAATTCACATACAAGGATGTAGACGTTTTTTGACATTGTTCTTGTTGTTTTCGACGTGGTGCTAGTGTTATGAGACGTGGTGGGCTGTCTTTGTGATAATGTTTGATGAAATATACGTATAAAATACAACATATGTATGAAAAAGACAATAAAAAATAATGATCACATAAATAATAATAATATTTCAGCATTTAAATGAAAATAACTAATACAATACAAAATCATATCGACCGGTCGAACTCATCCTCTAGATCTACAGTGGCGGGTGCGAACTCATCGTACAGATGTGGAACACTCTCCCGCACTACATCTAATAATGCATGATGTAGCTGACCAAATCGACCCATCCACTACAAATATACAAACAATATATTAGAGGCAAATAAAATGAGGTGAACTTAATAAATAAAATAATTTATGCAAATATACATTAATACTTACAAACTCTGAGGCGGCGCGACGTGGACGAGGGGGCTCCATAGCAGCCTGGGGATCGATGGGGAGTACTCGCGGACGTGATCGGGGACGAAACCACTCCAAATAGCCGTCGACCGCAGCACTACGAGCAACAGCTCCACCGGTCCGCTGTCGGCCAGCGAGGGAAATACCCATGGACAACGTGCCGAACTCCTCCCATGTAGACTCGGCATACTCAACGGCATGTCGTACCACATATGGTCTCCCTGTGTATCCGCGGTAAGTATCCCGCCCCGGACGGATGAAGCGAGCTGGAATCCACTGGACATAACCAAGCTGGCGCACGCATCGGTCTGGCATGTACGGCTCGATATGATCCCTGTACGCAATAAGTCCTCGATACAGGGTCCTCGGCGTCCGCAAAACGGCGTCCCGTCCATATGGCATCCAAGTGACCTTTTAAAATTATTTAAAAATATTAAATAATAAAATATATGAAACTATTTTAAATAAAAATATAATTGTTAAAAATTCTAAATATTTACTAACCATGTCCGCTGTCATCTCGTCACGCGCAAGGCGTATGGCGGCTAAGCGCTGCTCTGTGCACCGGTGGCTGTCGATGGCCCACCTCAATGCACGTGCCTGTGTGTCATGCAAAGGAAGGGCCATAGGATGGGGTCTAAAATCGGGAAAGTACTCGTAGATCCATGACTGCAATAGAGTCATGCATCCAGCGAAGCTCTGCGTCCCGTGACGACTCGCGGCCCCTAGATGGTGGTACAGGAATGCAAGTGTCGCTGTACCCCATGCCTCCTGCCCAATCCGGTCCAGCTCATTCCTAACCTGTACCACAGGGGCTGGCATAAACTTATTGAAACTTTTGTCTGTAAACAGACAAGTCCCAATAAGGCTCCATACTAAGACAGCCACATCCGAATCATCCCGGGCTCGCTACATGCACCGCTCGATCACCCGCTGAGTAGAAAATCCGCCATTCCTATACAGATCCCCGTCTATACGCTCCTCTGGTGGAATCTCTAGCAAACCCCTAGCCCATGATAGCACGGTGGACGTCGGTGTAACCTCGGTGATAAGTCGACCATCGACTGGAATCCTCAAAATCTCCCACACATCGTGTAGGAGGATGGTCATCTCTCCGAAGGGGAGGTGGAACGAGTTCGTATCCGGCTGCCACCTCTCCAAAAACGTATTGATGAGAGGCTCATCAATGCTTCGGTGCATAATGCGGGGCAGGTGTCCAAGTCCTGTCCCGCTCAAAATCTGCGCACCCTCAACCGTCATGGATGCGATCCACCTCTCAAACATGTCGTACATGCTACCTCTATTGTGGCATCTAAGGTGGTATCTAGTAGGCACCCCCTCCTGCCAATATCTAGATACCACATGCCCTAAAAAGCTAGGTATGAGGCTATCATCTATAGGGCCCCCCTCAATGGGCCCTGTAACTATCCAACTCCGATCCTCCCTCACGCGCTTCCTAGGGTGAACTATATTGACAAAAATATATATATAAATATATATGTAAATTAAATGTATAAATTAAATAAACAACTTAAAATAAACAATTATGAACAAATAAATTGAAATTTAAACGTAAATCAATTTAAACAAAAAAATTGAATTCAAAAAAAATGAACATGTAACAAAAAAAATTGAATTCAAAAAAAATGAACATGTAACCAAAAAAATTAATTCAATTTAAAATTAAATTAATTAATTCAATCTTACGTCATGTTAGTTTATGCAATTTGTAATCTAAATCAACTAAAATAATTAACTAAAAACACAAATAAGTTAATCGAATCCATATACAAATTAAAATAATGACTGAACTATATAAAAAACACACAATTAAGTCAAGCAATAAACAATTCTAATTTTATCAACAATTAAATTAAAACAATTACTTATTATATAAATAATTATACATATAAATTAAAACGCGTACCTGAAGCAGGATCCACCTCCTCGAACTGGCCGTCGGCCGGATTCCTATACCGGACGATCCTCTCAGCATGTGGGTGAGAAGGGTCACCTCCGTAGGTATCCCCCTCACCCTGATCCTCCAGTGGCCGTTCACTCCCACTAGTCTCCTCCTACCGTGATCGCTCATGCGGATGCTCATCCTCCTCCTGATGACCAATATGCTCATCCTCACTCTCATCAGTGTCATCGGAATCAGTAGTATCGTAATACTCATCCCTCAACTGAAATGATAAGTCATCTACCACCTCCTCGTCCACCACCTCCTCGTCCTCCCTCAGAAATCACAATCCCACCTCCACCACGACCCCTACCTATCCCTCTACCTCCTCCCCTCATCACAGGTACCTTCTGCCTTCTAGCAGAAGCTGTGGGACGCTGCCTATCCACTTGTGGCTTTAACTTAGCGCCACCCTAAATAAATAAATCAATCAATCAATCGAAGCAATCGAAGCAATTATATTGTAAAATTCAATTATGGAATTTAAATCAAATTATGGATGGGGGTCGTGCTGGATAATCAAAATGCCATTCGGTGGCGTTTTGAGATACTCAAAACGCCATTCGATGGCGTTTTGAGTTAAGTCCCGCAACGAGCGCAACCCTCGTGTTTAGTTGCCATCTGGAACCCTGAACAGACTACCGGTGATAACCGGAGGAAGGTGAGGATGACGTCAAGTCATCATGCCAATTTCAATTTAAGTACAAAATTCTTTTTCCCATTCCTTCCACAAGCTTTTAATAATATGGCCGTGGCGTTTTGAGATACTCAAAACGCCATCGAATGGCGTTTTGAGTATCTCAAAACGCCGGCCGATGGCGTTTTGAGCTACTCAAAACGCCGGCCGATGGCGTTTTGAGACCCCAAAACGTCGTCGGCCGGCATTGCCGGCATACAAAAAGCCACCAAATCCATACCAAATTGCGTTTTTACATACCTAAAGCGCACATAAACACAGATTTCTAACAAAAATAACGCAATATAAACGCCAAAAATGCACAAAAAAACTCAAATTCATAACGATTTTTACCCTGTTTATCAGTGGACCTTTGCCCGCCCCGTGCCTTCGTGATGATTCGACATCTCCTCCGTCCATTTTTTTGCGTTTTTGGCCGACAAAATCGTATCACTTTTGCGTTTTGAAACTGAAATTTTGAGGAAAAACTTGACAAAATGGTTCGGCTGAGGAGTTGGGGCTTTTTAAGTTTTTGCTGGGCAAAAATGCCACGGTTTGACGAGTGAACCGTGGATGAAACGCCCCATTTTGGCGTTTCATCCACGGTACAAACGCACCGTTTATGTGTTTTCTCTATTTAAATAAACGCAGAGAATAACGTTTCTGACATGTAAAATTTAATTCTGATGACGTTTTCATACAACCAAAACGTCAAAATTTTTCGATAATGACAACCAAAAATGTATCACTTTAACGTTTCATGTTCAACAAAAAAGTCAAACTGGAGCGTTTAAACCTTGTTTCGCTCGTTAAAATGGTGTGTTTCCACATGGCTCGCTCGTTAAAATGGTGCGTTTCCACCATGGCTCGCTCGTTAAAATGTCACAGGAATAGATGTAGACGTTTCTGGACGTGGTTATAGTGTTTTGAGACGTTGTTCTAGTTGTTCTGAGACGTGGTGGAATGTCTTTGTAAAAAAATTAGTTAAAATTCACATGAATGGATGTAAACCTTTTTGGACGTGGTTATAGTTGTTTTGAGACGAGTTGAGATGTTTTGTGAAAAAATAAGTTTAAATTCACATGTCTTAATGTAGACGTTTTTGGACGTTGTTCTAGTATTTTGAGATGTTGTTCTAGTTGTTCTGAGACGTGGTAGACTTTCTTTGTGAAACAAAATCAGTTAAAATTCATATGAATGGATGTAGACGTTTTTGGACGTGGTGCTAGTAGTTTGAGACATTGTTCTAGTTGTTCTGAGACGTGGTAGACTGTCTTTGTGAAACAAAATCAGTTAAAATTCATATGAATTGATGTAGACGTTTGTGGACGTGGTGCTAGTAGTTTGAGACTAGTTGAGATGTTGTATGGCCATTTTATTTGTTTTATCTTAGTACAACACCTACTTACAAGATCATGAACATTTCTAAGAGTTATATGGTCATTTTAATTGTTTTATCTTCACAAAACTCTTATCAGAGATCATGAACATTTCTAAGAGTTGAATTGTCATTTTATTTGTTTTATCTCATTACAACTCTTAGATATTAGATCATGATCATTTCTAAGTATTGTATAGCCATTTTATTTATTTTATCTTATCAAAACCCTTAGATAATAGATTATGCTCATTTCGGTCCACCTCAGACATTTTTGGACGTGGTTCTAGTTGTTCTGAGACGAGGTGAGATGTTTTGTGGAAAAATCAGTTTAAATTCACATGTCTGGATGTAGACATTTTTGGACGTGGTGCTAGTTGTTTGAGACGTGGTGCTAGTTGTTCTGAGACGTGGTAGACTGTCATTGTGAAAAAAATCAGTTTAAAATCACATGCAATGATGTAGACATTTCTGGAAATGTTCATGATCTCTGATCTAAGAGTTTTGTGAAGATAAAACAATTAAAATGACCATATAACTCTTAGAAAATGTTCATGATCTTGTAAGTAGGTGTTGTACTAAGATAAAACAAATAAGATGGTCATACAGAAAGATTTTGGTAGGATCTGGGTTTGTACCTGCTCGATTTACCACGCAACAAAAAATTCTAATAAAAGCGGAACTATAGAATAATACCTTTGAAGCGTGCACCTGGTGAATCTCTTGTATGCCTCAAAGACTATGACCTCTTGTTGTGTGGGCAACAATCTAGAAGTCAATTGATCAGCAACTCACCACAATCCACCTGCTGAAAAACTCTATTAAATCAGTACAAGACAAATCATTCCTAAGAGTCAAGTTCAATATGCCCCGGGCATATCTATATGATTCAATTAGTTTAGACAAACTAATTATCTGAATCACATAATAACCTAGACCGACAGTTTGTCCAAAGCTGTCTCGGTTACGAACCTCATTTATATATTATGTCTTTCAACCAATGATGAGATCTACTGTGTCGCACCAGACACCTCATCATCTACTTACATAATATAAATGGACATAAACATGCACAACAAAATATGACTGAAACACAAATCGATATATTAAACTGGGAAACTGTACAATACAAGCATAGCTTATGTATTCTACTCCAACAATCTCCCACTAATACTTAAGCTGTGCTTTAAGTATACAACTACATACAATCCTACCCAATCTGCTGCTATCTATCTAGAAAAACTGTCAAGGCTCTCCTAAGCATCTGATCCCCATGCCCTTCACGTGAGCCTCAAAAACTTTAGAAGTCAATGTTTTCGTGAACGGATCTGCAAGGTTATCCTCTGATGCTATCTTAGCTACGACCACGTCTACCCTCTTTACGATGTCTCGTATCAGGTGGTACTTGCGCTGTATATGTTTACTCGCCTTGTGGGCTCGTGGTTCCTTCGAGTTTGCAACTACACCGTTGTTATCACAATAAACCATGATAGACTTCTGCAAACCAGGAATCACATCTAAGTCCACTAGGAAGTTCTTGAGCCATACTGCTTCTTTCGCTGCCTCTGATGCGGCAACATACTCAGCCTCTATGGTAGAGTCCGCCACGCATTTCTGCTTGACACTCCGCCAAACTATGGCTCCACCTCCTAGAGTAAACACATACCCTGAGGTAGACTTGCTCTTGTCCCTGTCGCCGTGGAAATCTGAATCCGTGTAACCTCGGGGTACCAGCTCAGACGCTTGATAGACCAGAACTTGGTCCCTCGTTCTGCGCAAATACTTGAGAATGCATTTTACTGCCTCCCAATGAGCTTTCCTGGGGTTACTCTGATATCTGCTCACCATGCCAACGGCATAACAGATATCAGGCCTCGTACACAACATGGCATACATGAGACTTCCTACTATCGAAGCATATGGAACTGTCTTCATGGTCTCTATCTCCTCAACAGTCTTAGGAGACTGTTCCTTAGATAGAAACACTCCATGCCTGAAAGGTAGAAAACCTTTCTTGGAGTTCTGCATGTTAAAATGGGCCAGAATCGTGTCTATGTACGAAGTTTGGGAGAGCGTTAGCGAACATTTCCTACGATCTCGAATAATCTTGATCCCAAGGATATGTCCCGCTTCCCCTAAGTCCTTCATATCAAATTGCTTGGACAGCCATGCCTTTACGTCTGATAACACTTTCTTGTTGTTGCCAATCAATAGAATGTCATCTACGTAAAGCACAAGAAACACCACTGAGTTTCCATCACGTCTGCGATATACACATTGCTCATCCGGACACTGAGTAAATCCAAAGGACTGGATTACCTCATCAAACCGGATGTTCTAAGATCTGTATGCCTGCTTAAGTCCATAAATAGACCTCTTAAGCCTGTAAACCTTATGCTCTTGGCCTTTTTCAATGAATCCCTCTGGTTGCTGCATAAAGATGGTTTCCTCAAGACTTCCGTTCAGGAAAGCTGTCTTGACATCCATCTGTCAAATCTCATAATCCATATGAGTAGCTATGGCCAAGAGAATCCGGATCGACTTAAGCATGGCTACCGGGGAGAAGGTTTCCTTATAATCGATTCCCTCTTTCTGAGTATACCCCTTCGCCACCAGCCTAGCTTTAAAGGTTTCCACCTTCCCGTCAGATCCTCTCTTACGTTTGTAGACCCACTCACATCCAATGGGCTTAAACCCATCAGGCAGGTCCACAAGCTCCCAGACTCTATTGTGGTCCATTGACCCCATCTCGGATATCATTGCCTTACGCCAAGATTCTGCATCTTTATCTCGAAGCGCCTCATTATAGTTAACTGGGTCAGGTTCAGGCACACCTGGGACCAGGTCTGAAGCCTCTCCCATGCCAATGAACCTGTCTGGCTGTCTCACAACCCTCCCACTACGACGAGGCACCGCCTGTGTAGGCGCATCATCTGTGATCTCATGTGCAGTGTGTGGTGTATCTACTTGCGCTGGTGCATCAGGATTAGTAGTTTGTCGTCTAAGCTCTTCTAGTACTATCTTACTCTTGGGCTTGTGGTCTAAGACATAGTCCTCTTCTAAAAAATCTAGCGTTGGTACTTA
The DNA here is from genome assembly GCA_030378225.1 of Knoxia roxburghii. NCBI lineage: Eukaryota > Viridiplantae > Streptophyta > Magnoliopsida > Gentianales > Rubiaceae > Knoxia > Knoxia roxburghii. The sequence continues at coordinate 37,323,703 of CM059420.1, read as the reverse complement.
CCACCACCTTCTGATCTTTAGGACTATAGAATAGACCACCTTTCGTTCCTCTAGGATATCCTACAAACAGCATTAATTCTGTTCTTGCATCTAACTTAGCCGTATCTGCCTTAAGCACATGTGCTGGGCAGCCCCAAATTCTGAGATGTCTTAGACTGGGCTTCCGCCCGTTCCACAACTCTACTGGGGTTGAAGGCACGGTTTTAGATGGTACAAGATTAAGAATATACATTACCGTTTCCAAGGCATATCCCCATAACGAACTTGGCAAATCACTATAGCTCATCATGGACCTAACCATTTCCATAAGAGTTCGGTTCCTCCTTTCTGCTACACCATTCTGCTGTGGCGTGCCAGGTGCAGACAACTGAGACTGAATTCCTACCTCAGTGAGGTAATCTCGAAATTCATGGGACAGGTACTCCCCACCACGATCTGAACGCAGTGTCTTGATACTCTTACCATGATGCTTCTCCACATCTGCCCGAAACTCTTTGAACTTGCAAAAACATTCGGACTTGTGGCGCATTAGGTAAATGTATCCGTACCTAGAGTAATCATCCGTGAGTGTCATGAAATACTCATATCCCCCTCGTGCATGGACCATCATAGGTCCACACAAGTCAGAATGAATTAACTCTAATACTTCTTTAGCTCTATAGCCTTTTGCTTTAAAAGGTCTCTTGGTCATCTTACCTTCCAAGCAAGATTCGCAGGTTGCATAACTGTCAATATCTAATGAACCCAAAGGTCCATCATTGACCAACCTCTAAATCCTACTAAGGTTTATATGACCTAGCCTTAGATGCCAAAGATAGGTTTGATTCATTTCAGAAGGTTTCTTCCTCTTATTAATGTTAGATTCTGAGCTATCTATCTCTATGTTTTGCGCAACAGGGGAGTTAGAGTTAACCACAAACAAATTGTCCGCCAATGAACCAGAACAAATAAGTTTTCCATTTCTTCTAATAACAACACAGTCATCAGAAAAAATAAACTTATACCCTTTCTTCAAGAGTTTAGAAACCGAAATTAAGTTATTTCTAAAACTCGGTACATAAAGACAATTAACTAACTCTAAGCTAGAATTTTCAAAATTCAACTTAACTACTCCCACTGCTTCTACTGACACTCTTGTAGTGTCTCCCAAGTAGATATCCAATTCGTCTTCTCTAAGCTTCTGGGTTACTTGGAACCCTTGCAAAGAATTACAAACATGGTCAGTGGCACCTGAATCCACACACCAAGTATCTGTGGGAATCGCCGCTAAACATGTCTCAGTAATTAAGGCATAATTTATCGTACTTATAAGCTTTGGACAATCCGCTTTCCAATGTCCCGTCTTATTGCACTTGAAGCACTTGTCTTTCGACTTCTTCTTTGCAATATCTAGCTTAGGCACAATTTGTGCCTTTTCAGCTACTCCCTCGAGCTTTCTCTTCTTCTTTCCAGCCTCAGGCTCAGAAGAAGATTCTAAAGCTTCGACTGCGACTAAAGCTCGCTTCTTCTCTTGAAGAAGACTTTTAGCCGCCATCAACTCTGCTAAGAGCTCGGATGAACTCCACAACATCTTACTTATATTGTAGTTCAACTGAATCCGCTCATAGCTTTGAGGCGCCATCAACTCTGCCAAGAGCTCGGATGAACTCCACAACATCTTACTTATGTTGTAGTTCAACCGAATCCGCTCATAGCTTTGAGGCAAGCTCTGGAGGACAATATCGGCTTTGGTTTCACCAACGATTTCGCCTCCCACTACCTCAACCTTGTTGATGTTACTAATCATGTTAATGACACGATCTCTCACAGGAGCGCTCTCAGCCCTAAGGACAATGTCCAAGTTACGACTTCCATCGACATTATTAGTTCCAGTTAAATTGTTGTTTTTCAAAATAGCAGCTAAAGGATTGAATGCCATATCGATTTAAACTGGAAAGTAAACAAACAGTGTTTCAGTTATATATGCTAGAATTTTCGAAAACATGAAAATTCAATTTAATTATTGATTTCCCTCAAAACAATAATATTAATCCACCAACATCTCATCCACCGGGATTCTCGCAAGCCACGCAGTGTGGACGTTTACGCTAACCCACATTCGTTTGAGAAGAACCAAGTTCATTAACTATACTATCTGACCAACGATCTTTTGATCAATGTAGCTAATAGTCAGTGCTTTCAGCCGTACAAGTAAGCAGCGTAACCTCGCGGGAGGAATACTGCAGATCGTACACTAAGTGTGTGCCATTACGTGACTTCTGAGTTTGTTACCTCAGGATAGTGCGCCTCAGATTGAGAGGGTGTCGCATTTCTCCTAGTTAAACTCGCTCTAATCATCTTACTCAGAAGCTCATAGTCTAGCGATCTCGGGGCTGGACTCATCCGAATGGAGGAAGGCCCTAATGCCAACACGCAAGCCCACCCACATCGCATATGCACCCGTAATGGTGGCCATGGATATAACACAACCCGCTCCCACTTAGATTTCCAAAATGAGGGTTTTTCCGGTTTTAACATGCAATTAATTAACCTAAGTTATGTGCAACCATAAAACCAGACATGCTTTAAATCATGCATCTAATATACAGCATAAAAATAAAGCATAAAAATTAAAACGATAAATACGGGAAATAAATACGAAAAATAAATTTCCCGACTATTATGGTTTTAATTGCTTCCATCATTTGCCTTGATCTCGTGTCCCGCCACGTCACTCGATGGTGAGAGTCTTGAACTTCAAAAAACGAAAACTGGAGGAAAAACGGGCCAAAAACAGCCCGAACGGCCCGCCCGGGCCGCAGCCCGGCCCGAGGGCCGCGCTGCCAGCGCGCGCGCGCACAGCCCGCAAGGGCCGTACGCGGCCCAGCGCCCGCGCGCGCGCGCAAAGCCCGCCCGGGCCATGCGCGCGTGGCGCTGCGCCCGTGCGCCCGCTCGCCCGCACGGCCCGCACGGGCGGCAGCTGCTGCTGCTGCGCCCTTGGTGCGGCAGCTGCTGCTGCTGGCCACCCGGCAGGCGCGACTTGCTGCCGGCGGTCGTCGCCGGCGTCGCCTCCTGTCGCCAACTCCTCCTTCGCTTTTTCCCACGCTATTTGGTCTAATTGGAATTCGTTCTGGGTTTTCCTGGGTTTCTTCAAATTCATGATAACCCAAAACCCACGAATCCAAGTCGCCCACCATAACGCCTTCGATTACATAAAAAACAATTTTCCTACTACAAGGCATTCTAGGAAAATTAAATAATCGAAATTACATAGAATAAATGCTACTACAGATTTAATCTAATCCTACACGGTTTCCAGCACGTGGTTATACTATTACAAACATTCATAATAAAATTAAATCCGGACATGTCCCGGAGTTTAATTAAAAACCATACAAACGTAACCATAATAGTCGGGATTCTAAACCACCTGCAAATAAAACCATGTAATAAATTGAACAAGCACAGAACCCCCTAAACCAGGCTCTGATACCAATTGAAAGATTTTGGTAGGATCTGGGTTTGTACCTGTTCGATTTACCACGCAACAAAAAATTCTAATAAAAGCGGAACTATAGAATAATACCTTTGAAGCGTGCACCTGGTGAATCTCTTGTATGCCTCAAAGACTATGACCTCTTGTTGTGTGGGCAACAATCTAGAAGTCAATTGATCAGCAACTCACCACAATCCACCTGCTGGAAAACTCTAGCCCCGCAGCACCTGGCACGTACTATAAACGCACCGCCCGCAGAGAGAGAAAGCTACGCGCAGCTGGTATAGACCAAGGCCAAAATTTCAGCCACTAGAAACCCAAAAACCAGCTGCACACTTTCTTGAAAATTCGACTTGGAGAGAGAAACGTTTTCTCTCTCTAGAATTTTCTCTCTCTAGAAATCCTGTGGATTAATTGTGTTATTGTGTTTTCTGAATGACTGATCCTTTGTCTATTTATAGAGTTACAAGAGAGACTCCAAGTTGGTTTATGATTGGTCTTCCTACTGGGTTTCTGTTTTCCTTTAATCCTGTTTCTGGACTGATACAGATTCTGTTTCCTTCAATCCTGTTCCTGGACTGATACACTCCCAACTGTCACAGGGATTCACTTATCCCAATCCAGTTCCTGGGATGAATCACTCCCAACTGACACAGGGATTCACTTATCCCAAACCAGTTCCTGGGATGATTCACAACCAACTGACACAATGATTAATTAATTTCTAAATTAATTAAATCTACCTTTGTCAACAACCCAGTACATAATTAATCGTACCACTAACGGATTAATTATGGCACTACCAACCTACACCAGAATTGCTTCCGGAACAACTTAATTAAATTATATTCATAATCTCCCCACATCAAAGATATAGTGCTCGTTAATTCATTAATTTACTGATAAATTAATTCATCAACTTCTTTAATTCCGAGACTAGTACCACTCGACCTTCTTACTATACCGGACATAAGTCCACCGGCCGGGTTTAGTATAATAAACATTTCGAGCTCATCTCGGGAGCACCATCACCCCGGACGCACCGGTACATGGTTTCCTTTCGACAAACAGCAGCACACCAAGTAACTAAACACGCGCACCCAACCTACCGAGATTATTGGTCACAATTGACCTCACCCTTTGGCAGATCAAAGTATACTATGTCTAATCCTCATGCCCACTCGAGTCTAGGGATTTAGAGATAGAATACAAGGATCGATTTGTCTACTAAATCAGTACAAGACAAATCATTCCTAAGAGTCAAGTTCAATATGCCCCGGGCATATCTATATGATTCAATTAGTTTAGACAAACTAATTATCTGAATCACATAATAACCTAGACCGACAGTTTGTCCAAAGCTGTCTCGGTTACGAACCTCATTTATATATTATGTCTTTCAACCAATGATGAGATCTACTGTGTCGCACCAGACACCTCATCATCTACTTACATAATATAAATGGACATAAACATACACAACAAAATATGACTGAAACACAAATCGATATATTAAACTGGGAAACTGTACAATACAAGCATAGCTTATGTATTCTACTCCAACACATACAACATCTCAACTCGTCTCAGAACAACTAGCACCACGTCCAAAAACGTCTACATCCATTCATGTGAAATTTAACTGATTTTGTTTCACAAAGACAGTCTACCACTTCTCAGAACAACTAGAACAACGTCTCAAAACATTAGAACAACGTCCAAAAACGTCTACATTAGGACATGTGAATTTAAACTTATTTTTTCACAAAACATCTCAACTCGTCTCAGAAAAACTAGAACCACTTCAAAAAACGTCTACATCCATTCATGTGAATTTAATCTGATTTTGTTCACAAAGACAGTCCACCACGTCTCAGAACAACTAGAACAACGTCTTAAGACACTAGAACCACGTCCAAAAAAGTCTACATCCAAACATGTGAATTGAAACTTATTTTTTCACAAAACATCTTAATTCGTCTCAGAAAAACTATAACCACGTCCAAAAACGTCTACATCCATTCATGTGAATTTAAACTGATTTTTTTCACAAAGACAGTCCACCACGTCTCAGAACAACTAGAACAACGTCTCAAAACACTAGAACCACCCATAAACGTCTACATCCATTCCTGTGACATTTTAACGAGCGAGCCATGGTGGAAACACACCATTTTAACGAGCGAACCAAGGTTGAAATGTTCCAATTTGACAAACCAATTATCTGAATCACATAATAACATAAACTGACAGTTTGTCCAAAGCTGTCTCGGTTACGAACCTCGTTTATATATTATGTCTTTCAACCAATGATGAGATCTACTGTGTCACACAAGACACCTCATCATCTACTTACATAATATAAATGGACATATTATGCACAACAAATTATAACCAAAACATAAATCGATATATTAACTGAGAAATTGTACAATACAAGCATAGCTTATGTATTCAAATCCAACATATATATTATTCTGTTGGCGAGAATGCCTAGGATATAAATGTGTTGCTTTAATTTTAGAATGCATTTTTTGGCCGAATGCCCATATTTTGCTTGCTTTTATTTTAGGATGCAGCTGGTAAGTTTTTGATAAATCTTAATGGACTTTAAAAATAATTTAATGAAATTTAAAAATAAATAAAAATGACCCAAACAATCAAACCGTGAACCAAACCGAACCAAACCGTTAAAAATTAGTTTGGCCAGTTTGTTTTGAAAAAATTTAAAACCGTATATTACGGTTTGACATATACCTTTACTTTCAAATCGGCCAAACCGGACCGTGTACCAGGGTGTAAATGAGCCGAGTCGAGGTCGAGCTTTGCCCTGTTCAAGTTTGACTTGTCTTGAAATAGACAAACTCGAGTTCGAGCTCGAGCTTGCTCGGGCCTAATATCTGGAGCTCAAGTTTGGCTTGATTTGAACTCGAATTGAGCTCGAGTTTTACTTCTTCTGTACAAATTCTAAAAAAAGTCCAAAAAAAATTATACAACAACTATTTAAAACAAATTATATTTTTTGCTGTAAAATAAAATACTAGAAATGATAGAAAAAAACTCAAATTTACTCAACAAAACATATAAAAAAAAAAAAAACTCAAGAAATATAACAAAAAAATGCTTGTCTCTTCCCATTACTTTCACACCCAAATTTTAGACAACTAGCAAAACAAACTAAAATTCAACAGAGAGATTTGAAAATATGGACTAAAAAAATGTCTAAAATTTAATTAGAATAAATTATATATATTTATTTAAAGGTATAGGCTTGTTAGGCTTGTCGGGCTTACCGAACCTCTACCTTCAAGGCTCAAATTTGGCTCGTTACTAGTCGAGCCAAACTTTTGATCGAGCTACTCACGAGAAGTTCACGAGCGGCTCAGTTCATTTACACGCCAACCGTGTACACCTCTAATGTTCACATTCTATGCTTTACACCAAGAGCAAGTAATAGAAAGTTATCTTGAACTAATATACGATAAGGGAGCCTATTAAAAAAAATTCATTAATATAATTATTTTTGTTAACTTGGAACTAATTAGTTAAATTACAACATACTTTTTTCATGGGTTTAATTTCCATTCATACTACTCATTTAAAAATTATAAAAAATAAATTTAAATAATAATTTATGATGATAAAATTTAGTAAATTTGCATATAAAAATATAATTTTTTTGAAGCAGTATAAAAAAATAATTTTATTGTATAAACATGATATTATTTTGTAACATTTCAATAAATAAAAGGGGCTATAGGACGTAATAAGAAGCCGCAAAAGCTGGTAAATTGTATTTATCAAATTGAAAATATTAATTTATTTTGTACAAAAAATATTCTTTTTTTTTTTTTCCCTCTTATATATATATCGAGTCACAAAGTACACTCCATAATTAAACTTTTTTAAAAAAATTGGTATTTATATAAAAAAGTAGGATCTGAGACACGTCGGAAATCATCGGCGCTTAAAACCCGGACACTTGGTTCTCGTCTGTATCTTCCCTTCTCTCCATTTGAAAACCCTAAAAAGCCCCCGGTACCAAATCCTCCGTTTTTCATCTATAGATCCCTTTCACTCCATTCCTTATTTGTTATATATTTATTGATAACCGACATTGAGCTGCTCCCCTGTAATTTGGCTCTTTTTGATTTTTTAAAAAGAATCAGTGGCGGCCTTTCCAGAGAACTGGTTATCGTTTTTTATTTTATTGTTTTTACTTTGCCCGCTGAAGATCGACCGACTCTTTTAGCTGGTACGTTTCACTGTGAATTATTATTATTATTTTTAAAAAATTTCCTTTTTTTTTTTTGTTTCCGGGTTGTGTATATATGCATGCAAATATAATCATATATGCATTTGTTTCGAGATTTTTAATTTTCTTGTTTTGTTTTAAGTAGTTATTGCGTGAAGTTAGAGACTTTGGCGTTGAGCTTTACTTCGGTGGAGTAACAAGCTTTTGTTGAATTCTGTTACGAATTGTTGTTGCCTTGTGGCTTATTTGGGATTTTTTTTTTTTTTTTGGGTAATATCATGGTGTAATTCTTCAAACCCTAACTAAAGACTTGGTCTTTGTGGGAAAAATGTGTAATTTCTTTCAGGAAAAATTCGGCTGCATGTTGAATTTTGTATATTTGTTACTTTTGATTCAGTTTCTAGTTTTATTGAGATTTTTCTAGTGAGTTTGATCGTTTTTATTTTTTTTGGGGTTAAATATAGACAAAGCGTGGAGGGTTAGTGGAATGCATTGTGCCAAGAAAATAGGTTATGTTGTTATTCCAATATTATCATTTATAGGGAAGGCACAATGGATTTATGGTTCACATATATTTTAAGCAAACATGTTGTCAGGGCAATACAATCTGAAGCTCAGTAGAATGTAGTTTATGTCTTCAATTTTCATGTGACAGAGTTGGTATTGGATTAAACAGATTGTTTCTCCTGGAAAGTTTAGTATATTTTTGTGTATCTTGAATTGTGTGTAGATGTGAAATGAATTGAACTAAGAAACTAATATCTCGGCATACCCAGTGTTACCAACAACCGTCATGGATACGAATGGTTACTTGCTGAAATTTGCAATGGGGATGAGACTATATGCTTCGGTATCCTTACCTTGCTACACTGATGCAGAGGGAGGGAAATCCTTTCAATCTGTTTAGGAGGACTGGTTTAGCCCATGTTTCTGAACCTGAACCTGAACCTGAGGACCCTTATAGTGTCAATCCCCCTCCTCAAGGGTAATTTGAAAACTTTTACGTATGTTTTAGGGTTTGCTTATATTTTTCTGGTATATATTGCTTCAGTTTCATAGTCACCTACTGCCACTATTGAAGTTTGTTTTATAATTCTTATTATGTTCCGTCTCCTCAAGATTCAAAGTTTGTCAACAGATATTGGATTTTAAATTCCTTAGATTGCTTGATCTTTTTCTGCATGTGTTTTATTTATCAAGTACTACCAACAAATGTCATGTAGGGTTTTTCCTCCCATCTTCTGTTCAATATACCTTTTTGTTAGCTATAATCTCCCTTGTTAGAAAGCTTACTTAGTGATTTTAAGTGTTTTCAACACAGAAAAATACTAAAGGGAAACCGCAGATAGCTTACCTTTTTGTCTTATTAATATTTTATCTTTTGTTGAATTATTTAGCCCATGTTTTCTTCTTACTTTGGTTATAATCTCCTCTTTTTAATTTCACACGCAGTTATATTGTACCTCCTGTTCCTGACATGGATTACAATGACCTCTTTCCGGGGCCTGGGGCAGGAGTTTACCCTACTAGGTATTTTTGCCTTCCATCCTCTCTTTTCATCCTAGTATAGCAAAAATCGAAAGCAATGGAAGAGGGGGGTTTGGGGGGGGACTTTTTAACTACTGTTTAGAAATCAGAGAGAGGGAAAGGCAATGCTTAATGAATCAGGGTTCTGTTGTTGTTCTTGTTGTTGATTGATGTTCCAGATAAAGAGAAGAGAATTTTTGGTAAAAGAAAAAAGTGGAAAAGGAAAGAAATGTCTGTGAGTCAGTCTGTCTTCCTAAAACTATCCTCCTAGTTCCAGATAGATAGACAGTCAGATAGGGTGTGCCTGCTCCTCACTGCTGCACTATTAGTATTACTAGTATTATTATTTTCTTAATAAATTATTTATTTTAAAAATAAATTTAGTTTACTTTCATTCTCAAATCAAAGTGAATATTATTTGAAAACAAAAACAATTAATATGTTTGGTTGTATAGTTAAGAGTTATCTGTAGTATTACATAATCTGAGTTACAGAAACATTATGTTATAAAAAAATTGAATTGATTTGATTTAGATTGAATAAGAAATGAGCTAATAACATTTTGTATGATGATTGATAGAGACACTCTGGACAGCCAAAACTGGAAGCAAAGCATAAGCATAAGCATAAGCATAAGCATTGGTTGAAGAAGAGAGGGCAGCAACTGAGCTTTGCATAAAACTGGGGATATAACTCCACCATTGCTGCCTGTGTGAGAAGACCAATGATTATGAGATTTAGATAATGTCACTTTCGAGTTTTGTCAAACCGGTCCAACTGTTGATTCCATTTCAACAATTCCACACAAGATTATTTCTAATTCCATTTACGTCCATACAAAAATATGTAAAATCCAAATTCCAACTCCACTATATATTTCATTAATTTGAATGAAAATCTACCTGGGCTGAATTTTTTCTTTTATTTTCCTCTTTTTTTAAAAAAAAAAAAATTTATGAGCAAGTAGCAACTTTCAACATTTGACCACCCCGTATGAATCTCAAAAAAAATCTCATAAACTAAACAAGTGGAAGGAAAAAGGAACGACGTCTCCTATTTGTGGAAAACTTCTAATATATATATTTATTGTAACCACTAATTTAATTCAACTATAATTTTAAATTAAACTTCCGATATAACTTTCTCATTTATTAAGTTAGACTAGCAAATTATATTGTAGTCAAATAACTTTAATAAAAATAATTTTTTATTATTTAATGCGATTGTCCTTCTGAATATTTATTATTTTTTCATTAATTAATGCATTTATCAAATAATACATTATAATATAACTTTAATAATAGAGTTAGACTACATCACACATAAGATTTTTCTCTTGATTATGATAGATTTTATCTGCATAATTCCATAACAAATATAAATGTCATTGTGAAAACTAAAAATTCATTGTTAATCCGATAAATTACTTTTTTAAAAAAAAACTCTTGTATGTTCGTAGGATATATTTTAAGCCTTCGAGAATCAAATAATAATGAAATCGATCCTCTTTCTACACTTTTCTATAATTTGATTTTATTTTCATGTTTTTTTAATTTATGAGAGGAAATTCATTTATATCGCGTCTATTTTCGATTGTTTACTGAAAACCATCTATAATAATGGGGAAAAATAATCGAAGAGGGCTTTAAATATGATTAGTGTTCTTCAGAGCTAAATTTCCCTTTTTACTAGTTAAAAGGAAATAAAAATTCCTTTTTATGAGATAGATTGGACTAGTACTTTTTTTTTTGAACACGACATTTTAAAGGCCCAGTACTATTTTAACACAGCAATTCAAGGCCCAAAAGTTACTAACTTGTACATCTAGTGGGAGTTGGCCCAGTTGGGAGCTTAAATGAATTTGCAATTGCCAATCCCTACCAAACTGCCACATAACTGTTTAGGATCTGCCCGAACGAAATTCCTGCTCAGACCTCCCGAGCTCATGGCGGGAAACAAAATTTACGCGCTGAATCATTTCCCGCGAAATTTCAGAATCCCCGCATGTCCTCCCACAATTTATTTGCTTTTTGTAGATGCACTTCTTCAGGTAACGGCTCAACTCACCATTTCATACTTCCTCTTCTCCATCTCTTCGATTCTTCTACAAATGCCGACCATCGCCCGCCGAAGGTTATCTACTGTTGCTGCCGGTGGCGAGGCCGAGATGGGAGATGCGATTCCTCAAAAACGTAAATTGAGGTCCCATGTGGCTGCCAAAGATGGATTGGATTCTTCAATTCCGTGGTCAACGGAGAGTTCTCCTGTGAAGTGGAAGTCACCGCGCCTATGCGTAAATGACAGTCCGAAGACTTTGAGGACGATTGATTTATCAAAGGTAACTTCCAATATCTTCGATCGTATCTTGTTTTTAATTTGTATCGTTTTTTTATTTAATTAAATTTTCGTTTAAATGTTTATCTCTTAAGGAAAATGGAAAAACTACCGGCGAGAAGGCAGTGAAAACGAGCAAATCACCTGTCAAAAGGAACTTGTCCGTCAGTTTTTTCGATAAACCTATGTGGAACCCGACAGGCAAGTTCTGTTCTCGTAGATATTTTTACTTCGAGTATTTTTATGGATAATTGGAATGCTATGAATTGCGCTAAGCGGATCTAGTGAAGTATTGCGCTATATTATTCATAAACGATACATCAAAACAGTGTAATTTTGATTTTGGTATAGCCATTAAGTTTTGTGCTCTGATTGCATTTAACTTGGGTAAGTAGATGCAATAAGGGAGTTTCCATGATTAGTTTTTGGAGGCATCGTAATTGAATTATGCATTAAGTTTTCCATTTTTATTTTTGTATAGATGTGAAGCATTTGAATGCTGTGAAGGAGGCTTTGCATGTTTCTACTGCTCCTTCCACAGTGATGTGCCGTGAAAATGAGCAGAACAGGATTTTGGAATTCTGCAAGAGATGTGTAGAGCATGAAAATTCTGGAAATATGTACGTATGTGGATGTCCAGGGACTGGAAAGTCACTAACTATGGAAAAAGTTAAAGAGACTTTAGTTGATTGGGCAAAGGAGGTAAGGCTTAGAGCACTTGATTGAAGTTTATCATTATGCATTTGTAGTTATTGATAAGATGTTACGGCAATATTGTTATGCCGCATGTACAGCGTCTCTACTTCCTCTGGAACCAAAGTCCTATTGTTTGTTGATAAAATTCATCAAGTGCTAGAAAGCATTTGGTGTATGATACAGGAAGACCTTCATGGGTATATCTGTGTAAATGGTTATTAGTGTTCATCCCCTACACATTTTAACTGAGTCAACCGAGTCAATTGTTATGGTAGAGAACAGTTCTAAGACCATTTTGTTTATGACATACAGGCTGGATTTCAACCTCCGGATGTAGTATCCATCAGTTGTACATCTCTAGTGAACAGTTCTGAAATTTTTAGCAAGGTAAACTAGTTGCAAGCTGTTACTGATGAAAAACATGCACCTCTTGAAGTTTTATTTAAGAAACTAATTCATTATTTCAACAGATACTAGGAAAAAGCCCACCAAAGAAGAAAAGTAGTGTCTACATTTCACCTTTGAAGATCCTCCAGGATAGCTTTTCTCTGAAGCAGACTTCCAGTGGCATGAAGATGAAGTAAGATAGCTTTCATCATATTTTCATTTTTATTTGCTTCACTATGCAAATGCTCTTTAATTATATGTTGCATAATCAGCTAGCTTTTGAAGTTCAAATTCTGAGTTTCTTTCCATTGAACTTAATGAGAATTCACAGATTGATAGTGGTTGATGAGTTGGATTATTTGATAACGAAAGATCGGTCGGTGCTTCATGATCTATTTATGCTCACCACACTCCCATTTTCCAGATGCATTTTAATAGGTAACTTTCTTGTCTGGTTCCCTGTTCATTTTGTGAACATTAGATTTTGTCTGGCTCTGGAAAGCTGTTCATTGGAGGATTTTTAATTTGCTTTTACCTTTTCAGGGATTGCTAATGCAATTGATCTGGCCGATAGGTTTCTTCCAAAACTGCAGTCTTTGAACTGTAAGTGCTTATCCTAGCATAAGAAGAACCCACAGTAACACTACGGTTCCACTATTTTTGTTCTGCGTGTACTTTGCTGCATACTGGAGAACTTGCCAACATCTATCATACAAGCTTACCTCTTGTTTGGGTCATATCAGCTAAACCTTTCCGCACTTTGTCCAGGCAAGCCAATGGTGATTACTTTTCGAGCATACTCTAAAGATCAAATCATTGCAATTCTGCGGCAGAGATTGGCAGTAATGTCTTGATCCCTTTCTTTAATAGAAACAAGCGCTAGTATTTCTCTTTTAGATATTTTTCCTTCAGGATAAAGAAATATATATTTCTGCCAAATTTGATTTCTTCTAATTGGCTATAAATGGCAAAGATTTTGAAGCCCAAAATTTATCTGTTGTTATGTTTCATGCTTCAAAAAGTTCTATTTTCCCACTTATTTCAATTGCATAGAAATTATAATATCTTGAATTACATACCTTTGAGACTTCAAAGGTGCAAGTGGTTACTACAAATAATAATCTCAGTTATAATTTTATTCTCAATGCATTTCAGGTACTTCCTTACATTGTTTTCCAGCCTCAAGCAATGGAGCTTTGTGCTAGAGTAAGTCATTTATCATTTAATCCATTTAAGCTGTTTCCATTCTCTTCACTTTATTCCTTGCCAAGACTTTCTGAACTAAAAGGTTTTCTCTGTAATTGTCATGAATGCAAGTTATCTGATAGCTTTTGATTGTTTCAGAGAGTTGCTGCTGCATCAGGAGATCTGCGGAAGGCTCTCTGTGTTTGCAGGTTTGCATTTCAATTGTGATTAGCATATTAATGTGAATCTAGAAATAGTTACTTCAATAAATGCAAGCCTTTAGTTCGACAAAATGGAGGCTTAGTTTTTCTTCTACCAGTTTGAAGCAACTGTTAATTTGTCTTAAATTTTGTTGTGGCAGGAGTGCAATTGAGATGTTAGAAGCTGAAATAAGAGATTCTGTTGAAAATCTTGACCTTTCATCACTGGATGTACGTTGTTGTCATGATGATAGTTTGGCCAAACGAGATGCCAAAATTGTAAGTTGACTTCCGATTCATAATTGTTTTAAAATGGGGCCTTAATAAAAAAGAAATACTAACATTAGATAGTCAAATTGTGAGTAGATAGCCTTTCTTTGTCAGTGCAAACCCCCTTGTGTCATATCAATGTTTTAAGTTCTCCAGGAGCTGCTATTTTGCTTTTTCTTGTTTATTCAATGATAAAATCTTTGCTTCGTATACGAGTTTGAATTCTATTATTTGCTTGTATATTTCCTATTCAGAACTTTTAGACCTTGTAAACAAGGAGATCTAATTTAAGGTGTTGCCTTTCCTGTAAATTGAGTTGTGGAATACAGTGTCCCGTTAGGATTATACCTATTCAGAATTTTAATTCAGTTTGATTATCTTACAGGTGAGAGTTGATCACATGGCTCTTGCCTTGTCAAAGGCGTATAAATCTCCTGTTGTGGATACTATACAATCTCTTCCTCAACATCAACAGGTCAGTTCTAATACTAGTACGATATTGGTCATTATTCACAGGCTCTGTTGATTAATATTGCTTAGTTATTATTCGTTAATGCATGAGATATTTAGTCTGGATCTCAAGGTTGATGATGACTATGGACATAGTAACAGCTGTGTATCTGTTTGCTGGTGGAAAATTTTCACATGTATTTGGAGAGTGGATTTTGTCTTAAAAGAGTTTAAGACCACTTGGTAATATTTGCAATTGAAATTTGGTGAGGTGTTATAAGTCTGAACCGTTTTGGTGCCCTATCATCTTTAGTCTTATAGAGTAGTAAAGTTTCTCGTGTCATTCTGACTGGTTGTTGAAAATTATTGGTGGATAACTTGATTCTTCATCTTACGGAGTCAGTTATGTGTCATATTTTTTTACCTAAACTTGTGCCTGAATTAATTGTTTGCTCCTGTAGATTATACTTTGCTCTGCCGTGAAGCTTTTCCGGGGAGGCAAGAAGGATACCACCATAAGCGAGGTAAAATCTTACTACATCTATCTTAAAATATGAGTCTTTTTCTAATAGTAAGGGGAGTAGTTGATTTTAAGGATAATCACTATCATGCATATGGATGGCTAATATCCTGGCTCTTAATCTTGTGCAGTTGAATAAATATTATGTTGATATTTGTAAATCAACTTTAATTCCACCACTTACGATTGTGGAACTTTCCAGCATGTGCAGAGTGCTAGGAGACCAGGTAAAAAACGGAATAAGTTTATGATTTAATTGCTACTTTGACATCCAAATATGTGCAGTTGAGGAAAGATACCAGAATGTGATTTCATAAGCAACTCTGATGAACATTTTTGCCCATGCAGGGGCTCCTTAAACTGGGGCATTCACGGGAAGATAAGCTAAGACGAGTAATGTTAAAAGTAGATGAGGCAGATATCAATTTTGCATTACAGGTACAAGTCAATTTCTCGGTGATAATATATTTTTTAGTGAGATTCTTTCATCTTTTGAAGCATCCGTGCGTTTTGCTTACATTCTACATGAACTGTTGGGAATAGGGAGTTCGTTTCTTTCGAAATTGTCTTCAATGATAGAGTTCCAAGCTGCGAAACTATGAGTTTTTGCTGCACTATCTTCGCTCTTCATCACAGTCTCCCAGTAGTCCGAAATTGATTCAATGGTAAAGTTGCAAGTTCGGGAAAAGTTATGAGTTCTTGCCGCTCCATCGTTGCCTGTTCATGATGGCCTTACGGGAGTTTATTTCTCTCAAACTGTCTTCAGTAGAAGTTCGAAGCTGGGAAATATCATTTGTTTTCATGGCTCTAGTCTTTCCATCTTCATGATGGCCCCTCCCCAGCAAGTCAGAAGTTCATGATGGCCCCCAGCAGTTCAGATGTTGCAGCATCAGATTTAATGTTCTATTGCGACAAAATCATTTGAAGAAACAAAAAGGATTGGGATGGCATTTGGCAGAATCTTTGGCTCTTCTGCTTGTCTGCATGGACACCAAACGAGGTGCATTGCAGGGATCCGTGGTAATGCATCTGACTTGCTGGTCAATTTTTTTTTTTTTATCGACCACATATACCCAAGCCAGATTGCTCCCAAGTTTACCAAATTAATTGAAAACTTCGGTTCTGCATCGAGGATCTTCTAGTTTTCTTAGTTTCTTGCAGTTGAGAACAAGTATTTATAATTTATAATTTTCTTGAAATTGAGAAAAATAATTGTATTTATTTGTTAAAAGTTTGCAGAAGCTGTTATTTAAATATCACATACACGAAATGTAATTTTTACTTAGTGATGAAAATGCAAATGTGTTTATTAGATTTTCCAATATCTAATGTTGAAAGCTGATAAGTCTATTAGTTTAGTGTTTTTTTTATTGAATATCTTGTGGATTTATAGACCTTATGAGATGAATTGTTGCTCATGTTCACATTTTTTGTGTTAGGGACTGAATTCTAGATTTTGAAGGTATTTTGCTCAGTTTTACACATACAGGGACCAAACTGCAAATTTTCAGAAATTATGGGGTTGAAATGGAAATACTAAAGACTTCAGGGACTAAGTTGCAGTTGCTGGAATTTTTGCAAAACAGATATCTGCTGAACTCTTTTTGCTTTGCTGGATTGTCGTTTGCTAGAAAGAATTAGTCAAAGATTAGGAGTGAGAATTTTAAATCTTTTGGTTACTTTATTTAAGGAAAAATATTATCTTATCTTTTCACTAGTTTTACTATGTTAGGAAGAGTTTTATAAATACAAGAGAATTTGTTCTCTGCAAAAAAAAAAAAGGTAGCAGACAATAGAATTTTAGAAAAGTGTTTTTTCTCTTTATTTTCATTATTTAGTTCTTTCGAGAATTTTCAAACTATGTTCATGAACATGAGTGGCTAAGTTTTTAATTTTCAATTCAAGGGATTGATTCAATCGTTATGTTGTGAGGTATTGTTTTTAATTTAATTTCTTTCTATAACTCAAGTGTATTTGTTGCTTTAAAAAATTCAAAACTATGAACACTCGTTGAATTGACGACTTAACAGGTATTTATTCTTCTTCTGCTATTCATCAATTAAGTGTTACGTAATAGACATAAATCGGTGAAATTAGGTAGCAATTAGGCGATTCACGTATGTTGGTGAGACAAGTACATACATGGTAACCTGAGACGCAACAAATATGCATAATTATTTAAAAGTAGCTATTTCTTTTAATTAGTTTGTAGCCAATTAATTTTCTGAATTTCTTGCTGTTATGATTAGACATGGAACGCTATCGTATCCAATCTGTCATAATAAGATTAATCAAATGCCGGGTTTGGTTAGTGATATTGAAAAATCTATATTTAATATGGCTATTCTATTAAATGTAGGAATTGGCGATTTGAGTAAAAGAAAGCTTTTGAACCCATGATCAACGTGACGATTGAATAATCTTTTCTTTGGATTGAATATTTTTACCATTGAAATTATTTTATCTTTTTATAGTTTAATTTTATTCTTGAATCGAAATTTCAGGTTTTTTTGGTTATCGTTGGTTTAGAATTACAAATTGGTTCCCTCGGGACTTCGACCTGGTACCACTATCCTACAAATCAATTGTAGTTTGGTAGAAAACCGGATTTATTTTGGGTGCCTCGACAAGCATTGCCAAAAGCCCAAACTAGAGCGTTTAAACCTTGGTTCGCTCGTTAAAATTGTGTGTTTCCACATGGCTCGCTCGTTAAAATGGTGCGTTTCCACCATGGCTCGCTCGTTAAAATGTCACAGGAATAGATGTAGACGTTTCTGGACGTGGTTATAGTGTTTTGAGACGTTGTTCTAGTTGTTCTGAGACGTGGTGGAATGTCTTTGTGAAAAAAATTAGTTAAAATTCACATGAATGGATGTAGACGTTTTTGGACGTGGTTATAGTTATTCTGAGACGAGTTGAGATGTTTTGTGAAAAAATAAGTTTCAATTAACATGTCTGGATGTAGACGTTTCTGGACGTGGTTCTAGTGTTTTGAGACGTTGTTTCAATATTAAAACCGGCCACTTCGGCCGAACCGGCCGTTTTTAATTTAATATATATAATAAATATATTTAATTAATTCCTTCCTTTCTGTCAACAGACTATAGATATCAGATCAAAAATATAAAAGAAATCATACAGTAGAACTAAAACATACTTAACATGGGAGATCAGATCAGGATTATATAGACATCAGATCAGCGAATACTAGACATCAGATCAACAGACTATAGATATCAGATCAAGAATATAAAAGAAATCATACAGTAGAACTAAAACATATTTAACAAGGGAGATCACATTAGGATTATATAGACATCAGATCAGCGAATACTTGACATCAGATCAAAATACTATAGATATCAGATCAAGAATATAAAAGAAATCATACAGTAGAACTAAAACATACTTAACAAGGGAGATCACATCAGGATTATATAGACATCAGATCAGCGAATACTTGACATCAGATCAACAGACTATAGATATCAGATCAAGAATATAAAAGAAATCATACAATAAAACTAAAACATACTTAACAAGAGAGATCAGATCAGGATTATATAGACATCAGATCAGCGAATACTTGACATCAGATCAACAGACAATAGATATCAGATCAAGAATATAAAAGAAATCATACAGTAGAACTAAAACATACTTAACAAGGGAGATCAGATCAGGATTATATAGACATCAGATTAGCGAATACTTGACATCAGATCAAAATACTATAGATATCAGATCAAGAATATAAAAGAAATCATACAGTAGAACTAAAACATACTTAACAAGGGAGATCACATCAGGATTATATAGACATCAGATCAGCGAATACTTGACATCAGATCAACAGACTATAGATATCAGATCAAGAATATAAAAGAAATCATACAATAAAACTAAAACATACTTAACAAGGGAGATCAGATCAGGATTATATAGACATCAGATCAGCGAATACTTGACATCAGATCAACAGACAATAGATATCAGATCAAGAATATAAAAGAAATCATACAGTAGAACTAAAACATACTTAACAAGGGAGATCACATCAGAATTATATAGACATCAGATCAGCGAATACTAGACATCAGATCAACAGACTATAGATATCAGATCAAGAATATAAAAGAAAATTATTTTTGTGAAGTCTTGTTTTGGGTACAAAATGTCACGGGTTCGAATCCTGTCATCCCTAGTCATTACTGCTCAAAGTAGCAGTAATGGGGGATCGCCTGAGATCGATTCAAATTGGACATAATTTTTCATTTTTATGATACGATCCATAAATCCCCTTTTGATAGTCTATATTCGGATATATTTTCATTGACTGGCTGGGTAGTTACCACTTTCAAATGATAGTTTCCATTGATGTTTTACAAAATATAGAAGCTCCAGTTATTGTATCTGTCTGTACTTGTTTTTTTGAAATAAAACGTAAATTTGTTTGAAACCGTCCAAACTGGCCGAACCAAACCGTCTAAATATGGTTTGGCCGACTTGGTTTGGCATATTTATTTGGCCGACTTGGTTTGAAAATTTGTCAAACCGTAGTTATTGGTTTGACCGGTACTTTAGCCTTCAAACCGGCAAAACCGACCGATTTACACCCCTACCCTACACTATCAAGAGTGTCCATTTTCGAAACAGTCAAAATTTTTCTTAATACGTTTATTCCGACCGAGTTCTGACTGATGGACACCTCATCCTCATCAGCAGACAAACACAAATCATAAAGAAAATAAATGATTAGATAACCTGCTTTTCACAACCACTTTTTGTCCTACTTGGTTAATGGGTCTTACTATTTGTAGCTCAAAAACGCTATTTGTAGCTCAAAAAATTTTATAAACTTCCAACTTTATCCTTCATTCAAAATATACTACAAATTCATTTCACAATCCATAAACACACTAAATCAAAGAGAAATATTGGAGAAAACGTCACAATCGGCGTAGATTTACGTTGAAGCGAACGCATTGGTCGAAGATTCTCGGGAAAATGGTACGTTTTGACGTATTTTTTTGTCGTTCGATTTGTTAGCGAATTCCATGGTACACACGCCCAGTTTGGGCGCATTTTCCATGGTGCAAACGCCCAAAGCAGAAGTGAGGTCCATGGTAAGGAATAAAAATGTGGTCGTGGATACCATGGAAGAAACCCAAATTCGCGATGAGAAATTGAGGTCCGATGTGAAAGGCATGTGGAAGAAAATTATTAATGCGCCAACAGTGCAAGAGTATGGTATGTTATTACAGCTTTTCAAGGATAGTTACTCAACTCTTGCGCGTGCCGCTGTCGTCTACTTGGAGGGTACATGGCTTTATCACAAGGAGAAGATTTGTAAGGCTTGGACAAACCAAATTCTCCACCTTGGCAATACTAGTAGTAATCGAGTCGAGAGTACTCATGCTTCACTGAAGGATTGGATGAATTCTGGGACCCAAGCACTGGACACGCTGTTTGGTGTGATTGACGCCCATGTCATGCACCAGTTATCCCATATCAGGTACATTCATTAATTTTAATGAAAGGCTATTTATTTTTACAATTCATAAAAATATAAGTTTTTTATGTTTCCGTGCCTTTAAATTTACACGCACATATATATATATTGTTTTAGGGGAAAACTTGAGGAATCCATGTCGACGAAACCAACTGACAAGCTGCATGGTATACGATCTGTTGCATGGTTATGTGACGCACCATTGTATGGATTTGATCAGTAGGCAGGTTGATAATATGATTAAATGGGGCGACCACGTGTTTGAGTACTGTCGTTGCTTCTGCAAGGTGACTCATGGGATTCCATGTGTTTGTGACTTATTCAAATTGAAAGAAGCGAACGACAAGGTCACAGTCGACATGGTGCACGAATTTTGGCAGAGATTGCAGATCGTACCCTCTGAAGTGGGCTCGAATACTATTTCTGCGGAACTCAGGTATGTTCATTGTTTCAAATTTAATATTTACAAAATATATATATGTTGTTCCTATATTTATATTACATTTATTACAGGTATTTCCGTGAGGAAATCATTCCCAGATTTGAAAGCAGTCCAGCTGCAATGATGCGTCAGATTCTTCTCTCAATGGAGGGTGCAATGTTTCCTGACAGGAATAGTGGGTGTGAGCCTGATGTCTTGGCAACATCTCGCGGTCGGCAAAGGTTACATTCATCTGTGATGCGAACACAGAGCACCTTCGAGCGAATGACACGTCGCTCAAATGGATTGGGCCGTTCGATGAGCCGTAGATTGCATTTTGATGATGGTATGTGATTTGAAATACTTTTTTGGTGAACTAATATATGTTTTGTGTTTAATTATATTATAGTCATATTTCATTGACTACGTCTTATATAGGTAGAGAAGAGGTTAATAGCTTTCACCTTTTGCCACGGTATATTCACCCTTATTGCACTGGGTATTTGGACGTAAAGTCAGATGGCAATTGTGGTTTCCGTGCTGTGGCACATTCTTTATATGGAAACCAGGAATTATGGGCAACAGTTCAGATGGTGGCAACTGGAGAAATTCTCAGTAATCAAGCTAAATACAGAGATATTTTTGCGGTATTTGCTCCGAATGAAATTCCGGATGATCAGGCTATAGAGTGGGCAGTGAATAGGATATCTCATAGGGCACAATCATGTGGGATGGAATATTGGATGCACACACCAGTGGACTTATTTGCTATCGCGACGGTTGCAAATGCATTGGTCATCCATCTCAGTGATTCTAGTCCAGCTGCTTGTTTCTCTGTATTACCTGTGAGGGAGGTAGAAGGTGCCATTCGACCGTCCATGGAAATATGCATTGCGCACGTTCGGAATGTTCATTTCATTAGTGTAAGTTTGATTCCTAATAGTCCTATTCCACCCTTGATACGCCTGTGGCATCGTTACCTTGATGATAGTCTAGCTGCTTTTGCAACGTCAGATGAGTTTGTGGATAGGATTACAGCATGGGATAGGATATGCCCATGATTTTGTACACCTAACTATGTTGATGCAATTAATTTTTTTTTTTTTTTACATACTAATATGTGCATATGTATGTAGACGTAGTTCATGATAATTGGGACGTACTAACAACGAAATATAACCATAATTATAGATCAAATGAAAATGTACTACATCAATGTTAATATGACCTAACTATCATCTAAATAATCGCCATCTATGCATCAATCTGGACAGCTCTGCATCGCACTCCTCCGCCTGGGGCATGCCTGCATCTCTAATAATCTCAAACTGCCGCTGAGCTACCCTCTCGTACTCTCTAACCCACTAAAAAATGCAAATACGAAAAATGAATATCTCTAATAAATAAATTGAACACATTATTATAATTATAATACATAAAAAAAATACTTACATATTCAGAATTGGCGCGCGATGGCACGCGATCTGGATCACTGAGTGGGATATCACGGAAAAGCCGCGGATGAGAGTACTGCTCGTACCACTCCATGTAATTGCCGTCGCATGAGCCGGGATTCTCAATACTGGACTGTAGCCTATCAGTCCGTATGCAATAAATATCCACAGAATCCTATAGATCCCGGGCCATTCCCTTAGCGAACTCAACCTTGTAAGTCTTCCCATGATATGGTCGAAGACAATCAGAAGGCCGGAGTATCCTATTGGGGACTCGCTGAACGTATCCCAACTGGCGGACGCATCTATCGGGCATATATGGCTCCACAAACTCGCCATATGCTATCAATCCTCTAAAAATGGTCCGCTCCATGCGCACGTGAGGATCCGGCCCATATGGCAACCAGGTCACCTACATGATGATGTCAA
This sequence comes from Knoxia roxburghii, assembly GCA_030378225.1. Taxonomy (NCBI): domain Eukaryota; kingdom Viridiplantae; phylum Streptophyta; class Magnoliopsida; order Gentianales; family Rubiaceae; genus Knoxia; species Knoxia roxburghii. The sequence continues at coordinate 37,300,588 of CM059420.1, read as the reverse complement.
AACACATTAAAACTACTACCTATGTAATTTCAAATAGCATATTTAAATATTAATAAAATATATATTTATTAACATACCTCATCGACTGTCAGCCTATCGAGCTGCTCCCGATACTCAGTCATACTCCATCCCTTGTCGCTGCGGGTGCCAACCTTCCATAATTTCGCGCGCGGGGTATGAGGAGGAACAATCATGGGCCCGGACTGGGGTCTAAAGACTGGAAAATACTCATATATCCAAGCCTGTAATAACGTAAGACATCCAGCCATAGACGAAATGCCACCTCTACTAGCTATACCTAACTGCCTATATAGCCATGCTAGTGTAGCAGAACCCCATGAAAACTGGCCAACACCCTCGATATTGTTCCTAATCTGCATAATGGAGTGTGACCTAAACTTATTCCCACTCTTGTCTGGGAATAAACAAGCGCCAATGGTAACCCACAGCCACGCCTCCATATCAAACACCTGATGCCTCCGATCACCACTATGCCTACGACGCTCAAACACCTTCTCAGTAACAATAGCCCCACTCTGATAATACTCCTTCCATGTAGACCGACTGGAAGAAGACAGCTCAAGAATATCTCTAGAAAACCCCTGGACGATGTCCAAATCTACGACCTCATCCATCAACTCACCATCTACAGGTATGCGGAGTATCTCGAACACGTCATGGAGCAGGATTTGTTGGAGTAGAATACATAAGCTATGCTTGTATTTTACAGTTTCCCAGTTTAATATATCGATTTGTGTTTCAGTCATATCTGGTTGTACATTAATCGTCCATTTATATTATATAAGTAGATGATGAGGTGTCTGGTGCGACACAGTAGATCTCATCATTGGTTGAAAGACATAATATATAAATGAGGTTCGTAACCGAGACAGCTTTGGACAAACTGTCGGTTTAGGTTATTATGTGATTCAGATAATTAGTTTGTCTAAACTAATTGAATCATATAGATATGCCCGGGGCATATTGAACTTGACTCTTAGGAATGATTTGTCTTGTACTGATTTAATAGACAAATCGATCCTTGTATTCTATCTCTAAATCCCTAGACTCGAGTGGGCATGAGGATTAGACATAGTGTACTTTGATCTGCCAATGGGTGAGGTCAAATGTGGCCAATAATCTCGGTAGGTTGGGTGCGCGTGCTTAGTTACTTGGTGTGCTGCTGCTTGTCGAAAGGAAACCATGTACCGGTGCGTCCGGGGTGATGGTGCTCCCGAGATGAGCTCGAAATGTTTATTATACTAAACCCGGCCGGTGGACTTATGTCCGGTATAGTAAAAAGGTCGAGTGGTACTAGTCTCAGAATAAAAGAAGTTGATGAATTAATTTATCAGTAAATTAATGAATTAACGAGCACTATATCTTTGATGTGGGGAGATTATGAATATAATTTAATTAAGTTGTTCCGGAAGCAATTTTGGTGTAGGTTGGTAGTGCCATAATTAATCCGTTAGTGGTACGATTAATTATGTACTGGGTTATTGACAAAGGTTGATTTAATTAATTGAGAAATTAATTAATCCTTGTGTCAGTTGGTTGTGAATCATCCCAGGAACTGGTTTGGGATAAGTGAATCCCTGTGTCAGTTGGGAGTGATTCATCCCAGGAACTGGATTGGGATAAGTGAATCCCTGTGACAGTTGGGAGTGTATCAGTCCAGGAACAGGATTGAAGGAACCAGAATCTGTATCAGTCCAGAAACAGGATTGAAGGAAAACAGAAACCCAGTAGGAAGACCAATCCTAAACCAACTTGGAGTCTCTCTTGTAACTCTATAAATAGACAAGGGATCAGTCATTCAGAATATACAACAATAACACAATTAATCCACATGATTTCTAGAGAGAGAAAATTCTAGAGAGAGAAAACGTTTCTCTCTCCAAGTCGAATTTTCAAGAAAGTGTGCAGCTGGTTTTTGGGTTTCTAGTGGCTAAAATTTTGGCCTTGGTCTATACCAGCTGCGCGTAGCTTTCTCTCTCTGCGGGCGGTGCGTTTATAGTACGTGCCAGGTGCTGCGGGGCTAGAGTTTTCTAGCAGGTGGATTGTGGTGAGTAGCTGATCAATTGACTTCTAGTTCGTTGCCCACACAAGATGAAGTCATAGTCTTGAGGCATACAAGAGAATCACCAAGTGCACGCTTCAAAGGTACTTTTCTAAGATTCCGCTTTAATAGAAATTTTTGTTGCGTGGTAAATCGAGCAAGTGCAAACCCAGATCCTACCAAAATCTTACAGGATTCCCATCTCACCAAACGGAAGATGGAAGGTGTTGGTGTCTGGCTGCCATCGCTCGATAAATGCGCATATAAGAGGTACATCTATGGACCTAAACATGGTCGAAGGCAAGTGTGCCAAACCTGTCGCCCTCAGTGTCAACCGCCAATCATCAGGCATCTCGCCATACCAATCCACCAACCTACGACACACTCCGGCCCTATTCTGGCACCTAAAGGGCTCCCTAAGTGGTTGGTTGGGGTCTACGTACCGCGATGCCACATGACCCAGCCAACTAGGGATCACAGACCCATCCCTAGGGCCACCAATACAAGGCGTAGTCACCCGCCATTGTTCCCCAACAACTTTTGCACGCTTTCTTTTCTCTAATTTAACAAAAAATGATTTATAAATAATTACCACCATTCACCCAAATTTTAATAAAGGCCACAAACACTTATAATTAATAATAATCATATAAATATTTTGTACATTAAATAAGTAAATTTTGAAAAAAATATCTCAAATCACATATATGAAACACACTTAGTAAAATAAAAAGTAAATATGCATAAATTACGAATGCAAATTCCAATATAGTAAGTCAATTTTAAAGCTAAATAGTTATAGATTTTTAAGCATGTACCTTTAGCTGTAAACCGCCCATCAGATTTGCTGCGAATCTGAGAGACGTTCTCCTCGCGGATATGCACATCATCGCCCTGCTCATCCCCACTCTCTCCACTATTCTCCTGATCCTCTCCACTATCCATCTGCTCCTCCCCACCTCTATGATCGTCCTCCTCGCCTATGTGCTCCTCCTCCCCGCCGAGGAAAAAATCATGCCCGCCTAGGATGTACTGCTCACCACCAGTGAGGTAATCCGAACTGGGCATGATATAATCCTCCCCGTGTATGTCATGCTCCGTACCTCCTTCATATTGCTGCTCATCCATCCAATGCTGGGATGAGCTACCCCTATTTGCTCTCTGCTTCCGATTCGAAGCAGTAGGCCGCTGTCGCGGTGCAGGTACATCCGGAGCCTACAGAACAATAATTAGTGAAATTAAGTTAACAATAATTAAATTAAATTGTTATAAAATTAGTGAAATAAGTTCAACAATATATCAAATAATTAAAATTAGCCATAAAAACCAAATAACATATGTGCAAATAAATAATTTTAACATTAGGCACATAAGTTCAATAATTAACTCAAACAAGTTAATACTAATTTAAATAATTAAAAGTAACCAAAACAAACATTGATAAATTATACAAATAAATAATCTACACATTACACACATAGGTTCAATAGTTGAATTTAATAATTACGATACTAATTGAAATAATTAAAAGTACCTAAAAATTAACATTAACGACAATAATTAAATAATTAATCAATTAAAATTAATATAATTATTAAATTATTAAAAAAATCGGAACGCCGGCTGGCTGTCCAGATGGACCGGACGCTGGCTGTCCAGATGGACCGGACGCCCGGCGTCCGGACATTGGACTGGACGCCAGGAGTCCGATCCATCGACCGGACGCCTGCCGTCCGGTCTTTATACCGGACGGCAGGCGTCCGCCGCCGCAAATTTACTAGTAAATTTCAAAAAATTACCTGGCCAATCATCAAGCCTTTTCCTGCTCCGTGCCGCCTGGGTTGTTGACCTCCAGCACCGGCCAAAGATTGTCGTCTGTCCATGGATTTTTTAGAGAGATAAGAATTTTCAAAATTTCTAATATTGAAGATGCTGCACTGCTTTGGAAGGCTTTTATATATATATATATATATATATATATACTGGACGCCTAATTTTTTGGCTTGCACCATAGGCCGGACGCACAACTTATGCGTCCGGCACCATGGCCGGACGCATGGTTTATGCGTCCGGCACCATTGCCGGACGCACAAATAGGGCGTCCGGCACCATGGCCGGGCGCATGGATTTGTCTCTCCTTCCATGGTTTTTGCGTCCAATTTTGAAGTTTGTACCATGGTTATTACTCAAATTCATGTCGCGACATCCATGGGTCGAATGAATTTTTCCGAATTTTGACTGTTAAAAATTTATTATTCTTAGTTCGGGGTTATTTTAGTCATTTTAACTCTTTTTATGAGCTACAAATAGCGTTTCAGTTAGTTAATCTGCATGACATTGTTGTATCTTTCTTTCAACTAACTAACTTTACCATTTGCTTATTGACTATAGACTACCTCCATCCTAAAATAAGAGTGTGTTTCAATTTAATAAACGCGACTCTGTAGGATAAACGGGTGATCAAGAATTTTCTCCAGACGAATCCTTAAAGACACCCATCTAAATTCGTTAATGGGATCCGGACAAAGACATCAGAGTTCAAAACAAAGTGTCAACAGTCATCCACGAAGACAAAGGAAAGTAATGGAGGATAAAACGCGGTAACGAATTTCTGGGCAGCAAAGGGAGTCCGAGGGTAGAAATCATAGCTCATGTTTGGTTAAAACTCATTTATCTAGCTTATATTCTGCTTCGATATCGAGATTTGCCTCTATACAACAAAACATAAGACTCTAACTGAAAAATGATGCACATAGAAGCCACTAATCAACATCTAGGGGGAACTGGAATCCCACAGGAGCAGTCTTAAACTGTGGTATTTTACCTAGGTACAACACCAGTTAATTGTTTACTTATGAAGGAAACCTAAGATCCCACAATGAACAATATGCTCAAGGACCACTCTAACCAGCATGAGATCACATGCATTCATGTTGGTTTAAGTCACAAAATCACACTTTGCAGTCATCTTTACTATAATAATCCTTTCCCGAGTCTCGTTTTGCTTCCTTTTTCTAGAATTCAGTCTCTCAAGTTCTAGGCAGGTCTGGTCAAGGTGAAGGTTTTAACAGAGTCCAAAAACAATCTTACAGAACAGCAAATCGGGAAACAAGAATAATAGAAGTTCACAAATATCATCACTCAACAGCCAAAATGTAAGCACGAGACAACTGGTTATATGCATTACAACATCCAATGGCATATGATAAGACATACTCAACATTTTGAGCATCTGTAATTCCCAACACTTATCTATAACCCAATTTCATTAAAATAGGAAGAATGATGAACCAAGCACGGATCTGTGATCTTTCCCCAGATTACGTCCTCGAAGACACTCCAGATCCATTATTTGAGAGTGACCCACAAAAAGGTTTACCTACATAAATTTTAGCAAGGATTTTTGAATTGCAAGCACAATGATTTCAGGAGACAAAATGAATGCAATAGTAGTAGCTCACCTTGGGACCATATTGCTTGATAAACCACTCAGCTGTTTGAGGACTTGACGCTTCAAACATGGTTTTTTCAATCCCAAGACGGCCAATAATCTTAGCTATTATATCGGCACGAACAGAATCAGCCTGTCGGCAAACATCGGCAGCATCAATCATTATCATGTCTGCTCCAGCTTCTAAGCATCTTTCAGCTCTTCGTATCAAAAAATTCACATCCTCAACAAATTCTGCAGAAAGTAAAGGACCCATCATTTAATCACTGGGAAAGGAATTTCACCAATGCCTCTACTTTTAGTATCAACTCTTTACTACTTTGTGATCATACACATCCATAATCAGACATGGCATTCATTACAAATGCTTGGCTACTGCTAAGTTTCCTTCAAGTTCAATGTATACTAGCTCTAAGCATATAATGGAACTTGAGTGTACACCATGCCAACTGATCAAATAATTATTCTTCCAGGTTTCAACAAATCTCAAAACAATTTGTCCTTCAGTCTACAGAACTTTCTTTTCAATCAGTATAAACCTAGTCAGTATTATCTTTGTCTCCATTTTTCTCATAAAATAAAATGTATTGTACCATTTATTATTCAGCATGGAAAGTCATTCATGCTAGCATTGAAATTCTTAACCATTCAACTGAATATAACTTCAAACATGGCATGAACTCAACAAGCATCAAATAGAATTCAAGATTACCAGAGTATTAGATAGTAGACAAAATCGAAAGGAAGTCTCTGCTGAACTTAAAACTAAAATAGTAAGCATTAAATTGCTAGCACACCAGAGCTTCGAGGTTTTGGTACCACGTATGCCCCAAATGCTCTGTCTCTATTAACAGGTATATCGGATGTGTTAATCTTGACCGCAAATTGAGGCTTGGCCCTAAGTCCGCCATTCTTGATTAATCGCACATATCTCAATAGAGTTTCTTCAGGAAATTCCATTGATCCAGCATCGAGCTCGATGGTGTCAAATCCAAGCTGCTTACATTCCTGAAAATGTAATCAATCATGTTATATGAACCATGAACAGCTGAAACTTCAAGACTGGAAAAACTAAGACCATTAGCATACCTCAAGATAATCCTTAAATGCAGATGGTCCTCTCCGAAGTAAATGTTCTGCCCAGTCACCAGTGCTGACATACACATTGTGTTTGTGGGCCATATTAGTCATTTCTCTGATATAAGCTTTTGATAATAAGCTATCAGAGCCTCCAGCAAACTTTAACCCATCAACAAATTGCCCCATAGACTCAAAAATATCCTGTAAAAACCTATTCTAGTGAGGAGATTACGAAAACTTCCCTTTCCATACTGATGAAACATTAAATTAAGCACCAAGATAAAAGCAAAATAAGTAAAAACTGTGACATTTAACATAAATTGCAAATTTCAAAATAACACATAGGAATCCTCTGCCATGAGCTTTTTAAAAGTTAACAGTGCCACTAATGATGCATATCAAATAACCACAACTGAAACATACATTCTAAAGATGTTAAATTTTGAACATCTTCCCCATTTGAATGTGACCCAACAACATCAATTAAGTCAAAACTACCAGGATACAGGTCAGTTGCATAGTGAGAAATTCTTCTGCAGTTTTTTCTACTTGGTATAGTCACCAACCAACACCAATAGTATCTCCAAGTTTATAATACCATCAGAGACGTATTCACATTTATACTGATAAATTAGTCCATAAACAAAGCCACTATACCAGTTATTTAAATCACACAGTCTAACCATCCAAACTATAATCTCCGATTCTTTGACATCCTCTTATCCTTGTTCTAATACAAACTCGTCGGAAAAGGATTGAATTTAATTTTTAAAAAAATCAAAATCTTTGTAAAACATATATCCTGGGAAATAAATTTATAAGGTTGGTGATTCAACTTGGGAAAGATTTTAAGAATCCTTTCTCTGTTGGTATCATTAATAATTATACCATATTGTTTCTTTCAAGTTTCCTCTTCTGTCTCTTCATCTCTTTTTGCTTTACCCACATAGTAAACTACTCTCATCTACAAATGCATAAGAAGGGAAAGACCCTTTTATATGTTTATTTCTCCTTTCTGTTCCCAAATTTATACCTGATATTAACAAGTTCTCAAATTTTCCAATGCTTACATTAATTTTTAGTTCCCTGGGTTTATTCTACTCGTCGAACTTCTATGTATTACAACAAAAGATCCCACAAGAAATTCAGTAGAACCAACCATTACTGCTTTGTCTGTGATTGTTAAGAAAACCATTACGAGAATTTTCTCTAGCAGGCAACTAAATCAGCCATGAATTAGAAGAAGCCAGAAGGGTGGTTGTTTGCTGTAAGTGGCCAACAATGAGAGTCAATCCTTGAAAGAGAGTAACTTTATCACGGAATATCACCATTCATTAAAGATCACCACTAGAATTAGGTTCAGCTAACACCATTTGATGATTACCCGAAGAACCCACATTTGAACACAACTTCACAGGAAGAAAATATAAATGATCCCATTTCAAAACATCAGAAAAGTCCCCCTCCACCGCTCAACCCAAAAAAGCAGGGGGGAAAAAAATACAGAACTACGTGATACACAATTAGGCAAAGTATCAAAACAAATGAACATTATAAATTTATAATCCTGAAATATATACCTCAAGGAAGTTTTGGGAGAGAAGGGAATACTGGGGCCCTCGGACTTCAGTGACACCATATTTTCTGGGCTTCTCAGGACGATCCTCGTCCTCGCAGAAGCTCTTCCATACGTAAGCTGACATTTTTTAGTCTGGAGCAACGAAAGCAGCTTGTGGTATCAAGGAATGCTGTGATTTTCGGATATGTAATTAGAGAAGAAAGAAGAATTCTTGAGCTGATTCTAGAATTCCACTGAGGACTAAGCGGGGGTCCTCCATTTATCAATGACACGTGTCCATATTCTAGATTTTGCCCTTTAAACTTGTAAGTTTTTTATTCTTTTGGATAGATTGTCTCCCTCTCTAATTTTTATAATAATAAATATTCCTTAATAATATATTTAATTTTTTTTTTTCCTTAGGTAAAATTTTTTTAAAAAATTCCCAAACCCACCCACCACTCCACCCTCCCCCCCCAACTCAAACCTTAACCGTCCCCTTTCTTTCTTTCTCCTCGCCATTCTCCCTTTTCTGTACCTCTTCTCCCTCCTTCCCTTCTCTCTTGCCACCTTGTCCAGCTGCCTACCACTGCAGAGCTTTCATCTCCGGCAGATCGACTCCCTCCTTTCTAATTATCTATAATATCATCAAAACCACATTTTTGGTACCAGATGAGAGGCTAAAGTCTAAGAAAACACAGTGTTTATAAGATAAGCTACACTTTGATATAATCAAACCACATTTAAACTGAACAAAAATAAAAATAAATAAACATTTTTTGTAGGATGTATAATGATAGATTGCGTCAACTATATCAGTTACTTTCTATTCTTGTTTTTCCAAAATATGGAGGCTACTTCAAAAACTGTGCAATAGTGAAGTATCAGAATGAATGAAAATATAATTGAAAATTTCAGTAGGTGAAAAATTAATAATAGGTAAAGATTAACCAGAAACAGTGAGGTTTAATCGAATTCGAATAGCAGGTGGGAGTGCGAAAACAAGAGGATCAGAACCCAAAAAAAACCCACCGCTGAGCTAATAATTTAATTTACTATAGATGAAGTGTCCAATAATATTGCTAGTGATAAATAAGAATTTATTCTCAGTGGGAGGAAAATAAATTAATGATTTTTGTTACGTATGTATTTTAAAATATTTGATAATAATTAAATTATTACATTAGAGATAAAATTAAAATCTTATTTATAAAATAAACTTGATTTGATAGTGTAACTATTTATTAACAAAGAAAAATAAAATAATAAATTTAATAATTTCATTAATGGTGCATATATTAAAGGTTTAAATGCTTTTTGTTCCTATTAGTATATGGTGTGTCACTTGTCTCTCTTAAATTTTGATCGACCAAAATAGTTTTATTTAATATTTTTTATTATCATTTTTGATCATTTTTAACGAAAAAATTGTGAAAATAATAGTTTAACTTATTTGACTCATTAGCTAAATCTATTTTTTACTTAATCATGGTTTGTTCAACCCATTTTACTATTCAGATCCTTTTTTAATATTCAACACATTTAAGATTTCGATTGTCATTTCAAGTTGGGGATCAATCTAAATAGGTTAAATATTAAGAAAGTTTTGAATTATAAAATAGGTTGAATATGTACAGTACAAACTATGGTTAAATAAAAAATAAATTTGACAAGCAGCAAAATGAGTTAAATTATTATTTTCTGTAACTTTTATATTAAAAATTACCAAAAAGATAATAAAAAGGATTAAGCGAACTATTTTGGTACAACAAAACTTAAGAGGGACAAAAATGGCACATCTCCTATTATGATATACCAAAAAAGTATTTACACCTATATAAAAACACTACAAAATAATAAAAATGTTAACATTTCATCATTTTCATCAATAAAAATTTTTTATTATTAATTAAAATTGAATGAAATGTAAAATACATAACTAAAATTCATTAAAAGACTATATTAAAAGAATTGGGGGAGGGGGGGGGGGGGGAAGAGGGCCATCCAATCTCCACCTGCAAGATTATAGAGTTCATAATTAAAAAAAAAAAAAAAAAAAGGAGAATGGTAGAATAAGAAAAGAGGAAGCGAGGATAGAAGTTATGCAGTAGTTATATATTACTAATAGTAGTACATTATAAGGTTTATTTTTGATAAATAGTAAGGGATCATTAGTTAAGGGGGAAAACGTGACAAATTCAGATCGACCATTACATTAAATTGTTTATTCTTATTATGTCAACACTACTATGAGTATGTACTATTATTTGTACAATATAATTTGCCAAATTAGTGAGCTTTCAATGAGAGAAAACTTCGATCATAATAGTTCTACACACCTTGTACCAATTGTACCATTCGCATACTATTTCTTATACAATTATTATTATATGGTGGGAATATAGAGACACAATTTTTTGGTGTTTCTATCTCAATTAATACACACCTCAAATTAACCATCACCTCTTTTATTATCTTGTTTCTCGAGCATGAGTTTCACGTGCACGCCTCCCAGATCAATCGTACTGGTATCATTTCATTTAATTCATCACAATTCTGACTTTTTTTCCTTTTTTTTTTTTTATATAATTCACAATTTTTTAAAAAAAACCGGCCATCATGTGTAATTTTAAAAAAAAAAATTTTTTTGAAACAATGGTTTCATATCATATAAATATAGTTTTATATCAGTAAGAATGGAAGTTCATATCAAACAAATCATTATTTCATATCAAGCAAAATAAGAGTTAAAATCAATGCAAATATTTTTTCATATCAAGCAATACCTTAAAAAGGGTAAAGACAAAGAAGGAGAGTTCATATCAGTAATAATAGAAATTCATATCAGGCCAAACTTTATTTCATATCAAGTAGAATGAGTTTTCATATCAATTCAAACATTGTGAGAGCAGAGATGTGGTCGAGGTGGAAAAAGGGGGCAGAGAACGTGGAAGACGACGACAAACCAATTCTTATATTATTTGCCTAGGACTATATTGCTTGATGTCCCTATTACAGATGGAGGGAGTAAATTGGTTACATGGGGAAATAGTAGGCAGTTCAGGGGGTCCACATTACAAAATAATTTTAATTTTTATTGCTAGATATGTCTATATGAGTATATATAATTTGTCACGACCAAGAAGGTGTGAGAATAGAGAGGGAGACAGGGAAAAAAAAAAAAAAAAAAAAGACACGTGAGCCAAAAAAAAATGGGGGCCCACAATAAAATGAAAAACAATACAAATAGATGTGGTTACACAAAAGAAAAAATATAATTTACCTTCTTATATGCTTCATCTGTCTTTCAATGTAAGACTTTTTAAGAAAATTTAAAACAAGTTAAAGAGATATTTTAAATTCTTAATAAAGTTTTTATTTTTTAATCTTAAACTATTTATATTTAATAATAAAATTATAATAAAAGTCATATTATTTTTTAATTAAACGATAATTAATTTTTAATTTAATTAAAAAATTTTAAATATCTCATAGAAAAATTAAAAAGAAATACTAATTTATCCATTTCTATAATTAACAGAACAACTCTGAAGAAGAATTATTTTGGAAAAATTTTGTCTTGCCTTGTTATTCAGAGTAGTGATCAATATATAATACAAGATGCCTAAAGTTATGTTGTACATGTATGGTATGTACCTAAGTCTACATCAGTCACACTAACTACCGTATCAATCTAAATGCAATATGAGATATGTACATACACTAATTATGCCAATCAGTATCAATCTCGGTGACACCCCCCTCAAGTTGGAGCGTGAGGATTAAGAATGACCAACTTGGAAAGAATAGCATCGAACTGACGTTTACGCAAAGCTTTGATAAGGATATCCTCCAATTGAGCACTAGAAGGAACATAGGCAGCAGCAATCAGTCATTGAAGAAACGCATCCCGAAGAAAATGGCAGTCGATCTCAACGTGTTTGGTACGTTCGTGGAAAACCGGATTGGCAATGATGTGGAGCGCAGCTTGGTTGTCGCAATAAAGCCGCATGGGTTGAGAATGAGCCACCCCCAAACTACGAAGTAAACGTATGAGCCACATGAGCTCATATGTGGTGAAGGCCATGGCTCGATATTCTGCCTCGGCGGAGGAACGGGACATTGTTTGCTGTTTCTTCATTTTCCATGAAATAGGAGATTGGCCAAGCTGAATAAACCAGCCCGTGAGAGAACGACGATTAAGGGGACAACTGGCCCAATCTGAGTCACACCAGGCATAAAGCTGAAGATCACAGTCAGTCCGAAGCATAATACCTTTGCCCGGATTGCCCTTCAAATAACGAACCACACGAAGTGCAGCATCCCAGTGAGTTTGAACAGGAGCCTGCATAAACTGGGCAAGAAGATGAACACAATAGGACAATTCGGGACGAGTGACAGCCAAGTAGATAAGACGACCAACCAATCACCGATATCGATCTGGAACCGAGATAGGACAATCAGATGCCAAGACTAGATGATGATTTGATTTTATAGGAAAAGCAGTCGGTTTGGCACCAAGCAAGCCCACCTCAGAAATTATATCCAACGCATATTTACATTGGGAAAGAAAAAAATACTTGAGAACACCAAGATCCTTCATATGGAAACATTGGCTCAAATAGGTTTTGAATTTTGAGATAGCAGAAGGATCAATGCCTGAAACGACCAAATCATCAACATAAACTAAAACGTGCAGTCTGAGATTCACTTGATGAAAAATAAATAATGAATGATTAGCTAAAGACTGACAAAAACCATAACGATGCAAGGCTCCAGCCAACTTAGCAAACCAACAATGAGGGGCATATTTAAGGCTATACAGAGAGCGATGTAATCGGCAGACCTGCCCGGGAACAGAGGAACGAAATCCTAGGGGAAACTTCATTATACTTCTTCAGTGAGATCACCATGAAGAAAGGCATTATGGACATCCATCTAATGAAGTTCCCATTTGCGAGCAGCTACAACTGTCAGGAAAGTATGAATAGTAACCATCTTAGCCACTGGAGCAAAGGTATCTTGGTAATCAGTACCAGCAACTTGTTTATTACCCAAAATGACCAAGCGAGCTTTGTGACACTTAATAGTAAAATCAGACCGGTACTTCAATTTATAAATCCACTTATAGCCCATAGAACTTTTCCAGGTGGAAGAGATGTGACCGACCATGTTTGATTTGCCTCCAAGGCAGCAATTTCACTTTTCATGGCAGCACGCCAATCAGGATTTTTGACGGCTTCACCAAAAGTCTGAGGCTCAATGCCAGTGGTAAGCACCGCAAGAAATACCCTATGTTAAGGAGAAAAGGAAGCACAGTTAACAAACTGAGATATAGGATAGAGAGTACCTGAGGATGATGATGAAGTAGATGGAGCAGTGGTGGGGGTAGCGGGGCAAACAATGTGAGTCATAAAGTCCCGTAGTCGAGTAGAAGAAACCTTAGTATGCAGACCAAGACCCAATAACACAGAAGAATCTAACACAACAGGATTATCCGAGCCCTCCTGTCATTTAATACCAGAGAATGAGACACATCATCCTCGTCATCAAGAACAACCGGAGCCGAAGGGACAGAGGCAAGTGGCTCCTGAACAGAAGTAGCATAAGGAAAATCCGTCTCACAAAATGTCACATCACGAGACGCCAAGAAAACTTGTGTGTCCAAATCAAACACCGTCCAACCCTTTTTGCCGAAGGGATATCCTACAAACACACATAGGTGGCTCCTGAACAGAAGTAGCATAAGGAAAATCCGTCTCACAAAATGTCACATCACGAGACACCAAGAAAACTTGTGTGTCCAAATCAAACACCGTTTTTGCCGAAGGGATATCCTACAAACACACATAGGCGACTCCGGCTAGCAAATTTATCACCTTATGTTCATGGTTGTACGCATAGCAAAGACACCCAAAAACCTTCAAATGTGTGAATATTGGGGGTTTACCATACAATTTTTCAAATGGGGTGGTCCCTCCAAAAACTGGTGTTGTAGTTTGATTGATCAAATAACCAGCAGTGAGGACACTACAGTCCCAAAAGGCCAATGGCAGATTTGCTTGAAATCGTAACAGTGAGCCACATTCAAAATATGTTGATGTTTTCGTTCGACCAGGCCATTTTGCTGTGGTGTGGCAACACAAGATGTTTCATGAAGAACACGGTTTGCAACAAAATAATCATGCATGCAAACAAATTCAGTTCCATTATCACTTCTAACAGTTTTAATTAATTTTCCAAACTGTCACTTCACCATAGCAAAATACTCAAGCGGACGCACAGACACTTCATACTTATGACGAAGCAAGTAAATCCAAGTAGAGCGCGAACAATCATCCACAATAGTAAGAAAAAAATGATAGCCATTATGTGAAGGAACCCGATATGAACCCCACACATCGCAGTGTATCAAATCAGAAAGAGCAGTACGTATATTATTACTCTAAGGGAAATATTCTCGTGATTGTTTAGCCTGAAAACAGACATCACGGGACTTATTTAAAACAGTATTAGATTCACCTAAATCAAGCTGAGATAAGATTCTTGGAGACGGATGCCCAAATCTTTAATGCCATAATTCTATAGAAACATGTACTTTTCAACAAACCACTGTTATCGCTGCTTTGAAAAAATATAAGCCCCCCACCTGCTCACTCGCTCCAATCACCATCCTCGTAGTGCAATCATGTATAGTACACAATTGAGCATTAAAGTGAGCAGTGCGGTTGGATTCAATTAGCAACTGACACAAAGAAATCAAATGACAATTGAGACTCGACACATATAACACATCTCATAAAATTAAAGAACCAATTTGAACTGTCCCGACTTTTTCGGTGGAAACACACGTTCCATTTGGTAGATAAACATTGTGGGTTGCAATTTTCCGAACCTCTGAAAAATCAGTAAGAAATCCTATCATGTGATGTGTGGCTCTAGAATCAATTAACCACGATTTAAAATTAAATTTACCAGTCAGAGATTCAGATGAGTCATTTTTGTTCATATTCAGCAATTGATCCCACTGTTCATGAGTCAAACTAGGAAAACTTCTAGATTCTTTAGTGAAAGATTATCTGCCCAGGTCTAGCCTGAAACTCACTTTCGTGCTATGCATTCCAGAATCGGAATCTCTGGCCAGGTTTAGACAGTAGCACAATCGTTATTCTAACCCTTTTGAAATAATATTGCGCAGGAGCTGGGTTTGCACTTATTCGATTTACCACACAACAAAAATTCTTAATAAAAAGCAGAAGAATAAGAATTATCTATTGAAGCGTATACTTAGGTGATTCTCTTGTATGCCTCAAGACTTTACTTGTATGTTGTGCGGGCAGCAATCTAACTAGCAATTTGATCAGCTAATCACCACAATTCACCTGCCAGAAAATTCCAGCACTGCTGCACTTGGCGCGTACAATCCACGCACCGCCCGGAGAGAGAGAGAAAGAGCCACACACAAACCGCCAAAAATTGGACAAAAATTCGGCAGCCTTAAGGCTTAAGAAATCCGATTTTCAGAGAGAGAAATTTTCTCTCTATGATTTTCTCTCTCTAAGTTTTCTTGTCTTGAAAACTTATGAATTGTATATTGTGGAATAGCTAATCCCTTGTCTATATATATAGTTACAAGAGAGACCCCAAGTTGGTTAAGGATTGGTCTTCCTAATGGGTTTAGGTAATTAGTTTCCAAATCCAATTAGGTAACCAATCTAATATGATAAACTAAATCCTATTAGATTTCCTAATCTCTAGGATTTTTTATTCTAATTGAAACTTAAGACTTAATTAATTAATTAAATAATTTCACTTTGTTAATTACTCAATTAACCCTTAGGAATAATTAATCAATTAATTAATTTTACCTATTCAATTAACTCATTACAAACTTAATCGTACCACTAACGGACTAATTTTGGCACTACCATCCTACACCAAAATTGCTTCCGGAACAACTTAATTAATTTATATTCATAATCTCCCCACATCAAAGATATAGTGCTCGTTAATTTATTAATTTACTGATAAATTAATTAATTAAATTTATTGATAAATTAATTAATTAACTTCTTTAATTTCAAAATTAGTACCACTCGACATTTTTACTATACCAGACATAAGTCCACCGGCTGGGTATATTATAATAAACATTACGAGCTCATCTCGGGAGCACCATCACCCGGACGTACCGGTACATGGTTTCCGTTCGACAAGCAGCAGCACACCAAATAACTAAACATGCGCACCCAACCTGCCGAGACTATTGGACATAATTGTCCTCACCCATTGGCAGATCAAAGTACACTATGTCTAATCCTCATGCCCGCTCGAGTCTATGGATTAAGACAAACCAATTATCCGAATAACATAATAACCTAAACTGACAGTTTGTCCAAAGTTGTCTCGGTTATGAACCTCATTTATATATTATGTCTTTTAACCAATGATGAGATCTACTGTGTCACACAAGACACCTCATCATCTAACTACATAATATAAGTGGACAAATAATGCATAACAAAATATAACCAAAACATAAATCGATATATTAACTGGAAAAAGTACAATACAAGCATAGCTTATGTATTCAACTCCAATATTTAGTATTTCGGTTGCTGCCAAACAAGGCATAACTAGGATTGGAGTTGACTGAGTTAACCCTGGGTCCAGCTAGCCATCCACGTGCCTGACCAGTCCTTCCTCCACGTGCTGGACTGGATTGTCTTCCTCCCCGATTCACGGCGTCCCCGACCTGTAAGGTGACCAACCATTCCTCTAACCATATTCCCGGCGCCATTCTGTCCACCAGTTGGGCCAAAATTATTCCCCGCAACACCCGCCGCACCAAGACCCAGTCCATCACTATGATCGAATCCACCACCGACATTACTGAAACCGGTCGGATTTCCAGAACCTCCACCGTCCGGCGCACCTGCTCCGTCTCCAATCGAATGAGGAGGCCGTGTTCCCCACCACTCGGGATACCCTATCACTTCAAAACAAGATGAAACATCATGATTATTTTTATGATACACAGTTCAAAGTTTGTTCTTAGACTTCCCGTCAATCCGGCGACCTCCTCCCGTGGCAGCCGCGGCAAAGGCCATAGCATCTCCACCATTACTCTGGTTACCAACAGTAGTTCATACTTGTTCTTCTTGAACAACCAGCTAATAAACTCGATTGATAGACGGCACAGGATCTGTAGAAAGTACAGTCGAACGGATGGTGCCATAAATATTTGAATCAAGACCCATAAGGAATTGATATACCTTTTCTTCCTCCCTTCGTTTGTCTGTTACTGGTTTGGCTTCACAGGTATACGTCACGCCATGCTCAAAATTGGCTAGTTCTGGCCAGAGCTTTTTGAGCCTTCCATAATATGCTGCAACACTGCTTCCTGCTTGCTTGCAATCAGGCAATTCACACTTCAACCGATGAACCCGTTGTCCATTCACCACATAAAATCTTTCACGAATATCTTCCCATAATTCATGTGCCACGCTCATGTGAGAAATCAATGAACGCAACGTAGGTTCAATCGAATTCTTAATCCAAGACACAAGCAGAGACTGGTTTGTCCACCAATCTTCGAAATCAGAAGATCCTTCTTTCGCAATGGCAATGTGCCATCGATAAAACCAAACTTTTTCCCTGCTTGCAACGGAGTTTTCAATGTGGTTGCACATGCATCGTAATTGTCCTCTTTCAGCAGGACCTGCATGATGATACTAAGTCTGGGATTGTTTTCGGCCTTAATATCATAAGGAGAAACAATCTTTCTTTTCACACTATCCTCACTTACACTCGATGAAGCCATGATCGATTGAGTTCAAGGATCAAACTCTGATACCATGAAGAAGAATTATTTTGAGAAAATTCTGTCTTGCCTCGTTATTCAGAGTAGTGATCAATATATAATACAAGATGCCTAAAGTAATGTTGTGCATATATAGTATGTACTTAAATCTATATCAATCACACTAACAATCGTATCTAAATACGAGATATGTACATACACTAATTATGCCAATCAGTATTGATCGGGGTGACAAACTCCTAAACTTGTAACTATTTCTATTATTAACGCTAAGGGCATGACAGATAGAAAACTATAACTCCATGAGTTATTAGAAGTGAGGGCCTATTTCGCGCCCCCTATTTTATTATTTTGCGCCCTTTTTATATTTAAATTATCTCTGATAAATTAAGAAATACCAACCATAATATTTAAATATAAAAATATAAAAATATATTAAATTATCTAATTACCCTTAATTAATTTACTAAAAATACCAAATAATTTTATTTATAATTCCGCTCATCTATGCTATTTTAATAATAATTTTTATACATTTTCGGTAGATTAAAAAGAGACTTATAAATTTTTTTGTAAATTAATTAAGGGAGTTAGGTAATAATAAGAGGGGCAGAAGATAAACTTTAAGGGGGTGAGAAATAAAAATTAAAGATGCGACACATAACAAAATAAAGGATTTTTTTTTAAAAAAAAGGGAACGTCTAATAACAAAAAGGTGCGTGATATAATAATACCCTTATTAGAATTAACATGACACATAGACCTAGGAAATCATAAGGCCCTGGTCATTACAATAAATACAAAGAAAATAACTCAACAAATTTGACAATGAGTCACAATCCAGTAACTAGGCTGTAGGATGGATACGGACATAGAGGTTTTACCTTCGATCTTCACACCCCTTTATATATTGTGTGGTGTAATGTAGTAATATTTCTTGTGGATTATTATTTTAGGTTAAGAGATACGAGTAATAATCAATAGCGGTTTTACATTTTAGTTTTGCAAAATTTTCCCCACTAAGATTATTCATACCGACCTCCGACAATGTTCGTCTTCCATGCAGTTGCAATTTTATCTTATGAAAATTTAAAATAGGCCTCCACCCTTAATAATAATAATAGATATACATGCAAGTGAATGTTGCTTTTGAGATAGGGAATAGGAATATGTACATTGTTCAGAAATACAGAACACCAAAATGAGCTGTCCCATGTTCTAAGCTTTCCTCAAAGTATAAGAAAGAAGAATGCACAAAAACACCATGGCTCTCTGTATACTGGTGCGCCTTTGCTTGTCTTGTAACCCATGAAAAGAATCCAAGGGCATAATTAAGGGCCAAAAGTTGATGATCAAAGTTTAGAATAAAGTCCAGTCTTTGAAGACAAAGGAAGCCTTTTGATCTGATCAATACAGCTCGTCATTCTCACAGACTAAAATGTTAAATTATTAAGCTGCAGGATGCACTCTTCTTCCGCTTTATTCATATTCTCTTCATGCATGTCTTGGATTAGCTGTAACGCTTCCTCAAGCTCTTGCTCCTCCTTCCTCTCTCTTTGCCTTATATTAACCAAGGCTTTTGTCTCAGCCTGCTTCCTCATCAACAACCCTTTCATCGTATAGTTTTCTGAGTTGTTGATTTGAAGATGACGAAGAACATTCGTTACCTCATTTGCCTTGTTGTCATAATCATGGATGTTACGGCTGGTATTCTCGGCATTCAAGCCGAAATTGCTGAGAATAAGGTAGGATAATGGGTGGTTTACTTTGCTTCTCTCTTTTGTTTAATTTGATAGGAAGCATGGGCGGAACTACCCTATGATTTCGGAGGACGCCCGTTCCAAAATGACCGAAATTTTCTCTAGTAAGATTATTCTAGTCAAGTTCCGACCGATATCTGTCCTCTATGTCGTCGTAATTTCACCCTCCAAAAGTTTAAAACTTGCATCTGACCCTGATAAGAGGGACGGACTGACTGACTGAGCCCCTTTTGTTTTCCTTAGGTGCAGAATCTACGGGTTTGGGTGTTTGAATGTAGGGATCCAAGTTATCAAGCTTTCAAACTAGGGCTCACTGCAGCAGTGCTTCTCGCCCTGGCTCATGCTGTTGCCATTATGCTCAGCGGCTGCGTATGCATTTGGTCCAAGCAGGAGTTGGATCAGTCGTCCAACAACAAGCAGCTAGCCGCGGCTTCTCACGTCCTCGCATGGTAAGAAACCTATATTTGTTTGGAAGAAATGAGAATGAAAGTAATTGTAATATCTGCACCACGAAACAACCGGCACCCCATTTGTATTCTAAATATAACTCTAATTTGAACCCGATAAATAACATTATCGACTTGAAACTGACGGACGTTCTTGCGATGTTTAGGATCATATTGGCCATTGCATTCTTGATGTTAATCAGCGGCACACTTTCAAACACCAAGTCAAGGCAAAACTGTGGAATATCACATAATCGTCTACTGTCAATTGGTGGAGTTTTATGTTTCCTACATGGGCTCTTTGCTGTTGCTTATTACATCACTGCAACTGCATCAATTCAGGAAGAAAAGAAGCTCAAACAACCTGCAGCTCCAGCAGCAAATGCTTAAAAACGGAAATTTGAGTTTGTCATTCAGTCATGTCCCTCAATTATTTGTTCCTTTCTTCATTCTTTCCACCACTTTTTGCTTTCGACAACGTTGCCGTCTCTTTGATCCTATGTCAATTCCTAGTCCAGCCTCAGCTATTATTAAAATTTTAGGTTATCATCTTTTTCAGTTATCTTTTCTTTAAGAAAATGTTTCCAATACTACAGCAATATGGCAGACATAATCCATCAAAAACTCCAAAATGCACTTCATATGATTACTACTCCCACCCCTCTCATGTTTTCAACACCGAGTGTTACAAACAGAAGTCCAGTTATGAGGCAAATACATCACAACAGAGTTCATCTTTTAACCTAGAGACTAAGTCACATATCGAATACTTGAATATAGGAATAGGGGGGCGGGAAGAGTGGCATAACAACTGGGAAATCAATTAGGGAAAACAAATATCAGCGGAAGCAGAACATTCACTATAACGTTCAATAAGCAGTATCAAATATGAATGCTTACCCAAGAATTCAGCCAACTTAAGCCAATTAAATAAATAGACAGAAAGAAGAATTCCTACAAGAGAAATAAACTAACCCCTATATCAAAGACTATATAAACATACAAGTCACTACAACTATCGTACTGCCATAAAAACATTAAGCAAATTTCATGTCCAAGATTAAATACATTAAAAAGAAAGAAAGATTACCTACAAGAAAAACTAACCCACCCTCAGATCAAGAAGAGATTGAGCAAACATACTTAGAATGGCTTTTCCCTCACATCCAAAGGCAATCACACAATGAGAAAATTTAGCAGCCAATTGAAGCTAACAAATTTTACCATAACTGTTTGCAATAAATCAAAAATCTTACCCTTATCCTCTACAGAGAAGAAAGCTTTTCTGTATATTACGTGCTTCTGATATCCAAACTACTTCAGTTATACACAACTAGTGAGTCGAGTTATAAAGCATACCCTCTATTTCTGTTTCATTGGTAGAGATTGACAAAACTTCCAGGAATGCAGTGATATCACACAAGTTATCCCTATTCAAGGCTAGAAGTATGGTGGAAAGGATATGTTCAGAGTAATAGCAACATTTAAACTTTTAACATAATAACTCTTGAATCAAGTTCTACATATGAATATAATTCACAAAAGTTATATACAATTCTCTGAAAAATAATACTGTGTCAACAACTCGCACTAATTCTAAGAAGCAAATGAAGCACCTCCCCAATGAACTTTCCCAATCACTAATATAGAACTAATCATATGCTTGGGCTGTTATGCTTTATATTTAAGGGAACTGAAGGAATAATCAATTGCCATTTTACACAACAATAAGCTTCAAATGAACATGCTTTGTCAAAACACTCAATACACATTATCTACTTATTTATGGAAGCCCAACCAAAACATAGAAAAACTTAAGTTTTCATGCCCCAGGCAAGCTCACCAAATACCTAGTAGCATAAATGCACAGAAAGCAACGAATTGTCCCAAAACCATGAGTGTTAGGTAATCACCAATACAAAACTAATCATATTCTTGGATTTTTATGCTTGCTATTGAAGGGAAGAGAAGGGAAGGAATGATCAAATTCCATTTTTGCTCACCAATAGGCTTAAAAAATGAACATGCTTTGTCATGCCAGTCGACACATTTTGCCCATTTATTTATGGAAGCCGAACAAAAAAAATGCAGAAACCAAAAGTTGACATGTACCAGGCAAGTTCACCAAATTCCTATGATAGATTATTAGGAGGGGCATTGGAAGCGGGGGATAGATACCAGAGATGTCCTATTCAATCACCTGAGTAAATTAAGCGCCTATAAGCATCTAAACTTCTACTTCAAAGGTAAATTTGTTACATTGGTTTCTTTGAGACTCATGCTAGAAAGTAACACAAATTGCACATACTTGTCATGAGTGATGGGACAAAACGAATTCATCTCATCGAATTACCAGCAAAAAACTAAATTTCACTAATACAAAACCACTATAAAGCTTATCAACGTCAATTACCAAGTTAAGCTAAAAAATCATGATATTCGGAAGAAAACACAAGCATACCCTAAATAACCAAAAGGTACTCATTGTGATAGCTTTTCCACTAACAAATCAGACTGAAATAAAAATATTAGCAAGCGACAAAAACAGCTAATCAATCAAACAGATCAGTATTATTCAAACAACAAAAATATAGCAATGCAGGAAACCAGCATTAGTACGTTCAATATCAACTGCCATGTCCAATCAAAAAGCAAGAAAATGATGAGAGTAAGACCAAACCAAGATAATGGTAAACAGAACATATACCAAACAGTAAACTAAACATACCAGGATAATAAGAATTCCAGCAAAGCAATAACAGTACAAAAGGCAAAGCAAGACTACTGCCAAAGTAAGATAATCACAACAGTAATAGATCATCCACGTTCCAGATTTTAGCTACTCAATATCCAATCATAAGTTTGAAAACTAATAAGCAAGAAAATAACAACAGAAAAAAATAAAAAGTACAGATCCAAACTAGCTATTAACCAAAGCTACAATTCCACGAGCCTATGATAAACAACTATGCCCGTCTCACACTTGCCACTACATCAGTCGCAACAAAAGAACCTATTCAAAGGCCTTACCTTTTACCATTCTTCCATAAACCTCATTTCTCTTGCGGTTTCAAACCATCATGAATCTTCTTCATATGTTCAAGCAATAACTCGTATTTCTTCACTAAAAGCCCAGACTCCTCTACTCTAAATTGCTTCCATTTCTTCTCCATATCAACCCTATGTTCTTCCGGCATTAATTTCATCCCTTCACTAAAATACCATTCATCAGGAACAAAACTCACACACTCATCCCTCTCATTCCCCAAATCCTCCTCTTCCTCCTCAGCTCCGTCAATTTTAGGTGTAGTTCCAACTGAACCTTTACTTCGGCTCTTCTTCACTGCAGTCCCATTAGCTTTAGGTACCTCAGCCGTTTCCTCCCCTGCATTTTTCTTACTCCCCCAAACCTTCTTGGACAATTCATAAACCGTTTGGTCGTGGGGATTGGAAAAAATCCTTTCTTTACCTTTCCTCTCCTTTTCCGCAATATTTGTGTATTTCTTCTTCATCCTCCTAATCTTATCCTGCAGTTGAACCCTAGTCATCTCAATACTAATTTTGTTCTTGATAAACTCATGGAAGCCATTCATATCAGTAAAAGGATCAGTTTTTTTCTTCAAGGGGTACTCAATAAGTCCCTTCAGTATGACAATCTCATCATCCTCGCTCCACAGCCTGACGAACAACTTCTTCCCTTCGTCATTATTAGGAGTCCCTTTCTTTTCAGAAGCCTCAGCCAATTTTCTCTTTGACTTCTTCTCACCAGCATCCCCTGCCGGTGTTTCAGCCACCGGGGCTGGCCGCTTAGCTCCGGCGCTGGTGGTGGGCCGGGTTGGAGAAGTAGGCCCTGACGCGTTGGCCTTGGATCTAGGCTTCTTGGTGGTTGGAGTAGCTTTCTCTGGCCCATTCATAGGCTTCGAAGCAATAGGTTTAATTGATGGGTCGGCTTTCTTGGGAGGAGACTCGTTGTCGGTCTCGGATCCAGACTCTTCGTCTTCCGAAGAAGAAGATGAAGGAGCAGGAGCAGAAGCCTGGGACTTTGTGGTTTGGGCATCTGTTTTCTTAACCCCCGGTGCCGGTACGGATGATGACTTTGTCGATTTCAATGGATTTTCCGGTTCAGATTCTGACTCGGAACCTTGATTTTCCTCTTCCGAGGATGATTCTTCATCGGACGCAACCGGCGGATCTGGAGCGGGGGTTTCACGGGCTTTTGCCATTCTTTAGAGAAAGAAAGTCAGGCACAAATTCAAAACCTAGGCGAGAGGATTTCAAATTACAGAGAGAGTTGTCGCGCACTCATGAGAGGTGAAGACTAAGTTGACTCTAGAAGGTAGAATCGTAAATTTATTGAAGAGACGAGGCTAGAAGGAGCATTAGACACTCAATCCTACCGCCACTGCGGCTGTACACCAATTACTATACAATGAAGTAAAAATTAAAAAAAAAATGGATTTAGTAGTAATTAGAGGCTTTGAAACCCCACCTTCTCAACCCAACAAAGGCAGTTACCATAGGTGCAATAATCCCACCTAAAAGCATTATTCAATATTCCAAAAACAAAAAAATTCTCCCCATTTAGGGAAACGGCCAGCGATCCGAAAAAAACACGACATACTCATAATTCAGAAGGTATATCATATAGTACATGTAATTATTAATTTATATAGTAATTTTTTATATGACATGTACACTTACTAAATATAATAAGTTTCGCCAACGCGCGCCTTTTTTTTTTTTCTCGCTGAGTGAACGTCTTCACTGAGTCAACAACGTCTCAAAACAATTGCCGCAACGTCCAAAAAATAACTTTCACAATGTCTACATCCAGGTAAGTCTGTCACGTCTCCTAACACTAGCACCACGTCAAAAACAACTAGCATCACGTCCAGAAACGTCTACATCCATGCATATGACTTTAAACTGATGTTTTCACAAATACAACTAGCACCACGTCAAAAACAACTAGAACCACGTCCAGAAACGTCTCCATCCATGCGTGTGAATTTAAACTGATTTTTTTCATAAAGACAGTCCACCACGTCTCGGAACAACTAGCACCACGTCAAAAACAACTATCACAACGTCCAGAAACGTATACATTCATGCATGTGAATTTAAGCTATTTTTTTCACAAATACAACTATCACCACGTCAAAAACAACAAGAACCACGTCCAGAAACGTCCACATCCATGGGTGTGAATTTAAACTGATTTTTTCAACAAAGACAGTCCGCCATGTCTCCTAACACTAGCACCACGTAAAAAACAACTAGCACCAAGTCCAGAAACATCAACATCCATGCATGTGAATTTAAACTGATTTTTTCACAAATACAATTAGTACCACGTCAAAAATAACTAGAACCACGTCCAAAAACGTCTTTATCCATGCGTTTGAATTTAAACTGATTTTTTTACAAAGACGGTCCACCACGTCTCAGAACAACTAGCACAACGTCAAAAATAACTATCACAACGTCCAGAAACGTCTACATCCATGCATGTGAATTTAAGCTATTTTTTTCACAAATACAACATCACCACGTCAAAAACAACTAGAACCACGTCCAGAAACGTCTACATCCATGGGTGTGAATTTAAACTGATTTTTTCCACAAAGACAGTCTGTCACGTCTCCTAACACTAGCACCATGTAAAAAATAACTTGCACCAAGTCCAGAAACGTCTACATCCATGCATGTGAATTTAAACTGATTTTTTCACAAATACAACTAGTATCACGTCAAAAACAACTAGAACCACGTCCAAAAACGTCTTCATCCATGCGTTTGAATTTAAACTGATTTTTTTGACAAAGACAGTCCACCACGTCTCAGAACAACTAGCACCACGTCAAAAACAACTATCACAACGTCCAGAAACGTTTACATCCATGCATGTGAATTTAAGCTATTTTTTTCACAAATACAACATCACCACGTCAAAAACAACTAGAACCACGTCCAGAAACGTCTACATCCATGGGTGTGAATTTAAACTGATTTTGTCACAAAGACAGTCTGTCACATCTCCTAACACTAGCACCACGTAAAAAACAACTACCACCAAGTCTAAAAACGTCTACATCCATGCATGTGAATTTAAACTGATTTTTTCACAAATACAACTAATATCACGTCAAAAACAACTAGAACCACGTCCAAAAACGTCTTCATCCATGCGTTTGAATTTAAACTGATTTTTTTCACAAAGACAGTCCACCACATCTCAGAACAACTAGCACCATGTCAAAAACAACTATCACAACGTCCAGAAACATCTACATCCATGCATGTGAATTTAAGCTATTTTTTTCACAAATACAACATCACCACGTCAAAAAAAACTAGAACCACGTCCAGAAACGTCTACATCCATGGGTGTGAATTTAAACTGATTTTTTCCACAAAGACAGTCTGTCACGTCTCCTAACACTAGCACCACTTCAAAAACAACTAGCACCACGTCCAAAAACGTCTACATCCATGCATGTGAATTTAAACTGAGTTTTTCACAAATACAACTAGCACCACGTCAAAAACAGCTAGAACAACGCCCAGAAACGTCTTCATCCATGCGTGTGAATTTAAACTGATTTTTTTCACAATGACAGTCCACCACGTCAAAAATAACTATCACAACGTCCAGAAACGTCTACATCCATGAATGTGAATTTAAGCTATTTTTTTCACAAATACAACTATCACCACGTCAAAAACAACAAGAACCACGTCCAAAAACGTCTACATCCATGGGTTTGAATTTAAACTGATTTTTTCCACAAAGACAGTCCGTCACGTCTCCTAACACTAGCACCACATCAAAAACAATTAGCATCACGTCCAGAAAGGTCTACATCCATGCATGTGAATTTAAACTGATTTTTTCACAAATACAACTAGCACCACGTCAAAAACAACTAGAACCACGTCCAGAAACGTCTTCATCCATGCGTGTGAATTTAAACTGATTTTTTTCACAAAGAGAGTCCATCACGTCTCAGAACAACTAGCACCACATCAAAAACAACTAGAACCACGTCCAAAAATGTCTACATCCATGTGTGTGAATTTAAACTGATTTTTTTTCATAAAGACACTCCTCCACGTCTCAGAATAACTAGCATCACGTCAAAAACAACTAGCACCATGTCCTGAAACGTCTACATCCTTGCGTACGAATTTAAAATGATTTTTTCACAAATTGGAGGTAATACTTGGAGATATTGTTGTGCAAATTTTGTTGTGTAAAATTGTTATTCTTAAATTTTCTTGTCAAATTTGGCAGCCGAAATCACAACTGGCCACTATCAAATTTGGCAGTCGGAATCACAACTGGCCACTACCACACCACGTATACATCCAAACATGTGAATTTTAGCTGAATTTTTCACAGAACATAGTCTACCGCATCTTGTTACATCCAAAAAAACTAGCACTACGTCCAGCTACGTCCCGCAACGTTCAGCTACGTCCCTCCACAACGTCTCATCCAGAAACGTTAAAAACAACTAGCACCACGTCCAGAAACGTCTACATCCATGCGTGTGAATTTAAACTAATTTTTTTCACAAAAACAGTCCACCACGTCTCAGAACAACTAGCACCATGTCAAAAACAACTAGCACCAAATCCAGAAACGTCTACATCCCTGCGTACAAATTTAAATTGATTTTTTTTCACAAAAACATCCCACCACGTCTCAGAACAACAAGCACCACGTCAAAAATAACTAGCACCACGTCCAGAAACATCTACATCCATGCATGTGAATTTAAGCTATTTTTTTCACAAATACAACTAGCACAACGTCTCAGAACAACTAGAATCACGTCAAAAACAACTAGTCCCACGTCCAGAATCGTCTACATGCATGCGTGTGAATTTAAACTGATTTTTTTCACAAAGACAATCCACCACGTCTCAGAACAACTAGCACCACGTCAAAAACAACTAGCACCACGTCCAGAAACGTCTACATCCTTGCGTATGAATTTAAACTATTTTTTTTCACAAAAATATCCCACCACGTCTCTAAACAACTAGCACCATGTCCAGAAACCTCTACATCTATGCATGTGAATTTAAGCTATTTTTTTCATAAATACAACAAGCACCACGTCTCAGAACAACTTGAACCACGTCTAAAACAACTAGCACCACGTCTAGAATCGTCTACATCCATGCGTGTGAATTTAAACTGATTTTTTTCACAAAGACAGTCTACCTTGTCTCAGAACAACAAGAACCATGTCAAAAACAACTAGCACCACGTCCAGATACGTCTACATCCATGCGTGTGAATTTAAACTGATTTTTTTCACAAATTGGAGGTAATACTTGGAGATATTGTTGTACAAATTGCGTTGTGTAAAATTGTTATTCTAAAAATTTCTTGACAAATTTGGCAGCCAGAATCACAACTGGCCACTACCACACCATGTATACATCCAAACATGTGAATTTCAGCTGAATTTTTCACAGAATCACGTCTCTCTACGTCCAAAAAAACTAGCACCACGTCCAGATACGTCTCGCAACGTCCTGTTACATTCCGATACATCCAAAATACAAAGCAGCAACATCTCGTTATGTCTCGCAACGTCCAGCAACGTCTCATTACGTCTAGTTACGTCCCATAACACGTTCTACCACGTCCAGCAGCGGGGAAGAATCGGAAGCAACCCATTTCACATGAAAGTGCCAATACCTCACGGAAACCATTTATATATCATATTTCGGAGTAACAGAGCATTATTTGAATAAGAAAACACGAATATAATATCATTAATACATTACCCAACATCAAATCGCGAAAATAAGATTTCGTAAATCCATCAAATACAGTTCATACTTTATGATGTGGTATTTTTTAAGAAGAATAAGTTATTTTTAAAGAAGAAAAAGAGATTTTCGAAGAACAAGTAGAGATTTTTGAACTGGAAGAAGTGATTTTTTAAGAAGAAGTGATTTTTCCGTTATATTTGGGTTGTTCGTCAGAAAATACAATCGTCAATCTCCGTTAAATCTGTGTTTGGATGAAAATTTTGATTAAATGTGGTTTTGAATGGAGTACGGCGAAGAAGAATAACTGATTTTTGAAGAAGAAGAAATGATTTTTGAAAAAGAAGGAACTGGGTTTTTGGAGAAGAAGAAGAATAAGAGAAGTGCATGTATCTCACTCTCTTATAGTGAGAGTGGTGATGTATTATTAGGTACATGTACCCACTAGGTACAAAATATAATTTGTGCTCATAGTTGTGTTGGACGTCACCATCGAAGCGGATCATCACTCAAAATTCAACCAGATAAAAAGCAAGGTTAAACTTTTTTGAATCTTCTATTTCATCAAATAACAACCTTCTTCGACGGGGAAAAAGGTATTTTACCAATCGTGAAATCTTATATACACAATTTCATTAAAAAAAAAGACAAAAGCTTGACTTTTACTTGTCGGAATAGAAAAAAAGTTATTTTTAAAATAAAAAATGTATGAACTTTATTGAGAAAACAACACATATGATGAATGTTGGGGTGGAAAGGGTACAATCAATCTAATTACAGAGTAGCAGACAAATACCCAGCAGGACAATTTTTTCATTTCGAACAACAACTACCAATAAATAGAAATTCAAACTAGTTAAACAATCAACTGAGCAACCAAAAAATAAAGTAAAAGAGACAGCAAAATTTTACGTGGAAAATCCAAATTGGGAAAATTCCGGTCAAATCTCCACTATATCAATGGGGTTACCAAATCATCACCAAACAGTGGATACACAACAATAATTCATCATCATCAAAGATGAATCAACAACAAGCAATAATACTCTTCCAAAACTACACAAATAATATAAGTGAGTTTGGAAGGATCTCGCCAAAAAAAAACTAATAAGAAAATCTAAACCGGCAGATGTGTATAACTAGTTGAGAGAAACTCGAATCCAAAATTTCATCAAAATCGGACTCCGTTTGATCACCCAATTGAAATCCCAAAGAAGGAATTTATTCTCCCAACTCAAAACCCTATTTTTTCTTCTCTTTTGTTGGCTGCCGTTTTTTCCTTGTTCTCTCACAAAGAGAAACCTCTCTTTTTCGTTATGTTTTGTCAAAGCAATGATGGGCCATAATTTTCTTTCTCTTTTGTTGGGCCACCAAATAGGTGAACTTAGCCCAACAATCTCCCTGTTCCCCTCAATTTGGAAGCACAACCAAATCTGCTTCCGGTCTATAAAATAGGAGTTTATCTCTAGTCACAGCCTTTGTCAACATATCAGAACCATTGTTATATGTATGAATCTTCTCAATGTACAATATCTTGGATTCCAACACATCCTGAATCCAATGGTGTCTCTCATCAATATGTTTAGACCGAGAATGAAATGTGAAATTCTTAGCTAAGTGAATAGTACTCTGACTATCACAATGAACCACATACCTGTCTCACTTCATGCTCAACTCTTGTAGAAACTTTTGCAACCAAAGGGTTTCTTTGCAAGATTTTGTAACTGCAATGAACTCTGCCTTTGTAGTATACAAAGCAACACATTTCTGTAGCCTACTCTGTCACTACATTGCTCGCCTCCAGAAGTCATCAAGTATCCAGAAATAGACTTTTAACCATCAATATCACCTGCCATGTCAGCATCTGTGTATCCATCCTACATGGATTTTCTATTGCTAAAACAAAGAGACAGTCTAGAAATACCTATGAGATACCTGAGAATCCACTTCACATCATTCTAATGCTCCCGCCAGGATTGGAGAGAAATATGCTAACAACACCAACTGCATGAGCTATGTATGGTCTGGTGCAAATCATTGCATACATCAAGCTGCCAACTGCTGAAACATATGGAACTTTCTTCATCTCTTATTTGTCTTTCTCACTTTTAGAACATTGTTTTCTGCTTAGTTTGGAATGTCCCGCAAGTGGCGTTGAGACTTCCTTAGCATTGCTCATGGTAAACCTATTGAGAACCTTTTCAATATACTTCTTTTGAGATATCCACAAATTCCAATCCCGTCTGTCACGAGAAATTTTCATCCCAAGAATTTGCCTAGTCGGACCCAAGTCTTTCATTGCAAAGGATTTGTTAAACTCTTTCTTTAACCTAGCAATCTGTGCAGTATTACAGCCAACAATCAACATGTCATCAACATAAAGCAAAACAATAATGAAATCACCATCGAAGAATTTCTTCACAAACACACAATGATCAGATGTAGTCCTTCGATATCCCCAATCATCTAAGTTGTACAATAGCAAGATTCAAGTTGGCTGCTATACCAAAAACAACTCGAATGGAAGACATTTTAACAATAGGAGAAAATATCCCATCAAAGTCTACACCCTTTCTTTGATTGAATCCCTTCACAACCAATCTAATTTTGTACCTTGGTTTTGAGCTATTCTCACTCATCTTCAGCATGAATACCAACTTATTCTTGAGTGCTCTTTTTCCCTTAGGCAACTTCACCAGGTCATAAGTATTATTCTCATGCAAGGATTTGATTTCCTCTTGCATGGCTGCTAACCGCTCATTCTTTTTCTCATGTTCAAGAGCCTCTGCATAAGACTCAGATTCTCCCTTATCAATAAACAACACAAATTCATGAGGATCACACTTGGTAGAAGGTCTTCTATCTCTAGTGGACCTCCTAACCTCAATAGAAGCTGATGGAACTGGTGGTGACTCAGGCTCAGGTGAAGGAATATCATTAAACTCATCATCTTCCTCTGTCTCAACTCCTTCTTCAGGAGAATCATCTAATTGTCGAGAAACTTGATCTAGGTTAACAAGGAGCTCAGAGGAAGAATTTGAACTTTCATTCTTACCAATATCTTCAATGGTCTGGTCTTTAAAGAAGATAACATCTCTGCTTCTAACAACTTTATTCTCAACAAGATTCCACAGTCTGTACCCAAAATCATCATTGCCATACCCCAAAAATACACATTGCTTGGATTTTCCATCAAGTTTTGATCTTTCATCTTTTGGAATATGAACAAAGACATGACAACCAAAGACTCGCAGATGCCCAAATGAGACATATTTCCTTGTCCAAACTCTCTGTGGAAGATCACCATCCAATAGATTTGAGAGAGATAGATTGATAAAATCAATTGTTGTTTGCATGGCTTCTACCTAAAAGAATTTAGACAGCTTTGCGTTTGAGAGCATACACCTAACCCTTTTAGTAGTGTTTCTATTCATTATCGCTACCACAACATTTTACCGCGGAGCCTTTGGAATACTCTTCTGAAGTCTAATGCCATGATCCCGCCAATACTTCTCTTGTACACACTACCATTATCTGCTCGAACACACTTCAATTTCTTGTCAATCTCTCTTTCAACTCTTTGGTGAAAGTTTTTGAACACATCTAGTACCTAATCTTTAGATTTCAAAGCAAAACACCAAACTTCCTGTCTTTATTAGTTTATAAAGAAACAAAATTTACAATGTTGACTTTTTTTTTCTTTTATAAAGTAGTTCTAAAGAAATAAAATTTGTAATATCCACTGTAAAATTCCTACCTAATATAATGCAAATGAGGTTTCTATAACATCTAAAATAGTGTTGATTTTTAAGCTTTTAGTTATGGTGACAAACTCCACTATTGTACTAAAAGAAGGATTATAGAAAGAAAATTTTGTGCTAATTTTATATATATATACACACACATGTTTTTTTTTTCCTGCTAAATGTACTATTATACATGTGTTTTTTCTATTATTATTATTTTTTTAACTTTGTATTCATAGGCCTGCATCCTCATATACTAACGTTAGTATTTAAATATTGTCCTATTTTCTTATTTGTCGCTTATTTTTATTAAAATGCTCTTTTTTAATTTAAAAATAATAAAAATATTTTGATAAAAAATAAGATAAATAGATAATTCAAAAAATGATAAATAAAAAAATGTCGATATTTAAGAATTCACCATACTAAACACAAGTTCGATGTATCATGTCACATTTAAACTTCAAAACAAACATTTAACTCAGTAATCTTTAAATCAATAAGAAAAGAAGAGGCTGGATTTATGATGCCTATTGAAAGAAGCATCATCATGGAGCTGAACTCTACTCCCTCCATTTCAAAATATAAATCATTTTTTCAATTTAGGGGACCGGTCAAAATATAAGTCACTTGTCTACTTTTAAGAAGACAAGTCATTGCTTTTACTTTATTACCCTTATTTAATTTATAATTTCACTGAAATTTATATTTCTCATGTACTACTTTAAATATAATACTATTAGAATATACTCCATCCATTCTCTTTTAAATGACGTTTTAGCAGTTTTAGAAAATTTTTATTTAATTGACGTTTTATGGATTTTTACTCACATTTTTCCAATTTTACCCTATGTAAAAGTTATAATTATTGTGTAACTAAACCCACAAAACACTATCCTCCTTTCTTCTTTCTCCGCCAACCCTTTTCCCTCTCTCCCTTTCGTCTCCGGCAACTACCACCTCCCTCGCCACTTGAAGCCACCATAGATCACCATCATCCTTCCCCTTCAGTGGTCGAGCTATTTGTGGTGCAAATAGCAAAAATGGTGCCAGTGATTTGAGGGGTACTGGATTTTGTTGAGTTCAAGAAAGAGATATATCCTATTTCAAAAAATAAAAAAAAAGAAAGAAAGAGATATATCCATGGGATTTTGAATATGATTCGAAAATGGTGTTGATATTGTTTCATGCCATTCTTGGGATTTCTTCCCCTATGAATTCGTATTGCAAGTTTTGCAATAATTTTTGTTTAATTAAAAATTACTTGAGTGTATTATGTGTAATTACTTTGAAGTAGAAAGGATTATTTAGTAAATTTATTTAGCCCTTAATTTGTCTGAAAACTTGTAAAACGTCAATTAATACAAAACGGATGGAGTATTAAATAAGGGTATGATAGGATTTACAGTTAAAATTTATGAGAATGTGCAACACATAATTGCTGCCTTAGGGTCTGTTTGATAAAACTTAATTTGAGGTCTGAAAACTAAAGTCTGAATTCTGAAAACTGAATTTATTAAGTTAGCATTTTTGATAAAATTATAAAATATGTATGAAATATGAAGTCTGAAGACTGAATGCTGAAATTTGAATTTTGAATTCTTAAGTCTGAATTATAAAATAAGTTTATAAAATTAAATGTATTTAAATTTTAAATTAAATTACCTTTTTTTAAAAAAATTAGACACATATTTTTTAATTTATATAATATAATTTTTAAAATTTATAATTATTTACTTAATAATATCAAATTCTACTAATAAAAAATATTTTAAAAACTTTTAACAATAAATTAGACTGTTAAATTAAAATATTAATTAAAATAAATATAAAAAATAATAAAATTTTATAAAAAATTAAAAACTCACGTGAAAATATTTTTTTATTTATTTAAATGATAAAAATATTTAATAAAAAATTATTTAAAGAAAAAGTTAAAAAGAATGATAAATAATGAAAAAAAATTCATGTAATTCAGTTTAGTAATAAGTGATTTACACATCACTTATTTTTAGGTTAACATTTGTACTTGTTTTTCATACTCATTTAATCTATTAAAATTTTAATTTGTAGTAATCAAATGCACTTAATTATTAAGTGCTTAGTTAAAAAAGTTCTTAATTCATTAAGTCATAAATAAGTTAAGTTATCAAACACTTTTAATCAAATAAACACTTAATCTATTTAAATTAAGGGTCTGTTTGATAAACTAATTCAGTACTTATTCTAAATAGATTAAGTACTTAATTGATTAAGAGCGTTTGATAACTCAACTTGTTTCTGACTTAATGAATTAAGAACTTTTTTAATTAAGTACTTAATAATTAAGCGCGTTTGATAACTATAATTCAAAGTCTGAAAAGATTAAATGGGTCTGAATTGCAAGTACAATTGTTAGCCTAAAAATAAGTGATTGGTGAATCACTTATTGCTGAACTGAATTGGTTGCAAATTTTTTCTTATTTTCAATATTTATTATTCTTTTTAGTTTTTTCTTTAAATAATTTGTATTTATTAAATATTTTTTTAAAAAATATTTTATCATTTAAATAAATAAAAAATATATTTATGACATGGATTTTATTTTTTTATAATTTTAATTAATATGTGATATTT
This sequence comes from Knoxia roxburghii, assembly GCA_030378225.1. NCBI lineage: Eukaryota > Viridiplantae > Streptophyta > Magnoliopsida > Gentianales > Rubiaceae > Knoxia > Knoxia roxburghii. Next base: position 37,265,256 of record CM059420.1, on the reverse strand, counting down.
ATTTAATTAATATTTTAGTTTTAAAATAATAATAACATTCTAATTTATTATTAAAATTTTTAAAAATATTTTTATTAGTAAAATTTCACAGTATTATGTAAAAAATTACATATATTAAAAATTATATTATATATTAAAAAATATGTTTCTAATATTTTTTTTTAAAATAAGGTGATTTAATTTAAAATTTAAAATTTTATAAACTTATTTTATAATTCAGACTTCATAATTCAGTCTTCAGATTTCAGACTTCAGATTCAGACATATTTTTTAATTTTATCAAATAAAGCTAACTTAATGGATTCAGACTTCAGACCTCAAATTAAGTTTTATCAAACGGAACCTAAGTACTAAATTCTTTTATCAAACAGACCATTCGTATGTGTGCTTGATAAAAAACTACTTATATTTTAAAATGGTAGATGTAACACGTTTTAAAGAGAGTGGTTTGGGAGATGGGATAGAGGAGAGTTGGGGCAGAAGAAGACAATAAAAGTATAGTAGAGATGTTACATGATGGTTTGAAATTAAAATTTAAAGTGAATTTCTCATCAAAATTAGTTTCCTATTTTTATATCTAATTTTAACCAGTACAAATTTATTTAAATTATATCAATAATTAAAAATTTATACAAATATTTTTAATAATTCTGATAAACCTTTAGTCTTATATTATAGGTTACCACTCCCCAAACCTTTCCCTTTATCTCTCCTTTCTTCCCCAATCGTCCCCCGCATACGGTAGACAGGCGGTGGACTTTGTCACTTCCCCAAGGCTACTACTCATCATATACGCAAAGAAGGCCCGATTCTGCTGATCTTCCGTGTGGAGAAACTCTTATGGTACTTTTTGTTTGTTCTCTGGGAATTCTCCATAAACGTTTTGATATTCTTTTTCTCTTCTGCTTTCTTAGAAGGCAGCTGTTTGTAACCTTAAAAGTGATCAACTTTTTCATTTATGTTTCTTAATTGTTTTGGGCCTTCGTTTTTTTACTTAGAATTTGATTAATTTTAGGATAATTTTAGATTTCGTTTGGGTCACAGTTGGTTTGGTATCAAAAGGTTGATGCTAAAGAATTTTATTGGATCAGTTCTTTGGTTGGCTTCAGTATCACTTTATAAGAATCGAATCTTGATATATGGCAAAATCCCACAGTAATTTTCTCAAAATTTGAGGGACAGTACTTGTTTTAATACTACAGTTCTCCAATATCATGATGTTCGATTCAGCCCTCGAAAGTGTAGGGGGCGAACTGATATTTTGTTTCTTTTGGAAGTAGAAAATCTGTAGCTTTATTTTCCTCTGGTTGATATTTCTGTTTATAGCTTTTTTGCCCGTCTTCAGCTTCAGATTTCTGTGATCATCATATGGGCTGATTTTGCTTTTTAAGATATTGTAAAAATTTTGGAGTTGTTAAGGACTTCTCTTTTGCTCCTGGGAACTTTAGCCTTCAAATTGAATATGTTTGCTTAAATTCTATGATGATTCTAAATAAAGTTGTTGATTTTACTAATTTGCCTACCCTCCCATGCGCTGGTCGTTTGCTTTAGTTTATCTGGTTGCGTTAATTCTGTTGATGAGATGTGTAGACTGCGGAGATTTTGGTTGTTTGATGATCCAAATTGATGGTTTTATAGTCTTTTTTGACTTCAATTCCCTCTTTTTGTTCCTAGTCAAGAATGCTGATAGAAAGTTCAAAGGAAAAATGCAGAAACTCGGAGAAGAAGAAGCCAACTCGAGCAAGAATGGTGTTGAGAAAGCATGTTCAAATGATCAAACAGAGATATTTTTGCCACCAGAAATTATTTTTGAGATCTTAAGCAGATTGCCAGTGAAATCTTTATTGGTGTTTAAGAGTGTTTGTAGATTGTGGTGCTCTATTATTGAGGACCGCAGGTTTGTTAATGCACACATGAGACTGTCGAGAACTGTTTTTGTGTACAAAGAGAGGTCAAATGAAGATGGGGATACCAAGGAATTTAGATGCCTAGTTGTCAAGGATGGACTGGTGGTGGAGAAGCATAGGAGAACAAATGTATATAGCATCAGAAACCCTGCAACTAAGAAGAAGCTTGATCTGCCAGATCCACATCATAAACTCAAAGTCACTAGGCTCATATATCTTCCAACCACTGACAATTATAAGTTGGTTAACATCTATGGCAAGAAAGGAAATGCACCTGGAGGCTGTGAAATTCTAACTGTTGGAACTGATTTGACATGGAGAACCCTAGATGTTCCCAGCTTTTACAACCTCAATAGAAGACGAACGAGGCAGTTGTTTTCTGTAGGTATTGGTGATGCAATCTACTTCATGAGGTTTTCTGATACTGGAACCATTTCACATGAACTCATTTATCTTGAAATGAAAAGCGAGTCTTGTGAAAATGTTAAGGTTCCGGAGGTTTTGTTCTCGAGTTGGGAAAATGTTGTACCTTTTACTTGGGAAAAGAAGTTCTCTCTGTCTAAAGTGGTAGAACAGGAGCTTCAGGTGTGGGTGCTGGAAGATTACAAGAAGCAGAAATGGGCTGAAAGGAAGATAGTCATTTCCTTGGCATTCTTGAGCAATTATCCAAACATAACAGAGAAGCCTATTCCTCGGAAGTTCAGAAAGGGACGGCTGGGGTTTCGCGGAAACAAGAATCATAAAATTGTATATCATGTTGAATCTGAAAAGGCACAGATCAAATATGCGCCTCCAGGAGAAAAGATTTCATACACTTTTCAACACTCCCTGGTAAACCCATCAGGAGTTCAACCAAGAAGGGCAGCAAGATTTAGGGATCAAGATTTGCATTTTGATGGGTTAGACCTGAATCTTTTACAGTTTTTGTTTTAGGCCTTAATATTTATCTCCTGAATATCTCGGTACAAGAGAAGTAACCTGCTTCTTGATCAGTAGCATTTACCCTTCCAAAATCTCCTATAGTTTGTAGTCTTAATGCTTTCATATTTTTGCAGTTGTTGACCTAATATTTGCTCTGTTTAGTCTGGCCTTTTATCGTTAATCCTTAAAACCTAGTCAATCTATGATTACTTGCAAATGCAAAAGTAAAGGAAAAAAAATTTACCTGAGGTTCGGAAATGCTTTTATAGATTTTTATGTTTTGGAATACAAGATTTATAAATAAATTATACTAAGGGTATACTGGTAAATTTGAAAAACTGGTGCTGTGTGATATATTTTTTTATATCGTGAGGCACCCATATAGGATGGAACTAAGGGCCTATTTCTTTGACGTTTTTTATGGGTTGGGAATGGGTTTGATATCCATTATCAAACCCTTCCTCCATAGGTTTCTTCATACCCACCACCTTGGTGAATTTTATACTCCACGAGCAAATGTGATTGCGTATTTTTATTTCTATAAAAATAATTTGGGATCAAGTACAAATTATCTGGTGTTGATGTTCATTTTTCAACAACAAAAGTCACAGTCTCATTTCTGCTAGTAAAAGAATTGTCCCGTCCCATTATTTTAGGAACGGATTTCATCATCCAGCTAGTCCCTTATTTAACCACAATGGAGGGAATCCTACCACAGGAACTAGGAGAAAACATTATTCTTCCATTCTCAAAGGAACCTATCACTAGGGAAGTAAATCCTTTGATAGCAAAAACCCAACAAATAAATTTCCTTAAGGAGGAAATAGAATTTAAGAGAATCGAATCTCAACTACAACAACCACAACTCCAAGGGAGGATTAAACAGTTACAACAAAAAATAGAAGAACAAGTATGTTCTGAACTTCCAAATGCATTTTGGAAAAGAAAACAACATACTGTTTTCCTTCCTTATGAAAAGGATTTTAAAGAACAAAATATCCCCACAAAAGCAAGACCAATTCAGATGAGTCAAGAATTAATGGAACATTGTAAAAAGGAAATTAATGACCTTTTACAAAAAGGAATTATTAGCCCTAGTAAATCCCCATGGAGTTGCCCGGCATTCTATGTCAATAAAAGTTCAGAGATAGAACGAGGAGTGCCTAGATTAGTTATTAATTATAAGGCCTTAAATCAGGTTTTACAATGGATTAGATATCCAATTCCAAACAAAAAGGACTTGTTACAAAGATTATTTGCAGCAAAAATCTTTTCTAAATTTGATATGAAATCTGGATTTTGGCAAATTCAGATTCACCCTTCTGACAGGTATAAGACGGCATTCACTGTTCCATTTGGGCACTACGAATGGAATGTAATGCCTTTTGGACTGAAGAATGCCCCTTCAGAGTTTCAAAGGATTATGAATGATATTTTTAATCCTTATTCAAACTTTATTATTGTTTATATTGACGATGTTTTGGTTTATTCTAACAATCTTGATCAACATTTTAAACATCTCAATATTTTTTTGCAGGTGACAAAGACAAATGGTTTAGTAGTTTCTCAACGAAAAATAAGTCTCTTCCAAACTAAAATCAGATTCCTTGGGCATTATATTTATCAAGGAACAATTACCCCAATTGAGAGATCAATTAGTTTTGCTGATAAGTTTCCTGATCAGATTTTAGAAAAACAGCAATTACAAAGATTTTTAGGATGCTTAAATTATGTTGCTGACTTTATCCCTAATTTAGCAACCTTAGCTAAATTATTACATGAAAGATTAAGAAAAACTCCACCTGCCTGGACTGATTTACATACACAATCAGTAAGAAAAATAAAGACATTAGTTAAGTCTTTACCATGTCTTGATATAGCTAATCCCACTTTAATGAAAATAGTAGAAATAGACGCATCCGATTTAGGATATGGTGGGATTCTGAAACAGGTTCAAGAAGGCAAAGAAAGAATTATTTCATTTACTTCTAAACACTGGAATAGCACACAACAAAATTATTCCACTATAAAAAAGGAAATCCTTGCTATTGTTCTTTGTATAACAAAATTTCAATCAGACTTATTAAATCAAAAATTCTTAATCAGAGTTGACTGTAAGTCAGCCAAAGATGTCTTACAAAAAGATGTGAAAAATCTAGCATCTAAACAGATTTTTGCTAGGTGGCAAGCTATATTATCTGTATTTGACTTTGATATTGAATACATTAAAGGAGAGTCTAATTCTCTTCCCGATTTTTTGACTCGTGAATTTTTGCAGGGAAAATAATGCCTCCTCGGAAGAAGAAAGAAGAAAGGCCTCCAGATGAACTAGTGATGGCTATTGAAGCCATCAAAGCAAGCAAGGAAGGAGCCCCTTCCAAGCAATCAACTCCTGAAGCCTCGACTTCAAAGCAGATGGTGCTGAAATCACCCAAGGATTATGCCTTGACTTCAAGGCAATTCCAAACAATGGACAACCTTGCGGCTGTCCAACCAATCTCGCTGGTCTCCCCAAAGACATGGGCCGACATGGCAGAAGAAGACCAGATCAAACAAGCCCAATTGGAATCAATCCAACAATGGGCTGCAAAATCAGGATTTTCTTTAGTAAAATCCCCTCAACCTCATGTTGTCCCGCAACCTCAAGTGGTGACTAACAGTCCCATTACCCAAACTAAAGTGGTGACTAGCAGTCCCACTTCTAGATCTCCAGTGGTGAGTACCAATCCCACTCCTTCAAACAAAGTGGTGGTCCCAAATCCCACTGATCAAAACAAGGTGGTGATCCCAAATCCCGCCAACAAGCAAGTACTGGTATCAATCCCTCCTGGATCAAAACCCTCTGGTTCAACTAAATATTTAAAATGCCAGACTTCCCAACTCGTTGTTCAAACAGAACCAGAGTTTTTTACAACCAATTCTTATCAGGTAGCCCAAACCGTCCTACCATCCCAAACAAATTTTGTTCCCCATTCCATAAAGAAAACCCAAAAATATTATGAATTTATACTAGTAGATTCGGGATCAGTTAAATTCAAAGCTTACTTTGAAAAAGGAGAAAATACACATTCTACTGCCCAAATTCTCTCTATCCTGACCCCATCAGATTGGAAAGCCAATGTGAACAAACCTAGAAACTTTTCCCAACCATTTTCTCCCCCAGGATATACTTACTAGGACTATCGACAGGCTAGGTTTAATGCCTTTACCGTACAAAACCAGACCTATAGACACTCTTATCTTTTCTATTTTAAACGAGGAAATCAATATAAATTTCCAATCTGGTTTATATCGTGGTGGAACATTCACGGACCCAATCCTCAAATTTTTCCCGAATCAGTAAGGCCTGGTTACCAACTATTCTATGAAAAATTTACGGCACCCAACACTGTGCCAAAATTATTACAATTCTATTCCATCTTTTCCTTGTCTTGGATTTATGCTTGGAAATTTGAATTTTCTAAGCAAGAAAACATGCTACCCGCCTTAGTCTGACAGGGATATTCCAAGTGGTGGAAAGAATTCAAAACAGCAGCCGTCCAACCAGAGATGATTGAAGCTTGGTTCCGGCAGAATCCTGCATATTTACCTCCTGCAGATCATCAAACATCAGTCTTCCTGCAACAAAAGGCATTGGCTGCTTCCAAGCTAGCGGCAGTATCTACTCAGGAAGATTATATCAAACACCTGGAAACTATCCTCAGTCAGCTCAAGAGTGACACAAGCTCCCAGGGCAGCAGAGGAACTTCCGTCAAAGAAGAAAATGAAGAAAAAGATCCCCTTATTGATCTTCTCCAAGCCGACGATCTTCTCAATGAAGATGATTGTTTTGGCATTTTCTCTCCCCTTCCATAGACATAATGAGGAATTGAAAAAAAAAAATTAATTAAAAAAAATTAAAAAAAAATTATTATTTAATTGCTACACGAAATACTATAGCAAATCAGCATTTAAGGAGGACTTTTGTCTATAAATAGACAAAGAAAGACCAAAGAGAGGGACACTTCATTTGCCTTCCTAATTCTCATCCTTACTCTCTCTCTAAACCCATTTTCTCCTCCTTCTCTCTAAAACAACTCTTCTCCTTCTCTTACTCATCCCAACTCCCTCTAATCTTCTTAGAATCCTCTCAACTCTCCCAACTTCTTCTACTCCTCTCAATCCTCTCAACTCTCTCCACTCCCTTTACTTTTCATACTTCCCTCTTTCTTTTCTTTTAGTACTTTTTCCCTTTCCTTTCTTTTCTTTTCTTTTACAACCATTTCTTAGTTGTAAATCTTTTCCTTTCTATTGTATCCAAATAATATAGCTTCTTTTCCCCCTTCACCTTCTTAGATATATTTTTCATCTTTTGTACCTAAGCTTTGGAGATTGTATAAGTAAGTAATGTACCCAAAGCATTGAACTATTTTGGAGTTTTGATTGTAAACTATTATGTCTTAATTTGAATTCATAATTTGTATTATTTCTTTGATGCATCTAACTTCTAACTTTTAACTTTTATTTTCTTGCATCTAACATTTACATTTTCTGCACTACTAACATTTATATTTCTGCACTACTAACAATCTAACTTTTATTTCTATATTATAGTGGCAGTCCGTCTGCGACCCACTTTCCATTCTGTATTTAGTTCCGTTCTTCTCTAATCTTTAAGGGGACCAACCTCTTCTCTAATGATTTAGCTACTGCTCACATTTTAATTGCAGGATTTACTGGACAATTAAAAGGATGGTGGGATGAACATCTCACTGAAAATGAAAAGAATAGTATCCTTTATGCAGTCAAAGTAGATGAAGAAGGAGAACCCATCCTCCAAAATGGTGAAACTATTCCTGACTCAGTTTCAACCTTAATATTTACGATTACTAAAACTTTCATTGGTGATCCAGGAATTTTTAGAGACAAGTCTTCTGAATTATTAAACAATCTAAAGTGTCGAGGCTTGAGAGGTTTTCAAGAATACAAAAATGTTTTCCTATCAAGAATTTATGATAGACCAGATGGTAATCAACAATATTGGAAGGAAAAATTTATAGACGGTCTTCCTAAGTCTTTAAGGAGATTAGTTAGAGATGAACTCAGGGAAGAGTTCAAAGGAGTCATTCCTTATGAATAACTTACTTATGGTCAACTTAATACTTTCATCCAGAAAGTAGCAATGAAAACGTGTAGGCAAGATAAGATGATGAGAGATCTTGCAAAAAATAGAAAAATGTTAGGATCATTTTGTGACCAATTGGTCTACCAAGTTGTTCTAAAAAGAAGAAAAATAAACCTGATCCTCAAAAATATAGGTCAGGACCTCAACTCAAACCTTTTTATAGAAAGAAAAGATATTCTAAGTTTCAAAGAAAGAGTCCAGTAGAACAAACTAATAAGCCTAGAGACTTGTCCAAGGTAGTTTGTTATAAGTGTCAGAAACCTGGTCATGTAGCTAGGTATTGTAGATTAAACAGAAAAATTCAAGCATTGAATTTACAAGAAGAGATCACTAATCAGCTTAATCAGCTTCTTGTAGGATCCGAAGCTGATACCGATACAGAATCAAGTGATGATAATTACATCCAGCAATTTCAGCAGGATGATATTAATTCACTATCATCAGACGATGACATAATCGAGGGTCCTTATATTAATGTTCTCACTAAAGAACAGGATCTCCTTTTAGAAATAATCGAAGGGTTAGAAGATCCAAACCAACAAAAAATTTATTTGAACCAATTTAGACAAACTCTAAGGGGACCAACCTCCTTTCTGGTATCAGAGCCAGAAGGGGAAGTGGGTAACTAGATATGTATTTCAATTATTCTTAACAATGTTTTTGCAGATCTATGTTCTTGAGCTTGGATCAGTAAACCTATGTTCGGGCTCTGTTAGTGCCAGCAGTAGTTGGAGTAGGCTGATGGATTAAATAGCCCGGACCATACTGTTGAGGTGCCAGATGGATTTCTGGTCTGACCCTGACCATAGTTTACTAATTCAAGATCAAGAACATAGATCTGCAAAAACATTGTTAAGAATAATTGAAATACATATCTATAAAAATATGTATAATAATTTGTATAAAAGGAGACTGTATTTCAATTATTATAAAAATATTATTTTTATAATAATATATTTATAATAAATAATATTTATATTTATATATTATTCTATTTCAATTTCGATTCTCTTAACAAATCAAATATCAAAAATAGTAATAATTTTATATAATTATATCCATATACATTTTTATTTCTATCCTATCTATTTTGATTCCGATTATCAATTGTTTCACTAAACCGCCCCAGTGTTTGCAGAAATTCCGGTTGAATTAGCTACAAGATTGGATGAGATGCAGGATGGTTCCTTAAAAAACTGGATATCTATGGAGAATTTGAGTGTTAGTTTCGCCATGATGATTTGTCTTTGAGATGCAGGATGGTTCCTTAAAAAAAAAAGATATCCATGGGAAATTTAAGTGTTAGGATATGTTTGATAAAAGAATTTATCACTTAATTTAAATAGATTAAGTGCTTATTTGATTAAAAGTGTTTGATAATTCAATTTAATTCTGACTTAATAAATTAAGAGTTTTTTAATTAAATATTTAATAATTAAGTGCGTTTGATAATTACAAATTAAAATTTTAATAGATTAAGTCGGTCTCAAAAGCAAGTACAAATGTTAGCCTAAAAATAAGTAATGTGTAAACGCTTATTATTGAATTGAATTACTTGTATTTTTTTATTATTATTTATCATTCTTTTTAGTTTTTTTCTTTAAATAATTTTTATTTTTTAAATTTTTTTAATAAACAGTCTCCACCCCAGTTAGCAGCTATACAAGTTCACAGTAAAAAGGCAAAGTTCTAATTTACTAGCCTTAAATCAGGAGTTCCTATTGCATCAACTCGCAGAAGTTAGCCTAGCAGGTAGCTCATCCATTATGTCTGTGAAGATACATAAGCCTTGTATCCCCATTGATGCTAAGTAGTTCCCTACCGAGTTTCCTTCACGTAGAATATGGGAGATCGAAGCATTAAGAGAAAAGATAGTATATTGTATTTCTTCCAAAGAAAGAATATGCCGCCAGTCCATTATTAAGTCCCCCGTAAGCATACGAACCATCAATAAACTATCAGACATAATTTGAAGGTCCGTTAATTGCAGAGTGGCAATAACGTATGCCCATTAGCAACTTTGTGATTTCAGCCAGCAGCACAAAATCACCAATCAAAAAGCCTGATGTGACATGGATTAAGCGCCCACTGCCAAGTCTGATAACAAACCCTCAACCTGATTTCTGATTGCCATCAAAAGCTCCATCTGTATTGAGCACACATGGAGCAGAAACCTTCTCCTTCCACACTATTGGTTCAACCTTTCGTGGGATAATCGGACCGAGTCGTACATGAAAGTCACGCAGTATCCAATTTGCTTCCCTCTGACCCGCTATTGGGAGAAAACATAACAAAGTTTCCATCATTTGGCGTCTTACTAATTGGATTACAAATTCTGGGGAGAGAATACGGATCTCTTCATATAAAAGTTGATTGCGCAGCTTCCAAATTGCCCAAAGAATTAGCCCAGGAGTAAGCCTGCCGAGATGCATATGTATTTTTGCCCCTTGGTGTCGTCTCCACCACGACCGAAGTGTAGACATGGAGTACGACCATTGAAAATAAAGTCCAAAAAACCTTTGACAAAAACCCAAACTCTCTCTGTAAAAGAGCATTCCATGAAAACATGTTGAAAGGATTCTTCTTGAGTTCTACAAAAGACACAAATGGATGGATGTGCAGTGAAGCCTATTTTTATAAGGGCCTCAGGAAAAGGAAGAAGTGAGTTGAAGAATCACCATAAAAATGTTGAGATTCGAGGGGGGAGCCATTTAACCGATACAAAAGGAGTTGCTGCAATCGTATTCCGAGGACAAGTCAGAGAGTAAGCTGAGGACAATGTGAAAGTACCTGAAGAGGAGGACTGCCAAACTATGTGATTCGGCCTGCTTGAAAAAGTTAGAGGGAAGTCACGAAGATACTGAAGTTTCTCAGTATCCAACAAGTGAGAAAACATATGTAGATATGTCTCTCGGTCAATAGCGAATTCCCAAATAGAAAGTGCAGAGAGGGGTGTGAAAGATTATCTGTCCGGGCCTAGCTAGAAACTCACTTTTGTGCTATGCATTCCAGAATCGAAATCTCTGGCTAGGCCTAGACGCTAGCACAATGCTATTCCAACCCTTTTGAAATAACATTGCACAGGATCTGGGTTTGCACTTATTCGATTTACCACGCAACACAAATTTCTAATTAAAAGCGAAATTTTAGAAAATACCTTTGAAGCGTGCACTTAGGTGATTCTCTCGTATGCCTCAAGACTTTGATTTCAAGTTGTGTGGGCAACGATCTAGAAACCAATTTGATCAGCTAATCACCACAATCCACCTGCCAAAAAATTTCAGCACCGCTGCACCTGGCACGTACTGTAAACGCACCGCTCGGAGAGAGAGAAAGCTACACGCGTAGCTGGTAAAAATTGACCAAAATTTTGGCCAAACACAGAGGAAAACCAGCTGCAACTTTCTCTGTAAAATCCGACTTTGAGGGAGAAATTTTATTTCTCTCTCTAGTTTTCTTGTCTTGAAAACTTATGAATTGTATATTGTGGAATAGCTAATCCCTTGTCTATATATAGAGTTACAAGAGAGACTCCAAGTTGGTTTAGGATTGGCCTTCCTACTGGGTTTCTGTTTCCTTCAATCCTGTTCATGGACTGATACACATCCAACTGATCCCAATCCAGTTCCTGATATGATTCACAACCAACTGATACAGGGATTCACTTATCCCAAACCAGTTCCTGGTATGATTCACAACCAACTGACACAAGGATTAATTAATTACTTAATTAATTAAATCTACCTTTGTCAACAACCCAATACATAATTAATCGTACCACTAACGGATTAATTATGGCACTACCATCCCACACCAGAATTGCTTCTGGAACAACTTAATTAAATTATATTCATAATCTCCCCACATCAAAGATATAGTGCTCGTTAATTTATTAATTAACTGATAAATTAATTAATTAACTTCTTTAATTCTGAGACTGGTACCACTCGACCTTTTACTATACCAAACAAAAGTTCACTAGCTGGGTTTAGTATAATAAACATAACGAGCTCATCTCGGGAGCACCATCACCCCGGACGCACCGGTACATGGTTTACTTTCGACAAGCATCAGCACACCAAACAACTAAACACGCGCCCAACCTACCAAGATTATTGGCCTCAATTGACCTCACCCTTTGGCAGATCAAAGTACACTATGTCTAATCCTCATGCCCGCTCGAGTCTAGGGATTAAGAGATAAAATACCAAGAATGATTTGTCTATTAAATCAGTACAAGACAAACATTCCTAATGGTCAAGTTCAATACGCCCCGAGCATGTCTATATGATTCAATTAGTTTAGACAAACCAATTATCTGAATCACATAATAACCTAAACCGATAGTTTGTCGAAAGCTGTCTCGGTTACGAACCTCATTTATATATTATGTCTTTCAACCAATGGTGAGATCTACTGTGTCACACAAGACACCTCATCATCTACTTACATAATATAAATGGACATATCATGCACAACAAAATATAACCAAAACATAAATCGATATATTACTGGGAAAATGTATAATACAAGCATAGCTTATGTATTCAACTCCAACAGGGTGGTTAACCATTACGTTGCCATAAAACGCCATAAGGGGACCAATTATCCCACCTAAAGGAAGCCTCATCATTATAAATAAGGATCCTAGTCTGTGAAGCTGCTATCACTGCTATTCGACGAATCTTCTCCAAAGTTGTATGCATTCTCACTGAATATGATAGTGAGTGAATAGAAGCTGCCCAAATGCCTTGTCGAATACGCCATCTCCACCAAAGTTTGAAAGAAAAAACTCTGACTATTGCAAGTATATCACGAATACCCAATCCGTTTTCTTCAATTGGAAAGGTCAATCTAGCCCACCAACGTCAATGTCGATGATTTTCTTCCTCTCCATTTGGCCACAGAAATTTTTGACACTTCTTTTCCATCTTCTTAATAACAGACTTCGGAGGGTTCATTGTAACGAAAAAATGCATAGGGATAGCCATTAACACCCAACGAATTAAAGCCACACGACCAGCCATGCTCAAAAATTTATTTTGTCAGGCTCCTAAACGAGAATCCATAACTTCTAGCGCATATCAGAAAAAAAAGACTGTTGGTGATGTCTTAGAGAGCATACATTCAAGATACGATAAAGGAAAATCCGCCAAAGGAATACCCAAACACATGGCTATCCGTTCACGCAGCTGTGCTAAGCAGTTTGCCGAAGTCAGGATAACACTCTTGGCAAGATTTGCTCGCTGTCTGGATACTGTCTCATATTTATTTCATTAAATATTTTTATCATTTAAATAAATAAAAAATATATATTTTTCACATGAGTTTTGAATTTTTTATAAAATTTTATTAATTTTTATATTTATTTAATTAATATTTTAATTTTAAAATAATAATAACAGTTTAATTTATTTATAATATTTTTCAAATATTTTTTATTAGTATAATTTTATATTATTAAGTAAATAATTATAAATTTAAAAAATTATATTATATAAATAAAAAATATGTGTATATTTTTTTAAAAATGTAATTTAATTTAAAATTTAAATACATTTAATTTTATAAATTGATTTTATAATTCAGACTTCAGAGTTGAGAGTTCAGAAGTCAGAGTTCACTTTTTAGACACCAGATTTCAAACATATTTTATAATTTTATCAAACAGACTAATTTAATGAAATCAGTTTTCAGAATTCAGATATCAAATTAAATTTTATCAACCTTAGTTTCGCCATGAGCAATACAGTTCCAAAATAATGTAAACCAACAGGTAATTTCAAAAATGATTCTCAATAAATTAATCGAATATCAACTGTATTATATACATAATAATAATGAGTTAGAATGAATATGGATTAAGCGTGCGTTTGATGCAAGACAAAGACAATAGGGCAAAGGCAAAATAATTTATCAAACAACTCAAAGGCGATTAGATTTTTTTAATGATTATTGAGGTATAAAATTATCTAAAGATAGTCATAAAAAGAATGCAGGACCCTTCGGCTTCTTCCCTCCCACGTGTGAATTCTTCGTCCTTCACACGTGGGAGTTTTTTTTTTTTTTTTTTTTCGACCTTCTTCCAGTCCTTGTTCTTTCATTTCATTTCTTCTCTGATTCTCGATTTTCCTTTTTGTCTTTGGTACATTCTCTCCCCATTTCCCTCTCGCCACTCTTTGTCTTCGATGCAATCTCCTTTTCCTTTTGGAAAATCAGTACCGGGAAGCAACAACATCTTGCCCCAATGATTTGTACTCAATCCCAACTGTCTAGGGTTTTCGATTGCAAATTCTTCTCTCCCTAATCAGATCCAATTTCATTCGCGCCAAGTGGATTGGTACAGAAGACTGGGTCCTGAAAACTGAACAATTAGCAGAGTTGTGCAAGGTTAGAAACTTATGTTGAATACTGGATCCAATTTCATTTGCACACTTTTAGATTGTTTAAATGACTACACAGTTTCTCCGGTAGTGAATTCACGTGTTGATCTCTTAAGTAACCATAAATGTACTCACAGTTAACCTGAATTTATTTAAAAATCTTATTATAAGAGGGATTCTTGACCTACATTCTGCATGTTCAAGGCCACCTTTTGTCACTAATTTGATACTGTGAGCGTCATTTAGAAAGGAAACCATTATTGTTCCTTTGTGTGCCATTTCCTTTCAAAGTTGGAAGCAAAAGTTGAAAATTTATCTAAGCCTTCCATTTCTGTTGATCCTTTGTAGGTATGACGTTGAGATGTTTCTGAACTACCATTTTGCTGATTCAGGAGAGGCAGTAACTACCCAAAATTGGTCAGATGCCTTTAAAATCGTGATGATTAAGTATATATCTTGTTGATAGTGTTAGTTGAATTTGTTTTTTGTATTTTGTGTTTGGTACAACATGTACTTGATTCTTTTTATACCTCTTCTGCTGTAAAGCAATAAAGTACTCCTATAATTCCTGAGCTGCAATATCAATTTGGTTTCTGTGACTATAGCTGGAGTTAAATCTTTACAAGAATGGATAGTTATCCATGTGTGTGAATTTAAACTGATTTTTTTCACAAAGACAGTCCACCATATCTCAGAACAACTAGCACTACGTCAAAAACAACTAGCACTACGAATACATCATAACATGTGAATTTTAGCTGAAATTTTCACTGAACATAGTCTACCACGTCTCGCTACGTCCAAAACAACTAGCACAATGTCCAGATACTTCTACATCCATGTGTGTGAATTTAAACTGATTTTTTTACAAAGACAGTCCACCACGTCTCAAAACAACTAGAGCTACGTCAAAAATAACTAGCACTACGTATAAGGCCAAACATGTGAATTTTAGTTGAATTTTTCACAGAACATAGTCTACCACGTCTCGCTACGTCCAAAACAACTAGCACCACGTCCAGATATGTCTACATCCATGTGTGTGAATTTAATCTGATTTTTTTTCACAAATACGGTCCACCACGTCTCAGAACAACTAGCACTACGTAAAAAACAACTAGCACTACGTATACATCCAAACATGTGAATTTTAGCTGAATTTTTCACAGAACATAGTCTACCAAGTCTCTTTACGTCCAAAAAAACTAGAACCACGTCCAGATACTTCTGCATCTATGTGTGTGAATTTAAACTGATTTTTTTCACAAAGACAATCCATCACGTCTCAGAACAACTAGCACTACGTCAAAAACAATTAGAACTACGTATACATCATAACATGTGAATTTTAGCTGAATTTTTCACAGAACATAATCTACCACGTCTCGCTACGTCCAAAACAACTATTACCACGTCCAGATACATCTACATCAATGTGTGTGAATTTAAACTGATTTTTTTCACAAAGACAGTCCACCACGTCTCATAACAACTAGAACTACGTCAAAAACAACTAGCACTACGTATACGTCCAAATATATGAATTTTAGCTGAATTTTTCACAGAACATAGTATACCACGTCTCGCTACATCCAAAACAACTATCACCACGTCCAGATACGTCTACATCCATGTGTGTGAATTTAAACTGATTTTTTCACAAAGACAGTCCACCACGTCTCAGAACAACTAGCACTACGTCAAAAACAACTAGCACTTCTTATACATCCAAACATGTGAATTTTAGCTGAATTTTTCATAGAACATAATCTACCACGTCTCGCTACGTCCAAAACAACTAGCACCTCGTCCTGATACGTCTACATCTATGTGTGTGAATTTAAAATTATTTTTTTCACAAAGTCAGTCCACCACGTCTTAGAACAACTTGCACTATGTCATAAACAACTAGAACTACGTATACATCCAAACATGTGAATTTTAGCTGAATTTTTAACAGAACATAGTCTACCACGTCTCGCTACGTCCAAAACAACTAGCACCACGTCCAGATACGTCCAGCTACGTCCCGCTACGTCCACCTATGTCCAGCTGGGGAACTAGCACCCTCGAGTTAATTTTCTTGGTTCTGCCACTGGATTTCAGGATTTGTAGGGTTAGGTTGTACACTAGGGAAATATGTAATTTTCCTTTATTTTTCTTTTTTTTCTTCTTCCAAAACAAGTTTGTCTACTTGTGGCGGGGTTTTGGAGGATATATCCATGGAAAAACAGAAATAGGGAGACATGTTTTGCTGATCGAGCAGTTTTACGATGTTGCTTACAACTATTGTATTTTTTAATGCAAACACAATGACATAAAGTGTTCCACTTGAATTGTATAAATTTTATTTTTTTATGTTTATATGATGATGATATCTTGTGTAGTAGTTCTAAATACTATGTTTAAAATAGAAAGATAATTTCTAAGAAAGTGACAATGCGTAATGACGATTTATATATAATTAAAAAAAAGAAAAAGAGTGAGGACTAAAAAAAAACTAAAATTTAACATAAAAAGATACAGGAAAAGATGAATATTATATTTAAAAATAATAATAAAGAAAGAAATTTTAAAAAGAACAGAAAATAAATAAAGAGTGATATATTTATAATTATTCATTTTAATAGTTATTTTTTAATATGATATTTAATTTTTTAATATTATTCTTTAATAATTTATTTTTAGAATGAGTTTGATGAGCTGACTCAACGTCATTAACTCTTTGGTTACATTGATGTAACCTGTGTATACACATATAATTGATTTTCAATTTTCAAATTCTTGATTTTTGGTGGGCCGCGCGCCGCGCACCGAGGCTGACTCCACTAGTATCGACTAATGTAAGGCAACGGGAGATCTCTTTCCTTTTTCTTTCTTCTTCTTCTCTCCACGACAGTACCTCCCCTCCGCCAGTCAACCCTCGCCGCCGCTCTCGCCAGCTGTCCTGCCTCCCTCCTGGTCACGCCACACCACCAAAAGAACCCCCTCCTTCCCTAGAACAAAATCCCTCCTTCAATTCTCTCTTTACTTCACGTTTTTACCCTCCGCCAACCATTTTTGTTCCGCTGCTGTTCGCCGCCGTTTCCCGCCGGTACGTCCAAGTTATAGGTCGGATTTAACCTTCAAAATAATCCCCATTCTTCCTAGACTAAAACCCCTCAACAAGTTCTTCATTTTGATTCCTAATTTGGGATTTTTGGGGAACCCTACCTGTCGCCGCCGCTCCCTCCTCTCCTCCAGTCACTGTCCGAATTAGTCTCTCCCTAAATCCAGCTCTAATTCCGGCAAGATCTTGGGTGGTTTCTGCTAAAAATGTTGCGTCAATTTGCGAATAGCCTTTTGGGAGGGTTTTCATCCTCCTCCTACTCCGCACCGTTGTCGTCTCCCTCCACCGGTGCGTTGCTACAGCTCCTTAGGCTCTACCACGAGAGAGTCGTGGATCATTACGATAACCCTAGGAACGTTGGAGCTTTTGACAAGAATGATCCAAATGTCGGCACGGGGCTCGTTGGTGCTCCTGCCTGCGGCGATGTTATGAAACTTCAAATTAGAGTGGACGATAAGACAGGAAAGATTGTCGATGCTTGCTTCAAGACTTTTGGCTGTGGCTCGGCTATCGCTTCTTCCTCTGTAGCCACTGAATGGGTGAAGGGGAAGCAAATGGAGGAAGTCCTTACCATCAAGAATACAGAAATAGCAAAACATCTGTCTCTTCCTCCAGTCAAATTGCATTGCAGTATGCTTGCTGAGGATGCAATCAAAGCAGCAGTCAAGGACTACGAGGCAAAGCGTGCAAAAGTTGAATCAGAGCGATGAAGCTCCAACGATTTCTTGAAATTTTCCTTCTTGGGAGGAAACCCTTGCTGTTTATCCATTAAATTTTGTTTATTGGTTTATATTTGTCATTAGCATTCAGCTTGATTTTCAGCTCTGTAAACGTTTGCTCCTTATAAGCATTATCTCAGTTTAGGTATTGGTTGTAGTATGTCCTTAATATGCAGATTTATGTACGTTAATGTGGAGAGGTAGGTTCACTACAATGAAAACCAATACTAGTACGGAACCCTCAGGCACCGACGGGAGTTCGGTCGGATCTTACTGACCAATTTTCAGGGGACGGGTGCCCTCCGCTGCCCCTGGGAACCCTGGTGCTTTTCCCTAGTTCTTTCAATTTTCACCGCAAACCTAAAGTCCATGTATGATCTTGACATTTTCATACTTGAACCATTAATTTCACATGCTATTAGCAACCTTTGAATTCGGTAGTTTGATTTCCAGCCTTATTTGTTATGAGTTTTTGTAGTAGTAGTAGTAGGATGTAAGTGATTGATTTCCTGGAAATTGAATCCGAAGAAGGTATCATCGTCTGATTGCACAAATACAAACTTACAGGAGCATAAGTACATTGGGAAAATTTCCTCCTAACCAAGCTTTGCTAGAACGTCATTCAAAGTAGATACAGTTGCTGCATAGTACTTCTCTGCTTCAGGAGTGCTCTTAATCTTGGCAGCATGATCCAACTGTTTTCGACAAGATTAAAAAGTTAATTGCATTGCGTAATCCTAATCACAATCATTCAGAAAAATCAAGAACTGAATGGGCGAACCAACCTCGCTGATGGTATCGAAAAGCTTCCCGGTGAGAACTTTGAGTTGTTTCTTCTCATCTTTGGGTTTTGATGCAATGACAGTGTTGAGATCATAGCGAAGGTACTCTGCCCTTAGACGAAGGTCATTCTGGACATAAGGCCAAGCCTTCTTGTCAATCAACTCTTTTACATTCAGAATCTCTTTAGCAGATACCTTTAGCCTGGCTGCTGCATCAGCTGCTGGCAGAGGCTGAAGGTAAAACCGATTCTTTAGCGGTAGGTCGAGGTCTCTTGCCTCATCTGAGTTCAAAGTTCCAGCTGCAACCACATACAATTTCATCAGAGTTTTTAGTAAAAATCGTCCGCCAATAAATGTTAAACAAACTTGCAGTGAAAATGTCAAAATCCCAGATCAATATGGATCAAGATTCTCTGTTCAAAGCCTTGAATAACTAAGGAACCAATTTAATCCAATGGGTCTGAATAGATTCTTTGAGGGCGGGTGGGAACTTACGTAATCCACCGGAGGGTGGGGGTGGTGGTCCAATCTTGATGGAAGAAGCGCCTTCAGCCAGAACGGCCTGAACAAAGGATCCTGAAGCTATCCCAGCAGCAACAAGTCCCAACATGGCCCTGCGGCTGGTTTCGGCCTCACCAGAAGAACCTTGCTGAGCTCTAACGCTGAATCCAGGCCTAGGCAAGGCGATTCTGGTGGTACTGGATGTGCTCAGGCGGCCGGAACCACTGAGCTGGAGACTCCCTTCAAGGACAGCTTGAGAGGATCCACGTAATCCGGCCATTGAAGCCATTGCTTGAGCCATTCAAATCCTGTTTTACTGAATTCCTCACTAACACAAATCAAGTGATGGAAAGGCAAATAAGGCGAATGTGTTATAAGGTTAAATTTTGGATAATGATTGGTGAAATCTTCATCAGGTTTTTGTTGTATTGTTTATGTGATGTAGAGTGAATACTCAGAGAACCCTTATCTGACTATGGATATGGCTTCAGCCAATCAATGATGAGGATTTTGACATGTTGGATCATGTAATTTTGGAGCAGTAGAATTGCAACACGTGGACATTTCAAGTAATGCAATATGACCAACTCTCATTGGCCTTTCATAGCAATAGGATTATAGGATTGGGGAAAAGAAAAACCATGATAAAAAAATAAAAATTTAAAAAAACAGAAAGCAGTTCTGCATAGGATTGGATCCATTGAAAAATATCAACAAAGCTGTGAAGAAGCCGGGGACCGGTTCAAATTAATACAAATCCAATTCGAGTATTTGAAAATATTTAGAATGGAAATATTTAGAATTTGAAAAGTGTGGATCATTTTTAGGCCTCTCGGATTTGTGAAATTCGAGTCTCTTAATCTATTATAGATTCGGATTTTACAAATCCAATTTCTTAATCCAAAAAGAATTCAAATTTTGGAAATCCGAATTCTTAAAAAAAAAAGTAGCACCACCACGTCAAAAACAACTAGCACCACATCCAAAAACGTCTACATCTATGTATGTGAATTTAAGCTATTTTTTTACAAAGACAACCCACTACGTCTCAGAACCACTAGAACCACGTCATAAACAACTAGTACCACGTCCAGAAACTGTTGGGATCGGAGGCATGTTTTTTCAAAATTTTTACGCAGCGGATTCTTGCCAATTTCAATTTTATTGTTTTAATCCTATGTTCAAAACAAGTAAATCATACCCTTGAAGCGTAATCGGTTGCCGCATCTGGATCCCATATTGATGTTGGTCCAAACCTTTTGTTCCGGTTACGTTTGTCACCACCAAAATCCTTCCTTGAAGGACTCTTTACTTTCAAGCACGAAAGTCTTTGCATCTGCTAGCCGTTTTTCCGCCTACAGAGAGAATTGGAATTTTCGTGTATCTTGCTTGTTCTGATTTTTCTCAATTGAAAATCATCATCCTCCTACAATAATATCCCTAGGATATTTGTAGAGTTAAAATTTCCAAAATCAGTATTGTAATCAATCAATTATTACTTAACTGATTTAATCATATTTCAAATCAGTATTATTACCAAATATTATTTTACTGATTCCAAATCAGTATTAAATAATATTTACTGATTCCAAATCAGTATTAAATAATACTTTAATGATTTGGGTTATACACCAAGCTCATAGATCAACCCATGACCCATGGATCAGGCTGATGGATCAAGAACCTCAATTGCAATTAGGTTCTTTGATTTATCAGGCCATCCCAATTGTTCCCAGGTAATTAATTAACTCTTAATTAATACCACAGAACTTTTTAATAATATTTAATTAAACCATATAATTAAATCTTATTTATTTAAGTATAACAATTATACTTATTGTAGGCAAGAATACTTATTTTACATCATCGAACTTTCTTATGTGCGATCCTGTAGGCCCATTCTAAATTGGCAATGGATAACTCAATCTCATTGATTAATCCATAAGTCATTAGTGGTCTCTAGCAAGACATAATGACTACCCAATTCATAATGGAGGGTCGAATGGTGATTCAACACAACCTTTCTGAGCAAACTGCGTACGATCCTCTACATTGATATCCCGTTTAGCATAAGGCATGGAATCATCATCCTTATATAGCTAAACGTTTACTTGATCTCTTAGTGACACTGAATTCATCAAGCAAATGATAACTCTTATCATTCCTTGGGCATGGCCATGCACTTTTCAGTTCACTATCAAGTGGCCAAGATATCATCTCTCACTTAAGAGAGATTTGTAGTCCCATCACTTCACCTACATATCTTAGCGTGACTCATAGTGTACCCACTCATACCCGTACTTGAAAACCTGTTATGGTCCCGTTAGGCGTATGTCAAAGCACACTAAATTCACGTAAGACCATGTAGTGATTTCTGGTCCAAGGATCCTCGTACGAGTACTACTCAAAAGAATCACTTATGATCTAAATGTCCATAGAGTGTTTCTTTTGGCGGATCGATTTCATGAAATTAAATATGCACAAGAATATAATTATCATGAAATTAACTCATTTGATAAATTATCAAACAGACAACAAATGTCTAAATTAGCCCTCAAAAGGGCATACACCAACATAAACGTCTACATCCATCCATGTGAATTTAAACTGATTTATTTCACAAAAATAGCTCACCACATCTAGAACAACTAGCACCACGTCAAAAACAACTAGCACCACGTCCAGAAACGTCTACATCCATTCATGTGAATTTAAACTGATTTATTTCACAAAAATAGCCCCCCACATCCAGAACAACTAGAATCACGTCAAAAACAACTGCAACCACATCCAGAAACGTCTATATCCATGCATGTGAATTTAAGCTATTTTGACAACCCTCTACGTCTCAGAACCACTAGAACCACGTAAAAAATAACTAGAACCACGTCCATAACCATCTACATTCATTCATGTGAATTTAAACAGATTTATTTCACAAAAACAGCCCACCACGTCTCAGAACAACTAGAACCACTTCCAAAATGATCTAGCACCACGTCCAGAAACGTCTACATCCATTTTTGTGAATTTAAAATTTTTTTTCACAAAGACAACCCACCACGTCTCAGAACAACTAGAACCACATCCAGAAATGTCTACATTCATGTGTGTGAATTTAAACTGATTTTTTTCACAAAGAAAGTCCACCATGTCTCAGAACAACTAGCACCACGTCTAGAAATGTCTATATCCATGCGTGTAAATTTAAACTATTATTTGATAGAGTAGGTGCGGAGTTGTATCAATACAGTCAGGACGCGGTGTGGAAGTATATCACATGGAGCCAGAAGGTGTCCCGTCTCACATCCCAGAGCAGATTGAACTAGACTTGGTAGACTATATGACGCTGATAACATTATTTGATGTATTTTTTGATGTTTTGATGAGTTATTGATGTTTTAGTATATGGAATAGGTAAATTATAAGTTAATTTTGGTGTTTGGATGAGTTATTGATCTTTTGGTATATAGAATAGGTAGAATTGTGATTTTGAAGTTCTTAGTTGTGTTTTGATGAGTTATTGATGTTTTGATATATGGAATATGTAGAATTGTAACTTTGAAGTTCATATTTGTGTTTGGATGAGTTATTGATGTTCTGGTATATGAAATAGATAGAATTGTGATTTTGAAGTTCATATTTGTGTTTCGATGAGTTATTGATGTTTTGGTATATGAATAGGTAGAATTGTGATTTTGAAGTTCATATTTGTGTTTTGATGAGTTATTGATGTTTTGGTATATGGAATAGGTAGAATTGTGATTTTGAAGTTCTTAGTTGTGTTTTGATGAGTTATTCATGTTTTGGTATATGGAATAGATAGAATTGTGATTTTGAAGTTCATATTTGTGTTTTGATGAGTTATTGATGTTTTGGTATATGGAATAGGTAGAATTGTGATTTTGAAGTTCATATTTGTGTTTTGATGAGTTATTGATTGATGTTTTGGTATATGAAATAGGTCGAATTGTGATTTTTTTATTCGTATAATGAAAATCCGAATTAAAATTGAATTCGGATTTATAAAATTTGAATTCAATTTAATTCGGACAATAAAATTCCAAATTTACTTAATTCGAATTTTGCAAATTCGAATTAATTAATTAATTCAGATTTCGCAAATCTGAATTACTTAATTAATTCGGATTTTCGAAATCTGAATTACTTAATTAATTCGGATTTTTGAAATCTGAATTACTACTAATTCGGATTTTTTTTCGTCGGAGGGACAAATCCTGCCAAAATTCGGATTTTGCAAATATGAATTGGGTAGAATTCAGATTTTGAAAATCTGAATTCTACCCGAATAAACCCCACCCCCTTTAATTCTACCCGAATAAACCCCACCCCCTTTTTTCTTCTTCATTCTTCTTTCTTCTCCCTCGCTGAATGGATGTAGACGCTTCTGGACGTGGTTCTAGTTGGTTTTGACGTGGTGCATGTTGTTATGAGACGTGGTGGGTTGTATTTGTGAAAAAAATAGCTTAAATTCACATGCATGGATGTAGACGTTTCTCGAGTTGTTTATGACATGGTACATGTTGTTCTGAGACGTGGTGTCGTCTTTAAATTTTTTTTTCATAAGTGATTCGGATTTTGAAAATTCGAACTCCATTGATTTCGGATTCCAAAAATCTGAATTTAATTAATCTAATTAATCTTCCTTATTAATTTTTAATTTAATTAGTGTTATTGATATTTCGGATTTTCAAAATCTGAAAGTGGATGAATTCGGATTTCTAAAATCTGATTTTGTCTCATTTCGGATTTTAAAAATCCATAAGACCTATTTTAAGCCACACCTTTCCATTTCTTATATTTTTTGTCCACAAATTTATTTTGGAGATTAATTTGATCAAAAATTCTGAAGGAGCCTTGATTATGGCTCACTTGTGGGAAAACTATGCCAGGGTATATATTTTTGTCACCAGCAGCATTTGAGGGGAGGCACGAATTTTAAATTTTTGGGGACAAAATTACACTAATATGGAGGGCGAATATTGGTCGGAACTCGATTGGAATAACCTTACTAAAGAAAATTCTGATCGTTTCAGGGGACAGGCGCCCTTTCTCGTCACCGCGTAGTGCCGTCAACATTCACATTTCAAAGAAAATAAACTATAAATATTACAAAAAGTTAACTTTTTAGCTAGTCTGTTCACTTTACGAATTTTTAGAAAGATATTATTTCAATTATCGTATTCAAACTAAAAACAAAACCTGATTTTAAAAAGTTGGCTTTTGATATATCGAAATATGAAAGCTTAAATTGATAAAAATGTTGAATACAAAAGATTCTACCCTAGAGGATCTGATTAAAACACAGAATAGAAATTCCATATAGCTAAAATAAGGGGACAGCAACACAAAGAAAAAAAATCTGCGTCATTTCTCTTCTTCTGTTCTTCAACCTCCTTTTCAGTAACTATCAAATTTGGGCTTAAGTTTAAGTTGACAAAAGTTTTTACAAGGCCCAATAAAGTTCTTGAGCCTGAAAGATTAAACAATATTTTGAGAATTCCATATCTGGACTACTATTTGTAACCCATGTTTTATTATTTGTAATCCTATTTTCAAAGTTTACTACCCAAAATACTCATTTCACAAAAAAAAAAAAAAAAAAAACTCAAGATTCTTTCTTATTTCTTTTTCTCCTTTTTCAAACTCCACCATCAACACATCACCCTCACATTCAATTTCATATCTTCTTTTACTAATTCTTTTCAAGTTGTGGTTATAAAACATGAAACTTTAGTACCATATCATCATAAGTTCTTTCAATCGAACTAAAATAGTCATATTACACGAATTTTAAAATCACGATCAACATTGATAATGAACCTCCGATATTAGAAAAATTTCTGCACAAAAAGTTTAATTAACGAATATTTGAATTCTGAAACAATTATTTTTACTTAGTGCATAAGATATTCTCATAATAAGATAATAACATGATAGAATTTATTCCTAATTACATTTATTTATTTATTTTACCCATTTTTTGGAATTATTTTTCTTCCTGCGGATACCACTTAACGATGGCCAGAACCACCGTGAGGTAATTCACGCCGTCATCTTCTTCTTCCAGCCTTACCCAAATTCATAATCATGTCCTCGTCATCTTCCTTGTCTTTTTTGCAACAACAGTAGCAGGAAGAATACCTCCAAGAAATGCTGCATTTTCTACAAAGATAAGCCCTTTGATGAAGATGGCAACAATGATCACGATGATGGAAATCAAATCGTTGTTGCGATCATGCCCATGGAGATGACTGTGATGGTGATGGTACTAGTTCTAGTAATTGATCGGAGTTTCATTCTATTGACACAAGTAGTTGTTCATGAATTTTTTAACAAAAAAAAAAAAAGAATTTGATTATTTCCTCCCCCATTTCTTCTTTTTTTTATCTTTTTATTTTTCTAAAAAATATGTATGTGTGAGAATTATTCTTATAATTGGTTATTATAGGATTAAATATGTTTAAAAGAATTAAGATACTTATGGAGATTGAATGGAAATCAGGCAATGAATCCGTCTACCTTATTGGGATAAAAAATATATATTTATTTGTTGAATTTTGATAAATTATTTAAAAATTTGTAAAATGACAATTTGAGAAGTTTGTTTAAAAAATAGGGTTACAAATAGTAAATAATGTGCTACAAATAGTAATATTGGGTATAATGTAAAGGGTAACTGGAGAGAAACCCAAATGTAGGTCCAAAGGAATTGATTGAAAAATTTTCTTTTTTTTTTTTCTTCTTCTTTATGCATATAAGTCATTTAATATTTTAAAAAAGGTTTAAATGTAGTTTTGGTCCCTATGATAGAGTTAATTTTACTTTTGTCTCTCTTATATTTTGAGTGGTACTATTAGTTCCAATCATTTTTATATATAGCAGATTTAGTCTTTTTTTACGAAAAGGATAGAAGATAATGGATTAACTCATTTGATCGCTAGTCAAACTTAATTTTTTCTTCAAAATGATTTGTACCATGATGACTAATTTTATGATCCGGATCCTCGTGAATATTCAACACATTTAGGGTTTTGACCGTTTTTTTGGATTATAAATCGATCTAAATGGGTTGAACATTAATGAAGAAACGAGTAATAAAATAGATTGAAAAAATCATGGTACAAATCATGTGAACATTCATGAAGAAGTGAATCATAAAATTGATTGAAAAAAAATCATGGCACAAATCATAGTAAAAAAAAAAAATTAGGTTTGACTAGCGATCAAATAAGTAAAATGTTATCTTCTAAAATTTTTCGTAAAAAATGACTAAATCTTCTAAAAAAAAGGGATGAGGACTAATATTGTCACTCAAAATATAAGAGGGACTAA
Source organism: Knoxia roxburghii (assembly GCA_030378225.1). Taxonomy (NCBI): domain Eukaryota; kingdom Viridiplantae; phylum Streptophyta; class Magnoliopsida; order Gentianales; family Rubiaceae; genus Knoxia; species Knoxia roxburghii. The sequence goes on along the minus strand of CM059420.1, from coordinate 37,238,414 downwards.
ATATGGAATTACCCCTATTATGGAGACCAAAATTGCAAGTAAGTCTTTAAAGTATATTTAATTTTGTTTCAATTTAATTTTCTTTAATTATCATCATTAATAACAAATTTTTTATATACTTATCAAAAATATTAATTACTCAACATTACATAATAAACGAATAATATATTTTATAAAAATAACTAATTTTTTTAATTGGTAAGAAAATCTCAACTCTACCTATGCATAATAACATGGAGGATAAATTATATATTATTATTATAGGAGTTTCATATTATTGTGATCCTGTCCCATTTTGTATGAATTGTGTTTTTAGTTGCGGTCCTTCCAAATGAGTTAACTTTTATGTTGGAAAAGTCCTCAATTTTAGGTATGCTACACAAATGTTTTTTTTTTTTTTTTTTAATGCACTAGTCACACCTCCCATAGTTCTTCCTAGGGCCGTAAACGAACCGAGCTCGCGAGCAGCTTGGTCAAACTTCGACTCATCTCACTGACGAGCCGAGTATTGAGCAAGCCAAAAACAGGCTCGGTAGGTTTGCGAGCCTACCGAGCCAAATATATAATAATATATTTTATATAATATATGTAATATAATAGGTACCACGTCATGATACGTCCACTATAATAGATACCACGTCTTGATACGTCCGAAAAGGCAAACAAACGCGCAATGTTCACTATAGTAGGTACCACGTCTTGATACGTCCCAAAATGTAATAACACAACGCCCGAAAACACACACAAAAAATTCACAAATACAAACAGCAAAGACATTGTTTATCTACTAAATTCCATAACATCAACGTCCAGTATAACAAACAAAAAGTTAATGTTTTCACAAAAAAAGGGCAAACAGACGCGTAACGTCCACTATAATAGGTACCACGTCCTGATACGTCCGAAAAAATAATAGCGCAACTTCCGAAAACACACAAAAAATTCTCAAATACAAACAACAAAGACATTGTTTCTTTACTAAATTTCATAAAATATACTGCAACGTCCAGTACAACAAACAAAAAGTTAATTTTTTCCACAAAAAAATGGCAAACAGACGCGTAATGTCCACTATAATAGGTACCACGTCTTGATACGTCCGAAAAAACAATAGCGCAATGTCCGAAAACACACAAAAAATTCTCAAATACAAATAACAAAGACATTGTTTCTTTACTAAATTCCATAAAATATACTGCAATGTCCAGTATAACAAACAAAAAGTTAATTTTTTCACAAAAAAGGGCAAATAGACGCGTAACGTCCACTATAATAGGTACTTCGTCATGATACGTCAAAAAAAGTAATAGCGCAACGTCCGAAAACACACATAAAAAATTCACAAATATAAACAGCAAAGACATTGTTTCTTTACTAAATTCCATAAAATATACTGCAACGTCCAGTATAACAAATAAAAAGTTAATTTTTTCACAAAAAAAGGGCAAACAGACGTGCAACGTCCACTAAAATAGGCACCACGTCCTGATACGTCCCAAAAAGCAATAGCACAACGTCCGAAAATACACACAAAAAATTCACAAATACAAACAACAAAAACATTGTTTCTTTACTAAATTCCGTAAAATATACTGCAACGTCCAGTATAACAAACAAAAAGTTAATTTTTTTCACAAAAAAAGAGGCAAATAGATGCGCAACGTCCACTATAATAGGCACCATGTCCTGATACGTCCCAAAAAGCAATAGTGCAACGTCTGAAAACACACAGAAAAAATTCACAAATACAAACAGCAAAGACATTGTTTTTTTACTAAATTCCATAAAATATACTGCAACGTCCAGTATAACAAACAAAAGTTAATTTTTTTCACAAAAAAGGGGCAAATAGACGCGCAACGTCCACTATAATAGGTACCTCATCCTGATATGTCCAAAAAAGAAATAGCGCGACGTCCGAAAACACACAAAAAAAATTCACAAATACAAACAACATTGACATTGTTTCTCTACCAAATTCAATAAAACATACTGCAACATCTAGTATAACAAACAAAAAGTTGATTTTTTCACAAAAAAGAAGCAAACAGATGCACAACGTCCACTATAATAGGTACCACGTCTTGATACGTCCGAAAAAGCAATACCGCAACGTTTGAAAGCACACCCAAAAAATAAAAGATACAAACAACAAAGACATTATTTCTCTACTAAATTCCATAAAATATACTGCAACATCCAGTATAATAAACAAAAAGTTAATTTTTTTCACAAAAAAGGGGCAAACAGACGCGTAACGTCTTTAATAATAGGTACCACGTCCTGATACGTCCCAAAAAGCAATAGCGCAACGTCCGAAAACACACAAAAAATTCACAAATAAAAACAGCAAAGACATTGTTTCTCTACTAAATTCCATAAAATATACTGCAATGTCCAGTATAACAAACAAAAAGTTAATTTTTTTCACAAAACATGGGCAAACTGACGCGCAACGTCTTTTATAATTGGTACCACGTCCTAAAACGTCCAAAAAAATAATAGCGCAACATCCGAAAACACACACAAAAAATTCACAAATACAAACAACAAAGACATTGTTTCTTTACTAAACTCCATTAAATATATTGCAACGTCCAATATAACAAACAAAAAGTTAATTTTTTCACAAAACAGGGGCAAACAGACGCGCAACGTCCACTATAATAGGTACCACATCCTGATAAGTCCCAAAAAGTAATAGCGCAACGTCCGAAAATACACACAAAAAATTTACAAATACAAACAGCAAAGACATTTTTTTTTACTAAATTTCATAAAATATATTGCAACGTCCAGTATAACAAACAAAAAGTATTTTTTCACAAAAAAGGGGCAAATAGACGCGCAATGCCCACTATAATAAGTACCTCGCCCTGATACGTACGAAAAAGCAATTGCGCAACGTCCGAAAATACACACACAAAAAATTCACAAATATAAACAGTAAAGGCATTGTTTTTCTATTAAATTACATAAAATATACTGCAACGTCCAGTATAACAAAAAAATGTTATTTTTTTCACAAAAAAAGGGGGTAAACAGACGCGCAACGTCCACTATAATAGGTACCACGTCTTTTTACGTCCGAAAAAGCAATAGCACAACGTCCGAAAACACACACAAAAAATTTACAAATACAAACAGCAAAGACATTGTTTCTCTACTAAATTCCATAAAATATACTGCAACGTCCAGTATAACAAATAAAAAGTTAAATTTTTAACAAAAAAGGGGCAAACAGACGCGCAACGTCAACTATAATAGGTATTACGTCCTGATACGTCCCAAAAAGCAATAGCGCAACGTCCGAAAACACACACAAAAAATTCACAAATACAAAAAGCAAAAGACATTGTTTCTTTGTTTTTAGTGACAATACTAATCCTAATTCTTTTTTTAAAAAAAACAGTTTTTGTTATTTTTGACAAAAATATCCTTTAACTAACATTTCACTAACCTTGAAAAGTCTAATTGTTATTCCTCTTCGGTTTGACTACCGCCCCGTCGCCGCCACCACCGCCATCGCCCCACCGCCACCACTACCGTCTCCAAGGTGAATGGTATGACATTTTAGACTTCAAATTTCAATTTAATCAAATAAAGTCAAACATTGTGGCATCATTTTGTAGACATAAAGATAATGTTAGGGACAAAATTAAATTTTTGTTTAACTCAAGGGATGGAAGCAAAATATAGGTCCAAATTCAAGGATCATTAAAGTGATAAAGTGTTATTTATTTTATTGCAAAAATGCAGGAATCAAGCAATTAAAAATAAGGAATTATTTAGATTGATAGCTTTTGATGTTAAAGCTCAAAATAGTAACAAAAGACGTTACTAAAGTACAAATGTAAACTCTTGCTCAGTAAACTAATTGTGCAAACATTAGCCATGTGAAAATAAAAGAAATCATCGTAACAAGGTATCGCTAGCCAGTCAAAGGAAGGATATTAAGAATTGATCGAGAAGGCTAGTTTAATATTTTAAAAGCAAGGATCATGAATCATAGGGCCAATTGTGTTTGCAAAAATCAAAAGCACAACATACGAGTCACTGTCAGACTTACCTAATATGTAAAATCACCTCAGAAAATGGGAAAAATAAACTTTTAGAAAAGTTATGATGCACAAGACTTAGCAATCATGAACCACGTCAAATGGGACGATTATACTTGCTTAAGATAAACCAATTCTCAATTTATTAGGTCATTTGTTAATTTTGGTGCTCCTTTTAAAAATTTTGTTTATGATATTGGAATCCCTGTTTCATTCAATACAAAATCGAGAAACAACCTCGTTATGTAATATGGATAGAAGTTGGATGATCAAGTTAAGAGTAACTAAAGAATACCAAAATGGAGTTGAGTATTTTTTGAACTTTTCTTTTTCAAATGCTTCTGTGAATGGTAAGATGTTATGTCCATGCAACCGTTGCAACATTGGTGCATACAGTGGCTCAAGGGAGGTGGGGCAAAATTTTTAATGTAGGAGTATATATGTATATAATATGTATGTATTTAAAAATTTTTTAATTTTTACCCCACTAGAAATTATTAAATTAAGTGGCAAAAAGTAAATAAATTAAAAAATTATTAATGGGAAGTAAAATGAATATTGGACTTTATATTTAGACACAAATTTATTTTTGGTTAATGGGTATTTCCAAAATTAATATAAATTAGTTTAAATTAAAATTAGTAAAATTAGTAAAACTTAATAGGATAGTAATTAGTTTAAAACTACCTCTAAAAATAAATATGGGCGACGGTGTATATATATATATATATATATATATATATATGCTTACTAGTTAGTAGGTAATTTACTTGTTTTTGGAGTTCAAAAGGTCGCAGCCCTGGACTAATTCTTGAAATTTCTGTTGCCGCAAAGAAGGTTCAATCTCCTCTTTTTTTCTTCTATATTAATTAATTATATTAGTTTATATTATTCAAGTGTTTTTCAATTTTCAAATATGGTGCATTTATTATTTTGGGATAAGCGAATTCTTGATATCTTTTCATGAAATTTTTTATTTTTTTATCGATGAACCATTTTTTTTTCTTTACTATAAATAGGGATGGAAAAATTTCTTATAAAAAAGTCACGGGTAGATGAAGAAACAAGTCAGAAACGGAGAAATGAAGAAATTAGTCAAAAAGAAACGAGTAATCAAGAAAGACAACAATTTGTTGCTGTAAAGAAACCTCGAACTGAGATTAATTTGGATGATCTCCAATCCGATCATGGTTTAAGGATGAAATTTCAAGTTATGATCTAAATGATTGGGACAAGGTTAGAAGAGCTTACTTACAAAAAGGGCCTTGCCAATCTCGTAACCATAATTGCTCCACCGAACCCTTGGGGCCTAGCTCCGCTCCTAGGTGCATATGTGAGTAGAGAAAAAGTATATGAACTCTTGATAGTTTATGAATTTATTCTGGGATACACAAATTGGATACCTCATGGAGAGCTTAGTGGGAGTTATTCTCCTAGGTGTGGACCACAACATGATACAGAAGATTGTGATGATATTCAAGGTTTTGTTCATGATACTTTTGGAGTTCCACAAGAGGATGTGAATATGCAAGACACAACAAATTTTTTAGAAATAGCTAGTGGACAAGCTCATAAGTTCTATAAATTGACTAATGATTCTCAACAAAACTTATATGAATGATGTGAGAAATTCTCAAAACTTTCATTTATGATTTTTTATTTACAATTAAAGTGTCTTGAGAGATTCATTAATAAAGTGTTTGATATGCTTTTAAAATTGTTTACAGAAGAATTTTCATATGCCATGGATGCATTGCCTAAATCTCATTATGAAGCTGAGAAATTGATGAAAGAGTAAGGTCTTGGTTATGAAAAAATTGATGCATGTCAAAATGATTGCACCCTATATTGGGCGCTGAATAAGGGTAGAATTTCATGTGAGACCTGTAATGAGCTTAGATGGTGTATTTTTGAAAAAGGACTCTACATGAGAGAAAAGAAAGATTGCAAATAAAGTAACATGGTCCTATTAAACCTAGATTAAAAAAGTTATTCATGTTTGCCAAAATAGCTTTCCAAATGAAATTTCATTATGAAAGTTGTAGGAAAGATGGCTACACGAGGCATCCTGCTGATTCCCCTACATGGCAAACATTTGATAGTTTACATCCTGAATTTTCTAAGGATCCTTCAAATGTCAGGTTGGGGTTAGCTTCAGATGGATTCAATCCCTTTAAAAATATGAGTGTTACACACAACACATGGCCTATGATATTAATTACATATAACCTTCCACCATGGATGTGTATGAAACAACCATATTTTATGTTGTCCCTATTAATTCCTGGCCCATCTGCTCCGAGAAACAACATTGATGTTTATTTACAATCCCTTATAGCTGATTTGAGAGATCTTTGGGAAGAGAGAATTGAAACATTTGATGTATCACGCAAGGAAAATTTTTAGTTACGTGCATCATTATTGTAGACAACAAGTGGATATGTGAATTTGTCTGAGTGGATTACTAAAGGTGAATTTGCATGTCCTGTTTGTCAGAAATGCACACAATCACATTGGTTGAGAAATTTTCATAAGTATTATTATATGGATCATTAAAAATTTTTAATTAAAGAACACGAGTTCCGGAAGAAAGGTAGACTCTTTAATGGTTCGGTAGAATATCGACAAGCTCTAATCCAACTATGTGGAGGTATAGAGTTGGATGAACTAAAAAAGATTTCGATTAAGTTTGAAAAATTAGTGCATGATAATCCAAAGTTGCCTTTGAATTGGAAAAAGATGAGTATTTTATTTTATTTTGATTTTCCAAATTGGAAAAATAATGTTTTGCATCATAATCTTGATTTCATGTACATAGAGAATATTGTTTGTGAGAGTATTGTTGGAACATTTTTGGAGATGGATGATAAATCGAAAGATAATTATAATGCACGACTTGACTTAAAAGAAATTGGGATTAGATCAGAGTTTCATCCCGTTCAAAAGTATTCATGTAAAGTTTACTTGCCTCCAACATCTTTTACAATAAACAATAAGGAGAAAGGCATCTTTTGCGAGGTTCTAAAAGGGGTTAAGGTACCTGATGATTATACTTCAAATATTTCATGATGTGTTCATGTTAAACCACCTAAACTTATAGGTTTGAAGAGTCATGACTATTATATTTTAATGCAACAACTGATGCCTATAGCATTGAGAAAAACACTCTGCAAGTAAGTTCGTACTCCATTGCTAAAATTAAGTACATACTTTAGGGAACTATGTCCTAAAGTAATTTATCCTCCAGATGTAATTCGTTGGGGGAAAAAGATATTGCATTGGTTCTTTGTTAGTTAGAAGCGATATTTCCACCATCCTTTTTTGATATTATGGTACATCTAACTGTGTATTTAGCCACAAAAGTAAATTTAGAAGGACCAATTTTCTACCGTTGAATGTATCTAATAGAAAGGTAATTTGAAATATCTGAATATTGTTTCATGGTAACATCACTGATTACTGAATTATGTGAAAATTGTTCATTTATGCTAAAAGTTTTTTTTTTCTCATTTATTTTCTTTTCCATTTTGAATAAAAAGATACTTAGGAACCTTGATGTCATATGTGCATAACACAGTAGACCAGAAGCTTCGATTGCCGAAGGTTATTTAGCTGAAGAATGTTTGAATCTGTCCTTATTGTATCTAACTAATTACGTGGAGTCAAAATTCACTCAAACAACTAGGAATGGGGATAGAAATGTGACTACCACATATTAATTGGATATATTTAAAATGATTGGTTGTGCTCTTGGAAATGGAAAGGCAACAAAAGTTGATGAAACGCCGAGCTGGCTCAATAGGGGATGCAGAGTATCCCATTGATTATGGCCCCTATTTTTGTGAGGCCCACAATTACATAATTTTAGTAAAAAAAAAATTACACTAGTCATTTTTTTTTCATCTTTCCCTTTTCAACCCCTCCTTCCATTTTCTCTTTATTTCATTTTCCCTCTTCATTTCCCTTCCATTTTCCCTTTTTTTTATCTTTCCCTTTTTATCTCCAACTTTTCCTTCCATTTTCCCTTTTTTTTTTTTTCTCTCTCAATAAATAAGTAATTGGAGAAAATAGGAACATAATCAAATTGAAAGCTTATCTATATATCTCAATATTGGTGATAATTTTTTTTTGTTATTTTGAGTTGATTGTAGTTATATAATTTTATTATTGAACTTATTAATGAATTTTTATTTGACAATAAAAATATTAACAACATATTTGTCTATTTATAGGCGCCACCTTTTCTGTTTTGTTTCGAGCTCTGAAAATGTCCAAGACCACCATGTGAAACACTAAAGAAAGCGCATCAATTTGCATTGTTTAATTGTGAGGCTGTAGGACCATATATTGAGTAAGTTGCATGGATATTTTTATTTGATGCATTTATTATTCTTTTGGAAATGTGTAAAATAGATATGGTGTCAATTTTTTCAGGCAACATCATAAACTTGTGGAACAAAACCATTCTCGTGCCTCTCGCCATCAGATTGAGCGAATTCATAGTGAGATATTTGCTGATTGGTTTGCCCAACAAGTAAGTTATAGTTTTTTTTAAAAATATATTTACGACATTAACCACTTAATATGGATTGTATATATATATTGAATTCTCTTGCAAAGCATTATATTTTAATAGGTTGAAGAATTGCAACTGGCTGATGAAAACTCAGTGTCAAGAGACTTGAAATTACTTGTTAATTGTCCAAACTTCATAGAAATAGAACATAAGAAGTTTGTGGTGAAGGGTTTTAGATTACACACACTGAAATTGGAGAGTAAAAGGAAAACACAAAATAGTGGGGTATGCGTGAAAGCCACGAAATCAAGTTTTTCAAGTGTAAGAGACCCAAATCTCTTCTTAAGTGACTTAGATTATTATGGAATCCTAAAAAATTATCATTCAGTTAGACTATGGTGGTGGGCATAGGGTTGTGTCATTCAAATGTGATTGGGAGTCAAAAGGAAAATGATTGAAATTAGATGACGGTGAATTTACATTGGCAAAGTTTTTGAATGTCAAAAATCACAAAGAGCCATTTGTCCTATCGTCCTAACTCGACAAGTGTTTTACGTTAAAGATGTAAGGAAAACTATATGCAAATCCTATTTGCAGCGGAACATTAATAAAATTTTCCTGCCAATAATCCAAGATAGTTTGTGTGAGTTACCTTTTCCGGATGCTTGTGCCAACCTTCTTCTCCGGATCACCAACGGAATTTTTCAGAAAACACTTTTCGTATCGTCTCTCTGAATCACCAACTGGACTAACGTCAATGGAACTGATCAGTATGACCAGCCTCCAAGGTATCCACACGAACAATTTCTGGAACTACCACGTACTGAACACCCAGAGACAAATAGGCCAGTATCCTTCTTCTTCCGTTAGCACAACACAAATCTAATATCAAATATTGTCTGAGTTTTTCTGACGATTGTGAGATGCTACAGAGTTCTCTGTGTGTATGCCTATTTAAAGAACAAAAAAACGTTGGGTGTGAAAAGCATCTTCAAGAGATTAACGCTCTGAAGAGATGCTCCCACGATCTGATCGTGTCCAACGTCTCTGTACGTTACAGAGTTTACTTTTTCAAACTTAAGTAAAAAGTAACTCTGTAACTCAATAACTTTTATTGCAATTAACTTTCTAACTCTTAGATAATTACACATAGGCACTAGGAATTAAATAATCTCATAATTTAATCCCTAATCAGTTTAACCAGAAATTGTTCAATAGTGTGTGACCCTTTAGGTTCCTAAACTATTTGGCAAATAAATATAAAACTAAGTCTTAGCTCAATTGGTTTTAGTATAAAACCAACAAACTCCCACTTAGACTAAAACCAATTTTAGCCGTGAGAATTCTAAGACTAAAACAAATTAAACAACTTTAATTTATCGTTAATTCTCTAATTAACTCTTTTATATTTATAGATCAAGAGCGGCCTCTAGCCTAGGCATCATGACCACCCAAAAGTTAGGAAAAGTCAAATGATCGACTTCACCTGTCCATGAAACAGATTTCTTGTATTCATTCCTTTCACCATCACTTATTCCCATTAGTAAAGAGTAAGGTATAAGTGCCAACTCTTTTATATACTAATTTTCTTGTTACCAAATTCAACTCTCTTTAAATTTAGAACTCTTCTAAATTTGGTCGTTTGCAAACTTTAGAGTTGACATTCTAACAAGTGGCCAAACTGGGAATAGACTCTCCTACTATAAGGAGCGGTGAATTCTTTATTGATCATAAACTATTACACTTGCGCTTCTTATTGTATCTGACATCTACCACTTGCATAACCTTTTACAGCTATGTGAAAATAGAGTAAAACACAATAATAAGCTCAAGCAATACTCTTATGATCTCAAGTCTAAGGATCTATTATACTCTGCCATGAAGAGATTATACCAATGGCACTTAGAAGTACAACCCTTTGGAAATCTCTTAGCGGATCAGTCCAGTGAACTTGTTCACAACAATTCACTCATGCATCATTATACAAGCCAATCTATCCGTATTAACAATGCCCTTGTTTTGTTAATACTATGATTAGGGACATTTAAGAATAATAATATTATTCTAAGGACTTTTATCATTTGATCAAATATAAAACATAAATGATAAAGATGCCATATTATTCATTGCATAAATTTAACCAAAATACAAATACTCTGGAATTTATAAAATATAATTCCTACAATGTCTAATACCAATCACTCATGCTCTTGAGACCAAATGAAACAACATGACTTTCATGTTTCTTTTGGGACAAGGCCTTAGTCAATGGATCGGCTATGTTATCGTCTGTAGGAATCTTTTCTATTCTAATTTCATTTCTACCAATGATCTCTCTAATCACGTGATAGCGCCTAAGGACATGTTTGGATCGGTGTTGTCACAATACAGTTTTATTGGATCAACACTTGAAGGAACAACTTGTAGTTCAGTTATGAACTTTTTAATCCAAACAGCCTCTTTCGCAGCTTCAGAAGCAGCAATGTATTCGGCTTCCGTTGTAGAATCTGCAGTAGTTTCTTGTTTGGAACTCTTCCAACTTACTGCACCACCGTTCAGAGTAAATATGTACCCTGATTGTGATTTGAAATCATCTTGATCAGACTGAAAACTCGCATCAGCGAATCCACAGATCTCAAGCTCAGCTCCTCCATAGACCAAGAATAAGTCTTTAGTTCTTCTCAAGTACTTAAGAATATTCTTGACTGCGGTCCAGTGACAATTACCTGGATTAGCTTGGTATCTGCTCGTAACACTTAGAGCATGGGAGACATCAGGTCTTGTACACAACATTGCATACATGATAGATCCTATAGCAGAAGCATAAGGAATATCTTGCATGCGATGTTTGTCAACATCTGTCACTGGGCACATTTTCTTATTAAGGTGAATCCCATGTGACATTGGAAGAAACCCTTTCTTCGATTGATCCATGCTAAATCTCTTTAGCATTTTATCAATATATGTTGACTGTGAAAGACCAAGCAACCTCTTAGACCTATCACGATAGATCTTTATCCCTAAGATATAAGTTGCTTCTCCTAGATCCTTCATTGAGAAGTTCTCTGACAACCATTTCTTGACTGATTCAAGTGCAGGTTTGTCATTTCCCATAAGCAATATGTCATCTACATATAGTATGAGGAAAACCACAGTGCTCCCACTAATCTTTTTGTATACACAAGGTTCTTCTTCGTTTTTGATAAAACCAAACTGTTTGATTATCTCATCAAAACGAATATTCCAACTTCTTGAAGCTTGCTTGAGTCCATAAATGGACTTCTGTAGCTTACATACCTTTTTAGGATCTTTTGATATGAAACCTTCAGGTTGTATCATATACACCTCTTCTTGTAAATTTCCGTTAAGAAATGCAGTCTTAACATCCATTTGCCAGATTTCATAATCAAAGTATGCAGCTATTGCAAGTAAAATCCTAATGGATTTCAGCATAGCAACTGGTGAAAATGTTTCATCATAGTCAATACCATGTCGTTGTGTGAAACCTTTTGCAACCAATCGTGCTTTGTAGGTAGACACTCTACCATCCATGTCTGTCTTTTTCTTAAAGACCCATTTGCACCCTATAGGTTTAATTCCTTCAGGTGGATCGACCAAAGTCCAAACTTGGTTCTCGAACATGGAATCCATTTCAGATTTCATGGCTTGGAGCCACTTCTCAGAGTCCTTATCACATAAGACCTCATCGTAAGTAGCAGGTTCATTCTCAATGATAAACACATCATCATACCTATTGGGTGGACGATGTGTCCTACTAGACTTACGTGTACTTTGTGTATCTTGTTCCACTTGTTCTGAGATGTTATTTTGTGGTACTTGAATTTCTTCAAGTTCCACTGAGCTCCCACTTGCCTCTTCTAGAATAAACTCTTTTTCTAGAAATGTGGCATGTTTTGAGACAAACACTTTTTGCTCATTTGGATTGTAGAAATAATATCCAAAAGTTTCTTTCGGATATCCTACAAAATAACATCTTTCAGACTTAGCGTCAAGCTTATCTGATTCTACCTTTTTAACAAAGGCAGGACACCCCCAAACCTTCAAATATTTAAGGTTTGGTTTCCTTCCTTTCCATATCTCATATGGGGTAGAGTTCACAGCTTTAGATGGAACATAATTTAAAAGATGGGCAGCAGCACTTAGAGCATAGCCCCAAAATGATTTGGGAAGTTCTGCACGACTCATCATGGAACGAACCATATCTAATAAGGTTCGATTTCTCCTCTCAGATACACCATTCATCTGTGGGGTGTATGGAGGAGTCCATTGAGATAGAATACCATTCTGTTTTAGAAAATCTTGAAATTCTTGGCTTAGGTATTCTCCACCTCGATCTGATCGAAGTGCTTTAATACTTTTACCAAGTTGTTTTTCAACTTCACTTTTATACTCTTTGAACTTTTCAAAAACTTCATATTTATACTTCAATAAGTATACATGACCATATCTAGAATGATCATCAGTGAAGGTAAGGAAGTATGAAAAACCTCCTCTAGCTTGAATTGACATAGGTCCACATACATCAGTATGTATGAGACTAAGTAATTCTGTAGTTCTTTCACTCTTACCAGAAAAGGGTGTTTTGGTCATTTTACCCAATAAACAAGACTCGCATTTGTCATATGATTCATAATCAAATGAACCCAAATAGCCATTTTTATGCAATTTGGTTATGCGTTTCTCGCTTACATGACCAAGTCTACAGTGCCAGAGATATGAATTCCTAAAACTATCAACTTTTAATTTCTTGTTGTTTATGTTGAATACATGATTCTTAAGATCAAGAATGTAAAGACCATTACATAAATAACCAATGCCATAAAAAATATTATTACGATAAATAGAACAACTCTTATTCTGTGAGATAATCGTAAAACCATCTATATCATCCAAATATGAAATAGAAATAATATTTTTCGTAAGCAAGGGAACAAAATAACAATTATTGAGTTCAAGAATCATGCCAGTTGGCAAAAGAAGACTATAAGTCCCTACAGCTAAAGCAGCAACTTTTGCTCCATTGCCAACTCGTAGGTCCATCTCTCCTTTGGCCAGCAATCTACTTCTCTTTAGACCCTGCATATTTGTACAAATATGAGATCCAGATCCGGTATCTAATACCCATGAGTCAGATAAAGTAGAGAGATTGGTTTCAATCATAAACATACCTGAAGCAGAGGTAGAGGCTTCATCAAGCTTCTTTTGCTTCAAAGTATCCAGGTACTCTTTGCAGTTCCTTTTCCAGTGGCCATCCTTATGGCAGTGGAAGCATGTGCCCTTGGGCTTCTTTTCTTCTTTCTTATGGCTTGGCTTGATGGTGGTTTTTCTTTTCTTGTTCTTCTTAAGAATAGTTTTTGCCTTCCTTTTCTTGGAAGACTCCACCATCAACACACTTCCCTTATCTTTCTTTATTGATTGCTCAGCAGTCTTAAGCAAATTCAATAACTCGGCCAAAGTATCGGTCTCTACTTTGTTCATGTTATAGTTCATAACAAAGTTCGAGAAACTAGGAGGCAGGGATTGCAGTATCAAGTCAACACTTAACTGATGCTGCATCGTGAATCCCAACTTCTCCATTTTCTCAATGAGGCCAATCATCTTTAGCCCATGAGCTGCCACAGAGGAACCCTCAGCCATCCTGCATCGGAAAAGCTCTTGAGAGATATCATACCTCTCAGTCCTAGCCCTGTTCTGATACAATGACTTCAGGTGAGTCATCATCGAAAAAGCAGTCATATCCTCATGCTGCTTTTGCAACTCAGAACTCATCGATGCAAGCATAATACAACAAACACTCTCCGAATCTTCCAAGTGTTTGTTGAACTTGTCTTTTTCCTCCTTTGTTGCTGTATCAGCTAGCTCATTAGGGATAGGGTTTTCAAGCACATAAGATAACTTCTCATTCCTGAGAACAATTTTCAGGTTCTGGAGCCATTCCATAAAGTTTGGCCCCGCGAGCTTGTTATCGAGCAAGATGTTTCTTAAATTCACAGCAGTAGACATGTTCTACAATCAATGAAAATAAAATAAAATAAATATTTATGCAATCAACAAAACCAAAACACATGTTTATATGGGCTTATTTAGATTTTGGTTTTGTTTCCACTATTTTATTCAAATCAACAACCCTCATTATTGATTCGAGAATTTTCATAAAATTCTTAGTGGCTAGGATCTCATTTTTAATTAACTTTGACCTTGAGTTAGCCCAACAAGTCAAAATAAACAAAACAAGTAGGATCAATTCCAATTGTAACAATTACAACTCCTAGATAGTTACGAAGTCAACACTTGACAACATATCTCATATGTCACCTAACTCTTTGCCTCAAAAGACATGTGACCTTGGGTTAGCCCAACAAGTCACATTCCTTTGTTAATTCCGACCCATTATTCAGAGATATAATCTCAAGGCTAAAATAATTCTTGACAAAACAACCTTGGGTTAGCCCAACAAGCTATTCGGCCCATAATTATTTAAGCCCTTCCAGAGATTTATTCTCATAGTTTAAAAAACTTGGTCTTGACAAAACAACCTTGGGTTAGCCCAACAAGCTGTTTAACAAAACCCATTTTAAACTATAATAATAGAAGGCAACTTGTGGATTTAATATTATTTGAGGGATCAAATTATTAATGTTGGGTGTGTCTTACAGCTTTTTCAAAGTAAACATTTTACTTTGATAGTGAGTGAAGAAGACACGTGGGTTTGATTAATGCATTCATTTAAATTTATTACCAATTGACATACAATATGCAATTTTTTTCAAATAAATTTAAAACATGCAATTGACATATAATTATGCATATTCAAAAACATGCAATTTCAATTCACATATGATCATGCATATTCAAAACATGCAATTTAATCAAACCACATAGCACATTAACATAAAGTTTAAGTAACTCATTTAAATATACATGCATAATATTCTAATCATATTAGAATTAAATAAAATTGAAGGCTTAATCAAGTTTTGGGCCAATTTTAGAGGTTTTTATAATTTATGCAACAATTACAAAAATTAATTAAAACCAGGGACTAATTTTGTAAGAAAAACATCTTTTTCTAAATTAGGTTTGTTTTGAAAATTTTCTAGGCAAAAATTAAACAAGGAACAAAATTCTGGGCCTTTTATGTAATAAAAACAATTTTTATTACTTAAGTTTTATTTAAAAAACTTTACGGGTAAAACTTGAAAAAGACATAAAATACAGGGACCTTTTAGTAATAAAACAAAGTTTTATAACTTTGGTCTTTTAGGGTTAGCAGCCGCCGCCCCCTATTCTTCTTCTTCAACCTCGCCGGTGGCACCTCTGCATTTTCCGGCAACATTCGCCCGCAGTGCCGATTCCGCCTTCTCGATCAGACACGACCGACGAAGACAACGAAGACGACAAGACCGATCGACAACACCAGCGCCGACCGAGTCGTCTTCCCGACGCGAAAACCGACCCGACGAAGAACCTTTCCGGCGGTCACGTTTTCCCGGCGAAAACACCTCAGCGCCGTTCGGAAACGATTTCCGAATCCGGCCCTGACCCCGGCGGCTTCCTGCGACAGAAAAACAAAACCCAGAAACGAAATCGTCCAAGATTTTAAAACCAAAATAAGCCAAAGTATTCCGGTGACCCCTTTTTCCGGCAACAAACCAAAAACAAAAACCCATTTGATTTTTGAAACCGAGACAAACTCAGAGCAATCGTTCGAAAACGATTTCCGACTCCGGCAAGTAACCAAGACAAAACAAAGCAGAATTCTTCCTCGTTTTTTTTTTTCTTTTCAAGCATTTAACAATCCAGAAAAATTTCCCAAAATCTTCCGGCATTGAAGAACAAAAAAAACGAAAACCCAGTTCAAAACATTTCCAGTGTATTCCGGTGACCCCGTTTTTTCTTCGGCAAATTCACAGTTTACCGGCGGGGCTTCAACACCAATAATCAAACCAAAATTAAGTCCCACTTCGTTTCGAAAAACTGGCAAAAGGATTTGCACAAAAACCCAAAAAAATTGGTGGAAAAATTGGCAACCCAGAAAACGCAAACCACAAGAAAAACAAATTCCGTTCATCTTTTCATGTTTATAAGTAAAGTAAAGTCAGAACAATTTCGACTTATTAGCCTTCAATTATGCACATATATTCACAAACTATCAGCAAATACGAGGCTCTGATACCACTGTAAGGAAAACTATATGCAAATCCTATTTGCAGCGGAACATTAATAAAATTTTCCTGCCAATAATCCAAGATAGTTTGTGTGAGTTACCTTTTCCGGATGCTTGTACCAACCTTCTTCTCCGGATCACCAACGGAATTTTTCAGAAAACACTTTTCGTATCGTCTCTCTGAATCACCAACTGGACTAACGTCAATGGAACTGATCAGTATGACCAGCCTCCAAGGTATCCACACGAACAATTTCTGGAACTACCACGTACTGAACACCCAGAGACAAATAGGCCAGTATCCTTCTTCTTCCGTTAGCACAACACAAATCTAATATCAAATATTGTCTGAGTTTTTCTGACGATTGTGAGATGCTACAGAGTTCTCTGTGTGTATGCCTATTTAAAGAACAAAAAAACGTTGGGTGTGAAAAGCATCTTCAAGAGATTAACGCTCTGAAGAGAGGCTCACACGATCTGATCGTGTCCAACGTCTCTGTACGTTATAGAGTTTACTTTTTCAAACTTAAGTAAAAAGTAACTCTGTAACTCAATAACTTTTATTGCAATTAACTTTCTAACTCTTAGATAATTACACATAGGCACTAGGAATTAAATAATCTCATAATTTAATCCCTAATCAGTTTAACCAGAAATTGTTCAATAGTGTGTGACCCTTTAGGTTCCTAAACTATTTGGCAAATAAATATAAAACTAAGTCTTAGCTCAATTGGTTTTAGTATAAAACCAACAAAAGATTCAACTGAAAAAGGATGGAGTGTAATTCTACGTACTATAGCACGAGCAGAATACGAGATGGAGGCCATGGCTGATGTTGATACATATTTGCATTCCTACAGTGAACAATGAAAGTGATGAATTTAGTTGGGTTCGTGAAAACGTCGATGGAATGGAAATTGACATCATTTCATGAAAGCTACAATCAACAGTGGAAGCCATGGTTGAAGGAATTTTCAAATCCATTGTGTGCATTTCAATGTATGCATAAACATAATTTTTTTTATGATAAACATAATTTTAATGTATGCATATATGTTGATTTTTTTACTAATATATATACAATTTATAAGATCATCCATGTAACTTGCAGTAATTTAGTTGTAGTTACCGTAAAGTGAAGGCTGTATTTATGGCCCCTTTTTATACCTAAATTATCCCTGACAAATTAAAAAAATACCAATCATAATATTTAAATATAAAATATATTAATATATTAAATTACCTAACTACCCTTAATCAATTTACTAAAAATACCCATCAAATTTTTCATTTATAGTTCCACTCATTTATGTTACTTTAATCATAATTTTTATAAATTTTTGCTAGATTAAGAAGAGACTTATAAAATTTTTGATAAATTGATTTAGGGGAATTAGGTAAGAATAGGAGAGGCGGAATATAAACATTAAGGGGGGTAAAAAATAAAAATTAAGGGGCGATACTTAAAAAAATAGAGGACTTTTCTAAAAAAAATAGGGGCATTGAATAACAAAAAGGGAGGCGCAATATATTACTACCCTTCAATAAATGTAATTCACCATATACTAAAATAATCAAGTATTTTATTTTGTAATACTTAACTTAAAAATAGAAAAAACCATAACTAAGAACATAGATAAAATATCCCATAATTATTGTTACTACTGTTTTGATATCCCATTTGAAAGAGATTGATAAGTCAAATCATAAATGGGAAATGAACTTCTATTTAGATTAAGATGTATAATGAGATAAATAAGACATTTTCAATATATTATGCACTTGCAAATAACTGAAATATAGAAAATATTCTATCAACAACATTTTTGAATAGCCCTTTTCGTACATCCTCTCCCTTCCCTCCTTTTATCTCCCTTCACCCTAAAATACAAATTGTCCTTTTGCTGGGGAAAAAAAATTCCATGCTATCTTCAAATAACAAACAAAATGTATCAAAGTCTATCAATCCTAACAACCCAAATTCTAAGAAGATCAAGAAATGTATTTTTCCATGCTATCTTCAAATAACAAGGGATTTCGATGTCTTTTTCTGCTGGAGTTTCTCTTATATGGCTTGGAATTTTGTTCAAATCAAAATCAAATGTTGCACTTTGATTTAAATCAAAATTTAATGGAACTTTCTGTCTTTTAAATTGAATGTCTTTCGCATCTTCATTTCCTATCTCTTGAAAGGTATCCTAGACCACTTCATTATATAACTCCTATTCATCTTCTATCTCTTCAAATGTATCCTGGACCACTTCATTATATAAATCATTTTCCAATGGATTCTCTTCTTCCGGTTCTACAAAAGTATCTTGAACCACTTTATCAAGGTCCTCTTTTCTAAAATAATATTCAACTACTTGATATATTTCTCGATCAACTTTTTTATCCATATTCAAGTGACATTTTTTTACTTGAGTTTTTGTTAATAAAAGGTAGAATAAAATGAGTGATCAACGTAGAGATATAAATTATACCCTATACCTAGTGTACATGTACCTACTATTATATATAGTAATTTTCGCATGACAGTTGTACACTTACTAAATATAGTAAGTTTCGCCGACGTACGCATTTTTTTTTTTTTTTTGTCGCTGAGCCCACCACGTCTTCGCTGAGTCCATCACGTCTCAGAAAAACTACCACCACGTCCAAAAACGTCTACATACAGGCAAGTGAATTTAAGCTGATTTTTTTCACAAAGATATTCCACCACGTCCAAAAACAACTACCACCAAGTCCAAAAAGGTCTACATCTAGGCATGTAAATTTAAGTTGAATTTTTTTTCACAAAGACATCCGACCACGTCTCAAAACAACTACCACCACGTCCAAAAATAACTACCATCACGTCCAAAAATGTCTACATTCAGACATGTAAATTTAAGCTGATTTATTCACAAAGACATCACACCACGTCTCATAACAACTACCACTACATCCAAAAACAACTACCACCACGTTTACATCCAGGCATGTGAGTTTAAGCTGATCTTTTCAATAAAACATCCCACCACGTCTACATCCAAGCATGTGAATTTAAGCTGAATTCTTCACAAAACACAGTCAACCACGTCCCGCTATGTCCCGTTACATCCAAAATACGAATCAGCTACGTCCAAAATACAAAACAGCAACGTCCCGCTACGTCTCATAATAGTTTCTACCACGTCCAACAGCGGGAAGGAATCAGAAACAACACATTTCACATGAAAGTATGAATACCTCACGGAAAATATTTATATATCATATTTCATAGTAATAGAGTATTATTTGAAGAAGAAAACACGAATATAACATCATAAATACATTACCCAACATCAAATCGCGAAAATAAGGTTTCGTCAATCCATCAAATGCAGTTAATACTTTATGATGTAGTATTTTTTAAGAATAATAAGTTATTTTTGAAGAAGAAGATGAGATTT
Source organism: Knoxia roxburghii (assembly GCA_030378225.1). Classification (NCBI taxonomy): domain Eukaryota; kingdom Viridiplantae; phylum Streptophyta; class Magnoliopsida; order Gentianales; family Rubiaceae; genus Knoxia; species Knoxia roxburghii. Next base: position 37,218,218 of record CM059420.1, on the reverse strand, counting down.
TTGAAGAGGAAGAAGTGATTTTTTAAGAAGAAGATGTGATTTTTTGGTTGTATTTGGTGTTGTTCATCGAAAAATATAATCGCCGATCTCTATTAAATTATATTTGGATGAAGATTTGATTGAATGTAGTTTCGAATGGAGTGCGGCGAAGAAGAAGAAGTGATTTTTGAAGAAAAATGAAGTGAACTTTTGAAGAAAAAGAGAAGAGCGTGAATCTCACTCTTCACTCTCTTAGAGTGAGAGTGGTGATGTTACTGATACTATTACTAGGTTACAGGTATAATTTGCGATGCAGAGAGGTATAGAAACTTAGAGGTTTTTTGGAAACAAACTCTAATTAATAATCTATATTTGAAAAATGAGAATTGAAGATAAAATATGAAACAGTTAAATGTAATTATGAATATATTAGAACTAAAAATTACCATCAATGTCTGTAAAAAAAAAAATAAAACATAATCTCTATAAAATAATTATAAAAGGTAAAAAATATTAGAATGAAAGCTTAACCTCGGTTTCTCTAAAAAATAATCCCGGTAAAAATAATTATGAAAAGTAAACATAAAAAAAAAAAAAGAAAGTAAACACATATTGCGTTCTCATCTAAACCGCCAAAAATTATTGAATTCCGGTCTTCCAATACTAATCACTCCCTCCTCGTGACACTTTCCCTCCATGCATGCCTTAATTGGATCGTGTTTATTGCCTAGATATCATTCTCAAATATACAATCTCTTTTTTATTTGGTTTTAAAGACGATTCCATCACTTCAATCTATTCTTCATCTAGCGGCAATTGTTGGTGATAGTTTCAGATAGGTTTTTCTTTGATATCTAATTTTTTGTTGCAGCTGTGATATCACAAGAAAATAGGTAGTTCTTGTTTATGGTTATGTTAGTTTTTTACTCATCTCTTAGGAGAGCAATTGAATGAGGCGTTGATGGAAAATAAGATTCTCCACTATATACTTTTACTTCTCGAGTATGAATTAACGGGTTTAAAAAGGTAACTTCATGCCCGGTCTTAGTGTGCTGGGCCCACCTTTTAAATAGGTTTCCTCACTCGAGACACATCATTCTGTTGTTGCTTATTCTCTATCGTATATTGTGACGGTCCTTAGTTTAATTTTTGATGCCTTACATATGAGTTTCATAATTTTGTTGTATTTAATATTGTTCATTTCCATATATAGAGGAAAATGAATTACTAATTATCGCCCCAGTACTTTCCTTTACCATCCTAATTTGGACTAAAATGTCATCCCTACAATACTCTCTCTTTTTCCTTCCTTTTATGTAAAAAGATATTTTTGTCAAAACCTATATACTACCGCCTCAAAAGTGAGACGATAACTAGTAACCCCTTAAGGAAATAGACGTTTGTGTAGAATTTTCTATATATGAAAATTTTTCATCCTTATGTGTTATTATTAATTGGAAAAAAAAAATAACTTCCAAGTGATGTAGAAATGATTATTACATATGTGAAATGCACGGATTTTTAGCTTTTATGTTTTGCAAGAATGCTCGGTAAGGGTTGAAAGCATAAACAAACTAGTTTTAGTATTCGGGATGAGCCGATTGTGCAACCAACCGCAGATGATCACTATAATGGTTCTACTGTCCAACATTATAATGTGTTTGTTTTTATTTGCACTTTTTATGCCATTTATAAGGTTGACAACTAGAACTGATTTGGGAAGAAAATTGTATAATAGATGTGAAAAAATCAATCAATCGGGGTAACGAACTATAATCATATGCATGGTACATACTCTAGCCCTTTTATTCTTTCATAACTAGTATTATTCCATTAATCCTATATCATTAATTATAATAGTTTCTACAGGTTTTGGACTAACCATACTTAATTTTAGGTTCTACTTCAAAGGATATATGTTATACCCAACATACAAGAAATTATAATGATATTATAGTTGGGAGAGTTGAACAATATAACGAACATGATCATGATATTATGACTGATAATGTTTGACAAATGAGCAAGGTAATATAAAAATTCAATTAGTCAAAAAGGTAAAAACTAATTTCTTATGTATAATTTTTTATGCTTTTAGTTCACTACAACAAATTTGGCTTTTTATGACATTTAAAAGTGTCTTGAAAATGAGATTTAGTGACATTTTTACCTTTTATGACACTTATATTAAATGTCACCTAAATATAGTGTGGCTATAGATAAAATGTCTTGAAAGATTAATTTTTAAGGCAATTTTAAGAGTCTTAATAAATTAAATTTTAGACATTTTAGAGTGTCTTAATACACAATATTTTAAGAAATTTTTTTATGTCTTAATAGACTACTTATTAAGACACTCTTTAAGTGTCTTAATAAATTAATGTTAAGGCATTTTAAAGTGTCTTGATTAGTAATTTTTCAAGACATCATTTGATGTCATGATAAATTATTTTTTAAAACACTCTTAACTGTCCTATAAACTAATTTTAAGACATTTTAAAATGTCTTAATAGATAATTTTTCAATACATTATATAATGTCTTTATAAATTACTTTTTAAAACACTTTTAAGTGCCTTGACAAATTAATTTTAAGACATTTAAATATATCTTAATAAATAATTATTCAAGACACTATATAGTATCTTGATAAATTACTTTTTCAAACAATGTTAAGTGTTTCAAAATTTAATTTTAAGACACTTAAGGAAGTGTTAATAATTAGTAACAGAGGATATTATAAAATATTATAATAGATAATTGCAAGTCTCGGATTAAATATGCAAAGAAAGAAGAAACCTATGTAAGCAACTCCAATCTTACAATTGCATTTTAGCTGAAATAGTATCTCTAAAAACCAGTAGCATAAAATAAAATAACTATTTTGCTGCTATAATAACTGTTTCAACAAATTTATCCATAAGGTTTATTAATGCATGAAACCCCAGCTCTCTAGCTCCAGTATAATTTGCTACAAATTATGTAGGGACAATGTTCTAGTAATCAAATTTCCATTGAGTGCAAAATTCCTTTGGGCATCATTTATGTTGATGCTATATTGAGACTGAATTCAACTGATGACCTCCCAGACCTAATTTACCTTCAAAATAGCCAAGAATTGAGATTAGTATGAAATGTTAGGTAGGGAAAGAAAGAAGAAATACAACTAACAGGATAGTGATTTTTAAAACAATAAAATCTGTAAGACCAAATTGGCCACCATTAAGACTAGAGAATCAGGAATTTAAGATGTAAACTCAGCAATGGGAAATAGAAAAGTACAGCAAATGACACAAAATTCATATAATTTTGACAAAACACAAGCTGGCTTGCTTTCTGTTCAGACAACTATTCATTTCTCTAAGCTTGTGTTTCCATGCATGATGATTCTGTTTCAGATCATATTCACATTAGTCACCAAAAGCTATATTCTGAGATGAAACATATGAATCTAATCTACCCTTATTACTACACAAAGTGCTTTCTCTTTTCTTGGCTTTTCATTCCACAAGAACTAAGTCAAGAGTCAAGACATATACATCTTTTTCTGTTTTGAGGTCAGAGAAGACATCTTTGGTTCTTGTCATGTGAGAAAGTAGGCAATTAGTAGATTTCAAATCAAGAAATGAATCAGGTAAACTTAACTGAAATTCATGAGTTCATTTCCTGTTTTCAGTTATTATAAGTGTTGAGTAAAGCCTTGAAGGAGAAAGATAATAAAAAAAAGAAACAGTATAATACTGGATTAGATATAATAACTTACCAATGAGCAAGGCCAAGCAACCATTTCACCAATCGTGTCTCCAATTGTCTTGTAAAAACCATAAGGCCGAATCAACTGCTCTTCTGCATGGAGTACTGCACTTACATGTATCTGACACCAATTTTTTCCAACTGTGTATCCCCCAACTTCTGCATTTGGATCAATGCTGTGAAGGTATCCTTTCGCCACAATCTTAGTTGGATCAGATATGCTTTTGAGAGACACAGCTGCTCCAACCTGAAATTTAAAGCCACACCATGTATTTGAGCCCTTCAAGTCATTGTTAAAATCTTACGTACCCTTAAACTTAGTTTACCTGAAGAGATTTTGCTGTTGAAGGAATATTGGAAAGATTATTAGGCTTAGAACTTCGTTGTGCCCAAAGTTGTGCTTGCATAGCATATATTGCATCTTTCATTTCTCTCATCTCTTTATTCTGCTCCAACAATACTCTCTTGTAGGTGTTTCGGCTAGGACCTTCTCCCCAAATATCTGATGGGCGAACTCCTCCCCCCATCATTCGTACCCAACCCGGTTTATCTTGGCCAACAACTTGTGCAAAGATATCATTTTGACTAATGCTATCTTTTGAACCTTGTGGTAGTAGTTGTTGTCGTTTTCTCATTTCAGCCTTCAATACAAGATTTATCTTAGCAACAATAAAACATAAAGTATTGTGGCACATGAAATAGAAAACAAACTTACCAAATATCCAGAAATATGAAATGAGTTCCCATTTTTAGGATTATGGCACGCCTCAAATATATCAGCACGTGAAGGAGAACAACCTTTCTCTTTTTTCTAAAAAAAGAAAAGGATTACTTAGTAAATCATTTAAGACACAGATTATGTGAGAAAAAAAATCAGCCTCACTAATTTCATGAGCATATAACTGAAAATAGATTTGAAAGAAAACGCTTCAAGGTCTTTCAGACAAAGCCATTTAAACCTCCTGGTTCCACCCTCACCCCTCTAATCCCACGCAGCTTTTCAGACTAGTCAAACATATCAAAATCAAAGGTTGAATATGTTTCCAGACTAGGTATACTATGGAAATGACTTAACAGTTGAATATGCATAGAGTAACATGTCATTTATAATAGGACCTCAAGTATAAAGAGCCTACCATATTAGAGATAAAAAGGAGGCTGCATAGTCCCAGATATCAAGTGCACTGATATTTTATTGTCCAATGACTTCTCAATTTCCCCAACCAAACTTCTTAGCAATTATAAAAACTAATTTTGGTGGCAACATAAAAAGATAATCATTTGGTCTTTCAATCTAATCACATGAAAAGGGGAATACATCTCACAATATAATAAGGTATTAACAAACAGTAAGAGCAAAGAAATGGTAAATCTTAATGGAGGGATTACATATTACAATTTAAATCAACTGGTCCAAATCGAAGTCCAATTCAGATCAAACCCACTGTTGCACAAGAATTTATAATAGAGACTAGGATGCAAAATATTTGAGCCATCAATGGAAAAAATAGCTAGAAGGGAAGCATTCGGGAAAAGGAGGACAGAAAAGTCTAAGATTGAATCAGTTCACAGATGACGTAACACTGGAAACTAATAAACTTTACAGACTTCGTATTCTTTCTTCACTTCTGGTCCTTTAGCAGACATTCTGTCTGTACATAACAGACAAAAATTAATTTTGCTACATTAAGGTCTAATTGCTGGTTGTATATACTATGATCTTATCATAGATACAAAGCATAAGCCAACTATGTGATCCTTTGAGCCAGAAACATGATCTGTCAGCTGTATTTAATTAATCCAGAAAAAAATTAACAAAAGTTCAATGGTCCTGAACACAAGCATGGTACGAATATGCAAGTCAGCAACAAATATGTCTGTCATTGCCTGCAACAACAAATATGCATGTTCAATTGTTTAAGAACATGCATATTAACAGGAAACTTTCACTGTGTGCTGCAACAACAATTGAACAAATATGCATGTTCAATTGTTTAAGGTTATATTTAACCATAGATGTCTCACCACCAACAAATATGCAACAACATGTTTCAGAGAAAGTAACAGAACATGTAGAAAAATATAACCTTAAACAACCAAAAACGATCTGATAGTTTTTCAGTTCATGTTCGTGCGTGTTAGCCGAAACATAAAGAAAAAGCATTCTGAAGTTTTTGGAAGAATAATGGAGTGTTCTACACGCGCCTAGTTTGAAGGTAAAGTGAGATTAGTTTGAAGGTAATGTGAGATTAGTAAGTATCCTTTGATAAAACTTAATTAGAAGTCTAAAATCTAAGTATGGTTTGATAACTGAAATTTCATAAGTCTGAAATCTGAAATCCGAAAACTGAAATTTATATTAGGCTGAATTGATTTATCAAACAGTGCTTAGTTACCCTTTTTCTTATTCTCTAAAATCACTTTCTATACCTTAAAGAAGAAAAGAAGGCTACATTTAACACTAATTCTTATATATTTAGATCATTCTATACATACATAATTTACCCTCTTATTTTTATTATGTGTACATTATTCTAAATTTGATAAATCAACTCCGAACCACTTACAACACACAAAATTCCAATAGAAAGGTAATCAGCCAATTGGATTCCAAACAATAATATGTTGCACTTTAACATATGAAAATAATTAGTCAAACGTTATGCCTGTCGGAATGATTGAATGTTCTTGCTGCACATTACATCATTCACATGTAAAGTACATCATGAAGAAACAAATTGAAAAATCAGAACAAAAAGGAGCATTAGTTTCCTTAGAAGTAGCCAACACAGATATATCCAACAGAGGCACGTTTACAAGCAAAATTTGATGCAGGATTCTTAAAGCTTGCAAAGATCTAAAAAAATATATTGTGAATAAAAAAAACTCGACTTCTGCAAGTCGAGTTTGATACCTATACCTATTCCACAAGTATTTGATACATATACCTATTGCACAAGTATTTGATACCTATACTACTTGAAGCATCGGTCATAACTTATCAAGCATGCACAAGAAACTTATAGTGAAATGCAGGACTAGCAGTCAATGAGAAACAACTTGGAACAGCAGAAATGACACATAAATTCTGAACTCCACATCTTCTAAAGGTAAAAGATAAAACAAAGCTCAATAAACAAATTGATTTGTTATGGTTCCTAGAAACAGGCTCTAACAATTCATATTCTTAGGGTGCCAGATGGATTCATTTTATTCCATTGCAGACGTGCGCTATCTACAGTACCAATAGCCAACATTATAAAAAATGCAGACATAATGAAACCAAAAATTAAAAACAAAAGAGACAAAAAAAGAAAAAAGAGAAGAATACTTGGATAAAATTGAAGATGCAGAATGGATAGTTAGGAGGGAAATTAAGCCATGACTTTTCAAATCACCTTCTATTCAATTTTTCAAGCTTTTGTTTATTTTGATTGAAAAAGTTCTGAAGTTATTTGGTTCGCATAAGGTAGCCAAATCCAGAAATGAGAGAAATAATAATGGTGAGACATGAGAATTAAAACATATAAAAAATTTTCAAAAAAGAAACCATTAAGAAAAATTCATCTAAATCCCAATCTGCAATTCCTTATTCCGAATAACCAAATAAACACACAATAAATTTAAAATCAGAGTTAATAATCAAAAAAATTTAAGATCACGATCACAACTAAAATCAAAAGAACCTACCCTTGGGCGCAGCTCTGGGTGGAGGCTCTTGCTCCTCTGGCTCTTCTTCTTCTAGCTCACCAGAGAAACGACTTCTCAACTTACGCAGATATGAGGAGGCTCCGATTCCGCGCTCTTGCTCCTCTAGCTCTTCTTCTTCCAGCTCACGAGAGAATCGACTTCTCACCTTTCCAGATATGAACACATGTAGAAATTTCACGTTGTGGAAGAAGGAGCGGGAAGGATGGGCGAAGAAGGTGCCGGTGGAAAGGAGGAATGCGCCGGGGAATATAAGAATTTGGTGCCGCCGATCAAGGAACTGTTGGGAAGAATCCGGCAAGTTCGCCTCACGCATGTGCTCCAGAAAAAAAAAAAATTTACGGCAAATTGTCTCGCCAAACTTGCGTTGAATGATACCCAAATTGTGACGGGTCCCTTCACACATTTAATTGACCCGTCAGATGCCGTGCAAAACACCAAGCCAACAAATTTCTAATTATATATTAGCACCACATTTGTCATTTTCTAACAAAACATTCACCCAAAATTTTTCATTTTCTACAAGTTTCGTATTGTATTATTTTTACGTATAGACAAAAAGAATATGCAGTAAGTGAAATAATACTTTTCTCTCCTTGAATTAATTGTTTAGTTTCTGATATATTAATATTAAAAATATAATTAAATACATTAATAAGTGAAAATATAATTAAATACATTAATAAGTGAAAACAGAGGAAGTACGGTCTTGTTTGCCTTGAATAGCATGAATTGTCAATTCTGCTCTGTTGGCCTTTGTAATCTTCAGATTGGTTTCAAGTAAAAACTTGGATGATTCTTGTGGTGATTGATGTTGTCAAACAGCAGCTAAAGAGTTATAATACATTACAAATCAACTCCAAAAGAAGAGAATCAGTAACAGAATAATTCTGTTCAAATGTACATTTTAAAAACCTCAGAATTTACAATCATCAAGAATTTACAACAATCATCAAGAATTTACAACAAGAATGAACACAAAATACATTCACGGCCCAGAAGGTAAATCAACCACCAGTACGGCACACCCGTAAGGAATCTACGGCAAAAACGAGCACAAAGCACCAACTCACATTCGGATAATTCGTTACAATTGCCTCAGGTATCTATAGTACAGGTATTAATTACCCGCACTGCAGATTAGGACTAAAATCTGTAGGCCATAAGTGGCAAACAGGACTTACTTCCACGTGCATTACTTGAAGCTCTTAGGTCACATTACCAGATTAAAAGCATTCCCATCGATCAGAAACTAAGGCGAAGATTTGGTAAATGTGCTAAAGGATGTCACAGCTTTGAGAACTCATCTGGCGGAACTACTGGACAGAGTAACGAACTGAAATCTGAAAAGAGGCGACAGTCACTTACACACATGCGTACTTGTTGCCACAGAAGCAATTCTTGAAAAAGTCCCACAAGGAAAGCAGAGAGTCTTTAAGCCTACACAAGAATGAAAAGCTTCTAATAATACATTTTTATACTGTATAATCAGTTCAACAAATGTGCAGCTAAAATAACCTAGTTCCAAAGATAAAATAATTTGTTAATCTGATCACAAAATGAAGAATAAAAGATACTAATGAAACAAAAGGGGTGAAAATGGACTCAAAGTAGCCCACTTTGAAACTGTAGCCCACTTTGAAACTGTACAAGATTTTTTACTACAACCTTAGCCTATACTACCTAGTGAAAATGGACTTACAAAGGTTTAATCAAAGTAATACCAAAGCTATCAAATGAAGTGTCTGCCATAAACTGCAAACTCGGAATATGGTACATTTGAGTTTACCACTAGTTTACCATCTGGCTAAAGAATTATCCATGAGAAGGAAGAGCGAAGCAATAGGAAAAGAAAAATACAGCAAACCAAAAGGAAAGAACAAGAAACCATTCTCAAGCTTTACTCTTCAGTCTAAATCTTAATTCCTTGTATGATTAGAAGAACACAATGATCAAATCAAGATATGCCTACTAATTGCTGCAACCTAAAGCAGATACGATCTCATGTAAATTCATGCAAGGAAATAAGATGTAATACCAGTAAGAGAATCGGTTATAATGTCAAGAAAAATCTTCACATCATATTTTCTTTAGGTAACAAAGTTCAGAAACTTACATAATGCATGGTTTAGACTAAATGTTTCTCGGTCCTGATCAACATTGCAGACAGAATTCAATCAACAAATCAACAAACCCTAGACAATCTATCAATGAAATAAATGAAAATCAAAAACAGAATCACCATATTACGCAAAAACTAGACAAACACAGATGATTCATAAAACTTAAAGATATTTTAGGTACCATAACCTAAACCTCTATAAACCACATCTGAAAAATTCGATAATCACTTGATTGCAGGTCAGGAATTAGGAGTTAATACTAGAGCAACATCAAACTTCAGTAACTTGTTTGAGTAACAATAAAGGTTCTTTTCAGAATATAACAAAGTTAAAATGTTCACCATTCTATGTCCAACTCATTATACTCCAATATAATCCAAGGTAAATCAAGAACAGAAAAAAACCATCTTAAGAGACCCGATAACACCAAAGATATACACATGGCTACAACAATAGAACAACAAGAAATTAATAAAACACAAAAACAAAAAAAATATGGTAGCACTCACCAAATCCTATCCCCAAATATATATGGTAGCTCTGTTTGGGTCTCACTACGCCACCACAGCTACAACCATGGCTTCTTCCTCCCCTCCAGATTTCAGCAAAACATCAAAGCTCGAGAGGTACAACAGCTATATCAGGAGAGTTAACAGCACAAAGCTCTTAGCTGCCTCCTCCAAGCTCCTCTTCCGAGCAACCCTTTTTGCCGCCCTAATCCTCCTCCTCTTCTTCACTTTAAACTACCCTCCACTCTCCGACAACAACGCCGGCCACCATATCCACACTACCAACAATTTCCTCTCCTCCGCCTTCTACGGCAGCGGAGCTGCTTGGGAGAAGCAAGTTCGTCACTCCTCCACCCCTCGCCGTCCTAATGGCTTCTCAGTTTTGGTTACTGGGGCGGGAGGATTCGTCGGGACCCACTGTTCTCTGGCGTTGAAGAAAAGAGGCGACGGTGTTCTGGGCTTAGACAACTTCAATTCCTACTACGATCCTTCACTCAAACGGGCCAGACAAAGCTTGCTCTCCAAGCATCAGATTTTCGTGGTGGAGGGTGATTTGAACGACGCCGAACTGCTCAAGAAATTGTTCGACATTGTCCCTTTTACTCACCAAATCCTATCCCCAATTAAGAAAACACAAAAACGAAGGAACCAAATCCCAATTACCCAAAACCAAAGAAAAGGGAAGTGAGAAAATGGTACCTGCGCTGGGAAGTATTCACTTGAATTCGATTGGACCAAAGCAAGCAAAATTTTCCGACAATCGTTGAAGGAAAAGTTGATTGAGGGCTTTTGGTGCTGAAGAAATTGAAAGATCCGAATTTGGTTATAACCCGGTTTTCGACCCGGATTTCGACCCACGAATTATTATAAGTAAAAAAGTTAATATTAATAGAATGTCTTTAAACATATTGTTTAGTGATATTTTTAATAAATGTCTCTTAAAATAATACTTATATAATATAAAAGCATAAATAAGTGTCATATTAAGAATTTAATTATGACACTTATATTAAAATGTCTTTATAAGAGTGTCATTACAAATAATTATTATTTAAATGTCTTGATAATATTTCTATGATGACATTATTATTAAAGTGTCTTAAAATAAGTGTCCTAATATCTAAATTTTTTAGTAGTGGTTGGCGATAATGAGATTGAAATTAATTAAAAAAATACACGAGGTGTCACATCTATAAAAAATTTTTGAGTTCGGTCTTCTCATTTACCTAGAATTCATGTCGAATATAATAGTGTTGGTGATCCTGTTAGAGGCGAATGTAGTACACTTAATGAATTTTTAGATACAATAGCTAGAAATAGTCAATATTGTCCCCTTGATACTACAAATTTGCATAAGATACCAAGTGAAAAAAGATTAAGATGCTAACTGTCGTAAAAGTACAAGTTCTTTGAGTTTTTTTTTTTTTGTTTGTTTTTACTTGTTTTAATTGATAATTGTTCATGTTTTCATACTTTGCAAAAAAAATTACTGTTTGACAATTTACATTGTGATGCAACTACGATTTCATGTCACTCCTGTTACATAGAACAAACTTTTGAGTTCTATTGGCTGAAAATGGAGAAGTTGGAAATATTATTTGAAAACAAAATATTGGGCTAAGGCTCCGATTGAGCTTCTAGTAGATGATATGGATGAATGAGTTTCCATTGACATAGATGAAGATAAGTTCTTATTGGAACACAAATGATGCAATGGTTTGAAATGATATTTGTTTTTATTGTTCTTGGTATATATTGATTAAATTTACATATTTCATTGTGATTTCAGAAGAAATGTAAAATGAAGAATTCTATAGTAAAAAGGGTTCATTGTCAGAGAACCGAAAAAATATCATTTGTTGGAACTGAACACAAACTGGTAATATTTGTAAAAATTTCTTTTTATATTTCATTTGTTTTGACCTTTTTGTTGATTTAACTAACATTGTGTTGATTTAATAGATAATAGAAAAAATATGCGCCCCAAATCGTGTTGAATTTTTTGGTTCATGCTATATTAAAAATCAAGTGATGGTAGGCAAAACAAAGATATAACACCTAAATTTGATGGCATGTTAAACCAAGAAAAGACAATTATGGTAAGATTGATCAAAGATTAGGATTATTCATATCAAAATTTACATTGTTTGAACACATATTTTAAATGTAATACAAATGTGATACTTTTGATTTTTCCTTAGGTTGGATTATATGTTTATATCAAACGTGTAGTTAATCCAACCAAAATTATTGTTAGGTGTTAATCTTTGGAATGGAGGAGGATATATTTTTGCTACACAAATGTTTAATGGGGTACTCTTTCGAAAATGTTTTTATAAGATATTTAAAATCATTTAGACAAATTATAAATTTATTATTATTTAATTTGTAAGATAATAATATTTTCATTTTTTCTTAATTATAATTCTTCCCTCCAAAATCTTTATTCTTCTATCCAAAATCTTCATTCTTCTATCATACTATACCAGCTCTAATATTAAATAAGAGAATTAAATTAAATCAAATATTTTATTATCTTTTCCTTTTCACTTTTTAAAATATTTTACTAGCTCAAACCATCTTGATTCCTCAGGTACTGCAACTGTTCACTCTCTTGGAAAATTTCCTTGAAGAAATTGACCCCAACCCAATCCAATCCGTTCAATTGAATTCATTCCGAGATTTTAAATTTTTGTAAGTCAATAATATAATAATATAAAAATAATATTGATCGAATTTCAATCAAAATAACCCTATTAAAATATTTCAATGGTGTGGTGCCGCCCATGGGTTCAGTGAACATAGATAGATAGAGAGGCTAATAATATTGGACAAATATGTGCATGAGTTCATCAATACATATCCATAAGTGGGGACCCTTTTACTATTTATCATCAATCATTACGATGTAATAATCAAAATTAAGAAACGGGATTTACGGTGATGACATTTTATCTGTAGGAGCAGCAGGGCTCAACAAAGTACAAGAACAAGGAGCAGAAAAAAATGGAGGTTGAGGAGCAGCAAATCAAACCTAAAGTTTTCCAAGTGGATTCCAAGGAGACTTGGGATTTCCATGTTAATCAAGCCACAGCTCGAGGCTGCCCTGTTAGTGTTCCTTCTATAGTGCAACTTTATATTTTATTGGCTGCTGAAAGTTCCTTCCTTTTTTTACCCTTCTGTCATTAGCGCCTAAATTAAGTCCTGGATTTACTTGCTTCAGGTCTTACAGCACGATTTAACATCTGATCAGCATTGGAGATATCTGATTAATGGGTTTTTTTTTTTTTTTTTTGCCGGCCCTTTTTGGCTTTGGGTTGGGCATTTTGGATTTAGGTTATAGCGCACTTTGCAGCTGATTGGTGTATACCATCGGTGGTAATGAAATCTGCGTTTGAGGAATTGGCTTCATGTTATGAAGGTGTAGTCTTTGTTTCGGTTGATGTGGACGCAGTGAAGGTAACGAGGAGTATTTCTTATTCCGCTTCTGTACGGATCAAATTTTGATTCTTTAGTTTATCACTACATGATTCAGTGGCTATAAAGAAGTTTTCGGTATGAATTTGTTACCTACTTTGGCATTATGGTTATGTTCAAAGGTAAAAGAAACATTTCTGTCATTTGGGAATTGAGAGATGTTACCGTTAAGTAGGCATTGCGCTTACATTTAGTTTGTTTGATCACTAAGGGAGATGAAATCCTGGTGAGATTTATATCGCCATGGTCCTTTTCAACTGCATATTTCAAACCTGTCAGAGAAGAACCAGGCACTCTCCATCTTCTAAAGAAGATACAATAAGCTAATTTAACCTCCAAATCAGGGGCGGATCTATAAATTTTGGGATGATGGTGCCTAATTTGAGAGAAACAAATAAGGAATGAATGCTAGGAGTGAAGGAATGAATGACCGAGAAGAAGAAATAATTTGGAGAGAAGAAGGTGAATAGGAGAATTCTAAGAGGGGATAGGCAGAACCACCGGGCATAAGAGTGCTATTACAGGCTCTTGCTTCATGCTGGTTTAGCCACTGCTCCAGATTGTTGAACTAGCTAAGGTATTATGAAATATTTGTGCCAGTATGTGTGTAAACTTCTCGGTTTGTAACGTTTTGATTCTCAAGAAGTCCAATCTCATAGGGGAAAAATGAAAAACGGGACTTGTTAGCAACTTGGATAGAGAAAGTTAACATTCCTTTTTCCGGCCTGATGTTGCTAACTTTTCCTAGATTCATACATGCTCCCTCCGTCCCAAAGAGAGAGTCTTGTCTATAGAACTGGTAATTCTCAGTGATATGTTATTTGGAGTTGTATTTGCTGTTAAGTATGATTCAAAGTTCCAATTTAATCACAACAAAATTCAAATCTGAAACTTCAAAATATATGTGGAACAATACCTCCCCAAGTCTCTTTCTTCTTGTGCATACCAGCAGACTCTCTTAGAAAATATGCATCTGAATGTCTCTTTAAAATGCTATCACCTTATGGTTGGTATAACGTTTCGTGAAGAAGTAAATCTACTTGAACCCTCTGGCTGGTTCACTACGAAGCTTTAATGGCTTTTCATGATGTATTTGCAGGATGAAAATAACACATCTTAATTATAATATTCTCATTTGCTGCTCCTCCCTTCCGTTCTTCATGTTTCAGTTGCAATAAGCTTTGACTTGTTAACTTGTGGTCATATTTCTGTTGTAAGAAACTGGTAATCAGCGGCATAAAAGTTGTCAGTTTGACTCTGCCTGTCAAATATTTAGGATCAAACACAAAATAGGAACAAGTATGGCGATGCTGAGTAAACTGAATTGAACGTTTCTCTCTTGTTTTCTTAGGAGGTAGCCGCCAAATATGAGGTTAAAGCAATGCCAACATTTCTGCTTCTGAAAGAAGGAGCTCCTGTTCAGAAGGTCGTTGGTGCCAACCCTGATGAAATCAGGAAAAGGATCATCGAGAGTTTGGTCCAATCCACTGTAGATATTGTTGCTTAACAAAAGGATCGATAGTTTTCTTGCTCGTTATAGCAGTCTGTATATTATGATGTTGTAGTTCCAACTTCATACAACAAACAGTGAACTAATGTTTGTAAATCTGAAGCAGATAAATAAACAACTTATAACTAAGTTCAGTTCAGTTACTAACGTATTACTCTAATTATGGGACGAATTCTTGACCTGTTTTTTTATGATTCTTCAACCGCATATAATTTTACCAAGATTTTGTGTCTTGGTGACACCAGATCAAACATCAACATCGTTCAGATATTGGCCCGATCAAGTTGCTGTGTGGATCTCATCATAGTGGCCTCTTCTGATGGTTACCAGGGATTTGAGGGTACGAGATATGGGATTTTGAACAGTATATGGATAATGATAAGAAGACAGGCCTATGGCTATGAATCAATACTACAAAAGTTTGCATCAAATGGAAGCTAGGGTGCTCAAAAGGCTTTGAAGAATGGGGGGCAGGAGCATGGGTATGGCACAAAAGTTGGTCAATATCAATCATTTTTATAGAAATTTACTATTTGTGTAACTAAATTGTTATTTATATATATAAAAAATTAAAATAATTATAAAATGACAAAAAGCTATTTGTATCAAAAAAAAATTAAAATAATTATTAAATGACGAAAATGGCCCTATGAAGGAAAAAAGTAGAAAATTGCTAAGTAAATATCAAAAACGTAACTAAAATGCGTTTTTTTCATTTACACAAACAAAGAGAATAACGTTTCTGATCTGTAAAATTTAATTCCAATGACGTTTTAATACAACTAAAACGTTAAAAATCTCCGATAATGACAATAAAAAATGTATCACTTTAACGTTTCATGTTTAACAAAAAAGTCAAATTGGAGCGTTTCAACCTTGGTTCGCTCGTTAAAATGGTGCGTTTCCACCATGACTCGCTCGTTAAAATGTCGCGTTTTTGTACAAGTACTTGGCCAATTTCTCAGGTGTTATGGGACGTAGCGGGACGTAGCTGGACGTATTTGGACGTGGTGCTAGTTGTTTTGGACGTAGTGAGACGTGATAGACTATGTTATGTGAAAAATTCAGGTAAAATTCACACGTATGGATGTAGACGTTTCTAGACGTGGTACTTGTTATTTTTGACGTGGTGGTAATTGTTCTGAGACGTGGTGGACTGTCTTTGTGAAAAAATTCTGTTTAAATTCACATACTTGGATGTAGACGTTTCTGGACGTGGTGCTTGTTGTTTTGATGTGGTGCTAGTTGTTCTAAGACGTGGTGAACTGTCTTTTTGAAAAAATTATGTTTAAATTCACATTCACATGTATGTACCCACGGTGCAGGGTATAATTTCTGGTCCAAAGATTACAAATATAGGCCTTGAGTCCAAAGATTGAAAATATTGAAAGCAACTCTCCAAAAAAAAAAAAAAAAATCCAAACAAATTCTTAACTAAAAAACGTTCGGGCAATCATTTTGTTGACGTCCAAAGAAGATTTAGTACGAGAATCATCACGAAATGATAAGTTTTTGATTCGTAATGTAATTTTTTTTTTTTTTGAAAAATCGTAGTTTGAAACGCACAAAAATGACGTTTTGAATAGGTTTAAACACTACACCTTAGCTATTTCGCCATGGCTCTCTCATTTTTTTTTGTTGCGTTTCATATTGCTATTATGTAAAAAGTGTAGCGTTTTTTATATGTATTATGTAAAAAAAGCTGCTTTTTTATATCTATTATATAAAAAGTGATGCGTTTTCTTTATGAATCATGTAAAATATGTTGCCTTTTTTTGTAAGAATCGTTAATGTGCTGCGTTTTTTGTAGAAATAATTGTAATTTAAAATACATTACGTTTTTTTGTATGAGAATTGTTAAAGTGTTGCGTTTATACTATTACATATGTAATTTTGACTGTATTTTTGTATAATTGAATATTTAAAGTGTTTAGTTTTAATTTATGTCTATATTTATATACAGGATGACGATGATGAGTACGAGGAGGAGGATGAGGAGGTTTATGAGCAGGAGAATGATGAAGAGGAGGATGAAGAGGACAATGAGGCGGATCATGCTCAATGAGAGGCGGTGGAACTTGAACCTAGCGCAGATTTGAGTGGTTATTTTCAGATTGACAGAGAGTTTCGCACTATTAGTGCTGCTTTGAAACATTGCCAGAAAATAGCTAAGCGGCTTATGTTCCTCATTACAAAGAGAGTGGGCAATCAAGGATTTGCCATGTATTACTTTTTGTGCAAGCGATGGAGAGATCCACTGAAAGCCCCTCTCCCTACCAAACGGAACAATACAAGAAGGAGCGGATGTAATTGCCCTTTCAGGTTGACTTGTAAGAGAATTGACCTGGGACGTCACAAGGTTTATACAAATCCAGGAGCAGCGTCAACGCACAATCACACTGGTATTACTTTATTTACGCATAATAGTAATTAAGTTTATTGATGTTTAGTATTTATGAACTATTAATATAATTAAATGGGATTTACAGGTATAATGTATCCATATGGGCACAGACAGCTGAGCCATTTTACTAAAGAGTCAAAGGCTATTGCTGAATTTATGCTTGGGCAAATGTGAAGCCAAAGTGTGTTCAGGAAGCTGTTAATAAACAGTTTCCCGATACCCAGGTACCAATCAAATGCATTTACAATTTGAAAGGAGAGATGAAGACAGCTGGGTTGGAAGGTAGAAATATTGGCAACAATTTCTGCACTTGGCTGAGGAGAAGCAGTATTATGTCAAGATTCTCAAGGATGCGAACACTGATGAGATCACACATGTCTTCTTCGGGTATCCAACCTCAATTCATATGTTCCACAGATGGTATTGGGTGGTGGGGATTGATTCTACCTACAAGACCAACAAGTACCAAATGTCCATCGTCGAGATGGTAGGTATGACTCCTACCAATAAGAATTTCAATATTGCATTTGCTATTGTTAGAAATGAGACAAAGGATACATACAATTGGGTGATGAAGAACTTGAGATTTTTGCTACCTGCTAGTTTGGTACCTAGTGTGATTGTGACCGATAGGGAGTTGGGTTTGTTGCAGCCAATTAAGTATCATTTTCTCGCTTCACATCACTTGTTATGTTTGTGACATATTGGGCGTGATGTCAATGCTTGGTTGGAAAAAAATGTTGGGAGAAGAAACAAAAACTTAGCATATGATATCTATGAAAACTGGTGGAAGAAAATTATTAAGACCCCAACTGTAGAAGAGTTTAACCTTTTACTGCAGCAGTTGAATGTTAAGTACTCTCTAATTGAGCCGTTGGCTGTTGATTATTTTGAGACTACATGGCTCATTCACAAAGAGAAATTTGTTCGGGCTTGGACAAATCAATTTCTCCACTTAGGTAATACTTACACTAACAGTGTAGAGGCTTCGCATACTGCAATGAAAGATTGGCTGAATTCTTCCACCAATACTCTTGACACTTTGTTCACCAAGATCGACTCCCATCTCAGCCATTTGTGCCCTCACATCGGGTTAGTTTAATTATTTAATTGTTTAAGTTTTTTATTTCACTATAGTAATATTTAATTACAATTCATTATTAGTTCATATCATTGATTTTAGTATAATAATATTTAATATGTATTGTTTATTTTAATTTATTTCACACTATAACAGTGGCTCGCTTGAGGCTTCCATTTCCACGACTCAAACAAGTATGCAGGGATTTCCATACTGTTATTTGAACAAGTATGTGTCACACCATTGTTTGAAGTTGGTGAGGGAAGAAGTTCGAAGGAAGAATAAGTTGGCCGGCGCAGTACTCGAGCAATGTGGATGCGTGCCCAAGGTGACACGTGGGATTCCCTGTGCTTGTGACATATTCAAAGCACAGTCATTGCCGGACTATCCCCTACTCCCAAGCGTACATGAGTTTTGGAAGAGGTTGACCATTGTGCCATCCTAGGGGGATTCGAATTACATTGATGAGGACATCATGTACTTTTTAATATATGTACTTTAATAATGGTCATTCGATTTCATCTATGATAATTTTTAAAAGTAGTTTATGTTGGATCGTGTCAAGTGTTGAGAGGGGGGGGTGAATCAACACTTTATCAATTTTTCTTTCAACTAAAGGATTCCCTCTCAAATGTTAGCTCAGTTAGAGCTTATTGTTGAACTCACGTTTTAGCTTAGATGGACTGTTGGCAGATCAGATCAACCAAGGAAGACATCAGATCAACCAAGGAAGACATCAGATCAATTCAATCACTCAAGGAGGGTTTACTTACACAACCATGACACTCCTGTTCAAGCTTACAGTTTGATAATACCACACCAGTCAAGACACACTCAAAGCAGTAAATGTGCAAGGGGGATTTTTACGTGGTTCGATCAAATGATCTACATCCACGGACAGATTCACTCCTGTCAATCTTCACTATCACAGAATCATTCAGCTCTGGCCTCACTGACCATAAGCAACATAAACAAGAGCTCACTGCTCAACACATTGAGGTTCACTACCTCTACAAGTTCATCAACTAAAACAATAACATGTAAATCTCTGTTGTGCTGCCTTTTCTACACAAATATCTTTCAAAATCACTTAATGAAAGACGTTTGATAGTGTTCTAGGCTTACCACCTGAAGCTGCAATCTCAGGGTCAGTTCTCCCGATTCTGCTCCTCCTCAGCTTCTTCTTCTCCTTGACTTCTGCCTCTCCAGCGCTTCAGCTTCTCCTTGTGCAGCAGACTGTTTCTTTCTCTCTTGTGTTTCTCATATCATCTTTTTCTGCTCTCACTCTTTTTCTCCTCCCTTTTCTCGGTTTCGTTCTGTTCAGCACTCACCTTGGCTGCTGCTCCTCTCTCTCTCTTTTTCTTTCTTTTCGTGCCTTCTCTCTCTTTGGGTTTTTCCTCCCAATGTGGTTTATCCTGCATTCTGCAGTTGTTGTGCCTACCACACCTACTCATCTGCCCGTTTCTTTTCCCAGAAGAAAAACTGTGCCCTACGTGCGGTGTGTCAGCATATCTTACACGGAAGGCGGCTCAAGATTCATATAATCCATTTTCAACCTTTTTAAGTTGCAACTTGCTTGCCATGTCATATTGTTGACTGTACTCCTTCAGACTTTCTCGAGTAGCTTGTCTTAGATATGTTGAAACAGCAGAAGTGATCTGATCTTAGCTTATAGCTGATCTGATGTGCCCGGCATTTGATCTGATGTCACGCTTCGGTTGATCTGATGTTAGCATGCAGTTGATCTGATGTTAGCCTTCGGTTGATCTGATGTTAGCTTGCAGTTGATCTGATGTTAGCCTTCGGTTGATCTGATGTTAGCTTGCAGTTGATCTGATGTTAGCCTTCGGTTGATCTGATGTTAGCTTGCAGTTGATCTGATGTTAGCCTCCGGTTGATCTGATGTTAGCTTGCAGTTGATCTGATGTTAGCCTCCGGTTGATCTGATGTTAGCTTGCAGTTGATCTGATGTTAGCCTCCGGTTGATCTGATGTTAGCTTCATGTCACAACGTTCTGTCCAGCAACTCAGAACCATCCATGTAGCTCCTGCAGTTCTTCTGATCGGCACTTCTTGATTCTTTTGTATTTCTGCTCGCTCACCGGATTGCTAGATACTTCAACATGATGCTCCTGCGTCTTCTGAATCTTTGGGAGACTTTTAGAGTCGCGCGTTTGAGGTGTGATTCACTAGCCGTCCTTGACTTCAGCTTCTTAGGTGTCTGCTCTAGCTCTCCAGCCTTGAGTTGTTCTCTTCTGCTGCAAATATGTTTTGTTGCTGACTTGCCTTGCTTCTGTGAAACTAAGCTGCTGAGCAATCCCTTGAGAATTTGATCTGATCTTTACTTCCGTTGATCTGATCTGTGTGGCCTTTGATCTGATGTGCGCGTAACTTGTCTGTGCAGCCTTTGATCTGCTGTGCGCGTAACTTGATCTGATCTGTGCAGCCTTTGATCTGATGTGCGCGTAACTTGATCTGATCTGTGCAGCCTTTGATCTGATGTGCGCGTAACTTGTCTGTGCAGCCTTTGATCTGATGTGCGCGTAACTTGTCTGTGCAGCCTTTGATCTGATGTGCGCGTAACTTGATCTGATGTGCGCGTAACTTGATCTGATCTGTGTAGCCTTTGATCTGATGTGCCAACAGTACACTTCCTTCTCATTTTGGCACTTCAGTTTATTCATCGGCTTCTTGCTGAGATTTTGTCCAGACAATCCTCATGAACTCAGTCCATTATTGCCTTAGTAATTCACAGATTTGTCACAATGTGGTTGCAACAATTACAACACAACATTGGACTTTAATAAAGGCTAAGAAAGCTTCATTGTAGCAGCTCCAATGGCTCAACAATCTCCCCCTTTGGAATTGTTGGCAACCACATTTGCAGCCAATCAGTCAACTCAGTGCTAAGCTCCCCCTGAACCTTATTCCCCCTGAACCAGCTCCCCCTGAACCTTATTCTTCTACATAGTAAGCTCCCCCTGCATAGAGCTTTTCAACGTCCTTCTCTCCCAAGGACAATACTGCTGCGTCTGGCCGGCCTGCTGCGGCTATCTCTCCCCCTTTGACAACCAATTTCAAAGGGATTTGGGGATGCTCAACTGATTCAGCATGAGAAGGAGGACTGCACTCCCATTTGCATCCTCAAAGTTTCAAACACCTCGGCTGGAAGAGGCTTTGTCATTACATCAGCTATTTGTTTAACTGTGGGAACATACTCTAGCATAATTTCTCCTTTCTCAACCTTGTCCTTTATGAAGTGATACTTGATTTCTATATGTTTGGCTCTCGAGTGCTGGACTGAATTCTTTGACAAATCAATGGCACTTTTGTTGTCACAAAGAATTATCAGTGGCAAGAGAACTTCTTCTTTAAGATTTTGCAGTTCAGATCTCATCCATATAGCTTGAGTGCATGCCTTGGTTGCTGCTATGTACTCAGCTTCAGCAGTGCTTAAGGCTATACTTTCTTGCTTCTTGCTTAACCAGCTCACACATCTATTTCCAAGAAAGAATACTCCTCCTGAAGTGGATCTCCTGTCATCAACATTTCCTGCCCAATCAGCATCAGTGAAGCTTCTTAATCCCAAGCTTCCTTTCCTTGCATACCACAGACCATAATCTACTGTCCCTTGCAAATATCTTAGCACCCTCTTTAGTGCAATCATATGAGAACTCTTTGGATTTGCCTGGTATCTAGCAGCTTGGCAGACAGCAAAGGTAATATCAGGCCTTGTTGCTGTTAAGTACAATAAGCTTCCTATCATGCTTCTGTATAGACTTTGATCAGCTTCAGCTCCTTTTTCATCCTTGCTCAGCTTGCAGTTAGTTGCCATGGGTGTAGACATTGGCTTAGCATCAGTCATACCAAATTTCTTCAGCACTTCTTTGGTATACTTGGTTTGAGAGATAAAAATTCCAGTTGCTTTTTGATGAATCTGCAGTCCAAGGAAAAATGAGAGCTCTCCTATCATGGACATTTCAAACTCTTCTTGCATCTTTCTAGCAAATTCATGGCACAGCTGCTCCTTATCTCCTCCAAATATTATGTCATCAACATAGACTATGGCTATTAACTGTCCACCCTTTCCATCAAGAACATATAAATTGCTATTTATGCAACTTTTTCTGAAATTCAGATTCTTCAGGTAGCTGTCCAGCCTTGAGTACCATGCTCTTGGGGCTTGTTTTAATCCATACAGTGCCTTTTTGAGCCTGCACACCTTGTTTTCATCTTCACAAACTAGAAAACCATCTGGTTGCTCAATGTACACTTCTTCCTCCAGATTTCCATTCAAGAAGGCAGATTTAACATCCATTTGGAAGACCTTGTAACTCCTTGCTGAAGCCACTGCCAAAAACATTCTTATGGCTTCAAGCCTTGCTACTGGGGCAAAGGTTTCATCCACATCTACTCCTTCAATTTGAGAGTATCCTTTGCACACAAGCCTTGCCTTATTCTTTACAACCTTTCCTTCCTCATTCAACTTGTTCCTGAACACCCATTTTGTGCCTATCACATTCTTGTTTGCTGGCCTATCCACGAGCTCCCAAGTTTGGTTTTTCTCAATTTGGTCCAGCTCTTCATTCATGGCTTGCAGCCATGACTGGTCCTCCAGGGCTTCCTCTATTGACCTTGGCTCAACTTGAGACAGTAGGGCAGTTGCAACCATACTTTTCAGTTGCCTTCTTGTTCTTACTGGAGCTTTGGGGTCTCCAATGATAGGCATCTTGTCAATTCTCTTGTTGTACTTTCTTTTTGCTTTTTCCTGGCCTTCTGTAACTTCTGTCTCTGATCCTTCTGCATCAGTCTCCTCAGTAGCTGATTTCAGCTCCAGGTCTGCCTCATCTTGGCTCTCTAAGTCATCTAAGTGATCCAGAAAATTTTCAGGATCAGTGGCTTTCATCTTGACTTCCTCAACCACTTTCACATCATAGCTTTCCATAATCTTATCCAGCCTCTTGTTATAAACCTTGTAAGCCTTGCTCTTATTTGAGTAACCAAGGAAAATGCCCTCATCAGCCCTCTCTTCAAATTTTCCAAGGCTTTGCTCCTTGTTCTTGATGAAGCATTTGCTGCCAAAAACTCTAAAATACTTCACATTTGGCTTGTGACCATACCAAAGTTCATATGGTGTCTTTTCAGTGTTTGGCCTCAACATGGTTCTATTTTGTACATGCACAGCTGCCATTGTGGCTTCCTTCCAGAAGTGCTTTGGAGTATTGTGCTCCAACAGCATGGTTCTTGCCATCTCAATCACACTTCTATTTTTCCTCTCTACAACTCCATTTTGCTGGGGAGTGTGAGGACTTGAGACTTGATGTTTGATTCCCATTTCCTCCAAGTATTCTTCAAATTCCTGCGAGGTAAACTCTCCTCCATTATCTGATCTCAAAACTTTGATCTTCCTTCCATGCTGGTTTTCTGCCAGTTTCTGAAATCTTTTGAAGCAGTTGAAGGCTTCACTCTTTTGCTTCATGTGCATGATGCACATCATCCTAGTGAAGTCATCCACAAAAAGAATGAAATACATCTCTTTACCTGTACCTTTTCTTTTCATTGGTCCACATACATCAGTGTGAACTAGCTCCAATGGCTTAGAGGTTCTATGCTCCTTGGACTTGTGAGAAAGCTTTGCAAATTTCCCTTTTTGGCATGAGTCACAAGTGCTGTTGTCCCTCTTTAGTACAGGGAGGTTTAACACTGCATTGCACTTCACCAGGCTTCTCATGCTCTTTTGATTTAAATGTCCAAGCCTGCAATGCCAAAGAGTATTTTCATCCATTTTGCTTAGCATGCACAACTTTTCCTTCACATCTATGAGGTATAAATCCTTGTTGTCTCTTATTCCTTTGGCCATGATTTCTCCAGTCTTGCAGTCTTTGATGAAACAGCCATTTTTTGAGAAATCTACTTTGAAACCATTGTCACACAGTTGTCTTACACTCAGCAAGTTGTACTTCAGCCCTTCTACAAACAGCACCTCCTTAGATTTGAACTTTTCTGATCCAATGGTGGCTTCTCCAACAGTCTTGATCTTTAACCCACTCTTATCTGCAAACTTGACAAACCCTCTTTCAACTTCTTTTGTGTTTCTCAGTAGAGTTTTGTCTCCAGTCATATGGCTTGTGCACCCACTGTCAATGATCCATTGGGCTTCCTTAGCTTTTGTTTTAAGTGCAACTTCAGCAATGCAAGCTTCTTCAAATCTGTGCTTCTTCCTCCAAATTTTTCTTGCTGCTGGTATGCCTTGCTGTTCATTCAATCTTTGATTGCTCCTGCTGCAGCTCCAGTGATCATTCTCTTCTAACCCTTCAAAAATTTGAAATCTGTTTCTCAGATTAAGTGGCTGCATTAGAGACTGATTTCTTCTTGTGTAATCTGCTTGGTTTCTTCTTGTTTCTGCTGCAAAGTTTCTTCTATTTGTAGCTTGTTGCAGTGGCTGGGCTCTCCTGCTATTCACTCCTTCAAACCACTTGCTTCTCTTATTTGGCAATCTGCATCTGCACCAGACATTCAATTTCTGATACACTTCTCCAGGTTGTATGATATGGCCTTTTCTGATTTCAGCTTCAGGGATCCTTCTTGAAGTACTTAGGCTTCTTTGATGATAATACTCTTTTCTATTCCATCCTCTTGACTGCATTGTTCTTCCTCCAAATCTCCAGAATGCCTTCCTCCAGCAATTTGCTGCATAGTGACCTGATTCTCCACAGGTGAAACATACTCCAGCAATCAGCCTTCTACTTTTGAGCAGGCTTCTTTGATACATAGATTGTCTCCCCCTCAGCTCGTGCAGTCTTTCATTTTGCTCAGTAGACTTTCTTGATCCATTAGAAATTTCCATCTTCTTAGAATCAACAAAACTAGTTCCTGCCTCTACACCAGCAACACAAATTGAACCTTCTTTGACAAAGGTAACAGTCTTCTTGGTTGTTGCAGCTGGTTGTCCTTCTAATTTTTGATCTCCTTCATAACCAAGACCTTTCTTCCCTTCTGAATGAGATCTCTGCTTGCTGAGGCACTCATCTAACTTCCTTGTGGCTTCTTCAGTTTTTGCAGCCACTTCTTTGCTCCTTGAGTATTCACCATGCTCAGTTTTGCTTGACTGAAGCTCCAGCTTTCCTTTCAATTTTGATTCTACAGTAGTTCCATCAGTCATTTCTTTAGCTTTGATCACAGTTTGTTGAGACAGCAGATCTTCTATCTTTCTTGTTGCATCCTCTAGTTCGGCAGTGGTGGCATCTAGCTTTTCTACCAAGGTTTCACATGTCTTTTGAAGTTCCATCTTTTCTCTTGTACAATTTTTGTGAACCTCAGCTTCATTTTGCATGAGAATCAGTTCCTGCTCCAATTCAGTTACTCTATTCTCCAGTATTGAGTTTTCTTCTTGACTGCTCAAGATGACCTTTTCCATCTCCTTCATTGTCTTCATTGTCTTCTTGTGCAATCTCTTCTGCTCCTCTATCTTGTTGTATGCAAACTCCAGTTCTTCCTCTAGATCCACTTCTTCATCATCAGCTGATTGGTTCTCTAGTTCAGCATCCTCCTTTAATGAAACAGTTGAAGATTTCATCACCATGAGAGTCTCCTCTTCAGCTTCAGACTCATCTTCACTGTCTGAGACATCAGTCTCTTCATCCTCCTCAGAGCTATCATTTTTCTTCTTGCTCAGGTAGCTCCGTTTTCTGTAAGCTTTCCCTTTTCTTGATTTGAAGCTCATCTTCTTCTTTCCTTTCTGCTCAGGCCACCTGTCTGATGGCTTGTCAGCTTCCTCATCTTCTGTTCTCTTGTTCTTCATGAAGCACTTGCTTGCAAAGTGGCCTATTTTGCCACAATTGAAGCATTTTAAGGGCAACTTTCCCTTGTACTTTCCAGTCTGGCCTCTAAAACTCCTTGAAATCAGCACCATCATTCTTTCAAGATCACTGTCTGCTGCTTCATCTTCACTGCTTTCCTCCTTTAGCTTCCTTGAGTGTTTTGTTTTAAATGCTATCTCCTTGACTGCCTTTGAAGTCTCCTCCTTTGAATTTGAAATCCTCATTTCATATGCTACAAGGGTGCTTTGTAGCTCATCTAATGTCACTTTATCTAGGTCCCTCTCCTCTATAGCAGAGACCTTAGAATCATATCTTGCTGGTAGGGATCTAAGAACCTTTTTAACTATATTGGAATCTCCAACACTCTCACCCAGACCCCTCATTGAGCTAACTAATTCAACAACTCTGTTTAGAAAGTCCTCAATGTTTTCACCTTCTCCCATCTTAAGACCTTCAAACTTACTTCTAAGAACCTGCAATTTTGCCTCCTTAACCTTGATGTCTCCCTCATGAATATTAATCAGTTTAATCCATATTTCATGAGCAGTAACACAGTCTATAACTTTAAAGTTCTCTTTTTCTGACAGAGCTGCATATAGAGCATTCCTTGCCTTTCCATCAGCTTCTAAGTTTCTAATTTCTGCAGCTGTAGGATTCTCCTCATCTACGGTTGGTGTAAATCCATGCAAGACTACTCTTTGTACTTGTAGGCCTTGTGCTAAGAGATAAGCACTCATTCTCTTTTTCCATAACTGGAAATTTTGGCCACCGAAATAAGGAACTCCCTTAACAGTCGTTGCTTGATTCCCCATTTCTACTGCTGGTTCTAAGTTTCAACAATCACTTGACAAAAGCAAACCTTGCTCTGATACCAATTGTTGGATCGTGTCAAGTGTTGAGAGGGGGGGGTGAATCAACACTTTATCAATTTTTCTTTCAACTAAAGGATTCCCTCTCAAATGTTAGCTCAGTTAGAGCTTATTGTTGAACTCACGTTTTAGCTTAGATGGACTGTTGGCAGATCAGATCAACCAAGGAAGACATCAGATCAACCAAGGAAGACATCAGATCAATTCAATCACTCAAGGAGGGTTTACTTACACAACCATGACACTCCTGTTCAAGCTTACAGTTTGATAATACCACACCAGTCAAGACACACTCAAAGCAGTAAATGTGCAAGGGGGATTTTTACGTGGTTCGATCAAATGATCTACATCCACGGACAGATTCACTCCTGTCAATCTTCACTATCACAGAATCATTCAGCTCTGGCCTCACTGACCATAAGCAACATAAACAAGAGCTCACTGCTCAACACATTGAGGTTCACTACCTCTACAAGTTCATCAACTAAAACAATAACATGTAAATCTCTGTTGTGCTGCCTTTTCTACACAAATATCTTTCAAAATCACTTAATGAAAGACGTTTGATAGTGTTCTAGGCTTACCACCTGAAGCTGCAATCTCAGGGTCAGTTCTCCCGATTCTGCTCCTCCTCAGCTTCTTCTTCTCCTTGACTTCTGCCTCTCCAGCGCTTCAGCTTCTCCTTGTGCAGCAGACTGTTTCTTTCTCTCTTGTGTTTCTCATATCATCTTTTTCTGCTCTCACTCTTTTTCTCCTCCCTTTTCTCGGTTTCGTTCTGTTCAGCACTCACCTTGGCTGCTGCTCCTCTCTCTCTCTCTTTTTCTTTCTTTTCGTGCCTTCTCTCTCTTTGGGTTTTTCCTCCCAATGTGGTTTATCCTGCATTCTGCAGTTGTTGTGCCTACCACACCTACTCATCTGCCCGTTTCTTTTCCCAGAAGAAAAACTGTGCCCTACGTGCGGTGTGTCAGCATATCTTTACACGGAAGGCGGCTCAAGATTCATATAATCCATTTTCAACCTTTTTAAGTTGCAACTTGCTTGCCATGTCATATTGTTGACTGTACTCCTTCAGACTTTCTCGAGTAGCTTGTCTTAGATATGTTGAAACAGCAGAAGTGATCTGATCTTAGCTTATAGCTGATCTGATGTGCCCGGCATTTGATCTGATGTCACGCTTCGGTTGATCTGATGTTAGCATGCAGTTGATCTGATGTTAGCCTTCGGTTGATCTGATGTTAGCTTGCAGTTGATCTGATGTTAGCCTTCGGTTGATCTGATGTTAGCTTGCAGTTGATCTGATGTTAGCCTTCGGTTGATCTGATGTTAGCTTGCAGTTGATCTGATGTTAGCCTCCGGTTGATCTGATGTTAGCTTGCAGTTGATCTGATGTTAGCCTCCGGTTGATCTGATGTTAGCTTGCAGTTGATCTGATGTTAGCCTCCGGTTGATCTGATGTTAGCTTCATGTCACAACGTTCTGTCCAGCAACTCAGAACCATCCATGTAGCTCCTGCAGTTCTTCTGATCGGCACTTCTTGATTCTTTTGTATTTCTGCTCGCTCACCGGATTGCTAGATACTTCAACATGATGCTCCTGCGTCTTCTGAATCTTTGGGAGACTTTTAGAGTCGCGCGTTTGAGGTGTGATTCACTAGCCGTCCTTGACTTCAGCTTCTTAGGTGTCTGCTCTAGCTCTCCAGCCTTGAGTTGTTCTCTTCTGCTGCAAATATGTTTTGTTGCTGACTTGCCTTGCTTCTGTGAAACTAAGCTGCTGAGCAATCCCTTGAGAATTTGATCTGATCTTTACTTCCGTTGATCTGATCTGTGTGGCCTTTGATCTGATGTGCGCGTAACTTGTCTGTGCAGCCTTTGATCTGCTGTGCGCGTAACTTGATCTGATCTGTGCAGCCTTTGATCTGATGTGCGCGTAACTTGATCTGATCTGTGCAGCCTTTGATCTGATGTGCGCGTAACTTGTCTGTGCAGCCTTTGATCTGATGTGCGCGTAACTTGTCTGTGCAGCCTTTGATCTGATGTGCGCGTAACTTGATCTGATGTGCGCGTAACTTGATCTGATCTGTGTAGCCTTTGATCTGATGTGCCAACAGTACACTTCCTTCTCATTTTGGCACTTCAGTTTATTCATCGGCTTCTTGCTGAGATTTTGTCCAGACAATCCTCATGAACTCAGTCCATTATTGCCTTAGTAATTCACAGATTTGTCACAATGTGGTTGCAACAATTACAACACAACATTGGACTTTAATAAAGGCTAAGAAAGCTTCATTGTAGCAGCTCCAATGGCTCAACAGTTTACATTTTTTATATTTATTTGTTAAGGTATTTCCACGAGACTGTCATTCCTACAGTCTCTATCAGTCCGTCTTTTTTGGCCCGTCTATTGAATAGGGCGTATGTAGAGGAGATGCACCCTGACATGGCCAGTGTTGGAGAGCCAGATGTGTCGGGGCCCCAAAGGGGGCGGCCACCAAGTAGATTACACCATTCTGTGATGCGCGAGTGGAGCGCAAGAGAGAGAGCGACACGTGGCTGACGTGGCAGGGGTCGTTCAAGTTCATCTGGCCGATCGACTGGTCGCTCACACCGCATTCATACAGGCTCAGATGATCGTTCTCCATTACGTACAGGTAAAGAAGCATTTTGTTATGTTTAATTACATTTTTTTAGTTACATTTTATTATTTTTTTGGTTGTATATATACATTATGCAGTTATGTTTATTCTCTGCCATAAAATTAATTGACAGGTTTTGGAGGAGATGTTCATTGTGTGCCAGAATTTTTTCAGCCTTACTGTATAGGCTGGTCAGATGTCAGTGGGGATGGCCATTGTGGTTTCGAGTCATTTCTACTTATCTTTTTGGCCACGAGAAATATTGGAAATTGGCTCGCAGAGCATTGAGTGGAGAGATTACGAGCAATCCGGACATGTATCGAGGTGTATTCCAATCTTTGGAGTTGCGGCCGTTTATGGTGATCACATGGCTATGGTACTTAGGCGAGTAAGTTTTGAAGGCACAGACTATGGTGAACAGCATTGGAATGCTACACCTACCGATTTGTTCCCGCTCGCCTCTTATGCAAATGCACTGGTAATACATCTGAGCAGAACTCGTCCTGATGAAAATTATTCTGTATTACCTTTGTATGCCTCAGGTGGCGACGCACAACCTGAAAGGATGATAGTGTTTGCCCATGTAAATGGGAACCATTACGTACATGTAGATGTGGTAGATGAGTGCCTTATCCCACCGTTGAGCTTTGTTTGGCAACATCAGCGTCATGCTAAAAGTGTGGGAGATTGGCCAAAGAATTTGGAAACTAGGTTTAATGCTTGGACTGAACTGCGTGATGGCTAGGATGTAGATTGTTATGTGAGATATGGTGTATTATATATTGCACCCACGGTACATGTGAATTTAAGCTGATTTTTTCACAAAGACGGTCCACCACGTCAAAAAAAACAAGCACCACCAGAATTTTTACACAAAAACAGTCCACCACGTCTCAGAACAATTAACATCACGTCAGAAACAACAAGCACCACGACCAGAAACGTCTACATCCATGTGTGTGACTTTAAACAAAATTTTTACACAAAGACAGTCCACCACGTCTCAGAACAACTAGCACCACATCAAAAACAACAAGCACCACGTCAAGAAACGTCTACATCCATGCGTGTAAATTTTTAACGCGAATTTTTCACATAATATAGTCTACCACATCTCGCCACGTCCAAAACAACTAGCACCATGTCCAGATACGTCCAGCTACGTCCCGCTACATCCAGATATGTCCAGCTAAAATTACTGGAGCCTTATAGAAAACGCATAGAAAAACATTTTTGACATTGCAAATTTAGCACCGATGACATTTCAAAGAAAATAAAATGCTAAAATATTGCGATCCAGTTAGTCAAAAACTCACTTTAACGATTAATGTTCCAAAAAAATGTTAAAATGGTGCGTTTCTATCATGTTTGCTCGTTAAAATGGTGCGTTTCCACCATAGTTCGCTCGTTAAAATTGTGTGTTTTTTGACTGTTTATATTTAAAACCCATTAAAACGACGAAAACACAACACTTTTCACATCCTCCAAAAATCATTTCAAATTTTAGTCGCGGGTTTCCATTTCTAACGCGATTTTGAGAGGATTTTTTGGCAAAAAACGCACAAGATGGATGGAGAAGATGGCGAATCATCGCAGAGACATGGCGCGGGCAAAGGTCCAATGATAAACAAGGTAAAAATTCGTAATTTTTTGTCAAATTTTTTGTTAATTTACATGATGCCCATAACGTTAGGAAGTTGCGATTTTGTATGTTATAAAACCTACTACTTTGCGATTAATAGGTTGAAAACCACTGTTATGTTGCGTTTTCGTGTGTTTGAAATTTTTTTCGCGTTTAGATATATGATAACCGTAATTGCATGCGTTTGGATGTACTGGAAACAAAAAAAATACTACTTTTGTGGCTAAAAGAAACACTATTCGGTTGCATTGTTAGTGAACAAAAACGCTGGCCGATGACGTTTCATTAGAATGAAATGTTGTACTGTTGCGTTTGAGAGTCAGTGAAACGCAGTACATTTGCGTTTGACCGGTCCAGAAACGTGTACTATCTGCATTTCTGTGTCGGTCAAATGTAAAAATAATGTGTTTGACTGACTATGAAACACAAAAATTGTGCATTTTATGTGATTTCCACTATTTTTACTTGATTTCTATTTAATTTTGTATATTTAATTAGGGTGGTGCTAAGTTAAAACCACCCGTGGATAGACAGCGACCCACAGCCTCTGCTAGAAGGCCAAAGGTACCTGTTATTAGATGAGGAGGTTTAGGGACAGGCAGAGGTCGCGGTGGAGGCGAAGGGGCTGGCAGCGGGATCATTATTGCAGTGGGAGGGCGAGGAGGTGTAGGTGAAGGAGGGTGAGGGCGAGGAGGTGGAGGTGGGCGTGGATGTAAAGGAGGTCAAGGAGGTGGCAGTGGAGGTGGAGGTCGAGGAGTTGGTGGTGGAGGTCGATGAGGTGGAGTTGGCGGTGGCGGTGGAGATGACTCCTCATTTCAGTTGATGAATGAGTATTATGATACTACTGATTCTGATGACACTAATGATAGTGAGGACGAGTCTATTGGGCTACAGGAGGAGGAGGAGCAGCAGCAGGAGGAGGCGAGTGGGAGTGGACGCCCACACTATGAGCAGGGTGAGGGGGATACGTATGGAAGTGACCCCTCTCACCCACACGCTGAGAGGACGATCCGGTACAAGAATCCGGACGACGGACAGTTTCAGGAGGTCGATCGTGCTGCAGGTACACGTTTGAATTTATTTACTTTTTTTTTTGAGAGGATATTTACCTATTTATTTTGAATAATTATTTATTTTAATTTAATTATTGATATAATTTTTTTATTGCTTAGTTAATATTATTAACTGTTTATTTGATTTTAATTGTTGATTTAATAAGTTTGTTAATTTAGTATTCATTTAATTGAATATTTGATAAATTGATTTCATTTGTTAGTTAGTTGTTTATTTTCATTGATTTAATTATTGTTAATTGCATTAATTTGTTATTTAGTTTTTTATTTTAATTGATTTAATTATTAATTGAATTCATTTGTTATGTAGTTTTTTAATGTTAATTTATATTATTATTAATTGAATTCATTTGGTATTTAGTTATTTTATATTTATTTATACGAGTTTTATATTTTGTAAATTTAGTTCACCTTAGGAAGCGCGTCAAGCAGGATTGGAGTTGGTTGATTACAGGGCCCGTTGAAGGGGGCCCTATAGATGATAGTTTGATCCCTAGTTTTGTAGGGCATGTGGTATCTAAGTATTGGCACGAGGGGGAGCCTACCAAATACTACCTTAGATGCCACAATAGGGGTAGCATGAATGACTTATTTGAGACTTGGATTGCATCCATGACTGTAGAGGGTGCACAGATTTTGAGCGGGACGGGACTTGGACATCTCCCCCGCGTTATGCATAGGAGAATTGATGAGCCTCTTATCAATGCATTTATAGAGAGGTGGCAGCCGGATACGAATTCATTCCACATGCCTTTTGGAGAGATGACCATCTTCCTGCACGATGTTTGAGAGATTTTGCATATTCCAGTCGAGGGTCGATTGATCACAGAGACCGTCATCCACAGTACTATCCTGGTCTAGGGGGTTGCTTGAGATTCCTTCAGAGGAGAGACTGTCGAAGGATTTGTACACCAATGGTGGATTTTCGACGCAGCGAGTGATAGAGAGGTGCATGCAGCGGGCCAGGGATGATTCAGATGTGGCCGCTATGGTTTGGAGTCTTATTGGGACTTGTCTATTTACAGACAAGAGTTCCAATAAGTTTATGTCATCCCCTGTAGTGCAGGTGAGGAAGGAGATGGATCAGGTTGGACAGGAGGTGTAGGGAACAGCGACACTAGTTTTCTTGTACCATCACTTAGATTGCGCGAGTCGACACTGGACACAGAGCATTGCGGGGTGCATAACTCTATTGCAGTCATGGATATACGAGCACTTCCCGGACTTTAGACCCCACCCGATGCCCATCCCATTGCAAGGTACACAGGCACATACATTGAGATGGGCAGTCAACAACCATCGCGGTACAAAGGTGCGATCAAGCTCCATTAGACGTGCGCTGGACAAGATGACCGCAGACATGTTTAGTAAATATTTATAAAATATAAATATTATATTTTGGTTTAATATATGTTTTATATAGTTTATTATTTAAGTAATTTCAAATTATGTTTAAATGTTATCTGGATGCCATACGGTCGCAACGCTATAGCGAGGGCTGATTGCGTATAGGGATTACATTGAGCCTTACATGCCCGATTGATGCGTGCGCCAGCTCGGATATGTTCAGTGGATGCCCGCTCGTTTCATCCGTCCTGGCAGGGATACTTATTGCGGTTATACTGGGAGGCCATATGTGGTCAGACACGCCGTGGAGTATGCCAAGTCAGCATGGGAGGAGTTTGGGACAACATCTACCGTGATATCCCTTATAGGGAGGCAGCTGACAGGTGGGGCAGTTCCTCATGGTGCGTGCGTGGATAGGTACTTACAGTGGTTTTGAGAGCGCTCACGTCCGCGTGTCCTTCCAGTTGATCCTCAGGCTGTTATAGAGCCACGTCGACCTAGTTGTGCCGCGTCAGAGTTTGAAAGTATTTTTAACTTTTTAAATTAATTTTATTACATTCAATTTATTAGACTTTAATTTTATTGTGTAAATATTTGTAGTGGATGGGTCGTTTTGGACAGCATCATCATGCACTTTTAGATGCGGTGAGGGAGTGAACACCAGATTTGTACGCGGAGTTCGCACCTGACACTGCTGACATAGAGGATGAGTTTGACCGGTCCATTTGATTTTTATACTTGATTGTATATCTTATTGAGAGTATACTTTCATTTGTATTATTATTTTGATTGTATGTTTGTCGATTTGATATGTTATGTGATTTTGTATTCATTCGATTTTCTTTTTTATCAAACACCAATAATTCAAGTTAGTACTTTTAGTTGAAGAAATTTGGCAACTAAGTTAACAACTTCAAAAACAACTAGCACCACGTCTCAGAACAACTACCACCACGTCAAAAACAACTAGCACCACGTCTCAGAACAACTAGCACCACGTCAAAAACAACTTGCACCACGTCCAGAAACGTCTACATCCATTCATGTGAATTTAAGCTGATTTTTTTCACAAAGACAGTCCACTACGTCTCAGAACAATTAGCACTACGTCAAAAACAACAAACACCAAGTCCAGAAACGTCTACATCCATATGTGTGAATTTAAACAGAATTTTTTCACAAAGACAGTCCACCACATCTCAGAACAACTAGCACCACGTCAAAAAAAATAAGCACCACGTCCAGAAACGTCTACATTCATGCGTGTGAATTTTAGCTGAATTTTTCACATAACATAGTCTACCACGTCTCGCTACGTCCAAAACAACTAGCACCACATCCAGATACGTCCAGCTACGTCCAGATACATCCCGCTACGTCCAGCTACATCCCGCTACGTCCAGCAACGTCCCATAACACCTGAGAAATTGGCCAAGTACTTGTACAAAAACGTGACATTTTAACAAGCGAACCATGGTAGAAACACACTATTTTAACGAGCGAACCAAAGTTGAAACGCTCTTGTTTGACGTTTTTATTAAATATGAAACGTTAAATTGATACGTTTTTGGTTATCATTATGGGAGAATTTTAACGTTTTCGTTGTATTAAAACGTCATCAGTATTAAATTTTACAGGTCAGAAACGTTATTCTCTGCGTTTGTGTAAATGAGAAAACGCATTTTAGTTGCGTTTTCAACATTTACTTAGGCATTTTCTACCTTTTTCCTTCATAAGGCCCTTTTCGTTATTTCATAATTATTTTTTTTGTGATATAAATAGCAATTTAGTTATACAAATAGCAATCCAGTTTTTGATAACACACACATCAGGAGATGATTTTGAAGAGAAAAACTCGTAAAGTGGAAAGTGAATATCATTTCTCATTTGGGGCAAAAAAAAAAAAAAAAAACCAAAAAAAAAAAAATTTACCTTATAGTTCATAAATTGTTCACTCCCCCATTCTTTCACACCTTGTCTTTGTTCTCTGAGTGAATTCCAAAATAATTCTCTTATTTTGTTGAAATTCAACTTTTGATCACTATATTTTAAAAATTCTACTTAAAATCATTAACTTTTCATTTTTGTTCAATTTTTGGTTATTCTGTTAAAGTAATCCGTACTAACGGACCATTTTTATGAGGTTAATTTTATCCTTTTCTTTTTATCTATTTTTTTAAATATAGTATATCTATCTCCCTCTCTCCAATATATTATATTTATCTCCTCTCTCTTGTCTTCAACAAATTATATTTATCTCTTCTCTCCCTCTCTCCTCTTTCGTCTCTCCAATATATTATATTTATCTCATTCTCTCATCTATTCAATTATATTATATTCATTATTTTGTATTATATATTATATTTTATATTTTGAATTGACTTTATTATTTTATATTTAATATTATTTATTTTTTTATTACTATGTTTTTATAAATCAATTGGCCAAACAATTAATTTCAACAAAGAAAGTAAGAATTTTATTAATTAACAAATAAAAAGGGTCAAAAAATTAATTTGAAGCAAAGTGTACTTAAGTAAAGAGTTGTGTATTTAAGATATCGATTGTGAGAAAAATCTTTTATTTTTCTTAAAATAATAATAATAATAGTAATAATAATAATAATAATAATGATGATGATGATGATAATAATAATAAATTCAATGAAAAACTTTTGTTATTATATCTGTTAGAATTTTTAAGGCCGATATTTATTTTATTTTAGATATTAGGAGTCATTTAGTTCGTTCCAAAATAAAAGGTAATTTATATGGTGGTCCTATAGGACCACTATGCAATTTTACTCCTACTAGCGCTACAGTTGTCTTCCTTTCTTTTGTTATTTTTGGCTAATTTTTTTTATTTTAATTTGCCTTCCTTCTTGAAACTTTTTTGCGTCCGTTTTTTTTTTCTAAACAATTCAGTATTTTTTTAATGTTTTTGAATTTTATAAAAAAAATATTTTTAAATTATCATTTTATTTGTTTTATAATTAAATAATTTTAGATATTATGATACATATTATGAACGTTTTTGTTGTATGATATGATTTCTTTTTTATTCTTGATCTGATATCTATAGTCTGTTGATCTGATGTCAAGTATTCTATGATCTGATGTCTATACAATCATGAAGTGATCTCCCTTGTTAAGTATGTTTTAGTTCTACTGTATGATTTCTTTTATATTCTTGATCTGATATCTATAGTCTGTTGATCTGATATCAAGTATTCGCTGATCTGATGTCTATATAATCCTGATGTGATCTCCCTTATTAAGTATGTTTTAGTTCTATTGTATGATTTCTTTTATATTCTTGATCTGATATCTATAGTCTGTTGATCTGATGTCAAGTATTCGCTGATCTGATGTCTATATAATCCTGATGTGATCTCCCTTGTTAAGTATGTTTTAGTTCTATTGTATGATTTCTTTTATATTCTTGATCTGATATCTATAGTCTTTTGATCTGATGTCAAGTATTCGCTGATCTGATGTCTATATAATCCTGATGTAATCTCCCTTGTTAAGTATGTTTTAGTTCTACTGTATGATTTCTTTTATATTCTTGATCTGATATCTATAGTCTGTTTATCTGATGTCAAGTATTCGCTGATCTGATGTTTATATAATCCTGATGTGATCTCCCTTGTTAAGTATGTTTTAGTTCTACTGTATGATTTCTTTTATATTCTTGATCTGATATCTATAGTCTGTTGATCTGATGTCTAGTATTCTCTGATCTGATGGCTATATAATCCTGATCTGATCTCCCTTGTTAAGTATGTTTTAATTCTATTGTATGATTTCTTTTATATTTTTGATCTGATATCTATTATCTGTTGATCTGATATCTACTGTATTATTATTAAAATTTTTTTTTTTAAAAAAAGGCTGTACGTAAAAAAAAAAAAAAAAAACTGTAGCGCGCAACTGTAGCGTGTTACTGTAGCGCGCTACAGTAGGAGTAAAATTCATCCTACTCCTATAGGCCCACCATAAACGGACTCTAAATAAAGTCATGGAGAAATATGGTTTTAAAAATTTAATTTTTTTAAAAGTAAAATAGAATATATATATATATATATATATTGTTCATTGATTAAAAGATACATTTTGTGGAAACTTTCAAAAAAAAATTAAAAAGTTACAGGAACGGCGGATTTTCGGATGAGGAATTAGTATACCGCCTCAATGAAAAACAATGACTACAACAAAAAAAAAAAAAATAAATAATTATTTAAAATTGTAATTGTTAAAATAATTAACCTAATAAATAAATAAATTATATTAAGTAACATAATAATAATATTAAATATCAAAATAATAAATTAAATTCAAAATATAAAATATAAGTATATAATACAAAATAATGAATATAATATAATTGAAGAGAGAAAAGAAAGAGAGAAATATAATATATTGGAGAGTGGAGAGAGGAGAGATGAGAGAGAATGAGAGATGAGATAAATATAATATGTTGGAGAGACGACAAAGAAGGAGGGAGGGAGAGAGATATAATATATTTTAAAAATATTTAAGAAATAGTTAAAAGAAAAAGATAAAATTAACCTCATAAAATTAGTCCGTCAGTGTCATTAACGACTTATATTTACGGAATGATCAAAAATTAAACAAAAATGAAAAGTTAATAATTTTAGATAGAATTTTTGAAAGATAGTGATTAAAAACTGAATTTTAGCAAAATAATTCACTCTTATTCTTTTATAATTTTAGTGTGGTGAAAATAAGTTTTTTTGTTTTAAATTTATGGTCAAACAGCATATATAGAATTTGCATTTTGGTGTCATGGTGTGTAAATTCTTACAAGTGTTGAAGACATAAAGTGCTTAATATCTATTGAGGGCATCTTATTTTGTGAGCATAGAAGGAAAGGACCACTATCAAATTAAATAAATGGATGTCAACACCATCTGCAAATAATATCAACCCAGCTCTTCAAAGTTCAAACACACCTTGGATGGCCATAATTGAGTCAAACATCCACCCTTTACTTAAGGTTGTTCCATAAAAACTAAAGGCAAAAAATGTATTTTTAACTTTTTTTTTTTTTTTTTTCATAGAAAGTCTTGTATCATAAGTGGTCATTCTTTAATTTTTATTAATGAAAATTATTTCTTTTGTTGTAAAAAGTCTCATATTGAATTCCTTTTAACTCCTAAATTTGGAATTTTAGTGAAAACTTATTTTATATCCAAATTATCCTCGATAAATTAGAAAATACCAACCATAATATTTTAATATAAAATACGATAATATATTAAATTACCTAACTACCCTTAATCAATTTACTAAAAATATAAAAAAAAATCATTTATAGTTCTGCTCATTTATGTTATTTTAATCATGATTTTTATAAATTTTTGATAGATTAAGAAGAGATTTATAAATTTTTTAGTAAATTGATTAAGGGCAATTAGGTAATAATATGAGGAGCAGAATATAAGCATTAAGAGGGCGAGAAATAAGAATTAAGGGGCGATACTTAAGAAAATAGAAACTTTTTTGGAAAAAGGGTGGCGCGATGTAACACTACCAGAAATATTAACTATTTTTCAATTTTAGTTATTGGTCCGCACCACCTTAATTTCAACGGGTAAGTTCATTAACAAATTTGTTCTAAACCCCTTACTTTCTATTGTAAGGTACGTTTGTTTTGCAGAAATGAAAATGAAGTAATCAGAAAATAATTTTGATTACTATTTTTTAAAACGTTAAAAGCAAAGACAAACGAAATATGATAATTTAATAATTCATTGGAGATATCTGATTAAGCGTACAAACCGGGGCTAAGTATATAAGATAGGATTACATGGGATATCTCTATTAAAGTCAAAGGCAATTAAATTCTTTAATAATTATTGAGTTATGAAATTTCGATTGCTCACACTCCAATTGCCACCAAACTAACGCATTCAAATATAACATGTTTTATGTGATTTAGAATTGTAAAAATACTTATCGGTTCGGATAACATGTTTCCTTTTTTTTTTTTTATCTTTACCTTTTCATCTCCAACTTCTCCTTCCGTTTTCTCTTTTTTTTTTTTTTTCTCTGTCAACCACTAAGTAATTGGAGAAAATAAGAACGTAATCAAATTGAAGGCTTATTCATAAATCTCAATATTGGTGATAAATTTTTTTTTTGTTAGTTTGAGTTGATTGTAGTTATATAATTTTATTATTGAACTTATTAATGAATTTTTATTTGATAATAAAAATATTAACAATATATTTGCCTATTAATAGGCGCCACCTTTTCTGTTTTACTTCGAGCCCCGAAAATATCTAAAACGGCCATGGTTGAGTCTTTCTATATGGGGATACAACTTTCCTTGCAGGTAGAAATATGCGATTCTTGGAGGGGTTTGGCAATGTAGGATCTTCAACTTGTAGGTCGCAAATGCAGTCCGACAATTAAATAATACGTAGTTTTAATGTTACAACAATGAGCAAATTTTTATTGAATTTTTAATTTTTTTTTCATATTTTTCAACTCTTCACTCTCTGACAAAGAATCTAATATATAAATTGTCTCTTATATTATTTAATTTATAAAACTAAATTATATATTTATGATAGAGTTAATATTCTAATAAACTATATATTTAATATATCGGCCAGTTTAACTGAAATGACAATTTCATCAATAAAATAGTCGGCCAAAATAATATTATAATTTGAAAAATTTTTAAAACATTGATCGTTAAACTAACCACCAGTTTGATCGATTTTATTAGTTTCGGCTAAACTGTACCTCAGTACTTATATCATACCACTAGGAGTACCATATGAGAGTGGTACCCCTAGGAAAAAAAAATAAAAAGTAAATTAATTATTGAGAGAGTGTTTACACTCTCTTCTTGAAAATAAGGAAACATAAATAAGGAAACATCATTTAATGAGATGTTTTCTTGGAAATAAGGAAATATAAATAAATTAATAAAGCTGTCATTTTACAACTCACCACTTTCCAAGATAATGATAATTATTTCAATTTTCTAGGGAAATTTAACAAATTAAAAATTACCATCAATCCTCACAATAAGTGCATGAGTTTAGTGATATAACCCATCAACAACAACAAAGAAATGACAATTTACACAAAGAAATTAACCCATCAAAATACAAACTTGACAGTTCCAATAGATTAAAACCCACGTCGCCATTACATCACCATTTTGTACGATATTCCATCAATTCCATCAATCATCATCCGTCTCTTCGTCATCATCGTTCTTCATTTTGCCTATACGTAAAGAGTTTTCCATCAACTTTGGACATATTCCATCAACCAGAACAGATATCATACAATATTTTATTCCATCAAATTTGGACATATTCCATCAACCAGAACAGATATCATACAATATTTTATTCCATCGAGAAACAGTTTCACATAAGTAACATGATTACCATCAATTCAATCACCATATGTACGATATTCCATCACAAATTGTGATATTCCATCAACAACAACAGACTAAAAATAAGTGCAGGAGTTTAGTGATATAACCCATCAACTTTGGACATATTCCATCAACCAGAACAGATATCATACAACATTTTATTCCATCGAGAAACAGTTTCACATAAGTAACATGATTACCATCAATTCCATCACCATATGTACGATATTCCATCACAAATTGTGATATTCCATCAACAACAACAAACTAAAAATAAGTGCAGGAGTTTAGTGATATAACCCATCAACTTTGGACATATTCCATCAACCAGAACAGATATCATACAACATTTTATTTCATCAAATTTGGACATATTCCATCAACCAGAACAGATATCATACAATATTTTATTCCATCGAGAAACAGTTTCACATAAGTAACGTGATTACCATCAATTCCATCACCATATGTACGATATTCCATCACAAATTGTGATATTCCATCAACAACAACAGACTAAAAATAAGTACAGGAGTTTAGTGATATAACCCATCAACTTTTGACATATTCCATCAACTTTGGACATATTCCATCAACCAGAACAGATATCATACAACATTTTATTCCATCAAATTTGGACATATTCTATCAACAGAACAGATATCATACAACATTTTATTCCATCGAGAAACAGTTTCACATAAGTAACATGATTACCATCAATTCCATCACCATATGTACGATATTCCATCACAAATTGTGATATTCCATCAACAATAATAGACTAAAAATAAGTGCAGGAGTTTAGTGATATAACCCATCAACTTTGGACATATTCCATCAACCAGAACAGATATCATACAACATTTTATTCCATCAAATTTGGACATATTCCATCACCAGAACAGATATCATACAACATTTTATTCCATCAAATTTGGACATATTCCATCAACTTTGGACATATTCCATCAACCAGAACAGATATCATACAATATTTTATTTCATCAAATTTGGACATATTCCATCACCAGAACAGATATCATACAACATTTTATTCCATCAAATTTGGACATATTCCATCAAATTTGGACATATTCCATCAACCAGAACAGATATCATACAATATTTTGTCAGATGTACCCCAATACATTTCTAATTGATTACCAAAAAAAAAAAAAAAAAAAAGACGAAGCACACAACAAGTGACAAGTTCATTTGCATGAGGAAATAGAATTAGAAACAGAACCTGCTCAGCACCAGAAAAGGCAATAAAGTTCAGTTCTTGATAATCAGAAGAATAATTATTAAGAGAAAAAAAAAAAAAGTTCAACTCTTTTTCAAGACTAAGAATTTAAAGCATAAATTGCAAAGTAACAAACTTCATCAGGAAAACCCAGCAAGAATTCATTTCAACAAACACAATCAAACACTCAGAAGCAAAAGAGAACGATAGTATTGAAAAACAAAAAATTAATCAACCAACAACCCGACCCAAACTAAACCAACCAAACCCATATCAAGAATTCAGTCCAAACAGAATCAAATCAAAGAAGAAAACCATCATACTGGAGCCGTCGCCGCTTAAAATGCTGGGACTCACCATGTTATCAGAGCCAGTGCCCTCGTCGCCGATGTAGTAAACCACCATTATCAACAACCTCACCATGTTATCAGTCCACTTCATTCTCTGCCAAGGAGACATCTTCCTCTTCCCATCGCCACCCTCGGCGCTGTTTTCAGTACCAAGCCCAGGCTCGTCATCGTCGCTGAGCGTTAAACCGATGTTCTTAGACTTTGCAGCCGCAAAAGAGTAGCCTAGTTGTTTTAAACCCATCTGGGCCTGCGGGTGGCTGTGCAGCTGTTCAGTACTGTCGTGAACGGCAAAACCGCCGCTAACCATCGACGGCTGCTGGAGGTGGCGTGCG
Organism: Knoxia roxburghii; assembly: GCA_030378225.1. NCBI lineage: Eukaryota > Viridiplantae > Streptophyta > Magnoliopsida > Gentianales > Rubiaceae > Knoxia > Knoxia roxburghii. The sequence continues at coordinate 37,174,937 of CM059420.1, read as the reverse complement.
TTTTGAGCGTTCTGCTGCTGCGGTGGTAACTGTTGGTGATGGTGTTGAAGCGACATTTCCAGCCCCAACATTCCAGAACCCATACTTGGATACATAACATTACCCTCCATAAGATTTTAAACCCTGGAGTTGAAAATTGAAATCTTTAACATCCAATAAAAGGGTTCCTAACGCATTCGCAAGAATCTAATTCTATAATCCAAAAAAAAAAAAAAAAAAACCCAAGAAGAAATCTAAGAAACCTATGAAAAGAGAACATGCAACAAATCTAATTCTTGCCACGGGAAACAGCAGGCTTGAAAATCAAAAGGTAACTTCTTAAATACTGGAAAAAAACAATCGATTCCGCAACCCGCCGATTTCTCCATTGATGGCAGAAATTAATTTGTGCAATTTCCCAGGAGTGACTGACGGCTGGAGAAAGAAGAAAGAGGAAAAAAGGAAAATGAGGGTTAAGGACGTACTGGTTAGGCGCGTGGAGGAAGGAAGAAGAAGAAAATTGGGAAACATCATTTAATGACATGTTTTATATATAAAATCTACTATGGGTACCATCCTACATGTACACCTAGTTGTAGGAAAAAAATTGCCAACTGTACCTACCCTTAATTCAAATGAATGCCACATTTTACTGGATATATTAAATTTATAATTTATTATGTACTTTTCAAGAATACCAATTAAATGTCAAGTAGGACCATTTTATATTTTTAGTCTTATCAATCAAAAAATATTTTAAATTTTTAAAAATTCTAATAATTTTAATCAATAAAAAAATTTTAAGATAAGAGAGTTATTTGTAGTCTAATAGTTGACATTCTCTACTTAAAATTAGTAGGTGTTGAGTTCAACTTATCTAGATTTCAACCTCCTTCTTGATTAAAAAAAAATTTATAAACTAAAACTATTAAAATTTAAAAAAATTAATTTTTAAGTTGACATAATCCAAGAAAGTAAAATGAGTATAATTTATCAATCAAAATTACCATTTTTTTGCTAAATAAATTGCTCACGTCTACAAAGGGTGGGGGTCAGGGGTAGGCCGATATCAACCGTCAAAACGATCCAATTCCACCGGCCCCGCCACATAAAAAAGTTTCTCTCTCTTATTTACAACATAATATTGTTGTGTAGTATTTATTTTGCTCTTATTTTTTGTTTCACTCCCACATTCTCACTTCCGAACACGCTCGCCCCACCACCACTACGAATCCTTCTCTCTAATTCTCTCCGGAGAGGAAATGGCGTCTCCGGGGGAAAACTCCAACTGGGTTTTTGATTTTGGCTTGATTGAGGACATCCCGGTTCCCGGCGGCGACTTCCCTTCTCTTGAACCCGGTTTTCATTGGTCCCAAAATAGTTTCTCCAATTCAACCAGGTCCTTTTGTTTACATAACTTGTATACTACAGTAGTTCCTCTCTGTTTGATTCATGCATTGCTCAAGAATGGAACTTTCTGTTTCCTTTTTACTCCAGAATGTAGGTGGCTAACGTCAGTTAGCGGAATTACATGGATAATCTGTCTTTTGTCTTCCCCTTTATGCCCTGCGCTTATTGTTTTCTGTAATTACGTCTTATTCTGAGTCTAGTTGATTTGCGATTATTATTCTGTGCCTGAATGGTTTCTCTATCTACTTAAGTGTTCCTGCTCTCCATAGCCTTAATGAGAACAAAGGCACCACTCTTGCTTGCTTATTTTTAATTATTTCTTTTGAAAGGGCCCAGTGAATCCAATTTCATGTATGGGCACAGCTGCATGAGTATAAAAAATTTGTAGTTTCCAAAGGGAACAACTTGTGATGTGTTTTCTTTGGATTTCTCGTAAATTTAGATATTTGTAAATGATGCATTCATTTCAATAAGATTTTCATCTATCCGTTGTTAATCAGTGGTTTTCTTGGCTACTTTACAGTGTGAAACTTGATGATGGATTTCAGAGTTCTGATAATTGGAAAGAAGCTGGATCCAGAAAGAGGTTTGTATTTTCTTCTGCTAAAAGATTTTTCTTCTTTTGCGGACTAGGAAAGGGTGGGAGAGATTGTCAATAGCAGTTTTTCTCAAATTATTATTTAAAAACAATGTGTATTAATACCTGTTCTATAATGGGATCTTTACCAGCTTTCTCATGGCCATTTTAGTCTGCCCTCTCGGGATTTAGGCGAGTTTACTGCTAATGCAATATAGTAATCCTAGTAACATCCTCTATTAAGCATTTTGCTGCGGCTTTAAATTTGATGCATAACTTGAACATATTGACTTGTAGACTATGTCAGAATCAAGTCTACATTAAGTTGCATTGAGGTTGGAAGCAGTTTTTCTATTACTAGTTTTAGCTTGAATGAAAATTTCATCAAAGATCTTATCTTGAATTTTGATCTTCAACTGTTCTTGATGTGGCTTCATTTCCACCTATATTCATTCTTCTAAGCTCTTTCTTTTCCATTTATTTTTTAGTATTTGCCTTAAACTTTGACGTTCTTTGTTAGGGCCAGGGCCAGTGATTCGAAAGCATACAAGGAGAAAATGCGAAGGGATAAATTGAATGATAGGCAGATTCTCTCTCTCTCTTTAGCTCTCCTCTCTCCCCCCACCCACACCCAAGCTGGCAATTTGTGTTTTTGTCAACTTTGGTGCACAAATCACTGTGTAATGTTAATTTGTTCCTTCTCCAAGGTTACAAGAATTAAGTGTTCTTCTGGATCCTGAAAGGCCACACAAAGTGGATAAGGCTGCTTTACTGGGTGATGCCACTCGGATGGTGATTCAACTGAGAGATGAGGCTCAGAAATTAAAGGAGTCATACGAGAGTTTACAAGAGAAGGTTAATGATCTGAAGGTAAATCTTGTTCCTGTTAATTTTTGTACTTTAAATTCCTCAATGGAAAGAAATTTCTTATCTGAACTTTACCAATCATGCATTATTTCAAAATGGACAGAGTCCATCCTCTGAACTAATAATAAGTAACCTAGTACAGGCTGAGAAAAATGAACTTCGTGAGGAGAAGCAGAAGCTAAAGTTAGAAAAAGACAAGCTTGACCACCAATTGAGAGCTTTAAGCAGTCAACCGGGCGCATTACGTCACCCTTCCGCAATTCCAGCTCCATTTGCGGCACCACATCAAGTTTTCAGCAGCAAGCTGATTCCTTTTGTTGGTTACCCTGGCTCTGCAATGTGGCAATTCGTGACCCCTGCTGCAATTGATACTTCAGAGGATCATTTTCTCCGTCCTCCAGTTGCTTAACTCTACCTTACTTGACAATCTGCTTCAATGTGGCCTTCAGAACAGCAACTCTCTACAACTTGTTTCTTTCTTCTTTGTAATTTTGTGGTTGTGAGGTCGGACTAGGTTTGGACTGTTACAATCATTTTTGAGTTGGAAAAGCTCACTGGCTGCTTCACCGGCAAGTAGACTTTGTTAGAAGTTCATATAGTTTCTGTGTTACTTATGAATAATCTATTGCAATGTACTATTGATCTTCCTTTGCTATGGATAAAGTTGAAACCATCATCCTCTGGATTTGGGAGAGAGGTTTCATACATATACTTACTAACAACTTGTTGAATGATTTATGAGATTCCTAGTCTCTTCCTTGATACACCTGCATAGTAAAGTTTTCCTTTATTTAGCTTTTGGCCAGATGGTTGTTGCATGAACTGTTGATGTGTCAATATCCCAGAAAATTTGCTCTTATATTTTTATTTATCCTCAACCTTCTTGGGGTTACTAGGTTTAAGTTATCATGCACAAACTAAGATCGCTTGTTCTGCGGCTTGCTTAAAACTTGCCGGGCTCGCTAAATGCGCTTTACTCAGTACATGCTTCATTGCGACATATTTCAGTCTTTTGCAAAAATATTTTCTATCAGACACTCTCAATTATTTGGTAGATGGGCTTCTTGTTCTTTGCTAGGTGTAAAATGCAGCTACATCCAGTTAAAATGGAGACAGATTTTGCTGAGCATAGAAGAAATCTTGGAAAGCAATCTCACCAGTTCAGAAGTGATGAAAGGTACAGATTGCTGGTTTGAACTGAATTATGGCTAACTTTTCATTTTCATTGTATTGGTATCCTTGCACTATTGACAACTTCTCTTTTTGGAAAATACACGCAGTTTAGTGCTTATGCTGGCTATAGCTGGTTCTGCTCTGCATTTATATTTGTGTTTATGTGTAGTTGCTCAACTTCACATTGTTAAATGATTTCTGAAGCACAAAAAAGATTTGTTCCTCTGCTCCAGCTTTCAACATGGGGTTCTTTTTCCATGTAGTTTATTTACACTCCTGTAGTCCTAGGCATTCACAGGTACTAAGGAATTCCCTGTGTGTTCGAACATCGGCCTCCTTTGGCCGACCTCTTTCTGCTTTGAAGCACAACCACTTGAGCTAGTATGGTTTCACTTTGCTCTATTATACCTAGTCTCTTGCATCAGATTGATAACTAATCTGTCAACTTTTCGAATTTAATAAGGTTGGTGATATTTTGGCCTTCACGATTTGTCACATAACATCTTACTTGTTATCTTTGAATTAATCTTTTTCCCAGAGTGTCATGGTTGATTGCAGCAAATCAATACAGCCTGAATTTAGGGCTCAAGTCTCAAGATATATTATGCAGATTGTATTCTGATGTATCAGGATTCTGGACTGCGTTTGTGTTCCTTATAGATACATGCTGATGCTACTTACAGAATGTTTGGCCGCAGGTATCAATTATTGTCCCTAAACTTTTCTCTGTTGCACCCATAGGAAAAGGAATGCTCCATATGCTCAAAAATTTCAATCTGCATTTTGTGTCGACAATTAAGTTTCTTGCTATTCATTTCTCTCGGCTGTAAAATCTATAGCTTACATCTTCTTTGCTTGTATTCCTATTTCACCTTGAAAGTTCACATTGTTGCAGGTACAAAGAAAATGGACTATTCCAGCTTTTCTTCTCTGTCAACCTTTTTAACATGGCATCTTGAATCCCATATATTTTCCTATAGTATAGTCTCTCCAGACATCAAGTGCTCCAAAGCTAGTCATCAGGACAGTACTCACCGCCAGCACGAGACCGACCGAGAACACGATCAAGGATGCCCTCCCATGTTTTACTATGGCTCTTTGTACAATCACCAAACCAACAAGAGACGCCGCCAAACATATTATAGCAAATATGATGGCTGAGTATACGTGGTCCATTCCGAGGAGCAGATACTGAAACGCCGACATTGTGGAGGAGAAGAATACCATGAAGGAACAAGTAGCTGCAGTGATCTGTTCCATGAAACAAAAGCTTCTCATTAGTTGGTTACACTTGAAGAAATTCAACATAAAGATGAAACAGTGATGGAGTGGAGGGGAATCAATTACTTCTGGAGTTATGCCAACTTGCAGAAGCAGAGGACTAATGAGCATCCCACCACCAATTCCAAATACTCCACCTAATGCCCCAGCTAACAGTGCCATAACTGGGAATAACAACTTGTCTGGTCCTTCATCGTTAGTGCGACTTTCTGATTCCTATCCAAAAGAAGGGATTGTATTAAAATTTTTAGTATGGGAAAGAGAAGAAGATCAAAATAGACAATCCCAACAAAAGAAAAATGGTGCCCAACAAGGCATTTAAACTAAACCTGCTCATGAACATGATTGTGGCTGGTTTTCCAGCCATACAAAATACATGAGGTGAAAATTATGGCAAGAGGAATTTGAGTTGCTGAGATGATCCAATATTCCACTCCACATGGCTTTATACTGATAAGCCCCTGCATGAATTGGGAAAAAAACCTTATCAGATTACTGGTTTGGTTTGGAATGAAACAGGCTGTGTAAAATTGGTCCAAATCGGCTGCAATTTCTTTAGTGCAATGTAATTTGTACATAAAAAAAAGAAACGAATAAATTGACAGCTGACAACTACACAAGGCAGGAAATGCAGCTTTATAAACAAGATAGTAGTAGTAGATAAGAAAGTAGGCGTACTTGTCCATAGCGATTCCCACGGAAAAGATAGAGGACAGAAAAGCAAAACCAGATCGCAATCAACCACCCCATCTTCACCCATGGCACATCAATTTTGAAGCCGCCTCCTTTATGCAACAATGGCTCTTCCAATTTCCCAAGGGTCTCTTCACTTTTCTCACCTCCAATTTCCAGATTTTGGAGCCCATCCCTGTTCATCAATTCTGATTCCAGTGTCCAGTAAGAAAACCCTGATTTGAATGTCTTAAATGTGGACCAAGCAAGAAAAACAGCAAACATAATAGTGATGAGCCATTCCGGGAAGATGACATTACAGATCACTCCAATACTAACTCCCACAAGCATGAATGGCTCTGATAACAGCGCTATATCATAGTCAATCAGAGTTTTTCCGCCATTTTTGGTGATCAAATTGCATGCAACATTAGCAATTGACCCTCCTGTGACCATAAACGCCGAAAAACTTGAGGCGGTTTTGAGGTCAAAACCAGCTACTACTGTCAAAATTGGTAAGAACAAACCGCCACCGCCAATTCCACCGGCACTCGATACAGCTCCCGCCACAAAGCTCAGAGCACCAGCCAGCATTATGGGCAGAGTCAGCTCTAATTTGGAATCTTGAGCAGCTTTTAGTCTATGGTGAACCCTCCAATGAATTGTTGTATTCAGTAGATGGTCGAATTTCTCAGAAACCGAAACGGTTCCTTTTGCATGGCAAGAATTGAAGATGGTTAGAGTGGATAGGAGGAAACAACCCCATTTCATTTTGGCTGGAACACTCATTTTCTGTAAAGATTTCTGCTACTTTTAGCGGTTAAATGCAGAGAACTCAAGAGGCTTATAAATCAACGATGGGGTGAAGGAAAGAAGAAATTGAGTTGGACAACTTGCACAGTCTCAACTCTACAAATCAGATAAGACAAAATTGGGTATACATTAAAAAATGTGCAAGAAATATTATATTTGGATGGGGCTGTGACAGAAAGTAAGAGCCTAACTTTTGCAAATCAGTACCATTGTAGATCTCTGAGGGACAGATTCTTTCTTTCTTTAGCCATTTTTTATTCAGAAAGGGTTCTCAACTTGAATGATCAAACTTAGGGCTGTCAAATTGACTCGGCCAACCCGAAACTTAATTAATCGGGGTGGGTGAAATGGATCACGGTCAGACGGATCACACCTCAACAAGTTTTGTTGCAGAAGAGAATGAAAGAAGTTGCAACCTGGATTTTGTTTGAGGAGACTTCAAATTTGTTGTTTTGAATTTGAACATTAATAATATCTCTATCCAATATGTAATTTTTTATTTTGATTTGGCATAAATTCATGTTTGGTTTCTCATAAGTTTATTATTTTATTTTTGGTTCTTCTTTAACCTTTAGTCACAAATTTTAGTCATACTTAATTTTTTTTTTGACAATTCTAATATTTTTTTACGAAAATACTCTTGACGAAAGGGTGAATAATTATGGTAATCAAGGTATTTTCGTAAGAAAATGACTAAAATTATCAAAAAAAATTTAAGTAGAGCTAAAATTGGTGACTAAAATTTAAGGAGGACCATAAATTGAATAAGCATGTTACAAGGGAGAAAAATAAATTTAAACCTTTTGACTTTAAAAGTAACTAGCAATTATACACATTTATTTTGCTCTCATAACTACATATTCATTTGGATGATTATGTTTTTATAAACTAATTATTACCAACATACTAATAATAGCCTTAATGCTATACTACCATGTGTAATCATATAAAAATAAAAAGATAATCTATAAAAATATGTATAATTATTCAATTTTAATATGGTTAGACTCATCTAATCAATTCTAGTATACTAAAAAAATTAACGATAATGACAAGAGGCGGTAACCTAATAGTCGACACTGTTCACTTAATATTCTAAGATAATGGAATCAAAAATAAGTTTTATTTGTTATGGTCCCACTTCTTACCCTCTATTGCCTCTATTTGAACTAAAATACTCCTTACAATACTTTATCTTTTCCCATTCTTTTAAATAAAAGGCAATTTTATCAAAATCTATAGACTACTGTCCAAAAAACTGAAACGGTAACTAGTAACCCATCAAAAAATCTCACCAATCGGCATTATACCTTCTCACACTAAATCTCTATAGAAGTCTCTAATAGCTTCAATGGAAAACTTAATGACTCTAGAATCGGCCTCTACTTCTATATTATATTTATAGACATCAAGTATTGACCCAAATTTTATATATGAATTAGATATAACCAAAATCCTACTGAGAGTAGCTAAATATTCACAACTAAATGAGAAAATTAGACAATTTCTCCTATCTTACTCCAGTTTAGAAAGATCGACTCATAATTCAAAATGACAGTCAAAACCTTAAATGTATTGAACATTCATGAGGATTGATATATAAAATTGATTGAAAATATTATGGTATAAATCATGATAATTAAATTTGACTAGTGATCAACTAAATCCGATGAAAATAAAAATATGAGAACTCACTCAAAACATAAGATGGATTAAAAGTAAAATTATCCCCATTATGGGGATCAAAATTATATTTAAGTCTAAATATAAAACTTCAAAAAACTATATATATATGACTATTATTTTTTTGACAGAGTATATATTTATTTTTAATTTGAACATACTAATAGTATAAAATATTTTAAAAAATGTCTAAAAAGTGATTTTAAAAAGCCCAAAATTTTTTAAAAATGTTTGGATAAATTCGGATTAGTTACGATCCATTTAAAAAATAATGTGAATCAATCCTTTTTGACAAAAACAAAACGACTCCAAAAAAAAAAAAAAAAAAAAGGCATACTCTGAACCATCGGATCAGAGTGGTCGGACAGCACCATTTCGCAAAGGTTTCTGTCCTAAACTGAACACCTTGATTAAATCCAAACAATACTTAAATTTGACGACATACAACTGATTTAGTCATCATGTCCGCTGGGGTATTCACTGTCCTACCTTTGTAATGGAGATTAACCTTGAAGTGGATTAAAGAAGTGGGTCATGTTGAAATTGCAGCATGTTCTTGTGGAAGCAGATAATATGTCTTTGACTGATATGATGTTGGGCATAAATGATATTCCATGGAAGCTTTTATTTTTTATTTTATTTTTTTGCATTTTTAGGTGGTGTGAATCTGACATGGTTATCACCCAGCCAACACAGTGGCAGACAGTTTAGCTAAGTTTGCTTCGGCATCCCCCACTTCTTTGGAGTTTTGGATTGTTCATTCACTTTCCTCCATCACTTTTAGTTGTTTTAATTGGACCAACAATATTATATTTTCCAAACACCAAAGTTTCTTCATTTCTAGATTTTTCATAACGTTGTAACTATCAACTCAATTTCTTGAGGTGGATTTCACACAACAACCTCGGTGCATTGACTATAGGGGTTTATTTCAAAAAAGAAAAAAAAAACTGAGATAAACTAGTGACAAAATATGAATGATTTTGTACATCCGTCTATTTTATTGATTTATGATATAAGAGTATTTATAGATACAAGATTCCATTAATGATACACAATTCTTTCGACAAAGTAATATCTAATTATAATTCTTTCATGGTACATTTAATTTTTAACAAGTTTAGTTATAATCTTCATGTGCCGATGTTATAAGAACACTTCATTGTAGTCTAACTATTCACATTTTTTTTTAGGGTAGTGTTATATCGCGACCCCTTTTTTATGTTTGAACGCCTCTTTTCTTCTAAAAAAACCCTTTCATTTTATTAAGTATCGCCCCTTACTGTTTATCTTCCGCCTTCTATTATTACCTAACTGCCCTTAATCAATTTATCAAAAATTTTATAAGTCCCTTTTTAATCTACAAAAAATTTATAAAAATAACAAAATAGGGAGCGAGAAATAAGCCTTCACTTTCTTTTAAACAGGGAAATATATGCTATCATATTCTCTTCTTATTAACTCAAATTCAGAATTTATTAGTTCTAAATAAATAGTGTCAATTACTAAATTACAAAATTTACCATTCAAGCACTTTTATGAAATATCCTCTCTTTTCGATCTATTCAAAGTAAAAGTAAAATAACACATCTTGATAATAATATAAATACTTTCAAATCTCACTCCAAATCTTACAAATAACTCGTCAATTAAAATTAATTGCTAAATTGATTGATAGTAAATCCAAATTATATATGAAATTGAAATTTACATTTGCCTTACCTATATTCACTGATTTGGCTCTATCCCTCATTGAAACAGTTCGACAACAAATAGAACACACTTTTAAATCATATCATATTCAAACTCATTCTTATTTAACTGGAAAAAAAAAAAAAAAAAACCCTTTTCTCAAAGAATGTCTTCCAACATAATTTTCTTAGTTAGAAAGCTTGAAAACTTTGTCAGATTTAATTTTTACCTTCTATCGCCCCAATTTAAACTAAATCTCCCTCATTGTCATTCTCTCTTCCTCCTTTAAAGTAAAAGAAAAATTTTATCAAAATTGAGACGATAATGTTTAAAATTAAGTTAGTAACTAATAATACCTGTAAAACATTAATGCATTTAAATTTTCCAGACAGGAATAGACACATGTACAAATTCTTTTTCTTTTTTAAGTTAAAATCATGTCAGTACCTGACAGTAAATAAACCCAATTTCATTAATTAAAATGATAAAAGTGATTGCAATCCGCCAGATGCAGAAGAAGGAGCGGAAGGTGCAAGTGAATCATATCCTCCATGAAGCAAATTTTGCCGCAATTGCCTGGTTTCATTGACCTCGTCTTGTCGGAAGATGACAAAATTTAGAACACACAAAATTATGAAAAAGAAGGTGTGCTTTCTCTAGGTCGCCGTGTATCTATATAACAATTTTACAAAATTCATTACAATCAAGAAATCTAAATTGGGTAACTATCATAATTAAAGACCATACACAATTAGGAAATAATTCTAGTTTCCTAATCTCAACACCCCCTCAAGTTGTAGCATGCGGATTCCGAATGCCCAATTTGAATACAAATGAATCAAATTGTTGCTTCTGTCACGGCCTTGGCACGGACGGTTCGGCTCAAGTGGGACGGAAGCATTGGTGGCCGAGATTCAGGGCCATATGCACAAAAGGGAACAGACCATGGGGCTTTGGAGTGCATGGGGCACGGACCAAACTAACGGGACCGAGCTGGGACGGTACTAGGTGCAGCAGGCAGCACATCATGCGCCAAGCACGGGTTCAAGAACGACACGGCTGTGTGCCGAGTGTTCCAATCATTTTGGCCCGTCAAACGGAATGCTTCTGACACGACCGGGTGCCAATCGTTCCACCCGTCTCGACCCATTTCCGTTCTTGCTCGAGATAATCCTTCAGCCCGATTTCCTTGCACGTTTGGAGGACTTGGACGGACATCATCTAGAAGGATCTCCCTTGCAAGTTACACAAGTTGGCCTTGCAAGTTGGCAAGTTGGCACGGGTGACATCATGCATGAAGTCAGCCCTAGGAATTCCTTTGTATATAAAATTAGGGACCTAGAGAAGTCTAGAGACTTCTTGGATTTAAATATTGAAAGCTTCTCTTGGAAGACATGAATAGTAACCGACCTTGAGCACTATAAATAGGGGCCAAGGGTCATTTGTAAAGGCACCAAGCAAGAGTGTGTAAGTACTTGTGCAGAGCAATATACTTCCGTTCCATTTTCGATCACTTTCGTGCCTACATTTCTCTTGAGTTTTCTTGGTCAGTTTGCTGCCCACAACATTAGTTGTGTGCAAGGGTTAAGGCTGAGCTAGTTCTAGTCGTTAGTTGTTAGAACTAATGCCGCACGGTTTGCTCGTTAAGAAGTGAGCCCGTGACAAGTGGTATCAGAGCGGCGGTTTAGCGCATCGGGTGAAAGCCAAGCCTTCGTTGTGCACGAGTATAGCATCATGGCCGCACCAAGCGACGTTACCAAGGTGGGTGAAGTCGAGGGTGATGAGCACGTCTCAAGGGAAACGGAACGGACCTCTAAAAAGGGAGGCCATAAGGATAAGTCCGTTGTCCGGGAGCCATTGGTCGAATTTGAGCAACGGGTGGCCAAGATGGAGTTGGTCATTGCCGACTATCTTGATCGAGGGGAAGACCAAGATAGACGGTTCGACGAGTTTGAGGAGAGAGTGCTGGGGACTCTCAACCATATCGTTGAACTTTTCTCAAAGGCAGACGAGGAAAAGATGGCTCAAATTAGCATGCTCTAGGGGGAGATGCTAAAGCTCCAGGGGGAGCTCGAGACGGTGAAGGCCTTAGCAGCTCGTGTCGGTTAAGGTGCTCAAGGTGGAGCACTAGCTGTGGTAAGAGTCGAAGTCCCAATGCCTGAGGCCTATGGGGGAGCCCGAAAGGCTAGGGACATTGATAATTTTCTCTACGGCTTGGAACGATATTTCAAAGCCGTTGGAGCATATGGGGATGAGGTCCGGCTGGACTGCGTTCCTCTCTACCTCAAGGACACGGCCTTGGTGTGGTGGAGATGAAGGATGGGAACGGTAGATATTGGGGTTGAGCCCATCAGCACTTGGGAAAGCTTCAAGGTGGAGCTCAAGAAACAATTTCTGCTGAAAGATGCCGAAGGCGAAGCAAGGGCTAGATTTCGTCGATTGAGCCACAAGGACGGCTGAATTAGGGAGTACACCAAGGAATTTTCAGAACTAATGCTGGAGATCCCTGACCTATCGCCTAAGGAGGCCTTATTCACATTCATGGACGGTCTCAAGCATTGGGCCAAGTTGGAGCTGCAACGGAGGGATGTCTCCAATATAACCCAAGCCATGAATGTGGCCGAGTCTTTGATCGAGTTTCAAAAGAAAGACGGGGGCAAAGACAAAGGCAAGGCCATTCTAGAGGACGACGATGAGGAGAACACGGGCAAGCCTCGCTCAAAGTCTCACGAGACCGTCAAACCGGCAGAAACAAGGCAGGCACCAAAACGGGACGAATCCAAGAAGTTCAAGGGTTGCTTCTTGTGTGACGGACCGCACATGGCACAGGACTGCCCATCCCGAAATAAGCTCGCCGCCATCATCCAAAGGTTGGACGAAGGGGAACGGGAGCACTTAGCCTGCATTCAAGACAAGGTGGACCAAGCCACCAAGGACACGGACAACCAGGGACGGATGTTCGTGGACGTAGACTTTGGGAGGAGTCTACAACCGGCTCTCTTTGACCCGGGGGCCGTAACGAGCTATATGCACCAGGGATTTGAGCAAAAGCTAGGGATCAAGGTGACTCCTAGCACGGGTCAGATCAAAGGCGTCAATGGAGAATAGACCGATCTCAGGGGCAAGGCCGATGCAACGGTAAGGATCGGGGCGTGGCAAGGTAAGTTAACTTTCTCCGTTGCTCCACTTGATGACTATGGCATTATCTTGGGCATGAACTTCATAAAGAAAATCATGCCATACATCACGAGGTCGTACGCCATAGTAGTCTTGCGAGGGAAAGCCCTTGCACCATACCGATCAAATGGGAACACGAACGGTATGGGAAATGACCCGACTAAGGGGAGGAACAGGTGCAGCATATTTGTGCCGCAATGGTGCTGAAGGAGAAGCCACCAGCAGGAAAGCCGGTTGAAGTGGCGCACCACCAAACAGGGACCAGGGTCGAAAGCTTGACGCAACAAAGACACCTGTACTTGAGGAGGGAGAGGCATCACACTCAAGTGGGGGAGAGTGTCACGGCCTTGACACCGATGGTTCGGCTCAAGTGGGATGAAAGCATCGGTGGCCGAGATTAAGGGCCATATGCACAAAAGGGAACAGACCGTGGGGCTTTGGAGTGCATGGGGCACGGACCAAACCAACGGGACTGAGTTGAGACGGTACTAGGCGCAGCAGGCAGCACATCATGCGCCAAGCATGGTTTTAAGAACGACACGGCTGTGTGCCGAGTGTTCCAATCATTTTGGCCTGTCAAACGGAATGCTTCTGACACGGCCGGGTGCCAATCATTTTGTCTGTGGGTGGTGCTGAATGAGAGGTTTCTATTAAAGGATCTAAGCTGGTCTGATTTGTTTTGGCTTGAATGTCTTGTTTTGTGGAACTGGTACTGAGTTGGCATAAAACTAGGCTGGTCTGATTTGGCTTCCAGGTTTTTGGTTTTGGCTTTTGGTGAAAGGAGTCTTACTGCTGAATTTTATTAGTGGAATAGTGCTGGAATCTTAGTTCTGGAATACTGGTAAACTCACGGCTGGTTTCTAAGTTGGTAAAGATCTTGGCTGGTCCTTGTGTGGCCAATTTCTGAACAGTTCTGGAATTGAGCACTATTGGCCTAATGGTTTGGTTTCTTTGGATTGTATGGAATAGTGAGGCTAATGTTGATTGGTTCTAAGTATTTCTGGTTATGGGATTTTGGTGGTTATTCTATAGTGTCGGTCAGGTTCTTAGGTCTCATTAATGTTTGTTTTTATTGGCTGGAATGTCTCCGCTATGGATGGCATGATGTCTGGATTATCAGCTATTTTACTGCTGCGATTGCCAATTGGGAGGTTGGAGGATTATCATAGCTCGACTTATCAAGTTTCACAGGGACTTCTAACATTAGAATATGCCTTACTGTAGTGAGAATGTAGAAAGTAGTAAGAATAGTTGCCGTAGAGGTTTATTTTGTAGCTTTTGCTTACTCCCCTTTCAAAAATATTTGGACTAGAGGTAGTCTTTGATCCTAGGAGGTCCTTTTTGTACAGGGGTGGTCACCGTTTGTATATCTCTTCTTTTGCGCAATTAATAGAAAGGGTTCATGCCCGGTCCTTCTAATCAGCCATGATTAGAGGAGTATTTGAATAATAAAAAAAAGGTATATAGTATAATTTGCCCCTTTTTGGGTTAGAAATGGTGTGGAGTGTCTTCTAGCCGCCCTAATTTCACTCTTGATCTTTTCATCTTAATTTATTGTTTGTAAATAAATAGAAAAAATACAATTAGGATACTTATTAAAGTCAAATTATATTTAAAAATTTCTAAAACATCACAATGTCATTATCTCGTAACTCTAGATAAACTCTTCTAACACTTTTAATACACAACGGTAATGACTCAATATTTTGATTAAAAATGTTCAAACGTCATTGATTAATAAATGATGAATTAATTATTAGTATATTATGTATGACATTGTTGTTGTGATTTTAGTTGAATTTATGTTAGTAAATAATATTTTATTTACGTATTTGAGTTAGAGTGACGATTGGAGGAGTTGTGTTAAAAAATTTAAATTATTATTAAATTTGTGAAGTATTGAAGATAAGGGTTGAAGCAAAATGTAGACTTATGATTATGGACAGTAATATGAAGAAATATAAGAAGTGGGTTTTGGCCGGCAATTTATTTGACAGATGGACTTTTTAATACACAGATTTCGGTTTTTCATCAGTTACTTTTACTTTCTCATCATTTTACACAAAAAAAATAGAGATCGGCGACTTATTTTCTGACGAACAAGAGCAAATAGATCGAAAAAAACTTCAATTCAGACGAACTACGTCAATATACGTCGATTCGAACTTCGACTTTCAACTCTGTAACACAACTATTCGAACAAAAATACAGGTAATACATTGCAAATACTCCTACATGCTCAAGTATGAACTTCATTTGATGGATTTAAGAAACCCTATTTCGTGTATGAACTGCATTTGATGTTGGTGACATATTAATGATTCTATATTCGCTTATGATTTTTTAAATAATGCACTATTACTCTGAAATTTGATATATAAATGTTCTTCGTGATTTATTGATACTTTCTTGTGAATTCAGTTCAATCATTCTTCCTGTTGTGTGACGTAATATATATGTATATATGACGTATGTGAGGTAATATGTATGTATAAATGATGTAAACATTATGGCTCTGCAAATTATTCAATTTTTCTTACTCTTATGTTTGATGTAGTCAGCCACAAAAAATGACGTATATGACGTAATATGTGTGTATAAATGACGTAAATATTGTGTCTCTGCGAAATATTCAGTTTTTCTTGCTCTTATGTTTGACGTAGTCGGCCACTAAAAATGAGGTATGTGACGTAATATGTATGTATAAATGATGTAATCATGTGTATGTTCGGATTTTTCATCTTTCGGTCACGTATTCCGTGGTTGTTGATGACATAACCATGTATGTGTCTGAATTCAACACTGATAATTCAATTGTTCTTACTCTTATATTTGACGTAGTCTGCTTCCAATAATAACGTATGTGACGTAATATGTTTGTATATGTGACGTATATGACGTATTATGCTATTGTAAATGACGTAAAGACTGCTTCATTTCACATATCATCTATGATATATTGACTTAATCTCTACGTAGAATGGTTAGAATCAAGATGAGATTAAAAAAAAAAACAACAGAAATACAGAAGAAGAAGAAGCTCATTACTACACCGGCAAAGTTGCCATCACCATCACCACCACCACCACCACCATCACTAGTACAAAATCCTTCCAGTGACAGTAACTTCGTTACCCCAACACAATCCCCCAAAAAAGATCCATACATCCTCAAAAAAAGACAGAAGATACAGAGTGAAAGCGATGAAGAGGCTAAAATGGATGAAGGTAACAAGAATACCCCGATTGATGCAGTAACAAAAGAGTACATAGCATCGAAAGAGAAGCCTCAAAACCTCTGCCAAAAAATAAATCAACTTCCTACTTTTCTTTATAAACAATTAATTTCCTCCCTAATTGGGGATAAAAAAAAAACTTACCCAACCAAATTAATAATTACTTCTCCTCCTTAATATCAGTGAAAAATGTAAACAGACTAATATTTGTAGAGAGGGGGAGTATTAGCCAACTCAAGTCCACATAGAACAAGTCTTTGATCAAACAAACAAATTCAGCAAAGGCAATTTGAGTTATCTTGCAGAAACTCTTTTTTTTTTTTTAAACAGTCCACTTAGGGACCTGAGGCATGAAGCCTTTTCCATTGCTAATTGAGATTGTTACATGGTGGTGGGCATTGATTAGGGATGATCCTAATCCATCTGTACAACTAGGCCTTAATCTACAGAAACCAGAAGACCACCATCTAGCACCATTAGCCCATATACAAAAATTCCTGAGAGGAGGGAGAAACCTGTATCACAAAAACTACTCTATCTATACAGAGAGTTAGGATTCTCAATGGGTTAATTATATCTACGTGTTCGCAAACCTGCAACGGACGCTGCATCCAGGGTGATCAGTCCTTTCAGCCTCGCAGGTGCTTCGTCTAGAGATAGAAAGGAAGCAGAGACACCATCCGCCCCAAGCCGCGCAAGGAAGTCCGCAGGGTAGTTTCCTTCCCTATAGATGTGTTGAAGGCAAGAGTTTGAATTTTCCATAAATTCCGCAATCTCCGTGAGAGAGAGATATTCCCGCCAAAGAAAGCCTTTAGAATCCGAGATCATGTTAACAAGCAGGGAGTTGTCTGAGAGGAATTGAATGCGACAGTATTCCTTGAGTTTGCAATGACGGACAGCAGCCAGTAGTCCTTGAATTTCACTTTGAACAGAGGGTATAGGCGCTAGGGAGAGGGACTGGCCAAAAATAAACTCACCTTCCTTGTTCCTTACTATAAATCCTGCTCCAGAAAGGCCTGGTGTCCGACTGGAACCATCTATATTGACCACAATATCTCTAATACAGTATGATTTCCAGACTACAGAGATCAAAAGAGGTGAGCGAACCTGTTGAAAATTCCTGGTTGCTGAAACAGTTGCCATGATTTCAACCTTGAGTTTAGGAAGCAAGCCAGACCAATTTGGTCTAATTCCTTCGAAGAAAGCCAAGTTTCTAAGTTTCCAGAGTTCCCATAGCAGTATTGCCGGAAGAAGGAATTTGATATTGGAGTGGGAAGTTTTCTGCCACCATGAAGAGAGAAAGGTCCAACCCCCAGCTGAGCTTGTAGGGGTTTCAACCCAGTTCCTAAAGGAATTCCAGATTTGGCGGACAGGAGGGCAGGAGAAAAAACAGTGGTACATTGATTCTTCCGAGTTCCTGCAGAAAAAGCAAATAGAAGGCCTGATAGCGCGATCTCCCCAACGGCAGAGGATTTCAGGAAATGCTAACAGACCATTATATAAACGCCACAAATGAACAGAGATTTTTGGGGGCACAAGGTTAGTCCAGAGATGTTTCATAATAGGAGTATTTGGACCTGATCGGCGGAGAACATTATATGCCGTTGAGACTGAAAAATCCCCTCTAGGTGATGGAGTCCAGAACTGCAAATCAGGCAACAGAGAGAGCTGTATAGACAGGGGGCGAAGGGAGTTGATTTGGTCCTGTGAGAGCACATCTTGTAGAGAAAAAATGTAGAAATCCTTATTTGATAAAAATTCCTTGACTGACAAGGATGCATAAGGCGGTTGCTTCAGGTCGTTCCAGAGTACTCCACAGCTAGCCCAGTTGGTGAACCAAAAGGAGGAGGAACCGTCTCCGATAACTACTTTGGAGTAGGAGACGAATTTAGACTTGAGGTTGTTGATTTTACGCCATGAAGTTCGCATTCTAGCAGTATGAGAAAGAGAGTGCATGAAGGTAGCCCACAACCCCGAACCTGTTTGCCATTTCCACCATAGTTTCGCCCATAGACTTTCCACCATTGCTGGCAGTTGACGAATACCTAGACCGTTTTCCAGAACCGGTCGAGTGACACTATGCCAGGAACGCCAGTGTTTTCGAGATTCTCCGTCCCAGCTGGACCAGAGGAATTTTTGACACCTTGTTTCAATTGCAGAAATAGTGCTTTTAGGGAGGTAAAAAGCTGAAGAAATGTGAACTGGAAGGGAGAGGATTACTGATTTGATGAGTTGGATCCGTCCTGCTTGTGAGAGAAATCTGTTCTTCCAGTTGTTGAGGCGGGTGTCTATGGCAGCAACAAGCCCCTGAAAGTAGCATGCCTTTTTGCGCCCCACAAAGAGGTTGCAACCTAAGTAAGGAAGAGGGAAAGAGCCTTCCTTCATCCTTAGTAATCTCAGAAGCCTCTCCTTTAGTGCTGGAGTGCAGCGGTCAGGAAATAGGACCAAGCATTTTGATCTGTTTAATTTTTGCCCCGAGCCAGACTCATAAAGTGAGAAGAAATCCAAAAGAGCCTTTAATGAACTTCTTTGACCCCTGGTGAATATAAGGACATCATCGGCATAACTGAGGTGAGTTACTATTTTTGATCCTGTGGGAGTTCCATAGTGTTTGATATTTCCCATTGCCACTTTAGCATTAAGGCCTCTGGACATGGCCTCTGAAGCCAGGATGAACAGAAAGGGGGAGAAAGGGTCGCCTTGTTTTAACCCCCTTGTTGCCTGAAAAAATCCCACTGGCGACCCATTTAGAAGAATTGAGAACCAGCTTCCAGATAGGTTGGACATGATCAGTTCGATAAATTTAACCGGAAAACCAATCTTGAGAAGGATTGCTTTGAGGAAGGTCCATGAAACTCGGTCAAAAGCTTTCTTCATGTCAAGTTTGATCATGATGTTATGACCTGTCATCTTGTCGTTTATGAATTGAGCAAGATCTTGTGCCAGCTTGACGTTATCAATTATATCTCTGCCTTTAAGAAAACCCGTTTGCTCGGGGGAGATGATCTTAGATAATAATGGTGCAACCCGAGCTTTGAGTATATGTGAGAAGGCCTTGTTGGTGAAGTTGCATAGACTAATTGGGCGATAGTCATCAAAGGAGCTTGTGACCTGCTTCTTGGGGAGTAGCATGATGAAGGTGCTGCCGATAGCTCTTGGGATGGGTATACCGATCATAAACTCTTTACAAGCTGCGATCAGATCATTGCCAATAATGTTCCACGCAGAACGAAAGAAAACCCCTGGGAAGCCATCTGGACCTGAGGCACTGTCCTCTGAGAGGGTGAAAACTGCTTTTCTAACTTCCTCGTCTTTTAAAGGCTGCAGTAGAGTGGCTCTGTCTTCGTTAGATAGACATTCGGGGACATGCTCAATAAGTGAGTTCACTGCTTCTTGTTCCAGTTCACTATCCGAGCTGAAAAGAGCTGAGACATAATCAACTGCCTCTTCTTCGATCCTCTGAATGTTTGACACCCATACTCCATTCACTTTGATTTTATGGATAGCCACTCTATGATTTCTGTCCTTAAGTGTGGCATGAAAAAAAGCAGTGTTTCGATCTCCCTGGGTTAACCACTTGATTCTTGACTTTTGGCGAATAAAGTCGTCATATTCTCTCAAGCTGCGGAAATATTTGGCTTGGGCTAAGGAGAAAGCAGTTCGACTTTCCTGAGAGGGGGTGTCCTGTAAGGTTTTTTCAGCAGAGATCATCTGTTCCTCTGTAGATTTCAAGTTTTGATTAACGTCTCCAAAAATCTGTTTGTTCCAGCCGCGTAAGAAAGTTTTGAGTCTCCTCAGTTTAATTGAAAAAGCCAACATTCCATAGCAATCTGCAGGTTCGTTCCAATTGTCTTTAACCGCTTGAAGGAAACCTGGTCTTCTGATCCACATGTTTTGGAACCGAAAAGGTCGGGGCTTTGTGATTGAGCATACATCGAATTGATGGAGCAGTGGACAGTGGTCAGACCCGGCTTTAGAGAGGATGTGCACCACAGTCAAATTGAAAGTCTCTAACCATTCGGTTGAAAAAAGAATGCGGTCCAGTTTCTTCTGAATGTAGCCTGATGATCTGTTACCGCCCCAAGTGTATTCGAATCCAACAGATGGGACCTCATCCAAAGCAGCATCCAAAATGAAGGAATTAAAATCCTCTATAGGTCTTGAGGCTGGGGTAGAGGGGCCAAGATATTCCTCAGGAAATCTGATGACATTAAAATCACCCCCTATGCACCATGGGAGACTCGGGTGGGCGGCTCGAAAATTTAGCAAAGAAGACCAAAGGGTGCGTCTTTCAGAGGAGGAACAGCTAGCATATATCCAAGAACATAAGACCCTCTCATCCAGCGAGGGGTGAGTGACAGAACAACAAATGGCTTGGCCATAATCACACAATAAATCAATAGAGTAACCAGACTTTGCAAATAACCATATTTTACCATTCTCCGAAGATAAATGAAAAGAAAAATTCAGGATCCTAGCATAATCAGAAATCTGAAACTTATCTACAAAGGGCTCCAAAATACACAAAATGGAGATATTATAACGCGAGCATAACAATCTCAATCTCCGGCGGGAAGCAGAATTTGCTATCCCTCGGATATTCCACACAAGCTGTGATATCATAATTAGGATGTAGGCGAGTGACGAACCTGAACACGCGCAGGTTTGCGCGTGGATATAGCTAATGAGTAATCCATGAATTTTTTTGGCCTGCCTCGTTTGCGTTTTACTTCTGTGAATCCCTCCTCCAAATTTGTCTGCTCCAAAGATAAGTCAAGACTCTGGAGTTGGGGTTTCTCGATTCCAGAAGGGAAAAATGGCTGTTGTAATACTTTATCATGGACCAAAGTACCTTCTTCACAATCTAGGGGAGACACTGAGTCCATTCCATCTAGAACCACAAATTTGTTTTGTTGAATCCTGGACATCTCTTGAATATTTGGTTCTGAAATAGACCGCCCAAAAGGCGGTTTTCTGCTGATTTTTATTTCTTCAAACAGGCTGTTTGTTTCTTCCAATAATCTATCTACTGCTTTCGGGGCTTCCAAAATGGCCAAGGCATGATTATTTTCTTTTTCCACCATCAATTTGATTAAGGGGTCTGGGCTTTGAATTCTTGTAGGGGGAATTTCTGTTGTGCCAGGAGGCAAGGTGCCGTCAGGGGGCGGAGAGTGTACCTGGGTAGAGGAAAGAACAGGTAGGGAATTGTCAGAGATATATGTTGGTGTAGCATTTTTTTCTGCCAATGATAAAACCAGAGGAGCCTGCGGCCTGATCTAACGAAGGGGCTGGATTTGAGGAGGAGGGTACTGGAGGCTTATTCTTTTTCTGGGACTTGATGGAAGGAGCTGGATTTGGAGGGGTCGGATGACCTACTCTGCACTCTTGTTCATCGTGACCAATTTTCTGGCAGTGGATGCAGTATTTGGGGACGAATTCGTAGGTGAAGAACTGCTCTTGCAATGCTCCCTTTTCACCTATGTCCACCGATTTGGGGAGGGGTTTCAAGAGGTCCACCTCCACACAGAATCTCGCAACAGAAGGGCGGGATTGGTGGAGAGTTGGGGCGTCTATTTGAAGCGGTCTTCCCACCACCGATGCTATTGAGAAGATGGACTCCGGCGAGAGAAATTCTAGTCGAAGATCAACCAGAGACACCCAAATTGGAGCTAGTGGTGGGTCTTCTTCATATTTGAAAGCCGGAGTCCATTTGAGGACTCTCATTTGGTAGCCGGCCACATTCCAATACGCTCTCATCCAACAACGTTGGAAATCTTCTTCTTTTTCGAACTTGAGAGCAACGTGTCGGGCATTAAGAAGACCAACCTCATAAGAACCTTTGAAGCCTATGGTGTTTAACTCTTTCCGGATCTCAGACATCTTAGGCCTTCCATAGGAGAATTTGCCCACAAGAGTTAATCGGTGGGGAGCAATTAGTGTAGCGAACTCATCTTTGGTGTATTCGATGACCGGCCTGTCGTTGCGGAATTCTACTGGTTTTGGGGGGACAACAAATTTACGGGTAGGATCTTGGAATAATGAGGAGAAAGTTCTTGGCCGATTTTCTGTATTTCTGTTGTATTTTTCTTGTACAAAATATGGATTTAGACATTTTTATTAATAGAGATTAAAATATATTTTTTTAACTCTAAATAAGAAATGAATGGTAATTCTATTCTAAAACTGACTCTTCTATTCTAAATAAATCACTAATATAATTAAATAAATATTAATTTATTTTTGTTTAATATTCTACATGATATGATTTACGGATGGAACTAGTTATCATTCTAATAATAATAAAAATTTTAAAATAAGTACAAAAAGTTGTGAATTAAAATTTCATCGAACAATCTCTCCTAAAAATAAAAGCACTGCAAGTTAAACATTCATCAATAAACCAGCCAATTATCCAATAGACTATTTCTAACACAAACTATCAATTATATTTTAAAAATTTTAAAAAATTATTTGACGAAATGTATGAGTTGAAATAAAATTTAGCTTTTTAAATAAGGTATCGCACTCTATGACCCCTAACCAGATGCAAATTGCAATCGATCACTAAGCCAGATGCAAATAGACACTATTTTTTCCCTTAAAATTAGAACGAAATTTTATTAAAAGGCCTTAAAGTCATGAAGCAAACATTGACTACTAAAAGAAACAATCAATGAGTATAATTTTCAATTGGTCACATATTTTAATGTAATATATAACATAATTATATTGTTAATTATGCACAATTTAATATAGATTTACCAATAATTCAATGAATGCCTCACACTAAAGTACAAATAAACCTATATTTTTTTTTAGTAAAATAAAAAAGGCTACTGCATAATTAACTTAATATGTTTTGGGAATATGCGATTCCTTAAGAGTCACGAATTAACCATTTACGCAACTCCGATGGCGCCCACGAGAGGTGAGTGAAACCCCTATTACCATGAAATGCCATTGAGCTAGGCAGTCTCTCGTACGATTAGTCTTTTTGTACATGTGGGTGAACCGCACCTCTCAATCCCAAATAAGCCTATATTGAATTTAGAAATTTTTTATAAAATATACACATAAAGAAAAGTTAAGTGCATTAAAAACTAACGATAAAATTGAAGTTTATTTTAAATTTATCATCAATTTGAAGTAAATTTAATCGTGATATATTATAAATTTTTTTTGTTTAAGCAATATATTCTAAATTTCTAATCAAAGTCAAACTATAAATATAATAATTCGGTATATCTTAATTAGCACAACTCACGGAAGTCTACTACAAATGACGTACCAAACTAGAAGCACATGATTTGTTGTTTGTTATTAAAATGAAGGGGGTGAAATTGACCTTAATTAGTAACATGATTAATTAACTAAGATTGCATATGTAATTTTGGTCCATTATGTTTGGCCATTTTACTCTTTTGGTCTATTATGTTTGGACTTCTCCAAAAATACCCATTACGTTTAAAATTTAAAACACTTTTGGTTATCAAAATAGCAGATTTTTGTATAGTCAAAACAAGTCAAAGGTCACAAATGCATGCATTGGGGGTATTTTCTCATTATACAAAATACTTTGGACTAAATTTGTAATTTTTTTTGTGCAAACACCAGAAAAACTTTTTTTTTTTTTTTTTTGTTATATTAAGCTCAATGATATTTTCTTGTTAAAAAAAACGTTGTTGAAAAATCCCGCCAATGGATAGCTCAAGGTAACTTTGCTTGAGGACGAACAAAATCTTAAGTGTGGGGGTATGATGTGTGTCAATTACACCCCTATTTTATATTGCAGAATCCATGTATTATGCCTCATTTTATACTAGAATTGGCCTTTCTAGGTGTGTTTTCTATGAACTTATGGCATATTTATGGATTATGCAGGTACTTAGAGGCTGAGGTGTAATTGACACACTTTTACACTTAAATCTTGCACTATTGGAGGGAATAGGCAGCGTAAGTCAAGGATGATAGTGCTGGACAACTCATCTTATGCGGGATTCCCGAATTGCCCCAGCAACCTAGAGTTATTACCAATATATTACCCTAATTATTGGCGTGTATAAATACAACAAGTCCTACGGGCAATTCTCAAGCTTTGCTTCACCTTTCAGTTTCTGACTTCGGTTAGCTTGTAGTGTAAGGAGAAGTAGTCTCAGTAGTTAGGGTTTTCTCTCCAGGTAGATACTGAAGGTGATTGAGCTTAGATCCATGGTGTTATAAGTTCCCAAATGGGGTTTCCAACCCTGGATGATGTAATCAAGGATGAGATGCGAACAACACAAGCGTGGAGTGACTACGGAGCATCAGAAGGTGTCCTCAGCCCTGGAAGAGCATCTCTTATGTTCCTGTCGGTATAATGAGTTGGGCGCTGCCTTTGTAGTCTTAGGGAGCTTAGCTTGGTTGTGTGTATTTGTATCTGTATCTCATTGGATTTGAATGTATATAGTAGTTCCTGGTTTTCTAATGTATATAGTAGTTCCTGGTTTTCTAGTTGCTTGATGTTCATATAATTGTTCTATGTCATATTGAATAGGGCTGTGTTGCCTTTATGATGGGCGATGAACGTGGGTCGGGCATTTGGAGAATAATTACTACTATGTGTGTTGTGATCACTTGATTATGCTAGAAGGGGGGAAGGAATCCCTGATTATATCTCTGATTCTACCGTTTTTACTTTATTGCATGTTAGAATAGTTGTAGTTTAATAATAACTTTTTTCTATACCCATTAAGCAAGATCGGTAACTCTAAACAATCATAAAGCTTTGTGTGCTCTCTGTGAATCGATACTTGAGTACTCTACGATGGGATCTTTGATGTCCCTTAGTGTGGATTTAGGTTTATAAATATTATCTTGATAAGTGTTTTACCGCACATCAACTACACAAAAGTGATACCAAGTGATATCAAAAATCAAAAGAAGACAAAAAGACACCACTCTGAGTTCAATATTGAAAAGTAAAAAATTTAACAAAAGTAAAATCTTAAGATAAACAAATGTGACTTTTAAAAGAAATACTAAAGATAAGTATATGCTTATAGAGTCACACAAAAACACACAAAACCCAAAAATAAGTAGGCGATCTCTTGCAGTCAAACTATGATTTCAAGAATACGAGCTTAACTACCGGATGAATGAAGAATTTTATACACAAACTGGGGGCAATTCTCACGTAGGGTATATGAATTTTCACCCTTTACTCCCTTTATTGCTCAGTTAGGTGTGATCACTCCTATCTCAGAACTTCGTTTGCTTCCATACATAACTTTTGGAGCAACTAACTTTTGGCTTGTCTTTTTCTTTACTCAGCAAGACTTTTGCAGAAGAGCTATACTTTTACAGGATTTGTCAGGCTCTTTGGCTCTTGCCTCTTTTAAATTTCTTTAGATTTTTCCGGGAGTTTTGAAATGAACAATTAAGAGTTAGGGGAAATTCAACCTCAAGTACTTAACAAAAGGGTTAGGTCTCAAGCTTCAAGTATTCTTTCAAGATCACAATTGAACTTTCAAAGAACACCTACTAACCTTAGATTTGTGAACTACGTGATTCTTGTTGCACCGAGTATGAAAATATGATTTTTCACCTCTGAATGTCCAAAACTCGTACTTCATATTAGAAAAGAACTAAAAAAAATTATGTTTCACAAAAAAAAAAAAAAAAAACCTTTTCAAAACCAAAAAAAAAAAAAAAAATGTCACAAAACTCGAAAATACCACAAAACTCATACAGGGGCAAATTGGTATTTTTTGTGAAATTTTTGAAAACCACTTTTCCAGGGTTAAAAAAAGCGAGTTCCTTCCACTAGAAATTGACACTGATACAAAATAATCCTAGAGGGGGACTTCTATCTCAAACAAAACAAAAATCAATGAAAAAGACCCAAAAACAAACAAATGCTTCAATCCTAAGGTGACTAAAGGACGGACTTTGACACATATATTTGATTTTAAAATCGGATTGATTTTCCAACCAATTGACTCAAAATCTTCTCTAAATTGGCATACTAATTTTGAAAACACCCAAATACACAAATACACAACCACAGGATATTTGGATTGAAACCGGACTGATTTCTCACCAATGACTAAAATTCGAAAATCAAAACAAAAAGATTAAAAAAGATAACAAAATAGAAAAAGACGACCTTTTGCTCTGATACCACTCTGATGCGTCTCCTTAAGGAATTGTTACCAAGGACAGCTTCCTAAAGGATTGGCCAATGGATTGCCTGATCTTGCTAACTATTCTATACATTATCTTGACGATGGGTAAATTATGCCTTAATTCGTGTGCATGGTAGGGCTTATATTGCCTTAAAATGTGTCTATTCTTTTTCTAGAAAGATAACCTCAAATCTTATTGATTTGGAGATTGAAAAACAAATCCTATTCTGACTCTGCTTTGTCCTTATAATTTTGAACATAGCTAGAGCAATTACAAACGAAATATAATCCTAATATAGAAGGGAAAGCTTAGTATGTCCTATTAGAATAAGATACACTTCTAAACCCTTGAAGAATTCTAATTCAAATAAAAAACCTATAGGAAGAGATAGGGGTCTCAAGTGGGTTTAGGGAGTGACATGGGCCTTCACAGTTTGGTCTGTATCTCTTTAACTCAATCTTCAACCTTTATTCTGGGCTTCTACCATCATCACGCTAACTCAACGAGTCCATTTTCTCTCATCCTCGATAGGCAAATGGGCTTGGGCCCCGAGCTATGTAAATGGGCTTGGGCTTGTTGGACCTCAGACTCAATCAGCAACTTGAGAGCCTGTTCAACCTTTTTGGTTCTGGATCTTGTCATGGGTCCAACTATGTTCACTAATGGATCTCTCTTGTAAACATTTGAGTCCATAGTGGGGGTTTGTCCTTGAGAAATGCGAATTGCTCCTCTTCCCTTGGGGCTTTGCACATCCTCTGCTGGAGTTTAAGAAGTGGCGCCACTGCTTCTTTTTCTGGTGAAGGATGGTTATTCCGATGTCCCCATCACTTATTATCACAGTTGCATATAAGGACACTAAAATCTCATTGTCACAATAGAACAAAATGTGACAAAATATAATATATTAAGACATTTCAAAATGTGATAATATAGCAATTTTTTTGTAGTGGCTTCACATGTTGAGCCCCGCACGTTTGCTGAGGCAGTTACAGGTTCTGCCTGGCGCTCTGCCATACAGGCTGGGATCCAGGCTTTGGAAAACAATCGTACTTGGGATGTTGTCACTCTCCCTTCTGGTAAACATGCTATTGGGTGTAAGTGGATCTATAAGATTAAACATAAGTCCGATGGTAATGTTGAATGATATAATGCTCGTCTTGTGATTCTTGGCAATAAGCAAGTGGAAGGTATAGATTGTCAAGACATGTTTGCACCAGTGGAAAAGATGGTCTTTGTTTGAATGTTTTTAGCTGTTGCAGTGGCGAAAAATTGGGAGGTTCATCAGATGGATGTGCACAATGAGTTTTTACACTGTGATCGAGATAAGGAAGTGTATATGAAATTCCCTCCCCCCTACCCGGGCTTCACTTTCCAAGGTGGCGGGCCAAGTATGTCGCCTCAGGCGTTCTTTGTATGGTTTAAAACAAGCTCCTCGTTGCCGGTTTGCCAAGCTTTCTAGTGTTTTGAAGCGATATGGCTTTCTCCAATCCTATTATGACTATTTTCTTTTTACTTTTCATCTCTTGGAATGATAGTCATGCCATAGTTTAAACATTACTTGAGTCAATGATTTTATATGAAGCATTTGGGCGTTCTGAAATATTTTTTGGGTCTTGAGGTGGCTCGTCATGCTTCTGGCATATCTTTGTGTCAAAGGAAATATGCTCTTGATATTGTAGCAGAGGTAGGCCTGTTGGGTTGTAAGCCTGCACTGTTTTCCTTAGAGCAGAATCATCATCTTTCTACCACCGAGGGTGAAATTCTTCCCGATCCTACGAGTTATAGGCGCCTAGTTGGATGCCTAATTTATTTGGCGGTCACGAGACTTGAATTATCCTATTTTGTTCATATGTTGGCTCAATTCATGTAGCAACCTCGCTATCCCCATTGGGATGCTGCACTTCGTGTGGTACATTACTTAAAGGGCAATCATAGTCAAGGAATTGTTTTGCGTGTTGATTGTGATATGCAATTTTATGTTTGGTGTGATTCAAATTGGGCTAGTTGTCTCACTACTCGTCGTTCTCTTACTGGCTGGTATATACAATTGGTTCGTCTCCAGTGTCTTGGCAAACTAAGAAACAGCACACCATGACTCGTTCTTCTACTGCGGCCAAGTATCGTGCCATGGCCTCTATAGTGTGTGAACTGAAGTGGTTGAAAGGTCTTCCTCTCAAGCCTGGGTGTGGCGCATCCTCAGCCCATGCACCTTTTCTGTGATAGCCAGTCTACTCTGCATATTGCTGTGAATTATGTGTTTCATGAGCTCACAAAATATATTGAGGTGGATTTGCATTTTGTGTGAGATGCTTTTCTTCAAGGTCTTATTTCTATCATATGTCACATCTTGGACTTAATTAGCAGACATCTTAACCAAGGCGTTAGGCAATTAACAGTTTGAGTTTTTTATTAACAAGTTGGACATTCGCAATCCGTATGTTCTAACTTGAAAGGTTTTGCTGAAAAATGGGTAATTTGGTAAATAGAGTAGTTAGTATTTGTAAATACTTAATTATGAAATTGTAAATAAGGATTGTAGAATCTGTATAAATAAATCAAAGTGGCTGGCCAAGAGGGCAGAGACTTGTTCACACAAATTACGAGCGTTCTTTATTATTTTGTTAAAATGGTGGACCATTCGACAAACAGTTTGCATTGCTCATTAGCAATTTCAAAGTTAGGATAGAAGTTTTAACATGTTGGGGCGTGGGGAATACTTAGCTACCAAAGGTCGAGCCATATAAACAGCAGCTCCTGTGCCTTCACTGAAGTCTATAGCCTTCCCGTCCTCCGTCTCCCAATTGAAGCACTGGATCAGTAACCCCAATGACAGGCCCAGCATATGCATGGCCAAGTTATTTCCAGGACATCCTCGCCTACCTGAACCAAATGGTATGAACTTCAACTCCTCTTTAACGCCACCAATGATTTCTGAATCTTCAAATCTCTCCGGTATGAACTTCTCCGGATCATCCCAATACTTGGGATCGTGATGTATTGCCCATGCGTTTACCAGAACTGTAGTTTCTGCAGGGATTTTAACCCTCCAACCACGCAATCTTGGGATCCTGCGTGAGGTACTAACAGGGTTGCTGGCGGGCGTAAACGTAGTGTTTCCTTGATTATGCATCGGATGTAAGGGAGGTGGGGAAAATCAGATTCTGAAATGAAACGCTCATGTCCGACTACCTTATCTATTTCTGCTTGTTCTTTCTTTAAAACTTTAGGACTGTATCAAATGAGCCATTGCCCATTCCATAGCACTTACTGTTGTATCTGTTCCTGCATGAAGTAATTCCTATTATACATATTCATTTTGGAAAAGTCAACCACGACACATAGGCAATGTACACAAGAATATTATTATCGATCAATCCCTGTACACACATAATACCTTTGTTTCTGATGGACAGAAATTTGAAGAAATATTGATAATTGCAATATTAACAATCCAACAAGACAAGATAAGACAGAAGTCACAGAATAAAATTGGATCTTATAAGTTTCATTAGGTTTACTCACTAGCATCAGGGCTCTAATGATTTCATCTGAATAGTAATCGGACTCCTTTTCCTGCAAAGCCAGTAATACGCCCAACATGGCGGACTCCTTCTTATTCTTCTTCCCTGAACTATCAGCAGTGATGGTCATCATCCTACGATGTTCGTCAATCAGATTCTGCATAAACTTATCTCTTCTCTCCTGTAAAATTCTAACCTTTTTTTCCACACGATTCAGTCCAAACCATCGCAAGAACGGCCAGAAGTCAAGCAAGTGTGTCCTCGGAGATAACCCTGATATTTCAGATACGATCTCCCGGAAATCTTTTGCTTCTTGTGAATTCTCAACATTAATCTCTCCGTAATATCTTTTCCCGGCGATCATCCTTGTCATGACATTGAAAATGAGTTCAAAGCAAGCTGACCTCATATCAGCTAACTCATAAAGACCTGCAATTTGGTCGTCGGAAACTACTGATCGGAAGAGTTTTCGGACCAAGGACTGGACCTCGTCAGCCCGAATATCGGAAAATTCCCGTAGTTTTTGGGAGGACAAGACTTCAATGGTTGAGATTCTTCGAAGGTTTCTCCAAAGTTCACCGTATGAAACCCAAAGGAGGCTGGTGTAGTTATTGCCATAGTGTTTCCCGGGAAAAAGTTTTGGTTGGTTCGCTAAAATGATGTCATTTTTTATGAAGCATTCTTCAGCGGCGGAGGGGGATGAGACAATGACAACAGGGAGGAAGCCAAACCTGAGGAAGAATACTGGGCCGTATTTGTGGGAGAGTTTGGCTAAAGATTTGTGGAAAGGGTGTGTCTCAAGGTAGAGATGGCCGATCAGTGGCAGTGCTGGAAAGGGACAGGGCGGAAGATTTTGAAGCCGGCGAATGATCCGGCCGGTCAAGATGTTAAGAGCTATAATGAGCAAAGGGAGATAAAGTAAGTATAAAGTTCCCATCAAAATTTCCATCAGAATTTCCTCGTTGACCAATCTGTAATGACTATGAATGTCAATGAACGTGAACCTTTCTGGCCTGGTACTTATGAACTGTGATTAAGGTTTATTTATTTATTTTTATTAAAAAAAAAAATCAAAATAATCGTTTCTTTTAATTACATTCAAATTTTAAATTTTCGCTTCCTCAAAATTCTGTCTATATTATCTGGAAAAAAAAAAATTCTCCAAGATAATTTTTTCTCCTTTTTTTGAAATAAAAAAAATATATATTAATTTAATAAAAAACGTCCAACAACGATTGACAACATGAAAATACAGTCAAAGAAATACAAATTACAATTATAACTGTGATTGTTGTGTTTACTACAGATAAGCCTATATAGATCTACCATATCAAGTGGTGGATATACCACATGCCAAAATTTTAATCCGAACAAGAATACATCGCTAATCTTCTTATGAAAACTTGAAAACATAGATCTAATAATTAGATCTATGATGACTGAATTTTCTTGGACCAAACCAGTGAACATCATTGACGCCGCTACCAATCCAATGAACTTTACCAACAAAATTGCCGCCATAACAACGAACACTATCAATGAAGTTGCGACCAATCCATTACCAGTAGATCTGAATCTACTGAAAGATAAAAAAAATAAAGATTAGGGATAATCTCCCTTTATCGGATAACGAAATTAAAAACAAGAAAATAAAAATAGAAAACAAATTTATTTCTCCCATCCTCCCATGATGGAAAGATGAGGGAAGAAATATTTTTTGACGGTTGAATTTGAGAGAGAAGAGCAGAGAACCGTGACGGCTAGTGCCAGTTGTTAATAGTTGGTCAAGGAATTAGATAATTTTCTCTCCTTTACTTTATAAAAAGAATGGTAAATTATATCGTACACGAGCCACCTTGCAAGCGCAAATTATATCCTGTACCACTGTGTACATGTACCACTTAACACATCACCACTCTCACTATAAGAGAGTGAGATACACGCTCTTTTCTTCTTCTTCTTCTCCAAAAACCCAGATCCTTCTTTTTCAAAAAATCACTTCTTCTTCTTAAAAAATCAGTTATTCTTCTTCGCCGTGCTCCATTCGAAACCGCATTTAATCAAAATTTTCATTCAAACACAGATTTAACGGAGATCGACAATTGTTTTTTCCGACGAACAACACCAAATACAACGAAAAAATCACTTCTTCTTGAAAAATCACTTCTTCCTGTTCAAAAATCTCTTCTTCTTCTTCTTCAAAAATCTCTCATTCTTCTTCAAAAATAACTTATTTTTCTTAAAAAATCACCACATCATAAAGTATGAACTGTATTTGATGGATTTACGGAACCATATTTTCACGATTTGATGTTGGGTAATGTATTAATGATGTTATATTCGTGTTTTCTTATTCAAATAATGCTCTGTTACTCCGAAATATGATATATAAATGGTTTCCGTGAGGTATTGGCACTTTCATGTGAAATGGGTTGCTTCTGATTTTCCCCGCTTATGGGACGTAACTAGATGTTGGGGAACGTTGCGAAACATAACAGGACGTTGCTGCTTTGTATTTTCAGATGTTGCGGGACGTTGCTAGACGTAGCTGGACGTATCTTGACGTGATGCTAGTTATTTTTGACGTGGTTCTAGTGTTATGAGACGTTGTTGAATGTGTAATGTGAAAAATTCAGCTTAAATTCACATGCTTGAATGTAGATGTTGCGGCGGTTATTTTTTGGACGTGCATGGACGTTGTGGCAGTATTAGGAGACGTTGTAGAAGGTGTAATGTTAAAAATTCAGCTTAAATTCACATGCTTGGATGTAGACGTTGCTGCTTTGTATTTTCGGACGTTGCGGGACGTTGCTAGACGTAGCTGGACGTATCTTGACGTGATGCTAGTTATTTTTGACGTGGTTCTAGTGTTATGAGACGTTGTTGAATGTGTAATGTGAAAAATTCAGCTTAAATTCACATGCTTGAATGTAGATGTTGCGGCGGTTATTTTTTGGACGTGCATGGACGTTGTGGCAGTATTAGGAGACGTTGTAGAAGGTGTAATGTTAAAAATTCAGCTTAAATTCACATGCTTGGATGTAGACGTTGCTGCTTTGTATTTTCGGACGTTGCGGGACGTTGCTAGACGTAGCTGGACGTATCTTGACGTGATGCTAGTTATTTTTGACGTGGTTCTAGTGTTATGAGACGTTGTTGAATGTGTAATGTGAAAAATTCAGCTTAAATTCACATGCTTGAATGTAGATGTTGCGGCGGTTATTTTTTGGACATGCATGGACGTTGTGGCAGTATTAGGAGACGTTGTAGAAGGTGTAATGTGAAAAATTGAGCTTAAATTCACATGCTTGGATGTAGACGTTGCTGCTTTGTATTTTCGGACGTTGCGGGACGTTGTGGGACGTATCTGGACGTATCTTGACGTGATGCTAGTTATTTTTGACGTGGTTCTAGTGTTATAAGACGTTGTTGAATGTGTAATGTGAAAAATTCAGCTTAAATTCACATGCTTGAATGTAGATGTTGCGGCGGTTATTTTTTGGACGTGCATGGACGTTGTGGCAGTATTAGGAGACGTTGTAGAAGGTGTAATGTGAAAAATTGAGCTTAAATTCACATGCTTTGATATAGACGTTGCTGCTTTATATTTTCGGACGTTGCGGGACGTAACTAGACGTTGTGAGGCGTTGCTGCTTTGTATTTTAGAACGTTGCGGGACGTTGTGGGACGTTGTGGGACGTTGCTGCTTTGTATTTTAGTTCTATTGTATGATTTCTTTTATATTCTTGATCTGATATCTATAGTCTGTTGATCTGATGTCAAGTATTCGCTGATCTGATGTCTATATAATCCTGAAGTGATCTCCCTTGTTAAGTATGTTTTAGTTCTACTGTATGATTTCTTTTATATTCTTGATCTGATATCTATAGTCTGTTGATCTGATGTCTAGTATTCTTTGATCTGATGTCTATATAATCCTGATCTGATGAGGACATTTCTGGACGTAGTGCTATTTATTTTTGACGTGGTTCTAGTTGTATTTGTGAAAAAATCAGTTT
The DNA here is from genome assembly GCA_030378225.1 of Knoxia roxburghii. Classification (NCBI taxonomy): domain Eukaryota; kingdom Viridiplantae; phylum Streptophyta; class Magnoliopsida; order Gentianales; family Rubiaceae; genus Knoxia; species Knoxia roxburghii. Next base: position 37,140,674 of record CM059420.1, on the reverse strand, counting down.
AAATTCACATGTATAGATGAGGACGTTTCTGGACGTAGTGCTATTTGTTTTTGACGTGGTTGTAGTTTTATTTGTGAAAAAATCAGTTTAAATTCACATGCATGGAGGTAGACGTTTCTGGACGTGGTGATAGTTGTTTTGGACGTGGTGCTAGTGTTAGAAGACGTTGTAGACATGCCTGGATGTAGACTTTGCGGCAGTTATTTTTTGGACGTTGCGACAGTTGTTCTGAGACGTTGTTGACTCAGCGAAGACGTTGTGGACATGCCTGGATGTAGACATTTATGGACGTGGTGCTAGTTATTTTTGACGTGGTTCTAGTTGTTCTGAGACGTGGTGGACTGTCTTTGTGAAAAAAATCAGTTTAAATTCACACGTATGGATGAGGACGTTTCTGGACGTAGTTCTATTTGTTTTTGACGTGGTTCTAGTTGTATTTGTGAAAAAAATCAGTTTAAATTCACATGAATGGATGTAGACCTGCTACTCGTTATGGTGACCTTGAGGGTAGTGAAAATATAATCGAATATAAAATATTTACAATTTGATTGCTGCTACATCAATGAAAGATAATATATATAGTTTGTGTACGTAAAATTTACGTCATTGCGAGGAGGGGGTGGGGGACGGTGGGGAAGAGGGGGGAGGGGGGGGGGGGGGCGCAGTGGCCGACGTTGACTTTCTTCATTGCATCACTCGTTAGGCAAACAAGATCACCATGAAGGTTTCCCTCAAAAAAAAAAAAACAAAAAGATCACCATGAAGGAAGCTTGTGCTCCAATATGGAAGTTCCCAAAAGCAGACTTATCCCACCACTACCAAAAAAAAAATCCTTTTATGACTCCTAAAAATGTTTTAGAAGCTTAATTATCACAACACTAAAGATATTATGACACTTTTAATAAGTGTCATCCAAACCAAAGTTATGAAAGATTAATGTAATGTAAAATTATATTTTAAAACACTTTAATTTTATATTTTTAATGACCAGAAATTATATCCTATACTCGGGGTACATGTACTTAGTATATATATCTCAGTCTGACTACTAGATAGTAGCTTTCACGCGCGCAACACCTCACCAACACCCCACAAAACCCACTTTCTGCAATTAGTTTTTTCAAAATAGCAACTTCCTTCCGCTCAAAAACTTCCATAACCGTCATCGATCAAACCCTAAAACCACTGATTTCGGTTTTCAATCTTCAAAAAATCCAGACGAACTACGTCTTAGACGAAATTTCCGACGAAGAACACCAGAACAACTTCAATCCAGAACAACTACGTCCTGCTACATTCATCTACATTTATCGGAATTTCGTTCTTCAAATCCGCAAAATCAACATTCGAACAAAAAAATAGGTAATACATCACAAAAACTACTATGTCCTAAACTATGAACTGCATTTTACTGCACTTGATGGATTTCTGAAACCCTATTTTTGCGTTTTTGCTGCATTTGATTTCGATTCTATATTATGATGCCATACTCGTGCATTTCTCTTCAAATAATGCTCTATTACTATTAAGTATGTTATACCGTGTAAACTGGACGTTGCAGTATGTTTGTTATTTGTGTTTGTAGTGAAATTAGAATTGTGTGTTTGTTGTTAGACGTTGCGCTTGTTGGTTTTTAGACTTATAGGAACGTGGTGCGTATGTATCAGGACGTTGCAGTGTCTTTGCTTTTTTTTTTGTGTGCTAAAACTAGTATTGTTTGTGTTTGAAGCTGAACGTTGTGGTATATGTTATGGGAATTAGTAGACAAATAATCTGTTTGGTGTTTGTATTTGTGAAAAAATAATAAATTTTTTGTGTCTATTGTTGGACAATGCGCTTGTTGTTTTTGAGACGTATAGGAACATGGCGGGCATGTAACTGGACGTTGCGTTGTATTTGCTGTTTGTTTTTGTGCTAAAAGTAACATTGTGTTTGCGATGTTGGACGTTGCAGTATAACTTATGGAAATTAGGAGATAAACAATGTGTTTTGTGAAATAATAATAAATTTTTTGTGTGTGTTGTTGGACGTTGCGGTAGTTCTTTTTCTAACGTATATGGACGTTGTAGATTTAATGTTAATAATTTTGTGTGTTTGTTGTTTGTTTTTATTTCTAATGGTTATTTCACTCATTCAATGCAAGATGGTTAATTATAAACAAGCCGCAAAAAAATCAAAACCAAATGATGTGACAGATGATGACGATGATTTTGTCTGAGAATCAGAAGAAAACACACCATCACCAACTCCAAGTGAAGATGGTTCTGTCACACTATTCCAAACCTTAAACCAATACATGATCTAACAATGACCAATAGTTGTTAAAACTAAAGACAGCCCTCAAACATTGGAAAGAAAACTGGATACCCTTGTTGATGTAGCAACAACAAAAATCCTTCACCCTGAAAAACACCAACCAAAAGCCAAAAAACCAACAACAAAAAAGTAGCCTGTAACCAAAAAACAACCAAGAAAACAGCCATCAAAAAGACCAAGAGATGAAACTGAATCAAAAGAAGATGAATCATCTCAGTCAGAAACACAACGAAAAACCCCAAGACTGAAACAGAAACAGCATGCTAAATCCAAAAAACCCCCCCAAAAAAAGTAGACTATAGCCAAAATACCAGCAAGAAAATAACAACGAAAAAGACCAACACTTCAGGCAGGTATGAGGACGTTGTGATCTTTTTCATATCATATTTCCTGTTATTAAAATGAACATGATGTATGAGGACATTGTGCGATGTATGAGGACGTTGTGTGTGGTCCTAACATTAATTCTTTCATTTTCAGCACATGAAGAAGAAGAACAAGAAGAACCTGAAACAGCTCCAAAGACCGAATTCCAAACAAAGACAACCACTGCTGGATTGTACAAGCTGACTAGAGAATTGTCTAAGGTTCAAAAAGATGTAGTGAAAGAGATTGGACTGGAACCATTGTTGGATGTGAACTTATACCAAATCCCATGTGCATTAGGAGAGCATGTCTTGTGGAATTTTGATCTCTCAACCAAGACAATCATATTGCAAAGTGGGAGAATTAAAATTGAAGAAGAAGACATCAATCGTGTGTTTAGAATACCACTTGTTGGTATCAAGATTGAAGAATACACACATTCTGAAGAACACACTGAGGAATGCAAGACTGAGATGCAAAATTTCCATTCAAGGCATCCAGGAGCCATTAACAAGCAAACACAGAAACAAATAAAACCAATCACCACACAAATTGCAGAGTATATAAAGGCAGACAAAGAATATGCAGATGATAACTTCAAAATTGACTTCACAATCTACATGGCAACAACTCTCCTTTGGGTTTTCAATGACCTAAGTTGTCGAAAAACACTACTGAAGTCTGTCAAAAATGTTAATGACATCAGAAAAATGAACTGGTGCGAGTTCACCATGAGAGGATTGATAGAATCAGTAGAGCATTGGAATGACACAGGAAAGAAAGAAATGTTTATAGGATCACTCTCCTTCCTTGTGGTAAGTCCTTGTAATTATATCAAATGCTGTTCACTTGATTTTCCATACGTGGTTAGACGTATCTAACTTTAATTCATTCATTTTTTCAAGCTACTATATCTGGACAGAGTCAGAATCTCTGGAGAAACCCTACGTCCAATAAACGTGCCTCCACTCTCTTATTGGGACCATGAAAAGTATACAAAAAGAGTGGCAAAAGAGTTAAAACTGGGAGGATTTAGAAGAGGAAGAATACTTTCAAGAGACTACAAAAATGAACAGCAACATCCCAGTCAGCAAGAAGAACAATAAAATGAGCAACATGGAGACAAAGAAAACCAGCAGGAACCTGAATATTAATATTAGGCAATATTCACAATCAAACTAGTACTTACTCTTATTACTTGTTTTAGATGTATATGGATGTGATGACTATATATAAAGACATATAGGGACGTGGTAGATATTATTCGCTTACCAGTGTTTGTAATTTTGTTATTTTACAGCCTAATGATGATGATGCCGATATCAGATATCAGGAAATGCCCAAGATGCATGATCAGGTAAAATTCGCAATCCAAACACTATTTCTCTTATAAAATTATTAAACTTAGAGGGACGTGACAAGTGTCTATACAAACGTGGCATGTATAATTTACTTACACTTACTCCTGTGTTGTTCATATTTGATTTTGTACAGCCTGTTGATGATACCGATGAAGTAAAAAATCAGAAGTCTGAATCAAGAATTGAATGGATTATGTAAAGGATTCACCAAGATTATCAAACTTGTGGAAGATACAAAGGGAATCCAAGATAATCCAGCATTGATAATGCTTGATATGATGTGCAAGCAAATGACAAATCTGTTGAACAATAAGAATAAAGAAAAAGTACAACATGAAGAAGCTGCCATTGTACCAAGTCAAGCTACAGCTGAGTTTGCACCAATGTTGAGTCAAGATGAAAGGATGTTCCAAAAACAACAAGAAGAACTCAACAAGAAGTTTGATAATACGAACACAACAACAGGCATTTTGAGTTAAGGACTTACTCCTGCAATACTGAGTCAAGTCGATAAGATTCTTCAACAAGAGATCGACAAGATGTTTGTAGCATATAAGACACAACAGAGTTAAATTCAACAAGAAAACAACAACATTGCTGCACTTCTAAGTCAGAGTGATATGACTGAAAAACAACTGGAGACAAACAATCTCCTGAACAAGAAGTTTCAAGAAGTTAGAGATTCTATGCCAACCTTCGACCTGGGCATAAATTTATCTCTTCAGAAGAAGACAATGCCAATGCCAATGGCAATGCCAAGAAATCTAGAAAAGGAGTATGATGCTTCTCAGAAACAGGCTATTGCTCATGGTGATAAAAAACAATAATCAGATGACAAAATCAGAAAGTAAGTAATACTATAATTCATTTGTATTATAATATTGTTACTGATAGGGTAGACGTACATAGACGTACTTAAACGTGGTACACTTTATATGTCAATAAAATCATCATAGATCAAGAAGACAATCCTCTGGAAGTAGCAGATATCAAGCCAAACCCAAATCATCACCAGGTCAAACTTCCATTGGCACTGAGGAGTCCATTTTATTGCTATATGAAGCCTCCAAAGAAGGAAATGCCAGATTTAAAGCTTTCTAAAAAAGAGGAACTCCTCACCAATTTTGCATTCCTTCTAAAAGATAAGAAAAGAGGTATCCTTTACAGCTACGGGTAAGTACATTTCTTACGTATTTGAAGCATTTGCTACACCGCACAGTCAATTAATTAATTCATCTTACTATGTCACTTTAATATCAATGCAGACAAACACTTTACAGCTATTGAATACTGGCCCTGACTAGATTAGATTTTTACAACATGTCAGTGAATAAGTGGATATCTAACAATATGGTAGATGCATGGTGCAACCACATGAACTACATAAAATCCTTTTGTAGGAAAAAAAGAGACCATACTGAGTATAAAAGGTTCTTCTTCACAACCAAATTTTCGGTAAGAACATTTAAATTGAACTTCTATTCAATTTCAATAGATGTTGTAGGCATTTTTTAACTGATGTGTGTTAGTTTTAAATACTGAAAAGCTATTGCTTGTATGAAAAACTAATATCCACAGTTTGCATATCGATTTTGTTTCAAAATTAATTATTCCTTTATATCATATGCATAGATGATAAGGTGTCGGATGTAGCACAATAGATCTTATCATTGGTTAAATTTATGATATATAAATAGATACTCGTAACTGAGATAGTTTGAACATACTATCAGTTTAGGTTATCATCCGTGTTGGAGTAAAATATATAAGCTATACTTGTGTTATACTTTTTCCCAGTTAATATATCGATTCATGTTTTGGTTATATTTTGTTGTGCATTAATTGTCCATTTATATTATGTAGTTAGATGATAAGGTGTCTTGTGTGACGCAGTAGATCTCATCATTGGTTAAAAGACATAATATATAAATGAGGTTCGTAACCGAGACAGTTTTGGACAAACTGTCGGTTTAGGTTATTATGTGATTCGGATAATTAGTTTGTCTAAACTAATTGAATCATATAGATATGCCCGGGGCATATTGAACATGACCTTTAAGAATGATTTTTCTTGTACTGATTTAATAGACAAATCGTTCTTGGTATTCTATCTCTTAATCCCTAGACTCGAGCGGGCATGGGGATTAGACATAGTGTACTTTGATTTGCCAATGAGTGAGGTCAATTGTGGCCAATAGTCTCTGTAGGTTGGGTGCGCATGTTTAGTTACTTGGTGTGCTGCTGCTTGTCGAAAGAAAACCATGTACTGGTGCGTCTGGGGTGATGATGCTCCTGAGATGAGCTCGTAATGTTTATTATACTAAACCCAGCCGGTGGACTTATGTCCGGTATAGTAAAAAGGTCGAGTGGTACTAGTCTCATAATTAAAGAGGTTAATTAATTAATTTATCAGTAAATTAATAAATTAACGAGCACTATATCTTTGATATGGGGAGATTATGAATATAATTTAATTAAGTTGTTCCAGAAGCAATTCTGGTGTAGGATGGTAGTGCCATAATTAATCCGTTAGTGGTACGATTAATTATGTATTGGTTTATTAAAAAAGGTAGATTTAATTAATTAAGTAATTAATTAATCCTTGTGTCAATTCGTTGTGAATCATACCAGGAACTGGATTGGGGATAAGTGAATCCCTGTATCAGTTGGTTGTGAATCATACCAGGACTGGATTGGGATAAGTGAATCCCTGTATCAGTTGGATGTGTATCAGTCCAGGAACAGGATTGAAGGAAACAAAAACCAGTAGGAAGGCCAATCCTAAACCAACTTGGGGTCTCTCTTGTAACTCTATATATAGATAAGGGATTAGCTATTCAACATACACAATTCATAAGTTTTCAAGACAAGAAAACTTAGAGAGAGAAAATCCTAGATAGAGAAAGTTTCTCTCTCTAAAATTTGGATTTTTTAAGCTTTACAGCTGCCGAAATTTTCCTGGTTTTTGGCGGCTTATCTGTGGCTTCCTCTCTCTCCGGGTGGTGCGTTAATTGTACGTGCCAGGTGCAGTGGTGCTGGAATTTTCTGGTAGGTGGATTGTGGTAATTAGTTGATCAATTTAGTTGTCAGATCGTTGCCCACACAACGTGCAATCAAAGTCTTGAGGCATACGAGAGAATCACCTGAGTTCATGCTTCAGTAGGTAATTCTTATTGTTCCGCTTTTATTAAAATTTTCGTTGCGTGGTAAATCGAAAAAGCGCAAGATCCTGCGCAATGTTATTTCAAAAGGGTTGGAATAGCAATTGTGCTAGCATCTAGGCCTGACCAGAGATTCCGATTCTGGAATGCATAGCACGAAAGTGAATTTCTAGCTAGGCCCTGGCAGATAATCTTTCAATCCGAAGGCCTGATCCTAATCTGAAAACCCACTTACCAGGAAAAGTTTTTGCCCGAAGATCTAGACTTTGGCGAACCCGAAGAAACGAGCCAAAGGATCAATGTGACAAAAGAACAAAATCCAAGCTAAAAGCTGCCCGATCGAAAACTTTCCAACGGCTCCGAAAAACTCGCCGGCGACTCACGGCGGGCTGCTCACGGTGGCGGCTGAACTCCAAGGGCGGTCCAGGGTTGTTTAGGAAACGTGGGCTGAGTTTCTTGAAGAAGAAGAAGGATCAAAATCGACTTCGAGAAAAATCTAAGAAGATGAAGATTTCTCTCTAGATTTGTCCTTCTCTCTCTAGAGTTGCCTCTCAAGGTTTATTATGTATTCTAAATGCCTAACTTAAACTTTTTATAGGAGCTTCAAGGGAGACCTAGTGGGCTTTTGAGTTGGGCCTTAATGTTTGATTTTCATTGACCCCTTAGTTTTCTCTAGACTAATCAACTCCAATCCAACCTTTCGAATTAATTTCTTAACCCACTTCGTTAAAATTTAATTGAACCCTTAAGATTATTTCGTATAACCTACTTAGTCAATTAAATATTAATTAAACCTTTAGAATTAATTAATTCACTTTCTCGATTAGTCAAACGTATAATTAGTCGTACCACTAATAGACCAATTATGGAACTACTGCTCAAAAATGAATTTACTTCACTCTCACTTGATTATTCTTCTATCCCCTCACATCAAAGATCTAGTGCTCGTCGATTCATAAATTTACTGACAAATTAATTCATCAACTTCTTGGTATCCGATATTAGTACTACTCGACTTTCTTATTATACCGGACATAAAGTCCACTTGCCAAATTTAGTATAATAAACCTTTCAAACTCATCTCGGGAGCACGATCAACCCGGAGAACCTGTACATGGATTCCTTCGACTAGCAATGGCACACAAAGAAGCCAAACACCGCATACCTAACTTACCGAGATTTAGGCCTCAATTGACCGCACCCTTTGGCAAATCAAAGCATACGATATCTAACTCTCAGGCCCGCTCCAATCTACATATTAAGAGATTAGAATGTTGGTTTCGAATTAACTACGCCGATCAGTACAAGTAAATTCAATCCTGAATAGGTCGTGCTCAATATGCCTCGGGCATATCCGTAGGATTTAATTAGTCTAGACAAACTAATTATCCAAATCACATGATAACCTAAACTGATAGTATGTTCAAACTATCTCAATTACGAGCATCTATTAATATATCATAAGTTTAACCAATGATAAAATCTACTATGCTACACCCGACATTTTATCATCTCTGCATATGATAAAAATGAACAATTAATACTAAAACAAAATTGATATACAAACTGTGGATATTAGTTTTTCATACAAGCAATAGCTTTTTAGTATTTAAAACTAACAATCTTCCACTAATACTCAAAGCTATGCTCTGAAGTATAAAAACTGTCCAATATACTTATTACACTGCTAATGTACTGAAATCTCCAAAACACCTTTAAGCTCACTCACATGGCTCTCTTAAGAATCTGACTCTCATGCCCTCCACGTGGCTCTCAAAGACCTTTAGGGTCAATGCCTTTGTGAATGGATCTACAAGGTTGTCTCCTGATGCTATCTTGGCCTCGGTCACGTCTCCCCTTTTACGATCTCTCGTATCAGGTGGTACTTGCGCTCTATGTGTATACTCACCTTGTGGGCTCGTGGTTCCCTTGAGTTAGCAACTGCACCATTGTTATCATAATAGACTGTGATAGACCTTGGCAACTCAGAGACCACATCTAAGTCCACTAGGAAGTTCCTAAGCCATACAGCTTCTTTCATTACCTTTAATGTAGCAACGTACTCAGCCTCCATGGTGGAGTCCGCCACAGATTTCTACTTGACACTCCGCCATACTATAGCTCCACCTCCTAGAGTAAACACAAACCCAGAGGTAGAATTACTCTTGTCCATATCAGAGGTAGAATTACAAACCTTGTGCTCTTGGCCCTGAACAATGAAATCCTCTGGTCGCTGCATAAAGATGGTCTCCTCAAAACTTCCATTAAGGAAAGCTGTCTTGACGTCCATCTGCCAAATCTCATAATCCATATGAGCAGCTGTAGCCAAGAGAATCCGGATTGACTTAAGCATAGCTACCGGGAAAAATGTCTCTTCATAATCGATACTCTCCTTCTAAGTATGCCCATTCACCACAAGCCTAGCCTTGAAGGTCTCAACCCTCTCGTCAGATCCTCTCTTTTGCTTATAGACTCATTTGCACCCAATAGGTCAAAACCCATCAGAAAGGTCTACTAGCTCCCAAACTTGATTTGAGTCCGTAGAACCCATCTCAGTAATCATCGATCTCTGCCAAGAATCTGTATATTTATCCTGGAGAGGCTCATTGTAGCTAACTGGGTCTGGTTCATGAGCGCCAGAGATAAACTCCGAAGATTCACCCAAACCCATGTACCTATCGGACTGTTTAACAACCATCCCACTACGATAAGACGTAGGATGTGTAGGTGCATCATCTGTGATAGTGCGTGCAGTACTCTGTGGTGTTTCATCTTGTACTTGTGCATTTGGAATACTCGACTGACACCCAAGCTTTACTAATACAACCTTGCTGCTGGGTTTGTGATCTAAAATATAGTTCTCCTCAAGAAATCTGACATTGGTGCTGATCACCACCTTCTGATCTTGAGGACTATGAAATTGATCACCCTCCGTTCCTTTGAGGTAGCCTATAAATAGCATCACCTCTGACCTCGCTTCTAACTTGGCTGCATCTGCCTTAAGCACATGTGTTGGGCAACCCCAAATCCTGAGATGTCTCAGACTAGTCTTACGCCCAGTCCACAATTCCACAGGGGTCGTAGGCACAGACTTAGATGGTACGAAGTTAATGAGATAAAATGTTGTCTCCAAGGCATATCCCCAAAACAAATTCGGTAACTCACTATAAATTTTCATTGATCTAGCCATGTCCATTAGAGTCATGTTCCTCATCTCTGCTACACCGTTCTGCTGGGATGTGCCAAGTGCAGACAACTGGGACTGAATACCCTTAACTGACAAATAGGTCCTAAATTCACTAGAGAGGTATTCACCACTACGATCAGATCGCAAGGCCTTGATACTCTTGCTATGATACTTCTCCACATCTGCCTTAAACTCTTTGAACTTGCCAAAGTAATCAGACTTACGACGCATCAAGTAAATGTATCCATATCTAGAGTAGTCATCTATGAATGTCACAAAATACCATAACCACCTATAGCCTAAACTGACATAGGCTTACACAAGTCAGAGTGAACCAACTCTAAAAGCTCTTTGGCCCTATACCCCATTGCCTTAAAAGGCCTCTTGGTCATTTTACCCTCAAAGCAAGACTAACATGTCGGAAAGCTGTCAATATCTAATGTGTCCAAAAACCCATTATTAACCAACCTTTGAATCCTACTAAGGTTGATATGACCTAGTCTTAGGTGTCAAAGATAAGTCTGGTTCAAAGGGGAAGACTCTTTTATCTTACTATGATTCGATGATGTGTTATTAATTTCTGTGTTTTGCATTATTGGGGAGTTAGTTTTAATTAGAAACAAATTATCAACCAATGCACCAGAACATATAAGTTTCTTGTTTTTTCTAATAATAACAGAATTATCAGAAAAGACAAGCTTATAACTATCCAAAATCAGCTTAGAAACCGAAAACAAGTTCTTTCTAAAGCTGGGTACATAAAGACAATGTCTCAAAACTAAAACAGAATCTCAAAAGACAAGCTTAACAACTCCCACTGCAGCAACTGATACTCTGGTAGTATCCCCAAGGTAGACCTACAACTCACAATCTCTAAGCAGTTGGGTCACTTGGAACCCCTACAAAGAATTACAAACATGATCAGTCGCTCCTGAAATCACACACCAAGTATTTGTGGAAATCGCTGCTAAACATGTCTCAGTAACAAAGGTGAAATTGCTCATACCTCTAGGCTTTGGGCAATCTTTCTTCCAGTGTCCTGTTTTGCCACATCTGAAGCACTTGTCTTTCTACTTGTGCTTCTTGGCAACACCTCCCTTGGGTCCACGATCAGCACCTGCTTTCTGGCCCTTCTTCCTCTTATGCTTTCTCTTATGGTAAGTTGGGTATGCGATGTTTGGGTTCTTCGTCTGCCGTTGCTAGTCAAAGGAATCCATGTACCGGTTCACCGGGATGATGGTGCTCCAAAGACAAACTTGAAAGGTTTATTATACTAAATCTGGCCAGTGGACTTTATGTCCGGTATAATAAGAAAGTCGAGTGGTACTAATCTCGAATATCAAGAAGTCGATGAATTAATTTGTCAGTAAATTTATGAATCGACGAGCACTAGATCTTTGATGTGGGGAGATAGAAAAATAATAAAGTGAGCGCGAAGTAAATTCATTTTTGAGCGATAGTTCCATAATTGGTCCGTTAGTGGTGCGACTAATTATGCGTTTGACTAATCGACAAAGTGAATTAAATAATCCTAAAGGTTTAATGAATATTTAATTGACTAAGTGGGTTATACGAAATAATCCTAAGGGTTCGATTAAATTTAATTAACGAAGTGGGCTAAGAAATTAATTCGAAAGGCTCGATTGGAGTTGATTAGTCTAGGGAAGACTAAAGTCTCAACGAAAGTCAAATATGAAGGCCCAACTCAAAAGCCCACTAGATCTCCCTTGAAACTCCTATAAATAGCATAGGTTAGGCATTTAAAAGACATAAGAAACCTTGAGAGGCAACTCTAGCGAGAGAATGAGAAATCTAGAGAGAAATCTTCATCTTCTTAGATTTTTCTCGAAGTCAATTTTGATCCTTCTTCTACAAGAAACTCAGCTCACGTTTCCTAAAATACCCCCGGATCGCCCTTCGAGTTCAGCCGCCACCGTGAGTACTCCGCCGCCGCAGTTCACCGTGAGTCGTCAGCGAGTTTTTCGGCGCTGGTTGGACAGTTTTTGATCGGGCATCTTTAAGCTTGGATTTTGTTCTTTTGTCGCGTTGATCCTTTGGCTCATTCCTTCGAGTTTGCAAAAGTCTAGATCTCCGAGCAAAAGCTTTTCTTGGTAAGAGGGTTTTTAGATTAGGATCAGGCCTCTGGGCTGTTTCAGATTTGGGCAGATTGAGTTTTCTTGAAGTGGGTTTCTTTGGATATCTTCATATTGTGCCTTAGCCATCCCGTGGACATTCGCCCACTCGAATTCGGGATTGTTTGGAGTTATTCTCGAGACTCTTTAGTGGATTCGCATTTGAAGACCCAGTTTTCTTTATTTGCGAGGGACACACTTCAAAGGTATAATATTTAAAGATTTCTGTTTTAATTTAAAGATTTAATTTTTGCGTGTCGTTTTAATAACTTCAACTAGTATAAGCCTAGATCCATTCAGGGAAAACGATTTTGAGCCTGAGCCGAATCGAAAGTCTCCGATTCTGGAATGTATAGCACAAAAGTGGGATTTTTGGTTTAGCCAGGGCTAGATCTGTTTCCTTCAAATTGGTATCAGAGCGAGTTTTTTGGCTTTATACTTGTTCGATTTATTATACGGTTTTGTTTTGACTTTGTTATTTTTGCATTGTCTATATATTAACAGGTGGTTATTATTCCCGGCTATTATGGTTTTTATTTTCATTCATAAATCCCGGGACATGTCCGGGCTCATTTTTATTTTAAATAGAAATGTTTATAATAGTAATAACCACGAGCTGGAAACTGTGTAGTATTAGATGAATCTTGTAGTAGGATTTAATCTAATGTTGTCGTCTTTAAATTTCTAGAACACCTTTGTATATAGGAATTTATGTATTGTGACGAAGACATATTTTTGGGTAACTCATATTCGTGGGTTTTGGTTTATCGTAATTTTGGGTGATTCCTAATTACGTAGAAAATCGAGAAAACCTGGACGAATTGAGAGGAATCCAAATAACGAGTGGGAGTGACGCGACGGGACGTGTCAACGAGGTGTTTAAAGGAAGCGATGATAAAGAAGGCCATAATAGTCGAGAAATGTTTAATTATGCATTTATTTCCCGTTTTATGTCATTTTCGTTGCTTGTGTGTTTTCATTTTATGCATGAGTGAAAAAAAACCGTTTTTTTTAATACGTGCAATTAACTAAGTAGATTATTTGCATATTAAAACTCCAACGGTTTTATGGGTGCGAATATCCTAAAGTTAAGACATTGCATGTTAAAACTTAAAAATCCTCAAATTTAAAAATCTATGTGGAAGCTGGTATATATCCCTATGGCCTCCATTACGAATTCATATGTGATGTGAATAGACCTACGCATTGGCCAAGGGCCTTCCTCTATGCGGATAAGTCTTTCAATCCATAAGATCGCTAGATTGAATATCTAAAGGGATGACTATAGTGAGTTTAATTAGAGAACCTTGCGACACCCTCTTTGCTGAGGTGCATTAGTATCCTAAGTAACAAACTTAGATGTCACGTAATGGCATACACTTAGTGTACCGTTGTAGTATGCCTCCCGAGAGGTCACGCTACTTATGCGTACGGCTAAAATCACCGACTATTATTTTCATTGATCAAAAGATCGTTGGTCAGATAGTGAAATTAATGAACTTAGTGTTTGGATCTAGGCATGCATAATTTCCTAAACATGCTACGGAATAGCCTAAATTCATGTGAAACCAGGTCTTACCCTTGAAGCGTAATTGGTTGCGCTCGTCGCCTGGCTCCCTTGAGAAGATTGCGTTCACCAACAATTCACTCGAATTGTCTCTACGATCTTGCACTGGAGCCTATCAGAATTGGTGCTAGCCAAAAATCTTGCCTGTAAAATAAAAATAATTTTTCTCTGGAAGAATGTTTTGGAAGAGAGAGAGAGAAGTTTTTCAAAAAGACTTTTTTCCTGTGTTTCAAAACAGAATCAGTCAAACGCCTCTCTCTTCACAGATACGTCTCTGCTCTTTTATAAAAGAGTTAAGACTTATCTGTTAATTTAAATAAATATTAATCAATTAATAATTATTTCTTGAGTTGGGTTTAACCAACACCATGGATCAACCCATTGACCCATGGATCAGGCTGACGGGTCAAGAACCTTAATTCACAATTAGGTCCCTTGATTTGTCAGCCCAATTCAATTCTTCCTAGGTAATTAATTAAATCTTAATTAATACCATAAAACTCTTCAATAATATTTAATTAAACTATTTAATTAAATATTATCAATTTAAGTATAACTCTTATACTTAATACAAGCAATTTAATTAATTATGAATCATCAAACTCACTTATGTGCGATCCTGTAGGCCCATTCCAAATTGACAATGAATAAATTACTCTCATTAATTAATCCATAAATCATTAGTGGTCTCTAGCAAGATATAATGAACGGAGGGTCGAATGGTGATTCAACACAACCTTCCGAGTATACTACGTAATGTCCTCTACATTGATATCCAGTTTAGCATAAGGCATGGAACCAATCATCCTTATATAGCTAAACGCTTTACTTGATCTCTTAGTGACACTGAACTTAATCAAGAAAATGATAACCCTTATCATTTCTTGGGCACGGCCATGCACTTCTCAGTTCACTATCAAGTGGCCAAGATATCATCTCTCATTTAAGAGAGACTTGTAGTCCCATCACTTCACCTACATACATTAGCGTGACTCATAGTGTACCCAATCATACCCGTACTTGGCAACCTGTTACAGTCCCGTTAGGCATATGTCAAAGCACACTATAATTCATCTAAGACTATGCAGTGATTTTTGGTCTAAGGATCCTCGTACGAGTACGACTCAAAAGAATCACTCATGATCTAAAAGTCCATGGAGTGTTTCTTTTTGGCGGATCGATTTCATAAAATTCAATATGCACAAGAATATAATTTCATGAAATTAACTCATCAAATAAATAATAAATCAAACGACAAATGTCTTATTTACATAAATAACCCTCAAAGTTTATTTACATAAACAGCCCTTAAAAGGGCACATACACCAACAATCTCCCACTTGCCCGTTGAAGGGCTATGTCCTAAACTGTTTAAGACCAAGCTCTATTACATGTCTATCAAACTTTGACTGCGGTAGAGCTTTTGTGAGAGGATCTGCTACATTATCGTCTGACCCTATTTTGCACACTTTCACATCTCCTCGATCGATGATCTCTCGGATGAGGTGAAACCTTCTGAGTATGTGTTTGGTTTTCTGGTGTGACCGAGGCTCCTTAGCTTGTGCGATGGCCCCGTTACTATCACGGAACAAGTCTATCGGATCTTGGATACTCGGTATCACTCCGATATCAGACACGAACTTTCTCAACCAAACAGCTTCCTTTGCAGCATCCGATGCAGCAATATACTCAGATTCTGTTGTAGAGTCGGCTGTGGTATCTTGCTTCGAGCTTTTCCAACTCACTGCATCGCCATTCAGGTTAAACACATAACTTGATTGTGACTTCATGTCATCTTGATCTGTTTGGAAAGCAGCATCAGCGTAACCTTGTACGATAAGCTATTCTTTTCCTCCATACACTAGCATCAATCCTTTAGTCCTTCGCAAGTACTTTAGGATTGCTTTGACTGCAGTCCAATGAGCCATTCCTGGATCTTGTTGGTATCTGCTAGTCATGCTCAGTGCATGTGCGACATCCGGGAGGGTACACAACATGGCATACATGATAGATCCTATTGCCGAAGTATATGGGACTCTACTCATTGTATCCCTCTCCTCTCTTGTTGAAGGACATTGGTTCTTCTTCAAGAGAAGGTCATGTCTGAATGGTACCATACCATTCTTAGAGTTAGACATATTGAACCTCTTCAATATTTTGTCTATGTACCCTTCTTGACTTAGTCCTAGAAGCCTCTTTGATCTATCTCTATAGATATTGATACCCAGTATCATCTCGGCTTCTCCTAAGTCTTTCATAGAAAATACACTCCCCAACCATTGTTTGATATCTTTCAACATTGAAATGTCATTTCCTATGAGCAAGATGTCGTCCACATATAGGACAAGAAAAACATTCTTGCTCCCACTAACCTTCTTGTAAACACAAGGCTCATCTTCATTCTTTATAAAGCCGTAACCTCTTACTGCCTCATCAAAGCGAAGATTCTAACTTCGAGATGCTTGCTTCAGCCCGTAGATAGACCTCTGAAGCTTACATACTCCATTAGGATGCTTTTGATCGATGTATCCCTCAGGTTGTTTCATGTAAACATCCTCGAGTAGGTTTCCATTTAGGAAAGCCATCTTTACATCCATCTGCCATATCTCATAATCATAATATGCAGCTATGGCAAGCATTGTCCTAATAGACTTGAGCATCACGACAGGGGAAAAAGTTTCATCATAGTCAATACCATGAGTCTGTCTGAAACCTTTTGCCACTAGTCGTGCCTTGAAGATCCCACCAGGTTTTAGTTTGTAAATCCACTTGCACTCGACAACCTTTGCCTGAGCAGGAGGGTCAATCAAAGTCCACACTTTATTGTCCCTCATGGATTGCATTTCAGATTCCATGGCTTGTAACCATTTATCTGAATCTGGACTTTTTAAAACCTGTCTGTAGGTCGTGGGCTCACCAGGGTCCACCAAGATCAAATCTTGATCGTCAGTTATGAGAAATCCGTATCTCTCAGTTCTTGACGAGATCTACTAGACCTTCAAGGTTCTTATGTTGTTGACTCTGGTCGCTCATCCTCATGAGTTTCCATGGAAACTTCCATCTGAGTTTCTGTATATGGTTCTACATTTTCTTGTGGGTCTTGAACCTCTTCAAAATTTATTCTACTCCCACTGTCTTTCTTGAAGAGAAAATCTTTCTCTAAGAAAGTGGCTCCTCGAGCAACAAACACTTTGTTCTCAGTTGGATTGTAGAATTGATATCCTTTTGTTTCCTTAGGATATCCCACAAACAGGCATTTGTCAGTTTTAGGTTCAAGCTTATTACTTTGTAAACGCTTTACATGAGCTTGACAACCCCAAACTCGTAGATAGGACATATAGGGTTTTTGACCCGTCCACATCTCATATGGAGTCTTATCTACTGCCTTAGATGGAATACGATTTAGTAAGTAGGCTGCTGAAAGGAGGGCATAACCCCAAAAGGACATAGGGAGAGTTGCTTGGCCCATCATAGATCGAACCATATCTAATAAGGTTCGATTCCTCCTCTCGGATACACCATTCCATTGACGTGTTCCTGGTGGAGTCAGCTGTGAAACAATTCCACACACTGATTTAGATAACCATCGAACTCATCACTTAAGTATTCACCTCCCCGATCGGAGTGAATAGCCTTGATCTTTCTATTCAACTGATTTTCTACTTCGTTTTTAAACTCTTTGAACTTTTCAAAAGTTTCACTTTTATACCTCATTAAGTAGACATAACCATATCTACTATAGTCATCGGTAAAAGTCACGAAGTATTCAAATCCACCTCTGGCTTGTGTGCTCATTGGTCCACATACATCTGTATGTATTAGAGCCAATAGCTCACTAGTCCTCTCACGTTTCTTTCTGAAAGGACTTTTCGTCATTTTGCCTTGCAAACAGGGTTCACATGTGTCATATGATTCGAAATCAAATGACCCAAGCACTCCATCCTTATGAAGTCTTTGAACTCGCCTCTCATTTGCAAGGCCTAAACGACAATGCCACAGATATGTTGGACTTAAATCAGATTGAATTAATTTGGCTTTCTTTTCAATGTTATAAACCGGTTTCTCTTGGGTTAAATCCAAGATATATAGGCCGTTGCACAAATTTGCAACTCCGTATAAAACATCATTTTGATATAAAGACAACGAATTATTACCAATAATAAAACGAAATCCTTTAATATCCAAACAAGAAATTGAAATAATATTCCTACTCATAGTAGGTACATAATAACAATTCTCTAAAACAATGTTTAAACCGGATGGTAACGACAAAGTGTAATCTCCAACTTCAACAGCTGCAACTCTTGCCCCGTTGCCCACTCGAAGATCTACTTCGCCTTTCTTTGCCATCCTTCTATTTCTCAGTCCCTGCACATTAGTACAAATGTGAACCCCACATCCAGTATCTAATACCCATGAGGTGGACATAGAAAGATTAATTTCAATAACAAAGATACCTGAAGTCGAAGGATTCTATTTCTTCTCTTCAAGAAACAGCTTGCAGTTTCTTCTCTAATGCCCCTTTTGATTGCAATGGAAACATACAGCGTCCTTCTGAGCATTTTTCTTAGCAGGAGGAGTTTGAGGCTGAGCCTTAGGAGCAGTCTTACTGCGAGGCTTCTTGTTTTCAGCAACTTTTGCCTTGCCTTTAAACTTTCTCTTGTTGCCCTTACCTTTTTCTACAATAAGTACTGGTGTTGCCTTCCGAAGGGTTTGCTCAGTATTTTTTAGCATTCCATGGAGCTCAAGAATCATCCTCTCCATGTTATGCATGTTGTAGTTCACCACAAAGTCATTGTAATCATCAGACAGTGAAGCCAAGATGATGTCAATGGCTAACTCTCTAGCAAGAGGCGCATTTAATCTCTCTAGGGTATCAATATACCCCTTCATCTTGATCAAATGCGTGCTTACTGACGAACCTTCGCCATCTTGCACGAGATCAATGCTTTTATCGTAACGAACCTTTCGTTACGGGCTTGTTCAAGGAACATTTCCGTTAGTGACACATAAATTTGGAACGCTTCCGAATTCATGAATTGCTTCTAAAGCTCGCCTGACATAGTCGCGAGCATCAGGCATGTCACGTCATCGGAATCACTTTTCAGCTTTTCCCATGCTCGTTGAACAGCAGCCGTAGCATTTACAGGTGGTTCAGGTAAAGCGGCGTCTAAGATATTTAGCTTCCTTTCTTGTTTGAGAACAATTCTCAAGTTTCTTTCCCAATCTAAGAAGTTTGGATCGACAAGTTTTTCTCTGTTCAAAATACTTCTTAGAGTGAGATTAGATGTAACATTAGTGCTAGTAGATGCCATTTCTACAAAAGAAAAATGCAAAATATTAGAATGAGTTTTAAAATATTTTCCACAATAGCCAAAATTGAAATCCCAAAAAATTTTGTGTTGGTGCTAGATTGTGGGCTGAAAATCCACAAAGAGTCAACCCCAGTCTTGCTTTGGCAAGTATCGTAGGGATTGGGCTCTTTTGGTAGGCAACGTTCAAATCACATCTCATGTAATTTAACGATTTCCAATTGCATCACTATGCAACTTTTCGGTGATAGGATGAACATTCCAAATGCTTGACACCATCCTATCATTGCAAAATCAATCCTAGTCAACTTATCGGGTCAACTGGGACCAATTTTCCTAAGTCAAACCATCCCTTGAAGCCTCATATCAATAAAGACCCAAACAGTTTTTCACACTATAGTGGTAGTGATTAATGTTGGGCTAGCCCAAGCAGTTTTTCACACTATAGTGGTAGTGAGTAAAGTTGAGCTTTTATTTCATGACAACTCGCCTCACGAAGAAAATCTGAGGCCCTTGGGCTCTCTAAGTCCGTCAGACGTTCGACGATTTGACGAGCCCCCAAGTATGGAAGCAATTTTAGACTTAGGTAGGGATTTTATTTTGAACGGCTTAACATGCATTGTCATTTTCATTCATTCACAAAACAAAAATAAAATTGCGAAAATGCGATGAATTGGGCTCTAATCTATTACAGGGCCTCTTTTTAAAAAAAAAAAAAACTTCTTTTGGGCCTCCATGGTTGGGCTTCCGTTCCTGGGCTCCACCATGGACTCCTTTGGAACCTCCTTTTTGGGCCTAACTATTACATAATGATTTAATAGGCACGCAGGCCCAAATTTAAAATGGCTCGCAGGCCCCAAAATTTAAATAATAAATTTTAAGCCCAATTCATGCATAGAAAAACACACAAATGCATATGCTTCATACAAGCCAATTTTATTAAGCCGAATCATTTAATTGGGGATTGTGTAACTCTTACACTATTAAAATTGATCGTGTCATGATCAATTTTAATCAATCCCATGTTCATTCATTTTAATCGAATGATGCATGGTCATACCAATAATGTGTGCAATTATTTAAACATTTTAAATAAATAACACATTATTTCGGGAAAATGAATAAATAAATAAAAACATAATAATTAATTACCTAATCTTATTAATTAATTATTTATTTATTTATTCATCTAATTATCTAATTTTATTAAGATAATCTTTCTAATTTTAAAATTTAAATATTTGTAATTATCCTAATCTCATTAAGATAATTATTCAAAACTCTAAACTTTTAAAATTCTATAGGATAAGAACTAAATCTAAATCTAATCCTACCACTGTTTGGATCTAGGCATGCATAATTTCCTAAACATGCTACGGAATAGCCTAAATTCATGTGAAACCGGGTCTTACCCTTGAAGCGTAATTGGTTGCGCTCGTCGCCTGGCTCCCTTGAGAAGATTGCGTTCACCAACAATTCACTCGAATTGTCTCTACGATCTTGCACTGGAGCCTATCAGAATTGGTGCTAGCCAAAAATCTTGCCTGTAAAAGAAAAAAAAATTTTCTCTGGAAGAATGTTTTGGAAGAGAGAGAGAGAAGTTTTTCAAAAAAACTTTTTTCCCGTGTTTCAAAACAGAATCAGCCAAAAGCCTCTCTCTTCACAGATACGTCTCTACTCTTTTATAAAAGAGTTAAGACTTATCTGTTAATTTAAATAAATATTAATCAATTAATAATTAATTAATTAATAATTATTTCTTGAGTTGGGTTTAACCAACACCATAGATCAACCCATTGACCCATGGATCAGGCTGATGGGTCAAGAACCTCAATTCACAATTAGGTCCCTTGATTTGTCAGCCTAATTCAATTCTTCCTAGGTAATTAATTAACTCTTAATTAATACCATAAAACTCTTCAATAATATTTAATTAAACTATTAAATTAAATATTATCAATTTAAGTATAACTCTTATACTTAATACAGACGATTTAATTAATTCTGAATCATCAAACTCACTTATGTGCGATCCTGTAGGCCCATTCCAAATTGATAATGATTAAATTAATCTCATTAATTAATCCATAAATCATTAGTGGTCTCTAGCAAGACATAATGACTACACAATTCAGAACGGGGGGTCGAATGGTGATTCAACACAACCTTTCGAGTATACTACGTAATGTCCTCTACATTGATATCCAGTTTAGCATAAGGCATGGAACCAATCATCCTTATATAGCTAAACGTTTTACTTGATCTCTTAGTGACACTGAACTTAATCAAGCAAATGATAACCCTTATCATTTCTTGGGCACGGCCATGCACTTCTCAGTTCACTATCAAGTGGTCAAGATATCATCTCTCATTTAAGAGAGACTTGTAGTCCCATCACTTCACCTACATACCTTAGCGTGACTCATAGTGTACCCAATCATACCCGTACTTGGCAACCTGTTACAGTCCCGTTAGACATATGTCAAAGCACACTATAATTCACCTAAGACTATGCAGTGATTTCTGGTCTAAGGATCCTCGTACGAGTACTACTCAAAAGAATCACTCATGATCTAACAGTCCATGGAGTGTTTCTTTTTGGCGGATCGATTTCGTGAAATTCAATATGCACAAGAATATAATTTCATGAAATTAACTCATCTGATAAATAATCAATCAAACGAAAAATGTCTTATTTACATAAACCCTCAAAGTTTATTTACATAAATAGCCCTTAAAAGGGCACATACACCAACACTTAGCTTCTCCTCAAATGAATGTGGCCTAGCGTAGATGTTCACCCGTGTGACCTGCGTAAATCCCGGTGTGAGAGGTGTTGGTGAAAGATTATATTGTTTTGGGGATATCAATATTTTTGAAAAAGATAAAATAATGAAACTTGACTGTTTTATTTTTCAGTTTGTCGATATGTCGTTCAATCCACTTGCTGTCATTCTGAACCAAAATAAACTCACCGGTCATAATTACATTGATTGGAAGCGTAACCCGGACATCGTCCTTACTGCTGAGGGTTACAAGTACGTCCTTACTGAGGTGTTCCCTGAGACACCCAGAGATGATGTCATCCCTGAGGAGAATCAACCATATACGAGGTGGAAAAAAGATGATGAGATGACCAGGTGCTACATCTTGGCTTCTATGTTGAGTGTACTGCAGTACCAGCATCTGTTGATGACCTTAACCTACGATATGATGACTAACCTCAGGGAGATGTTTAGGGATCAGGGCAGGGCGGCTAGGCAGTCAGCTATGAGAAAACTCATGAGTGCCAAGATGACTGAAGGCACCCCAGTGAGATATCACATGCTGAAAATGATCAGCAACATCAACGAGATTGAGGTACTGGGAGGCGAGATTGATTGTGAGTCATAGTGTGACATCATCCTCCAGAGCTTACCTCCAAGTTTTGAGCAGTTTCGGTTGAACTATAACATGAATAAGCTTCATTATACTTTGCCCGAGCTCATGATGGCGTTGGTGTCTGTCGAAGGCCTCTTCTCTGAGAAGAAGCAAGCTTTGGCTACTGTAGGAACTTCAGGTTTCTCTGCTGGACCCAAAGCTAGGAAGCATAAAAGGAATCAGAGCCAGAAAATAGGTGCTTATCATGGACCCAAGGGAGGTGTTGCCAAGAAGCACAAGTCGAAGGCAAGTGCTTCAGATGTGGCAAAGTAGGACACTGGAAGAAAGATTGCCCAAAGCCTTGAGGTATGAGCAATTTCACCTTTGTTACTGAGATATGTTTAGCGGCGATTCCCACGGATACTTGGTGTGTGGATTCAGGAGCCATTGATCATGTTTGTAATTCTTTGCAGGGGTTCCAAATGACCCAGCTGCTTATAGATGGTGATTTGCAGGTCAACCTTGGGGATACTACCAGAGTATCAGTTGCTGTAGTGGGAGTTGTTATGCTTGTCTTTTCAGATTCTGTTTTAGTTTTGAGACATTGTCTTTATGTACCCAGCTTTAGAAAGAACTTGCTTACGATTTCTAAGTTGATTTTAGATGGTTTTAAGTTTGTCTTTTCTGATAATTCTGTTATTATTAGAAAGAATAAAAAACTTATATGTTCTGGTGCATTGGTTGATAATTTGTTTCTAATTAAAACTAACTCCCCAGTATGCAAAACACAGAAATTAATAACACATCATCGAATCATAGTAAGAGAAAGTAGTCTTCCTCTTTGAACCAGACTTATCTTTGGCACCTAAGACTAGGTCATATCAACCTTAGTAGGATTCAAAGGTTGGTCAATGATGGGTCTTTGGACACATTAGATATTGACAGCTTTTCGACCTGTGAGTCTTGCTTGGAGGGTAAAATGACCAAGAGGCCTTTTAAGGCAAAAGGGTATAGGGCTAAAGTGATTTTAGAGTTGGTTCACTCTGACTTGTGTGGGCTTATGTCAGTTCAGGCTAGAGGTGGTTATGAGTATTTTATGACATTCAAATATGACTACTCTAGATATGAATACATTTACTTGATGCGCCGCAAGTCTTAATGCTTTGGCAAGTTCAAAGAGTTTAAGGCAGATGTGGAGAAGTATCATAGTAAGAGTATCAAAACCTTGCGATCTGATCGTGGTGACGAATACCTCTCTAGTGAATTTAGGACCAATTTTTCAGTTGAGGGTATTCAGTCCCAGTGGTCTGCACCTGGCACACCCCAGTAGAACGGTGTAGCAGAGAGAAAGAACATGACTCTTATTGACATGGTTAGATCGATGATGAGTTATAGTGAGTTGCCCATTTCGTTTTCGGGATATGCCTTGGAGATAACAGTTTATCTCTTTAACCTTGTACCATCTAAGTCTGTGCCTACGATCCCTGTGGAATTGTGGACTGGGCGTAAGCCTACTCTGAGACATCTCAGGATTTGAGGTTGCCCAGCACATGTGCTTAAGGCAGATGCAGCCAAGTTAGATGTGAGGTCAGAGGTGATGCTATTTGTAAGCTACCCCAAAAGAAAGAAGGGTGATCAATTTTATAGTCATCAAGATCATAAGGCGGTGATCAGCACCAATGCCAAATTTCTTGATGAGGACTATATTTTAGATCACAAATGCAGCAGCAAGATTATATTAGAAGAGTTTAGGGGTCATTATAGTATTCCAAATGCACAAGTATAGGATGACACACCACAGAGTACTACACGCATTATCATAGATGATGCACCTACACAGACTGAGTCTCGTCGTAATAGGGGGTTGTTAGACAGCCTGAGGGTACATGGGTTTGGGTGAGTCTTCGGACTTTATCCCTGGCACTCATGAACCAGACCTAGTTAGTTACAATGATGCTCTCCAGGATAAAGATGCAGATTCTTGGCAGAGAGCGATGATTGCTGAGATGGGTTCTATAGAGTCAAAACAAGTCTGGAGCTGGTAGACCTTCCTGATGGGTTTCAACCTATTGGGTGCAAATGGGTCTACAAGTGAAAGAGAGAATCTGACGGGAGGGTTGAGACCTTCAAGGCTAGGCTTGTGACGAAAGGGTATACTTAGAAAGAGGGTATCGATTATGAGAGACCTTTTCCCCAGTAGCTATGCTTAAGTTAATCCGGATTCTCTTGGCTATAGCTACTCATATTGATTATGAGATTTGATAGATGGACGTCAAAACAGCTTTCCTTAATGGGAGTCTTGAGGAGACCATCTTCATGCAGCAACTAGAGGGTTTAATTGTTCAGGGCCAAGAGCACAAGGTTTGCAGGCTTAAGAAGTCTATTTATGTACTTAAGCAGGCATCCAGATCTTGGAACATCCATTTTGATGAGGTTATCTTGTCCTTTGGGTACACTCAGTGTCTGGATGAGCAATGTGTATACCGCAGGCCTGATGGTGATCAAGTGGTGTTCCTCGTGCTTTACGTAGATAACATCTTTCTTATTGGCAACAGTAAGAAGGTGTTGTCAGATGTAAAGGCCTGGTTGTCCAGGCAGTTTGATATGGAGGACTTGGAAGAGGTTGGACATATCCTTGGGATCAAGATTATTCGAGATCGTAGGAGACATTCAGTGACACTCTCTCAGGCTTCATACATAGACACGATTCTGGCTCGTTTTAACATCCAGAACTCCAATAAGGGTTCGCTACCTTTCAGGCATGCAGTGCATTTATCAAAGGAGCAGTGTCCCAAGACTGCTGAGGAGATAGATGCCATGAAGGCAGTACCCTATGCATCTGCAGTGGGTAGTCTCATGTATGCTATGTTATGCACTAGGCCTGATATTTGCTTTGCCGTTGGCATAGTCAACAGATATCAGAGTAATCCTGGGAAGGTTCATTGGAAGGCAGTCAAATGCATTCTCAAGTACTTGCGCAGGATGAGAGATCACGTGTTGATTTATCGAGCACAGGAGCTAGTTCCATTGGGTTACACAGATTCGAACTTTCAAGATGATATGGACAAGAGTAAGTCTACCTCTGGGTTTGTGTTTACTCTAGAAGTCGGAGCCATAGTATGGCCGAGTGTCAAGCAGAAATGCGTGGCGAAATCCACCATGGAGGCTAAGTACGTTGATGCATCAGAGGCAGCAAAAGAAGCTGTATGGCTCAGGAACTTCCTGGTGGGCTTGCGGTCCCTGAGTTACCGAGGTTTATCACATTCTATTGTGATAACAATGCTGCAGTTGTTAACTTAGGGAACCACGAGCCCACAAGGTGCGTAAACACATAGAGCGCAAGTACCACCTGATACGAGAGATAGTAAAGAGGGGAGACGTGATCGTGGCCAAGATAGTATCAGGAGACAACCTTGCAGATCCTTTCACGAGGGCATTGACCCCAAAGGTCTTTGAGAGCCATGTGGAGGGCATAGGAGTCAGATTCTTAAGAGACCCATGTGAGTGAGCTTAAAGGTGTTTTGGAGATTTCAGTATGACAGCAATGTAATAAATGTATTAGACAATTTTTATACTTCAGAGCATAGCTTTGAGTATTAGTGGAAGATTGTTAGTTTTAAATACTGAAAAGCTATTGCTTATATGAAAAACTAATATCCACAATTTTCATATCGATTTTGTTTCAGTATTAATTATTCCTTTATATCATATGCATAGATGATAAGGTGCCTCGTGTAGCATAGTAGATCTTATCATTGGTTAAACTTATTACATATAAACAAATGCTCGTAACTGAGATAGTTTGAACATACTATCAGTTTAGGTTATCGTGTGATTTGGATAATTAGTTTTTCTAGACTAATTAAATCATAGGGATGTGCCCGGGACATATTGAGCATGACCTGTTTGGGATTGAATTAACTTGTACTGATCGGCGTAGTTAATTTGATCCTAGTATTCTAATTTCTTAATCACTAGATTGGAGCAGCCATGAAAGTTAGATATTGTATGCTTTGATTTGCCAAAGGATGTGGTCAATTGAGGCCTAGATCTCGATAAGTTTGGTATACGGTGTTTGGCTTCTTTTTGTGCCGTTGCCAGTCGAAGGAATTCATGTACTAGTTCGCCGGGTTGATGGTGCTCCCGAGATGAGCTCGAAAGGTTTATTATACTAAATCTGGCCAGTGGACTTTATGTCCGGTATAATAAGAAAGTCGAGTGGTACTAATCTCAGATATCAAGAATTCGATGAATTAATTTGTCAGTAAATTTATGAATCGATGAGCACTAGATCTTTGATGTGGGGAGATAGAAGAATAATAAAGTGAGCGTGAAGTAAATTCGTTTTTGAGCGGTAGTTCCATAATTGGTCCGTTAGTGGTACGACTAATTATGCATTTGACTAATCGACAAAGTGAATTAATTAATCTTAAAGGTTTAATTAATATTTAATTGACTAAATGGGTTATACGAAATAATCCTAAGGGTTCGATTAAATTTAATTAATGAAGTGGGTTATGAAATTAATTCGAAAGGCTCTATTTGAGTTGATTAGTCTAGGGAAGACTAAGGTCTCCCTTGAAACTCCTATAAATAGCTTAACTTAGGCATTTAGAAGACATAAGAAACCTGGAGAGACAACTCTAGAGAGAGAAGGAGAAATCTAGAGAAAAATCTTCATCTTCTTAGATTTTTCTCGAAGTCAATTTCGATCCTTCTTCTTCAAGAAACTCAGCCCATGTTTCCTAAAAAACCCCGGACCGCCGTTCGAGTTCAGCCGCCACCGTGAGTAGTCTGCCGCCACAATCCGCCGTTAGTCGCTGGCCAGTTTTCCGGCACCGGTTGGGCGGTTTTCGATCGGGCAGCTTTTAGCTTGGATTTTGTTCTTTTGTCGCGTTGATCCTTTGGCTTGTTCCTCGGGTTCCCCAAAATCTAGATCTCCGGGCAAAATTTTTTCCTGGCAAGTGGGTTTTCAGATTAGGATCAGGCCTCCGGGCTGTTTCAGATTTGGGCAGATTGAGTTTTCTTGAAGTGCGTTTCTTTAGATTTCTTCATATTGTGCCTTAACCATCCTATGGACATTTGCCCACTCAAATTCGGGATTGTTTGGAGTTATTCTCAGTACTCTTTAGTGGATTCACATTTCAAGACCCGGTTTTCTTTATTTGCGAGGGACACACTTCAAAGGTATAATCTTTAAAGGTTTCCGCTTTAGTTTAAAGATTCGATTTTTGCGTGTCGTTTTAATAACTTGAACTAGTATAAGCCTAGATCCGTTCAGGGGAAATAATTTTGAGTCTGAGCCGAATCGAAAGTCTCCGATTCTGAAATGCATAGCACAAAAGTGAGATTTTCGATTTAGCCCGGGCTAGATCTGTTTCCTTCAATGTGGTGTGCATGTCATGCAGTTACTTTGGTCAGATTTAATTAAAATTGATGACTAAAATCGACTAAAAATATGTTTTCGTGACTGTATGATTGAAGAACTTGCATGAAACCACAGAACCTTGGATGGTATCAATGCCGACATCGTAAGTACATTTACAAAAGCATTCATTAACATTCAATTCATTAAAATAAACTAATTTTTTTATTCACTACAAGGTTTTTTTCCCTCTCTTCGACACAAATACTTCACCTTGCTCGTCATTAATTTCACACTTAGAATGGCAACTGTAATTAATAACTTAAGCCCAAATCCCATGCATCAATTGCCAAGGCAAGTGCTACAAATATTCCTTATAATAATAAAGGACAATCTCTTGAAAACAGTACATATGAAGAAATTGAAACCAGGGGAATACAATTCATTTTTCCACCAACGAATTATTTTCACTCTGCCTCTTTCCTCCCCCATCTCTCTCTCTCTCTCTCTCTCTCTCTCTCTCTCTCTCTCCTGTCGCCGGATTCCTTCCCTCACCGACCGATCTCCCTCACTCTTCCCGCTCAAAACTCCTCCGATCTCTTAAAATGACTGGAGAAAACGAGATCGGAACCTCTTCACGCCTCCCATCTCCCGCCTCGAATCGACGGACCTCGGTCTTTTTTACGGGATCAAAACCTCGCCAATCACATTTCCTCACCTAGCCGAACTTCTCGCCGGGGTGGGTGTGTGAAAGAAGGGAAAGAAAGAGCTTCCTTTCTCCTTCTTTTATTCATCATCAGTTCAAAGACTTGATGTGTTTTTTGCATACTGATTTGGGTTTTTTTTTTTTTGGATTTTTTTTCTTTCTCAGAAATAAGAAGCGCAGAGCAATCTCATCGAGTTGGGTCAAAAACTGCCACCCAAACAAGAGGTTAGAATTCTTGAAAAAAAATCACTTCTTTTTTCTTCCAGCCCAGGTGATTCTTTCTTATATTTTACGCTACAAAAATTAAGAATTAGTCATGGATGATGTTGTTTAGGAGTTGGTTTATAAAGGGATTGGATTTTTCCTTTTTCTTTGATTTTAGACTGGTGCTTTAGTGGAGGAATTGAATAGAGTGAGCGTTGAAACAAAGAAGTTAACAGAAATGTTGACTGTGTTGTGGGGAAACTACAATACTTTGAGAAACCACATAATGGAATATATGAGTAAGAATCCAGATGCCGATAGCAGTTATGGATCTAGAAAAAGAAAAGCAGAAAGCACCACAACCAACAACAACGTTAATGACAACAATAACAACACCAACAACAATGATGCCAATATTGTTGCTGTTAATGGTCGTTTAGAAAGCAGCTCAAGTGATGAAGCTGGCTCCTCCAAGAAACCGAGGAGGTTTTTGAGTACTTTCCTACTAAGGATGTGTTCAAATGTGGGTAGATATAAAACCCAAGATATAAATCTTCTTTAGATATGATATAAAATGTTGTTTTTTTATATAAACTTTCATTTTTTTTATTTAACTAAATGCAATATATGTACTAAAACTAAAAGTATCAGAGCCTACTTACTTTCAGAGGTACTAAATGAAAAATAGTATTGACAACATGGTGTAGTTTAGAGGGCCTCTAAAAATTGATATAAACTTAGTTCATCAAAAAAAAAATATTCACATATACTTCATTTTCATAATTAGATTTAATATGTATACCACAATAAAATACAACATTAATAGTTGATATAAACTCTTCTAGTAGTTGATATAAACCATCAAATATATGATATAACATTCTAGTGAAACTTTATACTAAAACAAGTATTCATAAAACAAAAATTCTATATGATATAAGCGTATTATATACTATATAAATCAATATTTTACTTGATATAAATTCTTGTTTTTTGTTGATATAATTTATCACTTTCATATTGCGAAATTCAAAGAATCGGGTAGTAGTCACTTAATGAAATATAATATATATAAAACGTCATTTTATCATTGATATAAACCCATGTTATATTGATATAAACACATATATTCCGTGATATAAACTTGTGTTCTGAATGATATAATTATTTACTCTTTTTATATAAATATAAAACATCATTAAACAATTGTATACACATGATATAACCCCTTGTTATATTGATATAAACACATGTTCTACATTATATAAACTCATGTTCTACTTGATATAAATTCGTGTGTTTAATGATATAATCAAATCTTTACTTTATATATATATATATATAAAACTTCATGAAAACATGATATAAATTCATGTTTTGACTAATATAATCAAATCTTTACTTTATATATATATACAAAATTTCAAAATAAAAAAAATCATGAAATTAAAATTTTGATATAATAACATATTTTAACTTAATTGAATATTTTTAATTTTTAATTTTTTTAATTTATAACAAAAATTAAAAAAAATTTTATTTTGAAATAAATAAATAAAATTTATTTCCAATGTAAAAACTGAAAAAAGAAATGAAGTCAAAAAAATTGGACGATTAACTAAAAAATTGAGAATAAAAAAACAAGAAAAACAAAATGCATGAAAGATAGCATAAATGAGGAAACAATAGACCCAGGATAAATGAGGGAAGAAAATGGAAGAAAAAAAAAAAAAACCGCGCTGCATCAAAGAAGTAAATAAATTACAAAGCAATTGAACTAAATCAAGTGAAGCCCAACACTAGGACGCGCGCGTGAGACTTGTGTTGGACAAAAAGTCAACAACTAACCCACTAAATAAAAAATATAATACAAAAATTAATAAGAGTACAACTATAGTAATACTATATAAATTGCCCGATTTTGCAACTTCTTTTAAGTTATTAATTATTAATTTTGTTAATTACCAATTATTGGTTTTTAATTATTAATTATTAATTTTATTAGTTATCTTTATATTAATTTGGATATTTTTTTGGAGTAGATTTATATTGGGTAGTGTTTTTGGCAGATTTATAGAATTGCGTTTGTTTGGAGCCAATCGAAATTTGATAATTCAGCAATCATTAAACGAATTTGATCGCTTTTAACTAGGGATGTGTACAGTTCGGTTGGTTTGGTTTTTTGATCGAATAACAAACCGAACCATGAGCAACGGATTGGTAGTTTTAACAAACCAATCTGAACCGTCAACACTTCAAAATCGAATCAATCCGAACCGCCATAAGCAGTTTGGTTCGGATTAGTCTCACGGTTTGGGCCAAATTTTTTGGGCCTATATTTTAGTTTGGATTTTTGAAAAAATGGTACACTTTATTTGATATGAATATAAACATGCTTCATTGTCTTTGAGATGGAAAAAAAAATGAAAAGTGAAAATAAACATCAGGGTTCGATTTTCCAATTTAATAAAAAAATAATAATAAATTAATATACATATTACTTTATAAAATATAATATAAATATATTTAAATGAAATATACGGTTTGGTTCAGTTTGAACCGCAATTTGGATTATCACAAATCGTAAACCGAACTGTTCAATCGGTTTTTCAATTTTAAAAACTGTTAGATTGTAAAATATTTTTAAAACCGACCAAAAATCAAACCATTGAACAGATTAGATCAGTTACACGGATTAGACCGAACCGTGCACACCTCTACTTTTAACTTGTTTGGTAACATTCATTAAAACAATCTGATTACCTTCATTATATAAAAATAATTATATAAAAGAATGAAATTAATCAGATTTATTCATGTGTTAAAAAAATTACGTTTGCACTTAATTTTACTATTTTAAAATGCAGTAATCGGAATGAGTTTATGATTGTCTCATTCCCATCGTCTCCAAACAAACACACCCGGATTATGAGTATTTAGATAATTTTTTTTTAAAGAAAAGTGGGTGTATTTAGTAAGAGGTTGGTGATAACATTGATTTTATTTTTCTTTTTTTAAAATATATTATTGCTTTAATGTGCTCTACTAATTATTTTTCTAGCCTGTCGCTAATCTTGAAGCTATGTCAAAACAAAAACTTGCAAATGGAATTAAACTGGAACAAAGGGATTAATTAAGAAGTGGTGGATTGATCCATCGAGAATACATAATTAAACGATTAACCAACAACATACAGTTCAAAGTCAGACATAAAAATAATTAATAAGGAATTATTAGTTACCGCCCAATACTTTCATTTTATGGTCTTAATTTGGACTAAAATGTCTTCTTATAATACTCTCTCTCTTTCTCTTTTAACTAAAAAGACATTTTTATAAAAATTTATGGACTACCGTCCCAAAAACTGAAGCGGTAAGTAGTAACCCCTAATTAATATAATCCATGACCAACTTCCCATCCATCTTATATTTGGAAAAGGTCCCATTATTTGTCTAAAAAAAGTAATTACTTCATCGCAGAGATTGCGGTTTTCCCAACAGAGCTGGCGATGACATAGTGAAGAAAGATTAGGAGTGCAAACTTTGCATACTCATTTCCAGGGCACATGTGAGTCCCTCCTCCAAACGGCACATATGTAAAAGGCGCGGGACTATCTCCATCAAATCTTGAAGGATCAAACTTATCAGGATTTGGATAGTATTCTGGGTTTCGATGTGTTGAATCCATGTTCCAATGAATCTGTATTGATAAAAATCAAAATGATAGAGTTTGATATCACTTTTGCTCCAAAAAATAATTTTTTTGGAGTATATACGTTTTAATAAAGTCAGAGAATCTCACCTTCCATCCTTTGGGAATGTTGTATCCTCCATAATTGAAATCCGTTATGGCTTCCTTGAATCCTCCTGGATTTGTAGTCAACCTCAGGGCTTCTGATATAAACTTCCATGAATACTTCATCTTCATCAACTCTTCCAAATGGAGCGATTCTTTTGCTGCCTTCGACCTTGCAATTTCTTCTTGCTCTTTATCGATCACAAGTGCATGAATGCAATGAATCCCACAGTGAGTAAATTGTTTACAAAAGTAGGGTCTAATTTTATTGTCTTTCATGTGTTAAAATAACGCATGAATGAGTACTGAATTAATCTGATAATTAATTATACCTTTCAAAACCAGGTCGTAGAATTCAGGAAACTCGACGAGATGCTTGAAAACATTGGTAGCAACGAGTTGTATACCAACAAAGGCCCCCATAAATATACCTGTTATAACACCAGTGATTTCTTCATAGCAGATATTGGCATCGTTGCCATTGAGTAGCGATCGAACTAATGGTGGCAATGAATTTGTTCCAGTTGATGATGATGAAGAACAAGATGAATTCATTATTATTTTGGATTGATCACGAATTATTTCCATAATCTCCTTACGAAATTTCTTGGATGCTTGGACTCCCCGATGGAAAGCAGTCCCTGGAAAGTTGATAGGTATGGAAACAAGGCCCGCTGCCATGAGTTCTATACTCCGTTGAAGTTCATCAATCTTGTTTTCCTCCTCCATCCCGAAAAATATCTTGCATTCCGAAGCAAATGTGTATCTTCTCACCATCTCACCAACCTGATCAATCACTTTCTGTCGATGACGATCGTGATCGGTATCCTGCTTCTGCTCCCAGTTCCAATCCCTTTGCAATTCTTGCCTCATGGTGGCATCGAAAATTCTCAAGTAGTGCCGCAGTGCATCTCCCTTTAGAATGGATCTAAGGAACTTACGGAACTCGGCCCTCTGATCATTATCAGCTAGGATTTTATTACAGTCCACAAGAATATGTTCAATCCACTTTGGAAGAAAATGCTTGAACAAATCTTTCTGGTTGGAGAAGACAAATTTGTTCCCCTCTGCACCAGCAAGTACTACCATAGGCTGTCCCATGAAAGATGTCTTGAAAACTTTAGAAGAATACTTATGACACCTTTCAAGGACGAAATTATGGAGGACACCCTGTTTATATTTTGATCTTAAATCCATGACCTCCCCTACAAAAAGCCACCCTCTGCTTCCTGGGGGAAGTTTAAGTTTGGAATATCTTCCGGGCCGGTAGGGGAACAAGTTCTTTGCAAGATATAGAAACAAAAGGGAGGTTATTAAAGAAACAAGAAGCAACAGAATGTCTGGTATTGCCAATTCCATCATCTTCATTTTGTTTTATCGTTTGTACTTTTGGTTGTTACCGGCCCCCAAAATCACTAACTTGGGGTCCCAATTTATATCAAGAGACGTACAGTTATATTAACTTAGGTGTTTCGGGTGCGAGAATCAAAATAGAGTAATTGGCATCTCATTACTCGAATATTGATTAAAAACACTCACATCATCAGTAGTTGAATGTGGGTGTAGTGTCCGCAATTATCCACATAGATTGATGGAGAGAGTCCAAATGAATTGTACCATTTAAAATATTTAAAACATTTAAATCTCACACAAAACCTCCACATCTATCATTTTCCCTCTCTCTCCTTTTTTTTTTTTTTTTCCAAAATGCCTTTTTGATCCCTTATAATTGTCATTGTGTCACTTTTGATCCCTTATAACTTTACAGGAGCATTTTTAGTCCCCAACCTTTAATTTATTAGGTATTCCGGTCCCTCTTAACGGAATTTTTGTAAACTAACGGTTTGACCAAAAATTTCAACTTTGACCGTCCAAAACCCTGATATTGACCTAACCATAGTTAGTTTACACATTTTAAGAGATCAAAAGTGATAAGAGGGCCAATTATAAGGGACCAAAAAAGTATTTTGACAATTGTATTTTGGTTATGTTTTTTATAATCACGAAAACCTATTTCAACTCGAGTTGACCCGTTTCGAGCTGGGTCGACCCATTTAGTAAATTTTGATTTTTCATCATTTCAATGCAAAATTATTTTTTACATCAATTTTTATAATCACGGAAACCTGTTTCAACCCGGGTTGACCCATTTCGATTTGGGTCGACTCGCTTCGAACTGGGTCGACCCGTTTCATAAATTTTTAATTTTCATCATTTCAATGAAAATTTACTTTTACATGCTTTTTTATAATCACGCAAACCTATTTCAACCCGAGTCGGCTCGTTTCTATCTGGGTCGATCTGTTTCGTAAATTTGGAATTTCATCCTTTCAATATAAAATTATTTTTTAATATGTTTTTATAATCACGGAAACCTATTTTAACCCGGATTGATCCGTTTCGATTTAGGTCGACCCGTTTCGTAAATTTTGAATTTTCATCCTTTCGATGCAAAATTTTTTTTACATGCGCTTTTATAATCATGGAAACCTATTTCAACCCGAGTTGATCCGTTTCAAGTTGAGACGACCCATTTCGTAAATTTTTATTTTCATCCTTTTAATGCAAAATTATTTTTTACATGCATTTTTATAATAGCGGAAACCTATTTAAACCCGGGTTGATCCGTTTCAAATTGGGTAAGCCCAATTCAAAATGGGTTGATCCGGTTTGAAATAGGTTTCCGTGATTTTAAAAACGCATGTAAAAAATAATTTTGCATTGAAAGGATGAAAATTCAAAATTTATGAAACGGGTCGACCCAATTCGAAATGGACTGACCCAGTTCGAAATGGGTAAAACCGGATCGAAATAAGTTTTCATTATTATAAAAATGCATGTAAAAAATTATTTTACATTAAAATGATGAAAATTTAAAATTTACGAAACGGGTCGACCCAACTCGAAACGGATCAACTCGGGTTGAAATAGGTTTCCGAGATTATAAAAATACATGTAAAAAATAACTTTAGATTGAAAGAATTAAAATTCAAAATTTACGAAATGGGTTGACCCATATCGAAACGGGTCAACCCGGGTTAAAATAGGTTAGCGTGATTATAAAAATGTATGTAAAAATAATTTTGTATTGAAATGATGAAAATTCAAAATTTATTAAACTGGTCAACCCAGTTTGAAGGGATGGGATAAATTTTGTTGTAGTACATTGTTTCCTTCCCCAAAATGAGGTCAAAGTCGTCCAATTTGCTCACGACTAAGACATGGAAAGCACCTGTCCAACTCCCGAAAGTAGCAACCATCACCACCTTTCCAAGGACATTTTCAACGGCTACATTCACAGTCTTAATCTTGTTGTTGTGACGCTCAAGTTTCAGCCCCAACCGATGGACTTCTCTCTCGGTCATGAAACTGTGAGTGTCACCCGTGTCCACCATCACCGTCACAGCTTTTCCATTTACTTGTCCCTCCATGAACAATAAGGAACTAGCAGGATTCGGATTAGTAAGGACTCTTCTCTCACTAATGGTGTTCAACAATCTGAGCGGATTCTCCCAGGTCAGCATCTCAGTATCGGCCTCTTGCACACTAGCGGCAATGGCTTGCAAAACATTATGCATGCCTTGCATATTCAACTCCGCTTGTGCCCAATTTTGCAATCCGGCCAAGAAATTAAACAATTTATCTTGTTCAGACATGTCTTTCACATCAAGCAATAGGGACTGAAAATCTTTCACATAGTCATGAACCGTACCTGACTGTTTCAATTTTCACAGGGCCTCTCTTTCAATCTAAGAGGTGTTAGTCAAAATAAACTGAGCCTTCAGTTCTCTTTTCATCATTTCTCAGTTCCCAATCCGTGGTAAGATCTCATCCGTCATCCTAGACCGCCACCAAAGCTTTGCATCTCCCGTCAAATACATTGAAGCAAAGTTCATTTGTTGGGCCTCCGCTACCTTTGCGGTCTGAACTTGAGGAGGAGATGTTGAATACAATGGTAGAGAGCAAATGCAACTTGATAGCTACTCCAATATTACATATAGCAGCTCAGGATCGAGTGCATTCAGCCCATTCTTAATGGTGGTGCTTAGGATCATTCTTAATTATAAGTGTGAAGGCTAAAATGAGCAATGCCATAACCTTTGCAATTACAGAGCTAATTAAACCCATGCATTTCAGCAATTACAGCTAAGACTAGTAATTGATGACACGACACGATAACCTGACACGGACACGACAAAAAAAAAGTGGGCCAGGATTGAGATTTTTGACGCGTATAATAAACGGATTGGGTTAGAGTCGACACGTTTAATCGCGGGTCGAGTGAGGGTCGACACTACGGGTTGACGGGTTGACTTGGTATGAAATTTTTTTTTTTTGAAATTAAATTTTATAACCTTAATAATTGAGAAAACTTCCAAATTTCCAAACCAAAAGTTCAACACGACTTCCTATGGTGGTATTTTGTTATTTAAACTTTCAAATTTCAATTGCCTTTGGATTTCATTTATTTTGGTTGGATTGAATTGGATTTTGGTTGTATTATAAAGAATTTGAATTGATGAAATTTAGGTTGATGTCATGGTGTAAGGATGTTATGTTTAAACTTAAATTGATGGATTTGAATTTGATAAATTCAAATTTTAGATTGTGTTATTATACGTAAAAATATATGTTTTAGTTATGATGAAGGTTTTTTTTGCTTATAATTGAACAAAAGATGGTATGAAATATATGTTAATTGTTTTTAGATTTAATTGGGTTGACGAGATGGTGGTTGACTGTTTAATTAAACGGGTTACGTGGGTTGAGTTCAAGTTGACACATTTATAAACAGGTCGAATTAGGGTTGGAGTTATCGACATGTTTAATTAAATGGGTTGGGTTGGGTTAGGGTTAGGGAGTTTTTAACAGACCAACACGCCAATTTAAACACGACAACACGGACATGACACGAATTGTCAGCCCTAACAGCTTTCCCTTTTAATAATAGTAAAGTATTTCCTTCAAAAAAAAAAAAAAAAAAAAAAAAAACAGCCAATCAACATTATACGGAGAATTTCACATTTTCTTAATTAAAATCTCAAAATTACCATCTCCACCCTTATTATTTATTCAGATCCTTTCATCCCAGACAACACAAAAATAAAAATAAAAATAACTCTTCTCTTTCTGTCCTTGTTTAAATTTTGCTCCCTTACGAATATGATCATTTTGCAACAAGGATAAGTAATTCTTGATTCATTTGCAGCGATAAAGGCGAATAGGAAGCCCTTGCGCTGGATGTGGAAATGGAAAACATATAAGTTTTTCTTCTGAAATTGATTTTGTCCATTTGAACTCCGTCAACACATAGTGCACGAAGATGAGAGTTGCCTGCCTTGCATATTCATTTCCAGGACATAAATGTGATCCTCCTCCAAATGGAATAAATGTACAAGGCGCTGGACTATCCCCAAGAAATCTTGTCGGATCAAATTTTTGAGGATCCTCAAAATACTTGGGATTCATATGTGTGGCATCGAAAATAAAATGCATCTACAAAATTAGAGTCAAATATTCTATTAAAATACTTATATTTATTTCTTGATTATCTTTTTTTTTTTTTCTTTCTTTAAGATACTTATCTGGTTTTAAAATAATAACCTTGTTTTCTAACAAAATAATACAATAAAAATATCCATTATTACCAAAGTGGTAAGAAAGATAGAAACTGAGACAGACATTAAAAACTCAAACTTACCTTCCAACCTTTGGGGATCCTATATCCCTCATATGTGAAATCCGTACAGGCCTCCCTAAATCCTCCAGGTACTGGTGTATGTAGTCTTAATACTTCGCATACAACGCTCCATGAATATTTCATCTTTCTCAAATCCTCCCAACTAAGCGTCTTTAATTGCTTCAGGTGTGAAATTTCTATTTGCTCTTCGTTTCTCAATTAAAAAAGAAAACAGGGAAAATTTACGAAAACACACATGAGAAATAAAAAACACATGGACAGGGATACTGTGCCAAGATGATTATTTGGGACTGAAAGGGTATCAAAAACATGATGGGTTAACTGTAAAAATTGATTAATTATAAAGGAGCGTACCTTTGAGGACAGAATCATATACATCAGGAAGCTCACTGAGTTTCATCATGACCGTGGTAATTGTTGACTGGAGAGTGGCAGAGGCAGCATGCAACAGAGCCACGAAATCGCTAGCAATGTCTTCATCCTTAATGAATTCTCCATTTCCGCCTTGCTCCAGAAGCATCACCGATATAATGTCTTTCATTGTGGATGACGAACTCTTCCTTTCTAGAAGATCAGCTTTTCTCTCCCTAACCATTGCCTCAATTTTCGACCGCATAACCTCAGATGCTCTGATACCAAGATTCAGAGCTGTCCCAGGTAGATTGAGGGATGTTGAAGACACGGCGGTTGATATTTCGTCCATTCCTTGGACAATGTTTTCGATTTGTCCTAGGTCGTTGATACCCAAGAAAAAATTACACGCTAAAGTCAACAGAAAATTCTTTGACATCTCTCCTACGTTCACTTCATCTTTCCCGATCCAATATGTCTCCAGATGTTGTTTCATCACAGTATCCATGTGGCCTACACGCTCCCGAAGTAAGTCGGCTTTGAGAAAGAATTGTACGAGGATTTTGCGCATCCTGTCTACCTGCTCAACTCCATACTTATTACCCGACTTTCGAAAAAGTTTCTCCAGTCTGCTTGGCCACCATAGCTGAACTAACTTCTTGTCGTTTGAGAAGAGGAATTTGTTTCCTTCTGGGCCGCAAAGTACAGCAAATGGCTGGCCAATCAAGGATGTCCTGAAGACCTTGGATGAAAATTTGTCCATGCGATCTTGGACAAATTCAAAGAGAGACCCTTTACAATATTTATGGTGGTAATTCAAAGTTTCGCCTATGAGAGGAAATCCTGTTCTCCCTGGAGGAAGCCTAACCGCAGAGCTTCCACCATTTGTTGGGTTAAGAGTTTTAACACACAGATAGATGACTGGGATTAGAGAAAAAAGGAAACAGAAGGCGAAGGATAGATCCATCTTAAAACTGATGATTGATTATACTTTCAATTGGCTGTGGTATGAAGAAAAACGAAGAATCGGATGCATATATAATGGAGATGAGAAGATTAGTGATATGCAATGTGAGCTATTGGGGTGTAGTGTTGTGAAATGCGAGACTGCTTAACCTATTATTTTCTTTTTGTCTTATTTGAAAAATAGAAATCATATTACTAGTTGTGTTACTGTCAAATTTTGTTATGAGGATTATTATTTAGTTATTTTGAATAAAATTTTTGTTGAAATTTTAATTTCATCTCGGAAACTTATTTAGACTAATATAAATAATTCAATGACTGACCTAGTCATTGACGCTTTTTACCTAGGATCATAGGGTTAGTTTGGGTATTCAAAAAATTTTGTTCAAATCTCAATTTTTCCTAGCAAACTCATACACATTTTGGCTAAATATAAATAACGCTTAAATGTTGTTTTAATTCCCCATAAAATGATTAATTCCACTTTTGGTCCCTCTTATATTTTAAGTGGTAATATTAGTCCTCAATCTTTTTTTTTAGGAGTTTTAGTACTTTTTAACGAAAAAATTTAGAAGTTTAACGAAAAAGTTTAACGAAAAAGTACTTTTTGGGGGGTTACTAGTTACCGCGTCACTTTTTGATGCGATAGTCCATAGATTTTGATAAAAATGTCTTTTTATATAAAAAATGGGGAAAAAGATAGGGTATTGTAAGGGGGGTATTTTAGTCCAAATTGGAGCGGTAAAAAGAAAGTATTTGGACGGTAACTAGTAATTCTTTTTTTTTACCATGATTTGTATCATGATACTTTCAACTAATTTTATGATTCGGATCCTCATGAATGTTCAACCCATTTAGTGTTTCGGTCGTCATTTTGAATTTTGAATTGATCTAAATGGGATGAACATTAATGAGAAATCGAGTTATAAAATTGGTTGAAAACATCATGAGAAGAAAAAATCAGGTTTGACTAGCGATCAAATGAGTTAATCCGTTATCTTCTAAATTTTTTTCTTAAAAAAAAGACTAAAACTGCTGGAAAAAAAAAAAAAGATTGGGAATAATATTACTACTCAAAACATAATAGGGATTAAAAGTGAAATTACCCCTATTATGGAGAACAAAAACTGCATTTAAGCCTCTAAAGAATCAAATAATATTTTTTCATTAATGGTCAATTAATTTTAAATTAAATATTCACATTAATTTAGGGAGTATTGAAATCTTCTGCCAATAGCTTGTCGACCTCTTGGTGAATCACCTGACTTCTTTCTAACCCAAGGTCCTCTTCTTATGTGGCATCGACTTATGCTTTGGATCCACCGCCAAACGGTGTTTAATTACTTCCCTTGGAATCTCCGACGAGTACAAGCAAAGACATCCTATAATTCTATCGGAGTTCCACTAACTGCTTCCTTCAACTCCGCATCCAAGTCAACTATTGCCATCACCGAAGCCTTTTATCATGCCAAATTTAAATGCGCCGCATACTGTGACACCTTCGACAGTTTCACCTGTTTGGTAACTTAATAAATATTATAGTGAGAGCATCTTTAATAGGAACTCAAAAATCACTTCTTTTTTTTCTTTTTTTTTTTCTAAATTTGCAGTTGGTTGCTGTTGAAGTATCAAGCTGCAGTGGTAATTACGGATGATGAAGGAGCTGATAAAGCAGCGAATGCAATAAAAAAGAGATCAACTGGACTTTATGCGGTGACTAGCACTAGTACAAAATTGGCTTATTGTCATACTCATATTATCACACTAAACACGAAATGTGATAATTGACATCTATTAGCACATCAATTTACTATCTAATAGAACATTACATAATTGATATCTCTATAAATATGTTATTGGAACACCAAATTAAGTCTTATTATGACATTTGTCGTAGTTGTGGTAATATATTTAAATTATGACATCAACAAGTGTAATGCATTTTTATGAGAATATAGTGACATTATTTCGTGTAATTTATATCAAATGTATTATCACATTTATTTTTTTTAAATATTAACACATTAATAAGTGTAATTATAAACATTATAAAATTTATATAATTTTTTATTTATATTAATGCACTATATAATTTGATAATAATAAAGAAACTTTAGTCCCACATTGAAAAAAGAGAGGAGTGTATATCACTATTTAAGTAAATGAACTTTTAGTAAGTATTGAAATTCCTATTCTACATTATACGTCACACGTCCAGCTCCCGCTCGCGTGCGCGCGGCAAAATAGTTTGAACTTGTGAGCGAGCGCACGCCCGCGTTTGCTAACACGAATGTCGGACACCGTTCTGATCAACCTGCGTGACAAATTGTTATATATTAAGATATTTTTACGTGTGTTGATAAGCCAAATTTCTACATAGTGTATGAAACTGAGATGGGTCACTTGTGGAACAAGATTTGATAATGTCAGCCATCACATGCAGCAGCTCGTGTGTATGTACTGTTTGTCTCTAAACGGAGGATTAAACCGATAAATTCGTGAAAAAACAGTGGCAGATCTAACTACAACTACAAGTGTTTACTAACGAACTGTTACTTTAGTAACAAGTGTTTAGAAAGGAGTGCCTTTGACTGCGTCGCTTTTTCGAAAAGCAAGGAATCCTGTGAAGCAACCTGAACATTCATATCAAATCATCACGATTAATAGCAAATTATGCTGTTGAAAAAAATATGACAGTGACTTTAAATCTCAATTCTACATAAATTTTAGGGGGTTACTAGTTTTCGTGGGACGGTAATTCATAGGTTTTGATAAAAATATCTTTTTATATAAAAAGGGAAAAAAGAGGGTATTGTAAGGAGTATTTTAGTCTAAACTGGAGAAAGTATAGGGGCGATAACTAGTAATTCCTTAAATTTTATTAGTTCTCGTTTCAATTTTTATTTTCTACCGTTTCAATTTGGATAAACTCTCCCTCCTTTACCCTCTTTTCCCCCTTGAAGTAAAAGGACAATTTTATCAAAATTAAAATGATAATATTTAAAACTGAGGCGATAACCGCAATTTATATGCTGTACCACTGTGTACATGTACCACTTACTATAATTAGTAATTTTTTTTGAGCCGGCTGTATTTTTTCCATTTTTAGTAATATTTAGTGACGCGCCCAGTTTTTTTTTTTTTTTTTTTTTCCCGCCTGGGTATATATACATTCAAAACGTGGTGGTTGCACTTTTTTTTTTCAAAAACTGAACGAGGGCGATCAAAAACTGAACGAGAGCGATCAAAAACTGAAAGAGAGCGATCAAAAACTGAACGAGAGCGATTAGAACCAGAGTTTTTCGAATTGCGCTGCTTCTGAAATCATTGAAATTGTTAATAAAGGTATTGGATCGAAATTTGATCATTGGTTTTTTTTTTTTTATGTTCGTGATTGATGTTTTTGTTGTTTAATTGTTGTTCTTATAGTATGTTTTTTGAAAATTATGATTTTCGATCGTTTGAAAATTGTTGTTCCATTCGTATGATTCGTCTTTGTGATGTTGATATTTTGATCGTTTTGTTCGAGGACGTTGTAACTGGACGTTGCGTAAGGTATAATTGAGACGTTTTTGGACGTTGCTAAATGCGATGTTGTTTGTTTTGTTTTATTGTGATGTTTCTGGACGTTGTGTAAGTAATAAGTGGGACGTAGTGTGACGTTGCGGGATATGAGATTTTTATCGAGTTTTTATGTGATTTTTATATGGACGTTGCGTAAGTTATAATTTGGACGAGTTGGGACGTTGCGTAAGTAATAAGTGTGACGTTGCGTGATATGATATTTTTCTCTAGTTTTTGTGATTTTTATCTGGACGTTGCGTAAGTAATAATTTGGACGTGTTGGGACGTTGCGTAAGTAATAAGTGGGACGTTGTTTAAGTTGTTATAATTTTTTTTTTTTTTCCAGATATGGAATCAATGGACGATGAGTCGATGCTGTCATTGATTGGTCAGAGAGTTGGTAGCGTAGATGAGGCATACGATTTGTATAACAAATATGCTTTCGAATTGGGTTTTAGTATTAGGAAGCATAGGTCTCGTAGCAAGGAAGATGGGTTATATATTAGACAGTTTGTGTGTTCGAAGCAAGGTGAGAAGGATTATAAAAATAAGACTGAGAATGAGAGGATTTATTCTAAATTGGATGTTCGAACGAAATGTAATGCCCTGGTTGAATTTAAGAGAATTGATGATGGTATTTGGGAGGTCAAGAAGCATTTCAGGAAACACAATCACGAGATGTGCTTTGAACATCAGAGACACTTATTGCGTTCTAGTAGAAATATGAATTCTTTATCAGTTGATTATTTGAAGACTTTGAAGGATTCTGGAGTTCGTGTTTCAGATGGTTACAGAGTGTTGTGCAAAGAGGTAATGTACTTTAAATAGTTTTTCTGTAGACGTAAGTGGACGTTGCGAGAGTATTAATGTAGACGTAAGTGGACGTTGCGAGAGTATTAATACAGACGTTTCATGACGTTGCGAGAGTAGTATTACAGACGTTTGTGGACGTTGTAGTTATAAATTTTATTTATTTATTATTATTATTTTTTTTTTGCAACAGGCTGGTGGAACATCTCAAGTAGGTTTTACTTCACGAGATGTTTATAATCGTATGGAAATTGAGAAGAAAAAGACCATTGATGGTTGTGATGCAAATACACTTTTTGAGATATTGAAGAAAAGGTCTTTT
The DNA here is from genome assembly GCA_030378225.1 of Knoxia roxburghii. Lineage (NCBI taxonomy): Eukaryota > Viridiplantae > Streptophyta > Magnoliopsida > Gentianales > Rubiaceae > Knoxia > Knoxia roxburghii. The sequence continues at coordinate 37,096,128 of CM059420.1, read as the reverse complement.
GATGAACAGGATTTCTATTTTGATTTTGAGCTGGACAGCGATTCATCATTGTGTAATTTGTTTTGGCGTGATGGACAAATGAAGGCAGACTACAAGATATTTGGAGATTTGGTTGTTCATGACACGACTTATAGGACAAACAAGTATGGTTTGATATGTGGACCATTTGTTGGGATGGACAATCACTGCCGTAATGTTATGTTTGGAATTGGTTTTATAAAGAATGAGAAGATTGAATCATTTAATTGGTTGTTTAAGACGTTTTTGAGGTCCATGGATGGTCAAGCACCGATTACTTTGATGACAGATCAAGCTTTTTCGATGGCAGCAGCTATAAAGGATGTATTTCCATCAACTCGTCATCGGTTGTGTCTTTGGCATATAAGTGAGAACTTCCGGAAGAACTTACCTTCATTGCGTGATAACGCAGGTTTTTTTAAATTTTTTCAACGCCTTCTTTACAGTGTGGTTACAAAGGAAGAGTTTCAGCACGTTTGGGACAGGTAAGGACGTTGCGGTAGTGTTTTATTGGACGTTGCAATATTGTTTTTACATACGTTGCGGTATTTGTTTTTGACGTTGCGGTAGTGTTTTATTGGACGTTGCAATATTGTTTTTACATACGTTGCGGTATTTGTTTTTGACGTTGCGGTAGTGTTTTATTGGACGTTGCAATATTGTTTTTACATACGTTGCGGTATTTTTTTTTGACGTTGCGGTAGTGTTTTATTGGACGTTGCAATATTGTTTTTACATACGTTGCGGTATTTGTTTTTGACGTTGCGGTAGTGTTTTATTGGACGTTGCAATATTGTTTTTACATACGTTGCGGTTTTTGTTTTTGACGTTGCGGTTTTTTTTTTTGCAGCATGGTTGCTGAATATGAATGTGGAAATATTAAGTGGTTGAATGATCTATATGAGATTCGCGAGAAATGGTGTCCTGCATTTAACAAAGATTACTTTTCTGGAGGGGTTCTCTCATCTCAAAGGAGTGAGTCAACAAATCGTTCGATTTCAAGGCGTCTAAGCAAAACATCATCACTTTGCGATTTTTACCATCAGTTTGTAGATGTGGTGAATGACTGGAGGAATAACGAAAATGAAGAAGACTACAGGTGTCATCAAGGGAAGCCGGATTTGTTTGTTCCGAAACATTCGATGTTAATTCAAGCTTCTGAAGTTTACACAATTAATGCATATCGTATGTTTGAGACTCAGTTTAAAGACATGACTTTATACAATTATGAAAAGGTTTGTGAAGATGACAGGTTAATTCAATATCATGTCTGGTGGGATGGAGAAGATATTTTTCAACATGTTGTGTTGTTTGATAAGTTGACGTATTGGATAGAATGCAGCTGCAAATATTTCAATGAAGTTGGGATATTATGCGGTCATTCACTTCGTGTTTTTAACCTGAATTGTGTGAAGGTATGAATTTTTATTGATTCAGTTTTTGTTTTTTTTTTTCGGTGACGTTGTTAATGTGTTAATTGGACGTTGCGAGTATGTTTTTATGGACGTTGATTATAAAATACCAGACGTTGTTGTTGTGAAACTTGTTTTGTTGATTAATTTTTTTTTTTTTTTTTTTGTTATAGGTACTACCCGATAGGTGTATATTGCAAAGGTGGACTAAGGGTGTGACATATGGCCGTCAGATTCAATTTCACAATTCACGTCCGAGAAATGAAGGAGATTATGTTTATTGTTCTGTTTGGAGGCATGCTGCTAGCAAGAAATATTTGAGATTGATTCAATTATGTCAGTCTAGTTTTATTGCTCGTGAAATTATAGATGATAAATTCAAAGATCTTAGAGATTGCATTGCTGATTTAGCTGGTATTAGATTGGAAGGAGGAGGTGAAGATGTGGATGATGATGATGATGATGATGGTACAGAAGGAGAAATTAGAGATCCGAAAGGAAAGAGACCAAAAGGTGTTCGAAATGTACGGCCAAAGAGTACAATGGAGAAAAAAAGGAATATTTCGAGAGGTAGGAAAAAGAAAAGGAACAGTTCAGAAGGTGTAGTTGAGTTATATGATTACAGGGATTGAGATGAATTTGTAGTTGTAATAAACATTTGATTTGGAAAATGAATGTTTATTGATTTTAATTTGAGATTTTGTAGACGTAATTGGACGTAGTAGGACGTAGTGGCATAATGAGTTGTGTTTTAATAGTAGTTGTTACGTTTCTCAACGTCCATAAGGAATTTGAAAATTTTATTTTTGGTTGTGTAGATGCCTGGTTTTAGACGTTGCGAAAGTTGTTTTTTGGACGTTGCGGAAGTTGTTCTGAGACGTTGTTGACTCAGCGAAGACGTTGTTGAAATGCATGGATGTAGACGTTTGTGGACGTGGTGCTAGTTGTTTTTGACGTTTGTGGACGTTGTTCTGTCAATTTTGAAGTTGAATGTCTCACCACGTCCTACAACGTCTTTCAACGTCCCCTAAACAACTATCGCAACGTCTGATTTGAAAAGAGAAACATTTCTTATTTTATTGAAACACAAACGTAGTACTACGTTTTAATTGCTACCTACGCTTGAGGATGGTTCAAGCGTAGGATTTTGTACATGTCTTCGTCTGCCAATGCTAATGTCATGAAGAACGCTAGAGATGTCATCAAGATACCCAGGAAGTGGCACCATTTCATCATCATTGTGGTATATCTCCCCCTCCATTAAACACAGGTCCATGACTAGGCTGGGGTAAAGGATACTTCGAGTCCATCTGGTGCCAACGTCTTCCATGTAGTATTTGATGATGTCGCCCCAATTTATTCTTTTTCTTGCCATCGTGGCAATTAACAGTTGCAACCCGAATGCCTTGGAGACTTCTCCTGCAGCGACATTGAAACGTAGGAAGGTGTACAATGTTATTGCAAAACGGTTCAGATCTTCCAATCTGATGGTCCAAAAATCATCTGGAACGTCAACGTTTTGCTTTAATATTGCTCTCACTTCTTCGTTGGTCGGCATACTTCTTTGGATAGCGTCATGTGTTAGTGCATCCGGACCTGGGTTCCTGCAGCACAAGTGCGAGTTTATTGCTCTTGTTGATATGCTAACTCTACAACCCCTCACTTTCAGTACATTTACTGATTTTTTGTTGAGTATGGCATCATAGAACTCTAGCACCAACGATATGTTAACGAAATTGCGGTTCATTGGCACCAATCCCGACATTTCATTATTGTCGAGAAATACCTTCAGTTCTGAATTATTTTCAACATTCAACATATGCTTCATCGGCATATGGCCAAGCGGAAGGGGCAGTCGTGGTTGCGGCATTTGTTGTTGTGTTTCTTGGTTTTCTTCAAACATATTCAGGTCACGAATAATGAAACGAAGGGCCATTGAGGAAATTGTTGAGAAAAGCAGAGGAAATTTTGGGCTTGGTTTTTTTGCAAGGGAAGAAGAAAAGCAGAGGAAATGTTGTATGGACGTTGCCGGACGTGGGTCTTGTTTATTGTAGAATTTTTGGAAGAGTTAATGTTGAATGTACGAGGTTGGTTGGGCAATTAATATGAATGTCGTTCAAACTATTAATAAGTGGTTGAGGAAATTGAATGAATTGATGGAAAGTCGTACGGTTTTTTGTTCGATGCAGTGAATGAAGTTTGAAAGACGCGTCTGTTTGTATACTCAACGTTTCAGGACGTTTTTGTGACGTAAATGATGAATATTTTGAATGTGAATGTCTCACCACGTCCACCAACGTCCGTCAACGTCCCATAAACAACTATCGCAACGTCTGATTTGAAAAGAGAAACATTTCTTATTTTATTGAAACACAAACGTAGTAATACGTTTTTCGGACGTTGTATAAGTGGCAGGACGTTTTACGGTTATTGTTAACAAATATTATATAATTTAAGTTTTGATTTTTCTTGATATATCCGCCACGTCCAGTAACGTCTTAAAAACAACTATCGCAACGTCGGAATGAAGTGATTTTGCTTGGACGTTGTTTGGACGTTGCAAGACGTGGTTGGTTTGTTTTGGACGTTGTATGGAGTGTTGATTATATATAGAAGAAAGTATAGATAAGTTATATATAGTGGAAAGTATATACAAATATAAGAAATATACAAATATACAAATATACAAAGAAACCTATTTATATTTTATTTTCGGGGATTCTGCCTTTGTTGTTTCTTTGGCGGTTGTTTTTTCTGATTTGGATTGGCAATCTCTGGATCTGAATCAGGCAAATCATATTCTTCTCTTTCGTTTTCTTTTTTCCCAGTGGGCATTGGCAATGACTCCTGCGCCATGGTTGATAAAAGATGATAATTGGTCTGGTAGTAGTCCAATGCTTTTTGCTTGATCTCATCTTTTATCATGTTCGATGGAGACATCAGGATGTTGTATGAATACTTGGCTCGCAACCTGATGAATACGCTTTTGTCATTTGCCTTCTTACTTTCGATGAGAAGATTGTCATAATTGAATTCCAAATGACCTTCATACATCTCCATGTGCCTGATAGTAAACACAAAATAGTGGAAGTTATTTAGCATAATAGCAGTTTAACAATAATAAGCAATACCAATGACCCGCAACGTCCAGTTAATACCAACAACGTCTACCTACGTCGAACAAATCAACTATCGCAACGTCCGACAGCAAACAGAAACAGCAATTATTAACTAACTCAAAAAGTCTATCTACGTCACATGAACAAGTAATAAAACAAGTAGGAAGAGAATTAATATTACCTTATTGTGAATATTCCACAATCGCATTTGTTATTTGGATCTTTCCAAGGCAGATCCGCATATTCTAATAAATTAGTCTGCATGTATTTGAATTCAGGATATTGGCCTTTTTTCTCCTCATCCATTATGCTTGCAAACATTGTTAAGACCTCAAGATGGATTGGATTTTGATTTGGTCCTAAGTTGTCGAGAACTTTTGCATATGCATCCTGGATGTTAATGGCCAGGGTGGTGAAGTGTCCACCGTCGATGATTGGAAAATAAACCTTGGAGTGATTGAAAAAAATAAATTATAAAATAGCATTTGATATGTTTACTTAATGAATGATTTAGTAAATGTACTTACAAACTCGAAAACGAAATGTTCCAAGCTATGGTGGAATCGAGCAAGTTCTTCCTGCATCCAATCACGAAAACATTTTTTTTGTGCATTTTCACCATCTTGTTGTAAGCTTTGTTTGTAACTGGTGAAAATTAACTGCATCAAATTAATACACAACGTCAGTTAAAGGTTTTATCTCAAACAGCAAAAAGGTCAATGATACTTCTATCTCAAACATAAGCAGTTAACAAGTCGCAACGTCCAGTTAATACCCACCACGTCCTACAACGTCCAGAAAATAAACTATCGCAACGTCCAGTTACATACTCACCACGTCTCGCAACGTCAAGTTACATACTCACCACGTTCCACAACGTCAATAAAATAAACTATCGCAACGTCCAATATAATACATACCACGTCCAACAACGTCAAAAAATTAACTACCACAACGTTCGACTTGCAAATATAAATACAAACAGTTGTTATTTATTGCAAATATAAATGTTCTTACTGAAAATCTGGTTGTGAAGAAAAACCGTTTTAGCCCAGATTTGTCTCTTAGCTTGCCAGGAAAACATCTTATGTAGTTTTCGTGGGCGCACCATGCATTTATCATTTCCGAACTAATCCATTTATTTGCTGACATGGTGTGGAAGTCTAGCCTAGACAAGACCGTTCTTCCAAAGCTGTAGAGTGTTTCACTGCATTTGTTGGATCATAAGTTAGTAAGAATAAATAATTAATTTTGTTGGATGATAATGTTTTGGATGTACTTACAGTTTGTGGTGAGTCTTATCCCTTTTCCTATCCTTAATGAGGAATGCGAAATTGATCATCAATTCCTCTTTCTTGGAAAGCTTTACGTCCAGCATCTGCTTCTTTGGCGGCTTGATGTAACAGTAAAATGGACTCCTCAGTGCCAATGGAAGCTTGATCTGGCGATGCTTTGGGTTTGGAAGTGGATTTTCATCAAGTCTTTCCAGAGGATTGTCTTCCTCGTCCATGATGATTCTTTAGAGAAATAATGAAAATGTATTTGTCAGTAATAATAGTATGATACAAAATGAATGAATTATAGTATTACTTACTGTCTAATTTCTTCCAGTTTTTGAGCATGTGGATCAGCCTGTATCTTCTGAGAAGTGTCATACTCCTTTTCTAGATTCCTCGGCCTTGGCTCATGCTGCTGCTGCTGCTGTGACAATTCTATTCCGAGGTCGAAGCTTGGTGGTAGGATTTCTTTAATTTCTTTAAGCTTCTTGTTTGCCTCTTGTTGTCCTTTTTCGATCTTATCAACCTGACTGAGAAGTGCAGCAATGTCTTCTTTGTCAATCTGACTTTGTGGTGTGACAAAGGCTGCAAACTTCTTGTCCATCTCTTGTTGGACAATCTTATCCACTTGACTCAAAAGTTCAGCAGGATACTGAGTTGTTTCAATCTTCTTGTTGAGTTCTTGTTGTTGTTTATGTAACATCATTTGAACTTGACTCAACATAGGTTCAAAGTCATTCTGAGGTTGACTTTGTACAACAACAGCAGTATCCTTTTGTGTAGCATCAATCTTCTTGTTGAGTTCTTCTTGTTGTTTCTGGAACATACTTTGAAGTTGACTCAACATTGGTTCAAAGTCAGTGGGAGGTTGACTTGTTACAACAGCAGCAGCATCCTCATCTTGTAGTGTTTTTTTTGTGACATTGTTGAAGAAACTTTCCATGTTTTTCAATGTCACTTCAAGCATCCTCAATGCTGGATTATCTTGTATTTCCTTTGTATCTTCTACAAGATTTATGAGGTTGGTGTATTCCTTGACTAATCGAGCCATTCCTTGATTAAGTCTTCTGATTTTGGCTTCATTGGAACTATCAACAGGCTGTACACAATAAAAAAGGTACATCAGAGGAGTTAATAATAAACGCAACGTCTTGTTACTTCTAACACAACGTCATGTTAAGCCTAACGCAACGTCCTGTTAAGCCTAACGCAACGTCTTGTTACGCTTGACGCAACGTCTTGTTACGCCTGACGCAACGTCGAGTTACGTCTGACGCAACGTCGAGTTACGTCTGACGCAACGTCGAGTTACTTATGACGCAACGTCCAATAAGAAAGCCACAACGTCCAGTTAAGTATGGTTACGTCAAGTTAATGTATAACAGAAATAGTAATTTTGGATTTCGAATTTTACCTGATCTTGCTTCTCTGGAATTTCTTCATGTCTTATCTCATCATTATTATCATCATCATCATGAAGGTCATAATCAACATCATGAGGCCCATGCTTTTAAAAATAAAAACAGAAACATATGCATGTGTTAGTTAATGTCCACAACGTTCAGTATAATATGCACAACGTCCTTCAACGTCTATGACAAATAATGCTTTTGTTTTTGAAAATGTAAATATTACCTGATGTTGATCTTCTGGGATTTGATGGTCTTGTGGGATTTGATGTTGATCATCTTCTATTTGGTTTTTCATCTCATCCCTTGTCAATATTCTTCCCATTCCAAATCCCCCCATTTTTGTCTCTTTTGCCTCTCTTCTTGTATATTTTTCATAATCCCAATGTGAAAGAAGAGAGACGTTTCTTGGACGTATGGGTTCACCAGGGATTCTGACTATGTCCAGATATAGTAACTTCAAAAAAAATAAAAGAATAAATGTTAGTTACGTCTGATGAAAATGAAGTGCACAACTGTTGATAAAGTAGATTGGAAGCACTTACCACAATGAAGGGGAGCGATCCTTTAAAGATCACTCTTTGATTTGTGTCGTTCCAGTGTTTGACAGATTGTATCAAGCCTCTGATGGTGAACTCGCACCAGTTCAAGTTCCTGATGTTATCTACATTTTTGACACTCTTCAGTAGAGATTGTCGGCAACTTAAATCCGTGTAAGCCCAAAGGAGAGTTGTTGCCATGTAGATTGTGAAATCAATTTTGAAGTCATCATCAGCATACTCTTTGTGTTGCTTGATATAATCTGCCATCTGAGTTGTTGTTGGTTTTCTTTGAGCCCCTTCATTGTTAACTGAACCTGGATGTCTGGAATGGAATTTTTCCATTTCTGTCTTGTATTCGTCAGAATACAGATCAGAAGTGGTGTATTCTTCAATTTTAATACCACCACGTGGTATTCCAAAGACATGCCTGACATCTTCTTCTTGAATATCAATGCTGCCACTGTTCAACTGGATTTTGCACCTGTTGTTTGAGATTCTGAAAGATTGCAACAGATGTTCTCCTAATCCACATGGCAGTTGATTTAAGTTGATGTCAAGCAAGGATCCAAATCCAATGTCTCTGACTGCTTGTTTTTGCTGCTCAGTCAAATGTCGTACAAGCTTGTACATTGCAGCAATGCTGGTCCTTGTTTGGAATTTGGATTTGGTCCTTTTGGGAGATTTTTTTTGTTGATTTTTTTGACCAACTGTGATTGAAATAAATGAAAAAAATCAGTCACGTACAAAATATATTCCGCAACGTCTATTATAATACAGCAACGTCCAGTTACGTCCATAAAATAACTACCGCAACGTCTAGTTACGTCCATAAAATAACTACCGCAACGTCCTAAAAGAACATGTTGATATGATAATAGAAAATATGAAATTAAGAAGATCATAAAGTATTCATACCTGATTGAAGTCTTGGTCTCCTTGTAGGTTTTTCTGCTACATGTTGCTTTTTTTTTTGTGTTTTTTTGGGTGTAGCAGCCTGTTTCTTTTTTTGTTGTGGTTCATCTTCTTCAGTTTCTGATTCGTCTCTCAGTCTTTTTGGTTTAGCAGCCTGTTTCTGTTTCTGCTTTGGCTGTGGTTGTTTTTGAGGGTTGAGGATGTGTTTTGTTGCTGCATGAACAAGGGAATCCAGCTTTTTTGAAGAAATATGAGGGCTGGATTTTCTTTGTTTTAGTATGTATTGGTTTAATGGAATTTGGGAGTCGTCTTCACTTGGTGCGGCAGGATTTGATTTACTTGGTGTTGGTGTTGGCGTGGAATCTGTCTCGAAATCATCATCTGTATATTCATCATCTGTATTTGGTTTTGATCTTATTGCGGATTGTTTGTATTTAACCATCCTGTAATGAACCACGGAAATAATTATCAGAAACAAAAACACAAAATTGGTAACATTATGTTTACAACGTCCAGTTACGTCTGTAAAAAAGACTACAGCAACGTCCAACAAGAAAGACCAAAACTTTATTATTTTTTCATAAATACAAAACACAAATCACATTTTTGGTCACCAAATTTCTATAACATACCTACAACAAACACAATGTTATTTTTTATTAAATTAAACAAACAGAAAAGTCACCGCAACGTCCAGTTACATACCAACCACGTCTAACAACGTCCCAAAAAATACTACCGCAACGTCCATAAGGAAACAAAAAAAAAAAAAAAAAAAAACTGTTATTTCCTCCAATTCAAAAACCAAACAGATTTTTATTCGTATAAAATATATCACAACGTCAAATTTGAAACAAAAACAATTATATTTTTGGCAGAAAAACAAAGCAGCAACGTCCAGTTAAATGTCCACCACGTCTAACAACGTCCCAAAAATTACTACCGCAACGTCCATTAGGAAACACAGAAAAAAAACTGTTATTTCCTCCAATTCAAAAACCAAACAGATTGTGAATCATCCTATTCGTATAAAATATATCACAAAGTCAAATTTGAAAGAAAAATAATTCTATTTTTGACAGATAAACAAGCAGCAACGTCATCAATTACTACCGCAACGTCCATCAATAACTACCGCAACGTCCATCAATAACTATCGCAACGTCCATCAATAAATACCGCAACGTCCATTAGGAAACACAGAATTTTAATTTCAGTACAAATAGAAATAACAAAGACGATGCAACGTCTAGTAAAATTTAGAGTAATATAGCATTATTTAGAGTAATAGAGCATTATTTACCGTAGTCTGAAGGGTAACAGAACAACGTCTAGTATAGCATTATAATCGAATGCAGCAAATACGGGAAACTAGGGTTTCGAAAATCCATCAATTCCAGTGAAAAACAGTTTATAGTAAACGATGTAGTAGATTTTGCAATGTATTACCTGTAGTTTTGTGAAGTTCCGATGTAGTGCATGAACGTTGCGGGACGTAAGTTGCCTGGATTGGAGTTGTTCCGGTGGGTTTTTGCTCTTCTCTGTCGGAAACTTTGTCAGAAATTTTCGTCCGATTTGTTTTTCGTCTGGATTTTTGAAGATTGGAAGTAGGAATAAGTTTCTTAGGGTTTGATCGCTGGAAGTTATGGAAGCTTTTGTTGGGAAGGAAGTTGTGGGTTTTGAAAAAGGAAACGTCCAGCAAGTGGGTTTTGAGCGGTCGCGCGCGTGTAACTACGATATAGTAGTGAGAGTGGGATATGAACAGTAGGTACATGTACACAGTGGTACAGGGTATACGGGCTAGGCGATAACTGGTAATACTCATTCTACATACGTACCCACAATCGTGTAACTAATATAAATAATTAATTATTCTTTAAGTGAATATTTATTCAACGCTCCTTATTTTCTTATTTCTTCCCCTAATAGAGGACTGCAGGAGGTGTTTCTAGCCTTGTCGCACAATAAATTGTATTGGATTCCCGTTCACAGAGCATGTACGCCCATGGCATTGCAAGCTTTGTAAAATTCTATGTCAGTCACTTTGCAGGAATGGCCTCATGTGCAACATTTTCTCTCTTATTTGTACGGATGATTTCCAGGAAGCTAAAGTCCTATATTTTCTTAAAAAAAAAAAAAACTCTCTGACAAATTAAGAAATACTAATAATAATATTTAAATATAAAATAAAATAATATTTTAAATAACCTAACTGTCCTTAATCAATTTATCAAAAATATCCATTAAAAAATTCATTTTTAGTTCCGCTCATCTGTGTTACTTTAATCATAATTTTATAAATTTTTGATAAATTTAGAAGGAACTTATGAAATTTTTGATAAATTAATAGGAGGTATTATTTGTCGCCCCACATTTTTTTATTCATCATCACCTTTTTTCCAAAAAAAATCCTTAATTTTCTTAAATGTTGCCCCCTTAATTTTTATCTTTCGTCCCCCTCATAATTACAATATAACCCTTATTTTTACAATTTTTTGCCCTTTAATTACCAATATAACATTATAATATTTTAATAATTTAATAAAATTTAAAAATACTAATATAAATTATGAATTTTCATTATGTTATTATAGAATAATAAAAATACTAATATTTTCTATAATACATCATAATAAAAAATATTAAGATTTAAATAAAAGTTAATTGAGGTGGTAAAAATTAGTTTTACAAAAAAAAAAAAAAAAATACACGCAATAATGGCTTTATATTGGATGAAGAAGAAGAGGTGTCTGATAAAAAAGAAGTGCTTCAAGCAAAAATGCATTAAGGCTGAAATATTTATTTATTAATTAGAGTAGTATAAATAGAAATAGATTGTTTTAATGGATATTTTTGGTAAATGAGTAAGGGGCAATTGGGTAAGTCATGTTATTATTTAATTTTATATTTAAATATTATATTAAAGTATTATGATTAGTATTTGTAAATTTATTAGGGATAATTTAAATAAAAAATGAGCGAGAAATTAAAAAATAAGAGGCGATAAATAAGAAGTCATTTTATTTAATTATGGGATACATATAAAATATTAAATATTTTTAGATTAAAGTTTGAAAATAGAAGTCAGAACAATAGTAATATCATCCTCTCTGTCTCGTCTCGCGTCTCTCACTAGAGCTCACTCTCTGTCGCCACCAAATTTCTCCTGCCCAGTTTTCCTCCTTTCTCTCTCCTCTCTCCTCTCCCCTATCCTCTCCTCTCTCTCCTCTCCCTCCCTCCCTCCCTCCCTTTCTTGGTTTCCTTGGATTGGAACTGATTGAACGCAACTCGTTCCAGTGGCTCACCCAAGGGATCGATTTTTTTTCAGTGATGCGTCTGACCTCCAAGAGCTCCCGGTGACCATTCTCCACAGCTTCTCCATAAGGTATTACATTTTTTGTCTAGGATACCCTTAATATTGCTTATACCAGATACTCGTGTTTTTTAATTTTGAGATGCTCACGAGGTTGATGATATTTGTTAAAAATGTGAAACTCAGTACAGTTCTCTCTTTTAGTAGTCTTTTGTCTATGATTTCTTTGGCCACTCTATTTTTTTTTTCCTGTTTTCGAATTGGAAGATCATATTTCAGATCCTCAAAGTGGTGTCTCATCTTGCTGCTAATGTGGTTCTTTTCAGGCTCCTGTATCATAGGAGATTATCAGACCTTACAAGAAGCATCTCATTCTTGAAATTCAGCAGATTTATATTATAAATGGAGGCTGTTGGAGTGTCCAACCTTGTTGAATTGTTGAGATTGGAATGATGGATGAATGCTGGAGCCAAATTGATTATTTGGAAAATGGCAACACTACGACATGTGATAAAGGAAATGATTGATGTGATTATGCATGATTGATATGTAATTATGTATCCTAATCACACTCCATATTTAGAATTCTAGATTGACTCTAATTGACAGCCTGTATAGCATAATTGTAGGGATTGATTTACTACTCAACTGATGTAAGTGTATAAAAGCTGATGGATACTCAATACAAAATTACGTTCAATCCATTTACTTTAACATGGAGCAAAAAAATATAATTTTCAAACCTAATTGTTTAATCAGGTTGTTTCGCTTATAAAGAGCATATGCCAAATATTGATCTTGTTCGGTTTTGGCATATGAGTATAGTTTTAGAGTTCTGTTTTTATTAACTAGATTATAAGAGTATAAAGGAATGGCTTTTGGTTGGAAATGCTTATATTTATATCTATGATTCGATTCGGATACCACAAACTATGACGGTTGATGTTAATATGTATGCTGGCTGTTATTAAAGTGCATACTGCTGTTGGGTGATATAAACTCTAATTGGGTTGATATAAACCTTTGTTTATATATTATATATAGTGGGGTTTTAAAACTTCTGTTTTTGTTGATATAAATATCATTTTTACATTATATAAAGTAATATTTTACCTGATATAAACTCAAAACCCGATATAAACTCTTATAATAAAAAACACTATTTTACATATGTAAACCTACTTTATAGATTATATAAAATAGTTTTTACTTGATATAAATTCCTATCTTTGTTGATATAATCCACCACTTTCAATGAAGAAATCATTATACACATGATATAACTCCTTGTTATATTGATATAAACACATGCTTTACGTGATATAAACTCATGTTCTACTTGGTATAAACTCGTGTTTTCAAAAATATAATCAAATATTTACTTTATATACATATAAAATTTCATGAAATCATTGTACACATGATATAACCCCTTGTTATATTGATATAAACACATGTTCTATATGATATAAACTCATATTTTCAAAGATATAATCAAAGATTTACTTTATATATACATATAACTTCATGAAACCATTGTACACATGATATAACTCTTGTTATACTGATATAAACACATACTCTACATAATATAAACTTACGTTCTACTTGATATAAACTCGAGTTTTTAATAATATAATCAAATCTTTACTTTAGATATTCATATACATATAATTCATGAAACCATGATATAAACTCATGTTTTGACTGATATAATAAAAATATTTATTTTATATCTATATAAAAATTCATAAAATTAAAAATTTGATATAATATCATATTTTAACTTAATTAAATAATTTTAAAAATTTAATTAAAAAATTTTTAATTCATAAAAAAATTAAAACTTTTTTATTTTTGAAATAAAATAAATAAATAAAATTTATTTTCAAAATGAAAATTTAAAAAAAATTGAAGCAAAAAAAAATATTAATTAAAAAATGAGAAAATAAAAGAAAAAGGAAAAGAAACCCATAGTTGTGCAGTAGGAATTGTAAGATGGAAGGGTTTGATAGGGAGCCATGCACAACACGAAGTAGCATAATTGCCCATGAGTTAGTTGCACAAAAAGTCAATAATTGCGGTTGGATCTATTAAAATTAAAAATTAGTACAAAAATTAGTAGAATTGTACTATATAGTTGATGAGCTTGAATTCTTTAATCTTATTTCGTGCGAATTTGGGTTGATTAGGATTCTTGGCGGAGTCTAATGAGTTGTTTTGACACTTGTAGGGCAGCGCGTATACCCTGTACACTGTGTACATGTACCTATTACTATATATAGTAATTTTTCACATGACAGCTGTACACTTACTAAATATAGTAAGTTTCGCCTACGCACGCGACCTTTTTTTTTTTTTTTCGCGCTGAGTGAACAACGTCTTCGCTGAGTCAACAATGTCTTAGAACAACTGCCGCAACGTCCAAAAAATAACTGTTGCAACGTCTACATCCAGGCATGTCTACAACGTCTCCTAACAATAGCACCACGTTCGAAACAACTAGCACCACGTCCAGAAACGTCTACATCCATGCATGTGAATTTAAACTGATTTTTTCACAAATACAACTAGAACCACGTCAAAAACAAATAGCACTACGTCCAGAAACGTTCTCATCCATGCGTGTGAATTTAAACAGATTTTTTTCACAAACACAGTCCACCACGTCTCAGAACAACTAGAACCACGTCAAAAACAACTAGCACCACGTCCATAAACGTCTACATCCAGGCATGTCCACAACGTCTTCTCTGAGTTAACAACGTCTCAGAACAACTGTCGCAACGTCAAAAAAATAACTGTCGCAACGTCTACATCCAGACATGTCCACAACGTCTACTAACACTGCCGCAACGTCCACTTACGTCCAAAAAACAACTGTCGCAACGTCAAAAAACATCTACATCTAGACATGTGAATTTAAGCTGAATTTTTCGCATAACACCTTCCACAACGTCTCTTAACACGGCCGCAACGTCCCCGCAAGTCCAAAAAACAACTGCTGCAACGTCCAAAAATGGCTTAGCTGATTTTAGTAATGTAAAAAATAGATACCATTTAAGTAACTATTAGTAGGAAAAAACAAAAAAAAAAAAATTGTCAGGGATGAGACTCGAACCCTGGTTATTTTAGTCTTGTAACTCTTCAAAAAATTCAATTGCCATTAATCCACTTAAAGTTAGTTGACATCTAATTACACTTTTTTGTACATATCATTTAAAAGATCACTATTGTCAATATTGAATTTCCCATCTCGCAATACATAGGTTAGTAGAACTCTGGAGGAACAAGGTCTTCATGCAGGCAAATCGTAAAAAATTCTTTTTTATATATGTCAAATGTTTCGTCGAAAATTCGAAAAACCCTTGAAATTATTAAAAATCTTTCGTATCTTTTAAAATATGGCATTTTTTGGAGTTTCGAGCGGGTCAAACCGCCTTTGGCTGTTTGCAGATAGATAGATCTCGGAAAGTTATATGAAATCAAAAAAAATCGTCTAAAACGGACCACCGAGCGCAAAGTTATGACCATTTAAAGTTTTCGTCCAAAACCACACATTTTTCAATATCGGAACCATCTCCAAATGCCAATCTTCTATGTACATTGCGTAGATCTCATCGAGAACCATCAAATCGACTACTCGTGCGTCCAAATCGGACAATCGAGTGCCGAGTTATGCCCTCTTGAACCGTCCGTGCAATACAACTTCATAGATTGCACATTCCACAACGTCTCCTAACACTGTCGCAACGTTCATGCACGTCCAAAAAATAACTGCCGCAACGTCTACAGCCAGGCATGTGGTGAATTTTTCACATAACACCTTCTACAACGTTTCATAATACTGCCACAACGTCCATGCACGTCCAAAAAATAGCTGCCGCAACATCTACATCCAAGAATGTGAATTTAAGCTAAATTTTTCACATTACACCTTCTACAATGTCTCCTAATACTGCCACAACGTCCATGCATGTCCAAAAAATAACTGCCGCAACATCTACATCCAAGCATGTGAATTTAAGCTGAATTTTTTACATTACACCTTCTACAACGTCTCATAACACTATAACCACGTCAAAAATAACTAACACCACGTCTTGAAACGTCTACATCCATGTATGTGAATTTAAGCTGATTTTTTCACATAACATAGTCCGAAAAAACTAGCACCACATCCAGATACGTCCAGATACGTCCAGCTACGTCCTGCAACGTCCGAAAATACAAAGCAGCAACGTCCCGCAACGTCCGAAAATACAAAGCAGCAACGTCCAGCAACGTCTTGTTACGTCCCGCTACGTCCAAAATACAAAGCAACAACATCCTGTTATGTCCCGCAACGTCCCCCAACATCTAGTTACGTCCCATAAGCGAGGAAGAATCAGAAGCAACCCATTTCACATGAAAGTGTCAATACCTCACGGAAACCATTTATATATCATATTTCGGAGTAACAGAGCATTATTTGAATAAGAAAATACGAATATAACATCATTAATACATTACCCAACATCAAATCGTGAAAATAAGGTTCCGTAAATCCATCAAATACAGTTCATACTTTATGATGTGGTGATTTTTTAAGAAGAATAAGTTATTTTTGAAGAAAAATGAAAGATTTTTGAAGAAGAAGAGATTTTTGAACAGGAAGAAGTGATTTTTTCGTTGTATTTGGTGTTGTTCGTCGGAAAAAATAATCGTCGATCTCCGTTAAATCTATGTTTGAATGAAAATTTTGATTAAATGCGGTTTCGAATGGAGTACGGCGAAGAAGAATAACTGATTTTTTAAGAAGAAGAAGTGATTTTTTGAAAAAGAATGAACTGGGTTTTTGGAGAAGAAGAAGAAGAGAAGAGCGTGTATCTCACTCTCTTATAGTGAGAGTGGTGATGTATTATTAGGTATATGTACCTCTAGGTACAGGATATAATTTTTCCTTGTAGGGGGGAGTTTTAACTTGGAGCATTACGGGCCATTTTGGTTGAAATTTGGAAGAATTGGACGCTGTGAGGAAGAAAGGCAAATTGGACATGAAGGAAGACAAAAGAATTTAGGCTGTTGTTGAGACTTGGAATTTAATTATATTATAAAAGGTTTTATTAATTAATTAGCAACTGTAATTAATTATTGTGACATTTTGTGGAAAATGAGTTGTGCGCCAAGTTAGGTTTTTACTTGGCAACAGTTTAAGACGAGATTTATGTTTTTGGCAGCAGCATATTGGGAGGACTCAATTTTGGGGGTTGACTGCTGGCAGCAGCTTTGAGGGATTTATTGAGGACTCAACTTTGGAAGTGACTTTTTGGCCAGATTTTCGAAGGGAGCAACAAGCTTGGTGACAGCAGCTTGGCTCTCAGTTCTCTGCGGCTGCGCAACTACTATATTGAGTACTTAGTTTTATTCCTTTGTTTTAGCTTGTATTCATGTCGCACAAACTATTTATTATTTCTAGTAGCTAATTTCTTTAGTCTAACTAAGGGAATTAAACCCCTCGATGTTGTTTTAATCGTGAGATCGAATTGTTTCTATAATTAATTTATTCATGGTTTCTTATTTATTCTTGTGAATTGTCGTGAGGATTATTTGGCACTGTTTGTATAGCTGGTAACATGCAAAATTTTCTAGGTAGTCCAATCAACTAGAATAAACGATGTTCGGTATTTCTAAGAGTTCAATACACCTAATTACGTGGTACGTAAATTAGCGTATTGAAAAGAATAAATAATCAAGTACAATTAAACCAAGTTGCTTAATTGTAATTGAACTGGGTCATTGACTATCATGATCTACGTTCTAGGAGGTTCCAGAATTGGTCATTGATTATAAATGTAATTAATGGAGGTTTCTTAATTGCTGGCTTTAATTAATAGGACTGAATTGTTAGGAGGTTCCAACAATAAAACCAATATAACGTTGATTAAATTGGTAAATTCTTGCATCGAGGATCGATTTATCGCATCGAGGTGGTCTAATTCCCTTGACTAGAGATTTTCCCGAATTTGATTTTAATAATTTGTTCAATTTCATGCAATTTATTTTAATTGAATTTTAGTTATTAATTTTCATTCAAGGCCAATAAGCCTAAATATAGTACAAAGACAGGTTACATGTTATGGTAACAAAATCGTCTACTCTAATTGATTATCAATCTACCCTCAATTCTACATGTTAACTAAGGCATGAGAATCATCTAAATATGTGGGTTAATCAATCTAATTATATAAATCAATCAATCTGCTAATTTACTATAATTAAGTTAATCAATTACTCAATTAACTCTAACACCCCGCCTCAAGTTGGAGCGTGAGGATTCTGAATGCCCAACTTGTCTAAGAATGTGTCGAACTGACGTTTTCCACGAGCTTTAGTGAGAATGTCCGCCAGCTGATCCCTTGAGGAGACATAAGCAGGAGCAATTACCCCTTGTGTGAACGCATCACGTAAAAAGTGACAATCGATCTCTATGTGCTTAGGCCGTTCATAAAAAACTAGATTAGCCATAATGTGAAGAGTTGATTGATTATCACAGTAGAGACGCATGGGTTGACGATGAAGAACACCAAGACTAGTAAGAAGAGAACGAAGCCATTTGAGTTCACAAGTAGTGGAGGCCATAGCACGATACTCAGTTTCGGCAGATGAACGAGAGACTATCTGTTGTTTCTTGGTACACCAAGAAACAGAGAACTGACCAAGTTGAATGACCCAGCCGCTAAGAGATTGACGCGTGAGAGAACAGCTGGCCCAATCCGAATCACACCAAACATAAAGTTGAAGGTCGTAGTTAGAGCATAAAAGAATGCCCTGACCCGGTTGACCTTCAAGTAGCGAACAACACGGAGAGTAGCTTCCCAATCTGTCAAGAAAGGTTGCTGCATAAATTGAGCTAACGTATGAACACAGTAGGAAAGTTCAGGATGAGTAACAGCAACGTAGATAAGGCGACCAACAAGACGACGATAACGATCAAGATCAGGAAGAGGAGCATTAGTGGCAAGAGCTAAACGATGGTTAGGATCCAGCGGAAAGCCTGTAGGTTTAGCACCAAGAAGACCAACTTCGGATATGATATCAAGAGCGTATTTACGTTGACACAAGAAAATATCAGAGGAATTATGAGCAACTTCAATGCCAAGAAAATATTTGAGATGACCCAGATCCTTCATGTGAAAACACCGATGCAAGTAATCCTTAAAAGCAACAATGGCGGCCGAGTGACTGTCGAAAATAACCAAGTCATCAACATAAACAAGAACATGGAGCTGCACATGATCACGAGTAAAAGTAAAAAGAGAATAGTCAGCAGAAGATTGGAAAAAACCATATTGGCGAAGAGCATGAGCCAATTTAGCGAACCAGCATCAAGGGGCTTGTTTAATACCATATAAGGAACGATGAAGATGACGGACTTGACCGGAGGTAGAGGAATGAAAGCCAGGGGGAGGTTTCATGTAAACTTCCTTAGTGAGATTACCGTGAAGAAAAGCATTATGAACGTCCATTTGATGAAACTCCCATTTACGAGCGGCTGCAACAGCAAGAAAAGTGCGAAGAGTGACCATTTTGGTAACTGGAGCAAAAGTTTCCTTATAATCAATGCCTTTGACCTGATTGTTGACAAGAATAACGAGACGAGCTTTATAGCGTTCCACAGTACCATCAGACTTGTACTTGATTTTATAAATCTACTTACACCCTATAACTCGTTTGCTCGGTGGCAGAGTAGTAAGAGACCAATTTTTATTATCTTCGATGGCCGCAATTTCGAATTGCATGGCATCACGCCATTTGGGATTAGTGACCGCATCCCGAAAAGTGGTGGGTTCATGACCCGTAGTTAGAGCCGCAAGAGAACCCCTATACTGAGGAGAAAATGACGCACATGCTAGATAATGAGAGAGAGGATAAGGAGTACCTGAGGATACTGAATGGGTGGGAAGAGCAGTAGTAACAGAGGGGTGAGACAATGTGAGTAACAAATTCACGGAGACGTGTAGAAGGAATTTTGGTCTGATGTCCACGACCTAAATTGGGTTCAGGAGTTACAGGAGCAGGAGAATCAGCAACCGGAGGCTCGGTTATTTGACTGACTGGAAAACCATTATCCTGGAGTCTTGAATAAGTGTCTTAAATCTCATAGTCTTGATATTCCTCTAAAACAACAACTGGAGAAGGAAGAGATACACTCGGAGGATTTGTGGAAACTGGCGTAGAGAATGGAAATTCGTTTTCACAGAAAACCACATCACGAGATACGTAGAACTCCTTGTTGTCCAAGTCATAAACTTGTCAGCCTTTCTTGCCAAAAAGATAGCCTAGAAAAACACATCTACGACTGTGACTTGCAAATTTATCGCCCTTGTGATCTTTATTGTATGTGTAGCACAAGCAACTAAACACCCGAAGATGCGTGAGTGATGGAGATTTCCCATACAGAACTTCAAAAAGAGAAACACCATTGAGAACTGGTGTAGGCAGACGATTGATCAAGTATGCAGCGGTCAAAACACAATATCCCCAAAATTGAAGTGGTAGATTAGCTTGGAATTGGAGAGCTCGAGCAACATTCAATACGTGCTGATGTTTGTGTTCCACTCGACCATTTTGTTGCGGAGTGCCAACACAAGATGTTTCATGAACAATTCCTCCCTTCATAAAATAAGCAATCAATGCCATGAATTCAGATCCACTATCACTTCGCACAGTTTTAACCGTTTTCCCGAATTGTCTTTGCACCATAACAAAAAATTGCAACATGAATTGGGACACCTCAGATTTATTATGAAGTAAATACAACCAAGTAGCACAAGAACAGTCATCAACCACTGTCAAAAAATAACGAGATCCACACATATTTGGTTCCCGATATGGTTCTCACACATCACAATGAATCAAATCAAATATTGCAGCAGCTTTATTAAGACTATTAGAAAAAGACTCACGACTTTGTTTTGCTCGAAAGCAAGCATCACAAGTTTTATTTTCTAACTCAACTGAATTATTCAAGGATAACTGTTCTAAAATACGAGACGAATGATGTCCTAAACGGCAATGCCAGACATCCAGAGTTATTTTATTTGTTGTTCTAACTGCTACTGCACTGACAATCCTGTGGAAAAAGTACAGACCCCTCCCCACTTGCTCACCTACTCCAATCAGCATCCTCGAAGTGCGGTCCTGAATAGCACAAAATTAATTAGTAAAATAGGCTGTAGCATGAGTTTGGTCCAACAGTTGATGTAAAGAAATTAAATTGCATCTAAGGTCAAGAAAAAGAGGCACGTCATATAACGTCACACGGCTGCTGAGTTGCACCGTTCCTGCCTTATTGGCCAAAGTCATTGTTCCATCAGGTATCTGTACAAGTCTAAAAATAATATCATACAATACTGAAAAATAATTTACAGAAGCCGTCATATGATGAGTGACTCCGCTATCAAGCATCCAAGAGCTAGAAACATAATTACCCGTTAATTTATCCGTAGATTCAGGCTTATTTAAAATAGATACCAATCGAGCCCATTGATCAGGATTAAGGCCTGACATTTCTGAATCATTTAGTTGGGCCGAACTGCTGCCCAAATTCTCCACAAGATTTGGTGAGTGAGCTGCCATACCAAATACGCTTGATGGGCCTCCAGACGGGCCACCACCACCTTGAGCTATTGGCCCAGCAAAGGGACCTGCAGAATAAAAGCTAAAAAGGTTATGAGATTTACTATTTGTATAACAAAATTACTATTTGCATAACAAAAAATGTCCAAAGTACCCCTGATAGGAAATAAAGAGCAATTTTTGGGTAAAAAACGCTGCGTTTTGCGAAAATGAATGGGAAAAAACGTAAAATAGGTATGAGAAGTAACTTAAAAAACGCTAACATAACGTTAAAATTGGGTAAAAATGTTAAACTGAAGCGTTTACAATATATATAAACGCTAACACGCACCGAAAAAAACAAATCAAACGCTAAAAGGTAGCGTTTGAATGTAACCAAAACGCTAAAGTGTAGCGTTAAAACATAGCTCGCTCGTTAAATTGTAGCGTTTAGGACGCTTCCTGGTAAAAAAATGAACAGAACTAATAAGGGCATACAAAATAGCAATAACTTGGCAAGATTACATTTATGTCCTTCACACCAAAAATTGTCTTTACAAAAGGTTCTCTTACAACTATTGACAACAAATTCAAATCGCCAAACAAAAGAAAGCTTCGTCGAACCATACCATTTGGCATTCATAATCTACAAAATTCAATTGACATTCATCACGAAATGGTAATTTTTCTACCCGCTATGTATTTTTTTTTTTTTTTTTTGCATGTCGAAACCAAAAACGCTATCAATGAGCATTTTTGGTCACCAAAAACGCTAAAACATTGCGTTTTCTTATGAACAAAACGTCAAATGGTGGCGTTTTATGCAGCATATTTACAAAAATTGTAGCGAAATTTAGGTCTTTATGTGAAATTCATAGCATTTTTTTGTAATTTTATTGTAAAGTGTAGCGTTTTTTATGTACAAGTCATGAAAATTGTGGCTTTTTTTATGCAAATTTTGTGAAATATGTTGCGTTTGTTTAAGATTACATATGTAAAGTGAAGCGTTTTGTATATGCTATATGGAAAATGTGTAGTGTGTTTTGTATGTTTTTTAGCTAATGTGTAGCGTTTTTAGTATGCTATTTAGCAAATGTGTAGCGTTTCTGATAGTGTTCATTTGCATTTTGAAGTGTTTTTTTCCTATATTATATGGAAAGCGAAGCTTTTTTGATATGCTGTATGTTCAAATTGATGCGTTTTTAATATTCCTATTATGTAATTTATAGCATTTTTAACAATATGAATTTGCATTTTGAGTATACAGAACGATGATTCGAATATGACTGCACATGATGATTACGAGCAGGAACAGGATAATGAGGATGACGAGTGGGGTGATGAACAAGAAATTGGGGCAGATCTAAGTGAATATTTTAGGATAGATAGGGATTTTGCAAGTGTGGACGATGCATTTACTTTTTGCTTTCCTATAGCTAATAGCCTGAAGTTCGTGCTTTCGAAGCAAGGCGGAAGTGTCTCAACGTATTATTTTAGGTGCGCTCGATGGAAGGATCCGTTGAAGGAGCCTCTCCCCACCATACGGTTGAACACGAAAAGGTGCGGATGTAAATGTCCTTTCAAGTTGACTGTCAAGAAGGTTGTTAATGAGCGTTACAGTGTGCTTGTTACGCCAGGGGAAATGTCCACGCATAATCATCCTGGTATGAATACGTTTCGTTAGTGAATATGTTATTATTTTTTTTTTTTTTGCATTTACCATTTACTTATATTAGTATTATTAATTTTTGTAGGTATAAGGCATCCATATGGGCACAGACAGCTGAGCCATTTCTCGAAAGAGTCAAAGGCTGAGGCTAAACACATGCTTTCTTTTAATGTGAGACCAAAAAGCGTTTGGGAAGCTATTCATAAGCAGTTTCCCGAAGACAATGTACAGATAAGGCAGGTTTACAATTTGAAAAAAGAGCTGAAGAAAGATGGATTGGATGGTAGGAATATTGGGCAGCAATTTTTGCATTTGGCTCGCGAGAAGAAATATTATGTTCAGATTATCACTGATGAGGCCACTAATGCGATCACACATGCATTCATTGCTCATCCTACATCAATTCAGATGTTCAACAGGTGGTATTGGGTTGTAGTGGTTGATTCAACCTACAAGACCAACATGTACAAAATGCCCGTCGTTGAGATGATCGGTATGACTCCTACCAATAAGAACTTCAATATTGCTTTTGCCATTGTTAAGAATGAGACAAAAGAAACATATGATTGGGTAATGAGCAACTTGAGGGAATTGTTGCCTAGTAATGTGGAACCAAGTGTTGTTGTCTCAGATAGGGAGTTGGGTTTGTTGCAGCCTATTAAGGATCACTTTTCTTCTTGCAATCACTTGTTATGTCGGTGGCATATTGAGCGTGATGTTGCTATTTGGTTGGAAAAAAATGTTGGTCGGAGAAATTTGGACACGGCTACTAATATATATACTAATTGGTGGAAGAAAATTATCATGGCTCCCACAGTTGAAAGGTTTAACCTCCTATTGCAGCAATTCAAGGTTAAATACTATATGATTGAGCCTGCAGTTGTTGATTATTTGGAGGGGACATGGTTCATTCATAAGGAGAAATTCTGTCGGGCCTGGACGGATACATTTCAACACTTTGGGAATACTGCAACTAATAGAGTTGCGGCTTCCCATGCTGCATTGAAATATTGGCTTCATTCTTCCACCAATTCTCTTGACACGTTGTTCATGAAGATCGACTCCCACCTCACGCATCTGTTCCCTCACATTGCGTAAGTTCAATAGTTGTATTCGATTATTTATTTAATCTCATAATTTTAATATAATTTTTATTATAATTTTTTAACTTGTACGTGAAAAAATAACAGTGGGTCGCTCGAGTCTTCTACTGCCACGACACAAACCAGTATGATGGGGTTTCCATACTGTTACTTGAACAAATATGTGTCGCATCACTGTCTGAATTTGGTTAGCAAACAAGTTGAAAAAAAGGATAGGTTGGCAGGCGAAGTGATCGATAGGTGTGGATGCGTGTGCAAGGTGACGCTTGGGATTCCTTGTGCCTGTGATATATATAAGGCACAAGAATCGACCGCATATCAATTGCAACCATTAGTCCATGAGTTCTGGCAGAGATTCACTATTGTACCATCTGTAAGGGCTTCCAATACTGTGAATGAGGACATCAGGTACTTTTTACTTATGCTTTTTAGTAATACTAAATTTTTTTAATTTTTTATATTTTTAATATAAGATTCTGATTGAAAATATTGTTTCTTAAAGGTTTTTCAATGAGGAAGTCATTCCTGCAGTTAACACAAGTCCGTCATTCTTGGCTCATCTACTTAATATGGCTTATGTAGAAGAGATGCACCCTGATAGGTCTAGTGCAGCTGAGCCATCAGTTGAGGGTGCTCATAGGGGCCGACCGTCGAGCAGACTCCACCATTCTGTTATGCGCGAGTGGAGTGGACGTGAGAGAGCGACACGTGGACCACGTGGTAGGGGTCGGTCAAATTCAAGTGGTCGATCAAATGGGCGCACATCCAACAATATGACGGGCTCATCTAATGAGTCTCCCTCACGTGAAGGTAAATATTGTTAGTGTTAGTTCAATGATTAATTTCTTTACAAAATTTGTTCAGCTATGTTCATTCTAATTTATGTAACACGTTAGGATTTGGACAAGATGTTCCATGCGTACCATTGTTTTTCCGGCCTTACTGTACTGGATGGTCGGATGTCATTGGAGATGAAATTGTGGGTTCAGAGTTTCTGGACGTGGTGCTAGTTGTTTTTTACGCGGTGCTAATTGTTCTGAGACGTTATGGATTGTCCATGTACATAATACCATTTTATAAATTTTTGGTAGATTAAAAAGAGACTTATAAAATTTTTCATAAATTAAATAATGACAAAAAAATATAATACAATACGAATAAACAAATGTATAAAAAATGTCCTGCATATGAACATACAAACGCGCTCACTCTGCACGGTCAAATCGCTGCTCGAACTCGTCAACCCGAGCAGAATACTCCGCATACAGGTCCGGTGCTCGATCTCGCAACTGACCCAGCAACTGTCGCTGCATACCGAGCATATCACCGACCCACTACAAAAAAACCAATCAACATTGCTATCAGAAATTTGCATTTGAAAATCATAATAAAATATAATTAAATAACTACAAACTACTTACATATTCCGTGGACGCTCGGCGTGGTATAACTGACTGTGGCTGCTCCGGTGGGGGCCCTATGACTTACGGATGTGAGTGGGGTACGAACCAGTCCATATAGTCGTCCACACATGCACTGTAACTGACGCCATGGCCTGTCTGTGCACGGTGCATAAAATATATAGCACCGGACGACGTGTATGCGTCCCAGTCCGCCTCTGCATAGGCCCGTGGGTGGTGCACAATGTACCCAGTCCCCCCGTACCCCCTATACGTCCCCTCAGTGGCCGGAATGAATGCTCTGGGGATCCACTGCACGTAACCCAGCTGACGAGCACACCGGTCTGGCATATACGGCTCTATATCCTCCCGGTACGCTATGAGTCCGCGGTACTGGGTCCGCGGAGTGCGCGTGACAGCAGCGCGACCATAGGGCATCCATATGACCTATAAAACATATTTTCAAATTATATTTCCTAATTTTACGAAAATTATATATATTTATTTAATTTAAATTTTTGATTTACTTACATCGTCCGGCGTCAAAGCATCCAGTGCCTCTCGAAAAATGGCCAGTCTATCATCCTTGTTGCGGGGTGCGTCGATCGTCCACCTACTGGCCCGCGGCCGATCGGGGTGCGCTGGCAGAGGCCTGGCATTACTCCTAAAAGATGGAAAATGCTCGTAGATTCAGGCCTGTAGCAACGTCAAGCAACCCGCAACGCTCGACGTGCCATGACGACTAGCAGCACCTAAATGTTTATACAGGTACGCTAGCGTCGCCGTGCCCCACGCATGCTGCCCTATCTGAGCTATCCCTCCCCTAAGCTCCAAAACAGGTCCTGGCATGAACTTATTGAAACTCTTGTCTGTAAACAGACAAGTCCCAATAGTAGCCCATAAAAATACTGTAACGTCCGAGTCGGGCCGCGGTCTACGCCTACAAAGATCTATCACTCGATCGGTCGAGAATGCCCCATTCTCGAATAACTCCTTATCGATGTGCTGATCTGGAGGTATCTCGAGTAAATCTCTACTATACGCTAGAACGGTGGCTGTATCCGTGGACTGTGTGATCAAACGACCCTCTACCGGTATCCGTAAAATCTCCCACACGTCGTGGAGAAGTATCATCATCTCACCGAAGGGTAAATGGAAGGTATTGGTGTCCGGCTGCCACCTCTCTAAAAATGCGCATATCAAGGGTGCGTCTATATGTCTAAACAGAATGCTGGGAATATGTCCCAGCCCTGTCTGACTAAGAATCTGTGTCCCTAGGGGTGACATAGCGCGCACCCAACTAACTAGGGAATCATACATACTACCCCTGTTATGACACCTAATAGGGGCTCTACTACCCTTCTCCCTAAAACTCGATACGACGTGTCCTAAAAAACTAGGAATAAACGTCGCATCGATCGGCTCACCCTCGACTGGTCCGGTCACTAACCAACTCTTGTCATCTTTCTTGCGCTTTTTTGGAATCGCTATATTTATCAAACATAATATCTAATTAATTTAACTAATTAATAAAACATACTTTGCTAATTAACAAATTTAGAAAATTAATAAAACATTTATACATAGTTTAACATATTACCAAGTAAATAAACTGAAATATCAAACTAAATAATTAATAACATATATAAACAAATATAACATAATTTCACTTACTTGACAAATTAACAAATAATTACACAAATAATTAAACAAATAATTCATATATTTAAAAACATCATAACCAATAACATATATAAACAAATATAACATAATTTCACTTACTTGACTAATTAACAAATAATTAAACAATTAATGCATATATTAAATAACTAAATAAATGAATAAATTTTATAAACAAATATAACACAATTTAAATATCTACATATTTAATAAAAGTTCTAATCAAAAAATAGATAATTTAAATAACTAAACAAATTAACAAACAATGTAACACATAATTCATAAATTAGACAAATAAATCAATTAAATAAGAACATAATCCATTAAATAAATAAATAAAATACACATATAATAAAATTACATAATTGTATTATAACGCGTACCTGCCGAACGCTTCCCCCGCTGCTGCTGCACAGCCTCCTGCTGATGATGATGCTGAGGGTCATCCCTAGGATGCTCCTCATGACCCTCCTCACGACCCTCCTCCTCTTCCTCACTCAACGAGGCATCGTCCTCGTCCCTCAAATGGAACGATGACTCGCCCCCAACCCGACCTCCACGTGCACCTCTCACGCCACCCCTGTCTCTCACACCACCTGGAGGTCTCCTCACTGGAACCTTCTGCCTCCTCGCAGAAGCTGTGGGCCGCTGTCTCTCCTCAACAGGTAGAGGAGGAACACGCGGTTTTATCTTACCGTCACCCTGGAAAAAAATATTAAATCAAATATATTAATACACAAATATTTATATTACATAGATATTTAAACCCTAAATGCTAAACAATCGTACGTTACATTGTAGCGTTTGACCAACGGTCAAACGCTATAATTACACGTTTCACTTTGAGTCAAACGCCAATTACCAGCGCGGCCGATCGGCGTAAAAAAATTAATACCAACGCGGCCAATCGGCGTTTACCGTGAAGAACAACGCGGCCGATAGCCGTTTAGGAACACAAAATCCGCGCCCTAATTTCGTTCCAACAATAACCAAACCCACAGAAATGCGAATCATTCCTAATCTAACGCTGAACAGAAGCATTTCTATCGCAAATTCAGCCAAATCAAACATTCAAAAAACTTGACAAAATCAATTCAAAACAAGATTAAAATGTTAAGGAATTTTTACCCGAATGTAGAGTGGCCCTTTGCCCGCGCCATGACCCTTCGAAGATCCAGCACCACCCGCGTCCATTTCGCTAATTTCTACCGAATTTTGTAAACAATTTACTATTTTCGCGTTTTGTTTGTGTTCTTGCGTTTGAACGGCCAAAAATATGGTTTTTGGGGCGTTTTACGTTCGTAACATTTTTTTTTAAAGATTAAGGTCGTAAACGCTGCATTTTAGCGAGCGAGAAACAATTTAACGCTGCACTTTAGCGATTATGAATATACTAGCACGATATGTTTTAGCGTTTTCATCTTTTCGTTTCGCTACGTTTTGGCATTTTTTATGCTATTGTCGCTGCGTAATAACGTTTTTTTCACTTATGCCGTAAAGGTTTAGCATTTTTTGGTTTACACTTCATACAAATTTTACGTTTTTGCCCTTTCATTTTCGCAAGACGCATCGTTTTTTCCCTCTTTCCCTCCTACTAGGGGTACTTTGGACATTTTTTGTTATACAAATAGTAATTTTGTTATACAAATAGCAATTCAGAAAGGTTATCAAAGGACTTATCATGAAGTCCACTTCCAATTGGCCCAGCAGAAGCCACCACTACTGGTCCATTTACAAACACACTTCCCGGTCCAGTAAGCACTCCTCCATGTCTGGTAACAAAACCAGTACCTCGACCGCGATTTCTTCCGTGCACCGCCATTCCGCGACCTTCGGCGAAAGATTCCGGGTGACCTCGACCTCCATCGCTTGACCAAATTCCTTGACCAGAACTCCCGCGACCACCAGAAAACTGCTGTTTATCCAAACATTGAAAACTTTGCTGCCCGACAACTCCACTCCGTTGAGAGTTTCAGTCGTCGGGAAACCCAATCACCTCAAAACAGGCGGTGATATCGTGTCCACCTTTATTACAAACTGAGCACACAAGATGACGACCTCTTCCCGGAACTCGATTCTGTCCCCGAGCTGCAAACGCAATCGCCGGCGACGCACCGATATTTTCTTGGCTTTTGGTCAAAGTCCGAACTCTTTCTTCTTGAACGATTAATGAGTACACCTTGTTTAATCCGGGCAAGGGATCTGATGCCAGGATGTTTGACCGAACTATCCCATATGAAGCTGTATCTAAACCCATGAGAAAATGGTGGACTTTTTCTTCTTCACGGCGCTTTTCCAGCGTCTGCTTGATGCCACAAGCACACACTGCACATGTTGAACAACATAGGAGAGGTTCATAGCTATGAAGCTCTCCCTACAACTTTTTCAATTTTCCAAAGTACGCACTTACACTGATACCAAACTGCTTGCACTCTACCAACTCAGTTTTTAGTTGATAAATTCTCATGCCATTGACAATAGAGAAACGTTCTCTGATGTCGTTCTATAATTCTTTTGCAGTGATAATTTCGGTTGTTGTAGTAGATGACCGTAGAGACGGCTCTACGGTGTTCATAATCCACGAGCAAATGAGCGACTGGATAGTCCGCCAGTCCTCCAAATCACCTGAACCTTCCGATGGTCGAGAAATAGAACCATCCACAAAACCAAACTTCTTTCTTCCCTGAAGAGCCATCTGCAGGGATGTTGACCACTCGACATAGTTTTCCTCTTTGAGTATCACTTGACTAATTATGCTGCCAGTGTTATCGTTGGCAGTTAAATCATAAGGAGAGATTGTGTTACGTTTTGACAACTCATCAACACTCTTAGAACTCTCACCTTGTTTTGCCATGACCAAACAATGATTGATGCTCTGATACCATGGAATAATTTGAAAGCACTAATTTTGTGAAAGATGATTTTTCTTGTCTCATTGTTCAAGGCCAATAAGCCTAAATATAGTACAAAAACAGGTTACATGTTATAGTAACAAAATCGTCTACTCTAATTGATTATCAATCTACCCTCAATTCTACATGTTAACTAAGGCATGAGAATCATCTAAATATGTGGGTTAATCAATCTAATTATATAAATCAATCAATCTGCTAATTTACTATAATTAAGTTAATCAATTACTCAATTAACTCTAACAAATTTTACTTCAAAACACCCTTTTTTTGGTTACGTACTTTTAACTCAGCAAATTTCACTTCGGTGCTCCCTGTGGAGACGATCATACTCGCACTATACTATTTAAAAAACTTATAGAATAGGTTTTATTTTTGATTGGTCTGACAACCCATCAAATTTTGGCGCCGTTGCCAAGTAGCACGGTGTAGTGTTTTTAATTTGGTTAAAAGTTTGGTTTTGTTTGTTGCTTTTTATGGTTCGCTCTTCTCGTACAGGCAAATTAGTATTTGACCCAAAGGTAGAGAAAACTGCAAAGAGGAACACGAAGGAGAAGAAACAAAGAGAGCAATTGGCTGAGTCAACCTCGGTGTTTTAACCAGTTGACGAAGAAGAAATAGAGGTTCCCTAAGAGGAAGAGGAGTTAATCGCAACACTAATGACAGACAGGACTCTAAGGGAGTTGGCAACTCCTACTGATAATCAGCAATCTTTATGCATAACTTTCCCTGATAACACTCCTAGATTTGAGTTAAAATCTGGTACCATGCACTTGTTGCCTAAATTTTGTGGTTTGACAGGTGAGGACCCCCACAAGCATTTGATGGAGTTTCACATTGTGTGCTTGGCAGTAAGCTATCCAGGTGTTACACAAGAGCAAGTCAAGCTCAAGGCGTTTCCATTTTCTTTAGAAGATAAGTCAAAACATTGGCTTTTTGGGCTACCAGCGGGCTCAATCACCACATAGAACGAGCTCAAAAAGCGTTCTCTGAAAAAAAAAATTTCCTTGCCTCTCGTGTTTCTAACATCAGGAAGGATATCTGTGGTATCCGGCAATCAACGGGCAAGAATTTGTATGAGTACTGGGAAAGATTCAGTGATCTTTGCAGAAGCTGTCCTCAACACCAGATTCCCGAGCAGCTCTTAATTCAGTATTTCTATGAGGGTTTATCTGAGTTAGATAGGGACAAGATTGATTCAGCAAGTGGATGAGCATTGATGAACAAGACTCCTGCAGAGGCAATGAGGCTGATTTACGTGATGGCGTAGACATCCCAGCAATTCCATAGGCGAGCAGACATTCCCACCAGAAGAATTAACGAGGTAAGTGTTTCTAATTTGGAAAGTAAGATTGAACAGTTAACTAATTTGGTGCGCCAGCTTGCTGTGGGATAGTTGCAGGCAGTCAAGGTCTGCGGGATTTGTGCAATGCAAGGACACGCCTCCGATAATTGTCCAGCGATGTGAGAAGGGGAACAGGTAAATATTGTGGGAGGATTCCAGGCTCCACCCTAACGAAGGTATGATCCGTATTCTAATACTTACAACCTGGGGTGGAGGAATCACCCCAATTTCAGTTACAAGCAGCCTGGTTTTCAACATCAACCACAACCTCCAGTGAAAAACTCAGTACCCCCACCAACAGAGGCTTCAGATTCGTCGGTAGAATCTATGATTAGAGGGTTGACAGTTGCTGTGCAGGGACTTGTTGAGAGGGATCAAGCATGTGAACAACAACAGGCACGTGAATAGCAATCACAGGCAGCAATTAAAAACTTGGAGAAGCAAATCTCACAACTAGCCACTCAGGTGAATCAGAGACAAAAAGCCCACGGGAAGCTTTCTTCTCAACCATGTAGCTCCACAGAGAATGTTAGTGCCATGACTTTGAGGAGTGTGAGAGAGTTTCCCGAACCCCAAGGTCTGACTCTCAAGGTTCAAGAATCTACCCATAAATCAGAGAAGGAAGAAGAAGTGGAAGAGTTGCCAGAAAAGAAGGTAAATTCTAAGTTTATTGTCAGAAAATCTGAAAATGTAATTCCACCACCTTTTCCTGGCAGATTGGCTCAAATGAGAAAGGAGTACAGTGACGAAGAGGTTTTGGAGGTGTTCCGCAAGGTGGCCATCAACATTCCGTTGATAGATGTAACTGGTCAAATTTCGAAATATGCCAAAATTTTGAAGTCACTTCTGACCAAGAAGAAGAGACCTGAAGGCAAGGTGTTTGTGAATGAAAATGTCTCTTCGGTAATTCAATGGAAGCTACCTCAATAATGCGCTGATCCTGGTATATTCTCTATTTCTTGTGTCATTGGATCTCAGGTAATAAAAGCTGTTATGCTAGATTTAGGAGCATCTATCAATTTCATGTCATTATCCCTTTTTAATAAGCTAAAAATTGGAGCACTCAAGGATACCAATGTCATAGTCCAATTAGCTAATAGGTCAATGATTTATCCAGAAGGGATAGTGGAGGATGTTCTGGTTAAATGTGGTGCATTGATTTTTTCAGCTGATTTTTACATCCTTGACATTAATGATGAACAAGTTCCTAACTCTAATATTCTCTTGCTGGGTAGAGCGTTCAAGAAAATGGCTAAAACAAAAATTGATGTTGACTCAGGCACTTTTACTTTTGAAGTTGATGGTGAGAAAGTTAAATTCAATATGTATAAGGCTATGAAACACCCTCCGAGCTCTGAATTTTTTTTTTTGAAGTTAACCTAGTCAATACCATTGTGCAAGAGGATAAAGAAAATAAGTTGATGCTTGATGAGTTAGATTGTGTGTTACAGCATTGCATATAGGAAAAGGATGCCCACAAAGAATTGAGCGAAGGCATTATTGAAGCAATAATGGCACTTCATGTTAGTCTTGAACTACGAATTAGGTTTGCTAGTTAATGTTTAGGATTGGCTATTAACATTGATAAGATTCTATCTTCTTTGGTACAGACACCTAAATTGGAGTTGAATCTGTTACCCAATCATCTCAAATTTGTTCTCTTAGAGTCCGAAGCAAAGTTGGTAAGAGATGATCACTTCCCTCCTCCTTTTATTGACAAACTGTTGGAATTGCTAGCAGTGAAACAGTTCAATATGAATGCTAAAGAAGTGGGGTTAGAGAGGAAGTTACAATTGCAAGAGTTAGAAGAAATTAGGATGGAAGCTTATGACAACTCTCAGTTGTGCAAGGAAAGGACAAAAACCATTCAGGATGAGCTGCTACAGAGGAAGGAATGCGTGGTTAGGCATAAAGTATTTTTCTCAGATTACAAATGGAAATTAATGCCTGGTAAGTTCAGATCAAGATACATAAACCCTATATTGAGGTAAGTATTTCTTCTTCTCGTATGGTTGAAATTAAAGATTTAGAGTCCGAAAAAATATTGGTTGTGAATGGTCATCGACTCAAATATTTTCTTGTGAATGTTAACACTAGTTTTGATAATAAAATTCATTTATTTCTGCTTATTTATGAAGATTAATTAGGAGTAGCGCTGTGTCTAGCCAAAGACATTAAAGAAAGGCGCTTGTTGGGAAGCAACCCAATTTTTCAAGTTTTTTTTGGTAGTAGTTTTAGTAATTTAATTTTTTGTTAAGGTATTTTTGGCAGGAGTTCGCGAGGAAGATTGAAGCGTCTGGGCAGCATATAAGATTTCTCTCGACATGCCCAGGTCGAATTTTTCTTCAACTTTTAATACAACTTTTTCCCCAACATGCCCAAGTCAGCTTTTCTTTGATTTTTAAGGGAGTCTGGGCAGAATAGAATATTTTTTCTGACATGCCCAGGTCAACTTTTCTTTGATTTTTAAGGGAGTTTGGGCAGAATATAAAAGTTCCCCCGACGTGCCCATGTCAGTTTTCTTTGGAATTCTTGGTGCGTCTAGGCAGAATACAAAGTTTCCCCTGACATGCCCATGTCAAAAATCCAAAAAAAAAAAAAAAAAAAATTCCTTTTCCCTTTTTAGTTTACTTAGGGTTTTTCTCTGTACCTTTTTCATTTTCTTCACATCAGTCGCACGAAGTATTTTTTTTTTCCCACAAGCTTTGTTCACCCAAAAGAAAAAATGTTCGGCCATCTCAGAAATCTCGGCGATCAAGCTAGCACCGACCATCACCCACCACTGTCGTGGTTCTCATCGGTCGGTTTCCTTCTACCACACCCCGTTCATCCACCGGGCACCCAAGCAACTTAGCAGCAGTCACCACACGCCTTACCCATCCGCGAGCCGTGTGGGGTTTAGCCCGTTCCAGCGGCGGAGCAGTCACCACACACCCAAGTCCTAAATTTTCCTTTTCATTTTTCTTGGTACATGTCTTTAATTTTTGGAGATTATTTAAGTTGGGTGCTGACATTTTAATTCCTTTTAATGCAGGCCAAGGCCAAGAGGCCCCACTAGAGGGGGAACGATTAGCTCAATGGCCTTCAAACAAATAATTTGAGAAGTGAACTCCAATCTCCACGCCCTTTGCGCACATGTGGGCTTGAAGCCACCAATTCCTTTACCATAGAGAAGCTTCTCTTCACCTTACTGACTTTTGTTTTTTTATTTATTTTTATTATGTCTTGGTGGTGTTTGTTTTTGCGATCCTGTTTATGCTTTTTTTTTTTTTCTACATTGGGGACAATGTAGAGTTTTGGTGTGGGGGGATTGTTTTGTATGATTATTGTTTTTGGGGATGATTTTGTGTTTTATTGTGTTTAGAGTCTAGGTGTGGGGGAGATGTAAATGTTATATGTTTTGTGTTGGAAAATTGATATGCAATTTGTGATTTGGTGAGGTAAGGATGAAACGTAGGGAATATTAGTAGTGCTTTGTGTTGGATGGCTATAACTGTTCTTTGCAAGAATTTGAATGATAATACTTGTGTGAAGTGATCCCCAAAACACTAAAAAAGTGAGATTTTGAGCCTTTAATGAACAACAATTCTTTCTTAATTTTTTTTAGAGTGTTTCACACATAGGTTGAATATTTCAGAACTTGCTTTGTTATGCGTGTTACCGTTGCTTGTGATTTTGAAGTACAAATATGATAAAGACAATAGGATAACCAAATTTGGCTTGCTTTAAAAGTTCAACCTTCTATGCTTACCCTTAGTTAACCTTGTTGATACTTGGACCTTACTTTTTGATTATTAAAGCCACTACATTAAACCTGGGCCTGTGTTTAGCTTGCTCTTTTTGCCTAATTATTGAAAGAAGTATATACTTGGTTGTTGGCTTGGGTTTGTGGTTTGAAGGCGAACATTGCAAGGCATTAGTAATTCATAAAGGATAAGTTGTGCTCTAACCAAGGCTGTTGAAAAAAAAAATAGTGGAATAAAGGAAGAAAAGAGAAAAAAAAAAAAGATAGAAACAAAAGAGATGTGGGAAGAAAGAAAAAAAAAAGGAAAGGGAAAGGAAAAAAAGCCAATATAAACAAATTCAAATGAATTTGTGTGGCTAATAATTAAAAAAAAAAATTGAGATAAGAAAGAAATAAAGGGGATTGTGGAAAGAGCCAAGCTTGGAATCCTTTGTGGTTACTAGTGTCTTGCATGGGTCATTCTCGGTAAAATGGTTGAAGGTTAACAATCAAGTATGTTCTTTCTTTCGTAACTTTAGCCTACATTTGATCTTTGTTTATCCTACCTTGTCCTGAGCCTCATTATAATCCTTGACGAAGACCTTTTGATTTGTACTTTGATTCATTTGAGTGATAATAATGCGATAATTTTGCAAGCACATGGTAAGAACAATTCTATGTGGTGAACTTGAGTGATTATGTCATTTAAACACTTTGAGTGCATGAGTGAATTACTTGAGAGGTGAGTGTCATTCTTGCTTGTATTTGCGTTTGGAGAGTAATGAGGAATGAGTATAGTCATAGCAAATGCATGGTACTATGAAAGTTTCTTATGTGGATTGCGAGTCTTGCTTGATTGTAGATTGCATATTGAGGATCCATGTGTGGTTTGCTTGTTTTGTTGTCTTTTATTTTCTTGTCGAGTCTTGAGTCAAGTTTGGGGATAAGCATTGTCTAAGTGTGGAAGATTTGATGAGCTTGAATTCCTTAATCTTATTTCGTGCGAATTTGGGTTGATTAGGATGCTTGGCGGAGTCTAATGAGTTGTTTTAACACTTGTAGGTTGGAGTTTTAACTTGGAGCATTACGGGCCATTTTGGTTAAAATTTGGAAGAATTGGACGCTATAAAGAAGAAAGACGAGTTGGGCTTGAAGAAAGACAAATGAATTTAGACTGTTGTTGAGACTTGGAATTTAATCATGTTATAAGGGATTTTATTAATTAATTAACAATTGGGCTGTAATTAATTATTGTGAGATTTTATGTGGAGAATGAGTTGTGGGCCATGTTAGTGGAAAGGGGGTTTATTAGGTTTTTACTTGGCAACAGTTTTAGGAGGAGATTTACGTTTTTGGCAACAACATATTGGGAGGACTCAATTTTGGGGGTTGACTGCTGGCAGCAGCTTTGAGGGATTTATTGAGGACTCAACTTTGAAAGTGACTTTTTGGCCAGATTTTCGAAGGGAACAACAAGCTTGGTGACAGCAGCTTGGCTCTCGGTTCCTAACCGCTGCGTAGCTACTATAATGAGTACTTAGTTTTATTCCTTTGCTTTAGCTTGTATTCATGTCGCACAAACTATTTATTATTTCTAGTATTTCAATTATGAGTAGTTAATTTTTTTAGTCTAGCCAATGAAATTAAATCCCTCGATGTTGCTTTAATCGTGAGATTAAATTATTTCTATAATCAATTTAGTCATGGTTTCTTATTTATTTTTGTGAATTTTTGTGAGGATTATTTGACACTGTTTATATAGCTGATAGCATGCAAACTTTCGTAGGTAGTCCAATCAACTAGAATAAACGAGGTCCGGTATTCCTAAGAGTTCAATACATCTAATTACGTGGTATGTAGGTTAGCGTGTTGAAAAAAATAAATAATCAAGTACAATTAAACCAAGTTGCTTAATTATAATTGAGTTGGGTCCTTGACTATCATGACCTAGGTTCCAGGAGGTTCCAAAATTGGTCATCGATTATAGATGCAATTAATTGAGCTTCCTTAATTGGTGGCTTTAATTAATAGGACTGAATTGTTAAAAGATTCCGACAATGAAAACCAGTGTAACCTTGATTAAATTTGTAAATTCTTGCATTGAGGATCGATTTGTTGCATCGATGTGGTCCAATTCCCTTGACTAGAGATTTTTCCGAATTTAATTTTAATAATTTGTTCAATTTCCTGTCATTTATTTTAATTGAATTTTAGTTATTAATTTTACTTCAAAACACCGATTTTTTGGTTACGTACTTTTAACTAAGCAAATTTCACTTTGGTGCTCCTTGTAGAGACAATCCTACTAGCACTATATTATTTAAAAATTTTATAGAATAATTTTTATTTTTGATTATTCTGACAACCATCAATAGTAGTATTATTTAAAAAGTTTATATAGTAAGTTTTATATTTGATTGTTTTGAGAACCACCAATAGTAATACTATTGCGAGTCAGAGGACGACAAAAAGACTCAAAGGGAACAATTACAACCTAAACATTCGATAATGAACGTCAAAGGTGGATCTAGATCTCCCTAAAATGATTATTTAATAAAATTTTAAATGGGGGTTTAATCCGGTATGAAAAGATTGATTGTGTCATCCTAGGAATAAGACAATATCCAATGATAAATCTTGATTATGAATTAAGTTTGATTCTTATGTTGAATAAAATTTAAAAAATTGAAAATAATTTTTTATTAGAATCTCAACCTGAAAGAGGGGAAGCAAATAGCAAGAAATAAAACAACTTTTAAGAGCAAATTAGCAATATAAGGAGACATCACTAAGCAAAATAGCAATATTTCGGAATATTGTTTTAAATATTAAAGAAAAAGTTTAATATTTAAATTACACACTTAAAAATAAGCCATTTCTTACTTTTGTTCCACCTCTAATAAGTAATTAATACTAAATCGTATAAAGACAAGAAAAGAATCCCATTAAACATGATCTTTACTTAGTTGAAATTAAAAAAACTGGAAAACTTGTTAGAATTAATATTATTTTGTGTTGGGAAATCGCAAATTATAACTTAAGAAAAATTGAGCTACCACCTGCCTGAATTCTCTGCCATTCTTTCGCTCAGAAAAGCCGAGTCAAACGTTTTGTCAGATAAAGTAGCCAACTGACTCCAGGAGATGGAAGAATTGTTGGGGAGATAAAGGCAGAGAGTCCGATTAAAGTAAATTAATAAGTGTGCGAAGTTTCACTTGATTTAAAAATTTAATTTCATAGGTTGCAATTTGGTTCCATGTATACGTTAGATGATTTTGATTGGACTCTCAAAATATTATTTTTGAGCGTGTATTTCTCTTATGAGGTTGATGAACCGAGATTAGCGGAGACTCATGGTGAACATACACGAGCACTAATAAAGTGTCATAGGGGAGAGATCAGTTTATTTAGACGTTAACATTATTTTTTATACAAGATAAGAGGCCCCATCCTAATTCAATACTCCCTCCATTTCATATTATAGGTCGTTTTCTCAAATTAGGTGGCATGTCAAAATATAGGTCTTTTTTTACTGATAGAGTGCGTTTACTACAATACCCTTATTTATTGATTTCACTGGGATGTGTGTTTGTTAATTCTCTCCTTAATAGTTAAGAATACTTATTCCCAAGACTGCATTAATTAGGGATAAAATAGGTTTAACTAGTAAAATTTATGAAAATGTTAAAAAATTAATTATTATCTTAATATTCGTGCTTGGTAAAAAACGACCTATAATATGAAATAGAGGGATTACTACATTTTGAGGGTAAGTAACCTATGCACATAATAGGCTAGCCACCTCGTAACCTTAACCGGCGCAATACTCAGACGGGTGTAATCCCTGTTGCATCTCACTGCTAGCAAAGTCAAGAAGTCTGCTGTAAAATTAATTTTTCTGTGCACATTCCTAATCCGTACTGTCCAATATCTTTCTAACAGCATCTATATGCCTTTCAACAGATTCGCATACAGGCCGCCCCTGCCTTCCTCACGCAGCACGTTAACATTACTTGACACATTGCTCAGAGGTAAATTTACAAGAATAAGGTTTGGATTTGAAAATGAGTCGACTTTAATGTGAAGATATATCTATGAACGAACAAGATTTATTGAAATTTATATGATATTGTTTGGCCTGTTATACAAAATACGAAAATATTTAACAAGTTGCATAAAATCTAAAGGTTTAAATGTAATTTTGGTCCCTCATAATAGAGATAATTCTACTTTTGGTCCCTTTTATATTTTAAATGACAATATTTGTCTTCATATTTTTTTGTTTAGCAGTTTTAGTAATTTTTTATGAAAAAATCTAGAAGATAACGGATTATTAATCGCTAATCAAACTTATTTTTTCCTTTACCATGATTTGTACCATAATATTTTCAACCAATTTTGTTATTCGGATCCTCATGAATGTTCAACCCATTTAGAATTTTGACTGTTATTTTAAATTGTGATTCAATTTAAATGGATTGAACATTTATGAAGAAACGAAAAATCAACGCCTGGTCAATGGCTGCTGGCCGGGAGCTTGTTCTTGGTGCCATGATCGAGATGTTATTTGGGGTTGGAAATTTGTGCTTACGTTAATCTTAAGTAAAAGAATTAAATAATTAAATTTTACAGTAAAAAAATTCTTATTAATTTTTTACCTATCAATTTTTTAACGTAATTACTAGTTTAGACGTTATTATTTCATATCTATGGTAAAAATGAAAAATATATATATTTTTAATGAAGTGTATATTTTTGGGAGGGGTTGATTGGTTTAGCAGTTTTTTTTTTTTTTTTTTTGAAAGAGATTGTTTTAGCATCTAAATATAAGGTCTTATTCATAAGTTTACTAGGTCAAACATTTTAGATATTCACAATCACAATAAATTATTTACAAATACAAATTTATAAAACGTTATTTTATATAAA
Source organism: Knoxia roxburghii (assembly GCA_030378225.1). NCBI lineage: Eukaryota > Viridiplantae > Streptophyta > Magnoliopsida > Gentianales > Rubiaceae > Knoxia > Knoxia roxburghii. The sequence goes on along the minus strand of CM059420.1, from coordinate 37,055,764 downwards.
ATTTTTACTAGTTATCGCCCCAATTTTTTTTCTCTATCGTCCCAATTTGTACTAAAACCTCCCTCCTTGCCCCTCTCTCTTCCACTCTTAAAAGAACAAATTTGTCAAAATTAAGGTGATATTATTTAAAATTAATACGGTAACTAGTAATACCCTTTATATAATCCATTTAACTTAGTTGCTGACGAGCATATTCGAAAAATGACCCAACTCTCATATGAATCAAGGACAATTAATCATAGGTTGATTCCTCCATTTTCATTTTCGCGCGACAAGCACATGCTAAGAGATTAAGGGGCCGTTTGCAGTTCCGGTCCTGAACTTTGCGAGGCTCTAGGCAAAATAGTTGGTAGGGGTCCCAAAATAAACTGTAGTATATTAAGATAAAAACATATCATAATAATTGTAATAAAATTACCCGTTAATTTTAAATGGATACAATTCAACTAATAAAATAACAAAAAAAATAAAGAAAAAATTATTTCAACAACTCATATGTCATCATCTCATACATAATATGCTAAAATAACATAAAATGGGTTCTACAAGTTTTTCGAGTTGCAAAATCATTAATGACAACATCAACATCAATTTTCTCTAAAATTTCCTTCTATTGCCAAAAGTATGAAAATTAATGACAATAACGGTTAAATTTTTTAGAAAATATTAAAATTATCATGAGATTAATAAGAGTTAAAAATAAATTTTAAAAATAATTTATTAATACCTAAAATTTTGGGTCTTTCAAATTTGGGCCCTAGGTCACTGCCCTAGAAAACGAGTCTCAGGACCGGCCCTAGCTGTTTGTTTTACCCTATCTATGGGTTTGGAATAGGTATGAAACCCATTTCCCTATTTGTTTTGGGAAGGGAATAAATTTCATACCTTGTTCTATGGGTTTCATGAAACCCAACCCCCCCATGGGTTTCAATCCCCATTCCTGTGGGTTTCTCCCTTTTTTTTTTTTTTTTTTATAATTTTCCCTTTTATTGTCCTTCGGTTTGATCTCCTGGTCCTCGACGGTGGCACCATCATCGGACTCCTCATCACCTGTGGTGAGTGAGAGATCGAGGGGAAGAGAGAGGGGAGACGCGATAGTGATGGTCATTGCAAAAAAAGATCCTACAGATAAGGGCTACTCGAGAACTTCCACCGGACCGGATCTCAAACTCCAGGGTCAGAGATTGCTAAGGCGACTGACGAGGTGAGAAGCGACGAGGCGGGGGATAGTTGTGATGGCATTGAGCCAAGGGAGAGGGAGATCTCAACCAATGGTAGCGATGATGTGGGGAGAGAGAAGGGAAGGGGAAAGGGGAGACAATAAGGATTTGGGAAAAGGAAGAGAGAAAAACTAGCGAGGGTGCGAAGAGAGAGAAAGGAAGGAGAAGGGCAGAGACAGCTAGGGTTTGGAAGAAGGAATTGAGGAGAGTTTTTTTTTAAAATTTACCTAAAAATAAAATAGATATTGAACAATAATATTAAGGATAAAATAGATATTTTACACGATTTTAAACTCAAACACACCTTACAAACAAAATGGGAAAGAAAGTGAAAAGATAGGTTATTGGCTCATATGATGTAAATAGGTATTGAGAAGTCTCACTTGTTTCATGTCCAACCAATAAATAAATATATATTTTCTTACAACCCTCAGATTCGAATCCCGCCCTCATGGTTATCAGTCCCAATCCTTACCACCTCCCCAAACCCTCCACCCTAAATAAATTTACATATTTTGAAAATAATTTAATATAACAAAATATGGTTATCTTTTTAAGGAATTATGAAAAAATATATCTTTTAAATTAATATACTAGTTAATTTTCTTATTGACACTTAGACTAACACAGAGATTAAAAATAAGTAAGAAATCAAGAAATTAAAGTGCCAAAAAGTGATAGGAATTACTAGTTACCGCCTCGGTTGTTATCCTCTACCACTCCAATTTGGACTAAAATACGCTTAACAATATATTAAATTCCTTTCTTAATATTTAAATTTACTTATACCAAAATACAAAAAAACCCTCAAACTAATTTATACACAAAACCCTATACCCCAACCCCCTTCCACAAATCGGTGTGCAAAGCTGGTTCTCAAAGAAACCTTTCCCCTCTCTCATCGAATAAATTGAAAAAACCCTTCCCCTCTCCACTACCCTCCATCCTCCTCTACCACGGCTCGGTCGGCACCACCATCCACCACCACACCATATAACGTGACTCCCTCGCTCTTCTCTTTGGCGGTTAGAAACTTCAACTATTGGCGGTAGCTTTGAAGTTCTGTCACTCTCGCAGTCATCCTTCTGCGGTTGGTGGGGTCGTCAGATCGGCGGCCACCCTCACGCCCCAGAGATTGTTCAGATCAGCCGACGAGGTAGATTTCTGAATCATTCAAAGATGCATATGGCTGTTTAATTTTTTCTTTCCAGTGATTATCAGTGATGATGTTGAGTACTTGGCTTTTGTGTATTATGTGTTTTTATGGTTTTGATTAGCAGTTCTGTCTGATCTTCTGAATTGGGATTTGAGATTTTTTTTTCCTTCCAGAGAATTTAATGTCTAGAAGAGTTGTTATGTTTAAGCATGATTTGAAGTGATGAATAAAGTTTGCATTTTTGCCCACAATAATATTACCGTGTTTTGTGTGCTTTTTTGTTTGAAGTAAAGCGTGAATTCAACAGATGCATATGAAGTTATCAACAACCTGACTGGACTGGTTGATTGAACTAACTTAATCTGCATCTGTCTTCTCCATTTTCTGCAGAAGCTACAAGCAGATCAACACAGATTAAACTGAAGATTAATTGAAGGAAAAAAAAAAAAAAGAGTTTCTTAGGAGCTCTTCAACGCCAGCTTAATTTAGGGACTATTACATGATAAAGTTCAAGGGTTACTCTGGAAAGCTAGAAACTCCTTTCTCTTTGAAGGAATTTAACCAAGGCTTGATAGGATTGGACAAGAAGCAAAAAAGGAAATACTGGAGATTGCTGCCACTTTTCCCCCAAGATCTTTATTGAGAAAATGAATCATCAAGGTCACATGGAAGGAGTACTACTCGGCAGACATCATTATAAATGTGGATGGTTAAAAAACCGGAGATGTTGCTGGCTACGGCTTTCTAGTTCGGGAGAGAGAAGAAAATTTCATCTATGGAGAAGCTTGTCCCTTGATGGTAATCAGCCTAATCCAAGCCAAAATCCAGACCCTTCTAGTGGCGGTAAGATTTTGCAAAATCAAGAAACTATCTCATGTGCAATTCCTTACAGATAATATCATGGTTGTCAACATGATAACCCCAGGAAAGGAGTTTTTGTGGAAAGACTTCCAAGCCCTAGCTGAAATTAATCACTTCATTATCTAAAACCACTCCAAGACTTGCCACATCTTCTGAGAAGCTAACAAAACTGCAGATTATTTGGCCAATCAAACAGCAAAAGGTATCTCTGTTAGGTTTGAATACTGAAGCTATGCTTGTATTATACTATTTCCAAGTTAATATAACGATTTAAATGTTTTGGTTTATATGTTGTGCATATGTCATCCATTTATATTATGTAGTTAGATGATGAGGTGTCTGGTGTGACACAGTAGATCTCATCATTGGTTAAAAGACAGAATATATAAATGAGGTTCATAACCGAGACAGTTTTGGACACGCTGTCAGTTTAGGTTATTATGTGATTCGAAAAATTAGTTTGTCTAAACTAATTGAATTATATAGATATGCCCATGGCGTATTGAACTTGACCATTTAGAATGATTTGTCTTATACTGATTTAATAGACAATTTGTTCTTAGTATTCTACCTCTTAATCCCTATACTTGAGCGGTCATGAGAATTAGACATAGTTTACTTTGATCTGTCAATGGGTGAGGTCATTTGTGACCAATAGTCTCGGTAGGTTGGATGCGCGTGTTTAGTTACTTAGTTTGCTGCTGCTTGTCGAACAGAAATTATGTACCGGTGCGTCCGGGGTGATGGTGCTCCCGAGATGAGCTCGTTATGTTTATTATACTAAACCCGACTGGTGGACTTATGTCCGGTATAGTAAAAAAGTCGAGTGGTACTAATCTCGAAATTAAAAAAGTTAATTAATTAATTTATCAGTATATTAATAAATTAACGAGCACTAAATCTTTGATGTGGGGAGATTAAAGAATAAATTAAATTAGTTATTCCGAAAGCAATTCTGGTGTAGGATGGTAGTGTCAAAATTAATCCGTTAGTGGTACGACTAATTTTGTAGTGGGTTAATTGAATAAGTAGAATTAATTAATTAATTATTCATAAGGGTTAATTAAGTAATTAACAAAGTGAAATTATTTAATTAATTAATCAAGTCTTAAGTTTCAATTAGAATTAGGAAATCTAATTGGATTTGGATTATCCTATTAGATTAGTTACCTAATTGGATTTGGAAACTAATTAATTATCTAAACCCATTAGGAAGACCAATCTTAAACCAACTTGGGGTCTCTCTTGTAGCTCTATATATAGACAAGGGATTAGCAATTCTATAACACACAATTCATAAGTTTTCAAGACAAAAAAACTAGAGAGATAAAATCCTAGAGAGAGAATTAAAATTCAAGCTCTCAAAGTTGGGTTTTTTCTTCTCCTAGCTGCGCCTCGAACTTCGAGCTTTTAGGCGGCTGCTGGACTTCATGTCGACGGCAGCACGTGAGGGTGTGGAGGTGCGGCGCGTGGAGTTTGTCGGCAACGAGTACGGTGGTCCTTGTCGGCGCGTGCGGCGGCGGCTGGTCGAAAGAAATTCCGGTGAGATTTTTTTGTTCTTTTGCTGGTCAATTGCTCGTTGGATCGTTGCCCACACAACGTACGATCAAAGTCTTGAGTCATACAAGAAAATCAGCTGAGTTTACGCTTCAAGATGTATTTCTAAACTTCCCCTTTAATTAAAAATTATTTTGTTGCGTGATAAATCGAATAAGTGCATACCAAGATCCTACGCAATGTTATTTCAAGCAAGGATTGGAATAACGATTGTGCTAGAGTCTAGGACTGGTCGAGAATTCCGATTCTGGAATGCGTAGCACGAAAGTGAATTTTTGATCAGGCCCGGACAGATAATCTTTCAATTGGTATCATAGCAAGGTTTTGGTTTTGTGCTTGTTCGATTTGTTACATGGTTTTGTTTGCAGGTGGTTTAGAAATCCCGACTATTATGGTTGCATTTGTATGGTTTTAATTAAACCCCGGGACATGTCCGGGTTTATTTTTATGAATGTTTGTAATAGTAAAATAACGCGCTGGAAGCCGTGTAGGATTAGATCAAATCTGTAGTATGATTTTTTTTTTTATGCAATTTTGATTTTATTTTTCTAGATGCCTTGTAGTAGGAAAATCTATTTTGTAATCGAAACTGTTATGGTGGGAAACTTGAATTCGTGGGTTTTGATTTATCGTTAATTCGTAGAAAACCAAAGAAAACTCAGAACGAATTGCAAGAAGACCAAATAACGTAGAAGAAGCGAAAGAGGAATCGGAAGGGGGTAGAGGCGCCGGCAATAGCTCGTCGGCATACGCCACCGCCGCCGACACTGACAGCACCACCGCCGCGCAGCGCTACAATTGCCGTGCGCACACGCGTAGAGCTTTGTGCCTGCTGCGCGCACACAACCCGTTTGGCTCGCGCGTGCAACCCGTTTTCCTCCGGAGTTCGTGTTTTTTGGAAATTTTATTTTTCAAGACTTAATCCATCGAGTGGCATGACGGGACACGAGATCAAGGCAGAAGATGGAAGCGATTAAAACCATAATAGTCACAAAATTTATTTTACGTATTTATTTCTCGTATTTATAGCTTTAATTTTATGCTTTAATTTTTATGTTGTATTTTAGATGCAGAATTTTAAAGCATGCTGGTTTTATATTTGCACATAACTTAGGATTAGTTAATTGCATGTTAAAACTGGAAAAACCCTCATTTTAGAAATCTAAGTAGGAGCGGGTTGGTTTAATGTCCCCATAGCCACCATTACAAGTTCATATGTGATGTGGGTGGACTTGAGCGTTGGCATTAGGGCCTTCCTTCATATCAGATGAGTCCAACCATAAGATTACTGGCTTATGAATTTCTAAGTAAGATGACTAGAGTAAGTTGAACTAGGAGAAATGCGATACCCTCTCCATCTGAGGCACACTATCCTGAGGTAACAAGCTCAGAAGTCATGTAATGACACACACTTAGTGTACGATTTATAGTATTCCTCCCATCGAGGTTACGCTACTTATTTGTACGGCTGAAAGCACCGACTATTAGCTATATTGGTCAATAGATCGTTTGGTCAGATAGTGTAGTTAATGAACTTGGTTCTTCTCAAACCAATATAGGTTAGCGTAAACGTCCACACTATTGTGGCTTACGAGAATCCCGGTGAATGAGGTGTCAGTGGTTTAAATTATTATTTGAGGGCTGTCAATAATTACATGAATTTCGAAAATTCTGTGCTTAATACTAAAGCATTGTTTGTTTATTTAATTTACAGTCTTCAATATGGCATTCAATCATTTAGCTACAATATTGAAAGACAACAAACTTACCGGTCTGAATTATGTTGACTGGAGTCAGAATTTGGACATTGTCCTGACGGCTGAGCAGTATAAGTTTGTGCTCACCGAAGTCTGTCTAGATGTGCCTGATGATGAATCTCCTCAATAGCAAGATAGTACTAAAAGAGCTTAGGAAACAATCTGATAATCCTGATGCACCAAAACAAGTAGATACACCACACACTGCACATGATATCACAGATAATGCACCTACACAGGTGGTGCCTCGTCGCAGTGGGAGGGTTGTAAGACAGCCTGACAGGTTCATTGGCGTGAGAGAGGCCACAGACCCAGTCCCAGGCGCGCTTGAGCCTAACCCAGTAAACTACAATGAGGCTCTCCGAGATAAAGATGTAAAATCTTGGCGAAAAGCAATGATATCCGAGATGGGGTCGATGGACCACAATCAAGTCTGGGAGCTTGTGGACCTACTGTTGGAGTAGAATACATAAGCTATGCTTGTATTGTACAGTTTCCTAGTTTAATATATCGATTTGTGTTTCAGTCATATCTTGTTGTGCATTAATCGTCCATTTATATTATGTAAGTAGATGATGAGGTGTCTGGTGCGACACAGTAGATCTCATCATTGGTTGAAAGACATAATATATAAATGAGGTTCGTAACCGAGACAGTTTTGGACAAACTGTCGATCTAGGTTATTATGTGATTCGGATAATTAGTTTGTCTAAACTAATTGAATCATATAGATATGCCCGGGGCATATTGAACTTGACTCTTAGGAATGATTTGTCTTGTACTGATTTAAAAGACAAATTGATCCTTGTATTCTATCTCTAAATCCATAGACTCGAGTGAGCATGAGGATTAGACATAGTGTACTTTGATCTGCCAATGGGTGAGGTCAAATGTGGCCAATAGTCTCGGTGGGTTGGGTGCGCGTGTTTAGTTACTTGGTGTGCTGCTGCTTGTCGAAAGGAAACCATGTACCGGTGTGTCCGGGGTGATGTGCTCCCGAGATGAGCTCGAAATGTTTATTATACTAAACCCGGCCGGTGGACTTATGTCCGGTATAGTAAAAAGGTCGAGTGGTACTAGTCTCGGAATATTAAGAAGTTGATGAATTAATTTATCAGTAAATTAATGAATTAACGAGCACTATATCTTTGATGTGGGGAGATTATGAATATAATTTAATTAAGTTGTTCCGGAAGCAATTCTGGTGTAGGGTGGTAGTGCCATAATTAATCCGTTAGTGGTACGATTAATTATGTACTGCGTTATTGACAAATGTAGATTTAATTAATTGAGAAATTAATTAATTCTTGTGTCAATTGGTTGTGAATCATCCCAGGAACTGGTTTGGGATAAGTGAATCCCTGTGTCAGTTGGGAGTGATTCATCCCAGGAACTGGATTGGGATAAGTGAATCCCTGTGACAGTTGGGAGTGTATCAGTCCAGGAACAGGATTGAAGGAAACAGAAACCCAGTAGGAAGACCAATCCTAAACCAACTTGGAGTCTCTCTTGTAATTCTATAAATAGACAAGGGATCAGTCATTCAGAATACACAATAACACAATTAATCCACAGGATTTCTAGAGAGAAAATTCTAGAGAGAGAAAACGTTTCTCTCTCCAAGTCGAATTTTCAAGAAAGTGTGCGGCTGGTTTTTGGGTTTCTAGTGGCTGAAATTTTGGCCTTGGTCTATACCAGCTGTGCGTAGCTTTCTCTCTCTGCGGGCAGTGCGTTTATAGTACGTGCCAGGTGCTGCGGGGCTAGAGTTTTCTAGCAGGTGGATTGTGGTGAGTAGCTGATCAATTGACTTCTAGTTCGTTGCCCACACAACGTGAAGTCATAGTCTTGAGGCATACAAGAGAATCACCAAGTGCACGCTTCAAAGGTACTTTTCTAAGATTCCGCTTTAATAGAAATTTTTGTTGCGTGGTAAATCGAGCAAGTGCAAATCCAGATCCTACCAAAATCTTTCACCTACCTGATGGGTTCAAACCCATTGGATGTAAGTGGGTCTACAAATACAAGAGAGGACCTGACGGAAAGGTTGAAACCTTTAAAGTTAGGCTTGTGGCGAATGGGTATACTCAGAAAAGGGAATCGATTATGAGGAAACCTTCTCTCCGGTAGCCATGCTTAAGTCGATCCGGATTCTCTTAGCTATAGCTGCTCGACGGCACGTACGGCGGTCTTTGTCGGCGCGTGCGGTGACGGCTGGTCAGAAGAAATTCTGGCGAGATTTTTGTGTTTTTTGGCTGGTCAATTGTTCGTTGGATCGTTGCCCACACGATGTACAATCAAAGTCTTGAGTCATACAAGAGAATCACATGAATTTACGCTTCAAGAGGCATTTCTAAACTTCCGCTTTAATTAGAAATTATTTTGTTGCGTGATAAATCGAATAAGTGCATACCAAGATCCTGCGCAATGTTATTTCAAGCAAGGATTGGAATAGCGATTGTGCTAGAGTCTAGGCCTGGTCAAGAATTCCGATTCTAGAATGCGTAGCACGAAAGTGAATTTTTGACCGAGTCCGGGCAGATAATCTTTCAATCTTAATAGCATATTGTGGTGTCCGAAGCCTCCAGCAAAACTTAATGGGGCCATCTCCTTAGAAGCAGCATCTGTTCCCGTTCTGCATTTATCCAATAGATGTATATGCTAGATTATCTCAATGGTAGAATTTGCTTGTGTAGAGACAGTGTTAGCACCCTCTCTCCCCCCCCCCTCCCCCCTTTGTTTTTGCTCATGGGTAGCTTAGTATTAGGAATTTTTTGTACAGGGGCGGATTCAATCACTTGTGCCTCTTTTTGCTCATTCAATGGAAAAGGTGCAAGTCTCGGTCCTCCTAATTCTTATTGATTAGGGGACTGTTTGTGACATCCTGGGAGAAACCGGTAAAAATTTTCTCTTTAGTGTATGTAGTTAAAATAAATTTGCATATCACATAGGTATTAATAATGATTAGGACCCTAGGAAATAAGTGGGTTAAATGAATTATGGCAGAATTGTAGGGAAAGAAGTTAAATTGGGAGAATTAAGAATTTTAGGGTGAAAGGGGAAGAGCTTAAAAAGCTTGGGGACTTAAACATAAATTAGAAAATTTAAAAAAATAAAACTCCTTTTTCCTTCCTTTTCTTTTTCTTTTCTTTCTCTTCTTCTTTCTTCTTTCTTTCCTTCTCCTGCACCCGAAGCAACCCAACTTCAGAAACCCATCTTTGGCCACTTCGTTTCCGGCCAACCGGCCACCATTTTTGCAAACCAAATATACCAAAATGATCCCCACGATGTAAGGAACAAAACCTTACCTTCCGTTCTTCATTTCGTTCCGTTTTTTCGTTTGACAAATTTCTCTCCCCGCCGGTTTTCTCTTCGGTTCCGGCCACTCCGGCCGGAATTTGGATACTATCTCAGCTCAAAAATAGTTCTCCTACCTTGTAGAACAAAACCCAACACATTTTGGAAGTTGCATGTTGGTGGATTGAAAATTCTAGCTCGCCGATTCTTCGCCACATACCGCCGCAATCCGGTCTTGTTTTGGGTCAACGTTACCATCAGAATGTTCCCCTAAGTGAGAGCTACAAGAGCCCTCAAAGAAGTTGGTGTTTGGACCTAGTCGCCGGACCGCCGCCGCCGGACCGCCGCCGGACCGCCGCTGCCGCCGCCTCTTTTCTAACCCTTCAAAGTTCAGAACACTCCCCATTGGGTTTCCATTTCATTTCGGCAACTTTGGTGGTAAATCCTTAACAAGTCAATTAAATCTTGTTTTTATAAAATAAAGATTATTAATTCCTTAGATTATTTATGAGTAAATTTAGATTCAATTGAAAATCTGGAGTTAGCTTGAAACTAAAGGGGTTAGTTGATGAGTAGTTGTAAGTTGGAATATTTAGAATCAAGGAACTAAGCTTTAACACTTTATCCATGGCTAATTAGGAACTTGCCATTTTAAGATAGCTACTAAGTGAACCCCTTTAGTAGGTTAATGTTCATTTAGGTTAGTATTTCATGATGTCATACCAAGGTATTGTCCTTTGATTGAGGATGGGTTAAAGGAATGTTAAGTCTATTTGGGTGGCCACGCACGTAGACTTTCATGGCCCTTAATCCTTACTTAATCTTAGGGAACAATGCAAGTTGGTGTAATGTTATGAAAATAGCGTGCATATAAGCATTTCGTACTTTGGAACTTCTAATTTATAAGTTAGAAGTCTTATGAGTTTTTTAATATGTATAGATACTCCAGACGAATCCCAGGACGACGCTGACCTCTTCCCTGAGTTAGGAGGTTTCTATTACTGATTTGATATCAGGTGAGTGTCTCCCCCTTAGATGTGCTTTTTGTTCTGACTAGGAGTACACCGGTATGTTCTATGGACATACAGGTGTAACCTAGGAAGAACCTGGATTACATTCAAAGTTCTTTTATGCTTGTGTTTGGTTTATATTTTGTATAGAGATTATGGCCTTGCCGGCACATAGGTTTCAGTTGTATATATTATGTTGTGCTGTTGGTTGATTCTGTGGCTGTTGTTGAATGATTCTGTGCTGGTTGGGTATTTGGTTTTGTTGTGGTTACAGTCGTTATGCTGCTGAAATTTTTGTAGAGTCTATGACACGACCGTATTATTATTTGTACTACTTGCTGTATGGTTTATTTAAGAGTCATGGTTGTGTTTGCATCTTTTGGGGGCCCCGCCCTTTCCATGCCGGCCTACTAGGTAGGGGCAGGATCGAGGCCTAGTACTTAGGACAGGTATGGCCCGGGGTACCTTTGGTGGCTCGGCGGATATTGGTGGCTCGGTTGATAACGGGTGGGATGCCCGTTTCCGTTGGTTGGTGCAGATCCAGGTTTGTTGGTTATTTTGTATGCGCATTATGTGGCTATATGTTATAACTTTGGCATGCTATTTGGGTACGTTATGAATACATGACTATTGTTGTATGTTGTTCTTCTGTTTGTTGTTTTTCAATTATACTGTTGGGTCCAGGAGGTGACCCTCACTAGGTATGCGATTTCGCATACTTATGTCCATTTTTCTCTTTGAATGTGATCCAGGTAAGAGCTTCCTGCGTGAGATTTGAGAGCAGTTTCGGGGAAGTAATGGGTTGAAATTGTATAACCACTTTAGTAGTTGTAGTAACTGGATTAGTTAGTGGACTTGTAAGATTTAGTTGTGGAGACAGGATTCGAGCTTTATGTAGTACTTTTAGATGTTGGGATTGTGACATTATCCTTATTCTAAGTTACGCAGTTTATTATGGTTGAGCCATCCGATAAATTAATTATCAAGACAGGTTTTGATTTTAATTAGCTTGTTAGAGCCTTGTTATCAGTTAGAAAAGTCAGGTGCTTTTTGGGTCCTGACACTGTTAAATTAAAAAAAAAATTTAAGGTGAGCGGAGAAATGACCATTAGAGGTTATGAATATGTATTAATTAGGTGCCACATGTTTAGTGTATCATCTCCTAATTTATGGTGATTAGATGTATTAATGAACTCTACCGTGCATATTAGTTTGTTGAAACTCTTTTTGCCAAACTAGGATTTTGCTATAAATTATGTTTTGTCAAACTAAGTGTTTGTAATAACTATGTTTTGCCAAACTAGGGTTTTGCTCATAATTATGTTTTGCCAAACTATGATTTTGTAGAATTCCTATTTTGCTAAAATATAGTTTTGTAGAATTTCTATTTTGCCAAACTCTGGTTGTAGAGTTACTGTTTTGTCAAACTATGATTTTACCATATAAATGCTATTTATTTTTTATTCACATTTTTTTAATTATGAATTTTAATAAAAAATATTTTTATTTTTATTAAAATTTTATTATATTAAAAATATTAATTATTATTAATTATTATTATTTAATATTTTAATGAAAAATTAGTATTTTAAAATTTATTATTTTTTATTATATTGATATAATATTATAAAGTTATATTAGTAAATTAGATTGGGGCGGTAAAAACTAGAGCGGTAAACTATAGCGGTAAGTACTAAAATAAAAGGGTAATTTTGTCAAATTAGAAGACTAACGCCCTAAAAATTGAGGCGGTAACTAGTAACCCCCAAAAGTGATTTGACGAAAATTTTAGTTAAAGGAATTAGGTTTTATTTGATAAAAACTTAAGGGTATTATTAGTTATCGCCTCATTTTTAAGCATTATCGTCCCAATTTTGACGAAATTGTCCTTTTATTTAAAAGAGGGGGGAAGAGAGAGGATATTGTAGGTGGTATTTTAGTCTGAATTGGGGTGATAGATAGTAAAAATTGGAGCGATAATTAGTAAAATTTAAAACTTAATCTAGTCCGATTGATAAAACTGAAGTACTGAATTGATTTATCAAACACACCCTTAATCTCCCCTTGATTAAGTAACTGGTTTTTTATGCAAAATAATCAATTAACTCTGCAAAAATAAACACAATTAGTTGTGAGTCAAAAAATCCAACATAAATTTCCCCTTTTTAACTTCAAAACTAGCGAGAGACCACATGGTGATTTGATGTCACGGCTGAAAATTTGCCACTGTTCATTCATTTGGTTCCTTTTTAACTCCTTTCCTCTCATATAATATTAGCATCTCTTATCCTTTGAAACGCAGAAGGTATATCCTGTACCAGTGGTACATGTACCTATTACTATATATAGTAATTTTTTGTTTAACAGCTGTACATTTACTAAATATAGTAAGTTTCACCGACGAGCGTTTTTTTTTTCCTCGCTGAGTCCACAACGTCTCAGAACAACTGCCGCAACGTCCAAAAAACAATTGTCGCAACATTTATACCCAGGGATGTCTACAACGTCTCTTAACACTGCCGCAACATCCCCGTACGTCAAAAAAATAACTGCCGCAACGTCCAAAAACAACTAGCACCACGTCTAGAAACGTTTACATCCATGCATGTGAATTTAAACTAGCACCACGTCAAAAATAACTAGCACCACGTCAACAACAACTAGCACCACGTCCAGAAACGTTTGCATCCATGCAGGTGAATTTAAACTGATTCTTTTCACAAAGACAACCCACAACGTCTTAGAACAACTAGCACCACGTCAAAAACAACTAGCACCACGTCCAAAAACAACTAGCACCACGTCCAGAAACGTCTACATCCATGCATGTGAATTTAAACTAATTTTTTTCACAAAGACAACCTACAACGTTTCAGAACAACTAGCACCACGTCCAGAAACGTCTACATCTATGCATGTGAATTTAAACTAGCACGACGTCAAAAACAACTAGCACCACGTCCAAAAACGTCTGCATCCATGCATGTGACTTTAAGCTATTTTTTTCACAAAGCCAACCCACCACGTCTCAGAACAACTAGCACCATGTCAATAAAAATTGGCACCACGTCCAGAAATGTCTACATCCATGTGTGTGAATTTAAACTGATTTTTTTCACAAAGACAATCCACCACGTCTAAGAACAACTAACACAATGTCAAAAATAACTAGCACCACGTCCAGAAACGTCTACATCCATGCATGTGAATTTAAGCTATTTTTTTCACAAAGACAACCCACCACGTCTCAGAACAACTAGCACTACGTCAAAAACAACTAGCACCACGTCCAGAAACGTCTACATTCATGTGTGTGAATTTAAACTGATTTTTTTCACAAAAATAGCCCACTACGTCTCAGAACAACTAGCACCACGTCCAAAAACAACTAGCACACGTCCAGAAACGTCTATATACATGCATGTGAATTTAAACTGATTTTTTTCACAAAAACAGCCCACTACGTCTCATAACAACTAGCACCACGTCCAAAAACAACTAGCACCACGTCCAAAAACAACTAGCACCACTTCCAAAAATGTCTATATCCATGCATGTGAATTTAAACTAATTTTTTCCCATAAAGACAGCTCACCACATCTCAGAACAACTCGCACCGCGTCGAAAAACGTCTACATCCATGCATGTGAATTTAAGATGATTTTTTTCATATAAAACCTTCCACCACGTCTCCTAACAATACTGCAACGTCCCCGTACGTCCAAAAAATAGCTGCCGCAATGTCTAAAAATGTCTACCACTTATTTTTGTTTTTTTTTTTCATGTGGGAATAAAGTAATTGGAATATAAATACTTCCACCACGTCCAAAAATAACTACCACACCACGTATACATCCAAACATGTGAATTTTAGCTGAATTTTTCACAGAACATAGTCTACCACGTCTCGCTACTTCCAAAACAACTAGCACCACGTCCAGCTACGTTTTGCAACGTCCAGCTACGTCTAGCTACGTCCCATAACACCTTCTACCACGTCCAGCAGCGAGGAGGAATCAGAAGCAACCCATTTCACATGAAAGTGTCAATACTTCACGGAAAATATTTATATATCATATTTTGGAGTAACAGAGCATTATTTGAATAAGAAAACACGAATATAACATCATTAATACATTACCCAACATCAAATCGCGAAAATAAGGTTTCGTAAATCCATCAAATACAGTTCATACTTTATGATGTAGTGATTTTTGAAGAGAAAGAAGAGATTTTTGAAGAAGAAAAAGAAGAGATTTTTGAACAGGAAGAAGTGATTTTTCCGTTGTACTTGGTGTTGTTCGTCGGAAAATATAATCGTCGAACTCTGTTAAATCTGTGTTTGAATGAAAGATTTGATTAAATGTGGTTTTGAATAGAGTACGGCGAAGAAGAATAACTGATTTTTGAAGAAGAAGAAGCGATTTTTGAAAAAAAAGGAAGTGAGTTTTTGGAGAAGAAGAGAAAAGCATGTATCCCACTCTCTTATAGTGAGAGTTGTGATGTATTACTAGGTACATGTACTATATAATTTGCGTTTGAAACGATATAAAGCCATTATATTTAACATCAAATTATCTCAAAATATCCTATAAATCGTACCACAAATAATGTGCCAAGCAATGTCCAATCAAATTCTCCGGTACAAAAACAATTTTATCCCCAAACATTTCAAAACAAAAAAGACGACACTTTTTTTTTTTTTTTTTCTCCAAAACATTAACAAACAAGACTTTTGGGCTACTCCACTCGAGCAAAGTGAAGCTGGGGTGGCCTTTCATAGAAATTGTGTCAACGGCTATCGATATAAATTGGGACCCCAAGTTAGTGATTTCAAAATGAAGATGATGGCAATGGAAATACCAGACATTTTGTTGCCTCTTGTTTCTTTAATAACCTCCCTTTTGTTTCTATATCTTGCAAAGAACCTTTTCCCCTACCGGCCGGGAAGAAATTCCAGACTTGAGCTTCCCCCAGGAAGCAGAGGGTGGCCTGTGATAGGCGAGGTCGTGGATCTAAAATCAAAATATAAACAGGGTGCCCTCCATAATTTCGTCCTAGAAAGGTGTCATAAGTATTCTTCCAAAGTTTTCAAGACATCTTTCATGGGACAGCCAATGGTAGTACTTGCTGGTGCAGAGGGGAACAAATTTGCCTTCTCCAACCAGAAAGACTTGTTCAAGCATTTTGTTCCAAAGTGGGTTGAACATATTCTTGTGGACTGTAATAAAATCCTAGGTGATAATGATCAGAGGGCCGAGTTCCGTAAGTTCCTTAGATCCATTCTTAAGGGAGATGCACTGCGGCACTACTTGGGAATTTTCGATGCCACCATGAGGCAAGAATTACAAAGGGATTGGAACTGGGAGCAGAAGCAGGCTACCGATCACGATCGCGATCGTCATCGACAAAAGGTTATTGATCAGGTTGGTGAGATGGTTAGAAGATACACATTTGCGTCTGAATGCAAGATATTTTTCGGGATGGAGGACGAAACCAAGATTGATGAACTTCAACGAAGTATAGAGCTCATGGTAGCCGGCATGGTTTCCATACCTATCAACTTTCCAGGGACTGCTTTCCATCGGGGAATCCAAGCATTCAAGAAATTTCGTAAGGAGATTATGGAAATAATTAGGGATCAATCCGTAACAATTATGAATGCATCTTCATCGTCATCATCAAAAACAGGAACGGATTCCTTGCCACCCTTAGTTCGATCGCTACTCAGTAGCAACAATGCCAATATCTGCTATGAAGAAATCACGAATGTTGTTACAGGTATACTTATGGGGGGCTTTGTTGGTATACAAGTCGTTGCTACCAATGTTTTCAAGCATCTCGCCGACTTTGCTGAATTCTACGACCTGGTTTTGAAAGGTATAACTAATTATCAGATTAATTCAGTACTCATTCATGCGTTAATTTAACACATAGAAGATAATAAGTAGCATACTTTTGTAAAACAATTTATTCAATTTGGGATTCATTGCATGCATGCACATGTGATCGATTGCTACAGAGCAAGAAGAAATTGCGAGATCGAAGGCAGCAAACGAGTCGCTCCATTTGAAAGACTTGATGAACATGAAGTATTCATGGAAGTTTATATCGGAAGCCCTGAGGTTGACTACAAATCCAGGAGGATTCAAGGAAGCCATCACGGATTTCAACTATGGAGGATACACCATTCCCAAAGGATGGAAGGTGAGATTCTCTGACTTTATTAAAACGTGTATAGACCCAAAAAATGATATTAAACTCTTATTATTTTCATTTTTATCAATACAGATTCATTGGAACATGGATTCCACACATCGAAACCCAGAATACTATTCAAATCCTGATAAGTTTGATCCTTCAAGGTTCGATGGAGATGGTCCTGCCCCTTTTACATATATCCCATTTGGAGGAGGGACTCACATGTGCCCTGGAAATGAGTATGCAAAGTTTGCACTCCTAATCTTTCTTCACTATCTCATCACCAGCTCTGTTGGGAAAACCGCAATCTCTGCGATGAAGTAATTACTTTTTTAGACAAATAATACGACCTTGTCCAAATATGAGATGGATTATATTAATTATTTGTATGCCTGACTTTGAACTTTATGTTGTTGGTTAATCGTTTAATTATGTATTCTCGATGGATCAATCCATCACTTCTTAATTAATCCCTTGTTCCAGTTTAATTCCATTTGCAATTTTTTTTTGTTTTGTCATAGCTTCAAGATTAGTGACAGGCTAGAAAAATAATTAAATAATACATTTTTAAGAAAAAAATAAAATAAAATCAATGTTGTCACCCACCTTTTACTAAATACGCCAACTTTTTTTAAAAAAAATTATCTAAATACCCATAACCTTAATTCTGGAAATCTGCCAAAAAAATTACTCAATATAAATCTACTCCCAAAAAAAAAAAAAATCCAAATTAATATAAAGATAACTAATAAAATTAATAATTGAAAACCAATAATTAGTAACAAAACTAATAATTAAAAATTAATGGACCACAATACTCACTTCAAAATAGAAACGTTTTTTTTTTTATGAGTAAGAGCATGTGCATTTTGTTTTTTCTGACGCTTTTTTTTTTTTTTTCTGTGGCGGATTTTTTTTCTTTTTCTTTCCTTTTGGTGATAGTTTGCTTTTTTTTTTTTTTTTTCTTCTTCCATGAGACTTTTCTGTACATTATTCTTCCTAAATAATTCAGTATTTTCTTAATATTTTGAATTTTTTAAAAAAATTATCAAAAATATTTTTTGAATTAGTATTTTATAATTAAATAGGTTGTTATAAACATTTAATTGCATAAAACGTTAAATTATATTAAAAAAATGATCATCTCTTGATTCTCTCTTCCTTTGATCGGTGGTTACCTCTTTCCCCCCTTCCCTTTTCGTCGATCGCTCTTTTATCTCCCTCGCACCTACTGGTTAACACCATCCATATACATATTCTTTGCCCTTTCCCTACAGTCTTTCTCCTCCTCTCCATCTTTCTCTTGATTTCGTCCGCTTATCTCCTTCTCGTTTCTTCTCTCGGTGACACAGCTGTCACATGCTTAATCCTCCGTCTCGTTTTTCCGTCCTCCCCGTCCTCTGCCCACTCCACGACTTCTTTTTCTCCTACTGGTCCACTGAAGGACTTTCTCCATTTCCTCTCCGTTAGTCCCTCCGCCAGTCCCTCTGTATCCTCTTTTGGTACATATGTGGTGAAGTTAGATATACTGTATTGAGTAATGTATCTGCTGCAATGTTGGTGAGAAAAAGAAGAATGTATATCAGCTACAACATCATGCAACTTAAGTGATAGAAGTGAGGAGAATAGCTGGACCAGTGATGATGCGCCAAGTCGGCAGGTGTGCCACATCAAATTAAGAGATCAAGATAGTTGCTGTAATAGATTAGTAGGCTTAGCTGGAAGGAGTAGTTACTTAATTAGTAAGCGTGTAAGTTAAGCAGCATTAGGAGGTAGTTTGCTTATATATAAGTAGAAATAGCTTGTACAGAACAATTAATTGATTCATAATGAAAATTCAGAAAAGTTTCCACAAAGCAATGTGTTCTTTCTTTCTCTTAAAACCATTTTCTAGGGTTCTACATTTTCATCAAATTCAATTACAAATCTGTTGAATTTGTTTATGGTATCAAAGCGCTGATTCTGATTTCAAGTGGTCAATCGATTAATCAGAGCAAATTTGATGATAACTGAGGATCTGATGGAAGATCATATTGGTGAAGCTCAGGCAATTGGAGATGAAGGTTACTCTGAAGAACTATTTCCATGAGAACTGATGCTATCGAATGAGGAATTGGAGAAACAGCTACAAGTTCATAGCTCTGAGTATCCAGGTATGATACTCGTTCCACAATTACTAACTTATAGCAAATTTCAACATTTGGAGAAATTCAATGGTAAATGTTTTGGAAGTGAAGAATAAGTTTGGTTTTATGGATGGAAGCATAGCACAACCTTCAGTGAATTCGCCTCTGTACAAAAAATGGAAGAGAGTCAATGGACTTCTTGTGTCATGGCTTCAAGCTGAAATTTCAAAGGATTTGGTTAACCAGTTCATGTACATGAACAATGCCAAAGTTCTATGGACACAAATCAATGAGAGGTTTAGAATTTCTAATCTCTCCTTGCTATTTCAGCTGATAAGAGAATTTTCAACTGTTAGACAATGAAACATGCATATTACTTCATTCTATGGAAAAGTTAAAGAGCTCATAGATAAAATAGATGAGTTGAAACCTAATCTCCTTGGAGCTCGAATTGCTAAGAAACTGTTAACTAGGGAGAGCAGATATGGCAGTATAAGATAGGAATTAGAGATACCTTGGCTGAAGTTTTAAGAGAATTGGATGAAATAGTTGCAGAGAAAAGATCTATGGAGTTTTTTATGGGATTTAATAAAGAGTATGATGCAGAGAAACATCGCATTTTGCTTATGGATAAAATGCCTCCAGTGAGTAAGGTTTACTCTATATTGATCCAATCATAACAGAATAGGTAGGTTAGTTCAGAGGTTAAGACTCAGGATAGTTCAGCTTTACTGGCAAAAGATCTTCCAATGAAGAAGGATTATGGAAAGAAACCTCATGGGATAATGGACAAGAGTAAACTGTACTGTACTCACCGCAAGAGGACAAGACATTTGGTTAATAAATGTTTCAAGTTACATGGATATCCGGATTGGTGGGAAGCTGCAAAGAAGAAAAGAGGTAAGCCTAACTTTGCAAAGGCAGCAGAAACTCCACTGGATGAGAATTCTGAAGATCAGACCCAAAATGAAGCCTTATTCATTGCTATCAAAAAGGGAATGGAAGCACTGCAGGCCAGGAGAATGAATAAAGCAGCTCCATCAATCAGCAAAGCACAAACAGCAGTGAACTTTGCTCATATTACTGAGTTTGCTGGTAGCATTTATGTTCATTTTGATTTCAATGTTTTATCACATGTCAGTTGTATGGATAAGTGTTCTTGGATTGTAGATACTGGTGCCACCTGCCACATGATTAGTGTTAAACACATGTTAATGAACCTGAACCATGGATTGTTTCTTTACCTGATGATAGTCACCAAAGAGTATAATGTGTTGGTGATTATCAATTGTCTGACAGTATAATCCTTGAGAATGTGCTTTATTTACCTTCTTTTAAACACAATCTTATATCAGTGTCTAAAATGTCTAAAGACTCTAAGTGCATCTTTGTCTTTGTTGATGAGCACTGTTGGGTGCAGGACCTGATGACTTATAAGGTTCTGGCTGTGGGAGCAGTGATCAATAACCCTTACACCTTTGATAAGCAATATTTCGTTCCTGAATCAACAATAAAACTCCAAGAGCTAATAAATTCCAGAGCTCTGGACTTGAAGTGTCTTCATGATCAGCTTTCAATACAGAGGTTGCCTTTTATTTGAGTTTGTAATAATAGTGTTTCTAGCAAGATTCCTTGGCATCATAGACTAGGACACCCCTCTGAGCTTGTAAAGGCATTTAGCTGAAGAATTGCCATGTTTTGATAAGGATCATGATCCTGATTCATGTGATATATGTCCTTTAGCTAAGCAAACTCGACATTTTTTTTCTGCCAATAATTCTAGAAGTACATCTATCTTGTATAAACTACATATGGATCTTTGGGGACCATTCAGATTACTTTCTTTCAACAATGCTCAATAATTTTTTAATTGTGGTTGATGATTATAGCAGAGCTACTTGGACTTTCTTTGTTAAATTGAAATCTTAAGTACCTCAACTCATTCAGAATACTATTCTTCAGTTACAAAATCAGTTTGACACCAAAATCAAAATCATTCAAACTGATAATGGTTCTGAATTCTTAAACTCTCAATGTCAAGACTATTTTGCTAGTCTAGGCATTCTTCATTAAAAAAGCTGTGCCTACACCCCACAACAAAATGGATTGGTTGAAAGAACACATATACATTTAGTTCAGGTGGCTAGGACATTTATTATACACTCTAAGTTGCCAAAGAAATTCTGGAGTGAAGCAATTCTAACTGCCACATATTTGATCAATCGATTACCTACTCCAGTTTTACAGTGGAAAAATCCTCTTGAACTCTTATTCAATCACCCGTATTCTCATAGCCATCTCAGAAACTTTGGCTGTCTTTGTTTTGTACTAATAAAGCACAAGGAGGGGACAAATTTGATCCTAAATCCACAAAACGAGTGTTCATTGGCTATCCAGTTGGCCACAAAGGTTATAAAGTGTTCATCCCTGAACAAAATAAAGTTTTAGTGTCCAAGGATGTGGTATTTCATAAACATGTGTTTCCTGGTTCAGTTTTTAATTCAGATTCTGTTCCAGTTTCTGCAGTTTCTTTTCCAACTTTTACTGATCATATTCAGAAAAATTGTCCTCTTCCTAGTTCTAGTCCAACTGAAGTTGTTCTTGTTCCTGATTCAAATCCTACCATTTCCTTGTCACCTTCACCCAGAGATGTTTCTCATTCAGACATCAATCGTGATTTCTTTTTAGGATCATCTATTTTTTCTAATCAGCCTTGTTCAGTGCCTCTCAGAAAAAGCTCCAGAATAAAAGCCAACCAGCCTAGATGAGAGACTTGGTAGTTTCTCAAACTCCTAACCCTGTTTGTCAATCATGTGTGTTTACTACTAATCATGAACAGTTTGTAGCACTTTTGTCTGCTCTACAAAAGCCTTATTCATATAAACAGGCTAGCACTGACTCAAAGTGGATAGAAACTATGGAGAAAGAATTGGAGGCACTGGAGCACAATGGAACTTGGGAGCTCACACAGTTGCCAGCTGGTAAAACAACTGTGGGATGTCGTTGGATTTACAAGTTAAAACATAAGTCTGATGGTTCAATTGATAGATATAAGGCCAGGTTGGTTGCTAATAGATACAATCAAAAGAAATGGGATGATTACACTAAAGTTTTTCTCCAGTGGCAAAGATAGTGACATTGAGGCTTTTGATTGCTATTGATGAAGGTTTTAGCTAGTTTTTATATCAGATTGATGTGAATAATGCATTCCTTCATGGATTCTTGGAAGAAGAGGTATACATGGAGCCTCTTCCAGGATATCAGAAGGCTGGAAAATGAGAAGTATACAGGTTGAAACATTCCTTATATGGCC
The DNA here is from genome assembly GCA_030378225.1 of Knoxia roxburghii. Taxonomy (NCBI): domain Eukaryota; kingdom Viridiplantae; phylum Streptophyta; class Magnoliopsida; order Gentianales; family Rubiaceae; genus Knoxia; species Knoxia roxburghii. The sequence goes on along the minus strand of CM059420.1, from coordinate 37,033,269 downwards.
TAAAACAGGTTTCTAGACAGTTGAATAAGGAGTTTACAAAGAAGGTAGTAGAGTATGGATTTCAGTAGTCTGCTCATGACCATTGCTTGTTTTCATGCATAAGGGATCTGCTAGTGTTTATCTGTGTTAGGGTTAGAAAGGGTACAATCAATTTAATCACAGCAGACGCAACAATTTACCCAACAGGATATTTTCTCCTTTCCAACAAGAACTACCAATAAATAGGAATTTAAACTAGCCAAACAATCAACTAAGCAACAGAAAAATAAAGTTAAAGAGACAACACAATTTTTACGTGAAAAACCCAAATTGGGAAAAATCACATGATCTAGTCCGATCAAATCTCCACTATATCAATGAGGTCACCAAGTGATCACCAAATGATGGATACACAACAATAATACATCATCATCAAAGATGGATAAACCACAAAACAACAATACTCTTCCAAAACAACACAAATAACACAAGTGAATTTGGAAGCATCTCACCGAAAGAAAGCTAATCAGAAAATCTAAACCAGTAGATTTGTAGAGCTAGTTGAGAGGAACCTTAATCCAAAATTTCAGCAAAATCGGACTTCGTTTGATCACCCAATTGAAACTCCAAAGAGTGAATTTCTTCTCCCAAACTCAAAATCCTATTTTTCTCCCTCTTTTGATAGCTGCCCCATTTTTCACTCATTCTGCACGAAGTGGGTCTTTTCTTTTCCTTATGTTTTAGTCAAAACCAAGGCAAAAGAAGATGGGCCATATTTCTTTTGGTTGGGCCATCAAATAAATGAGGGGAAGTTGGCCCAACAATCTGCTGGTATATGTAGATGGCATATTAATTTACTGGTTCTGATGACATTGCAATCAACAACATTAAGCAGTTCTTGGATCAAGCTTTTACAATCAAACAACCATGTATTTTCTGGGGATGGAATTGGCTCGTTCAGAAGCTGGAATTTTGGTGAACCAAAGAAAGTATGCATTGGATATTTTGACAGATGCAGGAATGAACAATTGTACAGCAGCTTCAACTCCTTTTCCACATGGGTTAAGATTTTCTTCTGAAGACATGGATGATATTCCTCTGCTGGATGATCCAGAGAAGTACAGAAGATTAATTGGTAGGCTGTTGTATTTGGGATTTACAATGCCAGATTTAGCTTTTCCAGTTCAACAATTGAGCCAGTTTATGCATGCACCTCTTTTGTCTCACTGTAAAGCAGATATTCATATACTTAGGTATCTCATTGGAACTGTTGGAAGAGGATTGTTCTACTCCAGTAAAAATGATTTTTCTTTGAGAGCTTATTGTGATTCAGATTAGGGATCTTGAAAGTCCAATAGGAGGTCTGTTACTGGTTATGGGATTTTTCTTGGACATGCGTTGGTTTCCTGGAAAGCTAAGAAGCAAACTACCATTGCATCTTTAACTGTAGAAGCTGAATATAGAGCCATCGCAACAACTGTCAGAGAGCTATAATGGATTTCCTATATGCTGAAGGTGTTTCAAGTATATATTACTTTGCCTGTGTCTTTCTATTGTGATAATAATGCTGTCATTTACATTTTGGAGAATCCAGTGTTTCACGAGAGAACACATAGAGATTGACTGCCATGTGTCTCGTGAAGCATATAAGGCTTGATTGATCAAACCAGAACATGTGGTCTCAAAAGAACAGATAGCAGACATGTTTACTAAAGTTGTTTCTGTTCCTATTTTTAACCATTTACTGTCCAAGCTGCAGCTTATGGATGCTGCGCTTGAGGAGAGGGTATTGAGTAATGTATCATGCAACTTAAGTGATGGAAGTGAGGAGAACAGCTGGACCAGTGATGATGCGCCAAGTCAGCAGGTGTGCCACATCACATTAAGAGATCAAGATAGTTGCTGTAATAGATTAGTAGACTTGCCTAGTAGGCTTAGCTGGAAGGAGAAGTTACTTAATTAGTAAGCGTGTAAGTTAAGCGGCATTAGGAGGTAGTTTGCTTGTATATAAGTAGAAATAGCTTGTACAGAACAATTAATTGATTCATAATGAAAATTCAGAAAAGCTTCCACAAAGCGATGTGTTCTTTCTTTCTCTGAAAACCGATTTCTAGGGTTCTACATTTTCATCAAATTCAGCTACAAACATGTTGAATTTGTTTGTACTTCTGTTTATTTTTCTATTTTTATTTGTCACTTTCCAGATTTGATGTCATCATCCTTAAGTCTACAGGTTGCTGACAGCAATAGAAGCTAAAGAAGGCCTTGTCCAAGAATTAATCTATCCCACAAGGTACTTTTCAAGTAAAGTATGAGTTCTAGCCGCTTACCGATGCACAACAGGAATACCCAGGAAGAAATGTAAGGCATCGGGCTAATGCCATTCAATAACAAGTATTTTAGGAAGTGTTTCAATTTATTTTCTTAAATTTTCTTTTTGGTGCACATTTTATCCGAGTTTTTGGATAGCAAATGCATTTCCTAATTTGAAACTTGAGTTCTTTCAATACTAATTTTTCTTCCCCTTCTAATGTTTACAGGTTGCCAACTGAACTTATAGCTCTCTTTTTTTGTTTATTGGGTTAGTTATCCTTTCCTTTTTTGCCTTCTCCATTGATTAATCCCTCGTTTATTCAATGCACAGTTTAGAATATTTGTTACTTTAGAGGAAAACAACAATGAATGAATATTTTTTTTTTTTAGAGAAAAACAACATCTTCTGCTAGAAGGAACAATTTTTGGTAACAACGACGGTATGGTTTTTGAAGGAATAGAATATAAGCTATCGATTTCCTTTCAAGACTATCCATTTGAGTCTCTCTCCAACTGCCATTTGAGCTAAGCCTCCAAAGTTAAAGGTTGGCTGCTTTCATCCATGCTATAATTCTATTTTATTAGTTTAACTTACTGTGATTCTGGTTTTTGCATTTTGTCTATGCCGGGATAAGTGGTCATCAGTATATGACCTCTCAATTCAAAGTCTGCTCTCTTTATATTGATAAATCGGCTTAGAGGTAATATTTTTATGAATTGATCGTCTTTTTATATTGATATGATTTTCTAGATCCTCCTCTAATCCTCAGAGCCAAATATAAGCTCCCAAGCACTTAATCTTAGAAATCAGAAATGCATAAACGAAGAAAACTTATTGAAAACCTAATAAATGTATTCATGGGAGTATGAGATTTGTGAAACCTTTCTCAGAATTTTCTATTGAATGGAAAACTATTTAATGTGTTCTGTAAAACTCCTACTATATATTGATAAAGCGTCAACCCAATAAAAAATAAAAGCCCTATTCTAAAAGATTTTAAGTAGCACAACAACGAGTAGGGTCGTTTCCTCAGAGAACACCGAAGTGAATTTAATTCAGCTAAATGTAAGTAACCAAAGGATTATTTTCCCCTTAATGACACAAATTGATCCTCCATGCAAGAATTAACTCAACTAAATTATGACTAAATTGGTTATCGTTGTTGGAACCTCCTAACAACTCAATCCTATTAATTTAGCCCCAATAATTAAGGAACCTCCGTTAATCGCTTCTGTAATAAAAAATCAATCCTAGAACCTCCTAGGACATATATTCTCGATAATCAAGGGCACAATTCAAACAACAAATAAACAAATATTGTTCAATTGAAATCTGATTATTTATTCTCTTCAAGACAATTAACCTACATACCACGTGACTAATTGAATTGTTAGTCTTAAGAATATCGAACCTTGTATATTCCAGTAAATTAGATTATCTAAGAAAATCTGAATGCTACTAACTATCCAAATAGCGCAAAATAATCATCTCAAATATAAAGAATAAATAAATAATCACAAATTAATCGAGATTGAAGCACAATTAGATCTCATAATTTATTGTCATCAAGGGTTCAATATCTTTGACTAGAATAAAAAAAATTAACTACTAAACATAATTAAAACAAAATCAAATTCATAATATAAAATAATAACTAATTAGAGTAAAGGAAAGAAAAGTACTATGTTGCGCACGCCAAACGAGCGAACAAGGTATTGCCGTCCAAGCCTTGTGGAAAACTTACTTTCTACTAACTAAATTACGGCAATTTTCATTATATACCTAAGAGTACAATGAGCATCATATTCCTAGTACTTTTTCTATACAAATTGCTATTAAATGCTATATTCCCTACTTGAATTTTGGAACCCTCCCTCACGCGCCTCTCTTTCTCTGTTGCAAACCCAACAAATATTCCCTATTGAATGCAGCTGTTTGTTTTTTTGGAACCCCAAATCAGACTTCAATTTTCATCCATCAGACTTCAATGCAGCTGTTTTTGTTGGAGAGAAATGAAGAGAACATAATTATTATGATTGATACTATTTCCAAGATTATTCCAATCTATTTTTGAAATGGGAAAGAATTTTGTTTTCAGATTCGGAAAATTGCTTTCATCCTGCAGTTTCCTTTTTCATGTTATGTGATGTAAAATCTTAAAAGTTGATGTAAAATATCGATATTTGTCATATTTTGCTCTCCTCCAATTCTTTTTTTTTTTTTTTATATTTCGATATGGATATCATCAATTCGTACGGAGATGGAGATAATTGTTCAAGTAATCGCAACAATGTTCAAAATCGTTCCAATGCGCAAGTTATATGTGATGGTAAGTTTCTTTTTACGTTTGTTGTTTAGTATATCGACCAGATGCATTCTGTTTATAGTGTATCTTTTTACAGCTTCTGAACAAGGTGATGATTTTTCAATGGAGTCTCTTTTACATCAAACTGTTGAAAGTGAGAAAAAAGCTTTCGAACTGTATAATTCGTATGCTTGGAACCATGGTTTTGGAATTCGTCTAGAAAGACATCGAAAGAGGTCTCGTGATGGGAAACGTTACTACAGGAAGCTTGTTTGTTGCAAACAAGGTGAGAAGAGAGCGACTGATAAGATAAACCAAATGTACACGAAGCTTGAATCTCGTTGTGGTTGTTTGGCTTACATTGTGTTTAAACTGAGGGATGATGGTTTATGGGAAGTAACCGAATATTTTCGTAGACATAATCACGTCATGTGTCCTGAGAATGAAAGACATCTGTTACGTTCTCATCGCAATGTATCTAAAGGTTCGGTTGAATTTTTTAAGACAATGAAAAGTGCTGGGATAACTGTTGGTGATAGTTATAAGGTGTTGGCAAGAGAGGTAAGTTATTTTTTCAGAATGTTATACTTGATGTAATATTGCATGTTTATAATGGAAAATATGTTCAGTTCATAAATATACATGTTATTTTAAGGAGTGATATAATTGATGTAATATCGCTTGTTTTTTGATGGAAAATGTGTTCAGAAGTGTTAATATGCAAGTTATTTTTCAGACTGCTATAATTGATGTAATATTTCTTGTTTTTTATGGAAAATGTTTACAAAATGTTAATACGTAAGTTTTTTGTTAGTCTGTTATAATTGATGGAATATAGTATATTTTTTATGGAAAATGTGTACGTAGTGTTAATATGTTCTTTATTTTTTCAGACTGTTATAATTGATGGAATATATCGGGTTTTTTTATGGAAAATGTTTACAAAGTTTTAATATGTAAGTTATTTTTTCAGACTGTTATAATTGATGGAATAATGCGGGATCTTCTTGTTTGATTGAGAGAATGGATTTTCCGATTTGGTTGTTGCTACCGATTTGGTTGTTGCTTATTGTTTTGTTGTTTCCAACAAGAATTGAATTTGTGAAGATTTCCCAGACATTTTGAATTTCTTGGTAGCCGTAGAAATGGAAAATGGCTACTGTTTGTTTGTTAGGTTTCCAAGGTGCGTGAATACAATCTCCACATTATTTGTTTTTTCTAATTTATTTTTGATTTAATTTTTGCTAGGAGTACCAATTTATATAGTACACCTAGTTGTACTATATAAGTATTGCTAAATTACGTACTATATATACTACTAACCTATTGAGCGGCCCACATATATATTTATATAAAACTAATTATAAAACTAAACTATTTCTAATTATCTCTTTTAAAACTAATTTAAATAATTATAAATCCAATGAAACTTTGGTTTAAACACTAAACCTAATTCAATATTTATCTTACTTCACAATTTTTTCGCGCAAACCCAATTTGATATTAATTTTTAATCCGCCCAAAACTCTCAATTTCCTCCACAAATATGACCAAAACGCGTATTCAGCTCCATTGAACTCCATCTTTCTCTACATTCAAAATACTGCCCATTAAGCCATAAAATTCATCTAATTAACCTTCAATTCAAATAAAATTCAGTCATTAATTCCAGACTTATCATATATACATAGCTCTACGCCTTTATAAGTTACAAAATATCTACACAATGAACGAAGGCTCAACTTGCATGCTCTTCATGCAAGTTGCTGCGGTTATAATTGCTGGATATGTTCTCTTCCCATTGCACTTGCTTCTGAAACTTCATTTGTCCCATTTTACAGAGTATAGAAAGGTAGGGGAGGAGTTATACTAGCCTGTTAAATTTATTAATGATTGAGACAATTTTAATAGCCTTCCTTAATCCATAATACATGGGTTTTTTTATTTCTTTTCAGATCAGTCAAACATACCCAAATTATTAGCGAACAAGTCGGATCAGTGAAACAGACCCAAACTATGGGCGAACAAATCGGATATACTGCCAGATCAGTGAAACAGGCCCAAACTGTGGCCAAACAAGCAGGATATAGTGCAAGATTAGTCAAAATGACCAAAACACGCTCTGATACCATGTTAAATTTATTGATCCAACATGAGCATCCAACCCATTGTTAGAAAAAATTTTAAGGCTAGTGGATTGGACAGACAGGAAAATTTCAAGACTTGTGTAACACACAATTTCCTTAAAACATATTTGCCCCCTCTACCAATGTGCAAGAGGTTACGTGAGCAAAATATTTCCCATGATACAATGAAAAACATAAAGTCGGTTTGCACAAAAACTGCCTTATCAATGAACTAGAACAAATGTTGAACACTGAAGATAGGAAATTCAAGGAAGGAAAGAGAGAATATCTCTGCAATTATAATTAGAAAGATTTCACAAGAAATTTGCCCAGCACCTTAATTAGGAAAATGTTACAACGGAGAGGAGAGAAAGTAAGGCAAAATTTTCTTCAGTAAAAAGTTATTTTTTTAACTGATTTCACAGGCTTATATATAGGCATAAACTACTCAAAGAATTAACCCCTATTAATTCTATCCAATCTGTCTTTTTCCTTTCCCCCAGGATTATTCCTTTCCCACAGGATTCATTCAATTAATCTGCTGAAGGCAAAAGGACAAAAACCCAAATGTCTGTTTTGTGCAGACTTGACGTATTACTTCAAATGCTTATCCGTTAATTCAATACGGACCTGATGCATTGTTTCGAATACTTTTCCAATAATTAAAGAAGGATAAACACCATTTTTAGATAAAATGCATTTAATCTCTGTTAATTAATTAAAACAGTACACGCGTTTTAATTAATTAGCACTTAAAGATTAACATGCCTTGAATCAAATATGGATTGAGATTTAATTGAAATCTCCAATTCGGAACGAGACAAAATGCGAGTTAATCAGGCCCGACGTTTTGCCTACGAACCTTTCCCATTCTCATTCACACACTACCAATCCCTATTTCTTCCAATAATCCCCCACATGAATGAAATATTAATTTATCAGTGTTCAACTACTGATCCCTGCATGGAGAAAGTAGGTGTAACCCTTTGAACTTTCCCCTTGTAGACTATGCTTGCTTTACTAGCTGTCCAGTAGACGTGATGTCCTTGAACTGTCCGGTTTTTCCATGTAAAGACCCACATACCCTACACAGGAAACACTCACATTTGTTCTGTTCTCATGGCTTTGTTCATTATGTCCATGAACACGTCCTGGTTCTGTAAGAGATTCTAGGAAATTAGCCTGATCAATTTCCCTTCGAAGCGGGCCCACTTCTCTCTCACTTAGGTGACTTCTTAAATTTGAAACGTAATCACAGTTATTTTCTTAAGAGTCATTAAAGCAACCAATGCTAACCTTAACCAGAATGTCAAAGCTTAATGACATGAATGAGTTGGGGTTACCCACACAGTGACCCTACCAGGTCTTATAATTAGGTTGTCCCTTTGAACCTAGATCTTGGGATCTCCAGTCAACTAGGTTGGGTTTTCCTTCATAAAACCTTTATTCTCTACAGGTTTTATACCCATTTCTTTTTTCAATCTCTCAACTGCCTCTCTATTTAACCCTTTGGTTAGCGAATTCGCAATGTTATCTTTAAACCTTACATAGTCAATTGAGATAATTCCTGTTGAGAGCAGTTGTCTAATGGTATTATGTCGACGATGAATATGTCTCAATTTACCATTATACATTGTACTATGTGACCTACCAATCGCAGACTGACTATCACAATAAATACAGATTGGTAGCACAGGTTTTTCCAATTTTGGAACATCCTCCAAGAAATGTCGAAGCCATTCAGCCTCTTCTCCATACATATCATGAGCTATAAACTCTGATTCCATCGTGGATCTAGCGATCACGGTTTGCTTTGAGGATTTCTAAGACACGACAACACCGGCTAGAGTAAACACTTAGTCACTCGTACATGTTGAGTCTTTTATATCAGATATCCAATTAGCATCTGTATAGCTTTCTAGCACAGATGAATATATGGTATAATGTAATCCATAATCACGAGTATATTTTAAGTACATTAGTACTCTAATTATTACAGTCCAGTGATTTTTCCCTTGATTACTCGTGTATGAACTCAGCTTGCTTACCACATAAGCAAGGTCTGGTCTAGTACAACTCATTAAATACATTAGACTCCCTATAATCCTGGAGTATTCTACTTGAGACATACCCTCTCCACGATTCTTGGATAAGTGGAGACTGTTATCTAAGGACATTCTAGCAATTCCAGAGTCATCCTTATTGAATTTCCCTAGAATTTTGTCTACATAATGAGCTTGACTCAAAATTAGACCTTCCGGAGACCTAATGATTCGGATTCCAAGAATCACATCAGCAAGTCTCATATCTTTCCTGTAAAACATTGAGTTTAACATATTTTTGGTAGATTTGACCAAATTGTCGCTGCTACCTGAAAGATTTGCCACATATAGGATCTGGGTTTGTACCTGCTCGATTTACCACGCAACAAAAAAATTCTAATAAAAGCGGAACCATAGAATAATACCTTTGAAGCGTACACCTGGTGACTCTCTTGTATGCCTCAACGACTATGACCTCTTGTTGTGTGGGCAATAATCTAGAAGTCAATTGATCAGCAACTCACCACAATCCACCTGCTGGAAAAATTCAGCACCTCCGTACCTAGCACGTACTGCAAACGCACTGCCCGGAGAGAGAGAAAGCAACACACGGGGCTAGTATTTTGGACCAAAATTTTCGGCCACTTGATGAAGAAAACCAGCCGCCTATTTGCTAAAAAATTCGTTCTTGAGAGAGAAAGAAATTTCTCTCTTTAGAATTTTATCTCTCTAGATTCTTGAATTGTGTGTTTTGAATGGCTGATCCCTTATCTATTTATAGAGTTACAAGAGAGACTCCAAGTTGGAATAGGATTGGACTTCTCAATGGGTTTTGGTAATTAGTTTCCAAATCCAATTAGGTAACCAATCTAGATAGGATAAGATAAGATAAACCAAATCCTACTAGATTCCTAATCTCTAGGATTTCCTAATTCTAATTGAAACCTAAGACTTAATTAATTAATTAAATAATTCCACTTTGTTAATTACTTAATTAACCCTTAGGAATTAATTAAATAATTCCACTTTGTTAATTACTAAATTAACCCTTAGGAATAATTAACCAATTAATTAATTAAATCTACCTATTCAATTAACCCATTACAAAATTAATCGTACCACTAATGGATTAATTTTGGCACTTCCTTCCTACACCAGAATTGCTTCCGGAACAACTTAATTAAATTATATTCATAATCTCCCCACATCAAAGATATAGTGCTCGTTAACTCATTAATTTACTGATAAATTAATTCATCAACTTCTTAATATTCCGAGACTAGTACCACTCGACCTTTTTACTATACCGGACATAAGTCCACTGGCCAGGTTTAGTATAATAAACATTTCGAGCTCATCTCGGGAGCACCATCACCCCGGACGCACCGGTACATGGTTTCCTTTCGACAAGCAGCAGCACACCAAGTAACTAAACACGCGCACCCAACCTACCGAGATTATTGGCCACAATTTGACCTCACCCATTGGCAGATCAAAATACACTATGTCTAATCCTCATGCCCGCTCGAGTCTAGGGATTTAGAGATAGAATACAAGGATCGATTTGTCTATTAAATCAGTACAAGACAAATCATTCCTAAGAGTCAAGTTCAATATGCCCCGGGCACATCTATATGATTCAATTAGTTTAGACAAACTAATTATCTGAATCACACAATAACCTAGACCGACAGTTTATCCAAAGCTGTCTCGGTTACGAACCTCATTTATATATTATGTCTTTCAACCAATGATGAGATCTACTGTGTCGCACCAGACACCTCATCATCTACTTACATAATATAAATGGACGATTAATGCACAACAAGATATGACTGAAACACAAATCGATATATTAAACTGGGAAACTGTACAATACAAGCATAGGTTATGTATTATACTCCTACAATCTCCCACTAATACTTAAGCTGTGCTTTAAGTATACAACTACATACAATCCTATACAATCTGCTGCTAACTATCTAGAAAGACTATCATGGCTCTCCTAGATATCTGATCCCCATGCCCTCCACGTGAGCCTCAAAGACTTTAGAGGTCAATGTCTTCGTGAACGGATCTGCAAGGTTATCCTCTGATGCTATCTTAGCCACGACCACATCTTCCCTCTTCACGATGTCTCGTATCAGGTGGTACTTGCGCTGTATATGTTTACTCGCCTTGTGGGCTCGTGGTTCCTTCGAGTTTGCTACTGCACCATTGTTATCACAATAAACTGTGATAGACTTCTGCAAACCAGGAATCACGTCTAAGTCCACTAGGAAGTTCTTGAGCCATACTGCTTCTTTCGCTGCCTCTGATGCGGCAACGTATTCAGCCTCCATGGTAGAGTCCGCCACGCATTTCTGCTTGACACTCCGCCAAACAATGGCTCCACCTCCCAGAGTAAACACATACCCTGAGGTAGACTTGCTTTTGTCCCTGTCGCCTTGGAAATCTGAATCTGTGTAACCTCGGGGTACCAGCTCAGACGCCTGATAGACCCGAACTTGGTCCCTCGTTCTGCGCAAATACTTAAGAATGCATTTTACTGCCTCCCAATAAGCTTTCCCAGGGTTACTCTGATATCTGCTCACCATGCCAACGGCAAAACAGATATCAGGCCTCGTACACAACATGGCATACATGAGACTTCCTACTGTCGAAGCATACGGAACTGTCTTCATGGTCTTTATCTCCTCAACAGTCTTAGGAGACTGCTCCTTAGATAAAAACACTCCATGCCTGAAAGGTAGAAAACCTTTCTTGGAGTTCTGCATGTTAAAACGGGCCAGAATCGTATCTATGTATGAAGCTTGGGAGAGCGTTACTGAACGTTTCCTACGATCTCGAATGATCTTGATCCCAAAGATATGTCCCGCTTCCCCTAAGTCCTTCATATCAAACTGCTTGGACAGCCATGCCTTTACGTCTGATAACACTTTCTTGTTGTTGCCAATCAATAGAATGTCATCTACGTAAAACACAAGAAACACCACTGAGTTTCCATCACGTCTGCGATATACACATTGCTCATCCGGACACTGAGTAAATCCGAATGACTGGATTACCTCATCAAACCGGATGTTCCAAGATCTGGATGCCTGCTTAAGTCCATAAATAGACCTCTTAAGCCTGCAAACCTTATGCTCTTGACCTTTTTCAATGAATCCCTCTGGTTGCTGCATAAAGATGGTTTCCTCAAGACTTCCGTTTAGGAAAGCTGTCTTGACATCCATCTGCCAAATCTCATAATCCATATGAGCAGCTATGGCCAAGAGAATCCGGATCGACTTAAGCATGGCTACCGGGGAGAAGGTTTCCTCATAGTCGATTCCCTCTTTCTGAGTATACCCCTTCGCCACCAGCCTAGCTTTAAAGGTTTCCACCTTTCCGTCAGGTCCTCTTTTACGTTTGTAGACCCACTTGCATCCAATGGGCTTAAACCTATCAGGTAGGTCCACAAGCTCCCAGACTTGATTGTGGTCCATTGATCCCATCTCGGATATCATTGCCTTACGCCAAGATTCTGCATCTCTATCTCGAAGCGCCTCATTGTAGTTAACTGGGTCAGGTTCAGGCACACCTGGGACTAGGTATGAGGCCTCTCCCACGCCAACGAACCTGTCGGGGTGTCTCACAACCCTCCCACTACGACGAGGCACCGCCTGTGTAGGCACATCATCTGTGACCTCATGTGCAGTGTGTGGTGTATCTACTTGTGCTGGTGCATCAGGATTAGCAGTTTGTCGTCTAAGCTCTTCTAGTACTATCTTACTCTTGGGCTTGTGGTCTAAGACATAGTCCTCTTCTAAAAATCTAGCATTGGTACTAACCACCACCTTCTGATCTTTAGGACTATAGAATAGACCACATTTCGTTCCCCTAGGATATCCTACAAACAGCATTAATTCTATTCTTGCATCTAACTTGGTCGTATCTGCCTTAAGCACATGTGCTGGGCAACCCCAAATTCTGAGATGTCTTAGACTGGGCTTCCGCCCATTCCACAACTCTACTGGGGTTGAAGGCACGGTCTTAGATGGAACAAGATTAAGAATATACATTGCCGTTTCTAAGGCATATCCCCAGAACGAACTTGGCAAATCACTATAGCTCATCATGGACCTAACCATTTCCATAAGAGTTCGATTCCTTCTTTCTGCTACACCATTCTGCTGTGGCGTGCCAGGTGCAGACAGCTGAGACTGAATTCCTACCTCAGTGAGGTAATCTCGAAATTCATGGGACATGTACTCCCCACCACGATCTAAACGCAGTGTCTTGATACTCTTACCATGATGCTTCTCCACATCTGCCCGAAACTCTTTGAACTTGCCAAAACATTCGGACTTGTGGAGCATTAGGTAAATGTATCCGTACCTAGAGTAGTCATCCGTGAATGTCACGAAATACTCATATCCCCCTCGTGCTTGGACTGTCATAGGTCCACACAAGTCAGAATGAATCAACTCTAATACTTCTTTAGTTCTATAGCCTTTTGCTTTAAAAGGTCTCTTGGTCATCTTACCTTCCAAGCAAGATTCGCAGGTTGCATAACTGTCAATATCTAATGAACCCAAAGGTCCATCATTGACCAACCTCTGAATCCTACTAAGGTTTATATGACCCAGCCTTAGATGCCAAAGATAGGTTTGATTCATTTCAGAAGGTCTCTTCCTCTTATTAATGTTAGATACTGAGCTATCTATTTCTATGTTTTGCGCAACAGGGGAGTTAGAATTAACCACAAATAAATTGTCCACCAATGAACCAGAACAAACAAGTTTGCCATTTCTTCTCATAAAAACAGACTCATCAGAAAAAATAAACTTGTAACCATTCTTTAAGAGTTTAGAAACCGAAATCAGGTTCTTTCTAAAACTCGGTACATAAAGACAGTTTACTAACTCTAGGTTACAATTCTCGAAATTTAACCTAACTACTCCCACTGCTTCAACTGACACTCTTGTAGTGTCGCCCATGTAGATGTCCAGTTCGCCCTCTCTAAGCTTCCGGGTTACTTGGAACCCCTGCAAAGAATTACAAACATGGTCAGTGGCGCCTGAATCCACACACCAAGTATCTGTGGGAATCACCGCTAAACATGTCTCAGTAATTAGGGCAGAAACAATCGTACCTTTGAGCTTTGGACAATCCACTTTCCAATGTCCTGCCTTGCCGCATTTAAAGCACTTGCCCTTTGGCTTACTTTTCTTCGCAACATCTGGCTTCGCTGTAAGTTTCTTGCCGTTTTTCTTCTTCTTGTTCTTCTTGCCTTTCGGCCCAGAAGAAGAACTTGAACCTTTTACCGCAACCAAAGCTTGCTTCTTCTCATGGAAGATGCCTTCAGCTGCCACCAAATCTGTCAAGAGCTCGGGCAAAGTATAAACCCTTTGGTTCATATTGTAGTTGACCCGAAACTGCTCAAAACTTGAGGGTAGACTCTGGAGAATAATATCTATCTGACTTTCCGGGTCGATATCTCCTCCCAACACCTCAATTTCATTGATGTTACTCATCATGTGTAAAACATGATCTCTCACCGATCCGCTTTCAGCCATTTTGGAGTTCATTAACCTCCTCATGGCTGCCTGCCTAGCAGTCCTACCTTGATGTGTGAACATCTCCCTAAGGTGTGCCATCATGTTAAAAGCGGAGACCATGGGATGAAGCTGATGTTGCAGTACATTTGACACAGAAGCCAAAATATAGCACAGCGCCATCTCATCCGCTTTCCTCCACCTAGCATAGGCATCCCTATCTTCCTGGGTAGAGTTCTCATCAGGCACTTCTGGACATGCTTCGATGAGTACAAACTTGTACTGCTCAGCCGTCAGGACTATGTCCAAATTTCGACTCCAGTCGACATAATTTGTTCCAGTTAATTTGTTGTCTTTCAAGATAGCGGCTAAAGGATTGAATGCCATATCGATTTAAACTGGAAAGTAAACAAACAATGTTTCAGTTATATATGCTAGAACTTTCAAAAAACATGAAAATTCAATTAATTATTGATTCCCTCAAAACAATAATATTAATCCACCAACATCTCATCCACCGGGATTCTCGCAAGCCACACAGTGTGGACGTTTACGCTAACCCACATTCGTTTGAGAAGAACCAAGTTCATTAACTACACTACCTGACCAATGATCTTTTGATCAATGTAGCTAATAGTCGGTGCTTTCAGCCGTACAAGTAAGCAGCGTAACCTCGCGGGGGGAATACTGCAAATCGTACACTAAGTGTGTGCCATTACGTGATTTCTGAGTTTGTTACATCAGGATAGTGCGCCTCAGATGGAGAGGGTGTCGCATTTCTCCTAGTTAAACTCGCTCTAGTTATCTTACTCAGAAGCTCATAGTCTAGCGATCTCGGGGCTGGACTCATCCGAATGGAGGAAGGCCCTAATGCCAACGCGCAAGCCCACCCACATCGCATATGAACCCGTAATGGTGGCCATGGGGATACAACACAACCCGCTCCCACTTAGATTTTCAAATTGAGGGTTTTTCCGGTTTTAACATGCAATTAACTAACCTAAGTTATATGCAACCATAAAACCAGTCATGCTTTAATTCATGCATCTAAAATACAGCATAAAAATAAAGCATAAAAATTAAAACAATAAATACGGGAAATAAATACGTAAAATAAATTTCCCGACTATTATGGTTTTAATTGCTTCCATCCTTTGCCTTGATCTCGTGTCCCGTCACGTCACTCGATGGAGAGAGTCTTGAACTTCAAAAAACGAAAACTGGAGGAAAAACGGGCCAAAAACAGCTCGAACGGCCCGAACGGGTCGCCCGGGCCGCACGGGCCGCAGCACGGCCCGAAGGCCGCGCTGCCCGCGCGCTCGGCCAGCGCCCAAGGCCCAGCGCGCGGGGGCCTGCGCGGTCCTGCGCGCCCAGCAGCTGCTGCGCGCACGCTGCGCGCTGCTGCTGCCTGCTGCCGCGCCCTGGGTGAGGCAGCTGCTGCTGCTGGCCACCCGGCCGGCGCGACTTGCTGCTGGCGTCGCCTCCTGCCGCCAATTCCTCCTTCGCTTTTTCCCACGCTATTTGGTCTTCTTACAATTCGTTCTGGGTTTTCCTGGGTTTCTTCAAATTCATGATAACCCAAAACCCACGAATCCAAGTTGTCCACCATAACGCCTTCGATTACAAAAAAAAATAATTTTCCTACTACAAGGCATTCTAGGAAAATTAAATAATCGAAATTACATAGAAAAAATCGTACTACAGATTTAATCTAATCCTACACGGCTTCCAGCACGTGGTTAAACTATTACAAACATTCATAATAAAATTAAATCCGGACATGTCCCGGAGTTTAATTAAAACCCATACAAACGTAACCATAATAGTCGGAATTCTAAACCACCTGCAAAACAAAACCATGTAATAAATCGAACAAGCACAGAACCCCCTGAACCTGGCTCTGATACCAATTGAAAGATTTGCCACATATAGGATCTGAGTTTGTACCTACTCGATTTACCACGCAACAAAAAAATTCTAATAAAAGCGGAACCATAGAATAATACCTTTGAAGCGTGCACCTGGTGAATCTCTTGTATGCCTCAAAGACTATGACCTCTTGTTGTGTGGGCAACAATCTAGAAGTCAATTGATCAGCAACTCACCACAATCCACCTGCTG
Source organism: Knoxia roxburghii (assembly GCA_030378225.1). Taxonomy (NCBI): domain Eukaryota; kingdom Viridiplantae; phylum Streptophyta; class Magnoliopsida; order Gentianales; family Rubiaceae; genus Knoxia; species Knoxia roxburghii. The sequence continues at coordinate 37,016,842 of CM059420.1, read as the reverse complement.
GAAAAATTCAGCACCTCCGCACCTAGCACGTACTGCAAACGCACTGCCCGGAGAGAGAGAAAGCAACACACGGGGCTAGTATTTTGGACCAATAGTTTCGGCCACTTGATGAAGAAAACCAGCCGCCTATTTGCTCAAAAATTCGTTCTTGAGAGAGAAAGAAATTTCTCTCTCTAGAATTTTATCTCTCTAGATTCTTGAATTATGAATCCCTTGAATTGTGTGTTCTGAATGGCTGATCCCTTATCTATTTATAGAGTTACAAGAGAGACTCCAAGTTGGAATAGGATTGGACTTCTTAATGGGTTTTGGTAATTAGTTTCCAAATCCAATTAGGTAACCAATCTAGATAGGATAAGATATGATAAACCAAATCCTACTAGATTCCTAATCTCTAGGATTTCCTAATCTCTAGGATTTCCTAATTCTAATTGAAACCTAAGACTTAATTAATTAATTAAATAATTCCACTTTGTTAATTACTTAATTAACCCTTAGGAATTAATTAAATAATTCCACTTTGTTAATTACTAAATTAACCCTTAGGAATAATTAACCAATTAATTAATTAAATCTACCTATTCAATTAACCCATTACAAAATTAATCGTACCACTAACGGATTAATTTTGGCACTTCCTTCCTACACAAGAATTGCATCCGGAACAACTTAATTAAATTATATTCATAATCTCCCCACATCAAAGATATAGTGCTCGTTAACTCATTAATTTACTGATAAATTAATTCATCAATTTCTTAATATTCCGAGACTAGTACCACTCGACCTTTTTACTATACCGGACATAAGTCCACTGGCCAGGTTTAGTATAATAAACATTTCGAGCTCATCTCGGGAGCACCATCACCCCGGACGCACCGGTACATGGTTTCCTTTCGACAAGCAGCAGCACACCAAGTAACTAAACACGCGCACCCAACCTACCGAGATTATTGGCCACAATTTGACCTCACCCATTGGCAGATCAAAGTACACTATGTCTAATCCTCATGCCCGCTCGAGTCTAGGGATTTAGAGATAGAATACAAGGATCGATTTGTCTATTAAATCAGTACAAGACAAATCATTCCTAAGAGTCAAGTTCAATATGCCCCGGGCACATCTATATTATTCAATTAGTTTAGACAAACTAATTATCTGAATCACATAATAACCTAGACCGACAGTTTATCCAAAGCTGTCTCGGTTACGAACCTCATTTATATATTATGTCTTTCAACCAATGATGAGATCTACTGTGTCGCACCAGACACCTCATCATCTACTTACATAATATAAATGGACGATTAATGCACAACAAGATATGACTGAAACACAAATCGATATATTAAACTGGGAAACTGTACAATACAAGCATAGCTTATGTATTCTACTCCAACACTACCCACTATGAGTATGTCGTTTACGTATAGACATAAGATGACATAATCATCACCGGTCTCTTTAACATAGACACATTTATCACACTCATTGATTTTGTATCTATTGGTTATCATTGCATGGTCAAACTTCTCATACCACTTCCTTGGAGTTTGTTTCAAACCATACAATGATTTAACCAATTTACAAACTTTCTTATCGGAACCTCGAGCTTTCAACCCTTCGGGTTGCTCCATATAGATTTTTTAATCTAAATCCCCATTTAAGAAAGCAGTTTTGACATCCATTTGATGGATTTCCAAATTCCGTAAGGCAGCGATAGTAAGTATCATCCTTATGGAATTTATTCTCGTCACAGGAGAATACGTATCAAAGTAGTCTAAACATTCACGCTACTTATACCCTTTGATTACCAACCTAGCTTTGTATTTGTCAATAGAGTAATCAGCTTTTATTTTCCATTTGAAAATCCATTTTGACCCTAAAAGACTACAGCCAGGAGGGAGGTCCACTAACTTCCAGGTATGATTCTGTAAAATAGAATCAATCTCGCTCTTTATGGCTTCCTTCCATAAAGGCGCTTCCGACGAATGCACAGCTTAAGCATAAGTCTATGGTTATTTCTCAACGAGAAAAGTTTCAAAATCATCACCAAATGATTTTTCCACCCATGCTCTTTTGCTACGTCTTAATTCGACCACTTCTTGACTTAGTGGTTTTTCATCAATGGTTTCACTGAGCCGTTTAGAACTAGTTTCCCCAACTGATTTCCAAGGAAATACATTTTCAAAGAATGATGCATTTCATGACTCCATGACTGTATTCTTGTGTATATCCAAAATTTTTGAATCATACACAAGAAATCGGTATGCAGTACTGTTATGTGGGTAGCCTATAAAGATACAGTCCACCGTTTTAGGACCTATCTTTATTTTCTTTGGTGTTGGTACTGCTACCTTCACTAGGCACCCCCACACTCGTAAGTGTTTGAAAGATGGCCTATTTTCTTTCCACAATTCATATGGAGTTTTTCCTTCTTTTTTCTGATGTACTCTATTAAGTAAGTAACTTGACAAAATAGCGTCCCCCCACATAATAGAAGGTAAGCCTGAACTTAATAACATCGCATTCATCATTTCTTTTAGTGTGCAATTTTTACGTTCTGCAACTCCATTGGATTGAGGTGAGTGTGGTGCAGTTACTTCATGAACTATACCATTTTTAGCACAATAGCCACCAAAAGGTGCTTCGTACTCTCCACCTCTATCACTTCTCAATCTTTTAATTCGTTCTCAGAGTTGATTTTACAACCTCGATTTCATAGAGATTAAACTTCTGTAATGCACCATCTTTGCTTTTAAGCAAATATACATAGCAATATTTTGTGTTATCATATATAAAGGTAATAAAATATTTATTACCACCCCGTATTTGAATTGATTTCAAATCACACATATCACAATGTATTAAGTCAAGGGGTTCATTGTTTCTTTCAACATTTTGGAACGATGACCTTGTCAGTTTTGCCGCAACGCAAATTTCACATTTGTGACTTTGGTCAATCTGGAAACTTGGAATATGGTTCAAGTTAATTAATCAATGTATCGAATTATAATTAACGTGACCTGGTCTACCATGCCATAGGCTAGAATACTCAATCAAATAAGTTGAAAAGGTACTTGTATTATTATTGACAATAGTATTTACATTCATTTTGAACATCCCCTCGGATGTGTACAACTTTCCCAAGTACATTCCCGACTTTGAAAGAGTAATTTTGTCCGACTCTATTACAATGCGAAATCCATGCTTATTCAGCATGAACCCAGAAATAAGATTCTTCCAGACTTCTAGAGTATACAACACATCTTTCAAAGTCAACATTTTGCCCGAAGTCAACTTTAGGAAAACCATTCCTTTCCCATTGACTTTGGCAACAGCCGAGTTTCCCATGTACAACTTCTCAACTTGAATCAGTTCAAACGTAGAGAAGTGACCTTTGTTGGTTCACACATGCCTGGTTGCACCAGAGTCATACCACCATTCTATCTAGTTTGACTCCACCATGTTGACCTCGGAGATTACAGCTACCAAACTGATGTCTCTCACATCCTCCGTGATTTTCTGGATCACGTATGCTTCAGGGTTCTTTTTGGGAGCACAGACTTGTGATTATGTTTTCCACAGTTAAAGCATTTACCTTTAAACTTGGATTTTTGCTTTGAGACACCTCCTGATGCCCCAAGCTTTGCCTTGCTTTTTCCTTTGTCGGTGGTCACAGTTCTGTTTTTGAAGCCTTCATTGCCATGCTCCACCACATTGACTTTGGCTCCGGTAGGGTTGACCGACATGATCTCAGCCTTTTTGTTGTCTTTTTCAATCCGAAGTCTGACAGCGAGATCCTCCAAGGTCATCTCCTTGCGTTTGTGCTTGAGATAGTTTATTGAAATCCATCCAACTTGGTGGCAATTTCTCGATCATTGCTGCCACTTGGAAAGTCTCACTCAGGACCATCCCCTCAGCACTTATCTCGTGCAGGATGAGCTGCAACTCATCCACTTGACTCATCACAGATTTTGAGTCAACCATTCTAAAATCAAGGAAATGCCCGACTAAAAATTTCTTTGAGCCCGCATCCTCAACTTTGTACTTACGGTCCAAAGCCTCCCATACCTGCTTTGTCGTTTTGTAATTCCCATATACAACATATAGGGAATCCTGCAACCCATTTAGAACGTAGTTGCGATAGAGGAAATCGGAGTGCTCTCATGCCTCAACGGCAATTACAATCGAAGCATCACTATTTCCTTCCGGGACTTTTGGGGGATCCTCTTTTAAGAATCTTGTAAAACCCAATATTGTTAGGTAAAACAACATCTTCTGTTGCCATCTTTTGAAAAAAGTGGCAACCCCTTGAAAATTTTCAGGTTTCTCGTAGTGGCTTCCTGGCACAGATGGGATAGCTAATGAAGGAGTAGACATGGAGCCCGTACTCAGAGTGATAGTAGGATTACCCACGGGACTAGAGATACTTGAAGTAGCCATCGCAAAAATTACAAATCTGTTTTAAGATTGTTAGAAAAAAATTTTAAGGCTACTAGATTGAACAGACAGGAAAATTCCAAGACTTGGGTAACACACAATTTCCTTAAAACAAATTTGCCCCCTCTACCAATGTGCAAGAGGTTACGTGAGCAAAATGTTTCCCAGGATACAATGGAAAATGTAAAGCCAGTTTGCACAAAAACCGCCTTACCAATGAGTTAGAACAAATGTTGACCACTGAAGATATGAAATTCAAGGTAGGAAAGAGAGAATATCTCTACACTTATAATTAGGAAAATTTCACAAGAAATTTGCCCATCACCTTAATTAGGAAAATGTTACAACGGAGAGGAGAGAAAGTAAGGCAAAAAAATTTTTTTCAGTAAAAAGTTATTTTTTCAACTGATTTGACAAGCTTATATATAAGCATGAACTACTCAAAGAATTAACCCCTATTAATTCTATCCAATCTGTCTTTTCCTTTTTCCCCAGGATTAATTCAATTAATCTGCTGAAGGTAAAATGACAAAAACCCAAACGTCTTTTTGTGTAGACTTGAAGTATTACTTCAAATGCTTATCCGTTAATTCAATGTAGACCTGATCATTGTTTCAAATACTTATCCAATAATTAAAAAAAGATAAACATCATTTTTAGATAAAATGCATTTAATCTCTGTTAATTAATTAAAACAGTACACACGTTTTAATTAATTAGCACTTAAAGATTAACATGCCTTGAATCAAATATGGATTGAGATTTAATTGAAATTTCCAATTCGGAACGACATAAAACGCGGGTTGATCAGGTCCGACGTTTTGCCTACGAACATTTCCTATTCTCATTCACACACTACCAATACCTATTTCTTCCAATAATCCCCCACATGAATGAGATATGGAATTATCAGCATTCAACTACTGATCCCTGCACAGAGAAAGTAGGTGTTACCCTTTGAATTTTCCCCTTGTAGACTATGCTTGTTTTACTATCTGTCCAGTAGATGTGATATCCTTGAACTGTGCGGCTTTTCTGTGTAAAGACCCACACACCCAACACAGGAACCACTCACATTTGTTCTGTTCACATTGGTTTTGTTCATTATATCTATGAACACGTCTTGGTTCCGCAAGAGTTTCTAGGAGATTAGCCTAGTCAATTTCCCTTCGAAGTGGCCCCACTTCTCTCTCACATAGGTGACTTCTTAAATTTGAAACGTAACCACAGTTACTTTCTAAAAAGTCATTAAAGCAACCAATGCTAATTTTAACCAGAATGTCACTGTTTAATGATAGGAATGAGTTGGGGTTGCCCCCCACAGTCACCCTACAAGGTCTTATAATTAGGTAGTCCCTTTGAACCTAGATCTTGAGATCTCCAGTCAACTAGGTTGGGTTTTCCTTCATAAAACCTTTATTCTCCACGGGCTTTATACCCATTCCTTTTGTCAATCTCTCAACTGCCTCTCTATTTAACCCTTTGGTTAGTGGATCCACAATGTTATCTTTTGACCTTACATAGTTAATTGAGATAACTCCTGTTAAGAGCCGTTGTCTAATGGTATTATGTCGACGACGAATATGTCTCGATTTACCATTATACATTGTACTCTGTGCCCTATCAATCGCAGACTGACTATCACAATAAATACAGATTGGTGGCACAGGTTTTTCCCATTTTGGAACATCCTCCAAGAAATGTCGAAGCCATTCAACCTATTCTCCACACTTATCAAAAACTATAAACTCTGATTCCATCGTGGATTTAGCGATCACGGTTTGTTTTGAGGATTTCCAAGACACGACAACACCAGCTAGAGTAAACACATAGGCACTCGAGCATGTTGAGTCTTTTATATCAGATATCCAATTAGCATCTATATTGCCTTCTGGCACACATATATATATGGTATAATGTAATTCATAATCATGAGTATATCTTAAGTACCTTAGTACTCTAATTATTGCAGTCCAGTGATCTTTCCCTGGATTACTTGTGTATGAACTCGACTTGGTTACCACATAAGCAAGGTTTGGTCTAGTACAATTCATTAGATACATTAGACTCCCTATAATCATATAGTATTCTACTTGAGACATACCCTCTCCACGATTCTTGGATAAGTGGAGACTGTTATATAATAGTGTTATAGCAATTCCAGAGTCATCCTTATTGAATTTCCCTATAATTTTGTCTACATAATGAGCTTGACTCAAAATTAGACCTTCCGGAGACCTAATGATTCGGATTCCAAGAATCACATCAGAAAGTCTCATATATTTCATGTCAAACTTTGAGTTTAACATACTTTTGGTAGATTTGACCAAATTGTCGCTGCTACCCACTATGAGTATGTCGTCTATGTATAAACATAAGATGACATAATCATCCCCGGTCTCTTTGACATAGACACATTTATCACACTCATTGATTTTGTATCCATTGGTTATCATTGCATGGTCAAAATTCTCATGCCACTTTTTTGGAGCTTGTTTCAAACCATACAATTATTTAACCAATTTACAAACTTTCTTATCGGAACCTGGAGCTTTAAACCCTTCGGGTTTCTCCATATAGATTTCTTCATCTAAATCCAATTTAAGAAAGCTATTTGACATCCATTTGATGGATTTCCAAATTCCGTAAGGCTGCGATAGCAAATATCATCCTTATGAAATTTATTCTCGTCACAGGAGAATACGAAGTAGTCTAATCCTTCACGCAGCTTATACCATTTGATTACCAGCCTAGCTTTGTATTTGTCAATAGAGCCATCAGCTTTTATTTTCCGTTTGAAAATCCATTTTGACCCTAAATGACTATAGCCATGAGGGATGTCCACTAACTCCCAGGTATGATTCTGTAAAATATAATGGATCTCGCTCTTTATGGCTTCCTTCCATAAAGGCGCTTCCAATGAATGCACAGCTTCAGCACAAGTCTGTGGTTCTTTCTCAACGAGAAAAGTTTCAAAATAATCACCAAATGATTTTTCCAGCCTTGCTCTTTTGCTACGTCTTAATTCGACCACTTCTTGACTTAGTGGTTCTTTATTAATGGTTTCACTAGGCCGTTTAGAACTAGTTTCCCCAACTGATTTCCAAGGAAATACATTTTCAAAGAATGATGCATTTCTTAATTCCATGACTGTATTCTTGTGTATATCCGGAATTTTTGAATCATACACAAGAAATCGGTATGCAGTACTGTTATGTTCGCAGCCTATAAAGATACATTCTACCGTTTTAGGAGCTTTCTTTATTTTCTTTGGTATTGGTACTGCTACCTTCACAAGGAACCCCCACACTCGTAAGTATTTGACAGATGGCCTATTTCCTTTGCATAATTCATATGAAGTTTTTCCTTCTTTCTTCCGAGGTACTCTATTATGTAAGTAATTACTTGACAAAATAGCGTCCCTCCACATATTAGAAGGTAAGCCTGAATTTAATAACATCGCATTCATCATTTCTTTTAGTGTGCGATTTTTACATTCTACAACTCTATTGGATTGAGGTGAGTATGGTGCAGTAACTTCATGAACTATACCATTTTTAGCACAATAGTCACCAAAAGGTGCTTCGTACTCTCCACCTCTATCACTTCTCCATCTTTTGATTCGTTTTCCAAGTTGATTTTCAACCTCAGTTTTATAGAGAATAAACTTCTCTAATGTATCATCTTTGCTTTTAAGCAAATATACATAGCAATATTTTGTGTTATCATCTATAAAGGTAATAAAATATTTATTACCACCCCGTGTTTGAACTGATTTCAAATCACACATATCACAATGTATTAAGTCAAGGGGTTCATTGTTTCTTTCAACATTTTGGAATGATGACCTTGTCAGTTTTGCCTCAACGCAAATTACACATTTGTGACTTCGGTCAATCTGGAAACTTGGGATATGGTTCAAGTTAATTAATCGACGTATCGAATCATAATTAACGTGACCTGGTCTACCATGCCATAGGCTAGAAGACTCAATCAAATAAGTTAAAGAGGTACTTGCATTATTATTGACAATAGTCATTACATTCATTTTGAACATCCCCTCGGATGCGTACCCCTTTCCCAAGTACATTCCCGACTTGGAAAGAGTAATTTTGTCCGACTCTATTACAATGCGGAATCCATGCTTATTCAGCATGAACCCAGAAATAAGATTCTTCCTGACTTCTGGAGCATACAACACATCTTTCAATGTTAACATTTTGCCCGAAGTTAACTTGAACAAAACCGTTCCTTTCCCCTCGACTTTGGCAACAGCCGAGTTTCTCATGTACAACTTCTCACCTTGAATCGGGTTGAACGTAGAGAAGTGACCTTTGTTGGTGCACACATGCCTGGTTGCACCAGAGTCATGCCACCATTCTTTCTGGTTTGACTCCACCATGTTGACCTCGGAGATTACAACTACCAAACTAATGTCTCCCACGTCCTCCGTGATTTTCTGGATCACGTTTGCTTCAGAGTTATTTTTGGGAGCACGTCACTCCGATGACTTGTGACCCTATTTTCCATAGGTAAAGCATTTACCTTTAAACTTGGATTTTTGCTTTGAGACACCTCCCGATGCCCCAAGCTTTGCCTTGCCTTTGCCTTTGTCGGTGGTCACGGCTCTGTTTTTGTAGCCTCTCTTACCATGTTCCACCACATTGACTTTCGCTGTCGTAGGGTTGACCGACTTGATCTTAGCCTTTTTGTTGTCTTCTTCAATCCGAAGTCTGACAATGAGATCCTCCAAGGTCATCTCCTTGCGTTTGTGCTTGAGATAGTTTTTGAAACCCTTCCAACTTGGTGGCAATTTCTCAATCATTGCTGCCACTTGGAAAGTCTCACTCAGGACCATCCTCTCAGCACTTATCTCGTGCAGGATGAGCTGCAACTCATCCACTTGACTCATCACAGATTTTGAGTCAACCATTTTAAAATCAAGGAAATGCCCGACTACAAATTTCTTTGAACCCGCATCCTCAATTTTGTACTTACGGTCCAAAGCCTCCCATACCTGCTTTTCCGTTTTGTAATTCTCATATACAGAATATAGGGAATCTTGCAACCCATTCAGAATGTAGTTGCGACAGAGGAAATCGGAGTGCTCCCATGCCTCAACGGCAATTACAATCGAAACATCACTATTTCCTTCCGGGACTTTTGGGGGATCCTCTTTCAAGAATCTTGCAAAACCCAACATTGTTAGGTAAAACAACATCTTCTGTTGCCATCTTTTGGCAACCCCTTGAAACTTTTCGGGTTTCTCGTAGTGGCTTCCTGGCACAGATGGGATAGCCAATGAAGGAGTAGACATGGAGCTCGTACTCAGAGTAACAACAGGATTACCCTTGGGACTAGAGATACTTGAACTAGCCATCGCAGAAATTACAAATCTGTTTTAAGATTGTTAGAAAAAATTTTAATGCTAGTGGATTGGACAGACAGGAAAATTCCAAGACTTGTGTAACACACAATTTCCTTAAAACAGATTTGCCCCCTCTATCAATGTGCAAGAGGTTACGTGAACAAAATATTTCCCAGGATACAATGAAAAACGTAAAATCGGTTTGCACAAAAACCGCCTTACCAATGAACTAGAACAAATGTTGACTACTGAAGATAGGAAATTTAAGGTAGGAAAGAGAGAATATATTTGCACTTATAATTAGGAAAATTTCACAAGAAATTTGCCCAGCACCTTAATTAGAAAAATGTTACAACGGAGAGGAGAGAAAGTAAGGCAATTTTTTTTTCAGTCAAAAGTTATTTTTTTAACTGATTTGACAAGCTTATATATAGACATAACCTACTCAAAGAATTAACCCCTATTAATTCTATCCAATCTATCGTTTCAGGCCCGACGTTTTACCTATGAACCTTTCTCATTCTCATTCACACACTACAAATCCCTATTTCTTCTAATACCCATAACCAATTAGCAATGGGTGGAGAGACTCTTGGATTATATATATTAGACACAAATGTTATGGTTTTTCGATGTAGGATTGAAACTAGTTTTCTAATTTTAGAAGAACATAGTAACCAATTTTTTAATACTGAAAAAGCAGAAAATAGTAAACTACTATATTTATAACTATTCTAAATATAGTAATACAATTATTCTTCATAGATTCACATGTTGAAGAGAGAGCACCCTTCACAATGGTTCAGTGAGGAAGATATCATTAATCCTGATTTAATTCAGTGGAGAAATACGAAGGTGCTGCGGATCCCAGACTTCAGTTTCCAACCATTAATGATGAAATATTCAATCGTCTAGCTTGTTATTCAAAGGAAAAAAAAAAAAAAAAAGACTTGTTATTGAAAAGGAAAAAAAAATAATATTGAGTTCAATTTGATAATTTCAATATTGTGTGTTGTTGGTTTCGCAATTTTAATAAATTCTTGTTTGTTATTTTAATTAATGGTATGTATTTAATACAGTATTTATCATTTCATTTATAATTAATTTATAATAAATTTTAAAAAATTATATATTACTTCTCTAAAAAAAATATTAATATATATTATAAATTAAACAAAACTATAATGACACTATAAAGTGTGTTTAAAAATCATTTGTAGAGGCCTTTTATAGGTGTCGTTAAAATGTAAAATTAAGGTAGTTTAAAGTGTTTCAAAATATAATTTTACATTACACTAATCTATCATAATTTTAAAAAAAACTATCATAATTTGTTTGGATGACACTTATTAAAAGTGTCATAATATTAATTAAGTTTTTAAAACATTGTTAGGTCGTTGGATTTTTTTTTTTTTTTTTTTTTGTAGCGTGATAATGAGTCTGCTTTTGGGAACTTCGTCATTCGAACACAAGCTTCCTTCACATCTGAATTCTGATGATGATGATCATGGTGATCTTGTTTGCCTAACCAGCGATGCAATGAAGAAAGTCAACGTCCGTCCGTCCGTCCGTCCCCGCCGGCGGAATTTATTTTAGTTACTATTATAAAGTGGAATTTAATTATTATAGGCGATGAGGGAAATATTACGTACACAAATTATATATATTAACTTTGATTGATGTAGCAGCAATCAACTCGCAAATTTTTTATTTTCGATTATATTTTCACATTTTCAGCAATAAAAGAAAGTTTCAATAGATAGTGTAGAATCTTTTTTGCGTTTGCATTACGAGGCTAAGATTCTACTTAAGGTATAATAAAGAATGCCTATCATTATGCGCATATAAATTATTAAATACTGCTTTTATTACTATTTTGTCCTTCTTTTATTATAAAAAATGTTCATATTTTTTTTATTAGAGAATAATAATGACGTTTTGATATTTTAATAATTTAAGCGCGCTAAATTTACAAAAATGCAACTTGCATGTTCGAGTCCAAATCTATTTTGATCTTTTTTATGATATTTTTTATACATAATTTAATTAGTTGAGATGTACATTATATTTTAGATTAATATATATTACTCATTTTTATTTTATATAATTTCAATATTCAATTTTTATTTTTTACTATAAACTTACATTTGATTAAATTTTTTATTCATTTTTCTTATTTTTCGCGTAAACATTTTTTAAGAAAGAAAAAGATAATTTAACTTAACTAACTAAATTATATTTCTTACTACCCACGTAAAGTGGATGCAGATATAAAAAGACACATGACGGGTTCTTTTAATATATAAGTAAAGGAGAGAAAATTATATTGGAGAATTTTTTTTTCAGATAATATAAAAAGAATTTTTAGGAATGAAAATTCAAAATTTGAATGTAACTAAAAGAAACAATTATTTTGATAGGTTGGTTTTTTAAAAATAAAAAATAAATAAATAAACCTTAATCACAGTTCATAAGATCATCCACGATAGTTTGCTCCCAAAATAGGTTAATAAATGGAGACAACAGTACCACATCAACTTTCTACTAACCTCTTATTTTATTAACATTTTCTCTCCAATAGTTTTATACTATAATAGGTTAATGAATGGACCTACTATAATAATATATTTATTTCACTTATAATATAAATATTTATAATCAATAGTTAAATTTATTTTACTAAATACAAATGAAAAATCATATAACATAAGAAATATAAATAATTATTTCATAAAATATTAATTAAAAATAAAAAAATCAAACGTGCATAAAAATATTATAAAAAATACATAAATTGCAATTACTAGAACTTGAATATTAAACATATTACATTAATTTTCACCGTTGTTATTTCTAAAACTTTCCCAAATATGCTGAATTAAATCCGATTGAAGTTGTTGATGCACCACACGATCTCGTAGTTCTGTCAACCGTTGAACATAACGATGAAACTCTTAGGGGCTTGTATTGCCTCGTTCATAGGATTTGCATCGTCCTCGTCATTTCAATTTGCTGCTGCATCCCCCTCATCTTCTATAATCATATTATGTAATATGATACATGCATACATTATATTCTTCAATTTTGATATGCTCCACGAACGAGCTGGACTACGTATAATACCCCACCGAGATTGGAGTACTCCAAATGCTCGTTCGACATCTTTTCGTGCTGCTTCTTGCATTTGTTTAAACTTGCATCGTTTTGGATCTAGCGGAGACGAGAAACTCTTCACAAAAGTTGCCCACTCGGGATATATGCCATCGGCTAAGAAATAATCTTTGTTGTACATCGTGCCATTCACTGTAAATTGTACGGGGGGAGCGTACTCATGCAAAATGTCATTAAATACCAGAGATTGGTTGAGCACGTTGATGTCGTTGTTAGACCCTGCAACGCCAAAGTAAGCATGCCATATCCAGAGGTCAGCTGATACGACTGTTTCTAGTATTATTGTAGAACAACCTTTATCGCCGCATATAAATCGACATTTCCATGCAACAGGGCAATTTTTCCACTGCCAATACATGCAATCAATGCTCCCAAGCATGCCAGGAAAACAATGACTCTCTGTGTGTAGATGTAACAAACGTTCGACATCCTCAGAATTTGGCCTTCTCAAGTATCGCTCTCCGTAAAGTTCACGAATGCATCGACAAAAGTTTGACAAACACTCTAAAACAGTAGTTTCACCAAGCTTTATGTATTCGTCGCATAAATCGGCCGGCGATCCCTTTTTTGTACTGCATCAACCCTCCATTGAAAATATTTAGAATAATTTTCAAGGTCATGGACAATTCTCATGAATAGCTCCCTTCTCATCCAAAATCTTCGACGAAAAATATTTGCAGGATATAGTGGATCGTCGGAGAAGTAATCGTTGAAAAGTCGAACAAGTGCTTCGTAGCGATCTCTTTTGTAATGCTTTCGAGTATAAGATCTAGAACTCCCATATTCATTTAGAGTCTTTTGAATCAACCACATCAGAATTTGGTCTTCACTATCGTCGTTGAGCTTCTCTTCGATCAATTCATCCAATTCGTTGCTAATATCACTATCATTGGAAGATTCAGACATTTTGACGTGAGTATGTTGTTGTTTGCAGAAGAAAGAGTGCAAGAAAGACTATTTTATAGATGGAAGATTATAAGAAATGGATAGTGTAAGATGAATGAGGTGATGATATATTTATAGAAGGAAAAAAGAAAAATAATTTTATTTTATTTTTATTTTATTTTTTAATCCTTCCTTTTTTTATAAAAATAATTTTTTTTTAAAGGGAAGGAGTCATTGGCTCTTTCCTTTTTTTTTTTGAAATAATTTTATTTTTTTAAAAGGGAGGAGCTGTTATAAAAATATTTTTTTAAAGGAAGGAGTCGTTGGCTTCTTTCTTTTTTTATAAAAATAATTATATTTTTTTGACTCCTTCCTTTTTTATAAAATTTTATTATGTTTTTTTAAAGAAAGGAACTCTTTTTCTTTTTATAAAAATAATTTTTTAAAAAAATATTAATTTATTGTATGTATTTATTTTTAATTAAATCATTTGTAACCCCTATTTTAATTAGCAGGCGAAGAGGTTCACGTTCATTGACATTCATAGACTCAGTCATTACAGATTGGTCAACGAGGCTCCTTTTTGGAGTTTTGATCGAAATTCTAGAATTATAGCTCTTAACATGTTGACCCGCCGAATCATTCGCCGGCTTCAAAATCTTCCGCCCTGTCCCTTTCCAGCACTGCCACTGATCGGCCATCTCTACCTTGGGACACACCCTTTCGACAAATCTTTAGTCAAACTCTCCCACAAAAGCGGCCCAGTATTCTTCCTCAGGTTCGTCATGTGTTTTTTACTTCTCAAAAAAATAGTTTACTAAATTAATTTCTCTTTATTATAAATACATTATATCTCTTTTTTTTAAGGAGAAAATTAGAGAAATAACAATTTAAGGCAACTTGACCGAGAATCCATGGCGTGCAACTTCATCTCCTTCAGCGGGGAGTCCAACACGTTCGAAGGAGCTCAGAGCAACGCCTCAACCCATAATGGTTCTATTTAAGTACTAGCTTTACTAATTATACTGAGTGCAAGAAATTAAGATAGTTTATTGGTGTGTAAGCGAGATATGGAAGCCAATAACAAGAAGTTAGATATAATATCAAGGGAGTTGATCAAACCGTCTTCTCCAACCGCCCTCGACCGGAAAGAGCTTCAACTATCTTTCCTAGATCAGTTAATGCCGCCCGTCTTTTTCTCTCTTCTTTTCTTCTATCAAAATAAACACCCTGATCACTCAAGAATTGATCTTGTTCAAGCTTCCGAGACAATTCTCCGTTTAAAGCAGTCTTTATCAGAGTGTTTAACCAAGTTCTACCCTTTAGCTGGAAGGCTGAATCCAGATCATCTCTCTGTTGAATGTGATGATTCTGGGGTGCTATTTGTTGAAGCTAAGGTTGATGCTCCCCTGTCGGAAGCACTCCGGGACACTCAGCTCGAAAATTTTGGACAATACTTGCCATTTGATCCATATACTAATGGCAGTGAAGAATCTGATGATAAGCCAAACGGAATACTATTTGTCCAAATCACTTGGTTTGGATGTGGAGGCAGTGCCGTTGGCGTACGCATCCACCACAAGGTAGCTGATCTTATGTCCTTGGTTACATTCATGAATTCATGGGCTGCCACAAACCGCAGGACTGCTGAAACTGAAAGTAGTACTAAATCGTTACTGATGATGAAGGAACCCAACTTCCACTTAGGAAGGCATACATTTCCTCGCCAGGTTGGCCATGAACCTTCCTTTCCTTCGCCTCCAACTGTGGAGAAAGGAAAGCTTGTGTGCAAGCGCTTTGTGTTCAACCAAGAAAAGCTAAAAGAGTTGAAAGAACTAGCAACTTCTTCCTCAGGATTGAAGGATCCCACTCGGGTTGAAGTGGTTACCGCTAATCTCTGGAAGCACTTGATCAGTGTGGCACGAGCCCAAAATCAAGATGATACTAACAGAACAATGTTCAGGTTAATGCATGGCGTGAACTTGAGAAACAGGGTGAGCAGCTTGGGCTTATCATCTAGTGACCATGAGTTTGCTTTTGGGAACTTGGTAATTGGAGCACAAGCTTCATTCACATCTGAATCTGACGATGATGCTGATTATGGTGATCTTGTTTGGCTTACGAGTGATGCAATGAGGAAAGTCAACGAGGATTATGTCTTCAATTTTGCAATCCCTTTGTTGAAAAGTTTGGGTGGTGGAACAGATGATGTAGAGCTACCAACAACAATGGTGACAAGGGATAGTATGTTTAGCAGTTGGTGCAGATATCCCTTGTACGAAGTTGACTTCGGATGGGGCAAACCTTCTTCGGTCGGCCCCGTTATCAACCTAAGCGTCAAGGTTGTAATCTTAGCAAGCACACCAAGCGAGGACGGGATAGAAGCGTGGGTTTGCTTGTCAGAAGATGAATTGGCTTTGCTTCCTGAGGAGCTTCTGTCAGTCCAAGCTACTAATCTTTTCCACCTGGATTGACTGATCCATGTTCTTGATCCAATCCAGCGGGTGGGTGGCATTTGTATTTTCAAATTGTAACCCACCAGGATCGATCTGGTTTCATCATGCTTAGCTTCTATTTCCATCTCTGCAAACTGAACCGAAGATTGTTAAATTTGATTATTAATGAACACCAAAAGCTTTCATTTAATATATTTACTCTGTGAAGTGTGTTTGAATTATTTGTTCATGAACAACTCTGCCATCGAGTGCCCAGCCAAGAGAAGATATGTTATATAAAAATTACATGGATTATTTGTTATGACTAATTAATAACATTATGTTAATGCTTGAAAAAAAAATTATGTCAAAAATTAAAATTTTCAACAATATATATTCTGAAAAATTTAAGGACACAGAATATTTATCCTAATAAACATGTTTTTGTTTTGGCATACCACAAAACTAAGAACTTATTCTTATAAAATAGTGAAGACTTATATACATTAGCATATGGACTAAATCCGAAGATAATAGAATAATACGTATATATATTCTAGCTTACATTAGAACTAAAATTGATAGTAAAAATTTAAACCAAAAAGGAACCATAGCAATTTATCATGCTGACAGATGATTGGAGCGATGGCGATGGAGATAGGGAGGGAAGTAGAAGAACAAGCAGCGGCAGCGGGGGGGCAAGGAGATCCGGGGAGAGGCAGCGGCAGCAGGGCTAAAGGGGGGCGGCGGCAGAGGGGAGAGGGGGAAGGGATGTGAGGTTTAAAGAAATTTCTTTAAAAATTAGTAACAATTAGGTTTAAAAAGAGGGCGATTAATAGATAAAATTGACGGAAAATAATAATACGATTATGAACGTCTAACTTACACAGTAGCCTGAATTCACATCTAAAATTATCTATGCAATGAACTAATTAGTGAACTATCGATAAATATTCAACCCATTGAGATCGACTCACAATCTGAAATAACGGCCGAAATCCTAAATGGATTGAACATTTATAAGGATCCGGATCATAAAATTGGTTGAAAACATTATGGTACTAATCATGATAAAAAAAATAGATTTGACAAACAATCAAATGAGTTAATCCGTTATCTTCTAAACTTTTTCGTAAAAAAGAACTAAAACTACTAAACGAAAAAAGAATGGAGACTAATATTACCACTCAAAAAGTAAGAGGGATCAAAAGTTGAATTATCCCTATTATAGGGAACCGAAACTGAATTTAAGCCTTAAAATTATCCCAATGAGGGTAGAAACAGTCAAAAGGTCTCGTTTAAGAAAATTTCAATAAGAATATAATCACTAGTTGGAAAACATGAGTTTTTTTTAAAAAAAATTTACAACCGCCAGATTCGAACCCCGACCTCCCAGTTGTAAGGCCCAACCTTTATCACCTCTCCAAACCCTTTGGTTTGATATTCGTGTTTACACGTCGCACGAGGTAAACTTGTCAAGCTTCCCGTCAAGCCTAGGATTTGCATCCCCATTTGTTTTCATCTTTTTTCTTTATTTATTTATAAATGTAACGACATTGATTAACGAAACAAGAAAAGTTGACTTTCTCACCAGTTATAGTGATAGTGGAAAAGTTGATATCCATGAATTGCGTAGTTAGAATCCACACAAACATGTAATAAAATCCATGAGTTTCATTCATGCTTGTAACTAATGCTATACCCCTCTCATCTCAAAATATAATTCATGGTTAACCAATCACACATACTAAGGTATCACACATTTTTATAAATTTTAATTGTAAATCTTGTTATATATTTATTTAATATTATTTTTTATGATAGTTTTATAATTTAGAATAGTGCATAAAAAAATAAATTTCAATGAAATTGTACATTAAATAAGGGTAATTGACTAAAAATAGTGACAAGTGACTTTTATTCCACTGTAGTTGATCAATACTAATCACTTCAAACGTGATTAACTGAAGAGTAGCATTGTATTTTGTGCATGCATTTAATAGCTCAGCATTCAACTCATAAAATCAGGCTGAGGATTATACTTAGCTTCATACACACAACACAAATTAATAAAGAAGAATTGTTGACCATGCCTATTTTCGACGACTTGAAATCACAATAACCTTTTTTCCCTACAAAATCAGTGCAATTTCTTTTATTTTGTTCCTTAAAACCCCCTACCCACCAAACGCGGCGCATTTTTCAATCTTTGACAACACATTATATGGGATTGTGAAGTAGGAGAATCAGTGCAATTGCCATCTTTCATTTTTGTAGTCAGCGCCAAATAGTACTCTCTTTATGGCTTTGTTTGGATTCTATCTAAAAAAGGAGAAGTTAACGTTTCTCCAAAAATTTCAACTTTCACTTCCCCGAAAGCAAGGAATAATAAGCTAAAACATTCATGTCAAACCATGACGTTTGATGTTTAATCTATAAGTCAATGATAGTGTAGTTAACATTGGTATGGCAAATCTTGAAGATAAAGACATTTATAAATATGATCATAAAAGAAAAATTAAAAAAATTTGACAAAATCAGAAGACAGAAAATTCTGCGAAAAAGTGTGTGCCCCTTTCTAAACCAGCACATGTATTTATATTAAAACTTTACCAAACCCTTTGCAATCAGGAAACCATATTGGGTAACTACCATAACTGCAAACTATTTACAATTAGGAAATAATTCTAGTTTCCTAATCTCAACACCCCCCTCTAGTTGGAGCATGCGGATTCCGAATGCCTAACTTGGATACAAAAGAATCAAACTGCTGCTTCCCTAAGGCCTTGGTCAAGATATTTGCTAACTGAGAATTAGAAGTAACATAGGACATGAACACCAGACCCTGAAGCACACGCACGAAATGACAATCAACCTCAATATGCTTAGTGTGTTCATGAAACACAAGATTTGCTGCTATATGCAAAGTAGACTGGCTATCACAATATAACTTAACCAGTTGCTTATGAGAAATACCAAGACTCATAACCAAACCCTTCAACCACTTTACCTCACAAACTGTAGATGCCATAGCCCGGTACTCAGCATCTGTAGAAGAATGTGCCATTGTATGTTGTGTCTTGGTGCGCCAAGATACCGATGAAGAACCAATCTGAACAAACTAGCCTGAAAGAGAACGACGTGTGGTAGGACATGTAGCCCAATATGAATCACACCACGCATACAACTATAAATCACGATATGAATGGAGCACAATACCTTGGTCTGGATTGCCCTTCAGATACCACACAACCTGGAGTGCAGCTTCCCAATGTGGAACCCGGGGTTGCTGTATAAACTGTGCCAAAACATGAATAGAGCAGGACAACTCAGGATGTGTGGCGGCAAAATAGATGATACGCCCCACCAACTGTCAATAACTAGCAGGATCATCAAGAAGATCACTCTCTGTGGCAGACAAATGATGGTTCTGCTCTAAAGGAATCGCAACAGGTTTACTTCCCAATATCTAAAGCATACTTTCTTTGGCATAGAAAAAGACCTGTAGTATTTCGAGCTATTTCTATACCCAATAAATACTTCAGAACACCTAAATCCTTCGTATGAAAACACTTGCTCAAATATAACTTAAACTGAGCAATTGCATGACTATTATTCCCAGCAATAACTAAATCATCAACATAAACCAAGACATGCATACGAACTGAACCCTGTTGGAAAGTAAACAATGAATAATAAACATATGACTTCCACGGTACCATGAGAGTTATTATTCATCTTGTACACCCAACAATATCCGATAGCTCGCTTCCCAGGAGGAAGAGATACAACATCCCAAGTATGATTTTTCTCCAAAGCTTGTATCTTTTCTTTCATTGCAGGACACCAATTAGGATTGGCTGTAGCCTCGGTAAAAGAATGTGGCTTAACCTGAGAAGCTATAGCTGTAAGAAAAATCTTATGCGTAGAAGAAAAAGAAGTACAAGTAACATAATCTGCTATATGATAGGTGTACCTGAGGCAAATGATGGAGCAGGAGAGGTGGCAGGAGGGGAGGAAGGGACAAGCTGTGTGAGACACAAAATCATGTAACCGAGTAGAAGGTATCTTAGTTTGATGACCACGACCCAACACTTCATCAGAATCATTACCGGAAGAGACCTGGCCGGGGCTAGCACTGGTGCTGGGTCTTCACCATCTAGCCGCGGCGGTGGTGCCCAGACCACAGCACCACCGCCACACGGCGTCAGCGACGACAAGGGTGGACTGTCACCGCCGACGCCTGGAATTGTGTCGCCGCTGCCCGCTTCCAAAGATTGGCCTTGGTGGTTGCACATTTTCCCAAAATCGTTGCTCAAAAACATCTGCATCGTCTTCCTATGGTCGTCGATCGCACTGTTGGAACCACTATAGGAGAAGATGCAGGTTTTTTATAGGGAAAAACATGCTCACAGAATTCAACATCCCTTGAAATCATAATATTTTACTTATCAAGATCATATACACGCCATTCTTTTTTTCCAGGTGGATACCCAACAAATACCCCTCGGTTACTCCCACTGGCGAATTTATCACCCCCTCGGTCCTTGTTATGGACGTAACAAAGACAACAAGAAACTCTCAAGTGAGTCAAATGAGGGGTCCTTCGATGCAACATCTCAAAAGGTGACTTATTATCCAAAACAGGTGTGGCATACGATTAATCAAATAAATAACAGTCAACACACAATATCCCCAAAACTCAACTGACAAATGAGCTTGAAAAAGTAAAGAGCACGCTACACCCAAAATGTGCTGGTGTTTGCGTTCCACCCTACCATTCTGTTGTGGTGTATAAACACAAGTAGTTCCATGCACAATCCCAACTTAACGAAAATATTCACTTACGCCAATGAATTCAGTCTCATTATCACTCCTAACAACCTTAACCAATTTGTCATATTGTCTAGTCACCATGGCAAAAAATCAGGCAAACTGTTGGAAACCTCAGTTTTGTCACACAACAAATAAACCCAACTTGCACGAGAAAAATCATCCACAACAATTAAAAAATACCACATAAAGCAGGAACTAGATACGGACCTCCAACATCACAATGAATTAAATCAAAACTGGCACTACTTTTATTTAAACTTAAAGGAAAAATATCATGAGTTTGCTTGGCTTGAAAACACACATTACAAGCCTTATTCAATTTGCCAGTCACTAAACTAGAACAATCAACTAAAATTTGTTCAAATACTCTAGAAGAGGGATGTCCTAACCATTGATGCCAAATATCTGCAGAAACCGTAGAAACTGAGGAATTCGCTGCAGTAGTTATCCCCCAAAGAAAGTAGAGCCCCCAAAACTGCTCACCCACTGCAATCACCTGCCTCGAATTGGAATCCTGAATCACACAAGAAACATCAGTAAACTGTGCTGTATATCCCGATTGAGACAACAGCTGATACAAATAAATCAAGTTACACTTTAACTCAGGAACAAACAAAACATTAAGCAAAGTTAATGTAGGACTCAGTTGCACAGTCCTTGATTTGCATGTACTAGTAGTAATCCCATTAGGAAAAGTCACCACCCAGCTAGGAATATCAACCAGATTAGAAAAATTCTTCAAGTTGGCTGACATATGATTTGTAGTACCACAGTCATATATCCAAATATCAGTAATCTGCTTATTAGTAATATGCAACAATGCTCATACCCTTCTGTGTACAACTAGCAATATCCATACGCAGATGCTGAACACGGGTAACATCCACAACTGAAAACCTTTCATGAAGTTATCGCCACAACATGCTGGCCACTTCCACATCAGGAATCATAGTACGCAAAGTGGGTTCAATGGTGTTCATAATCCAAGAAGCAGTCAATGAATGATTGGCACACCAATCTGATTCCCTCTTAGTTTCGGCTGCTGGCCTTTCAAAAAAAACCATCAAGAAAACCAAACTTCTTTTGAGCCTTAATAGCCCCACGAAATGACCGAGACCACTCTTCATAGACCGAGACCACTCTTCATAGTTGTCTCCCTTAAGTTGCACATGGGTAATCAACAACCCAGGATGATCAGCTGTAATCAAAACATATGGGCTAATAGTTTTCTAATCATCATCCCTACCATTGCTACTTGCAACATCCTTAGGAGGAGTAACTGGTTCCGACATCGTAACCGCAACAAAAGAATCGCCAAGAAAAACCTTGCACAAAACACAAACTCCGGTGCTGCTGAAAATGAGCCGCGAACAGACTCCGAGGTAGTGACAAAATCGCGGCGAAGAAAACCCGACAACGACTTGACGAAGAAGAAACTGACAAAAACACAACAATTATTCAAACCGAACAAGCAAATTGAATTAGCAGAGGTCCGCTGCTCACAAGCTTAACCCAAACATTACCGGGGTTTGGTTGTACAACAGTCGAAAACTTTGACGCAAAAGAAAAACCCTAGGAAAGTTTTTCCTGCTCTCATACCATGACAAAATCATAAGACATAAAATTCTAAAAAAAAAGTATGTGTGCCCCTTTCTAGGTCAGCACATATATTTATATTAAAACTTTACCAAACCCTTTACAATCAGGAAACCCATATTGGGTAACTACCATAATTACAAACTATATACACTTAGGAAATAATTCTAGTTTCCTAACGTAAACAAAATTCCAAGACAATAATAGCTATGCTACAGCTCTGAAGCAACTTGAACATTTATATCAATCATGGCGATAGATGTTTAACATAAGTCAATGAAAGTGTAATCAACATTAATTCTAAATGCTAATGGGTAAAGAATATCAAATTATGAAGTTGAAAAAAATGCTAAATATGACGTGTTTGGAAGACATGGATTTATGGGAATAAATATATAATATAGAATATTAAATCGATGTTGATTAGGGTTCATGGGAATGATGAAAAAGACTCAAAGGGAACAATTACAACCTAAACAATTCCATAATGAATGTTAAGGTTGGATCTAGATCCCCCTAAAATGCTTGTTTAATCAAACTAGAACCACTTGTCCTAAACAATTTTAAATGAGGATTTGATTCGGTACTGTTGAAAGCCCAATACAAGCCCACATGTGTTTTCAAGGGGCCTTATATGGTGCTCTCAAGGGCTGTTGGGCCAGTCAAATTATTTTTTAAGTCAAACCCAATATTGGGTTAAGGTCAAGCCCAGTCCACAAGTAGAAAAATCCGCTCTAATATCATGTTGAAAGAGCAATACAAGCCCACGTGTGGTTCCACCTCAAAACCATTTGACAATAAAAGGAGTAGTACATGAGACTTATATGGTGCTCTCAAGGGGCCTATAGTTTCGATATGGGACAAGTGAACCATAGACATTTTCATTATTTCAACAGGTAGGGAAAGATTGATTTTGTCAGATGACTAATAAGACAATATCCAATCATAAATCGTGATCCTAAAGTTTAATAATTTCCTTCCATATAATTGAGAAATTTTTAATCAATTTTTTGTTAGAATTTCAACTTGAAAGAGTGCAAATGAATAGCAAGAAATATAACAAATCTTAATACCAAATCAAACACACAAGAGATATCATAGTCTACTAGAACCATGCATTTATTGTGATTCTAACATTTTTTTTAAAAAAAAAAATCAGTTTTTTTTTCATCCACGCACGCCGTGTCTTGTCTCTCACATATGTAGAAATTATATATCAATCGCGAGCTTTTGCAACCTCTTAGCGTTGTTTTAATTTGCTATGTATTTGTATTTTGATGTTGTATTTAATGTATTCTTATGTTTTACATGGTATATTCTTACGTGTTACCTAATATATTCTAATATTTTAAATGATGTATTTTAATGATTACTGTGATTTTTATTTTTTAATATTTAAAAGAATGTATTTTTATGTTATAATTGATATATTCCCATGTTTTAATGATTTAAATGATGAAATCTGACTTTGAAAAGTGATATATTATCATGTATAGTTGATATATTCTCGCGCAAAACTTTTTAGAAGATAGTGTGCAACCAAACACGCGAATAGTTGCGTGAGCTTGGGGTCTCTCGCGATCTGTAGTACGAATCAATAATGTTTTCATATACACACTAAAATCATAATAGAGTATCATGATATAGAATTGAGAATGAAACAATTAAGTGGTTTCGTATAAAGACAAGATTGGAATATGATTAATCATGATTCATGTCCCGACGGTTACATTGAACTTCATTATAATAAGAAAAAGATTACCTCACTAAGTTGAAATTGATAAAACTGAAAAACTTGTTACAATAAATGATAATGTCCTTGGGAAATCGCAAGTTATAACTTAGAAAAATTGAACTATTACCTTCTGATCTCCTTCCTATCACTTTCCATTTCCTCGTTGGATAAGATCGAAGAATCGTTATAGAGATGTAAGTGATTTTCATTGAACTTTATAAATATTATATTCTGATCCTCTTTCCAGTCACTTTCCATCTCCTCATCAGCTAAAATCGAAAGATTGTTGAGGAAATGTAAGTGGTTTTGGTTGGACTTTCTAAATATTATCTTTTGAAATGAAAGTCTAAATACTTAGTGATATAAGTGGTTTTGACGTCAACACTCCTGTGGAGAGAAACTTGCTAAAATCATATTTGGACTTCCCAAATATTACCATATACCTGTAGGTACATATACCTGTAACTATATTTAAAAATAAAGTGACGACAATCATTAATTTTCTAAATTTGAATTAATCTTTTAATCATTACATTGAGTTGTCATCACTTTCTGACTAGCGCCTACCGGTAAGGGATTGATATCATTGCATGCTCTTCCTTGGTGAAATTGGTTTCCGACAGTCATTGAAGAAAGTAATTTCGTTTGCGGCAGGGGTTCCTTCTTCTCTTTCGCATGGGTAGCAAACAAAGAACTAAATGTTATTTCTTTGGCAGGGACCGTTGTTATATTGGGTGTACCAAGCGAAGGAAATTGTTCGTCGAGAGGGGCCGGGGGCGGCTGAGGTGGTTGATCCGACGTGTCCATCCTGTTGACATTGTAGCAGTAAGGATAGCGGCGGTTAGGGCAGAATAGCATTTTTTTCAGAGATCAGATATTTAAAAATATTGGAAAAATCACCTCAAATATTTGAAAAAATCACCTAAAACAAAATAATACGTCATTTAAAATAGAATAATATGCCACTTATAACATAAGAATACATCACTTATAACATGAATACATCACCTTTTACATTATATATTTATATATATTTAGCAAATAGTCCCACATATCCCAGCAGAAAAGGCAGACCGACGGGATTGGGTACTCTGTTATTAAAAATAAATAAAAGTGGAAATCAGGTACAAGGGGCAGTGCCACAGCGTACCCCAAGCCCCACTAAAACTAAGTTCTCCCTTCCCTTTCTAACTATACAGACATCAATACGCTCAAACTCCCCTATCTAGTACATCCACCAATACGCCCAAGGCACTTATTATCTTTCTGTTTGTTGTTGCAGAGAGTTTGGCCATTCTGCAAAGACTTTAGAGCTCTGCAGTGGAGTGATGAGGTCAGGACCATGAATTTTGTCGACTATGGGATTGGATATTACCATGTGAAATGGAGATACATGATTGAAATTAGAACCAGTATAAAGATTTAGGAACAGAGTATTTTTCTTAGGAAAATGCGGTTTGAGAACTTTGTAAGAAAGCACTTGTGAGGGTTGAAGATACAATTGTATCACATTATATATTTTTTAATAAATTATTGTTTATTATTTTAATTAAACTTTTAAATTAATATATTTACCTTCAAAAGTTAACACTTACCTATGTTATCAAAATTTAGTTATTTAATACTTATATATGTCATGAAACTTGTCTATCTAAACAATTTATTTTGTTTCAAATGCTATAAAAAAATCAATTATCGTCACATAAAAATTTTGTGATAATTTTTTATTATACATACTTATATGTGTCACGATATATTATTTATTTTCTTATGCTTTTATGTATTAATATTTTTACAATGTAGTATATCTTAACAAATAAAATTGTCATATTATATTATTCTGAATTTTCATTGTTTGTCAAAATTTCATTTATGCATTTAACTCATCAAAGCTCAATATAGTTAGACTAAATGAATTTTTTGCCAAACAAATATTAAGACATATATAACTCGTGTCAAACTAAATGTTTCCTAAAACTCTTTTATGCCAAACTAGGGTTTTGCTATAAATTATGTTTTGTCAAACAACGATTTTGTCGAAACTTTTTTTTGCCAAACTAAGGTTTTTCCGAAACTATTTTTTGTCAAACTAGAGTTTTACGGAAACTATTTTTTGTCAAACTAGGATTTTGTAAAAAAAATCGTGTTTTGTAAAAGTAGAATGTTGCCACATAAATGGTAATTATTTTTCTTCACAGTTTTTTAATTATGAATTATAATAAAAATATTTTTATTAAAAATAAAAATATTATTATTATAATAAAAATATTAATTATTTTTATTTTTATTATTATTTAATATTTTAATAGAAAATTAGTATTTTAAATTTTTTATTTATTATAATATTAATATAATATTATACGAGTTCGTATACGGTGGGCCTATAGGAGTATGGTGAATTTTACTCATACTTTAGCCCGCGCGCTTCCCAGTCGCATTATACACGCATGGTAACACGCGACTTAATTAAACCCGAATACTTTCCTTTCTCCCGCTCTGAAACTGAAAACCCAAAACCCTTCCTTCGCGCTCTCAAACCGATTTCATCCCCACGATCTTCATCTTTCCATTAACAACATCAGATCACCACAATCTAAATTTCTAACCTCAAATACGTTCAGAGACCACTGCATTTCGATTTTCTGCTCTTCTTTCAGTTTAGAAAACACCATAACCATCATCTGCGCGAAGAAAAGCTTGCTGTTCAACTCAAACGCTAAAAAAAGTCTCCAAATCGAACGAAAAACTTGCTGTTTTTCTCAAACCAACGTTTTTCCTGCTTTGACATTTATCTAGAGGTACAAAATCCTAATTTTTTAACCATTATACATACCTATCATAGGATTTCAATTTTATAACCGTTATTTTCTTTGAATAATTAGGGTTCTAATGTCTATATTCTTCTAATCTGATATATGTTTTCAATTGATCTGATGTCTGTTTATGCTGTTAATTTTGTTTTTGTTCTTCGAAATGAATTTCTATCAAAATTAGTGATCTGATGTCTATATTTTGTTGATCTGATATATGTTATATGTTGATCTGATCTCTTTATTATCGTGATCTGATGTCTATTTTAGTTCATTGAAATATTTGCCTTCCATATTTTGTGACCTGATGTCTGTATTCTTTTGGTCTGATATAAATTTTCAGTTGATCTGATGTCTGTTATAAGCTATTAATTTTGTTTTAGTTCTTTGAAATAATTTTTTATAAATATTTGTGATCTGATGTCTGTATTCAAGTGATCTGATATATGTTTTCAATTGACCTGATATCTCTTATATGCTTTTAATTTTGTTTTAGTTCTTTGAAATAAGTTTCTATCAAAATTACTGATCTGTTGACTGTATTTTTTTGATCTGATCTCTGTTTTATTTTGATCTGATGTATGTAGTCAGTTGATCTGATGTCTTGTTTTTTCTCAGTTGATCTTGACTGTTAATTTTGTGTTAAATAAGTGAAATGATTTCTTTCAAAAACAGTGATCTAATGTATGTTTTTTTGTTATCTGTTTCCTGTTTTTCGTGATCTGATGTCTTTTGTATTTTGATTTGATATTCAATGTTATGGTTCTTTTAGTTCTGTGAAATGATTTTCTATCAAAATTAATGATTTGATGTTTGTTTTCAGTTCATCTGATGCCTTCATTTTCTTGATCTGATATAAGTTATATCCTGATTTGATTTATGTGTTAAATTTGTTTTCATTCTGTGAAATGATTTTCTTATAAAATAGTGATCTGATGTCCATTTTTTGATGATCTGATGTGAGAATTAAGTTGATCTGATGTGTGTATTCAGTTGATCTGATCTCTGTGTTTTCGTGATCTGATGTCTGTCATATGCTGATCTGATCTGATGTCTTATATCTGCTGATTTTATATCTGCTTTCTTCTAATATGATATCAACTTAATTTCGCTAACATACTTTTACTCTGACATATTACAGGAAACAACAATATAAACATAATGGCTGATAAAACAAAGCAAGTTATTGAAGCACAAGATGACAGTTCAGATTTTCAAGAAACCCCTAGCAAGTCGTTACAACATACATACAAACGTACATCGGACAAGAAAAGAAAAGAACAGGAAGTTGTTCAACCATCCCAAAAGGAGAAAACAAGTAAAAGGATGAAACTACCTGCAAAGAAGAAGACAAATGAAGAAATACTTCAACAATTGCAGAAGAAGGATTTGCAGCAGAAGCAGCAACAGAAAAAGACCAATGTGATGGTCAATAAGGAAAAGAAACAGAGCGATGTGGATGTCAAAATCAAAAAAAAAAAGAGAAAAAAGAAAAGAGAAAGGACAATGATGATGATGCTGATAATGAGATGAGCAAAAGATTCAGTTGCAGTACATCTCCAAATGGTATAAGTTTCGTGGTTTCTAGACTCTCAGAACCACAAAGAAATGCTGTGAGGGATATAAGCTTTGGCAGCTTCCTCAGTATCAACTACACCAAGATGCCAAACAAATTGGGACAATACCTGCTCAAAAAATTCAACTCTCTCAAGTTGAGACTGGAGCTGGAACAAGATACAGTTATTCCCATTGCTGAAGAAGATGTGGAAGTGGTTCTTGGCTTCCCAAGAGGTCCAATTGAAGTTGAAGAATGCACAGCTGCTGAGTCAAAGGGTGAACATTATGAGCAGAATGTCGAATGCTACTGTCAAAGATTTGGCATGCCACTCACAAAAAGACCAACCATCAAGCAGCTTGAGCAGTACATTGTCAACCATCAGGACTACAGTGACATCAACTTCATCCAGGATTTCCTTATCTACCTGGCCACCACATTCTGTACCATCATGGGAGCATCAACAACATCAGATATCGGCTCCTCAAATCCCTAAACAGCATTGATCAAATAAGGCAGCTAAACTAGTGTAGCTACACATTCAGAGCATTAGTGGAATGTCAAGAGAAGTATTTCCACAAATATGGCACAACATCAACAGCCTATAATGGACCACTCTCTTTTCTGATTGTAAGTCTCTCATCTGGCTTTTCTGTATTCATTTGATTACTGATCTAATGTCTGTATTGTTTTGATCTGATGTCTTTTATATGTTGATATGATGTGTATATTTTCTAATCTGATGTTTGTTTTAGTTCAGTTAAATATTTCATTTCAATAACTTGTGATCTGATGTATGTATTCATTTGATCTGATATCTGTTTCCTGTTGATCTGATGTCTGTTATATACTGTTAATTTTTTTTTAGTTGTTTCAAATAATTTTCTATCAAAATTACTGATCTGATGTGGGTATTGTTGTGATCTAATGTATATTATATGTTGAAATGATATCTGTTTCATCTTGATCTGATGTCTGTTTTAGTTTGTTAAATGCTTTGCTTCAAAAATTTTATTTTTTTAACTCACACCTAACGTATATTCTTCAGTTATTCTATGTTGATAGGGTTGTGTATGGAATTCACAAAGATATTCTAAGAAACCTACCAAAATTCACAAACTGGAGTCAGAGTCAACTCTTTGAGAGAGCAAGACTCGAAGAGAAAAATGAAGGACATGGTCAAGGCTGGATAAGAGAAAGGGCTACAGCCGAGGTGCATGTGGAAAAACAACAACATGCACATGCTTCTGAAAAGACTGAAAAATCGAAACAAGCTCCAACCACATCAAAGAGCAAGGTAAACTTCTGATCTGATATGTTTTATTTGATGATCTGATGTATTTTTTTCTTGATCTGCTGTCCGATTGTTAAGTACATTTTATTTCTATAGTATGCGTTCTTTTATAGTTCTGATCTTATATGTGTTATGTGCTGATCTGATGTTTACTATTTGATGATTTGATTTCTATATAATGGTGCTTTGATCTCCATTTGTTAAGTATGTTTTAATTTTACAGTATGGTTTCTTTTATAGTTGTGATCTGATATGTATTATATGCTGATCTGATATCTATTTTTTCATGATCTGATGTCTCTATAACGATGCTTTGATCACCCTTTTTTTAATTATGTTTTCATTCTATAGTATGCTTTCTTTCATAATTCTGATATGATATGTCTTATACGCTGATCTGATGTCTATTTTACCGTGATCTGATTTATCTTTTATATAGTAATATGAAACAAACTAACTATAACAATTATCTTCTGCAATAGGATTTTGAAAATGCTGATGAAATGACGCAATCAGTGGTTGATTTGGCCAAAGTCCATGATGGCTTTCATCAAAGCATGGCACAATGTTGGGGCAGCAAACAATCTAGAAGGTGCTGCAGTATTTGCCACAATAACAAGCACAGTGGAGGGGATTATCTGTGACATGAGGGAGAAAAATACAACTCCTGAGCAACAATGTCAATCCTTAAAAGAAGAAAATGAACCAACGCTATCACAGGATGCAAGGTTCTATGCGGCATGTGCAGAAATTGCAGATAAATTACAAGAGGATTACAACAATATGCAGAAGAAATCCGCCACTGTACGCTTGGAAGATGATATGCCAAATTTTAACCTCTGTACACCTTCAGAAGATGAAGAATCTGCACCTCAAGACAGCTTTCATGAAGCAGAAAAAGAACCAATACAAGAAAATATGGTAGAGGAAAAGAAAAAGAACCTCAGTCACCACACATCTCTCCAATAACCCTGGAACAAAAAGAAGTTGAACCAGAAATGGAAATGGAAG
The DNA here is from genome assembly GCA_030378225.1 of Knoxia roxburghii. Taxonomy (NCBI): domain Eukaryota; kingdom Viridiplantae; phylum Streptophyta; class Magnoliopsida; order Gentianales; family Rubiaceae; genus Knoxia; species Knoxia roxburghii. The sequence goes on along the minus strand of CM059420.1, from coordinate 36,985,703 downwards.
AGATAGAAATGGATGAGAGCAGAACAAAACATAAGGAAGATCCAATTTCAAAGCAATTGGTGTACAAAATGTTAGTAAAGGAGAAAGAAAATCTAGATGCAGAGAGTGGAAAAAACAAGAATGAAAAAGAAAAAGATAGGGAGGAAGAGAAGCCTGAAGAAACAGAAGCTACCAAGGAGAAAGAGAATGCGAAAGGGAAAGCTTCTGTAAATTTGACAGAATCACAAGATAAAGATACTGAAAGAATGGTGGAGGATGCAGTACTGCTTGCTACAAACATTAATGCAGTCATTTCAAAAGCAGATCAGACTCCAAAAGAAGCCATGACTTCAAAAGCTAATAAAGACATAGCAGAGCTCATAACGTAAGTAAAAATAAACTACAATCTTATATGATATCTTTAATTGAATAATTTGATATGTTATATCTACTGATATGAACTTTATTTCCAGCATGATCAATGAAGAGCCAGACAATGCTGAGGAAGCTGTCATCTTGTCACCAAACTCAAGACATCGAGATAGGCAACTCCCTGTACGTTTGAGATCAGATTTTTGGCTCAAGACGCCTAGACCATTTTTGATGATCTCAAGGAGAGAGATACTGTTCACCGATTATGCTTACCTAACAGGGACAAAAGAAAATAAAATCAGTGAGTAGTAAGTTCTAATCTTGTCTTTTTAATATGATATCTAATATCCAATTATCTGATGCCTACTGTCTTTTGATATGATATGTGTAAAATACATAATTTGATCCTTTCTAAAAAATGTATGATTTCTTTTATATTATTGATCTGATATAAATAGTCTTCTGATCTGATGTCTATAGTCCTCTGATCTGATATCTACTGTCTTGTCATCTGATATCTTTATATGTTGGTCTGTTGTTTACATTTTGTGATCTGATTTCTATTATATGCTGATCTGATTTGTAAATTTTGGGATTTCAACATACTTTTGTTAACATTATTTTGATTTACGCATACAGAGAACAACTCTACTCCGATGGATCATATATAATAATGGACCGATCGGACTTCCTGACCATGCATCCAGGGGAATGGATAACAATATCGGTACTAAATGCATAGATCACACATATGAACTTCAAAGATCCAACAAGCATGTTCATGTCTCAACAATTTTGCGTAAGATATGAATCCCTTATAATTTTAATATGAAATTCATTTTCAAAAATATATACATATTATTCCATCTGATATGAATTAAATTCATCATCTTTTCAGCTTTCACTAATGGAAGATACACTACATCAACGTCTAGAGTTCATATCATCAATGGATGATTACAACAATTCAAAGAAAAGACATGACGCTGCCAAGAAGTTAGGCGTCCCTCGTACCCCCACAATACCAAAACCAGTATTTCTTCACTATGAGGTTAAACCTAAGATTCTGCACATCATGAAAAGTCAATTCATAGATGATGTCACAAGAGCCAACAAAAACATGGACACATTAAATGTAAAAATGGTAAGTGCAATTTTAATTCCTCTATTCAGTGAATTCAATATATAAAAATATCAACTTCTAATTAGTATTATACTTTGTGCAGATCTTCATCCCAATATATCAGCATGAGCATTACTATACTTTATGTATAAATGCAATGGCGAGAAAAGTAGTCGTACTTAATAAAAAAATTCCAAAAAATACTTGGTACACTGCAATTCCCGAACTTATGGTAAATACCTGTCTCATATCTGATATATTCTTTCCCTTGATCTGATATATTCTTTCCCTTGATCTGATATATTATTTACCTTGATCTGATGTCTTCTTTCCATTGATCTGATGTCTTTTTTACACTGATCTGATATGGTTTTACACTAATCTAATATCTTCTTTCCCTTGATCTGATGTCTTCTTTCCCTTGATCTGATGTCTTTTTTACATTGATCTGATATGGTTTTACACTAATATGATATCTTATTTCCCTTGATCTTATTCATTCTTTTAACTGATCTGATATCTTCTTTTCACTAATCTGATATCATCTTTTCAATAATCTGACATCTTTTTTCATTATTAATGCAACTGCAATATTTTGTTGAGATAATAAATGGGACATCAGCAGAAAATTTTTTTGGAAATCTCAAAGAGTATAAAGTGGAGTATCCAAAATTGGCCTGGCAAGATAACAACAACCACACTGATTGTGGCATTCTTACAATGAGACACATGGAGCTCTACAGAGGACAAACAACTCAGACTTGGGATACAGAGCTCACAAGAGAAGCACGCAAGAGCAAAGCTGCTCTCAATAGGGCTCTACAGATTCTTAGGATCAAGTATTCTTATAATATAATGGCTTCTCAAACAAATACAATGAAAGATGAGGTCAAGGCCAAAATTAGAAATTTATAGTACAAAATTGTAAAAAGTACTTGAGTCTAGTCTTTAGAAATTAGAAATTTATATTAGTCTAGTTTTATAGGACAATATTGATTGTAAATGACAATGTTCAGTTTTCAATTATATGAAATATATATTAGCCTTTTATTCCAAATTTCACAATTGTTCCAAATTCTATCAAAATGGTCTATTTTCTGTTGTTATATGATATTTATTTTCTGCTGATGAAATCATATCTAATATCATATCAACTAACAACTAATATAGAATCAAGTAGTAACAGATTAATGTATCAAATCAACTCAAACGTAATATCAGATCAATTCATAACTAATATTATATCAACTAATACCTAATATGATATCGCATTATTGATATGATATCTATAATACTTTGATCTAATATCTATAGTACTCTGATCTGATCTCTATAGACCTCTGATCTGATCTCTATATACTTCTGAATTGATGTCTATATTCCTCTTATCCGATGACCACAGTCCTCTTATCTGTTCTCTATAGACCTCTGATCTGATGTCTGTAATACTCTGATCTGATGTCTATACTCCTGTGATTTGATATCTTCTAGTCATTGTTATGAAACGACTAAATACAGTGAAAAGAAATCACATAAAATAACTATCAACTCACAAAAAAATCATATAACATACAATCTCTCCCCACACAACAGCAAGTCATTTAATGTTTTGTATCAACTAACTAAAAGAATTCATATAAACTATAACTACAACTACAACTTCTCCACAACAGGATTTACAAAATTACCATCAACAACTCCACAATTTTCAATCCCCATTGATGCGACCTGTTCTCTAGTATACAATGCAAATGCTTCTGCTTTCTTCTTCTTTCCTCTTGCCCTATTGCACTTTTTCTCCGCAACGCTTTTTGGACGAATGTTTCTAACACATTTTTCTCTTCTTCTCTTCGGATCTCTAATTTCATTAATGTTTGAACCATCTTCTTTTTCACCAACATAGGATGGACCAACCTCTGATTTAATATAAACTCTAGCCAAATTGAAGTGCTTGTCAAGAATAGAACGTGCAACAGAACTAGACTGTGCAGTCTAATTAAATCCAAATATTTTCTGCTTGCTTCAACTCTCCAAACAGAATCTGAATCTTTCTCAAAGCTACTCGATGTCAACAAACAATCTTCTTTCGAATAATAATCACAGCTATTTGCACTCTTATTCCACCTTTTCAATATATATTTCTCAGGGATTCTCTACAGTATATAACAAATATAAAATTAATCACATCAGATCAAATAATAACTAATATCATATCAACTAGCAACTAATATCAGATCAATCACATTACATAGAGAATAATCATCAGCAAACTAAAAAAAATACATCACTTAATTGTAATATCAGATCAACTCAAACATAATATCAGATCAAATTGAACCTAATATCAGATCAACTCAAAAAAAAAAAAGCTCTGAAGTTGCAATAAATACGTACCGAGTAATTATTCAGATTTAGCACACGAAGAGCATGCGAGCATGACAACCCAGCCTCAGAAAAAAGATTACAAGTGCATCTCACTGTATACTCATTCTCATCAAAATGAACAACGTGTCGAAACAAATCAAGTTTGGTACGCCAAACCTGATATTCATAAACACCATTATCGCTACTCGTCTGCAAGTGATTATATGATAACATCTTGATATACAGCTCCTGAAATCTTACAAACACCTCTATTGTATAAACCTCAGCAGCATGTTGAAGCATTAATGAATCTCCAACAACAGGATCAACCCTTCCTCTACATCTAAAATCTTCTGCAATGCCATTGTTTTTCCACTCAGTCACAACATCAAGAAACTACTGATAGAAGTCTCACAAAGTAGAAGTTTTCGACAACTTCATTGAAACCGAACGATTGGTTGTCTCACATCTTTGGGAAGAAACTGCCCCTCTAGAAAAATATTGTTTACTGAATCCAGGGCACCACTTCTCTTTTATCTCATCTAATTTCTTCAACCAAGTGTTGCCTTTGCAATTGTAATCCTTCAAAAAACTGATGGAATAAAAAAGTAACTGATTAATATATCAGATCAACTCATAACTAATATCAAATCAATTCATAACTAATATCAGATCAGCTTACAGCTAAAAAAGAATAAAGTAGTATAATAATAATATATCAGATAAACCCAAACTTCATATCAAATCAATACATAACTAATATCAGATCACCTAACAACTAATACAGAAAAAACACACACCTGTTCCAGAAGTGATTAAATTCTGCTTCTGTGCAAACTTGATTAAGCAAGAATTGAAAGACATCTGAAAATCCTTCTTGACTCATCAAATGAGGTATATTACTACGAGCATTCTTTGCAATGTGCCAAACGCAAAGACGATGACGAACATTTGGAAAAACCACACGCACAGCAGCTGCCATCGAAAAATCCTGGTCTGTCATAAATGTCACTAGTTGTTTGTTCTCCATCGATCTCAAAAATGTACTAAACAACTAAATAAACGAATCCACCTTCTCATTTTTTATGAAACATATACCAAACATAACATTACGACAATGGCTGTCCATACCAACAAAAGGTTCAAAGATCATGTCGTATTTGTTTTTCCTATAAGTTGTATCATGAACCAACAAATCCCCAAATCTACTATAATCCTCCTTCATCTTCTGATCTCTCCAAAATACACTACATAATGAAGACTCCTCATCCAAATCAAAATCATAATAAAAATCCTTCTCATCCGTAAATCTCTGTTTTAACATATTGATCAACGCATTACTATCACAACCATCAATTTTCCTCCTCTTCTCTTGTTCCAAATGATTATATACATCTCGCATGGTATAACCAACATTTGATGAACCTCCAGACTGAAAAATACACATATCAGATCAAACAGAAAAATAATATCAGATCAACAAAAAAGTAATATCAGATCAACTCAAACGTAATATCAGATCATAACAAATATCACATTTATGTAGATTCATAAAAAATAAACTGAAAGTATAACTAACCTCTTTGGACAATATATGATAACCATCCGTTACACAAACACCTGAACTTTTCAATTCCTCAAAATACTGTAATGCAGAATCATCAAACTTCCTCTGAGAATGTAAAAACTGCCTCTCAGCTACAGGACACAGTTCATGATTATGCTTCCTGAAATGCTTTTGGACAATCCAACTCCCATTTTCTCTTTTCTTAAATTCAATAAAAGCTTTACATCTAGATCGCATATCAACTTTCGTATAAATCTTCTTCAAATTCTCCTTGCATTGCTTAGCTCATTCTCTATTACAAAGATATCTTCTCAAATACCTGATTCTAGTAGTTTGTTTTTATGATCTTTACCTTTCCTCACACTAAATCCTAACCTAAAAGCATAATCATTATATAAATTGTATATTGCTTCTTAATTTTCAACCACTAATTTACACAAAGATTTCATAGATTCATCATCTGAACCTGTATAAAAAATAATAATATCATATTAGTTTAAACATAGTTGATCAGATATATGTAGTCAGTTCATCTGATACCTATAATCAGTTGATCTGATATCTATAGTCAGTTGATCTGATATCTATAGTCAGTTGATCTTATATATGTAGTCTGTTCATCTGATACCTATAATCAGTTAATCTGATATCTATAGTCAGTTGATCTGATATCTATAGTCAATTGATCTGATATCTATAGTCACTTGATCTGATATCTATAATTATAATCCTCCTTGTTCAGTATGTTTGAACTATTGTATGAATTGTTTAATATTATTGATCTGATATCTATAGTACGTTGATCTGATTTCAATTACTTTCTGATCTGATATCTACACTCCACTGATCTGATGTCAACTGTCATCTGATAGATTCAGAACAATATATTGAAAACGTATCACATCAACATAGAACTAATATCAGATCAATTCATAACTAATATCATACCACAATACATATAGATCCAAAACAATATACTGAAAACATATCATATCAACATAGAACTATTATCAGATCAAAAAAAATATAATATCAGATCAATGAATAACTAATATCACATCATGACTTACTTTCCAACATAGATACCACAGATTCTTCCTGTTTATCAAAATCAAACAATTCAGGAGCATCTTCTTCGCGAAAGAAATCCACTATATCACCAGCCGTATCATCCATTGCAATTTCTTCAATCCAGAATGATCTATCAACAAAAAAACAGACATTAAGCAATAATATTCGATGAAAAACAAAACGCGAAGAACAACAGAACCGTAGAAACAATAATTTCAAACACATAAATCAATCGAAAAGATCAAAACACAGGAATAATTACCTTAATTATCAAATTCGAAGCAAAAACTCCATCGAAAGATAAAACAGAGAACAAACAGCAATAAACTAAGCAAAAAACGAAACGAAAAACAGAGAAACAACCAATTCTTAAACATAAATCAATCACAATCATCAAATGCATACCGTAATCAAAATTGGATCAAATTTGGAAGCAAAAGAATCCAAGCGAAAAACGAAGACGAAAAACGACAACAAAAGACGAAGCAAAATATCGGCAACAAAAGACAAAGCAAAATATCGGCAACAAACACGCGAAAAAAAGAAAAAAAAGAACCTTATATAGCTTTGGGTAAGTAAGGCGCGTGTCCGATTTTTTTAAAAAAAAGAAACTACTAATACAATTGGAGGACTAAAATAGAAACTACTACTATATTAGGGATGAGAGTAAAATTACATGGGACCACCATATAAATTACCATATTATAGGGTTACATTATTAAATTAGATTGGAACGGTAAATAATAATTAGGACGGTAAACTATGACGATAATAGTAAAACAAATGGTAATTTTGTCAAATTAGGAGTTTATCGCCACAAAAATTGAGGCGGTAACTAGTAACCCTTTAATTTAATTTAAATAAATAGTAAAATATGACAACATGTTGTTAACTGAGTTTGATCCAACTCGACATGGGTCGACTCATTTAATTTTAAATTTTTAATTTTTAATATAAATTTATTTTTTATATGTTCGGTTATAACATGTCAAGCCGTTTAAAACTGGGTCGAAATAAATTGAGTTGGGTCGACTCGTTTACAAGATGAAATTATTCAGATGGTCACTAGCCGCCCTGTTAAATTTGCTTCACATATGTAAGACTGATGGTGTTGAAAAAGTATCTGATTAAGAGTTTCTAAGATTGGATTGCTTCTGGTGCTCTCGACATAGGGGTGGTGGTTAACAAAACACAGGGATATTTGGTAATATTCCCTTTAACTTGTAATTGCAATGTAATTCTTATCGCCTTGTATCTTTTATTTGGTATACATCAATAAGGATACAATTAAGTAACTTAATCTGTACTCTGTAGATATGTAAATTGTTAATACGAAGATCAGAAGCAAATAAACATTCCTCTCAAAATATTTTACACATATTAATTTGGTGTCATACAAGTAAGGAATGCTTCTTTCCATTCAGCAATACTTTGTTGAGGTATGCTCCCAGAGCCCATATTGGGAAAATGTTTCTGTAAGCTGAGTAGCTTATCATGCAGTTTCTGTTGAATACGCCAATGATTTCCTGTATTGTAAAACATGATTAAGAGAACGAATCCTATATATATATATATATATATATATATGCATATATAAATCAAGCTGATTGATTTAAGCTCTTTTAATTCTTGTTTTGATTTGAATATAAATTTACCTGTTGTGGGAAGTCACCAGTTTCCATTTGTGAATTGATGAGCACTTTTGCCGCAAGATGTAGGGGGGTGGGATCCCTCTTTGCCTAATTCATTTGCAAAGCTTATGTCAGTGACCATATTGCACTGTTTAGTGGCGTAATCAGAAAATTGATATGAGGGGCTGTTGTTGGGAGAGATGAAGAAATCAAAAGTAAAGAAAGTGGGGAGGAGGCTGTGTGGTTGAAGAAAGATTGGAAGGAAGAAGAAGACAACGAAAATGTCTCAGTAAGTGGCTTAAATTTTTGTAAAGCCACTCCGCTTCAGCAGGCAATTTTTTTTAAAAAAAAATAATAAAGTCGAACGGAACCCTGGCTCCACATGTGGCGAAGTAGCCATGGAAGGCTGCTCCTGCTAGCGAGAAGTCAAAAACTACTACCCTACTAAGGTTTTTTTTCGGCGTGATGAAGGTGCTTCACCACCTCTCAGCCCCATACTAGTTCCGCCCCCTGGCCTTGTTAATGCATATGCATATATAGCACTTTTATTGATTGCTACAATTGTACCTGGTCAGCTTCAATTAGACCTAGTAGAGCCCATGCAGTGTTTACATTGTGTGATTTGTTCCCCTCAAGGTTTGTATATACCTGAGATCCAAAGTTGTGGAGTATGATCGTATGATTAATTATGAATTGCAAACGTTGATTTATAGGACAACATTTTCCCCACCTTGTTTTGAGAAGAAAGATAGCTTTCTCCCCAACCACCACATGGAAGCTGCTTGGATAGTAAAAAATCACAAGCTTTTCTAATGCTTTTGCAGTTGGTATAGGTCCTTCCTCCTGCAACCAAACCTGTAATACCAAACCATGTTCCATAGGTGTAGCAGACTCCCCAAGATCCATACCTGATGATGTTCATTTCAAGTGTTTTCATGCACATTATATACCCTTTTGAAGAAGACGAAACAATTGAATATAGGCTTTGGAAATTCTTCTCTCTTTTGCCTGAGTATATTTACCATGAGCCATCAGGAAGTTGTATGGTTTCAATGAAGTCCAATGCTTTCTCAACACATTCTTTGATTTCTTGTCTCCGATATTCTGGGTACAGTTTGCTGAATAATTTGAGAGCTTGAATAGCTGCTGAAGTGCATTCCACATACCTGCATATATATACCAGTAGAGTGACACATTCTTGGAAGGAAAATTTACCAAAAAGACTACACTTTGGGTATATAATTAATCTTACTGGTAATCAATAACTATATCTCCAAATGTTTCTGATGGATTAATTATCTGGGATTTGAGAAAGAAACAAACAAGTGCTGATTAGATTTACAACTTTAATCATCAACAGCTGATTTTAAGCTTTAATTGGTCTTCTTTACCTCCAACCAAGCATAAGATCTAGTGAGTTCATAAGATGCAAATCCTCCATTGCTGTTCTGCCATTTTAGGAGGAGTACTACTACATTATAAAAATGAATTGGCTGGTTTTTACTGGCTAATGAATATATAGAAGATCAACAATACTTGATAGGAGAGAACCACATCAACACCATCATAGAGCTTTTCTTTTGCCATAGCCTGTCCAGCAACATCAGATGACATTCGCGAAAGCAACAGTGCTGCCTACAAAAACATAAACAAAAGTTCTTTAGATTCTTACTGATGATCGTAAAATTGAATTCGATAAATCTTTCAAAAGACAACCCTGCATGGCCATACTACTCTTGTGATTGCAGTAAGTCAGACTAACCTTGAGGCCTTCCGAAGTAGTATCTGACACAGGCCAGCCATTGTCCCGGGTGGAGAAGGGCCAAGCACCTCTCGAAATGTGGCGATACCATGACTTAAGATTGCCTGAGCTATCTTTACCAATCTTCAACAGCATATGTATATATATATGTGTAGTACACTAATTTAGTGAGCATATGTTATAATTCAACAGAAGAAAGTCAAATATAACTCTGTCCTCAGTAAATTACCTGAGAAAGTTTGACAAATTTGTGCACTTTCTCAATCATCAAGCCATATTCATCTGGAAGGTTTGTTGCTAGTATAGCTTGAACTGCTAAAGCAGCATCCCACAGCTGAGATCCATTATACCCCTGCCACAATCAATCGCCGCGTAATATAATATCAGTTCTGCAAGTGAAAACTTCAACCATGAATGAAGGACAACAGATTCAACACCTTCATTTTCATGCCATCTTCTGCTAGCCACAGGTAATCCTTTATTCTGGCAAGGTGGGATTTGATTGTTCTGGAATTTGGATTCTCTACCCAACAACAAACCATGTTTAGTACCTGAAAAGATATTGTTCATGAAATTTGACAGTAGTAGGCATCATGCAAGCACAAGTGTTGAACAATGTACCTTGTTAACAGGTCCAAGACACACATAATTAGTGTTTTCATCCTCATAATGAACATGCTCCATTACAGAACTCAGAGCTTTTTGCCTCAGTTTAGAGAAAGGCCACCGCTTTAGAAGGGGTTCTGTAAAATTGTGCAGACCAGCCCAGAGAATATCTTGCACCAGTGGATGCGGGTAGTACAAATCTTCCTGCATTTCCTCAGTAATTGCTGGTTAAGATCGAGGCATATGAAGGGATAATTTCCACAAAACATGGAAGAAACTAAAAGAGAAAAACAATACAGACTGACGGGGTACTAATATATGCCTGAACCTACAATAAGGACATAACCTTTCTAGACTAGCTCCATTAATCTCTCCAAACAAAACAAAGTGGCAGCCAAGATTATATATAGTCTGAATTCAAACCTTTGCACATTGATTTCTTGCCAAGTTCCAGTCAATCTGGCGGTAAGGTTGTGGATAGAGCTCTTTTTGCAATGACAGAATGGTGCCATTAATAGGCGCAACGTACCTCTTCCCATACAAGTATGACATAGGCAGGTACACCATCCTGCAGTGGCACCACATACGACCTGCAATTGCATCAGTTAGGGTTTGATTTTCTTGTTACTTCCTACTTGCATGTCTAATTTTTCTACATTGGTTCCATGACTCTTTTGAGGGATCAGGGACTACATTTTATTAAACATCTTTTAGATTGATCCCCTGTCCAGTTGAACAACACATTATGGGTTTTGGTTTTAACACATTGGGTTCTAATACCATGTTAAATTTATTGATCTAACACGACATCCAAATCAAAACTCATTGGTAATAATTGGATAAACCTTAGACTATTTACATTATATACAAGTGTTGTGAGTTTTTTTATGTGGAATTGGAGCAATTTCAACACCATTTTGACCCACAATGTCTGTGGATTGGGGCAATCTTAACAATATTATAAATTGAATTATATATATATATATATTTTTGGGGGAGGAAGTAAATGATAACCATGGTAGCCTGCAAAAAGGAAAAAAAAAAACAAAAAAAAAAAACCATAGGCAAATAACTAATGAAGTGACCTGGATGTATTGGAAGAAAGTAAGGAAGAAGCCAAACTTCTGGAGGCAGAGGATTGTTGCCACTCCAATCATAAACTCCAAGTACCTAATCGAAAAGGCAATAATTTGTGAATAAGTTGTAACTAAACAAATTATATTACTTCAATTTCCAAATAATAATTCTTATTTATTATATTATTTTTAATTTAATAAATATTGCTATTATTTTTAATTAAATAAATAATATTATTTTGCTAGATAAATCTCATATATGATTTGACCTCCAATGAAATTCAAGATATTGGAACTATAATTTCTAGACCGAAATAATACAAGGCAAAAGATTCACCCTTTTTTAAAAAAAAATTTATAAAAAAAAATTAGATAAAGAGAATTAGTTGTACAAAAATATTAATTTTTACCATAGATTTAATAAATAAAAGTAAATTTTATTATGGGAGCGTAATCTTTGTTAACTTACAGAAAGCCAGAATTTTCCCCATGATGGGATGAAGGTGCAGCCACCATGGTCGAGAATCCAGTTTCGAGCTTTCTCCATGGCCCCATCAGTGCCGCCGTCAGCCGGTTCCCCAAGAAGCCGAAGAGAGACATAAATAAGAGCACTACAAAACATGGTGCTCCGGTCTTCTATATGCAAACCCCACCCTCCATCTCTGTTCTGCACCTCACACATGATCATGATCATGATCATTCTTGGCAGCCTCATAATTACAATACAAATTAATAAATTTAAAGAAAATTTCCCTTCATGCAGGATTTTTCTTATAGTGTAAGGTTGCGCCAGCTTGATTTTACAGTGAAAGAGCAAGCAAGGATGATTAGTGAGGAAGATGTACTAACTTGATGATTATAGAGATATCGAAGAATTTCTTTTCGATGTTCTTTCGATAATACTGTCTGAATGGCTCCCATCACATGCAAGCTTATTATCTGTAAAAAAAAAAAAAAAAAAAAGAATTGTTAAAACTAAACCTTTTCTGATCATTAGTCTGAAATAGTCGAATAATTTCTAACTTCTAAAGAAACCAACATCTACATTTTTAACTCCACATCAATCACTTCTAATTTAACAATATTAAAAAGCCGATATTCTAAATTTAAAGACGATCAAAGTGATTAATTGAAGGTAAAAGGGCATATTATTATTACCAAGCCTGGCAAGAGAAATAAGGGACCTCCATAATCACCAGGCCAGTGTCCATCATCTGCCTGGAGAGTTGAGTAGAATCTGAGGGCCCTTCTCAAGGTGGTTACCAATGATTCCTCACTGATTTCATCTTCATGATCACCAATTGCTACTTTCACTTTTGGTAGATTCAGTTCTTCTTCACATGGATTCTCCTTTGCAAACTGCAAATTACAGCATCCAAATAATTCAGCAACAAAGCTGCAGAAAAAAATTGTGTCAGCAGCTTCAACAACGCTACCTGGATTCGCATGATGAGATCGGAGCTATGTTTGGTCTGAAAACGATTCATGTGGAACTCCCTCCGAGCCTCTTCCACGAGTGCCACTTCTTCTGGGCTTCCCAGATTTGGTTCGAACTCCCAAAACTCTCTCCCGATATGATAATTTGAGCTTCTGATCCATTGATCATTGACATCATCTGTTTGAGAGAGTTTAAGCTTCCACATCGATCCCTCTCTCTTCCACAATTTTGCAGAGGCTAAGGATTCAAGTTTCTTGGCATATATTATTATAATAAGATTAATATATTTCAAGTGGGCTGTATTATCTCATGATTATTTATAAAACTGATTCGTGTAAATTAAGAAAAGGTACAAATCTCATTTATCATGTCATGAAGGTCACTTTCACCTTCTTTTTTTAATAACAAAATCGTCATGAGTTGACCTTCTCAGGTGGCTGTATACAGTTGGAGATTATGCCGCAAAATATATATTTTTTGAAGCATTGAACTCAGGAAAATCATGGACTGAATTTCCTCCATCCCAAAATATTAATTTTATTTATTAAATAGAGATAATATACAAATATACAAATGGGCCGTTTCATAATACAAAGTAGAAGCTCACCATAATAATCTTACAGAATAGTTAGCGTAGGGCGGGGCATACTGTGATATCCGATTCAAATCCTCACGATTCGAACCAATCCAAATAGTTTGAATTGGTTTGTACCAAAATCAATTTAGAACAATTTTATTCATATTGGTCCGGATCGATTCAGATTGATTGTTTGGATCGATCCAAATCGATCCAACCCATCCAAACAGCTAAGCTACGAATAAAATTCCATTGCAGCCAACAAAAACAAAAACAAATCCAAGATCTATTCTGCTAAGCTACGAATAAAATTCCATTGCAATTGTAGGAATCGGCTCCATTGCAGCCAACGAAAACAAAGCCAATAAAAACAAAAACAAAGCCAAGATCCATTTTAGCTTGGTTACCCATTGTATTGTAGCAGGTGATTTGGTATAAGACGCACCTGTCTATTTATATTTATTTTTTTCCTTCTACAAACGATGCGTTTCTATTTTTTTTTTTCTTTCTTTAGTGTCGCCAACCACCTTTTATTTTTTTTTTTCTCTTTTTTTACTTCAGACGCCGACAGCCAACCTTTTTTTTTCTCTTTTTTGTAATCAATATTTTTTAGTTCAACAATTTTTTTCTAAAAAAATCCTACATCATATATAATTTTTATTTTTTTCATTCTTATATTTTTTTAACATCAAACAGTTTAATTTTTTATTCTAAAAATTCATCTCATACAGAACATGAATTCAATTTCATATCATATGAAATATAGTTTCATATCATGTGTAGCAGACTTTCATATCAAATATAACATAGAGGTTCCTATATGAAAGCAAACAAAAATTTCATATCATAGAGAACATAGTTTCATATAAGACAGAAAATCATTTCATATCATATATAACATATTTTCATATCACTACAACAAATATATTCTTATATGAAAACAAACAAATGGTTCATATCATACAAAATATAGTTTTATATCAGATAGAATATAGTTTCATATCATGCATAGTAGACTTTCATATCAAATACAATATATAGGTTCCTATATGAAAAGCTAACAAAAAATTCATATCATAAATAACATAATTTCATATCAGAGAGAAATATCCTTTCATATAATGTATAACACACTTTCATATCACTACAACAAAGAGATTCTTAAATGAAAACAAACAAAGGGTGCACATCATACAAAACATAGTTTCATATCATGCGTATCAACTTTCATATCGATAAAATATAGAGGTTTCTATATGAAACATGACATAGTTTCATAGCATACAGAATATTATTTCATATCAATACAACAAAGAGATTCTTATATTAAAGAAAACATATGGTACATATCATACTGAATATAAATTTATATCAGACATAACATGATTTCAGTCGGGTTTCATATCAATACAGCAAAGAGATTCTTATATGAAAGTAAACAAATATTTCATATCATACTAAACATAAATTCATATAAGATATAACATAATTTCATATCATACATAGTCGGCTTTCTTATCAATAAAACATGCAAGTTCTTATACGAAAGCAAACAAAAAGTTCATATCATATAACACATAGTTTCATATCAAATAAAATATGATTTCATATCATGCATAGTAGGGTTTCATATCAATACAACATACATGTTCGTATAATGAAAGTTAACCCTATTGTTTGCTTGATATGAAGACTTGTTTTGCTTGATATGAATTCAATATATACATTATATGAAATATTGTATATAATTTTTTGATATAACCTCATGTTTTAAATCAATTAAATAATTTTTAAAAACTTTTTAATATAAAGTAAATAAAAATAATAGTAATAAATATTTTTGTAAATTTTAAAAAAATAAAAATTGAATTGTTTTGGAAGAAAAACGGACGGAAGAGAAAATAAAAGAAGAGGCGCACCGGGAAGAAAGAAAAAAAGAAAGCACTACCTCACGAAAGAGAGAGAGAAAGAAAAATAAAAACAAAAGAGAGAGAGAGAGAGAGAGAGAGAGAGAGAGAGAGAGAGAGAGAGAGAGAGAGAGAGAAAACCCATGACCTTCGGAAGGAAAAGAAAAGAAAAAAAAGGGAAATGCATCCCTGCACACGTTCTAAAAAAAGGGTGAATTACGTCTACCTTCTCTGTGGTTTAGTCAAACTATCAATCGTCCCCTGACAATTACCAATACTCTCATTAACCAAAGTCAAACATAAAAAAAGTCAAAAAATGAAAAAAATTTTGGCGATATTTTTTCAACATGAGATTATAAAATGATATTAATTTTATTTTTCATCACAATAATAATGCTTACGTTAACATTTTTACTCATTTTTTCGTGGATCAGGGGGTTAGTTGTTATTAATTCAAACAGTCAAGGGAAAGGTTATTTTCAAAACCTGAGGAGGGTATTGATAGTTTCACCAAACCACAGAGAAGGTAAATGTAATTCAACAAAAAAAAAAAAAAAAAAATGCATGCAAGACGCGCCTTTAATTTTTTTTTTTAAAAAAGTTTGTATTTTTGGGATGGGTAACCAAAAAATGGTGAGGACCACCATATATTTTTCCGAGTTAGTTAAGGATGGGGTAAGTCTTTAAGTATTACCTTTTTCCTTTTTTTCCCTTTTTTCTTTAAAGATGATCTACATAAGTTTTCATACTCCCCCGGATTAGTTGAATTCATGAACTATTGGTTTGAAGTGAGAAGTGTCAATCACTAAGTAAAAGTCATAAGTATTACTATTGTACTCTTTTAAAATATTTCAATTTTAATAAGAGGGTAAACAATTCTATTGATCTTTTTGTCCGCTAGGCTCGTGAGACTATTTGTTAAAAAAATGATAAAATTTATTTAAAAAGATTAATATTTAATTTTTGTTTTTTATAAAAGAAGAAACTATAACTTAACATGAGTGGGAAGGTTCGAAGAGGTGATAAAGTCTGCATTGGGATATTGTGCTATTGTTCCTTGTTTTTCCTGTCCCTCTTTCACTTTATTTGACAATTTAAAGGTTTAATTTTATTTTGGAGTTTGATAAATTAATATTTTTTACTTCAAAATATACCTTACTTTTAATTTTATGATCAATATAAAAAATTAATTAATAACATTTGTTTATCTCCTAATTTTTATTTTAGTTTCCTCAAAAAATTCTTATTTAAATTACATGCTCATTCCTTACTCTTATTTTGATGACTATATATAGTAAAATTCAAAAAAAAAATTATAATTTGCATTCACTTAGTCATTAATTACCAGTTGCTTCTCTCGAGGGCGGCTAGCAATCGAGGGTGCGGTAGTGATTGCCAGTTGCTTAGTCATCAATTGCCAGTTGCCTCTCACCTTCACAAAATGGATCATTTGCAAGCCTATTTCACAACAAATCACTACCATCCTCCCTCCCCAAACTGAAACAGTTCAGTATGTTGATAGGTAGCTGCAACTCATTTTCGAGGATGATGAAATGGAAAAGCTAATAGCACCCCACAGACTATCTTTGGTGGGGAAGTTCTCCTTTAGGAGACCCAGAATGATAGAGATCCGGAAGAGTGTTGCCAAAAATCGGATTCTGTGGGGAATATGAACTAGGACTACTGAACCACCGCACATTTTTCTCCGTTTTAAGTTGGATGAAGATTACCAAAATTTTTGGATGAAAACCACATGGTGGATCGGGGGATTCCAACTTCGGGTCCTCAAATGGATGCCACATTTCCAATTTGAGGAAGACCCGCCTTTTTCCCCAGTTTGGGTGCCCTCTAGAACAGCTCCCAGTTGAGTACGTCAATTTGAAAGCCATCTGCTCAATTGCAACGGCGATTGGTACCCCCCTTCAGTTGGACAAATAAAAAATCCTTCTCTCCAGTCCATCCGTGGCAAGGGTGTGTGTAGAAGTTGATCTTGGAAGGGACCTTTCTAAGAGCATTACAATAGGGCAAAAGAGTAGACCTATAGGGGAAAAATTAGTCATGGTGTTAGAGAGTGCAATTAGTTGGGGATGCCATTGGTGGAAGGCACGGGCAGAAAGGTAGATGAAGGAGGCACCTCAGGTATTTCTATGAAGGAGAAGAAAAAATCCAAATGATCCCCAATCAAGCCAATAGGAGCAGAACAGAAGTTGCCCTAAATCCTCAGACGGTTGAAACTCTATAAGCCCATAATAAGAGGTCTCAGTCGATTGAAACTCACCAAGCCCACAATAAAGGGTCTAGTAAATCCGACACCCCCCAAGCTGCATCTTCTGTGCAAAACCAAAAGGAAAGTAACACCAAATCGGGGGAAGTGACCGGTAATCAGGAAGAGGTGGAGGATGCAGTAATCAATTTTTTACAAGAGAAAGACAACAACCATCTGGACATTCAGGAGATCAGGGAAAAGGAGTTAGAAATTACGAAAGCCTTGGAATTAAATATTCTAAAGGAGACAATCGGCATCCCTCGCTCCACATCAGCCCTACAAGGACTCGATGACTTGGTTTCATATTTAACTGGATTCAATGGAGACTACGAGAATGAGGTTATATCAGAATACACCATGGAAGAAGCGCCGCGACCCCTTGAAGGAAACTTCACTACGGTATAGAGAAAGAAATGGGGAAAACATCCAACCCTTCCTCAAAGCAAGACTTCAGATCCCCCAATGAAGGAAACCAAAGGCGAAGTAAACAGAAAATATGAAGAGAAGGAAATTATCGGCATCACAGGATAACTTGAAGAATGTGAAGTGAAATTGGATATACAGGGGCCAAGGGCAATGGAACAAGAAATAAATTCTGTTTTGGAATTAAAATCACTGAAGGAGTCAGTAGGAGGTCTGGGACTTCTCGCCCCTCCTCTGCTCCTCAAGACCTGAAGGTTTAGAAAAGCTGGAGGATCAAGCTCAGACCCCCTAGACGGGATGGAAGAGGGAAGCTTTGCCTCAGAAAACACAGTTCTCTTGAAAGATCAAAAGGGCTTCATGGATGAATATTCAGCTTTCAGACCCGTTGAGGATGGTTTCACCCCAGTGAGTAGAAGGAGTCGGCAGAAAAAACAGGCGGAGCCTTCATCCAGATGGTCGGTAAGAACTAAGGTGAGAAACTCCCACTATGAAAATTGAAAAATGATATTGCAAAGGTTTTGGAGGGTATGAAATTTTGGATTGTTTGGAATGCTTAATAACAGTTATGCTCTGGAATTTGGTTTTTGGGTTGGATTTTGGATATATTCTACTCTGTCGTCGGCTTTTTGGTCTCAAAAATTGGCTTGGATTTTGACTCTGAAAATTGGCTCGGATTTTGGCTTGGGATTTTGGCTCTTAACATATTCTGCTTTGCACTGCTCTACATGTTCTGCTCTGAATATTGTTTTGAGAGGAATTTTTGGCATGTCCTGCTCTGAATTTTTTGCTTGTATGGTGTAGTATCATCGATTTTGAGAGAAATTTTTGTGTATCTGGTTTGCTAGTTTTGGAATTTTGCAAAAGCTCTCAAGTTAGTGCAAAGGTAGCTACTACTGAGGTTTCGATCTGGGTTGGAGGATCGAATAAATTTTTGCGGTTGAAGTTTGATTTTGTTGCAGTTCTAAGCTCTCTGTTTATGAAAATTCGGTATCAAAGTTGGAACATTCAACTTTTTCTAATGCATTAGTTCTGTTGTCCAGATAGAGTTAGGAAAATTTTATGAAGCCTAAGTGAACTGCTGGTTCTGGATTTTCACTTGAGGTGCTGCTGCATTTAGTTTCTGCTTTGTTGGTTGCTGCTTAATTTTGTCACTTTGTAGGAGATTGGTTGTACATTGGAGGTGCTGACCCTTGTTTTGATTTGGATTGAATCTATTTTACTCACTTGTAATTTGTTAAATGTAGCCAATTACTTTAAGAAATCAGAGGACTCTGATATGCTATCTGGGATGTTCAGGTTGCTGTTATGTTGTAGTTAAAGGGTTAGCGGTTGATTGATCAGCAACTCTCTGTTAAGGTCGTCTTTGCTTCCCTTTCCAAATTGTAGAGGCAGGAATGTAGTTTTTAGCATCGCTTTTGTATCAGTAGGAATCAAGAAAGATCTTCTCTATTGCAATTCCTCAGCTGCAAATATTTAATATAGGGTTCCTAAACGCACCGGTCTCTAGGGAGACTGTTTTTGGAAGAAAAAAAATTGTATAATATAATAGAAAATATTGTTTAAGTATTTATAAAAGGTTTAAAACTTTGGGAGTGATTAAACTTATTCAATAGTATACTTTTGATCACTGAACTTTTTGACTTGACTAATACGTCATTAAACTATTAAAACATAACATTAGTCATACTTATGTCGGGTATCCATGTTTGACCCAATGAAAATTTTAATTTATGCAAAATTTATTAATTTTTTAAAGGGTAAAAACGAAATATTAATTTTGATTTTTTTTTAAAAAAATAAATTATTTTCTCTTTTGTTCTTCTAATCACCAGTAGCCCACCTTCACCTCCTCTTTCTCTACCCCTTCTTCCTCCACCTCTCCGCCAGTCATCACCATCTGCAAGAAACAAGAGAGAAAACGAAAGCTTTATTTATTTTAATTATTTTTATATTGAAGCCAACCCCAGTAGATGATCAACCTTATTAGCCAGATTGATTGATATTGGGTTTCTGGGGCTAGACGCCGTGGAAGAAGGAAGCTAAGTTACCAACTTCCTCTGGGTTTCACATGTGCATAGCAGAAATTACATTCCTTATTGAAAGTCCTAAAGCAGAATCCAACACAACGTTAATAATTTACATGATCTAATTCATTTGTATTTGAATCTCCGCCTACAGCAAAAGAGAACGATGAAAGCACTCTCCCCACAAGTTTAATGTCAAATGTCATGATTTCTTCAAGAAACAAAACACACAATAGATTGATAATTTCAGAAGGTTTATGATCGCGGCCGGCCGGAGAGGTGAAGAAAAAGGAGGTAGCGTTGGCGGTGAAGAGGAGAACAAAGGAGAAAACCCAATTTTTTTTAAAAAAATAGTTCATAGTGAATATTTTATTTTTATCTTTTAACAAATTAATTAATTTTGTATAAATTAATTTCTTTTTTAGAAAGTATGACAAATGTTTCGCTCTAATAGAAAAACATCGACAATTCTATCAAATACGTTACTATTAAATACGACCGGTGTCTTCGAACCCTAATACCACTTGGAACCCAGATGGAGCTGCCGGACTCCACCGACAGGCTACAGCCTCCCGCACCCCATTTCCTCTCAAAACAGAACCTCCAGAACTTTTGCTAGCTTGTTCAAAGAAAACCCAACACAACGGACTTTCCAAAATCAAAATAAATCGAATTTATACTCCCTCCCTTCTTTTTTTTAGTTGTCGTTTTAGACATTTACACATTTATTAAGGAGGTGTAATTATTTTTATTTTACTCCCTTATTTACTCTCCCACACTTTACGAAGTTAGGAAATAGAGTTCCAATACAAAAGTAAAAAAGTAACTTACAACTTACTATAGCCAATAGTTTATTCCAAAAATTTTTTCCACCTTTCACTCTAGCCAATGGTGTTCTAGACTCATCAGGCTTCAATTGGTAGTAGTAATCATTATCAGACACCACAACATGCAAACGCCGGCTTGGATATGATGGAAGGAGAATGTCAAGAAAGAATTATTGATTTATTCAAAAAAAAAATTTCCACAATGACAACCTTAAATTTTCAATTCAAAACTTTCAAATTTTAATTTACCACAAAAAATTTAGAAGATTTCAGCCATAGAAAAACTATATAAATCACTCATACACTTTTAATTTTACACTTCCGTAACCATGAGTTCAAATCAAAAAAAATCACTACAAATCGACTTAAATGTTGAATTTATAGGAGAAGATGAACTTACTATGGATGAAACAGGTGATTTTGTGATTGATCTCAATCTTATTCCAAATACAGAGGATGAAATATTAACAACACAACCGTTGTTAGATCTAAATCAAGAGCCATCAACGTTTGAAGATGATGATATGGGTATGTTTTTTTTTATTATTATTATTCAAAATTTCATTAAAAAAAATATTGGGTCAATATTGTTTCTTTTCAAACCAAAACTGCTTGTATTCTTCAAACTGGCCTCATGTTATCTCTGCATTTATTATTAGTTGGCTCTAAATTTACTTAGATGAATAGTAACTCTCAAAAGATAAAAAATGGGATAGAAAATAAGTGATTTTATGAATTACTTTTATTACTCTTAATTTACTCGACTTACTATTTTGTGAATTATTTTTATTTGGTAATTGTTAGTCTAGTTGTCTAATTTATTTGTGTTGTAAAAAGATAAAAATATAGGATAAAAACATAACAAGACTTATGTTAAATTCAAATTTTGTGGGGTTATTCCATGTGAATTTTGTGTTTTACTTTTAGTAGTTATAATTATATTAAAGGTTTTTTTTTTTTTGTTGAATTTTAGTAGTTATAAAATTTACCGGCATCAGTTAATATTTACTAAAATTTACTGAAGTTATAAAATTTTATTTTAGTATTAGTATTAAATTTTACCCTTAGCATGATAGTTTATATTTCATTTGTTTTATCTCTCATATTTGGCTTTCGAGAGTACTAATGATGCAGATCGTTGATGAATCGGAAAATCAACTCAATGCTCGGATGTTGTCGAATGAAGAACGCAAGGAACAACACGTATGGTGGCTTCAATATTTTCGGTTAGTATGAGAACGGTGCAACGCATTTGGAAAAGAGCAAAGGAATCTGGTGATATATCTCACAGGAAGACAGGTAATTGTGGTCGTAAAAGAATTCAACTTGATTATGATTCATTTAGTAATATTCCTTTGAATAATAGATCGACCTTAAGTACATTATCTAAATCCTTGAACATAAGTGAGTCAGCATTGTCCAACCTTCGAAAGTCAGGAAAAATTCGCCGTCACTCAAATTCCATAAAACCTTTCTTGAAGGACAATGTTAAAATAGCACGGTTGCGATTTTGCTTGTCGATGCTTGAACATGATGGCACAAGACAGGATTCGGTTTTTCAAGGAATGTATAATATAATACATATTGATGAAAAATGGTTCTGGATGTCGAAGAAGAGTAAATGGTACTATTTGTTACCGGAAGAGAAGGATCCACATCGCACTATTCAGAATAAAAATTTCATAGGAAAGATTATGTTTTTAGTGGCATTAGCTCGACCAAGGTTTGATCCACAGGGCAACGAAGTTTTTTACATTCGGACACTTACAAGACTCTCTGTAATTATTCTCCGTAACTTTGTCTTGGGAATAAAAAGTTGTTAAAAGATGCATTGGAAATCTCTGTTAATTACTCTCCATAACTTTTTGTCCGGAATAAAAAATTACATTGGGATAGACATTATTATAAGGGTAGAATAGGAAAAGAATGGTAACAATTGTATTGTAATTTTCAAACGACATCTAAATATGTAAAGTATAAAATGTCTAGAACAACAGCTAAAAAAAAGGGAGGGAGTAGATGGTAAGCCACACTTGTTCTACGAGGAAGATGAAATCGAGAAGCTAGCATCACCGCATCGGATGTGTCTTATCGGTAAATTTTTTGTTTGACCACCCGAAATTGCAAGATATCAGAAAGGAATTTGGAAATCTGGGTCTCCTCGGTCAGCTGGATATCAGCCTACTCAACCCTCGACACGTCCTCTTCCGTTTCCAACTTGATGCGGACTACTAGTGGTGCTGGCTGCGTGGGAGGTGGACCATCAACAGATTTCATATGAGATTGCTCCGTTGGACAACCCACTTACAGTTTGAAGAAGAGACCCCAATAGCGCCGATTTGGGTGTCTCTCCATCATCTTAGCAATTGGAAACCCATTCAGGTGGACGCTCCGACGAAAAATCAGTCCAAACCCTCAGTCTCAAGGTTTTGTGTGAAGGTAAATTTATTAGAGGAGCTGCCAGAAAGTATAGCTATTAGTCAGAAAGGAAAAAAAAAAAAAATCAAGTATGATTTTGTTCCCTCATACTGTGAAGAATGCAAAAAAATTGGTCACAAGAAGCCTGAATGCAAAAAGGGAACCAAAGCCCTGCCCTAACCCCGGGATTAAGAGAAACGGAAAGCTTAACTGCCGAAGGAAAATCGGGTTGTCAAACCACCGGTAAACTCTACACCCCCAATTCCCCAAGATAATACTTCATCCCAATCGTCCCCCCAGAACTCAGTGATAGAAACCAAACTTCCACGGCAGCAACCCCAAATTCTGATCCACCAAAGTCACCGCCCCCAAAAGAAGCGGAGAAGGCAGAACTCTCGGCCCAGAAAATCCTAATTCCTTCAATTACCATTGAATTGATAATCCCCAAAAGCCCAATCACGATCCCAGTCAACAAAGCAATTCAATACCTGAAGAGGGAATTTACAAAGGATATAGAAAAGACTGCCTTGAATTTTGAATGACAAGTGATGGATTTAATCTATGCAAATGAAGCCTCTTCTATAGAATCTGAAGAGGAGCTCAGCCTTGAAGAAAGAGAAAACTGCTCTGAAGATGATGGATTCATTCCAGTGAAAAGGCGCCGTGGACGTCGCAAGCTTCGAGGAACAAAGGCTTTAAGCTTCATCGTGAATGCATCTTTCTAAAAGAAGACTTCAAGAACTCAGGTTCGCAACTCCTCCAAATTTTAATGATTAAAGTCATTATCTGGAATATTAGGGGCATCGGCAATACCCCATCTTTACGTCAACACTGCATGCCTCTTCGGTTTTTGAATCGGTAACGCTTGCACCTATGTGGTGATTGGTAATGTTGGTGAAAGATTTTGGAACTGATGTAAATAAAGGAGTGATTTGCGCATGTGGTTTTATATTTGGGGAAAAAAAAAAGAAAGTCTATTTCATGTTAGGGGTGGTGTAATGTTGGTTAGTCAGCTCCTAACTGGAGGAATTATAGCATTAAAGCTAGGAGATCATAGAGGGTTAGTGTATCTGAGTATTTGGTTTTGATCCTAGTCTGCATCTGTTAGTGGGTATTGGCCCAATCTGGCCCTAAGCCCGCTTGTCATTTTCTTGAATTCAAGTTACTCCCGGCCCAGCAACCAAGCAGCCCACCCTCTCTTTTGGTTTATACCCGGGCGATGCCCTAAGGGTTTAGGGAGCGCGGTCATTTTTCATTTTTGTGTTGGCCACTCTCTTCTCTGGTCTCTATGACCTTCTCTCTCCCGAAGAAGCTAGGTTTCCGTCTTTGCGGACCTTTTGTTGTCTCTCTTCTCTCACTTCCGATATAGAGGATTAGTTTCTATTTATCGCTTTTGTTGAGGCTGAGAAGGAAGAGTGGACGGGCCTTGTGAAGGCTGTGTCGGGAGTTTTTGGGCGATTCTCCGAGGTGGCAGCCGAAGAGGAAACTCCTTCATGGAGTAAGAAGGCCGGAGATCTGAGCTGCTCTCCAGGGGAGTCAGAATCGGGAGTCTTACAAAGACAGTGAAGCCGAAGCGGTGAAGGCGGAGCGGTCCTCCTCCCAACAGTGGTATCAGAGCCAAGGGATTCTCCACCTCACCAGAGTCGCTCTCACCGATTGCCCTCGAAGGCCCCGCCTTTCAGACCTTGCTTCCGCAGGGCTAAATCGCCCCGTCGCAGGTAAGACTGGATACCAAGCGTCGGTTCCCGCTCAGGTATAAACCCTAAAACACCCTAGAGTACCAGAGTGCCACCGGAATTTATTTTTGTTTTGGGTTTAATTGACGGGATACCAAGGAGTATATCCCCACTCAGGTATAATCTCTAAAACATCCTGGAGTACCGGAGTGCCACCGGATTTATTTTTTCTCTGGATCTGTGTTGACTGTTTATATTTCTGGAGTACCGGAGTGCCACCGGATTTATTATGTATACCCTGTTTTTCACTAACCCTGCAGTGTTGGCTGTCGGGAATACCCGATAACCCCCCAGGTACGAACCCCGCACTATTTGTGTGCTATGCTGAATAAGATTGGCTGAGGGTTGAGTTGGTGTAAAACAGTGAACCTTTAGGTTGTTTTCTGACTCTGTGAAAATACCTGTTTTTGTGAACCTGCCTCTCTGATTCTGAGTTTTGAATACTGTGCTCTGTTGTGTTTCCAAAACCTGCTTGTGTTTACTGTCTAGTAAATAGAGTCTAGGGCTAGAAGGGACCCCTGCCAGTCACAGAAGTGGCCTCGGAACTGTGTGGCTCTTCTAGTTTCCCTTAGTGTGTGCTTGTGTGTGCATTGCAGTCTGTGATGACTGCCAATCAGTGTGCCAATCAGTATGGTTTGCTGCCCTTTAATGGGAAAACTGATTTTGATATCTGGAAACAGAAAATTAAATGTGTTTTAATTCAACATAAAGTATTTAGAGCTGTAACTGGTAATTTTCTTGATAATGAGGATAAGAACATGCAGAATGAGATGAATGAAACTGCCTGTTCCACCATATACTTGAACTTATCTGACTCTGTGCTTAGAAAAGTAGGTATTGTGAAATCTGCAAAGGAACTGTGGGATAAACTTGATGATTTGTATACTGATACTTCTCTTCCTGGAAAGTTGTTTTTGCTTGAAAAGTTCTTTTGCTTTAAACTGGATTTATCTAAGGATATGGATGAAAACTTGGATGCCTTTAATAAACTAGTTCAGAATATTAAAGTGGCTGGTGACAAACACATTTATGACTACACTCCTATTGTTTTGCTTAATGCCATACCTGATTCTTATAATGATGTCAAATCTGCTATTAAGTATGGCAGGGATGAAATTACACTTGACATTGTTGTAAATGGCTTAAGAAGTAAAGAACTGGACTTGAAACACAATAAGGGTAGTAGTAATCAGAGTAAAGACTCAGGAGAAGCTTTGTTTGTCCGTGGTAGATCTAAAAGTAGGTCTAAACACTCCAAGAAGAATAACCAAGAGAAATCTGGTAAACAAGCTAAAAAGAATAGGCATAAGTCCAAGAAGAGAGTATGTTACAATTGTGGTAATCCAGGACACTTTATCAAGGAATGCCCAAACCCTAAGAAACCTGAACTTGCCAATGTTGTTTCTGAAAAAAATGTGCATGAAAATGTCTTTATGATTTGTGATGTTGTTAACTCTGTGTTAAGCAAAATGCCTGAAAATGAATGGTTGATTGATTCTGGCTGTACTTACCATATGACTCCTTTTAAGAACTTGTTTGCTTCTTATGAGAATTGTGATGCTGGTTATGTATCATTGGCTGATAGTAAAAAGTGTAAGGTACATGAGATTGGTGATGTGTGTCTTAAATTTGAAAATGGGACTGTATTTACCATGAAGAATGTAAAACATGTTCCTGATTTATGTCACAACCTTTTTTCAGTTGCTGCACTAGAAAGTAGTGGGTTAGAAGGGAAATGGGGAAATGGTTGCATGAAAATTCTGAAAAATTCTCTTGTTTTATTCAAAGCACAGAAAGTGAATAACCTGTATATTTGCCATGCTGTTCCCTTCTCTGAATCTCTGAATGCTGTGTGTCATGACATGTCTATTTTGTGGCATAATAGACTAGGGCATATGAGTAATAAAGGGTTAAATATTATGCAGAAATATGGTTACTTTGGTAATGACTATGTGTCTTCTGTGCCTTTCTGTGAAGCTTGTGTGTTAGGAAAATAGCATAAAGTTAGCTTCTCGGTTTCTGCATATCCTAAAATGACTAAGTGCTTTTATGTGCTTGAATACGTGCATTCTGATGTGTGGGGTCCTACTAGTATCCCTTCCCATGGTGGGAAGAGATATTTTCTGTCCATTATAGATGATTTCTCTAGGAAAGTCTGGATCTGTCTCCTAGAGCATAAATTTGAAGTCTATAATAAGTTTAGTGAGTGGAAAACCTTAATTGAAAACCAGACAAATTGTAAGGTTAAAACACTTAGAACTGATAATGGACTGGAATTCTGTAATAAAGAAATGGACCAACTATGTGTTAATAATGGGATTAGAAGGCATAAAACTGTGCCCTATAATCCTCAGCGAAATGGTGTTGCTGAAAGAATGAATAGGACACTCTTAGACAAGGTTAGAAGCATGTTAGCTACATCAGGTCTGTCTAAGAAATTTTGGGGTGAAGCAATTCATACTGCTGCCTATCTAGTAAATAGGTCTCCCTCTGTTCCCTTAGGAGGAAAATGTCCTGAATCAGTGTTTTGTGAAAAACCACTGGATCCGTCCAACCTTAGGGTATTTGGATGTGCTGCATATGTACACCAACTATCTGATAAACTGAATCCTAGGTCTAAGAAATGTGTCTTCTTAGGATATCCTGAAGGTGTAAAAGGGTATAGGTTATGGGATAGAAGCCAGATAGGTTTTAAGGTTGTCATTAGCAGGGATGTCATTTTTAATGAATCTGATTTTCCATGTTTAGTTAGTCCTGTTCCTATTTCTGTTCCTGAGAACACTCCTATTGAGGTGGAGTCCAGGACTATTGCTGCTAATCCTTTGCCTGAATTTCCTGATAATTCTGATGAGAATGTGCTGTCTGAAAACTCTAATGATTCTGATGATAATGTGTTGCCTGAATCTGAATCAACTGAGCATGATAGTAGTACCACTCATAGTGAGGTGGAGCGTCCTAATAACCATGAAAATGAACCTGAATTTTCTGATATGTCTGCTGAATCTGAATCCCATAATAATAGTGAATTACATGAACAGAATATGGAGCATAATTCACCTGATCTGACAAACTACCAACTTGCTAGAGATAGAAGTGGAGAACTATCAAGAGAACGACTGATAGTATGCCTGATTTTGCTTTTCATGTGCATGATACATCTCTCTTTGCATTCTCTGTGTTTGAAACCTTGGAACTGAATGAACCTAAAACCTACCAGGAAGCACTTAAGTCCAAGGAGTCCCAACAATGTCTCAGTGCCATGAAGAGTGAAATGGACTCTTTGAAGGTTAACCAAACCTGGACTTTAGTGCCTCTGCCAACTAACTGTTCTGTGGTAGAATGTAAGTGGTTGTTTAAGGTTAAAGAAGAACCTGAAAATGTTAGGTTTAAAGCGGGGTTAGTTGCCAAGGGTTTCAACAAAAAGAAGGTGTAGATTACTCTGAAAGATTTGCTCCTGTTGTTAAATTCACTACTATTAGAATGATGCTTGCTCTTGTTGCTCATCATGATTGGGAGATGAAGCAAATGGATGTTACTACTACTACTTTTCTGCATGGTGAATTAGATAAGAAAATTTATATGACTCAACCTGAAGGATTTGTTGATCCTAAGAAACCTGATTATGTGTGTTTACTTAGGAAATCACTGTATGGACTTAAACAGTCCCCTAGACAGTGGAACATCGATAAATACATGTCTTCCCTGAAATTTCAGAAATCTGTTTGTGATCATTGCTTGTATTTTAAGGATACTGCCACTGAACCTGTGTTCTTGATGATCTATGTTGATGACATGTTAATTATCAGTCCTTCACTGAATGCTATTGTTAAGGTGCAAAAATGCTTGAGTGAGAATTTTGCCATGAAAGACCTAGGTGATGCTAAAAGGATCCTAGGCATTAATATTGTGAGGGATAGGAGTAAGTTTACTTTGATGCTGAATCATACCTCTTATATTGAAAAAGTGTTGAGTAAATTTAACATGCTTAGTGCTGCTCCTGTAAATGTTCCGTTAGCTTCCCACTTTGTGTTAAGTAAGGATTAGTCCCCTAAAACTGATCCTGAAATTGAGAAAATGAAAACTGTGCCTTATTCTAGTGCTATTGGGTCAGTTATGCTGTCAGTTGCTTGAGCAGATATATGTCGAACCCTGGATTGCCTCACTGGAATGCTCTTAAATGGTTGCTTAGATATTTAAAATCCACTGCAAACCATGGCTTGTTCTTCTCTAAATGTGCTCAGGGTATTCAGCTAGTTGGTTATGTAGACTCCAATTTTGCTAATGATAGAGACAATAGGAAATCTACTACTTCCTATGTGTTTACTTTGTGTGGTTCTTGTATTAGCTGGAAATCTCAATTGCAGTCTATTGTTGCACTGTCCACAACTGAGTCTGAATATGTTGCTGTTACTGAAGCTTTTAAGGAAGCCATTTGGCTTAAACGTATTGTGTCTGAAATTGGTTTTTTAAAAGAAAATTTCACTGTTTTCTCAGATAGTCAATCTGCTATTCAGTTATGCAAAAATCCTATTTTTCATGATAGGACCAAACATATAGATGTTAGGTTCCACTTCATTAGAGATATTGTCGAGACTGGTGACATTAAACTAGAAAAAATTCCTTCACAGTTTAATCCTGCTGATATGGGTACAAAATGTCTGCCTGTTTTTGTATATAAATCCTGGATGAATTCTTTGTGTGCCTGTTTACTGATTGTAGTTTACCTACTCAGTGTTAGTTAACTACATGATACTCTTGTGAACTTTGTGTTTTTTTTTTTTGAATAACCTGCTTTGTGCTTGTTATCAGTTTCTTTGTGATTCCCCTTAGTATGCCGGGTATTGTCTTTGTGATGTATCAGGCAAAATCAGCGACGATGAATCTCAATACAGCCATAATCTTTTCCATCTGATATCTGTGCTATCTTGGACCACATAAGGTGGAGAATGTTAGTGGGTATTGGCCCAATCTGGCCCTAAGCCCGCTTGTCATTTTCTTGAATTCAAGTTACTCCCAGCCCAGCAACCAAGCAGCCCACCCTCTCTTTTGGTTTATACCCGGGCAATGCCCTAAGGGTTTAGGGAGCGCGGTCATTTTTCATTTTTGTGTTGGCCGCTCTCTTCTCTGGTCTCTGTGACCTTCTCTCTCCTGAAGAAGCTAGGGTTTCTGTCTTTGCGGCCCTTTTGTTGTCTCTCTTCTCTCACTTCCGATATAGAGGATTAGTTCATGTTTATCGCTTTTGTTGAGGCTGAGAAGGAAGAGTGGACGGGCCTTGTGAAGGCTGTGTCGGGAGTTTCTGGACGATTCTCCGAGGTGGCAGCCGAAGAGGAAACTCCTTCGTGGAGTAAGAAGGCCGGAGATCTGAGTTGCTTTCCAGGGGAGTCAGAATCGGGAGTCTTACAAAGACAGTGAAGCCGAAGCGGTGAAGGCGGAGCGGTCCTCCACCCAACAGCCGTTTTGGATTGTCACCCATTGGGATGGTTAGTTACAAGTGAAATCTTCTCCTTAGAGATAAGATCGCAGCGCAAAGCATTCGTGTTGCTGTTGATTTCTTGTACGTTTTTTGTTATTGCTCAGAGTTTTCTAGCGATGTTGTGCCACTTTAAGGCTGGATTTCTCATCTTTTTAGAGTTGGTGATGTTGACGACTGTGTTTGTCTATCTATGTCTGCATAAGATAAAAAAAAACGTGCTGATTGAAAGAATGGAGAAGATCTGGAAGAAGCATTGGTTTTGGAAGAGATTTATGCTTGATGATGTTGATATTATTCTAGGAACTAAGGCCCAGGAGGAATGAACGCTGGAGTAAGTCTGCCTCAGTTCATTAGTTCTTGACATAAACAAAAGTAGTCCCTCCTTTTGCAAGTTAGTAGCCTGTATATCCTAGGCCGAGAGGGATTTCTTTTTGTACAAAGCATCAAGCTCCTCTTTTGACAATAAATTTTAGCAATAATCATCAATACAGGGTACCCAATCCCGTCGGTCTTCAAGTCATTTTGGCATGATCGATTGTTAAATAAAAAAGAAATGTTACGTTTTAAGAGTTTGATGACATATTAGTTAAGTCAAAAATTCAGTGACCAAAAGTATACTATTGAATAAATTTAGTGATCTCACAGGTTTTTAACCCTTTATAAAATATTATACATAAAAAGAACTTTATTTAGAATTCGTGATTGGGGAGTGACTCCGATTGATAAAAAAGAGAGGAGGGGAAAGATAAAAATAGATATATTATCATAAAATCAATAAGTTGAGGTAAAAGAAGTTGAGGTGAATAAGGTTGAGTTTATTTGAGAAGATCAGATAAATAGATCGAGTATACTAAAAGAAATAACAAAGAGTGAAAAATTAGAATAAAAAAAATGATTTGGTAAAAAAAGTTAGAGGAGAAAGGAGTATCCAAGAGAGACAGGTGAGCAGTTTTGGGAGAAATTGCCCTAGCATTATAGTTTTGTATATAGTTATAAAATATAGAATAGAATGGAATATAGAATAGATAGATAAATTATAGAAGAAATAACATTATAGAAGATACGTAAATTATAGATTATATATAAATTGATATAAAAATTTGCTACGTAATCACTTTGCTATAAAAATTTGATGACATGACAGATTTATCTATGTAGTCGTTTTACTCTATTTCTGTCTTATCTCTTTTTTTCTCTCCAATTTTTTGGTTATTTTTTTAACTGTTTTACATCACACTAAAGGTCATTTTCACTCACATCATACTTTCAGAGGATACATCAAAATATTTCAACAGTTTGTCGTACCAAATCATAATAGAGGAAGATGTTTTAATTTGCATTTAAATTCTGTCATGAAAGAATAAAATATAATTATTTCTCAATTCGAATATGTTGCACCTTTATGATGTCTACCTCTAATTACTAGCCAACTACCACTCTTAGGGGCGTTTGGTTTGGATGATTTTGAATGGAGAATGGGTATCAACTCATTCCCACCCCGTTTTCTTGTTTTTGGTTGAGAAAAATAGGGATAGAAAAATCAAATAAAACCCATAGAAATAGGTTTGAGCAAGATTGGTCTATTTTTTTTCGTTTTCTTCAGCTGCCCTCGAGAGAAGAACAATTGTGTCTAGTTTGCCTCAACGGGGAAGGTTCTGTCGCCGATTGATGAAGACCGTACTGGAGCTAGCTGTGCGGTTGTTGATGGTGGGCGGACTGGAGAGGAACCGACGATGAGGGAGAAGCCAAAGCCTGAGGCTAATCGGAGAGCAGACCAAAATTTTTAAGACCAGATCTGAGGTAAAGATCAAATTTGAACATGTTGCAGGGCAGAAATTTTGAGAAACTCAAATTAAGAATTAATTACAGATAGAGATACTGATATATTTTATAAAAAGACACCATTTTGACAAAATTGGAAAAAGGGGTTGGGTGAAAAATGAATTGGAGAGAGGGAGAGGGAAGAGTTTTGTTCGGCTGCATGAAAAGAAATGAGAGGAGGGTTTGTGGCGGAGGGAGTAGCAGATGGTGGAGGTGGTGATGCCAACTGAGAGAGTGTGTGGATGGGGATGGGGTAGGGGGTGAGCGGTGAAAGGTAGGGGAAGGGCTGGGTGGTATAATTTTACTTCTAATTTTTATTTAAGGACAAATGAGTAATTTTACAAGATTATAAACTATAATAATACCAAACCCACCCTTCAATCCAAATAACTTTTATCATATCAATTTTAATTTTTAAAACTCATAATCATTTCAACTTAAATCAAATTCATTCCGACTTAAATGAAACTCATACAGATTCTGATTGGTAGGAGTTCAACCAAACACCCCTTTACTGTATTAGGATCCAACTTCACAATTCGCTCTTTTTTTTTTTCTTGTTGTCTTTGGTGTAATGACTAATTCAAAAAAATCATACTTTATTTAAATTCTTATTTTTTTAACATCACACGGTATAATTTATTTTATTTGATATAATCACATGTTGAATTTAATATAAAGATTTGATTGTATAGAAATATATTTTAATGTGTTTTAAAAAAAGGTCCCAATGTAAGAAAAAAAAAATTCATAAAATTCTTTTGTACATGATATAAATCTCTATTGTAACTGATATAAACTCATGTTTTAAATAATATAAATCCTATAAAAACTTTTTTTTTTTCTTTTTGCAAAAGCTCTAGGTACAAACATCACTATAACCTTTCAACTTTTGACATAATTTAAACATAAACAAAAAAAAAAAAAAATTAAATTTAAGCATCAACGTAATTTGAAGTCCATCTTCAATTCCAGACTTATGTTGACAGGAACGGGACCATAGACTATGCCGAGTTCATCACCGCGACCATGCATTGCCATAGGCTTGACAAAGATGACTAGGTAGGTGGAAAAGGCTTTTAAATACTTTGACAAAAAGGGAGCCGACATGTATCTTTGATCAGTTTCATGAAACCTATTGTACATTATATAAACTCATATTTACGTTATATAAATCCCTGTTGTCTTAGATGCTCAAGGAACTCCAAGCTTGAGAATTAGTTGAATTTGGGTGCGAAAGCTTTTCTGAAGTAGTGTAGTTTGTAATTGGTAGACGTTCTTGTAATTGGTAGTTGTAGCTTGTCCTAGGTCGGAGAGGCCTTTCTTTTGTTCAAGGCACCAAACTCCTCTTTTGTGTAATATTCTTCTTAATTGTTGGCAAAAGAAAAAGAAAAATAAAAAGAAAGAAAGAAAAAAACGACCTGTCAACTCACCTTAATTGTTGGAATGAATCAAATTTTGGAGAATTGATGCAACCATAGCAAAATGAAAAATCTCTTTTGTTTGTTTTTTTTTTTTTTCTTTTTTTGTTACTATTGATTTCACAGCCAGGAGTAAAAAGATTGGAAATATGATGCTTCCAACTATTACCACCATTTGAAAACAAGAAAATATTCTAAAAAGATAGGACACAAAACTGCTTTTTGTCTTTTGGCTAAAACTAAAGATGACTAACAAAAATTCATGATCAGAAAACAAATATGTAGGCTAAAGCTACTACCCTGCAGGCCAAAACAACTTACTTCCCTCCTTCCTAACGACACTATTTATAGGCATTTACAATAACCACTCTATATAACCTCCAACAAAATAATTGAAAAAAATTAAATTGAATGAACTCCTTGATTCTTGAGTATCCCTTTTATTTTATCAAACAATTTTATTAGATTCTGTTTGATAAACCAATTTAGACCTTAATCTTAATTGATTAAGTGCTTAATTGATTTAGGGTGTTTGATAACTCAACTTATTTTGAATTTAATGAATTAAGAGATTTTTTAATTAAATATTTAATAATTAAGTACATTTGACGACTATAAATCAAATTCTTAATAGATTAAGTAATTCTTAATAGATTAAATGGATCTGAAATGCAACTACAATTGTTAGTATGAAAATAAGTAATGTGTCAACCACTTATTGGTGAACTGAATAACTTACAAATTTTTTTTCTTTTTCTACATTATTTATCATTCTTTTTAGTTTCAATGATAAAAATATTTTTATCATTTAAATAAATAAAAAAATTATATTTTTGACGTAATTTTTTATTTTTAAAATAATTTTTTTATTAATTTGTGATATTTATTTTAATTAATATTTTAATTTTTAAAATAATAATAACAGTCTAAATTATTGTTAAAACTTTTAAAAATATTTTTTATTAGGAGAATTTCACATTATTAAGTAAATAATTATGTATTTTAAAAATTATATTATATAAATAAAAAAATATGTGTCTAATTTTTTTATTTAAAAAAATTAATTTAGTTTAAAATTTATGTATATTTGATTTTATAATTTAGAGTTCAAAATTCAGTCTTTAGACTTCAGCATTCATCATGTGTTTGATAAACCAATTCAGCACTTAATCTTAATTGATTAAGTCCTTATTTCATTAAGAGAGTTTGATAATTCAACTTGTTTATGACTTAATGAATTAAGAACTTTTTAATTAAGTACTTAATAATTAAGTACGTTTGATAACTATAATTCAAAATCTTAAAAGATTAAGTGAGTCTGAAATGCAAGTACAATTGTTAGCTTGAAAATAAGTGATTTCTCAATCACTTATTGCTGAACTGAATTGCTTGCAAATTTTTCTTATTTTTAATATTTATAATTCTTTTTAGTTTTCTTCGTTAAATAAATTTATTTTAATAAATATTTTTTTAAAAAATATTTTATCGTTTAAATAAATAAAAGATATATTTATGACGTCGATTTTTTTTATAATTTTAACTAATATATGATATTTATTTAATTAATATTTTAGTTTTAAATTAATAATGACATTCTAATTTCTTATTAAAAGTTTTAAAAATATTTTTATTAGTAGAATTTCATATTATTAAGTAAAAAAATCATACATCTTAATAATTATATTATATATTAAAAAATATGTGTCTAACATTTTTTTTTAAAAAATAAGGTAATTTAATTTAAAATTTAAACATATTTAATTTTATAAATGATTTTATAATTCAGATTTCGACTTTAGAATTCAGACTTTATATTCAAACTTCAGACCTCAGATTTCAGATTTCAAATTCAAACATATTTTTTAATTTTATCAAACGGGTCTAACTTAATGAATTCAGACTTCAGACTTCAGTCTTCAGACCTCAAATTAAGTTTTATCAAACGGAGCCTCAGCCTTCAGATTTCATAATTCATATATATTTTCTAATTTTATCAAACGGACTAACTTAAAAAATTCAGTTTTCAGAATTCAGACTTCAGATTTCAGACATCAAATTAAGTTTTATCAAACGAACCCTCAATAACTGTAGCCTCTTTCTTTTTTCAGTCTTCTCATGCTTCAATAATCTTCATTCTAACCCAAAATCTTCTCTACTATGCACTCTGGTCCTTGCCTGCCCCATTTTGATTAAAAAAAAAAAAAAAAGCTTCCAACAATCAATTTGAACTTATAATCACAAAACATTCATAAAACAATTTAATTCACACAAGATAGTCATAAAATTAATTAACTATTAACAATAAATACAGTAATTATGGATCCTATCAGCTGGATTGTGGATGATTATGCAATAGTTATATAGTACAATTAGTAGTACAATGTAATGTGCATTTTTGATAAATGGCCGATGAACATTAGTTAAGGGGAAAAAACTAGGCAAATTAAGGGAGACACTGCATTAAATGACTTATTCTCATTGGGTGGAACTATTAGGAGTATGTAATCCTTATTGCACAATATAATTTTTCATGATTACGATTTTGTGGTTGAATTATGTTTACTAGATATGTTGTGTAATGTTGAAGTGATTATATAATGTTTAAAATATAATGTTATTTTTATTTTTTAAATGCAATTATTCTCCAATAAAAACCATATTTAAAAATAAGAATTAAAAAATCTAAAAATTCTTATTAAAATAAAATTTCTTGATACATATTAGACATACGAAAAATGACATTTTATATTATAATCCGTACACTAAAATATAAGATAATTCATTATATAGAGTTTATAATCACTTTAATATTGTGAGTTCTTGAATGTCCATTATTTCCTCCTCTAACTAATATAATTATTTCATTTGTTAATGCACTACATTGCAATGGAGTTTTTGGATTACTATTTATGAATAGTAAAAAACCGAAAAGAGTTAAGATTCAAAATCCTGCCTTCATTTTCACCTGCATATTTTATCTAGGATAAAGTTCAGTAATGGAGACTTCATTCTTAGAGGATAAAATTGATGAATTATCTGACGAATTTGCAACACACGACTTGTTCGGTAAGCTCCTTGTTCCACTGCGGCCAAAAAAAGCTGGTGGATTTGGGTTCGACAATGTAACAGAATAACTGTTCAACATTAGAACAACAGAAGCCATTGTTGGCCTTACTTCAATATCTTCCTGAACACACAGTAAACCAATGTGAATACACTGAATCACTTCTCAATACGAAATAGAAATGCAAAAACAACAAATCTACATGATCAGAACTTGATCATGTAGAAAACTGCACAAGAAAACTGAAAGGATGAAGAACTGAGTGTTCTTCGTTCAGATAACTCAAAAGACAAATGGGAAAAGCATATCT
This sequence comes from Knoxia roxburghii, assembly GCA_030378225.1. Taxonomy (NCBI): domain Eukaryota; kingdom Viridiplantae; phylum Streptophyta; class Magnoliopsida; order Gentianales; family Rubiaceae; genus Knoxia; species Knoxia roxburghii. The sequence goes on along the minus strand of CM059420.1, from coordinate 36,948,447 downwards.
TCTGTATTGATTAATTTGCTCAGCTCACCAGAGTTGCATATATATACAAATCAGAGGGCGGTTAACTCTCATGAAGAGAAAAACTAAACTAACACATCAGTCACTTAACTTAGCTAAAACAATCTACAACTGTGATGCGAAATTAAGTCACCAACAGTGTTTCTAGCTAAACTTGTATCCTATAACCGATGTCAGTTAGTGCTGAAGTTTGAATAGTAAACCCTCCAATTGATGAATCACACTTAAGAGGCCTAGCTGAGATGGCAGCTGATCTGGCAGAAGCTGGAACCAAAGCTGTTGCTGAAGCAGAATGAACTGGAGCTCCTGTAGTTGTAGACTTGAGCTGCTGCTGCTGCTTTTGCTTTTCATTATTTGTTAGCCCTCCCTCAAGATGAACTTCCCAAAGGCTCAGCTTGGACAACAATTTATGAAAAACAGTTGAAGGAAGGGATTTAGTGAAGAGATCAGCAATTTGACCATTTGAAGAAATGTGTAAGGGATTCAGGAAACCAACTTTGTATGAATCCCTAACAATGTGGAAGTCCATTTCTATGTGCTTCATTCTTTCATGAAAGACTGGATTTTTTGTAATGTAGATTGCAACTTTATTATTGCAGTGAAAAGCAATTGGCAGAGATAAAGGCACCTGCAAGTCTTGAAGAACATAAGATAACCACTTAAGTTCTTGAACTGCGGCTACCATTGCTAGGTACTTAGCTTCTGCAGTAGATGCTGAGACAGTAGATTGCTTCTTTATTTTCCAAGACACCAAAGAATTACCAAAGAATATACAGTATCCAGTCAAGGACCTTCTTGTAGTCTTGCAAGCTCCCCATTCTGAATAGCTAAAGGTCTCAAGCTAAGAAGATGGACTAGAAGCATAAAAGAGTCCCTTAGAAGCTGATCCAGCCAGGTACTTAAGTAAATGAACAGTTGCAGTCCAATGTGAGGCATGAGGAGCATGCACAAACTGACTAAGCTGCTGCACTGAATGAGTGAGATCAGGACGTGTATAACTAAGATACAATAAACGGCCAACCATTCTTCTATATTGTTCAGTATCAGACAATAAATGAGTAGCATCCTTTTCCTCAGCCAAGAACTTCAAACCAGGGGAAAAAGGAGTCTAAACTGAGCCACAATTCTCAAAACCAATATCATTTAAGGCATATTTCCTTTAGGATAGAAAAATGCTTTCAGTAGATCTTGCAACCTCCCTGCCAAGAAATAACTTGGTTGTCCCAAGATCCTTAATGGTAAAACAGTCATGAAGAAAGTCCTTTACTTGATGTATCAACTCCAAACTAGTACCTGCAAGTAGAACACTATCCACATAGACTAATAAATGTTAGTTTTGAATACACAAAACCTATTGCTTGTATCAAAAACTAATATCCACAGTTGACATATCATTTTGTTTCAGTATTAAATTTATTCTATTATATCATAGAACTAGATAACGAAGTGTAGAAAAGTACAGTAGATCTCGTTATTGATTAAAGTATTGATATATAAAAACTAAGCTCGTAACTGAGATAGTTTGAACATACTGTTAGACTTAAGTGTTTCAAACTTGTTTTAATAATAACAAAACAAATATGTGAAACTAATAATTTCTTAAATTGTCTAAAATTATTTTTTTGTAGAAAGTGCAAAATTTTCAAATTGATACATTCATATTCAAAAAAACATAAATTTCGTTTCACTCAGCCAAAAATTAATATTTTGGATGTTGTGAAAAGCTCTTTCAATTATATAAAAAATGCTGTCTAATAGTCAATGTGAAATTCAAATGGAATTTTGGTGAAAATAGACAAAAAAAAAAAAAAAAATGTCACTGCAATATCACAGTTCAGTAAATTTGATGTAACTTGAGCTATAAAAGTCCAAATCAACTGATTTTGACGTCTTTGGAAAGCTAAGAGAAATATCTACAAAATTAATTTGTGACACAAAAGTCAAAAGTAGTACAAGAAGTCGAAAAATTTGAATGAAGTTCAGACTATGTCAAATCATCTTTGGAGCCAAAATTCAAGTGTTTGAATTGGAGGCCAAATTTGCCTATAAATAGAGACCATGGGTGAAGACATTCAAGACACATAAGTCATCAAGCCATTCTTATTATTTTCAAAATTCTCTCAAGTTTTCAAGTTCTCATTTTCAAATTTTACTTTCAAGTTCTAGTTATTTTTCAAAGTGTTCTAGTTATTTTTCAAAGTGTCAATCTTAGACTAGAATATTGTCACTTGTAAGTCATAAACACTTCACACACAAAAAGGTTTTATTATTCTTGAAAGCAAGAGGTTGCAAGTTAAGAACAATTTAGAGGGTGAGTAGTGAATAACCTCTTAGTAGATTTACTAAGTTGTTCTTGGGAGATTTGTAAAGATTTGAATTTCACCTTAAGGAATTTTTGTTTCTTTGAGAAAGAAATAAGAAGGGTCTCAACTTTAGAAGTTGGAGAGTGGATGTAGAGCTTGTAAGGGGGTTACAAGCTTGAACCACTTCAAAAATCTTGTCTCTTTCATTGCATTGCTTTTTGTATCCATAATCTCTCTTATATATTTCTTGCATCATAAAACATCACCATTAGACTTACTCAATTCAAGTATTACATCTTTAATCTTAAGATTTTATTTAAAACTTGTCCATATTTCAAGTGTAGCTTTCTTTAATTAAGTATTTACTTTATCTTAGACTTGTCCTTAATCAAGTATAGACTTGAGCTTTATTTTAAATTAGTCAATTTCATGACTTGTCTTTAATCAAGTCAATACTTGAACTTTATTTTAAATTATTCAATTTCAAGAATTGTTCATTTCAAGTCACATACTTGACCTTTATTATAATTTGATTGTTATATATTTTGAACCAATAATTTCTTATTTCTTTGTATGCTGTTATATTGTTGACTAATCTTATTATTATTGTTTTCATCTTATTTAAATTTAGTCTTATTTTTTATTTGTTTCATACATATAGATAGTCATTGTTTATTTTAAAAAGAAATTATTTTAAGAGTTGCTCATTTTTAAGTAAATTTTTTAAACAACCTAATTCAACCCCCCTCTTAGGTTGTGTTGTTAGTTTTCATTTGGTATCAAAGCAGGACTCTTAAACTATTTTGGATTCACCTCCTAGAGTTAAAAATTCCATCTAATGGCAAATCTTGGAAGCCCTTTTTGTGAAGGAAATTCGACCTCTAGGACTCCTCTATTTAAAGGTGTCATTTTTGATGAATGGAAGAAAAAAATGGAAACTTTTTTTAAAATGGATTATGATTTATGGTTAATTGTAGATGAAGGTCCATTTATCCCCATGGCTAGTGATAATTTAGGTGCATCTAGGCCTAAAACAAGAAATAGTTAGATGAAATTGATAAGAAAAATTTAAGTTTAAATGCAAAGGCTCTTAATATCATGTATAATGCACTAGACTTGCAAGAATCATCTAGAGTTAAGGGTGCTAAAGATGCGCATGAGATATGGATAAAATTACAAGAATTTCATGAAGGGTCTATAAGCATAAAAGAAGAAAGAAAATCAATTTTAGTGTCACAATATGAGTCCTTTAAAATGACTAGTAATGAGTCTCTTGATGACATGTCTCTTAGGTTTAATAGTCTAATTAAAGACTTGGAAGATTTTGGTAAAGTGTATCCGCAAAGTGAAATTAATAGAAAAATATTAAGTGGATTAAAGAAAGATTATGAAACTAAAGCAATAGCCATAAAAACATCTAAAGACCTTAACACTCTATCCTATCTTTGGATGCATTAATGTCTATGTTAAAAGTTCATGATATGAGAAATAAGGGAGATGAGAATGTTAAAAATTCTAAACCAATTGCACTTAAGGCTAATAAAAATGAAAGTGAATTAGATGATGATAGTGATGATGAAATAGGAGAAGAAGAATTGAATTTGCTCACTAGGCACTTTAGGAAAATCTTCAAGAAAGGAAACTTTAGGATAAAGTCTAAGGGTGAACCACCTAAGTGCTATGGTTGTCAACAACCAGATCATTTTCTTGTAGATTGTCCAAAAAATAAGAATGAGCTCTTGAACAAGAAAAAAGGTAAAATACTTGTTGCCGCAAATTGGGATCAAACCAACTCCGATGACGAAGATTCCAATGGAGAAGAAGAAGTTCAAATTGCTTTTATGGCTCATCTTGAGGTAACATATTCTACTCTTTTAAATGATGATAAAAATGAAATCGAAGCATGTTCTCTACTTGATCTTGATGATAAAATGCTTGTAAAATATTTAGAAAGTCTTGCATCTCACTTAGAAAAGGCCAAGAAGAGGAATGTATGTTTTAAATCAAAAGTAGATGCTCTAGAAAAGGAAAATATTTTGCATGTTGAAAATTTAAAAATTAAAGATAATGAAATTATTGAACTGAAGAATGATAACAAAAATTTGATTGAAGAAAAATTATCTTTTAATGAAAAGGTGAAATTGGAACATAAAGAACTTAAGTGTAGAATTGAAGATTTAAGTAATAGTCTTGCAAAATTTACCCAAGGGAGAGATAATTTAGAAAAATTATTGGGTAAACAAAAAATTTGTGATGATAAAAGTGGATTAGGATATTCACATTCAAATACACAAGCATCCACTAGCAAAGCGCCAAAATTTCATGCTTGGAAATATAATGAAAAATATGTTTCAAATGTTTCTACTCCATCTAATGGATTTTATGCCTCACCTCATTTTACATTGATGCAACAAAAGAATCCTCATTCATTTAAACCTTATAATTCATCTAGAATGCATGAAAGAACAAGAAATAATTGTTATATGAAATATGCCAATTACAAAATCCCTAGTTCTTCTAACTTTCATTTAACTTGTAACTATTTTGGATTTTTCGACCATGTCTCTACTAGATGTTTTTCTAGAATTGATGTAGAAAACTGCATAAAAGAATGGAGAATTAAAAAATCCCCTAACCTACAAGGACCCAATTAAAAATTGGGGACCAATGAGTTTATTTATCTTTTGTAGGAAAGAAAAAGTTTGAAAGAAACGAAATGATACTTGGATAGTGGATGCTCAAGGCACATAACCGGAGATAAACATCTACTAAAGGGAATTAAAACTTGTGTCAAGGGAAATGTGACTTTTGGTGATGATACAAAAGACAAAATTATTGGTATATGTAAGATTTCTTCTAAACATAGTGGTATAATTGAAAATGTGCTCTTGATTGATATTTTGAAATTCAATTTGATTAGCATAAGTCAAATTTGGGATAAAAATTTAGGAGTGAATTTTAGAAAAAATGCATGTTATATTGTTAATCCTACTAATGATAATATTATTTGTACCGGTAGTGGAAATAAAAATATTTATTTGTTAAATATTGAAGATTTGATGGATCAAAGTGATCATTGCTTGAATGTATTAGTTGATAATTCATGGTTGTGGCATAGAAGACTTGTTCATATTAGTACAGATTATTTGAATGAACTTTCATCAAAAAAATTGGTAAAATGGTTGCCTAAAACCAAATATGTGAAAGATAGAATATGTGATGCATGCCAATATGGAAAACATATTAAATCATCTTTTATAAGTAAAAATTGTGTTTCAACTGCTAAATCTCTTAAACTTATTCACATGGACTTGTTTGGTCCTACCCAACAAATTAGTATGGGTGGTAAAAGATATGTCTATGATTTAGTTGATGATTTTTCAAGATTTACTTGGGTGTTATTTCTTGCAAACAAAAGTGATGCTTTCAGTGAATTTCAAAAATTAGCTAAGAAAGTTCAAAATGAACTTAATTTGAAAATTGTAAAACTAAGGAGTGATAATGGTAAGGAATTTTTAAATGAATGTTTTAATGATTTTTGTGATGAATTTGGAATTATTCAAATTTATTCGGTAACTAAGTCACCTCAAAAAAATGGAGTATTTGAAAGAAAAAATAGGACACTTCAAGAAATGGCTAGAACCATGATTAGTGAAAATAATTTACCTAAATATTTTTGGACAGAAGCCGTTAATACCGCTCGTTATGTGCTAAATAGAGCTTTAATTAGACCTATTTGAAAAAGACCCCTTATGAGTTAGTTTATGGTAGAACTCCCAATATTGCATATTTTACAGTGTTTGGTTGTAAATGTTTTATTTTAAATGTTAAAGGTAACTTGGGAAAATTTGATAAGAAATCGGATGAAGGAATTTTCTTAGGCTATTCATCTATTCGAAAAGCATATAGAGTTTTTAATAAAAGGACACTAGTAGTTGAAGAAGCAATTCATGTGAAATTTGATGAGAATTTAGTGAGGATTAATGAAGTAAGGAAAGAAGAAGAAGAAACTATTGTAATTGACAATGAGCCCACTAAAAAGGTAGAAATTTCTTGTGAAACTAGCAATGTGAATGAAAGGACAATTAGAGTTGAAAATAAAATGAGTGATCTTTCTAAGGATTATAAATTTGTAAAAAGTCATCCACAAGATTTAATAATTGGTAATCCATTTAAAGAAGTTAAAACTAGATCTACGGTATTTGATAGTCATTTTTCTTTACTTTCTTCAATTGAACCCAAGCATGTTAAAGAAGCCTTAAATGATGAATTTTGGATAATTGCCATGAAAGAAAAATTAAATCAATTTGAATGAAGTAAAGTATGGATTTTAGTTAAGAGACCTAATGATTATCCTACAATTGGAACGAAATGGGTTTTTAGAAATAAACTAAATGAAAAGGGCGAAGTGGTTAGAAATAAAGCTAGATTAGTTGCCCAATGTTATAAACAAGAGGAAGGAATTGATTATGATGAAACATTTGCCCCGGTTGCTAGATTAGAATCTAGTAGAATGTTACTTGCTTTTGCTTGTTTTAAAGGTTTTAAATTATTTCAAATGGATGTTAAAAGTGCAATTTTAAATGGTTATTTGGAAGAAGAAGTTTATGTTGAACAACCACCCGATTTTAAAAATGAAATATTTCCAAACCATTTGTATAAATTAATTAAAGCTTTGTATGGTTTAAAACAAGCTCCTAGAGCTTAGTATGAAAGGCTTACCTCTTATCTAAGTGAAAATGGTTTTAAGAATGGTCAAGTTCACACTACTTTGTTTACTAGAACTAATGATTATGGTGATTTGATTATTGTTCAAATTTATGTAGATGATATTATTTTTGGTTTTACCAATACTTCATTATGTGATGAATTTGCTTCAATTTTGCAAAAAGAATTTGAAATGAGCATGATGGGTGAACTTAATTTCTTTTTAGGACTTCAAATTAAACAAATGCATGAAGGTACTTTTATTTGTCAAGAAGAATATACTAGAGAACTACTTAAACGATTTGGTATGGATGAATGTAAACCTATAGGTACCCCTATGTGCACATCTACTAAGTTAGGAAAAGATGAAAGTGGACAAAGAAAAAAGGTATAGAGGCATGATAGGTAGTCTTTTATACGTAACCGCTAGTAGACCCGATATCATGCATTCCGTGTGTTTATGTGCTAGATTTCAAGTTAATCCGAAAGAAAGTCATTTTGTGGCATTGAAAAGAGTACTTAGATATTTAAAAGAAACTTTAGATTTTGGCCTTTGGTTTCCTAGAACAAATGATTTTGACTTAATTGGCTATACGGATGCGGATTATGGGGGATGTTAAGTAGAAAGAAGGAGTACTAGTGGCACAAGTCAACTACTTGGGAAATGTCTAGTATATTAGTTTAGTAAGAAACAATGGAAGAAATAATATTAGTAAGCAGAAACAAGCTGATCTACATGCTGAAAAAATGGAAGAAATCAGAAAGTAAATAATACTATAATTCATTTGTATCATAATATTATTACTGACAGAATTATAAGAAACTTGATACATTTCATTATTTCTTTACAGAATCATCATGGATGATGAAGACAATCCTGTGGAAAGACACGAACAAAATCCAAAGACAAACCCAAAGCATCGCCAGATCAAGCATCCATTGGCACTGGGGAGTCCATTTTACTGTTACATCAAGCCTCCAATGAAGAAAATGATGGATATAAAGCTTTCAAAGAAAAAGGAACTGATGATCAATTTTGCATTCCTCACAAAGGATAAGAAAAGGGATATCAAATACCACAAACTGTAAGTACATTCAAAACCTTACATTAAACAAAATTAATTATTTCTCCTTACTAACTTAAATACAAATGCAATGAAATACTTTACAGCTTTGGAAGAATGGTCTAGACTAGACTAGACTTTCACACCATGTCACCTAATTGCTTAGTATGGGAAATGATAAATGCATGGTGCTGCCACGAGAACTACATAAGAAGCTTTCCTAGCAAGCTAAGAGATGAATCTGGGCTAAAAAGTTCTTCACAATAAGGTTTTCGGTAAGAACACTTCTATTTGGCATAAAATAAGAACTGTTTGTGTTTGCATGTTGGACGTTGCGGTAGTTATTTTTGGGATGTAGTGGGACGTGGTGGGTATTATCATGGACGTTGCGATGTGTTTGCTATTTCTGTTTGTGCTAACAGTAGCATTGCATTTTTAGCTGTTGGACCACCTTTAACTGACGTTGTGTGTTAATTTTCATGCAGTTAATATTCACCAGTTACAAAATCTTCTTACAAAATGATGGTGAACATAGACAACATAAATATTTTCGTGACTGGATGCAGGAAGAACTTGCTCGAATCCACCATAGCTTGGAACATTTCAATTTCGAGTTTGTAAGTACATTTACAAAAGCATTCATTAAGTACATTTCAATTTCTATTTTATAAATTTTTTTTTTAATCACTACAAGGTTTTTTTCCCCATCATCGACGGTGGACACTTCACCATCTTGGTCATTAATATCCCGGATGCATATGTCAAAGTTCTCAACAACTTAGGACCAAATAAAAATCCATTGCATAAAGACGTTCTAACAATATTTGCAAGCATTATAGATGAGGAGAAAAGTAGAAAATGGCAAGAATTCCAAGCAATGCAAAAACATACATTAGAATATCCTGATCTGCATTGGAAAGACAAAAATAATAAATGTGATCTGCATTTGTATATTTATATAAACATTCAACTTTCATTTTCAATATATATAATTTTCTTTCAACTTTTAATGAAATTTGTTTTGATATAAATATCTTTAATTTTGAAATTACAGCTAAACCGTCCAAATAAAACAACTAACAAGAATTGTGTTTGATGTTCGACGTTGCGATAGTTATTTTTTGGGACGTAACGGGACGTGGTGGGATGTAACAAGTAATATCAAAGCACAATGTATATAATGTTTGTTAGCAGTAAGCCTACAATGTCCTGATACATTTCTAAACAATACCCTCAACGTCCTGAAACGTCCAAATTCATTTAAAAAATTAATAATATAGAAAATTCTTCCCTACAACGTCCCGCCACGTCCCAATACGTCCCGAAAAGTCAAGTATACAAACAGACGCATCATTCATTATATCATTAACTGCATCACTTATCTGTCTCTTCAACCAAACAAAAATCATCCATGCATCAATTAAAACTGCGACTCTCCATGCATCTCTTCGTTACAAGATAAAAAATAGTCAAACTTCTTCAAACATTAATTCTATCTAAAAATTCTCTCATAAAACAACTTTTAAACATGGTTTAACATTCACTTGCAACTCTCTTCATTCTTCCTCTGCTTTTCTTCTTCCCTTTCAAAAACAATAAGCCAAACCTTCTATTATTTCCTTTCCCTTTCGAATACTAAATTTTCTCAATGGCCAATCTCTTCATTTTTCCTGACATGAACTACTTCGATGAACTCCAAGACCCCCAACCACAAATGCCACCAAGACGCCCACTTGATCATATGTTGATGAAGCATATGTTAGATGTAGAACCTCAATCCCAACTTATCAGGTTTCTAGTCATAATGCGTTGGGGCGGATTGATACCGATGAACCACGACAACGTAAACAGAACGTTGGTACTTGATTTCTATGATGCTCTACACAACAAAATTGGGTTAAATACAGTAAAAGTGAGGGGATTTAAATTTAGCATATCAACTGGCAATTGAACTTGAGAAGCCAGGGGGCCGGATTATCATATGATGATATTTTCTGTTTTTAACTAACAACGGACAAGTCCAAAGAATCTTAAGGGATAACTTACCGGTCCCAAATGATTTTTGGACAATCAGATTGAAAGATATGAACACTATCAAGGACTCTCTACACGTTCCTACGTTTTAATGTGGCTGTCGGAGAAGTCACAAAGACATACATGCTGCAACTTTTAATTGCAGCAATGTCAGAAATGAATATCAATTGGGCAGTATCATCACAAAATTTATGGAACAAGTTGGATTGCAGTGGACCACAAGTATCCTTTACCCCAACTTCGTCAGGGACATATGCGAGATCGCTGGAATCCAAGATCACCATACTGGTGAAGTGGTGCCAGTGCCACAATATATTGGGGACAACTCTTTCAATGATATTGAAGTCAATGATGCCTCCTCTAGCGTAGATAACACTGATGATTATTTTTAACTTGTATTCCTAAATTTTAGTATAATGTCTTTATTTTAATACAATGTCTTTGTTTTAATATAATGCCTCCTTGTCGTATGTTGTACTACTACAACGTCCCATTAAAACAACTAATAAAAATTGTGTGTTTGATGTTCAATGTTGCGATAGTTGTATTTTTGGACATAATTGGACGTTGTAAGACGTAACAACTAATATCAAAACACAACTCACTACTTCCACAACGTCCCAGTACGTCTAAAAAATCTCTTATCAAAAAACAATAAACATTCATTTTCAAATTCTCCACATCAAATGTTACTTACAATCATGTCAATCCCTCTAATCATCTCACTCAACTACAAATTCTGAACTACTTTTTTTTTTCCTACCTCTTAAAATTTCTTTTTTTTTCTCCATTGTACTTTTTAGGCGTACGTTTCGAACACCTTTGAGTCTCTTTCCTTTTGGATCTCCAATTTCTTCTTCTGTACCATCATCATCATCCACATCTTCACCTCCTCATTCCAATCTAATACCATCTAACTCAGTAATGCAATATCTAAGATCTTTGAATTTATCATCTTTAATGCCACGAGCAACAGAACTCGACTGACATAATTGAATCAATATCAAATACTTCTTACTACCACCATGCCTCCAAACAGAACAGTAACTATAATCGCCTTTATTTCTCGGATGTAAAACGTGAAATTGAATCTAACGGTCGTATGTCACATCCTTAGTCCACCTTTGCAATATACACCTGTCTAGTTGTATCTATAAAAACATAAAAAATAAAGAACAAAGAATTAATCAATAAAACAAGTTTCACATCCGTAACGTCACGTTCGAAAAAACATTACCGCAACATCCAGATTAATTCACCCACAACGTCCACCAAAAAAAAACTGAACCAATAAAAATTCATACCTTAACACAATTCAGGTTAAAAACACGAAGTGAATGAACGCGTAATATCACAACTTAACTGAAATATTTGCAGCTGCATTCTAACCAATGACTTAACTTATCAAACAACACAACATGTCGGAAAATATCTTCTCCATCACACTACACATGATATTGAATTAACCTGTCATCTTCACAAATCCTTTCATAATTGTATAAAGTCATGTCTTTAAACTGAGTCTCAAACATACGATATACATTAATTGTGTAAGCTTCCGAAGCTTGAATTAACATCGAATGTTTCAGAACAAACAAATCTACCTTCCCTTGATGACACCTGTAGTCTTCTTCATTTTTGTTATTCCTTCAGTCATTCACCACATCTACAAATTGATGGTAAAAATCGCAAAGTGATTATGTTTGGCTTAGCTGCCTTGAATTCGCACGGTTTGTTGACTCACTCTTTTGAGATGAGAGAACCCATCCTGAAAAGTAATCTTTGTTAAATGCAGGACACTATTTCTCGCGAATCTCATAGAGATCATTCAACCACGTAATATTGTCGCATTCATATTCAGCCACCATGCTGTAAACAAACAAAAAAATTGAAAAAAATATTATCGCAACGTCCAAAAAACATACCACAACATATAGAAAAACACTAGTGCAACGTCCAAAAAAAAAACTATTGCAACGTTCTTACCTGTTCCAAACATATTGAAACTCTTCCTTTGTAACCACACTGTAAAGAAGGTGTTGAAACAATTTAGAAAAACATGCGTCCTCATGCAATGAAGGTATGTTCTTCCGAGAGTTCTCACTTATATGCCAAAGACACAACCGATGACGAGTTGATTGAAATACATCCTTTATAGCTGCTGCCATCGAAAATGCTTAATCCATCATCATAGTAATTGGTGTTTGACCATCCATGGACCTCAAAAACGTCTTAAACAACCAAATTAAATAATTCAATCTTCTCATTCTTTATGAAACCAAGTCCAAACATAACATTACGGCAGTGATTGTCCATCCCAACAAATGGTCCACATATCAAACCATACTTGTTTGTCCTATAAGTCGTATCATGAATAAGCAAAACTCCAAATATCTTGTAATCCGCATTCATTTGTCCATCACGCCAAAATAAGTTACACAATGACGAATCGTTGTCCATATCAAAATCAAAATAGAAATCATGTACATCACAAGACCTTTTCTTCAATATCTTAAAAAGCATATTTTCATCACAACCATCAATTGTCTTCTTCTTCTCATTTTCCATACGATTATAAACATCTCGTGAAGTAAAACCTACTTGAGATTGTCCACCAGCCTGTTGTAAAAAAAAAAAACAAAAGAAAAAAGTTATGACTACAACGTCCAGAAATGTATGCAATAATACTACCGCAACGTCCACTTACGTCTACACAAATACTATGTAAAGTCAATTACCTCTTTGTACAACACTCTATACCTATCTGAAATACGAACACCAGAATCCTTCAAAATCTTCAAATAATCAACTGATGAACAATTCATATTCCTACTAGAACGCAATAAGTGTCTATGATATTCAAAGCACATCTCGTAATTGTGTTTTCAGAAATGCTTTTGCACCTCCCAAATATTATCATCAATTCTCCTAAATTCAACAAATGCATTACATTTCTTTCGAAGATCCAGCTTCGAATAAATCCTCTCATTCTCAGTCTTATTTTTATAATCCTTCTCACATTGCTTCCAACATACAATCTGTCTCAAATATATCCCATATTCCTTGCTATGAGACATATGCTTCCTAATATTAAAACCCAATTCGAAAGCATATTTGTTATACAAATTGTTTGCCTCATTTACGCTACCAACTGTCCGACCAATCAAAGAAAGCATCGACTCATCAACCATTGATTCCATATCTAAAAATAAATAAATAAATAATGATAACATACGCAATGTCCCAACACGTCCCAGTTATAACTTAAGCAACGTCCAGAAAACATCACATAAAAACTAAAAAAGACATCACATCCCGCAATGTCCCATCATGTCCCAGTTATAACTTACGCAACGTCCAGAAACATCACATAAAAACTAAAAAAGTCAACATCCTATTCCGCAACGTCCCAACACGTCCCAGTTATACCTTACGCAATGTCCCACTACATCATATAAAAACTAAAAAAAATAACATCCTATCTCGCAACGTGCAGATTTATGCCGCTACAAAAATACATACCAACAACGTCGTCATACACAACGATCATAACAAAATTATAACAAAAAAGAATTATATGACTAGAAAAACAATTTTCAACCGATCAAAAATCTAACATGTATTAATATTTCTTTCAAAATTCACAAAAACAAACTATCAGAATGACAATTAAAAAACAGAAACATCAATCGCGAACAGAAAAACAAAAAAAAAAAGTCGATGATCATCATTGTTCTTCGTTTCGATACCTTTATTAACGAAAGGCAAGATGACCAAGAGACATTTTAAAGCGAAAGGTTATAGAGCCAAAGAAGTATTAGAGTTGATTCACTCTGACTTGTGTGGACTAATTTTGGTCCAAGCACGAGGTGGGTTTGAGTATTTTGTGACCTTCACAGATGATTACTCAAGGTAGGGATACATTTGCCTAATGCGCCACAAGTCCGAATGCTTTAGTAAATTCAAAAAGTATCGAGCAGATGTGGAGAAACATCACGGTAAGAGTATCAAGACACTGCGATTAGATCGTGGTGGTGAGTACCTATCCTACGAATTTCGAGAATACCTCAGTGAGGTCAGAATTCAGTCTCAGTTGTCTATACCTGGCACACCATAGCAGAATAGTGTAATGGAAAGAAAAAACAGAACTCTCATGGAAATGGTTAGGTCAATGATGAGCTATAGTGATTTGTCTAATTCGTTTTGGGGATATGCCTTAGAAACTGCAATGTACATTCTAAATCTTGTACCATCTAAAACCGTGCCTTAACCCCTACAGAGTTATGGAACGGGCGCAAGCCCAGTCTAAGACATCTCAAAATTTAGGGTTTTCCAACACATATGCTTAATGCAGATACAGCTAAGTTAGATGCAAGAACAGAAGTAATGTTGTTTGTAGGATATCCTAGCGGAACGAAAGGTGGTCTGTTCTATAGTCCTAAATATCAGAAGGTGATAGTTAGTACTAACACCAGATTTTTAGAGGAATACTATATTCTAGATCACAAGCCCAATACTAAGATAGTACTAGAAAAACTTAGAAAGTAATCAAATAATCCTGATGTACCAGCACAAGTAAATACACCACAAAACACTGCACAAGATATCACAGATGATGCACTTACACAGGTGGTGCCTCGTCATAGTGGAAGGGTTGTGAGACAACCCGATAGGTTCATTGGCGTGGGAGAAGCCTTTGACTTCATCCCAGGTGTGCTTGAACCGGACCCTGTGAACTACAATGAGGCTCTCCGAGATAAATATGTAGAATCTTGGCGAAAGACAATGATATCCGAGATGGGGTTGATGGACCACAATCAAGTCTGGGAGCTTGTGGACCTACCTGATGATTTCAAACCCATTGGATGTAAGTGGGTCTACAAATGCAAGAGAGAACCTGACGGAAAGGTTGAAACCTTTAAAGTTAGGCTTGTGGTGAAGAGGTATACTCAGAAAAAGGGAATCGATTATGAGGAATCCTTCTCCCCGATGGCTTTGCTTAAGTCGATCTGGATTCTCTTGGCCATAACTGCTCATTTAGATTATGAGATATGACAGATGGATGTCAAGACAACTTTTCTTAACAAAAGTCTTGAAAAAACCATCTTCATGCAGCAACTAGAGGGATTCGTTGAAAAAGGCCAAGAGCATAAGGTTTGTAAGTTTAAGAGGTCCATTTACGAACTTAAGCAAGCATCCAGATCTTGGAACATTCGATTTGATGAGGTTATCCAATCCAACGAATTTACTCTGTGCCCAAATGAACAATGTGTGTATCACAGACGTGATGGAAAAGCGGTGGTGTTTCTTGTACTTTACATAGATGACATTTTGCTGATTGTCAACAATAAGAAAGTGTTATCAGATGTAAAGGCATGGCTGTCCAAATATTTTGATATGAAAGACTTAGGAGAAGTGGGACATATCCTTGGGATCAAGATAATTCGAGATCGTAGGAAACGTTCGCTAACGCTCTCTCAAGTTTCATACATAGATACGATTCTGGCTCGTCTTAACATACAGAACTCCAATAAAGGTTTTCTACCTTTCAAACACAGAGTGCATCTATTTAAAGAGCAGTCTCCAAAGACTGTTGAGGAGATAGAAACCATGAAGACAGTTCCTTATGCCTCGGCAATAGGAAGTCTCATGTATGCAATGTTGTGTATGAGGCCTGATATTTGCTATGTTGTTGGCATTATATGTAGATATCAGAGTAACCCCAGGAAAGCTCATTGGGAAGCAGTTAAATGCATTCTCAAGTATTTGTGCAGAATGAGAGACCAAGTCTTGGTCTATCAGGCGCCTGAGCTTATGCCCCGTGATTACACAGATTTAGATTTCTAAGGAGACAGGGGCAAGAGTAAGTCTACATCAAGGTATGTGTTTACTTTAGGAGGTGAAGCCATAGTTTGGCGAAGTGTCAAGCAGAAATACGTGGCAGACTCTACCATGAAGGCTGAATACGTTGCAGCATCAGAGGTAGCGAAAGAAATAGTGTGGCTCAAAAACTTCCTAGTGGACTTAGACATGATTCCTGGTTTGCAGAAGTCGATCACAATGTACTGTGATAACAACGATGCAGTAGCGAACTCAAATGAACCACGAGCCCACAAGGCGAGTAAGCATCTATACCGCAAGTACCACCTAATACGAGATATCATAAAGAGGGAAGATGTGATTGCGGCGAAAATAGCATCGAAAGATAAACTTACAGATCTATTCCCGAAGACATTGACTGCAAAAGTCTTTAAGGCTCACGTGGAGGGCATGGGGATCAGATACTTAGTAGAGTCATGATTGTTTTTCTAGACATTATTGTAGTTGTAGGATTTATGCATTTTTATACTTGAAGCGCAACTTAAGTATTTGTGGGAGATTGTTGGGTTTACATACTAAAGCTTTGCTTGTATTAAACTATTTCTCAGTTTATATATTGATTAAATGTTTCAGTTAAATTGTTGTATGTTTTTACATATATTATCCATTAATATTATGTAGTTA
This sequence comes from Knoxia roxburghii, assembly GCA_030378225.1. NCBI lineage: Eukaryota > Viridiplantae > Streptophyta > Magnoliopsida > Gentianales > Rubiaceae > Knoxia > Knoxia roxburghii. The sequence goes on along the minus strand of CM059420.1, from coordinate 36,931,817 downwards.
GATGATGAGGTGTCTGGTGTAACACAGTAGATCACATCATTGGTTAAAAAATATAATATATAATTAGGGTTCGTAACCGAGGGTTTTGGACACACTGTCAGTTTAGGTTATTATGTGATTCGAAAAATTAGTTTGTCTAAACTAATTGAATCATATAGATATGCCCGGGGTATACTGAACTTGACCATTTATGATGAATTGTCTTGTACTGATTTAATAGACTATTCATTCCTCGTATTCTAGCTCTTAATCCTTAGACCTGAGCAGGCATGAGGATTAGACATAGTGTACTTTGATCTACCAAAGAGTGAGGTCACTTGAGACCAATAGTCTCGATAGGTTGGGTGCGCGTGTTTGATTGCTTAGTGTGATGGTGCTTGTCAAAAGGAAACCATGTACAGGTGCGTCCAAGGCGATAGTGCTCCCGAGATGAGCTCGTTATGTTTATTATACTAAACCCGGCCTGTGGACTTATGTCCAATATAGTAAAAAGGTCGAGTAGTACTAGTCTCAGAGTATAAGAAGTTAATTAATTAATTTATCAGTAAATTAATAAATTAACGAGCACTATATCTTTGATATGGGAAGATTAAAGAATAATTGATTTAGTTGTTCCGGAAGCAATTCTGGTGTAGGATGGTAGTGTCATAATTAATCCATTAGTGGTGTGATTAATTATGTAGTGGGTTAATCGATAAAGTAGAATTAATTATATAATTAATTATTCCTAATGGTTAATTAAGTAATTAACAAAGTAAAATTATTTAATTAATTAATTAAGTCTTAAAGTCCAATTGGAATTAGGAAATCCTAGAGATTAGGAAATCTATTTGGATTTGGAAATCCTATTAGATTTGGTTCCTAATTGGATTTGGAAACTAATTAGGAATGCTAAACCCATTAGGAGGCCAATCTTAAACCAACTTGGGGTCTCTCTTGTAGCTCTATAAATAGACAAGAGATTAGTAATTCACAATACACAATTCATAAGTTTTCAAGACAAGAAAACTAGAGAGAGAAAATCCTAGATAGAGAATTTTTTTTTTTCAAAGTCAGATTTTCCTAAGCTCCAGGCAGCAACTCTCTTTCCAAAAACCGACGGCCGGTTTTTCTTCAAGCTTCCTGGTGGCACGTGGTTTTTGAGAGCGACGGCGCGTGGACTTCGGGCGGTGCGTGAACATCACGCGCAGACGGCGGCAGCTCTGATCAAATTTTTCGGCAGCAGCTTTGTGGATTGTGGTGGTTTTGCTGATCAATTGCTCGTTAGTTCGTTACCCACACAACGTACGATCAAAGTCTTGAGTCATACAAGAGAATCACCTAAGTACACGCTTCAAGAGGTAATTTTTAAACTTCCGCTTTTATTAAGAATTTATTGTTGCGTGACAAATCAAATAAGTACAAGCTAAGATCCTGCGCAATAGTATTTATGCTAGAGCTTAGGCCTTGTCAAGAATTCCAATTCTGGAATGCATAGCACGAAAGTGAATTTTTGACCGGGCCCGGGCAGTTATTCTTTCACTCTTCCTGCAACTTGTCATCACACTTAATTTGCTCCTCAGGTTCACTCCTCTTTCAGGTAACTCCTTTATACTTATTACAGTCATGGTGCTTACATATTCCCGAGAACTGCTCACCATTTAAGAAGGTAATTTACCTGACTCTAACTTATCCATCGTTTTGGCCAATTGTGCGAATTGTCTTTCATGTTCTGAAAGTTGGCCCGAGTTTCCTTCTGCAAAGCTTCAAAGTTGGCCCGTGTTTCCTTTTGCAAAGCATCACTGTTAGCCCGAGAAGCTTCAAAGTTGGCCCGAGTTTCCTTCTGAAAAGCTTGAGTGCTTGTGGCCAGGTTCATAACTATCTCCTCAAAATTCATGCTAGGTTTTTGAGAACCGGTGAAATTTGATAGGGTTGCCTCATTGGTGGCGGTTGGTAAGCTTGCGGTGGTTGAAATCCTGGTGGCTTGAAATTGGAATACCTTGAATTATTCTGTGTTGGGTATTGATCGTATCTCCCCTAGGGTTGGCCAAAGTAACCTCCAACTTGGTTGACTTGCTCATTGGTTTCCTCTCTAATGGCTGGGCATGCGTCTGTCATATGCCCTGGCATCAGTCATATTCCATAAGCTTTTGTCTACTGCATTTTTCCTACAGCCAATTGACTTACTAAGTGACTTAAAGCATCAAGACATTGGTCAATTAAACTGGTACTTACCTCAGAAACGGTTTCTCTTCTATTCCTGAATTGCTGTGTGTTTGCTGTCATGTTAGAAATTAAAGTTCTAGCTTCAAGAATAGTCTTGTTCATTCAGGCTCCCCCACTTGCTGAGTCAACATTGCTCATATCTCCATCTAAGAGTCCTTCGTAAAAATACTGAATCAAGAGATGTTCAGGGATCTGATTCAGTTAGCACACAATTGTTTGAACCTCTCCTAGTAATCATGCAATGACTCTCCCTGACATTGACAGATTCCACAAATATCTTTCCTAATATTTGCCGCTCTTGATGCTGGAAAACATTTTTCTAGGAATTGCCTTTTCAATTCATCCCACGTAGCTATTGACTAGGAAGGCATATCATACAGCCAGTCCTTCGCCTTATCTACAAGTGAAAAAGGAAAAGCCTGCAGTTTTACCTGTTCCTCTGTAACACCTTGGTGTCTGACTGTTGAACAAACCACGTGAAATTCCTTTAAGTGCTTATGAAGGTCTTCACCTGCATTGAAAAACAGGTAATAAGTGAATCGTTCCTGACTTTAATTCAAAAGCATGAATATTATCAGGTAAAGCAATGCATAAAGTTTGATTGTGAATATCAGGCGTTGCCAACTCCCTCAATGTTCTTGCTGCTATCGAAATTTCTTCTTCAAATTCTGAATATCTGGTTGAGCTAGAGCCAATTGTATTGTCTGAAGAAGATTGTGAATCACTAGACTTTTTCCTTGTTTTTACTTCTCGACGATTTGCTCTAGCCAATTTCTCGATCTCTGGGATATAGGTTATTTCTCTTGTACGGGAAAAGCGCACCATAAACCATAAACCAGAAAAAAGTAAAAAAAAGGGGGTGGGGGGGGGGGGGGGTTTGGTAACGTAAATGAAAAAGAAAACTTAAATTACTTATGCTTTAAAAATACTAATTACGGTAGATAATAAATGATTAATCAGAATTTCAAAATAAGGCAAATTAGGGAAATAAAAAGGCAGGCTAAACAAAGAGATAAACTTTAAAAAATTTAAGAAACAGTGGATTACAATAAAATAATAATAATAAAAATAATAATCTTAAATATACTAAAGCAGGTGAATTCCTTGAGCAGTTAAGCCCTCAACTTGATGACGTGGAAGCAGATGAATTCCTTGAGCAATTAAGCCCTCAACTTGATGACGTGGATTTTTGTCAAATTTTTTCAATTAATTAATTTAGAAAATTTTATTGAATTCTTCAATCTCACTTATATTATCCTTACTTATCCTTACTAATAATACTATCCTTAAACATTAAGAATTTATTCATTACTTAAACTCTTCTTTCAATTAAACTCTAAATTCTCAATAACTACTTATATATATAATCTGTGTATACAGTAGTATTTAATCCCCTGCATACTTTCTTATTCATTCTTTCTTTCTTTATACAGAACAATTATCACCAAAAACAACAAATATCTCCTTTATGAACAAGGGTTGAATATTCCTTTACAATGAAGATCACTAAATCTTGCTTTGCACACCACTCTTTGGTAATTTTACAATTTTATTTCCTTTGTTTTATAATTTTTTTTATAAGGTTATTTTATTGATTGATAATTTTGTAATTATTTTGATCTCTTTTTTTTTCAACTCTCCAAATTATTATTCAAGATACACAAGCACTCAAGTGGCAATCATCATATATGTTATTTAAAAGTTGATATTTTATTTTGAATTTAGATTAATGTTTATGTTATTTTTCTTTTTCTTTTTCTTTTGGATTGTATTAAGTTGATCTTCACTATTAAGATTTTAATATGTGTACTTTATTTAAAATAATAAATTTTACATAATGTTTGTGTTTGTGTGTGTGTTTCATTTAGATACTTATAATTTTTTTATTTTAAAAATTTTATCCGATAGTTCAATAAATTTTAATATGATAAATATATAAATTTATCCTTTTTATATTTTTTTAAATATATATAAAATTATATTATTTTTAAAATTATTATTACCATTATATACATCATTATATTTAAATTTTAAAGTTGTAATTGAATTTAATATTTATATTTATCTAATACATTAAAAATGAATTAAAGGATTATATAATTTAAGATTCTTTCATTTAGATAATACTTATAATTTTTTTATTTTAAAAATTTTATCCGATAGTTCAATAAATTTTAATATGATAAATATATAAATTTATCCTTTTTATATTTTTTTAAATATATATAAAATTATATTGTTTTTAAAATTATTATTACGATTATATACATCATTATATTTAAATTTTAAAGTTGTAATTGAATTTTTTATTTATTTATCTAATACATTAAAAATGAATTAAAGGATTATATAATTTAAGATTCTTTCATTTAGATAATACTTATCATTTTTTTATTTTAAAAATTTTATCTGATTTATAAAAAGAAATGATTTTCAATTTAAAATTTTTTTATATAAATACATTTGATATCAAATAGTATATCCAATGATAAAATTGTTAAATTTTTTTATACTAATAATTGTTTCACAAACACTCAACTCCACTTTTATATCATAGTTGCCTCCAATCTTTTTATACATATCATAATTGTATGTTTTTGCCTCCAATCTTTTTTATCTTCTTTATAAATTCCTTACATCTTATTTGGCCATGCATAATAATACCTTCCTTATCAATTCTATTCCATCAAAGCTCCATAATAATGAAGTATCCAAGTCACAAAACATATCCACTGCTCCATCTTCCAAAAGATTTACCTGGGCAGATTTGGAGATGATAGCCAAACGGCGTACAAGGAATGGTCCGCCAAGTTTCAGATCATATTTCAAGCTTTATTCATGAAGAGATCCTATTTGGTAATTCAAACTATCATTCACAATATCATTCTTAATATATTTATTTTATTTATGCCATTACTTTATATACTTTTAATTATTTTATATTATTTTATTTTCAGAATTTACCAATGGAGTTTGCTACAAAAGCTGGTCTATTAAAGAAGAGCAAGATGATCATCATAGATACCTATGATAATGAATGAAAAGTCAAATTAAAGAGAAACGATTCTCATTTCCAAATCGTACATAGATGGAAAGAGATTCGAAATGCATTGGACATCGAAGTAGGTCAACATTACAGCCTTGAACTCATCGAAGATGGCAAACATCCTATTTTCGAGATTGTGGTATTAAAATTTGTTAACTTAATAATATATTTTTTTTAAAAATTTTATTGAGCACAAATATAAATTCAATAAATAAGAATATAAAAATAAATCACATGCCATTATTAATTATTTATTTTATCTTGCAGCTTGGATCGATTGGCACATGAAGAATTTGTGTTTTTACAACACATTTTGTATGTTTCTTTTTGTCAGCAATGTTGCAAAACATTAAATAATGTTATTTTCAAATTGATTTTTTATTTTGAATTTTAAATTTCGTTGTTCATCTTTTTTTATTTTGATTTCATTACAATATTTGTAATAAATTATAAATTGACTTATCTAATTCTTATTTGAAAAATATTATATATTCACTTTTTGATATTTACTTCTTTACCATATATATATCAAATGTCCCCAGAATAGAATATCAATTAATAAAGGATAATTTTTAACCCCTAAAACCTCTATTAATTTGGGACTCGGGGTTTAGGGTTGAAAGTAATTCTAATTTATAGAAAGTAATTCTCAAAAAGCGAAATAAAAAGAAAAACAAACATTCAATTTCTTTAACTAAAAATATTAAAGTCATCATTATTGCGGCCATTTTGTCCAAAAGAAAAAAACAAAATTTATAAAAAAAGCAACGTCACCAATTCCAATTGGATTCGTATTTAGTGCTTCGAGGATCCGCTTACGGTCTAACCCCTACCCCACCCACCTTCATCATCAACCAATCCTCAGCTAAAAAAATCCCAGTTTTCGAAACAATCAATAACTAAAAAACGAACAAAGAACAAAAGTGAGGGCGCTGGCATGATTCCAGAAGCTATCCACAATACAATTATCGACATTATCATTATTATATCTATTTATAAAATTTTCATTAATTATAAATTTTAACATAATTAAGATAATTATTATATAATTTGAATATGAATATATAAATTTATCATTTTTTCCAAAATTCTTAATATATATCAACATTATCATTATTATATTCATTTATAAAATTTTCATTAATTATAAATTTTAACATAATTAAGATAATTATTATATAATTTGAATATGAATATATAAATTTATCCTTTTTTTCAAAATTTTTAATATATATTATATGATAATATATATAATCATAATAATAATTTGAATATGAATATATAAATCTATCATTATTCTTTTTAAAATTTTTGAAAAAATATATATATTAATATTAATATTCAAATTAGTATTACCATTATATATATCATTATATTTAAAATTTTAAGTTATAATTTAAATTATCTAATACATTTCAAATTCTTAAAATCATTATATAATTCTATGGCCTCTCAATACCTTAAAATATTTTTAAGAAATTCAAAATATATTTTATTATGAAACAAAAAAAGTGCTACTATTCGAATGAATAAAAGAAAATTAATCTCAATTATACTATTAATGAATATTACATATAGATGTCCCCACAATAAAGTCATCCATTCTGAAATTAAAACTTCATGATTCGAGAAGCTATCCACAATACAATTATTCATATTATCATTATTATATCCATTTATAAAATTTTCATTAATTATAAATTTTAACATAATTAAGATAATTATTATATAATTTGAATATGAATATAAAAATTTATCCTTTTTTCAAAATTTTTAATATATATTATATGATAATATATATAATATATATAATATATATAATCATAATAATAATTTGAATATGAATATATAAATTTATCATTATTCTTTTTTAAATTTTCGAATATATATTAATATTAATATTCAAATTAGTATTACAATTATATATATCATTATATTTAAAATTTTAAGTTGCAATTTAAATTATCTACTACATTTCAAATTCTTAAAATCATTATATAATTCTATCTATCAATCTTCAAACACAACACACATTATATTTAAGATTATATATATATATATATATATCAAATTCAGTAGCATTAAGCATCATCATCTCCTAAAATCTTCCTTTCAACTTTCATATCACATTCTTCAACGTCTTCATTCCAACTAACTCATTTTATATATCAACCTTCACATTATTTCCTTCCATATTCTAAATTTGCAATTATTCAACTCAAATCATCATGGTTCAAGATCTAAATTATATCAAAGACATTACTCCTTCAAATGAAAAGTGAAAGATTCACATCAGAATCATTCGATTATGGAAACAACCATTGTATGGTAATCCAAATGAAGATGGTAGTATCGACATGGTACTTATGGATGAAAAAGTAACTCCATAATATAATTTTTTTAAAGTTCGATTTCATTATATTTAAACATCTCATTTTTTTACCCATCATTTGCTTAATTATAGGGTGATAAGATACAAGGTGTCATCAAAAAGGCATTCATTGAAAAATTTTCTCCACTAATTGTGGAAGGAGGATTTTTTGTCATACAAAATTTTGGTGTTGGACAAAACACTGGATCCTACAAGCAAACAACTCACCTGTACAAGATTCATTTCTTGAGATCAACATCTGTTGCAAATTATACCGTTTTAAACATTCCAAAATATGGTTTGAAATTTGTACCTTTCAAGGATATTATATCCAACACATTAGATGACAATATTTTAATAGGTATGTGTGTTCATTATCACTTTGAATTTTCATTAAACATTTTGTTTAACAAAATTATGTATTATTATAATATCTCTCTTATCATGTAGATGTCATTGGAGAAATTGTTTCTGTTGGTTCTATTCAAGTAACAGAAAAAAATAGGAAGGTGTCACGAAGACTTGTCATAGAATTGGAAGATTTAGAGTAATTATGAATTATAAGTTTTGTGCTCTTTTCATAATTACTTTGTATACATTCAACTAAATTTTATTTTGTTAATTAATTTTTTTTGTAGGAAAAATCAATTAAGCTGCACTTTGTGGAATAACTTTGCTGATGAATTGTATAATTATGTCAGCAATCAAAATCAAGATCATTTCATCTTATTAATTCAATTTGCCAAAATTCGAATTTGGAAAGGTTTTAATCAATATCAATGTTCCTTTGCACATTTCACATCATACTTTATTCATTCATAATTGTTAATATATTAATTATAATGTATGCAACAGGTCAAGTCAATATTTTCAATTCATTGTTCTCAACAAGGATGATTATTAACGATGACATTGATGAGATCCAAGATTACAAAAATAGGTAAATGTATATTCCTATAATGTTCTTATTTATTTGGAAATTTATATATATATAATTAATTTTTTTATATATAAATTTTTTTATTGGCTAATAATTATAGGATGATGGCTCTCGATGGATATAACAATTCTTTTCCAAGAATTGCTCCCATTCAATCTCACACTACACCATCTACTCATGAGGAGTTTTTGCAACCATCCAAAAGAAAAACTATCAATGAAATTCGTGATATAATGGATGTATGTTCAATATATATATGTATATATATGTATATACTAAATTCATTTGAATTATATGAATCTCACTCACATCTTTTATTTTACAGGCTTCCTTTTGCATTACCCATGCAGAAATTGTTTCTCTTAAAACTGAATATCAATGGTTTTACATTACATGTAAAAAATGCAGTAAGAAGGTGACTAACGATGATTTGTCCATTGATTATCAACATCCTTCTGATAATCAATCCGCACTTGATGAATTTGCCAATAAGAGGAATGAATCATACTATTTTTGTCCCAAATGTAAAAAGAAAGTTCCTTCCTCTTCAGTTGAACCTAGGTTGGCTCAATATGATTTGATTCATTATATTCCTAAATATTTTCAATATATTTATTTTAATTAATAAACTTTTTTCTTTTAGGTATAAAGTTCAAATTCGTGTGGTTGATCACACTGGTAGTGCATCCTTACTCATGTTTGACCGCGAGGTTGTTGGTGTTTTGAATAAAACTGCTTATGAACTAAAGCAAGAGTTATCAAAGGTTATAACTATACATTTACATGAATCCTTCCGATCTTCAATCATTTGTTCATATCCTCATTATTATAAATTGATATTTTATAGGTTGAAGATACACATTCATTTCCCACGGAGTTAAATAATCTTGTCGGCAAGAAGTTCCTTTTTAAGGTCCAGATAAGCTAAGCAACTGGTCTATTTATACAGTTCATAAGATAAGCAATGATCCAGAACTCATCAACAAGTTCATTGCCAGTTATTCACATCAAAATGTAAGTTATTATTATTTTGGTGTTACATTATTTATAAATCCATGATTGAACATATTGAAATAAATAATTTGTATTTTAATGATATAGGAAATCCTTGATGTTGATGATATATCACTTCCTCCAGCATCTCTTCCCATAAGTTCTTCTTATGTAAGTTCACAAAATTAATAACACAACATTACTTATATTCATATTTGTATGTTTCCTTTTTCACAAAAGAGTTTATACATATATATTATTACAAAATAAACTAATTATTAAAATCATTTGTTTGTCAGGATTCAAACTCTTCAACTGTTGATGCTGATAATCAATCATCTTATTTGTATATCAACAGTCCAGATAATATAAAAAATGGAAAGAGACATATATCACTGCCAGAAATAGATGTTGATGCAGAAATATTTCCAACAAAAAGAAAGGTCCGTGTGAAATTGGAAAAAGTAGACAAATAAACTCATGATAACTCCTTTAGATATCTTGCCTCTATTTTATTTTTTTTTTCTTTTTTTCCCATGTATTTTGAATAATGAATCTTAAAACGTGTTTTTCTTTATGCCTTATTTAATTTATTTTATTAGATTTTACATGTTGATATAATTTTGTAATTATAATAATTAATATATAATAATATAATCATCATTATCATTATATTATATTATATATTATTATTATATTATACAAATTCAATCCGTGAACACCTGCTTGCATATCATGTTTAATATATGAATCCAAATCCAATTATGTTTCCATATCATCTTTAATATAATCTTTAATATATGAATACAAATCCAATCATTGAACTACTACAAATTATTATAATATATAATATATATTATAATATAACACGCATTGAATTTGATATTGGACGGTTGTTGCAAATACGACCAATTGTATTTGTATTTGGATTAGGTGGATAGATAAGTATCACTAATTATTAATTCTTATTTAATAGAATATAATATATAATCATATATTTTAAATTTTATGATACATTATTTTTAAATTGGATGAAGAATATCAAGAATAAAAGGGTGTTATATAAACATCATTTTTGATAAATATTAGTTGATATATATCAACCAATATGTTAAAAAATAGATTCATAAACAACATTTAATAATTTTGAATATATCACAATTGACATATCTTTTACATAGAATATAATATCATCTTTAATATCATGTTCATCTTTAATATTTTCATCCAAATCTCAACTAACACACATTATTATAATATAATATATATTATATTTACATTCATTCTTTCTCAATATATTGTCCACCACCTGTTCACCATTGTTATACCCAATTATGGACAACAAATATCGTAACAAATCCAAACATCTCCGATATTGGTTGCAAAATTATGTTTCATCTAACGTGAATATTCTTCCAATTCCAAAACAGGTACAAACAAGAATTTTTGATGATGTTATCTCATGTCCCATAACTTTGATTATGGGACAATTTCAATGGAAGCTCAAATACGAACATGGATCTTTCACTAAAGGTTGGAAGAAGTTCAACAGAGAGAGCTTGCTTGAAGATCGTGATTCAATATTTTTTGATAAGACAGATGATTTCGTTTTCAAAGTAATCATCTTTACACCAGATCATTTGCTAAAGCCTTACGTGCTAGAGAAGCATGATTCTCAATCTGATTATTCAGAATCTGAAGATGAAGGTTCTACATCTTCAACCCCTCAATATCCATCCTTCACAATCAACTTGATTGAATATTGCTTTTCACAGCAATGCTTGGTAATATTTTATTTTTTACAAAACTTTTTTTTACTGTTTCTTAATATATTTAAGATAATTTTATTGTTATCCCCACCGTGCAAGATAATTTTCCTTATATTTAAGATAATTTTACTATTTCACTAATTGGTTGACTTTAAACTGTAATAACGAGACCCATGTTAGTAATAACAATAATAGCGATAGGGGAAACAGTAATAATAGTTTTAATAAAAATAATAAAGGGCTTAAATTGACGCTGGAGGAGCTTAATTGGGATAATTCATTTGTTCGCGAGCTGCCTGGTGACCCCAGAACTGATATAATTCCTGGGGAGGTTTGTTATTATTATTCCTCCACGATTTTTTCTGAGTTTTGTTTGTTATTTGTTCAATTTATGCCATTTCTTTTGTGGTTTTAGGTTTTGCTTAATTTAGTAAATCTGATTGCAAGTACAGGTGTTTACATAATCAACCTCGTGGACCTACTACCACATGTTAATATATTTAAGCAAAAATTTGTGTTTTTCAGATACTTCCCCATGGATTTGCAATGGATAATGGTTTATTGCGAGGAACAATATTTAATGTTTCTATTCAAGATCCAAGAGGAATTCATTGGGATTTTGATGTTTATGAAAGTATGCACACCAATATCCAAATCAAGAAACAGGAAAATTTTGCTGCTATGTTGAATGAGAACCGAATTGTTCAAGGAGACAAAATCACATTGCTTTTGCTGAAAACACGAGATTCTCCACTTTTTAAGTTGGAAAAGATAACCCAGGAAGCAGTTCCTTCTCAAGAAATTACTGCAACCATAAAGCCGTATAGCCTCACAAGAAATTACTTTGTAAGATCTATTTGAACTTTAACCTTATCAATCAATACATTATTGTTAATTTTGTCACTCAATTTATCTTTAATTTTGTGACACTAATAGTTAAATTATTCATTTTCTCTTTGTTATGCTTAATTTATCATTAATTCTGTAACACTAATACTTAAATTATTCCTTTCAATATGACATTGTTTTAACTTTTTTCTTATGTTTTGTTTAGTATTTTCCAATAAAATTTGCCAGAGAAAATGGACTCTTAAACAAGCATCAAATTACTCTTACCGATACTGCTGGTAGGAAATGGCCAGTCCGTGTGAAATTTTGTAATTATAAACATTTCAAAATTATTGATGGATGGAGTCAGTTTAGAGATGCAAATTCAGTCAAAAAGGCGCAACAATACACATTGCGCTTATTAGATAATCAAGATGTTCCACTTGTGGAATTTATTGTAAGTAATATTTCATTACATATTATTATTATAATATGTGTAATATTCTTTTTTATTCACTCTATAATATTCCTTTATTAAAAATATTATTTTTTATTAATAGTTATTTTATTCTTTTTTTTGCAGGTTCATCAAAATGTCGAAGCAAGTGATTCAAATCTTATGATTGTCCATCAAAATGAACAGTCAAATGATTCACATATTATCATAATTGACTGATGATATCAAGATGTGATATTTGCATTATGGTTATGGATTATATGGGTGTAATTTGTTATTTTAGTTGAATTTTTTTATCAAACTTTATCATATTGTTTCCTTCACAAATTATTAGGTCTAAGTGGCCAGAAATTACCAATTTCCTAAGTTCCCGACAGCTCAGACCAGAGGATAGATCAGACATTGTTTCTAGAGTTTTTAAGATTAAACTTGATCACTTTATCAATGAATTGAAGAATGAAAAGCTGTTTGGTCGAGTTAAAGCAGGTAAATTCAATAATATTGAATAATTACTTTATAAAGCTGTTTGGTCTATCGCATCCCGTGCGATGCACGGGCGTGTGTACTAGTAAGTAACTAAATCAACAAAGAAAATAAACTAACAAACACTTCGGACACAGGAATAAACTAAAGAAAAAAAAAGATTACCAAAATGATTGAAACGTACAAATTTTTTTAGTTTTTTTAACAGTAAAAATAACTAACTGCAACGTAAAGAAAAATAAAAAATATGTAAAGTATTAGAAATCAAAAGTAAAAACCAACAATTCGTTTTTAAAACAAACGTAAAACGTAAACACAATCTGAAAAGAAAATCATAGATTAAAAATCACAGAAATCAAATTAAGAATCAAAATACTTGATTCCCCGGCAACGGCACCAAAATTTGATAGGCTTTGTCATGCCGGTCAAATTAATCCGATTATACTACCGAACTACAATGATTTATAGCAGTAGTGGTTTCGGGTCGAATCCCAAGAGAGTCGGAATGAACTCTAATTCCTAACCTGATCAATTGAATGTCGGGAATTTGAACTGAGACGAAGAATTGAAGAGAAGTGAACAAGACGTTTTAATATGAAAGGAAAGCTTGAAAGTTGAAATTAAATTCAAAGTTGTAAAAAGATTATCAGTAGTTCCTAAAAGACAAAGCTGGGTTTAACTAAATCTAAAATGCCTCTAATTATAGACAATAAAAATATCCCACAATTCAAAAATACTCAATCCCAACAGTAAAATCTGATTTATCCCCAGAAAATATTCTCCTCCTTCCTTAAATATTGCACTGTTCACTTCCCCCAAATCTTGCAAGCCAGAAAAATCACAACTCCCAACGCCACCTTGCTTCCAAGTCAGCATCATCTTCTTCAGACTTTGCACTTTAGTCCTCTGCTAGCTAATTTCCTTCAAAAACGACCTGCCAAACACCAAGAATCATAATTCAGCATAAATACACCAAAAATTACCTAAACCATCTTAAATAGGTGTATAATCATAACAAATTAACTCCAAAAACTCTATTAATTATGCACCTATCAATGAGTAAGAAGAGAATATAACAAAAGTGTTTGACCAGATAAGGGTAGTGTGGGAAAGAAAAGCAAATTGTGTTCTGGTAGCTAAAAATTGCCTCGGCAATATCAGTGGCCAAATATCAATTATCACAGATCAGTAACCTTCCATAGACTACATGCATCAACTAACATCTTTCCATAATTAGCACCAATTAGTCTAATGTAATTAAGGTAGTCTACGATTTGATTGGATCACTTTGTACCTAAAAATAGTGATGCTTTGTTATATGCAAAAGCAAGTTCAGAAGAAATAAAATTATTCTTTCTTTAACATTATGTTGTTCTTTAGGATGGAAAATGCTGGAGAGTTCGTTGGAATTTCGTACAAGTTCGACTCTTTGCTCCAGTGTACTACATATTGTACCTTTGTTGTTGTAATGGGAGTTATGGCGGCTACGAAACACAGCAATTTATGAAGGAGTCCGACCATATCTTCTTGTTCTTGTTGATAAGATTCGAAAGGAGGTTCTTATTTTGGTATCTCCTTCTTATGGCCGACAGCAGCATAGTTCATTGCCGAGTGTCTCTTCGGTTGTTTGGTGTGCACATTGCCGCTCTTCTTTAGTTGTTATCACTAATGGCTCACGCCCAGCAAATGGAGCTGCTGGGTATGGCTTTATAGTCCGCTCTTCCTCCGACCATTTTATGTTTTGGGAGGCTGGTACTTTGCTTGCAGTTTTGCCGGTAAAGCGGAGATTCATGCCCTTATAGAGGCGGTCAGATTTTGTCAATTGAGAGATTATGTTGGGGTGCAATTTCTATCCGATAGTTCTTTTCTGGTTTCAATGACATCCAAAAGGACTTTTTAGCCAGGCTCGGATTTGAAGGTACTTTGATTGCTTTTTTGGCACTCAGCTCTGCTCCACGACGCTTTGAGAGTCTGATTTCTCTAGATGCTAGCTCTGGTCCTGGATTGCGAATTAGATCTTCAGGTAGATAGGCGCTCCTTTAAGGAGTATCGGTACATGTATAGAGAGAGGTAGGTCATGGGACGGGTTTGATAGTTGATGTCACAGGAGGGTAGGGGTAAACCATTACACTACCCCATTGTGAATGATTTATTCAATTGATTTATTTTAATAATAAGGAAACCAAACTCGTCCGTCTGTCTTACCCGTTTGAGTGTGTGAGACTGTTAAAAAAAAAAAAAAAAAAAAACTGACTTTGTTGACCAAGACATTCTCCAGTTACCCAGGTTTTCGCATAAATCAAATTTATTATCAAAATTAGTCCAAATTGTCACAAGGGAATTGCAGCTATGCAAAGACTGTTCTAATATGTCCTCTTCTCTTCACCCAGACAAAAACAATGTTCGCCTTATTTTCCTGTAATTAGAATTTTTCTTTCAAAAAAAAAATGATTGAAATAATAATAGAGAAGAGGGATGTAGCCTTCATCTTGGATAAAGTTCAGTGATGGAGACTTTATTGCTGGAGGAATCTGGCAGTGATTTCCCGGTAGATGATTTATCTGATGAATCTGCAACTGGTTCTCTAGGTAAGCTCCCTGGTCTACTGCGGCCGAAATATGCCGGTTGATTTGGGGTTGGCAATGTAATAGAATAACTACTCAGCATTAGAACAACAGAAGCCATAGTCGGCCTTCGTTCAACATCTTCTTGAACACATAGTAAACCAATGTGAACACACTGAATTACTTGATTCCTATCATATGAAGAATCCGCGATGGTTGGATCCAGCAATGCTAATGGTGTTTGATCCCTCCATTGTCTCCAACACTACACAAAAAGGAATTACCAGTTACCGTCCCAGTACTTTCTTTTTATCGTCTCAATTTAGACTAAAATGCTCCCCCTACAATACTCTCTATTTTTCCTCCCTTTAATGTAAAAGGATATTTTTGTAAAAATTTATGGACTACCGTCCCAACAAGTGAGAACATACTATAGTTAGATTCCTAAATGAAAGTTACTAAATTTGTTCCATTATTTGAGTTCTGCTGTAATGGTGACATCAGTAGTGCAAATAAGTCGTAATACTACAAACTGTATTGTAAACAAGCGTAAATTATACTATATACCGTAGTTATATATAACTATTACTATATTTAAAAATAAATTGATGATAATTTAGTAATTATATTTATAAGGATTACTTCTAAATTTAGAAAATTACGAAGTTGTCATCATTTTATTTTTAAATATAGTAATAGGTATATATATTTACGGTGTACAATATAAAAATTGGTAAACAAGACTTAAATTATGAGACCGTGTAAAATTCAAGAAATTGCATGTCCTTATATTGCATTTTACTTTGGAGAGGATAATAAACTTACATGGCTTAGAAGGTCATCACTCCCATGTGATTGCCAGAAGGTACTGTTTTTCTTCCCACTTATGATCTCTAGGACTAAAACCCCAAAACTAAAAACATCCGATTTGGCCGAGATTAATCCTTGAAATGCATATTCAGGAGACATGTAACCACTGAGAAAAGAACAGACCATTAGTATTATAATTAAGTATGACAACATATTTTGAACTTGTACATGCAACAAGTCTTGTAATAATTTTGGATAAGCCAAAATTAGGTGTAATTTGATGTGAACCCCATTACATATTTATGGTTTTTTGAGGATGCAGAAACTTACAATGTGCCAGCAATTTTACTTGTATTTCTCTCGGATTGATCAATTTCAAAAAGTCTTGCCATCCCAAAATCTGCAATTTTTGGGTTCATATTTTGATCTAGTAGCACATTACTGGCTTTAAGATCACGATGGATAATTTTAAGTCGAGAATCTTCATGAAGATAAAGAACTCCTCTTGCTATTCCTCCTATGATCTTATACCTTGTAGACCAGTCTAACAGTGATTGCTTCTCTGGGTCTGCATAATCAATCAAGATAGTCATCCAAAAGAAAAATATACGTTTCAAAATGAAAACACTAATTTGTAATAATAAAAATAATAATACAAAGAAGACTTTAATTTAAAAAAGAATACAGTTGATGCTGGAGAGTGTACCAAAAAGAAAATAGTCGAGGCTTTTGTTAGGAACATATTCATAAATGAGTAACTTTTCTTCTCCTTCCACGCAGTACCCAAGAAGTCGAACCAGATTCCTGTGCTGTAGCTTGGCTACCAATGCAATTTCATTGATGAATTCTTCAGTACCTTGTGCTGAGCTTCTAGACAACCTCTTTATAGCTACTATTTGTCCATTTGCCAATGTACCCTGATATTACACAATTGATCAATGCTCAACTCTCCAAAAAACAACAAGTTCATTCCAATTTTTCTTTAATTATATTTACCTTTCATATGATTTCATATGATTTAGTTAAACTACCAATATTTCTCTCAACTTTTTAAAATTATGTCTATCCCTTTATCATTTAAAATCATAAAAATCAGTCTCTTGCTTGACAGAAGAAATAAAGCAAAACGATATTGTTATTTAGTTAAAAATTATTGAAAACGTTCACACTCACCTCCAACCAAACTTATTTTAGTCAATAATCACCAATTTTTTTCAATTTTTGATGTTTAACTTTGTTTAAAGGGGGTAAATGTAATTATCAAGAACCTTGTCCAGCGCGATTGTTAGTTTAACAAACTATATACGACGGATATGTAACTCACATTTTTTCTAGATTATCTTCCTTTAATAATATAATAATGTGTGTTTCACAATTAAACTTAGGATATTTTAGAAGAAATAATAAAAAATCGTCCAACTGATATTGTACCTTATACACTGGACCAAATCCACCTTCACCAATCCTATTCTCAGGAGCGAAATTTGTTGTACATTTCTGAAGTTGACTAAACTTATACTGCAAGGATTCTGCATCGGTAATGATACTGCTTGTACCTTAAGTAGAAATGGCAACATCATATATAATCAAATTGATATCATAAGTATGATTTTTGTTTTTAAAGTTTAGCATCATGTAAGAAAAATTAATGTAGTATGATACCATATTACTATATTTAAAAACATTTCAATAATTTTTGTAACGTATATATAAGTTATTTTTAAATATAATAATTGATAAACTGTTATTACATTATTTTTCTAAATATAATAATAAAAATATACCTCCCTACCCTATAAGAAAATACTGATTTTATAACACTTAAGTTACCTGTTGTCCCCTCTCTTACATTTTGTGTCTTGCGTCTCCTCCAACGACTGCACAAGGCTACGATAACCACAAAAACCACAACAATGGTGGGGATAACAATTGCTATTATTTTCCTGGTTGAGATTCCCTTATTACCTGTGCAGATCCAAAAAATAAAAATATAAAAAAAAGAAAATGGAAACTTTGCGGATTAGTTTTTAATTAAAGATTTAATTAAGAAGAAAATATTCGAGCACTTGAAATATTCACAGTCATTGTAACCTAATTTTTTGAACTGGTTTTTAAATTGACTTTACTTTCTGAAATTGATGAAGCAATTGGAGTAGCTGAGACTCTGACATAAAAGTTGGCGGATTATTTAAGAAAGATTATCAATTTATGAATGTTTCACAAGTTTTTATTTTTTGTATATAAAAATTAAAATCTTTCAAATTTTATATTTTTTGTTCTAAAAAAATTTTATTTGAATATTAATTTTTATCTTCCAGAAATATTTTTGTTTCTATATTTTTACTAATTAACATATATTAATCTATCAATAAAATTATACATAAAAATATTAAACATATATTTTATCTAAAATAAAAAAAAAATTATATATTATTTAAACACAACTATTTTTATGCAACTTAGAAATCTATGTATGACATTGTCATTTCGGGGGATTTTCAGATCAAATACGTATTAATCGAAGGAAAAAAAAAAAAAAAAAAAGAGGGGTACATATTGATTATTTAGAGATTTATACCGATTAAACCTGTTAGCTTTCAGGTTTGTAAATGGTGAAGATTGTAAATTTTTGGTACGGGACTTTTCGGTCGGTCCCCACTGCTTTTGGCAAAAGAAAAAAAGCTGTTAGCTTACCACTGTTACTTGTAGTGGTAGGACCCAGAAGAGGAGGCAGGGCTGAAGGAGGAGGAGTTGGAGGATTGGGTGTGGGCTGCAATGGAGCCGCCGCCGGAACTTGGTAAAATGGAGACGACTCGTACCTGATATTGCAGCTAGGGAAAAGAACTCTACCTCCCGGACGATTAGTACAGCATTTGGGCAGATTTGAGATAGCATCACTAAGGCATGTTCCACAGTCCAAAATTGAAAGATCCGGAGTGCACTGTCCTAGAGCGTATATGTTGGAATAAGATGTTAGATTTGCTTCTTGAAAAGCAAATTTCTTTCCTGAAACAACGTTTGCTGCCCGGTCGGCGATCTGTTCAAAAGTGCTACCTAAAACCTGGCTCAACAAGGTGTTGTTGGTCACATAGTGCGGGTTCCACAGAAACCAGGCTCCGGTCTCTTCTAGCCTGGAGAAGATGGATTCATTTGAGTACCTCAACATACAATCATCGTACCAGAAATCAGCCTTTGTTCCATTTGGGCAGAGCCGTAAAACATCAGATCTGGCTGTTGTCAAGCAATCTTGACAATCAGTGGCATTAACATCACCCCGGCAGAGAAACAGACCGTAGACGCCGCCAACGGTGTAATTGTAGAAGCCACTTGGCTGAGAAGCATTTGAAATTAGAACAGAAAAGAGGGAATCCAGGTTGCTTCTGTAAATCCTTCCACTAGTGCTATTAATGTCGTACGTTGCTGCTCCGTTTGGGCAATTATATACACGGGGATCAGAATTACCCACATCGAAACAAATTAAAAAACACAGAAGCAAGAAAGCAAACAACATTAAAGCTTTTCTGGGAATGATCACTGAAATGCAGCCTATGAATCAAAAGCTTTTACTACTTCAATATTAGCTGCTATTATGACTCTTCAATTTACTTTGTACCTATTGTAGAACTTTGTGGTCCAGCTTGGAATTGAGTGAACACGCTTATGGAAAAAAAGAGGTGAGGGTGTGCGTAGACTTGTCTCTGAAGCACGTCTTCAGGGACCTATGAGAAGCTGTGTAAATGAATTGAGGAACTCCTTTCCCATTTACAAGTGGCGCAGTCAATACTCCTCTCGAATTAGGGAATGATCACACAAAGTAACAGGGCGAGACGGGTAGATATGTAGGGGCTTTTTGGTAAATCAGTTGAAAATTGAAATCGAAATGAGTATGATAAAAATAAAAATTGATATAAATTCAGCTGTCTGAAATACTTACAATTTCTGATATTTGATTTGCTGAGAGAATCAAAATCAGAATACAATAATATATAATTATAATATATAAAATTATAAATATAAACATTACTTATTATAAATATAATATTATAAAAATAAAAATTTTATTTTTATAAGTGGGTCCTGATCTAGCATAACCTCCCACACCACCACCGTCACCCTTTGAGGCCTTATATCTTCTTGCATAAAAGCTGGTTGCCGGAAACTCTTGTTTTGAATTTGTTCAACGTTTCGAAGAAGAATATTGGGAGGACGTCGATAATTCTGTTGATGATCTTAGTGATGATTCTATTTTTCTAAAGTTTTCGTTACTGGATACTGGGGTACGAGTAGGAAATGGGACGGGAAACTCTCCACTTTCATCCTCCACAACACAAATGCTGATAATTCGGCACACTCCAGCGTGTCGTTATAGAATCCATGGCCGAATACGTTGCTTCTTCCCTCCATAAATGAAAAATGATAGAATTTCCAGTGTGTGGTTAAAAAACCAATCTTTTAACATTTCAATATCATTCAATCCATACTTCCTTTTGTTTTATTTTTATTAATTATTTTTCCGCATTGCAATTTACTCTTTGTTTAAATCAGCTTATGCTTTAGTTAGAGCTTTCTGTCAGAAATGAACAGAAATTATTCCGGCCATTCTTACCGGAAAGATTGTTTCCAGATAGGAAGAAATTGGAATCCTAAATAAAAATAAAATTAATCTATATGAATTAATCAATTGCTCAGCCGGGAATGGTGGTGGGTTTCATGAAACCAATACAAATGAATTTCATACATTTCCGTCCCCAAAACAATCAGGGGAAATGGGTATGAAACCCTTACCAACCGCCCCCTTAGTAGACTCAACCATCCTAAGGAGTCGACTAGTTTAACGAATCTATATCTTTAATATATGTATTTACATAATTTACTCTAAATATATTCAAGATGTTCTAATATTTTTATTTCATTTTCCAAATCGTTATGTTGAATTTTACTTTGTTTTGTTATATTTGGTGTGTGAAATTGATGGGGAAAGAAGAGTTTTTTTTATTGTATTTTCTGGTGTTCTTTTTCTAGTATGCGGCTTTTTGCGATTTTGTTGTATGAATTGGGTTTTTTCTGTATTATTTGGTATATGATTCTATGACAGGCATATGAAACTCGTTTTAATTAGACTATTGTATAATTTTTTTTAGATTTTTTTTTTCTAAAATTTGTACAGAACCAACAGACCGAGGATGATTTCTTTTGAGCTTGAAATCAAGCTTGACATCAACTCGAGTTCATTTAAGCCGAATTTGAAATACTCGACTCGAGCGAGTTCGAGTTTATCTATTTCAAAGCGAACCAAATTTGAGTAAGGTCTAACTCGGACTCGATCTGACTGATTTACACTAGCTTAAGATAGACCTTAATCGTGAAAGATGAATTAATCTAGTCTAGGAGTACCCCTACCAATCAAAATTTAACATACCCTCTATTACGAAATTATTATTTTTGAACTAAATAATATTTTTTCTGAAAAAGCATAATTCAAGATTTTATGATTCATTCACTCAATCGTGTATAACTTTTTTTTGTTTTTAGAAATCTAATGCGAACTCTGTCAACTGTTTTTAAAAATTAAGTATAATATTATAATTATATATAATTTAATTTAATTTATTAATAATTTGAAGGTAACCAAAACCATAATCTCTGCCATTAATTAGAAAGAGGTAGTAAGTGGTTCATGAGTCGTCAGGATAATAAGGAAACTTCAAGTGTTAGAAAGTTGCTCGAAACATCTCGCATCATTTTTCTTCCCTCCTTTGTCTTGTTGATTTGATAAACGAAATATTTTGGTGAGAGTATTTTTATACTTTCTCTCTCAAATTTTTTATTTTCTACACATTTTTTCACTTTTTTTGGTCAGTTTATTTTTTCAATACCCTTAAAATTTTAATTCTTTTTTTTCTTATTTTAGAAACTTAATTTTTATTTTCTTTAAAAATTTAATTTTATTTTTATTTTACTTATTATTTTAAAATAGAGATTTTTTTTCATTTTATTATTTTCATATTATATTGAATTTAATTTTTCATCACACTAATTATATTATTTTATGATTTGCCCCTTTTTTTAACAATATAATTGGTGTGAAAAAACAAAAATTCTAAGAAAATGATAAAATAAAAAATTACTATTCTAAAATAATAACTGAGATAAAAATAAAATTGATTTTTTTAAAAAAATAAAAAATAAGTTTCTAAAAATAAGAAAGAAAAAATGAATTAAAATTTTAATAGTAGTGGCAAAAAAACTTACTAGAAAAAAGGAAAAAAAAATACAAAAATACCTCACTGAAATAGTCAGTAAATTTAATGGACGCACTTAACAGAGTGACCAAATTTATAACAAAATATAAAATTTTATGACTGAAAAAACTGTTTCTACAATAAAATGACCAAAACTCGTTTTCTTTATAATATAATCAATTTTAAAATTTATTCTCATATTTTATAACGTTAATTTTATGTAAAAAGATAATAAGAGAAAATTTTTATTTTAACTTATTTGTATAACGACAATTTTGATTCATTATTTCTTGAACAAATAATTGAATATAATTATTTTTTACTATAAATTTAATTATTAAAAAATTTATGATCAATTTACTTATATATTCAACTTTAGCGACTGATTAGTTAACTCAAAATGTTTAGTGGTTAAAAGTATATTATTTACAAAGTTTAATGGTCTGATAAATTTTTAACTCATTAAATATAATAAATTTAAAAATTCATACCTAGAACTTATCTAATTTTTCTATTGTATTTTAGAAATATACTCGAAGTAGATATAATAACAAATATTATATTAAATAAAATTGAAAAACACACCGGTCATAACATAAAAATACAATAATTTTTAAAATATAAAAATATATGAAATGTAACTTAAGAATACATTAATTATAATATAAAAATATTAATAAAATATGCTTTTAGAGAATCATGACATTATCATTTACAGAATTGGACATAATATTTAATAACTTAATATAGTTGATATTTCTTTGGCACCAAGTCTCATTTATGGTTGAAAAGACTAAATAGTACACTAGAATTACATAGACCAATAGAGTGAGTCATTCCCCACTCAGATCCCGTTGACCATGGGTCCGGGAGTGGACTTCCTCAAAACTTTCAAGTCCCAGAAAATGATTCACATTGGGCCCCAGACCAAATTAATATAAATTTGGGGGTTTGAACGGAAATATTTAGAAGAATGAATTTCAAAATAAGTCATCATACTTTGGTAAAGTTTAGGTTTTGGTCACTAACTTTTAAATATTCAAAAAAGGTCACTAACTTTTACATCTAAATTTTAAATTTGGTCATTCCGTTACAAACGACAGTGAAGCCCACTAACAGTCCAAATTATTGAGGATATTTTTGTCCATTCATTCATGCTGTCCATTCATTCATTCACGCACGCAGCATTATAATTAAATTTGTTTGTGAAAGCCTATTTCGCGTCCTTTATTTTATTATTTTGTGCCCCTTTTATATCTAAATTATTCCTGACAAATTAAGAAATACCAATCATAATATTTAAATATAAAAATATATTAAATTACCTAAATACCCTTAATTAATTTACTAAAAATACCAAAAAAATTTATTTATAATTCCACTCATCTATGCTACTTTATTTATAATTTTTATAAATTTTTGGTAGATTAAAAAGAGACTTATAAAATTTTTTATAAATTAATTAAGGACAAATTATTTTGAATGTTGGAGTGTTTTGAGGGATGCAGTTTTGATTCATTTTCCCGCAATTTTTAACCCTTCAACTGTTGAGGAAGTGATGTTGGGTGAAGGGTTAAAAATTTATTCCGTCTGTTTTTTCTAAACAATTCAGTATTTTTTTAATGTTTTTGAATTTTATAAAAAAATATTTTTAAACTATCATTTTATTTTTTTATAATTAAATAATTTTAGATATTATGATACATATTATGAACGTTTTTGTTGTATGATATGATTTCTTTTTTATTCTTGATCTGATATCTATAGTCTGTTGATCTGATGTCAAGTATTCGCTGATCTGATGTCTATATAATCCTGATGTGATCTCCCTTGTTAAGTATGTTTTAGTTCTACTGTATGATTTCTTTTTTATTCTTGATCTGATATCTATAGTCTGTTGATCTGATGTCAAGTATTCGCTGATCTGATGTCTATATAATCCTGATCTGATCTCCCTTGTTAAGTATGTTTTAGTTCTACTCTATGATTTCTTTTATATTCTTGATCTGATATCTATAGTCTGTTGATCTGATGTCAAGTATTCGCTGATCTGATGTCTATACAATCCTGATCTGATCTCCCTTGTTAAGTATGTTTTAGATATCAAATCAAGAATATAAAAGAAATTATACAATAGAACTAAAACATACTTAACAAGGGAGATCAGATCAGGATTATATAGACATCAGATCAGTGAATACTTGACATCAGATCAACAGACTATAGATATCAGATCAAGAATAAAAAAGAAATCATACAGTAGAACTAAAACATACTTAACAAGGGAGATCAGATCAGGATTATATAGACATCAGATCAGCGAATACTTGACATCAAATCAACAGACTATAGATTTCAGATCAAGAATAAAAAAGAAATCATACAGTATAACTAAAACATACTTAACAAGGGAGATCAGATCAGGATTATATAGACTTCAGATCAGTGAATACTTGACATCAGATCAACAGACTATAGATATCAGATCAAGAATAAAAAAGAAATCATATCATACAACAAAAACGTTCATAATATGTATCATAATATCTAAAATTATTTAATTATAAAACAAATAAAATGATAATTTAAAAATATTTTTTTATAAAATTCAAAAACATTAAAAAAAATACTGAATTGTTTAGGAAAAAAACGGACGAAAAAATTTTTTAACCCTTCACCCAACATGACTTCCTCAACAGTTGAAGGGTTAAAAATTGCGGGAAAATGAATCAAAACTGCATCCCTCAAAACACTCCAACATTCAAAATAATTTGTCATGAATTAATTTATAAGAAATTTATAAGTCTCTTTTAATCTACCAAAAATTTATAAAAATTATAAATAAAGTAGCATAGATGAGCGGAATTATAAATAATTTTTTTTGATATTTTTAGTAAATTAATTAAGGGTATTTAGGTCATTTAATATATTTTTATATTTAGATATTATGATTGGTATTTCTTAATTTGTCAGGAATAATTTAGATATAAAAGGGACACAGAATAACAAAATAACGGGCACAAAATAGGCTTTCACAAACAAATTTAATTTTAATGCTGCGTGCGTGAATGAATGAATGGACAGCATGAATGAATGGACAAAAATATCCTCAATAATTTGGATTGTTAGTGGGCTTCACTGCCGTTTGTAACGGAATGACCAAATTTAAAATTCAGATGTAAAAGTTAGTGACATTTTTTGAATATTTAAAAGTTAGTGACCAAAACCTAAACTTTACCAAAGTATGATGACCTATTTTGAAATTCACTCTATTTAGAATTTGAATTGTGTAAACTATTTTTAGGCCTCTCGGATTTTTGAAATCCGAGTCTCTTAATCAATTTGATATTCGGATTTCACAAATCTGATTTATTAATCCAAAACTAATTCGGATTTTAGAAATCCGATTTCTGAAAAAAAAATTGTAATTTAATTTGTTAATTTTAACGGTAGAAAGTATTAAAAAAATTTAGGGACAAATCGGATTTTGAAAATCCGAATCAGTATTAATTTTGGATTTTAAAATCCGTATTCGCTGAATCCACCACGTCTTGGCTGAGTTCACCACGTCTCAGAACAACTAGCACCACGTCCGAAAACGTCTACATCCAGAACTACTAGCACCACGTCAAAAAACAACTAGCCACGTCCAAAAACGTCTATATTCATGAATGTGAATTTAAACAGATTTTTTCACAAAAACAGCCCACCACGTCTCAGAACAACTAGAACCACGTCCAAAAACAACTAGAACTACGTATACATCCAAACATGTGAATTTTAGCTAAATTTTTCACAGAACATAGTCTACCACGGCTAGATACGTCCAAAACAACTAGAACCACGTCAAGAACAACTAGCACCAGTCCAAAAACGTCTACATCCATTCATATAAATTTAAACTGTTTCTTTTTTCACATAGACAGTCTACCACGTCTCAGAACAACTAGAACCACTTCTCGAACAACTAGCACCACGTCCAAAAATGTTAACATCCATACATGTGAATTTAAACTGATTCTTTCACAAAACATCTAACCTCGTCTCAGAAAAACTAGCACCACGTCCAAAAACATCTGAGGTGGACCAAAATGTGCATAATCTATTATCTAAGGGTATTGATAAGATAAAACAAATAAAACGGCTATATAATTCTTAGAAATGATCATGATCTCATATCTAAGAGTTGTAATGAGATAAAACAAATAAAATGACCATTCAACTCTTAGAAATGTTCATGATCTCTTATCTAAGAGTTTTGTGAAGATAAAACAATTAAAATGACCATATAACTCTTAGAAATGTTCATGATCTTGTAAGTAGGTGTTATAATAAGATAAAACAAATAAAATGGCCATACAATATCTCAAATCGTCTCAGAACAACTAGCACCACGTCCAAAAACGTCTACATCCATTCATGTGAATTTAAGCTTTTTTTTTCACAAAGACATCCCACCACGTCTCAGAACAACTAGAATCACGTCTCAAAAAACTAGCACCACGTCCAAAAATGTCAACATCCAGACATGTGAATTTAAATTAATTTTTTCACAAAATATCTCATCTCGTCTCAGAACAACTAGCATCACGTCAAAAAACGTCTACATCAATTCATGTGAATTTAAACTATTTTTTTTCACAAAGACATCCCACCACGTCTCAGAACAACTAGAACAACATCTCAAAAAACTATCACCACGTCCAAAAATGTCAACATCCAGACATGTGAATTTAAACTGATTTTTCCACAAAACATCTCACCTTGTCTCAGAACAACTAGCACCACGTCCAAAAAGGTCTGAGGTGGACCGAAATGTGCATAATCTATTATCTAAGGGTATTGATAAGATAAAACAAAGAAAACGGCTATACAATTCCTAGAAATGATCATGATCTCATATCTAAGAGTTGTAATAAGATAAAACAAATAAAATGACCATTCAACTCTTAGAAATGTTCATGATATCTGATCTAAGAGTTTTGTGAAGATAAAACAATTAAAATGACTATATAACTCTTAGAAATATTCATGATCTTGTAAGTAGGTGTTGTAATAAGATAAAAAAAATAAAATGGCCATACAACATCTCAAATTGCCTCAAAACAACTAGCACCACGTCCAAAAATGTCTACATCCATTCATGTGAATTTAAACTATTTTTTTTTCACAAAAACATCTCACCACGTCTCAGAATAACTAGAATCACGTCTCAAAAGACTAGCACCACGTCCAAAAAAGTCAACATCTAGACATGTGAATTTAAACTGATTTTTTCACAAAACATCTCACCTCTTCTCAGAACAACTAGCACCACGTCCAAAAATGTCTACATCCATTCATGTGAATTTAAACTATTTTTTTTCTTCACAAAAACATCCCACCACGTCTCAGAATAACTAGAATCACGTCTCAAAAGACTAGCACCACGTCCAAAAACGTCAACATCTAGACATGTGAATTTAAACTGATTTTTTCACAAAACATCTCACCTCGTCTCAGAACAACTAGCACCACGTCCAAAAACGTCTACATCCATTCATGTGAATTTAAACTATTTTTTTTTCACAAAGACATCTCACCACTTCTCAGAACAACTAGAACCACGTCTTAAAAAACTAGCACCACGTCCAAAAACGTCAACATCCAGACATGTGAATTTAAACTGATTTTTTCACAAAACATCTCACCTCGTCTCAGAACAACTAGCACCACGTAAAAAAATGTCTACATCCATGCATGTGAATTTAAACTAATTTTTTTTCACAAACAACGAGCACCACGTCCATAACAACTAGCACCACGTCTCAAGCAACTAGAACCACGTCTCAAACAACTAGCAGCACGTCCAGAAAAGTCTACCACGTCTCGATACATCCCAAACAACTAGCCCCACATCCAACTTCGTCCAAATTTAGCTAATTTCAGATTTTAGAAATCCGAATTTAGCTAATTTCAGATTTTCAAAATCCGAATTCAGTTTAACTATATAAACACAAACCCTAGCATTTTCTGCAGCATTGTTCTCCTCTTCTTCCTTCAAACATTCTCTTTGTAGCGGCCAAACACTATTCACCTGCAAAATTTGGATTCTGGCTAAATTATTCCGAAGATCTACGTCACGTTGTGATATCGTAATAAGGTAAGTCAAGATTTTAGTGTTTTATGGTTGATATTCATAAAACGTTAGATGTTCATGTAATTAGATTACTTGTAATGAAATTAGATGATATCTTGAGTAGTGGTGTATGTAGTTGATGAAATGTGGTTAGGAAATACACGTATTAGTAGTATGGGACTAAGATTTGTGTAAGTTTTGTGGACTTTTTAATTATTAGTCATGCATTAGTAGTGTAATTACTCTAATTATGATTCACAAGGAGGAAGCACCGATCGTTTTTCAATTTCGACGTCGGACCTCCAGCCGCCGCTGCCAGAACGCTGCCAGCCGCCACCAACACAACCCATACTGATCAAAAAAATTGTAATATTCTCCTAATTATTATTCTAAATTTATTATTATTATGAATATAAAGTTTTATTTTTGTTTATTCAATATTTACTATTCTTCAAAAAATATAATTTAATTTATGTTGAATTTAGATAATTATGGCTTTGCCGGCACATAGGTTGTTTTATATTTATAAATGTGTGTTGCCATAAAATGTGTTGTGCTGAGTTTATGTTTTATGCAGTGGTTGTGAATTCAAAAATGTAACATTTACTGCCGTTATGCTGCCGAAAGTTTTACTTTTTATCAATAAATTCTTAATTTAGGTCCAATGGCGTCATCCAGTGGATCACAAGGTCGTTGACAGTACCTTCATCCAGGACCCATAGATTCAGAGTTATTATATATGCAGCAGCGACGCCGTTCGTAGAGTGTATACTTAGGTTCTGAAGGGTTTCACTCGCGGACTATCAAGTGTCGTAGATCGGATAGCTAAATGTGGAAACCATTGTCGCTGGAACCGCCAGAGGTTTGGGCTGAGATTCAAAAATTCGGATTTTGGGGTCTATGTTGAGTGGGCAATATAAGACTCAACAATTCCCTTATCACGGCGTTGTGTGAGAGATGGCGTCCAGAGACGCACACTTTTCACTTCAACTTCGATGAGGCCATTGTGACGTTGCAAGACGTCCAAGTTCTTTTTGGCCTTGCTAAAAATGGGGATCCAGTTACCGGCCGATGTTTTGACATGACACCCCAAGAGTGGTGCAGTGAGTGTGAGCGGCTTTTGTTCTTCCCTGTTCAGGTGGATCAGTTGATGAGGAGCGGCAATTTACATATTGATGCGCTTAAGGATGCACTCAGTCCACCATTGACACGGCACGAGGTTGACCCATTGGCATATACGAAGAGGGCTCGATGCTACATCTTGTACGTGTGTTTCGGTTTGCTCTTTGCGAACACGGCCAGCAACATCATTCCTTTATTTCTTCTGCAAAATATAGAGGATCCTGAGAGATGCTCGTGACTGAGTTAAGGGTCAGCAACACTTTGTAGTTTGTACTGCGGCCTTTACAAGGCTTGGCGGCGGGAATCAAACGATATTACAGGTTTTTTGCTCCTACTACAGGTAAATTAATGTTATATTTGTTTTATGTTTAATGTTTTGCACTTTATTTTTCGTAATGTATATATTTTTTTAATATCAATTTAATTTTATTATCCAGGTATGGGCTTGGGAGCGTATTCGTGCTGTCAGGCCAGATAGAGTGGCTCTTAGTGCCCTGCCGAAGGATGATTGCCCTTTGGCAGAATGGTGACACACGCCCAAGAAATATCACAGCACGACTACTCATTGTCTGCCCACTTTCAGAGATCAGCTAGATGGTTTCCGAGAGGAGGAGGTTAGTTTAAATTTTGTTGTCAGATTTCGATGACTATTGAAATGTAATTTATAATTTTTGGTTGTTTGATCGGTTTTCATTTTATTTTTTTCAGTTTATATGGCAGCCTTATCTGGTAGATAATTTGCTTGATGGATACCTCCCACAATATTGCCGAGAAGGGAGAGAGTGTTGGATGTCCAACACTTGGATGATCTACAACGACACACACGAGCCACATAAGGCTTCGATGGTCCTTTGCCAATTTGGCTGCCATCAGCCTATCCCTGGGCCACCAATGATTTTGAAAGATTTTGGTAGGATCTGGGTTTGCACTTGCTCGATTTACCACGCAACAAAAATTTCTATTAAAGCGGAATCTTAGAAAAGTACCTTTGAAGCGTGCACTTGGTGATTCTCTTGTATGCCTCAAGACTATGACTTCACGTTGTGTGGGCAACGAACTAGAAGTCAATTGATCAGATACTCACCACAATCCACCTGCTAGAAAACTCTAGCCCCGCAGCACCTGGTACGTACTATAAACGCACCGCCCGCAGAGAGAGAAAGCTACGCGCAGCTGGTATAGATCAAGGCCAAAATTTCAGCCACTAGAAACCCAAAAACCAGCTGCACACTTTCTTGAAAATTCGACTTGGAGAGAGAAACGTTTTCTCTCTCTAGAAATCCTGTGGATTAATTGTGTAATTGTATATTCTGAATGACTGATCCCTTGTCTATTTATAGAGTTACAAGAGAGACTCCAAGTTGGTTTAGGATTGGTCTTCCTACTGGGTTTCTGTTTTCCTTCAATCCTGTTTCTGGACTGATACAGATTCTGTTTCCTTCAATCCTGTTCCTGGACTGATACACTCCCAACTATCACAGGGATTCACTTATCCCAATCCAGTTCCTGTGATGAATCACTCCCAACTGACACAGGGATTCACTTATCCCAAACCAGTTCCTGGGATGATTCACAACCAACTGACACAAGGATTAATTAATTTCTCAATTAATTAAATCTACCTTTGTCATTAACTCAGTACATAATTAATCGTACCACTAACGAATTAATTATGGCACTACCACCCTACACCAGAATTGCTTCCGGAATAACTTAATTAAATTATATTCATAATCTCCCCATATCAAAGATATAGTGCTCGTTAATTCATTAATTTACTGATAAATTAATTCATCAACTTCTTTTATTCCCAGACTAGTACCACTCGACCTTTTTACTATACCGGACATAAGTCCACCGGCCGGGTTTAGTATAATAAACATTTCGAGCTTATCTCGGGAGCACCATCACCCCGGACGCACCGGTACATGGTTTCCTTTCGACAAGCAGCAGCACACCAAGTAACTAAACACGCGCACCCAACCCACCGAGACTATTGGCCACATTTGACCTCACCCATTGGCAGATCAAAGTACACTATGTCTAATCCTCATGCCCACTCGAGTCTAGGGATTTAGAGATAGAATACAAGGATCGATTTGTCTATTGAATCAGTACAAGACAAATCATTCCTAAGAGTCAAGTTCAATATGCCCCGGGCATATCTATATGATTCAATTAGTTTAGACAAACTAATTTTCTGAATCACATAATAACCTAGACCGACAGTTTGTCCAAAGCTGTCTCGGTTACGAACCTCATTTATATATTATGTCTTTCAACCAATGATGAGATCTACTGTGTCACACCAGACACCTCATCATCTACTTACATAATATAAATGGACATAAATATGCACAACAAAATATGCACAACAAAATATGACTGAAACACAAATCGATATATTAAACTGGGAAACTGTACAATACAAGCATAGCTTATGTATTCTACTCCAACAATCTCCCACTAATACTTAAGCTGTGGTTTAAGTATACAACTACATACAATCCTACCCAATCTGCTTCTATCTATCTAGAAAAACTGTCAAGGCTCTCCTAAGCATCTGATCCCCATGCCTTTCACGTGAGCCTCAAAAACTTTTGAAGTCAATGTTTTCATGAATGGATCTGCAAGGTTATCCTCTGATGCTATCTGTTGGATTGTGTTTAGGCATTTAATTCTAAATTAAATGGCGGAATTCCTAAACACTAAAGGATTCGGGTCTTACCCTCGACGCGTAATCGGTTGTGCAGTCGCCTGGATCCTTTGGGAAGATTGCGTTCACCACCAAAGAACAATTCAAGCGAATTGCCTCTACGTTCTTGCACTGGAGTTCTCTCAGAACCGGTGCTAGCCCCAAAATTTGCCTGTTTTAAGAGAAAACCTTTTTCTCTGAGAAGAATAGTTTTTGAAGAACGTCTCTGTTTTTCTCTCAAGTCTGATAGTCCGTTCTTTTAAAAAGTTTTCAAACGTATATTTAAAATGAGTTTGTTAAAACGTTTTTAACAGACTCCAGATACTTCTCTGATTTGAGAAGTATCTGTTTTAATTAATAATAAATAATAATTAATTAATTATTTACTGAGTTGGGTTTAACCAACACCATGGATCAACCCATTGATCCATGGATCAGGCTGATGGGTCAAGAACCTTAATTCACAATTAGGTCCCTTGATTTATCAGCTCAACTCAATTCTTCCCAGGTAATTAATTAACTTTTAATTAATACCATAAAACTCTTTAATAATATTTAATTAAACCATTTAATTAAATATTATCAATTTAAGTATAACTCTTATACTTAAAACAGACAATTTAATTAATTCTGAATCATCGAACTCACTTATGTGCGATCCTGTAGGCCCATTCCAAATTGACAATGAATAAATTAATCTCATTAATTAATCCATAAATCATTAGTGATCTCTAGCAAGACATAATGACTACACAATTCAGAACGGAGGGTCGAATGGTGATTCAACACAACCTTCCGAGTATACTACGTAATGTCCTCTACACTGATATCCAGTTTAGCATAAGGCATGGAACCAATCATCCTTATATAGCTAAACGTTTTACTTGATCTCTTAGTGACACTGAACTTAATCAAGCAAATGATAACCCTTATCATTTCTTGGGCACGGCCATGCACTTCTCAGTTCACTATCAAGCGGCCAAGATATCATCTCTCATTTAAGAGAGACTTGTAGTCCCATCACTTCACCTACATACCTTAGCGTGACTCATAGTGTACCCAATCATACCCGTACTTGGCAACCTGTTACGGTCCCATTATGCATATGTCAAAGCACACTCTAATTCACCTAAGACTATGCAGTGATTTCTGGTCTAAGGATCCTCGTACGAGTACTACTCAAAAGAATCACTCATGATCTAACAGTCCATGGAGTGTTTCTTTTGGCGGATCGATTTCATAAAATTCAATATGCATAAGAATATAATTTCATGAAATTAACTCATCAGATAAATAATCAATCAAACAACAAATGTCTTATTTACATAAATAACCCTCAAAGATTATTTACATAAATAGCCCTCATTAGGGCATATACACCAACACTATCTTAGCCACGACCACGTCTTTACGATGTCTCGTATCAGGTGGTACTTGCGCTGTATATGTTTACTCGCCTTGTGGGCTCATGGTTCCTTCGAGTTTGCTACTGCACCGTTGTTATCACAATATACCGTGATAGACCGCTGCAAACCAGGAATCACATCTAAGTCCACTAGGAAGTTCTTGAGCCATACTGCTTCTTTCGCTGCCTCTGATGCGGCAACGTACTCAGCCTCCATGGTAGAGTCTGCCACGCATTTCTGCTTGACACTCCGCCAAACTATGGCTCCACCTCCTAGAGTAAACACATACCCTGAGGTAGACTTGCTCTTGTCCCTGTCGCCTTGGAAATCTGAATCTGTGTAACCTTGCGGTACCAGCTCAGACGCCTGATAGACCAGAACTTGGTCCCTCGTTCTGCGCAAATACTTGAGAATGCATTTTACTGCCTCCCAATGAGCTTTCCCGGGGTTACTCTGATATCTGCTCACCATGCCAACGGCATAACAGATATTAGGCCTCGTACACAACATGGCATACATGAGACTTCCTACTACCGAAGCATATGGAACTGTCCTCATGGTCTCTATCTCCTCAACAGTCTTAGGAGACTGTTCCTTAGATAGAAACACTCCATGCCTGAAAGGTAGAAAACCTTTCTTGGAGTTCTGCATGTTAAAACGGGCCAGAATCGTGTCTATGTATAAAGCTTGGGAGAGCGTTAGCGAACGTTTCCTACGATCTCGAATAATCTTGATCCCAAGGATATGTCCCGCTTCCCCTAAGTCCTTCATATCAAATTGCTTGGACAGCCATGCCTTTACGTCTGATAACACTTTCTTGTTGTTGCCAATCAATAGAATATCATCTACGTAAAACACAAGAAACACCACTGAGTTTCCATCACGTTTGCGATATACACATTGCTCATCCGGACACTGAGTAAATCCAAAGGACTGGATTACTTCATCAAACCGGATGTTCCAAGATCTGGATGCCTGCTTAAGTCCATAAATAGACCTCTTAAGCCTGCAAACCTTATGCTCTTGGCCTTTTTCAATGAATCCCTCTGGTTGCTGCATAAAGATGGTTTCTTCAAGACTTCCGTTTAGGAAAGCTGTCTTGACATCCATCTGCCAAATCTCATAATCCATATGAGCAGCTATGGCTAAGAGAATCCGGATCGACTTAAGCATGGCTACCGGGGAGAAGGTTTCCTCATAATCGATTCCCTCTTTCTGAGTATACCCCTTCGCCACCAGCCTAGCTTTGAAGGTTTCCACCTTCCCGTCAGGTCCTCTCTTACGTTTGTAGACCCACTTGCATCCAATGGGCTTAAACCCATCAGGCAGGTCCACAAGCTCCCAGACTTGATTGTGGTCCATTGACCCCATCTCGGATATCATTGCCTTACGCCAAGATTCTGCATCTTTATCTAGAAGCGCCTCATTGTAGTTAACTGGGTCAGGTTCAGGCACACTTGGGACTAGGTCTGAAGACTCTCCCACGCCAATGAACATGTCTGGCTGTCTCACAACCCTCCCACTACGACGAGGCACCGCCTGTGTAGGCGCATCATCTGTGATCTCATGTGCAGTGTGTGGTGTATCTACTTGTGCTGGTGCATCAGGATTAGTAGTTTGTCGTCTAAGCTTTTCTAGTACTATCTTACTCTTGGGCTTGTGGTCTAAGACATAGTCCTCTTCTAAAAATCTAGCGTTGGTACTTACCACCACCTTCTGATCTTTAGGACTATAGAATAGACCACCTTTCGTTCCCCTAGGATATCCTACAAACAGCATTAATTCTGTTCTTGCATCTAACTTAGCCGTATCTGCCTTAAGCACATGTGCTGGGCAGCCCCAAATTCTGAGATGTCTTAGACTGGGCTTCCGCCCGTTTCACAACTCTACTGGGGTTGAAGGCACGGTTTTAGATGGTACAAGATTAAGAATATACATTGCCGTTTCCAAGGCATATCCCCAGAATGAACTTAGCAAATCACTATAGCTCATCATGGACCTAACCATTTCCATAAGAGTTTGGTTCTTCCTTTCTGCTACACCATTCTGCTGTGGCGTGCCAGGTGCAGACAACTGAGACTGAATTCCTACCTCAGTGAGGTAATCTCGAAATTCATGGGACAGGTACTCCCCACCATGATCTGAACGCAGTGTCTTGATACTCTTACCATGATGCTTCTCCACATCTGCCCGAAACTCTTTGAACTTGCCAAAACATTCGGACTTGTGGCGCATTAGGTAAATGTATCCGTACCTAGAGTAATCATCCGTGAATGTCACGAAATACTCATATCCCCCTCGTGCCTGGACCGTCATAGGTCCACACAAGTCAGAATGAATCAACTCTAATACTTCTTTAGCTCTATAGCCTTTTGCTTTAAAAGGTCTCTTGGTCATCTTACCTTCCAAGCAAGATTCACCGGTTGCATAAGTGTCAATATCTAATGAACCCAAAGGTCCATCATTGACCAACCTCTGAATCCTACTAAGGTATATATGACCTAGCCTTAGATGCCAAAGATAGGTTTGATTCATTTCAGAAGGTTTCTTCCTCTTATTAATGTTAGATTCTGAGCTATCTATCTCTATGTTTTGCGCAACAGGGGAGTTAGAGTTAACCACAAACAAATTGTCCGCCAATGAACCAGAACAAATAAGTTTTCCATTTCTTCTAATAACAACACAGTCATCAGAAAAAATAAACTTATACCCGTTCTTCAAGAGTTTAGAAACCGAAATCAAGTTCTTTCTAAAACTCGATACATAAAGACAATTAACTAACTCCAAGCTAGAATTTTCGAAATTCAACTTAACTACTCCCACTGCTTCTACTGACACTCTTGTAGTGTCGCCCAAGTAGATATCCAATTCGCCTTCTCTAAGCTTCTGGGTTACTTGGAACCCTTGCAAAGAATTACAAACATGGTCAGTGGCACCTGAATCCACACACCAAGTATCTGTGGGAATCGCCGCTAAACATGTCTCAGTAATTAAGGCATAATTTATCATACTTATAAGCTTTGGACAATCCGCTTTCCAATGTCCCGTCTTATTGCACTTGAAGCACTTGTCTTTCGACTTCTTCTTTGCAATATCTGGCTTAGGCACAATTTGTGCCTTTTTAGCTACTCCCTCGAGCTTTCTCTTCTTCTTTCCAGCCTCGGGCTCAGAAGAAGATTTTAAAGCTTCGACTGCGACTAAAGCTTGCTTCTTCTCTTGAAGAAGACTTTTAGCCACCATCAACTCTGCCAAGAGCTCGGATGAACTCCACAACATCTTACTTATATTGTTGTTCAACCGAATCCGCTCATAGCTTTGAGCCGCCATCAACTCTGCCAAGAGCTCGGATGAACTCCACAACATCTTACTTATGTTGTAGTTCGACCGAATCCGCTTATACTTTGAGGCAAGCTCTGGAGGACAATATCGGCTTTGGTTTCACCAACGATTTCGCCTCCTCCTACCTCAACCTTGTTGATGTTACTAATCATGTCAATGACACGATCTCTCACAGGAGCGCTCTCAGCCCTAAGGACAATGTCCATGTTATAACTTACATCGACATTATTAGTTCCAGTTAAATTGTTATTTTTCAAAATAGCAGCTAAAGGATTGAATGCCATATCGATTTAAACTGGAAAGTAAACAAACAGTGTTTCAGTTATATATGCTAGAATTTTCGAAAAACATGAAAAATTCAATTTATTATTGATTCCCTCAAAACAATAATATTAATCCACCAATATCTCATCCACCGGGATTCTCGCAAGCCACGCAGTGTGGACGTTTACGCTAACCCACATTCGTTTGAGAAGAACCAAGTTCATTAACTACACTATCTGACCAACGATCCTTTTGATCAATGTAGCTAATAGTCGGTGCTTTCAGCCGTACAAGTAAGCAGCGTAACCTCGCGGGAGGAATACTGCAGATCGTACACTAAGTGTGTGCCATTACGTGACTTCTGAGTTTGTTACCTCAGGATAGTGCGCCTCAGATGGAGAGGGTGTCGCATTTCTCCTAGTTAAACTCACTCTAGTCATCTTACTCAGAAGCTCATAGTCTAGCGATCTCGGGGCTGGACTCATCCGAATGGAGGAAGGCCCTAATGCCAATGCACAAGCCCACCCACATCGCATATGAACCCGTAATGGTGGCCATGGGGATATAACACAACCCGCTCCCACTTAGATTTCCAATTTGAGGGTTTTTCTGGTTTTAACATGCAATTAACTAACCTAAGTTATGTGCAACCATAAAACCATAAATGCTTTAATTCATGCATCTAAAATACAGCATAAAAATAAAGCATAAAAATTAAAACAATAAATACGGGAAATAAATTCGAAAAAATAAATTCCCCGACTATTATGCTTTTAATTGCTTCCATCTTCTGCCTTGATCTCGTGTCCCGTCACGTCACTCGATGGAGAGAGTCTTGAACTTCAAAAAATGAAAACTGGAGGAAAAACGGGCCAAAAACAGCCCGAACGGCCCGAACGGGTCGCCCGGACCGCAGCACGGCCCGAGGGCTGCGCTACCCGCGTGCGCGGCCAAGCGCCCCGCGCGCTCGCGCCCGCACGGCCCACACGGGCCGTGCGCGCGGGCCTGCGCGCCCAGCAGCAGCGCGCAGCAGCGTTGCCGGCATCGCTGCTGCTGCCTGCTGCTGCCTTTTTGGCTTGCCGGCCGGCGATTTTGCTGCCGGCAAACGTTGCCGGCATCGCCTCCTGCCGCCAACTCCTCCTTCGCTTTTTCCCACGCTATTTGGTCTTCTTGCAATTCGTTCTGGGTTTTCCTGGGTTTCTTCAAATTCATGATAACCCAAAACCCACGAATCCAAGTCGCCCACCATAACGCCTTCGATTACAAAAAAAAAAACAATTTTCCTACTACAAGGCATTCTAGGAAAATTAAATAATCGAAATTACATAGAAAAAATCCTACTACAGATTTGATCTAATCCTACACGGCTTCCTGCATGTGGTTATACTATTACAAACATTCATAATAAAATTAAATCCGGACAAGTCCCGGAGTTTAATTAAAACCCATACAAACGTAACCATAATAGTCGGGATTCTAAACCACCTGCAAATAAAACCATGTAATAAATCGAACAAGCACAGAACCCCCTAAACGAGGCTCTAATACCAATTGAAAGATTTTGGTAGGATCTGGGTTTGCACTTGCTCGATTTACCACGCAACAAAAATTTCTATTAAAGCGGAATCTTAGAAAAGTACCTTTGAAGCGTGCACTTGGTGATTCTCTTGTATACCTAAAGACTATGACTTCACGTTGTGTGGGCAACGAACTAGAAGTCAATTGATCAGATACTCACCACAATCCACCTGCTAGAAAACTCTAGCCCCGCAGCACCTGGCACGTACTATAAACGCACCGCCCGCAGAGAGAGAAAGCTACGCACAGCTGGTATAGATCAAGGCCAAAATTTCAGCCACTAGAAACCCAAAAACCAGCTGCACACTTTCTTGAAAATTCGACTTGTAGAGAGAAACATTTTCTCTCTCTAGAAATCCTGTGGATTAATTGTGTAATTGTATTTTCTGAATGACTGATCCCTTGTCTATTTATAGAGTTACAAGAGAGACTCCAAGTTGGTTTAGGATTGGTCTTCCTACTGGGTTTCTGTTTTCCTTCAATCCTGTTTCTGGACTGATACAGATCTGTTTCCTTCAATCCTATTCCTGGACTGATACACTCCCAACTATCACAGGGATTCACTTATCCCAATCCAGTTCCTGTGATGAATCACTCCCAACTGACACAGGGATTCACTTATCCCAAACCAGTTCCTGGGATGATTCACAACCAACTGACACAAGGATTAATTAATTTCTCAATTAATTAAATCTACCTTTGTCATTAACCCAGTACATAATTAATCGTACCACTAACGGATTAATTATGGCACTACCACCCTACACCAGAATTGCTTCCAGAACAACTTAATTAAATTATATTCATAATCTCCCCATATCAAAGATATAGTGCTCGTTAATTCATTAATTTACTGATAAATCAATTCATCAACTTCTTTTATTCCGAGACTAGTACCACTCGACCTTTTTACTTTACCGGACATAAGTCCACCGGTCGGGTTTAGTATAATAAACATTTCGAGCTCATCTGGGGAGCATCATCACCCCGGACGCACCAGTACATGGTTTCCTTTCGACAAACAGTAGCACACCAAGTAACTAAACACGCGCACCCAACCCACCGAGACTATTGGCCACATTTGACCTCACCCATTGGCAGATCAAAGTACACTATGTCTAATCCTCATGCCCACTCGAGTCTAGGGATTTAGAGATAGAATACAAGGATCGATTTGTCTATTGAATCAGTACAAGACAAATCATTCCTAAGAGTCAAGTTCAATATGCCCCGGGCATATCTATATGATTCAATTAGTTTAGACAAACTAATTTTCTGAATCACATAATAACCTAGACCGACAGTTTGTCCAAAGCTATCTCGGTTACGAACCTCATTTATATATTATGTCTTTCAACCAATGATGAGATCTACTGTGTCACACCAGACACCTCATCATTTACTTACATAATATAAATGGACATAAATATACACAACAAAATATGACTGAAACACAAATCGATATATTAAACTGGGAAACTGTACAATACAAGCATAGCTTATGTATTCTACTCCAACAGATTTATCCTTTGAGTGCGGATGTATATGAACGGTCGCATAGCAAGGGTATGCAAGACAAACAGTACGCTAACTGTGGCCTTGAACGCGCTCGTTACGCCATGGATTGGAAAGCTAGGATGTCAGCTGACCATTTAGCGGATGCTATGCCAGAGGATCCTCTAGTTGCTGACGCGGAGTACCAGAGTTGGTATAATCGCAGAACAGTGCGGCTCATTAGCGATCCTAGCAGAGATGATCCCACCCAGATTGGCTACCTTAGAGCGATGAACTGAGCCAAAGTATACGTAAGTTTTTCATTTGGTATTGGTTTAAATTATTTTAATTTTTTGCCATAATTATCTTTTTCTTCCTAACTATTACACTTGTTTTATTTATTTATAGTCGGATCAGGTGAGTGAATAGTACAACAGGGGTATTCAATTTCAAACTTATTACTATCGCAGAGATGATGCTCACCTTGAAGTACTTCAATTCATCGAGGAGATGTCCACCTTGTTCCAGAGCGCCCTCACTCTTGGGTCTTCACATCTTCAAGAATTCCATGATGGTGGTTCCCAATTTCTCGTTGATGATCCACCTCCTTTCACTCAAGCCCATATTCCAGCTCGCCAATAAAGGCAAGCTCCTCCAAGGGGGGGGGGAGGCATAAAAAGGAGGGTCATTCATGAAGAGCAAGGAATTCCACTACATGTAAAACAACTTGGAGTGGAAGTTGAAAAGGATGAGGATGATCCAAGTGGAGGTGAAGGTGGAGGTGGACCTGGAGGTAGAGTTTCTCAAGGTGGAGGTTTGCAGGGTTCAGGTTCTTCTACTGGACCTATTTCCAAGAGAGTAGGTAGAAGAAATGTGCCGCCACCTTTGAGATATGGATTTAGTAGTTAGATTTTTTTATTTTTTCATTGTATGTTTTGATATTCATATTTTATAATATTTATAATATTTCAAAATCAGTTTAAATTCAAATGAATGGATGTAGACGTGGTCGACTCTCTTTGTTGAAAATTAATCTGTTTAAATTCTAATGAATGTATGTATTTTCTAGACGTGGTCCTAATTTAATTTGACGTGGTGCATGTTGTTTTTGACGTGGTGGACTGTCTTCGTTCAAAAAATCAATTTAAATTCAAATGAATGGATGTAGACGTTTCTGGAAGTGGTCCTAGTTATTTTTGACGTGGTGCATGTTGTTCTGAGAAGTGATGAAATGTCTTTGTTGAAAAAATCAGTTTAAATTCTAATGAATGGATGT
This sequence comes from Knoxia roxburghii, assembly GCA_030378225.1. Classification (NCBI taxonomy): domain Eukaryota; kingdom Viridiplantae; phylum Streptophyta; class Magnoliopsida; order Gentianales; family Rubiaceae; genus Knoxia; species Knoxia roxburghii. The sequence goes on along the minus strand of CM059420.1, from coordinate 36,889,817 downwards.
AGACATTTCTGGACATGGTACTAATTGTTTTTGACGTGGTGGACTGTCTTTGTTGAAAAAATCAGTTTAAATTCAAATGAATGGATGCAGGCATTTCTGGATGTGGTGCTAGTTGTTTTTGACGTGGTTCATGTTGTTCTGAGACGTGGTGGACTCTCTTTGTTGAAAATTCATTGGTTTAAATTCTAATGAATGGATGTAGACGTTTCTTGATGTGGTACTAGTTGTTTTTGACGTGGTGCATGTTGTTCTGAGACGTGGTGGACTGTCTTTGTGAAAAAAATAGCGTAAATTCACATGCATGGATGTAGACGTTTCTGGACGTGGTCCTAGTTGTTTTTGACGTGGTGCATGTTGTTCTGAGACGTGGTGGGCTGTCTTTGTGAAGAAAAAAAATTCGAATTCTCACAATTCGGATTTTCAAAATTCGAATTGTTTTAATTCCATTTATTAATTTACACAAAAAAAATTTCATTTTCGTTATTCTTTTCAAAAAAAAAATTTTCATAAATGATTCGGATTTTATAATTCCGAATTCCATTAATTTCAAATTTTTGGAATCCGAATTTAATTAATCTAATTAATCTTTCTTATTAATTTTTAATTTAATTAGGGTTATTGATATTTCGTATTTTCAAAATATGAAAGTTGATGAATTCAGATTTCTGAAATCCGATTTTATCTTATTTCAGATTTTCAAAATCTAAAAGGCCTCTTTTAGGCCATTTCTTCCTATTTTTTTATTTTTTTGTCCATAAATTTATTTAAGGGATTAAATTGATAAAAAATTCGATTCGCATTCATATTCATACCATGTTCTTTTTCACCTCTGTTTTATCTAGGATAAGGTTCGGTAATAGAGGAGGCTTCATTTGTAAGGGAATATGGCAATGATGATTTATCTGACCACTGCAACAAACGGCTCCTTGGGTAAGCTTCCCATTTTAATGTCGTCAAAAAATGGTGGTGGATTTGGAGTGGGTAAAATAACAGAATAACTGTTGATCATGAGAACAACAGAAGCCATGGTTGGTCTTAATTCAACTTCTTGTTGAACACATAATAAACTAATATGAATACACTGAATCACTTGATTCCTGGCATATGACGAATCCCTGATACTTGGATCCAGCAGTGCTAATGGTGTTCCATCCCTCGATTGTCTCCAACACTACAAAATCATGTAACAGAGGGAGAAATCAAGAAAATGAGAATAAATAGTAGTAAAGAATCAACACAAATATATATATATATATATATAACTAAAATTACGAAGATAAGATTCACACCTATCCTTTTCTTTCTTCTTTCAGCAAGAGAAACAACTATCTATATACAGAATCTTTTAAGAGAAAAGTATCTTTGACCACCCCTTCCCCCGCCCAGAAAACCACAAAAGATCATCGCCTCCGGCAGACACCGGCCAAATGGTTCCACCGGATCTCTCCGGTGGACCAGTCCCTCGCCCGCAACAAAACCATTCAAACTCAAGAACATTTGCCAGCCTCCTCAAAGTAAAATCCACAACGTCCTCTCTTCCGCAAGCCAAACCAATCGAATTTATCAACGGTAAACCACACCTTTTCTATGAGCAAGATGAGCTAGATCTTTTAGCCGAACCACATAAACTCTGTCTAGTTGGAAAATTTTCTTATGGTCGACCCAAAATCAATGAAATCAGAATAGATTTTGACAAACTAGGGCTTATGGGACAGCTGGAAATTAGCCTACTTGACCCCCGCCACGTCCTATTCCGCTTTCAAATGGATACCGATTATCAAAAACACTGGTTGAAGACAAGATGGAACATCAAGGGATTCCAGATGCGGATGCTACGTTGGACGCCAAATTTTCAGTTTGATGAAGAACCCCCAATTGTCCCAATTTGGGTCTCGCTCCACAGGCTGCCCTTGGAGTATTTGAACCACGAAACTCTCTACTCCATAGCAACTTCAATCGGAACCCCTCTTCAGGTGGATGCTCCGACAAGGAATCAGTCAAGACCCTCGGTTGCTAGATTCTGTGTGGAGATAAATTTGCTAGATGAGCTCCCTACCAGCATAGAGATTGGGAAAAGAGGTAAAACGGTGGAACAAAAATTTACTTATGAATTTGTGCCTTCTTACTGCAGTTTCTATTGCAAAATTGGGCACAAAAGAGAGAATTGCAAAAAAGAGTCACCGCTTATTACAAAGGCTCAGCACACAGATCCTAACTTGGGGACAAACACTTCTAAGCTGCTAGAAAGTAAAGAGCCTCAAAAACAGAACAAGGGGAAGGAAAACTTATTTTTAGAGCCAGAAGAAGGAGAATTTCTGGTAACAGCAGGGGAAAAGGGAGTTCAGCGAGGCGAGCTTAGCTCCTCGGGCAACCCTTCAATTACAATTGAATTGCCTGGCTTGAGGGAGGAAAAATCGGTGTCAGTAAAGAAAGTCTTGCAAAACCTCAAGAACAGTCTGGGAGTGACAGAGAGGACAGAGATGGATGTTCCGTTCGTTAGAGAAAGCCCCAGGAAATTGGCCCCCTCAGGTTTGGAAACAGACACAGACACAAGGGATATGGCCATCATGGAGTAGTCTAGAGAGATGGAAGAATACTACTCATCCGACGGAAACTTCTCCGTGTCAGAAATGGAAACGAAGTCCTATGAAGATGAGTTTATTCCTGTCAGGAGAAAAAGGGGAAGACATCACAAATGAGATATCATCAACAAGAGTTCCACTCGCCGTTCATTGAGAATTCAGGTCCGTCAACACTCCTCATTTTAATGATTAATGTAATGTCATGGAATATTAGGGGAATAGCGAATGCCCCTTGGCTTAGACGTTTACGTTTTCTTGTTAAAGTTAGAAAAGTAGCTATTTTATCAGTTTTAGAACCTATGGTGGCTGTAAATAAAATCCAGGAATATTGTGTAAAGTTAGGATTTAACCAGGCTTGGGCATCAAGTTCGGGTAAAATTTGGGTATTTGTTAGGAAAGAGGTAGATTTAGTCTTGCTGAAAGATCATGAACAGGTGATGCATTTCTCGGCAACTAGTGACTCTATGGACTACAGTTGTTTTCTGTCATTCATTTATGCTAGCTCTGGACAAGCTGGAAGGAGAAATTTATGGGTGGAGCTTGAGGAATTCAGGAGAGATCATCAGAACACTCCTTGGGCTATTGGAGGGGACTTTAATGTGATTAGAGAACAAAGTGAGTACAAAGGTTTGGCGATTCCAAACAGGAAAGCAATGAAGGAATTCAACGACTGCATCAACTCTCTCAATTTACATGAAACGGCTACAGTCTCAAGGACATTCACATGGGGTGGTAATAGATCAAATGGTTGGGTGAGCAAAAGATTGGACAGATTCCTATTTTCACAGGAATTTTCAGAAACCTTCCCAGTCTTAGTGGTGCATGTGCTCTGTCGGAACTCATCAGATCACTCCCCGCTCCTTCTTCAATTAAGCAGAACGCAGGAATCAAGGCCGAAAAGATTTATCTTTCAAAAAATGTGGCTAAATAGGAAGGATCTATTGGAAGTAGTCAAAGCCAACTGGAACCAACCTACGGGCACTTTTGGAATGCTGGCTCTATCTATTAAACTTAGAAGGCTGAAAGTGGCTCTCAAACTCTGAAACAAAGAAAAATTCAGAGACGTCCATAAGAACTGGCAGGCGGTGGAAGAAGAAGCAATAAGGACATAAATGGCACATGAACATAACCCAACCTCAGCAACTAGGGCCGCAGCTTCACTGGCTCAAGCGAAGCTCAACAGAAGATTGAAAGAAATGGAGGATTTCCTAGAGCAAAAATCAAGGATTCATTGGATCGCTAAGGGAGACAGGAATTCAGACTATTTTCATACATCTATCAAGGATCGGAGGGACAACCTACAGATTGCAAAAATTAGAACAGAGAGAGGGAATTGGGTAACAAAACTGGAAGAAATAGAAAAAGAGGCAATTATGTATTTCTCTAATCTTTTGGCAGAGGAACAGACTTCAAGAGATCAACATGAGACGAATAAGCTGCTTCAGCACATCCCTGAACTCATCAAGGAAGATCAAAAGGTCTAGCTCTTGAAAGAAATCACTAGGGAGGAGGTCAAAAAGGCCATTTTTTCTCTAAACCCGGACAATGCAGCAAGTCCTGATGGTTTCCTTGAAATCTTTTTTCATAAAGCCTGGGATATTGTCAAGGAGGATGTCTCCTCAGCTTGTCAAGAGTTTTTTGCGGGAGTGCCGGTACCCAGAGCAATGGCTAGTGCACTTATAGTTCTTATTCCAAAGAAAAAAGTTACAGCATCATTTGCAGACTACAGACCGATCAGCCTCTGCAATTTCATTGGAAAAAAATTCTCAGAAATCCTTAAGAGTCGTATAGTGCCGATCATGTCCTCTTTAATCTCCCAAGAGCAAACTGGTTTCCTGGCAGGCCGCGGACAACATCATCCTGGCAAAAGATCTAATGGCTCACTTGAATGTAAAAGCTCCAGTTCACAATCTTGTTCTCAAAGTGGACATGTTAAAAGCTTTTGACAGAGTCTCTTGGAAATTCCTGGAAGCAATCATGGTCAAATTCGGGTTTCCCCAGCAGTTTATAAGGCTGATCATTAACAACCTTGGCAGCAGTATGTTTTCAGTCCTGATTAATAGAGGAGCGGTAGGATTCTTTCCAGCATCTAGAGGATTGAAGCAAATGGACCCACTTTCCCCTTTCTTATTTAACATAGTTTCAGAAGCCCTGTCAAGAACTCTCGTCTCCTTATCAAATCGAGGTCGGCTATCTCCCTTTCACACCCCAGCTGGTTCTATGATCATCACTCACCTGGCCTATGCGGATGACCTTATGATCTTCACTAGGGGGAACTCCAAATCTCTCAGAAATCTCATCCAGTTTTTTGAAGCATATGAAAAGGTGTCCGGGCAGAAATTGAACAAGAGCAAAAGTTTTTTTCTAACTTCAGAGAAAGCACCTCACAATGCTAGGCAAAGAATGCAAGGAATACTGAACATCCCCGAAGGTCAATGGCCGCTAGATTACTTAGGTTGCAAGATACACAAAGGAAGATCGAAAATCTCCCATTTCAGCAACATTTTGGAGAAATTAGATAAGAAAATTGGGACATGGCAGAATCGGTTTCTCAGCTGGGGTGGCAGACTAAATTTGGTCAAATCGGTCCTGCTAGCAATACCATTGCACACTTGGGCAGCATTGGATCCTCCAAAAGCTTTAGTTAAGGAAATTGAAAGGAAATGTCAACAATTTCTTTGGGGTAAAAGTATAGAGGGTACAAGGAAACACTGGAGATCATGGTCAAAAATGTCGTATCCGATTGCAGAAAACGGAGTGGGATTAAGGGATTTAAGAGTTATGGTCCAATATTTCGAAGCGAAACTGTGGTGAAATGGAGGAAACAACAAGGACTCTGGGCTCGCTTTGTTCAATCCTTATCAATCACAGCTAGGCTAAGAAGTTCATGGAAAAGAGTACACAGGATTGCCCCCAAGATAGCAAGCTTAACAAAAATAAGGATTGGCGACGGTTCTTGTATGTTCTGGTATGACAATTAGTCTGATCTCGGCTGCCTCTGGAATCGTAAAGAAAAGCCACCTGGACAATACCTCACCCTAAGGGATTTTGACAGGAACAGGGCTGACTTAATGGAAGTTCTCTCCTCAAGCCTTCCTGAGAACTTAATGCAAGAGCTAGCAGGAATGGAATTCAACTTCTCGTCATGCCCAGATGCACTTATTTGCCAACCTGAAAAAAATGGTGAGTTCACTTTCAAATCAGCATACAATGCTTTGAGGAAAGAACAACCAGTGGAAAGGTATAGGAAGGCCATGTGGGATACATGGTGCCAACCAAAAGTGTCGGTCTTTCTTTGGAGATTATGGAATTCCCTGCTGCCCTCCCCAAAAACTCTTTCCAAAATAGGAATCTATGCCAACCCCTCAAGATGTCCGTTTTGTCATGATGCTGTAGAGACAACAAAGCATATTTTCTTCTCATGCCCAAAAATTGTCCTTGCTTGGAAATATTGGACTCCCAGATCGATCTCAACTTTGAGGCTGCCACTGGGAAGGACCCTGGTTCAAAAATGGTGGCAGAGATACAATGGCAAGTCGGCAGTTCAAAGATTAAAGAGACTCACCCCATGCCTTCTACTATGGGGAATATGGAAGGCAAAAAACAGAATTGTGTATGACAATATTGGTCTGGATAGGAAATGGTTTTTTGAAGAAGTGCGTACGGCACTAAGAGAAACAGTCTTAGCTTTCAACCCTGCCGTAAGCAAGAAAGATCAGTAATATCTCTTCAAAAACCTTGGTTGTTGGCTGCCGAAGAAAATCACCTTAGCCCCTCACATTCTAACCTGGAAGAATCATACTCAAAATGCAGTCCTTATCCTAAACACGGACGGATCATGGAGACAAAACGGAGAGAGTGGGGGAAGCTTGATTCTTCGATCCGGGGAAGGTGAAGTAATCCACGCGGAACTGTTCAAAGACCAAGTAGAATCACCAACCCAGACTGAAATCAGAGCACTACTCAAGGGAGTTAGGTACTCCCAATCTCTCAATCTGTTTGGTTGTGAAATGTTGAGTGATTGTATGCAATTGGTAAATATGCTGCAAAAAGGGGAAGAACATTTCTGTTGGAGGAACTACAATGCTCTAAAGGAAATCATGGAGGAGATGAGCAAGAGGAAGCACAGGATATCTCACATTCCAAGAGAAATCAATGCCCCAGCAGACCTTATGGCAAAGATGGCATGCACAGAACAAGAAAGATCTTTTGAAAACTTAGAGTCCATGACTGAAAATCTCAAAGGGTTATTCCTGATGGACAGGGAAGCGATCCCAATTCTTCGCATCTGAGTTGGCTAGGTCATTTCTAAAGGCTGCAGGATGCTAAGGTGAATGCTCCTCATATCTATGGTTAGAGTCTGCTTGTGTACTGTAAATTGTTGGCTAGTAGTGAAGCTTTTTGTATAGCTGGTGTAGTCTAGGTTGAGGTGGTCTTCTTTTTGCTAAAGGCACCAAACTCTTTTGTGTAATCTCATCTTAGATTATCAATACAGGGACTCCTCCCGCCGGTCTTCAAGCCAAGTTTGGCTTGCTGGACTGTTCAACAAAAAAAAAAAAAAAAATTACGAAGATAAGAAGTGTTCTAAGAGTGTAAACATTCTCCTTACGACAATATTTGCCCCCATTAAATTGCAACACACAATTTAATTGATAATTTATTTCTAAGATACTAAGACTACAAGAACACGTAATTTGTAACTAATTGAATGTTTTCTATATCAAAAAATTATGCACCGTACCTTCTATTTATATGCAAATTTGTACACCATTAGTAATCATTGAGAATCAAAAGTCATAATTCGTAACTCTTTAAAAAGACATGAAGTAAAAAGTCACAATTTTACACAAAGAGATGTTATTCATATTATTAGATTTTTACTATACAAATAAATTTTCAACACGAAATGCATATAATTTCATTTTATTTTTGGAAGATGTTGAACTCACATAGCTTAGAAGGTCTTCGGTCCTCTGTGATTCTGAGGAGATAATATCGTTCTTCTTGCCACCTATGATTTCCAGAATTAAAACACCAAAACTGAAGACGTCTGACTTGACTGAGATCAGACCATGAAGTACATATTGGGATGCCATATAATCACTTCATAAAAAATAAAAAATGAAAATAAAAAATAAAAAAAAGCTTTACTATTATAATATGTGTGACAGGATGACTCAATATATCATTTGTACATAATAAATACTATATAAAAGTTGTTTTAAAGTTTGTTAAATTTTTAAATAAAAAATTATATAAGTTTTGAAAAAATATTTTAACTATTTATTTTTAGTTTTATTTTTTAACTGTATTTATTAAGAAAAAGTATTGTGTGGATAGTAAAATATAAGATGAGTTATAGGACTTTGTTATGATTAAGAGGGGTTAAAAGAAACTTTAAAGCCTTATTGAATTTCTATAAATTTACATAAAAGTTTTAAATTATATTTTACTATGAAACATATGGGTATCAATAAGAAGGCAAGATGAATTTGGTTTTTTCTTTTTTCTTTTTTTGTTTAAAAATGTTGTCTCACTCTAAAAATTGATCGATAAATTGAAATTCTAGTTAATAAAGATTTCTAGTTTCTCCCAAATTCACTGTCAATTAGGAATGAACTTATATATGTGTGCACGAGTCTTCTAATAATTTTGGAATGTTGAAAGTTAGCTAAAGTTTCATGCCAACACCACAAAGATTCAATATTTTTGAGATGTAAATACTTACTATGTACCAGCAATTTTGTTTTTGTTTCCCTCGAATCGAATTGATCAATATCAAAAAATTTTGCCATCTCAAAATCTGCAATCTTCGGATTCATATTAAAATCTAGTAATATATTGCTAGTTTTAAAATCACGATGTATGATTTTAATACGAGAATCTTCATGAAGGTATAAAATTCCTTTAGCTATTCTTTCTATGATCTTATATCTTGTTGACCAGTCCAACAATGATCGCGTATCATGGTCTACACAAATCAATCACGTTAGTCAGAAGCAACTAGTATAATTTTTTTTTTTTTTTTTTTTTGAATTCTTGATATAGTTAATGCATTGAAGCCTACCAAAGAGAAAGGAATTGAGGCTTTTGTTGGGAACATATTCATAAATGAGTAACTTTTCTTCTCCTTCTAAGCAATATCCCAGTAATCGAACCAGATTCCTGTGCTGCAGCTTGGCAACTAAAGCAATTTCATTGATGAGTAACTCTTATTATACAATATATTAATGTTAAAAATTTTAATTTTGTCATCCTAGATTAAGAGTCCTATTTATAATTATTTTTGGATTTGAAAAATAGGGGCACTTTCAAATTGGTTTTTTTCCTTATACCTCCAATCGTTATATAATAATACTAAGATACATAGTAATATATCATTTAACAAATAGTAGACAACATTGACTAAAGGAAAAATAATGGACATTTTAGAAAGTTACCACATTAAATGATAAAAAATTCTTTTTATTAAAATATTAAATGCATAATACCATGTATCCCATAAGTGTACGATATAATTTGCACATTCTTTACAAAATATAATAATATGGAATTCACAATAAAATATGTCCAAAGCAAAACTAAAATGTAACTTTATTTATATATTGTACCTAAAACTCTATAAATAAATAAAATAAATAAATTTTACGAGGTCAATATAATCTAATTTTATCATCCAAAATTTGCATTGAAGAATTAGTCCAAAATATAAACGTTACCTGTATATACCTTATATACAGGACCAAATCCACCCTCACCAATTCTATTTTCAACTGCAAAGTTATTTGTGCATGCTTAAATTTGACTTAGGTTGAACTTCAAGGATTTTTCACTGTAATTTATATTACTTGTACCTGTAATAGAAATCACAATATCATATTAAAATTAGAGTTTACATCTATATTTTTTTTAATTACTTATAATATTAAAAACTTTAATGATAGTTGTATAAAAAAATTACTGTAATGATAGCAATAACGTCATTTTATCCCATAGATCCCACTGGTAATTGAACAGATTTTTGAAGAAAAATAAAAATAAAAACTACTTTTAGAACACTTTTTTTTTTTTTTTTTTTCGAACCAAGCTTTTATATCACTTAAGTCACCTGTGATTACCTCTGTTACATTTTGTGTCTTCTGTCGTCTTCCTTCTGCACAAGACTACGATAAGCGCAATGACAACAATGGCAGCAAAGATTGGGATAACAATGGCGATTATTTTTGCAGTTGAAATTCCCCCATTACCTGTGCAGATCCCAAAACAGGAAAAAAAGAACGCAGTGGATTATTTTTAACTAAAGATTTAATTAACAAGGAATTATTCATAATCATTGTGACACAATTCAAAAATAAAAAGTTAATTTACTGCAAAACGCATAAATGATATGGCCCTGTTAGCTTACCTTTACTGCTAGCAGTTGAAACCGGAATATCAGGGGAAGGAGGAGGAGGCGGAAGATTGGGGGTGGGTGTTGGTGGTGGCGGCGGCGGCGGCGGCGGCGGCTCTTGAACTTGACAGAATGGATACGTCTCGTACCTAATATTGCAGCTCGGGAAAAGAACTCTACCTCCTTGCTTATTATTACAGCAACTGGGCAGATCCGCAATAGCATCTCTAAGGCATGTTCCACAATCCAAAACTGAAAGATCCGGAGTGCACTGTCCTAGAGCAAATATCTTCTGAAATGTACTAAAATTAGCTTCTTGAACTGCAAATTTCTTGCCCGAAACATCATTTGGAGCCTGGTTCGCAATCTGTTCAAATGTGGCACCTAAAACCTCGTTCAACAAGGTCCCGTTGGTCACGTTCTGTGTGTTCCACAGATACCAGGCAATGCTTGTATCAAGCCTGGAGAAGATGAATTCATTTGAATAGCGCAACAGGCAGTTGTCATACCAAATAACAGCACCCATATTATTCGGGCACGATCCTAGAACATCAGAGCTGGCTGTTTTTACGCTATCTTGACAATCACTGGTTTTAACATCGCCCCGACAGAGTAACAGTCCGTGGACGTCACCAATAGTGTAATTATAGAATCCATTTGGCTGAGAAGCGTTGAAACCAGAGCAGAAAGGAGAGTTTCCAGGTTTCTTCTGTAAATCCTTCCACTAGTGCTATTAGTGTTGTACATTGTGGTGTTTGGACAATAATGAGCCAAAGGATCGGAGTTACTGTCGTCGAAGCTAAGTAGTAAACACAGAAGCCAAAAAGCAAACAACACAACTAGATTTCTGGAACCCATCATCAAGCTAATCGAACTACTTCAGGGTACCAAAAGCTTTCAACTTTTTATTGCTGTTATACTATGAATCTTCCGCTTGGGCCAGCTTTAATTGGAAGCAATATGAATGACACGTTTGGACAAAGATGACGTGTGCGAAGACTCATCCCAAAAGCAGGTCTTCCCCCCTCCCCCCATTTAACGTAAGATAAGAGACTTTGAGCGCTGAAACTAGAAAAAACGGGGACAAGACTCTGGTTATTGTGATTGATTTTGATGGGACCAGGCATAGTTGAGTAGATGATTTTGCTGCTAAGGTGGCGGGGTTTGGTCCAAATGGGCTAATAATATTGACAGAGTCAACATTGGCTCAAGTATCGGGCTCAATGAATTCTCCAAGTCTTTCCTTGAGAAATTTTGTTATCAAGTAACGGAACTCATACTTCTTCCACAGCAGCCTTGACTCAGAGGACTTCCAGAGCTTTTGTTTTGAATTATTGAAAAACAGGAAAAATTAAACTACATACGTCTTCAGATCATCCAACAGGAAGAATTAAAACTACATAATAGTCAAAAAGAATTATGGTAAAAAAAAATTAAATTAAATGGGACGGTTATCTTATATCTCTATCTTTTCACCAGTTTTTATATACTACTACTAGTATATAAAGCACGGTACACCCAGCAAAAAAAGAGCAAAAATAGGAGCTGCCCTGAAAGTGTAAATATGCGCATCTTATGTATAAAACTCGTTACTTCTCTCTCTCCTCAAACTCTAATCCCTTCTCTCTCTTTTCTCTCTCCAGCGGCTTCCCTCTCCCCGAACTCTCTTCCCCGCCGCTTCTTGCCGTCAATTATGGCCATTCCGGGTGGAGTTTTGAAGATCTCTCACTGCCAAAATACTCTCCACCTCTTAAGCTTCAAAACTCATACATTTTTCTACTATTTTCGTACGTATATAATCAAGAAGAGGCAGCTCATGGCGGTGGTGACAGCGGCGGCCAGATCTGATGTTGGTGACAGTGGCGGCCGGCGAGGGTGGCGGAAGGGAAGAGGGGAGAAAGGCTTTTTGATGAAAGAAAAACTAGGGTTTGGACAAAAATGTATATTTTTTTTTATATAAAATCATCTATTTTGAACATGGTATTTTGAATATGGCCATAACCACTTTTTGAATATGGCTTGTGATGTTAAATGGTTATTCTGATGTCAAATGTTGGTTTGTGATGTTAAATGGATGTACTGATGTCAAATTTTGGTTTGTGATGTTAAATGGTTATACTGATGTCAAATGCTGGTTTGTGATGTTAAACGATGGTTCTGATGTCAAATGCTGATTTGTGATGTCAAATGCTGGTTTGTGATATTAAAATAGCGGTACTGATGTTAAATGCTTTCTTTTTTTTCATGTAAAATTGTAGTACTGATGTTAAATGCTGTTTTTTATGTCAAATGGTGGTGCTGATGTTAAATGCTGTTTTGTCATGTTAAATGGTGGTGCAGATGTTAAATGCTTTTTTTTATGTCAAATGATGGTGCTGATGCTAAATGCTGTTTTGTTATGCCAAATGGTGGTACTGATGTTAAATGCTGTTTTTTTATGACAAATGGTGGTACTGATGTTAAATGATTTTTTTTTTTATGGCAAATGGTGGTACTGATGTTAAATGTTATTTTTTCATGTTAAACGCTGGGCCAAACAAGCGTTGCTGCCATTTTACATCATCATCGATGTTTAATGTCAAATGATATTTGACATCATCAAATGGTGGTATTGATGTTAAATGTTATTTTTTTTTTATGTTAAATGCTGGGCAAAGAAGCGTTGTTGATCCATTTCCAGAAGTCGTGTTTCCAATGCCATAACGACGAGTACCTGCCCAGATGCTTCAGCCCGGCAAGAGATGGCTCCGGTCCTTCTGTGAATGAGCCGCAACATACTACTCTGGTCAGAATTCACAAATGAAAGCCCCAATGCCATGGCTGCTAGAGACTGAGAAGAAGGATGTATCATTATCAAACCATGCACTGTCAAAAAAGTTCATCATCATGACTACTAATAATAGAGCTATAGCTATAGTAGTAGCAGCAGCAGTAGTCAAATGCCATTTGAGGAGTTGGACCTTTGTGTTTAGACAAAAGAAATGTAAAAAAAATTATGTTAAATGCTATTTTTTGATGTGAAATGGTATTACTCATGTTAAATGCTATTTTGTCATGTGAAATTGAGGTAAAACCAACATTGTATGCACCACCAGACTACATTTCGAAGATGATGTAAAATGGCATTTGACATCAAAAAATGATGTCAACTGCCATTTGACATAAAAAAAAAAAAAAAAAGATGAAAAATGGCATTTGACATCAAACAACGATGATGATGTAAAATGGCATTTGACATCAAAAAATGATGTCAAATGTCATTTGACATCAAACATCGAAGATGATGTAAAATGACATTTGACATAAAAAAAAAATGATGTCAAATGTCATTTGACATCAAACATTGAAGATGATGTAAAATGGTATTTGACATAAAAAAAAAAAAAAAAAAAAAAGAGGCGCGTGAGGAGAGAGGAAGAGAGAAACTTGGGACCCGGCGCATTATCAATTTGCATCTCTCATTAATTTAGTATATATATATATATATATTGCATGTTTTTCAAATTTATTTATCCCCGTGATTTTCTCTTACTTTTTTAACTGTTGAATTCAACACCAATGTTTAGATTTAACCAAATTTGCATATATATTATGTAATATTTACATGTATATTTTGATAAAGTTGCATGTATACTATGTAAAACTCACATGTATATTACGAAAATATAGCATGCATATTATTTTCACGTATATTTTCAAACTTTAATGTATATATATATTCACGTATATTTCATCAAACTTATATGTATATTACGAAGAGATAAATGTATATTACGAGAATAAAGCATGTATATTATGAATATTTTTAAGTATATTTCATAAAATTTTTGTATATATATTATGTGATATTTACACGTATATTTTCACAAATTTGTATATATATATTATATAATATTTACATGTATATTACGAAGAGAAATCATATATATTAGGTATATTTTCAAGTCTATTTTATTGAATTTTCATGTATATTATTTAATATTTATATGTATATTGTGGGGAGAAAGCATGTATATGATGATGAAAGTGAATATGGTTGCAGATCTGGATTAAAGTTCAATGTTTTGTGATTTTGCTGATGAAATTAACGATTTTGTAAACTCACGCATCGGTTGGTATTGATTGCACAAATTGGTTGCTGATGATGATGAGTGTTAACGATGGTGGTTTGATAGAGAAGTAGGAGAGAGAGAGAGAGAAGATATTTAAATTTGATTAAGATAAATTTGAATAATTAAAAATCAATTTGGATAATAAAATATTATCACCCTTATAATTAATTTTTAATAAATTATAAATTAATCATATATTTATTTGTACATTTGATCCGGATGCACATGCACCCAGTCCTACCATATAAGAACTGGCTATTTATAGGATGAGCCTAAGCAGCGAATTGATTCATATTAATTCCATTTCATCAGTTTTAGGATTAATACAAAATTAATCCACCAGCAAAATATTGAATGGTGCTTTTGCTAGATGTGGGCTGTACTCTAATATTATTTTGGTGTGTTCAATTGCTAATTTGAATTGACTTTTAGGTTAGATCACTTAAGTTCGGCCTTAGCAACTCAAACTGAATGAGTAATTGACTTTGATAAATGATTGATAATTTGGCGGATAAGAAATTTAGATATGACCAATCTAGATTGAATATCGATTTAATGGTTAGATTGAGTTTGATCCATCTAGGATAGTAGTTTAATTGGATCTAAACCCTAAAATTGGATGTGACCAACGGTAGAAAATCACTCAATTAGAACATAAAATCAATAATCTAGATAATTAGACATGATCAAACCTCTTGACCTTGAGGAAGTGGAATCCCGCCGTTATACCTTGTTTGTTTCTTTTACTTTATTTACACTTTTATGTTATTCACACTTGCAAAACAAAAACCCTTTACTTTTTTTTCTTAAACTTGAAAAAGAAAAATGAAAAATGAAATAAAGTCCTGTCCCAAAGGGATCGAAAACTTAAGTACTACATAAATAGGATCATTCTTGGTGTTATAGTGTGCAATTGAGGTTTTCATTTATTTTACTTTTGCTCGTTACACGACAAGCGAGGTCACTTTTCTTTAGAATTGTTTAAAAACTTAACTTTGCTTATTATTTGAGACTGGTATATTATTTTATCAATTTTATAAATCATATGGATTATGAGATCGTTCCATTGTTTTATAGATGTGCATGTTAGATTTGGCAACACCTATAAAGTAGAATTCCTCCTAGTAAGTTAAAAGTACATTCACTTTATAAGTTTATAAGTACAATAGAATTTGGCAGCGCCTATAATTATCACTATTTTCAATACTAGTTATAAGTTAAAATATATTCAATAGTGCAATGAGTTCATCTTAGATTTTCTATTTGTTATCTTTTACTCTCCCTCCCATTTGTGAGGCAAACATAGAAGGTAGTGGTAAAATTAGTGAGGCAAGAAGATACAAAAATTAATGAAATTGCAGAAGATGGTTGCAAGTATAGAAGGTGGACATTCCCATCCATAAAGCTAAGAAAATGTTGTTTAAAATTTCTTCTAGATGATATTTTAAAGAGGATCCTCGACGTATCTTGTGAAGGAAGATTAACTCATTATATTTTAAATTTATATTTCTATAACAATAAGGATTAAACAGATAGTTTGATCATTTCCATGAATGTCATCCCTCTTTTCGTAGTTAAATTAAAAAATAGATTGATGAACTGATATTTTCCTGATACGATTTGGTGCTAAATTGGGCTGATTTGGATGTTTTGGTGAAGTTTAATAGTGGTTTTGACATTTGCAGACAAGAGGATTAATTGTGAGAAAGATGAGCCATTTTGGGCAAAATTATGACAAACTGGATAATTGAGGAATGATGACTAGTGGACTTGAAGAAATACACAGGAAGTTGGGCTGTCATTTAGGCCTGAAATTTAATCATGGGATTTACTATTTGTATAACAAAATTACTATTTGTATAACAAAAAATATCCAAACTACCCCCGATATGAAATAATAGATCTTTTTTGGGTAAAAAACGCTGCGCATTGCTGAATTAAAGGGCAAAAAACGTAAATTTGGTATGTTAATGAACAAAAAAAACGCTGAAATGTCATGTGAAAATTAGATCAAAACGCTAAAACGTAGCAAAAAATTGTATTGTAAACGCCAAAATGTAGCCTTTTTTTGGACACTAAACGCTAATGTGCAGCGTTTTATGGACAAAAAACGCTAAACTATAGCGTTTTATGGAATAAAAAATGCTAAAGTGTAGCCGAAAAACATATCTCGCTCGTTAAATAGTAGCGTGTGTGACGGTTTTTGTTAAAAAACGGACGGAACTAATATGAACAGACCAAATATTGACAACAAATTACATCATATCATAACCTTCGTACATTCTCTGTACAAAAGGATCCCTTACAAATATTGACAACAAATTCAAATCGACAATCGAAAGAAGGTTTCGTCGAATCATATCCACAGTTGAAAGGTTTAACCTCTTATTGGTCCAATTCAAGGTTACATACTCTATGATTGATCCTGCAGTTGTTGATTATTTGGAGGGGACATGGTTCATTCATAAGGAGAAATTCTGTCGGGCCTGGACGGACACATTTCAACACTTTGGGAATACGGCAACTAACAGGGTTGAGGCTTCCCATGCTGCATTGAAAGATTGGCTTCATTCTTCCACCAATTCTCTCGACACGTTGTTCATGAAGATCGACTCTCATCTCACGCATCTGTTCCCTCACATCGTGTAAGTGCAATAACTGCATTCGATTATTTATTTAATGTCATAATTTTATTATAATTTTATTGTATGTGAAAACAATAACAGTGGGTCGCTCGAGTCTTCTACTGCCACGACACAAACCAGTAGGATGGGGTTTCCATACTGTTACTTGAACAAATACGTGTCGCATCACTGCCTGAATTTGGTTAGCAAACAAGTTGAAAAAAAGGATAGGTTGGCAGGCGAAGTTATCGATAGGTGTGGATGCGTGTGCAAGGTGACGCTTGGGATTCCTTGTGCCTGTGATATATACAAGGCACAGGAATCGACCGCATATCAATTGCTCCCATTAGTCCACGAGTTCTGGCAGAGATTGACAATTGTACCCTCCCAAAGGGATTCTAATACTTTGAATGAGGACATCAGGTACATTTTACTTATGTTTGTTAGTTATACTAAATTTGTTTTATTTTTTGTAATTTTACATTTGGATGCTGATTGAAAATAATGTTTCATCAAGGTTTTTCAATGAGGAAGTCATTCCTGCAGTTAACACAAGTCCGTCATTCTTGGCTCGTCTACTTAATATGGCCTATGTAGAAGAGATGCACCCTGATAGGTCTAGTGCAGCTGAGCCATCGGTTGAGGGTACTCATAGGGGACGGCCGCCGAGTAGACTGCACCATTCAGTTATGCGTGAGTGGAGTGGACGCGAGAGAGCGACACGTGGATCACGTGGTAGGGGTCGGTCAAATTCAAGTGGAAGATCAACTGGGCGCACATCCAACAATACGACGGACTCCTCTAGTGAGTCTCCATTACGTGAAGGTAAATATTGTTAGTGATGTTTCAAGAATTTATTTATTTACAAAATTAATTCAATTATGTTCATTCTAATTTATTTAACACGTTAGGATTTGGACAAGATGTACCATGCGTACCAGTGTTTTTTCGGCATTACTGTGCTGGATGGTCGGATGTCATTGGAGATGGAAATTGTGGGTTCAGAGTGATTGCTAGTTACCTTTCAGGCGGCCAGCACAACCGGTGCTCGATCTCGCAGCTGATCCAACAACCGGTGCTGCACGCCCAGCACATCGCTAACCCACTACAAAAAATACACACAATTATATCAATTATTGATTTTGAACAATATAATAAAATATATTACAAATTTGAACAAAAAAATACTTACGTATTCCGATGATGATCGGCGTGGCTGTGGCTGCTCCTGTGGGGGCCCTATGACGTACGGATGGGAGCGGGGTACGAACCACTCTAGATATCCGTCCACGCAGGCACTATATCTGACGCCGTGCCCTGTCTGTGCACGGTGCACAAAATATATAGGCCCGGTAGCCGGATATGCGTCCCACTCGGACTCCGCATATGTCCGTGGGTGGTGCACGACGTACACACTACCCCCGTACCCCCTATACGTCCCATCCGTGGACGGAATGAACGGTCTGGGGATCCACTGCACGTACCCCAACTGACGAGCACACCGGTCTGGCATGTACTGCTCTATGTTCTCCCGGTATGCAATGAGTCCGCGGTACATCGTCCTCGGCGTGCGCGTGACAGAAGCGCGACCATAGGGCATCCATACAACCTATAAAAAATATTTTCCAATTACATTTCCTAATTTTTTTATATATATACATTTAATTAATTTATAATTTTGATTTACTTACATCGTCCGGCGACAAGGCATCCAGTGCCTCTCGGAAAACCGTCAGTCTGTCGTCCTTGTTGCGCGGTGCGTCAATCGTCCACCTGGTGGCCCGCGGTCGATAGGGGTGCGCTGGCAGAGGCCTGGCATTACTCCTAAAAGATGGAAAATGCTCGTAGATCCAGGCCTGTAGTAACGTCAAGTAACCCGCGACACTCGACGTCCCGTGACGACTAGCAGCACCTAAATGCCTATATAGATACGCTAGCGTCGCCGTGCCCCACGCGTACTCCCCCACCTGAGCCATCCCCCCCCCCCCCCTGAGCTCCAGAACAGGGCGCCTAGCTGGAACTTATTGGAACTTTTGTCTGTAAACAGACAGGTCCCAATAGTAGCCCATAGAAATACTGTGACGTCCGAGTCGGGCCGGGGTCTACGCCTACAGAGATCTATCACCCGCTCGGTCGAGAATGCCCCATTCTCGAATAACTCCTTATCGATGTGCTGATCCGGAGGTATCTCGAGCAAATCTCTACAATAAGCCACCATGGTGGCAGTATCCGCGGACTGTGTAATCAAACGACCCTCTATCGGTATACGCATAATCTCCCACACGTCGTGGAGAAGTATCGTCATCTCACCGAAGGGTAAATGAAAGGTATTGGTGTCCGGCTGCCACCTCTCCAAAAAAGCGCATATCAATGGCGCGTCTATATGCCTAAACAAAATGCTGAGAATATGTCCCAGCCCTGTCTGGCTAAGTATCTGAGCCCCTAGGGGTGACATACCGCGCACCCAAGTAACTAAGGAATCGTACATCAAACCCCTATTGTGACACCTAATAGGGGCTCTACCCCCCGTCTCACTAAACCTCGGTACGACGTGTCCTAAAAAACTAGGAATAACCGTCGCATCGATCGGACCACCCTTGACTGGTCCAGTGACTAACCAGCTCTTGTCATCCTTCTTCCGCTTTTTAGGAATCGCTATATTTATCAAATATAATATATATAATTAATTTAACTAATTAACAAAATAAACAAATAAAACATACTTTGATAATTACTCATGTTATAAAATAAATGAAACATTCATAAATATTTTAACAGTTTCCACAATAAATAAACAAAAAAGACAAATTAATAACATATATAAACAAATATAACATATTTTCACTAACTAGACAAATTAGCAAATAAATAAACAAATACTTCATAAAGTAAATAACTCAATAAATATTACAATTTATAAAACAATATAACATAATTTAACCAAGTAATCATATTACCAAATAAATTAACAATTAAATAATAATTTAAATATTTACTTAATTAATAATAGTCTAAACAAAGGGATACATAATTTGCATAATTCACAAATTAGACAAATAGATCAATTAAATAAACGTAATTAAGTAATCTATATCGCGTACCTGCAGAGGGCTCCGCCCGCTGCTGCTGATAATGCTGATGGCTCGATCTCGGCTGCTCCTCGTGAGCCTCCTCCTCCTCTGAAGGCTCATCCTCGTCGCTCGGCGCGACATCGTCCTCGTCCCTCAGATGGAACGCCGACTCCCCGCCAATCCCTCGATCGCCACCCCTGGATCGGCCACCTCGAGTTCTCACGGCTGGCATCTTCTGCCTCCTGGCAGAAGCTGTGGGCCGCTGTCTCTCCTCAACAGTGGAAGGAGGAACGCGCGGTTTAACCTTACCGCCACCCTGAAAAATGTAATTCAAATACATTAATACACAAACAATCATATTAATTCACATACATTTTATATTACGTAAATATTTTTAAAACGTAAACCCTAAACCCTAGACAATCATAATTTGTAGCGTTTGACTGACGGTCAAACGCTACAAGTCAGCGTTTGACTTTGAGTCAAACGCTACTTCGTAGCGTTCGACTCACTGCCAAACGCTGACTACCGGCATTTGGACCCGTTCCAAACGCCGATCGAATGCGTTTGGAACAGGTCCTTACGCCGCCAACCGACGTTTGGACCGTTTCCAAACGCATCCTATCGGCGTTTGGAAATGATCCAAACGCCGCAGATCGGCGTTTGGAACGGGACCAAACGCAACCGATCTGCGTTTGGACCCGTTCCAACGCTTCCGATCGGCGTTTGGAACCGCTCCAAACGCCGATCGGTAGCGTTTAATACCATTTGCCAGCGCCGATCGGAATTTTTTCCGGCCTAAATTGGACAAAATAAATTTCAAATCAAGATTGAAATGATTGAGAAATTTTACCCGATTATAGAGTAACCCTTTGCCAGCGCCATGACCTCTCGAAGATCCAGAACCACCTGCTTCCATTTCGAAACAAATTAATGTTCTTGGTTTTTTTTCGTTGAGTTTTTGCGTGAAAGAGATGGAAGTTTGGGAGAAGATGGCGTTTGGAGTTGGTTTTTTTTTTTTAACAAAATGCAGCGGTCGAACGCTGCATTTCAGTGAGCGAGATCGATGTTAACGCTGCGGTTTAGCGTTTAGGGCTAACAGTATCGCTACTGTTTAGCGTTTTCGAGTAGCAGAAACGCTACATTTCGGCGTTTGGTAGCAATAAAATTGCTGCGTTTTAACGTTTTTTCCCGTTTGCGACGTGGTGTTTTAGCGTTTTTTTGGTTTAATTTCATACCAGTTTAACATTTTTATACCTTTATTTTAGCAATACACAGCGTTTTTTATTCCAAATTTGCCATCAAACTGAAATTTCTTTGATACCAGGGGTATTTTGGACATTTTTTGTTATACAAATAGTAATTTTGTTAGACAAATAGCAATTCAGTTTAATCATGTACAGATGTTATTGATTAATAGTTGGGCTTGATTTATTTTATTATCTTTAGAAGAATATTGGGAAGGAAAAGGATGAGCCCAATTAGTGGAAAGGAATTAATTAGGTTATGGGAAGAAGGCGGCTGACTCAGGAATTTGACTTGGAAAAGTCTTGGGGAGACTTATGCTAATTTGGAGAGAGAACTATGGGAGTGTAGTGAGGATTGCGGCTGACCATAAAAAAGAGAAAAAGGGTTTTGCTTATCAATTGGGGAGGCGACCAGATTTTGGAACGCACGCGTGGCTTTGGAAGGCGATAGTGGGCAACAATTTTGTTGGACGCAAGTTTGGCGCAGCGACTCCTTTTTCCGGCGATTGCACATCCATTACACATAGTACTTAGTTTTTTTCCCTTGTTTTTAATTTAAATTCATGGCATACAATTTTAATATTATTTTGAATAGTTTAATTATGAGTAGCTAAACTTTTTACTCTAGTTAAGGGAATCAAACCTCTCGATGTTACTTTAATCGTGAGATCGAATTACTTTCATATTAATTGATTACTGATTTTTTTATTTATTCTTGTGCACTTTTTGAGGATTATTTGGCACTGTTTGTATACCTGGTAGCATGCAGACTTTTCTAAGTAATCAAATCCACTAGAATACACGAGGTTCGGTATTCCTTAGAGTCAACACGACTAATCACGTGGTACGTATGTTAGTGAGTTGAAAAGAATAAATTATCAAATGGAATTAAGCTAATTAGGTTAATTGTAGTTGAACTGGGTCCTTGACTATCGTGATTTAGGTTCTAGGAGGTTCCAGAATTGATCGATTATAGACGCAATTAACGGAGGTTCCTTAATTGCTAGCTTAAACTAATAAGACTGAATTGCTAGGAGGTTCAACAATGAAAACCGGTGTAACCAGTAGTTAGTTAATACATTTTTGCATTAAGGATCGATTAGTGCATCAAGGTGGTCCAATTCCTTTGACTAGATATTTTCCGAATTTGAATTTGATAAATTGTTAAATTTCATGTCTTTAATTTTGATTTTAATTTTCGTTAGTAACTTTAATTAAAAACAAACCCCCCTTCTTGGTTACTCACTTTTAACTGAATTTATTTCACTGTAGAGCTCCCTTTGGATACGATCCTACTCATACTATTCTACGTTTAAAAAGCTTATAGAGTATGTTATTTTTTATTGGTCTGACAACCCATCATAGATTTACAACAATACTTTTATTATAAAATTATACTAATTTTATATTTATTATTTATATAATATTTATTCATAATTAGAATTATATTTACTACGATTAAAATTCATTTTTATATTATTTTATGTAAATTATTCAATAAATAAATCAATAACTGATGCAAAGCGGAAATTTCTTTGTATTTATTTTATTAAAGAAATCACAACCCCGTGTAGAGCACGAGTTTTCCACTAGTTAATACAAAAGTTTTCTCTTGAGTTAGGATGCATTTTCAGAACAGAAATGTTGGAATCCGCAAATTATATCCTGTACATTAAGTACATATACCTAGTAATACCTCACCACTCTCATATAAGAGAGTGAGATCCACGCTCTTCTTTTCTTCTTATTCTTCAAAAACTCATTTCCTTCTTCTTAAAATATCACTTTTTCTTCTTCACGCACTCCATTTGAAACCGCAATAATTCAATCAAATCTTCATCCAAACACAGATTTAACGGATATCGGCAATTGTATTTTCTAACGAACAACACCAAATACAACGAAAAAATCACTTCTTCCTCTTCAAAAATCTCTTCTTCTTCTTAAAAATTACCTTATTCTTCGTAAAAAATCACTACATCATAAAATATGAACTGGATTTGATGGATTTACGGAACCTTATTTTCGCGATTTGATATTGGGTAATGTATTAATGATGTTATATTCGTATTTCTTCTTCAAATAATGTTCTATTATTCTGAAATATGATATATAAATATTTTTCGTGAGGTATTGATACTTTCATGTGAAATGGGTTGCTTTTGATTCCTCCCCGCGGCTTTCTCCCAGCTGTTAGACGTGGTGCTAGTTATTCTGATACGTGGTGAGCTGTCTTTGTGAAAAAATCAACTTAAATTCACATGCATGGATGTAGACGTTTTTGGACGTGGTGCTAGTTGTTCTGAGACGTGACAAGCTATTTTTGTGAAAAAAATATCTTAAATTCACATGCATGGATGTAGACATTTTTGGACGTGGTGCTAATTATTTTTGGACGTGGTGTTAGTTGTTTTGAAACGTGGTGGGCTGTTTTTAAGAAAAAAATAGCTTAAATTCACATGCATAGATGTAGACTTTTTGGACGTGGTGCTAGTTGTTCTGAGACGTGGTGGACTATCTTTGTGAAAAAATCAGTTTAAATTCACATGCATGGATGTAAACGTTTCTGGACGTGATACTAGTTGTTCTGAGACGTGGTGGGGTGTCTTTGTGAAAAAGATCAGCTTAAATTTACATGCATTGATGTACACATTTTTGGACGTAGTGCTAGTTGTTCTGAGACGTGATGGGATGTTTTATGAAAAAATTAGCTTAAATTCACATGTCTGGATATATATGTTTTTGGACGTTGTGCTAGTTGTTCTGAGACGTGGTGGACTCAGCGAGGAAAAAAAAACGCGCGCATCAGTGAAATTTACTATATTTATTAAGTGTACAAGTGTCATGTGAAAATTACTATATAGTAGGTATGTACATGTACCCACGGTACATGTATAATTTCTGGTTTTAATCTGTTGAGTTGGATGGACCTAAACATAACCTCTCTAGTCAGCATCTTGCACAGTGGACTTAAAATTTGGATTAAATAAATTGATGAATTTATGGAAATGCTACTTCTGGGATTGCATTATACAGAGGAAGGTGATGTTACATGTTCTGGATGAGTGTGATTATGCTAATCCCTAAGTAAAATCATATGAACTACACAAGTGAAAAACAAGTGCAAGCTAAAAGAGCAAAAAAAGCAGATTTTGTAGTTCTTGAGCCTGGCATACTGCCATTGTCCTTCCGAATGAAAAGGCCATTGTAGAAAGGTAAATTAATGATGACCAAAACCCCAGCCAGAAGAATCTGCAAAGCCATGGTTTCAGGAAGTGTTCCAGGAGAGGAGTTCGACTCGAGTTTGAGCAGGATTCAAATCAAGCAAAATAGATTAGCTACTGATGATATGATGGTAAAAATTGGATATGTGGTTCCAAACTCCATCACCTCTTCCTGGTATCTTCTTCAGATATCCTCTTCAGAAACTTTGCTTGTGACAACAAATTTCATGTCCGAATAGCCTAGCAACTTCGAGATTGTGTCAACTATGTAAAACAGATACGAGCTCAATCACTTGTACAGCCACATCCTTTGCTCATTCCACCATCCCATGAGTGTTCCACCACAAAACATGAACTCGGCAACACTGTATATGAGCTCTGCGATGATCACATAAGCAAAAGATAGAAACCATGCACTTGAGATCTGAAATCAGAAGCAATATCATGTTACAAAATAGATCCAGGCAATAAAGGATGGTCGTTGCAGAGATTTCATGAGGAAATTAGAGTACCTGTGGAAACAATGGAATGGATTTGAGTAGATAAAGAGATGGGGCAATAGAATAATACAACACTGGTAAGCAATTCGGAGACCATAAACAATAAGTCAAATATATCCCAGCACAAGGCCAATGTTAATCCTGACAAACCAAGCTGGACTGTATTTTGAGAGCAAAATCTGTACATCGCCCTCTGCCCATCTCTTATGTTGCACAAGTATTGGACTAAGGCTTGTCCCTGCAACTCCTAAGAAGCCAGGTCTTGCTGGATTATAATAGAATAATTTCCATCTATTGCATTGAATCGACAAGCCAGTTATCACATCGTCAACTGCATATCCATACTTCAAACCAATCTCTACACCAGAAAATTCAGTTGTTAATGCCATTTTTCGTCTGAACATACTAAAATATGCTGCATCGTTAAATAAGCAGAAGTAGAAAAACAGACCTCCTGCCCCATTTGGAGTTTTCCTCAAAGTGCAACTCACAACGTTCTTTAAGCTTTCTTCCAGTTCATGTACATTGCTTATCTTGGGTTCATTTTGTCTCTTCAGGTCAATTTTAGTTTCCTGGCTGAACTTTCTTCCGCATAGGATTTCTCTTCTATGAAAGCAGCCGGTTCTAATATACATGGGATCTCCATAACCATCCATACCATAAAATTCTAGCTATTCACCAAAAGGTGGTGAATAGCAGACATAGAAAGGAAATGTGAGACTTTCTCAGTTGAGTTATGCAAAGCAAATATGCTTTCAATCCATGTAATAATTGTATAAGGTGGTAACAAATCCTCAGATACGAAGATATCATACTCAAGATGGAGAATTCGAACCTGACTAATCACTGTCAGAGAGTTACCATACAAATCATTTTTAGTAATGTTGCTGAACTTCTGGGGAAACTGCACGAAAGCGAGTTCATGGCTTTTTTCCACATCCATGAAGAAGCAAAGAGAACGGCGAATAGATTGTGAATTATTCGAGTACATGTCACAGTCTACATTTAGTATTATTCGTGCATTGCTGATCCCAGATGACACCCTTATCTGCATTAAGTTAAGTCATCAATTAAAAGTTCAAAACCAATATGAAGATCTATCTGTGAAAATTAGACTTTGAAAGAACCAAATTTGTTCTTTTCATTCAATCATAGAACTCACCAGAGCATTCACAGCTCCAGCTTTGAAGTTGTGGAAATGTTGGGGCTACTTCTCCCTGGCCAAGTAGACTAGATTAGGGATTGTACACCCTACAATGTCCTTTGCTTCTGGATCACTTCCATTAACCACAATCTGATGAATGAAACAACAGAAAGTTCAGTACAGATATTATTCAACTGTGTAAAATTAATGTAAATGGAACCAAAGAAGCGGAACAACTATTCAGTAAAATGATTCAGTGAACTACTATTGCTCATGTGTAGATTCAATACAATAATAAGCTAAAGCTCAAGAGTTTTCTGCACTAAAATGATTCCAGAAGAGAAAAAGAAATACCTAATGCCAACCTTAAGAAGTGAAATTCAGGGATTGAACAAAACCTTGAGATCCAAATTACCCATCTTCATCTGTTCTTCCTGAATTTGTTTGACTATATTTGCCAAAGAGAGAGAACAATATCTGACCTCAATCATTTGAAGAGTTGAGCTGTTCTCCAAACAAGAAGGGAACTCTTTCACTTTCTTGCATCTCTCCAATGTCAACTTTTCCAGGCATGGAAACTGATCATAGTCAGCTGTCCAACTAACCATGTTCAAGGCAGCCATTTTCAAGAATCTAAGTCTTGAGAAGTCTCCTTCTTCCACGTCCCATCTCGCCCCGGGGAATGATGCATTGAGTAACTTGAGAGCCTCGAGATTACGTAGTTTTCCAATTGTGGAAATTGTTTCACTGGACAACTCAAAGCAGGATAGTGTAAGCTTTCTCAGATTTGCTGGAAAATCACACTCCAGCTTAACATGATTCTGAAGTAGTCCAAATGGTGACAGATCAAGTGATTCCAGTCGACTCAGAAAATCGAATACCACAATCTTGCTAAAATTCTCACTGTTATCTCCATATTCGAATATTTGACACTTCAATCTACGGATGTTTGGAAACTTTCTTAATTGTTTTGCCATGCAGTGCCAGGACGATATAATTGCACCAGAAAAGCTGTTTAACTCATGTAAACTAGAGGATCTGTCAAGATTAAGAAATGGCAGACTGAAACCAGTATGGTGAAAAGCACCCATTCTTATGTAAAGATGTCTCAGCTTCTGTAGATTCCACAGAGAGTCTGGCAATGAAACTTTTCTCCCTAGTGAATTCACAACAAAAGTTTCCAAGTTCGAAAGTTTACCAATTGATGATGGAATGAAATTCATCTCACCTTGGACTGCCAAATATCTCAACTGAATGAGAAGCTCCATTTCACTTGGAAAGATAAGACCTAGATGAATTTGGCTTAAATCCAGCACTCTAAGAGATTTGAAAATGTGAATCACGAATGAGATTTCGAACCCAATCCGTTCGTACCTTTCTGTTTGTGAGAAGAACAAAAGAGAACGTGCACGAGGACAAAATAACTTCGACTCCTTAAAGTGCTTTGGCTTAGAGTAGATGCATAACCTCCATAGGTGGCATGGCTCATTACAAGATGAAAGTTCTTTATACCCTTTTAAGAGCAGGAAGAAATTTTCTTCTTTGGCCTTTGTTGAACAAAAATCATGTATCAGATCATGAACGCGACAAGTTTTGACACCACCTATGGATTTTTGATTGGCAACCATAACTAAGCTTCGGCTGATTAAATCCATCATGTAATCCATCGCGACATCTTCTGGGCTCTTTAAATTAGTTCTTCTGACAAACCCTTCAGCAATCCACAGCTGAATCAGCCTCTTGACTGAAATCTCATGGTCTTCTGGAAATGCCCCAAAATAAAGAAAGCAAGGCTTCAAATAATCAGGTAAGTGCTTGTAACTCAAATCCAATGTGTTTGTGCACTGTCCAGTGCTAGAAATATTGCCTGAATGCAGAATTTCGGAAACAGACATCCAATCTTTTTGCTTCATAGTTGCTAGAAGTCCTGCTACAATGATGATTGTTAGAGGTAATCCCTTACAGTTTTCTGCAATTTGCATCCCCAGTTCATAGAGTTCCGGAGGGGAATCATTTCCAAGGAACAACTTCATCTGTAGTAATTTCCAGCTTTCGACAGCAGTAAGCAAACGAAGAAAATGAGGCCCTTCGCCAAGCTTAGCTAGAGGAGCAACACCACAGTGCCGGCTTGTCAAGATAATTCTACTCCCATTAGCATCATCAGGTAATGATCTTTCCAAACTATTCCATGCTTCCATGTCCCATACATCATCCAAAAAAATAAGATATCTGTTACCTCTCAAACGACGCCAGAGATCTTCAATTAAATCCTGCTCAGTCATCTCAAAATATCTATCAGAATGCTGTGGAACAATACCATTCAGCAGCTCATGTAACATTTTTTTCTTGTCCAGAACTTGAGAAACAGAACACCTTGCACGAATATGAAAATGGCTCATGACTGAGGGATCATCGTAAACTTTTGTGGCTAAAGTTGTCTTACCGATCCCAGGCATACCCACAATGGCCACCACCTGCAAATACTTGGATCCTCTTGTAAGCCGATCAGTAATTGAAATTGTCTCCTCATCAAAACCAACAACTTCAGCACTCATTTGGGCACTGCTTTGTAGTGGTATCTGATTTGATCTTCCAGCTACTTTCTTGACTTTGGTGTCTCCTTTATTGCCATGGGAAATCTTCAAGACCTCAGTTATAACATTTGCCATGTCTTCAACGAAGGAATCAAAAGAAGTTGGAAATGAATTTGGAATGTCTCCAAGCTTCTTGGTGTCAATAAGTAACTCAACCCTGTATGCAACTTGTACAACACGAGTCCACAGAGTTTGGAGTTTCTCTTGTTCACTGCGAATCTCCACGATTTCCCCCATGAAGGATCTTAAGAAGATGATTTGCTCTTGGATTGTTCGAACCCAACTTGGGATGTCCAAATTAGCATTATACCTTGTC
Source organism: Knoxia roxburghii (assembly GCA_030378225.1). Classification (NCBI taxonomy): domain Eukaryota; kingdom Viridiplantae; phylum Streptophyta; class Magnoliopsida; order Gentianales; family Rubiaceae; genus Knoxia; species Knoxia roxburghii. The sequence goes on along the minus strand of CM059420.1, from coordinate 36,861,013 downwards.
AGCTCCACCAGATTTTCTAACAGAGAATCGACAAAGCCCAGCTCATTGGCCCTGGGATGATCAAATCTTGATTTCTCTGGAACATTTTCAACTTGTACCCTGATAAGCATAATTCTCTTTAGCAAATCACAAAACTCAAGATCTGTTTTGCCATTTTCCTGAGAATGCCAAAATATGACTTGTCCAGCTTGGCATGTCACAGTGCTCGTAAGATCCATTAGTTTCTCATCAAACTTCAATGCTTGATCTCTCAGACTGGTTCTCAAGAATCTTAACCCCTCATACAGTTGCTGCAGTTGATTCTTCTCAAAAAGCACAAGAAAGGGCTCTAACTTTAAAATCTTCCAAAGTTTACATATGAGAGAACCAATGAAATTCTTCAGTATATCTGTGGGACTAGTATAATTTTTCATGCCCTTAGTCAATGCATGTGGACGTTTTGACAATTTCAAGCAATTCAAAGCTTGAATGTAAGTCTTACTGATTTGAGGATCATGAGGTTTGATTATCTGAAGCAATACTAAAATCTTAGACTGCATTTGCTTCCACCATTCCTGATCATCCATGTTCTGTTGAAACATATAAGAGAGATGCCCTGTGTTGACAGCAACAGTTTCCAGGTGAGTCAACAAACCGTTCAACAATGGTTGATCAACACTGTGCAGTATGGCAAAACAGATTAAATTTCTCAAGAATGTCATCTCTTCTTTCAAGGCTAATCCGAGTTCTACCAGAATTTCTTTGTCAGCACCAGGCAAACTGGAACTCAGAAAATCTTCTAGATTCTCCAGAACTGCATCAGTGATTGTTATAACTTCTTCACTTGATGAAGAGGACCTTGAATGCTGCTGTAATTGATCATTATCTGACCAAACGATGTACCATTTGACTATTTCATCCTCCAAACATTTGGCTTCATGTCGAAACTGAACAACCTTTTTCAGATAAGAAAACTGAGGATCAAAACTACTTAGTGGATTACTCCGAACTGCTTCTTCAATCCTTCGTATGAGAGATATCAGCCTCTGATCCTTATTTAACCTACTAGCACAAAGAAGAAAGATTCTGAGATTCTTCAGCCAGTGCTTAAGGATCATAAATCTAAGCTTGTCAACAGAAGAAGCTTTTTCCTTCATCAACTCCAGATGTTTCAAGGCCAAACCAATATAGAATATAATAAAGGAAATCATCTTGATCTTTCTGAACCCATATTGAAATTGAGCCTGATTCAGTTGCGACCGTGAGAGCTCTGCGAGGTGTCTTTTCCGGGATTGTTCATCACTACGATTGTTAACTTGAGATGGGCGATGAGGTTTACTGTGGTAAACTACTTTATCTGTAAGTCCAAAAGAAACATGATTTTATATACTATCGTTGCAATATCAGAAAACCCTGAAAATTTTGTCTCCTTGTGTTCATACCATTTGAGATTGATGGTCTCTGTAAGTTGGATCGAGCGGGCAAAGGGGCTTGGTGATGACGACCTAGGAATATCAGATGCATCGAATCACATATCGTTCGGAGCTCCTCAGATTCATCCGCCATGGTAGAAAACAGAGGAGAAGTATCAGCGGATGAGTCCATGTCTGTTCTCTTCAAGCAAACTTTGGTTTAATCAACAGATTCATACTAAGTACAACAACAAAAAAAAAAGACTCTTTTTTATTAAACTACGTTCTTGGATACATGATTAGCAACCTGATCTCAGACAGCCAATAATCTCAACAATAATATGCTTTAGTTGTAGCCCCTTTCACATATAAACTTCCAAACTTCAATGGAATTGAAAGCACAAATCTTTGATAATTTAAAAAAAAAAAAAAAAAAAGATTGTGGTAGCAGAAATGAAGATCATACCTGAATTGGGATCAAACAACTTACTCCAATCGAGTCTTAGCCTCTAGGGATGATGAATTTAGCAACTGGAGTTGATTCTATTGATGGGAAGACAAATTTCAGCGGAAGTTGGATTATTCCATAGCCGGAGGATGACAAGATTTGTTTTTTATTATTGTCAACTGTTCTATTAACTTTTTGTCCTTTGATGACCCTTTACTCAAAAAGGGTAGACAAAAATACAATGAAATTGCAATTGCAAACACTTTTCAGAACTGATAAGTTAACTAGTTGACTGCAAACACTTTTCAGAACTGATAAGTCAACTAGTATTTTAGAATGGAGGGACTACATAATCTTGTCCAATACAAACATATTATGATTTCCTTTTGTGTCGGGACAGAAAATGATAGAGAAGTTTGTAAACTATTTTTTGGGATTGATTAATCTTTAGTTCAGAACTCAGATCCATCTGTTTTTATCTAGGAAAAAGTTGTGTGATGGAGGCTTCATTTATAGAGGTGTCCTGGAGTGACGAGTTTCCAGTAGATGCTTTATCCGACGACTCTGCCACAATCAACTTTGTAGGTAAGTTTCCTGTTTTAATGTGGCCAAAGAATGCCGATGGAGTTGGAATCGCCAATCTAAGAGAACTGTTAGCATCAGAACCACGGAAGCCATTTTTGGCCTCAGTTCAACCTCTTTCTGAAACGCAAAGTGAGCCCATCTGCATACACCGAATCACTTCATATTTTCTGTGCGAGGAATCCCCAATGCTCGGGTCCAGCAATTCTAGTGGCTCTCCATCCCTCCACAGTTTCCAAGACTACAAAATTAATGTTGTAAACATTTGTTTTCCCAAATGAAAGCTATTCAAGCAAAATGTACAGTATTTTTAGGCTAAATTGTAATTTTGGTCTCTTATAATAGATCTTGTACCACTTTTGATTCCAATTAATTTTACGGGAACACTTTTAATCTCATATCTATTTTTTTTAGCATTTTCGGTCATTTTTTACGAAAATACCATTTGACTAAGAGTTTGACGACCTCGGCTGTTGCAATCGCCGCTAACACTCTACCGTCGCCACCACCACTGTCCCGCCCACCACCACCACTACCCCGCCTGCAACCACCACCGCTGCCATCACCAACACCCCCTGGGTGGCGACGAGGTGGTGAGGCGACGGAGAAGCGGTTGTGGTGGCGGCATCGATGGCAGGGGTGATCAAACCGTTTGTCAAAGTATTTTGAGAGTTTGTCAACCGTTAGTCAAATGATATTTTCGTCAAAAAATGACTGAAAATGCTAATAAAAAAGATAAGGGTCTAAATGTGTCCCCGTAAAATTAATTAGGACCAAAATCGATACAAGACCTATATAAGGGACCAAAATTACAATTCGACCTTATTTTTATTTTGTGAAGTTTTTTAATACGCAATTATTTCACTCCATTATTTTAGTTGATTACTTTTGACCCTCTTCCTACAAATTTCACAACCTCAATTGAAATGATGATTTTACCATTGAAAATGCCTTCTTTTAAATCAAATTCAACCACAACAGCTTAGTATGAGTTAAAAGTGATTAATTGAAATAACCAAATGACTAAAGCAAGATATTATAAAATAGTTGATGAACAAAAATAACAAAAGAGAATAATTGTGCTTTGCACTTTTATTTCATGATAAACTTATATTTTTTTTAATACGATTTGGTGCGAATTTGGGTGGATTTGGATGTTTGGTGAAGTCTAACGTGGGAGGAAGATTAATTTTGAGCAGGATGGGCTATTTTGGATGCAATTAGTGCGAGTTGGGCTTGAAGGAAGACAAAGAAATGTTAGGCCGTATTGAGTTTGAGATTTAATTATACAAGGGAAGTACTATTTGTAGTCCATTTTTTACTATTTGTAACCCTATTTTCGAAACAAACTTTCCAAATTGTCCTTTTACTAAATTTTAAATAATTTATCAAAATTTAACAAAATGAATATATATTTTTTATCCCAACAAAATGAATATTATCTTAATTATTTTAAACATATTTAATCCTATAATAACCAATTATACGAATAATTCTCACACATACAGTATTTTTTAGAAAAATAAAAAGATAAAAAAAGGAGGAAATGGGGGAGAAAAATAACCAAATTCTTCTTTTTGGTAAAAAATGCCTGAACAACTACTTGTGTTAATCGAATGAAACCCCGATCAATTACTAGAACTAGTATCATCACCATCACAACCGTCTCCATAGGCATGATTGCAACAATGATTTTGATTTTCATCCTCGTGATCATCGTTGTGAGCTTCATCAAAAAGCTTATCTTTGTGAAAAATGCAGCATTTCTTTGACCGGTTCTTCTTGCTGCTGTTGTTGCAGAGAAGACAATGAAGATGACGAGGACATGGTTAGGATTTGGATAAGGTTGGATGAAGAAGATGACGGCGTGAATTGCTTCACGGTGGCTCTGGCCATCGTTAAGTGGTATCCGCAGGAAGAAAAATAATTCCAAAAAATAGTTAAAATAAATAAATAAATATGTGTAATTACGAACAAATTCTATCATGTTATTATCTTATTATGAGAATATGTTATGCACAAAGTAAAAATAATTGTTTCAGAATTCAAATGTTCTTTAATTAAACTTTTTGTGCAAAAACTTTTCCCATATCGGAGGTTCATTATCTGGGTAGATCGAGATTTTAAAATTCGTGTAATATGATATCTTAGTTCAATTGAAAGAACTTATGATGATATGGTACTAAGATTTCATGTTTTACAACCACAACTTGAAAAGAATCGGTAAAGAATGAGGTGGAATTGAATGTGAGGGTGGTGTGTTGGTGGTGTTTGAAAAAGGAGAAGAAGAAATAAGAAATAATCTTGAGTTTTTTTTTTTTTTTCTACTAGAGGGGGCATTTTGGATAGCAAACTTTGAAAATAGGGCTACAAATAGTAAAAAATGGGGTGCAAATAGTAGTCCATGTCATATACTGAAGAAGTCAAGCAGAAAGGAAAGTGAGAAAAGAAGTTCAGAGAGAATTCAGAGAGAAAAAGAGGAACAAAGTAGAAATTGCATAACAAATTACTCAATCCTTTCCACCTTCTCCAGAATTCGGTTATATCACCCTTCTCTCACCTTCACTGTGTGTCTAAACTCAGCACCAAAACTGTGAATGATAATTCCCTCCCAAAATACTAAATGTCTTAAATTGGATTATTACATAAACGACAACATTTAAGCTAAACATATAACACCTCCCTTCCCTTAAAACCATAGTCTTGTCCTCAAGACTTAAAATATGGAAACTGCTTCATGATAAAGTCTTGATCTTCCCATGATGCATCTTCTATTGGTAGATCCTTCCATTTAATCAACCATTGCACAATTCTCTTGTCATTCTTCATCCAAAACCTTCTCTGCCGTATCCTTTCTGGAATTAGTGAATTTGTCATATACTGAAGAAGTCAAGCAGAAAGAAAAGTGAGAAAAGAAGTTCAGAGAGAAAAAGAGGAACAAAGTAGAAATTACATAACAAATTACTCAATCCTTTCCACCTTCTCCAGAATTTGGTTATATCACCCTTCTCTCACCTTCACTGTGGGTCTAAACTCAGCACCAAAACTGTGAATGATAATTCCCTCCCAAAATACTAAATGTCTTAAATTGGATTATTACATAAACGACAACGTTTAAGCTAAGCATATAACACATCCCTTCCCTTAAAACCATAGTCTTGTCCTCAAGACTTAAAATAAGGTAACTGCTTCATGATAAAGTCTTGATCTTCCCATGATGCATCTTCTATTGGTAGATCCTTCCATTTAATCAACCATTGCACAATTCTCTTGTCATTCTTCATCCAAAACCTTCTCTGCAGTATCCTTTCTGGAATTAGTGGCAACACATCCTCTAAATCTAGAACTGGAATTGATGATGCACTCGTTGGAGTCAATCCTATGTGCTTTTTCAGAAGAGACACATGGAAAACCGGGTGAACTCTAGATTCTGATGGTAACCTCAATTTGTATGCTACATTTCCAATCTTCTCCATCACCTTAAATGGTCCAAGGTACTTAGCAGATAGTTTCAAGTAAGTCCTAGTAGCCACAGTAGACTGCCTATAGGGATATAACTTAAGATACACCCACTCTCCCACTTCCAGCACTCTTTCAGATCTCTTTTGGTCCTCAAAAAACTTCAGTCTACTCTATGCTTGCCTCAAATTCTCCTGCAGTTTCTTCCAAATTACTGCTCTTTGCTCTACCATTTTCACAGCAGCTGGAACTAGTACTTCTTCATATGGTCCAAGAGGAAATTCAGTTGGTTTGGTTCCAAAAAGTGCCTCACGAGGTGACATCTTAATACTAAAGTGATGGCAAGTGTTGTACCACCTCTCTGCCATGGATAGCCATTTGCTCCAAGTTGCTGGTTTATCACTTGGAAAACAGCTTAGATAGTTTCTATACATTGATTCACCCTCTCTGTTTGACCATCTGTTTGAGGGTGATATGCTGTAGAAAACTGTAGCTTAACTCCTAAAATCTTGAATAAAGCTTGCCAAAAGTGACTGGTAGAGATCTTATGTCTACCAGACACAATGGATTCTGGAATTCCATGTGTTTTGTATATTTCCTGCATGAACAACTCACCTATATCAGTTGCTCCAAAAGGATGTGCCAAGAGAAAAAATTGTCCATATTTAGTAAGCATGTCTACCACCACCATGATTCTAGTGAATCCCTGAGATTCTGGAAGCTTTTCAATAAAGTCCATGGATAAGTGTCTCCAGGCTTGTTGTGGAATAGGCAGAGGATTCAGTAAACCAGGATATTGCACATGTTCAGATTTATTTCTCTGACAATTTTCACACTTTCTGATGAATTCTTCCAATTCTTTCTTCATATTAGGCCAGTAGAACAAATTCTTCAATCTCTGCCATGAGGCATTTTGCCCTGAGTGACCACCCAATGGTCAAGAGTGTATATTCTCCAGCAGTATCTGTCTAATTCCCCCACTCTTTCCCACATAAATCTTGTTTCCTTTTCTTAACAATCCTTTTTCAGAAGTCCAGACTGAGTTATCCAATTGCTAAACCAATGAAGCTACAATATGTTCCTGAGCCAAATTGTCTTCCCCATAGCTTGCTTGTAATTGATTGATCCATTCTGGATAAACTGAGGATATAGCCAAGCACTGTGAAGAACCTTGTTCCAATCCCTCAGCTGTTATGATCCTAGATAAGGCGTCTGCTACATTGTTTTGCCCACCTTGCTTGTATTGTATAGAATAATCCAGCCCCAAAAGCTTAGTTAGCCATTTGTGTTGTAGAGGAATATTCAACTTCTGCTCCAACAAGTGCTTTAATGCTTGATGATCAGTCTTGATAACAAATGTATGACCAATCAAGTAATGCTTCCATTTCTGCACAGCTAGAACCACTTCCATAAGCTCTTTTCCATACACAGAAAGGCCTAAATTTCTTGGTGCAAAGGCTTTACTAATGAATGCTATAGGTTTCCCTTCTTGCATCAACACTGCCCCCATTCCCAACTTGCTTGCATCTGTTTCTAAAACAAAAGTTTTCTCAAAGTCAGGCATTCTTAAGACGGAAGCAGAAGTTACTGTCCTAAAAAGCCTTAGTAGTTTCTTCAGTCCATTTGAATGCCTCTTTTCTAAGGAGATTGGTCAATGTCTTAGCTATCACTCCATAGTCCCTTATAAGCCTCTTGTAGTATCCAGTAAGCCCCAAGAAACCCCTTAATTCTTTAATATTTACTGGTTGCTTCCAATTTCTGATACACTCTACCTTTTTTCCATCCATCTCCACCCCTTCTCCAGTTATAACATGTCCTAAGTATCCCACCCTTTCTTGTGCAAAGACACATTTGGACTTTTTAGCAAATAATTGCTGAGTTCTTAGAACCTCCAACACTCTAGACAAATGAGCCACATGGCTCTCCAGATTAGGACTGTATATAAGAATGTCATCAAAAACTACCAAAACAAACCTTCTCAAATAAGGTTTGAAAATATAGTTCATTAAGGATTGAAAGGTTGCTGGTGCATTGGTTAACCCAAATGGCATCACCAAGAACTCAAAGTGCCCATGGTGGGTCTGGAAGGCTGTCTTATGCACATCTTCAGCACTTACTCGGATCTGGTGATATCCAGCTCTCAGATCAATCTTGGAGAAGTACTTGGATCCCTGCAGCTCATCTAGTAGTTCATCAATAATAGGAATTGGAAATTTATCCTTAATGGTGAGTAGATTAAGCTTTCTATAATCCACACACAACCTCCATGTATGGTTCTTCTTATCTACCAATAATACAGGAGATGCAAATGGGCTTTGGCTGGCTTGTATAGTTCCTGCTTTAAGCATCTCATCCACCTGCCTCTCAATCTCAGCTTTATGGTAGTGTGGATGCCTATAAGGTCTCAATTTGAATGGTTGTGCATCACTTCTTAAGTTGATTCTATGCATCACTCCTCTTTCTGGAGGTAAGGTTGATGGTACAGCAAATACATCCTCAAACTGCTACAAAATCTTCTGAATACTTGCAGGTATTATTCCTCCTAAAAGTTTATCCTATTTTCCTGCTGCATATCCTGCTTGCTTCATTCACTCTAGTATTCTTCTGCTCTTCATTTTCCTCACAAATAGCCAAAGACTCTGCTGGATGTGCCATTCCGTCAATAGAAAACCATCCATCTTCTAAGTATAGCCCAATGCACCTGTTTGTGATATCAAACATAACTGGACTGAATTGGTACATCCAATCTACTCCAAGTAGTATATGCTAGATTCCAATCTTCATGACTCTCAAATCATGGTTAAAAACCTTTCCCTGCATCATCCAACTAACTTTGGGACAGAAGCTATTGCCTACGACCCTAGCTCCATTAGCTATGGTAACTGAAAAAGAATTACCTGAATGTAACTTTAAAGCAGCTTTCTTCACCACATCTGGATCTACATAACTATGTGTAGAACCAGTGTCTACCAAAATCCTAACATAACCACCCCGTAATATTCCCACCACAGTAATAGTTTTAAGACCTCTACTATCCATGACAGCATAAAGAGACATGTTGTTAAGATTTTCCAGCTCAGAACTTGTATCCACTAGCTCTACTAAAGGTGGAATTACCTCTTCAGTTTCGTCTTCATCATTTAGCACAAACACATAGTTCTTCATCTTGCATTGATGACCAACCCCAAATTTCTCCCCACAGTTATAACATAGATTATTATTCCTCTTGTACTGAAATTATTGGGGTGATATGTTCTAAAATTTCTCTTGCCATGGCTTCCTCTCTTCATCCTTAGTGATTGCCCTAAAGTTCTTCCCATAATTGCTCACTGTTTTACTAGTTTGGACAGTTGCTGGCTTCATTTTCTTAGCATAAGAGTCTAATGCTTGTTCGTGAAGTGTGGCCAGCTCTATAGCATGAACTAAACTCATAGGTTTCAACATCCTTACCACAGGTTTCTGCTCCTCTTTCAATCCACTTATAAAGCTAGAAACAAAGTATTGTTCACTCAGCCTCGGATCAATGCACAACACCCTTGATTTCAATAGTTCAAACCATTCTTGGTATTCAGACACCCTACCCTCTTGCTGTAATTTGTTAAATTCCTCAAAATCATCCTGTCCCCTTTATTTCTAAACCTTAATATCAAAGCATTCTCAAATTCATTCCAATTTATATTTCCCCTACCCGATTTGAATCTCTAGAACCACACATCTGCCTTGTCTTCCAAATATAACTCAACAACATCCACTTTTCGTTTTTCAGGAATACTATAAAGCATGAAGTACTTTTGGCATTTCCTAATCCATTCCCTAAGATTTTCTCCCGTAAACACAGATAATTCAATTATAGGGGTATAATTCAACATGCTCTTTGTATTTCTATCTTTCCAGAATGAAACATATTCCTCATCAGTGTTAATTTGGGAATTACCTGGTGTGGGTAGCAAGGGCGTTCGATCCACTCCTTTCTCTTTATGCAACATTCGTGAGATATTTTGTTCGATTTTCTGATCCATAAATGAATTCATCGTCTCCAATTGAAGCTTTAGTTGAGTGATAGTATCCTTTTGAATATGCAACTGAGCCTTCCACTCCTCCTCTTATTTCTTGCTGCGCTCATTCATCGCATCACTCTGCGATTGAATCATCTCCATCAGGGTTAATTCAATTTTTCTCCAGTGTTCCTCCTGACTCTTGGAACGGGTTTCGGCCATCACTGCTACTGAATTTCGCCAAGGATGTTGCTCTGATACCAATTTGTCATATACTGAAGAAGTCAAGCAGAAAGGAAAGTGAGAAAAGAAGTTCAGAGAGAAAAAGATGAATAAAGTAGAAATTGCATAATAAATTACTCAATCTTTTCCACCTTCTCCAGAATTCGGTTATATCACCCTTCTCTCACCTTCACTGTGTGTCTAAACTCAGCACCAAAACTGTGAATGATAATTCCCTCCCAAAATACTAAATGTCTTAAATTGGATTATTACAGAAACGACAATGTTTAAGCTAAGCATATAACAGTCCAGTTTTATAAACTAAAGAGTAATTAGGCTGTAATTATTTTTGGTGAGGAGATTTTTTTGAGGAAATTAATTATGAGCCCAAGGAAAAGAAAAGAGGGGTTTATTAGGTTTTGAAAAAAAGGGAGATTAGTTATGTTATGTTATGTTTTCGTTTTTTGGTTTTTGGGGAGTTGACTGCGGGGCGGCTGAGCAGCAAGGCAGCCAAGTTGGTGAAGACTCACGTTTGGCTTTGAAGCTGAATACGGGCAGCACAATTGGGACTCAATTTTGGATCAGCCACCATCATAGTATTCAGTTCGATTCCTTAGTTTTTAATTGACTTCATGGCATGCAATTTATTTGTTAATTTTAGTATAGCAATTATGTGTAGCTAATTTCTTTACTCTAGTCAAGGGAATCAAACCTCTCGATGTTACTTTAATCGTAAGATCGAATTGTTTTAATATTAATTAATTACTGGTTTCTTATTTATTTTGTGAATTGACTGAGGATTATTTGGCACTGTTTGTATAGCTGGTAGCATGCAAGCTTTCATAGGTAGTTCAATCAACTAGAATATACAAGGTTCGGTATTCCCCGGAGTCAATACAACTAATCACGTGGTACGTAGATTAGCGTATTGGAAAGAATAAATAATCAGGTGCAATTAAACTAATTTGATTAATTGTAGTTGGACTAGGTCCTTGACTATTATGATCTAGATTCTAGGAGGTGTTAGAATTAGTCATCGATTATAGAAGCAATTAACGGAGGTTTCTTAATTACTGGCTTAAACTAATAGAACTGAATTGTTAGGAGATTCTAACAATGAAAACCGGTGTAACCATTACTTAGTTGATACATTCTTGCATCAAGGATCGATTAGCGCATCGAGGTGGTCCGATTCCCTTGACTAGATATTTTCCCGAATTTGATTTTACAATTTGTTCAATTTCCAGTCTTTAATTTTAATTGAATCATCAGTAGTAGTTTTAATTTAAACAAGCCCCCCTTTTGGTTACGTACTTTTGACTGAATTGATTTCACTCCGGTGCTCCCTGTAGAGACGATCCTACTCGCTCTGTGCTACGTTAAAAACTTATAGAGTAGGCTTTATTTTTTATTAGTCTGACAACCCATCATTTTATTTTTGGGAGGATAAACTCACATAGCTTAGGAAGTCATCAGAGCCATTTGATTGTCAAAAGCTACTGTTTTTGTTGCACTTAAAATCTCCAGAACTAAAATGCCAAAATCGAAGACATCTGATTTAACTGAGATTCGACCATGAAATACATAGTTTGGGGTCATATAAACCACTTCAAAAATAGAAAACAACCATTAGTACTAAAGTTATTTGTGACAACATTGTTCATACTCAAGAAATACCAGTGTGGATTGGGACCAAATTCATACACAGGTCGTGTAATAATTTTTGAACAGTCAAATTATGCTGTAATTTCTTTCGAGTAATGCAAATATATTAAAGGGCTGCTTGGTACAAGGGAATGGATATGAATCATTGGGTTTGATATTCATTGTAGTTGCTTGGTTCAAATATTGGGTTTCAAAACAGTAGCCCAAATCCATGTATGAAGTAATGGCCCATTCCTCACTAAATTGAGAGGATTCATAATTTATTCTCATTCTCTTGTCGGCCGATCTTCACCGATCACTTCTCCATCTCCATTTTTCCCTCTTCGAATTATCCAAGTTGCAGAGATGACACAAATTAACGACTAGTCGATCGAGAAGGAACCACCAAAGTGTCTCCGTTTCTTCTGCACCAAGCTTGGATTTCTTTTTTCCTTGTATTTTTTCTTTGAATCAAACTCTTTACAGGGGTTCATTCGGGTGAGTTATTCCCACCCTATATTTCCTACTTGATCACCACTTTGATCTTCTCTGTTACCAGTCAAGAGCTTAATGAAACATTAGAGTTAGATTTCCTGAGATTGAGATTGAAATATTGGTATTGAAGCCACCGGTTTTGGAATTTTTTTTCCTGTATTCTCATTTTGTGGGAGTGGTTGAGGAGGCAGATCATCAAAGAAATGCTGAAATCCCCTTTGAAATTTCATGGGTTTGAAAATTATTGGGAGAGGAGAACACACTTAAGAAATCGGGAAGAAAGGTTATTGGTTTCGATTTTGGGTTTTGCGGGGAGGATCTAAAATTGTTTTTATTGTTATTGTTTTGTTATTTTTTCAAAATTTTATGAGAGAGAGAAGGGAAGAGATGGTTTGATTGAAGGAAGAAGATGTTGTGGCCAATTGGGACGCAAGAAAACATGGAAGAATGGTGGGTTTTGGTTTGGTGATCTTGGGGAGGAGGATGGAAGAAAGGAGCAGTGGAGGTGGTGGTTGGTGTTCTTGGGTTTTGGTCAAATTCAATGGGGTCGTCGGCGTTGGTTAGGAGGGGGAGATTGCTTGTATGCGATTTCATACTCTTCTTCATGTGGGGTTGGTCAAGTGTGTTGTTCAAGATGTTCATCCACAAATTCTTGGGCGTTCATCATCCCCAAGAACACCAAACAAATTCCGTTCAACCAATTGACAAAATCAAGGTGGTGGTTTGGTGTTATTGGGGAGGAGGATGAAAGAAATGAGCGGTGGAGGTGGTTTTTGGTGTTTTTGGGTTTTGGTTTGGTGTTCTTGGAGAGGAGGATAGAAGAAATGATCGGTGGAAGAGGTGGTGTCGACAGAAAAAAAAAAAAAAAAAAAAAAAAACATTCCTGAAAGAGTAAATTTCGAAATTGGTCATCATACTATAGTCAGTTTCTGATTTTGGTAATCATATTTTGAAAATTATTTTTAAGGTCATCATATTTTACTTTTCTTTTCAAAAATGGTCACTCTGTCAATTTGGGGTGTTAAATCACTACCGGCCACATTCTTTTAGGGTTATTTTTGTCTTTTCACATTCTCTCGTAATAAAACATAAGTTCTGGGGAAGGGTTTAGAAGGAACACAAAATTAGGGGCTATTTTGCAATTTTCTAAATTTTTTAAAATAATAGTTGCTAGGGTTAGGGAGGTGTGACGGGGGCATAATGGTAATTTCAGCCCATAGGGCTTCACCACCCTTCGCCGACCCACTTCCTACAGCCGCCGCCGCCGTTCTGCTCCTCATTCTCTCTCCCGCTACCCTCCTCCTCCTCCTGCTCCTCCTCCTCCTCAGCCTCGTCGATCTCGTTGGTTTCCGCAACCTCCTAAGCCCTCTCATTCTCATCGATCTCGATGAGGGTTTGGTTTCTGCAGATCGACGAGAAACCCTTGTTGATTGTCAAAATGGTTTCGCCGATTCCAAAGGACGTCTTGGGGGATGATCATGCGGCGAGAGTCGATCAAAGAAGAAGAAGAAAGGTGTGACGCCTGGTCTTTCTCTCTCCACCGTCAAGCGGTTTGGGTTTTGAGCTCGATCTGCGGCTTAGGGTTTTGAACTCAAGATCTGGAGGGCTTCGAGGCGGCAAGGGCAGTCGGTAGAGGTTGGGGGCGAAGCCGACGGAGGAGATCGGGGGAAAGGGAGGTTGAGGGAGGAGGAGGATTAGGAGATCGGGGGGCGAGGGAGAGAGAATGAAGAGGAGGAGGAAGAGATCGAAAAAGAGAAGGAGGGGGAGAGCAGCGGGAGAGAGAAGGAGGAAGAGGGCGGCGGAAAAGGGAGGAGATTTGGCTGGAGGTGAGAGGGAGGGAGTGAGGCGATGACGGGGGAGGGAGGGGCAACATCAGAAACTAGGGTTTCTATATATTTTTTTATTTTATTCGGGTTTTTTTAATTTTTATTTCTTTTATTTGGAGGAGGGCAGTGAAAAGACAAAAATAGTCTTAAAAAAAATTGACCGTTAGCGAGTTAGCGGTCCAACTTAACGGAGTGACAATTTTTTTTTTAAAAAAAAGAGTAAAGTATGATGACCTTAACAGTAATTTTCAAAGTATGATGACAAAAACTAGAAACTGATCATAATATGGTGATAAATTTTGGATTTTACTTTTCCTAAAATTCTAACCAAGCATAAAAATTATATCCATTCCAACTCAGCAAATTCATTGTGATTCCATATTACTATCATACCTATTATCATTCCGATTGTAAATAGCGACCCAAGCAGCCCCTAAGATTGTTGGGATGTAGAAACTTACAATGTGCCGTCAATATTGTTTGTGTTTTCTTCATATTGGTCTGTTTCAAAAAGTTTCGCTATTCCAAAATCTGTAATTTTTCATTCATATTTTGGTCTAGTAACACATTGCTGGCTTTAAGATCACGATGAATAATTTTGAGACGAGAATCTTCATGAAGATAAAGAAGTCCTTTAGCTATTCCATCTATAATCTTGTGTCTTGTTGACCTGTTTAGTTTATTTGGGTCTGCACAATCAATCAAAGTGATTAGTACAGGAGACAAAATGACAAACATATTTATAATATACCATAAATATTTCTCTTAATGTAGATGATGCTTAAAAGCCTACCAAACAAGAAGTAATCAAGGCTTTTGTTAGGAACATATTCATAGATAAGCAACTTTTCTTCTCCTTCCAAGCAATATCCGATCAGGCTAACCAGATTTCTGTGATGTAGCTTAGCAACCAATGCAATTTCATTAATGAACTCTTCTATGCCTTGTGTTGATCTTCTAGACAATCTTTTCGAAACTACTATTTGGCCATCTACCAATGTACCTTGACATATTGATATGGAATGGAATAAATGAATACCAAAAATCTTAATAATTAAGCTTTGGTTACATGTTGATATGTTTTAACTCTAAGAACCACTTCATACTATACTACTTTCATTTCAAACTAATAATCATATTTACTATTGTTTTAAAATAACAAACATGATTATTATTTTGAAACAAAAAGAATATTGACGTTTGGCGCAGCAAAGCAGACTTAGCCTTTAACATCCTTTAGCAAGCAAGTTAATTACAACTGAGTCTTCTTTTTAGTCATTTTTCCTTTTTTGTTGGCAAGCATTTAGCTATAGGGAAAATGTCTCTTTATAATCAATACCATATTCATTGAGTAAAACCCTTGGCTACCAAACGAGCTTTGTAGCGCTTAACTGAGTCATCAAATCGTGTAAAGATCTTGTATACCCAATTAACCCCAACCGTTGACTTTTCGAGAGGTAGGTAAACCAGATCAAAAAATATATTTATAAAATAGACTAAAGCACAACTTAGTCACCAAAGTATAATTGTATAGAGTTCTAATAGTGTAACTGAATGAAGTGAAAACCCACAATACGAGAGCAAACCCATTGAGCCAATGCCTTATACTGCTTTTCAGCAACTTGCTTGTCCTAATTTTAGAATTGCATTTCTATTTCCACAATTAGCATTCACCAAATGGTCCAAAACATAAAAGGTACCTTATAAAAGAGGCCAAATCCACCTTCACCGATCTTGTTCCCGATAGCAAAGTATTTTGTACAAGCTTGATCTTCACTTAATTTAAAATGCAAGGATTCCACGTTACTCGGGATACTGCTTGTATCAGCAATGAAAATAGCATTACATAAATATAATACAGAGCACGTCTAAGGCTTTCCTTAAATAAAACACAACTTAGGCTTATTAAGCTGATGAAGAGAGAATCCCATGACCATTTCTCTCTCTCTAACTTTCTCTCTCTTTGAACTGCTGCCACCCTGGCTCCGGTGGCCCTAAAACCGCTTCTCACCATACCCCCAAGACATTTGCCAGCCTCTTCAACAACCAATCAGCCCTTTCGAACCACCACCACCCCCTCCCCTCCCCCCCCCCCCCCACACACACACAAAAACTTAAGCCCTTCAGTACGTCGATGGAAAACCGCAATTGATTTACGAAGAATATGAAATGGAGAAACTTGTTGCCTCGCATAGAGGCTCTTGTAGGGAAATTCTCCTTCGGGAGACCGAGTATAGTACAGATTAGAAAAGAAATAAGGAAAATCGATTTTCGCGGAGAGTATGATCTGGGGTTATTGAATCAAAGGCATATCCTTCTCCGATTCAAGTTGGATGAGGATGAAGACAACTTGGGTTATTGGTGGATTTCAGCTCCGAGTTCTCAAATGGACTCCCCATTTTCAGTATGAGGAGGATCCGCCATTCGCCCCAATATGGTTGTTCGCCCCAATATGGGTGTCTCTGGAATAGCTGCCGGTGGAGTACATTAACCAAGAGTCCATCTTCTCGATCGCGGCAGCGGTTGGAACTCCCCTCCAGATTGACAAATCCACAATCTTTTTATCAAGACCATCTGTCGCACACTCGCTCGAGTGTGCGTTGAAGTGGACCTGCGCAAGGAATTCCCCAAAGGTATCAATATAGGAAAAAAAAGATAGGAAGATGGAGCAGCCTTTGACCTATGAAAAAATTCCCAAGTATTGCGAAACTTGTAGAAAAATAGGGCATTCCTTATATGAATGTAAAGGTATCCGAATCTGAAACTACCACTAATCACTGGCCCTGAAAATGGTACGGTAAGTTCAAAAAAAAAAATGAGAAAGAAGCAGGGTCTCAGGTCTTACGTTAGAGGAGAAGGAAGACACTCAAACCATCCCAAATCAAATCCCCCTTCGCCCAAAACCCCAATTATTGCCATGAACTCAGAACCCGCAAGGAAGGAAGTCAGGCTTGAATCAAAAAGTACTATGGCAGAGCAGGAAGAGAACAGTTTAGCAATGGCTCAAGAGGGTGCAAACACTCCTGCGGATACACAAGGACTACCGAAAATGGACAAAGAAATTAATTCTGCTTTAGAATTGAAGGCCCTCAAGGAAACATCAGAATCGCATTAAAAAGAGGGCGATGTCTCAGCAAAAATAAATAGTAAATACGTAGCCTGGGAAGAGATCGAAGAAAGTGAAGTGCTGCGGGATATTCAGGAAATTCGGGCAATGAGAGAAGAAATAAATGCAGCTCTGGAATTAAAACCACTAAAGGAGCCTATAGAAAGGCCTGTTATTGTACGCTTCTCTTCTGCTCCTCAAGCCCTGGAAGGACTAGTGGTTGAACAGAAAGCTCCATCGGGCCCGACACAAGAAAAGAAAGTTGCTGTTATCCCTATCCCAGAACCCCTGGACTGGATGGAGGATAGAAGTTACAATATTGCATCAGAAAACGATTTGCTTGTCTTAGAACCTCAAAGCGGCTCCACGGATGAATATTCAACTTTCCGACCGAACGAATTTTCAGCTCCTAGTCTAGTAGATGATGGCTTCACCCCAGCAAGAAGAAGGAATCGGCAGAAGAAAAGGGTGGACTGGGAGCCTCCATCCAGAAAGTCAGTAAGAATTAAGGTGAGGAACTCCCGTTATGATAATTAATCATATGGAATCCAATGTTGTAATGCTCAATGAGCCTTAAAAAATATTCTCTGGTAGTATGGACATAAATTTTCTCAGGGTGAGTTTCAATAGAATTTAGCTGCTGTTTAATTCTGGGAATTGTTTGCTGGTTTTTGCTCTTGGTGACCAGTAGTTTTTGCTGGCTTTTGAGATTTATGGCTTGGATTTTGAGGAATCTCTGCCGGCTTGCTCTTGGTTATTACTTGTTTTTAGGCTTTAACTGTGGGCTTGTACTGCTGGTTTTGGCTCTGTGGTGTTAATGCTGGATGATACTCGGAAGGTTATATTTATGATAGATGGATGGTTATCAGTTCTGCTCTGTTTTGCTGTTGTTGATGGATGTGGACTGCAGAACCTAAATTTTGCTCTGTTTTTTTGCCGAGAGGCTCTTAATCCTAAGGGGTTGAGCTTAGTATTTAAAGGACTGCATCTTTTTGTTTGATGTTGTCAAGATTTAACAATACAGTGTTGGTTCTCAGAGTTTTGGCAAACTTCCATTTTGGGCTTTGTCAAAGGTGCGAACTTACTTTTTCCTATGTTTTTGTGCCTTGGGATGGTTAAGAAGGGATTCTTGTTTGTTGCTGGCATTTTGAAGGCTTATGGGTTTGGTTCTATATTGGAGAGGTTTCGAGTTTTATTCTCAAGAAGATGACGTAGTGTTTTCTAAAAGTTCCATGGATTATTCCTCTGATTTTTGGAGTGGTTTTTTGCTGTTATGGAGTCTGATGATTTGGCTGCTGGTTTTGCTAATGTTCTGCGTGCTTGTACGGTGGCTGCTGTTCATAACTTAGGACTGAGAATTTTTCGATGGCAAGTTTGGCACTTAATTAGAGCAGCAGTAGGGGATCTTGAATTAGGACAGAGGTAAAAAAATTGAGCAGCAGTAGAAGTGTTTTTTTATTCTGGAGCAGCAACAGTGGTATCAGTTCCTGATGATATAGGTGGCTAGGAAGAAGTTGAGAGACCCTTTTGTTCTAGTCGTTAGAGGCAGGAAAGTTAGATATTTGCAACTCTTTTGTTCCAGGAGTGTTCGAGCAAGAAAGAACATCACTTCTATAACTAACCTTGTGAACAAATTAATATATGGATTCTCAAAACCCACGGGTCAAATAGATTAAATAAAAAACACAACTTAGGCCTTCATATTTCATTACCTGTTGGTTCGTCTGTTAATTGTTGTGTCTCTTTCACCCTCCTGATTACTATAAAGAAGAACATGATTAACACAACGACAACAATGGTTGGGATAACGATGGCTAGAATTTTTCCCATTGAGGATCCTCCATTATCTGTGTAGATTGAAGAAAATGTTGTACATCATTTTTAATCCGTGTAGAATTGGTCATAATATATAATAACTTAATATAGCGTCGTATTACCCACGTTCATATTTCCTTTGCACCAGGTCTCGTTTATGGGGAAAAGACTAAGGGGCCGTTTGTTTGGCTTGGGTATGGGGTTTAAACCCATATCCCTCCCATTCCACTGTTTGTTTGAGGGAGGGGTATGGGTTTGAAACCCATGTGCTGTGTGTTTCAGGAAACCCTTCCCCCCTCCCCCCGCCCCCCGGGGGGGTTTGAAAATGATTCCCATAGTTTTGCCCAAATTTTTTCTTCTTCCATTTTTTGTCATTCAACATCAACGGTTCCTGTCATTTTTTGTCCTTTAACATCAACGGGTTCTGCCATTTTTGTCCACCAACGGGTTCACCATCAATGGGTTCAGTCATTTTTTGTCCTTCAACATCAACGGGTTCCTGCACATCCTAGGGTTTACAACCAATTTCCATGCAACTAATGAAGGGTTTTGTTCTACAGGCGATGGGGAGTTTATTGATGGTGAGAATCGACCAAGAACATGGCTGGAAAGAGGCAAATCGGCGACGAATAGTCGCTGGCAATAAAGGGGCGGGGGGAGAGAAAACGGGAAATGGAAGGGTTTTGAGGGGTGGGCTTTGTTCTATGGGATGAAGGGAAGGTTTTTGGGGTATTGGGTGGTCGGGAAAGAGGCCAGATTGCCGGGAATGGGGCGGCCGAGGGACACCGGAAAGACGGCGGAGAAGTAGCGGGGAGGCCGTTTGTTTGAAGAAAGAAGGTGGAAGAAGGTGGCTAGGGTTAGGAAAAGAGAAGGACAAAATGGACATTAATTTAATATATTAAAGATAAAATGAACATTTTATATTATTCTAAACCCGAAACTCACCTCCAAACCAACCTTATTGAATTCTCAAAACCAATAGTGATATCCTAGTGATTCCCCACTCAGATCCCGTTGACCCTGGGGCTGAGAGTGGACTTCCTCAAGAACTTTCAACAGTCCCAGAAAATGATTCACATTCATATTCCTACTATTTTTTTTTTTTTTTTCGGGATACAAAAGAAGAGGTAAGGCCTAACAATTTCAGAGCATGACATTCGTCAAATAAGCTACTCCTACAACATCATGCTCTAATCAACGAGCAAAATCAGGAGAAGGATTCCACATTCATATTCATACCTTGTTCTTTTTCGCCTCTGTTTTATCTAGGATAAGGTTCGGTAATGGAGGCTTCATTTGTAGGGGAATACGGCACTGATGACTTGCGGGTAGATGATTTATCTGCCGACACTGCAAAAAACTGCTCCTTGGGTAAGCTTCCCATTTCACTGTAGTCAAAAAATGGTGGTGGATTTGGAGTGGGTAAGGTAACAGAATAACTGTTAAGCATGAGAACAACAGAAGCCATGGTTGGTCTTAATTCAACATCCTCTTGAACACACAATAAACCGATGTGAATACACTGAATCACTTGATTCCTGGCATATGACGAATCCCTAATACTTGGATCCAGCAGTGCCAATGGTGTTCCATCCCTCCATTGTCTCCAACACTACAAAAGTCATGTAAAAGAGGGAGAAATCAAGAAAATGCATATAATTTCTTTTTTTTTTTTTTTTTTTTTGGGAAGGACGTTGAACTCACATAGCTTAGAAGGTCTTCAGTCCTCTGTGATTCTGAGGAGATACTAATATTGTTCTTCTTCCCACTTATGATTTCCAGAATTAAAACGCCAAAACTGAAGACGTCTGACTTGACTGAGATCAGACCATGAAGTACATATTCGGGTGCCATATAACCACTTCATAAAGAAAAAAAAAAAAAAAAAACCCTTACTATTATTATAATATGTGTGACAGGCTGACACCATATATCGTTTGTATTGTACATAATAAATACTATATAAAAGATGTTTTAAAGTTTGTTACAGTTTTAAATAAAAAATTATATAAATTTTGAAAAAATATTTTAACTATTTATTTGTAGTTTTATTTTTTAACTGTATTTATTAAGAAAAAGTATTGTGTGGATAGTAAAATATAAGATGAGTAATAGGATTTTGTTATGGTTAAGAACTGTTCAAAGAAACTTTAAAGCCTTATTAAATTTCAATAAATTTACATAAAATTTTAAAATAAGAAACATATGGGTATCAATAAGAAGGCAAGAAGAATTTGGTTTTTTTTTTTTTTAAGAAATGTTGTCCCACCCTACAAATTTAGCGATAAATTGAAATTCTAGTTAATAAAGATTTATAGTTTCTCCAAAATTCATTGTCAATTAGGAATGAACTTATATATATGAGTCACAAGTCTTCTAATAATTTTCGAATGTTGAAAGTTAGCTAAAGTTTCATGTTAACACCACAAAGATTTAATATTATTGAGATGTAAATACTTACTATGTACCAGCAATTTTGTTTGTGTTTCCTTCAGATTGATCAATATCAAAAAGTTTTGCCATCCCAAAATCTGCAATCTTCGGATTCATATTGAGATCTAGTAATACATTACTAGCTTTAAGATCACGATGTATGATTTTAAGACGAGAATCTTCATGCAAGTAGAGAATTCCTTTAGCTATTCCTCCTATCATCTTATACCTTGTTGACCAGTCCAACAATGACCGCTTTTCCTGATCTACACAAATCAATCAAGTTAATGAGAGGCAAATAGTATAATTTTTTTTTTTTTTGGAATTCTTGATATAGTTATTGCATTGAAACCTACCAAAGAGAAAGTAATCGAGGCTTTTGTTGGGAACATATTCATAAATGAGTAACTTTTCATCTCCTTCCAGGCAATATCCCAGTAATCGAACCAGATTCCTGTGCTGCAGCTTGGCAACCAAAGCAATTTCATTGATGAACTCTTGTGTACCTTGTGATGAGCTCTTGGACAACCTTTTCACAGCCACTATTTGTCCATTTTCCAATACACCCTAATATTATACAATATATTAATGTTCAAAATTTTAATTTTGTCATCCTAAATTAAGAGTAGGGGGTTATTAGTTACCGCTTCACTTTTTGGGACGGTAGTGTATAAGTTTTTATAAAAATGTCATTTTATATAAAAATATTCATTGTTTCCCTCATTATCCTATTTATAATTATTTTTGGGTTTAAAAATGGGGCCGGCTTTCAAAATTTTTTTTTACCTCCCTCCCTCCAATCGTTATATTGTAGTATTAATCTATATTGTAATATGTCATTTGATAAATAGCAAGACAATGAGGGAAACAATGGACATTTAGAGGGGCACCGCATTAAATAACAAAATATTCTTTCTATTAAAATATTAGAGGCATAATGCCTCATGCCCCGTTAGTGTACGATATAATTTGCACCTTCCTTTAAAAATATAATAATATGTAATTCACAATAAAATACGTTTAAAGAAAAACTAAAAAGTAGCTTTATTTATATATTGTATCTAAAACTCTGTAAATAAATAAAATAAATAAATTTTAAGAGGTCAATATAATTTAATTTTATCATCAATTTTGCATTGAAGAATTTGCTCAAAACATAAAAGTTACCTTATATACATGACCAAATCCACCCTCGCCAATTCTGTTTTCAACTGCAAAATTATTTGTGCATGCTTGAATTTGACTTAGGTTGAACTTCAAGGATTTTTCACTGTAATTTATATTACTTGTACCTGTAATAGAAATAACAATATCATAATAAAATTAGAGATTACATATATATAGTTATTTTTTTAAAAAAAAAAATTACTTATAATATTAAAAACTATAATAAAAGTGATAAAAGAGTCGTAGTTTAGTGGTTGACACTCCCTACCTGACGTTACACGTCATTTTATACTATAGATCCCACTGGTAATTGAATAGGTTTTTAAATAAAAATAAAAACTACTTTTATAACATTTTTTTTTCTTCTTCACTTAAGTCACCTGTGATTCCCTCTGTTACATTTAGAGTGTTCTGTGTCATCTTCCTTCGGCAGAAGACTACGATAAGCGCAATGGCAGCAAAGATTGGGATAACAATGGCGATTATTTTTCCAGTTGAAATTCCCCCATTACCTGTGAAGATCCCAAAACAGGAAAAAAAGAACGCAGTGGATTATTGTTAACAAGGAAATATTCACAATCATTGTGTTACAATTCAAAAATAAAAAAGTTAATTTACTGCAAAACACATAAATGAAATGACCCTGTTAGCTTACCTTTACTGCTAACAGTTGAAACCGGAAGATCAGGGGAAGGAGGAGGAGGAGGAGGCGGAGGCGGAAGATTGGGTGTGGGTGTTAGTGGTGGTGGTGGCGGCGGCGGCGGCGCTTGAACTTGATAGAATGGATACGTCTCGTACCTAATATTGCAGCTGGGGAAAATAACTCTACCTCCTTGCTTATTATTACAGCAACTGGGCAGATCCGCAATAGCATCTCTAAGGCATGTTCCACAATCCAAAACTGAAAGATCCGGAGTGCACTGTCCTAGAGCAAATATGTTCTTCTGAAATGTACTAAAATTAGCTTCTTGAACTGCAAATTTCTTGCCCGAAACATCATTTGGAGCCTGGTTCGCAATCTGTTCAAATGTGGCGCCTAAAACCTCGTTCAACAAGGTCGTGTTGGTCACTTCCTGTGGATTGATCAGAAACCAGCCAATGCTTGTATCAAGCCTGGAGAAGATGGATTGATTTGAATAGCGCAACATGCAGTTGTCATACCAAATAACAGCACTTGTTTCATTCGGGCAAAATCCTAGAACATCAGAGCTGGCTGTTTTCAGGCAATCTTGACAATCCCTGGTATTAACATCGCCCCGACAGAGAAACAGGCCATAGACTCCACCAACAGTGTAATTATAGAATCCATTTGGCTGAGATGCATTTGAAACCAGAGCAGAAAGGAGAGAATCCAGGTTTCTTCTGTAAATCCTTCCACTAGTGCTATTAGTGTTGTACATTGTGGTGTTTCGACAATAATAAGCCAAACGATCGGAGTTACTGTAGTCGAAGCTAAGTAGTAAACACAGAAGCCAAAAAGCAAACAATACAACTAGATTTCTGGAACCCATCATCAAGCTAATCGAACTACTACAGGGTACCAAAAGCTTTCAATTTTTTATTGCTGTTATACTGTGAATCTTCAATTTTTCCTTGTAAAACATAAAAAGTTGCCAATTCAGGTTGATGGCCAGCTTTAATTGTAAGTAATTATATGAGTGACGCGTTTGGACGAAGATGAGGTGTGGGAAGACTCGTCCCAAAAGCAGGTCTTCGCCCCATTTAAGGTGAGATGAGACTTTCAGGTCTGAAACTAGAAAAAACGGGACAAGACTGGTTATTGTGATTGATTTTGATGGGAATGATCAATGCATTGAAGTCAAGGAGAACACCAATCAAAATTTAAGATTTTATGAGATTCATCACTTTGGACCAGGCGTAGTTGAGTAGATGATTTTGCTGCTAAGCTGAGAGATATTTGTTGCAGAACAGGGCAGGGTTTGGTCCAGATGGTATAATGATATTAATGACGAAATCAACATTGGCTAATGTATCGGACTCAATGAATTCTCCAAGTCTTTCCTTGAGAAATTTTGCTATTAAGTAACGGAATTCATACGTCTTCCAGAGCAGCCTTGACTCAGAGGACTTACATAAATATATATGTAAATATTTTTTGAGAGGAATAACAATTCTTATATTATGATCCTACCACTATATTGATTGATGTCAAGAATGAGAATTCAGGGGCCCCATTACAAGGTAATTTTAATTTCTACCGCTAAAAATACTTTGCAATGTGGCTGTAGGAGTAAGATATAATTTGCCATATTTTGAGGGCGAATTACAATTTATCTCCATGTGATTTGGTGAAACTACTAATACTCCTATCAGATTTTGAAAGTGACGTATATCTCCCTACTCTATTCACATTAAAAACAATTAGCCCTTGATCGACAGAGAAAATGAGTAAAAATGCTGACTTAAGCATTATTATTGTGATGAAAAACAAAATTAACATTATTTTATAATCTCATTTTGATAAAATATCGTCAAATTTTTTCGTTTTTTGACTTTTTTTATTTTTGACTTTGATCAATGAGGTATTGGTAGTTGTTAGAAACCTCAAGGGCAATTGGTAGTTTCATCAAATCACAAGGAGTAGATGTAATTCATCCAAAAAAAAAAAAAAAGAAAAAAGGGATTAACGCCTTCACAATCAATTGGTTTGGGTTGTCTATTATTTTTCTTGCCCCTAATGATTTCCACAACCAAAACTGAAGACATCTGACTTGACTGAGATCAAGCCATGGAGTACATATTCGCGCCTCATACAACCACTTCATAAAAAGAAAATGATTTATACAAATTAAATACTATATAATCGATGTTTTAGGGAAAAATATAATTTTAGTTCAGCATGTTTAACCATTTCACTCTTTTGGTCCAACATGTTTGAATTCTCATTACGTTTATATTTTTAAACGATTTTAATCAATTAACCTGCTACAACAGGTTTTTGTATTAGTTCAAACAAGTCAAATATAAAAAAAGGTCATTTATAAAAAAAAGTAAAACATTCAGGCATTAATTTGTAAAAATAGACAATTTAACCTTATTTTTTTTGCTCTCCTCTCCTCCTCTTTCCTTCATTTCTCTCTACCCGTCCGACGATACCCACCTTAA
This sequence comes from Knoxia roxburghii, assembly GCA_030378225.1. Taxonomy (NCBI): domain Eukaryota; kingdom Viridiplantae; phylum Streptophyta; class Magnoliopsida; order Gentianales; family Rubiaceae; genus Knoxia; species Knoxia roxburghii. The sequence continues at coordinate 36,835,304 of CM059420.1, read as the reverse complement.
CTTGTGCCGCCCAACCCTTAAACATCTCCTTCTAATGAGCTGACATTTTTTGATACGATTTGGTGTTAAATTGGGCTAATTTGGATGTTTTGGTGAAGTTTAATAGTAATTTTTACATTTAAAGGGAGGAAGATTAATTTGGAGCATGAATGACAATTTTGGGCTGCAGCTTGAGAAAAATGGGCTGAAGGATGTTAGGTTATGTTTTTGGAGCCTGGGCTGCTAAATGTAGCACAATTTTGCTATTTGTAGCACAAAAAATTGGATAAAATGCCTAAAATGCCCTTAAAACAGAAAATGTGAAATTTTGATGAAAAATTGGATGTAATTTGCGATTTAACAACGAAAAATCGGACCCAATATGAGATTTTATAGGAAAAAATCGCACCCAGAGTGCGAAAGTGGGGCGAAAAATCGCCCCACTTATCCAATTTTCAGGGGAAAAATTGCATAAGTGGGGCGATTTTTCCCCTGAAAATTGGATAAGTGGGGCGATTTTTCGCCCCACTTTCGCAATCTGTGTGAGATTTTCTCCTGTAAAATTGTAAAGTACGTGCGATTTTTTCCTATATGTACGCTTATAAGTGCCTTGCAAACCTTACAAAATCAAACTTCATTTCACATTTTCGAAGCAAAATTCTCTCAGACCATTCAAAAAAGTTTGAAAAATCGCAAAATGGACGCAGGCGGCTCTCAACCACCACGGGGTCACGGGAAGGGCAAAGGCTTATTCATCCAGGTACAAATCGTATTATTTCGTTCATAATTGTTGGAAACAGCTTAGGAAATCGCACCTATTGTGCGATATTATAGGTAAAAATCGCACCTAATGTGCGATTTTTTCCTTACAGGTGCGATTTTGTACCGAAAAACCGCACATTGGTGCGATTTTTCCCTACAAAATCGCAATCTGGTGCGATTTTGTAGGGAAAAATCGCCATCTGATGCGATTTTTCAGTGACAAAATCGCACCAGATGGCGATTTTTTCCATAAAAATCGCACAGAGGTGCGATTTTCAATAAGAAAATCGCACCTATTGTGCGATTTTTTGTGGTAAAATCGCACCTCTTGTGCGATTTTCCAGTGTGAAAAGGTGCGATTTTCTCCAAAAAAAATTATTTTATTCCTACTTTTAATGTTATTTTCATGTAATTTGATGTAGGTTGTGAAAGATTTTGGTAGGATCTGGGTTTGTACCTGCTCGATTTACCACGCAACAAAAAATTCTAATAAAAGCGGAACCATAGAATAATACCTTTGAAGCGTGCACCTAGTGAATCTCTTGTATGCCTCAAAGACTATGACCTCTTGTTGTGTGGGCAACAATCTAGAAGTCAATTGATCAGCAACTCACCACAATCCACCTGCTGAAAAAATTCAGCACCTCCGCACCTAGCACGTACTGCAAACGCACTGCCCGGAGAGAGAGAAAGCAACACACGGGGCTAGTATTTTGGACCAATATTTTCGGCCACTTGATGAAGAAAACCAGCCGCCTATTTGCTAAAAATTCGTTCTTGAGAGAGAGAGAATTTTCTCTCTCTAGAATTTTATCTCTCTAGATTCTTGAATTATGAATCTCTTGAATTGTGTTTTCTGAATGGCTGATCCCTTGTCTATTTATAGAGTTACAAGAGAGACTCCAAGTTGGAATAGGATTGGTCTTTCCTACTGGGTTTCTGTTTCCCTTCAATCCTGTTTCTAGATTGATACAGATTCTGTTTCCTTCAATCCTGTTCCTGGACTGAAACACTCCCAACTGTCACAGGGATTCACTTATCCCAATCCAGTTCCTGGGATGAATCACTCCCAACTGACACAGGGATTCACTTATCCCAATCCAGTTCCTGGGATGATTCACAACCAACTGACACAAGGATTAATTAATTTCTCAATTAATTAAATCTACCTTTGTCATTAACCCAGTACATAATTAATCGTACCACTAACGGATTAATTATGGCACTACCACCCTACACCAGAATTGCTTCCGGAACAACTTAATTGAATTATATTCATAATCTCCCCATATCAAAGATATAGTGCTCGTTAATTCATTAATTTACTGATAAATTAATTCATCAACTTCTTTAATTCCGAGACTAGTACCACTCGACCTTTTTACTATACCGGACATAAGTCCACCGGCCGGGTTTAGTATAATAAACATTTCGAGCTCATCTCGGGAGCACCATCACCCCGGACGCACCGGTACATGGTTTCCTTTCGACAAGCAGCAGCACACCAAGTAACTAAACACGCGCACCCAACCTACCGAGATTATTGGCCACAATTGACCTCACCCTTTGGCAGATCAAAGTACACTATGTCTAATCCTCATGCCCGCTCGAGTCTAGGGATTTAGAGATAGAATACAAGGATCGATTTGTTTATTAAATCAGTACAAGACAAATCATTCCTAAGAGTCAAGTTCAATATGCCCCGGGCATATCTATATGATTCAATTAGTTTAGACAAACTAATTATCTGAATCACATAATAACCTAAACCGACAGTTTGTCCAAAACTGTCTCGGTTACGAACCTCATTTATATATTATGTCTTTCAACCAATGATGAGATCTACTGTGTCGCACCAGACACCTCATCATCTACTTACATAATATAAATGGACGATTAATGCACAACAAGATATGACTGAAACACAAATCGATATATTAAACTGGGAAACTGTACAATACAAGCATAGCTTATGTATCCTACTCCAACAATCTCCCACTAATACTTAAGCTGTGCTTTAAGTATACAACTACATACAATCCTACCCAATCTGCTGCTATCTATCTAGAAAAACTGTCAAGGCTCTCCTAAGCATCTGATCCCCATGCCCTTCACGTGAGCATCAAAGACTTTTAAAGTCAATGTTTTCGTGAATGGATCTGCAAGGTTATCCTCTGATGCTATCTTAGCCACGACCACATCTACCCTCTTTACGATGTCTCGTATCAGGTGGTACTTGTGCTGTATATGTTTACTCGCCTTGTGGGCTCGTGGTTCCTTCGAGTTTGCTACTGCACCGTTGTCATCACAATTAACCGTGATAGACTTTTGCAAACCAGGAATCACATCTAAGTCCACTAGGAGGTTCTTGAGCCATACTACTTCTTTCGCTGCCTCTGATGCGACAACGTACTCAGCCTCCATGGTAGAGTCCGCCATGCATTTCTGCTTGACACTCCGCCAAACTATGGCTCCACCTCCTAGAGTAAACACATACCCTGAGGTAGACTTGCTCTTGTCCCTGTCGCTTTGGAAATCTGAATCTGTGTAACCTCGGGGTACCAGCTCAAGCGCCTGATAGACCAGAACTTAGTCCCTCGTTCTGCGCAAATACCTGAGAATGCATTTTACTGCTTCCCAATGAGCTTTTCCGGGGTTACTCTGATATCTGCTCACCATGCCAACGGTATAACAGATATCAGGCCTCGTACACAACATGACATACATGAGACTTCCTACTGCCGAAGCATATGGAATTGTCTTCATGGTCTCTATCTCCTCAACAGTCTTAGGAGACTGTTCCTTAGATAGAAACACTCCATGCCTGAAAGGTAGAAAACCTTTCTTGGAGTTCTGCATGTTAAAACGGGCCAGAATCGTGTCTATGTATGAAGCTTGGGAGAGCGATAATGAACGTTTCCTACGATCTCGAATAATCTTGATCCCAAGGATATGTCCCGCTTCCCCTAAGTCCTTCATATCAAATTGCTTGGACAGCCATGCCTTTACGTCTGATAACACTTTCTTGTTGTTGCCAATCAATAGAATGTCATCTACGTAAAGCACAAGAAACACCACTGAGTTTCTATCACGTCTGCGATATACACATTGCTCATCCGGACACTGAGTAAATCCAAAGGACTGGATTACTTCATCAAACCGGATGTTCCAAGATCTGGATGCCTGCTTAAGTCCATAAATAGACCTCTTAAGCCAGCAAACCTTATGCTCTTGGCATTTTTCAATGAATCCCTCTGGTTGCTGCATAAAGATGGTTTCTTCAAGACTTTCGTTTAGGAAAGCTGTCTTGACATCCATCTGCCAAATCTCATAATCCATATGAGCAGCTATGGCCAAGAGAATCCGGATCGACTTAAGCATGGCTACTGGGGAGAAGGTTTCCTCATAGTCGATTCCCTCTTTCTGAGTATACCCCTTCGCCACCAGCCTAGCTTTAAAGGTTTCCACCTTCCCGTCAGATCCTCTCTTACGTTTGTAGACCCACTTGCATCCAATGGGCTTAAACCCATCAGGCAGGTCCACAAGCTCCCAGACTTGATTGTGGTCCATTGACCCCATCTCGGATATCATTGCCTTACGCCAAGATTCTGCATCTTAATCTCGAAGTGCCTCATTGTAGTTAACTGGGTCAGGTTCAGGCATACCTGGGACTAGGTCTGAAGCCTCTCCCATGCCAACGAACCTGTCTGGCTGTCTCACAACCCTCCCACTACGACGAGGCACCACCTGTGTAGGCGCATCATCTGTGATCTCATGTGCAGTGTGTGGTGTATCTACTTGCGCTGGTGCATCAGGATTAGTAGTTTGTCATATAAGCTCTTCTAGTACTATCTTACTCTTGGGCTTGTGGTCTAAGACATAGTCTTCTTCTAAAAATCTAGCGTTGGTACTTACCACCACCTTCTGATCTTTAAGACTATAGAATAGACCACCTTTCGTTCCCCTAGGATATCCTACAAACAGCATTAATTCTGTTCTTGCATCTAACTTAGCCGTATCTGCCTTAAGCACATGTGCTGGGCAGCCCCAAATTCTGAGATGTCTTAGACTGGGCTTCCGCCCGTTCCACAACTCTATTGGGGTTGAAGGCACGGTTTTAGATGGTACAAGATTAGGAATATGCATTGCCGTTTCCAAGGCATATCCCCAGAACGAACTTGGCAAATCACTATAGCTCATCATTGGACCTAACCATTTCCATAAGAGTTCGGTTCCTCCTTTCTGCTACACCATTCTGCTGTGGCGAGCCAGGTGCAGACAACTGAGACTGAATTCCTACCTCAGTGAGGTAATCTCGAAATTCATGGGACAGGTACTACCCACCACGATCTAAATGCAGTGTCTTGATACTCTTACCATGATGCTTCTCCACATCTGCCCGAAACTCTTTGAACTTGCCAAAACATTCGGAAAAAGTATCCGTACCTAGAGTAATCATCCGTGAATGTCGCGAAATACTCATATCCCCCTCGTGCCTGGACCGTCATTGGTCCACACAAGTCAGAATGAATCAACTCTAATACTTCTTTAGCTCTATAGCCTTTTGCTTTAAAAAGTCTCTTGGTCATCTTACCTTCCAAGCAAGATTCGCAGGTTGCATAACTGCCAATATCTAATGAACCCAAAGGTCCATCATTGACCAACCTCTGAATCCTACTAAGGTTTATATGACCTAGCCTGAGATGCCAAAGATAGGTTTGATTCATTTCAGAAGGTCTCTTCCTCTTATTAATGTTAGATTCTGAGCTATCTATTTCTATGTTTTGCGCAACAGGGGAGTTAGAATTAACCACAAATAAATTGTCCACCAATGAACCAGAACAAACAAGTTTGCCATTTCTTCTAATAAAAACAGACTCATCAGAAAAAATAAACTTGTAACCGTTCTTAAAGAGTTTAGAAACCGAAATCAAGTTCTTTCTAAAACTCGGTACATAAAGACAGTTTACTAACTCTAGGTTACAATTCTCGAAATTTAACCTAAACTACTCCCACTGCTTCTACTGACACTCTTGTAGTGTCGCCCAAGTAGATATCCAATTTGCCTTCTCTAAGCTTCTGGGTTACTTGGGACCCTTGCAAAGAATTACAAACATGGTCAGTGGCACCTGAATCCACACACCAAGTATCTGTGGGAATCGCCGCTAAACATGTCTCAGTAATTAAGGCATAATTTATCGTACTTATAAGCTTTGGACAATCCGCTTTCCAATGTCCCGTCTTATTGCACTTGAAGCACTTGTCTTTTGACTTCTTCTTTGCAATATCTAGCTTAGGCACAATTTGTGCCTTTTTAGCTACTCCCACGAGCTTTCTCTTCTTCTTTCCAGCCTCAGGCTCAGAAGAAGATTCTAAAGCTTCGACTGTGACTAAAGCTCGCTTCTTCTCTTGAAGAAGACTTTTAGCCGCCATCAACTCTGCCAAGAGCTCGGATGAACTCCACAACATCTTACTTATGTTGTAGTTCAACCGAATCCGCTCATAGCTTTGAGCCGCCATCAACTCTGCCAAGAGCTCGGATGAACTCCACAACATCTTGCTTATGTTGTAGTTCAACCGAATCCGCTCATAGCTTTGAGGCAAGCACTGGAGGACAATATCGGCTTTGGTTTCACCAACGATTTCGCCTCCTCCTACCTCAACCTTGTTGATGTTACTAATCATGTCAATGACACGATCTCTCACAGGAGCGCTCTCAGCCCTAAGGACAATGTCCAAGTTACGACTTCCATCGACATTATTAGTTCCAGTTAAATTGTTGTTTTTCAAAATAGCAGCTAAAGGATTGAATGCCATATCGATTTAAACTGGAAAGTTAAACAAACAGTGTTTCAGTCATATATGCTAGAATTTTCGTAAAACATGAAAATTCAATTAATTATTGATTCCCTCAAAACAATAATATTAATCCACCAACATCTCATCCACCGGGATTCTCGCAAGCCACGCAGTGTGGACGTTTACGCTAACCCACATTCGTTTGAGAAGAACCAAGTTCATTAACTACACTATCTGACCAACGATCTTTTGATCAATGTAGCTAATAGTCGGTGCTTTCAGCCGTACAAGTAAGTAGCGTAACCTCGCGGGAGGAATACTACAGATCGTACACTAAGTGTATGCCATTACGTGACTTCTGAGTTTGTTACCTCAGGATAGTGCACCTCAGATGGAGAGGGTGTCGCATTTCTCCTAGTTAAACTCGCTCTAGTCATCTTACTCAGAAGCTCATAGTCTAGCGATCTCGGGGCTGGACTCATCCGAATGGAGGAAGGCCCTAATGCCAACGCGCAAGCCCACCCACATCGCATATGAACCCGTAATGGTGGCCATGGGGATATAACACAACCCGCTCCCACTTAGATTTCCAAAATGAGGGTTTTTTCGGTTTTAACATGCAATTAACTAACCTAAGTTATATGCAACCATAAAACCAGACATGCTTTAATTCATGCATCTAAAATACAGCATAAAAATAAAGCATAAAAATTAAAACAATAAATACGGGAAATAAATTCGAAAAAATAAATTCCCCGACTATTATGGTTTTAATTGCTTCCATCTTCTGCCTTGATCTCGTGTCCCATCACGTCACTCGATGGAGAGAGTCTTGAATTTCAAAAAACGAAAACTGGAGGAAAAACGGGCCAAAAACAGCCCGAACGGGTCGCCCGGGCCGCAGCACGGCCCGAGGGCCGCGCTGCCCGCGTGCCGGCGCACGGCCCTGCGCGCCTGCGCGCCCGCGCGCCCGCACGGCCGCACGGGCCGTGCGCGCGCGGGCCTGCGCGCGGCTGCTGCGCCCTGGGCGCGGCAGCTGCTGCTGGCCACCCGGCCGGCGCGACTTGCTGCCGGCGGTCGTCGCCTCCTGCCGCCAACTTCTCCTTCGCTTTTTCCCACGCTATTTGGTCTTCTTGTAATTCGTTCTGGGTTTTCCTGGGTTTCTTCAAATTCATGATAACCCAAAACCCACGAATCCAAGTTGCCCACCATAACGCCTTCGATTACAAAAAAAAAATAATTTTCCTACTACAAGGCATTCTAGGAAAATTAAATAATCGAAATTACATAGAAAAAATCCTACTACAGATTTAATCTAATCCTACACGGCTTCCAGCACGTGGTTAAACTATTACAAACATTCATAATAAAATTAAATCCGGACATGTCCCGGAGTTTAATTAAAAACCATACAAACGTAACCATAATAGTCGGGATTCTAAACCACCTGCAAATAAAACCATGTAATAAATCGAACAAGCACAGAACCCCCTAAACCTCGCTTTGATACCAATTGAAAGATTTTGGTAGGATCTGGGTTTGTACCTGCTCGATTTACCACGCAACAAAAAATTCTAATAAAAGCGGAACCATAGAATAATACCTTTGAAGCGTGCACCTGGTGAATCTCTTGTATGCCTCAAAGACTATGACCTCTTGTTGTGTGGGCAACAATCTAGAAGTCAATTGATCAGCAACTCACCACAATCCACCTGCTGAAAAAATTCAGCACCTCCGCACCTAGCACGTACTGCAAACGCACTGCCCGGAGAGAGAGAAAGCAACACACGGGGCTAGTATTTTGGACCAATATTTTCGGCCACTTGATGAAGAAAACCAGCCGCCTATTTGCTAAAAATTCGTTCTTGAGAGAGAGAGAATTTTCTCTCTCTAGAATTTTATCTCTCTAGATTCTTGAATTATGAATCTCTTGAATTGTGTTTTCTGAATGGCTGATCCCTTGTCTATTTATAGAGTTACAAGAGAGACTCCAAGTTGGAATAGGATTGGTCTTTCCTACTGGGTTTCTGTTTCCCTTCAATCCTGTTTCTAGATTGATACAGATTCTGTTTCCTTCAATCCTGTTCCTGGACTGAAACACTCCCAACTGTCACAGGGATTCACTTATCCCAATCCAGTTCCTGGGATGAATCACTCCCAACTGACACAGGGATTCACTTATCCCAATCCAGTTCCTGGGATGATTCACAACCAACTGACACAAGGATTAATTAATTTCTCAATTAATTAAATCTACCTTTGTCATTAACCCAGTACATAATTAATCGTACCACTAACGGATTAATTATGGCACTACCACCCTACACCAGAATTGCTTCCGGAACAACTTAATTAAATTATATTCATAATCTCCCCATATCAAAGATATAGTGCTCGTTAATTCATTAATTTACTGATAAATTAATTCATCAACTTCTTTAATTCCGAGACTAGTACCACTCGACCTTTTTACTATACCGGACATAAGTCCACCGGCCGGGTTTAGTATAATAAACATTTCGAGCTCATCTCGGGAGCACCATCACCCCGGACGCACCGGTACATGGTTTCCTTTCGACAAGCAGCAGCACACCAAGTAACTAAACACGCGCACCCAACCTACCGAGATTATTGGCCACAATTGACCTCACCCTTTGGCAGATCAAAGTACACTATGTCTAATCCTCATGCCCGCTCGAGTCTAGGGATTTAGAGATAGAATACAAGGATCGATTTGTTTATTAAATCAGTACAAGACAAATCATTCCTAAGAGTCAAGTTCAATATGCCCCGGGCATATCTATATGATTCAATTAGTTTAGACAAACTAATTATCTGAATCACATAATAACCTAAACCGACAGTTTGTCCAAAACTGTCTCGGTTACGAACCTCATTTATATATTATGTCTTTCAACCAATGATGAGATCTACTGTGTCGCACCAGACACCTCATCATCTACTTACATAATATAAATGGACGATTAATGCACAACAAGATATGACTGAAACACAAATCGATATATTAAACTGGGAAACTGTACAATACAAGCATAGCTTATGTATCCTACTCCAACAATCTCCCACTAATACTTAAGCTGTGCTTTAAGTATACAACTACATACAATCCTACCCAATCTGCTGCTATCTATCTAGAAAAACTGTCAAGGCTCTCCTAAGCATCTGATCCCCATGCCCTTCACGTGAGCATCAAAGACTTTTAAAGTCAATGTTTTCGTGAATGGATCTGCAAGGTTATCCTCTGATGCTATCTTAGCCACGACCACATCTACCCTCTTTACGATGTCTCGTATCAGGTGGTACTTGTGCTGTATATGTTTACTCGCCTTGTGGGCTCGTGGTTCCTTCGAGTTTGCTACTGCACCGTTGTCATCACAATTAACCGTGATAGACTTTTGCAAACCAGGAATCACATCTAAGTCCACTAGGAGGTTCTTGGGCCATACTACTTCTTTCGCTGCCTCTGATGCGACAACGTACTCAGCCTCCATGGTAGAGTCCGCCATGCATTTCTGCTTGACACTCCGCCAAACTATGGCTCCACCTCCTAGAGTAAACACATACCCTGAGGTAGACTTGCTCTTGTCCCTGTCGCTTTGGAAATCTGAATCTGTGTAACCTCGGGGTACCAGCTCAAGCGCCTGATAGACCAGAACTTAGTCCCTCGTTCTGCGCAAATACCTGAGAATGCATTTTACTGCTTCCCAATGAGCTTTTCCGGGGTTACTCTGATATCTGCTCACCATGCCAACGGTATAACAGATATCAGGCCTCGTACACAACATGACATACATGAGACTTCCTACTGCCGAAGCATATGGAATTGTCTTCATGGTCTCTATCTCCTCAACAGTCTTAGGAGACTGTTCCTTAGATAGAAACACTCCATGCCTGAAAGGTAGAAAACCTTTCTTGGAGTTCTGCATGTTAAAACGGGCCAGAATCGTGTCTATGTATGAAGCTTGGGAGAGCGATAATGAACGTTTCCTACGATCTCGAATAATCTTGATCCCAAGGATATGTCCCGCTTCCCCTAAGTCCTTCATATCAAATTGCTTGGACAGCCATGCCTTTACGTCTGATAACACTTTCTTGTTGTTGCCAATCAATAGAATGTCATCTACGTAAAGCACAAGAAACACCACTGAGTTTCTATCACGTCTGCGATATACACATTGCTCATCCGGACACTGAGTAAATCCAAAGGACTGGATTACTTCATCAAACCGGATGTTCCAAGATCTGGATGCCTGCTTAAGTCCATAAATAGACCTCTTAAGCCAGCAAACCTTATGCTCTTGGCATTTTTCAATGAATCCCTCTGGTTGCTGCATAAAGATGGTTTCTTCAAGACTTTCGTTTAGGAAAGCTGTCTTGACATCCATCTGCCAAATCTCATAATCCATATGAGCAGCTATGGCCAAGAGAATCCGGATCGACTTAAGCATGGCTACTGGGGAGAAGGTTTCCTCATAGTCGATTCCCTCTTTCTGAGTATACCCCTTCGCCACCAGCCTAGCTTTAAAGGTTTCCACCTTCCCGTCAGATCCTCTCTTACGTTTGTAGACCCACTTGCATCCAATGGGCTTAAACCCATCAGGCAGGTCCACAAGCTCCCAGACTTGATTGTGGTCCATTGACCCCATCTCGGATATCATTGCCTTACGCCAAGATTCTGCATCTTAATCTCGAAGTGCCTCATTGTAGTTAACTGGGTCAGGTTCAGGCATACCTGGGACTAGGTCTGAAGCCTCTCCCATGCCAACGAACCTGTCTGGCTGTCTCACAACCCTCCCACTACGACGAGGCACCACCTGTGTAGGCGCATCATCTGTGATCTCATGTGCAGTGTGTGGTGTATCTACTTGCGCTGGTGCATCAGGATTAGTAGTTTGTCATATAAGCTCTTCTAGTACTATCTTACTCTTGGGCTTGTGGTCTAAGACATAGTCTTCTTCTAAAAATCTAGCGTTGGTACTTACCACCACCTTCTGATCTTTAAGACTATAGAATAGACCACCTTTCGTTCCCCTAGGATATCCTACAAACAGCATTAATTCTGTTCTTGCATCTAACTTAGCCGTATCTGCCTTAAGCACATGTGCTGGGCAGCCCCAAATTCTGAGATGTCTTAGACTGGGCTTCCGCCCGTTCCACAACTCTATTGGGGTTGAAGGCACGGTTTTAGATGGTACAAGATTAGGAATATGCATTGCCGTTTCCAAGGCATATCCCCAGAACGAACTTGGCAAATCACTATAGCTCATCATTGGACCTAACCATTTCCATAAGAGTTCGGTTCCTCCTTTCTGCTACACCATTCTGCTGTGGCGAGCCAGGTGCAGACAACTGAGACTGAATTCCTACCTCAGTGAGGTAATCTCGAAATTCATGGGACAGGTACTACCCACCACGATCTAAATGCAGTGTCTTGATACTCTTACCATGATGCTTCTCCACATCTGCCCGAAACTCTTTGAACTTGCCAAAACATTCGGAAAAAGTATCCGTACCTAGAGTAATCATCCGTGAATGTCGCGAAATACTCATATCCCCCTCGTGCCTGGACCGTCATTGGTCCACACAAGTCAGAATGAATCAACTCTAATACTTCTTTAGCTCTATAGCCTTTTGCTTTAAAAAGTCTCTTGGTCATCTTACCTTCCAAGCAAGATTCGCAGGTTGCATAACTGCCAATATCTAATGAACCCAAAGGTCCATCATTGACCAACCTCTGAATCCTACTAAGGTTTATATGACCTAGCCTGAGATGCCAAAGATAGGTTTGATTCATTTCAGAAGGTCTCTTCCTCTTATTAATGTTAGATTCTGAGCTATCTATTTCTATGTTTTGCGCAACAGGGGAGTTAGAATTAACCACAAATAAATTGTCCACCAATGAACCAGAACAAACAAGTTTGCCATTTCTTCTAATAAAAACAGACTCATCAGAAAAAATAAACTTGTAACCGTTCTTAAAGAGTTTAGAAACCGAAATCAAGTTCTTTCTAAAACTCGGTACATAAAGACAGTTTACTAACTCTAGGTTACAATTCTCGAAATTTAACCTAAACTACTCCCACTGCTTCTACTGACACTCTTGTAGTGTCGCCCAAGTAGATATCCAATTTGCCTTCTCTAAGCTTCTGGGTTACTTGGGACCCTTGCAAAGAATTACAAACATGGTCAGTGGCACCTGAATCCACACACCAAGTATCTGTGGGAATCGCCGCTAAACATGTCTCAGTAATTAAGGCATAATTTATCGTACTTATAAGCTTTGGACAATCCGCTTTCCAATGTCCCGTCTTATTGCACTTGAAGCACTTGTCTTTTGACTTCTTCTTTGCAATATCTGGCTTAGGCACAATTTGTGCCTTTTTAGCTACTCCCACGAGCTTTCTCTTCTTCTTTCCAGCCTCAGGCTCAGAAGAAGATTCTAAAGCTTCGACTGTGACTAAAGCTCGCTTCTTCTCTTGAAGAAGACTTTTAGCCGCCATCAACTCTGCCAAGAGCTCGGATGAACTCCACAACATCTTACTTATGTTGTAGTTCAACCGAATCCGCTCATAGCTTTGAGCCGCCATCAACTCTGCCAAGAGCTCGGATGAACTCCACAACATCTTGCTTATGTTGTAGTTCAACCGAATCCGCTCATAGCTTTGAGGCAAGCACTGGAGGACAATATCGGCTTTGGTTTCACCAACGATTTCGCCTCCTCCTACCTCAACCTTGTTGATGTTACTAATCATGTCAATGACACGATCTCTCACAGGAGCGCTCTCAGCCCTAAGGACAATGTCCAAGTTACGACTTCCATCGACATTATTAGTTCCAGTTAAATTGTTGTTTTTCAAAATAGCAGCTAAAGGATTGAATGCCATATCGATTTAAACTGGAAAGTTAAACAAACAGTGTTTCAGTCATATATGCTAGAATTTTCGTAAAACATGAAAATTCAATTAATTATTGATTCCCTCAAAACAATAATATTAATCCACCAACATCTCATCCACCGGGATTCTCGCAAGCCACGCAGTGTGGACGTTTACGCTAACCCACATTCGTTTGAGAAGAACCAAGTTCATTAACTACACTATCTGACCAACGATCTTTTGATCAATGTAGCTAATAGTCGGTGCTTTCAGCCGTACAAGTAAGTAGCGTAACCTCGCGGGAGGAATACTACAGATCGTACACTAAGTGTATGCCATTACGTGACTTCTGAGTTTGTTACCTCAGGATAGTGCGCCTCAGATGGAGAGGGTGTCGCATTTCTCCTAGTTAAACTCGCTCTAGTCATCTTACTCAGAAGCTCATAGTCTAGCGATCTCGGGGCTGGACTCATCCGAATGGAGGAAGGCCCTAATGCCAACGCGCAAGCCCACCCACATCGCATATGAACCCGTAATGGTGGCCATGGGGATATAACACAACCCGCTCCCACTTAGATTTCCAAAATGAGGGTTTTTTCGGTTTTAACATGCAATTAACTAACCTAAGTTATATGCAACCATAAAACCAGACATGCTTTAATTCATGCATCTAAAATACAGCATAAAAATAAAGCATAAAAATTAAAACAATAAATACGGGAAATAAATTCGAAAAAATAAATTCCCCGACTATTATGGTTTTAATTGCTTCCATCTTCTGCCTTGATCTCGTGTCCCGTCACGTCACTCGATGGAGAGAGTCTTGAATTTCAAAAAACGAAAACTGGAGGAAAAACGGGCCAAAAACAGCCCGAACAGCCCGAACGGGTCGCCCGGGCCGCAGCACGGCCCGAGGGCCGCGCTGCCCGCGTGCGGGCGCACGGCCCTGCGCGCCTGCGCGCCCGCGCGCCCGCACGGCCGCACGGGCCGTGCGCGCGCGGGCCTGCGCGCGGCTGCTGCGCCCTGGGCGCGGCAGCTGCTGCTGGCCACCCGGCCGGCGCGACTTGCTGCCGGCGGTCGTCACCTCCTGCCGCCAACTTCTCCTTCGCTTTTTCCCACGCTATTTGGTCTTCTTGTAATTCGTTCTGGGTTTTCCTGGGTTTCTTCAAATTCATGATAACCCAAAACCCACGAATCCAAGTTGCCCACCATAACGCCTTCGATTACAAAAAAAAAATAATTTTCCTACTACAAGGCATTCTAGGAAAATTAAATAATCGAAATTACATAGAAAAAATCCTACTACAGATTTAATCTAATCCTACACGGCTTCCAGCACGTGGTTAAACTATTACAAACATTCATAATAAAATTAAATCCGGACATGTCCCGGAGTTTAATTAAAAACCATACAAACGTAACCATAATAGTCGGGATTCTAAACCACCTGCAAATAAAACCATGTAATAAATCGAACAAGCACAGAACCCCCTAAACCTCGCTTTGATACCAATTGAAAGATTTTGGTAGGATCTGGGTTTGTACCTGCTCGATTTACCACGCAACAAAAAATTCTAATAAAAGCGGAACCATAGAATAATACCTTTGAAGCGTGCACCTGGTGAATCTCTTGTATGCCTCAAAGACTATGACCTCTTGTTGTGTGGGCAACAATCTAGAAGTCAATTGATCAGCAACTCACCACAATCCACCTGCTGAAAAAATTCAGCACCTCCGCACCTAGCACGTACTGCAAACGCACTGCCCGGAGAGAGAGAAAGCAACACACGGGGCTAGTATTTTGGACCAATATTTTCGGCCACTTGATGAAGAAAACCAGCCGCCTATTTGCTAAAAATTCGTTCTTGAGAGAGAGAGAATTTTCTCTCTCTAGAATTTTATCTCTCTAGATTCTTGAATTATGAATCTCTTGAATTGTGTTTTCTGAATGGCTGATCCCTTGTCTATTTATAGAGTTACAAGAGAGACTCCAAGTTGGAATAGGATTGGTCTTTCCTACTGGGTTTCTGTTTCCCTTCAATCCTGTTTCTAGATTGATACAGATTCTGTTTCCTTCAATCCTGTTCCTGGACTGAAACACTCCCAACTGTCACAGGGATTCACTTATCCCAATCCAGTTCCTGGGATGAATCACTCCCAACTGACACAGGGATTCACTTATCCCAATCCAGTTCCTGGGATGATTCACAACCAACTGACACAAGGATTAATTAATTTCTCAATTAATTAAATCTACCTTTGTCATTAACCCAGTACATAATTAATCGTACCACTAACGGATTAATTATGGCACTACCACCCTACACCAGAATTGCTTCCGGAACAACTTAATTAAATTATATTCATAATCTCCCCATATCAAAGATATAGTGCTCGTTAATTCATTAATTTACTGATAAATTAATTCATCAACTTCTTTAATTCCGAGACTAGTACCACTCGACCTTTTTACTATACCGGACATAAGTCCACCGGCCGGGTTTAGTATAATAAACATTTCGAGCTCATCTCGGGAGCACCATCACCCCGGACGCACCGGTACATGGTTTCCTTTCGACAAGCAGCAGCACACCAAGTAACTAAACACGCGCACCCAACCTACCGAGATTATTGGCCACAATTGACCTCACCCTTTGGCAGATCAAAGTACACTATGTCTAATCCTCATGCCCGCTCGAGTCTAGGGATTTAGAGATAGAATACAAGGATCGATTTGTTTATTAAATCAGTACAAGACAAATCATTCCTAAGAGTCAAGTTCAATATGCCCCGGGCATATCTATATGATTCAATTAGTTTAGACAAACTAATTATCTGAATCACATAATAACCTAAACCGACAGTTTGTCCAAAACTGTCTCGGTTACGAACCTCATTTATATATTATGTCTTTCAACCAATGATGAGATCTACTGTGTCGCACCAGACACCTCATCATCTACTTACATAATATAAATGGACGATTAATGCACAACAAGATATGACTGAAACACAAATCGATATATTAAACTGGGAAACTGTACAATACAAGCATAGCTTATGTATCCTACTCCAACAATCTCCCACTAATACTTAAGCTGTGCTTTAAGTATACAACTACATACAATCCTACCCAATCTGCTGCTATCTATCTAGAAAAACTGTCAAGGCTCTCCTAAGCATCTGATCCCCATGCCCTTCACGTGAGCATCAAAGACTTTTAAAGTCAATGTTTTCGTGAATGGATCTGCAAGGTTATCCTCTGATGCTATCTTAGCCACGACCACATCTACCCTCTTTACGATGTCTCGTATCAGGTGGTACTTGTGCTGTATATGTTTACTCGCCTTGTGGGCTCGTGGTTCCTTCGAGTTTGCTACTGCACCGTTGTCATCACAATTAACCGTGATAGACTTTTGCAAACCAGGAATCACATCTAAGTCCACTAGGAGGTTCTTGGGCCATACTACTTCTTTCGCTGCCTCTGATGCGACAACGTACTCAGCCTCCATGGTAGAGTCCGCCATGCATTTCTGCTTGACACTCCGCCAAACTATGGCTCCACCTCCTAGAGTAAACACATACCCTGAGGTAGACTTGCTCTTGTCCCTGTCGCTTTGGAAATCTGAATCTGTGTAACCTCGGGGTACCAGCTCAAGCGCCTGATAGACCAGAACTTAGTCCCTCGTTCTGCGCAAATACCTGAGAATGCATTTTACTGCTTCCCAATGAGCTTTTCCGGGGTTACTCTGATATCTGCTCACCATGCCAACGGTATAACAGATATCAGGCCTCGTACACAACATGACATACATGAGACTTCCTACTGCCGAAGCATATGGAATTGTCTTCATGGTCTCTATCTCCTCAACAGTCTTAGGAGACTGTTCCTTAGATAGAAACACTCCATGCCTGAAAGGTAGAAAACCTTTCTTGGAGTTCTGCATGTTAAAACGGGCCAGAATCGTGTCTATGTATGAAGCTTGGGAGAGCGATAATGAACGTTTCCTACGATCTCGAATAATCTTGATCCCAAGGATATGTCCCGCTTCCCCTAAGTCCTTCATATCAAATTGCTTGGACAGCCATGCCTTTACGTCTGATAACACTTTCTTGTTGTTGCCAATCAATAGAATGTCATCTACGTAAAGCACAAGAAACACCACTGAGTTTCTATCACGTCTGCGATATACACATTGCTCATCCGGACACTGAGTAAATCCAAAGGACTGGATTACTTCATCAAACCGGATGTTCCAAGATCTGGATGCCTGCTTAAGTCCATAAATAGACCTCTTAAGCCAGCAAACCTTATGCTCTTGGCATTTTTCAATGAATCCCTCTGGTTGCTGCATAAAGATGGTTTCTTCAAGACTTTCGTTTAGGAAAGCTGTCTTGACATCCATCTGCCAAATCTCATAATCCATATGAGCAGCTATGGCCAAGAGAATCCGGATCGACTTAAGCATGGCTACTGGGGAGAAGGTTTCCTCATAGTCGATTCCCTCTTTCTGAGTATACCCCTTCGCCACCAGCCTAGCTTTAAAGGTTTCCACCTTCCCGTCAGATCCTCTCTTACGTTTGTAGACCCACTTGCATCCAATGGGCTTAAACCCATCAGGCAGGTCCACAAGCTCCCAGACTTGATTGTGGTCCATTGACCCCATCTCGGATATCATTGCCTTACGCCAAGATTCTGCATCTTAATCTCGAAGTGCCTCATTGTAGTTAACTGGGTCAGGTTCAGGCATACCTGGGACTAGGTCTGAAGCCTCTCCCATGCCAACGAACCTGTCTGGCTGTCTCACAACCCTCCCACTACGACGAGGCACCACCTGTGTAGGCGCATCATCTGTGATCTCATGTGCAGTGTGTGGTGTATCTACTTGCGCTGGTGCATCAGGATTAGTAGTTTGTCATATAAGCTCTTCTAGTACTATCTTACTCTTGGGCTTGTGGTCTAAGACATAGTCTTCTTCTAAAAATCTAGCGTTGGTACTTACCACCACCTTCTGATCTTTAAGACTATAGAATAGACCACCTTTCGTTCCCCTAGGATATCCTACAAACAGCATTAATTCTGTTCTTGCATCTAACTTAGCCGTATCTGCCTTAAGCACATGTGCTGGGCAGCCCCAAATTCTGAGATGTCTTAGACTGGGCTTCCGCCCGTTCCACAACTCTATTGGGGTTGAAGGCACGGTTTTAGATGGTACAAGATTAGGAATATGCATTGCCGTTTCCAAGGCATATCCCCAGAACGAACTTGGCAAATCACTATAGCTCATCATTGGACCTAACCATTTCCATAAGAGTTCGGTTCCTCCTTTCTGCTACACCATTCTGCTGTGGCGAGCCAGGTGCAGACAACTGAGACTGAATTCCTACCTCAGTGAGGTAATCTCGAAATTCATGGGACAGGTACTACCCACCACGATCTAAATGCAGTGTCTTGATACTCTTACCATGATGCTTCTCCACATCTGCCCGAAACTCTTTGAACTTGCCAAAACATTCGGAAAAAGTATCCGTACCTAGAGTAATCATCCGTGAATGTCGCGAAATACTCATATCCCCCTCGTGCCTGGACCGTCATTGGTCCACACAAGTCAGAATGAATCAACTCTAATACTTCTTTAGCTCTATAGCCTTTTGCTTTAAAAAGTCTCTTGGTCATCTTACCTTCCAAGCAAGATTCGCAGGTTGCATAACTGCCAATATCTAATGAACCCAAAGGTCCATCATTGACCAACCTCTGAATCCTACTAAGGTTTATATGACCTAGCCTGAGATGCCAAAGATAGGTTTGATTCATTTCAGAAGGTCTCTTCCTCTTATTAATGTTAGATTCTGAGCTATCTATTTCTATGTTTTGCGCAACAGGGGAGTTAGAATTAACCACAAATAAATTGTCCACCAATGAACCAGAACAAACAAGTTTGCCATTTCTTCTAATAAAAACAGACTCATCAGAAAAAATAAACTTGTAACCGTTCTTAAAGAGTTTAGAAACCGAAATCAAGTTCTTTCTAAAACTCGGTACATAAAGACAGTTTACTAACTCTAGGTTACAATTCTCGAAATTTAACCTAAACTACTCCCACTGCTTCTACTGACACTCTTGTAGTGTCGCCCAAGTAGATATCCAATTTGCCTTCTCTAAGCTTCTGGGTTACTTGGGACCCTTGCAAAGAATTACAAACATGGTCAGTGGCACCTGAATCCACACACCAAGTATCTGTGGGAATCGCCGCTAAACATGTCTCAGTAATTAAGGCATAATTTATCGTACTTATAAGCTTTGGACAATCCGCTTTCCAATGTCCCGTCTTATTGCACTTGAAGCACTTGTCTTTTGACTTCTTCTTTGCAATATCTGGCTTAGGCACAATTTGTGCCTTTTTAGCTACTCCCACGAGCTTTCTCTTCTTCTTTCCAGCCTCAGGCTCAGAAGAAGATTCTAAAGCTTCGACTGTGACTAAAGCTCGCTTCTTCTCTTGAAGAAGACTTTTAGCCGCCATCAACTCTGCCAAGAGCTCGGATGAACTCCACAACATCTTACTTATGTTGTAGTTCAACCGAATCCGCTCATAGCTTTGAGCCGCCATCAACTCTGCCAAGAGCTCGGATGAACTCCACAACATCTTGCTTATGTTGTAGTTCAACCGAATCCGCTCATAGCTTTGAGGCAAGCACTGGAGGACAATATCGGCTTTGGTTTCACCAACGATTTCGCCTCCTCCTACCTCAACCTTGTTGATGTTACTAATCATGTCAATGACACGATCTCTCACAGGAGCGCTCTCAGCCCTAAGGACAATGTCCAAGTTACGACTTCCATCGACATTATTAGTTCCAGTTAAATTGTTGTTTTTCAAAATAGCAGCTAAAGGATTGAATGCCATATCGATTTAAACTGGAAAGTTAAACAAACAGTGTTTCAGTCATATATGCTAGAATTTTCGTAAAACATGAAAATTCAATTAATTATTGATTCCCTCAAAACAATAATATTAATCCACCAACATCTCATCCACCGGGATTCTCGCAAGCCACGCAGTGTGGACGTTTACGCTAACCCACATTCGTTTGAGAAGAACCAAGTTCATTAACTACACTATCTGACCAACGATCTTTTGATCAATGTAGCTAATAGTCGGTGCTTTCAGCCGTACAAGTAAGTAGCGTAACCTCGCGGGAGGAATACTACAGATCGTACACTAAGTGTATGCCATTACGTGACTTCTGAGTTTGTTACCTCAGGATAGTGCGCCTCAGATGGAGAGGGTGTCGCATTTCTCCTAGTTAAACTCGCTCTAGTCATCTTACTCAGAAGCTCATAGTCTAGCGATCTCGGGGCTGGACTCATCCGAATGGAGGAAGGCCCTAATGCCAACGCGCAAGCCCACCCACATCGCATATGAACCCGTAATGGTGGCCATGGGGATATAACACAACCCGCTCCCACTTAGATTTCCAAAATGAGGTTTTTTCGGTTTTAACATGCAATTAACTAACCTAAGTTATATGCAACCATAAAACCAGACATGCTTTAATTCATGCATCTAAAATACAGCATAAAAATAAAGCATAAAAATTAAAACAATAAATACGGGAAATAAATTCGAAAAAATAAATTCCCCGACTATTATGGTTTTAATTGCTTCCATCTTCTGCCTTGATCTCGTGTCCCGTCACGTCACTCGATGGAGAGAGTCTTGAATTTCAAAAAACGAAAACTGGAGGAAAAACGGGCCAAAAACAGCCCGAACAGCCCGAACGGGTCGCCCGGGCCGCAGCACGGCCCGAGGGCCGCGCTGCCCGCGCGCGGGCGCACGGCCCTGCGCGCCCGCACGGCCGCACGGGCCGTGCGCGCGCGGGCCTGCGCGCGGCTGCTGCGCCCTGGGCGCGGCAGCTGCTGCTGCTGCGCCCTTGGTGCGGCAGCAGCTGCTGCTGGCCACCCGGCCGGCGCGACTTGCTGCCGGCGGTCGTCGCCGGCGTCGCCTCCTGCCGCCAACTTCTCCTTCGCTTTTTCCCACGCTATTTGGTCTTCTTGTAATTCATTCTGGGTTTTCCTGGGTTTCTTCAAATTCATGATAACCCAAAACCCACGAATCCAAGTTGCCCACCATTACGCCTTCGATTACAAAAAAAAATAATTTTCCTACTACAAGGCATTCTAGGAAAATTAAATAATCGAAATTACATAGAAAAAATCCTACTACAGATTTAATCTAATCCTACACGGCTTCCAGCACGTGGTTAAACTATTACAAACATTCATAATAAAATTAAATCCGGACATGTCCCGGAGTTTAATTAAAAACCATACAAACGTAACCATAATAGTCGGGATTCTAAACCACCTGCAAATAAAACCATGTAATAAATCGAACAAGCACAGAACCCCCTAAACCTCGCTTTGATACCAATTGAAAGATTTTGGTAGGATCTGGGTTTGTACCTGCTCGATTTACCACGCAACAAAAAATTCTAATAAAAGCGGAACCATAGAATAATACCTTTGAAGCGTGCACCTGGTGAATCTCTTGTATGCCTCAAAGACTATGACCTCTTGTTGTGTGGGCAACAATCTAGAAGTCAATTGATCAGCAACTCACCACAATCCACCTGCTGAAAAAATTCAGCACCTCCGCACCTAGCACGTACTGCAAACGCACTGCCCGGAGAGAGAGAAAGCAACACACGGGGCTAGTATTTTGGACCAATATTTTCGGCCACTTGATGAAGAAAACCAGCCGCCTATTTGCTAAAAATTCGTTCTTGAGAGAGAGAGAATTTTCTCTCTCTAGAATTTTATCTCTCTAGATTCTTGAATTATGAATCTCTTGAATTGTGTTTTCTGAATGGCTGATCCCTTGTCTATTTATAGAGTTACAAGAGAGACTCCAAGTTGGAATAGGATTGGTCTTTCCTACTGGGTTTCTGTTTCCCTTCAATCCTGTTTCTAGATTGATACAGATTCTGTTTCCTTCAATCCTGTTCCTGGACTGAAACACTCCCAACTGTCACAGGGATTCACTTATCCCAATCCAGTTCCTGGGATGAATCACTCCCAACTGACACAGGGATTCACTTATCCCAATCCAGTTCCTGGGATGATTCACAACCAACTGACACAAGGATTAATTAATTTCTCAATTAATTAAATCTACCTTTGTCATTAACCCAGTACATAATTAATCGTACCACTAACGGATTAATTATGGCACTACCACCCTACACCAGAATTGCTTCCGGAACAACTT
The DNA here is from genome assembly GCA_030378225.1 of Knoxia roxburghii. NCBI lineage: Eukaryota > Viridiplantae > Streptophyta > Magnoliopsida > Gentianales > Rubiaceae > Knoxia > Knoxia roxburghii. The sequence goes on along the minus strand of CM059420.1, from coordinate 36,812,599 downwards.
AATTAAATTATATTCATAATCTCCCCATATCAAAGATATAGTGCTCGTTAATTCATTAATTTACTGATAAATTAATTCATCAACTTCTTTAATTCCGAGACTAGTACCACTCGACCTTTTTACTATACCGGACATAAGTCCACCGGCCGGGTTTAGTATAATAAACATTTCGAGCTCATCTCGGGAGCACCATCACCCCGGACGCACCGGTACATGGTTTCCTTTCGACAAGCAGCAGCACACCAAGTAACTAAACACGCGCACCCAACCTACCGAGATTATTGGCCACAATTGACCTCACCCTTTGGCAGATCAAAGTACACTATGTCTAATCCTCATGCCCGCTCGAGTCTAGGGATTTAGAGATAGAATACAAGGATCGATTTGTCTATTAAATCAGTACAAGACAAATCATTCCTAAGAGTCAAGTTCAATATGCCCCGGGCATATCTATATGATTCAATTAGTTTAGACAAACTAATTATCTGAATCACATAATAACCTAAACCGACAGTTTGTCCAAAACTGTCTCGGTTACGAACCTCATTTATATATTATGTCTTTCAACCAATGATGAGATCTACTGTGTCGCACCAGACACCTTATCATCTACTTACATAATATAAATGGACGATTAATGCACAACAAGATATGACTGAAACACAAATCGATATATTAAACTGGGAAACTGTACAATACAAGCATAGCTTATGTATCCTACTCCAACAGGTTGCGGGGAAGGCACTCCCGCGACAACGGCCCACAGCTTCTAATAGGAAGAAGAGAGCAGGAAGAGGTGTCCCTCTCCGTGATCTGGTAGATGATGAGAGCGACAGGGAGGAGGAGCAGCCTTTCATTGGCGGCAGGGAGGAGGAGCAGCCTTTCATTGGCGGAGATGGGTTTCCTTCACCATCAGGACGCGATGAGCAGCGCCCACCAGGTCAGTTTAGAAATTTCGACGAATATCATTTACATTTATTTATTTCTCGTATTACGTTTTGCAATTTGAATTGTTAGTGTTAAATAAATTTGTTTATAGTAAATAATTTATTGAATTTAGTTGCAAATAAGCGTGGGCGGAAAGACACGTCTTGGATTGTGACGGAGCTGTGTACTGGTGGACCCATAGATGGGTCTGTTATTCCTAGTTGGAAAGGCCATGTGGCCTACAGATATAGACAGGACGGGGAGGATGGTGAGGAGGCATTACCACCTAGGACGCAGTTGCGATGCCACAATAGGTCAGGTTCTTGTGAGCGACTTGTTAAGTGGTTGGCCGCCATGCCTGACGACTGTCAGAGATTGTTGAGGGGTACCGGTTTGGCTCACCTGCCATCTATCATGCACACGGCCATTGATGCGCCGCTTATATGTGCATTCATTGAGAGGTGGCAGCCCGATACGAACACCTTTCATCTCCCTATCGGTGAGATGACTATTCTTCTGCACGATGTGTGGGAGATACTTCGTGTCCCCGTAGAAGGCAGTATGGTCGCTGATCGTACTGACAAGAGTGTGATGTGGGGACTCTGTAGAGATCTGTTGCAGGTGTCAGCGAGAGATGGGGATTGGATTACCAATCACACAGATGGTGGGGTACTATCTGAGTTCGTGTTCACGAGGCGGGCGATTTCGGAGACGCATACTATGCACATGCCCCATGATTTGGAGGCTTGGTTGTGGCTGGCCATTGGTTGTACTTTATTGGTGGACAAGAGTTCCAATAAGATTAGGCCACAGCACATAGTACAAATTAGGGGCCAGTTGCACAATGTGCATCAGTATGCTTGGGGAACCTCTGCACTAGCTTACCTGTATAGACATTTAGGTAAGGCTAGTAGAGGTAACTGTAGCGGGATGGCAGGTTGTTTGACGCTGCTTCAGGCATGGATATACGAGCATTTTCCGGCGTTCAGGCCGCACTCTGTGCCTATGTCTGACGATCCACACGTGTCGCGCGCTGCTTTGTGGAGTGTTGGCATCTGACAGGGCACCACTTCCCGTCTCCGGAGGTATCGACATGCACTTGACCACCTGCGACCGGAGGAGGTATGTTAAACTATATTTGTACCTTTTTATAATTACAGTTTTAGTTAAATTGTAAATATTCCGTAAATATCTAACAACAATTGTATATGTTAAAGGTGACATGGACACCGTACGGTATGTATCCACATCTCCGCACCCCGATCACCACGTACAGGGGATTGATCGCATGTGGCGACGAGGTTGAGCCGTACATGCCGGATAGGTGCGTGCGCCAGTTGGGGTTCGTTCAGGATATCCCATGCGCCATCCTCCGACCGAAGGCGGCGTACAGGCCGTATTCCAGTGGGTACAATGTGGATTACGATTTGGAGTTCGCCAAGAGCGTATGACAGTCTGCAATGTTCTCTAGTATACGGCCTGATCTCCTGCAGCATTCAGAGTATCCCGGCGCTACCACACCTGAGTACATCACATGGTTTCGCCTTCACTCCCACCCGTACCTGTTCCTCGATGGCCCCCCCGATGATGATGGTGGATTTCCGCCCCGCACCAACACAGAATATGTATGTAACTTGTTTTTATATTTAATTTTATTTAATAATATTTTTTCATTGGTTTTGAATATAGACAATTACTAATTAATTTCATCTTGTTGACTTTGTAGTGGGTGAGCCGATTTACACATTTAACTGAGCGAGCCGTACATGTCATAAGAGATCATGGATTACCAGAGACGGACGAAATGGAGGAAGCGTTGAGGGCGGAGCTAGATCGATGGCATTTAGCTGGGTGATTGTAGCAGATTACTGTATATGTATATATGTATGTTTGTTTTAGATTGTGATGCTATGACGATTCTGTTATGTTATTATTTACATGCTTAATCCTTTTTTAGTTGTTTGGTATTCAATGCTATTTTGATATCGAAATTGGAAAAATAAATAAATGACAATTATGAAAAAGAACAATGTAATCTTCAAATCAAAGTTCAATGCTACAAACAATCATGGTCCGCAAATCATGTCCCAATGGTCCAGCCTATTTTTAAATTCATCGGATGCTGCAAACGTAGCCATAGATTCATCGCAATGATGTCTCCACAACAATGCCAATGAAGGTACAGGACAATCATCAGTCAAACGGACATGAACGAAATGATTACCACGAACGTGTGCAATGGCTATCTGACGAGATGGTCTTCCCCTGCCCCGTAACTGCCTCAAAGGTAAAATGGAGAAACAACAACCGCGAGTGAGACTGAGATGGATTACCAATGCGTTTGCATAAGTGGCGATAGCAAACAAGTCCGTTGGGGTGATCATCCAGCCAGCAAAGGGGCATGGTGATGAAAAATGATTCAATCGACCAGTTGCCCAAGCAATAGGATCTGCGCCGGCTGCAAAAAGATCCTGTGGTAGACATGCACGGAGGAGCGGTATGTAAGTATCCTGATGCATAAGAATCTCGCCAACAGACGCATTTCGGACCGTCTCCCATTCATTTTCATTGCCATACAGACCGTATGCAACAGCGCGAAATCCGCAATTGCCATCTGCCTCTACGTCCGTAATGCCATTGCAGAAAGGATGGACATAATGTGGAATCATGGGAATACTTTCACTATCCGCTCTAACTGTAAATTGGAATATAAACAAGTAATAGTAAATTTTAGTCTTACAGAAAAATTAAAGTAACCAATCCATCTAATTGAGAAAAAAAAACATATATTACCTTCCTCGAAGTGCAACGATCTCTGAGAAGATCTCCTAGATGCATCACTGCGTCTTGAACCTTTCTCTCCTAGATGCATCACTGCATCACTGATGGATGTAATCTTGGGCGACCCCTTGATGTTGACAAAATAGCTGGCTCAAACACACTTGAATTGTCAGGATTCAGCGAAGCGCTCCACTTGACGATAAGATCACGCATAACCACGCGTGGACTGCTCTCGAATCTAGGAACGAGTTACTCGCGGAAGAATCTGTTGAAAAAATTAATTGCAAAAAGTAAAATTTAATATGTGTTAAATATATGTAAATAAGCAAAACATTGTAAAATAACATACTTAATATAAATCATACCTAAGTTCCTCAGAAATAGTGTTCGAACCCACTTCGGATGGCTCAATCGTCAATCTCTTCCCAAACTCGTGCACCATTTCAATAGTGATCGTGTCACGCGATTCCTTCAACTTCCAAATTTCACACGCACAAGGAATCCCATGGGTCGTCTTGCAGACACACCCACATCGCTCAAACAAGTCATTACCCAACTTACTAATCCTTTCAACTTGTTCACTTATCAATTCCAAACAATGGTGCGACACATAACCATTCAATAATTCATAAGGAAAACACATCATAGCGGTTGCTTTCTTGGAAATGCATGCCTCAAGCGTTTCCCTAAAAAATACATAAATCAAGTAAAACGTACATGCATTAAATTAATAAATTAAGTATTGAATCATGTTAAGTAATCAAGGTATGAGTGCATAATTTAAATAAATACAGTAAGTACGGAATTAAACTATGTAATAAATTTACCTTATCTGTGATAGCTGGTAATTGACATGGTCGTCAATCACACCAAACAACGTGTCAAGAGAGTAGGTGCCGGCATTCATCCAATCCTTAAGAGCAGCATGAGTGCTCTCCACTCTGTTACTACTAGTGTTGCCAAAATGCAGAATTTTGTTTGTCCAAGCCCTACAAAACATCTCTTTGTACACCAGCCATGTCCTCTCCAAATATATAACAACAGACGGCGCAACCATAGAATAACTGTCCTTCAGCCGCTTTAGTAACATTTCATACTCTTCCACGGTTGGCGAATTAACAATTGCCTTCCAAAGCTTTTTTATTGCTTTTTTCCTGTCACCTTCACCAACAAGCTTTTTCAGCTGATTATCGACATCACGGTCGATATGCCACAAACATAACAGATGGTGTGATCTAGGAAAATGATCCCGTATAGGATCCATCAAACCCATCTCTCGATCAGAAACAATAGCACTAGGACAATTTTCAACATCCAACAACGCTCTCAACTGCTCAAACACCCAATCATAAGTAATTTTTTTCTCATCTCTCAAAAGGGCACAAGCAATATTAAAATTCTTGTTGGAAGGAGTCATACCAATTATTTCAAAGAGTGGCATCTTGTACTTGTTGGTCTTGTATGTTGCATCCACCACAATCACCCAATAATATCTGTTCAACAACTGAATTGACATTGGATGCGCTATGAATGCATGTGTGATCACGTCTGTGCCATCTTCTGTCAAAACTTTCACATAATAATGCTTCTCCTCGGCGTAATGCACAAACTGCTGCCCAATATTTCTACCTTCAAATGTTGCCTTTCTGTCAGCAGATTTCAGATTGTTTACCTGCCTCACTGTAACATTATCTCCAGGATGCGTCTCAGCAAGGTGATTCCGAATCAGCTTAGGCTTCATATTTGCATTGTTCAAAGATCTAGCAACCTGTCTGGCATCATCACTCAACCGGCTGAGCTGTCTGTGCCCCTCTGGATACACTATAGCAGTGTGATTGTGCATGGATTTTTCACCTGGTGTAACTTTGACCCACCAACCATTAACCATCACCTCCTTGCAATATAACTTGAACATACACTTACACCCTCGCCGTTTGGTGTTCTTCCTCTGTTGTGGGGGAGGCCCTTGTTCAACCGGATCTCTAAATCTGTTACAACGATATGTGACCGATTTACCACTATTACCCTTCCCTACTTTAATCAGCTCGAAACGAAATGAAAGAGCCAAGTCTGAATAATAAGTGTATGCTGCTTCTTCAGTAGGAAAGAAGCCAGGACACTTAAACTCATGACTCAAATCCCTCTGAAGGTCGGGCAATCCATTTGGATCCTGCGTCATTAATCAAATTCAAACTAATAGTAAGTACTTACATAAACAATGTGCAATATTTCCATGAAAAAATCACGAATGTGAGTAGGTATTTTTTAAATAAATCACGCAAACAATGTGCAACATTTCCATGAAAAAATTGCATGCAAATACGGTTTTTCAGAAAAATCGCCTGCAATTGGCGATTTTTCATGGAAAAATCGCACAATGCAGGCGATTTTCCTGTGAAAAATCGCAGCCATTGTGCGATTTTCTCTGAAAAATCGCACGCATTGTGCGATTTTTCCATGAAAAATCGCACGCATTGTGCGATTTTTCCATGAAAAATCGCCTGCTTTTTGCGATTTTGCCTTGGAAAATCGCAAAAAGCAGGCAATTTTCCAAAGAAAAATCGCCTATAATTGGCGAATTTTGGGTAAAAAATCGCCAACACTGGGCAATTTTTTACACCACATTCGCCAATTATGGGCGATTTTCCCCAATAAAATTGCAAAATATGTGCGATTTTTTTGGCAGCATGATAAAAACAATACAAAAGTATTAGATTCGTACCATTTTTGCGTCAATTTTGAAGTAGACTCTATCCCAAGCTGAACGAACGATGCGTTTCAATTTGTTTCTCCGATTTTAAACGTTTTTGAATGATTTGGAAGGCTTTCGTAAGATTTTTTGAGGGAGTTTTGAATGTTTTGAGATGTTTTTTGAATTTTGTGAAGTATATTACTTATTCATACATTAAGGGCATTTTTGTCATTTCATTTTTTTTTGTGTGCTACAAATAGTAAATTTGTGCTACAAATAGTAAGATCCTTTTGGAGCAGGGCAGCAATTTTGGAAGACTCAAGTTTGGAGTCATATTTTTCTGATGGGTCATGACTGGAGAGTGGACTTTGTCTTTAGTGTGGGAAGAATGCAGTTTTATTAGATTTTTTTGGGAAGATATTTTGAAGAGTGGACTTCGGGGAGTAAAGAGGGGATTTTTGGAATATTAGGTAGGCAGCAGTTTTTTTTAAACTTTGGGTTTGCTTTTGGCCACGACTGGAGGCAATTTTTGTGGTGCCCACCATTTTTGGAGACAAATTTGGCATGAGGGTTTTGGGCAATTGAGCTTGGGACAGCAGCTTCAGATTATGGGCGGCTCTCCTGCAGAAGGCTTCGCTTCTATTGATTAGTACTATTTCTAGTTCTGAATTTTTAGTTCTGAAATTGATGGCATACAATTTTAATTCTGTTTTTATTAGTTTAATTATGAGTAGCAAAATTTGTAGTCTAGCCAAGGGAATCAAACCCCTCGATGTTACATTAATCGAGAGATCGAATTGCTTTAATATTAATTGATTACTGATTTTCTTATTTATTCTTGTGCACTTTTTAAGGATTATTTGACACTGTTTGTATAGCTGGTAGCATGCAGGCTTTCCTAGGTAATCCAATCCACTGGAATACACGAGGTTCTGTATTCCCTAGAGTCAATGAAACTAATCACGTGGTACGTAATTAGTGAGTTGAAAATAATAAATAATCAATTACAATTAAGCTAATTGGGTTAATTGTAGTTGAACTGGGTCCTTGGCTATCGTGATCTAGATTTTAAGAGGTTCCAGAATTGATCATAGATTATAGACGCAATTAACGGAGGTTCCTTAATTACCGGCTTAAACTAATAGGATTGAATTGCTAGGATGTTCCAACAATAAAAACCGGTGTAATCAGTTGTTAGTTAATACATTTTTGCATCAAGGATCGATTAGTGCATCGAGGTGGTCCAATTCCCTTGACTAGATATTTTTCCAAATTTGATTTTACAATTTATTTAATTTCTTGTCGTTAATTTTAATTTAATTTTCGTTAGTAGTTTTAAATAACAACAACCCCCCATTTTGGTTACACACTTTTGACTAAATTTATTTGACTCTGGTGCTACCTGTGGATACGATCCTACTCGCTTTATACTATTTTTAATAGCTTATAAAGTAGGTTTATTTTTAATTGGCCTGACAACCCATTACCTTCGCTTCATTCATCATCGCTGACTCCAATGACATCACTTTCATCACCGAACCTCGTGATTTCTTCATACCTGAAATTATCTGAGGAATTTTGTCTTCACTGTCAAAGTCAAGAACTTTTGTTGAAAGCTCCACTTAGTTTGAACAGAGTTGTGTAAATTATCTGTAACCGTTAAGTCTCAAAGATTAAGAAAATTGTCACTTTGGTCACAAAATTACTACTCCATTAGCAGTAACGACAAGCATTGCATTGAAGCTACACATTTTTCACCACATAATACAACAGTAATCTTACTCACCATCCGCCATAATACTTCCTTTCTTCCTCTTTCACTCTTATTTTCTTACTCTTTCTCTCCATTTTGATTACAGCCATCTTCTCCTCCCCCACTTCTCCTGTATTCTTCTTCCCATTTCCCCATTTTCCTGCATCATTTTTTTTAACTGAGATGGAGTCCATAAGCATTTTGGTACTCCTCAGACCCGGAATTCTCTGACGATGGATTACACAAGTTGTGATCGGCCATAAATTATTTGTTACGTTTATAGAAGAAAAAACATAGTCACCCCACCTCAAAATTTGAGTTTTCTCTGTAATACGATTTTTATCTATACAAATCAAAACAAGATAACCTTGGTGTATAAATAATGGAGTGAAACGATGATGAAAGACTCAATATGGCAAGAAAAAAAAAAACCTCAGTGAATTCCGGGTATGAGGTGTAAGGTTTTGGACTTAACGTTAATATATAAATATGGTTATTGTACATTAAAGTGTTACGCCTAATTACGCCTAATTAAAGTGATCAATTAAGTTTAATAAGGCATAAGTATCTTTTAAGTATGGAATATTATTGTGCAGAAATCGGTATATTCTTATAGTTACTTTTTTGCGATGGGTGAAACTGTAATTTAAGAAACCCTAATATTATAAATAAAGGTTATGGTCCCCGGGTGAATCAAGACTTTCTGTTTTTCTTATTCCCCATCAATAAGAAAAATACTAGGGAAACTACCTCTCTGGAAAGGAGGCTGATAATCACCTGGAAGACCATTGCCGGGATTCATCACGAGATTAATTCAACTGTCAGTTCAGCTGCTTGATCTATCAATCAATCGCTATGGATCAAGGCACGCTTCCGCTTCAGTCTATCCCAATAATTGATTGAAGGTTTAATGTTCTTAAGAATTAATTTCCTTACAAGTGGTATCAAAGCCACCTTCATATCAATTATGTGGAAATTAATTAAATTAAATTATTATTAATTCCATAATTATTTGGTTGATTTTGGTTTAATTTTCGATGAAAAAATTGCATCTTTTCTTTAATAATTTGGATATGCAATTTTGCTATTTGGAAATTGGAGTCGTTTTTTTGGTTTGCAATTTTTGTTTTGGCTATGGAAATTGCGGCAATGGCTCCGTTCGCTGTTTTTTGGTTTTCTTGGTCGCCGCCCACCTCCGCCATAAGGTTTCTTTTTTGGTTCGGTTTTTAGCCTTCTTCTCCCCGTTCCTGTTAAAGCTTTTGGATTCCGGTTTTAACGGCTCGCCGCTCACCATCATCGTTTTTAAATGGTTCATTTGGTTCCGGATGCGGACTTCGTTTTTAGTTTCTATCAGAGCCGCAAGAACCGTCGCTGTGTCACCTCCGTCGGGAATGGAACGGTCGCGAAAGATGCGACCGCCGGAGATCTCCATTCTTCGTCAGCAGGCGACAACGACGCCTGCGTTTTCGGTCTTTAGTTTTGGTAAAACCATCACCGTTGTCTTCGCGGCGTTCGGTTTTGCTGTGAAGACGTCGGTGGAGACGATGGTGGGCAGTAGGGAAGGCTTTTAATCCCGCTCGCCGTCTTCCGTCAAGTTTTTTGGTTGCCGGCTGCAGACTTCGAGACTCCGCTGCAGGTTTCTGTTTTCGCTGCTACTTTCGGCCTCGTTCTCCGCCGTCTTAGGTCGCGCGGTGGAGACGTCGATGTGGTGGTGCGGATACCGATGGGAGTTGCAGGAAGAAGCGGCGGTGGCGGGTGTTGGGCAGCGGCGGTGGCTGCTGGTTTTGTTTGAAGAAGAAGAAAGAAAAACATCTTAGGGTTTTGTTTTAAGAATTGCAATTTCATTCCTCAAGTTAATTAGTTTTTTAAATTATTCCTGCATATTTTGTTATAATTCAGTTAGGTCCGGAAACTTTTATGATTTTTTATCTGGCCCTAAATTATTAAAGAACTTACAGATTTAGCTACAACTTTTAGGAAATTGTAATTTTAACCCTAAAGTTAAAAGAAATCACATTTTGAACTATTTAAGTTTGGAAAAATTTTATTTGGTTGCAAAATTTTTTCAAAACTTTAATTAGTTCAGATTTTGGGATTACAGATAATATGATTTATTTATTTTGACATAAAATATAAGGTTTATAAGACCTAGTATATTTTGGTTGATTAGATGACATAAAAAGTTGCCAAAGTAACATCTTTTGTGTTTGATGATCAATTTTAAATTACCAAGGTGATTGTGTGTGTTTTAATATCATGCGGGTGACGATCGGCCCAAAGGAATGTCCTCACTTGGCCGAAATTAAAACATACTTGCGGTAATAAATATGTGACAATATTAGGTTTTTCCATGTGAATAATAAGTCGGCCCAAAGGAAGGCTTATTATTTGACAGGAGTGTATTGTCAATATTTGATTACTGCAACAAGAGTATCACTTGCAAATTGATGTTTCTGTCCAAAAACTAAACCCAATGTTGCACTAGATATCTTGTGATGGGGATGTCAATTTAAATTTTGTCATATTTTTATTTAGTGTGAGCTTATGTTTGGTTATTTTGTTTTTCCAGTTGATTCTGCTGCAATTATTTCTGCCAATGTTAATTCTATTCCAACACTTAATAGTGCAAATTTCAAGAATTGGAAGGACAATGTTCTGATAGTTCTTGGTTGCATGGATCTAGACCTTGCGCTTCGGTCTGATTGCCCCCTGCTCTTACGGATACTAGTTCCTCTGAGGAAAAAAAGGAACATGGAGCGGTGGGAGCGATCAAATCGCATGAGTCTAATGATCATGAAGCGGTCAATTCCGGAAACCTTTAGGGGCACTATTCAAGAGGAAAACAATGCCAATTTGTTCCTGCAAGAACTCGAAAAGTCTTTTGTTAAAAATGATAAAGGGGAAACAAGCACTCTCTTGAGTAAACTTGTTTCCATGAGGTATAAGAGTTCTGGGAACATAAGGGAGTACATTTTGCAGATGTCTAATGTTGCTTTAAAATTAAAGGCACTAAAGTTAGACTTGTCTGATGACTTGTTGGTACATTTGGTACTTATTTCCCTTCCTGCACAGTTTGGCAGTTTAAAGTCAGTTATAACTGCCAAAAGGAAAAATGGGATCTTAACGAACTCATTTCTCACTGTGTGCAAGAAGAGGAAAGATTGAAGCAAGAAAAGACTGAGAGTGCTCATTTGGCAACAACCTCTAAACAGAATAATAAGAACAAAAGGAAAAAGAAGGATAAGGAAGTTGCAGTTGCAGCACCACAAAAGAAACAGACTAAGGAATCCTCTTGTTTCTTCTGTCGTGATACTTCTCATCAAAAGAAACAATGCACCAAATATCATGCTTGGCGTGCGAAGAAAGGTATGGTCATTGTTAATGTTTGTTCTGAGGTTAATTTGGTTTCAGTACCAAGACATACTTGGTGGGTAGATTCTGGTGCTACTGCTCACATAAGTGTGTCTTTGCAGGGTTGCCTCCATTATCGCAAACCAATTGATGCTGAAAGAATCATCTATGTGGGGAATGGCGAGACGGCTGAAGTTGAGGCAATAGGCACATTTAGGTTGTTATTAAAGACTGGTTTTTATTTGGATTTGGAAGACACTTATGTTGTTCCGTCATTTAGACGGAATTTAATTTCTGTTTCTTTATTGGACAAATCAGGTTACTTTTGTCTTCTTGGAAACAATAAAGTTAGTCTTTCATTTAATTCAAAGCAGGTTGGAACTGGCTCTTTAATTAGTAATGATAACCTTTATTTGCTTGATACTATTGTTTCATACAATGAAACCTTGCATGTGGATACACGTGGTACTAAACGCAAATTAATCAATGAGAATTCTATTACTCTTTGGCATAAGCGCTTAGGTCACATCTCTAGACAGAGAATTGAAAGACTTGTGTCAAATGGAATTCTTGATCCATTGGACTCTACAGATTCTCAAATCTGTGTTGAGTGCATTAAGGGAAAACAGACAGACAAAAAGAGATTCGAGGCTGAAAGATCTAAAGATGTCTTAGAACTGATACATACAGATATTTGTGGGCCATTCCCTACGGTTTCTTGGAATGGTCAAACATATTTTATCACGTTCATAGATGATTTTTCACGATATGGTTACCTTTATCTCATTCATGAGAAGTCACAAGCCCTAAACGTGTTCAAAAGCTTTAAGGCTGAAGTTGAAAATCAGCTTGGAAAAAGCATTAAGGCTGTCAGATCTGATCATGGTGGTGAATACTACAGTAGATATGATGGATCAGGTGAACAACGTCCGGGCCCATTTGCTAAATTCCTCGATGAGTGTGGCATTGTCCTACAGTACACCATGCCTGGTAGTCCTACTATGAATGGTGTTGCTGAAAAGCGAAATAGGACAATTAAAGATATGGTAAGAAGTATGATAAGTCGTACTTCTTTACCGAATACACTCTGGGGTGAAGCACTAAAGACTGCAACCTATATACTTAACAGAGTTCCAACTAAAGCAACTGTTCTTATGAACTATGGACTGGCAGAAAACCCAGTATTAGGCACTTTCATGTTTGGGGTTGTCCAGCTGAAGCTAGGCCTTATAAGCCTAATGAAAGAAAACTGGATTCAAGAACCATAAGTTGCTATTTTGTTGGATACGCTGAAAGGTCTAGGGGATTCAAATTCTATGATCCCAAAAGCAGATCCTTCTTTGAGACGGGAAATGCCCAATTCTTTGAGGATATTGAGTTTGGAGGGGAAGATAAGGTTAATGACTTTGTCCTTGAAGAGGAATCAGTTTCTCTTCCTATGGTTGTAATTCCTGAAGTTGTTCAAGAATTACAAGACAATGTCGATTTCCCTCATCAAGAACAAAATCATGAAGAACAAACTCAACAGCCTCAAGAACAAATGCCATTAAGAAGATCCACTAGAGAAAGGAGAAATGCTATTCCGGATGACTATATAGTGTTTCTCATGGAACATGAAGAAGCCAATGAAATGGTGGGAGATGATCCAATCAACTTCCACCAGGCCATTGAAAGTTCCAACTCTCAAAAGTGGATAGATGCCATGAATGAGGAAATCAAGTCAATGAAAGACAATGACGTTTGGGATCTTGTCCCATTACCTGAAGGTGTGAAACCCATTGGTTGCAAATGGATATTTAAAACCAAATGGGATTCAAAAGGTAATGTGGAAATATATAAGGCACGTCTTGTTGCAAAAGGATTTACTCAAAAGGAAGGCATCGACTATACAGAGACTTTCTCTCCAGTATCATCGAAAGACTCTTTTAGGACCATAATGGCATTAGTGGCTCATTTTGATCTTGAGCTTCATCAGATGGATGTTAAGACAACGTTTCTCAATGGAGACATTGATGAAACAATATATATGATGCAACCTGAAAACTTTGTTTCTAAACATTCAAAGCAGATGGTGTGCAAACTAAAGAAATCCATCTATGGACTCAAACAAGCTTCCCGTCAATGGTATCGCAAATTCCATCAAGTGATCATCTCTTTTGGTTTTGAGGTGAATTTAGTGAATGATTGTGTATATCATAAGTTCTGTGGGAGTAGACATATTTTTCTGGTTTTGTATGTTGATGACATACTGCTTGCCTGCAATGATATAGGCTTATTGCACGAAACCAAGAAATTTCTTTCAGATCATTTTGAGATGAAAGATCTTGGCGACGCCTCTTTTGTATTAGGTATACAGATATTTCGAGATCGCTCTCGAGGTATATTACAGTTGTCACAAAAGAGCTATATCAAAAAAATCCTTAAAAGATTTGGGATGCAGGATTGCAAGCCATGTGCTACTCCAGTTTCTAAGGGAGACAAGTTCAGTCTCAATCAATGCCCCAAGAACTCTTTCGAAAGAAAGGAAATGCAAAAGATTCCCTATGCTTCTGCTGTGGGAAGTCTAATGTATACTCAGGTATGTACACGTCCAGATATTGCGTTCATTGTTGGAGTTTTAGGCAGATACTTAAGTAATCCCGGTATGGAACATTGGGGAGCAGCCAAAAGGGTCATGCGGTATCTTCGTGGAACTACAAATCATATGCTCACTTATCGAAGGTTGGATCAGTTAGAGATCATTGGGTATTCCGACTCCGACTACAGTGGATGTCCAGATAATTTTAGATCCACTTCAGGCTATGTTTACACACTTGCCGGAGGAGCTATATCTTGGAAAAGTGTCAAACAGACACTGATAGCAACTTCAACAATGGTTGCTGAATACATATCATGTTTTGAGACATCCAATCATGCAATATGATTGTGAAATTTAGTCACGGGTTTACGAATTGTCGATGGTATTGAAAGACCACTTAGGTTATTTTGTGACAGTTCAGCTGCCGTGGAATTCTCTAACAATAACAGAAGTTCCTCTAAGTCTAAACACATAGAGATCAAGTATCTTGTTGCTAGAGAAAGAATTCAGAATGGTCAGATTTCTATAGAGCACATAAGGGCAGACTCCAATATTGCGGATCCCTTTACTAAGGGTTTGCCACCCAAGGTCTTTCTTGAGCATGTTGCTTAATTGGGTGTTTTATTGTCTGATGATGTATCAGTTTAGTGAGAGTTTTTTTTTTTTTTTAATTTTCAGTTTGTTCGTGGTTTCGAACACTTCAGTTTAAGTTTTGGATTGGTTTTAATGCTGCAGCGTAAACCATAAAGTTAAAGTTTAAAGTTTCAGTTTTTCAGTTGTGCTCATATTCTGATTTTCATATTAAATTGATCTCATTAAAGTTCAGTTGGACCAATTAGATTTAGGCACGTTAAAGATCACATCACGTGAAATTTCCATGCTATGCATCCATACTTGATCCATGTCATTTGGCTATGTTGACATATGTGACCATTGATGGGTCTAGCTGCATTAGTCGCAGCGAAAGCCTCTTTGATCCTATGTTGATATAGTTAATGGACGGGATTGTGAAAGATATGTTATGACAACAAATTCAGAGTACTCATTCAGTTCATGTACAATTATAAGGTATATATATTACGTTAGTCCAAGTGGGAGATTGTAAGGTTTTGGACTTAACGTTAATATATAAATATGGTTATTGTACATTAAAGTGTTGTCTATATAGTTATGCCTAATTAAAGTGATCAATTAAGTTTAATAAGGCATAAGTATCTTTTAAGTATGGAATATTATTGTGCAGAAACCGGTATATTCCTATAGTTACTTTTTTGCGATGGGTGAAACTGTAATTTAGGAAACCCTAATATTATAAATAAAGGTTATGGTCCCCGGGTGAATCAAGACTTTCTGTTTTTCTTATTCCCCATCAATAAGAAAAAATACTAGGGAAACTACCTCTCTGGAAAGGAGGCTGATAATCACCTGAAAGACCATTGCTGGGATTCATCACGAGATTAATTCAACTGTCAGTTCAGTTGCTTGATCTATCAATCAATCGCTATGGATCAAGGTACGCTTCCGCTTCAGTCTATCCCAATAATTGATTGAAGGTTTAATGTTCTTAGGAATTAATTTCCTTACATGAGGAAGTCATGAGGTTCGAGGATGGGAGCGATGTAGTTGGAGTTGGCGATAAAGGATGAAGTGAAAGAGGCGTTTAAAGAGTTGGGCGGCACAAGTTAGGGTGGGTATCTCCGAAGCGGTAGGGAAAGACCAAGGGAAGAGGGAGGAGGAGAGAGAAAAAAATAGGGTTAAAATGTGTATTTTACAAAAAGTTTTACTAGTTATCGTCTCACTTCTTACCCTCTACTGCCCTAATTTGGACTAAAATACCCCCTACAATGCTCTCTTTCTTTCCTCCTTTTTAAGTAAAAGGGTAATTTTGTCAAAACCTATGGACTACCCCAAATATTGAGGCGGTAACTAGTAACCCCTTTTTACAAATTAAGACCTTGAGTATTTTACTTTTTTTAAAATGACCCTTTTACCTTTGACTCTTTTTGACTAATACAAAAACATGTTGTAACAAGTTAATGGATCAAAATCGTTTAAAAATATAAACGTAATGGGTATTTTTGGCAGATGCCAAATATGTTGAACCAAAAGAGTGAAATGACCAAGTATGTTGGACCAAAATTGCATTTTTTCCGATGTTTAAGTAATTTGTTAAGGTTTTAAAGACTTTGAGAAAAACTTTTAACTATTTATTTTTATTTTTAGTTTTTTAACCGTATTTATGGAAAGAAAGTATTGTGTTAGTAGTAGAATATAGAGCGAATTACATTTACCTCGCCTGATTAAACTAACGATACCTCGCTCTAATTTCTAACAACGCCCTTTTTCACCGCCTGATGGGTTGTCAGACCAATCAAAAATAAAACCTACTCTATAGTTTTTTTTTTATGTAGTGCAGAGCGAGTAGGATCGTCTCCACAGGAGTACCGAAGTGAAATCTATTCAGCTAAAAGTAAGTCACCAAAAGGGTTGTTTTGAATTAAAATTAATAACTAAAATTCAATTAAAATAAATGGCAGAAAATTAAACAGACTTAAGAAATCAAATTTGGGGAAACCTCTAGTCAAAGGAATTGTACCTCCTCGATGTGACAAATCGATCCTCGATGCAAGAATTTATCAATTACGTCATAGTTACACCGGTTTTCATTACTAGAACCTCATAACAATTCAGTCCTATTAGTTTAAGCAAGAAATTAAGGAACCTCCGTTAATTACATCTATAATCAATGATCACTTCTGGAACCTCCTAGAACCTAGATCATGATAGTCAAGGACCCAGTTCAACTACAACTAAGCACTTTGTTCAATTGCACTTGATTACTTATTCTTTTCAATACGCTAACTTACGTACCACGTGATCAGTTGTATCGAACCCTTAGGAATACCGAACCTCGTGTATACAAGCTAATTGGACTACCCAGGAAAGTTTGCATGCTACTAGCTATCCAAACAGTGCCAAATAATCCTCAATACAATTCACAAGAATAAATAAGAAACCATAAATAAATTGATATCAGAAACAATTCGATCTCACAATTAAAGCAACATTGAGGGTTTAATTCCCTTGACTAGACTAAAGAAATTAGCTACTCATACTTGCACTACTAAAAATAATGTAAAAATGGTATGCCATGAATTCAATTAAAATCAAAGGAAATAAACTGAGTACTAGGTGTAATAGCTGCGCAACCACACGGAACCAAGAGCCACACTGCTGACCTCCTTGCTGCTTTCGAAAATCTGGCCAAAAATCTCACTTCCAGAATTGAGTCCTCAATAATAATGTTTCCCGCCATCAAAACCCAAAATTGAGTCGAATTTTTGACCAAATAAATCCCCTAAATCAATTTGTGAACAAAAAAAATAAGAAATTTGGAAGTTGTGGCCTAAAAGAGGCCTCTCGAATTTTGAAAATCCGAATAGAGACGAAATCGGATTTTGAAAATCCAAGTTCATCCAAATTCGGATTTTCAAAATCTGAAATATTAATAACCCTAATTAAATTTAAAATTAATTAAAAATTAATAAGGGAGATTAATTAGATTAATTATCTTGATATGCGGCGTGGACATAGTTTCAGCTTTGCGGGATGTAGTTCCAGCTGTGGAGAACATAGTTGGAGTTTTGCGGGACGTAGTTCCAACTGTGCAGGACGTAGTTGCAGCTTTGCGGGACGAAGTTCAAGCTTTTCGGGACGTAGTTCCAGCTTTGCAGGACATAGTTCCAGCTGTGCAGGACGTAGTTGGAGTTTTGCGGGACGTAGTTCAAGCTGTGTAGGATGTAGTTTCAGCTTTATGGGCCGTAGCTCAAGCTTTGCGGTCCGTCGGCAGCGGGCGGCATTCCAGTGGCGGAGGGCAGCGTTGTTGGAGTAGAATACATAAGCTATGCTTGTATTGTACAGTTTCCCAGTTTAATATATCGATTTGTGTTTCAATTATATTTAGTTGTGCATTAATCGTCCATTTATATTATGTAAGTAGATGATGAGGTATCTGGTGTGACACAGTAGATCTCATCATTGGTTGAAAGACATAATATATAAATGAGGTTCGTAACCGAGACAGCTTTAGACAAACTGTCGGTCTAGGTTATTATGTGATTCAGATAATTAGTTTGTCTAAACTAATTGAATCATATAGATATGCCCGGGGCATATTGAACTTGACTCTTAGGAATGATTTATCTTATACTGATTTAATAGACAAATCGATCCTTGTATTCTATCTCTAAATCCCTAGACTCGAGCGGGCATGAGGATTAGACATAGTGTACTTTGATCTGCCAAAGGGTGAGGTCAATTGTGGCCAATAATCTCGGTAGGTTGGGTGTGCGTGTTTAAGTTACTTGGTGTGCTACTGCTTGTCGACAGGAAACCATGTACCGGTGAGTCCGGGGTGATGGTGCTCCCGAGATGAGCTCGAAATGTTTATTATACTAAACCCAGCCGGTGGACTTATGTCCGGTACAGTAAGAAGGTCGAGTGGTACTAGTCTCGGAATAAAAGAAGTTGATGAATTAATTTATCAGTAAATTAATGAATTAACGAGCACTATATCTTTGATGTGGGGAGATTATGAATATAATTTAATTAAGTTGTTCTGAAAGCAATTCTGGTGTAGGTTGGTAGTGCCATAATTAATCCGTTAGTGGTACGATTAATTATGTACTGGGTTATTGACAAAGGTAGATTTAATTAATTGAGAAATTAATTAATCCTTGTGTCAGTTGGTTGTGAATCATCCCAGGAACTGGTTTGGGATAAGTGAATCCCTGTGTCAGTTGGGAGTGATTCATCCCAGGAACTGGATTGGGATAAGTGAATCCCTGTGACAGTTGGGAGTATATCAGTCCAGGAACAGGATTGAAGGAAACAGAATCTGTATCAGTCCAGAAACAGGATTGAAGGAAAACA
This sequence comes from Knoxia roxburghii, assembly GCA_030378225.1. Taxonomy (NCBI): domain Eukaryota; kingdom Viridiplantae; phylum Streptophyta; class Magnoliopsida; order Gentianales; family Rubiaceae; genus Knoxia; species Knoxia roxburghii. The sequence goes on along the minus strand of CM059420.1, from coordinate 36,793,585 downwards.
TAAACCCAGTAGGAAGACCAATCCTATTCCAACTTGGAGTCTCTCTTGTAACTCTATAAATAGACAAGGGATCAGTCATTCAAGATATACAATTACACAATTAATCCATAGGATTTCTAGAGAGAGAAAATTCTAGAGAGAGAAAACGTTTCTCTCTCCAAGTCGAATTTTCAAGAAAGTGTGCGGATGGTTTTTGGGTTTCTAGTGGCTGAAATTTTGGCTTTGGTCTATACCAGCTACGCGTAGCTTTCTCTCTCTGCGGGCAGTGCGTTTATAGTACATGCCAAGTGCTGCGGGGCTAGAGTTTTCTAGGAGGTGGATTGTGGTGAGTAGCTGATCAATTGACTTCTAATTCGTTGCCCACACAACGTGAAGTCATAGTCTTGAGGCATACAAGAGAATCACCAAGTGCACGCTTCAAAGGTACTTTTCTAAGATTTCGCTTTAATAGAAATTTTTGTTGCGTGGTAAATCGAGCAAGTGCAAACCCAGATCCTACCAAAACTTTCAATTGGTATCAGAGCCTGGTTTAGGGGGTTCTGTGCTTGTTCGATTTATTACATGGTTTTATTTGCAGGTGGTTTAGAATCCCGACTATTATGGATACGTTTGTATGGGTTTTAATTAAACTCCGGGACTTGTCCGAATTTAATTTTATTATGAATGTTTGTAATAGTATAACCACGTGCTGGAAGCCGTGTAGGATTAGATCAAATCTGTAGTAGGATTTTTTCTATGTAATTTCGATTATTTAATTTTTTTTCCTAGAAAGCCTTGTAGTAGGAAAATTGATTTTATGTAATCGAAGGCATTATGGTGGGCGACTTGAATTCGTGGGTTTTGGGTTATCATGAATTTGAAGAAATCCAGGAAAACCCAGAACGAATTGCAAGAAGACCAAATAGCGTGGGAAAAAGCGAAGGAGGAGTTGGCGGCAGGAGGCGACGCCGGCAACGATTGCCGGCAGCAAAATTGCCGGCCGGCAGGCAAAAATCTCAGCAGCAGGCAACAGCGGGCCGCGCGCGCAGAGGCCTCGCGCGCTGGGCTGCGCGCGCTGAGGCCGCGCACACGGCCCGTGCGGGCTGTGCGCCCGGGCAGCGCGGCCTTTGGGCCATGCTGCGGCCCGTTCGGGCGGTTCGGGCTATTTTTGGCCCGTTTTTCCTCCAGTTTTCATTTTTTGAAGTTCAAGACTCTCTCCATCGAGTGACGTGATGGGACACGAGATCAAGGCAAATGATGGAAGCAATTAAAACCATAATAGTCGAGAAATTTATTTTACGTATTTATTTCCCGTATTTATTGTTTTAATTTTATGCTTTATTTTTATGCTGTATTTTAGATGCATGAATTAAAGCATGTCTGGTTTTATGGTTGCATATAACTTAGGTTAGTTAATTGCATGTTAAAACTGGAAAAACCCTCAATTTGGAAATCTAAGTGGGAGCGGGTTGTGTTATATCCCCATGGCCACCATTTCGGGTTCATATGCGATGTGGGTGGGCTTGTGCGTTGGCATTAGGACCTTCCTCCATTCGGATGAGTCCAGCCCCGAGATCGCTAGACTATGAGCTTCTGAGTAAGATGACTAGAGCGAGTTTAACTAGGAGAAATGCGACACCCTCTCCATCTGAGGCGCACTATCCTGAGGTAACAAACTCAGAAGTCACGTAATGGCACACACTTAGTGTACGATCTGCAGTATTCCTCCCGCGAGGTTACGCTGCTTACTTGTACGGCTGAAAGCACCGACTATTAGCTACATTGATCAAAAGATCATTGGTCAGATAGTGTAGTTAATGAACTTGGTTCTTCTCAAACGAATGTGGGTTAGCGTAAACGTCCACACTACGTGGCTTGCGAGAATCCCGGTGGATGAGATGTTGGTTGATTAATATTATTGTTTTGAGGGAAATCAATAATTAAATGGATTTTCATATTTTCGAAAATTCGAGCATATATAACTGAAACACTGTTTGTTTACTTTCCAGTTAAATCGATATGGCATTCAATCCTTTAGCTGCTATTTTGAAAAACAACAATTTAACTGGAACTAATAATGTCGATGGAAGTCGTAACTTGGACATTGTCCTTAGGGCTGAGAGCGCTCCTGTGAGAGATCGTGTCATTGACATGATTAGTAACATCAACAAGGTTGAGGTAGTGGGAGGCGAAATCATTGGTGAAACCAAAGCCGATATTGTCCTCCGGAGCTTGCCTCAAAGCAATGAGCGGATTCGGTTGAACTGCAACATAAGTAAGATGTTGTGGAGTTCATCCGAGCTCTTGGCAGAATTGATGGCGGCTAAAAGTCTTCTTCAAGAGAAGAAGCGAGCTTTAGTCGCAGTCGAAGCTTTAAAATCTTCTTCTGAGCCTGAGGCTGGAAAGAAGAAGAGAAAGCTTGAGGGAGTAGCTAAAAAGGCACAAATTACGCCTAAGCCAGATATTGCAAAGAAGAAGTCGAAAGACAAGTGCTTCAAGTGCAATAAGACGGGACATTGGAAAGCGGATTGTCCAAAGCTTACAAGTAGGATAAATTATGCCTTAATTACTGAGACATGTTTAGCGTCGATTCCCACAGATACTTGGTGTGTGGATTCAGGTGTCACTGACCATGTTTGTAATTCTTTGCAAGGGTTCCAAGTAACCCGGATGCTTAGAGAATGCGAATTGGATATCTACTTGGGCGACACTACAAGAGTGTAAGTAGAAGCAGTGGGAGTAGTTAAGTTGAATTTCGAAAATTCTAGCTTAGAGTTAGTTAATTGTCTTTATGTACCGAGTTTTAGAAAGAACTTGATTTCGGTTTCTAAACTCTTGAAGAACGGGTATAAGTTTATTTTTTCTGATGACTGTGTTGTTATTAGAAGAAATGGAAAACTTATTTGTTCTGGTTCATTGGCGGACAATTTGTTTGTGGTTAACTCTAACTCCCCTGTTGCGCAAAACATAGAGATAGATAGCTCATAATCTAACATTAATAAGAGGAAGAAACCTTCTGAAATGAATCAAACCTATCTTTGGCATCTAAGGCTAGGTCATATAAACCTTAGTAGGATTCAGAGGTTGGTCAATGATGGACCTTTGGGTTCATTAGATATTGACAGTTATGCAACCTGTGAATCTTGCTTGGAGGGTAAGATGACCAAGAGACCTTTTAAGGCAAAAGGTCATAGAGCTAAAGAAGTATTAGAGTTGATTCATTCTGACTTGTGTGGACCTATGACGGTCTAGGCACTAGGGGATATGAGTATTTCGTGACGTTCATGGATGACTACTCAAGGTACGGATACATTTACCTAATGCGCCACAAGTCCGAATGTTTTGGCAAGTTCAAAGAGTTTCGGGCAGATGTGGAGAAGCATCATGGTAAGAGTATCAAGACACTGTGTTCAGATCGTGGTGGGGAGTACATGTCCCATGAATTTCGAGATTACCTCACTGAGGTAGGAATTCAGTTTCAGTTGTCTGCACCCGGCACGCCACAGCAGAATGGTGTAGCAGAAAGGAGGAATCGAACTCTTATGGAAATGGTTAGGTCCATGATGAGCTATAGTGATTTGCCAAGTTCATTCTGGGGATATGCCTTAGAAACGGCAATGTATATTCTTAATCTTGTACCATCTAAGATTGTGCCTACAACCCCAATAGAGTTGTGGAATGGGCAGAAGCCCAGTCTAAGACATCTCAGAATTTGGGGATGCCCAGCACATGTGCTTAAGGCAGATACGGCCAAGTTAGATGCGAGAATAGAATTAATGTTGTTTGTAGGTTATCCTAGGGGAACGAAAGGTGGTCTATTCTATAGTCCTAAAGATCAGAAGGTGGTGGTTAGTACCACCGCTAGATTTTTAGAAGAGGACTATGTCTTAGACCACAAGCCCAAGAGTAAGATAGTACTAGAAGAGCTTAGACGACAAACTACTAATCCTGATGCACCAGCACAAGTAGATACACCACACACTGCACATGAGATCACAGATGATGCGCCTACACAGGCGGTGCCTCGTCGTAATGGGAGGGTTGTGAGACAGCCCGACAGGTTCGTTGGCGTGGGAGAGGCTTCAGACCTAGTCCCAGGTGTGCCTGAACCTGACCCAGTTAACTATAATGAGGCGCTTCGAGATAAAGATGTAGAATCTTGGCGTAAGGCAATGATATCCGAGATGGGGTCAATGGACCATAATCAAGTCTGGGAGCTTGTGGACCTGCCTGATGGGTTTAAGCCCATTGGATGCAAGTGGGTCTACAAACGTAAGAGAGGACCTGACGGGATGGTGGAAACCTTTAAAGCTAGGCTGGTGGCGAAGGGGTATACTTAGAAAGAGGGAATCGATTATGAGGAAACCTTCTCCCCGGTAGCCATGCTTAAGTCGATCCGGATTCTCTTGGCCATAGCTGCTCATATAGATTATGAGATTTGGCAGATGGATGTTAAGACAGCTTTCCTAAATGGAAGTCTTGAAGAAACCATCTTTATGCAGCAACCAGGGGGATTCATTGAAAAAGGCCAAGAGCATAAGGTTTGCAGGCATAAGAGGTCTATTTATGGACTTAAGCAGGCATCCAGATCTTGGAACATCTGTTTTTGATGAGGTAATCCAGTCTTTTGGATTTACTCAGTGTCCGGATGAGCAATGTGTATATCGTAGACGTGATAGAAACTCAGTGGTGTTTCTTGTGCTTTACGTAGATGACATTCTATTGATTGGCAACAACAAGAAAGTGTTATCAGACTTAAAGGCATGGCTGTCCAAGCAATTTGATATGAAGGACTTAGGGGAAGCGGGACATAACCTTGGGATCAAGATTATTCGAGATCGTAGGAAATGTTCGTTAACGCTCTCCCAAGCTTCATACATAGACACGATTCTGGCCCGTTTTAACATGCAGAACTCCAAGAAAGGTTTTCTACCTTTCAGACACGGAGTGCATCTATCTAAGGAACAGTCTCCTAAGACTGTTGAGGAGATAGAGGCCATGAAGGCAGTTCTGTATGCTTCGGCAGTAGGAAGTCTCATGTATGCCATGTTGTGTACGAGGCCTGATATCTGTTATGCCGTTGGCATGGTCAGCAGATATCAGAGTAACCCCGGAAAAGCTCATTGGGAGGCAGTAAAATGCATTCTCAAGTATTTACGCAGAATGAGAGACCAAGTTCTGGTCTATCAGGCGCCTGAGCTGGTACCCCGAGGTTACACAGATTCAGATTTCCAAGGCGACAGGGACAAGAGCAAGTATACCTCAGGGTATGTGTTTACTCTAGGAGGTGGAGCCATAGTTTGGCGGAGTGTCAAGCAAAAATGCCTGGCAGACTCTACCATGGAGGCTGAGTACGTTGCCGCATCAGAGGCAGCGAAAGAAGCAGTATGACTCAAGAACTTCCTAGTGGACTTAGATGTGATTCCTGGTTTGCAGCGGTCTATCACGGTATATTGTGATAACAACGGTGCAGTAGCAAACTCGAAGGAACCATGAGCCCACAAGGCGAGTAAACATATACAGCGCAAGTACCACCTGATACGAGACATCGTAAAGAGGGTAGACGTGGTCGTGGCTAAGATAGCATCAGAGGATAACCTTGCAGATCCATTCACGAAAACATTGACTTCAAAAGTCTTTGAGGCTCACGTGAAGGGGATGGGGATCAGATGCTTAGGAGAGCCTTGACAGTTTTTCTAGATAGATAGCAGCAGATTGGGTAGGATTGTATGTAGTTGTATACTTAAAGCACAGCTTAAGTATTAGTGGGAGATTGTTGGAGTAGAATACATAAGCTATGCTTGTATTGACAGTTTCCCAGTTTAATATATCGATTTGTGTTTCAATTATATTTAGTTGTGCATTAATCGTCCATTTATATTATGTAAGTAGATGATGAGGTGTCTGGTGTGACACAGTAGATCTCATCATTGGTTGAAAGACATAATATATAAATGAGGTTAGTAACCGAGACAGCTTTGAACAAACTGTCGGTCTAGGTTATTATGTGATTTAGATAATTAGTTTGTCTAAACTAATTGAATCATATAGATATGCCCGGGGCATATTGAACTTGACTCTTAGGAATGATTTGCCTTGTACTGATTTAATAGACAAATCGATCCTTGTATTCTATCTCTAAATCCCTAGACTCGAGCGGGCATGAGGATTAGACATAGTGTACTTTGATCTGCCAAAGGGTGAGGTCAATTGTGGCCAATAATCTCGGTAGGTTGGGTGCACGTGTTTAGTTACTTGGTGTGCTGCTGCTTGTTGAAAGGAAACCATGTACCTGTGAGTCCGGGGTGATGGTGCTCCCGAGATGAGCTCGAAATGTTTATTATACTAAACCCGTCCGGTGGACTTATGTCCGGTACAGTAAAAAGGTCGAGTGGTACTAGTCTCAGAATAAAAGAAGTTGATGAATTAATTTATCAGTAAATTAATGAATTAACGAGCACTATATCTTTGATGTGGGGAGATTATGAATATAATTTAATTAAGTTGTTCCGAAAGCAATTCTGGTGTAGGTTGGTAGTGCCATAATTAATCCGTTAGTGGAACGATTAATTATGTACTGGGTTATTGACAAAGGTAGATTTAATTAATTGAGAAATTAATTAATCCTTGTGTCAGTTGGTTGTGAATCATCCCAGGAACTGGTTTGGGATAAGTGAATCCCTGTGTCAGTTGAGAGTGATTCATCCCAGGAACTGGATTGGGATAAGTGAATCCCTGTGACAGTTGGGAGTGTATCAGTCCAGGAACAGGATTGAAGGAAACAGAATCTGTATCAGTCCAGAAACAGGATTGAAGGAAAACAAAAACCCAGTAGGAAGACCAATCCTATTCCAACTTGGAGTCTCTCTTGTAACTCTATAAATAGACAAGGGATCAGTCATTCAAGATATACAATTACACAATTAATCCACAGGATTTCTAGAGAGAGAAAACGTTTCTCTCTCCAAGTTGAATTTTCAAGAAAGTGTGCGGCTGGTTTTTGGGTTTCTAGTGGCTGAAATTTTGGCCTTGGTCTATACCAGCTGCGCGTAGCTTTCTCTCTCTGCGGGCGGTGCGTTTATAGTACGTGCCAGGTGCTGCGGGGCTAGAGTTTTCTAGCAGGTGGATTGTGGTGAGTAGCTGATCAAATGACTTCTAGTTCGTTGCCCACACAACGTGAAGTCATAGTCTTGAGGCATACAAGAGAATCACCAAGTGCACGCTTCAAAGGTATTTTTCTAAGATTCCGCTTTAATAGAAATTTTTGTTGCGTGGTAAATTGAGCAAGTGCAAACCCAGATCCTACCAAAACTTTCAAGTGTTACGGTGTCGAAAAAAAAACCGATCTGTTCGTTTTGTAGAGTTCAATAAGATGAATATGTTGGTGCTATTGTATCACAAAAAAACCGGCCGGAATTTCGTAAAGCTACGAAAATTTAATGGGTTTTGATTTTTGGGAAATGTACAAAATCCAAAAAAAAATTGGATTGAAATGTATGGTTTTGTTCTTTGAGATGAGATGAATGTTTTGATCGGTTTAGATTTTTAAATGGATGTCCAGTTGGTCGGAATTGAAAAATCCGGCGAGGGAATAATTTGCCGAGGGAGAAGAAAGAAGAAAGAAGAAGAGAAAAAAGGGGGGTGGGGTTTTATAATTCGGGTAGAATTCGGATTTGAGGGAATTCGAATTCTGCAAATCCGAATTTTGGCAGGATTTGTCCTGCCGACGAAAAAAATCGGGTTTCGGATCAAAATCCGAAACCAGATTGGATGGATATCTGAATTAATAGTAATTCAGATTTAATTCGGATTTCACAAATCTGAATTAATTAATTAATTCGGATTTGCAAAATCCGAATTAATTAAATTCGGAATTTTATTGTCCGAATTAGATTGAATTCGGATTTTCTAAATTCGAATTCAATTTTAATTCAGATTTTCATTATACGAATAAAAAAATCACAATTCTACCTATTCCATATACCAAAACATCAATCAATAACTCATCCAAACACCAAAATGAACTTATAATTTACAATTGTACCTATTACATAAAATAATAAATAATAACTCAACAAAACATCAAAAGATACATCAAATAATGTCATCAGCGTCATATAGTCTACCTAACCTTGTTCGATCTGCTCTGGAATGTGAGACTGGAGACCTTCTGGCTCCATGTGATCTACTTCCACACTGCGTATTGACTGTATTCATACAACTCCGCATGAATGGATGTAGACGTTTCTGGACGTGGTGTTAGTTGTTTTTGACGTGGTTCTAGTTGTTCTGAGACGTGGTGGACTGTCTTTGTGAAAAAAATTAGTTTAAATTCACACACATGGATGTAGACGTTTCTGGACGTGGTGCTAGTTGTCCTGAGACGTGGTGGACTATTTTTGTGAAATAAATCAGTTTAAATTCACATGAATGGATGTGGACGTTTCTGGACATGGTGCTAGTTATTTTTGACGTGGTTCTAGTTGTTCTAAGACGTGGTGGACTGTCTTTGTGAAAAAAATCAGTTTAAATTCACACACATAGATGTAGATGTTGTGGACATGGTGCTAGTTGTTCTGAGATGTGGTGGACATGGTGCTAGTTGTTCTGAGATGTGGTGGACTGTCTTTGTGAAAAAAATCAGTTTAAATTCACACACATGGATGTAGACGTTTCTGGACGTGGTGCTAGTTGTTTTTGACGTGGTGGGCTATCTTTGAGAAAAAAATCTGTTTAAATTCACATGCATGGATATAAACATTTCTGGACGTGGTGCTAGTTGTTTTTGACGTGGTTCTAGTTGTTCTGAGACGTGGTGGATTGTTTTTGTGAAAAAAATCAGTTTAAATTCGCATGAATGGATGTAGACGTTTCTGGACGTGGTGCTAGTTATTTTTGACGTAGTGCTAGTTGTTCTGAGACGTGGTGGACTGTCTTTGTGAAAAAAATCAGATTAAATTCACACGCATGGATGTAGACGTTTCTGGAAGTGGTGCTAGTTGTTTTTGACGTGGTGCTAGTTGTTCTGAGACGTAGTGGGTTGTCTTTATGAAAAAAATAGCTTAAATTCACTTGCATGGATGTAGACGTTTCTGGACGTTTACGTTTGTGAAAAAAATAGCTTAAAAAAATAGTTGTTTTTGACGTGGTACTAGTTGTTCCGGACGTGGTACTACTTTTTTTTTTTTTTTTTCAGAAATCGGATTTCCAAAATCCGAATTCGTTTTGGATTAAGAAATCGGATTTGTGAAATCTGAATCTCAAATTGATTAAGAGGCTAGGATTTCACAAATCCGAGAGGCCTAAAAATGGTCCACATATTTCAAATTCTAAATATTTCCGTTCACACCCCCAAATTTTGTATTATTTTGGTCCGAGCCCCAAATTGAGTCCTCCCAATATGCTGCTACCAAAAACGTAAATCTCCCCCTAAAATTGTTGCCAAGTAAAAACCTAATAAACTCCCTTGCCACTAACTTGGCCCACAACTCATTTCCCACATAAAATCTCACAATACTCCCTCCATTTTAATATATAAGTCGCTTCGACAAAAACACAAATATTAAGAATAGAATTAATTTTTGAAAATTCCCATAATGTATAATAGTTAAACCTATTATACCCCTATTCAATGTATTTTTGGGAATCGAGGATAGTTCAATGCTGCAGTAATCATCCAGGTTAACTCAAAATTGATAAAAAAAATTTCCGTCTCTTTTTTTGGTTGACAAATTGGTAACTGACTTGAAAATTCCCACAAAAAATTTTACAGAGGGGGAAGTGAGTGAACCATATAAATTTGGCTCAAATCCAAAAGAAATTATGACTGTATGTGTAAAAAATTATCTGTAATGGCAACTAAAGAATCATCCATTGGAGATGAAGATATTCATTTGCCCGATCTTAATGAAATACCAAGAGAGGATTTTGTAATCAACCTCAATCTTCCCCATCTAAGTCTACCCATGAGTGGTTCGGTTGCGTCAACACGGCTCATTCCTGATCGTAATGAAGAACCAACCCCATTTTTTGATGATTTGATTGGTAAGAAATATTGAATGCATGATATTTGAAGAAAGAACGAATGATATTGCTGAATTTTTTTTTAATTACCCAGATAACTATGAAGATGATAAGGAGATCAATGATGGAATTGATTCTTCAAATGAAGATGATGAGGAAATGATTGAGAATGGAGTGTATTAAAGATGAGATGGATATGTTTGAATATTCTAAATTTTAGATGGAGATAAAGATAAGTTTAGCCTAATCTGCATGTTTGAATACATTTTGGACGGTGGACAATGCCACCAGCATAATCTGAACAATGACTTTTAACTATAAATTTGTTTGCTGCTTTTATTTGTGAAAAAATAAAAAATTATTTGTATGTTTTCGGACGTGGCACTACTGTTTTTGGATGTATCAAGATGTGGTATTTATTACATTGGCGTTGCTCGGTTGTTTGTCCTTTTTTTTTTTACAAAACTAACAATATGTTTGTGATACTGGACGTTGCAGTATATGTAATGTTATTTAGTAGAAAAACAATGTGTTTAATGTTTTTATTTGTGAAAAAATAATAAATTGTTTGTGTGTCTTTTCGGACGTGGCGCTATTGGTTTTGGGGACGTGTCGGGACGTGGTACCTACTATAGTGGACGTGGCGCTTCTGTTTGCCCTTTTTTTTTTTGAAAAAAATAACTTTGTGCTTGTGATACTGGACGTTACAGTATATGTTATGGAATTTAGTAGATAAATAATATCTTTGTTGTCTGTATTTGAAAAAGAATAATAAATTTTTTGTGTATGTTTTCGGACGTGGTGCTTTTGTTTTTTCTGACGTACCAAGACGTGGTACCTATTATAGTGGACGCTGCGCGTCTGTTTTTGGACGTGGTGCTAGTTGTTTTTGACGTGGTGCTAGTTGATTTTTTTATTTTTCATAAATATATCTTCATTTTGATTTTTTTTCAATGATTTATTTAGATAATGAGATTGTGAATATGGGAGGTGAATGTAATCAAAATATAAGACGTTTTACGCCGAATGATAAACGTGTGCGGATATATCATTCTCTTTTAGAGAAAAGACATGGTGGAAAGTTGGAAAATGGCGTGACACATATGGTGGCTTCTGAATTTTCAGTGTCCATAAGAACTGTACAACGGATTTGGAAACGATATAAAGAAATTGGTGATGTTCATCATATGAAGAGAAATTGTGGACGTAAAAGAGTTGAAATTGATCTTGATCGTTTGCGTGCATTGCCTGTGTGAAAAAGAACAACATACAGTTCTTTAGCTGAAGCTATGGGGATGAGTATATCTACTTTATGTCGAATGAGGAAGTCAGGGGCAATACGACGACATTCTAGTTCGATAAAGCCTTTTCTGAAGGATGAAAACAAAAAATCAAGGTTGATATTTTGCTTATCAATGCTAGAAGATCTGAATAGTCCAGGCAATCCAGTTTTCAAAGGCATGTATAACGTTGTACATGTTGATGAAAAGTGGTTTTTTATGACGAAGAAAAATACCATGCTCTATTTGGCTTAAGATAAGCCTAACCCACATCGCATGGTTGCAAATAAAAATTTCATAAAAAAGATTATGTTTTTAGTGGCTATAGATTGACCGAGATATGATTCCGAAGGTACATTAACTTTCGACGGAAAAATTGGTGTATGGCCGTTTGCCACTCGAGTACCAGCTAAAAGAACGAGTGTTAATAGATTGGCAGAGACATTGGAAACAAAGCTAATACTCTCAGTGACTAGAGAAGTCAATAGAGCATTTTTCATTGAGATACTTTTGCCTGCAATAAGGGAAAAATGGCCAAGAGAGGATTTGGGTAATCCGATATTCATTCAACAAGACAATGCAAGCCCCCACCTTAATCAGAGTGATGCTCAATTTGTTCAAGCTGCTACCGAAGATGGTTTTGACATTCGTCTGATGAACCAACCTCAAAATTCTCCAGACTTTAATGTGCTGGATCTTGGATTTTTTAGAGCTATTCAAGCTATAAAAGATAAAGAGGCAACAAAAACTTATGATGATCTTATTGGAGCTGTGGTAAGAGCATATGAAAATTATCCACCACACAATGTTCACCGGATTTTTTTAACTTTGCAGACATGCATGATAGAAGTTATGAAGGATATGGGCAGTAACAGGTGCATACTTTCACATGTATTTATTTTTATTTAGTTGAAAGTTAAATTTTCTTTTATATTAAATCAAACATATATATATATATATTTTGCTGTATCAGGTATAATCTCCAACATATGAAGAAAGCATTGCTTGAAAGACAAGGACAACTACCGAAATAGTTGGAATGTGATCGTAATGTTATTCAAACAGTTATCAATTATTTGAACCGTCCCTCACAGTAGATTTGAGATAATATATTTGATATTTTGTCATTTTTTAATATAAATAATCTTTCGCATGCTTTCAACTTAGAGTCTGCTCCTGCTTTCAAGTTATGTGGCTGAGATTTCCTTTTGTAAATGGACGTGGCGCTACTGTTTTTGGACGTATCAAGACGTGGTACCTATTATAGTGGACGTTGCTCGGTTGTTTGCCCTTTTTTTTTTTTTTTTGACAAAACTAACAATATGTTTGTGATACTGGACGTTGCAGTATATGTAATGTTATTTAGTTGAAAAACAATGTGTTTACTATTTTTATTTGTGAAAAAATAATAAATTATTTGTGTGTTTTCGGACGTGGCGCTATTGGTTTTGGGGTCGTGTCGGGACGTGGTACCTACTATAGTGGACGCGGCGCTTCTATTTGCCCTTTATTTTTTTGAAAAAATTAACTTTGTGCTTGTGATACTAGACATTGCAGTATATGTTATGGAATTTAGTAGATAAACAATGTCTTTGGTAAACAATGTCTTTGAGAATTGAGTGTATTCTGCAGAAGAAGATTTTGGTAAGTTCGTTGTTTCACTCGGAGTTATTTCACCTATATTATTCATAAGTTTTGAAATTTTAGATGGAGAGAAAGATGAGATAGATATGTTTGAATATTCTAAATTTTAGATGGAGATAAAGATGAGATGGATTTGTTTGAATATTCTAAATTTTAGATGGAGACAAAGATAAGTTTATCAATTATTTGAACCGTCCCTCGCAGTAGATTTGAGCTAATATATTTGATATTTTGTCATTTTTTAATAGGCTGAATTGGTATTTTGGTCCCTTATAAATGGAAGTGTTGTTGTTTTGGTCCCAAATAAAACTACGATTGCTGTTCTGGTCCCTTATCAATTTTTTATTAGCATTTTTAGTCCCTTTTTACGAAAAATTTTAGAAGATTACGGATTAACTCATTTGATCGCTAGTTCAACCAATTTTTTCATCAAAATGATTTATACCATGATGTTTTCAATCTATTTTATGACTCTGTTCTTCAGGAATGTTCAACCAATTTAGATCGACTCACAATCCGAAATAATGGCTGAAACCCTAAATGGGTTGAACATTCATGAGGAAGCGAGCCATAAAATGGATTGAAAACATCATGGTACAAATCATTTTGAAGAAAAAATTAGGTTTGACTAGCGATCAAATGAGTTAATCCGTAATCTTCTAAACTTTTTCGTAAAAAGGGACTAAAAACGCAAATAAAAAATTGATAAGGGATCAAAACTGCAATCGTAGTTTTATTTGGGACCAAAACAGCAACACCCCCATTTATAAGGGACCAAAATACCAATTCGGCCTTTTTAATATAAATAATCTTTCGCATGCTTTCAACATAGAGTCTGCTTTTGCTTTCAAGTTATGTGGCTGAGATTTCCTTTTTTAAATGGAGTACTTATGGTAAAATATTGTGCAAAATATCTACGGTTACTTATGGTAAAATATTTTGGTAAAAGAAATTTGTTAGCCTAATCTGCATGCTTGAATACATTTTGGATGGTGGACAATGCCACCAGCATCATCACAACAATGAATTTTAACCATAAATTTGTTTGCTGCTTTTATTTGTGAAAAAATAATAAATTTTTTGTATGTTTTCAGACGTGGCGCTACTGTTTTTGGACGTATTAAGACGTGGCACCTATTATAGTGGACGTTGATCGGTTGTTTGCTCTTTTTTTTTTTTTGACAAAACTAACAATATGTTTGTGATACTGGACATTGCACTATATGTAATGTTATTTAGTAGAAAAACAATGTGTTTACTATTTTTATTTGTGAAAAAATAATAAATTGTTTGTGTTTGTTTTCGGACGTGGCGCTATTGGTTTTGGGGGCGTGTTGGGACGTGGTACCTACTATAGTGGACGTGACGCTTCTCTTTGCCCTTTATTTTTTTAAAAAAAATTAACTTTGTGCTTGTGATACTGGACGTTGCAGTATATGTTATGGAATTTAGTAAATAAACAATGTCTTTGCTGTCTGTATTTGTGAAAGAATAATAAATTTTTTGTGTATGTTTTCGGATGTGGTGCTATTTTTTTTTCTAACGTACCAGGACGTGGTACCTATTATAGTGGACGTTGCGCGTCTGTTTCTGGACGTGGTGCTAGTTGTTTTTGACGTGGTGATATGTTTTGTGAACAAAATTAGTTTAAATTCACATGTGTGGATGTAGACATTTTTGGACGTGGTGCTAGTTGTTCTGAGACGTGGTGGACTCAGTGAGGTAAAAAAAAAAAGACGTGCAAGACAAAAAATAATAAATTATCTCTTCTTATCAGAATCTATATAAGACAGAATTTAAATCAAAATCTGATTCATTTTTATCCTTACTTCCATGCAACACAAAAAAAAAAAAAAAAAAAAAAAAATCTACCCCAGTCAAAAATATATATCATTAATCCTCATGTTACATTCAAAACAAATATTTAAGCAGAACAAAACAGTCAGTAGATATTTGGGGAAATGAAAAACTCTACGCTAAAAATATCTGGGGCAGTATGTCTTTAACATGTCCCTGATCACATCTTGGTGTTCTTTTGATTCGAATCCTTCCCATAATTCTTCAGGATATTTGTTTAAATCAAAATCTAGCATTGTCGGTTCATTCAAATCAGAAGGTAATGGTGTTTTGTTACCTTCTCTGCCATCAACATCTTCATTTTATTCAAAATCATTTTCAACACCTTTGAATGAATCTTCAACTATTGCATGTTCAAAAGAGTTTTCAACCACTGCATTTTCAAACGAGTCTTCAACTACTGCATCTTCCAAACTTTTATCTAATCCTACGAATGGATGTTCCATGAATAGAAAATATTGTAAAAAACAGAGTAAATTGAAACAAAAGAGTACTACTAATACTAGTAGTAGAAAACTAACAATTTCTACACTTTTCAATAATAATGGCTTTGCGTATTTCCAATAATTATTTATTGTGAAGGAAAGAGAATGCAATTAGTCATCTCGATCCAAGTAAAGGGAGAATAAATAAGGGTATTACAGTAAATGCATCTATCAGTAAAACCAACGACTAATATTTTGACATGTTTCCCAAAATGAGAAAACGACTTATATATTGAAATTGAGTGAGTAATTAATTACAATCCAATTGCTAATTAATTAATAAAACCCCTTATAACATGATTAAACTCCAAGTCTCAACAACAGTCCAAATTCCTTTGTCTTCTTTCAAGCCCAACTCGCCTTTCTTCCTCACAGCGTCAAATTCTTTCAAATTTCGACCAAAATGGCCCGTAATGCTCCAAGTTAAAACTCCTCCCTACAAGTGTCAAAACAACTCATTAGATTTCGCCAAGCATCTTAATCGACCCAAATTAGCACGAAATATGATTAAGAAATTCAAACTCATCACCGCCCAAACTTGGGCAATTTATATTATGTTCCTACAGGGACATCTTGCAAGGTGTCCCTACTCAAATTTTATAATAATAATTAAAACCATTTCCAATCTGGCCCCCCTCTAATAGCCCACTACTTTCCCCGATAACAAATACATTCCCCCTATTTGTACACAAGCCATCCTGCAATGTATTTACAGGATTAGCATATAAGAATTGCCAAACTTGTAACAAAATAACCCTCTGTGTAACGGAAAAGTGAGCAAAGTAGATGATGTTAGCATTTCTATTAACTAGAAAGACAAAACTAACCCTTCTTTTGCTTCCCGAATTTTAAAATTGAGGGACTACATAATCTTGTCCAATGCAAAAATATTATGATTTTCTCTTGTCGGGACAGAAAATGATAGAGAAGTTTGTAAAGCTATTTTTTGGGATTGATCTTTAGTTCAGAACTCGGATCCATCTCCTTTTATCTAGGAAAAAGTTGTGTGATGGAGGCTTCATTTATAGAGGTGTCCAGGAGTGATGAGTTTCCGGTAGATGCTTTATCCGACGACTCTGCCACGAGCAACTTTGTAGGTAAGTTTCCTGTTTTAATGTGGCCAAAGAATGCTGGTGGAGTTGGGATCGCCAATCTAAGAGAACTATTACTTAGCATCAGAACAACTGAAGCCATTGTTGGCCTTAGTTCAACCTCTTTCTGAACGCAAAGTAAGCCAATCTGCACACACCGAATCACTTCATATTTTCTGTGCGAGGAATCCCCAATGCTCGGATCCAGCAATTCTAGTGGCTTTCCATCCCTCCACAGTTTCCAAGACTACAAAATTAATGTTGTCAACATTTTATTGTCGGTTTCGGCAAAATATATTATATAGCTAAGAGTATGTTAGTCCAATAGAAATAATCAATTTAATACATTAGTTTCTTGAATTTGTTTCGTTTCCTCCTCATTCATGGTTTCCTGTCATTTATAAAAATGATATATTGTATTATCTCCTAATTGTTTCATATAACAATTGGTATGTTTCCCAAATGAAAGCTATTCAAGCTAAATGTACATTATTTTTATTTTGTGAATTTTTTGAACACGCAATTATTTCACTCCATTATTTTAGTTGATTTACTTTTGACCTCTTCCTACAAATTTCACAACCTCAATTGAAATGATGATTTTACCATTGAAAATACCTTCTTTCAATTCAAATTCAACAAAACACCTTAGTAAGAGTTAAAAGTGGTTAATTGAAATAACCAAATGATTAAAACAAGATATTATAAAATAGTTGATAAACAAAAATAACAAAAGAGAATAATTGTGCTTTGCACTTTTTATTTCATTTTTGGGAGGATAAACTCACATGGCTTAGGAGGTCATCGGAGCCATTTGATTGTCGAAAGCTACTGTTTTTGTTGCCACTTATAATCTCCAGAACTAAAACGCCAAAACTGAAGACATCTGATTTAACTGAGATTCGACCACGAAATACATACTCTGGAGCCATATAACCACTTCAAAAGTAGAAAACACCCATTAGTACTATAGTTATGTGTGACAGCATTGTTCATACTCAAGAAATCAAAATTTCCTGTAATTTCTTTCGAGTAATACAAATATATTAAAGATTGCTGGGATGTAGAAACTTACAATGTGCCGGCAATATTGTTTGTGTTTTCTTCATATTGGTCTGTTTCAAAAAGTTTCGCTATTCCAAAATCTGTGATTTTTGGATTCATATTTTCATCTAATAACACATTGCTCGCTTTAAGATCACGATGAATAATTTTGAGACGAGAATCTTCATGAAGATAAAGAAGTCCTTTTGCTATTCCATCTATAATATTGTGTCTTGTTGGCCAGTTTAGTAATGATTGCTTATTCGGGTCTGCACAATCAATCAAAGTGATTAGAAAAGGAGACAAATTGAAAAACATATTTATAACATACCACAAATATTTTCTCTTAATGTAGATGATGCTTAGAAGCCTACCAAACAAGAAGTAATCAAGGCTTTTGTTAGGAACATATTCATAGATAAGTAACTTTTCTTCTCCTTCCAAGCAATATCCCATCAGGCGAACCAGATTTCTGTGCTGTAGCTTAGCTACCAATGCAATTTCATTAATGAACTCTTCTATGCCTTGTGTTGATCTTCTAGACAATCTTTTCACAGCTACTATTTGGCCATCTACCAATGTACCCTGACATATTTATATGGAATAAATGAATACCAAAAATACTAATAATTAAGCTTTGGTTGCATGGTGATATGTATTAACTCTAAGAACCAATTCATACTATAATACTTTCATCTTAAACTAATAATCATATTTACTATTGTTTTAATATAATAAACATGATTATTATTTTGAAACGAACAGAGTATTGACGCGTGGCGCATCAAACCAGACTTAGCCCTAACATCCTTTAGCAAGTAAGTTAATTATAGCTGAGCCTTCTTTTTAATCATTTTTCCTTTTCTGTTGGTAGGTATTTAGCTAAAGGGGCAAATGTCTCTTTATAATCAATACCATATTTCTGAGGAAAATCCTTGGCTACTAAACAAATTTGGTAGCACGTAACTGAGCCATCAAATCGAGTAAATATCTAGTATACCTATTCAACCCCAACTACTGACTTTCTGAGAGGTAGGTAAACCAAATAAAAAAAATATATATTATATATATATAATAGACTAACGCAGAACTTAATCACCAAAGTAGAGTGGGTAGAACCTAACAATGTATATAAACCCACTATAAACCCACTATACGAGAGCAAACCCATTGAGCCAATGCCTTATACTGCTTTTCAGCATCTTGCTTGCCCTAGTTTTAGAATTACATTTCTATTTCCATAGTATGGCATTCACCAAATGGTCCAAAACATAAAATTTTTTTACTAGTTACAGTCTCATTAGGCCCGTAATACTTAAAATTGAAGCAGTAACTAGTAATATCCAACATAAAAAAGGTACCTTATAAACAGGGCCAAATCCACCTTCACCGATCTTGTTCTCGACAGCAAAGTTTTTCGTACAAGCTTGAATTTCACTTAATTTGAAATGCAATTCCACATTAGTTGGGATACTGTTTGTATCTGCAATGAAAATAACATTAGATAAATATAATGGCAGAGCATGTGCAAGGCTTTCCTTAAATAAAACACAACTTAGGCCTTCATATATTTCGTTACCCGTTGGTTCGTGTGCTAATTGTTGCGTCTCTTTCACCCTCCTGATTGCTATAAAGAAGAACATGATTAACACAACAATGGCTGGGATAACGATGGCTAGAATTTTTCCCATTGAGAATCCTCCATTATCTGTGTATAGATTCAAGAAAATGTTGAGAATCCTTCATTATCTGGAAAGGAGTAATAGATACTTTTTGTTTTTAATGTCTGGTTACCTTTACTGGTTGCATTTGAAGGAGAAGGAAGAGGAGGAGCAGGAAGAGGATTAGGTGGGGGCTCTGAAACTTGGTAAAATGGATATGGCTCGTACCTAATATTGCAGCTGCGGTAGATGACTCTACCGCCCAGACGCTTACTGCAACAACTGGGCAGATTCGAAATCGAATTTCTGAGACACTGATCACACTCAAAATTCGTAAGATCAGGAGTGCACTGTCCCAGAGCATATACTTTCTGAGTTGACGTGAAATTGGCTTCTTCAACTGCAAATTTCTTGCCCGAATCATCCTTCGCTGCGCTGTTCGCGATCTTATCAAATGCGTCTGCTAAAACCTGGTTGAAAGAGGCCGTGTCTGTGACATCCCCTGAGTCCGGAATGTTCCACCACATGCTTGTATCCATCCTGGAGAAGATGGATTCATCTGAGTAGCGCAACATACACTTGTCATACCAGATATCAGCCCTGGATCCATTCGGACAGAGCCCTAAAACATCAGAACAAGCAGAGTTCAGGCAATCTTCACAATCAGTGGCTTTAACATCGCCCCGACATAGAAACAGACCATAGACGCCCCCTGAAGTGTAATTATAGAACCCATTTCGCTGAGAAGCATTTGAAGTCAGAGCAGAAAGGAGGGAATCCAGGTTTTTTCTATAAAGCCTCCCACTTATGCTATTAATGTCGTACGTTGTATGATTTGGACAATTATATGTCACAGGATCAGACCTACAGACGTTGAACCAAGCCAGAAAGCAGAGGAGCAGGCAAACAAAGAATAATTTTCTGGACACCATCATGCTAATCTCCAATTCCAATTGTTGCTAATGTTCCTAAAAATTGTAATTGAGACTGCGGACTCCAAGAGGAATCCAACTATCAGTATCCAATCCGAAATCAATGACATAACATGTTTGGACCATATACACACCACAAACCCAAGAGTTTAAAGATCAAACCTCACACGGATCCTTGTAACTTCAAAACTAATTAATAATTAATGAATAAAAAATTGTTGAATTAGTAATGGGGTCTCAGGGTTTTCCACAATGCATTCCAATAAGGTCTAGCTTTGAATTGATTTTTTTTTTTTTTTTGGAGAGATAAAAAAGATGGGGGGGTGTGAGAAGACTTGTCTGAAGAGCAGGTCATCCCCCGACCCCAACCCGACATGTGAAACTTGGAAATATAGCAATAGAGGACTATCTCACTCTTATTGATTTTGATGGGAGTGAAAGAAGAAACATAAAACTGAACAAGTCAAGAAGGGCACTTTCTGATCATAATTGCAGATTTTAATATTCATCACCTGTGGACCAAGTATAGGTTTGGTTGGGTTTCATTTATTGCTGGAAAGAGAAGGCAAGGTTGGAAAAACTGGGTCTAATGTCTAGTAATGGTATCAATGTCCAAGTCACTGACTCTTTCCATTCTTGAGTCTTCAGCAATAAACCCCGAACCTAAGATGAAGAATGATGAGCTTGAAATTAATGGTTAGATTTCGTGCGAATTTAAGGCAAATGAGATGAATTGTATAGTCTAATTGATTGTTATTGGCATGCAGGAAAGACGGGTTTTGATAGAGCGAAATAGGTATTTTTGAGTAATTTTTGGAAGAAGATGAGAGCTGAATTGAAGAATATCAAATTGGGATGGATTAAAGAAACTAAGGAGGAAAAGAAAGGAAGATTTGGCCTTTGTATTGAGACTCAAAATTAATTTATGGATTTTCTAAAGTTATTTGGAATTATTTTAAGTTTTTAAAAAATAGCTTTATATATATATAGTCATGTGGGTATATATATACTAATTAGTATTTAGTAAGTAGATTAAGGCTCCGTTTGATAAAATTTAATTTGAGGTCTGAAGTCTGAAGTCTGCAGTCTGAATTCTGAAGTCTGAATCCATTAAGTTAGCTTTGTTTGATAAAATTAGAAAATATGTCTGAATCTGAAGTCTGAATCTGAAATCTGAATTATGAAGTCTGAATTAGAAAATAAGTTTATAAAATTTTAAATTTTAAATTAAATCACCTTATTTTTTAAAAAAATATTAGAAATATATTTTTTTAATATATAACATAATTTTTAAGATGTGTAATTTTTTACATAATACTGTGAAATTCTACTAATAAAAATATTTTAAAAAATTTTAATAATAAATTAGAATGTTATTATTATTTTAAAACTAAAATATTAATTAAATAAATATCACATATTGATTAAAATTATAAAAAAATAAAAATCCATGTCATAAATATATTTTTTATTTATTTAAATGATAAAATAATTTTTTTTAAAAATTTAATAAATA
The DNA here is from genome assembly GCA_030378225.1 of Knoxia roxburghii. Lineage (NCBI taxonomy): Eukaryota > Viridiplantae > Streptophyta > Magnoliopsida > Gentianales > Rubiaceae > Knoxia > Knoxia roxburghii. Next base: position 36,772,073 of record CM059420.1, on the reverse strand, counting down.
CAAATTATTTAAAGAAAAAACTAAAAAGAATAATAAATATTGAAAATAAGAAAAAATTTGCAGCCAATTCAGTTTAGCAATAAGTGATTCGTCAATCACTTATTTTTGGTAATTTATATAGGACCACCATGCAATTTTACTCCTACCCCTAATATAGTAGTAGTTTCTATTTTAGCCTCCCAATTTTATTAGTAGTTTCTTTTTTAAAAAAAATTGGACACGCGCTTTACTCCCACCCTAAGCTATATAAGGTTCTTTTTTTTTTCTTTTTTTCAGGAGTTTGTTGCCGATATTCTGCTTCGTCTTTTGTTGCCGTTTTTCGTCTTCGTCTTTCGCTTGAATTCTTTTGCTTCCAATTTTGATTACGTTATGATTGTGATTGATTTATGTTTACAAATGTGTTGTTTATCTGTTTTTCGTCTTCGTTTTTCGCTTAGTTTGTTTCCGTTTGTGCTCTGTTTATCTTTCTGTGGAGTTTTTGCTTCGAATTTGATAATTAAGATATTTATTCCTGTGTTTTGATCCTTTCGATTGATTTATCTTTCTGTTGTTTCTACGGTTCTGTTATTCTTACCGTTTTGTTTTTGATCGAAAATTGTTGCTTAAAGTCTATTTTTTTTGTTGATAGATCATTGTGGATTGGAGAAATTTCAATAGAAGATACGGTGGGTGGTATAGTTGATTTCATTCGCGAAGAAGATGCTCCTGAATTGTTTGATTTTGATAAACAGCAAGAATCAACGGTATCTCTGTTGGAATGTAAGTCATGATGAGATATTAGTTATGAATTGATCTGATATTAGTTATTCATTGATCTGATATTAGTTCTATGTTGATCTGATATTAGTTTTACAGTATGATATTTTCATATTCTTGATCTGATATCTATAGTCTTTTGATCTGATGTCAAGTATTCTATGATCTGATGTCTATATAATCCTGATCTGATCTCCCTTGTTAAGTATGTGTTAGTGCTATTGTATGATTTCTTTTATATTCTTGATCTGATATCTATTGTCTGTTGATCTGATGTCAAGTATTCGCTGATCTGATGTCTATATAATCCTGATCTGATCTCCCTTGTTAAGTATGTTTCAGTGCTATTGTATGATTTCTTTTATATTCTTGATCTGATATCTATAGTCTGTTGATCTGATGTTAAGTATTCGTTGATCTGATGTCTATATAATCCTGATCTGATCTCCCTTGTTAAGTATGTTTCAGTGCTGTTGTATGAATTCTTTTACATTCTTGATCTGATATCTATAGTCTGTTGATCTGATGTCAAGTATCAGCTGAACTGATGTCTATATAATCCTGATCTGATCTCCCTTGTAAAGTATGTTTTAATTCTATTGTATGATTTCTTTTATATTCTTGATCTGATATCTATAGTCTGTTGATCTGATGTCAAGTATTCGCTGATCTGATGTCTATATAATCCTTATCTGATCAACTATGTTTAAACTAATATGATCATTTTTTATACAGGTTCAGATGATGAATCTATGGAATCTTTGTGTAAATCAGTGGTTGAAAATGAAGATGCAGCATACAATTTATATAATGATTATGCTTTTAGGTTAGGATTTAGTGTGAGGAAAGGTAAAGATCGTAAAAACAAAACTACTGGAATCAGGTATTTGAGAAGATATCTTTGTAATAGAGAAGGAGCTAAACAATGCAAGGAGAATTTGAAGAAGATTTATACGAAAGTTGATATGCGATCTAGATGTAAAGCTTTTATTGAATTTAAGAAAAGAGAAGATGGGAGTTGGATTGTCCAAAAGCATTTCAGGAAGCATAATCATGAATTGTGTCCTGTAGCTGAGAGGCAGGTTTTACGTTCTCAGAGGAAGTTTGATGATTCTGCATTGCAGTATTTTGAGGAATTGAAAAGTTCAGGTGTTCGTGTAACGGATGGTTATCATATATTGTCCAAAGAGGTTAGTTATACTTTCAGATTATTTTTTATGAATCTACATAAATGTGATACTTGTTATGATCTGATATTACGTTTGAGTTGATCTGATATTACGTTTGAGTTGATCTGATATTTCTTTTCTGTTGATCTGATATTATGATCCTGTTGATCTGATATTATTTTTCTGTTTGATCTGATATTATTTTTCAGTCTGGAGGTTCATCAAATGTTGGTTATACCATGAGAGATGTATATAATCATTTGGAACAAGAGAAGAGGAGGAAGATTGAAGGGTGTGATAGTAATGCACTGATCAATATGTTAAAACAGAGATTTATGGATGAGAAGGACTTTTATTATGATTTTGATTTGGATGAGGAGTCTTCATTATGTAGTGTATTTTGGAGAGATCAGAAGATGAAGGAGGATTATAGTAGATTTGGGGATTTGTTGGTTCATGATACGACTTATCGGACAAACAAATACGACATGATCTGTGGACCTTTTGTTGGTATGGACAACCATTGTCGTAATGTTATGTTTGGTATAGGTTTCATAAAAAATGAGAAGGTGGAGTCGTTTATTTGGTTGTTTAGTACATTTTTGAGATCGATGGGAAACAAGCAACCAATGACATTTATGACAGACCAGGATTTTTCGATGGCAGCTGCTGTGCGTGTGGTTTTTCCAAATGTTCGTCATCGTCTTTGTGTTTGGCACATTGCAAAGAATGCTCGTAGTAATATACCTCATTTGATGAGTAAAGAAGGATTTTCAGATGCTTTTCAATTCTTGCTTAATCAAGTTTGCACAGAAGCTGAATTTAACCACTTCTGGAACAGGTGTGTGTTTTCTTTCTGTATTAGTTGTTAGGTGATCTGATATTAGTTATGTATTGATCTGATATGAAGTTCGCGTTGATCTGATATATTATTATTATACTACTTTATTCTTTTTTTTGCTGTAAGCTGATCTGATATTAGTTATGAATTGATCTGATATTAGTTATGAATTGATCTGATATATTAATCAGTTACATTTTTATTCCATCAGTTTGTTGGAGGATTACAATTGCAAAGGAAACACTTGGTTGAAGAAATTAGATGAGATAAAAGAGAAGTGGTGCCCTGCATTCAGTAAACAATATTTTTCTGGAGGGGCAGTTTCTTCCCAAAGATGTGAGACAACCAATCGTTCGGTTTCAATGAAGTTGTCGAAAACGTCTACTTTGTGTGAATTCTATCAGCAGTTTCTTGATGTTGTGACCGAGTGGAGAAACAATGGCATTGCAGAAGATTTTAGATGTAGAGGAAGGGTTGATCCTATTGTTGGAGATTCATTAATGCTTCAGCATGCTGCTGAGGTTTATACGATAGAGGTGTTTGTAAGATTTCAGGAGCTGTATATCAAGATGTTATCTTATAATCACTTGCAGACGAGTAGCGATAATGGTGTTTATGAATATCAGGTTTGGCGTACCAAACTTGATTTGTTTCGACACGTAGTTCGTTTTGATGAGAATGAGTATACAGTGAGCTGCACTTGTAATCTTTTTTCTGAGGCTGGGTTGTTATGCTCGCATGCTCTTCGTGTGCTAAATCTGAATAATTACTCGGTACGTATTTATTGCAACTTCAGAGTTTTTTTTTATGTAATATGGTTGATCTGATATTAGTTGCTAGTTGATATGATATTAGTTGCTAGTTGATCTGATATGTTTAACTTTATATTCTTGATCTGATATCTATTGTCTGGTGATCTGATGTCAAGTATTCGCTGATCTGATGTCTATATAATCCTGATCTGATCTCCCTTTTTAAGTATGTTTTAGTTCTACTGTGTGATTTCTTTTATATTCTTGATCTGATGTCTATCGTCTGTTGATATGATGTATAGTATTCTCTGATCTGATGTCTATATAATCATGATGTGATCTCCTTTGTTAAGTATATTTTAATTCTATTGTATGATTTCTATTATATTCTTGATCTGATATCTATAGTCTGTTGATCTGATGTCTAGTATTCTCTGATCTGATGTCTATATAATCATGATGTGATCTCCTTTGTTAAGTATATTTTAGTTCTAATGTATGATTTCTATTATATTCTTGATCTGATATCTATAGTCTGTTGATCTGATGTCAAGTATTCGCTGATCTGATGTCTATATAATCCTGATCTGATCTGCCTTTTTAAGTATGTTTTTGTTCTACTGAATGATTTCTTTCATATTCTTGATCTGATATCTATTGTCTGTTGATCTGATATCTATTGCCTTTTTAAGTATGTTTTTTTTTTTTATGTAATGTGGTTGATCTGATATTAGTTGCTAGTTGATATGATATTAGTTGCTAGTTGATCTGATATGTTTAACTTTATATTTGTTATATACTGTAGAGAATCCCTGAGAAGTATGTATTGAAAAGGTGGACTAAGAGTGCAAGTTGCTGTGATTATTATTCGAAAGAAGATTGTTTGTTGCCATCAAGTAGCATTGAGAAACATTCAGATTCTGTTTGGAGAGTTGAAGCAAGCAGAAAATATTTGGATTTAATTAGACATGCACAGTCTAGTTCTGTTGCACGTTCTATTCTTGACAGACACTTCAATTTGGCTAGAGATTCTATTAAATTAGAGGTTGGTCCATCCTATGTTAGTGAAAAAGCAGAAGGTTCAAACATTGCTGAAATTAGAGATCCGAAGAGAAGAAGAGAAAAGGGTGTTAGAAACATTCGTCCAAAAAGCGTTGTGGAGAAAATGTGCAATAGGGCAAGAGGGAAGAATAAGAAAGCAGAAGCATTTGCATTGCGTACTAGAGAACGGGTCGCATCAATGGGGATTGAAAATCCTGTTGTTGATGGTAATTTTGTAAATCCTGTTGTGGAGAAGTTGTAGTTGTAGTTGTACTTTATATGAATTCTTTTTTTTAGTTGATACAAAACATTAAAAGACTTGCTGTACTTAGTTGTTTCATTACAAAGTCTAGAAGATATCAGATCACAGAAATATAGACATCAGATCAGAGTGTTACAGACATCAGATCACATGTGTATAGAGATTAGATTAGAGGAATGTAGTCATCGGATAAGAGGAATATATACATCAGATCAGAATTATAACAGACATCAGATCAACAGGAAACAGATATCAGATCAAATGAATACAAACATCAGATCACAAGCTATTGAAAGGAATTATTTAACTGAACTAAAACAGACATCAGATCAGAAAATAAAAATATCAGATCAACATATAAAAGATATCAGATCAGCATATAACATACATCAGATCACAACAATACCCCCATCAGATCACAAGTGATAGAATGAAATTATTTAACTGAACTAAAACAGACATCAGATCAGAAAATATAAATATCAGATCAACATATAAAAGACATCAGATCAGAATTATATGGAGATCAGATCAGAGTACTATAGATATCAGATCAATAATGCGATACTATATTAGGTGTTAGTTGTTAGTTGATACATTATTGTGTTCAGAGTAAGCGTACAACTTCCTGCCACTTCTGAAAAACAACTCCCGCCAAGGTACAACACTCCATCACTTCATTCAATTTCCTCAACCACTTATTAATTGTTTCAACTACATTCATATTAATTGCCCAACCAACCTCGTACTTTCAACATAAACTCTTTCAAAAATTCTACTATAAACAAGACCCACGTCCGGCAACGTCCATACAACATTTCCTCTGCTTTTCTTCTTCCCTTACAAAAAAACCAAGCCCAAAATTTCCTCTGCTTTTCTCACCAATTTCCTCATTTCCTCAATGGCCCTTCGTTACATTATTCGTGATGAATATGTTTGAAGAAAACCAAGAAACACAACAACAAATTCCGCCACCACTACTGCCCCTTCTGCTTGGCCATATGCCGATGAAACGTGTAGTTTTGCTCTCTTGTATGATATGTATTTTTCCACCACTACTGAAGGTATTTCTCGACAATACACTCGGGAGTTTGAGAAGGAAAAGTACATGTCATACAAGATAGCAAAAACTACATGAAAACTGTACATTGTCATTTAGAGCCCTGTTGAGAGCAGCTTTGCTCTTGCGTGCTTCTCTTGTGAGCTCTGTATCCCAAGTCTGAGTTGTTTGTCCTCTGTAGAGCTCCATGTGTCTCATTGTAAGAATGCCACAATCACTGTGGTTCTTGTTATCTTGCCAGTCCAGTTTTGGATACTCCACTTTATATTCTTTGGGATTTCCAAAAATTTTTATTATAATCTCTAGTTTTCTTTTAATATCATTATCTTTACTTATAGTTCAATTCAAATTATCATTATAGAGACATCAGATCAAGAGCAGACAGATATCAGATCAGCATATAACAGACATCAGATCAAAGCAATACCCACATCAGATCAGTAATTTTGATAGAAAATTATTTGAAACAACTAAAACAAATTGAACATTATATAACAGACATCAGATCAACAGGAAACAGATATCAGATCAAATGAATGCAAACATCAGATCACAAGTTATTGAAAGGAATTATTTAACTAAACTAAAACAGACATCACATCAGAAAATATAAATATCAGATCAGCATTTGGAACAATTGTGAAATTTGGAATAAAAGACTAATATATATTTCATATAAGTGAAAACTGTACATTGTCATTTACAATCAATATTGTCCTATAAAACTAGACTAATATAAATTTCTAATTTCTAAAGACTAGACTCTAGTACTTTTTACAATTTTGTACTATAAAACTCCTCAATTTTGGATTTGACCTCATCCTTCATTGTATTTGTTTGAGAAGCCAGTATATTATAAGAATACTTGACCCTAAGAATCTGTAGAGCCCTGTTGAGAGCAGCTTTGCTCTTGCGTGCTTCTCTTGTGAGCTCTGTATCCCAAGTCTGAGTTGTTTGTCTTTTGTAGAGCTCCATGTGTCTCATTGTAAGAATGCCACAATCACAGTGGTTCTTGTTATCTTGCCAGTCCAGTTTTGGATACTTCACTTTATATTCTTTGGGATTTCCAAAAAATTTTTCTGCTGATGTCCCTTTTATTATCTCAACAAAATACCGCAGCTGCATTAATGATGAAAACATATATATCAGACTATTGAAAAGATGATATCAGATTAGTGTAAAACATTATCAGATCAATGTAAAAAAGACATCAGATCAAGGGAAAGAATACATCAGATCATGGTAAAGAAGATATCAGATTAGTGTAAAACCATGTCAGATCAGTGTAAAAAAGACATCAGATCATCGGAAAGAAGACATCAGATCAAGGTAAAGAATATATCAGATCAAGGTAAAGAAGATATCAGATCAAGGGAAAGAATACATCAGATCATGGGAAAGAAGATATCAGATTAGTGTAAAATCATATCAGATCAGTGTAAAAAAGACATCAGATCATCGGAAAGAAGACATCAGATCAAGGTAAAGAATATATCAGATCAAGGTAAAGAAGATATCAGATCAAGGGACATGTACTTACCATAAGTTCGGGAATTGCAGTGTACCAAGTGTTTTCTGCGATTTTGTTATTAAGTACGACTACTTTTCTCGCCGTTGCATTTATACACAAAGTATAGTAATGATCATGCTGTAATATTGGGATAAAGATCTGCACAAAGTATAATACTAATTAGAAGTTGATATTTTTATATATTGAATTCACTGAATAGAGGAATTAAAATTGCACTTACAATTTTTACATTTAATGTGTCCATGTTTTTTTTGGCTCTTGTGACATCTTCTATGAATTGAATTTTCATGTTGTCTAGAATCTCTGGTTTAACCTCATAGTGAGGAAATGCTGGTTTTGGTATTGTGACGCCTAACTTCTTGGAAGCATCATGTTTTTTCTTTAAATTGTTGTAATCATCCATTGAAGATACGAACTTCAGACGTTGATCTTTTGTATCTTCCATTATTGCAAACTGAAAACATAATGAATTTAATTCATATCAGATGGAATAACATGTATATATTTTTGAAAATGAATTTCATATTAAAATTATAAGGGATTCATATCTTACACAAAATGGTTCAGATATGAACAGCCTTGTTGGATATTTGAAGTTCATATGTGTGATCCATGCATTTAGTACCGAATTTGTTATCCATACTCCTGGAAGCATGGACAGGAAGTCCGATCGATCCATTAATGTATATGTTCCATCGGAGTAGAGTACTTCTCTGTATGCGCAAATCAAAATAATGTTAACAAAAGTATGTTGAAATCCCAAAATTTACAGCATATAATAGAAATCAGATCACAAAATGTAAACAGCAGGTCAGCATATAACAGATATCAGATCAATTTATCCAACAGATATCAGATGACAAGACAGTAGATATCAGATCAGAAGACTATAGACATCAGATCAGAAGAATATTTATATCAGATCAGAGGACTATAGACATCAGATCATAAGACTATTTATATCAGATCAATAATATAAAAGAAATCATACATTTTTTAGAACGAATCAAATCATGCATTTTACACATATCATATCAAAAGACAGTAGGCATCACATCATTGGATATTAGATATCAGATCAAAAAGACAAGATTAGAACTTACTGCTGATTGATTTTATTTTCTTTTGTCCCTGTTAGGTAAGCATAATCAGTGAACAGTTTCTCTCTCCTTAAGATCATCAAAAATGGTTTAGGCTTCTTGAGCCAAAATTCTGATCTCAGATGTACAGGGAGTTGTCTATCTCGATGTCTTGAGTTTGGTGACAAGATGACATCTTCCTCAGCATTGTCTGGCTCTTCATTGATCATGCTGGAAATAAAGTTCATATCAGTAGATATAACATATCAAATTATTTAATTAAAGATATCATATCAGATTGTAGTGTGTTTTTACTTACGTTTTGAGCTATGCTATGTCTTTATTATCTTTTGAAGTCATGGCTTGTTTTGGAGGTTGATCTGCTTCTGAAATGATTGCATTGAGGTTTGTAGCAAGCAGTACTGCATCCTCCACCATTCTTTCAATATTTATATCTTGTAGAGAAGCTTTCCCTTTCTCATTCTCTTTCTCTTTGGTAGCTTCTGTTTCTTCAGGCTTCTCTTCCTCCCTGTCTTTTTCTTTTTCATTCTTCTTTTTTCCACTCTCTGCATCTGCATCCAGTTTTTCATTCTCCTTTCGTAACATTATATACACCAATTGCTTTGCAATTGGATCTTCCTTAAGCTTTGTTCTGCTCTCTTCCATTTCCATTTCTTTTGGTTCAACTTCTTTTTGTTCCAGGGTTATTGGAGAGATATGTGGTGTCTGAGGTTCTTTTTCCTTTTGCTCCACCACATTTTCTTGTGTTTGTTCTCCTTCTGCTTCATGAATGCTGTCTCCTGAAGGTGTTACGAGGTTGAAATTTGGCATATGCATATCATCTTCGAAGCGTACAGTGGCGGATTTCTTCTGCATTTTGTTGTAATCCTCTTGTAGTTTATCCGCAATTTCGGCACATGCCGTATAGAACCTTGCATCCTGTGATGGTGTTGGTTCATTTTCTTCGGTTGGGGATTTTGAGGATTGACCTTGTTGCTCAGGAGTTGTATTTTTCTCCCTCAAGTCACGGATAATCCCCTCCACTGTGCTTGTTATTGTGGCAAATGCTGCAGCACCTTCTGGATTGTTTGCTGCCCCAACATTGTACCATGCTTTGATGAAAGCCATCATGGACTTTGCCAATCAACCACTGTTTGAGTCATTTCATCAGCATTTTCAAAATCCTGTTGCGGAAGATAATTGTTATAGTTAGTTTGTTTCATATTAGTATAAAAAAGATAAATCAGATTACGATAAAATAGACATCAGATCAGCATATAATACATATCAGATCAGAACTATGAAAGAAAGTATACTACAGAACGAAAACATAATTAAAAAATGGGTGATTAAAGAATCATTATAGAGACATCAGATCATGAAAAAACAGATATCAGATCATAATATAACACATATCAGATCACAACTATAAAAGAAAGCATACTATAGAAATGAAATGTACTTAACAATCGGACATCAGATCAAAAAAAAAAAAATACATCAGATCATCAAATGAAAGATATCAGATCAGAGAGTTTACCTTGCTTTTTGATGTGGTTGGAGCTTGTTTTGATTTGCTAGGCTTTTCAGATGCATGTGCATGTTGTTGTTTTTCCACATGCACCTCGGCTGTAGCCCTTTCTCTTATCCAGCCTTGACCATGTCCTCCCTTTTTCTCTTCGAGTTTTGCTCTTTCAAAGAGTTGAGTCTGACTCCAGTTTGTGAATGTTGGTAGATTTCTTGGAATATCTTTGTGAATTCCATACACAACCCTATCAACATAGAATAGCTGAAGAAAATATGTTAGTTGTGAGTTAAGAAAATAAAATTTTTAGCAAAGCATTTCACAAACTAAAAAAAAAATCAGATCAAGATAATACCCACATCAGATCAGCATATAACATACATCAGATCTCAATAATACCCACATCAGATCAGTAATTTTGATAGAAAATTATTTGAAACAAATAAAACAAAATTAACAGTATATAACAGACATCAGATCAACAGGAAACAAATATCAGATTATATGAATACAAACATCAGATCACAAGTTATTGAAAGGAAATATTTAACTGAACTAAAACAGACATCAGATCAGAAAATATACACATCAGATCAACATATAAAAGACATCAGATCACAACAATACAGACATCAGATCAGTAATCAAATGAATACAGAAAAGAAAGATGAGAGACTTACAATCAGAAAAGAGAGTGGTCCATTGTAGGTTGTTGATGTTGTGCCATCTTTGTGGAAATACTTCTCTTGGCATTCCACTAAGGCCCTGAATGTGTAGCTACACCAGTTCAGCTGCCTTATTTGATCAATGCTGTTCAGGGATTTGAGGAGCCGATATCTGATGTTGTTGATGCTCCTATGATGGTAAAGAAACGTGGTGGCCAGGTAGATAAGGAAATCCTGGACGAAGTTGATGTCACTGTAATCCTGATGGTTGACAATGTACTGCTCAAGCTGCTTGATGGTCGGTCTTTTTGTGGGTGGCATGCCAAATCTTTGACAGTAGTGTTCGACATGCTGCTCATAATCTTCACCCTTTGACTCAGCAGCTGTGTATTCTTCAACTTCAATTGGACCTCTTGGGAAGTCAAGAACCAATTCCACATCTTCTTCAGCAATGGGAATAACTGTATCTTGCTCCAGCTCCAGCCTCAACTTGATACAGTTGAATTTTTTGAGCAGGTATTGTCCCAGTTTGTTTGGCATCCTGGTGTAGTTGATATTGAGGAAGCTGCCAAAGCCTATATCCCTCACAGCATTTCTTTGTGGTTCTGAGAGTCTAGAAACCACGAAACTTATACCGTTTGGAGATGTACTGCAACTGAATCTTTTGTTCATCTCATTATCACCATCATCATCACTGTCGTTTCTCTTATCTTTTTTCTATTTTTTTGTGATGTGGACATCCACATCGCCCTGTTTCTTTTCCTTATTGACCATAACTTTGGTCTTTTTCTGTTGTTGCTTCTGCTGCAGATCCTTCTTCTGCAATTGTTGAAGAATTTCTTCATTTGTCTTCTTCTTTGCAGGTAGTTTCATCCTTTTACTTGTTTGCTCCTTTTGGGATGGTTGAACTACTTCCTGTTCTTTTCTTTTCTTTTCTGATTTACGTTTGTAGGTATGTTGTAACGACTTGCTAGGGGTTTCTTGAAAATCTGAACTCTCATCTTGTGCTTGAATAACTTGTTTATCTTGGTTGGTTTTATCAGCCATTATGTTTATATTGTTGTTTCCTGTAATATGTCAGTAAGAGTATGTAAGCAAAAATAAGTTGATATCATATTAGAAGAAAGCAGATATCAGATCAGCAGATATAAGACATCAGATCGCAACATGAACACATCAGATCAGCATATGGCAGACACCAGATCACGAAAACACAGAGATCAGATCAACTGAATACACACATCAGATCAAGCAAAAACACACATCAGATCAACTTAATTCTCACATCAGATCAACAAAAAATGGACATCAGATCACTATTTTATAAGAAAATCATTTCACAGAAAGAAAACAAATTGAACACATAAATCAAATCAGGATATAACTTATATCAGATCAAAGAAAATGAAGACATCAGATCAACTGAATACATACATCAGATCAAAACAAAACAGATATCAGATCAAAATAATACAGTCAACAGATTAGTAATTTTGATAGAAACTTATTTCAAAGAACTAAAACAAAATTAAAAGCATATAAGAGACATCAGGTCAATTGAAAATATATATCAGACAAAAAGAATACAGACATCAGGTCACAAAATATTGAAGGCAAATATTTCAATGAACTAAAATAGACATCATATTACGATAATACAGAAATCAGAGCAACATATAATATACATCAGATCAACGAACCCTAATTATATCAGATAGAAAAATTAAAAGCATAAACAGACATCAGATCAATCGAAAACATATATCAGATTAAAACAATACAGACATCAGAACCCTAATTATTCAAAGAAAATAACGGTTATAAAATTAGGTTTTTGTACCTGTAGATAAATGTCGAAGCAGGAAAAACGTTGGTTTGAGAAAAACAGCAAGTTTTTCGTCCGATTTGGAGACTTTTTTTAGCGTTTGAGTTGAACAGCAAGCTTTTTCTTCGCGCAGATGATGGCTATGGTGTTTTCTGAACCGGAAGAAGAGCAGAAAATCGAAATGCAGTGATCTCTGAACATATTTGAGGTTAGAAATTTAGATCTGATGTTGTTAATGGAATGATGAAGATCGTGGGGATGAAATCGGTTTGAGAGCCACGAAGGAATGAAGGGTTTTGGGTTTTCAGTTTCAGAGCGGGAGAAAGGAAGGAAGGGTTTTGGGATTTAATTAAGTCGCGCTTCAAAAGTGCGCTACAGTGTTTTCCTTTTTTTTGTTATTTTTTGCTATTTTTTTATTTTACTGTATGATTTTTTTTATATTCTTGATCTGATATCTGTAGTCTGTTGATCTGATGTCTAGTATTCTCTGATCTGATGTCTATACAATCATGATCTGATCTCCATTGTTAAGTATGTTTTAGTTCTAGTATATGATTTCTTTTATATTTTTGATCTGATATCTATAGTATGTTGATCTGATGTCTATTATTCTCTGATCTGATGTCTATACAATCATAATGTGATCTCCCTTGTTAACTATGTTTTAGTTCTACTATATGATTTCTTTTTATATTCTTGATCTGATATCTATTGTCTATTGATCTGATGTCTAGTATTCTCTGATCTGATGTCTATACAATCATGATCTGATCTCCCTTGTTAACTATGTTTTAGTTCTACTATATGATTTCTTCTATTTTCTTGATCTGATATCTATTGTCTGTTGATCTGATGTCTATTATTCTCTGATCTGATGTCTATACAATCGTGATGTGATCTCCCTTGTTAACTATGTTTTAGTTCTACTATATGATTTCTTCTTATATTCTTGATCTGATATCTATTGTCTGTTGATCTGATGTCTATTATTCTCTGATCTGATGTCTATACAATCGTGATGTGATCTCCCTTGTTAACTATGTTTTAGTTCTACTATATGATTTCTTCTTATATTCTTGATCTGATATCTATTGTCTGTTGATCTGATGTCTATTATTCTCTGATCTGATGTCTATACAATCGTGATGTGATCTCCCTTGTTAACTATGTTTTAGTTCTACTATATGATTTCTTCTATTTTCTTGATCTGATATCTATTGTCTGTTGATCTGATGTCTATTATTCTCTGATCTGATGTCTATACAATCGTGATGTGATCTCCCTTGTTAACTATGTTTTAGTTCTACTATATGATTTCTTCTATTTTCTTGATCTGATATCTATTGTCTGTTGATCTAATGTATATTATTCGCTGATCTGATGTCTATATAATCCTGATGTGATCTCCCTTGTTAAGTATTTTTTTAAAAAAAAAAACTATTTTTTTTAAAAAGGCAGTGCGTCAAAAAAAAAAAAAAAAACTGTAGCGCGCAACTGTAGCGCGTTACTGTAGCGCGCAACTATAGCGCGTTACTGTAGCGCGCTACAGTAGGTAGGAGTAAAATTCATCCTACTCCTATAGCCCCACCGTAAACGGACTCCTTATTTTTAGGCTAACAATTGTACTTGTAATTCAGACTCACTTTCTCTTAAAACTTTGAATTATAGTTATCAAACGCACTTAATTATTAAGTACTTAATTAAAAAAGTTTTTAATTCATTAAGTCAGAAACAAGTTGAGTTATCAAACACTTTTAATCAATTAAGTACTTAATTTATTTAAAATAAGTACTGAATTAGTTTATCAAACAGATCCTAAGTTTTGAACACAAGTTTGGACGCAGCTTTTGTCTCGGTTTTGGTGCGACTACTATACTAGTACTTTTCTTCTATTCTTTGAATTTATGAAGTATTATTTTTATATTATGGTTTGTGTTTTAATAATGTGTAAGTAATTCCTTAGTCTAGGCAAAGGAATTAAACCCCTCGATGTCGATTAAATTGTGGGATCAAATTATTTTTAATATCAATTAATTCGTGATTATTTATTTATTCTCGTGATTTGTCTTGCGGATTATTTGGCACTGTTTAAATCGCTGGTGGCATTCAAAATTTTCTATGTAGTCTAATCAATTTGAATACACGAGGTTCGGTATTCCTAAGAGTTTAAATACAACTAATCACGTGGTACGTAGATTAGCGTGTTGAAGAGAATAAATAATCACATTGCAATTGAACAAGGTTTGCTTAATTGTTGTTTGAATTGGGTCCTTGGCTATCACAATCTAGGTTCTAGGAGGTTCTGATTATTGATTGTAGATGCAATTAACGGAGTTCCATAATTGCTGGTATTAAATTAATAGGACTAAGTTGTTAGGAGGTTCCAACAATAAAAACCAGTGGAATCGTAATTTAATTGATAAATTCTTGCATCGATGATCAATTTGTCGAATCGAGGTGGAACAATTCCTTTGACTAGAGTTTTTCCAAATTTGATTTCATAAAACTTTTGATTTCTTTTTCTTTATTTTAATTGAGCCGTAGTTAATAGTCATAATTCAAACCCCCCTTTTAGTTACATGCTTTTAACTAAATTGATTTCACTTCGGTGCTCCCTGTGGAGACGATCCTACTCGTACTGTGGTACGTAAAAATCTTTAAGAGTAGGTTTTATTTTTGATTGGTTCGACACTCATAAAATTTTGGCGCCGTTGTCGGGGAGCACGGTGTAGTGTTTTGATTTTAGTTAAGAGTTTGGTTTGTTTTGTTCCTTTTTTTGGTTCGGTCTTATCGTACAGGCAAATTAGTGTTTTACCCAAAGATAGAGAAAACTGCAAAGAGGAACAAGAAGGATAAGAAACAGAGAGACCAACTGTTGAGTCAATATTCGTGTCTCAACCGCTTGACGAAGAAGAAGAAATCGAGGTTCCTAAAGAGAAAGAGGAGTTGATAGCAGCATCAATGGCAGACAGGACTTTAAGGGAGTTAGCAACTCCTGCCAATAACCAGCAGTTTTTATGCATTATTTTTCCTGATGGCACCCCTAGATTTGAGTTAAAATCTTGTGCCATACACTTACTGCCTAAATTTCATGGTTTGATAGGTGAGGACCACCACAAGCATTTGATGGAGTTCCACATCGTATGTTCAGCAGTAAGTTACCAAGGTGTCACTGAAGAGCAAGTAAAGCTCCGGGCCTTTCCTTTCTCTTTAGAAGATAAAGCTAAACATTGGCTTTTCGAGCTACCAGCGGGGTCCATCACCACGTGGAATGAGCTCAAGAAATTGTTTATGAAAAATTTTTTCCCAGCCTTTCGTGCTTCAAATATTAGGAAGGATATCTGCGATATCTGGCAGTTAGCTAGCGAGAGTTTATATGAGTATTGGGAGAGATTCAGTGATCTGTGCAGAAGCTGCCCTCAACACCAGATTCCCGAGCAGCTATTAATACAGTATTTCTACGAAGGATTATCTGAGTTAGACAGAGATAAGATTGATTTAGCAAATGGAGGAGCACATATGAACAAGATTCCTGCAGAGGCAATGAGGTTGATTTCTGTGATGGCTGAGACATCCCAACAATTTAATAGGAGAGCAGCCATCACCACCAAAAGGGTAAACGAGGTAAGTGTTTCTAATATGGAAAGTAAGATTGAGCAACTAACTGACTTGGTGCGCCAGCTCGCTGTGGGACAGTTTCGGGCAATTAAGGTCTGTGGGATCTGCGCAGTGCAAGGACACACCTCAGATGATTGTCCAGTTATGCAAGAAGGTGGACAAGTGAATGTTGTGGGAGGATTCTAGGCTCCACCCCAAAGAAGTTATGACCCATTATAATCCGGGGTTGAGGAATCATCCCAACTTCAATTACAAGCAGCCCGGTTTCCAACCTGAACTACAACCTCCTGTGAGGAATTCAATTCCTCCACTAGCAGATGCTTCAGGTACGTCTGTAGAAGCTATGATTAGAGGGTTAACAATTGCTGTGCAGGGACTTGTTAAAATTAAGAGGGGTCAAACACGTGAACAACAACATGTGATCAATAATCACAGGCAGTAATTAAAAATTTGGAGAAACAAGTCTCGCAACTAGCCACTCAGGTACATTAGAGGGAAAAAGCTAGTGGGAAGCTCTCTTCTCAATCAGGTAGTTCAATGGAGAATGTTAGTGCCATGACTTTGAGGAGTGGGAAAGAGTTGCCAGAACCCCAAAGTCCAACTCTCAAAATCCAAGAATCTTCCCATAAATCAGAGGAGGAAGGGGAAGTTGAAGAATTGCAAGAAAATGAGGTAAATTCTAAATTTATTGTAAGAAAATCCAAAATTATAATTCCACCACCTTTTTCTGGCAGGTTGGTTCAAATGAGGAAGGAGTACAGTGACGAGGAGGTTCTGAAGGTGTTTCGCAAGTTGGCTATCAACATCCCATTAATGGAGGCTATTGCTCAGATTTCACGATATGCCAAATTTTTAAAGTCACTGCTAACTAAGAAAAGGAGACCTGAAGGTAAGGTATATGTCAATGAAAATGTCTCCTCAGTACTTCAACGCAAATTGCCTCATAAATGCACTGATCCAGGTATGTTTGCTATTTCTTGTGTTATTGGATCAAGAGTCATTAAAGCAGCTATGTAGGATTTATGAGCCTCTATTAATGTTATGCCTATATCTCTATTCAATAAATTGAAAATTGGGGCTCTTAAGAACACAAATGTCATAGTTTAGTTAGCCAATAGGTCAATGATTTATTTGAAAGGGTAGTTGAGGATGTCTTGGTTAAGTGTGATAAACTTATTTTTCCTGCTAATTTCTACATCCTTGACATGAATGATGAGCATGTTTCTAATGTCGATATTCTTTTGTTGGGTAGATCATTTATGAAAACGGCTAAAACAAAGATTGACGTTGATGCTGGTGTCTTTACTTTTGAGCTTGATGGTGAAAAGGCTCAATTTAATATGTATGAGGCTATGAAATATACACCAGACTCTAAGTACTTTGTTAATGTTAGTCTAGTTAATTATAATTGTGCAAGAGGAAATAGAATTTAATTTGATGTTTGATGAGCTGAAGTTTGTGTTACAACATAGTTTGCAGAGAACGGATGCTCACAAAGAAGTGAATGTATCAATCATTGAGGCAATCATGGCATTTCATGCCAATCTTGAATTGCCACTGAGGTTTGCTAACGATTACTTGGGATTGTCTATTAGTTCTGAAAAGATTTTACCTTCTTTAGTACAGGCACCTAAATTGGAGTTCAAGTTGTTTCGCAATCATCTCAAATATCTTCTGTTAGAGCCCGAATCAATATCGGTAAGAGATGATCACTTCCCTCCTCCTTTTATTGACAAACTATTCGCATTGCTAGCAGTGAAACAGTTCAATATGAATGCTAAAAAAGTGGGGTTAGAGAGGAAGTTACAACTGCAAGAGTTAGAAGAAATTAGGTTGGAAGCTTGTGACAACTCACAGTTGTGCTAGGAAATAACCCAAACCATTCAGGATGAGTTGCTACGTAGGAAGGAGTGTGTGGTTGGGCAGAAGGTATTTTTCTCAGATTGCAAATAGAAATTAATGCCTGGTAAGTTCAAATCAAGACGGCATAAACCCTATATTGAGGTAAGTATTTCTTCTTCTGGCATGGTTGAAATTAAATGTTTAGAGTTCAGAAAAATATTAGTTGTGAATGATCATCGACTCAAATATTTTCTTGTGAATGTTAACACTGCTTCTGATAATGAAATTTGTTTATTTCTACTTATTTATGAGGAGTAATCAGAAGTAGGTCTGTGTCTAGCCAAAGACATGAAAGAAAGGTGCTTGTTGGGAGGCAATCCAATTTCTCAAGTTTTTGTAGTTGTTTTTAGTGATTTAATTGCTTTTTGAGTTGATTTTTGACTGGAAGATTCAGGGGAATTCCAGTGAACAAAGTTTCCCCCGACATGCCCAGGTCAATTTTCCTTGATTTTTTTTGTGCGTCTGGGCAAAATACAAAGTTTCCCCCGACATGCACAGGTCAATTTTACTTGCATTTTTTTTTTTGGGTGTTTGGGCGGAATATACATCTTCCCCTGACATGGCCATGTCAAAAGTCTGGCAAAAAAAAAAAAATTAAAATTTCTGTTTCCCATTGTAATTTACTTAGGGTTTTTCTCTACACCCGTTTCATTTTCTTCACATCAAACACACGAAGTATTTCTTTTCTCTAGCACCGACCATCACCCACCACTTCTGCCGCATCCCGATCATCCACTGGCCACCCAAGCAACTCAGCAGTGATCACCACACGCCTTACCAATCCGCGAGTTGTGCCGAGTTGAGGCCGTTCCAGCGGCGGAGCAGTCACCACACACTCAAGCCCTAAATTTTCCTTTTCGTTTTTCTTGGTACACGTCTTTAATTTTGGGGGATTATTTGAGTTGGGTGCTGACTTTTTCATTCCTTTTTGCAGTTGATTAGTGGTGAGAATGCATGCCAAGGCCAAGAGGCCCCACTAGAGAAGGAACGATTAGCTCAATGGCCTTTAAACAAATAATTCGAGAAATGAACTCCAATCTCCACGCCCTTTGCGCACATGTGGGTTTGAAACCACCAATTCCTCCACCATAGAGAAGCTTCTTTTCACCTTACTAACTTTGTGTTTTTTATTTATGTTTATTTATTTTTATTATGTCTTGGTGGTGTTTGTTTTTGCGACCATGTTTATGCCTATTTTTTTTTTTCTACATTGGGGACAATGTAGAGTTTTGGTGTGGGGGATTGTTTTGTATGATTATTATTTTTGGGGATGGTTTTGTGTTTTATTGTGTTTAGAGTCTAGGTGTGGGGGAGATTTAACTGTTGTATGTTTTGTGTTGAAAAATCCATACGCAATGTGTGATTTGGTGAGGTAAGGATGAAATGTAGGGAATAATACTATAACTGTTCCTTGTGATAATTCGAATGATGATACTTGTATGAGTGACACCCAAAAAGCTAGATAAAGTGAGATTTTGGGCCTTAATGAGCAATGATTCCTTCTTGTGCTCGATTTTTTTTCTTCAGTGTTTCACACATAGTTTGCATATTCTAGAACTTGCTTTGTTATGCATGTTACTATTGCTCGTGAATTTCAAGTACAAAAAGGATAAAGGTATTAGGATAACCGAATTTGGCTTGCTTAAAAAAATCCACCTTCTATGCTCATCCTTAGTTAACCTTTTTGAAACTTGGACCTTATTCTTTGATTGTAAAGCCACTAAATTAATCCTAGGCCTGTGTTTAGCTTGCTGTTTTTGCCTAGTTATTTATTAAAAGAAGTGTATACTTGTTTGTTGACTTTGGTTTGTGGTATGAAGGAGGACATTGCAAGGCAATAGTAGCTCATAAAAGGATGGGTTTGTGCTCTAACAATGGCTGTTGAAAAAAAAAAATAAAAGAAAGAAAAAAAAGAGAAAAGAAGCCAATATAAACAAATTCAAATGAATTTGTGTGGCTAGAGAAAAAGATAGAAAAAAAAAAGTTGTATGAAGAGCTAAGGTTGGAACCTTTGTGAGTTATTATTGTCTTGTATTGGACATCTTCGGTAAGATGTTGGAAGGTTAACAGTCAAGTATGTGCTTTCTTTCATAACTTTAGCCTATGTTTGATCTTTGTTTAACCTACCTTGTCCTGAGCCCCATTAACTTTAGCAGTTTTTGCTGTTTTTTCATATAAAATGTTGTTTGTTGGTGTAAAATGATCGTATTGATGTAAAATACTGTTTATTATTGTAAAATGCGGTTTGTTGGTGTAAAATGCTCGTACTTATGTAAAATGAGTTTTTTTTTTTTTTTTGTCAAATGATGTCAAATAATTTTTTTTTGATGCAAAATGGTCGTACTAATGTAAATTGTTGTTTTTTGATGTAAAATACTGGTACTGATGTAAAATGTTGTTTATTGATGCAAACTATTGTTTGTCAGTGTAAAATACCCATACTGATGTAAAATACTATTTGTTGGTATAAAATGTTGTTTGTTGGTGTAAAATGCTCGTATTGATGTCAAATGTTGTTTGTTGGTGTAAAATGCTCGTACTAATGTAAAATGTTGTTTGTTGGTGTAAAATGCTCGTACTGATGTAAAATGATATTTTTTTTTAATGTCAAATGATTTTTTTTTTATGCAAAATAGTCGTACTGATGTAAGTTGCTGTTTGTTGATGCAAAATGCTGATTGTCGATGTAAAATGCTAGTACTGATCTCAAATGTTGTTTGTTGATATAAAATGTCCGTACTGATGTAAAATGCTATTTGTTGATGTCCAGATGCTTCAGCCCTGCGAGAGACGGCTCCGGCCCTTCTGTGAGTGAGCCGCGGCGTACTACTCTGGTTGGAATTGGTAAAGGAAAAATCGTGATGTAAAATATTGTGGTGTAAAATTGTGATGTAAAATCGTGATGTAAAATGTTATGATGTAAAATGTGTTTTTGATGTAAAGCTTTCGAATCACTATCATCAATAAATCTCTTTTTTGCAGTTTCGAGTTGTTGTATACATGCATCCCTTGATGTAAAACCAACATACACCAACCAAAAAATGACATTAATCAAAATGACATCAGAAAACGAGATTTAACTACAGAATTCATCATAATGACATTTTACATCAAACCAAAAAAATGATGTAAAAATGTCATTTACATAAAAAATTGATGTAAAACGACATTTTACTTCAAGCAAAAACTAATGTAAAATGTCATTTTACATTAAGAAAAATGAGGTCATTTTACATTAAGAAAAATGAGGAGAAAGAGAGAGAGAGAGAGAGAGAGAGAGAGAGAGAGAGAGAGAGAGAGAATGAGAGAGAGATGAAGGAAGCGTGAGAGGGCATTAAATGGAAAATAATGTAAAATGACATTTTATATTAAGCAAAAAATGAGGGGAGAGAGATAGAGAAAGTGTGTGTGTGTGAGAGAGAGAGAGAGAGAGAGAGAGAGAGAGAGAGAAAATGATATTATTGGCAATAAATATGAGAGATGGAGAGAGAAAATGAGGGTGTTGTGCAAAAGTGTAAGGCACGTGAGGAGAGATGGCGAAAGAAATAGGGGCCAGGAGCATAAAATGCGCCTAACCCGCATTTTTTGTGAATCAAACCCGGTTTTGCCAGGTTTATTGACTAAAAATTCGATTTTTTTTTTTTTTTTTGAAAAACTAGGCTAGGTTTCACACCCTTATTTACTCATAGTCTACGATATAATTTGCCGATTACAATATGTTGGGGCACAATTTCTATCCAATAGTTCTTTTCTAGTTTCATTGACATCCCAAAGGACTTTTTAGTCAGGCTTGGACCTGAAGGTACTTTGATTGCTTTTTTGGCACTCAGCTTTGCTCCACGATGCTTTCAGGGACTAATTTCTCTAGACGTTAGCTTTGTTCCTGGATTGCGAATTAGATCTTCAAGTAGTTAGGCGCTCTTTTAAGGAGTATTGATGCATGTATAGAGGTAAGTCATGGGACGGGCTTGATAGTTGGTGTCACAGTAAGAGGGTAGGGGTAAGCCAATACACTACCCCATTGTAAATGATTTATTCGATTGATTTATTTTAATAATATGGTAAATAAACTCCCAGTTTGCCTTGTGAGAGTATTAAAGAAAAAAAAAAAAAAAAGCTGACTTTGTTGACCAAGGCATTCTCCAGTTATCCAGGTTTTCGCATAATCAAATTTATTATGAAAATTAGCCCAAATTGTCCCAGGGAATTGCAGCTATTCAAAGACTGTTTTAATATGTCCTCTTCTCTTCACCCAGACAAAAATAATGTTGGCCTTATTTTCCTGTAATTAGAACTTTTCTTTCAAAAAAAAATATATTTCTTCTATTTATTAAACTCTATCAATAAATAGAAATAATATAAAATTAAAATATCAAAATTTACATGAATGTTTGAAACATTTTATTAAAAGAAAAAAACCCCACGTTTTTAAAACGTCCATGTAAGGGAGTAGAAAGCAATCCTGTATTTTGGGACCAGAATCCTGCTTCTTTTTCACCTGTGTACTTCATCTTGGATAAAGTTCGGTAACGGAGACTTTATAGCCGGAGGAATCTGGCAGTGATGATTTCCCGGTAGATGATTTATTCGATGAATCTGCAACTGGTTCTGTAGGTAAGCTCCCTGTTCTACTGCGGCCGAAATATGCCGGTGGATTTGGGGTTGGCAATGTAATAGAATAACTATTCAGCATTAGAACAACAGAAGCCATAGTTGGCCTTCGTTCAACATCTTCTTGAACGCATAGTAAACCAATGTGAATACACTGAATTACTTGATTCCTATCATATGAAGAATCCGCGATGGTTGGATCAAGCAATGCTAATGGTGTTCCATCCCTCCATTGTCTCCAACACTACAAAATCAGTTGTTTTTCAAGATATTAAAGTTATATTCCAAAATGAAAGTTACAATATTTGTTCCATTATTTGACTTCTATTCTATTGTAATGGTGACATCAGTAGTTAAAATAAGATTCATAATACTACACATTGTATTGTAAAATTTAAGAAATTGCATGTCCTTACATTTCATTTTACTTTGGGGAGGATAATAAACTTACATGGCTTAGAAGGTCCTCACTCCCATGTGATTGCAAGAAGGTACTGTTTTTCTTCCCACTTATGATCTCTAGGGTTACAACGCCAAAACTGAAAACATCTGATTTGACTGAGATTAATCCTTGAAATGCATATTCAGGAGACATGTAACCACTGGAAAAGAACAGACCATTAGTATTATAATTAAGTATGACAACATATTGTTCTTACACAAGAAATATCAATATCACGACTAAAATATTTCGTCATTAAAAGTATTGTTCTATAACAAGTTAATAAAGATTTTGAGCCTTTTGAACCAAAATAAAACCAAAAATAAAAATAAAAATGTTGAACCTTTCAATTCATTGTAAATCGGTTAATTTTGAACTTGTATATGCAACAAGTTCTTCTAATAATTTTGGATAAGCCAAAATAAGGTGTAGTTTCATGTGAACCACATTACATATTTAAGGTTATTTGAGGAAGCAGAAACTTACAATGTGCCAGCAATTTTACTTGTATTTCTCTCAGATTGATCAATTTCAAAAAGTCTCGCCATCCCAAAATCTGAAATTTTTGGGTTCATATTTTGATCTAGTAGAACATTACTGACTTTAAGATCACGATGTATAATTTTAAGTCTGGAATCTTCATGAAGATAAAGAAGTCCTCTTGCTATTCCTCCTATAATCTTATACCTTGTAGGCCAGTTTAACAATAATTGCTTCTCTGCGTCTGCATAATCAATCAACTAAGTCAGGTCCAAAAGAAAAAATATGCTAAATTCGTTTCAAAATAAAAACTCCAATTTGTAATAATAAAAATAATAATACAAAGAAGACTTTAATTTAAAAAAGAATACAGTTGATGCTGGGGAGTCTACCAAAAAGAAAATAGTCGAGGCTTTTGTTAGGAACATATTCATAAATGAGTAACTTTTCTTCTCCTTCCACGCAGTACCCAAGAAGTCGAACCAGATTCCTGTGCTGTAGCTTGGCTACCAATGCAATTTCATTGATGAATTCTTCAGTACCTTGTGCTGAGCTTCTAGACAACCTCTTTATAGCTACTATTTGTCCACTTGCCAATGTACCCTGATATGACACAATTGATCAATGCTCAACTCTCCCTAAAAGAACAAGTTCATCTCCAATTTTTTTAACTTACATCTACCTCTCATCTTGTTTGATTAAATTATCGATTTCTCTCAAGTTTTGATAATTACGCCTATTCCTTTATCACTTAAATTCATAACAATCAATTCCATTATTGACAGAAAAATAAAAGAGCAAAACGATATTATTATTGAGTTAAAAAATTATTAGAAATAGTGATAAATATAATTGTCAGAAATCTCGTGCGATTAATTATTTAGTGAAACCATCTAAGAGGCAAATATAACTCACCTTTTCTTTCTATATTATGTTCCTTAATAATATAATAATATGTGTTTCACAATTAAACTTAGGATATTTTACAAGAAATAATAAAAAATCGTCCAACTTAAATTGTACCTTATACACTGGACCAAATCCACCCTCACCAATCCTATTCTCAGGAGCAAAATTGGTTGTAGATTTCTGAAGTTGACTGAACTTATACTGCAAGGATTCTGCATCGGTAATGATACTGCTTGTACCTTAAGTAGAAATGACAACATCATATATAATCAAATTAGTATCATAAGTATGATTTTTGTTCTTAAAGTTTAGTATCATGTAAGAAAAATTAATGTAGTATGACTCGTGTGATATGAAAAATTATATTGTATAACTTAGGACATACCTTATTAATATATTAAAAAATAATAAATTGATAATTCAACAATTTTTATAATGCATACGCAATTATTATTTATTAATATATTAATAGATGAATGTCAATGTATTTTTTTAATATAATAATAAAAATATACCCCTAAATCATAGACCATAATTTACAGTATCGATTTTCTCGCTGGCCTCAATGGCATTGATCAATTGACTATAGTGAATTGATATGAATCAATTTGATCCAAATTAAGTGCATTGATTCCGATAAAAAAAAAAATTTAGGATCGGATTAAATAGGTAAAATAATTTAGATTTTTTGAAACCCAATTTGCACTAATCTATCTATCTAGTTGACACGATAAATATTATTTAATAAATTCTTTAAAACCCATTTATTTTACTGTAATTAAGAAAATGAAAAAGAAAAAAGAAAATTCTGAATTTATAACACTTGAGTTACCTGTTGCTCCCTCTCTTACATTTTGAGGCTTGCGTGTCCTCCAACGACTGCAAAAGACTACGATAACCGCAACAACCATAACAATGGTTGGGATAACAATTGCTATTATTTTCCCTGTTGAGATTCCCTTATTACCTGTGCAGATCCAAAAAATATAAATATAAAAAAAGAAATTGGAAAGTTTGCGGATTATTTTTTAATTAAAGATTTAATTAAGAAGAAACCGTCATTATATAGTAATACTAAGATTTATAATGTATTATTTGACATATTACGAGACAATATTGATTAAATGAATAAAATAATAAATATTTAAATGTCATAATATTAAATAATAGAATATTTCTTTTATTAAACTACTACGATACCTTGGAAGAGGTGTAATATATAATTTGTCAAATACTCGGAAATATTTCATGAAATATTCATAGTCATTGTAACCTAATTTTTTTTTAACTGGTTTTTAGACTGACTTTTCTTTCAGAAATTGATGAATAAATAGGATAGCTGAGACTCTGATATAAAAGTTGGCGGATTATTTAAGAAAGATCATTAACGGAATTTATGAAGGTTTTAGAAGTTTTTATTTTTTGTATATAAAAATTAAAATCTTTAAAATTTTATAGTTTTTTGTTGTAAAAGAATTTTATCTTAATTTTAATTTTTATCTTCCAGGAATATTTCAGTTTCTATATTTTTAATATATATTAGTCTATGAATGAAAGTATACATACAAATAATAAACATATTAAAAAAAATTATATATTATTTAAACACAACTATTTTTATAAAACTTATAAATCTATGTATGATATTTTCATTTTGCGGGATTTTCAGATCAAATACTTTTTTTTTTTTTTAAGCAAGATCAAATACTTATTAATCGAAGGGGGGGAAAAAAAAAAAAGAAGAAGAAAAGGTACATATTGACTATTTGGAGATTTATACCGATTAAACATGTTAGCTTACCACTATTACTTGTAGTGGTAGGACCAAGAAGAGGAGGCGGGGCTGAAGGAGGAGGAGTTGGAGGATTGGGTGTGGGCTGCGGTGGAGCCGCCGCCGGAACTTGGTAAAATAGAGTCGACTCATACCTGATAAAGCAGCTAGGGTAAACAAGTCTACATCCCGCACGATTAGTACAGCATTGGGGCAGATCTGATGAGATAGCATCACTAAGGCATGTTCCACAGTCCGAAATTGAAATATCCGGAGTGCACTGTCCTAGAGCGTATATTTTGGAATAAGATGTTAAATTTGCTTCTTGAAAAGCAAATTTCTTGCCTGAAACATCGTTCGCTGCCCGGTCGGCGATCTGTTCAAAAGTGCTAACTAAAACCTGCATCAACAAGGTGTTGTTGACCACAGAGTGCGAGTTCTGTGCACACCAGAAACCCCTCTCGTCTAGCCTGGAGAAGATGGATTCATTTGAGTAGCGCAACATACCATCATCGTACCAGAAATCAGCCTTTGTTCCATTTGGGCATAGCAGTAAAGCATCAGATGTGGCTGTTGTCAACCAACGTTGACATTCGGTGGCATTAACATCACCCCGGCAGAGAAACAGACCGTAGACGCCGCCAACAGTGTAATTGTAGAAGCCACTTGGCTGAGAAGCATTTGAAATTAGAACAGAAAAGAGGGAGTCCAGGTTGCTTCTGTATGTCCTTCCACTAGTGCTATTAATGTCGAACCTTGCTCCTCCATTTGGGCAATTATATGCAACGAGTTCGGAATTACCCACATCGAAGCAAATTAAACCAAACAACACTAGAACAACATTTCTGGAGATTTTCATCATGCATGTCAATTTTGAATGAATCAGGCGTATGGAAATTGCTGGTGGTGTGTGACTCGACTTGTCTCAGAAGCAGAACGTCAAATACACTTCAGCGGTGGAAAACCAATTTAATATCGTCAAGAGGACTATTACCAAGAATTGGATTTGAATTTGAATTAAAATTAGAGCTTAATTCCAATTATTTGAATTATTAATGTCATTAATCGCTTGTATTATTGAAATACTAGTAATTCAAAATCGTGATACATTGATGAAAGTGACTGTTTATGGGGTCTTTCTGTTATTGTCAACTATGGTGGTAGAAAAGTTAAGTGGTGGAGTTTAGTTTATAACAATTCCCTCATAATCATTGGGCAATGGTGTTCTTCTTTCAGGCAAGCAAACCAGCTCTGAGATCAGCTTGTATGACAAAATGAGTGATGAATTGGCAACACTTATGTCACTAAGAAATAAATCGGTTTTCTGATGACTTTCTAACTCATGTGGTCTTCAAATTTGCAAACTAAGCAGAACCCACTGAGTAATGTTAATTTTAACACGAAAAGAACATAATAACATTCATGCACATGAAAATCTTGAATATCATAATAACTAAATAGATAAAACACATAAAACATATCTTAATACAGACACCAGATGCACCGTAATCCCTATAAACCAGTTTCTCTACCTTGACCCTTATAAGTAGTAGATAGTCAACCCACACAAGAATTGAATTGTATTGTTATTTATTAGGGTAGGAAGAGGACTAATTTATTTACTATCATCTTTAATCTAGTGCATCTATCAAATACTAGTTTAATGGTTCAGATTTAATCCTATTATTAAATTTATTAGAAAACCTTAACCAACTTAATTCGACTTATTAAATATATGGGTCATCACATCAAGACCACATTCTTACATTCTCCCAATTGGTCGGATATTCCACAATTCTGTCTAATAGTATAACATAAGGCTAGCAATATTAAATCTGTCAACCATTAACATCATAAACACCTTAACATAATAAACCACATAACGTGAGTTGTGGCGGTCATACATAATATATTCATATAGTCCCTTCCATACACCACAACATTAAGGGCTTATCATGTCAGGTTCATAGATTATATATAAACAAAATACAGTCAACATACTGTTATGAAATGTCATACGAATTTCTTATTCAAACAATTATGCATACATAAGCATAGAAAATAAGAAATAGAAAATCAAAAATAATTTATTATTGAGCTCAAAAGTGCTAGAACATCATTGTTATTAATACAACCAAGACTCTTCACAAGCACATGTTTAAAAGTCGTTAGTTGTAAACCCTAGTTACAATCTACAATCATGAGATTCATCATAATATGTTCTAAACAACACTCATTGTTTTGGAATATCTTCTTTAATGATAAAAAACTTTAAATCCATATACTTTTCACATTAGGAACATTTATTTCTTTTCAGAAGATGATTACTGTAACATTATCATAAAATTTTAGCGGCTTGCATACAATCTCAACAACTCCAAGCCTTCAAATAAAGTTTTGCAGCTATAATGCAATAATAGTAGCCTCATAACAAGCTACAACTCTTATTTCATAACGGATACTGTAATGACAGATTGTTTGAAAATTTCGTAATATTGCTCATTCAATTAAGAAGAATAAATAGCCAAACATAAAATTTCAACGGTCAATCATCCATTAAAATTTGAAATATCCAATCATTTTAATTGGTTAGATATCTTACAATCGAGCATATAATCCTTTCGTTCATTCTCTTAAGAATTTTTTGAATATGAGCTTTATGAGACTATCTTTCTAAACCTTCTGCTTTCTTACGGAATATTAAAATTCCAATCATAAAGGAAATCTCGCTCATATCTTTCATTTAAAAATTCTTAGAAAGGATTTCTTTAGTCTTACACAACAAAGACAACTCATTAGCAACAAACGAAATGTCATCAATATACAAAATCACAATTATAAACATACTCCCACTGATCCTCCAGCAACTACACTGATCAACAGTGATTCCTTTACAACCAAAAAAGCAATGATATTATTAAACATAATATATCATTGGGTGGAAACTTGTTTTAAGTTCATATATTGACTTCATTAGTTTACAAACCATTTCTTCATGCTCAACGGAAAAACCTTTAAGTTGATCTAAATGAACTTATTTATTAAGATCCTCACTCAAAATGTTGTTTTCACATTCATATAATGTAACTCTAAAATGAACTGAGTCACTAAAACTAAATATATCAATAAATCATTATTTGAGATAAGCTAAAAGTCTCTTTATAATTAATGCAATCGTTTCTGAGTATAATCTTTGACTACAAGTCTAATTTACACCTTTTGACATTGCCTTTTGAGTTGTGTCATGATCTTAACGATCCATTTCACCCAACTCATTTACAACTTTCTAGCAAGTCTACAAAATCACAGGCATCGTTATGAGTCATTGATTTGAACTCTCATTTCACATCATCAGTTCACTTCCAGACTTATATGGTTTGTGAAAAAAAAAAAAACAGAATTTATCAATGACACAATCAAATCTAACTTTGCAAATAAACTACAAAATCATGAAAATAACTTACATTCTAACCCTTACAGGTTTATTAAAGTTACTCGAGCAAGTTTACTTGCTTGATTTGGGGATAAGTTAAGTTCTCATGTGTACTTTTCCATTATTCAAATCTTGTTCTTGATTATTCTAATCTTACAACAAAGGAACAACACTTGAAATAGTCATGAGTTTAAGAACATTTATGGGTAATAAGATATTAACCTCTTTTTATTAATATTCACAACTTGATTTTTAGTACTCCCACTAAGTTCATCTTTCTCTAAAATTTGGCATTACATACTTTAACAATTCTATAACTATGGTTTGGATAACAAACCCTATACCATTTGGGATTCTCTAGGCCACCAATAAAGTAGCCACTAAACATTCAAGAATCCAATTTTCTTTCATCTAGATTATAGACGCGTGATTCTGTTAGACAACCCCAAACATACAGGTGTCTTAAACTAAGTTTTGTTTCAGTTCATAATTTAAGAGGAATTTTGCAACTGATATACAAGAAACCTTGTTTAACAGATACACGACAATTCTAAGTACATACATCTACAAAACTTTAGGTTGGGGAATTAATATCATACTTTTAACCATATTCATTTATGTTCTATTTTAACTTCTTGACATAGTGTATTATACACATATGCCTTAACTTTCGAGAAACTTAGTAAATGGACCAGGATCCTGTTCAAATTCATAATATTTTCCAAAAGACTTACCACATCTATCAGATCTTAAAATTTTCACTTTTGTATCTAATTGCATCTCAACCTTTATTACAAATGCCTTAAAGGCATTTCTCGATTGAAATTTTCCATGCAGCAAATAGATATACCCATATCTATAGATGTGATAAAGTACTTTTATCCACTAAAGAACAGAATATCATAAGGTCCACAAATATTAATGTGTATTATTTCAAGAAATTGATTGCTTCTTGTGCTCATTTCTGTTGGGAATTGTTTAGGCGTTTAATCTAATTAAACGGAAGAATCCTAAACACTAAGGATCGGGTCTTACCCTTGAAGCGTAATCGGTTGCGCACGTCACCTGGCTCCTCTGAGAAGATGGCGTTTTGTTGTCTCTAAAATCCTTCCTCGAAGGATCCTCTACTTTCAAGCACGAAAGTCTTCGCAGGTTGGTGCTAGCCGATCTTGCCTACCAAGAGAATTTGGGAATTCTGTGTATTTTTGTCTGATTTGATTTTACTAATTCAAAATCATCATTATCCTACAATTATATCCCTAGGATATTTGTAGAGAATTAATTTCTAAAATCAGTATTGTAATTATCTAATTATAACTTAACTGATTTTAGTTATGTTCCAAATCAATATTATTACCAAATATTATTTAACTGATTCCAAATCAGTATTTAAATAATATTTACTAATTCTAAATCAGCCTTAAATAATACCTTAATGATTTGGGTTATACACCAAGCCCATGGATCAACCCATGACCCATGGATCAGGCTGATGGGTCAAGAACTTCAATTGCAATTAAGTCCTTTGATATATCAGCCCATCCCAATTGTTCCCAGGTAATTAATTAACTATTAAATAATACCACAGAACTTTCCAATAATATTTAATTAAACCATTTAATTAAATCTTATTTATTTAAGTATAACAATTATACTTATTGTAGGCAAGAATCTTTATTCTGCATCATCGAACTTTCTTATGTGCGATCATGTAGGCCCATTCTAAATTGGCAACGGATAACTCAATCTCATTGATTAATCCATAAGTCATTAGTGGTTTTTAGCAAGACATAATGACTACCCAATTCAGAATGGAGGGTCGAATGGAGATTCAACACAACCTTTCCGAGCATACTGCGTACGATCCTCTACATTGACATCCCGTTTAGCATAAGGCATGGAACCATCATCCTTATATGGCTAAACGTTTACTTGATCTCTTAGTGACACTGAATCCATCAAGCAAATGATATCCTTATCATTCCATGGGCATGACCATTCACTTTTCAGTTCACTATCAAGTGGCCAAGATATCATTTCTCACTTAAGAGAGATTTGTAGTCCCATCACTTCACCAACATACCTTAGCGTGTCTCATAGTGTACCCAATCATACCCGTACTTAGCAACCTGTTACGGCCCCGTTAGGCGTATGACAAAGCACACTACAATTCACCTAAGACCATGTAGTGATTTCTGGTCTAAGGATCCTAGTACCAGTACTACTCAAAAGAATCACTCATGATCTAATTAGTCCATGTAGTGTTTCTTTTGGCGGATCGATTTCATGAATTTAAATATGCACAAGGATATTACTATCATGAAATTAACTCATTTGATAAGCAATCAATCAAGCGACAAATATCTTATTTACATAAATACCCTCAAAGTATATTTATATAAATGGCCCTCATTAGGGCACATTCACCAACAATCTCCCACTTGCCCGATGAAGGGCTATGTCCTAAACTGTTTAAGACCAAGCTCTATTACATGTCTATCAAACTTTGACTGTGGTATAGCTTTTGTGAGAGGATCTGCTACATTGTCGTCTGACCCTATTTTGCACACTTTCACATCTCCTCGATCAATGATCTCTCGGATGAGGTGAAACCTTCTGATTATGTGTTTGGTTTTCTGGTGTGACCGAGGCTCCTTAGCTTGTGCGATGGCCCCGTTATTGTCACAGAAAAGTTCTATCGGATCTTGGATACTCGGTATCACTCCGATGTCTGACACGAACTTCCTCAACCAAACAGCTTCCTTTACAGCATCTGATGCAGCAATGTACTCAGACTTTGTTGTAGAATCTGCTGTTGTATCTTGCTTTGAGCTTTTCTAACTTATTGCACCGCCATTCAGACTAAACACGTAGCCTGATTGTTACTTCATGTCATCTTGATTTGTTTGGAAAGCAGCATCAGCGTAAACTTGTACAATGAGCTATTCTTGTCCTCCACACACTAGCATTAATCCTTTAGTTCTTCGTAGGTACTTCAGGATTGCTTTGACTGCAGTCCAATGATCCATCCCTGGATCTTGTTGGTATCTGCTAGTCATGCTAAGTGCATGTGCAACATCCGGACGGGTACACAACATGGCATACATGATAGATCCTATTGCCGAAGCATATGGGACTCTACTCATTGTATCCCTCTCCTCTCTTGTTAAGGACTTTGGTTCTTCTTCAAGAGAAGGCCATGTCTAAATGGTACCTTACCATTTTTGGAGTTAAACATATTGAATCTTTTCAATATCTTGTCTATGTACCCTTCTTGACTTAGTCCCAGAAGCCTTTTAGACCTATCTCTATAGATCTTGATACCTAGTATCGTCTCAGCTTCTCCTAAGTCTTTCATAGAAAATACACTCCCCGACCATTGTTTGATGTCATTCATCAAGGGAATGTCATTTCCTATGAGCAAGATGTCGTCCACATATAGGACAAGGAAAACAATCTTGCTCCCACTAACTTTTTTGTAAACACAAGGCTCATCTTCGTTCTTGATGAATCCGTAACCTTTTACTTCCTCATCAAAATGAAGATTCCAACTTCGAGATGCTTGCTTTAGTTCATAGATAGACCTCTGAAGCGTACATACTCGATTAGGATGCTTTTGATCGATGTATCCCTCGGGTTGTTTCATATAAACATCCTCGAGTAGATTTCCATTCAGGAAAGCCGTCTTAACATCCATCTGCCATACCTCATAGTCAAAATATGCTGTTATGGCAAGCATTGTCCTAATGGACTTGAGCATCACAACAGGGGAGAAGGTTTCATCATAGTCTATATCATGAATATGTCTGAAACCTTTAGCCACTTGTCGTGCCTTGAAGATCCCGCCAGGTTTTATCTTGAAAATCCACTTGCAATCGACAACCTTTGCCTGAACAGGAGGGTCAATCAAAGTCCACACTTTATTGTCCCTCATGGATTGCATTTCAGATTCCATGGCTTGTAGCCATTTTTTTGAATCCGGACTTTCTAAAACCTGTTTCTAGTTCGCGGGCTCATTAGAGTCTATATCGTCAGTTACGAGAAATCCATATCGCTCGGGTTGGTGACGAGATCTACCAGATCTTCTAGGTTCTTGTGTTGTTGGCTCAGGTTGCTCATCTTCATGAGTTTCTATGCCAACTTCCATTTGAGTTTCTGTAGATCGTTCTATATTCTCTTGTGGTTCTTGAACTTCTCTGAGTTCTATTCTACTCCCACTGTCTTTCTTGTACAGAAATTCTTTCTTTAAGAAAGTAGCTCCTCGAGCAACGAACACTTTGTTCTCTGTTGGGTTGTAGAATTGATATCCTTTGGTTTCCTTAGGATATCCCACAAATAGGCATTTGTCAGCTTTGGGTTCAAGCTTATTACTTTGTAAACGTTTTACATGAGCTTGACAACCCCAAACTCGTAAATAGGACATATAGGGCTTCCGACCCATCCATACCTCATATGGAGTCTTATCTACTGCCTTAGATAGAATACAATTCAATAAGTAGGCAGCAGAAAGGAGAGCATAACCCCAAAAGGATGTAGGGAGAGTCGCTAGGCCCATCATTGATCGAACCATATCTAATAAGGTCCGATTTCTCCTTTTGGATACACCATTCCATTGAGGTGTTCCCGGTGGAGTCAGCTGTGAAATAATTCCACACTGTTTTAGATAGCCATCGAACTCATCACTAAGGTATTCACCTCCCCAATCGGAGCGAATAGCTTTAATCCTTCTATCCAACTGATTCTCTACTTCGTTTTTAAACTCTTTAAACATTTCAAAAGTTACACTTTTATACCTCATTAAGTAGACATACCCATATCTACTAAAGTCATCAGTAAAAGTCACGAAGTATTCAAATCCACCTCTAGCTTGTGTGCTCATTGGTCCACATACATCTGTATGTATTAGAGCCAATAGCTCACTAGTCCTCTCGCCCTTTTTGCTGAAAGGACTCTGTTGGATCGTGTCAAGTGTTGAGAGGGGGGTGAATCAACACTCTATCAATTTTTCTTTCAACTAAAGGATTCCCTCTCAAATGTTAGCTCAGTTAGAGCTTATTGTTGAACTCACGTTTTGGCTTAGATGGACTGTTGGCAGATCAGATCAACCAAGGAAGACATCAGATCAACCAAGGAAGACATCAGATCAATTCAATCACTCAAGGAGGGTTTACTTACACAACCATGACACTCCTGTTCAAGCTTACAGTTTGATAATACCACACCAGTCAAGACACACTCAAAGCAGTAAATGTGCAAGGGGGATTTTTACGTGGTTCGATCAAATGATCTACATCCACGGACAGATTCACTCCTGTCAATCTTCACTATCACAGAATCATTCAGCTCTGGCCTCACTGACCATAAGCAACATAAACAAGAGCTCACTGCTCAACACATTGAGGTTCACTACCTCTACAAGTTCATCAACTAAAACAATAACATGTAAATCTCTGTTGTGCTGCCTTTTCTACACAAATATCTTTCAAAATCACTTAATGAAAGACGTTTGATAGTGTTCTAGGCTTACCACCTGAAGCTGCAATCTCAGGGTCAGTTCTCCCGATTCTGCTCCTCCTCAGCTTCTTCTTCTCCTTGACTTCTGCCTCTCCAGCGCTTCAGCTTCTCCTTGTGCAGCAGACTGTTTCTTTCTCTCTTGTGTTTCTCATATCATCTTTTTCTGCTCTCACTCTTTTTCTCCTCCCTTTTCTCGGTTTCGTTCTGTTCAGCACTCACCTTGGCTGCTGCTCCTCTCTCTCTCTTTTTCTTTCTTTTCGTGCCTTCTCTCTCTTTGGGTTTTTCCTCCCAATGTGGTTTATCCTGCATTCTGCAGTTGTTGTGCCTACCACACCTACTCATCTGCCCGTTTCTTTTCCCAGAAGAAAAACTGTGCCCTACGTGCGGTGTGTCAGCATATCTTACACGGAAGGCGGCTCAAGATTCATATAATCCATTTTCAACCTTTTTAAGTTGCAACTTGCTTGCCATGTCATATTGTTGACTGTACTCCTTCAGACTTTCTCGAGTAGCTTGTCTTAGATATGTTGAAACAGCAGAAGTGATCTGATCTTAGCTTATAGCTGATCTGATGTGCCCGGCATTTGATCTGATGTCACGCTTCGGTTGATCTGATGTTAGCATGCAGTTGATCTGATGTTAGCCTTCGGTTGATCTGATGTTAGCTTGCAGTTGATCTGATGTTAGCCTCCGGTTGATCTGATGTTAGCTTGCAGTTGATCTGATGTTAGCCTCCGGTTGATCTGATGTTAGCTTGCAGTTGATCTGATGTTAGCCTCCGGTTGATCTGATGTTAGCTTCATGTCACAACGTTCTGTCCAGCAACTCAGAACCATCCATGTAGCTCCTGCAGTTCTTCTGATCGGCACTTCTTGATTCTTTTGTATTTCTGCTCGCTCACCGGATTGCTAGATACTTCAACATGATGCTCCTGCGTCTTCTGAATCTTTGGGAGACTTTTAGAGTCGCGCGTTTGAGGTGTGATTCACTAGCCGTCCTTGACTTCAGCTTCTTAGGTGTCTGCTCTAGCTCTCCAGCCTTGAGTTGTTCTCTTCTGCTGCAAATATGTTTTGTTGCTGACTTGCCTTGCTTCTGTGAAACTAAGCTGCTGAGCAATCCCTTGAGAATTTGATCTGATCTTTACTTCCGTTGATCTGATTTGTGCTGCATGTGATCTGATATGTGTATCCTTTGATCTGATGCGCACTGCATTTGATCTGATCTTCACTTCCTTTGATCTGATTTGTGCTGCATGTGATCTGATGTGTGCATCCTTTGATCTGATGCGCACTGCATTTGATCTGATCTTCACTTCCCTTGATCTGATCTGTGTGGCCTTTGATCTGATGTGCGCGTAACTTGTCTGTGCAGCCTTTGATCTGATGTGCGCGTAACTTGTCTGTGCAGCCTTTGATCTGATGTGCGCGTAACTTGATCTGATCTGTGCAGCCTTTGATCTGATATGCGCGTAACTTGTCTGTGCAGCCTTTGATCTGATGTGCGCGTAACTTGTCTGTGCAGCCTTTGATCTGATGTGCGCGTAACTTGATCTGATGTGCGCGTAACTTGATCTGATCTGTGTAGCCTTTGATCTGATGTGCCAACAGTACACTTCCTTCTCATTTTGGCACTTCAGTTTATTCATCGGCTTCTTGCTGAGATTTTGTCCAGACAATCCTCATGAACTCAGTCCATTATTGCCTTAGTAATTCACAGATTTGTCACAATGTGGTTGCAACAATTACAACACAACATTGGACTTTAATAAAGGCTAAGAAAGCTTCATTGTAGCAGCTCCAATGGCTCAACAATCTCCCCCTTTGGAATTGTTGGCAACCACATTTGCAGCCAATCAGTCAACTCAGTGCTAAGCTCCCCCTGAACCTTATTCCCCCTGAACCAGCTCCCCCTGAACCTTATTCTTCTACATAGTAAGCTCCCCCTGCATAGAGCTTTTCCAACGTCCTTCTCTCCCAAGGACAATACTGCTGCGTCTGGCCGGCCTGCTGCGGCTATCTCTCCCCCTTTGACAACCAATTTCAAAGGGATTTGGGGATGCTCAACTGATTCAGCATGAGAAGGAGGACTGCACTCCCATTTGCATCCTCAAAGTTTCAAACACCTCGGCTGGAAGAGGCTTTGTCATTACATCAGCTATTTGTTTAGCTGTGGGAACATACTCTAGCATAATTTCTCCTTTCTCAACCTTGTCCTTTATGAAGTGATACTTGATTTCTATATGTTTGGCTCTCGAGTGCTGGACTGAATTCTTTGACAAATCAATGGCACTTTTGTTGTCACAAAGAATTATCAGTGGCAAGAGAACTTCTTCTTTAAGATTTTGCAGTTCAGATCTCATCCATATAGCTTGAGTGCATGCCTTGGTTGCTGCTATGTACTCAGCTTCAGCAGTGCTTAAGGCTATACTTTCTTGCTTCTTGCTTAACCAGCTCACACATCTATTTCCAAGAAAGAATACTCCTCCTGAAGTGGATCTCCTGTCATCAACATTTCCTGCCCAATCAGCATCAGTGAAGCTTCTTAATCCCAAGCTTCCTTTCCTTGCATACCACAGACCATAATCTACTGTCCCTTGCAAATATCTTAGCACCCTCTTTAGTGCAATCATATGAGAACTCTTTGGATTTGCCTGGTATCTAGCAGCTTGGCAGACAGCAAAGGTAATATCAGGCCTTGTTGCTGTTAAGTACAATAAGCTTCCTATCATGCTTCTGTATAGACTTTGATCAGCTTCAGCTCCTTTTTCATCCTTGCTCAGCTTGCAGTTAGTTGCCATGGGTGTAGACATTGGCTTAGCATCAGTCATACCAAATTTCTTCAGCACTTCTTTGGTATACTTGGTTTGAGAGATAAAAATTCCAGTTGCTTTTTGATGAATCTGCAGTCCAAGGAAAAATGAGAGCTCTCCTATCATGGACATTTCAAACTCTTCTTGCATCTTTCTAGCAAATTCATGGCACAGCTGCTCCTTATCTCCTCCAAATATTATGTCATCAACATAGACTATGGCTATTAACTGTCCACCCTTTCCATCAAGAACATATAAATTGCTATTTATGCAACTTTTTCTGAAATTCAGATTCTTCAGGTAGCTGTCCAGCCTTGAGTACCATGCTCTTGGGGCTTGTTTTAATCCATACAGTGCCTTTTTGAGCCTGCACACCTTGTTTTCATCTTCACAAACTAGAAAACCATCTGGTTGCTCAATGTACACTTCTTCCTCCAGATTTCCATTCAAGAAGGCAGATTTAACATCCATTTGGAAGACCTTGTAACTCCTTGCTGAAGCCACTGCCAAAAACATTCTTATGGCTTCAAGCCTTGCTACTGGGGCAAAGGTTTCATCCACATCTACTCCTTCAATTTGAGAGTATCCTTTGCACACAAGCCTTGCCTTATTCTTTACAACCTTTCCTTCCTCATTCAACTTGTTCCTGAACACCCATTTTGTGCCTATCACATTCTTGTTTGCTGGCCTATCCACGAGCTCCCAAGTTTGGTTTTTCTCAATTTGGTCCAGCTCTTCATTCATGGCTTGCAGCCATGACTGGTCCTCCAGGGCTTCCTCTATTGACCTTGGCTCAACTTGAGACAGTAGGGCAGTTGCAACCATACTTTTCAGTTGCCTTCTTGTTCTTACTGGAGCTTTGGGGTCTCCAATGATAGGCATCTTGTCAATTCTCTTGTTGTACTTTCTTTTTGCTTTTTCCTGGCCTTCTGTAACTTCTGTCTCTGATCCTTCTGCATCAGTCTCCTCAGTAGCTGATTTCAGCTCCAGGTCTGCCTCATCTTGGCTCTCTAAGTCATCTAAGTGATCCAGAAAATTTTCAGGATCAGTGGCTTTCATCTTGACTTCCTCAACCACTTTCACATCATAGCTTTCCATAATCTTATCCAGCCTCTTGTTATAAACCTTGTAAGCCTTGCTCTTATTTGAGTAACCAAGGAAAATGCCCTCATCAGCCCTCTCTTCAAATTTTCCAAGGCTTTGCTCCTTGTTCTTGATGAAGCATTTGCTGCCAAAAACTCTAAAATACTTCACATTTGGCTTGTGACCATACCAAAGTTCATATGGTGTCTTTTCAGTGTTTGGCCTCAACATGGTTCTATTTTGTACATGCACAGCTGCCATTGTGGCTTCCTTCCAGAAGTGCTTTGGAGTATTGTGCTCCAACAGCATAGTTCTTGCCATCTCAATCACACTTCTATTTTTCCTCTCTACAACTCCATTTTGCTGGGGAGTGTGAGGACTTGAGACTTGATGTTTGATTCCCATTTCCTCCACGTATTCTTCAAATTCCTGTGAGGTAAACTCTCCTCCATTATCTGATCTCAAAACTTTGATCTTCCTTCCATGCTGGTTTTCTGCCAGTTTTTGAAATCTTTTGAAACAGTTGAAGGCTTCACTCTTTTGCTTCATGTGCATGATGCACATCATCCTAGTGAAGTCATCCACAAAAAGAATGAAATACATCTCTTTACCTGTACCTTTTCTTTTCATTGGTCCACATACATCAGTGTGAACTAGCTCCAATGGCTTAGAGGTTCTATGCTCCTTGGACTTGTGAGAAAGCTTTGCAAATTTCCCTTTTTGGCATGAGTCACAAGTGCTGTTGTCCCTCTTTAGTACAGGGAGGTTTAACACTGCATTGCACTTCACCAGGCTTCTCATGCTCTTTTGATTTAAATGTCCAAGCCTGCAATGCCAAAGCGTATTTTCATCCATTTTGCTTAGCATGCACAACTTTTCCTTCACATCTATGAGATATAAATCCTTGTTGTCTCTTATTCCTTTGGCCATGATTTCTCCAGTCTTGCAGTCTTTGATGAAACAGCCATTTTTTGAGAAGTCTACTTTGAAACCATTGTCACACAGTTGTCTTACACTCAGCAAGTTGTACTTCAGCCCTTCTACAAACAGCACCTCCTTAGATTTGAACTTTTCTGATCCAATGGTGGCTTCTCCAACAGCCTTGATCTTTAACCCACTCTTATCTGCAAACTTGACAAACCCTCTTTCAACTTCTTTTGTGTTTCTCAGTAGAGTTTTGTCTCCAGTCATATGGCTTGTGCACCCACTGTCAATGATCCATTGGGCTTCCTTAGCTTTTGTTTTCAGTGCAACTTCAGCAATGCAAGCTTCTTCAAATCTGTTTTTCTTCCTCCAAATTTTTCTTGCTGCTGGTATGCCTTGCTGTTCATTCAATCTCTGATTGCTCCTGCTGCAGCTCCAGTGATCATTCTCTTCTAACCCTTCAAAAATTTGAAATCTGTTTCTCAGATTAAGTGGCTGCATTAGAGACTGATTTCTTCTTGTGTAATCTGCTTGGTTTCTTCTTGTTCCTGCTGCAAAGTTTCTTCTATTTGTAGCTTGTTGCAGTGGCAGGGCTCTCCTGCTATTCACTTCTTCCGACCACTTGCTTCTCTTATTTGGCAATCTGCATCTGCACCAGACATTCAATTTTTGATACACTTCTCCAGGTTGTATGACATGGCCTTTTCTGATTTCAGCTTCAGGGATCCTTCTTGAAGTACTTAGGCTTCTTTGATGATAATACTCTTTTCTATTCCATCCTCTTGACTGCATTGTTCTTCCTCCAAATCTCCAGAATGCCTTCCTCCAGCAATTTGCTGCATAGTGACCTGATTCTCCACAGGTGAAACATACTCCAGCAATCAGCCTTCTACTTTTGAGCAGGCTTCTTTGATACATAGATTGCCTCCCCCTCAGCTCGTGCAGTCTTTCATTTTGCTCATTAGACTTTCTTGATCCATTAGAAATTTCCATCTTCTTAGCATCAACAAAACTAGTTCCTGCCTTTACACCAGCAACACAAATTGAACCTTCTTTGACAAAGGTAACAGTCTTCTTGATTGTTGCAGCTGGTTGTCCTTCTAATTTTTGATCTCCTTCATAACCAAGACCTTTCTTCCCTTCTGAATGAGATCTCTGCTTGCTGAGGCACTCATCTAACTTCCTTGTGGCTTCTTCAGTTTTTGCAGCCACTTCTTTGCTCCTTGAGTATTCACCATGCTCAGTTTTGCTTGACTGAAGCTCCAGCTTTCCTTTCAATTTTGATTCTACAGTAGTTCCATCAGTCATTTCTTTAGCTTTGATCACAGTTTGTTGAGACAGCAGATCTTCTATCTTTCTTGTTGCATCCTCTAGTTCGGCAGTGGTGGCATCTAGCTTTTCTACCAAGGTTTCACATGTCTTTTGAAGTTCCATCTTTTCTCTTGTACAATTTTTGTGAACCTCAGCTTCATTTTGCATGAGAATCAGTTCCTGCTCCAATTCAGTTACTCTATTCTCCAGTATTGAGTTTTCTTCTTGACTGCTCAAGATGACCTTTTCCATCTCCTTCATTGTCTTCATTGTCTTCTTGTGCAATCTCTTCTGCTCCTCTATCTTGTTGTATGCAAACTTCAGTTCTTCCTCTAGATCCACTTCTTCATCATCAGCTGATTGGTTCTCTAGTTCAGCATCCTCCTTCAATGAAACAGTTGAAGATTTCATTACCATGAGAGTCTCCTCTTCAGCTTCAGACTCATCTTCACTGTCTGAGACATCAGTCTCTTCATCCTCCTCAGAGCTATCATTCTTCTTCTTGCTCAGGTAGCTCCGTTTTCTGTAAGCTTTCCCTTTTCTTGATTTGAAGCTCATCTTCTTCTTTCCTTTCTGCTCAGGCCACCTGTCTGATGGCTTGTCAGCTTCCTCATCTTCTGTTCTCTTGTTCTTCATGAAGCACTTGCTTGCAAAGTGGCCTATTTTGCCACAATTGAAGCATTTTAAGGGCAACTTTCCCTTGTACTTTCCAGTCTGGCCTCTGAAACTCCTTGAAATCAGCACCATCATTCTTTCAAGATCACTGTCTGCTGCTTCATCTTCACTGCTTTCCTCCTTTAGCTTCCTTGAGTGTTTTGTTTTAAATGCTATCTCCTTGACTGCCTTTGAAGTCTCCTCCTTTGAATTTGAAATCCTCATTTCATATGCTACAAGGGTGCTTTGTAGCTCATCTAATGTCACTTTATCTAGGTCCCTCTCCTCTATAGCAGAGACCTTAGAATCATATCTTGCTGGTAGGGATCTAAGAACCTTTTTAACTATATTGGAATCTCCAACACTCTCACCCAGACCCCTCATTGAGCTAACTAATTCAACAACTCTGTTTAGAAAGTCCTCAATGTTTTCACCTTCTCCCATCTTAAGACCTTCAAACTTACTTCTAAGAACCTGCAATTTTGCCTCCTTAACCTTGATGTCTCCCTCATGAATATTAATCAGTTTAATCCATATTTCATGAGCAGTAACACAGTCTATAACTTTAAAGTTCTCTTTTTCTGACAGAGCTGCATATAGAGCATTCCTTGCCTTTCCATCAGCTTCTAAGTTTCTAATTTCTGCAGCTGTAGGATTCTCCTCATCTACGGTTGGTGTAAATCCATGCAAGACTACTCTTTGTACTTGTAGACCTTGTGCTAAGAGATAAGCACTCATTCTCTTTTTCCATAACTGGAAATTTTGGCCACTGAAATAAGGAACTCCCTTAACAGTTGTTGCTTGATTCTCCATTTCTACTGCTGGTTTTAAGTTTCAACAATCACTTGACAAAAGCAAACCTAGCTCTGATACCAATTGTTGGATCGTGTCAAGTGTTGAGAGGGGGGGGTGAATCAACACTCTATCAATTTTTCTTTCAACTAAAGGATTCCCTCTCAAATGTTAGCTCAGTTAGAGCTTATTGTTGAACTCACGTTTTGGCTTAGATGGACTGTTGGCAGATCAGATCAACCAAGGAAGACATCAGATCAATTCAATCACTCAAGGAGGGTTTACTTACACAACCATGACACTCCTGTTCAAGCTTACAGTTTGATAATACCACACCAGTCAAGACACACTCAAAGCAGTAAATGTGCAAGGGGGATTTTTACGTGGTTCGATCAAATGATCTACATCCACGGACAGATTCACTCCTGTCAATCTTCACTATCACAGAATCATTCAGCTCTGGCCTCACTGACCATAAGCAACATAAACAAGAGCTCACTGCTCAACACATTGAGGTTCACTACCTCTACAAGTTCATCAACTAAAACAATAACATGTAAATCTCTGTTGTGCTGCCTTTTCTACACAAATATCTTTCAAAATCACTTAATGAAAGACGTTTGATAGTGTTCTAGGCTTACCACCTGAAGCTGCAATCTCAGGGTCAGTTCTCCCGATTCTGCTCCTCCTCAGCTTCTTCTTCTCCTTGACTTCTGCCTCTCCAGCGCTTCAGCTTCTCCTTGTGCAGCAGACTGTTTCTTTCTCTCTTGTGTTTCTCATATCATCTTTTTCTGCTCTC
Organism: Knoxia roxburghii; assembly: GCA_030378225.1. Taxonomy (NCBI): domain Eukaryota; kingdom Viridiplantae; phylum Streptophyta; class Magnoliopsida; order Gentianales; family Rubiaceae; genus Knoxia; species Knoxia roxburghii. The sequence continues at coordinate 36,728,515 of CM059420.1, read as the reverse complement.
ACTCTTTTTCTCCTCCCTTTTCTCGGTTTCGTTCTGTTCAGCACTCACCTTGGCTGCTGCTCCTCTCTCTCTCTTTTTCTTTCTTTTCGTGCCTTCTCTCTCTTTGGGTTTTTCCTCCCAATGTGGTTTATCCTGCATTCTGCAGTTGTTGTGCCTACCACACCTACTCATCTGCCCGTTTCTTTTCCCAGAAGAAAAACTGTGCCCTACGTGCGGTGTGTCAGCATATCTTACACGGAAGGCGGCTCAAGATTCATATAATCCATTTTCAACCTTTTTAAGTTGCAACTTGCTTGCCATGTCATATTGTTGACTGTACTCCTTCAGACTTTCTCGAGTAGCTTGTCTTAGATATGTTGAAACAGCAGAAGTGATCTGATCTTAGCTTATAGCTGATCTGATGTGCCCGGCATTTGATCTGATGTCACGCTTCGGTTGATCTGATGTTAGCATGCAGTTGATCTGATGTTAGCCTTCGGTTGATCTGATGTTAGCTTGCAGTTGATCTGATGTTAGCCTCCGGTTGATCTGATGTTAGCTTGCAGTTGATCTGATGTTAGCCTCCGGTTGATCTGATGTTAGCTTGCAGTTGATCTGATGTTAGCCTCCGGTTGATCTGATGTTAGCTTCATGTCACAACGTTCTGTCCAGCAACTCAGAACCATCCATGTAGCTCCTGCAGTTCTTCTGATCGGCACTTCTTGATTCTTTTGTATTTCTGCTCGCTCACCGGATTGCTAGATACTTCAACATGATGCTCCTGCGTCTTCTGAATCTTTGGGAGACTTTTAGAGTCGCGCGTTTGAGGTGTGATTCACTAGCCGTCCTTGACTTCAGCTTCTTAGGTGTCTGCTCTAGCTCTCCAGCCTTGAGTTGTTCTCTTCTGCTGCAAATATGTTTTGTTGCTGACTTGCCTTGCTTCTGTGAAACTAAGCTGCTGAGCAATCCCTTGAGAATTTGATCTGATCTTTACTTCCGTTGATCTGATTTGTGCTGCATGTGATCTGATATGTGTATCCTTTGATCTGATGCGCACTGCATTTGATCTGATCTTCACTTCCTTTGATCTGATTTGTGCTGCATGTGATCTGATGTGTGCATCCTTTGATCTGATGCGCACTGCATTTGATCTGATCTTCACTTCCCTTGATCTGATCTGTGTGGCCTTTGATCTGATGTGCGCGTAACTTGTCTGTGCAGCCTTTGATCTGATGTGCGCGTAACTTGTCTGTGCAGCCTTTGATCTGATGTGCGCGTAACTTGATCTGATCTGTGCAGCCTTTGATCTGATATGCGCGTAACTTGTCTGTGCAGCCTTTGATCTGATGTGCGCGTAACTTGTCTGTGCAGCCTTTGATCTGATGTGCGCGTAACTTGATCTGATGTGCGCGTAACTTGATCTGATCTGTGTAGCCTTTGATCTGATGTGCCAACAGTACACTTCCTTCTCATTTTGGCACTTCAGTTTATTCATCGGCTTCTTGCTGAGATTTTGTCCAGACAATCCTCATGAACTCAGTCCATTATTGCCTTAGTAATTCACAGATTTGTCACAATGTGGTTGCAACAATTACAACACAACATTGGACTTTAATAAAGGCTAAGAAAGCTTCATTGTAGCAGCTCCAATGGCTCAACAGACTCTTCGTCATTTTGCCTTGCAAGCAGGGTTCGCAGGTTTCATATGATTCAAAATCAAATGAACCAAGCACTCCATCCTTGTGAAGCTTTTGAACTCGTTTTTCATTTGCATGGCCTAATCGACAATGCCAAAGGTATTTGGACTTAAATCATTTTTAGATGATCTAGCTTTCTTTTCTATGTTATAGACTGGTTTTTCTTGGGTCAAATCCAAGACATACAGACCGTTACTCATATTTGCAACTCCATATAAAATATCATTTCGATATAAAGATAACGAATTATTCTCTATAATAAATCGAAAACCTTTATTATCTAAACTCGAAACTGAAATAATATTTCTGCTCAAAGCAGGTGCATAATAACAATTTTCAAGTTCGATATTTAAACCAGAAGGTAAAGACAGAGTGTAATCTCCAACTTCAACAACAGCAACTCTTGCCCCGTTGCCCACTCGGAGATCTACTTCACCTTTCTTTGTTATCCTTCTATTTCTGAGTCCCTGCACATTAGTACAAATGTGAGCCCCACAACCAGTATCTAATACCCATGAGGTGGACATATAAAGATTAATTTCTATAACAAAGATACCTGAAGCTGAAGGATTGCTTTCGAGAAACTTCTTGCAGTCTCTCTTCCAATGACCTTCTGTTTGCAGAAGAGACATGTATCATCCTTTTTGGATCTTGTCTTAGCAGCTGGAGGAGCTTGTGGTTGGAAAGCAGTTTTACTGCGAGCTTTCTTATTCTGCCCAACTTTGGCCTTGTCATTAAGCTTCCTCTTCCCTTTACCTTTCTCTACAACTAACATAGGCGTTGCCTTCCGAAGGGTCTACTCAGTGTTCTTTAACATGCCATGGAGCTCAGGAATACTCCTCTCCATGTTGTGCATATTATAGTTCACAACAAAATCATTGTAATCATCAGGCAGTGAAGCCAAGATGATATCAATGGCCAACTCTCTAGCAAGAGGCGCATTTAATCTCTCTAGGATATCAATATACCCCTTCATCTTGATCAAATGTGTACTTACTGAAGAACCCTTTGCCATATTGCATGAGATTAATGCTTTTATCGTAATGAACCTTTCATTACGGGCTTGCTCTCGAAACATTTCCGTGAGTGACTCATAAATCCGGAATGTTTCCGAATTCATGAATTGCTTCTGAAGCTCGCCAGACATAGTCGCAAACATCAGACAAGTCACATCATCGGAATCGCTTTTCAACTTTTCCCAGGTTCTTTGAACAGCAGCCTTATCATTAACGGGTTGTGCGGGTAAAGAAGCGTCTAAGATATTCAACTTCTTTTCTTGTTTGAGAACTATTCTCAGGTTTCTTTCCCAATCCAAGAAGTTTGGACCAACAAGTTTTTCTTTGTCCAAAATACTTCTTAAAGTGAGATTTGAATCGACATTAGTGCTAGAAGATGCCATTTCTACAAAAGAAAATTTGCAAAATATTAGAATGAATTTTGAAAAATGTTTTCCACAATAGCCAAAACTGAAATCCCAAACAATTTTGTGTTGGTGCTAGATTGTGGACCGAAAATCCATAAAAAGTTAACCCCAGTCTTGCTTTGGCAAGTATCGTAGGGATCGGGCTCTTCTGGTGGGCAACGTTCAAATCACATTCCATGTAATCTAACGCTTTCCAATTGCATACCATGCAACTTTTTGGTGATAGGATGAACATTCCAAATGTTTGACACCATCCTACCTTTGCAAAATTAATCCCTAGTCAACTTATCGGGTCAAGTTAGGATTAATTTCCTAAGTTAAACCATCCCTCAAGGCATCACATAAATAGACACCCGCACAGTTTTTTCATAACATGTGGTAGTGATAAAGTTGAGCATCTAATACCCAAACAGTTTTTCCACTCATTAATGGTAGTGATAAAGTTGGACACTATTATGTAACAACCCGCCGCACGAAGAAAACCTGAGGCCCTTGGGCTCTCCAAGTCTACCAGACGTTCGACACTCAAGCGGGCCCTCAAGTATGGAAGCAAAATCTTGGGTTTTTGGGATTTAAGTTTGATCGGCTTAACATGCATTTTCGTTTGTCATTCATTTGCATAAATAAAAGAATGAAATTAAAGCGATGAACTGGGCTCTAGTCTATTACAGAGCCTTTTAAAATCTTCATGTTTGGGCCTCCGCTCCTGGGCTCCACCATGGACTCCTCTTGGAACCTCCTTTTGGGCCTAACTATTACATGATGATTTTTATAGGCACGCAGGAACAAATTCAAAATTGGCTCGCAGACCCCAACTTTTAAAACGTTAAAATTAAAAGCCCAATTCATGCTTTGAAACACATAAAATGCATATGCTAATACAAGCTGGTTTTAATTTAAGCCGATTAATTTTAAGGATTTTGTAACTATTACAGAATTAAAATTGATCTTGTCATGATCAATTTTAATCAATCCTTTTATTCATTTTACATTTATCCAAAATGATGCATGAACATGCTTGCATAATTATGATGCTTCAAATAAAATTTTAACAATTTAAATAAGCATCAAAAATAAAATAAAATAAAATAAATAACAATTCAAAATTTAAACAAATTAATTAATCTAATTATTTATTTATTTATTTATCTTTTCTAATTATTTTAATCTAATTAAAATAATTATTTTAAAATTTATCTAATTATCTAATTAAGATAAATTTTCAAATTTAAACTTATAGGATAAAATTCTAAATTAATCCTATCTTTATCTAATAAGATTATTTAATTAAAATCTTATTAAATAAAATTCAGAAAATTTTAAAATTTTAATTTTCTGAAACTTTTTGGGGCAGTTGTCTAATTATCAAAATTCCCGGGCTTAGGGTTTTAAAGGAACAAAACTGCGGGTCCATTTTGTAATTTGTAAAATTTAAAAAAATTTTGGCAGGTTAGGAATTAGGGGCTGCGGCGGGGGCATAAAGGTAATTTCACCCATTTAGGGTTTTGCCCCCCAAGCCGCGGCGACCCTTCTTCTTCCTCAAGCCATTTTCGTCGCCGGCCGCTTCAAATTCTCCGTCCGACATCCCAGATTTCCCGGCGTCCAACGCTGGTCATCTCTTCAGGTCGAAGAATCCCAGCTCGGATCGATGGCGGAAAACCATCACCCGCCGAAGATAAAATCCCGACCAGTGATAGCGCAGCGGCGACGTTCGCCGTTGCTTCTTTCCGTCAACCAAGACCAGAAACGAATCCAGCGTTCCCTTCGTTGAAACCGAAATAGCCCGCGCAGGAAAACTCCATCTTCACCGGGTTTTCGAACGCCCAATGAAACCATTCCGTTGGTCGTTTTGCCGGTGAGGAGTCGTAACAAAACCGAGAAAGAAAAATTGGTTTCGAAAACAAAACTCAATTTTACCCCAAATCGAAGCGGAACATTTTCGGCTTCCTTTTCCGATCTAAGAGAAAAGCCAAACAGTCCAGAAACAAAACCATTCAGTCCCCTTTCCCGTTTTGAAATTCCGGCCACAACCCAGTTTCCGGTGATATATTTTTCAAAAAAAACCCCCAGATTTCCAGAGAGGAAATTAAAACCAATTCATCCCAGTTTCAAAACCAAAACCCATATGTTTACCGGCCAAAACATCAACCCAGTTTACCCGGCAAAGTTCGAAGCTTAAAACAACAATTCGCAGCACAAATGGATTCCAAATCCCGACCATTTTGTCCAAAAGAAAAACATCGATGAACCCAGACCGATGAACCCAAACGTTTTTCCGATTAGATTTTGAAGCCAAAACAAAACCCCCAGGTTTCTATTTCCTTCCTTTTTCGATCCCAGAATCCGACGAGGCTTTGAAACCAAAAACCCAAATAAAACCCAGTTTCGTGCACATTCCGTAGGCCCCGACCAAATTTGGGTGAAGAAATATGGCTTCCCGACCGAAAAAAAACACTCCCTTGCCCGACCCAAAAAAAAAAAAAAAATCCGACGGGAAGGGAAAAAGAAAATATGGGGAAAAACAGCCCAGTGCTAATCACCAAAAAAAAAATCATTTTGGTACTTGACCAGAAAAGCTTTGACGGAAAGAAAAAAAAAATTTCTTTCTTAAACCAGATTCTTAATTTTAATTTTAATTTAATTCTAATTAAATTAAAATCAACCTCGCTTTGATACCACTGTTGGAAATTGTTTAGGGTTTAATCTAATTAAACGGCAGAATCCTAAACACTAAGGATCGGGTCTTACCCTTGAAGCGTATTCGGTTGCGCACGTCACCTGGCTCTTCTGAGAAGATGGCATTTTGTTGTCTCCAAAATCCTTCCTCGAAGGATCCTCTACTCTCAAGCACGAAAGTCTTCGCAGGTTGGTGCTAGCCGATCTTGCCTACCAAGAGAATTTGAGAATTCTGTGTATTTTTGTCTGATCTGATTTTACTAATTCAAAATCATCATTATCCTACAATTATATCCCTAGGATATTTGTAGAGAATTAATTTCCAAAATCACTATTGTAATTATCTAATTATAACTTAACTGATTTTAGTTATGTTCCAAATCAGTATTATTACCAAATATTATTTAACTGATTCCAAATCAGTATTTAAATAATATTTACTAATTCCAAATCAGCCTTAAATAATACCTTAATGATTTGGGTTATACACCAAGCCCATGGATCAACTCATGACCCATGGATCAGGCTGATGGGTCAAGAACTTCAATTATAATTAAGTCCCTTGAGTTATCAGCCCATCCCAATTATTCCCAGGTAATTAATTAACTATTAGTTAATACCACAGAACTTTCCAACAATATTTAATTAAATCATTTAATTAAATCATTTAATTAAATCTTATTTATTTAAGTATTGCAATTATACTTATTGTAGGCAAGAATCCTTATTCTGCATCATCGAACTTTCTTATGTGCGATCCTGTAGGCCCATTCTAAATTGGCAACGGATAACTCAATCTCATTGATTAATCCATAAGTCACTAGTGGTCTCTAGCAAGATATAATGACTACCCAATTCAGAATGGAGGGTCGAATGGAGATTCAACACAACCTTTCCGAGCAAACTGCGTACGATCCTCTACATTGACATCCCGTTTAGCATAAGGCATGGAGCCATCATCCTTATATGGCTAAACGTTTACTTGATCTCTTAGTGACACTGAATCCATCAAGCAAATGATATCTTTATCATTCCATGGGCATGACCATGCACTTTTCAGTTCACTATCAAGTGGCCAAGATATCATCTCTCACTTAAGAGAGATTTGTAGTCCCATCACTTCACCTACATACCCTAGCGTGTCTCATAGTGTATCCAATTATACCAGTACTTGGCAACCTGTTACGACCCCATTAGGCATATGTCAAAGCACACTACAATTCACCTAAGACCATGTAGTGATTTCTGGTCTAAGGATCCTACTACCAATACTACTCAAAAGAATCACTCATAATCTAATTAGTTCATGGAGTGTTTCTTTTGGCGGATCTATTTCATGAATTTAAATATGCACAAGGATATTACTATCATGAAATTAACTCATTTGATAAACAATCAATCAAGCGACAAATGTCTTATTTACATAAATACCCTCAAAGTATATTTACATAAATAGCCCTCATTAGGGCACATTCACCAACAATTTCTTGTTATGTGTGGTTTGCTTACTCTTTATACATTCCACACATAAATCAAGATTAGTAAAATTTAGATTCATTTTACTAAACTCTTGAAAATTTCTTTAGATATATGACCCAAATATTTATGCCACAAGTAAGTAAAATTTCATTCATCAAACTATTATACTTTATTCCAATAATTTTATTAACAACGAATAGGGAATTTGGAACTATCAAGTTTTTATTTATATAAGCCATTAAAACATACTATGGTCGATAAATAAATTATCCTTATATAAATTAAAACATCTCCAACCATCAATTTAAGATTTAAAACATAAGAAATCCCTACATAATATTTGAATTATAAGTATAGTACCATAATCAAACAACCAAGTACAAGAGAGAACTTTAGATAAGTTTGATTCAAAGCATACAAAAACATATTATACACTTTTCTTTCTGATCAAAACTTATTTTAAAGACAATCATTTTGACAATGTCATACCCTTTTGCATGAGTGACATTTGTCTATCTTTTGTTTCTTCTTTCTATCATCACCAACCTGTAAAATTTAAGTAGATTGTTTCTTTTTAAAAGTCTTGGCTTTTGGTTTGATTTTCTTTTCAACTTCTTATCCACTAGGTTAATTCAATGAACTCCCATCTTCTATAATCTTGCTTCCTATTGCATATAGTTAATGGTAAGTTCATCAATGTTCCATTTATCCTTTTATGTGTTATATTGATGTGAAACAATCTACAACAGTAAGTGAGTTCATAATGACCTTCATTAAGGAATAGTCATTCACATTTATACCTAGTATTTTTAGTTTTGTTACAGCAATAGTAATGTTTAGGAGAGTAACCACATGCTCTTTGACCTATCAACCTTCATGATCGTGAGCTCAACCATACATGTCTATACACCTATCTTATTGTAAAGCAAAATTTCTCTTCCTCAACCTTAAGAAAATCATTTAGCATCCTGATTTTCAATTTTATAAAATATTAACTTACTGCTGCTAATAATTTGTAATTTGCACATATTAAAACATAATCTATTGACAATAAAATATAAATTCTCACTAATTAAAAAAATTTAGACACAAAACACAATCATAAAATATTGTTGATTTCTTTTGGGAAATACAACAATCTTTCTAGGGGTTACTAGTTACCGCCTCAGTTTTTGGGGTGGTAGTCCATAGGTTTTGATAAAATTGCTCTTTTACTTAAAAGGAGGAAGAGAGAGGGTATTATAGGGAGGGTATTATAGGGAGGGTATTTTAGTCCAAATTGGGGGCGGTAGAGGGAAAGTACTAGGACGGTAACTAGTAATAGTTATCTTTATATCATCATAATTTGAATGTTATTTGAATTTCATAAGAAAATTAAATTAACTTCATAAATATATAGTATCTTTGGATAACTATATATATGCAACCAAATATATTAATTTTCTCCTTTATATGTATTGGTTATAAAATATTGATTTTTTTGGGTAAAATTCATAATTTCTATCAACCAATAAATTTCTTAAGGCATCAAAAGTAAATAAGATTATATGACTATACGTTCAAAATTAATTCGATAACTTTGGTGACTTACAAATTAACTTTATCTAAATGTCATGTAATAAAATAAATATGGCATTACATAAAACATACTAAATTATATGGCCACATTCAAAATTAATTTGGCCACTTTGGTGACTAACAAATTAATTTTCCACAATGTCATATAATAATTTATGGAATTACAAAAAATTTCATAAGATTATATGACTACATTCAAAAATAGTTTGGCCACTTTGGTGACTAACAAATTAATTTTATCTTAATGTCATATAATTGAACAATTCTAGCATTCATACAATACAAAATCAATTTGGTCACTTTGGTTAACAAACTAATTTTGACTTAATGTCATATAACTAAAATGATCATTGTATTTTATAAATAAAATAAATTATATGACTAAATATAAAAAATTAATTTGATCACTTTGATGACAAACCATTTAATTTTCACTTAATATCATATAGTTAATTTAATCATAAAATTATGTAAATTATAAAATTATATGATCATTATCAAAATTAATTTGATCACTTTGGTGATTAACAAAAAACCTTGCACTTAATGTCATAAAATTACAACAATTATAGAATTCCTTAAATTATAAAATTATATGATTACATTCAAAATTAATTTAATTATTTTGGTGATTGAAAAATTAATTTTCACCTTAATATCATATAATTAAAACAATTATAATATGCCATAAAACACACAAAATTATATGACTATATTCAAAAATTAATTTTGCCACTTTACTAATAAATTAATTTTCACATAATGTCATACAATTAATATTTAATGATCCTTTTAAAATTAATAGAACCAAAGCATACCTATCATATATATATACGAGCAGCAATAATTAAACAATAAAATATATGTAGCAGCAATCGTATACGTGATTTTCTTAATTAAACATAAGGGGCGCACCAATTCGTATATGATAGTACTATAGTAGTACATTACTCTGTCATCATTCCTAATTTTTACCATTCCTCTAATCGTATTTATACGCGTGCAAAACAACCCTCTGTCTCTTTCCTCCCATCATAAATCTATTTTCACCACTGCTCCTTTCCTCCCCTCTCTCTCTTCCTCTCTCTCCGACCGATCTCTTCCTCTCCCTACCCGATTGAGCCCCTCCCCCTTCCCTTCTCCGCTCGGAACGGATCTCGCATCGAAGTTCACCGATCTCCCCGCCTCAGATCGAACGGATCTCAGGTCGACTTGCCACGTCGACGACGCTGTCATTGTGAAATTATTCCTGATTTGATATAAATTCACATTTTTTTTTCCTTCTGAAATCATTGGCAATTTTATTTGGGTTGAGAGGATGAAGATGAGGAGGGGTTGGGTGATGAAGATCCGATGAGACTCGATGGGAATGATGAAGCGTTCTTTCCTCCAACATTTTTGCACTAGAAGTTGGAGTTTGGTTGGTGATGAACATAGGATTTTGTAGAATGGTGATGGGTTTCATGAATTCGCCCGGTGAAAGAATACTACCTATAAATTTAATTAATTAATGTTGCCCAGTGAAAGAATCTCTCACATGTATGTAGCCCTAATACAGCTGTGGTGCGGCCGACATTCATTTTCAGTGCCCATATCTTGTGCTACCTTCATTTTCATAAGGGCGTTTATTGGTTAAATTTTACATTCAAAATTTCATACCTGGCTCTTTACTTTGTTAAACGTTTTTGGGTTGATTGTTTTTCTTCTTTTTTTGGTTTTGATTTTTGTCAATCTCTTTTTCTTTTGTTTCGTGTAAATCTTTTGTTCTGTTTGGTGGGGAAAGATGAATGATTTCGAGCCTCTTGGATTTTGTAGGAATGGTATGGGTATTGCTACGGGATGCCAAATTCAATTTGAAGCTTTTTGATAAAGTTGAAACACTTGAACCGAAGGCAAAAATATATAAATGTATATATATATATATAAAGTTATATTATATATTATATAAAATTATATTTTATTTAATATAATCTTCAGTTTTTGTTTTGATATAACCTACTATGTAATAGATTATATAAATTAATATTTAGTTTGATATACTCAAACTTATATGTTTAATATAACACACTCTTATATAATATATAATATGATATAAGCCTATGTTATATATTATATAGGTTTAAAAACTTGACTAAGGCTATCTCCAACCCACATTTCTATATATTACAGTTTTAGAGTTAACACATCTCCAACACAAATATTTATATTTTAAATATTTTCTTTCACCAATCATTTTATATTATTTTTATTATTATATAAGTATATTTAATTATATTAATTGTTAATATATATTTTAAAAATATAGATCTAATAAATTAAATTAATAAATTAAATATAACATAATTTAAAAATTAAAAGTTAATTAGTAATAATTTCAATCTAATTCAGGGGGTTTTAAGTTTTTAAATAATTTTAATGGTGGAGGGAGTTATTTGCCTGATTATTAAAATTTTAAAGGGTTTTGCAAGATTATTCTAAATTATTAATCTCTACTTTTATTATTGTAATTATTGCAATAGAATTACGATTAGAAAACCCAGATTTGCAGAGTAGAGTTTAATTAGCTAAAACCTTCAAACCCAATTCATGATTTCAGGTTGCTCCCCATAAATTCAAATCATGACATAACATAAATTTCTTGCTAAATTGAAAATAATTAAACTAAAAAGAATGAATTGTAATAGTACATAAATTTGGAAAAGAAAAGGCATTCGGCCCAGGTGAAGAAATTGAGAATGTGAATATAGCGTTGAGTGAGAGAAATGAATTGGATTGGAGGAGGAATATACAAAGAACTAGAATTACAAACTTGGGCTCACAAATTCAAAACGAAAACAAAAGACTATGGACAAAACCTTGACCAACTTCAAAATATATATATCAATTTGGGATTGAAATCAAATAGCAGCTTTGGTTGGTGGTGCCAGGAGAATAATTCAGTCTTCTGCAGTTCCAGTGGCTTTCTTGCTGTTTCATGGAGTGGTAGTGCTTGTCCAAGCACCCAAAATAAATATGGTTCTTTACCAAATTACAACTAATTTGTAGTGATAATGATATCAGATCAAAATCCCAAGGGAACCAACGTGTAATTCAAAAATCAACGATAACCAAACATTCAAGTTGTGATTGAAAAATACAATTAAATTATAGAAAAAGTAAATAAATAAATTCAAGAATAAAAATGTCCAATTCAAGGGAAATATGACTAATTAACACGTTGATAATAGATTCAAAGAGTTTCTTTCAAATCAAGCATTCAATCTCCACTATTATTATTATTAGGATAGTCGTAATAATTATAGACTCTTTAATTTAGTTAACCAAACCAAGCATTCAATTAACTCTTGCTATGAAGAATTGGGCACGATAGCGTTCCATATTCAACCATAACATTATTACACACAAAAACTAATTTAAACTAAAATTAATTAAAAAAGATAGCTTCAATTAACTAATTTCCTCCAATGGTTTTCCTTTAGATCTCAACAAATGAAAATCCAGCATAGGTAAAATCTGGTTGGTAAAAATCTGGTTTGTATAAAATCCAGCAGCTGCAATCTAGTCCCTGAAGTTTTTAAAATTTCCATTCAAACCTTCATAACTCTCAAAAATTACAGTTTTGGTCCCTACTCGCTTGACGGTCCTTGGCAGCGGAGGACCGGAGGAGGAGGTGGAAGAAGAAGGTTTGGGTTTGCTCTTTTTTTTTTTTTTTAGTTTGATAAAATTGGTTGTGTTTCTTTAGTACCCTCCTCAAAAATTAAATTTTAACATTTGCTTTATTCAAATGTTTGGTCAAACCTTAATATTTGACAGAAGTATCCCAAACATCAGATATTAATGTTTGGTCAAACCTGGATTCCCAAACACCAGAGCAGAAAGGAGAGAATCCAGGTTTCTTCTATAAATTCTTCCACTAGTTCTATTAGTGTTCTACATTGTGGTGTTTGGACAATAATAAGCCAAAGGATCGGAATCACTGTCGTCGAAGCAAATTAGTAAACACAGAATCCAAAAAGCAAACAACACAACTAGATTTCTGGAACCCATTATCATTATAATCGAACTACTACAGGGTACCAAAAGCTTTCAAATTTTTCTTGATGTTATACTATGAATATTCAATTTTTCCTTGTAAAACATTAAAAGTTGCTAATTCAGCTCCAGGGCCAGCTTTAATTGGAAATAATATGAGTGACGCGTTTGGACAAAGATGAGGTGTGGGAAGACTCGTCCCAAAAGCAGGTCTTCGCCCCTTTTAACGTTAGACGAGACAGGTCTGAAACTAGAAAAAAGGGGGACATGACTCTGGTTATTGTGATTGATTTTGATGGGAGTAATCAATGCATTGTAGTCTAAGGAGAACACCAATCAAAATTTTGTTAGGAATTTATTCCTAGGAACCCTAAACCTTCAATCAATTACCGGGATAGAATATGAAACGGAAGTGTACCTTGATCTAGATCTATAGCTATTGATAGATTTGATCAAACAACTGGTTGATGGTTAAATGAATTTGAATCAACTCCCGGTAATGATCTTCTAGGTGATTATCAGGCTTCTTTCTATAGAAGAGTTTTCTCTAATATTTGACTTATTGATTGGGAATAAGAAAAACAGAAACAGACTGATTCAACTGGGGACTATAACTTTTATTTATAATAATTGAGTTTCCTAAGTTACAGTTTCACCCATCATAAAAAAATAACTATAGGAACCAACCGATTTCTGCACAGTAATATTCCATACTTAAAAGATATTTATACCTTATTAAACTTAATTGATCACTTTAATTAGGCATAACTAAACCAAATATAAATTGTAAAAAAAAATATTATATATTGACACTAAAAAAAATTATTAAGACATGAATTTTAAATGTCGCAATTGAATCTATATCATGACTACAAACATTTCTAGTAAGACACTATGATTTAAATTTCTTTTTTTTTTAAAAAAACACAACCAACATTGTATTATGAAACTAACAATGGAAGAAAAATATAAGAGTAATGTAGAGAGAAATATGAGAGAAATTTCTTGTATTTAGTTGTGTCTTAGTATACATGAATAACTCATATATTTATACTAGTAGGAGGGGTTTACATATAGAAATTAAATATTTCAAATCACATTATCAAATAATACCATATAATATCTCCAATAATTATGGACATTCAATTAGCATTAATCAAATATTTTCATAACACTCTCCCTTTGAATGTCCATCTCTACGGAACAATGCCTCGTTAAACCCTTATTAGAAACAATCCAATGGGATAAAATCCTATTGAAGGAAAAAAAAAGTACACGTTTGAAATTTGTAATGTTGCCTCATTAAAAACATTGCCAGGATAACCCTTGGGGATAAAGCCATGGTCAAGGGAAAAAGGGTACAAATCGTCTCCCCCTGATGAGCACATCACTTGATGTATTTCAATCGTCACATTCCAATCTAGTGAACTAACTTCTAAAAAGTTGAGGTTGGCAATGACTTTGTGAATAAGTCTTCCAAAGTATCACTCGAACGAATTTGTTGAACATTGATTTCACCACTCTTTTGAAGATCATGAGTAAAGAAAAATTTCAATGAAATATGTTTTGCTCTATCGCTTTTGATATATCCATCCTTCAGTTGAGTAATGCATGCAATATTAACTTCAAACAAAATGATAGGAACATCTTTACTTGAGAGTAAGCCACATAATTCCCGAATGTGAGAAATAATAGCTCTTAGCCAAACACATTCTCGACTTACCTCACGAATTGCCAATAGTTTAGCATGATTGGAAGAAGTGGCTGCTAAAGTCTATTTCATAGACCGCCACGAAATAGCAATTTCTCAACATGTAAACACATATCCAGTATGTGATTGACCCTGGTGAGGATCAGATAAATACCCAGTGATATGATCCTTCCTCACAAAAACTCCAGCAGAGGTTCGGCTAGTGAGGGAGCTGTATGGTTTCGGACTTTGGGAGTGAGTGTATGGTATGGAGGCCGAATTATATGAGGTTTATGAAGGATCAAGAGATTCCCTAATCTAGTGCTTGATCAAGGGGGTGGAAATTTGAGAGGTAGAGGGATGAGGCCTTCAAAAGGAAGAGCCTAAGGAGAGCAACCACAAGTCTATTCTGCCCTAAACTTGATAAATGCTAAATGATGACTCGAGAGAGTAAAGGAGTATGCAAACTCGGCTTTAATTCTTCAAATCATGATTGAGAAGGCTAAATTCCTTCTCTATTTATAGGAGAAGGAATAGCCTTGAAGTTACATCCCTCAACCCTAGACTAGTTCTGATACAATTCGAACTCTAGTTTAGCTCTCAAAACCCTAGTTTGTGTGGTTGAGATTTAATCTTTCTATTGAACGAATTTTGAAGGAAAGAAGAAACCTTCTAGACCTTGAATCCTTCTAGGGTTGGAGTCTTGGGTGTTGTAGAAGTTTCTGCCTCTTTGGAGAAGTAATCGGCTAAGTGGACTCCCACTTGTGCTGAAATTCCGGAGAGTTGTTGTAACCAACTATAACTTCTTGTTCAGCCTCCTAAACTCCTTGGATGATTAGAACTCCTCAAATTTGTGTAATTATCATGAAAAGCTGGATTTAGGGAGTATTTCTTGTAGGTTTAGGAGTCCTTCTTCAACTAGACTTCTTCTAGGCAAAATTCAGCAACTTTGTAAATTGATTCCCACGTGAGAGGGAGTGGTATAACTCGACCCAAACTCTTCCAATCCGCCACCAATGAGTCCCCATCTTTAGGACTCCTCATAGGGTTAAAAATATGAGTTATAACCCTTCTAGAAGTAATAAAAACCGTACTTCCCTTTGATGTAGTCTTCCTCCCAAGTTTTGACAACATTTCCCTCCAAAAAGATCTTCTACTTGGGTTGGGTTTCTCCTCTTTTTTTAGCCTAGTCTATTACATTTAATTATTTAATTATGACCTAAAAATTGGGCCAAAATTAATTAATAAGCCATTAAACATAGGCTTTACCAAAAACATCACAAATTTAAAACAAGACAAATGCTAAACTATCGGGCCAAAATTATTCAAGCAAAATAACAAGTCTTTTGGTCGAAAGTAAAAAAACATTAAAACAAAATAAATTCAATTAAATTAAAATGAGAAAGGCTAGAGATAAATTCTCAAAACCATAACCTCTTTGGGTGGGTACTTATCTTGAAAGGCAAGTTCTTGAGTGAATATCTCATAGGCTAAGGCATTGAGAGCTTGCGTGGCCTATCTTCTCCTTGCTCTTGTCAAAAGCCCATCTATGTCAATCAAAGGATCTCTTTGTTAAGGCCTTGGTGGTAGAATTGGGATTGGTGGGCTTGGGGTCATAACATCCCCCCCTTCTTGGAAAGGAATCGTCCTCGATTCCAACTCTTCATCGAACTCAAATGGGGTCAAGTCTCCCACATTGAAGGTGTCCTCGGAGGTCCAACTCATATGCATTGTCATTGATCTTTTTGACCACTTGGAATGGGCCATCTCTTTTATGGTGCAGCTTAGTCTTGCGGGCTTAAGAGAACCGCTCCTTTCTGAGGTGTAGCCACACCCTATCTCCGGGCTCGAATGAGATCTGGCGCCTCCCTTTATTCACCCTCCTTGAAGTGTGTTCTTGATGCTTGAGAATGTTGAGTCTGGCTTGTTCATGGATCTCTTGCACCATTTTTTCCCTCCTTTCACCTTCTAGGCTCGAGATCGCCTTGATGGGTAGGGGTGAAAAGTCCATTGGAGTCAGAGGTTGAAAACCATAGACTATCTCAAATGGAGAGTAGTCTGTGGCTGAGTGCGTAGACCTGTTATATGCAAAAATCCTATTTTCTTACTTTATTTATCTTGGTATAATTATTTAACATTCATCTCTAATGATAAAGATCAAAAGCAAAGTGATAAGGTTAAAGTTTAACAAGTTTATCAATAGTGAAATTGCATACTTTCAGATTGTAGCAACAAACTTGAAAAATTTATTTCTCCTTAACCGTGTGGAATTAGCATGAAAAAAATATACCAAATTAATCATAAGAGAACATATAAAAAAATAAAAATTATAGAAAAATTTTCCGACAAAAGATATGAACTAAAATTACACAAAAAGTCAGAACTTTTATCGGTTTAAGGGAGAGAATCCAGATATGAACAATCCGACCTCTTTAACCTTTCCGATCTCACTTTTTGATTATAAAGACTTGGAGAAGGAGAAAGATCATTCTTTCCAAAAGGTGTTATAACAACACTTACCCTTGGTAGCACTTCTGGCTCTGATACCAAACTGATATGATCCTTCCTCACAAAAACTCCAGCAGAGGTTCGGCTAGTGAGGGAGCTGTATGGTTTCGGACTTTGGGAGTGAGTGTATGGTATGGAGGCCGAATTATATGAGGTTTATGAAGGATCAAGAGGTTCCGTAATTAGTTCTTGATCAAGGGGATGGAAATTTGAGTGGTAGAGGGATGAGGCCTTCAAAAGGAAGAGCCTAAGAAGAGCAACCACAAGTCTATTCTACCCTAAACTTGATAAATGCTAAATGATGACTCGAGAGAGTAAAGGAGTATGCAAAATCGGTTTTAATTCTTAAAATCATGATTGAGAAGTCTGAATTCCTTCTCCTATAAATCCTTCTCTATTTATAGGAGAAGGAATAGCCTTGAAGTTACAAGTTTATCCCTCAACCCTAGACTAGTCATGATACAATTCGAACTCTAGTTTAGCTCTCAAAACCCTAGTTTGTGTGGCTGAGATTTAGTCTTGCTATTGAACGAATTTTGAAGGAAATAAGACACCTTCTAGACTTGAATCCTACTAGGGTTGGAGTCTTGGGTATTGTAGATGTTTCTGCCTCTTTGGAGAAGTAATCGGCTAAGAATGCTTGAAGTAGTGGACTCCCACTTGTGCTGAAATTCTAGAGAGTTGTTGTAACAAACTATAACTTCTTGTTCAGCCTCCTAAACTCCTTGGATGATTATAACTCCTCAAATTTATGTAATTATCATGAAAAACGGGATTTGGGGAGTATTTCTTGTAGGTTTAGGAGTCCTTCTTTAACTAGACTTCTTCTAGGCGAAATTCAGCAACCTTGTAAGTTGATTCCCACGTGAGAGGGAGTGGTGTAACTCGACCCAAACTCTTCCAATCAGCCACCAATGAGTCCCCCATCTTTAGGACTCCTCCTAGGGTTAAAAATCTATGTTATAACGCTTCTAGAAATAATAAAAATCGGACTTCCCTTTGGTGTAGTCTTCCTCCCAAGTTTTGACGACGTTTCCCTCCAAAACGATCTTCTACTTGGGCTGGGCTTCTCCTCTTTATTTAGCCTAGTCTATTACATTTAATTAATTAATTATGACCTAAAAATTAGGCCAAAATTAATTAATAAGCCATTAAACATAGGATTTACCAAAAACATCACAAATTTAAAACAAGACAAAGGCCTAAACTATAGGGCCAAAATTATTCAAGCCAAATAAAAAGTCTTTTGGCCTAAAGTAAAAGAACATGAAAACAAAATAAATTCAAGTAAATTAAAATGAGAAAGGCTAGAGATAAATACTCAACACCATAACCTCTTTGGGTTGGTACTTGTCTTGAAGGACAAGTTCTTGAGTGAATATCTCATGGGCTAAGGCATTGAGGGCTTGCGTGGCCTTTCTTCTCCTTGCTCTTGTCAAAGGCCCATCTATGTCAATCAAAAGATCTCTTTGGTAGGGCCTTAGTGGTAGACTTGGGCTTTGTGGGCTTAGGGTCATAACACCCAGCATCTGCATAACCTACTAAATCAGATGTAAGTGTTCGAGAGTAATAAAGACCCATATCTATCGTACCTTGAAGGTAATATTCCAATTTCTACGTGTAGAAGAGGAACTATATCTAGCTAATAAATTCACAGCAAATGATATACCAGATTGTGTATGACTAGAAATATACAATAATACCATAATAGCACTAAGATAAGGTACTTCTGGACTAAGTAGTTTTTCATCCTTTTCACGAGGTCTAAACGGATCTTTATGTGCGTCAAGTCATCTTAAAACCATAGGGGTGCTCAGAGGGTGTGTTTTATCCATATAAAAGCTTTTAAGCACTTAATAGTGTAAGCAGATTAGTGTAAAAATATACCACTTTTTATGTGCTCAATCTATAAACCAAGACAAAATTTTATCTTTCCAAGATCTTTCATTTAAAATTCTTGCTTTAAATAATTTACAGTTTTTTCTAGCTTTTAAGGAGTCCTAATAATATTTAAATCATCAATATAAACTATTATAAATACAAACGCAGATCTCCATTTTTCAATGAATACACATGGAAAAATAGGATCATTCATGTAGCCTTCCTTTGTCAAATATTCTTCAAGGCGACTGTACCACATTCATCCAACATGTTTTAAACCATACAAAGATTTACACAATTTGATTGAGTAAAGCCCTCGAGAACCAGCATCTAGTCCCCAAGGCATCTGAATCCATAAGGAATTTTCATGTAAATCTCATTATCTAGTGATCCATACAAGTAGGCTGTTACAACGTCCAAGAGATGCATTTATAGTCTTTCACTAGTTGCTAAATTTAACAAATAGTGAAAAGTGGTTGCATCTACCATGGGAGAGTATGTCTCCTCATAGTCAGTACTCGATCTTTGGGAAAAACCTTGCACGACAAGGCGTGCTTTATAGAGCTCAATTTCATTTTCTCATTTCTTTTCCGCAAAAATACCCATTTAAATCTTACCGATTGCACATCTTCAGGTGTGCACATTACTGGTCAAAAAACTTTACGTTTAGCCAGTGAATCTAATTCCACTTGATTTTATCTTTCTATTTTGGCCAATCATTCATCTATAGACTTTGGTTCATAATCCTGTTTTTCATTCATAATGCTAACGGCTGCAGCATGGGCAAATTTATCGTCGACTTCTAAAGTAAATCGATTCTATTTTTTTCCCGTCATGACATAATTGAGATCTCATGATTATCAATAGTTTTAGGAACATGGACTTATTCTGGAAGTTCTTTATTTTTCATATTAGGATTTTAAATTTTGAAAGATTCTGTTAGAATTCCAATTACCTCGATTTCGCCATCTTGATTTATCGCTCCTTTATATTTTCGAGAATTTTTATCTTTCGAACCAATAGGTCTACCACATTTTTGTTGTGCCCTTAATTTATTATTAGTGGTAGAAGATCCTTCAAGGACATCAATTCTAATTGGAGCATTAATAGCTGGTATATGGGATTTAGTAAGATGTTTTGGATCAGAAAATGCATCTGGCAATTGATTCGCTGGATGTTGTAAATAAATTATCTTTTGAACTTCAAGTTCAGATTGCTTTGTACGAGGATCAAGATAATGATAATTCATTCTACCTTATATTCTTACCCAATTGTTTATTCTCTCCCCCTAATGTTGAAAAATTTTGACTCGTCAAAGTGACAATCAGCAAAACGAGCAGTAAGTAAATCTCCAGTTTTTGGCTCAAGAAATTTGATAATTGATGGAGATTCATATCCAACATATATTTCCAACTTTCTTTGAGGTCCCATCTTTGTACCTTGTGGTGGAGCAATTAGAACATATACTGTACACCCAAAAATTTTAGGATGGGAGATATTTGGTTCCTAACCAAAAATAAATTGTTGGAGAGAGTATTCATGATAATTATTTTGGCCTTACACGAATTAATGCTGCGGTATGTAGCACGGCATGCCCCCAAACAGATATTGGGAGTTTAATTCTCATAAGTAAAAGCCTCACAATCAGTTGAATGAGATTAATAAATTATTATGCCAGACCATTTTGTGTATGATCATGAGCTACATGATGTTCAACTTTTATCCCAATTTTCA
Organism: Knoxia roxburghii; assembly: GCA_030378225.1. NCBI lineage: Eukaryota > Viridiplantae > Streptophyta > Magnoliopsida > Gentianales > Rubiaceae > Knoxia > Knoxia roxburghii. The sequence goes on along the minus strand of CM059420.1, from coordinate 36,707,838 downwards.
TACAATAATTATTAAAATATTGAGATTTAAATTCACCAGCATGATCTAAACGTATCGTCTTAATAGGATTATTTGGAAGATGTGCTCGTAATCGAATTAACTCTCCGAACAACTTCGCAAACGCCAGGTTGCAAGTAGATAACAAACATACATGTGACCATCTCGTTGATACATCAATTAAAATGATAAAGTATCGAAATGGTCCACAAGGAGGGTGGATAGCCCCACAAATATCAACATGTATGCGTTCTAATAATTTCGGAGTCTCGATACAAATTTTTGCTCGTGATGGCCTTATAATTAATTTCCGTTGAGTATAAGAAGCATATGAGAATTTATTGGATTGTAGAATCTTCTAGCTCTTTAAAAAATGACCACATGAATCATCCAAAATTTTCTCATCATTGTAGAACCGGGATGGCCTAACCGGTTATGCCAAACTACAAAATCTTCATGATTATTAACCTTCTGGTTTACCGTTTCATAACTTTCAACTGCAGTAATACATGGGTAATATAGACCAGAAGAATAATAAATTAATTTTTCTATAGTTATTTTATTACAACGTAATTACTTGTAATGAACAAGTATTCAATATTACATTCACTAGCAGTCTCAATGTGATATCCATTTTTGCGAATATCTTTAAAACTTAACAAGTTTCTAGGAGATTTTGAAGAATATAATGCATCATGCAAAACTTTGTGCCCCTGGTAGAATTATATTTGCTCTTCCAGAGCCTTCAATTAATTTTTTACTACCAGATATAGTACTGACATGTGATTTTTTTTTCAATACTATATGGGATAAATATTTTCTATCTTTGAGTATTGAATGTGTTGTTGAACTGTCTGCCAGACATATTTCTTTATCACTGATAATTGCAACGTCCAAAATTTAAAAGAGAATTCTGAATTAAAATTTGTGTTTCTTATTAAATAAATAGTAAATTATTTATTGAAAACATTAAATAAAACTGAAATTCATAAAAGGACTATTCCTCGACATTTTTAGTATTGATTTCACCTTCAGGGCGATTGACAAAGAAATCAGCAACATCTAAAGTAGCAAAATTGTCAAAATCATTGCTAGCATGATCAAGGCCAACATCAATATCATTGTAAATAAAATTTGTCTTTATCTTTTTCTTTTCCCTTTTCATTGCTTCTTGATAGAGATCTCTGCAAGATTTGGCGGACTGCTGTCACATTTGCTTCAGAAAATAGAGTAGCACTAGTTTTGGAAGTAAACATGTCGAAATAGTTCTGATTCCCCCGTTCATTTCTTTAGTGAATTATATGATCTCAAGCAGAATATTAAAATTCAGCTTTACAGCTTTACATGTAATTATAGAACCCATTTGGCTGAGAAGCATTTGAAGTCAGAGCAGAAAGGAGGGAATCCAGGTTTTTTGTATAAAGCCTGGCACTTATGCTATTAATGACGTATGTTGTATGATTTGGACAATTATATGTCACAGGATCAGACTTACAGACGTTGAACCAAGCCAGAACGCAGAGGAGCAAGCAAAGAAAGAATAATTTTCTGGACACCATCATGCTAATCTCCAATTCCGATTGTTGCTAATATTCCTGAAAATTGTATTTGAGACTGTGGACTCCAAGAGGAATCCAACTATTAGTATCCAATCGGAAATCAATGACATAACATGTTTGGATCATATACATATCAAAAACCCAAGACTTTGAAGATCAAACCACACACGGATCCTTGCACCTACAAAACTAATCATTAATTAATGAATAAAAAAATTGTTGAATTAGTAATGGGGTTTCAGGGTTTTCCACAATGCATTCCGATAAGGTCTAGCTTTGAATTGATTTTTTTTTTTTTTTTTTGGAGAGATAAAAAAGATGGGGGGTGTGAGAAGACTTGACTGAAAAGCAGGTCATCCCCCGACCCCAACCGAGATGTGAAACTTGGAAATATAGCAATAGAGGACTATCTCACTCTTATTGATTTTGATGGGAGTGAAAGAAGAAACATAAAACTGAACAAGTGAAGAAGGGCACTTTCTGATCATAATTGCAGATTTTAAGATTCATCACCTGTGGATCAATAGGTTTGGTTAGGTTTCATTTATTGCTGGAAAGAGAAGGCAAGGTTGGAAAAACTGGGTCTAATGTCTAGTAATGTTATCAATGTCCAAGTCACTGACTCGTTGCATTCTTGAGTCTTCAGCAATAAACCCCGAACCTAAGATGAAGACTTAAGAGGTAAACCTTATTTTAGATTTCAAGATTCATCACTTGGAAGGGGACGCTCACGCAGCAATCTGAGAGTTGTCAAGCCACTGCATGAGTATCTCTAGGTTCTGTTAGAAAATATGAAACAATTCGGCTGGTGAGTGAATAATAAAAAATAAGAAATTTTCAAGGCTTGTAGAGCACAATTTCCTTAAGATAGATTTGTCCTCTCTACAACTGTGCTAGAGAATACGTGGACAACTATCTCCCACGATACAATGGAAATCGTAAAGTCATTTTTGCACAAAAACTGCCTTACCAACGAACGAGAACATAGCTTGAACAATGAAGGAAGGAAATTCAGGGAAGGCTTAGAAAATTTTTTTAAGCTGTAGAGAGAATTTCTGGAGAATTTCTTGGTAGAAGAAGGTGTGTTTCAATTCTGCTTTGGAAGGTCTATTTGTAGGCTAAGGTATGAACATACAATTAAAATTTCAGATTAATTGTCTTCATGACCACACAATTAATCTGTAGATTAATTGCATACTTTTTTAGCCGTTTTTCCTAACCACCTAGGCATCAATTTTAAGTCAAAATCGATATCGGTTTAGGGTTTCTTTGGCTAATCAAATAGCATCCATCCAAAATGCAGCCTTTAATTCTGCCTCATTAATCCAATTAAATCAAATAAGATTTAATCAGAATTAAAACCATTTATTCTGCAGAGTTAATTTGCATCTCATTAATTTGCATAATTAATCTGATTAAAACAAATGGCAGAATTCATTTGGGAAAATTGGATCCAGAAACGAAGCAAAATGCAGGTTGATCAGGCCTGCTATGTTTGCTTACGAGCGGTTCAACATTCGTGTCCGCAAGTGCAGGCGTACGCTCGATTGCCTATTTTCCATTTCCCAAACATTCTCATTCACACACCATTTCAACTCTTATTTCCAACAATCCCCCACATGAATGAGATATTGGTTTGTTAGTGTTCAGTGGCTGATCCCTGAAAAGAGAAAGTAGGTGTTACCCTTTAAACTTCCCCTTTGTAGACCACGCTTTTTTTACTAGCTGTCCAGTAGACATGATGTCCTTGAACTGTCCAGCTTTTAGGTGTAAACGATCCACGTACCCTACACAGGAACCGATATCAGTTGTTCTGTTCTCATGGTTTTGTTCATTATGGCCATGAAACACGTCCTGGTTCTGCGAGAGTTTTTGAAGAATTAAGCCTGTTCAATTCTCCTTCGAAGAGGTCCCACTTTTCTCTCACATAGGTGATTTCTTAATTTGAAACATAACTATAATTACTTTCTTAAGAGTCATTAAAGCGACAATCGCTAGCCTTACCCATATTGTCATTGTTTCTTGAGAGGAATGAGTTGAGGTTGCCCCCACAGTGACCTTATCAAGTCTTAAGATTAGGTTGTCCCTTTGAACCTAGATATTGGGATCTCCAGTCAACTAGGTTGGGTTTTCCTTCTTAAAACCTTTTTATCCTTAACAGGCTTTATCCCCATTCCTTCTGTCAATCTTTCAACTGTCTATTTGTTTAACCCTTTGGTTAGCGGATCCGTAATGTTATCTTTTGAAGTTACAAAGTCAATTGAGACAACTCATGTTGAGAGCAGTTGTCTAACGGTATTGTGTCGATGACTAATATATCTCGATTTACCATTATTCATTGTACTATGTGCCCTACCTATTGCAAACTGACTATCACAATGGATACAGTTTGGTGGCACATGTTTTCCCATTTTGGAACATCCTCCAATAAATGGCTTAGCCATTCAGCAATTTCTCCACATTTATCTAGAGTTATAAACTCGGATTTCATCGTGGATCCAGCTATCACAGTTTTTCTTGAGGATTTCTAAGACACGGTGGCACCAGCTAGTGTTAACACGTAGCCACTCGTGCAAGTTGAATATCTTATAGAAGAAATCCAATTAGAATCTGTGTATCATTCTAGCACAGATAGATATCTACTATAATGCAGTCCATAGCTACAAGTATACCTTAAGTACCTTAGTACTATAAATATGGCATTCCAGTGCTCATTTCCTAGTTTACTCGTATATGAACTCAATAAGCAATGTTTGGTCTAGTACAACTCATTAGATACATCAGACTCCCTATGATTTTGGAGTATTCTCATTGTGAAATACTCTCTTCACAATTTTGGATGATTGGAGTCTGTTATCTACTGGTGTTCCTTCAATTCCAGAGTCATTTTCAATTAAACTCTACAAGAGTTTTGTCTTTGTGATGAGATTAACTCAAAACAAGACCCATTCGCTATTCATATCACTTTATTCTCTAAAATCAAATCAGCAAATTCAACATGTCAAACTTCAAGTTTATCATGTTATAGGCAACACAAGTCAATTTCCATTGCTATCAATGAGGATGTTATTCACCCATAGACAATATAAGACTAAGCAGTCTTATGTCTATTTCACATTAACATTTTTATAACTCATTGATTTCAATTCTATTGGTAATCTCTTATCTTATTCAAGACAATAAGAGACCTTACCAATTTCTCAACTTCATTTGTGATATACGGACTTTGAAACCCTCAGGTTTGCTCCACACATGGTTCAACATCTAGATTCCACACATGATTCAATATCTAGAACCATCATTTATGAATATTTCATAATTCACATGTGTATGATACCAAGTATCATTCATTATAAAATTTTATCTCATTGGGAGATAATTTTATCAAAGTAATCCAAACAAGTTATTGTTTATTCCCTTTGATCATATATAGGAGAACCATTAACTCCCAACTATGATTCTTTAATATGGATTCTTCTAAAAAGATCCAACTTAGAAAGTCATAAGCACATCAGACTTTTCCATTTGACCCGTCGTTGTGTTTGTGTTCAACGTTTTGAACCAAATTTACACAACCATGTTCGTGTTATAGATTATAAAGATTCAATCCATCACAGAGGGATTAATCTTTATAACCTTTAGCAAATGTTACTAAACTTGCAAGACATTTAGAATGGATTTTGCACTCCTCATATGACGACCCCCACACTCGCAAGTATTTATAAGGTGGTCCCCTTTATTTTAAAGATATCTTACTTTAAAATGGTTCGTTTAACAAGAAATCGTCCCCCACATTTGGTAGGTCTTGTTAAACTCAAGAAATATCACATCTGACATTTCTTTCATTATGCGATTTTCATCTCATATAGATGTAATATGGTAGACACTTTATAGATAACTCTATGTTTTGTAAAGAAATCACCAATTAGTGTCTCACTCACCACTTGTACCACTTTCTAGTTTATGAGTTCTTATATCGAGTTGGCACTCAACTTCGATCTCATAAAATCTCTTCATAGAGAATATATCTCAAAAAATTCATTATCGAGAATATTGAGCTCACAATGGGAATATCTCGCTCGTCCCTTTTTAACTTTTAGATTGTCATTGAAATGAATACGTGTAGGCACTTAATAGACAAATCTATATTGTGCAAAGAAGTCACCTAAAAGGTGGTTCACTCACAACGTTATTCACTTTTCAATCTCATAAAGAAGCTTCTCGTAGAAAACAAGTTTCTCACATCTCATTTATCTATTTGTACACATAGAGTTAATAGATGTGTCCATTGCCACCACGTGGTTTGGACCAAAGAATCAACATAATGTTGTTCTTTCTAAACTCTTTCATGGTTCATGCATCATATTACATTTTCCTATGCTACACTTATCTTATGCATTTTCAACCATGTTCATATATCACATTTATTTTAGGTTATTATTTATTTCCCATGAGGTCATGCATAAATCGGAGTTAGTGCCCAATAATTCTTTCATGCATTATGTCCAACAGGTTCAAGATTGAAGAGGCGATCTTTGCAGAGTTGCATTTACAGCTCTACCAGAATTCATACGAGTAGCGGCACTACACGGTGGCGAGGTAGGGCACCCCTAAAATGGCCGAAATTTTCTCTAGTGGGATTATTCTGGCTGAACTCCAACCAATGTCTATCCTCCATGCCGCTGCAATTCCGAGCCCCGAAAATTTAAAGTCTGCGTCCGCCTCTGATTCATACGATTCAAGCACCCTGTTAGTAATTGTAACTCCAATTCAAGTTCTGACAATTACAAACAATCTCATTCAGGGGAAGGATTGATGTTGAATAACCATAAATGAATGATCTTGGGACCTTTTGGCTATAGAAATTAACTAAACAAACCTTTGATAAATCTCTACAGTTTCTCTCCTTCATTCTTGTTGGTTGATATACTAATGCAGTCTGAAAACTAGGGGTGTATTGTAGTGAAGGCCTATTTCACGCCCATATTTTGTTATTCCGCGCTCCTTTTATTCTCAAATTATCCTTGACAAATTAAGAAATATCAATCATAATATTTAAATATAAAATATTAATATATATTAAATTACCTAACTACCCTTAATCAATTTACTAAAAAAAAAAAAAATCATTTATAGTTACGCTCATCTATGCTACTTCAATTATAATTTTTATAAATTTTTGGTAGATTAAGAGAAGACTTATAAAATTTTTGGTAAATTAATTAAGGGCAGTTAAGTAATAATAGGAGGGACGGCAGATAAATATTAAGGGGGCGAGAAATAAAAATTAAGGAGACGATACTAAACAAAATGAAAGGCTTTTTTCGAAAAAAAAAAGTACATTCAATAAAAAAAAGGGCACGATATAACAATACCCGTATTTTATCCTTTAAGTTTGTTTTGCACCAAAAAGCTTGTGCATTAATTACAAGATTCATTTATGATTGATGAGAGAACTAAATTCATTCGTCAAAGAATAATGTCTTCAACAATCAATTGGCTTGGTTTGTTTATTAACAAATTTGAGATTTTTTTTCAGAAAAATGTAGTATTAAATATCTAGATTGTTCTTCTCTATCTTGGGTATGGTTCAGTAATAGACGCCTCAGATATAGATGCCAGCGCCAATTCTGCGTTTGCTTGATCAGATCCTAACTCCAGATCCACGCTGTCTAATCTACTCTAGCTGCGAACTGCCGGATGATGCAGGGTTGGCAGGCTTACGGAGGCTTGATTCAGCATTTGCACAACCGATACCATGGTAGGCCTTTTGTTTGCATCTTGATGGGTCGTCAACCAATCAAAAATAATTACCTACTCTACACAGAATACAATAACAAGCAGGGAGTAGGATCGTCTCCACAGGAAGCAGGGTAGTGAATTAATTAAATCAGAAACTGGTAACCAAGAGGGGGTTTTTGAGAATTTTATTCTACTTAAATAAACTTCAATTAAAATTAATAAAGAAAACAAGAATTGGCTTAAATCAAATTTAAGAAATGTTCTAGTCAGAGGAATTGTTTCCACCCTGATGTGATAAATTGATCCTCGACGCACAAATTTTTCCAATTAACCTTGATTATATTGGTTTTCCCTGTTGGAACCTCCTAACAGTTCAGTCCTATAAATTTAACCCAGCAATTAAGGAACCTCCATTAACTGCATCTATAATCGAATATCCGTCATGAAACCTCCTAGAACATTGATTTCGATAGTCTAGGACCCAATTCAATTTACAATTAATCAAACATTGTTTAGTTGCACGTTGATTATTTATTCCCTTCAAAACGTTAACCTATGTACCACATGATTAGTTGAATTGAAACTCTTAGAATACCGAACCTCGTGTATTCGATTTGACTAGACTACCTAGGAAGAATTGAATGCTACCAGCTATTCAATTAATGCTAAATAATCTAACATACAAAGCGGAGAATAAATAAATAATCCAAACTCAATTGATATTAAGAACAAATTGATCTCACAATTTAATGCACATATAGGGTGTAATTCCTCTGACTAGAATTAAAGATTTAGCTACTCATAATCGAATTAAAAATAAAACTAATAATAATAAACAAATTATCCATGAACAATAAAAGAAAGGAAAAGCAGTACTAATGTAGCCGCAAGTCAGCCGCTCCAGTTTGCCGTCAGACTTCCTGGCCGAAAAAAAAAACTCCTCTAACCTATGTCTACTACTATATATATACTAACTCCTAATATAACTAACCTACTCTATTTAATTTGTCCCGACGGCCCACTTAAGCCAAAAATATATAAAACTCATTCTTAATCCTAAATAATGCCTATTAAGTTTAGAAATAATTTAAAATAATATTAATTACAAATCTAATCTAACTTCGGATTTAAACATAAAGCCCAATTCGCGTGTTTATCTTCCTTCACAAATAATTTTCCTTGCAAGCCCAATTTGATATTTATTTAATCTGCTCAAACTGTACACTTCTTCCAAAATCTGCCAAAATCTATTTTCTTTGCTCTCCTTTATGAAATCTCCCCTGCAAGTAAAAATTAGCCTATTAGCTCATTAAATCCCTCAAAACAGCCCTCAAATTGCACTCAATCCACCACTTAAATTCCAGCTTATCAAATTCCCCCACACCTTAACAATGCTTGGCCCCAAGCATGACTCAAAACTAAACAAGAATCACAAAGCAGACACAACACAACAACTTGGCTTCTCAATATGCAATATGTAACTAAGCAAGGTTTGCAATCCACATAAGAGTTTTCATAGTATCGAGCATTTGTAATGACTATACCACTTCTTCATAACTTCCCAAACTCAAATAACAAACAAAAGTGACAACCACCTCACCGGTAATCTCTCATGTACTCAAAAATGTTTCAAGGACATTTAAACACTCAATTCATCACATAGCATGTTCTTGCCATAAGCTTGCAAAATTATCACATTACCATCACTCAAATGAATCAAAGTACAAATCAAAAGGTCTTCGTCAAGGATTATCATGGGGCTCAGGACAAGGTAGGATAAACAAGGATTAAACAATGGCTAAAGTCACGAAAGAAAGAACACACTTGATTGTTAACTTTCAAACATCTTACCGAAAATAACCCATGCAAGACACTAGTAACCCACAAAGGATTCCAACGTGGCTCTTTCCACAATCTTTTTTTTTTTCTCTTTTTTTTTCTAGCCACACAAATTCATTTGAATTTGTTTATATTGGCTCCTTTTCTTTCTTGTCTTCTTTTTTTTTTCATTTTCTTTTTTTCTTACTTTTTCCTTTTTTTTTATTTTTCAACAGCCTTGGTCAGAGCACAACTTATCCTTAATGAGTTACTATTGCCTTACAATGTCTGCCTTCAAACCACAAACCCAAGTTAACAACCAAGTATATGCTCCTTTCAATAACTAGGGAAAAAGAGCAAGCTAAACACAAGCCTAGGTTTAATTTAGTGGCTTTAAAATCAAAGAATCAGGTCCAAGCTTCAAAGAGGTTAACTAAGGGTAAGCATTGAAGGTTGGATTTTTTAGCAAGCCAAATTTGGTTATTCTATTGTCTTTATCCTTTTTGTATTTCAAATTCACAAGCAATGTTAAAATGCATAACAAAGCATGTTCTAGAATATGCAAACTATGTGTGAAACACTCTAAAAAAAAAAAAAAAAAGAATTGAGCACAAGAAAGAATTGTTGCTCATTAAGGCCCAAAATCTCACTTTATATAGCTTTTGGTGTCACTCAAACATGCATCATCATTTGAGTTATCACAAAGAAGAGTTATAGTCATCCAACACCAAATACTACTTATCCTTAATTTAATTTAATTGTTGAAAAACAATTGAGCACAAGAAAGAATTGTTGCTCATTAAGGCCCAAAATCTCACTTTATATAGCTTTTGGTGTCACTCAAACATGCATCATCATTTGAGTTATTACAAAGAAGAGCTATAGTCATCCAACACCAAATACTACTAATTCTTGCTACATTTCATCCTTATCTTACCTAAATCACACATTGCCTATCAATTATCCACACAAAACATAAAGCTACTAAAACAAAACAACCAAAATAACACCCCCACACCTAAGATCTACATTGTCGTCAATGTAGACAATAAGTATGAGGATAACAAGCAACGCATAAAAACTAACTACACACTAAATTGAATTACTAAACAAGATTAAGGTATGGAGGGAACTCCCTATGGTGGAAGGGCTGCTGGATTGAGGCCAACTCGATCACACAAGGCCTGGAGAGATGCTTGATGGATCGATAAAACCTCTTGGATGCTAGTAAGCTGTGCTTGGAGGGCTGTGAACTGCTCCTTGGTCACGAAAGAAGAATCCTCTTGTTCCTCCTCTGATTCGCCTAGATTAGAAAAGCTGACATGCTTGCTCGGGAAGGGTTTTCCCGGCGGAAGAAACTCATATGTGTCACCCTTACAAACAATGAGCTGCATGCGTAATAAACTCGGCAAATTCAAAGGCACCACAGGACGAGCCACATGCAACGGGTTATGATGTAAATCCAAACTTTTAAATTCACTGCCAAATGCGTGATTAACGATGCCAAGGTTAACCCCCTGCCCTTACGGTTGTGAGAAGCTCTCAATTGATGCACAAAGGAATAAGCAAAGCACCACATTTCCTCTGTATCATGCGAGTAATTAAAAACAATTCGTGTGTGGTGATTATGTTCGCTTGATCCTTCCTCCCTGCTAAACTATAGCCCAGGAATTTATGGCACAATCGCAATACAGGATCCTCAAAGAAATAATCACATACTTTGCTTGGCTTAAAATATCCAAAGATTTAGGAGCTAATTTTTTCCATTCAGCAAGACATTCATCAGGATAAAAACCTTTCGGGACATCTAACTCACATGAAGTATAAGCCTCAGTTTTAGACTCACTTGCAGAAAGAAAACCCATGGCTATATCGAATTGCACCAAAGACATCTTAAAGCACTTATTCATCAATTGAAAACAAATAACATTTGGTGAATCCAGAGTAAAATTCTTTTTGGGAGGGTTGTATTCCAAACTCGCATGAAATTCCCTGGTTAATTCAAAATAGGCAGGCAAGGATAAATTGAAATAAGCTTCCCAACCAATACCCTCAAACATTGCCCGCACTTGATCATAAACATTTAACATATGCAAAGCTTCTAAATCAAAACTTTTACACTCATAAATACTTTTGGAAGAAAACGTTTTATAATTTTCTTGTTGACTGGGTTTAGCAAATTTTACCTGGAATAAACGAGATTGTGAAGGGAGCAGAGTGTTGGGGCCTGATGTGGTCTTCTTACGTCCTTTCCGCAGTTGGTCGTCTCCTGTTGAGTGGTCCACCGGCAGCCTAGGCCGTTTAGGTGGAGGCGCCACTGGTACATCGGTGGAGGAAGAGGGCTCGTCGCCAGCAGAATGCTCAGGGGAATTCGCGGCGATGGAACCGGGATGAGGGGCTGGATTGGCCGCCGGCCGCTTGGTTGGCGGCTCTCAAACTGGGAGGAGCGCCCGAGCGGACCGAACCGACGGCGATGGGGAAGATGGAGGTGTGTCCGCCAGCGCCGATGAGGGTGGCTCCAATAGTGGTGGCCGGTTGGCTTTTGCTTTCTTGCGAGCCATGGTGAGACTCCAAAAAACAAACCCAAAATTAAACACTTCCCTAAAAAAACAAAAAAAAATGAAAAAGGAATTGAAAAGCAAAAAAAAACTGAAATCAAATTAAAGTTGTGAAACAAAGATGAGAGGAGGGGGCGCTGGTGGGAGCGGGGCGGGGAATGGGAGAAAGGCAAGGGCGGGGAATGGGATGGTGATTTTGGTATGGGCACTGAGCGGAGGGCCGGGTGAGAGGTGACGGTATAGGCGCTGAGCAGAGGGGCGGGTGAACGGTGACGGTGAGGGGCCGAGGAGGAGAAGAGCGGGAAAGGTGGCGGTGTGGGCGCTGAGTAGAGAGATGGCCAGGCGGTGGCGACAGCAGGGAGATGGCCAGGCGGTGGCGACAGCAGGGAGATGGCCGGGTGGTGGGTGACAGTAGGGAGATGGCCGGGTGGTGGGTGGGAGGAAAAAGGGAAAAAGAAACGATAGAAAAGAGAGAAAGACGGCTAGGGTTGGGAATTGGAAAAGGATGAAAAGAGGAAAAAAACCCGTCTGACTTTTTTCTTTTTTTTTTTATTCAGCTTGACGGAAGAACCTTAGTCGACATGCCCATGTGAGAAGGAAAATTGTATTCTGTTGGTGAAAAAAAATTCTTTAAGAAACACCACATATTTTGACATGGGCATGTGACAAGCAAACTTGTATTCTGTTGGTGAACCAAAAATTCTTTAAGAAACACCACATATTTTGACATGGGCATGTCATAAGCAAACTTGTATTCTGGACTTCCTCTTGCTCCTCAAACCTAAAAAAAACAATTAAATCAATCACATTGAAAATAATGATAAAAAAAAAATTTTGAGTTGCCTCCCAACAAGCGCTTTTCTTTTATGTCTTTGGCTAGACACAGTTATGCTTCTAACTAATCCACATGCAATGGCTGAAATAATGTAATCTCCTCCACATGCTCAATAATATCATTATCAAGAAAAGGTTTAAGTCTATGACCATTAACACAAAACACTTTCCCTGATTTTAAATTTTGAATCTCACACATGCCATAAGGAGAAATACTTACCACCAAATACGGGCCATGCCATCTTGACTTTAACTTACCTGGCATGAATTTCAACTTGGAATCAAATAGAAGCACCCTCTGACCAACCACAAGGTCTTTTCTTCTCAGCAGTTTATCATGGATGATTTTGGTTCTTTCCTTGTACAACTGCGAGTTGTCATACGCCTCCAATCGAATTTCTTCCAATTCTTGCAGCTGTAGTTTCCTTTCCGACCCAACCTCCTTTGCATCCATATTGAACTGTTTGACTGCCCAAAAAGCATGATGTTCTAGCTCAACAGGTAAATGACACATTTTGCCAAAAACTAACCTGTACGGAGACATTCCAATGGGAGTTTTGTATGCGGTTCGATACGCCCACAAAGCATCTTCCAACCGTAAACTCCAATCCTTCCGACTAGGATTCACTGTCCTCTCCAAAATGCTCTTTATCTCACGGTTGGATATTTCAGCTTGCCCATTGGTCTGTGGGTGGTATGCGGTGGACACGCGATAATTCACGCCATATCTCCTCATCAATGCCTCGACTTGTCGATTGCAAAAATGTGTCCCCTGGTCACTTATGATTGCTTTTGGCACTCCAAACCGACTAAAAATGTTAGACTTAAGAAATCCTGTAACAACTTTGGCGTCATTAGTTTGGGTAACTTTCGCTTCTACCCATTTCGATACATAATCGACAGCAAGCAAAATATACAACCTTCCACATGATCTTGGAAATGGTCCCATAAAATCCATGCACCATACATCAAAAATTTCACAAAATAACATGGGAATCTGAGGCATCTCATTCTTAGACGATAAATTTCCTACTCTCTGGCATTCATCACATCTCTTGCAAAAATCATAAGTATCCTTAAATAAAGAATTCTAATAAAACCCACAGTCTAAAACTTTCCTAGAAGTCCTTTTTGGGCCAAAATGACCACCACATGCATGAGAATGACAAAATTCAAGCACAGAATGTATTTCATGATTAGCCACACACCTCCTGACTACTTGGTCAGAAGAGATTTTCCACAAGTAAGGTTCATCCCACACATAATGCTTAAATTGAGCTTTCAATTTATTTCTCTGGTAAACATTCATATTGGGAGGAAACTTACCACTTGTCAAGTAGTTTACTATATCTGCATACCATGGTTCTTTACCTTGCAACGCCCACAGTGTCTCCTCTGGAAATAACTCTACAACGGGTTTGGAATCCTCTTCACGCACTAAACGACTGAGGTGATCAGCAACTGAGTTGTCCGCACCCTTCCTATCCTTTATTTCCCAATCAAACTCTTGTAGTAGAAGAATCCATCGAATGAGCCTCGGCTTTGATTCCTTCTTCGACAACAAGAATTTTAAGGCTGCATGATCAGAATACACGACCACTTTAGAACCTAGCAAATAAGAACAAAATTTTTCAAAAGCAAACACAATAGCTAAAAGTTCTTTTTCTGTAGTGGTGTAATTGCACTGCGCTGAGTCAAGGGTTTTGGAGGCATAATAAATGACGTGACTCTGTCTTCCACTTCTTTGTCCAAGCACAGCCCCCACAGCATAGTGGCTGGCAGCACACATAAGCTCAAAAGGCAGTTCCCAATTGGGAGGTTGAATTATTGGAGTTGACGTGAGTAACTCCTTTAATTTCTGGAAAGCCTTCTTACACTCCTCACCAAACTCAAAGGGCACATCATTCTGCAGTAACCGTGACAAGGGTTGTGTGATCTTCGAGAAATCCTTAATGAAGCGTCTATAAAACCCTGCATGACCAAGAAAGCTTCGAATTTCTCGAACGTTAGTAGGATAAGGCAAACTAGCAATCAAATCAATTTTAGCCTTATCCATATTCCTCTTGATGATACCACATGACCTAATACAATTCCCTCTCTCACCATGAAGTGACACTTCTCATAATTCAACACCAAATCTTTTTCAATGCATCTTTGTAAAACTAATGACAAACTTTCCAAGCATTGGTCAAACGAGTCACCATACACAGTAAAATCATCCATGAAAATTTCAATGCATTTTTCAAGAAAATCTGAAAATATACTCATCATGCATCTTTGAAAAGTTCCCGAAGCATTACACAAAGCAAATGGCATGCGCCTATATGCAAATGTACCAAATGGACAAGTAAAGGTAGTCTTATCTTGGTCATCCAGAGCTACCGCTATTTGGAAATACCCGGAATACCCATCTAGAAAGAAAAAGAAATCCTTACCTGCTAAACGTTCCAACATTTGATCAATGAAGGAAGTGGAAAGTGATCCTTCCTTGTAGCTGCATTTAACTTCCTAAAATCTATGCACATGCGCCAACCTGTCTGCAATCTCATAGGAACCAACTCATTAGCCTCATTTTTAACCAATTGAAATCCCGACTTCTTAGGCACAACATAGACTGGGCAAACCCATTTACTATCAGAAATAGAATAAATAATTCCTGCATCAAGTAATTTAATAATTTCCTTCATCACTACCTCTTTCATTGCAGGATTTAATTTCCTCTGAGCTTCTCTGACAGGTTTCGAGTCTGCTTCAAGAAAGATGCGATGCATGCAGATGAAAGGACTAATTCCCTTGATGTCTGCTAGTGTCCACCCTATGGCTGTTCTGTGGTCCCACAATACTCTCAGCAACTTTTCTTCTTGTACTTCACTGAGGCCCTTTGAAATGATCACGGGCAATGTGTCAAGCTCTCCCAAGTAAACATACTTGAGATGACTCGGCAATGCCTTCAGCTCTAACTTGGGTGCCTGTACCACAGAAGGTAAAACTCTTTCAGAATATAAAGGCAATTCCAAAAAGTTATTTGCAAACCTTTGTGGCAGCTCAGGATTGGCATGAAACGCCATTATCGCCTCAATGACAGCTTCACTCATGTCTCTGTGAGTATCTTTTTCCTGCAAACTATGCTGTAACACAAAGTTCAGCTCATCAAGCATCAGATTAAACTCCATCTCTTCTTGCACAATAGCATCAACTAAGCTAACATTAACAAAATACTCGGAGTCAGGTGGATACTTCATAGCTTCATACATATTAAATTGCACTTTTTCACCATCAAACTCAAAAGTAAAAATTTTGTTTTGGAAGTTTTCATGAATGATCTTCCTAACAACAAAATATCAGCATTTATAACATGTTCATCGTTCATGTCAAGGATGTAAAAATCAGCAGGAAATATTAATTTATCACATTTAACTAAGACATCCTCCACTACCCCTTCAAGATATATCATTGATCTATTGGCTAACTGCACTATGACATTTGTGTCTTTAAGGCTCCAATTTTTAACTTCTTAAAAAGAGATAAAGACATCACATTAATTGAAGCACCTAAATCTAGCATAGCTGCTTCAATTACCCTTGACCCAATAACACATGAAATAGCAAATATACATGGGTCTGTGCATTTTTTAGGCAGTTTCCGCTGAAGTACTGAAGATACATTCTCATTGACATACACTTTACCTTCCGGTCGCCTCTTCCTAGTCAAAAGTGACTTCAAGAATTTTTCATACCTCGGGATCTGACCTATGGCTTCCATCAAGGGTATGTTGATGGTCACCTTGCAAAACACTTCTAGAACCTCATCATCACTATACTCCTTCCTCAGTGTTGCCAACCTGCCAGGAAAAGGTGGAACTACACTTTCAATATTTTTCTCAGGAGATTTAGGACTTACCACCTGTTCGTTCTTTTCTTCAATCTCCACTTCCTCCTTTGATTCCTGTGAAGATGCTTTGGCAGCTGGAATGGGAACTGGGAGGTCTGGTAACTCTTTCCCACTCCTCAGGGTCATGGCACTAACATTCTTCATTGAGCTAGATCCCGCTTGAGATGGAAATTTCCCATTTGCTCTGTCCCTCTGATTCATTTGAGTGGCCAACTGTGAGACTTGCTTCTCCAAATTCCTAATAGCTGCTTGAGACTTCTGTTCATGTGTTTGCTCTCTCTCAACCATTCCATGCACAGTCATTGTTAAATTCTTAATCATCTCTTCCACGGAGGGTCCTGAAGCATTTCCCTGTGCAGGAGTTAGGTTCCTCATTTGAGGTTTAGGCTGTGGATGTGGTTGTAAACCAGGTGGCTGAAATCCAGGCTGCTTATAACTGAAATTCGGATGATTTCTCCATCCCGGATTGTAGGAATTACTATACGGATCATACTTCCTTTGAGGAGCCTGAAATCCGCCTACAGTATTTACCAATTCACCTTCCTGCATAACATGACAATCCTCTGAAGTGTGTCCTTGCATTGCACAAATACCGCACACCTTAACTGACTACAACTGTCCGACTGCTAACTACGCACCACACTAGTCAGTTCAGCAATTTGATTTTCTATACTTGGAGTACCGACCTCATTTACTCTTCTAGTGACCGGTTATGCTCTCGTATAGAACTGCTGTGAGGTCTCCGCCGTTACTGAAATCAACCTGCGCGCCTCTATAGTGGTCTTGTTCATAAGTGCTCCTTCACTGCTGAATCAATTTTATCTCTGTCAAGCTCAGATAACCCCTTATAAAAATATTGGATCAGCAGCTGCTCTGGGATCTGATGCTGAGGACAGCTTCTGCACAAATCACTAAATCTCTCTCAATATTCATACAAGCTCTCTCCACTGTATTGTCGGATACCACATATATCCTTCCTGATATTAGAAGCCCGAGATGCAGGGAAAAACTTCTCCAAAAACAGCTTCTTCAGATCATTCCATGTGGTGACTAAGCCTGCGGATAACCCAAATAACCAATGCTTTGCCTTGTCCTCCAAAGAAAAGGGAAAAGCCCGCAACTTAATATGCTCTTCAGTGACATTTTCGTAGCTCACTGCTGAACAGACGATGTGAAACTCCATCAGATGCTTGTGGGGATCCTCGCCTGCCAAACCACGAAATTTAGGAAGTAAGTGAATCGTACTAGATTTTAATTCAAATCTAGGTGTATTATCAAGAAGAGCAATGATAAAGATTGTGGGTTGGCATCAAGAGTTACCAACTCCCTTAAGGTGCGGTCTGCCATAGGTCTTTCAAGCAAATTTTCTTCCTCTACGAAAAACTCAATTGCTTCCTCTTGTTCAACTGCTCGGGCTACAGATCTAGATCCAGCTAGTTGATCTTTTTGTTTCTTCTCTTTCTTGTTCCTCTTTGCAGTCTTCTCTATCTCTGGATCAAAGATCAATGTGCCTGTACGAGAAGAGCGAACCATAAACAGGAACAAAACAATTCTGATTAAAATTAAAAACACTAAACCGTGCTCCCCGGCAATGGCGCCAAAATTTGATGAGTCGTCAACCAATCAAAAATAATTACCTACTCTACACAGAATACAATAGCAAGCAGTGAGTAGGATCGTCTCCACAGGAAGCAGGGTAGTGAATTAATTAAATCAGAAACTGGTAACCAAGAGGGGGTTTTTGAGAATTTTATTCTACTTAAATAAACTTCAATTAAAATTAATAAAGAAAACAAGAATTGGCTTAAATCAAATTTAAGAAATGTTCTAGTCAAAGGAATTGTTTCCACCCTGATGTGATAAATTGATCCTCGACTCACAAATTTTCCCAATTAACCTTGATTATATTGGTTTTCCCTGTAGGAACCTCCTAACTGTTCAGTCCTATAAATTTAACCCAGCAATTAAGGAACCTCCGTTAACTGCATCTATAATCGAATATCCGTCCTGGAACCCCCTAGAACATTGATTTCGATAGTCTAGGACCCAATTCAATTTACAATTAATCAAACCTTGTTTAATTGCACGTTGATTATTTATTCCCTTCAAAACGCTAACCTATGTACCACATGATTAGTTGAATTGAAACTCTTAGGAATACCGAACCTCGTGTATTCGAGTTGACTAGACTACCTAGGAAGAATTGAATGCTACCAGCTATTCAATTAATGCTAAATAATCTAACATACAAAGCGGAGAATAAATAAATAATCCAAACTCAATTGATATTAAGAACAAATTGATCTCACAATTTAATGTACATCTATGGTGTAATTCCTCTGACTAGAATTAAAGATTTAGCTACTCATAATCGAATTAAAAATAAAACTAATAATAATAAACAAATTATCCATGAACAATAAAAGAAAGGAAAAGCAGTACTAATGTAGCCACAAGTCAGCCGCTCCAGTTTGCCGTCCGACTTCCTGGCCAAAAAAAAAAACTCCTCTAACCTATGTCTACTACTATATATATATATATATACTAACTCCTAATATAACTAACCTACTCTATTTAATTTGTCCCGGCGGCCTACTTAAGCCAAAAATATATAAAACTCATTCTTAATCCTAAATAATGCCTATTAAGTTTAGAAATTATTTAAAATAATATTAATTACAAATCCAATCTAACTTTGGATTTAAACATAAAGCCCAATTCGCGTGTTTATCTTCCTTCACAAATAATTTTTCTTGCAAGCCCAATTTGATATTTATTTAATCTGCTCAAACTGTCCACTTCTTCCAAAATCTGCCAAAATCTCTTTTCTTTGCTCTCCTTTATGAAATCTCCCCTGCAAGTAAAAATTAGCCTATTAGCTCATTAAATCCCTCAAAACAGCCCTCAAATTGCATTCAATCCACCACTTAAATTCCAGCTTATCAAATTCCCCCACACCTTAACAATGCTTGTCCCCAAGCATGACTCAAAACTAAACAAGAATCACAAAGCAGACACGACACAACAACTTGGCTTCTCAATATGCAATATGTAACTAAGCAAGGTTTGCAATCCATATAAGAGTTTTCATAGTATCGAGCATTTGTAATGACTATACCACTTCCTCATAACTTCCCAAACTCAAATAACACACAAAAGTGACAACCACCTCACCGGTAATCTCTCATGCACTCAAAAATGTTTCAAGGACATTTAAACACTCAATTCATCACATAGCATGTTCTTGCCATAAGCTTGCAAAATTATCACATTACCATCACTCAAATGAATCAAAGTACAAATCAAAAGGTCTTCGTCAAGGATCATCATGGGGCTCAGGATAAGGTAGGATAAACAAGGATTAAACGAAGGCTAAAGTCACGAAAGAAAGAACACACTCGATTGTTAACTTTCAAACATCTTACCGAAAATAACCCATGCAAGACACTAGTAACCCACAAAGGATTCCAACGTGGCTCTTTCCACAATCTTTTTTTTTTTTTCTCTTTTTTTCTCTAGCCGCACAAATTCATTTGAATTTGTTTATATTGGCTCCTTTTCTTTCTTGTCTTTTTTTCTTTCATTTTCTTTTTTTCTTACTTTTTCCTTTTTTTTTTATTTTTCAACAGCCTTGGTCATAGCACAACTTATCCTTAATGAGTTACTATTGCCTTACAATGTCCACCTTCAAACCACAAACCCAAGTTAACAACCAAGTATATGCTCCTTTCAATAACTAGGGAAAAAGAGCAAGCTAAACACAGGCCTAGGTTTAATTTAGTGGCTTTAAAATCAAAGAATCAGGTCCAAGATTCAAAGAGGTTAACTAAGGGTAAGCATTGAAGGTTGGATTTTTTAGCAAGCCAAATTTGGTTATCCTATTGCCTTTATCCTTTTTGTACTTCAAATTCACAAGCAATGGTAACATGCATAACAAAGCAAGTTCTAGAATATGCAAACTATGTGTGAAACACTCTAAAAAAAAAAAAAAACAATTGAGCACAAGAAAGAATTATTGCTCATTAAGGCCCAAAATCTCACTTTATATAGCTTTTGGTGTCACTCAAACATGCATCATCATTTGAGTTATCACAAAGAAGAGTTATAGTCATCCAACACCAAATACTACTTATCCTTAATTTAATTTAATTGTTGAAAAACAATTGAGCACAAGAAAGAATTGTTGCTCATTAAGGCCCAAAATCTCACTTTATATAGCTTTTGGTGTCACTCAAACATGCATCATCATTTGAGTTATTACAAAGAAGAGTTATAGTCATCCAACACCAAATACTACTAATTCTTCCTACATTTCATCCTTATCTTCCCTAAATCACACATTGCCTATCAATTATCCACACAAAACATAAAGCTACTAAAACAAAACAACCAAAATAACACCCCCACACCTAAGATCTACATTGTCGTCAATGTAGACAATAAGTATGAGGACAACAAGCAACGCATAAAAACTAACTACACACTAAATTGAATTACTAAACAAGATTAAGGTATGGAGGGAACTCCCTATGGTGGAGGGGCTGCTGGATTGAGGCCAACTCGATCACACAAGGCCTGAAGAGATGCTTGATGGATCGCTAAAACCTCTTGGATGCTAGTAAGCTGTGCTTGGAGGGCTGTGAACTGCTCCTTGGTCACGAAAGAAGAATCCTCTTGTTCCTCCTCTGATTCGCCTGCATTAGAAGAGCTGACATGCTTGCTCGGGAAGGGTTTTCCCGGTGGAAGAAACTCATATGTGTCACCCTTACAAACAATGAGCTGCATGCGTAATAAACTAGGCAAATTCAAAGGCACCACAGGACGAGCCACATGCAATGGGTTATGATGTAAATCCAAAACTTTTAAATTCACTGCCAAATGCGTGATTAACGACCCCAAGGTTAACCCCCTGCCCTTACGGTTGTGAGAAGCTCTCAATTGATACACAAAGGAATAAGCAAAGCACACACGTTTCCTCTGTATCATGCGAGTAATTAAAAACAATTCGTGTGTGGTGATTATGTTCGCTTGATCCTTCCTCCCTGCTAAACTATAGCCCAGGAATTTATGGCACAATCGCAATACAGGATCCTCAAAGAAATAATCACATACTTTGCTTGGTTTAAAAATATCCAAAGATTTAGGAGCTAATTTTTTCCATTCAGCAAGACATTCATCAGGATAAAAACCTTTCGGGACATCTAACTCACTTGAAGTATAAGCCTCAGTTTTAGACTCACTTGTAGAAAGAAAACCCCTGGCTATATCGAATTGCACCAAAGACATCTTAAAGCACTTATTCATCAATTGAAAACAAATAACATTTGGTGAATCCAGAGTAAAATTCTTTTTTGGAGGGTTGTATTCCAAACTCGCATGAAATTCCCTAGTTAATTCAAAATAGGCAGGCAAGGATAAATTGAAATAAGCTTCCCAACCAATACCTTCAAACATTGCCCGCACTTGATCATAAACATTTAATGTATGCAAAGCTTCTAAATCAAAACTTTTACACTCATAAAATACTTTTGGAAGAAAACATTTTATATTTCTCCTGTTGACTGGGTTTAGCAAATTTTACCTGGAATAAACGAGATTGTGAAGGGGGCAGAGTGTTGGGGCCTGATGTGGTCTTCCTACATCCTTTCCGCAGTTGGTCGTCTCCTGTTCAGTGGTCCGCCGGCAGCCTAGGCCGTTTAGGTGGAGGCGCCGCTGGTACATCGGTGGAGGAAGAGGGCGCGTCGGCAGCAGAATGCTCAGGGGAATTCGCGGCACTGGAACCGGGAAGAGGGGCTGGATTGGCCACCAGCCGCTTGACTGGCGGCCCTCAAACTGGGAGGAGCGCCCGAGCAGTCCGAACCGACAGCGATGAGGAAGATGGAGGTGTGTCCGCCAGCGCCGATGAGGGTGGCTCCAACAGTGGTGGCCGGTTGGCTTTTGCTTTCTTACGAGCCATGGTGAGACTCCAAAAATGTGGTGCCTAGAACCTCATTCAACAAGGTCGTGTTGGTCACTTCCTGTGTATTGGTTAGAAACCAGCTAATGCTTGTATCAAGCATGGAGAAGAAGGATTCATTTGAGTACCTCAACATACAATCATCGTACCATATATCAGCCCTGGTTTCATTTGGGCAAAGACTCAAAATGTCATTGCTGGCTGTTGCCACGCATTTTTGGCAATCACTATAACTTACATCCCCCCGACAGAGATATGAGCCAAAAAGGAATGTTTCCTCTGAGAGGTAGACACTGGTGGAATTGAAATGATTGAAATCATTTGTCCCCGAAGTGGAAAGGAGGAAACCTAGTTTGATTCTGCTAGTAGTCAGGCCTGCAGTGCCAGTGTTGGTGCTGTACTCTTTTGGGCAATAATATGTCAGAGGATCGGAGTTACCGACACGGAAGCAAACTAGAACGCATAAAAGCAACCAAGACAAGAAGACTAGATATCTTAAGATCCTCATGTTGGATCGTGTCAAGTGTTGAGAGGGGGGGGTGAATCAACACTCTATCAATTTTTCTTTCAACTAAAGGATTCCCTCTCAAATGTTAGCTCAGTTAGAGCTTATTGTTGAACTCACGTTTTGGCTTAGATGGACTGTTGGCAGATCAGATCAACCAAGGAAGACATCAGATCAACCAAGGAAGACATCAGATCAATTCAATCACTCAAGGAGGGTTTACTTACACAACCATGACACTCCTGTTCAAGCTTACAGTTTGATAATACCACACCAGTCAAGACACACTCAAAGCAGTAAATGTGCAAGGGGGATTTTTACGTGGTTCGATCAAATGATCTACATCCACGGACAGATTCACTCCTGTCAATCTTCACTATCACAGAATCATTCAGCTCTGGCCTCACTGACCATAAGCAACATAAACAAGAGCTCACTGCTCAACACATTGAGGTTCACTACCTCTACAAGTTCATCAACTAAAACAATAACATGTAAATCTCTGTTGTGCTGCCTTTTCTACACAAATATCTTTCAAAATCACTTAATGAAAGACGTTTGATAGTGTTCTAGGCTTACCACCTGAAGCTGCAATCTCAGGGTCAGTTCTCCCGATTCTGCTCCTCCTCAGCTTCTTCTTCTCCTTGACTTCTGCCTCTCCAGCGCTTCAGCTTCTCCTTGTGCAGCAGACTGTTTCTTTCTCTCTTGTGTTTCTCATATCATCTTTTTCTGCTCTCACTCTTTTTCTCCTCCCTTTTCTCGGTTTCGTTCTGTTCAGCACTCACCTTGGCTGCTGCTCCTCTCTCTCTCTTTTTCTTTCTTTTCGTGCCTTCTCACTCTTTGGGTTTTTCCTCCCAATGTGGTTTATCCTGCATTCTGCAGTTGTTGTGCCTACCACACCTACTCATCTGCCCGTTTCTTTTCCCAGAAGAAAAACTGTGCCCTACGTGCGGTGTGTCAGCATATCTTACACGGAAGGCGGCTCAAGATTCATATAATCCATTTTCAACCTTTTTAAGTTGCAACTTGCTTGCCATGTCATATTGTTGACTGTACTCCTTCAGACTTTCTCGAGTAGCTTGTCTTAGATATGTTGAAACAGCAGAAGTGATCTGATCTTAGCTTATAGCTGATCTGATGTGCCCGGCATTTGATCTGATGTCACGCTTCGGTTGATCTGATGTTAGCATGCAGTTGATCTGATGTTAGCCTCCGGTTGATCTGATGTTAGCTTGCAGTTGATCTGATGTTAGCCTTCGGTTGATCTGATGTTAGCTTGCAGTTGATCTGATGTTAGCCTCCGGTTGATCTGATGTTAGCTTGCAGTTGATCTGATGTTAGCCTCCGGTTGATCTGATGTTAGCTTGCAGTTGATCTGATGTTAGCCTCCGGTTGATCTGATGTTAGCTTCATGTCACAACGTTCTGTCCAGCAACTCAGAACCATCCATGTAGCTCCTGCAGTTCTTCTGATCGGCACTTCTTGATTCTTTTGTATTTCTGCTCGCTCACCGGATTGCTAGATACTTCAACATGATGCTCCTGCGTCTTCTGAATCTTTGGGAGACTTTTAGAGTCGCGCGTTTGAGGTGTGATTCACTAGCCGTCCTTGACTTCAGCTTCTTAGGTGTCTGCTCTAGCTCTCCAGCCTTGAGTTGTTCTCTTCTGCTGCAAATATGTTTTGTTGCTGACTTGCCTTGCTTCTGTGAAACTAAGCTGCTGAGCAATCCCTTGAGAATTTGATCTGATCTTTACTTCCGTTGATCTGATTTGTGCTGCATGTGATCTGATATGTGTATCCTTTGATCTGATGCGCACTGCATTTGATCTGATCTTCACTTCCTTTGATCTGATTTGTGCTGCATGTGATCTGATGTGTGCATCCTTTGATCTGATGCGCACTGCATTTGATCTGATCTTCACTTCCCTTGATCTGATCTGTGTGGCCTTTGATCTGATGTGCGCGTAACTTGTCTGTGCAGCCTTTGATCTGCTGTGCGTGTAACTTGATCTGATCTGTGCAGCCTTTGATCTGATGTGCGCGTAACTTGTCTGTGCAGCCTTTGATCTGATGTGCGCGTAACTTGATCTGATCTGTGCAGCCTTTGATCTGATATGCGCGTAACTTGTCTGTGCAGCCTTTGATCTGATGTGCGCGTAACTTGATCTGATGTGCGCGTAACTTGATCTGATCTGTGTAGCCTTAGTAATTCACAGATTTGTCACAATGTGGTTGCAACAATTACAACACAACATTGGACTTTAATAAAGGCTAAGAAAGCTTCATTGTAGCAGCTCCAATGGCTCAACAATCTCCCCCTTTGGAATTGTTGGCAACCACATTTGCAGCCAATCAGTCAACTCAGTGCTAAGCTCCCCCTGAACCTTATTCCCCCTGAACCAGCTCCCCCTGAACCTTATTCTTCTACATAGTAAGCTCCCCCTGCATAGAGCTTTTCCAACGTCCTTCTCTCCCAAGGACAATACTGCTGCGTCTGGCCGGCCTGCTGCGGCTATCTCTCCCCCTTTGACAACCAATTTCAAAGGGATTTGGGGATGCTCAACTGATTCAGCATGAGAAGGAGGACTGCACTCCCATTTGCATCCTCAAAGTTTCAAACACCTCGGCTGGAAGAGGCTTTGTCATTACATCAGCTATTTGTTTAGCTGTGGGAACATACTCTAGCATAATTTCTCCTTTCTCAACCTTGTCCTTTATGAAGTGATACTTGATTTCTATATGTTTGGCTCTCGAGTGCTGGACTGAATTCTTTGACAAATCAATGGCACTTTTGTTGTCACAAAGAATTATCAGTGGCAAGAGAACTTCTTCTTTAAGATTTTGCAGTTCAGATCTCATCCATATAGCTTGAGTGCATGCCTTGGTTGCTGCTATGTACTCAGCTTCAGCAGTGCTTAAGGCTATACTTTCTTGCTTCTTGCTTAACCAGCTCACACATCTATTTCCAAGAAAGAATACTCCTCCTGAAGTGGATCTCCTGTCATCAACATTTCCTGCCCAATCAGCATCAGTGAAGCTTCTTAATCCCAAGCTTCCTTTCCTTGCATACCACAGACCATAATCTACTGTCCCTTGCAAATATCTTAGCACCCTCTTTAGTGCAATCATATGAGAACTCTTTGGATTTGCCTGGTATCTAGCAGCTTGGCAGACAGCAAAGGTAATATCAGGCCTTGTTGCTGTTAAGTACAATAAGCTTCCTATCATGCTTCTGTATAGACTTTGATCAGCTTCAGCTCCTTTTTCATCCTTGCTCAGCTTGCAGTTAGTTGCCATGGGTGTAGACATTGGCTTAGCATCAGTCATACCAAATTTCTTCAGCACTTCTTTGGTATACTTGGTTTGAGAGATAAAAATTCCAGTTGCTTTTTGATGAATCTGCAGTCCAAGGAAAAATGAGAGCTCTCCTATCATGGACATTTCAAACTCTTCTTGCATCTTTCTAGCAAATTCATGGCACAGCTGCTCCTTATCTCCTCCAAATATTATGTCATCAACATAGACTATGGCTATTAACTGTCCACCCTTTCCATCAAGAACATATAAATTGCTATTTATGCAACTTTTTCTGAAATTCAGATTCTTCAGGTAGCTGTCCAGCCTTGAGTACCATGCTCTTGGGGCTTGTTTTAATCCATACAGTGCCTTTTTGAGCCTGCACACCTTGTTTTCATCTTCACAAACTAGAAAACCATCTGGTTGCTCAATGTACACTTCTTCCTCCAGATTTCCATTCAAGAAGGCAGATTTAACATCCATTTGGAAGACCTTGTAACTCCTTGCTGAAGCCACTGCCAAAAACATTCTTATGGCTTCAAGCCTTGCTACTGGGGCAAAGGTTTCATCCACATCTACTCCTTCAATTTGAGAGTATCCTTTGCACACAAGCCTTGCCTTATTCTTTACAACCTTTCCTTCCTCATTCAACTTGTTCCTGAACACCCATTTTGTGCCTATCACATTCTTGTTTGCTGGCCTATCCACGAGCTCCCAAGTTTGGTTTTTCTCAATTTGGTCCAGCTCTTCATTCATGGCTTGCAGCCATGACTGGTCCTCCAGGGCTTCCTCTATTGACCTTGGCTCAACTTGAGACAGTAGGGCAGTTGCAACCATACTTTTCAGTTGCCTTCTTGTTCTTACTGGAGCTTTGGGGTCTCCAATGATAGGCATCTTGTCAATTCTCTTGTTGTACTTTCTTTTTGCTTTTTCCTGGCCTTCTGTAACTTCTGTCTCTGATCCTTCTGCATCAGTCTCCTCAGTAGCTGATTTCAGCTCCAGGTCTGCCTCATCTTGGCTCTCTAAGTCATCTAAGTGATCCAGAAAATTTTCAGGATCAGTGGCTTTCATCTTGACTTCCTCAACCACTTTCACATCATAGCTTTCCATAATCTTATCCAGCCTCTTGTTATAAACCTTGTAAGCCTTGCTCTTATTTGAGTAACCAAGGAAAATGCCCTCATCAGCCCTCTCTTCAAATTTTCCAAGGCTTTGCTTCTTGTTCTTGATGAAGCATTTGCTGCCAAAAACTCTAAAATACTTCACATTTGGCTTGTGACCATACCAAAGTTCATATGGTGTCTTTTCAGTGTTTGGCCTCAACATGGTTCTATTTTGTACATGCACAGCTGCCATTGTGGCTTCCTTCCAGAAGTGCTTTGGAGTATTGTGCTCCAACAGCATAGTTCTTGCCATCTCAATCACACTTCTATTTTTCCTCTCTACAACTCCATTTTGCTGGGGAGTGTGAGGACTTGAGACTTGATGTTTGATTCCCATTTCCTCCACGTATTCTTCAAATTCCTGTGAGGTAAACTCTCCTCCATTATCTGATCTCAAAACTTTGATCTTCCTTCCATGCTGGTTTTCTGCCAGTTTCTGAAATCTTTTGAAGCAGTTGAAGGCTTCACTCTTTTGCTTCATGTGCATGATGCACATCATCCTAGTGAAGTCATCCACAAAAAGAATGAAATACATCTCTTTACCTGTACCTTTTCTTTTCATTGGTCCACATACATCAGTGTGAACTAGCTCCAATGGCTTAGAGGTTCTATGCTCCTTGGACTTGTGAGAAAGCTTTGCAAATTTCCCTTTTTGGCATGAGTCACAAGTGCTGTTGTCCCTCTTTAGTACAGGGAGGTTTAACACTGCATTGCACTTCACCAGGCTTCTCATGCTCTTTTGATTTAAATGTCCAAGCCTGCAATGCCAAAGAGTATTTTCATCCATTTTGCTTAGCATGCACAACTTTTCCTTCACATCTATGAGGTATAAATCCTTGTTGTCTCTTATTCCTTTGGCCATGATTTCTCCAGTCTTGCAGTCTTTGATGAAACAGCTATTTTTTGAGAAATCTACTTTGAAACCATTGTCACACAGTTGTCTTACACTCAGCAAGTTGTACTTCAGCCCTTCTACAAACAGCACCTCCTTAGATTTGAACTTTTCTGATCCAATGGTGGCTTCTCCAACAGCCTTGATCTTTAACCCACTCTTATCTGCAAACTTGACAAACCCTCTTTCAACTTCTTTTGTGTTTCTCAGTAGAGTTTTGTCTCCAGTCATATGGCTTGTGCACCCACTGTCAATGATCCATTGGGCTTCCTTAGCTTTTGTTTTAAGTGCAACTTCAGCAATGCAAGCTTCTTCAAATCTGTGCTTCTTCCTCCAAATTTTTCTTGCTGCTGGTATGCCTTGCTGTTCATTCAATCTTTGATTGCTCCTGCTGCAGCTCCAGTGATCATTCTCTTCTAACCCTTCAAAAATTTGAAATCTGTTTCTCAGATTAAGTGGCTGCATTAGAGACTGATTTCTTCTTGTGTAATCTGCTTGGTTTCTTCTTGTTTCTGCTGCAAAGTTTCTTCTATTTGTAGCTTGTTGCAGTGGCTGGGCTCTCCTGCTATTCACTCCTTCAAACCACTTGCTTCTCTTATTTGGCAATCTGCATCTGCACCAGACATTCAATTTCTGATACACTTCTCCAGGTTGTATGATATGGCCTTTTTTGATTTCAGCTTCAGGGATCATTCTTGAAGTACTTAGGCTTCTTTGATGATAATACTCTTTTCTATTCCATCCTCTTGACTGCATTGTTCTTCCTCCAAATCTCCAGAATGCCTTCCTCCAGCAATTTGCTGCATAGTGACCTGATTCTCCACAGGTGAAACATACTCCAGCAATCAGCCTTCTACTTTTGAGCAGGCTTCTTTGATACATAGATTGCCTCCCCCTCAGCTCGTGCAGTCTTTCATTTTGCTCATTAGACTTTCTTGATCCATTAGAAATTTCCATCTTCTTAGCATCAACAAAACTAGTTCCTGCCTTTACACCAGCAACACAAATTGAACCTTCTTTGACAAAGGTAACAGTCTTCTTGATTGTTGCAGCTGGTTGTCCTTCTAATTTTTGATCTCCTTCATAACCAAGACCTTTCTTCCCTTCTGAATGAGATCTCTGCTTGCTGAGGCACTCATCTAACTTCCTTGTGGCTTCTTCAGTTTTTGCAGCCACTTCTTTGCTCCTTGAGTATTCACCATGCTCAGTTTTGCTTGACTGAAGCTCCAGCTTTCCTTTCAATTTTGATTCTACAGTAGTTCCATCAGTCATTTCTTTAGCTTTGATCACAGTTTGTTGAGACAGCAGATCTTCTATCTTTCTTGTTGCATCCTCTAGTTCGGCAGTGGTGGCATCTAGCTTTTCTACCAAGGTTTCACATGTCTTTTGAAGTTCCATCTTTTCTCTTGTACAATTTTTGTGAACCTCAGCTTCATTTTGCATGAGAATCAGTTCCTGCTCCAATTCAGTTACTCTATTCTCCAGTATTGAGTTTTCTTCTTGACTGCTCAAGATGACCTTTTCCATCTCCTTCATTGTCTTCATTGTCTTCTTGTGCAATCTCTTCTGCTCCTCTATCTTGTTGTATGCAAACTCCAGTTCTTCCTCTAGATCCACTTCTTCATCATCAGCTGATTGGTTCTCTAGTTCAGCATCCTCCTTTAATGAAACAGTTGAAGATTTCATCACCATGAGAGTCTCCTCTTCAGCTTCAGACTCATCTTCACTGTCTGAGACATCAGTCTCTTCATCCTCCTCAGAGCTATCATTTTTCTTCTTGCTCAGGTAGCTCCGTTTTCTGTAAGCTTTCCCTTTTCTTGATTTGAAGCTCATCTTCTTCTTTCCTTTCTGCTCAGGCCACCTGTCTGATGGCTTGTCAGCTTCCTCATCTTCTGTTCTCTTGTTCTTCATGAAGCACTTGCTTGCAAAGTGGCCTATTTTGCCACAATTGAAGCATTTTAAGGGCAACTTTCCCTTGTACTTTCCAGTCTGGCCTCTGAAACTCCTTGAAATCAGCACCATCATTCTTTCAAGATCACTGTCTGCTGCTTCATCTTCACTGCTTTCCTCCTTTAGCTTCCTTGAGTGTTTTGTTTTAAATGCTATCTCCTTGACTGCCTTTGACGTCTCCTCCTTTGAATTTGAAATCCTCATTTCATATGCTACAAGGGTGCTTTGTAGCTCATCTAATGTCACTTTATCTAGGTCCCTCTCCTCTATAGCAGAGACCTTAGAATCATATCTTGCTGGTAGGGATCTAAGAACCTTTTTAACTATATTGGAATCTCCAACACTCTCACCCAGACCCCTCATTGAGCTAACTAATTCAACAACTCTGTTTAGAAAGTCCTCAATGTTTTCACCTTCTCCCATCTTAAGACCTTCAAACTTACTTCTAAGAACCTGCAATTTTGCCTCCTTAACCTTGATGTCTCCCTCATGAATATTAATCAGTTTAATCCATATTTCATGAGCAGTAACACAGTCTATAACTTTAAAGTTCTCTTTTTCTGACAGAGCTGCATATAGAGCATTCCTTGCCTTTCCATCAGCTTCTAAGTTTCTAGTTTCTGCAGCTGTAGGATTCTCCTCATCTACGGTTGGTGTAAATCCATGCAAGACTACTCTTTGTACTTGTAGACCTTGTGCTAAGAGATAAGCACTCATTCTCTTTTTCCATAACTGGAAATTTTGGCCACTGAAATAAGGAACTCCCTTAACAGTTGTTGCTTGATTCTCCATTTCTACTGCTGGTTTTAAGTTTCAACAATCACTTGACAAAAGCAAACCTAGCTCTGATACCAATTGTTGGATCGTGTCAAGTGTTGAGAGGGGGGGGTGAATCAACACTCTATCAATTTTTCTTTCAACTAAAGGATTCCCTCTCAAATGTTAGCTCAGTTAGAGCTTATTGTTGAACTCACGTTTTGGCTTAGATGGACTGTTGGCAGATCAGATCAACCAAGGAAGACATCAGATCAACCAAGGAAGACATCAGATCAATTCAATCACTCAAGGAGGGTTTACTTACACAACCATGACACTCCTGTTCAAGCTTACAGTTTGATAATACCACACCAGTCAAGACACACTCAAAGCAGTAAATGTGCAAGGGGGATTTTTACGTGGTTCGATCAAATGATCTACATCCACGGACAGATTCACTCCTGTCAATCTTCACTATCACAGAATCATTCAGCTCTGGCCTCACTGACCATAAGCAACATAAACAAGAGCTCACTGCTCAACACATTGAGGTTCACTACCTCTACAAGTTCATCAACTAAAACAATAACATGTAAATCTCTGTTGTGCTGCCTTTTCTACACAAATATCTTTCAAAATCACTTAATGAAAGACGTTTGATAGTGTTCTAGGCTTACCACCTGAAGCTGCAATCTCAGGGTCAGTTCTCCCGATTCTGCTCCTCCTCAGCTTCTTCTTCTCCTTGACTTCTGCCTCTCCAGCGCTTCAGCTTCTCCTTGTGCAGCAGACTGTTTCTTTCTCTCTTGTGTTTCTCATATCATCTTTTTCTGCTCTCACTCTTTTTCTCCTCCCTTTTCTCGGTTTCGTTCTGTTCAGCACTCACCTTGGCTGCTGCTCCTCTCTCTCTCTTTTTCTTTCTTTTCGTGCCTTCTCACTCTTTGGGTTTTTCCTCCCAATGTGGTTTATCCTGCATTCTGCAGTTGTTGTGCCTACCACACCTACTCATCTGCCCGTTTCTTTTCCCAGAAGAAAAACTGTGCCCTACGTGCGGTGTGTCAGCATATCTTACACGGAAGGCGGCTCAAGATTCATATAATCCATTTTCAACCTTTTTAAGTTGCAACTTGCTTGCCATGTCATATTGTTGACTGTACTCCTTCAGACTTTCTCGAGTAGCTTGTCTTAGATATGTTGAAACAGCAGAAGTGATCTGATCTTAGCTTATAGCTGATCTGATGTGCCCGGCATTTGATCTGATGTCACGCTTCGGTTGATCTGATGTTAGCATGCAGTTGATCTGATGTTAGCCTCCGGTTGATCTGATGTTAGCTTGCAGTTGATCTGATGTTAGCCTTCGGTTGATCTGATGTTAGCTTGCAGTTGATCTGATGTTAGCCTCCGGTTGATCTGATGTTAGCTTGCAGTTGATCTGATGTTAGCCTCCGGTTGATCTGATGTTAGCTTGCAGTTGATCTGATGTTAGCCTCCGGTTGATCTGATGTTAGCTTCATGTCACAACGTTCTGTCCAGCAACTCAGAACCATCCATGTAGCTCCTGCAGTTCTTCTGATCGGCACTTCTTGATTCTTTTGTATTTCTGCTCGCTCACCGGATTGCTAGATACTTCAACATGATGCTCCTGCGTCTTCTGAATCTTTGGGAGACTTTTAGAGTCGCGCGTTTGAGGTGTGATTCACTAGCCGTCCTTGACTTCAGCTTCTTAGGTGTCTGCTCTAGCTCTCCAGCCTTGAGTTGTTCTCTTCTGCTGCAAATATGTTTTGTTGCTGACTTGCCTTGCTTCTGTGAAACTAAGCTGCTGAGCAATCCCTTGAGAATTTGATCTGATCTTTACTTCCGTTGATCTGATTTGTGCTGCATGTGATCTGATATGTGTATCCTTTGATCTGATGCGCACTGCATTTGATCTGATCTTCACTTCCTTTGATCTGATTTGTGCTGCATGTGATCTGATGTGTGCATCCTTTGATCTGATGCGCACTGCATTTGATCTGATCTTCACTTCCCTTGATCTGATCTGTGTGGCCTTTGATCTGATGTGCGCGTAACTTGTCTGTGCAGCCTTTGATCTGCTGTGCGTGTAACTTGATCTGATCTGTGCAGCCTTTGATCTGATGTGCGCGTAACTTGTCTGTGCAGCCTTTGATCTGATGTGCGCGTAACTTGATCTGATCTGTGCAGCCTTTGATCTGATATGCGCGTAACTTGTCTGTGCAGCCTTTGATCTGATGTGCGCGTAACTTGATCTGATGTGCGCGTAACTTGATCTGATCTGTGTAGCCTTAGTAATTCACAGATTTGTCACAATGTGGTTGCAACAATTACAACACAACATTGGACTTTAATAAAGGCTAAGAAAGCTTCATTGTAGCAGCTCCAATGGCTCAACACCTCATGCTAATCAAAGTGAAGAAAGGTTATCAAAAGTATATTTTCTTGGAGATTATGAATTTCAATCTTCCTTTGTTGTTAAACTTTCTTATCAAATGGGTGAGGTTGTGGGAAGACTTGTCTAAACAACAAGTCATCCCGAAACTTGGAAAAGTAGTTTAAGATAGTCAATGTTCTCACTTATTTTGACGGGAGTCATCTGTGAATCCTACTAAAATGTCAATTTTTTATTTTTTGTTTTTTCTATGAACATCTCACGACCAACCGCGGACAAAAAGAAGGTATAATGGGTAGTGTACACCCGTACTAAATTAGTGTAACATCCACTTAACTAGACTATGCAGTTAGCTATACACCTCAGATCAATTAACTATTACAAAATTTTATAAGGTTGTAAAACTAACTATTACAAAAGTTTCAGACTTCCAATCTCTAGCGTGGTGCTTTCCTCAAGCCTGGAGTCCCTCTGCACCAAGCAGAGATC
Source organism: Knoxia roxburghii (assembly GCA_030378225.1). NCBI lineage: Eukaryota > Viridiplantae > Streptophyta > Magnoliopsida > Gentianales > Rubiaceae > Knoxia > Knoxia roxburghii. Next base: position 36,674,027 of record CM059420.1, on the reverse strand, counting down.
TCGCGATCTTGCTGGCATTTTGCGCAAATTATATCCTACTCCTAGGAGTAAACCGGACGGTTTACTCCTAGTTGGTTTTTGTTTAAAAAACCGGACTAATGATGGCAAAACCGGGATTGAACCGGGTTCTGTAAATCCTTCCTACCTTCACATCACATTTAATGCAGCTAAAGGGAAAGAAAGGTTCACGCGCATCAAATGTTGATTTTTTGGTCCATTTTGTTGCTCAGCAGACAAATAATGATGACGGGCAGTGATTTTGAATTTCTAATTTGGTATCCATTTGTGGCAGTTTTAAGGGACGATAGTTTATGTAAACTCGCTTTTTGTGTTTATGTAAACTCGACTGTGTGCTTTATGTAAACTCGAATGTGTATTTAAGGGCACTATAGTGTTATGCAAACTGCATTTTACTGCAAAGTTTATGTAAACTGGTGCTTGGGCAAAGTTTATGTAAACTGTAAAGTTTACTACAAATGAATCAAAATGATATTTTTACACTAACAAAGACCACTTTGAACCAGAAAAGAGTATTTAACATAAAACAAAATCATTTTGACCAAAAAATCAGTAATTTACATAAGCCAACAGAACTTTTGCAGAACGCATCTCTGTTCTTTGTTATTTTACAAAAAATCTAGAAAGCCAAAATTGCTTATATAAATTTCTGAGTAAACTTTATACAAAGAGGTTTAAATCGAGCTATAGTTTGCTTAAATCGGGCAAAGAATGAAGAAGATATGAATTTCTGAAGTACAGTCATCACTTCAGATTTTTTTGCAAAAAGAACAGTACTTGCAGCTCTATTTCAGAGCTGATTTATGGGAGATTTACAAGTCCAAATAAAGATCCATAAAATTATGTGTAATCCTTGTAAGGAGAGGTTTAAAACAAGCCAAAGTTTGATCAAAATGGATGAGAAACGATGGAGATATGGAATTCCAAAGTTTGATGATAGCTGTAGAATTTTTACTTCAGTTTACATAAACTTAACAAAGGAGATCACATCAGGATTATATTGACATCAGATCAGCGAATACTTGACATCAGATCAAGAGACTATAGATATCAGATCAAGAATATAAAAGAAATCATACACTAGAACTAAGCATACTTAACAAGGGAGATCACATCAGGATTAAGTGTGTTTTAATTCTATTGTATGATTTCTTTTATATTCTTGATCTGATATCTATAGTCTGTTGATCTGGTGTCTAGTATTCGCTGATCTGATGTCTATATAATCCTGATCTGATCTCCCTTGTTAAGTGTGTTTTAATTCTATTGTATGATTTCTTTTATATTCTTGATCTGATATCTATAGTCTGTTGATCTGATGTCAAGTATTCGCTGATCTGATGTCTATATAATCCTGATCTGATCTCCCTTGTTAAGTGTGTTTTAATTCTAATGTATGATTTCTTGAATGATTCTTGATCTGATATCTATAGTCTGTTGATCTGATGCCTAGTATTCGCTGATCTGATGTCTATATAATCCTGATCTGATCTCTCTTGTTAAGTATGTTTTAGTTATATTGTATGATTTTTTTTATATTCTTGATTTGATATCTATAGTCTGTTGATCTGATGTCTAGTATTCTCTGATCTGATGTCTATATAATCCTGATGTGATCTCCCTTATTAAGTGTGTTTTAGTTCTATTGTATGATTTCTTTTATATTATTGATCTGATATCTATAGTCTGTTGATCTGATGTCAAGTATTCGCTGATCTGATGTCTATGTAATCCTGATGTGATCTCCCTTGTTAAGTTTATGTAAACTGAAGTGAAAATTCTACAGCTGTCATCAAACTTTGAAATTTCATATCTCCATCGTTTCTCATCCGTTTTCATCAAACTTTGGCTTGCTTTAAACCACTCCTTACAAGGATTACACATAATTTTACGGATATTTATTTGGACTTGTAAATCTCCCATAAATCAGCTCTGAAATAGAGCTGCAAGTGCTGTTCTTTTCGCAAAAAAACTGAAGTAATGACTGTATTTCAGAAATTCATATCTTCTTCATTCTTTGTCCGATTTAAGCAAACTATAGCTCGATTTAAACCTCTTTGTATAAGGTTTACTCAGAAATTTATATAAGCAATTTTGGCTTTCTAGATTTTCCGAAAAATAACAAAGAACAGAGATGCGTTCTGCAAAAGTTCTGTTGGCTTATGTAAACTACTGATTTTTTGGTCAAAATGATTTTGTTTTATGTTAAATACTCTTTTCTGGTTCAAAGTGGTCTTTGTTAGTGTAAAAATATCGTTTTGATTCATTTGCAGTAAACTTTACAGTTTACATAAACTTTGCCCAAACACCAGTTTACATAAACTTTGCAGTAAACTGCAGTTTACATAAACTTTGCCCAAGCACCAGTTTACATAAACTTTACAGTAAACTTTGCAGTTTACATAAACTTTGCCCAACTGCCAGTTTACATAAACATTCAGAAAATAAACAACCAGCACTCTACACAAACATTCAGCACTTTACATAAACAACCAACACTTTACAAAAACGAATCAAAACGATGTTTTTATACTAACATACGATTTTACATTAAAAAAACACATCTTTTGCCAAAACCCTAATTTTTCTTTCATCTTCATGGGCTGCAAACACAACCAAACGAATCCCCTTCTTCATATCTATAAAACCCTAGTTTTCTTTTCATTTTCATGGCTGATTTAGGAATCTCTCAAACCCAAAAAAGGCAAAATTGTAGAAAATGGTATGGGTTTTGAAGCTTGAGATGTGTAGAGTATTTTGGCGGTGAGATATCTTCAAAAATCTTCTTGGAATCGGCAGCAAGAAGCTACGGGGGAAGAGAGTTTGGGGAGAGAAATCGCTAGAGAGAGAAAGATAAAGGGATGAAGATTTGGGGAAAGAGGAGCTGATGTTGGTTATATTATAAAAGAGGCGCGTTAAAGCCACCGTCATCCAGCCTCATATTTTGTGAAGATGTCATATTTCAACATTTCAATATAATTTTAACTATTGAACATATACAAAACTGATACAGATTTTTCTACGGAGATCAAAATAATTGTTAGATTAAAATCTTACTCTATTAACTTCTTTTTGGACTGGATGGATATTTCGGCGCACGAATTGACAACTTTAATAATAACTATACTAAAGATACACTTAAGGAAGATTGACACAAAATCTAAACTAACAAGTTAAAATTATTATTAATCGAAAGGGGGTTTATTAATGGGTCGTCCTTGTACTTGTTAAATAGAAGAGTGGCCGGCCATATAGTTACAAATCCCAGTAGAAATTGGAGTCTTGATTATCATCATCCTACCATTCTCAAACTACCAATTAAATAAGAAAAAGTAAAAAAAATAAAAATAATTTAATTAAGGGGTTACTAGTTACCGTCTCACTTTTTGGGCGGTAGTTCATAGGAGGACTAATTAAGCTTATGAGACAGATGAGAAGTAATCAAAATTTCAGATTTTAGTTATGGTTCATCATTCTCCACCACGTACAGTTTAGGAGGAAATTTCCTGCTAACATGAGTTCCACTTATTGCAGAAACGGGGAAAGCTTGGAAAAAAATGGGCTGAATGACATCAACGTCAAAGTTATATTGCCTCGTATGCGGGAGCAACTAGTCTTCATCACCCGAAACTGAAGGGTAATGGGATTCAAAGACGTGAGTAGTGCTGCAGAAAATCACGTGTGATGAGATTTTGAAGAAAGATTTGCTGGTATATTCAAAACTCATACCCAAATAGAATACACATGAGCCTATTTTATAATACAAAACTTCTAAGGATAAGATAAGTTGATAAGTATAATCCCTATAATCTCTACAACGGTAAATTGTTAACTCCTAAAATCTATACATAAAATATCCTAGACACCCCCTCAAGCAAGATTCACCAAGTTAATGGAGCTAAGCTTGCCAAGCAATCTATGAAACTGTGCTGTTGAAAGTGTTTTGGTGAACACATCAGCCAATTGATCCGAGCTGCAAACATAACTCGGAACAATGAACTTAGACTGAACTTGGTGACAGATATATTAGCAATCAACTTCGATGTGCTTAGTCCTCTCGTGAAAAATCGAATTGGCCGCAATATGCATGGTCACCTGATTATCGCAAAACAATGTAATTGGAGTAGTAAATGAACAACCAAGATCAACCAACAGGGACTTAAGCCAATCAAGTTCACATGCTACTGCCGCCATGGCCCGATACTCTACTTCGGTGCTAGAACGTGCAATTACGTGCACCTTCTTACTCTTCCAGGATACCAAATTGCCACCAATAAACACATAATATCTGGTAGTAGACGTCGATCCAACACATTACCAGCCTAGTCCGAATCCGTATAGCCAACCATATTACTGGGACCATGATTAGCCATCAAAAGTCCCCGTCTGATGATACCTTTCAAGTAACGGAGAATTCATTTGACTAACTGCAAATGAAACTCAGTAGGTGCATGCAAGTGTTGACTAACCAAACTCACTGCAAATGCAATGTCAGGCCTAGTAATAGTCAGATAAATTAATCTGCCTACGAGCCTTTGGTATAATTGCGGTGAAGATAACAATCGACCGTCAGTCTGTAACTTAAGCTTACTATCCAGTGCTGTAGGCGCAGGCTTAGCAGAAACCAGATCAGCATCACAAAGCAAATCAACAATATATTTACGTTGATTCAAGAATAAGCCTTTAGAGGATGTAGCCATCTCGATCCCAAGGAAATATTTCAACGCACTAAGATCATTGACAGGAAACTGAGCTTGAAGTCGTTTCTTCAAATCCGAAACAGACTGCAAATTATTCCCAGTAATAATTAGGTCATCAACATAGATCAATACAACCAGAGTTTCTTATCCATTCTGCCGAACATACAAAGAAGAATTTGCAGCACTCCAAGTGAAACCACAGCTCTCAAGCGCAAGACTCAGTTGTGCATGCCATCCCGAGGACTTTGTTTTAAGCCATAAATCAATTTATACAATTTACAGACTAGGTCAGACTTATGAGCTTGAGGATGACCCGGCGGAAGCCACATATAAACTTCTTCATCAAGGAGCCTATGCAAAAACACGTTCTTGACATTAAATTGAGATAATTCCCAACCATAATTAACGAAAATAGACAAAAGAACACGAGCCGTTGTCATTTTCGTAATAGGTGCAAAAGTTTCCTTATAATCGACGTCGAATCGCTGAGTAAACTCCTGAGCCACGAGCCTGGCTTTATACCGCTCAATCGATCCATTTGCATTAAATTTAGTCTTGCATACCCAATGAATGCCTACAACATGTTTCCCATGAGGAAGTTTGAAAATACTCATGTTTTATTTTCTGCAAGAGCTAACAACTCATCTTCTATAGCCTTGCGCTACTCCGGAGGCTTCACTGTCTCACGAAAATCAGATGGCTTAGGTGCATTAGAAACATCCGAAAGGAAAACTTAGTGAGATGAGGAAAAACACTTTAGAATTTCTTCATTGATCAAGGGATACAGAGCAAAATGGACCGCACCACCGGCATAATCATCATACCTCAAGGGTCGCTGTCTAGTTCGGTCCGGATTTCAATGAATATGAGCTAGAGCTGGATTCAGATCAGAACATGATGCTTGGCGTGAATCTAAAGAAGCCTGCACATCAGAAGTGTCGTGCTCAGCGGTTTCCAAAGGTTGTGTAGTCACGGTCAGAGGCATCAAGGATACAAGGTCATTCGCTGAAGAAGCGTCAAAAAACGAAACCAACTCATTAAACTCAACATCACGACTGACATGCAATTTTTTACTGGAAGGGTCATAGCACTTGTAGCCTTTTTTGGTGATAGAATAGCCCAAAAAAATACATTTAACAGAGCTAGGATCCAACTTATCTCGATGAACATCTGCAATGTCAACAAAACACTTACATCCAAACACTCGTAAATTAGACAAATCTGGTTTTACTTTTTGTAGAACTTCAATGGACACCTGAAATTTAAAACTCTACTTGACAACCGATTAATCAAGTATACCGCAGTAAGAACACCGAATGTCCAATAAATTTTTGGAACACGCATCTGTAACATAAGCGCACGAGTCTTTTCTAGAATATCGCGGTTTTTACGCTCAGCCACCCTGTTCTGTTGCGGTGTATGAACACAACTTGTCTGATGAAGAATTCCATGTTTAGCTAAAAAGATTTTCATGTCATTAGAACTATATTTTGTTCCATTATCAGACCGCAGTGTTCGAATTCGAAAACCAAATTGATTGATAATCATCCTATGAAAAATCTTGAAATCAGGAAGATTTCAGCAAGTATATCCAAGTAGCTCTAGAACAGTCATCAATAAACGTCACAAAATATATGAAATTATCAATTGACTAAGAGAATGGCCCCCATACGTCAGTGTGGACGAGTTCAAACAATTGTTCAGATTTAGATAATGACACATTGAATGGCAACTTAGTCAATTTTGAATAATGACATATATCACAAAAAACAGAACTCTTAGGCACCTCAAGCGAAAGTCGCGTCATAGTTGCATCTGAAGGATGTGCTAACCGGTAATGCCACAAGAAACTACGATCATCATTCGTCAGTCGCGAAGTGACCAATTGCGAGGATACCACTGCGGAATCACCACCTGAAACCTTGGGCCTGAAACAAAGTAATACAAACCGTGCCTATGAAAGCCCTCACCAATCGTCTTCTTGGTGAGACGATCCTGAAAAAACACATGATCAGAGGTAAAATGGACTTCACAATCAAGGGTGGAAATTAAACGTTTCACTGACAAAAGTTGCAATGGAAATGTTGGTACATATAGAACACAAGAATCAATAGCAGTAACCTATTGAATTTTCCCTCTGCCCTCAACTGTCACCCCATTTCCATTAGCCACAGAAATCACAATGGGAGAATCACAAGAGCGAAACTCATGAATAGACGTACGATGATTTGATACATGATCCGTCGTGCCAAAATCAACAACCCACACATCATATAAAGAGTTAATATGAAAAGCAAAGGATAAGGAATGAATAATACCTTGTGAATTATCCACCTTGACAAAATTGAGAAAACCTGGTAGATGGCCCAGAAACGCAGCAGACGACTCCGCTCTTTTGGTCACGGAAGTACTGGAATCTTTCTCCTGTCGTTCTTGGAGATAAGTAGCAAACTAATTCAAGAGATTAATTGGATTTGAAGCAAACGATTCCAGATTGTGACCTTTGAGATTAGCCTTGGAATCGCGTCGCCGATCATTCCCTTTTTTGTTACCAAACTTTAGCTTCACATCCGGTCGCATAGTCCAACATCGATCAACCATGTGACCGGAACCACCACAGTGACTGCAAATGCGCTCGCTTTTGATCAATTTTTTTCCTGGATTCACCTGAGCAGCATGTGCCGTACGTTCAGGAGACACATCGAGACCCTTCAGACTGTCTTGGATCATAACTTTGCGCTGAACTTCTTCTCACTGTATCACCGCACAGATAGTTTTGAGAGAAGTGAGCTCATTTGTCATTAGAATGTTTCGCCTAAAATCTTCAAAATCCGACCCAAGGCTCGCCAGCAACTGAAAAACGTGATCCTCCTCTGCTCGCTTCTTCAACACACCGGGATCAACACAATGTGGACGGTACACGTCCAATTCATTCCACAAACCCTTTAGCCTAGCAGGAACATTAACAAATGGCTTTCCATCCTGATGAATACCCGTAATGTCTTGCTGAATTTGAAAATTACGAGTCGCATTATTCTGGTTACCATACATGTCATACAATGCTTCCCACATCTCGAGTGAAGATTCATAATAGCTGAATAGTTTTTCGATCTTGGGTTCCATGGAATGCAGCAACCATGACATAATCAGTTGATCTTTCGAAATCCAAGCATCATACTCCTTGTCCTCGACAGTGGGAACTTTTTCTTTGCCATTAATAAAGCCTACTTTCGATCGACCGCCAAGCGCAATTTCGACTGTCCTCGACCACGGTAAGTAGTTGAATTCATTCAGTAAGATTGTGGTCAACCACTGTGATGAACCAGACTCACTCTCTCGGCCACCACTAGAAAGCTCTACTCTAGTGCCGTGACTATTCATAACTCAAAACATATGTGGAAATAAACAAAGGAGGAAAAAAAACTCAGACGCAGGAGGATCACTGCTCTGATACCATGAAGAAAGATTTGCTGGTATATTCAAAACTTATACCGAAATAGTATACACAGGAGCCTATTTTATACTACAAAACTTCTAAAGATAAGCTTCTAAGGATAAGCTAAGTTGATAAGTATAATCTCCATAATCTCTACAACGGTAAATTGTTACCTCCTAAAATATATACATAAAATATCCTACAAATCTTCAGTCCAATTTTTTACATATTTTTCGAAATTTTTTATTGCAGACAAATGGGAATCATCTGCTGTAATATTGCATAAACAGTTACTTTAATAATCTGGTATAGCTTTTTGGACTGCAGAACTCTAGTAATTCTTGACCCCACAGCAGACGTTTGAATTAAATTCAAACACGGGTGATAGATATGGCAGCATGCAAAATCAATTAATATGCTTATCTTTAAGACAAAAATCTGATTAACTCTTTGGACTTACAATGTCCCGGCAATTGTAGTTGTGTTTGCTTTAGATTCATCAACTCCACAAATCTTTGCCATTCCGAAATCAGCTATCTTCGGTTCCATACTTTGATCAAGCAATATATTGGCAGCTTTAAGATCACGTTGCACAATTTTAAGACAAGATTCTTCATGTAGGTAAAGAAGTCCTCTTGCTATCCCTCTTATGATGTTGTATCGTCTTGTCCAGTTCAGTAACCCTTGCTTCTCAGGGTCTGGCAATGATAAAAAACAATACTTTGAGTCTGTTAGAAATGTGTGAACATCCTGAGAGTATGGTTTTGTGGTTGTTTCAAAGCGCATTATTATTTATGCAAATACCTTGTAAGGCCACCAAATCCACCTTGGCCAATTTTGTTTTCAGCTGAATAGTAATAAGGGAGGCGGTAAATAGCAACCCCTTTATATATTTTGTCAAGGTAACGAAGCTGGGTAATCTATAGAGCCTCTTCGGAGTTCCCTCAAAATGTTTTCACTGTAAAGTTATTCTTATTCTCGCAATTAAGTCCTCTTCACAACTAAGCATACATGAATAGTGGCACTATTATGTAAAATCATCAAATTTCGGTCAGATCTCCATGGATGGATATTTATCATATTGATTCATGCAATATCAATTTCTTCATTTTATAAACAGGAATCCCTTTTAATTGAAGGCAGAAAATATATTTGAAATTCGGGAGATTAATTAGTGATGAACGATATTTCTGTTGCATCAATCATTTCAAAATCCATCACCCTCTTCATCCCACATCCCCATCATTATCCTCGTTGTCTCCGTCCACCCACCACCGCAACGCTTTCTTCATCAACATTGGCTCCAATGGAACGTGTCGGCCATGGGAGCCATCGCGGATGCATGAAGGGATAAGTGGCAACGAGTGTGATGTCGTGTTGGCAGGAATTGACACTCTGGGAGTTCCTCATCCGGGCAGGTGTCTTCAGCGAGAAACTCACCGATCCGTTGCCCTCATCCTCTCTCTATATAATCCACCCGATGGTTTTAGTAAAGAAAATATTAGGGCCGTCTAAGTGACAGCAGAAGCACAACCATTTTTTTTCCGATGGAGCCGCATCTCAATGACAATCATCAAAATCCAAGAGGGAGCAGTATTCCGGTCGGTATTCCGAAACAGGGCAGTTGGTTTTCACCTGATTTCCTAGTTCGGGTTCCGGACACTGTTTATGGTTATTATCAGAATAATGCAATGAATGTAAATTCGTTGGAGAATAGCAGCCTAGATTTGAATACTCTTGAGCTCCAAGGCCAAGACAACGCATCATCGAATGCTCATCTTGGGACGGAAAGCAGTCCGCCACAAACCGTCGATGATGCGGCGGAGGAGAAGCAGAGGCGAATGATCAAGAACCGGGAAGCGGCACACAGATCAAGGGCCAAGAAAAAGGTCTATTGATAGTTTATGCATGTAAAAAATCACTAATTTTTTTCTTTCTTTTTTAATTGTCATTCGAATATGTGAGTAAATCTTAAGAATTTTGGATTTTAATTTTTTTGTGTGTAACTCTTTGTGTGGAAATATATTTTCAGGCATATTTTCAGCATTTGGAGCAACGACTGTACTGGTTGAAGGCTGAAAATGAGTATCTGAAAAAGAAAAGGGTACTTATTCTTATCAGTCATCAATGAAAAATTTGTAAAACCGAAATTCACAATTCAATTGAAAATCATTGTGTTCAGTTTGAATAAATTTATTTTTGCTTCTAAAGTAGTTTTATCTATTAAATTATTATTATAATAAACATAGTTATTTTTATTAAAAAATAAAAATGGCCAAGTTTGGTACTCCCCCTTTAAAATTAGTACGTTTTGAATTTCAAGTCATTTGGATTTTGGTCTCATTCTTTGTAAAAAAATATTTTTTTATTAAACTATTATTGTAATTAACCCCACTGTTTTTTTATCAGTACGAATATTATTTTATGGTTTAATACTCATTTTTTACTTGATTTTGGGTCTAACTTTGACCTTCTATGAGATTTTGGCAGGAAGTTGAGAAGCGTTTGGACTCATTTGCTGTTACCACACCAAGAATCCAACTCCGACGGACCAGCTCAGCTCCTTCGTTCTCTCTATAGTTTGTTTCTCAAAACTAATAAGTTTTTTTTTTTTGTAAAATACATTATATTGTGATCGAATTGTTGAATTTTCAATCAAAACCAACATTCCCATTACCATTTAAATCTTAATTTTTTGAACGCCAAATGTATCTCTCTTATGTATTACCAATTTACATACTGCATATTATATACGAATGCTTCCAATTATACGGACTGCACGCATTGTATGACTATAAATCTATGATCATAAGAATTTGATTTGATTTTCATATTTATATATATATTACACACAATACACAAGTATTTTTACACCATACATGAATTGTGTGTATGACATGATAGTTTTTTTTTTCTTTTTTAAAACAGTCTCGAAAGTCTCAGGGTGTAATATAGACTGGCGGGATTGGGTACCCTTTAATAAATAACATAAAGTAATGGTACAATGGGTTGTGCTAAAATTTATCCAAACCCCTTCTATAATAGCAATTTCCTCCACCAATCTGAACTATACAATTACCAATATCACCAAAAGCGCCTAATATTACAAGAGAAACAACTAAACTAACGTGGAATTGTACGCAATCTTGGGACTCTTTGTGCGTCGAGCACACAAAGCCCCTTTAGCAGAGTGGGTAACTTTTCAAGTCTATCGAAAGCAGCGAAAATCCCCTTAAGACCCATATTTGCCAAATAATCAGCCACTGAATTTCTTTCCCTTAAAACGTGAATGACGGATGCTCCAAGTTCAAAGATTGTTCTCTGTATCTCTTCCAGAGAAAGTATGAGGTGCCAATCCATAATAAAGCCCCCCCATAAGCATACGAACCACCATAAGGTTGTCATACATAATCTGCAGCCCATGCAACCCCAATCCTTGGCAATAGCGGATTCCCCTTAACATTGCCGGAATTTCGGCCAGCAATACAGAACCATTATTCAAGGCACCCGACTCAGCATGAATTAATCTGCCACTTCCAAACTGAAGGGCAAATCCCCAACCTGCCTTGTTTCTATCATCAAAGGATACATCCGCATTTAGCACCCACTGTGCATCAAGCATTTCCTTCCAAGCCACAAATTTTATCTACGGAGGTGGGGCTCCCGGAAGTGAACCCAAAAAACATCAAAGATCTTTTAGGATTGATTAGAATGCACGATGGGCGAAAGCTCAACCGGATCTCCACCAGATTCTGATGAATCCACATAATGGCAAAATCTGGCGACGACAGGGCTATTTCACCATGCAAAACTTGATTCCACAGCTTCCAAATTTCCCATAGAATCAAGCTGGGAGTGATTCTCTGTAATTGCAAGAAAATACTAGCATTTGAAGACCGTCTCCACCAAGAAAACACTGTTAACAAAGCATATGGCCAGTGAACTGCAAACCATAAAACTTCAGTCAATGCTTTAAAATTGTGAAAGTGCTGATCCAGTGATAGAAACACAAGCAAGGTTAGAAAATTCAAAGTCAAAAGAGTTAATATCTCATTCCAAATTGTAACCTTCTGTTTTGCAGGCTCCAAGTTTAGAGTTAAAAACTCTCCCAAATCACCTCAAGTACTTGTATTTAGGTGATGATGACACACTCCCGATGATTGTTGCTAAAGGATTAACAGATAATCAAGAAAGGAGATTGGTTGAGGTCCTCAAGGAATATAAAATAGCAATTGGCTAGACTCTAGCAGATATCAAAAGAAGACAACATTCACCTGCCCATTTAGAACGTTTGCTTACAGGAGGATGCCATTTGGGTTATGCAATGCTCCAGGAACATTTCAAAGATGCATGCTAAGTATTTTATCGGATTTTGTTGAAAAATGCATCAAAGTATTTATGGATGATTTCATAGTGTATGGTGATTTTTTTGACAGTTGCTTGAATAATTTGACCATGATTTTGAAAAGATGCATTGAGACTAATTTGGTTTCAAACTATGAAAAGTGTCATTTCATGGTAAATGAAGGCATTGTGCTAGGACATGTAATTTCTTTTAGAGGTACTCAGGTTGACAAGGCTAAGGTGGATTTGATTGTGAGTTTACCCTACCCTACGAATGTTAGGGAAATGCGTTTTTTTTCTTGGACATGCATGGTTTTATCGTAGATTTATCAAGGATTTTTCAAAGATTGCTTTGCCTTTCTCCAACTTACTTCAAAAGGACATGGTTTTCATATTTGAGGAGAAATGCAAGGAGGCATTTGATAAACTAAAAAATATACTAACGATTGCTCCAATTATTCAACCACCAGATTGGGAGTTGCCTTTTGAGATTATGTGTGACGCTAGCAACTATGTTGTTGGGGCAGTTCTAGGCCAAAGGATTGACAAGAGGAGCCATGTCATCTATTATGCCTCAAGGACTCTGAATTCAGCACAATGCAATTACACAATAACTGAGAAAGAACTTTTAGCAATTGGTTTTGCATTGGATATATTTAGCTCATATTTGCTTGGTTCTAAGGTGATTGTATTTTCTGATCATGCAGCACTTAGGCATTTGTTGCCAAAGAAAGAGTCAAAACGAAGGCTCATAAGGTGGATTTTGTTGCTACAAGAGTTTGACTTGGAGATAAAGGGCCAAAAAGGTATAGAGAACTCAGTAGCAGATCATTTGAGTGGATTGGTAAGAGAAGAATATGGAGTTCCAATTTCTGAATTTTTTCCTAATGAACAACTTTTCAAGCTAAAAGGTATGATTCCATGGTATGCAGATATTGTTAATTATTTCGTAACAAGAGATTTACATCATTCGATTAGCAAGCCTAGTAGGGATAAGATTCGTAGTGAAGTAAAGAATTTGTGTGGGATGATCCCTATTTTTGGAAATTTTGTGCTGATCAATTAATTAGGAGATGTGTTCCAGAATCTGAACAATATTCTGTTTTATGTTTTTGTCACTCTTACGTATGTGGAAGTCATTTTGGCCCTAAACAAACAGCTAGAAAGGTTTTGGATAGTGTTTTGTATTGGAAAACATTGTTGAAATATCCATATATATTTTGTAAGAATTGTGAAAAGTGTCAAATGGCTAGAAATTTGTCAAGAAGAAATGAATGCCTCAACATCCTATTCTTATTTGTGAAATTTTTGATGTGTGGGGAATTGATTTTATGGGACCTTTCCCATCATCTTGTGGTTTCCTTTATATTCTCATAGCTGTTGATTATGTGTCAAAATGGGTGGAAGCAAAAGCCACCAAGACTGACGATTCTAAATGTGTTGAAGGTTTTCTTAAGACTAACATTTTCAGCAGGTTTGGTGTTCCTTGAGCTGTTATAAGTGACCAAGGAATCCATTTTTGCAACAAGGCGCTTTAGACTTTGATGAAGAAGTTTTGAGTCCAACATCTTGTAGCCACTACCTATCACCCTCAAATAAATGGGCACGCTGAAGTTTCTAAAGAGGTGAAGTCCATTTTGGAGAAAACAGTGAACAGAAAGAGGAAGGATAGGAGTTCGAGACTTGATGACGCGTTGTGTGTGTATAGAATTGCCTACAAAACTCCAATAGGTATGTCTCATTTTTTTTTTTTTTAGTATATGGAAAATCTTGTCACTTACCGGTTGAAGTTGAGCATAAGACTTTTTGGGCTGTAAAATGGTGCAATTTGGATATGAAAGAAGCCGGTAAGTCTAGGAAAATGCAACTGCAAGAACTAGAAGAACTAAGGTTGGAGGCTTATGAAAATTCTAGAATTCACATAGAGAAAACTAAATTGTTTCATGATAATTTGATTTTGAGAAAACAATTTGATGTGGGTCAAAAGGTTTTACTTTATAATTCTCATTTGAAAGTCATGCCTGGGAAACTACATTCTCGTTGGCTCGGTCTTTTTATTGTCTCTAATGTTTTCCCTCATGGTGCAGTTGAGATTAAAAGTCGTGATACTGATAAGATTTTCAAGGTGAATGGCCATCGGTTAAAGTTGTTTCAAGAAGGTTTGGATGTTTCTAATGTGGTTGATATGACATTGACAGCTCCTCATTACTTGTCTAATTGAGGAAATGTAGGTGTCGAGCATAACAACATTAAACAATTGTGTTGAATGGGAGACAACCCATATTTAATTTATTTTCTATGTTTTAATAAAATTATGTGGTTTATCAATTCTAATTGATGGAATTTCTACTGCTGATTTTGCTCTTTCAGTTTTTGGCATTCAAGACGATTTTCAAGGCAGAGATTTTCCTTGAGCAGATGAAGTTCACTCTTTCATTCTCCATCATCATAGGACTGCTCTCTATTCCAGGGAGTTTCTGAATTTTCTCCTTTGACTTTTATTGTTTCTGATTTTTCATGTGCTTTGGTTGAATGAGTATTAGTTGTACTTTCATATGAACATGTGCTTAGCTCTTTTTTAATTATTCTATGTGAGTATAATGAAACCTCATTGAGGACAATGTGGAAATCAAGTGTGGGGGAGAAGTTCTGGTTATTGAAAATTTTTCAAAACATTGATTGTTCGAATTTAAATTGTTTTTGATAAAAAATACATGGTTTGACTATACTAAGGCATATTGGAACTTGTGATTGGTTTTGTCAACTGTTTTCTAAATGAATTGTGCAATTCATTGGTTTTGAAGTAAAGAATTTGCTGAGTTTTTATGGAAACAACCCTTTTGTGCGTTTTCATAGCCAAAGAGCGCACTTGCTCAAATTATTGAGGGTGCATTCATATTATGCACATCGCCGGATTTGCTCATGTTATGCATTTCATATTTGCACTTGTGAATTTTTTGTAATAAATGATAAGGGCATCTTGGTTTACCAAGTTTATCTTTCTTAAAATCCTTACCTTCTATGTTTACCCACAGTAAACCACGTTGAGCCTAAATATGTTTTGTTGTAACTCCACTTACATAAACCCCTTAGCTTATTGTTTTAGCCTTCTTTTCATCCCATTATCCGGAATATGTATGATTACATGCTTGATATTGGTTAGTGGTATGAGGTGGTTGTGTAATGGAGACTTTGTGCTCGCTTGGTCTTGTGTTTTGATTCAGTTCTTAGAAATTAAAAAAAAAAAAACAGAAAAAATGCTCTAGTTGTGTACATTGAGAAAAAGGAATTTATGAAAGTGATTCAAGAAAAAAGAAAAAAGAGAAGTTATGAGGTGCCGAAAAAAATAGAAAAAAGAAGAAAGAATATTGGCACTGTTTTCAGTTTTGTATAGGAAGTTGGCTCTATGGTGTGGTTTTTTGTAATGCTTCATATTTCTTAGATCACGATGGACTTATGAAATATGCAATGTTCTTTTTTATCTGTTAATAATATTTTAGTTGTATTAGGAGTGTTATTGTTGCCATTATACATGGGTTATTTGGATTGATGGTGAGTGTTGAGTATCTGTCATGCATATATTTTGATAACTTTAGCTTGTTTACCCATATGTCCTATCTTTTACTCACCCTAGCCCCGTTACAATCTTCAAAGTCCCTTTGATATTGCAAAATTTCATTTTGTTTCTAAGAAGAGGTGATATATGCCAAGCCAATGGGATGACATATTATGTTTTGATTGAGAGCATACTTATATGTCCCTATAAACACTTTGAGTGATGGGAGTGAATCTTAGTGAGGCATGAAACTTTAGTACATTCTAAATGGTTGCACTTGTTTCCTAAATTAGTAATTCATTTGTTCTATCAATGATTGCCTTGGTTATCTCATTTTGTACTATGACTACTTGACTGAGTTTCAAAATGTGAATGCTTGAGGACAAGCATAGGATAAGTGTGGTGGATGTGATAAGTCTATAAAATTAGTGATTATTATTGTATATCTTATGAATTTATAGACTTTTATACGATGAATTGTTGTTTACATTCACATTTGATGTTAAGGACTGAATTCTGGATTTTGAAGATTATTTGCTCAGTTTTGCACATGCAGGGACCAAACTACAATTTTCGAGAGTTATGGAGGTTCGGATGGAAATTCTGAAAACTTCAGCGACTAAGTTGAAATTGCTGGATTTTCTGCACTACAAATTTTACCTTTGCTGATGGATATTTCGTTGGTTAGAATTGAGTTAGTCAAAGATTAGGAGTAAGGATTTTATGATGTGTTGGTTGTTTAATTTAAGGGATAATATATCTTATTTTTACTACTTTTACTATATTAGGAAATTTATTATTAATAGGAATGTTCTCTGCAGAGAGCAAAGACAAGAAGTAGACAATAGTAAAGTATTTTTCTTTTAACTTTATTCTTTAGTTTTCTCAAGAATCTTCAAGTCATATTCTTGAACATGAGTGGCTAAGTTTTTATTTTTCAATTCAAGGAATTGATTCAATTGTTATGTTGTGAGGTATTATTTTTAATTTAATTTCTTTTTTATAACTCAAGTATTATTTGTCGCTATGGGAAATTTAGAACTATGAATACTTGTTGAATTGACAACTTAACATGTATTGATTATTCTTTTGCTATTTACTGGTTAAGTGTTATGTAATAGGCATAAATCGGTGGAATTTAATAGCAATCTGGTGATTCATGTATGTTGGTGAGACAAGTACATACATGATAGCCTAAGATGCAAACAAATAGGCATAACTATTTAAAAGCAACTATTTCCTTTAATTAGTTTGCAGCCAATTAATTTTTTGAGTTTCTTGCTGTTTTGATTAGGCATATCATACCCAGTCTGTCATGACAAGATTTAATCAAATGCTAGGTTTGGTTGATGATATTGAAAAATCTATGTTTAATATGTCTATTCTATTAAATGTGGAAATTGACTATTTGAGTAAAAGAATGTCTTCTAACCTATAATCAACATTACAATCGAATCATCTTCCCCTTGGATTGGAGATCTTTTATTATTGAATTTATTCTTAATTTTATTACAATTTAATTTTATTCTTGCATCAAAACTTGAGTCATTGGTTATCGTTGATCTATGAGTTACACATTGGTTCCTTTGGGATTTCAACTTGGTAACACTATAGCTACAAATTAATTGTAGTTCGGTAGAGCACCATATTAATTTTGGGTGTCTTGACAAGCACTGCCACCCTCATTGAGTATTTTTTTTTTCTTTAGTTCTTTTATATATTATAGCTATGTTACCAGGAAGGAAAAGTTGGTGATGTGATTCCGAGGTCCTCACTCACAATTTCCAACCTTATTGATGCACGTCATCAAGAGCTCAAGTATGAAGACCATTTTCAAATGAGCATTCACAAACATCATGGCCAATTTCAATCTAAGAGCGCTAAGTAAAGGATATTGTGGCCAAGGATTGAAGAGCTCAAGAATCTTTATTCTTGGAGCTATCATAAGTTCATTCAATTTAAAAGTACTCCAAAGACTTATTCGAGGTCCCTTGGAAGTACAAGACGAGATGGATGAACATACATCAAAGAGCAAGTTCAATGGAAGCCACCAAAGCCCTTAATTTGAAGGTTTTAGAGTATGCTAGCATGGAGATTTCCTCAAGGAAAACCTCAATTCAAGGAAGAGCCTCATATTAAGTGTCCAAAATGATCAAGCTTCTAATTGGGTGGAATACTACATGTGGCCACAGCTATACAAGCAAAGACCACAATTTCAAGCTTTTGCTATTTTTGCTTATTTGGAGTATTGGGCTCTTTAAGGGGGTTGGTATTCCATCATAGATGGTTTTTACCCTTAAATGATGTCCATATATGTTGAGTCCATCCAAATTGAAGCCCAACATGAAGATCTAAGTCCATCTAAAAGCTTCTAGAACTTACTTGCAAGAGAAGGCAACTAAAGGAAGGAAGGTAGAAGGTGTGGCGTTCAAGGAAGGGAAGAATCGGCTGCCCTATTTTATTTAAGTGAATATTCCTTTTAATTTCAAAAGATTTTAGTTAATTAAGACTTATTCTTATAGGTTATAGCAAGATTAAGTCATACCTTAATTAAGCTAAATTGATTGCAAGGATAATCAAGATAAGGAAACTAACCTTATAAGTTATTTCCTAATCTTGAGAGATTGATTGAAGATTGATTGAATGTCTTGTTTTTCAAGACATATTGGCCGGCCACCTACTAGTATAAATTGGTGTCTTGTGCTTCATTGTAAGACATAACTTTTTTCCAATAAATATGATATTTGAGATTATTCTCTTTTGAAAGCTTGCGAGCTTTTTCTTTGATTTATGTGTTAAATCAAACCCCCGACATTATCAATAGTAGAATTAGGTACTATTGTAATGTTATTCTACCGAAATTCTTGAGTGAATTTTTCCCCCTAACACTTATTGTACACCCATAATTGAATCCTTGCCAACAACATGTTCCACAACACAACACCTACCAAATGATGCGGAATTTGGATTGCTCCGAAGAATTCTACAATTGATAAAGTCGGGGTTACTAACTACTTCCTAAGGCAGTTCACATACTATATATATTCAGAGCAATCCAGATTCCACATCATTTGGTAGGCATTGTATTGTGGAACATGTTGTTGGGAAGGATTAAACTAAGGGTACGGAATAAGTGTTAGGAGAAAGAATTCTCGCAAGAATTCCGGTAGAATGACACTACAATAGTACCTAACTCTACTATAGATAAATTCGGAGGTTACTAACTACTTCATAAGGCGGTTCACATACTATATATATTAAATCTAATATAAAACTAATTATTTCCTATTTTGTTTTAGAAAATAATTAAAATAATATTAATAACAAATGCATTAACTTTGAGTCTAAACATAAAGTCCAATTGAATATTTATTTTCTTCACAAATAATTATCCTCGCAATCCCAATTTGATATTTTTTCAATCTACCCAAAACTCTCGATTTCATCCAAAAATAGTCTGAACTCCTCACTTTGCTCCATTGAAATCATTTTCACCTACATTCAGAATAACGCATAGTTAATCCATAAAGTTAATAAAAACTACCTCGAAATTAAGCAAAACAAAGAGTTAATTCCATACTCATCAATAATTAATTATAAATTCTCAATTCAAGCAAGCATATGTATAATTGGGATTAATTTCTATGCTATATATTTTATACATCTTCATGTTGGTTAATAAAACCATTGCCGTATTTATGGATTAAAACCACCAAATTAAGGCATATGTAAAAGTGGTGTAAATATGTTTAAGGGGTAATTGTTGGGAAGATGAACCAAGATGGGGACAAAGAGGAGAGGACAATCTTTTTATGTCTTTAATTGGATATTTAGTGTTGGGTTTTTATGGATAAAAATGATGGATGGAGAGTTTTTTAAAAAGTTCTCTCTAAAACCCACCTCCCTCTCCTCCCCTGCTTTCGGCCACTCTCTCTGATGGAGCCATCGAAACAATTCCGGTGGCTCTAATCCTACTCTCCCCAAATCCAGAACCTTTTCCAACCTCTTTCAAGCTAAAGCAACCCCAACACCTCTCCCCGATCCAAAACCCATAAATGTAATCGACAACTAAAGTTTCCAGCTCGCAGTCGGGAGTCTCCAAACTCGGGATGTCCATATTCGAGAAACATCCACGCCGACCTCCCCGATGCCCGACCAGGGGGACCTACCTCCCCCCTCCTCAGCTTGAATTAGGACCTTCTTTTCCCTCTTCAAAGACGCCTCTCGCACCCCAACTGTGCCTCCAAAAGACCTTGAATTTTGGAATAGGATATATGTAATCGAGTATTCAAAATCAAAGTTTGAAAAGCTTGTAGCTCAACACCGCTTAAGTCTCATTGGGAAGTTCTCCTATGGCCGCCCCCGAATGTTCGTCAATAGGCGAGATCTCAACACAATGGGCTTCCAAGGAAGATTCAAATTAGGGCTCCTAAATCCCATACACATCTGGATTAGATTTGATCGAGATGAGAACTATCAAAAATGCTGGCTTTGAGCAATTTGGAACATCGGTGTATTCCAGATTAGGGTACTCAAATGGACGCCGGGACTCAAATACGAATAAGATCCGCCGATAGCTCCGGTATGGGCCTCTATCTATGAATTACCTTTAAAGTTCTATTCTGCAGAATCGTTGTATTCCATAGGCAAAGCGGGTGGTAAACCATTACAAGTAGATGTCCCAACATATAACCAGTTAACGCCAATGGTGGCGAGATTCTGTACCGAAGTTTACCTCCAAAAACCTCTGTCAACATCTGTCCGAATTGGGGAGAAAGAATTCGAACATAACCAACTTATTTTCTACGAATTTGTCCCAGAATATTGCAGTAAGTGCAAAAAGATAGGCCACGTAGAATCAACCTGCAAAATTGGACGAAATCTCACCATTGTCAAGCCCAAATTGCTACCCTCCGAAAAAGTAGTAGGAGACCCAACTTGAACTCCAGCCCCAACAAAAGAAACGCAGACTGAGCAATGCTTAGAAGTAGGACCCTCTAGTATATCGTCCAAGGAGAAAGGCTTCATCCCAACTCTAACCCCCTCTTTGCACTTGCCATTGTATAATTCCCATATGACAATCTGGTGGTGGATCCTTCAAAACAATTTGAAGAAAACAATCCGTCTGAGTTGGACTCTGAAACGTAAATTTTGAAACTCCCTCTGAAATTGGTTGGCCAATCATCAGTAATCCTTTCTGCCTGAAAAGATACAACAATGGAAGTGTTGGGTTTTGTATTGAACTATTTTCCAGTTTTATATATCGGTTAAATGTTTTAGTTAAATTGTTTATATGTTTTTACATATGGTGTCCATTTATATTATGTAGTTATATGATGAGTTGTCTGGTGTGACACCGTAGATTTTATCATTGGTTAAAATACATAATATATAAATGAGGTTTGTAACTGAGACAGTTTTGGACACACTGTCGGTTTAGCTTATTATGTGATTCAGAAATTGGTTTGTCTAAGTTGATTGAATCATATAGATATGCCCGGAGTATATTGAACTTGACCATTTATGATGAATTGTCTTGTACTGATTTAATAGACTATTCATTCCTAGTATTCTATCTCTTAATCCTTAGACTTGAGCAGGCATAAGGATTAGACGTAGTGTACTTTGATCAGCCAAAGAGTGAGGTCACTTGAGACCAATAGTCTCGGTATGTTGGGTACACGTGTTTAGTTGCTTGGTGTGCTGTTGCTTGTCGAAAGGAAAACATGTACCAGTGCTTCCGAGATGAGCTCGTTATGTCTATTATACTAAACTCGGCCGGTGAAATTATGTTCAGTATAGTAAAATGTCAAGTGGTACTAATCTCGGATTATAAGAAGTTAATTAATTAATTTATCAGTAAATTAATAAATTAACGAGCAATATATCTTTGATATGGGGAGATTAAAGAATAATTAATTTAGTTGTTCCGGAAGCAATTCTGGTGTAGGATGGTAGTGTCATAATTAATCCGTTAGTGGTACGATTAATTATATAGTGGGTTAATTGATAAAGTAGAATTATTTATTTAATTAATTATTCCTAAAGTTTAATTATGTAATTAACAAAGTAGAATTATTTAATTAATTATTTAAGTCTTAAAGTTCAATTGGAATTAGAAAATCTATTTGGATTTGGAAATCCTATTAGATTTGGAACCTAATTGGATTTGGAACCTAATTAATAATTCTAAACACATTAGGAAGGCCAATCCTAAACCAACTTGGGGTATGTGTTCTAACTCTATAAATAGACAAGAGATTAGCAATTCACAATACACAATTCATTAGTTTCATAATTCAATAAACTAGAGAGAGAATTCATAATACTCCCTCAAAGTCGAATTTACCTCCAAACCCGGTGGCTTGATTCCCTAGGTGGTGGAGGTAGTCGAAAGTTCTAATTCGGCGGTGGTGCTTGGTAATCGGCAGCGGCGCAGAAGGTAGTCGGTGGCACGTGGAGTCCACGCGCGAGCGGCAGCTTTCAGTCGAGATTTTTTCGGCTGGATTTTTCCTGACGAGTTTTGTGGTGATTGCTGATCAATTGTTCGTTAGATCGTTGCCCACACGACGTATGATCAAATTCTTGAGTCATACAAGAGAATCACCTAAGTACACACTTCAAGAGATAATTCTTAAACTTCCACTTTAATTAGGAATTTATTGTTGCGTGGCAAATCGAACAAGCAGAAGCTAAGATCCTGCGCAATGTTATTTCAAGCAAGGATTGTAATAGTGATTGTGCTAGAGCTTAGGTCTAGTCAATAATTCTGATTCTGGAATGCAAAGCACGAAAGTGAATTTTTGACCGGGCCCGGGCAGATAATCATTCAATTGGTAACACAGCCTAGTTTTTGTTTTGTGCTTGTTTGATTTGTTACATGGTTTTGATTGCAGGTGGTTTAGAAATCCGGCTATTATGATTGCGTTTGTATGTTTTAATTAAAACTCGGGACATGTCCGGGTTGTTTTTTTTATGAATGCTTGTAATAGTAAAACCACATGCTGGATGCCGTGTAGGATTAGATCAAATCTGTAGTTGGATTTTTTCTATGTAATTTTAAATTTTATTTTCCTAAAAGCCTTGTAGTTGGAAAATTTTATGTAATTGAAGTCGTTATGGTGGACGACTTGATTTCGTGGGTTTTTGGTTTATCATTAATTTGAAGAAAACTAAGAAAATCTAGAACGAATTGCAAAAAGACCAAATAACGTAGTGGGAGCAGGACAGAAAACCTGGAGGGTGACACCTGCGAAGAAATCGCCGGCAAAATGGAAGCGCAGGTGTGCGCGATCGCGCACGGTAGCACCAGTGTTGCGGCGCAGGCAACACTGGTGCCGCAGCGCATGCGTTGCGTGCTGCGCTCAACATGTGCACGCGCGGGCCATTTTTCGTTTCTCTATATATTTTTTGAGATCCAATTTTTCAAGACTCAATCTATCGAGTGACGTGATGGGACACGAGATCAAGGCAGCGGATGCAAGTAATTAAAACCATAATAGTCGGGAAATTTATTTTACCCATTTATTTCCTGTATTTACAGTTGTAATTTTATGCTTCAATTTTTGTGTTGTATGTTAGATGCATGTTTTAAAGCATGATGTTTTTATGTTTGCACATAACTTAGGATTAGTTAATTGCATGTTAAAACCGTAAAAACCCTCATTTTAGAAATCTAAGTGGGAGCGGGGTTGGTTAATATTCCTATAGCCTCTATTACGAATTCATATATGATGTGGGTGGACTTGCGCATTGGCATTAAGACATTCCTCCATATCGGATGAGTTCAACCATAAGATCACTAACTTATGAATTTCTAAGTAAGATGACGAGAGTAAGTTGAAATAGGAGAAATGCGATACCCTCTTCATATGAGGTGCACTATTCTAAGGAGCTCATAAGTCACGTAATAGCACATACTTAGTGTATGATTTGTAGTATTCCTCCCATCAAGGTTACACTACTTATTTGTATGGCTGAAAGGCACTGACTATTAACTACATTGATCGATAGATCGTTTAGTCAAATAGTGTAGCTAATGAACCTAGTTCCTCTTAAACGAATGTGGGTTTGCATAAACGTCCACACTATCGTGGCTTGCGAAAACCCCGTTAAATGAGATATCAGTGGATTTAATTATTGTTTTGAGGGATGTCAATAACATTGTGAATTTTTCAAAATTCCTGTGCTTATTTTTCTAAAACATTGTCTGTTTATTTATTTACAGTCTTCGATATGGCATTTAATCCGTTAGCTACGATATTGAAAGACAACAAATTAACTGGTTCAAACTATGTCGATTGGGGTCGTAATTTGGACATTGTCCTGACGGCTGAGCAGTATAAGTTTGTGCTCACCGAAGTTTGTCCAGATGTGCCGACTGATGACTCTCCTCAGGAGGATATAGATGCCTTTGCGAGGTGGAGAAAAACGGATGAGATGGCGAGGTGTTACATTCTTGCCTCTGTGTCGAATGTTCTACAACATTAGCTTCATCCCATGGTATCCGTTTTTAACATGATAGCTCACCTGAGAGAGATGTTTGCTCATCAAGGCCGGATAGCAAGGCCGACAGCCATGAGGAAAATTATGAATACCAGAATGGCAAAGGCTCATCGGTGAGAGATCATGTGCTTTACATGACCAGTAACATCAATGAAATAGAAGTGTTGGGAGGTGAAATTGATCCCGAGAGTCAGATCGATGTCATCTTCCAGAGCTTACCTTCTAGTTTCGAGCAGTTTCGGGTGAACTACAATATGAATCAAATAGTGTATACTCTTCTCGAGCTCCTAACAACATTGGTGTCAGCTCGAGTTCATCTTCTGCGCCTAAAGGCAAGAATAAGAAAAAGAAGAAAGCCAAGAATCATGCTGCCAAGCCAGACATCGCAAAGAAGAAGAAGCCTAAAGGTAAGTGCTTCAAGTGCGGTAAGACGGGACATTGGAAATCGGATTGTCTAAAGCTCAAAGGTACGATAGTTTCTGCCTTAATTACTGAGACGTGTTTAGCGGTGATTCTCACAGATACTTGGTGTGTGGATTCAGGTGCCACTAACCACGTTTGTAATTCTTTGCAGGGGTTTTAAGTAACCCGGAAGCTTAGAGAAGGCGAGCTAGAAGTCTACTTGGGCGACACTACAAGAGTGTCAGTGGGAGTAGTCACCTTAATTTTCAAAAATTCTAGGCTAGATTTACCTAATTTTCTTTATGTACCGTGTTTTAGAAAGAACCTTATTTCGGTTTCTGAAATCTTAATGAACGGGTACAAGTTTATTTTTTCTGATAAATCAGTTGTTAGAAAAAATGGCAAACTTGTTTGTTCTGGTTCATTAGTAGATAATTTATTTTTGGTTAAATCAAACTCCCCTGTTGTGCAAAACACAGAACTAAATGGCGCATCATCTAACCAAAATAAGAGAAAAAAACCTTCTAAAATGAATCAAACTTATCTTTGGCATCTCAGGCTAAGTCATATAAACCTTAGTAGGATTTAGAGGTTAGTCAATGATGGAACTTTAAGTTCGTTAGAGATTGACAGTTACTCAACCTGCGAATCTTGCTTGGAAGGTGAGATGACCAAGAGACCTTTTAAAGCAAAAGGTTATAAAGCCAAAGAAGTATTAGAGTGGATTCACTCTGACTTGTGTGGACCAATTTCAGTCCAGGCACGAGGTTGATTTGAGTATTTTGTGACCTTCACAGATGATTACCCAAGGTACGGATACATTTACCTAATGCACCACAAGTCCGAATACTTTAGTAAATTCAAAGAGTATAGTGCAGATGTGGAGAACTATCACAGTAAGAGTATTAAGACACTGCGATCGGATCATGGTGGTGAGTACCTATCCCAGGAATTTCGAGAATACCTCAGTGAGGTCAGAATTTGTCTGTATATGCCACACAACAGCAGAACGGTGTAGCAGAAAAAAGAAACAGAACTCTCATTGAAATGGTTAGGTCAATGATGAGTTATAGTGATTTGCCTAGTTCGTTCTGGGGATATGCCTTAGAAACTGCAATGTACATTCTAAATCTTGTACCATCTAAAACCATTCATTCAACCCCTATAGAGTTGTGGAACGGGCGTAAGCTCAGTCTAAGACATCTCAGAATTTGGGATTGTCCAGCACATGTGCTTAAGGCAGATGCGGCTAAGTTAGATGTAAGAACAGAAGTAATGCTATTTGTAGGATATTCTAGAGGAACGAAAGGTGGTTAGTTCTATAGTCTTAAAGATCAGAAGGTGATAGTTAGCACTAACGCCAGATTTTTAGAGGAAGACCATATTCTAGATCACATGCCCAAGAGTAAGATAGTACTAGAAGAACTTAGAAAGCAATATGATAATCTTCATGCACCAGTACAAGTAGATACACCACACACTGCACAAGATATAAGAGATGATGTGCCTACACAGGTGGTGTCTCGTCGTAGTGAGAGGGTTGTGAGACAACCCGACAGGTTCATTGGCGTGGGAATAGCCTCTGACTTCGTCCCAGGTGCGCCTGAACCAGATCTGGTGAACTACAATGAGGCTTTCTTAGATAAAGATGTAGAATCTTGGTGAAAGGCAATGATATCCGAGATCGGGTCGATGGACCACAATCAAGTCTGGGAGCTTGTGGACCTTCCTGATGGTTTTAAACCCATCGGATGTAAGTGGGTTTACAAACGTAAGAGAGAACCTGATGGAAAGGTTAAAACCTTTAAAACTAGGCTTGTGGCGAAGGGGTATACTCAGAAAAAGGAAATCGATTATGTGGAAACCTTCTCCCCGGTAGCTATGCTTAAGTCAATCCGAATTCTCTTGGCCATAGCTGCTCATTTAGATTATGAGATATGACAGATGGATGGCAAAATCGCTTTCCTTAACGGTAGTCTTGAGGAAACCATCTTCATGCAGCAACCAGAGGGGTTTGTTGAAAAAGGCCAAGAGCATAAGGTTTGCAGGCTTAAAACGTCTATTTACGGACTTAAGCAAGCATCCAGATCTTGCAATATCCGGTTCAATGAGGTAATCTAATCTTAAGGATTTACTCAGTGCCGGGATGAACAATGTGTGTACCACAAGCGTGATGGAAACGCTGTGGTGTTTCTTGTGCTTTATGTAGATGACATTTTACTAATTGGCATTAAAAAGTAAGTGTTATCAAACGTAAAGGCATGGCTATCCAAACAGTTTGATATGAAAGACTTAGGTGAAGTGGGACATATCCTTGGGATAAAGATAAATCGAGATCGTTGGAAATGTTCGCTAATGCTCTCCCAAGCTTCATACATAGACACAATTCTGGCTCGTTTTAACATACAGAACTCCAAGAAAGGTTTTCTACCTTTCAGATACGGAGTGCATCTCCTAAGACTATTGAGGAGATAGAAGCCATGAAGACAGTTCCTTATGCCTCGACAGTAAGAAGTCTTATGTATGCGATGTTGTATACGATACCCGATATATGTTATGTCATTGACATTGTAAGAAGATATCAGAGTAACCCCGGGAAAACTCATTGGGAGGCAGTAAAATGCATTCTCAAGTATTTGGTCTATCAAGTGCCTGAGCTTGTGCCCCGAGGTTACACATATTCATATATCCAATGCGAAAGGGACAAGAACTAGTCTACCTCAGGGTATGTGTTTACTTTGGGAAGTAGAGCCATAGTTTGGCAGATTGTCAAACAAAAATGCGTGGCATACTCTACCATGGAGGCTGAATACGTTGCAGCATCAGAGGCAGCGAAAAAAGCAGTGTGGCTCAAGAACTTCCTAGTGGACTTAGACGTGATTCCTGGTTTGCAGAAGTCGATCACAATGTACTGTGACAACAACGGTGCAGTAGCAAACTCGAAGGAACCACGAGCACACAAAGCGAGTAAGCATATATAGTGCAAGTACCACCTAATACGATATATCGTCAAGAGGGAAGAAGTGGTATTGGTAAAGATAGCATCGGAAGATAACCTTGCAGATCCATTCACGAAGACATTGACTACAAAAGTCTTTGAGGCTCACGTGGAGGGCATAGGGATCAGATACTTAGTAGAGCCATGATTGTTTTTCTAGATATTATTGTAGTTGTAGGATTAATGTATTTTTATACTTAAAGTGCAGCTTAAGTATTAGTGGAAGATTGTTGAGTTTGAATACTAAACCTTTGCTTGTATTAAACTATTTCCCAGTTTTATATATTGATTAAATATTTTAGTTAAATTATTTATATGTTTTTACATATGTTGTTCATTTATATTATGTAGTTAGATGATGAGTTGTCTGGTGTGACACAGTAGATCTCATCACTGATTAAAAGACATAATATATAAATGAGGTTCGTAACGGAGACAGTTTTGGACACACTGTCGGTTTAGCTTATTATGTGATTCAGAAATTGGTTTGTCTAAACTGATTGAATCATATAGATATGCCCGGGCAATATTGAACTTGACCATTTAGGATGAATTGTCTTGTACTGATTTAATAGACTATTCATTCCTAGTATTCTATCTCTTAATCCCTAGACTTGAGCAGGCATGAGGATTAGACATAGTGTACTTTGATCTGCCAAATAGTGAAGTCACTTGAGACCAATAGTCTCTGTAGATAGGCTACACGTGTTTAATTGCTTGGTGTGCTGTTGCTTGTCGAAAAGAAACCATGTACTGGTGCGTCCGGGGTGATGTGCTCCCGAGATGAGCTCGTTATGTTTATTATACTAAACCCGACCGGTGGACTTATGTCCAATATAGTAAAAAGGTCGAGTGGGACTAATCTCGGATTATAATAAGTTAATTAATTAAATTATCAATAAATTAATAAATTAACGAGCACTATATCTTTGATGTGGGGAGATTAAAGAATAATTAATTTAGTTATTACGGAAGCAATTCTGGTATAGGATGGTAGTGCCATAATTAATCCGTTAGTGGTACGATTAATTATGTAGTGGGTTAATTGATAAAGTAGAATTAATTATTTAATTAATTATTCATAAGGGTTAATTAAGTAATTAACAAAGTAGAATTAATTAATTAATTGAGTCTTAAAGTTCAATTGGAATTAGAAAATCCTAGAGATTAGGAAATCTATTTAGATTTGGAAATCCTATTAGATTTGGAACCTAATTGAATTTGGAATCTAATTAATAATCCTAAACTCATTAGGAAGGCAACTCCTAAACTAACTTGGAGTCTCTTTTATAACTCTATAAATAGACAAGAGATTAGCAATTCACAATTCATTAGTTTCATAATTCAAGAAACTAGAGAGAGAAAATCCTAGAGAGAATTCATAATACTCCCTCAAAGTCGGATTTACCTCTAAACCCGGTGGCTTGATTCCCTAGGTGACGGCTATGGTCGGAAGTTCTAATTCGGCTGCGGCGCTTGGTAATCGGCAGTGGCGCGTGGTGACAGTCGGCGGCACGTAGAGTCCACGTGCAAGAGGCGATTGTTCAGTCGAGATTTTTCTGATGGTCTTTTTGCTGGATTTTTCCTGACGAGTTTTGTGGTGATTGCTGATTAATTGTTCGTTAGATCGTTGCCGACACAACGTACGATCAAAGTCTTGAGTCATACAAAAGAATCATCTAAGTACACGCTTCAAGAGGTAATTCTTAAACTTTCGCTTTAATTAAGAATTTATTATTGCATGGAAAATCGAACAAGTAGAAGCTAAGATCTTGCGTAATATTATTTCAAGCAAAATTGGAATAGCGATTGTGCTAGAGCTTAGGCCTGGTCAAGAGTTCCGATTCTTGAATGCATAGCACGAAGGTGAATTTTTTACTGGGCCCAGGCAGATAATCTTTCAGGAAGAGCCTAAGACCCAAAGTCGCCCGGATTCCGCAGCAAATGAAGATCCCAAAGACTGAGTAAACTACTTGGTGGTTGAAGGAACAGAGAATACCAGTCCTGTTTTTAATGCCTCTATCCAATTAGATTTTTCAGTTGATAATGGGGTTATTGCTAGATTTTCTCAGGAGGATGTCGCTATAGTAATGTCTGAGGAGCATCAGAATTTAGTATCAAAAAATCCTCCCATGTATCAAAGGCTCCTGAAATAATAGAAAAGGTTCTGTCTGCTCCCCCTCCGGCGCTGGAACCGCAGGAGGATTACAAGTTCCCGCTGATTCTCTCAGCCTTAGCCCTGACCTCGGTTTCCATGCATATCCCAGCCACAGATTAGGAAGGACCCACTCAAGTTAAACGAAGGAAAGCTAGGCCCCCAAAGAAAGAAAAAAACTCACCAGTTGCTATTTTATGCTGCTCTGTGCGCTCTCAATGACTCAGGGAGAGGATGCCTTGTACCTATCGGGTGGTTCGGATGGTGAAGAAGATTAAGACATTGATCCTAATATTTATCCCTCTCCGGTGGACCTGTTTTCCCTAGTTTGACGGAAGAAAGGTCGGCAAAAAAAAAAATTGTTAGGTGTCTCGCCTTCAGTACCAATGCTTCGATCAATACACCAACAGCATACGCCAGTTCGTTTTTTGAATAAGTAAGCACCTATGTGGTAGGTATGGTGGAAGGTAATGTTGGACCTTATTGGAGAAAGATTTTGGAACTGATGGAAATAATGGAGTGGTTTTGTGTAAGTTGGTTTTTATTTCCATGGTTAAAATATTGTTTCGCTCTTGCTGCAAAATCTGATGGTTTCGATTTATGGAGTTTCTGTGAGTGAAAAAAAATAGGATGTGTTGAACATTAGTTTAAAGAGCTTGTTGAAAGGTTTAGTGGTCGTTCTGGGAGATGGCTGTTGTTGTTTGATAAAGCCGCGGGCCTTCATGAATTTGGTCGATAAAATCAGGTGCCTCAGTAGCTTTTTGGCTTTAGTATCTGCTTATGGCCGTTGTTTTTATCAAGGTTTGATTGATAAAATATGGTGGTCCGGTGGTTTTTGCAGCATGAATGAAGGTCCCCCAAACTCAAAGGATTAATTTCCTTGGATGCATCATCTGGAATCAGTGTGAAGAGAAGGAGTCCCCCTGATGTAAATTAAGTTAAGAATAGGAATTCAAGAAACAAATAATTGAAGAACCTCCTCCGCCCTCTTTTTTCTCATGGGTGGCCTTTAGTGTTTTAGGAGGCTTTGAATAGGAATAGTGAATCAGGGATTTTGTGCATAGACTAGGGGATAGTCAACCCTGTTTATAAATTTTTGCTCATTCAATGCAAGGGATCCTCTCACGCCGGTCCAAATTGATGGACTGTTTTTTTTTTTTAATGATAGATGGAGAGTTAAGTGGGAGATTGTGAGAAATATTGTTGTTTTCAAAGTGGTAAGAAGCTTTGGGAGACGATGGCTAGTGGCGAAAGTCCTTGAGCCCAATGCGCAAATTATATCCTGTACCTAGTGTACATGTACCTAGTAACACATCACCACTCTCACTATAAGAGAGTGGGATACACGCTCTTCTCTTCTTCTTCTTCTTCTAAAAAACCCAGTTCTTCAAAAAATTACTTATTCTTCTTAAAAAATCAGTTATTATTCTTCGCCGTACTCCATTCGAAACTGCATTTAATCAAAATTTTCATTCAAACACAGATTTAACGGAGATCGACGATTATTTTTTCCGACGAACAAAACCAAATCCAACGAAAAAATTACTTCTTCTTAAAAAATCACTTCTTCCTGTTCAAAAATCTTTTCTTCTTCTTCAAAAATCTCTCATTCTTCTTCAAAAATAACTTATTCTTCTTAAAAAATCACCACATCATAAAGTATGAACTGTATTTAATAAATTTTTGAACCTTATTTTCACGATTTGATGTTGGGTAATGTATTAATGATGTTATATTCGTGTTTTCTTATTCAAATAATGCTATGTTACTCCGAAATATGATATATAAATGGTTTCTGTGAGGTATTGGCACTTTCATGTGAAATGGGTTGCTTCTGATTTTTCCCCGCTTATGGGACGTAACTAGACGTTGGGGGACGTTGTTGCTTTGTATTTTGGACGTAGCGGGACGTAACTTGACGTTGGGACGTTGTTGCTTTGTATTTTTGGACGTTGCGGGACGTAACTAGACGTTGTGGGATGTTGCTGCTTTGTATTTTAGAACGTTGCGGGACGTCGAACGTTGCGGGATCTGATATCTATAGTATGTTGATCTGATGTCAAGTATTCGCTGATCTGATGTCTATATAATCCTGATGTGATCTCCCTTGTTAAGTATGTTTTAGTTCTACTGTATGATTTCTTTTATATTCTTGATCTGATATCTATAATTTGTTGATCTGATGTCTATATAATCCTGATCTGATATCCCTTGTTAAGTATGTTTTAGTTCTACTGTATGATTTCTTTTATATTCTTAATCTGATGTTAAGTATTCGCTGATCTGATGTCTATATAATCCTGATCTGATCTCCCTTGTTAAGTATGTTTTAGTTCTAATGTATGATTTTTTTTATATTCTTGATCTGATATCTATAGTCTGTTGATCTGATGTCTAGTATTCTCTGATCTGATGTCTATATAATCCTGATGTGATCTCCCTTGTTAAGTATGTTTTTTGGACGTTGCGGCAGTTGTTTTTTGGACGTGCAGGGACGTTGCGGCAGTGTTAGGAGACGTTGTGGATGGTGTTATGTGAAAATTTTAGCTTAAATTCACATGCCTGGATATAGATTTTTTTTGACATTGCGGCAGTTGTTTTTTAGACGTAGGCGGACGTTGCGACAGTGTTACTAGAAGTTGTGGACATGGCTGGATGTAGACGTTGTGACATTTATTTTTTGGATGTTGCGGCAGTTGTTCTGAGACGTTGTTGACTCAGCGAAGACGTTGTGGACATGCCTGGATGTAGACATTTATGGACGTGGTGTTAGTTGTTTTTGACGTGGTTCTAGTTGTTCTGAGACGTGGTGGACTGTCTTTGTAAAAAAAAGGCAGTTTAAATTCACACGCATGGATGAGGATGTTTCTGGACGTAGTGCTATTTGTTTTTTACGTGGTTCTAGTTGTATTTGTGAAAAAATCAGTTTAAATTTACATTCATGGATGTAGACGTTTCTGGACGTGGTGCTAGTTGTTTCGGACGTGGTGCTAGTGTTAGGAGACGTTGTAGACATGCCTGGATGTAGACGTTGCGACAGTTGTTTTTTGGACGTTGCGGCAGTTGTTCTGAGACGTTGTTAACTCAGCGAAGACATTGTGGACATGCCTGGATGTAGACGTTTATGGACGTGGTGCTAGTTGTTTTTGACGTAGTTCTAGTTGTTCTGAGACGTGGTGGACTGTCTTTGTAAAAAAAAGGCAGTTTAAATTCACACGCATAGATGAAGATGTTTCTGGACGTAGTTCTATTTGTTTTTTACGTGATTCTAGTTGTATTTGTGAAAAAATCTGTTTAAATTTACATTCATGGATGTAGACGTTTCTGGACGTGGTGCTAGTTGTTTCGGACGTGGTGCTTGTGTTATGAGACGTGGTGGACATGCCTGGATGTAGACGTTGCGACAGTTGTTTTTTGGACGTTGCGGCTGTTGTTCTGAGACGTTGTGGACTCAGCGAAGACGTTGTGGACTCAGCGAGCGCGCGCGTGGGCGAAACTTACTATATTTAGTAAGTGTGCAGTTGTTAAGTAAAAAAATTACTATATATAGTAGTAGGTACATGTACCACTGTGTACAGGGTATACGGACTGAGCCCAATGCCCACCACCACCCACCTTCATGTTTTGATGATCCATCTCCAGAGAACAACGATTTTGTCAAATCAAAATTATGAAGATGAATAAACTATAAAGGGGAAAGAAGGGGGGGTGTCAAAAATGAGCCACACTTGTGAGGTAAAAAAAATGAGAAATAACCCCTTCTTGATAAAAGAACCCCCTATTTCAAAACCGTTGAAACCTACAAAAAACTCACTGGAGATCCATTTAGTAAAATTGAAAACCAACTGCCCTGCAAATTAGAAAGGACTAATGAGCAAAACCTATAGGAAAACCAATCCTCAGTAAAATAGCCTGAAGAAGATGCCAGGAAACACCGTCAAATACCTTCATCATATCTAATTTAATCATGAGGTTCTAACCATTCACCTTATCCTCCAAGAACTGCATCGAATCCTGTGCCAATAAAACATTGTCTATTATGTCCCTGCCTTTCAGAAAACCAGACAGCTCAACAGAGATGATCTTTGGAAGCAGGGTCTGAATCTTGTCCTTCACCATCGCCGTAAAAACCTTATTTGTGAAGTTAAACATACTTAATTCACGATTTATGAATTTCATTGTAATACATCTATCTTTCTAAAGGAGTCATTTAGCATTGTCTGGTGGGTGTAAATTTATAGGAGAAAAGAATAGAAGAGGAAAATGAAGAAAGACAAAAATATTCGTGCTTCAGCAAATTTGATGGGGTTCCTTCAAGGGATGCAAGTTACAGATGGTAGCGTTGCTGTCGGGTTAATCTTTACTTTGAGGGATAACCGTGAAGGAATTAAGATCTTGCCCGGACCAAATCGAAAATCTCATTTTTGTGCTATGCATTCTAGAATCGGAGACTTTCGATCGAGCCCAGACTCTAAAATCAATTCCCATGAGAGGATTTAGGCTTATACTAGTTATATCTATTAAACAATACACTAAAAATTGAATCTTTATACAAAGGCGGAATTAAAGATTATACCTTTGAAGCGTGTCTCTTTGCAAATAAGAAAAATCCAAGCTTTGATGTAAAAATCAAATCTTTGAAGCAAAATTCCACAAGAATCCTTTGGATGCCTCCAAGATAACCTGAAAATCGTGTGGGCAATTGTCTACCGGGTAGATCTCGCAAAACCCAAAAGAAATCCCAAAGAAACTTGCCCGGAAAAATCTCAAAATTGCCCAAAAGTTGGACCGCCCAGACCTCGCTACTACGACACGAAGCTGTTGCCGCTGAAACGGCGGAACCGCTGCCGCTGCGCAGCTAAGCTGCTGCCGAAAACCACAGCAATCTACATGGGGTGGTCCACGGATCTATGCGCCGTTACCGGAGCTACTGCGAGGATAAAACACCGGAAAAAAAATAGAACTTTGGGCTGAGAAAATCCAAGAAAGAGAATACTAGGATGACTTCGAGTGGGATTCGATTTAACTATCTTCGATTCTCTCTCTAATCCTTTCTCTCTCTAAAGACAAGAGTTCTTGTCTTGCAAGCCACTTCTAATTTCTTAAGTTACAAGAATGTCTATCTATAGGGAGTTGCAAAGGAGACCTAGTGGACTTTTGAGTTGGGCCTTACTAGTTAGATTTAATTGACTTTCTTAGTCCTCACTAGACTAGTCAATATTTAATTAGCCCAAGGATTATTTATTCGATCCACTTCGTCAATTAAATACTAATCGATCCAATGATTATTTCGTAACCCACTTTGTCAATTAAATATTAATTAATCCAAGGATAACTATTTATTTAATTCACTTTACCAATTAATCCACCTCATAATTAATCGTATCACTAACGGATTAATTATGGAACTACCGCTCAAAAACAAAATTTCTTCGTGCACACTTTAGTTATTCTTTTATCTCCCAACGTCAAAGATATAGTGCTCGTCAATTTATTAATTTACTGATAAATAAATTAATCGACTTCTTGTTATCCGAGATTAGTACCACTTGACCTTATTACTATATCGGACATTAGTCCACCGGCCGAGTTTAGTATAATAATCCATACGAGCTCATCTCGGGAGCACCATCTCCCCGAATGCACAGGTACATGGTTTCCTTTCGACAAGCAAAGGCACAATAAGAAATCAAACACGCATACCCAACTTACCGAGATCTAGGCCTCAACTGACCGCACCCTTTGGCAAATCAAAGTATATTATATCTAACTCTCATGTCTGCTCTAGTCTAGGGATTAATATATTAGAATGTAAGGCTCGAATTAACTATGAAAATCAGTACAAGTTAATTCGATACTAAATAGGTCCTGCTCAATATGCCCCGGGCACATCCGCATGATTCAATTAGTCTAGACAAACCAATTTCTGAATCATACAATAACCTAAACCGACAGTATGTCTAAACTATCTCAGTTACGAGCGTTATTTATATATCATAAATTCAACCAATGATAATATTTACCGTGTCATACCAAACACCTTATCATCTAGACATATGACATAAAGGGACAATTATAATATTGAAACACAATTGATATATAACTGGAAAATAGTTTTTCATACAAACAAAGCATTTCAGTATTCAAAACTAACAGACCGATTGTTACTCGATATTTCTATATAATCTCTCAGCTATCTAGGCTCTATTAAATTGATGCAGCAGATTATCAACTCAACAGAAGGGTGGCATGTGTTTTGGTAACCCTCTCACATGAATAAGGTTAGAGGGATGGGGTCGAGGCTTGTGATTAGTTTAGTTTTCGCAATAACACTGCTTAATAGTTCAACCTATAAATATAAACCAAGATAAAAGAAAGGGGTGTTGCTACACAGAGCCAAACACAGGAAATCTATATTCAATCCAAAACTGAGCTACATAATTTGTGGGTTTATGTTGCCTTATAATCTTCTCTTCCTATTCTAATCCTAGTGACATAGAGATTGAAAAGTAAAATCCTAGTCTAACTTGGAAAAGCTTATAATTTCCGGTCATTTAAGCTAGTAGTACAAAATAAAATCCTATTACATAAGGCAAACCTCAGCTAATCCTGTAAAAAATACGATCCATTTCTAAAACATTATTTAACTCTAAGACATAAAACAAAACCCTATAAGGAAGAGGAATAAGGGCGCCAATTAAGCTTAGGGAGAGAACTGGGCGTCTCAAGACCTGTTTTCCTCTGATCCAATTAGATTCCTTTATTTGGGGTTCAGTCCGTCATTTACTCTTCTCTTCAAGTCCGTCTTAAATCAAACACGTAATGTTAATGGGCTTGGCCTTTGAGTTAAATATATGGGTTTGGGCCTAGTGTTAGGGTTCTTCGATTATAAACTGTTAGGCTTCTTGAATCTTTTTCGTCCTATTTCTCGTCATAGGCCCAACAATGTCTCTCTTATACAGATTTGGATTCACATAAGGGCTCCCATTCGAAGATGTCGCATTTTCCGTGCTTCTTACTGGCTGATCTTGGTGGCTCTTCTCCTGGTGGTGGAGGTTGATCTCCTCTGATGTACTCATAAAAAATAGACAGGTTGTTATAAAGCAACGGTAGGCCTGCTGCATACATGATGCATGCAACAATATATATTTTTTAAATCGTAGAACCGGTGGTTCAAAT
Organism: Knoxia roxburghii; assembly: GCA_030378225.1. NCBI lineage: Eukaryota > Viridiplantae > Streptophyta > Magnoliopsida > Gentianales > Rubiaceae > Knoxia > Knoxia roxburghii. Next base: position 36,636,734 of record CM059420.1, on the reverse strand, counting down.
TATCAGTTCTCCATTGCCTGTTCCACAGTTTTAAATATGTCTGTCAACTATGGCTGACGGTTCCGATTCTAATTCCAGAACTAGCGGTTTGGTTCCACGGTTTCAGTTCTTGGGCATGCCTAGCTTGGAGTTTGAAAAAGGACAAGTAGTTGGCGATAGTGAAAGATAGAAACCCTGAAAATGGAAGTCCCGGTCTCTCCTGCTTCTCGTACTTCAACCCTAGTATACAAAACAGTTTACGCGGTCGCCATTTTTTCAAAAGAAATTTTGAGGACCTCCAAGCTGCTGCAATGTGAGAGTTGTCAAGCCACTACGTGAGTAGCGGAAGCCTGAAGACCGAACAGGTACTTTTTTTACAATTTCATATGCACATTTGCATGAATCCAAGAATTCAACCACCATATTAGTAAGTTCTGTCAATCATTAACCATCAAATTCAGGGGAAGGATGTTAAATAACTGAACAGCCCTATTGAAAAATCTAATATCTAGATTGTCTTCTTTATCTTGGGTAAGGTTCAGTAATTGACGCCTCAGCTATAGATGCTAGCATTGATTCGGTATTTTCTTGATCAGATCCAAAATCCAGCCTCAGGCTTTTTGATCTACTCTTGCAGCTAACCGCAGGGGGATTCAGAGTTGGCAGGTTAACAGAGTTACGATTCAGCATGTACACCACTGAAGCCATGGTTGGCCTTTTATCTGGATCTTCTTCCACACACAATAAACCAATGTGGACACACTGAATCACTTCATTCTTCACGTAACAATCTCCAATAATGGTTGGATCTAAAAGTGCCAAAGGTGTGCCGTCTCTCCATTGTCTCCAAGCCTGCTTGTCACAATTTCCAATGTTTTGAGTTCCATTTGATCATTTCCAATGTTACGGTATTTTTCTGACAAATTAGGGACTTCCCAGGTTGGTTGCAAACTCTGGTTTGAGATTAGCAACTTACATAGCTTATAAGGTCTTCAGAATCTTCTGACTTGTAAAAGCAACTGTTCTTTTTCCCAGTAATTATTTCAAGAACTACAACTCCAAAACTAAACACATCCGACTTTACGGAGTACTGACCTCTCCGCGTATATTCAGGAGCCATGTAACCACTGCAAAACACAAACAGATGATGCTATCAAGTATTGCAAACCACAACAAACGGTCTTCTGTCCTGAGTTTTCTTGTGATTTTACAAACTGTAGTTTTGATAATCTCGCCTGATTTATCTTTGAGCTGACCTCGGAGCAGACTTTTAAAGTAAATTCAAACACAGGTGATAGATATGGCAGCATAAAAAATCAATCAATATTCTTATGTTTATGGAAAGATCAGATAAATTGTACAACTTACAATGTCCCAGCAATCCGGGTTGTGGTTCCTTTGTGTTCATCAACTCCACAAATCTTTGCCATTCCAAAATCTGCTATCTTTGGATCCATACTTTGATCCAGCAATATATTACCAGTCTTGAGATCACGATGTACAATTTTAAGACGAGAATCTTGGTGTAGGTAAAGAAGTCCTCTTGCTATTCCTCTTATGATGTTGCGCCGTCGTGACCAGTTCAGTAATCCTTGCTTCTCAGGGTCTTTTCGAAGATCAGATACAATAGTTTGGCTGTGTTAGTTCCCTAAACTACAAAAAGCTCCATAATCAAGCATTCAAATGAAGGAAATACCATTATCAGTTCTCATAAAACAATAACTTCCACAGATACAAACATTTTCTTTGCTACCCATTCACAAAAGAAAATAGGTTTTGACCAATATGGGAAATTTCCAGTAAGCAACCCACCAAAGAGAAAGTAGTCAAGGCTTCTATTTGGAACAAATTCGTAGACAAGTATCTTTTCCTCTCCTTCCAAACAAAATCCCAATAGTCGAACCAAATTCTTATGTTGAAGATTGGCAACAACTCCAATTTCGTTCTTGAATTCTGCAGCTCCTTGCCCTGAGTTTCTAGACAGCCTCTTCACAGCTATGTATTGTCCATTTGGTAGCTTTCCCTGTTAGCTAACAAGAAAATGATTATACGTCCGACTTTAAATGTGTGCATGGTATGTTTATATGCATGTTTCCAGGCACTTTCTGATCTATGCACATACCTTGTAGACACAACCAAATCCACCTTGGCCAACTTTATTATCAGCTGAAAAGTTATTGGTGGCACTTTTTAATTCAGTCAGGCTATATTGTAAAGATTCAGGATGCATGGTTATGTTCTCGCCGTCTGCATAGGAGACATCATAAGCACTGAATTTACTTTGCCACTCTATGGAAGTTAGGTGAATTTTTTGAAACAGAAAAGCTGGACTTGAGAAATCTATCTCTAGCCTTGTGTGTATCCCAAACAATCCTTGTACATATTTTACCTGTTGCATCCTGCCTGTTGGAACGACGTCTGTTAGTTGATCTCTTTTTTGTTAAAACAAAAGCGACAATAGCTAGCACAATACAGGAAACAACTGATGGAGGAATAGCAATAACCAAGGAGCGTACAGAGTTGCGCAATTTCTGTGAACCAAAAGACGCCCCTGTGTTTGCATGCAAGTTTGGGGTAAGACGCTGTGAAACATGAGCTTTGATTTCAAAGTAGTTATTATCAATTTGTGCCTAGTTACTCAATGAATCTTTCTCTAATATGAAGTTAGGAATGATACTTTCATGACTGAATAGGTCAAAATTTTAGAAAAGCAAGTGTTTCCAGATGAAAAACACATAGACAGTACAAAATATCAAAGTTTTGGATTCACTGAGCTTAATATATTAAAGTATATGGCTGCAAACTTCACAAAAATGGTTACCTTTACTGCTTGGAGGACCCGGAAGATGAGGAGGAGGTAGAGGCTGAAGATTAGGTGTTGTGGGCTCTGGTGGAGGGGCTACAACTTTGTAAAATGAATGTGTATCGTACCTAATATTGCAGCTGGGAAAAAGAACTGCAGCTCCCTGACTATTCCTACAGCATACGGGAAGATAATCGATGGCGTGTGTAAGGCATATTCCGCAGTCCCAACTTGAAAGATCCGGAGTGCACTGTCCTAGAGCATATACCCTCTCCTGAAAAGATGTAAAATTAGCATCTTTAACGGCAAATTTCTTGCCCGAAACATCATTTGCAGCCTGTTTCCTGATCTGTGCAAATATATCACCTAAAACCTGGCTGAACAAGTTCGTGTCGGTCACGTTCTGCGGATTATTCATAAACCAGCCAATCCTTGTATCCATCGTGGAAAAGATGGATTGATTTGAATAGCGCAACATGCAGTTTTCGTACCAGATAGTAGCACTTGTTTCGTTCGGGCACAATCCTGGAACATCAGACTGGGCTGTTTTTAGGCAATCTTGACAATCACTGGTTTTAACATCGCCCCGACAGAGAAACAGGCCGTAGACTCCACCAAAAGTGTAATTATAGAATCCATTTGGCTGAGAAGCATTTGAAACCAGAGCAGAAAGGAGAGTATCCAGGCTTCTTCTGTAAATCCTTCCACTAGTGCTATTAGTGTTATACATTGTGTTGTTTGGACAATCATAAGCCAAAGGACTAGAATTACCTTCATCGAAACAAAGTAGTAAAAACAGAAGCCAAAAGGCAAACAACACTAGAAGATTTCTGGATACCATCGTGGTAACAGGGTATCAAAAGCTTTGAACCTTTTTAGTGCTATTATCTATGAATCTTCAACTTCTGATCCTTGTTAAACATATAAAAGGTTGCTGATTTGAACTTGCGGGTCAGCTTTAATTGCTATTAATATGAATCACGCGTTTGGAAAAAGAAAAATATTGGGTTTGCGAAGACTTGTCTGAAGAGCGGGGTCGTCCCCTCAAAAGTGAGATAGACTTTCACTTCTGAAACTAGGAAGAAACTAGGAAGAAGAAGACAAGACTGTGATTCTGAACCAATTAGAGATTGTTTGGGACAGTTCAACTTATTTTCCTTGTTCTTCTTTCGCAATTGTATTTCACTAAATCACATTATTATTAAGCAATTAGTTACACATTTTCTTCAATACCAACAAGGTTTACCATGGACATTATTTCAACAGTTTGGGCAAATTTTTTTGTGACTTGTATGCCAAGGAAAAAATGTTAATATATCAAATTAGCTAAGTAGGGAATAAATACAAAAGGTGGGTATTTACAAAGGTCAACAACAGTGAATCCTAGGTTCCTTTTATAATTTTGGTGCATCAAACCGAATGAGCAGTCGTGATAGGCATAAACAAGCAAGTTGTAGAAAAATCGAACCATGTGTCTGCTGAACGAAGTCATATTCAAGTACTAGTTCATAATGTCTCAAACCACATTATATAACTAGAGTTTTCTTTAATTGAGTCTTGCATATTTTTCCTTCAAATCCATTATCGATACTAATATCATTATTAATTGAAGGAAAAGCACAACTGAGTCCGGACTGCTTGGTTTGTGTGTGTATACAGTGAGATTTCTCATCTTGGATATGGTTCAGTAATGGACGCCTCAGCTATAGATGCTGGCATGGATTCGGTATTTACTTGATCATATGCTAGATGCATGTTTTCTGATCTACCCTGCCAGCCAACTGCGGGGCGATGCAGAGTTGGCAGGCTAGCAGATGTTCCATTCAGCATGTACACCACCGATGCCATGGTAGGCCTTTTCTCTGCATCTTCTTCCACACATGACAAGCCAATGTGGATACTCTGAATCACTTCATTCTTCACATAACAATCTCCAATGGTTGGATCCAACATAGCCAAAGGTGTGCCGTCTATCCATTGTCTCCAAGCCTGTTTGTGACAGTTTCCAATGTTTGATTCAGTATGAAAATAATGAATTCCAAACATTTAGGAAGGATTTGATAGTTTCTCACTCCTCCTACACTATTCAGACATTTCTTCTGAGAACTCAGATACTTCCCAGAGAATAGTTGGCCATCTAGTCTAGGTAACATGAATAATGCCCTCAACTGAATAATCTAATCAAGTATCCTCCTCTGTTCATACTTGTACATAGTGCATATATGAAAGCATTGCCGTATTCAAAATTCATGATTCGACCATGGACTTGGAAAAATAACTCGTCAATATAAATAAAGAAATAAACAACTTGGTTGCAAGATCAGCACTTACATAGCTTATAAGGCCTTCAGAATCTTCTGATCGGTAAAAGGAACTGTTCTTCTTCCCAGTAATTATTTCAAGAACTACAACTCCATAACTAAACACATCTGACTTTACAGAGTACTCACCACGTCCTGTATATTCAGGAGCCATGTAACCACTGCAAAACACAACAAATGGTGATTATCTCCCAGACAACTGCAAATGATATGCTGTGCTGCTTTTTCTTGGGATATTATAGTTACTTTGATAATCTGGTTAAGCTTTTAGGAATAATATTCTTGAAGACATGTCTAATCATTCTTGGCCTCACATCAGATTGTTGAAGTAAATTCAAACACTGGTGATTGATAGAGATGGGGCAGCATCCAAAACTAATTAATACTGTTATATAAAAGGATTACTCCAAGAACTTACAATGTCCCAGCAATCTTAGTTGTGTTTGCTTTAGATTCATCAACTCCAAAAATCTTTGCCATTCCAAAATCTGCTATCTTTGGATCCATACTTTCGTCCAACAATACATTGCCAGCTTTAAGATCACGATGCACAATTTTCAGTCGAGAATCTTCATGTAGGTAAAGAAGTCCTCTTGCTATCCCTCCTATGATGTTGCGCCGTCTTGTCCAGTTCAGTAATCCTTGTTTCTCAGGGTCTTCGCCGAGATCAGATAAAATACTTTCCCTATGTTAGTTTTCTGAACTACAATAAGTTCCATTATCATGCATTGAAAAGAAGAAAAATACTACTTCCTTAATCCAGCAAAAAGAGTCATGTTTGTTGAATTGAAACAGTTAAAGTAGTGTACAAGTTTCCAGTAAGCAACGAACCAAAGAGAAAGTAGTCGAGGCTTTTATTGGGAACGAATTCATAGATGAGTATATTTTCCTCTCCTTCCAAACAAAATCCCAACAGTCGAACCAAATTCTTATGCTGAAGCTTGGCAACAACTCCAGTTTCATTCTTAAATTCTGCTGCTCCTTGCCTTGAATTTCTAGACAGCCTCTTCACAGCTACGCGTTGTCCATTTGGTAATTCACCCTGTTGATTTGAATATGTAGTTAGTAAATAATTATACATCAACTTATATGTGTGCATCCTTAGTGCGTTTATATGGATGTTTCAAAGCACTTGCTATATTTATTTATGCACATACCTTGTAGACAGCACCAAATCCACCTTGGCCAATTTTGTTATCAGCTGAAAAGTTATTGGTGGCAATTTTTACAACAACCAGGCTATACTGTAAGGATTCAGGATTCATGGTTATGCCATCTCCATCTGCATAACAGACACATGAGCACTGAAAAGCTAGGACTTTAGAAATTTATCCCTAGCCTTCTATGTTTCCCAAACAATCCTTATGTGTATATTTTACCTGTTGCATCCTGCCTGCTGGCATCAAGTCTGTCAGTTGATCTTCTTTTTATAAAAACAAAGATGATAAATAGCACAATACAAGAAGCAACTGATAGAGGAATAGCAATAGCCAAGGAACGTGCAGAGATCCGGGATTTTCCTGAATCAAAAGAAGCACCTGCATTTGCAGAGAACATCGGTTTCAAAGGCTGTGAAACATGAGATTATAAGTTTTTACAAAAAATGGTTACCTTTACTGCTTGCAGGACCCGGAAGATGAGGAGAAGGTAGAGGGGGAAGAAAAGGATAAGGTGTGGGCTCTGGTGCAGGGGCTTGAACTTTGTAAAATGAATATATTTCATACCTAATATTGCAACTGGGGAAAACAACTCTACCTCCCTGCCGATTAGTACAGCAGCTGGGGAGATTTGAGATAGCATCTCTAAGGCACATTTCACAGTCCCAACTTGAAAGATCCGGAGTGCACTGTCCTAAAGCGTACACATTCTTCTGAGTCGAAGTATATTTAGCTTCTTCAACTGCAAATTTCTTGCCACACACACCCTTTGGAGCCCGGTTCGCGATCTTTTCGAATGTGTAGCCTAGAACCTGCTTCAACAATTTCATGTTGGTGACATTCTGTGTGTTCACCAGATACCAGGATTTGCTTGTGTCCAATTTGAAGAGGAGGGGTTCCTCTGAAAGGTGCAAATTGCATATATCATAATACAAAAAAGCTGTATTTGTAATCGGGCAGAGGCGGTAAAACTCAGACGTTGCTGTTTTCAAGCAATCACTACAATTGCTGCTTGTAACATCTCCCCGACAGAGATATGAACCATAAACAACAATTTCCTTGGAGAAGAAGATCCTTGGGATAGTAAAATTATAGAAACCATTGGGTGAACTAGTGGACATGAGGAAATCCAGGTTGATTCTGCTAGTATTCATGGCTGCAATGTCATGGTTAGTAATATTGTAGATTGTAGTGTTTGGGCAAGAATATCCCAAATAAGAGTTGCCAACATCAAAGCAAACTACAAGGCATAGAAAGAAGCAAAGAAAGAGTACTGAGGGGTTTCTTGTGATCATCATGCTGATCTAAGTGCAGGGTATCAAAGGCTTCTACTTTTTTCTAATATATCAACTTTCGACTTTCTCCATTGTTGTTCAATTTAATGTTGCTAAATGCTAATTGAGCTTGTTATCTGGTAATTTTCCTTCCTCCCATGAAAAACAAGATTTTCTTCAGACAAACTATAAGCGTTTATACCTCAAGATACAACTAACAAAACAACATGGAGCAAAGTCACCTTTAATATTGAAGGTGGAAATGCAATTTTGGTAGGTTCCGTAAAATTTCGCCTTCGCCGCCCCTTCAAAAGTATTCATTACTTTTGAAAATATTTGATCACCACTTTTGAAAATTTAAATACTTTTAAGTTATAAAAAAAAAAAAAATTATGGACCAAAATTGTTTAAAATTTTAAACGTAATTGACATTTTTAGGGGCCTTCAAAACATAATGGGTATTTTTTGAAAGGTCTATATATATTGGACTGAAATAAAAAAATTCGTCAAATCGTAATAAACTAAAATTACAATTTTTCCTTTAATTTAGTGAAAATAAATTATTTTTTCTTAATCAAAATTAAGCGTTGAAATCTTGTATCACCTCCCAACAATAATTTATATCATTAGTACAAAAACCCAAAATAAAATATAATATAAACAAGAGCGCTATATGTTAGTGGTTGGCACATCTTAGTAAAAATTAATAAATTTTAAATTTGAGTCATTTAAGTTTAGGTTTAGATTTTTTTTTACTAAAAAAAATTAAATAATTTATAATTATATTTTATGAAACTTTTGTGGGACAAAAGGATAGTACATGGACTAAAGAAAAAAAAAATGCCACGTCCCCTCCGAAGACTTTTGCAGAACCAGGTCAACCTAATATATAAAAAAGCTGATGCGTTGTTTGTTTCAAAAACAAATTTTAATTTTTTCATTACAAAATAAAATTTTCTTTTCTAAAATTCTGTTGACATAATTTAATAATAATAATAATAATAATAAGCCCTTTTCAATATATTTTTTCTCCTCTCACTATAAAAATTTTCTTTTAAAAAAAAGAATCTATATTTTCAAAACAAAATATCAAAAGAATAAAACAAACATAACCTTAGTTGGAGACGTACTCCATCGACTTTGATGGGGAATGAATTTGGAAAGAGTGGGAGAGGGGCTTAGCACAGCCCGTATACCCTGTACCACTGTGTACATGTACCTACTGTTCATATCCCACTCTCACTACTATATCGTATTTACACGCGCGCGACCGCTCAAAACCCACTTGCTGGACGTTTCCTTTTTCAAAACCCACAACTTCCTTCCCATCAAAAGCTTCCATAACTTCCAGCGATCAAACCCTAAGAAACTTATTCCTACTTCCAATCTTCAAAAATCCAGACGAAAAACGAATCGGACGAAAATTTCTGACAAAGTTTCCGACAGAGAAGAGCAAAAACCCACCGGAACAACTTCAATCCAGGCAACTTACGTCCCGCAACGTTCATGCACTACATCGGAACTTCACAAAACTACAGGTAATACATTGCAAAATCTACTACATCGTTTACTATAAACTGTTTTTCACTGGAATTGATGGATTTTCGAAACCCTAGTTTCCCGTATTTGCTGCATTCGATTATAATGCTATACTAGACGTTGTTCTGTTACCCTTCAGACTACTGTAAATAATGCTCTATTACTCTAAATAATGCTATATTACTCTAAATTTTACTAGACGTTGCATCGTCTTTGTTATTTCTATTTGTACTGAAATTAAAATTCTGTGTTTCCTAATGGACGTTGCGGTATTTATTGATGGACGTTGCGATAGTTATTGATGGACGTTGCGGTAGTTATTGATGGACGTTGCGGTAGTAATTGATGACGTTGCTGCTTGTTTATCTGTCAAACATAGAATTATTTTTGTTTCAAATTTGACTTTGTGATATATTTTATACGAATAGGATGATTCACAATCTGTTTGGTTTTTGAATTGGAGGAAATAACAGTTTTTTTTCTGTGTTTCCTAATGGACGTTGCGGTAGTAATTTTTGGGACGTTGTTAGACGTGGTGGACATGTAACTGGACGTTGCTGCTTTGTTTTTCTGCCAAAAATATAATTGTTTTTGTTTCAAATTTGACGTTGTGATATATTTTATACGAATAAAAATCTGTTTGGTTTTTGAATTGGAGGAAATAACAGTTTTTTTTTTTTTTTTTTTGTGTTTCCTTATGGACGTTGCGGTAGTATTTTTTGGGACGTTGTTAGACGTGGTTGGTATGTAACTGGACGTTGCGGTAACTTTTCTGTTTGTTTAATTTAATAAAAAATAACATTGTGTTTGTTGTAGGTATGTTATAGAAATTTGGTGACCAAAAATGTGATTTGTGTTTTGTATTTATGAAAAAATAATAAAGTTTTGGTCTTTCTTGTTGGACGTTGCTGTAGTCTTTTTTACAGACGTAACTGGACGTTGTAAACATAATGTTACCAATTTTGTGTTTTTGTTTCTGATAATTATTTCCGTGGTTCATTACAGGATGGTTAAATACAAACAATCCGCAATAAGATCAAAACCAAATACAGATGATGAATATATAGATGATGATTTCGAGACAGATTCCACGCCAACACCAACACCAAGTAAATCAAATCCTGCCGCACCAAGTGAAGACGACTCCCAAATTCCATTAAACCAATACATACTAAAACAAAGAAAATCCAGCCCTCATATTTCTTCAAAAAAGCTGGATTCCCTTGTTCATGCAGCAACAAAACACATCCTCAACCCTCAAAAACAACCACAGCCAAAGCAGAAACAGAAACAGGCTGCTAAACCAAAAAGACTGAGAGACGAATCAGAAACTGAAGAAGATGAACCACAACAAAAAAAGAAACAGGCTGCTACACCCAAAAAAACACAAAAAAAAAGCAACCTGTAGCAGAAAAACCTACAAGGAGACCAAGACTTCAATCAGGTATGAATACTTTATGATCTTCTTAATTTCATATTTTCTATTATCATATCAACATGTTCTTTTAGGACGTTGCGGTAGTTATTTTATGGACGTAACTGGACGTTGCTGTATTATAATAGACGTTGCGGAATATATTTTGTACGTGACTGATTTTTTTCATTTATTTCCATCACAGTTGGTCAAAAAAATCAACAAAAAAAATCTCCCAAAAGGACCAAATCCAAATTCCAAACAAGGACCAGCATTGCTGCAATGTACAAGCTTGTACGACATTTGACTGAGCAGCAAAAACAAGCAGTCAGAGACATTGGATTTGGATCCTTGCTTGACATCAACTTAAATCAACTGCCATGTGGATTAGGAGAACATCTGTTGCAATCTTTCAGAATCTCAAACAACAGGTGCAAAATCCAGTTGAACAGTGGCAGCATTGATATTCAAGAAGAAGATGTCAGGCATGTCTTTGGAATACCACGTGGTGGTATTAAAATTGAAGAATACACCACTTCTGATCTGTATTCTGACGAATACAAGACAGAAATGGAAAAATTCCATTCCAGACATCCAGGTTCAGTTAACAATGAAGGGGCTCAAAGAAAACCAACAACAACTCAGATGGCAGATTATATCAAGCAACACAAAGAGTATGCTGATGATGACTTCAAAATTGATTTCACAATCTACATGGCAACAACTCTCCTTTGGGCTTACACGGATTTAAGTTGCCGACAATCTCTACTGAAGAGTGTCAAAAATGTAGATAACATCAGGAACTTGAACTGGTGCGAGTTCACCATCAGAGGCTTGATACAATCTGTCAAACACTGGCCATTAACATCCAGGATGCATATGCAAAAGTTCTCGACAACTTAGGACCAAATCAAAATCCAATCCATCTTGAGGTCCTAACAATGTTTGCAAGCATAATGGATGAGGAGAAAAAAGGCCAATATCCTGAATTCAAATACATGCAGACTAATTTATTAGAATATGCGGATCTGCCTTGGAAAGATCAAAATAACAAATGCGATTGCGGAATATTCACAATAAGGTAATATTAATTCTCTTCCTACTTGTTTTATTACTTGTTCATGTGACGTATATAGACTTTTTGAGTTAGTTAATAATTGCTGTTTCAGTTTGCTGTCGGACGTTGCGATAGTTGATTTGTTCGACGTAGGTAGACGTTGTTGGTATTAACTGGACGTTGCGGGTCATTGGTATTGCTTATTATTGTTAAATTGCTATTATGCTAAATAACTTCCACTATTTTGTGTTTACTATCAGGCACATGGAGATGTATGAAGGTCATTTGGAATTCAATTATGACAATCTTCTCATCGAAAGTAAGAAGGCAAATGACAAAAGCGTATTCATCAGGTTGCGAGCCAAGTATTCATACAACATCCTGATGTCTCCATCGAACATGATAAAAGATGAGATCAAGCAAAAAGCATTGGACTACTACCAGACCAATTATCATCTTTTATCAACCATGGCGCAGGAGTCATTGCCAATGCCCACTGGGAAAAAAGAAAACGAAAGAGAAGAATATGATTTGCCTGATTCAGATCCAGAGATTGCCAATCCAAATCAGAAAAAACAACCGCCAAAGAAACAACAAAGGCAGAATCCCCGAAAATAAAATATAAATAGGTTTCTTTGTATATTTGTATATTTCTTATATTTGTATATACTTTCCACTATATATAACTTATCTATACTTTCTTCTATATATAATCAACACTCCATACAACGTCCAAAACAAACCAACCACGTCTTGCAACGTCCAAACAACGTCCAAGCAAAATCTCTTCATTCCGACGTTGCGATAGTTATTTTTAAGACGTTACTGGACGTGGCGGATATATCAAGAAAAATCAAAACTTAAATTATATAATATTTGTTAACAATAACCGTAAAACGTCCTGCCACTTATACAACGTCCTAAAAACGTATTACTACGTTTGTGTTTCAATAAAATAAGAAATGTTTCTCTTTTCAAAGCAGACGTTGCGATAGTTGTTTAGGGGACGTTGACGGACGTTAGTGGACGTGGTGAGACATTCACATTCAAAATATTCATCATTTACGTCACAAAAACGTCCTGAAACGTTGAGTATACAAACAGACGCGTCTTTCAAACTTCATTCACTGCATCGAACAAAAAACCGTACGACTTTCCATCAATTCATTCAATTTCCTCAACCACTTATTAATAGTTCGAACGACATTCATATTAATTGCCCAACCAACCTCGTACATTCAACATTAACTCTTCCAAAAATTCTACAATAAACAAGACCCACGTCCGGCAACGTCCATACAACATTTCCTCTGCTTTTCTTCTTCCCTTGCAAAAAAACCAAGCCCAAAATTTCCTCTGCTTTTCTCAACAATTTCCTCAATGGCCCTTCGTTTCATTATTCGTGACCTGAATATGTTTGAAGAAAACCAAGAAACACAACAACAAATGCCGCAACCACGACTGCCCCTTCCGCTTGGCCATATGCCGATGAAGCATATGTTGAATGTTGAAAATAATTCAGAACTGAAGGTATTTCTCGACAATAATGAAATGTCGGGATTGGTGCCAATGAACCGCAATTTCGTTAACATATCATTGGTGCTAGAGTTCTATGATGCCCTACTCAACAAAAAATCAGTAAATGTACTGAAAGTGAGGGGTTGTAGATTTAGCATATCAACAAGAGCAATAAACTCGCACTTGTGCTGCAGGAACCCAGGTCCGGATGCACTAACACATGACGCTATCCAAAGAAGTATGCCGACCAACGAAGAAGTGAGAGCAATATTAAAGCAAAACGTTGACGTTCCAGATGATTTTTGGACCATCAGATTGGAGGATCTGAACCGTTTTGCAATAACATTGTACACCTTCCTACGTTTCAATGTCGCTGCAGGAGAAGTCTCCAAGGCATTCGGGTTGCAACTGTTAATTGCCACGATGGCAAGAAAAAGAATAAATTGGGGCGACATCATCAAATACTACATGGAAGACGTTGGCACCAGATGGACTCGAAGTATCCTTTACCCCAGCCTAGTCATGGACCTGTGTTTAATGGAGGGGGAGATATACCACAATGATGATGAAATGGTGCCACTTCCTGGGTATCTTGATGACATCTCTAGCGTTCTTCATGACATTAGCATTGGCAGACGAAGACATGTACAAAATCCTACGCTTGAACCATCCTCAAGCGTAGGTAGCAATTAAAACGTAGTACTACGTTTGTGTTTCAATAAAATAAGAAATGTTTCTCTTTTCAAATCAGACGTTGCGATAGTTGTTTAGGGGACGTTGAAAGACGTTGTAGGACGTGGTGAGACATTCAACTTCAAAATTGACAGAACAACGTCCACAAACGTCAAAAACAACTAGCACCACGTCCACAAACGTCTACATCCATGCATGTCAACAACGTCTTCGCTGAGTCAACAACGTCTCAGAACAACTTCCGCAACGTCCAAAAAACAACTTTCGCAACGTCTAAAACCAGGCATCTACACAACCAAAAATAAAATTTTGAAATTCCTTATGGACGTTGAGAAACGTAACAACTACTAATAAAACACAACTCATTATGCCACTACGTCCTACTACGTCCAATTACGTCTACAAAATCTCAAATTAAAATCAATAAACATTCATTTTCCAAATCAAATGTTTATTACAACTACAAATTCATCTCAATTCCTGTAATCATATAACTCAACTACACCTTCTGAACTGTTCCTTTTCTTTTTCCTACCTCTCGAAATATTCCTTTTTTTCTCCATTGTACTCTTTGGCCGTACATTTCGAACACCTTTTGGTCTCTTTCCTTTCGGATCTCTAATTTCTCCTTCTGTACCATCATCATCATCATCATCATCATCCACATCTTCACCTCCTCCTTCCAATCTAATACCAGCTAAATCAGCAATGCAATCTCTAAGATCTTTGAATTTATCATCTATAATTTCACGAGCAATAGAACTAGACTGACATAATTGAATCAATCTCAAATATTTCTTGCTAGCAGCATGCCTCCAAACAGAACAATAAACATAATCTCCTTCATTTCTCGGACGTGAATTGTGAAATTGAGTCTGACGGCCATATGTCACACCCTTAGTCCACCTTTGCAATATACACCTATCGGGTAGTACCTATAACAAAAAAAAAAAAAAAAAAATTAATCAACAAAACAAGTTTCACAACAACAACGTCTGGTATTTTATAATCAACGTCCATAAAAACATACTCGCAACGTCCAATTAACACATTAACAACGTCACCGAAAAAAAAAACAAAAACTGAATCAATAAAAATTCATACCTTCACACAATTCAGGTTAAAAACACGAAGTGAATGACCGCATAATATCCCAACTTCATTGAAATATTTGCAGCTGCATTCTATCCAATACGTCAACTTATCAAACAACACAACATGTTGAAAAATATCTTCTCCATCCCACCAGACATGATATTGAATTAACCTGTCATCTTCACAAACCTTTTCATAATTGTATAAAGTCATGTCTTTAAACTGAGTCTCAAACATACGATATGCATTAATTGTGTAAACTTCAGAAGCTTGAATTAACATCGAATGTTTCGGAACAAACAAATCCGGCTTCCCTTGATGACACCTGTAGTCTTCTTCATTTTCGTTATTCCTCCAGTCATTCACCACATCTACAAACTGATGGTAAAAATCGCAAAGTGATGATGTTTTGCTTAGACGCCTTGAAATCGAACGATTTGTTGACTCACTCCTTTGAGATGAGAGAACCCCTCCAGAAAAGTAATCTTTGTTAAATGCAGGACACCATTTCTCGCGAATCTCATATAGATCATTCAACCACTTAATATTTCCACATTCATATTCAGCAACCATGCTGCAAAAAAAAAACCGCAACGTCAAAAACAAAAACCGCAACGTATGTAAAAACAATATTGCAACGTCCAATAAAACACTACCGAAACGTCAAAAACAAATACCGCAACGTATGTAAAAACAATATTGCAACGTCCAATAAAACACTACCGCAACGTCAAAAACAAATACCGCAACGTATGTAAAAACAATATTGCAACGTCCAATAAAACACTACCGCAACGTCAAAAAAAAATACCGCAACGTATGTAAAAACAATATTGCAACGTCCAATAAAACACTACCGCAACGTCAAAAACAAATACCGCAACGTATGTAAAAACAATATTGCAACGTCCAATAAAACACTACCGCAACGTCCTTACCTGTCCCAAACGTGCTGAAACTCTTCCTTTGTAACCACACTGTAAAGAAGGCGTTGAAAAAATTTAAAAAAACCTGCGTTATCACGCAATGAAGGTAAGTTCTTCCGGAAGTTCTCACTTATATGCCAAAGACACAACCGATGACGAGTTGATGGAAATACATCCTTTATAGCTGCTGCCATCGAAAAAGCTTGATCTGTCATCAAAGTAATCGGTGCTTGACCATCCATGGACCTCAAAAACGTCTTAAACAACCAATTAAATGATTCAATCTTCTCATTCTTTATAAAACCAATTCCAAACATAACATTACGGCAGTGATTTTCCATCCCAACAAATGGTCCACATATCAAACCATACTTGTTTGTCCTATAAGTCGTGTCATGAACAACCAAATCTCCAAATATCTTGTAGTCTGCCTTCATTTGTCCATCACGCCAAAACAAATTACACAATGATGAATCGCTGTCCAGCTCAAAATCAAAATAGAAATCCTGTTCATCAAAAGACCTTTTCTTCAATATCTCAAAAAGTGTATTTGCATCACAACCATCAATGGTCTTTTTCTTCTCAATTTCCATACGATTATAAACATCTCGTGAAGTAAAACCTACTTGAGATGTTCCACCAGCCTGTTGCAAAAAAAAATAATAATAATAAATAAATAAAATTTATAACTACAACGTCCACAAACGTCTGTAATACTACTCTCGCAACGTCATGAAACGTCTGTATTAATACTCTCGCAACGTCCACTTACGTCTACATTAATACTCTCGCAACGTCCACTTACGTCTACAGAAAAACTATTTAAAGTACATTACCTCTTTGCACAACACTCTGTAACCATCTGAAACACGAACTCCAGAATCCTTCAAAGTCTTCAAATAATCAACTGATAAAGAATTCATATTTCTACTAGAACGCAATAAGTGTCTCTGATGTTCAAAGCACATCTCGTGATTGTGTTTCCTGAAATGCTTCTTGACCTCCCAAATACCATCATCAATTCTCTTAAATTCAACCAGGGCATTACATTTCGTTCGAACATCCAATTTAGAATAAATCCTCTCATTCTCAGTCTTATTTTTATAATCCTTCTCACCTTGCTTCGAACACACAAACTGTCTAATATATAACCCATCTTCCTTGCTACGAGACCTATGCTTCCTAATACTAAAACCCAATTCGAAAGCATATTTGTTATACAAATCGTATGCCTCATCTACGCTACCAACTCTCTGACCAATCAATGACAGCATCGACTCATCGTCCATTGATTCCATATCTGGAAAAAAAAAAAATTATAACAACTTAAACAACGTCCCACTTATTACTTACGCAACGTCCCAACACGTCCAAATTATTACTTACGCAACGTCCAGATAAAAATCACAAAAACTAGAGAAAAATATCATATCACGCAACGTCACACTTATTACTTACGCAACGTCCCAACACGTCCAAATTATAACTTACGCAACGTCCATATAAAAATCACATAAAAACTCGATAAAAATCTCATATCCCGCAACGTCACACTACGTCCCACTTATTACTTACACAACGTCCAGAAACATCACAATAAAACAAAACAAACAACATCGCATTTAGCAACGTCCAAAAACGTCTCAATTATACCTTACGCAACGTCCAGTTACAACGTCCTCGAACAAAACGATCAAAATATCAACATCACAAAGACGAATCATACGAATGGAACAACAATTTTCAAACGATCGAAAATCATAATTTTCAAAAAACATACTATAAGAACAACAATTAAACAACAAAAACATCAATCACGAACATAAAAAAAAAAAAAAACAACGATCAAATTTCGATCCAATACCTTTATTAACAATTTCAATGATTTCAGAAGCAGCGCAATTCGAAAAACTCTGGTTCTAATCGCTCTCGTTCAGTTTTTGATCGCTCTCTTTCAGTTTTTGATCGCTCTCGTTCAGTTTTTGATCGCCCTCGTTCAGTTTTTGAAAAAAAAAAGTGCAACCACCACATTTTGAATGTATATATACCCAGGTTGGAAAAAAAAAAAAAAAAAAAAACTGGGCGCGTCACTAAATATTACTAAAAATGGAAAAAATACAGCCGGCTCAAAAAAAATTACTAATTATAGTAAGTGGTACATGTACACAGTGGTACAGCATATAAATTGCGGGCTTAGCATACTCTTACATTTTTCTGGAATGCAAGAGGGTTTAAGAAATTCCGTGATAGTTTCTTGTGATAATAAATTTTAATTATTTTGTATATATATATATTATATTTCATATTAATTTATATATATTGGCAACATATAGTTTTAGTAGATTATTTTTATTTTTATATTTTATTTTTTTAGTATTATTTTATTTTTTGTATATTTTTATATTTTTTAATAATAAAAATTATATTTAATAATTTAATATATCCTAACCCTCTAAAAAAGTGAATTCGTGGTGTTAAAAAAATATAAAAGTGTAAATGATTAAATATTACGTAAAAATCAACTGAAAATATAATATATATACAAAATAATTAAAATTTATCACATAAAGTACCATAAGAAAATGTCACATCTGATCCTAAACCGTGGAGGAGGACCCTTACTAATCAAAATTCCAGATTTGAATTAAGATTCATTATTATTATCATAATTTCCCTGCTACCAGGGGAGACATTTGCGCCACGGGTTTCATTTATTGGAGTCGGAAAAAATGGGCTTGTGATGTGAAGGTCGAAGTTCACAAATTCCAGTCTTCCTCAATAATTTTCACACTTCACCGTAAGTGATACGTCCGCCAGAGCCACCAATCTTTATCCTCCACAGAATTCTAAAATAATCAAAGGTAAAAGGTAAAAATCCCCCAATCAATTTGAAGCCTTCCTCTCTATTTCAATATATAGGTCCTTTTGACCAAAACATAAATATTAAGGATATAATTAATTTTTGAAAAGTCTTATATGTTTTAATGGTTAATCCTGTTATACTCCTATTTAATGTATTTTTTATAATAGTGTTATAGCTTAGAATAGTCATGACAAAAATAAATCCTAATGAAATTGTAAATTAAATAAGGGTAATAGAGTAAAAACAATGGATTGTTTCCTAGAAGTAAACAAGTGACTTATATTTTGACATATTTCTTAATAGATGAAAACGATTTATATTTTGAAATGGATGAAGTATTAATTTTCACGAGCATTCCAAAAAATTACATTCATTTCTTTTGCAAATTATATAACGTTAACACTCTAATTCTTATACTACGATTTATAGGACCATGGAATTAATATGGTCTACTATATTAAACACACACATGAGCGATTGCGAGCCTCTCACGCCTATTCACTTGATATAAACATAAGTTATATTTTTATATAATCTCATTGAAAATATATTTTTAATGTATTCTAAAAAAAAAGTAAAAATCTAAACAAAAACACTTTGATGAAATATTTTTAAACTTGATATAAACACAAATTTTGTTTGATATAATCACATATTGACTTGGCGTAAACTCTTAATAAGAAGAATAATACATTTCTAACATGTACTTTTCCATCCCCTTTTTAACCGCTAATTAAGATTGTTGCCGACAAGAATGACCCTGACTCCCCTTTTCAAACCCTCCCCTGAAACTACCCCTCAAATTTCGACGGCCACCCCTATGGAGCCATCAGAGTTATCCGATGGCCCTGAAAAATCCTTCGCACCAAAACCCCGCACCTTCGCAAGTTTATTCTAGGATAAATCAATCACCCCCATACTCCCAAACCCAAAACCCGTTGAGATAATCAATGGTAAGCCCCATCTAATATATAAAGAATCAGAGCTTGAGAAGCTAGCCGAGCCACATAAACTATCATTGGAAAATTCTCCTTCGTGAAGGAATTATCTGCCTGAGTCCCGTAAAAAATCTCACTTTCGTGCTATGTATTCCAGAATCAGAGATTTTAACCAAACCCAAACGCTCGTATAATACGATTCAAACCCTTTTCAAATACCACACGAGCACAAGATCTTAGTTTTACTTTATTCGATTTGTCACGCAACAATATTACGATAACTAATAAAAGCAGAAAGATAGAAATCGACATCTTGAAGCATGTTCCTTAAGAATTCGGTTGTATGACTCTGAGACGCGTCTAGAAATTGTGTAGGAAGTTATCTACCAAACGGATCAGCAAAACGAAATCAACACAAAAGTTTGTCGGAAAACCAGCACCTCCGCCGCTCTACGTATGTACGCACGCACAGCCGAAGAACCCGAAGCGCCGCCGCGTGTATAGACCGCGCGCAGCCCCGGAGAGGAAGTTGGTGCCGCTTGATCATGCTCACAGGCCGCTGCCGGAAAAACCAAGAGCCATGGCCGCTCGAGCGCACGCTATTTGAGGAGAGAGAAAACTTGAAGACAAATTCTGTTCTCTTTCTCACTCTAACTTTCTCTCTCTAGTTTCTTGGATTATGAAACTTATGAATTGTGCGTCTTGATTGCTAATACATTGTGTCTATTTATAGAGTTACAAGAGAGACCTTTAGTGGGCTTGAGTTAGGCCTTGTTGTTGGGTTTGGATTTATTAGTTTTCAAATCCAGTTAGATTTCCTAATTCTTGGATTTTCTAATTCTAATTGAACCAAAAGACTTAATTAATTAATTCAACTTTGTCAATTTAATAATTGACCCTTAGGATTAATTAACAAAATAATTAATTCATAATTAATCGTACCAATGACGGATTAATTATAAAATTACCACTCAAACAAGAATTGCTTCCGGAATCATTAAATTAATTACTCTTTATTCTCCCCACATCAAAGATATAGTGCTCGTCAATTTATTAATTTACTGATGAATTAATTAATTGACTTCTTATTATCCGAGACTAGTACCACTTGACTTTATTATTATACCGGACATAAAGTCCACCGGCCGGGTTTAGTATAATAAACCTTTCAAGTTCATCTCGAGAGCACCATCACCCCAGACGCACCGGTACATGGTTTCCGTTCGACAAGCAATAACACACTAAGCAACTAAACATGCATACCCGACCTACCGAGACTATAGACCTCAAGTGACCGCACTCTTTGGCAGATTAAAGTACACTATGTCTAATCCTCATGCTGTTCAGTTTGAATACATAAGTTATGCTCTTATTGTACTTTTTCCCAGTTAATATATCGATTTAATGTTTTGGTTTATATTTTGTGCATGTTTAGTCCATTTATATTATATAGTTCGATGATGAGGTGTCCGGTGTGACACAGTAGATCTCACCATTGGTTAAAAGACATAATATATAAATGAGGTTCGTAACCAAGACAGTTTTGGATACGCTGACGGTTTAGGTTATTATATGATTTGGATAATTGGTTTGTCTAAACTAATTGAATCATATAGATATGTCCGAGGCGTATTGAACTTGACCATTTAGAATGATTTGTCTTGTACTGATTTAATGACAATTCGTTCTTAGTATTCTGTCTCTAAATTCCTAGACTTGAGCGGGCATGAGGATTAAACATAGCGTACTTTGATCTGCTAATGGGTGAGGTCAAATGTGGCCAATAGTCTCGGTGGGTTGGGTGTGCGTGTTTAGTTACTTGATGTGCTGCTGCTTGTCGAAAGGAAACCATGTACCAGTGCGTCCGGGGTGATGGTGCTCCCGAGATGAGCTCGTTATGTTTATTATACTAAATCCAGCTGGTGGATTTATGTCCGGTATAATAAAAAGGTCGAGTGGCACTAATCTCAAAATGAAAGAAGTTAAATTAATAAATTAACGAGCACTAAATCTTTGATGTGGGGAGATTGAGAATAAATTAATATAGTTGTTTCGGAAGTAATCTGGTGTAGGATGGTAGTGTCAAACTTAATCCGTTTGTGATACGATTAATTTTGTAGTGGGTTAATTGAATACGTAGAACTAATTATTTAATTAATAACTTCTAAGGGTTAATTAAGTAATTAACAAAGTGACATTATTTAATTAATTAATTAAGTCTTAAGTTTCAATTAGAATTAAGAAATCCTAAAGATTAGGAAATCTAATTGGATTAGGATTATCCTATTAGATTAGTTACCTAATTGGATTAAGAATTTGATTAATTACCGAAACCCATTAGGAAGACCAATCCTAAACCAACTTGGGGTCTCTCTTGTAGCTCTATATATAGACAAGGGATTAGCAATTACATAGTACACAATTATTAAGTTTTCAAGACAAGAAAACTAGAGAGAGAAAAAGAAACGACGTTGCTGACAATTACATACATATTTTTGTCAAAAGAGTCCTCTGAATATTTTGTAGTTTAGATATTTTTTTGTTTTGAATCTGAACAAATAAGAGAGGATAGGCTTATCATTACATTTATAATTATAATATAAAACAAAAAGGTATAAGAATTTCTTTTTCTTTTTTATTATTTGTATTTGTTAATTTAAATTCTTAATTTTTTTATTATATTTATATTAAATTAAATATTTTAAATATTATTTTTTATTTTATTTATTTTTTTATTTATTTAAATTTTAAAATTTAAAGGGAATAATTTTCGGGCGGCGGGAAGTAAATTCCGACGGCGGCGGCAGTTCAATTCAGGCAGCGTCGAGCTACAGAATTTTTTTGGCGAGTCCTTTTGTGTAGATTGTTGATCAATTGCTCGCTAGATCGTTGCCCACACAACGCGCGATCAAAGTCTTGAGTCATACAAGCGATCACCTGAGTAACAAGCTTTAAGAGGTACTTTCTACGATTCCACTTTTAATTAGAAATTTGGTTACGTGATAAATCGAATGAGCACAAACCAAGATCCTGCGCAATGTTATTTCAAGCAAGGATTGGAACAGTGATTGTGTTAGAGTCTAGGCCTGGTCAAAGATTATGATTCTGGAATGCGTAGCACGAAAGTGAGTTTTTGACCGGCCCGGCCAGATAATCTTTCAATTGGTATCGAAGCCTAGTTTTGGGTTTTGTGCTTGTTCGATTTATTACATGGTTTTATTTACAGGTGGTTTAGAAATCCCAACTATTATGGTTACGTTTGTATGGTTTTTAATTAAACCCCGGGACATGTCCGGATTTGGTTTTATTATGAATGCTTATAATATTATAACCACGTACTGGAAGCTGTGTAGGATTAGATCAAATCAGTAGTAGGATTTTTTCTATGTAATTTCGATTTTAATTTTCCTAGAAGCCTTGTCGTAGGATAATTTTTTGAAATCGAAGGCATTATGGTGGGCAACTTGAATTCGTGGGTTTTGGGTTATCGTTAATTCGTAGAAACCCAGGAAGACCCAGAACGAATTGCAAGAAGACCAAATAGCTTAGGAAAAGTGAAGGAGAGATCGAAGGTGGCCAGCAGCGCCGGCTACGAATCGCGGGCGGAGGTCGCCGGCCGGCACCAGCAGCGCCGCCGCAGCGCAAACGCAGTAGCTGCTGCGTAGGCACGCTATAGCGGCCGGTTAGCTCGTGCGTTTGGCCCATTTTTCCTCTGGATTTCATTTTTTTTAAAATTAAATTTTTCAAGACTCAATCCATCGAGTGACGTGGCGGGACACGAGATCAAGGCAGAAGATGAAAGCAATTAAAACCATGATAGTCGAGAAATTTAATTTTCATATTTATTTCTCGTATTTATAGTTTTAATTTTTGTGGTTTAATTTTTGTGTTGTATTTTAGATGCATAATTTTAAAGCATGGTGGTTTTATGTTTGCACATAACTTAGAATTAGTTAATTGCATGTTAAAACTGGAAAAACCCTCGATTTAGAAATCTAAGTGGGAGCGGGTTGGTTTAATATCCCCACAGCCACCATTACGGGTTCATATGTGATGTGGGTGGACTTGCGCGTTGGCATTAGGGCCTTCCTCCATTCGGATGAGTCCAACCACAAGATCGCTAGATTATGAATTTCTAAGTAAGATGACTAGAGTAAGTTTAACTAGGAGAAATGCGATACCCTCTCCATCTGAGGCGCACTATCATGAGGTAACAAGTTCAGAAGTCACGTAATGGCACACACTTAGTGTACGATTCGTTGTATTCCTCTCATCGAGGTTACACTGCCTATTTGTATGACTGAAAGCACCGACAATTAGCTATATTGATCAATAGATCGTTTGGTCAGATAGTGTAGTTAATGAACATGGTTCTTCTCAAACGAATGTGGGTTAGCGTAAACGTCCACACTATCATGGCTTGCGAGAATCCCAGTGAATGAAATGTTGGTGGTTTAAATTATTGTTTTGAGGGAAGTCAATAATTATTAGAATTTCTTATGATTTTCGAAATTCTAGGATTAAACACTAAAACATTATCTATTTATTTAATTTACCATATTGGATATGACATTCAATCTTTTAGCTACAATATTAAAAGACATCAAATTAACTGGTCCGAACTATGCTGATTGGAGTCATAATTTAGACATTGTTCTGATGGCTGAGAGCACTCCTGTGAGAGATCATGTCATTGACATGATTAGTAACATCAACGAGGTTGAGGTAATGGGAGGCAAAATCGATTGTGAAACCAAAGTCAATATTGTCCTCTAGAACTTGCCTCAAAGCTATGAGCAGTTTCGGTTGAACTACAACATGAATCAATTGTTGTGTACTTCATCCTAGCTCTTAGTAAAGTTGGTGGTGGCTAAAAGTCTTTTTCAAGAGAAGAAGCGAGTTTTAGTCGCAGTCAAAGCTTCAGAATCTTCTTCTAAGCCTGAGGCTGGAAAGAAGAAGAGAAAGCTCGAGGGAATTGCTCAAAAGGAGCAAATTGTGCCTAAACCAGATATTGTAAAGCAGAACTCGAAAGATAAGTGCTTCAAGTGCAATCAGATGAGACATTGGAAATCAGACTGTCCAAAGCTTAAAAGTACGACAGTTTATGCCTTAATTACAGAGACATGTTTAGCGGCGATTCCCACAGATACTTGGTGTGTGGATTCAGGCACCACTGACCATGTTTATAATTCTTTGCAAAGGTCCAAGTAACCCGAAAGCTTAGAGAAGACGAGCTGGATATCTACTTGGACAACACTACAAGAATGTCAGTAGAAGCAGTGGGAGTAGTTAGCCTAATTTTCAAAAATTCTAGGCTATATTTAGTTAATTATTTTTATGTACCAAGTTTTAGAAATAACCTTGTTTCAGTTTCTAAACTCTTAAAGAATGGTTATAAGTTTATTTTTTATGATGATTCTATTGTGCAAAACATAGAGATAAATGACACATCATCTAAACACTAATAAGAGAAAAGAACATTCTAAAACGAATCAAACCTATCTTTGGCATCTCAGGCTAGGTCATATAAACCTTAGTAGGATTCAAAGGTTGGTCAATGATGGAACTTTAAGTTCATTAGAGATTGACAGTTATTGAACCTGCGAATCTTATTTGGAAGGTAAGATGACCAAGAGACCTTTTAAAGCAAAAGGTTATAGATCCAAAGGAGTATTAGAGTTGATTCATTTTGACTTGTGTGGACCAATTTCGGTCCAAGCACGAGGTGGGTTTGAGTATTTCGTGACATTCACGGATGATTACTCAAGGTACGGGTACATTTACTTAATACACCACAAGTCCGAATGCTTTAGTAAATTCAAAGAGTATCGGACAGATGTGGAGAAGTATCATGGAAAGAGTATCAAGATGTTGTGATCAGGTCATGGTGGTGAGTACCTGTCCCACAAATTTTGAGAATACCTCAGCGAGGTCGGAATTCAGTCTCAGTTGTTTGCACCTGGCACACCACAGCAGAATGGTGTAACAGAAAAAATAAACCGAACTCTCATGGAAATTTTTAGATCAACGATGAGCTATAGTGATTTGCCGAGTTAGTTCTGGAGGTATGCCTTAGAAACAGCAGTGTACATCCTTAATCTTGTACCATCTAAAACCGTGTCTTCAACTCCAATAGATTTGTGGAATGGGCGTAAGCCCAGTCTAAGACATCTCAGAATTTGGGGTTGCCCAGCACATGTGCTTAAGGCAGATACAGCTAAGTTAGATGCAAGAACTAAAGTAATGCTATTTGTATGATATCCAAGGGGAACGAAAAGTGGTCTGTTTTATAGTCCTAAAAATCAGAAGGTGGTGGTTAGTACCAATGCCCGTTTTTTAGAGGAATACTATATCCTAGATCACAAGCCTAAGAGTAAGATAGTACTAGAAGAGCTAAGAAGACAAACTGATAATCCTGATGCACCAGCACAAGTAGATACACCACACACTGCACAAGCTATCACAGATG
Organism: Knoxia roxburghii; assembly: GCA_030378225.1. Taxonomy (NCBI): domain Eukaryota; kingdom Viridiplantae; phylum Streptophyta; class Magnoliopsida; order Gentianales; family Rubiaceae; genus Knoxia; species Knoxia roxburghii. Next base: position 36,610,688 of record CM059420.1, on the reverse strand, counting down.
ATGCGCCTATACAGGTAGTGCCTCGTTGTAGTGGGAGGGTTGTGAGACAGCCCGACAGGTTCATTGGCGTGGGAGAGGCCTCAGACCTAGTCCCAGGCGCGCCTGAGCCTGACCCAGTAAACTACAATAAGGCTCTCCGAGATAAAGATGCAGAATCTTAGCGAAAAACAATGATATCCGACATGGGGTCGATAGACCACAATCAAGTCTGAGAGCTCATGGACCTGCGTAATGCGTTTAAGCCTATTGTATGTAAGTGGGTCTACAAATGCAAGAGAGGACCTAATGGAAAGGTGGAAACCTTTAAAGCTAGGCTTGTGGCAAAGGGGTATACTCAGAAAGAGAGAATCGATTATGAGGAAACCTTCTCCCCAGTAGCCATCCTTAAGTTAATCTGGATTCTCTTGGCCATAGCTGCTCATTTACATTATGAGATATGACAGATGGATGTCAAGACAGCTTTCCTAACAAAAGTCTTGAAGAAACCATCTTCATACAACAACCAGAGGGATTCGTTGAAAAATGCCAAGAGTATAAGGTTTGCAGGCTTAAGAGGTTCATTTACGGACTTAAGCAGGCATCCAGATATTGGAACATCCAGTTTTATGAGGTAATCCAGTCCTACGTATTTACTTAGTGTCCGGATGAACAATGTGTGTATCACAGACGTGATGAAAGCACGGTGGTGTTTCTTGTGCTTTACGTAGATGATATTCTATTGATTGGCAACAACAACAAAGTGTTATTATACGTAAAGGCATGGCTATCCAAGCAATTTGATATGAAAGACTTAGGAGAAGCGAGACATATCCTTAGAATCAAGATAATTCGAGATTGTAGGAAAAGTTCATTAACAATCTCCCAAGCTTCATACATAGATATGATTCTGGCCCTTTTTAACATGCAAAACTCCAAGAAAGGTTTTCTACCTTTCAGACACGGAGTGCATCTATCTAAAGAACAGTCTCCCAAGACTGTTGAGGAGATAGAGGCCATGAAGACAGTTCCTTATGCTTCTGCAGTAGGAAATCTCATGTATGCCATGTTGTGTATGGGGCCTAATATCTGTTATGTCGTTGGTATTGTAAGCAGATATCAGAGTAACCCTGGGAAAGCTCATTGGGAAGCAGTAAAATGCATTCTCAAGTATTTGCGCAGAATGAGAGACCAAGTGTTGGTCTATCAGACACCTGAGCTGGTACCCCGAGGTTACACAGATTCAGATTTCCAAGGCGACAGGGACAAGAGCAAGTCTACCTCAGGGTATGTGTTTACTCTGGGAGGTGGAGCAATAGTTTGGCGGAGTGTCAAGCAAAAATGCGTGGCGGACTCTACCATGGAGACTGAATACGTTGTCGCATCAGAGGCAGCGAAAGAAGCAGTTTGGCTCAAGAACTTCCTACTGGACTTAGATGTGATTCCTGGTTTGTAAAAGTCTATCACAGTATATTGTGATAACAACAGTGCAGTAACAAACTCGAAGGAACCACAAGCCCACAAAGCGAGTAAACATATACAGGTCAAGTACCACCTGATACGAGATATCATCAAGAGGGAAGACGTGGTAGAGGCTAATATAGCATCAGAGGATAACCTTGCAGATCCGTTCACGAAGACATTGACTTCAAAAGTCTTTGAGGCTCACGTGGAGGGCATGGGGATCAGATACTTAGGAGAGCCATGATAGTTTTTCTAGAAATATTGTAGAGTGTATAAAGTTAACTGTAGTTGTATAATTAAAGCACAGCTTAAGTATTAGTGGGAGATTGTTAGAGTTGAATACATAAGCTATGTGTGTATTATACATTTTCTCAGTAAATATATCGATTTAATGTTTTAGTTAAATTTTTTGTGCATTATTTGTCCATTTATATTATGTAGTTAAATGATGAGGTGTCTTGTGTGACACAGTAGATCTCATCATTGGTTAAAAGACATAATATATAAATGAGGTTCGTAATCGAGACAGTTTTGGATAAACTATCGGTTTAGGATATTATGTGATTCAGATAATTGGTTTGTTTAAACTAATTGAATCATATAGATATGGCCGGGGCGTATTGAACTTGACCATTTAGAATGATTTGTCTTGTATTGATTTAATAGACAAATTGTTCTCAGTATTATATCTCTTAATCCCTATACTTGAGTGGGTATGAGGATTAGATATAGTGTACTTTGATCTGCCAATGGGTGAGGTCAGTTGTGGCCAATAGTCTCGGTGGGATAGGTGCACGTGTTTAGTTACTTGGTGTACTGCTGCCTGTCGAAAGGAAACCATGTACCGGTGCATCCGGGGTGATGGTGCTTCCGAGATGAGCTCGTTATGTTTATTATACTAAATCCTGCCGGTGGACTTATGTTCGGTATAGTAAAAAGGTCGAGTAGTACTAGTCTCAGAATTAAAGAAGTTAATTAATTTATTTATCAGTAAATTAATAAATTAACGGGCATTAAATCTTTGATGTGGGGAGATTAAGAATAAATTAATTTAGTTGTTCCGGAAGCAATTCTTGTGTAGGATGGTAGTACCAAAATTAATCCGTTAGTGGTACGATTAATTTTGTAGTGGACTGATTGAATAAGTAGAATTAATTATTTAATTAATTATTCCTAAAGGTTAATTAAGTAATTAACAAAGTAGAATTAATTAATTAATTAATTAAGTCTTAAGTTTCAATTAGAATTAGGAAATCCTAGAGATTAGGAAATCTAATTGGATTTGGTTTATCCTATTAGATTAGTTACCTAATTGGATTTGGAAACTAATTAACTACCTAAACACATTAGGAAGACCAATTCTAAACCAACTTGGGGTCTCTCTTGTAACTCTATATATAGACAAGGGATTAACAATTACATAACACACAATTCATTAGTTTTCAAGATAAGAAAACTTAGAGAGAAAATCCTAGAGAGAGAAATAATTGCTCTCTAAAAATTGGATTTTTGAGCTCAAGGCTGCCGGATTTTCCTCCTCCAATTGGCCGGCCAATTTTAGTGGTGCGTGGGAAAGTTTCAGGCAACGCGTATGTCCACTCTCGGTCCTAGGTGGCGCGTGTTTTCACGTTCTTAAGGCTGCCTTTGGTTGCTGAATTTTTGGCGACCCAGTTGTGTTGATTGCTGATCAATTGGTTGCTAGATCATTGCCCACACAACGTGCAATTAAAGTCTTTAGTCACACAAGCGATCACTTGAGTTAACACGCTTTAAGAGGTACTTTTCTATGTTTCTGCTTTTAATTAGAAAATTATTGTCGCGTGATAAATCGAATGAGTACAAACCAAGATCCTGCGCAATGTTATTTCAAGCAAGGATTGGAATAGCGATTGTGCTAGAGTCTAGGCCTGGTCAAAGATTCCAATTCTGGAATGCGTAGCACGAAAGTGAATTTTTGACCGGGCCCGGGCATATAATCTTTCATCTAGACATCTCAAAATTTGGGATTGCCTAGCACATATGCTTAAGGCAGATGCGGCTAAGTTAGATGCAAGAACGGAAGTTATGCTATTTGTAGGATATCCTAGGGGAACGAAAGGTGATCTATTCTATAGTCCTAAAGATCAGAAGGTGGTAGTTAGCACTAACGCCAAATTTTTAGAGGAAGACAATATTCTAGATCACAAGCCCAAGAGCAAGATAGTATTAGAAGAGCTTAGGAAACAATCTGATAATGTTGATACACCAGCAAAAGTGGATACCCCACACACTGCACAATATATCACATATGATGCGCCTACACAGGTGGTGCCTCGTCGTAGTGGGAGGGTTGTAAGACAGCCTGATAGGTTCATTGGCATGAGAGAGGCCTCAGACCTAATTCCAGGCGCGCCTGCGCCTGACCCTGTTAACTACAATGAGGCTCTCCGAGATAAAGATGCAGAATCTTGGCGAAAAGTAATGATATTCGAGATGGGGTCGATGGACCACAATCAAGTCTGGGAGCTGGTGGACCTGCCTGATGGGTTCAAACCCATTAGATTTAAGTGGGTCTACAAACTCAAGAGAGGACCTGACGGAAAGGTTGAAACCTTTAAAGCTAGGCTTGTGGCGATGGGGCATACTCAGAAAGTGAGAATCGATTATGAGAAATCCTTCTCCCCGGTAGCCATGCTTAAGTCAATCAGGATTCTCTTTGCCATAGCTGCTCATTTAGATTATGAGATATGACAGATGGATGTCAAGACAGCTTTCCTTAACGGAAGTCTTGAGGAAACCATCTTCATGCAGCAACCAGAGGGATTCGTTGAAAATGGCCAAGAGCATAAGGTTTGAAGGCTTAAGAGGTCTATTTACGGACTCACGCAGGCATCCAGATCTTGAAACATCTGGACCTAAGCAGGCATCTATCTAAAGAACAGTCTCCTAAGACTGTTAACGAGATAGAAGCAATGAAGACAGTTCCTTATGCTTCGGCAGTGGGAAGTCTCATTTATGCCATGTTATGTACGAGGCCTGATATCTGTTATGCCATTGGCATTGTAAGCAGATATCAGAATAACCCCAGGAAAGCTCATTGGGAGGCAGTAAAATGCATTCTCCAGTATTTGCGTAGAACGAGAGACTAAGTGCTGGTATTGAAAGATTATCTGTCCGCGCCAAGCTAGAAACTCACTTTCGTGCTATGCATTCCAGAATCGGAATCTCTGACCAGGCCTAGATGCTAGCACAATCGCTATTCCAACCCTTGATTGAAATAACATTGCCCAGGATCTTGGTTTGTACTTATTCGATTTATCACGCAACAAATAAATTCTTAATTAACAGTGGAAGAATAAGAATTACCTATTGGAGCGTTCACTCAGGTGATTCTCTTGTATGCCTCAAGACTTTGTTTGTATATTGTGTGGGCAGCAATCCAACGAACAACTGATCCACTAATCACCACAACTGGGTTGCATGAAAAATTCTGCAACCACTTACCCCTAGCGCGTGAAGATCATGCGCCACCTAGGACCCCGAGAGAACTCACGCGCCACCGATTTTGGGGACAAAAAATCCGCCCAAACTGAGGAGGAAAATCGGCAGCCTTTGAGCTTTAAAATCTGATTTTTAGTGAGAGAAATTTTTATCTCTCTAGAATTTTCTCTCTCTAAGTTTTCTTGTCTTGAAAAATTATGAATTGTGTGTCTTGAATAGCTAATCCATTGTCTATATATAGAGTTACAAGAGAGACCCTAAGTTGGTTTAGGATTGGTCTTCATACTGGGTTTCAGTTTCCTTCAATCCTGTTCCTAGACACACATCCAATTGATACAGGGATTCACTTATCCCAATCCAGTTCCTGGTATGATTCACAACCAATTGACACAAGGATTAATTAATAATTAATTAAATCTACCTTTGTCAATAAGCCAATACATACTTAATCGTACCACTAAGGGATTAATTATGACACTACCATCCTGCACCAGAATTGCTTCCGGAACAACTTAACTAATTTATTCAAAATCTCCCCACATCAAAGATATAGTGCTTGTTAATTTATTAATTTACTGATAAATTAACTAATTAACTGCTTTAATTATAAGACTAGTACCACTCGACCTTTTTACTCTACCGGACATAAGTCCATCGGCCCGGTTTAGTATAATAAACATAACGAGCTCATCTCGGGAGCACCATCACCCCGGACATACCGGTACATGGTTTCCTTTCGATAAGTAGCAGAACACCAAGTAACTAAACACGCGCACCCAACCTACCGAGACTATTGGCCACAATTGACCTCACTCATTGGCAGATCAAAATACACTATGTCCAATCCTCATGCCCGCGCGAGTCTAGCTATTAAGAGATAGAATACTAAGAACGATTTGTCTATTAAATCAGTACAAGACAAATCATTCTAAATGGTCAAATTCAATACGCCCCGGGCATATCTATATGATTCAATTAGTTTAGACAAACCAGTTATCTGAATCACATAATAACCTAAACATATAGTTTGTCCAAAGTTGTATCGGTTACGAACCTCATTTATATATTATGTCTTTTAACTAATGATGAGATCTATTGTGTCACACAAGACACCTCATCATCTACTGTAACACACGACCATGTTTTTCCTCTTTACGATGTCTCGTATAAGGTGGTACTTGCGCTGTATATATTTACTCGCCTTGTGGGCTCGTGATTCCTTCGAGTTTGCTACTGCACTGTTGTTATCACAATACACTGTAATAGACTTCTGCAAACCAGGAATCATATCTAATCCACTAGAAAGTTTTTGAGCCACACTGCTTCCTTAGCTGCCTCTGATGCGGCAACGTATCCAGCCTCTATGGTAGAGTCCGCCACGCATTTCTGCTTGACACTTCTCCAAACTATGGCTCCACCTCCCAGAGTAAACACATACCCTGAGGTAGACTTGATCTTGTCCCTGTCACCTTGGAAATCTGAACTGTGTAACCTCGGGGTACCAGCTCAGGCGCATGATAGACCAACACTTGGTCTCTCGTTCTGTGCAAATACTTGAGAATGCATTTTACTGCCTCCCAATGACCTTTCCCAGGGTTACTCTGATATTTACTTACAATGCCAACGGCATAACAGATATCAGGCCTCGTACACAACATGTTATACATGAGACTTCCTACTGCAGAAGCATAAGTAACTATTTTCATGGTCTTTATCTCCTCAACAGTCTTGGAAGACTGTTCTTTAGATAGATGCACTCTATGTCTGAAAGGTAGAAAACCTTTCTTGGAGTTCTGCATGTTAAAACGGACCAGAATCGTATCTATATATGAAGCTTGGGAGAGTGTTAATGAATGTTTCCTACGATCTCGAATTATCTTGATCCCAAGGATATGTCCCGCTTCTCCTAAGTCCTTCATATCAAACTGCTTGGATAGCCATGCCTTTACGGCTGATAACACTTTCTTGTTGTTGCCAATCAATAGAATGTCATCTACATAAATCACAAGAAACACCACTGAGTTTCCATCACGTCTGCGGTACACATATTGCTCATGCAGACACTGAGTAAATCCGTAGGACTGGATTACCTCATCAAACCGGATGTTCCAAGATCTGGGTGCCTGCTTAAGTCCGTAAATGGACCTCTTAAGTCTGCAAACCTTATGCTCTTGGCTTTTTTCAACGAATCTATCTCGTTGTTGCATGAAGATTGTTTTCTCAAGACTTCCATTAAGAAAAGCTGTCTTGACATCCATCTGCCATATCTCATAATCTAAATGAGCAGCTATGGCCAAGAGAATCCAGATCGACTTAAGCATGGCTACCGGGGATAAGGTTTTCTCATAATAGATTCCCTCTTTCTGAGTATACCTCTTCGCCACCAGCCTAGCTTTAAAGGCTTCCACCTTTCTGTCTGGTCCTCTCTCACGTTTGTAGACCCACTTGCATCCAATGGGTTTAAAACCAACAGGTAGGTCAACAAGCTCCCAGAATTGATTGTGGTCCATTGACCCCATCTCGGATATCATTGCCTTACGCTAAGATTCTACATCTTTACCTCGTAGAGCCTCATTGTAGTTTACTGGGTCAGGCTCAGGCGCCTGGGACAAGTTCTGAGGCTGCTCCAAAGCCAATAAACCTACCGAGCTATCTTACAACCCTCCCACTACGATGAGGCACAACCTTTGTAGGCGCATCATCTGTGATATCTTGTGTAGTGTGTGATTTACCTACTTGTGCTGGTGCATCAGGATTATCAGTTTGTCTCCCAAGCTCTTCTAGTACTATCTTACTCTTGGGCTTGTGATTTAGGATATAGTCTTCCTCCAAAAATCTAGCGTTGGTACTAACCACCATCTTCTAATCTTTAGGACTATAAAATAGACCACCTTTCGTTCCCCTAAGATATCCTACAAATAACATTAATTATGTTCTTGCATCTAACCTAGCCGCATATGCCTTAAGCACATATGCTGGGCAACCCCAAATTCTGAGATGGCTTAGACTAGGCTTTCGCCCGTTCCAGAGAAAGAACTCAGCAAATAACTATAGCTCATCATCGACCTAACCATTTTCATGAGAGTTCAATTCTTTCTTTCTGCTACACCGTTCTGCTGTGGTGTGCCAGGTGCAGACAACGGAGACTGAATTCTGACCTTATTAAGGTATTCTAGAAATTCATGGGACATGTACTCCCCACCATGATCTGATCGCAGTATCTTGATACTCTTACCATGATACTTCTCCACATCTGCCCGAAACTCTTTAAACTTTCCAAAACACCTGGACATGTGGCGTATTAGGTAAATGTACCCGTACCTTGAGTAGTCATCCATGAATGTCACAAAATACTCAAACCCACCTCGTGCTTGGACTGACATTGGTCCACACAAGTCAGAATGAATCAACTCTAGTACTTCTTTGGCTCTATAACCTTTTGCCTTAAAAGGTCTCTTGGTCATCTTACCCTGCAAGCAAGATTCGCAGGTTGAATAACTGTCAATCTCTAATGAACCTAAAGGTCCATCATTAACCAACCTCTAAATCCTACTAAGGTTCATATGACCTAGCCTGAGATGCCAACGATAGGTTTGATTCATTTCATAAGGTTTCTTTCACTTATTAATGTTAGGTAAAGAGCTATTTGTTTCTATGTTTTGCATAACAGGGGAATTAGAGTTAACAACAAACAAATTATCTATCAATGGACCAGAACAAATAAGTTTGCCATTTCTTCTAATAATAACAGAATCATCAGAAAAAAATAAACTTATAACCGTTCTTTAAGAGTTTAGAAACCGAAATAAGCTTCTTTCTAAAAATCGGTACATAAAGACAATTAACTAACTCTAAACTAGAATTCTCAAAATTTAGAGTAACTACTCCCACTACTTCCAGTGACACTCTTGTAGTGTCGCCCAAGTAGATATCCAGCTCACCTTCTCTAAGTTTTCGGATTACTTAGAACCCTTGCAAAGAATTACAAACATGGTCAGTGGCACCTGAATCCACACACCAAGTATCTATGGGAATCACCGCTAAACATGTCTCAGTAATTAATGCAGAAACTATCGTACCTCTAAGCTTTGGACAATCCAATTTCCAATGTCCCGTCTGATTGTACTTGAAGCACTTGTCTTTCGTCTTCTTCTCTGCAATATCTGGCTTAGGCACAATTCGATCCTTTTGAGCTATTCCCTCGAGCTTTCTCTTCTTCTTTCCAGCCTCAGGCTTAGAAGAAGATTCTAAAGCTTTGACTGTGACTAAAACTCGCTTATTCTCTTGAAAAAGAATTTTAGTTGCCACCAACTCTGCTAAGAGCTCGGATGAAGTACACAACAATTGATTCATGTTGTAGTTCAATCGAAACTGCTCATAGCCTTGAGGTTGACAATATCGACTTTGGTGTCACCATCGATTTCTCTTCCCACTACCTCAAACTCGTTGATGTTAATCATGCCAATGACATGATCTCTCATAGAAGTGCTTTCAGCCGTCAGGACTATGTCCAAATTACGACTCCAATCAACATAGTTCAGACCAGTTAATTTGTTATTTATCAATATAGTAGCTAAGGAGTTGAATGCCATATTGAATGCTGTAAATTAAACAGACAATGTTATAGTTATCTAATCTAGAATTTCGAACAATAAGGAAATTCACACAATTATTGACTTCCCTCAAAACAATAATTTTAATCCACCAACATCTCATTCACCGAGATTCTCACAAGTCACGATAGTGTGGACGTTATGCTAACCCACATACGTTTGAGAAGAACCAAGTTCATTAAATACACTATATGACCAAACGATCTATTTATCAATGTAGCTAATAGTCGGTGCTTTCAGCCGTACGAATAAGCAGCGTAACCTCGATGGGAGGAATACTACAAATCATACACTAAGTGTGTACCGCTACGTGACTTCTGAGTTTGTTACCTCAGGATAGTGAGCCTCAGATGGAGAGGGTATCGCATTTCTCCTAGTTAATCTAGCGATCTCGTGGTTGAACTCATCCGAATTGAGTAAGGCCCTAATGCCAACGCGCAAGTCCACCCACATCGCATATGAACTCTTAATGGTGGCTGTGGGGATATTAAACCAACCCGCTTCCACTTAGATTTCTAAAATGAGGGTTTTTCTGGTTTTAACATGCAATTAACTAACCCTAAGTTATATGCAAACATAAAACCAATCATGCTTTAAAATCATGCATCTAAAATATAGCACAAAAATTAAAGCACAAAATTTAAAAACAAAAATACGGGAAATAAATATGAAAAATAAATTTCCAGATTATCATGGTTTTTAATTGCTTCCATCTTCTGCCTTGATCTCGTGTCCCGTGACGTTACTCGATGGATTAAGTCTTAAACTTCAAAAAAACAAAATCTGGAAAAAAACGGACCAAAATGCGCCCCAAACGTGCCGCGCGCTACTGCCGCATCTTGGCGAGGCTATGCTGCCGATTGCCGGCGGTGGCTCCTGCCGGCAAGTCATCGTCGGTGCCGCCCCACCTCTAATTCTTCTTTCATTTCTTTCCATGCTATTTGGTCTTCTTGCAATTCGTTATAGTTTTCCTGGGTTTCTACGAATTAACGATAACCCAAAACCCACGAATTGAATTTGCCCACCATAATGCCTTCGATTACAAAAATTAATTCTCCTACTACAAGGCTTTATAGGAAAATTAAAAAATCAAAATTACATAGAAAAAATCCTACTACAGATTTAATCTAATCATATACGGCTTCCAGCATGTGGTTATACTATTACAAAAATTCATAATAAAATCAAATTCGGACATGTCCCGGAGTTTAATTAAAATCCATACAAACATAACCATAATAGTTGGGATTTCTTAACCACCTGTAAATAAAATCATGTAATAAATCGAACACGCACAAAACCCAAAAACCAGGCTCTGATACCAATTGAAAAATTATATGCCCGAGCCTAGCCAGAGACTCACTTTCGTGATATGCATTCCAGAATCAAAATCTCTGGCCAGGCCTAGACGCCAGCACAATCGCTATTCCAGCCCTTGCTTGAAATAACATTGCGCAGGATATTGGTTTGTACTTATTCGATTTACCACGCAACAAATAAATTCTTAATTAAAAGCGGAAGAATAAGAATTACCTATTGAAGCGTTCACTCAGGTGATTCTCTTGTATGCCTCAAGACTTTGTTCGTATGTTGTGTGGGCAACAATCCAACGAACAATTGATCAGCTAATCACCACAACTAGGTTGCCTGAAAAATTATGCAACCACCTGCCCTAGCGCGTGAAAATCACGCGCCACCTAGGACCCCGAGATAACTCACGCACCGCCGATTTTGGGGACAAAAAATCCGCCCAAACTGAGGAGGAAAATCGGCAGCCTTTGAGCTATAATCTGATTTTAGTGAGAGAAAGTTTTCTCTCTCTAGGATTTTCTCTCTCTAAGTTTTCTTGTCTTGAAAACTTATGAATTGTGTGTTTTGAATAGCTAATCCCTTGTCTATATATAGAGTTACAAGAGAGACCCCAAGTTGGTTTAGGATTGGTTTTTCTACTGGGTTTCTGTTTCCTTCAATCCTGTTCCTGGACTGATACATATCTAACTGATACAGGGATTCACTTATTCCAATCCAGTTCCTGGTATGATTCACAACCAATTGACACAAGGATTAATTAATTACTTAATTAATTAAATCTACCTTTGTCAATAACCCAATACATAATTAATCGTACCACTAACGGATTAATTATGGTACTACCATCCTACACCAGGATTGCTTCCGGAACAACTTAATTAATTGATTCATAATCTCCCCACATCAAAGATATAGTGCTCATTAATTTATTAATTTACTGATAAATTAACTAATTAACTTCTTTAATTCCGAGACTAGTACCACTCGACCTTTTTACTATATTGGACATAAGTCCACCTACCGGGTTTAGTATAATAAACATAACGAGCTCATCTCGAGAGCACCATCACCCCGGGCGCACCGGTACATGGTTTCCTTTTGACAAGCAGCAGCACACCAAGTAACTAAACACACGTTTTAAACCTACCGAGACTGTTGGCCACAATTGACCTCACTTATTGGTATATCAAAGTACACTATGTCCAATCCTCATGCGCACTCGAGTCTAGCGATTAAGAGATAAAATACTAAGAATGATTTGTCTATTAGATCAGTACAAGACAAATCATTCTAAATGGTCAAGTTCAATACGCCCCGGGCATATCTATATGATTCAATTAATTTAGACAAACCAATTATCTGAATCACATAATAACCTAAACTGATAGCTTGTCCAAAGTTATCTCGGTTACGAACTTCATTTATATATTATGTCTTTTAACCAATGATAAGATCTACTATGTCACACAAGACATCTTATCATCTAACTACATAATATAAATGGGAAAATAAAGCACAACAAAATATAACCAAAACATAAATCGATATATTAATTGGAAAAATGTACAATACACTTATGTATTCAACTCTAACATGTCTATCAGGCGCCTGAGCTGGTAACCAGAGGTTACACAGATTCAGATTTCCAAGGCAACAGGGACAATAACAAGTCTACCTCAGGGTATGTGTTTACTTTGGGAGGTGGAGCCATAGTTTGGCGGAGTGTCAAGCAGAAATGCGTAGCGGACTCTACCATGGAGGCTGAATACGTTGCCACATCAGAGGCAGCAAAAGATGCAGTGTGGCTCAAGAACTTCCTAGTGAACTTAGATGTGATTGCTAGTTTGCAGAAGTCTAGCAATCACAGTGTACTGTGATAACAACGGTGCAGTAGCAAACTCGAAGGAACCACGAGCTCATAAGGTGAGTAAACACATACAGCGCAAGTACTACATGATAAGAGATATCGTCAAGAGGGAAGACGTGGTCATGGGTATAGCATCAGAGGATAACCTTGCAGATTCTTTCACGAAGACATTGACTTCAAAAGTCTTTGAGGAACACGTGGAGGGCACGAGGATCATATACTTAAGAGATCCATGATTGTTTTTCTAGATGTATTGTAGAGTGTAAAAGATGAATGTAGTTATATATATACTTAAAGCACAGCTTAAGTATTAGTGGGAGATTGTTAGCTTTGAATACATAAGCTATGCTTGTATTGTACTTTTTCCCAATTAATATATCGATTTAATGTTTTGGTTTGCATGTTTAGTCTATTTATATTATGTAGTTAGATGATGAGGTGTCTGGTGTGACACAGTAGATCTTATCATTGGTTAAAAAATATAATATATTAATGAGGTTCGTAACTGAGACAGTTTTGGATACGCTGTCGGTTTAGGTTATTATATGATTTGGATAATTTGTTTGTCTAAACTAATTGAATCATATAGATATGCCCGGGTGTATTGAACATGACCATTTAGAATGATTTGTCTTGTACTGATTTAATAGACAATTCATTCTTAGTATTCTATATCTTAATCCCTAGACTTGAGCGGGCATGAGGATTAGACATAGCGTACTTTGATCTACTAATGGGTGAGGTCAAATGTTGCAAATAGTCTCGGTGGGTTGGGTGTGCATGTTTAGTTACTTGGTGTGCTGCTGCTTGTCGAAAGGAAACCATGTACCGGTTCGTCCGGGGTGATGGTGCTCCCGAGATAAGCTCGTTATGTATATTATACTAAACTCAACTGGAGGACTTATGTCCGGTATAGTAAAAAAGTCGAGTGATACTAGTCTCAGAATGAAAGAAGTTAATTAATTAATTTATCAGTAAATTAATTTATCAGTAAATTAATTTATCAGTAAATTAATAAATTAACGAGCACTAAATCTTTGATGTGGGAAGATTAAGAATAAATTAATTTAGTTGTTCCGGAAGCAATTCTGATGTAGGATGGTAGTGCCAAAATTAATCCGTTAGTGGTACGATTAATTTTGTAGTGGGTTAATTGAATAAGTAGAATTAATTATTTAATTAATAACTCCTAAGGGTTAATTAAGTAATTAACAAAGTGAAATTATTTAATTAATTAATTAAGTCTTAAGTTTCAATTAGAATTAGGAAATCCTGGAGATTAGAAAATCTAATTGGATTTGGATTATCCTATTAGATTAGTTACCTAATTGGATTTGGAAACTAGTTAATTACCTAAACCCATTAGGAACACCAATTATAAACCAACTTGGGATCTCTCTTGTAGCTCTATATATAGACAAGTGATTAGCAATTATATAGTACACAATTCTTAAGTTTTCAAGACAAGAAAACTAGAGAGAGAAAATATTTTTCTCTCTCTTGAATAATTTTTGGGCGGCGGTTCAATTCAGGCGGCATCGAGCTGCAGAATTTTTCCGACGAGTCCTTTTGTGTAGATTGCTGATCAATTGCTCGCTAGATCGTTGCCCACACAACGTGCGATCAAAGCTTTGAGTCATATAAGCGATCACCTGAGTAACTGTTGAAGTAGTAAACTTAATTTTGTAATAGATGATTCTAGAGAAGTTGAGATTATGTATAAGAAAGATGTAGAACCATGTGGATGGAAGAAAAATCTAGAAACAAACATGTGATCAAATAAGAAGTATTATCTAGATTAATTAGGAAGGAACTAGTGTAGAATTCTCTAGAATATTAGAGATTATACCATGAAATAGTATAAATAGGTGGATTATGTACCATTTTACATAGAAAAAAATTTCATTTCTAAAATTGTGTTCTCTCCCTCAAATCCCTTCCATCACATTTTGTTCACCCAACTTACCAATTCCTACACCCGTCCACAAACCTAAACATATCCCTCCAAACCTTTTTCTCCTACAAAGTGGTATCAAAGCAAGGTTCCTCCTGTGAGAGATGGCCAATAACCTTCAATCTTTTCAAGTCCCGTTGCTCAACAAGAGTAACTTTGATAATTGGAGTATCAAGATGACGGCACTCCTAGGCGCTCATGATGTTTGGGAGATTGTAGATAAAGGGTTCGAGCAACCGGAAGATGAGACGACTCTATCTCAACAACTAAAGGATAAGTTGAGAGATTCAAGAAAGAGGGACAAGAAGGCTCTCTTTCTCATCTACCAAGCTTTGGGAGATGATGACTTCGAGAAAATCTCGAGTGCGACAACCGCCAAGGAAGCATGGGACAAGCTCCATGTGTCATGCAAAGGAGCCGATCAAGTTAAAAAGGTACGCCTTCAAACTTTAAGAGGAGAATTTGAGTCTCTACATATGAAGGAGTCCGAATCTATTTCAGATTATTTTACAAGAGTTTTGGCGGTCTCTAATCAAATGAAAAGAAATGGTGAAAAATTGGAGGATGTTAGAATAATGGAGAAAATACTACGTTCTTTAACTCCCAAATTTGAGCATATTGTGGTGACTATTGAGGAGACTAAAAATTTGGAGGAGATGACAATTGATCTCTTAATGGGGTCGTTACAAGCTTATGAAGAAAAACAAAAGCGAAAGCAAGATATGGTGGAGCAATTGTTAAAATTGCAAGTGAGTACAAAGGTGAAAGATGAAGGCCCAAGCGATGGTCGAAGTGGTGGTCAAAGACAAGGTCGAGGCCGTGGATGTGGACGAGGAGGCTATGGAAACCATGGAGAGAAAAAAGAGTTTGGTCGAGGTAGAAGCAACCAAAAATCGAGGTACGATAAATCTTCAATAAAATGCTATAATTGTAATAGATTTGGGCATTATGCTTCCGAGTGTTGGAAAGAAAAACAAAAGGTTCAAGAGAAGGCCAACTTCATTGAGAGCAAGAAAGAAGAAAATGCAAGTGTGCTCTTGGCATACAAAGGAGAAAATGAAAGGCAAGATGATACTTGGTACCTCGATACGGGAGCGAGCAACCACATGTGCGGCAAAAGGAGCATGTTTGTGGAGTTGGATGAATCGGTAAGTGGCAATGTCTCCTTTGGTGATGAATCTAAAATTCCAGTTCAAGGAAAAGGAAAAATTTTGATTCGCTTAAAAAATGGTGGTAATGATTTCATCTCGGATGTCTATTATATGCCCAACATGAAAAATAATATATTGAGTTTGGGACAACTCTTAGAGAAAGGTTATGATATTCACTTGAAGGATTGTAACCTTTCAATAAGAGATAAGGAAAATAATTTGATAGCGAAGGTGCCAATGACGAAGAATAGGATGTTTCTACTAAATATTCGGAATGATATAGCAAAATGCCTTAAAGCTTGCTTTAAGGATAAGTCTTGGTTATGGCATCTACGGTTTGGGCACTTAAATTTTGGAGGATTAGAGTTGTTATCAAGGAAGGAAATGGTAAGAGGATTACCATCCATCAAGCATCCCAACCAACTATGCGAAGGATGTATACTCGGGAAGCAAGCTAGAAGGCCATTCCCAAAGGAGTCAACCTCGCGAGCTAAAAAGCCGTTGGACTTAATCCACGCCGATGTTTGTGGACCGATCAAGCCAAGTTCTCTAGGTAACAACAATTATTTCCTGCTCTTCATTGATGATTTCTCTAGAAAAACGTGAGTGTATTTCTTGAAGCAGAAATCAGAAGTATTTGAAGCCTTTAAGAAATTTAAAACTGTCGTTGAAAAGGAGAGCGGGCTAGAAATCAAATCTATGAGAACCGACCGAGGTGGTGAATTCACATCCAAGGAGTTCGTGGCGTATTGCGAAGCAAACGGGATCCGGAGGTCTCTCACTGTTCCAAGATCTCCTCAAAAAAATGGTGTAGCAGAGAGGAAGAACAGAACCATAGTGGAGAGGGCACGCAGCATGTTGAAGACGAAGAATCTTCCAAAAGAATTTTGGGCAGAAGCAGTGGCGTGTGCTGTGTACCTGTCCAATCGATCTCCAACTCGGAGTGTATGGGGAAAGACTCCTCAAGAAGCATGGAGTGGGAGAAAGCCCGGAATCGCTCATCTAAGAGTATTCGGGAGCAAAGCATATGCTCACGTGACAGACGAGACGAGAAGAAAGCTCGACGATAAGAGTGAGCCATACATATTCATCGGGTATGACTCTAACTCTAAAGGTTACAAGTTATATAATCCGCTCACAAAGAAAAGTGTGATAAGTCAAGATGTGGAGTTCGATGAAGAAGGTGCTTGGGATTTCGGTTCCAACATCAATGATCACAACTTTATAATACCACAATTTGAAGATGAAGAGGAAATCGAGCAAGCAGCTGAAGGTGAAGAGAGAGTGACTCCACCTACTTCACCAGCAAGAGAAGTTGAAGACTCACCACCATCTTTCTTAAATGAAAGAAGTACATCAAGAGTGAGGAACTTGGATGAGATCTATGAGGAGACTAAAAGGTTAGAAGATCTAACATTACTTTGCTTATTTGCTGATTGTGAGCCAGTAACTTTTGAGGAGGCTACACAAAGTAAGAGATGGAGAGATGCAATGGATGAGGAAATTAAAGCCATTGTAAAAAATGATACGTGGGAGCTTACAACATTGCCAAAGGATCACAAGGCCATTGGAGTCAAGTGGGTGTATAAAGCAAAGAAGAACTCCAAGGGAGAAATAGAGAGATATAAATCAAGACTTGTTGCTAAAGGATATAGTCAAAGAGCTGGAATTGATTATGATGAGGTATTCGCTCCTGTTGCCCGACTAGAAACTATTAGACTAATTATTTCTCTTGCAGCCTAAAATAGATGGAAAATCTATTAGATGGACGTAAATTCAGCCTTCTTGAATGGTGTTCTTGACAAAGAAGTCTACATCAAGCAACCACCAGGCTACGAGGTGAAAGGACAAGAAGAAAAGGTGTTGAAGTTGAAGAAGGCCTTGTATGGATTAAAGCAAGCACCAAGGGCATGGAACAGCAGGATTGACATGTACTTGGAGGAGAATGGTTTCACCAAGTGCCCACATGAACATGCCCTCTACGTCGAAATCAAAGGTGATGATATTTTAATTATGTGCTTGTATGTGGATGATCTTATATTCACAGGAAGCAACACAAAGATGTTCGAAGAATTCAAGGAGGCTATGACTAAGGAGTTTGAGATGACTGATATTGGGCTCATGGCATATTATCTTGGAGTTGAAGTTAAACATCTTGAGGAAGGAATCTTCATCACACAAGAAGGTTATAGGAAAGAGATCCTCAAGAAGTTCAAAATGGAAAATTGCAAGGCAATCAACACCCCAATGGAGTGTGGAAGCAAACTATCCAAGCATGAAGAAGGGGAGAAGGTGGATCCGACACTCTTTAAAAGTTTAGTTGGAAGCCTAAGGTACTTAACTTGCACGAGGCCAGACATACTCTACGCAATAGGGCTTGTAAGTAGATTTATGGAGAATCCAACCACAACGCACTTAAAGGCGACAAAAAGAATTCTTCGATATCTCAAAGGTACGCTCAGCTATGGTCTACTTTATTCAAATACTAATAATTATGAACTTGTGGGCTATAGTGATAGCGATTGGGCTGGAGACAAAGATGATCGGAAAAGTACAAGTGGATTTGTGTTCTTCATGGGAGACACAGCTTTTACTTGGATGTCGAAGAAGCAACCTATAGTCACACTATCTACATGTGAAGTCGAGTATGTAGCCGCCACATCCAGTGTTTGCCATGCTATATGGCTAAGGAGTTTGTTACGAGAGCTCGGATGGACACAAGAAACTCCTACGATGATTTGTGTGGATAACAAGTCGGCCATTGCATTGGCAAAGAATCCAGTATTCCATAATCGGAGCAAACACATAGACACTCGCTTCCACTACATCAGAGAATGCATTAGGAAGAAAGAAGTTCAAGTGGAGTACGTGAAATCACAAGATCAAGTAGCTGACATTTTCACAAAGCCGCTCAAATACGAAGAGTTTGCAAGACTCCGAAGTTTGCTTGGAATGCAAAATCAAGTTTAAGAGGGGGTGTTGAAGCAGTAAACTTAATTTTGTAATAGATGATTCTAGAGAAGTTGAGATTATGTATAAGAAAGATGTAGAACCATGTGGATGGAAGAAAAATCTAGAAACAAACATGTGATCAAATAAGAAGTATTATCTAGATTAATTAGGAAGGAACTAGTGTAGAATTCTCTAGAATATTAGAGATTATACCATGAAGTAGTATAAATAGGTGGATCATGTACCATTTTACATAGAGAAAAATTTCATTTCTAAACTTGTGTTCTCTCCCTCAAATCCCTTCCATCACATTTTGTTCACCCAACTTACCAATTCCTACACCCGTCCACAAACCTAAACATATCCCTCCAAACCTTTTTCTCCTACAATAACAAGCTTCAAGATGTACTTTTTATGATTCCGCTTTTAATTAGAAATTTTGTTGCGTGATAAATCGAATGAGTACAAACCAAGATCCTGCGCAATGTTATTTCAAGCAAGGTCAAAGATTGTGCTAACACGAAAGTGATTGTGCTAGAGTCTAGGCCTAGTCAAAGATTCTTATTCTGAAATGCGTAACACGAAAGTGAGTTTTTGACCGGGCCCGGGCAAATAATTTTTCACATACCTATTCAAGTATAGGGATTAAGAGATAGAATACAAGGTTGAATTGACAACTTATAGTACAAGTTAATTCAATCCTAAACGATAATTCTCAATATACCCCGAGCATATTTATATGATTTAATTAGTCTAGACAAACTAATCTAAGAATCACATAATGAGTTAAACCGATAGTAGGTCCAAACCGTATCAGTCACGAGCCTAATTTATATATCAAGACTTCAATCAATGATGAGATCTACTGTGCTACACCCGGTACCTCATCATCTAGTCACATGATATAATTGGACTCATATTTTAAAACATAAAGTATTTAACTGAAAGATTTAACTCGATATATAAACTGAGAAAAATTGTTTTCATATAAGCAAAGCTTTCCCTATTCAAACTAACACTTCCGGCAGCCAAAAATGGTTGAAATCAGGAAAGAAATTGAAAAGTTACGGTTCAAGGGGCAACTGGAAATAGGGCTTTTCAACTCATGATATGTCCTTCTCCGATTCCAGTTAGAATCCAGCTTCCAAAGATGCTGGATGAAAGCAACCTAGTTCGTAGGGGGCTTCCAAATGTGGATGCTCAAATGGACTCCACATTTTCAATTTGAAGAGGATCCCCTAATAGCCCTCGTATGGGTTTTATTACAAAAACTCCCAATTGAGTATGTCAATCTCCAATCCCTCTTTTTAATTGCCACCGCTGTCGGCACCCTGCTGCAAATCGACACGCCGACAGTGCATCTCTCGACCTTCGGTGGCCTGGTTTTGTGTCGAAACAGACTTACAAAAGGAGCTTCCCACCAAGCATATTTATTTGGAAGAAAGGTAAAACGATTGATCAAGCCTACCATTATGAATTCGTGCCACAATATTGTTCAACCTGCCAAAAAATTTGTCACAACTTGGAGAACTGTAAAAAAGGTAAATCGGGATCCTTTCCTCCAGTCAAGATGGGAATGAATCAAACCACAGAAGGAGTATAGACCCAAGACGGATAATAGCCACAAGTCAATGCAAAACGAAGCAAAGGCAGAGTTGGCGGATAAGATTCAATCAGGTCCCTCAAGTCCAGTTAAGAGACGAGTTTTCGCGGAATCCAAAATCCCAGCATTAAACGGCTCTCTCACTCCAGAAGCCCTGCCCAATCTGAATTTGAGGAATCAATCTCCCACAGTAAGTCACCGGGCACCTGAATCACCCCTGATTGTAGACTTCAGTAGCTGTTTAAAAAATGCAGAGTAGAATGGTCTGAAAAGCACGATTCCAGTGGACCAAGTGATACTCAATCTGATGGAAGATTTGAATGGTCCTCAAAAGGGCTGCCCAGAAAATTGGCATCCTCGATCCAACCCCCAGAAATATTGAAGAGGACCACATAGACCTTGTTATAGAGAATGAGTACTCCCCCTAGGAAAATCAAGAGGGATCCAGTGAGGAGGAATGAGGGGCCAGATCAGACGACGATGGTTTCGTTCCAGTCAAGAGACAACGAGGCCGACAGAAGAAGAGACCCGAATGCGATAGACATTTAATAGCGTCTTGCAGGTCGGTGAGACTGAAGTTTAGATCCCTAACAAACTCCCAATGATAAACTCAATTATCTAGAATATAGGAAGCATTGGAAATGTTCCTTCTCTGTTGTGTATACTGGAACCGATGTTGGCATCTGGAATAATTTTGAGTTTTGTTTTAAACTTGGGCTTCAATATAATATGTTTAGGGTAGTACTATTTATAGCCTATTTTTTACTATTTGTAGCCCTATTTTTAAAACAATCTCTCCAAATTATCCTTTTACTAATTTTTACCTCCAAAACTGATGGCAACGAGTGGCCCTTGCAAGCCATGAAGGTCTTCATCTCCACATTCATATAAGTCAAACTGAAAAACAAAAAAAAATATTCATCTTTCTTGATTTATAATCAAACCACACAATTGAGACACAATTTAGTGGATAAATTTCAGTGTGAATTTCCCAGAACAGAAATATCTCTCATATTCCACGGACTTCAGTTTTTGCATTTTGTTATCCTTAAACTGTACGATTGTCAAAACAAGAATCGATATTGGTTTTCCGCCATGACATCTCTCCAGGTGTCCACTTCCTAATGCGTTGGCTTTGCCGTTTCATCATTCCCAGCTCCGGCAAGACCTTCTCCTCACCGCGCCGTTATTGTGGCCAAAGGTAGGTCATTCGATCAATTGCAGCTATCTAAGCTTTTACTGAGGCAACTGGTTCACTTTGATTATAGGTTCACTTTTGATATTCGCTGCCATAATGCTGGAACTTGGAATTGAACCTATTTGTTGATTTTGTGATTTGGGAAATGAATTTGTAGCGGAACCATCTGATAAATCGGTGGAAGTTATGAGAAAGTTTTCGGAACAGTATGCTCGTAGGTCTGGAACTTATTTTTGTATGGACAATGGGGTTACTTCTGTGGTTATCAAGGTACTGTTTGTTTTCATTGTCCACTATTCTTGTTGGCTGTATTCTGCTCGGTATTGTCTTTCTGGGTTCTACTGATCTTATATGTTCTTATTGCTGATATGTTATAGGAATTCAGATTCAGATTGGAGCAATTTAGGTTAGATATATTTGATGTGTTATTGGTATCCTGTGATTAGTGGCTCAGTAATAATATTTGTGTCACAGGGAAGTTTAGAGCCTTGCAAATTTGCATAAGATTATTGTTTGTTGGAATGACCCAATCTAAGCTGCTCCTATTTGCTATTTTCAAATAGAGCTGGTATTTAATGAAATTCTCATTGATATGCCCAAAATTTGGGATATGTAACGATTAAAATATGGATTAGCTTTGGCGTAAAGGATGCCTTTTTTGTTTTCTGTTTAGTTTTTAGCATATGCGTATCTGAAATGCAATAGTTATACAGAAATTTTTGTCACTTGCTGTAGTGGGAGTTCTGTTTCTCTTTGTGTTTAGATCTTGGAAGCTGTTCTTGCCAGGGATGCTTATAGGTAATGAATATATCCTCTCTAGGCTTTTGCTTTTTCTGAGTTGAGGCTTACTCCTCCTTTTGATCTACTAGTTTACTTTTTCATATTTCTGATAACTCTTGACCTTTCATGCAACATAATCCCTGGAGTGCTGTAATTTAGTACAAAGATTGTGAGCTATAAAAAGGGTTGCTTTGTCTTGTTGTACGTTCGTCAAATCAAGGTCTGTAGATTTGAGCTTTTTGTTCTTAGGATAAGTTGCACTTCTAATTGGTGTTGTAGTATTCTTGATTGTTGTGATCTTTAATCGAATAAAAACTACCATTCTTGTCCCTTCCGACAATCAGTTCTCAATTGAAAAATTCCTGAAGTTTGAAGTTAATCAGCTGCAATTTTTGCCAGAAACCAAACAGTTCTTGAATGTTTTCAGGGATTGGCCGAGCACAGGGATACAATAGGTGCACCACTCTGCCCCTGTAGGTTAGTAACCAATGTAGAGATTTGTTTATGAGTCCCACTTTGGCTTCTTCTTCTCGTTTTCCCCTTTTATAACTGGAAACATGAAACTGGTCTTTCCCTATTTTCAGGCATTATGATGATAAAGTTGCAGAAGTGCAGCAGGGATTTTGGAACTGCCCCTGTGTTCCTATGACAGAGAGGTAAATTATCATATGAAGGTTGCATTCCAACGTTCAGCTACCATATCGTTTATGTGCTCTTTTGCTCAGAGAGTTATGGAAGATTTTTCTTCTTCTAATTGTATACATTGACCTTCTGTGGTGAAGACACCAAAGGTACAATATATATTGTTCTGGACAAATATTGATATTGAAGATAAGTAAGAATGCAATTCTTGATTGTGGTCTATAAGAGTTGTAGTGTAACTATAAAAGGGACAGAGTATAGGAGCTAACTTCTTCTATGAATGTTAATGAAGTTTCCTGAGATAGGGGAGGAAAATAATTTTTTTTTTTTTTTGTAAAAAATTCTTGAAAAACTACTAATGTGAGGGTAGTGTGTTGGTGGTGGAGCTTGAAAAATGAGAAGAAAAAATAAGAAAGAATGTTGAGTTTTTTTTTTTTTTTTTTTTTTGTAGAGGGACATTTTGGATAGTAAACTTTGAAAATGAGGCTATAAATAGTAAAAAATAGGCTACAAATAGTAGTCCAGTATTATTTTCCATCATTTATTTTTTGTTGAGATCTTGGAAGCAGGCTGGTCTAATAAATATGAGAGACTCTGTTCTAAAATTAATGTAAGGTATTCTTTCCAATGTAAAAAAATTCTAAAGATACGATTACGAAATTTCAAACTATCTACATGAGCATTTACTTAGCGTGGAAGAATGAAGATTTATAGTTTGTAGAAAATACTCTAGAATAATAGAGATAAGGGTTAGACTGAAAATTTATTTTTAAAAATTTTTAAAAAAATTTAATTATTTGGTAGCATACGAGGCCCTCTAAATAATTAAGGCCATGTGCAGTAAGTCTCTTTGTACTCCCTCATCAATGGCCCTGCCTGGAACAAGCTAGTCAGTCAGCACATTGTAGAATCGCTCATATTGCTGTTGGTGGCTCGTTTGGGGTTGTTGTTTCACCTTCTTTGAGTGTTTCTGCAAGGTTCATGTTGAGGAAATCTCTGCTGTCCCATATTTCATTCACCGTGGTCCTTTTGGGGTGGAAATTTTTGGGTTTTGACTGCAACCGGTTTGGGTGGTCTCGGTTGAACTTTGGTGGCGTCAATAAAGAGGGAATAATTCAATTTCAGCTGTTCAATATGTAGTGCCCAGGCTGGTGCTTTGGTCGGTTTGGAAATGAGCAATAAATAATTCTTAGAAGGGGGAGTTTTCAGCTGGATTCCTTCATTCAGGAGGTTGGGCAAGCAATAGTTAATTTGTTGTTGGTTTTTTTCGTCCCTCGGTGCTGCTGTAGTCGTATATGATTTGGAGGCTTCTTTTGTTAACATGGATAGATCTTATATTGGCAATGGCGTTGGTTGAGGCGGGTTTATTTTGCGTAGGGCGAGTGGTGAATTTATGTATGTTGCGTCTTCTGCTTTGGCTGTCTAGGACTCAGTTTCTGCAGAGTTTCTAACTTTGAGGGAGGTATATAAAAGGTGAAGCAGATATTAGAAATTCGTTCGATTGAGGTGGAACTAGATAGGTTGCTGCCAAAAAGGTGAACCCTTGCTGAGGATTAAGATTAATGTTGAGATTTTGGTAAAAGGGATTTGGATTATACTCATGAATTTGAGTTGATGCGGTGGGGAGCATTCGATTATTCATGAAATCTGGAGGAAAGCTTGGAGGAGGGAGGAGTAATGGTGAATATGATGAGTAATTTGAAGAAGAAGAAGAAGATAAGAAATTGGAAGAGGAAAAAATAGCTACAGCCGCATTTCCTCTTGATATGTTCTTTCCACACGTTTCTTCATGATGCATTTCTCGAACTGGGTGGATTTTTGATGCGATGAATTGGTAGGACAAATATCGCCGTCTCTGGGGATGGCTAGATTGCAATTCAATGTGAAAATTGGTACGTGGTACATATGATCTCTGCAAGGGTTCTAGGTTTTATTGGCGGCATATGCTTGTATTGTTGAAGGGCTGACATATTGTTCAGTTTTTTATAATCGTATCGTTCCTTTTGCCGCGATGTTTATTGGGCTTGGATGGATAGCAACACTTTTGACTTCTAAACCTTGTATAGAGATAGGAATAACAAGCACAATCCCTTTGTAATTATGTCAATTGCTAACATATTAATATAGGAGTTCTCAAACTCAATGGTCTCTCAAAAAGACTGTTTGGTCTATATATATGTATATTTCTAACATGTTCTAAAAAACTTTTGAGGCCTTATACATGAAGCACCTTCTTGGCCACGAGACACCGCAACGAATCTCGCGACATATATATAATTCGCGCATATGCAAGGGACACAACTCGGCACGCATGATGGATATAAAATATACAAATAAATAAAATGACTAAAATAAAAGTAAAAAAAAAATTATAGGATTATAATATCGTGATCATATAAAACCATGACATAATTTGCTTGTTAAACTCACCTTGCAAGTACTCTTATGTAAAAATTAAAATTTATTGTTTATTGTTTTTCTTGTTTTGTTTTAATACTTTTCTTTTCAAACAAAGCTTAAGGTATATCAAAAAATACAACATATGGAACACTTAAAAGTGGAAAAAAATTTTTATTACGATAAACTAATACTTTTTTTTTTTTAAGAAAATAGTCTCACAAGCTCCAACGGGACGGACCAACAAGTTTGACTACCCTCATTATTAAAAATAAATAAAATAATCAAAAGTACAACGGAGAAGTGCCAAACTTAAGAAAAAAGTCATTCCTCCTACCATTTTAAAAATGCACCAATACTCCAAAGGAACCCCTAACTACCATTACAGCCACCAAAATATCTCGTGGAGATTAGTTTGTAAACAGTTATGAGGGACACTGAGTTCAGTTCAAAACTAAGATTTAGTGCCTTTGTTTTCACCTCCATCTCTTTTATCTGGGATAAAGTTCAGTGTTGGAGGCTTCATTTCTAGAACCATCTGATGGTGATGATTTTTTTGTGGATGACTCTGCAACAGTAGGGAGCTCTCTAACTAAGCTCCCTATTCTGCGGCCAAAGAATGCCGGTGGATTTGGGGTTGCAATTGTAAAAGAATAACTACTTAGCATCAGAACCACAGAAGCCATGGTTGGCCTGTCTTCAACATCTTCCTGAACACATAGTAAGCCAATTTGCATACACCGAATCACTTCATTTCTAGCATATGAAGATTCCCGGATGCTTGGATCCAGCACTTCTAATGGTGTTCCATCCCTCCACTGTCTCCAACACTACAAAATTCACGTTAATAGTTTAAAAAATTAGGTAATGAACAAAAAACGACTAACGAGAATGGTTATGTTTGCTCTTTTGATGTATTTTGGGAAGGATAAACTCACGTAGCTTAGGAGGTCATCAGCACCATTTGATTGGAAGAAGTTACTATTCTTCTGGCCACTTATGATTTCAAGTACTAAAACGCCAAAGCTAAAAACATCTGACTTGATGGAGATCATACCGTGAAATGCATACTCAGGAGCCATGTAACCACTTCATGAAGAAAAAAAAAAAAAACGAAAATCCTTAGTACTATAATTATGTGTGGCAGCACATTGTAATATCTTAATTTGCTATATTTATCAATGGTTAGTACATTGGTTTTATGATAATCTATATGTGGCAAACTTTAGTTGTAATTTCACTGGATACCACACATATACGAAGAATATTGGGAAGTAGAAACTTACAAGGTGCCAGCAATTCTGTTTGTATTTCCTTGAGTTTGATCAATTTCAAAAAGTCTTGCCATTCCAAAATCTGCAATTTTTGGGTTCATATTTTGGTCGAGTAACACATTACTAGCTTTAAGATCACGATGAATGATTTTAAGACGAGAATCCTCATGAAGATATAGAATCCCTTTAGCTGTTCCTTCTATGATCTTATACCTTGTTGACCAATCTATCCATAGTTGTTTCTGTGGGTCTACACAACCAATCAAGATGATTAGAAAAGAACACAAGGACAAAATGAAGTATATACATTCTAAATCTAATTATTTCAAGTCATATTTATAATGTCTTTCAAAAAAAAAAAAGTCATATTTATAATAATATTTAAAATAATAATTTTCAATTCTTATAGTATAATGAATGTTTGAAAGCCTACCAAAGAGAAAGTAGTCGAGACTTTTGTTGGGAACATATTCATAGATGAGTAACTTTTCCTCTCCTTCAAGGCAATATCCCAATAATTGAACCAGATTCTTGTGCTGCAGCTTGGCAACCAAAGCAATTTCATTAATAAACTCTTCTGTACCTTGTGCTGAGCTTTTGGACAATCTCTTTACAGCTACTATTTGCCCATTTTCCAATGTACCCTGCCATGTATAAGTAATAAATCAATGCTAAAAATTCTAATAAGGTAGATTTTTTTTTTTAATTTTTCTTACCATGAGTTCGCACCACGATATCAAAGTTATAAGCCTCAATCTTTATCATCTTTCCAAACACTCTCACCCTCTAATAAGATAGATTCTATACATTTGAGTAATTACAGCTAACTGTTTTTTAATGTTAATGGTATAATAAAAATTGCCTTATATTTTAAAAGAAAAAAGAAAAAAATACCTTATATACAGGACCAAATCCACCCTCTCCAATTCGATTTTGAACATCAAAGTTATTTGTACAAACTTGTATTTGATTTAAATTATATCGCAAAGATTCTTCATTAGTCATGATACTTGATGTATCTGCAATAGAAATAACATTAAATGGATCCGGTGCGGTCCACGTGTGACCTATATGTCTCAATCATTATATAATAATATTAGAATTACATTGTAATGTAACCTTTGACAAATGACAAAACAACATTGGTTTAGAAAAAACAATAGACATTAGGGGGCCACCGCATTAAATAATAAAATATTCTTTTTATTAAAGTATTAGCATCATAATGATTCATGTTCGTAAGTATACGATATAATTTTTCTCTGATTAATTCCCCACGATCCTGCTAATTCCCAAACTTATACTCGTTTCATTTTGTTTTGTTTTGTTTTTTTTACTTTAATGTATTTTTAAAGATACGATAAATCTTTTTTCTAAAATATTTTAAATATTTGAAATTTAAAATTATCCATATTTAACACTATTTATAATAATGATTTTATTTAAATAAAATATAACGTTTAATTTTGAATAGTTAACTTTATATATTTTAATTGTAAATTACATAAAAGAGATAGATGAATAGTTATTTGAAAGCAAAACGAGATGATATGTCCATATTTGTAAAAGTATCCAAACATAGTATTTTTGTCAACTATTACTAGTTACCGCTCAGTACTTTTCCTCTAACGCTCTAATTTGGACTAAAATATTCTCCTACAATACTCTTTCTCTTCCCCTTTTAAGTGAAAAGGCAATCTTGTCAAAACCTATGGACTACCGCCTAAAAAACTGAGGCTTGAGGCGCCCCATTTTTGTGGGGTGAAATTTAATATTAAAAAACATTTAAATCCGTTTTTGGTTGCTCGGGTTATTTTGGTTTTGGTCTATTTTTCTATTTTGTCACCAATACTAGTCCTATTTATTTATTTATTTTTGATAATTATAGTCTTTTTTTATGAAAATATTCTTTGACTAACAGTTGACTAACCCGCCGTCACCCCCACCCCGCCACCGCCATCAGCACCACCCCTTCGTCGTCAAGGCTACCGTTGCTAAAGCTTCTACAAACTCATCCTGTCAAAGGGTGATGGCGACGACGGGTGGCGGTGAGGTGGTGGTGGTGGCGCGGGGGGTGACATGGCGGCAGGTGGTGGTGGTGGCGGTGACGGTAGTGGTAGGTTAGTCAACCGTTAGTCACATGGCATTTTCGTAAAAAATAATTATAATTGCAAACAAAAATTTTAAGTAAAACTAACATTGGTGATGAAATAAAAATAGGGATCAAAACCGAAATAACCCTCTGTTAAGGGGGACAAAAAATGGATTTAAACCTATTGAAAAATGATATTATAATGGGACGAGGGAGTAATAGAATTTAAATAAAAAAAGGACACATACTTTTTGAGAGGAAAAAAGAAAATTATTTTTGAAATTAAATAATGGTGGATCCTAATTTGTGAGAATAATTTTGAACATATTTTATAACAAAAATTTGAGGGAGTAATTAAATAAAATAGAAATTGCGTCATCAAGTTACCTGTTATTTGGTCTGATATTTGTAGCATCTTTTTTGCCCTCCTTGCTCTGCAGAAGATCACCGCGATAAACCCAAGAATGGCTAAACTTGCACCAATAGCTGAAGTAACAATGGCTACGGTTTTTCTGTTTGAGGTTCCCCCATTATCTGTGTAGATCCAAGGGAATTGTTGTAGATTATTTTCAGAAAGATTTAACTAAGAAGAACGTGTTTAAACTCATGAAATATCAATTATTTATGAGGATGAAAATTAATGGAAACCGGAAGAGGATATGGCCGAGGGCTTACCTTTACTGCTCCCAATTGAAGGCGGCGGCGGCGGCGCTTGAACTTGGAAAAATGGATCTTTCTCGTACCTAATATTGCAGCTGCGGTAAAGGACTCTACCTCCCTGCTTATTATTACAGCAGTTTGGCAGATTGGAAATAGCAGTTCTAAGGCATTGGTTGCACTCCAAATTTGAGAGATCTGGAGTGCACTGTCCTAAAGCATATATCTTCTGAAACGGTGTAAAATCAGCTTCTTGAACTGCGAATTTCTTGCCCGAATCATCACTTGAAGCCTGATTCGCTATCTTATCAAATGTTTCACCCAAAACATTGTTCAACAAGGTCCCGTTGGTCACGTTCTGTGTGTTCGACAGATACCAGGCAATGCTTGTATCCAGCGTGGAAAAGATTGTTTCATTTGAATAGCGCAACATGCAGTTGTCATACCAGATATCAGCGCTGGTTTCATTCGGGCACAACCCTAGAACATCAGACCTGGCTGTGGTCAAGCAAACTTGACAATCGCTGGAACTGACATCACCCCGACACAGAAACAGGCCATACACGCCGCCATCGGTGTAATTATAGAACCCACTTGGCTGAGAAGCATTTGAAACCAGGGCGGAAAGGAGGGAATCCAGGTTGCTTCTGTAAACCCTGCCGCTATTGCTACCAACGTCGTACGTCTCGCTAGAGCAAGGATGTATCAAAGGAGCAGAATTACCGAGGTCGAAACAAACTAGGATGCACAGAAACAAGAAAAGAAAGAACTCTATATTTCTGGGGATGATCATCATTCTAATCGAACAGCAGGGGTATCAAAAGATTGTACACTTTTTTCGGTGCTATGATTATTCGATTTTTGTTGTTGTTGAAGTTGCTATTTGAAATTGGGGGTCTAGCTTGGAATTAAGATGAATTACGCGTTTTGACAATGAAAAATTTTACCAAGACTCGTCTCAGAAACAGGTCATCCCTTCCCACGTGGTAGACTTCAGTTATGAAACGTTGAAATATAGCACAAGAGGACTGTTATTGTCATTGATTTTGATAGGAGTGATGAATTGTGGTCGAGGGCTGAGGCTGAATTTCTTACGGCTTTCATTAATTGCATAAAAGATGAGTCTTTTGAATTGTCTTTTAACTTAGAGTTCTGGTCAATTTTTCCTCTAAAATTTTAAAAAATTTTATTTTGTTATCAACAATTTGATATGAGTTTTACTTCATCTAATTTTAAAAATTTAACCGACTATACAAGTCTCTAATTTTGATGTGACCTTTATTTGAAAAGTTCATGTGGAGAAGAAGGATATGGAAATATGGGCTAGTGATATCAACATCAAAGTCAATAGTCAATCGACACTCATGTTCCACAAGAACTTTAACAAGTTCCGGAACATATAAGTTTAGCCAAAGAAACTAATATATCTAGATTAAATCTTGAGGCTATAGCAAATTAATAAATCCACGAACTGAAGAGGAAATGAGAGATTAAAGAATGGAATCTTCAAATTGTTTTAGCATTCAAGATCATGAATTATTTTTTTTTTGGAGAAACAGACTCGCAAGCATAATGCTTAGAGGCCGGCGGGTTTCGATACCTTACTATTGGCTTGGGAATTAGATACAAAAGATGAGGAACCTTACACATAAAAGAAGGCTCGCGGCCTATGCTGTACAAGTATAAAAAATACTCTTAATCACTTTAAAGCCAATCTACCTAACTTGAGAACTATACAATTGTCATTCAAAAAGATTCGATCTAATTCGCAAACTGGGGGTACCTGGTGCTTCAAGAGTCACCAGACCTATAACTAGTCCTAGAGCCGCCCCAAGGGAGATGTAAGAGACTGAAATTCCTGCAGAGCCCATTTCTACTAAGAAATCTGCTACCATGTTAGCCTCTCTGAATGAATGAGATAGAGTAGAAGAGGAGTGTCAAGTATCTTGTACTTATCTTGTGTGTTTAGAATTACCTCATGTAAATCCTTATGTAAATCTTGTACTGTCCTATATAAAGTTCTCTCTGTATTCAATACAATTATCAATATACAGATTTCATATTCATCTCTTCTCCGTTTTAACTTTAACTTGGTATCAGAGCCGTAAGATCTTCCCTTTATCTTTCAATGGCTAATTCATCTTCTTCCTCGTCTTCAAGCCTCATCCTATCTCCAACATCGCCGACCCCTCCTCCCCTGCACCACTCATCTCATTTACTCCATCCCATTCCTCCATTCATCATTCATTCTCCATCAAACTAACATCGCGAGAAAATTATGCCCCGTGGAAACTAAAATTCTCTCCCCTAATCACTATGTTCAATCTTGCTGGCATACTTCATGGTACAGAACTTGCTTCTCCTCCCACTATCTCCTCCGATACTCCTCCAATCTCTGTTCCCAATCCCGACTTTCTCTCTTGGCTTCAAAAGGATCAACTCTTATTCTCGTGGATTTCGTCTTCTATCTCTGAAACAATTTATCCTTGTCCCCAAGGCATCGTCAATTAGGCTGATGTCTGGCGTGCCTTAGCGCAAAGCTATGGTGCCATGTCCCATGCTCAGCAAACTCAACTTCTTCTTGAGTTCCATAACGTTAATAAGGAAGATTTATCTATCTCGGCCTTCCTTCATAAAGCTAAGGCTATTGCAAATTCTTTAGCCTTAGCGAGATATGTGGTTTCCCCTGTAGATTTCAATGCGATTATATATCGCAAGCTTTGAGCTGAATACAATGGAATCATTGGTGCTTTACATCAGCGATCCAAATCCCCTCAATTCCCGGATCTTCTTGGCTAATTGATCTCTTATGAAATTCTGCATAAGGCACAACAAACAGCAACTACTCCTCCTCTGGCTAATTACGTAAACTCCAGTGATGATCTTAAAATTCATGATTTGAATTCACGTGAATTAGGGACAATTTGGATGCATTGTGGGATCTAATGGGTTGTTTTTGCATTTGCAGGGAGAAAGTTTCGTTTGGAGTAGAACGGGCTATTTTGAACAATTTTTTACTAGAATTGGAAGCTACAAAGAAGAAAAAAAGCTAGTGGGCTGGACTGAAGAGTTTAAGAGTGATGTGAACAAAAGAATTTGGCCTTTTTATTGAAATCAATGATTTAATTATGTAAAAGGAGATTGGTATTGGGTTTTAGATATTTGATTGGGGCTAAATTGGTAGAAATTGGGCCGCATGTTTAGTGGAAAGCTATAGGCTTCATTAGGTCATTTGTTTGAAAAATATTCGGGACACATTTTTTCGGCCACCAGGGCAGCACTAACGTTTCGGGCTACAATTCTTGAGGACAACAAAGTTGGGGACAGCAGACTTGGTTTTCTTCTCGGTTGGCGTGCGACACTAGTACTACTAATTTTCTTCTCTTTCTTTTAATTTATGAGGCACAATTTATATATTATTTTTATAATTTCAATTATGAGTAGCTAATTCTCTAGTCTAGTCAAAGAAATTAAACCCCTCGATATTGGTTGAATTGTGAGATCTAACTGTTTTCAATATCAATTAAATTATGGTTATTTATTTATTCTTGTGATTTGTCTTGTGGACTATTTGACACTTTTTGGATCGCTGGTAGCAGGCAAACTTTCCTAGATAGTCTATTCAACTTGAATACACGAGATTCGATATTCCTAAAAGTTCAATACAACTAATCACGTGGTACGTAGGTTAGCGTGTTGAAAAGAATAAATAATCAAATCGAAATTGAACAATGTTTGCTTAATTGTTCTTTGAATTGGGTTATTGACTATCATGATCTAGGTTCTAGGAGGTTTCAGAATTGATCATTGATTATAGATGCAATTAACGAAAGTTCCTCAATTGTTGTCTTAAATTAATAGAACTGAGTTGTTAGGAGGTTCCAACAATGAAAACCAGTGTAATCATGGTTTAATTGATAAATCATTGCATCTAGGATCAATTCGTCACATCGAGGTGGTAACAATTCCTTTGGATAGAGTTTTTCCAAATTTGATTTCATAAATCTTTTGATTTCTTTTGATTTGTTTTAATTGAATTTTAATGATTAGTCTTAATTCAAACCCCCCCCCCCCCTCTTGGTTACGTCCTTTTAACTAAATTGATATCACTTTGGTGCTTCCTGTGGAGACGATCCTACTCGTACTGTGCTACTTAAAAATCTTTAAGAGTAGGATTTATTTTTTATTGGTTTGACAGCCCATCAAATTTTGGCGCCGTTGCCGGGGAGCACGGTGTAGTGTTTAGAATATAGTTAGAAGTTTGGTTTGTTTTGTTCATTTTTATAGTTCGCTCTTCTCGTACAGGTAAATTAGTGTTTCACCCAGAGATAAAGAAAACTGCAAAAAGGAACTGAATGAGAAAAAACAAAGAGACCAACTGGCTGAGTTAACATCTGTGTCTCAACAGGTTGACGAAAAAAAAGAAATTGAGGTTCCCGAAGAGGAAGAGGAGCTGATCGCAGCACCAATGGCAGACAGGACTTAAGGGAGTTGGCAACTTCTGCCGATAACCAGCAGTCTTTATGCGTTACTTTTACTGAAAACACTCTTAGATTTGAGTTAAAATCTAGTACCATACACTTACTGCCTAAAATTCGTGGTTTGACAGGTGAGGACCCCCACAAGCATTTGATGGAGTTCCACATTGTGTGCTAGGCAGTAAGCTACCAAAGTGTTACCGAAGAGAAAGTTAAGCTCCGGGCTTTCCCTTTCTCCTTAGAAGATAAAGCGAGACATTGGCTCTTTGGTTACTAGCTAGCTTAATCACTACATGGAATGAGCTCAAGAAATTATTTTTGGAAAAAATTTTCCCAGCATCTCGTGCCTCCAACATTAAAAAGGATACTTGTGGTATCCGGCAGTTAAATGGCGAGAGTTTGTACAAGTATTGGGAGAGATTTAGTGATCTATATATAGGAGCTGCCCTCAACATCAAATTCCTGAGCAGTTAATCCAGTACTTTTGTGAGGGCTTATCTAAGTTAGACAGAGACAGAGTTAATTTAGCAAGTAGAGGAGCACTCATGAACAAGATTCCTGCAGAGGCACGTAGATTGATTTCTGTAATGGCTGAGACCTCACAACAGTTCTATAAGAGAGTAGAACCTACCACCAAAACAGTTAATAAGGTTAGTGTTTTGAGTATGGAAAGTAAAATTGAGAAATTAACTGACTTGGTGCGTCAGCTAGCTGTAGAACAATTGCAAGCAGTTAAGGTTTGTGGGATATGCTCAATTTAAGGACACACCTCGGATGGCTGTCCAACTATGCAAGAATATACTCAGATGAATGCTATAGGTGGATTCCCAGGCCGAACCCAAAAAAGGTATAACCCGTACTCTAATACTTACAATCCAAGATGAGGGGATCACCCCAATTTCAGTTATAAGCATCCCAATTTCCAGCAACCACAACCTCTTGTGAGGAATTCAGTTCCTCCACTAGCAGATTCTTCAGGTACGTCTGTGAAAGCTATGATTAGAGGCTTAACAGTTACTGTGCAGAGACTTATTGAGAGGGATCAAGCATGTGAATAGCAACAATAGGCATGTGAACAACAACAACAGGCACAGGAACAACAATCACAGACAGCAATTAAAAATTTGAAGAAACATGTCTTGCAACTAGCCACTCAGGTGCATCAGAGGGAAAAAGCCAATGGGAAGCTCCCTTCTCAATCAGGTAGTTCAATGGAGAATGTTAGTGCTATGACTTTGAGGAGTGGGAAAGAGTTTCCAGAACCCCAGAGTCCAACTCTCGAAGTTCAAGAATCTTTCGATAAATCAAAGAAGGAAAGGGAAATGGAAAAATTGCAAGAAAAAAAGGTAAATTATAAGTTTATTGTAAACAAATCTGAAAGTGTAATTCTACCACCTTTTCCTGGTAGGTTGGTTCAAATGAGGAAAGAGTACAGTGACGAAGAGGCTTTGGAGGTGTTTCGAAAGGTGGCCATCAACATTCCGTTGATGGAGGCCATTACTCAGATTCCAAGGTATGCCAAATTCTTGAAGTCACTGCTGACTAAGAAAAGGAGACCAGAAGATAAGGTGTATGTTAATGAAAATGTCTCCTCAATACTTCAATGCAAATTGCCACAGAAATGCACTAATCCAGGTATTTTTGCTATTTTTTGTGTTACAGTTATGATGGATTTAGGAGCCTCTATTAATGTTATTTCTTTATCTCTGTTCAATAAATTGAAATTTGGTGCTCTTAAGAACACAAATGTTATAGTTCAGTTAGCCAATAGGTCAATGATTTATCCTGAAGGGGTAGTGGAGGATGTCTTGCTCAAGTATGATAAATTAATTTTTCCTGCTTGATTTTTACATCCTTGACATGAATGATGAGCATGTGTCTAATGCTAATATTCTTTTGTTGGGTAGATCATTTATGAAAAAGGCTAAAATAAAGATTGATGTTGATGCTGGTGTCTTTACTTTTGAGTTTGATGGTGAAAAGGTTCAATTTAATATGTATGAGGCTATGAAGTATCCACCAGACTCTGAGTACTTTGTTAATGTTAGCCTAGTTGATTCTATTGTGCAAGAGGAAATAGAATTTAATTTGATGCTTGTTGAGCTAAACTTTGTGTTACAACATAGTTTGCAGGGAACAGATGCTCACAAAGAAGTGAATGAATCCATCATTGAGGCAATCATGGCATTTCATTCCAATCCTGAACTACATTAGCTCTAAAAAGATTTTACCTTCTTTCGTACATGCACCTAAATTAGAGTTCAAGTTATTACGCAATCATCTGAAATATCTTCTGTTAGAGCCCGAATGAAAACCGGTAAGAGGTGATCACTTCCCTCTTCCTTTTGTTGACAAACTGTTAGAATTGCTAGCAGTGAAACAGTTAAATATGAATGCCAAAAAAGTGGGGTCAGAGAGGAAGTTACAACTACAAGAGTTAGAAGAAATTAGGTTGGAAGCCTATGACAATTCACAGTTGTGCAAGGAAAGGACCAAAATCATTCAGGATAAGCTGCTACGTAGAAAGAAGTGTGTGGTTGGGCAGAAGGCATTTATCTCAGAATGCAAATGGGAAGTAATGCCTGGTAAGTTCCAATCAAGACGGCATAAACCCTATATTGAGGTGCGTATTTCTTCTTCTGGTATGGTTGAAATTAAAGGTTTAGAGCCCAGAAAAATATTGGTTGTGAATAGTCATTGACTCAAATATTTTATTCTGAATGTTAACATTGCTTCTGATAATGAAATTCATTTATTTCTACTTATTTATGAGGAGTAATCAGAAGTAGGATTGTGTTTAGCCAAAGACATTAATGAAATGAGCTTATTGGGAGGCAACCCAATTTCTCAAGTTTTTGTAGTTACTTTTAGTGATTTAATTACTTTTTAAGGTGACTTTTGGCAGGAATTCGTGAGAAAGAGTCGAGGGAATTCCAGTGAACAAAGCTTCCCCCGACATGCCCATGTCAAATTTTCCTTGATTTTTTGAGTGTCCTGGTAGATTACAAAGTTTCCTCCGGCATGCCCAGGTCAATTTTGAAAGATTATCTGCCTGGGGCTAGCCAGAAACTCACTTTCGTGCTATACATTCTAGAATCGGAATCTCTAGCCAGGCCTAGACGCTAGCACAATTGCTATTTCAACCCTTCCGAAATAACATTGCGCAAGATCTGGGTTTGCACTTATTCGATTTACCACGCAACAAAAGTTTCTAATTACAAGCGGAACTTTAGAAAATACCTTTGAAGCGTGCACTCAGGTGATTCTCTTGTATGCCTCAAGACTTTGATTTCACATTGTGTGGGCAACTATCTAGAAACCAATTTGATCAACTAATCACCACAATCCACTTGCCAGAAAATTCCAGCACCACCGCACCTAGCACATACTGTAAACACACCACCCGAAGAGAGAGAAAGCTACACGCGCTGCTGGTTTAACAGGCCAATAATTTTAGCCAAAAACAGAGAAGGGCCAGCCGCAATTTGCTTGTAAAATCCGACTTTGAGGGAGAAATTTTATTTCTCTCTCTAGGATTTTATCTCTCTAGTTTTCTTGTCTTAAAAACTTATGAATTGTATCTTCAATTGTGTGTTTTGAATAGATAATCACTTGTCTATATATAGAGTTACAAGAGAGACCCCAAGTTGATTTAGGATTGGCTTTCCTACTGGTTTCTGTTTCCTTCAATCCTGTTCCTGGACTAATACACATCCAACTGATACAGGGATTCACTTATCCCAATCCAGTTCCTGATATAATTCACAACCAACTGATATAGGGATTCACTTATCCCAAACAAGTTCCTGGTATGATTCACTACCAACTGACACAAGGATTAATTAATTACTTAATTAATTAAATATACCTTTGTCAACAACCCAATACATAATTAATTGTACCACTAACGGACTAATTATGGCACTACCATCCTACACCAGAATTGCTTCCGGAATAACTTAATTAATTTATATTCATAATCTCCCCACATCAAAGATATAGTGCTCGTTAATTTATTAATTTACTGATAAATTAATTTATTAACTTCTTTAATTCTGAGACTAGTACCACTCGACCTTTTACTATACCGGACATAAGTCCACCAGCTGGGTTTAATATAATAAACATAACGAGCTCATCTCGGGAGCACCATCACCCCGAAAGCACCGGTACATAGTTTCCTTTCGACAAGCAGCAGCACACCAAGCAACTAAACACGCACACTCAACCTACTGATATTATTAGCCTCAATAGACCTCACCCATTGGCAGATCAAAGTACACTATGTCTAATTCCCATGCCAGCTCGAATCTAGGGATTAAGAGATAGAATACCAAGAACGATTTTTCTATTAAATCAGTACAAGACAAATCATTCCTAATGGTCAAGTTCAATAAGCCCCGGGCATATCTATATGATTCAATTAGTTTAGACAAACCAATTATCCAAATCACATAATAACCTAAACTGACAGTTTGTCCAAAGTTGTCTCGGTTACGAACCTCATTTATATATTATGTCTTTCAACCAATGATGAGATCCACTGTGTCAAACAAGACACCTCATCATCTACTTACATAATATAAATGGACATATCATGCACAACAAAATATAACCAAAACATAAATCGATATATTACCGGAAAAATGTACAATTCATAGCTTATGTATTCAACTCCAACAATCTCTCACTACATACAACTCCTATACACTCTGTTGCTATATATCTAGAAAAACTGTCATGGCTCTCCTAAATATCTGATTCTCATGCCCTCCACGTGAATCTCAAAGACTTTAGAAGTCAATGTCTTCGTGAATGGATCTGCAAGGTTATCCTCTGATGCTATCTTAGCCACGACCACATCTTCCCTCTTTATGATGTCTCGTATCAGGTGGTACTTGCGCTGTATATGTTTAGTCACCTTGTGGGCTCGTGGTTCCTTCGAGTTTGCTACTGCACCGTTGTTATCACAATATACCGTGATAGACTTATGTAAACCAGGAATCACATCTAAGTCCACTAGGAAGTTCTTGAGCCACACTGATTCCTTCGCTGCCTCTGATGCGGCAATGTATTCAGCCTCCATGGTAGAGTCTGCCACGCATTTTTGCTTGGCACTCCGCCAAACTATGGCTCCACCTCCTAGAGTAAACACATACCCTGAGGTAGACTTGCTCTTGTCCCTGTCGCCTTGGAAATCTGAATCTGTGTAATCTCGGGGTACCAGCTCAGGCGCATGATAGACCAGAACTTGGTCCCTCGTTCTACGCAAATACTTGAGAATGCATTTTACTGCATCCCAATGAGTTTTCCCGGGTTACTCTGATAACTGCTTACTATGCCAACGGCATAACAGATATCAGGCCTCGTACACAACATGGCATACATGAGACTTTTTACTTCCGAAGCATAAGGAACTGTCTTCATGGCCTCTATCTCCTGAACATTCTTAGGGGACTGTTCCTTAGATAGATGCACTCATTGTCTGAAAGGTAGAAAACCTTTCTTGGAGTTTTGCATGTTAAAACGGGCCAGAATTGTATCTATGTACGAAGCTTGGGAAAGCGTTAACGAACGTTTTCTACGATCTCGAATTATCTTGATCCCAAGGATATATCCCGCTTCCTCTAAATCCTTTATATCAAACTGCTTGGACAGCCATGCCTTTACGTCTGATAACACTTTCTTGTTGTTGTCAATCAATAGAATGTCATCTATGTAAAGCACAAGAAACACCAATGAGTATCCATCACGTCTGCGGTACACACATTGCTCATCCGGACACTGAGTAAATCCACAGGACTGGATTACCTCATCAAACTGGATGTTCCAAGATTTGGATGCCTGCTTAAGTCCGTAAATGGACCTCTTAAGCCTACAAACCTTATGCTCTTAGCCTTTTTTATCGAAACCCTCTGGTTGCTGCATAAAAATGGTTTCCTCAAGACTTTCGTTTAGAAAAGCTGTCTTGACATCCATCTGCCAAATCGCATAATCTAAATGAGCAGCTATGGCCAAGAGAATCCAGATCGACTTAAGCATGGATACCGGGGAGAAGATTTCCTAATAATCGATTCCCTCTTTCTGAGTATACCCCTTCGCCACCAGCCTAGCTTTAAAAGTTTTTACCTTCCCGTCAGGTTCTCTCTTACGTTTGTAGACCCACTTGCATCCAATGGGCTTGAACCCATTAGGCAGGTCCACAAGCTCCCAGACTTGATTTTTGTCCATTGACCCCATCTCGGATATCATTGTCTTACGCCAAGATTCTGCATCTTTATCTCGGAGAGCCTCATTGTAGTTAACTGGGTGAGGCTCAGGCGCGCCTGGGACTAGGTCTGAGGCCTCTCCCACGCCAATGAACCTGTCGGGCTATCATATAACCCTCCCAATACGATGAGGCACCACCTGTGTAGGCACATCATCTGTGATCTCATATGCAGTGTGTGGTGTATCTACTTGTGTCGGTGCATTAGGATTAATAGTTTTTCGTCTAAACTCTTCCAGTACTATCTTACTCTTGGGCTTGTGATCTAAGACATAGTCCTCTTCCAAAAATCTAGCGTTGGTACTAACCACCACCTTCTGATCTTTAGGACTATAAAACAGACCACATTTCGTTCCCCTAGGATATCCTACAAACAGCATTAATTCTGTTATCGTATCTAACTTAGCCGTATCTGTATTAAGCACATGTGCTGGGCAACCCCAAATTCTAAGATGTCTTAGACTAGGCTTTCGCCCGTTCCATAACTCTACTGGGGTTGAAGGCACGGTTTTAGATGGTACAAGATTAAGAACATACATCGCTGTTTCTAAGGCATATCTCCAGAACGAACTTGGCAAATCACTATAGCTCATCATCGACCTAACCATTTCCATAAGCGTTCGATTCCTTCTTTCTGCTACACCGTTCTGTTGTGGCATGCCAGGTGCAGACAACTGAGACTGAATTCCGACCTCATTGAGGTATTCTCGAAATTCGTGGGACAGGTACTCCCCACCACGATCTGATCGCAGTGTCTCGATACTCTTACCATGATGTTTCTCCACATCTGCCCGAAACTCTTTGAACTTGCCAAATTACTTGGATTTGTGACCCATTAGGTAAATGTGCCCGTACCTTGAGTAGTCATCCGTGAACGTCACGAAAAGCTTGAATCCACCTCGTGTTTGGACCAATATTGGTCCACAAAAGTCAGAATGAATTAACTCTAATACTTCTTTAGCTCTATAACCTTTTGCTTTAAAAAGTCTCTTGGTCATCTTACCCTCCAAGTAAGATTCGCAGGTTGAATAACTGTCAATCTCTAATGAACCTAAAGGTCCATCATTGACCAACTTCTGAATCCTACTAAGGTTTATATGACCTAGCCTTAGATGCCAAAGATATGTTTGATTCATTTCAGAAGGTTTTTTTCTCTTATTAATGTTAGATATTTGTTTCTATGTTTTGCACAACAGGGGAGTTAGAGTTAACCACAAACAAATTGTCCGCCAATGAACCAGAACAAATAAGTTTTCCATTTCTTCTAATAACAACACAATCATCAGAAAAAATAAACTTATAACCGTTCTTTAAGAGTTTAGAAACCAAAATAAAGTTCTTTCTAAAACTCCGTACATAAAGACAATTAACTAACTCTAAACTAGAATTCTCGAAATTCAGAGTAACTACTCCCACTGCTTCTACTGACACTCTTGTAGTGTCGCCCAAGTAGATATCCAATTCGCCTTCTCTAAGCTTCCGGGTTACTTGGAACCCTTGCAAAGAATTACAAACATGGTCAGTGGCACCTGAATCCACACACCAAGTATCTGTAGGAATCGCCGCTAAACATGTCTCAGTAATTAAGGCAGAAACTATCGTACTTATAAGCTTTGGACAATCCGATTTCCAATGTCCCATCTTATTGCATGAAGCACTTGTCTTTTGACTTCTTCTTTGCAATATCTGACTTAGGCACAATTTGCGCCTTTTGAGCTACTCTCTCGAGCTTTCTCTTCTTCTTTCCAGCCTCAGGCTCAGAAGGAGATTCTAAAGCTTTGACTGCGACTAAAGCTCGCTTCTTCTCTTGAAGAAGACTTTTAGCCACCACAAACTCTGCCAAGAACTCGGATGAAGTACACAACATCTTACTTATGTTATAGTTCAACCGAATCTGCTCATAGCTTTGAGGCAATCTTCGGAGGATAATATCGACTTTGGTTTCACTAACGATTTTGCCTCCCACTACCTCAACCTTGTTAATGTTACTAATCACGTCAATGGCATGATCTCTGACAGGAGTGCTCGCAGCCATAAGGACAATGTCCAAGTTACGACTCCAATCGACATAATTAGGTCCAGTTAACTTGTTGTTTTTCAATATAGTAGCTAAGGGGTTGAATGCCATATCAAAAATTGTAAATTAAACAGGCAATGTTTTAATTATATAACCTAGAATTTCGAAAACAGGCAATGTTATTGACTTCCCTCAAAACAATAATCTTAATCCACCAACATCTCATTCATCGGGATTCTCGTAAGCTACGCAGTTTGGACGCTTACGCTAACCCACATTCGTTTGAGAAGAACCAAGTTCATTAACTACACTATCTGACCAAACGATCTATTGATCAATGTAGCTAATAGTCAATGCTTTCTGCCGTACAAATAAGCAGTGTAACCTCGAGGGAGGAATACTGTAGATCATACACTAAGTGTGTGCCATTACGTGACTTCTGAGTTTGTTACCTCAGGATAGTGCGCCTCAGATGGAGAGGGTGTCGCATTTCTCCTAGCTAAACTTACTCTAGTCATCTTACTTAGAAATTCATAATCTATCGATCTCGGGGCTGGACTCATCCGAATGGAGAAGGACCTAATACCAATGCGCAAGCCCACCCACATCGCATATGAACCCGTAATGGTGGCCATGGGGATATTAAACCAACCCACTCCCAGTTAGATTTCCAAATTGAGGGTTTTTCTGATTTTAACATGCAATTAACTAACCCCTAACCCTAAGTTATATGCAACCATAAAACCAACATGCATTAAAATCATGCATCTAAAATACAACATAAAAATTAAAACAATAAATATGGGAAATAAATACGAAAAATAAATTTCCCAACTATTATGGTTTTAATCGCTTCCATCTTCTGCCTTGATCTCGTGTCCCACCACGCAACTCAATGGAGAGAGTCTTGAACTTCAAAAAATAAAAACTGGAGAAAAAATGGGCCAAAACATAACCAAAACGGGCCGCACGTGCGCAGCACGCCCAAAGGGCGTGCACGCGCTGCCCAGCTGCCATCAACAGTTGCTGTGCTCAGCAATTGCTGCGCCCTGCTGCCACCTGCCGCTGCCACGCGCTGGCGTATCTACATGTTGCGCCGTGCGGTAGCCTACTGAAAGATTTTGGTAGGATCTGGGTTTGCACTTGCTCGATTTACCACGCAACAAAAATTTCTATTAAAGCGGAATCTTAGAAAAGTACCTTTGAAGCGTGCACTTGGTGATTCTCTTGTATGCCTCAAGACTATGACTTCACGTTGTGTGGGCAACGAACTAGAAGTCAATTGATCAGCTACTCACCACAATCCACCTGCTAGAAAACTTTAGCCCCGCAGCACCTGGCACGTACTATAAACGCACCGCCCGCAGAGAGAGAAAGCTACGCGCAGCTGGTATAGATCAAGGCCAAAATTTCAGCCACTAGAAACCCAAAAACCAGCTGCACACTTTCTTGAAAATTCGACTTGGAGAGAGAAACATTTTCTCTCTCTAGAATTTTCTCTCTCTAGAAATCCTGTGGATTAATTGTGTTATTGTGTTTTCTGAATGACTGATCCCTTGTCTATTTATAGAGTTACAAGAGAGACTCCTAGTTGGTTTAGGATTGGTCTTCCTACTGG
Organism: Knoxia roxburghii; assembly: GCA_030378225.1. Taxonomy (NCBI): domain Eukaryota; kingdom Viridiplantae; phylum Streptophyta; class Magnoliopsida; order Gentianales; family Rubiaceae; genus Knoxia; species Knoxia roxburghii. The sequence goes on along the minus strand of CM059420.1, from coordinate 36,566,896 downwards.
GTTTCTGTTTTCCTTCAATCCTGTTTCTGGACTGATACAGATTCTGTTTCCTTCAATCCTGTTCCTGGACTGATACACTCCCAACTGTCACAGGGATTCACTTATCCCAATCCAGTTCCTGGGATGAATCACTCCTAACTGACATAGGGATTCACTTATCCCAAACCAGTTCCTGGGATGATTCACAACCAACTCACACTAGGATTAATTAATTTCTCAATTAATTAAATCTACCTTTGTCATTAACCCAGTACATAATTAATCGTACCACTAACGGATTAATTATGGCACTACCACCCTACACCAGAATTGCTTCCGGAACAACTTAATTAAATTATATTCATAATCTCCCCACATCAAAGATATAGTGCTCGTTAATTCATTAATTTACTGATAAATTAATTCATCAACTTCTTTAATTCCGAGACTAGTACCACTCGACCTTCTTACTATACCGGACATAAGTCCACCGGCCGGGTTTAGTATAATAAACATTTCGAGCTCATCTCGGGAGCACCATCACCCCGGACGTACCGGTATATGGTTTCCTTTCGACAAGCAGTAGCACACCAAGTAACTAAACACGCGCACCCAACCCACCGAGACTATTGGTCACATTTGACCTCACCCATTGGCAGATCAAAGTACACTATGTCTAATCCTCATGCCCACTCGAGTCTAGGGATTTAGAGATAGAATACAAGGATCGATTTGTCTATTAAATCAGTACAAGACAAATCATTCCTAAGAGTCAAGTTCAATATGCCCCGGGCATATCTATATGATTCAATTAGTTTAGACAAACTAATTATCTGAATCACATAATAACCTAGACCGACAGTTTGTCCAAAGCTGTCTCGGTTACGAACCTCATTTATATATTATGTCTTTCAACCAATGATGAGATCTACTGTGTCGCACCAGACACCTCATCATCTACTTACATAATATAAACGGACATAAACATGCACAACAAAATATGACTGAAACACAAATCGATATATTAAACTGGGAAACTGTACAATACAAGCATAGCTTATGTATTCTACTCCAACACCTACTGTCGCTGGCGATTACCGGTGGTGGCCCCTATCGATGGGTCATCGTCGGTGTAGCCCCCTGCCGCCAATCCCTCCTTTACTTTTTCCCACGCTATTTGGTCTTCTTGCAATTTGTTCTGAGTTTTCTTGGGTTTCTACGAATTAACGATAACCCAAAACCCACGAATTCAAGTTGCCCGCCATAACGCCTTTGATTACAAAAATTAATTCTCCTATTACAAGGCTTTCTAGTAAAATTAAATAATCAAAATTACATAGAAAAATTCAACTACATATTTGATCTAATCCTACACGGCTTCCAGCACGTGGTTATACTATTACAAACATTCATAATAAAATCAAATCAGGATAAGCCCGGAGTTTAATTAAAACCCATACAAACATAACCATAATAGTCGGGATTTCTTAACCACCTACAAATACAACCATGTAATAAATCGAACAAGCGCAAAACCCAAAACCTTGCTCTGATACCAATTGAAAGATTATCTGCCCGAGCCTAGCCAGAAACTCACTTTTGTGTTATGCATTCCAGAATCGGAATCTCTGGCCAGGCCTAGATGCTAGCACAATTGCTATTCCAACCCTTTTGAGATAACATTACGCATGATCTGGGATTGCACTTATTCCATTTACCATGCAACAAAAATTTCTAATTAAAAGCGAAACTTTAGAAAATACCTTTGAAGCGTGCACTCAGGTGATTCTCTTGCATGCCTCAAGACTTTGATTTCACGTTGTGTGGGCAACGATTTAGAAACCAATTTGATCAACTAATCACCACAATCCACTTGCCAGAAAATTTCAGCACCACCGCACCTGGCACATACTGTAAACGCACCGCCCGGAGAGAGAGAAAGCTACACTCGCTGCTTGTTTAACAGGCCAATAATTTTAGCCAAAAACAGAGAAGGACCAGCCGCAATTTGCTTGTAAAATCCAACTTTGAGGGAGAAATTTTATTTCTCTCTCTAGGATTTTATCTCTCTAGTTTTCTTGTCTTGAAAACTTATGAATTGTATCGTCAATTGTGTGTCTTGAATAGCTAATCACTTGTCTATATATAGAGTTACAAGAGAGACCCCAAGTTGGTTTAGAATTGACATTTCTACTGGGTTTCTATTTCCTTTAATCCTGTTCCTGGACTGATACACATCCAACTGATACAGGGATTCACTTATCCCAATCCAGTTCCTGATATGATTCACAACCAACTGATATAGGGATTCACTTATCCCAAACCAGTTCCTGGTATGATTCACTACCTACTGACACAATGATTAATTAATTACTTAATTAATTAAATCTAGCTTTATCAATAACCCAATACATAATTAATCGTACCACTAACGGATTAATTATGGCACTGCCATCCTACACCAGAATTGCTTCCGGAACAACTTAATTAATTTATATTCATAATCTCCCCACTTCAAAGATATAGTGCTCGTTAATTTATTAATTTACTGATAAATTAATTTATTAACTTATTTAATTCCGAGACTAGTACCACTCGACCTTTTTACTATACCGGACATAAGTCCACCAGTTGGGTTTAGTATAATAAACATAACGAGCTCATCTCGGGAGCACCATCACCCCGGACGCACCGGTACATGGTTTCCTTTCGACAAGCAACAACACACTAAGCAACTAAACACGCACACCCAACCTACCGAGATTATTGGACTCAATAGACCTCACCCATTGACAGATCAAAGTACACTATGTCTAATCCTCATGCCCGCTCGAGTCTACTGATTAAGAGATAGAATACCAAGAACGATTTGTCTATTAAATCAGTACAAGACAAATCATTCCAAATGGTCAAGTTCAATACGCCCCGGGCATATCTATATGATTCAATTAGTTTAGAAAAACCAATTATCCGAATCACATAATAACCTAAACTGACAGTTTGTCCAAAGCTATCTCTGTTACAAACATCATTTATATATTATGTCTTTCAACCAATGATGAGATCCACTGTGTCAAACAAGACACCTCATCATCTACTTACATAATATATATGGACATATCATGCACAACAAAATATAACCAAAACATAAATCGATATATTACTGGGAAAATGTACAATACAAGCATAGCTTATGTATTCAACTCCAACAGATTTTTCTTCAATTTTTGGGGCATCCGGGCAGAATACAAAGTTTTCCCCGATATGCTCAAGACGATTTTTCTTCAATTTTTGGAGTGTCCGGGCATAATACAAAGTTTCCCCGACATGCCCAGATCAATTTTTCTTCAATGTTTTGGGCGTCCGGGCAGAATTCAAAGTTTCACCATACATGCCCATGTGAAAAATCCAAAAAAAAAAAAAATTTCCTTTTCCCTTTTTAGTTTACTTAGGGTTTTTCTCTGCACCCTTTTCATTTTCTTCACATCAGCCGCACGAAGTATTTCTTTTTTTTTTCTTCCACAAGCTTTGTTCACCCAAAAGAAAAAAAATGTTTGGCCATCTTAGAAATCTCGGCGATCAGGCTAACCGACAATCACCCACTACTGTCGCGGTTCTCATCGGCTGGTTTCTTTTTGCCTTATCCCATTCATCCACCGGGCACCCAAGCGATTCAGCAACGGTCACCATTTTCCTTACCTATCCGCGAGCCATGCTGGGTTGAGCCCGTTCCAATAGCAGAGCTGTCACTACACACCCAGGCCCTAAATTTTCCTTTTCATTTTTTTGGTACACGTAATTAATTTTGGGGGATTATTTGAGTTTGGTGCTGAATTTTTAATTCCTTCTTGCAGTTGATTAATGGTGAGAATGAAGGCCAAGTCCAAGAGACCCCACTAGATGAGGAACGATTAGCTCAATGGCCTTCTATCAAATAATTCGAGAAATGAACTCCAATCTCCACGCCCTTTGCACTATAGAGAAGTTTCTCTTCACCTTACTAACTTTTGTTATTTATTTATTTATTTGTTTTTATTATGTCTTGGTGGTGTTTCTTTTTGCGATCATGTTCATGCCTTTTTTTTTTTTTTTTTTTTTTCTGTATTGGGGACAATGTAGAGTTTTGGTGTGGGGGGATTGTTTTGTATGATTATTGTTTTTTGGATGGTTTTGTGTTTTATTGTGTTTAGAATCTAGATATGGGGGAGATGTAAATGTTATATGTTTTGTGTTGGAAAATCGATATGCAATGTGTGATTTGGTGAGGTAAGGATGAAATGTAGGGAATATTAGTAGTATTGTGTGTTGGATGGCTATAATTGTTCCTTGTGATAATTCAGATGATGATACTTGTGTGAGTGACACCCAAAAAGCTAGAAAAGTGAGTTTTTGAGCCTTAATGAGCAACAGTTCTTTCTTGTGCTCAATTGTTTTTTTTTAGAGTGTTTCATACATAGTTTACATCTTCTTGGGTTTGCTTTGTTATGCAAGTTACTGTTGCTTGTGAATTTAAAGTACAAAAAGGATAAAGGTAATAGGATAACCAAATTTGGCTTGCTTAAAAAAATTCAACATTCTATGCTTACCCTTAGTAACCTTTTTAAAGCTTGGACCTTATTCTTTGATTGTAAAGCCACTAAATTAAACCTAGGCCTGTGTTTAGCTTGTTCTTGTTGCCTAGTTGTTGAAAGAAGGGTATGCTTGGTTGTTAACTTGGGTTTGTGGTATGAAGGCGGACATTGCAAGGCATTAGGAGCTCATCAAGGATAAGTTGTGCTCTAACATAAACGGTTGAAAAAAAAAAAGGGAATGGAATGGAATAAAAAAGAGAGAAATGGTAGAAAAAGAAAAGAAAAAAAGAGAAAGGAAGCCAATATAAACAAATTCAAATGAATTTGTGTGGCTAGAAAAAAAAAAGAGAGAGAGAAAGAAAAGAAGAGGTTGAAGAAAGAGCTAAGTTCAGAATCTTAATGAGTTACTAGTGTCTTCCGTGGGTCATCCTCAGTAAGATGGTTGAAGGGTTAGCGATCAAGTATGTACTTGCTTTCATAACTTTAGCTTATGTTTGATATTTGTTTATCCTACCTTGTCATGAGCCTCATTATAACCCGAGACGAAGACCTTTTGATTGGTACTTTGAATTCATTTGAGTGATAGTAATGTGATATCTTTGCAAGCTTATGGTAAAAACATTCTATGTGGTGAACTTGAGTGATTAATTGTCCTTTAAACACTTTGAGTGCAGGAGCGAATTACTTGAGAGGTGGGTGTCATTCTTGCTTGTATTTGAGTTTGGAGAGTTATGAGGAATGGGTATAGTCATTGCAAATGCATGATACTATGAAAGTTTCCTATGTGAATTGCGAGCCTTGCTTGAGCGTATATTGCATATTGAGTATTCATGTGTTCGTTTGTGGTTTTGTGTTTACTTCTGTTTTTTTTTTCCTTGTCGAGTCTTGAGTCATGCTTGGGGACAAGCATTAGCTAGGTGTGGGGAATTTGATGAGCTTAAAATTCATGATTTGAATTCACGCAAATTTGGGGCAATTTGGATGCATTGTGGGATTTAATAGGTTGTTTTTGCATTTGTAGGGAGAAGGTTTTGCTGGGAGTAGAACGGACTATTTTGGACGATTTTTTGGAAGAATTGGAAGCTACAAAGAAGAAGAAAAGTTAATGGACTGGACTGAAGAGTTTAAGAGTGATGGGAACAAAAAAATTTAGCCTTTTTATTGAGACTCGTGATTTAATTATGTAAAAGGGGATTGGTATTGGGTTTTAGATATTTGATTGGGGCTAAATTGGTAGTAATTGGGCCACAGGGTTAGTGGAAAGCTATAAGGTTCATTAGGTCATTTGTTTGAAAAATATTGGGACACATTTTTTTGGCCAACAGGGCAGCACTCACATTTTGGGCTACAATTCTTGAGGACAACAAAGTTGGGGACAGCAGACATGGTTTTCTTCTCGTTTGGCGTGCGACACTAGTATTAGTTCTTTTCTTCTGTTTCTTTTAATTTATGAAGCATAATTTATATATTATTTTTAAAATTTTAATTATGAGTAGCTAATTCTCTAGTTTAGTTAAAGGAATTAAACCCCTCAATGTTGGTTGAATTGTGAGATCTAACTGTTTTCAATATTAATTAATTCATGGTTATTTATTTATTCTTGTGATTTGTATTGCGGACTATTTGACACTGTTTGAATCGTTGGCAGCATGCAAACTTTCCTAGGTAATCTAATCAACTTGACTGCACGAGGTTCGGTATTCATAAGAGTTCAATACAACTAATCACGTGGTACGTAGGTTAGCATGTTGAAAAGAATAAATAATTAAATCGCAATTGGACAAGGTTTGCTTAATTGTTATTTGAATTTGGTCATTGACTATCATGATCTAGGTTTTAGGAGGTTCTAGAATTGATCATTGATTATAGATGCAATTAATGGAGATTCCTTATTTGCTGGCTTAAATTAATAGGGCTGAGTTGTTAGGAGGTTCCAACAATGAAAATTAGTGTAATCATAGTTTAATTGATAAATCCTTGCATCTAATTCGTCGCATCGAGGTAGTAACAATTCCTTTGGCTAGAGTTTTCCCAAATTTGATTTTATAATTCTTTTTATTTCTTTTGATTTGTTTTAATTGAATTTTTAGTCTTCATTCAAAAACCCCTTTTGATTACGTGATTTTAACTAAATTGATTTTACTTCTGTGCTTCCTGTGGAGACGATCCTACTCGTACTGTACTACTTAAAAATCTTTAAGAGTAAGTTTTATTTTTTATTGGTTTGCCATCATCCAGCCTCCCTCATTCCTCTTTTAGTAAATCCCTATAGTTTAGTGGATGGTCACTCAAAAAAGTTATATATATTCATTTCAAAATAATAATTCAGTTTGTTGTTTTGTTAGTTAAATACATGATCATGGAACTTTTTGTAGTTGAGAAAACTAACACAGATAGTATTGTATTTCATGATTGACAAGACCCTCAGAAGCAAGGATTACTGAACTGGTCTAGACGACGCACAATTATAGGAGGGATAGCAAAAGGACTTTTTTACTTGCATGAAATTCTCGCCATAAAATTGTCCATTTTGATTTTAAAGCTGCCAATATATTGTTGGATGAAAGTATGGATCCAAAGATATCAGATTTTGGAACGGCAAAGATTTGTGGAGTTTATGAATCTACAAGAAACACAAATAGAATCGCTGGGACATTGTAAGTTCTCAAAGTCTTCTAGTTTTCTGCCGTCATCTGTGCTGATCATCATAACATCATCTGTTGTGTTTTGCAGAAGTTATATGGCTCCTGAATATAGAGGAAGCGGCTAGTACTCCGTAAAGTCAGACGTATTTAGTTTTGGAGTTGTAGTTCTGGAAATAATTACTGGGAAGAGAAACTGGTACCAGTCAGATCATTCTGAAGACCTTATCAGCTATGTAAGTGCTAAATGTAAACACCATTCCGCTATGTTTTTCTTGTGACTTTTTATTTTTCATCCACGGCCGAACCATCAACTTGAATATGGACATTAGAAATTTATCTCCCACGGGCTTGGAGACAATGGAGAGATGGTACACCTTTGGATCTGTTGGATCCAACCATTGGAGATTCATATGTGAAAAATGAAATCATTCAGAGTGTCTGTTGACAGATATAACAGCCGAAATTATGCAACAATTGAGTGGAATTCCAGTTGCTCTGAGTACTGAAGAAGCAGTGAGGCCTGAAGAGAAGATTTCAGCAGAGGAATTGAGTTTGTCTGATGTGGCAGCTGCATCTAATGTGTCATGTTCTGACTGGTTGAGTATGTGTGGGAGACAGGTTGATGACATGATGAAATCAAGTATCAATTTTACACCTGCAGTTGGAGAAAATGAAGTGTGCAGATAATATATAGTTCTTTAAGCAAATTAGTTTAGCTTAACTTATAAGCAACGTTAGAGTTCATTAGACGGTTATTCAATAGAAATGTATATAAGTCTACTTCTGTACAGTTCTAATCAATACAAGAAGAAAAGCTTTCGCAAAAATTCTCTCACTACTTTTCCTCTCTCAAACCCCTAATCTCTCAATCTTTTCATTCAACACAATTTCTGATTTCATTATGGTATCAGAGCGAATAGGTTGTGATTTCTTAATAATCTAAACCGTATTTCTGTTTGATCGGTGTGAATAAGAAGAATCAATCTCATGGAAGAATATAACGAGGAAGCTGAAACTGAGCTGGAGGATGCAACTGGTGTTGTTCGTATTCTTTCAGCGCAAGAGATGGAGGATCAACTAATGCTTCATGCATATGATTTTCCTGGAATGGTGTTGGTGTCTTCACAGCTGACTGATAGCAATTACATGGTGTGGTGTACTAAAATGTTAAGATCGCTGCTGGCTAAAAATAAAGCTGGCTTCATGTCCAGCATCTCCGGTAACTTCTCCGGTCTATAGAAAATGGTTACAGGTTAACAATATGGTAGTTTCCTGGATATTGTCTGCAATCTCTAAAGATTTAGTGAATCAATTTGTTTATTTCACTGATTCTTATGAGTTGTGGAATGAATTGAACGATCGTTTTGGAATTTCCAATTTAGTTTTGTTGTTTAAGCTAAAGCGGGAAATTTCCATGATTAAACAGAAGAACATGCAGATTACTCAGTATTATGGACAGATGTAGGAAATTAGAGATATGATTGATCAGTTAAGGCCACATTTGGTGGCATAAGAGGTTTTAAAAGATCTGTTGGTTGAGCGAAGGCAGTACAAGCAGGTGATAAAGGAATCTTGGAATGTGATTATGAAAGCAATAGATGCTAGAGATACTGATGACCGTAGTATTGAATTTCTAATGGGGTGAATGATCAGTTTGATACTGAGAAGAAGCACATCTTTCTTAAGGATACCTTGCCTAATGTCAGCAAGATATATTCAATTCTTTTGAAGGCTGAGCAGAATCGTGAAGTTAGCAATGATGTGAGAATCACTTCAGAGAATTCCACTATGTCAGTGAAAGGTCTTGGTAACTACAAAGACAATAACAAGAAGACTCAAGAAAAAATTGACAAGAACAAATTGCTATATACTCATTGGAAGAAGAAAGTTCATTATAATTACTTGATTCTTGCTTCAAACTGCATGGATTCCCCGTCTGGTGGGAAGCATTTAAGAAAAGGGGGACAAGGCTAATGCTGTAGTGCTTTAAGATTGTCCTACTGATGACTATGGTGGAAATGCTAGCTGGAATGCTTCTCCGGCAGCAGCTGTGCTGAACATGCAGAAGGAACTTGAAAGATTACAAGTAAGACAGAAAAGTATTGCAACTGCAGAGGGAGTGCACTTTGCTCATTTTAAACAGTATGCAGGTATATCTCTTAACACTACTATTAGCTTAATAAATTTCGATTGTATGCATAAGGAATTGTGGATAGTGGACACCGAAGCGACAAGTCATATGATTAACAATAAAAGTGCCCTGATAAAAATCAGGACATTGCTTAAGCATACATCTGTTTCTCTTCCTGATGGAAGTCTACAATCTGTACATTCAATAGGCAATTATTTTTTGTTTCCTGAAGTTGTTCTTATAGATGTGTTGCTTGTTCCCACATTCAAACATAACCTACTTTCAGTTCCTAAGTTGATCAAGGATTTAGGTTGTTTTTTTATTTTTTTGGATGGCCAATGTTGGTTGCAGGACCAGAGGACTAAGAAAATACTGGCTGTGGGTATAAACATCAATAGGCTGTACATTTTTGACAGACAATCTTTTGATGCAGAGTTTATTTTGAAAATGAAGAATACAATTGTTTTTCTTGAGAATAAGACATTGACATTAGAGCAGTTAGATTTTTTGCAATCTTGTAATCAGACTGTAGTAGATAAATTACCTTGGCATAGCAGGATAGGGCAGGCATCTGTTGATGTTATGAAACATCTGCCTACAGATTTGATTTGTAAAGATGTTGAAGTTCTAAGTAAAACTTGTACAGTTTGTCCTCTTGCCAAGTAGCATAGAGCACCTTTTCATTTTATGAATAATAGATGTTATGATATTCTTCATATGGTTCATATGGATTTTTGGGGACCCTATAGGATTCCTAGCTTGGATGGTAGCCAGTACTTTCTTACTATAGTAGATAATTGCAGTTGGGCTACTTGGACAATTTTAGTGAAGAATAAATCACATATTCATGAGATTATTCATTAGCTTATCAAACAGTTGCAGAATCAGTTTAGGAAACAGTTAAGATTGTTTAAACTGATAATGGAAGTAAATTTGTGAATAATTATTTGTTGCTCTTGGAATTGTTCATCAGAAAAGTTGTCCTTACATTCCACAACAAAATGGTTTGGTGGAGAGGAAACACATATATTTACTTGAAGTAGCAAGATGCCTTATGATTCAATCTAAGTTACCTAACAATTTTGGAGTTAAGTTGTACTAACAGCTACCTTTTTTATCAATAGATGACCAACTCATGTTTTACAATGGAAGAGTCCATATGAAGTGTTGTATAAAAAGCCACCAGATTACAATGTCCTTAGGTTTTTTAGGTGCTTGGCTTTTGTTCTGAATAAATCTCCAGGAAAGGACAAGTTTGATAACAGATCTTACAAATAAATGTTTGTGGGATATCCTTCCAGATACAAGGGATATAAATTTTTGTCCTGAGTTAAATAAAGTCATCATATCCAGGGATGGGTGTTTCATGAGTATTTTTTCCATTCTCTAGATTCTCTAGGTTCTGTTTCTGATACAGTTTTGATTCAGCCTATATCTCATCATTTTTCTTCTTCAGATAATGTTCATATATTATCATCTATTCCTAGTGCTACAGTTTCTCCAAATTTAGGTTCACTTTAGTCATTTGACAGGTATGTTTCCTCTGAGAATTCAGACTCTTCTTTCAGTGAACCTGAACCACCTCATAGTCCTTTTATATAACCAGTTCTTAAGAAAAGCCTTAGAGCCAAAAATCAACCCAAATGGATGCAGGATTTTGTCTTAAGCAATGTATTTGAGACAGGTCATTCTTTATGCACTTTTACTGATAATCATAGACTATTTGTTACTAATGTGTCTAGTATTGTAGAGCCTTATACATACAATCAAGCTAGTACTAGTGATGAGTGCATAGCAGCCATGCATGAGAAGTTGCAAGCACTTGAAAGCAATGGAATTTGGGAAATTACTGATCTTCCATAGGGTAAGAACCCAATGGGCTGCAGGTGGATATATAAAGTGAAATACAAACCTGATGGTACCGTAGACAGGTATAAAGTAAGGTTGGTAGATAAAGGTTATTCTTAGAAGGAATGGGAGGATTTTACAGAAATTTTCTCCCCAGTAGCAAAAATAGTTTATGTTCGTATCTTCATGGCCATAGCTGCAAGAAATAATCGGCCACTTTGGCAGATTGTTATTAACAATGCTTTTTTACATGGTTTTTTTGGATAAGGAGGTATATATAACACCTCCTCCTGGATACTTGAAGACAATTGGAAGGCAAGTCTGTAGGCTTAAAAGGTCTTTATACGGCTTGAGGCATGCCTTTAGTGAGTTCACATCTAAGTTTCTAGAATATGGTTTCACTCAATCATGCCATGATCATTGTTTGTTTTCCTTGTTTAAAGATAATTGTTGTGTGTTTCTTTTGGTGTACATGGATAATGTGCTGATCACTCGTTCCAGCTTGATAGAAATCGAATCAGTTAAGCTTTGCTTAGTTATCTTAATCAAGGTTATCGTTTTATGCATTTTGGTTTAATACAAATTGCCTTACATCCTTTAATGAAGCGTGGGGTTGATACTCCTATCTTCATGGCATTACGTGATGATCGTTTACTGCATTATAATGATTCTATTCGTGCTTTAGTACAGACTAATTTATGTAATGGTACTATACGGTTTAATTGTGCTCCTAATTTCTCTGTTAGTTTAATTGATCCTACAATTATGCAATCTCTATTATTAGATGTACATGTTACTAATAAGAAAATGGATCCGAAAGCTGATAAATTTGTGTTAATTTATCGTATTTATTTTAAATTAATGAAATCTATTATCCCTGCTGCTTTGATATTAAAACCCACTAATGAAGGAGATTCTGTTTTAGTAATAGCTGATTCTGATAATACTCATACTCAAACTCCTAGATTGCTAGCTCGTAATGAAATAACTATTCCTAATGAACTTTTAATTGATCGTCCTATAGTATCCCAAAGACATCCAGTCAGAACTCAGGCTACTATTGAAGAACTTACGGATAATAAAATATTATTAAAATTTGATAATATGCTTTCTAAGTCTTCCTCGTGCAGGTATCCTTTAGAAACTCGACCCAGGTATTCAGTAGATCTTCCTAGTACGTCTCATGAACCTTCCAGGTATTCATATACTCATACTGATCCTAAGCTAAAGTTTACTTCTCCTTTACCCGAAGTAATTCCCGATTCTAGTTCCTCTGTAGGTTCTCCTACTCATTCCCAGATGAAGTTTTCTGAAATTAATATGTTGAAAAAACCTTTTTCCATAGATAAAGTTTTTCTTAATAAAAATTATTTTTCTCCCGAAAATAATGATAGACGTTCATGGTTTGAAAAATTTGATGAACAAATTATTTCTAAGATAAAAGAAGAATGGGTAAATGATATCACTAAAAAACAGATTAATTTTCCTTTCTTTACTTGGTTAGATTACTATTTTCATAAAGAAAAAATAAATTATAAAAATATACCTACAATTAATGTTCAGACTAATTTATATAAAAAATGGCAACTGGTAGATAATAATACTATTTTGTCATCTATTCATCCTCCTTTACAGTCAATTAAAATCAATACTAAAGAAGGCGAAATAATTGCTTCTCCCTTTAAAAAAGGTAAAGATAATAAAGAAGCAGTTGATTCAAAAGATATAAAGAAAATTTATCAACAGAATAATTATTCTAATCAGATATTACAAACTATTTCTCAACAAGTTGATTTAATTTTTGTAAAATTGGATAATAAGATTAATAATTTTCCTAATGAAATATCTAAACCTTTAGTGTCTCCCTCACTTCCTAGAGAATTAGAACGTGAAATTTCTTTAGTTCAAAGAATTAATTTTGCTATTGAAGGTAATACTTCTGCTTCTTCTTCGTCCGCTTTAAGTCAAATAGAAAAACAATTCAGTGGTCTTAGAATTAATGCTATTAATCGTAATGCTCCGCGTGATGATTCTTCTAGTAGTTCTCCTCATTCTGAATCTGAACAACATGAAGATATAGAAGAAATAGAAAATCAATTTTCTGATAATCCTCCTTTAGAGTTAAATACAATATCCAGACGTCCTTATAAAAAATCCTATCGTAGAAATACTTGGTCTAATAGAGATGTAATGAATTATCATAGTCAACCTACTCCTCCTGATATTCAATTTGAAGAAAGAAATAGGTTTAATACAAAATCATATGATGGTAGTGCTTTATATGAATGGAATATAGATGGAAAATCTGAATATGAAATTACTAATACTTTGCATGAAATGGGTACAGCTAAAGTAGCTTATAAATCTAAATATCCTCAGCTTACTGAAAGACAAATTGCTTCCTGTTTTGTTTCCGGTTTTACAGGTCAATTAAAAAACTGGTGGGATAATATGTTTACTCCAGCACAACAAATGGAAATTTTAACTCATCAAACCATAGTAAATCGTGAAATAACAATAAATGATGAAGTAATTAGGACCACAGATTATGAATCTGATGGTGCAAGTTATTTAATATATACTCTTTCTATGCATTTTGTTGGTAATCCTATAGAAGAATTAACTAGTTTAAAATTTTCTTTGACTAATTTACGTTGTCCTTTGTTTAAAGATTATTTTTGGTATAAGAATACTTTTCTTACTAATGTTTTACGTCGACCAGATTGTAATCAATCTTTTTGGAAAGAAAAATTCATTACTGGTTTACCTCCTTTATTTTCTCAAAAACTAATTACTAGTTTAATGAAAGAAATGGGTACTGAAAATTTAGATTTATCTAATATCACTTATGGACAATTATTTGCATTTCTAAAGAAAGAAGCATTAATTATATGTCAAGATTTTAAATTACAGAGAAAATATGGACTTGAGAGAGAGGAGTTGGGAGCCTTCTGTCAAGCATTTGGAATTGCAGGTATTCATCCACCATCTACTCAAGAAAAAGGTCATAAAAAGATTAGGCAATATCATCCTAGTAGTAAATATAAAAAGAAATATAAATATAATCCTGATTGGTCTCATAAAAATGAATTTTATAGGAAGAAAAGGAAATTTAGAAAAGGTAAAAAACCTGTAAAATGTTATAAATGCGGAAAGATAGGTCATATAGCTCATAATTGTAAATTAGAAAAGAAAATTAATGTTTTATTTTCTGAAGAGACTGAATTAACAAATATATTAATGTCTATATTAATTAATTCTGAAAAAGAAGACGAAGATTATTAATTAATTCTGAAAAAGAAGACGAAGATTATTATTCCTCTGATTCATCTAGTTCAGTAGATAGTAATGACTTTTGTGAATGTAAAAAGATAATTAATATGATGAATAATTATAGTAAAAATAATTTAAATAAAGAATTACTATTTGATATAATAAAAGAAATAAAAGATGATAATGTCCGTAAAGATTATTTAGAAAAGTTAAAAAGTTTAGTATTACAAGAAAATAATCACATGTTTGATATTAAAGAACCCTTTAGTCTAAATAGTTTAATTGATAAATATAAGCATGAAGATACTTTTGGTTTTCGAAAAAGTAGTAATATAAGAGAAGAAATAAAATTACTTAAAGAGGAAATTAGAGAAATTAATACCCAATTAAATGAATTAAAATTAAAAGACTTAGAATTAGAAACTAAAATATTATTAAAAGATCAGTCTAATATTGCATCTGCAACTGGCATAATAAAGGATGACGAAATTCACATAGCCGATAATATTCCTGATGATAAAAATTTTTTAAATTGAATTAATAAAGTAAAAATAGAAAAGTGGTATGTTCTCGTTACCATTGGGGTGGAGGATTGGACGACTACTTGCATAGCGATGCTTGATAGTGGTGCCGATCAATCCTGTATCAGCAGAGGTATAATTCCAAATAAGTATTTATCTAAAACAAAAGAAAAATTATATGCGACTAATGGACTAGAAATTGATATATATGCTGAATTGAATAATGGTTATATTTGCAATAATGGTTACTGTTTTAAACATTCCTTTTTAATACTTGAAAATTTTACTACTGATGTTGTTTTAGGAAATCCTTTTTTATATCAAATTACACCTTTTACTAAGCATACTGATCATATCTCTGTTAATTTATTAGGTAATGAACTAGTATTTTCTTTTATTAATCCTATTCAGAAAAAAGAATTAGAACTACTTCAGACTAATTCCATTTACAAACAGATTTGTATGATTAATAAGAAAAAGAAAAGTATAATGTTTTTAAAAACAGAATTAGAATTTACTAAAATAGAAGAACAATTATTAAAAGAAGATGTTAAGATAAAAATTGATAATCTAGAAAAGAAATTTCAAACTTTAGTTTGTTCAGAACATCCTAATGCTTTTTGGAATAGAAAAAAGCATGTTGTATCATTACCTTATATTAAAGAATTTAATGAAAGAGAAATTCCGACTAAAGCTAGGCCTATTCAAATGAATGAAGAATTACTTAATTTTTGTAAACAAGAAATTCAGAGTTTAATGGATAAAAATTTAATTAGGAAATCACAATCCCCTTGGAGTTGTGCTGCCTTTTATGTGAATAATCAGGCTGAAAAGGAATGCGGAGTTCCTCGATTGGTGATTAATTATAAACCCTTAAATAAGGTTTTACAATGGATAAGATATCCCATTCCTAATAAAAAAGATTTACTAAAAAGACTTCATAGTGCTAAAGTATTTTTTAAATTTGATTTAAAATCAGGTTATTGGAAAATACAGGTTAATGAGAAAGATAGATATAAAACAGCTTTTACTGTTCCTTTTGGGCATTATGAATGGAATGTTATGCCATTCGGTCTAAAAAATGCCCCTTCTGAATTTCAAAGAATAATGAATGATATTTTTAATGATTACTCTAATTTTGTGATTGTTTATATTGATGATATTTTGGTTTTTTCGGATAATATTCATCAACATTTTAAACATCTTAATCTTATGTTACATGTTATTCAGACTAATGGATTGGTAATTTATGCAAAGAAAATGAAATTATTCCAGACTAAAATTTGATTTTTAGGACATGATATTCATCAAGGTAAAATGCGACCAATTCAAAGAACAATTGAATTTACTACTAAATTTCCTGATGAAATTAATGACAAAAATCAGTTGCAAAGATTTCTTGGTTGTTTAAATTACATTGCTGATTTCTTTCCTAATTTAAGAACCATGTGTGGTCCTTCATATGAGAGATTACAGAAAAATCCTCCTGCCTGGTTAGAGATTCATACTAATTTAATCAAACAAATTAAAGAAAAAATAAAGACTCTTCCCTGTTTAGGCATACCTCATCCAGATGCATTCATGATTATTGAAACAGATGCATCAGATATAGGATACGGAGGCATACTTCAGCAGAAAATGCATTCATCTGCATTAGAAGAATTAGTTAGGTATCATTCGGGCATATGGGCAGGGCCACAGAAAAATTATTCTACTGTTAAAAAAGAAATTTTATCTATTGTGTTATGTATTTCTAAATTTCAAGATGATTTGTATAATAAGAAATTTTTATTACGTGTTGACTGTAAGTCAGCCAAAGAAATTCTACAAAAAGATGTTAAAATTTGGTTTCAAAACAGATTTTTGCTCGATGGCAAGCTATACTTTCTGTTTTTGATTTTGATATTGAATTTATTAAAGGCGATGATAATTCTCTTCCTGACTTCCTTACTCGTGAATTCCTTACAGGCCGCATCCATGTCTAATGATCCAGGAAAACCCAAGACTCCTGCAGACTACATAATGTCTAATACTCCTAAACCTTTAAGTCCTTCTGTTCCGTCTAATGATTTTCCACCATTAACTTATACTAATGCGGTTCTGTCTCCTTCTGTAAAATTACAGTCTACTCCAGCTAATCCTTCTTATTCATCTTCCTCTTCGTCTAATGCTGCACCTTACATTCCAAAAACCGAATTTGAATATATAATGCTTACTCATTACAAAGCTACACCTGAGAATAATGATGTAAAAAATTTCTGTTCTAGACTTTTCCTTACGAATAATCTTTGGGTTACCGATGACGTTTCTAAAACCCAAGCCTACTATGAATTAATTCTTGTTGATACTAAATCCGTTGAAATCACCCATTACCCTGATAAGAAAGATTCCTCTAGAATTGCTTACTCTAAATTTATAATTCAAAAAATAATGAGTCCCCGTGAGTTTCCTTCGATTCATGCTCGTAATTCCTTTTCTATTCCTTACATTCCAGATGGTTTTAATTATGCTGATTACATTTTGGCTTTTTATCGGTGTCTTTATTACCGATTATTTAATCATTCTTGGTTTATCAGTTTTTCCCCCAATTTTAATAAAAATTTGCCTATGTGGGTATACGATGGGTGGAAATTACTGGGAGCCATTCCTGCTATCCTGCCTCCTCAAGCTGCCATGGGTTTTCAGACCTACAAGAAAAAATGTAGGTTAGAAGACTACCAGTCTAATTTTCTATTCCATGCTGAATTTCGGGTCCCATATATTATGACCTGGAGTTTTCAGATTAAGTCTACTCAGCAAGGATTCCCCTGCAGTTTAATCAGACAAATTAATGTGAAATGGTGGGTACAGTTTAATGAACAACAATGCAGTGCCTAGACAGTTAATAAATTTTTAGAAAGTGGAGAAAAATTTAAAGCAATAATTTCTCAAGTTTCCAGAAGCATTCCTTTGCAAGATCCCATGACTCCTAAAACTCCTGATAAAAGTAAAATTCCATTGCCCAAGAAAATTGTGACTCAGACTCCTGCTCAGATTCCTGCTCAGACTCCTGCAACGACTCCTACTCAGTCTCCTGCATCAACTTCTGCTCCAACCAATTTGAATAATGAACAAGGATTACAAGACTATTTGAAGTTATGTATCCAAACTTATAAAGAATTCCAAAAAATTGAAAGTGGAGAACTTGATAGAGTAGCTAAAGCACGTGAACAAGACAGTCAAGAAAAGCATGCTCTGATAGTTCAAAACAGTCAGATTCCTCCAGATAATACTGATGATTTTGACCCATTTGGTGGGCCGATGTCTCAAGACCCCTTTGATTTTTAATTCTGTAATAATTGTAATAGTTAGGATTAGAAATAATTGTATCTGACGTAAGTGCATACGTCAGTAGCTGCATAATTGATAGGTGACGTAAGTGCATATGTCATAGAGCACTTACCTTTAATTTACCTTTAATTTTTATTTCATTCCGAACTTCATTTCCGGATTTCATCTTTGTGTAATGTTCCCTTGTAATGCTTATTTAAAGGCTGACTACTGAATGAAAATCTCAGAGCGAATTTACTGATTTTCTCTGATTCTCAAATTCTTTCAAAACCTTTAAGCTTTCAACTATCTTTCTACTCTTTTAATTCCTTTTCGTTCTATCATCTAATTGTAAGTCCTGCTTCTGCTAATTTTCTACTCTTACTTTAGTTTACCGCCTACTTTCCTTATTCATCTCCTTAGGAAACATGTGTTAGATATTCTCAGAGATACAGGAATGATGGCTAGTGTTGTTGTGTCCACACCATTTCCTCATAGTCTCAAGTTCAATCTAATGACAAAGATGATACCCACCTGCTTGCAGATCCAGCCAAGTTCAGGAGATTGGTTGGTAGGCTATTATACCTCGGTTTCACTAGGCCTGATATAGCTCATTCTGTGCAATAGTTAAGCCAGTTCATGAAGACACCACCCTTATCTCATTCTATTGTAGAGGCTGAGTATAGATTCATGGCATCCACTATTCGTGAACTTCAGTGAATAGTTTCTATTCTTCGTGTTTTTTGATTTCCAACTTAGTTGCATGTTGCTTTCCATTGTGATAATCAGGCCGCTATTCATATAGCGGAGAACCCGATCTTCCACAAACGGACTAAACATATTGATATCAATTTCCTTGTCACACAGGATGCTTATAAATCTAGTCTTATATCCTTGCAGCACATTAGTTCTCGGTAACAAGTTGCCGATCTTTTTACCAAAGCTTTATCTGCACCCCTCTTCCAGGATTTGCTGTCTAAGCTCCATCTTGCTGATGTTGAGCTTGAGGGGGGTGTGTTGACAGGTATAGCAGCTGGAGTTATGCAACAATTAAGTGGAATTCCAGTTGCTGTGAGTACTGAAAAATTAGTGAGGCCTGAAGAGATGATTTTAGCATAGGAATTGAGCTTGTCTGATGTGGCAGCTGCATTTGATGTGTCATGTTCTGACTGGTTGAGTATGTGTGGGAGACAGGTTGATGATGTGTTGAAATCAAGCATTAATTTTACACCTGCAGTTGGAGAAAAGGAAATGTACATATAATAAATATTTCTTTAAGTAAATTAGCTTAGCTTAACTTATAAGCAGCTTTAGAGTTCATTAGACAGATATTCAATAGAAATGTATATAAGTCTACTTCTGTACAGTTCTAATCAATACACGAAGAAAAGCTTTCACAAAAATTCTCTCTCTACATTTCCTCTCTGAAACCCCTAATTTCTCAATCTTTTCATTTCAACACAATTTCTGATTTCATTAGTGTCCACATTGGTTTATCATGTGTGTATGAAAATTCGGAGAAGAGGCTTACCATGGCATCAATGGTGCACATGCTGAATAGTACCTCTGTTAGCCTGCCAACTCTGCATCTTTCTGCAATTCCCTTCCAGAGTAAATCTAAACGCCCGCATATAGAATCACATTCTGATACCAAACACGCTCAAATCTATAGTTGAGGCATCAATTACTGAACCTTACCCAAGATAGAGAACTCTTCAAATATTTTAAAAACTTTTAGGTAAAAGAAATAATCAGAGGTATATACTACATTTTTTTCCCAATATTCTTTCAAATATAATTGAAAGCTGAAGATTTCAGGGAGAATCAAGCAAAACATCAAACCCTAATTCATGAAGGAAAGAAAATAAGAGAAGACATGCGGAAGCTTTTCAGTATATTTTTTCAAAAACTGCTCAGAATGAGCTCTGTCCAGGCATATATACAAAAACACACTAATAACTGCCTCAAGTTTTGCTTAATATTAAAGTCAATTACTACTGTCCAGCTCAGCATAAATATATTAACTATAAATAGAAAACATCTACTTTTAAGTCTAGCCTGGATCTCTAGCCACTAATGGTGCCATGTCAGCTATCTTTGATTTAATCTTGTCTCTTGATACAACCATAAAAGCCATATCAGAAACAGTGATTGCAAACAAAGCTTCTTGCTGCTGTTGAAGCTCCACACTAGACTTTGAGCTTTTGGAACAAGCTGAAATGGAGGAAACTTAACTTTCTCTCTGATATGCCAACATCCCCCCCCCC
The DNA here is from genome assembly GCA_030378225.1 of Knoxia roxburghii. Classification (NCBI taxonomy): domain Eukaryota; kingdom Viridiplantae; phylum Streptophyta; class Magnoliopsida; order Gentianales; family Rubiaceae; genus Knoxia; species Knoxia roxburghii. Next base: position 36,546,352 of record CM059420.1, on the reverse strand, counting down.
TCAAGTTCAGCCTCAAAAAGCTGCAACTTGGAAACCAATCGAGAGAAAGCAGCAATAGAAAGAGCCTTAGTAAAAAGACAGTCAATGTCAATGTGTTTAGTGCATTCATGGAAGATTGGATTCTCAGCTATATGGATAGCAGTCTGGTTATCACACCAAAACTCAATTTGTAAAGAAGCTGGAACATGCAAATCACCAAGAATATAATTAATCCACTGAAGCCCCCTCACAGTAGTGGCCATAGCCCTATACTCAGCTTCAACCGTGAAGTAAGATAAAATGGATTGTTTCTTAGCCTTCCAAGAAATCATAGAGGGACCAAGAAAAATATAATATCCAGTGATAGAATGTCGGGTTGTCTTACAAGACCCCCAGTCAGCACCACTAAAGGCTTGTAGCCGGAGAGAGCCTTGAGTTGAAAAGAAAAGACCTTTACCAGAGCTGCCTATAAGATATCAAAGCAAATGCATAGATGCTATTGTTGGAGTTGAATACATAAGTTATGCTTGTATTGTACATTTTTCCAGTTAATATATCAATTTATGTTTTGGTTATATCTTGTTGTGCATTATTTGTCCATTTATATTATGTAGTTAGATGATGAGGTGTCTTGTGTGACACAGTAGATCTCATTATTGGTTAAAAGACATAATATATAAATGATGTTCGTAATCGAGACAGCTTTGGACAAACTGTCGATTTAGGTTATTATGTGATTCGGATAATTGGTTTGTCTAAACTAATTGAATCATATAGATATGCCCGGGACATATTGAATTTGACCATTTAGAATGAATTGTCTTGTACTAATTTAATAGACAAATCGTTCTTATTATTCTATCTCTTAATCCCTAGACTCGAGCGGGCATGAGGATTAGACATAGTGTACTTTGATATGCCAATTGGTGAGGTCAATTTTGGCCAATAGTCTCGATAGGTTGGATGCGCGTGTTTAGTTGCTTGGTGTGCTGCTGCTTGTTGAAAGGAAATCATGTACCGGTGCGTCCGGGGTGATGGTGCTCCTGAGATGAGCTTATTATGTTTATTATACTAAACCCAGCTGGTGGACTTATGTCCGATATAGTAAAAAGGTCGAGTGATACTAGTCTCGAAATTAAAAAATTAATTAATTAATTTATCAGTAAATTAATAAATTAACGAGCACTATACCTTTGATGTGGGGAGATTAAGAATAAATTAATTAAGTTATTCCGGAAGCAATTCTGGTGTAGGATGGTAGTGCCATAATTAATCCGTTAGTGGTACGATTAATTATGTATTGGGTTATTGACAAAGGTAGATTTAATTAATTAAGTAATTAATTAATCCTTGTGTCAGTTGGTTGTGAATCATACCAGGAACTGGATTGGGGATAAGTGAATCCCTGTATCAGTTGGTTGTGAATCACACCAGGAACTGGATTGGGATAAGTGAATCCATGTATCAGTTGGATGTGTATCAGTCCAGGAACAGGATTGAAGGAAACAGAAACCCAGTGTGAAGGCCAACCCTAAACTAACTTTGGGTCTCTCTTGTAACTCTATATATAGACAAGGGATTAGCTATTCCACAATACACAATACATAAGTTTTCAAGACAAGAAAACTAGAGAGAAAAAATCATAGAGAGAGAAAACTTTCTCTCTCTAAAATTGGGTTTTTGAAGCTCAAATGCTGCCAGTTTTTTCCTCCTATTTTGGGCGGCTGATTTTGTCCAATATTCCGGTGGCGCGTGAGTTCTCTTGGAGTCCCAGGTGGCACGTGATCTTCACGTACTAGGGGGCAGGAGGTTGCAGAATTTTTCAGGCGACCCAGTTGTGGTGATTAGTTGATCAATTGGTTGTCAGATCGTTGTCCACACAACGTGCGATCAAAGTCTTGAGGCATACAAGAGAATCACCTGAGTTTATGCTTCAATAGATAATTCTTATGTTTTCGCTTTTAATTAAGAATTTATTTGTTGCGTGATAAATCGAATAAGTGCAAACCAAGATCCTGCGCAATGTTATTTCAAGCAAAGGTTGGAATAGCGATTATGCTAGCGTCTAGGTCTGGCCAGAGATTCCTATTCTGGGATGCGTAGCACGAAAGTGAGTTTCTGGCTAGGCCTGGGCAGATAATCTTTCAGCTATCCAATGTGATTGATGAGGAGAGTGCACAAACTGGCTTAGTTGTTGCACAGGAAATGAAATATCTGGGTGTGTAAACCCCAAGTACAACAGTCAACCAATAAGCCTTCTGTATTGTTCAGGCTGAGCTAGAAAAGGAGTAGCATCCTAATCTTCTACAAATAATCAAAGTCTATGAGGAAAATGTGTTGAAACAGATGTACAATTCAACATATTTGCATCCTTCAAGATGTCCAGGATGTACTTTCGCTGACTAATAAGAATACCAGAGGCAAACCTTGACAGCTCCATGCCAAGAAAATACTTGGCATATCCCAAGTCTTTAATGGTAAAAGACTGATTTAAGAAAGCTTTGACCTTGTTGATTTCAGTCTCATCAGTGCCTGTGATAAGAATATCATCCACATATACAAGAAGGAACAAATTGAAATGAGGAGCATGCAAAGTAAACAAGCAATGATCAAAAGCTGATTGTGTAAACCCATAATCAATAATCTTGGCAGTGAATTCCAAATTCCATTGCCGAGATGGTTGTTTCAGTCCATAATAGACTTCTCCAACCTACACACTTGCACTGGCTCAGCTTGCTTAAATCTAGGAGGCAACTTCATATAGACTTCTTCTTCCAATTAGCCATGTAGGAAGGCATTATTCACATCCACTTGGCACAAAGGCCAACCTTTAGCTGTTGCAACAGCAATCAACAACTTCACAGTTACTACTTTAGCTAAAGGAGAAAAAACCTCAGAATAGTCTTTTCCCTCATTCTGAGTGAACCTCTTAGGAACCAACCTTGCCTTGAATCTGGCGACACTCCCATCAGGCTTACACTTTACTTTGTAAACCCATCGAAAACCTATGACTTTCTTTTCTGCAGGTAAAGAAGTTAGTTCCCGAGTTTCATTGTTTTCAAGTGTTGTAATCTTTTGTGTCATGACATCTGAACACCTAACATCAGTACTTGCTTGACTGTATGATGATGGTTCTCTGAAAGAGGACAGATTAACCAAAAGCTGATTGTAATCTGTGGAAAAAAACACAAGATGAAAAATAATGTTCAGAAGCAAGGACAAAGTCTTGCATCCATCTAGGAGCAATCCTCTGCCTTGTGCTACATCTGAGAGGCTGTGGAGACAATGGACTGATATCAGAAATCTCTGATGAAGATGATTGAGCAATGTCATTAGTAACATCAACTGGACAAGGAGAAGAATCAGGTTCAGAATGATCAAGTAAGGGAAATTCAGGTTGAACCTAATCTTGAACAGAATGAGTAACCTGTGAAGACTCTGAGGAAGAAGGAACATCAAAAGAGTCAAAATAAAAAACAGAAGTCTGAAGAACATTTGAGTCCATAAATTGATCAAGGTTAGCAGGGTGAAATTACAGTTCATGAAAGAGAACATCCCTGGAGACTACAATTCTATTCAAAGTAGGACAAAAAACTTTGTAACCCTTTTGACCTACTGCATATCCAACAAAAATTCCTGCATAAGATCTAGAATCAAACTTATCACAAAAAGGAGATTTGTTCAAAACAAAAGCAAGGCATCCAAAAACTTTCATTCGAGAATAATCTGGAAGTTTTTTATGTAATTTTTCATATGGAGCAGACCAATTAAGAACTGATGAAGGAGTTCTATTGATCAGAAAGGTGGCTGTAAGTATGGCTTCTCCCCAAAATCGTTTAGGCAATCTGGATTAAACTAGAAGTGATCTAGCAACCTGAACCAAATGTCTATGTTTTCCCTTAACTAAGCCATTCTGTTGAGGAGTGTAAGGACAAGACATTTGGTGAATTATTCTAAGATCGGTGAAGAAACTCGAACACTCAGAGTTACAAAACTCTGAGCCATTATCAATTTGAATTATTTTAACTGAGGGATCGAACTATTTCTGTATCTGTTTAACAAAAGCTATAACAATCCCATGGACTTTAGACTTATGTTTCAACAAAAAAAGTCCATGAGCTCCTATTAAATTCATCAACTACAATAAGGAAAAACTGACATCAATTCAATGAGGAAACCTTATAGGGACCCCACAAGTCCATGTGCAAAATTTGCAAAGGTTCAGTAAGTTTAGGATCATAAACAGGAAGAGGTAATCTGTGATGTTTGGACAGAGGACAAATCTCATAGGCTTTTATTGAATCATGATCATTTACAAAGGAATGAGAGAATTGCAATCTCTGCATTACATCAACTGCAGAATGCCCAAGCCTAAAGTGCCAAACTACATTTTCATTTAAAGAATAAGAAACTGAAGATGAAATATTCAAAAAAGTTATGTTTAAAGAACTATCATCAATCAACAATCTATGTCTATGAATAGTTTTTGGAAAGAAAGAAACTTTGTTCAGAATATACAATCCTTTAACAATTGAGCAAATTGCCAAGACTGTTTTAGTCTTCAAATCCTACAGTAGGCAACAATCAGGAAAGAAAGAGAAAAAAAAACAGGATGAGTCCTATGCCAACTTTTGTACAGAGAGCAGATTATGTTTGAAACTAGGAATCACCAACACATGCTTCAGAATCAGAGATTGAGATAAGTGTAAAGAACCAGAACTATGAACTACTTGTGCACTACCATCAGGAAACATAACTGAGGAGCAAAAACTCATAGGCCGAACATCAGTAAGAAAAGAAAGATTATAAGTCATATGGCTTGTAGCTCCTATGTCTACAATCCAGTAATCATCATCAACATATTCAATCTTAAGTACACTAACATTAGGAGAGTTAGAGCTACCTGCAAAACCGTGATACTGGGCATAGTATGCAAATCTGGACTCAACTACTCCTTTTCATTTATTCATTTTGTCCAATTCATTCTGAACTGCTGCTGCCAAGGCTTGGTTCCACTCCTCACCCTCGTTTTCAGAGAATTATTTACCACCTGAACTGTATTCACCTTTTCTCCCTTCTTCTTATTTTCAATCCACCAATCCGGATATCCATTTAGCTTGAAGCAATCACTGATCAGATGCCCTTTCTTTTTGCAATGAGTACACATCAAATCCCTCTTATCAGCTTTCTGATTCTTCCTTCCATCTTTCTTATCAAGTTCCTTCACATTAATAGTCATCATGGTTGCATTTTCAAAATTCATCAGCATCATATTAGTCCCTACTTGTCTGTTGTTTTCTGCCTTAAGCATTATCGAGTACACCTTGCTGAAATGTGGCAATGAGTCCATCATAAGTATATGATTTTTCTCTGCTTCATATACTTCACTAACCCCCATCAAAAACTCCATACATTTTTTATCTGCTTCTTTAAGCTCTAGTTCTCTTAAAACTAGTTTCATACATTCTTTCACCCCTGACATAAACAGCATTGGCCTTCGTTCTTTCTGTATTTCTTTGAAAACCTTGTTTTCCAGCTGATTCGGTTGCAACTGCCCTAATCTATCCCGTAGCTCCTTAATTCTGCCATAGTATTGAGTAATCTACATGTTACCCTGCCTCACCATGGAAATCTCCCTCTTGAGCTGATACAACAATGATAGATGAGACATTCCAAATCTAGCCTCAATTTTCTCCCATAGATCGCTAGTAGACTCTATGTAGACAAATTGATCCACAAATTCAGCTGAAACAGCTCCTTGAATCCATGAAACAACCATGGAATTCACTGTTATCCCCTTCCTGTAGTAAGAAGAGTCAATTTCTGACTAAAGACACGAAGCATCAACAATTGCGAACTTATTTTTCGCTCGCAATGCCCTCACCATCTTTGTTTTCCAAATCAGGTAATTCGAATCCGTCAAAACCTTCGGTACAAGCTGCAGGTTCGGATAATCAGCTTCGTGAAGCATGAGCTGCTCTTCGATTTCTTCATCTGATAGTCTTCGCAACTCAACGATGTCTTCCGGATCGTCGATTTCAGCTCGATCTCTATCCACCAAATCAACTGTGATATTCAATCAGCAAAATTAATCGAATCACAAAAAATGTGTTGTGTGAGAGAAATTGAATACTTGAATTGAAGATAATAGTCCTAGAGAGCCAACCACGCCATTTATGAAATCTCCTATGGTTGAGCGAAGAAGAAATCCAAAGCCAGATTCTCCACAAGAAAGGCATGGCCCATCAATATTAACAACTAGGGGCGATTTACAGTGGTGTCTCAAGACCACTGGTATCAAGTGGTGCCCAGAACAAGAATATGATTTCATATAACGCATAGTAGGGTTTCATATCATATAGAAATAGACGTTCATATATGACAGCAATAATAATAATAATATACAGAACATAGTTTCATATCAAATAGAACATTATTTCATATATTGTATAACAGACTTTCATATCACCACAACAAAAGATATTTTTATATGAAAGCAAACAAAGGGTTCATATCATACAAAACATAATTTCATATAAGATAGAACATGGTTTCATATCATGCATAACAAACTTTCATATTAATACAACATAGAGGTTCCTATATGTAAACAAAACAAAGGGTTCATATAATACAATAATATAATTTTATATCAGATAGAACATGGTTTATATCAATACAACAAACATGTTCATAGAGGTTCCTATTTTTGCTTGATATGAAACCTTATTTTGCATGATGGGGATTCAAACTTTGCATAATATGAAATCTTGTATATAATTTTTCTGATCTAATCTCACGTTTTATGTGATTTAAATAATTTTAAAACTATTTGATTATAAAATAAATAAAATAATAATAAAAAATATTTTTGATAAATTTTTAAAAAAATTCAAAATATAAAAAAAATACTGAATTATTCAGAAAGAAAAATGGAAAAAAAAGCATCAGGGAAGAAGGAGAAAAAAGGAAAAAAAAACCATCACCCACGGAAAGGAAGAAAAAGAAAACGCAACCCTTGAAATCTGCCAAAAAAAAAAAAAAAAAGCTTTGCATGTAGCACCCTGCCAAAAAAATAAAATATGCACGGTTTACAATGAGGTTATTAGTTACCGCCTCACTTTTTGAGACGGTATTTCTTAGATATTGATAAAATTGTCCGTTTATTTAAAAAATATGTTGAGAGAGGATATTATAGAAAGACATTTTAGTCCAAATTAAAACGATAAAGAAAAAGTATTGAGACGATAACTACTAATTCCTACCATTTATTTGGCAAAAGTTGTCGTTTTAATTTCGTCTTGATACTTGATATACTCACTGTATTCTGCATCAAAATTGTTCCTTCTACATTAGCTAGCCAATAATCTCCAAAATTGTTCTTTATAATAGTTGGTGGTGGTAGTGCTGCTAAAGTTGGCCTGATTTCCAAATACTCACCCGAAATCCAGACACCCTGCAATCGGTTCAAAAATAGTCATGGCTATGGCTTGTTGCTTGAGGAAATTAATCAAAATTGGTTCTTCCTCGTCGTACACTATTTCCGCCATGGCTAACAGCAGAAACGAATATTCTAGTGTAGTCATTCTACAGAGACCCATATCAAACACTTTAATGCTCCACAACTTTTGCACCGATCAGACCATCCCTCTGCCTCAGATTAATACTCCTAAGTTCGGTAAGCTTACTGTTCCTCCAGTTTTTCTGTTCCGTTGAGGTATTTTCAATCGTTAAATCTAGATATTCAACTGTTTGTGGAAATGCCTGTAAGAAGCATTTTTGTGCATTCCACCCAAGATTTAGCCTTCTTTGGGAGCTCCACGGGTGTATGAACTTTTGGTTTTCTCTAGCTTTTTTCAAGTTCTATTCTGCTTATCGTCTTATTCTTTTCAATCCCGACTTACTTAAGCTTCTAGTGTAAAAAAAAAAAAAAAAAAAATCTTAAGCTTCAAGTAAGATGCTTTGATTGGTCAAGGTTGACAAACGCTTTATTTTAAGACCAGAAGCTGACGATTCTGGGAATGATCTCGAGTTCCGGAAGTGGAGTAATGGAGGTGGAACTTTCCATAAGTCAGCCAACATTCATCAAACGGCGGTGATAGAGTTTGGTGCGGTAGTTCATACACAAGCTTTTGTTGGTGAAAGTGCTATTATTGGTTCAGGAACTATTGTTGGACCGGCTGTCACAATTGGTCAATCCACTAGACTTGGGTACTATTACTTTTTTCATAGTTTATTATATTTGCTTGACACTGACTCGATCAACCCCCACAGTGCTCTTTGATTATGAACAAAGACCTAGGGAGACGAAAGTACATTTTGTTCATTATAGATACTGAATTCTTGTTATCTTAATAGTTTCGTATAAGAATATGTGAATGCCTCATCCAATAGAACAATTGAGACTTGAGCTCCATTATCCAGAAGTTTAAGTATCACATCCAATAGCGCAATTGAGACTTGAGCTCAAATATCCAGAAGTTTGAGTATCAGGTTGGCTTTAACTTTGCAGTTCTAACTTGGGCATACAATTAGTTGACAACCAGTGCACAAAGAACCAGTTTTGTTTTTATCCATAATGTAGACACCTAAAATGAGTTAGGGAAAAGTTATCTACTTTGCCAAGCCAGCGCATACAGTGTCATGTAATTTTGAAGTTGTATGCTTATTGATATCCAGAATTTTGAACTCCTATTTATCGGTTCTGCCTATTTATTCGATCCGTATAGGTATAATGTTTCTCTTACCAACTGCAATATTGGTGATTGCTGTATCATCCATAATGGGGTTTGCATTGGCCAGGATGGTGAGAGAAATCCTGATTTCATATGTTAAATGTTCTTACTTCTCAGTGCTAGATTTACTCCTGAAATCGTGCTAGACATTTAAGAAACTGAAAGACTAATTTTTTTTCATCAGGGTTTGGGTTTTTGGTTGATGAAGAGGGTAATATGGTGAAGAAGCCACAGGTGATCACATTTCATTATGTTATGATCAAAATACCAATATTTTAAGAGTATAGTTGTTTTAAAGTTCTTTCCTCTTTATTTTCTAATCTCCGTAAACAAGTATCCTGTGTCTCAAATTTCTTTCCAGTTATTTGCTTTCTTTGCTTTTCTCTTCTACCCCATAGTTTTTTGCATATGATTCTCATTAGGATCTTCGTGTAATATTTATGTCAAGTAAAAATCCTATCCTCTCTCTAGATTCTGAAGGTGAAAATTGGTAACCACGTGGAAATTGGAGCAAACACATGTATTGACCGAGGCAGGTAGATTGTCAGTTTTTGAATGCTATCCTTGAAGCTTATGCCTGATTTCAGAATCTGTAACTCAGTAGATGGTGTCAATAAGTAATTAATCACAAAGAAATTCTTCCTGCAGTTGGAGAGATACGGTCATAGGAGATCATTCGAAGATTGATAATTTGGTTCAGGTATTTTAGTTACCATTTTTGAGTTATTAACCTACTCGTCCTTAATGACTTTTGTCGTACTTTTCTTGCAGATTGGTCACAATGCGCAAATTGGTAAGAAATGCATGCTTTGTGGTCATGTTGGAATTGCGGGTTCAGTGACGTATGTTTTTTCCCTTTTTCTTTTTAAATCATCTCCTTCCATCATTAATAAAAGAGCCAGAAAAGGAGCTGGTTTTGGCCTTGTTTGACTAGATTGAACCTGAAATTTTAATTATTTTTATTTCTGCAGTATAGGTGACTATGTGACAATGGGAGGAAGAGTTGCTGTTCGGGATCATGTTTGCATTGCATCAAAGGTAAGATACATAAATTTTCAAGTTACTCTCACTTTGACCTACCAGCTTTCCTATCTGCAGCAAACTGATGTTGCAATTACTGACATATTAAACTTCCATTTCTTTTATTATACTGGTTAGTTGTCAAAGCATGGACCATAATCTGAATATTCAACTTCAAAATTTATATTTTTATGCCACCTGATATAATCATACAACTGGATATCTGTCTTATTGTGCGTACTCGCTAATTGGATGTTTCTGATTTTATATTTCAGAAAGCCCCAAATTTAAGAGGTCGTAAGCCATTCTTACTGATAGTGCACTTTATTTTCAATCCTAATTTTGTTGCAACAAGCTTATATTTTTTATATGCAAACATTCAAAAGTGGGACATTTCTTTTGAGTTCATTTATTGTTGATCATGTTAACTTCGATGCGTGATGTCTTTGATTCATTTCATCATGTTTTGCTAATGAGATTTGAAGTTATGATTGACATACACACCCTACAGGTCAGGTTAGCTGCAAATAGCTGTGTCACAAAAGACATTAATGAACAAGGGGACTACGGTGGCTTCCCTGCTGTAAGGATCTTACTGTTGTGTTTTTAGAATCACATTTTTTTTCAGAAGTGGATGGTTAACAATTTAGAAATTGATGGAGCTTCTGTTTTTGTTTCCAAATGATGCCTCTTACTGACAGATGCCAATTGGTAAATGGCGACGAGTACTTGCCGCCCAAAATCGATCATTGAAATAGAAAACCAACTGGTTTCTTTATGCTGTGCACTTTCCAGACTTTCATGGCTTAGATAATTCAGATCTGACACAACTTGTTGGGTTTACCACAACATAAGCTTAAAACTGCCAAGGTGAAATTTTTCTGGAGAAAATTTCTACTCTTGTCCTTGCTGTTTTCCAAAAGTCTACAACTCCATCTTTTATCCTGAAAGAGGACTAGGTTCTTTTTTCCTGATGTGATAATCACAATCATCCTACATAGAATTGTTTACAGACTGATTTGTTATAGATCCTACTCTTCTACACGGGTTTGACAAATCATCATCCTAGCGGATTGTTTCAAGAAGTTTTAGGGTTAACAAAAACTTGAAAATGAACTCCGACGACTTTTTTGTATCTTAAACGATAGTGTTGGCAGTTGTCAACATATGAATGTGGTTAAGCTGAACTGAATATTGTTTTGGTAGTGTATTTTAGAATTACATTGGCCCAGGATACTCTTGGGAACATTTTTGGTTAATTGTCCTTAGCTTTGCTCATAATAAAACATTCATATGTTGTGCTTGACTTACTGAATGATTACTTTCCGTTTTCTTAAAACATTTGCTGCTGTCTTTTCATTTCTATGTAATTGGATAGAGCAGGGGCAACAAATGATTGAACCTGACATAGTGGGTTGCATGATGCCTTTGGTTTCCCTTATCTGCTATTTACTGAATAAATTGTTGGACCTTTGACTCTCAAAACAAGTTGATAGGAAAAGATATGTTGACTTATAATAGAACGGTAATTCAAAGAGGAGGCCTTATGTCACTCAACTTGTGATAGCTCCAAGCTTTACAAGATCCTTAGTTTCTGGAGGCTAAATTTCATGCAAGTGCACCTCTCTATATATTTCTGGTTACGTGCTACCGAGGCTCATATTTAAGGCTTTGATGATTGAATTTTAAATGTTACTGTCGGGGGGAAGAAGCTTTTGAGTGTTTTTTTAGTTCATGCAATAATCATCTAATGATAAACTATTAGCATGTATCTTTTTGTGTATGATGTGTTGACTGCGCTTCCTTTCCCTTCCCAAATTGGGAGCTGTGTATTACAGAACAATCAAATTGGTAAACAATTAGAAGTACTTGGCTGCAGATTTGGGGTTTTCTGTTTTGTGGTTGTTAGGTTATATGGATGCTGTAGCTGCTGCTAACAATTTATCAGAATCTGTGATTTAATTCTGCAATGGACCATGATCAATTTAGATGTCAGACTTTTTTGAAATATTTGGGTGTATATTAGAATCATATGAACATTTTATTTATCTGAATGAATGTGCACGATCACCGGGTTCTGTTTACAATTTTCTCTATACACAACTAAGATTTTCACTGTTAGAACAAATAGATAATCGTGTCTTAACCTCTCAAGATGTGTACATTTGATCTTATCGCCATTTCTTCCGGCCTAAACGCAGCTTGGTCTTGCCTGGAATTTTGCCATCTGATCCAATCGGCAATTGAGCGGTCAACTTCATCTTATGTTGCCTACTCTTAATACCCCAGGTTCGATATCGAATCCTTGTCTGTAGGATAACCTGCAATTGAAGTTTTTGATCTGATATCTGCTTTTCCAACATTTTCCTCTGGGTAGCATCCAACAGAATAATCCCAATTTTTGGAGTGGTCTCCCCTTTATCTTGATTGAACCTTGAGATGTTTGTGGATGCAACAGTATCCTGATTGCTAGTAAAATTCAAGAAGATGTCAGCATAGTAAATACCTGAATCTTTGTTAGGATTTGAGATCTCCAAAGCAAAGGCAATAGTACCATTCTGGACAGAGAATTCAGTAATGGTGTAATCGGGGCTTTTGGGGCGGATGCTTAACCATATGAAGAATGCTAGTAGCCCTGCAAGGATGATAATTTGAGAAACCCAGAGTCTGAAGCTTGTGGCTTCTACCATTTTCGGTTATGGCTTACCTGTGTGTTTGTTTTTAGGAGGGTTTTGGGAAGAGAAAACAAAGATGTCTATCTCTCAAATAGTTGCAGTGTGGAAAGCATCTGGAACTTTTTTTTTTTTTTTTTTAAAGGATGGCAACTTGTATTGCTGCAGATGTTTTGCTTTATTGATGTATGAAGAGACATATTAGGGCCCAAGTGATGCTTTTCTTCTTTGGTGGCTTTTACTTTATTGTTGGATGCTCATTTTGCCGTGAAATGTGCAGAAAATTGCAGATTAAGTTTCAGCATTTGATGGGATCTCCTGAGCTTAACCAGGAAGATGCAGGAGATGCTTACCTTCGGTTAAGGTTGCCCCAATCCCGTATCGAAATTCACAACACTTGTGTCTAATATAAATAATTTAAAAATCTCTCCACCTATTACCAATTTGTTTTGGTTAGATTCTGGTTTTGATTGAAGAACGTAAGTCGATCTTTTTCCATTGAAATTTCTAAGTACTTTGTTTCGGTGGTCTTTTGCTTCTTAAACCTATTTCGAAAATATTATAACAAACTGGACTATTTGTCTCAAAACAGATGTAGTAATATTTTTGACGACGAGGCAACTTCTGTCTTTAAGATATTATTTCTTGTTCAAAATTTTTTTTATCTTCATATTATATTCCTAAAATGTATTATCGAATCCCCGAATATTGACATTAAAACTTTATAGAACCTCATATCAAATTTCGGGGTAGAAAGAAAATTTGAAAAATATAAGTATAATCCTAGTCAAACCCCGTTTTAATCTATTCGGAATGACTTTAAATGCCTTCATTCATTCATGTATAAATGATACCAAGTTTTATTTTATAATAATAATTTTATTTGTTGTATTATTTTGTAATGATTAATAATATAATATTATTATTTCGAAGGAAAAAATATATTATTTGCGTGAAAAGATTTGATACGTTTAGCAACCCGACTAGGGAGACCAGCCAATGAGATTATGCTAAACTGTGTTTACGTGTGATAATTTAAATAAATAAAAAAATTATCTTGACAAATTGCTCCAGGTGCAATTCCATAATGTAGCTTAATTTATAAACAATTCAAGAATTTTGAACAAGAAATTTACAAATTAAAGGGAGAATAAAACAGCGAACGAAGAAGGAAGAAGAAGGGAAAAAAAAATTCTTCAGAGATTTGTGATTATAACCAAAACAAATCAGCTGAAATAAACCGGGCATCTCCTATCTCGGGAAGTAGGCAAAATCAAGCCATCCGAACCCACTTCAGCGTCACAATTTGCATGCATGGTGTGATGCTTACTATTCCAGGAGCTTATTTTGAACCGAATCGTCGACGTTACTTCAAGCTTGAAAACCACCCTCCCTTGCGCCCGATCCGCCACGAATTCCTGCCATTTCTGGTTATCAACCGTCAAAGTAGCTCCACTCAAACTACCAGCAAGAACCGTGGTGTTTTTAGGGCCTTGATAGAAGGGAAAGAGCAACGAAGTAGCACCAACGCTCTGGCCATTGTACGATACCGAAACAAGCATTGCATCATAGAAAATCCCGATGTTTTGATTTGCGTTCCGGGCAGTGACGTTGAAATTTATCTGGGCGTTGTGGAATCCGTTTTCTTGGGCTATTGCCGGGATTGAGAAGTCTTCGATATGAAATCTTGGCCGATGAGGACGCAGACTCAACCACAGGATGAAGGTGATTAGACCAATCAAGAAAAGCAAGAAGAGAAATATTGAACACACTAATTTGGATATCCTGGTTGCTAAGTTTTCTCGGATCCGGTGGGCGTAGTAACGGGCAGAGTGGTGGCGCTTCACCGGGGTGGTGGGGTTGCCGTGAATGGGTAATTCGTAGGAAGAATGCATGATTTTTGGTTTTTTTCCTTTGTTGGGTGTGCGAAAATTAATGGGAATTTCTGGGCAAAAGATTGATGATGAACAGCAACCATTGTAGAGGGTTCGTTTATAAATGGTTCCAAGAATATATGACTAGTAAAGGTGGCCCAAGCTTAAAGTAAAATGATCCGAGGATGTTGTGTTGCTTTCGCAGAGGGTAAAAGGAAAGAATAATGAGCTGCTCGATACTCACCTTCAATGCCATCTCAGAGTACTTTCGTTCTAGCATCTAGATGAGGCGAACTCTTGTGTCATGGTCCCACAATCAGGGCGGAATCAGCATTGAACAATAAGGTGCAACAGCACCCTCATACCCGATAGTACTACCGTCTGTTTTTAAAATTATCTTCCTTGATTTCTTTCTTGTCAAATTATTCATTTTTCTATATTATTCATTCTTTCATTTTTAATATTCATTCTTTATTTGTTCTCTCAAATTAACACTCTCATCTTAAAATTTTTAGATCTGCCACTGACGACAATTATACAACTATACACGTATGCAAAAGAACAATGAAGGTTAAGAATCCATGAGCATAATAGGTATATGCGCATGTGAATGAGCTTCAGAAGGAAGAAAGAGGATTCATGGAAAAGGTATCAGATGCTAGTTTCACTTATTTACGAGGCGTATTTCATAATATGTCATCTCCCCTTCTCTTATTCCTACTTTCTCTATGAAAGCATCAAGGAAAAAGGAGTATAATTTGCAGGGGAAGAAGGGTTAATAATCTGAATTTTATTTAGTCCTTAGAAATTGTGTGAGATGATTCTTCTTGGCTCTAGCAACATTCGATGAATTTATGGTTTGAATTTATGATATTCTGCTACAGAAAACAAAACATGGGATAATCCATCCTAACATCATAAATACTTTCTCTAGGAAAGTTAAAAATAAAAGATAATAACTCAAGACTCCCAAAGAATTACATATTTCCGGCGCACATTCTATTATGCATTTACAGGTTACCGCCCAAAAATGGGACAGTAGTCTCTTAATTTGATAAAATTACTTTTGTATTTACTAATTACTGTCCTAGTTTACCGTTCTAATTCTTATTTACCGTCCCAATCTAATTTACTATTATAACCTTATAATATTATATTAATATAATAAAAAATATTAATTTTCTATTAAAATATTAAATAATAATAAAATAAAAATAAAAATTAATTTTTATTTTTATTTTTATGTTTAATAAAAAATAAAAATAATTCATAATTAAAAACTGTGAAGAAAGTGTAAAAAACAATATTGGTTCGACAAAATCCTACTTTGAAAAAACACGATTTTTTACAAAATTCTTGTTTGCCAAAAAATAATTCCAACAAAACCCTAGTTTGACAAAAAAATTTCGACAAAATCCTAGTTTGACAAAAAATAATTTCGACAAAACCTTAATTTGGCAAAAAAAAGTTTCGACAAAATCCTTGTTTGACAAAACATAGTTTATAACAAAACCCTAATTTGGCAAAAAAGAGTTTTAACAAAGACTTAGTTTGACGGGAGTAATATTTGTCTTAATATTTGTTTGGCAAAAATTCATTTAGTCAACTATATCGAAAGTTAATTAGTTAAATGCAAAAATAAAATTTTGACAAACGAAAATTGAGATTCTATCAACAGAAACTATGTATTGATTCTAGCAACACAAGTTATGTATTGAAGAAAATGGAAAAACAAATTAACAATCAATCCTGATGAAATTCACTTTAAATATTGATGTCAAAATTTCCAAAACGTCAAGGCCTGATGGTTTGTGCAATTTCTATTTTGTCACGGGGATCATTCAGATTCTTATCCCTCAATGCCTGAAGAATGATCCTTACTCCTTGTTCCCTTGTTATTAGTATTTTATACAGCATCTTCATGATGGGGCAGAGCTCGACTGGTGCAACAGGCTTCTTATCATCAGGGTGCAATACATTTAGGCTAGACTGACTTAGAAGTTCATAAAAGCAGGATCCAATTCAGCCTCTATACCACCGTTGGCCAAAGAAATTATAATTGGGATTGTTATCCTTTCTTTTTAATATTTGCTGATCTCTTCAAACACTAGAGCGTTCAGCACCAACCACAAGCATTGCTAGAAGAAATTCTCTTTAAAATTACGTTATTATCTATCCACAAGTAATGTGTTCATACAAGAAACAAATTTCTACAAAAACATGTTCTATATCAGTCGACATAGCTGCTAAGACATAACGTTTCACAAAACATTTACTCTGCGTTCTTTAATCAGTCTCTTAAATAAATGAATGCAAAACCATTGCAAAACCATTACTTTTCTGATGTATATGAAAACCATCACGTGCTAAATGGCAACTAGTGCTCCCTCTAATTTTTTAGCAAGAAAATTAAAGTATAAAGAAAATATCCCCCTTTTATTTTACTGAATAAAATTTAAAAAATTCCCTTTTAATAATTCAAGCAACGGAGAAAAAAAAGTTTTCAGCAGTGCCAAAGACCAACACACCACCATAAACAAGCAGCGCCGCAAACAAACAACGCTGGAAACACCAAAATAATCATTATAATCCAAAATTCAATTAAATCATCATTCAACTAAAAATTAACAACATAAAAACACTCAAGACACCAAGCCAGAAATAATCCATTTAAAAATCCAAACTCCAACCTAAAAGACATTGTCTTACCAAATGTTCAACTCAATATAACCCAAGAATTGCTCAGAAAATTAGCCCAAAAAAAAGTTTTAGGTGAAGTGGAAGTGAAAGCGTCTTTATGAAGCATTCAAAATGTGTTGCCCTGAAAATCATCTATCCAAGAAATGACCAAAAGCTTCTGTAATAAGGTTAAAACAGTTGCTGATGATCTATTCCTTCAATGCTCGTAGCCTTATTTGTTCTTTTTTTGCTTTAGTCACTGCAGATGACGACTTTATTGCATAATTTGGTCGATAGATTTCAACAATAAGGCTACGAGCATTGATTGCGGCGACAAATCCTCAAATTTCCAAATTTCCCTGCCCCTGGAGATGAACCTTCAAATATTAATGGCAGATATCCTGTAGCATTTCTGTATCTCTGTTGGATCTGTACCAGAAAATCACAATTTGATCAATACATTTATAACTATAACTGGGAAATAAATGTTAATATTAAAAAGAAAATTGTAATAGAAACTACTCTTGGGGCATTGGGGCATGCATCCTGAAATAAACAGCGTACCTCGAAAATTTGTTTGCTACTTCGAATGCAGTTCTTTCCAATTACACAAAATGTTCCACCGGATCCTCCTCCTGTGATTTTTGCACCATAAAGCGTTCCCTCTGCTGATTTGGACACCTTGCTATGTTGCATTTCCTGTACTAACTGAACAAGCCTATCCATTCCATCCGATCTCAGTCCACAGGCATTGTAACTAAAATGGTACTACAAAAAAAGGAATAAAACATCATAAAAAAACAATTCACAAGTTGCTCCAGTGGTGAGAACACGCATGTATGTACGTACCTGATACATGAGCTCTCCAAGAGCCGAGAGTTGATCATCCAAAGTTGAAGATGTTAATAACGCTTTGAAAGCCTGCAAATAAAAGCTTATGTCAACAAAGGTTGAATTTGAACTTTCACCGAGAGCGGGAGACCATGCAGAAGAACTTTCAGGCACGACACTGACCTTGACACGAAAGTTCTCATAGATAGGATGTCTAGTTGCTGCTCTGAGTCCATAATTACGCTTCTTGTCTATCACGTAATAGGATCATTATGGTCTTCATACTTGTCCAGAAATGTCTCACCAGCCAAGGATTCAGGTAGCATCTTTGAGTACAGAGCCTCATACTTGTACAAGATGGATTGAACTTTAGCTCATTGACGACTCTTGAGATTAAGGCAGCAAATAAATATTGCAACTCAAAACACTTGATACATTTGTAAATGTAATATACACCATACCGATGTGGTGTGAGGTTGCATTGATAATCTAGTAAAACTTCCGATTCAAATAGTTCAACTCCATCTTCATCGGCATCATCAGGAGACCCAGCATTAGTAGCAGATCTTGATTTACAGTGAAGATGCAACAGATTTTATGATCCTCTGACCCATGAAGCCCCAAGTCTAACAGATCCATAATCGGTGCCGCCAACACTGTAAAAATAGACACTTGACTCCTTAATTACTTCCTTTCTAATTTTACATTTTGCTATATTTTTACACACAGAAAATGTTAAAAGAGAGAGCCCAATGAGAAAGAACAATATAGACAGAGAGACAAAACTTGATTTACTAAGAAAAACCTGATGTTCATATAAGCTGGTGGCAGAAAAACATGATTTACTTTAAGAAAAGCAGAAAAAATTATCATAATTGTAACCAACTTGTACAAGAAACAGAACCAGTCCATTCCATATAGATTATAGTAATAGCGGATTATAGTAACAAGGTTCCTCAATAAATGTTTGCACCTTTCATTATAGTATCTTGCCATCGCAAGAACTGATATTTATCTATAGAATTTTGTAGACATAATAGCAAAAGTTCCAATTGTATACAAGATTCTGGGATTCAGAAGAACATCAAAATCGAACAATAATCCATCCAATAATTTAGCCCATCCAATAAAATCGAACAAATTTAGCCTTTTTGAAAAACCATCCAATCCCAAAATCTTTTAATTAGGATCAATCTTTATCAAAATCAAAATCAAACCCCCAAGAAAATTTTTACAAAAAAAGGAAGTCAAAAATCATTACTGTTGTTGGAATACCTCATAGACACGACTGCGGCTTGAGAAACGATGACTGCAACTTCAGTTCATGACCAACTCGTGACCCCGACTTCGCGACCCAGACTCGCGACCACCGGTGACGACGACCTCCGGCTTCGACTTCGCGACCACGGTTCGACCCCGACTCGCGACCACCGGCGATGACGACCTCCGACTTTGACTTCATGACCATGGCTCGACCCAGACTCTAGACCGACTTTGCGACCACGACCTTCGACTTCGTGACTTTGCGACCGGCTTCGACTTCGCGACCGACTGCGCGACCGACTTCACGACCACGGCGATGACTACCCCCAGTCTTCGCGACCCCGACTTCGCGACTAGGACTCCCACAAGGGCTTCAGTTTGTGGAATAGAAGAGACCGATTTGGGGGAGGTGGGGTAGCGGTGGCTAGGGTTTCGCTAGAGGAAGGGGTTGAAGTTAGGGCACCGGTAACCG
The DNA here is from genome assembly GCA_030378225.1 of Knoxia roxburghii. Lineage (NCBI taxonomy): Eukaryota > Viridiplantae > Streptophyta > Magnoliopsida > Gentianales > Rubiaceae > Knoxia > Knoxia roxburghii. Next base: position 36,526,827 of record CM059420.1, on the reverse strand, counting down.
ATTTGGGAAGGGTGGGTAGTGGCGGCTAGGGTTTCGTTAGGGAGGGGTGGAATCGTTGGTAGGTCGGGGGGCTGTAGGGTTTTTTTACATAAATTGTATGAGGGTAGTTTAGGTATTTTAGTATTTATTGATTTAAATATTCATTAATGTATTGTTGTCCAAACTGAGGTGGTAGCTGAGACGATAACTAGTAATAATTTTTCCTCATTTGTAGTAATCAGAGAGAATATATATTATTTTTTTATTTTATATTTCAATATTACCACTTATTTTCACTGTCATCATCGATTGACAGGCATTTTAGATCAAGTTGTCAGAATTAAACCAGTTCGACAACAACTAGACATCACTGTTGTAATGATATCATTACAGTGATGACATTACGGGCGTGAATGGAGGGACGGGTTTGGATCAATCTGGTGATTTTGTTTGATCCCATATGTTTTGATTCGTTTTAATTCAAATTCCTTTGGATCAACAATTATTTAGATTGGTATGTATCCATTCGAATCAACGGATCCGCTTGATTTATTTGCAATTCTCTTTTTTTTTTTTACTAAAAATAATAGTCTTATTTATTTATTTATTTATTAAATTTTAAAATAATTTATATAATTATAAAGAGTAAACATATAAAAGGATTTTTTTTTTATAAAACCAAAGAAAAATGCATTAAAATTATAAAATTTAAATATTCTATTTTTTTAAAATAAGATTTTTTAATTTGAATGCTTACGGGTCACATGAAAGCATTCAAATGACGGAGAAATGAATGATTACAATCATAGGGAAGCATTGAAGTTTAGTGGGTGTTATATACAATTCACTTTTTACTTGTTATAGTATACTTTAAAATTTTTTTGTCCTTCATATATTTTTTATTTACCATATAATAAATGAAAGATGGGTGAGAAAATGATAAAATATGTCATGAAATATAGTAACTATTATTTTAAAAAATATAAAAGAAAAATCTAAAATGGGCCACCTTAACAAAATATAAAGTTACCACCCATTATTAGCCATAATTTTTCATTTTTTGTTGTGAAAGCACAATTTAATATGCATGATCAAGAAGCGAAAAACTAGATGAGTTCGACTTTTATTTTTGGGGAGCGGCAATGTTGTCATACCTATATCACGTTATGAAACAGAATACGAAAGAGAATTCAATTCATGGTTACATTATCTCTAATAATGGTAAGTGATTTTTTTTTCTCAAATTTGTTTTTCTTTTCCTTATTTCTTTTTATAAGATTTTAACTTTTTTTTTTCTGGTCTATATAGGGTTTCTTTTTCGCAAAATTTTTTCTTAAATTTTTTTTCTTTTTTTATTGCACGCATGTACAACACATACTTTGTTCTTAATTTTTTATTGCATACACGTACCATGCACTTAGTTTTCTTAATATTATTAATAAAATTATTAATATGTTGTGCAAAAACTTTAGTTCGTGCACTAGCCAATTGCGCACTGTGCGCAAAGAGGTTGTGCCGAGCCTTGGTTCATGCGCAAATGCACAGCACACAGCTGCAGGCCATGCGCAAAAGTGTTGCGCAGGGTCTCCGGCGCTTCCAAATTCAAAACTGATTGTTTCATAATTTTTTTTTGCATTTTTTCTACGGAAATTAAATTTGAAAATTACATATTTTGGCGTAAAAAATAACGTACTTGTTTTCCCTTTGTTTTTCTACCTTTCTCCATGGCTTTTTTTGATGTCATATGCTCTTTAAAATTGTTTAAAAATTTGAGGACACATGAATTTTTGTATGTGAGTATCCATTTATGATGGTGATAAGGAGTGAATGATAATGGGTTAGTGAAAATGAAATGTTTTTTTTTTTTAATTATATGTATGAAAAGAAGTATACATTAGTAAATATATATATATATATATATCAAAATAATCAAAAGAATAGAATAGGAATAGAATAAAGAAAGTGGACTGTAACAAGTAAAAAAGTGGGCAATGAATAACATTTCACAATATGGACAAGTCACTTCCACTTCTTGATGATATCCATTAACAAAACTCCAATTTGGTGGCATCTTTTCATGGAAATTGTTTCATAATGTCTTCTCACAGTATACATAAAGTTTTAGTATGCTAAACCAACATCAAAACGGAGTGGTGAAAACAGTGTTTGAAAACATGTAAAACTGACAAGTATCGGCTATGTATTTTAAACAATACCTTTCAAAAATGGCAACAAAAAATTGTCTGATTAGTGTAAACAATTTTTAATGCTGGTTACTAGCCATGACTAATGATACTTTAGGCTGAGGTACAAATGTTATGTTAGACCTCCCAAATTGTCTAGCCATGGTTAATCTATTTTGCAATACAGAAGACTTCATGTCCTATGATCAGTTGTGAACATGTTTAGCTAGATACATATGTAAATTGATATTTTGACTTGCTAACATGTTTAGTTGTCATCAATGTAAAATTTTCAAGAAACTTTAGATAACATAGGAATCTATATCTACATATTCCGTGTTTCAGGTGAACAATGTGAGCCTTTTGTATACTGAATTTTTTTTTAATTTTTATGAGAAACCGAACGCTGTATAATTGTGCCTAAACCATTGCATGCAAGTCATACCGTGGTTTTAAAATGCATTGAAAATATCAATCACTTACACAAGTCAATAATTTTTTTTGAATTTATTTCACAAAGTACGAATCGATGTGAGAGTTTGAAAAATCAAAAATATATAATCATAACAATTCGGTTTTATTAGCGCATAACCTTCAGTAAAGGCTATATTTTAAAAGAAGCCATGTTCCCTTAGAAGATAGTATCTTCTTAGCTCTTTAATATTCACTCATTTGAGCAGACTCTCTAATCCTTCCTAACCTCACTGGCTGCAACTTAATTGTTACTTCTAAGCTATATACATATTCGAGTACCATTCCTGATTGCATGTATTTAAGAATAGCAAAAGAAAAGAAAGAGATAAAGAGAAACAGTACACAAGCAATTGAATGTAGAGCAGGTTGATCTCATCAAAATATGATATAATCCAATGCATTAGTTAAATCTTCCAGCCTATACTAAAAGGAATCGCAAGAAATTTTCTGCAAAATGATGATAGAAGCAGAGGGGGAAATAATGTATACATCTTTCAGAGTATTTACAAATTTTCTTCTAGTTCAATATCTGGTTTCTTTACATTTTCCTTTATTCTTGACACTATCAAGCTATTATAGGTTAAAATTAATTGTATGAACTTCTAACCAATTTTCATATATAAAAATTATTAACTGGCAATGAAGCCCAAGGTGATGGCTCTTGCCATTTTAATTACCGTTTTTAGGAAAGGAAATGGGCAATCAATGTCTAACCTATGTTTTGTAGCAAAAGATGGGTCTGGGACATTCCTAACAATTAACAATGCCATTTAAGTTGCATCGAATTATAGTAGGCACATGCAGTACATAATCATAAAACAATAGTAATTGGAATAGAGAAGACTAATATAGTTCTCATTGGTGAAGGCACTTAAAAGACAGTAATAACAGGAAAAAAGAAGCAACACAAGCGGCTTTCCTTTTGTTGACTCAGCAACAATTGATGAGCATCTATAGTGACTTTATTTATTTCGCAAGTTAAATGTCCAACTACTCATTTTTCTCAACTTGTAGGAATATTAGAAAGTGGTTTCATGTCTCGGGGGATCACTTTTAGGAACACAGCAAGACCCAAAGGCTACCAAACGGTAGCAGTATATGCAAAAGTTGTACACTTAATTTTTTATCAATGCCAATTTACAGGGTACCAAACGGCTTTCCTATATGCATGAAAAGGAAGCATATTTCTCCGAGACTGTGTGATGAAAGGTACAGTTAACTTCATATTTGGATATTCAACCGCTGTATTTCACAACGACATCATCCAAGCTTAGTAACCACTTCTAAACTAGTACGTGACTATAATAGCACAAGGAAGAGCATATCTAGGCAACTTTAGATTCATATTCCAGAATTGCATAGTACAAACAAAGGCTAACCCTCATGTCCAATGTTACCTGGTCAGACCTTGGAAGGACTTTTCCAGGGTTGATTTTATGCAAAACATCTTAGATGCTCAGTTTGACATACATGGTTGGGTTGAGTGGAATGGCAAAGCTTCTGTCCATCCATTCTTTGTTGAGTATGCCAACAAAGGGCCAGGAGCCAACTTATTAAGGTTGGTAACATGGTCAACAGTTATAACAAAACATACCGAGCCTTTCCAATTCACAGTACGAAACTTCCTACAAAAGGGTACCAACATACCCTATATGCACAAAAAACAACTGACACAAGCAACATATAATCATAAAATAGGGAGTTTACTATGGAAAATTAGTCATTGGAATAGAGAAAACAAATATAGTTCTCATTGGTGAAGGCAATGAAAAGACAGTAATAACAGGAAAAAGAAGCAATACAAACAGCTTTGTTTTAGCCGACTCAGCAACTGTTGGTGAGCATCTATAGTGACTTTATTTATTTCACAAGCAAAATGTCCAGCTAATCATTTTTCTCAACCTATATGAATACTAGGAAGTGGTTTCATGGCTAGGTGGATTACATTTAGGAACACAGCTAGACCCAAGGGCTACCAAGCGATAGTAGTATATGCAAAAGCTGAACACTTAACTTTTTATCAATGCCAATTTACAGGCTACCAGGATATCCGATATGCACGAAAATGAAGCATATTTTTCAAGACTATGTGATCAAAGGTACAATTGACTTCATATTTGGATATTCAACTGTTGTATTTTAAAACTGCATATTGCAAGCAATAGCAGTACATGCAAAAGCTGACCACTAAACTTTTTATCAATGCCAATTTACAGGATACCAAGATACCCTATATGCACGAAAAGAAAGCATATTTTTCTGAGTGTGATCAAAAATACATTTGATTTCATATTTGGAGATTCAACCATTTTATTTTATAACTGCAACTTCCAAGCAATAATAGCATATGTAAAACTGAACACTTAACTTTTTATCAATGCTAATTTACAGGGTACCAAGATACCCTATATGTACAAAAATGAAGCATATTGTTTCGATACTATATGATCAAAGGTACAATTGACTTCATATTTTGAGATTCAACCGCTGTATTTTAAAAATACACCATGCACTCAATAGCAGTATATGCAAAAGTTAAACACTTGACTTTTTATCAATGCCAATTCAAATGGTACCAATATACCCTATATGTACGAAAAGGAAGCATATTGTTTCGAAACTATGTGATCAAGGTACAGATGACTTCATATTTGGAGATTCAACCACTGTATTTCAAAAATACATCATGCAAATGATAGGAGTATATGCAAAAGCTGAACACTTAGCTTTTTATCAATGCCAATTTACAGAGTACCAAGATGCCCTATATGCACTAAAAATACCCTATAGCTTTTTATCAAGGTTTGATTTCTAAGAAAAATAAATCGACAATTACATAGATAAAATCCTATTACAGAGTTGATCTAATCCTACACGGCTTCCAGCACGTGGTTTTACTATTACAAGCATTCATATAAAAAACCATCCGGACATGTCTCGGAGTTTAATTAAAACATACAAACACAACCATAATAGCCGGGATATCAAAAATCACCTAAATAAAACCATGTAATAAATTGAACAAAGCAAAACCAAACCTTAGCTCTGATACCAATTGAAGGAATTATCTGCCCGGGGTCGATAAAAAATTCTCACTTTCGTGCTACACATTCCAAAATAAGACAATCTCAACCAAACCCGAATGCTCGCATAATACGATTCAAGCCCTTTTGAAATATCATGCAAGCACCGGATCTTAGTTCTAATTTATTCGATTTATCACGCATACAAATTTACGATAACTAATAAAAGCATAAAGATAGAAATTGACCTCTTGAAGCGTGTCCTCAAGTGATTCTCTTGTATGACTCAAGACAAGCTCGTATGTTGTGTAAGCAACAAACCAACAAACCAAACGAATCAGAAATCACAAACACAACACCGAAATTTGTCCAAGCTAACGCTACCAAAAAAATTCTAACATTACCCCCGACGCGCCTGACCGTCACGCGTTGCCTGGAGGATTGAGACCTGAGAAGAGAGGTAGCCGCCGTTTTAGGAAGAAATCCCAAACCTGCCGGCGGCTACTTGCAACTAGAAACCCAAAAACTCGCAGAGAATTTTTCTCTCTCTAAGTGTTTCTCTCTCTAAATTTTTGTTGTTTTGAAACTAATGACTTGTGTGTTGTATTGCTGACCCTCTATGTCTATTTATAGAGCTACAAAAGAGACCTCAAGATGGAAAAGGATTGGAATTCCTATTGGGTTTGTGTTTTCCTTTAATCCCGTTCCTGGACTGATTCACAACCAACTGACACAAGGATTCACTTATCCTTAATCCAGTTCCTGGTCTGATTCACAACCAATTGGCACAAAGATTAATTAATTATTTAATTAATTAAATCTACATTTGTCAATTACCCAATACATAATTAATTATACCACTAACAGATTAATTATAGCACTACCATCCATAACCATAATTGTTTCTGGAACCACTAATTAATTAATTCTTTATTCTTCCCACGTCAAAGATATAGTGCTCGTCAATTTATTAATTTACTGATAAATTAATTTATCGACTTCTTATCATTTGAGATTAGTACCACTTGATTTTATTACTATACCAGACATAAAGTCTACAGATCATATTTAGTATAATAAACCTTTCAAGCTCATCTCGAGAGCACCATCACCCCGGACGCACCGGTACGTGATTTCCTTCGATTCGCAACGACACACTGAGCAACTAAACACACGTAGCCAACCTACCGAGACAATAGGCCTTTAGCGAACGCACTCTTTGACAAATCAACCTACGCAATGCTCAATCCTCGTGCTCATTCTCATCTAGGGATTAAGGGATAGAATTCAAGGTTTGAATTAACTACAAACGAACAGTACAAGTTAATTCAATCATAGACGGCCATGCTCAATATGCCCCGGGCATATCTATATGATTCAATTAGTCTAGACAAACTAATCTCAGAACCACATAATGGCTTAAACCAACAGTATGTCCAAAACTGTCTCAACCACGAGCCTAATTTATATATCAAGATTTCAAACAATGACGAGATCTACTGTGCTACACCTGGCACCTCATCATCTAGTCACACAATATAATTGGACTACATATGTAAAACACAAAGTAATTAACTGAAACATATAACTCGATATAAATGGGAAATAGTTTTTCATACAAGCTCAGCTTTCAATATTCAAAACTAACAAAAGGTACAATTGACTTCATATTTGGGGATTCAACCGCTGTATTTTTAAACTGCATTTTTCAAGCTCTGTAACCACTTCCGAACCAGTACATGACTACAACAGCACAAGGAAGAGCATATCTAGGCAACGCTGGATTCATTTTCCAGAATTGCACAGTACAAACAAATGATAACTCTCATGTCCAATGTTTCCTAGGCAGACCTTGGAAAGACTTCTCCAAGGTTGTTTTATGCAAAACATCTTAGATGCTCAGTTTTACTTACATGGCTAGGTTGAGTGGAATGACAAAGCTCATGCCATCAATTCTTTGGTGAGTATGCCAACAAAGGACCATGAGCCAACTTATGTGAGCTTGTAGCGTGGTCAATGGTTATGACAAAACATTCTGAGGCCTCCTAATTCACAGTACGAAACATCCTATAACAGGGTACCAAAATACCCTTTATGCACGAAAAATAAAAGGCACAAGCAGTATGCAATCTTAAAACGGGGAGTTTGCTATGAAAAAGTAGTCATTGGAATAGAGAAAAAAAATATAGTTCTCATTGCTGAAGGTATTGAAAAGATAGTAATAACAGAAAAAGGAAGCAATATGGGTGGAATTGCTTTAGCCGACTCAACAGCAGTTGGTGAGCATCTACAGTGACTTTATTCTAATCATTTTTTTTTCAACTTTTAGGAATACTAGGAAGTGGTTTCATGGCTTGGGGAATTACCTTTAGGAACACAGCCGGATCCAAGGGCTATCAAGCGATTGCAGTATATGCAAAAGCTGAACACTAACTTTTTATCAATGCCAATTTATAGGGTACAAAGATACCCTATATGCAAGAAAATGAAGCATATTTTTCTGAGACTATGTGATCAAAGGTACAATTGACGTCATATTTGGATATTCAACCATGCTATTTTAAAACTACAGGTACCAAGCGATAGCAGTATATACAAAAGTTGAACACTTAACTTTTTATCAATGCCAATTTACAGGGTACCAAGATACCCGATATGCACGAAAATGAAGCATATTTTTTCGAGACTATGTGATCAAAGGTACAATTGACTTCATATTTGGATATTCAACAGTTATATTTTAAAACTGCATATTACAAGCGATACCCTATATGCACGAAAAGAAAACATATTTTTTCAACTCTATGTGATCTAAGGTACATTTGACTTCATATTTGGATATTCAACCGCTGTATTTTAAAATTGCATATTGCAAGCGATAACAATACGTGCAAAAACTGATCACTTAACTTTTTATCAATGCCAATTTACAGGGTACCAAGATACCCTATATGCACGAAAAGAAAACATATTTTTCCAACTCTATGTCATCAAAGGTACATTTGACTTCATATTTGGAGATTTAACCGTTGTATTTTATAACTACAACTACCCAGTAATAGTAGCATATGCAAAAACTAAACACTTACCTTTTCATCAATGTCAATTTACAGGGTACCAAGATACCCTATATGCACGAAAAGAAAGTATATTTTTTCGAGACTATGTAATCAAATGTACAATTGACTTCATATTTTGATATTCAACCGCTGCATTTTAAAATTGCATCATTCACGTGATTGCAGTATATCCAAAAGGTGAACACTTAACTTTTGTCAATGACAATTTACAGGAGGATACCCAGATAACTTATATTCAGGAAACTGGAGATACCAACCGATAACAGTATATGCAAATGCTGAACACTTAACTTTTTATCAATGCCAATTTACGGGCTACCATGATACCCTATATGAACGAAAAAATGCATATTTTTCTAAGACTATGTCATTAAAGGTATAGTTGAATTCATATTTGGAGATTCAACCGTTGTATTTTAAAACTGCATCATCCAGGCAATAGCCATATACGCAAAAGATGAACACCTAACTTTTTATCAATGCCAATTTGTAGGGCACAAAGATACCCTATATGCACGAAAATGGAGCATATTTTTCTGAGACTATGCGATCAAAGGTACAATTGACTTCATATTTGGATATTCGACCGCTGTATTTTAAAACTGCACATTGCAGGCAATAGCAGTACTTGCAAAAACTGACCACATAACTTTTTATCAATGCCAATTTATAGGGTACCAAGATACCCCATATGCACGAAAAGAAATCATATTTTTTTGAGTCTATGTGATCAAAGGTACATTTGATTTCATATTTGGAGATTCAACCATTTCATTTTGTAATTGCAACTACCCAGCAATAGCAATATATGCAAAAACTGAACACTTAACTTTTTATCAATATCAATTTACAAGTACCAAAATACTCTATATGCACGAAAAGAAAGCATATTTTTCTGAGACTATCTTATCAAAGGTACAAAAGACTTCATATTTGGATATTCAACCACTGCATTTTAAAACTGCATCATGTACGAAATAGCAATATATACAAAAGCCGAACAGTTACCTTTTATCAATGCCAATTTATAGGGTACCAAGATACCCTCTACGCACGAAAAAAAACATATTATTTTGAGCCTATGTGATCAAAGATACAATTGAATTCATATTTGAAGATCCAACCATTGTATTTTAAACTTGTAGCTACCAACCTATAAGCACGAAAAGAAAGCATATTTTGTCGAGACAATGTGATCAAAGGTACAATTGACTTCATATTTGGATATTCAACCGCTTTATTTTAAAATTACATCATGCACGCAATAGCAGTATATGCAAAAGTTGAACACTTACCTTTTTATCAATGCCAATTTACAGGGTACCAATATACCCTATATGCTTAAAAAAGAAGCATATTGTTTCGATACTATGTGATCAAAGATACAATTGAATTCATATTTGAATATTCAACCGTTGTATTTTAAAATTGCAGCTACCAACCGATAGTAATATATACAAAAGCTTAACACTTAAATTTTTATAAATGCCAATTTACAGGGTACTAAGATACCTTAAATGCACGAAAAAAAAACGTATTTTTCTGAGACTATGTGATCAAAGTAACAGTTAACTTCATATTTGGAAATTCAATCGCTGCATTTTAAAATTGCATCATGCAAGGAATAAGAGTATATACAAAAGCTGAACGCTTAACTTTTTACGAATGCCAATTTACAGGGTACCAAGATACCCTATATGCACGAAAATTGAGTATAGTTTTCTGAGACTATGTGATCAAAGGTACAATTGACTTCATATTTGGATATTCAACCGCTATATTTTAAAACTAAATATTGCAAGCGATAGCAGTATATGCAAAAGCTGACCACTTAACTTTTTATCAATGTCAATTTAAAGGGTACCAAGATACCCAATATGAATGAAAAGAAAACATATTTTTCCAACTCTATGTGATCAAAGGTACATTTGACTTCATATTTGGAGATTCAACCATTGTAGTTTTTAGTTGCAACTACCCAGCAGTAGCAGCATATGCAAAACCTGAACACTTCACTTTTTATCAGTGCCAATTTACCGGGTACCAAGATACCTCTAAGCACCAAAAAGAAGCATATTTTTTAGAGACTATGTGATCAAATGTACACTTGAATTCATATTTAGAGATTCAATGGCTGTATTTTAAAACTGCATTATGCACGCAATAGCAGTATATGCAAAAGCTAAACACTTAACTTTTTTATCAATGCCAATTTACATAGTACCAAGATACCCTATATGCACGAAAAAGAATCATATTGTTTCGAGACTATGTGATCAAAGGTACAATTGACTTCATATTTGAAGATTCAACTATTGTATTTTAAACTTGCTTCTACCAACCGACAGTTGTATACGCAAAAGCTTAACCCTTAAATTTTTATAAATGCCAATTTACAGGGTACCAAGATACCCTATATGCACGAAAAGAAAGCTTATCTTTTTGAGGCTATGTGATCAAAGGTACAGTTGACTTCATATTTGGAGATTCAACCGCTGTATTTTAAAACTGCATTATGCAAGCGATAGCAATATATGCAAAAGCTGTATACTTAGCTTTTTAACAGTGCCAATTTACAGAGTACCAAGATGCCCTATATTCACGAAAAAGAAGCATATGTTTCTTAGACTATGTGATCAAAGGAACATTTGACTTCAGATTTTGAGATTCAACAGTTGTACTTTATAATTGCAACTACCAAGCGAGAGCAGTATATGCAAACTCTAAATACTTAACTTTTTATCAATGCCAATTTACAGGGTACTAGGATACCCTATATGCAAGAAAAGAAATCATATTTTTCCTAGACTATGTGATCAAAGGTATAATTGACTTCATATTTGGAAATTCAACCGATGTATTTTAAAATTGTATTATGCACGTGATGATAGTATATGCAAAAACTGAACACTTAATTTTTTATCAATGACAATTTACAGGGTACCAAGATACTCTATATGCATGAAAATGATGGATATTTTTTTGAGACTATGTGGTCAAAGGTACAATTGCCTTCATATTTGGGGATTCAACCGCTTTATTTTTAAACTGCACTATCCGAGCTCAGTAACCATTTCGAACAAGTACGTGACTATAACAACACAAGGAAGAGTATATCTAGGTAACAATGGATTCATTTTCCAGAATTGCACAGTACAAACAAAGGTTAACTCTCATGTCCAATGTTAACTGGGAAGACCTTAGAAAGACTTCTCCAGGGTTGTTTTTAGGCAAAACATTTGAGATGCTCAGTTTTATTCACATGTTTGTGTTGAATGGAATGGCAAAACTTCTGTCCATCAATTCTTTGGTGAATATGCCAACAAAGGACCATGAGCCAACTTATCAGCACTTATAATGTGGTAAATGATTATAATAAAATATTCTGAGGCCTCCCAATTCACAGTACGAAACTTCCTACAATAGGGTACCAAGATACCCTTTATGCACAAAAACAACAGGCACAAACAGTATACAATCTTAAAACAGGGAGTTTACTATGAAAAAGTAACCATAAGAATAGAGAAAAAAAATATAGTTCTCATTAGTGAAGGCACTGAAAAGACAATAATAACAGGAAAAAGAAGCAATACATGCGGATTTGCTTTAGCCGACTCAACAACAGTTAGTGAGCATGTATAGTGACTTTTTTATTTCGCATGTAAAATGTCCAACTAATCATTTTTCTCAACTTTTAGGAATACTAGGAAGTGGTTTCATGGCTCGGGGGATTACCTTTAGGAATACAGCTGGATCCAAGGGCTATCAAGCTATTGCAGTATACGCAAAAGCTGAACACTTAACTTTTTATTAATGCCAATTTATAGGGTACTAATATACCCTAAATGTATAAAAAGGAAGCATATTTTTCCAAGACTATGTGATCAAAGGTACAATTGACTTCATATTTCGATATTCAACCGTGGTATTTTAAAACTGCAGCTACCAAGCAATAACAGTATATGTAATATCTGAACACTTAACTTTTTATCAAAGCCAATTTATAAGGTACCAAGATGCTTTATAAACATGAAAATGAAGCATATTTTTCCCAGACTATGTGATCAAAGGTACAATTGACTTCATATTTAGAGATTCAACTGCTATATTTAAAACTGCATCATGCACGCGATAGTACTATATGCAAAAGGTGAACACTTAACTTTTATCAATGCCAAATGCAGGATAGCAAGATACCCTATATGCACGAAAATGAAACATATTTTTTCGAGACTATGTGATCAAAGGTACAATTGACTTCATATTTGGAAATTCAACCATTGTATTTTAAAACTGGAGCTACAAAGCGATAGTAGTATATGCAAAAGCTGAAGACTTAACTTTTTATCAATGCCAATTTACAGGGTACCAAGATACCATAAATGCACGAAAAAGAAACATATTTTTTCGAGAGTATGTGATCAAAGGTACAATTGGCTTCATATTTTTTCGACCCACCGGCATTTCTACTACAATATGTTATTTCCAAAACATTTCTCAATTTTCCTTTACGTTATATTTCCTTTCAATCTATCGCTGTTGTTGCTACCTCAGCTATCTCATAATCCCCCGACCCGATTACACTAATTGACTTCATATTTGGAGATTCAACCACTGTATTTTAAACCTGCATCATCCAAGAGATAGCAGTATATGCAAAAACTGAACACTTAACTTTTTATCAATGCCAATTTTCACGGTTCCAAGATATTCTATATTCACGAAAATGGTGCATATTTTTTTCGGGATTATGTGATCAAAAGTACAATTGACTTCATATTTGGATATTCAACTGCTGTACTTTAAAACTGCATCATGCATGCGATAGTAGTACATACAAAAGCTGACCACTTAACTTTTTATCAATGCCAAATTACAGGGTACCAAGATACTCTATATGCACGAAAAAAAAAAAAACATCAAAGTCTATATGATCAAGGTACATTTGACTTCATATTTGGAGATTCAACCGTAGTATTTTATAACTGCAACTACCAAGCAATAACAACTTATGCAAAAACTGAACACTTTACTTTTTATCAATGCCAATTTGCTGGGTACCAAGATACTCTATATGCATGAAAAGTAAGCATATTTTTCCGAAACTATGTGATCAAAGGTACAATTGAATTCATATTTGGATATTCAACCGCTGTATTTTAAAATTGCATCATTCACGCAATAGAAGTGTATCCAAAAGCTGAACACTTAATTTTTTATCAATGCCAATTTACAGGGTAGCTAGATACCCTATATGCACGAAAATGAAGCATATTTTTTTGAGACTATTTGATCAAAGGTACGATTGACTTCATATTTGGAGATTCAACCGTTGTATTTTAAACTTGCAGCTACCAAGCGAAAGTAGTATATGCAAAAGTCGAACACTTAAATTTTTATAAATGCCAATTTATAGGGTACCAAGATACACTATATACACGAAAATGAAGCATATTTTTCCGATACTATGTGATCAAAGTACAATTGGCTTCATAGTTGGAGATTCAACCGCTGTATTTTAAAAGTGCATCATGCACGTAATAGCAGTTAATGCAAAAGATGAAAACTTAACATTTTATTAGTGCCAATTTACAGGGTACCAAGATACCCTATATGCACAAAAAGAAAGCATATTCTTTCGAGACTATGTGATCAAAGGTAAAATTGACTTCATATTTGGAGATTCAATCGCTGTATTTTAAAACTGCATCATGCAAGCGATAGGAGTATATTCAAAAGCTAAACACTTAGTTTTTTATCAATGCCAATTTACAGGGTACCAAGATGCCCTATATGCACAAAAATGAAGCATATTTTTCTGATACTATGTGATCAAAGTAGATTTGACTTCATATTTGGAGATTCAACCGTTATATTTTATAATTGCAACTTCCAGGCGATAGCAGCATGTGCAAAAGCTAAACTCTTAGCTTTTTATCAATGCCAATTTACAAGGTACCAAAATACCCTATATGCACGAAAATGAAGCATATTTTTCTGAGACTATATGATCAAAGGTACAATTGACTTCATATTTTGAAATTTAATTGGTGTATTTTAAAACTGCATTATGCACGCAATAGCAGTATATGCAAAAATTGAACAATTAACTTTTTATCGACAATTTACAGGGTACCAAGATACTTTATATGCATGAAAAAGATACATATTTTTTCGAGACTGTGTGATCAAAGGTACAATTGACTTCATATTTGGAGATTCAACCGCTGTATTTTTAAACTGTATCATCCAAGCTCAGTAACCACTTCTGAACCAGTACGTGATTATAACAGCACAAGGAAGAGCATATCTAGGCAACACTGGATTCATTTTCCTTAATTGCACAGTACAAACAAAGGCTAACTCTCATGTTCAATGTCACATGGACAGATCTTGAAAGGATTTCTCCATGGTTGTTTTTATGCAAAGCATATTAGATGCTCAGTTTTACTCACATGGTTGGGTTGAGTGGAATGATATATATCCTGTCCATGCATTTTTTGGTGAGTATGGAAACAAAGTACCATGAGCCAACTTATCAGGCTTGTAACGTGGTCAACGATTATAACAAAACATTCTGAAACCTCCCAATTCACAGTACGAAACTTCCTACAACTGGGTACCAAGATACCCTTTATGCATGAAAAATAAGAGGCAAAAATAGTATACAATCTTAAATTAGAGAGTTTACTATGAAAAAGTAGTCATTGGAATGAAACAGGGAGTTTACCAAAAGGGTAGAATTGGAATGGAATGAAAAAAGTGGGTTGTAACAAGTAAAAAGTGGGCGACGAATAACAGTTCACAATCTAAAATAGGCCACTTCCACTTCTTCTTGATGAAACCCATTAACAAAACTCCAATTTGGTGGCATTTTTTAAGGGAAATTGTTTCATACTATTTTTTCACTGTATACATAAAGTTTCAGTATGCTAAAACAACATCGAAACAAAGTGGTGAAAACAGTGTTTGAAAACATTTAAACTGATAAGTATCGACTTTGTATTCTATACAATGCTTTTGAAAAATGGCAACTAAAAATTGTTTGATTAGTGTAAACAATTTTTAATGCTAGTTACTAGCCATGACATATCAAACTTTATGCTGAGGTACAAATGCTATGTTAGACCTCCTAAATTGTTTAGCCATGGTTAATCCATTTTGCAATACAGAAGACTTCATGTCCTAGAATCTGTCGTGAACATGTTTAGCAAGATACATATGTAAATTGATATTTTGACTTGCTAACATGTTTAGCTGCCATCGATGTAAAATTTTCAAGAAGCTTTAGATAACATAGGAATCTATATCTACATATTCTGTATTTCAGTGAACAATGTGAACGTTTTGTATACTAATTTTTTTTTTAATTTTTATGAGAAACCAGATGATGTATGATTTTGCATTAACCATTACATGCAAGTCATATTTTGGTCTTAAAATGCATTGAAAATATCAACAACTAACACAAAATCAATAATTTTTTTCGAATTTATTTCACAAAGTATGAATCAATCTGAGAGTTTGAAAAAATCACAAATATATAATCATAAGAATTAAATTTTCTTAGTGCAGAACCTTCATTAAAGGCTAATACTTTAAGCAGAACCTTCAGAAGCCATGTTCCATTAGAAGATATTAACTTCTTCGCTTTTTAATATTCACTCATTTGAGCAGGCTCTCTTGTCTTCCTAACCTCACCGGCTGCAATTGATTTGTTCCTTCTGACACGGCCGGGTGCCGGTCGTTCCGCCCGTCTCGGCCGTTTCAGCTTTTTCAGCCCGTCAAGAGTTATTTGTTGGCACGTTTGGACATGGAGGGATCTAGAAGGACTAGAAGGTTCCCTCATTTGCAAGTTGCATTGCAAGTTGCACGGGTGACATCATGCACGATGTCAGCCCTAGGAATTTCCTTGTATATATTATTTAGGGACTAGATTCTTCCAAGAATAAAATATAGGAAGCTTCTCTTGGAAGACATGAATAGTAACCGACCTTGAGCCCTATAAATAGAGGCCAAGGGTCATTTGTAAAGTCACGAAGCAAGAGTGTGTGAGTACTTGTCTAGAGCAATATACTTCCGTTCCATTTTCGGTCATTTGTGTGCCTACATTTCTCTTGTGTATCTTGGTCACTTTGCTGCCCACAAGTTCGCTTGTGTGCTAAGGGTTAAGGCTGAGCTAGTTCTAGTCGTTAGTTGTTAGAACTAGTGCCGCACGGATCGCTCGTGAAGAAGTGAGCCCGTGACAAGTGGTATCAGAGCGACGGTTCTGCTGTTAAGCTAAGTTTTTGCTCAATCGTTCCTCAAAGGGATCATGGCCGCACCAAGCAATACTACCAAGGTGGTAGAGGTTGAAGGTGAGCACGCCTCACGTGAAACGGAACGTGCCGGCAAAAAGGGGAGCCGGAAGGACAAATCCGTTGCACGTGAGCCGTCGGCCGATTTTGAGACACGGCTGGCCAAGGTGGAACTGGCCGTGGGGGACTTCCTCGATCATGATGAGGACGAGCTCGAGAAGAGGATGCTGACCGTTCTCAATCAGATCGTGGAACGGTACGATCGAACGATTGAAGAGCAAAAGGTAAGTATTGCCAATCTCCAGGAGGGGATGCTCAAACTTCAAGAGGAAGTTGAAGTTTTGAGAGCACAGGTGGCTAGGGGAGGAGTTCAAGGTGGAGCTCTCCCCACCACCCGGATCGATATTCCTAAGCCCGAGACTTATGGGGGAGCCCGGAAGGCGAAGGATATTGAAAATTTTCTATACGGCCTAGAACGGTATTTCAAGGCCGTTGGTGCAGCTACAGATGCTGCCCGACTGGACTACGCCCCACTCTACCTCAAGGATGCTGCCTTGGTGTGGTGGAGAAGGAGAACGGGGACCGTAGACACAGGCGTGGATGCCATCAGCACTTGGGACGAGTTTAAAATGGAATTGAAGAAGCAGTTCCTGCCCAAGGACGCTGAAGACGAAGCTAGGGCGAAGCTTCGTCGTTTGCAACACCGGGACGGCCAAATTAGGGAATACGTCAAGGAATTTTCAGAACTGATGCTGGAAATCCCTGACTTGTCCCCTAAAGAGGCCTTGTTCACTTTTATGGATGGCCTGAGGCAATGGGCCAAGCTTGAGTTGCAGCGGAGGGACGTGCAAAATATAACTCAAGCTATGAATGTAGCAGAGTCCTTAATCGAGTTCCAGAAGAGAGACGGGGACAAGACGAAGGACAAGCCTAAGAAGTTTTCGGGCAAAAGTGGGGGAGACAAGGGGAAGTCTTACTCCAAGCCCGAGACGGCCAAGCAATCCAGCAGCAATGACGGGTCAAAGGGAGACCGGCCCAGGAGGTTTTGAAGGGTGCTTCTTATGCCAAGGTCCTCACATGGCGCGGGACTGCCCATCCCGTTCCAAACTTGCGGCGTTAATTCAAGAATCTTACCAAGATGACGAGAGGAGGGTCGCTTGCATCCAACGGTTGGATGCCGTTCAAGCTAAGCTGGACGGGAAGCGTAAGGGCCGCATGTTCGTAGAGGTAAGTTTTCCCAATCGGTCTTGTTGGGCACTCGTAGATACAGGGGCCGATTGTAACTATGTAAATGATGCCCTAGCCCGTGAGCTAGGCATCTCCTGGGAGCCCAGCAACGGTAGATTCAAGGGAGTCAATGGGGCCTGGACATCGGTCGTAGGCGAGGCCAAGGGTGTACCGGTCCAGATCGGGTCGTGGAATGGCCGTGCCTCATTTTCCGTTGCGCCTTTGGGCGAATACGGTGTGGTTTTGGGCATGCATTTTATCGACGGACTTCGGCCCTTCATGATGACCAAAGATGACATCATGGTCGTGCTGCAAGGACAAGACACGTGCGTCATCCAGATGCACCGGGAGACAGAACTGAGTGCCAGACAGCTCAACCGGGGCCTGAAGCAGGGAGAGCACACATTTGTAGCCCTGGTGTTCGAAGAAGAGCAGCCGACCGAAGTAGCATCAGTAACGGAGCCCGTTCCCTCAGCCCTACGCACCGTGATCGAGGAGTTTCGGGATGTAATGCCCGAAGATCTACCGAAAGAATTGCCCCCTAGACGGGAGATTGACCATGCCATCGAGCTGGTTGAAGGGACAAAACCCGTAGCCAAAGCGCCGTACCGAATGTCCCCTAACGAGCTACAGGAGTTGAAGACTCAACTGAGGGAGCTGCTCGAGGCGGGGTTCATACGGCCCTCTAAAAGCCCATATGGGGCACCGGCCTTGTTTCAGCGCAAGAAGGACGGGACGTTGAGGATGTGCATAGACTACCGGGCGCTGAACAAGTTAACGGTAAAGAACAAATACCCGATCCCTCTTATAGCTGATTTATTTGACCGCTTGGTGAATGCTAAGGTCTTTTCCAAGCTGGACTTGAGGAAGGGGTACTATCAGGTTAGGATAGCCCCAGGGGACGAGCCGAAGACAGCCTGTACCACCCGGTACGGGTCCTATGAGTTCTTGGTGATGCCGTTCGGCCTCACCAATGCACCGGCCACTTTCTGCACGCTCATGCAACGCGTGCTGGCCGATTTCATCGACCGTTTTGTGGTGGTCTACTTAGATGACATTGTCATCTATAGTGAGACCATGGAGGAACACGTGGGTCATCTCCGTGCCATTTTTCAGGCCCTAGGGGAGAACAAGCTATACGCCAAAGAGGATAAATGTGCGTTTGGGCTAAAGGAAGTTTCCTTTTTGGGCCACATCATTGGGGGAGGCCAGATTCGCATGGATCCGGCCAAGGTTCGAGCCATCATTGAATGGGAGGCGCCAACCAAGACGACTGAGCTACGGTCTTTTCTGGGACTCGTCAACTATTACCGGCGGTTCATTGAGGGACACTCAGCCGTTGCGGCCCCTCTAACGGACCTGCTTAAGAAAGGGACGGGTTGGTGCTGGACACAGAAGCAACAAACGGCCTTCGAAGCCTTGAAGGATGCGGTGACAAAGGAACCGGTGCTGGCACTTCCAGATTTCTCTAAGCCGTTTGAAGTATGCACCGATGCCTCCGATTTTGCCATCGGTGGCGTGCTGATGCAGGACGGGCATCCCATCGCTTATGAAAGCCGAAAGTTAAGCGATGTGGAACGACGGTGGCCAACGCACGAGAAGGAAATGCTGGCCGTAGTGCATTGCCTAAGAGTTTGGGAGCACTACTTAAAGGCAGCAAATCCGTTCAAGGTGAGAACGGATAATCGGGCGATAAGTTTCATTCAGAACCAACCGAAGCTATCGAGCAAACAGGCACGATGGCTAGATATTCTAGCTGAGTTCAAGTTTGAGCTGGAGTACTGCCCGGGGAAAACCAACCAAGTTGCGGATGCTCTAAGCCGCAAGAGTATGTTGGCCGCCATCGCCAGCGCACCGGAGGGCCAGATGCTAGAACGTATAAAAACGGGACTGGAGCATGACCAGCAAGCTCAGGCCTTCATTGAGCTTGTCAAAGTGGCAAAGACGACTCGGTTTTGGCTCAATGATGGGGCCTTGTATGCCAAAGGGGACCGGTTGTATGTGCCGGCTTAGGACAATTTAAGACGGGAGATCTTGAAGGAGTGCCACGATTCCCGCTATGCCGGACACCCAGGTACGCACTGTACACTAGCTTTAGTACAAGAACGTTTCTACTGGCCGAGAATGAGGGAGGACGTAGAAGCCTACGTGCGGACGTGCCTTGTTTGCCAGCAAGATAAGACCGAGCAGGAGTATCCGCACGGTCTTCTCCAGCCGCTGCCCGTACCAGAAAGGATATGGGACAGCGTCTCCATGGACTTCATAGTTAGCTTGCCTGTCTCAAGTGGATGCACCAACATTTTGGTGGTTGTAGACCGTTTGTCGAAATATGCCGAGTTCATTCCAGCCCCGAAGGAATGCACGGCTGAGACTACGGCCAAGTATTTTATGAAACATGTGGTAAAGTATTGGGGGCTGCCAACTTCAATCGTGAGCGATCGGGACTCACGGTTCACTGGACGGTTCTGGCAAGAGTTGTTTAGGCTGTTGGGCACAGAACTAAAGATGTCCACAGCAATGCACCCACAGACAGATGGCCAAACGGAACAGGTCAATAGTGTGCTGGAGGTGTACCTCAGACACTATGTCGCAGCCAACCAAGCGGATTGGGCACAGCTACTAGATGTTGCCCAATTCTGTTACAACTTAATGAGAAATGAAAGTACCGGCAAGAGTCCATTCGAGATTGTCTTGGGTTTTCAGCCAACAACACCCAAAGACATCATTGGAGGCTACACGGGGAGTAGCCCACCGGCTTACCGGTTCGTCAAGGATTGGCGAGAACGAACCAATATTGCCCGACTTTACTTGGAACGATCGGCCAAGAGGATGAAGAAATGGGCCGATAAGAAAAGAACTACCCGGGAGTTCGAGGAAGGAGACCAAGTGTTGGTCAAGTTATACCAACACGGGCGTGTTCGAGGCTTGCATCAGGGACTAATGCGTCGGTACGAGGGTCCGTTTACCGTCCTCAAACGTGTTGGAGCAACGGCCTATAAGTTGGAGTTGCCGGATACTTATGAGAGGCTACATCCGGTTTTCCACGTGAGCCTACTCAAGCCGTTCCACAAGGACTTGGAGGAGCCGGGGAGAAGTGTTCCAACACGAGCCCCAACAAGGGTAAGGGAGCCATTGGGGAAAGAACTAGAGCAAATCCTTTCCAAACGTATTATTCGAGGGCAAAACCAAGCACCGGCTAAGGAGTACTTGGTTAAGTGGAAGGGACAACCAACGAGCGAGACAAGTTGGGAGCCGGCAGAAAAGTTAAGGGACGCAACCAGACTGGTGGTTGAGTTTGAGGAGTTAGAGCCATCGAGGACGATGTCTCGTTCAAGTGGGGGAGAATGACACGGCCGGGTGCCGGTCGTTCCGCCCGTCTCGACCGTTTCAGCTTCTTCAGCCCGTTAAGAGTTATTTGTTGGCACGTTTGGACATGGAGGGATCTAGAAGGACTAGAAGGTTCCCTCCTTTGCAAGTTGCATTGCAAGTTGCACGGGTGACATCATGCACGATGTCAGCCCTAGGAATTTCCTTGTATATATTATTTAGGGACTAGATTCTTCCAAGAATAAAATATAGGAAGCTTCTCTTGGAAGACATGAATAGTAACCGACCTTGAGCCCTATAAATAGAGGCCAAGGGTCATTTGTAAAGTCACGAAGCAAGAGTGTGTGAGTACTTGTCTAGAGCAATATACTTCCGTTCCATTTTCGGTCATTTGTGTGCCTACATTTCTCTTGTGTATCTTGGTCACTTTGCTGCCCACAAGTTCGCTTGTGTGCTAAGGGTTAAGGCTGAGCTAGTTCTAGTCGTTAGTTGTTAGAACTAGTGCCGCACGGATCGCTCGTGAAGAAGTGAGCCCGTGACACTTCTAAGCCATAAACATATTTGAGTACTATTCCTGATTGCATCTATTTAAGAATAGCAAAAGAAAAGAAAAAGATAAAGAGAAACAGTGCACAAGCAATTGAATGTAGAGAAGGATGATCTTATCAAAGGATGATATAATCCAATGCATTAATTAAATCTTCTAGCCTATACTGAAAGGAATCCCAAGAAATTTTCTGCAAAATGATGATAGAAACAGAGGGGGAAATAATGTCACACGAATGTATTTATCTTTTAGAGTATTTACAAATTTTCTTCTGTTTCAATATCTGTTTTCTTTACATTTTCCTTTATTCTTGAAAGTATCAAGCTATTATAGGTTAAAATTAATTGTATGAACTTCTAACAAAATTTTCATATATAAATAGTTATTAATTTGCAATGAAGGCTTAGGTGATTGCTCTGGCCATCTTAATTATCGTTTTCAGGATAGGAAATGGGTGACCAATGCCTAAACCATCTTTTGTAGCACAAGATGGGTCAGGGACCTTCCTAACAATAAACAATACCATCTAAGCTGCACCGAATTACAGCAGGCACAAAGAGTACATAATCATAAAACAGGGAGTTTACTATGAAAAATTAGTCACTGGATAAAGAAAACAAATATAGTTATCATTGGTAAAGGCACTGAAAAGACAGTAAGAACAGGAAAAAAAAGCAATACAAGCAGTTTTACTTTAGCCTACTCAGTAACAGTTGGTGAGCATCTATAGTAGGGGTGTACACGGTCCGGTTTGGCCGATTTGAAAGTAAACGTATAGGCCAAACCGTAATATACGGTCAAATCAAGCTGTCCAAATCATTTTTTAACGGTTTGGTTTTGCGGTTTGACAGTTTAGGTCATATTTATTTATTTTTAAAGCCTACACAATCATACTATGGTCAGTTTCTATTCATGTGAATTTAAGCTATTTTTTTCACAAAGACAACCCACCACGTCTCAGAGCAACTAGCACCACGTCAAAATCAACAAGCACCACGTCCAGAAACGTCTACATCCATGCGTGTGAATTTAAACTGATTTTTTTACAAAGACAGTCCACCACGTCTCAGTACAACTAGCACCACGTCAAAAATAACTAGCACCACGTCCAGAAACGTCTACATCCATGTGTGTGAATTTAAACTGATTTTTTCACAAAGACAGTCCACCACGTCTCAGAACAATTAGCACCACGTAAAAAACAACTAGCACCACGTCCAGAAACATCTACATCTATGTGTGTGAATTTAAACTTATTTTTTTTACAAAGACAGTCCACCACTTCTCAGAACAATTGACACCACGTCAAAAACAACTAGCACCTCGTCCAAAAATGTCTACATTCATGTGTGTGAATTTAAACTGATCTTTTTCACAAAGACAGTCCACCACGTCTCAGAACAACTAGCACTACGTTCAGAAATGTATACATCCAATTTAAATTTATTTTTTTCACAAAGACAGTCATCACGTCTCAGAACAACTTGCACCACGTCCAGAAACGGCTACATCCATGTGTGTGAATTTAAACTGATTTTTTTCACATAGACAATCCACAACGTCTCAAAATAACTAGCACCACGTCAAAAACAACTAGCACTACGTCCAGAAACGTCTCCATCCATACGTGTGAATTTAAACTTTTTTTTCCACAAAGACAGTCCACCACGTCTCAGAACAACAAGCACCACGTAAAAAACAACTAGCACCACGTCCAGAAATATCTACATCCTTGTGTGTGAATTTAAACTTATTTTTTTCACAAAGATAGTCTATTACATCTCAAAATAACTGGCACCACGTGAAAAACAACTAGCACATCGTCCAGAAATGTCTACATCCATGTGTGTGAATTTAAAATATTTTTTTAACAAAGAAAGTCCACCACGTCTCAGAACAACTAGCACCACGTCCAAAAATGTCTACATCCATGCGTGTGAATTTAAACTGATTTTTTTCACAAAGACAGTCCATCACGTCTCAGAACAACTTGCACCACGTCAAAAACAACTAGCACCACGTCTAGAAATGTCTATATTCATGTGTGTGAATTTAAACTAATTTTTTCACAAATACAGTCCACCACGTCTCAGAATAACTAGCACCACATCAAAAACAACTAGCACCACTTCCAGAAACGTCTACATCCATGAGTGTGAATTTAAACTAATTTTTTTACAAAGACAGTCCACCACGTGTCAGAACAACTAGCACCACATCAAAAAACAGCTAGCATCACGTCCAGAAATGTCTACATCCATGCGTGTGAATTTAAACTAATTTTTTTCACAAAGACAGTCCACCATGTCTCGGAACAACTAGCACCACGTCCAGAAACGTCTATATCCATTCATGTGAATTTAAACTGATTTTTTTTTTCCAAAAACAACCCACTACGTCTCAGAACAACTAGCACCACGTCAAAAACAACTAGCACCAAGTGTGTGAATTTAACCAACATGGGTTTAAACCACTAGACCAACCCAACTTTTTATGTATATTAAATGCTAAATATATTTATAATATATACTGTTCGGTTCGGCCAGAATGGCCGGTTTCACAACCTAACCCGTTGGATGAACCGTTATTACGGTTTATAAATTTTTCAAACTGTTCGGCCTATAAATATATATTTAAACCGGCCAAATTGAAAAAATTGTTTGGTTTGGCTAGTTTAAATGGTTTCGGCCGAACTGTGTACACCCCTAATCTATAGTGACTTTATTTATTTCGCAAGTAAAATGTCAAACTAATCATTTTTCTAAACTTGTAGGAATACTAGGAAGTGGTTTCATGGCTCGGGGGATTACCGTTGGGAACACACCAGTATATGCAAAAGCTGAACACTTATACCCTGTAAATTGCATGAAAATGAAGCATATTTTTGACACTATGTGATCAAAGGTAAAATTGACTTAATATTTGGAGATTCAACCGCTGTATTTTCAAGCATTGTATTTTCACCCACTCGGTTGGGTTGAGTGGAATGGCAAAGCTCCATCCACTCTTTGGTGAGTATGCCAACAAAGGACCAGGAGCCAACTTATCAGGGCTGGTAACGTGGTCAATTGTTATAACAATACATATTGAGGCCCCCCAATCTACAGTATGTAACTTCCTAAAGGGCAGTACTTGGATCCCCTTGTTGTATGAAGATTTCTTGATCTTGGGTGTTCTATACGCAGACCACTTTTTACTTGATATCGCCCACTTTAAAACTTTTTTGCCCTTCACATATTTTTAATTTAGAAAATCAATGTAAGAATCATTTTCATATTTGGATTTTGTAATTTCACATTAATAATACTTCACCGTTACATCAATGCAATTTTATCCCACCATATTTTCAATACCCACAATAGTGACATAAACTTGTGAAGACAGAAACATGTGAAAACACATTAAAGGATAAGTTTGTATAACTTTTGACTTGATTTTTATATTAAAATTAGTTCAATTCATTTTTTCTGACAACCAACCGTAGGAAATTTGTATATGATATAGGATCAAGCGCAAAAAAATTGCGTCCAAAAGTAGTCTGTGTGCAATCTCTTTGCTCATGAACCAAGGTTCGTGCACAACCTCTTTGCGCACAGACCTAGCTTTGTGTGCAATTTTCTTTTGCACGAACCTAGTTTGTGTGCAAACTAATTGCATACAAACTTAGGTCCGTGCGGAAAGAGGTTGGGCACGAACCAAAAAAAAAAATTTTTTTATTAATTTTGTTTTTCTTTTTTTATTGGACGCACGTACAATGCACACTTTTTGATTTTTTTTATTGCATACACGTATAATGCACTTAGTTTTCTAAATGTTATTAATGAAATTATGAGTATGTTTAACAAAGTTAAAGTCTATGATATGGTAAATGAAAACTTGGTGAGAAAATAATCAAATATGTCAAGGAATATAGTAACTATTAATAAAAAAAAATCAAAAAGGAAAATATAGAATGGGCCACCTTAACAAAATATAAAGTTACCACCAATTATTAGCCCTAATTTTTATTTTTTGGTGTGAAAACACAATTTAATATGCATGACGAAGTAGCAAAAATTTGGATGAGTTCGACTGCTATGCTTGGGGAGTGGCAATGTTATCATACCTATATCACATTATGAAACAAAGTACAAAAGATAATTCAATTCATGGTTTCATATGGCTTATAAATGGTAAGAGATTTTTCTCTCAAATTTGCTTTTCTTTTTGTTATTTCTTTTTTATAAGATTTTGACTTTATTTTTTTTTGGGCCTATATAGGATTTCTTTTTTTGCAAACTTTTAAATTAATTTTTTCTTTTTTTATTACACGCATGTACAATACAGATTTTTTTTTTAATTTTTTTATTGCATACACATACAATGCACTTAGTTTTCTTAATATTATTAATGAAATTATGAATATGTTGTGCACGAACTTTATTTCGTGCACAAACTAATTGTGCACGAACCGAGGTCTGTGCACAAAGAGGTTGTGGATGAACATTGGTTCGTGTGCAAATCCATTTGTGCGCAAAAGTGTTGAGCAGGGTTTGCGGCATTCCCAAATTCAAAACTAATTACTTTTTTTTTTTTTGCATTTTTTCTACTAAAATTAAATTTGAAAATTGCACATTTTAGCGTAAAATATAACATACTTGTTTCCCTTTTATTTTTCTACCTTTCCCGTGACTTTTTTTGATGCCATAAGTTCTTTGATTTTATTTTTTTTAGGGCGAACAGTCCATAGTCAATGACTAGGACCGGCAGCGAAGCCTTTTGATATATGAAGAAAGGATTACAAACTAAAAAGGTTCTAACTTCTAACCCCTATACAGATCCAAAAGAAGGCCACTTAAAAATAGGGGGAATTAGTTATTGTATACATCAAAGCTGCGCTATTCAAAATAAGGGGGTTAAAATTACTTTATTCTGACTGGACAGAATTAGCATTCAAGTTGATGATTCCTTTCAATCTTGATGGCATTTCTCTCGTAGAAGTGAAGGCTACTGCGGTATCATTTGCACCCATTCTTGCCAAATAATCTGTCGGTTGATTTCCTTCCCTGTGTATGTGCTTGATTCTCGCCAAGGTTTGAACCACAAAAAGGCAAATTTCCTCCACAAAAAGGCAAATTTCCTCCATTGCTCTAAGCTATTTCGAAAGCAAATATTTTCCTTTCTTGATCATGGTTGCCAAGGCAGCATTGTCCGTGAGAAGTGTAACATTTAACCACCCTTTTGTTCTACAGAACTTGCATGCCTCCAAGAGAGCTTTGATTTCAGCTTGCATAGGGGTGGTGTTTCTAAGAACATTGGCTTCTCCAAATTAAATTTCTCCTGAAGCTCTTCTCGCAATGAATCATGTGCCGCCACTTCCATCAAGATTGCAAGATCCGTCAACATTAAGCACTATGGGGCTGCTGCAGAAACTTTCCAAACAATACTGATTGCTTTTCTGATTCATCTGGGGCTTCTGGGGAAGGTGACTGCTAACTGCAGCGTTTCCTTTTTGATAATTCTTGCCAAAAGTCCCAAGTTCGGTTTTGTTCCTTCAAAGAAGAAGGTGTTTCATCTTCCAACTTTCCAGAGTAGAACCAGCGGGGTATTCTTCCACGGAATTTGTTTTGACTTCGACAGAGGGGCTGCGTACCAATTCCGCAACATATTCCATCTCATCTTCCCTCATCAACCCAAAACTAGCAGAGCCATTAGAGACAACCAAAGGCGTCTAATTTCCGAATAATTGAAAAAACAGTACATAATTGTTTTCGAACTATTCCAACAAAAGCAACATCTAGAAGGGAGGGAGCATAGATTACCAAATACACTTAAGAGTTTTTGGGAAGCGATGTACCGGTTGAAAAGTCTCCAAAGGAAGATAGAGACTTTCTATGGAATTTGCTGCCCCAAAAATGTTGCGAGAGTTGATTTTCTTCTCTGTTCAAACAGAGTTCTTTGTAAGCTGAGGCAACAGTGAAGTTGCCCCGAGGGGTTGAGCACCACACCAAGGAGTCTGGGGACCCTCCAAAGTCCAATTTTAAATAATCTTTAAAATTGTTTAAAAATTTGAGGACAGATGAATTTTTATGAGTGTGAAGGTATATTAATTGATGATGGTGATAAGAAGTGATGATAATAGATTGGTGAAAATGACTTTTTTTTGTTTTAAATTATATATATGAAAAGAAGTATATATTTTTTAATATATATCAAAATAATCAAAAGGGTAGAATTGGAATGAAATAAAAAAAATAGGTTGTAACAAGTAAAAAATGAGCTGATGACAAAATGAATCACTCTCTAATAAATCATTTATAACACAAAATTTTATTGGCTTGGCATGAATGCCAAAAACATTGGATTAATGGTACAAACCGAATCGAATTTACAGTTACACACATCTTAAAATTATTACATTTAAAGCTGGGAATACTCACTCTCTTAGACACAATTCTTCAGGCAGAAAAAAAAAACAAAAACAAAAACAAAAATCCACTAAAATTACATCCCTATTATTAATTAGTTTACCTTACTGCATACTTTTCGAATTTCACCTTCATTACCAGTGAGAACTTCCACTCTACCCATTCTGATCATAGAATCTCCAAAGTCTTTGAAGAAAGAGGAGCCATATTTATGAGTTGCTTGAACTTCCACATAAGCTTTAGTTTCAGTATCATCAAGCAAAGCTGCATCTGACTGGAAAAGCCCCCTTCTTTTAGCAACTAGGGTAAAGTAGGATGTATCGAACGTCTTGAAGCTCCCGGGATCCATCTCCGCCAGCGTGGTCTGGTCGCCGTGCTTGCATTTCAGTTTCAACCTCGCCACGTAGTTGGAATCCAACGTGGGATCGGAGTCGTTTTCAATTCCTTTGCCTGAGAAGTTGTAGAGACGATGGTCGAAGGATGAGCAGTGAGATGTCCCTATGGTGTGTCCTCCTGCCAAATGTTTTTTTCGGAACCACCAGAAAAAGTTTAATATTCTGTTTACGTTTATATAAAAGTTTTTAAAAGTCAAAAAAAGAATTTATAAAATGAAAAAATCTCAAAACATATATTTCATCCAATAGAGTATGTCAATTGTGAAGGGATTAGGAGGGATCTATATGACAAAATATAAAATAACTTATTTAATGTATTGATCTCTGAATTTGTTTTAGTTTCCCTCAATTTAATACTTTTTTACCATTTATTAAAATAATATATTGCATTGTCCTTCTAATTATACGATATAACAATTGGGATCAAAATTGCCTCAATCATTTCTTTTCCAGTTTGTGAAAATCAATCATTTCTTTTCCAGTTTGTGAAAAACAATTTATATTGTGTCAAAGTAACTTATCATATTTATGCATATTTCAGCATATTACATTTTGAATACCCAAACCAAAATCATTTTGACCATATGCAAGCCTTACCCTCTAATTTAGTTTGTATGATTCATCAAGTTTCGAGTTCTTTAGCACTAGTGAAAGCCTTAGAGCTTTGTCCTAATCTTGGTTCTGAGATATGGATTTGATTTCAAATGCATAGAGTAGTTTTTTGACTTTTGAGAAAGGCTTTCTTTTGTCAAGGGCCCATAACTCCTTTTCAAATTTTACTAGTTACTACTTTAATTTTTACCATCTACTATCTCAATTTGGACTAAAACATCATCTCATATAATACTTTCCCTTTTTTCCCTTTGAAGTAAAATGACGATTTTGTCAAAATTAAAACGATAGTATTAATAATACCCCTCTTTTGAGAATGTAACCTCCTGCTAATTCAATACAGGATTGTCAACCTCGGGTCTTAAAAAAAATTATAAAAATAGGTTATTCGTCCTACACAAAAGTAGCATTTATAATACTGAAAATAGTAATTAAAATGCTGACAGATATATATACCTGATAGTACAACTAGATCCTTGACGCTTAGCCCCTTCTTAAAAAACCCTTGCTTTAGAGTGGTAATATTGGCGAAAGGTGGTAATAAATTGTTGAAAGTATCGTTCGCTCTGGAAATTCTCCCATCTTTTCTTCCAAATTCGACCTCCCATGATGGTCCATTCAACTGATCAACACAAACCAAAAAAGGAAACGTATTTGTAATACTGTTCTTCCACTTAATTTGTCAATTTGAACGATGAGAGAATTGATTGGCAAGATTTACCGCGACGGTTACATCCTTAGCTACGAGGGTTAGTATGTCAGCGCATGAAACAACAGCAGGGCAAACTTTCTCCACCGCAGTCTTCACTTTGTCTATGATTTGAAATCCTCTAAGGCTCAAGTTCGGGATTGCATACTTCTCAGTAATGTTTGGGGTGTCCAATAGAACTGATCCATCGCAGCCCTGCACCCATAAAAGACTAGATGAATCTAATTCAAAACTTGTTAATTTTAAGCGAGAGTGTTAACAATGAGTTACAACCTTTTTAAATCAGATTTTTATGCATAGACTCGGAGAGTCATCTCTAATTTTAAATCTTTTATTACTTTCAATAGAAGGGACTCTCACCCATCCCGTCGGTCCACTTTGATGGACTGTTTTTGGCAAAAAAAAAAAAAAAACAAAAAAAAAAACAAAAGATAAGATAACAAACATTGGCACATCTCATCCATAGGTCAGGTGTCAAAACGTTGGACTTTAAAAAATTAAGAATAAATTATAAACATGCAGGTAAATTGTTTGGGAATTAGAACCAAACATGTGATTTATACACAGATAAAACTATTATTACGAGACGGACGAGAATGTGATTAAAATTTAAGTGCATACCCTCACAAAGCAATCATGAAAGTGCATTCTCATGAGGGGTGCACCAAGAGATGGCGCTACAGACATGACTTGATCAACCACGCTTTTCACAGTGGATTTGAATTCAGGGCATGTATGGTAGTAATAATCGGGCGTGAGGGCCTGCCCATTTGCCCGGTTGAAGGCAGCAAAAGAAAGGAATAAAACGAAGAAGAAGAAGACAGTGGAAGAAGCTCTGCAAGCAGCCATCATCATCATGCATGCAAACACAGCTTTAACTTATGAAGGCTTATATTATCAACAACACTTGATCGATCAGCTCTCTCTAGGTTTTGCCTTTGAAATGATCCAGAAAATCCGGTCCATTTATACTTGATTCTTTTGTCTGTTGCCACTTGTTCTTCTGGAGGAACTACTTAGCTGTACATCTATGATCATTCAACTATGTCCGACCTAAAACAAACGTACAATTTTAATAATGAAAAATTAATATTCTAGAGCTGAATGGACCAAAAGATTTGTTTGTACAATCTTTGGTATAACAAGCTACACCTATGTCCCCCGCCCCCCCCCCCCCCCCCCCCCCCCCCCCAACAAAAAAAAAAAAAAAAAATAAATAGTTCGAATTTTCGTTTTTTTTTTTTGGAGACGGAGATAGAATTTACTTCTTCCCATTCCTTTTATAAAATTTATAAAATTATGTGCTTGATTTTAAATATTAACTATAATTTGAAAAATAATATTATTCTTACCACTTGTCTTTTATTACACTACTTCAAAAAAATCTCTCTTAGTATTAAAATTCTACTAGAAATAATTTAACACTAAAATGCCAAAAGTTAGTTTAAAAAGGTAAAATATGTTATAAAACAAATTTACTCCAGTTTCATTGTCTTAGTCTTCTGTCTGAATTTTTTTTACATGCATATTATAGACTAAATTTGATATAATATGAAATTTATTATAACTTGCCTTATAAAAAGTTTTAAAATTTAATCCTATTAATATTTCACTATCAAATGTGAACAATTTAGAATTAAAAGACTAAAATTTAAATTTAAAAAAAACAAAAAAATTATATATGGTTCTACTTATAGTTGACTTTTATAATCCACAGTTCTAAACTACTTATTTGATATAGAATATTGGGATCGAGTTGCTGTTTAATATAATTATTTTGTAAAAAGTAGGCTAGATGCACATTCAAGTCCTACAAGGCAGTTTTGTGTCTAATAGTTTGGTTTAGGCCTTTTTTGTAAAAATCTTTCGACTTTGTCTAAACATCTTCGGCTTCACGTAATTTCTTTCCTCTTAATAGAAAGGATCCCCTGCCCGCCGGCCCTCTTGGAGGATGGTTTAAAAATTAAAAAAAAAAAATAGTTCTACTTATAGTTGACTTTTATGGTGTGACATGCGTTATTTTGCAAGGATAGTAACTCTAAGATTAAAAAAAAAAAAAATGTACAAAGAAAAAATAACAACTTGGAAACAAAAACTAAAAAAGAAAACCTTAAAATTTGAGGGTTATTGGGCCAACATTGAACTAAGCATCTTAATCAAATGGAAAAGGCAATTATGCAAGCAAACAAGGACTGTTTATAAAAATAAAAAATGACCCGTTCGACTAACTAATATTCAACCTGCCGCCAGTGATTAGGTGGTTACTTGTTTATTTAGGAGTTGTTAAAATTATGTGTTTAGCCATTGGAAAGTATAGTATTACTGTTTTAATACCCTAATAATTATGGCCATGATTGAATTTAATTTTATGTCTTATATTATGACATTGACACAAAAGAGGTATCTCCCATGGTATCTGACTTAGGGACGGGACCAGGGAGTACGCAACAAGAGTAGGTTGTGCAATTTTATTATTATCATTTTTTTTTATTTTTCTAATGGAGATATATCTAGCCTTTTGAAGATGTTATTAATTACCTACTTTTTCATTTAAAAATAATAACAACATTTTTAATTAAAAAAATCTCCATTCTTAATTATACAAAGAGAAATATCAATTGATTTATGTATTTTAATTAAAGTTGTAGAGATTAAAAAAAAAATTTTACTAGTTATCGCCCCACTTCTTATCCTCTGTCGTCTCAATTTGAACTAAAATACTCCCTACAATATCCTTTCTCTTATCTCCTTTTAAGTAAAATGATAATTTTATTAAAATTTATGAATTACCTCTCCAAAAACTAAGACGGTAACTAGTAACCCCCTTAACAAAATTTGACAACTAGGCGACATATAAAAGTAATTATAGTTATTAGTTTATTAAATCATAAAATTTTATAAATTTAGATTTAGTAAAATAATAACATCATTATCACTATTATGCTGGAAAAATTTTTCTTTGTTTTGTTTTTTTCATAATGCTGGACAAACTCTATATCAATTGCAAATACTATTAATGTTCTCACTAACTGAGGTAAAGAAGAATGAACTTCCTAGTCGTGGGAGATCAAGTTCCTCGGAATGAAGAACTACTCCGGTGGAAGACTAAAGCAAAACTCTAAAAACAAAGAAAAGACACAAAAATTACATTACCGTCCGAACAGTCTTATTTATTAAATTAAAAATATTACTATAAATAAAATTATTTCCTCTATTCTATAAAATAATAATTTTATTTGAAAAGTAATTTTAATTCTACAAAATAGTCTCTATTTTACATTATCAATACATTTTATTTTATTTTTAATATATAAATTAATATAAATTTTATACAATTTATAACTTAAACGACATATGATAGAGGGGACCTATTGGAGAAAACGTCACACAAACTATGAAACATCTGTATGGTACTACTTGCCAAATAGTAGCCTTCAACTAATTTTTTTCCGACCTGCGTGGGATGTTATTGGACAAGATGTAGTGATGGCATGTCAGGAGTTCATGTTGGGAGTTCCTTTGCCTAGGGCTATTGGGAGCACTTTTGTTACTTTGTTGTCGAAAAAATAAGTGCCATCAACTTTTTTTGATTTTAATAAAGTTTGTGTAACTTTATTAATAAAGTTTTCACAACGGCGTTGAAGGATAGGATTAAGCCTTTTCTTCCAAAAATAATTTCACCAGAGCAGTCAGGATTCATGAAGGGAAGGGATATTGTCGATAATATGCTGTTGGCTCAGGATCTATTGCAGTTTATGAACGACAAGGTAGAGGGTCACAACCTGCTTATTAAATTAGATATGATGAAGGCATTTGATCGAGTTTCCCAATTATTCTTAGAGGAAATATTGGTAAAACTTGGTTTCCCTTCTTATTTTATGGAGTTAATTATGTCGCATCTGCGGGGCAGTTGGTTTTCGATTTTACTGAATGGTTATGATATGATCCTAAACTCACGTCAAGGTAACTCTACACCTTCTTCTTATTTTTATCCTAGTAGCACATACCAAAGAGATCCATTGGTAGACATTCAAGGTTCAATGACAAGAGCTAGGACAAAGGATGTTTAAGAGAAGCTTAATTTGATGGTTCATGAGCATTATGGAAAAAAGGTTATTTTCAAGGATGATCTCAAACCCAAGGAAATTACCATCTTAAGTCTTTATTTTGATCAAGGCATCACTTGAGAATGAATGAGGAAGTGGCCGAACCATGCAGCACAATTTCGGCCACCTCACTTGGTTTTTCGGACTACTTTTATTTGTTTTGTGTCTTGGGCTCTTTAAGGGGTTTTGTAGTCCACTATGGGTGATTTTTACCCTTAAATGGTGTCCAGTTTGGTCTAAGGTCAGCCGATTTCAAGCCCACGACACTATCCAAGTCAACCTTGAAGATTCTATAAGTTACTTGCATTGGAAGGCATTTAGAAGGTTGAAGAATAGAAGGTTTGTGCAGGTGGAGCATGAAGGGGCGGCTGCCCTATTTTATTTCCATAAAATTGAACTTATTTTCAGTAGATTTTAAGTTAAATAAGGTTTAGTCTTGAAGATTTTATCAAAACTAAATCATTCATTAATTTGTTTAGATTGATTGCAAGCATCTCTTGAGATTAGGAAACTTTTCCTAAAGTATGATTTCCTAATCTTGAGATTGATTGAAGATTGATTGCATGTCATATTTTCCAAGACATATTTTCGGCCACCCTACACCTATATAAAGGGGGCTTGTGCTTTATTGTAAAACACTTTTTGATAATACAATACACTCTTTGAGAAGATTTCTTTTTTGAAACTTGCGAGTTTCTTCCTTTGATTAATGCGTTAATCAAACCCCCGACTTTATCAATAGTAGAGTTACGTACTATTGTGGTGTCATTCTACCAGATTTTTTTGCGAGAATTCTTCCCCCTAACACTTATTCTGCACCCCCTAGTTGAATCTTTGCCAACAACACATTCCACAACACAACGTCGTCTTTGGAGCAATCCGGATTCCGCGTCATTTGGTATCAAAGCCAACTTGTTGTTCAAGCAGAGGACAAGGAGAATTCTTGCGAAAAAAGGTTCTCAATTTGTGTCTCCAACATCTACCAATTCACAAGTCGGAAGAATCAATTGGATAAAATAAGTCGGTCAAGATTATATCCCAATTGCCCATAGTCCATGATGGTTATGTGAACTCTTGTCCTCGAGACGGAGGCCCTAATTCTTTGAAGGGAGATTTTCGAATTTCTCTTCAAGGAAATATTGATCGAGTCAATCTGAAGTTTGCTTGGTGTTCAAAGTCGGTGGATATTGGGATATCAACCATCTTCAAAGGATATAGCCATCAAACAAGGTAAAAACACTCAACACAAAGTAGGAAGACTAGTGAAGGTTAAAATCTTTACTTTTTAACTTGTTATGTTTTGATTGTTTTGTCTTGATTGAATATCTTTTTTTTTTTTTATTTTGTGTCATAAACTCCAGATCTATTCTATAGGTTTTTGAGTTTTGTTTTGTTTGTGTTTTTTGGAATTTTTAGAGTCTTGCATCTAGGTTTTCCATACAACAAAATTCAGCACCACAAAAAAAAAAAAAAAAAAAATCAGTTTTGCATGTTTTGTGACGTTTTGCCTAAACTATTTATTTTTTATTGTTACCAAAACTATCAGTACAAAACTAAGAGTTATAAGGAGTCCAAAGGCATATTACTTGCATATTTTGGAATTTTGCATCATATGTTTTGAAAAATAAGAAAATAGTACCGCAAAAAGAGTCAGAAATTGCCTAAAGTCTTGTAGTTGTTTAATTTTTGGTAAAAGTGATTTCAAAAATATATCCCCACCATAATTTAACACTCAAAAAGGTTTAAGAAAGTTTTTTTTTTAAGTCTTAACCATAGAGTGCATTAATTTGAAGCAATTTGGTGAGTTCTAAGTGGAGAAGGTATCCTTCAAGGATTGAAAAAGAGATATTGGATTAAGGTCAAATCTTGAGAACTAACTATTAGCATTAAAACTCTACACTTTGTGGCTTTCTTACTTGAGTCATTTTGTTTGTGTCAAAAATCTTTTTGGTTTAGAATTTCATTCTTGTTTTGAGTCTAAATTGGCTTATGCCGCTTTGTTGAAAAAAGAACAAAAAAAGTTGTACTTAAAGAGCAAAGTTCTTCAAAAAGTTTTGCTCAAAGTTTGTAAATTTTCTAGTATTCAAAGAATTCAAATTTTTTACCTTGACAAAAGTTTAAAGTAACAAGAAAAAGAAAAAGAAAAGAAAGAAAAAGAACACTGTGTGTCTATAAAAAGTGTCAAAAGAAAAAGACATAGCCAATTCTCCAAAGAGAAGTAAAAGAAAAAGTCAAGGCTATTCAAGTGTCCAAAGTGAAAGTATAAGCTTACAAAACTTACGCTTGAACTAAGGAAGGAGTTCTATGATTAAAAGTGAGATACTTCTAGGTGTCTTAACATTAGGAACCACACGTGAAAGAGTAAAGGCGATGGGAAAGTTCACTTGATTTTTGGGTTTAATCTTGTGTCTCCCTACTCGAAAATTGATAACCGAAAAGTGGAAAGTGAAGTGCGCTTTAGAGGTTAAGCTCAAAACCAAAAGTTCTTAAGCATTGTGATTAAATTGGATCAATTTCACACACCCCACTGGCATTGTTTTTGTAAGTTTATTTGTTTTCAATTTTTGTGTGATTTTTGAATTTTGTTTGTTTTGTTTTGGATTGTTTTAAATTTTTTCGAAATTTTGAGCTTTGTTTTGGTTTTTAAGCCTTTTGCATTATTTTGTATTGTTTTCCTTAAATTTTTGTAAATTGTTTGCCTTTTTATTTTCGAATTTTGTATTCAAATTTTTGAAAATTGTAGTAGTTTATCATTTGGTATCTTTTGGTTACTAATTTTGGTTCATAAGGAGAAGTCTTTACTTCTACCAAATTTGTGAGTTCTTTTGAAGTAAACATGTCTTCACCTCAAGGAGAAGCATCACCATCTAAGAGTGATCAAGAATACTTGCAATCTTTGCTCAAAGAACACGCAAAAGTTTTTGAGGAGATCATAAGAGATTTGGCCATGAAAGTAGACAAGCTTTCAACCTCAAAGGAAGATCTACATTAAAAGCCTTGTACATCCAAAGATAAAGGCATTCTTGATTCACAATCAAAAAAAGAAATTTGGGATGAAAGATGGGATGATCCTACAATGTATAGAAGAAGTCGTGAAAGAGGAGAGTACTCAAGATGGAGAGGCCAAAATTTTGCAACTCAAAGAATGAGAAACAATGAACTCTATGAGGAAGAGTTTGAATAGGAATATCATGAGCCGATAAATAAAAGACGAATGCATGATGAAGAGTTTCAAGAAGAGCTACCAAGGAATAGGCAATCATATAAGCCTAAGGTTACATTTCCCCAATTCAATGGTAAGGTTGACCCCGAGGCTTACATATTGTGAGAGAAAAGAATGGATTCTCTTCTAGTTGTGAGCAATTACCTCAAGGAAGATTGGGTCAAGATAGCATC
Source organism: Knoxia roxburghii (assembly GCA_030378225.1). Lineage (NCBI taxonomy): Eukaryota > Viridiplantae > Streptophyta > Magnoliopsida > Gentianales > Rubiaceae > Knoxia > Knoxia roxburghii. The sequence goes on along the minus strand of CM059420.1, from coordinate 36,489,065 downwards.
TTCAGAGTTGATGTATTATGCCCTCAATTGGTGGGATTACTTTACTCACCAAAGAAGGAACTAATGGGGATGATATAAAGATGATCATGCATAAGAGATACATACCTCTAAGTTACACAAGATCAATTCTCAACATTCTGAACAAGTTTGTTCAAAGAAAAAAGAGTGTCGGAGATTATGCAATAGAGTTTGAGAATATCAAGATTAGGAGTGGCGTACATGAGGAAAAAGAAATCACCATGTCAAGATTCATAAGTGGCTTGAATCCCAAGATTGCAAGCATAGTTGAGCTCCATCACTACTTGACAATTGATGAGTTGATACATAAGGCTACCTTAGTGGAATCTAGGATGAAGAATGAAGGAAGCCGAGGTTACACCACAACCAACCAAGGTTGGAGAGGTACTATCCGAATTGTACCAAGTGCTCAAGCCAAAAGTAAGTCCTCAAATGATAGCAATGTAAAATTTAAACCTTTTTCTAATCCTTCAAATGTTTTTAAAGTTCCTAGTGCAAATGCTACAAATAAACCTCCTAACAAGGAGATTACTTGTTTTAAATGTCTAGGCAAAGGTCATATGCAATCTCAATGTCCTAGTTTGAGAACTATGATAGCACTAGAAGATGGAACTATTGTTGAGAAGAAGATGAAGAGGCCGAAATTGAGATTGAGGAAATTGCCCAATAGGAGGAAACTAAGAGTGATGAGGGAGATGAGCAAAATGCATGTGATGAAGGTTCTTGCTTCATGACAAAGAAGGTACTCGAATTCCCTACATCATCTCAAGAGGATAACATTGTGAGACCTCTCAACACAAGAGCTAATATCCAACATCTAGTTGAGCAAAGCAACAACATTTTTCACATAAATGGTGAAGTTGGTAAGATTACATGTTTGTTTATGATTGATAGTGGAAGTGAAAATAATCTTGTTGCTGACCAACTTGTGACTTCCTTACACTTACATAAGGTCGAACACCCTAAACCTTATAAGTTGCAGTGGCTCAACGATAGTGGCAAGGTTGAAGTAACCACACAATGTGTAATGTGTTTCGTCATTGGTGAGTATGATGACTTCATAAGGTTTGATGTAGTGTGCATGAATACAGCCCATGTGATTCTTGGAAGACCATGGCAATTTGACGGCAAGCAAGACATGACGGACACACCAATAGGTATTACTTCAACTATGGTCCTAAAGAAATTGTTCTAAAACCTTTGTCTCGTGGGCTTGTTAGACAAGAACTTGAAGAGATGAGGAAAGCTCAAGAGAAGATGAATCACTCCAAAGTTCTAAAAATGGTAAAAGAAAAAGACGAGCAAGAATGCGGGTCATTAAACATAAGAGTTAGAGTGAACAAAGCTCAAACGATTCTAGTTCAGATGAGGCACCTTTGAAACGTATCCCCACCAGAGGAGTTGGACCGAACGACCTATACAATGGTCCAACAATGAGCTAAATTTGTTTGATAGTTCCTCAAAATCCAATTCCGAGTCTAGTGTGAACTTTTGTCCAAATATTAGAATGTGTGGACTAGCATTTAAGCCTAATTCCATTCGAGTAGCTTCAGGGGAAGAAGTGTCAAGAAAGGAAGAAAAGTCTCAACAAAGGTCACAGAAGCATCAAGTTACGAATTCACTAAAGAAGGAGCTTTCCTTTCATCCTACTCTTGCATTATTTAAGAGTATTTTTGATTTAAAATTTAGCATGCATAGAGTGGGAATAAAAGGATTAATTTTGCAAGATTATAAAGTTATTGCTAACTTTAGTAATAGAATGAAAGATACTTTCTTAGAATATCAAGATAATGCTTCTAGTTTATTTTCTAACAAGGTTGAAATGTTTGGTTGTAGTAACCTTAATCATGCAAAGGAAATGGAGAGTTACTACATCAAAGAGCCAAGTTATTTGTTCTGCAATCTAGCATAAGAGAGTTACTTGTTCGTGAGGCTCATAGTGGAGGTTTGATGGGACATTTTGGTGTCTTTAAGACCTTAGATGTTCTTCAAGAACATTTCTATTGGCCGAGCATGAGAAAAGGTGTAGCAAAGATATGTGAAAGGTGCATTGAATGCAAAAAGGCGAATAGCACCTTGAAGCAACATAGATTATCCATGCCATTGCCGATTCCTACACACTCTTGGGTTGGTTTGTCTATGGATTTTATCCTAGGCCTCCCAAGAACATCTCAGGGTAATGACTCCAACTTCATGATTGTTGACAAATTTTTTAAGATGGCACATTTTCTACCTTGTAGGAAGACAAATGATGCGAATAAAATAGCCAACCTATTCTTCAAAGATGTAGTGAGACTACATGGCATTCTAAGTAGCATTGTGAGTGATCGTGATGTCAAGTTTCTTAGCCTGTTTTGGAAGATATTGTGGGGCAAGCTAGGAACTAAGTTGTTGTTCTCGACATCAAGTCATCCATAGAATGATGACCAGACGGAAGTGATCAGCCAAACTTTAGCTGCTTTGCTGAGAAGTTCGATCAATAAAAACTTGAAGCAGTGGGAGGATGTTTTGCCAATATGTGAATTCTCATACAACCGAACTACACACAGATCCACAAGTTTTTCACCTTTTGAGCTAGTTTATGGATTTAAACTGCAAACACATTAAATTTGCTACCGATTCCAACTAAAGAAGTTGCAAGTCTAGATGGTGAGAAGAAAGCTAAGCTAGTTAAGAAGATCTATGAGCAAGCAAGGTTAGAGCTTATAAAGAAGCAAGAGCACATGGCTAGAGTTCAAAGTTATGGCCGAAAAGAGTGATATTTAAGCCCACAGATTGGGTTTGGGTACATCTCAGAAATGATAGGTTTCCTCAAGAGCGGAAGAGCAAGTTGAGCCCGAGAGGAAATGGCCTTTTCCAAGTGGTTGAAAGAGTCAACAAGAATGCAAACAAACTTGATATAAGAGGTGAGAAAGGTGTTCATGGAACATTCAACGTTTGTGATCTTATACCTTTTGAGTTCGATGAAGGCTTTGATTTGAGGTCGAATCATTTTTAAGAGAAAGGGGATGATGTGATCCTAGGCTCACCTCAAGTTAACTCTACACATTTTTCTTATGTTCATCCTAGTAGCACCTACCAAAGATATCCATTGGTAGACATTCAAGGTCCAATGACAAGAGGTAGGACAAAGAAGGTTCAAAAGAAGCTTAATTTGATGGTTCATAAGCATTATGGCAAAGAGGTTATTTTCAAGGATGATCTCAAACCCAAGGAAATTACCATCTTAAGTGTATATTTGGATCAAGACATCACTTAAGAATGCATGAGGAAGCGGCCGAACCATGCAGCCCAATTTCGGCCACATCACTTGATTTCTCAAGCTACTTTTATTGTTTTTTGTCTTGGGCTCTTTAAGGGTTTTTTAGTCCAAAATGGATGATTTTTATCCTTAAATGGTGTCAAATTTGGTCTAAGTTCAGCCGAGTTCAAACCCATGACACTATCCAAGTCCACTTTGAAGATTCTAGAAGTTACTTGCATTAGAAGGCATCTAGAAGGTTAAAGAATGGAAGGTTTGTGCGTGTGGAGCATCACGTGGCGGCTGCCCTATTTTATTTCCAACAAATTGAACTTATTTTCAGTATATTTTAAGTTAAATAAGGTTTAGTCTTGAAGGGTTTATCAAAGATTAAATCATTCTTTAATTTGTTTAGATTGATTGCAAGCATCTCTTGAGATTAGGAAATTTTTCCTAAAGTATTATTTCCTATTCTTGAGATTGATTGCATGTCTTGTTTTTTAAGACATATTTTCGGCCACCCTACACCTATATAAAAGGGGCTTATGCTTCATTGTAACACACACTTTTTGATAATACAATACACTCTTTGAGAAGATTTCTCTTTTGAAACTTGCGAGTTTCTTCCTTTGATTAATGCGTTAATCAAACCCCCGACTTTATCAATAGTATAGTTAGGTACTATTGTGGTGTCATTCTACCAGAATTCTTGCGAGAATTCTTCCCCCTAAGACTTATTCTGCACCCTCTAGTTGAATCATTGCCAACAACACGTTCCACAACACAACGCCATCTTCCGAGCAATCCGGATTCCGCATCAGCTTACTATTAGAGTTGAATACATAAGTTATGATTGTGTTGTACATTTTTCCAGTTAATATATCGATTTATGTTTTGGTTATATTTTATTGTGCATTATTTGTCCATTTATATTATGTAGTTAGATGATAAGGTGTCTTGTGTGACACAGTAGATCTCATCATTGGTTGAAAGACATAATATATAAATGAGGTTCGTAACCAAGATAGTTTTGGACAAACTGTCGATTTAGGTTATTATGTGATTCGGATAATTGGTTTGTCTAAATGATTGAATATTATAGATATACCCGGGGCTTATTGAACTTGACCATTTAGGATGATTTGTCTTGTACTGATTTAATAGACAAATTGTTCTTTGTATTCTATCACTTAATCCCTAGACTTGAGCGGGCATGGGGATTAGACATAGTGTACTTTGATCTGCCAAAGGGTGAGGTCAATTGTGCCCAATATTCTCGGTAGGTTGGGTGCGCGTGTTTAGTTACTTGGTGTGATATTGCTTGTCGAAAGGAAACCATGTACCGGTGCGTCCGGAGTGATGGTGCTCCCGAGATGAGCTCGTTATGTTTATTATACTAAATCCAACTGGTGGACTTATGTCCGGTATATTAAAAAGGTTAAGTGGTACTAGTCTCAGAATTAAAGAAGTTAATTAATTAATTTACCAGTAAATTAATAAATTAACGAGTGCTGTATCTTTGATGTGGGGAGATTATAAATAAATGAATTAAGTTGTTTCGGAAGTAATTCTGGTGTAGGATGGTTGTGCCAAAATTAATCCGTTAGTGGTACGATTAATTTTGTAATGGGTTAATTGAATAGGTAGAATTAATTATTTAATTAATTATTCCTAAGGGTTAATTAAATAATTAACAAGGTGGAATTATTTAATTAATTAATTAAGTCTTAAGTTTCAATTAGAATTAGAAAATCCTAGAGATTGTGAAATCTAATTGGATTTTGTTTATCCTATTAGATTAGTTACCTAATTGGATTTGGAAACTAATTAATTACTTAAACCCATTAGGAAGACCAATCCTAAACCAACTTGGGGTCTCTCTTGTAACTCTATATATAGACAAGGGATTAGCTATTACATATACACAATTCAGCAGTTTTCTAGACAAGAAAACTTAGAGAGAGTAATCCTAGAGGGAGAAATATATCCTCTCTCTAAAATTGGATTTTTGAGCTCAAGGCTACCGATATTCTTCCTCCATTTAGTCCGGCCGATTTTGGTCTTGAACGTGAGTCTTCTCTCGGGTTCCAGGCGGCGTGTGTACATCACGCTCTAGGGACAGGTGGTTGCAGAATTTTTCAGGTGACCCAGTTGTGGTGATTAGCTTATCAATTGTTCGTTAGATTGTGGCCCACACAACATACAAACAAAGTCTTGAAGCATACAAGAGAATCACCTGAGTAAACGCTTCAATAGGTAATTCTTATGTTTCCACTTTGAATTAAGAATTTATTTGTTGTGTGATAAATTGAATAAGTACATACCAAGATCTTGCGCAATGTTATTACAAACAAGGGTTGGAATGGCAATTGTACTAGTGTCTAGGCCTGGCTAGAGATTCTAATTCTGGAATGTAAAGCACAAAAGTGAGTTTCTGGTTAGGCCCGGGCAGATAATCTTTCAGTTACCCTGTTGTTTTTTTTCCTGCATCCCGTGGTTTTAAGCAAGGTGACCCTTTGTCGCCTATTTTATTCATTTTAGTCTCTGAGGTGTTGTCTAGACGACTAAACAGGAGAGTCTCTTATTGATGATAACACATTATGGTACTCCACCTGGGTCGCATATTATTTCCTATTTAGCTTTTGCGGATGAAGTGTTGATTTTTAGTAGGAAGAAAAATGCGCTCGTTGCAGTCTCTATTGGACTTCTTGCAGTTATATGAGCGGGCCACTGGGCAGAAGGTTCATAAAGCAAAGAATTCTGTTATTTTTCCACTCTGTTGTTCTCCATTCCATCGTGATAGGATGCTCCGTCTTCTTGTCAAGCAGTAGGGATTAATTCCTTTTGTTTATTTGGATTGTAATTTGTTTATTGGGCGGACACGATCTTAATATTTTTAGGGTCTACTAGCAGCGACAGATAAAAGATTGACCAATTGGAAGAATAAGTACTTATTGCAGGCAGGCAGGTTACAGTTGATCAAGTCTGTCTTGTTTTCCATGCCAATTCACTTAGCATCTGCTTTTTATCTTCTTAATAGAACTATTAAAACTATTGAGAAGCGTTTCCAGGATTTTTTCTGGCATTCCTGGGATGGTTCTTCTATGAAACATTGGTGTTCTTGGAAAAGGTTGACTCGCCCAGTGGACCAATATGGCTTGGGGGTTCGTCAGCTTTCGGAGGTGGTGAATAGTTTGTGGGCAAAGTTGTGGTGGAAGTGCAGAAAAAGGACAGGGCTATGGTCTTCTTTTCAGCCCTCTCTGTCTCACTCAGCGTGGCTTCAGACGTCTGGGAGCATTGTTTGCCGACTTGCTTCTTGATTTGATTCTCTTTCAAAATTTATAATTTTTTGTGGCTCCTCCTCTTTTTGGCATGATAATTGGGCACCAAATAGGGTAATTTAGGCGGAATATAGGATCTCTCCCTTCAAGAATTTAACAGTTCGTGAGTTTTGTGAAAGTAGAGCATTCTTTCTGCAACTTTTTGAAGGTTTCTAGTTGCCAAATATTCTTGATTGTTGGCTGTTGTTGAGATTTTTTTTTTTTGGGAAGACCGGATGTTGTTGTTTGGAAGCTGTTGCCATAAGGGTTTTTTCAGTTGCATCTGCATATCAGGCTCTTGCTCCTATAAGGCCACAAATTTCACTCTTGCGTAGTTTTTGGGGCCCTTCTTTACTACCTAAAATTTCCATTTTTATATGGCGGCTTTATAATAGATACTTAGTCTTCCCTAAGATTGCTTGTAAATTTGGAGACTTAATGGTTTATCCTTCTAGGTGTTATTTCTGTCTTGATCATGATGATAAGCTCAATCATACTTTTTTCAGTTACTCGATGGTGACAGGCTTTTGGAACTCAATCTTTCCAAACTTTGATATTGATGCTCGGCGTTTTTTTGGATAGATGTCACGCACTTCGCACCAGTTTCATCATCATTTATTTTCAATGGTTCTCCTTTGGGAGTTGTGACGACTTCGTAACTCGGTTTTCTTTTATGGGATTCGACCCTCTTTCTCTGGGCTGCTCTGGCAAGTTCGTAAGGAGGTCCTCATACTCCTCTCTTTTGGTGAGTCCCGGAAGAAACATAATGCGCCATTGGCCAAAGATATTGTATGGCAGCATTATTGTAGAGCTTTATATGTGGTTAATGTGGATGGTTCACGTTTGACTTCGGGAGCTGCTGGTTTTGGATTCTTAGCATGCACCAGTTATGGTCGCTTCTGGTATGGTGAGTCTTCTTCTCTACCTAGGGTTTCTTCTGTAAGGGCTGAAATTCGTGCTCTGTTGGCAGCTGTGCGATATTGTCGTTTGAATAGTTGGAAGGAAGTTCAGTTCTTGTTGGATAATACTTTTGTTGTTTTGAGGTTGACTAAAGGCAAAGATTTTCTTTGGAAAGAGTACCATAGCCTTTTTGAGATTTGGTCATTTCTGCAAGAGATGAATTCTTTTGTCCAACACATTTTTAGAGAGAGTAATATGCCATCGGATTTCTTGGCTCGCATGGGTTCTTCCGGCACATCTGTCTCTTATTGGGATCTTTTTCTAGCTCCAACACGTTTTAAAGGATTGGTCTCTTTAGATGTTGCTTCTATACCAGTTTTACGTGTTACATATTAATATATGGTTGCTCCTGGCATGGAGTATTGGTGCTTGTATAGATATGAGCTCCTTTATTGAAGTATTGGTGTCTGTTTATAAGGGTTGGGAGGTCTCTTGCTGGTTTGGATAGGGAGAAAGGGTAAGTCCTAGCACTGCCCTTTGTAACTTTCTTTTTTAAGATTGATGATAATAAAAGGATATTCAAGCCCACCGATCCACCTTACTCGTTGGAACTTGTGGGACTTTTTACTAAATATATATATATTTCGATGGGAGAGCGAAAACATTCTTTTAAGATGGAAGTAATAGTGTTATTCTTAGGTGAAATCAAAGAAAGAGGTCCAGAAGGAGAGCAAATAATCAAATTACCTATATATGAATTAAACAATGACTCGTTGTTTTTTTTATTTCTTGTAATAAAAATCTTGTTATTTTCTCTCAAACTCAACCCTCAAAAAATATTTCTTCCCACATCTTTCCATAGAGGATGGGAGAAATAAATTTGTTGCCCGTTTTCGTTTTCTTATTTTTAGTTTCGTCATCCAATAAAGGGGGATAATCCCCAATCTTTATTTTTTTATTCTTCAGTAGATTCAGATCTACTAGTACTGTATTGGTCGCGGCTTCATTAATATTGTTCGTTGTTATGGCTGCAATTTCGTTGGTGAAATTCGTTGGATTGATAGCGGCGTCGTTGACATTGTTCGCTGGTTTGGTCAAAGAAGATTCAGTCATCAAAGATCTAATTATTAGATCTATGTTTTAGAGTTATCAGAAAATTAGTGATGTATCATTGTTCGAATTAAAATTTCGGTATGTGGTATAACCACTACATGATATGGTAGATCTATATAGGTTTATCCGTAGTGAACACAACAATGACAATTATACTTATAATTTGTATTTCTTTGGTTGTATCTTCCTTTTGCCAATCGTTGTTGGACATTTTTCAGTAAATTAATATATATTTTTTATTTCAAAAAAAAAAAACAATGACTCGTTGACCCTAAATCTTACTTAGTGACAACTTAAAATCTTCGTTAATTACATTTATAAATATTCATTAATTACATTTATCTCTCCTCTAATTCGTCAAACTATCGATACTTTTTTTTAAGTTTTGACAATTACGTTTATCCCCTTAACTACTGGACAAATCAATTGACTTCGGGTAACTCAATTGACCTCCTGACAATTATGTTTTTCTAACCTTGATTAGCTATTTACTTGTGTCAACTCAGACAAATCAATTGACCTCTGGCAACTTATTTTGATTTTTATTTTTCTTTCTTTCGGTCATATTAGGTAATTACTATTTATCACCTCACATTTTACTATTTATCGCCTTAATTTAGACTAAAACACCCTTAATAATATACAACTATTCGTCTTAATATTCAAAATTTAATATAGAATAGTTATGTTAAATTACCCAATTACCCCTTATACCAATTACCAAAATTAAAACTTGTGCCTGCCATATGCAATCTTCAGACTGAATCCTATTCACAATATTCCAAAAAACCAGCTGCCTCCCATAAAAAAGTAAAGCATTTTTCATACGACATAACTCCCAGAGCATAACTAGAGGTGTCAGCTTCTTCATAAGGGAGTCTTTGAACACTAGACTTTCTCAAACCACACAACTTGGATTGTAACACTAACCTTGCTTGAAAAGTAACTTTTAAGAGATTGCACCTTGAACACCTTTGAGGATGATGTCAAGTGAGCTCTTTACTAGTCTTACCAACAACTCTAATGGATGAACCATTAGAACTCCTTCTTGAAATCCTCACATGTCTTTGAGGTAGTACGCTTAGCTCTGATACCACTTGATCTAGTACTATATACCTCACACGAATTGTACTCACTAGTAGGTCTATATAAGTTTTATAAGGATGGAATATGGTTGTAATAATGATAGAATGAAACAGAAACAATAACAACCACGGTAAATTCGGGAGATGCAAAAGAGTATCAAAATTCGGCTATCACTCAAAGGTTAATATCTTCAATTGCATAATTTTATTGAAGACACAACCACCCTTTATATAGGGGATGGCCGGCCACTTATTAGAGGAAATCCTTTTGGTACTAGGATTTCTTTCTTTAAGATCACAAGTCTTTCTCTTTACAAAATTGAAAAAGTGAGATATTGACTTGTTTCCTTAATTAGACTATCCTAATCTAACATTATTTAGCTAGCAATTATTCCATGACTTAATCTTATTATATCCTATAAGTTTTAGTCCTTATTTGACAAAATAAGCTAAAATTAAAAATCATTCCCAAATTGCAAGGAGGTCTTTGCGCGATTCGGCATTCATGCTTCCTTTCTCCTTCTTTCTACTTGTCTTCTTGTCCAATTAAGCTTGTAGATCTTCTAGAAGTTGGTGCAGTCGAGATTCTCTTCCTTGGGTTGATTGGAGCCTATTGGACTTAATTAAGAGTAAAACTTATCCATAAAAGATTTACAAAACTAGGCTACTATTTATAGCCCACTTTTTACTATTTGTAGTTATATTTTCAAAACAAACTTTCCAAACTGCCCTTTAACTAATTTTTGAATAATTTCAAATTTCAAAAAAATTAATATATTTATAAATATGAATAAATTTTTGACCTAAAATTATTTTTAAAATATTTTAAAATAATATTATTTACCAATTTATGCATAAAAAATTATAATGACTTCACGGTGGTCAAAACACATATAAATGTACAGTAACCGTGGTTGAACACAAATCAATGCAAGTACACCGTGACTCGAGCGTAACTCATGAAGTGTCGACCATGGTTTAGGCGCAACTCGTGAAGTTCCCTCCCTGGTTCGGGTGTAACTTGTGAGGTGCTGAACGTGGAAAGGGTGCAACTCATAAAGTGCCAACTATGGCTCAGGTGCAACTCATAATATTATTTTAAAATATTTTCAAAATAACGTCTAAATCCATTTTTGGTCTGTCATAATATGAGTTATTCTATTTTTTGTCTCTCTTAAGTTTTAGTCACCAATTTTAGTCTCACTTAATTTTTTTGGACAATTTTAGTTCTTTTCTTACGAAAATACCCTTGACTAAGGGGTGAACAATTAGGGTTATTCAAGGGTATTTTCATAAGAAAAAGACTAAAATTGTCAAAAAATAATTTAATGGGGCTAAAATTGGTGGCTAAAATTTAAGGAGGACAAAAAATAGAATAATCCATGTTATTAGGGACCAAAAATGGATTTAAGCCCTAAAATAATTATAGGCCAAAAAATTATTCAATTATATATATTTGTTTTGTTGAATTTTGGATAAATTATTCAAAAACTATCCAAAGGGCAATTTAGGAAATTTATTTTGAAAATAAGGCTACAAATAATAAAAAATTGACTAAAAATAGTAATACCATTTACAAAACCACTTAACTAGCCCAAAGACTCAAAAATGCAAAAGTAGCAAATGTTGGCCCAAACTCTAATCCTATGGCCAAAATAAAATGTCTTGTAAAATGAATGAAAGCTAGTTATTACAAATGCTTAGTATCATTATTTCTCTTGATGGGTACTTGTCTTTGAAGACAAACTCTTCATTATAAACCTCTTGAATCATAGCACTAAGGACTAAATGTACCTTCTTCAACCTTGCTATTGTAATTGGACCTCAATGTCAACTAGTTGGTCTCCTTGATAAACCCTTGTGCCTTGAGCATTTTTTTGACTTGGTGTTGGAAGTGTTGCACCATGGGGTGGTCCTTGGCAGGGGCGGAACTAGTTAAAGGTTGAAGGGTGTTGGAGCACCTTCATGCCACCGGAAATACCATTATTATGGTGGAATTTGAAATTGTTTTGGCAATAGAGCCTCCATGGCTGCCAGTGGCATAGCCAGAATTTAGTAACTACATGGGCAGAAATTTTTTTTTCTACTCATATATATATATATATATATATCTGTGTGTGTATTATATATATATTTTTTAATATTGAAAGAAAAAATATATTAATTTAGTTATATTATGAAACGTTCTAAAAGATTTATACAATACATGAATATGAAGTATCTAATTAACGGTATCGCATTGTGCTATCTAAAAAAAAATCACAAAAAAAAAAATTAAATCCATTATTAACTAACTAAATTCACAAAAATAAGGAAAATAAACACAACTTAGACAATAATAAATATAAATCATAAACAACAATCAAGAATTTATGATATTATATATTTATAATACAAAACATAATACATTAGTCACAAAAATCTAAAATTAAGGGAATGAGGATAAAACGTACTTTAAAATTGGAATTAGGGCTCAAATATCTTGATTTAGGGATTAACTATTGAGGTTTTGATATTTTGTGGATTAGGTGCAGGATATTTTCTTTTGCATAAAAGAAGATGAGGGTGTTTTTTTGAAGCATGAAGATGAGTTTTGATTTTAAAAGATAGGAGTTTGATGATTGGGGGGTTTTTGAAATTGAAATTCAATCATCACGCTGGCCAAGATTTTTTTCTACCCCTAAAATGGCTTATATATGTAGAGTCTCGCCAACTTTTGTGCTGCTCACCATTTTTTTTCTTTTTTTTAATTCTGCCAAGCCCAAAACGACGTCGTCCTGTTTAATTTATATCTAAAAAAAATAAGAAAAAGAAAAGTTCATCTTCTTGGGAAAGCCTTCTCCGATCAACCTGGCGGCGCTGCAAAATTTCATGGGTGGAATTACAAAATTCTAAAAATTTTCTATGTTCTTTGGGTAAAATTCTGAACTCTACAAGAAAAATGTTTGGTCTCTTCTACTATGCTTTTTCTTCATCTTATAACCACCATGATACTGTAATCCGTCACTGGATCATATCAAATAATTAATTGGCACATCAATGCTAGTAAATTTTAATTATCTTTTTTCATGTTTATGACTTGCTTTTAGACGTAATTTTTTGTCTAAGCGATCTTCTTTTAATTTAGGGTAGCGATTCCATAAGGTCTAACCAAAAAAAACTTTTGTAATTTTACCAATTACAAAAAAATGGTAACCAAACCCTCTAGGCACTATAATCCACTTGTTGCTAAAAAATAATGTTATTTTTTAGGATGAGCAATATTATGTTTCTATTCAGAAGGTCCCAAATTCTTCCAATCATTTCATTTCATTTCTGGTGTACTAGGTGTTGTCGTGAATATGATCAATCAATCAAATTCACGATATATTATAAAATTGAAATGCGTAGCCAAAATTTATTTTGTTGGCTCATTTTATTCTTTGGAAACCAGTGGGCTTGTGATAACTCCATGATTTCGAGTTCAGTCAATGCCCATTAGAGGATGTCCTCAACTTCATAATCAGCCGCTTAAGCCACAAATGGGCCTCCTATTTTAAATGAAAACGTAAAAAAAAAAAAAAAAAAAAAAAAAGTCTCAGACAGTACATATGGAAATATCACTACACTAAAAGCTCATTAAATTAAAGATCTACATTATTTTATCTAATTTTATTAATTGAAATAATTAAAACTAAACTCAGACGTAAAAATAAAATCGAATAGAGTATCTAAATCTGGGATGACCCAAATTATTAATTCTAATATTTAAATTAATTAAATTAGTGCATGTTGTAATAGTGGTACATTTATAGAATTGTAAATGTTACATATTGGGCTTGACCAGAAATGTTATAATTTTTCATATAAGCTAATTTGGGGTACTATTATTTGTAGCCCATTTTTTATTATTTGTAGCCCATTTTTTATTATTTGTAACCCTATTTTCGAAACAATCTTCCCAAATTATCCTTTTAATATTTTTAAATAATTTATCAAAATTCAACAAAATGAATTTATATTTTTTATCCCAACAAAATGAATACTATCTTAATTATTTTAAACATATTTAATCTCATAATAACTAATTATAAGAACAATTCTCACACCTACAGTATTTTTTAGAAAAATAAAAAGATAAAAAAAGGAGGAAATGGGGGAGAAAAATAATCAAATTGTTTTTTTGGTAACAAATTCTTGAACAACTGCTTGTGTTAATCGAATGAAATTCCGATCAATTACTAGAACTAGTACCATCACCATCACAGCCGTTTCCATGGGCATGATCGCAACATTGATTTTGATTTCCATCCTCGTGATCATCGTTGTCATCTTCATCAAATGGCTTATTTTTGTGGAAAATGCAGCATTTCTTGGACCGATTCTTCCTGCTACTGTTGTTGCAAAGAAGACTAGGAAAATGACGAGGACATGGTTAGGATTTAGGTAAGGCTGGAAGAAGATGACGACATGAATTGCCTCATGGTGGCTCTGGCAATTGTTAAGTGGTATCCGCGGGAAGAAAAATAATTTTAAAAAATGGGCAAAATAAACAAATATATACATATGTGTGTAATTATGACCAAATTCTATTATGTTATTATGAGAATATGTTATGCACTAAGTAAAAATAATTGTTTCAGAATTCAAATGTTCTTTAATTAAAATTTTTTGTGCTGAAATTTTTCCCATATCGGAGGTTCATTATCAGTGTTGATTGAGATTTTAAAATTCGTGTAATATAACTATCTTAGTTCAATTGAAAGAATTTATGATGATATGGTGCTAAGGTTTCATATTTTATAACCACAACTCGAAAAGAATCGGTGAAAAATGTGGTGAAATTGAATGTGAGGGTAGTGTGTTGGTGGTGGAGTTTGAAAAAGGAAAATAAGAAATAAGAAAAAATATTGATTTTTTTTTTTTTTGGTTAGATGAGTATTTTGAATAATAAACTTTGAAAATAGGATTACAAATAGTAGTTCAATTTTAATAGAGATAGCGGTTCAATCTAGCTAATTGTTATTTTATTTCCTTTAATCCCAATGAGTTATGATTTTCATAACTGTGATCCATAGCTACTTACGTGACAGCTTTTAAGCGGTCATATGCCAATCGTATAAAGGAAGAAATCACAATTTTGTTTTATGAATATTAACTATTTTATATTTTTGGTCACATTAACTCAAAAATCTTAAAAGCTTTTAAAATTTTAACCTAAAAACTTGCATTTTTATGCAACAAAATTATTAAAAATTTAAGCAAATTTAAAATTTTTGATAATTTTGCGTTCATCGGACTAAAATAGTAAAATAATTATAGTTTATGAATTAAAATTATACTTTTTTTCTACATGAAAGTAATAAATATGGTTGAGAACAAATGTCCCTCTTGATCTCTTAAAATTTAAGATGAATTACATTTTATAACTAACCTTTAGTCAAAATATGAAAATATTCTTAAAATTTTAAATAAACCAAAATGTAATTTGGGTCTTTTATAATAGGAGTAATTCCACTTTTGGTCCCTTTTAATTTTACAGGGACATTTTAGTCACTCTAATTTTTTTATTAGGAGTTTTGGTAATTTTTTACGAAAAAGTTTAGAAGATAACATATTAGCTCATTTGATCCCTAGTCAAACCTAATTTTTTCTTCAAAATGATTTGTATCATAATGTTTTTAACAAATTTTATGATCTGGATCCTCATGAATGTTCTACTCATTTAGGATTTCGACCGTCATTTTGAATTGTGAGTCGATCTAAATGGGTTGAACATTCATGAGGAACAGAGTAATAGAATGGATTGAAAATATCATGGTATAAATCATTTTCAAGAAAAAATTAGGTTTAACTAGCAATAATCTTTTATCTTCTAAATTTTTTCATAAAAAATGACCAAAACTCCTAATAAAAAAAAAAAGTTAGGAGACTAAAACTATCTCCGTAATATTAAAAGGGACCACAAGTGAAATTACCCCTATAATGGGGGACCAAAACTGCATTTAAGCCTTTTAAATATTACAAAAAACACTCCTCATGCCACCTATTTATCAGACCTAATCGGCGGAGATTATTGAAATGACAGAAAAACCATGCGATTTTCAAACAAAATAAAATTAAAAAAATAGAAAAACTAAGGGCGATCGACCCGAAAAATCCGTATTTGAAAGTGTTGACTGAAAAATGTGTATTTAAAGGTTGTGGACGAAATACAGAGTTTTCGGATTTGCGAAATCCGAACTTCTAATAAGAAGTTCGGATTTCACAAATCCGAACCACAAATTAAATATAAAAATCGGATTACAAAATCCGAACACAAAATGAAATTTTAATTACTGAAAATAATTTGCATAATTTGGATTTTGAAAATCCAAATTTATCAAAAAAACTAAATTCGAATTTCTTAAATCCAAACCCTTTAAAAACATGCCCAATTTGCGCAGCCAGAGCACCCCGGCGCAAACCAGGCAACATGTACTGCCTGGTTTACGCGTCCACTGCGCTCCGGAGTGCTTTGGCCGCGCACAACAGAGTTTGGAATTTAGAAATCTGAACTCTTTATTGGCTAACTGTCCACTGTGTCACGGCCTTGACACGGACGGCTCGACCCAAGTGGGACGAAAGCATCGGTGGCCGAGATTCAGGGCCATATGCACGAAAGGGAACGGACCGTGGGGCTTTGGGGTGCGTGAGGCACGGGCCAAACCAACGGGACCGAGCTGGGACGGTACTTGGCGCAACGGGCAGCACATCGTGCGCCAAGAACGGGTGCAGGAACGACACGGCTGTGTGCCGAGTGTTTCAATCATTCCGGCCCGTCACACGGAATACTTCCCAGCCCGTTACGGTGGAATCTCTCGAACGTTTTGGGACCGAATGGGGCACGAGGAGCAGCAGCTTCTCTAGAAGGGAAGAGAAGGTTCCATTCCCTTACGAGTTGGCAAGTTGGCACGGGTAACAGCATGCATGATGTCAGCCCTAGGGAATTCCTTGTATAGAATATTAGGGACCTAGAGAAGTCTAGAGACTTCTTGCAATAAAATATTGGGAAGCTTCTTATGGAAGCCATAAATAGTGACCGACTTTGAGGCCTATAAATAGAGGCCAAGGGTCATTTGTAAAACTAACCAAAAAGAGCTTGTAAGCACTTGCACAAAGCAATATACTTGCGTCCCAATTTCGGGTCATCTTTGTGCCTACATTCTCTTGCTATCTCGGTCATTTTCTAGGCCAACAAGCTCATTTTTGAGCAAGAGTATGGCTGAGCTAGTTCTAGTCATTTGTTGTTAGAACTAGTGCCGCACCGGTTCACTAGGCCAAGAGTGAGCCCGTGACAACTGGACAGATTTCACAGAATTCGGATTTACAAAATCCAAATTAATTCTGTCTCCTGAAAAAAAATTGATATTTAATAAATTCGGATTTCAGAAATTCAAATTCCAGTAAATTCGGATTTTCAAAATTTGAATTTAACCTAGACTATAAAAACCAAAACTCTAGCAGATTTTCTCATTCTTCTTCCCTCACACTTTCTCTCTCTAGCGGCTCACTTTATCTCTCTAGATTTTTTTGCAATATTGAACCTAAAATATTGAATTTCGGCCATATTTCTTCGAAGATCTACATCACGTTGTGATATTGGACTATGGTAAGTCATGATTTAAGTGTTTTATGGTTGATATTTAATTATTCATATGATTTTCATGTGGTTATATGATGTTTTGAGTAGTGGTGTATGTAGTTGAGGAAATGTGATTATGAAATGTGATGTTCGTAGGCACTAGTAACTTATGACTATGATTTGTGTACATTTTGTGAACTTTTATAATAAGTAGGCATGGATAAGGAGTGTGATTATTTCAATTACGATTTTAATTATGATTAGTCATAAGTGGTCATGAAGTTACATTTAAAATGATAGTATCGTAATGGAAAGATTGACATATGTTTATAATGTTGTTGGTTGTTTCATGCATTGTCGTTTATAAATTTTATTGATAATAAATTTTGATTAAGAAAATCGAAAATAAAGTGCTATAATGACATTTTTATGATTGACAGGTATAATGGCATTTAATGGTCTGTATATGTTTAATTTCTATTGGATATCTACGTATGCTATTCATAACGCTCCAACTGCGGATTATACATTAGTTGTTAATCGTAGATTGTCAATGGATGATTTGGTAAAAACCATTTGCAATGAAATTGGGCTGTCAATAAATTATTTGAAAACCACACTTACAACGTTTTTTTAAGTAGATGGGACTATGAGCCATGTAGTAATTAATTCTGATGATGTGCTGGATTTCATTTATAATTTTCGAGCATGGAGTTTTATTGATGTGTATGTCGGGCTTGAGGAAATTCAATCTTCAGAAAGAGTGGATAGGCAAAATGTTGCTTCAAGTTCTTCACAGGGTGGAGAAGGTCGATTTGATTTTGGAATGAACGAAGCATTCCGTTATGCTTTCGAAGAGGAGTTAGGGTACTTGGATTATAACATTGAGGACGATGCAGACCATGTCCACGATGCCTATACATCCGACTGTGATTTTTATTCAGACTCTACCGAGATGAACATGTTTTGCCCCGATATAATGGTAATCCCGACAGTATTACCTTGGGAACTATTTTCAAGGACCAGGAAAAAGCACAACGGGCCATATCCGCATGGAACGTGGCAAGGTTTTGGGAATATGTCAATGTTGAGAGCAATAAAACTACATGGTGCGTTGAATGTAGAAGTAAAAAATATTCAACACCCGAAGGTTATCATTCATGCGAATGGAAAATCTACGTGTCCAAAAAAATCCCGGTCGCGCTCAAGGTCTATGACTAGTGACTATATGGTGTCCGAGTCACAATTGCATTGGAATGTCCGTTGGGAATGACCACCATAATGTGACATTGTCCACAATAGCGCCGCTTATATTGACACAAATTGAAATAGACCCGGAGTATAGTGCGTCTGCTATTCTAATTGATGTGAAAAACCAATTAAAAGTTGATATCATGCAGAAGAAAGCATGGCATGCTAGAAGGAAAGCCATCGAGCTTCTATTTGGTACTTGGGTGACGAATTTTGTGAATTTTGCCACAATAGCGCCGCTTATAAGTTTTCTATTTAATTTTTTTTTAGTTTATGTGGATGACTTACGAGGAGGATGATTTGCTTGATGGATATCTCCCCGAATACTGCCGAAGGGGGAGAGAATGTTGGATCTGCAGAGTTTGGCTCATTAATTTCGACTCCCACGAGCCTCATGATGTTAGTAGGGTACTTAACCAATTTGGGGACCATCAGAATGTTCCTGGCAAGCCTATGATTTTCCCTTTATGAGAGAAGGCATATTTGGAGTCTCATTCCAAGGGAATGGGTGGCATGTCAAATACCGACTGGCGATTGCATTTTGCCCGCAATGTTCAAAATTGGGATGATAGGATGAATATGATACCACAGGGTCTTGAACCAAAGGTCCCTCCCCAAGTCGGCGCGGAGTACGAGAGGTGGTTCAGCCGCAAGTCGCTCAAATTCATAAATGATCCAAGTCGTGATGACATTTCCTCCTAGGGATATTGAGGTGCTACAGCCCGAGCCTTATTATATGTAAGTGTTTATTTAATTCTTTTCAAATCATTTTACATATCCGCCACAATTATCGCTTTTATTTTATTCTTTTTAACTATTGGATTTTTTAATTTGTTTGTATTCCACCACGATGTCTGACCTCTACAATAGGAGCATTAATTTCCAGAGGGATTACATTTGTGATGACAATGACTCTCAGTTCAGACAGTACATTGACGACGTCACCAACACTCTCCACAGTACCCTCTCTCTTGGTCGCGAGCATTTTGACCCATCCCAGACTACTCAAATACTCTCCAATGAGCCACCTCCATTATCTCAGGCCCCACTTCCGGCTCGTCGAGTAAGGAACGTTACTTCGTAGGGAGAAGGCATAAATAGGAGGACACAGCAAGGACAGTGTTTGAATGTGAAACATATTGGGGGCCAAGATGATGATGATGATGATGATGAGGATGATCTGCATCGTGAAGGTCAACATGGTGGCGGTCCACAGGGTGGCGGTGGAGGTGGAGGTGGAGGTTCACAGGGTGCAAGTCCGAATTCAGACCCTATTACTAGGAGAGTGGATCAAAGACAGGCAGCTCGACATCGGAGATTAGGATTTGATAGTTAGATTTTTAGTCTTTGCTATGGATTTTTTTTTTATTGATATTTGGAATTTATAATATGTAAGATATTTTAACATTTCGGATTATGGTTATATATTTCTATTTCAACGATTATAGCCTTGTCGGCGCATAGGTTGTGGTTTATAGTTGATTGTGTGTTGATGTTGTTTGATATGGATTTGTTATTAATTTTATGTGCTGTTCGGGAATTTGAAAAGTTGCATTTACTATCGTTATGCTGCCTAATTTTAGTTAAAAATATTCGTAGTTGTACAATATGTGATTTTGTAAATTCGAACTCTTCTTTAACATTCTGTAGATTATAGTAGATTCAGAATTTTAAAATCCGAATTATAGTAGATTCGGATGTTACTAATCCGAGTTCGTATTTTTATTAATATTCAATTCCATCAAAATTTAGTTTTTAATTGTAATTTATTTTTTCCTTAATAAGTCGGATTTGTGAAATTCGAATTCCGTCAAATTTGGATTTTAAAAATCCAAATTTGTTTAATTACCTTAATTAACATAATTATTGAGTCATGTCAACACAAGTTCGGATTTACAAAATCCGAAGTTCTTTGAGTTCGGATTTTACAAATCTGGAAACTCTTTAACCTTCCACATTTCAAAAATTTACCTTTTTCAGTCCACACTTTTCAAATATGTATTATTTTGATCAAAAATTCGAAAAACTAACCATAATTTAAAGACAGAAATGCCCCATCTTCATCTCCCCGTTGTCTTTTTCCATCTTTCTTCCTCTTCCCTTTTTCAACTGTTTGCAAAATTTAGGTAAATTAAAAAAATTCCTTCAAGTGAGAACCCGTAGCTATGTCAAAGAAACTATTTCATACAGCATTCCAACTTAAAATATAATGCATTAATGTTCTAAAGAGTGAACTTTCAACCGAAGATAAACATCGCAAGATTAATATATATAAATATATATATATATATGAGAAATTTGAGTTTTTTTTTTTTTTTTAAACAAGCCCACAATTTCCAACACGGAAGGGAAGGGAAGGCAAGGCAAGGCAAACCCCGTGGGATTGGATACTTTTATTAAATATTTAATCAAAAATTTTAAAAAAGTTGAATACAATGACTTGACGTTTTGGAAGAAGATAATTAGCAGGAGTCATTTTACTAGAATAACACCACGACATAGTTCTCCAATCTTCAGGCTACCAAAATTATTGCAGATTCGCAGGAAAAGCAAAATCCCTATTAGTGCTCCAATTTTTCCTTTTTACATTCAACGAAAAGATTCAAGGGCAGCCAAGACCTCCGAATCTAAAAACACAAAAAATTTCCAACTTTCTCTAAACCAAGTGTCTCAAGATTAATTCATATAAATCATTCCTTGGCTATTCTCCCCTTAATTATCACTGAATAGATACCATCAAGGAACTTTGATATCTCTTATTTACATGGCATTTTTTATTTAACAGAGCAGTTAATCTGGAAACAATTCCATCTAATATCAATGTATGAGTTGGAGGAGGTGGACGAATCAAGAACAAACGATGAAATTTTTTCAGAGTTTTTCTCGTTTTGTTTCAGTTTTGGTGTAAATGCAGCCGGATTTCAGCTAATCTTTCGCTTGGTTTTTTTCAGTTGATGAATAAAAATTTTAGTTGCGAATAATCTATATTAATATATTATGATAAAATAGTATGGTAGACTAATTTCCTTTGGCTTCAGATGCAATCAGAGGGGCTTTGGCCTCTTTATTTTTACCAAAAAAAAAACATGGGGTGATTTTTGGAAAAAAAAAGAAAAAATTAATGTATAAGTTGAATTAATGAAAATATGATAAATTTTACTAGTTAACGTTTCAATTTTTACTCTTTATTATCTCAATTTGGACTAAACCCTCTTCCCTCTTTGCCCTTCTCTCTTTTCTTCTTTGAAATAAAAAGGACAATTTTATCAAAATTGAGACGCTAATACTTAAAACATAGGCGATAAATAGTAATACTCACGTATGATTCCACTCATTAGAATTCACTTCCCATTTAACTTCTATCATGATATCAGAACTACCTCTCTAAGGAAGTAACTTAATTTTAGATCCACTCTTGGACTTTAGATCCACTCTTTTGAGTTCACTTCTGTTTAACTTCTATCAGTCACTCTCAATCTTCTCTCCGTTGAAGTTAAAAGGAGAAAAGCCCCCTTCACCTCCATTCTCTTCTCTCTCAGTCCTCCATCCCCCATCTCTCTCTTCTACCCATAATTTTACCAATTAAAATCTGGAATCCTGAAAAAAAGAAAAAACCCTATTAAAATTGATCACAACCTTTGTATTTGCTGCCAGATACGAGTGTTTTCTCCAATCCGTTTTCATTTTCTCAATGGGCATATTCTTGGTTTTTGCAATAGAAGGTAAACAAAAACGGTAACCAGAGTTGCCCGCCCTCCAAAAAAAAAAAAAAAAAAGAAAAGACCCAACTTGAAATACAATTGTTAGTCAATTAATTTGTGAAAACAAATCCAAACTTTATGGTGAAATTTTTGAGAAATTTTTTAACAATATATTTATTCTCCCCTCATTTACTCATAATGGGTCCTAGGCATGAAATTTGCTTGTTCTTTGTGTGCATATTTGTTCTTGGTTCTTTTTTTTGGCATTTGGAGAATTGTGCTTTGAGGAGGAAGAGGTCCAAACCCATTCTTCCTTGTGGGACTTACCCTGCCAAGGACCATTGCTAATTCATACTTTATAGATATAATAGAACTCTGGTATTTCCTCCAATTAGCACATAACGGGATTTTGCAGAGTTTTGGAGGGTTTAAAAGGGTGATTGAAATTGAATTTTATAAAATTTGCAACTGGGTTTTGGATGAGATTGAGTGTTAGCCAAGAAGGCAGAAAGTTAATGGTAGAAGAGGGACACAGAAAGGAGAGATGGGCGGCAGGAACTGCAGAGAAGGAAGAGGAAGCTGGAAGCCATGGTTTTTTAAAGAAAAAGATGAACAAGTAAGGTGGAGGCTGATTTTTTTAAGAAATAGACAAAACAAGAAAACCGAACAGAAACTATAAACGGGAGAGAGATGAGAGGGTAAAAAAAAAAAGTGAAAATAAATGGACACTTATTATATTTTTATTACGTGGTAACAGGAAATGCTTCAGGAAATGCTACAAAAGATCTCATGCCAGGAGAAAGAGGGATGTTTTGGTTAAAAAATTTGTTTATGGATATTTTTTGGGGATGTTATAGTCCATTGATGTCATACTTAAAATGAAAGGGTCATATGTATATATTCCAGGTGGCACAAGGGAATTTTTTTGTCAATTTTTCAAATTTTAGAGGTGTTTTTGTATTTAGAATAAAGTTTAGGGGATAAAATATAATTTATCCTAAAATTTAACTTCAATTCTATTTTATTTTGAGAGTCATTAAAATAAAATTCAATCAAGTATGTAGCGTAAGAATTGATGCAGTACCGCAGTGGAAAAATGCAGTTAATTCATGTAGTACAGAGAAAGAATAAGCTGCAAAAAGATTAACAGATTTATTGTAGAAATATTATATTAAGCAAGTATAGAGAAAACGTACCGGGAGAAAAACCTACCCCTTCCGCCGTCATCACTGCAGCAGCCACCCTTGCCGTCATGAATCCGCTAGAGCCGCCTCCGCAACCGCCCCCACCACCGTTGTCATCTGTAAATTATCCGCAGTTAGCTGGAGTGAATCCCTTGCCGGCCAGGCCATCTGACAGAACTTTTTCTTCTTTGTTTGTTATGTCTGGAACGGCACCAAAAATAAAGTTGCCCCTCCAAAACCGGTTAAGTACAATAATGGGTTACCTGAGATTTCTTTCACAAAGGAGGAAAGGGAGATGATGAGCGAACCATACAAATTCTCCTTGGTGGGAAAATTCTCTTTTGGACGTCCGAAGTTAGAGGAGATTAGAAAAGAAATTTTGAAGGTTGGCTTTCAAGGAGGTGTGGAAGTGGGTCTCATGAACTCTAGACATGTTCTACTTCGATTCTTTAGTGAAGCGGATTACCAGCGTTGTTGGATTAAACCAACTTGGCAAATATCGGGTTTTCAGATGTGCATATTAAAATGGACTCCTCATTTCAAGTTTGAGGAGGATCCGCCAGTCGCTCCTGTTTGGATTTCTATGTATGGTCTCCCCCTTGAATATAGAAATTCATCGGCCTTAAATTCTATTGCACAATCCATAGGAAAGCCACTGCAGGTTGATGCTCCTACTATGCATGGCACTCGCTCGTCGTTAGCACGATTTTGTGTGGAGCTTGATCTCTTAAAAGAACGCCCATCATCTATACGCATCATGGTTGAAAGAGACGTAGTGGTTCAGCCTTTTGAGTATGAATATGTCCCAGAGTATTGCAGGGAATGCCGGAAAATTGGACATAATACACCATCTTGTAAAAAGGGGCTAACGGGTAATCCGCGGCCTCCGTCAGCTAAGGCCACGGTGCAGGAATATAGACCCAAGACAAAATCAAATATGGGGATTGAAGGAACATCAGGGTTAACGATTCAAGAGAAGTCTTTGGTTCCAACTGATTTCCAAGAGATGCCAAAATCTGGAGCGCTCGTAGAGAAGGAGCCACAGCCAAGCATTCCAGAATTTCAACTCTGTCCAGTACCTTCCCAGCGGTTGACTGAGACGGCAGCAGCTCCTTCCCTCTCAAATCGGACTCTTGCGGAGTTGATAAGCAGCCCAGTTAATCAGGAAGGTACGAAAAAAAAACTCAGATATGGAATCAGATTCGGTGGAGGTTGTATATGAAGAGGAGCCCCCATCAAAGAATGAATTGCAGATAACTACTCAAATTCTGCCACTTTCTTCAGTCCAGACCGCTCCCTTTCCCATTGCGTCGAGCCTTCTAGATACGGAGATGCCAAATAGGACACCCAATCAACAGCCAGTATTAGGTGTATCAGCCTGTATTCAAGAGCCATCTACAGTACAGGAGCCACTAATAGAGGGTCTGCAAATGGATGCTAGGGAGACATGCTCAGAAGGTGATCACGGTGGGAGGGGTGACTTGACAGAATTTTGTCAAACAGATTCCTTTTCTGAACCAGAGCCAGATACAGTTTCAAACGAAGGCTTTCAGGAAGTAAAGAAAAGGGGGCGACAGAGGCAAAAGGACAAACTTGTTTGCTTAATAACACATCGTAGTTCGACGCGATCAGTGATCCCTCCTGCCCGGTTTATAAAATGATTAATGGTATATGTTGGAATGTACGAGGGGTAGCAAATTCTGCCTCCTTGCGCAGACTGTCATATTTATGTTCTTTTTATAACCTCTCTTTCATTGGTCTGTTTGAGCCTATGGTTTTGCCTGAAAAGCTTAGTGAGGTTTGTAATAAATTGGGGTTCAATTTTAGTTGGTCTTCTAAGTCTGGGAAACTTTGGGTTTTTGCTAGGCATGGTTTATCTTTAATGGAAATATCAGACAATGGTCAGTCTAGATCTTTTCTAGCAAGACATCCATTGGTTGATGGGGATTTCTTATTAAGCGTGGTTTATGCAAGTTCAAGCTATTTGGAACGTCGGTCTTTATGGTCTGATTTGTTGAGCGTCCGTACTTTGCATTCAACCTGCCCATGGATAGTGGGAGGCAATTTTAATGTTATTCGTGTTGTACAGGAATACAAGGGTCCATCGTTTCCTTTGGTTGGCCTTATGAATGATTTTAATGGGTTTATTTCTGATGCAGGCCTAGATGAAATAAATACTACGGGTTTGGAATATACATGGTGTGGAAATCGATCAGTGGGTTTTGTGGCAAAGAAGCTGGATCGATTTCTTTTCTCAGAAAATTGGTTATTAAGATTTCCGAATACATCGGTGCAAAATTTACCAATGACTACTTCGGATCACACTCCCCTATTACTGCAGTTCTCTCATAGTACTGAAGCTTCCTCCCCTACGCGATTCATCTTCCAGTCTATGTGGCTACGTCGATCATCATTTATTCCTTTCGTCTGGGAAAACTGGGAGCTTCCTTGTCTATCTTTTGGAATGGTCCGATTTTCCCTGAAATTGAGACGATTGAAGCCAGTGTTGCGGAATTGGAATAAGCAAATTTTTGGTAATGTGTTTAAGAATGTAGAGATGGCTGAAAAGGTAGTTGCAGACTGCCAAGCAGATTTTTTGTCTTCTCCAACTTTGGAATTAAGAGCCAAATTGTCTGAGGCACAGGCAAAGGAACTTAGAATGCTGAAGGAATATAATGATTTTGTAGTTCAAAAGTCTAGAATGAGGTGGTTGACAGAGGGAGACAGAAACACTAAGTATTTTCACTCTATTATGAGGGAAAAAATCAAAGGCTGGCTATTTTCAAAATTAAAGGGGCTGATGGTTCTTGGAAGATTGGCCAGGATGCTGTGGTGCAAGAAGTGGTAGATTATTTCTCTTTCCTTCTCTCAGAGGAGCAGATGGCTGAATCAGTCTCGGGCACAGAAGAATTATTGGCAAGTGTACCAGAGTTAATAACTGAATCGGACAAGTTAGCACTACTGCGGGATCCTGATTTAGATGAGGTTAAGGCAGCTGTTTTTGGCCTTAGTGCTGACAGTGCACCGGGACCGGATGGTTACTCGGGTCATTTCTTTCGGGCTGGTTGGGAAATTATCTGTACTGATTTATTGGCTGCATGTAAGGAATTTTTTCAAGGTGTCCCTTTACCTTGTTCCATTGGGAGTACTTTGATTTCTCTAATTCCCAAGAAGACAAATTTCAGTTCCTTTACAGACTTCCGTCCGATAAGTCTGTGTAACTTTCTGAATAAGATATTCACAGTGATGTTGAAGGACAGGTTGGTACTTCTTATGTCCAAACTTATCTCGGAGGAGCAATCTGCTTTTGTTAAGGGAAGAGACATTATGGATAATATTCTGCTAACTAGAGACTTGTGTCAGTTCTTGGATGATCGAGTTTGGAGCCATAATATGTTGATCAAGATGGATATGATGAAAGCTTTTGACAGAGTTTCTTGGCATTACCTTAAGCTTTTGTTAGCCAAATTTGGTTTCCCTCAGCGTTTTATTTGGTTGGTTCTGAATAACTTACAAGGGGCAAGATTTTCAGTTTTGGTGAATGGTGTGCCATCTGGTTTTTTCTCATCTTCCCGAGGAATCAAGTAAGGGGACCCTTTATCTCCTTTTTTGTTTTTGCTAGTGATAGAGTCGTTCTCTCGCCGCCTTAAGACCTTAGTGGATAAAGGGATAATTCACTGTTATGGTTCTCTATCAGGTTCCTTAAAGATGTCACATCTCTGCTTTGCAGATGATTTAATTATCTTCACTAGAGGTGTCATATCTTCGCTGCAGGCTTTAATGGGGTTACTGCGGGCTTATGAAGTAGCTTCTGGCCAGAAAGCTAATTTGTCAAAGTGTTCTTTTGTGGTATCTAATAGGTGTTCTGATGCTCGCCGGCATCAGCTGGAGATGTTTTTGAAAATGCCTTATGTTCCTTTGCCTTGGCCTTATTTGGGTTGTACGCTGTCTAAATCACATAGAGCTCAAGGTCTTTTTAGTGATATGCTTCAGCTTTTGCATTCCCGGTTGGCGTCATGGCGGCATCGCCAACTCTCTTTGGGAGGGAGAGTAGCATTAATTCGGTCTGTCCTTATGGCTATACCTACACATCTATTTGCATCTCTTGATCCACCTAGGTCCGTTATACAGAAAATAGAGAAGTGCTTTCAAGATTTTTTGTGGGAGGGAGTAGATGGGGATAAACGGAGACATTGGCGAAAATGGAAAATGCTTACTTTTCCTGAAAAAGAAAATGGGTTGGCCATTCGTCAGTTACATGCAATTATACGGGCATATTCTTTCAAATTATGGTGGAGATGGTATCAAGGATTGGACTTTGGACGAAATTTGTTGCATCTTTTTTCCTATTCCAATCAGTTGAGAACCTCCTGGCGCAGAGTCCGAAGGGTGTCGGGGGCGGCTTCTTCCTTCTCGAAGGTTTTGCTACAAAGAGGAAATGCTCTTTTCTGGCGGGATAACTGGTCGGAATTGGGTATTTTATGGCGTCAACGCGGTCAACCGCCTTTCTCTACTTTATCAGTAGCTGAGTTAATCTGGATAGAGTTACGTATTTGGATTATTTTGCTCACATCCTAACGGAAGAACAGAGGCGAGTGTTAATCAATTGTAATATCACATTGTCGGTGGGGGAGGATAGGCTAGTTTGGCAACCAAATGCTTCTGGGTTATTTACTCTAAAGTCTGCCTATGAGGTTGTCAGAGCTAAGGGGGCGTCGGTGGTTTTTGCAGACAATATTTGGCATCCTTGGTTATCTCCACGTATTTCAATTTTGTTATGGAGGTTTTGGAATTTCTTGCTTCCGTTTCCTGAGTCATTATGTAAAATATGTTTCTGCTCCTTTCCTTCCATTTGCTTCTTGTGCATGAATAAGAGTGAGACCTTGCAACATGTGGTTTTTGAATGTCCTTTGGTTCAACCAGTGTGGAGTTACTGGAAGTCTTTTTATGGCTTGGGTTTGCGGCTGCCTCTTAATTGACAGTCTCTAGTTGTGTGGTCGAGGCGGGCACAAGGCTCTTCTGTTCTTTCAACAATTCAGCGACTGACGCCCAGTATCATAATCTGGGAGATTTGGAAGGATAGAAATCGCCTGATATATGAGCAAGCTATGAGCTCGCCTTCAACAGTCATGATCAACAGAGTATACTGGGCCTTAGCTGAGATGCTGTTAGCTTTCAAACCAGCTGCATCTACAATTTATGAGAAGACAGAATTGGATAGCTTATTTGGAATCTCTTTATCCCTTTCACCTCCCCAGAGAGTTCGAACTGTAGCATGGCACTCTTTCTTGTCTGCTCCGTTTGTTCTTAACACTGATGGTGCTTTTGATGGGAAGGGCAAGGCGGGTTGGGGATTTGTTCTTCGTTTTGGCAGTGGTTGATTGGTACACGCTGCTTCTGGTTTTATGGATCGAAGCTCGGTTCTGGAGGCTGAAATTATGGCAATTTTGCAGGATATTCAATTTTGTAAGTTCTTGAATATTAGACACCTGCAGGTCATGTCAGATAATCTTATGGTGGTTCGAATGTTAACGGGGACACTCATTATGGACTGGAGATATATTTTAGTTCTTTCTGAGATTTCTCAAATTTTGAAAGAATTGGATGCTGTTGTGACGCATATATTGAGACAAAGGAACTCTGTGGCGGACTATATGGCAAGTTTGGGGTTGAAATGTATAAGTGCTACTTTTGAACTTTTGTCTGAGATGCCTACTCGTTTGAAGGGGCTGGTGTTACTTGATGAGAAGGGTGTACCTGGATTGCGACTTTCTTAAATTTGTAATAGTAAGTGGTTTAACTAGTTAGGGGCTCTGCAGAG
Source organism: Knoxia roxburghii (assembly GCA_030378225.1). Classification (NCBI taxonomy): domain Eukaryota; kingdom Viridiplantae; phylum Streptophyta; class Magnoliopsida; order Gentianales; family Rubiaceae; genus Knoxia; species Knoxia roxburghii. Next base: position 36,459,828 of record CM059420.1, on the reverse strand, counting down.
TATTGGTGATTGTATAGTCTACCTTGGTGGGGGGCAATGCTAGCTTAGTAAACGGGTTTAGGTAAGTCGTGACACTGCCTAATGTACCTATGCTTTTATTTTGAACGATTAATAATAGGGTAATTAAGCCCGCCGGTCCGCCTTGCCCGCTGGAGCTTGTGGGACTGTTTTTTTTTAAAAAAATATTATAACTGATTACTAGCGGACATTAATTGGAAAATGACAGCGGACATTAATTATTAATCACTCCAAGCCCAAATTTTAGAACTGATTACTAGCAATCGTCCTCCAAACACTTAAACAGATGTGTATTAAAATAAAACAGAAGAAATGAATTAACATGCACCAATTAACTCCTTCATTTGTAGCTTCTTGGAGGAATTAAGGATTGATGGAATATTCCAGGGTGCAAAGTGTCTGGTAAAATTGAGTTCCCCGCCCATAAGCAAAACGAACCCCGTCAATCAATTTAGCGATGCAAGTCTTGCAAACTTGAGGAGAAGCATCCCCTGTGCATTGAACCCACCCGTATAGATTTCTTGACCCGGAAAGCTCAACCACCCCTTTAGCAAACATCTTCTTGGATGCGTAAACTTCCTCCGACAGCCCCACAAAAAAATCATTCAATTTTTCTATTGAAACAACTCCGCTTAAATCCTGCTTCTTCAAAACGAACCAACCCTCCTCACGATCATCAAGTTTGCCGTAAGAATCGATATTTGAGTACCTTAACACACAACCCTCGAACCAAGCAAATGCTGATTTTTGGACCCGACATTTTTCCCGAATCCATTTCACTATTTTACCAACACAAGTTTGGCAATCTGCAGTTGAGATATCACCTCGACATTGAGCCTGGCCGTTGGTTGGATCGATGTTTTGTTCCACTCCGGCTGAACCATAAGCAAACCCGTTCGTAGTTGAAGGAGCCGTAATGGAAAGGTTGTACAAAACCAGGTCCAAGTTTTTCTCATACTGACTCCCCAATGTGAAATTTTCTGCAGGGTCTGCAAAGCTTGGACAATTATGTGTAACAGGCTTTAAAAGGTCCACTGCTCCGGCGGCCATTCGCACAAGAACGGCAACGGAGATAAGGCTGACTAAAAAGCTTATTAGTTTTGAGGAAGCCATTTTTGTGAAGAAGCAGGATGATTGAACTTGAATATTGGTTCCTCTACAGCTAACCCTGGTGTCGTCTGTTTAATTTATATACAAGTTCTTGCGTTGCCCAACCTGCAGGCTATCCCTTTTTTTGTTGTAAGTATACTAATGGCCACTATGTTGGGAGAAGTAACCCGTTGTCATGAACCCCATAAACATATCACACTGAACGGCCCCAATGTTCCTTTCGAATTCAATATTTTGTTTCATTCATATATGGACATTTGTGTAAGAGGTACCTCCAATCACACATCGTTAACCCATAATACTTATGTATAATATTAATAATTTAAAAGTTATTTCACTCATTACTAATTGGTTTAGGGTTAAATACTAGTGTTGGATCAATAAATTTAACAATTTGATACACACTTGAAGAGATACGTAAGCACACGACACTACAATCAAGCGGAAGCTGGACTCCAACTCAATGCATATCTTTCCCTCTGCTGAGAATCATGCAGAAATCTACCAATAATCCAAGGGAACTTCAAATATTACTCAAGACTCATAATTCCATTAACAAGCTGTTCATTTAACAATCACGCTGAAACCCAGAAATCTATCACAATTCACGTAGAGGGATGCTGTTCGGAGGATTGCACGTCTTCGTCCCTTAACTTTACTATTATATAACTTCTAACCTAGTAACTTTTTAACTTATTTAATCAAGTCCTTAATCAGCTTTCAATTTTAGCCAATTAGCCCCAACTTTACAAATTCAACTTCGACATCCTATTCACATTAGGTCTAGAAAACCGATATCTTTTTTTAAAAAAATTTAGATGTGTTTATTTAGTGAGAATGAGAATAGAAATGTGACAATCAAATTTCTTTAATAAATATTTCATAACTTACCAAACAACTCAAAGCTAAATAGATTCATTTAATAATTATTAAATTATCAAATTTTGATTAATTCTATTTATATTCTCATAAACTATATGAATAGGTCTGAAGGGGTCCCACATTATATATGAAAATTGATTTCCATAGACAAAATATTTTATTTTAATAAACATAATGTCCATTTATGTAGGAATACTATTCATTTCGTAGGAATACTATTCATTTCAATTGATATGAAAATATTATATTTAAAATATTATTCGTTAATTTTAATAGCAACGGAGAAATTTCAGTGTAATATATTTAATAACTTATTTCAGTATGCATAATTATATCTTAATTATTTCCTTCGTTCAAGAATGCTCAGAATAAAAATATTATTCTTGTGAAATAAAATATTAAAATAAAAAGTATTATTTTCTGAGGATAAAGGTAGTAACAGGAATGAAGAAAATTTTATTCAAGTTACAGAATAATTCATATCAATAGTAATAATATTCATTTTAATATCAAAAAAATTTTTAATAAATTGATTATTCATTTCACAAAAATGATATTTTATAAAATTTTCAAAATTTTAGAGGATCTTTTTACAATCAGAAGTTCATAAGTTTTTATTAAAAAAAAAAACATGAAGCAAGTGGTGTGATGACGTTATCATCACAAACACTGACGGCACCACCGTAGTCACCGACTAAGTTCTCGCCGAATTCTGACAAGTTAAAGCAATTAACAACTAGAGTCAGTAATTAAGTTCCAAAAAATTGCATATCAACAATTGGTTTGTTTTCACAGTTTCGGACAGTCAATAGTCACATCATTTTCTGAAAACCATATCAGCGGCCGCCTGGACGAACACAGCATTATAGATTGATTACTAGAGAGCAGGGCCGGCCCTGACCATCGTTTTCTGAGACAATAGCATAGGTCCCAAATTTTGAAAGGGTTAAAGTTTTAGGTATTAATAAATTATTTTTTAAATTTATTTTCAATTCTTATTAATTTCATGATAATTTTTAATATTTTTTAAAAAATTTAATTGCTATTTTTATTAATCTTCATAGTTTTGGCGTTGGAAGAAAATTTTAAAGAAAATTGATGTTGATGTTGTCATTAAAGATTTTACAACTGAAAAATCTCGTAGAACCCATTTTATGCTATTTTAACATGTTATGTATGAGGTGATAGTATTTTTTTGTTATTTTATTAGTTGAATTTTATCCGTTTAAAAATAACAAGTTATTTTAGGTAATTTATATGATGGTCATATAGGATCACCATGCAATTTTACTCCTACCCCCAAAATAGTAGTTGTTTCTATTTTAGCCCTCCAATTATATTAATAGTTTCTTTTTTAAAAAAACTCGGACACGCATCTTTACTTACCCGAAGGCTATATAAATTTTTTTTTTCTTTTTTCCGCATGTTTGTTGCTGATCTTTGCTTCGTCTTTTGCTTCCGTTTTTCGTCTTCGTCTTTCGTTTGGATTCTTTTGCTTTCAATTTTGATCAAATTTTGATTACGGTATGTATTTGATGATGGTGATTGATTTATGTTTAAGAATTTGTTGTGTCTCTGTTTTTCGTTTTCATTTTTTTTGCTTAGTTTGTTGCCGTTTGTGCTCTGTTTTGTCTTTCCATAGAGTTTTTGCTTTGAATTTGATTATAAAGGTATTTATTTCTGTGTTTTGATCTGGTGATTGATTTATGTGTTTGAATTTGTTGTTTCTACGGTTCTGTTTTTCATTTTTCTTAGTTTTTGCGTTTTGCGCTTTGTTATTCTTCTACGCGTTTTGTTTTTGATCGAATATTGTTGTTTAACGTCTATTTTTTTATTGATAGATCATTATGGATTCAAGAAATTGCAATGGATGATACGGTTGGTGATATAGTTGATTTCTTTCACGAAGAAAATGCTCCTGAATTGTTTGATTTTGATAAACATGAAGAATCTGTGGTATCTATGTTGTAAGGTAAGTTATGATGTGATATTAGTTATGCATTATGTTTGTATTGATATGATATTAGTTCTATGATGATACGATATGTTTTCAGTTTATTGTTTTGAATCTATATGTATTGTGGTATGATATTAGTTTTTAGTTGATGCGATATTAGTTATGCATTGATCTGATATTATATTTGTATTGATCTGATATTAGTTCTATATTGATATGATATGTTTTCAATTTATTGTTATGAATCTATTACATGACAGTAGACATCAGATCAATAGACAATAGACATCAAATCAACGGACTATAGATATTAGATCAATAATATTAAAGAAATCATACAATAGAAGTAAAATAGACTGAACAAGGGGGATCAAATCATGATTGTATAGACATCAGATCAACAGAATATAGATATCAGATCAACGAACTACAGATATCACATCACTAATATGTAAAGAAATCATAAAATAGAATTAAAACATACTGAACAAGGGGGATCAAAATATGATTATACAGACATCAGATCAACAGACTATAGATATCAGATCAACTGACTATAGATATCAGATCAAGAATATCGAAGAAGGTAATACAATAGAATTCAAACATAATTAACAGGGTATAAAGTCATTTTCTGGATGATATGATATTAATTTTGAGTTAATATAATATGTGTTTTTATTATTGATATGATATTGTTATGTATTTTATGTTTAAACTAATATGATATTATTATTTTTTTTACAGGTTCATATGATGAATCTATGCAATCTTTGTGTAAATCAGTGGTTGAAAATGAAGAAGCAGCATATAACTTATATAATGATTATGCTTTTAGGTTAGGATTTAGTGTGAGGAAAGGTAAAGGTCGTAAAAACAAATATACTAGAATCAGGTATTTGAGAAGATATCATTGTAGTAGATAATGAGCTAAACAATGCAATGAGAATTTGAAGAAGATTTATACGAAATTTGATATGCGATCTAGATGTAAAGTTTTTATTGAATTTAAGAAAAGAGAAGATGAGAGTTGGATTGTCCAAAAACATTTCAGGAAACATAACCATGAACTGTGCCCTGTAGCTGAGAGGCAGTTTTTATGTTCTCAGAGTAAGTTTGATGATTCTGCATTACAGTATTTTGATGAATTGAAAAGTTCAGGTGTTCGTCTAACTGATGGTTATCATATATTGTCCAAAGAGGTTAGTTATATTTCAGTTTATTTGTTATGAATCTACATGTAAATGTGATATGGCATCACAGTTTTTTTGATGTGATATTACGTTTGAGTTGATTTGATATTATGTTTGTGTTTATTTGATGTTATGTTTATGTTGATCTGATATTATGTTTGTGTTGATCTGATATTACATTTGAGTTAATCTGATATTATATTTGTGTTGATCTGATATGTGTTTTTAATATTGATATATGTGTATTTTTCAGTCGGGAGGGTCATCAAATGTTGGTTATACCATGCGAGATGTCTATAATCATTTGGAACAAGAGAAGAGGAAGAAGATTGATGGTTGTTATAGTAATGCTTTGATCAATATGTTAAAACAGATATCTATAGATGAGAAGGATTTTTATTATGATTTTGATTTGGATGAGGAGTCTTCATTATGTAGTGTATTTTGGAGAGATCAGAAGATGGAGGAGGATTATAGTAGATTTAGAGATTTGTTGGTTCATGATACAACTTATCGGACAAACAAATACGACATGATATGCGGACCTTTTGTTGGTATGGACAACCATTGTCGTAATGTTATGTTTGGTACAGGCTTCATAAAAAAATGAGAAGGTGGAGTCATTCATTTAGTTGTTTAGTACATTTTTGAGATCGATGGAGAACAAACAGCCAATGACATTTATGACACATCAGGATTTTTCTATGGCAGCTGCTATGCTTGTGGTTTTTCCAAATGTTCGTCATCTTCTTTGCGTTTGGCACATTGCAAAGAATGCTCATAGTAATATACCTCATTTGATGAATCAATAAGGTTTTTCAGATGCCTTTCAATTCTTGCTTAATCAAGTTTGCACAGAAGTTGAATTTAAATACTTCTGGAACAGGTGTGTGTTTTTCTGAATTTTATATTATATGTAATGTGATTTGATATCACATTGTATTGCTGATATGATATTAGGTTTAAGTTGATATGATATGTTTTTTAGTCTACTGATGAATTTATATTGTAATGCGATATGATATTAGTTGGTAGTTGATTTGATATTAGTTATGAATTGATCTGATATTATGCTTGACTTGATCTTATTACTTTATTCTTTTTTCTTTGTTAGTTGATGTGATATTAGTTATGATTTGATCTGATATTACGTTTGAGTTGATTTGATATATTAATATGTTATTGTTGATTCTATCAGTTTGTTGAAGGATTACAATTGCAAAGGCAATACTTGGTTGAAGAAATTAGATGAGATCAAAGAGAATTGGTGCCCTGCATTTAGTAAACAATATTTTTCTGGAGGGGCAGTTTCTTCTCAAAGATGTGAGACAACCAATCGTTCAGTTTCAAATAAGTTGTTGAAAACTTCTACACTGTGTGAATTCTATCAGCATTTTCTTGATCTTGTGATTGAGTGGAGAAACAATGGGATTGCAGAAGATTTTAGATGTAGAGGAAGGGTTGATCCTGTTGTTGGAGATTCATTAATGCTTCAACATGTTGTTGAGGTTTATACGATAGAGGTGTTTGTAAGATTTCAAGTGATGTATATGAAGATGTTATCATATAATCACTTGCAGACCAGTAGCAATAATGGTGTTTATGAATATCAGGTTTGTCGTACCAAACTTGATTTGTTTTGACACGTAGTTCGTTTTGATGAGAATGACTATACCGTGAGCTGTACTTGCAATCTGTTTTCTGAGGCTGGGTTGTTATGCTCGCATGCTCTTCGTGTGCTAAATCTGAATAATTACTCGATATGTATTTATTGCAACTTCAGAGATTTTTTTTTTTAGTTGATCTGATATTAGGTTTTGTTTCATCTGATATTATGTTTGAGTTGATCTGATATTACATTTGAGTGATCTGATATTTTTTAGTTTGCTGATATGATCCTCTATGTAATGTGATCTGATATTAGTTGCTATTTGATATGATATTAATTATTATTTGATCTGATAGTACCTTTTGTGAATTGATTTGATATACACATTATATTATCTATATGCAATATGATTTGATTTCATAGTATCGCTATTCTGATATTACATTTTAATTGATCTGATATTACGTTTGAGTTTATCTGATATGTTTTTTAGTTTGATTATATGAATCTATATGTAATGTGATATGATATTAGCTGCTAGTTGATATGATATTAGTTATTATTTTGATATGATATTACCTTTTTTGAGTTGATATGTATGCATTATATTAGTTTAAGAGGAGTCATTCTTTCACCTGAAATGTGGATAGTTAAATTTATAATTTTTATATCCTGTAGAGAATCCCTGAGAAGTATGTATTAAAAAGGTGGACTAAGAGTGCAAGTAGTGATTATTATTCTAAACAAGATTATTTGTTGACATCAAGTAGCTACAAGAAAGATTCAGATTCTGTTTGGAGAGTTGAAGCAAGCAGAAAATATTTAGATTTAATTAGACATGGACAGTCTAGTTCTGTTGCACGTTCTATTCTTGACATGCACTTCAATTTGGCAAGAGTTTCTATTAAATCAAAGGTTGGTCCATCCTATGTTGGTGAGAAAGAAGAATGTTCAAACATTGATGGAATTAGAGATCCAAAGAGAAGAAGAGAAAAAGGTGTTAGAAACATTCGTCCAAAAAGCGTTGTGGAGAAAATGTTCAATAGAGCAAGAGGAAAGAAGAAGAAGGCAGCAGCATATGCATTGCGTACTAGAGAATGGGTCGCATCAATGGGGATTGAAAATTGTGGAGTTGTTGATGGTAATTTTGTCAATCCTGTGGTGGAGAAGTTGTAGTTGAGATGATTTCCTTTTAGGTAGTTGATATGAATTCTTTTAGGTAGTTGATATGAATTCTTTTTGTTAGTTGATACATAACATTAAATGATTTTTTGTTGTTGTGAGAGATTGTATGTTATATGATTTTTTTTAGTGAGTTGATAGTTATTTTATATGATTTCTTTCTAATGTACTTAGTTGTTTCATAACATTGACTAGAAGATATCAGATCATAGGATTATAAACATCATATCAGAGTATTACAGATAACATATCAGAGGACAATAGACATCAGATCAGATTATTACAGATACCTATAGATATCAGATCAGAGGACTATAGATATCATCAGATCAGAAGACAATAGATATCATATCAGAGTATTACAGATATCAGATCAGAGGACTATAGACATCAGATCAGAGGACTATAGACATCAGATTAGAGGACTATAGATATCAGATCAGAGGACTATAGATATCATATCAATAATGCGATATGATATTAGTTATTAGTTGATATGGTATAAGTTATAATTTTATCTGATATTACATTTTGAGTTGATTTGGTATATTAATCTGTTTGGTTGAAGATATCACATCACAACAAAAATATGAATCAGAAATGGTGACATAGATAATAACTTTCATATCATTTGGAATTAAAGTATGAAAATAAAAAAATATACAATTGGGAAATTTAGAACAAAAGACTAATATAAATTTTATAGACATTTGAGAAATGTCAACATTGTCATGTACAATCAATCTAAAGTCTAGACTAGAGTCAAGTCAAGTATCTATTACAAATTTGTACTATAAAACTTCTCAATTTTGGCCTTGAACTCATCTTTCATTGTATTGGTTTGAGAAACCATTATAATATAAGCATACTTGACTCTAAGAATCTGTAGAGCTCTGTTGAGAGCAGCTTTGCTCTTACGTGCTTCTCTTGTGAGCTTTGGATCCCAAGTCTGAGTTATTTGTCTTCTGTAGAGATCCATGTGTCTCATTATAAGAATGACACAATCAATGTGGTTCTTGTTATCTTGTCAGAACAATTTTGGATACTCCACTTTATACTCTTTGGCATCTCCAAAAATTCTCTCTGCTGATGTCTCTCTTATTATCTCAACAAAATATTGCAGCTGTATTAATAATGAAAATAGATATCAGATCAGTGTAAAAAAGATATCAGATAAATGTAAAGAAGATATCAGATCAACGGAAACAGGTACTTACCATGAGTTTGGGAATTGTAGCTTACCAAGTTTCATCTGGGATTTTGTTATTCAGTACGGCTACTCTTCTCACCGTTGCATTTATACACAAAGAATAGTAATGTTCATGTTGAAATATTGGGATGAAGACCTGCTCAAATAATACTAATGAGAAGTTGATATTTCATATATTGAATTCAATGAATAGAGGAATTAAAATTGCACTTACTATTTTTACATTTAATAGGTCCATGTTTTTGCTGGCTCGTGTGACATCATTTATGAATTGAGTTCTCATGATGTTCAGAATCTCAGGTTTAAGCTCATAGTGAGGAAATGCTAGTTTTGGTATTATGGGGGTAGAGGGATGCCTAGCTTCTTGACAATTTCATGTGCTTTCTTTGAGTTGTCGTAATTGTCTATTGCCGATACGAACACCAGACGTTGAAGTAGTGTATCTTCCATCAGTAAAAGCTAAAAACATAATGAATTTAATTCATATCAGATGGAATAATATTTACATATATTTGTAAATGAATTTCATATTAAAAGGATTTGGGATTCATATCTTACACAAAATTGTTGAGATATGAACAGCCTTATTGGATACATGTCTTGATGTCCATTTGGTCCACTGAAATATATGATGCACCGGAGTAGAGGTGTTCTCTGAATGCATTTATCAAAAAAATGTTAACAAAAGTATGTTGAAATCCCAAAATGTACACATCAGAACAGCATATACCAGATATAAGACATCAGATCACAAAATGAATACATCCGATCAGCATATAAGAGACATCAAATCACAAAATGAACACATCATATCAGCATATAACAGACATCAGATCACGAAAAAATAGACATCAGATCAACTGAATACACACATCAGATCAACACATAATATACATCAGATCACTATTTTTGAAAGAAAATCATTTCACAGAACTAAAACAAACTTAACATATAGATCAAATCTGATGACAATAGACATCAGATCAGAGGACTATATATATTATATCAATAATATAAAAGAAATTGTACATTTAGAAACGATGAGATCATGAATTATATACACATCATATCAAAAGACAGTAAGCATCAGATCATTGGATATTAGATATCATATCAAAAAGACAAGATTACATATCAGGGGAAAAAATATATGTAAATATAAATTAGAACTTACTCATCACTGATTTTATTTTGCTTAGTCCCTGTTAGGTAAGCATAATCCGTGAACAGTTTCTCTCTCCTTGAGATCTTCAAAAATGTTCTAGGCGTTTTGACCTAAAAATCAGATCTCAAACGGACAGGGAGTTTTCTATCTCTATGTTTTGAGTTTGGTGTCAAGATGACATCTTCCTTAGCATTGTCTGGTTCTTCGTTAATCATGCTTGAAATAGAGTTCATATCAGCGGATATAAGATATCAAATCATTCAAATAAAGATATCATATTAGATAATAATGTTTTTTACTTACGTTATCAGTTCTGTTAAGGCTTCATCAGCTTTTGAAGTCTTGGCTAGTTTTGGAGTTTGATATGCTTTTGAAATGATTGTGTTCATTCTTGTAGCAAGCAGTACTGCGTCCTCCACCATTCTTTCAGTATCTTCATCTTGTGATTCTGTCAAATTTATAGAAGCTTTGCCTTTCTCCTTCTCTTTCTCATTGTCAGCTTATTTTTCTTCAGGCTTCTCTTTTCCATTTTTATTTTTTCTTCCTCCTCATCTTTTTCTTTCTCGTTCTGATTTTTTCTTTCTCTGTAGCTGGCCTGTTTTTCTCTTTGACTAACATGTACACCAATTTGGTCTGCTCTTTTCCCTTTCTATCTCTTGTTGTTAAACTTCTGTTTGTTCCAGGGTAGTGGAGAGATGTGTGTATCCTGAGGTTCATTTTCTTTTTTCTCCACCACATTTTCTTGTTCTTCTTCTGCTGCTTCATGGAAGCTGTCTTCAGGTGCATATTTTTCATCTTCTGAAGGTGTATAGAGGTTGATCTTCCAAGCATACACGACGGATTTCTTCTGCATTCTGCTATAATCTTCCTGTAGTTTATCCGTAATTTCTGCACATGCTGCATAGAACCTTGCATCTTGTGATGGCGTTGGTTTATTTTCATCTGTTAGGGATTTTGAGGATTGACCCTGTTGTTCAAGAGTTGTATTTTTCTCCCTCAAGTAACGGATGATCCCCTCCACTGTACTTGTTATTGTTGCAAATGTTGCAGATTGTTTGTTACCCCAACATTGTGCCATGCTTTGATGAAAGCCATCATGGACTTTGCCAAATCAACCACTGATTGTGTCATTTCATCAGCATTTTCAAATTTCTGTTACAAAAGATAATTGTTATAGTTAGTTTGTTTGATATTACAATAAAAAATAGATATCAGATCACAAAAAAATAGACATCAGATCAGCATATAACACATATCAGATGACAACTATAAAAGAAAGCATACTATAAAACTAAAACATCCTTAACATGAGAGATATCAAAATATGATTATACAGACATCAGATTACAAAATAATACAGATCAGATCAGCTTATAACACATATCAGATCATGACTTTAAAAGAAAGCATACTGCAGAAATAAAACATACTTAACAAAGGGAGATCAAAACACCATTATATAGACATCAGATCAAGAAAAAACAGACATCAGATCACCATAGAACACATATCAGATCAAAAGTATAAAAGAAAACATACTATAGAAATAAAACGTACTTAACAAAGGGACATCAGATTAAGAAAAAACAATATCAGATCAGTATATAAAACATATCAGATCAGAAGTATACTTTGTTTTGTGATGTGGTTGGACCTTTGTTGGATCTGCTGGTATTTTCAGAAGCGTATGCATGCTGTGGATTTTTCACATGCACCTCAGCTGTAGCCCTTTCTCTTTTCCAGCCTTGACCATGTCCTCCCTTTTTCTCTTCGAGTCTTGCTCTCTCAAAGAGTTGATTCTGGCTCCAATTTTTGAAAGTTGGTAGGATTCTTTGAATATCTTTGTGAATTCAGTACACAAGCCTATCAACATAGAATAACTGAAAAATATATGTTAGATGTGAGTTAAAAAAATAAAATGGACTAGATATGAAAGGACAATACACATCAGATGAGAGACTTACAATCAGAAAAGCCAGTGGTCCATGGTAGGCTGTTGATGTTGTGCCATCTTTGTGGAAATACTTTTCTTGGCATTCTACCAATGCTTTGAAGGTGTAGCTACACCAGTTTAGCTGCCTTATTTGGTCAATACTGTTGAGGGATTTTATTAGCCGATATCTGATGTTGTTGATGCTCCCATGAATGTACAAAAATATGGTGGCCAGGTAGATAAGGAAATTCTAGATAAAGTTGATGTCATTGTAGTCCTGATTGTTGACAATGTACTGCCCAAGTTGCTTTATGGTTGGTCTTTTAGTGGATGGCATGTCAAATCTTTGACAGTAGCATTGAACATTCTGTTCATAATTTTCGCCCTTTGACTCAGCAGTTGTATATTCTTCAATCTCATTTGGACCTCTTGGGAAGCAAAGAACCAATTCCACATCTTCTTCAGTAATTGGAATAATTGTATCTTGTTACAGCTCTAGTCTAAACTTGAGAGAGTTGAGTTCGGTGAGCAGGTACTGTCCCAATATGTTAGGCATCTTGCTGTAGTTGATACTGAGGAAGCTGCCAAAGCCTATATCTCTCACAACATTTCTTTGTGGTTCTGAGAGTTTGGAAACCACGTAACTGATTTCGTTTGGAGATGTACTGCAACTGAATCTTTTGGACATCTCATTATTATTATTATCATTATCCTCCTCCAAATTCTCTATTCTAAGTATTTCATTCCTCTTTTCTTTTTTTCTTGTTTTGTTTCATGTGGACATCCGCATCCCCCTGTTTCTTTTCCTTGTTGACAATCACATTAGTCTTTTTCTGTTGTTGTCTCTTCTGGACATCCTTCTTCTGCAATGGTTGAAGAATTTCTTCATTTGTCTTCTTCTTTGCAGGTACTTTCATCCTTTTACTTGGCTCACTTTGGGATGGTTTAACTTCTTGTTGTTTTCTTTTCTTCTCCAATTTACGTTTGTATGTATATTGTAACAAGGGCACATTTGGATTGCTTGGTGGTTGTTCAAAATCTGAACTGTCATCTTGTCTTAAAACAACTTGCTTGTTTTTATCAGACATTATGTATATATTGTTTCCTGTAATATATTAGTAAAAGAATGTTAGCAAAACTATGTTGATATCAGATCACAAGAAAGTAGATATCAGATTAGTAGATATAAGACATCAGATCAAAAAATGAACATATCAGATCAGCATATAACAAACATTAGATCACGAAAAAACAGACATCAGATCAACACATAACACACATCAGATAAACACATAACAGACATTAGATAACTATTTTTGAAAGAAAATTATTTCACAGAACTAAAACAAATTTAACACATAGATCAAATCAGGATATAACAGATATCAGATCAAGAAAATGAAGACATCAGATGAACTCAAAACAGACATCAGATCACTAATTTTGATAGAAAATTATTTCACAAAACTAAAAGAAACTTAACAATGAATATCAAATCAGAATAAAAAAGACATCAGATCGTGAAAAAATAGGAATCAGATAATTAAAAAACAGACATCAGATCACCACTTTTGAAAGAAATCATTTCACGAACTAACACAAAATTAACAGTGAAGATCAAATCAGCATAAAACAGACATCAGATCAACAAAAAAAAAACATCTGATCAACTGAATACAGACATCAGATCAAAACAAAATAGAGATCAGATCAGCTGAATACAGAGACCAGATCAGAAATTATTGAAAGCAAATCATTTCACAGAACTAAAACAGACATCAAATCACAAAATATACATCAGATCAACATATAGTAGAAATCAGATCACAAGAATACAGATATCAGATCAGTAATTTTGATAGAAAATCATTTCAAAGAACTAAAACAAAATTAACAGCATATAATAGACATCAGATCAACTGAAAACAGAGATCGAATCAAATGAATACAAACATCAGATCACAAATTATGGAAAGTAAATATTTCACTGAACTAAAATAGACATCAGATCACGAAAATACAGATATTAGATCAACATATAAAAGACTTCAGATCAAAAAAATACAGACATCAGATCAACATATAACAGACATCAGATCATGAAAATACAGACATCAGATTACTAATATTAATAGAAAATCATTTCAAATAACAAAAACAAAATTAACAGTATATAACAGACATCAAATCAACAGAAAACAGATATCATATCAAATGAATATAAACATCAGATCACTAATTATTCAAAGCAAATCATTTCACAAAACTAAAAGAATCTTAACAGTATATATCAAATCATCATATAACATACATCAGATTAAGAAAATACAGACATCAAATCAACTGAAAATAACGGTTATAAAATTGAAATCCTGTGATACGTATCTATAACAATGAAAAATTTAGGGTTTCGTACCAGTAGCAAAATGTCAAAGCAGCAAGAACGTGTTATCTGAGTTGAATAGCAAGTTTTTCTTCCGATTTAGAGAATTTTTGTAGCGTTTGAGTTGAACAGCAAGTTTTTCTTTGCCAGATGATGGTTATGGCGGTTTCAGAACCTATTTGATCGGAAGAACAGTAGTGATTCGAACAGCAGTGGTGTCTGAACCTATTTGAGGTTAGAAATTTAGATGGTGGTGATATGATGTTGGTAATGGAAAGATGAAGATCGTGGGGATGAAATCGGTTTGAGAGCGCGAAGGAAGGGTTTTGCGTTTTCAGTTTTAGAGCGGAAGAAAGGAAAGTAGTTCGGGTGTAATTTAGTCGCGTGTTTACACGCGTGTATCGATGCTACTGGGCTTCGACACGAGCTACAGTATGAGTAAAATTCATGGTGCTCCTATAGGCCTATGGTATATGAACTCTTTATTTTATTACAATTATTATGATATATTTTTATTGTATATATGACAGTTTATTTTAGGAGTTCCAACCAACTATTTTGCCTAGGACCCCGAAAAGTTCAGGACCGGGACTGCTAGAGAGTAACATTACAGATCAACCTGACAGCGACGCTATCATGGGTAACTTGTTTTCTTGAAGATCCACTGTCATTGAGCCTGCAAGATTTCAGGTAACAGAGAAAGATGAAAAATAGATTAATGCCGTTAAGGAGAAGCTCCAAATGATTGAAAGGAATGACACTTGAGTGTTGGTGGACAGAACTCAAAATCAAAAGAACATAGTAGTAAAATGGGTTTATAGGACGAAACTCAACGCAGATTGTTCTATGAATAAACATAAAATCCAAGTTAGTCATGAAAAGTTATGGTCAAATTTTTGGAGTTGATTTCCCAGAAATTTTTTATCCTGTTGCCCACCTTGATACTATCAGGATGTTATTAGCTTTCGCTGCTCAAAATGGTTGGAAACTTTATCTGCTGGATGTGAAGTCAACTATCTTGAACGATCTTCTTGAATAAGAGATCTATGTTGAGCAACTAGAACGATTTCAAGTCAAGGGTCAAAAAGAAAAAGTTTTGAAGTTGAAAAAGGCCTTGTACAGTCTTAAACAAGTTCCGGGGCTTGGTATAGTAGAATTGATGACCATCTTCGAAGTCTTATATTTGTGAAAAGTCCTAGTGAGGATACTTTATATGTTAAGAACTCATATACTAAAATAATTATTGTATCTGTTTTATGTTGATGATTTGCTTGTCACATGCAGTAATGAGAAGGTGGTGAATGAATTCAAAGATGATATGTTTAAAACTTTTGAGATTTCATATCTTGGTTTATTGTTCTACTTTCTAGGCATGTTGGTAAAACAGGGTGATGTTAAAGTCTTCATATTCAATAGAAATTTTCAAATGAAATTCTCAAGAAGTTTCACATGAAAGATTGCGAAAAAATGAGCACACCGATGATCTAAAGGAATACTACAGAGAGGTTGGAGCATAAAAAGTAGATGAATTAATGTACATGAGCTTGATTGGTTGCTTAATATATCTTTCATTCATGAGACCATACATAACTTAAGAATTGTGCTAGTGAAGTTCATTTTGTAGATGCTAAGAGAATTGTAATATATGTGAAGGGCCTAATTGATTTCGGCATGAAATATTCTGGTCTTAAATTTTTTCAGCTTCAAGGTGGTTTTTCTAACTGTGATTGGGCAGATTCTACTGATGATATTAAAAACACAACTGGTTGTTGTTTTAGTTTTGGTTCTGGAGTTTTATTATGGATTTCCAAAAAATAAGAGGTAGTTGCTCAAAGTACAGCTGAAGCTGAATCCATTGCATTAAATCCTACTGTTAATCAAGCAATTTGGATCCGAAAAATACTTCAAAAGTTGCATATGAAGCAAAATGGTCCTACCGAGATTTTCATTGACAATCAAGCAGTTATATCAATGTCAAAAGATCCATGTTTTCATCGAAAGACAAAGCATTTCAACATTAAACTCTATCATTTGAGAGAAAAGCAAAAAGATGGTGAAAGAAAGTTATTTTTTTGTAGGACAGATGAGCAAACCGCACACATCTTAACAAAAGTACTACCCAAAGCAAGATTTGAAAAGTTAATAACCAAGTTAGTTGTATGCAAAAACTAAGGAAAATGAGGAGTTTGTTAATAATTTTCCTTTAGTTGTTTTAACTTAGTCTTTGAGTCTTATGCATGTTTATCTCGTGGCTTAATTCTAGGAGTTCTTGTTGCTTAATTCTAGGGTTGAATTGATATTTTTTTTTCATATTTTATGCACTATTGGAGTAAGGTAGAAGTAGTTGTCTTATTCCTCTATAAATATCATCAATGAATAAGAAGTCCAGTAGCTTCTAAATTTTAATATATTTCTACTATTTCATTATTCATATGGGGGCCGGACCAAATAAATCCAAAATAGAGGGATCTGGATGGTAATATTTAAAATTTGGAGAAGGTGGACGGAAAATAGACCTACCGGATTTAGAAAATCCAAATGATCTAATTATTTAGAAATTCGGATTTACAAAATCTAAAAATCTAATTAATGAGAACATTCGGATTTTCTAAATCCGAAAGTATATTAAATTCATATAAAGTCGAATTTAATTTATAAAAATTTTCTGAAAAAGAAAAAGAAAAAAAGAAAGAACAAATCGGATTTCAATTAGAATTCGGAAAACTAAAACCCGAATTTTGACTACCACTATAAAAAATCCGATTAAAAGTTACAAAAAAAAGTATATTAAAAAGGAAAATAAGATTCAAATTTCCAAAATCTGAATTTAAGCAATTCAGATTTTTAATATCCGAATGTTGTAGTAATTCAAATTAGCTAAATCCTAATTTTTTTAGTAATTCGGATTTGCAAAATCCGAATTTTTGCGAGACTATAAAAGACCAAAACCCTAGAATTTTCCTCATTTTCTCTTCTTCTGCTTCCCTCAATAATTCTCTCTCTAGCGGATCTGCAATATTTTCTAGAAAATTTTTTATTTTGGCTAAATTTTTTCGAAGATCTACGTCACGGTGTGTTCTCGTTGTCAGGTAAGTCACGATTTAAGTGTTTTACGGTTGATTTCTCATTTTTTAAACGATTTTAACGAGATTAGATGATATTTTGAGTAGTGATGTATGTAGTTGATGAAATTTGGTTAGGAAATGCACGTATTAGTAACATAGGACTAAGATTTGTGTAATTTTTGTGGACATTTTAATTATTAGTCATGCATGAAAGATTTTGGTAGGATCTGGGTTTGCACTTGCTCGATTTACCACGCAACAAAATTTCTATTAAAGCGGAATCTTAGAAAAGTACCTTTGAAGCGTGCACTTGGTGATTCTCTTGTATGCCTCATGACTATGACTTCACGTTGTGTGGGCAACGAACTAGAAGTCAATTGATCAGCTACTCACCACAATCCACCTGCTAGAAAACTCTAGCCCCGCAGCACCTGGCACGTACTATAAACGCACCGCCCGCAGAGAGAGAAAGCTACGCGCAGCTGGTATAGACCAAGGCCAAAATTTCAGCCACTAGAAACCCAAAAACCAGCCGCACACTTTCTTGAAAATTCGACTTGGAGAGAGAAACGTTTTCTCTCTCTAGAATTCTCTCTCTCTAGAAATCCTGTGGATTAATTGTGTTATTGTATTTTCTGAATGACTGATCCCTTGTCTATTTATAGAGTTACAAGAGAGACTCCAAGTTGGTTTAGGATTGGTCTTCCTATTGGGTTTCTGTTTTCCTTCAATCCTGTTTCTGGACTGATACAGATTCTGTTTCCTTCAATCCTGTTCCTGGACTGATACACTCCCAACTGTCACAGGGATTCACTTATCCCAATCCAGTTCCTGGGATGAATCACTCCCAACTGACACAGGGATTCACTTATCCCAAACCAGTTCCTGGGATGATTCACAACCAACTGACACAAGGATTAATTAATTTCTCAATTAATTAAATCTACTTTTGTCAACAACCCAGTACATAATTAATCGTACCACTAACGGATTAATTATGGCACTACCAACCTACACCAGAATTGCTTCTGGAACAACTTAATTAAATTATATTCATAATCTCCCCACATCAAAGATATAATGCTCGTTAATTCATTAATTTACTGATAAATTAATTCATCAACTTCTTAATATTCCGAGACTAGTACCACTCGACCTTTTTACTATACCGGACATAAGTCCACTGGCCAGGTTTAGTATAATAAACATTTCGAGCTCATCTCGGGAGCACCATCACCCCGGACGCACCGGTACATGGTTTCCTTTCGACCAGCAGTAGCACACCAAGTAACTAAACACGCGCACCCAACCCACCGAGACTATTGGCCACATTTGACCTCACCCATTGGCAGATCAAAGTACACTATGTCTAATCCTCATGCCCACTCGAGTCTAGGGATTTAGAGATAGAATACAAGGATCGATTTGTCTATTAAATCAGTACAAGACAAATCATTCCTAAGAGTCAAGTTCAATATGCCCCGGGCATATCTATATGATTCAATTAGTTTAGACAAACTAATTATCTGAATCACATAATAACCTAGACCGACAGTTTGTCCAAAGCTGTCTCGGTTACGAACCTCATTTATATATTATGTCTTTCAACCAATGATGAGATCTACTGTGTCACACCAGACACCTCATCATCTACTTACATAATATAAATGGACATAAAAATGCACAACAAAATATGATTGAAACACAAATCGATATATTAAACTGGGAAACTGTACAATACAAGCATAGCTTATGTATTCTACTCCAACAATGCATTAGTTGTGTAATTATGCTAATTACAATTTTAATATGATTAGATGATATTTTGAGTAGTGGTATACGTATTGGATGAAATATGGTTAACAAATACATGTATTAGTAGTATATGACTAATATTTGTGTAAGTTTTGTTGATTTTTTAATTAGTAGTCATGCATTAGTAGTGTAATTATTCTAATTACTATTTTAAATATGATTATCGTAAGTGGTAATGAAATTATAATTAAAATCGTAATGTTGTAGATTGTTTATAATGTTGTGGGTTGTTTCATGTAATGTGGTTTATAAATTTGATTGATAAAAAATTTTGATTACGAAAATCAAAAATTAATTGTTATAATGACCCTTTTACGATTGACATGTATAATGGCATTTAATGGTCCGTATATTTTTAATTTCTATTGGACATCTACGTTTGATTTTGATAACCCTCTGAATCCGGATCATTCAATAGTCGTTAATCTTAGAATGTCAAGGGATGATTTGATAGAAAGCATTTGCAATGTATTTGCGGTGTTAATGAATTCTTGCAAAATCACACTTACAACGTTTTTTGAAGTGGATGGGAGTAAGAGAAAAGTAGTAATTACTTCTGATGCTATGCTGGATTTTTTTATACTTTTCGACCATGAAGTTTTATTTATGTGTACATCGGTATTGAGGAAATTCAGTCTTCAGATATAGTTGATAGACGAAATGTTGCTTCGAGTTCTTCACATGGCGGAGAAGGTCAATTTGATTATGGATTCCGTTATGATTTTGAAGAGAAGACAGGGGACTTGGATTATAACATTGAGGACGATGATGACGTTAACCATGAATTCGAGAGTGATTTTTGTTTTGATTCTACGGAGTTCAGTTCTGAGGAAAGCTCAGATGAGATTGGGATGTATAAAGGGGGAAATTTCATCTACTCTGATGTGAGACACCAAGATCCGTACTCATTGATCGGGATGAATATGCGTTGCCCCGATATAAAGGCAATCCTGAGACTATAGGCCTCGGAACTGTTTTCAAACAATGGGAGGAAGCACAACGGGCCATATCCGCATGGAACGTGGTAAGGCACAGCGAATATGTAAATTTCGAGAGAAATAAAACAACATGGTGCGTGGAATGGAATAGTAGATGATTTGAGACACCCGAAGGTTATTCCCCATGTGCATGGAAAATTTGGGTTTCAAAAAAGAATCGTACTCACGATAAATGGGAAGTGGTTCTTTGGTGTCTGAGTCACAATTGCCTTGGAATGGCCGTGGGAAATGACCACCACAATGTGACATCATCGACAATAGCGCCAATGATAATGAAACAAATTGAACAAGATCCGGAGTATCCAATGGTAGCTATTCAAATTGACATGAAGGAGAAGAAAGCATGGCACGCGAGAAGGAAGGCCATCGAGTTGGTATATGGTAATTGGGTCACAAATTTTGTTAAGTTAGTGAGGTAAGTTATAAATGTTGATTTTTTAAAAAAAAAATTTTCATGGAATTACTTGTTATATGATAATTGGGTGATTTCTGTGGTAATGGTTTGTTAATGTAGGTTTGTTGAAGCCTTACAATCGTCCAATCTAGGGATGATTGCAGAATGGGAATACCAGGGAAGGGAGAGTGAAATGGACAATTCTGAGAGGCATTTCAAATATTTGTTTTGGGCATTCGGTCTAGCCCGAAGTACGTTTGGGAGATTTTGTCCACCAGTGGTTAGCATAGACGGGACACATTTGCGTGGTGGATATAAGGGAAAGTTGCTGGTTGTCATCACAGTTACCGCAGCACGTCATCTTCTTCCACTAGAGTATACAGTAGTTGACGACGAAACTACTGAGAGTTGGAGCTTTGTCATTAGAAACCTCATTTGTCATGTCTTTGTTCAGCGTGTGACGTGTTTGCTATCCGATCGAAATGTTGGGTTGCTCGCCTGATTTAGAGACTTGGAGGAATGGGAAGAAGGTGTTACAGGTCACCATAGATTTTGCCTGTGACACGTTCGAAGCAATCTAATGACACATTTTTGTGGCAATTGATTTAATAGTCTGTGTTGGGAAATGGATGCATGTTGTCAATCTCAGAAGTTTGATAGAGTAGGTGCTGAGCTGTTTGAATACTTTCAGGACGCCTTTCGGTATTTGCAGGATATCGGTGCTGATAAGTGGAGTCTTGCACACGATAGATTCTATCGCTGGGGTAACCTAACGATGAATATGGCAGAAAGTTACAACAGTCCATTGAAAGACGTTCGATCTCTTCCTATTCGAGCAATCATTGAGTCAACCTTCCAAAAAACAAAAGAGATATTCCGCCAGGAAAATGAAAAGTCTCGTAAATGCAACACTCAATTTTCTCCTCTTTTGTGGGAAAAATTCAAGGATTACGATATTCGAGCTAGGGACATCAGGTTGAACCTTATGACTGGACGAATAAAATCTTCAAGGTTAGTACATTTGTGTGTTATGATGGCAAAGGAGGAAACATACACACTGTTGATTATCAGTCGTGCACATGTACTTGTCATAAGTGGCAAACCTATAGGTTTCCGTGCTCACATGCCTTCTCTTGGTGATAATCCATTCATTATTGTGGATGACTTGCTTACGGTCCAAAACTGGAAGAGGCAATTCGGGCATGACAATTTCGTCCCAATCCCACCGAGAGAGTATTGGCGAATAGACATTGACTGGAAGTTGAATATAGACTACGAAAGGCTCGTCGTTCATAATGCACAGCCAGGAAGGAGAGAGAAGCAGAGATTTACAATGCAAATGGATCACTGTAGAAGATGACGTATTGGTCAATGCACGAGGTGTGGAAGTACGGCCCATCGAGCAAGAATGTGTCCCGTCTCGCATCCCAGAGCAGATCGAACAAGGCTTGGCAGACTATACGACGCTGATGACATTATTTGATGTTCATATTGGTGTTTTGTTTAGTTATTTTTGTTTTGGTATATGTAATAGGTACAATTGTTTATTAGTGTTTTCATGATTAATTGAAGTTTTGGTATATGCAATAGGTAGAATTACTTATTTGAAATTCATATTGTTGTTTTGATGAGTTATTGAAGTTTTGGTATATGCAATAGGTAGAATTGCTTATTTCAAGGTCATATTTGTGTTTTGATGAGTTGTTGAAGTTTTGGTATATGCAATAGGTAGAATTGCTTATTTCAAGTTCATATTCGTTTTTGATGAATTATTGAAGTTTTGGTATATGCAATAGGTAGAGTTGCTTATTTGAAGTTCATATTGGTGTTTTGATGAGTTATTGAAGTTTTGGTATATGCAATAGGTAGAATTGCTTATTTGAAATTCATATTGGTGTTTTGATGAGGTATATGAAAACTATGAAAAAAAATTTTAATATTTTTTTACAAATTCATATTATAAATATCCGAATTTAATTAAATTCGGATTTTAGTAATCCGAATTCAATTAAATTCGGATAAATTAAATCCAAATTTTTAAATTAATTCGGATTTTCCAAAAAATAAATTCAGTTTCGAATTTCCAAAATCCGAAACTGGATTTTAGCTACTGCTCATGTTTCGGATCAAAATCCGAAACATGATTTTGCAAAAGCGTCGGTTGAATCCCGTTATCATTTGGATTTGCAAAATCCAAATTAATAGAATTTGGATTTTGCAAATCCGAATGCGGGTAGAATTTGGATTACTCGGATTATAAAAAGGGCCAGCCCCATTTTTCTTCTTCTTCCAATTTCCTCTCGCCGGCATTTATTTTCCTCACTCACCGAATTTTTCGTTTTCGGCCAACTAGACCTCCAATCAAAAATCTAAATCAATCAAAACATTCATCTCATCACAAGGAACAAAACCATATATTCCAATCTAGATTTTGTTTGGCTTTTTACATATCCCAAAAATCAAAACCCGTCAAATTTTCATAGATTTGTGACAATCCGGCCAGTGTTTTAGTGATAAAATACCACCAAAATACTCTCCTAGTTGAACTCTACAAAGCGCAATGAAAGTTTTTTGGATTTAACGTTGGACCGCCGACTGCCATCGTCGGACCGCCACATAATGCCGCCCGCCGTCACCAGACCGCCGCCAACGCCACCCGAAAAACAAAAAAATTGTAAGTCTGACCTATTTATTATTCTTAATTTATTAATATTATTAATATTGTTCTTTTATATTTGTTTATTTCATATTTAGTATATTTGGTAGATTTAATATAATTTATAGGAATTTAGAGAATTATGGCATTGCCGGCGCATAGGTTGTTGTATATTTATAATTGTGTGTTGATTGAAACATATAGTGATGTGTTTATGTTTTATGTACTGATTAGGAATTCGAAAACGTTATATTTACTGCCATTATGCTGTCGAAATTTTTTTTCTAATTAAATTCTTAACTTTATTCATTCAATTTAGGTACAATGGCGTCATCCAGCAGCTCACAAGGTCGTCGCCAATATCTTAACCATGGACCAATAGATTCTGAGCTACTATATATGCAGCAGAGACACCGTTCGCATAGTGTATAGTTAGGTTCGGAAGGGTTTCACTCTCGGATGCTCAAGTGTCGAAGGGCAGATGGTGGGATGTGGGCACCATTGGCAGTGGAACCATCCCAAGTTTACGATGAGATTGACCGCTTTGGATTTGGGGGTCTTTGCCGCGTGGGGTTGATCAGACTCGACCATTCACTTATAACGGCATTGTGTGAGAGATGTCGCCAAGAGACTCACACATTCCACTTCAACTTCGGAGAGGCCACAGTGACGTTGCAAGACATCCAAGTACTTTTTGGCCTGGCGACACACAGGGATCCTGTTACGGGTGTATGTTTTGAATACACACCCCAACAATGATCCCATTAGTGTGAAAGGCTTTTGGGTTTCCCTGTGCATGGGGATAAGTTGAGGAGCGCCAGTTTACATTTCGATGTTCTTAAGAGTGCCATCAGGGCACCATTGGCAGGTCATGGGGTTGACCCATTGGTACATAGACAGAGGGCTCGATGCTACATCATCTACGCCTGCTTCGGTTTGCTCTTTGTGGACATCGTCGGCAACTACGTTTGCCTATATCTTCTACAAAATATAGAGGATCCTCAGAGGTGTTCGAGACTTAGTTGGGGTTCTACAGCTCTCTATAGTTTGTACCATGGCCTCTGCATGGCTTGCCGGCGACAATCACATGATATTACGCGTTTTTCGCTCCTACTAAAGGTAAATTAATTTTTGGATTTTTTTTGGATTTACGTTCATATGTTTATTTTATATTTAGGTGCTTTTTTATTTTATTGTTTTCACATTATTTATGTTCATATCTAATTTTATGTTAATATCAATTTAATTTTATAATCCAAATATGGGCTTGAGAGCGTATTCGTGCTGTCAAGCCAACTAGAGTGGCTGTTAGTGACAGACCGTTGATTGGTTGCCCTTTGGCAGAACAGTGGCACACCCCAAAGAAATTTGACAGCACGACTACTCATTGTTTGTCCACTTTCAGAGATTAGCTAGAGGGACTCCGAAATGAGGAGGTTAGTTTAAATTTAGTTGTCAAATTCAATGATTATTTAAATATTATTGATAATTATTAACGTTTTGATCGGTTTTCTATTTATTTTTTCAGTTTCTCTTGTAGCCTTATCTGGAGGACAATTTGCTTGAAGGTTACCTCCCACCATACTATTGAGAATGGAGGGAGTGTTGGATGTCTAACACTTGGATGGTTTAATACGACGCACACGAGCCACATGAGGCTTCGAGGTACTCCACCAATTTGGCTGCGATTAGCCTATCCCTGGCCCCCCAATGATTTATCCTATGCGTGCGGATGTATACGAAAGGGAGCATAGTAAGGGTATGGGAGGCAGGCCGAACGCTGACTGTCGGCTTGAATGTACTCGTTACACTCAGAATTGGCGAGCTAGGATGTCAGCTAAGCATTTATCTGACGCTATGCCTGAGCATCCTCAAGTAGCTGACGCGGAGTACCATAGCTGGTATAACTGCAGAATAGTGCAGCTCATAAACGATCCAAATAGAGATGATCCCACTCAGATCGGCTACCGTGGTGCGATGAACCGAACCAGAGTGTACGTAAGTGTTTCATTTGGTATTTGTTTAAATTATTTTAAATTTATGCCATCATTATCTATTTTTTTCCTAACTATTACACTTCTTTTATTTTTTATAGTCGGATCAGATGAGTGAATGGTACAACAGGGGCATTCAATTTCAGACTGATTATTATCGTAGAGATGACGCTCACCGTGAAGTACTTCAATTCATCAAGGAGATGTCCAGCTTTTCCAGAGTGCCCTCACGCTTGGGTTTTAACATCTTCAAGAATTCCTTGATGGTGGTTCCCAATTACTCGTGGATGATCCATCTTCTTTCACTCAGGCCCCTATTCCGGCTCGCCAACAAAGGCACTCTCCTCCAAGGGGGGAGGCAGAAAAAGCAGGGCCATTCATGAAGAGCATGGAGTTCCACTACATGTGAAACATATTGGGGGTGAAGATGAAGAAGCTGACGATGATGAGGAGGAAGATGATGACTCCAGCGATGATGATGGTTGTTCGCCGCCTGCCAAGGGGTCCAGGTGGAGGTGGAGGTGGAGGTGGAGATGGAGGTGGGGGTCCAGGTGGAGGTGGAGGTGGAGCTCGAGGTAGACGTTCTCGAGGTGGAGGTTCACAGGATTCAGGTTCTAGTACCGGACCTATTTCTAAGAGAGTAGGTAGAAGAAATGCGCCTCCACCTTAGAGATATAGATTTAGTATTTAATTTTTTTTATTGTATATTTTGATATTGAGATTTTATAATATTTATCATATTTCAACATTTCACATTTTTTGTTCTTTATATATTTTTGGATTTAGTTTAATATGAATATTCTTTCGTATTGATTTATTTATATTTAAATTTTGGTACATTACAAGCTGTGATGTCATTCTTCCTAACTAATTAAATTAAATAAACACTTTTATTTTTATTTTTTTTACCATAATTCGAATTTCTAAAATTCAAATTCAAACATTTCGGATTTTATAAATCCGAATTATTTTAATTCAATTAATTAATTTGCGAAAATTTCATTTTCATAATTATCTTTAATTTTTTTTAAATGACAAATTCGGATTTATAAAGTCCGAATTCCAATTATTTCGGATTTATAGAATCCAAATTTAATTAATCTAGTTAATCACCTCAATTAATTTTTAATTTGAAACGGGTTATTGAGATTTCGGATTTTTAAAATCCGAATATTGATAAATTCAAATTTCAAAAATCTGGATTCATCTCCATTCGGATTTTGAAATTTCGAGAGGCCCCTTTTCGGCCACAAATTTTTATTTCTTATTTTTTTGTCCAAAGATTGATTTTTAGAATCCAAATTTAATTAATCTAGTTAATCACCTCAATTAATTTTTAATTTGAAACGGGTTATTGAGATTTCGGATTATTAAAATCCGAATATTGATAAATTCAAATTTCAAAAATCTGAATTCATCTCCATTCGGATTTTGAAATTTTGAGAGGCCCCTTTTCGGCCACAAATTTTTATTTCTTATTTTTTTGTCCAAAGATTGATTTTGGGAATTTTTTTGGTCAAAAATTCTTATCCATATAGAGCAAAACATTATATCAGTAATAACTATTTAGACGACTACTAAAATTTGAAATTGCTTTTGGTTATAGTACTAGGTAAATATAGGTTATGGTGTGGCATGGCATTCTGTACTTCGTTGCAAGCGGCTAAACAAACCTTGCATGTTCAAATTTGGCATCCAAACGTTTCTCGTCAAGTTTTGCTTTTAGCATTGTATGCAAAATATGATTGGAGATCTAGGGAATTGTTTTGGGAGGAGAAATTTGAGTTTTCGTTTTTTTTTTTTTTTTAAATAATCCCACAATTTCCAAAAGACAAGGCAAGACGAATCGGTGTGATTGGATACCTTTTATTAAATATTTAACAAAAAATTTAAAAAAAGTTTAATAGAATGACTTCAAGTTTTGGAAGAAGATAATTAGGAGGAGTCATTTTACTATAACAACACCACGACATAGTGCTCCAATCTTCAGGCTACCAAAATTATTGCAGATTCGCAGGAAAAGCAAAATCCCTATTAGTGCTCCAAGTTTTCCTTTTTACATTCAACAAAAAGATTCAAGGGCAGTCAAGACCTCCGAATCTATAAACACAAAAAATTTCCAACTTTCTCTTAACCAAGTGTCTTAAGATTAATTCATATAAATCATTCCTTGGCTATTCTCCCCTTAATTATCACTGAATAGATACCATCAAGGAACTTTGATATCTCTTATTTACATGGCATTTTTTATTTAACAGAGCAGTTAATCTGGAAACAATTCCATCTAATATCAATGTATGAGTTGGAGGAGGTGGACGAATCAAGAACAAACGATGAAGTTTTTTCAGTGTTTTTCTCGTTTTGTTTCAGTTTTGGTGTAAATGTAGCCGGATTTCAGCTAATCTTTCGCTTGGTGTTTTTCAGTTGATGAATAAAAATTTTAGTTTCCAATAATCTATATTAATATATTATGATAAAATAGTATTCCTTTGGCTTCAGATGCAATCAGAGGGGCTTTGGCCTCCTTGTGTGCATATTTGTTCTTTGTGTCCATATTTGTTCTTTTTTTTTTTTTTTTTGTCTTCTTGGCATTTGGAGAATTGTGCTTTGAGGAGGAAGAGGTCTAAACTCATTCCTCCTTGTACTAGTATAAATTTGGTTTATTAACACATGTGAAAATATCTTAATATATAAAAATTTGTCACATTTTAGACTATTGTGACACGAAATTTTAGTGTTCTTATATGGTGCCGTGATAATAGGTCTAACAGCTATCAAAGCAAAACGCAGGTTGATCAGACCCACCGTTTTTGCCTACGACCGGTCCGACATTCGTGTCATGAGTCGCGGGCATATGCTCGCATACAAGTTCAAGCTATTTTGGCGTAGGCACGCGAGTGGGACGTGTGACATATAATATAGAGTAGGAATTTCAGTACCCGCTAAAAGTTTATTTACTTAAATAGTGGTATACACTCCTCTCTTTTTCCAATGTGGGACTAAAGTTTCCTTATTATTATCACATTATATAGTGCATTAATATAAATAAAGAAATTATATATTTTATAATGTTTATAATTATAATTATTAATGTGTTAATATTAACAAAAATAAATATGATATACATTTGATATAAATTACACTAAACAATATCACTATATTCTCATAAAAATACATTACATTTGTTGACGTCATAATTTAAATATATTACCACAACTACATTAAATGTCACAATAAGATTTAATTTGGTGTTCCAATAACACATTTATAGAGATATCAATTATGTAATGTTAATTGATGTGCTAATAGAGGCCAATTATCGCATTTCGTATTTAGTGTGAGAATATGAGAGTGTCAATAAGCTAATTTTGTACTAGTGTTGTGGGACATACCCTGCCAAGGACCATTGCTAATTCATACTTTACAAATATAATAGAACTCAGCTATTTCCTCCAATCAGCACAAAACGGGATTTTGCAGACTTTTGGAGGGTTTAAAAGGGGGACTGAAATCGAATTTTATAAAATTTGCAATTGGGTTTTGGATCAGATTGAGTGTTAGTCAAGAAGGGTGAAGGTTAAGGGTAGAAGAGGGACAGAGAAAGGAGAGATGGGCGGCAGGAACTGCAGAGAAGGAAGAGGAAGCTGGAAGCCATGGTTTTTTAAAGAAAAAGATGAACAAGAAAGGTGGAGGCTGATTTTTTAGAAATAGACAAATAAGAAAACCGAACAGAAACTATAAACGGGAGAGAGATGAGAGGGTAAAAAAAATTGGAAATAAATAGACATTTATTATATTTTTATTAGGTCGTACAGGAAATGCTACAAAAGATCTCATGCCAGGAGAAAGAGGGATGTTTTGGTTAAAAAAATTGTTTAATGGATATTTTTTGGGGATGTTATAGGCCATTGATGTCATACATAAAATGAAAGGGTCATAGGTAAGGACCTGCTTGGTTGAAGGTTAGGAATCGGAATTTGTATGAATATGATAGTAGTATGGAATGGCAATGGTTGTTAATTTGGAATGAAAATAATTGTCGGTGCTTGATTCATTTTCTGGAATGATCTCCTTCGTCAACATTTCCCTTCTCAAACACCATTGTCTCCCTCTTTCCCTATTCTTACACCACAGTCACAAATTGACTCCTCTTCTACTTCCTTCCGCCACTAATTCCCGTCATGATCTATCACAAGCATGAATCCCAAACTGAAATCCCCTCCTCTTATTCCCTCAGCCACCACAATTTTTCCCCCAATCAAACCCATCTGCTCATTAAAACAGAGAGACAATTACACTTCTCAAAATAATTGAACAGCAATAGACAAACAATTACACTTATCAGAATAGTTAAACAGCAACAGAAAGACAATTAAGTAGTTCGATCCCAACAAAAAATAACTAAATAGAGGAAAGAAAAAGTATCTAGATAGAATTATTTTTTTTTCAATTCATCACACTATTTTCTCATTTTCGAAATTCTCCAGCATTCCGCAACATTTTGCCCTATTTTGCAGCATATGACGATCTGGACAACTGGCGGGGCATGAAAAGTTTTCCTAAGGAGAATGCGATTTTTTAGATCCGTGAGTGGTTATGGTCGTGATAGTTTTTTGAAAAGGTAGTGTAGATGGGGTTTTGATTTGTGATTGAATGAGTGTTGCGGTGGTGGCGGGAGAAGCAGTAACGGTGGTGGTGGTGATGGCACGAGAAGCACAAAATGGTGGTGGTGGTGGTGGTGGTGGTGGTGAGTGTTTCGGGTGGTGGTGGTGAGTGTTTTGGAAGAAAAAAAAAAAATGGAAGAAAAATGTAACAGCGAGGAGGAGAAAGAGGGAGATGAATTAAGGAAGAAGAAGAAGAAGAAGAGAGATGGAGGAGCCGTCCATTCCAACATTTTCAATCCCACCAAATGCATTGGGATTGGGCTAAGGCTGAGTATGTGGTAATCAAATACTGTACTCAAAGCTAAATTTATGAATGAAGCAAAGGTATTAATAAATAATGGAATTACTCCCATTGATTGACTCTCATTCCCACTAACCAAGCAGGCCCTAAATATTTCAGGTGGCAGAAGGGAATTTTTTGTCATTTTTTAAATTTTAGAGGTGTTTTTATATTTAGAGTAAAGTTTAAGGGATAAAATATAATTTATCCTAAAATTTAAGTTCAATTCTATTTTATTTTGAGAGTCAATAAAAAAAAAAATTCAATCAAGTATGTAGCGTAAGAATTCATGTAGTAGCGCAGTGGAAAAATGCAGTTAATTCATGTAGTACAGAGAAAGAATAAGCTCCAAAAAGATTAACAGATTTATTGTAGAAATATTATATTAAGCAAGTAATAAGTGAACACATAGAATAACAAATTGGAAAATGACAGCGGACATTAATTATTAATCACTCCAAGGCCAAATTTTAGAACTGATTACTAGCAATCGTCCTCCAAACACTTAAACAGATGTGTATTAAAATAAAACAGAAGAAATGAATTAACATGCACCAATTAACTCCTTCATTTGTAGCTTCTTGGAGGAATTAAGGATTGATCGAATATTCCAGGTTGCAAAGTGTCTGGTAAAATTGAGTTCCCTGCCCATAAGCAACACGAACCCCTTCAATCATTCTAGCGATGCAAGTCTTGCAAACTTCAGGAGAAGCATCCCCTGTGCATTGAACCGACCCGTATAGATTTCTTGACCCGGAAAGCTCAACAACCCCTTTAGCAAACATCTTCTTGGATGCGTAAACTTCCTCCGACAGCCCCACAAAAAAATCATTCAATTTTTCTACTGAAACAACTCCGCTTAAATCCTGCTTCTTCAAAACGAACCAACCCTCCTCATGATCATCAAGTTTGCCGTAATAATCGATATTTGAGTACCTTAACACACAACCCTCGAACCAAGCAAATGCTGATTTTTGGACCGGACATTTTCCCCGAATCCATTTCACTATTTTACCAACACAGGTTTGGCAATCTGCGCTTGAGATATCACCTCGACATTGAACCTTGCCGTAGGTTGGATCGATGTTTTGTTCCACTCCGGCTGAACCATAAGCAAACCCGGTCGGAGTTGAAGGAGCCGTAATGGAAAGGTTGTACAAAACCAGGTCCAAGTTTTTCTCATACTGACTCCCCAATGTGAAATTTTCTGCCGGGTTTGCAAAGTTTAGACAATTATGTTCGATAGGCTTAAAAAGATCCACTTCTCCGGCGGCCGCCATTCGCGCAAGAACCGCAACGGAGACAAGGCTGACTAAAAAGCTTATTAGTTTTGAGGAAGCCATTTTTGTGAAGAAGCAGGATGATTGAACTTGAATATTGGTTCCTCTACAGCTAACCCTGGTGTCGTCTGTTTAATTTATATACAAGTTCTTGTGTTGCCCAACCTGCAGGCTATCCCTTTTTTTGTTGTAAGTATACTAATGGCCACTATGTGGGGAGAAGTATCCCGTTGTCATGAACCCCATAAACATATCACACTGAACGGCCCCAATGTTCCTTTCGAATTCAATATTTTGTTTCATTCATATATGGGCATTTGTGTTAGAGGTACCTCCAATCACGCATCGTTAACCCATAATACTTATGTATAATATAAATAATTTAAAGGTCATTTCATCCATTACTAATTGGTTTAGGGTTAGATCTAATGTTGGATCAATAAATTTAACAATTTGATACGCGCTTGAAAAGATACGTAAGCACACGACTCTACAATCAAGCGGAAGGTGGACTCCAACTCAATGCATATATTTCCCTCTGCTGAGAATCATGCAGAAATGTACCAATAATCCAAGGCAACTTCAAATATTACTCAAGACTCATAATTCCATTAACAAGCTGTTCATTTAACAATCACGCTGAAACCCAGAAATCTATCACAATTCACGTAGAGGCATGCTGTTCGGAGGATTGCACGTCTTCGTCCCTTAACTTTACTATTATATAACTTCTAACCTAGTAACTTTTTAACTTATTTAATCAAGTCCTTAATCAGCTTTCAATTTTAGCCAATTAGCCCTCAACTTTACAAATTCAACTTCTAGGTCCAGAAAACCGACATCTTTTTATTTTGAAATCTTAGGGACGTTTATTTGGTAGGAATAAGAATATGAATGTGAAAATCAAATTTCTTTAATAAATATTTCATAATTTATTAAACAATTCAAAGGCAATTAGATTC
This sequence comes from Knoxia roxburghii, assembly GCA_030378225.1. Taxonomy (NCBI): domain Eukaryota; kingdom Viridiplantae; phylum Streptophyta; class Magnoliopsida; order Gentianales; family Rubiaceae; genus Knoxia; species Knoxia roxburghii. The sequence goes on along the minus strand of CM059420.1, from coordinate 36,427,078 downwards.
ACTTAATGATTATAAAGTTATAAAATTTTGATAGTTTCTATTCACATCCGGTAAACTATATGAATAGGTGTGAAGGGGGTCTTACATTATGTATGAAATTTGATTTCCATAGACAAAATATTTTATTTTAATAAACATAATGTCCATTTATGTAGGTATACTATTCATTTCAATTGATATGAAAATATTATATTTAAAATATTATTTGTTAATTTTAATAGCAACGGAGAAATTTCAGTGTAATATATTTAATAATTTATTTCAGTATGCATAATTATATCTTAATTATTTCCTTCGTTCAAGAATGCTCAGAATAAAAATATTATTTTTTTGAAATAAAATATTAAAATAAAAAGTATTATTTTCTAAGGATGAAGGTAGTAACAGGAATGAAGAAAATTTTATTCAAGTTACACAATAATTCATCTCAATAGTAATAATATTCATTTTAATATCAAGAAATTTTTAATAAATTGATTATTCATTTCACGAAAATGCTATTTTAGAAAATTTTCAAAATTTTAGAGGATCTTTTCACAATCAAAAGTTCATAAGTTTTATAAATAAACATGAAGCAAGTGGTGTGATGACGTCATCATCACAAACACCGACGGCACCACCGTAGTCACCGACTAAGTTCTCGCCGAATTCTGACATGTTAAAGCAATTAACAACTAGAGTCAGTAATTAAGTTCCAAAAAATTGCATATCAACAATTGGTTTGTTTTCACAGTTTCGGACAGTCAATGGTCACATCATTTTCTGAAAACCTTATCGGCGGCCGGCTGGACGAACACATCATAATAGATTACTAGAGAGCAGGGCCGGTCCTGAGCAGGACAATAGCCTAGGGCCCAAACTTTGAAGGGGTTTAAAGTTTTAGGTATTAATAAATTATTTTTAAATTTATTTTTAATTCTTATTAATTTTATGATAATTTTTAATACTTTTTTAAAAAATTTAACCGTTATTCTCATCAATTTTCATAGTTTTGGTATTCGAAGGAAATTTTGGAGAAAATTGATGTTGATGTTGTCATTTAAGATTTTGTAACTCGAAAATCTAGTATAACCCATTTTATATTATTTTAACATGTTATGTATGAGATGATGATATTTTTTTGTTATTTTATTAGTTAAATTATATTCATTTAAAAATAACGAGTTATTTTATTATAATTATTATGATACATTTTTATTTTATATATCAGAATTTATTTTAGGAGCCCAAACCAATTATTTTACTTATGGCCTAAAAAGTTGAGGACCGGAACTGCTGGAGAATAACATTACAGATCAACTTGACAGCCATACTATCATCGGTAACTTGTTTCCACGGCCTTGAGGATCCACGGTCATTGAGCCTGCAAGATTTGAGGAAACAGAGAAAGATGGAAAATAGATTAATGCCGTTAAGGAGAAGCTCCAAATGATTGAAAAGAATGACACTTGAGTGTTGGTGGACAGACCTCAAAATCAAAAGAACATTGTAGTAAAATGGGTTTATAGGACGAAACTCAATGCGGATTGTTCTATTAATAAACAAAAAATCCAAGTTAGTCATGAAAAGCTATGGTCAAATTTTTGGAGTTGATTTCCCAGAAATTTTTGATCCTGTTACCCACCTTGATACTATCAGGATGTTATTAGCTTTCGCTGCTCAAAATGGTTGGAAACTTTATCGGCTGGATGTGAAGTCAACTTTCTTGAACGGTCTCCTTGAAGAAGAGATCTATGTTGAGCAACCAGAACGATTTCAAGTCAAGGGTCAAAAACAAAAAGTTTTGAAGTTGAAAAAGGCCATGTAAAGTCTTAAACAAGTTCTGGGGCTTGGTATAGTAGAATTGATGACCATCTTCGAAGTCTTATATTTGTGAAAAGTCCTAGTAAGGATACTTTATATGTTAAGAAATCAGATACTAAAATAATTATTGTATCTGTTTATGTTGATGATTTGCTTGTCACATGAAGTAATGAGAAGTTGGTGAAGGAATTCAAAGATGATATGTTTGAAACTTTTGAGATTACATATCTTCGTTTATTGTTCTACTTTCTGGGCATGTTGGTAAAACAGGGTGATGTTAAAGTCTTCATATGTCAATAGAAATTTTCAAAGGGGGTTATAAGTTACCGCCTTATTTTTTGGGACTGTAGTTCATAGGTTTTTATAAAAATATTTTTTTTTACATAAAATTGTGGAAGAGAGGAGAGTATTATAGGGGGACATTTTAGTCCAAATCAAGGCGATAAAGGAAAAGTATTGAGGCGGTAACTAGTAATTCTTATTTTCAAATGAAATTCTCAAGAAGTTTCACATGAAAGATTGCGAAAAAATGAGCACACCGATGATCTAAAGGAATACTACAGAGAGGTTGGAGCATAAAAAGTAGGTGAATTAATGTACATGAGCTTGATTGGTTGCTTAATATATCTTTCATTAATGAGACCATAGATAACTTATGAATTGTGCTAGTGAAGTTCATTTTGTAGCTGCTAAGAGAATTGTAATATAAGTTTTACTAGTTATCGCCCTACTTTTTACTTTCTATTGCTTCATTTTGGACTAAAATGTCCTCCCCTACAATACTCTCTCTTCTCCCTTTTAAGTAAAAGGATAATTTTGTCAAAACCTATAGACTACCGCCCCAAAAACTGAGGTCATAACTAGTAACCCCTTGTAATATATGTGAAGGGCACAATTGATTCCAGCAAGAAATATTCTGGTCTTAAAGTTTTTCAGCTTCAAGGTGTTTTTCTGACCGTGATTCGGCAGATTCTACTGATGATATAAAAATCACAACTGCTTGTTGTTTTAGTTTTGGTTATGGAGTTTTTTTATGGATTTCCAAAAAATAAGAGGTGGTTGCTCAAAGTACAGCTGAAGCTGAATCCATTGCATTAAATGCTACTGTTAATTAAGCAATTTGGATCCGAAAAATACTTGAAAAGTTGCACATGAAGCAAAATGCTCCGACCGAGATTTTCATTGACAATCAAGCAGTTATATCAATGTCGAAAGATTCATGTTTTCATCGAAAGACAAAGCATTTCAACATTAAACTCTATCATTTGAGAGAAAAGCAAAAAGATGGTGAAAGCAAGTTACTTTTTTGTAGGATGAGCAAACCGCAGACATCTTAACAAAAGCACTACCCAAAGCAAGATTTGAAAAGTTAAAAGCCAAGTTAGGTGTATGCAAAAACTAAGGCAATGAGGAGTTTGTTAATAATTTTCCTTTAGTTGTTTTAACTTAGTCTTTGATTCTTTATGCATGTTTATCTCGTGGCTTAATTCTAGGAGTTCTTGTTGCTTAATTCTAGGGTTGAGGTGATATTTTTTTCATCGGTTATGCAATAGTGGAGTATGGTAGAACTAGTTGTCTTGTTCCTCTATAAATATCATCTAGGGGTTACTAGTTACCGCCTCACTTTTTGGGACAGTAATTTATAATTTTTGACAAAAATATCATTTTATATAAAAGGAGGGGAAGAGAGAGATAATTGTAGATGAGCATTTTCATCCAAATTGGAGCGGTAAAGAGAAAATACTAGGAGGGTAACTAGTAATTCCTTATCATCAATGAATAAGAAGTCGAGTAGCTTCTAAATTTTAATATATTTCTACTATTTCATTATCCATATAGAGCAAAACATTATATCAGTAATAACTATTTAGACGGCTACTAAAATTTGAAATTGCTTTTGGTTATAGTACTAGGTAAATATAGGTTATGGTGAGGCATGGCATTCCTGTACTTCGATACAAGCGGCTAAACAAACCTTGCATGTTCAAATTTGGCATCCAAAAGTTTCTCGTCAAGTTTTGCTTTTAGCATTGTATGCAAAATATGATTGGAGATCTAGGGAATTGTTTTGGGAGGAGCTTCAAAGCGCCTCATGCAAGGTGGTATGAGGGAACTTTAATGTCATTCGTTCTGTTGGTGAATGTTTGGGGTTTTCAACTTCATGTAGTTGTCCTCTATGGTGGATTTCAATGCCTGTATTTCTCAACGTGGATTGATAGAGTCTCCGATGGTAGGCAGTGTTTTCACATAGGAAGGGGTCTGGAATCGTGGAAGGGTGAGGAAGAGATTGGATAGGGTTCGGTTCAATTCTAAGTGGTTATTGTAAGAGCCCGTTATTAGGAAAGCAAAGTATGCAATTGATTGGGTCCCTATTTTTGTGGGTTTTACAATCACATAGCTTTATTTAATCTTCCTCTTTTCATCTTCGTTTTTGATGCAAAGATGACTTGAACTCAAAACTTATCGTCTTAAGTGGGGAGTGCTTACCATTGAACTATATCGCTTTTGTCATTAATGAATTTTTGTTTATTTACATGGCCAAAATTTTCATTTCTTTTGGATGTCAAAAATATCCAAAACTAGCCTGGTTGTTATAGTTTCCTTATATCACACTTCAACACTTAACTCACACTTCGTCTGATCACCGGCTGGTTTCGGTTCAATTTTGGAACTCAGCTACTTCGGACCGAGATAAGCAGCCTATTTTTAATATAGCCTTTGTGGGGGGTTTAGTGTGAATTTAGGTTGTTTTGGATTCACCTGTCCTATGTGTTTAGTTGTAGAGATTTTTAAAATGTTTGTTATTTATTGTAGGATTACTGATTTTTTTTTCTTTCATAATAAGAGTTATATCTTTCGAGAAGATTAAAGAAATAAGGAAGATTCTTTTATAAGAATGAAAGAGTATAAAGAATGAATTACTATCGGGAAGTGTAAAATTACAGAATTCAAGTTGCTCAACACTCACCATTTCTTCAGCACATATTGATCATATATTACTTTCAATTGCTGGGGCCAGGGACTAATATTATTCAAAGTGGGAAACTTATTTCCTCCACGCAACGAATGATATGATTGAGTTGATACATTATTGATCTAAGTATTTGTTATTATCCACATCTACTCATCCAAAAAAAAAGGGGTTTAGCTTTTATTATCTAGGAGTAAAAAATAGATAATTAGTTAAGGGGTAAACTCTAAAATTGATGATGTAACATTTTTTGAAATCTAGGTGTTGGTTATTTACTTTAAAAATTATATTTAATATTATTAATTTTTATTTTTTATTTATTGTTGTTCACTCTGTCCAAATGAGCACCATGTACCTATAGGTATAGGTTATAATTTTGGTAAATTTGATTTAATATACATATATTAATATAATAAATATAGGTATATTACTATATATAATAATACATCTATAGCCAATAGGTATATAGTATCATAAGTGGTCTAAATGCTCTATTAAGTTGTTTAACGGACATATTCGTTAAGGACAAATGCGTAAAAACTAGTTTTACTATAACGATAACAAGTGAGATTTCGTAATAGTATTTTTATTAATTTTAACATATTTGTTTTTATCTATCCAAATATCGATTGTATCTTGCAGTGTTCGAATCCCAAATATGGTAATTTTACAGTAAATCATTCCATATAACCACACCTACAAAACGTGTTTCAACGTATTTACATGATTTTACATTCACCACTTTCAATAGGAAATTCAATAATGTTTCACTGTAGCTTGAATATCTATGAAAATGAAATTAGTATGAGATAAGAATTTCCTTTTCTTGAAAGCAATGATTTCCAGTTTTAAATTTTTTGTGAGATCCAGAAGAACCTGTCACTGCTGCTGTGTTGCATGCATCATTGTTCAAAGAAAAGACAATTGACTTGTCAACAAATTTTTAAAAAATTAATTTTATTTGATAAATCATCAATAAAATCATAAACATCAACGATAACCGTCTCAAAAATAAATAATGTTATTTATTATATTATTTTAATTTAAAGCACAGAATTATTAGAACACATATATCGTGAGAGTTGTATTCAATTAGAAAATTGAAAAAAGTAGGAACGATCAACATCGTAAGTGGAGTGTTCTTCTAATTCCATTTTTAATGGGCTTGATGTTAGTGACTCGTAATCATGAAAAACACCAATTAAATTAACAAGATAAGGATGTCTACAAACTCACGCATATATTATATATACTCTATTATTAATAAAACTAGATTATGGCCATTATTTCTATATTTGACGGGGCCGCGACCAAAAGGAGGACAAAAATTTGGGGTGTGGATTGAAAAAAATTGAAAAAATAGGTGTGTGGACTGAAAGGAGCCTATTGGATTTGTAAAATCCAAAACACTAATTAATTAAGAGTTTCGGATTTTACAAATCCGAATCAGTTGTAAAAGGTAAAAAAAAGAAAAATGAAAGCATAAATTCGAATTTCAAAAATCCGAATTTATTCTTCCCGAAATACTTCTTCAAGACAGTCCACCACGACTCAGAACAACTAGCACCACGTCAAAAACAACTAGCACTACGTCCAGAAACGTCTACATTCATGTGTGTGAATTTAAACTGATTTTTTCACAAAGACAGTCCACCACGTCCAGAAACTTCTACATTTATGTGTGTGAATTTAAACTGATTTTTTTACAAAGACAGTCCACCACTTCCCAGACAACTAGAACTATGTCGAAAAAAACTTGCACCACGTCCAACAACGTCTACATCCATTCATGTGAATTTGGACGTGGTGCTAGTTGTTTGAGACGTGGTTCTAGTTGTTTGAGACGTGGTAGACTGTTATTGTGAAAAAAATTCAGTTTAAATTTACATGCATGGATGTAGACGTTTTTGTACGTGGTGCTAGTTATTCTGAGATGATGTGAGATGTTTTGTGAAAAAATCAGTTTAAATTCACATGTCTGGATGTGGACGTTTTTGGACATGGTGCTACATTTTCTGAGACGTGGTGATAGTTGTTCTAAGACGTGGTAGACTGTCTTTTTGAAAAAAAAAAGCAGTTTAACTTCACATGAATGGATGTAGACGTTTTTGGTCATGGTGCTAGTTGTTCTGAGATGAGTTGATATGTTGTATGGCCATTTTATTTGTTTTATCTTATTACAACACCTACTTACAAGACCATGAACATTTCTAAGAGTTATATGGTCATTTTAATTATTTTATCTTCACAAAACTCTTAGATCAGGATCATGAATGCAAAGGTGTGGAAGTACGGCCAATAGAGCTACAAGGCGTCCCGTCTCTCATCCCAGATCAGATCGTACAAGGCTTGGTAGACTATATGACCCTGATAGAATGATATGATGTTCATATGTATGTAATTGGTACAATTGTTTACAAGTGCTTATAGGTATAATTGATTATGTGTAGTTGAATTGGTTATTTGGTTAGGTATTGACGAAAAGGTATATGTAATTGGAAGAATTGCTTATTTGATGTTCGATGGATTAAATTTGGGAATTGGATTATGGTCATATTGTTTTTGTATATTGGATAGAAGTTTTATGAATACATTATGGTTAATATATTGGTATAAGTGTTATGGATTGAATTATTGTATTATCTATTCTTTCTTATAATTGTCCGCTTTCAATTAAATTCGGATTTAGAATATCCGAATTTCAATTAAATCCGGATCTTCTAAATCCAAATTTAATTCATTTCGGATTTAGAAGATCTGAATTTTTAATTAAATTCGGATTTAGGAAATCCAAATTTAATGTATTTCGGATTGCTCTTGGCCCTGAACAATATATTTTGATTGAGGGTACTTCAGTGAGGGATCACGTGCTAGACATGATAAGCTGCATCAATGAGATTGAGGTATTAAGAGGTGACATTGATGGGGAGACCCAGGTTGATATCATCCTCCAGTAGCTTGTCTCCCAGTTTTGAGCAATTTCGGTTGAACTACAATATGGGGAATATCTCATATTCACTTCCCTAGCTCATGACTGCATTGGTGTCTGCTGAGGGCCTATTCGCGGAGAAGAAGCAAGCCTTGACTACTGTTGGTCTCTCAGGTTCCTCTGCTGGGCCCAAAGCCAGGAAGCAAAAGAGGAAGAGAGGCCAGAAGGCAGGAGCGAATCATGGACCCAAGGCGGGCATTGCCAAGAAGCACAAGTCGAAAGGAAAATGCTTCAGATGTGGTAAAGCGGGACATTGGAAGAAGGACTACCCAAAGCCTCGAGGTATGTGTAAATTTTCCCTAGTCATGAGACGTGTTTCCCACAGATACTTGGTGTGTGGATTCAGGAGCCACTGATCACGTTTGTAATTCTTTGCAGGGGTTCCAAGTGACCAGGCTGCTTAGAGAGGGAGAGTTGCAGGTCTACCTTAGGGATACTACCAGAGTTTCTGTTGCTGCAGTAGGAGTAGTTTGTCTTTATTTTTCAGACTCTGTTTTAAATTTGAGAGATTTTCTTTATGTACCCAGTTTTCGCAAGAACTTACTTTCAGTTTCTAAACTTGTTTTGGATGGTTATAAGTGTGTTTTTTCTGATGGATCTGTTTTTATTAGAAAAGGCCAGAAACTTATATGTTCCGGTACATTGGTTGACAATTTGTTTTTAATTAAGACATACTCCCCAGTAATGCAAAACACAGAAACTAGTAGCTCATCACCGAATCATAATAAGAGAAAAGAGTCTTCCCCTTTGAATCAAACTTATCTTTGGCACCTAAGACTCGGTCACATCAACCTTAGTAGGATTCAAAGGTTAGTCAATAGTGGGTCTTTGGACTTACTGGATATTGACAGCTATTCGACCTGTGAGTCCTGCTTGGAGGGTAAAATGACCAAGAGGTCTTTCAAGGCAAAGGGGTATAGGGCCAAGGAGGTTTTAGAGTTGATTCATTCTGACGTGTGTGGGCCTATGTCAGTTCAGGCTAGAGGTGGTTATGAATATTTCGTGACTTTCACGAATGATTACTCTAGATATGGATACATATACTTGATGCGCCACAAGTCTGAATGCTTTGGCAAGTTCAGAGAGTTCAAGGCTGAGGTGGAGAACCATCTGGGTAAAAGTATCAAGGCCTTGCGATCTGGTCGCGGTGGTGAATACCTCTCTAGTGAATTTAGGTCCTATTTGTCGGATGAGGGTATTCAGACCCAGTTTTCTGCACCTGGCACACCCCAGCAGAATGGTGTAGCAGAAAGGAGGAACAGGACTCTTATGGATATGGTTAGATTGATGATGAGTTACAGTGAGTTGCCTATCTCGTTTTGGGGTTATGCCTTGGAGACAGAATGTTTTATCCTCAACCTTGTGCCATCTAAGTCTGTGCCTTCGACCCCAGCAGAGTGGTGGAATGGGCGAAAGCCTAGTCTAAGACATATTAGAATTTGGGGTTGTCCAGCACATGTGCTCGAGGCAGATGCAGGCAAGTTAGAGGCAAGAACCAAGGCTATGCTGTTTATAGGCTACCCCAAACGAACGAGAGGTGGTCTATTTTATAGTCCTCAGGATCAGAAGGTGGTGATCAGCACCAATGCCAGATTTCTTGAGGAGGACTATATTTTAGATCACAAGTCAAGCAGTAAGGTAGTATTGGAAGAGCTTAGAAGTCAGTCCACTATTCCAGATGAACAAGTACAGGAAGACACACCACAAGAGACTGCACACACTATCACAGATGATGCTCTTGCACAGGCTGCGCCTCGTTGTACTGGGAGGGTTGTCAGACAGCCCGAGAGGTACATGGGTTTGGGTGAGTCTTCGGACTTTATCCCTGGCGCTCATGAACCAGACCCAGTTAGCTACAATGAGGCTCTCCAGGATAAAGATGCAGATTCTTGGCAGAAAGCGATGATTGCTGAGATGGGTTCTATGAACTCAAATCAAGTCTGGGAGCCGGTAGACCTTCCTGATGGGTTTAGGCCTATTGGGTGCAAATGGGTCTACAAGCGAAAGAGAGGATCTAACGGGAGAGTTGAGACCTTCAAGGCTAGGCTTGTGGCGAAGGGGTATACTCAGAAAGAGGGTATCGATTATGAGGAGACCTTTTCCCCTGTAGCTATGCTTAAGTCGATCCAGATTCTCTTGGCCATAGCTGCTCATATGGACTATGAGATTTGGCAAATGGACGTCAAGACAACTTTCCTTAATGGAAGTCTTGAGGAGACCATCTTTATGCAGCAACCAGAGGGTTTCATTGTTCAGGGCCAAGAGCACAAGGTATGCAGGCTTAGGAGGTCTATTTATGAACTTAAGCAAGCATCCAGATCTTGGAACATCCGTTTTGATGAGGTTATCCAATCCTATGGATTCACTCAGTGTCCGGATAAGCAGTGTGTTTATCGCAGGCGTGATGATGATACAGTGGTATTCCTCGTACTTTACATAGATGACATCCTTCTGATTGACAACAGTAAGATGGTGTTGTCAGACGTAAAGGCATGGTTGTCCAGGTAATTTGATATGAAGGATTTGGGAGAGGCTGGACATATCATTGGGATCAAGATTATTTGAGATCGTAGGAGACATTCTCTGACACTTTCCCAGGCATCCTACATAGATACGATTCTGACTCGTTTTAACATGCAGAACTCCAAGAAGGGTTCACTACCTTTCAGGCATAGGGTGCATTTGTTTAAGGAGCAGTGTTCCAAGACTGTTGAGGAGATAGATGCCATGAAGGGAGTACCCTATGCTTCTGCAGTGGGTAGCCTCATTTATGCTATGTTATGTACGAGGCCTGATATTTGCTTTGTCGTTGGCATGGTTAGCTGATATCAGAGTAATCCTGGGAAGGCTCACTGGGAGGCAGTAAAATGTATTCTCAAGTACTTGTGCAGGACGAGAGATTATGTCCTAGTTTATAGAGCGCAGGAGCTTGTACCGTTGGGTTACATAGATCCGGACTTTCAAGTTGATTTGGACAAGAGTAAGTCTACCTCTGGGTTTGTGTTTACTCTAGGAGGTGGAGCCATAGTATGGCGGAGTGTCAAGCAGAAATGCGTGGCAGACTCTACCATGGAGGCTGAGTACGTTGCCGCATCAGAGGCAGCGAAAGAAGCTGTATGGCTCCGGAGCTTCCTGATGGACTTAGATGTGGTTCCTGAGTTGCCTAGGTCTATCACAGTTTACTGTGATAACAATGGTGCGGTTGCTAACTCGAGGGAACCACGAGCCCAAAAGGTGAGTAAACACATAGAGCGCAAGTACCACCTGATACGAGAGATCGTAAAGAGGGGAGAAGTGATCGTGGCCAAGATAGCATCAGATGACAATCTTGCAAATCCTTTCACCAAGCCATTGACCCCAAAGGTCTTTGAGAGACATGTGGAGGGCATGAGAGTTAGATTCTTGAGGGAGCCATGTGAGTGAGCTTAAAGGCATTCTGGACATTTCACTATGACAGCAGTGTAATAGCGGGTTGGACAGTTTTTGTACTTCTTAGCATAGCTTTGAGTATTAGTGAGAGATTGTTAGTTTTGAATACAGAAAAGCTATAGCTTGTATCAAAAACTAATATCCACAGATGACATATCATTTTGTTTCGGTATTAAATTGTTCCATTATATCATAGAACTAGATAACGGGGTGTGGAAAGACACAGTAGATACCGTTATTTGTTAAAGTATTGATATATAAAAAGTATGCTCGTAACCGAGATAGTCTGAACATACTATCGGTATAGGTTATCGTGTGGTTTGGAAATTAGTTTATCTAAACTAGTTTAAATCACACGAATATGCCCGGGGTATATTGAGCACGACCAGTCTGGATAGAATTGACTTATATTGATCGACGTAGTCAATTCGGTCCTAGTATTCAGTCTCTCAATCCCGAGATTAGGACGGGCGTGAGAGTTGGATATCGTATGCTTTGATTTGCCAAAGAGTGTGGTCAATTGAGGCCTATACCTCGGTAGGTTGGGTATGCGGTGTTTGATTTCTTACGTGCCGTTGCTAGTCGGAGGAATCCATGTACCAGTTCGCCGGGTTGATGGTGCTCCCGAGATGAGCTCGTAAGGTCTATTATACTAAACCCGGCCGGTGGACTTTATGTCCGGTATAATAAAAGGACGAGTGATATTAATCTCGAATACCAAGAAGTCAGTAAATTAGTTTGTCAGTAAATTGATAAACCGACGAGCGCTAGATCTTTAATGTGGGGAGACAGAAGAAAATATAATGGTGCGATGTAAAGTCATTTTTGAGCGGTAGTTCCATAATTAGTCCGATAGTGGTACGACTAATTATGCGTTTGACTAATCGACAAGATGAATTAATTAATCCTAAAGTTTTAATTAATATTTAATCAACAAAGTGAATTAAGAAATTAATTCTATTTGAATTAATTAATTCTAAGGGTTCGATTAAATTAAATTAATGAAGTGGGTTAAGAAATTAATTCGAATGGGTCGATTGGAGTTGATTAGTCGGGAAAGACTAAGCGGTCAACGAAAGTCAAATTAAAAGGCCTAACTCGAGAGCCCATTAGGTCTCCATTAGAGCTCCTATAAATAGAAAACTTGAGGCAAAAGAAAACTAAGAAATCTTGCAAGACAAGTCTTGCCTCTTTTAGAGTAAGAAAGTTCTAGAGAGAGAACTTCTTCCCTTTGAAGTTTTCTTTCAAAAACGAACTAGATTTCTTGCTCCTCAAATTGGATTCATCCCAAAGATCGAACCTTCAAGTTGGATTTCGAAAAACTCCACCGGATTCTTGCTGGGTTTTCTTTGTTTAGCTGCTGCCGCGACTGTACTTCAAAACCCGGCGCCGGTTTTCTTCGGCCGCAAGTCTCGTGCGTTTGATTCGAGAAGGCCTGCGTCGATCTCTTTCAGTTGATGGGTGATCCGCAGGTTCTTCTTGTCTAGATCACAGCGAGATTTTGGGCTGGGTGCTGGTAGATGTCGGGTAGTGCAGCAGTCGGTTTAAAGAGCAAGAGGTGGAGCAGTTTTTTGAGGGTTTTCTTCGATCAGATTTTGGGGTTATTGAATTCAATTTGAAAGATTTCTTTCGTGGGTTTTCGTGGGCTGAACAAGTAGACTTCGATAGATTATTGCCCACGCAATATTCGAAGTTTTCTCGGAGTAATCTTTTGGATTTCTTGTGAAATTCGCATAAAGATTGGATTTTTCTTATTGCGTTGGACTTCGCTACAAAGGTATAATCTTTAATCTTTCCACTTTTAATTAAAGATGAAATCTTTGTGTGTTAGATATCATTTTAATAAATTAAATAAGTATAAGCCAAGATCCGTTCGTGGGTAAATGAATTTGAGCCTGAGCTTGGTCGAAAGCTTCCGATTCTGGAATGCATTGCACGAAAGTGAGGTTTTCGATTTAGCTCGGGCTTGTTCTGTTTTCCTTCAAGAACCACGTCAAAAACAACTAGCACCACGTCTAGAAACGTCTACATCCATGTGTGTGAATTTAAATTGATTTTTTTCACAAAGACAACCCACCACGTCTCAGAACACAAGAACCATGTCAAAAATCACTAGCACCACGTCCATAAACGTCTACATCTATGCATGTGAATTTAAGCTATTTTTTCACAAAGACTGCCCACCACGTTGCAAAACATTAGAATCACGTTAAAAACAACTAGCACCACGTCCAGAAACGTCTACATCCATCGATGTGAATTTAAGCTATTTTTTCACAAAGACAGCCCACCACATCTGAGAACACTAGAACCACGTCAAAAACAACTAGCACCACGTGCAGAAACGTCTACATCCATGCATTTGAAGTCGTCACAGATTTTTTTCAAAAAGAAAGCCTGCACATCTCAGAACACAAACACCACGTCAAAAATAACTTGAACCACGTCCGGAAAAGTCTACATCCATGTGTGTGAATTTAAACATATTTTTTTCACAAATACAAGAACCACGTCAAAAACAACTGGCACCACGTCCAGAAACGTCTACATCCATGCATGTGAATTCAATCTATTTTTTCACAAAGACAGCCCACCACGTCTCAGAACACGAGCACCACGTCAAAAAAACTAGCATCACGTCCAGAAATGTCTACATCATTGCTTGTAAATTCAAACATATTTTTTTCACAAAGACAGCCCACCACGTCTCAGAAAACTAGCACCACGTCAAAAACAACTAGCACCACGTCCAGAAACGTCTACATCCATGCATGTGAATTTAAGCTATTTTTTTCCCAAAGACATCCCACTACGTCTTAGAACACTAGCACCACGTCAAAAACAACAAGAACAACGTCAGAAACGTCTACATCCATGCTTGTGAACTTAAACTATTTTTTTCACAAAGACAGCCCATCACGTCTCAGTACACAAGAACCATGTCAAAAACTAGCACCACGTCCAGAAACATCTACATCCATATGTTTGAATTTAAACTGATTTTTTTCACAAAGACATCCCACCACGTCTCAAAACACAAGCACCACGTCAAAAACAACTAGCACCACGTCCAGAAATGTCTACATCCATGCATGTGAATTTAAACAGATTTTTTTTACAAAGACAGCCCACCACGTCTCAGAATACTAGAACCACGTCAAAAACAACTGGCACCACGTCCAGAAACATCTACATCCATGCATGTGAATTTAAGCTATTTTTTTTACAAAGACAGCCCACCACGTCTCAGAACACTAAAACCACTTCAAAAATAACTAGCACCACGTCCAGAAACGTCTACATCCATTTGTGTGAATTTAAACTGATTTTTTTCACAAAGACAACCCACCACGTCTCAGAACACAATCACCACGTCAAAAACAACTAGCACCACGTCCAGAAACGTAGACATTCATGCATGTGAATTAAGCTATTTTTTTCACAAAGACATCCCACCACGTCTCAGAACACAAGAACCGCGTCAGAAACAATAAGCTTCACGTCCAAACACGTCTACATCCATGCATGTCAATTTAAGGTATTTTTTCACAAAGACAGCGCAACACGTTTCAGAACACTAGCACCACGTAAAAAAAAAACTGGCACCACGTCCAGATTGATTCATTAATAATTATTCTTTAATAATTCATTTTTAGAGCGAGATTGGTGAACTGACCCAACATCATTAACTCTTCGGTTTGCAAACAATACTTCTATTAAATACCTGCTTATTTTCTTCATCTTCACTGCTGATTTTTTTAGGTTCATCAAAATTAATTTTCTTCATCTTCACTTTTAAATACCTCTATTAAAAATTATTTTAAAAACTAAAAATATAAAACAAACAAAAAAAAAATCGTTAACAATGGGCCGCGCTCCACTAGTACTCATTAAATTCTCCTCTGAACGCGCAGGTTTTTTTTTTCTTTTATTCATCGGAGACGCCAACTTTTTCTTTTCGAATTTTTCTTTCTTTTTTTTATTTCCATGAGTAGACTTTTTTTTTTTTTTTTTCTTCTCTAAGGATTTTTTCGTATATTTTTTTCCTAAACAATTCAGTATTTTTTTAATATTTTTGAATTCATATCAAGCAAAACAAGACTTCATATCATGTAAAATTTGAATTTATATCAAGCCAAACAAGGTTTCATATCAAACAAAAAATAGTTAACTTTTTTTTTATAAGAACATTTTTGTTGTATTAATATGAAACCCTATAATGCATTATATGAAACTATGTTCTATCTGAAATGAAACTATATTTTTGTATGATATGAAACCTTTGTTTGTTTTCACATAGGAACCTCTATGTTATACTGATATGAAACCTTACTATGCATGATATGAAACTATGTTCTATATGATATGAAATTATGTTTTGTATAATATGAACCCTCTATTTGTTTTCATATAAGAATCTATTTGTTGTAGTTTTATACATAATCTGAAATGATCTTCTGTCTTATATGAAACTATGTTCTGTATGATATGAATTTTTTTTTTTTTTTTTTTTTGCTTTCATGTAGGAACTTGTATATGTATTTTGATATGAAAACATACTATGCAAATATGAAAACATGTTTTATCTTATATGAAATTATGTTTTGTGTGATATCAATCTTTTATTTGTTTTCATATAAGAATATTTTTTGTTGTAGTGATATGAAAGTATGTTACACACATATTAAATGATGTTCCGTCTGATATGAAATTTTGTCTTGTATGATATGAATGATTTTTTTTTTGCTTTCATATAGGAACATCTATATTATATTTGATACGAATGTCTGTTATACATGATATGAAACCATACATGATATGAATATGAATTAATTTTCTATATACCATGAATTTTAAAAATAAAAAAAATTAAGCTATTTTATGTTAAAAATATATATAAGAATGAAAAAATAAACATTATATATGATGTAGGTTTTTTTTAAAAAAATTATTAAAAAGAAAGAAAGAAAGAAAGAAGTGGCTAGTGAAAAAAGAAGTATATATATAAAGAAACGGCTGGCTGAAGAAAAAAAAAAAGTGAACGGACACATCCCTTGAAAAAAAAAATTTAGGAAATAGGCGCATCAGTGACGCGTCTGGGTCCCATAGGGACATCAAAATTATTATTATAATATTTTAGTTTAATACATAAATATTATTATTATAATTATAAGAAGATAAATTAAGGATTATAATTCTCTTATATTTGTTAGGGGTGTTACCGATTCAGTTCAGGTCAATTCATCAAACTCGGATTTCAGTTTGGTTTGATGGGTGGTTTTTAAGTATTTATAAAAATCGTGATTTTAAAAATATAAAACCGAAAGTATCAGTTTGGTTTGCAGTTTTATGTTCAAAAACCATAGTAAAAACAGGACCGGACTGTTCGATTATTATGTATATTAATTTATATATATAATTATAAAGAAAATGAAGCTAGGAGTTTTGGTAGTAGTTATTTATCACTTTTTAAACTTTTAGATTTCAATTCTTTTTTACTCCGTTTTATTTATTTTTTTCTATTTTTTCTTTTAACTTTTGAAACTAACCTACCAAAACAATCATGTAACATACTTCCTTAACATACAGTTAAAAAATCTCTTTTTATTTTGTGATGGATTGAAGTGTTGTTAAATTATTTGCATTGCTGAATTGATGTTATAATTATTTAGAGTGTAATTAAGTTATGTATGATCCAATAAAAAGATATTTTTTAATTTAACAAATAATAAAATATAAAAGTTCATATTTAGTGACCAAAACTGCAAAATCGCTCAAACCAAACTGTTCAATTTGGTTTGGATTGGTTCGATTTTTATTTTTGAATGGTTTGGTTTAGATTTCAACATTTAAAAATCTATAACTAATGGTTTGGTTCCGGTTTGAATGAAAAATCGGACCACCCAATCCGCGAACACCCCTAATATTTGTAACAACAAAACATTAAGTTAATAAATTTGGAAAAACAAAAGAAACAAACTTGTAAGATGTGTATGTGATTATATGTATGTATAGGGCTATCAATTCGTGTCGGCGTCAGGCTGGAAGAGAAAATTACATTTTTTACCCTAACCCGAAACTGAACAGGTTGAAAAATCTTAACCTAAACTCGACCTGGTTTTTACCAGGTCAACCCAAAACCGACCTGATCAACGGGTTGATCAGGTCGGTTTCGAGTTGGTTGACCCGCCAACCCGAACACAATCCGACCCAAATAGGTTGACGACATCGGGTTAGGGGTTGACCAACCCTAACCCGACCTGCCAACCTGAATTTTTTTTCTCCCTACAATATTTTGAAAGTTTTTTGGGTCATCAGGTCAACTCGTTGACCAGACGGGTTGACCTAGTTCCAACCTGATACACGACCCGAACCTAACCCATTTCATGTCAATTCCGTGTTCAATTTTCGTATCGTATCATAAATTGTCAGCCCTATGTATGCAGTCCTAACTCATATTTTCAATTATTCACAACTTGTAAGTCTTAAAGACTTAGGAGAGTCTTCAATTATTTCAATATCTAAAGTTCACTTAATTAAAAATGTTCAAAATACAGAAAATCAATGCCCTCAATTAAAGGTTAATTAGAGTTGACTTTTGATTCAGTATGAGGTAAAGACCATTCTACATGCATGTGGCTACTAGCCCCTAGCTATATTGCTTCCTAACATTCCAAGTTTTCCTACATTGTACCATCATTCTATACTCTAGTGTACCTTCTACTCCCTAGGCGTAAAGAAATTTCTAATTTGTTATATTGTTTTAAACTTTAAATATTTTTTCCCTTCTTAAATTTTGTTCAATCAAACTATTTTTATTATCATTTTTAAATTTTTGTAACGAAAAAGTTAAAAAGAAAATGATTTAACTCATTTGAGTGCTTCTTATATTTACTTTTTAATTAACTATATTTAGCACTATAGTATGTTCAATTTATTTTATCACCTGATCCTACTTAATATTTCATTTATTTAAAGTTTTCGCCATTATTTTGGATTTGAGATCAATTGAAATAAATTGAAGAGAATTTAGAGCCGCTGTGGACGAGGTGTCCAAACATTTAGTCCATCCGTAGGGTCGAACGAAACGTGCATCCGTCCAAAGTGTGGTAGGGTTTTCTTTCTTGTTAGATTCAAGTTTTTGGGCTAAAAATTTTTATTTTATTATAAAAATAAAACTATCCAAAAAAGACAAGACTAATAAAAAAGACGAGAAATAATATTTAACAAATTGGAGTATTATTTTAGATGAAGAAATGCATGTTGATTCTAGGTATCCAACTGGACATTATTGTTGTCATTCTTTGTGGTTTTGAGAACATTTGTTCTAATGAGAGAATTGAGGATTTTGCGGCCATCACGTATATATGTTCATATATTTGGGTGTTAGAATGTGAATGGGTCATTATCGCCTGTCACGGCGGCCATATGTCATTTCTTAATCTTCACCGCTTCCCTTGTCTTGCATATGGGTTCAGAGAAATATATTATACGATTAAAAGTGTGAATTTATTTTGTTTTTTTCTTAATTAATGTTTTATTGTCATTTATTAAAATGATATATTACATTATCCTTTTAATTATATTATATAAGAATTATTTGCATTTTTGACAGTTTAATTATTAATAAATGAATTTATAGTTAAAATGATAAAAGAAATTATTAATAATATTTAGGAAAATGAAAAGGAGACTATTAAAAGTTTAAATAGATTAGTCCTTGAGACAGAGGGAATATACTAATGGATCAAGGGAAAAGGTTACATGATTAAGAAAAAAATTAAAATATACTAATAATTTGAGATGTAAAATAGTATAGTGTAATTTAATAAGAAAAAAAAAGTTATTAATTTAAGAAAAAGTTTATTTTATATATATATATTTGGTGCACTAGCTACATTATTAAGTAAAGTAATACTGTGTATGTGAACCTTTTTTGGTTGTTTTTTTTTTTTTTTTTGAAGAGTAGATGCGATGCTAAGTGAAGTGGATAAATCACGCAAGAGATACGTACATGAGGTTTTCAAAGTCAAGTGCTATTTTATTTCGTTTCAATTCATGAATTATCATTTCATAATTGTTTAGGTTTCACAGTTTTAGTTCCCGTTTCTCATTAATTTTATGGTTCCAGTTTTTACTCAAATTTGCATGAGAAATTTATAAAATTATTTTTATCGATTAATATATTTAAATACTAAAAAATGCATTAGTATAAATATTAATTAAATATCTTTCCTTAAAATCAAAATATGACTTGTATTAAAATAAAAATTACTAAAAACCGTCCGGTATGGATTGGAAGAAAAAATCAAACTAAGTGATTAGACTGTGCTGTTTATAAGAGATTTAGGGTAATGTACAATAATATTATGTGAAACCCTATTTTACATAAGGGAGACCCAAAATAAATTTAAAATTAGAACTCGTCCATAAAAAATTTACATTCAATCCGTATATGATAGTTCTAAAACTACATTGTAAGTCTGCTATTTGTCAATTGACTATCTTACATGATAATTTTAAAACTATGATATAATTTCTCGTTTACAATCTATTATAATTAATATACTAGATGTTTGCCCCATCTTCCAAACTCTTACCGCAAGAATAACAAAGGAAAAATCGGTGAAAATAAAGAAAGAGGGCAGATATTTCATAATAATGAAACGAATTAAATAATAAATGAATGAATAACTATAACCAGACCATCCAAATTGGATTATAGTTGATGGTTTGAAACCGAAAATCAGCGCTCCAAATTAGGAATCGAAATTGTCGTCAAACTTGTTCAGATTCAATGTCGATTTAAACCTTAATGGTGGCCTTAACTTAACTACCCCTAACATCCATTTTAGGACATGAAATGTAAGATGGACATAATCTTGGATCAAGCCATCCAGTTGGGCCATTTACCAAAAAATAATAATAATAATAAATTAAAAAATAAATCACCGGATCTCTCACATTTTCCTTGAATTTTAAAATCTAAAACAACATAATTTTATATGAATCATTCCAATAGTGAAAGGTCGTGATTTTAATAACGTTATAATTAAATATATTAAATTAAAAATTATTATTTTAATATAAAAAGAATATTATCATTGTACGTCATGATTAACATATATGTTGAGTTGGAAGATGGAATTTTTTAATATACTTTGTCTATTTTTTTAAAAAAATCAATATTAAATTAAAATAATTAAACAAATAAAACCTTTTCATAAAATTATTAGTTTAATTATGATAATAATTTTCACCATCATAAGCTTATTATAACAGAAGAACACAGAAGCACCAAAACATTCTTATTTTGAGTTGATTACAAACGAGAAACGTTAAACTTGAACACCATAAACAACCCACAAATATTAAAAAATAAAGGTTAAATCAATTTTTGGTCCCCTTAAAATAAGGGTTATTTCGATTTTAATCTCTCTTTTATTTTGGTCTCTAATGTTAGTCTCATTTAAATTTTATTTTTATTTTTTACGAAAAAGTTTAGAAGATAAATGATTAACTCATTTGACTACTAGTCAAACATTTCTATGACTTTTTCAATCTATTTTATGACTCGATTTCTTATGAATGTTTAATCAATTTAAATTGACTTATAATATAAAATGACCACCGAAACCTTGTTGAACATTCATGAAAATTCAAATCATAAAATTGGTTAAACAAACTGTAATACAAATCATTGTTAAGAAAAAAATAAGTTTGACTAGTAATCAAATAAGTTAATTCGTTTTTTTTTTAAATTTTTTCGTAAAAAAATTATAATTGTCAAAAAAATTTAAATAGAATTAATATTAGTGACCAAATTAAAATAGACTAAAACCCAAGGGGTCGAAAATGGATTTAAGTGAAAAAAAAAAAAAAAAAAAAAAACGGATAACAGCAGCGAAGCGGTGGTGGTGACCGAACCATCAAAAATATTGTCCCCCTCCTCCTCCGGGGGGCTCACACAGACAACACGCAAACAAACAAGAAAACAACCCATCAAAAATACCATAATATTTAACTAAAATATTTTGCCTTCCCAATTCCCCTGTCTTGTCTCTGCCTCTCTGTTTCTCCCACCTCCTTCTGAAACTCTCCTGATTCCTCCTCCAAGCACTCCCCAGATGCATTTAATGGAAGAGAGGAGATGAAGTAGGTTGAACCTTCAAGAAGAAGAAGAAGAAGAAGAAGAAGAAGAGTTGGGTAAGGTCAATTTTTTCACATCAAGTATTCCGGCCGGTTAGTTAAACGGTTTCAACTATCTTGACCCTGTAAAAAACGAATCACAGAATCAGTGCCTTAATAAATACAGATGGGGGTTAGGAGAACGTCGTTGAATAAATAAAGATAGCTCACTCAGGTGCCCTTTTATTTGAGTTCTAATTATTTATATAGTTGGTTCTTTTGTTGATTTACAGAGAAGAATTTGAAGTTTGATTCGGCCCGGCGGTGGCAGACTCTGATTTTGGCCAATTGGTTTGATTGGGGTCACGGGTCGGGCTCCTCGTTCCATTTCTTGTTTTTGTCCTCTTTGGAACTCTGCAAAAGTCAGAACTTTTTTTGGAAACTGACGGGAATTCCCAAGCTTGTAAGCATAGATCGATGCCGTACTTTTTCTCTCACTTTCTATTTGGCTGCTATGTTTTTATCAAAATCCGAAATTTTCATCCTTTTCTTTGTTGTTTTGTCAATTTCAAAGAAACTGTTTTCATCACTGTTTCATTGAAACCTCCGGTTGTTGCTCCAGTAATATAGGAGGGAGGAGCTAGCATTCTTTAAGCATACCCTGGCTGCATGTTATTCTTTGTCGGATAATTTTTTTTTTTTTTTTTTTTTTTTGTTTCCAGAGGAAGAAATGGGGTCGGAGAATTCGAGCTCAATCAGTGAAAGAATTATTAACAATGAATTTGAAGAAAATGGTGCCGAGAAAATCTCTGTTTCTCATCATCATCATCATTATCATCAATTAGATGGGTCAGAAGATCAGCAGAAAGCATCGGACAGCTTCATCGTGGACATTGAGCGCGTTGCATCCCATTTCCCCACTGATAAGGATATCAACGCAAATTCCAGAATCACAGTAAGTCGTCTTTCTCCTCCTTTTTTTTTTTTTTTTTTTTTTTTTCTGTTTTTCTTTGCTTCCTCCAATTCTCACTTGCCCCAAAATTATAAAGATATTTACAAGTAATTGACATAAATTTTGTGCCAAAAATACTTGCATTGATCCAAACAAAATAGAAATTGCCTTATATAATGCGTATATATGGCTATAGTGACACGTGTAATCATGCTAACTTTAAAGTTTCAAGATTTCTTAGAGCTCATTGAGGAATGGTTGAAGCTCCATACCTAAACCTTTGAAAATAAAGAGGCAAGCAAAGACTTCTTAGAGCCATTTAAGTTTTCCAAACTCCAGACTACTTTGCAACTTATGAATAGGTCATCCTTGTTGAATATTGGTAGTGCATTTATCCATTTCAAAATTATAATCATATTTCTGATCACGACTGAGTGTTTATCACCTTTCGTTTAAAATTAATAAATTAATAGATATTCAATTCGAGTCATTTACAAGTCCATTTCCTTCTTTGTACTAGAAAAAAAAAATTCTAATATTTATCCCGAGAAGAAAATGGATAAATTTTGAACGATACACATACATTCTTTTTGTCTCTCCATACCTTTTGATAAATTTATTTTGTATAAAAAAAAAAAAAAAAAAAGTTGCAGAGAAGTCTTTCAAGAAAGGGATCACAGCAGCAGCGAGCGGCGGAAAAGAAGTCCAAATTCATCAACAATAACGAAAGGGACAATATCAATAATGCCTCATTCGCAATTTCACCTAGAGGTAAATGAATAATTTCTTTTGTCAATTTTTTACTAGTATATTTTCAGAATAGGAAACTAGTTACCTTCACCCACATATTTTTACTGATATAAAAATATGATTAGGAAATTACAATAAATCTCATCTATATGTCAACCACTCAGCTACGAAAATCTCAGTTTTAGCTAGGTGAAAAGCCATGCATGTGAGAAGTATCCTAATATTGCCAATAGAGGGAAAAGAACAATTTTTGGTCCCCAAATTTTAGCAAAATATGACAAAATTGATTTACAACGTGATGCATTTTCGTTCAAACTTTTGCATGGTAACAAAATTGGTCATATTCTTTCAAATGTGATCAAATTTTAGGGACCCATAATATGCCATTCTTTTTTTCGTTTAGCTCGAATTATTTTTTCTTTTTAAAATACTATAATAATCATAACTATTATACCTTGTTTTGTCGCGAAATTAAATAAAGAATTATAGTTTTTTTTTTTTTTACAGTTTTCATTTATCACGTAACTGCACCGTAGCATCGAGTCATTGTTTGTATAATTAATAGGAAAAATCAAAAAACAAAAAGAAAAAAAAAAAAAAAAAAAACCAGCCTAAATTGTCTTTAAGTTCATTCTATAGCTTCCAAATGAGAAGGAATCCGAAACTTCAAAGTGTCCATTGGAATTAAGCATCTATCGCAATCTCAATTCTGGCCTCTCTTTTTCTAAAAATTTTTTAAAAAAAATCAAAAAATTAAATATAGAATACAAGAAAAGAAAAAAAAAAAATCTGTCTTATTTCTTGTATTTTATTTTATTTTGGGGACACCCCCGATCTAGTTCTAGGATAAAACAAAACAACGTTTATCGTCATTTGCCTAACAACCATCTTCGATTTGACAAGCAAAATAACAAACCAATAATAATAAAAACTATACACTTTTTGGTCCTATACAAAAATAATTATGTTTCGATAAATTTTAATTTTAATCTTTAAAAGAAAGCTGAAAATTTGTAAGAAAAAAAATAAAATTTAAATAGAATTTTAAATAATTTCAATTTATCGAAATAGCATTACAAATTTGATAATCTCTGTGCTTACAAATGCTTAGGTGGAGTGATGGTGGAGAGTTATATTATTATTATTATTATTATTATTATTATTATATTATCTATAAATCTACAAATATAAAGAAATAAGGGAGTGTTTGTCAAGCCAGAAAATGCGCCACGTACAAGCCATAATTTCAATAGGCATTAACGAACAACCCGTAAGTAACGGAGCCCCAAGGATGGGTTAGGTTGATGACGTCCCCTATTCTTCTTTTTGTCCACTACCATGTGGGACGTTTATCCTTCTAATATTGAAATTTAATTAACTTAATACTCTTATCTTGTTTTTTAGGATTATTTTTTTATTTCATAAAAAGAATAAATTCTTATATTATTATTAATATATATGATTTCATCTTTTATATCGAAATTAATATTATAATTTTATCTAATTTATTATTAAAATATAAAATTATAGACAAGAACATTGTATCATTTAAATATCTAAATTTTCGGGTGATTGTCAAAAATTATTAGCATTTCCCATAAAAGGTGGAGCTTTGAACATGGTTTAATGGAGGAGCCTGCACACAGTCACACACTACAGACTGTCAAAATCATTTTTTACCTTTAATCAACTGCACTCATTCAATCACTCTCTCAAGGTATTTTGCTTGCACATGCATGCTTTTGTTTAGGTACATTTACACAATTATTTATGATCAAATATAGGCAGCAGTAGAGATTCAGAGATGGCATAATTTTGTGTATGTTCGTATTCTGGACATTATTTTGCAGCTTCTTTATTACATGGAGGAAACAGCACGCCTGAAAAGCCAATGGTGGTGGTGGTGGGCGCCACCGATCATCACTCCCTCAATCCGCAAGTTCATAACCCCATTACGATTATGACCAGCAGCCTAGTCGGCGCAGCCGTGGCCGAAAGCAAGGCCACCTCCTTCAGCAGAAGGTTCAGTTTTAGACGATCTTCAGCTCCATTTTGGACCTTTGACCCCAGAAAGATTCTCCTCCTCTTTGCCACTATGTAAGTCCCCCTTCACCATGATTCTCTTAGAGGAAAATGCTTAAAAAAATGAAAAAAATGTATATGTTAGAAGATTTTGGTCCAAGGTTTTTTTCCTTGTTCCAGTTCTTCCAATCCAATAGAATATATTTTATCCAAGGACGCCCCAGGTCAAGACTCATTATCACATTTTAAATGGCCGAAAGGGAACCAAAAGTCATGGGAGCCCACTGTTTTGTGAACCCTGTTCTCCACTATAGGAAAACAAGTATTTCTTCCGGGTTTCTCTGAGCAAAATGTGAGCAAGAAAAAGAAGGGATCTTCAAACAAACTTTGAACTCAACACATATTCCAAATCATATGAAACCCTTTTCATCGTCTTTCTAACTAACATTTTCGGAAAAAAGAGTTCGTTAGTGTTATTTTTCACTCCAATTTGCCAATTTCACACGCTTCTTCTTTGGCAGATCAAGCATGGGAACGATACTTCTGATATATTTTACGCTATCCATGAACAAGCTAAACGGGGATGATAGTGGCCTCAATTGATGATCCTCAAGACAACAGAGCTGAATCTGGTAGGATTTAATCAAACAAGTTTCAAGCTACAATTTACAACCCAGATCCCAGAACAGTACATATGGCCACACACCAATATTTTTCTTTCAGCAGCAGCAGCAGCAGTGAGCCAGGAAGGTGGCAGAAGAGAGAATACAGAACTCTTTAACAGGAGACCGCGAAAAGCTAACAACATCCATATCAAGCTAGGCATCACTCATCATCAGTAGATTTCACTTTAAGAAAAAAGCTGAAATGTACTTAAAAAGAATAAACAAGATGAAGACAACAACAGAATGCACTATGACAAAGATCAAGAATCTTCAGTTTATAATAGTTAGTGGAAGAGTTGGAAAGCAGATATGTAATGTAACAGCCAGCTTTTTTGTATTGGATCTTTCTGTCACTCACCAGTTTAAATGAAAAGCCAGAAAAGTAATCCTATATTATATTATATCTACTGCAAACATTGTAATGAAAATGTATCAAAATAAACTATTAATTACAGATCTCAATACACAAAACCACCCAAAGTACTTCACTCTTATTGGTTTGTTTATTTATACTACATAGGTAACAGCCGTCCTATGAAATGGTTAAGAAAAAGACCTAAGAATATACATGAAAGACATGCTTTTTAAACCTTTCTTTAACATTTGTAACTTACTGCAGTGACATATAACATGATGATGACACCATATAATAGCACTGTAATTAGTAAAAGAAGACCAACTCCCTGAAGCTTTCGTCTAGATACATGATCCCAAGCATATTTCAGAGAAACTACTACCATTTTTCCTAATAACGTCTGGATATTCTAGGCATTGAGCACCTGTTCTTTCGGTCATGGAAAAGTCTGAGTACAATAGCTGCTGTTTCTTCAATTGCCTTTCCTGTAACTTCTGCAAAATGTCAAATAATGGTTCAAGCCAAGGTTCAGATTCAATCTTGTAAAAAGAAAAACAGATTTTACTAAAAAATAAAATATGCATCTTTCGAGACTATGATGAACAAGTTCTGTTAGTCCTTACCAATGACCGGCCAGACAGGATTTTGCGCAAAAATCCTGGCAGCAAATTCCAACTCAGCTTTTACATGATCCATCTCAGAATAGTTTGTTCGTAATTCCTCATCAAGGCCCAAGGTTCTTGCTCTTGACCTTCTGATTGTTTGCAGAACAACAGCATTGATCGTCAGACCAAAAACCTTTTCAGGGTCAACTTCGAAGAGACTACTCGGCAAATCTACATTCAGGACGATAGGAACATTTGCAACTTTGTATCCTTTTTGTGCCAGATAAATTGAAAGTGGCGTTTTTCCTGTCCGAGAAACACCAGCAAGAATGATATCTGCTTTGTGCAGGTTTCTGGGTAAAGCCCCATCGTCTTGCTTTATGGTAAATTCAATTGCTTCAATCCTTTTAAAGTAATCCTCACCGAGGGAGCTGATCCTTCCAGGAGCCCAGCGAGAAAGCCCAGATGGTGAAACACCAAGATGTTTGGCGATTGACTCTGTTATAGGACCCAATATATCAGCTGATGGTACACCCCAAAGCTCGCATGCTTGCCTGGCAGATTCCGCCATGGAAGGGTCCGCCAGTGTATAGACAACCATTGCACCTTCTATGGCTGCTTGCTTTATAACCTCCATCAGTCGGTCCAAATCATCAATCTTCAAATTCAGGAGCGTAGCGGCAAAATGACCAAACCAAGTATCAACCACAAAATTAAAACAGTCAACTAAATCATTTGAAGTATCCAGACCACATTAATTCAGTTTAACAAAAATCACTGCTAAAATTGCCCAAAATAGTATAAAAGATAAATTTCTCCAACATCTGAACATGTAAAATTTTTCAGAAGCTTAACTTGAAATCAAGATTTCACTCTCAACTGCATAATCTTATGCTAAATGCTAAAATATGTCAAAGTTTCTTTCTCAAAAAATAAAACATAACACTTTCACCCAGAAGGGTGAGTCAGCCTTCTTGCGTATAAATTGGACAGGATACAAAGATAATTTCATCATAAGAAGAGTGTACCCAAGAAAGCTGCAAAGGCACCAATTGTGGTGTCTTTTTCTGCACAGGCAGACTAAACTATTGATGAGAAAAGTTCTAATAAAACAGGCTCTTCCACTGAAACATTTCAGGCTCATTGCATGCAGTTCAACACGGCGGAAAATCCACCTCAGTACCTCCCCCACTCTCTTCTCCCAGCAAGTATTAGATTTAGTGCCTTCTTTGCTAATTTGATGACAAAACAAAAAAAGAAGAATCCTTAAAAATTGATTCTTTTCAGATGTCAAGCGTAAATACAATCAAGACCATCCAATTGCATATGTTTTCTTTTAAAAAAATCACCAAACATAAATGATTAAATAAGATATGTCTCCATTGCATCAAAAGCATGAGTGTACATGGATGATATGACAATACCATAAAGTCTTTTCAGTATAGAACCTGATTAATACCTTTAGAGAAACTGTCAATCCTCCAATCCCAACCCCGATACTCATTACTTATTCTTCACCAATTATACCTTAAGCATTTGGCAAAAGTGTAATAAAGTTAGAAAAATTTCTATTCCCCTCAGGGTTGATGCCACACAAAGAATAAATCATCACATCACATGATTTTCGACAGTAGGTTTTTCAATTTTATGTACACATAACTCACCAGTCACTTGCTGCAACAAATATTTTCAATTTGCAAAAGAATTATTGCAAGCCATGCCACAGTTGCCACTAGAACAAAATCTAACTAAAACCGCCTAGTCGAGGCAAACGAAAAAGACAACCTTATCAATAAGTGAACAGTATTGTCGTAATCATCTGCGAAAATAAAACAAAGATAAGAATGATTTCTTTTTCTCTGTAAAATTTCAAATAATACCATATCAAACAATTGGAATGAACTGTCTGAGACTCTCAATACTTGTACTTCTACTACTGTAAGTTTGATGGTTCCCAGTCTCATTTTTAAGACTCGAAGCTATACGGCCCTAACATTTTTAGTGGATGATTCAAACCCTAGAGTTCCATTAGCACGATTTCATATGAGGATTAATAAAAACTGGAGTACAATGCGCAAAATTCAAAATACATTTGGGCCCTGCACTACATAACATGTCAAAGATTTACAAAATGGAACAAAATCTGACTAGAGTTTGCCCAGTTATATATGCGAGTTCCAACATTTGAAGTTTAGAATAGCATCCATCAATTATTGTCACATATTGAAAATATATCAACTAAATTTATGAGGTACAAAAACTAGAACTAAAATTGAACTCAATAATTAGGATTTATACTGTCAAAAAAAAAAGCTCAAAAAAAATAATAGAATGAAGTAGAAACTCACTTACCCCCGAGAACAAATGGGTACTAACAGCGCAAACCCGATCAGCCAAACAATAATCGAACTGCCCCAACGCCGCAGTGACAGAATGCTCCGCCGTCCACCCTGTTCCATCAGAAACCATGTAGATAGACTTTCCCGCAGACGCCATTAGTTCCGGTTCATTCACCTCATTAGCCCCATCATTTTCCTTTACCAATAAGGAAATTGGACCGGACAATTCACCTTCCCATCTACCACTACTGCCACTAAGACTGGAGGAAGAGGAAGAAGAAGAAATACGAGCTGGGGAAGGCGCTGGATGTTCAAGATTGGGTTTTTGAACCGGCCGTTCCAGTTTCCTGCCAGAACGGACTGCTCGAGCTCTAGACCACTGGTTCAATCGAGGGCTGGTCTTGATTTTCCGGGACGGGGAGGCGGGAGGTTCGGAAGCTGGAGGAGGCGTAGAAGCAGAGTAGGCGGATGAGGTTGTTGATGACGGTGGCAGGTTTGATAAGCCTAAGGTTGATGATGAAATCATTTTTCCTTTCTCTTTGGATTTTGTTTGTCGAAGAATGCAGAAGTACACGTGCTGTGTTCTTATTCTTGGAAAACTAATGCCGAAGAAACACCGCCTTTGACTATTTGTGTTTTGACTCACAACTGGGATAGATACAACAAGAAAAAAATCAAAAGACCTTTTGTTCTAAACTTGATCAGTTTTACAGAATAGATGACAAAAGTATTGCTCCATATTATATGTTCTTTTTGCCCTTATTTAATTCAATATTTCAACATATTTACTGAAAAGTTATATTAGTTTTTAATATGAGTATTAAATATATAACGCTATGATAAAAGAGAATAATCATGGCCAAATCTTACCCCTCAAGAGGAATGGGACTTGGGGGTACTACAGGATCTCCTCCAGACAAATGCTATCGTGATGTTACAAATGTTTCCGTCGCCACACCATGACCATAGCCCGGACACGCTACTATGGGGGTGGTCGTCGTCTGGTTTGTTCACAACCAAATTTGCATATTCCAGTTTGAGTGGCAGTACACGGGATGGAAATGAAACTTTGTGGAAAGCTATTTGGTGCTAGTGAAGGAATTAAGATCCAGTCCGGGCCAAATTGAAAATCTCGTTTTCGTGCTATTCATTTTAGAATCGGAGACTTTCGATCGAGCCCAAACTCTAAAATCAATTCTCATGAGCGGATCTAGACTTATACTTGTTAAATCTAGTAAACGAAATGCTAAAAATTGAATCTTTACATAAAGGTGGAATTAAAGATTATACCTTTGAAGCGTGTCCCTTAGCGAATAAGAAAAATCCAAGCTTTAATGCAAAAATCTACAAAGAGTCCCTCAAATGTCTCCAAACAAACCCAGAAATCGAGAGGGCAATTGTCTACCGGGTAGATCTATTGAGGACCAAGAAAACCTACAAGAAACTCACCCCGAAAAAGTTTAGATCTGCCCAAAACTAGGAAAACCTACCGCCGCGAGGAACTGGTTGCGCCGCCGCGAAAATCCTGCCTGATCACCGTGAACAGGTCGCCAGGACAGTCGCGATCAACACACGGATCACCGTGGATCTGCGCTCCGCACCACAGCTGTCACGGGCTCACTCTTTAACTAGCGAACCGTGCGGCACTAGTTCTAACAACTAACGACTAGAACTAGCTCAGCCTTAAACCCTTGCACACAAGTGAACTTGTGGGCAGCAAAATGACCAAGCAAGAGTGTGTAAGTACTTGACTAGAGCAATATACTTCCGTTTCATTTTCGGTCACTTTCGTGCCTACATTTCTAAGAGTGTGTAAGTACTTGACTAGAGCAATATACTTTCGTTTTATTTTCGATCACTTTCGTGCCTACATTTCTAAGAGTGTGTAAGTACTTGACTAGAGCAATATACTTCCGTTTCATTTTCGGTCACTTTCGTGCCTACATTTCTCTTGTGTTTCTTGGTCATTTTGCTGCCCACAAGTTCACTTGTGTGCAAGGGTTTAAGGCTGAGCTAGTTCTAGTCGTTAGTTGTTAGAACTAGTGCCGCACGATTCGCTAGTTAAAGAGTGAGCCCGTGACAAGTGGTGTCAAAGCGAGGTTCTGCTCTTAAGCCAAGTTTTTGCTCAATCGTTCTTCAGGGATCATGGCCGCACCAAGCAATACTACCAAGATGGTAGAGGTTGAAGGTGAGCACGCCTCACGCGAGACGAAACGTGCCGGAAAAAAGGGAAGCCGAAAGGATAAATCCGTTACACGTGAGCCGTCGGCCGATTTCGAGACACGGCTGGCCAAGGTGGAACTAGCCGTGGTGGACTTCCTTGATCATGATGAGGACGAGCTCGAGGAGAGGATGCTGAGCATTCTCAACCAGATCGTGAAACGTTACGACCGAACGATTGAAGAGCAAAAGGTGAGTATTGTCAATCTCCATGAGGGGATGCTCAAACTTCAAGAGGAAGTTGAAGTTTTGAGGGCACAAGCGGCTCGGGGAGGAGTTCAAGGTGGAGCTCTCCCCACCACCCAGATTGATATTCCTAAGCTCGAGGCTTATGGGGGAGCCCAGAAGGCGAAGGATATCGAGAACTTTCTATAGGGCCTAGAACGGTATTTCAAGGCCGTTGGTGCAGCTACTGATGCTGCCCGGCTGGACTACGCCCCACTCTACCTCAAGGACGCAGCCCTGGTATGGTGGAGAAGGAGAACGGGGACCGTAGACATAGGCGTGGACGCAATCAACACTTAGGACGAGTTCAAGACTAAATTGAAGAAGCAGTTCCTTCCCAAGGATACCGAAGACGAAGCTAGGGCGAAGCTTCGTCGTTTGCAACATCGGGACGGCCAAATTAGGGAATATGTCAAGGAGTTTTCAGAAATAATGCTGGAAATTCCTGACTTATCACCTAAAGAGGCTTTGTTTACTTTTTTGGACGGCCTGAGGCAATGGGCCAAGCTTGAGTTACAACGGAGGGACGTGCCGAACATAACTCATGCTATGAACATAGCGGAGTCCTTGATCGAGTTCCAAAAGAAGGACGGGGACAAGCCGAAGGATAAGCCAAAGAAGTTTTCTGGCCAAAGTGGGGGAGACAAGGGGAAGTCTTACTCCAAGCCAGAAACGGCTAAGTCCTCCAGCAAAAGGGAAACCAGCCCAGGAAGTTTGAGGGATGCTTCTTGTGCCAAGGTCCTCACATGGCGCGGGACTGCCCGTCTCGTTCCAAACTTGCGGCTTTAATTCAAGAATCCAACCAAGATAACGAAAGGAGGGTCGCTTGTATCCAACGGTTGGATGCCGTTCAAGCTAAGTTGGACGGGAAGCGTAAGGGCCGCATGTTTGTTGAGGTAAGTTTTCACAATCGGTCTTGTTGGGCACTTGTAGAGACAGGGGCCGATTGCAACTATGTCAATGATGCCCTAGCTCGTTAGCTAGGCATCTCTTGGGAGCCCAGCAACGGAAAGTTCAAAGGAGTCAATGGAGCCTGGACATTGGTCGTGGGCGAGGCCAAGGATGTACCGGTCCAGATCGGGTCGTGGAATGGCCATGCCTCATTTTCCATTGCACCATAGGGGGAGTACGGCGTGGTTTTGGGCATGAGCTTTATCGATGGACTTCGGCCTTTTATGGTGACCAAGGACGATACCATGGTCGTGTTGCATGGCCGAGACCCGTGCGTCATCCAGATGCACCGTGAGACGGAGCTGAGTGCAAGACAGCTTAACTGGGGCCTAAAGCAAGAAGAGCAAACGTTCGCAGCCCTGGTGTTCGAAGAGGAGCAGTCGGCCTAACCGCTATCAGCACCGGAGCCCGTTCCCTCGGCCCTACGCACCATGATTGAAGAGTTTCGGGATGTAATGCCCGTAGATCTTCCAAAAAAATTGTCCCCTAGATGGGAGATCGACCATGCCATTGAGATGGTTGAAGGGGCAAAACCCATAGCGAAGGCACCGTACTGGATGTCCCCTAGCGAGTTGCAGGAGTTGAAGACTCAACTAAGGGAGCTGCTCAAGGCTGGGTTCATACGGCCTTCAAAAAACCCATACGGAGCACTGGCTTTGTTTCAGCGCAAGAAGGACGGGACGTTAAGGATGTGCATCGACTACCGGGCGCTAAACAAGATAACAGTAAAGAACAAATACGTCATTCCTCTTATAGCTGATTTGTTCGACCGCTTGGTGAATACTAGGGTCTTTTCCAAGCTGAACTTGAGGAAGGGGTACTATCAGGTTCGGATAGCCCCAGGGGATGAACCGAAGATAGCCTGTGTCACTCGGTATGGGTCCTATGAATTTCTGGTGATGCCGTTTGGCCTCACCAATGCACCGGCCACTTTCTGCACGCTAATGCAACGGGTGCTGGTCGATTTTATAGACCGTTTTGTCGTGGTCTACTTAGATGACATTGTCATCTATAGTGAGACCATGGAGGAGCACGTGGGTCATCTCCGTGCCATTTTCCAGGCCTTAAGAGAGAACAAACTCTACGCCAAGGAGGAAAAATGCGCGTTTGGGCTAAAGGAAGTCTCCTTTTTAGGCCACATCATTGGAGGAGGCCAGATTCGCATGGATTCGGCCAAGGTTCGTGCCATCATCGAATGAGAGGCTCCAACCAAGATGACCGAGCTGCGATCTTTTCTGGGGCTTGTCAATTATTATCGACGGTTCATTGAGGGACACTCAGCCATTGCTGCCCCTCTAACAGACCTGCTCAAGAAAGGGACGGGATGGTGCTGGACCCAGAAGCAACAAACAGCCTTCGAAGCTTTAAAGGATGCAGTTTTAAGTGTATACCGATGCATCTGATTTTGCCCTCGGTGGGGTGCTTATGCAGGACGGACATCCCATCGCCTATGAAAGTCGAAAGTTAGGCAATGTGGAACGACGGTGGCCAACGCATGAGAAGGAAATGCTGGCCGTAGTGCATTGCCTAAGGGTTTGGGAGAACGGATAATCAGGCAGTAAGCTTCATTCAAAACCAACCGAAGCTATAGAGCAAGCAGGCGCAATGGCTAGATTTTCTAGCCGAGTTCAAGTTCGAGTTGGAGTACAGCCCAGGGAAAACCAATCAAGTTGCGGATGCTCTAAGCTGCAAGAGCATGCTAGCTACCATCACCAGCACACCTGAGGGTCAGATTTTAGAACGCATCAAAGCGGGACTAGAGCATGACAAGCAAGCTCAGGCCTTCATGGAGCTTGCTAAAGAAGCAAAGGCGACCCGGTTTTAGCTCAATGATGGGGCCTTGTACGCCAAAGGAACCGGTTGTATGTACCGGCTTGGGAAAGTTTAAGGCGGGAGATCTTGAAGGAGTGTCATGATTCCCGTTATGCCGGACACCCAGGTACGCACCACACTCTAGCCTTAGTACAAGAACACTTCTACTGGCCGAGAATGAGGGAGGACGTAGAAGCCTACGTGCGGACGTGCCTCGTTTGCCAACAGGATAAGACCGAGCAGGAGTACCCACGCGGTCTTCTTCAGCCGCTGCCCGTATCAATTAGGATATGGGACAACGTCTCCATGGACTTCATAGTCAGCTTGTCTGTCTCAAGCGGATGCACCAACATTTTGGTGGTTGTAGACCGATTGTCTAAGTATGCCGAGTTTATTCCAGCCCCAAAGGAATGCACGGCTGAGACAATGGCCAAGCTTTTTATGAAGCATGTGGTAAAGTACTGGGGCTGCCAACTTCGATCGTGAGTGATCGGGACTCACGGTTCACGGGAGCGTTCTGGCAGGAATTGTTTCGGCTGTTGGGCACAGAATTGAAGATGTCCACCGCTATGCACCCTCAAACGGACGGCCAGACAGAACGGGTCAATAGTGTGCTAGAAGTGTATCTCAGGCACTATGTCGCGGCCAACCAAACGGATTGGGCACAGCTGCTGGATGTTGCCCAATTTTGTTATAACTTAATGAGGAACGAGAGTACCGACAAGAGTCCATTCTAGATCGTCTTGGGGTTTCAGCCAACAACACCCAAAGACATCATGGGAGTGTTGGAGTAGAATACATAAGCTATGCTTGTATTGTACAGTTTCCCAGTTTAATATATCGATTTGTGTTTCAGTCATATCTTGTTGTGCATTAATCGTCCATTTATATTATGTAAGTAGATGATGAGGTGTCTGGTGCGACACAGTAGATCTCATCATTGGTTGAAAGACATAATATATAAATGAGGTTCGTAACCGAGACAGCTTTGGACAAACTGTCAGTCTAGGTTATTATGTGATTCAGATAATTAGTTTGTCTAAACTAATTGAATCATATAGATATGCCCGGGGCATATTGAACTTGACTCTTAGGAATGATTTGTCTTGTACTGATTTAATAGACAAATCGATCCTTGTATTCTATCTCTAAATCCCTAGACTCGAGCGGGCATGAGGATTAGACATAGTGTACTTTGATCTGCCAATGGGTGATGTCAAATGTGGCCAATAGTCTCGGTGGGTTGGGTACGCGTGTTTAGTTACTTGGTGTGCTGCTGCTTGTCGAAAGGAAACCATGTACCGGTGCGTCCGGGGTGATGGTGCTCCCGAGATGAGCTCGAAATGTTTATTATACTAAACCTGGCCAGTGGACTTATGTCCAGTATAGTAAAAAGGTCGAGTGGTACTAGTCTCGGAATATTAAGAAGTTGATGAATTAATTTATCAGTAAATTAATGAATTAACGAGCACTATATCTTTGATGTGTGGAGATTATGAATATAATTTAATTAAGTTGTTCCGGAAGCAATTCTGGTGTAGGTTGGTAGTGCCATAATTAATCCGTTAGTGGTACGATTAATTATGTACTGGGTTGTTGACAAAGGTAGATTTAATTAATTGAGAAATTAATTAATCCTTGTGTCAGTTGGTTGTGAATCATCCCAGGAACTGGTTTGGGATAAGTGAATCCCTGTGTCAGTTGGGAGTGATTCATCCCAGGAACTGGATTGGGATAAGTGAATCCCTGTGACAGTTGGGAGTGTTTCAGTCCAGGAACAGGATTGAAGGAAACAGAATCTGTATCAATCTAGAAACAGGATTGAAGGAAAACAGAAACCCAGTAGGAAAGACCAATCCTATTCCAACTTGGATTCTCTCTTGTAACTCTATAAATAGACAAGGGATCAGCCATTCAACAATCACAATTCAATAGAGATTCATAATTCAAGAATCTAGAGAGATAAAATTCTAGACAGAGAAATTTCTTTCTCTCTCAAGAACGAATTTTTGAGCAAATAGGAGGCTGGTTTTCTTCATCAAGTGGCCGAAAATATTGGTCCAAAATACTAGCCCCGTGCGTTGCTTTCTCTCTCTCCAGGCAGTGCGTTTGCAGTACGTGCTAGGTGCGGAGGTGCTGAATTTTTTCAGCAGGTGGATTGTGGTGAGTTGCTGATCAATTGACTTCTAGATTGTTGCCCACACAACAAGAGGTCATAGTCTTTGAGGCATACAAGAGATTCACCAGGTGCACGCTTCAAAGGTATTATTCTATGGTTCCGCTTTTATTAGAATTTTTTGTTGCGTGGTAAATCGAGCAGGTACAAACCCAGATCCTACCAAAATCTTTCAATTGGTATCAGAGCATGGTTTAGGGGGTTCTGTGCTTGTTCGATTTATTACATGGTTTTATTTGCAGGTGGTTTAGAATCCCGACTATTATGGTTACGTTTGTATGGGTTTTAATTAAACTCCAGGACTTGTCCGGATTTAATTTTATTATGAATGTTTGTAATAGTTTAACCACGTGCTGGAAGCCGTGTAGGATTAGATTAAATCTGTAGTAGGATTTTTTCTATGTAATTTCGATTATTTAATTTTCCTAGAATGCCTTGTAGTAGGAAAATTATTTTTTTTTGTAATCGAAGGCGTTATGGTGGGCAACTTGGATTCGTGGGTTTTGGGTTATCATGAATTTGAAGAAACCCAGGAAAACCCAGAACGAATTGCAAGAAGACCAAATAGCGTGGGAAAAAGCGAAGGAGGAATTGGCGGCAGGAGGCGACGCCGGCAACGTTCGCCGGCAGCAAAGTCGCCGGCCGGCAGGCAAAAAACAGGCCAGCAGCAGCAGCTGCCGCGCCCAGGGCGCAGCAGCCGCGCGCGGGCGTACACGCCCAGGGCCGCGCGCGGGCCACGCGCACGGCCCGTGTGGGCTGTGCGCGCGCGCGTGCGTGCAGGGCCGCGCGCACGGCCCGTGCGGGCTGCGTGCGCGCGTGCAGGGCTGCGCGCACGGCCCATGCGGGCTGTGCGCGCGGGCTGCGCCACGGGCGGCCCGTTTGGGCCGTTCGGGCTGTTTTTGGCCCGTTTTTCCTCCAGTTTTTCATTTTTTTTGAAATTCAAGACTCTCTCCATCGAGTGACGTGACGGGACACGAGATCAAGGTAGAAGATGGAAGCAATTAAAACCATAATAGTCGGGGAATTTATTTTTTCGAATTTATTTCCCGTATTTATTGTTTTAATTTTTATGCTTTATTTTTATGCTGTATTTTAGATGCATGAATTAAAGCATGTCTGGTTTTATGGTTGCACATAACTTAGGTTAGTTAATTGCATGTTAAAACCGGAAAAACCCTCAATTCGGAAATCTAAGTGGGAGCGGGTTGTGTTATATTCCCATGGCCACCATTACGGGTTCATATGCGATGTGGGTGGGCTTGCGCGTTGGCATTAGGGCCTTCCTCCATTCGGATGAGTCCAGCCCCGAGATCGCTAGACTATGAGCTTCTGAGTAAGATGACTAGAGCGAGTTTAACTAGGAGAAATGCGACACCCTCTCCATCTGAGGCGCACTATCCTGAGGTAACAAACTCAGAAGTCACGTAATGGCATACACTTAGTGTACGATCTGTAGTATTCCTCCCGCGAGGTTACGCTGCTTACTTGTACGGCTGAAAGCACCGACTATTAGCTACATTGATCAAAAGATCGTTGGTCAGATAGTGAAGTTAATGAACTTGGTTCTTCTCAAACGAATGTGGGTTAGCGTAAACGTCCACACTGCGTGGCTTGCGAGAATCCCGGTGGATGAGATGTTGGTGGATTAATATTATTGTTTTGAGGGAATCAATAATTAATTGAATTTTCATGTGTTTTTCGAAAATTCTAGCATATATAACTGAAACACTGTTTGTTTACTTTCCAGTTTAAATCGATATGGCATTCAATCCTTTAACTGCTATTTTGAAAAACAACAATTTAACTGGAACTAATAATGTCGATGGAAGT
This sequence comes from Knoxia roxburghii, assembly GCA_030378225.1. NCBI lineage: Eukaryota > Viridiplantae > Streptophyta > Magnoliopsida > Gentianales > Rubiaceae > Knoxia > Knoxia roxburghii. The sequence goes on along the minus strand of CM059420.1, from coordinate 36,388,856 downwards.
CGTAACTTGGACATTGTCCTTAGGGCTGAGAGCGCTCCTGTGAGAGATCGTGTCATTGACATGATTAGTAACATCAACAAGGTTGAGGTAGTGGGAGGCGAAATCGTTGGTGAAACCAAGGCCGATATTGTCCTCCAGAGCTTGCCTCAAAGCTATGAGCATATTCGGTTGAACTACAACATAAGTAAGATGTTGTGGAGTTCATCCGAGCTCTTGGCAGAGTTGATGGTGGCTAAAAGTCTTCTTCAAGGGAAGAAGCGAGCTTTAGTCGCAGTCGAAGCTTTAGAATCTTCTTCTAAGCCTGAGGCTGGAAAGAAGAAGAGAAAGCTCAAGGGAGTAGCTAAAAAGGCACAAATTGTGCCTAAGCCAGATATTGCAAAGAAGAAGTCGAAAGACAAGTGCTTCAAGTGCAATAAGACGGGACATTGGAAAGCGGATTGTCCAAAGCTTATAAGTACGATAAATTATGCCTTAATTACTGAGACATGTTTAGCGGCGATTCCCACAGATACTTGGTGTGTGGATTCAGGTGCCACTGACCATGTTTGTAATTCTTTGCAAGGGTTCCAAGTAACCCAGAAGCTTAAAGAAGGCGAATTGGATGTCTACTTGGGCGACACTACAAGAGTGTCAGTAGAAGCAGTGGGAGTAGTTAAGTTGAATTTCGAAAATTCTAGTTTAGAGTTAGTTAATTGTCTTTATGTACCGAGTTTTAGAAAGAACTTGATTTCGGTGTCTAAACTCTTGAAGAACGGGTATAAGTTTATTTTTTTCTGATGACTGTGTTGTTATTAGAAGAAAAGGAAAACTTATTTGTTCTGGTTCATTGGCGGACAATTTGTTTGTGGTTAACTCTAACTCCCCTGTTGCACAAAACATAGAAATAGATAGCTAAGTATCTAACATTAATAAGAGGAAGAAACCTTCTAAAATGAATCAAACCTATCTTTGGCATCTAAGGCTAGGTCATATAAACCTTAGTAGGATTCAGAGGTTGGTCAATGATGGACCTTTGGGTTCATTAGATATTGACAGTTATGCAACCTGCGAATCTTGCTTGGAAGGTAAGATGACCAAGAGACCTTTTAAAGCAAAAGGCTATAGAGCTAAAGAAGTATTAGAGTTGATTCATTCTGACTTGTGTGGACCTATGACGGTCCAGGCACGAGGGGGATATGAGTATTTCGTGACATTCACGGGTGATTACTCTAGGTACGGATACATTTACCTAATGCACCACAAGTCCGAATGTTTTGGCAAGTTCAAAGAGTTTCGGGCAGATGTGGAGAGACATCATGGTAAGAGTATCAAGACACTGCGTTCAGATCGTGGTGGGGAGTACATGTCCCATGAATTTCGAGATTACCTCATTGAGGTAGGAATTCAGTCTCAGTTGTCTGCACCTGGCATGCCACAGCAGAAGGGTGTAGCAGAAAGGAGGAACCGAACTCTTATGGAAATGGTTAGGTCCATGATGAGCTATAGTGATTTGCCAAGTTCGTTCTGGGGATATGCCTTGGAAACAGCAATGTATATTCTTAATTTTGTACCATCTAAAACCGTGCCTTCAACCCCAGTAGAGTTGTGGAACGGGCGGAAGCTCAGTCTAAGACATCTCAGAATTTGGGGTTGCCCAGTACATGTGCTTAATGCAGATACGGCTAAGTTAGGTGCAAGAACAGAATTAATGCTGTTTGTAGGATATCCTAGGGAAACGAAAGGTGGTCTATACTATAGTCCTAAAGATCAGAAGGTGGTGGTAAGTACCAACGCTAGATTTTTAGAAGATGACTATGTCTTAGACCACAAGCCCAAGAGTAAGATAGTACTAGAAGAGCTTAGACAACAAACTACTAATCCTGATGCACCAGCGCAAGTAGATACACCACACACTGCACATGAGATCACAGATGATGCGCCTACACAGGCGGTGCCTCGTCGTAGTGGGAGGGTTGTGAAATAACCTGAAAGGTTCGTTGGCGTGGGAGAGGCTTCAGACCTAGTCCCAGGTGTGCCTGAACCTGACCCAGTTAACTATAATGAGGCGCTTAGAGATAAAGATGCAGAATCTTGGCGTAAGGCAATGATATCCGAGATGGGGTCAATGGACCACAATCAAGTCTGGGAGCTTGTGGACCTGCATGATGGGTTCAAGACCATTGGATGCAAGTAGGGTCTACAAACGTAAGAGAGGACCTGACGGGAAGGTGGAAACCTTTAAAGCTAGGCTGGTGGTGAAGGGGTATACTCAGAAAGAGGGAATTGACTATGAGGAAACCTTCTCCCCGGTAGCCATGCTTAAGTCGATCCGGATTCTCTTGGCCATAGCTGTTCATATGGATTATGAGATTTGGCAGATGGATGTCAAGACAGCTTTCCTAAACGGAAGTCTTGAAGGAACCATCTTTATGCAGCAACCAGAGGGATTCATTGAAAAAGGCCAAGAGCATAAGGTTTGCAGGCTTAAGAGGTCTATTTATGGACTTAAGCAGGCATCCAGATCTTGGAACATCCGGTTTGATGAAGTAATCCAGTCCTTTGGATTTACTCAGTGTCTGGATGAGCAATGTGTATATCGCAGACGTGATGGAAACTCAGTGGTGTTTCTTGTGCTTTACGTAGATGACATTCTATTGATTGGCAACAACAAGAAAGTGTTGTCAGACGTAAAGGCATAGCTGTCCAAGCAATTTGATATGAAGGACTTAGGGGAAGCGGGACATATCCTTGGGATCAAGATTATTCGAGATCGTAGGAAATGTTCGTTAACACTCTCCCAAGCTTCGTACATAGACACGATTCTGGCCCGTTTTAACATGCATAACTCCAAGAAAGGTTTTCTACCTTTCAGGCATGGTGTGTTTCTATCTAAGGAACAGTCTCCTAAGACTGTTGATGAGATAGAGACCATGAAGACAATTCCATATGCTTCGGCAGTAGGAAGTCTCATGTATGCCATGATGTGTACGAGGCCTGATATCTGTTATGCCGTGGGCATGGTGAGCAGATATCAGAGTAACCCCGGGAAAGCTCATTGGGAGGAAGTAAAATGCATTCTCAAGTATTTGCGCAGAACGAGGGACCAAGTTCTGGTCTATCAGGCGTCTGAGCTGGTACCCCGAGGTTACACAGATTCAGATTTCCAAGGCGACAGGGACAAGAGCAAGTCTACCTCAGGGTATGTGTTTACTCTAGGAGGTGGAACCATAGTTTGGCAGAGTGTCAAGCAGAAATGCATGGCAGACTCTACCATGGAGGCTGAGTACGTTGCCGCATCAGAGGCAGCGAAAGAAGCAGTATGGCTCAAGAACTTCCTAGTGGACTTAGATGTGATTCCTGGTTTGCAGAAGTTTATCACGGTTTATTGTGATAACAACGGTGCAGTAGCAAACTCGAAGGAACCACGAGTCCACAAGGCGAGTAAACATATACAGCGCAAGTACCACCTGATACGAGATATCGTAAAGAGGGTAGACGTGGTCATGGCTAAGATAGCGTCAGAGGATAACCTTGCAGATCCGTTCACGAAAACATTGACTTCTAAAGTCTTTGAGGCTCACGTGAAGGGCAAGGGGATCAGATGCTTAGGAGAGCCTTGACAGTTTTTCTAGATAGATAGCAGCAGATTGTGTAGGATTGTATGTAGTTGTATACTTAAAGCACAGCTTAAGTATTAGTGGGAGATTGTTGGAGTAGAATACATAAGCTATGCTTGTATTGTACAGTTTCCCAGTTTAATAGATCGATTTGTGTTTCAGTCATATCTTGTTGTGCATTAATCGTCCATTTATATTATGTAAGTAGATGATGAGGTGTCTGGTGCGACACAGTAGATCTCATCATTGGTTGAAAGACATAATATATAAATGAGGTTCGTAACCGAGACAGCTTTGGACAAACTGTCAGTCTAGGTTATTATGTGATTCAGATAATTAGTTTGTCTAAACTAATTGAATCATATAGATATGCCCGGGGCATATTGAACTTGACTCTTAGGAATGATTTGTCTTGTACTGATTTAATAGACAAATCGATCCTTGTATTCTATCTCTAAATCCCTAGACTCGAGCGGGCATGAGGATTAGACATAGTGTACTTTGATCTGCCAATGGGTGAGGTCAAATGTGGCCAATAGTCTCGGTGGGTTGGGTACGCGTGTTTAGTTACTTGGTGTGCTGCTGCTTGTCGAAAAGAAACCATGTACCGGTGCGTCCGGGGTGATGGTGCTCCCGAGATGAGCTCGAAATGTTTATTATACTAAACCTGGCCAGTGGACTTATGTCCGGTATAGTAAAAAGGTCGAGTGGTACTAGTCTCGGAATATTAAGAAGTTGATGAATTAATTTATCAGTAAATTAATGAATTAACGAGCACTATATCTTTGATGTGGGGAGATTATGAATATAATTTAATTAAGTTGTTCCGGAAGCAATTCTGGTGTAGGTTGGTAGTGCCATAATTAATCCGTTAGTGGTACGATTAATTATGTACTGGGTTGTTGACAAAGGTAGATTTAATTAATTGAGAAATTAATTAATCCTTGTGTCAGTTGGTTGTGAATCATCCCAGGAACTGGTTTGGGATAAGTGAATCCCTGTGTCAGTTGGGAGTGATTCATCCCAGGAACTGGATTGGGATAAGTGAATCCCTGTGACAGTTGGGAGTGTTTCAGTCCAGGAACAGGATTGAAGGAAACAGAATCTGTATCAATCTAGAAACAGGATTGAAGGAAAACAGAAACCCAGTAGGAAAGACCAATCCTATTCCAACTTGGATTCTCTCTTGTAACTCCATAAATAGACAAGGGATCAGCCATTCAACAATCACAATTCAATAGAGATTCATAATTCAAGAATCTAGAGAGATAAAATTCTAGAGAGAGAAATTTCTTTCTCTCTCAAGAACGAATTTTTGAGCAAATAGGCGGCTGGTTTTCTTCATCAAGTGGCCGAAAATATTGGTCCAAAATACTAGCCCCGTGCGTTGCTTTCTCTCTCTCTCCAGGCAGTGCGTTTGCAGTACGTGCTAGGTGCGGAGGTGCTGAATTTTTTCAGCAGGTGGATTGTGGTGAGTTGCTGATCAATTGACTTCTAGATTGTTGCCCACACAACAAGAGGTCATAGTCTTTGAGGCATACAAGAGATTCACCAGGTGCACGCTTCAAAGGTATTATTCTATGGTTCCGCTTTTATTAGAATTTTTTGTTGCGTGGTAAATCGAGCAGGTACAAACCCAGATCCTACCAAAATCTTTCAGGGAGGCTATACGGGAAACAGTCCACCGGCTTACCGGTTCGTCAAGGATTGGCAAGAACGAACTGATATTGCTCGGCTTTACTTGGAACGATCGGCCAAGAGGATGAAGAAATGGGCCGATAAGAAAAGAACTGCCCGTGAGTTCCAGGAGGGAGACCAAGTGTTGGTCAAGTTATACCAACACGGGTGAGTTCGAGGGCTACATAAGGGACTAATGCGTCGGTACGAGGGACCGTTCACCGTCCTCAAACGTGTTGGAACAGCTGCCTATAAGTTGGAGTTGCCGGAAGCCTATGAGAAGTTACATCCGGTCTTCCACGTGAGCCTTCTCAAGCCGTTCCACAAGGACTTGGAGGACCCAGAAAGAAGTGTTCCAACATGAGCCCCAACGAGGATACGGGAGCCGCTGGAGAAAGAGCCAGAGCAAATCCTTTCCAAACGTATCATTCGAGGGCAAAACAAAGCACTGGCTAATGAGTATTTGGTTAAATGGAAGGGACAACCGATGAGCGAGATAAGCTGGGAGCCGGCAGAGAAGTTAAGAGAAGCAACCAGACTTGTGGTTGAGTTCGAGGAGCAAGAGCCATCGAGGGCGATGTCTCATTCAAGTGGGGGAGAATGACACGGCCGTGTGCCAGACGTTTCACCCGTTCAGGCCCGTTTTCGTTCCTTCAGCCCGTTGAGGTTGTTTCCTTGCACGTTTGGGACTTGGAAGGAAACCAGCATCTAGAAGGATCTCTTACCTTCCACAAGTTGGCAAGTTGGCAAGGCTAACATCATGCATGAAGTCAGCCCTAGGAATTCCTTTGTATATAAAATTTAGGGACTAGAGTCTTCCATGATTTAAATATTGAAAGCTTCTCTTGGAAGACATGAATAGTAACTGACATTGAGCACTATAAATAGGGGCCAATGGTCATTTGTAGACCACCAAGCAAGAGTTTGTAAGTACTTGACTAGAGCAATATACTTCTGTTTCATTTTCGGTCACTTTCGTGCCTACATTTCTCTTGTGTTTCTCGGTCATTTTGCTGCCCACAAGTTCACTTGTGTGCAAGGGTTTAAGGCTGAGCTAGTTCTAATCGTTAGTTGTTAGAACTAGTGTCGCACGGTTCGCTAGTTAAAGAGTGAGCCCGTGACACAGCAAACAGTTTGTCGGAAAAATGACCGATCGCCAGTCTCGCGGACACCGAGCAACAGTTCTATTGCTGGAAAAAATAAATAAAAGTCACCGGAATCCTTTGGGCTGAATTTTTCCAAGAAAAAAAGGATCTAAAGCCGACTTCGAGAAAGATTTTCAACGAAGAAGATGAAATTCTCTCTCTAGACTTTTCCTTCTGTAAAAGGAAAGACTTGCCTACTAAGTTCTCTTATGTATTCAAAACCAAGACTTAATGTATTTATAGGAGCTTCAAGTGAGACCTAGTGGGCTTTGATTTGGGCCTTACTAATTGGATTTAATTAGTCAAAGAATTATTTATTCGATCCACTTCGTCAATTAAATACTAATCGACCCAAGAATTATTTCTTAATCAACTTTATCAATTAAATATTAATTAACCCAAGGATAAATATTTATTTAATCCACTTTTCCAATCAATCCAATTCATAATTAATCGTACTACTAACAGATTAATTAAGGAACTACTGCTCAAAAACGAAATTGTTTCGTGTACACTTTAATTATTTTTTTATCTCCCCACGTCAAAGATATAGTGCTCGTCAATTTATTAATTTACTGATAAATAAATTAATCGACTTCTTGTTATCCGAGATTAGTACAACTCGATCTTATTATTATACTAGACATAAGTCCACCGGTCGAATTTAGTGTAATAATCTTTACGAGCTCATCTCGGTAGCACCATCACCCCGGACGCACTGGTACATGGTTTTTTTCGACAAGCAACGGTACAATAAGAAATCAAGCACGCATGCCAAACTTACCGAGATATAGGCCTCAATTGACCGCACCCTTTGGCAAATCAAAGTACACTATGTATAACTCTCATGCCCGCTCCAGTCTAGGGATTAATAGATTAGAATATAAGGCTCGAATTAACTACGAAGATCAATACAATTTAATGCACATCCGTGTGATTCAATTAGTCTAGACAAATCAATTTTCGTATCATACAATAACCTACACTGACAATATGTCCAAACTGTCTCAGTTACGAGCGTTATTTATATATCGTAACTTTAACCAGTGATAAGATCTACCGTGTCACACCAAACACCTTATCATTTAGACATATGATATAAATGTTAGAGTTGAATACATAAGCTATGCTTGTATTGTACCAGTAATATATCGATTTATGTTTTGGTTATATTTTGTTGTGCATGATTTTCCATTTATATTATGTAAGTAGATGATGAGGTGTCTTGTGTGACAAAGTAGATCTCATCATTGGTTAAAAGACATAATATATAAATGAGGTTCGTAACCGAGACATCTTTGGAGAAACTGTAGGTCTAGGTTATTATGTGATTCGGATAATTGGTTTGTCTAAACTAATTGAATCATATAGATATGTCCGGGGCGCATTGAACTAGACCATTAAGAATGATTTGTCTTGTACTGATTTAATAGAAAAATCGTTCTTGGTATTCTATCTCTTAATCACTAGACTCGAGCGGGCATGAGAATTAGACATAGTGTACTTTGATCTGCCAATGGGTGAGGTCAATTGTGGCCAATAGTCTCGGTAGGTTGGGTGCGCTTGTTTAGTTTCTTGGTGTGCTGCTACTTGTCGAAAGAAAACCATGTATCAGTGTGTCCGGGGTGATGGTGCTCCCGAGATGAGCTCGTAAAGCTTATTATACTAAACCTGGCCGGTGGACTTATGTCCGGTATAGTAAAAAGGTCGAGTGGTACTAGTCTCGGAATTAAAGAGGTTAATTAATTAATTTATCAGTAAATTAATATATTAATGAGCATTATATTTTGATATGGGGAGAATATAATTTAATTAAGTTGTTCTGGAAGCAATTCTGGTGTAGGATGGTAGTGTCATAATTAATCCGTTAGTGGTACGATTAATTATGTATTGGGTTGTTGACAAAGGTAGATTTAATTAATTAAGTAATTAATTAATCCTTGTGTCAGTTGGTTGTGAATCATACCAGGAACTGGTATGGGATAAGTGAATCCCTGTGTCAGTTGGTTGTGAATCATACCAGGAACTGGTTGGGATAAGTGGATCCCTGTATCAGTTGGATGTGTATCAATCCAGGAACAGGATTGAAGGAAACAGAATCTCAGTAGGAAGGCCAATCCTAAACCAACTTGGGGTCTCTCTTGTAACTCTATATATAAATAAGGGATTAGCTATTCAAGACACACAATTAATAAGTTTTCAAGATAAGAAAACTAGATAGATAAAATTCTAGAGAGAGAAATATTTTCTTCTCTCTCCAAGTTGAATTTTTGGAGCTTTTGTGCGGCTGGTTTTTCTCTTTCTTTTGGCCAAAATTTAGGCCTGTTTATACCAGTTGTGCGTGTAGCTTTCTCTCTCTTCGGGCGGTGCATTTATAGTACGTACCAGGTGCGGTGGTGCTGGAATTTTCTGGCAGGTGGATTGTGGTGATTAGTTGATCAAATTGGTTTCTAGATCGTTGCCCACACAACGTGAAATCAAATTCTTGAGGCATACAAGAGAATCACCTGAGTGCACGCTTTAAAGGTATTTTTATAAAGTTTTGCTTTTAATTAGAAATTTTTGTTGCGTGGTAAATCGAATAAGTGCGAACCCAGATCCTGTGCAATGTTATTTCAAAAGGGTTGGAATAGCATTGTGTTAGTGTCTAGGCCTGGTCAGAGATTCCGATTCTGGAATGCATAGCACGAAAGTGAGTTTCTGGCTAGGCCCGGGCAGATAATCTTTCAATAAAGGGACAATTTGTAATACTGAAACACAATCGATATGTAATTGAGAAATAGTTTTTCATACAAGCAAAGGTTTTCAGTATGCAAAACTAACAGCTGTGAGGGGCCGCAGATGATTCACCAAACTCTTTGGCTTGCAACGCTAGGCCGACTTCTCAGTAATTTTGGCCGGTATCGCAGAGGCTTATGTTCATCAGCTGCAAGTGGTCTATGTGGAAATGCTGTAGAGACTAATCTTCATGCTTTGCCGGATTGTTTAGTGGCGGTTCAGACTTGGTTTTGTGTGGTTCCTGCGGGAATGCGGGCAGAGTTCTTTTCACAGGAACTACAGCTATGGATACGCAAGAATCTTGATTCTAGGGTGCTGATTGAAGGGCATAGTTGGTCACAAATCTTTGCGGTGGCCCTGTGGAAGCTTTGGAAGAACACAAATTGTCTAATACTTACTGGAAAAGGGATGAATATGGGGCAGTTGAAGAAAGAGATAAATGGTTTTGTGGCTGGCCTAGTTGAGTCAGCGGAAGGGGCGAAGAGCATGGGGACACCGGTGAGCAATCACCGGCAGACTTGGATTCGATGGGAGCCACCGCCCAATGGTTAGACAAAACTCAACACTGATACATTCTTCCAACAGCACACATGTTGGGTATCCGTAGGTGGTCTGATGCGTGATTCACAGGGGTCAGTGGCAGCATGGATTTTGTTATAACGTGGGTGTCTGTAACATTCTTGGGGTTGAGTTATGGGGATTATTCACTGGTTTGCAGCTGGCTCGGGTGAAAGGGGAGAGAAAGGTGCTCGCGGAGGTGGACAATGAAAGAGTAGTGGCAATGGTTTGCCGTGATAAAGGGCCGGGGGTTTATGGCGGCTTGGTGAGTCGAGTAAAGGAGCTGATGAGTCGGGAATGAGAATAAGTCTCACACACGTACATCGAAAAAGAAATTTTACAGCATATTGTCTTGCAGCTATGGCGAGGAATGCTTCGATTGGCCTGACGGAGTTGGATAATCTACCTTGGGAAGTACTGAGCTAGCTGCAGCACAATGTCGTTGGTGTTGCTTATCTGCGAAGGGTCGTAACGTGAGAGTTTAGGCTTTGTCTCCCTTTTTGTACCAAAAAAAAAAAAAAAAAAAAGAATGACAATAGTGGGCATTCTTATCAAAATTCTCGTTAAGGGACAAAGAAAGGCAATTGCCACCCTCTCGGGAGCACCATCACCCCGGACGCACAGGTACATGGTTTCCTTTCGACAAGCAATGACACAATAAGAAATCAAACACGCATACCCAACTTAACGAGATCTAGGTCTCAATTGACTGCACCTTTTGGCAAATCAAAGTACGCTATGTCTAACCCTCATGTCCGCTCTAGTCTAGGGATTAAGAGATTAGAATATAAGGCTTGAATTAACTGCGAAGATCAGTACAAGTTAATTCGATCCTAAATCGGTCCTACTCAATATGCCCCGGGCACATCCGTATGATTCAATTAGTCTAGAAAAACTAATTTTCATATCATACAATAACCTAAACCGACAGTATGTCCAAACTGTCTCAGTTACGAGCATTATTTATATATCATAACTTTAACCTGTGATAAGATCTATTGTATCACACCAAACACCTTATCATCTAGACATATGATATAAAGGGACAATTTATAATACTGAAACACAACAGATATGTAACTGGGAAATAGTTTTTCATACAAGCGAAGGTTTTCAGTAATCAAAACTAACAGCTGGGAGGGGCCGCAGAGGATTCGCCAAACTCTTTGGCTTGCAACGTGAGGCCGACTTCTCACTAATTTTGGCCAGTATCATAGAGGCTTATGTTTATCAGCGGCGCGTGGTCTATGTGTAAATGCTGTAGAGACTAATCGTCATGTTCTGCAGGATTGGTCAGTGGCAGTTAAGACTTGGTTATGTGTGGTTCCTGCGGGAATGTGGGTGAAGTTCTTTTCACAAGAACTGTAGCCATAGATACGTAAGAATCTTGATGCTAATTGAAGGGGTTAGTTGCTCACAAATCTTTGCGGTAGCCTTGTGGAAGCTTTGGAAGAACATAAATTGTCTAATATTTACTCGAAAAGGGATGAATGTGGGGCAGTTAAAAAAGGAGATAAATGGGTTTGTGGCTGGCCTAGTTGAGTCAGCAGAAGGGGCAAAGAGGATGGGGGCACCGGTGAGCCATCGCCGGCAGACTTGGATTCAATGGGAGCCGCTGCCCGATGGCTGGACAAAACTCAACACTGATGCATCGTTCCAACAGTACACAAGTTGGGCATCTGCAGGTGGTCTGATGGTGATTCATAGGGGCAGTGACGGCATGGATTTTGTTATAACGTGGGTGTCTGCAGCATTCTTGGGGGCGAAGAGGGAAAGAAAGGTGCTCACGGAGGTGGACAATGAACGAGTAGTGGAAATGGTTTGCCGTGATGAAGGGGCGGGGGTTTATGGTGGCTTGGTGAGTCGAGTAAAAGAGCTGATGAGTCGGGAATAGGAAATAAGTCTCACACACGTACATCGTGAGAGGAATTTTGTAGCAGATTGTCTTGTAACTATGGCGGGGAATGGTTCGATTAGCCTGACGGAGTTGGATAATCTACTTGGGGAAGTACTGAGTTGGCTGGAACACAATGTCGTTGGTGTTGCTTATCTGCGAAGGGTCGTAACGTGAGAGTTTAGGCCTCCATCTTTGTACCAAAAAAAAAAAAAAAAAAAAGAATGACAATAGAGGGCATTCTTATCAAAATTCTCGTTAAGGGACAAAGAAAGGCAACTGCCACCCATTCTTAGGCCATCCCCAACCCAAATATCTATATTTTACAATTTTTACAGATGTTACAGTATCAAAATCTCTATATTTTACAATTTTACAGTTAATTCATTTCCTTCCCAAATCTCTATATTTTACAATTTTAATAATAGGACAAATCAACTTTTGGTCCCTTAGGTATAACCCCCATCTAAACTTAGTCACTAAGAATTTGTATATTCCAAAATTAGTCCTTTACCTTTATATTTTAAGTCTCTTCTTATTTACTGCCCCTTCTTTTCTTCTTCTTTTTTTTATCATTCTTGCCGAAATTGTCATTATTTTCTTATTTACCGCCATACTTTTTTTATTCACCGTCTCCTATTCTCTGCCCGTCCTTTTGCTGTCACTGCCTGGCTCTGCCGCTAGACTCTTGTCTTCACCATCGATATTTCACCGTCGATCTTATCACCGTCGTCGCTTACTCTTCTTCTTCCTATATCCCAATAGTGTGATGAGCTCCCTCAAAATTCCGGTCAGGAGATAGGGAGAAGAAAAATAGGCGGCATTGGTGATGAGATTGACGGTTGAATATCGACGGTAATGATGGGAGTCTAGCGACGGAGCCCGTCGATAACAAAAAAAGGACCGGTGAAAATAGGAGACGGTGAATAAAAAAAATGGCGATAAATAGAAAATAAGTAGTGATAAAAAAATAAGAAAAAAAGGGGCGGTAAGTAAGAATAGACTTAAAATATAAAGGTAAAGGACTAATTTTGGAGCATACAAATTCTTAGGGGCTAAGTTTGGATGTGGATTATAACTAAGGGACCAAAAGTGGATTTTGTCCTTAATAATATTTTAAACATCTTCTTTCACCAATCATTTTATATAATTTTTATTATTATATAAATATATTTAATTATCTTAAATCTTTATATATTTTTTAAAAATATATATCTAATAAATAAGATTAATAAATTAAATATAACATAATTTAAAAATTAAAAATTAATTAGTAATAATTTCAGTCTAATCAAGAGGGTTTTGAGTTTTTGAATAATCCAGAGGGTTTTGGATTTTGAGTTTTGCCCAATTATTAAAATCTCAGAGGTTTTTGCAAGATTATTCTAAATTATTAATATCTACTTTTATTATTGTATTTTTTTGTGTGTGAACGTTTGTTTGTTGTTGTAGTAGTTTATTCATTTTAATTGGGAATGATTATATTTTTAATCGTATTGCGTATTTAGGTTTTTTGTTTAAAACACTTCATAATGCAATATTAATTAGTAAATTATATTTTAATATTTTTAAATGGAAAATTATTTTAAACACTTTAATAAAAAAATTTAAAAAATTAAAATAAAAAATAAATAACATGTGAGGAAAGGAAAATAAATATATAGAATGAGAAATATATATATAGGAAAAAATATATATAAATATTTTAGTGAGTCCTACGAATTAAAAAATTTAAAAAAAATATAGAGATGTAGAGATGTACTGTAACACATCTCTATTTTAGAAATGATTTTGAAGATGGATTGAAAACTATCCCATCTCTATATTTGAAGATCCAACCAATTTTAAAGATGAGTTGGAGATGGTTTTATACGATCGTTGCTTTAGTATCCAACCAATATGCTTGTAAAAAATCTGTTGGGATGTCATTCAAGATTGGCACTTTTCACAGCCCTATTTACAAAATGACATCTTAAATCTCAATTTTACTATAAAATTCTTTTAGAGCCTATTTTTATTTCGCTAATAATTAATTAAGATTTTCAGACAAGTCTTCTTCTTTATATCCCCAATCCTCCTCTTTTGACTCTAAATACACCTATTATGCTGCATAAATCTCTTGAAAGTATTGTAGGACTACTCCCTATACTTCATATGGTTCATCTACCAACTCCTCAATAGATTGTTGAGTATCAATAATCTAATACTGTTGAACCCATTTATTAATCAACTTTCGGAGCAAATCATTGGAGATGCTCTTAATTTAATTCCCTTCTGTCATGAACAACCATGCCTTGCTTAGGCCAACTCCAACCCAACTGCATATTGGGTTGGATCTTCAAAATTTAAAGATGGATGATTTCCAACACATCTTCAAATTCATCTCTAAAATAGAGATGTGCTACAGTACATCTCTATTTTAGAAATGTACTATAGCATTTATATATATATATATATTTTCAATTTTTTAATACTTCGGACCCACTAAAATATATTTTTTTTATTTTCTTTTCTCACATATATTTCTCATTCTATATATTTATTTTACTTTCCTCACATGTTATTTGTTATTTATTTTTTGTTATTTTAATTATTTTAATTATTTAATTAAAGTGTATAAAATAAATTTTTTATTTAAAAATATTAAAAATAATTTACTAATTAATATTACATTGTGAAGTGTTTTAAACGGAAAAAATAAATATGCAATAGAATTATGATTAAAAACATAATCATTCCAAATTAAAATTAATAAACTAATACAATAACAAACAAACAAAAGTTCACACAAAGAAAAAAATTACAATAATAAAAGTAGACATTAATAATCTAGAATAATCTTGTAAAACCCTCTAAGATTTTAATAATCGGGAAAATAACTCCCTCCACCATTGAGATTATTGAAAAACTCAAAACCCTCAGGATTAGACTGAGAATGGGTTAGTTGTTGAACACTCGCTTCTCTATCTTGTATTATTTCAGCTTGTCTCTACTGAATATGAGCCCGTACTTTTGGATCTTGTATCGTATTCAAGTCCACCATCAATATTCTATCATCGGCAATTTTCTTTTTCATTGTCAAATTTTGTCTTGACATTTCAATTTGGATCTGTCTGTCTTCATTTGCCTTCTTCAACATCGACATAAATTCATCATTTTTTTCCTGCAAAGCATTGAAAACATCATCATTTTTCCTTTTCAAAATATATATTAAGATTTAAGAAAATTAAATATATTTATACAATAATAAAAATAATATAAAATGATTGGTGAAAGAAGATGTTTAAAATATTATTAAAACTGTAAAATATAGAGATTATGCATTAATTATAAAATTGTAAAATATAGAGATTTTGATACTGTAACATCTGTAAAAATGTAAAATATAGAGATTTGGATTGGAGATAGCTTTACTATCTCTTTTGCTATTGGATCCTTAGCCCATAAGACTTCAAAATGTCATTGTTTTAGACCATAATTCCCTGGCCATTTGGTATCTAGAAGAAAAGCCCATGATCGAATCAGAAAATTGATAAATTATGTAACATGGCTTGTCGAAATGTACTAAGCTATGATAAGCTCTTAATTTATACATTATATCTTGTCGTTATTTGTTATTTGTTATTTGTATGAAGTTCTTCCGATCCCATCTTCTATAAGTTTCTTTAGTGCTTAAGCTCCAGTATGAAAGAACATATTACCTCCTAATTTATCCATCAATATGAGCATCTGATTAAAATTACCAATAACTAGAACAAAATAATCAATGTACCCTATCACGACTCCAAATGCCCATGAATTCCTAAATCGGTGTACAAGCCACAACAAAACTAAATTAGACCAGGTAATGTCACAAGCCATGATCGAAACCAAAGTTAAGAGTTTATGTGGAAAAAATTGTATTACTATATTTAGCTTAGTTATAAATATAATAATTTATTATTTTATGTTCGTCTAGGATTAGGAAACTGATTATTATTTTCTATTCTTCTAGAATTATAGACATAGAAATAAGGGTACATTTTAAAATTAATCATCATAATATAGTAAAAATCGAGTTTTTATCATTTTACTTTAAAAACTGTCTTTTGAGTTAATTTTTAAACGTTGTAACAAATTTGGTAACTCTGTTAATGTTCACGATTAACGACCTTTAACGGGCATTTTTATTGAAAAAAAAATGCATAAAAATATGCCTTCACCATCTACAACTACCCCACTCCTTCCTTCTTTCCTTCCTTTTAATCCTCTTCTTTTCTCCTTCTTATCTTTAATGCTCTCTTTCAGAGCTGGAATACTTAGACATCGGGTTAGAAAGCAATCTTTATCCTCCCAAATGCACCTACCATCATTAACAACCCTTATTCTCTTACCAACTCAACCTACAAAACCGTCATTCATCGCCCTCTCTTCCTTAGTCTATTCATTTCAGTAGAAACAAAGAAAAGAGAAGTTTACCACTATCATCGATTGAAACCCATACGCCTCACAATGTGTCACACATTTCTTGCAATTTCACCAAAATTGGTGTCGCCTGTAACAATTGAGAGTGAAATAGGGGAATCAACCAAGGAGGATTGAAGGGAGAAACTTAGAACGAAAAAAGTGATTTTTTGGGGCTGTTACCTCTTCTTTCTCTTCTTCTATTTCTCCTCCCCCTTATCCATGTCATGGGCGAATGTCAAAACCTCTAGAACGAATTTTATGGTGAAATCCTGGTTCTGTGCTTATTTAAATCTTGTTTTTGAATGAGGAAAAACTACAAATTTTCTTCTATAAATAGCTATTGAGGTCACCAATGTCAGTTATTTTGATTGAGAATTCTTTCCTATTTGACACTCAATTAGTTTTTTTTTTTTTTTTTTTTTCTTTCTATTTACAGAGAGTTTTCAATTTGTGATTTCTATTCCACCTTTATCTATCCTTCCTCAACCTCTGACTAATTTTTCACAAAAGAATTCAAAGGGGGAGAGACGAGAAACTGTTGAAGATGAATCGATTATATACAATCCTTATACATCCCATTAACTGGCCTTGTTTTTGAGAAGGCGGGAGGTAAAGGAAAATAAGCAAACAATTGCTGCCTCTTTGATAGAGATATGAAATATACTGATTTACTATCTTTTATGGTATCAGAGCCCTTATGAAGAAAATCTTCTCCTTGTCCCTTCTCTGCACATTCTTCACTACTGCTCCATCTCCAATTCAACCATAGCCTCAATTTTTTCTTACACCATACTAATGGCTACAGAACCATCTCTCGTCTCCTCTTCTGCTTCGTCAATAAAAACTACTTCACAATCTCGCTTAACCAATACTCTCAATGACAACCTCATATCACTCAATGCTTCTTCACAAATTCCTTTTAAATTGGACAAAGACGGTGCCAATTATTCATCCTGGAAGGCATAAATGACCAATCTTTTGTTTGGATATGGTCTTCTTGGCTTTGTCGATGGATAGAATCTATGTCCATCTCAACCTGAGGCTGATCAGGTACTCTGGAAACGACAGGATCGTCTGGTTCTTCTCGCTATTCAAGCCAATGTACACAGTACCATATGTCCAACAATCAACAACTCCACCACGTCCGCTGAAGCATGGGAAAAATTACACTCTATCTTTGCAAACAGGTCTCACACTCGCATGATGTCAATTCTTTCCTCGTTGATGAACACCAAAAAGGAAGGGAAGACTGAAACTGTTTATCTTAATCGCATCAAGGCACTAGCAGATGACCTTGCAGTCATGGGACATCCTATCTCTGATATGCTCAATTAATTTCTTATGCTCTCGGTGGACTAGGAGATGAACACAAGGAATTAGCTGCAGCAATTCGTGTTCGTGACTCTCCCATAACTTTTGAGGACTTCTATGATAAACTACATAATGAGGAAACTGTACAGAACCGTCATACTGCTCCCAAGGAGGATGAAGAACCTCAAGTTATTGCTAACTTTGCTCAACGAGGCGGCAGAGGCAGAAGTCGTGGCAGCGGACGTGGTTCTCGAGGTGGTCGAAACTTCTATTCTGGCCAGTCCACAAATTACAATGGAGGTTCCTTCTTCCGGCCTATATCGTCCCTACTTGGTCCATCACCGCAGTAAAATTCACCGCGGCATTCGGCACCTGTGTACTCGTCCCAGGGATATGGTACTTCCTCTTTTCAAACTACTGTCTGTCAGCTCTGTGAAAAACCAGGCCACAATGCGAAATACTGCAGAACCAGACCATCACCGTCCGTATACTCACAACCATAGGTTAATTATGCGGATAACTTTAATCATCAATCACCCAACTGGCTCATGGACTCTGGAGCCACTCATCATATTACCTCTAATCTGGAAAATTTGTCTCTTCGCTCCTCATGTGTTGGTAATGAGGATGCCATCGTTGGTGATGGTAAAGGAGTGTCTATTACTCACTCTGGTTCATCTTCTATTCATTCTCCTACTACTTCATTTCGGTTAAATAATGTTTTCTATGCACCAAAAATCCACAAAAACCTTATCTCAGCATCTCAATTTTGTATTCAAAATCGCGTTTCTGTCGAATTTTTTCTAATGAGCTGATATTTTTTTATACGATTTGGTACTAAATTGGGCTAATTTGGATGTTTTGGTAAAATTTAATAGTGGTTTTACATTTGATTTTTAGAATGATGATGCATTTGTGGACAAAAGGATGGCAAATTGGACAATTGAAGAAATATGAAAACAATTAGACTAATATTTAGGCCAGAAATTTAATCGTGTACAAATAATATTACTTGATAGTTGGACTGAAATTTATTGTATTTGATTAGGAGAATTTTTGGGAAGGAAAAGAATGGGCCCAGATTAATAGAAAGGAATTAATGAGGTTTGTCAAAAAATAGGCTGACGAGGGTTATGTTTTGGGTTTTTGGTCTTGACTAGGGGGAAGGAGACTTGCTTGTTGGCAGCAGCCTTAGAAAGGGTTTTTGGCTGGAGGGCCACGTTTTTGGAGAGAATTTTTGGAGTATCAAAGAGGCAGCAGCCTTTTGACTTTCTGAAACGCTATTTGTAACTCAAAAATGCTATTTGTAACTCATAAAAAGAGTTAAAATGACTAAAATAACCCTGAAGTAAGAATAACAAATTTGTAATTGTCAAAATTCGTAAAAATTCACTCGACCCATGGATATCGCGACATGAATTTGAGTAACAACCATGGTACAAACTTTAAATTTGAACGCAACAACCATGGAATGAGAGCCAAATCCATGCGTCCGGCACCATGGCCGGACGCATGGATGACACGTTTGTCCATGGTGCCGGACGCATCATCCATGCGTCCGGCCGTGGTGCCGGACGCATAAGTGGTGCGTCCGGCACCATGGCCGGACGCATGGATGTTGCGTCCGGCCCATGGTCAAAGGCAAAAATGCAGGCGTCCATAATATAAATATATATAAACCCTCCATTCATTTCAATCTTCACTATCTTCAATATTAAAAATTTTCAAAATTCTTGTCTATCTCACAAACCCATGGACAGACGGCAATCTTTGGACGGTGCTGGAGGTCAACAACCTAGGCAACACGGAGCATGAAAAGGATTGATGATTGGCCAGGTAAATTTTTAAAATTTTTAGGGTCATGTGTCTTGCCGCCGCCGGCGGCCGGACGGGGCGGAGGACGCCGGGCGTCCGGTCCACTCGCTGGACGCCAGGCGTCCGTTGAATGGACCAGACGCCGGGCGTCCGGTCCACTCGCTGGACGCCAGGCGTCCGTTGAATGGACCAGACGCCAGGCGTCCGGTCTATTCTGCGGACGCCCGGCGTCCAGAGAATGGTCTGGACGCCAGGCGTCCAGTATATTGACCGGACGCCGGGCGTCCGGTCTATAGACTGGACAGCCGGCGTCCAGACCAAATTCTGGATGCCGGCGTCCCAAATTTCTAAATATTTTAGTAATTATTTTAATTTTATTTGCTTAAGTATTTAATTATTGTCGTTAATGTTAATTTTTAGGTACTTTTAATTATTTCAATTAGTATCGAAATTATTAAATTTAACTATTGAACTTATGTGTGTACTGTGTAGATTTTTTATTTGTATAATTTATAATTGTTTGTTTTTGGGTATTTTTAATTATTTAAATTAGTATTGAACTTATTTGAGTTAATTATTGAACTTATGTGCCTAATGTTTAAATTATTTTTTTGCACATATATTTTTTGTTTTTTATGGCTAATTTTAATTATTTAAAATATTGTTGAACTTATTTGTCTAATTTTTTAATAATTTGAATTAATTATTTTGAATTTATTTTATGAATTATTATTTGTTTTGTAGGTTCCAGATGTACCAGTACAGTGACAACGGCCTACTGCTTCCTATCGTCGAAAGCAGAAAGCCAATAAGGGTAGCCTATCCCAACATTAGATGGATGAGCAGCAATATGCATATGTGGAGCATCCGGTCGGTCAAGAAGATTATCCAAGAGGTGGTACGGAGCATGATATACACGGGGAGGATTATATCACCACCAGTGCGGATTACCTCACTGGTGGGGAGCAGTACATCCTAGGCGGGTATGAGTTTTTCATTGGCGGGGAGGAGGAGCACGTAGGCGAGGAGGATGATCCTAGAGGTGGGGAAGAGCAGATGGATAGTGGAGATGATCACGAGGATAGTGGAGAGAGTGGGGATGAGCAGGGCGATGATGTGCATATCCGCGAGGAGAGCGTCTCTCAGATTCGCAGCAAATCTGATGGGCGGTTTACAGCTAAAGGTACATGCTCAAAAATCTATAACTACTTAGATTTAAAATTGAATTACTATATTGGAATTTGCATACGTAATTTATGCATAATTACTTTTTATTTATGTGACTTTATGTAATTTGTTTATTTTTATTTTACTAATTGCGTGTCATATATGTGATTTGTGTAATTCTTTTCAAATTTTACTTATTAAGTGTACAAAATATTTATATGATTATTATTAATTATAAGTTTATGTGACCATTAATAACATTTGTGTGAATTGTTGTCATTATTTACAAATCATTTTTTGTTCAATTAGAGAAAATGAAGCGTGCCAAAGTTGTTGAGGAACAATGGCGGGTGACTACGCCTTGTATTGGTGGCCCTAGGGATGGGTGTGTGATCCCTAGTTGGCTAGGTCATGTGGCATCGCGGTACGTAGATCCCAACCAACCACTTAGGGAGCCCTTTAGGTGCCAGAATAGGGCAGGAGTGTGTCGTAGGTTGGTGGATTGGTATGGTGAGATGCCAGAGGATTGGCAGTTGACATTGAGGGCGACCGGTTTGGCCCACTTGCCGTTGATCATGTTTAGGTCCATAGATGTACCACTTATTTGTGCATTTCTTGAGCGGTGGCAGCCCGACACCAACACATTCCATCTTCCGTTTGGTGAGATGGGAATTCTGCTCCATGACGTGTTCGAGATACTCCACATACCGGTAGATGGTGAGTTGATGGATGAGGTCGCGGATTTGGACATCGTCCAGGGGTTTTCTAGAGATATTCTTGAGCTATCTGCTTCTAGTCGGTCTACATGGAAGGAGTATTATCAGAGTGGGGCTATTATTACTGAGAAGGTGTTTGAGCGGCGCAGGCACAGTGGGGATAGGAGGCATCCTGTGTTTGATATGGAGGCATGGCTGTGGGTTACTATTGGCGCTTGTTTATTACCAGACAAGAGAGGGAATAAGTTTAGACCACATTCCATACTGCAGATTAGGAACAACATTGCGGGTGTGGGACAGTTTTCATGGGGTTCTGCTACCCTAGCATGGCTATATAGGCAGTTAGGTATAGCTAGTAGAGGTGGCATTTCGTCTATGGCTGGATGTCTTACGTTATTACAGGCTTGGATATACGAGTACTTTCCGGTCTTTAGACCCCAGTCTGCACCCATGATTGTTTCTCCTCATACCCCGCGCGAAATTGTGGAAGGTGGGCACCCGCAGCGATAAGGGATGGAGTATGGCTGAGTATCGGGAGCAGCTCGACAGGATGACAGTCGATGAGGTATGTAAATAAATTTGTTTTTTATTACTATTTAAATATGTTATTTTTCAGTACATAAGTAGTAGTTTTAATCTATTTTGACATCAATATATAGGTGACCTGGTTGCCATATGGGGCGGATCCTCACTCGCGCACTGAGAGGACCATTTTCAGAGGATTGATCACATATGACGAGTTTGTGGAGCCGTATATGCCTGATAGATGCGTCCGCCAGTTTGGATACGTGCAGCGAGTCCCCAATAAGATCCTCCGGCCTTCACATTGTCTTCGACCATATCATGGGAATACGTACAAAGTAGAGTTCGCGAAGGGACTGGCCCGGGATCTATGGGATTCTTCAGATATTTATTGCGTACGGACTGATAAGCTACAGTCCAGTGCTGAGTATCCTGGCGCATGCGACGCCAATTACATGGAGTGGTACGAGCAGTACTCCCATCCGCGGCTATTCCGTGATATCCCCCTCAGCAATCCAGATCGCGTGCATCGCGCGCCAATTCTGAATATGTAAGTATTAATTTTTTTTAAATATTATAATTATAATAATGTGTTCCATTTATTTAACATCAGTTTTTGTCTTTGCATGATTTAGTGGGTTAGAGAATATGAGAAGGTAGCCCTGGGCCATGTTGGTATTATTAGAGATGCAGGCATGCCACAGGCGGAGGAGTGCGATGCTGAGCTTTCTAGATTGATGCAGAGATGGCGTTTATCTAGATGATAGGTATATCATATTGTTATTGATGTAGTATATTTTTTGGTGGATTTATGACTATGGTTATATTTGTTATGTAGTGAGATGTTGTATTATGGTATGGATGTGTTATGTTATTTTGATATGTTTGTGTTTGTTATTACAATAATATAACCCCTACATATGCACATATTAAAATGGTAAAAATAACAATGAATTGCATCAATATAGTTAGGTGTACAAAATCATGGGCATATCCTATCCCATTGTGTAATCCTATCCACAAACTCATCTGACGTTGCAAACGCAGCTAGACTTTCATCGCGGTGACGATGCCACATGCGTATCAAGGGTGGAATAGGACCATTAGGAATCAAACTTACACTAATGAAATGAATATTCCGAACGTGCGCATTGCATATTTCCTTATCCGGTCAAACGGCACCTTCTACCTCCCTCACAGGTAATACAGAGAAACAAGCAGCTGTACTAGAGTCACTGAGATGGACGACCAATGCGTTCGCAAACGTCGCGATAGCAAATAAGTCTACTGGTGTGTGCATCCAATAGTCCATCCCACATGATTGTGCCCGATGAGATATCCTATTCACTGCCCACTCTATAGCCTGATCAACCGGAATCTCATTCGGTGCAAATGCCGCAAAAATATCTCTGTATTTAGCTTGATTACTGAGAATTTCCCCCGTTGCCACCATCCGAACTGTAGCCCATAATTCCTGGTTTCCATATAAAGAATGTGCCACAGCACAGAAACCACAATTGTTATCTGACTTTACGTCCAAATACCCAGTGCAATAAGGGTGAATATACCCTGGCAAAAGGGGAAAGCTCTGAACCTCTTCTCTACATACAGAAGACGCATTGAATAAAATAATACTCTAATAACAATTAAACACACCTATATATTAGTTCACAAATAAAGTGTTTCAGATCACATACCATCATCAAAATGCAATCTATGGCTCAGCGAACGGCCCGATGCATTTGATCGACGTGTCATTCTCTCGAAGGTGCTCTGTGTGCGCATCACAGATGAGTGTAACCTTTGCCGACCGCGAGATGTTGCCAAGACAGCAGGCTCACACCCACTATTCCTGTCAGGAAACATTGCCCCCTCCATTGAGAGAAGCATCTGACGCATCATTGCAGCTGGACTGCTTTCAAATCTTGGAATGATTTCCTCACGGAAATACCTGTTAATAAATATAATATAAATATAGGAACAACATATATATTTTTTAAATATTACATTCGAAGCAACAAACATACCTGAGTTCTGTAGAAATAGTATTCGAACCAACTTCAGAGGGTACGATCTACAATCTCTGCCAAAATTCGTGCACCATGTTGACAGTGACCTTGTCGTTCGCTTACTTCAATTTGAATAAGTCACAAGCACAGGGAATCCCATGAGTCACCTTGCAGAAGCACCGACTGTACTCAAACACGTGGTTGCCCCACTTAATCATATTATCAAACTGCCTGCTGATCAAATCCATACAATGGTGCGACACATAACCATGCAACAGATCGTATGTACCCTGCAGCTTGTCAGTTGGTTTCATCGACATGGATTCCTCAAGTTTTCCCCTAAAACAATATATATGTGTGCATGTAAATTTAAAGGCACGGAAAAATAAAAAACGCGTATTTTAATGAATTGTAAAAATAAATAGCGTTTCATTAAAATTAATGAATGTACCTGATCTGGGATAACTGGTGCATGACATGGGCGTCAATCACACCAAACAGCGTGTCCAGTGCTTGGGTCCCAGAATTCATCCAATCCTTCAATGAAGCATGAGTACTCTCTACTCTATTACTACTCGTATTGCCAATGTGAAGAATTTGGTTTGTCCAAACCTTACAAATCTTCTCTTTGTGATAAAGCCATGTACCCTCCAAGTAGACAACAATGACACGCGCAAGAGTCTAGTAACTATCCTTGAAAAGCTGTAATAACATACCATACTCTTGAACTGTTGGCGCATTAATAATTTTCTTCCAAATACCTTTCACATCGGACCTCAATTTCTCAAAGCGAATTTTTTTCCTCAGCATTGCATCAACATCGCGGTCTATGTGCCACAAACATAACATGTGGTGTGAATGTGGAAAATGATCCGCTATAGGCTGAACCAAACCCATCTCTCGATCTGAGAAAATTGCACTTGGTACTTTGTCTTCATCCAACAAAAGCCTCAAATTTGACATCACCCAATCATAGGTATCTCTTGACTCATCTCTCAAAATGGCAAATGCAATATTGAAATTCGTATTGGTAGGAGTCATACCTATTATCTGGAAGAGTGGCATCTTGTACTTATTTGTCTTGTAAGTTGAATCAACCACAATAACCCAATAATATCGGTTGAACATCTGGATTGATGCTGGATGCGCCATTAATGCATGAGTGATCACATTTGTGCCATGTTCCTTCAGAGTCCACACCAAATAATGCTTCTCACTAGCCAAACGAACAAATTCTTCCCCAATATCTCTACCTTCCAAATTTAATCTCCTGTTCTGCGACTTGTTATTGGTAATATGCCTGATTGTCACATTATCTCTGGGGAACTCCGCTTCAATCATTGCCTTCACCATTTTTGGCTTCACATTTGCTTTATCCAACCGGTTAGCCAAAACTCTTGCATCATCGCTCAGGAAACTAAATTGCCTGTGACCCTCTGGATAGACTATACCAGAATGGTTGTGTGTCGACTCATACCCAGGAAATACTCTGATCCACCAACCATAATTCGGCACTTGCAAGCAATATAACTTGAACGGGCAACCACATCCTTTGCGCTTTGTATGCTGTCTTTGTTTCGGTGCAGGGCCTTGTTGAATAGGATTTCTGAATAGTGCACAACGATATGTGACCCCATTCCTTTTTGGATTCCACCCTGCGCAAAAAAGCTCGAAGCGTAATTCCTTAGCTACATCCTTGCAATGCTCAAAAGCCTTTTCTTCAGTAGCAAAGTATACAGGTGAGGCAAAAAATGCGCTCAAATTTTGCGACAAATCGGGTATTTCGACTGGATTCTGCATAATTTATACAAACAACATCGGTTTAAATTTTTGAATAATAAAAAATAAAAATAAATATGAAGAATTATAATATTAACAATTACGAATACTAAAAAATATTATATAATAAAATATTTTCGAAATATACCGAGAATGGAATTAAACAAACGCATGGACGTGTTATCCATGGAGTCACACGCCCATAATGGGCGTGTGCACCATGGAACAAACGACCAGCGTTTGTTCTATGGTATAAACGCCCATTATGGGCGTGTGATACCGTGGTACAAACGCTAGGCGTTTGTTCCATGGTTCAGACACCCATAATGGGCGTGTAATACCATGGAGCACACTCCTAGCGTGTTCTCCATGGTTCACACGCCCATTATGGATGTGTGACTCCATGGATAACACTTTAGGCATTTTTTCCATGGCCTCCAAGCTCAACTTTCCGTCCATGGTGCACAAGCCCACAATTTGGTTCCTTCCATGGTATCCACGACCACATTTTCACTCCTTACCATGGACATCACGTCTGCTATTTGCGTTTGAACCATGGAATCTGCGCCCAAACTGGGCGTGTGTACCATGGAATTCGCTAAAAAATCAAACGACACAAAAATACTTCAAAAACGTACCATTTTTCCGAGAATCTTCGATGTATGCTTCGCTTCAACACAAATCTACGCCGATTGTGAGGTTTTCTCAAATACTTCTCTTTGTTTTGAGGTGTTTTTGGATTGTTAAATGAATTTGTAGATATTTTGAATGAAGGCTAAATTTGTAAGTTTATAAAATTTTGTGAGCTACAAATAGCATTTTTGAGCTACAAATAGCAAGACCCTTTGACTTTGTGGGGGGCTTTTGGCCACGATTCTGGAGAGAAGAACTGAAAGGGATTTTTCTTTGCCAACAAGTCTGGGAACGGAAGTGGTGCAACCTTTGTGCGGCTGCGATTACATAGTACTTTGCTTATTTGTTAATTAATTCCAATTGTAGTTTAATTATGTCGCACAATTTATTTGTTAATTTTAGTTTAATTATGAGTAGCTAAATTTTCTAGTCTAGCCAAGGGAATCAAAACCCCTCGATGTTACTTTAATCGTGAGATAGAATTGGTGTTCATATTAATTGATTACTGATTTTCTTATTTATTCTTGTGCACTTTTTGAGGATTATTTGGCACTGTTTGTATAGCTGGTAGCATACAGGCTTTCTTAGGTAATCCAATCCACTAGAATACACGAGATTCGGTATTCCCTAGAGTCAATGAAACTAATCGCGTACATAATTAGTGAGTTAAAAAGAATAAATAATCAATTGTAATTAAGCTAATTGGGTTAATTGTAGTTGAACTGGGTTCTTGACTATCGTGATCTAGATTCTAGGAGATTCCAGAATTGATCATCGATTATAGACGCAATTAACGGAGGTTCCTTAATTGCTGCCTTAAACTAATAGGACTGAATTGTTAGGAGGTTCTAACAATGAAAACCGGTGTAACCAGTAGTTAGTTAATACATTTTTGCATCAATGATCGATTAGTGCATCGAGGTGGTCCAATTCCCTTGACTAGATATTTTTCCAAATTTGATTTTACAATTTGTTTAATTTCTTGCCGTTAATTTTAATTTAATTTTCGTTAGTAGTTTTAAGTAACAACAAACCCCCCATTTTGGTTACGCAATTTTGACAAAATTTATTTCACTCCGGTGCTCCCTGTGGATACGATCCTAGTCGCATTATACAATTTTTTAATAGCTTATAAAGTAGGTTTATTTTTGATTGGTCTGACAACCCATCAAATTTTGGTGCCGTTGTCGGGGAGCACGGTGTAGTGTTTTATTTTTGGTTAAAAGTTTTGGTTTTGTTTGTTCCTTTTTATGATTCACTCTTCTCATACAGGCAAACTCGTTTTGGACCCAGAGGTAGAGAATACTGCAAAGAGGAACATTAAAGAGAAGAAACAAAGAGAACAACTGGCAGAGTCAACATCTTTGGCTCCACCAGTTGACGAACAAGAAAAAATTCAAGTTCCTGAAGAGGAAGAAGAGTTGGTTGCAACACCAATGGCAGACAGAACTCTAAGGGAGTTGGCAACTCCTGCTGATGATCATCACTCTTTATGCATAACTTTTCCTGATAACACTCCTAGATTTGAGTTAAAATCTAGTACTATACACTTACTACTTAAGTTTCGTGGTTTGACAGGTGAGGACCCCCACAAGCACTTGATGGAGTTCCACATTGTATGCTCGGCAGTGAGTTTACCAAGGAGTTACAAAGGAGCAAGTCAAGCTCAGGGCATTCCAATTTTCCTTGCAAGATAAGGTAAAACATTGGCTTTTTGGGTTACCAGCAGGATCCATTACCACGTGGAACGAGCTAAAGAAAAGGTTTTTGGAGAAATTCTTCCCAGCTTCACATGCTTCTAATATTCAAAAGGATATCTACAGTGTCAGTCAAGCAACTGGTTAAAGCCTGTATGAGCACTGGGAACGGTTCAGTGATTTGTGCAGAAGTTGTCCCCAACAGTAGATTCCCGAGCAACTCCCTATTCAGTATTTCTATGAGAGCCTATCTGAGTTGGACAGAGACAAGATCAATTCTGCCAGTTGAGGAGCATTGATGAATAAGACTCCTGCAGAGGCAATGAGGCTAATCTATGTGATGGCTAGACTTCCCACCAATTTCATAGGCGAGCAGACATGCCCACCAGACGAGTTAACGAGGTTAGTATTTCTAACATGGAAAGTAAGATTGAGCAACTTACTGATTTGGTGCGCCAGCTTGCTGTGGGACAATTGCAGGCAATTAAGGTCTGCGGGATATGCTCAATTCAAGGACACACCTCGGATGATTGTCCAGCCATGCAAGAATGTACACAGATGAATGTTGTGAGAGGATTCCAGGATCCACCCCAGAGAAGTTATGACCCATATGCTAGTACTTACAATCCTGGGTGGAGGAATCATTCAAATTTTAGCTACAAGCAGCATGGTCTTCAACCTCAACCTCAGCAATCCAGTGTACAATCCCCAGTTAGAAACCCAGTACCTCCATCAGCAGAGGCTTCAGGTTCGTCATTCGAATCAATGATTAGAGGATTAACAATTGTTGTGCAGGGTCTAGTTGAGAGGGAACTGGCAAGAGAGCAGCAATCACATACTGCAATCAAAACCTCGGAGAAACAAATCTCGCAGCTAGCCACTCAAGTTAATCAGAGAGACAAAGCCCAAAGGAAGCTTTCATCTCAACCAGGTAGTTCAACTGAAAATGTGAGTGCCATGACTTTGAGGAGTGGGAGAGAATTGCAAGAACCAAAAATTCCGACTGTTGAAGTTCAAGAACTTTCTCAGAAGTCAGAAAAAGAAGAGGAAGTGGAAGAGTTTCCAGAGAAAGAGGTAACTCCTAAATTTATTGTAAGAAAAACTGAGAGTGTGATTCCACCCATTTTTCCTGGCAGGTTATTCCAAGTGAGGAAGGAGTACAGTGACGAGGAGGTGCTTAAAGTATTTCGTAAAGTGGTAATAAACATACCATTGATAGAGGCCATTGCACAGATTCCACGGTATGCGAAATTTTTAAAGTCGTTGCTGACCAAGAAGAGAAGACCTGAAGGTAAGGTCTACGTGAACAAGAATGTGTCCTCAATTCTTCAGCGTAAGTTACCTCAGAAGTGTACTGATCCAGGTATTTTTTCTATATCTTGTGTTATTGGGTCACGTGTTATAAAAGCAGCCATGCTAGATTCAGGAGCTTCAATTAATGTGATGTATTTGTCTTTGTTTAACAAGTTGAAAATTGGGGCTCTTAAAAATACAAATGTGATTGTCCAGTTAGCCAATAGGTTGATGATTTATCCAGAGGGGGTAGTCGATGATGTATTAGTTAAATGTGATAAGTTGATCTTTCCTGCTGATTTTTACATTCTTGACATGAATGATGAACATGTGACAAATTCTGATATTCTTCTATTGGGTAGATCATTTATGAAAACGGCTAAGACAAAGATTGATGTAGATGCTGGTGTGTTTACTTTTGAGTTTGATGGTGAAAAAGTACAGTTTAACATGTATGAAGCAATAAAGTATCCACCGGACTTTGAATACTTTGTCAATGTTAGCATGGTTGATTCTATTGTGCAAAAAGAAGTTGAATTTAATTTGATGCTTGATGAGCTTAATGTTGTGTTTCAGCATAGTTTGCAGGGAACGAGTGCTCAAAAAGATGTGAATGAATCTTTCATTGAGGTAATCAAGGCATTTCATGCCAATCCTGAACTACCACTGAGGTTTGCTAACCATTACTTGGGATTGCCTATTAGTTCTGAAAATATTTTACCTTCTTTGGTACATGCCCCTAAATTAGAGTTCAAGTTATTCCACAATCATCTCAAATATCTTCTGTTAGAGCCCGAATGAAGATCGTGGTGCAAGGAAAGGACAAAAACCATTCAGGATGAGCTGCTACGGAGGAAGAAATGTGTGGTTGGGCAGAAGGTATTTTTCACAGAGTGCAAATGGAAATTAATGCATGGTAAGTTCAAATCAAGATGGCATAAACCCTATATTGAGATAAGTATTTCTTCTTCTTGTATGGTTGAAATTAAAGATTTAGAGTCCAGAAAAATATGGGTTTTGAATGGTCATCGACTCAAATCTTTTCTTGTGAATGGTAAAACTACTTCTAATAATGAATTTTGGTTATTTCTACTTATTTATGAAGATTAATTAGAAGTAAGTCTGTGTCTAGCCAAAGACATTAAAGAAAGGCGCTTGTGGGAGGCAACCCAACATTTTTTTAGTTTTCGTAGTGATTTTAGATATTTAATTGTTATTTTTAAGTGATTTTTAGCTGGGAATTTTGAGGGGAATTAAAGGCTTGGGCAGAATACAAGTTCTCCTCTGACATGCCCAGGTGAGTTTGCCTTTGATTTTTAAACGAATTGGGACAGAATAGAAGTTCTCCTCTGACATGCCCAAGTCAGTGCCTTTTGATTTTCAAGAGTTTTTCTTTGATTTTTCTTAAAATTTTTAAGGATTTGGGCAGATTACAATCTTTCCTATGACATGCCCATGTCATTTTAGTCTAAAAAAAAAAAAAAAAACTTAGGCATTTTCTGAAGGCTTGGACAGAATACAATTTTTCCTTCGACATGCCCAAGTCAGTGCCTTTTGATTTTCAAGAATTGTTCTTTGATTTTTCTTCAAATTTTTAAGAGTTGGGCAGATTACAAGCTTTCTTACGACATGCCCATGTCGGAAATCCTTAAAAACAAAAAACAAAAAAAAAATCATTTTCTTTACCGTTTTCCTTAGCGTTAATATTTCTTTTTCCTTTTTCACCCAGCGGCCGCACCAAGCCTTTGATTAAATTCATTCTCCTTTTGCCTTGTAATTAAGGGCTCACTTTGTTTTCTCTGTTCCTTCGTTTAAATTCCATTGGCAAACAAAACCCTCAAACCTATTGAGCGGCACCTTAAATCGATTTGGTTCTTCATCTCAACTGAATTCAAGCTGGTCCATCGGCGGGTAGTTTTCCCCAGCAAAGAGCTCGACCCCTCTGCCATGTGTCTTCTCTAAATTCCATATCGAAGAAGGCGATTGGCTCGGGTTTCATTAGTTCTTCTCCATTGCTGGCGCTTCGTCGGTGTTGGAGGCGGGAATCTATTTGGGTTGGTTTTAGCGATTTTCTGGTTATTCCGCAACAGCTTTCGAAGTTCATCCACCGACTGAGTCATTTCCTTCCCGCTGCGCCCGTGCCGAGTCTCTGCCATTTTTAAACCCACGTTCGACCTGAGTTGCTGTCCGGCCATCGGTAGGCCACTTTGGTTCAGTTACTTCAATTCAGCCACTTTGGTTCAGTCGCTCATTACAGCCGCTAGAGTTTTTGGCCATTCCAATTCAGGGCATCCAGTCCGTTGCGCTAAGAAATTTTCACACCAGCTGCTTCTCAATGTTTTTCCCCAATCTTTTTGGTGCAGGATATCATGGTACGCAAGAAAGCTATACCGAAAATAGCTTTGCGGGATGAAACTAGTTCTTCAGAAGAAGAGGCACCCTCTTCACCCCTGCCCGTTGCTCTACAGCGTCCCAAGCGGCAAAAGACCCAACTGGAATCCAGCGAAGCAGCAGCGGTCATCACACGCCCTTTGCGCACAT
Source organism: Knoxia roxburghii (assembly GCA_030378225.1). Taxonomy (NCBI): domain Eukaryota; kingdom Viridiplantae; phylum Streptophyta; class Magnoliopsida; order Gentianales; family Rubiaceae; genus Knoxia; species Knoxia roxburghii. The sequence goes on along the minus strand of CM059420.1, from coordinate 36,357,279 downwards.
GTGGGCTTGAAACCACCAATTTCTCACCATAGAGAAGCTTCTCTTACCCTTACTAACTTTTGTTTGTTTTAGTTATTTATTTTATTTATTTTTATTCTGTCTTGGTGGTGTTTGTTTTGCGAACCTGTTATGCCTATTTTTTTTCTACATTGGGGACAATGTAGGGTTTTGGGTGTGGGGGGATTGTTTTGTATGATTATTTTTTTGGGGATGTTTTGTGTTTTATTGTGTTTAGAGTCTAGGTGTGGGGGAGATGTAAATGTTATATGTTTTGTGTTGGAAAATTGATATACAATGCGTGATTTGGTGAGGTAAGGATGAAATGTAGGGAATATTAGTAGTATTGTGTGTTGGATGGCTATAATTGTTCCTTGTGATAATTCAGATGATGATACTTGTGTGAGTGGCACCCAAAAAGCTAGAAACGGTGAGATTTTGGGCCTTAATGAGCAAAAATTCGTTTTGTGCTCAATTTGTTTTCTTTAGAGTGTTTCACACATAGTTTGCATATTCTAGAACTTGCTTGGTTATGCATGTTACCGTTGCTTGTGAATTTGAAGTACAAAAAGGATAAAGGCAATAGGATAACCAAATTTGGCTTGCTAAAAAAAATCCAACCTTCAATGCTTACCCTTAGTTAACCTTTTTGAAGCTTGGACCTGATTATTTGATTTTAAAGCCACTAAATTAAACCTAGGCCTGTGTTTAGCTTGCTCTTTTCACCTAGTTATTGAAAGAAGTACATACTTGGTTGTTAACTTGGGTTTGTGGTTTGAAAGCGGACATTGTAAAGCAATAGTAACTCATTAAGGATAAGTTGTGCTCTGACCAAGGCTATTGAAAAAAAAAGGAAAAAAAGAAAAAAAGAAAAAAAAAAAAAAAAGAAGACAAGAAAGAAAAGGAGCCAATATAAACAAATTCAAGACAAGAAAGAAAAGGAGCCAATATAAACAAATTCAAATGAATTTGTGTGGCAAGGAAAAAAAGGAGAAAAAAAAAAGATTGTGGAAAGAGCCAAGTTTGGAATCCTTTGTGGGTTACTAATGTCTTGCATGGGTTATATTCGGTAAGATGGTTGATGGTTAACAATTAAGTGTGTTCTTTCTTTCATGACTTTAGCCTTTGTTTGATCTTTGTTATCCTACCTTGTCCTGAGCCTTATTCTAATCCTTAACGAATACCTTTTGATTTGTACTTTGATTCATTTGAGTGATAGTAATGTGATAATTTTGCAAGCATATGGTAAGAACAATGCTATGTGGTGAACTTGAGTGATTACGTCCTTTAAAAACTTCGAGTGCATGAGTGAATTACTTGAGAGGTGTGTGTCATTCGTGCTTGTTATTTCAGTTTGGAGAGTTATGAGGAATGAGTATAGTCGTTACAAATGCATGATACTATGAAAGTTTCTTATGTGGATTGCGAATCTTGCTTGATCGGATGTTGCATATTGAGGATCCAGTTTTTGTTTGTTACTTGTGTTTGTTTATGTGTCGAGTCTTGAGTCATGCTTGGGGATAAACAATGTTTAGGTGTGGGGGATATGATGAGCTGATATTTTCTGATACGATTTGGTGCTAAATTATGCTAATTTGGATGTTTTGGTGAAGTTTAATAGTGGTTTTACATTTGCATAGAGTAATGTTAATTTTGAGAAGGATGATGCATTTGTGGACAAAAGGATGGTAAATTGGACAATTGAAGAAATATGAAAGGAGTTGGACTAATATTTAGGTCTGAAATTTAATCGTGTACAAATAATATTAGTTGATAGTTGGGTTGGAATTTATTATATTTGATTAGGAGAATTTTTGGGAAGGAAAAGAATGGGCCCAGATTAGTAGGAAGGAATTAATGAGGTTTGGGAAAAAAATGGGCTGACGAGGGTTATGTTTTGGGTTTTTGGTCTTGACTAGGGGGAAGGAGACTTGCGTGGGACCAGCAAGGAAAATTGGCTGCAGCCTTAGAAAGGGTTTTTGGCTGGAGGGCCATGTTTTTGGAGAGAATTTTTGGAGTATTAAAGAGGCAGTAGCCTTTTGACTTTGTGGGGGCTTTTGGCCACGATTCTGGAGAGAAAAACTGAAAGGGATTTTTCTTTGCCAACAAGTCTGGGAACGGAAGTGGTGCAACCTTTGTGCGGTTGCGATTACATAGTACTTTGCTTATTTGTTAATTAATTCCAATTGTAGTTTAATTATGTCGCACAATTTATTTGTTAATTTTAATTTAATTATGTATAGCTAAATTTTCTAGTCTAGCCAAGGGAATCAAAACCTCGACGTTACTTTAATCGTGAGATCGAATTGGTATTCATATTAATTGATTACTTGGTTTCGTATTTATTCTTGTGCACCTTTTGAGGATTATTTGGCACTGTTTGTATAGCTGGTAGCATACAGGCTTTCCTAGGTAATCTAATCCACTAGAATACACAAGGTTCGGTATTCTCTAAAGTCAATAAAACTAATCACATGGTACGTAATTAGTGGGTTGAAAAGAATAAATAATCAATTGCAATTAAGCTATTTGGGTTAATTGTAGTTGAATTGGGTCCTTGACTATCGTGATCTAGGTTCTAGGAGGTTCCAGAATTGATCATCGATTATAGACGCAATTAACGGATGTTCCTTAATCGCTGGCTTAAACTAATAGGACTGAATTGTTAAGAGATTCTAACAATGAAAACCGGTGTAACCAGTAGTTAGTTAATATATTTTTGCATCAAGGATCGATTAGTGTATCGAGGTGGTCCAATTCCCTTGACTAGATATTTTTCCAAATTTGATTTTACAATTTATTTAATTTCTTGTCGTTAATTTTAATTTAATTTTCATTAGAAGTTTTAAGTAACAACAAACCTCCCATTTTGGTTACGCAATTTTGACTAAATTTATTTTACTATGCTGCTCCCTGTGGATACGATCCTACTCGCATTATACTATTTTTTAATAGCTTATAAAGTAGGTTTATTTTTGATTGGTCTGACAACCCATCATTTTCCATCACATTTTTGTGTAAAGGATATGAGCACGGGGGCAATTCTGGTAACAGGACAAAGTTGCAACCACCTCTATGAGAGACCGTCCGTGTCTTCTGGCTTGAGTTCGCAGCCTTCTCGCTCGTCTGTCTCGATGGCTGCGTCGTCCTCACTTTGGCATCAAAGGCTCGGTCATCCTTCCTGGCCTATCTAGCATTGTATTCTTGCTGCTTCTAATCTTCACTCCTTATCTGGTAATGGTATATGTGACTCCTGCCTCTCTAATAAAAGTCACAAACTTCCATTTTCTCAATCATCAATTGCTTGCTCTCAACCATTTCAATATGTGTATTTTGATGGTTGGGGTCTACCCCTCTGTCCTCTGTTGGTGGTTTTCGATTTTATGTTATCTTTGTGGATTATTCTATGAAATACACATGGTTTTTTTCTTTAAAGCATAAATATGATGTCCCTGCCATTTTTGAACGTTACTATAATACTATTGAGATATTTTTTCACTGAAAAATACAAATCCTTTACACCGACGGTGGCACTGAATACAAGCTCCTAGCCAAATTTCTTAGCGCCCATGGCATTCAACATATAGCATCTCCTCCCTACATGCCTAAACACATTGGCACTGTTGAACGTAAACATCGCCATATCGTTGAAACTGGCCTCACGCTTCTTCACCATGCCGCCCTTCCCCCTTCCTTTTGGAACTTTGCATTTCAATATGCCACTTACCTCATCAACAGGCAGCCGACACCTGTCCTACAATATGACAGCCCCAACCATCGCCTATTTCCAAACTCACCCACCTATCATACTCTTCGTGTGTTTGGCTGTTTATGCTACCCCTGGCTTCGCCCCTATGCCCTCATAAATTAGCTCCTAGATCCAAACCATGCGTTTACCTTGGTTTTAGTTCTAATCATAATGCGCACATCTGTTATGAGCCTACCAGCCAGAAAACTTATCATTCTCGTCATGTTCCGTTTGTCAAAACACACTTTCCATCTCAGACTAAAAACCACTCATCTTTTTTCATTTCCTCTCTTTATGACTTTCTCCGGTGTTTTCTAGTTTGTCTACTCCAGTTCCCGCCAGTGTCTCCTGTCCACAAATCTCTCCAATCTCATCACCCACTCTTATACCTATGGTCACCATTAAGATGGCTTCCTCACAGGAGGCTCCTTGCTCCCCGACGAGCACCAATTCCAAGGAATGTCTCTCTCCAAAAACTTCGGCCTCTGTAACCCCTGCACAATCACTGCACCCTTCCCCTAGTATTTCATCCTTACCCATGCACACCACCTCATCTCCTTCTCCTGATCCTATATCTGAGTCCTTGCCATCTGATATGTCTTCTCCGCCTCACTCCTGGATCATTACTCATGCTCAAAACAATAACTTCAAGCCCAAAAAAATTTTAATCTGCATACCACAATTACTTCTCCCTCTGTCTCTGCGCCTACGGTTTTTGTCAAAGCAAAAAAATTCCTCATTGGTGCGAAGCTATGCGCACTGAGTTTTTTGCCTTACAAAAAAATGGCACTTGGGTTCTGGTTCCTCATTCTTCTCATCACAATGTTATTGGTTGCAAATGGGTGTATCGGGTGAAGCAACATTCTAATGGCAGTGTTGCTTGATATAAAGCCCACTTAGTTGCCAAAGGCTTTCACTAACGTCCAGGACTTGATTTTACTTAGACTTTCAGTCATGTGGTTAAACCCACCACCATCCGCACTGTTCTCACCCTGGCTGTAATTCAGGGATGGTCACTCTGCCAGTTTGATGTAGACAATGCCTTTCTTCAAGGCTCTCTTTCTGACACTATGTTTATGCAGCAACCTCTGGGTTTTGTGGATTCCAGGTATCCTCATCATGTTTGTAAATTACGGAAGGCAATTTATGGTCTTCGTCAAGCACCACGAGCCTGGTATACTGAGCTTCGTAACTTTCTTCGATCTTGGGGATTTATTAACTCAGTGAGCGATGCTTCACTGTTTATTTATGCCTTTGGTTCTCACATTATGTATCTCCTAGTCCATGTGGATGATCTCATTTTGACAAGCAATAATCCGGCTCTTCTTCGTCAATTCACAACATCACTGTCCACTCGGTTCTCACTCAAAGAATTGGGCCCTCTGCATTTCTTCCTTGGTGTTGAGTGTACTCGTTCCCCTCATGGATTATTTCTTAATCAACACAAATAAACTCAGGACCTGCTTCAGAAAACTCACATGACTGAGTGTAAGCCAGTCACCACGCCACTTTCAGCTCCTTCTTCTCTTCAGCTTGATGATGGCACGCCTCCTCACGATGCCACTGAATATAGGCAAGTGTTGGGCTCCCTCCAATATTTGTCTCTTACTCGTCCTGATATTTCCTTTGCCGTCAATAAGCTCGCACAATTTATGCATCAACCAATGCTCATTGGCTTGCAGTAAAAAGAATTCTTCGGTACCTTAAAGGCACTGTGCATTATGGCCTCTTTCTTTCGGCTTGATCCCCTTTTCGTCTTCATGCCTTCTCAAATGCTGACTGGGCTGGGGATGCCAAGACGTTTCACTCCACTTCGGCTTATGTTATGTTCCTTGGACTGAATTTGATCAGTTGGAGTTCGAAGAAGCAGTGTACTGCTGCTCGCTCCACTATTGAAGCTGAGTATCGAGCCGTTGCCTCTACCACTGCAGAAGTGAACTGGGTCCAGAATCTTCTTCTTGAGTTTTATGTGCCTTGCAGTATGCCTCCCACTATTTATTGTGATAATGTTGAGGCTACATAGCTAGCAGAAAATTCAGTATTCCACTCTCGCATGAAGCACATTGGGCTGAATTTTCATTTTGTTTGTGAGCAGGTTCAACGTCGTCTATTGCGTGTCACTCAAGTCCACACTACTTATCAACTAGTGGACTCTCTTACTAAGGCTCTTCCCAAGATTCTATACATTCTTCATCGTACCAAGGTTTGTGTTCTTCCTGGACCACTGTTCACCCCTTAGTCAAGGGTATTTTCGTAAGAAAAGGACTAGAATTGTCAAAAAAAAATTAAGTGGGACTAAAATTGGTGATTAAAACTTAAGAGGGACCAAAAATGGAATAACCTATGTTATGAGGGACCAAAAATGGATTTAGGCCTAGAAGAAAATTAAATCACAAAATGCATTCGAGAGCCATGAAGAACAAATCAATAACATCAATAACAAATCAACCTCATCATCGCCGTTCTAAAATAAAAATCCTGACTTTGAAAACAAAGAATGAAGATAGTGGGTGACAGCTAAGGAAGGTTTGGGCTTCAAATCTACAATAATTCGTTGGGGAAGGGTCCTCAAATCATTCAGATCACGTCGCTGGAAACTAAGAGGAAGAGTGGCTACTCAATGGACTGAGTCAGAAATTGAGAAGATGAAGAAAGCTTTCAATCGATTGGAGAAAAGAGAGATGAAGAGGAAGTCTGGTGTGGTTACGTGCTACATTCAATCAATGAAAACTGCAAAGGTATTAAATTTATTTATCCAACATAAGCAACCAACCCAAAACTAATTGGCAATGAGTGGAGAGGCCCTTGAATCATTTATATTAGACATAAGTGTTGTGGGTTTCCGATGTGGGATTGAGGCAATCTTAACATCCTCCCTAACCCACAACACACTCTAAACCTTTTTCTTGGGCTTTGGGTTTAAACTGGATATACTGTCAAATCAGTCAAACAAGCTCAAACTATAGGTAAACAAGCCGGATATACTATTGGGCTAGTCAAATAGGCCCAAACTATGGGCAAACAAGTCGGATATACTGTCGGGTCAATCAAAGTCCAAACTCGCTTTGATACCATGTTAAATTTATTGGTCCAATACGAGTTTCCAACCCAAAACCAATTGACAATGTGTGGAGAGACCCTTGAATTGTTTATATTAGATACAAGTGTTGTGGGTTCCCCAAATCACATATACTGTCGGGTCAGTCAAGCATGACCAAACTATGAGCAAACAAGCCGGATATAATGTCGGGGCAGCCAAACAGGTCCAAACTATGGACAAGCAAACCGGATATACTGCCAAGTCAGTCAAAGGCTCAAACCCGCTCTGATAAAAGGCTTGATTGTTAGAAGATGATGGTGATGGAAGTGGTGGTTGCCGGAGGAGAGGACATGAAAGGTTAGGGTTTTTGCCGACAGAGAGAAGAAGGAAAGAAGAGATGATGCGGCTGCTTGCTTTGGAAAATAAATTATAACCAAACCCTAAAAATTATATATATATATATATATATATATATACACTAAGCTTATTCGGGTTTCGGGCGATCTCCAAATAAAGAAATTGGAATCGAAAACTGACTAATAAACTGCTTAAATCAATCGGTTATCCACCTAAATAACCCATTCACTGAATAAACCACACCGATCACTCCAAACCAGATCAGGTCGGGCGGGTTATTCCGGTGCTCCCAAATAATAAACAACCCTAGTTGAAGATTAGTATATAGTGGTCCCTATGGGACCCAGGTGCATCAGTGCGCGTCACTACAAAAAAATATTTGTTTTTGTTAGAAGAGACCTTTTTTTTTTCTTCTTCTTCGTTTGGGTTGACACTCGAAGTCTTCTCTTTCTCTTTTTTTTGTTTTATTTTTCTTCTTCTTTTCTTTTCTTTCCAGCCAACGATTTCTTTTGTTTTTTTTTTTTTTCTTCTTCTTTCAGCTAGTCACTTTCTTTCTTTTATTTTTTAATTCACATATTTATTTAAAAAATCCTATATCATATATACTTTTATTTTTTTATTTTTTAATATAAAATAGTTTAATGTTTTTTAATCTTAAAATTCATTTTATACAAATATCAATTTACGTTTATATCATATAAAACATGATTTCATATCATGCGTAACAGACTTTCATATCAAATACAACATAGAAGTTCCTATATGATAGCCAAAAAAAAAAATTCATATTATACAGAACATAGTTTCATATCAAACAAAACATTAATTTATATCATGGATAACATACTTTCATATCACTACAACAAAAAAGATTCTTATATGAAAACAAACCAAGGGTTCCCATATCACGAAAAACATAATTTCATATCAGGATATAACATGTTTTCATATCATGCATAGTAGGGTTTCATATCAAATACAACATAGAGGTTGTTATATGACATACAAAATATGATTTCATATCAATACAACAAAGAGATTGTTATATGAAAGTAAACAAATGGTTCATATCATACTAAACATAAATTCATATAAGACATAATATGGTTTCATATCATGCATAGTTAGGTTTCATATTAATAAAACATACAACTTCTTATGCGAAAACAAATAAAAATTTCATATCATACAGAACATAATTTCATATCAGATAGAACCTGATTTTATATCATGCATTATATGGTTTCATATCAATATAACAAATATGTTCTTATAAAATAAAGTTAACCCTATTTTTACTTGATATGAAACCTTATTTAGCTTTATATAAATTCAAATTTTGCATGATATAAAACCTTATTTTATTTAATATGATAATTTCATATCAGATAGAACATGATTTCATATCATGCATCATAGGGTTTCATATCAATACAACAAACATGTTCTTATAAAAAAAAAAAAAAGTTAACCCTATTTTTACTTGATATGAAATCTTGTTTGGCTTGATATGAATTCAAGTTTTACATGATATGAAACATTCTTTTGTTTTATATGAATTCAAATTTTGCATGATATGAAATCTTGTATATCATTTTTTAATATAATTTTGCATTTTACGTCAATAAAATAATTTAAAAATTATTTAATTATAAAATTAATAAAATAATAATTAAAAAATATTTTTGATTTATTTTTTAAAAAATTAAAATATTAAAAAAATATTGAATTATTTAGTGAAAAAAGACCAAAAAAATCACAGGGAAGAAGAAAAAAAAAAGGAAAAAAAAGTCGTGGAAGAGAAATAATAAATAAATAAATAAAAAGCATGCGCACATCTAGGAAAAAAAAGAAAAAAATATTATACACGCATGTAAATTATCTTCAAAATAGAAAATAAAAATTTACTATACAAAATGTACGATGATCTATAGCACCACGCTCAATTTTTCTCCATCAAGACATTTGTCAATTATGTGAATTATATCACGTCCAGTCAAATTTACATTCTAACCTTAAAATTTATACTGCCGTTAATTTTATATTTATCCACATCATTTATTATAAATTTTCTTTTCATACAACAATATTTTGCAACTTGCATGCTTCAAAAAAAATATATTTTACAATTTGCAACTTGCGATAATACCATTAAACCACGAATTTTTGACCAAATTAATCCCCTAAATAAATTTATGGATAAAAAAATTAAAAATGGGAATGTTTGGCTTAAAAGAGGCCTATCGGATTTTAAAAATCCAAAATAATATAAAATCAGATTTTAGAAATCCGAATTTATAAACTTTTGGATTTTGAAAATATGAAATATTAATAACTCTAATTAAATTAAAAATTAATAAGAGAGATTAATTAGATTAATTAAATTCGGATATAAAAAATCCGAAATCAATTGAATTCAGATTTCCAAAATTCGAATCAAAACATTGTTAAACGGATTTTTCAACAAAAAAAGTCCACCACTTCTCAGAACAACTAGAACCACGTAAAAACAACTAGAACCACGTCCAGAAACGTCTACATCCATGCATGTGAATTTAAACTACTTTTTTCACAAAGACAGTCCACCACGTCTCAGAACACTAGAACCATTTCTCAGAACACTAGCACCACATCCAAAAACGTCTACATCTATACATGTGAATTTAAGCTATTTTTTTCACAAAGACAGTCCACCACGGCTCAAAACACTAGAACCACGTATCAAAACACTAGCACCACGTCCATAAACGTCTACATCCATGTGTGTGAATTTAAACTGATTTATTTAACAAAGACAGTCCACCACGTCTATTAACACTAGAACCACGTCAAAAACAACTAGGACCACGTCCAGAAACGTCTACATCCATTCATTAGAATTTAAACTGATTTTTTCAACACAGAAAGTCCACCATGTCTCAAAATAACATGCACCACGTCAAAAATAACTACGACCACGTCCAGAAACGTCTACATCCATTCATTAGAATTTAAACAGATTTTTTCAACAAAGACATTCTACCACGTCTCAGAACAACATGCACCACGTCAAAAAAAACTAGGACCACGTCCAGAATCGTCTACATCCATGCATGTGAATTTAAGCTATTTTTTTCACAAAGACAGTCCACCACGTCTCAGAAAACTAGCACCACGTCCATAAACGTCTACATCCATGTGTGTGAATTTAAACTGATTTTTTTCACAAAGACAGTCCACCACGTCAAATTAGGACCACGTCCAAAAACGTCTTGTAAAATATGAATTTCAAAACATACAATGAAAAAATAAAAATCAGGCGAGTGAATAATTCCGCGAGGTAGAAGAAAGAAGAAGAAAAAAGGGGGGGTGGGTTTTATAATTCGGATTGCAAATCCGAATTTTGGCGGGATTTGGAAGAAAATCGGAATTTTATTGTCTAAATTAAATTGAATTCGGATTTTCTAAATCCAAATTAAATTTTAATTTGGATTTTCATTATACGAATAAAAAAAAATCACAATTCTACCTATTCCATATACCAAAACATCAATCAATAACTCATCAAAACACATATATGAACTTCAAAACACAATTCTATCTATTTCATATACCAAAACATCAATAACTCATGAAAACACAAATATGAACTTCAAAACACAGTTCTATCTATTCCATATACCAAAACATCAATAACTCATGAAAACACAGATATAAACTTCAAAATCACATTTCTGCCTATTCCAAATACCAAAACATCAATAACTCATCAAAACACAAATATGAACTTCAAAATCACAATTCTACTTATTCCATAAATCAAAACATCAATAACTCATCAAAACACAAATATGAACTTCAAAATCACAATTCTACTTATTCCATATACCAAAACATTAATAACTCATCAAAACACATATATGAACTTCAAAACACAATTCTACTTATTCTGTATACCAAAACATCAATAACTCATCAAAACACATATATGAACTTCAAAACACAATTCTATCTATTCTGTATACCAAAACATTAATAACTCATCAAAACACAAATATGAACTTCAAAACACAATTCTATCTATTCCATATACCAAAACATCAATAACTCATCAAAACACAAATATGAACTTCAAAATCTCAATTCTACCTATTCCATATACCAAAAATCAGCTTAAATTCACATGCATGGATGTAGACGTTTCTGGACGTGATGCTAGTTATTTTTGACGTGGTGCTATTGTTCTGAGACGTGGTGGACTGTCTTTTTAAAAAAAATCAGTTTGAATTCACACACATGGATGTAGACGTTTATGGACGTGGTGCTAGTTGTTTTTGACATTGTTCTAGTGTTATGAGACGTGGTAGACTGTCTTTGTGAAAAAAAAAATCAGCTTAAATTCACATGCATAGATGTAGACGTTTCTGGACGTGGTGCTAGTTGTTTTTGACGTGGTGCTAGTGTTCTGAGATGTGGTGGACTGTCTTTGTGAAAAAAATAAGTTTCAATTCACACATGGATGTAGACGTATATGGAAGTAGTGTTAGTTGTTTTTGACGTGGTGGGATGTCTTTGTGAAAAAAATCAGTTTAAATTCACATGCATGGATATAGACGTTTATGGACGTGGTGCTAGTTGTTTTTGACGTGGTGCTAGTTGTTCTAAGACGTGTTGGGTTGTCTTTGTGAAAAAAATAGCTTAAATTCACATGCATGGATGTAGACGTTTCTGGACGTGATTCTAGTTGTTTTTGACGTGGTGCTAATTGTTCTGGACGTGATACTACTTTTTTTTTTTTTTCTTCAGAAATCAAATTTTCAAAATCCGAATTATTTTTGGATTAAGAAATCGGATTTGTGAAATCCGAATCTCAAATTGATTAAGAGACTCGGATTTCACAAATTCGAGAGGCCTAAAAATAGTCCACACATTTCATATTCTAAATATTTTCGTCCATACCTCCAAATTTTGTATTAATTTGGACCGAGCCCCATTAAACCACCACCCTAGCATCTCCAATGTCATATAATAGAGTGTATAATATTGTGGGACCCACTCCATATATTATATGCCATAGGATGGAAACCATTGTGGGATTGAGGGAAGGGCTGACATGCAGAATTTTTTTTATTTTTTAATTGTTTTTTTATTTTTCCCTACCGTTTTTCTTCATCTCAATTTTCTTTTTTATCTTTTTTTATACTTTTTCCTTTATTTCTCAAATCATACATTTTTTTATTTAAAAAAATATATAAATATATATTATCATCCATTTTTATTTTTTAAAATTTATTATTTTAATTAATATTTTATGAAATAATTATTAATATATTTTATGTTATATTATTTTTCATATTTATTTGATAAAATAAATTTAAATATTCATAATAATTATAAATATTTATGTTGTGAATATATAAAATAAATATAATATAATATTGAATTCATTCGTTAACCCAAGGTAATATTAATACTATTGTAGGAAAAAAGATAATAAAATAAAAATTTAGTGAAAAGTTAATATGACATTGACCTATTTATTATATAAAAATTGGATTAAGCCATTGTGTATGTACTAAAAAACACAATGACAAAGTATAGTCAAGGAAAAGGATTCGCAAATAAATATAATAGAGGTGAAAATGAAAATGATTTTATTTGTATAAAATTACTACTAATCTTATGTTTAATTTGTTAAAAGAATTGATTTAAAAATACAATAATACTATAATTATAATATAATATAATATAAATATAATATTATATAAATATAATATTTAAATCAAGCAGGATTGGTTTCGTCATCGATCATAAATATCAATAATCAAACACATTCTCTCAATCTCATACCCAAACCAAACCAAATACCGTAATTATTTCATACTAGGATTGTATATATACAATAACAAGAAGCAAACAAAGAGACAAGAGAGTTGTAACCAATGGTTGACACTCCCTGCTTAAAACTAATAAGTCTATTCTAAGTTTTGACGAGGCTAAATGGAAATCGAAACCTATATAAAATCAGAACCATCGCCAAAATGCTCTAGGTCTGGATGAGTCCCGCCACCAGGCCTCCTCGGATTCCTGCAAAAACGTCAAATTCAAACCTCTGAGAATGGAGAGAACTACGATGGACTTGCATATCCAATTGAAAAAAGCCAAAAAAGTATGCAATACGCACTCTTACAACTATAACCTCAAAACTTGAATTTGATGCGGAGAGGAAAAGATATCAGGCAATAAATTATACAAGATGCACTCTTACCTTTATATTTTTCAGTATACAGATCTCACTTGGAATGCACCACATATAAACAGTGGCTTTTCCGTATGAGGCATCTGTTCTATACACTTACGGACACAGTTCCAGACAAGGCTAGACCCCCAAAAAAAAAAAAAAACAGAAAATTCAAGTCCAACACACCCAGCCTGAATTTCAAGTCCAAAATAGACACCTTTTTTCCTAAGAAACAATTCTAAGACAACCGTCAAAAGACTTAGCTGGTCTGAATTTTCATCTTCTCCCCTTTCTACCCAAATAAACCATCCCCCGGCTCTCCACATGCAGTATAAAATAAATGAAAGAAGAGGGCAAGGGATCAATCCATATCCAAGATTACTCCCTAAACAGAAGATTCAGGAACCAGCTTATTTTAACACCAAACGAGAGAAAAATTTATCTAAGATAATCAAAAGAAGCTGTTGCATAACATAACATGCTTTAAGAAATTAAATCAAACAGACTAATGACCACGAAAGTATAAATACCTGATGAAGCGATTAGGTTCAAATCCAGGCACACCTGGTGGACCATATGGATCGAAACGGGCACCAGGAGGGATTCCCCTATATAAATTAATCAATTTATTAGCACTCTGAATAAGCTTTTTCCGAAATACATACCCCAAAAACAGTCACAAGAGAGCTCACGGCTGTAATCCTCCAGGCAAACGAGGCTCCCCACCGATACCAAGGAACCGAGGATCATTTGGCCCTGGTTGACAGATTAAAATTTTGTCATTGCAAACTAATTCAATTTATTTATTTAGCAACATATCCACAAGACGATTCATGAGACTAACCTATGAGCATACCACCGGGTCGACCATAATCACCCCTTCAATAAAATGAGAAACATGTAAACATTGTAAATTTGGCATCATTACTCAACTTCGCAAAATAATCACAAGACTTCACTCGGTAGGATGAAAAGAAAGGATGGAAGGCAAAAATACCTAGTAGGGTAAACTCCTGCCCCAGGCCCCGGAAAGAGGTCATTGTAATCCATGTCAGGAACAGGAGGTACAATATAACTGCGTGTGAAATTAAAAAGTCGAGATTATAACCAAAGTAAGAAGAAAACATGGGCTAAAATATTCAACAAAAGATAAAATATTAATAAGACAAAAAGGTAAGCTATCTGCGGTTTTCCCTTTAGTATTTTTCTGTGTTGAAAACACTTAAAATCACTAAGTAAGCTTTCTAACAAGGGAGATTATAGCAAACAAAAAGGTATATTGAACAGAAGATGGGAGGAAAAACCCTACATGACATTTGTTGGTAGTACTTGACAAATAAAACACATGCAGAAAAAGATCAAGCAATCTAAGGAATTTAAAATCCAATATCTGTTGACAAACTTTGAATCTTGAGGAGACGGAACATAATAAGAATTATAAAACAAACTTCAATAGTGGCAGTAGGTGACTATGAAACTGAAGCAATATATACCAGAAAAATATAAGCAAACCCTAAAACATACGCAAAAGTTTTCAAATTACCCTTGAGGAGGGGGATTGACACTATAAGGGTCATCAGGTTCAGGTTCAGAAACTGGAGGACTAGGTCGCTTGGAATCTCCTCCCACTACACTTCGGCTTTCTGAACTACAAAAGAGAAAACATAGCAAATAAAGTAGCGACTTATAAAGTAATATGTTACAGCACGTGACACAAAGACAAAATGTAAATACCCTAAGCAGACCAATTATTAGTCCAAGCTCTCAGAAATTTAATACCATAGTAAAGAACCTACAGAATGCAAAATCAAGGATACCTTGGCTGTTGACTGGAAGAGCTTGCAGTTGAAGAGCCACTAAATTTTCGCACAATCTCACTATCAACATCTCTTACAAGCTTCCCAAAATTCTTGAACATTGAAGTGTAACTATTATCCCCTCCATTCTGTGCGACATAATTCCCAACACTACAAATAGAACACATCAATTTACAGAGAAATCAACAGACCGCTTACCCACAAACCCCCCCCCCCCCCCCCCCCCCCCCCCCCCCCCAAAAAATCCAATTCCACCCAAATAATAATGATAACTACTTACTCGATTTCCAAATGCACAAGCTCATCAGAATCCCCTTCTCTTAAAGCATCAATGAGCAATTTGTCATTCAATGCTAGACATTTTACTAGAATTTTCTTGGAGCTCATGTTAGGGTTGGAATATACGAAGCCATAGCTATCATCAAATTCATTCCAGTGGTCAATGCCAACCTCCTCTACACAATCACATCCCCCAAAAAGAAGGGAAAAAAAATCAGCTTAATAGGTTTCAAAACTGTTATTCTGATTTCACGAGACCAATCAGAAAAGGAAGGGGGGGGGGGGGGGGGGGGGGGGGGGGGGGTACCTGTAGAAGTGGAAGAGAGGACATCATCGACAAAGGCAGCCGGACCAGTAGCATGAAGGACAAAGCCGGAGGTGAGGAAAGACGCATGAACTGCGAAGGCGACCTTGTCATGGGCATTGCGAAAGGAAGGCCGAGCTGCCCTTATAACTCCCATCACTGACTGCTCTGTTATAGACCCTGCCATTGTTTTATTTTGTATGTTCTTCTCTTCAATTCAACTCAAATTGATTAATGATGCACTTGTTATTCAGTGGAAGATATGTAGTTCTGAAGGGTGTAAATGCTGAGGGCAGAAGGTTGAAAAGAGCTCACTGAAGTGGCATCAGCTCCAGGCACACCAAGTCACTGACTTTGGAGGTTCTGGGGAAGTAGTCCAGATCAAACAGTGTTAACGATATGCTGACACACCGATGATAATCAAGGATGTTCAATAAACAATAGATCCTGAATTGAAGTAACAGAGACAGTGCGTGACACTGCTCGGTTCAAGTTTAAAAGTAGATAGATAAACCAGGGGGAAATAACACTAAAAGAAGAAATTCCTTTGAACATCTAAGGAGAAATCATAGAATGAGGGAGGTTATCATATTTGTCTTCTATCTGCTGTTGTCAATTTGTAATAGACGTGTAATTATGACGTGCATGGCACCCATAAGTTGACCAAAAATTCTCGCAAAAGCAGTCAACAGATGAGACATGAGTTGACAAAGAATAAAACTTTCATGCACATTGAATGATTGTCTAATGCAAACTTCTGCTCCAACTGTGGTACTCAAATCCAATTGGTAGGCACTGGACCTGTTATAAGTAACAAGCTGAAATCACTATAAGTTCACTCTTACGGCCAGGGAATAGCTGATAACAGGTATAATAAATAGGAAGAAACCAAAGACAAGACCGTTGGAATCTTGCAATCGAAGAAATAAACAGAAAGTATATATCAGCTCAAGAAAAGCAGTTCAGACATAGCAAAAGCGCAGCTAATAACTTCCACAAAAATGGACTGAAAGAAGAGACCCAAAGAAGAGCTTAAACATGTTAACAACAACATAAGCTGAACCTCTCTGATGATTTGTAGTGCAATTTTTCGTTGCACCCTTTTCATTATCTAGCCAATGTCTGGGGCCCAAAATCCTAAATAATGCTGGTTCTTTTGAAGGCTTAGTTATATTCCTCTTATTATCCAAATTATCTTATGGGACACACAAAGTTATCCTACGTAATGCAATGTCTGGTGAAAACATCATCATAGAAAGGCCCTACGAGAAAACTGACCAGCTCTAAGAACCAATTTCATAATTTGACTTCAGCAGCTTGGCTAACTTGGTTCACAAGAAAGAGCAACCCTATAGAACACACCTACTTCATATGTAACATAACATCTCATTAGTCACTTACCACCACACCTACAGAAGAAAAATTGAGTAGACATAATTATTACTAAACCAGTCCTCCTAAACAGATTGAAAGGATTTCCCTCCTGCATCAGTGTAGCAAGGTAAGGATACCGAAGCATATAGTCTCATCCCCATTGCAAATTTCAGCAAGTAACCATTCGTATCCATGACGGTTGTTGGTAACACTGGGTATGCCGAGATATTAGTTTCTTAGTTCAATTCATTTCACATCTACACACAATTCAAGATACACAAAAATACTAAACTTTCCAGGAGAAACAATCTGTTTAATCCAATACCAACTCTGTCAAATGAAAATTGAAGACAAAAACTACATTTTACTGAGTTTCAGATTGTATTGCCCTGACAACATGTTTACTTAAAATATATGTGAACCATAAATCCATTGTGCCTTCCCTATAAATGATAATATTGGAATAACAACATAACCTATTTTCTTGGCACAATGCATCCCACTAACCTCCACGCTTTGTCTATATTTACCCCCCAAAAAAATAAAAACGATCAAACTCACTAGAAAAATCTCAATAAAACTAGAAACTGAATCAAAAGTAACAAATATACAAAATTCAACATGCAGCCGAATTTTTCCTGAAAGAAATTACACATTTTTCCCACAAAGACCAAGTCATTAGTTAGGGTTTGAAGAATCACACCATAATATTACCCCAAAAAAAAATCCCAAATAAAGCCACTAGGCAACAACAATTCGTAACAGAATTCAACAAAAGCTTGTTACTCCACCGAAGTAAAGCTCAACGCCAAAGTCTCTAACTTCACGCAATAACTACTTAAAACAAAACACGAAAATTAAAAATGTCGAAACAAATGCATATATGATTATATTTGCATGCATATATACACAACCCGGAAACAAAAAAAAGGAAATTTTTAAAAAATAATAATAATTCACAGTGAAACGTACCAGCTAAAAGAGTCGGTCGATCTTCAGCGGGCAAAATAAAAACAATAAAATCAAAAACGATAACCAGTTCTCTGGAAAAGCCGCCACTGATTCTTTTTTAAAAATGAAAAACAGCCAAATTATAGGGGAGCAAAACGGAGGATTTGGTAGTTTCCTGAAGGAGTCACCGGGGGCTTTTTAGGGTTTTCAAATGGAGAGAAGGGAAGATACAGACGAGAACCAAGTGCCCAGGGGTTTGAAAATTGGATTGATTGCATTGATTTCGTTTCTGGGTTTGAAAATAATTTTCACCGGAGAAATTTTGGGTTTCTGATTGGGAAAATCGGGGGAAAAATGGGGTTTTATTTTGATTTTTCGACCGAAAATAAATCCCGGAATGATTCTGAATCTTTCCGCTATGGTTTGGAAAGGCTAGAATTGGAAGGAGGGAGCTTCGGCCGACTAATTGCAGCAGGATTGTTCAGCCGGCGCGAAGGGTGACAGCGACGGCTAGGGTTCGAGAGAGAGAAAATCGGGGGGAAAAGGGAGAGAAAGGTCTGGGTTCTTGAGATCCGAAGTGGAGGGATCCGTTTGTGGGGATGGCGGCGTAAAACGGCGAGGGAGAGGCCGACGGGGTGGCGTGCGACAAGGAAGAGAGCGAGGTCGGGGAGAGAGAGAAGGCACAGGAGGGAAAGAAAGGTTGATGGGTTTTGGAGCTTGGAAAGTGGTGACTCCGAGTGGCTGATGATGCGACCGAAAGAGAGAGGAGGAAGGGTGGTGGCGGTCGGCGATTTGCTGTGAGGAGAGGATAGAGATAGAAAGTGAGAAAGGGAGGGGCCGGGTTTTAAGCGCCGATGACTTCTGACGTGTCTCAGATCCGACTTTTTTATATAAATATAAATACCAATTTTTTTAAAAAAGTTTAATTATGTAGTGTACTTTGTGACTCGATATATATATATATAAGAAAAAAAAAAAAGGAATATTTTTTGTACAAAATAAATTAATATTTTCAATTTGATAAATACAATTTACTAGCTTTTGCGGCTTCTTATTAAGTCCTATAGCCCCTTTTATTTATTGAAATGTTACAAAATAATATCATATTTATACGATAAAATTATTTTTTTATACTGCATCAAAAAAATTAGATATTTTTAGATGCAAATTTACTAAATTTTATCATCATTAATTATCATTCAATCAAATTAAATTTATTTTTTATAATTTTTAAATGAGTAGTATGAATGGAAATTAAACCCATGAAAAAAGTATGTTGTAATTTAACTAATTAGTTCCAAACAAAAATAATTATATTAATGATTTTTTTTTTTTCGGTAATAGGCTCCCTTATCGTATATTAGTTCAAGATAACTTTTTATTACTTGCTGGTGCTGGTGGTGTAAAGCATAGAATGTGAAGATTTCGGGTGAATGGTCTGGTTTGACCGGTTTGAAAATAAAGATATATGCCAAATCATAATATATGGTTTGAAATTTTTTCAAATCAAATTGACCAAATTTATTTTTCTCATCAAATTGACCAAATCAATTTTTAACAATTTGATTTACAATTTGACCGTTTGGCCATTTTTATTTATTTTTAAAGTCTATTAAGATTTTGGGGTTTGGGCCCAAGGCCTAAGGCCTAAATCTCAAAAACTTAACCAGTTGCATCCTAAAATAAAAGCAAGCAAAATCTGGGTATTTGGCCAAAGAATGCATTCTAAAATTAAAGCAACACATTTATATCCTGAGCATTCTCGCCAACAGAATAATATATTTCCACCAACAGAATATATATAGCCAACAAAATTTCTGGGCATTAATACTGGATCCCTGTTATCAATTCGCAAATACTAAGCAAGTACCAAATTAAATTACATCCATCCAGAACTTCAAAACTATTCATAACCAAACAAAACTATCCAAAACTCAATCACTGCCAAGCACCAAATTAAATCCATACTCTGAAATAAATATTAGTACGCCACCGTGACCTTCTTCAAAACTTCTACATACTGAACTACCAAAATTCCCGTAATGGTAAAAACATTTGGCCATGACTGAGGTCTATTAAATTTAAAAGCATCACCCTGTAATTTGAGCCAGACTCTTTTAAGAATGCAATCTTGGAATGCAAATGCCACATATTTCCAAAGTTTTATCAATTAAATTAACAACATTGTTGCCAAAAATATATAGGGAAAGGAATTAATTGGAAACATAAATAAGGAAGTCAAATACACAAAGAAATGCACTATGGCTTTCACCTCAGAGTCATCTCTCTGCTACCTTGCCACTGACAGCGACCTCATCTGCCTAGTATCTGCCTCTGCGTTTGCTATCTTCCCCTTGGAACCTTGCACACTAACAGTTTGTAAATTGGCCAAGAGTAAAACTTAGTAAAAGGAGTTACACGTCTAACTCTTGAACAACAAACAAAAGTCAAAAAAACCACTGAAATGATTTTGGCGGTGAGAACCGACCGATTGAATGGCTGGAAAAGGGAAATCGGTGGCGAACTAGTGGCGACACGAAGGGGAGTCGGGAAAGGCAGAAAAGTTGTAAAAATTAAAATCTAATGGAGGGGTTTTGTTCAACGAATGATGGGGATCATTTTGGCGGTGACAATCGACCGATTGCATTGCCGAAAAATGGAAATCGGTGGCGATTATCGGCGGTGTGAAGAAAGTCAGGGAGAGAGAAAGGGTGGGAGAAGAAAGGTTGTTCTGCTGCTAGGGTTTACAAACTGATTCAAAAAAACGTAGATATAACTAACGTGGGGGAGAAAAAAAAATGAGGGGAAAAAATGAGGGATTAAAAAAATTTGCTGAACTTGAGATTGGAGCCCTCAACAACTTTTCCCACGGTAATTGGATGTTAACAAGAGAAAGATTTAGAATTTCCATAAATTAAACGTTCTATTGTGCTAAATTTCCTTGAAGCACTTAAGCATTTAATTTTGCTCCTTTTTTTCTAAAAGCTCCTACCCACAAAAACCAACCACAACTAAGCCTTTGCAATACAATTCAACTTTTCCAAAAAAATGTTCAAAATTCAACTTCATGATTTGAAACCCTATAATTCCTACTGTTTCCAGAGGTTTACGGTATGCACAAGACAACTGAACTCTATTATCTAAGCGAGTAATCCATTCCACTCATTACGCTGGCTGAATCCAAATCCTATGACTAAACGACATTCAATCTCCTAAACAAGACAGCATAAATACATCAAATCGACCAAAATCACAGTTTGGGCGCCTTTTATTTAATCATGACAGACATCAAACACCTTTGAACCAAATAAAAACCAAACAAGAAAAAAAATAATGCTGGATAAATTTGTGTTGTACTTGTAATAGCATACAAGAATTTATGAATTCGCGCAAACCACAAAACGACACAATAAGAGCTCAAACAAGAAGTAATCAATCCTTCATCAGGTAGAGAAAAAGAATAAGATAAGAGAAAGAGAATAAGAGGACATCTGAAGATAGGGTAGAGATTGATCGAAATCAGTAGAAGAAATTGCAGTAGTATGTAATGAAGAGGAATTGAAGAGGCGGTTTGGAGTAGAGAAGACATCTATATGGCTCCGCAGCAATGTGACAAAATTAGCCGAAAGTATTTTTGGAAAGAAGCATGTCTTTCTCTTGCCGCCTTCTATTATTTATAATGTTCCATAAAATCTTTTACAAACACAAATCATAAATTTGGTAACTACTATAATTAAACCCCTACACAATTAGAAACCATAAATTTAGAAATTACTACAATTACAAACCATACACAATTAGGAGCTTATCAAGATATAACACACTCATTTCTGAAACTTGTAAATAATTTTAGCACAACATGAAATTGTTCTACTTTTATCTGCAAAAATATTAATTGCAATGCATACTATGCCAAGATGTCAGCTATTCTATATCTAAGTGTAAGTGAATAAACTCATCAACAGAAATAAAACAGAAAAAATAGGAAGGCCAGATAACTGTTGGCTACTTATAACTGAAATTTACTCATGCATGTAATAATGGAAAAAAAAAAAAAAAAACACATAGACTTTATTTGCATTGGTATAGCAGCAGAGAAAGATAATGACAATCACAAATTAATCAAGCAGATTCTCTTGTCCTTCCTCAACAACTTTTCCCATGGTAGTTGGATCTTAACAATAGAAAAATTTAGAATTTCTATAAACTAAACGTTATATTCTATTGTGCTAAAATTTCCTTGAAGCACTTAAGAATTTAATTTTGCTCCTTTTTTCTCCAAGCTCCTCCTATCCATAAAAACCAACAACAACTAAGCCTTTACGCTACAATTCAACTTTTCCAAAAAAAAAAAGTTCAAAATTCAACTTCATGATTTGAGACCCTATAATTTCTAATGTTTCCAAAGGTTTACGGTATGAACAAGACAACCAAACTCTATTATCTAAGCGAGTAATCCATTACACTCATTACGTTGGCTGAATCCAAATCCTAGTACTAAACAAAATTCGATCTCCTGAATAAGACAACATAAATACATCAAATCAGTCACAACCACAGCTTGTGTGCCCTTTATTTAGTCATGACAGACATCAAACATCTTTGAACCAAAGAAAAACCAAACAAGAAGAAAAATAATGCTGGACAAATTTGTGTTGCACTTGTAATAGTGTACAAGAATTTATGAATTCACGCAAACCACAAAACGATACAATTAGAGCTCAAACAATAAAGTAATCAATCTTTCATGAGGCAGAGAGAAGAATAAGATAAGAGATAGAGAAGAAGATGACACCTAAAGATAGGGCTGAGATTGTTCGAAACAAGTAGAAGAAATTGAAGTAGTACAGAATTGAAGAGGCAGTTTGGAGTAGAGAAAACATCTATAGGGCTCTGCGGCAGTGTGACAAAATTAATCGAAAGTATTTCTGGAAAGAAGCGTGCTTTTCTCTAGCTGCTTTCTATTATTTATAATGCTCCATAAAACATTTTACAAACGCAAATCATAAATTTGGTAACTACTATAATTACACCCCCTACACAATTAGAAACCATAAATTTAGTAACTACTACAATTACAAACCCTACACAATTTGGAGCTTACCAAGATATAACACACTCATTTCTCAAACTTGTTAATAATTTTAGCACAACATGAAGTTGTTCTACTTTTATGTGCAAAAATATTAATTGCAATGCATACTATGCCAAGATGTCAGCTATTCCGTATCTAAGTGTAAGTGAATAAACTCATCACCATAAATAAAACAGAAAAAACAGGAAGGCCGGATAACTGTTGGCTACTTGCAATTGATATTGAATCGTGCATGTAATAATGGAAAAAAAAAAAAAACACATGGACTTTATTTGTAAAAGTATAGCAGCAGAGAAAGATAATGGAAATCACAAATTAATCAAGCAGTTTCTCTTCTCCTTCCTTAACAACTTTCCCATGGTAGTTGGATCTTAACAATAGAAAGATTTAGAATTTCCATAAACTAAATGTTATATTCTATTGTGCTAAAATTTCCTTGAAGCACTTAAGCATTTAATTTTGCTCTTTTTTTTTTTTTTCTCAAAACTCCTACCCAAAAAAACCAACAAGAACTAAGCCTTTGCGTTACAATTCAACTTTTCCAAAAAGAGGTTCAAAAAATTCAACTTCATGATTTGAGACCCTGTAATTCCTACTGTTTCCAGAGGTTTACAGTATCAACAAGACAACTTAACTCTATTATCTAAGTGAGTAATCCATTCCACTCATTATGCTGGTTGAATCCAAATCCTATTTCTAAAAAAAATTTGATCTCCTGAAATAGACAGCATAAATAATCAAATCGGCCACAACCACAGCTTGTGCGCCCTTTATTTAGTCATGACAGACATCAAACACCATTGAACCAAAGAAAAATCAAACAAGAAGAAAAATAATCCTGGACAAATTTTCGTTACACTTGTAATAGTGTACAAGAATTTATGAATTCACGCAAACCATAAAATGACACAAATAGAGTTCAAACAAGAAAGTAATCAATCTTTCATAAGGTAGAGAAAAGAATAAAATAAGAGAAAGAGAATAAGATGACACCTGAAGATAGGGTTGAAATTGATCGAAATCAGTAGAAGAAATTGGAGTAGTACAGAATTGAAGAGGCGGTTTGAAGTAGAGAAGACACCTATGGGGCTTCGTGGCAGTGTGACAAAATTAACCGAAAGTATTTCTGGAAAAAGCGTACATTTCTCTAGCCGCCTTCTATTATTTATAATGTTCCATAAAACCTTTTACAAACACAAATCATAAATTTTGTAGCTACTATAATTACGCTCCCTACACAATTAGAAACTATAAATTTAGTAACTACTACAATTACAAACACTACAGAATTATGAGCTTACAAAGATATAACACACTTATTTCTCAAACTTGTAAATAAGTTTAGCACAACATGAAGTTGTTCTACTTTTATCTGCAAAAATATTAATTGCAATTCATACTATGTCAAGATGTCTACTATTCTGTATCAAAGTGTAAGTGAATAAACTCATCACCAGAAATAAAATAGAAAAAACAAAAAGGCCAGATAACTGTAGGCTACTTGCAGTTAAAATTGACTCCGGCTTTTAATAATGGAAAAAAAACATGGACTTTATTTGCAGAGGTATAGCAACAGAAAAAGAGAATGACAATCACAAATTAATCAAGCAGATTCTCTTCTTCTTTCTCAACAACTTTTCCCATGGTAGTTGGATCTTAATAATAGAAATATTTAGAATTTTCATAAACTAAATGTTATATTCTATTGTGCTAAAATTTCCTTGAAGCACTTAAAGATTTAATTTTGTTTTTTTTTTTCTCAAAGCTCCTACCCAAAAAAAACCAACAACAACTAAGGCTTTGCGCTACAATTCAACTTTTCCAAAAAAATGTTCAAAAAATTAAACTTCATAATTTGAGACCCTGTAATTCCTACTGTTTCCAGAGGTTTACAGTATGAAGAAGAATATCAAACTCTATTATATAAGCGAATAATCCATTCTACTCATTACGCTGGCTGAATCCAAATCCTATGACTAAACAAAATTCGATCTCCTGAACAAGACAACATAAATACATCAAATCGGCCACAACCAACCTTTGCGCGCCCTTTATTTATTCATGACAGACATCAAACACCTTTGAACCAAAGAAAAACCAAACAAGAAGAAAAATAATGTTCGACAAATTTGTGTTGCTCTTATAATAGTGTACAAGAATTTATGAATTCCCGCAAACCACAAAAGAACACAATTAGAGTTCAAACATGAAAGTAATCAATATTTCATTAGGTAGAGAAGAGAATAAGATAAGAGAAAGAGAAGAAGAGGACACCTGAAGATAGGGCTGAGATTGATCAAAATCGGTAGAAGAATTTGTAGTAGTACAGAATTAAAGAGGCGGTTTGGAGGAGAGAAGACACCTATAGGGCTCCGCGGTAGTGTGCTCAAATTAACCGAAAGTATTTCTGAAAAGAAACATGTATTTCTCTAGCCGCCTTCTATTATTTATAATGTTCCATAAAACCTTTTACAAACACAAATAATAAATTTTGTAACTACTATAATTACACCCCTACACGATTAGAAACCATAAATTTAGTGACTACTACAATTACAAACCCTACACAATTAAGAGCTTACCAAGATATAACACACTCATTTCTCAAACTTGTAAATAATTTTAGCACAGCATAAAGTTGTTCTTCTTTTATCTGCAAAAATATTAATTGTAATTCATACTATGCCAAGATGTCAACTATTCCGTATCTAATTGTAAGTGAATAAACTCATCACCAGAAATAAAATAGAAAAAACAAGAAGGCCAGATAACTGTTAGCTACTTGCAATTGAAATTGACTCATACATGTAATAATGGAAAAAAACACATGGACTTTATTTACAGAGGTATAGCAGCAGAGAAAGATAATGGCAATCACAAATTAATCAAACAGAATATCTTCTCCTCCTCAACAAATTTTCCTATAGTAGTTGGATCTTAACAATAGAAAGATTTAGAATTTCCATAAATTAAACGTTATATTCTATTATGCTAAAATTTCCTTGAATCACTTAAACATTTAATTTTGCTCATGTTTTCTCAAAGCTCCTACCAACAAAAACCAACAACAGCTCAGCCTTTGCACTACAATTCAACTGTTCTGAGAAAAGGTTCAAAACTCAACTTCATGATTTGAGACCCTGTAATTCCTACTGTTTTTAGAGGTTTACGGTATGAACAAGACAACCAAACTCTATTATCTAAGCGAGTAATCCATTCCACTCATTACGCTGGCTGAATCCAAATCCTGTGACTAAAAAAAATTTGATCTCCTGAACAAGACAACATAAATACATCAAATCGGTAAGAATCACAGCTTGCGCACACTTTATTTAATCATGACAGGCATCAAACACCTTTGAGTCAAAGAAAAATCAAACAAAAAGAAAATTAATGCTGTCTAAATTTGTGTTGCACTTGTAATACCGTACAAGAATTTATGAATTCAAGAAAACCACAAAACGACACAATTAGAGCTCAAACAAGAAAGTAATCAATCTTTCATTAGTCAGAGAAAAGAATAAGATAAAAGAAAGAGAAGAAGAGGACACCTGAAGATAGGGCTAAGATTGATCGAAATCAGTAGAAGAAATTGTAGTTGTACAAAATTGAAGAGGCGGTTTGGAGTAGAGAAGCCACTTATAGGGCTCCGCGGCAGTGTGTCAAAATTAACCGAAAGTATTTCTGGAAAGAAGCGTGCCTTTCTCTAGCCGCCTTCTATTATTTATAATGTTCTATAAAACCTTTTACAAACACAAATCATAAATTTGGTAACTACTATAATTACACCCCCTACACAATTAGAAATCATAAATTTAGTAAATACTATAATTGTTGGAGTAGAATACATAAGCTATGCTTGTATTGTACAGTTTCCCAGTTTAATATATCGATTTGTGTTTCAGTCATATCTGGTTGTGCATTAATCGTCCATTTATATTATGTAAGTAGATGATGAGGTGTCTGGTGCGACACAGTAGATCTCATCATTGGTTGAAAGACATAATATATAAATGAGGTTCGTAACCGAGACAGCTTTAAACAAACTGTCGGTTTAGGTTATTATGTGATTCAGATAATTAGTTTGTCTAAACTAATTGAATCATATAGATATACCCGGGGCATATTGAACTTGACTCTTAGGAATGATTTGTCTTGTACTGATTTAATAGACAAATCGATCCTTGTATTCTATCTCTAAATCCCTAGACTCGAGCGGGCATGAGGATTAGACATAGTGTACTTTGATCTGCCAAAGGGTGAGGTCAATTGTGGCCAATAGTCTCGGTAGGTTGGGTGCGCGTGTTTAGTTACTTGGTGTGCTGCTGCTTGTCGAAAGGAAACCATATACCGGTGCGTCCGGGGTGATGGTGCTCCCGAGATGAGCTCGAAATGTTTATTATACTAAACCCGGCCGGTGGACTAATGTCCGGTATAGTAAAAAGGTCGAGTGATACTAGTCTCGGAATATTAAGAAGTTGATGAATTAATCTATCAGTAAATTAATGAATTAACGAGCACTATATCTTTGATGTGGGGAGATTATGAATATAATTTAATTAAGTTGTTCCGGAAGCAATTCTGGTGTAGGGTGGTAGTGCCATAATTAATCCGTTAGTGGTACGATTAATTATGTACTGGGTTAATGACAAAGGTAGATTTAATTAATTGAGAAATTAATTAATCCTTGTGTCAGTTGGTTGTGAATCATCCCATGAACTGGTTTGGGATAAGTGAATCCCTGTGTCAGTTGGGAGTGATTCATCCCAGAAACTGGATTGGGATAAGTGAATCCCTGTGACAGTTGGGAGTGTATCAGTCTAGGAACATGATTGAAGGAAACAGAATCTGTATCAGTCCAGAAATAGGATTGAAGGAAAACAGAAACCCAGTAGGAAGACCAATACTAAACCAATTTGGAGTCTCTCTTGTAACTCTATAAATAGACAAGGGATCAGTCATTCAGAATATACAATAACACAATTAATCCACAGGATTTCTAGAGAGGGAAAACGTTTCTCTCTCCAAGTCGAATTTTCAAGAAAGTGTGCAGCTGGTTTTTGGGTTTCTAGTGGCTGAAATTTTGGCCTTGGTCTATACCAGCTGCGCGTAGCTTTCTCTCTCTGCGGGCGGTGCGTTTATAGTACGTGCCAGGTGCTGCGGGGCTAGAGTTTTCTAGCAGGTGGATTGTGGTGAGTAGCTGATCAATTGACTTCTAGTTCGTTGCCCACACAACGTGAAGTCATAGTCTTGAGGCATACAAGAGAATCACCAGGTGGACGCTTCAAAGGTATTATTCTATTGCTCCGCTTTTATTAGAATTTTTTGTTGTGTGGTAAATCGAGCAGGTACAAACCCAGATCCTACCAAAATCTTTCAATTGGTATCAGAGCCAGGTTTAGGGGGTTCTGTGCTTGTTCGATTTATTACATGGTTTTATTTGCAGGTGCTTTAGAATCCCGACTATTATGGTTACGTTTGTATGTTTTTTAATTAAACTCCGGGACATGTCCGGATTTAATTTTATTATGAATGTTTGTAATAGTATAACCACGTGCTGGAAGCCGTGTAGGATTAGATTAAATCTGTAGTAGGATTTATTCTATGTAATTTCGATTATTTAATTTTCCTAGAATGCCTTGTAGTAGGAAAAATTGTTTTTTTGTAATCGAAGGCGTTATGGTGGGCAACTTGGATTCGTGGGTTTTGGGTTATCATGAATTTGAAGAAACCCAGGAAACCCAGAACGAATTGCAAGAAGACCAAATAGCGTGGGAAAAAGCGAAGGAGGAGTTGGCGGCAGGAGGCGACGCTGGCAACGATTGCCGGCAGCAAAATCGCCGGCCGGCAGGCAAAAAACGCAGCAGCAGGCAGCAGCAGCGCGCAGCAGTCGCTGCACGCAGCAGCTGCTGCGCGCTGCTGCGGGGCGCGGGCCGCGCGCCCTGAGCCGCGCGCACGGCCCGTGCGGGCTGTTTTGGGCCCGTTTTTCCTCCAGTTTTCGTTTTTTGAAGTTCAAGACTCTCTCAATCGAGTGACGTGATGGGACACGAGATCAAGGCAAAGGATGGAAGCAATTAAAACCATAATAGTCAGGAAATTTATTTTACGTATTTATTTCCCGTATTTATTGTTTTAATTTTTATGCTGTATTTTAGATGCATGAATTAAAGCATGTCTGGTTTTATGGTTGCATATAACTTAGGTTAGTTAATTGCATGTTAAAACCGGAAAAACCCTCATTTTGGAAATCTAAGTGGGAGCGGGTTGTGTTATATCCCCATGGCCACCATTACGGGTTCATATGCGATGTGGGTGGGCTTGCGCGTTGGCATTAGGGTCTTCCTCCATTCGGATGAGTCCAGCCCCGAGATCGCTAGACTATGAGCTTCTGAGTAAGATGACTAGAGCGAGTTTAACTAGGAGAAATGCGACACCCTCTCCATCTGAGGCGCACTATCCTGAGGTAACAAACTCAGAAGTCACGTAATGGCACACACTTAGTGTACGATCTGCAGTATTCCTCCCGCGAGGTTACGCTGCTTACTTGTACGGCTGAAAGCACCGACTATTAGCTACATTGATCAAAAGATCGTTGGTCAGATAGTGTAGTTAATGAACTTGGTTCTTCTCAAACGAATGTGGGTTAGCGTAAACGTCTACACTGCGTGGCTTGCGAGAATCCCGGTGGATGAGATGTTGGTGGATTAATATTATTGTTTTGAGGGAAATCAATAATTAAATTGAATTTTCATGTTTTCGAAAATTCTAGCATATATAACTGAAACACTGTTTGTTTACTTTCCAGTTTAAATCGATATGACATTCAATCCTTTAGCTGCTATTTTGAAAAACAACAATTTAACTGGAACTAATAATGTCGATGGAAGTCGTAACTTGGACATTGTCCTTAGGGCTGAGAGCGCTCCTGTGAGAGATCATGTCATTGACATGATTAGTAACATCAACAAGGTTGAGGTAGTGGGAGGCGAAATCGTTGGTGAAACCAAAGCCGATATTGTCCTCCAGAGCTTACCTCAAAGCTATGAGTGGATTCGGTTGAACTACAACATAAGTAAGATGTTGTGGAGTTCATCCGAGCTCTTAGCAGAGTTGATGGCGGCTAAAAGTCTTCTTCAAGAGAAGAAGCGAGCTTTAGTCGCAGTCGAAGCTTTAGAATCTTCTTCTAAGCCTGAGGCTGGAAAGAAGAAGAGAAAGCTCGAGGGAGTAGCTAAAAAAGCACAAATTGTGCCTAAGCCAGATATTGCAAAGAAGAAGTCGAAAGACAAGTGCTTCAAGTGCAATAAGACGGGACATTGGAAAGCGGATTGTCTAAAGCTTATAAGTACGATAAATTATGCCTTAATTACTGAGACATGTTTAGCGGTGATTCCCACAGATACTTGGTGTGTGGATTCAGGTGCCACTGACCATGCTTGTAATTCTTTGCAAGGGTTC
This sequence comes from Knoxia roxburghii, assembly GCA_030378225.1. NCBI lineage: Eukaryota > Viridiplantae > Streptophyta > Magnoliopsida > Gentianales > Rubiaceae > Knoxia > Knoxia roxburghii. The sequence continues at coordinate 36,326,642 of CM059420.1, read as the reverse complement.
CAAGTAACCCAGAAGCTTAGAGCAGGCGAATTGGATATCTACTTGGGCGACACTACAAGAGTGTCAGTAGAAGCAGTGGGAGTAGTTAAGTTGAATTTCAAAAATTCTAGCTTAGAGTTAGTTAATTGTCTTTATGTACCGAGTTTTATAAAGAACTTGATTTCGGTTTCTAAACTCTTGAAGAACGGGTATAAGTTTATTTTTTCTGATGACTGTGTTGTTATTAGAAGAAATGGAAAACTTATTTGTTCTGGTTCATTGGCGGACAATTTGTTTGTGGTTAACTCTAACTCCCCTGTTGCGCAAAACATAGAGATAGATAGCTCAGAAGGGTTTAGGGTTTAGGGTTAACATTAATAAGAGGAAGGGACCTTCTGAAATGAATCAAACCTATCTTTGGCATCTAAGGCTAGGTCATATAAACCTTAGTAGGATTCAGAGTTTGGTCAATGATGGACCTTTGGGTTCATTAGATATTGACAGTTATGCAACCGGTGAATCTTGCTTGGAAGGTAAGATGACCAAGAGACCTTTTAAGGCAAAAAGTCATAGAGCTAAAGAAGTATTAGAGTTGATTCATTCTGACTTGTGTGGACCTATGACGGTCCAGGCACGAGGGGGATATGAGTATTTCGTGACGTTCACGGATGACTACTCTAGGTACGGATACATTTACCTAATGCACCACAAGTCCGAATGTTTTGGCAAGTTCAATGAGTTTCGGGCAGATGTGGAGAAGCATCATGGTAAGAGTATCAAGACACTGCGTCCAGATCATGGTGGGGAGTACCTATCCCATGAATTTCGAGATTACCTCACTGAGGTAGGAATTCAGTCTCAGTTGTCTGCACCTGGCATGCCACAGCAGAATGGTGTAGCAGAATGGAGGAACTAAACTCTTATGGAAATGGTTAGGTCCATGATGAGCTATAGTGATTTGCCAAGTTCGTTCTGGGGATATGCCTTGGAAATGGAAATGTATATTCTTAATCTTGTACCATCTAAAACCGTGCCTTCAACCCCAGTAGAGTTGTGGAACGAGCGGAAGCCCAGTCTAAGACATCTCAGAATTTGGGGCTGCCCAGCACATGTGCTTAAGGCAGATACGGCTAAGTTAGATACAAGAACAGAATTAATGCTGTTTGTAGGATATCCTAGGGGAACGAAAGGTGGTCTATTCTATAGTCCTAAAGATCAGAAGGTGGTGGTAAGTACCAACGCTAGATTTTTAGAAGAGGACTATGTCTTAGACCACAAGCCCAAGAGTAAGATAGTACTAGAAGAGCTTAGACGACAAACTACTAATCCTGATGCACCAGCGCAAGTAGATACATCACACACTGCACATGAGATCACAGATGATGCGCCTACACAGGCGGTGCCTCGTCGTAGTGGGAGGGTTGTGAGACAGCCAAACAGGTTCATTGGCATGGGAGAGGGTTCAGACCTGGTCCCAGGTGTGCCTGAACCTGACCCAGTTAACTATAATGAGGCGCTTCGAGATAAAGATGCAGAATCTTGGCGTAAGGCAATGATATCCGAGATGGGGTCAATGGACCACAATCAAGTTTGGGAGCTTGTGGACTTGCCTGATGGGTTTAAGCCCATTGGATGCAAGTGGGTCTACAAACGTAAGAGAGGACCTGACGGAAAGGTGGAAACCTTTAAAGCTAGGCTGGTGGCGAAGGGGTATACTCAGAAAGAGGGAATCGACTATGAGGAAACCTTCTCCCCGGTAGCCATGCTTAAGTCGATCCGGATTCTCTTGGCCATAGCTGCTCATATGGATTATGAGATTTGGCAGATGGATGTCAAGACAGTTTCCTAAACGGAAGTCTTGAAGAAACCATCTTTATGCAGCAACCAGAGGGATTCATTGAAAAGGCCAAGAGCATAAGGTTTGCAGGCTTAAGAGGTCTATTTATGGACTTAAGCAGGCATCCAGATCTTGGAACATCCGGTTTGATGAAGTAATCCAGTTCTTTGGATTTACTCAGTGTCCGGATGAGCAATGTGTATATCGCAGACGTGATGGAAACTCAGTGGTGTTTCTTGTGCTTTACGTAGATGACATTCTATTGATTAGCAACAACAAGAAAGTGTTATCAGACGTAAAGGCATAACTGTTCAAGCAATTTGATATGAAGGACTTAGGGGAAGCGGGACATATCCTTGGGATCAAGATTATTCGAGATCGTAGGAAACGTTCACTAACGCTCTCCCAAGCTTCATACATAGACACGATTCTGGCCTGTTTTAACATGCAGAACTCCAAGAAAGGTTTTCTACCTTTCAGGCATGGAGTGTTTCTATCTAAGGAACAGTCTCCTAAGACTATTGAGGAGATAGAGACCATGAAGACAGTTCCATATGCTTCGGCAGTAGGAAGTCTCATGTATGCCATGTTATGTACGAGGCCTGATATCTATTATGCCGTTGGCATGGTCAGCAGATATCAGAGTAACCCCGGGAAAGCTCATTGGGAGGCAGTAAAATACATTCTCAAGTATTTGCGCAGAACGAGGGACCAAGTTATGGTCTATCAGGCGCCTGAGCTGGTACCCCGAGGTTACATAGATTCAGATTTCCAAGATGACAGGGACAAGAGCAAGTCTACCTCAGGGTATGTGTTTACTCTGGGAGGTGGAGCCATAGTTTGGCAGAGTGTCAAGCAGAAATGCGTGGCAGACTCTACCATGGAGGCTGAGTATGTTGCCGCATCAGAGGCATCGAAAGAAGCAGTATGGCTCAAGAACTTCCTAGTGGACTTAGATGTGATTCCTGGTTTGCAGAAGTCTATCACGGTTTATTGTGATAACAACGGTGCAGTAGCAAACTCGAAGGAACCACGAGCCCACAAGGCGAGTAAACATATACAGCGCAAGTACCACCTGATACGAGACATCATAAAAAGGGTAGACGTGGTCGTGGCTAAGATAGCATCAGAAGATAACCTTGCAGATCCGTTCACGAAAACATTGACTTCTAAAGTCTTTGAGGCTCACGTGAAGGGCAAGGGGATCAGATGCTTAGGAGAGCCTTGACAGTTTTTCTAGATAGATAGCAGCAGATTAGGTAGGATTGTATGTAGTTGTATACTTAAAGCACAGCTTAAGTATTAGTGGGAGATTGTTGGAGTAGAATACATAAGCTATACTTGTATTGTACAGTTTCCCAGTTTAATATATCGATTTGTGTTTCAGTCATATCTGGTTGTGCATTAATCATCCATTTATATTATGTAAGTAGATGATGAGGTGTCTGGTGCGACACAGTAGATCTCATCATTGGTTGAAAGACATAATATATAAATGAGGTTCGTAACCGAGACAGCTTTGGATAAACTGTCGGTTTAGGTTATTATGTGATTCAGATAATTAGTTTGTCTAAACTAATTGAATCATATAGATATGCCCGGGGCATATTGAACTTGACTCTTAGGAATGATTTGTCTTGTACTGATTTAATAGACAAATCGATCCTTGTATTCTATCTCTAAATCCCTAGACTCGAGCGGGCATGAGGATTAGACATAGTGTACTTTGATCTGCCAAAGGGTGAGGTCAATTGTGGCCAATAGTCTCGGTAGGTTGGGTGCGCGTGTTTAGTTACTTGGTGTGCTGCTGCTTGTCGAAAGAAAACCATATACCGGTGCGTCCAGGGTGATGGTGCTCCCGAGATGAGCTCGAAATGTTTATTATACTATACCCGGCCGGTGGACTTATGTCCGGTATAGTAAAAAGGTCGAGTGGTACTAGTCTCGGAATATTAAGAAGTTGATGAATTAATTTATCAGTAAATTAATGAATTAACGAGCACTATATCTTTGATGTGGGGAGATTATGAATATAATTTAATTAAGTTGTTCCGGAAGCAATTCTGGTGTAGGGTGGTAGTGCCATAATTAATCCGTTAGTGGTACGATTAATTATGTACTGGGTTAATGACAAAGGTAGATTTAATTAATTGAGAAATTAATTAATCCTTGTGTCAGTTGGTTGTGAATCATCCCAAGAACTGGTTTGGGATAAGTGAATCCCTGTGTCAGTTGGGAGTGATTCATCCCAAGAACTGGATTGGGATAAGTGAATCCCTGTGACGGTTAGGAGTGTAGCAGTCCAGGAACAGGATTGAAGGAAACATAATCTGTATCAGTCCAGAAACAGGATTGAATGAAAACAGAAACCCAGTAAGAAGACCAATCCTAAACCAACTTGGAGTCTCTCTTGTAACTCTATAAATAGACAAGGGATCAGTCATTCAGAATATACAATAACACAATTAATCCACAGGATTTCTAGAGAGAGAAAATTCTAGAGAGAGAAAACGTTTCTCTATCCAAGTCGAATTTTCAAGAAAGTGTGCAGCTGGTTTTTGGATTTCTAGTGGCTGAAATTTTGGCCTTGGTCTATACCAGCTGCGCGTAGCTTTCTCTCTCTGCGGGCGGTGCGTTTATAGTACGTGCCAGGTGCTGCGAGGCTAGAGTTTTCTAGCAGGTGGATTGTGGTAAGTAGCTGATCAATTGACTTCTAGTTCGTTGCCCACACAACGTGAAGTCATAGTCTTGAGGCATACAAGAGAATCACCAGGTGCACGCTTCAAAGGTATTATTCTATAGTTTCGCTTTTATTAGAATTTTTTGTTGCGTGGTAAATCGAGCAGGTACAAACCCAGATCCTACCAAAATCTTTCAATAATTACAAACCCTACACAATTAGGACTTTACCAAGATATAACACACTCATTTCTCAAACTTATAAATAATTTCAGCACAACATGAAGTTGTTCTACTTTTATGTGCAAAAATATTAATTGCAATTCATATTATACCAAGATGTCAGCTATTCTGTATCTAAGTGTAAGTGAATAAACTCATCACCAGAAATAAAATTGAAAAAACAGGAAGGCCAGATAACTGGTTGCTACTTGCAATTGAAATTGACTCATGCATGTAATAATGGAAAAAAACACATGGACTTTATTTGCAGAGGTATAGCAGCAGAGAAAGATAATGGCAATCACAAAATAATCAAGCATATTCTCTTCTCATTCCTCAACAAATTTTCCCATGGTAGTTGGATCTTAACAGCACAAAGATTTAGAATTTCTATAAACTAAACGTTATATTCTATTGTGCTAAAATTTCCTTGAAACACTTAAACATTTCATTTTGCTCATTTTTTCTCAGTGCTCCTACCCATAAAAACAACCAACAACTAAGCCTTTGCGCTACAATTCAACTTTTCCGAAAAAAAATGTTCAAAATTCAACTTCATGATTTGAGACCCTGTAATTTCTACTGTTTCCAGAGGTTTACGGTATGAACAAGACAACTGAACTCTATTATCTTAGCAAATAATCCATTCCACTCATTACGCTGGATGAATCCAAATCCTATGACTAAACAAAATTCGATTTCCTGAACAAGACAACATAAATACATCAAATCGGCCACAACCACAGCTTGCACGCCCTTGTTTTAGTCATGACATACATCAAACACCTTTAAACTAAAGAAAAGCCAAACAAGAAGAAAAATAATGCTGGACACATTTGTGTTGCAGTTGTAATAGCATATAAGAATTTATGAATTCACGCAAACCACAAAACAACACAATTAGAGCTCAAACAAGAAAGTAATCAATCTTTCATTAGGCAGAGAAAAGAATAAGATAAGGAAAGAGAATAAGAGGATACCTAAAGATAGGGCTGAGATTGATCGAAATCAGTATAAGAAATTGGAATAGTACATAATGGAAGAGACGATATGTAGTAGAGAAGACACCTATAGGGCTCCGCGGCAGGGTAACAAAATTAACTGAAAGTATTTCTGAAAAGAAGTGTGCATTTCTCTAACGACTTTCTATTATTTTTAATGTTCCATTAAACTTTTACAAACACAAATCATAAATTTGGTAACTACTATAATTACACCCCCTTCACAATTAGAAACCACAAATTTAGTAACAACTACAATTACAAACCCTACACAATTACGAAATAACTTATACTAGTAGAAAACCCGATGCTCAGCATGGGTTTGTGATTTATATTTAGTAAATTAATTTTTGAAATGTAAAAATAAAATTTAATTATAGATAATTAAAATTATGAGCATAAATATATAAAATATTGTTAGGTTTGAATACTGAAACTATGCTTGTATTATACTATTCCTCATTTAATATATCGATTTAATGTTTTGATTTATATGTTGTACATACGTTGTCCATTTTTACTATGTAATTAGATGATGAGGTGTCTGGTGTGACACAATAGATTTCATCATTGGTTAAAAAACATAATATATATTTGAGGTTCGTAACCGAGACAGTTTTGGACACACTGTCGATTTAGGTTATTATGTGATTCAGAAAATTGGTTTGTCTAAACTAATTGAATCATATAGATATGCCTGAACTTGACCATTTAGGATGAATTATCTTATACTGATTTAATAGACAATTCATTCCTTGTATTCTATCTCTTAATCCCTAGACTTGAGCGGGCATGAGGATTAGATATAGTGTACTTTGATATGCCAATGTGTGATGTCATTTGTGGCCAATAGTCTCGGTAGTTTGGGTGCGCGTATTTGATTGTTTGGTGTGTTGTTGCTTGTTGAAAAGAAACCATGTACCGGTGCGTTTGGGTTGATGGTGCTCCCGAGATGAGCTCGTTATGTTTATTATACTAAACCCGGCCGGTGGACTTATGTCCGGTATAGTAAAAAGGTCGAGTGGTACTAATCTCATATTACAAGAAGTTAATTAATTAATTTATCAGTAAATTAATAAATTAATGAGCACTATATCTTTTATGTGGGGAGATTAAAGAATACTTAATTTAGTTGTTCCGGAAGCAATTCTGATGTAGGATGATAGTGTCATAGTTAATCTGTTAGTGGTACGATTAATTATGTATTGGGTTATTAACAAAGGTAGATTTAGTTATAAGTAATTAATTAATCCTTGTGTCAATTGGTTATGAATCAGACCAAGAACTGGATTAAGGACAAGTGAATCCTTGTGTTAGTTGGTTGTGCATCAGACCAGGAATTGGATTTGGGATAAGTGAATCTCTGTATCAGTTGAATCAGTCCAGGAACTGGATTGAAGGAAAACAGAAACCCAGTAGGAAGACCAATCATAAACCAACTTGGGGTCTCTCTTGTAACTCTATATATAGACAAGGGATTAGCAATTCAAGACACACAATTCATAAGTTTTCAAGACAAGAAAACTAGAGAGAGCAAACTAGAGAGAACTCAAATTTTCTTCTCGCAAAAATGTTTTTTCTTCCCTTTGTGTGGCTGCCCAGTTCCCGAAGTGTAGCACCAGTGTTTTGGATTTATTCCTGGTCAGCTGGTGACGCGTGGGATCAAAAGGGGCTGCGCGTGGATAGGGGCGGCCGCGCTATACGCACAGGCGAGGCGATTGCTGGATTTTTCGGTGACTCAATTGTGTTGGATTGTTTATCGTTGGTTCGTTGCCCACACAACATTCGAGCTTGTCTTGAGTCATACAAGCGATCACCTGAAGCTTCAAAAGGTATTTCTAAACTTCTGCTTTAATTAGAAATTATTTGTTGCGTAATAAATCGAAGAAGTGCAAACCAAAATCCTGTGCAATATTATTTCAAGCAAGGGTTGGAATAGCGATTGTGCTAGAGTCTAGGTCTAGTGAAGAATTTCGATTCTGGAATACATAGCACGAAAGTGAATTTTTGACCGGGCCTAGGCATATAATTTTTTAATTGGAATCAGAGTTTGGTTTTGGTTTTGTGCTTATTCGATTTGTTACATGGTTTTATTTGCAGGTGGTTTAGAAATCTAGACTATTATGGTTGCATTTTATTTTTTAATTAAACCCTGGGACATGTCCGGTTTTGGTTTTTATGAATGCTTGTAATAGTAAAACCACGTGCTGGAAGCCGTGTAGGATTAGATCAAATCTGTAGTAGGATTTTTTCTATGTAATTTTCGATTTTATTTTCCTAGATGCCTTGTAGTAGGAAAATTTTATGTAATCAAAGGCGTTATAGTGGGTGACTTAAAATTGTGGGTTTTGATTTAGCGTTAATTCGTAGAAAATCAAGAAAACCCAAAACGAATTACAAGAAGACCAAGTAACGTAGAGAAAGTGAAGGAGGAATCGGAGGTGGGTAGCGGCGTTGGCGACGACTTGCCGGCAGCGCGCGTAGGCCCGCACAAGCCCATTATGGGCTGCTATGCAAACGGGCCTGCGCGCAAGCCCATTATGGGCTGCTGTGCGCGCGGGCCTACGCACACAAGCCCATTATCGGCTGCTGCGCGCAGCCCGTTTGGCTCGCGCGTGCAACCTATTTTTCTTCCGGTATTCATTTTTTTTGAAAATTTATTTTTCAAGACAATCTATCGAGTGGCATGTCGGGACACGAGATCAAGGCAGAAGATGAAAGCAATTAAAACCATAATAGTCAGGGAATTTATTTTACATATTTATTTCCTGTATTTACAGTTTTAATTTTGTGCTGTATTTTAGATTCGTAATTTTAAAGGATGCTGGTTTTATGTTTGCACATAACTTAGGATTAGTTAATTGCATGTTAAAATCGGAAAAACCCTCGTTTTAGAAATCTAAGTGGGAGCGGGTTGGTTTAATATCCCTATAGCCTCCATTACGAATTCATATGTGATGTGGGTGGACTTGCGGGTTGGAATTAGGGCCTTCCTCCATATCGGATGAGTTCAACCACAAGATCACTAGATTGTGAGTTTCTAAGTAAGATGACTAGAGTAAGTTGTGAAAGAATTTGGTAGGATCTGGGTTTGCACTTGCTTGATTTACCACACAACAAAAATTTCTATTAAAGCGGAATCTTAGAAAAGTACCTTTGAAGCGTGCACCTGGTGATTCTCTTGTATGCCTCAAGACTATGACTTCACGTTGTGTGGGCAACGAACTAGAAGTCAATTAATCAGTTACTCACCACAATCTACCTGCTAGAAAACTCTAGCCCCGCAGCACTAGCACGTACTATAAACGCACCGCCCGCAGAGAGAGAAAGCTACGCGCAGCTGGTATAAGCCAAGGCCAAAATTTCAGCCAGTAGAAACCCAAAAACTACCCGCACACTTTCTTGAAAATTCAACTTGGAGAGAGAAATGTTTTCTCTCTCTAGAAATCTTGTGGATTAATTGTATTAATTGTGTTTTCTGAATGACTGATCTCTTGTCTATTTATAGAGTTACAAGAGAGACTCCAAGTTGGTTTAGGATTGGTCTTCCTAATGGGTTTAGGTAATGAATTAGTTTCCAAATCCAATTAGGCAACCAATCTGATAGGATAACCAAATCCTACTGGATTCCTAATCTCTAGGATTTTCTAATTCCAATTGAAACTTAAGACTTAATTAATTAATTAAATAATTCCACTTATTCAATTAACCCATTACAAAATTAATCGTACCACTAACAGATTAATTTTGGCACTACCATCCTACATCAGAATTGCTTCCGGAACAACTTAATTAAATTGTATTCATTAATCTCCTCACATCAAAGATATAGTGCTCGTTAATTAAAATTAATTTACTGATAAATTAATTAATTAACTTCTTTAATTCCGAGACTAGTACCACTCGACCTTTTTACTATACCGGACATAAGTCCACCGGCCGGGTTTAGTATAATAAACATTTCGACCTCATCTCGGGAGCACCATCACCCCGGACGCACCGGTACATGGTTTCCTTTCGACCAGCAGTAGCACACCAAGTAACTAAACACGCGCACCCAACCCACCGAGACTATTGGCCACATTTGACCTCACCCATTGGCAGATCAAAGTACACTATGTCTAATCCTCATGCCCACTCAAGTCTAGGGATTTAGAGATAGAATACAAGGATCGATTTGTCTATTAAATCAGTACAAGACAAATCATTCCTAAGAGTCAAGTTCAATATGCCCCGGGCATATCTATATGATTCAATTAGTTTAGACAAACTAATTATCTGAATCACATAATAACCTAGACTGATAGTTTGTCCAAAGCTGTCTCTGTTACGAACCTCATTTATATATTATGTCTTTCAATCAATGATGAGATCTACTGTGTCGCACCAGACACCTCATCATCTACTTACATAATATCAATGGACATAAACATGCACAACAAAATATAATTGAAACATAAATCGATATATTAAACTGGAAAACTGTACAATACAAGCATAGCTTATGTATTATACTCCAACAAGTTGAAACTAGCAAAAATGCGATACCCTCTCCATCTGAGGCACACTATCCTGATATAGCAAGCTCAGAAGTCATGTAATTGCACACACTTAGTGTACAATTTGTAGTGTTCCTCCCATCGAGGTTACACTGCTTATTTGTACGGATGAAAGGTATCGGCTATTAACTACATTGTGAAGGAAAACAAAACAAGCCCAGGCTAAATCGAAAATCTCACTTTCGTACAATGCATTCAATAATCGGAAACTTTCGACGAAGCTCAGGCTCAAATTCATTTTCCCCCAAACGGATCTAGGCTTATACTAATTTAATTTGTTAATCGGGACACAAAAGATACAATCTTTAATTAAAACGGAAAGTTCAAAGATTATACATTTGTAGCAAAGTCCCTAGCAAAAAAAAATCCAAAACTTTGGGCAAGCGAAATCCACAAGAAATCCGAAGAATAACTCCAAATCGACTCCGAACTAGTGTGGGCTAGTGTCTATGGAGTAGCCCAAAGCAAAACGAAGAAATCCCAAGAAACCCACTTCAAAAATCACACAAATCTAAAAAATAGATTTTGCCCGGGAACTGATCCTAATCCGAAAACCCACTTCAGGAATTGGCCTTTGCTCGTAGATCTAGACTCTAATGATCTAAGAAGATCAAGCTAGAGGATCAACACAACAAAGGGTACAAAACCACAAAAATCACCGTCTAGAAGCTACCCAATACTTCGCCGAACTTGGCGCCAGAAATGAAGACCGGCGACGGCGCTGAGAACTTCGGGCGGTGGAGAATTCTAGGCAGAAATTTGAAGAAGATCTTGGGTTTTATAAGATCGGGGCTAGAAGATTCTCAAAGAAGAAAGCTCCAAAGTTGACTTCGAAAGAAAAGCTTCTAAGAAAATTGAGAGCTTCTCTTTCTAGACTTAACTTTCTCTCAATAGGCAAATGCCTCTAAGGTTTCTTCTGTCTTTTAAGTTGCCTAACATGGGATATTTATAGGGAGCTTCTAAGGAGACATAATGGGCCTTTGAGTTGGGCCTTTTAGTTTGACTTTCGTTGACCCCTTAGTCTTTCATAGACTTGGCAACTCCAATCGATCATTTTGAATTAAATCTTTAATCCACTTCGTTAATTTAATTTAATCGAACCCTTAGGATTAATTAATTCATATAGAATTAATTTTCTTAATCCACTTTGTCAATTAAATATTAATTAAACCTTTAGGATGAATTAATTCACTTTATCAATTAGTCAAACGCATAATTAGTCGTACCACTAACGGACCAATTATGGAACTACCAGTCAAAAATGACTTTACATCATGCCACTATATTTTCTTCTATCTCCCCACATCAAAGATCTAGTGCTCATCGGTTTATCAATTTACTGACAAACTAATTCACCGACTTCTTGGCATCCGAGATTAGTACCACTCGACCTTCTTATTATACCGGACGTAAAGTCCACTGGCCAGTTTTAGTAAAATAAACCTTACGAGCTCATCTCGGGAGCACCATCAAACTGGCAAACCGGTATGTGGATTCCTCTGACTAGCAACGACACGTAAGAAGCTAAACACCGCATACCCAACCTACCGAGGTATAGGCCTTAATTGACCACACTCTTTGGTAAATCAAAGCATACGATATCCAACTCTCATGCCCATCCCAATCTCAGGATTGAGAGACTGAATACTAGGACCAAATTGACTACGACGATCAGCACAAGTCAATTCTATCCAAACTGGTCATGCTCAATATGCCACGGGCATATCCGTGTGATTTAATTAGTCTAGATAAACTAATTTCCAAACCACACGATAACCTATATCGATAGTATGTTCACACTATCTCAGTTACGAGCATACTTTTTATATATCAATATTTTAACCAATAACGATATCTACTATGTCTTTTCACACCTCGTTATCTAGTTCTATGATATAATGAAACAATTTAATACTAAAACAAAATGATGTGTCATCTGTGGATATTAGTTTTTGATACAAGCCATAGCTTTTCTGTATTCAAAACTAACACATTGATCAATAGATCATTTGTTCAGAAAGTGTAGTTAATGAACTTGTTTCTTCTCAAACGAATATGGGTTAGCGTAAACGTCCACACCATCGTTGCTTGCAAAAATCCCAGTGAATGAGATGTCGGTAGATTTAATTATTGTTTGAGGGAAGTCAATAATTATAGAATTTTGTTTACCAAAATTCTAGGCTTAAAATACTGAAACATTGACCATTTATTTATTTACAGTCTTCGATATGGCATTTAATCTGTTAGCTACAATATTGAAAGACAACAAACTAACCGGTCCGAACTATATCGATTGGAGTCGAAACTTGGATATTGTCCTAACGGCTAAGAGTACTCCTGTGAGAGATCATGTCATTGACATGATTAGTAACATCAACGAGATTGAGGTAGTGGGAGGCGAAATCGGTGGTGAAACCAAAGTCGATATTGTCCTCCAGAACTTGCCTAAAGCTATGAGCAGTTTTGGTTGAACTACAACATAAGTCAGATGTTGTGTACTTCATCTGAGCTCTTGGCATAGTTAGTGGCGGCTAAAAGTCTTTTTCAAGAGAAGAAATGAGCTTTAGTCACAGTCAAAGCTTCAGAATCTTCTTCTAAGCCTGATGCTGGAAAGAAGAATAAAAAGCTCGAGGAAATAGCTCAAAAGGCACAAATTGTGCCAAAGCCCAAGATTGCAAAGAAGAAGCCAGAAGGCAAGTGCTTCAAGTGCAATTAGACGGGACATTGAAAATCAAATTGTCCAAAGCTCAAAAGTACGATAGTTTCTGCCTTAATTACTGAGACATGTTTAGCGGTGATTCTCACAAATACTTGGTGTGTAGATTCAGGCGCCACTTAGCATGTTTGTAATTCTTTGCAAGGGTTACAAGTAACCCAGAAGTTTGAAGAATGCGAGCTGGAAATCTATTTGGGCGACACTACAAGAGTGTCAGTAGAAGCAGTAGGAGTAGCCACATTGATTTTTGAAAATTCTAGAGTAGAATTAGTTAATTGTCTTTATGTACCGAGTTTTAGAAAAAACCTTGTTTCAGTTTCTAAACTCTTAAAGAATGGTTATAAGTTTATTTTTTCTGATGATTCTGTTATTATCAGAGAAAAAAGGCAACCTTATTTGTTCTGGTTCATTAGTAGACAATCTGTTTTTAGTTAAATCAAACTCCCATGTTGTGCAAAACATAGAAATAAATGGCGCATAATCTAACTTTAATAAAAGAAAAGAACTTTCTAAAACGAATCAAATCTATCTTTGGCATCTCAGGATGAGTCATATAAACCATAGTAGGATTCAGAGGTTAGTTAATGATGGAACTTTAAGTTCATTAGAGATTGATAGTTACTCAACATGTGAATCTTGCTTGGAAGGTAAAATAACCAAGAGACCTTTTAAGGCAAAAGGTTATAGAGCCAAAGAAGTATTATAGTTGATTCACTCTGACTTGTGTGGACCAATCTCGGTCCAAGGACGAGGTTGGTTTGAGTATTTTGTGACGTTCACAGATGATTACTCAAGGTACGGATATATTTACCTAATGTGTCATAAGTCTGAATGCTTTAGTAAATTCAAAGAGTATCGGGCATATATGGAGAAGCATCATGGTAAGAGTATCAAGACACTACAATCAGATCATAGTGGTGATTACCTGTCCCACGAATTTTGAGAATACCTCAGTAAGGTTGGAATTCAGTCTCAGTTGTCTGCACCTGGCACACCACTGCAGAATGGTGTAGCAGAAAGAAGGAACCGAAATCTTATGGAAATGGTTAGGTCAATGATAAGCTATAGTGATTTGCCGAGTTCGTTCTGGGGGTATGCCTTAGAAACGGCAATGTACATTCTAAATCTTGTACCATCTAAAACTGTGCCTTCAACCCCTACAGAGTTGTGGAACGAGCGCAAATCCAGTCTAAGACATCTCAGAATTTGGGGTTGTCCAGCACATGTGCTTATGGCATATGCGGCTAAGTTAGATGCAAGAATAGAGATAATGCTGTTTGTAGGATATCCTAAAGGAACAAAATGTGGTCTGTTTTATAGTCCTAAATATCAGAAGGTGATAGTCAGCACTAACACCAGATTTTTAGAGGACGACTTTATTCTTGATCATAAGCCCAAGAGTAAGATAGTACTAGAAAAACTTAGGAAGCAATTTGATAATCCTGATGTGCCAGCACAAGTAGATACACCACACACTGCACAAGATATCACAGATGATACACCTACACAGGTGGTGCCTCGTCTTAGTGAGAGGGTTATAAAATAGTCTGATAGGTTCATTGGCATGGAAAAAGCCTCTGACTTCATCTCAGTTGCACCTGAACCAGATCAATTGAACTAAAATGAGGCTCTCCGAGATAAAGATGTAGAATCTTGGTGAAAGGAAATGATATCCGAGATGGGGTCGATGGATCACAATCAAGTCTGAGAACTTGTGGACCTACCTGATGGCTTCAACCTATTGGATTTAAGTGAGTCTACAAATGCAAGAGAGAATCTGAAAGAAAGGTTGAAAGCTTTAAAGCTAGGCTTGTGGCAAAAGGGTATACCCAAAAAGAGGGAATTGATTATGAGCAAACCTTCTCCCCAATGGCCATGCTTAAGTCGATTCGGATTCTCTTGGCCATAGCTGCTTATTTAGATTATGAGATATGACAGATGGATGTCAAGACAGCTTTCCTTAACGGAAGTCTTGAGGAAACCATCGTCATGCAGCAACCAGAGGGATTCATTGAAAAACACCAAGAGCATAAGGTTTGCAGGCTTAAGAGGTCCATTTACAGACTTAAGCAGGCATCCAGATCTTGGAACATCCGGTTCGATGAGGTAAACCAGTCCTACGAATTTACTCAGTTCCTGGATGAACAATGTGTGTACCGCAGAAGTGATGAAAATGTGGTGGTATTTCTTATGCTTTATATAGATGACATTTTACTAATTGGCAACAATAAAAAAGTTTTATCAGACGTAAAGGCATGATTGTCCAAACAGTTTGTTATGAAAGGCTTAGAAGAAGCGGGACATATCATTGGGATCAAGATAATTCGAGATCGTAGGAAATGTTCGCTAATGCTCTCTCAAGCTTCATACATAGATACGATTCTGACTCGTTTTAACATCTAAAACTCCAATAAAGGTTTTCTACCTTTCAGACACAGAGTGCATCTGTCTAAAGAGCAGTCTCCAAAGACTGTTAAGGAGATAGAAGCCATAAAGACAGTTCCTTACGTTTTGGCAGTAGGAAGTCTCATGTATACGATGTTATGTATGAGGCCTGATATCTGTTATGTCATTGGCATTGTAAGAAGATATCAGAGTAACCCTGAGAAAGCTCATTGGGAGGCAGTAAAATGCATTCTTAAGTATTTGCGCAGAACGAGAGACCAAGTCTTGGTCTATCAGGCGCCTGAGTTGGTATCCTGAGGTTACACAGATTCAGATTTCCAAGGCGACAGGGAAAATAGCAAGTCTACCTCAGGTTATGTGTTTACTTTAGGAGGTGGAGCCATAGTATGGCGGAGTGTCAAGCAGAAATGCATGGCGGACTCTACCATAGAGGCGGAATACGTTGCAGCATCAGAGGCAGCGAAAGAAGCAGTGTGGCTCAAGAACTTCCTATGGACTTAGATGTGATTCCTGGTTTGCAGAAGTCAATCACAGTGCACTGTGATAACAATGGTGCAGTAGCAAACTCGAAGAAACCACGAGCCCATAAGGCGAGTAAGCATATACAGCGCAAGTACCACCTAATACGAGACATCGTAAATAGGGAAGACATGGTCGTGGCATAGATAGCATCGGAATCCTTTCACGAAGACATTGACTGCAAAAGTCTTTGAGGCTCACGTGAAGGGCATAGGGATCAGATACTTAGTAGAGCCATGATAGTTTTTCTAGGTGTATTGTAGTTGTAAAAATTAAATGTAGTTTTATACTTAAAGCACAGCTTAAATATTAGTGGGAGATTATTAGGTTTGAATACTGAAGCTATGCTTATATTATACTATTTCCCAGTTAATATATCGATTTAATGTTTTGGTTTATATATTGTACATACGTCGTCCATTTATATTATGTAATTAGATGATGAGGTGTCTTGTGTGACACAGTAGATCTCATCATTGGTTAAAAGACATAATATATAAATGAGGTTCGTAACCGAGACAGTTTTGGACACACTGTATGTTTAGGTTATTATGTGATTCAGAAAATTAGTTTGTCTAAACTAATTGAATCATATACATATGAACTTGACCATTTAGGATGAATTATCTTATACTAATTTAATAGACAATTCGTTCCTTGTATTCTATCGTTTAATCCCTATACCTGAGCGAGCATGAGGATTAGACATCGTGTACTTTGATTTGCCAATGAGTGATGTCATTTGTGGCCAATAGTCTCTGTAGTTTGAGTGTGCGTGTTTAGTTGTTTGGTGCGCTATTGCTTGTCTAAAAGAAACCATGTACTGGTGCATCCGGGGTGATGGTTCTCCCGAGATGAGCTCGTTATGTTTTTATACTAAACCCGGCCGGTGAACTTATGTCCGGTATAGTAAAAAGGTCGAGTGGTACTAATCTCGGATTATAAAAAGTTAATTAATTAATTTATCAGTAAATTAATAAATTAACGAGCACTATATCTTTGATGTGGGGAGATTAAAGAATAATTAATTTAGTTATTCTGGAAGCAATTCTGGTGTAGGATGGTAGTTCCATAGTTAATCCGTTAGTAGTACGATTAATTATGTATTGGGTTATTGACAAAGGTATATTTAATTAATTAAGTAATTAATTAATCCTTGTGTCAATTGGTTGTGAATTAGATCAGGAACTGGATTAAGGAAAGTGGATCCTTGTGTCAATTGGTTGTGAATCAGATCAGGAATTGGATTGGGGATAAGTGAATCCCTGTATCAGTTGGATGTGAATCAGTCCAGGAACTGGATTGAAGGACAACAGGAACCCAATAGGAAGACCAATCCTAAACCAACTTGGTGTCTCTCTTGTAACTCTATATATATACAAGGGATTAGCAATTCAAGATACACAATTCATAAGTTTTCAAGACAAGAAAACTAGAGAGAGAAATTAAATTTTCTTCTCTCAAAAATGTTTTTTCTTCCCTTCGTGCGGCTGCCCAGTTCCTGAAGTGTAGCATCGGCATTTTGGATTTATTCCCGGTCAGCTGGTGGCGCGTGGGATCAAAAGGGGCGGCACGTGGATAGGGGCGGCGGCACGTGAGCTATACGCGCAGGCGAGGCGATTGCTGAATTTTTTCGGCTACTCAATTGTGTTGGATTGTTTATCGTTGGTTTGTTGGTTCATTGGTTCGTTGCTCACACAACGTTCGAGCCTGTCTTGAATCATAGAAGCGATCACCTGAGTATACGCTTCAAAAGGTATTTCTAAACTTCCGATTTAATTAGAAATTATTTGTTGCGTGATAAATCGGTGAAGTGCAAACCAAGATCCTACGCAATATTATTTCAAGCAAAGGTTAGAATAGTGATTGTGCTAGAGTATAGGCCTGGTTAAGAATTCCGATTCTAGAATGCATAGTACGAAAGTGAATTTTTGACCGGGTCCGAACAGATAATCTTTCAAATATAACAATGTGAAATTAAAATTACTCTTATGAAGTTAACACTCATAGATAAAACTATTATTATGAAAATATTTCATTTAGATAATGTTGTTAATTAAAATAAATGAAATTATAAATAGGATTATTTTAAATTGTGAAAATATAGTGTCAATAATACGTTATTGTGATTATCTTTTTTCTTTTAATTTTTTCAATAAAGATTTCAAACAAATATTTGTTTTAAAGTAATCAAATAAGAGGTGATGCAAAGTGTGGAAGGCAGGGTGAGATGACAAGAGAGAGAGAGAGAGCATAAATGGATACTGTGGATACCTCCCTCCAGTTTGGTGCAAAATGAATTTGGATAGGGTTTGCAAT
The DNA here is from genome assembly GCA_030378225.1 of Knoxia roxburghii. Classification (NCBI taxonomy): domain Eukaryota; kingdom Viridiplantae; phylum Streptophyta; class Magnoliopsida; order Gentianales; family Rubiaceae; genus Knoxia; species Knoxia roxburghii. The sequence goes on along the minus strand of CM059420.1, from coordinate 36,308,405 downwards.
TCTCTCTCCGAGCTTTCATCAGCAAGAGGATTAATTCGGGATCATCAACGCTATTGGAGAGGAGGATTTATGAGAAAGATTGGGAAGTGTAGTGTTGTTGGTGCAGAGAATTTGGGGTTTGTTCCATGGGCTATTGCTTTGCTGGGAGCTGGGTTTACGCAAGGTGAAAGCAAGAGTGGACAATGCTAATGTTATTGAGATGGTTGATAGTGCAATTTCGACGGTGATCTTTGTGAGGGGTTTACAGTGTATCTTGAAGCGGGATTGGAGTGTGAAGCTGAGCCACACCTGAGGGCGATTTTGCAGCAAACAGTTTGCCAATCTAGCTCTATCCAGGCTTAGGGGGGATCAATGGTTTGCCTGAGCCCCCAGAAGAAGTTTGAAAATGAGTTGACAATGACATCAAAGGGTTTCGTATTTTCGTAGTGTAGGCCTATAAAGTCTTTAGACTTGACCCTTCTTTTGTACGCCAAAAAAAAAAAAAAAGTAATCAAACTATCAAAGAGAAATGAGGTTAGTAAGAAATCATGATTTAATACTCCTTTAACAAAGTATGTTGAGTTTCTATTCTTCAAATTTTGGTTGAGATCATTATTCGATAAGAATATTATAAAATGGTGCCTATGAGATATTTTAAATTTTCCAAGCCTAACCAACCTTCTAAAACCTTAGTTTTCCATTATTTGTTTGTGTAACTGTTTCATGTTTCAATAAAGAAAAACCTTGAATCAACCAACAAAAATTCAGAAGTTCCAAGAGTTATAGATCTACCAAAAGTTCAAGAAAACAATCTAAATGAATTTCTCAATGCAAACTATCTCAAAATTTGGTGGTAACTCCATTATTTGACATCATTTCTCATGCAAACTCTATCATAATTTTGTGGTAACTTCATTATTTGACATCATTTTCCATTGCAGAATCATGACACTTTAAAGAATAAATTAGCTTACATACTGCTTCTTTAAAGAATAATTAGTCTCTGAAACAGCTATCTGTAAGAAAACTAAATCTTGAACCCGTGTGGAAATTGAACTTTGGATTTCCACGACAATGTTTCTGTGACAAGTTAAACATCCTATGAAGTTAATTTCTTTTAACAGATCAAGAAACAAATGATCACGTTTACTAATACAAGGTTTATATAGTTAGCATAATGAATCCATGTTGCATAACAGCATAATCTGATTATGTAACTGACCGAAAAGATTGCTTAAAGAATGAATGCTGCATGAACAAGATATAAAGAATTATAGACAATTACAAGGCACAAAAACCCTTTTTTTTTTCCTTTGAAATATAACTAAGAAGATAGATCAGACAAGCAAATATGGCATGTTTCCTCTACAAACTAGTCAAGAAAATGAAAGTGGAGAACACACAATACACAAACTGGTCAAGAAAATGCAATAGCCAAAAACATTCTTCAGCCATGCAAATTCAACTTACCACCCAGCTCATCATAGTAGACCTTTTGCCTGTGCCTCGAGACCGGCCCTTGATAAATTCATTCTCATGGGGATGAGTAAACTTATCCTTTAAAGCTGCATCAGAAACATCTACTCTTACCAAAGAAGTGCAAAGAATCTATCCCTCAAAAGGCTCAAATGAACTAATAAGGAAGTAGCAGTACTTTCTTCTGTATCATATTCCTTTTTCTGAAGAGCTTCTTCGATAGTGTCTTCCCAGTTTTTCCACATGCGAGTCTGCAATGCATATAACAAAGGGGGAGCAAAAGTGAGAATAGTTTAGGAAACTGATGGGCACACAACATGATCTGCTAACTATCAAGCATCATTCATTACCTTTGCACTTGCAAATAAAAATGTTAGTGCAGAAAAGATCACGTGTGAAACAGCCAGTGCAAAGATAAATATATAAAGATAATGCAGCGCTATAAGAGATAACAATGGCGCATTGCCTTTGATGATCCACAAATGAAGAAAAGAATATCAGAAACTCTGAGATCAGATGAAGAGCAGGGTAAAGTTTGACTATTGTTAAGTTCATAATTTCAATCATTTTGACACTGCTGCTGATCATGGGAGGCCCAAAACACAATAAGGATATGCTTTTGGAGCTTCTAAGATCACATACCTCTTTTTTCCATATCTAACCACCTACAATTGAGTTGAATATTTCAATCCACAGCTTAAACAACCTAAAAACAAAAATTGAAATGCCCAATAATTCTCATAGCTAAACAGTTGCAAATAGAAGAAATCTCAATTGACATAAATAAAAGAACTTGGTCGTCGTAGTAGTTGATAGCTGCAATATAAGCGTCTCAAGAAGTGTTCAGTTCTTAACCCCATTAGTCTAGTTTCATGCTCCAGACAACCCTACTAACTTTTCTCATCAGTAAAGCACCAAAAAATGTTTGCCTACCAATACCATCCCTTTTCCAAGATAGGCTGAATATAATTTTGATAGGGGAAATGGTTTTGTGAAAATAAATCAAATAGCTTCGGCCCAGGAAGGGGAACAAAAAACATTGGATAAGAAAACTGTTTCTTTTCAGAAAATTGAATGCAAGCTTTTCTTCAAACTACTGCTACCTTAACTTGCTAGAAGTCAAAGCTAAAGATACCATATACCTTTCCCAAACTCTCAAAAGTTTAAATATAGAACAGGCAAAACTTTGGTTTGACCCTTAGTATTCAGATAACAGCTATGTAAAGAGAGTCATCGCCATGCATCCACACAATACAGGTCATGCCCACACATTATATGTACATACACGCCCATGCATATACATGGTTCCCATTTTCCCAAACGGCTAAATTTAGATTAAACATATTTTTCCATTTTCTCACGCCACTTTACATAAACTTTTATGTAAACTAGCAGTTTACATAAAAGTTTATGTAAACTGCCAGTTCACTTCATCCTCTTCAAAAATCTTTTCTTCTTCTTCTTCAAAAATAACTTATTCTTCTTAAAAAATCACTACATCATAAAGTATGAACTGCATTTGATGAATTTACGGAACCTAATTTTCACGATTTGATGTTGGGTAATGTATTAATGATATTATATTCTTGTTTTATTGTTCAAATAATATTCTATTACTCTGAAATATGATATATAAACATTTTCGTAAGGTATTGACATTTTCATGTGAAATGGGTTGCTTCTGATTCCTCCCCGCTGCTGGACGTGGTAGAAGGTATTATGGGACGTAGCGGGATATAGTTGGACGTAGCGGGACGTAGCTAGACGTGGTGCTAGTTTTTTGGACGTAGTGAGACGTGGTAGACTATGTTATGTGAAAAATTCAGCTAAAATTCATATGTTTAGATGTATACGTGGGTGGTAGTTATTTTTGACGTGGTGCTAGTTGTTCTGAGACGTGGTGGACTGTCTTTTTGAGAAAAATCAGTTTAAATTCACACGCATGGATGTAGATGTTTCTAGACATGGTGCTAGTTGTTCTGAGACGTGTCGGACTGTCTTTATGAAAAGAACCAGTTAAAATTCACATGCATGGATGAAGACGTTTCTGAACGTGGTGCCAGTTATTTTTGACGTGGTGCTAGTTGTTCTGAGACGTGGTGCTAGTTATCTTTGTGAAAAAAAAATCAGTTTAAATTCACACGTATGGATGTAGATGTTTCTGGACGTGGTGCTAGTTGTTTTTAACGTGGTGCTAGTTGTTCTGAGACGTGGTGGACTGACTGTCTTTACACAAATGAATCATAATAATCTTTTTACACTAACACAGACCACTTTGAACCAAAAAAGAGTATTTTATACCAAGAAACAGCATTTTAACCAAAGAATCAGTAGTTTATATAAGCCAATAATAGTTTACTAAGCCAACAGTATTTTACATAAACATTCAGCACTTTACATAAACAACCAGCACTTTACACAAACAGTAGTTTACATAAGCCAACAGTAGTTTACATAAACATTCAGCACTTTACATAAACAAGCAGCACTTTATACAAATGAATCAGAATGATATTTTTACAATAACAAGGACCACTTTAAACCAGAACAGAGTATTTTACACCAAAAAATAGCATTTTGACCAAAGAATAGTACTTTACAAAAGCCAACAGTAATTTACGTAAATATTCAGCACTTTACAAAAACAATCAGCACTTTACACAAACGAATCAGAATGATGTTTTGAACCAGAAAACATTATTTTACAACAAGAAACAGTATTTTGACCAAAGAATCAGTAGTTTACATAAAGAAGTTTCTGGACGTGGTGCTAGTTGTTTTGAGACGTTGTGCTAGTTGTCTTTGTTAAAAAAAATAGCTTAAATTCACATGCATGGATATAGACATTTCTGGGTGTGGTGCTAGTTGTTCTAAGACGTGGTGGGCTATTTTTGTGAAAAAAAATTAGTTTAAATTCACACGCATGGATGTAGACGTTTCTGGACGGGTGCTAGTTATTTTTGACGTGGTGCTAGTTGTTCTGAGACGTGGTACTAGTTGTCTTTGTGAAAAAAAATCAGTTTAAATTCACACGCATAGCTGAAGACGTTTCTGGACGTGTGCAAGTTGTTTTTGACGTAGTGCTAGTTGTTCTGAGACGTGGTGCTAGTTGTCTTTGTAAAAAAAATCAGTTTAAATTCACACGCATGGATGTAGAAGTTTCTGGACATATTGCTAGTTGTTTTTGACGTGGTGCTAGTTGTTTTGAGACGTGGTGGACTGTCTTTGTGAAAAAAATCAGTTTAAATTCATACGCATGGATGAAGATGTTTCAGGACGATGTTTTTACACTAACAAAGACTACTTTGAACCAGAAAATATTATTTTACACCAAGAAACAGCATTTTGACCAAAGAATCAGTAGTTTACATAAGTCAATAGTAGTTTACATAAGCCAACAGTACTTTACACAAACATTCAGCACTTTACACAAATGAATTGGAACGATGTTTTTACACTAACAAAGACCACTTTGAACCAGAAAAGAGTATTTTACACCAAGAAACAGCATTTTGACCAAAGAATCAGTAGTTTACATAAGCCAACAGTACTTTACATAAACATTCAGCACTTTATACAAACGAATGAGAACGATGTTTTTACACTAACAAAGATCACTTTGAACCAGAAAAGAGTATTTTACACCAAGAAATAGCATTTCGACCAAAGAATCAGTAGTTTACAAAGAAGGGTCGGAACTACCTCTTGACGGGCTGAAGCATCTGAGCATTTTACACCATCAGTTTACACCAATAAACAACATTTACACCAACAAGTTACAAACACTATTTTACACCAACAAACCAACAATAACATACGATTTTACATAAAAAACATACTTTTTTACCAAAACCCTAGTTTTTTCTTTCATCTTCATGGGCTGCAAACACAACTAAACGAATTCCCTACCTCAGATCTATAAAACCCTAGTTTTCTTTTCATTTTCATGGCTGATTTAGGGTTCTCCCAAACTCAATAAATGGAAAAATGGTAGAAAATGGTATGGGTTTTAAAGCTTGAGAGGTGGGGAGCATTTGGGCGTGAGATATCTTCAAAAATCTTCACCGAATGGCCGGAATCGGTGCGAGAGAAGAAAGAAAAGAGGCTGCTGAAGGAGAAGACGAGAGAGAGTGAATGGATTAGGGTTTGAGGAGAGAGAGACTGGTGAGGTATATATAATAGGCGCGTGTAAACACCTCTTCCTCTTCAATTTTCTACCTCCGTTTTTCTCCTTTATTTTTGATTTTTTTTCAGCTAGGTGTATGGAAAAATAGTTTACTCCTAGTCCTATAATATAAGAACTGAGAATTTTCCCAACAATTACCAGAATAAATCATGAGAATGTGAACTTTTTTAAACAGAGACAATACGATGCAGCCCAGTGCATGAAAAATACAGTATGAGCTGCTAGTTTTAAATTGTAGCTTTGGCTGGGGAATTTGGACTTCGTACATGCAATATTTCTCTATTATAAGCAATTTACTTTGTACTTCTTTTCTCTTACAGTGAAGACATTTGTGCATACTACATGCAACCAAGTGCTTTAGTCAGATGCTGAGCTTTCCTAATGGACAAAACCAATTGGTAGAATACCGGCATATGGAATCCTCAATGTAGATTTAAGAGACACAATAGACAACGACACCAATAATGTAGATTTGGCTTGTATATATTTCATGATGAAGCGTTTGAACCAAAACCAAACCACACTTGCGACTTCTCGAACCAAACCGAACCGAACCAAACGATACAGTTCAGTTGGATTCAAGTGCGGTTAAGAGCGATTTACAGCCAGGTCTCATATCTCAATTATCATAGTTAATATTTAAAAATGCTGGTGAGTGTAGTATATGGAGAAAGAATCCAAAAAAAAAAAAAAAAAAAAAAAAACCAAGACCATCTGAACTATGCAACTAACATTAGTATCTTGTTTGGTCACCTACTATAGAGAAAACTGAGCAGTTAGTGAATGGAGAAAAGGTGGCATTTCTGCAAAATCATCCTCTATAGCGGAGTCCGTATACGGTGGGCCTATAGGAGTATGGTGAATTTTACTCATACTGTAGCAGGCGCGCATTCCCAGTCGCATTATACACGCGTGGTAACACGCGACTTAATTAAAATGAAATACTTTCCTTTCTCCCGCTCTGAAACTGAAAACCCAAAACCCTTCCTTCCTTCGCGGCTCTCAAACCAATTTCATCCTCACGATCTTCATCGTTCTATTAACAACATCAGTTCACCACAATCTAAATTTCTAACCTCAAATACGTTCAGAGATCACTGCATTTCGATTTTCTGCTCTTCTTCCAGTTCAGAAAACACCATAGCCATCATCTGCTCTTGTTGTTCAACTCAAATGCTAAAAAAAGTCTCCAAATCGGACGAAAAACGTGCTATTTTTCTCAAACCAACATTTTTCCTGCTTCGACATTTATCTACAGGTACAAAAACCTAATTTTTTAACCATTATACATACCTATCATAGGATTTCAATTTTATAATCGTTATTTTCTTTGAATAATGAGGGTTCTGGTGTCTGTATTGTTCTAATCTGATATATGTTTTCGATTGATCTGATGTCTGTTTATGCTGTTAATTTTGCTATCTGATATAATTAGGGTTCGAAATTTTCTAATCTGATATAATTAGGGTTCGAATTTTTTTTTTTGATGTCTGATATATGTTTTTGTTTATTTTGTTAATTTCTATCAAAATTAGTGATCTGATGTCTATATTTCGTTGATCTGATGTATGTTATATGTTGCTCTGATCTCTGTATTATCGTAATATGATGTCTATTTTAGTTCATTGAAATATTTGCCTTCAATATTTTGTGACCTGATGTCTGTATTCTTTTGGTCTGATATATATTTTCAGTTGATCTGATGTCTGTTATATGCTATTAATTTTGTTTTTGTTGTTTGAAATAATTTTTTATAAACATTTGTGATCTGATGTCGGTATTCAAGTGATCTGATATATGTTTTCAATTGACCTGATGTCTCTTATATGCTTTTAATTTTGTTTTAGTTCTTTGAAATAAGTTTCTATCAAAATTACTGATCTGTTGACTGTATTCTTTTGATCTGATATCTGTTTTGTTTTGATCTGATGTATGCAATCAGTTGATCTGATGTCTTATTTTTTCTCAGTTGATCTTTAGTGTTAATTTTGTGTTAGTTATGTGAAATGATTTCTTTCAAAAGCGGTGATCTAATGTATGTTTATTCGTTATCTGTTTTCTATTTTTCGTGATCTGATGTCTTTTGTATTTTGATTTGATATTCAATGTTATGGTTCTTTTAGTTCTGTGAAATTATCTTCTATCAAAATTAATGGTCTGATGTGTGTTTTCAGTTCATCTGATGCCTTCATTTTCTTAATCTGATATAAGTTATATCCTGATTTGATTTATGTGTTAAATTTATTTTCTTTATGTGAAATGATTTTCTTATAAAATAGTGATCTGATGTCCATTTTTTGTTGATCTGATGTGTGTATTCAGTTGATCTGATGTCTGTCATATGCTGATCTGATGTGTTCATGTTGTGATCTGATATCTTATATCTGCTGATCTGATATCTGCTTTCTTCTAATCTGATATCAACTTATTTTTGCTTACATACTCTTACTGACATATTACAGGAAACAACAATATAAACATAATGGCTGATAAAACCAAGCAACTTATTTAAGCACAAGATGACAGTTCAGATTTTCAAGAAACCCCTAGCAAATCGTTACAACATACGTACAAACGTAAATTGGACAAGAAAAGAAAAGAACAGGAAGTTGTTCAACCATCCCAAAAGGATCAAATAAGTAAAAGGATGAAAGTACCTGCAAAGAAGAAGACAAATCAAGAAATTCTTCAACACATGCAGAAGAAGGATCTGCAGCATAAGCAGCAACAGAAAAAGACCAATGTGATGGTCAATAAGGAAAAGAAACAGGGCGATGTGGATGTCCAAATCACAAAAAAAGAGAAAAAAGAAAAGAGAAAGGACAGTGATGATGATGCTGATAATGAGATGAGCAAAAGATTCAGTTGCAGTACATCTCCAAACGGTATAAGTTTCGTAGTTTCTAGACTCTCAGAACCACAAAGAAATGCTGTGAGGGATATAGGCTTTGGCAGCTTCCTTAGTATCAATTACACTAAGATGCCAAATAAATTGGGACAATACCTGCTCAAAAAATTCAACTCTATCAAGTTGAGACTGGAGCTGGAACAAGATACAGTTATTCCTATTGCTGAATAAGATGTGGAATTGGTTCTTGGCTTCCCAAGAGGTCCAATTGAAGTTGAAGAATACACAGCTGCTGAGTCAATGGGTGAAGATTATGAGCAGAATGTCGAACACTACTGTCAAAGATTTGGCATGTCACCCACAAAAAGACTAACCATCAAGCAGCTTGAGCAGTACATTGTCAACCATCAGGACTACAGTGACATCAACTTCATCCAGGATTTCCTTTATCTACCTGGCCACCACATTTATTTACCATCATGGGAGCATCAACAACATCAGATATCGGCTTCTCAAATCCCTAAACAGCATTGATCAAACAAGGCAGCTGAACTGGTGTAGCTACACATTCAGAGCATTAGTGGAATGCCAAGAGAAGTATTTCCACAAAGATGGCACAACATCAACAGCCTACAATGGACCACTCTCTTTTCTGATTGTAAGTCTCTCATCTGGCCTTTCTATATTCATTTGATTACTGATCTGATGTCTGTATTATTGTGATCTGATGTCTTTTATATGTTGATATGATGTGTATATTTTTTGATCTGATGTCTGTTTTAGTTCATTTAAATATTTCTGTTTAATAAGTTGTGATCTGATATCTGTTTCCTATTGATTTGATGTCTGTTATATACTGTTAATTTTGTTTAACTTATTTCAAATAATTTTCTATCAAAATTAATGATCTGATGTGGGTATTGTTGTGATTTGATGTATCTTATATGTTGATTTGATATCTGTTTCCTCTTGATCTCATGTCTTTTTTAGTTTGTGGAATGCTTTACTTAAAAAATTTTATTTTTTTAACTCGCACCCAACATATTTTTTTCAGTTATTCTATGTTGATAGGGTTGTGTATGGAATTCACAAAGATATTCCAAGAAACCTACCAACATTCACAAACTGGAATCAGAGTCAACTCTTTGAGAGAGCAAGACTCGAAGAGAAAAAGGGAGGACATGGTCAAGGCTGGATAAGAGAAAGGGCTACAGCCGAGGTGCATGTGGAAAAACAACAACATGCACGTGCTTCTGAAAAGACTGACAAATCGAAACAAGCTCCAACCATATCAAAGAGCAAGGTAAACTTCTGATTTGATATGTTTTATTTAATGATCTGATGTATTTTTTTCTTGATCTGATGTCCGATTGTTAAGTACGTTTTACTTCTACTGCATGGTTTCTTTTATAGTTGTGATCTGACATGTGTTATATGATTATCTGATATCTGTTTTTTCATGACCTGATCTCTCTATAATGATGCTTTAATCACCTTTTTTTAATTATGTTTTCGTTCTGTAATATGATTTCTTTCATAGTTCTGATCTGATATGTCTTATATGCTGATCTAATGTCTATTTTACCGTGATCTGATTTATCTTTTATATACTAATATTAAACAAACTAACTATGACAATTATCTTCTGCAACACGATTTTGAAAATGCTGATGAAATGACGCAATCAGTGGTTGATTTGGCAAAGTCCATGATGGCTTTAATCAAAGCATGGCACAATGTTGGGGCAGCAAACAATCCAGAAGGTGCTGCAGCATTTGCCACAATAACAAGCATAGTGGAGGGGATTATCCGTGACATGAGGGAGAAAAATACAACTCCTGAGCAACAAGGTCAATCCTCAAAATCCCCAACAGAAGCAAATGAACCAACGCCATTACAGGATGCAAGGTTCTATGCGGCATGTGCCGAAATTACGGATAAACTACAAGAGGATTACAACAATATGCAGAAGAAATCTGTCACTGTACGCTTGGAAGATGATATGCCAAATTTCAACCTCTGTACACCTTCAGAAGATCAAGAATCTGCACCTGAAGACAGCGTTTATAAAGCAGAAGGAGAACCAATACAAGAAAATGTGGTGGAGGAAAAGGAAAAAGAACATCAGTCACCACATATCTCTCCACTCCCGCTGAAACAAACAGAAGTTCATCCAGAAGAGATAGAAAGTGAGGAGATAGAAAGGGCAGAGAACTGGACAAAGCAAAATGAATGCAATTGGTCTACAAAATGTTGTCAATCCAGGAGAAAGAAAAAGCACATGCTCCTGAGAAAGGAAAAGATAAGGAACATGAGAAGTCTAAAGAAACAGAAGCTAACAAACAGAAAGAGTTGGATAAAGGCAAAGATTCTGTAAACTTCTCAGAATCCCAAGATAATGAAGAAGATACTGATAAAATGGTGGAGGATGCAGTATTGCTTGCTACAAACATGAACACCATCTTTTCAAAAGCAGATCAGATTCCAAAACTAGTTCAGACTTCAAAAGTTGATGAAGTCCTAACAGACCTCATAAAGTAAGTAAAAACAAATTACTACATGATATGATATCTTTACTTGAATGATTTGTTATATAATATGTACTGATATGAACTCTATTTCCAGCATGATCAATGAAGAACCAGACAATGCTGAGGAATATGTCATTTTGACACCAAACTCAAAGCATAGAGAACGCAAACTCCCTGTCCATTCTTGACGATCTCAAGAAAAGAGAAACTCTTCACAGATTATGCATACCTGATGGGGAATAAACTCAGTGAGGAGTAAGTTCTACTCTATTGTATATTTATATATATAGTCCTCTAATCTGATGTCCATTGTCATCTGATCTGATGCTTTCATTTTCTTGATCTGATATCTGTGTTAAGTTTGTTCTAGTTTTGTAAAATGATTTTCTTTAAAAAATAGTGATCTGATGTCTGTTTCATATTGATCTGATGTATGTTTCGTATTGATCTGATATCTGTTTTGAGTTGATCTGATGTCTATTTCGTATTGATCTGATGCCTGTTTCGTATTGATCTGATATCTGTTTTGAGTTGATCTAATATGTTAATTTTGTAATCTGATATCTCTTATATACTTACCTGATGTATTCATTTTCTGATCTGATCTCTCTTATATTGGCTCATCTGATATGCACATTTTCCACTTACTTTTGTTAACATTGTTTTGAAATTCACATACAGAGAACAACTCTACTCTGGGGCTTCTTATATTTCGGTGGACCGAACGGACTTCAAGTCAATGCATCCAGGTGAATGGATAACAATTCAAGTTTTAAATGCATGGATCGTACATATGAACTACAAAGATCCAACAAGGCTGTTCATATCTCAACAATTTTGTGTAAGTTATGAGTTCCTAATTATTTTGATATGAAATTCATTTACAAATATATGCAAATATTATTCCATCTAATACAAATTCAACAATTCATTATGTTTTTAGCTTTCACTGATGGAGGATATATTAATGCAACGCCTGGAGTTCGTATCGGCAAATGATGACTACAAAAACTCAATGATAACAAATCAAGCTACCAGGAAGTTAGGCATCACTCCTCCACCGATAATACCAAAACCAGTATTTCCCCAACAAGATATTAAACCTGAAATTCTGGACATCATGAGATCTCAATTCGTAGCTGATGTCACACGAGCCAACAAAAACATGGACACTTTAAACGTGAAAATGGTAAGTACAATTTTAATACCTCTATTCAATGAATTCAATATATGAAATATATCAACTTCTAATTAGTATTATGCATTGTGCAGGTGTTCTTCCCAATATATCAGCATGAACATTACTATACTGTCTGCATCAATGCAATGAAAATAAGACTAATTGTGCTGAACAACAAAATCCCAGAAGATGAAAGTTGGTACGCTACAATTCCTAAAATCATCGTAAGTACCTATTTCATATCTGATATCTTCTTAACATTGATATGATATTTTCTTTCCCTTGATCTGATATGTTCATTACATTGATCTGATATCATCTTAACACTGATCTGATATATATGTTTTCATCATTACTGCAGCTGCGGTATTTTGTTGAGATAATAAAGGGGACACCAGCAGAGAGAATTTATGGAGATCCAAGAGATTATATAGTGGAGTATCCAAAATTGGCCTGGCAAGATGACAAGAACCACGCTGATTGTGGCATTCTTACAATGAGATGCATGGAGCTCTACAAGGGACAAACAATTCAGACTTGGGATATCTGTCTGCTATATGCTGATCTGATATATGTCTGCTCTTGATCTGATGTCTCTATAATGATGATTTGAATTGAACTATAAATAAAGATAATGATATTAAAAGAAAACTAGAGATTATATTAAAAAATATAATTTATTGTACAATAATTTTTTAATTGCTACCTACGCTTGAGGATGGTTCAATCGTAGGATTTTGTACATGTCTTCTTCTTGTATAGTTAATGTCAAGAAGAACGCTATAGGTGTCATCAAGATACGTAGGAAGTCTCACCATTTCATCATCATTGTGGTGTAGCTCTCCAGCCATTCCACACATGTCCATGACTAGGCTGGGGTAAAGGATACTCCGACTCCATCTGGTGCCAACGTCTTCCATGTAGTATTTGATGATGTCGCCCCAATTTATTTTTTTCTTGCCATCGTGGCAATTAACAGTTGCAACCCGAATGCCTTGGAGACTTCTCCTGCAGCGACATTGAAACGTAGGAAGGTGTACAATGTTATTGCAAAATGGTTCAGATCTTCCAATCTGATCGTCCAAAAATCATCTGGGACGTCAACGTTTTACTTTAATATTGCTCTGACTTCTTCCTTGGTCGGCATTCTTCTTCAGAGAGCCTCATGTGTTTGTGCATCGGGATTTTGGTTCTTCCAGTACAAGTGCGAGTTTATTGCTTTTGTTGATATGCTAACTGTAAAACCCCTCACATTCAGTATATTTACTGATTTTTTGATGAGTAGGGCATCATAGAACTCTAGGACTAACGATCTGTTTACAAAATGGCTGTCCATTGGCAACAATCCCGACATACCATTATTGTCGAGAAATACCTTAAGTTCTGAATTATCTTCAACATTGAACATATGCTTCATCGGCATATGACCAAGCGAAAGGGGCAGTGGTGGCGGCATTTGATGTTGTGTTTCTTGGTTTTCTTCAAATATATTCAGGTCACGAATAATGTAGCGAAGGGCCATTGAGGAAATTGGTGAGAAATAGTTCAGGTTTTGGGCTTGGTTTTTTTGGAAGGGAAGAAGAAAAGCAGAGGAAATGTTGTATGGACGTTGCCGGACGTGGGTCTTGTTTATAGTAGAATTTTTGAAAGAGTTTATGTTGAAAGTATGAGGTTGGTTGGGCAATTAATATGAATGTAGTTGAAACTATTAATAAGTGGTTGAGGAAATTGAATGAAGTGATGGAGTGTTGTACCTTGGCGGGAGTTGTTTTTTAGAAGTGGCAGGAAGTTGTACGCTTACTGTGAACTCGATAATGTATCAACTAACAACTAACACCTAATATGATATCGTATTATTGATATGATATCTATAATACTTTGATCTGATATATATAGTACTCTGATTTGATCTCTATAGTACTCTGATCTGATCTCCATATAATTCTGATCTGATGTCTATATTCCTCTTATCCGATGACTAAAGTCCTCTAATCTGATCTCTATAGACATGTGATCTGATGTCTGTAACACTCTGATCTGATGTCTATATTCCTATGATCTGATATCTTCTAGACTTTGTAATGAAACAACTAAGTACAGCAAGTCATTTAATGTTTTGTATCAACTAAATAAAAAAATTCATATAAACTACAACTACAACTACAACTTCTCCACAACAGGATTTACAGAATTACCATCAACAACTCCACAATTTTCAATCCCCATTGATGCGACCCGTTCTCTAGTACGCAATGCAAATGCTTCTGCTTTCTTCTTATTTCCTCTTGCCCTATTGCACATTTTCTCCGCAACGCTTTTTGGACGAATGTTTCTAACAGCCTTTTCTCTTATTCTCTTCGGATCTCTAATTTCAGCAATGTTTGAACCTTCTTCTTTTTCACCAACATAGGATGGACCAACCTCTTATTTAATAGAATCTCTAGCCAAACTGAAGTGCCTGTCAAGAATAGAACGTGCAACAGAACTAGACTGTGCATGTCTAATTAAATCCAAATATTTTCTGCTTGCTTCAACTCTCCAAACAGAATCTGAATCTTTCTCAAAGCTACTTGATGTCAACAAACAATCTTCTTTCGAATAATAATCACAGCTACTTGCACTCTTAGTCCACCTTTTCAATACATACTTCTCAGGGATTCTCTACAGTATATAACAAATATAAAGTTAAACATATCAGATCAACTAACAACTAATATCATATCAACCACATTACATAGAGAATAATCATCAGCTAACTAAAAAAAAATTGCATCACTCAATTGTAAAATATCAGATCACCTCAAACATAATATTAGATCAAATAGAACCTAATATCATATCAACTCAAAAACAAAAAGCTCTGAAGTTGCAATAAATACGTACCGAGTAATTATTCAGATTTAGCACACTAAGAGCATGCGAGCATAACAACCCAGCCTCAGAAAAAAGATTACAAGTGCAGCTCACTGTATACTCATTCTCATCAAAACGAACTACGTGTCGAAACAAATCAAGTTTGGTACGCCAAACCTGATATTCATAAACACCATTATCGCTACTCGTCTGTAAGTGATTATAAGATAACATCTTGATACACAGCTCCTGAAATCTTACAAACACCTCTATCATATAAACCTCAGCAGCATGTTGAAGCATTAATGAATCTCCAACAATAGGATCAACCCTTCCTCTACATCTAAAATCTTCTGCAATGCCATTGTTTTTCCACTCAGTCACAACATCAAGAAACTGCTGATAGAATTCACACAAAGTAGAAGTTTTCGACAACTTCATTGAAACCAAACGATTGGTTGTCTCACATCTTTGGGAAGAAACTGCCCCTGCAAAAAAATATTGTTTACTGAATGCAGGGCACCACTTCTTTTTTTATCTCATCTAATTTCTTTAACCAAGTGTTGCCTTTGCAATTGTAATCCTTCAACAAACTGATAGAATAAAAATGTAACTGATTAATATATCAGATTAATTCGTAACTAATATCAGATCAATTCATAACCAATATCAGATCAGCTTACAGCTAAAAAAAGAATAAAGTAGTATAATAATAATATATCAGATCAACACAAACTTCATATCAGATCAATACATAAAAAATATCAGATCACCTAACAACTAATACAGAAAAAACACACACCTATTCCAGAAGTGATTAAATTCAGCTTCTGTGCAAACTTGATTAAGTAAGAATTGAAAGGCATCTGAAAATCCTTCTTAACTCATCAAATGAGGTATATTACTACGAGCATTCTTTGCAATGTGCCAAACACAAAGACGATGAAAAACATTTGGAAAAACCACACGCACAGCAGCTGCCATCGAAAAATCCTGGTCTGTCATAAATGTCATTGGATGCTTGTTCCCCATCGATCTCAAAAATGTACTAAACAACCAAATAAACGACTCCACCTTCTCATTTTTTATGAAACCTATACCAAACATAACATTACGACAATGGTTATCCATACCAACAAAAGGTACACAGATCATGTCGTATTTGTTTGTCCGATAAGTTGTATTATGAACCAACAAATTCCCAAATCTACTATAATCCTCCTTGATCTTCTGATCTCTCCAAAATACACTACATAATGAAGACTCCTCATCCAAATCAAAATCATAATAAAATTCCTTCTCATCCATAAATCTCTGTTTTAACATATTGATCAGTGCATTACTATCACAACCATCAATCTTCCTCCTCTTCTCTTGTTCCAAATGATTATATACATCTCGCATGGTATAACCAACATTTGATAAACCTCCAGAGTGAAAAATAATATCAGATCAAACAGAAAAATAATATCAGATCAACAAGAACATAATATCAGATCAACAGAAAAGAAATATCAGATCAACTCAAAGGTAATATCAGATCATAACAAATATCACATTTATGTAGATTGATAAAAAATAAACTGAAAGTATAACTAACCCCTTTGAATAATATATGATAACCATCCGTTACACGAACACCTGAAATTTTCAATTCCTCAAAATACTGTAATACAGAATCATCAAACTTCCTCTGAGAACGTAAAAACTGCCTCTCAGCTACAGGACACAGTTCATGATTATGCTTCCTGAAATGCTTTTGGACAATCCAACTCCCATCTTCTCTTTTCTTAAATTTAATAAAAGCTTTACATCTAGATCGCATATCAACTTTCGTATAAATCTTCTTCAAATTCTCCATACATTGTTTAGCTCCTTCTCTATTACAAAGATATCTACTCAAATACCTGATTCCAGTAGTTTTGGTTTTACGATCTTTACCTTTCCTCACACTAAATCCTAACCTAAAAGCATAATCATTATATAAATTGTATGCTACTTCTTCATTTTCAACCACTGATCTACACAAAGATTCCATAGATTCATCATTTGAATCTGTATAAAAAATAATAATATCATATTAGTTTAAACATAGTTGATCTGATATATATATATAGTAAGTTGATCTGATATCTATAGTCAGTTGATCTGATATACGTAGTCAGTTCATATGATACCTATAATCAGTTGATCTGATATCTATAGTCAGTTGATCTGATATCTATAGTTAGTTGATCTGATATAGGTAGTCAGTTCATCTGATACCTATAATCAGTTCATCTGATATTTATAGTCAGTTGATCTGATATCTATAGTCAATTGATCTGATATCTATGGTCACTTGATATGATATCTATAATTATAATCCTCCTTATTCAGTATTTTTGGTTATATTCAATGATTTGTTTAATATTATTGATCTGATATCTATAGTACGTTGATCTGATTTCAATTACTATATGATCTGATATGTATACTCTACTGATCTGATGTCAACTATTCAGAATAATATACTGAAAACGTATCACATCAACATAGAACTAATATCAGATCAATGCATAACTAATATCAGATCAATTCATAATTAATATCACATCATGACTTACTTTCCAACAGAGATACCGCGAATTCTTGCTGTTTATCAAAATCAAACAATTCATGAGCATCTTCTTCGCGAAAGAAATCAACTATATCACCAACCGTATCTTCCATTGAAATTTCTCCAATCCAGAATGATCTATCAACCAAAAAAATAGACTTTAAGCAACAATTTTTTATTAAAAACAAAATGGTAAGAAGAACAGAACCGTAGAAACAACAAATTCAAACACATAAATCAATCGAAAGAATCAAAACACAGGAATAAATATCTTAATTATCAAATTCGAAGCAAAAACTCCACAGAAAGATAAACATAGCATAAACGGAAACAGGCTAAGAGAAAAAAGAAGATGACAAACAGATAAACAACAAATTTTTAAACATAAATCAATCACAATCATAAAATACATACCGTAATCAAAATTGGAAGCAAAAGAATCCAAGCGAAAGACGAAGGCAAAAAAGGCAACAAAAGAGAGATGCATTAGTTTTTTTCCACCCAGTAGGAGTTTCTCTTCATGCTAGAGCATACAAACAACCAAAGAAAATCTCGTTTCCCTTCATGCTAGAGTATACAAACAACCAAAGAAAATCTCAAGTCCATACCAAAGGGTTTGGTCGATAGCAATTTCCAAGCATCATCCGTTTCTTATACTGCTCATAGATATCATCACCTGTAGTAACTTCTCTAGGTTGCTGAGCACCAACACCAAGGTTGTCCTTTTTCACACTACCAGCCGCTATAGGATCCGCAATACCACTTCTCTAGCTCCCAAGGCCCTCACCTGCATTCTCAGAAAGTGCATCAACATCCATAGTCACTCGCCCCAGCATAGGCACAAATTCCAGAGGCATGCAGGTCATTTGTTAATTTCATTCCAAGGTCGAAAGTAAATGTCCATATCAGAATGGGTTCTGATTCAAACCAAACAAGAACTCCCAAAATTCTTGAGAATGTCCAAGTGCAGGTCATGCTTATACAATGGATTCAATAGACAGCAGGCTAAAGCCTAAGCACTATTGCAAGACTTCTATACAGTTTCAAACCTTCATGGCACCAATATGTAACTGTAATCCACAGTACAGTCTAGGAATACACCGCAATTCATTCTCATAAAAAGTGGTTAAAATTTTGTGCAATTAAGGGAAACAATAATTGTAACAGTTCAATTTGTTTTAAAACAAAAGAGTGCTTATGAAGGATTAATTCCCGACAAAAGGAAATTAAATTCCACAACATTCCGGGAACAGGCAGGCAGGAAGAAGCTACCTTTCTCAGACTTCATATCTAAAGATTAGTTGATTGTTGGAGTAGAATACATAAGCTAAGCTTGTATTGTACAGTTTCCCAGTTTAATATATCGATTAGTGTTTCAGTCATATCTTGTTGTGTATTAATCGTCCATTTATATTATGTAAGTAGATGATGAGGTGTCTGGTGCGACACAGTAGATCTCATCATTGGTTGAAAGACATAATATATAAATGAGGTTCGTAACCGAGACAGCTTTTGACAAACTGTCAGTTTAGGTTATTATGTGATTCAGATAATTAGTTTGTCTAAACTAATTGAATCATATAGATATGCCCGGGGCATATTGAACTTGACTCTTAGGAATGATTTGTCTTATACTGATTTAATAGACAAATCGATCCTTGTATTCTATCTCTAAATCCTTAGACTCGAGTGGGCATGAGGATTAGACATAGTGTATTTTGATCTGCCAATGGGTGAGGTCAAATATGGCCAATAGTCTCGGTGGGTTGGGTGCGCGTGTTTAGTTACTTGGTGTGCTGCTGCTTGTCAAAAGGAAACCAAGTACCGGTGCGTCCGGGGTGATGGTGCTCCCGAGATGAACTCGAAATGTTTATTATACTAAATCCGGCCGGTGGACTTATGTCCGGTATAGTAAAAAGGTCGAGTGGTACTAGTCTCGGAATTAAAGAAGTTGATGAATTAATTTATCAGTAAATTAATGAATTAACGAGCACTATATCTTTGATGTGGGGAGATTATGAATATAATTTAATTAAGTTGTTCCGGAAGCAATTCTGGTGTAGGTTGGTAGTGCCATAATTAATCCGTTAGTGGTACGATTAATTATGTACTGGGTTGTTGACAAAGGTAGATTTAATTAATTTAAAAATTAATTAATTCTTGTGTCAGTTGGTTGTGAATCATCCCAGGAACTGGTTTGGGATAAGTGAATCCCTGTGTCAGTTGGGAGTGATTCATCCCAGGAACTGGTTTGGGATAAGTGAATCCCTGTGTCAGTTGGGAATGATTCATCCCAGGAACTGGATTGGGATAAGTGAATCCCTGTGACAGTTGGGAGTGTATCAGTCCAGGAACAGGATTAAAGGAAACAGAATCTGTATCAGTCTAGAAACAGGATTGAAGGAAAACAGAAACCCAGTAGGAAGACCAATCCTAAACCAACTTGGAGTCTCACTTGTAACTCTATAAATAGACAAGGGATCAGTCATTCAGATAACACAATTCAACAATTAATCCACAGGATTTCTAGAGAGAGAAAATTTTAGAGAGAGAAAATGTTTCTCTATCCAAGTCGAATTTTCAAGAAAGTGTGCAGCTGGTTTTTGGATTTCTAGTGGCTGAAATTTTGGCCTTGGTTTATACCAGCTGCACGTAGCTTTCTCTCTCTGCGGGCGGTGCGTTTATAGTACGTGCCAGGTGCTGCGGGGCTAGAGTTTTCTAGCAAGTGGATTGTGGTGAGTAGCTGATCAATTGACTTCTAGTTCGTTGCCCACTCAACGTGAAGTCATAGTCTTGAGGCATACAAAAGAATCACCAGGTGCACGCTTCAAAAGTACTTTTCTAAGATTCTGCTTTAATAGAAATTTTTCTTGCGTGGTAAATCGAGCAAGTGCAAACCCAGATCCCACAAATAGCGTGGGAAAAAGCGAAGGAGGAGTTGGCGGAGGTGATGCCGGCAACGATTGCCGGCAGTAAAATCACCGGCCGGTATTCAAAAATCGCAGAAGCAGGCAGCAGCAGCGCGCAGCAGTCGCTACACGCAGCAGCTGCTGTGCGCTGCTGCCGGGCGCGCAGAGGCCGCGGGGGTGCTGCAGCCCGGGCAGCCCTTTCGGGCCGTTCGGGCTGTTTTTGGCCCGTTTTTACTCCAATTTTCATTTTTTGAAGTTCAAGACTCTCTCCATCGAGTGACGTGACGGGACACGAAATCAAGGCAAATGATGGAAGCAATTAAAATCATAATAGTCGAGAAATTTATTTTACGTATTTATTTCCCGCATTTATTATTTTAATTTTTATGCTTTATTTTTATGTTGTATTTTAGATGCATGAATTAAAGCATGTTTGGTTTTATGGTTGTATATAACTTAGGTTAGTTAATTGCATGTTAAAACCGGAAAAACCCTCATTTTGAAAATCTAAGTGAGAGCGGGTTGTGTTATATCCCCATGGCCACCATTACGGGTTCATATGCGATGTGGGTGGGCTTGCGCGTTGGCATTAGGGCTTTCCTCCATTCGGATGAGTCCAGCCCCGAAATCGCTAGACTATGAGCTTCTGAGTAAGATGACTAGAGCGAGTTTAACTAGGAGAAATGCGACACCCTCTCCATCTGACGCGCACTATCCTGAGGTAACAAACTCAGAAGTCACCTAATGGCACACACTTAGTGTACGATCTGCAGTATTCCTCCCGCGAGGTTACGCTGTTTACTTGTACGGCTGAAAGCACCGACTATTAGCTACATTGATCAAAAGATCGTTGGTCAGATAGTGTAGTAAATTAACTTGGTTCTTCTCAAATGAATGTGGGTTAGCGTAAACGTCCACACTGCATGGCTTGCGAGAATCCCGATGGATAAGATGTTGGTGGATTAATATTATTGTTTTGAGGGAATCAATAATTAAATTGAATTTTCATGTTTTCGAAAATTCTAGCATATATAACTGAAACACTGTTTGTTTAACTTTCCAGTTTAAATCGATATGGCATTCAATCCTTTAGCTGCTATTTTGAAAAACAACAATTTAACTGGAACTAATAATGTCGATGGAAGTCGTAACTTGGACATTGTCCATAGGGCTGAGAGCGCTCTTATGAGAGATCGTATCATTGACATGATTAGTAATATCAACAAGGTTGAGGTAGTGGGAGGCGAAATCATTGGTGAAACCAAAGCCGATATTGTCCTCCAGAGCTTGCCTCAAAGCTATGAGCGGATTCGGTTGAACTACAACATAAGTAAGATGTTGTGGAGTTCATCCGAGCTCTTGGCAGAGTTGATGGCACCTCAAAGCTATGAGCGGATTCGGTTGAACTACAACATAAGTAAGATGTTGTGGAGTTCATCCGAGCTCTTGGCAGAGTTGATGGCAGCTAAAAGTCTTCTTCAAAAGAAGAAGCGAGCTTTAGTCGCAGTCGAAGCTTTAGAATCTTCTTCTGAGCCTGAGGCTGGAAAGAAGAAGAGAAAGCTCGATGGAGTAGCTAAAAAGGCACAAATTGTGCCTAAGCCAGATATTGCAAAGAAGAAGTCGAAAGACAAGTGCTTCAAGTGCAATAAGACGGGACAATAGAAAGCGGATTGTCCAAAGCTTATAAGTACGATAAATTATGCATTAATTACTGAGACATGTTTAGCGGCGATTCCCACAGATACTTGGTGTGTGGATTCAGGTGCCACTGACCATGTTTGTAATTCTTTGCAAGGGTTCCAAGTAACCCAGAAGCTTAGAGCAGGCGAATTGGATATCTACTTGGGCGACACTACAAGAGTGTCAGTAGAAGCAGTGGTAGTAGTTAAGTTGAATTTCGAAAATTCTAGCTTGGAGTTAGTTAATTGTCTTTATGTACCGAGTTTTAGAAAGAACTTGATTTCGGTTTCTAAACTCTTGAAGAACGGGTATAAGTTTATTTTTTATGATGACTGTGTTGTTATTAGAAGAAATGGAAAACTTATTTGTTCTGGTTCATTGGCGGACAATTTGTTTGTGGTTAACTCCCTGTTGCGCAAAACATAGAGATAGATAGCTCAGTATCTAACATTAATAAGAGGAAGAGACCTTCTGAAATGAATCAGACCTATCTTTGGCATCTAAGGCTAGGTCATATAAACCTTAGTAGGATTCAGAGGTTGGTCACTGATGGACCTTTGGGTTCATTAGATATTGACAGTTATGCAACCTGCGAATCTTGCTTGGAAGGTAAGATGACCAAGAGACCTTTTAAAGCAAAAGGCTATAGAGCTAAAGAAGTATTAGAGTTGATTCATTCTGACTTGTGTGGACCTATGACGGTCCAGGCACGAGGGGGATATGAGTATTTTGTGATGTTCACAGATGACTACTCTAGGTACTGATACATTTACCTAATGCACCACAAGTCTGAATATTTTGGCAAGTTCAAAGAGTTTCGGGCAGATGTGGAGAAGCATCACGGTAAGAGTATCAAGACACTGCGTTCAGATCGTGGTGGGGAGTACTTGTCCCATGAATTTCGAGATTACCTCACTGAGGTAGGAATTCAGTCTCAGTTGTCTGCACCTGGCACGCCACAGCAGAATGGTGTAGCAGAAAGGAGGAACCAAACTCTTATGGAAATGGTTAGGTCCATGATGAGCTATTGTGATTTGCCAAGTTCGTTCTGGGGATATGCCTTGGAAACGGCAATGTATATTCTTAATCTTGTACCATCTAAAATCGTGCCTTCAACCCCAGTAGAGTTGTGGAACGGGCGGAAGCCCAGTCTAAGACATCTCGGAATTTGGGACTGCCCAGCACATGTGCTTAAGGCAGATACGGCTAAGTTAGATGCAAGAACAGAATTAATGCTGTTTGTAGGATATTCTAGGGGAACGAAAGGTGGTCTATTCTATAGTCCTAAAGATCAGAAGGTGGTGGTAAGTACCAACGCTAGATTTTTAGAAGAAGACTATGTCTTAGATCACAAGCCCAAGAGTAAGATAGTACTATAAGAGCTTAGACGACAAACTACTAATCTTGATGCACCAGCATAAGTAGATACACCACCCACTGCACATGAGATCACAGATGATGCGCCTACACAGGCGGTGCCTCGTTATAGTGGGAGGGTTGTGAGACAGCCAGACAGGTTCATTGGCATGGGAGAGTCTTCAGACCTAGTCCCAGATGTGCCTGAACCTGACCCAGTTAACTACAATGAGGCGCTTTGAGATAAAGATGCAGAATCTTGGTGTAAGGCAATGATATCCGAGATGGGGTCAATGGACCACAATCAAGTCTGGGAGCTTGTGGACCTGCCTGATGGGTTTAAGCCCATTGGATGCAAGTGGGTCTACAAACGTAAGAGAGGACCTGACGGGAAGGTGGAAACCTTTAAAGCTAAGCTGGTGGCGAAGGGGTATACTCAGAAAGAAGGAATCGATTATGAGGAAACCTTCTCCCCGGTAGCCATGCTTAAGTCGATCCGGATTCTCTTGGCCATAACTGCTCATATGGATTATGAGAGTTGGCAGATGGATGTCAAAACAGCTTTCCTAAACGGAAGTCTTGAAGAAACCATCTTTATGCAGCAACCAGAGGGATTCATTGAAAAAGGCCAATAGCATAAGGTTTGCAGGCTTAAGAAGTCTATTTATGGACTTAAGCAGGCATCCAGATCTTGGAACATCCGGTTTGATGAGGTAATCCAGTCTTTTGGATTTACTCAATGTCCGGATGAGCAATGTGTATATCGCAGACGTGATGGAAATTCAGTGGTGTTTCTTGTGCTTTACGTAGATGATATTCTATTGATTGACAACAATAAGAAAGTGTTATCAGACGTAAAGGCATGGCTGTCCAAGAAATTTAATATGAAGGACTTAGGGGAAGCGGGACATATCATTGGGATCAAGATTATTCGAGATCGTAGGAAACGTTCGTTAACGATCTCCCAAGCTTCGTACATAGACATGATTCTGGCCCGTTTTAACATGCAGAACTCCAAGAAAGGTTTTCTACCATTCAGGCATGGAGTGTTTCTATCTAAGGAACAGTCTCCTAAGACTGTTGAGGAAATAGAGACCATGAAGACAGTTCCATATACTTCGGCAGTAGGAAGTCTCATGTATGCCATGTTGTGTACGAGACCTGATATCTGTTATGCTGTTGGCATGGTGAGCAGATATCAGAGTAACCCCGGGAAAACTCATTGGGAGGCAGTAAAATGCATTCTCAAGTATTTGCGCAGAATGAGGGACCAAATTCTGGTCTATCAGGCGTCTGAGCTGGTACCCTGAGGTTACACAGATTCAGATTTCCAAGGCGACAGGGACAAGAGCAAGTCTACCTCAGGGTATGTGTTTACTCTAGGAGGTGGAGCCATAGTTTGGCGGAGTGTCAAGCAGAAATGCGTGGCGGACTCTACCATAGAGGCAGCGAAAGAAGAAGTATGGCTCAAGAACTTCCTAGTGGACTTAGATGTGATTCCTGGTTTGCCGAAGTCTATCACGGTTTATTGTGATAACAACGGTGTAGTAGCAAACTCGAAGGAACCACGAGCTCACAAGGCAAGTAAACATATACAGCGCAAGTACCACCTGATACGAGATATCGTAAAGAGGGTAGACGTGGTCATGGCTAAGATAGCATCAGATGATAACCTTGCAGATCCGTTTCACGAAAACATTGACTTCTAAAGTCTTTGAGGCTCACGTGAAGGGCATGGGGATCAGATGCTTAGGAGAGCCTTGACAGTTTTTCTAGATAGATAGCAGCAGATTGAGTAGGATTGTATGTAGTTGTATACTTAAAGCACAGATTAAGTATTAGTGGGAAATTGTTGGAGTAGAATACATAAGCTATGCTTGTATTGTACAGTTTCCCAATTTAATATATCGATTTGTGTTTCAGTCATATCTTGTTGTGCATTAATCGTCCATTTATATTATGTAAGTAGATGATGAGGTGTCTGGTGCGACACAGTAGATCTCATCATTGGTTGAAAGACATAATATATAAATGAGGTTCGTAACCGAGACAGCTTTGGATAAACTGTCGGTTTAGGTTATTATGTGATTCAGATAATTAGTTTGTCTAAACTAATTGAATCATATAGATATGTCCGGGGCATATTGAACTTGACTCTTAGGAATAATTTGTCTTGTACTGATTTAATAGACAAATCGATCCTTGTATTCTATCTCTAAATCCCTAGACTCGAGTGGGCATGAGGATTGGGTGCGCGTGTGAGGTCAAATGTGGCCAATAGTCTCGGTGGGTTGGGTGCGCGTGTTTAGTTACTTGGTGTGCTGCTGCTTGTCGAAAGGAAACCATGTACCGGTGCGTCTGGGGTAATGGTGCTCCCGAGATGAACTCGCAATGTTTATTATACTAAACTCGGCCGGTGGACTTATGTCCGGTATAGTAAAAAGGTCGAGTGGTACTAGTCTCAGAATTAAAGAAGTTGATGAATTAATTTATCAGTAAATTAATGAATTAACGAGCACTATATCGTTGATGTTGGGAGATTATGAATATAATTTAATTAAGTTGTTCCGGAAGCAATTCTGGTGTAGGTTGGTAGTGCCATAATTTATCCGTTAGTGGTACGATTAATTATGTACTGGGTTGTTGACAAAGGTAGATTTAATTAATTTAGAAATTAATTAATCCTTGTGTCAGTTGGTTGTGAATCATCCCAAGAACTGGTTTGGGATAAGTGAATCCTTGTGTCAGTTGGGAGTGATTCATCCCAGAAACTGGTTTGGGATAAGTGAATCCCTGTATCAGTTGGGAGTGATTCATCCCAGGGACTGGATTGGGATAAGTGAATCCCTGTGACAGTTGGGAGTGTATCAGTCCAGGAACAGGATTGAAGGAAACAGAATCTGTATCAGTCCAGAAACAGGATTGAAGGAAAACAGAGACCCAGTAGGAAGACCAATCCTAAACCAACTTGGAGTCTCTCTTGTAACTCTATAAATAGACAAGGGATCAGTCATTCAGATAACACAATTCAACAATTAATCCACAGGATTTCTAGAGAGAGAAAACATTTCTCTCTCTAAGTCGAATTTTCAAGAAAGTGTGCAGCTGATTTTTGGGTTTCTAGTGGCTGAAATTTTCAATTGACTTCTAGTTCGTTTCCCACACAACGTGAAGTCATAGTCTTTAGGCATACAAGAGAATCACCAGGTGCACGCTTCAAATGTACTTTTCTAAGATTCCGCTTTAAAAGAAATTTTTGTTGCGTGGTAAATCGAGCAACTGCAAACCCAGATCCTACAAAAAAAAAAAAAAAAAAACTTTCAATGGAAGAGAACAAACTCCAAAACAATGATGATGAACAAGAGAATTGAGATTCAAGATATAAAAGTAGATATAGGCTATAAAAGGGGTTGGGCAATGACTATACCTTCTTTCCAACCCATTTTTTATAGAAGCTTGTGCCCAATATTATCAGCCTGAATTCTTGCCTTATCTGCAGCCTCTTTAGCAGATTTTTGTGCCGCAGCATCATTACACGAAGCTAAGAACTTCTCAAGTTCATCCGGAGGAATATAATCACCCATGTGATGTCCTTTTTTTACCAGAAGCCGTTGTTCATTAAAAATTTTGTAATTCATAATGGTGATATTACATCCCTCTTCTCTTCTCCTTTTTCAGTGAACTCCACATAGGGTTAACATAAATGTAAAGACAACTTTTAAGAGTGCCTGCCATCTATGAGATATCATACTAAAGCATGGTAAAAAGTAAACCACCTTGAGACACCTCCAGCGAGGGTTTTTAGAAAGCATACTAACCCTGAAGTGAAGCTGGTGGAGGCATCTAATCCTTTGATGCTTTAGGGGGGCCTCAATTTTTCTTCATGTGCAGCCTTCTTCATGTAATATTCCATCATCACAATAGGATGAGTAGGAGGATTAGATTCATCTACAAGTCAAAACTTGCATGATTACAAAGTCCATGTTGGATATCAATATATGAACCTCGTCTCTCCAACTACAGATTATAATATAATAAATGTATACATAATCAGTCGTGCATGAAACAGCAGGAATGATATTTAAGAGTAGTAAAAGGAGATGTCCAATTACACTCCTCCTCTTCTCCTCAACCTGCCATATTTCTAATAAGCAAGGAACACAAAAGAAGGATACATCACAGATGTACTTTAAATGTCCCTGCAAAATAGAGCCATTACGCATCTGGTTCAGTGATTTTTTGTGAACTAATTTTACATGCTGAACAATGTACAATAAGAAATACTAAGCACATACTCATAAGGATTTATCTTTTCTAACCTATAAGACTCTGAAGCCACTTTACTGACAGAACTTTCAAAGGATGAATTTACTACACAAGTCAATAAACTAAATTCCATACTATCCAAAGAATTGCATACAAGAAATTTACTTCCAAATAATTCCATTCAAAACAGATATTTGGTTAGATGGCATCATGACAGCAAGTAGAACAATAAAATCTACAGTATTGCAGTCAAAGAACATACTGAAGTCCATCTGACAGCATATAGGGACGTCCATACTGAAGTGTAAATAGCACAAGCAAATCAGAGGACTTGTGACTTCATGCATTCGAACAATTTTTACCAATAAAAAATATCGAAATTCGGTGAACAAAGAATGGTTATTACCTCATCAGTAGCAAGCGCTATTGGAATTCTGTATCAGCACCCTAATATTACCAAAATACAAAAACCCTTCAATTTCATTTCTGGTAATTGTAAAAGTTGGAGTAGTTATGAGATTCAGCAATTCCGAAATGTTACGGAGACAGCTAAACCATATTAGGGTAATTCACAAAAAATAGTAGTAATAACAAACTATAAAAAGAGGAGCCAATTGCGCGAGTGAACCTGATATTTATGAATGTTGAGGCGGCTGAGTTGTTGATGTTGCCATTTTCCGGCGACTGAAAGAGTGCGGCTGGCAAGCTTCTCTCACCATTCTTGAGATCCTCGATCTAATATAGCTATCGAACAAAATACAGTGTTGTGATCCGATACCCAAACCCTAAACCTTGGCCATCCCAGAATGTCAAATCAATCCCCGAAATCCTCCTCTAAACTCGGTCGAAAGGGAAAAATGGAGTTCCGTGACTTTCCAAATTCTTAAGGGCTAAAGCTAGTTTAATGGCGTTTTTGAGAAGGGAAGGAGCAGTGAAAAGACTCACACGAGACCAAAAATTGGATGACCAAAACTCTTTTTTTTTTTTTATGTTAACAGTTCCATTGGCCAAAAAGGCTCAATGGAACCGACTGGGAATACTCCCTTCCATATATACCACCAAAAAACAAAGGTTTAGTACAAAGCCAAAAACTTCCTCAGCATGCTTTGGCCCCTATCAACTTGTGAGCAAAGGAAAAGGGGTGTGTTAGAGATGTACTTCTACCATTATCTATATTTCTACCTTTATACTATACTTGTTAGTTCATTGCTTTTTCTCTAATTCGCAAAGCGGGTGTAGAGTTTGCATCTAGAACGATGAGACCTCGCAGTCTGGCAGGAGTTTCACTAATGTTTCTGAAATTAGCTGATGTACCCATTGATCCCATTTTTGCCAAAAAGTCCGCAGGAGCGTTACCTTCTCTAGGAATGAACTTAATCTCCGATGAGCTTTGTCGCAAGAAGCTGCATATCTCTACAAGGGCTGTGTATTCTTTCCAAAAAAATCCTTCTCCCCGTGAAACCATTTTAACCAGCCATTCACAGTCAGAGAGAAAAAGAACTCCTCGGTATCCCTGCCTTCTACAAAATTTCATTGCTGCTTCCAGTGCCCGTATTTCTGTTTGGACTGCCGATTCTGCCTCTATAACCCCCGCAGCTCCATAAATGAATTCCCCAGTGCTCTTGCGAATAAGGAAACCTAAACCAGCTGCTCCCGAAGAGCATTTAGAACCATCAGTATTGACCACTAGGTTGGAGGAGCAAAATTTCTTCCAGATTATTGTCTGCACTTCTCTCTTTTGTTCTCTGTGTGAATGCTTGAATGCCGAGATGATGAGCATCGTTTCCTTTTTTATCTGCTGCAGTTGGTCTCCTAATTGGGGCTGGATTCCTTCAAAGTGAGCAGCATTCCTCATTCTCCATATCTGCCATATGAAAACACTTGGAACAAGATCCCAGAATATTTTTTCTTTGGCTTTTTTTGTGTTCGAGCTCCATCTGTGCCATATGTTCCACCCCATGATCCTTGACATACCAATTCCTGCCGCCGCAAAGAGCCTGTCCCATTATTTTTAACCATTGGACAATTGAAAAAGCAATGAATGATTGTTTCAGAATTATTTCGGCAGAAGCAGCACTTTGATGGGAGAGCAGTTATTCCAGCTTTCCTGCATAACACCTCTGGGAATGCCACATAACTATTATGAAGCCTCCATGTTAAAATGGCCATTTTGGGAGGAAGAATTGGGTTCCAAAAAGACCGGGCAACATTTGAAACCGGTTGGGATTTACAAAATGATTTATAAGCAGCAACTGCAGTAAACTTACCCGTTGCTGAGGAACTCCAAACCAGCTTGTCTGGGAAATCCTTGAAATTTAACTCCATCTCCTTTAGATGATCAATGTATGTCTCTTCCAAGAAATCTTTCAGCTGAACCACGAATTGGTCCTTGTTTTCGAAGAATTCCTTGACTGTGAGGTGTGGGAGAGGCGGCTGAGCAGAAGAATTCCAGAGAATGCCTAGTTCCGACCAATTCTCGAACCAAAAAAGGGAAGAGCCATCCATTACAATCTTCTTTGACATTAATGTTAGTGTCTGAGATTGTTGCCATATCCTTCTCCATGAGGTTTTTAATCTGGCCGAATGAGAAAGGGAGTTCAAGAATTTAGCCCAGATGCCTTCATTATTTTTCCACTTCCACCAAAGCTTAGCCCAGAGACTCTCTAAAATAGCTCTTATCTGTCTTATTCCCAACCCGTTTTGTTCAGTAGGAAAAGTGACCCTTTGCCAAGAACACCAATGTCTTCTTCTCTCCTGGTCCGAATTCCCCCACAGAAATTTCTGACATTTTGTTTCCAGTTCCTTTATCACTGATTTTGGCAGCCAATAGCATGAAACAGTGTGAATTGGAAGAGAATACAAGACTGATTTGATCAAAAGGACTCTCCCTGCTTGTGTTAAAAACTTGTTCTTCCAGTTTGAGATTCTGGCCTCCACAGATTCCAACAATTTCCTGAAGTAAATGG
This sequence comes from Knoxia roxburghii, assembly GCA_030378225.1. Taxonomy (NCBI): domain Eukaryota; kingdom Viridiplantae; phylum Streptophyta; class Magnoliopsida; order Gentianales; family Rubiaceae; genus Knoxia; species Knoxia roxburghii. Next base: position 36,277,576 of record CM059420.1, on the reverse strand, counting down.
CTTTTGTTCTTCCAGTAAAGATTTGGCATCCCAGATATGAAAACGGGAATGAACCAGCTTGCATCCCTAGCAAGTTCAGTATTCGATCTTTCCGGACTGGAGTGCACCTTTTCGGAAAGAGGACTGCGCTCTTGGAGAAGTTCACCTTTTGGCCTGAGCCCATTTCGTAGAGTCTTAAGAAGGATTTCAGCTTCCTAAGAGATTTGAGAGTGCCCTTTGTGAAGATCATCACATCATCCGCAAAACCAAGATGTGTGGTGAGGTTTGATCCCGGAGGTGAGTGAAATGGTTCAATTGCTCCACTCATGACTGCCTTTTTCAACCCTCTAGAAAAAGCCTCTGCCGCTATGATGAACAAGAGAGGCGAAATTGGATCTCCTTGTTTGAGTCCCCGAGATGCTTTAAAGAATCCTGCCGGCGATCCATTAATGAGAACAGAAAACCAACCTCCTCTTAGCACATTTAGCACGAGATCAACAAACCGGAGTGGAAAACCAAATTTACCCATGATCCTCTCTAGAAAGAGCCAAGATACTCTGTCGAACGCCTTCTCCATATCCAGCTTAATCATTAAGTTTAACCCTCCGGCTTTACTGTCCATGAATTGTGCCAGGTCTTGAGCTAGAAGGATGTTATCCGCTATCTCTCTACCTCTCATGAATCCTGTTTGTTCCGGTGAGATAATCTTAGGGAGGAGATTCTCCAAGCGATTCTTAAGTACAGTGGAGATCACTTTACTGACGTAGGTGCAGAGGCTTATAGGTCTGTAATCAGAAAAAGTTGAGGCTACTGATTTCTTTGGAATGAGGCATATGAAGGTACTTCCCATGGCCCTCGGCATTGGGACCCCCCTAAAAAATTCTTCGCATGCAGAGATGAGATCCTCTTTTATTATCTTCCAAGCGGATCTGTAGAACGCCCCTGAGAAACCATCTGGGCCTGGTGCACTGTCCGGGGATAAATTGAAAACAGCCTGTTTAATTTCCTCTTCTTTTAGCACTGACAGCAGCCCTTCCTTGTCTGCTTGATTCAAGAGATGAGGTATAGGTTCCAAAAGCTTGTCCAAAGAATCTGTCTCCAGTTCACCTTCCGCCGATAATAACTTGCTATAGAAATCCACAGCATAGTCTTCAATTTCTTTACTCTCTGTGATCCAAGTATTGTCCTGCCGTATCTTATGAATGCTATGTCTTTGTGATCTCTCTTTAAGTACTGCGTGAAAGAAAGCCGTGTTGCGATCCCCTTCTTTGAGCCATTTCACCTTGGATTTTTGTCTCAGGAAATCTTCCTGTTCTGCAAGGCTTTTGAAATATGCCGCCTGAGCTTTGGAGTAGGATTGTCTGGTGTAGTCTGACGGCTGATTCTGGTAAGCTTTCTCCATTTCAGCCATGATCCCTTCATTTTCCTTCAGATTTTTGAACACATCTCCAAATTCAGTATGATTCCACTCTCTCAATGCACTCTTCAGTCTCTTTAACTTGATTGTAAATGCCAGTAATCCTCTCCCCCTGCATGCTTGAGACCATGAGTCTTTTACCAGTCTCAGAAAGCCTTGTCTGCGTAGCCACATCTCTTGGAATCTAAATGGTTTTGGTCCTGAGTGCGCACAAAAATCCCCTTGGTAGAGCATAGGACAATGGTCAGAACCTGCTTTAGGAAGGTTATGCAAGGTTGATACCTTGAAGATAGAAAGCCATTCTTGTGAGAACAAAATTCTGTCCAACCTTTTAACAACATGCCCTGAGGTGCGGTTTCCTGCCCAAGTGAATTCCATCCCCACAGTTGGAATTTCTAATAGCTCTGCTTTGGAAATGAACTCATTGAAGTCATTCATCGGCGTCTGGGCCGGACTTGAGCCACCTTTGTATTCTGCAGTCTCTCTGATTACATTCCAATCGCCTCCCGCCGACCAAGGGAGACCTTTGTGTACATTTCTGAAATCAAGAAGATCCCTCCAAAGTTCCCGTCTCTTGACATATGATGAACTTGCATATATCCAGCTAAACCAGATGGAACATGGTAAATTTGGATTTTGTATTTCACACGACAGCATCTGATCAGATTTACTAACCACCCTAACAATGGTGTCTTTTCTAAACATCACAATTATTTTATCATTGCTCGAAATTTCAGCAAAATCAAAGTTTAAAGACTTCACACACTCTAGCAATTTATCCTTAGATATCATAGGCTCCAGAATACATAAACAGGCAATATTATATCTAGCAATCAATATTTTCAATCTTCGCAGTGATGCCTTATTGGCAATCCCGCGAATATTCCAAATCAGTTGTGTTATCATTGTAAAAGAATTGTAGAGAGCGGACCTTGACGACGTTGAGAACGCCGTTTTATGTTGAAATGCCGTGTTCCTTCTGGTTTGGTTGGTTTGTTCCTTCTTTTCTTGCTCTTTACCAACGTAAATCCTTCTTCTTCCTGCAAATTCTCCATCTCATCCTTTGAATAATCCGAAAACGCTTCCTCCTCTTCTTCCAAGACAAATGGAGAAAAGTCAATAACCAAATTGCCAGGTTCATGAGGCGCAGAGGCTGAACGGATTAGACGGGCTTGGTTAAGGAGAGGGTTGATAGCTGTGTGGTCCAGAACAGAGTTTATCTCTTCAACCATCTTATTCATGTAATGCGCCTCCTCCCTAGCCGAATCTGAGACATGTGATTCTGAGATTTCCCCTTCTTCGAATTCCGCTTCTTTGCCTGTCTGCAAGTTCTGGAGGGGGGTGGTTGTAGGAGCTTGAGTTTCTTCTTTGGATAGCTTTTGGTTATTTTGTTTTGAGGCTGGTTCTTCTGAGTTTTCTTCTGCAGAGGACTCGAGACAATTCTTCCCAGTATTTTCCACCACTCGAATCTGAGTTGCATTCTTTTCAGACTCTAGAATTCCAGATGTTCCAGCACCTTTTCCCGTCGGTTTCGAATACTGCTCTGTTTCTCCTTTTTTCCGGTTTCCCATCCCAATTTCCTTAAGAACTGTATCTCCATTTTGCACCTTCTCCACCTCTTTTTCTTGCCACATTTTTTTTTTCCCTTCAGCCTTCTCTTTCCTAGCCTTCTCATCAAGACCCAACTTACATTCTTCCTTCTTATGCCCGATTTTCTTGCATTTTCCACAGTATTCAGGGACAAATTCATAATGGAATTTTTGTTCTCTGGTTTTACCTTTTTGACCGATGATTATACTTGCTGGTAGCTCCTCCAGAAGATTGACTTCCACACAGATTCGTGCGACGGATGGTCTGGACCGATTTTTCGTCGGGGCGTCTACCTGAAGTGGGTTGCCAACGGAAGAGGCGATGTCTCGTAGGGACTGAGGGTTATAGAATTCCAAGGGGATATTGTAGAGTGACACCCAAATCGGCACAATGGGGGGCTCTTCTTCGAACTGAAAATTGGTTGTCCACCGAAGGAGTCTCATGTGATAACTATTGATTGTCCACCTCCCACGGATCCAGCACCTCTGGTAGTCTGCTTCTAGTTGAAAGCGAAAGAGGACATGGCGTTGATTGAGTAGGCTGATGTCCAAGCTGCCTAGAAGACCCAGTTTGTCGAAATCCTTCCTTATTTCTTGAAGGTTCGGACGACCAAAGGAAAATTTTCCGACCAAGCATAATCGGAACGGTGCTGCCAGTTGTTCAATCTCATCTTCCTCATAGAGTAGGTGTGGCTTGCCGTCAATAAATTCTATTGGTTTAGGTTTTGGGAGGTTTGGGTGACCTATATTTTCAGAGAATAAGCTAGCGAAGGTTCTAGAGGTTGAGCTAGGAAAAGGGTTGGGGTGGGAGTGGCCGCCGGTGGGAGCCGGCGGCTCCATTTGCTTTGTCAATCTAGAAAATCGGTGGGTTTAGGGCGGCCGAAGGTCCTAAATCGGTGGGTGGGTTTTCGGATGACCAAAACTCTTTGATGCATCCACCGATTAATAAGTATATCTAGTCCTCCCTTCGTCTTTATATTACTCGGTTTAGAAAATGTTATGTATGTTTTATTAATTGATGTTTACTGTTATTTATGTAAATTTTAAATTTTTTTTTACCCCTCTTAAATATTGTCACCTTATTACTCTCTACTATTTCATTATTTATTTTTCTGAATAAATAATTAAATGACTCCTCGTGAGGAGTGAAAAAGAAAATTTAATAATTATTTTCTTTTCTTTTTTATTTCACTTTTTATTTATTATGTTTTTATTTTTACTAACAATATTTAAATTTAAATTGTAAATAAATACTTTGCTTGAGATAACCCATGGTTTCCTTTGAAAAAGTTTAAAGGGTATAATGTATGTAAACGGAGAGGAGTAGATAATAAGAGAGTACTCCTACCAATCACTATGCCAAACAGCACAAGAGTGATCGCATTATCACATCCTCGTTCTTCTCCTCACCATTGACATATGCTAATCATATAATTATTCTTTTTTTTTACTTTATTTATTGTAACATGAAATTTCTTGAAATAAGTAGAAATATACATTTTTGGGATGACTAGCTAGCCACTATTTCTCTACAGAAAGAAACCTGGGCAACCCTACTTTGTAACCAAACCTTTTGACGTCTTCTTGGACCTGATCTCTGTACTCTCTGAAGCTAAATGTTCTGTAGATCGCTGGATCAATGCAGCTTTCAATCACAGTCTCGTAAGATGGACAGAGGAAAAATGCAATGGAGAACCTTTCCTTCAGCATATTGGTGACAACCCTGTGTTCAACACTTTTATAAACGCCGTTGCTCCATGCCTGCACGGTGTATATGCATTAGGGTTGAAACGAAAACGAAAATGAAAAGGGGACGATACTAGTCTTTTTAATCTCAAAATAATAGTCATAATAGTCTTTTTAATCTCAAAATAATAGTCATATTTGTTTAGGACAAAGGCAGTATCAATAGTTCAGAATTAGAGTCAAGTTAGTAGAAGGGGCGATCCTACACTTTGGTTTCTGAGGGCGCCCGTCCCCGAAAACGATAGAAATTTTCTCAATAGGATTATTCTGTCTCAACTCCTACGTCTGCCCCTGCCCCTGGTTAGTAGTATCGATATATAAACTCGTATGCGTGCATGTACCTGGAACAAATCGCCAATGTTAATGATGAGGGCTTCAGGATTAGGTTTAACAGCAATCCATTTCCCATCCTTGACTAACTGCAAGCCTCCAATCTGATCTTGATGCAAAACAGTGATGAAATCACTGTCAGTGTGGGGCATCAACCCGAAAACATGAGGAGAAATGGGGCAAGGTGGGTATCGGTTCATTCGGAGGTAGCAAGTGCTTGGCAAACATGTTTCTCTGAAAAAAGTCGATTTGTGACCCAAGTTTTCAGCCAAGATTTGTGCCAGCTTATGCGATAGCTCAGACATTGTCCTCCCACAGTTCTCCATCGTTGAGCTGAATCCAGACATCACATAAGAATCAAGAATTCAATTGACCGAAATAAAAATAAAACACTATTCGTCTCAATATAAAGTCGGATTTATTCATCGAACAATATTATAAATTGAGTATATATGATTATTTAATGATTAATACAGGAGACATATTGACAGGAAAATTGTGCGCCGCCCCAAGCCTTGCCCTATATATGTAGGGTGTAATTGCATGTGCCCTTAAATTTGTTCTTGTGTTCATCTTCTGTAGATGATTTGCATGCATGTGAAGGCACGTAGGTTTACAAGAAGAAACATGGAAAATAAGTTATGGTGGAGAATGCAGTGTAGCTGTCTCAGATTTGGCCACAAAAAAATTTGCTTACTTTTTATTCTGTCTCAACCATGTTTAGGTCTAAAGGAACATGTTATCATTTGTTTTATTTTCTCCCATCCAAAGGCATCCACGCATGAGTACATTATTATTAGTTATTAGTGGTCTCAAAATAAAAGTTGATGGTATCGATTTTTTTTTTTTTCACGAATAGTAACTGTATAGCTTTTCAACTTTGATCTTTTCAGTTATATTATATCCAAAAAAGAAAAAAAGAGTATTTCTACTAATTACCTTAGTTTCAAGGGTAAGAAAAATAAAGGGTTTCCTACATTGATATACAAAATAAAAATTAAAACAATTGTAATATTAATTTCATCCCCAAAAAATAAAATTTATTAAATTATTTTAGTTCGTCAAATATAATTTTTTTCAAAAAAGAAATGAAGTATAAGAAATAAAATTTTTATTTTGGGAGGAAAATAATAATTGATTTCCAAAAACATGCTCGGAGGTGAAGGCTAAGGCTGCTGAGCTGCTGTGCGATCTCAGGACAATTTCCTAGAACTGGATCTGCCTAGTGGCGTGACAATGTTTGAGCAACAATTTTCTATTTATAAATTAACTGCAGATAATATCTTCCTGTTAAATAATTTTGCAACGAATTAAATTAGAGACAAAGTTTTGGTCGGCTGGTCGGCTAATAATTTTTATCTCATCATGCTTTTAATCTCGTGAAAAATAAAATACTATATTTATTTTTAAAATATTATAAAAGGCATGTAAAAATAAATTATTATATTTGTCTCAAAATTAGATTTTATTTTTAGTATTGTTTTAAAAATTAGAAATATAAACCATAATTCTAGAACGAATGACTTTGAATGAGTTAAAAAAAGAAAAAAGAAAACACACCTATATCCAATTTTGGAGCTGACCTCAAATTTTAGAGAGGATTAATCGCACACGCAAGCTCGAAATGGATAGTCATTTCAGGGGAACCATATAGATTACGTAAGCCTAACTTCAATCTTTCGCAAGCCTGTGTATTTTGCATGGCACATTGGCAATTTCTATTTATCGTTAATAAATAATAATTTATTTTTATTAAATTGTATTTAATATGATATTTTATTCAAAATTTTAAATTATTCTGTATATGAGACTGAAGAACTATTCCCTAAAGCTAAATTTTAAAAAAAAATGCTTTAAAAAACCCAAGTCCTATGAAACCCTAGCTATTTTATAAAATGAATTATTTAGTTAAAAGTTTTATGACGATAAAGAACATAAAAATTGAAAATCCATATTTCTCCAAACCCAGAAGAAGGATAAACCCCTGAGAAACTGTTTGCAGGTCTATTCTCTAAAAATTATTTTGGAAAAAAAAAATCTACAATCTATTTTATTTGCTTTTATTTTATTTTTTTTCTCAAACATTATTTTTAATACATTTCTAAAATTTTAATACTAAATAAAAGTTAAAATTATAATTGAAAATACAAATAAAACGTAGCAAAACATCAAATCAAAAGTTGGACGATGTTCAGTGTATTGAAGTATGTGGTTCGAACACAATGACAGCAAGTAAAAGAGATGACGGCACTTGTGTTTTTAGATCCTGTGGCTTGCCTTTACTTGCTACAGTTACATAATCAGCTACCCCATTCATTCAACAGGACGGTGATATTAGTCAAATAAGTAATTTCGGCAGGATAGACAAAGTCTTTTTTTTTTTTTTTTGCGACAAAAAGTTCATATGAATTTTGGTTGATTTTTAGAAAAATAACTGAGCAAAACTTAGTTTTATACAGTTGTTGATGAGTTCGTATTTGACTTAGATTCATGGTTTAAATCAATATAGATTCAGTTATTTATTTGTTAAATTTATTAGGACCTAAATTGATAAACAAGTTACATGGTGATACTAGTCGACCTATTATTTCTTAATAAATATAATATTATGACCAATCTTACATATATTTTATACTTAGGAAAAAATGCAATTTTAATCCAACAAATTTTGTTATTTCACTTTTCTGGTCCAATATGTTTGGTATCGTCAAAAATATTCTTTACGTTTAAAATTTTTAAACGATTTTAATCCATTACCTGCTACTACAGGTTTGTGTATTAGTCAAAGTAAGTTAAAGGTAAAAATTATCATTTTAAAAAGACTTAAATATAATTTTAGTCCTCAAAAATAGGAGTTATTCCAATTTTGATCCCTCTTTTTATTTCGTCACCAATACTAGTCCCACTTAAATTTTTTTGACAATTATAGTCATTTTTTATAAAAATACCATTTGTTTAACGATTGACCCTTTGACTAACGATTGACTAATTCACTGACGCTGCCGCCCCACCACTACCCCCACCAAGCCGCCCGGGCGGAAGTAGGGTGGTGGTGGTGGTGATGGTGACGGAGGGTTAGTAAACCGTTAGTCAAAAATGACTATAATTATAAAAAAAAAATTAAAGTAGAACTAATTTTGGTGACGAAATAAAAAAGAAGACCAAAATCAGAATAACTCCTATTATGAGGGATCAAAAATTAATTTATGCCTTTTTAAAATGATTATTTTTACCTTTGACTTACTTTGACTAATACAAAAACCTATTGTAGCATGTTAATGGATCAAAATCGCTTAAAAATATAAACGTAATGGGTATTTTTGACGGAGGTCAAACATATTGGACTAAAATTGCATTTTTTTCCTTTATACTTATGTCATGACTTTTATCCAATTACTGATTTTGATATTGAAATAAGAAGGCAAATTTTGAAACAGCTAAGTTTTGAAGATACTCATGGATCAAAACGAACTAACGGACAAATTTTTTTTTTTTTTTTATACAAAAAAAAAGTTAAAATCTAGATAATTCAAACTCAATACTATTAATTTTAAACTACAAATATCAATCCCTGAATTAGAGTTCTCTCGTAACAAATTTCACGCTCTAATCCGAGTTAAGGGTTGAGGGTTGGGGGAGGGAGTCAACAACTTGCAGGAGGTGAAGAGTATGAAACTTGTGGTGCCTATTGGAGTAGTATCAGAAATTAAGGGACCTACAGGGGTACTACAACCATTAATTAGTACAATAAGCTCGTACTACTTATTACTATCTCAGTTATTACTTATTAGGACCTACATGCGTACTCCAATTAATTAAACTACTAATAATAATAAGCAAAATCATTATTCTTACTCTTTTCCTCTTTTTCTCCATGGACAAAATACGCTTTATTAATTTTCTAATAATAATTCATAAAAATCTAATATCTATACATAATAGCATATTAACCGATCCAAGTTTGTAATTATAGGTCGAAAATATTACTATGAAAGTTAAACGGTAAATTAAGACGGTGAAAATTACCTACCTTTCTTTTCTTGTGTACAATTCATGTCATAGCTCGGGGAGCTGTATCTATTTGTCCAGATGTGAAAATAGGCAGATTTTAGTACCGAAAAGTATATTCAACAGAGCATATCTGTATTTGTTCTTTCTATAAATTTGTTGTTTTATACCATGAAACTTACCGAGGAAATTTTTAAAAAAAAAAAAAAATCCTAGCCTGATAATTATTAGCTGCCTAAGGACATGAACATTAAATTTCACGAGAGATGGTGGGAAGAAAAGGAACTGAAAATGGAAAATAAAAGAAAATAATGATAAGGATTAGGATTAATTAAGGAGAGATAATTTACCAGAGAGTAGTATTGCCACCATTATCTGAAGCAGAGATGACATTAAGAGGTACATGATAAGCTTCCGACCAAGACAACTGGTTGAGGCAAGTCGCCGACGGCGTCCCCCAACGGTAGCTTCCGGCCAACGACAAGGAGGAGGAGGAGGAGGAGGAGGAATCCTTTAAATGATTTTGGTTGATCTTTATCTTGTCATGAAACGGTCGCCTGAATGCTTTGATTTGTTCAGACCTCATTTTGTCCAAAATCTCACGAGAGATGCCGTGATTCAAAACTTGGAAAAAACCCCATTCTTTGGACGCTTCGGCTATGTCTCTCTTGCACTTGTCTCTTTCAAAGTCGCCCTTGTTGAGCTGATCAAGATCGATCAATGGCAGCTCGCACTCTTCCAGGATGAAGAGTTCATGGTGGCGGGGGATTTTCGGCCCACTGGGTTCGTTTAAGTTATCGAAGAGTTTGTTGTATGCCTTTAGAAATGGCGGATCCACTTGTGAATCTTCCATACTCAACATTTTATTGCTTTCTTGCTTCTCCTTGTGGCTTTCTTGCTTTCCTGTTTAAATAGGCAACTCTTTTAACCCTGCAAATGAATTCAATTTATCATGCTGAGAAGAAGTCGGCCCGATAGGTCGGTTCCAGAATGTATATAATAATAATAATATAAATCACCCCGAATGTTCCTCAATATTGAATTGCGGTAACTGGAATTGTAATTAGTAAGAAAATTATTTTTTAAAAAATTTTAAAATAATAACATTATTTGGGTAATTAAAATAGATAAAGATAGAATTATTATTGGGAGCATGAACAGAATTGCAAACGGCCTTAAAATCGTCCAAATTTTCTCTAATAAAATTATTCTGATTGTACTTTAACCGATGTACGTTTCTCTATATTGCTACTTCGAAAATTTAAAGTGCGGGTATGCCCTGATTGGGGGTGAGGGATGAAGTATTTAAAGCATTGGGAAAATGAATGAAAATGGCAAGGAAGATGGATGATAGCCTAGGACAAGAATTGAAGTCCAATAGAGAGGTAGATGAAGTGAATGAATAGATGATTTTTTTTTTTTTTTGGTTATAAGAAATAGATGATTAGAAGGTGTAATTAACGAAACAGCAAATAAGAGAAAAAGTGTATTAAGAATTTTTTCTTACTGAACTATATCCTTCCTTGTACATCCCTCTTTTATATAAAAATTTAGATACTTTTATAGTAAAAGAAAAGGACTCAAACTTATAATATTATAAAATAAATTATTTTGTTAAGAAAAAAATTACGGGGATTTCATTTTGAGAGACTGATCAAATTTCTATGTAACCTGTTCAATTCATAATAACAAATAAATTCTTTTAGTTGTGAAGAGATTATTATTGGATTTATATTACTTGTACTTAGGATAACATTCTTGAATATCCATCAAGTAGTAATTTACGTTGTATATGTGCAACGTTTGCAAGCTAGTTTTTTTAATTGATCTTAAATTCTTTAAAATCATCAGAAATTAAGGGCAATTCAACCAAAGAAGAAGAAAATTACTCCATCCCCGTCCTAAAAGAAATAGTTATAATATAACATTTTAGTTTTAAAATTTACCATCCGGAAAAAAGAAAATTATTGCTATATTTTTTAAAATATAACTTTTAAATTTTAATTGTAAACCACGTATAAATGAGGTATAATCATATTAATTTATACATTGAAGGTAATAAATTTATTAAAATTAAAATGATAGAATTGGAATTTTTTTAGAACAAAAAATAGACAGATGGATAGAGTACTGTCTTAAGTGGGCTAAATTTAATATTCACAGTCAAAAATCCAAGGAAGGTATATTTGAGTTTTTTCTTTTCTTTTTTAATATACAGTGGAGCACTTTTCTTATTTATCCTCGTTCAAAATTATTATTTTACTTTTCTCTTTTCTCTTAATAAAGATAATTTAGTAAAAAGAGAAAAAAAGGGTAAATAAAATAACAGATTTTTAAATATCACCTCTTAAATTACTATTTTATCTCTAATTTTACTAAAAAATAAGAAACGATAAATAAAAAAATATATAATATTTAATAAAATAAGGATATTTAATACCACTAAAAGACTTGAGGTCGGTTATGAGAAACTTTGTCAATGGTCCCTCCTAGCAAACCAACATAACGATGTCCATAATTGGCAGTGCCGACGTGCCTATATTTTAAGGCTTGGGTTGCAACTTGTAAATTATAAATTGGAATATTCCAAATTGAATTTTCATTTTCATTTTTTTTTTTTATGAGCTTCAAAATCTCATCTCACGATAATAAACCCTCACTCCATCATCTCTCCAAACTTTCTTGCCCCTCTAAATTTATCTTATATTCATTAAAATAAATAAGAATTATTTTGAGTAATATGTCCACTCTATATTTAGGGGTATGGGTTGAGTACTAAACAAATTGACAAGACGATCAAATAACAAATGATAAATCTAACTATGCGAGAGACTTGACGAGATCATAAAATAAAAGAAATAATAAATTTAATATTTGAAGTTCGAAACTCAAAATTGTAAATTTTAAAAAATATATATATAAAAATTGTTCACTACCTAGCAGCATGCACTTCATGCATGCAGATCTCAAAAGAGAAATTAAAAGAACCTTACTCCAATGATTTTGAACAAGGAGAAACATATATGATATCACAGAGAGCAAAGAAGTTGAACAAGAACACATATCACAAGAAAAGTAATCAACAATTGCATTTTTAGTCCAATAATAATAATAATAATAAAGAGATCCAACTTTTACTACTTTTTTTACTACTTTAGTACTAAGAAGACTCTAGACAAATTAAATTTCATTCCAAAAAAAATAATAATAATGAATATTTTTTTAATTATATTTTCTTAATCTTTTAAAAACAGATAATTTCATCACTTGTTTTTGACGTTAACCTTAAAGACCAAAAGCTTTTCGTTCTAATCTCAGTTGCGTTTTATTCCTTTTCTGCCCTTGTTGGCATAATAGTACAAGATTTATTATTATTTTTTTTAAACAGTCCCTCAAACTCAGCGGACAAGACGGACCGACAGGATTAGTTACACTTTTATTAAAATTAAAATAAATAAATAAATGTATATAGAGCAGTGTTGAGACTTACCCTCGTACCCCTTAATGTTTTCTCTTTTTTTTCTTTTTTTTTCAAACCCATATGAAGTTCTGACCATTTATCAGAAAAAAAAGAACGAACGGATCTTGTAGGATTCCTAAGAAATTCTTCCATTTTTTTCGAAAGCAGATGATTCATCATCTGCTTCTCACGTTCTGTGAATAGCCGGGACATTAAAGAATAGCCAGAAAGGCATTTCGGGAATCGATCTGATTCTATCTCTATTTGTTCCGTTTAAAGAAATGAAGGATCCCAAAGAATCGATCTTTCTTTTAGTTTTTGAATATTTATTTGATTGATTAATGTATGATATTCCGAATCCTCATTACTAATGAAATCCAAACGATCTCTGGATTGATCAGAAGATCCTTTCAGTTTGCTAACATATGTTACTTGAACGAAATTAGATTTTGTGAAGTCATGTTGAATATTTTACGATACATTCGGTACCTTACTAAAAAATCAATCCAACTACACATTGTATAACCAAATCAAAAAATGAGAAATTGTACAAGAAAATCACCACCAATATAATGCACGTGCGAGATTTTGCATAGGTAAGACCTCCACCTTTTATTTATTTATTTATTTTTATGTGATCAAAGCAGAACCTCGGTCATGTAGCTTTCTAGCTAGCACGAAACATTGGCTGGATGGTCAATTAACTAGCTACTAGAAACTTACATAGATTAATAAAAATTAACAATACTTTTATTAAAATCGGCTCAACTATAGAGAGAATTTTAAAAATACTGTCCAGAATTGAAGAGAAACTAATGCATATATCGAACAAACTTTCTTAAAAACATTACAAGATTTATTTACACGAAAAATTTTCAATTTAGCACGAATATATCTCGTCATATACATAATTGATGACTTTTAATGCTATATTTCGAGTTATACGTAAAAATTACAATTATGTATCTAAAAATATTCCTTATATAACATGAAAAACATTTGTTATTTATTTATTCGGATAAAATAATAAATTTTTTTTCTTTAATATGGAGAGGTATGAACTATTCTTGATTAATTAAATATGAAAAAACTACAAAAGAAATCATTCCTCCTATTAAGCATCACTTTCATTTCATTATGAGCCATCAAGGTATCAACTAAACATCCATAAATCCAAATCAAAACACCATCCAAGCACATCAGGTTAACAAAATCATTATTGGGTGAAGGGTCAATTAATAACCATAATTAATTAAGTATTAGAAACTTAAATAACTATTATAATATAAATCATCAAAACTAGCTTAATTAATCATGATATTTTAGGGGAAAACTAAGTTGCGATTACTTACAACTTTTTTCTTTTAAATAATAATAATCATATTTTCAATATAAAAAAAAACCATATATTCAAACAATACATTAATCACATACCCTCTAAATTTTAAAATTTTCAATTTCCTTCAAAACTCTACTCTACATTATTTTGACTTTGTCCATACATTTTTTCATTTGGTCCCATAAAACCATTTTTTACCAAACAAAAAAAACGTTTGCGATAAATACACTGAAAAGATGTAAACAAACAAACATAGAGCAATAATTTGCGGGGATATCTACCATTCAAATTAAAAAACAAAAATTAAAAAGAGAGAGAGAGAGAGAGAGAGAGAGAGAGAGAGAGAGAGAGATTAGAAAAAATTGCATGACTCTTGTAAATAATTTTAAAAAAAAGAATTAGCCCACATGACCATTCAGAACTATCATATCAAAGCCTTCACATCCATGGATATGATTGTCAATTTGTCATCATTATATACAAGTAATGATTTATTCGTTGAAAATTCTACTAATTTTATCTAATGGTAGATCATAGATGTGACATGCATTTATTTATTTGAAGTGTAGCTTTAAATATAACATAAATATTAAAAAATCAATGAAATCACCAACTTGCACGACACAAACTTCATAATTCAGTGATTTTGTACTTAAATTAATTGCATTATTTATTACGATGCAATATCACACCAATAAAATAGATGACTTCATTTTTTAATACAGCATGAAAATAATTCGGTTGAATAAATATAAAGGCCTTACTTGGTAAATTTGCAGTTACAGAACTTTGACTAAGCCACTTTCAACAGCCAACATGTACACAGTCCTGCAGCAGTTCAAAGAAAAAGAAAGGCAAAATTAGTAAAATAACGAATAATAACAAAAAAAAAAAAGTAAAAAAATTCAGTAATTATGGTTTGTGCATTGCATGGCAACCCAGGAAATAACCCTTCAAATTTTAAAAAATCAGATACTGCCATTTATGTACTATATATATATATATATAAAAGAGAGTATTATGAATTTCTCGAAATAATAGTTGTGATCGTTGTATTATTTCAATTAATTATTATGTTGAAATGGAGAAATATCGTAAAAACAAAAGAAAATTAGTGATAACAGGGAGACGAAAAACCTCTTATAGAAGGATGGAAGAGAGGAAGAAGATAGAGGGAAGTGGGAATTTTATTTTGAAGTGGGGTGTCCCAAAAATTTGGAGGAAGGAAGGGTTTATATAGGGGGAAAACTAGAAGGATGATCAATGGGACAATGGGAGGGCCATTGATGAATGATGAATAAAGTTGAATTGGATTTGTGATAAGGATTGAAATTGTGAAGTTATGCTTATGAGAAGAACACGCGGCTTAGATTATATTCAATCAGAATAAGAGAAGAAAAGGTATGGGTAAAGGGGGACAAAAAAAGGAAAGGATAGGGGGAATTGATTTTTCTCGCTACAATGGTGGATGTAAATGTAAAAGTGTAACCAATGAATGATATCCATTGCAAGACTATGGATTTTCCAATATCTCTTTCATTATGCAAAATTTATAAAAATGGTCTAATTGATACCAAATCATAGCCATATAAATTTGTGAAAATGGTCTAATTGATACAAAAAATACAATTTTTTTTTTTTTTTTTGGGGTTACTTTTCTCTTCTGATAACTTATTTTTCCAAAAAGCAATGTCTAGGACACTTTAAGATTTAAAAGTTAAAAATTGCATTAAAATTTTACAATATCTTATATTAAAAGAAAAAAAAAATCTTCAACTTCTTAAATATCTTACATGAAAAATCGAAGAATACAATCTAACGAAAAAACACAACAATTCTAAGACAAGAATGAAAGATCTAGACCAACATAGAATCTATTATGAATGAAGTTAACATGGGTTAGTTACTGAATTTACTGAATGGAAAAAATGCACGAATGATTTCTGTAGTATGATATCATATGAATTGTAACTTTAAACATTTGGTAGTCAACACATTTAGTCATGTATATTTCTATACACAGTACATTTGGTCCAATTAACAGTTTTGAAAAACACTTAACAACAACACCCCAATCTATCAATTCTTGATGCTATGTGGATTATTTTAGTAATGAAAAATACACGAAGTGTCCTTATAGCATGATATAGTATAAATATAATTCTAAACATATGGTAGCCGACACATCTAGTCCCAATCATTTCAATAGACGGTATATTTAGACTAATCAATGGTTTTTTGCAAACACTTGACGTCAACCCTTCCAATCGTCAACTCTCCGTTCCACATAGATTATTTTATTAAGGAAAATGCATGAATGATACATATAGTATGACATGGTGTCAAATGTAGTTCTAAACATTTGGCATTTTAGTCCTAAACATTTTCATAAGCAGCATATTTAGTCCAATTAATAGTTTTTGCATGTACTTAACGTCAACCCTCCCAGTCCGTCAACTTTTGGTGTTACATGGATTATTTTATTAAATATTATATTTTTATGCTATGTATAAAATATTAGTTTAAATGTTTTTTTGTCCCTCGTAATAGAAGTCGTCTCACTTCTGATTGCTCTTAAAATATGGTCGAGAAAACTAGTCCTTCTTAATTATAAATACATCACATTTAGTTGTTTTTAATGGAAAAATTAGGAGATAATGGTTTGATACTTTTTGACTAAATTGACTGCTAATCTGTTCGGTTTGAATACTAAAGCTTTACTTGTATTAAACTATTTCTCAATTTTATATATCGATTAAATGTTTTAGTTAAAATTATTTATATGTTTTACATATGTCGTCCATTTATATTATGTAATTAGATGATAAGGTGTCTGGTGTGACACAGTAGATCTCATCATTGGTTAAAAGACATAATATATAAATGAGGTTCGTAACCAAGACAGTTTTGGACACACTGTCGGTTTAGGTTATTATGTGATTCGGAAATTGGTTTTTCTAAACTAATTGAATCATATAGATATGCCCAGGACATATTGAACTTGACAAATTAGGATGAATTGTCTTGTACTGATTTAATAGACTATTCAATCCTAGTATTCTATCTCTTAATCCCTAGACTTGAGCAGGCATGAGGATTATACATAGTGTACTTTGATCTGCTAAAGAGTGAGGTCACTTGAGACCAATAGTCTCAGTAGGTTGGATACGCGTGTTTAGTTGCTTGGTGTGCTGTTGCTTGATTAAAGGAAACCATGTACCGGTGCTTCCGGGGTGATGTGCTCCTGAGATGAGCTCGTTATGTTATTATACTAAACCAGACCGGTGGACTTATATCCGGTATAGTAAAAAGGTCGAGTGGTACTAATCTCAGATTATAAGAAGTTAATTAATTAATTATCAGTAAATTTAATGAGCACTATATCTTTGATGGGGGGAGACTAAAGAATAATTAATTTAGTTGTTCCGACAGCAATTCTGGTGTAGGATGGTAGTGTCATAATTAATCCGTTAGTGGTACGATTAATTATGTAGTGAGTTAATTGATAAAGTAGAATTAATTATTTAATTAATTATTCCTAAGAGTTAATTAAGTAATTAACAAAGTGGAATTAAGTAATTAACAAAATAGAATTAATTAATTAATTAAGTTTTAAAGTTCAATTGGAATTAGGAAATCCTTTTGGATTTGGAAATCCAATTAGATTTGGAACCTAATTGGATTTGAAAACTAATTAATAATCCTAAATCCATTAGGAAGGCCAATCATAAACCAACTTGGAGTTTCTCTTGTAACTCTATGAATAGACAAGAGAATGGCAATTCAACACATACAATTTCATAAGTTTTTAAGACAAGAAAACTAGAGAGAGAAAAGAAGTTCTTCAAGTTCTTTTCTTCCTCGAAGCGCGTGCCCAAGACCAATCAAGCGGCGGTCCTTCTCCAAGATTCCGGGCCGGCGCATGAAGATCGTAGGCGGCGGCAGCGAGCTATCGCGGCGGCGCGTGAAACCACACGCAGTAGTGTGCAGCAGCACGTGAGAGCGCGCGCGGTGTCGTTAGAGATTCCGAGCAGCAAGCTTGGAATTTTCGAGTTGAATTTGTGGTGATTGCTGATCGTTGGTTCGTTGGTTCATTGCCCACACAACGTACGAGCTGGTCTTAAGTCATATGAGCGATCACCTAAGTACACGCTTTAAGAGGTAATTCTTAAACTTTCGCTTTAATTAGGAATTTATTGTTGTCGAACAAGTAAAAGCTAAAATCTTGCGCAATGTTATTTCAAGCAACGATTGGAATAGTAATTATGCTAGAGCTTAGGCCTGGTCAAGAGTTTCGATTCTGGAATGCATAGCACGAAAGTGAATTTTTGACACTCAGTTGTAAATCGTTTTAAAATACTAAAAATTATTATCAATAACACTCAGTTGTAAATCGTTTGTTGTTTACAGTTTGCATACAGTTCCAAGAAATACAGGATCCAATTTTTATCCATCATTTAAAAAAAAATAAAAGGGAAAAATAAAGTGATAAATTAATAAATCGACGAGCATTATATCTTTGACACGGGGAGATAATGGAATACATAATTAAGTAGAACCAAAAGTGTTATTCAATTTGAGTTGTAGTTCCATAACTAATCCGTTAGTGGTACGATTAATTATGTATTGGGTTAATTGACAAAGTGGATTTAATTAATCCTTGGGTCAATTGGTTGTTAATCAGTTCAGAAGAAGGATTGGAGTTAATAAAACCCAAACCCAACAGGAAGGCCTAACCAAGCCCACTTGAGCTCTCTCTTGTATCCTTCTATATAAGACACAAGAAGCAGCCCCAAACGAGACAGAGATTGTCATTGTAAATAGAACACAAAGTCCTAGAGAGGAGTAGTGCGAATTTCGAGAACAAAAATCTTGGTGCGGTGAGTTCAACTCGGTGGCGGTGCGTGGACCAGCAGCAGCTTCAGTCGACGGCAATGTAATTCGGTCAGTCAACGGCGATGGAATTTGGCCTATCAGCAATGGCGCAACTTTTGAGGAGTTTTCTTGTGCTGGTTTTCTATCGGTGCTGATTCAGAAACTTTTGATAAATCGTTACCCACACAACGTCCGGACGGGTCTTTGGGAATACAAGCGAATTCTCAAGTTCACGCTTCAAAGATCAGTTCTAAATCTTCAGCTTTTAATTTAGATATTGTTATGTGATTGCGTAACAAATTCGAACAAGGTAATCCAAGATCCTGTGCTATGGTTTTTAAGAGAAAATTTCAAATCGGATGGCACGAACCGAAATCTTTCATCTATAACTTTTCCCCCAGGACTTACCCCCCAACCTAGAGTATCCAGGCGGGGAAGTAAAATTAATCCTTGTTCATACATAGGATTGGTATGAAATGTGCCACTTCAAATAGGTTCATTACTCCGGTCCAGAAAACGATTAAACCAGGTTTTTACGTGTTACTCACCCATCCGCCACTGAAAACACCACTTCCCATCTAACTTGCATATGTTAAGGATGCCGCCAGCGTTCATCCTGAGCTAGGATCGAACTCTCCCTGAGATTTATAGTTGCCTTACTTATAGCGTTCTTGTTCGCAGACAAAGCGGATTATGAATTGTCTTTCATTCTAGGGCATAAATTGTATCCATGTGTTTCATATTCGCCCGGAGTTTGCTCCCAAAAATATAGCCACCAATTGCATCTTATTTATTCTCATATAATCACGGCGGGG
This sequence comes from Knoxia roxburghii, assembly GCA_030378225.1. Taxonomy (NCBI): domain Eukaryota; kingdom Viridiplantae; phylum Streptophyta; class Magnoliopsida; order Gentianales; family Rubiaceae; genus Knoxia; species Knoxia roxburghii. Next base: position 36,258,018 of record CM059420.1, on the reverse strand, counting down.
GCGGGGGACAAAGCCAAATACAAAAACTCATATTGGGTTTAGGGACTGGTGTGAAGTCATAACAATGTAGCCATACTAGAAGGTGCAGCTGGATCACCTCCTTTTCAGGGAAAGCTAATGCTTGTTGGGTATTTTGGTTTGACATTGCTTCACACCCAAAAAGAAGGGACCTACGTCAAAGAGCAAATACTCTTCTCAAAATCTCACTCAAAAGGTGCTAAGTTGGAATCCCATTCTAACTAAGGATTCTTGTGGTTTTGAAAAATCCAGCTACAGGAGAACTAGGAACTGAGATATTTCCACCCTTTTATGCCCGACTATTTGGTCGATATTAAGATCGCCAGTTTTAAGAATAAGTGATTGTCCTTCTCTGACCCTTATTACACAACTCGATAATAGACATCTAATGTGTTCTACTTATTGAATAGAGTTCTTTGGTCGGTCTGTGACCCCCATCTTCGAACTGAGACAAAGAAAGATAAATCATTTTATCTTGCGCTTATTAGTTTGAAACTAACAAAAATAGTATTAATTTTTTTTAAATTATTAATTAAATATAAATAAACAAAAAAAATTCTTACTTTCTAAATAAAAGACTGAACTAGGATTGAGAATGTTGACTTGAGGGACGGAGGAGGTTAGGTTAGCCGAATGATGGTTATCGGTTGAAAAAAGTAAGGTGCCCCTATTTTTCAGGGTAAGAAGGGGAAGAGAAAATGTCTCGAGCCAATGTTCAAGTACAAGACGCTACGACACTACTTAAATCAAAACACTTAATAGCATGTCGATACATTTATACAAAACTTCTACCCCGAGCACAAGCAATAAAATCGTAGACAGTCAAATGGAATCCAATCCATGAAACAACTAACTAAATGAACTTATTTATCTTTCGAATTATTCTACACAAAAGATATGCAGGAGAATTCCCCTTTATTCTTCATTTCTTTGTATTTGATTCTTCTATTTTAATATTTTAATATTAATAAAGATAAAGTAAAGAAAGTTTTTAAAACATTATTGAAATATTTATTTTACTCTAGTCTAAAGTATCTGGAACAATAGAAAAAACAAACTTAGAATACTTACTATAATGTTACTAATAATTGTACTAATACAATCCTTTTCAGGGAAAGAAAAGTCAAGTAAAAAACCCTTTTTTAGTTTGGGAATAATATTTTTGCCCCCCGTATTTCTTTTAGAGAATCTTCTAATCGTTTTAGAGCAACTAGAAAGAGAATCTTGAACCAGAAAGAATTTGATTCAAGTGTAAGATACCGATCTAGAAGTTTTAGCAACTAAACCACTACCAGTACCGTCTTTGACATTTTATGGGCCCTAGGCAAGAGCTCCTTGTTGTGATTTTCTAATCTCTTCATTACATTTTTTCCTCTTTCTTTTTTCACATCAAGACAAATGTTTTTTGGGAAACATAATATACAAAAATGGAAAAAAAAAATAAAGCAATTTCGAAAAAAGAGCAATATCACTTATTTTTTTGAAAAAGACCCCTGCTTGCTTGCAAATCGAAAGAGATTAACAGACCAACTGCTTGCCACCTTGCTTGAAAAGAGGTATGCTGTGTGTGTGTGTGTGTGTGTTTTTTTTTTTTTTTTTTTTTCTGCTTGAAGGTAGAATGTTCTTCTAAATTGATATTATACTTTTTATAATTTTTTGATGAGAAATTTTCCAGTAACAAGAGATTGAGAAAATAAGTAAAAGTCATTGTAAATTTTTGGGGAAGATTGAGAGTTTTCATTTGCATTAATGGTAAATTTTGGGATATTGAAAATTTGGAATGAAAATAATAGGAAAGTAGAAGGGAAAAATGAAAGGTTGAAAAAAGATGAACCCATATTTTCGCAAATTATACCATACACCTAGGAGTAAATGGAGGGTTTTACACCCACCCGATTTTTTATAAAAAATCGGGTTAATGACCAAAAAACCGGTAATGGACCGGGTTTTTTGGTGTGAGGCATTCTTTCAGGGCATTAAATGATGCACATTTAATGTGCCTGAAGGAAAAGAGTAGTTGATGCGCGCTTTATGAGCCGTGTTCTGTCGGGAGGTACTTCTATCTACGTTTGACAAGACGGGAAATCCTTGGAAGGATGATTTTTTGCTCCATTTTTTTGCCCAGTGGACAAATAATGATGACGGGTGATGATAATCGAGCTTGAAATTTGGTATATATCATCATGTTCATCGTCAGCGTGTTTCAAAATTTGAATCAGAGCATTGTGGAATCCGAGTATCCGGGCGTCGATAGTTTATGTAAACTCGCATTTTGTTGTGTAAAGTCGACAGTTTACATAACCATTATGGAATCCGAGCATCCGAGGGGTGATAGTTTATGTAAACTCGCACAGTGTTGTGTAAAGTCACGAGTTTACATAAGCATAGTGGAATCTAAGCATCGGGGCAGCGATAGTTTATGTAAACTCGTATTGTGTTGTGTAAAGTCACGAGTTTACATAAGCATTGTGGAATCTGAGCATCTGGGCGGTGATAGTTTATGTAAACTCTCATTATGTTGTGTAAAGTCGCGAGTTTACATAAACATTGTGGAATCCGAGCATCCGGGCGGTGATAGTTTATGTAAACTTGTCTTGTGTTTGTGTAAAGTCACGAGTTTACATAAACCGAATTATATAGTTTCTAATAAGTTCTAAGGGGGAAATAGCTAATTTCATTGAAGGAGGTTTATGTGTTTGTAACAGTGCCGGATATCGTTCTACCGTGCAAGTAATATGTTGTGGTAGGTTATTGTTTATTGTATATTTTTTCGTCTTTAATTCATATGGATTTGATGCAAACTTCCACCTTTCTTTATTCGTTTCAGATTCGGAACCAGGGGATGATGAAACAATGCCTTCTCTTGTCGATAGAACATCCGAGAGTGAGGAGAAAGCTTATGAACTTTATAATTCATATGCTTGGGATCTTGGTTTTGGTATTCGTTTAGATAAAGATAGAAAGAGAAGTGACAGAACCAGATATTAGAGGAGAATTGTTTGCTGTAAATATGGTAAGAAGAAGGAGAATTGTAAGATAGACCAAATATTCACCAAGCTTGATAGTCGTTCTGATTGTTTGGCTTGTATTGAAATTAAAATGAGACCGAAAGATGGTTTATGCGTCACAAAGCATTTTCAAAAGCATAATCACGTTATGTGTCCGAAAAAGGAAAGACATTTGTTACGTTCGCACAGGAAGCTGTCCAGATAATCTATTGATTTTTTCCATGCAATGAAATCTGCGGGGATATCTGTTCGTGATAGTTACAAGCTCCTTTATAAAGAGGTTAGTTTTGTTCGTGTAAAATGCTTGTTATTTGCATACAACGATCGTATTGTTATGTTTGTGTAAAGTGGTAGTATGTTTATGTAAACTACAAGTTTACATAAACATACTACCACTTTATGTAAACTACAAGTTTACATAAACGTTTTTGTAAAATACCAGTTTACATAAACGTTTATGTAAACTGGTGGTTTACATCAACATTTATGTAAAGTACCAGTTTACATAAATGTTTATGTAAACTACAACTTTTCATAAACAAAATATATCAGTATTGATATAACTTGTGTAAAGTACCATTTTGTTTATGTAAACTGCCAAGTTAAATACGGTAAAGAATTATGATGTTATGTAGGCTGGAGGTCGATCAAACGTTGGTTTTACACAAAGGGATGTATACAATTAGCTGGAAATGAAAAAAAGAAAATACATTGATGGCAGTGATTTCAATACTTTGATTGAGATATTGAAATACAGGGCTGCTCTCGAAGAAGGTTTTTTCTTTGATTTTGAATTGGACAATGAGTCTTGTCTAAAAAATATTTTTTGGAGAGATGGTCAAATGAAGAGTGATTACAAGCTGTTTGGTGATTTTTTAATCCATGACACCACGTATTGTACAAATAAATATGATTTGATATGTGGTCCATTTATCAAATTGGACAACCACAGGAAGAATGTGATGGTTGGAATTGGTTTTATGAGGGACGAAAGAGTTGAATCATTTGTTTGGTTATTATCTACATTCTTGAGGACGATGGACAATAAGCATCTGATAACTGTAATGATGATCAATCAGCATCCATGGGAAGGGCAATTCAAGAGATATTTCCTGATTCATGGCATCGTCTTTGCATTTGGCATATCATAAAAAAACTCTGAGAGCAAAATTGGTTTTCTCATACAGTAGGCAGGTTTTCGTGAGTTGTTTTATAGATTGCTCGCTAAAGTGGACACCATTGACGAATTTAATTACCACTGGAAGAGGTAAGTGATTAGACTTGTTCATTTTTACATAAACGACTGTTGTAAACTGTCAGTTTACAAAAATGTTTGTGTCAACTGTGAGTTTACATAAATTGTGAGTTTACATAAACTGTCAGTTTACATAATCTTACAACATTTTGATGTGTTTTCAGGATGGAATAAAAATATGGATGCGAAGACAATGAGTGGTTAATAAAAACTTACGAATCAAGGGAGAAGTGGTGTCCTGCGTTAAGCAAGGATTATTTTTCTAGTGGAACATTATCTTCCCAGAGGTGTGAGAATACAAATAACTCTATTTCTCGAAGATTGTCTAAGACTTCAACATTATGTGATTTTTACCATCAATTTGTGGATGTTGTTCTGGATTGGCGATATCAAGCTGCTTGCGAAGACCATAGGTGCTTCTATGGCAAGGTTGACGTGCCTGTTAAACAATGTCTAATGTTGAGGCATGCCCGTGAAGTGTACACACTTGAGATGTACACATATTTTGAGAAGCAATATCTTAATATGCTAGAATTGAAGATGGAACAGAAGTCCCAATCAAATGGTGTACATATGTTTGAAGTTTGGATTCCAAAAGAAGATGAGGATAATCCCATATTCCAGCACGTTTTCATTTACGATGACAATGATTATTCTGTAAAGTGTTCATGCAAGAAGTTTTCTGAAGTTGGGATTCTATGTTCTCATTGCTTCCGTGTCCTTTTTTAGAACAATTTTACGGTATTCTCTATATGCTGATGTCAATTATGTAAACTAGTTAAAACTGATATAAAACAACATAACTAATCTGGTTTTCCTTTTTTTTTTTTTTTTTTTTGCCCTTTTTGTAGAAAATAACACAAATGTATATCCTCGATAGGTGGACAAAAGCTGCTTCAGTTTCCCGTTGTGAAAAGTCTAATGTTTCAGAAGTGTTGATGTGTTCGCCATCAATTTTTTCACCATATTTGTGGAGGGCAGATGCTAGTAGAAGGTATTTTGATTTAATTAGATTATCGCATACCAGTGAGATTGGTCGCAGTATTTTGGATGAGTACTATATGAAAGCCAAAGATGCACTTGCTGCCCAAGCTGATATTTTCGATGAGAATTTTGAATTTCCTTTGTCGAAGAAGATTAGAGACCCCACTTCTAGGAGGGCAAAAGGTGTGCGGAATGTTCGTTTTAAAAGTATAGTTGAGAAGAGGGTGTACAAAGCCAAATTGAAACATCAAAGGACAAATAAGGATTAAAAGCAACTTAGATGTAAAATGTTTCTTGTATAGCACAGTTCGTGTATGGAAACCGTTGCTTTTCTTGGTATAATGTACTGATGTTTCATGATTTTCTTGTGTACAGTACTATTTTGTTTATGTAAAATCATGATTGTTGGTGTAAAGTAGTGTCTTCCTGGTTTATAATGATGTTGGCTGGTTGTTTTTGACGTGGTGCTGGTTGTAAACTGACAGTTCTGATCTCGTTATGTAAACTAACTTAAAGTTCTTATCTCTTTATGTAATGTAAGAATTATGATCTCGTTATGTAAACTAACTTAATGTTGTGATCTTGTTATGTAAACTTAATATTCTGATCTCGTTATGTAAACTTAATGTTCTGATCTCGTAACGTAAACTTGAAGTTCTGGTCTCCTTATGTAAACTGACGTTTCTGATATCCTTATGTAAACTGGGGGTTCTGATCTCGTAATGTAAACTGAAAGTTCTGGTCTCCTTATGTAAACAAACGGTTATGATATCCTTATGTAAACTGATATTTTCTGATCTCGTTATGTAAACTTAAAGTATTGATCTCTTTATGTAATCTAAGAGTTATGATCTCCTTATGTAAACTGACAGTTCTGACATCGTTATGTAAACTGAGGGTCTTGATATCGTTATGTAAATTTACAGTTATAATCTCTTTATGTAAACTGAGGGTTGTGATATCGTTATGTAAACTTACAGTTATAATCTCCTTATGTAAACTGTAAGTTTACATAAACTGACAGTCAATGTAGAAAACAGCAACAACAAATATAAATCCGTTATACATGAACATAGTTAGTTATCATTCGAATATTTGTTTTTATAGTAAAATTCAAATATCTTTCTCTTGAGCGGAACTAGGAGGGTATTGTGTGGTGACATTAGCAAGTTAAACAGGTACTTCACCCTCAACGTTTGAAAGTCATTCTTTCCTCAAAATCATCGTCTGAATCCACTTCAACGATCTTTTTTCTTTTGCCGAAAACCGCATCAACAATGGCAAAATCACTTTACATAAAAAAACCAGTAGTTTACATAAGCAGATCAGAGGATGATTTTTCTCGAATTATGAGCATTCTAGTCTTAGAAACAACTATTTACAACCAAGAAACGGACTTCACATGAAAAAACAGTACTAAAACAAGCAAATTAGCACTTTACATAAACATCCAGTAGTTTACATAATCAAATCAGACGATGATTAAACACGAATTATGAGCATTATAGACTTAGGAACATTACTTTAGAATAAAAAAAAAAAAGGGACTTTACATTAGAAACCAGTACTTTACACAAGCAAATAAGCACTTTATAAAAAAAACAGTAGTTTACATAAGCAGATCAGACGATGATTTTACACGAATTATGAGCATTCTAGTCTTAGGAACACCTACAACCAAAAAAATGGATTTTACAATATAAAACAGTACTTTACACAAGCAAATCAGCACTTTACATAAGTTACCAGTAGTTTGCATAAGCAGATCAGACGATAATTTTACCCGAATTATGAGCATTATAGCCTTAGGAACACTACTCTACAAACAAAAAAAGGAACTTCACGTGAGAAAACAGTACTCTAAACAAGCAAATCAGCAATTTATATAAACAACCAGTAGTTTACATAATCAAATCAGGCGATGATTAAACACGAATTATGAGCATTATAGACTTAGGAACACTACTTTAGAATAAAAAAAAGGGACTTTACAATAGAAACCAGTACTTTACACAAGCAAATCTGCACTTTACATTAAAAAATCAGTAGTTTACAAAAACAGATCAGACGATAATTTTACACGAATTATGAGCATTCTAGTCTTAGGAACACCATTCTACAAACAAAAAAGGGATTTTACAATATAAAGCAGTACTTTACACAAGCAAATCAGCACTTTACATAAGTTACCAGTAGTTTACATAAGCAGATCAGACGATGATTTTACCCGAATTATGAGCATTATAGTATTAGAAAGAACTATTTACAACCAAAAAAGGGACTTCACATGAGAAAACAGTTTACATAAACAAGCAAATCAGCACTCTATATAAACAACCAGTAGTTTACACAAGCATATCAGCACTTTACATAAACAACCAGTAGTTTACATAAGCAAATTAGACGATGATTTTACTATAATTATGAGCATTCTAGTCTTAGGAACACTACTCTATAACCAAAAAAAGGGACTTTACACAAGCATATCAGCATTTTACATAAATATCCAGTAGTTTACATAAGCAGATCAGACCATGATTTTACCCGAAATTACTGAGAAAACAAAAAAAGGGAGTTTACATGAGAAAATAGTACTTTACACAACGATGTACTGCAAAAAATTACTCTCCGAAACTTGTTTGTCTGATTTCTCGCCGCCGATTTCCTTGCTCGGTCTCTTTACACCAAAAATATTTACAGTCCTCCCAACTGTGTTGCGTTTTGTATGCAAAAAAAATAAAGTACCACCATTATGAACAACATCCAGTAACCCTAAACTGCAAATATTAGTTCTACATTTGTTATAAACACACCTTTCATGCTGCTTTCAATTTTTTGGGCTTCTGCTTCACTCGTAACTAGCTTAACCCTAACCATTTCTTACGGTTTGATCGATTTTTTTGCTTCCCCCACTGAAAATCTATGTCGAATCGCCTTCTGCTGGTAGTCTCCTGTCATTCAAGTTGCTCGGTTGCGCGAACGATCGTGTTATTAATGCTTGCTATTTTTTCGAAACTCGTGGGTCGCGCGGTGAGTTTAAGAAGGACTGCAGCTTCTTCGAATGGAAAATAAATTTCCAACCCCTCAGTTTCCATTAGTTTTGTTCCTTCTTTGTGTAAAGTCCGTACAACCCGAAATCCAACAAAAATTTGAAATTTAATTTTGATGGGATCCGCGGGATTTTGATATAATGTAAACTGGACGCATAGGCCTGCTAATTAGGGGGAAGGTTAGGCGCGTTAAAGACACCCTCCATCTGCTTCCTTTTTTGCCTTTATTTTATTATTATTATTTTTTTTTTGCTAGGAGTACTCCATTTTACTTACTCGTAGTAGTACTATATACTAACTCCCATATTTTTCTCTTTTTCGTGGCTTTCTTTCTTTTCTTCTATTTATGTGAATGCGTTGAATTAATTTTTCATTTTGTTTTTATTTTATTTATTTATTTTTCTACTTATAAAACCCATTTTACAATTTTGGACCCCTCTCAACATTGGCCCTGGCCAATGTACTCCTTGCACACCCACCTAATTCGGCACTGATCACTAGATATATTATTATAAAAATAAATGTTCTACATTAGTAGTTTTAGCTACCCTATAAAAAGGATTAATCTCTGTTATAGTAGTCTTAGTAATTTTATAAATATGAAAATTAGATATTAAATTTTAGATATCTTGCACTGTGATATGGATTTCAATAGGTGCCTCTCGTAGATTGGAAAAAACATTGATTAAATTTTTACAATTTGTTTTCATTTTGATCATTTGAAAAACTTATTTTACCCTATCTCGTAGATACAGAATAGATGTATAAATTTCCGCTTGTAATTCAAATAAGTTTGAAATGATTGATTAGATATATCAAATACTGAATGAAAAAAATACACAATTGGACATATATAATGATCTTGTTACACAATTGGTTCTACACATTTGGAACTCGACAAATTTAGTCCTAAACGTTTATGAAATTGACACATTTAGTCTAATTTAACATTTTAGATAGGATTTAAAGGCTTACTCAGCAGCCGTTAAGTCACTTGTCATATGATATAGCTTACGTGGTTACCACGGGGCAGTTAATCGGTCACTCACATTCCACGTGGCATAAAATGCCACGTGGCAGCCAATCGTCCACTCACACGCCACGTGGTATCCACATAGGCTACCACGTGGCATAATTATTAAAAATTAGAGAAAAATACACAATTGATCCTATATAATAAACTTATTACACAATTGGTCCTACACGTTTGAAACTCGACAAACCACATAGGCTGCCACGTGGCATAATTATTAAAAATTAGAGAAAAATACACAATTGATCCTATATAATAAACTTGTTACACAATTGGTCCTACACGTTTGAAACTCGACAAATTTATTCCTAAATATTTCTAAAATTGACATATTTAGTATAATATAATATTTTCAATAGGGTTTAACAGTTAACTCAGCAACCGTTAAATTTTTATGTTATGTGGCACAAATGTGGCTGCAATCTTCCGCCCACATGCCACCCGTATGTGCACATGCCACGTGTCAGCTTTTGTCGACCTCGAATCAAATTAATTGATCATACTTACCCGATTTGACCCATGTTGACATTTTTTATTTCGTTTATATTAATATAAAATTACTTTTTTTCATAATTTTAACTATTTATTAATACGGGTTAAATAAGATTAGTCTAGTCAATTGATTTGATCCGAATTGTGACGGATTTAAATCCGACAAAAATAGATTGATTTGGCTTAAAATGTGGCAAACAAATATGGGTGGCTGCCACATGGCACCTTTATGCCATGTGGAATGTGGGTGGACAATTTGCTACCACGTGGCACTTTATGCCACGTTGATGCACGTGGCAGTCACGTGACATAAAATTTAGGAAAACGACTGCTGAGTCAGCCGTTAAACCCTATTAAAAATGTGAAATTAGACCAAATATGTCAATTTTAGAAATATTTAGGACCGAATTTGTCGAGTTTCAAACATGTATGACCAATTGTGTAACGGGGTTATTATATAGGATTAATTGTGTATTTTTTTTCCTAATTTTAAATAATTATACCACGTGACAGTCTATGTGGATGCCACGTGGCATGTGAGCGGACGGTTAGCTACTAGGTATCACTTTATGACACGTGACATGTGAGTGAACGGCTGCTGAATCAGCTGTTAAGTTGGTACAAAATCCATTAATTGAAACTTTTATGACCAAATTTGTCAAGTTCTAAACGTGTATAACCAATTGTGTAACAAAATCATTATATAGAACCAATTCTATATTTTTTTTTCCATACTTAATTATACTATCTGAAAAGCTAAGCGCTTTTTATTATGATCACACCATCCCTTATTATAAGTTGTTTAAAAGAAATATCCCCTCTCATTATTTATAATTTAACAGTCTACTTCTATTTGAAAGGAAAGTAATGATATTCATTCTGTTTTCTTACCACCACGTTTGTTATATAATTTGAATTATATTTATATTATTAACGACAATGTCCATGACACAATCAATCGAAATCCGTTCATGGCCAACGATATGGTTGTACTAGGGTTGTCTAGCTAGGACAAGGTACATGGTGTGTCCTTTTTTAGCTCTTCACCTTTGGTGCCCAAATTTGCATCAATTCTATAGCTGGAAACGCTAGATGGAGAGGAGGAAGGAACAAAAATAGCAAAATTATAACAATCAATCATTCACGTTTCTATCACCTATTCAATTTTGGTGCATAATTTCTTCCCACTTCATTTCATCAACACAATCCCAAGTGCTTTTAAACTTTAATGGAGGAATCAAAAGCCCTTTCTTTTGGTTCTCGTTCTTCCAAGTCCTCACTTTTAGTCCTCATCTCCGTCTGTCTGGAACAGCCCACATGATTATAACCTTACCCAACCATGTACCAATTGGAAAAGTATCTTAAATAGTTCATGTCGGCATCACTAATTCTATGCTACTTGCCTCAACGAATTCTTCCCTTTCTACACATTTTTTATGGGCTAACCCTCTCTCCTTGTTCTTGATCAAATTTGAGTGTGGGATGTTCATATCTCAAGGATTTTCTACATTTTTTTTCCATAACCACCTTAATTTTGTTGAACAATCCATGTTGAACTCCCTATTTTCAAATAATTTTACAGGCTTAAAATTATATATCCATTAAAACTTACTGACTATTTTATCTAAAGTTTGATATTAAATAAAAAGACACAAACAAAAAAAATTAATGCATTTAACTATTTTTTTTAATTGGCTTATATACTTTTTTTGGTTGGGTCACTTTTGATTTTTTTTTAAAATTTTGATTAATAAAAATAGTCACAATTAATTTTTTTAATCATTTTTAGTCATTTTTAACGAAAAAGTTAAGAGATAATAGTTTAACTATTTGACCACTAATCAAATCTATTTTTTATTTAATCATGATTTGTTTAACTCATTTTTTCAACCCAAACCCTACTTAATATTCAACTTACTTGAATTGACTCCCAATTTAAAACGACAGCCGAAATTCTAAATAGATTGAGCATTAGAACTCGGGTTATAAAATGAGTTAATCAAATTATAATTAAATAAAAACTAAATTTGACTAACAGTCAAATGAGTTAAACTGTTACCTCTCTAACTATTTCGTTAAAAGTATTAAAAGTGACAATAAAAAGATTACGCAAAATTATTTTGATTAACGAAAAATTAAAAGGAACTAAAAGTGACACACCTCTATTACGAGAGAAAAAAAAACATTAAATCTAATTTTTATCAATGATTTAATAAATAAAACTCTTTTCATAGCATAGAGGAATGAAACATAAACCATGTCCGAGCTACGTCCTGGTTCCGGGGCTTAATATGGAGAGGATAAATTGAGGTCAGAGTCGATCTGCCATCTTAGTAGGACTGCAAATTTAAGAGGCTGCATGTGCATTGCTTGCATGACCAACAGCATCTGTCCTCCTGATTTCTGCTGTTACACTTTATTATTAATATTATTTTTAAGAATTATATTTTATTGTACTATTTTATGCTATTGAGATATTTAGGGGAACTGCCTCTTTTTCATAAATTTTTATTTTTCGCACTTTGGCATTGCCTTCCTTTGACCTTGTTTTTTTGACAGTACCGTTTAAGATTAGATCAACACTTCACAAAACTAAAATTCAAAATAATACTTTTTAGATAAGAAGGATATGGCCTAGTAATTGATATTTTTTTACTTCAAATTATAGAGGTTCTGAGTTCGAGTCGCTCTGAAACACTTAAGATTATGAAAGTTTTGAATTTGAGTAACACCGGGATATTTACGAATATGAAAATTCTGAATTTGAATCACACTGAGAATGAATTAATAGAGTTTATGTATCTCTCTTTTTTGTTAAAAAAATAGTTTTTGTGTCACTATTCTTACCATAATCCTTGTTATTGTAAAAAGGTTATGCGTGTTTAAATTTTTTTTAATAAAAAAATTAGCTTCTTTCTTAAAAAATAATATACTTAAACAATTATTAAATTATGTCGTTTCAACTATCTTAAATTTCTCTTCTTTTCGTAAAAGCTTTTTTTATTAAAAAAATTGTATTCTCTATATAAAACAAATTAAAATTAAAAGAAATGTAAACAAACATAGTCTAAGAATATCATTTAATCATCTAATACTAGCAAAATATATATATATATATATTATATACAACACACACGTGCCATGTTGTTGGTACTAACTGTTCCAATGATGGCGGTATGAGGAGGTTAACGGTTGGAATTCGGCCACACATGTTTTATGTTTCCCATTAAAAAATTTGAGAGAAATTCTTTTGTTTAAATTTCTTCTTTTTCCATTGGGATCAAGAAGAGATTATTTTTTATTTGCCCCCCTCATTTCAATTTTTTGAAAATACTTGTTCCTTTCCAAGTATTTTCTTGAACCGAATTATATTTTTTTAAAAATAAACATTATTATTTTTTGAATTTTATCTGTTAGTAGGTTATTTTCTACTTTTGATTTATTCTTCATTAATAGATCCCAAATATTGACCGTAATTTGTTTATGTTATTTTTCGTTATTCCATAGTTCACATTCATGAATTCATTGATTGTGACCGAAGAAAATTTTGCTATATACTTATTTACTAAATTTTTTTTAGAGTTTTCATTCGAAATATCAATAATGTATATTAGAGATCAAATTCGTAATTCGATATATGATATACTTATAAATCGACTATTGGATAAATCTATCTATAGAGAACACAATACGTTAATAGTGATGCTTTTTTTTATTATTGATTATTTTTTAGATAAAAGACAGAGAGACCTACCTGATTTATAATTTGTATTAAAATCTTGTGAAAAATTGTATTCAAAACACAAAAAAATATCTTAAAAAACATGACATGAATCCTGCCCAATTAGTATTCAGAAAAAGAATTTTGTCTGCAACAACGCAACATAGGCTAATCAAGTCAAACATCCAACATGCCATCTTGGGCTGGCCTCTGGATTTACCCAAAAATTCAACAAAGCTGAAATGCAGAACCGTGGACAGTCGGAAAACCAAAGATTTGGCTATCCACAATTGGGAGATTCAATAATGGTCACCAAAAGTAATGCATGTCAAAGTCTCACAATCGGAGCAATATCCCACCAACCGGTAGCCCTAGATTTCTATAGTCACGTTATTATTAGGATAATTGTCCTAAACAAAATGACTTAAAAATTATTAAAAAAAATAGTCTCTTGCCAAGTACGAATTAAAAGATAAAAATGAAATCATAGATTTTTAAAAAATTATAGGTTGCTTAAATTTGTGGGATAGTATAATTTTGATCACTAAATATTTTTTATCGATAAATTACTCATTAATCTTTTAAATCGATATAACGATTAGGGCTGACAATTCGTGTTGTGTTCGTGTTATCGTATTCGGGTTGGCGTGTTGGCGTGTCGAGAAACCCCCAACCCAAACCCAACCCATTTAATTAATCGTGTCGAAAACTCCAACCCTAACCCGACCTGTTTATAATCGTGTCGACCCGAACCTAACCCGCATAACCCGTTTAATTGTTGATAGGTGATTTTTCGGTCCAAGTTTCGCCACAGAAAAAGGTGACTGAATTTGTCAATGAGACTAAAACATAAATGTTTATTTATAATAACACCATCTAAAATTTGAATCGATCAAATTTAAATCCATCAATTTAAATTTAACCATAACATTCTTATACATGACATCAACATAAATTTCATCAATTGATATTCTTTCTAATACAACCAAAATCCAATTCAATCCAACCAAAATAAAAAAAATACAAAGGTAATTACAATTAGAAATTTTAAATAACAAAATACCACCATAGGAAGTCGTGTTGAATTTTTGATTGGAAATTTGGAAGTTTTCTCAATTATTAAGGTTATAAAATTTAATTTTTTAAAAAATAATTTCTTGACGGGTTCACGTATCAACCCGCCAACCCGTCGTGCCGACCCAAACCCGACCCGTTATTTAAACGTGTCGACCCAAACCCGACCCATTTATTATACATGTCGAAAATTTCGACCATAACCCGCTTTTTTTCGTGTCGTGTTCGTGTCGGGTTATCGTGTCGTGTCAGCAATTGCCAGCCCTAATAACGATAATACTTTTGTTCAAAATTTTCGTTAATTTTAATGAAAAAACACACGTAAAATACAAATTAATTTGTTTAATATTCTAAATATAATGATTTAGACCCGGTAATAAAATAATTTTACTCTATAATATAATTAAAATCCTTTATTTTTCCAAATAATTTAGCTGAACATAATAAAATATTAAAACTCTTTAAAATAAAATTTCTAAGAAAAAGACTAAAATCTTATGAATTAAAATACTATTTCATATTTACTTCCCCGGCACCAACCCGTGTATTTTGGCAATATTTTGATTGTTGTTACATTGGTTACTTCAATTGAAATCCAAGATCGTGTGCTACTTCACTTTAAATGAAAAAATTAATCAAGAATACAATGTACTGTTGTTTTGCTTAGTTCATTAATTTTTAAGAGATTTTGGGGAAAAGGAAAAAGGATAAGGTCCCTCCAATAAATATTTAAAGTCAATCTTAACGAATTAAAACTTCTATTGTATTACTTTAATTTATTCAGAATTGAAAACTTAGAACATTGCATTAGAAACACCCAAGGGAATGCATATACTTTGATGGCCCATTTCTCTTCGAAGGAACAGGTATTTACCCAGTATCAGATAGAGGTAATCACATATTTAATTTCGCTAATTTTTTTTAAAATGTTAAGATTCTCACTTAGCTAAATCTCTCGCTCTAAAAAAACACTTTTGGCTGCAGGTCATATTCAGATTTTAGAATTCATCATCATTGGTGATTCCCTAATAACGATTGCACCATTAAAATAATTATATGAAACATCTCTCACATTTGTTCTCGAGTTTGGGTGAAATGTAGATCCTTATTTTTGAATTTCGAACGTGCAACACTTTCATGAATTTCTCATTTCAATAATTTAGTAGCTCATGAAATTGCTCAATTTGTTAAATTACATATTTCTTCCATTGTTGAATAATATGGTAGGCCAATGTTTCTGTTACAATTCATACTAAACGTTTTCTAATAAATTTAATACAAATTATGCGGTATTGAAGATTTGATGTTGAAGAATATATAAGGGAATTTTTTTTTTTTTAATACAATTTTGAAAGAACATACAAATTTAATACGATAAAAAGTTAAGTTTTTGTTTGGATAAGTAAAAGTGTTTTCTTTAGAAGTTTTAATCAAAAGTTTTAAGTTGTTTTATAGGAACAAATACCTCTCTAAAGTTCTAAAGTTATAATATTTTTTAAATTAAGTTCTAAGTTGTTTTATGAGTACGGTGCATTTACTTCATGAACTATACCATTTTTAGCACGATAGTCACCAATAAATACTTTGTACTCTCCACCTCTATCACTTCTCAATTTCTTGATCCGTTTTCCAAGTTGATTTTCAACCTCGGTCTTATAGAGAATGAATTTCTCCAATGCCTCATCTTTGCTTTTAAGCAAAAAAACATAGCAATATTTTGTGCTATTATCAACAAAGTTAATAAAGTATTTATTACCACCCAGTGTTTGAACCGATTTCAAATCACACGCATCACTATGTATCAAGTCAAAGGGTTCATTATCTCTTTCAACAGTTTGGAAAGATGACATTGTTAGTTTTTCCTCAACGCAAATTTCACATTTATGACTTTGGTCAATTTCAAACCTTGGGATATGATTCAAGTTAATTAATCGACCTATCGAATTATAATTAACCTGACCTAGTCTACTATGTCATAAGCTAGAAGACTCAATCAAATAAGCAGAAGAGGTAATTGCATTATTTTTGATAATCGTCATTACATTCATCTTAAACATCCCCTCGGATGCATACCCTTTCCCCAAGTACATTCCCGACTTTGAAAGAATAATTTTGTCCGACTCTATTACAACACGGAATCCATGTTTATTCAACATGAACCCAAAAATAAGATTCTTCCGGACTTCTGGAGCATACAGCACATCCTTCAAAGTCAACATTTTGCCAGAAGTCAACTTGAGCAAAATAGTTCCTTTCCCCTCAACTTTGGTGACAGCCGAGTTTCCCATGTACAACTTCTCACCTTGGGTCAGTTCGAATGTTGAGAAGTGGGCTCTATTGGTGCACACATACTTGGTTGCACCAGAGTCATACCACCATTCTTTATGGTTTGACTCCACCATGTTGACTTCGGAGACTATAGCCACCAAACTTAGGTCTTCTTTCGGTTTTTCCTGGATCACATTTGCCTCAGGGTTCTTCTTGGGAACATGGCATTCCGATGACATGTGACCCTGTTTTCCACACTTACCTTTAAACTTGAATTTCTGCTTTGAGACACCTCCCGATGCCCCAAGCTTGGCCCTTACCTTTGTCGGTGGTCCTAGCCTTATTCTTGAAGCCTCCATTGCCATGTTCCAGCACATTGACTTTGGCTTATGCAGGGTTGACCGACTTGATTTAAGTCTTCTTCAATCCGAAGTCTGACAACGAGATCCTCTAAGTTCATCTCCTTGCGTTTATACTTGAGATAATTTTGAAATCCCTCTAACTTGGTGGTAATTTCTCGATCATTGTCGCCACTTGGAAAGCCTCACTTACCATCATCCCTTAGACAGTTATCTCATGCAAAATGAGCTACAACTCATCCACTTGACTCATAACTGATTTAGAGTCAACTATCTCGTAATCAAGGAAGCGTCTAACCGCAAATTTCTTTTTGCCCGCATCTTGAATCTTGTACTTATGGTCCAAAGTCTCCCACATTTGCTTTGCCGTTTTGTACTTCCCATATATAGTATATATGGAATCATGCAATCCATTCAAAATGTAAATTGCGACACAGGAAATTAGAGTTCTCCCATGCCTCAATGGTATCTTCAGTTGTAGCATCATCACTCGTTTTCGGGAGCTTAGGGCGATCCTCTTTCAAGAATCTCGACAACCCCAATATAGTCAGGTAGAACAACATCTTCTGTTGTCAACTCTTGAACAACACAACAACCACTTTAAACTTTTCTAGTTTCTAATGGTAGCTCCCTAGCACGGTAGGGATTGCCACTTTAGGAGTAACCACTATACTGGCGGTGACGGCAGGATTGACCTCGACAGTGTTGAGAGCACTTGCAACAGGCATATCACTTGAAACATCCATTGGGAAAGCAAAAATGAAATATATCTTAAGATTGTTGAAAATATGAATAATTCGGCTGGTAAGTGAACAAGAAAAACAGGAAATTTTGGAGGCTTGTGAAGCACAATTTCCTTAAGATAGATTTGTCATCTCTATAACTGTGCTAGAGAGTACGTGAACAACTATCTCTTAGGATACAATGGAAAATCGTAAAGTCAGTTTTGCACAAAAACTGCCTTACCAACGAACAAGAACAAAAGCTTGAACACTAAGGGAAATTCTGGGAAGGCTAGAAAATACTTAGAGAGTTGTAGAGAGAATGAGGAGAATAATTCTTTATAAACAAAACTACCTTACCAACTAACAAGAACAAAAGCTTGAACACTGAGGGAAATTCTGGGAAGGCTATAAAATACTTAGAGAGTTGTAAAGAGAATGAGGAGAATTATTCTTTAGAAATGTAAGAACTGGTAAGTAGCAAAATGGAGGTTGATCAGGCCTGCCGTTTAAACCTATGAGTGGTTCGACATTCGTGTCCACAACGGCGGGCATGCACTCACACATAAGTTCAAGTTATTTCGGTCATTAGATCACACCCCTCCTCCTGCGCGTGCGCACGCGAGCGGGATGTATAATGTGTAATATGGTATAGGAATTTTCAAAGTTCACTCACAACATAAATGCTTATAAAGTGACTTTCCTTTCCTCAACCTTCCAATGTGGGATTCATATATTTCCCTTTAGCTTGCTTGTATCAATTTTCCCAAACCTCTCTTTCACACTATCTCTTCCAACAATATTTTGCTTTCAAAAGATGAGCCAAAAGCGAATGTGGTTGGGAGAGTAATCGCCATGCTTGTTTGGTGAGCAAGGCTATATTAAACGCCTTAAGATAGCGAAACCCCAATTCTCATGCAGTTTTCTTGCTTGTAAGCTCTCTCCACGCTGTCCAATGCACTTTTCAGGCTTCTGAGCTGGAACCCCACCAATATCTTGATATAAACTTCTGAATATCATCAAGAACTCCATCCAGGATAAAGAAAAAGCATTGCATTGCATAGTTTGGAATATCTTGCCAAACAGATTTTATCAAGACTTCTTTCCCAACCTTAGACAAATAGCGCTCAGACCACCGCTGAATGCGGTTTGCCACCCAGTCTCTCAAAGAATTGAAAACTTCTTTCTTACTTATGCCCACTAAGTTTGGCAATCCTAAATATTTGCCATGAGACAAAGTCTCCGGGATGCCCAGAATGACGCAAAAATCTTCCCTCAAATGAGCTGGGGTATTAGGACTAAACAGAACCCCAGAGTTTTCCAAGTTGATGCGTCGACCAGAAATTTCCTCATATGCGTTGAGAGCCCATTTCATATGGATAGCCTCTTCTGCAGTTGCGCTGCCAAACAACATGGTATCATCTGCAAAAAAAAAAAAAAAAAAGTGAGATTGTTGGTGCGTCTCAAATAACTGCAGTACCTCCTAAGTGACCACAACTTTGCAAATCCTACAGAAGACAATAGAGAACTTCACTACATAAATGAAAGAAATAATGTGATAAAGGGTCTCCCTGTCTAACTCCCATCTGCGGTGTAAGTTTGCCAACCTGTAAACTATTCAACAAAAAAGGATATTTGACAGATGTTAGAAAGCGCAAAATAGTAGCTATGAACTTCTCACTGAAACCGAGTGCCCTGAGAGTATCGATAATGAAACTACATTCTAGCCTGTCAAAGGTTTTACTCATATCTAGCTTCATACTCATCTGACCTCTAGTACTTGTGGATTTCAATTTCATCGTATGATGAGTCTCAAAAACAATAAGTACATTGTCAGTAATTAATCGGCCTTGTACAAAGGCCAATTGGGAACTCGAGATAACATTGGGCAGGACTTTTCTAAGGCGGTTTGAGACTACTTTAGAGGCAAGTTTATAAATAACATTGCAAAGATTAATCGGCTTGATATTGCAATATAATTTAGATGTCATAAATGGCTAAAATTAATCTTTTAAAATAAAAAATGAAAAGTCTTGAACTAATTTAGGGGTTCTCTGGCCAACCCTTTTTTCACTTGTAATTTATAAATAGTAATTTTAAAATTATAATTATTTATATTGCATTAAAATCTCATTTAGTTATCCCCTTATTCATTTACAGATATGTGTTTAATAACTCTCCAAGATCTTACTACAAATAATAATTTATCAAAAATCTTGGTCTTTTAATACATAATGAGTCACAATTGTCTACTCCCTCTGTCTCAAATTAATAGACGTTTTAGGGGTTAAATGTTGTCTCTTATTAATTGTCACTTTACCATTATCAATGTAATTTTTTTAGTTTTTCATATTTTACCCTTCCTCAAAATTTGTATGTGTATTGAATCCTACTACCCAACTACTATTTCATTAGTAATTTCCACTCCAAGTTGGTGTAAAAGAGGAAAACTTACTAGACTAAATCGTTAATTACTACTTTTTCTTGATAACAGTGAAATCTCTAAAATGCTTATTAATTTGGGACGGAGGGAGTATTACAAAATAATAAAACAAAAAGAAAAAAAAATTAATAGAATTATTGCCGGGGACAAAAATATAAAAGTTTGTGTTGATAAATGAAAATCAAAATATATCTGGGCCGACTTGGGGGTTAGATGGCGCACAATAATGGAGGGGTATTGAAAAGAAACCTTATCATTAAAAATAATATGAAAATATCGAAAGCATGTGGTATTTCTATGGAGGAAGCAGCACTTTTGGTTGAAATTGGAATGGGCCAATCTAATTGGTCTGCCGACGTACGTCATTCCTTGAGCTTGGAATTCCGTATTAATCACACCTGATTCCTCCACCCCACATGTTTGGGCCCAACTGTTTAGAGCATCCTAACTTGAATAACTTTTCTTTTTGTTATAGAGCATCAAACAAGTATGAGAATATTGAATGGACAACTTTTATGGCTGAATTAATTTAAATTTTTTCTTTTACAAATTAAAATTAAAAAAAATCGAAATTTAAAAATCATCTTCATTATTCACCAGACCCCCCAGGAATGTTTTTGGTAGCTGGAAAACCAATGTAATTAATATTTAGAATAGATATAAAAATTTTGTATAATTAATTTTAAAATATATATATATATAACACAAAATTATTTTTTAGTATATTTCTAAAATTTAAAAAGACTTGTAATCTAAAACAGGGTAATAATAATTGGAGAGGTCAATGTATACCTTCTTATAGTTTGGAAAAGTCTCTAGACTCGTCGCCAAATTATATCATAGTTTTCGAATTATCATGGATAATAGTCCCTTGTATAGAGTTTATAATTGTCATCGTTTCTCCCTCTAACCAATATAATTATGTGATTTGTCAGTTGGCTATCCTGCAATGTAGTTCTAGAACTACCATATACTAATTGATTCTTATAGTTTAAACAAAGAATCAATCATTTATTAATTACTATGAAATTATAAATTTTAAGGAAAAAAAAAAGAGGGATGTAACCCAATGGTAGGCACTCCCCACTTAAGACAATAGGTGTTGAGTTCGAGTCACATTTGTATCAAAAAGAATTTTTTTAAAAAATAAATTTAAAATAATTTGTAAAATGACACCTAATTATCCTTTCAGCCCCTTCAATCGCTCTTGAATCAATTCGTATACAGTACTACTCTAGTAGTACCGTGTTATTGTATCCGTCCCTAAATTTTCACTTTCCACCAGTTGCAGCACGAGCACGTAGTAGCACATTTATTTATTCTTTTTTCTCCAACCCTCTCTCTCTCTCTATCTATCTCTCTCTCTCTCTCTCTCTCTCTCTCTCTCTCTCTTTCTCACGCCGCTACCCTCCCTCATTCGGATCTCCTTCGGCTCTACGCGCCTCCTCTTCTTCGACTTCGAGATTTTCGGCGCCTCCTCTTCACTCTTCTCGACGTCTCAATCGGCGTCTCAATCGCCTCATCTCCGATGACCTATTCCGATATATGGTGCCGTAATTTTTCATTTTCTGATATCACAAGGCTTGGTTCTTCATAATTAATGGTGGTGGTTTGTACATTATTAGAGTGTTTCGAAACACAACATCAGTGAACATGTGGAGTGATAAGGTTATCATGTTCATAGTTTTATTTAGATATATTTTGTGATAATGAATATCAAGTAATTCTTTTGTCTACAATATCTCTTATGTTTATCACCTAGAGAATCATTCTATAAAAACGAGCACATCATGTACTCTATCAGATGAGTTTTATGAAATATAATTCTTTACTTCTTCCATTTTTCATCATTTTCCTCAATTAATCTTTAATAGTTTTAAATCTCTTTTAGATGTTTTGGTTGATATAAAATACTATTATATAGATATAATTCCTAATTTTGGTTTATATAAACACAATTTCAATTGATGTGAAATACTATTGTTTTTATCAGGAATATGGTTGATATAAAATACTACTGTATTGTATTTTTTTGTTGATATAAACTCTTTTTTGGTTGATATAAAACAATATTCTATATGATATAACTCATTCTTTTGTTGATATAAACTCTACTCAAACACTATTAATCAAATTTTTACTCTTTATACATGATATTAACCCTTGTTATATTGATATAAACACATGCTCTACATAATATAAACTCATATTCTATTCGATATAAACTCGTATTTTTCAACGATATAATCAAATTTTTACCCCTGTACACATGATATAACCCCTTGTTCTATTGATATAAACACACATTCCACATGATATAAACCCGTGTTCTACTTTATATAAACTCATGTCTCAAATGATATAATCATCTTTCCTTTGTATATATACATATACATATAAACAAAAGCAATCTCTGAATAAGAACGCTATCTACTACATTCATACCTCCTCCAATATCTAATTCCATAAAGTTTTGATTTACTATCTCTTCATTTTCTAATACTAAATCCTAATCTAAAAGCATGTTGATTATATAAGTCGAAAGCAGCTTTCTCGTTCTCAACAATCTCACCAACCAAAGATTTATTTGACTCATCAACCAATACTCCAGAACCTACAAACAAAAAACAGTTAATATATCAAAAAATATTTCACAAAAAAAAATTATATCATACAAAACGTTACTTCATATCAACTCTAACTCCTCCTTACATCATAAAAAGGTCTAACATTATACATACTAACAAAAAACGATACCTTATATCAACCATATCTCAATATTATATCAACTAACACTTTCATTTATATAATTCATAACTAACCTTCATCAAAAACAACAACATCGTTCAAAACATAACTCTCATCCGATCGATTATCATCTCCTCTAAAAAAATTCATTGTACGTCCAAAACACAGAACAAATATTCAGGTTCTATCGTATCTCCACAAATTATAGAATAAAAAATTATTGCAAAATCATGAAACAAATCGAAATACTTTCTCTGTTCAACATATTACAATCGCTTCCAAACAAATCATCATCCGATCGATCAACATTACTAACGCGATCACAAATCTCCATTCTAAACTAAATATTAACGAGAAATCAAAATATAACAAAAGAACGAAGAACATATAGCTTCAGCAACAAAAACAAGAAAAAAACCCACCATACCTGCAATCCGATTGATCAAAATTACTAACGAGATCACAAATCTCCATTCTAAATGATCGAGAAAGCAAAATATCGAGGGAAAAATAACAGAGCAATAGCTTCAACAAGAAAAACACCAAAAATTGAACGATACCTGCGATCTGATCACAAAAATAAGAATTATAAACTGAAATACCTGCAATCCGAACAATCTGTAATAGTTGACGATCAATTTAGCGAAAAGAAAAATGAATGATATAAAAAGTATTTGGTAAATTGTATGAATATGTTGTATTTGACAATAAAAAAAATAGGCGCCTTATATAGATGGTATCAATGCGCGCGTGAGGAAATAAAATCCGGACAAATTGCCTAAATTAAAAAAAATGTGGAGACCACTAATTAAACCCAGGCCTATACAAAATCGGGTAGGAGGACAATAGCATGGTACTAGTAGTACCATATAATTTGCCCTCTCGAATAAGGAGCAAAATAAGCAAAGCAAGGAATAGAAGTAAAATTTCTGATTCTTAAAAACACTATCACGCTTAGGGGTGTACACTGTTCGGCCAAAACCGTTTAAACCAGCGAAACCAAACCATTTTTTTCCAGTTTTCCCGGTTTAGATATATATTTATAGGCCGACAGTTTGAAAAATTTATAAACCGTAATAACGGTTCGGCCAACGGGTTAGGCTATGAAACAGGCCTTTCTGGACGAACCAAACCGTATATATTATAAATATATTTAGCATTTAACATACATAAAAAGTTGGGTTAGACGTTCCTGGATGTAGACGTTTTTGGACGTGGTGTTAGTTGTTTTTGACATGGTGCTAGTTGTTCTGAGACGTGGTGGACTGTCTTTGTGAAAAAAATCAGTTTAAATTCACATGAATGGATGTAGACGTTCCTGGACGTGGTGCTAGTTGTTTTTGACGTGGTGGGTTGTCTTTGTGAAAAAAATAGCTTAAATTCCCGTGAATGAATGTAGACATTTCTGGACGTGGTGCTAGTTGTTCTGAGGCGTGGTAGTCTGTCTTTGTGAAAAAAAATCAGTTTAAATTCACACGCATAGATGTAGACGTTTCTGGATGTGGTTCTAGTTGTTCTGAGACGTGGTGGGTTGTCTTTGTGAAAAAAATAGCTTAAATTCAAATGAATGGATGTAGACATTTCTGGACGTGGTGCTAGTTGTTTTTGACGTGGTGCTAGTTGTACTGAGACGTGGTGGGCTGTCTTTGTGAAAAAAAAATCAGTTTAAATTCACATGAATGGATGTAGACGTTTCTGGACTTTAAAAATAATTTTGTAGATTTTAAAAATAAATAAAAAATGGCCCAAACTGTCAAATTACCAAACCAAACCGTTAAAAAATGGTTTGGCCAGTTTGGTTTTAAAAATAAAATTGGTCAGTTTGGTTTGAAAAAATTTCAAACCGTATATTACGGTTTGACCTATACTTTTCCTTTCAAATCGGCCAAATCGGACCATGTACACCCCTAATCACGCTTGTATGATATTATCATGTCTTTAAATAAAAGTAATTTAAAATTTTAAAAAATAAAAAATTACATTGAATTTGTAAAACATTTTATATATCGTTCTTTTATTATTTTACATTAAAAACTAAAGGAAATATATTTCATTAACATAACTATCAGTCATTCTTTATCTCAAATAAATTTAAATTAAACGTAACTAACTATTTATCAAAATGACAAGAGAATTGTAATTTAGTGATAATCACTCCCCACTTAAAATAATAGGTCTTGAATTTGAGTCACGTTATATATATAAAAAAAGTATTCATCAAAATGATTGCAACTGTTTCCACTTATGATTTTAACCGGTAAAAGTTTTAGTTTAAATCATATAAAAAATTAAAAATATATTAAAATATTTCTTTAAAAATAATTGTTACAACTCATTTACAAAGATACTCATAATCAATAAAATTAAGAGACGATCAATAAAATATCTTGATTTGGAATGATACTGTCTTCCTCCACTGCCTTCCCTTTTATCTCACTCAAATTCTAAATAGTTATTTTCCTTTCCAAATTTCTCACATGGGAAGATGGGTAACGGTCGCATTTAATAATTTCTATTATCTATTCTCATTCAATAGGTGAGATTACTCATAAAAATTCCTTTTGGCCTTTACTCATTGTTAATCACAATTTTTTTACTGTGGTATGTTCATCAGTGGATCATGATCATAAATAAATTATAGTTTGTTTTGTTTATTTTTTTGTCTTTGGCGGGGCGTCCCTCTTTTTACGGTTTCCCATCGATTAAGACATATCAATTACGCCATTTCTTTTTTATATATATATGACTTTAAATAAACAAATATCATGAACCAACAAGTCAAATCGGATTTTGTAATTGTAATGATGATACTAATACTAAAAGTAAATTTTTGTAAAAAATGTATGATGTCTCTTGAAGGGCCTTATCGCGAAAGAATTAAAAAAATACTTTATCCTGGCTTAGGATCCTCTGAGTGTCACAGAAGATCCTAAATCCTTTTACTCTTTATAATTTTCATAGAAAATTTAATAAAGACAATTGATATAAATCATATTTATAGTAATTTCAGTGATTACCAAGAATTACAGTGTCATCGTCTTTCATATAATTAAGTAGAAATCAAATCGTGATTTGTGACGTGTAAAATTAATTCCACCAACTGAATTAATAAAAAAAGAAAAGAAATTGATGGGTGATTTAATTGAATTAATTGGTGTTATCTAAAAAAGGTATGAATGGATGATATTTGAACCCTATCCTTATCGGTAATCTTCAAGAGTGGAGGGAATTGGAAGTGTGGTCAAGTGAATATGATTTAGTTATCATTTAAGTGATGAAAATTTGTAGCCTTCAAGCATCCATTTTAATGGCGTCCACTGGTTCATTGAATCCATCCTAGAGTCGTCAACTTTGTTCAGCAGAACCCAAAAATTATTAAAAAAAAAAAAAAGAAAATTCCCCCAAAAAATTAATAAAAAAAAAAAAAGAAAAATCAAGTCACTTGGTCGGGTGGTTTTTGAGCATGCTAGTCTTGTCCATCAATTGTCACTCATATATATCAATCATTTGGAGGCCAAAAGATTCTCCTTTTCCCAATTATTTGTATCATTGCTTATGCTGATATGGCATTTCAGAATCTCTATTATATTGCTGTGTTTGTTTACACCTTTTATTAAAAAAAAAAAAAAAAAATTTAACGATTTTTTTAAAACTATAATTAAATTTGATTCAAGAGTTTTTTTTTTTTTTTAACATTATTTCAAAATTTTTTCACCAATATATATCTTCTCTTTTCCTCATAAAAATTTTCATCAAAAAAAAAAAAAAAAAAAACATTCATTCCTAATAGGACGTACCTTAAAAAATAAAACAAACATAGAGAAAACGATGATTATGGGCCAACAATCAAAACGTGGTTTGTTTAATCTTTGTCCCTCCCGGCTACCAATAATATCTTCCCCGTTACACCATAATATAGCTGGTTGGTTTGATATTTTATAGCTCTATTTTTTGGAATAATTCGTCCCATCATATATATTTTTATTATTATTTTTTTTTTAACAAAACAACTATAAATTTTTAAATCGACAAAATAATATCTTTTTCAATAATATTTCTGATCACTTTTCTCAATTGTTATATAGTAAAACTAAAAATATATTGCAAGATTATTTTTGACAAATAGTAAGAGAGTATTAGTTAATGAAAAACGAGATAAATTTAGGAGATCATTGTATTAAATGGTTTATTTATATTCGACTAACACTAATAGGAGTATATATTCTTAATTGTACAATATAATTTGCCCACTTTTCTTTGATCAAAAAGTTAAAAGTGTTTTGAAATCTTTGTATAATTTTGAAAATTGAAGTATAAATGATGAATTTTTATTTTTTAAAAAAACAATCCAACCTAACATTTAACTTATTGTTTTAATTCCAATCCAAATTCAACAGTACAATGCCATTACCACCCTTATTGTCGGTCGACACCATTTTGACATATATTGACCCATTTAAAATATTTTGTAATTTCATTTTTATTTTTTCTTTTAATGTAATGTTGTTTTTATGGAGTTCGTATATGGTAGACCTATAGGACTATAGTGAATTTTACGCGCTACAGTAACGCACTACAATTGCGCGCTACATTTTTTTTTTTGACGCACAGCCTTTTTTTTTAAAAAAAATACTTTTTTTAAAAAATAATAAAACAGTAGATATCAAATCAATATACTATAGATATCAGATCAATAACATAAAAGAAATCATACAATAGAACTAATACATACTTAACAAGGGAGATCACATCATGATTATATAGACATAAGATCAGAGAATACTAGACATCAGATCAACAGACTATAGATATCAGATCAAGAATATAAAAGAAATCATACAATATAACTAAAACAAATCATACAATAGAACTAAAACATACTTAACAAGCGAGATCACATCATGATTGTATAGACATCAGATCAGAGAATACTAGACATCAGATCAACATACTATAGATATCAGATAAAAATATAAAAGAAATCATACAATAGAACTAAAACATATTTAACAAGGGAGATCACATCATGATTATATAGACATCAGATCAACAGACTATAGATATCGGATCAAGAATATAAAAGAAATCATACAGTAGAACTAAAATATACTTAACAAGGGAGATCACATCATGATTATATAGACATAAGATCAGAGAATACTAGACATCAGATCAACAGACTATAGATATCAAATCAAGAATATAAAAGAAATCATACAATATAACTAAAACATACTTAACAAGGGAGATCACATCATGATTATATAGATATCAGATCACAGAATACTAGACATCAGATCAACAATTATAGATATCAAATCAAGAATATAAAAGAAATCATACAATAGAACTAAAACATACTTAACAAGGGATATCACATCATGATTATGTAGACATCAGATCAGAGAATACTAGACATCAGATCAACAGACTATAGATATTAGATCAAGAATATAAAAAAAATCATACAATAGAACTAAAACATACTTAACAAGGGAGATCACATCATGATTATATAGACATCATATCACAGAATACTAGACATCAGATCAACAAACTATAGATATCAGATCAAGAATATAAAAGAAATCATACAATAGAACTAAAACATACTTAACAAGGGAGATCACATCATGATTATGTAGACATCAGATCACATAATACTAGACATCAGATCAACAGACTATAGATATCAGATAAATAATATAAAATAAAATAGAACTAAAATATACTTAACAAGGGAGATCAAATCATGATTATATAGACATCAGATAACAAAATACTAGACATCAGATCAACAAATTATAGTTATCAGATCAAGAATATAAAAGAAATCATATCATACAATAAAAATGTCCATAATATGTATCACAATATCTAAAATTATTTAATTATAAAACAAATAAAATGATAATTTAAAATATTTTTTTATAAAATTTAAAAACATTAAAAAAATACTGAATTGTTTAGAAAAAACGGACGAAAAAAAAGTTTCAAGGAGGAAGGCAGAAAAATAAAATAAAAAATAACAAAAGAAAGGAAAAAGGAATTGAAGCAAAATCTCGTGAAGGAATTGTTTAAAAATAGAGATCTCTGCTGAGCGCGTCTCACTGGGGGCTGAAAAAAAATTACACCCGCGCCACTCGTCCGCCTTTTTCCTATAAATAGCTCATCCTAAAAAATTTACTATTTTTGGGGTAGGAGTAAAATAAAATGATAATTTAGCCGATTTAAATTTAGTAGACACATTTTGACCATAATCAACATGTTTAACACATTAATTTTTTTCCTTTATTCCTCTTAATTTGAGATTATTTTCATTATGATTTATTTGGTTTTAATCAGTTAAGGGTTTGAGAGATCGATCGACTCCTCAATGAACGAAAAACCTTTCGAAAAGTTGTTCCGGTTACTTTCACTGCCGTAGGGGCGCTGCTTTTGGAAGGAAGAAAGAGGCAGCTAGGGACGATGAAGGGTGTGGTTTATTTGTTTTTGTTTTTTTTGTTTTACTCATGCCTTTTTTCAAAAAGAAAAGCCCAATTTGTCCACGGGCCTGGAAGCTTTTCAATTAATTACTACAAAAACGTTGGTTTTGGTTCTTGGTTGGAACAGTTTAATTGGACTTGTAGCCAATTGTTGGGCAGGTCCAATAATTAAATAAAATGTGATGTGATATTTATAGTATATATTTATGTAATTTATATTATTTGATTAATTATTATTTAACTTAATTTTTTTATATTTCAAAAAAAAGTAAAATTTTTTAAATTTTATTAAATGACAGTGTAATTATGTTTTCTTTAATAATGCTAATTTATTTATTTATTTTTAATTGTTATTTTATTTTAGGGTTAAATAAATGATAAATTAAAAATGTTATTATATTTTTAGAATTTATTAGATAATTTAATATGTTGAATTATTATTATTGAATTTAATTTTCGCATAAATTATTATTCCTCTTGTTGTGTTTATGTTACATTTTGATTAAATATATAAAATAATGCAAATAATACTTTCAATATAATTTATATTTTATGTATTTTAATATTTATATTTTTTAGAAAATAAATTGTACTACTCTTAATTGAGAGTATCTCTAACCCTATATTTTAAATTATAGTACAGTTTACTCTAAAATACAGTATTTATAGTGTTTTACAGTAATTTCACTCCAACCCAATAACTCTATTTTTTACCTAAAAATAATATTATATTCTAAAAAATAAAGAAAGAGAGTGGTTCACAATAATAAAAATATAGGTAAAGTAATAAAAATTTTAAAAAAATGAGTTGAGCCCGCCGAGTCCGTTTACGGTGGGCCTATAGGAGTAGGGTGAATTTTACTCCTACTGTAGCGCGCTACAGTACGCGTTACAGTAACGCGCTACAGTTTTTTTTTTTTTTTTTTTTACGTACATCATTTAAAAAAAACTTTTTTTTAAAAAAAATAATAATACAGTAGATATCAGATCAACAGACTATAGATATCACATCAAAAATATAAAAGAAATCATACAATAGAATTAAAACATATTTAACAAGGGAGATAAGATCAGAAATATATAGACATCAGATCAGAGAATACTAGACATCAGATCAACAGACTATAGATATCAAATCAAGAATATAAAATAAATCATACAGTAGAACTAAAACATACTTAACAAGGGAGATCACATCAGGATTATATAGACATCAGATCAACGAATACTTGACATCAGATCAACAGACTATAGATATCAGATCAAGAATATAAAAGAAATCATACAATAGAACAAAAACATACTTAACAAGGGAGATCACATCAGGATTATATAGACATCAGATCAGCGAATACTTGACATCAGATCAAAAGACTATAGATATCATATCAAGAATATAAAAGAAATCATACAATATAACTAAAACATACTTAACAAGGGAGATCACATCAGGATTATATAGAAATCAGATCAGCGAATACTTGACATCAGATCAAAAGACTATAGATATCAGATCAAGAATATAAAAGAAATTATACAATAGAACTAAAACATACTTAACAATGGAGATCACATCAGGATTATATAGACATCAGATCAGCGAATACTTGACATCAGATCAACAGACTATAGATATCAGATCAAGAATATAAAAAAAATTATACAGTAGAACTAAAATATACTTAACAAAAGAGATCACATCAGGATTATATAGACATCAGATCAGAGAATACTAGACATCAGATCAACAGACTATAGATATCAGATCAAGAATATAAAAGAAATCATACAATATAACTAAAACATACTTAACAAGGGAGATCACATCATGATTGTATGGACATCAGATCATAGAATACTAAGCATCAGATCAACAGACTATAGATATCAGATCAAGAATATAAAAAAAATCATACAATAGAACTAAAACATACTTAACAAGGAAGATCACATCAGGATTATATAGACATCAGATCAACAGACTATAGATATCAGATTAAAAATATAAAAGAAATCATACAGTAGAACTAAAATATACTTAACAAGGTAGATCGAATCATGATTATAGAGACATCAAATCAACAGACTATAGTTATCAGATCAAGAATATAAAAAGAAATCATATCATACAACAAAAACGTCCATAATATGTATCATAATATCTATAATTATTTAATTATAAAACAAATAAAATGATAATTTAAAAATATTTTTTTATAAAATTTAAAAACATTAAAAAAATACTGAATTGTTTAGAAAAAAAGGACAGAAAAAAGTATCAAGGAGGAAGGCAAAAAAATAAAATAAAAAAATAGCCAAAAATAACAAAAGAAATGAAGACACTGTAGCGCGCTAGTATGAGTAAAATTGCATAGTGGTCCTATAGGACCACCATATAAATTACCGAGCCGGCATAACTAAGAATAGCGTTGCTTTCTTCTGTACTCTACATTTACCTTTTTTTGAAGTCTACTGTAAAATGGAGTAGTGTTTTCAGTATGCGGAAGCCATTTTTACTGTAAAATTAGGTAATAGTGGAGTTTTGAGTATTCATTGGAGATACTCTCAGTTCGGGAGTTCTAGTTCCGTCATTGATTGGATGGATGTGCGCCTGGGTTTACATACTCATCTTGACATACTTAAAATTTTTTAATTGTTTTTATTTCTCTTAGTGACGAGAATCTTGGCATCAACATGGACTTTGAGGCTCTAAGGGAATTTTGGCTACCTCTATTTCCAAGGAGGATGGATCCAATTTTAATTCATATCCTAACCATAATGGAGGTCTTAAGTTTTTTTTATCATTTTGGAGTTGAGCTATTTTTTGGTAGACCTCTCCTACAATTAGTATATAGTACCTAGGGTATATTGCTATATATTCATACCTACCAAAAAAAAAAAAAAAAATGGTGCAAAAGAAGAGTTTGAAAACACGCCCCATAAGTAATTTGAAAATAATGAAAAACATGGAAAACTGAATTTTTTTTAAAATAAAAAAGAAATATTGTAGCACTATTTTTTCAAAAAAAAAGAAAGAAGATGCATACAGTTTCTTTATAAACAAGACGAAATTAGATTTATGATTTGAGAGTTTCATCATTTTCATCATTCAAGAAAATCTTCCGCCGTCTGCAAAATTATAAAAATCATCTGTTTCTTCAACTGCTATCTTCTTCAACTTTCGTATTGTTCAGCAGCATCCTTTCAACCATATCTAAACAGGGATTCAGCGGTTTCATCAGTCGTCAGTTTTAGTGGTTTCATCAATCGGATTCGTCCACCGATGATGTTGATGCCCCTGTTGTCTTTTTCAATAACAATGCCTTTTCAAGAACAAAGATTAAGTGATTTTATCAACAAAAATTGAGGTATTTTACAAATATATTATGTTCAATTACGTTGGATGATTATTTGCATGAAAATCACCCAAAATGGATATATGTAATAAAACTAGATATAAGATTGTGTATGTTGCCGAAATAATAAAGTGCAACTTTGTGAAATTGACAATGGAAGTATTGAAAATAAGCATCTTTTGGTGATGAGTAAATTTAAAAATTGGTCACCATACTATAGTCAGTTTCTAGTTTTGATCATCATACTTTGAAAACTATTTTTAAGGTCATCATACTTTACTTTTATTTTCAAAAATGGTCACTCCGTCAAGTTTGGGGGGTTAAATACACTAACGGCCCTTTTTTTTGGGGTTATTTTTGTCTTTTTGATTCTTGCTTAAATGAAATCTATTAAAAAAACCCTAATTCTATTAGGTTGAGTAGTCGCCTTCCTCCCTCTCTCCACCGCCACCGCCGCTGCCGCCTCCGCCTCCCGCCTTCCCCCTTCAGCCTTGACGAACCCTCCTGCAGAAGAAGAAAGATCGACGTCGATCTCGTCGAAGAAGGTCCCGCAGTGAAGGAAGATGAAGACATGAAGGTGAGGTGATGGGGAAGACGAGATCGAGAGCGCCGAGGTGAAGGTCGGGAGTTCGTGGGGAGAGGTCGATCTCGTCGATCGGATCGACGAGGAAGACGAACCCTCGTTAATCCGACGACGAGAAGACAAACCATCATCGATCCGACGAAGAGGAATATGGTTTGTTTCCTTGTCGATCGGATAGATGAGGAACGAGATCGACGAGGGTTTCGTCGTCGGCTGGAGGGGGTGGAGGAAGAGAGGGAGGGAGAGAGGCGGCCGCAGCTGGAGAAGAGAGGAAGAAGGCGCCGGAGAAGAGGGGAAGAAGGAAATGACTGCTAGGGTTTAGTTTTTAAAATTGCACTATCAGCCCAATTTTATTTAGCTCCTATAATTCTTACCCTCTTATTACTTTGAAACAATAAAAAGACAAAAATAACCCTATTAAAAGTGGATGGTTAGTGTTTTAACGGAGGAAACTGACGGAGTGACCCTTTTTGAAAAGAAAAGTAAAGTATGATGACCTAAGTTGGAGTTTTCAAAGTATGATGACCAAAACCAGAAACTGATTATAGAATGATGACCAATTTTGGAATTTACTCTTTGGTGATAAAACATTTAGAAATTGATGAACGTTGTTTTACAATTAATTTATTAGTATAACCCCAAATTGAATATATAAGAATATTAATTAGGAATTGTCAAAAAAGGATTGCATATTAGAAGTGAAAATAAGCTAATGCAGAGCGTCATGGAAATGAAAAGAAGAAGATGGATTCCATGGACAGAGGTATTTATATATATATATATATATTCGTGGAATTTTGATTTTGTTTTCTAATTTTCAAGATTTTTTAATCTTCTAAAATTGTTTGAGAGTGATTATGATTTTCTATGTTCATACTTGTCATGAATTTTGAAATGCTTTTATGATTTTTTAATATAGTTGTCTTAGAATTGTGTTTATTGTCTAAAAGGAATAACTATTGCTCATGTGGCTTGATATCATTTGAAAAAAACATCAAATGGAAAGTCCCTTTATGTTGTATTGATTAGGGGTGTAAACGAACAGAGCTGCTAGCGAGCAGTTCGCGTGCAGCTAGGTCAAAGCTCGGCTCGAGCTCGAGTTTACCGAGCTCGAGCCGAGCTCGAGTCTGCTCATCTCAATGACGTCTACATCCAAGCATGTGTTTTGTTGAATAGGCTCGGTAGGCTCGCGCTACCACGTCTCATACAACCAGAATCACGTCTAAAAACACTAGCACCACGTCAACCTCCATATATGTGAATTTAAACTGATTTTTTCACAAAACATCTCAACTCGTCTCAGAACAACTAGAACCACGCCAAAAAATATCTCAGAACATTCATGTAATTTAAACTAATTTTTTTCACAAAGACAGTCTACAACGTCTCAGAACAACTAGAACCACGTCTAAAAACACTAGAACCACGTCCAAAAACGTCTACATCCAGACATGTGAATTTAAACTGATTTTTTCACAAAACATCTCAACTCGTCCCAAAAAAACTAGAACCACATCCAAAAACGTCTACATCCATTCATGTGAATTTAAACTAATTTTTTTCACAAAGACAGTCCACCACGTCTCAGAACAACTAGAACAACGTCTCAAAACACAAGAACAACATCAAAAAATGTCTACATCCATGCATGTGAATTTAAACTGATTTTTCACAAAGACAGTCTACCACATCTCAGAACAACGTCTCAAAACACAAGAACCACGTCCAAAAACGTCTACATCCGTGCAAGTGAATTTAAACTGATTTTTTCATAAAATATCTCAACTCATCTCAGAACAACTAGAACTACGTCCAAAAATGTCTGATGTGGACCGAAATGTGCATAATCTATTATCTAAGGGTTTTGAAAAGATAAAACAAATAAAACGGCTATACAATTCTTAGAAATGATCATGATCTCATATCTAAGAGTTGTAATGAGATAAAACAAATAAAATGACCATTCAACTCTTATAAATGTTCATGATATCTGATCTAAGAGTTTTGTGAATATAAAACAATTAAAATGACCATATTACTCTTAAGTAGGTGTTATAATAAGATAAAACAAATAAAATGGCCATACAACATCTCAACTCGTCTCAGAACAACTAGAACCACGTCAAAAAATGTCTACATCCATTCATATGAATTTAAACTGATTTTTTTTCACAAAGACAGTCTACCACATCTCAAAACACTAGAACCACATCCAAAAATGTCTACATCAAGACATGTGAATTTAAAATGATTTTTTCACAAAACATCTCAACTCGTCTCAGAACAACTATAACCAAGTCCAAAAACGTCTACATCCATTCATGTGATTTTAAACTGATTTTTTTTAAAAGGACAGTCTACCACGTCTCAAAACAACTAGCACCACGTCTCAAAACACTAAAACCATGTCCAAAAACGTCTGCATCAAGACATGTGAATTTAAAATGATTTTTTCACAAAACATCTCAACTTGTCTCAGAACAACTATAACCACGTCCAAAAATATCTACATCCATTCATGTGAATTTAAACTGATTTTTTCACAAAGACAGTCTACCACGTCTCAAAACAACTGGTTTAACATTTTTTTGTTGCTGGTTTGCTAACAAAATCCGCAAACCAAATTAATTTGGTTTTAGACTATTGTCACAATTTCTTTATTGTCACCAACAAGGAAAAGACAAAATGATCCCCTGGAAAAGACAATTTCTTTACGTAGCTAGGGGGTCTAGTTTTTGACAGGTGTAGAAGCACGAAAAGTGATGGTAACAAAAAAGACAAATCACTGATGCAGTTTCTTTCAGAAAGTGAAAGAGACGCTAGTTGCCCTCAATCTAGGTTGCTTCTCACACTAAAACAATAATAAATTGGCAGAAATAAGTTTGTATGAAGTGGATTTCAAGAGGAAACTCCGGGTAGAATAACACCACTTAGTGATAAAGTCTTTTAATGTAAAAAGAAAATAAATCTCGATTTTGAAACTTAAGCTTACACGAAAGTTTATAGTCAAATTGCATAATTTTATTGAAGGCACAGGTCATCTATATATAGTGTAGAGGCCGTCCAAAAACAAGGCTCAAATAAGGTACAAATCTCTCTTTACAAAATAATGAATAATTGATAGAGACTTGTTTCCTAATTTGAACTAATTGACTAATCAATCAATATTTGACTAAATCTTACTAATTCTTACAAGATTTAATCCTTATTTAACACAATCAACTAAAAATAACAAATATCTAAACAAAAATAAAAATTCCAAGTGTGTCCTTGAAGGGAAATTTCGGCCTCCCTTTCTCTCTCCTCATTTTAGCTGCTTTCTTGTCCAAGTAAGCTTGTAAAATCTTCTAGAAGGTTCGTGTATTCTCCTTGGTAAAATCTTCAACTTCCTTGGACTGGACTTGACTTATTTGGACTTTCTTAAGGGTAAAAATCATCCATAATAGACTACAAAATGCTCTTAATTAGCCCAAAACTCCAAATAAAGAGAATAAGCAAAATTAAACAAAATCGGGCTTAACAATTGTTCCTATAGCCTTGGCACGTATGGAAAAAAAATTTAAATGGAAGTTTAATCATTACAAATACTTAATATGATGATTTTCTTTGAAGTAAAATTGTCACTAAACACATTCTCTTGTTGTAGCTCTGTTGGATCAACACATTAACGGCTTCTTGTGCTTCCCTTGCTCTTGCTATTGGGAGATGACCATCAATATTCATCAAAGGATCTCTTTAATAAGTCCTTATGCCTTAAACATGTTGTGAACTTAGAGAGTGTTGTGGTGGCAAAATAGAAGAGAATAGTGTATTGTCTTGAGACGACCTTAGGATTGTATCAGTCACATTCCAAATTAAAAAGTAGGACCACAAAATGTTATTTCTGTAAAGAGAAGGGACACTTAAGGAGGAATTGTCCACAAAGACATAAGGGACACAGGGATAAGGAATCAAATAGCAATTATAATGCTGTAGTAGTTTAGGATAACTCTGATGACGAAGATGGCAATGATGTTTTTGTTAGGTTTGAATACTAAAACTATGCTTGTATTATACTATTTCCCAGTTAATATATCAATTAAATGTTTTGGTTTAAATATTGTGCATATATTGTCCACTTATATTATGTAATTAGATGATGAGGTATCTGGTGTGACACAGTAGATCTCATTATTGGTTAAAATGCATAATATATAAATGAGGTTTGTAACCAAGACAGTTTTGGACATACTGTCGGTTTAGGTTATTATGTGATTCAGAAATTGGTTTGTTTAGACTAATTGAATCATATAGATATGCCCAGGGCGTATTGAACTTGACCATTTAGGATGAATTGTCTTATACTGATTTAATAGACAATTCATTCATTGTATTCTATCTCTTCATCCCTAGACTTGATAGGGGTGTAATTGAGCCTAGCAGAGCTCGAGCAGGGCCTTGCTCATACTCGACTCGGTAATGAGGAAGGGAGCTCGAGTTCGAGCTCGAGTTCGAGCTCGGCTCTGTAAATAATTATCAAGCTCACGTTGTTGCTTTGTATTTTGGAAGTAGCTAAACATTGCTGCTTTGTATTTTGGACGTATCAGGATGTGGTACCTATTATAGTGGACGTTGCGTGTCTATTTGCCATTTTTTTTGTGAAAAAATTAACTTTGTGTTTGTTATACTGGACGTTGCAGTATATTTTATGGAATTCAGTAGAGAAACAATGTCTTTGCTGTTTGTATTTGTGAACTTTTTGTGTGTGTTTTCGGACGTTGGGCTATTGCTTTTTCGGACGTATCAAGACATGGTAGCTATTATAGTGGACATTGCGCGTTTGTTTCCCTTTTTTTTGTGAAAAAATTAACTTTGTGTTCGTTATACTGGATGTTACAGTATATTTTATAGAATTTAGTAGAGAAACAATGTCTTTGCTGTTTGTATTTGTGATTTTTTTGTGTGTGTTTTCGGACATTGCGCTATTGCTTTTTCGGACGTATCAAGATGTGGTAGCTATTATAGTGGATGTTGCGCGTCTGTTTGCCCTTTTTTTTTTTGAGAAAAAATTATCTTTGTGTTTGTTATAGTGGACGTTGCAGTATATTTTATGGAATTTAGTAGAGAAACAATGTCTTTCCTGTTTGTATTTGTGAATTTTTTGTGTGAGTTTTCGGACGTTGCGCTATTGCTTTTTTGGACATATCAGGACGTGGTACCTATTATAGTGGACGTTGCGCGTCTATTTGCCCCTTTTTTTGTTAAAAAAATAACTTTTTGTTTGTTATACTGGACGTTGCAGCATATTTTATAGAATTTAGTAGAGAAACAATGTCTTTGTATTTGTGAATTTTTTATGTGTATTTTCGGACGTTGCACTATTGCTATTATAGTGGACGTATCAGGACATGGTACCTATTATATTTTATATATAATTATATAAAATACATTATTATATATTAGGCTCGCGAGCCTACCGAGCCTGTTTTTGGCCTGCTCGATATTCGGCTCGTCAGTGAGACGAGCCGACTCGAGCTCGGTCAACCCGAACTCGAGCCAAACTTTGATCTGCCAAAGAGTGAGGTCGTTTGTGGCCAATAGTCTCGGTAGGTTGGGTGCGTGTGTTTAGTTGCTCAGTGTGTTGTTGTTTGTCGAAAGGAAACTATGTACCGGTGCGTCCGGGTGATGGTGCTTCCAAGATGAGCTCGTTATGTTTATTATACTAAACTCAGCTGGTGGACTTTGTCCGGTATAGTAAAAAGGTCGAGTGGTACTAATCTCGAATTATAAGAAGTTAATTAATTAATTTATCAGTAAATTAATAAATTAACGAGCATTAAATCTTTGATGTGGGGAGATTAAAGAAAAAATTAAATTAGTTGTTCCGGAAGCAATTCTGGTATAGGATGGTAGTGCCAAAATTAATCCGTTAGTGGTACGATTAATTTTGTAATGGGTTAATTGAATAAGTATAATTAATTAATTAATTAATTATTCCTCATGGTTAATTAAGTAATTAACAAAGTGGAATTATTTAATTAATTAATTAAGTCTTAAGTTTCAATTAGAATCAGAAAATCCTAGAGATTAGGAAATCTAATTGGATTTTGATTATCCTATTAGATTAGTTACCTAATTGGATTTGAAAACTAATTAATTACCTAAACCCATTAGGAAGATCAATCCTAAACAAACTTAGGGTCTCTCTTGTAGCTCTATAAATAGACAAGGGATTAACAATTCTATAACACACAATTCATAAGTTTTCAAGACAAGAAAACTAGAGAGAGAAAGCTAGAGAAAGAAAAGGAAATTTTGCAAATTTTTTTCTTCCTATAGGCGCGTGCGTCCTTGACCGATCGAGCGGCG
The DNA here is from genome assembly GCA_030378225.1 of Knoxia roxburghii. Taxonomy (NCBI): domain Eukaryota; kingdom Viridiplantae; phylum Streptophyta; class Magnoliopsida; order Gentianales; family Rubiaceae; genus Knoxia; species Knoxia roxburghii. The sequence goes on along the minus strand of CM059420.1, from coordinate 36,218,071 downwards.
GCCGGCGTTCATCTCTTCGGTTGGCACGTGTGGTCGGATTTTGGTGGCAGTGAGCTTTTTGGTCGGCGTGTGTAAATCACGCGCGGAAGCCTCGACGACGCGTGCGGCGGCGGCTGGTCGTGGGGAATTTTCCGGTGACTGTTTTTGTAGATTGTGGTGATTTTGCTGATCCTTTGGTTCGTTGGATCTTTGTCCACACAACGTTCGAGCCCGTCTTGAGTCATACAAGCGATCACCTAAGTTTGCGCTTCAATAGGTATTTCTAAACTTCCGCTTTTAATTAGAAATTATTTGTTGCGTGATAAATCGAATAAGTGCAAATAAAGATCCTGTGCAATATTATTTCAAGCAAAGATTGTAATAGCGATTGTCCTAGAGTATAGGCCTGGTCAAGAGTTCCGATTCTAGAATGCATAGCACGAAAGTGAATTTTTGACCGGGCCCGGGCAGATAATCTTTCAATTTTGACTGTCAGTACGGTTAATTCTTAAAAAATCCAGGTCATGGACACTGGTGTTTCCTATCAAATGACTTTCTCGCATGAGTTGTTTATTTCTTTTAAAGAATGCAATGACTCAGTGAAACTTGGTGATAATAAGGAGGCTAGTGTTAAGGGCAGTGGTTTGAAACATATTGCTATGCCTGACGGGATAATCAGAACATTGGATGCTTGGTTTGGTATGTCTCTGATCTACGCATGCATTTGAGTTCTTTGAGTACTCTAGATAAACAAGATTATGTTTTTTATGGTGGAGAAAAACAGTTGAAAATCCTGAAAGGCGCTCTTGTAGTGTTGAAAAGTAAACTACACCATGGAATTTATATTTTCATGGATAGTTCATAATTGGAATAATGGCAGTATCTGAATCTTTAGAAAATCAAAATGATCGTACTAAACTATGGCATCACAGATTAGGTTACACGAGTGATAAAATGCTTGAAATATTGAGTAAACGAAGATCGTTTGATGATGCAAAGATTAGAAAATTGAAATTTTGTGAGGTTTTTGTAATAGAAAAACAACACGGAGTTAAATTTAGTTTTGAAAAACATACCACAAAGAATATGCTAGAGTATGTTCACTCGGATTTGTGAGTTCCTTATCTTAATGAGAGACGTGATAGCTGTAGGTATTTCATGACATTCATTGATGATTAGTCTAGAAAGGTTTTTGTATACTTTCTAAAATCTAAAGATGAAGTGTTTGGAAAATTCAAGGAGTGGAATGCTATGGTTGAAAAACAGGCTGGAAAACAAGTAAAGACACTCACAGATATGATATTGTGTTAGAATTTTCCAATACCCTGCTTGATGAATTCTGAAAAACAGAAGTATAGTGCGGGCACCACACTTTACGACATGCACCACAACAAAATGGAGTTTGTAAACACATTAACCCAATAGTATTACAGCGTGCTCAATGCATGCGTTTAAATCCTAGTTTAGCAAATCAATTTTGGACTAAAGTAGTTAATACTGCTTGTTATCTGGTGAATAGATTTCCATAAACTGTAATTGATTTTAAGTTTCCTCAAGAGGTATGTTCGGGTATATGCTCTAATTATTCTGGCCTAAGAATATTTGGGACTCATGCTTACGCGCATGTGAATGCTAGTAAATTGGAGAGGTTACATAGTGTGGTGTGCAGAAACTGAAAGAATTTCGTAATTTCTGGTTAGTAGAGACATGACCTTTGATGAATCTGCTATGTTTGGTTAGAAGGAGGAATTTAGTAGTCTTAAAGGCAATAAAGATCAAGGTGCTAACCATATGATGGAGTTTGAGATTAAACCTCTGAGAAGGGCTTCTAATGATCCTGTTCCACATCCCGAGAAAGAATATGATAATTCACAAAGTACAATAGCCAGGAGATCACAGAGGGAAGTCATAAAACCTGCAACATATACTGATTATGCTAGTACTTTTGACATAAACCCTGGAGCATATGCATTGAGAGTGGGGAGAAAATATTAATTATGGTGAACTAGGATCGTATAAGGAGGCTATTAAGAGTGGAGAAACATCAGAATAGTTGGTTGCTGAATGTAGAAATGTCATCTCTTGCAAAAAATGAGACTTAAGATCTAGTATCTTTACCAAAAGGTGTGAAACCAATAGAATGCAAATAGGTGTTTAAAAGGAAAAAAGGTAATCCATGAGTTGAACCAAGTAGGTTCAAGACACAACTTGTAGCATAGATTTTTAATAGAAAGAAGGGATAGACTATCATGAAATATTTTCACCAGTAGTGAAACATAAAACCATTCGGGTTCTTATGTCCATTGTAAGTGCATTAGACATAGAGTTATAACAACTTGATGTCTACATGGAAATCTTAAGGAGCGTATTTATATGTCATAACTAGAAGGATTCCTTGATAATGATAATCCAGAATATGTATGTTTTGTTTGCTGAAGAAATCCTTGTTTGGTTTGAAGTAGTCACCCAGGTAATGGTATAATAGATTTCATACCTTTGTGCTTTCCCATGATTTTGTGCATAATAAATTCGATACTTGTATATACTCTAAGAAGTTTGAGATGATTTACGAATCTACTTGTTGTTATATGTGGATAATATGTTGATGGCGGCTAAAAGCAAAGCTGAGATTGGCAGGTCCAAAATTTTGTTGAACAATGAGTTTGAGATAAAAGATTTGGGTGCAGTTAAAAAGATATTAGGCATGGAGATTTCGAGAGATAGAGAAGCAGGTCTACTACTTGTATCTCAACAGAAATATATTGAAAAGTTAACAGGCTAAACCACTAACAAATTAACGTCATCTATAGTGCTCCCATGATCTATAGCACCGTGTGGTCAATGTGGATTGTGCAACTCCAAATCATCGATTGGACCAAGATTTTCTATTGATTGATTCAGTCCCCTTTCTGACTCTTGCTTAGTGGGTTATTTTCGCTTGTTGTGTTCTGACTCATGACAAATACCACATATCATTTTTTGTTCGACCTTACTCAATTTTTGTTCTCACTTCTTTCAATCACTTTCTCAGCATCCATTTTTTTCTTTTATTACTCTTTGGCCTCCCAAGAGCTCTACCATACATAGGTGGAAGTAGTGTTGTTCCCGGTACCTTCTCCCATTCAAATTCACCTCTCATTGGCAATATGCATGGCTCATAGCACATTTGATAGGCTTGCACACTATAGTAGTCATGAACATAATCTATTGGATCCTTATCTAGACTTCATAATGCAGCAATAACAAGGGGACAAAGAATACCAGACAATTGCCATTTTCTACAGTTGCAATTTTTTTTCTCTAAGTCCACCACATATTGACCATCATCTCCAAACCCTCCATCAACCTCAACATAAACCTCGTTAGATGGATTTGCATTGCATTCAATTGCCAACTTTGAATTGTTCATCATTCTCTTGAAATTTCTTGGACACACGGATTTGTCCTTCCATAAGATGTTAGCTCTTTCTCTATTCTCAAATATCCTCTCAATAACCATATGCCATATATCTTCAAACATAGTTCTTATTGGCATGGCCCTAGTTTCTCTAATCATCCTATTGAACGACTCACACTGATTATTCAATAGGATGTTACATTTAGACCAAGTACTAAAATATGCTTGGCTCAAATTTTTTTTTTTGGTTTGTCGTGAAACCAAAACGCTGCAGCTGCTTCATTCATTATTGCATCTTCAACATCTTTTCAGTGAATTGATTTGTGGTTTTGGATTTAGCTGCTGCCCATAAAATCTGTCTAAGTGCTTCACCCTTATACCCATCACTATAAACATTTCTATGTAAATGCTTAACACAAAACCTCAGCATTCGAAAATATTTTCTAACAAGCTTGAATAAGACCATTTGGTTTGTCCCTCATTAAAGTCCACTCAGAATCTTTTTCTATTCTAAGATCTGTTCTCAAAAGATTTAGAAACCATCCCAACACTCTTTTGTTGGGATCGAATGGCACAAATTATCGAATATCACAGCAGAAGCTTTGAGATTCGTCTTGCACTTTTAGATTTTAGTGTTACATTAATTCAAAACTCGTAAAACTTACTCTTGAAGCGTAATCGGTTACGTGTTCATCTGGACCATTTTTCGGTTTTGGTTGATCACTTTTAGAAATTCTTCCCAGAAGAATTCTCAATACTCTCAAGCACTGAGAGTCTTCATAGTCCGGGTGCTAGCCCTCATAGAGAGAGTTTGGGATATGATTTTTCTGGTTTTTTTCAACTTCTATTTTCACTCACATATATCCCTGGGATATATAATAGAATGTCTCACAAAATCAGTAAGTAATATTCTAATATTACTTTTACTGATTTGGATTTTACCAAACCCATGGATTAACCCAGTGACCCATGGATCTGGCTAATGGGTCAAAAAGCACCACAATTGCAATTTGGCCCTTGATTTATCAGTCTATCCCAATAGCTCCTAAGTACTTAATTAACTCTTATTTAATACCACAGAACTTTCAATAATACTTTATTAAACCATATAATTAAGCATTATTTACCTAAGCATAACAATTTTACTTACTGCAGACATGATTACATATTCTGTATTATCAAACTCTCTTATGTGCGATCCTGTAGGCCCATTCTAATATCGGTAATGGATTACTCAATCTCATTGATTGATCCATAAGTCATTAGTGGTCTCTAACAAGACATAATGACTACCTAATCTAGAACGGAGGGTCGAATGGTAATTCAACACAACCTTTAGAGCATACTATGTACGATCTTCTACATTGATATCCTGTTTAACACAAGGCATGGAACCAATCATCTTTATTAGCTAAACATTTGCTTGATCACTTAGTGACACTGAAATTTATCAAGCAAATGATAATGCTTATCATTCCTTGAGCACTGCCATGCACTTCTCATTTCACTATCAAGCGGCCAAAATATCATCTCTCACTTGAGAGAGATTTGTAGTCTCATCACTTCACTCACATATTTTAGCGTGATGCATAGCATACCCAATCATACCCGTACTTAGCAACCTGTTACGACCTTATTAGGCGTATGTCAAAGTACATTACTTTTCACCTAAGACCATGTAGTGATTTCTGGTTTAAGGATTCTAGTACGAGTACTACACAAAATAATCACTCATGATCTAAGTAGTCCATGGAGTGTTTCTTTTGGCGGATCGATCCAATGATATGTTCTCTAAAATATTCATTTATGTCTTTAGTTGATATCATAACAGCATCCCTAGTGAAACTCTACCAATACTAAAACATATACTAGTCTTATCATATTGATGTTTCCACATTAATAACCGACTTTTGTACTTAGAACATTTTCTGGCTTAAGGGGTTTCACAACCAAGACACTCTGAAGGTTCATTTATAAGCCAATATTCTAGTACATGGATGTAATGCCCAAGACAAACCCCCTATCCAATACGGGAGCCTGACCAAACGTCTGCCCGATTCCCGTCAGGTCTCATTCAATAAAGTACAATTCTATAAATAAATTAGAAGTTTAGAATGTACGGGATCTATTTAACACTTTTATACATCCAGTTTAACCTGTTTTAAGGGCAAGATACAATGTGTTAACTAATACTACTACTGGGTTGAAATTCTCGAAATTCTAACCGTTAGTTTGGGGTCACTGCGCCACTCCGAACTAGCACATGTATCTGCCTTCCAACCTAAAGGAAAATAATAATTTTGAAAATAATAGTGAGCTAAAGTCCGTGAGGTTCTCTTTCGTTTTTAAAACAACAGTTCACGAAGATATGCCACTCCAAAATCTAGTTTTACATTCAATAGACATTTAACAAGGAATCATTCAATCAAAACACATTTAGCTCAACAATGGAGCTTCCAATTGATCAGCGTGGCTAGAATTCACCCAGGGCTACCTGGTCCCAGAGGAGTGAAACCAACCACTCACTATACCAGTTTGTGCGGCGTTCCGCACTATCGTCAACCTTCGCCCTTAAGCAATCCTGTGTAGCTAGCTAAAACAGTACCTCCCGACGGCCTTACTCAGCCAGCCGAGCTTGTTGCTGGCCTGGAGAGTTTAGTACAATTGTAGAGGGTTGGGGATCCCACCGGCCACATTTGCATTTGCAATCACAGTCAAGGTATACCCGGTAACCATTTACACTACTGTAACAGCAATGTCAAGCAATAATCGTCCAATCTAATCAATCACACATATACATAATTCATATAACGGAATAGGATAAATTATGAAACACAAACATATCTATATTTATGTTTATATATATAGATGTATTTATGTACACGTAACACATGTAAGTGATAGCAAGTTATTTGCATAACAAGAAAATAGTGAAAACACTCATCTGGGTCAATAGCGAATATTGGTACAACATTCTTAGTCTTCCAGTTATCTACAACCTACAGGAAAACAAGGATCATTGAAGTGCTTCTAGTTATTTGAAACACCAGCTATGCCTGGATTTAATATGACCAATCCGACATACATCCCAACATTTGAGCATATTAACACATTTAAACTTCTATCCTTATGTCACCTTAAAATTCTAAGCGGATAAAAAGGCGTTTTATGGTGAATTAATCCCAAAATTCAGTTCAAAAGGCAAAGAGAACGTCTTGAGAATCAAGAGGTTAGTTGCTGATTCATAAAGAACTATCGCAGCTGGTGGTTGTGTTCCAATAAACTTTTAAGAAAATCCGAGAAGCCAAAGTGAACTCCAAAAGTTCCTAAGTAAACCTTGAAACAAGAGGTTCGAACTAGGGTCGTAAATGAACAGAGCTGCTCGCGAGCAGCTCGGTCAAAGCTCGGCTCGAGCTCGGGTTCTTAAGTAAACCTTGAAACAAGAGGTTCGAACTAGGGTTGTAAATGAACAGAGCTGCTCGCGAGCAGCTCGGTCAAAGTTCGGCTCGAGCTCGGGTTGACCGAGCTCGAGCCGAGCTCGAGTCGGCTCGTCTCATTGATGAGCCGAGTATCGAGCAGACCAAAATCGCGAGCCTACTGAGCCTAATATATAATAATATATTTAAATTGATTTTTTTCAAAAAGACAGTCTACCACGTCTCAGAACAACTAGCACCACGTCTCAAAATACTAGCACCACGTCCAAAAACGTCTACATCCAAAAACGTCTACCACGTCTCAAACAATTAGCATCACATCCAAAAAATGTCTACATCCATACATGTGAATTTAAACTGATTTTTTCACAAAACATCTCACCTCGTCTCAGAACAACTAGCACCACGTCCAAAAAACATCTACATCCATGCATGTGAATTTAAACTAATTTTTTTCACAACGAAAGTCTACCACGTCTAAAAACAACTAGCACCACGTCTCAAACAACTAGCACCACGTCCTAAAATGTCTACATCCAGACATGTAAATTTAAACTGATTTTTTCACAAAACATCTCACCTCGTCTCAGAACAACTAGCACCACGTCCAAAAACGTCTACACCCATGCGTGTGAATTTAAACTGATTTGTGAGACGTGGTGCTAGTTGTTTTAGACGTGGTTCTAGTTGTTTGAGACGTAGTGCTAGTTGTTCTGAGACGTGGTTCACTTAAGGCACAATAGAAAGACATGAATTTGGCCAATAAAGCAACTGGAAGATCACCTGTAATTTCTAATTAGTTCCTAGAATGCCATACAACAAGGCACATGATAACGCTTACCATCATCCTGTCTCTTTTGTCTAACAACTATCTTCGCCATTTCAAATTGATCATAATCAAGAATGTGTAATAATCAAGAATGTCTCAGAACAACTAGCACCACGTCCAAAAACGTCTACATCCATGCGTGTGAATTTAAACAGATTTTTTTTCACAAAGACAGTCTACCATGTCTCAGAACAACTAGCACCACGTCCAAAAACGTCTACACCCATGCGTGTGAATTTAAACTGATTTGTGAGACATGGTGCTAGTTGTTTTAGACGTGGTTCTAGTTGTTTGAGACGTAGTGCTAGTTGTTCTGAGACGTGGTTCACTTAAGGCACAATAGAAAGACATGAATTTGGCCAATAAAGCAACTGGAAGATCACATGTAATTTCTAATTAGTTCCTAGAATGCCATACAACAAGGCACATGATAACGCTTACCATCATCCTGTCTCTTTTGTCTAACAACTATCTTCGCCATTTCAAATTGATCATAATCAAGAATGTGTAATAATCAAGAATGTCTCAGAACAACTAGCACCATGTCCAAAAACGTCTACATCCATGCGTGTGAATTTAAACTGATTTTTTTTCACAAAGACAGTCTACCATGTCTAAGAACAACTAGCACCACGTCCAAAAATATCTACACCCATGCGTGTGAATTTAAACTGATTTTTGAGACATGGTGCTAGTTGTTTGAGACGTTGTGCTAGTTGTTCTGAGACGTGGTTCAATTAAGGCACAATGAAAAGACATGAATTTGGCCAATCAAGTAACTGTAAGATAAGCTGTAATTTCTAATTAGTTCATAGCATGCCATACAAGAAGGCACATGATAACGCTTACCATCATCCTGTCTTTTTTGACTAACAACTTTCTTCGCCATTTCAAATTGATCATAATCAAGAATGTGTAATAATCAAGAACGTCTCAGAACAACTAGAACCATGTCCAAAAACGTCTACATCCATGCGTGTGAATTTAAACTGATTTTTTTCAACAAGACAGTCTACCATGTCTAAGAACAACTAGCACCACGTCTCAAAAAACTAGCAACACGTCCAAAAACGTCTACATCCAGACATGTGAATTTAAACTTCTTTTTTCACAAAAGATCTCATCTCGTCTCAGAACAACTAGCAACACGTCCAAAAACATCTACACCCATGCGTGTGAATTTAAACTGATTTTTGAGACATGGTGCTAGTTGTCTGAGACGTGGTGCTAGTTGTTTTTTGACGTGGTTCACTTAAGGCACAATGAAAAGACATGAATTTGGTCAATCAAGTAACTGGAAGATAAGCTGTAATTTCTAATTAGTTCCTAGCATGCTATACAACAAGGTAAATGATAACGCTTACCATCATCATGTCTCTTTTGGCTAACAACTTTCTTCGCCATTTCAAATTGATCATAATCAAGAATGTGTAATAATCAAGAACGTCTCAGAACAACTAGAACCATGTCCAAAAACGTCCTCATCCATACGTGTGAATTTGAACTGATTTTTTTCACAAAGACAGTCTTCCACGTCTAAGAACAGCTAGAACCACGTCTCAAAAAACTAGCACCACATCCAAAAACGTCTACATCCAGACATGTGAAATTAAATTGATTTTTTTACAAAACACCTCACCTCGTTTTAGAACAACTAGCACCACGTCCAAAAACATCTACACCCATGCGTGTGAATTTAAACAGATTTTTGAGACGTGGTGCTAGTTGTTTTAGACATGGTGCTAGTTGTTTTAGACGTGATTCTAGTTGTTCTGAGATAAGGTTCACTTAAGGCTCAATGGAAAGACATGAATTTGGCCAATCAAGCAACTAGAAGATAAGTTGTGATTTCTAATTAGCTCCTAGCATGCTATACAACAAGGCACATGTGCTTACCATCATCCTGTCTCTTTTGTGCAACAACTTTCTTCGCCATTTCAAATTAATCATAATCAATAATGTGTAATAATCAAGAATGTCTCAGAACAACTAGCACCACGTCCAAAATCATCTACACCCATGCGTGTGAATTTAAACTGATTTTTGAGACATGGTGCTAGTTATTTGAGACGTGGTGCTAGTTGTTCTTAGACATGGTTCACTTAAGGCACAATGGAAAGACATGAATTTGGCCAATCAAGTAACTGGAAGATAAGCTGTAATTTCTAATTAGTTCCTAGCATGTCATACAACAAGGCACATGATAACTCTTACCATCATCCTGTCTCTTTTGGCTAACAACTTTCTTCGCCTTTTCCAATCGATCATAATCAAGAATGTGTAATAATCAAGAACATCTCAGAACAACTAGAACCATGTCAAAAAAACGTCTACATCCATACGTGTGAATTTAAACTGATTTTTTTCACAAAGACAGTCTACCACGTCTAAGAACAACTAGAACCACGTCTCAAAAAACTAGCACCACGTCCAAAAACATCTACATCCAGATGTGTGAATTTAAATTGATTTTTTCACAAAACACCTCACCTCGTTTTAGAACAACTAGCACCACATCCAAAAACATCTACACTGATAGGTTGTCAAACCAATCAAAAATAAACCTACTTTTGAAACTATTAAAAATAGTACAGTGCGAGTAGGATCGTATCCACAGGGAGCACCAGAGTGAAAGAAATTTGGTCAAAAGTGCGTAGCCAAAATGGGGGTTTTGTTGTTACTTAAATCTACTAACAAAAATTAATTAAATTAAACGGTAAGAAATTAAACAAATTGTAAAAATCCAAATTCAGAAAAAATGTCTAGCCAAGGGAATTGGACCACCTCGATGCACTAATCGATCCTTGATGCAAAAATGTATTAATTAACTACTGGTTTCACCGATTTTCATTGTTGGAACCTCCTAACAATTCAGTCCTATTAATTTAAGCTAGCAATTAAGTGTTGGTGAATGTGCCCTAATGAGGGCTATTTATGTAAATATACTTTGAGGGTATTTATGTAAATAAGATATTTGTCGCTTGATTGATTGTTTATCAAATGAGTTAATTTCATGATAGTAATATCCTTGTGCATATTTAAATTCATGAAATCGATCCGCCAAAAGAAACACTCCATGGACTAATTAGATCATAAGTGATTCTTTTGAGTAGTACTGGTACTAGGATCCTTAGACCAGAAATCACTACATGGTCTTAGGTGAATTGTAGTGTGCTTTTCCATACGCCTAACGGGGCCGTAACAGGTTGCCAAGTACGGGTATGATTGGGTACACTATGAGACACGCCAAGGTATGTAGGTGAAGTGATGGGACTACAAATCTCTCTTAAGTGAGAGATGATATCTTGGCCACTTGATAGTGAACTGAAAAGTGCATGGCCATGCCCAAGGAATGATAAGGATATCATTTGCTTAATGGATTCAGTGTCACTAAGAGATCAAGTAAATGTTTAGCTACATAAGGATGATGGTTCCATGCCTTATGCTAAACTGGATATCGATGTAGAGGATCGTACGCAGTTTGCTCGGAAAGGTTGTGTTGAATCTCCATTCGACCCTCCATTCTGAATTGGGTAGTCATTATGTCTTGCTAGAGACCACTAATGACTTATGGATTAATCAATGAGATTGAGTTATCCGTTGCCAATTTGGAATGGGCCTACAGGATTGCACAAAAGAAAGTTCAATGATGCAGAATAAGGATTCTTGCCTACAATAAGTATAATTGTTATACTTAAATAAATAAGATTTAATTAAATAGTTTAATTAAATATTATTGGAAAGGTCTATGGTATTAATTAATAGTTAATTAATTACCTGAGAACAATTGGGATGGGCTGATAAATCAAGAGACTTAATTGCAATTGAAGTTCTTAACCCATCAGTCTGATCCATGGGTCATGGGTTGATCCATGGGCTTGGTGTATAACCCAAATCATTAAAGTATTATTTAAGGCTGATTTGGAATTAGTAAATATTATTTAAATACTGACTTGGAATCAGTTAAATAATATTTGGTAATAATACTTATTTGGAAAATTACTAAAATTAGTTAAGTTATAATTGGATAAATTACAATACTGATTTTGGAAATTAATTCTCTACAAATATCCTAGGGATATAATTGTAAGATGATTTTTTTTTGAGTTATTCTCATTAGACAAAATACACAGAATTCCCAAAATTCTCCCGGTAGGCAAGATTGGCTAGCACCAACCTGCGAAGGCTTTCGTGCTTGAGAGTAGAGGATCCTTCAAGGAAGGATTTTGGAGACAACAAAACGCCATCTTCTCAGAGGAGCTAGGCGACGTGTGCAACCGATTACGCTTCAAGGGTAAGACCCGATCCTTATAGTTTAGGATTCCACTGTTTAATTGGATTAAACACCTAGACTATTCCCAACAGTGGTATCAGAGCGAGGTTTAGTGTTAATATTAAAATTAATTGATTCAAGCAAATTGTTTGTGTTGAAAATTAATTTTTCTTATTACCGAAAAAAAAAATTCCCTCGATTGAAGAATTGGTTTCAAAACAAGGGAGAAATTTTTTAATTTTGGATTTTGGGCTTCTGGGTTAAAATTAGTTCTCGGGAAAATTGAGTACGCTGAAACTGGGTTTCCTCTTTTTGGCATTGTTTTAACCTTTTTGCCGAAAAACTGGGTTTTTGTACCAAATCTCGCCGGATCGGATTTTCAAAACCGATAAACATATTTGGGTTTTGTTTTTTTTTGGGTTTCGAAAACGAAGGTCACCGGATTCTGGCGTTTTGGGAAAGCCTAACCAAGAAAAATGATTTTCTCCTTTGGCTTTCGAAATCTGGATTGTTACTTTGAAACATCTGCCGATTTCTGGATTCAAGTTTTTGGAAAAATGATTTGTAGCAATCTGGGTTTTTGGTTTGGTTTCGAAACTAGTAGACAAGCTTTGGTTTTGGTATGATTTGGTTTGGTTTAGAATCTTTGCTGGGCTGAATAGGTTTTAATTTCCTTGTCGGAAATCGATTTTGGAATCTGGGTTCGGTTTTAAAGTTTTTTTTCTTTTCACTGGTTGTTTTTCGGTTTGGATGCCGGGGCTTCGCCGGAAAAACGAGAGGAAGCCTTATGGCTGTCCGTTTAACGAGCCTCCTTGGTTAGCGACGTCTTCGGTCGGCGTTTATCATTGGGGCATCGTTCTTCATTTTTTTCACCGGAAACTGAGTCGGATCAATCCTTGAGGTTGATTAAGAATGGAGAGCGCAGTGGCGATTGTCGTTACTGCACCTTCGTCTCGATTGGATTTCGGCGTTGGACGTCGGGAATCTCGATCGACTGGAAATTGAAGTCGGAAAGCTTTATCGGCCGGCGAGAGTGTATATTCGGGGAAGAAGAAAGAGACTAGCGGCGGGTGTCGAAAGCCCTAATTTGGCAGAAAAGACCAAAATGCCCCGCCGCCACTTGAACCTTAAAACCCTAAAGGGTGATTTTACAAAAATTGCCCCGTTGCAGCCTAAAATTACCAAAACGGACAGCTGAATTTTAAAATAGTTTTAAAATTTTAGAATGGCCCCTGGACTTTGAGTCCTCCACAAAACCCTAGCCCAGAATTTTATTTAAATTAGATAATTGCCTCAAAAGTTTCAGAAAATTAAAATTTTAAAATTTTCTGAATTTTATTTAATAAGATTTTAATTAAATAGTCTTATTAGATAAAGATAGGATTAATTTAGAAATTTATCCTATAAATTTTAATTTATCTTAATTAGATAATTAGATAAATTTTAAAATAAGTATTTTAATTAGATTAAAATAATTAGAAAAGATAAATAAATAAATAAATAATTAATTAATTAGATTAATTAATTAGTTTAAATTTTGAATTGTTATTTATTTATTTTATTTTATTTTATTTTTGATGTTTATTTAAATTGTTTAAATTTTATTTGAAGCATCATAATTATGCAAGCATGTTCATGCATCATTTTGGATAAATGTAAACTGAACAGAAAGATTGATTAAAATTGATCATGACACGATCAATTTTAATTCTGTAATAGTTACACAATCCTTAAAATTAATCGGCTTAAATTGAAACCGGCTTGTATGAACATATCATTTTATGTGTTTCAAAGCATGAATTGGGCTTTTAATTTTAACGTTTTAAAAGTTGGGGCCTGCGAGCCCAGTTCATCGCTTTAATTTCATTCTTTCATTTATGCAATTGAATGATGAACGAAAATGCATGTTAAGCTGATCAAACTTAAATCCCAAAAATCCAAGATTTTGCTTCCATACTTGAGGGCCCGCTTGAGTGTCGAACGTCTGATGGACTTGGAGAGCCTAAGGGCCTCAGGTTTTCTTCATGCGGCGGGTTGTTACATAATAGTGCCCAACTTTATCACTACCATTAATGAGTGGAAAAACTGTTTGGGTATTAGATGCTCAACTTTATCACTACCACTTGTTATGGAAAAACTGTGTGGGTGTCTATTGATGTGATGCCTTGAGGGATGATTTAACTTGGGAAAATTAATCCTAGCTTGACCCGATAAGTTGACTAGGGATTAATTTTGCAAAGATAGGATGGTGTCAAACATTTGGAATGTTCGTCCTATCACCGAAAAGTTGCATGGTATGCAATTGGAAAGCGTTAAATACATGGAATGTGATTTGAACGTTGCCTACCAGAAGAGCCCGATCCCTACGATACTTGCCAAAGCAAGACTGGGGTTGACTCTTTGTGGATTTTCGGCCCACAATCTAGCACCAACACAAAATTGTTAGGGATTTCAATTTTGGCTATTGTGGAAAACATTTTTCAAAACTCATTCTAATATTTTGCATTTACTCTTTGTAGAAATGGCATCATATAGCATAAATGTTATCTCAAACTTTACTCTAAGAAGTATATTGGAGAAAGATAAATTGGTTGGACCAAACTTCTTAGATTGGGAAAGAAACTTGAGAATAGTTCTCAAGCAAGAAAGGAAGCTACATGTCTTAGAGACCGTTTTACCTGAACCACCACAAAATGCTTCAGCAACTGTTCAACGAGCCTGGGATAAGCTGAAAAGCGACTCCGATGATGTGACGTGCTTGATGCTCGCGTCTATGACAGACGAGCTTCAAAAGCAGTTCATGAATTTGGAAGCGTTCTGAATTTATGAGTCACTGACGGAAATGTTTCGTGAACAAGCTTCAGGTATCTTTGTTATAGAAATAAATCTTTCTATGTCCTCCTCATGGGTATTAGATACTGGTTGTGGGGCTCACATTTGTACTAATGTGCAAGGACTTAGAAATAGAAGGATAACAAAGAAAGGTGAAGTAGATCTCCGAGTTGGCAACGGGGCAAGAGTTGCTGCTGTTGAAGTTGGAGATTACACTCTGTCTTTACCTTCTGGTTTAAATATCGAACTCGAAAATTGTTATTATGTACCTGCTTTGAGCAGAAATATTATTTCAGTTTCGAGTTTAGATAATAAAGGTTTTCGATTTATTATAGAGAATAATTCGTTATCTTTATATCGAAATGATATTTTATACGGAGTTGCAAATATGTGTAACGGTCTGTATGTCTTGGATTTGACCCAAGAAAAACCAGTCTATAACATAGAAAAGAAAGCTAAATCATCTAAAAATGATTTAAGTCCAACATACCTTTGGCATTGTCGATTAGGCCATGCAAATGAAAAGCGAGTTCAAAAGCTTCACAAGGATGGAGTGCTTGGTTCATTTGATTTTGAATCATATGAAACCTGCGAATCCTGCTTGCAAGGCAAAATGACAAAGAGTCCTTTCAACAAGAAAGGTGAAAGAACAAGTGAGCTATTGGCCTTAATACATACGGATGTATGTGGACCAATGAGCACACAAGCCAGAGGTGGATTTGAATACTTCTTGACTTTTACTGATGACTTTAGTAGATATGGGTATGTCTACTTAATGAGGTATAAAAATGAAACTTTTGAAAAGTTCAAAGAGTTTAAAAACGAAGTAGAGAATCAGTTGGATAAAAGGATTAAGGCTATTCGCTCCGATCGGGGAGGTGAATACCTTAGTGATGAGTTCGATGGCTATCTAAAACAGTGTGGAATTGTTTCACAGCTGACTCCACCGGGAACACCTCAATAGAATGGTGTATCCGAGAGGAGAAATCGGACCTTATTAGATATGGTTTGATCTATGATGGGCCTAGCGACTCTCCCTACATCCTTTTGGGGTTATGCTCTCCTTTCTGCTGCCTACTTATTGAATCGTATTCCATCTAAGGCAGTAGATAAGACTCCACATGAGATATGGATGGGTCAGAAACCCTATATGTCCTATCTACGAGTTTGGGGTTGTCAAGCTCATGTAAAGCATTTACAAAGTAATAAGCTTGAACCCAAAACTGACAAATGCCTATTTGTGGGATATCCTAAGGAAACCAAAGGATATCAATTCTACAACCCAACTGAGAACAAAGTGTTCGTTGCTCGAGGAGCTACTTTCTTAGAGAAAGAATTTCTGTACAAGAAAGACAGTGGGAGTAGAATAGAACTCGGAGAAGTTCAAGAACCACAAGAGAATGTAGAACGATCTACAGAAACTCAGATGGAAGTTGACATGGAAACTCATGAAGTTGAGCAACCTGAGTCAACAACACAAGAACCTAGAAGGTCTACTTAATTTAGTGGCTTTAAAATCAAAGAAACAGGTCCAAGCTTCAAAAAGGTTACTAGGGGTAAGCATTGAAGGTTGGATTTTTTTAGCAAGCCAAATTTGGTTATCCTATTGCCTTTATCCTTTTTGTACTTCAAATTCACAAGCAACGGTAACATACATAACCAAACAAGTTCTAGAATATGCAAACTATGTGTGAAACACTCTAAAAAAAAAAAAACAATTGAGCACAAGAAAGAATTTTTGCTCATTAAGGCCCAAAATCTCACTTTATCTAGCTTTTTGGGTGTCACTCACACAAGTATTATCATTTGAATTATCATAAAGAACAGTTATATTCATCCAACACACAATACTACTAATATTCCCTACATTTCATCCTTACCTCACAAAATCACAAGGTGCATATTAATTCCAGCACACAACACATCACATATACATCTCCCCCACACCTAGACTCTAAACACAATGAAACACAAAACATCCCCAAAACAATAATCATACAAAACAATCCCCCCACACCTAAAACTCTACATTGTCCAAACAGGATCGCAAAAACAAACACCACCAACACAGAATAAAAATAAATAAAATAAATAACTAAAACAAACAAAAGTTAGTAAGGGGAAGAGAAGCTTCTCTATGGTGGTGGAATTGGTGGTTTTAAACCACATGTGCGCAAAGGGCGTGTGATGACCGATGTTGCTTCGCTGGATTCTGGGTGGGTCATTTACCACTTGGGACGCTGTAGAGCAACGGGCAGGGGTGAAGAGGGTGCCTCTTCTTCTGAAGAGTTGGATTCATCACAAAATGCAATCGTTGTTGGGGCTTTCTTACGCACCATAGTGGCAGTCAAAGGTGAACAGCGGCTGGCTGAGGTGGTACGGACTGGAATAACTGCCATGAGTGTGGCAACTCCCGAAAGCAGAGCAAAAACCAAGCAGAACGGACCCACATTAGACGGCACCGGCTAAGTGTAGAAGACACCGAGTCCCTTGAACGGCCGGAGCAACTGAGCGACTGCTGTGCGGCTGCTGAGGCGAAGTGCGGCTGGTTTCGTAGTGCGACTGCTATGCAGGCGGAAGTGTGCGCACCCTGGGCGAAATAACGGCTGGGGTGAGGCGGATGAACAGGGCGAATCCCACTGGAAATTGTGACCTTTGCAGCGGCTTTTGGGTGCGGCTGCACTCGACCGTTCGTACTACCTTGGTTGGAAATTTTGGAGCACTGGTACGACAGTAGACCCGTCTGAAACGGCTTAGGACGGGGAACAGGTGCGACAAGGAGGTGGATGGAGGGCGGTGTCAGAAATTAGTTGGGAGAAGGGAGTCGACGCCACTTTTGTGTTGGCCGAATTTGCTTGGGAAGAACTTTGTTCGGCGCTGGAGTGAAACAAAGGAAAAGAAAAGTCAAAGTGGAACCCTAATTAAAATTGAAAAGGAAAGAAATTTTTTTCTTGTTTGTTTTAAATGTAATTGACATGAGCATGTCAGAGGAAGGATTGTAATCTGCCCAACAGCTTAAAAATTCCAAAGAAAAGCAAAGAAAATCGTGAGAAAATCAAAGGCACTGACCTGGGCATGTCAGAGGAAAAATTGTATTCTGCCCCAATCCCTTAAAAATAAAAGGAAAACTCACCTGGGCATGTCAGAGGAAGAATTCTATTCTGCCCAAACCTTCAGAAAATCCAAAAAAAAAACATGCGAACCTTGACCTGGGCATATCAGAGGCAGAATTCTATTCTGCCCAAACCTTTAATTCCCCTCGAAATCTCAGCTAAAAATCACTTAAAAATACAATTAAAAGACTAAACCTACTTCAAAAAAAACATAGAAAAAATTTGGGTTGCCTCCCATAAGCGCATTTCTTTAATGTCTTTGGCTAGACACAGACCTACTTCTAATTAATATTCATAAATAAGTAGAAATAACCAAATTTCATTATTAGAAGTAGTTATACCATTTACAAGAAAAGATTTGAGTCGATGACCATTCGCAACCCATATTTTTATGGACTCTAAATCTTTAATTTCAACCATACAAGAAGAAGCAATACTTACCTCAATATAGGGTTTGTGCCATCTTGATTTGAACTTACCATGCATTAATTTCCATTTGCACTCTGTGAAAAATACCTTCTGCCCAACCACACATTTCTTCCTCCGTAGCAACTCATCCTGAATGGTTTTTTTCCTTTCCTTGCACCACGATTTTGACTCAGGCTCTAACAGAAGATATTTGAGATGATCATGGAACAATTTGAACTCCAATTTAGGGGCCTGTATCAGAGAAGGTAAAATATTTTCAGAACTAATAGGCAATCCCAAGTAATGGTTAGCAAACCTCAGTGGCAATTCAGGATTGGCATGAAATGCCTTGATTGCCTCAATGACAGATTCATTCACATCTTTTTGAGCATCCGTTCCCTACAAACTATGCTGTAACACAAAATTAAGCCCATCAAGCATCAAATTAAATTCAACTTCTTCTTGCACAATAGAATCAACCAGACTAACATTGACAAAGTATTCAGAGTCCGGTGGATACTTCATTGCTTCATACATGTTAAACTGTACTTTTTCACCATCAAACTCAAAAGTAAACACACCAGCATCTACATCAATCTTTGTCTTAGCCATTTTCATAAACAATCTACCCAATAGAAGAATATCGGAATTTGTCACATGTTCATCATTCATGTTAAGAATGTAAAAATCAGCAAGAAATATCAACTTATCACATTTAGCTAATACATCCTTGACTACCCCCTCTGGATAAATCATTGACCTATTGGCTAACTGAACAATCACATTCGTGTTCTTAATTTTCAACTTATTAAACAAAGATAGAGACATAACATTTATTGAAGCTCCTAAATCCAGCATGGCTGATTTTATAACTTGCGACCCAATAACACAAGAGATTGCAAAAATACCTTGGTCAGTACACTTTTGAGGCAATTTGCGCTGAAGAACCGAGGACACATTCTCGTTCACGTAGACCTTACCTTTCGGTCTTCTCTTCTTGGTCAGCAACGACTTTAAAAATTTCGCATACCGTGGAATCTGTGCAATGGCCTCCATCAATGGTATGTTTATTGGCACTTTGCGAAATACTTCAAGTACCTCATCGTCACTGTAATCCTTTCTCACTTGGGCTAACCTGCCAGGAAAAGGGGGTTCTCAGTTTTTCTCACAATAAATTTAGGAGTTACTTCTTTCTCTGGTAACTCTTCCACTTCCTCTTCCTTTTCTAACTTCTGAGAAGGTTCTTGAACTTCAACAGTCGGACCTTTTGGTTCTTGCAATTCTTTCCCACTCCTCAAAGTTATGGCACTCACATTTTCAGTTGAACTACCTGGTTGAGATGGAAGTTTCCCTTGGGCTCGGTCTCTCTGATTAACTTGAGTGGCTAGCTGAGAGATTTATTTCTCCAAGTTTTTAATTGCAGCCTGTGACTGCTGCTCTCTTGCTTGTTCCCTCTCAACAAGACCCTGCACTGCATCTGTCAATCCTCTAATCATTGATTCGACTGACGAACGTGAAGCCTCTGCTGGTGGAGGTACTGGGTTTCTCACTGGGGGTTGGAAACTGGATTGCTGAGGTTGAGGTTGAAAACCAGGCTGCTTGTAGCTGAAATTGGGATGATTCCTCCACCCTGGGTTGTAGGTATTAGCATATGGCTCATAACTTCTCTGGGGTGGATCCTGGAATCCTCCCACAGCATTCATTTGTGTACATTCTTGCATGGCTGAACAACCATCCGAGGTGTGTCCTTGAATTGAGCATATCCAGCATACCTTAATTGCCTGCAATTGTCCCACAGCAAGCTGGCGCACCAAATCAGTAAGTTGCTCAATCTTACTTTCCATGTTAGAAATACTAACCTCGTTAACTCATATGGTGGGCATGTCTGCTCGCCTATGAAATTGCTGGAAAGTCTCAGCCATCACAGAGATTAGCCTCATTGCCTCTGCAGGAGTCTTATTCATCAATGCTCCTCCACTGGCAGAATCAATCTTGTCTCTGTCCAACTCAGATAGGCCCTCTTAGAAATACTGAATCAGGAGTTGCTCGGGAATTTGGTGTTGGGGACAACTTCTGCACAAATCGCTGAACCGTTCCCAGTACTCATACAGTCTTTCACCAGTTGCTTGTCTGACACCGCAGATATCCTTTTTGATATTAGAAGCTGGGGAGGCTGGGAAGAATTTCTCCGAAAACCTTTCTTCAGCTCGTTCCATGTGGTAATGCATCCTTCTGGTAGCCCAAAGAGCCAGTGTTTTGCCTTATCTTCCAAGGAAAATGGGAACGCCCTGAGCTTGACTTGCTCCTCTGTAACTCCTTGGTAACTCACTGCCGAGCATACAATGTGGAACTCCATCAAGTGCTTGTGGGGGTCCTCACCTGTCAAACCACGAAACTTAGGCAGTAAGTGTATAGTACTAGACTTCGACTCAAACCTAGGAGCATTATCAGGAAAAGTAATGCAAAGAGATTGCTGATTTCTATCGGGAGTTGCCAACTCCCTGAGCCTCCTGTCAGCCATTGGTGCTGCGATTAATTGCTCTTCTTATTCGTAAACCTCAACTTCTTTTTCTTCAATTGGTTGAGATGCAGATGCTGACTCAGCCAGTTGTTCTCATTTTTTCTTCTCTTTTGTGTTCCTCTTTGCAGTCTTCTCTATCTCTGGGTCAAATACTAGTTTGCCTGTACGAGAAGAGTGAACCATAAAAAGGAACAAATAAAACTAAAACTTTTAACCAAAAATAAAACACTACACTGTTCTCCCCGGTAACGACGCCAAAATTTGATAGGTTGTCAAACCAATCAAAAATAAACCTACTTTTGAAACTATTAAAAAAAGTACAGTGTAAGTAGGATCGTATCCACAGGGAGCACCAGAGTGAAAGAAATTTGGTCAAAAGTGCGTAGCCAAAATGGGGGTTTTGTTGTTACTTAAATCTACTAACAAAAATTAATTAAATTAAATGACAAGAAATTAAAAAAATTGTAAAAATCCAAATTCGGAAAAAACGTCTAGCCAAGGGAATTGAACCACCTCGATGCACTAATTGATCCTTGATGCAAAAATGTATTAATTAACTACTGGTTACACCGGTTTTCATTGTTGGAACCTCCTAACAATTCAGTCCTATTAATTTAAGCCAGCAATAAAGGAACCTCCGTTAATTGCGTCTATAATCGATGATCGATTCTAGAACCTCCTAGAACCTAGATCACGATAGTCAAGGACCCAGTTCAACTACAATTAACCCAATTAGCTTAATTGCACTTGATTATTTATTCTTTTTCAATTCACTAATCTACGTACCACGTGATTAGTTTCATGGACTCTAAGGAACACCGAACCTCGTGTATTCTAGTAGATTGGATTATCTAGGAAAGCCTGCATGCTACCAGCTATACAAACAGTGCCAAATAATCCTCAAAAATGCACAAGAATAAATAAGAAACCAATAATCAATTAATAATAACACCAATTCGATCTCACGATTAAAGTAGCATCGAGGGGTTTTGATTCCCTTGACTAGACTAAAGAAATCTAGCTACTCATAATTGAAAAGAAAAACATCATATGGAAATTATACCCCATGAATTAAAACTAAAAATTAAGAAATAGAAATACTACTAATTGATGGTTTCTTCCGCAGGAGAGCTGCTCCCAAAAATTCCCCAAAAGCTGCAGTCAACCTTTGTTCTCTTCTTGGTTCAGCTGTCCCCACTTCCTTCTCTCCTTAGCAAAAAATGATCCCAGCCAAAAAGAATGAATTCACTTTCTGCCGTGCCAGTCCTCCCCTTTTCTTAATTCTTCCCTTTTCCAAAAATATTCCCCGCAGTCAACTCCCCAAATCCCAAAACCGTCCAGAATAAAATCTTGCCTTTTTTTAATTCCTAACTATATATAACTCTTCCCAATTTGGCCATTCTTGCTTTCTTGTCTTTCCCAAAAATCCTCCTCATCCAATGCAATATATTTCCCCAATTAACAATTAATTCTAAACCCAAATCTTAGCCCCAACTCCTTTTCTTCAATTGTCCAATTTGCCCTTCTTTTGTCCAAAGATTGCACCGTCCTTCTCAAAATTAATATAATTCCCTGTAAATATAAAAACCATAATTAAGCCTCACCAAAACATCCAACTTTGCCCAATTCAGCCCAATTCGTATCATAAAATATAAGCTCATCATACACCCATGCGTGTGAATTTAAACTGATTTTTGAGACGTGGTGCTAGTTGTTTTAGACATGGTGCTAGTTGTTTTAGACGTGGTTCTAGTTGTTCTGAGACAAGCTTCACTTAAGGCACAATGGAAAGACTTGACTTTGGCCAATCAAGCAACTAGAAGATAAGTTGTAATTTCTAATTAGCTCCTAGCATGCCATACAACAAGGCACATGTGCTTACCATCATCCTGTGTCTTTTGTGTAACAACTTTCTTTGCCATTTCAAATTGATCATAATCAATAATGTGTAATAATCAAGAACGTCTCAGAACAACTACACCACGTCCAAAAACGTCTACACCCATGCGTGTGAATATAAACTGATTTTTGAGACATGGTGTTAGTTGTTTGAGACGTGGTGCTTGTTGTTCTTAGACATGATTCACTTAAGGCACAATGGAAAGACATGAATTTGGCCAATCAAGTAACTGGAAGATAAGCTGTAATTTCTAATTAGTTCCTAGCATGCCATACAACAAGGCACATGATAACGCTTACCATCATCCGGTCTCTTTTGGCTAACAACTTTCTTCGCCATTTCAAATTGATCATAATCAAGAATGTGTAATAATCAAGAACATCTCAGAACAACTAGAACCATGTCCAAAAATGTCTACATCCATACGTGTGAATTTAAACTGATTTTTTTCACAAAAACAGTCTACCACGTCTAAGAACAACTAGAACCACGTCTCAAAAAACTAGCACAACGTCCAAAAACGTCTACATCCAGACGTGTGAATTTAAATTGATTTTTTCACAAAACACCTCACCTCATTTCAGAACAACTAGCACCACATCCAAAAAAATTTACACCCATGCGTATGAATTTAAACTGTTTTTTGAGACGTGGTGTTAGTTGTTTTAGACATGGTGCTAGTTTTTTAAGACGTGGTTCTAGTTGTTCTCAGACAAGGTTCACTTAAGGTACAATAGGAAGACATGAATTTGGCCAATCAAGCAACTAGAAGATAAGCTGTAATTTCTAACTAGCTCCTAACATGCCATACAACAAGGCACATGTGCTTACCATCATCCTTTCTCTTTTGTGTAACAACTTTCTTCGCCATTTCAAATTGATCATAATCAATAATGTGTAATAATCAAGAACGTCTCAGAACAACTAGCACCACGTCCAAAAACGTCTACACCCATGCGTGTGAATTTAAAATGATTTTTGAGACATGGTGCTAGTTGTTTGAGACGTGGTGCTAGTTGTTTTTAGACGTGGTTCACTTAAGGCACAATGGAAAGACATGAATTTGGTCAATCAAGTAACTGGAAGATAAGCTGTAATTTCTAATTAGTTCCTAGCATGCCATACAACAAGGCACATGATAACGCTTACCGTCATCCTGTCTCTTTGGGCTAACAACTTTCTTCGCCATTTCAAATTGATCATAATCAAGAATGTGTAATAATCAAGAACGTCTCAGAATAACTAGAATCATGTCCAAAAACGTCTACATCCATACGTGTGAATTTAAACTAATTTTTTTTCACAAAGACAGTCTACCACATCTAAGAACAACTAGAACCACGTCTCAAAAAACTAGCACCACGTCCTAAAACGTCTATATCCAGACATGTGAATTTAAATTGATTTTTTCACAAAACACCTCACCTCGTTTCAGAACAACTAGCACCACATCCAAAAACATCTACACCCATGCGTGTGAATTTAAACTGATTTTTGAGACGTGGTGCTAGTTGTTTTAGACATGGTGCTAGTTGTTTTAGACATTGTTCTAGTTGTTCTGAGACAAGGTTCACTTAAGGCACAATGGAAAGACATGAATTTGGCCAATCAAGCAACTAGAAGATAAGCTGTAATTTCTAATTAGCTCCTAGCATGCCATACAACAAGGCACATGTGCTTACCATCATCCTGTCTCTTTTGGATAACAACTTTCTTCTCCATTTCAAATTGATCATAATCAATAATGTGTAATAATCAAGAACGTCTCAGAACAACTAGCACCATGTCCAAAAACGTCTACATCCATGCGTGTGAATTTAAACTGATTTTTTTCACAAAGATAGTCTACCACATCTCAGAACAACTAGAACCACGTCTCAAACAACTAGCACCACGTCCAAAACAACTAGCACCACGTCTCAAAAATCAACCCAGGATAACAATGATAATAAAACTGACTTACAAATGAACTTACAGATCTTGTAGACAAAAGCCACCTTAATAAAAGAAATTTGAACACTGGATGATAGAGTGTTGATGTAAAAGATAAATATGAACACCGGGATATAATCCTTAGAATTCTGATATTATTCTCAAAATATTCTCAAGGTGCTGATACAAAAGAGAGTGTCTAGAGAGCTATGAGTAGTAGTCGAAGAGTTTTGAGAAGTTTTGCCTCTCCTTCTAACTTACATTCTAATTTATAGATCCGAAATCATACTAGATATTGATGGTCCAGACTATGGTCCACCACTATCGAATACTATTACAAAGTTGAAAATAGATGCCTTCTTTAGTGCTGATCCTGACATAAAGCATCCTTAGTGCTTATTCTTTAGTGTTGATCCTGACATAAAGTATCCTTAGTGTTTTTTCTTTGCTGATTTTTTCTCATAAAGTAGATAAATACCTTCAAGTCAAAAGTGCCATCCAGCTGGAACATATGGGGAGATGTATCTAGTGAGATTATATCTAATCAGAGAACCAATATTTCGTATCCAATTAATCCTCATCCTCATCTTCATTACCTGAAGAAAATTCATCCAATTTAAAAGTATGCTCCGGATACATTGGATAAAAGCAAAGTTGAACTTTAGACATCTGTCCACCGTCATTAATTTGCAATGAATTAATTCTTGTCCTGTTAAAAAGTTTATCTTCATCCTTCCATAGTCTACCATATAATAGTTGATTCGTTAATCCTTTTTCAATTATTTGCATACTAATTTCTCTATTTAAGACCTAACTGGTACAATTCTTCTTTTTGTCCGGCATAGGGAATCCTCGTGCTTTAAGCTTTTCATCAAGCTTGTCTGGGAAATATTCCTCCAGCTGCAAAATTGAAATATTAGTAAAAAAATTTTTGGCTGAATTGGTATTTTGGTCCCTTATAAATGGGGGTGTTGCGGTTTTGGTCCCAAATAAAACTACGATTGCTGTTTTGATCCCTTATCAATTTTTTATTAGCATTTTTAGTCCCTTTTTACGAAAAAGTTCATAAGATTACGGATCAACTCATTTGATCGCTAGTCAAACCTAATTTTTTCTTCAAAATGATTTATACCATGATGTTTTCAATCCATTTTATGACTCGGTTCTTCATAAATTTTCAACAAATTTAGATCGACTCACAATCCGAAATAACGGCCAAAACCCTAAATGTTTTGGCCGTTATTTCGGATTGTGAGTCGATCTATATTTGTTGAAAATTCATGAAGAACCGAGTCATAAAATGGATTGAAAACATCATGGTATTAATCATTTTGAAGAAAAAATTAGGTTTGACTAGCGATCAAATGAGTTAATCCGTAATCTTATGAACTTTTTCGTAAAAATGGACTAAAAATGCAAATAAAAAATTGATAAGGGATCAAAACAGCAATCGTAGTTTTATTTGGGACCAAAACAACAACACCCCCATTTATAAGGGACCAAAATACCAAGTCGGCCTTTTTTTTGTTTTAAAACTCAAAATGTTCCAATACTAAGTTGGATTCCACAGGATCGGAAGATGATCCGTGGCTAGAAGCTCCTTTGAAACTACTAGATTTTTTTTTAACTTCTTAAATTCCAAGAATTCTTGGTATTCAAGAAATTCATTCTCCTGGTGAAGTTTTAGCTTTAAAGATAGGGCCGAGGCAGGTTGTATAACTTGACCCTTCCCTGTACTGAATACTTCTTTTTTCACATAAGTCTGAGCTGATGATTGGACTGGGACTTTATCAAATGGTATTGAATTCTTGTGGATAAACTTTTGTTCATCAAAATAAACCTGTACAGTATCCCGGTTTACCTTAAGCGCAATCTACCACTTTATCTTAAATTCTCAGACTAGAGAGAGTGGCATAGGCTTCGAAAAATACTGAGTAAATTTGAAATTCCAACAGAGGATCCATGGAAGCTTGAGCTTGAAGTGGAACTGAATGATTTTACCTAATTCTGGGACAGCCGAATCTATCTTTCCACTGAATAATTGCCAATCCTTCTTGGCATGAGGAGGATAAATGTCTTCGTTGACTCCATAATACTGCCACCATTCATAAAACTATAGAGGAATACTATTGAAGTCTGTCCTAAGTGTTTTATGAATTGTGTAGAACCAAGAGTGATTGAAGGGTCAGAAAAGAAATCCTTTAAACCATGCTTCTTTGTAATCCTTATACGAATATCCTGGAGGATCATAAGAGTTTCTAAAGTGAACTTTGCCGGTTGCTGATCCTGTCAAGTCTATCCAATCCCGTCGGTTTAAGATTTTTCTGATAACAGCTTTAGAATACATAATAACTGAATTGGTTGGTGTATCCATGGTATTATGAATGTCCACTGATCCTGAATGTACAAGAATGTACTAATAGAACCGCAAATCCTTTGTTGGTTCAGAAAAGATCCAATATTGTGTATCTTGAAACATAGTAAATAGATATCCTAACAAATCCTGATATTCCAATAGGTTATGGTGTCGAGTGAGAGTTAAGTGTTCCACATGAGGTTTAGTTACAAAACATGGAGGATTAGGCTTAAATGGATGTGTAGATTGAGTATTCTGGGCTGGATTATGTGGTCGATGAGTAAGTACTGGTTGACCTGAAGGATAAGGAAAGTGAATACTGGACTTTTGTGGAGGGGATTGTTGTAATCTTGCTGCGGGATTTGAGCAGCTTGAACATAAGTAAGAGGTGGAAAATCCTGAAGAGACTAAAAGCGGTTAGAAGTAGACGGAACTGTTGGATTTTTCATGAAGTCTTTGACCGTAAGGGTCTTATTCTTTGTAGGCTGGGAACTCATCCTTGGAACCTGTCAAAAATTCTATGGTTAAGAATTTAGGTAAAGAATTGGAATTTCCTTTGATATGTTCAATGTCAAAATCAAATATTGATAAAATTGCCTGCCATCTTGCAAAAATTTGTTTTGAAACTAAATTCTTTACATCCTTTTGTAAAACATCTTTGGCAGGTTTGCAATCCACTTGTAAAAGAAATTTTTTGTTTATAAGATTATCTTGAAATTTAGAAATGCAAAGAACAATAGATAAAATTTCTTTTTTGACTGTAGAATAATTCTTTTGAGGTCCAAGCCATAATCCTGGATGATATCTTACCAATTGGTCTTTTGACTCAGACAGTAATCTCTGTTTGAGAATACCGCCATAACCTATGTCAGATGCATCCCTTTCTACAATCATAAATGCCTGTGGGTGTGGAATAGTAATAAGTGGTAAAGTTTTTATCCTTTGTTTTAATAATTTTACTATTGCAGTATGTTCTTCTGTCCGTGTTGGTGGATTCTTTTGCAACCGTTTATATAAAGGAGCACATATTTCTCTTAGTTTTGTAAAAAAATCAAAGACATAATTCAAACATCCTAAAAACCTTTGTAATTGAGTTTTATCTTTTAATTCATCCGGAAATCTTTCTGTAAACTCTAAAGATCTTTGAATAGGGATAAGTGTCCCTTTATATATATTTGTCTGAAATAACTTAATCTTTGTAACAGAGACCACTAATCCATTTTTCTTTATTACACTTAAAAATATATGTAAATGTTTAAAATGCTGCTCTATGGAGTCAGGAAAAAATTAAGACATCATCAATATATACTATAGAGAAATTGGTATAAGGGTTTAATATTTCCTTCATTATTTTCTGGAATTCTGAATGGGCGTTTTTTAATCCAAAAGGCATCACATTCTACTCGTAATGACCAAATGGAACTGTAAAAGCCGTTTTATATCTATCCTTTGGTTCAATCTGTATCTGCCAAAATCCTGATTCCATATCAGATTTTGAGAATACTTTTGCATTATAAATCTTTTTTAATAAATCCCTTTTATTAGGAATAGGGTATCTAATCCATTGTAATACTTTATTAAGAGGTTTATAATTTATTACCAATCTGGGGACTCCCTTTTCCTTTTCTGCTTGATTTTAAACATAAAATGCTTCACAACTCTAAGGAGATTTAGACTGAATAATTAATCCTTTGTTGGTAAATAGAGTTACTCTGTAATAATAATAATTCTTTCCATTTTATTGGAGATAAAAACCTAAAAGAAACTGTTAATCCCATTATTTTAGTACCAACTCCTTGTTCATCAACCCAAAAAGGATAAATCTGTGTTAAAAAAGGTGTTCCTAAGGTAGCTTGAATATTCAAATCCTCTACTACAATAAAGTGATGTTTAAAACTAAATTTTTCATTACATATAGAAGTTTTGACTAACTTACCTTTGACCTTTAATGGCATACCATTTTCCGTGAGTAAAGATTCTTTGGTTGGCATATAATACTTTGTTGGTATCAATCCATCTCTAATACAACTTTGATCTGCACCACTATCAATCATAGCCGTTATAGTCGTTTGATAAGATCCTATTGAGATTGTAATGTAAACTATCCATTTTTAAAAATTCATCTTCACTATAACAGCAATAAATTTAGAATCCTGTGGTTGTTTATCTGATAATCATATTTCTGCTAACTGAAATTTCGAGGGATTAAATTCTGGTGGTGTCACATCTTCTATCATGTTTTTCCCCTTTGATGTACTTGATTTAAGGATAGCCATTTTAGTATTTAATTCCAAATTTTTTGTTTCAATTCTTAAAATGCTTCTTTTAGTTGTCTCAACTCATTTTTTAATTGATTAATCTCAGTTTGTAAATCTTTTGTACTATTTTTCCTAAATGAACAATCAGTAGAATAAGTATGTAATAATTTAGAAATACTAAATGGTTCTACGATTTTAACTGTATCTTGTGAAGGAAAACAGAACAAGCCCGGGCTAAATCGAGAATCTCACTTTCGTGCAATGCATTCCAGAATCGGAAGCTTTCGACAAAGCTCAGGCTCAAATTCATTTTCCCATGAACGGATCTAGGCTTATACTTATTTAATTTATTAAATTGACATCTAACTTACAAAGATTACACCTTTAATTAAAAGCGGAAGGATTAAAGGTTATACCTTTGAAGCGAAGTCCAACGCAATAAGAAAAACCCAATCTCTATATGCTAATACCACCGAAATCCAAAAGATAACTCTAAGAAAACTTCGAATATTGTGTGGGCAATAATCTATCGAAGTCTACTCGCAAAGCTCACGAAAACCCACAAGAAAAATCCCTCGAAAAAGATAACTACTGGCCCAAAACTCTTCCTAAAACTCAGCTGCAAACCCACCAAAAAAAACTGCTCCTTTTTCGGCCACAACAACTGAACAACCGGCGACCCAATTGCTTCGCCCAGCCGCTATCTGCACCACCACTACCGTGGATCACCAAGACAAGCAAGAGATCAACGCGGCAGCAGCAGGATCAGCACGCCGGACAGCCACAATCGGAAACCACCAGTAGAAGAAAAACCCGCAGCAGTCAAAAAATTCTGGGCTGCAGTTTTTTTTTTTTTTTTCTATAAAACAAAAAACGCAGCAGCCAAGCTTCACAAAGTTAATACCTTTGGACCTTATCTAATTCGAGAAGTGAGATATAAAGTTTGACTTTGAGTA
The DNA here is from genome assembly GCA_030378225.1 of Knoxia roxburghii. Classification (NCBI taxonomy): domain Eukaryota; kingdom Viridiplantae; phylum Streptophyta; class Magnoliopsida; order Gentianales; family Rubiaceae; genus Knoxia; species Knoxia roxburghii. The sequence goes on along the minus strand of CM059420.1, from coordinate 36,187,880 downwards.
AGAAACTTCAAGAAGAAGAAAATCTCTCTCTAGAACTTTCTCACTCTAAAAGACAAGACTTGTCTTGCAAGATTTTTCTTAATTTTCTTTGGCCACAAGTTTTCTATTTATAGGGAGCTCTAATGGAGACCTAGTGGGCTTTTGAGTTGGGCCTTTTAATTTGACTTTCATTGACCACTTAGTCTTTCCTAGACTAATCAACTCCAATCGACCCATTCGAATTAATTTCTTAACCCACTTCGTTAATTTAATTTAATCGAACCCTTAGGATTAATTAATTCATATAAAATTAATTTCTTGATCCACTTTGTCAATTAAATATTAATTAAACCTTTAGGATTAATTAATTCACTTTGTCATTTAGTCAAATACATAATTAGTCGTACCACTATCGGACTAACTATGAAACTACCACTCAAAAATGACTTTATATCGCACCACTATATTTTCTTCTATCTCCCCACATTAAAGATCTAGTTCTCGTCGGTTTATCAATTTACTGACAAACTAATTCACTGACTTCTTGGTATCCGAGATTAGTACCACTCGACCTTTTTATTGTACCGGACATAAAGTCCATCGGCCGGGTTTAGTATAATAAACCTTACGAGCTCATCTTTGGAGCACCATCAACCTGGCGAACCGGTATGTGGATTCCTCTGACTAGCAACGGCACGTAAGAAGCTAAACACTGCATACCCAACCTACTGAGGTATAGGCCTCAATTGACCGCACTCTTTGGCAAATCAAAGCATACGATATCCAACTCTCACGCCCATCCCAATCTCGGGATTGAGAAACTGAATACTAGGACCGAATTGACTACGCCGATCAGTATAAGTCAATTCTATCCAAATTGGTCGTGCTCAATATGCCCCAGGCATATCCGTGGGATTTAATTAGTCTAGATAAACTAATTTTCAAACCACACGATAACCTATACCGATAGTATGTTCAAACTATCTCAGTTATGAGCATACTTTTTATATATCAATACTTTAACCAATAACGGTATCTACTGTGTCTTTTCATACCCCGTTATCTAGTTCTATGATATAATAGAACAACTTAATACTGAAACAAAATGATATGTCATCTGTGGATATTAGTTTTTGATATAAGCCATAGCTTTTCTGTATTCAAAACTTACATCTTGTTCCTCTGTTAATATCAAATCCTTTAACTTGAGCAAATAAGTAGTTTGCAATTCTGAGGGTAGTTCCTGAATTAAATCGAATAAAAGATGTTTTTGAGCTTTATTGCTGTGTTGAAAATTAATCCTAATAATATTAATAGAATTACAACTACATTCTGGTTTTTGAACTTGATCCTGAAACACTATAAAAATCATCATTATAGTCATCTGAATTTTCCTGGACCAAAGATATCTCATTTTCCAATTTTTCTTTTAAATCTAAATCTAATTCAGCAAATTTATCTAATATTTCATTAATCCTTTTCTTTCTTTTGCAGTTATTAGCCTTATTTTCTTTTTTCCCACATTTATAACAAATAATATTCTCCTTATTATACTTCTTTTATTTTTGTAATATTTCTTAGTAGCTTCATATTGTTGTGGTTCATACTTCTGTGGTTTCTTTTTCCTATAAGACAGTCTTTTCTGTTTAGAGGCTATAGATGGAGCTTTTATTCCAGTTATACCAAAGGCTACACAAAATGATCCTAATTCTCTTCTTTCATTTCCGTATTTAGCCTGAAATTTTAAATCCTGACATGCTGTTAAAGCTTCTTTCTTTACAAAGGCAAACAATTGCCCATAAGTCATATCATTAAAATTTATTGATTCTGTACCCATTTCTTTTTATAGATTTGTCATAACCTTCTGAGAAAATAAGTTAGGTAATCCTGTGGCAAATTTTTCTTTCCATATTGGAGAATTACTATCTGGTCTTTTTAATACATGAGTAAGAAACATATCCTTATACCATCAAAAATCAGATAAACTTGGACATCTTAAATTAGTCAAGAAAATCTTTGACGAAGTTAATGCTTCATTAGGATTTCCAACAAAATGCATAGCTATTGTATAAATAAAAAAATCACAAGAATTATTTGTATTAGTAATATTCCCTTCTGCATCCTCCTCTGATCGCATATGATCCATTATAGACATTTTATCTTGAAAACTTAAAGAATTATCCCACCAATATTTTAGTTGACCTGTAAATCCAGTGATAATTAAAAGACATGCATCCTTTTCTGACATATTTTTCAATCTATATGCTGTTTTTGGCATTTCAACCTCTTGTAAAGTATTCAAAATTTCATATTCACTCCTACCATCTATATTCCAGTTAGTCAAAGAGTTTCCATCATAACTGTTAGATCTAAATTTTGCCATTTCTTCATACTGAATATCTGGTGGTGTTGATCTAGGATAATAAGTTCTTGTTTCTGCTTTTTTCCAATTATTCCTATTTGTATATCTCGATTGTCTTCGCATCCTATTGATATTATGTGTTTGTTCTTCTAATATTTCTTCTTCTATTTCATTTATTTGTTGCATGATGTTATCATCAGAATCAGAATTACAAGCAGAATCCTCAGAATTCAATTCTTTATTTATCATATTTATTTTTGAAGGACCTGGAGCAAGATTTGAATTCAATTTTTCTAATGTTTGTGATATTTTTTCCATCAGAGGTGTTTGTAATCCACTAGAAGGTAGCTTTATTTTATCCCGTTCTGTAATTAATACATTAGGTTGAAAATGTGGAAATGAATAACTATTAGGAAGTTTTTGACTATGCCTAGGTAAAATTTAATATCTACTGATAAAGAATATAATTGTTTAGTGATATGATGTAATACTACATTTGAATAATTATACTGCATATGTAATTTTTTTATGTCTTCCATCTTAACAGATTCATCATTATCTTTGCCAGTTTTAAATGGAGATGCAGTTAATTCACCATAAGCTATATCGATCTCCAATGTATTTAAAGGAGGATAAGTCTGTGCGACTATTGTTCCATCCCCTAATTTCCATTTTTTTTTTTTTGCTAAATTTGTTTGTACATTAATATGAGATAATGTATATACATTTTTTATATCCATTTTAGTAAAATAATATTCTAACCATGTATAGAAATTAAATGGAGTATTATGCCTCTTTACATCCATTATCCATTCTCTTTGTAATTTATCCTGATATTGAGAATCTAATTGAATATACGATTTTCTTTGTTCTAAATACTCATCATCTTCTAAATCCTCTAATAATTTATCAAAATCTACAGTGGTAACTTTAGTAATAACATTAATATCGCCTTGCATCTGAGAGGCTGTGGGTGACAAAGGTGGAGAGTGATAAGAATTTATTTCTGGATGGGATTTTTATGATAAACTTGAGCCTTTGTAAAATTATTCATGAAATCCTCGTTACTAGACGTGGATCTTCTATAAGATTGGAAAGGAATGTCTCATGCGCTAGAAGTATTATATCGAAAAGAATTAAACCGAACTAAGACTGTACCATCCTCTTCCTCTAATATTTGTAAGACTTCCCTACGTTTAAGATTTCTACATGATTGCTGATTCTCAACCTAAAATTCTTCTGGTATTGTTATTTCATTCCATTTTAATCTTTTCGGAGTATAAGTTTTCGAGTCATCATCTATTTGTAATAATACAGTTCTTTAACTGTTGGATACATTCTAAATTTAGGATTCAAGTGACTACTCATTAATTTATAATAAATTCTATACATGACTACAAACTGTTCAGTTAATTTTTCAAATTCATCTCCTTGTATGTGAATATCTAAAATAAGAGAATTTAATATTAATGGATCTGTCAATGATATGGAGAAACTAGGAGAAAATTGAAAAATATGGGACCATTACAAATATTAGTCTGAATTAAAGCCAACAAAGAAATCTTGTACTTTTTTAATCTCTTATCTCTTAATGCTACATAAATGGAACATCGACACCAATATGAACTAAAGGTTTAATTGCTATCTGAATTAATCCAAAATGAACAAATCTATATCCGTTATCTAAATAATTTTTATTGGAAATATTAGACAATAATGATGAAGAATAAAATTTTTCTTGAATATTCAATGTTTCTTCATGTGTTTAATAATGAAAGCAGTTTTAAAATCCAAAGATCCTATCTTATAAATTATCTCTATATTCTCTTCAGGAATAGACCAAATCACTAAAATTACTATGGATAATTTCTTCTTACTTTGAACAATCCTTTTAGTATTATTATTATTATTTTGCAAGATTTTTCTCAGTATATTATCCATAATGATGTACTAAAATTTTAACATAACCAACGTATTATAGTGGGAACAGTGGGAAATGACACCTGGAACACCGAGCACTTTCTGTACTACAATGCTTACCAACGGACTTATGAGCTTACTACCACCTTACCAAGCACTAAGGTTACGATGATGATGTTACTATTAAAGTATAAGAATATGGCTCTGATACCATGTATAGAATATGGACTTATGAGCACTTTCAGAACTCTTTCGACTACTACTCTTAGCTCTCTAGACACTCTCTTTTGTATCAGCACTTTGAGAATATTTTGTGAATAATATCATAATTCTAAGGATTATATCTCGGTGCTCATAATTATCTTTTACATCAACACACTATCATCCAGCTTTCGAGATTTCTTTTATTAAGGTGGCTTTTGTCTACAAGATCTGTAAGTTCATTTGTAAGTCAGTTTTATTATCATTGTTTTCCTGGGTTGATTTTGGTATCAGAGCCATATTCTTATACTTTAATAGTAACATCATCATCGTAACCTTAGTGCTTGGTAAGGTAGTAAGCTCATAAGTCCGTTGGTAAGCCTTGTAGTACAGAACGTGCTCGGTGTTCCAGGTGTAGTTTCCCACCGTTCCCACTATAATACGCTAGTTATGCTAAAATTTTAGTACATCCTTATGGCTAATATACTGAGAAAAATCTTGCATAATAATAATAATAATAATAATAATAATAATAATAATACTAAAATGATTGTTCAAAGTAAAGAAGAAATTATCCATGGTAATTTTAGTGATTGGTCTATTCCAGAAAAGAATATAGAGACAATTTATAAGATAGGATCTTTGGATTTTAAAACTTCTTTCAGTATTAAAACACATGAAGAAACATTGAATATTCAAGAAAATTTTCATTCTTCATCATTATTGTCTAATATTTCCATTAAAAATTATTTAGATAATGGATATAGATTTGTTCATTTTGGATTAATTCAGATAGCAATTAAAACTTTAGTTCATATTGGTGTCGATACTCCCATTTATGTAGCATTAAGAGATAAGAGATTAAAAAAGTACAAGACTTCTTTGTTGGCTTTAATTTAGACTAATATTTGTAATGGTCCCATATTTTTCAATTGTGCTCCTAATTTCTCCGTATCATTGATAGATCTATTAATATTGAATTCTCTTATTTTAGATATTAACATACAAGGAGATGAATTTGAAAAATTAACTGAACAGTTTGTAGCCATGTATAGAATTTATTATAAATTAATGAGTAGTCAATTGAATCATAAATTTAGAATGTATCCAACATTTAAAGAAGAAACCGTATTATTACAAATAGATGATGAATACTCAAAAACTTATACTCCTAAAAGATTAAAATGGAATGAAATAACAATACCAGAAGAATTTCAGATTGAGAATCAGCAATCATGTAGAAATATTGAACGTAAGGAAGTCTCACAAATAATAGAGGAAGAGGATGATACAGTCTTAGTTCGGTTTAATTTTCTTTGATATAATTCTTCTAGCACAGGAGATATTCCTTTCCAATCTCATAGAAGATCCACGTCTAGTATTGAGGATTTCACGAATAATTTTACAAAGACTCAAGTTTATCATAAAAATCCAATTCCAAAAATAAATTCTTATCACTCTCTGCCTTTGTCACCCACAGCCTCTCAAATGCAAGGCGATATTAATGTTATTACTAAAGTTACCACTGTATATTTTGATAAATTAATAGAGGATTTAGAAGATGATGAGTATTTAGAACAAACAAAATGGTATATTCAATTAGATTCTCAATATCAGGATAAATTACAAAGAGAATGGATAATGGATGTAAAGAGGCATAATACTCCGTTTAATTTCTATAAATGGTTAGAATATTATTTTACTAAAATGGATATAAAAAATGTATATACATTATCTCATATTAATGTAAAAACAAATTTAGCAAAAAAATGGAAATTAGGGGATGCAACAATAGTCGTACAGACTTATCCTCCTTTAAATACATTGAAGATCGATACAGCTTATGGTGAATTAACTGCATCTCCATTAAAACTGGCAAAGATAATGATGAATCTGTTAAGATGGAAGACATAAAAAAATTACATATGCAGCATAATTATTCAAATGTAGTATTACATAATATCACTAAACAATTAGATTCTTTATCAGTAGATATTAAATATTTACCTAGGTATAGTCAAAAATTTCCTGATAGTTATTCATTTCCACATTTTCAATCTAATGTATTAATTACAGAATGGGATAAAATAAAGCTACCTTCTAGTGGATTACAAACACCTCTGATGGAAAAAACATCACAAAAATTAGAAAAATTGAATTCAAATCTTGCTCCAGGTCGTTCAAAAATAAATATGATAAATAAAGAATTGGATTCTGAGGATTCTGCTAGTAATTCTGATTCTGATGATAACATCATACAATAAATAAATGAAATAGAAGAAGAAATATTAGAAGAACAACCACATAATATCAATAAAATGCGAAGACAATCTAGATATGCAAATAGGAATAATTGGAAAAAAGCATAAACAAGAACTTATTATCCTGGACCAACACTACCAGATATTCAGTATGAAGAAATGGCAAAATTTAGATCTAATAGTTATGATGGAAACTCTTTGACTAACTGGAATATAGATGGTAGGAGTGAATATGAAATTTTGAATACTTTACAAGAGATTGGAATGGCAAAAACAGCATATAGATTAAAAAATATGTCAGAAAAGGATGCATGTCTTTTAATTATCACTGGATTTACAGGTCAGCTAAAATATTGGTGGAATAATTCTTTAAGTTTTCAAGATAAAATGTCTATAATGGATCATATGCGACCACAGGAGGATGCAGAAGAGAATATTACTAATACAAATGATTCTTGTGATTTTTTGATTTATAAAATAGCTATGCATTTTGTTGGAAATTCTAATGAAGCATTAACTTCTTCAAAGATTTCCTTGACTAATTTAAGATGTCCAAGTTTATCTGATTTTCGATGGTATAAGGATATGTTTCTTACTCTTGTATTAAAAAGACCGGATAGTAATTCTCCAATATGGAAAGAAAAATTTGTCACAGGATTACCTAACTTATTTTCTCAGAAGGTTATGACAAATCTACAAAAAGAAATGAGTACAAAATCAATAAATTTTAATAATATGACTTATGGGCAATTGTTTGCCTTTGTAAAGAAAGAACTTTAACAGCATGTCAGGATTTAAAATTTCAGGCTAAATACGGAAATGAAAGAAGAGAATTAGGATCATTTTGTGTAGCCTTTGGTATAACTGGAATAAAAGCTCCCTCTACAGCCTCTAAACAGAAAATATTGTCTTATAGGAAAAAGAAACCACAGAAGTATGAACCACAGCAATATGAAGCTACTAAGAAATATTACAAAAATAAAAGGTATAAAAAGAAGTATAATAAGGAGAATATTATTTGTTATAAATGTGGGGAAAAAAATACATAAGGCTAATAACTGCAAAAGCAAGAAAAGGATTAATGAAATATTAGATAAATTTGCAGAATTAGATTTAGATTTAAAAGAAAATTTGGCAAATGAGATATCGTTGGTCCAAGAAAATTCAGATGACTATAATGATGATTTTTATAGTGTGTCAGGATCAAGTTCAGGAAAATCAGAATGTAGTTGTAATTCTATTAATATGATTAGAATTAATCCTCAACATAGCAATAAGATCAAAAATATCTTTTATTCGATTTAATTCAGGAACTACCCTCAGAATTGCAAACTACTTATTTGCTCAACTTAAAGGATTTGATAGTAACAGAGGAACAAGATACAGTTAAAATCATAGAACCATTTAGTATTTCTAAATTATTACATACTTATTCTACTGATAGTTCATTTAGGAAAAATAGTACAAAAGATTTACAAACTGAGATTAATCAATTAAAAAATCAGATGAGACAACTAAAAGAAGAAGTTTTAATAATTGAAACAAAAAATTTGGAATTAGAAACTAAAATGGCTATCCTTAAATCAAGTACATCAAAGGGGAAAAATATAGTAGAAGATGTGACACCACTAGAATTTAAGAATTTCAGTTAGCAGAAATATCATTATCAGATAAACAACCACATGATTCTAAATTTATTGTTGTTATAGAGAAGATGAATTTTCAAAAATGGATAGTTTACATTACAATCTCAATAGGATCTTATCAAACGACTATAACGGCTATGATTGATAGTGGTGCAGATCAATGTTGTATTAGAGATAGATTGATACCAACAAAGTATTATGTGCCAACCAAAGAATCTTTACTCATGGAAAATGGCATGTCATTAAAGGTCAAAGGTAAGTTAGTCAAAACTTCTATATGTAATGAAAAATTTTGTTTTAAACATCACTTTATTGTAGTAGAGGATTTGAATATTCAAGCTATCTTAGGAACTCCTTTTTTAACGCAGATTTATCCTTTTTGGGTTGATGAACAAGGAGTTGGTACTAAAATAATAGGATCAATAGTTTTTTTTAGGTTTTTATCTCCAATAAAATGGAAAGAATTATTATTATAACAGAGTAACTCTATTTACCAACAAATTTATACTATTAATATAATATCAAAAAAGATTAATTTTCTTAAGGAAGAAAAAAGTTATGTTCGAATCGAGGAACAATTACAAGATTTAGGAGTAAAAGAGAAAATAAAGAATTTAGAAGAAAAAATAAGAAACGAAGTATGTTTAGACCTTCCTAATGCTTTTTGGGATAGAAAGAAACATTTAGTAACCTTGCCATATGAAAAAGATTTTAATGAAAGAAGTATACCTACTAAAGCTAGACCTATACAAATGAACTCAGAATTATTAGAAACGTGTAAAAAGGAAATTGAAGGATTAATAAACAAAGGATTAATTACTCCATCTAAATCTCCTTGGAGCTGTGCAGCATTTTATGTTCAAAATCAAGTAGAAAAGGAAAGGGGAGTCCCCAGATTGGTAATAAATTATAAACCTCTTAATAAAGTATTACAATTGATTAGATACCCTATTCCTATTAAAAGGGATTTATTAAAAAGGATTTATAATGCAAAAGTATTCTCAAAATTTGATAGAAAATCAGGATTTTGGCAGATACAGATTGAACCAAATGATAGATATAAAACGGCTTTTACAGTTCCATTTGGTCATTACGAGTGGAATGTGATGCCTTTTGGATTGAAAAATGCCCCTTCAGAATTATAGAAAATAATGAATGACATATTAAACCCTTATACCAATTTCTCTATAGTATACATTGATGATGTCTTAATTTTTTCTGACTCCATAGAGCAGCATTTTAAACATTTACATATATTTTTAAGTGTAATAAAGAAAAATGGATTAGTGGTCTCTGCTACAAAGATTAAGTTATTTCAGACAAATATTAGATTTTTGGGTCACAATATATACAAAGGGACACTTATCCCTATTCAAAGATCTTTAGAGTTTACAGAAAGATTTCCGGATGAATTAAAAGATAAAACTCAATTACAAAGGTTTTTAGCATGTTTGAATTATGTCTCTGATGTTTTTCCAAAACTAAGAGAAATATGTGCTCCTTTATATAAATGGCTGCAAAAGAATCTACCTGCATGGACATAAGAACATACTGCAATAGTAAAATTATTAAAACAAAGGATAAAAACTTTATCACTTATTACTATTCCACACCTCCAGGCATTTATGATTGTATACACGGATGTGTCTGACATAGGTTATGGCGGTATTCTCAAACAGAGATTACTGTCTGAGTCAAAAGACCAATTGGTAAGATATCATTCAGGATTATGGCTTGGACCTCAAAAGAATTATTCTACAGTCAAAAAAAAATTTATCTATTGTTCTTTGCATTTCTAAATTTCAAGATGATCTTATAAACAAAAAGTTTCTTTTAAAAGTGGATTGCAAACCTGCCAACGATGTTTTACAAAAGGATGTAAGAATTTAGTTTCAAAACAAATTTTTGCAAGATGGCAAGCAATTTTATCAGTATTTGATTTTGACATTGAACATATCAAAGGAAATTCCAATTCTTTACCTGATTTCTTAACCAGAGAATTTTTGACAGGTTCCAAGGATGAGTTCCCAGCCTACAAAGAATAAGACCCTTACGGTCAAAGACTTCATGAAAAATCCAACAGTTTCGTCTACTTCTAACCGCTTTCAGTCTCTTCAGGATTTTCCACCTCTTACTTATGTTCAAGCTGCTTCAAATCCCTCAGCAAGATTACAACAATCCCCTCCACAAAAGTCCAGTATTCACTTTCCTTATCCTTCTGGTCAACCAGTAATTACTCCTCGACCACAGAATCCAGCCCAGAATACTCAATCTACACATCCATTTAACCTTAACCCTCCATGTTATGCAACTAAACCTCATGTGGAACACTTAACTCTCAATCGACACCACGACCCATTGGAATATCAAGATTTGTTAGGATATGTCTTTACTATGTTTCAAGATACACAATATTGGATCTCTTCTAAACCAACAAAGGATTTGCGGTTCTATCAGTACATTCTTGTACATTCAGGATCAGTGGATATTCACCATATCATGGATACACCAACCAATTCAGTTATTATGTATTCCAAGGCTGTTATCAGAAAAATCTTAAACCGACGGGATTGGATAGACTTGACAGGATCAGCAACCGGCAAAGTTCACTTTGGAAACTCTTATGATCATTTAGGATATTCGTATGAGGATTAGAAAGAAGCATGGTTTAAAGGATTTCTTTTCCAACCCTTCAATCACTCTTGGTTCTACACAATTCATAAAACACTTAGGACAGACTTCAACAGTATTCTTCTATGGTTTTATGAATGGTGGCAGTATTATGGAGCCAATGAAGACATTTATCCTCCTGATGCTAAGAAGCCTTGGCAATTATTCAGTGGAAAGATAGATTCGGCTGTCCCAGAATTTGGTAAAATCATTCAGTTCCACTTCAAGCTCAAGCTTCCATGGATCCTCTGTTGGAATTTAGAATTTACTCAGTATTTTTCGAAGCCTATGCCACTCTCTCTCGTCCGAGAATTTAAGATAAAGTGGTGGATTGCGCTTAAGGTAAACCAGGATACTGTATAGGTTTATTTTGAGGAACAAAAGTTAATCCACAAGAATTCAATACCATTTGATAAAGTCCCAGTCCAATCATCAGCTTAGACTCCTATGAAAAAAGAAGTATTCAGTACAGGGAAGGGTCAAGTTACCCAACCTGCCTCGACCCTATCTTTAAAGCAAAAACTTCAACAGGAGAATGAATTTCTTGAATACCAAGAATTCTTCGAATTTAATAAGTTCAAAGAAAAATCTAGTAGTTTCAAAGGAGTTTCTAGCCACGGATCATCTTTCGATCCTATGGAATCCAATTTAGTACTGGAACATTTTGAGTTTAAAAAAAAAAATTACTAATATTTCAATTTTGCAGCTTGATGAAAAGCTTAAAGCACGAGGATTCCCTATGCCTGACAAAAAGAAGAATTGTACAAGTCAGGGCTAATTGAAAAAGGATTAATGAATTAACTATCATATGGCAGACTATGGAAGGATGAAGACGAACTTTTTAACAGGACAAGAATTAATTCATTACAAATTAATGACGATGGACAGAGGTCTAAAGTTCAGCTTTGCTTTTATCCAATGTATCCGGAGCATACTTTTACATTGGATGAATTTTCGTCAGGTAATGAAGATAAGGATGAGCATTACTTGGATAAAGAATATTGGTTCTCTGATTAGAATTATTCTCACTAGATACATCTCCCCATATGTTCCAGCTGGATGTCACTTTTGACTTGAAGGAATTTATCTACTTTATGAGAAAAAGTCAGCAAAGAAGAAACACTAAGGATACTTTATGTCAGGATCAGCACTAAAGAATAAGCACTAAAGATGATTTATGTCAGGATCAACACTAAAGAAGGATATTTTATGTCAAGATCAGTATTAAAGAATGCATCCATTTTCAACTTTGTAATAGTATTCGATAGTGGTGGACCATAGTCTGGACCATCAATATCTTAGCATAGTATGATTTCGGTTCTATAAATTAGAATGTAAGATAGAAAGAGAGGCAGAACTTCTCAGAACTCTTTCAACTACTACTCTTAGCTCTCTAGACACTCTCTTTTGTATCAGCACTTTGAGAATATTTTGAGAATAATATCAGAATTCTAAGGATTATATCTCGGTGCTCATAATTATGTTTTACATCAACACCCTATCATCCAACTTTCGGGATTTCTTTTATTAAGGTGGCTTTTGTCTACAAGATCTGTAAGTTCATTCGTAAGTCAGTTTCTTTCATCAACACTCTATCATCCAGCTTTCGGGATTTCTTTTATTAAGGTGGCTTTTGTCTACAAGATCTGTAAGTTCATTTGTAAGTCAGAGACTTACAAATGAACTTACATATCTTGTAGACAAAAGCCACCTTAATAAAAGAAATCCCGAAAGCTGGATGATAGAGTGTTGATATAAAAGATAATTATGAGCACCGAGATATAATCCTTAGAATTCTGATATTATTCTCAAAATATTCTCAAAGTGCTGATACAAAAGAGAGCGTCTAGAGAGCTATGAGTAGTAGTCGAAAGAGTTCTGAGAAGTTCTGCTTCTCCTTCTAACTTACATTCTAATTTATAGAACTGAAATCATACTATGCTAAGATATTGATGGTCCAGACTATAGTCCACCACTATCGAATACTATTACAAAGTTGAAAATAGATGCCTTCTTTAGTGCTGGTCTTGACATAAAGTATCCTTCTTTAGTGTTGATCCTGACATAAAGCATCCTTAGTGCTTATTCTTTAGTGCTGATTCTGACATAAAGTATCCTTAGTGTTTCTTATTTGCTGATTTTTTCTCATAAAGTAGATAAATTCCTTCAAGTCAAAAGTGTCATCCAGCTAAAACATATGGGGAGATGTATCTAGTGAGATTAAATCTAATCAGAGAACCAATATTCCGTATCCAAGTAATCCTCATCCTCATCTTCATTACCTGACGAAAGTTCATACAATGTAAACATATGCTCTGGATACATTGGATAAAAGCAAAGCTGAACTTTAGATATCTGTCCATCATCATTAATTTGTAATGAATTAATTTTTGTCCTGTTAAAAAGTTCTTCTTCATCCTTCCATAGTCTGCCATATGATAGTTGATTCATTAATCCTTTTTCAATTAGACCTGACTCGTACAATTCTTCTTTTTGTCAGGCATAGGGAATCCTCGTGCTTTAAGCTTTTCATCAAGCTGCAAAATTGAAATATTAGTAAAAAAAAATTTTATTTTTTTGTTTTAAAACTCAAAATGTTCCAGTACTAAATTGGATTCCAGAGGATTGCAAGATGATCCGTGGCTAGAAGCTCCTTTGAAACTACTAGATTTTTCTTTGAACTTCTTAAATTCCAAGATTTCTTGGTATTTAAGAAATTCATTCTCCTGGTGAAGTTTTTGCTTTAAAGATAGGGCCAAGGCAGGTTGGCTAACTTAACCCTTCTCTATATAATACTTCTTTTTTCACAGGAATCTGAGCTGATGATTGGACTGGGACTTTATCAAATGGTATTGAATTCTTGTGGATTTCTTGTGGATTAACTTTAGTTCCTCAAAATAAACCTGTACAGTATCCTGGTTTACCTTAAGCGCAATCCACCACTTTATCTTAAATTCTCGGACGAGAGAGAGTGGCATAGGCTTCGAAAAATGCTGAGTAAATTTTAAATTCCAACAGAGGATCCATGGAAGCTTGAGCTTGAAGTGGAACTGAATAATTTTACCAAATTATGGGACAGTTGAATCTACCTTTCCACTGAATAATTGCCAAGCCTTCTTGGCATCGGGAGGATAAACGTCTTCGTTGGCTCTATAATACTGCCACCATTCATAAAATCATAGAGGAATACTGTTGAAGTCTGTCCTAAGTGTTTTATGAATTGTGTAGAACCAAGAGTGATTGAAGGGTCGGAAAAGAAATCCTTTAAACCATGATTCTTTCTAATCCTCATACGAATATCCTGGATGATCATAAGAGTTTCCAAAGTGAACTTTGTCGGTTGCTGATCCTGTCAAGTCTATCCAATCCAGTCGGTTTAAGATTTTTCTGATAACAGCCTTGGAATACATAATAACTAAATTGGTTGGTGTATCCATGATATGGTGAATATCCACTGATCCTGAATGTACAAGAATGTACTGATAGAACCGCAAATCCTTTGTTGGTTCATAATGTAGGTATATGCCCTTTTGAGGGCTAATTTAGACATTTGTCGTCTGTTTGATAATTTATCAAATGAGTTAATTTCATGATAATTATATTCTTGTGCATATTTAATTTCATGAAATTGATCTGCCAAAAGAAACACTCCATGGACTTTTAGATCATGAGTGATTCTTTTGAGTAGTACTCGTACGAGGATCCTTAGACCAGAAATCACTACATGGTCTTAGATGAATTGTAGTGTGCTTTGACATACACCTAACGGTTCCGTACCTTATGCTAAACGGAATATCAATGTAGAGGATCGTACGCAGTTTGCTCGGAAAGGTTGTATTGAATCACCATTCGACCCTCCATTATGAATTGGGTAGTCATTATGTCTTACTAGAGACCACTAATGACTTATGGATTAATCAATGAGATTGAGTTATCCATTGCCAATTTAGAATAGGCCTACAGGATCGCATATAAGAAAGTTCGATGATGCAGAATAAGTATTCTTGCCTACAATAAGTATAATTGTTATACTTAAATAAATAAGATTTAATTAAATGTTTAATTAAATATTATTGAAAGATCTGTGGTATTAATTAAGAGTTAATTAATTACCTGGGAACAATTGGGATGGGCTAATAAATCAAGGAACTTAATTGCAATTGAAATTCTTGACCCATCAGCCTGATCCATGGGTCATGGGTTGATCCATAGGCTTGGTGTATAACCCAAATCATTAAGGTATTATTTAATACTGATTTGGAATCAGTAAATATTATTTAATACTAATTTGGAATCAGTAGAATAATATTTTGTAATAATACTGATTTGGAATATGATTAAATCAGTTAAGTAATAATTGATTAATTACAATACTGATTTTGAAATTTTAATTCTACAAATATCCTAGGGATATTATTGTAGGAATATGATGATTTTCAATTGAAGAAAATCAGAACAAGAAAGATACACAAAAATCTCAATTCTCTCTGTAGGAGAAAAACGGCTAGCACCGAATCTGCAAAGGCTTTCGTGCTTGAAAGTAGAGAGTCCTTCAAGGAAGGATTTTGGTGGTGACAAACGTAACCGGAGCAGAAGGTTTGGACCAACATCAATCTAGGATCCAGACGCGGCAACCGATTACGCTTCAATGGTATGGTTTACTTGTTTTGAACATAGGATTAAAACACTAAAATTGAAATTGGCATGATTCCGCTGTGTAAGAATTTTGAAAATCATGCCTCTGATCCCAACAGTGGTATCAGAGCTAGGCTTAATTTTAGTGTTTAAATTAAAATGGATTTTTAATTAAAATTGATTTTCATGAATTTTGGAAAATCATGCTTTTAGAAAGAAACAAGAAAAAGAAATAATTTTTTTTGAATTATTTATTTTCTGGGAAAATAATAAAATAATATTTTTTGGAAATTGGTTGAACCTCTCCGGACTGGGTGCCGCCGACCGGCCGGAATTTCTCCAGAAAATCGCGAGTTCGTAACATGCTCAAATTTCATGGTTTTGGTTCAAATTTTTTTGTGGGTTTTGTTCTCCCTTTCCTTGAAACCATTTTCACTTTGGTTTGAGGTTAAAAACACTTCTGGATTGAATGGTTCGAAATCTGGATTTTTTTTAAATTTTTGCTGGAAAAACGATTGAACGGGAAAAGAAATTAGGGGTCCGGTTTTTTCGTTGGAAAATTAAGTTTTAAAGGCTGGGGTTTGTAATTGGGATGATTTCGGTGCTTTTCCAATTGTTTTAGAAGGATTTGGGTTGTTTTTCGGCCGGAGAATGTGTTCTTTGATTCTCGTCAGAAAATCGGGTTTTCATCGGAAATACCGTTGGACGGAATTTGATTTGGCTCTTCGAAGATCGAGGGTGGTTCTTCGATCATCAAGATAACTAAATTACCGGGAAGGAGCGGACGAGATGAACTGTGTTCATCAATGAAGCCAAGAAGATTTTCTGTCGTTGGAAACCGGTTTGCTCGTCGGGGAGGATGACTGAACGCAGCGGCGGGTGGCGTAAACCCTAGTGGGTGAAATTACAGAAATGCCCCCACCGCAAGCCCAAACCCTAGCTGAAAAAAAATTTTAACTTTTAAAAATTACAAACAAGCCCCAGCAGTTTTATTTTCCTTTAAACCCTAAGCCCAGAACTTATGTTAATCATAAAATTGACCCAAAATTTTAAGGAAAATTGTTTTCTGATTTTGGTAAGATTTTAAAATCTTAATTTTGGAATTAAATAAAATTTTATTAGATTTTAGTTTTAAAATGTTAAAATTGGATTTTAAGATTTTAAAATTATCTTAAATCAATTATCTTAATGAGATTAGGATAATTAGATAATAAATAGAATAATTAATTTGATTAATTTTATTCTTTATTTATGCATTTAAATATGGTATGATTTATTTAAATGGTTTAAGTATTTGCATACATATTTGGTATGTTCATGCATCATTTATCATAAATGATTGAACAAGAAAAAGGAAAGATTGGTTAAAATTGATTATGACACAATCAATTTTAACTGCATAGAATATTTTGGAAATATTCAATTACACAATCTTTTAAATTGATTGGCTTAATTAAAATGAGCTTGTATGAAGCACTTGCATTTTATGTGTTTTTCATGCATGAATTGGGCTTTATTTATTTTATTTTAATTTGGGGCCTGCGAGCCATTTAAATTGGGCTTGCGAGCCTATTAAAATTTATTGTAATAGAATAGATTAGAAATTAGGTCCAAGAAATTCCAACCAGCCAAGACGGAGTCATGGAGTTGGAGCCCAATAATGGAGGCCCAAATGAAGACAAAGTTTTAAAATCCTTGTAATAGACTAGAGCCCAATTCATTGCATTTTTCACTTTATATTTTATATTTTGTGAATGATAAAAACGAAATGCATGTTAAGTCGCTTAAACTAAATCCCTAAAAACCTAAGTTGAAAATTGCTTCCATACTTGGGGGCCCACCAGAGCGTCGAACGTCTGTGGACTTGGAGAGCCCAAGGTCCTCAGGTTTTCTTCGTGCGGCGAGTTGTCACATAATAGGTGCACAACTTTATCACTACCATTAATGAGTGAAAAAACTGTTTGGGTATTAGATGCTCAACTTTATCACTACCACTTGTTATGGAAAAACTGTGTGGGTATCAATTGATGTGCTGCCTTGAAGGATGGTTTGACTTAGGAAAATTAATCCTAGCTTGACCCGATAAGTTGACAAGGGATTAATTTTGCAATGATAGGATGGTGTCAAACATTTGGAATGTTCTATCACCGAAAAGTTGCATGGTATGCAATTGGAAAGCGTTAGACTACATGGGATGTAATTTGAACGTTACCTACCAAAAGAGCCCTATCCCTACGATACTTGCCAAAGCAAGACTGGGGTTAACTCTTTGTGGATTTTCAGCCCACAATCTAGCACCAACACAAAATTGTTTTGGATTTCAATTTTGGCTATTGTGGAAAATGATTTTAAAACTCATTCTAATATTTTGCATTTATTCTTTGTAGAAATGGCATCATCTAGCACTAATGTCATCTCAAACTTTACTCTAAGAAGTACATTGGATAAGGATAAATTGGTTGGACCAAACTTCTTAGATTGGGAAAGAAACTTGAGAATAGTTCTCAAGCAAGAAAGGAAGCTACATGTCTTAGAGACCACTTTACCTGAACCACCACAAAATGCTTCGGTAACTGTTCAACGAGCCTAGGATAAGCTGAAAAGTGACTCCGATGATGTGGCTTGCTTAATGCTCACGTCCATGACGGGCGAGCTTCAAAAGCAGTTCATGAATTCGGAAGCCTTCCGGATTTATGAGTCACTCATGGAGATGTTCCGTGAACAAGCCCGTAACGAAAGGTTCGTTACAATAAAAGCTTTAATTTCGTGCAAGATGGCGAAGGATTCGTCAGTTAGCACACATTTAATCATGATGAAAGGGTACATTGATTCCCTAGAGTGATTGAATGCAACCCTTCCTAGGGAATTGGCCATTGATATCATCTTGGCATCATTTCCTGATGAATACAATAATTTTGTGGTGAACTACAATATGCACAACATGGATAGGAGCATTCCTGAGCTCCATGGCATGTTAAAGAACACTAGGCATTCCCTTAAGAAGGTAACGCCAGTGTTGGTAGTAGAGAAAGGTAAAGGGAAGAGGAAGTTTAAAGGCAAGGCCACAGTTGGGCAGAACAAGAAAGCTCGCAGTACGACTGCTCCCCAACCACAAGCTCCTCCTGCTAAGACAAGATCCAAAAAAGATGATACATGTCTCTTCTGCAAAACAGAAAGGTCATTGGAAGAGAGACTGCAAAAAGTTTCTCGAAAGCAATCCTTCAGCTTCAGGTATCTTTGTTATAGAAATTAATCTTTCTATGTCCACCTCATGGGTATTAGATACTGGTTGTGGGGCTCACATTTGTACTAATGTGCAGGGACTCAAAAATAGAATGATGACAAAGAAAGGTGAAGTAGATCTCCGAGTAAGCAACGGGGCAAGAGTTGCTGCTATTGAAGTTAGAGATTATACCTTGTCTTTACCTTCTGGTTTAAATATCGAACTTGAAAATTGTTATTATGTACCTGCTTTAAGCAGAAATATTATTTCAGTTTCTGGTTTAGATAATAAAGGTTTTGGATTTATTATTGAGAATAATTCGCTATCTTTATATTGAAATGATAATTTATACGGAGTTGCAAATATATGTAACGGTCTGTAGGTCTTGGATTTGACCCAAAAAAAACCAATCTATAACATAGAAATGAAAGCTAAATCAACTAAAAATGATTTAAGTCCAACATACCTTTGGCATTGTCGATTAGGCCATACAAATGAAAAGCGAGCTTAAAAGCTTCACAAGGATTGAGTGCTTGGGTTGTTTGATTTTGAATCATATGATACCTGTGAACCCTGCTTGCAAGGCAAAATGACAAAAAGTCCTTTCAACAAGAAAGGTGAAAGAACAAGTGAGCTATTGGCTCTAATACACACAGATGTATGTGGACCAATGAGCACACAAGCCAGAGGTGGATTTGAATACTTCGTCACTTTTACTGATGACTATAGTAGATATGGTTATGTCTACTTAATGAGGTATAAAAGTGAAACTTTTGAAAGGTTCAAAGAGTTTAAAAACGAAGTAGAAAATCAGTTGGATAGAAGGATTAAGGTTATTCGCTCCGATCGAGGAGGTGAATACCTAAGTGATGAGTTCAATGGCTATCTAAAACAGTGTGGAATTGTTTCACAGCTGACTCCACCGGGAACACCTCAATAGAATGGTGTATCTCAAAGAAGGAATCGAACCTTATTAGATATGGTTCGATCAATGATGGGCCAAGCAACTCTCCCTATGTCCTTTTGGGGTTATGCTCTCCTTTCTGCTGCCTACTTATTAAACTGTATTCCATCTAAGGCAGTAAATAAGACTCCAAATGAGATATGGATGGGTCGGAAGCCCTATATGTCCTATCTACGAGTTTGGGGTTGTCAAGCTCATGTACAACGTTTACAAAGTAATAAGCTTGAACCTAAAACTGACAAATGCCTATTTGTGGGATATTCTAAGGAAACCAAAGGATATCAATTCTACAACTCAACTGAGAATAAAGTGTTCGTTGCTCGAGGAGCTACTTTCTTAGAGAAAGAATTTCTGTACAAGAAAGACAGTGGGAGTAGAATTAAACTCGGAGAAGTTCAAGAACCACAAGAGAATGTAGAACGATCTACAGAAACTCATATGGAAGTTGACATGGAAACTCATGAAGATGAGCAACCTGAGTCAACAACACAAGAACTTAGAAGGTCTAGTAGATCTCATCATGAACCCGAGAGATACGAATTTCTCGTGACTGACGATCAAGATTTGATCTTGGAGGACTCTAATGAGCCCATGAACTACGAACAGGTTTTAAAAAGTCCGGATTCAGATAAATGGCTACAAGCCATGGAATCTGAAATGCAATCTATGAGAACAATAAAGTGTGGACTTTGATTGATCCTCATGTTCAGGCAAAGGTTGTCGATTGCAAGTGGATTTTCAAATTAAAACCTGGCAGGATCTTCAAGGCACGACTAGTGGCTAAAGGTTTTAGATAGACTCATGGTATTGACTATGATGAAACCTTCTCCCCTGTCGTGATGTTCATGTCCATTAGGACAATGCTTGCCATAGCAGCATATTTTGACTATGAGGTATGGCAGATGGATGTTAAGACGGCTTTCCTGAATGGAAACCTACTCGAGGATGTTTATATGAAACAACCCGAGGGATACATCGATCAAAAGCATCCTAATAAAGTATGCAAGCTTCAAAGGTCCATCCATGGACTCAAGCAAGCATCTCAAAGTTGGAATCTTCGTTTTGATGAGGGAGTGAAAGGTTACGGATTCATTAAGAACGAAGATGAGCCTTGTGTTTACAAAAGGGTTAGTGGGAGCAAGATTGTTTTCCTTGTCCTATATGTGGACGACATCCTACTTATAGGAAATGGCATCCCCATGTTGAAAGAAATCAAACAATAGTTGGGGAGTGTATTTTCTATGAAAGACTTAGGAGAAGCCGAAATGATACTAGGTATCAAAATCTATAGAGATAGATTTAAGAGGCTTCTAGGACTACGTCAAGAAGGGTACATAGACAAAATATTGAAGAGATTAAATATGTCTAACTCTAAGAATGGTATGGTACCGTTCAGACATGGCCTTCTCTTAAAGAAGAACCAAGGTCCTTCAACAAGAGAGGAGAGGGAAATAATAAGTAGAGTCCCGTATGCCTCGGCTATAGGATCTATCATGTATGCCATGTTGTGCACCCATCCGGATGTCGTACATGCACTAAGCATGACTAGCAGATACCAACAAGATCCAGGAATGGCTCATTGGACTGCAGTCAAAGCAATCCTAAAGTACTTAAGAAGAACTAAAGGATTGATGCTAGTGTATGGAGGACAAAAATAGCTCGTCGTACAAGGTTACGCCGATGTTGTTTTTCAAACAGATCAAGATGACATGAAGTCACAGTCAGGTTATGTGTTTAGCATGAATGGCGGTGCAGTGAGTTGGAAAAGCTCAAAGCAAGATACCACAGCCGAGTCTACAACAGAATCTGAGTACATTACTGCATCAGATGCTGCAAAGGTAACTGTTTGGTTGAGGAAGTTCGTATCAGACATCAGAGTGATACCGAGTATCCAAGATCCAATAGAACTATTCTGTGATAACAACGGGGCCATCGCACAAGCTAAGGAGCCTCGGTCCCACCAGAAAACCAAACACATACTCAGAAGGTTTCACCTTATTCTAGAGATCATCGATCGAGAAGATGTGAAAGTGTGCAAAATAGGATCAGACGACAATGTAGTAGATCCTCTCACAAAAGCTCTACCACAGTCAAAGTTTGAGAGACATGTAATAGAGCTTGGTCTTAAAATGTTTAGGACATAGCCCTTCAACGGGCAAGTGGGAGATTGTTGGTGTATACCCTTTTGAGGGCTAATTTAGACATTTGTCATCGGTTTGATAATTTATCAAATGAGTTAATTTCATGATAATTGTGCATATTTAATTTCATGAAATTGATCCGCCAAAAGAAACACTCCAAGGACTTTTAGATCATGAGTGATTCTTTTGAGTAGTACTAGTACGAGGATCCTTAGACCAGAAATCACTACATGATCTTAGGTGAATTGTAGTGTGCTTTGACATACACCTAACGGGACCATAACAGGTTGCCAAGTACGGGTATGATTGGGTACACTATGAGTCAAGCTAAGATATGTAGGTGAAGTGATGGAACTACAAATCTCTCTTAAGTGAGAGATGATATCTTGGCCACTTGATAGTGAACTGAAAAGTGTATGGCCATGCCCAAGGAATGACAAGCGTTATCATTTGCTTGATGAATTCAGTGTCACTAAGAGATCAAGTAAATGTTTAGCTATATAAGGATGATGGTTCCGTACCTTATGCTAAACGGAATATCAATGTAGAGGATCGTACGCAGTTTGCTCGGAAAGGTTGTATTGAATCACCATTCGACCCTCCATTATGAATTGGGTAGTCATTATGTCTTACTAGAGACCACTAATGACTTATGGATTAATCAATGAGATTGAGTTATCCATTGCCAATTTAGAATAGGCCTACAAGATCGCATATAAGAAAGTTCGATGATGCAGAATAAGTATTCTTGCCTACAATAAGTATAATTGTTATACTTAAATAAATAAGATTTAATTAAATGTTTAATTAAATATTATTGAAAAGATCTGTGGTATTAATTAAGAGTTAATTAATTACCTGGGAACAATTGGGATGGGCCGATAAATCAAGGGACTTAATTGCAATTGAAATTCTTGACCCATCAGCCTGATCCATGGGTCATGGGTTGATCCATAGGCTTGGTGTATAACCCAAATCATTAAGGTATTATTTAATACTGATTTGGAATCAGTAAATATTATTTAATACTAATTTGGAATCAGTAGAATAATATTTGGTAATAATATTGATTTGGAATATGATTAAATCAGTTAAGTAATAATTGATTAATTACAATACTGATTTTTGAAATTTTAATTCTACAAATATCCTAGGAATATTATTGTAGGAATATGATGATTTTCAATTGAACAAAATCAGAACAAGAAAGATACACGAAAATCCCAATTCTCTCCGTAGGCGAAAAATGGCTAGCACCGAATTTGCAAAGGCTTTCGTGCTTGAAAGTAGAGAGTCCTTCAAGGAAGGATATTGATGTTAACAAACGCAACCGGAGCAGAAGGTTTGGACCAACATCAATCTAGGATCTAGTCGCGGCAACCGATTACGCTTCAAGGGTATGGTTTACTTGTTTTGAACATAGGATTAAAACACTAAAATTGAAATTGGCATGAATCCACTGCGTAAGAATTTTGAAAATCATGCCTCCGATCCCAACACATAAGAGATCCAATATTGTGTATCTTGAAACATAATAAATACATATCCTAACAAATCTTGGTGTCGAGTGAGAGTTAAGTGTTCCACATGAGGTTTAGTTGCATAACATGGAGGATTAGGGTTAAATGGATGTGTAGATTAAGTATTCTGGGCTGGATTCTGTGGTCGAGGAGTAAGTACTGTTGACCAGAAGGATAAGGAAAGTGAATACTAGACTTTTGTGGAGGGGATTATTTTAATCCTGCTGAGGGATTTGAAGCAGCTTGAACATAAGATGTGGAAAATCCTGAAGAGACTGAAAGCGGTTAGAAGTAGACGAAACTGTTGGATTTTTCATGAAGTCTTTGACCGTAAGGGTTTTATTCTTTGTAGGATGGGACCTCTTCCTTGGAACCTGTCAAAAATTCTCTGGTTAAGAAATCAGGTAAAGAATTGGAATTTCCTTTGATATGTTCAATGTCAAAATCAAATACTGATAAAATTGCCTGCCATCTTGCAAAAAAAATTGTTTTGAAACTAAATTCTTTACATCCTTTTGTAAAACATCTTTGGCAGGTTTGCAATCCATATTAAAAGAAACTTTTTGTTTATAAGATCATCTTGAAATTTAGAAATGCAAATAACAATAGATAAAATTTCTTTTTTGACTGTAGAATAATTCTTTTGAGGTCCAAGCCATAATCCTGAATGATATCTTACCAATTAGTCTTTTGACTAAGACAGTAATATCTGTTTGAGAATACCGCCATAACCTATGTCAGATGCATCCGTTTGTACAATCATAAATGCCTGGGGGTGTGAAATAGTAATAAGTGGTAAAGTTTTTATCCTTTGTTTTAATAATTTTACTATTGCAGTATGTTCTTCTGTTCATACAGGTGGTTTCTTTTGCAACCGTTTATTTAAAGGAGCACATATTTCTCTTAGTTTTGAAAAAAAAAAATCAAAGACATAATTCAAACATTCTAAAAACCTTTGTAATTGAGTTTTATCTTTTAATTCATCTGAAAATCTTTCTGTAAACTCTAAAGATATTTGAATAGGGATAAGTGTCCCTTTGTATATATTGTGACCCAAATAATCTAATATTTGTCTGAAATAACTTAATCTTTGTAGCAGAGACCACTAATCCATTTTTCTTTATTACACTTAAAAATATATGTAAATGTTTAAAATGCTACTCTATGGAGTCAGAAAAAATTAAGACATTATCAATGTATACTATAGAGAAATTGATATAAGGGTTTAATATATCATTCATTATTTTCTGGAATTCTGAATGGGAGTTTTTCAATTCAAAAGGCATCACATTCCACTCGTAATGACCAAATGGAACTGTAAAAGCCGTTTTATATCTATCCTTTAGTTCAATATGTATCTGCCAAAATCCTGATTTCATATCAAATTTTGAGAATACTTTTGCATTATAAATCATTTTCAATAAATTCCTTTTATTAGGAATAGGGTATCTATTCTATTGTAATACTTTATTAAGAGGTTTATAATTTATTACCAATCTGGGGACTCCCATTTCATTTTCTGCTTGCTTTTGAACATAAAATGTTGCACAGCTCCAAGGAGATTTAGATGGAGTAATTAATCCTTTGTTTATTAATCCTTCAATTTCCTTTTTACATGTTTCTAATAATTCTGAGTTCATTTGTATAGGTCTAGCTTTAGTAGGTATACTTCTTTCATTAAAATCCTTTTCATATGGCAATGTTACTAAATGTTTCTTTCTATCCCAAAAAGCATTAGGAAGGTCTGAACATACTTCTTTTCTTATTTTTTCTTCTAAATTCTTTATTTTCTCTTTTACTCCTAAATCTTGTAACTGTTCCTCGATTCGAACATAACTTTTCTCTTCCTTAAGAAAATTAATCTTTTTTTATATTATATTAATAGTACAAATTTGTTGGTACATAGAGTTACTCTGTAATAATAATAATTCTTTCCATTTTATTGGAGATAAAAACCCAAAAAAAACTGTTGATCCCATTATTTTAGTACTAACTCCTTGTTCATCAACCCAAAAAGGATAAATCTGTGTTAAAAAAGGAGTTCTGAGATAGCTTGAATATTCAAATCCTCTACTACAATAAAGTGATGTTTAAAACAAAATTTTTCATTACATATAGAAGTTTTGACTAACTTACCTTTGACCTTTAATGGCATACCATTTTCCGTGAGTAAAGATTCTTTGGTTGACACATAATACTCTGTTGGTATCAATCTATCTCTAATACAACTTTGATATGCACCACTATCAATCATAGCCGTTATAGTCGTTTGATAAGATCCTATTGAGATTGTAATGTAAACTATCCATTTTGAAAATTCATTTTCTCTATGACAACAATAAATTTAGAATCCTATAGTTGTTTATCTGATAATGATATTTCTGCTAACTGAAATTTCGAGGGATTAAATTCTGGTGGTGTCACATCTTCTACTATGTTTTTCCCCTTTGATGTACTTGATTTAAGGATAGCCATTTTAGTTTCTAATTCCAAATTTTTTGTTTCAATTCTTAAAACATCTTCTTTTAGTTGTCTCATCTGATTTTTTAATTGACTAATCTTAGTTTGTAAATCTTTTGTACTATTTTTCCTAAATGAACTATCAGTAGAATAAGTATGTAATAATTTAGAAATACTAAATAGTTCTACGATTTTAACTGTATATTGTTCTTCTGTTAATATCAAATCCTTTAACTTGAGCAAATAAGTAGTTTACAATTCTGAGGGTAGTTCCTGAATTAAATCGAATAAAAGATATTTTTGATCTTTATTGCTATGTTGAGGATTAATCCTAATCATATTAATAGAATTACAACTACATTTTGGTTCTCCTGAACTTTATCCTGAAACACTATAAAAATCATCATTATAGTCATCTGAATTTTCTTGGACCAAAGATATCTCATTTGCCAATTTTTCTTTTAAATCTAAATCTAATTCTGTACATTTATCTAATATTTCATTAATCCTTTTCTTGTTTTTGCAGCCTTATGTCCTTTTTTCCCACATTTATAACAAATAATATTCTCCTTATTATACTTCTTTTTATACCTTTTATTTTTGTAATATTTATTAGTAGCTTCA
The DNA here is from genome assembly GCA_030378225.1 of Knoxia roxburghii. Lineage (NCBI taxonomy): Eukaryota > Viridiplantae > Streptophyta > Magnoliopsida > Gentianales > Rubiaceae > Knoxia > Knoxia roxburghii. Next base: position 36,161,274 of record CM059420.1, on the reverse strand, counting down.
TATTGCTGTGGTTCATACTTCTGTGGTTTCTTTTTCCTATAAGACAGTATTTTCTGTTTAGAGGCTGTAGAGGGAGCTTTTATTCCAGTTATACCAAAGGCTTCACAAAATGATCATAATTCTCTTCTTTCATTTCCGTATTTAGCCTGAAATTTTAAATCATGACATGCTATTAAAGCTTCTTTCTTTACAAAGGCAAACAATTGCCCATAAGTCATATTATTAAAATTTAATGATTCTGTACCCATTTCTTTTTGTAGATTTGTCATAACCTTTTGAGAAAATAAGTTAGGCAATCCTGTGACAAATTTTTCTTTCCATATTGGAGAATTACTATTCGGTCTTTTTAATACATGAGTAAGAAACATATCCTTATACCATCTAATCTTAAATTAGTCAAGAAAATCTTTGAAGAAGTTAATGATTCATTAGGATTTCCAACAAAATGCATAGCTATTGTATAAATCCAAAATCACAAGAATCATTGTATTAGTAATATTCCCTTCTGCATCCTCCTCTGATCGCATATGATCCATTATAGACATTTTATCTTGAAAACTTAAAGAATTATCTCACCAATATTTTAGCTGACCTGTAAATCCAGTGATAATTAAAAGACATGCATCCTTTTCTAAAATATTTTTCAATCTATATGTTATTTTTGTCATTCCAATCTCTTGTAAAGTATTCAAAATTTCATATTCACTCCTACCATCTATATTCCAGTTAGTCAAAGAGTTTCCATCATAACTGTTAGATCTAAATTTTGCCCTTTTCAATATTAATGGATTTGTCAATGATATGGAGAAATTAGGAGCACAATTGAAAAATATGGGACCATTACAAATATTAGTCTGAATTAAAGCCAACAAAGAAATCTTGTACTTTATTAATCTCTTATCTCTTAATGCTACATAAATGGGAGCATCAACACCAATATGAACTAAAGGTTTAATTGCTATCTGAATTAATCCAAAATGAACAAATCTATATCCTTTATCTAAATAATTTTTAATGGAAATATTAGACAATAATGATGAAGAATGAAATTTTTCTTGAATATTCAATGTTTCTTCATGTGTTTTAATACTGAAAGCAGTTTTAAAATCCAAAGATCCTATCTTATAAATTGTCTCTATATTTTCTTCTCAAATAGACCAATCACTAAAATTACCATGGATAATTTCTTCTTTATTTTGAACAATCCGTTTAGTATTATTATTATTATTATTATGCAAGATTTTTCTCAGTCTATTAGCCAGAATGATGTACTAAAATTTTAACATAACCAGCGTATATAGTGAGAACAGTGGGAAACTACACCTAGAACACCGAGCACTTTCTGTACTACAAGGTTACCAACAGACTTATGAGCTTACTACTACCTTACCAAGCACTAAGGTTACGATGATGATGTTACTATTAAAGTATAAGAATATGGCTCTGATACCAAAATCAACCCAGGATAACAATGATAATAAAACTGATTTACCGCACCACGTCTCAAACAACTAGCACCACGTCCAAAAACGTCTACATCCAGATATGTGAATTTAAACTGATTTTTTCACAAAACATCTCACCTCGTCTCAGAACAACTAGCACCACGTCCAAAAACGTCTACACCCATGCGTATGAATTTAAACTGATTTTTGAGACGTGGTGCTAGTTGTTTTAGACGTGGTTCTAGTTGTTTGAGACGTGATGCTAGTTGTTATGAGATGTGGTTTACTTAAGGCACAATGGAAATACATGAATTTGGCCAATCAAGCAACTAGAAGATAACCTGTAATTTCTAATTAGTTCCTAGCATGCCATACAACAAGGCACATGATAACGCTTACCATCATCCTGTCTCTTTTGTGTAACAACTTTCTTTGCCATTTCAAATTGATCATAATCAAGAATGTCAAATAATCAAGAACGTCTCAGAACAACTAGCACCACGTCCAAAACATTTACACCCATACGTGTGAATTTAAACTGATTTTTGAGACGTGGTGCTAGTTGTTTTAGACGTGGTTCTAGTAGTTTGAGACGTGGTGCTAGTTGTTCTGAGACGTGGTTCACTTAAGGCACAATGGAAAGACATGAATTTGGCCAATCAAACAACTAAAAGATAACCTCTAACTAGTTCCTAGCATGCCATACAACAGGGCACATGATAACGCTTACCATCATCCTATCTCTTTTGTGTAACAACTTTCTTCGCCATTTCAAATTGATCTTAATCAAGATTGTGTAATAATCAAGAACATCTCAGAACAACTAGCACCACCACATCCATGCGTGTGAATTTAAACTGATTTTTTTTTACAAAAACAGTCTACCAAGTCTAAGAACAACTAGCACCACGTCTCAAAAAACTAGCACCACATCCAAAAACGTCTACATCCAGACATGTGAATTTAAACTGATTTTTTCACAAAACATCTCACCTCGTCTCAAAACAACTAGCACCACGTCCAAAAACGTCTACACCCATGCGTGTGAATTTAAACTGATTTTTGAGACGTGGTGCTAGTTGTTTTAGACATGGTGATAGTTGTTCTTAGACGTGGTTCACTTAAGGCATAATGGAAGGACATGAATTTGGCCAATCAAGCAACTGGAAAATAAGCTGTAATTTCTAATTAGTTCCTAGCATGCCATACAACAGGGCACATGATAACGATTACCATCATCCTCTCTCTTTTGTGTAACAACTTTCTTCGCCATTTCAAATTGATCATAATCAAGAATGTGTAATAATCAAGAACGTCTCAGAACAACTAAAACCACGTCAAAAAATGTCTACATCCATGCGTGTGAATTTAAACTGATTTTTTCACAAAACATCTCAACACGTCTCAAAAAACTAGCACCACGTCCAAAAACGTCTACACCCATGCGTGTGAATTTAAATTGATTTTTTCACAAAACATCTCACCTCGTCTCAGAACAACCAGCACCACATCCAAAAACGTCTACACCCATGCGTGTGAATTTAAACTTATTTTTGAAATGTGGTGCTAGTTGTTTTAGACATGGTGCTAGTTGTTCTTAGACGTGGTTCACTTAAGACATAATGGAAAGACATGAATTTGGCCAATCAAGCAACTGGAAGATAAGCTGTAATTTCTAATTAGTTCCTAGCATGCCATACAACAGGGCACATGATAACGCTTACCATCATCCTGTCTCTTTTGTGTAACAACTTTCTTCACCATTTCAAATTGATCATAATCAAGAATGTGTAATAATCAAGAACGTCTCAGAACAACTAGCACCACGTCCAAAAACATCTACATCCATGCGTGTGAATTTAAACTGATTTTTTTCACAAAGACAGTCTACCACGTCTAAGAACAACTAGCACCACTTCTCAAAAAACTAGCACCACGTCCAAAAACGTCTACATCCAGACATGTGAATTTAAATTGATTTTTTCACAAAACATCTCACCTTGTCTCAGAATAAGTAGCACCACGTCCAAAAACGTCTACACCCATGCGTGTGAATTTAAACTGATTTTTGAGACGTGGTGCTGGTTGTTTTAGACATGGTACTAGTTGTTCTTAGACATGGTTCACTTAAGGCATAATGGAAAGACATGAATTTGGCCAATCAAACAACTGGAAGATAAGCTGTAATTTCTAATTAGTTCCTAGCATGCCATACAACAAGGCACATGATAACGCTTACCATCATCTTGTCTCTTTTGGGTAACAACTTTCTTTGCCCTTTCAAATTGATCATAATCAAGAATGTGTAATAATCAAGAACGTCTCAGAACAACTAGAACCACGTCAAAAAACGTCTACATCCATGCGTGTGAATTTAAACTAATTTTTTTTCACAAAGACAGTCTACCACGTCTAAGAACAGCTAGAACCACGTCTCAAAAAACTAGCACCACGTCCAAAACAAATATCACCATGTCTTAAAAATCAGTTTAAATTCACACGCATGGGTGTAGACGTTATTGGACGTGGTGCTAGTTGTTCTGAGACGAGGTGAGATGTTTTGTGAAAAAATCAATTTAAATTCACATGTCTGAATGTAGACGTTTTTGGACGTGGTGCTAGTTTTTTGAGAAGTGGTGCTTTTTGTTCTGAGACGTGATAAACTATCTTTATGAAAAAATCAGTTTAAATTCACATGCATGGATGTAGACTTTCTTGGACGTGTTGATAGTTGTTCTGAGACGAGGTGAGATATTTTGTGAAAAAATCAATTTAAATTCACATGTCTGGATGTAGACGTTTTTGGACGTGGTGCTAGTTTTTTGAGACGTGGTGTTTTTTGTTATGAGACGTGGTAAACTGTCTTTGTGAAAAAAATCTTTTTAAATTCACATGCATGGATGTAGATGTTTTTGAACGTGGTGATAGTTGTTCTGAGACGAGGTGAGATGTTTTGTGAAAAAATTAGTTTAAACTCACATGTATGGATGTAGACGTTTTTGGACGTAGTGCTAGTTGTTTGAGACGTGATGCCAGTGGTTTGAGACGTGGTTCACTCAGCGAAGACGTGATGTCGAGTCACGCACCGAGCTCGAGCTCAACAATTATTTACCGAACTGAACTCAAGCACTAAGCATGGGAGCTCGGCGAGCTCAAACTCGAGCTCGAGCTGCCTCTCATTTTATCGAGCCGAGCTCAAGCTCGAGCTCGACTCGGCTCGATTACACCCCTAGTTCGAACCAAGTATAAGTTTGTCCAAAACAGAAAATGAACGAAGGAGATATGAAACTTTAAAATTGCATGACTAGTTCAGGACTTTTCAGAAATTATGTGATGCCACCCCTATTTCGACAGCAGTTTGTGGAAGATTTATGACTCCAGATGAGAAACCGTAAAATTTTTATAATCCTTTGATAAGAGATTTAAAACAAGCTATGGTATGCTCAAATCAGACAAGGAGTGAAGGAGATGAGATTTTTCAATATTGGAAATGACTGCAGAATTTCTGCAGAAAACAGCAGTGACAGTCTGATTCTAAAAGGGTTTTCTGGGCAATTCACAAGTCCAACTTCTAATCTAGAAATTTCTGGAAATCCTGGTTGTATAGGGTTTGAATGAAGATAAAGTTTGTTGAAAACGGACATATCTTATGAGGCTTTGAAATTAGCTGTGCGGTACTGAAATTTATGAAAATATCAGCAGATAGTTCCACAAGCTAGGTTCCTTTAAAAGGTGTTTAGTTATCTATGAATCAATTATCAATCTCTCGTCGAGCCACAATATCTATCTTCTAAATTTCGAATCAGTAAATTAGTTTTCCATAAGTCATAGGGTTCAGTAAAGTTACCTTCTTGGAGGTCTAAAGATCATTTCATGCCAACAAAACTGGAGCAGTTCCGGCTTGAACCTAAAATCACGAGAGGGGCTAATTTCCTTGCAAAACATATCGTAACGATTTAAAAAAAAAAACATATTGAACTTAAAGTTAAAGTGCCAACTGATTCCAATAATTTTCTTACCTAAATCTGAAGTCCAAAAGTACCAAAAACCCAACTAAGAGTTTTGGAATTTCCTAAGATATGTTTTCCCTCGAGCACCCAAATCCACCAAAATCACTAAACCTTAATGAGGGCCCTAGAAACACGGTGGGGTTGTCCAATTGAATTAGAAGGATTAGTTCTTTCTCACCCTTGAGAGACCCAGAGTCTCTACCTTATCCCAAGTCCAATTGTAAAAGATTTTCTTCCATTGTTTTGGGGTTCATATTGTTATGGGTTCTATAAGGATTTAAGAGATCAATAAATAGAAGATTGAAGGAATTAAGAACAGGACCAAAGTTTGGGAACCTTCAATCCTGAGAGATAGAGCAGCCAATGAGAGAGAGGTTCTTTGATGATTTGACAAGTTGACAATTCTTACTGTCCAATTGGGTTCTAAAATCTCAAATTGGAGGAAAAGTAGATGGAGAAGATGATGGAAGGGTTTGAAATCAAAGGGGGAAAAGTAGGGTGATGGAGATGATGAAAGAAAACAAGAAATGAAGGTTGTGGAAGCTTTGAAAACGCAGGAACGACTTTCTTCCCTTTTTCGTTTTTTTGTTTTCTTTGAGTTTGTTATCTTCTTTTAATTAATCCACCGCCCTTCTCCTCCCTTCATTTTCTTTTTAATTAATTTTATTTTTAATAAATTGCATCTAAGGCCTCATACTTCACAATTTGTAAATTTATAGTTTTAAGTCTTTAAATTTCACAATCGAGTCCTAAATCGAACCTCCTTTTCTTTGATTACGAATCTAAACCTTGATTCCAAACACCTCAAATCTCATTATATTCGTCTAATATACTCTATCTATAATTGTCAAAATCTAGGGTCTCACAATGGATCATTTCATCATTTATATATGTACAAGAATATTAAACTTATGAAATTAACTCATTTGATAATACAATCAGACAACAAATGTCAATACATAACCCTCATAAGGGCTCATATACCAACATCTTTGGTCTCACCCTCAGCTAAAGCCCATGCAATGGGGTATAATCCCTTATTTGGATCACATTCTACCGTTGTAAGTAGCACTCCTCTAGTTGTTCCCTTTTAAAATGTCATGTCTAACCCTAGTAATGGCCTACAAGATGCGAGAGATCTCTTTCTCAAGGTTGCAAAGCATACGTACATTCTCAAAAATCTGGCCTGACCAGTAACAGGATGCAAAAATAAAGGTTCTGAAACCAGATCAATTGTACTACCAGGGTTACTTTTCACAATCTCACCACAATAATCCCTCAAGTTCTAATATTGATCAACCTCATATCTATATGCAATCTTCATAGCAACCCTTCTTGCCCTATAAGCTTTATTTATTATTTTTTTTTTTTTGTGAGGAAAAATTTGAAATCCTTATTTGCAAGTTTCTTGAATCTATTAGTAGTAATATCAGGGTTATCCTAACCAAAGATACCCACTCCCTACCAGCTAGAGTCGAAGTAATACCCTTGTTCTTGTGATTAAATTTACATTGATTTTAGGCACAAAAGTAGTCACTTTAGGGGATCCACTTACATTACTTACAAAAATTTACCAATTGCATATAGCTTTTCCCATCCTGCACACAGCCTTAATCCTTTGCTTATCATTCTTAAGGAACTTCTATTTTCTACTTCTTCTAATATTCTAACGTCTGATTGCTTCCTTGCATTCCTCCTGTGAACTAATAAGTGGGGGTTTCTTCATGTCCTTAGGGTGAAAGATCAAAGGTTTCTCTACTTCTTCATCTTCTGGGCCCTTTAAGCTTTCCAAGTCTTCCTCGAAATCTGTTTCAATAGCAGAATCACTATTCTCATCATAATTATCCTTATCATATTTGTAGTTCTTCAAGGCTTCAAGCTGATGATTTGCTCCATTTCAACTTGCTGGTTGATGTTCCTATGTGAACCACCGTTATCAATATCCAATACTTATTACCTTATTCATCTTCATTATAATCAGAATCTTTCTCATTCCAATCACCATTACTAGAATCAATATCAGTATTAGTAGTTACTATAAGATCATCACCCTATTTTGTGCATCATAACAAAACAAGAAAATCAAGAGCAACATAGTGGTGCAACCTATGTCTTCATACCAATATAAAAAACTAAGATCGGCAAGAAAAATTATTGACAATTTAACTTCATATAATCATGTGACTTAATTACTATCTTATATTTAGGGGTCGCACTTAAAGATACACTTTATTTAAGACAAGTGCAGTGGCACATACTTTCATTTAGAGTAAATATTACTATAAACTCATAACATTAACCTTATCCCACAATTCAACTGACGATCTCTTTATCTTTCAACATCAAAGCATAAATAAACACAAAAGGTTAAATCTTTCACCATTTCTATAAAAAAATTCAAGTCAAAGAAACAAACGAAATAAAGGGAACAATATATATAACTCATTGTATTCAAGAAGTGGGGTATTGTTGTTTGTTTCTCTCAGTATTGACATAAATTGTTACAGATAAACAATTCTTTTGCTTTTTGGCTATAAAACAAGTGATCTCAAATTAATCGTTTCAAGTGTTGTTCAAAATTCTTGCATTCAATTTCCTCACAATCGTTGGATGGCCTCCCTTTTTTGTTTTTAATGACTGGTATATTACAATCCCGAAATATTTTGTTAATCAATTAGGCGGCAATTGTTCCCACTTTTTCTTCGACTTTTTATTGATTTTTCTTTTTTTTTACAACTCAATTTAAATATATATATATATATATATATAAAAGAAGTGGAATGTAACGGTTGTTTGAAATTAGCTCATTAAGTTTTGTAATATAAAGAAGGTCAAAATGTAATTTTGGTCCCTTATAATAGAGGTAATTCCACTTTTGGTCCATTTTAATTTTACGGGGACATTTTTAGTCCCCTAATTTTTTTTATTAGGAGTTTTGGTCTTTTTTTACGAAAAAGTTTAGAAGATAACAGATTAACTCATTTGATTGCTAGTCAAACATAATTTTTCGTAAAAAAGGACCAAAACTCATAATAGAAAAAAGTTAAGAGACTAAAGTATTCCAGTAAAATTAAAATGAACCAAAAGTGAAATTATCCCTATTATATGGGACCAAACTGCATTTAAGCTTATAAAGAAAGTGAAAACTTATTTCGCACCCCCTGTTTTCTTATTTCAGCCCCCTTTTATACCCAAATTATTCCTGACAAATTAAAAAATATCAATTATAATATTTAAATATAATTTTTAAATATAAAATATAATAATATATTAAATTACATAACTATCCTTAATCAGTTTACTAAAAATATCCATTAAAAATTCATTTATAGTTCCTCTCATCTATGTTACTTTAATCATAATTTTTATAAATTTTTGCTAGATTAAGAAGAGAGTTATAAATTTTGTGGTAAACTGATTAAGGGAAGTCAGTTAGTATATCCTACTCCTAGGAGTAAAAGTACACTACTACTCCTAGCAAAAAAAAAAAAAAAAAGGCAAAAAATGAGGCAGCCTCTTTTCTAATCTACTTATGTAAACTCTCTCTCTCTCATCGTTTCAGAACCCTCAGTTTACATAACGAGATCAGAACCCTCAGTTTACATAAGTAGTTCAGAACCCTCAGTTTACATAAGTAGTTCAGAACCCTCAGTTTACTTAAGTAGTTCATAACTCTCAGTTTACATAAATAGTTCATAACCCTCAGTTTACATAAGTAGTTCAGAACCCTCAGTTTACATAAGTAGTTCAGAACCCTCAGTTTACATAAGTAGTTCAGAACCCTCAGTTTACATAACGAGATCAGAACCCTCAGTTTACATAAGTAGTTCAGAACCCTCAGTTTACATAAGTAGTTCAGAACTCTCACAATACATAACCAGATCATAACCATCAGTTTACATAAGTAGTTCAGAACTCTCAGAATACATAACCAGATCAGAACCATCAGTTTACATAAGTAGTTCAGAACCCAGAGCTTTGCTGGCTTCATCTGTGGTAGTGGCAATGTAGCCAATCCAATTTGACTCCCTGTCCCAAGACTCGCGCGAGCGGGAATGAAGGAGGAATAGTCTGAGTTAAGGTTGGACGATTTCTGAGGAAGAAGAATTCCAGCGTTGGTCTGCGAAGAAGACGGGGCAGTGATGGCTGCGGTTCATGGCCGGACGGGAGAGGGTGGGATGGGGTTTCTGCAGATGGTCGGAGGTGGCACTGGGATCGACTGGAGATGGCAGATCAGTAGACGGTGACGGGACTGGAAGTCGAATCGGAGCCGAGGTGGAGGAGGTTGGGACGGGCTCGGCTGCGGAGGTAATGACGGCGGATCTGGAGTTGCATCCTATGAAGATGGCAGATCGGGTAGTGACTGCTGCTCAGATGGTGGCCGGACGGGAGTGAGGGAGGTGCCTCCAGTCAAAGGAAAGAAAGGGCCAGGGGGTCGGAGGGAAGAAAAATTAGGGTTGTAAGACTTGTGCTTTCCAACAGCAACTAAAATTGGGGTAGGTATATCATACTCCTAGGAGTAAACCGGCCGGTTTACTCCTAGGAATATATTATAATTTGCGAGGGAAGTTAGGTAATAATAGGAGGGGTGGAAGTTAAACATTAAGGGGGGGTTTACTCCTAGGAGTATATTATAATTTGCGAGGGAAGTTAGGTAATAATAGGAGGGGCGGAAGTTAAACATTAAGGGGCGAAAAATAAGAATTAAAAGGTAATATTTAAAAAAATGGAGGACTTTTTAAAAAAATAGAGGCTTTAAATAATAAAAATGACTAAAAATATAAAGAAAGGGAATTAATTTTGAAATTTAAAAATTCTTAGTGACTAATTTTAGATGGATTATAATTAAAGGACGAAAACTGAATTTTGTCAACGAATGTAAGCAGAGTTTGGCAACTCGAAGGACGATATTGTCCCTCAAAAAAATACTGCAGGGACAAAATGGTAAATAGCTGCAGAAACCAGACTCCCAGCAAACCGAAACGGAGATTGAAGAGAAAAGAGCTCTCTCGAGAGACAAGAGGAGAACTCATGGCGCCATCCCCCCATATCAGCTGGCGCGCGTTAGTGGCAACTCTCGTGGCTTTCCTTTTGATCCACCCGTCGATCTCCATTTACTGCGACGAAGACGATTGCTATGATCTCCTGGGGTAGAACATTCAGAGCTTTTTACCTATGATTATTTTCTCCAGTAAATTAAATTTTTTATGTAAGTCGAAATTTACTGATGTGTTGGATTTTGCTAGGGTTTCTCAATATGCCAATGCCTCCGAGATTAAGAAAGCCTATTACAAGCTCTCTCTGAAGCAGTTAGTTTAGTTTTTTCTTTGAGTTGGGGTTTTATTTTATAATCTGTAATTTCTTATTGCCTCTGTTTTCGGATTTCATGTTTGCAGTTTTCGTTCAATATTTAGTTAACTAATTTTTTTTCTTTTGTATTTAGCCACCCGGATAAAAATCCTGATCCGGAATCTAAGAAACTTTTTGTGAAAATTGCAAATGCTTATGAGGTAATTTTTTTTCTTTTGCCTTCCTTTTTGTCTGTACATTAAAATGAGTTAATTGTGCCGTTTTTCTCTGGAATGTTTATTTTCCTTGAGTGTTTTTTGATTTATGGAGCCTCTTTTGTTTGTGTTCTCAAAATGGGATTTTGAAGTTGTCATGTGACCTGAGATCACACATTTGAGTTCTGGTAATAGTGTAAGGTAAGGCCGCCAACATAGACATCACCAGTCTGACATTTCCCTGCACTTTTTTCCTTTAAAAATGGGATTTTGGAGTGGGAAAACCTCAGAGTAATGTGAGAGTAAATGTGCATTAGTTGAGAGGTAAACTGGAAGAGCTTGCCAGTCCTTTTGGTGCCGAACTCGAGGGCTGGTTGCGAATAATGTCATCCTCAAGGCAAACGGGTGTTTCTTAAAGTATATTTGTTTGCTGGTATAGTTGCTGCTGCAGATAAACTGTTGGAAACTTTTTGTAGTTTACATCGACTCTCTTACACATGCAGATTTTAAAAGATGAAGCTACGAGGGAACAATATGATTATGCAATTGCTCATCCCGAGGAGGTTGGTTCTATCTGACACTCGCTTTACTAAAAATATTTGTGTGTGTGTGTTGATTTTTTTGGGTTCTATTTGAGCTTTTAATGCTTTTCTTCAAGGGGATTTATGTGATGCATTTCACAAGGATATTGAAGCTAAAGAATTGGTATTAAATTCTGTTTGTAAAGTTCGTTCATAATTCTAACTTAGTTGTACTTTTGTCCATGCTTAGAGTCCAATACAATTTATTGCAATTCTATATGGTTGTTCATTAATATCATTTACTGCTGTTGAAATATATTCAGATGATTATTTTATGCTCTACTCATTACATTTTATGGTGACTCTTTTTCCAAATTAATGCAAACTCTCAAAACTACCTTTTGCTGTACAGAGTACAGATGATGTATATTTATCATTTGGCGTTTTAATGAAGAAGCTGGATGCTTTCTTTTTACTAAACCTGATATACCCATTTTCATTTGTTCGGTCTTAATTCATCAGTCACGTTTGCTCTATGCTGGCAGCTGGCTTCTGCATAAGATATATTTCACAAATAGTTCATGTTCTCTATCAGCAGGCATTGTCTTCTTTTTTTTTCTTTTTTTTTTTTTGTTCATTGAACCTGGCATTTTCTTATCAAGTGCAATACTTGCTATGTCTTCATTAGGTCTTTTACAACACAGCAAGGTATTATCAGGCTTATTATGGTCACAAAACAGTAAGATCCTTATTCTTTTAGCCGTTGTAATTTCTTTTTCCTATGGGAATAAACTGGATTTCTTTTAAACAGATGACTGTTATGAAATTTGTATTTGAGATGGATCTCTAGACCCAAAACTTGAAAACAAATCAAGCCTGTTTTCAGAAAGATGTTTATTGTGGATGCTCTGTTATGCTAGGATCCTCGTGCTGTTCTTGTGGGTCTTCTTTTGGTTCTTTCTGCATTTCAATATCTGAACCAATGGACGAGATATAAGCAGGTAATTCTTGGCAATATCATATGTTGCAAACATGTGCTGCTTCTGAGTTAACCACTGCCTGTATATTTTCTTTATAAGGACTTCTACTTTGCCATATCTGTGACATATTGAAACTACTGTTACTGAATTGAGATAACCAGATACCCCATACAAGGCTGCCTTGGTTTTGCATAAAACTGGTAAACTATGTGTCATATCAGATAACTGATTGCTTGTTGGAAGATATTTCCTAGTTATTTGTGTGATCTACAGCACTTTTAAAAGCCAGATTTGTTCGTTTGCAACATTATGGTGCTTGTAAGAAGTTTTCATGGCAAATTACAAGAAGGCATTGACTGAAGGAGTAACTCCTGGTCTAACCACTGATTGAAGTAGCAGCTTCTGATCTAAACAGAGCATTTGCTTTGGTAATGGTGGAAAATGTGGTCCTTCTTGCTAACTCTTTCCTTTAACATGTTCATTGAATGTTTCCCTTTTCAGGCTCTTGACATGGTCAAGAGGACACCAGCATACAAAAACAAGCTGAAGGCACTGGAACTTGAGCGCACTGGGGGAGTGACGATTAGGAAGAAGGGCAGTAAGCAAATGAACAAGTATGAACTGTTTTCGGGTTTTATTATTCTTTACGTATACTTTATTCCGACAGCCATGGTTTCTCACTTTTATTCATCTTGTGTTTTGGCTGGGGTTTGTGGGCAAGACACGGGGCAGCATAGATTGTCACTCTTTGGCATGATTTTCTGGCCGTGGCTTCTATTTTGGTGTGTTAGAAACTGGGCAGTAACTTATAAACATGTTTTCATTGCGTTAGAGCGATTGCAACCATAAGATTTTGTCTTCGATCATGTAATGAATCGCATATTAATATAACACAATGATGATCTATAATCTGTAACGCTGACCTCATACAGTGGGATAAACTGGTGGTAGTTTTTGGATCCTATTACAAACTTCTAAGTTTATCTTGTCATTTGATCTGATCTCTTTTCCTTTTTGTAACAGGAAGACGGAAGGAGACCTAAGCAATGAGCTTGAACTCCAGATAAAGGGGGCTGAAAAGCCATCTGTTTGGGGACTTATTGGCATTCGTTTCATTCTTCTTCCATATGCTGCTAGTAGGGTAAGTGAATGCTAGAAGCGTTTTTTTTGGTTTGATTGTTTCAAAGCACGTGTGAAGCATTGCATGGATTATTTCGAGCAAATTATTTCTCAAATAGATAGTTATGTGGGCTTAAGCCAAGAACTGAAATTGCGTTTACTTAAGAAACTACTGACAGTCTTTTGTCTACAGCTTTTGTTATGGTATGGGCATTGGCTCTGGAGATACAAGGTGAAGCAAGCTCCATATTCATGGGAAGATGCCTCCTACTTGACACAACGATCCTTGGGTGTCCCTGTAGATTCATGGAAGTATGTTGGTGAGTATATTCTTTGTATATTTACAGGAAGTAATTCGTTAATATGTTGGCACAGCGACAAAGCTGCTTCCATGTTATCTAAGGTCGTAGTATCTAGTTGCAGAAACAGTGTATTTATACAATAAAAGGTAATACTATGCATGTGAAGCTTTAATGGCCAATGCTTCTCTGAACCCTGCGCATGCTGAAACGTCTATTCATCATGCTAACATTTTTAACATTTGATCAATATGGTGTTTGCTTGAGGCAGTGTACCACTGTCACTGATACCAGTTTACGGTAGCCACCTCAGAAACATTAAACTTGATATACTTGTGCGACTTAGAAATGTTAGTTGGAACATTCACCATGTTTTTGACTGTCAGAATCTTGGGCTATGTGGCAAAGAGATAGTTTCAAATATTGGCCCACATATATTGGACATTTTTCATTTTGTTGTATCATTCTCTTATTTAGTTCTTGGATGTGTTCTACAGATGAATCGACAAAGGAAGATCTAATTGGTAGACGTCTATGGGAGAAATCCAACTTGCAGAGCTACCTGGCAGAGATGCGGAAAGACTCGAAGCGCAGAAGATGAGAAATATCAAATATGGATGGGAAGTTTTCATACTGGAAAGTTGCTGCCGTTGCTGATTGGCCACTATTTCTTCCAGATAACCCAACTGCAGAATGTTTGATATAGGGTAAAGATTCGATACATCAATTTTTTGTACTTAGTTATCACACATATAGATTGAACTAGGGAACTGGATTGTTTTTGAGCGTAGATGAGTTGATAAAATTTGTTGTACAAGTGAGAAACTAAACTAGGCCAGGCTGTGATACTAAAGATGGAACAACATGACTCAGTGATTTTACCAATGTATTCTCGTAAATGATTTTTATTTGAGGAAGATGCTTATTAATTGAGACTTTCAGAGGGAACTTCATCTGGGATCAGTTTTGGTCAACATTGTAACCTGGCAGTGGTGATTTCAGCTGCTCTCTATATGTATCCAACCATAATAAGCTGTTGAAATTAAACCTTTGCATCAACCTGGTTAGATCTTTAGGGCTAATTAAACTTGAATACGACATGTTCCTAGTACACGTGCATGCGGACACTAGGAACCAGGTGGTGGCTGTCCGAATGTCCGACGAACACTGCAGCCGTGCATGGCGGCAGGTGGCAATTTGTAAGCTAACAAAACAGCCATGGGTGTGTTTGACGCGATGGGACAATCAACATTTGATTGATCGCATTCCGCTCGTCAAACGCGGCCCCATGAGTCTAATTAACCTAACAACACATGAATTTTCGCAATTTGTATTATAACCCAATAAGGACTATGTTTAAGATAAAGAAAAAAAAGAACTTGACATATAAATCCCCACACACTCGGTTGCCACGCTGATGATGACTCCAGCCAAACCTGGTCTCGGCATTCCCTCTTCCAACGAGTTCTTCTTCCGTTTGGGCAGAATCAATCACAGAATCACTTTCTGGAGTCTGAACCATATTCATCAAAATCCACTTAAAATTCCTAAAGAGTGAAATAGGGTCACTTTCCCCTCTTTCGTTGGATTGTTATCAAGGATTTCCTACAGTCATCTCTTATTTTTTCGGCTTCATCTAACCGATGAGTATCACCAACTTTCCCCAGGTCCGTAGCAAAGATTATTTTTTTCTGGTGTTTTTCTTCCGTTCATTAAAGTAACTTCTTTTTCTCCCGAAACGGTAGGTTGGGTTGCTGGTGCCACTGAAAAATGATTTAGAGGAAGTAGGACAAGGAGAACAATCAGTTTCCCGAATAAGTCTCGCCCAAGGGCCCAACGTAATTGGCCGCAGTTGCATTGTTTCTGCTGATAAACGTATTAGTCGGAGGCATATTAGCATCAATGTTGCTGCTTATGGCTCTGCTCAACTTTCTGTGGTAGACCCTATTAATTTTTCCCTTTGTTTTTTATTATATTTTCTGACATACTCTGTGTTTATTTTTTGGTTTTGCTTGATGGAATTGACTTTCGGATATTGTAAGAGAAAAAGAACTACTTGGCAATTCACATAATGTGTAGTTGCGGAAAGGCTTTTTTTTTTTCTGGGTTAATGTTGAATGGCTGGCCATTGAGCCTGTGATATTACAAAAAAGATACTCTGAAATCTTGTAGAAAGTCTTACATTATGGAGATTTCTTTACATTGTTGTCTAAAAGGTGTCTCCTTTCAAATGCAAAAAAAAGGTATTTGGACTCTTTTTGCTTTGATCCTGAGGAGTTGAAATTGTAGGAAGGAACGAACCCTGTTGTCATAAGAAGTAAGGATGAGAGGAAGAAACTTTTATCTGGAGAGAAGTCGAAAATTGAAAATGGTGATGTTCTTGAGTTAATACCAGGGCATTACTTCTACAAGTATGTGACTCTTGATAGTGAGAAGAAAGAAAACTCAGGGAGTAATAACCAGAAAAGATGCTGGGGTGAAGAAAGTGGTTGTAGCAAAGATCATGTTAATGTTAAGAAGAAAACACAAGATGAACCTGAAATCGAACCTCGAGCAGAAAGATCAAAAAAGGTATATTCTTCTTTTCGTATCACGGGTTGATTTTTTGTTCTTTCTAGGTGGTGTTTTGTATTCATAAAGAATTTTGAGTAGGCTTTCAGGCTATTGTGCTTACATTCCATTTCTGTTTGCCGATCTCAGCAAAAAAGTGTGCAGTGTAATGGTGACGAAATAGTGAAGTCTTCAGAGGGTATCCGCCATTTTAGATCTTCAACGGATAAGCTACCTTTAACTTTTCGACTTTTACGGGTTCAAGGGTTACCGGCCTGGGCAAATACAAATTCTGTTTCAATCAGTGATGTTATTCAGGTATTTAGAATATTTTCAGTATATTAGTAATATAATAAAGTGAATATGATTTATACACATGTTACATCTGTCAGCTACTTAGCTACTCGGGATCAAACTTATACTGCTTAGAGCCAAATAGGACATTGCATATGGATGAACTGTAAATTAGTAAACATCTATAGCCTTTTGTTTTCTCTTCCATTTGAAATGAGATGGGAAGGAATACTGGAACAAAGACTCGTATATTTCTACTGTATTAAGTATTATAGTGATTTTGGATGAATGGTCAATGTTGAAGACTATTTAGTCTGCATTTATGTCTTACAGTTGGACATTGGACAAGTAGATTAAGAATCCGGAATTCATTTTATGAAATCTATAGCGTTTGGGTTCATGTTCCTTTTGGATGGCTAACTTACCTTTCGACCTTTTTTGTAGGGCAACATTCTTCTTGCCATACTATCTAATTACATGGTGGATATCGATTGGCTACTTTCTGGCAAGTTCTATTTGCTATCTTTCTGCATCTCATATCTCTATTTGCCTTTATCTCTACCTGTGGTCTCGTGGAAAATATTTTGTTTTCCTCGAGTTGCGAACTGGATTGTTGCCATTTTCAAATGCATCATGAAATTTATGTGTTGCATCACTAGTAACGATTGGAGGAATCTTAATATTTTAAAAGTTCATTACATGGACATTACAATAATGCTGCTCACTATATTTTCTTGCTTATCCCTATCTCTCCATTGTTTCATCTTTTTGCCAAGTTCTTATGCTGGAGACAAAGAACAAGGAACATTTGGGTGATTCTTTCTTCCATAGCATACATTAATTGATACATGATTTCTTTTCTACTACCAATAAACATTAGTTGAAATTGGGTAATTTTACATCTCTAACAAAATTTCAATTCACTAGATTTTCTTATTCAGGCACAGGCTAATGCAGATCGAATTATATGAAATGGATTTTACACTTTTTATGATTTATGTTCTTCATCTGTTTGTTGGTAATCTGAAATGCTTGTAAAAGATTGAAATAAGCATCATCGGTATTTGCCTGTGTTATACTGATTAAGTTTTGATGTTGCTGTTGTTATTTTCTGGTTGTAGCTTGCCCCATGCTTAAAAAGGTGCCTAATGTTCTAGTCATCCATGGAGAAGGTGATGGAACACTGGAATATATGAAGGTTTTATCCATTCAGTTGTGATATTATTGTGCTTCTGGAGATGCATGCTCGTAAACCTTCAAAGTTTACTTGCTGAATTTTTTTTCCAGAGAAAGAAGCCAGCAAACTGGATCCTTCATAAACCTCCTTTACCCATTTCATATGGAACACACCATTCCAAGGCTATGCTTCTTGTCTATCCTCAAGGAGTGAGAGTTATTGTACACACAGCGAACCTGATATATGTTGATTGGAATAACAAGAGCCAAGGTTTGTGGATGCAAGATTTTCCGTGGAAGGACATGAAGACTGAAAAGAAAACATGTGGTTTTGAAACCGATTTGACTGATTACCTGAGCTCATTGAAGGTAGTTTATGAGGTTTACTTTGATTATTTAACTTTGATAAGAAGCACCTAAGTTTATTGATCCAATTTAAAACTTGAACAGAGATTGGAGTGGAACTTATTTTTGCTATCTCACACTCACAAGTAGTTCTGCCATTCTGTTTGCCACTTCTGCTGTTAAACTTTTAACTTTCCAACTTCTTATCTGTCAATTCTTTCAGAGTTTCTTTCATATAACTTTGGGTTTTGAATGAATCTTAAGTAGGACACCCAAAAATGACTGGAAATTGACTGTCAAAATGTATTGAAGTGTTGTTGAACTAGAATATAAGAACTTTTATTTATTCTCATTCATTTGGGCTGAACATTGTTGACTTCCTTTTGAAAGTGTCTGACTACAATATCATTACTTACTGTTGCCTGTTCAGTGAACTATGCCAAGAAATCATAGTTGTTAAAACCATTTCTTTCATATTTTAACTGTAAATGTCATTGAATTACTGTTCTTTTCCTAAATTTGGCTATATTCCTCTGGTGATTTCAGTGGCCAGAATTCAATGCTAATCTGCCAGCGGTTGGCAGCTTCAGTATTAGTCCATCATTCTTCACGAAATTTGATTACAGCAGTGCAATGGTACTATTCAATACACGTTTTCGGTTTCAATGTTTTCACTCTGGACTTTGCTTCTGTTTGCGACTGAATAACGTTACATGAAAAATCTTAGCTATTTGTTATTATATTTAACTTAGCCTATCGGATCCTCTCTTGATTGATTGTCGAAATAACCTTCACCCTTAGGTTGAGGATCTGCCGTCAGTTAGTACAAGATTATCAAGAAAATTGTAGGCATCTTCTGTTTATTGAATTTAGTGGCCCATAAGCTTGTTTGCAACCAGTTTTTGTTTCCCATCTCTCCATCCACTTTACCTACCATGTCTCAGGTATTAATCTGGATAGTCCTAATAGTCAGCAACAACAACTAAGCTTTTGTCCCACTTTGTGCAGTTGGCTATGGGATTTTCTGATAGTCCGGTAACATAACGTTGATGCCCCCCTTAATGTCTCTTTTGCTGACTTTCATGGTTAACACTCAGGACCTGGAATTTCTGAACAACTTGCATTAAATTTTCCAAGATTAGATTCATCTCTGATTATCTTCTTTACTTATATTATGTGTGGGTTTGTATATATATATAATTCTTTTTCAGCGTTTTTTGGGCATCTTTCGTGTGTATTTGGGTTGTTGGGTCAGGACAAATGGTCATTTCCTGCACTATAATTACTTAATTCGAATATATTTTATGAACCAAGGTCAGGCTAATTGCATCAGTTCCGGGATATCATTCCGGCACCAATCTAAAAAAGTGGGGACATATGAAGTTGCGTTCTGTTCTTCAAGAGTGTACATTCCACGAAGAGTTTCGAAAATCTCCTCTTGTTTACCAGGTATTGTTGAACTCTCAAGTCTTATTTCTACTCTCAAGTAGTTTTAGACCTTGCTTGACCAGTTGTTACACTGCTCTTGTAACCATGCATATTGTGTGTGTTGCCTCCCATCAGGACTTGCTTGCAGTTACCAGTAGTTGATGCTTACACATTCGCATGTATAGGGATAAATAATTTTATGAATAAGATACCTTCTTTTCTTTTTAACTTTCTTGTGGTAGGCATAGTAGTGGTACTATATTCTAGTGATTGGCAATCTTTCAATTGCTGCTACATTGTACCGAATTGGTTTATTAAACACACTCTTAATTTTTGCTGATACTTGGAAATGATAACTTGTGTCAAGCATATCTTACTTGTATATTCCATGGCTGCTAGGTGCTTTCGAGAAAAGTTGTTCTCTTAAGGTAACTGATATTGGTGTCAGATTCTATTTGCAGTCTAAGTATTAACCCCATAATCAGACCTTGCTTTAGAAGAGTTTCATGTGAATATGGGCATTCAATTTTGTAAGTATTACACATTTGCAACATCCGCTGAGTGGTTTGTTATTCCCATCTTGCAGTTTTCTTCCTTAGGTTCTTTGGACGAGAAGTGGATGGCAGAATTTGCAGCTTCTATGAGTGCCGGAATATCAGAAGATAAAAAGCCCCTTGGGTTAGGGGAGCCACTAATTGTATGGCCTAGTGTGGAAGATGTCAGAACTTCTTTAGAGGTAATTTTTAGCAGCTTGTTCTTTGAGCTTTCTGTTTTAGCTATCCGCTTGTTCTTCTTTCTTAATTTTATCTCAAAACTTGTGATACCCTGCAACAAAAAATGCTTAATTCGTCATGACAATATTGGTCAGCTTTAGAATCTTTCCTTTGTTTTGGCTTGAAATTCATTATTGTATTCACTTTGTTCAATCTTGGTTATTCTTTTCCTGTTTTCCCTGTTCCTTCTTAATCTGCAGGGATATGCAGCTGGGAATGCAGTTCCAAGCCCACTGAAGAATGTGGAGAAACCATTTCTAAAGAAGTATTGGGCAAAATGGAAAGCTAGTCACACTGGTCGCTGGTATATATTTCTTTGCTCTCCTTGATCCTTCCATTTTTATGACATTGGAGAAGGACAATCTTGAAATATTCAGGATGCTGAATGTTCCCTGCTTTCCTTTGTCTTCACTTTTGGCCTTTTTTATAGCACAAATTAATGCTTAAACTTAATCAAGAGATAACATCAATAAACATGTTTGATAAGTAGAAGAAAAGAACGCCTCTAAACCAATTAAGAGGTGTTGAAACCATACAAATTCTAAGCAATAAAATCCAGCTTTGTGCAGGTAAGTGAGATAGTCTTAATTGGTTGTGCGAGCACTGCACAAAGGCCCCGGAATATGGACATCCTAAGCTCAACTCCCACCAGGGACAAGGGGAGGGGGTTAAAAAAAATTAAAAGAAATAAAATCGAGCTGTGCGTTTATCTCTAGAAGTAGTTTCTTAGTATCCATTATTACCCCTTCTCTTTGCCTATTTCATCTAATGTTTTATTTTTCTTTCTTCTTATGTTTTCTTTATTCTCTCAATCTTTATATTTGCTGTTTTCTTTTTTCAGTGGGCTTCTGTTGTTTTCCCATCTGTTTAAAGTTATTAAACGCAATCCTTTTTTTTGTGTGTGTTTTATTAATTCATTATGATTGATTTAACCTTTTTTTGGGTATAATATCGTTAATCATATTTGATGCTTCATTGGGAAAATAATATATATGCTTTAGACAAATCAGTACAAGGGAAAAATTGTACAACTTGGGTCTTAGCATTTAGATCAGGATGTCTATCAAGCAAAATTCACTAATTAAGCGTTTTGGTTTCGACATTGAAAACTGAATTTAAATCATTTAAATTTCTGCAACTTAATTGATTGAGCCTTCAGATTTCAGCCTTCAGTATCCAGAATGAAGCATGAATTTTTATCAAACAAACCTTTAGTTGTTGTTTGCTTGATTTAATTTCCATACTAGGAGTCAAGAATATGATAAATCTTCTCACTTTTGACCTGATTTCTGTGACTGCTATTACTTCAGACATAGTTGTAAATGAGAGATGCAAATGATTATCTTCTCTTGCCACACTTTACATGATGGTTCTATTACTAAAACCTTTTGCTGTTTGTTGAATTCTATAAAATAAAGAAGCTTCAATTCTTAAAGCTTAATTCTAAGTTGGATAGTAAGTGTTGGGCATTTTATGCCCCATCTGGTGGGTTCATATGATTTTATTTTAGTTGTTACAATCTGGTCAAATTAGTTGGTAGTTTCTGACTCTTATCCATTCTAAGATAACTGCCTGAATGATATGTTTTTGCTCTATCTAAACCAGCTAACTAGTGGGTGGATCTAATGGCATATTAAGTGTTGTTACCTTACAGTTTCTGATATCCAATGGCTTATTATTGGAGGGTTATAATTTGTTGTTGTATATTTTTATTTTTTCAGCCGTGCGATGCCACACATTAAGACATTTGCGCGGTATAATGGTCAGAACCTTGCGTAAGGGTCCCATCTATCTTATTCCTCTGATGTGTTTAGCTTGCCTACTTACAACTTTTAGTAAAAGTCGTGTATTTTCTATTTTTGTTCTTTTCTATCAACAGCTGGTTACTACTTACTTCATCTAACCTCAGCAAAGCTGCCTGGGGTTCTCTCCAAAAAGGCAATTCCCAGTTGATGATTCGTTCTTATGAGGTATCTGTACTACTAGGAGATACTTACAAGGGGGTTGTAAATATTTAGTGCGCCATTGTTGATGATGCTTAAATTGCCTGTATTTTTTAATCCTGTGGCAGCTAACTTGAATGCGTTGACTTCGATTCTTATTTCCAGCTTGGGGTGCTGTTTCTGCCTACTTCCATCAAGCATGGTCGCCAATTTTCTTGCACAGAAGTTGTGAAGTGCTCAGATGTAGTAGATCTCTACCCTTATGTTTTTTTGATTCATTTTCAAGTTCTGCTTATGTATGTTTGATAAGTTAGTGTATCTTCGATGGTATTAAGGTTTCTTGATTTCCAGGATAACTCTCCCAAGAAGTGTCTCGAGGAGAAGAGAACGAAGCTGGTGAGTCTAGATTGGCAAGCGAATAGAGCTGTAGAGTCCAATGAAGTGATACAATTGCCTGTTCCATATGAGCTTCCACCAAAACCATATACTGCAGAAGGTTAACTCTTTCTTCTCACCTGTGTTGCCCCTGGCGGCAAATTATACCATGTACCTACCTATTACTATATTTGAAAACAAAGTGATGATAACTCAACAAATTGCTTGTAAAGATCAATTCTAAATTTAAAAAATTATTAAGTTGTCATCGCTTTATTTCTAAATATAGTAATAGGTACTTGTACGTAGAGTTGTACATGGTATAATTTTCCGTTGCTCTGGTAGACGCTAATTCAATAACTTGTTTCCTTTTCCCTGAAATGCAGATGTACCTTGGTCCTGGGAGCGTCGATACACAGAGAAGGATGTCTATGGTGAAGTATGGCCTAGGCATGTAAAACTATATGCTTCCCAAGATCCCTAGGCTGCTCTTAATGCATCCATAAATCACCCATTCTTGTATATTTATTAGGTTAGCTAACAACTGGGTATGATTTTTCCTTTGTTTCAAAAATAGTATCAATAGCAGTTTTCCATTTACCCTCCTTGTAACTTTCTTAACTTGAAGATTGTTTTCACCCTTGACAACAGAAAGGGCTGCTTAACAAAAGAATTCCCTCTTGCTTTTACCTAAATTTGACGACTTTAAATTGGTCAAGTCGGCCGGCCAAGACTAAATCGCGTAAATAGTTTAGCCGACTTGGTTTAACGGTTTTATTTGGTTCTTGAATTTAAAAAATTTTAAATTTTAGTTATTGATTTGAACTTTACTTTTGCTTTCAAATGACTGACGTACACTTTAAAAAGAACCCCAAATACTAAATCTAGCGGATGATTATTAGGTCATTCTTCTCGGGGCAAAGGAGTTGCTTTGTTTAGACTATTTTTTCTGACATTTATTCTTGTTCTTGCTTTCTTAAAATGTTGGTGCATTCCATTTTCTCAAACTTTAGGATAGGATCTACTTCAGTCTTTCGGCTCTTGGAAAAAGGAGGAAAAGAACTAATTCTGTAAACTTTAAGAAAAGAAAAAATAACTAAAATAAAGCAGAATAGATAAACAAGAATTGGTTCTTTCCAATCAACTGAAACTTGTAGGAAGCCGTGCTGCCTTTCTGAGTCAGCAGATATTTTGTGTAATAAAAGATTGATGGACAAGGAACAAACTTGCGGGGTTCTCTCCCTAGTTTTTGTCTCTACTTTTTATTTTTTAAATTTCTTCAACAGTAGGAACAAATGGTCTTCTTCTTTTTTTTTTAAAAAAAAAATTTCTTTAAATTCCTTCTTTCAACAGTAGGGAACGTTACTGTACTAATGGTGAAGAAAATTAATGTTGTTATTTATTTTTGGCTTAAATATAATTTTGGTCCCTCATAATAGGGGTAATTTTACTTTTGGTCTCTCTTATGTTTTGAGTGGCAATATTAGTTCCCATTTTTTTTTAGCAGATTTAGTCATTTTTTTACGAAAAAGTTTAGAAGATAACGGATTAACTCATTTGATCGCTAGTCAAGCCTAATTTTTTTCTTCAAAATAATTTTTACCATGATGTTTTCAACCAATTTTATGACTCGGTTCCTCATGAATGTTCAATCTATTTAGATCGACTCACAATCCAAAATGACAATCGAAACCCTAAATGGGTTGAACATTCATGAGAATTCGGATCATAAAATTGGTTGAAAATATGATACAAATTATTTTGAAAGAAAAAAATTAGGTTTGACTAGCAATCAAATGAGTTAATCTGTTATCTTCTAAACTTTTTCGTAAAAAAAGACTAAATCTGCTAAAAATAATAATGAAGACTAATAAACATAAGATGGATCAAAAGTAAAATTATCCCTATGAGAGACCAAAACTACATTAAACCTTTATTTTTAATTAATTTTAGATTTTATTATTGCTATCGAAGATTTCTCGTATTGGAATAAAATTTTATATTATGTTGTTTTATGATTTAATATACCCCTCAAGTAATGATAATTAATTTTTTATATATTTATTTTGTAATTTAATAATTATTTATTTTATTTTGTAAATAATGTAATTATTTTTAATATTTAATTATAATATTTTATTTAATAATTATTATTAATAATAAAATAATAGTGAGGTAATATAGTAGGGTAGGTGTGGGCTCTAAATTATATGGATAGTGAGTGTAATATTGATGGAGAAAAAAAATAACATTTGAAAAGTGTAATAAAATGCTCACGTGATACTAAATTGAAGTTGAAATGTGAAAATATTGATGTAGATGCCTAACAAGAACATGATTTTCTTTTGCGGATTTGGGAGAGTAACGTCATTAATTTCTTTGGTCGATAAATTTGTAGAATTAAATTTATGCTTATTTGGTCTTTCCTAATAAGGAGCATCTCACTTTTTGTCCTTAAAGTTTGGTCGACCAGAATAGTTTCACTTAAATATTTTTAGTCATTTTTAACAAAAAAAATTAGAAAAATAAATGTTTAACTCATTTGACTACTAATTAAACTTTATTTTTTACTTAACCGTGATTTGTTCAACCTATTTTACAACTCCAAATTATTCTTAATGTTCAATCCATTTAGAACTTTTGTTATCATTTTTAGTTGGGTGTAGGAATTACGGGATTTAATTAGTAAACAGAATTGGTTAGTAAATAGATGTTGTAGACTTGGTAAATAGATTTTATAGAGATTTTAGAGATAGATATCTGATTAGATAAGTTGTAGTTATCTTGTAGATAGCTTAGTTAAACAATTAAGTTACTGTTTGTATCTCTATAAAGAAGGCACGGTGGTTTGCCAGTCAGATATGAGAAAATATTCCTTTCACCATATCTGTCTTCATTTTTCTACATGGTATCAGAGCAGCAGTGATCCAACTGCAGTCGTTGATTTCGTCTTCTTTCTATTTCTCCTTGCAAAATCATCTTTGAGCAATGGCTGGTTCTAGTGTTAGTAGCAGAGAAGCAGATTCTCATTCATCACAACGACTGACTTCCATGCTTCTCAACGAGTATAATTATCTGCCTTGGTCACGAGCGGTTAAGATTGCTCTTGGAGGTCGATCGAAAGTAGGCTTTATTAATGGTAAGGAAACCGCTCCCATTCCTGGCACTGAGGCATTTGATACATGGGTGTCCAAGGACCAATTGGTGATGTCCTGGTTGCTTCATTCCATGGAGCCTCAAGTTGCTGAGATTTTTAGCTATTACGAGTCGTCGTTTGATATGTGGGAAGCTATCCATGACATGTACGGCAATCAAAATAATGCCGCACGTGTCTTCCAAATTCAACAAGATATTGTTGGAATTCGACAGGGTGGTAAGCCATTTGTGCAGGTTCTGGCTCGCCTCAAAGGCCTTTGGAATGAGTTAGATTTATATCGTCCACACTGTGTTGATCCGGTAGTTCTGAAGAAACGAACAGAAGAGGATCGGGTATTCCAGTTGCTGGCTAGTCTTGGACCTGAATACGAGGATTTTAAACGTAATAGTTTAATGTTGGATGAGTTGCCATCTCTTAAGACTTTGTGTGCAGCAATCCAACGGGAAGAAGTTCGCAGGAAGGTGATGACTCCTGAAATTTCTACTGAACATCAGGCCCATGCTGCTGTTCATGGTTCGCGTGAAGAGAGGTTGTTTAAGGGCAAAGGGGCTGACCGAATGTGTGCTCATTGCAAGATGCCGGGGCACATTGTGGATAGGTGTTGGGTTCTCCATCCGGAACAGAAGCCAAAATTCTTACAGAAACGGAATGGTGATAAAAAACATAGTTCTAAGGCGCTTGTGACAGTTGATAGTCCCGAGGTTTTTGCTTCGAACCCGAGTGGACTGCTGGGTGAATTTGCCTCGTATTTACAGAATTATCATGACAAAACCAAGGATGGTTCAACACCAGATTCTGCAGCTTTGTTAAGTCGGTTTTCTGATTTTTTGCATACTGGTAACCATGGTAATTCTCAAGTTCTTTTAACAGCCTTAAGTTTTGCTTTACATACTAATTCCTTGGTTAATGCATGGATAGTTGATTCTGGGGCGACTGATCACGTGACTAATAATCGAGTAGGCATTCATGACTACTCTCCTTGTTCGTTACCTACTGTTATTTCTGTAGCCAATGGAAAAGGCGTTTATGTCGAAGGCCGAAGGAAAGTGTGCTTGGTTACTGATCTTGCATCACCAGTATTATATGTTCCTTCTTTTCCGCTGCAACTATTATCTGTTAAAAGTCTTATCTCTGCTCTTGGTTGTGAGGTTCGATTTACAGCTAACAAGGTGTTTTTTCAGGATCCTCTCACCAAGAAGACGATTGGTGAAGGTGTTCAATTGCATGGGTTGTACTATTTTTTTCCACAAGCTACATCTGTCAGAAGTTCTCCCGTGTTGTCGTTGGTTTCATCCCGCAGTGATTCATCCTCTTTGTTGTGGCATCAACGTCTGGCTCATCCTTCAGCCGACGTAATGTCTCATTTGCCCACAATCACCCATGCGGAATGTTTCTCTTGTGATATTTGTCCACTTGCTAAGTTTAGACGACTTCCATATAGTCCTTCTTCTTCTAAGTCTAGCAAATTATTTGAATTAGTTCACTCTGATGTCTGTGGTCCATTTCCTGTGTCTGTTGATCGTTTCAAATATTTTGTAACGTTCATTGATGATTTTTCCAGAGTTTCGTGGGTTTATTTGCTTAAAACTAAAGGCGAAGTGTTGTCATGTTTTAAAGCTTTTCATCTGATGGTAATAAATCAGTTTGCTTCTCGACTTCAAGTGTTGCGTTCAGATAATGGGAAAGAATATATGTCTAATGATATGCTGAATTATTTTACATGTCATGGTATTCAGCATCAGACGAGTTGTGTCTATACACCCCAACAAAATGGGACTGCCGAACGCAAGAACCGTGATCTTTTGGAGAAGACACGGGCATTGATGCTTCAGATGCATGTTCCAAAAGAATTTTGGTCTTACGGGCTTCTTACTGCTGTGTATTTGATTAACAGGTTACCTAGTCGGGTTCTGGATTTTCGGTGTCCTCTTGAGGTATTAAAGGGAGTGAAACCGAGTTTGTCTCATTTGCGGGTTTTTGGGTGTAAATGTTTTGTCCGCATTTCTGGTGTGTCTCATGATAAATTGGATGCTCGTGCTATAAAATGTGTTTTTCTGGGTTATTCGATTACTCAGAAGGGTTATAAATGTTATGATGTTTTGTCTCAAAAATTACATATCAGTCGGGATGTTATATTTGTAGAGAATGAGGCTGTTTTTGTAGGATCTTCTGCAGATGATAATGTGGGCGATTGTTTACTTCCCACGGGTTGTCCGAGTACTGGAGATATTGGGTCAATAATCCCGGCTGCTGTTGATGACACCTCACTTCAGTTAAATGCTTCTTCGTCACCTAGTGATGTTGCACGTGCTGGGCCAGTTCTACCCGCAGCTGGGTCTTCTTCCGAAGCTGCTGATGCTGGCAGCTCTTCCTCGACGTCTGCTGATGCTGCTGCTGATGGTTCTTCGTCAGGCGCTGCTTCCGACGCTGCTGGATCTGGTTTTTCGTCGTCTGCTGATGAAGCTGATATGTTGGAGCTGTCTGCTTCATCCACTAGTTCTCCTAATTCTGGTGCAGTGCAAGAGGAATCAGTTCCCTTGCGACGGAACCCAGTTCGCGAACGACACCGCCCTGTTCGTTTGCACGATTATGTTGCTTCGTGTACAAAGGTCCGTCATCCCTTGAGTGATATTTTGGATTCTGAATTTTTTTCTCCATATCACAAAGGTTTTGTTGCAGCAATTTCACACACTCCAGAACCTAAAAATTTTAGAGAAGCAGTTAAACATGCCGAATGGCGTCAGGCCATGGCTGAAGAGTTAGCCGCCTTGGCTGAAAATAAAACCTGGAGTGTTACCAAATTGCCTTCCGGGAAGCATGTGGTAGGTAGTCGCTGGGTTTTCAAGATTAAATTTAATGCCGATGGGTCTATTGAACGGCATAAAGCTCGTTTGGTTGCTCAAGGTTTTACACAACAGTATGGTGTGGATTACAAGGAGACATTTGCTCCAGTTGCCAAGATGACGACAGTTCGTGTCCTGTTATCTGTTGCGATTAATCACGGCTGGCAATTATCTCAAATGGACGTCAAAAATGCTTTCTTGCACGGGCAACTCGATGAAGAAGTTTTTATGCGACTTCCACCGGGTCATCCTCAGAGTCATCACCCTGACTTGGTGTGTAAGTTACATAAGTCAATTTATGGCTTGAAGCAAAGTCCACGCGCGTGGCATGCGCAATTAAGTTCTGCACTTACGACTTTTGGTTTTGTTCGGAGCTCTGCTGATTCTTCATTGTATATTCGTCGTCACCATGAGGAGGTGTTGGTTGTTCTTATCTATGTTGACGACTTGATTGTTACTGGGAGTCATCCCAATTCTATTATATTACTGAAGCGACAACTTCAAGATCGTTTCCCAGTTAAAGATCTTGGTTCTTTAAAGTATTTTCTTGGGATTGAAATGGCGACATCGTCTAAAGGATTGTATTTGAGTCAGCGAAAATATATTGTTGATTTACTTCGCGATGCCAATCTGGTCCATTCTAAACCAGCCTCGACACCACTAGACAGTAAATTAGCTTTGTCGTCAGCTCAGAAGAGGTTGCCCTCTCCGCAGTTATATCAAAAACTTGTTGGAAAGTTAATTTATTTGACTATTACTAGGCCGAATATCGCCTTCCCGGTGAGTCTGGTTAGTCAATACATGCATGCACCTACTGAGTATCACTTGAAACTTGTGAAACGTATCCTGCGGTATTTAAAAGGCACTGTTAGTCGTGGTCTTCTAATGACCAACAGTGGTCATACGAACATTGTTGGCTATGCTGATTCAGATTGGGCGGGTAACACTTTGGATCGTCGTTCCACTACTGGTTATTGTATGTTTGTTGGGGGCAATCTAGTATCTTGGAAGAGTAAGAAACAACATGTAGTTGCCCGATCAAGTGCAGAGGCTGAGTATCGAGCCATGGCAGCAGCTGCTTGTGAGTTGGTGTGGCTTAAGTCCTTGTTGTTCGACCTTGGGTGTCAGTTTGATGTGCCTGTTACCTTGTTCTGTGATAATCAAGCTGCAATGCATATCGCAGCTAATCCAGTTTTTCATGAACGAACCAAGCACATTGAAGTGGATTGTCATTTTATTCGTCAGCAGGTTCAGTCTAATTTTATTCTTCCGCGTTATGTACGCAGCTCGGACCAGCTTGCCGATGTGTTTACCAAAAATCTTTCAACGGCGCAGTTTTCTCGGTTAATTGGCAAGCTTAGCTCCATAAATCCTTTGGATCCAGCTTGAGGGGGCGTGTAGGAATTACGGGATTTAATTAGTAAACAGAATTGGTTAGTAAATAGATGTTGTAGACTTGGTAAATAGATTTTATAGAGATTTTAGAGATAGATATCTGATTAGATAAGTTGTAGTTATCTTGTAGATAGCTTAGTTAAACAATTAAGTTACTGTTTGTATCTCTATAAAGAAGGCACGGTGGTTTGCCAGTCAGATATGAGAAAATATTCCTTTCACCATATCTGTCTTCATTTTTCTACATTGGGTTCGATCTAAATGGGTTACTCCCTCCATTTCATATTATAAGTCGTTTTCTCAAATTAGGTGGCATGTCAAAATATATGTCGTTTTTTTACTGATAGAGTGTGTTTACTACAATACCCTTATTTATTGATTTCACTGGGATGTGTGTTTGTTAATTCTCTCCTTTACTCGAGATGATTAATTACACTATGTTGTAAATGAGTAGTATTGGAAATACGCAAAGGGAGGAATTCAGTGGTTCGTTTTATACTAGTAATCTGTTTTCAATTCTATACATATTTGTTTTTCATTTCTATTCATTATATTTGTTTTGAAATGGAACAGCCGTTTGGATTTGGATTAGTCAAAAGTGTAGAAGATTTAGTTGTTGAGGATTCGTTCGAAAACGCAGTGGTTGAAGATTCGTTTGAAAATGCAATGGTTGAAGATTCATTCGAGGGTGTTAAAGATGATTTTGAAGACGCCAATGACGATGATGATACTGTAGATGAAAGAGAAGGTACAAAAAAATCATTACCCTTTGATTTGAATGAACCCGCGACGTTAGATTTTGATTTGAACAAATACTCTGAAGAATTATGGGAAGGATTCGAAGCAAAAGGACATGAAGATGTATTCAGAGACATGTTAAGGATATATTGTCCTGCATTTTTTTAACCTTAATTATTTTTCTATAATTTCATTGTTATTGTACCCGTACTTTGTTTGATTTGTTTTGTTTAGAGGATGAGTATTTTCTGATATACTGATATTGATTTCATTGGAATTTTTTTTACTGAAGTAATTTTTTTGTATCAAAGTACATTTGGATTGCTTCTGATAAGAGTTATCAAAGATTTGCCAACTCTTAAATTTCGTTTCATTCAAGAGGTGGGGTTGGAACTTATCTGTTTTTTCTTCCCACAAATCTCTTAGCCATCTGTTGCAGCCTGGATTTTAGTGATTCCGACTCAGACTGATGTCATTTTCCCGTGGAAAAACATCCTCGACGTCGTCGGTTGTGTTTCGTTCTTCTTATCTAGTGGTTCTGCTCGTCATATTTTGTTCCTGCACATATGCGTGTTCAAGGAAAACAGAGTCGAGCCATTCAGTAGAAAAGCAAGGAAAACAGAGTCCTACACATATGCGTGCTCGTCATGGCTTCATACTTTTTTTCTTTAAAATTTCATATAATTTAGTTATAATCTGAGCAAAATGGTAGAAGAGCAAGGAAGATTACTATACTATGTATATATATCAACTTGATAACATCATTTCGGTATTGCAGAGTTTTTGCAGATAATGAAGTGAATTTGCGTTACTGGAACAAAACTTTGAAGAATTGATGGTTTATTAAAAAAAAGAAAAAGGAAAATCTTATCATATTGGAACATTTTGAGCTTAATATTAAATATTTAATGATTTATTTTGAGCTTAATATCTCATCATACTGTACTAGAGTATGATGGGAATTAATATGATTTCTTAGCATTAATTTAATAATTCTGGAGATTTTAGTTCAAAATTTCTATGATCTTCATATCAAAATCTTGATATATCAGTTTTTGTGTAAATTCAATCAAAATCAGATTTTATTAGATACTTGTGTCCCTTTCATTTATTTATTTATTTACTTTTCTACTGTCTCTGATATGTGAAGGGAAAGAGTAACAAAAATAAAAAGAAAAGCAATTCAACTTAAACATAATTCATAAGCCATGTTCAAATGCAGTTCAACTTAAAAAAAGAAAAAGAAAATCACAATCAAATGCAGTTCTTCATAAGTCATGTTCCAAGTCATGACCAAAACAAAATATGGTAAAAATATTAAATATAATTGAAATAATTGATAACTATTTGAATAACACTACGATCACATTCCAACTGTTTGGGTAGTCGACCTTTTCTTTCAAGCAATGCTTTCTTCATATGTTGGAGATTAGGCCTGATTAAAAAAATTATATGTTTGATTTAATATAAAAGAAAATTTAACTTTCAACTAATTAAAAGTAAATATATGTGAAAGTATGCACCTGTTACTGCCCATATCCTTCATAACTTCTATCATGCATGTCTGCAAAGTTAAGAAAATCCTGTTAACATTGTGTGGTGGATAATTCTCATATGCTCTTACCACAGCTCCAATAAGATCATCATAAGTTTTTGTTGCCTCTTTATCTTTTATAGCTTGAATTGCTCTAAAAAATCCAAGGTCCAACACATTAAAGTCTGGAGAGTTTGGAGGTTGGTTCATCAGACGAATATCAAAACCATCTTGTGTAGCAGCCTGAACAAATTGATCATCACTTTGATTAAGGTGGGGGCTTGCATTATCTTGTTGAATGAATATCGGATTACCCAAGTCCTCTCTAGGCCATTTTTCCTTTATTGCAGGCAGAAGTTTATCAATGAAAAATGCTCTATTGACTTATCTAGTCACCGAGAGTATTGGCTTCGTTTCCAATGTCCATGCCAGTCTATTAACACTCGTTCTTTTAGCTGGCACTCGGGTGGCGAAAGGCCATACACCAATTTTTTCGTCGAAAGTTAAGTTACCTTCGGAATCATATCTCGGTCGAGCTATAGCCACTAAAAACATAATCTTTTTTATAAAATTTTTATTTGGGACCATGCTGCTCATCTTGAGTCAAATAGACTATGGTATTCTTCTTCGTCATAAAAAACCACTTTTCATCGACATGAACAACATTATACATGCCTTTGAAAACTGGATTGCCTGGACTGTTTAGATCTTGTATCATTGATAAGCAAAATCTCAACCTTGATTTTTTGTTTCATCCTTCAGATGAGGCTTTATCGAACTAGAATGTCGTCGTATTACCCCTGACTTCCTCCTTCTACATAAAATAGATCTACTAATCCCCATAGCTTCAGCTAACAAACTGTATGTTGTTCTTTTTAACACAGGCAATGCACGCAAACGATCATGATCAATTTCAACTCTTTTACGTCCACAATTTATCTTCCTATGATGAACATCACCAGTATTTTTATGTTGTTTCCAAATTCGTTGTACAGTTCTTATGGACACTGAAAATTCAGAAGCCACCATATGTGTCACACCTTTCTTAAACATTCCATCCTGACTTTTATCTAAAAGGGAATGATATATTCTCACGCGTTTATCATTCGACGTAAAATGTCTCGTATTTTGATTACCTTCACCTCCTATATTGACAATGTCATTATCTAAATAAATCATTCGATAAACAAAAAAAAATCAAAATGAAGGATCAGCAGACATATATATATGTATATTAAAAATATGTCACTCAAACAAAGACAACAGTAATTGAAAAAAATACTGATGTCAATCTAATTCCGGATAAATATCTAATCATATCTCGCATTTGGAGAGACAATAATATATGTCTAAAACACCCCAAAAATTTTCATTAAATTAATTTATTCAACCTCCAAAATTATGAGTTCTGAAATTGATTACTAAATCAATTTGCTAAATCAAATTGCAAGTACTACTACTCAACGTTTTAAGTCTCCCCTATTTATCCCTTGATTTATCCATATGTTCTCATTAATTAATTAGTTCCCTGATTTTGGATTTTGTTACGTGTTTCTTGTTGGGTTTCTGCAAGTGAATATTGTAGTGATGATTTATCTCTGATCAATTTGCTAAATCAAATTACTAGTACTACTACTATGTCTAGCGTGTATATACAACAGTAATTGAATATATATATATATATATATAATTCAATGGTAACTCAATCTCAGATAATTGTTTCAAAAAAAAAAATCTAATCTCAGATAAACATGTAATATAACCATGTATTTCTTGAAAGCTTGAACGATTCCAAAGATAGACAACGGTTGGAAAAAAATAAACATAGACAACAGTAATCTCAGATAATTGCTTCAAAAGTAAAAAATCTAATCTCAGATAAACATGTAACCATATCTCCAATTAAAATTTAAAATATCCAAAATATACGTTACCAAAATCTTCTTCATGTGAAGAATATATTCCATCGACGTCATTAATTTCTTCATCCTCTTCATCAGAATAATCCTCCTCCTCTTCGTTCTCTGTATGAGTAAAAAAAAAAAAAAAAACAATTGTCAGTACTAATCTTTGTTCTTTCTTCAATTACCATACATTAAATATTTCTTACCTCTACGATCATCCAAAAACAGAGTTGGTTCTTCATTAAGATCGGGAAGGAGACTGGTTGACGCAACTGAACCACTCATGGATGGACTTGGGGGGCGAGCATTGGGGTTGATTACAAAATCGTCTCGTGGTACTTCATTAAGATCGGACAAATGATTATCTCCATCTCCTATGAATGCCATAATAGATTTTTGACGGTACAGTAAACAAAATTGTTGGACTTAAGCAACGTTTATAGTGTTCATTTCTTCTCCTCCCCAAAATTAATTGTGGGAATTTTTCAAACTTCATACTAATTTGTCAAAAAAAAAAAAAAGAGAGAGAGGGAAATTTTAGTTTAATTTGATGTTAAGCATGCAGCTGCCATAGTTAAGCTGCAGAAATAATTACACAGCTGCCATAGTTAAGAATCTACTTGTTCCCAATACTGCATTAATTAGGGGTAAAATAGGTTTAACTAGTAAAATTTATGAAAATGTTAAAAAATTAATTATTATCTTAATATTCGCGTTTGGTCAAAAAACGACCTATAATATGAAATGGAGGGAGTAGATATCTAGGAGGATTTGAGTAATAAAAGGGGTTATACAAATCATGATTAAATAAAGGGTAATGTTATATCGCGTTCTCTTTTTTGTTATTGAAAGCCCCTTCTTTCAAAAAACCCTTTATTTTGTTAAGTATTGCCCTCTTAATGTTTATCTTCCATCTTCCTATTATTACCTAACTGCCCTTAATTAATTTACCAAAAATTTTATAAGTCCCTTCTTAATCTACAAAAAATTTATAAAAATTATGATTAAAGTAACATAGATGAGCGGAACTATAAATGATTTTTTTTAGTATTTTTAGTAAATTGATTAAGGGTAGTTAGGTAATTTAATATATTATTATATTTTATATTTAAATATTATATTTAAATATTATGGTTAGTATTTTTAACTTTTCAGGAATAATTAAGGTACAAAAGGGGCGCGAAATAACAAAATAGGGGGCGAGAAATAGGCATTCACTTAAATAAAAATAAGTTTGACTAGCAGTTAAATGAGTTAAACGGTTATCTCTTAAATTTTTTCGTTAAAAAAGATCAAAAGTGACAATACAAAATCTAAACATGACTATTTTGATCAATTAAAATTTAAAAAAAATAAAAAGTGGCACACCCCTAGGGACTAAAACAGTAATTCAGCCTTATTACTTTAATATTACTCTTATTCCCATATTTTGCAATATATAAGAAAATCATCCATAAAAGTAATATCGAGACTATATAAAATTTAATCTAAAAATAAAACTAGTACCCTCAAATTTTCAACCACTCTTCTTTTCTTTTTGGGGCATGAGTATAAAACCACTAAATTTTGGTAAATAGTAGAATTTCATTCCATGGAAAAAAAAAAAAAAAAAAAAAAGAGCGGAGGCTCTTGTTATCTTATATAATTAAATGGTGAGAATTAATTCCAATTGCCACAAATTAACCGCACTATTTTTATTTAACACGAGCTCGCTGACTGGCTCAGACAAAGTCAACTCCTTTTCCGTCCAAAAACAAACCCAAAAAAAAAAAATTAAATAAACACACAAAATTATCCCAAAAGAAATAAAGATGCGAACCCTTTTTTAAAAAATAAAAATCCAAGTGTTCGGTCAAAATCGGGTACCAATCTCATCTACTCTTTTTATTTATTTGAACAATAATAATAATAATAATAATAATAATAATAATGATAATACTAACATTTATTAATATTATTGGAGAATTGGAGGCTGTATTTCTGGTTTGCCTATTATATAAAGCACAATTTTCGTGCTCTGAGTTCAGGCACAAAGGCATAAACAAATCGGCCCTTTTCTATACATCCCCCAATTTATCCCCAAGTATTTTTCTCCTTCTCTGGGCTGATAAATTTCCTTTAAAAAATTTAAAGTTTCCCTACTTGCCCTAGTTTTCTTCCTGAATCAGGTAATTCCATCACTCTTTGCTTCATTTGTTGCTGTGATTTTGCGGTTTTTTGGATTAGATGGGCTTCAATTGCATTATGGGTTTCGATTATCCCTTTATATATATATATATATATTGAATCATTAATATTACCGATTAAGTGGCTGCTGGGGATTTGATTTAATCCAGTTTCTTAATTGAGGGCGTCCAGTTTTATGAATTTCCGCTCTTTGGGGTCGTATTAGGTTATTTTGTGATCGTGGAATCTTTTTTATGTTGAGAAGGGGGGAAATTTTGACTTTTGCGCCTTTGTTGGTTGTTTGATCGTATATTGTTGCTATTCTTTGAAAATCTTGTTTGTGATTAGTTTATTATCTTTCAATATGATTTACAAACGGCTGGTGATGGGCGGAAGGTCCACAGTATTCCTGAAAAATATGGAAAATACTGGTTGTTTGGAAAAGAAAACTGTTTTTTTGTACTTCTAAAATGCTGCAGCAACTAAATGGTTTGCTCTTTTTATTTTTTATTTTTATTTTTGGGAGAATATTACTTTCTTGGCGGCAATTAACATTATGCGTCTCCTATGTAGCTTCTTTACAAAGGAGAAACCGCCTTATGGTCAAGTGGCCAACTTTTTCTTTTTCAGCCAAATGCTTATTAAATGAAATTTTTATTTATACCGTTCATGTTCATCTTTTGGCTAAAAGCTTGACTCCTAATCGTCCAGTATTCTTGAGATGGTTGGACAGGTAGAAGGGAGTGTGAACTTCCTATGATGTGACATTATTATTGCATGAATATTCAAATAACTGGGATGCATTTATTTGCATGATGGCTTGATCTGATTAAAGCTTGGTGCTCATCCACTATGTAACATTTCAGTTCAACAGGGTGTATATGGAATGTTTATATGTATTTCAGTGTGATATTCTTCTATTAATCTTTGTTTTACTTTTCTCATAGAATCTATTTTTCCTTTAATATTCTTAGTTTGATTGCTTGTTATTATCAAATCTTGCAGCCAAGGTTCATGTCTGAGCTCGACATCCAGATTCCTACCACCTTTGGTATGCTTGCTATTCACACTTTACTGATTTTTGTGTATAATAGCGATTGCGTGAATATTAATCAATGAGGTTGCTTAAAAATGAATGGCGGGATTTCGTCTGCTTAAACCACCTGCTACATCATTTTCTCTGGTACCTCTCCCTCCCCCGCTCTCTTCTTCCCTTCTGCGGGAGTGGCAACTGAATATCTGGTTTTGATGATAATTGACCTGAATAAAATGGATCTAAGATGTTTTTCAGCCTCAGTTGTATTCTTTGTTCAATATGGCCATCCTCAAAGTAGCGAATATGACTACCTTCTGTTTGAATGGCCAATGGTTAATTCCCCGAAGAAATTGCAAAAAATGGCTTATCTTCTTTTCTCAAGAAAACTCCTTTCAAAAGTTTGCATAGATCCTGCTGTTTCTGGATTGCTGGTTCAATTGGTGTTTCGTTGTCCTGAAAGAGCATCCTCAAATTTTGTTGTGATTGGTGTCTTGCTTCTCCTTTTCTTTGTTCATGGAGAAAAATTTAACCATAAAATATACTGGAACAATGTGGTTGTAGACCTCCATTTATGTGTTGATTCTATTTGTCTCAACTGTTCTGGTGGTTAAATAGTGAAGTCTTTATCCATCTATAAGAAAAAGAGTTGATAATGGGGCGCTTAAGGTTTAGTATTTGTAGTTTCTCTGTCCATAATAATAGTCCTATCTGAAGATTATTTTTTGTTCCACAAAATAGTCCAGTGTTTATATTTTAACTACAAATAAATATCATTTTACTTTCAATATCTAAATTAATATGATTATACATGATTTTTATGTAATTTACAACTATAAATATAAAATTAAACGTTACTAAAATAAAAGTTGTACCTTGTCCAAATATAACTATTTTATAGGACAGAGGGAGTAGAACTTATTCTTAGTTCATAAATGTAGTATTACACTCTTGTGATTTTTGAATTTGATTATGGTTTCTGAAGTCACATTTATGAAGTTCTGGTTTGGATTTTTTCTTCTATATAACAGCATTTCACTGGTCCCGCTATTTGGCGAATTTATTTTTTGTACTTTCATATGGTGGTGCAGTTAATGGATTAGCTTTGATAAAGGATATATTGTCTTTCACACTTTTTATCACCAATAAGCATTTTTCTCCCAATTTTTTTTTTTTTTTTTCTTTTGAAAGATCGCTGAATAACAAAGATCTAGTCGAACATCTCTAACGCGTGCTGATTTCTATCATTGACGAAGACAATTTGCTTTGTGTTGTGGACAGATCCATTCGCTGATGCAAATGCTGAGAATTCAGGTGCTGGAACAAAGGAGTATGTGCATATCCGCATACAGCAGCGGAATGGTAGGAAAAGCTTGACTACCGTCCAGGGATTAAAGAAGGAGTTCAGTTATAACAAAATACTCAAGGACCTTAAGAAGGAGTTCTGCTGCAATGGTACTGTTGTCCAGGATCCAGAACTGGGCCAGGTAAATATTTCTAATTCATGACAATTTGCCACTACTGCACTTTATTTCCTTCAGCAATTTTGTATCATTAGTTCTCTGTGTGGTTTTTGCTAATGATGGTTTCAATGTATAGGTTATCCAACTTCAAGGTGATCAGAGGAAGAATGTATCCACGTTTCTCGTTCAGGTAATTCTTTTAAGCTGATGTGATACATCACTTAATCTTAGGCGGTGTCAACTGTATTTTGATTGGAAAATTTTGTTGAGGGTTTCTGTTGTTGTCATAAATCAGGCTGGCATTGTGAAGAAGGAAAACATTAAGATCCATGGTTTCTAGACCCCATCAACAGAAACCTATCAAGAAATCTCTCTGTGGTTCAAGCTTCTGCGAAGCTGGGATTGAATTTACTACATCTGCTTCTTGATAATACTCATATCATGTATTCTGTATCAATCATAAACTTGAGTTGTTGGTTGAGGTTGCAATCTCATGTATCCTATGACCCTATATGT
The DNA here is from genome assembly GCA_030378225.1 of Knoxia roxburghii. Taxonomy (NCBI): domain Eukaryota; kingdom Viridiplantae; phylum Streptophyta; class Magnoliopsida; order Gentianales; family Rubiaceae; genus Knoxia; species Knoxia roxburghii. Next base: position 36,121,763 of record CM059420.1, on the reverse strand, counting down.
AACGGTTTCAAGCTGTTACTATGTTTCTATTTTAGTTTTAAACAAAACAGTGTACTGGATCTTTTTCTTCTTTCTGCTTGTCTTGTGATTAATGGATAGCTGTGCATGGCGTTCTTTTTTTTTTTTTTTTTTTAACTTATTTTTTTGGACTGATTTTTCACAATTGTACACACATGAAAGTCTGAATTTCACCCTGTCAAATTGGCAATTCTTATATACACACCTAGGAGGACAATGAATTAACAATTCTTATACACCTAGGAGGACAATATAACGTATCGTCTCCTACTGACTCTCCTAGTTCTGGATGGCCTCCCTTTGCAACCCTCTGAACATAGGTATGCAATTTCATCACCATATTGCGCTCAGGGCAGAAGTTTAGAAATTCTACTGGCAAATTTGTGTTAATGGACTCTAAACTTGCAAAAGGAAATATGCCAATGAACTTAATAATTCGGATGGGATCGTAGGATTGGTTTCACTTTTGATTATTAGTTTTGTAACCTCAGCAAATCATGCCTTTGTAAAAATAAATAAATAAAGAACTTGCAAGGGTTGCAGAATGCAAAATTGTACACAAATCCTCCCAAAACATGCGAGGCAACAATTTCGGAACCGAATTCCGAAATGCTTATAAGACCGGTTATAATACAGAACATCGTATTAGATTTACATGCTAGAGGCAAATGATCTATCAAGGTTATAAATGGCAAGATAACCCAACTCGAGAAGAATGGGTGACAGGCATCACTTTCAGAAGTGAAGGAAATACCGAGCTGCATTAGCTATACATTGCTTTGCTTGTACAACTTTGTGTCCAGTACTTGCTTGCCGCACATCGCGCAAACTCCTGCAATTTATAAAGAGCAGAAAAAGAACACAACATATTATGCATACTTTCATTTCACCAGTTTATAAGGAAAAAATTCATCAAGCTAGGAAACCGAAGAAAAAATGCAATCAATAAGGTATATCATATGTTACCTTTACTGTAAGCACAGGTATGACAATACTTGGCATCTTGATGGACCTGCTGCTTGCAGATAATGCACTTTGTTGTTCCATATGGTGTCCATCTGGCAGCAACAAATTTTCAAAACAAGTTACTTCAAAAATATGCAGAAGATCTCAAATTAAAGTAATGAAACTTAACTCATGTCACCCTGAGCAAAACACCATTAAATATCATTGCATACAGCAAATGAATCAAACTTCTTTACTGGGATAGAATGAAACTAAAGCTTCAAAATGTAATAGCACAGATATAACTTGGAAGATAAGGAAACCACCGCAAGTAAAAGAATACTTAAATCAAAATGCTGACCAGAGACATCTACCATGCCTTCACTACCTTCCACACTTCCCCAAAACTCAATAGCATCACTTGATCAAAGGAAATATAGGAAGGAGGGCGCTGATTCAAGGATTATACGATAGGTCCAAAACTCAATAGCATAACTTGATCAAAGGCAATACAGAAAGGAAGTTGCTGATTGAAGGATTATCCGCACAGCATATCTACTAAGGCTTATCCCCAAATAAAATTTTCTTTGAAGCTATTGCGACTTTTCTTCAATTCCATAGAACCTTCATTATCAAATACAACTATTTCCAACTCAATTTCTCATCAAAAGAACCTATCTACATGTCACAGCTCATCATATATGAAACTTAAATTAACACCACTACTGCAATCAACCCAGTAACATCATCAACACGAAGCAAAATTATATGGGATACTTCAATCTTGCTTCAATAGATTTAAAGAAAATCGAAAAAAGTACAATACACAAATGGCAAATCATATAATATAGTTAGGAAACAGAATAATGTCACAGCTCCAAAATTCCTAAATTAAAATCAGAAAAATTGCCTACATATGTTTATTTTAAAAAAAAAAGAAAAAAAAGAGTATAGCATCCAGAATGTAATACTCCAAAGCAAATGAATCGAAATTAGCCACTAAGTAGCGTTCCTCATAAAAACTGAATCTCCGAACCCAAAAAACTAAACTTGATCAATTTTAAGAGCACAGGAAAGTAAATACGTAAGCAGAAACCCTAATAGACAGTTACCTGTTTTTCTTCGAGAGGAGCTTGTTCTCATTAATCTTCCGCCCGCCGCCTTCGGTGGTATTGTGGGCTCCGTCCTTCCACTTGTCCGGCACTATCACCTTCGCTAGCTTCTTTTCACCTATTAATACACAACACAATATCAAACATTATGTCATAAGATTTTTGGGTAAAATCAGAATTAAGGAAACCATAACGATTCGGATCCTAAAATTCCAGCTGAAAGAACCTTGATATCGGATAAGGTTATACATACACTTTTCGCAGACCATGTTCGGCGATGTTGGATTGAGTCGTTGATCGGAAACCTAATTTAACTCTAGACGCGAGCTTTTTCTTTGATCAGGTTTTCTGACAGCGGTGAACAAATGAATGGCTTTAATAAAGTAGCAAACACAGTTTATCGGGTAAAGTATTTCGGGCTTAAAAAGGAAACCCCTTTTTCCTATTTAGTTTAGGATTCAGGGTCAGATTGGTTAAGGAGTATGAGATTGATTCAACTGAGTTGCTATTTGTATAACAAATTTACTATTTGTATAACAAAAAATGTCCAAACTACCCCTAGTATGAAAGAGATGTCAATTTGATGGCAAATATGGGCTAAAAAACGCTATATATTGACAAAATAAAGGTTAAAAAACGTAAAAATGGTGTGAAAATAAACCAAAAAAACGCTAAAATAATACGTTTACACAGAACATAAACGCCAAAGCGTTGCGTTCGAATGTCTTACGAACGCCAAAACCGTGCGTTTACGAACATGGAAAACGCTAAACCGTAGCGTTTCCCTGCATCCGAAACGCTAAACTGTAGCGTTAATAACGCATTCGCTCGCTGAAACGCAGCGTTTTATACCCGAATTGAGTTAAAAAAAAAATTGGAGCAGAAACGCCATAGAAGCCTGCAGTCGAACGGTGCTCACACAAGAAGTCAAGGAAAAAACCCAAGAACCCTAATTATTTTCGAAATGGAAGAAGGTGGTTCCGGATCTTCGAGAGGTCATGGCGCGGGCAAAGGGTTACTCTATAATCGGGTAAAATTTCTCAACAATTTCAATAATGTTTTGAATTCATTTTGTCCATTCTTAGGGTTAAAATCGCGCCGTTTTTATGCGAAAAACGCCGATCGACTGCGATTTTTCTGGGATAAGCCGCCGATCGACTGCGATTTTTCTGGGATAAGCCGCCGATCGGCGGCGAGGTTGTGCGGAAAAAAGCCGATCGGCGGCGAAGTAAACTTGAACCAACGCCGATCGGCGGCGATTTCAACATCCCAAACGTCGATCTGCAGCGATTGGGATGTTGAAATCGCCCAACCGTGGCGTTAATTTGAGAATAAACGCTGAGGGGTAGCGTTTGGTCGAATAAAAACGCCGGATGGGTGCGTTTTGTCCAGAATAAACGCCTGTGTATAGCGTTTGACTTGCAGTCAAACGCTGGTAAATAGCGTTTGACTCAATGTCAAACGCTATGTAGTAGCGTTTGACTGCAAGTCAAACGCCAAATTGTAGCGTTTGACCACCAGTCAAACACTACAATTTATTATGATTTTCTAGGGTTTACGTTTTAAAAATATTTACGTAATATGAAATGTATGTGAATTAGTATGATTGTTTGTTTATTAATATATTTTAATTACATTTTTCAGGGTGGCGGTAAGGTTAAACCGCGCGTTCCTCCTTCCACCGTTGAGGAGAGACAGAGGCCCACAGTTTCTGCCAGAAGGCAGAAGATGGCAGCCGTGAGACCTCGAACTCGAGGTGGCCGATCCAGGGGTGGCGGTCGAGGGATTGGAGGGGAGTCGGCGTTCCATCTGAGGGACGAGGACGATGCCGCGCCGAGCGACGAGGACGATCGGTCAGAGGAGGAGGAGGCTCACGAGGAGCCTCCGAGATCGAGCCATCAGCGGCAGTCTGGTATGCAGCAGCAGGAGCGGGCGGAGCCCTCTGCAGGTACGCGATATTGATTAATTAATTACGTTTATTTAATTGATCTATTTGTCTAATTTGTGAATTATGTTAAATTATGTATTATTTGTTTAGATTATTATTAATTAAGTAAATATTTAAATTAATATTTAATTGTTAATTTATTTGGTAATATGATTACTTAGTTAAATTATGTTATATTGTTTTATAAATTGTAATATTTAATGAGTTATTTATTTTATGAAGTATTTGTTTATTTATTTGCTAATTTGTCTAGTTAGTGAAAATATGTTATATTTGTTTATATATGTTATTAAATTGGCTTTTTAGTTTATTTTTTGTGTAAATTGTTAAAATATTTAGGATTGTTTTATTTATTTTATACCATGTGAATTTATTAAAGTATGTTTTATTCGTTTATTTTGTTAATTAGTTAAATTGATTATATATATTATATTTGATAAATATAACGATCCCTAAAAAGCGGAAGAAAGATGACAAGAGTTGGTTGGTCACTGGACCAGTCGAGGGTGGGCCGATCGATGCGACGGTTATTCCTAGTTTTTTAGGCCACGTCGTATCGAGGTTTAGTGTGACCGGTGGTAGAGCCCCTATTAGGTGTCACAATAGGGGTTTGATGTACGATTCCTTAGTTGGTTGGGTGCGAGGTATGTCACCCCTAGGGGCCCATATACTTAGTCAGACAGGGTTGGGACATATTCCCAGCATTCTGTTTAGGCATATAGACGCGCCATTGATTTGCGCATTTTTAGAGAGGTGGCAGCCGGACACCAATACTTTCCATTTACCCTTCGGTGAGATGACGATACTTCTCCACGACATGTGGGAGATTATGCGTCTACCGATAGAGGGTCGGTTGATTACCCAGTCCGCTGATACCGCCACCCTATTGGCGTATTCTAGAGATTTGCTCGAGATACCTCCGGACCAGCACATCGACAAGAATTTATTCGAGAATGGGGCATTCTCGACCGAGCGGGTGATAGATCTCTGTATGCGTAGACCCCGGCCCGACTCGGACGTTGCAGTATTTCTATGGGCTACTATTGGGACCTGTCTGTTTACAGACAAGAGTTCCAATAAGTTCATGCCTGGCCCTGTTCTGGAGCTGAGGGGCGGGATGGCTCAAGTGGGCGAGTATGCTTGGGGCACGGCGACGCTAGCGTACCTATATAGACACTTAGGTGCTGCTAGTCGTCATGGCACGTCGAGCGTTGCTGGTTGCTTGACGTTGCTACAGGCCTGGATCTACGAGCATTTTCCATCTTTTAGGAGTAATGCCAGGCCTCTGCCAGTGCACCCCGAGCGGCCGCGGGCCAGCAGATGGACGGTCGACGCACCCCGCAACAAGGACGACAGACTGGCCATTTTCCGAGAGGCCCTGGATGCCTTGTCACCGGACGATGTACGTAAATCAAAATTTTACATTAATTAAATATATGTAATTTTCATAAAACTAGGAAATGTAATTGGAAATTTTTTTCATAGGTTGTATGGATGCCATACGGTCGCGCTGCTGTCACGCGCACTCCGAGGACCCAGTACCGCGGCCTGATTGCGTACCGGGAGGACATAGAGCCGTACATGCCAGACCGGTGTGCGCGTCAGTTGGGGTACGTGCAGTGGATCCCCAGACCATTCATTCCGGCCACGGATGGGACGTACAGGGGGTACGGGGGTAGTGGGTACGTCGTGCACCACCCACGGACATATGCGGAGTCCGAGTGGGACGCATATCCGGCTACCGGGCCTATATATTTTGTGCACCGTGCACAGACAGGGCACGGCGTCAGATATAGTGCCTGCGTGGACGGATATCTGGAGTGGTTCGTACCCCGATCCCATCCGTACGTCATAGGGCCCCCACCGGAGCAGCCACAGCCACGCCGATCGTCATCGGAATACGTAAGTATTTTTTTTTTCAAATTTGTAATATATATTTATTATATTGTTCAAAATCAATAATTGTTATAATTGTTGGTATTTGTTGTAGTGGGTTAGCGATGTGCTGGGCGTGCAGCACCGGTTGTTGGATCAGCTGCGAGATCGAGCACCGGACCTGCACGGGGAGTATTCGGCTCTGATTGACGAGTTTGAGCAGCGGTTTGACCTGGCCGATTGAGCCCATATGTATTTTTTTATGTATGACATTTTGTTTACATTTGTATATTTTTTTTATGACATCAGAACCATTTATATAGTAGTACTTTATGCATTATATTTTTTGTTAGTGTTTATTTAGTTATATGTCATGAATGTGAATTCAAGTTAATACAAAACAAACAATCATATAATACCAAACTTAGTTCATAACTACAAATATTGTTTAAACAAAAAAATCACATTAAACAAAAAACCGCTAAGCATCACGACGATTTACCCATAGCCTAAAACGCATTCTGAAACTATTAGGCCAACGTCCAACGGTCGCTTGGTTGCAATGATCGCGCCAAACAATGTGCAGTGGAGGAAGAGGACAATCATAGAGTACATCAACACGAACGTAATGATTACCACCCACGTGAGCAATTGCTATCTGTCTCTCAGGGCGGGTTTCGTCCTCTCCAGCATCCAACGGTAATATGGTATAATTCGCCATTGGCTCTGACCGGCTGAGATGAAGTACCACGGCATTTGCATGTGTGGCAAGTGGGTACAAGTCAGTGGGTGTGACCATCCAGTAGGCTTCAGAACAACTTCTACCTTGATAACGTAAACGCCTCAGCACGGCACCCAAATGATCACCATCAGCAGGTCTCTCCTCCAACACTGCAAACAAACCTGCATACCGTTGTGGATCACGTCCGATCTCACCAACAAGCGCTCTGCGTGACAATTTCCAATTGTGCTGGCCGCCTGAAAGGTAACTAGCAATCACCCTGAACCCACAATTTCCATCTCCAATGACATCCGACCATCCAGTACAGTAATGCCGGAAAAACACTGGTACGCATGGTACATCTTGTCCAAATCCTAACGTGTTCAATAAATTAGAACGAACATAATTGAATTAATTTTGACCATAAATAAATTCGTGAAACATCACTAACAATATTTACCTTCACGTAATGGAGACTGACTAGAGGAGTCCGTCGTATTGTTGGATGTGCGCCCAGTTGATCTTCCACTTGAATTCGACCGACCCCTACCACGTGATCCACGTGTCGCTCTCTCCCGTCCACTCCACTCACGCATAACTGAATGGTGCAGTCTACTCGGCGGCCTTCCCCTATGAGTACCCTCAACCGATGGCTCAGCTGCACTAGACATATCAGCGTGCATCTCTTCCACATAGGCCATATTAAGTAGACGAGCCAAGAATGACGGACTTGTGTTAACTGCAGGAATGACTTCCTCATTGAAAAACCTTGATGAAACATTATTTTCAATCAGCATCCAAATGTAAAATTACAAAAAATAAAACAAATTTAATATAACTAACAAACATAAGTAAAATGTACCTGATGTCCTCATTCAGAGTATTCGAATCCCTTTGGGAGGGTACAATTGTCAATCTCTGCCAGAACTCGTGGACTAATGGGAGCAATTGATATGCGGTCGATTCCTGTGCCTTGTATATATCACAGGCACAAGGAATCCCAAGCGTCACCTTGCACACGCATCCACACCTATCGATAACTTCGCCTGCCAACCTATCCTTTTTTTCAACTTGTTTGCTTACCAAATTCAGGCAGTGATGCGAAACGTATTTGTTCAAGTAACAGTATGGAAACCCCATCCTACTGGTTTGTGTCGTGGCAGTAGAAGACTCGAGCGACCCACTGTTATTGTTTTAACGTACAATAAAATTATAATAAAATTATGACATTAAATAAATAATCGAATGCGGTTATTGCACTTACGCGATGTGAGGGAACAGATGCGTGAGATGAGAGTCGATCTTCATGAACAACGTGTCGAGAGAATTGGTGGAAGAATGAAGCCAATCTTTCAATGCAGCATGGGAAGCCTCAACCCTGTTAGTTGCCGTATTCCCAAAGTGTTGAAATGTGTCCGTCCAGGCCCGACAGAATTTCTCCTTATGAATTAACCACGTCCCCTCCAAATAATCAACAACTGCAGGCTCAACCATAGAGTATGTAACCTTGAATTGGACTAATAAGAGGTTAAACCTTTCAACTGTGGGAGCCATGATAATTTTCTTCCACCAATTACTATATATATCAGTGGCCGTGTCCACATTCCTCCTAGCAACATTTTTTTCCAACCAACTGGCAACATCACGGTCAATATGCCACCGACATAACAAGTGATTGCAAGATGGAAAGTGATCCTTAATAGGCTGCAACAAACCCAACTCCCTATCTGAGACAACAACACTTGGTTCCACATTACTAGGCAACAATTCCCTCAAGTTTTTCATTACCCAATCATATGTTTCTTTTGTCTCATCCTTAACAATGGCAAAAGCAATATTGAAGTTCTTATTGGTGGGAGTCATACCGATCATCTCAACGACGGGCATTTTGTACTTGTTGGTCTTGTAGGTTGAATCAACCACTACAACCCAATACCACCTGTTGAACATCTGAATTGATGTGGGATGAGCGATGAATGCATGTGTGATCGCATTAGTGGCCTCGTCAGTGATAATCTGAACAAAATATTTCTTCTCGCGAGCCAAATGCAAAAATTGCTGCCCAATATTCCTACCGTCCAATCCATCTTTCTTCATATCTTCCTTCAAATTGTAGACCTGCCTTATCTGTACATTGTCTTCGGGAAACTGCTGATGAATAGCTTCCCAAACGCTTTTTGGTCTCACATTGAAAGAAAGCATGCGTTTAGCCTCAGCCTTTGCCTCTTTCGAGAAACCGCTCAACTGCCTGTGCCCATATGGATGCCTTATACCTACAAAAATTAGTAATAAGAATATAAGAAAATGCTAATTATAGGAAAAATAATATAACATATTCAATAGCGAAACATATTCATACCAGGATGATTATGGGTGGACGATACCCCTGGCGTAACAAGCACACTGTAACGCTCATTAACAACCTTCTTGACAGTCAACTTGAACGGACATTTACAGCCGCACCTTTTTGTGTTCAACCGTATGGTGGGGAGAGGCTCCTTCAATGGATCTTTCCATCGACTGCACCTAAAATAATACGTCGAGCCACTTCCGCCTTGCTTCGAAAGCACAAACTTCAGGCTATTAGCTATAGGATAGCAAAACGTAAATGCATCCTCCACACTTGCAAAATCCCTATCGATCCTAAAATATTCACTTAGATCTGCCCCAATGTCTTGTTCCTCACCCCCCTCGTCATCCTCATTATCCTGTTCTTGCTCGTAATCATCGTGTGTACTCATATTCGAATCATCGTCCTGTATAGTCAGAATCCGAATACATATTGTTACAAACGCTATAAATTACACAATAGGACTATAAAAAACGCTTCACTTTACATATGTAATCTTAAAAAAACGCAACGTATTTCACATAACTATACAAAAAAACGCTACACTTCACAAAAAAATTAACTAAAAACGCTACGGATTTCACATAAATACCATAATTTCGCAACAATTTTCTTATATGAAATGCATAAAACGCCACAATTTGGCGTTTTTTCATGACAAAAACGCCACTTAATAGCGTTTTTAATGACACTAAACGCCACATATTAGCGTTTCTAGTGATTAAAAACGCTAATAAGTGGCGTTTAGTGTCATGAAAAACGCTACAAAATACAAAAAATACATAGCGGGTAGCAAACTTACCATTTCGTTAAGAATGTCAATCGAAAGTTGTACAATACGAATGACAGGTGAATATGATTCGACGAAACCTTCTTTCGATTGTCGATTTGAATTTGTTGTCAATATTTGTAAGGGAACCTTTTGTACAGAGAATGTACAAAGGTTATGATATGATGTAATTTGTTGTCAATATTTGGTCTGTTCATATTAGTTCCGTCCGTTTTTTAACAAAAACCGTCACACACGCTACTATTTAACGAGCGAGATATGTTTTTCGGCTATACTTTAGCATTTTTTATGACATAAAACGCTGTATTTTAGCATTTTTTTTCCATAAAACGCAGCCCATTAGCGTTTTGTTCCAAAAAACGCTACGTTTTGGCGTTTTCAGTACACCATTTCGCTACGTTTTAGCGTTTTGATCGAATTTCCACATGACATTTCAGCGTTTTGTTTGTTCATTCACATACCAAATTTACGTTTTTTGCCCATTAGTTCAGCAATGCGCAGCGTTTTTTATCCAAAAAAGATTTATTATTTCATATCGGGGGTATTTTGGATATTTTTTGTTATACAAATAGTAATTTTGTTATACAAATAGTAAATCCCTTGATTCAATGAGTTTCACATCCAATTTGTACTGGTTGGTTCATAACTATGGGTTTTAAAAGAGTAATCCATACTCAATAATTTAGCAATGGGCCATTCCTTTTAAATTTGGAGGGTTTAATTTTCATTCCCGTCTTCTCTTCTTCTTCGTTCTAAATTCTCTTTGTTTCATCTCCTCACCTATTTTAAATCAGCTATTTTCTTTCTCCCTTTCAAATTCTCTCTACCTCATCTCATCACCTTTTTCAAATCAGCTATTTTTTCTGTGCAGTTCAAATTCTCTCTAATTCGTCCTCACCGCCAGCAACAACTTCGAAACTACGGCAAAAACCCATCCCCCCTCCACATCCTCATTCACCGCAACACCTCGATGCCCACATCATTTTCATCGCCATTCGAATTTCTCAAATTCTAACTCCACTCCAAAATCCAAATTTCTTTTCAGTTTGAGGAGAAGTTCAATCCTTAAGACAAACGCACACTTCTGAAATTATAATTTGGGTGTTTTCATTTCGGCTTAGATCTTACCAGAATTGATTTGTCAGGGAAGATTTTGAACTACAACAATTCTCTTTCTTCAATAAAGGTTTGGAATAAAGGTTTGACATTCAAGTAAAGATATCGGGCATGGTTTTTGGATGACGATGGTGATACGATTTTGACATTGCTCTGATTCGGATTAAGGAGATTGAGTTTGAAGTTCTTTGCTATAAAAATTGACATTTTGAGATTATTTTTATTTTAAAAAAATTTGTGGCCGAGGGAGGAGGGGGAACAATAATGAAGAAGGAATTTTTATGCATTACAAGAAACGAACCAAGCAACTTTATTTATTCTCTCATTCCAACTCAATAATTAATTGTCATTCTCCAATACTATCATACCCATTCCGAATCCCATTCTCAATTGTAAACCAAGTAGGCCCTAGAATCAAGTAGGCCCTAGAATCAGAATGAATTTTGTTTAAATCGAAAGGGGTATGAGTTTTGTGAATCTAATAAGGGTGTTTGGTTTGTAAGTTAGGAATGAGTTTATAATTTTGTAAAATATTTATTTTGTCTTTAATATTAATCTTTAATGTCTTTTTTGTACTTAAGTAAAATTTTTTAAAAAAATTTCTCCCCCTCCCCCCTTTCTCAACCCCTAGCCGCCTCCCTCCCTGCCATTCCACCCTTCCCTTCTCTCTCCCCGGTGCATCTTCTTCCTCTTTCCCTTCTCTCTTCCCGGGCACCTTTCAAACTGGTTACCATCGTCGATTTCTCCTCCCTCCAGCAAATCTACTCCCTCTTTCTCGATTCGCCACCCCTTCCTCTTCCTTTCTCTCTCCCCGACGCCTCCCTTCCCCCTTCCCTTATCTCTCCTCATTGTTCCCCCTTCCATTCCCTCTCCCCGACCACCTTCTCCCGCTGCGCCGAGCTCATCACCCAGACCACTGCCAAGCTCATCGTTCTTATCTCTTGAACCAACCGAGGGCAGCTGGAGAAAAACAAAAGAAAGAGACAAAGTAATTGGAATGAAATTTGGAACCCACCTCCCAGCCAGGTTTGCTCAAACCCATTCTCATGTGTTTTTTTTTTTATTCTCCTATTCCTTTTTTTTTTTTTTTCAACCAAACAAAGGGAATGAGGTTCATACCCATTCCCCATTTCAAATCTCCCAAACCAAATAGCCTGTTAAAGTTATTCAAAATAATATTCCAACACTTGATATGACGGAATGAGCCGTTTAATATTTACCTCCCATGTAGTTTTGTCAAACTACTAATACCCTCCTTAGGTTTTGAAAATTATGTATACCCCCTTCACTATCTAAATTAACAACAATCAATCCCTGGTTGACAAAAAAAAAAAAAAGAGCAAAAATACTGACATAAACGTTATTATTGTGTTAAAAGACAAAACTAGCATCGTTTTATAACTTCATTTTGGTAAAAAATCATCAAGTTTTTCCCTATTTTTTGACATTTTTTATATTTGAGTTTAGTCAAGAGAGAAAAAATATAATTGTCAAAAACCTCGGGAATCAATTGATAGTTTGACAAAACCACAAGAGAGATAAATGTAATTCACCCTTTAAATTATTATCAGAGTCATTTATAATGGTAATAATTCAAATCTTGGAACATATTTTACTACAAGAATTTTATTCAAAAAGAAAAACTTCAGCTGAATAGATTTATGAGTACATAATAGAATACAATCAATGGAATGATTCAAGTAAATTGAAAGGTACAAAATAGGCAAATAATACAAAAGCATAAAACATATATATACTCCAAACAAAACTGCCAATAATATGAATTCCCCCAAATCTCACTTTCCAAAATTGCAATTAATCCCATGGACTTAACCAACATTCTTCAGGCAATTGGGGGTATCTTTCTTTGTCATTGCAATAGTTATATATAACAAGATTCCTGTTAACCCAAGCGTGATCCATCTTTTGTTTATCTGAAAGATGCCAAGCAGGATACTGATCCCACCAATTCTCAGTGGTGGTGGATACACATGGAGGATAAGGGTCTTTCCATTGGCAAGCATCTACTGTGAAATCAGAGTAAGATGATACGAATGGTGCATATGTCCAGTTGATCTTCTCAAGACCCCCCCTGGTTGCCCAGTCGTCAGCATTCCATATACTTGAGAACAAGTACATTGGTTTATCAATGGGGAAGAAATTGTTTGTGTAATTTGCATTCTTGAACACCCTTATTGGAACATCATCCACCATAAACCTGCCCAACAAAATTAATGAATTATTTCATCAAGATTAGATCTTGGTGGATCAACCATGATGCTTTTCTTGATTCTGATTGGCTTCCTATTGTATCTAGAAAAGGTTCCAATCAAACATGGATTCCCACTTGATTATAAGGGGTAAGATATTGGGCATTTCTATGGAGATGGATGATGAATTTTTCTGAAATCAGTGGTTATTGAAATGACAAATCCAAGCTTTACTCACAGAATTTGGCGGGGGTTCCAGAGAATGGCATAGAAGTGGTAATCTTCAGTTGGATCGAACCATAAGACGTGTCTTTGTTCACGTCCTCCAGTTCCATTCTTATACACATTTGTCTGGATAATATAAGGCTCCCCTGTTCTGTTCCCCAGGAATTCAAAATCCAGCTCATCCCTTTGAGGCCCTGCGTCAAGGTCTGAGCACATCTGCACCATTAAATTCAACCAAATCAGAGATAATGATTTCAATTTAAACATTATTATCAACTAATTGATCCAAACTTCATCAACATCACTTACATAATAGGCTGTGACAACTCCAGCAGAATCTCTACCAACCAATTTTAGCTTCATGCTGAACCAACCAAATCTGTACCTTTCTTTTGTCTGAAATCCACAACCTGTGTAACAGTTCAACACAAATGATTAAAGGGTTCATCTCTTCCCCCAGTAAATTACATACTTGAGTGAGACATCAATGGGAATGGATTGTTGTAGAGATTATACCTGCTTTCTTATCCAAGGAGAGGAACCATGTCTGTCCATCTGCAGAGGTGGTGAAATGTGATTCGGGACAGGTTTTGTCGAAACTATCATCAAAAGAGGATACTTTGGACACAATCGCTTGGGATATTGAACTAAAAAGGGCAAGAATTAGAACAAAAACAAGGAGAAGATCATTGGCCATTGAAGAAGAAGAAGAAGAAGCCCTTTTCTCCATTTTTGTTCTTGATGGATTCAGGAGCTGGAAATGAGGCTTCTTCTCATCAGCTGATCCCTGCGGGAACAAGAGTATTAAATGATAATGGTCGCATGTGTTGTTTGGAGTTTTGACAAGATCTGTTCATGAGTCAATTATTTGAGCTTAGTTCATACACTGCACATAATGAACCTCGTATTAACCTTCACATTTGAACTCCGGTTTTATTCTTTAGTTACTGCTTTTAGAAAGTGTACAACTTCCAATGTAGCAGTAATGTTTCTCTTATTGGAAGAGCATTTTATGGGGAGCTCCCATGTTCAATAGTAGAACCTGACCGACAAAATTAAAGAAAGAAAAAAAAAATTAAAGCTTTGGTAGAGGGATTGAGGAAAGATTTCCAGGCTGCCCCATAGATGGATTCAGAGACGAGACGTTAGAGGTGGGGTGGGGTCAAGATGTTGGAATTGAACAAGGTAAGAGCATTTGAGTTTGTCTTAGAATAATACTATAAAAAAGAAGTTCGTGTTTGACAACTGTATCTTTAGTGGTCACTGCTCAGTTTCTGAGGCGTAATACACTCCGAGGGGGATAACTCACGGTCTGCTTTCGTTTTCAGTATAATGAAAAGAAATAAAAAATAGAGTTTAATCTTTTAAATTTATCAACCATTCTACATGCTGGATTTGCTAAAAATTGTAAGCAATGTAAAGGGCTCATTTCAAACACCTTCAATTATTAAGGGTTAAAGGAGCTGCATCTCCAGAGTTGATCTACTTTTTGTCCCTTTTTTTTTTTTTTTTTGTACCTTTGACTTTACCACCCTTTTGTTGGCATTAGCAGCACAGCTTAAAATAAAAATTATGTTAAAAAGATCAAATAAGTAGCTCTTAAGATTCTATGTTAGATGTAGACAAATTATTTTACCAACAATAATTAACATTATGCTTAAAAAGAAGTGCTTGTTTTTATGTAAGCGTATTTACCAACATTATTCACCCCTAGAACAACCACCCCCCCCCCCCCCCCCCCCCCCCCCCCCAAACGCAATGACCTGGCCATAAATTCTCCAATGATCATCACTTTTTTACCATTTATTGCATCTTCTTTCTAAAAATACCCTCAAACCTAAAAAAATACCATCGTAGCCCTCCAAATTCACTCATTCTCCTTATCCCGGTATCTCGTGTTTCGTGGCAAATAACATGGGGGCGGATCGGGAAAATCCCAAAATAAAGGGCTGGACGGAAATAAATCTGTTTGTTGGGATGTGGCCTGAAAATAGGATTTTCGAATTTGTAAAATCTGAAAATCTTAATTATTTTAAGATTCAGATTTTGTAAATCTGAAACCTTAATTAATTACTAAAATCATATTTGTAAAATCTGAATGTGTAGAATAATAATATAATATTCGACTTTAATTTTAAAAACTTTTGAAAAAATAATAGAAAAAATGCGAAGGGAAAATCGAATTTTGTAAATCCGAATTTAATATATTCAGATTTACAAAATCCGAATTGATATATTTCAGATTTAGTAAATTCGATTTTTAATAATTTGGATTTATGAAATCCAAATTAATAATCCAAATTAATAGAATATTAAAAAATGTCAGACTAATTTTTTAAAAAGTTTGAAAATAAAATTAAAAAAATAAACCGGATTTAATAAATTCATATTTCAATAATCCGAAATTAGACAAATTCGGATTATTAGACAAATTCGGATTCACAAAATCCGAAATTAAACAGGACTATAAAAATAAAAAACCCTAGCCCTTTCCAGCATTTTTCTCACTATTCTCTTCATCTTCTTCCATAAAATTTTCTCTCTCTATTGCGGTCCTGTACTATTCATAAAAAAATCTTCAATTTCGGCTACAATTTCTTCGAATGTCTACCTCACGTTGTGATATCGTGGTAAGGTAAGTGACGATTTACGTATTTTGTGGTTGATATTTCATTATTGATACGAT
Source organism: Knoxia roxburghii (assembly GCA_030378225.1). Lineage (NCBI taxonomy): Eukaryota > Viridiplantae > Streptophyta > Magnoliopsida > Gentianales > Rubiaceae > Knoxia > Knoxia roxburghii. Next base: position 36,105,767 of record CM059420.1, on the reverse strand, counting down.
TTTAATGTGACTAGATGATGTTTTGAGTAATGGTGTATGTAGTTGAGGAAATGTGATTAGGAAATATATGTATCAGTAGCATAGGACTAAGATTTGTGTAAATATTATGAATTTTTTAATAAGTAGTCATGCATTAGTAGTGTAATTATGTTAATTACTATTTTAAATATGATTATGGCCAATTGTGGGTTGTTTATACTGTTGTGGGTTGTTGTTTATAATGTTGTGATTTGTTCATAATGTTGTGGTTTATAAATTTTATTGATAATAAATTTTGATTAAGAAAATTGAAAATTAATTGTTATAATGACATTTTTATTAATGACAGGTATAATGACATTTAATGGTCCGTATATGTTTAATTTCTATTGGACATCTACGTTTGATTTTGATAACTCTCCGAATCCAGATCATACACTAGTTGTTAATCTTAGATTCTCAAGGGATGATTTGGTAGAAAGCATTTGCAATGTAACTGGGGTGTCAATGAATTCTTACAAAATCACACTTACAGCGTTTTTTAAAGTAGATGGGACTAAGAGACAAACAGTAATTACTTCTGATGCTGTGCTGGATTTTTTTTTATAATTTTTGACCATGGAGTTTTATTTATGTGTAAGTCGGTATTGAGGAAATTCAGTCTTAAGAAAGAGTTGATAGACAAAATGTTGCTTTGAATTCTTCACATGGTGGAGAAGATTAATTTGATTATGGATTCCATTATGATTTTGAAGAGGAGCCTGGGGACTTGGATTATAACATTGAGGACGATGCCAACGCTGACCATGCATCCGAGAGTGATTTTGTTCTGACTCTACGGAGTTCAGTTATAAGGAAAATTCAGATGAGCTTAGGACGTCTGAAAGGGGACATTTCATCTACTCTGATGTGGGACACCAAGATCCGTACGCCATTGATCGGGATGAATATGCTTTGCCCCGATATAAAGGCAATCCTGAGACTATATGCCTTGGAACTATTTTAAAAAATGAGGAAGAAGCATAACGGGCCATATCCGCATGGAACGTGGCAAGGCTTAGGGAATATGTAAATGTTGAGCGCTTTAAAACCACATGGTGCGTGACATGCAAGAGTCGACGATTTGAGACACCCGAAGGTTATTCCCAATGTGCAAGGAAAATTTGGGTTTCGAATTTGCAAAATTCAAAACTGCCAATTTTGGAGGGAATAAAATTGGGTAATCCGAAACTAGGCGGGGGTGTAAAAGAGAGCAGCACCCCTTTTTTACCCCCTTCTTTTTCTCCAAATTTTCCCCAAAACGATTTTTAAAACCCTAACCCCCCCAATTTTTCATTCCGGCCAACTAAAACACCTTCTCTAAATTCTAAACCGATTAAAATCTTCCCTACAACATAAGGAACAAAACCGTCCAAGCCAATCTCTATTTTGGTCTCATTTTTTTTCTCCCCAAAAAATTTTAGACCCATCACCTTTTCATCGATTCCGGCTAACCAAACCAGTTTTTAGTTGAATTCTCACCGTAAAAATGTTCCCCTCACATTATAGAACAAAACCCACTCTCTTTTTTTACTATTTTGTTCTCTCCACTGCCGGACCGCCACCAGAAAGTCGATGGAACTTCCATCTGCAAGCAAGTTTAGTGGTAAATTTTCTATTTTCTATTTCCTATTATTTATTATGTTTATTGGTAGATTTTATTTATTTGTTAGTAATTTTTTTTTAGTAATTCAACATTTTAGTGCATATTAAAATTGTGTTAGTAATAATTATATATGTGGGTTTATCAGATTTTATTTATGCATTATTATGAATTATGGCCTTGCTGGCACATATTTGAACTATATGAGTTTTATGTAGTTAGTTGATTGAATTATTAGTTATTATTTATTTGTGGATTGAATTTGGTGGATTGATGATTGTATTATTATTTCACTGTTTTGGGTATTTGGAAATGTTCATTTTACTGCCGTTATGCTGTAGAAATTTATTTTCAAAATTACGTATCCAATTTTGTTGTGTGTTGTTTTAGGTACAATGGCTTCATCGAGCCAAAGCAGTCAACAGCGCAAGTTTCTCAATCCAGGTCCCATCTAACCTGAGCTACTTTATCTCCAGGGTAGACACTGATCTTTGCAAGTGTACAACGATGCCCCAGGGTTTCGAAGAGAAACCCTCAAATGTAGACGTTGTGATGGTGGTATGTGGGACTGTTTGCCACATGAACTACCCCAAGTGCAGGATGAGCTGGACAAGTTTGGATTTGGAGGGGTCACTCGTGTGGGGTCGATTCAACTCGACCATGCCCTTATAACGGCATTGGTGGAGATATGGCGACCAGAGACTCACACGTTCCACTTTCGATTCGGCGAGGCCACTGTCACCTTGCAAGATGTTCAAGTCCTTTTTGGTCTCCGGACAGACGGTCCAGCTGTTACGTTTACTTTTCCTTAGAGGACGACCCAAGAATGGATAGCTGAATGTGGGTGCCTGTTTGGTTTTTATCTGGAGCCAGAGCATTTGAGGAGCAGCACATTGTATCTCAGCCGTCTATTCCGTGAGATTTTAGATCCATTCCCGCCAAGGGTTGCTAGGGAGCGTTATATATGGCAGGCTAGGTGCTATATTCTGTAACTCCTATATGGTATAATCTTTACGGACAGGTAAACAACTACGTCCCTCTACATTGGCTTAAAAATATAGAGTTCCAAGAGAGGTGTACAACACTTGGGGTTCGGTGGCCCACACCAGTTTATACTACGGCCTATGCAAGGCTTGCGTGCATGACGCCAAGGATATAACCGATTGCCTGCTCCTCCTACAGGTAAATAGATTTACTATTATTTTGAAATTGTATATGTTTAATGTTAATTTTTTTCCTTGTTTTTATTATTGTTTTCACCTTATATAGCTTCATATTATAAGTTTATCCTTTTAAATGCAAATTTCATTTGTTTATACAGGTATGAGCTTGGGAGCGTATTCCTCGCGTTAGTCCGTGGAGAGTGGCCGATACTGACAGACCCGTTGGCACAATGGTGGGACGTCCATTTCAGATATGATGATGTCACTTCTCATGTCTTGCCTGCGTACCGATATCAGTTAAACAGTCTCCGAGATAATGACGTGAGTTGAATCTTTATTAACTTAAGTCATTTTAATACTATATATTTATATTTACCAATCTTTTTATAAGTTTGAGATTTTATTTTTTCTAGTTCAAACGGCTGTCTTACGCTGAGGACGGTATCCTCGAATATCTTCCCCATTTCTGCTGAGATGACCCCGATTGTTGGATGTCCTAAACTTTTCTGATTTTTTGGGAGTACCATGAGCCTCATGAGGCTGATAGGGTTCTTCACCAATTTAGGTTCCGTCAGTCTATTCCTGGGAACCCTCAAATTTATCCATTGACGGAGGAGAAATATAATGCCATGCATGCCAAGGGAAGACAAGGTAAGGGGTACATCAACTACGACAGAGATAGTGCCTCATACATGAGGGATTGGGAGAATAGGAGGTTTTTAATTATGGGTGAATTTGTACCAGAGGTTCCTCCAACTGCAGACGATGAGTATCGTACGTGGTATAACTGCCATATGGTCAAACTAATCAATGATCCGAACATTGATTTTGTAGAGGGATACTGAGGTGCTTCTGCCTGAGGGAGACTATATATGAGTTTTCAATATAATAGCTTATATGTGATTTTACATCTTTTCCAATTTTATCTAATTTTTTATAACTATTGTATTTATTTAAATTATTTGTAGATGGAGGTGGTGAGTGACGTATACAATAGGGGCATGGAATTCCAAGAGAATTACATTGGTGACCTCGACATCCTGCAGTACGTCGAAGATCCACCTCTTTCCACAGTGCCCTCACATCTGGTGACGATACTTTGGAGCCAATCAATGGCAACCAAATACTCACTGATGTTCAACCTATATTCTCTCAGACCCCACGTTTGAGTCACCGAGTGAGGAACATTCCTCCTAGGGGAGGAGGCAGAAAAAAGAGAGCAGTCGTAGGAGAGCATTTGGATGTGGAAATTTTAGAAGCAGAAGAAGAAGAAGAAGAGGATGATGAGGAGAGTGAGGATGATGAAGATTCCCCGCCGCCACATGGTGGAGGTCCACAGGGTCTAGGTGGAGCTGGAGGTTCACGGGGTGCTGGTTCGAGTACAGACCCTATAGCTAGGAGAGTTGGTAAAAGAAATGTGCCTCCACCTAGAAAATATGGATTTACTTAGATTTTTTGTTTTTCCATTTGATGTTTTGATAGTTTCATTTTATAATATTTATCATATTTTAACCCTTTAGATTTTTGTTTACATATTATGGTTCAATTCACTATAATGTTCTTTCGAAATGTATTTACATTCAAATCAATCTTTTTTTCTTTTTTTTAACATGTATAAATTTTTTTTTATAATAGTTCATCTAAAGTCGGATTTACAAAATCCGAATTTTAGTCTAATTGACCAAAATTCGGATTTTGTAAATCCGAATCATTTTTTAAAAATCATTCAATTTTATAAAAATTCTTTTCTAATTCTCTTTTTTTTTGAAATTCAGATTTCTAAATTCTGAATTTCATTAATTTAATTAATTAAGCTAATTACAAAGTGTTTAATTATTTTTTGGTAATGATTCGAATTTGAAAATCTGAATTTTTGTCCACATTTTCAAATTCTTTATTTTTCTGTCCACAATTTGTTTTTGGGGATTTTTCAGGTCAAAAATTCCAAATAACATTAAAAAATCTTTCTATTTTTCCAAAAGAATTTAGGCCTCCCCCATTCAGATATAGTATTTCATTAGACGAAATGCAAGGGAAAACGGCGATGGGTAGTTATATAGTAGGGATAGGAGTAAATAGAACCTGCGTACACCCAATCAAAACAAAAACAAAAAAGGGATATGTTATAGACATGTGGACTACACGCGCCTCTTATATGTAACCCATCACTAGCCTCTTATTTCCCCAAACCCTAATTCTCTTTCTCTCTCTAGCGGTTGCCTCTCTTTTCTCCTTCCCGAACTCTCTTCCCCGCTGTTTCTCGACGCGATTCTAGCCATTCCGAGCAGATTTTTTAAGATATCTCACAGAAAAAATACTCCTCACCTCTCAAACTTCAAAACTCATATCCTTTTTCACCATTTTTGTCGTTTTTTGGGTTGGGAGAATCACAAATCAGCCACAAAGATGAAATGAAAACTAGGGTTTAATAGATCTGAGGTAGGGGATTCGTTTGGTTGTGTTTGCAGCTCACGAAGATGAAATGAAAACTAAGGGTTTGGCCAAAAAGGTATGTTTTTTTTATGTAAAATTGTATATTTTTGCTATTTTTTATGTAAAATTGTATGTTTTTGTTGTTGGAGTAAAATGCTCGTACATATGTAAAATGTTGTTTGTTGGTGTAAAAAAACTCGTACTGATGTCAAATGCTGTTTGTGGGTGTAAAATGCTCGTACTGACATAAAATGTTGTTTGTTGGTGTAAAATGCTCGTACTGATGTAAAATATTTTTTTTTTTATGTCAAATGCTCGTACTGATGTCAAATGTTCGTACTGATGTCAAATGATATTTTTTTGATGCAAAATGGTCATACTGATATCAATTGTTGTTTATTGATGTAAAATGCTGGTAATGATCTCAAATGTTGTTTGTTGATGTAAAATGCTCTTACTTCTGTAAAATGCTCGTACTGATGTAAAATATTGTTTGTTGATGTCCAGATGCTTCAGCCCGGCGAGAGATGGCTCCGGCCCTTCTGTGAATGAGCCACAGCGTACTACTCTGGTCGGAATTCGCAGAGAAAAAATCGTGATGTAAAAATGTTGTGATGTAAAATCGTGATGTAAAATGTTGTGATGTAAAGCATTCGAATAAATGTAATCAATAAATCTTCTTTTTGTAGTTTTGAGTTCGTTGTATACTAACATTTGATGTAAAACCAACATTTGATGGACCACCGGACCACATAAAATTAATCAAAATAACATCAAAAAATGAGATTTAACATTAGAATTCATCATAATGACATTTTACATAGAGCAGAATTGATGTAAAATGACATTTTAATTTTACATCAAGCAAAATTGATGTAAAATGTACATCGCGTAAAATTGACGTAAAATAACATTTTACATCTCGAATTTGACATCAAAATCTTGAAGGAATGAGAGAGAAAAGAAAATGAGGGGTATTGACAATAAATAGGAGAGAGAAAGGAATGAGAGATGAAGAGAGAAAATGAAGGGCATTAGCAATAAATAAGAGAGAGAGAGAGAGAGTATTGTGCAAGATCAAGAAAGGTGTCTGAGGCCTTTTTTTTGTTCACTCAGGACCCAGTGCATTAAATGCACATTTAATGTGCCTGACCCGCATTTTTTGTGAATCAAACCCGATTTTGCCCAATTTATTGACTAAAAGCCCGGTTTTTTTTTTTTTTGAAAAACCGGGCTAGTTATACCCACCCTCCCATACACCTAGCCCTACGATATAAAGTACCAATGGCGGTCTCCACATCTTCTTCTTCTAGCAGAGAAAGTTTTGAAATTTTTTCTATCTTTCGAATATTTTATAAAATTTTTAATATTTTTTAGATCTTAATTATTGTTTTGATTTTTTAAGCAATTTTTTATTGTTTTAGTTGGTTTAAATTGTATAAATTACTGTATTTGTAACAAAATAATTAAATTTTGGCAAGGAGAATTGGGGTTCGGATGAACAGGCGACGGTAAAAGTCACCCTTTCATCTATCGTGCAGTTTGAAAAATTCGACCGTGAATGTCACAACCGTATTTATTTTCAACCTTGACACGAATAGCTATGCCATAAACACAGCCATGATGTTGCACAGTTGTGTGTGTCACGGTCATACATGTCACGACTGCATTTATTGCACGAATGTTTATTAGATTTTTTTTCAAAATATTTTTTAAATTATGGCAAAGGCAAAACCGTCCAGGGTGGGCGATAACTATGAAAAAAGGTGGATGGTAAATAGCAATACCCTTCCACAAAATATATATATATATTTTTTGTTTTTGAAAATCAAGTTGGGCTCATTTGTGAGATTGAAAATTCGAGTGACAGAATTGAAACAATTGCTATATTCTCTTCGTTTAGATTTGATTATTATTTTAGTTAAAATATAAAAATTAATAAATGTGAAGTAATTATTAAAATTTTATATACTCTTGCTAATTACCACATGTTAGTTAAATAATTTCTTTTCCTTAATTCAGTTCTTATACTATAGTCATATAAAATTATAGCACTCCATGTCCCTATCCCAATAAAAATATAAAATAGTAAAAAATAGGTGAAAAAAAGCCCGATCATCCCCAAAAATATGCAAAAAAAGAAAAAAAAAATCATGAATAACCGTGTCCCTTTTTTAAATAATTACCATACTAATCCAATCTGCTCAAAACCAAATTTTAAACAAAGAAAAACCACGAACTATCGATTTCTGCAAAGTAACACTACTGGCAATGGAAACCACCACAAAGCAACCACAACCAAAATCTCACGGCAATCACTTATTACAATAAAAACGACCGTCGATATTATATCGGAGATGCTGCAGATCAACTATACTAGCGAGACCAAACTCCTAAATTCCAGGCGACTAAATTACCACCTTCCACAACCAAAATTTCACAGAAGAACGAAATCAACAAGCATAACAACCCCGTCATTTGTTTCAACGAGTGATGGTGAAACCATAAAAAGATAGAGTAAAAAACACATGTATTCAACAAATTTTTTGATAAGACATCAAGGATGCACATAGTCCAAGAAACAAGAACACAACCCAACAAGAACAACAGAATGTTCAAGTTGTTCTCAAGACTCTTTAAACGTTGTTTTAAAGAGTAATTTTTTGCTTGTTTGTATTTTTATGGCCCATAGGTTAAGTTCGACCACATCTTTCATTGTTTGAGTCTTTGGACTTTGAAAGGATTTTTAGATCCTTTTATATTAGCTTTAACTTTCATTAAGTCCAAAACCTTAGGATACTAATTGGGTTATAAGTTTAGACCCAAATGAGACAACTTAAACCCAACAAACCTATTAATTTAGAGTTCTTTATTTTCAGCAAATAATTGGCTATTCTTATAGGATAATGTTAGAAGAATATTTCCAACTAGTATTCACACTAGAGTAGTAGTTTAACCCTTCTCTAGTTTGGATTTCTATTTGAAGGAATTGTCTGTCCGGGTCCAGTAAAAAATTTCACTTTCGTGCATAATATTCTAGAATCGTGAATTCTCAACCAAACCCGAACGCTCGTGCAATCCGATTCAAACCCCTTCTAAAATACTATATGAGCATCGGATCTTAGTTTTACTTTATTCGATTTGTCACACATACAAATTTACGATAACTAATAAAAGTGAAAAGATAGAAATCGACCTCTTGAAGCGTGTCCCTTAAGAATTCACTTGTATGACTCTTAGACTTGATCTGACGTTGTGTGGGCAACGAACTTCAGAACCAACGGAATCAGCAAAAACTCTAAACACAAAATTGTTTGAAAAAACCCAAAAGCCGCTGCCTTGAAACTAGCACTGCTCCAACGGAGATCCACGCGCCGATTTCCTGAAAACCAAGCGCCGCCGCCGATCAAGGAGATCAACCACTGCCGCTGCCTCGAGACTCATGCCGCTGATTTTTCTCTCTCTGAGAATCCGCACAAACTTTCTCACACTAGGTTTTTCTCTCTCTAAGTTTATTGTCTTAAAAACTTATGACTTGTGTATCTTGAATTCCTAGTCCCTTGTGTCTATTTATAGAGTTACAAGAGAGACCTTAAGTGGTCTTGAGTTAGGCCTTCTTGTTGGGCTTGAATTTTGGTAATTTCCAAATTTCAATTAGATTACTTAATTCTTAGATTTCCTAATTCTTAATTGAAATAAGAATTAATTAATTAATAATTAAATTCACTTTGGTAATTTACTAATTGACCCTTAAGATTAATTAATTAAATAATTAATTCACTTTATCAATTAACCCAACAACATAATTAATAGTACCACTAACGGATTAATTATGACAGCACCGCTCAAACAATATTGCTTTCGGAATCACTAATTTAATTATTCTTTATAATTCGATTCGTGCTCGTCAATTTATTAATTTACTGATAAATTAATAAACCGACTTCTTATAATCTAAAATTAGTACCACTTGACATTATTACTATACCGGACATAAGTCCACCGGCCGGGTTTATTATAATAAACATTACGAGCTTATCTCGAGAGCACCATCACCCCGGACGCACCGGTACATGGTTTCCTTTCGACAAATAATAACGCATTAAGCAATCAAACACGCGCACCCAACCTACCGAGAATATAAGTCTCAAGTGACCGCACTCATTGACAGATTAAAGTACACTATGTCATCCTCATGCCTTTTCAAGTCTAGGGATTAAGAGATAGAATACTAGGATCGAATAGTCTACTAAATCAGTACAAGACAATTCAATCCATATGGTCATGATCAATATGCCCTGGTCATATCTATATGATTCAACTAGTTTAGACAAACTAATTCCCAAATCACATAATAAGTTAAATCGACAGTATGTCCAAACTGTCTCAGTCACAAGCCTCATTTATATATCATGACTTTAACCAATCATGAGATCTACTGTATCATCCCCGACACCTCATCATCTAGTCATACGATATAAATGTACAACATATGTAAAAACATAAAGACAATTTAACTAAAACATTCAATCGATATATATAAACCGGAAAATAGTTCTAATACAAACAAACCTTTAGTATTCAAAATCGAGATTCAAACTTTAAGAAGAGAGGTACTTTTTGTACCTTAATAGTCGGTCACCACCTCATCTCTACCCTCTATAAATTGAGAGGATAGCTACCATTAATAATAGGTAGTTTTTTGTTGAATTTTAGGAATTTGGTTTTACTTTCAACGTTCGTTCATTGTGCTGTAAACTTAGATTTTCCTTTGGGTTAACACAAAGGTGTATCTTGTATTTTTCTCTTAAAAGTTTTATCTTAAGAAGGCTATTCTAAAGTGCTGTCAATTTACATGATCATGGAGCGATCGTGACCATCATAGCCAATATGTCCACAAGTAAAAATCTATCCACATAATTTAAAAGATCTTGGGAAGGGGAATTCTCTCCTCCAGAGGAACACCCATCTTTGCTATCAAGAATTTCAATAATCTTTTTCTTCATATGCTATTAATGATTCCATATTTGAAATATTTTAATTCCTAGAAGTTTTGTTGAAAAACCCCTATGAGAATGGTGAAAAAGTCATAATGTGAAATCACATGTAGTGTTTGCTGAAATCTGAAATCATATGTTAATGTTCTTGAAATTTGTGATAACTTGTTATTGAAATTATATGTTGTGGTTGGTGAAATCTTGCTAAATTGTTGTTGAAATCCAAAATTATATCTTGTGGTTTATGAAATTTAAAATATGTTGTTTTTGAAATCATATGTTGTGGTTGCTGAAATCCAAAATTATTTGTTCAAGTCGTTGAAATTTGTCATATATTGTTGTTGAAATCATAAGTTGTGGATGCTAAAATCTTATTAAATTATTGGTGAAATAAAAAATTATATGTCGTGATTGATGAAATTTGTGATACTTTGTAGAAAAAATAACCATAGACAACCTGATATCAATAACCTTATAGAACCTGATTACCTAATAAATACCAACATTGTTCTTGTTGAATTTTCCTTGTAATTGGATGAACTCTCATACTCTTGTTCATAACAACTAATTCAACTTCTAAAACACACAGGGTAGATGAAATGGATTCTTCAAAAAAAAAAAAAAAAGACCAATTTGATCATCAACTGATCTAAGCGACGATTTTCAGCGCCTTGCAAAGTTTATAACAAACAAAAGAAGGAAAGAAAGTGATGAAGTTGACAAAAAGGCAAAAAAAAAAAAAAAAAAGCATATCCCAAAAAAGGATAAAAAATCTACCCCTAAGAAGGTGAAGAGTGATATAAAGGGAAAGAAATATTGATATGAATCAAATGATGAGTCTACAACTTTTATCTAGATTTTGTTTGGAAAGACCAAGTGATAGATCATTCATGAGTAGGGGTGGGCATCGGTCGCTTTGGCCGGTTTGACCATCGAAAGACAAACCAAATCACTACCTACTGTTTGAAAAATTTTCAAATCAAACCGGCCAAATAGACATGTCAATCCAACAGGACAAACCACATTTTAACGATTTGGTTTGGCCGGTTTGTACATAACGCTTTTCAAAATTTAAAATTTAAAACTAAAAACATATAACATACACTAAAAATATAAAATCGTACTTAATACAAATTCAAAAACATTAAACATAATAAAAAAGAAATTAAATATCACAATGTTAGAAGTTCATAAATTAAAAAACAAAAAAAAATAATTATCCCAAACGAAGTTCTAGTATTCCAAAGTAATCTTCGCATTTTTTCACCAACACCAAAATCCACCTTCAAAATAAAAACAAAAAACGAATAAACCATTAGATAACATAAATTGAACTGATTAGTAAAGTAAAAAGATAAAATAAGATATAATTATCTCTCACACATTTCAACAAATGCTATCACTCGATATTATCCGTGCAAATGTTTAGATGGTTGGAAAAATCTAAAATAGAAAAATGAGTTATACTTTGTTAGCATTAATAATAAAATGTATGAAATAAAATGTGCATTTAACTATTATATAAAAAAACATTGAATTTTATATTTTTCATACTCTTCAAGCTCTTCAATCTCTTGCAAAGAATCTCATAGATCAATTGCCTCTTGTGTTATTTCACTCCTCAACCAATTTTGCTTACATATGAGTGCCTGCATTGTTCTAGGAGTAAGACTACTCCTGAAAGGGTCTAAACTCGACCTCCCATACTAAATGCAGACTCTGATGCAACTGTAGAGATAGGGATAGACAACACATCTCTTTGTAACTTGAGATAAAATCTGATATTTTCTTGAATTGGTCTTCCACCAATCCAGCAAATCAAATGGTCCATGCATATTCTCTTTTTAACATCAATAAAGTATTTCTCCAGTTCATTTTTCTCACAACTTTCTCCTGAATCCATAAAAGACATGAACCTCTTTAAACGCCTCTCATGTATATCAACACTCTCATTCTCATCAACACCTTCAACCACATTAGTGTTTGATACCCTTTTCTCCTTAGCATGTTCAAGATCTAACATTCTATAATGCTCATAAAGTCTTCTCAAAGTATCTTGCACTTTTCTAGTCATCCTAATTGCAATATCATAATTTCCGTACATATCCATAAAACTCCAATTAACATACTCTTGTTTGTAACGGGGATCAAGAACCACAACAACAAATAACAAATGATTAATCTTCTCCACATCTCCCCAATACTTGTCATATTTCACTTTCATTTGTGAAGCCATGTCACTCAACTTTATATCATTGGATCTCACACAATTAGTTATATGAGTATACATAGCACACATATCATGAAAGTAAGTATTTGAAGTAACATATAATGATCCAGAAAATCTCTTTGTCACATTATAAAATAACTTAAGGAATTTCATGAAATGAGTAGTTGTATCCCAATCCAAATCACATGGTGGCTCACCAAGACTTGAACCCTCATAGAAGTATCGGACATATTGTCCATCATCTCTTAAATGATCAAAAGCTCTCCTAAATTTCAAAGCTGACCTCAACAGTAAGAAAGTAGAATTCCATCTGGTAGGAACATCTAAACAAACACTTCCACCAATTTCCAACTTTTCTGCTTTCCCACAATCGTTAAATTTTGCCAACCTAGAAAGAGATGATCTAACATATATAACAACATTTTTAATGACTTGAATGGAGGAGTCATAATCTTTCAAACCATTGGTCACAATCAAATTTCTTATGTGAGCACAACAACGCATATGCAAGAATTCACAATTCAAAATTGAATTTCCCCAATTCTTAATTTTCTTTTGCATATAAGAAACAACAGTATCATTAGAACTTGCATTGTCCATAGTGATTGTAAAAACCAGCTCAATACCCCATGCAATCAAACATGCCTCAATCATTTTCCAATTGTTTTACCCTTGTGATTAGGAATCTCCATCCTTTAACTCGAGTAATCCATCCCATTATCACCATTGTTAACTAATGGTTCAGTTTCTTACTCAGTGAGGAATTGGGGAAAGAATCAAAACAATCACGTCGAAACTAGTTGATATGATCTCAAGGGCCTCACTCATTATTCCCAACCCCCAATGACGCACATCATAAAGAGCTCAACTATGAAGATCATTTTATAAGGAGCACTTACAAGTATCTGGCAAATTTAGAGCAAAGAGAGCTAAAATGAGGATAATTTGGCCAAGGGTTGAAGAGGTCAATAATCTTTATTCTTGGGCTATGATAGGTTCATTTCATTGAACAAGTTCACCAAAGACTTTTTCAAGGTTTCTTTGATAGTCAAGGGACATGGGTGAATCTACAACAAAGAGCTAAAATAAAAGAAGTCATCAAAACCCTCAATTTGATGGTTCTAGTGTTATGAGCAAGGAGATTGTCTTCAAGGACAACCTCAATCCATGAGGGATCATCATATTAAGTAATTACAATGACTAAGCTTCCAATTGAGATGGATTGGAAATGAGGCTGCAACTTCAAGAGCAACCACACGGTCGTTCTTGTTTAATTTTGCTATTTTCTTTTATTTGGAGTCTTGGGCTTATTAAAGGGGTTTTGTAGTCTAACATGCCCTTAAGAAGGTCCATATAAGTCATACAGAGCTCGTGGAAGCAAGGGATTGAAGATCAAAACCCATCTTGAATTTTTCTAGAAGATCTACAAGTTACTTGCAAGATAAGGCAACTAGAGAGAGAGAGGTGTGGCATATCTCCTTGGATGTCGTGGCTGAGTTGTTGTTTTGTTTAGTTTTCATATTTTATTTTAGTTATTTATGATAAATAAAGACTAATTCTTTTAGGATTTAGCAAGATTTAATTTTTCCTTGTTTAGGAAAGATAGCATAAAGATAGAGTTCAAGATTAGGAAACTAACATTCTAAAATTATTTCCAAATCTTGTAAAGAAGGTTGTTTCCTTATTTTCTCTTCTATATTTCGTGGCCTTCCCTTATAATGGAGGGTTTGTGTCTTCAATAAAATTGTGCAATGTTGAGTTATATCCTAGACAATTCGAGTGCTATAAGAGCCACTTTGTGAGATTGATCTCTATGTATAATAAAAAAGACTTTATCAATGGAGGAGGAGTAGGGCTGAGGGGGACAGAAGGCGGCGGACGACGGGCATCGGTGACTATATCCCTACTAATAAAAGGTGTAATTATAACTATTTATAAATGTCAGAAAAAGTACGTAAGAGTAAACTATTGTTGGATTTCAAATGAATACGCTCACTTTAACTCGCAAGAAAATTATTAAAATTCAACTAATTATTAAAATTATTGATGAAGGTTTTTAATATGGCAACAGAGTCGATTCCTATAGTCAAATAATGAGAAGTTTTCATCAGTAATAAATTTAGGGAAGAGAAAAATGTAAAGGACTGAAGCAGGATATAGTTACCGTAGTAATTCACAGCTCGCAAAATTCCTTTTTACCAAGAGATCACCGACGAATGGACAAGTTAATACCAGCAGTGCTCCTCCATGTGACAGTTCCCGAGCGGTACAGCTTCGATTGCAGAGGATAATAAGATCTCAGCCGTCCAATTACAAAGTCCAGCCTGAATTGAACATGGGATTTAGCCTTGCATGCAATTTTCAACACCGTGGCGGGCCAACATTTTTTAATGGTAATTTGTTTTCTCTTTTGGGGTTAGTTTTAATTAGTATTTATGGTAATATATTTTTTTATTAAAATGTCTTTATTATTTTTAAATAATAAGAGTATTTTGATAAAAAAGAGTCAAAATGATAATTTAGTGACTATAAATAAAAAAAATGAACGATATTTAAACGTCCATTTATTTAAATTAATTGATTGATTCAAACCAAATAAAAAAATTACATTTATCACTTATGTAATTTCATCAAACTATCATATTTTCTCATATTTTTAAAAATTACCCTTAGGTTCCTTCATCAGGAAAAAGTCTTCCCTTGCAAATATTAATCTCTTTGTTTCATAATAAAGAATGATACAATTCAGGAGGAGAAATTTTTATCTAGTGGTTAGCATTTTTCACTTATAATAAAAAAAAGTCTTGAATTTAAAATTATTATGGGACAGGGGAGGAAAACAAAAATAGTACAGTTCAGATATATAATTTTTTGTTATTATATTTTTTTATTATGTTTATTTGTGCATCTCTATCTCATACTATCAAAAAGGTAATTTAGGAAAATATTATATTGTGTATTTATAATCAAACAACTTAAAAAACTTTCTTATGCTAAATATACTATGAAGAATTTATATTTTGGAATGAAGGAAGTATTGTAGCATTGGTCTATTGCTGTTCCCCGGGCCGTGATTGCCAAGTTTTAATGATTGTGAACAAAAATTATTGAAATCCAATTTTAGTTTTACCTTTGCAACTAAAATGTGACAGTTTGGCCGAGTGGTCTAAGGCGCCAGATTTAGGCTCTGGTCCGAAAGGGCGTGGGTTCAAATCCCACAGCTGTCAAACAATATTAATCAGAAAGTCTTTATTTTTCAATTTTCCATATTATTAATACTCTATTAATACCAATTTTATCATAATTATGCAAAATTGGTCCTATATAATGACTTACACAATTTGTTTTACATGTTTGAAATTTGATAAATTTAGTTTTAGATATTTCTAAAATTGATATATTTAGTCTAATTTAAAATTTTTTCATAGGGTTTAACTGTTGACACAGCAACCGTTAAATTTTTATGACACGTGGCAACCACGTGATATAAAGTGTCAGATGGCATTCAATCGTCCTCTCACATGCCACGTGGTATAAAGGTGCCATGGGGCAGCCACATGTACGTGCAAATAACACGTGACTGCCACGTGTCGTAATTATTAATATTTATAAAAAAATTAAGATTCATAAATTCAGTTCTAAAAGTTTATAAAAGTATCAAATTTAGTATTAAAAGTTTTTAAAAGTATCACATTTAATCTAATTAAAAGAATTTTGTATTCAGTTAAAGGTAATTTCTCTCAAATCGCTAGTTAGCGATTATTTTTAAATTATTTACTAAATAATAATTTAAAAAATCATGTTCATCACATTTTAAGCCAAATCAGTCTATTTTTATCAGATTTGAATCTGTCTCAGTTCGGGTAATCTGATTTGACCAGTGTTAATAAATAATTAAAATTATGAAAAAATAATTTTTTATTAATATAAACGAAATAAAAAATGTCAACATGGGTCAAACTGGATAAGTATGGTCAATTGATTTGATTCGAGGTCGACACAGACTGACACATGGTGGTGATGAGGAAATCAGAATAGACCATCCTCCACCAAAGGAAGAAGTGGCCACTTCTCCCTCTCTCTTAGTCCATGCGCATATCCCTAGGGAGGAAGGCCCTTGCGTAAATCAAAGGGAGCAAATCCTTCTGTGGATCTTAATCGGTACAAGAAAGATCCATTAGTAGATATGGTTGGTCCAATGACAAGATCCAGAACGAAGAAGGTTAAAGAAGTTTTAAAGTTACTGATCGAGCATGAGGCCCAACATGCCCAAACTCATTTACAAAGCTCGAGACCCAAGCCTATTAGCATCTTGAGGATGAGAGAATATGGACTCCTTGAGCATACGTAGATGAGGATCCAAGCCCATAATAAAGGTTGCAGATTGGATTAAAGAGTTAAAGACCAAGATGTGTAGACCCATAGCTCTCCCTAAGCCCATTTGCAACCATATCTCTTCCTATAGGTTTTTGTACTTTTATTTCATTAGAACTCTTGAAGATTTTAGAAGTTTATCTTATTCCATATAAGGTATACTGAGTTTTCCCTTGTAGATTAGGATTTAATTCATGTAACACTACTCTATATGGCCAAAATATATAAGGCTTTATTGAGTTATAATAGGATTTTGTTTTTAATCTCTCTTTCATTAGGATTGGAGATTGCCTTTTTAAAAAATGAAGAGAACTTGTGTAATGCCTATATAAGGCCCTCTTAAACGAAAATTAATAGTATGTTTTGGTTGATATTTTATAATTGAAATCTCTTTTTGAGTGATATTGCGAGATCGTGAGTTGTCCTTGCGAGGGAACCACAAACCTTTTTCTTTGGATGATAGTGTAGATTGACTATCGTACCATGTTCTCGAGGAGAGACAAACTAATCACACCCATTCATCCATATTCCTACTAAATCACGCAAGGAAGCTTAAAGAAACACGTGCCCCTAGACTTAATTGTTTCTGCCAATTAATCCCTCACAGTCAAGATAATGCATAGAATAGTTAGCAAGATCGGACAACCCTTATGTCAATCCTTTGAGAGCAATCAATCTGACAGCTACGCTACCATTAGTAACTTGTTCCTTGAAGGACACACATTAGTTTAGTATCAAAGCAAAATGTTGTTTCTTGCTATTTTGTTATCTTTTTGAGTCTTTTTCTTTTGATTTTCAATATTTGGTATATTGGTGCGAGATCTGACCAGTTTCAATCCAAATATGTTGTTGCGTTTTTTAGTCTTTTTGTTATAGTGTGTTTTGCAATTCTCTAGGACAGTCCCCCTAGAGTTTTGACAGTGTGTTGTGTCAATTTGGTGAAAGAAAATTCATTTTTGACCCTAGAAGTCAGTCCGTCAGAAATTCGCCTAGATTGGACAGTTTTGGCCCTGCACAAATTCTGGTCAGTTTTTGTGGGTTTCAAGTCTTTTTTGATTTTGAAAAATTATTTTGTGTCAAACTTAACTTGTTTTAGATCTTTTCTGACAGGTAGTACGAGTTTTAGACCTTCAGAAGTGAAAATTCATATTTTCACTCTCGGTGCACAAGGATAACGGAATTCACAGATATAAGGTCAGTGAGTTTCCTTTTAAGGTTCGATTGTGATATTTTAAGAATACTTGAAACCTATGTTAGTGTGAATACTAAAAGTTTTGCTTATATGAACACTATGTCCCGATTTATATCGATTGAAATTGTTTTAGTTAATTATTTCATATTTACATATGTAGTCCCTTTATATCATATGACCAGATGATAAGGTGTTAGGTCTGACACAGTAGATCTCATCATTGGTTAAAGTTATGATATTGATATATAAATAAGGCTCATAACTGAGACAGTTGTGAACGCGCTGTCGGTTATAAGTATTAAGTGAAATTGGTTTGTCTAAAGTAATTGAATCATATAGATATGCCCGGGGCATATTGAGCATGACTGATTAGGATTGGATTAACTTGTACTATTATTTACTAGTTAATTCAAACCTTGTATTCTGTCTCTTAATCCCTATACTAGAATACACATGAGGATTAAGCATAGTGTACTTTAATCTGCCAAAGGGTGCGGTCACTTGAGGCCTATATTTTTGGTAGATTAGGTGTGCGTGTTTTGATTGATTAATGTGGTGTTGTTTGTCGAAAGAAAATCATGTACTGGTGTGTCCGGGGTGATAGTGCTCTCTAGATGAACTCGTAAAGGTTATAATACTAAACCCGGCCGGTAGACTTATGTCCGGTATAGTAATAAAGTCGAGTGGTACTAATCTCAGATGAGAAGAAGTTGATTAATTAATTTATCAGTAAATTAATAAATCGATGAGCACTATATATTTGACATGGAGAGATTAAAGAATAATTAAATAAGTGGTTCCAGAAGCAATTTCGGGTTGGAAAGTAGTTCTATAATTAATTTGTTAGTGGTACGATTAATTATGTGTTGGGTAATTGACAAAGGTAGAATTAATTAATTAATCCTCGTGTCAGTTGGTTGTGAATCAGTCCAAGAACTGGATTGGAGAAACACAAACCCAATAGGAAGGCCAAACCCAAGCCCACTTGAGGTCTATCTTGTAACTCTATATGAAGAAATTAAATCAACCCTAGAAGAGAACACAAAAGTTAGAGAGATAAAACTAGAAAGAGAAATTCTCTCAAGATTGGTGAGCGAATTCCGAGGTGAAATCCCAAGCGGCGGTGGCAGCTCTCTCAGCAAGCGGCGACGGCCCAAAACCCAAGCGACGCAGGTTCCGGTGAGAGCAACTTTGTGAGGTGTGTTTCTATCGGGGTTTGATTCATTTTGTTTGGTAGATCGTTACCCACACAACGTCCGGACTAGTCTGAGAGAATACAAGATAAATCTTGAATTCATGCTTCAAAGGTCCATTCTAATCTTCCGCTTTAATTTAGTTTTGTATTTTGTTGCGTGACAAATTCGAACAAGGTAAACCAATATCCGGTGCAATGGTATTTCAAAAGGATTTGAATCGGATTGCACGAGCGTTTGAGTTCATGAGAAGGTTTCCGATTCGGATTGCACGAAAGTGAAATTTTTTGATTTGGCCCGGACAGATAATTCCTTCAACGTAAGATCGAGTCCTCTTGTTAAGTACTTGAGGTTGAATTCCCCTTCGCTCTTACTAAATATGAATTAAGAACAAGAATAATAACAATTTTCTCGACCAAAATCCCTTCAGCTCTGATACTAAACTGATGGGGATTCTTGATAACAAAGATGGGTTCCTCTAGAGGATATAATTCTCTTCCCAAAATCTTTTTAATTCTGCCGATAGGTTGTAATTTGTTGACGGAATATTGACTAGATGAACATGAACTCTCCAAGATCATATTGATAGATGGCACCATTTTAGGCTAGTCTTCTAAAGATAAAGTCTTTGAAGAGAAAATACCATTGGTGTAGACGCTAAAGAAACCCTAAAGTTTCCTCCACAATGAACAAATGTTCAAAGACACTTAATTTTTAAAATAACATAATTGAACTATTATTCAACGAGGCTAACCTTTCTATTTATAGAGGGGTGTGGCCGGCCATCTAGGATTTACATTTAACCCTCTCTTCCTAAAATTCGAACCTTATTAGAAATCCAAATTAGAGAATGATTGATACTACTCTAGAATGAACACTAGTTTTATCTAGTGTGAACACTAGTTGGCAATATTTTTCTAACATTATCCTATGCAAATAACCAATGCTTAAATCCATTTTTGATTGCCCTTAATAGGGGTTATTTCGATTTTATCCCTATTTTATTTTGGTCACCAATACTAGTCCCACTTAATTTTTTTTGACAATTATAGTCATTTTTTACGAAAAAGTTTAGAAGTTAATAGATTAACTCATTTGATCACTAGTCAAACATACTTTTTTCTTAACCATGATCTGTACCATAGTTTGTTCAACCAATTTTATGTTCAACCCATTTAGGATTTTTCGGCCGTCATTTTGGATTGTGAGTTGATCTAAATGGGTTGAACATTCATGAGGAACCGAGTCATAAAATGAATTAAAAAAATCATGGTACAAATCATGGTGAAGAAAAAATTAGGTTTGACTAGCGATCAAATGACTTAATTCGTTATCTTCTAACTTTTTCGTAAAAAATGGCTATAATTGCAAAAAAAAATTTAAGTGGGACTAGTATTAGTGACCAAAATAAAAGAGGGATCAAAATTGGAATAACCCCTATTAAGGAGGACCAAAAATGGATTTAAGCCAATAACCAATTATTTTAAGCAAAATAAAGGACTCTAAAGTAATGGGTTTTTTAGACTTAAGTTGCGTCGTTTGGGTTTGAACTTACAACTTAATAGTTACTCCTATGCATTGGACTTTATGAAAGGTAAAACTAATACAAAAGCTCTAAAAACCCTAAGTCCAAAAGACTCAATGTAAAAAAATATATACTAGGGTGGCCAAAACTATTCTCTATGGCCAAAATATACACATTTGAAAGCCTAGCTTTCTAGTACACTCGACACAGTAATTAACCTTTGAGGGAACGTTTCTTGAATGCCTTGCTCCTTATGTTGTAACTCAATAATTAGTGTGTTGAGAGATTCATTGGCTTTTTTTGCTTTTACTCTAGTCAAAGGACCATCAATATTAACCAAGACATCTCTTTGATAAGTCCTTTGTTGGGGTGATTCTACCCCAGACACATGATGACTTGTCCCAGTGTTGGAAGGAATACTATAATCCCTATCAATAGAGTAATGGTTACTTGCCTCTTAGAACTCCAACAAATTGCTGTTGAACCAATATTGAAAACATAAACTGAAGTGTTTTTCCTGGTCAAAGTAGCGTTTCTATCGATTGAAAATTTTTTAGTTAATTATTCGTGTTATACATGAAATCCATTTATATCATATGACTAGATGATGAGGTGTTTGGTGTGACACAGTAGATCTCATCATTGGTTAAAGTTATGATATATAAATAGGCTCGTGACTGAGACAGTTTGGATATACTATTGGTTTAAGTCATTGTATGTTTCTGGAATTGGTTTGTCTAAACTGATTGAATCATACAGATATATGCGGTGCATATTGAGCATGACCGTTTAGGATTTAATTAACTTGTACTGATCTTTTGTAGTTAATTTGAATCTGGTATTCAGTCTCTTAATCCCTAAACTGGGATGGGCACGCGGATTGAGCATAGTGTATTTTAATATGCCAAAGAGTGCGGTCAATTGAGACCTATATACTCGGTAGGTTGGGTGCACATGTTTAGTTGCTTGGTGTGCTGTTGCGAGTCGAAAGGAAATCGTGTACCGGTGCGCCGGGGTGATGATGCTCTCGAGATGAGCTCGAAAAGATTATTATACTAAATCTGGCCAGTGGACATTTGTCTGGTAAAATAATAAGGTTGAGTGGTACTGATCTCGGATGAGAAGAAATTGATTAAATTAATTTATCAGTAAATTAATAAATCGACGAGCATTATATCTTTGACACGGGGAGATTATATAATATGTAATTAAGTGAAACAGGAAGCATTATTCGGTTTGAGCGGTAGTTCTATAATTAATCCGTTAGTGGTATGATTAATTATGTGTTGGGTTAATTGAAAAAATAGATTTAATTAATCCTTAGGTCAATTGGTTATTAATCAGTCCAGGAAAAGGATTGAAGTTAATAAAACCCAAACCCAACATGAAGGCCTAACTCAAACTCACTTGAGGTCTCTCTTGTAGCCCTCTATATAAAATACAAGAATCAGCTCAGGAAATATACAGAAGTCATAATTGATAGAGCACAAGAAAAACTAGTGACAAAAAGTTAGAAAGAGAGAGGCGGTGGCAATTCCTTAGCGGCAGGCTCTCCTCGTTGTCGGGTTCCCTCGGCGGTGGCTCTCCTTGGCGACGTTTGTCCAGCGATTGGAGGCTCCAATTTCTCAACGGTCAGCGGCATGGAAAATTCGGGATCAAAATGGGTTTTCAGAGATCGCGGTTTTTGTGCGGTGGTTCTGTTAAGAGCTGATTCAGAAACGTTCGGTAAATCGTTGCCCACACAACGTTCGGACTGGTCTTTGAGATTACAAGTGAATTCTCAATTTCACGCTTAAAATATCAATTTTAATATTCTGCTTTAATTTAGTTTTGTATTTGATTGCATGACAAATCGAACAAGGTAAATCAAGATCCTGTGCAATGGTTTCGAAAGAAGTTTTAAATCGAATTGCATGAACCAAAACTTTCAAGTAGTTCTTGCATTGACAACAGGTGGTCCAGTAGATTTATCAATTGAGGTGAATTGATTCACGCCTAGCATTATGACTCAAATGCTTTGGCTAAGAAATGATTGAACTAGTAGGGCTAAGGCCATAAGGAGTATAGCAAGACGGAGAAACAAGTAGGTGATCTTAGCCATCTTTGGATTATATTACTTATTTAAAAAAATCTATTAAAGAATTAAAACCCAAAGATAGAAAGGTGAAACAAACAATATTTAGGGTCTGTTTGTTTTGTCTCTCGTATGGGTATGGAAATGATACCCCTTAATTCTTTGTGTTTGTTTTGTGGGTTTCAATCTAGGGATTTAGGATTGAAACCCACTTAGTATGGGTTTTGGGAAACCCACATCCCCATTAAGGTTTCAATCTCCATTCGAAGTGGGTTTGGCCTAATTTTTTGCTTTTCCAATTTGTCCTTCGTTTTGGTTCACCGAGAAATTGAGCAGCAGAGCAGAAGCACTATCGACGACACTACTTCACCTTCTCTCCTCCTCTCTTCACTTCTTTTCTCCTCTTCCTATTCCAATATATTTCTGTATGTAATATAATTTTGATATCTCTGTAGTACGCTATAACTAACGGGGAAGTACATTCCGTTTTGTTTTGGTCGTGATTGGATTCTTATGTGTTTATGGAGAGTTAGTTATGGGACATTTTGGTGGTTGGGTTTGAATTATTATTTTTTAATCCTTTTTTGTTTGTTCTAGCATAAAAAGTCCTGGAAATTTCAAGAAGACGGGCTTTTCATCCACTCCACTAAACTCGGCCGTCTTCCCTGGATTAAATACGCTTGGCATGTCCTAGTTCCTGCTGGTTTCGACGCCGGCGACGTAAACATCCCGCATTATCACCCTAGATCAGTGGGGAAGGGGGAGTTTTGGGGGAGATGAAATGGAATAAGGTGGTGCCAATGGTGGTGGTCGATAGCGGCGGAAGAAGGTGGCCGGGGAGAGAGAATGGAAGGGGCAGAGGAAGGGAGGAGGCGACTAGGGTTTGAAAAAAAGGGCGAAGAGAATATTGTTTTAAAAATTTTACCTTAAAGGACAAAATAGATATTTTATATCATTCTAAACTCATTCCCTTAATAAAATAAATATTTTAAATGGTAATAATTTGGGCTGCTAAATGTAGCACATTTTTGCTATTTGTAGCACAAAAAAATTGGATAAAATGCCTAAAATACCCTTAAAACAGAAAATGGGAACTTTTGATGAAAAATCAGACGTAATTTGCGATTTAACAACGAAAAATTGGACCCAATATGAGATTTTCAAGCGAAAAATCGCACACAGAGTGCGAAAGTGGGGCGAAAAATCGCCCCACTTATCCGATTTTCAGGGGAAAAATCGCATAAGTGGGGCGATTTTCCCCAAAAAATCGGATAAGTGGGGCGATTTTTCGCCCCACTTTCGCAATCTGTGTGCGATTTTTCCCCGGAAAATTATAAAGTAAGTGCGATTATTTCCTATATGTACGCTTATAATTGCCTTGCAAACCTTACAAAATCATACTTCATTTCACATTTTCAAAGCAAAATTCTCTCAGACCATTCAAGAAATTTTGAAAAAAAATCGCAAAATGGACGCAGGCGGCTCTCAACCACCATGGGGTCACGGGAAGGGCAAAGGCTTATTCATCCAGGTACAAATTGTATTATTTCGTTCATAATTGTTGGAAAAATCCCCATAAAATCGCACCTATTGTGCGAAATTATAGGTAAAAATCGCACCTGATGTGCGATTTCTACCTACAAAATCGCACAATAGGTGCGATTTTTCCCTGTAAAATCGCAATCTGGTGCGATTTTGTAGGGAAAAATCACCATCTGATGCGATTTTCCTGGACAAAATCGCACCAGATCGCGATTTTGTCCATGAAAATCGGTGCGATTTTCCCTAAGAAAATCGCACTATTGTGCGATTTGCATGGAGAAAATCGCACCTCTTGTGCGATTTTCTAGTGTAAAATCGCACAATAGGTGAGATTTTACCAAAAAATATTATTTTATGTTCGTCTTTAATTAATTGTAAATATGATTAAATTTTGTCATGTTTTTTATTATTATTCGTACTTTTAATGTTATTTTCATGTAATTTGCTGTAGGTTGCGGGGAAGGCACTCCCGCGACAACGGCCCACAGCTTCTAATAGGAAGAAGAGAGCAGGCAGAGGTGTCCCTCTCCGTGAGCTGGTAGATGATGAGAGCGACAGGGAGGAGGAGCAGCCTTTCATTGGCGGAGATGGGTTGCCTTCACCCTCAGGACGCGATGAGCAGCTCCCCCCACCAGGTCAGTTTAGAATTTTCGACGAATATCATTTATATTTATTTATTTCTCGTATTATGTTTTGCTATTTGAATTGTTATTGTTAAATAAATTTGTTTATAGTAAATAATTTATTGAATTTAGTTACAAATAAGCGTGGGCGGAAATACACGTCTTGGATTGTGACTGAGCCGTGTACTGGTGGACCCATTGATGGGTCTGTTATTCCTAGTTGGAAAGGCCATGTGGCCTACAGATATAGACAGGATGGGGAGGATGGTGAGGAGGCATTACCACCTAGGACGGAGTTGCGATGCCACAATAGGGCAGGGTCTTGTGAGCGACTTGTTAAGTGGTTGGCCGCCATGCCTGACGACTGTCGCTCTTTGTTGAGGGGTACCGGGTTGGCTCACCTGCCATCTATCATGCACACGGCCATTGATGCGCCGCTTATATGTGCATTCGTTGAGAGGTGGCAGCCCGATACGAACACCTTTCATCTCCCTGTCGGTGAGATGACTATTCTCCTGCACGATGTGTGGGAGATACTTCGTGTCCCCGTAGATGGCAGTATGGTCGCTGATCGTACTGACAAGAGTGTGATGTGGGGACTGTGTAGAGATCTGCTGCAGGTGTCAGCGAGTGATGGGGATTGGAAGATGAATCACACAGATGGTGGGGTACTCACTGATTTCGTGTTCACGAGGCGGTCGATTGAGGAGACGGGCACTATGCACATGCCCCTTGATATGGAGGCTTGGTTGTGGCTGGCCATTGGTTGTACTTTATTGGTGGACAAGAGTTCCAATAGGATTAGGCCACAACACATTGTACAGATTAGGGGCCAGTTGCACACTGTGCATCAGTATGCTTGGGGCACCTCTGCACTAGCTTACCTGTATAGACATTTAGGTAAGGCTAGTAGAGGTAAATGCAGCGGGATGACAGGTTGTTTGACGCTTCTTCAGGCATGGATATACGAGCATTTTCCGGCGTTCAGGCAGCACTCCGTGCCTATGTCTGACGATCCACACGCGCCGCGTGCTGCTTTGTGGAGTGTTGGCCCCCGACAGGGCACCAGTTCCCGTCTCCAGAGGTACCGGCATGCACTTGACCACCTGCGACCGGAGGAGGTATGTTAAACTATATTTGTACATTGTATAATTTAAGTTTTAGTTAAATTGTAAATATTTCATAAATATCTAACCACAATTATATATGTTACAGGTGACTTGGACACCGTACGGTATGTATCCCCATCTCCGCATCCCGATCACCACGTACAGGGGCTTGATCGCATGTGGCGACGAGGTTGAGCCGTACATGCCAGATAGGTGCGTGCGCCAGTTGGGGTTCGTTCAGGATATCCCATGCGTCATCCTCCGACCGAAGGCGGCATACAGAGCGTACGGTGGTGGGTACAGTGTTGATTTTGATTTGGAGTTTGCCAAGAGCGTATGGCAGTCTGCACTGTTCGCTAGTATACGGCCTGATCTCCTGCAGCATTCAGAGTATCCCGGCGCTACCACACCTGAGTACATCACATGGTTTCGCCTTCACTCCCACCCGTACCTGTTCGTCGATGGCCCCCCCCCCCCCCGATGATGATGGTGGAGTTTCGCCCCGCACCAACACAGAATATGTATGTAACTTGTTTTTATATTTAATTTTATTTAATAATATTTTTTCATTGGTTTTGAATATAGACAATTACTAATTAATTTCATCTTGTTGACTTTGTAGTGGGTGAGCCGATTTACACATTTAACTGAGCGAGCTGTACATGTCATAAGAGATCATGGATTACCAGAGACGGACGAAATGGAGGAAGCGTTGAGGGAGGAGCTAGATCGATGGCATTTAGCTGGGTGATTGTAGCAGATTACTGTATATGTATATATGTATGTTTTTTTTAGATTGTGATGCTATGACGATTCTGTTATGTTATTATTTACATGCTTAATCCTTTTTTAGTTGTTTGGTATTTAATGCTCTTTTGATATCGAAATTGAAAAAATAAATAAATGACAATTATGAAAAAGAACAATGTAATCTTCAAATCAAAGTTCAATGCTACAAACAATCATGGTCCGCAAATCATGTCCCAATGGTCCAACCTATTTTTAAATTCATCAGATGCTGCAAACGTAGCCATAGATTCATCGCAATGATGTCTCCACAACAATGCCAACGAAGGTACAGGACAATCATCAGTCAAACGGACATGAACGAAATGATTACCACGAACGTGTGCAATGGCTATCTGACGAGATGGTCTTCCCCTGCCCCGTAACTGCCTTAAAGGTAAAATGGAGAAACAACAACCACGAGCGAGACTGAGATGGATTACCAATGCATTTGCATAAGTGGCGATAGCAAACAAGTCCGTTGGGGTGATCATCCAGCCAGCAAAGGGGCATGGTGATGAAAAATGATTCAATCGACCAGTTGCCCAAACAATAGGATCTGCGCCGGCTTCAAAAAGTTCCTGTGGTAGACATGCACGGAGGAGCGGTATGTAAGTATCCTGATGCATAAGAATCTCGCCAACAGACGCATTTCGGACCGTCTCCCATTCATTTTCATTGCCATACAGACCGTATGCAACAGCGCGAAATCCGCAATTGCCATCTGCCTCTACGTCCGTAATGCCATTGCAGAAAGGATGGACATAATGTGGAATCATGGGAATACTTTCACTATCCGCTCTAACTGTAAATTGGAATATAAACAAGTAATAGTAAATTTTATTCTTACGGAAAAATTAAAGTAACCAATCCATCTAATTGAGAAAAAAAAACATATATTACCTTCCTCGAAGTGCAACGATCTCTGAGAAGATCTCCTAGATGCATCACTGCGTCTTGAACCTTTCTCTCGTGCACTCCTCTCGCGCATCACTGATGGATGTAATCTTGGGCGACCCCTTGATGTTGACAAAATAGCTGGCTCAAACATACTTGAATTGTCAGGATTCAGCGACGCGCTCCACTTGACGATAAGATCACGCATAACCACGCGTGGACTGCTCTCGAATCTAGGAACGAGTTCCTCGCGGAAGAATCTGTTGAAAAAATTAATTGCAAAAAGTAAAATTTAATATGTGTTAAATATATGTAAATAAGCAAAACATTGTAAAATAACATACTTAATATAAATCATACCTAAGTTCCTCAGAAATAGTGTTCGAACCCACTTCGGATGGCTCAATCGTCAATCTCTTCCAAAACTCGTGCACCATTTCAATAGTGATCGTGTCACGCGATTCCTTCAACTTCCAAATTTCACACGCACAAGGAATCCCATGGGTCGTCTTGCAGACACACCCACATCACTCAAACAAGTCATTGCCCAACTTACTAATCCTTTCAACTTGTTCACTTATCAATTCCAAACAATGGTGCGACACATAACCATTCAATAATTCATAAGGAAAACACATCATAGCGGTCGCTTTCTTGGAAATGCATGCCTCAAGCGTTTCCCTAAAAAATACATAAATCAAGTAAAACGTACATGCATTAAATTAATAAATTAAGTATTGAATCATGTTAAGTAATCAAGGTATGAGTGCATAATTTAAATAAATACAGTAAGTACGGAATTAAACTATGTAATAAATTTACCTTATCTGTGATAGCTGGTAATTGACATGGTCGTCAATCACACCAAACAGCGTGTCAAGAGAGTAGGTGCCGGCATTCATCCAATCTTTAAGAGCAGCATGAGTGCTCTCCACTTTGTTACTACTAGTGTTGCCAAAATGCAGAATTTTGTTTGTCCAAGCCCTACAAAACATCTCTTTGTACACCAGCCATGTCCTCTCCAAATATATAACAACAGACGGCGCAACCATAGAATAACTGTCCTTCAGCCGCTTTAGTAACATTTCATACTCTTCCACTGTTGGCGAATTAACAATTGCCTTCCAAAGCTTTTTTATTGCTTTTTTCCTGTCACCTTCACCGACAAGCTTTTTCAGCTGATTATCGACATCACGGTCGATATGCCACAAACATAACAGATGGTGTGATCTAGGAAAATGATCCCGTATAGGATCCATCAAACCCATCTCTCGATCAGAAACAATAGCACTAGGACAATTTTCAACATCCAACAACGCTCTCAACTGCTCAAACACCCAATCATAAGTAATTTTTTTCTCATCTCTCAAAAGGGCACAAGCAATATTAAAATTCTTGTTGGAAGGAGTCATACCAATTATTTCAAAGAGTGGCATCTTGTACTTGTTGGTCTTGTATGTTGCATCAACAACAATCACCCAATAATATCTGTTCAACAACTGAATTGACATTGGATGCGCTATGAATGCATGTGTGATCACGTCTGTGCCATCTTCTGTCAAAACTTTCACATAATAATGCTTCTCCTCGGCGTAATGCACAAACTGCTGCCCAATATTTCTACCTTCAAATGTTGCCTTCCTGTCAGCAGATTTCAGATTGTTTACCTGCCTCACTGTAACATTATCTCCAGGATGCGTCTCAGCAAGGTGATTCCGAATCAGCTTAGGCTTCATATTTGCATTGTTCAAAGATCTAGCAACCTGTCTGGCATCATCACTCAACCGGCTGAGCTGTCTGTGCCCCTTTGGATACACTATAGCAGTGTGATTGTGCATGGATTTTTCACCTGGTGTAACTTTGACCCACCAACCATTAACCATCACCTCCTTGCAATATAACTTGAACATACACTTACACCCTCGCCGTTTGGTGTTCTTCCTCTGTTGTGGGGGAGGCCCTTGTTCAACCGGATCTCTAAATCTGTTACAACGATATGTGACAGATTTACCACTATTACCTTTCCCTACTTTAATCAGCTCGAAACGAAATGAAAGAGCCAAGTCTGAATAATAAGTGTATGCTGCTTCTTCAGTAGGAAAAAAGCCAGGACACTTAAACTCATGACTCAAATCCCTCTGAAGGTCGGGCAATCCATTTGGATCCTGCGTCATTAATCAAATTCAAACTAATAGTAAGTACTTACATAAACAATGTGCAATATTTCCATGAAAAAATCACGAATGTGAGTAGGTATTTTTTAAATAAATCACGCGAAAAATGTGCAACATTTCCATGAAAAAAATTGCATGCAAATACGGTTTTTCAGAAAAATTGCCTGCAATTGGCGATTTTTCATGGAAAAATCGCACAATGCAGGCGATTTTCCTGTGAAAAATCGCAGCCATTGTGCAATTTTTCTCTGAAAAATCGCAGCCATTGTGCGAAAAGCAAAAAGCAGGCAATTTTCCAAAGAAAAATCGCCTATAATTGGCGAATTTTGGGTAAAAAATCGCCAACACTGGGTGATTTTTTACACCACATTCGCCAATTATGGGCGATTTTCCCCAATAAAATTACAAAACATGTGCGATTTTTTTGGCAGCATGATAAAAACAATACAAAAGTATTAGATTCGTACCATTTTTGCGTCAATTTTGAAGTAGACTCTATCCCAAGCTGAACGAACGATGCGTTTCAATTTGGTTCTACGATTTTAAACGTTTTTGAATGATTTGGAAGGCTTTCGTAAGATTTTTTGAGGGAGTTTTGAATGTTTTGAGATGTTTTTTTAATTTTGTGAAGTATATTACTTATTCATACATTAAGGGCATTTTTGTCATTTCATTTTTTTTGTGCTACAAATAGTAAATTTGTGCTACAAATAGTAAGATCCGGTAATAATACCCAAACTCACTCACAAACCAAACAACCTTATTGCATCCATAAAACTGATACTCATTCTCACCTCAATCATATCCATTTCAATTCTGATTCTAGCCAGTTCTACCAAACGACCCCTTAGTGTTACCATTATTTTCCGTCCATTTTTTTAAAACAATTCAATAATTTTTTTCTACGTTTTTGAATTAAAAAATGATTAAAAAATATTTTTTATTTATTTATAATTATTTAATTTTATATACCGTGATGCTCCAAAATTTTTTTTATATATTGTGATATGATATCTGTTTTTAAATGATCTGATGTCTACTATTTTGTTATCTGATGTCTATATAATCATGATTTGATCTACCTTGTTAAATATATTTTAGTTCTATTTTATGATTTATTTTATATTATTGATCTGATACCTATGGTCTGTTGATCTGATGTCTAGTATTTTGTGATCTGATGTCTATATAATCATGATGTGATCTCCCTTGTTAAGTATGTTTTAGTTCTATTGTATCATTTCTTTTTTATTCTTGATCTGATATCTATAGTCTGTTAATCTGGTGTCTATTATTCTGTGATCTGATGTCTATATAATCATGATGTGATCTCCCTTGTTAAGTATGTTTTAGTTCTATTGTATGATTTCTTTTATATTCTTGATCTGATATCTATATTTTTTTGATCTGATGTCTAGTATTCTGTGATCTGATGTCTAGTATTCTGTGATCTGATGTCTATATAATCATGATGTGATCTCCCTTGTTAAGTATGTTTTAGTTCTATTTGTATGATTTCTTTTATATTCTTGATCTGATATCTATAGTCTGTTGATCTGATGTCTAGTATTCTGTGATCTGATGTGTATATAATCATGATGTGATCTCCCTTGTTAAGTATGTTTTAGTTCTATTGTGTGATTTCTTTTATATTATTGATCTGATATCTATAGTCTGTTGATTTGATGTCTAGTATTCTCTGATCTTATGTCTATACAAGCATGATGTGATCTCCCTTATTAAGTATGTTTTAGTTTTATTGTATGATTTCTTTTATATTATTGATCTGATATCTATAGTCTATTGATTTGATATCTATTGTTTTTTTTTTAATATTTTTTTTAAAAAAAGGCTGTGCGTAAAAAAAAAAGCAACTGTAGCCCGCAATGTAGCGCGTACTGTTTCACGTTACTGTAGCGCACTACAGTAGGAATAAAATTCACGGTAGTCCTATAGGTCTACCGTATACGAACTCAAAATTTTGGGCTTATACTTCAATTAACACCAAAAAAACTCTAATTCACCTTTTTCTCCAAAGAGATCCGCCGCTGCCTTCTTTCTCCTCTCCCTTTGATGTCCGCCGCACAACCCTCCCCTCCGTCTCCCCAGTCGGTCGCCATCGCCTCTCTTTTCTCGCCGACCGCTGCTGCTCATCACTCCCTCAACCCCATTCCCTCTTCCCTTTTCCAGATTGAACCTCTCCCTCGTAGCCACCCTCTGTGAAACAACGAATCTCTGGAACTAAATTCCCTAGATTTTGGCTGGAATTTACAGCACACAAGATCACCGGTTGATAAATAATTGCCAGAGATGTAAATTTCGAGTCATGAGTTGTGCTATCAGAAAGAACGATTTCTTTTGATAAACAAATCGCGCATTTCCTTCAAACTCCAGGTATAGAGCGGACCGCCTTGGGAACGGAGGAGGTACTCACGGCCAATTTCATAATCGTCAAAGTGGGTGACATATGGAAAATCGGGAGTCGCCTGAAGATTTTTGTTATGATTTTCAAAATGAAAAAAAATTCTGGGTCGTTGCTTGTGGTTTAAAATTTCGCAAGAACATGCTAATGTATGAAAATATCCTTTGTACAGTAAATGAAAAAAAGAACATGTGAATTGAGGCTCATTTGATCCCTAAATGTTCTATAATAGAGGATGAGAAGAAAACCAACATCTACAACTTTGTAGTGTTCCCACTTCCCACCATATGAAACCGACGATAGCAACAAAATTGGATCACGAATCAACGAAATTCGCCAGCTGTTTTGATTGCTTTGGAAAGGGCATTCTCATTAAGTTTCCAACATTAAACAACATAAACTGAACTTTGGGCATTCTTCTAATGTCTCTTGTGCTTCACTTTGGGTACACAATTAAGTTTCTTTTTCCTCAGTCTTTTCTGCGTTTTTGGCTGGAGGAACCTCTGTGTGAAAATCAGAGGAATTGTGCAAGAAAAATAAAATTGGAAGTTTAGGGTTCGTGAGTGGAAGAAGAGAGAAGAAATGAAGATGCGGAAATTTTCTC
Source organism: Knoxia roxburghii (assembly GCA_030378225.1). NCBI lineage: Eukaryota > Viridiplantae > Streptophyta > Magnoliopsida > Gentianales > Rubiaceae > Knoxia > Knoxia roxburghii. The sequence goes on along the minus strand of CM059420.1, from coordinate 36,072,808 downwards.
GATGCTTTCTTTTATGTACAGAATGTACTTATATACACAGTATTTTCCACTAAGACAGCTAAGCTACAAAACTAAAAGAATAATTAAGTTCAGCTTCTTAGCTCTGCTCTTATATCTATCTATATACATATTTCTCTCATAAACTCAATTGCTGTGGCGTGTTTGTTGACCAGCTCAGCTGTTCCAACTCACACCAATCATCATGTGCCACCTCACAATATAAACAAACCGCCTCAACTAATTTTCCTTTTTGTACTGCTGCTGAATTAGCTGAAGTTTATGAATCAAGACAACAACCTGTTGTTGCTGCTATGCCACCCAAACTTCTAACTGATTCTTCATGCTGCTTCATCATACTAGGTAACACTCCCCCTGCAAGCTCAGCATCAGCAAGCTGTAGTTTGGAAATCAAAACATGAAAGGTGGAAGCAGGCAAGGACTTGGTAAACAAATAAGCTAATTGCTGCTTAGTACTGACATGCTGCAAGGATATAAGACCATTCTCATATGCCTCTCGAGTCACATGACAATCAATGTCAATGTGTTTGGTCCTTTCATGAAAAACAGGATTTTTGACTATATGAATAGCAGCCTGGCTATCACAACGGAATTCTACAGGTAGCTGAACTGAAACTTTAAAGGTTTGAAGAATATAAACAATTCACTGGAGTTCACGAACCGTTGAAGCCATTGCTTGGTACTCGGCTTCAGCTGTTGAACAAGACAAAGTGGACTGTGTCTTAGCCTTCCAGGAGATCAAAGCATCACCAAGAAATATACAAAAACCAGTAAGAGATCGTCTAGTAGTACGACATGATCCCCAATCTGCATCTGAATATGCTGTGAGTTGAAAAGAATTGTTGCTGGGGAAGAAAAGACCCTTGCTGGGATTCCCAACCAAGTATCTTAAAATGTGAACAGCTGCTTGCTAATGAGACAAATGAGGATTTTGCATAAATTGACTTAACTGCTGCACGGAGTGAGCAATATCCGGCCTTGTAAAACCAAGATACAAAAGCCGCCCTACTAGCCTTCTGAACTTAGCTGGTTCATCCAGAAGAGGCGTTTCATCCTTAACTTCAGACTGAAATTTAAGTCCAGGTGGAAATGGAGTAGCTGCAGGTGTGCATCCCAGTATACCCGTGTCTGTTAAGATATCTAACACATACTTTCGTTGATTGATTAGCATTCCATCCTCTGAACGGGCCACTTCCATTCCCAGAAAGAACTTAGCTGGACCTAAGTCTTTGATGGTAAATGCCTGGTCTAAAAACTACTTGACAAAATCAATTTCTTCCATGCTTGATCCAGTGATCAAAACGTCAACAACATATACAAGTAAGAATAGACAACATTTGTCCTTATATAGGTAGAAAAAACAGTGATCGTGACCTGATTGAGAAAAACCATACTCCAGCAGTTTAGAAGTGAATTCAATATTCCATTGTCTTGATGCTTGTTTGAGCCGTATAAAGATCGTTGCAGTTTACAAACTTTCCCTGCACCTGCCTTCAAATATCCCAGTGGTGGAGTCATGTACACATCCTCTTCCAAAAAACCATGCAAGAAAGCATTATTGATGTCAATTTGCCACAATGGCCAATTGTATCCAGCAGCAATTGCCATAAAGATCCGCACTGTCATAATTTTGGCCACAGGGGAAAAAACTTCAGTAAAATCCCCCCTTCTTTCTGTGAGTATCCCTTGGCCACCAAGCGTGCTTTGTATCTGTTAACTATGCCATCAGGTTTATATTTTATCTTGTAAATCCACCTACAACCCACTGGTTTCTTACCTTTGGGAAGATTAGTGATTACCCAAGTGCCATTCTTCTCTAAGGCTTGCAACTCTTGATCCATTGCAGTCATCCATTCATCACTAACACTAGCTTGTTGATATGTAAAAGGCTCTGCAACAGCACACACATTAGCAACAAACAATCCATGATTAGCATTAAAAGTACATAAAGAAGAGCCTGTTTCAGTAACATTGCTTAAGACAAAGTCCTGCATCCATTGTGGTTTAGTTTTGTTTCTAAGGCTTCTCCTAAGGTTCGGTTGTTCAATCTGATTAGATGACAAATCAAGTTCACTGATGAGAGGATCTGAAGACTCAGAGAAATCAAATCTGTCAATTGACTTGAAAGATTTTTTGTAGGATCTGGGTTTGCACTTGCTCGATTTACCACGCAACAAAAATTTCTATTAAAGCGGAATCTTAGAAAAGTACCTTTGAAGCGTGCACCTGGTGATTCTCTTGTATGCCTCAAGACTATGACTTCACGTTGTGTGGGCAACGAACTAGAAGTCAATTGATCAGCTACTCACCACAATCCACCTGCTAGAAAACTCTAGCCCCGCAGCACCTGACACGTACTATAAACGCACCGCCCGCAGAGAGAGAAAGCTACGCGCAGCTGGTATAGACCAAGGCCAAAATTTTAGCCACTAGAAACCCAAAAACCAGCTGCACACTTTCTTGAAAATTCGACTTGGAGAGAGAAACGTTTTCTCTCTCTAGAATTTTCTCTCTCTAGAAATCCTGTGGATTAATTGTGTTGTTGTGTTAATCTGAATGACTGATCCCTTGTCTATTTATAGAGTTACAAGAGAGACTCCAAGTTGGTTTAGGATTGGTCTTCCTACTGGGTTTCTGTTTTCCTTCAATCCTGTTTCTGGACTGATACAGATTCTGTTTCCTTCAATCCTGTTCCTGGACTGATACACTCCCAACTGTCACAGGGATTCACTTATCCCAATCCAGTTCCTGGGATGAATCACTCCCAACTGACACAGGGATTCACTTATCCCAAACTAGTTCCTGGGATGATTCACAACCAACTGACACAAGGATTAATTAACTTCTAAATTAATTAAATCTACCTTTGTCAACAACCCAGTACATAATTAATCGTACCACTAACGGATTAATTATGGCACTACCAACCTACACCAGAATTGCTTCCGGAACAACTTAATTAAATTATATTCATAATCTCCCCACATCAAAGATATAGTGCTCGTTAATTCATTAATTTACTGATAAATTAATTCATCAACTTCTTTAATTCCGAGACTAGTACCACTCGACCTTTTTACTATACCGGACATAAGTCCACCGGCCGGGTTTAGTATAATAAACATTTCGAGCTCATCTCTGGAGCACCATCACCCCGGACGCACCGGTACATGGTTTCCTTTCGACAAGCAGCAGCACACCAAGTAACTAAACACGCGCACCCAACCTACCGAGACTATTGGCCACATTTGACCTCACCCTTTGGCAGATCAAAGTACACTATGTCTAATCCTCATGCCCGCTCGAGTCTAGGGATTTAGAGATAGAATACAAGGATCGATTTGTCTATTGAATCAGTACAAGACAAATCATTCCTAAGAGTCAAGTTCAATATGCCCCGGGCATATCTATATGATTCAATTAGTTTAGACAAACTAATTATCTGAATCACATAATAACCTAGACCGACAGTTTGTCCAAAGCTGTCTCGGTTACGAACCTCATTTATATATTATGTCTTTCAACCAATGATGAGATCTACTGTGTCGCACCAGACACCTCATCATCTACTTACATAATATAAATGGACGATTAATGCACAACAAGATATGACTGAAACACAAATCGATATATTAAACTGGGAAACTGTACAATACAAGCATAGCTTATGTATTCTACTCCAACATGACTGAGGCGAACTTGAAGTAGGAATAACTGGAGAACTAGGATTAGATGAAAATGTATGATCATCACCTGAAGAAGGCAAAACAGAAGATGATATAAGATCATCATCTGGGAATGCTGAAATATGAGAAGAAAAAGGATTAAGAAGTTGTTCAGAGAAAGACCCTACTGAATCTAAAGAGGGAAATACTTCTTCATAGAATATCACATCCCTGGATATTAAGACCTTTTGCAGCTCAGGACAAAATACTTTGTATCCTTTAAAACCTGATGGATACCCAACAAATATGCCTTTGTATGACCTTGGATCAAACTTATCCTTTCCAGGGAACTTGTTCAAGACAAAGCTTAAACAACCAAACACCCTTAAACTTGCATAATCAGGCTGTTTCTGATACAAAACTTCATAAGGACTCTTCCAATTCAGCACTGGAGTTGGCAGTCGATTAATCAAAAAAGTAGCTGTCAACACAGCCTCACTCCAGAATTTCTTAGACAATTTTGACTGAAGTAAAAGAGATCTAGCCACATCCAGCAAATGTCTATGTTTTCTCTCCACTAATCCGTTCTGTTGTGGGGTATAAGGACAACTCCTTTGATGAACTATTCCCAGATCAGAAAACAATTTCTGACATTCCTTGTTCACAAACTCTGATCCATTATCTGTTTGGACTACTTTGACAGTATGTCCAAATTGTTTTTGTAACTGTAGAATGAGCTGCTGAATTAAGCCAGATGTTTGTGATTTATTTTTCACCAAAACAGTCGAAGTAGCTCTACTGCAATTGTCCATAACAGTAACAAAATACTGACTTCCATTTAAGCTAGAAATCTTACATGGTCCCCACAAATCCATATGCAACATGTGAAGAACTTCAGAACATTTGGTACTAAGAGAATGAAAAGGAATTCTGTGTTGTTTAGCCAATGGACATATTAAACATTTGCTATTCAAATCATCAGCATCTGTACAATTCAAAAACTTGAATAAATGCTTCATTATATCATTTGAAGCATGCCCTAATCTACTATGCCAAGGCTGTTTTCCCACTAAAGTCTGATTACAAGATTGTAAAAAAATCCGAATGATCTGAAATCAATGTCTTATTGACAGAATTGAAAGAAAATTTATTCTGTTCTCGAAGGATAAACTCTTGATCAAAAGACTGTTTGTTGAACATGTACAATCTATCAATGTTCAATCCAATAGCCATAATTTTCTTAGTCCTCTGGTCCTACAACCAACATTGACCATCCAAGAAAGTAAAATAACAATCTGAATCCTTGATCAATTTAGGAACAGATATGAGATTATTTTTAAAGGACGGGGCAAACAACACATCTTTCAGAATGATATCAGGTGACAAGACACGATTTCCTACTGTATGTACGAAACAAAGACTTCCATCAGGAAGAGAAATGGATGCAGGCTTAAGCAAAGTTCTGATTTCAACCAGGGTACTTTTAGTGTTAATCATGTGACTTGTCGCTCATGTGTCCACTATCCACATTTCCTTATGCATATCATCAAAATTTGACAGGCTAGTATTAGAGTTGAAAGATAGACCTGCATACTCTGCGTAATGAGCAAAGTGTATACCATTTGCAGCATCAGCTCTTTGTCCTGCTTGAAATTTCTCAAACTCCTTTTGCATAGTCTGAAATGCTGTTGTTAATGAGCTATTCCAGCCACCATTTGCTTCATAACCATCAAGAGGACAATCTTTAGTTACTGCAGTATGAGCTTTCTCTCCTTTTTTCTTATAGGCTTCCCACCAGTCAGACAGACCATGAATTTTGAAGCAAGTGTCCACCAAGTGACCTTTCTTTTTATAATGAGAGCACAACATTTTGCTTTTGTCAATTTTAGCTTGCATCTTTTTACCACTATCTTTGTAATTTCCAAGTCCTTTGATCATCATTGCTGATTTTCAGACGTAATTCTAACATCTGTGCTCACTTGACGATTCTTCTCTACTTTTAGCAACATTGATTAAATCTTGCTAACACTAGGCAGAGAGTCCATAAGTAGAATATGATTCTTTTCTGCCTCAAACTGATCGCTTACACCCATAAGAAACTCCATGCTTTTATCATCAGCTTCTCTTTCATCTATATGATCACATTCCATGTCTCCTTAATCACATGCTTATACGGTGAAAACCTCCTATCATTCAGCATATCTTTCAAAACCTCCTCTGTCACAAGATGCGGCCGCAGTTGATCAATTCGATCTCTGATTTCCTGTATCTCACCATAAAATTGTGTAACCTGCATATTATTCTGCTTGAGCAATGATACTTCTCTTTTCAGTTGAAACAACAGTGTCAAATTAGACATTCCAAATCGTTCATTCAATTCATTCCATAACTCAAAAGCATCAGTAAAGTACATGAACTGGTTTACCAATTCCTTAGAAATCGCAGAAAGAATCTAGGATACCACCATACTATTGACTCTCAACCACCTCCTATAAATCGGTGAATTTATTGACGGCGTCAGATAACTTCCATCAATAAATCCTGATTTGTTTTTAGCTAACAATGCTCTTCGCATAGCGGTTTTCCAAACCATGTAATTACTGTCCGTGAGTAATGATGAAACTAACACCATGCTCGGATAGTCAGATCCATGGAGCATCAACTTATCATCCATTTCTTCAGCCGTGAGAATGCGATTGACATTGATCACATCCTCCAGCTCAACCTCATAATCTTCGTCTTGGTCTCCCATGAGATCAATTCGAACCTTTCAAATACAACAGAAAACAACTCAAATCCAGATGCAAATCATTAGCAACCTGAATCGCTCTGATACCATGTGAAAATCAGAGGAATTGTGCAAGAAAAATAAAATTGAAAGTTTAAGGTTCGTGAGTGAAAGAAGAGAGAAGAAATGAAGATGCGGGAATTTTCTCGATGTTTTCTTTTCTGTACAGAATGTACTTATATACACAGTATTCTCCACTAAGACAGCTAAGCTACAAAACTAAAAGAATAATTAAGTTCAGCTTCTTAGCTCTGCTCTTATATATATCTGTGTACATATTTCTCTCCTAAACTCAATTGTTGTGGCGTGTTTGTTGACCAGCTCAGCTGTTCCAACTCACACCAATCATCATGTGCCACCTCACAATATAAACAAACCGTCTCAACTGATTTTCCTTTTTGTACTGCTGCTGAATTAGCTGAAGTTTCTGAATCAAGACAACAACCTGCTGTTGCTGCTATGCCACCCAAACTTCTAACTGATTCTTCATGCTGCTTCATCATACTAGGTAACACTCTGCACTTTCAGCCTCCAATTTAGCATATGAACTTTTAGTTGCATTTGATTCCACTACCTCACTGACTAGGACTCAATGATTTCCTCATATGGAACCTCTTGATCTTTAATTGCAGCGTCGGAGAATTTTGGGATCTAAACGACCCCGGGGGGGGGGGGGGGAGAATTTTGGGATCTAAACGACCCCCGGGGGGGTGATTTCGGGATCTAAACGGCCGGGGGGGTGAAAGGGGTTGAAGAAGAAGGTGGGTCTTTGAAGAAAAAAGGATGAATTAGTTTTTTTTTTGGTTAATTGAATTAGTTTGACTTTAAAATTGACTATAGTAAGTTTCAAATTTTAAATGGATAAACACAGTTTAAAAATTAAAATATAATAAATTTTTTTAATTGAAACTAAACATGTTGGACTAAAAGAGTAAACTCACTTACCAAAATTGCATTTTTTTCAATTTTGGACTTATAGTTCGAACCGATGAGTTGTTTAAATCTAATGGATTGCTCATTTCAGTTCTTGCATGATCGAACCCACATGCCTTGTAAGATTTTCATCAAACACATGTCTTCTTCTTCAGTACCTACAAACTCGAAACAATCTGAGATTCCCCATTGGAGATTTCAAGTTCGAGAAACCCAACTGATCTCCCAAGTCTCTGCAATCATTTTACAAAGGCAAACAAAATACTGGGCACCCCTTCTCAAGTCCTCTCTCAACTTTTCCAAATTAACTCCTTCTCTGTTCCTTCAAATCCTCCAAAGGACCAAAACTTCCCCGCAAATATCCCTCGATTTCTTCAATTGGGCAAAGAAAAACCTGGATTTTCAGCCGGACCTCAAGGGCCAGTCTAAGCTGACCCATTTACTATATAGGTCCGGGCTATCCTGGCTTGCGAAACCCATTTTGGTTTCAATCATTCAAGCATACCCATCGGATCAAGTTGTGAGTTCTCTTTGTAAAGATACTGACTTTGACACTAGCTCCTCTGTTTTATGTTCTGTACTTAGGGGCTATTGCAAAAGGGGTATGTATTTGGAAGCTTTGAGAGTATATCTTGAAGCCAAAGAACCGGGGCGCGGTGTAATATCAGTGGATGGTTGTAATGCGTTACTACATTTGTTATTAGAAGGTAATAAGGCTAGACTGGCTTGGTGCGTTTACAGTTCAATGATTCGACAGGGGACCTTAGAGAATCAGTTTACCTGGCCTATTATTGGTAGAATTCTTTGTAAAGATGGTAAATTTGAGAGGATTGGTAGGATTTTGGACATGGGAGTAAATAGCTCTTCGCTGTATGATTTGTTGATTCAGAACTATAGTGGAAGAGGGGATTTTGAGACCGCATTTGGTTATTTAGCTAAGATGTATGATAAAAAGCTTGATCCAAGTTTCAGCATTTACAGTTCGATTCTTGATGGGGCTTGCAAATACGGAGATATTAATGTGATTGGGACCGTAACGGGAACTATGATAGAGAAAGGGTATGTACCTAAAGGAGTTAGTTCAGACTACGATACGGTTATTCAAAAACTTGCTGTTTTGGGAAAGACATATGCTGCAAGATTATTTTTCATTAAAGCTTGTGCAGAGAAGATTGATTTACAGGATGCTACATATGGATGTATGTTAAGATCATTTTCCAACAATGGGAGAATGCAGGATGCTACTGAAATATACCTTATTGTTTCCGAAAGTAAAATGGTGGTTGGTGATAGTTGTTACAAAGCATTTGCCAATGGTCTCTGCAAACAGAAACCATCAGAGGAAGTTTATGAACTGCTAAAAGAATTGATTGGAAAGGGTTTTCATCCTCAGGTTGCAGAACTATCTAAACATATAAAGGTTCAGTGTGAAAACTTTAAATGGAAACAAGCTGAGCATCTCTTAAATTGTATTCTAGATAAAGGGCTTGTTCCAGATCCTTACTGCTGTTGCTCTTTAATCAAGTACTATTGCACCAGTGGACAGATTGATTCGGCTATTAAGTTGCACAAGAAAATGAAGTTGTTGCAAGGTACTTTTGATGTGGAGACGTATAATTTACTTCTTAGAAGACTCTTTAAACAAAGTAGGATTGCAGATGTTCTTGATGTGTTTGAGGACATGAAAATACAGAATGTATACAACACTGAAAGTTTTACGCTCATGATTAGCGAGCTTTGTCATGTAAAAGAGTTGAGGCAAGCCATGAAATTACATGATCAAATGTTAAAGCTAGGGCTTAAACCTATTGGAAGAACATACAAGCGTCTGATCTCTGGTTTTGGATGAAATTTACTGTCTTTGCCTCCTGCTGATAGAGCCATTCTGTGCAAAATAGATCAGAGATGGACTTGAACCTAAAGGTAAATTTCTTTATTTTCGTCTTCATACTACTGCTGAAACCTTTTACTGTCTAAATGGCTCGAGTTGCTCCTTTTACTCCTTCATAAAAAATATTCCTTTAGTTTCCATTTATGCTGCATCGAAACGTTCAGGAGGCCCCATGGATTGGTGCTTCATGAGTTTATTTCTTTAAATGGGATGCATCTGTAGAACTTGTCAGAACACTTGAATTAAGATCCATTTCTTCAATGTTCAACTTGGTACTTATGCTTTCTCCTCCAAATTAGGTGGACAGTTCTTCATCTACTCTGGATTACCAGTTGGCTTGTATTTCCTATTTCACCAGCTGAATTCCCTCTAAATCTTCTTCATAATATGAAAATTTTAGGGTTGAGATTACTTTATGCAGTGGTAGCAAATCATTGTTATAGCTAAGTTCCTTTAAAAATTTTGTGGATGTTTAGATATTTGATGATCTCAATTTATTGATAGTGGTTGCATTTTTTATGGAGAATGGAATATATTTATAAAACAAAAGAACTAGATACTATCAAGTTCTGTAACAAACAAACCCCTCCAGAATTTCCATTCATGGGCAATCTCTCCCAATTTCATCTAAAGATCCACTTCCAATTTGGAATAAGAAAATCTTCTTGGTGCCAGTGGAAGAATTTGGCCAGTACTTGTCCCTCTGTTTTGGTTGGTAAATTAGTTCTCAGTTTTTCAGAACGTCAGCAACAGTTAACAACTCAACCTTTTCCTTTGATGGATCCCACTTTAATCTTGAACAGGAAAGGAATTTATCTATCTGAACCAAAAGGACCTTCTTTTTTTCTCTGTGGAAGAACAAAGGCTGGGCTTTAAGCTGAGTGGCCTGGTATATTAGAACGGATGCTGGTCTATGGAGAAGCACACTTTTTCACCAGCATTTTATGCCTCTGATCCCATCTTTCCTTCAACAGCATCACAACTTTCCGATAGTTGCCTTGACTCTTTGCTCTCTTACCTTCCCTGCACCCACCAACAATGTAGGTGGAAGAGAGTAAAGGGGGCGGGTGAAACAGCTCTCTTTATCCAATGTCTAACCATTCTTCATCTTCTACTATCTGAATGGTTCCTATTTTGCAAACACTAGATGCTTTTCTTGACTTTGTAACTTCATTGAAAAATGCATCCTTTCAACAGTATGTTAATTACAGATCAGTATACCATTGTTCTGGAATTATAAATATTAGTGAAATTTGTTTAATAAAGTAGGGCGGACTACAAGGAGGTGATCTTTTAATAGGGTTTACTCTTAACAGGTCTACACGATCCTTACTATGGAATATGGTTGAAGGCACGCGCATTCACTACTAGAAAAGAGGGCATCTGACTCAATTTTTGAGAAGTAAAAATAGTCTCAAAAGATAGATACTTGACAACAGTTAGAACTGTCCCAACAATCACAGATTTTGTAATGTGGTCTGAATTACAACCAGTTAAGACACATTAAATTACATTGTTTCAAATACAGTTAACTAACTCACATTTAAGATACAGTGTGTTGATTTATTAAATAAAAATTTGTTAATCGCTAAGTAACGTGAATCCTATTTGCAAAACAGTGGCGGGAGAACTTAAAGAACTTCTGTAGTTTCAGTTCTTGGTTCATATTTGAGATCTTACATGTCAAATGAGGAATTATTGTCAGAAATATCAACAGGTAAATCGATCTTTTCTTTTTATTATTATGGGTTGTCCAATGATGCACTGGGTTTGAACATAAGTTTGTTTCCGTAAGAACTGCTCTTCTCTTTTTGTTGCTTGTAACAATATGTTGGTAATATGTTGTGATTAAGAATTGATATGCTACCATTTTGGTAAGCCAATATCCCTACGCCTTTATGCGCCTCTTTTTCCTGAAGTAATTTCTTTCTAAGACACAGTTGCAGTGAGCATGTCCTTCCCAATTCCAGCATTCCTTTTCAAAATAGCTAATTCATCCAACTTCTACATCTGAGGAAAGCCACATTAAACTTGTGGGTAGATGGTTCAAATACTATCTTGTAAGGTAGATATAACCCTAGCACCAAAACAAAATTTCTTTTCCAAGAATCGAGCCTAATCAGGATCTGACTAAATCAAGGACATGAGGTTTTATATATTATATCAGGATTTTATTTTCATATTGAGTCCCGACATTTGGAATTTGATTGTTTGGATTTCAAAATGGTGTTTCATACAGAAAAATTATGGGTAAGTGTTTCTGTCCTTGTACCATAATATAGGTTCTCAGCAAATGTTAATGGAAGGATTGAAAAATGGAATTAGTTTTTGTTTAGTCATATATTGTACTTGCATATTGTTTTAGGGATTTAGAGGCTTGTGTTCAAGGCTTCGTATTGCTTTACATATAAGTTTGAGGTTCAGAATGTTTGTTTTTTAAGTGGCTGCTAAATACATAGATGCAGCAGTTTATATGCTTGCAATGAGTTTGGTTTCTCTACTCTTGGTTCTCATACTGCCATTGTTTTGTAGGTTGGCATTAAAATTTGAAGTTACATTTCTCTTCGATTTGCTTGCTTAATAGTGTCTGGCTACTTTCATTTTTTACTTTCTGGTCAACAATGCATACACTCTGCCATCATGCCACATTGGTTTTCTTGAGGTAAGAAGATGATTTGATGAATACAGAATTATGCATGTTGTTATATTCCTGTTTAAGGCCTTATGTTCGAAAGCATATGTCCATCCATAATCCTTTTTCTTCGGAAAACATTAGAAGCGAAAAACTATAAAACCCACTTGTTCCGTAATGTTCATTGTACAGTCTTTGTTTTAAACCAATGTTGGTTTTACGTTACACTTGTTCTGTTTGATATAAAACAATGTTGTGATTGATTTGAACACACATTGCGCGCGATATAAACCCTATGTTAATGGTACAGTCTTCACATTAAACCCCTGTTCGTTTTAACTTATATAAACCCTATTTCTTCTTGATATAAACACCGTTGTGCCTGCTATTGTTTGTTTTGTACCCTTCTTGTCTTCTTATGCTAGTTCTACCTGATATAAAACTCTTTTAGTTGTTATTCTTGATATGAACACCTGTTTAATGGATACAAAAATACCCGAACCAATGTATCCAACAGAAAAAGACCACAGGTGATGGAATACAGAGGTAAAGATGATGATTTCGAGACAGACAGTGATGATCACATGCAGGCTCATTATCAGTTAATATTAAGCAAGAGGAAGCAAGCAGATTCTGCATCCAAGAAGGCAAAAAAGAGGGAAACCAAGGAAAAAATTGAAAAGAAATTAAAAAAAGAATCTAAGGAGGAGAGAAAAAAAAGAGATTCTTAACTAGAATCTCTGCAGAAGGTCTGAGGATTCTGGTTTTCAAATTGAGCAAGGAACAAAGGGAAGATCTTTGCCGTTTGCATGGCATAGAATGGGACAGTAGATGTAACCGACTGCACTTGGGTGGCTCTAGCTGCCAAAGGAAACGGCACTTAGCCGGCTTCGACCGCTATGCGATATGGGAAAAGTGCTAGACCTCTTTCTTACGCTCAATATCTGTGAAGGAGATTGGTTTTGGAAGCATCCTTCAGCTGAATTACAATAATCTCCCTAATATATTGGGAGAACACTTGCTTAAAAACTGCCCTCAATCTCAGGCTGTAACAAGATTATATCTAGATAGAGGAATAAGATGTACAACTGATTTTGGGATTCCCCAAGAGGCCCAGCAACTATTGAAGAGTATGAAATTGGAGAGGAGAAAGAGGAATCATACCAAAATGGATTTTGCAAGGTATGCAACCAGGCATGGAGGAGAAAATCCAAACATCAAATAGATTGAGCAGTTTATAACAAACAACGACTACCACAATGAAGACTTCATTCTAAATTTTTTTTAATCTACATGGTGACTATGTTTTTGAACTGTTATGGGGTGGATATCTGTAGTTATCGTATCTTGAAGTCTCTATCTACAGAGCATCAAAGAAGTAAAGCAACTCAATTGGTGCAAGTGTACCATCAAATCATTAACATTTATACTATTTTAACCTAAAGTGTGACTCGTTTTAATCAGAACGAATTGGTTTAACTAATAATCGAACTGGTAACCAATCTAAATACGACTATAATTGCTATATTATAAATATCGAATATAATTCTAAAAAAATTTAAATATATATGGGTCGATTCAGTTTGTCTTAGGTCAAGTCTGTCAGATTTCAAAAATCGTCAATTTTGCCTGGTAACCTTGCGGTTTAGTGCTATTTTGGTTTTAAAAAGATTAACCGCGGTTACTCGCGTTTAAAGTTTCGATTCGGTTCTGGTGTTACGGTTCGCAAGTTTAGGTCGGGTTAAACTGGGTTTAAATTGGATTTAACTCGGTCTTTTTATTTTTTTAAATTTGAATTTTTTATTCCTTTTGATGTAAAATTAATATTATTTTTACATTTATACCATTTTAACCCAAAGTAACTCTTTTTAATCAGACTGAATCACTTTAACTAATAATTGAACCCCCCATCCAGCCTTGCTCTGCGTAGATTACATGGTGCTTCACTTTGTACCCCTTCCCACAATATGGGCGGTGGCACTTGGTAGGCTTCAGGTTCGAGGAGGGATAGACTAGATGTATCTAATCAGCCGCATACACCTCTCTGACATATAGAGCCCACAATATCCCTATATGAAATCAAGTGCCAGTACAGGGTTCTCGGCGTGGATGTTGTAGGAGGTCCATATGGCAACCAATTCACCTGTTAGTATGATGAGACATACATAAACAATCAAAGTGAAAATTATCAACAAAATTAAAAATATTATTTAATACAATATTAACATACCTCATCAACAGTTATGCTATCCAACCGCTACTGAAATTGATCAAGGCGTAATACAGAATTGATGCAAACGCTAACAGCCTAAGCACTAGCATGCCCCTCTGAATGGTCCTTAATATGCGCGCAGTAGGTCTAAAAGCTTGGAAGTACATATATATCCAAGTTTGGAGTAAAGTGAGACAACCTAAAATCCCCGTACTCTCCCCTCTACTGGCTATCCCTAACTGCCTGTACAGATAGATGAGTGTCGCAGAACCCCATGACTCGCCACCCACCTAGTTTAACCTCCCCTTAATCTGTATGAGAGGTCATGACATAAACTTATTGGAACTCTTGTCCATGAATAGACAAGATCCAATAGCAACCCACAGCTAGGCCTCCACCTGATCCTCTAATGTCCTCCTCACCTGCTACCTGCACTCCTCTATCACTATATCTATATCCATCCCACCTCCTCATAGAACTCACTCCAATGAGGATCGTCGTCAGTAATCTCAAGCAAATCACTACAAACACTCAAGATATGACCTATATCTGTACTATTAGTGATCACACGATCCTCTACTGGTACAAGATGGATCTCCCATAGATCATGCACAATATACTCATCTCTCCAAAAGGTAAGTGAAATGTATTGCTATCTGCTGCCACTGCTCTAGAAAAACACATATACGGGAAGGATTTAGTTGCTGGAACATCACATAAGGTAGGTGGGACAACTTGGTCGCTCCTAAGATAGGCCTGCCCTCATCAGGCATAGAATCAAGCCACCCAACTAACTTAGCGCAAGCCTGGGCATTATTCTGGCATCTAATGGTCCCTCTAGTGGGCTTACCGAATGCGATACAATGTGACCTAGCTAACTTGGGATCATTGATATATCCTTAGGGCCACCCTCAACACTCGCAGTCACCATCCACGAATTATCAGGGCGAGTATGCATACTGCAATCTAAATTTAATCAAAATTTTCATATAAATATACTATATTAACAAACAAATACTAAATATTAACAGTCATCCCTAAATCAAAATTTAAACAATTAAGAAAATAAAGAATAAATTATTCATTAATTATATATACAAATTAATAAATACTAATAAAATAATATAATTAGTAGTTAAAATTTTCGAGCGTGTATCTGTAAATGAATTAGTAGACGCAAAACGTCCATCTAAGCGGTGCGGAAATGGGCGAGTGGAGAACTCATCAATAGCGTCGTCTGATGCTGATGCTGATGCTGATGCTGGATGCTTATCCACTAGCTAGAATGATGCAAGATTTCTATGTGCTCTCTGTTTCCTCCTATTGGAAACGGTAGGACTCCGTCTGTAACAACATTTTTGCAGGAAGTGGCGGGAGTTGTTTCCCCTCCCCCTACAAAACATTTAATTCAAAGGCTTAAAAATTTTATTTCTAACGTTTAAATCACATAATCATATACATTATTGTATAAATATATTCAAATATTAATAAAAGTTAATAATAAAAAATAAATAAATAAAAAACAAGTCGGCGAACCTTGACAGGGCACCTACCGTCGATTAGGCGTGCCTTATGTTGAAGTGCACCGTAGGTCAGAATGCCATCTAAGGCGTCTGACCTTGCGGCCGCACGCCTAATGAAGGCGTGTGGCTGCTCCGTTTTAGGCGTGCGGCTGCTCCGTGTGGTTTCACCACTCAAGGCGCCTTGTACAAGCGCCTCAATCTAAGACTGCATACGCCTTCTAAGGTGTGCGGCCATAGATCTGACACTTTTTCTTACGCCTGATCACCAATTTCCAGATTAAAATTTTGAAAAAAATTTCAAGGTTTTGAAAGAATTTTTACATGTTTTCACATAAGTCCTTTGCGGTACATAGTAGTGTTGTGGTTCATCTTCCTCAGCATCCATTTGCTCTTAATTTGGTCGGAATATTTGTTTGTGACTTTTGGAAAATTTTGAAGGTTTGAATGTTCTTTTTGGAGTTTAATTTTTTTTTTTTTTAAAGTTTGGAATGTTTGATCAGCATGCACCAAAATGCTTCTGCTCAGCGGAAAAAGTGCAAAAAAAAAAAAAAAAAAAAATGTTCGTTCCACAGTTGTGGCCCATAATAATGCATCCACTCCATAGAACATATATTTTTTCACGTGTTTCTCCGTACGTAAAATGCCTTTATTATGTGCTCAACGGACGGTTGAACGCTTTTTGGTGCATTATTTTCCTCCTGGAACGCCTTTTTGTGTGTACTTTTCACTATTTTCAGGTGCATTTCTGTGTTCTCGAAGTCGTTCCCGCGTTTCTTTTAACAAGGGTAGCTTCGGAACTTAGTGTCATCCAAATGGCACAAATAGCAATTTTGGATGGCACAAATAGCAATCTAGGTGGCTGAAACATAATGGATCTCTCCATTGGTTGGGCTCTCTCTAAGTGTTGGCCCATCTTCATACAATCTTTTCACATTAATGTTCTAGGGTTTGAAAAGAGAAGTTTGAGTTAGAATTTTCTCCTGATTTCTTGAATATTAGGTGGTTGAATGAAAGACTTATTCATCCTTTTAGTCTTTAATCCTGCCATGAGTCCAATTATATAAACTAAAGGATTCTTTTAAAAGTGTTGGCATTTTGGCATTAAGAGTTGGACTAGGTGGTCGTTGTTGAAACTCACGATCGATAGGAGTATTAGTGGCGCTATGATATCTCATCAATAAAGTTTAAATTAATTTTAGATAAAATTGATATTTGAGATTAAAGAATACACTTTTAAAATGTTAGTGATTAAAAACCATGTAAATAACTAAAAACTTATTCTACGGAAAAAAAAAAGGAACAAAATTTAGAGAGAAACCTCAAAATTGCCAAAGACCAAAGGAAAAGTTAATGCGGAAATAAATTTAAATTTGTCTAAAATTAGTACCAAAATCTCACGTAAAAATAAACACCTATTTCCCCCAATGAGCTTCAAGTCAACTCGCAAGACTCAACCCCATTGGTCATTTGGTAAAAGGTTCTCTACCTCCTCACACTTCAAGTACAGAACTTCAAGACTCAACCAGCAGCTTCTCCCCGAAAAAAAAAAAAAAAAAAAAAACAAAGAAAAGGAAAGATGGCCGTCCCAAAGTCACCGGTCTCCCTCCTCCTCATCTTCACCATCGCCGTCCTCCTCCGCATCTCTACCGTCCAATCAGGAGACCCCACTTCAGATTTAGTCTCGGAGCTCCAATCTCTCCGATCCCAGTCCTCCAATGGCGGTGTCATCCACCTCACTGATCCGCTCCTCAAGCGCATCCTCTCCCTCCCATCCCCACGCCCTTTTTCTTTCCTCGTCTTCTTTGACGCCCAACAACTCCATTCCAAACCCGAGCTCTCCCTTCCTACTCTCAAATCCGAGTTCGCGCTCGTCTCGAAATCCTACCTTTCCAACAACCCTCCAATTTCTCACCCAAAGCTCTTCTTTTTCGAAATCGAGTTTCAAGAATCCCAGTCTTCTTTTGCACTTTTCTCCGTCAATGCTTTACCCCACATCAAGCTCATCCCCAATTCAGCCATTGACGTGAAGAAAGAATCCTATCAAATGGAGGCCTCTGATTTTTCAGGGCATGCTGAATCAATGGCTGCTTTTGTTGAGTCCAGAATTAAGCTCACTGTGGGGCCGATCCATCGCCCGCCCATTGTTTCTAAGAAGCAACTGATGTTTCTCACTGCGATTATTTTGATTTGGGCTCCGTTTATGGTTAAGAAAGTGATTTCTGGACAAACCCTTTTGCATAACAAGGTTTTGTGGATGTCTGGGGCGATTTTCGTCTACTTTTTCAGTGTATCAGGCTCCATGCATAATATAATTCGCAAAATGCCCATGTTTTTATCGGATAGGAATGATCCTGGGAAGTTGGTTTTCTTTTATCAGGGCTCCGGGATGCAATTGGGAGCTGAAGGGTTTGCTGTTGGGTTTTTGTATACTGTCGTGGGGTTGCTTTTAGCGTTTGTTACTCATGTTCTTGTTTATGTGCAAAATAGGAATGCTCAGAGGATGGTGATGGTCCTTGTGCTGTTTGTTTCGTTTTGGGCAGTTCAGAAGGTGGTATTCTTGGATAACTGGAAGACAGGATATGGTATTCATGCATACTGGCCGTCGAGCTGGAAGTAATAACCGATGAGGATAAAGTGAGGGCTGATTGACATTATTTAGGGATTTTCAGACGTTGAATTTTTGGTAAGAGATATGTAGCAACTTAAGTGTAAGAGAGGGGATCCAGTGAGAAAATTTTAAGGATGATATGTGGATTCAATTGTCTATTGAATTTGTATTAGATGGTGGCTGGATACTCCTCACCATACTATATTATGCTGATTGAAATTTTGGACTACAGTTTATCAGCAATTTGCTTTTCTATTTCTCAGTGGGCTTCCTTGTTATTCATTGACAATTTACAGCTAACTCTGATGAATGATTTCTTTGGATGATTGTTGGAATTGACCTGGATTAATTGCAGCATCTTACTTATTAAGTTTCACTTGTAAATTGTAAATTATTGTGTGGCTTTTGTAAAACAAAGTTCTGCAAGTTGTTAGGTTGTTTTCTCATTTGCCGTGTTCAGGCTGTGTTGCACAAGGTCAGAAATGTGTTTAGCTAGTGGTCTCTGTTGATCTTTCAAATGAAGAAACTGCTTTGCATGGCAATGGCATAAAACCTTTTAGTACTATGTATTTTGTTTAGCACGGTATGTTATATTGTTCTGTTGTTGATATGAAATTTTTTAGGGCTTTTGTTTCCCACTTTTAGCAGAATTTTTAGCAGGCATTTTTTTGACTTGATTATGAGTGATTATATTTTTCCCATCTCTGATAAATTATGATTGCTATTGAAAGGCCAAACCTCTGAGGATTTTGAGATGGATGTGCAGATACATTAGACGAGATAGGATTCAGAAATAAAAGTGAGGTTAGCCCTGACAGATTACAAAATGAGAGAAATACGTCTAAGATGGTTTGATATGTAAATAGGACCTAAGAATGCTCCAGTATGGTATGCAGATGGTAGTCAGTTATTAACTCAGGTTGAAAAGGATGCGGTTGTCCTAAAAGTAATTAGACAAATATTGAAAATGCATGATGTCTTAAACCTAAATGATTAGTGGTGTTTCAACAGAATATTATGGCGCTATGATCCTTATAGCTGACCTAAGGTTAGTTCTTTTGCGTTTGGGAGGCCATGAATTACATCATTGATACCAAAAGTCAAAGTAAAGGTAACTTCTTGGTTCTACATATAAATGTTATTGTGATTTCACGTCATTTTTTGGATACCTGCCTTGGTTTTCTCCTCCTACCAGATAATTGCATTCAATTCTTAGAATCCACATGTACCTTTTGTTTTCTGAAACTTACTTGTGCATTTTGATGTATAAAAATCCTTCATTTTTATGTTTTGCATTCTAGGCAACCACAGTGGGAGGTTATTCTTAATCTTTCTAATCCTAGTTGTGCATTCATTGTTTCATGCCACAGGGAAAGTGATAGTACTTCTATGCAAGTATTTTATGCATTGTAGAAAGCAAGAGTTTAAACCAATGCAAATGCTTTATTCTTGCTGTATCCTCCATGAATTTTCGGTTATCTATGTTTGCTATAATGTGTTCCCCAGTCCTCATTATATTGCTGTATCTTCTTTTTGTGTGTGTCTGGGTTTATATGGACTTAAAATTTCGTCAATGTTATCTGCTAGGTGATGCTCTTCCTTCACTACGATTTCATGGGGAGTTGGGATACTCCTGTGGGATTGAGTATCTGCAATGTTGCAACACTATGATTAATCAGTCAGATGTTCGATTAGATTGGACAGCCTAGGTTGTTGGCTGTTTTTTTGATTCGGCAATGCTTAAAGTTACCTGGATTTGCTCTCCCATTAGGGGCTGTTTGGCCTATTTTAGGAGCTAAATAAAGTAGCAGAACTGATGTCTTTCGGTTTCACTTCCTCGTTAAAAGAAAGCATTCCCCAGGCATAGAAATTCCTGTTGTTTTTAAGGTAATAGGCTAATAGATAAAAACCAGTTTCACCATCAACATTTCAGTTGATCGTAGAGTATAATTGAAGTTGCAAATTTGGCTGAGGAGAACAAATTTTGTTGGACAGAATATGATCCTTGGTGTCTCTGCCAGTCCATCTTGATGTAGTCCACTTTTGCCCGACAATCATTCACTTTTTGAGTCTTTACTGACAAAGTGGTTCCAGGGGTCGGCCTAAAAGCCATAGAAATGGTGAGGGGTCGGTTAGCTTCAGGCTGGCAGCTGCTATCCAAAACCGCATTACGTACTTTATTTCTAAACAAATACTCCGTACCTTTTTTTCCCCCATTAACTTTGCGTAGCTATGCAGCAGAGTAGAAGATGCCCTGAATACCCTGATCATCAACTTACCCTTATTTAAACGCCCTTGTGATGATTCCCCAAAACATGCAAAATTTCCTCTTCTGGGTCGGAAATTCGGTATAGGGATTACTAGGTGGAGGAATGGAAGAACAAGTTGAAGTGGTGGGGAGAGCATTTGTGGAACATTATTACAACTTGTTTGATAATGCCAGATCTTCTCTTGGTTCTCTTTACCAACCAACTTCCATGCTTACATTTGAAGGCCAAAAGATTCAGGGGGTTGATGAAATCGTTGCGAAGCTGGTTCAGTTGCCATTTGAGCAGTGCCGCCATGTGATCAGCACCATTGATTCTCAGCCATCATCTTTTGCAGGAGGCATCTTGGTGTTTGTAAGTGGAAGCCTCCAACTTCCAGGAGAAGATCATTCTCTGAGGTTTAGTCAGGTAATTTCTGGCACTGAATGCAGCATTTGATTCCATTCATATTGAAAACCTACATTTTCAGTCCCTTCCCTTCTTCATACCAGATTTTGAATTTGTGGGAACCTTAACTGATCCCAATGTCTTATTTCAAATAACAAAATCAAGAAAGCTCAGGATGCCGCAATCATCTTTGTAGCAATTTTAATTTTCTTGATAATTTTATGAATGAATGAATCCCTGACGGAAACGATGTATACATTGGAGGGTACAGATGTTTCACTTGATCCCGGCTGCAGAGGGAAGGTTTTTCGTGCTCAATGACATATTTCGCCTGAATTATGGTTGAAAATGTGTTTCCATTCCTGGCATTCGTTTGTTCAAGAAGACAAGAGAAGCCCCCGCTACTACTCTATTGGTGGAGGGATCAATTCAATTATTATTATTATTGTTGTCATTTTTGGGATCAATTCAATTTAAGTGTGAAAGCATTCAGCCCACTTTGTTCCATTCTTGATGCCATGGCGCATTTATGTTTAAAGAGCTCGAATTGAGTTGAGGAGTTAGAGATGGTTTGTTGCTACAATCTGTATCACTAAATGCTTCTAATAAAAAGAAGAAGAAGATGAACTGTAAAACAACCCAAAGATGGATTGGCCTTAAAGCTTTAAGACATGAATCAAGGCTGTTGAATGTACCTCATAAGCTAGATCAGACCTGGTGAAACCAAGGTACAGAAACTGTATCATATATTGAGAAAGGTTATAGGATCATTAGGTTCCTTAGGAAACACCTTGCTTCTTAGGAAGAGGAGTTGCCTTAGATTTACAACTTAGAAGACCCATAATGCTTAGAATACCAGGTATATACTTCATTTGATTCAAATAGATCCTAGTGGATATAGCTATTGTTAGAAAAAACAGGGTATTACTAGTTATCGCAAACTTGAAGAAACTAAGAGAGAATATTTTTTCCACATCTTGGTCTGCAGAGAAAGAAGCCTTTTTATAACTTCCATAATGCAGGAACATGTTGGGTAACAAAGCATTTCAATGCTAGAATTATACCCTTTGAAAGAAAAGACACAACACACTAGAGTTGTACGCCTTGAAGGAGAAGACACAATGCCAAAAAATGCTACTTTTCAGTGTTGCACTGACTATTATCCGTTCTTCTCTTACAACATAACCCAAGACCACTTAATGTATTAAACCAACCATATTGGAAACCAAATTTCCAAAAATCCCCCACTTGATTTAAGACATAAAACTCGATCATGAGAATTATACTTCAAGTATGGTGATTGGCGTCTTAAACCACACCATAGTGGAATTAGATCACAAACTAGGTAAACAAATGATGGGACACTTTGGTGTTCCAAAAACTTTGCTTGTTTTGCAAGAAAACTTCTTTTGACAAATGTGAAGAAGCATGTGGTGAAATTCATAGGCAGATGTGTGGTTTGTAGAGCTGCGAAATCCACCACAAAGGCCCATGGCTTCTACACTCTTCTACCAATACCACCGTCCTCGTGGACATATATCTCAATAAATTTTATCATATGATTACCGAGATCACAGCTTGGGAGTGATAGTGTATTTGTAATTGTTGAGCGTTTTTCTAAAATTGCTCACTTTTACCTTGCTAGGAAAACGTCATATACCTTTCATGTTGCTAACTCTTCTTTGCAGAAATTGTTAGATTGCATGGATTGCCAAGGACAATAGTTTTCGACAGAGATGTGAAGTTTTTAAGCCACTTTTGGAAGACGTTTTTGGGGAAAACTAGGAATGAAACTCCTATTTTCGATCATAGCTCACCCTCAAACACATGCTCAAACAGAGGTCGTAAACAGAACTCTTGGTACTATGGTACGTACCATAATCAAGAAAAATTTGAAAGTTGGGATTGGTGCTTGCCCATTTTCGAGTTTGCAACCGGACTGTGCACTGCACTACCAACTATTCTCCTTTTGATGTTTTTTATGGTTTTAATCCCCTAACTCCCCTTGAATTATCTCTTTTACCTGTTCCTGACTATCTTAATAGGGATGGAGCTAAGAAAGCAGAAGCTATGTAAAAGTTATATGCTAAAGTCCGCGGGAACATTAAGAAACAGACTCAGCATTACACACGCCAAGCTAACAAAAAACGAAAGGAAGTAGTCTTTAAACCCGGTGATTGGGTCTGGGTTAATATGTGCAAGTAGAGATTCCATGCATCAAGAAATGCTAAATTACACCAAAGAGGAGAGATGGTCCCTTCAAAATTATACAACGCCTCAACAATAACGCTTATAAGCTAAAACTGCCTGGTGAGTATAACATTTTTTATTTTTTGTTGTTTGAACCTGCATATGCATTTGATTCGAAGATGAATCCTCTTCGGCAGGGAGGGATTGATGAGAACATCAGAGGGGATCAAGATCCACAAGCAGAGGGAAGTTTAGCAACTCCATCCACTCCCACATGCTCTATAAAAATTCCCATGAAAACAAGGGGAAATGCGAAACATGTTAATGAGAGGAAGGCTGCGGGTCCAAACACTAACAAACGAGATCCTTTAGTCAATATTGTTAGGCCTATGGTGAGAAATAGGAAAAAGAAGGTGCAATAAGCCTTGCAGCTAATTATCGAGCAAGCCCAGCAACATGCCCAAGCCCAATTACTCCGAGCCCAAGATTGTAAGTTTGACTTGTCTTACAGAAGAGGGACTTGAAGAGCAAATTAATTGAAGATTTGAGCCCAAAATAAAGGATATCAATTGGGCTAAGAAGAGAAGAAGAAGTCATTCAGGCCTAGGCCCATGTTTATGTCTCCCTATTCCCTCTTCCAATAGGATTGTACTTTATGTTTTCTAGTTCGAGAAGGTTTTGTACATTTATCCTATTACTAGAAGGATAAACTGAGTTTTTCCTTATTTATTAGAATTTTATTTGTATTGTAGTACGAGCTCTAGTGGCAAAAAATATGAGTCACTCGGAGTTAGAATATGATTTGTTTTTACAATCACCCTTTCATTAGAATTGGATGATTACGTTTCTAGAATAGGAAGAAAAGAACTTGTAACCTATAAATAGGCCATGTATCACACAAAATTACACAGATGTTTTGAATAAATTGATAGCTTTCGTGTGAGTTAAGCCGTCATAATTCTCTTTCAAGAGTCTAAGGTTTAGGTTGAACTTTACGCCTTGTTTCGATATGCGAACTAAAAACCATCATAAGCCAATTATCCACCCTTGATAAGCTGGAAATTAAGTGGTGGATTGAATGCAATTTGAGGGCTGTTTTGAGGGATTTAATGAGCTAATAGGCTAGTTTTTACTTGCAGGGGAGACTTCATGAAGGAGAGCAAAGAAAAGAGATTTTGGCAGATTTTGGAAGAAGTTGGAAGCTGGGAAGAAAAAAAATCTAATTGGACTGGATTGAAGGAATTAAGAAGGAAGAGAACAAAAAGATTTGGGCTTTATATTGAGACCCATAATTAATTTCTGTGAAAGGGAGTTTCCAAAGTTAATTAGGATTGGGTTTAATATTTAATTTGGTGTTTATTTGGCATTATGGTGAGCCCAATAAGAGAAAAGGGAAGTTTAATTAGGTTTTGGGGTGACTACAGTGGCGACGGATGTTTTTGGTACTAAGCGTGACTTTTTGGTACAAGAGGGGAACTCACGTTTTAGCAACACGTTGGCCGGCAGCTTTGGTGCTAGGTGTGCGGCTGCTACTTCTAGTACTATTCTTAGTCTCTTAATTTTAGGTTCAATTCATGAAGAACAGTGCGCAGCTAGTATATTGACTACTTAGTTTTATTCTTTTGCCTTAGCTTGAATTCATGTCGCATAAACTATTTATTATTTTTAGATTTACAATTATGAGTAGCTAAATCTTTAATTCTAGTCAGAGGAATTACACCCTAGATGTGAATTAAATTGTGAGATCAATTTGTTCTGAATATCAATTGATTTTTGATTATTTATTTATTCTCCATTTTGTATGTTAGATTATTTGGCATTAATTGAATAGCTGGTAGCATTCAATTCTTCCTAGGTAGTCTAGTCAACTCGAATACACGAGGTTCGGTATTCCTAAGAGTTTCAATTCAACTAATCACGTGGTACGTAGGTTAGCGTTTTGAAGGGAATAAATAATCAACATACAATTAAACAAGGTTTGATTAATTGTAAATTGAATTGGGTCCTAGACTATCGAAATCAATGTTCTAGGAGGTTCCAGGACGGATATTCGATTATAGATGCAGTTAACGGAGGTTCCTTAATTGCTGGGTTAAATTTATAGGACGGAACTGTTAGGAGGTTCCAACAGGGAAAACCAATATAATTAAGGTTAATTGGGAAAATTTGTGCATCGAGAATCAATTTATCACATCAGGGTGGAAACAATTCCTTTGACTAGATCATTTCCTAAATTTGATTTAAGCAAATTCCTGTTTTCTTTATTAATTTTAATTGAAGTTTATTTAAGTAGATTAAATTCTCAAAAACCCCCTTTTTGGTTACCAGTTTCTGATTTAATTAATTCACTAACCTGCTTCCTGTGGAGACGATCCTGGGAATCAAATCAATATTTTTGTTTTTCGGGATGTGGTGTTTTGTGAGACAGAGTATCCTGGTATTGGTAATACTGAATAATCAGCTGGTTTTTCACATTTGGATTCTTTTTTCTTTTTTTTTTTTTTTATGATGAGGAGGATCATGTAACCACCGCCCCTGTCCCGTCCTTGCCTACGCCGTCCTCTGCTCCATCACCGGCTGCGGCGCCCACGGCAACCGCCAATGGCTACGGTGACCATCCGGGTCCTGCCGCACCCCCTCACATCTCGGGGGTACGGCCGCTCCTCTCTCGCCCCTTCTGGGCCGGGGTCATCGGCAAAAGCTTCCCTTCACACGGCTTCGAGGTTATGTCTCTTCTGTTATTTGCCCCCCTACTTCTTCAACAACTGTTTACCCTGTAGCATTGTCCTCCTCAGGTACTCCTTATCCCTTGACCAAGTATGTTACATATGATAATTTTTCATCTGCACATCGGGTTTTCTTGGCTGCTATCACTGTTGCAGAATAGCCTCGGACTTTTGGTCAGACTATAAGACATGAATGTTGGAGAGATGCTATGCAGGTTGAGATTTCTGCATTGGAACAGAATCATACTTGAGATCTGGTTGATCTTTTTGCAGGCAAACGAGCAATTAGGTGCAAATGGGTTCTTAAGATCAAGCATAATGCTGATGGCACTGTTGAACGTTACAAGACTCGCTTGGTCATTTTGGGCAACAACTAAGTTGAGGGACTGGATTATACTGAGACATTTGGCCCAGTTGCTAAAATGGCTACTATTCACATGTTTCTTTTTGTGGCAGCAGCTCAACAGTGGGAACTTCATTAGATGGATGTTCATAATGCATTCTTACATGGTGATCTTGAGGATGAAGTTTACATTAAGCTTCCTCCTGGTTTTCAATCAAAAGGTGATGGCAAAGTATGTAGTCTACATCGTTCTTTATATGGTCTCAAACGGGCTCCTCGCTGTTGGTTTGCCAAGTTAGCCACTGCTTTGAAACGGTATGGCTTCCAGCAGTCTTATTATGATTATTCTCTGTTTACCTTTCTTAAAGATTTTGTGCAGCTACATGTTTTTATGTGGATGATTTGGTGATTTCTGGCAATGATGATCATACCATCACACCTTTTAAGCATTATTTGAGTTCATATTTTCACATGAAGGATTTGAGTTTGTTAAAATACTTTCTTGGTCTAGAAGTTGCTCGTAGTCACAAGCGCGAATCCCTTTGTCAACACAAATACACGGTTGATACCATCACTGAGGTTGGATTATTGGGTTATAAGCCAGCTCTTTTACCTGTTGAGCAGAATCACCATCTTGCTCTGTTGCAGGGACTTGCGTTTTATGATCCTGAGGCCTATCTAGTCTCATCGGTCTACTTATTTATCTAATAGTTACTAGGCCTGATTTATCCTATTTTGTGCATGTGTTGTCCCAGTTTATGCAGCATCCTTTGTATGATCATTGGGAAGCAGCTTTTCGGGCTGTTCGTTATCTCAAATGTTACCCAGGGACAGACATTTTTCTTCATACGCAATCTTCACTTTCATTAACTGGTTGGTGTGATTCTGATTGGGCCGGTTGTCCTACTACTAGGCGTTCTCTGACAGGTTGGATAGTGCAGTTGTTTGATTCTCCTATTTTATGGTGCACCAAGAAACAACCTAAGGTTGCTCGTTCTTCAGCCGATGCTGAGTATCGAGCCATGGCAGCACAAACTGCTGAACTTAAATGATTCAAGGGTCTCTTGACATGTTTTGGTATTTCTCACATTTCCCCTATCTCCATGTTTTGTGATAGCCAGTCTGTTCTCCACATTCCAGCAAACCCAGTATTTCATGTGCGCACAAAATACATCGAGATTGATTGTCATTTTGTTCAGGAAGCCATTAATTGAGGTCTGATCGTCACTCAACATGTCTCCACATTACATCAATTGACTGACATTTTCACTAAGGCACTTGGGCATATGCAGTTCACTAGTTTACTTTCCAAGTTGGGCATTTGTGATCTGCATGCTCCAACTTCAGGGGGGTGTTGGTGTTATGATACTGTATTTAGAATTACTGTAAATATAGTAGTTTACTATATAATAGTTTCATATTTTCAGTTTTTCTAAGATTAAGAAACTAGTTCCAATCCTACATAGGAAACTTACAAACCTAGTTTCAATCCCTGTAACTATAAATATTTGTTTATATATCAGTGAAACATTTGTTTTGTACAAAATTCCTTCAAATATTTTGTAAGTATCGTCAAGTCCTAATATGCTTAGCAGTAAATACCCCCCACTCTTGCTGATACTGTATGACTATGTGTTTTTCAATAACCCCTACTACTACACACAAAGCAGTTAATACAGACTTTGTGTATGTTTTTACGTGTTTTGGAAATTAAGGTCTATAATTTCATCATTATAACTATTTATTTCCTTTTTTTTGTTGATTCGTGGTTCAACTGAGCACAGAGAAAAAATAAGAGAAGAAAGTAAAAAAAAACATAACTATATGAGAGAAAAACTATTCTCAATTTTTATATACAACTCATACAAGATACATAGCCTAAGTATCCCTAAGAATCTGATATATCATAACTGTACATATCCAAACAAATCAGCAATATTATCTTCACGAATAATAACAGAATATTCTCCAATACTCCCCCTCAAGCGGGATCCAGAGGATTAATGGATCCTAGCTTGCTTAAAAATCCTTGAAAATGTGCAGATGACAAAACTTTGCTGAAGATATCTGCCAGTTGATCACTACTCCACACATAGTGAGTATAAATAAGATTATATTGAACCTGTTAACGAATGTAGTGGCAATCTACTTTAATGTGTTTTGTTCGTTCATGAAATACAGAATTGGCCACAATGTGCATAGCAGCTTGATTATCACAGCAAAGCGTCATTGGTGTTTTGGATGAGTATCCTAGATTATCAAGGAGACATTTAAGCCACACAAGTTCACATGCAGTTGTTGCCATATCTCAGTATTCTGTCTCTGCACTGGATTGAGCAACAACATGTTGTTTCTTACTCCTCCATGAGACTAAATTGCTACCGAAAAAACACAATATCCAGTAGTAGATCGAGGGTCAAGAGTATTTCCTGCCCAATCGGAATCAGTATAACCAATGATGTTTGTGTACCATTGTTGGTCATCAGAAGACCACACCCTATTGTACCCTTCAAGTATCAAAGGATACATTTCACCAAGCTCAAGTAGTACTCAGTAGGTGCATGCATATATTGACTAATTACACTAACAACAAATGAGATGTTTGGCCTGGTTATGGTTAAATAAATCAATTTATCACAACCTTTTGATAATATTGTGGAGAATGAAGAGCCTGTCCTGGTGACCCAAGATGCATTTTACTGTCCAAGGGAGTAGCTATTTAGTATCCAGAAAACCTGTTTCTTGAAGCAAATCCAAGATATACTTACGTTGATTGAGATACAGTCCCTTGCTTGAAGTTTCCATTTCAATGCCAAGAAAAGATTTTAAGGGACAAAGATCTGTAATAGGAAATAGATGTTGAAGCCTCGTTTTTAACTTAGCTATAGAGTCAACATTATTTCCCGTAATAATAATATCATCAACGTAAATAAGCCATCAACTTATCATGCTTACCTTTGTGAATATATAGTGATGAATCTGCATTACTCTTAGAAAAACCAAGATTTCAAGACCTGAACTCAACTTGGCATACCATGCACTTGGACTTTGCTTCAAACCATAAATAGATCTGTGAAACCTACAAGTCAGATTCGGATTGTTACCTTGAGGATGACCGGGTGGAAGCTTCATAAACACTTCCTCTTCAAAGTCGCCTTGAAAAAAGCATTTTTGACATCCATTCGAGATAATGTCTTTCAATTGTTAATGGCTACAGATAAGAAAGCTCTCACAATGGTCATTTTGGCTACTGGAGAAAATGTTTCCTCGTAATCAATGCCAAATTGTTGAGTAAATCATTGAGCCACGAGACGAGCTTTATGTCATTCAACTGTCCCATTAGAGTTAAACTTGGTTTTGAACACCCATCGGCAACCTAAAGGTTGTTTTCCAATTAGAATAGCTTCAATTGTCCAGGTATTATTATCCGTAAGTACTTTGAGTTCCTCATACATAGCTTTTCTCCATATAGTTTGAGAATTATCTTCCTCAAAACTTTAGGTTCACGAATACTTGAGATTGCTTCAAGAAAAGTTGCATATGATTATGGCAAATTTTCATAACTCAAGCATGAAGTAACAGGATGGCTAGAAGAGTATGCAACGTAATCCTTCAATCTTTCTGGAGGGCTCTTAGAGGATTACATCGGGGCACAATTTCGATTACAGTTTCATCAGGAGGTAAAGATTCAGAAGAGTCTGCAGGGGTATTTGATGCTGAAACATGATCAATTGAAGCTAAATCAGATGTATCAACAGACAAAGGAAATAAATTCATTAGTACCTCCCATTTACTTGTATTCTCTAAATATGGAGTATTTTTCCCAAACCGAACATTTCTACTCACGTAGAGTTTTTGTATTGACGACATCATAGTGTAGGATCTTTAGGTATGATAAACAAAATTTTTACGCAGCGAAAATGCCTAATTTCTTTTTTTAGTGTTAATTAGCCCTACGTTTAAAATTTAATGCTTACCCTCATCGCGTAATCGGTTGCCGCGCCTGTATTATAATTGATGTTCGTTTGGGAATTTGGATCACCACCAAAGCACTTCAACATGAGATGCTCTCTACTCTCAAGCACTAGAGTTCTTTAAGAATCGGTGCTAGCGGTTTGCCTGCAGAGAGAAAAGTTTCTTGAAAGAATTTTGTAAAATTTTTCTTTTTAGAAAATCGCGTATCTCTCACTGACTCTGTCTCGTAGCTTTATAAACATAAGACTGAGTCAGTAAATCAGTTTTAGTAAATATTTAATTAATAAATAATTAATATAATATTTACTTTACTGATTTGGGTTTTACCAAAAACCCTTGGATCACCCAGTGACACATAGATCAGGCTGATGAGTCAAGAACCTTAATTTTTAATTAGGTCCCTTGATTTGTTATCTATTCCAATTCTTCCTGGGTACTTAATTAACTCTTAATTAATACCACAAAACTTTTTAATAATATTTAATTAAACTATTTAATCAAATATTATTTGTCTAAGTATAACAATTATACTTAGTGCAGACAATTATGTATCATCGAACTCTCTTATGTGTGATCCTGTATGCCCATTCCAAATTGACAATGGATAAATAAATCCCATTGATTAATCCATAAATCATTAGTGGTTTCTAGCAAGACATAATGACTACTCAATTCAGAATGAAGGGTCAAATGGTGATTCAACACAACCTTCCGAGCATACCACGTACGATCATCTACATCGATATTCAGTTTAGCATAAGGCATGGAACCATCATCCTTACTTAACTAAACGTTTACTTGATCTCTTAGTGACACTGATTTTATTCAAGCAACTTATCATTTCTTGGGCACGGCCATGCACTTCTCAGTTTACTATCAAGTGGCCAAGAGATGATCTCTTACTTAAGAGAGACTTGTAGTCCATCACTTCACCTACATACCTTAGCGTGACTCATAGTGTACCCAATCATACCTGTATTTGGCAACCTGTTATGGCCCCGTTAGGCGGATGTCAAAGCACACTACAATTCACCTAAGACCATGTAGTGATTTCTGGTCTAAGGATCCTCGTACGAGTACTACTCAAAAAAATCACTCATGATCTTAGCAATCCATTGAGTGTTTCTTTTGGTGGATCGTTTTCATGAATTGAAACATGCACAAGAATATTACATTCATGAAAATTAACTCATCTGATAAAAGATCAATCGAATGACAAATGTCTATTTACATAAATAGCCCTTAAAAGGGCACATTCACCAACAATCTCCCACTTGCCTGTTGAAGGGCTATGTCCTAAACATTTTAAGATCAAACACTATTACATGTCTCTTAAACTTTGACTGTGGTAGAGCTTTTGTGAGAGGATCTACTACATTGTCGTCTGACCCTATTTTGCATACTTTCACATATCCTCGATCGACGATCTCTCGAATGAGGTGATAACGTCTGAGTATGTGTTTGATCTTCTGGTGACTGAGGCTCATTTGCTTGTTCAATGGCCCTGTTATTATCACATAACATGTCTATTGGATCTTGGATACTCGGTATCACTCCGATGTATGACACAAACTTTCTCAACCAAACAGCTTTCTTTGCAGCATCTGATGTAGCAATATACTCAGATTCTGTTGTAGAGTCGGTTGTGGTATCTTGCTTCGAGTTTTTACAACTCACTCCACTGCCATTTAGGCTAAACACATAACCTGATTGTGACTTCATGTCATATTGATCTATTTGGAAAGCAACATCGGCGTAACCTTGTAAGACGAGCTGTTCTTGTCTTCCATACACTAGCATCAATCCTTTAGTTCTTTGTAAGTACTTTAGGATTGCCTTGACTGCAGTCCAATGAGCCATTCATAGATCTTGTTGGTATCTGCTAGTCATGCTTAGTGCATTTGCGACATCCGGGCGGGTATATAACATGACATACATGATAAACTAAATATTAAAAACTAATCTCTAGGATTTTCTAATTCTAATTGAAACTTAAGACTTAATTAATTAATTAAATAATTCCACTTTATTAATTACTTAATTAACCCTTAGGAATAATTAATTAAATAATTAATTCTACTTAATCAATTAACCCACTACAAAATTAATCATACCACTAATGGATTAATTTTGACACTACCATCCTACACCAGAATTGCTTCCGGAATAACTAAATTAATTATTCTTTAATCTCCTCACATCAAAGATACAGTGCTCATTAATTTATTAATTTACTGATAAATTAATTAATTAACTTCTTATAATCCGAGATTAGTACCACTCGACCTTTTTACTATACCGGACATAAGTTTACTGGTCGGGTTTAGTATAATAAACATAACGAGCTCATATCGAGAGCACCATCGCCCCGAACGTATTGGTACATGGTTTCCTTTCGACAAGCAACAGCACACCAAGCAACTAAATACGCGCACCAAACCTACGTAGACTATTGGCCACAAATGACCTCACCCATTGGCAGATCAAAGTATACTATGTCTAATCCTCATGCCCGCTCAAGTCTAGGGATTAAGAGATAGAATACAAGGAATGAATAGTCTATTAAATCAGTATAAGACAATTCATCCTAAATGGTCAAGTTCAATAAGCCCCGGGCATATTTATATGATTCAATTAATTTAGACAAACCAATTTCTGAATCACATAATAATATAAATCGACAGTGTATCCAAAACTGTTTCGGTTACGAGCCACATTTATATATTATGTCTTTTAACCAGTGATGAGATCTACTGTGTCATACCAGACACCTCATCATCTAATTACATAATATAAATGGACGACATATGCACAACATATAAACTAAAACATTCAATCGAAAGTATAATACAAGCATAGTTTAAGTATTCAACGCTAACGGGTTCTGCCTTCTCCGCATTTTTTGGGGCAGTGACTTTGGTGGATCAGAATTTGAGGCTGCTGCCGTTGAACTTTGGTTTCTATCAGTGAGTTTTGGGGGATTGATTTGGCTGAAGCATTATCTTGGCGGGATTGAGGGTGTAGTGTTTATCGGCGGCTTGATAACCCGATTTTCCTCCGGCAGCGAGGCTTTCCGTTTCTCTTCCTCCAGGGATTGGGGCAGAGCTTTGGTTCCCTTCTTGCTTTCAGCCTTCTTGTGACCCTTTTTTTGCATTCTTCGCAGTATGAGGGAACAAATTCATACGTGAATTTTTGATCTTTGGGTTTTCCTTTCTGACCAATAGCTATTCTTTCTGGCAGCTCTAATAAATTTACCTCCACACAAAACCTTGAGACTAAGGGTCTGGACTGATTTTTCGTCTGAGCAGCCACCTGAAGAGGGTTTCCAATTGCTGAGGCCATGGAGTACAAAGATTGAGGGTTGGAATATTCCAAGGGAAGCTCATGGAGAGACAATTAAATCGAAGCTATTGGGGGTTCTTCTTCAAACTGAAAGTGGGTTGTCCAACGGAGCAATCTCATCTGAAATCCGTTGACGGTCTACCTTCCACGTAGTCAGCACCGCTGGTAGTTCGCATAAAGTTGGAAATGGAATAATACGTGGAGAGGGTTGAGTACGCTAATGTCCAGCTGACCGAGGAGGCTCAGATTTCCAAATTCCGTTATGATATCTTTCAATTTTGGGCGGCCGAACGAAAATTTATTGACAAGACACATCCGATGCGGTGCTGCTAACTTCTCGATTTCATCTTCCTTGTAGAACAAGTGTGGCTTACCATGTATAAATTCAATTGATTTTTGTTTTGGGAAGTCCGATTGTGTTGGGTTTTCTTTGAACAAGTTAGCGAAAGTTCTGAGGTTCTGTTTTGAGAGGGAATGGAGTGGGTGAGGCTGCCAGTGGAGTACGACGGCTTCATCTGGGATCCAAGTCGTATTAGGGTTTTGAAGGTTCCAAGTCGTATGGTTTTAATTCAATAAAAAATTTTACTAGTTACTAGCTCAATTTTTAATCTCTATCTTTCCAATTTAGACTAAACACCTTCCTTCCCCTTCTCTCTTATCTCCTTTTAAGCAAAAGAATAATTTTATCAAATTAGAACGATAATATTTAAAACTGAGGCGGTAACTACCAATACCCTTCAATAAACTTATCAGGATAATCTTGTAAAATGCATAGACTTTGATTTAATAAAGGATATTGACTCTCCCCCTCAAAACTCGGTTAATATATTTAATTTCTTTAATTACAAATATAAAATACATCAAAGATTCAGAGTAAGAAAACGCATAAAAAAAAGCATTAATTTATTCTATCCAAAATTTTCATACAGATTAATACGTAGGACTTTGAGAGGTTCTTAACTAATCGTTATGGAAATTCCAGGATGATGGCATAATCAGGACCAAATTAATGAACTATTTGGGTCATGAGATGATTTGAAGAGGTTCAATCAAATTGAAGAGGACTTGGTCGTGAGTCTGACCATCTTGAACACCAAGTTCATCTTTTTGGTAGATATAATGGGCTGCTCTGGCTATCTTGATTATGTTTCTGATAGGTTCCTGAACAAATGGAGTACTTGTCTTGATGGAATGACCATTGATCTTTCTCCATGTTTTCATAATTAAGTTGTTGATATGGTCCCTTGCAACTTCTTCAGAAACATTTGCTTCTCGCATGTGACATAAGATTGATGAAGAGGCATCTTCTCTTTCTAGTTCAGCTTGTAGTGTTCAATGAATCCATTTTTACCAATTCAACCATTTTCTTGCTGAATTTCAGTTGCAATCTGCTCGGTAGTGTTCAATGAATTCATATTCTGTCTTGAAGGTGTATCGTTGAGTTGTTCCTTTAAAAAATTCCATAATTTGACTTTTAACAGAACGTAATTGTTGTTCCATAGCTTGTCGCACATGGAATGATTACTTGAATGCAATATTTTCCATTTTTTAACTTAAGAGGCTGACTCACATGATGTGGAATATAGACTTCAAGGATGGGGGAAAATCGTCCATCCATAAATATTGCTATATCAGTCAAACAGGTC
Organism: Knoxia roxburghii; assembly: GCA_030378225.1. Classification (NCBI taxonomy): domain Eukaryota; kingdom Viridiplantae; phylum Streptophyta; class Magnoliopsida; order Gentianales; family Rubiaceae; genus Knoxia; species Knoxia roxburghii. The sequence goes on along the minus strand of CM059420.1, from coordinate 36,037,662 downwards.
TAAATTATGAACAAACAAGCCGAATATACTGTCGAATTTTGTAATGGTTGGAGAAGCGTTGGATTACCGATGTGGGATTGGGGTAATGTTAATAGTTATGTATATTAATAACATGGCCATGGAATAGAATCATGCTGTAGCTGAGCTGACCACGGATCAAGTATATGTCAATATAGAAATGACATTCATCATCACCATCGCGGCGTGCTTCTCTCACTCCCTCTCTTGATATACCAGATGCAAACTCAACCCTCAATCAAAATCTGAATCTAAATTTGTACTTTTTCTGCCCAGTACGTCTTTTCTGATTTCATTTCATGGTTCTGCAATTCTTCATGAATTTTGTATTCATGTTTGCTGCTCAGTAAGTCTTTTGTTAACTTTCACTGCACACTAGTTTCATCTCAAGATCAAGATCAAGATACGGATCTGTTTGCTGATGACAAGATCAAGTCATGCTCTTTTCTGTAAAAAAAATTATTTGTGGGTGCATATGTTGAACAACTCTGTTTTCCCGAAACTAATGATATATTTTAGCTATCAATATATTTAATGAGAGACCTAATCTAATAACATAAACTATAAAATTGTTCGTGTTTTGCAGATATCAATAACCACGGATATATATATATATACATATATATTATATAGTTGATGAATTTAATTGGAAGGCCTTCTTCAACAAGGAAGTTGAGGTATGTACTCCATTTCTAACATATTTAAGTTATATTATTGTTTGTTTGCTGGTTTAATGATGTGAGATGAAACATCAATTCTTAAATTTATTCAAATAATGAAACTTATATGTAACTGTTGAAAGATTTTAGAATGAATTCAATGAAAGAAGAGAAAACAGAAAACTAACTCTGCGTGAAAAAACTGAACTGATTGAATTGATTGCTTCTAAAATGTTACACATATATACATGTGAGCTAGAAAAACTTAAAATTACAGCTTGGTTACGTAATTAAACATCAAAACTACTCTAATTATGTACAATCAAAGCTGCAGCTTCATGTAACCCTAACAAAACTAGTAAAGCTGCCAACTGCCCAAACCAACTCTAAGTAATAAGGATATGTATTAATTCTTTGTTTTTTTAAAAAAAAAAATTGATATATCTTCTCATATTCATCTCTTGTTAACTTAAACTTATAACCAACTTATGAGAAGTGTCAACTATTAAACTACAATTTACCTGTCGCCTTTGCCTCTCTTTGTTCTTCTTACTGGTTCAGTTCCATTTTCTCCTTTGATAAATTTCGATCTTTTATGAATAGTGAAATTTATAATTTTTATATACAATTTATTGGTTGGCAGTGGCAGAACCAGAAAGAACCAGGAAAATTTTAATGAGGGTACTGTTTGGTACTCCCTCCGTCCTTAATTAATAATCGTTTTAAACTTTTTACTTTGTCTTTTTTTAAGAGTCACTCTACATTTTTCTAGATATCATTAATAATTTTTTCTTTCTTTAACCTTCTCTTTTGTTATTGGACACATAAATATTTATCATTTGAGGTATGAATTCATTTAATGGTGAAGGATAAATAAGACAAATTTATCAATACATCCAATCATTTACTCATTTCCTTAATAATTGTGAAATTACTAAAACGACATATAAATGTAGACGGAGATAGTACTTGATTAAATTCTTGAATATGTTACAAACCTCTTAAACATAGACTACTCAGTACTCACTTTTAATTTGGACTTGTATAATTATTTTGCATTGATATGTTTGATGAAATCACTCATTTCCTCAATGGTGTACCAATTAAAGATTTCTGTGGAAGCCGGCTATTTGTTGCTCAAAAGGGGCTCAATCTTGATAGTGTCTCTCATAAGGAATACCAGTAGTCTTATGAGAAGACAGGAAATGGAAAGGGAAACCTATCGAACCTGTCTTGGTCCTGCAATCCAACGCTTGGAAGAGGGTCCCGTTAAGAGGGATCTGAAATTCTTAGAAATGTTTTTGTGGGGGTCAATATATTGGGAAGAATCAGAACATGATCAGCATGTGTCCTCCATTATTCTGTACAAGTTGGTGCCTGAATTATACCAAATAGTTGATGGCTTGGAAGATGGAGAGATAATAGAATGGGACGCAAGGGAACATCATTTGAATGGGATAATCAAAGAGTGTAAAAAAAGTACCAGGGAAAGTTGCATTCTCTCATTGGGCGGCGGCGGCGGCGGCGGCACGTTAGAAAGCAACTCTTTCCAACACAACCCGAGAATGTTTCTTGATATTGAGAAAGATGTTGCCTCTTTGGCTGATTATATCTTAGAGAATCTCCAGGCTCTGCTGGACTCCAAATTTGATTTGAACTCTTATGTGGAGTCACAAATTACCTTCATTCAAGAGAAACTTGGGGGATTTTCTAGTGACTTTCTCAATTATTCAAATACTAGAGTCAAGAAACTGAGAGAATTCATATTTGAAACTCAAACTTGGATTTGTCACATCTCACGTCTTGTGTGCCTGTACTGGATTGATGGGATGAATCAGAGCCTGGCATCTGCAATGGAGACACTCCTTTCTTCTTTGATGCCCTACACTCCAGGGGTCATAGCATCCTACTTTGAAGCTACAATGATTCCACAACTCTTTGCAAGTTATTTTGATTTTCTTCTTGAAGATTTTGCTATATCTATCAAGGGTGAAGTTGATTTCCTTCGTGAAGGGTTGATTTTCTTGGTGTCATTTGTCATGGATCCCACTGAGGAGGATTCCGAAGATATAGAGCAGATTTTAGCACAAATCAACTCCATCATCAATGCGTTGCCGTCTCTCATCGCCTTAATCCAGCTAATTATGAAGTGAATGGAGGTGTTTACAAGCATATATTTTCCAGCTTCCTACAGAAGATCGATGGAGTGAAAGCAAAAGTAGGAGAGCTATATCTTAATTTGACTCTTGCAGGCTCCTCACAATTGAATTCTCCCAAAACGCATCCAGTAGGATTTCTTGATTTGCTTCTCAGAACAATTCAAAGGATGCTAAAAGCAAAGGTAAATATTGTTCCTTCTACAAAGCATCACATTGCATCAATCCAGAAACAGTTAAAGTTACTCAAGCCATTTCTCCAAGGTCATATTTCATTGCAAAATGGAGACAGAGAATTCAAGGATCTTTGGACTCGAACAATTGATGTGTTGTACCATGCATCATATGTTACCAAGTTTTGTCTTGCCAAGAGCTGCCCTTTCTGGTACAGGATTGTAACCCTTCCAAATGTCATTGAAAACATAAATCTTATCAAGACTGAGTTCCAAAAGATTGAAGATAGTGTCATGTACAAAAATAAGATTCTCTGTGTTGATCAGATTGATTATAGTATTGCTCCACCACCAGAATCTACCACAAAAATCAAAGAGGTTTTTATAGGCTTCAAAAAAGATGTCGAATCCTTGGTTGAATATCTTATTGGAGGACAAAATGATCTAACAATTATCTCCATTTCGGGAATGCCTGGCCAAGGCAAGACGACCTTAGCCAGTAAAATTCACGATGATGCTAGAATTCAACATCGTTTTTACAAAATTGTGTGGTGCTATGTCTCTAAAGAATGTAAAGATAGAGACTTACTGATCAGAATCGGGAGTGAACTTCTTGGGCCTCATGTCAACAGTTTAGAAACAGCAGATATAGCAAACGGTATTAGAAGAAAATTAAAGGAACAAAGATACATGATTGTGATGGATGACATTTGGGATGTGGATTTATGGAACCAAGTGCGAATATCATTCCCAGATAACGGCAATGGAAGTCGAATCTTGTTTACTAGTCGAAATCATGATCTAGCTTCACAAACTAGAATGATTTCTATTTCACATCCCCTTCGATTGTTTTCTAAGGAGGAAAGTTGGGAGCTGATGCAAAAGAAATTAATTTCTAGTAGTGGTGGATCAGCTGCACTGGAATTTTTGGAGATTGCAGAACAAATTGTAAAAAATTGCAAACGCTTGCCTCTTGCAATAGCACTGATTGCCTCTCTTCTTCAGAGGAATGAGGGTAAGTTGGATTTGTGGAATGAAGTGGCTGAGAATTTGAAATCACACCTTAAGGATGAAGGGTGCATGAATGTAATCGAGTTGAGTTACAAATATTTACCAGAGTGTTTGAAACCATGTTTTCTTTATTTTGGAGTATTTCCAAGGGGTGAAGAAGTTGTTGCTGGTAGACTGAAGCGGCTTTGGATATCAGAGGGATTTATTAATGATGACGGTGAGATGCAATACTCAGAAGAAGCTTTGGCAAAGGAGTATTTGGATTACTTAGTTTCTCAAAATTTGGTTATTGCGGTTAAAAGAAGTTCAGTGGGTGGGATAAAAACATGCAATCTCCATGATTTGGTGTATGATTTGTGCTGGAATAAGGCAAAAGAAGAGAATTTCGTTAATTGGATAGACGAAAATGTTGTGGATCAATGTAGCCTTAAGTATAATCATCATCGGCTTTCCATTTGTCCACTTGACCCTTTCCTAAAGTCAAAACCAATTTGTACTAGAACGGGACTACCAACATGTCAAATGCATTCCCTTTTGTGGCATGCTCAGGGACAATTTTCTGAATTCCGTTTTGGAATTTTTAAGAGGTTGAAAGTTGTCACCGTGTTGGATTTGGAGGGAGTGATACTTGGATGTGAAAATTTCCCTAAAGTTTTGATGTCATTACTTCAACTGACATACTTGGCTCTAAAATTTGATGGGGAGATTGATGGTATGCCAATTTCAATAGCCGACTTGTGTTATTTAGAAACTCTGGTGATCAAAGCGAGAAGATTTACAGACCCTTTGCCGGTCTCCATGTGGAATATGAAAAGGTTAAGGTATGTTGATGTCCCTTGGAATACATGTCTCCATTTAGAAGACGCTACAATTGAGCAGATTAATAATTCTTACTCCTTAACAGTACTTGGTACGCTATGTTTTGCTAATGATTGCAAGACGGAAGAGTTGTTGAGAAAGTTGGCAAGGCTTAGAAAGTTGAAGTGCAGTAATCTTAAAATCCAGAAGAAGAAGGACGACTGTAGTAAGTGGACATCAACCATCTTTGGATCTCTAACGCAACTGGAGTCTCTTAAATTACTGGGTTTAGAATTGGCAGCTCCATATGAGATATTTCAGCCATTATTATAATTCAGCTTTCCTGAAAATCTTAAGAAATTGTGTTTGTTTGACTTAAAGTTGCCCTGGAGTGACCTATCAGCAATTGGAAAACAGTTACCTAATCTCCTTACTCTTAAATTATTGTGGAGAGCATTTGAAGGGTGTAGCTGGACTCTAAAAGACGGAGACTTTCCAAAACTCAGATATTTAAAATTGAGTATAGATATTGAAGAAATAGATGTATCCATTTGTGACGACAACCCTTTTCCTTGTCTTGAGCAACTTCTTGTGCAGTACTGTTATAGGCTTAATCAAATTCCGTCCATTTTCGGAGAAATTGCTACCTTGAACTCCATCACGATTAAGGGGGACTGTCGTCAACAGCTCAAAGAATCAGTTGAACAAACTTGCATGTCCAACGAGACTTAGGGAACGACCAGTTTGAGGTGGTATTTATGAAATAGAAGAGCCCCCTGTTGAAGAATCATTTGTCCGTGATTGGATAATGAAAGAGGCCATGCATGGGAGAACATGTATGTTTTCGTCCCTTTTCTTTGTTATTATTATTTTTCCTTATTTCCAATCAATGTTAGTAATTTGTTTGTGTTCTAATTGAATCTAACTATCCTAGCTACAAATCGGGCACATGCCATGAAGCTCTTAATGATTGGAGAAGAAAGAGAAGAAATGGAGTGTACAACTTTTATCAGGTTTATGTGGCTATCCCTCTTGCATCTTGACATTTTCTTTTCTATAAATCTTTAATCGTTCATAAAATTTGATTGCTTTAGTCAATTTATTTGGAAGAATTTTCTTTTTCACTCACATTTGAAATATTATATGAGTTCTCTTGACTCCTAAAATTAGTGAGTTCCAGCATTTATGCATCTTTAATTAAACAGTCACTACCTATCCATCTTCAAATCCGGACCATAGATTTGTGAGCAATTCTTTTGATGTTCTCACTATGATTGTGAATCCTATTGAAGATTCATATAAGATAAAGGTTGCTATTCAATAAACTTATCAGGATAATCTTGTAAAATGATGCATAGACTTTGATTTAATAAAGGATGCTTGACTGACTCTGCGCCTCGGTTAATATATTTAATTTCTTTAATTACAAACATAAAACACATCAAAGATTCAGAGCAAGAAAACGCATAAAAAATCATTAATTTATTCGATCCATATGTAGGAATTTGAGAGGTTCTTAACTAAATCGGTATAGAAATTCGAGGAAGATGGCATGATCTGTTGGGTATATTTTTATATCCATGTTTCAAAGACCTAGTTGTTTATGCGGAAATACAATCAATAAAATAAACAACTAAGTAAATACACAGATTTACGTGGTTCAATTCTCAACAGATCTACTCCACGGCAACAACACACAACTTCACTAATATAGGAATAAAAGAAGTTACAAAGTATATTTTTCTCTCTCAACACACTATGTTTCTCAAACACTCAATTTCATACCTATGCCAATGAATACCCTCACTGCTGCTTACAAACGTATATATTTATATTAAAGTGCTACAAACCCTGTTGGACTCAACTCTAACCTTCTTTAAAATAGACTTGGGCTTTGAGTAGTTAATCCAACAATTCCCCCCTCGACTCAAAGTCCCAAGTATCTCAATTTTGTTCAAAAAAGAGACTTGCTTCTTCTTTGGCTTGAACCTTTTCTCTGTGAATTCCAAGCGAACCACAAAACTCATTTTTTGAATTACCAACATGAAAGATGTGATGATCACTTTTCACACCTTACAACACCAACTCATCTCCCTTGAAAACTTTGCAAAGATCACTTTCACCAACGAACTTGTACCTACAAGAACATAATTCTCCCAATGAAATTATGTTATCACAACAGGTATGCACAAATCTCACATTAGCTAATTTCTTGACTGTGCCATTGTGTGTCTTGAGGCGTGCAACACCAACACCCTCAATTTTCATATTCTCACCATTGCCCACAATGACATGTCCAAAATCTCCATCAACTTGCAAAGTATCAAAAGAAGATTTTTCTCTACAAATGTGCATTGATGATGCACAATCCAATACCAACTGTGAGCTATACCCAGGAGTGCTCCTCATCACCAATAGCTCATCCTCTTACATAGCATTTACATATGAGTCATTCGCATAAACTTTCTCTCTGCCCTTTGACTTCCTCAAACTCTTCAAGTCCTCTTTTATAAGAGGGCATTTCCTTTGGTTATGACCTTTTTCACCACAATAATGACACTTATAATTACTGTACCGAGATCTCCCAAGCGAATCACAAGCACCACTAGAACGACTCCTTCCACGATTTGAACCATTTGCGACAGCAATAGTTTCTCCTTCTTCAGGCACATACCTTTTTCCCATCATTTTCTCATTCTCTCTCAATTGAGTTAGCACCTCACCATAACCCAATGTAATCTTCCCAACAAGCATTGTCTACACCAATGGCTTATAGGATGATCGCAAAGAAGACAACAACAACAACAAAGTCTGCTCTTCACTATCAACTTCCTCTCCACTTTTTTGAAGCTGATACGCTAGCGGTCCAAACGCATTCAAATGATCAAGAAGATTTCCCCCTTCCTCCATCTTCAAACTATAGAGGTCAATCTTCATCAACAACCGGTTAGTTAGTGACTTCGACGTATAAATACTCTGCAACTTATCCCAAATAACCTTTGTTGTCGTCTCTTTCATGACGTCATATTTCACACTAGGAGCAAGTGCAAATCGAATGGCACTACCTGCATGCTTTTGCATCTCGACCCACTTTCTTTCATTCACGTCATCAGATTTGTTCTCTTCAAGGGCCAATCAAGCTTCTTCATCGCAAGTAAATTCTTGATTATACGCTGCCACATAGTAAAATCTAGCTTCCCATAAAAAATGGGTTAATTAACTTTCGTTCCCCACATCCTCAAGAACCTTCTACGGCCCCTAAAAACACTTCACTCGACCAAAAAACCACCAAAAGAAATTTAATTTGACAAAACGGATGCCAAAAAATGGACTTTGCACGTCGAAATTAGGAGGGAGAGGTCACTGGAAAATTTTGCTGACGTGGCAGTTGACTTTGACCAGTCAACTTTGATCTTGAACGATGACGTGGCAACAAAGATGCGCAACATGTGGAAAATCAAAAATCGAAATGAGGCGTGTGAAAACCCTATTGAAAAACCCTAGATGCCTATTAAACGGACGGTCCACAACGCTCCAATTTCAAGTCGCAATATCTCAAGATTCGACAGTTGGATTTGCACGAAATTTTGACACAAAGTCAATTTCACTACGAAAATTTCAGATCTGGTGTCTGATCGGCCATATCTCACTCTATGCGATCGAAACTTGATCTAAATTCTTGCTTCTCCGATTTCTCCCACTCTGATGATCCAAACTGCACAAAACTAGGTCAACCAGCGTATTTTGATGCAAAGAATTTAGTTGCAAACTCCGATCTGCAAAATAAATTCACTTTGATGTTGATCTCAATTTGACACCTTCCTACAACAACAAAAACTTGTCCCAAAGTTTGAACCTTCAGCTCTGATACTACTGGTTGGGTATATTTTTGATACCCACGCTTCAAAGGGCTAGTTGTTTATGCGGAAACACAATTAATAAAATAAACAACTAAGCAAACACACAGATTTACGTGGTTTGATCCTCAACAGATCTACTCCAAGCAGCAACACACAACTTCACTAATATAGGAATAAAAGAGGCCACAAAGTATGTTTTTCTCTCCCAACACACTATGACTTTCCAACACTCAATTTTATGCCTATGCTAATGAATAACATCACTACTGCTTACAAACTCTAGTACAAAAGCATATATTTATACTAAAGTGCTACAAACCCTATTAGGCTCAACTCTAACCAACTTTAAAACAGACTTGAGTTTTGAGGAGTTAACCCAACATGATCACGACCAAATTAATAAGAAATTATACCATGTATCATGGATACATGTACCTACCTTCTATTTATAGTAATTTTTGCATGACAGCTATACACTTCCTAAATATTGTAAGTTTCGCCGACGCGCGCGTTTTTTTTTTTTCCTCGCTGAGTCCACCACGTCTCAGAACAACTAGCATCATGTCCAAAAATGTCTACATCCAGACATGTGAATTGAAGCTGATTTTTTCAGAAAACATCCCACCACGTCTCAGAACAACTAGCACCACGTCCAAAAACGTCTACATCCATGCATGTGAATTTAAGCTGATTGTTTTCACAAAGACAACCCACCACGTCTCAAAACAACTAGTACCACGTTCAAAAATGTCTACATCCATGCTTGTGAATTTAAGATGATTTTTTTCACAAAGACAGCCCACCACGTCTTAGAACAACTAGCACCACATACAAAAAACAATTATCGCAACGTCCAAAAAACGTCTATATCCAGGCATGTGAATTTAAGCTGAATTTTTCACATAACACCTTCCATCACGTCTCTTAACAATACTGCAATGTCCCCGTACATCTAAAAAATAACTGCCGCAACGTCCAAAAATATCTACATCCAGGCATGTGAATTAAAGCTGATTTTTTTTGACATAACACCTTCCACCGCTTCTCCTAACACTACTGCACCGTCCCTATATGTATAAAAAATAATTGTCGCAACGTCCAAAAATGTCTACATCTATGCATGTGAATTTAAGCTGATTTTTCACATAACACTTTCCACCGTGACTCCTAACACTACTGCAACGTCCATGTAAGTCCAAAAAAAAACTGCCGGAACATCTACATCCAGGTAGCATGTGAAAAACGGATACCATTTAAGTAACTATTAGTAGGAAGGGTAAAAAATGTCAAGAACGAGTCTTGAAACCTGGTCATATTTGTCTTGTGTCTCTCCAAAAAAAGTCAATTGTTATTAATCCACTTAAAACTAGTTGACACTTAATTAAACTTTTTTGTACATGTCATTTAAAAGATAACTATTTTTAATATTAAATTTTCCATCTCCCAATACATAGGTCAGTAAACCCCGGAAGAACAAGGTTTTCATGTAGGCAAATCGCAAAAAGCTATTTTTCATACCTGTCAAATATTTCGTCGAAAGTTTGAAAAACCCTTGAAATTATTAAAAATCATCCGTATTTTTTAAAATACAACATTTTTTGGAGTTTCAAGCGGTCCATAGGAAGTTTTTATCTGGATAGATCTCGAAAAGTTATATGAAATAAAAAAAAAATCATCTAAAATGGACCCCCGAGCGCAAAGTTATGACCCTTTGAATGTTTCATCCAAAATCACACGTTTTCCAATATCAGACTCATCTCCAAATGCCCTTCTTCTATGTCCATTGTGTAGATCTCGTCGAGACCCATCAAATCGACTACTCGCACGTCCAAATCGAACAATCGAGTGCTGAGTTATGCCCTCCCGAACCATCCTTACAATACAACTTCATATATGGCAGCAATTCCCCTTCACAAAGACAGCACACTACGTCCAAAAATGTCTACATCAAGATATGTAAATTAAATATGATTTTTTCATATAACACCTTCCACCATGTCTCCTAACACTATTGCAACCAGAGGCGGAGCCACATTCATGGGAGGTGGGGCAAAAAATTATTTTTTATGTAGTAGTATATATGTATATATTTTAAAATTTTTTATTTTTTGTTCCACTAAAAATTATTAAACTATGGGGGAAAAAGGAAATAAATTAAAAAATTTATTAATGTAGAGAAGAAGAAATACTTGGGCTTTATGTTTAGATCCAAATTTATTTTTGGTTAATGGATATTTGTAAAATTTAATAGCAATTAGTTTAAATTAAAATTAGTTATATATATATATATAACTAAAGCTACCTCCAAACATAAATCTGGGCGCGTGAATATATGCTTACTAGTTAGCAGGTAGCTTTATTTTTTTATTTTTGGAGTTCAGATAATTATTTTATGGATGTGCACTCTAGTGAAAATTTTGCAGATTTGAAAGGAATCGAAAATTTTGCCAGAGAATTTGTGAAGTCAAAAAGAGACATTGTGTACCCATTAGTATACAAACTTATCACACATACGCTTATTTGCATGTGGCTACTGCAACAATGGAAAGGACATTTTCTGCAATGAAGATTATGAAAAGTCGGCTTCATAATCAAAATGGGAGATCGATGGATGAATGATTGTCTAGTTATATATATTGAATTTTTTTTTAGATAATTGATAACGAACTCATTTTATATTATTTTCAAAATATGAGTAGTCGTAAAGGAATTTTGTAAATTTTTAGTATTTAGTATTTTAAATTTTTTTATTAAATTTATTGCCCCACCGAACCCTGAGGGTCTAGCTCCGCTCCTGACTGCAACGTCCCTGTACGTCCAAGAAATAACTGCCGCAATGTCCAAAAACGTCTACAACTTTTTTTTTCAAATTGGAATAAATTAATTGGAATATAATTACTACCACCACGTCCAAAAATAACTACCATACCACGTCTACATCCAAACATGTGAATTTTAGCTGAATTTTTCACAGAACACATTCCACCGTGTCCCGCTACGTCCAAAATACAAAGCAGCAGCGTCCAGCTACTTCTCGCTGCGTCTAGCTACGTCCCATAACACCTTCTACCATGTCCAGCAGCGAGGAAGAATCAGAAGCAACACATTTCACATAAAAGTGTCAATTCCTTTCGGAAAACATTTATATATCATATTTCAGAGTAATAGAGCATTATTTGAATAAGAAAACACGAATATAACATCATTAATACATTACCCAACATCAAATCATGAAAATAAAGTTCCATAAATCCATCAAATGTAGTTCATACTTTATGATGTAGTGAGTTTTTAAGAAGAATAAGTTATTTTTTAAGAAGAAGAAGAGATTTTTAAAGAGGAATAAGTGATTTTTTAAGAAGAAGAAGTGATTTTTTTCGGTGTATTTGGTGTTGTTCGTCGTAAAATACAAGCGTCGATCTTCGTTAAATCTGTGTTTGGATAAAAATTTGATTGAATGCGGTTTCGAATGGAGTGCGGCGAAGAAGAAGAAGTGATTTTTGAATAAGAAGAAAGTGGGTTTTTGAAAAAGAATAAGAAGAAAAAGAAGAGAACAGCATAGATCTCACTCTCTTATAGTGAGAGTGGTGATGCTACTAATATTATTACTAGGTATATGTACCCATGGAACATGATATAATTTACGCAAATTAATGAACTATTTGGGTTATGAGATGATTTGAAGAGGTTCAATCAAATTGAAGAGGACTTGGTCTTGAGTCTGACCATCTTGAACACCAAGTCCATCTCGTTTTGGTAGTTATAATGGGCTGCTCTGGCTATGTTAATTATGTTATGTTAATTATGTTTCTGATAGGTTCTTCAACAAATGGACTTGTCTTGATGGAATGACCATTGATCTTTCTCCATGTTTTCATAATCAAGTTCTCTATAGTCCTTGCAACTTCTTCAGAAACATTAGCTTCTTGCATGTGACATAAGATTGATGAAGGGGCATCTCCTCTCTCTAGTTCAGCCTGTAGTGTTCAATGAATCCATTTTTACCAATTCAAGCGACTGTCTACGGGTTAGGTAAAACAGATGATATTGTTGAAAGTCAAATACAAGTCTACATGTGTTTCCATCTCAAAATCAATTGGTAGTGATGAGGGGAGTAACACATGTGTATCTAAATTTTCCATGTGGTACAAGTTAACTTGGGCATTTTTCATTATTTACAGATATAAAATAAAATCATTGTTGTATGTATGCATACCGCAGTTGTTCCTTGATCATTGGTGAGACGGAAAATGAGTGAAGAATAGTTTATAATATGGCCAAAAATCTATTTTTCGAGATAAAGTGCATTAAGAATTGAATCAAAACACGTTCCAAATGCACCATTGAATCATTTTGAATGCTCAGAATTATTTCGATGTGAAACTGTACCTTGAGATGCATTACGACCATAATTCCGAAGCAGCCTGAAACACAGCGCAGCAGAATAAAGGTCATTTCCCTCAAATCCAGATCGTAATATGCTGTCCAGAGCTTCTTCAATCTCCCACTCGAAGTATTTGTCTAAACCAAGTTTTGAAACACTGTCCAAAAGCCCCAATTTCGACACTGGTGATGGGTTGTTAGACCAATAAAAAATAAACCTACTTTATAAGCTATTAAAAATAGTATAATGCGAGTAGCATCGTATCCACAGGGAGCACCAAAGTGAAATAAATTTAGTCAAAAGTGTGTAACCAAAAATGGAGGGTTTGTTGTTACTTAAAACTACTAACAAAAATTAAATTAAGATTAAAGACACGAAATTAAATAAGTTGTAAAATCAAATTCGGGAAAAATATCTAGTCAAGGGAATTGGACCACCTCGATGCACTAATCGATCCTTGATGCAATAATGTATTAACTAACTACTGGTTACACCGGTTATCATTGTTGGAACCTACTAACAATTCAGTCCTATTAGTTTAAGCCAGCAATCCAGGAACCTCCATTCATTGCGTCTATAATCGGTGACCAATACTGGAACCTCCTAAAACTAGACCACGATAGCCAAGGACCCAATTCAACTACAATTAATCAAATTAGTTTAATTACAATTGATTATCTATTCATTTCAATACGCTAACCTACGTACCACGTGATTAGTTGTATCAAACTCAGGGAAATACCGAACCTCGTGTATTCTAGTTGATTGGACTACCTAGGAAAGTTCGCATGCTACCAGCTATACAAACAGTGCCAGATAATCCTCACAACAATCCACAAGAATAAGTAAGAAACCAATAATTAATTAATATTAAAATAATTTGATCTCACGATTAAAGTAACATCGAGGGGTTTGATTCCCTTTGCTAGACTAAAAAGTTTAGCTACTCATAATTAAATTATTAAAAATAACAAATAAATTGTATGCCATGAATTCAACTAGAATTGAAAATAAATTAACAAACAAAAGAATGTACTAAGTAGTGCGAATGGTCCAGCGGTGCGGTGCATCCAAACACTCGATGTCGCCCCAGCAGGTTTTCCAAAAATTCCTTCCAAGAGTAACTCTTCACCCCAAAGTTGACTTCTTCCAAGTTGCTGGCCACTGTCCACACCCAAAACGTAGTCACTTTCCAGTCGTGGCCAACAAAATATAACTCCAAACTTGAGTCCTCAAAAAAATATGCTGCCCTACTCAAAAACGTAAGTCTACTCCACTCCGAAGTCCACTCCAAAAACAAAACAAAAACCTCCTTTAGTCAGCCGACTTTCTTTTTCAAGATAAAAACCTCCTTCTCCATCTTTTTTTTCCACAAACCTAATTAATCCCTTTCCACTAAATTGGGCCCATTCTTTTCCTTCCCAAAATTCTTCTAAAATAATAAAATAAATCCAGTCCAACTATTAATTAATATCATTTGTACATGATTAAATTTCAGGCATAAATGACAGCCCAATTTCCTTCGTCTTTCTTCAAGCCCACTCGCCTTCTTTCCTCAAGTGTCCAATTTTTCATAATTGTGTCCAAAATGGCTCATCCTTCTCAAACTCAACCTTCCTCCAACAAGTGTCAAAACCACCATTAGACTTCACCAAAACATCCAAATCAACCCAAATTTGCACCAAATCGTATCAAGAAATATAAGCTCATCAAATCCCCCACACCTAAACAATGATTGTCCCCAAGCATGACTCAAAACTTGACCAATAAACAAACACAAATAACAACAAAAGCTGGATCCTTAACATGCAACAAATGATCAAATAAGGTTCACAATCCACATAAGAAACTTTCATAGTGCAGTGCATTTGTTATGATTATACCCACTCCTCATAGCCTTCAAAACTCAAACACAATCGTAAATGACACCCATCTTTCTAGGAATTCACTCATGGACTGAAAGTGTATAATGGACATAATCACACAGATTCACCACATAGAGTTGTTCTTACTATATGCTTGCAGGATTATCACATTACCATTACTCCAATGAAGCAAAGTACAAATCAAAAGGAATAATGAGGCTCAGGACAAGGTAGGATAACAAAGGTCAAACAAGGGCTAAAGTTACAAAAGAATGAAACACACTTGATTGCCAACTTTCAACCATCTTACCGAAAATGACCCATGCAAGACACTCTTAACCATAAAGGCTTTCAAATTCGGCTCTCATTTTTTTCTTTTCTTTTTTTTCTTTTTTTTTTTCCAGTCACACAAATTCATTTGAATTTGTTTATATTGGCTCTTTTTTTTTTTTTCTTTTTTGAATAAGTAACAAAAACGATTTATTGTTCTCTTTTTTTTTTTTTTTTAATAACAACCTTGATTAGAGCACATTCACCATATCCTTTATGAACTACTCATGCCTTGCAATGTATGCCTTCAAACCACAAACCCAAGCCAACAATCAAGTATGCCCTTCTTTCAATAACTATGCAAAAAGCAAGCTAAAAACAGACCCAAGTTTAATTTAGTGACTTTTAAAATCAAAGAATCAAGTCCAAGCTTCAAATGGTCAACTAAGGATAAAATGTAGAAGGTTGTATTTTTAACGCAAGCCAAATTTGGTTATCCTATTGACTTTATCACTTTTGTACTTCAACTTCACAAGCAACAATAACATGCATAATAAAGCAAGTTCTGAAATATTCAACCTATGTGAGAAACACTCTACTAGAAATTTTTGAGCACACAAAAGAATTTTGCTCACTATAGGCTCAAACCTCACTTTTCTAGTGTTTTCGGGTGTCATGCCACACAAGTATTATCATTCGAATGGTTACCAAGAACAGTTATAACATTCAACACAAAGCACTTCCAATATTTCCTATGTTTCATCCTTACCTTACCCAATCACAAGTTGCATATCAATTTTCCAACACAAAACATATAACATTTACATCTCCCCCACACCTAGACTCTAAACACAATAAAACAAAAAACCATCCCCAAACAAATAATCATACAAAACAATCCCCCCACACCAAAACTCTACGTTGTCCCCAATGTAGAAAAAAAAAAGGCATAAACAGGATGGCAAAAATAAACACCACCAAGACATAATAAAATAAAAAATAAATAAATAAAATAAAAGTTAGTAAGGTGAAGAGAAGCTTCTCCATGGTGGAAGGATTGGTGGTTTCAAGCCCACATGTGCGCAAAGGGCGTGGAGATTGGAGTTCACTACTCGAATTATTTGTTTGAAGGCCAGTGAGCTAATCATTCCTCCTCTAGTGGGCTTCTTGGCCGTGGCCTGCATCTCACCATGAATCAACTGCAAAAATAATTAAATCAGCACCCAAAAAGTTCAGTCAACCCCCAAAGTAAAGTAAATTAACAAGAGAAAGATAAGGGAAGAAAAATTTAAGCCCAGGGTGAATGGAGAAGACGAGGTTGTCAACGGTGAGTGGTCAGCGTTTAGTGACTACGCCGGTAGTGGAAGTCGGGCGATGAAGATCGGGGCAAACCCGCCGTGAGGGTTTCCATCGGCGGCTGAGTAAGGTGAGGCCGGTGGTGGTGTGGAGATGGTTTGAGAATATCTGCCCAAAACTGGGGTGTTGCGGCTATTATGTCCAAAAGGGAAAGATAAGAAACCCTTTGTAGGGTGGAAAAAATAGAAAAGAAAAGGTTTTTTTTTTCGACATGGGCACGTCGGAGGAAGTCTTGTAATTTGCCCAACTCATGAAGAAATCAAAGAAAAATGAAAGAAAAACTCCTTTAAAAATCAAAGAACACTGACCTGGGCATGTCAGAGGAAAAGTTCTATTATGCCCGAACTCCTTTAAAAATCAAAGAAAAACTCACCTGGGCATGTCAGGGGAACTTTTGTATTCTGCCCAAACCTTCAGAAAATTGAAAAAAAAAATCGACCTTCGACCTGGGCATGTTGGAGGAAAAGTTCTATTCTGCCCAGCCTCCTTTAAAAATCCAATGAAACACTGACCTGGGCATGTCAGGGGAACTTTTGTATTCTGTCCAAACCTTTAATTCCTCTCGAAAATCCCTGCTAAAAGTCACTTGAAAATAACAATTAAATGACTAGAATTACTACAAAAACTTAGAAAAAATTTGGGTTGCCTCCCACAAGCGCCTTTCTTTAATGTCTTTGGCTAGACACAACCCTACTCCTAATTAATCTTTATAAATAAGCAGAAATAAACGCAGTTTATTATCAGAAGTAGTGTTAACATTCACAAGAAGAGATTTGAGTTGATGACCATTCACAACAATATTTTTCAGACTCTAAATCTTTAATTTCAACCATACAAGAAGAAGGAATACTTACCTCAATATAGGGTTTATGTCGTCTTGATTTGAACTTACCAGGCATTAATTTCCATTTGCAATATGAGAAAAATACCTTCTGCCCAACCACACATTCTTTCCTTCGTAGCAGCTCATCCGGAATGATTTTTGTCCTTTCCTTACACCACGATTTTTGTCCTTTCCCCTTCTGGATAAATCATAGACCTATTTGCTAGCTGCACTATCACATTTGTGTTCTTAAGAGCCCCAATTTTTAACTTGTTAAACAAAGACAAAGACATCACATTAATCGAAGCTCCTAAGTCTAGCATGGCTGCTTTAATAACTCGTGACCCAATAATACAAGATATAGCAAAAATACCTAGATCAATACATTTCTGAGGTAACTTACGCTGAAGAACTGAGAAAACATTCTCGTTGACATAGACCTTCCCTTCAGGTCTCCTCTTCTAAGTCAGCAATGACTTTAAAAACTTTGCATACTGTGGAATTTGTGCAATGGCCTCCATCAATGGAATGTTGATGGTGAAAGATTATCTGCCCAGGCCTAGCCAGAAACTCACTTTCGTGCTATGCATTCCAGAATCGGAATCTCTGGCCAGGCCTAGACGCTAGCACAATGCTATTCCAACCCTTTTGAAATAACATTGCACATGATCTGGGTTTGCACTTATTCGATTTACCACGCAACAAAAATTTCTAATTAAAAGCGGAACTTTAGAAAATACCTTTGAAGCGTGCACTCTGGTGATTCTCTCGTATGCCTCAAGACTTTGATCTCGCGTTGTGTGGGCAACGATCTAGAAACCAATTTGATAAGCTAATCACCACAATCCACCTGCCAGAAAATTCCAACACCGCTGCACCTGGCACGTACTGTAAACGCACTACCCGGAGAAAGATAAAATTATACGCGCTGCTGGCTTAACAGGCCCAGAAAATTCTGCCAACACAGAGAAAAAACCAGCCGCAATTTCTCTTGTAAAATCCGACTTTGAGAGATAAAAAATAATTTCTCTCTCTAGGATTTTATCTCTCTAGTTTTCTTATCTTGAAAACTTATGAATTGTATATCTTGAATAGCTAATCCCTTGTCTATATATAGAGTTACAAGAGAGACCCCAAATTGGTTTAGGATTGGCCTTCTTACTGGGATTCTGTTTCCTTCAATCCTGATCCTGGACTGATACACATCCAACTGATACAGGGACCCACTTATCCCAAACCAATTCCGAGTATGATTCACAACCAACTGACAC
Source organism: Knoxia roxburghii (assembly GCA_030378225.1). NCBI lineage: Eukaryota > Viridiplantae > Streptophyta > Magnoliopsida > Gentianales > Rubiaceae > Knoxia > Knoxia roxburghii. Next base: position 36,019,018 of record CM059420.1, on the reverse strand, counting down.
AGGGATTCACTTATTCCAAACCAGTTCCTGGTATGATTCACAACTAACTGACATAAGGATTAATTAATTACTTAATTAATTAAATCTACCCTTGTCAACAACCCAATACATAATTAATTGTATCACTAACGGATTAATTATGGCACTACCATCCTACACCAGAATTGCTTCCGGAACAACTTAATTAATTTATATTCACAATCTCCCCACATCAAAGATATAGTGCTCGTTAATATATTAATTTACTGATAAATTAATTAATTAACCTCTTTAATTCTGAGACTAGTACCACTCGACCTTTTTACTATACCGGACATAAGTCCACTGGCCAGGTTTAGTATAATAAACTTTACAAGCACATCTTGGGAGCACCATCACCCCGGACGCACCGATATATGGTTTTCTTTCGACAAGCAGCAGCACACCAAGCAACTAAACACGCGCACCCAACCTACCGAAACTATTGGCCACAATTACCTCACCCATTGGCAGATCAAAGTACACTATGTCTAATCCTCATGCCTGCTCGAGCCTATGGATTAAGAGATAGAATACCAAGAACGATTTGTCTATTAAATCAGTACAAGACAAATCATTCCTAACGGGTCAAGTTCAATGTGCCCCGGGCATATCTATATGATTCAATTAGTTTAGACAAACCAATTATCTGAATCACATAATAACCTAAACTGACAGTTTGTCCAAAGCTGTATCGGTTACGAATCTCATTTATATATTATGTCTTTTAACCAATGATGAGATCTACTGTGTCACACAAGACACCTCATCATCTACTTACATAATATAAATGGACATATTAATGCACAACAAAATATAACCAAAACATAAAAGGAAAATGAACAATACAAGCATAGCTTATGTATTCAACTCCAACAGATGGTCACCTTGCGAAACACTCCTAGCACCTCCTCATCACAGTACTCCTTCCTCACTTGGACTAACCTTCGGGGAAATGGGGTTGGGATTACACTCTTAGTTTTTTCTGACAATAAATTTAAAAATTACCTCCTTTTCTGGCAACTCTTCCACTTTTTCTTCCTTCTCTATATCCTGAGACGATTCCTGAACCTCGAGAGTCGGACCTTTGGGTTCTTGCAATTCTCTTCTACTCCTCAAAGTTATAGCACTAACATTCTCTGTGGAACTACCTGGTTGAGAAGGAGGTTTCCTATGGGCTTTTTCCTTCTGATTAACCTGAGTGGCTAGCTGCGAGATTTGCTTTTCCAAGTTCTTGATTGCGGCCTGTGATTGCTGCTTTCTTGCCTGTTGTTGCTGTTGTCTTACTTGATCCCTCTAAACAAGTCCCTGCACAGCAAGTGTCAATCCTCTAATCATCGATTCGACTGATGAACCTGAAGGCTTTGCTGGTGGAGGTACTGGGTTTCTCACTGGGGGTTGGAAACCAGATTATTGAGGTTGAGGTTGAAAACCAGGCTGCTTGTAGCTGAAATTTGGATGATTCCTTCACCACGGGTTGTAAGTACTAGCATAGGGGTCATAACTTCTTTAGGGTAGAGCCTGGAATCCTCCCACAACATTCATCTGTGTACCTTCTTGCATGGCTGGACAACCATCGGAGGTGTGTCCTTGAATTGAGCATATCTCGCAGACCTTAACTGCCTGCAACTGTCCCACAGCAAGCTGGCGCACCAAATCAGTAAGTTGCTCAATCTTACTTTCCATATTAGAAATACTAACCTCGTTAACTCTTCTGGTAAGAATGTTCGCTCGCCTATGGAATTGCTGGGATGTCTCAGCCATCACGGAAATCAGCCTCATTGCCTCTGCAGGAGTCTTGTTCATAAGTGCTCCTCCACTTGCAGAATCAATCCTGTCTCTATCCAACTCAGATAGACCCTCACATAAATACTGAATTAAAAGCTGCTCGGGAATCTGGTGTTGAGGACAACTTCTGCAAAGATCACTGAACCTTTCCCAGTACTCATATAAACTCTCACCAGTTGCTTGCCTGACACTGCATATATCTTTCCTGATATTAGAGGCACGAGAAGCTGGGAAAAATTTCTCCAAAAACCTTTTCTTTAGCTCGTTCCACGTGGTGATGAATCCTGCTGGTAGCCCAAAGAGCCAGTGTTTCGCCTTATCTTCCAAAGAAAACGGGAGCGCCCTGAGCTTGACTTGCTCCTCTGTAACTCCTTGGTAACTTACTGCCGAGCATACAATGTGGAACTCCATCAAATGCTTGTGGGTCCTTACCTATCAAACCATGAAACTTAGGCAGTAAGTGTATAGTACTAGCTTTTAACTCAAATATAGGAGTGTTATCAGGAAAAGTTAAGCATAAAGAGTGCTGATTATCAGCAGGAGTTGCCAGCTCCCTTAAAGTTCTGTCAGCCATTGGTGTTGCAACCAACTCTTCTTCCTCGGGAACTTCAATCTTTTCTTCTTCGCCAACCGGTTGAGACGCAGATGCTAACTCAACCAGTTGCTCTCTTTGTTTCTTCTCCTTGGTGTTCCTCTTTGCAGCCTTCTATACCTCTGGGTCAAAAACGAGTTTGCCTATACGAGAAGAGCGAACCATAAAAAGGAACAACAAAACCAAAACTTTCAACAAAAAATAAAACACTACACTGTGCTCCCCCGCAATGGCGCCAAAATTTGATGGGACCAATAAAAAATAAACCTACTTTATAAGCTATTAAAAATAGTATAATGCGAGTAGAATCGTATCCACAAGGATCACCAGAGTGAAATAAATTTAGTCAAAAGTGTGTAACCAAAAATTAGGGGTTTGTTGTTACTTAAAACTACTAACGAAAATTAAATTAATATTAAAGACAGGAAATTAAATAAGTTGTAAAATCAAATTTGGGAAAAATATCTAGTCAAGGGAATTGGGCCACCTCGATGCCCTTGATGCAATAATGTATTAACTAACTACTGGTTACACTGGTTTCATTGTTGGAACCTCCTAATAATTCAGTCCTATTAGTTTAAGCCAGCAATCCAGGAACCTCCATTGATTGCGTCTATAATCGGTGCCCAATTCTGGAACCTCCTAGAACTAGACCACGATAGTCAAGGACTCATTTCAACTACAATTAATCAAATTAGTTTAATTGCAATTGATTATCTATTCCTTTCAATACGCTAACCTACGTACCACGTGATTAGTTGTATCAAGCTCTGGGGAATACAGAACCTCGCGTATTCTAGTTAATTGGACTACCTAGGAAAGTTCGCATGCTACCAGCTATACAAACAGTCCCAGATAATCCTCACGACAATCCACAAGAATAAATAAGAAACCAATAATTAATTAATATTAAAGCAATTTGATCTCTCGATTAAAGTAAAATCGAGGGGTTTGATTCCTTTGGCTAGACTAAAATGTTTAGCTACTCATAATTAAACTATTAAAAATAACAAATAAATTGTATGCCATGAATCCAAATAGAATTGAAAATAAATTAACAAACAAAAGAATGTACTAAGTAGTGCGAATGGTCCAGCGGTGCGGTGCATCCAAACCCTCGAAGTCGCCCCAGCAGGTTTTCCAAAAATTCCTTCCAAGAGTAACTCTTCAAAAACCCCAAAGTTGACTTCTTCCAAGTTGCTGGCCGCTGTCCACACCCAAAACGTAGTCACTCTCCAGTCGTGGCCAACAAAATATAACTCCAAACTTGAGTCCTCAAAAAAATATGCTGCCCTACTCAAAAAACGTAAGTCTACTCCACTCCGAAGTCCACTCCAAAAACAAAACAAAAACCTCCTTTAGTCAGCCGACTTTCTTTTTCAAGATAAAAACCTCCGTCTCCGTCTTTTTTTCCACAAACCTAATTAATCACTTTCCACTAAATTGGGCCCATTCTTTTCCTTTCCAAAATTCTTCTAAAATAATAAAATAAATCCAGCCCAACTATTAATTAATATCATTTGTACATGATTAAATTTCAGGCATAAATGACAGCCCAATTTCCTTCGTCTTCCTTCAAGCCCACTCGCCTTCTTTCCTCAAGTGTCCAATTTTTCATAATTGTGTCCAAAATGGCTCATCCTTCTCAAACTCAACCTTCCTCCCGCAAGTGTCAAAACCACCATTAGACTTCACCAAGATATTCAAATCAACCCAAATTTGCACCAAATCGTATCAAGAAATATAAGCTTATCAACTGTATCATTAGCCTCCGCAAGCCAGCCTGCAATATCTTCTCTCTCAATTTCTCCACTTTCTGCATATATGCAAAAAGAATCAGCTAACCCTAGAGTTTCTAGTCAATCTCAAATGGATAGTTTTTATTTTTCTTTTTCATCAAATTTGTATGTTGACCTGGTAATTAGGATAATTATAATACTACTACATCGGTTGGCCCACAATTATAGTTGAGTTTGTAAAAAGAAAAAGAAGAAGTTTGAATTTAGTATCCTCGTATCCAATTTCTAAAAACAAATTTAATCAGTTAGGATATATCAAACAAAAAGGGGAGCGGGAGGTTTTTATCATGTCGAAAACAAGGAGAGAATGTACATTTCCTTGAAAGGGTTCTTTAATAACAAGTTTACGCCTCTGCACTTATAGAATCTTTAATTATTTGTCATCAAAAGCTTGGCTGTTGGGAACAGTTCATTAAAACTGACTCATTTGTTGATCAACATTATTAGTATCCGTTGTTTTAGAATTGGTCGTTTCCTTGGCAGCAGTAGCAAAAGTTACTACATATTTAATTTAATATTAAGTGAGTTTTATTTGTAATATTATTTCAGAAACGAGAAAATTATAATTGAGTGTGGAAAAGAAATAAAGGAATCCAATTAAAAGTGATAATTACAAATTCTGTTTATAATATTATTACTTTACGAGATGTTTATTTTAACAGTTCAAAAGATGATTTTACCAGAAATTCAGTGGTGAGCCATTGAAGGCGGTCATCCTTCCATATGTTTCTGTTCGTCTTTGGACATTACGATCATCAACCTTATTCGTACTACCTGCCATTACTGTTATTTGTGGCATGTGGGAAACCTGCACATGTCGCTTGTAAGGTGAGGAAGAAAATTGAGGACGGGCGAGCATTTGGTGGCGGAAGGGTGGAGCCATATAGTTTATGGACTTGAGCAATATTTCTGAGTTGCTTGATGGATACGTGTTTGAAGAAATGACGGAGAGAAAGGATAAAATAGACTAAGCTGGCTAGTGCACTTGCTAAAGCTCGGGCTTTTACAATTTATAGAACCATTTGGCACTGTATTTCTCTACTATCAATACAATTTTATAAAATAAAGAAAATAAGAGTATGTTTGTTTGGAGTCAATCGAAATTTAATAACTCAGTAATCATTAAAAAAATCTGATTGTCTGACTTTTTTCGTAATACTTATTAGAAAAATCTAATTACCTTTAACTTGTTTTGTAACAGTTATTAAAGGAATCTAATTGTCTTTGATATGTTTAAAAACATACTAATCAGAATTATTTTATGATTGTCACATTCTCATTGCCTCCAAACAAATATCCTAAAGGAAAAGAATATATTAGGACCATTTGACATGGACTCCGCCCCAATTCCCACCTCCACCCTTAAAATAAAAAAAAAAAAAAAAAAGGAAAATTTGATCATGGGAATGGATGATTTTTATAAAAGAAAAGATATAGGATTGACTCGTAACTTGATAATTAAGATAGTATATTTAATTATGAAATTGATAATTTAATTATTATATTTAATATGGGAAGCAAATAGTTGACCGATACTAATAACTTAAATTTTTAAAAGTTATTAAATAACAAATATCGAATTAGACGACGTGCGACGATGTCTTTCTTCAATAAAAAAAATTGGTCATATTCCTGCCGTTTCATCATGAATCATTGCCAACAAACCTGTTTCACATCCCATCCATTTACCACGTGCATATACAATATAATGATGCAAGTTAAAAATTAATTAATGTAACCTAAAAATCCAAACAATGTAACTTCATCAAATAATGAAAGAATTCAAGAACAAAATACGTATGAAAAGTATATTCGTGTTAATTCTGTACAAGGCCAATTAGCACGATATATAGTACAAGAATGATTACAAGTTATGGCAATAATATTTCCTATCTTAATTAGCTATCTCAATTAGCCGTGATTGTCTAGTCTAAAGAAGGTAGCAGAATAATCTTTACACACTAAATATGTACAGCTAATCAATCAATCAATTTACTCTAATTAACTCTAATATCCCCCCCCCCTCCCCTCTCAAGTTAGAGCGTGAGAATTGTGAATGCCCAACTTGGCTAGGAAATCATCGAACTAACGTTTTCCAAGAGTCTTAGTAAGAATGTCTGCCAGTCGAGCACGTGATGGAACATAGCCAGGGGAAATAACACCTTGAACGAACACATCTTGAAGAAAATGAAAATCAATTTCTATGTGCTTAGTCCGTTCAAGAAACACCGGATTAGCGACGATGTGAAGAGCTGCTTGATTATCACAATAAAAATGCATGGGCTGCCGATGAGCCACACCGAGACTGTGAAGGAGGGAACGAAGCCATTTGAGTTCACAAGTGGTGGAGGCAATAGCTCGATATTCAGTTTCGACAGAAGATCGAGACACTATTATTTCTTGGTGCACCATGAAATAGGAGACTGACCAAGTTGAATAAACCAGTTGGTGAGAGAACGACGAGTGAGAGGACAACTGGCCCAATCCGAGTCGCACCAAGCATAGAGCTGAAGATCACAGTCAGAACGCAGGAGGATAACCTGACCCGGACGACCCTTGAAGTATCAAACAACACGAAAAGCAGCCTCCCAAAAAGTCCCGAGAGGATGCTGCACAAACTGAGCAAGTGTGTGAACACAATATGAGAGCTCAGAACGAGTAACTACCGGACAAATAAGACGTCCTACTAGACGCCGATACCGATTGGGGTCAGGAGGAGGAGCATCATCAGCCAGGGCAAGACGATGGTTAGAATCCAATGGAAAACCCGTAGGTTTAGCACCAAGAAGCCCCACTTCAGAAATGATGTCGAGAGCGTATTTACGTTGACACAGAAAAATGCCGGAAGAATTACGAGCAACTTCAATACCAAGAAAATACTTGAGCAGCCCCAGATCCTTCATATGAAAATATTTACTTAAATAATCCTTGAAAGCAGTAATGGCAGTCGGGTGATTGCCAGAAATGACCAAATTATCGACATATACGAGAACATGAAGTTGCACATGATGACGGCAGAAGGTAAACAAAGAATAGTCAGACAAAAACTGAACAAAACCATATTGGCGAAAAGCATGAGCCAACTTGGAAAACCAGCAGCGGGGGGCTTGTTTGAGACCATAAAAGGACCGATACAGATGACAAACTTGTCCGCAAATAGAGGAATAAAACCAGGAGAAAGTCTCAGACAGATCACCATGAAGAAATGCATTATGAATAGTGGCCATTTTCACAACAGGAGCAAAAGTTTCCTTGTAGTCAATGCCTTCCACCTCATTATTGCCTAGAATGACAAGCTAACTTCGTAACATTCCACAGTACCATTAGATTTATACTTGATTTTATAAATCCATTTGCACCCAATTAGTCGTTTACCAGAAGGTAACGTAGTGACAGACCAAGTTTTGTTGGCATTAAGAGCCGTAATATCAGACTGCATAGTTGCACGCAATTTTAGATCGGTGACCGCATCCCAAAAAGTGGTAGGCTCAATTCCCGCAGTTATAGCAGTAAGAAAAACCCTATGCTGAGGAGAAAATGAAGCATAATCAAGATAATGAGATATAGGATAAACGTTACCTGAGGTGATTCGTTAGCTCGTTATTTAGTAAAAATTAGCAAAATGACAGAATCCATAAAAATGATTGAGCTGGAGAAACAGAAGCAGCAAGGGGGTGAGACTGTGTGAGTGACATATTCACGAAGACGCGTGGACGGGATTTTTTTTCGATGTCCTTTACCCAGAGTTTCCTCAGTAGTTACTGGTGCAGGGGGATTATCAACCTGAGATGGAGAAGGTGTGTCTAAGACTGCGGACTCCTCATCTTTCTCGAGAATAACCACTGGAAGAAGGGACATAACTAGTTTATCAGTGGAAGCTGTAGTAGAAAAGGAAATTAGATTTCACAGAAAACCACATCACGGGCCACCAAAAATTCATCTTTTTCTAAATCATAAACCCGTCACCCTTCTTGCCAAAGAGATAGCCAAGTGTCACGGCCTTGACACGGACGGTTCGGCCCAAGTGGGACGGAAGCATCGGTGGCCGAGATTCAGGGCCATATGCACGAAAAGGAATGGATCGTGGGGCTTTGGAGTGCATGAGGCACGGATCAAACCAACGGGACTGAGCTGGGACGGTACCAGGCGCAACGGGCAGCACATCGTGTGCCAAGAACGGGTGCGAGAATGACACGGTTGTGTGCTGAGAGTTCCAATCATTCCGGCCCATCAAACGGAATACTTCTCAGCCCGTTACGGTGGAATATCTCGAACATTCTGGAGCCAAATGGGGCACGAGGGGCAGCAGCTTCTCTAGAAGGGATGAGAAGGTTCCATTCCCTTGCAAGTTGGCAAGTTGGCACGAGTGACATCATGCATGATGTTAGCCCTAGGAAATTCCTTGTATATAAAATTAGGGACCTAAAGAAGTCTAGATACTTCTTAGATTAAAATATTGGGAAGCTTCTCATGGAAGCCATGAATAGTGACTGACTTTGAGGCCTATAAATAGAGGCCATGGGTCATTTGTAAAAACCACCAAGCAAGAGTGTGTAAGTACTTGGGCAAAGCAATATACTTCCGTTCCATTTCGATCATTTTCGTGCCTACATTTCTCTTGAGTTCTCTTTGTCTTTTGCTGCCCACAAGATCACTTGTGTGCAAGGTTAAGGCTGAGCTAGTTCTAGTCGTTAGTTGTTAGAACTAGTGCCGCACAGTTCGCTAGTTAAAGAGTGAGCCCGTGACACAAGGAACACACATCGACGGCTGTGGCTGGCAAACTTATCTCCTTTGTGATCTTTGTTGTATGCGTAACACAGATAATGGAATACCTGAAAATGAGTTAATGATGGAGATTTTCCATGTAGAAATTCAAATGGGGTTATGCCATTCAAAATTGGTATGGGAAGACAGTTAATTAGATAAGCCGTCATCAAAACATAATAGCCCCAAAATTTGAGAGGTCGATTAGCTCGAGAAACATTCAAGATATGCTGATGCTTGCATTCCACCCGCCCATTTTGTTGTGGTGTGACAACGCAAGAAGTCTCATGAATAATTCATTCTTTTGCAAAATAGTCAGTTAGAACCATAAACTCGGTGCCATTATCGTTGCGCACCGTTTAACAGTTTTTTCAAATTGTCTATGAACCATAGCAAAAAACTGAAACATGTGTTGAGATACCTCAGTTTTATCACAAAGTAAATACAACCAGGTAGCACGAGAGCAGTCATCAATCACAGTAAAGAAACAACGAGCACTACACAAATTTGGTACCCGATAAGGTCCCTACACGTCACAATGAATCAATTGAAAAATGGCAACAGCTTTATTATGACAATGTTTTGCTCTAAAATAAGCATCACAGGTTTTATTTCCTGTAATAGCATAATTACCCAAAGACAATTGTTCCAATATACAAGATGACGGATGTCCCAAACGTCTATGCCAAATATCTGGAGTAACTTTATTCGAGGCTTGAACTGGTGTTGCACTCACAATCCCACGGAAGAAATACAGTATCCTCGAAGTGCGGTCCTGAATAACACTGAGTTTATTAGTGAAATAGGCAGTGGCACAAGATTGATCTAATAACTGATGTAAAGAAATTAAATTGCATCAGAGAGCAGGAATATAAAGCATGTTATATAATGTCACATGACAGCTGAGTCGAATGGTTCCTGCCTTATTTGTCACTGTCACGGTCCCATCAGGATGCTGCACAGGTCTACAAATAATATTTCGCACTTTCAAAGAATAATTTACAGAGGCCGTCATATGATGAGTAGCCCCACTATCGAGCATCCAATAATTAAAAAAATAATTACCAGTCAAATTTTCAGTGGGTTCAGTCTTATTTAACATGGTCACCAAACGGGTCCATTGATCAGAATTAAGCCCAGACAAATCTAGCCTATTTGCTTGAAAAAAGACCCGCTATCCAAAGAATCTCCAAATGATGGAGAATGAACTGCTGCACTAAACACTCTAGACGGCCTATCACTCTGTCTACTTGGTCCAGCAAATTGTCCAAACAACCTAGCAGCAATTTGTCCAAGTGGCTCAGTAGCAATTTGTCCAATTGGCCCAACAGCATAGTAACTGAAATGAAAATCTGGCGGGCCATTAAAATTTGGCCCAATTGAGGCCAAAACTAGCCCAGTCGTACAACCGCGTCCACGCCCACCTTTGCAGCAACCACGCCCACCGAAAAATTGTTCTGCGCATCCACGACCACCATCTCCCAGCCAGTTTCCTCAGCTAGCGTTTCCTCAACCACCAGCGGCCGCCAGCACTGATTTTCTTGCATCAAAAAAATAATTATTTCCTCATACCATTTGCTGTCCACCCACACCACCATTCCGCTGAGAACTCCACCAGTCGGGAAATTCAATGACTTTGAAGCAGGCCGTGACATCATGACCATCTTTGTACATACAAGATGCCTTCATCTTCTGGGAACGAGACTTGGACCTTTAACAGCAAAAGCCTTGACCGGAGAAACACTATTTCCTTCCTGAATTTTGGACATTGTCCAGACGCGTTCTTCTTGAATGATCAAAAAATACACTTTATTCAATGCACGCAACAGATCTGACGCTAAAATGTTGGAACGAACAATGCCATAAGAACCAGAATCCAAGCCCATCAAAAAATGATGAACCTTTTCATCCTCACGTCGTTTTTCCAAGATTTTTTAATACTGCAGGCAAACGTTGCACAGGTTGAGCAACCCGACAAATGTTCATAGCTGTATAATTCACCCCACAACATTTTCAACTTACCATAGTAGGCACTGATACTGAGTCCGAATTGTTTGCACTCTACCAATTCGATCTTCAATTGATGGATTCATGGGCCATTGACAACAGAGAATCGTTCTCTGATGTCATCCCACAATTCTTTGGCTGTCAAAATTTCGGTAGTGGTGATAGACGAACACAACGAGGGCTTTACCTTATTTATTATCCACGAACAAATGAGAGATTGGATGGTATGCCAATCCTCCAAGTCTCCCGAATCCTCTGATGGTTGGGTGATAGTGCCATCAACAAAGCCGAATTTCTTTATACCTTGAAGAGCCATTTGCATAGAAGTAGACCATTCTGCGTAGTTTTCTTCCTTTTAGCAACACCTGACTGATCACGTTGCTATTATTGTCATTGGCATTGAGATCGTACGGAGAAATTGTTTTTCGTTTTGCTGTTTCTTAAGCAATCTTACTAGAACATTCACTTTGTTTTGGCATGATCAACAAAGGATCATTGGCTTTGATACCATGAAAGAATTCAAGAACAGAATACGTATGGAAAGTGTATTCGTGTTAATTCTGTACAAGGCCAATTAGCCCGATATATAGTACAAGAATGATTACAAACAAGAATATTTCCTATCTTAATTAGCTATCTCAATTAGGTGTGATTGTCTAGTCTAAAGAAGGTAGCAGAATAATCTTTACACACTAAATATGTACAACTAATCAATCAATCAATTTACTCTAATTAACTCTAACAAATAATTTCATACATTAGCTATACAACTTAAAATATATAATGTAATTCAATAATAGAGAAAGTATATATATATATATATATATATATGAGAACCAAATAATAATAAAACATAATAAATTTTAATTTAATTAATGTAATATATTAAATTTATGGTACAATGTATATATGCTAGTATCTTTCGTGAAAATCCAACATCATTGTGTCGAAGTACAAAAGGAGGGTTTCTTTTTTTTTTTTTTTTTTTTTTGATGAAACAGTCCTACAAGCCATGAAGACTTGATGACCGATGGGGGTAAGATCCCTGTATTGGATATTCAATGATGAATATTACACAAAATATGAGTTTGATGCCTTGAACAAAAAGAAGGCCCTCCTCGGCCTAGGCAATATAAGCGACGAACAACCAATTACAAAAGAGACTACCAATTACAAGAGAACTACACTACTCCACAATAACTTACTCACAAAAAATTAGCTAATTCAACCTGGAGTTCCTTGAGTATCTAAGAGAATCAGACCCTATAATCTAGTATGGAGTTCCTCTAGATTATCAAAGCATATGTTGCATTTCAATCTCATTCCTGCCAGGTAGTCTGCCAGAGCATTTCCTTCTTTGTGTATGTGTTCTACCATTCCTTGTAACTCCTTAAGAGATTTCTGGTTTACCTCAAGGGCTGGAATGTCCCTCCAGGCCATATCAGTGTCACCTTTTACCATTCCTGCCACCAACATGTTATCAATCATCACTTGGACACCAATTGCTCTTATATTTCTGCATAATCTAATACCCTAGAGCAATGGATGAATTTCTGAATGAAGAAACGAATTTTTGGTAGATGTTCAGCCTCCGCATGTGCTAATAAGCCGCTACCAGTTCGCAAAATAAAACCCCAACCAACATCTTTACTTTTGATAAATGCCCAATCAGTATTGAGAACCCACGGTGACTTTACTTGCTTAAGCCAAGTGATCAAACGGACATCATTTGAATGAGAAGGCCTAGTTTTTACCTTGAAGAATGATTCAATCCATATGCCTTCCATCTGATTTTTAACTGCTGGCTTGAAAGCTCTTAAAAAGTCAGCTACTCTTCTCATGATTGTTGACTGAATGAGGCTAATACTAGGATTGATTCTATTATAAATGTGGCGGTTTCTATCCTTCCAAATTCCCAAAACAATCAACCCCGGGAGAAGGTTTTTGATAACCTAGAAAACAAAGATTCTTTTTTCTTTTTTCCTCCAACACAACAATGAATGAAAACTATACGGCCAATTTAGATGAAATCTTACAGCCTTTTGCCAAAAACTCCATATGATTCTACTTATGAAGCATTCAAAAATAAATGCAAAAGAGATTCTTCATGATTCTTACATTAGCTGCCCCTGTAGGGATTGGAGTATATGCTGAGAGGGTTCAACTTCTATGGGAAGGGCATGATTCTACCTAACAACTTCCGAAGGATAATAGAAATCTTCAGTTTTTTCCATTTGAACAATATATATTCTGATCATGGGAGGGGGTTTTGCTTCTTCCTTGTTGCTTGATAAGCTTCTGCAAGTGTGAAATTCCCAGCTGCTGAAGATTGCCAAAGAAATCATGTCCGGATCTTCTATAAAAGTCCTATCCCTCTCCGCCAATTCGTTCAGGGCTTGGCTGTTCAGATTATCCTTAAAGATCTCCAAATATGCATCTATTTCCTGGAAGAATTTTCGGATGGTGAGGTCAGGAAGAGGAAGTCATTTATTTGATTGCCAAAGAACTCCAAGAGAAGACCAGTTGTCCTTCCAAAAAGAGGAGCCCCCGTTGTTGATGAGAATTTTTGTCCTTGAGGCTACCGAATGAGCTATGTTTACAACCCACTTCCATGTTGTTCTTCCCCTTGCTGTTTCTGAGAGGGAATTGATGAACTTGGTCCAAGACCCTTGGCCATTTCTCCATTTCCACCAAAGTTTAATATAGAATGCCTCAATAATTCTATTCAATTAACGAATGCCCAACCCATTTTCTAACTCTGGAAAAGTGATTCTAAACCATTTCCTCCAGTGTATTTCCTTCAATTCACCATTTTCTCCACAAAGGAATTTTTTTATATCTTTTTTTTAGGTCTTTTACAACTGTCTTGGGAGGTTGAACCGTGTAGAAAATGTGATTGGGGATAGCGTATGTAACTGATTTGATGAGAGCTACTCTACCACCCTTACTCAGCATCTTGTTCCTCTAGGAAGATAACGTTCTGTCAGTATTCTCCATCAAGCATTTGAACAGAGAACTTGGTATTTTATCTTTTGAGAGAAATTTCCCAAGAGATTTGATAGGGACGGATACTTTATTGATCCTCAAAATATTCATTATCCTCTACTTTCTAACTGGGGTACACCTAGTCGAGATTATAAAAGAACTCTTTTCCAGGTTCTTCTTTTGACCCGAGGCATCTTCATAGAGCCTGAAGAACTCTAGCAGTACTTTCAAGAATGATGTGGAGCCCTGGGTAAAAATTATCAAGTCATCACGAAACTGAGGTGTGAAATTAGGATGGATCCTCTTGGCATGCCAAAATGCTAGATTGTCCCTTTGTTCACAAGAGCCTTGAAACCTCCAGAGAATGCCTCCATAGATAGAATAAATAAGAGGGAGAGATAAAGGATCCTTTTGTTTGATCCCTCTCGATGACTGGAAAAAACCGGAAGAAGATCCATTAATGAGAATGAGAACCATGCCCCCTTAAAGTTATTCAGAACCGGGTTGATGAAGCCCCTTGGAAAACCAAATATATACATCAAACTCTTTAGAAAAAATCATGAAATCTTATCAAAGGCTTTGCACATATCAACTTTCAAGATTAAATTATGGCCTCTAACTTTATCTTCAATGAACCTACACAAATCTCTTGCAAGCAGCACATTGTCAGAGATATCCCTACTAGAGAGGTAAGCAGAATGTTCTTCCGATATAATCTTTGGCATCAAATTCTTCATTCTCTCATTCAGGACCATAGAGAAAACTTTATTCAGAAAATTGCTGAGGGTTATAGGCCGGAATTCCACAAAAGAGGATACTGTAGGTTTCTTGGGAATAAGAGCGATTAGAGTGCTTCCAACGGATCTTGGGATAGGGATTCTTTGATGAATTCCTTGGCGGTCTCTAATAGATCTTCTTTTATAATCTCCATGCAGCTCTGTAGAAAGAACCCGAGGAGCTGTCCGAGCTAAGATTTAAAAGAGCTTGCTAGATTTATTCAACCTGTGGCTCTACAATTAATGCTTCAGCTTCTGATTCTGAAATCATATTTGGGATGACTTCAAGTATCTTACTAACAACATTATCCCTCCCTGAAAATCAATCCTCATTGAGTAACTGTTTGAAAAAATTAATAGCTTCATTTGCCACTTCTGTATTACCTGTCTTCCAAAGACCATATGAACCTTTGATTTTGTGGATTGCCATTCATTGTTTTCTCTCCCTAATCATTACATAAAAGTACTTTGTATTGTTATCTCCTTCTGCCATCCACTTCACCCTAACTTTCTGGGACATGAAGTCCTCATATTCTCTAAGTCTCATAAATTCTTTTGATTGGGCAGCTGACAAGATAATCTGGTTTTCCTGGGAGAAGTTAAGCACAAATTCCTTCTAACATCTATCCACAACTTCTTCAACCTTTTTTAAATTTCTAAATACGTATCCGAATAACTCTCAATTCCAGGACTTGAGCATAATATTTAGTCTCCTTAATTTGGCTGCAAACCTATACATATCGTAACCCTCAATAGTTTGATCCCAGTTCTCTTTGACCATCTGGAGGAAATTTGGTCTTCTTAACCACATGTTCGTGAATCTGCCTCTCCTAGATTCATCTTCCGCCGAGAATTAGATTAGCAAAAGAGAATGATCGGATGTCGCAGCATTGAGATTATGAAATGAGGAGATGGGGTGCTCGTTCAACCATTCTTCTGAAAACAACACTCTATACAATTTCTTCCAGATCTATACACAACTTTTTTTTCCTCTCCACGTAAATTTTGAACCATTGGCTATGACTTCATCCAAACTTGCCTCAGAGATAAAGTTGTTGAACTCCTGAATTGGAGTTTTATTTGGACTTGAGGGTCCCTTATACTCCTCCAATGACCTTATTACGTTGAAGTCACCTCTAATCATCCAAGGACTTCGAGGGTTTTACTCCCTGACTCTTTTCAGTTAAAGACCATAACAATCTCATTTCAGCATACTTTAAGCTTGCATAAACTATAGAGAATATCATCTGGTGAGCATGCAAGGGATGGCTGACTCTAAAGCTTCCATCGTGCCCATTATCGCCCAAATAGACGAAAACAATGCCATGTCTACCTAAGGTTGTGTTGAAAAAAAAAAAGGAAAAAAGTACAAGTTCTTTCTCTCAAAATGCAAGAGAAAAAGGAAATAAGGGTGGAAAGAAAAATGAAAAGAAAGAGAAAAAAGGAAATGAAAAAAATGAGTATAGTCAAGTGTGTAAACTTCGTGGGCTAGTATTTTTTTGTATGGGACATCATTGGTAAGATGGTGGAAGGATGCCAATCAAGTAGTTTCTTTTATCTTTGTTTATCCTACCCTTTTATCATAAGCCCCATTATACCCTTTGACAAGATTTTTGATTTGTGCATTGGATTCATTTGAGTAATTGTAGTGTAATATATTTGTAAATTTACGGCAAGAACATGTTATGTGATGAAATTGAGCAGTTACATGTCCCATAAACACTTTTGAGTGCATGAGAGATTACTTGTAAGGTGGATATCACTTTTGCTTGTTATTTGATTTTGGGGAATTATGAGGAACTTGAAATAATCATTGTAAATGCTTGGTACTATGAAAAGTTTTATATTTGGATTGTAAGTTTTGCTCGGTTATATATTGCATATTGAGAATCCATTGTATTTGTTTGGTTTTTCTTGTTAAGTCTTGAGTCATGCTTGGGGACAAGCATGGTCTTGGTGTGGGGGAATTTTATAGGTGCATAATTAACATAGTTTTTGGGCTTAATTGTGTTATTATTATGACTTATTTTGAGTGGTTGAGTTGCTTTTGGTGTTGTTTTATGCTAAATTGTGGAATTTGGTGTTTGGCAGGGTTATTTAGAGAAAAAGGGACCAATAAGGACTAAAGTGTAATTTATTGAAAGTAGGGCTGACTTGAAGAGAGTGGAGAGGTAGATGTGATAAAGTTTGACATGGTAAAAACTGTGGCTGATGGAAAATTTAGGAGTTATGATTTTTGTTAATGTTGCAAGATTTGGTGGAATATTTCTTTAAAGATAATCAGATATTTTATGTTACTGTTATGATTGAATTAATTTAGGAAGTTATTGGGTTTTGGATGCCTATAAATAGAGGCATAATTAGTCTTTGAAGGATAAGCTTTTCCCTGCAAAGGGACGTAGTTTAGTTTTAGTTTTAGTAGTAGTCTACCTTTTCAGCTTTATCTTCCACAGTTATTTTCTTCGTTATCAAGTTAGGTGTTAGAATTAATTCGACTCCCTTGAGATTTGTTAAATTTATTGATCCAACATGAGCATCCAACCCAAAACTAATTGGTAATGGGTTGAGAGGCCCTTGAATTATTTATGTTAGACACAAATGTTGTGGGCTACCGATTGGAGATTGGGATAATCTTAACACCCTATCTTAACCCACAACACACTATAGGCTTTGCGGGTTCAAACAGGCCCAAACTATAGGCAAACAAGTCAGATATACTGACAGATCAGATAAACTGGCCCAAACTATGGGCGAACAAACTGGATATACTGCCGGATCAGATAAATAGGCCCAAACTCACTTTGATACCATGTTAAATTTATTGATCCAACATGAACATCCAACTCAAAACCAATTGACAATGGGTGGAGAGGCCCTTGGATTATTTATATTAGACACAAGTTTTATGGGTTACCGATGTGTGATTGGGACAATCTTAACACCCTCCCTTAACCCACAACACACTAGGCCCCTAGGCCCAAACTATGGGCAAACAAGCCGGATACACAACTAGATCAGTAAAACAGGCCCAAATTATGGGCAAACAAGCCAGATATAATGTTGGATCAGTCAACAGGCCCAAAATCCGCTCTAATACCATGTTAAATTTATTGATCCAACATGAGCATCCAACCCAAAACCAATTGGCAATGGGTGGAGAGGTCATTGGCTTATTTATATTAGACACATGTGTTGTGGATTACTGATATGGGATTGAGACAATCTTTAACAAGATTTGACCTGATACCACTACTGCTACGAATCATTGTAGTCCAGTAGGAAAATCGGATTAGTTTGACGGGCATGACAAAGCCCGTCAATTAATAAGAAAATAATTATTTAAATGTTATGATGAGAGTAGATATGAGTAAAAATTTAGTTAAAAATAAATAACAAAAAAATAATTTGTGAGAAAATAATTAGAAAAAAAAATAGTGAATTAGAGATAAAAGAGAGGACAAGAGAAGACACGTAAATAATTTTAATAATTCTATTTTATGTTTTTGGTTTTTCTGTAAGAGTTATAAATATATGTAATATAAATTTATTAGCAGATTGAGCTATATCCAAGTGTAACTTTCTTTTGAAGGTCCAATTGTAACTTTTAAACCTAAAAAAAACAATTGTAACTTTTAAACTTTTTATTTTTAAAAATAATAATAAAATTCACTAAAGACATATTAATAGTTTGTAATAATAGTGGGAGCGTTCCTGTCATTGGTTGGTTGACGAAAATGATATTCATTGTAAAATTTTTAAATAAATATTTATCACTAGCTATTTATAGAGTGTGACGTATATTGAAAAGGATGTGCTATCAAACCTTTAACTTAGGCGATCTCTTCTGGCTTAAAAAAGATGTCATAATTAGGGGTTAAACTCTAATCACAGTCCTTCAATTTGTTTTAGGTCTTGTGAGTATGAAAGAGGTATAAAGTGACATGTGTAGTCTTTATGCCTGTTTAGATCGGATTTCATTTTTGTTCAGTAGAGTTTAGTTATGATATTAGGGCTTACAAAATAGTGGGGAGTTTTTTGTGACATGAGCCTAGGATCCTTACTCAAACCCCTTGAATATTGCCTCACATTTCAATAAGAACCCAATAATGATCATTATACTTTTGGGCCAACTCTATGGTTTTTAGCCCGTATAGAAACAAAGTATCATTCCAAAAGGAGTTTGAGCTAAGCAAGATCAAAGATGGCATGGATGAGGTATACCTAGGCAAGTCGAGGCCTAACCAGTTCTCCAAGATGTTATGCCCTTGTTAGTTTAATAAAATCAACAAGACAGTAGCTAAAATAGTAACCCAGATTTCAGATTCAGAATAGGGAAGAAGAGAGAAGAGACTCATAAATTAGAAGAATAATTCATAACAGAGAAAACAAAACTCAGCATACTCCAACACACCCTCCTACCTTTGTGATATACAGTTTTCACGCCTCTCCTACCCCAGCCACAAAGCATGATCAACCTTTATACTTTCACACTATGTTTGCTGTATTTGATTAAAAATAACTAACTAAGGGAAAAACGACAATGTTTCATGACAAATGCCTAACAACTTCCCCTACCTTGAGAACAGTCTTGTCCTCCAGACTGAAATTGTGGGAACTGCCTTTGGACAAACACTGGATCCTCCCAGGATGCATATTCAATTGGTAGATTCTTCCATTTAATGAGCCATTGAACTACTTTCTTCCCTTCCTTGACGATGAACCTTCGTTGCAGGATTTGTTCAGGCAGTAATTCAAACACATCCTCTAAACTCAACTCAACTCAACTCAGGATTCCAATGTGTTTCTTCAGTAAGGACACATGGAATATAAGATGTAACTTAGCTTCAGGGGGTGACCTGAGTTTGTAAGCCACTTTTCCAACTTTTTTCAGCACCTGAAATGGTCTAAAGAATTTGGAGGATAGCTACAGATAAGCTCTAGCTGCAATGGTGGATTGTCTGTATGGCTGCAACTTTAAGTACACCCAATCACCTATCTCTAAGTTCCTTTCTGATCTGTTTTGATCCTCGAAGAATTTCATCCTGCCTTGCGCTTGCCTTAAATTGCTCTGAACCTCCCCCCAGATCTTAATCCTCTGCTGCACCATGTCTTCAGCAGCTGAGATCTGCACCTTTTCATATGTCCAACAGGAAATCCACCTGTTTGCTTCCATAGAGTGCTTCATATGGAGACATCTTTAGACTAGTATGGTGGCGGGTGTTATACCACCTTTCAGCCAATGGCAGCCATTTACTCCAAGTGGAAGGGTGATCACCTACAAAGCATCTTAGATATGCTTCCAAACATTGATTCAATCTTTCAGTCTGCCCATCAGTTTGTGGATGATAGGCTGTAGAATAATGCAGTTTAACTCCAAGCAACTTGAATAAAGCACTCCAGAAATGACTAGTAAATATTTTATCCTTATTAGAGACAATTGATTCTGGTAATCCATGTAGTTTATAGACTTTCTATAAAAAGACTTCAGCTATATTGCTAGCAGTATAACGATGGGACAAAGCAAAGAAATTACCATACTTAGTCAAACGATCCACAAGCACCAAAACTACTGTAAAACCATTGGAATCAGGTAGCTTCTCAATAAAATCGATGGATATGTGTTTCCAGGATTGCTGAGGAATAGGAAGACGCTGAAGTAATCCCGAATATGACATATGCTCACTCTTGTTTTGCTGACAAATTACACATCTTCTGACAAACTCTTCAATATCTACTTTCATTTGTGGCCAAAAAAATAACCTTTTCAGTCTCTGCAATGAGGCCTTTTGGCCAGAATGTCCACCTATTGAAGATGATTGAACTCCCTCTAACAATAACTGTCTGACTACCATAGCTTTTCCTACATAAATCCTGTTATCTTTCTTAAGTAATCCATTGTCATAACTCAATCCTGTATCATTTTCCTGTAGTAGGAGTGTTGCAGCTACCTTCTCTTGAGCCTACACATCACCTTTATAGTTTTGCTGTACTTGTTTAACCCATTCAGGAAACACATAAGACACAGCTAAGCACTAAAACTCCTCTTGTCCCAGTGGTTCAACAGTTATGGCTCTGGATAGGGTATCAGCTACTTTATTCTCACTTCCTTATCTATACTGTATTACATAATCTAATCCCAACAACTTAGTCATCCACTTGTGCTGCAGAGGGCTGTTCAGTCTTTGTTCCAGTAGGTATTTCAAAGCTTGATGATCCGTTTTTATCACAAAGGCATGTCCCACCAAGTAGTGTCTTCACTTTTGAACTGCTAATACCACAACCATTAGCTCCTTCTTGTATACTGATAGTCCCGCATTCCTTTGAGAAAATGCTTTACTGATAAAGGCACCAGGTTGACCTTCTTGCATTAACACTGCTCCCATTCTCATCACACTTGCATCTGTTTCCAGAATAAAAGGCTTCTGGAAATCCAGAATTCTTCACACTGGTGTTGTTATCACTGGCTCCTTCAACTTCTGGAATGCCATTGTAGCCTCCTCTGTCCACATAAAGGCATCTTTCTTGAGCAAATTTGTTAAAGGCCTAGCCTTAATTCCATAGTCCTATATGAACCTTCGGTAGTAGCAAGTGAGCCCCAGAAAACTCCTCAACTCTTTGATATTAGCAGGTTACTTCCACTCTTTAATACACTTGACCTTCATCTGCACTCCTTCACTACTGATAGTATGTCCCAAATACTCAACCATATTCTGGGAAAAAACGCACTTAGACTTCTTGGCAAATAACTGATTAGTTCTCAAAATCTCTAGCACACAATTCAAATGAGAAATATGCTGCTCCAATGTTGTACTATATACCAGAATATCATCAAAGATAACAAGAACAAACTTGAGCAAGTAGGCTGGAAAATATAGTTTGTAAGGGATCGGAATGTGGCAGGAGCATTAGTTAAACCAAAAGGCATCACAAGAAATTCGAAATGCCCATGATGAGTCTAAAAAGCTATCTTATGCACATCATCTGGACTCACTCTAATCTGATGATATCCAGCCCTTAGATCTATTTTAGAAAAGAACTTTGATCCATGTAATTCATCAATCAATTCATTAATTATAGGAATCGAGAACTTATCTTTGATTGTAAGGAGGTGTAACTTCTTGTAGTTCACACACAGCCTCCATGTATGGTCCTTCTTATCCACTAGCAGCACTGGAGATGCAAAGGGGCTTCTACTGGTCTGAATAACTCCTGTCCTCAGCATCTCATCCACCTGTCTTTCAATCTCAGTTTTATGTGCATGAGGGTGCCTATATGGCTTGAGTTTGAAAAGCTGTGCATCTTTCTTAAGCAAGATTCTATGCATGACATCTCTCTCAAGGGGTAGAGAGTTAGGCACCTCAAAAATATCCTGAAACTTCTGAAGTAAGTTTTGAATCTGAGCTGGAATTTCCACTTGAGGTATATACTGATCCATGCTTCTCTGCACTTCATGCCTAATAATTACTCTTGCACTATCATGGGTAGCTGAGTTACTCAATCCCAATTCAGTCACAGATAAAGATTCTGCAGGATGTGACATTCCTTCTATAGTGAACCAATTTCCCTCCAAGCAAAGTCCCACACATCTACTTTTAAAGTCAAACATTATAGGACTGAAATTATGCATCCAATCCACTCCCAATAACATATCCCAAACCCTTAGCTCCATGATTCTAAAATCATGATTAAACACCTTCTTCTGCATGACCCAAGTGACCTAAGGACAAAAATAAGAGCCGGTTATAGTATTTCCATTAGCTATAGTTACTGTAAATGGACTGCCTCTCTTCACTTTCAAAACTGCTTCCTCCACCATCCTAGGTGCCACATAACTATGAGTTGATCTGGTGTCAATTAAGATTTTCACCAACCTTCCATAAAG
This sequence comes from Knoxia roxburghii, assembly GCA_030378225.1. Taxonomy (NCBI): domain Eukaryota; kingdom Viridiplantae; phylum Streptophyta; class Magnoliopsida; order Gentianales; family Rubiaceae; genus Knoxia; species Knoxia roxburghii. Next base: position 35,996,407 of record CM059420.1, on the reverse strand, counting down.
CCTCCCTTGAATAGCAATAGTTTTCAGCACCCTATTGCCCTTCACAGCATGCAGGGTTAGATTCTGTGGACTATCTAACTCCACACTAGTGTCTATAAGTTCCACTAAACGTGGTTCAACAACTTCCTCTTCATCCTCATCAGTAACTATGAAAGAATAATTCTGCAGCTTGCACTTATGTCCTGATGTATATTTCTCCCCAAATTTGTAGCATAGATGGTTGTTCCTTCTATATTGCAACTCCTGATGAGTAATATGCCTAAACTTCTCCTGCCAAGTCTTTCTATCCTCCTCCTTAACTCTAGGTTTAGAATTTCTTCCCATGATGGTTACTGGTTTGTTGTAATGACCAGATCCAGATTTCATTTTTTTTATACATAATTCCAGAGACTGTTCTTGCAGTAAAGCTAACTCCATGGCTTCATCTAGTGTAGTAGGTTTCCCCATTCTAACTCCTGGCTTAGGCTCTTTCTTTAATCCACTGATAAACCCCAAAATGAAGTACTGATTAGACAACCTAGGGTCAAGACATAACACTCTAGACTTCATCAACTCAAATTTCTCTTGATAATCAGCTATACTATTGACTTGTTGTAACTTGTTATATTCTTCAAAGTCATCCCTGCCCCCTTTATCCCCAAATCTACTCAACAATGCCTCAGAAAATTCCTTCCAAGATATGAATCCCTTCTTAGACTTAAAACCTTGAAACCTAATATCCGCTCTATCATCTAAGTACAGCTCAACCGAATCCATTTTCCACTTATCAACTATGTTGTACAGCACAAAATATTTCTCACACTTTCTCAACCATTCTCTCGGTCGATCACCACTAAACACAGTAAGCTCAATTCTAGGATTATTATGACTAACCCCTTTCACAATTTGATCCCTCCAGTAATTACCCAATTCTTCATCTGAGTTTAATTTTGCAGTAGAGTTACCTGGAGTAGGTAGCAGGGGACTACGATCTACCGCCTTCTCCTTCTAAAATAGCCTGGAAATGTTGTGCTCAATTTTATGATCAATTAGGTTTCTCACAGCATCCATTTGAGCTTTCAGCTTCTCATCCCACTCTTGCGTTTGCTTTAAACTCCTATCCTCCCAGTCCTGATTCTGTTTCCTATTCCTTTCAATCCAATCTTCACTTTGAGTTACCATCAGTTCTAATAGTTTCTGCTCTGGCTTCTTAATCTGATCGTTCTGAGATTTATATCGGGTCTCCGTTATATCACCTAACGAACAGAAATGAGCCAAGGATTGTCTCGCTCTGATACCAAAATTGTTAGGCCCTTATTAGTTTCATAAAATCAACAAGACAGTAGCTAAAATAGTAAACCAGATTTCAGATTCAGAATAAGAAATAAGAGAAAATAGACTCAGAAATTAGAAGAATAATTCATAAGAGGGAATACAAACCTCAGCATACTCCAACACAGCCTCCTACCTCTGTGATATACAGTTTTCGCGCCTCTCCTACCACAGCCACAAAGCATGAGCAACATTTCCTACTTTCACGCTATGTTTGCTGTATCTGATTTAAAAATAACTAACTAAGGGAAAAACGACAACGTTTCATAACAAATTACTAACACATGCAGATATTCAAAATTCCTTGAAAGTCCAAGGGTGCTCTATAATGGATCCACTAAATGGGCCATAATAAAGAACAAACTTCCTTTAGTTTCTTTGTTCAACAATAATTGGGATTTACTATTTGTATAACAAAATTACTATTTGTATAACAAAAAATGTCCAAATTACCCCCGATATGAAATGATACATCTTTTTTAGATAAAAAACGCTGCACATTGCTGAAGTAAAGGGGAAAAAACGTAAATTTGGTATGAAAATGAACAAAAAAACGCCGAAATGTCATGTCGAAATTAGATTAAAACGCCAAAACGTAGCGAAAAAGTGTACTGAAAACGCCGAAACGTAGCGTTTCTTCCAAACCAAACGCCAATATGCAGCGTTGTATGGACAAAAAACGCTAAACCATAGCGTTTTATGTAATAAAAAACGCTAAAGTGTAGCCGAAAAACATATCTCGCTCGTTAAATAGTAGCGTTTGTGACGGTTTTTGTTAAAAAACGGACCGAACTAATATGAACAGACCAAATATTCACAACAAATTACATTCATATCATAACCTTTGTACATTCTCTGTACAAAAGGTTCCCTTACAAATATTGACAACAAATTCAAATCGACAATCGAAAGAAGGTTTCGTCGAATCATATCCATCTGCCATTCGTATTGTACAACTTTCGATCGACATTCTTCACGAAATGGTAAGTTTGCTACCCGTTATGTATATTTGTATTTTGCAGCGTTTATTTTGCCCTAAAACGCAACTTATTAGCGTTTTAGTAACCATCAACGCAAATATGTGGCGTTTTGTGTCAAGTAAAACGCCACTTATTAGCGTTTTAGTAACCATCAACGCAAATATCTGGCGTTTTGTGTCAACTAAAACGCCACTTATTAGCGTTTTAGTAACCATCAACGCAAATATGTGGCGTTTTTTATCAAGTAAAACGCCATTTATTAGCGTTTTAAGCACCATCAACGCTAATATGTGGCATTTTGTGTCAAAAAAACGCCAAATTGTGGCGTTTTATGCCCGTAATTTAAGAGAATTGTTGAGAAATTAGGGTATTTATGTGAAATCCGTAGCGTTTTTAGTTAAATTTTTTGTGAAATGGAGCGTTTGTTTGTATAGTTACGTGAAATACATTGCGTTTTTTTAAGATTGCATATGTAAAGTGAAGCGTTTTTTATAGTCCTATTGTGTAATTTATAGCGTTTGTAACAATATGGATTCGAATTTCTGACTATACAGGACGATGATTCGAATATGAGTTCACATGATGATTACGAGCAGGAACAGGGTAATGAGGATGACGAGTGGGGTGAGGAACAGGACATTGGTGCAGATCTAAGTGAATATTTTAGGATAGATGTGGATTTTGCAAGTGTGGAGGATGCATTTACGTTTTGCTATCCTATAGCCAATAGCCTGCAGTTTGTGCTTTCGAAGCAAGGCGGAAGTGGCTCGACGTATTATTTTAGGTGCAGTCGATGGAAAGATCCATTGAAGGAACCTCTCCCCACCATACAGTTGAACACGAAAAGATGCGGATGTAAATGTCCGTTCAAGTTGACTGTCAAGAAGGTTGTTAATGAGCGTTACAGTGTGCTTGTTACGCCAGGGGTATCGTCCACACATAATCATCCTGGTATGAATATGTTTCGCTATTGAGTATGTTATATTATTTTTTCCTATAATTAGCATTTTCTTATATTCTTATTACTAATTTTTGTAGGTATAAGGCATCCATATGGGCACAGGCAGTTGAGCGGTTTCTCGAAAGAGGCAAAGGCTGAGGCTAAACGCATGCTTTCTTTCAATGTGAGACCAAAAAGCGTTTGGGAAGCTATCCATCAGAGTTTCCCGAAGACAATGTACAGATAAGGCAGGTCTACAATTTGAAGGAAGATATGAAGAAAGATGGATTGGATGGTAGGAATATTGGGCAGCAATTTTTGCATTTGGCTCGCGAGAAGAAATATTTTGTTCGGATTATCACTGACGAGGCCACTAATGCGATCACACATGCATTCATCGCTCATCCTACATCAATTCAGATGTTCAACAGGTGGTATTGGGTTGTAGTGGTTGATTCAACCTACAAGACCAACAAGTACAAAATGCCCGTCGTTGAGATGATCGGTATGACTCCCACCAATAAGAACTTCAATATTGCTTTTGCCATTGTTAAGGATGAGACAAAAGAAACATATGATTGGGTAATGAAAAACTTGAGGGAATTGTTGCCTAGTAATGTGGAACCAAGTGTTGTTGTCTCAGATAGGGAGTTGGGTTTGTTGCAGCCTATTAAGGATCACTTTCCATCTTGCAATCACTTGTTATGTCGGTGGCATATTGACCGTGATGTTGCCATTTGGTTGGAAAAAAATGTTGGTAGGAGGAATGTGGACACGGCCACTGATATATATAGTAATTGGTGGAAGAAAATTATCATGGCTCCCACAGTTGAAAGGTTTAACCAAGTGTTGGTCCAATTCAAGGTTACATACTCTATGGTTGAGCCTACAGTTGTTGATTATTTGGAGGGGACGTGGTTCATTCATAAGGAGAAATTCTGCCGGGCCTGGACGGACACATTTCAACACTTTGGGAATACGGCAACTAACAGGGTTGAGGCTTCCCATGCTGCATTGAAAGATTGGCTTCATTCTTCCACCAATTCTCTCGACACGTTGCTCATGAAGATCGACTCTCATCTCACGCATCTGTTTCCTCACATCGCGTAAGTGCAATAACCGCATTCGATTATTTATTTAATGTCATAATTTCATTATAATTTTATTGTATGTTAAAACAATAACAGTGGGTCGCTCGAGTCTTCTACTGCCACGACACAAACCAATAGGATGGGGTTTCCATACTGTTACTTGAACAAATACGTTTCGCATCACTGCCTGAATTTGGTAAGCAAACAAGTTGAAAAATAGGATAGGTTGGCAGGCGAAGTTATAGATAGGTGTGGATGCGTGTGCAAGGTGACGCTTGGGATTCCTTGTGCATGTGATATATACAAGGCACAGGAATCGACCGCATATCAATTGCTCCCATTAGTCCACGAGTTCTGGCAGAGATTGACAATTGTACCCTCCCAAAGGGATTCGAATAATCTGAATGAGGACATCAGGTACACTTTACTTATGTTTGTTAGCTATATTAAATTTGTTTTATTTTTTGTAATGTTATATTTGGATGCTGATTGAAAATAATGTTTCATCAAGGTTTTTCAATGAGGAAGTCATTCCTGCAGTTAACACAAGTCCGTCATTCTTGGCTCGTCTACTTAATATGGCTTATGTGGAAGAGATGCACGCTGATATGTCTAGTGCAGCTGAGCCATCGGTTGAGGGTACTCATAGGGGAAGGCCGCCGAGTAGACTGCACCATTCAGTTATGCGTGAGTGGAGTGGGCGCGAGAGAGCGACACGTGGATCACGTGGTAGGGGTCGGTCAAATTCAAGTGGAAGATCAACTGGGCGCACATCAAACAATACGACGGACTCCTCTAGTGAGTCTCCGTTACGTGAAGGTAAATATTGTTAGTGATGTTGCACGAATTTATTTATTTACAAATTTAATTAAATTATGTTCATTCTATTTTATTTAACACTTTAGGATTTGGACAAGATGTACCATGCGTACCAGTGTTTTTTCGGCATTACTGTACTGGATGGTCGGATGTCATTGGAGATGGAAATTGTGGGTTCAGAGTGATTGCTAGTTACCTTTCAGGCGGACAGCACAATTGGAAATTGTCGCGTAGAGCGCTTGTTGGGGAGATCGTTCGTGATCCACAAAGGTATGCAGGTTTGTTTGCAGTTGTGGAAGAGAGACCTGCTGACGGTGATCATTTGGGTGCCGTTATCCGGCGTTTACGTTATCAAGGTAGAAGTTGTTCTGAAGCCTACTGGATGGCCACACCCACGGACTTGTTCCCACTTGCAACGCATGCTAATGCCGTGGTACTGCACCTCAGCCGTTCGGAGCCGATGGCGAATTATACCATATTACCCTTGGATGCTGGAGAGGACGAAACCCGCCCGGAGAGACAGATAGCAATTGCTCACGTGGGTGGTAATCATTACGTTCGTGTTGATGTTCTTGATGATTGTCCCCTTCCGCCACTGCACGTTGTTTGGCGCGATCACTGCAACCAAGCGACCGTTGGACGTTGGCCTAATACTTTCAGAATGCGTTTTAGGCTATGGGTAAATCGTCGTGATGCTTAGCGGCTTCAGTACTGATATAGAAATGGTGCTGATGTCATAAAAAAATTATACAAATGTATACAAAATGTAAAACATATAAAAATACAAAGGGGCTCAATCGGCCAGGTCAAATCGCTGCTCAAAATCCGCAATCAGGCCAGAATACTCGTCGTGCAGGTCCGGTGCTCGATCTCGCAGCTGATCCAACAACCGGTGCTGCACGCCCAGCACATCGCTAACCCACTACAAAAAATACACACAATTACATCAATTATTCATGTTGAACAATATAATAAAATATACTACACATTTGATAAACAAAAATTACTCACATATTCCGATGACGATCGGCGCGGCTGTGGCTGCTCCGGTGGGGGCCCTACGACGTACGGATGGGAGCGGGGTACGAACCACTCCAGATATCCGTCCACGCAGGCACTATATCGGACGCCGTGCCCTGTCTGTGCACGGTGCACAAAATATATAGCCCGGTAGCCGGATACGCGTCCCACTCGGACTCCGCATATGTCCGTGGGTGGTGAACTACGTACCCACTACCCCCGTATCCCCTGTACGTCCCATCTGTGGCCGGAATGAACGGTCTGGGGATCCACTGCACGTACCCCAGCTGACGCGCACACCGGTCTGGCATGTACGGCTCTATATCCTCCCGGTATGCAATGAGTCCGCGGTACTGGGTCCTCGGAGTGCGCGTGACGGCAGCGCGACCGTATGGCATCCACACAACCTATAAAAAAATTTTCCAATTACATTTCCTATGTTTTTTATATATATATATTTAAGTAAATTAATTTTGATTTACTTACATCGTCCGGCGACAAGGCATCCAGTGCCTCCCGGAAAATCGCCAGTCTGTCGTCCTTGTTGCGTGGTGCGTCGACCGTCCATCTGCTGGCACGCGGCCGCTCGGGGTGCACTGACAGAGGCCTGGCATTACTCCTAAAAGATGGAAAATGCTCGTAGATCCAGGCCTGTAGCAACGTCAAGCAACCCGCAACGCTCGACGTGCCGTGACGACTAGCAGCACCTAAGTGTCTATACAGAAACGCTAGCGTCGCCGTGCCCCACGCGTACTCGCCCACCTGAGCCATCCCGCCCCGCAGCTCCAGAACAGGGCCTGGCTGGAACTTATTGGAACTCTTGTCTGTAAACAGACAGGTCCCAATAGTAGCCCATAGAAAAACTGCAACGTCCGAGTCGGGCCGGGGTCTACGCCTACAGAGATCTATCACCCGCTCGGTCGAGAATGCCCCATTCTCGAACAACTCCTTGTCGATGTGCTGGTCCGGAGGTATCTCGAGCAAATCTCTAGCCAACGCTACTAGGGTGGCGGTATCAGCGGACTGGGTAATCAACCGACCCTCTATCGGTAGACGCATAATCTCCCACACGTCGTGGAGAAGTATCGTCATCTCACCGAAGGGTAGATGGAAGGTATTGGTGTCCGGCTGCCACCTCTCCAAAAACGCGCATATCAGTGGCGCGTCTATATGCCTAAACAAAATGCTGGGAATATGTCCCAGCCCTGTCTGGCTAAGTATCTGAGCCCCTAGGGGTGACATGCCGCGCACCCAAGAAACTAAGGAATCGTACATCAACCCCCTATTGTGACACCTAATAGGGGCTCTACCCCCCGTCTCACTAAACCTACATACGACGTGTCCTAAAAAACTAGGAATCACCGTCGCATCGATCGGACCACCCTCGACTGGTCCAGTGACTAACCAGCTCTTGTCATCCTTCTTCCGCTTTTTAGGAATCGCTATATTTATCAAATATAATATATATAATTAATTTAACTAATTAACAAAATAAACAAATAAAACATAATTTAATAATTACTCATGTTATACAATAAATGAAACATTCATAAATATTTTAACAATTTACCCAATGAATAAACAAAAAAGACAAATTAATAACATATATAAACAAATATAACATATTTTCACTAAATAGCCAAACTAGCAAATAAATAAACAAATTCATCATAAAGTAAATAACTCAATAAATATTTCATTTTATAAAACAATATAACATGATTTAACTAAGTAATCATATTACCAAATAAATTAACAATTAAATAATAATTTAAATATTTACTTAAGTAATAATAGTATAAACAAATAATACATAATTTACATAATTCACAAATTAGACAAATAGATCAATTAAATAAACGTAATTAATAAATCAATATCGCGTACCTGCAGAGGGCTCCGCCCGCTGCTGCTGCTGCATACCAGACTGCTGCTGCTGGCTCGATCTCGGAGGCTCCTCGTGAGCCTCCTCCTCCTCTGACCGATCGTCCTCGTCGCTCGGCGAGGCATCGTCCTCGTCCCTCAGATGGAACGCCGACTCCCCGATGACGATCCCTCGACCGCCACCCCTGGATCGGCCACCTCGAGTACGAGGTCTCTGGGCTGCCATCTTCTGCCTTCTAGCAGAAACTGTGGGCCTCTGTCTCTCCTCAACGGTGGAAGGAGGAACGCGCGGTTTAACCTTACCGCCACCCTGAAAAATGTAATTCAAATATATATTAATACACAGACATTTATATGACATAAATATTTAAAATGCATATACAAATTGAATTACAATGATTTGACCAACGGTCAAGCGCTATAAAATAGCGCTTGACTGTGAGTCAAACGCTAGGTTGCAGCGTTTGACTTAGAGTCAAACGCTGAGACCCAGCGTTTGACTTAGAGTCAAACGCTGATACCCAGCGTTTGTCTTGGTGTCAAACGCTGGGACCCAGTGTTTGACTTAGAGTCAAACGCTGGGTCTCAGCGTTTGACTCCAAGACAAACGCTGTAACCTAACGTTTGACTATATGCCAAACGCCACAGTGCAGCGTTTTGGAGCGAGGAAACCGCAATGGATCTGCGTTTTCGACGCCCAGAACGCCGCCGCACAGCGAATCGGCGACACAAACCGTAACCGTTCTGCGGTTTTTCTCCGAAAAACGCAATAATCAGCCGACTAAAAGTCACCAAAACGCTTCCGATTAGCGTTTCTAGCCTAACAAACGCTAATCGGAAGCGTATTCAACACAAAAAACGCCGCCGAAATTGCGAAAATAATGCAAAAACGAATAAAACTTTCAATGATTTCTTACCCGAATAAAGAGACCTTTGCCCGCGCCATGGCCTCTCGAAGATTCTTCTCCACCGCCGTCCATTTCGCTGATTTTGGTTGATTTTTGGGAAAAATCTCTACTGTTTTCGCAAGTTTTGGTAGGGAGTGGCGTTTGGTATGCACAAAATGAGGGTTTGGGAGCGATATTCGTCTCCTTTTCTTTTTAAAATTCGGCCGGCTCCAAAACGCTACACATTAGCGAGCGAGCGTTGAGAAAACGCTGCTTTTTAGCGTTTCGGAATGTCTAAAACGCAGCATTTTAGCGTTTTGTATTATCTTAAACGCTGTATATTAGCGTTTGTGGTCCTCAAAACGCTGCGACATAGCGTTTTACATTTATTTCGCATTCTCGTTTTAGCGTTTTTATTTACTTTCCCCGTTCCATTTTAGCGTTTTTTGCCCTTATTTTCAGCAATTCGTAGCGTTTTTACCCCATATTTATTCATGAATTGATCATTTCCTTCATACCAGGGGTATTTTGGACATTTTTTGTTATACAAATAGTAATTTTGTTATACAAATAGCAATTCAGACAATAATTTTGGCCCTAAATGATTAGGCCTTAATTTTAATTTCGGCCCAAATGTATATTGGCCTTAGTTTTAAGAGAGTAAGTTATAAAGAGAAGTCCAACCCATGAATATATTCTAAAAGGATTTTTGGCCAAGACTTCATTTCTACGAGGAAATTTCGGCCAAGACACCAAATCTACAAGTGACTCTATCTCCAAACCCTACATTCTAGAAGATTCTCATCAAATAAGACAAGGTGGAGAGGTGTATATTTTTCCTATGTGCTATTAATTGTGTTGAGTGTGACATGAAAATTCCATTCATAGTTAGTGAAATTGAATTTACAAAATTTTCGAATGATAAGACAGAAAAGTGGTAATCTGAATTTTTCTTTTGACTTAAGTGTATTAATTAAATGACTTTTTGTATTTGTATGATCTTGTTTGCATCCACGCATAGAAGGATAGCCAATTAATCCACTTAAATTGGAAAAGCCTTGAACTTAAGATTCTTTAACTATACCCTTTTTCCTTGTTTGGTGATTTCTTTCAAGTTGCTACGTTTTTTGTTGAAAAAGAGAGTTTGACTATATAACGATATTATTGAATCACCTTGATCTATATAACTCCCAAGTTGTGGATTTTCATAATTGAGGAATCTTGTGAATTAAATTCTATACAAAATCCCCTATTTTGGTGCATACTTGTGTGGCAATTATTATTTATTTCAAGGGATAGATGGATATGATTTGATTAAAGTCTCTTTGAAACTTCTAATGTGATTTTTGTTTATTGAAGATCGTGATAAAGAGAAGGAAACAGGTTAAATGAAGATAGGAAGTAGAACTAACTCGATGAGATACATCATTAAATTTTCGTGGAGTTAGCAACTTGACACGCGTTTTTCAAATTCTCATAAATCTAAAATTAGTCCCTCATCTACCTTACACTACAAAAAACATCAAATTCAGATTTTTATGGACAATTTATATTATGAAAAAAATACAAATTTAGTCTTAATAGTTTGATCCATTGACAAATTTAGTCCTAAACGTTTACTAGTAAGCAAATTTAGTCCTTAAATTTTCATAATAATAGCACATTTAGTCTAACAACTATTTTCTTTACATATTTAACAATTGCTTTCCAATTCCGTCAGTCATTTAATGCGTGGCATCCACATAGACACTACTGTTGGTTTGAATATTGAAAGGTTTGCTTGTATGAAAACTATTTACCAGTTTATTTATCGATTGAATGTTTTAGTTAAATTGTTTTATGTTTTTACATAAGTTGTCCTCTTATATCTGTGACTAGATGATGAGGTGTCTGGTGTGACACAGTAGATCTCATCATTGGTTAAAGTCATGATATATAAATAAGGCTCGTAACTGAGATATTTTTGGACACACTGTCGATTTAAGTTATTATGTGATTCTAAAGGTGATTTGTCTAAACTAATTTAATCATATAGATGTGCCCGAGGCATATTGAGCATGACCGATTAGGATTGAATTAACTTGTACTGATCTGTCGTAGTTAATTCAAACCTAGTATTTGTTAGGATCTAGGCATGCATAATTTCAAAAATATGCTACGAAATAGCCTAAATTCATGTGAAATCGGGTCTTACCCTTGAAGGTTGCGCTCATCACCTGGCTCCCTTGAGTAGATTGCGTTCACCAACAATTCATGCGAATTGTCTCTACGATCTTGCACTGGAGCCTATCTGAATTGGTGCTAGCCAAAAATCTTGCCTGCAAAAGAGAAAAACGATTTTTCTCTGGAAGAATGTTTTGGAAGAGAGAGAGAGAGTTTTCTCAAAACTTTTTCCCGTGTTTCAAAAACAGAGTCAGTAAAAAGAATCTCTACCCCTCTCCACAGATACGTCTCTGCTCTTTTATAAAAGAGTTAAGACTTATCTGTTAATTTAAATAAATATTAATCAATTAATAATAATTAATTAATTAATAATTATTTATTGAGTTGGGTTTAACCAACACCATGGATCAACCCATTGACCCATGGATCAGGCTGATGGGTCAAGAACCTTAATTCACAATTAGGCTCCTTGATTTGTCAGCCCAATTCAATTCTTCCTAGGTAATTAATTAACTCTTAATTAATACCATAAAACTCTTCAATAATATTTGATTAAACTATTTAATTAAATATTATCCATTTAAATATAACTCTTATATTTATTACAGGCAATTTAATTAATTCTGAATCATCGAACTCACTTATGTGCGATCCTGTAGGCCTACTCCAAATTGACAATGAATAAATTAATCTCATTAATTTATCCATAAATCATTAGTGGTCTCTAGCAAGACATAATGACTACACAATTCAGAACGGAGGGTCGAAAGGTGATTCAACACAACCTTCCGAGTATACTACGCATTGTCCTCTACATTGATATCCAGCTTAGCATAAGGCATGGAACCAATCATCCTTATATAACTAAACGTTTTACTTGATCTCTTAGTGATACTGAACTTAATCAAGAAAATGATAACCCTTATCATTTCTTGGGCATGGCCATGCACTTTTTAGTTCACCATCAAGTGGCCAAGATATCATCTCTCACTTAAGAGAGATTTGTAGTCTCATCACTTCACCTACATACCTTAGCGTGTCTCATAGTGCACCCAATCATACCCGTACTTGGAAACCTGTTACGACCCCGTTAGGCGTATGTCAAAGCACATTACAATTCACCTAAGACCATGTAGTGATTTCCGGTCTAAGGATCCTCGTACCAGTACTACTCAAAAGAATCACTCATAATCTAATTAGTCCATAGAGTGTTTCTTTTGGCGGATCGATTTCATGAATTTAAATATGCACAAGAATATTACTATCATGAAATTAACTCATTTGATAAACAATCAATCAAGCGAAAAATGTCTTATTTACATAAATACCCTCAAAGTCTATTTACATAAATAGCCCTCATTAGGGCACATTCACCAATAATCTCCCACTTGCCCGATGAAGGGCTATGTCCCAAACTGTTTAAGACCAAGCTTTATTACATGTCGATCAAACTTTGACTGTGGTAGAGCTTTTGTGAGAGGATCTGCTATATTGTCGTCTGACCCTATTTTGCACACTTTCACATCTCCTCGATCAATGATCTCTCGGATGAGGTGAAACCTTCTAAGTATGTGTTTGGTTTTCTGGTGTGACCGAGGCTCCTTAGCTTGTGCGATGGCCCCGTTATTGTCACAAAAAAGTTATATCGGATCTTGGATATTAGGTATCACTCCGATGTCTGACACGAACTTCCTTAACCAAACAGCTTCCTTAACAACATCTGATGCAGCAATGTACTCAGACTCTGTTGTAGAATCGGTTGTTGTATCTTGCTTTAAGCTTTTCCAACTTATTGCACCGCCATTCAGACTAAACACGTAGCCTGATTGTGACTTCATGTCATCTTAATCTGTTTGGAAAGTAGCATCAGCGTAACCTTGTACAATGAGCTGTTCTTGTCCTCCATACACTAGCATTAATCCTTTAGTTCTTCGTAAGTACTTCAGAATTGCTTTGACTGTAGTCCAATGATCCATCCCTTGATCTTGTTGGTATCTGCTAGTCATGCTAAGTGCATATGCAACATCCGGACGGTACATAACATGGCATACATGATAGATCCTATTGCCAAAGCATATGGGACTCTACTCATTGTATCCCTCTCCTCTCTTGTTGAAGGACCTTGGTTCTTCTTCAAGAGAAGGCCATGTCTAAATGGTACCTTACCATTTTTGGAGTTAGACATATTGAATCTTTTCAATATCTTGTCTATGTACCCTTCTTGACTTAGTCCCAGAAGCTTTTTAGACCTATCTCTATAGATCTTGATACCTAGTATCGTCTCAGCTTCTCCTAAGTCTTTCATAGAAAATACACTCCCCAACCATTGTTTGATGTCTTTTATCAAGGGAATATCATTTCCTATGAGTAGGATGTCGTCCACATATAGGACAAGGAAAACAATCTTGCTCCCACTAACTTTCTTGTAAACACAAGGCTCATCTTCGTTCTTGATGAATCCGTAACCTTTTACTTCCTCATCAAAATGAAAATTCCAACTTCGAGATGCTTGCTTTAGTCTATAGATGGACCTCTGAAGCTTACATACTCGATTAGGATACTTTTGATTGACGTATCCCTCGGGTTATTTCATATAAACATCCTCGAGTAGGTTTCCATTCAGGAAAGCCATTTTAACATCCATCTGCCATACCTCATAGTCAAAATATGCTGCTATGGCAAGCATAGTCCGAATGGACTTGAGCATCACGACAAGGGAGAAGGTTTCATCATAGTCTATACTATGAGTCTGTCTGAAACCTTTAGCCACTAGTCGGGCCTTGAAGATCCCGCCAGGTTTTAACTTGAAAATTCACTTGCAATCGACAACCTTTGCCTGAACAGGAGGGTCAATCAAAGTCCACACTTTATTGTCCCTCATGGATTGCATTTCAGATTCCATGGCTTGCAGCCATTTATCTAAATCTGGACTTTCTAAAACCTGTCTGTAGGTCGTGGGCTCATCAGAGTCCACCAAGATCAAATCTTAATCGTCAGTCACGAGAAATCCGTATCTCTCAGGTTCATGACGAGATCTGCTAGACCTTCTAGGTTCTCGTGTTGTTGACTCATGTTGCTCATCTTCATGAGTTTCCATGCCAACTTCCATCTGAGTTTCTGTAGATCATTCTACATTCTCTTGTGATTCTTGAACTTCTCCGAGTTCTATTCTACTCCCACTGTCTTTCTTGTACAGAAATTCTTTCTCTAAGAAAGTAGCTCCTCGAGCAACGAACACTTTGTTCTATGTTAGGTTGTAGAATTGATATCCTTCGGTTTCCTTAGGATATTCCATAAATAGGCATTTGTCAGTTTTGGGTTCAAGCTTATTACTTTGTACACGCTTTACATGAGCTTGACAACCCCAAACTCGTAGATAGGACATATAGGGCTTCCGACCCATCCATATCTCATATGGAGTCTTATCTACTGCCTTAGATGGAATACGATTCAATAAGTAGGCAGCAGAAAGGAGAGCATAACCCCAAAAGAATGTAGGGAGAGTCGTTTGGCCCATCATTGATTGAACCATATCTAATAAGGTCCGATTTCTCCTTTCGGATACACCATTCCATTGAGGTGTTCCTGGTGGAGTCAGCTGTGAAACAATTCCACACTGTTTTAGATAGCCATCGAACTCATCACTAAGGTATTCACCTCCCCGATCGGAGCGAATAGCCTTAATCCTTCTATCCAACTGATTCTCTACTTCATTTTTAAACTCTTTGAACCTTTCAAAGGTTTCACTTTTGTACCTCATTAAGTAGACATAACCATATCTACTATAGTCATCAGTAAAAGTGATGAAGTATTCAAATCCACCTCTGGCTTGTGTGCTCATTGGTCCACATACATCCGTGTGTATTAGAGCCAATAGCTCACTTGTTCTGTCACCTTTCTTGTTGAAAGGACTCTTTGTCATTTTGCCTTGCAAACAGGGTTCACAGGTATCATATGATTCAAAATCAAATGACCCAAGCACTCCATCCTTGTGAAGCTTTTGAACTCGCTTTTCATTTGCATGGCCTAATCGACAATGCCAAAGGTATGTTGGACTTAAATCATTTTTAGTTGATTTAGCTTTCTTTTCTATGTTATAGACTGGTTTTTCTTGGGTCAAATCCAAGACATACAGACCGTTACACATATTTGCAACTCCGTATAGAATATCATTTCGATATAAAGATAACGAATTATTCTCTATAATAAATCGAAAACCTTTATTATCTAAACTCGAAACTGAAATAATATTTCTGCTCAAAGCAGGTACATAAAAAAAATTTTCAAGTTCGATATTTAAACTAGAAGGTAAAGACAGAGTGTAATCTCCAACTTCAACAGCAGCAACTCTTGCCCCGTTGCCCACTCGGAGATCTACTTCACCTTTCTTTGTTATCCTTCTATTTCTGAGTCCCTGCACATTAGTACAAATGTGAGCCCCACAACCAGTATCTAATACCCATGAGGTGGACATAGAAAGAGTAATTTCTATAACAAAGATACCTGAAGCTGAAGGATTGCTTTCGAAAAACTTCTTGCAGTCTCTCTTCCAATGACACTTCTGTTTGCAGAAGAGACATGTATCATCCTTTTTGGATCTTGTCTTAGCAGTTGGAAGAGCTTGTGGTTGGGGAGCAGTCTTACTGCGAGCTTTCTTGTTCTGCCCAACTTTGGCCTTGCCATTAAGCTTCCTCTTCCCTTTACCTTTCTCTATAACTAACACTGGCGTTGTCTTTCGAAAGGTCTGCTCAGTGTTCTTTAACATGCCATGGAGCTGAGGAATGCTCCTCTCCATGTTATGCATATTGTAGTTCACAACAAAATCATTGTAATCATCAGGCAGTGAAGCCAAGATGATATCAATAGCCAACTCTCTAGCAAGAGGCGCATTTAATCTCTCTAGGGTATCAATATACTCCTTCATCTTGATCAAATGCGTACTTACTGACGAACCCTTCGCCATCTTACATGAGATTAATGTTTTTATCGTAATGAACCTTTCATTATGGGCTTGCTCTCGAAACATTTTCGTGAGTGACTCATAAATCCGGAATGCTTCCGAATTCATGAACTGCTTCTGAAGCTCGCCAGACATAGTCGAGAGCATTAGGCAAGTCACATCATCGGAATCGCTTTTCAGCTTTTCCCAGGTTCTTTGAATAGTAGCCGTAGTATTAACGGGTTATTCAGGTAAAGGAGCGTCTAAGATATTCAACTTCCTTTCTTGTTTGAGAACTATTCTCAGGTTTCTTTCCCAATCCAAGAAGTTTGTTTGGACCAACAAGTTTTTCTTTGTCCAAAATACTTCTTAGAGTGAGATTTGAAGTGACATTAGTGCTAGAAGATGTCATTTCTACAAAAGAAAAAAAATGCAAAATATTAGAATGAGTTTTAAAATTATTTTCCACAATAGCCAAAATTGAAATCCCTAACAATTTTGTGTTGGTGCTAGATTGTAGGCCAAAAATCCACAATCTTGCTTTGGCAAGTATCGTAGGGATCGGGCTCTTTTGGTAGGCAACGTTCAAATCACATTCCATGTAATCTAACGCTTTCCAATTGCATACCATGCAACTTTTTCGGTGATAGGATGAACATTCCAAATGTTTGACACCATCCTATCTTTGCAAAATTAACCCCTAGTCAATTTATCAGGTCAAGCTAGGATTAATTTTCCCAAGTTAAACCATCCCTCAAGGCATCACATCAATAGACACCCACACAGTTTTTCCATAACAAGTGGTAGTGATAAAGTTGATCTAATACCCAAACAGTTTTTCCACTCATTAACGGTGGTGATAAAGTTTGGGCACTATTATGTAACAACCCGCCGCACGAAGAAAACCTGACGCACTTGGGCTCTCCAAGTCCATCAGACGTTCGACGCTCAAGCGGGCCCTCAAGTATGGAAGCAAAATCTTGGGTTTTTGGGATTTAAGTTTGATCGGCTTAGCATACATTTTCGTTTATCATTCATTTGCATAAATAAAAGAATGAATTAAAACGATGAACTGGGCTCTAGTCTATTACATGACCTTTTAAAATCTTCATGTTTGGGCCTCCATTTGTGGGCTCCACCATGGACTTCTCTTGGAACCTCCTTTTGGGCCTAACTATTACATGATGATTTTATATATAGGCACGCAGGCCCAAATTCAAAATTGGCTCGCAGGCCCCAACTCTTAAAATGTTAAAATTAAAAGCCCAATTCATGCTTTGAAACAAACAAAATGCATATGCTCATACAAGCCGGTTTTAATTTAAGCCGATTAATTTTAAGGATTGTGTAACTATTAAAGAATTAAAATTGACCGTGTCATGATCAATTTTAATCAATCCTTTTCGTTCATTTTACATTTATCCAAAATGATGCATGACATTCTAGCATAATAATGATGCTTCACATATAAAATTTAAACAATTTAAAAAAAACATCATAAAATAAATAAATAATTCAAAATTAAACAAATTAACTAATCTAATTAATTAATTTTATTTATTTATTTGTTTATTTTATTTAATCTAATTACGAGCAAATAGCTTACCCACGAAGTTTAATTGAGGCGGTGTGGGTTTTCAGATTAGAATCAATTTCCCGGGCTAGATCTGTTTTTCAGATCTGTGAGTTTCTTGAAGTGGGTTTCTTTGGATTTTTTCGCCAGTGCCTTTAGCCACCTCGTAGACACTTGCCCACCCGATTTCGAGGTTGTTTGGAGTTATCCTTGGGATTTCGAGTGGATTTCGTAGCAGATGCTAAATAAGCGTAGCAATCTTCGGGCAACGATCTGCTGAGGATATGACGAGTTTTTCGAAGTGGGTCTCATATGGATCTCGTCCTTAGTGTCTTAGCTACCTTATGGATAGTCGCCCACACGATTTCGAGGTAGAGACGGAGTTGTTATCGGGATTCTCTCGTGATTGGTTCGGTAAATAGCAGGATTAATTTTTAGCGTGTCATTTTAATAGATTGAACTAGCATAAGCCTAGATCCGTTCAGGGAAAATGAATTTGAGCCTGAGCCGAGTCGAAAGTCCCCAATTCTGGAATGCATAGCACGAAAGTGAGATTTTCGATTTAGCCCGGGCTTGCTCTGTTTCCTTCACTTGCTAACATTAATTTTATCAAATTATCGTTCGAATCAAAATACTTCCTTCGCCCCAACAAAATGACCTTGATTGGGAAATTTTTTTTGGCTTATGTATACTAAATAGGAGAGCGTTTTGGTCTGAAATTTTATTTAGGGATCTATTAAGGGTATTATTGTCTATTTACTTAATAAATTAAATGACATCATCTGTTTAGTGGGCAAAATGAGACTATTAGATAGTACAAAAGAGTTTTTGTAACTTTTAAAATTTTAAGGGAGTTTTTGTATTTTGACCCAAGTTTAATGAAAAAAATGTAATTCACCAAAAAATAAAAATTATATATGATGTAAGTTTTTTTATAAAAAAATTATGAATTAAAAAAAGATCGATTGGAAAAAAAGGAAAAAGGGGAGGCTTGGTGCAATTTTGAAGAGGAAGTTAAAGAGAAAAAAAGAAAAAAATAGAAAGAAGATGTGCACTTCTAAATAAAGAAAAGAACAGACAAAAAAAAAGAAAAAGAAAAAGAAAAAGAAAGATGCAAGCGCGTCTTGGCAACAAAAAGGAAAAAAATTAAAATACTCATGCGGACACCAAAATACTGTATACTAATCCCTTTAGCACATTTCCTTCATTCTTTCTAACTTAAATTTTTTTTTTATTTTTAATTTTTAGTAGTTTCCTAGTTTTTAAAGGGAAGGCCAATCAATCTGTCGTAGGACTATGATTTCAGCCACCTTACCTAACTTAGTAAGGTGTGGCCTAAGGCCTTTCGAATTTTGAAAATTCGAAATAAGACAAAATCGAATTTTAGAAATCTGAATTTATCAACTTTTGAATTTTGAAAATTCAAAATATCAATAACCTTAATTAAATTAAAAATTAATAAGAGAAATTAATTAAATTAATTAAATTCGGATTCCAAAAATCTGAAATCAATGAAATTCGGATTTCCAAAATTTGAATCATTAAATTGTTAAACGGATTTTTTCAACAAAGAAAGTCCACCACGTCTCAGAACAACATGCACCGCGTCAAAAACCACTAGGACCACGTCCAGAAACGTCTACATCCATGCATGTAAATTTAAGCTATTTTTTTACAAAGACAGTCCACCACGTCTCAGAACAACATGAACCACGTCAAAAATAACTAGTACCACGTTAAGAAACGTCTACATCAATTCTTGTGAATTTAAACTGATTTTTTCAACAAAGACAGTCCACCACGTCAAAAACAACTAGGACCACGTCTAGAAACGTCTACATCCACGCATGTGAATTTAATCTATTTTTTGAACAAAGACAATCCACCACGTCTCAGAACAACATGCACCATGTCAAAAAAAACTATCATCACGTCCAGAAACGTCTACATCCATTTATTAGAATTTAAACTGATTTTTTCAACAAAGACAGTCCACCACGTCAAAAACAACTTGGACCACGTTCAGAAATGTCTACATCCATTCATTAGAATTTAAACTTATTTTTTCAACAAAGACATTCCACCACGTCTCAGAACAACTTGCACCACGTCAAAAAAACTAGCACCACGTCCAGAAATGTCTACATCCATTCATTTGAATGTAAACTGATTTTTTCAACTAAGACAGTCCACCACGTCAAAAGCAACATGCACCACGTCAAATTAAATTAGGACCACGTCCAGGAACGTCTATATCCATTCAATTAAATTTAAACAGATTTTTTCAACAAAGACAGTCCACCACGTCTCAGAACAACATGAACCACATAAAAAACAACTTGGACCACGTCCTGAAACGTCTACATCCATGCATGTGAATTTAAGCTATTTTTTAACAAAGACAGTCCACCACATCTCATAACAACATTCACCACATCAAAAAAAAAAAAAAAAAAAAAACTAGCACCACGTCCAGAAACGTCTACATCCATTTATTTGAATTTAAACTGATTTTTTCAACGAAGACAATCCACCACGTCAAAAACAACTAGGACCACATCCATAAACGTCTACATCAATTCATTAGAATTTAAATTGATTTTTTCAACAAATACATTCCACCACGTCAAAAAAAACTAGTACAACGTCCACAAATGTCTACATCCATTCATTTGAATTTAAACTGATTTTTTCAACTAAGACAGTCCACCACGTCAAAAACAACATGCACCACGTCAAATTAAATTAGGACCACATCCAGAAACGTCTACATCCTTTCAATTGAATTTAAACTGATTTTTTCAACAAAGACAGTCCACCACGTCTCAGAACAACATGAACCACGTCAAAAATAACTAGCACCACGTCCAGAAATGTGTACATCCATTCATTTGAATTTAAACTGATTTTTTCAACAAGGACAGTCCACCACGTCAAAAACAACATGCACCACGTCAAATTAAATTAGGACCACGCCCAGAACTGTATATATCCATTCAATTTAATTTAAACAGATTTTTTCAACAAAGACAGTCCACCACGTCTAAAACAACTAGGACCACATCCAAAAACGTCTACATCCATTCATTTGAATTTAAACTGATTTTTTAAACGAAGACAGTCCACCACGTCAAAAACAACATGCACCACGTCAAATTAAATTAGGACCACGTCCAAAAACGTATATATCCATTCAATTGAATTTAAACGGATTTTTTCAACAAAGACAGTCCACCATGTCTACATCCATTCATTTGAATTTGAACTGATTTTTAAATATTATAAAATATGAATATCAAAACATACAATGAAAAAATAAAAATCTGGCGAGGGAATAATTTCGTGAGGTAGAATAAAGAAGAAAGAAGAAGAAAAAAAGGGTGGGGTTTTATAATTCGGGTCTGAATTCTACCCAATTCGGATTTGCAAAATCCAAATTGAAGGAATTCGGATTTTGCAAATCTGAATTTTGGCGGGATTTGGACAAAATAATTTCTGATTTTCAAAATCCGAAACCGGATTGGATGGATATCCGAATTAATACTAATTTGGATTTCACAAATCTGAATTAATATTAATTCGGATTTGTGAAATCTGAATTAATTAATTCTGATGTCTATATAATCCTGATCTGATCTCCCTTGTTAAGTATGTTTTAGTTCTATTGTATGATTTCTTTTTTATTATTGATCTGATATCTATAGTCTGTTGATCTGATGTCAAGTATTCACTGATCTGATATCTATATAATCCTGATGTGATCTCCCTTGTTAAGTATGTTTTAGTTATATTGTATGATTTCTTTTATATTCTTGATCTGATATCTATAGTCTGTTGATCTGATGTCAAGTATTCACTGATCTGATGTCTATATATTCCTGATCTGATCTCCCTTGTTAAGTATGTTTTAGTTCTATTATATGATTTCTTTTATATTCTTGATCTGATATATATAGTCTGTTGATCTGATGTCAAGTATTCGCTGATCTGATGTCTATATAATCCTGATCTGATCTCCTTTGTTAAGTATGTTTTAGTTATACTATATGATTTCTTTTATATTCTTGATCTGATATCTATAGTCTGTTGATCTGATGTCAAGTATTCGCTGATCTGATGTCTATATAATCCTGATCTGATCTCCCTTGTTAAGTATGTTTTAGTTATACTGTATAATTTCTTTTATATTCTTGATCTGATATCTATAGTCTGTTGATCTGATGTCAAGTATTCGCTGATCTGATGTCTATATAATCCTGATCTGATCTCTCTTGTTAAGTATGTTTTAGTTCTATTGACGGCAGCAATGTACTATCCCCAGCAGCAATGTCAGCAGCATGTGTACAGCATGAATGAATGGACAAAAATATCCTCAATAATTTGGACTGTTAGTGGGCTTCACTGCCGTTTGTAACGGAATGACCAAATTTAAAATTCAGATGTAAAAGTTAGTGACCTTTTTTGAATATTTAAAAGTTAGTGACCAAAATTTAAACTTTACCAAAGTATGATGACCTATTTTGAAATTCACTCTTATACGAATAAAAAAAATCACAATTATATCTATTTCATATACCAAAACATCAATAACTCATCAAAACACAAATATGAACTTCAAAATCTCAATTCTATTTATTCCATATACCAAAACATCAATAACTCATCAAAACTTAAATACGAACTTCAAAATCTCAATTATACCTATTTCATATACCAAAACATCAATAACTCATTAAAACACAAAAATGAACTTCAAAATCTCAATTCTACCTATTCCATATACCAAAACATCAATAAATAACTCATCAAAACACAAATATAAACTTCAAAATCACAATTCTACCTATTCCATATACCAAAAACATCAATAACTCATCAAAACACAAATATGAACTTCAAAATCACAATTCTACCTATTCCATATACCAAAAACATCAATAACTCATCAAAACACAAATACGAACTTCAAAATCACAATTCTACCTATTCCATATACCAAAACATCAATAACTCATCAAAACACAAATATGAACTTCAAAATCACAATTCTACCTATTCCATATACCAAAACATCAATCAATAACTCATCAAAACACAAATGTGAACTTCAAAATCACAATTCTACCTATTCCATATACCAAAACATCAATCAATAACTCATCAATTCTACCTACCAAGCCTTGTTCGATCTACTCTGGGATGTGAGACTGGACACCTTTCACACCGCTCCATGTGATCTGCTTCCACACCGCATTTTGACTGTATTCATACAACTCCGTATGAATGGATGTAGACATTTTTGGACGTGGTGCTCGTTGTTTTTGACGTGGTTCTAGTGTTATGAGATGTGGTAGACTGTCTTTGTGAAAAAAATCAGTTTAAATTCACATACATTGATGTAGACTTTTCTGGATGTGGTGCTAGTGTTATGAGACGTGGTGGACTGTCTTTGTGAAAAAAATCAGTTTAAATTCACATGCATGGATGTAGACTTTTCTGGACGTGGTGCTAGTGTTCTGAGACGTGGTGGACTGCCTTTGAGAAAAAAATCAATTTAAATTCAGACACATGGATATAGACGTTTATGGACATGGTACTAGTTGTTTTTGACGTGGTGCAAGTGTTCTGAGACTTGGTGGACTGTCTTTGTGAAAAAATCAGTTTAAATTCACATGCATGGATGTAGACGTTTCTGGACGTGGTGCTAGTTGTTTTTGACGTGGTTCTAGTTGTTCTGAGATGTGGTGGGCTATCTTTGTTAAAAAAATCAGTTTAAATTCACACACATGGATGTAGACGTTTCTGGACGTGGGTCTAGTTGTTTTTGACGTGGTTCTAGTTGTTCTGTGACATGGTGGGCTGTCTTTGTGAAAAAAAATTTAGTTTAAATTCACATGCATGGATATAGACGTTTCTGGACATGGTGCTAGATGTTTTTGACTTGGTTCTAGTTGTTCTGAGATGTGGTGGGATGTTTCGTGAAAAAATCAGTTTAAATTCATACGCATGGATGTAGACATTTCTGGACGTGGTTCTAGTTGTTCTGAAACGTTGTGGACTGTCTTTGTGAAAAAAATCAATTTAAATTCACACGCATGGATGTAGACGTTTCTGGACGTGGTTCTAGTTTTTTTTGACGTGGTGCTAGTTGTTCTGAGACCTGGTGGGTTTTGTTTGCGAAAAAAATAGGTTGAATTCACATGCATGGATGTAGACATTTCTGGACGTAGTGCTAGTTGTTTTTGACGTGGTGCTAGTTGCTCTGGACGTGGTACTACTTTTTTTTTTTTTTTTTTTTTCAGAAATCGGATTTCCAAAATCTGAATTCTTTTTGGATTAAAAATCGGATTTGTGAAATCCGAATCTCAAATTGATTAAGAGACTCGGATTTCACAAATCCGAGAGGCCTAAAAATGGTTAACACATTTCAAATTCTAAATATAGCCGTTCACACCTCCAAATTTTGTACTAATTTCGTCCCGGCCCCGAATTTTCTCTCTTTTGAGTTGAATAATTTTCTATTTTTTTTCTTGTGATTCTAGATATTCTTGCAATAATAATTAAACCGGTTGGGTAATAGAGTTTTTCTAAGTTTTCTATTAATATGGAATATCTAAAGACTATCACAAATTTAGATTAAATTTCATAGTTTAATTAGGAGCTATAAGAATATAAAGAATTTTGGGGTTAGAGATAGGAATCGATCTTACAAAATCCATCAATCTATGTTCATTATTTTCGACCATTCGTACACATATTGTATGAATGAGAATACTTCTCACACGTAAAGTTGGTACTAGGGAAATGACTTGCTGCTAAAAAAGTCGTAATAATTACGTGACAGAACTTTAAAATTAAAGGAAAATTTGCTGAAAGGAACTCAAGGGTGAAAGCACACCTTACAATTTTGTACGTACATTTTGGAGCTACTTTCTTTTGATGGTTACGGTCAATGATAATCATGGGCAAATTTTGTCATTTCCTTTTTGTGTTTTTTAAGTAATTTATATTAGGAATGTAAATTTGTTTTAGGGAAAATTTTATATGAATGGAGGAAAAAAATAAAATAAAATTAGAATAATGTGAAAAAAGTTTTTAAAAAAATTAAAATTGATTTGATATAATTTAGTTATTGGTTAGATATACTATGTTTTGTAAAAAGAAAATATAACTTTTCCTAGAAGAAAACTTGAACAAACACAAATGTGACTTAACAACCGCAAACTATATTGTAATACTAGAAGACATTGTGCAATATGTCTTTGGAGTGCGGAAAACACACCAAAATAAAATTCTAATTTTTCACACTAAGCGATTCCAAGACCTCGTCGTGCAGTAGAATAGGTGTTGATCTCACAGAGAGCAAATAAACCTAGTTCAGATATAATTTTCTTTTGATTACTAGGCAGAAAAGCATACTTATGACGGCTAACAATTAACAAAGCACACAAGCGACAAGATTGGGAAATAGGGTTGAGTTTGAGGAGGAGATTCGGCCACCATTTGAGTTCGGGTTGTGTTGTATTATAGTGGATAGGTGCGATTATATTAGGGATTCGTTCCCGTCCATCCGTTTAACCTATTTTGCAGTTCCTGGGTCTCGATGCTTCTCCAAAGAGAAACAGAATCCCATTCTGGATTGTAACTCACCTAGGGGAAGGGAAATACACAATTTCGGTCCACCTATGAACATCCAAGGAATAAACAACTATGGTACTAAAATATGCCATTGATAAGGAAGCAATCAACCATTCAAAATACATACAACCAAATCATACAATACATACAACACCCAGTACTAACGATCGATAAGGGGCTTTACCGTGTAGTTCAACAGTGGGGAGTGGTGAAGAATCAACGGCACAACCTATCGAACGGGAACTCCTTGGCTGGACTACGGTCAAGAGGGAAAGTACTGCAATAATGTCTGATTCTAGCAACACTAGTTCATCCGAGACTTCCTCTCTAAGATGGAGTTTAGCACTCAATCGATCTGAGTTCACAACCCATCAACAGTAAAACCCTAGCTCGAAGAGTACAAGACACGATTCACAAGCGGCCGAGATGAAAAGTGAACAAAAGATGCCTTAAAGGATTTGAATCTGGGTATTTATATCCGCTACAAATTAGGGTTGCAATTAACTTCAAATGTAAGTCAAAATGGTAACTTCGTGGCAAGGGCTGGTCTTCAAAGTGCTTGACAGCTAGCTTTTCCCTCCATTTAACTTCTCCAAAGTCTGCAGTTTACATGGAACGCTTCTTTAATGTTGTCCCCGACCGGATTTTTGCATGGATTCATCAATTTTTCATTCTTTGCCTGCAATTCACAATTAACCGCTATGAGTCATTAAAACCTTAAGAATGCAAAAAAATCTGTACTCAAACAAGAGGATTAAATCCTAAAAAGCTGTAATAATTGTAATGAATCCCGTGCACTCCACCACCCTACACTTAAAATCTTGTTTGTCCTCAAGCAAAGTCAATCAAACTCTAATGAAATTCAAGCAGCTGACCATTAAGTATGCTCTAGAGGTTTTAGGCATTTCTAGGTCTAGAATTTTAAAACAAGACAAGACAATATCACGAAGAGCATTAGCTTAAGCAAGACATATGAATGCAGCTAAACATGAAAGAGCTCTATTTGAAGTATTTTCTAGTCCAGTTATCATTTCAAAGTAGGCTTAGAAGAGTTGCACTCAATCCAGAGGATTATAACTGTATACTGGACTTTCAAGATCCATGCCAGGAAACATCAACCATATGTTTAAGAGAACATCACAACTTCGCACCAATCCTCAGCATGAAACATTAATCAGAAAAGTACAAAAGGTTTCAAAGTTAGGGCTTAAGATAAGGACAGAAAAAGTCACAAGCTAGAAAATTGAGGTTTCACAATGAAAATGACCCACTGCTGTTTAAACACTTCATGCAAGGTTTTATTTGGAATCCTTTTATTACACTTACATGAGGGTACAAGGGTTAAGTATCCCTCACTTCCCCATTTAGAAGATATATATATATTCGTGGAGGTTTAGGGTTTTGAAATCCCTTACTTCTCTGTTTCCTTGTTTTTTAACAGACCAGACACATATATAATATATAACGAACTGAGGATCCATCTATACATTATTATCCATTTTGCCATTCAAACAGCAAGCAAGCTTCTTTGGTTGGTATACAAATGATAGATCAAGAGAGACAGGTTAAGGGGTTTAGTGTATTCGACTTAGTTCAAATAAAGGATGAGACTCTAGGGGCCGGTCCTAAGGGTTATTGTATGCGTAGGGTTGGAAAGAAAGGGTTAAACACACAGGTTTCTAATTAATTTTCATCATCTCAACATTTCATATCAGATTTAGGCAATGACATGTATACTTTTCACAAATTCTAGATACTCTCATCAGTAGGAATCGTTCATTCACTCAATCAAAAGAAAGCAGTCAAATAATTACTTACAAAGGCTCAATCATACTTGTTAGAGTTGAATACATAAGCTATGCTTGTATTATACTTTTTTCCAGTTAATATATCGATTTAATGTTTTGGTTAAATTAGTTGTGCATATATTTGTCCATTTATATTATGTAGTTAGATGATGAGGTGTCTTGTGTGACACAATAGATCTCATCATTGGTTGAAAGACATTATATAAATGATGTTCATAACCGAGATAGTTTTGGACAAATT
The DNA here is from genome assembly GCA_030378225.1 of Knoxia roxburghii. NCBI lineage: Eukaryota > Viridiplantae > Streptophyta > Magnoliopsida > Gentianales > Rubiaceae > Knoxia > Knoxia roxburghii. Next base: position 35,969,113 of record CM059420.1, on the reverse strand, counting down.
ATTGGTTTAGGTTATTATGTGATTCAGATAATTGGTTTGTCTAAACTAATTGAATCATATAAATATGCCCGGGACATTTAGAATGATTTGTCTTGTACTGATTTAAAAGACAAATCGTTCTTAGTATTCTATCTCTTAATCCCTAGAATTGAGCGGGCATGAGGATTAGACATAGTGTACTTTGATCTGCCAATGGGTGAGGTCAATTGTGGCCAATAGTCTCGGTGGGTTGGGTGCGCGTGTTTAGTTACTTGGTGTGTTGCTGCTTGTCGAAAGGAAACCATGTACCGGTGCATCCGGGGTGATGGTGCTCCGAGTTGAGCTCGTTATGTTTATTATACTAAACCCGACCGGTGGACTTATGTCCGGTATAGTAAAACGGTCGAGTGGTACTAATCTCAGAATTAAAGAAGTTAATTAATTAATTTTTCAGTAAATTAATAATTAACGAGCACTATATCGTTGATGTGGAGAGATTAAGAATAAATTAATTTACTTGTTTCGAAAGTAATTCTGGTGTAGGATGGTAGTGCCAAAATTAATCCGTTAGTGGTACGATTAATTTTGTAGTGGGTGAATAAGTAGAATTAATTAATTAATTAATTATTCATAAAGGTTAATTAAGTAATTAACAAAGTAAAATTAATTAATTAATTAATTAATTAATTAAGTCTTAAGTTTCAATTAGAATTAGGAAATCCTAGAGATTAGGAAATCTAATTGGATTTGGTTTATCCTATTAGATTAGTTACCTAATTAGATTTGGAAACTAATTAATTACCTAAACCAATTTGGGGTCTCTCTTGTAACTCTATATATAGACAAGGGATTAGCAATTACATAACACACAACTCATAAGTTTTCAAGACAAGAAAACTAGAGAGAGAAAGTTTAGAAAGAGAAAATAATTTTCTCCCTCTAGGAAAAACTTTGGGCAGCCGGTTCTTGTCCCTAGGCGGCGGTTGGCATTCAACTTTGGCAGGCGGCGGCGACAAGTGGTTTCCGGCAGTGACAAGCTGCTGAATTTTTCCTGGCAACCCAGTTGTGTTGATTGCTGATCAATTGGTTGCTAGATCGTTGCCCACACAACGTGCAATCATAGTCTTGAGTTATACAAGCGATCACCTGAGTTCACGCTTCAATAGGTAGTTTCTAAGATTCTGATTTTAATTTGAAATTTTTGTTTCATGGTAAATCGAATGAGTACAAACCAAGATCCTGCGCAATGTTATTTAAAGCAAGGATTGGAATAGTGATTGTGCTAGAGTCTAGGCCTGGTCAAAGATTCCGATTTAGGAATGCGTAGCACAAAAGTGAGTTTTTGACTGGGCCCAGACATATAATCTTTCAATTGGTATCAGAGCCTGGTTTTGTGCTTGTTCGATTTATTACATGGTTTTATTTGCAGGTGGTTTAGAAATCCCGATGATTATGGTTGCGTTTATATGTTTTTTAATTAAACCCCGGGACATGTCCAGGTTTGGTTTTATTATGAATGCTTGTAATAGTATAACCACGTGCTGGAAGCCGGGTAGGGTTCGATCAAATCTGTAGTAGGATTTTTTCTATGTAATTCAATTTTAATTTTCCTATAAAACCTTGTAGTAGGAGAATTAATTTTGTAATCGAAGGTTAGGCAACTTGAATTCGTGGATTTTGGGTTGTCGTTAATTCGTAAAAACCCAGGAAAACTCAGAACGAATTGCAAGAAAACCAAATAGCATGGGAAAAGAAGCGAAGAAAGAATCAGAGTCGGGGGACAGAAGCAACCCCTAGTCGCGACACGAGCACAACCACGGACAGACAAAGATTGCTTGGACGACAACCAAAAATTCTGACCACTGCAATGGCTGGGCGATTCAGAGCTCTCGGATGCGGTTGTGAACAGAAAATTGGTACCGCTGGTGGAGAAAACTTCGAGGTCGGCGGTGGACTGAACTGGACGGGCTGGAACTGTAGTGACTGGATGAGGAGCTTGAATGCCAGTGCGGCTGTAATCGTGGATGGCGAAACGAACTGGCCAAACATGGACAGATGAGTGAGTAGAGCAGTGAAGTACCATACGGTCGGGAACGCTAGACGAACACTGGCCAAAATGACGGATGGCTATTTGGTGCTTCGAAAAGTTAATGTTGTTGGCGTGAAATTTGTAGGGATTGGGAAACCAACCGATTAAATTTTCTCCTCAACGACCGATGGAGATGCAGAACCCTTGCAATTCGGAAGCAGAGCCGCACGTCTGCGAGTTCTTCAACGAGTTTGGTGGAAAAAAACTGTGGGAAGAAAACCTTGTCGCGGCCGAGGTGAGAAACGAACTAAAAGAAAAGGAAAATTGAAACCCTAATTAAAAACGAAAAGGAAAAAGGAAAATTTTTTTATTTTTTTCTTTTTAAATAAGTGACATAGGCATGTCGGAGGAAGACTTGTGTTCCCAAACTCTCTTAAAATGAAAGAAAAGTTGACCTGGACATGTCTGGAGAACTTTTCTATTCTGCCCAAACTATCTTAAAATTGAAAGAGAATTCGACTTGGGCATGTCAGGGAAACTTTTTTATTCTGCCTAGCCTCCTTTAAAAATCAAAGAAAAACTGACTAGGGCATGTGAGAAGAACACTTATATTCTGCCCAAACTCCTTAACTCCTCCTCGAAAATTCCTACTAAAAATCACTTAAAAAAATTAAATGACTAAAATCACTTAAAAAAATTAAATGACTAAAATCACTACAAAAACTTGAAAAAAAATTTGGGTTGCCTCCCACAAGCGCCTTTCTTTAACGTCTTTGGCTAGACTCACTCCGACCTCAATTAATAATCATAAATAGGGTGAATTAACATAACCATCTCGATGGACTCATTGTTACCATGTTCAAGAAATGGTTTAAGCCTATGACCATTAAAATGAAACACTTTTTCAAACTTTAAAAATGGAATGCCAACCATCCCACATGGAGAAATACTTACCACATTATACGGTCCATTCCATCTTGACTTCAGTTTACCTGGCATGAACTTTAACTTGGAATAAAAGAGAAGGACCTTTTAACTTACCACGAATTCCTTCTTCCTTAACAGATTATCATGAACGATTTTAGTCATCTTCTTGTATATCTTGGAGTTATAATAAGTCTCTAAATGAATCTCCTCCAACTCCTGCAGCTGCAACTTTCTCTCTAATCCCGCTTCTTTGGCATCCATATTAAACTGCTTAACTTCCCACAAAGCGCGATGCTCTAACTTAATAGGTAAGTGACACATTTTTCCAAAAACTAACCTGTAAGGAGACATTCCAATGAGAGTCTTGTAAGCCATGCAGTACGCCCATAGTGCATCCTCCAGCCTTAAACGCCAATCCTTACGGCCTGGATTAACCATCTTTTCTAGGATACTCTTTATCTCTCTATTTATATAGGCTTGGCCACTGGTTTGGGGATGATAGCAGTGGAGATGCGATGCCTAACTCCATATCGCTTCATTAATGCCTCGACCTGGTGATTGTAAAAATGTATTCCTTGGTCGCTGATGATCGCCTTGGGTACGCCAAACCTACTAAAGATGTTAGATTTAAGAAATCTTGCAACAACTTTAACTTCATTAGTCTGGGTAGCTTTTGCTTCTACCCACTTCGAGACATAATCTTCAGCTAGCAAAATATACATCTTCCCACAAGAGCTTGGAAACTGCCCCTATAAAATTCATACCCCATACATCAAATATCTCACAAAACAACATAGGTATTTGAGGCATCTCATTCCTATAAGATAAATTGCCTACCCTCTGACACCTGTCACATCTCTTGCAATAATCATATACATCCTTAAATAAAGAATTTCAATAAAACCCACAGTCCAAAACTTTTCTAGCAGTAAAATGACCACCACATGCATGAGAATGACAAAATTCAAGTATAGAGTTAATTTCATGATTGGTAACACATCTCCTAACTACTTAGTCGGAGCAAATTTTCCACAGATAAGGTTCATCACAAACATAATGCTTAAACTGAGACTTCCATTTATTTTTCTGATAAATGTTCATGTTAGGAGGAAACTTACCACTTGTCAATTAATTCACTATATCAGCATACTATTGCTCGTAACCTTGCAATGCCCTCAACTTCTCCTTTGAAAACCCTTTTGTTATAGGTCTTGAGTCCTCTTCATGTACCAAATGGCTGATATAGTCCACAATCGAGTTGTCCACCCCTTTCCTATCTTTGATCTCTCAATCAAACTCTTACAGTAGAAGAATCCATCGAATGAGTTGTTGGAGTTGAATACATAAGCTATGCTTGTATTGTACATTTTCCCAGTAATATATCGATTTATGTTTTGGTTATATTTTGTTGTGCATAATATGTCCATTTATATTATATAAGTAGATGAGGTGTCTTGTGTGACAGAGTGGATCTCATCATTGGTTGAAAGACATAATAAATAAATGAGGTTCGTAATCAAGACCGCTTTGGACAAACTGTCGGTTTAGGTTATTATGTGATTCGGATAATTAGTTTATCTAAACTAATTGAATCATGTAGATATGCTCGGGGCGTATTGAACTTGTATGAATGATTTTTCTTGTACTGATTTAATAGACAAATCGTTCTTAGTATTCTATCTCTTAATCCCTAGACTCGAGCGGCCATGAGGATTAGACATAGTGTACTTTGATCTGCCAAAGGGTGAGGTCAATTATGGCCAATAGTCTCGGTAGGTTTGGTGCGCGTGTTTAGTTGCTGCTTGTCGAAAGGAGACAATGTACCGGTGCATCCAGGGTGATGGTACTCCCGAGATGAGCTCATAAAGTTTATTATACTAAACCCGGCCGGTGGACTTATGTCCGATATAGTAAAAAGGTCGAGTGGTACTAGTCTCGGAATTAAAGAAGTTAATTAATTAATTTATCAATAAATTAATATATTAACGAACACTATATCTTTGATGTGAGGAGATTATGAATATAAATTAATTAAGTTATTCCGGAAGTAATTCTGGTGTAGGATGGTAGTGTCATAATTAATCTGTTAGTGGTACGATTAATTATGTATTGGGTTATTGACAAAGGTAAATTTAATTAATTAATCCTTGTGTCAGTTGGTTGTGAATCATACCAGGAACTGGTTTGGGATAAGTGAATCCCTGTATCAGTTGGTTGTCAGTCATACCAGGAACTGGATTGACATAAGTGGATCCCTGTATCAGTTGGATGTGTATCAGTCTAGGAACAGGATTGAAGGAAACAGAATCCCAGTAGGAATGTCAATCCTAAACCAACTTGGGGTCTCTCTTGTAGCTCTATATATAGACAAGGGATTAGCTATTCTACAAAATACAATTCATAAGTTTTCAAGACAAGAAAACTAGAGAGATAAAATCTTTGAGAGAGAAATAACATTCTCCCTCAAAGTCGGATTTTACAGAGCAAATTGCGGCTGGTCCTTCTCTGTTTTGGCCAAAATTCTTGGCCTGTTTATACCAGCTGCGTGTGTAGCTTTATCTCTCTCTGGGCGGTGCGTTTACAGTATGTGTCAGGTGCAGCGGTGCTGGAATTTTATAGCATGTGGATTGTGGTAATTAGCCGATCAAATTGGTTTCTAGATCGTTGCCCACACAGTGTGAAATCAAAGTCTTGAGGCATACAAGAGAATCACCTGAGTGCACGCTTCAAAGGTATTTTCTAAAGTTCCGCTTTTAATTAGAATTTATGTTGCGTGGTAAATTGAATAAGTGCAAACCCAGATCCTGCGCAATGTTATTTCAAAAGGGTTGGAATAGCAATTGTGCTAGCGTCTAGAACTGGCCAGAGATTCTAATTCTGGAATGCATAGCATAAAAGTGAGTTTCTGGGTAGGCCCGGGCAGATAATCTTTCAATTGGTATCAGAGACTGGTTTTGGATTTTGTGCTTGTTCGATTTATTACATGGTTTTATTTGCAGGTGGTTAAGAAATCCCGACTATTATGATTACGTTTGTATGGGTTTTAATTAAACTCCGGGACATGTCCGGATTTGATTTTATTATGAATGTTTGTAATAGTATAACCACGTGCTGGAAGCCATGTAGGATTAGATCAAATCTGTAGTAGGATTTTTTCTATGTAATTTTGATTATTTAATTTTTCTTGAAAGCCTTGTAGTAGGAGAATTATTTTTTTAATCGAAGGTGTTATGGTGGACAACTTGGATTCGTGGGTTTTGGGTTATCGTTAATTTGTAGGAACCCAGGAAAACCCAGATCAAATTGCAAGAAGACCAAATAGCGTGGGAAGAAGCGAATGAGAGATTGCCGACAGGGGGTGGCGCCGGCGACTACCCGTCGGCAGCAAGAGGCTGCGCCATTTGCTGCAGTTGCATGCTCGCCAGAGGCTGCGCCAGTAGCAGAGCGTGGCCCATGCGGTGGGTAGTGTTGCGCGTGCCCTTATGGGCGTGCTGCGCGTGTGCGGCCTATTCGGGCTGCATTTTGGCCCGTTTTTCCTCTAGTTTCATTTTTTTAAAGTTCAAGACTCTCTCCATCGAGTTGCGTGGCGGGACACGAGATCAAGGCCGAAGATGGAAGCAATTAAAACCATAATAGTCGGGAAATTTATTTTTTGTATTTATTTCCCGTATGTATTGTTTTAATTTTATACTGTATTTTAGATGCATGATTTTAAAGCATGTTGGTTTTATGGTTGCATATAACTTAGGGTTAGGGTTAGTTAATTGCACGTTAAAACCGGAAAAACCCTCAGTTTGGAAATCTAAGTGGGAGCGGGTTAGTTTAATATTCCCATGGCCACCATTACGAGTTCATATGTGATGTGGGTGGGCTTGCGTGTTGGCATTAGGGCCTTCCTCCATTCAGATGAGTCCAACCCCGAGATCGCTAGATTATGAATTTCTGAGTAAGATGACTAGAGTAAGTTTAACTAGGAGAAATGCGACACCCTCTCCATTTGAGGTGCACTATCCTGAGGTAACAAACTCAGAAGTCACGTAATGGCACACACTTAGTGTATAATCGGCAATATTCCTCCCGCGAGGTTACAATGCTTATTTGTACGGCTGAAAGCACCGACTATTGACTACATTGATCAATAGATCATTTGGTCAGATAGTGTACTTAATGAACATAGTTCTTCCCAAACGAATGTGGGTTAGCTTAAACGTTCACACTGCATGGCTTGCGAGAATTCCGGTGAATGAGATGTTGGTGGATTAAGATGATTGTTTTGAGGGAAGTCAATAATTGATAGAATTTCATGTTTTGATAGGTGCATAATTAGTTAGTTTTTAGGATTAATTTTGTTATTATTATGCACCTATTTAATGTGATTCTTGGTGATTTAGGCTAAATTATGATTTGTGGTATGTGGCAGGGAGTTTTGAAGGAAAAATGGCTAAAAAGGGGATAAAGTGCAAAGTTGAAGAGTGGAGCTGACATGGAATTGATAAAGTGACGGGCTGGATGATTTTTGGTAGCAGGGGTTTTGCCTCGGTAAAATTGCAGAAGTACTGGTGAAAAGAGTTAGAAGTGTGATATTTACAAGATTTGATGGGGATGATCGTTGCAGGATTTAAGGAAGAATGAGATATTGTTATGTTGATCAAATCAGGATTTATTGGGGGATTGAGTTAGTTTTGAATTTGAAATATATTTTTATTTGCCTATAAGTAAAGGCATTGCGTAAAAGAAAAAAACCATTCCCTGCAAAGGGACGTAGAATTAGTAATAGTTTAGTAGTCTTTTACTTTTCCTTAGTTAGTAATTTTCCAGTGTTATTTAATTTCCTTAGCAGTTTTATTTCTAAAAACTCTATTTTTAATATTTCAACTTCAAGTTATTTCATATTCAAGTTCACTTCTTACGTTTCTTAAAATTCTAGTCTTAAACAAGCTTCTGTTGCAGAATTCCTATTTTACTCTTTCAAGTTTTCGTCTTTGTTCAATTCACGACATTCAATCGTCAAGTTCAGAATTAGAGTTAAATCAGACTCCTTTGGGATTCGACCCGAAACCACTACTGCTGCAAATTTTTGTAGTCCGTAAGCGAATTCGGATTCATTTGACAGACATGACAAAGCTTATCAAATTTTGGCGCCATTGCCGAGGAGTCAAGTATTTTGATTCTTAATTTGATTATGTGTTTTATATGATTTTAATCTCTTCACTTTTATTTCCAATTGTGAATTTTAGCTTTGAAAAAAAAATAAACAAAAATTTGCTGTTTACGTTTGTTTAATTATGTGATTAAGTGTTTTAGTACTTTTTACCCCAGAGAATTTGTGAGTAGGGACATATTGCTATTTACGTTTCTAATCTTTAATTTGTTTTGGTGTATTCTGTAGAGTTATTTATTTTATTTAATTGTTTTATTATGAATTTTAGCTTTGAAAAAAAATATATATCTTTTTGTTTTCCTTTTACTATTTACAAAATTTTACGTCTTCAAATTTTTGGTGATCTCCTTTTGTTTTTTTTTTTTTTTTGTTCTTTTGATTTTAATTTAATTTAATTTAATTTTTCCCGTGTCTCACTATTTTATTTTCCTTAGGATTAATTTTTGTGGTTTTTCTCTATTGTTTACCATTATTAGTAGCATAATTAGTCCTGATCTTAATTTTATCTCGTTATTACTAAACGTTAATTTTCTTTGCATCAGTAATTTTCCTTTTTTTTATTTCACGATACCATACCCCCCCCCCATTTTTGTTACTTTTCCTGGTTTATGGTGCGTTCTTCCCGTACAGGAGAATTAACCTATATTCCAGAGATTGAGAAATTGGCTAGAGCAAATCGGCGAGAAACAAAGACGAAGAAAAAGTCCAGCAATTCGCCATCTTCTTCAAATGATACCATTGGCTCTAGCTCAACCAGGAACACATCGGAATTTGAAGAAGAAGTTTCCACGGCTGCAAGAACATTAAGGGAGTTGGCAACACCTGATATCAATAATCAAACTTTATGCATTACTTTGCCTGATAATATTCCTCCATTTGAATTAAAATCTGGAACAATTCACTTATTATCGGTTTTTCATGGCAGTGCAGGTGAAGACCCTCACAAACACTTGAAAGAGTTTCACGTGGTCTGCTCAACAGTTCGACACCAAGGGGTTACAGAGGAACAGGTAAAATTACAGGCCTTTTTTCACTTTCAGATAAAGCAAAGGACTGGTTATATGATCTACCTCCCGGATCGATAGCCACATGGAATGAACTCAAGGGGCAATTTCTGGAGAAATTTTTTCCAGCATCGAGGGCTGCACATATCAGGAAAGATATATATGGAATTCATCAACATCAGGGATAGACTTTGCATAACTACTGGGAGAGATTCAAGCAACTGTGTGCCAGCTGTCCCCAGCATCAAATCCCTGAACAACTGCTGATACAGTACTTTTATGAGGGGCTCTTAGATGGAGATAGGAGCAATATTGATGCAGCAAGCGGTGGCGCCCTGATGAACAAAACCATTGCTGAAGCTAAAACGTTGATTTCCAACATGGCAGCCAATGCACAGCAATTTGGGATTAGAAGAGAAATTGTTTCTGAGGTAAGTACCAGTTCAATTGACCAACGACTTGACGCTTTAACTGACTTAGTACGTCAATTGGCTGTAGGTAAGTACCAGTTCAATTGACCAACGACTTGACGCTTTAACTGACTTAGTACGTCAATTGGCTGTAGGTCAAATGCAACAGGCAAAGGCTTGTGGGATATGTTTGATGCCTGGACATGCCACAGATGCATGCCCCGCCATTAGGAATGAGCCAAATGAGCAAGTCAACCAAGTTGGAGGATACCTTGGTCAGCCCCAGGGGAGATATGATCAATACCCAACACAGAATAATTCAAGGTGGAGGGAGCCCAATTCAAATTTCAGGCCGCCAGGATTTTAACAACCTCAGGCGTACCAACCTTCAGCAATGAGGCAACCCTATCAGCTTCCTTCAGTGTCTCAAAAACCCAATATGAATCTGGAGGAGATAGTTATGAACCTGGCCACAACCACTCAGGCTTTCCAGAAGGAAACTCGGGCCAATTTTCAGAACATGGAAAAACAATTTGCACAATTGGCCCGTAGGGTGAGCGAAACGGAAGCAGGAACATCCCTTTCTAAATAGGAAAATGCGAGTGCCATGATGCTTCGCAGTGGGAGAGAAGTGCAGAATGAAGTTCCGAAAATTCAGAAATCAGAAGAGACACCACCCCAAGAAAAAGAGGTAAGAGCTGAAGTTGAACAGGATGACCATAATGTTCTAACTCATGTTCCCTTTCCTGGCAGGTTTAAGAAATCTAAGAAGGAAGAAGAGGAAAAAGATATTTCTGAAATATTTCGCAGGGTAGAAATTAATATTCCTCTTCTGGAGGCAATTGATCACATGCCAAGATACGCCAAATTTTTAAAGGAAAGATGCAAGAGGAGAAGGAAACCTGAGGAAGGGAAGGAACAGGTAGGACAAATTATGTCAACTGTCATACAAGGTGAACCACTTGAGCTACCCACAAAATGCTCCGATCCAGGTATATTTGCAATATCCTGCATAATAAGTAATAAATTGGTTAGAAGAGCCATGTTGGATTTAGGATCCTTAGTAAATGTCATGCCATTAACATTATTTAATTATCTAGGCTTAGGACCTATGAAGGTTACGAATGTAATAATTCAATTGGCAGATAGGTCAACTACGCGTCCTAAAGGGATAATGGAAGATGTTTTGGTGAAAATCAAAAAGTTTGTTTTTCCAGTGGACTTTTATATAATTGATATGGGCAATGACATCTCACCTAGTGAAGCTGTTATGTTGTTAGGCAGATCATTTATGAAAACAGCCAAGACTGTAATTGATGTTGATTCAGGAATGGTAACTTTCAGGGTTAATGGTTTTTCTATGGATTTTGATATTTATAATACCATGGATTATTCGGAGGATGTTGAATCTATTTATGATATAAGTATTATTGATAAGTGTGTGGAAGAGCATGTGGAAAATAATTGGTTGCAGGATGAGCTTGGAGAAGGAATTCTTATGGAAGAAAATTTACCAATGAAGGCTACAGCAGGAAGTGATAGAAAAATATTGAACTCTGAATTTTGGAGGAAGGAAGACTGAAAGAAGAGTGAAGCGAGTACAAAGTTGACTGATAGGGAAAGTAGCCGATAGGGAAATCTAATTTACCTGATAAGGAGATTATAGGCGTGAACTTCCTTTACAGCCTTTTCCTCAAGACTGACCTTTAGAACAAGAGATCCCGCCCTCTAAGCTAGTGAATATGAGACTAGTCCCTATTCCTAACTGGCATGGTTTGTTGGAGTATCAAATAAGTTGGTGCAGGGATTTTAGGGTGCTAATTTAGTATTACCTTCTGTCTTGCAGGCGCCCTCCTTGGAACTCAAACCCTTACCTACACATTTGAAATATGTGTTCTTAGGTGAGAATAGTACCCTGCCGGTGATTATTGCAAATGACCTCACAGAAGTGCAGGAAAATAAATTGATCCGAATGTTGAAGAAGCATAAGACGGCCATAGGGTGGACATTAGCAGACATCAAAAGCATCAGTCCAGCTGTTTGCATGCATCACATTTCATTAGAGCCTAACTCTAAGGCAGTTCGTGAGCCACAACGCAGATTGAACCCTGCAATGAAGGAGGTAGTTCTTAAAGAGATTTTAAAATTATTAGAGTTAGGAATTATTTTTCCCATTTCGGATAGTAATTGGGTGAGTCCTGTGCATGTTGTCCCTAAAAAGTCTGGTTTTACCTTGGTTAAAAATGGTGATAATGAACTTATGCCTATGAGAATGCAAAGTGGTTGGAGAATGTGTATAGATTATAGGAAATTAAATGCAGCCACTAGGAAAGATCATTTTCCACTTCCATTTATTGATCAAATGCTTGATAAATTAGCTGGAAAAGAATTTTTCTGCTTTCTTGATGGATTTTCGAGTTATCATCAAATTGTTGTGGCTCCTGAAGATCGGGAGAAAACCACTTTTACATGTCCTTTCGGAACTTTTGCTTATCGTCGCATGCCTTTCGGATTATGTAATGCTCCTGGTACCTTTCAACGTTGCATGATGAGCATATTTTCAGATTTGATTGAGAATTGCATTGAGATTTTTATGGATGATTTTACGGTTTATGGCAGTTCTTTTGATGTTTGTTTAGAGAATTTGAAGCATGTGTTAGAACGTTGCATTAATACTAACTTAGTACTTAATTATGAGAAATGTCATTTCATGGTTAAGGAAGGGATAGTTTTGGGGCATGCGATTTCTAAGAAAGGAATAGAAGTCGATAGAGCAAAAGTGGATTTAATTGCTAGATTGCCTTTCCCAACTAATGTGAGAGAGGTGCGTAGTTTCCTTGGACATGTAGGTTTCTATCGCAGGTTCATCAAGGATTTCTCAAAGTTAGCACAACCAATGACAAGATTGCTGCAAAATGAAGTTCCTTTTGAGTTTGGGGAAGAATGCAAGGAAGCATACAACACTTTAAAAAGGTTGCTCACATCAACACCCATTGTCCAACCTCCAAATTGGGAGTTGCCATTTGAGCTTATGTGCGATGCTAGCAACTATGCAGTCAGCGCAGTGTTGGGGCAGCGAGTTGGGAAGACATGTCATGTCATTTATTATGCTTCCAAAACGTTGAATGAAGCTCAATGCAACTACACCACTACAGAAAAAGAACTCTTGGCTATTGTTTTTGCGTTTGAAAATTTTAGATCTTATTTATTAGGAACTAAAACAACTGTTTATTCTGATCATGCAGCGTTGAAGTACCTCTTAGGGAAGAAAGAAACAAAGCCAAGATTGATTCGGTGGATACTTCTACTTCAGGAGTTTGATTGGGAAATTAAAGACCGGAAGGGGGCTGACAATTCGGTGGCAGACCATTTGAGTAGAATAACAGTTGAGGAAGAAAGAGTAGCCATCAACGAGGCATTCCCAGATGAGCAATTATGGGCTTTACAGGAGGAAAGAGGTAAGGAACCTTCGTATGCTGATATTGTGAATTATTTGGTTACTCATAAGTTCCCACCTGGTTTTTTTCAAAGAAATAAGTCGAGAAGTGAAGCAAAATATTATTTATGGGATGAGCCTTATTTATGGAAGATAGGGTCAGATCAGGTGATTAAAAGGTGTGTACCTGAGAATGAAATTGAGTTGATTCTTGCTTATTGTCATACTTTTGCTTGTGGTGGTCATTTTGGACCTAGAAGGACAGCAAGGCAGGTTTTAGATAGTGGATTTTACTGGAATACTCTGTTTAAAGATGCCTATAACTTTTGTAAGGGATGTGAGAGATGCCAAAAGATGGGTACCATTTCTTTTCGTAATGAAATGCCTCAAGTTCCAATATTATTTTGTGAAATATTTGATGTGTTGGGAATAGATTTTATGGGACCCTTTCCAAGCTCGTTTGGTAATTTGTATATTTTGCTTGCTGTGGATTATGTGTCAAAGTGGGTGGAGGCAAAAGCCACCCGGACTAATGATGCTAAAGTTGTGTCAGGTTTTCTTCGGACTAACATTTTTAGTAGGTTCGGGGTGCCAAGAGCAATTATTAGTGATCAAGGGACACATTTTTGTAACCGGACCATGGAAGCATTGATGAGGAAATATGGTGTTCATCATAGAGTTTCTACAGTATACCATCCATAAACTAATGGTCAGGCTGAGATTTCTAATCGGGAGATAAAGAATATTTTGGAGAAAACAGTGAATACTGGGCGCAAGGATTGGAGCAGGCGTTTGGACGATTCACTCTGGGCCTACCGAACTGCATACACGACTCCCATTGGAATATCACCGTATAGGTTAGTATTTGGTAAGTTGTGCCATTTGCCTGTTAGTATTGAGCATCGTTCTTTTTGGGCTGTTAAAATGTGTAATATGAATGCTAAGACAAGTGGTGTAGAAAAGAAGTTGCAGCTGCAGGAATTAGAGAAAATACGGTTGGAGGCTTATGACAATGCCCGAATGTACAAGGAGCGAACCAAATTCCTGCATGATAGTTTTCTTCGCAAGAAGAACTTTGTTGTAGGCCAAAAAGTATTGTTATATGATTCAAGACTTAAATTGATGCCAGGTAAACTGCGGTCACGATGGAAAGGACCCTTCTTGGTAGTAAATGTTTATCCCCATGGTATGATTGAGATTGAAGGTATGGAGTCAGGTAAATTGATTAAGGTAAATGGGCATAGACTGAAACTTTTCATTGAAAATATTGAAGTAGCGAATGTGGAGGAGATTAGCTTATCCTTACCTTCCTATGAATGATCGTAAGTGGTCTAGCCAAAGACCATAAACAAAGGCGCTAAGTGGGAGGCAACCCAACTGAGTTTTTCTGTTATGTTTCTCATTTTATGTTCTAGGTAGTTATGGTTTTAAATTGGTGTTTTTCGAGTATATTGCAGGTGGGTTTTGAGTGAATTCTTCTGAAAATTCTAGAGAAGAGTGTATCCCACGGCGTGGCCATGTCAGGTGCATTCCTCCTACGACACGGCCATGTCAATTAATTAGATGCTACATCCAGAATTCCAGAAGTGGATTTTTCCCACGACACGCCCTTGTCGATTTAATCAGCACAATGACTGAAAATTCCAGAGAAGAGTTTTTCCCACGGCACGCCCATGGGAGATCAGAGGCAAAATTCCAGAAGTGGATTTACTCCAGGATACGCCCACCTCAAGGGTTACGGAAGGGACACACAGCTGCTCTCTTCATCTCCACCAACAAAATTGTCTAATTTTGATCGGCGGCCTCCCTCGTTGCTACTTCCGTCCGGCGAAGAACGGTCTGAAAAGCTTTTCCCACCCTATTGGTACAACAAGGACCATGGCGAGGGGAAAAGCAAAGGATAAACAACAACTCATCCTACCGTCGGATGAGGAAGACAGTTCCAAAGAGGAAGGGCAGTCTGCACCGGTTCCGGCCAAGCGAAGTAAGCCGCAGAGTCAACCCCCGGGATCTCAGTTGCCGATTAGACTTCCTCGGAGTCGCTCAAGAACCAAGTCTGGTCCAGCTGTGTTGCCACCTTCCCTGTCCCGTCAATCTCCAATAAATTTTGCAACCAAAGAGCAGCTTAAGACTTATAAGAAGGTGCCTTTTTGGAAATTCGTTCCAATGAAAAGATTTGATGAAGCTACTCTACGTGATGTAAATGTCTATGATGATGTTTGCAAATTGTTTCATAATATTGGATGGTCCGCTTATTTGCAATTGTCTTGTCCAACATTCATTGAATTAACCCATGAGTTTTATGCTACATTGGCATTTACGCCCCCAAAGATAGATTTTACACTTGATTCACCTAAGGTTATTTGTTTTCAATTAATGAACACATGTTTTGAAATGTCCTTGGCTGAGTTTGATATTGCCATGGGATTTGTTTCTGAAGAGGAGTCGCAGTCTGAAGCTTATACTTCGTCTGCTTTGGATGTCCATTTAGATTTTTATCCTAGTGAATGTTTAAATGCTTGGAAACGGCTAGCTCCATTCCCAAAGAAAGTTTTTGAAAGTAGTAAATCCATGAATTATAATTTTTAGGATCCTGTGTTGAGGTTGTGTTATAGATTTTTGGGTTACAGTTTCTCTGGTAGGAAAGATAATGCGGGGGTGATTAATACACATGAAATGTTTTTGCTGACGAGAATGCTGGCAGGGAAAAGAGTGTGTTTTGCTTATTGGTTTGTCACTCAAGTACAACGTGCTGTGAATTGTCCTAGTAGAGGATTGATTTTGGGTTCCTTAATTACACAATTGGCTGTTAATCTAAAAGTTTTGGACCTTACAAATCACTCTTTGCACGTCAGTTGTACTCTTGCTCCATTAAATTTAGATTGTCTTGTTAAAATGCAATTGATTCACTTACGGGATGAGAAGTATGTTTTTCTTTCCCCGGGCAAACCTGGTCCGCTCGAGCCGTCTAGAGGATCTTTTGCAGGTTCGTTGGAGGAGGAGCATAGTGGGACTGTTTTTGCTTTACAGGGGCTGTTGGATGCACGTCACGAGATCAAAGTGTTGCACACCACCATTAAGGAAATGCATGCTAATCTTCAGGCGCTTTGTGCCCATCTGCACTTTACACCACCATTTCCTCTACCTCCAAAATAGAGAAGCTTCTCTTTCCCTTTAATAGCTTTAGTTTTGTTTAAATTATTTGTGTTATTTTATGACTTGGTGGTGTTTATTTTTGCAACCCTCTTTATGCCTATTTTCTACATTGGGGACAATGTAGAGTGTTGGTGTGGGGGGGTTGTTTGTTTGATTATACGTGTTTATGGGAGTGTTTTTGTGTTTAGAGTCTAGGTGTGGGGGAGAAGTTCTTTACTTTGTTTTGGAAACTAACATGCGATGTGTGATTAGGTAAGATGAACATGAAAAGTAGAAAATAATAATAGTATGAGGTGTTGGATGGCTATAACTTGTTCTTTGTGATGACTCAATTGACAAATGCTTGCTTAAGTGACAGCAAAAAGCCTAGATAAGTGAGGTTTGAGCTTTATATGAGCAAAAGTTTTTGTGTGAGGTTTGAGCTTTATATGAGCAAAATTTTTTGTGTGAGGTTTGAGCTTTATATGAGCAAAATTTTTTGTGCTCAATTGTTGTTGAAGAGTGTTTTCACACATGGATGCCGATTCTAGAACTTGCCTTGTTATGCATATTATTGTTGCTTATGTTTTCATTGTGCAAATATGATAAAGGCACTAGGATGAACCCTTTTGGCTTTCTTTAAAAATTCCAACCTTCTTTGATTACCACTAGTGAACTCTTTTGAAGCTTGGACTTGTTCTTTGATGTGAAAAGTCATTAAAATAAACCAAGGCCTGTTTTAGCTTGCTTATTTCTACCTTGTTGTGAGAGAAGTTGTGCTTGGTTGTTGACCTTGGGTTTGTGGTACGTAGGTGGACATTGCAAGGTAATGCTAGTTCACAAAGAGGTTAGTATGCTCTTGAAAAGGAAAAAAAAAAGAGAAGGAAAAAAAAAAGGGAAAAGTTAAGTCGCCTATGTTAAGTAATAAAGGCGCGAGTGTTTGAAAAAAATCAAGAAAAAGTACAAGTTCTTTCTTTCAAGATGCAAGAGAAAGTGAAATAAAGGAAAAAAAAAAAAAAGAGAAAAAATGGAAAAGTGAGCATTAGTCAAGTTTGTGAACTTTGTGAGTTAGTGTTGCTTTGCATGGGTCATCATTGGTAAGATGGTGGAAGGTTGGCAATCAAGTAGTAACTTTCTCTTATGACTGAGCCTTTTGTGTTCTCTTTGTTCATCCTAACCTTTTGTCCTAAGCCCCGTTATATCCTGTGAAAAGTCCTTTTGATTTGTGCATTGACTTCATTTGAGTAATGGTAGTATGATATATTGGCAAGCTTATGGTAAAAACGTGCTATGTTGTGAATTTGAAAGAGGATATGTCCCAATATACACTTTTGAGTGCATGAGAGACTACTTGGTGAGGTGGTTGTCACTTTTTCTTGTCATTTGAATTTGGGGGAGTTAAGAGGAACTAGAGATAACCATTTCAAATGCTTGATACTGTGAAAATTTTGCTATTTGATTGTGAGTCTTGCTTGTTTATATATTGCATGTTGAGGATCCAAGTGTTATTGGGTTTTTCTTCTTGAGTCATGCTTGGGGACAAGCATGGTTTTGGTGTGGGGGAATTTGATAGGTGCATAATTAGTTAGTTTTTAGGATTAATTTTGTTATTATTATGCACTTATTTAATGTGATTCTTGGTGATTTAGGCTAAATTATGATTTGTGGTATGTGGCAGGGAGTTTTGAAGGAAAAATGGCTAAAAAGGGGCTAAAGTGCAAAGTTGAATAGTGGAGCTGACATGGAATTGATAAAGTGACGGGCTGGATGATTTTTGGTAGAAGGGGTTTTGACTCGGTAAAATTGCAGAAGTACTGGTGAAAAAAGTTAGAAGTGTGAGATTTACAAGATTTGATGGGGGTGATCGTTGCAGGATTTAAGGAAGAATGAGATATTGTTATGTTGATCAAATCAGGATTTATTGAGGGATTGAGTTAGTTTTGAATTTAAATATTTTTTTATTTGCCTATAAGTAAAGGCATTGCGTAAAAGAAAAAAACCATTCCCTGCAAAGGGACGTAGAATTAGTAATAGTTTAGTAGTCTTTTACTTTTCCTTAGTTAGTAATTTTCCAGTGTTATTTAATTTCCTTAGCAGTTTTATTTCTTAAAACTCTGTTTTTAATATTTCAACTTCAAGTTATTTCAGATTCAAGTTCACTTCTTACGTTTCTTAAAATTCTAGTCTTAAACAAGCTTCTGTTGCAGAATTCCTATTTTACTCTTTCAAGTTTTCGTCTTTGTTCAATTCACGACATTCAATCGTTCAAGTTACGAATTAGAGTTAAATCAGACTCCTTTGGGATTTGACCCGAAACCACTACTACTGCAAATTTTTGTAGTCCGTAAGCGAATTCGGATTAATTTGACAGGCATGACAAAACTTATCAAGTTTGTTTTTGAAATTCTAGACTTAATAACTGAAACATTGTCTGTTTATTTATTTTACAGTTTTTATCGATATGGCATTCAACCCCTTAGCTACTATATTGAAAAACAACAAGTTAACTGGACCTAATTATGCCGATTGGAGTCGTAACTTGGATATTGTCCTTATGGCTGAGAGCACTTCTGTGAGAGATTATATCATTGACGTGATTAGTAACATCAACAAGGTTGAGGTAGTGGGAGGCGAAATCGTTGGTGAAACCAAAGTCGATATTGTCCTCCGGAGCTTGCCTCAAAGCTATGAGTAGATTCGGTTGAACTACAACATAAGTAAGAGGTTGTGTATTTCATCCGAGCTCTTGGCAGAGTTGGTGGCAGCTAAAAGTCTTCTTCAAGAGAAGAAACGAGCTTTAGTCGCAGGCAAAGCTTCAGAATCTTCTTCTGAGCCTGAGACTAGAAATAAGAAGAGAAAGCTTGAGGGAATAGCTTAAAAGGCGCAGATTGTACCTAAGCCAGATATTGCAAAGAAAAAGTCGAAAGACAAGTGCTTCAAGTGCAATAAGACGGGACATTGGAAATCAGATTGTCCAAAGCTTATAAGTACGATAGTTTCTACCTTAATTACTGAGACATGTTTAGCGGCGATTCTCACAGATACTTAGTGTGTGGATTCAGGTGTCACTGACCATGTTTGTAATTCTTTGCAAGGGTTTCAAGTAACCCGGAAGTTTAGAGAAGGCGAATTGGATATCTACTTGGGTGACCCTACAAGAGTGTCAGTAGAAGCAGTGGGACTAGTTACTCTGAATTTCGAGAATTCTAGTTTAGAGTTAGTTAATTGTCTTTATGTATCAAGTTTTAGTAAGAACCTTATTTCGGTTTCTAAACTCTTGAAGAACGGTTATAAGTTTATTTTTCAGATGAGTCTGTATTTATTAGAAGAAATGGAAAACTTATTTGTTCTGGTTCATTGGCTGACAATTTATTTGTGGTTAACTCTAATTCCCCTGTTGCGCAAAACATAGAAACAAATAGCTCTTTATCTAATATTAATAAGAGGCAGAAACCTTCTGAAATGAATCAAACCTATCGTTGGCATCTCACGCTAGGTCATATAAACCTTAGTAGGATTCAGAGGTTGGTCAATGATGGACCTTTAGGTTCATTAGAGATTGACAGTTATTCAACCTTGGAATCTTACTTGGAAGGTAGGATGACCAAGAGACCTTTTAAAGCAAAATGTTATAGAGCTAAGGAAGTATTAGAGTTGATTCATTCTGACTTGTGTGGACCAATGATGGTCCAGGCACAAGGTGGATTTGAGTATTTCGTGACAGATGATTACTCAAGGTACGGGTACATTTACCTAATGCGTGACAAGTCTGAATGTTTTGGCAAGTTCAAAGAGTTTCGGGCAGATGTGGAGAAGCATCATGGTAAGAGTATCAAGATACTGCGATCAGATCGTGGTGGGGAGTACCTGTCCCATGAATTTTGAGAATACCTCAGTGAGGTCGGAATTCAATCTCAGTTATCTGCATCGGGCACGCCACAGTATAACGGTGTAGCAGAAATGAGGAATCGGACTCTCATGGAAATGGTTAGGTCGATAATGAGCTATAGTGATTTGCCAAGTTTGTTCTGGGGATATGCCTTAGAAACGGCGATGTATATTCTTAATATTGTACCATCTAAAACCGTGCCTTCAACCTCAGTAGAGTTGTGGAATGAACACAAGCCCAGTCTAAGACATCTCAGGATTTGGGGTTGCCCAGCATATGTGCTTAAGGCAGATACGACTAAGTTAGATGCGAGAACTGAATTAATGTTGTTTGTAGGATATCCTAGGGGAACGAAGGGTGGTCTGTTTTATAGTCCTAAAGATCACAAGGAGGTGGTTAGTACCAACGCTAGATTTTTGGAAGAGGACTATATCTTAGATGACAGGCCCAAGAGTAAGATAGTACTAGAAGAGCTTAGGAGACAAACTACTAATCCTGATGTACCAGCACAAGTAGATACACTACACACTACACATGAGATCACAGATGATACGCCTACACAGGTGGTGCCTCGTCATAGTGGGAGGGTTGTGAGACAGCCCGACAGGTTCTTTGACGTGGGAGAGACGTCAGACCTAGTCCCAGGCGCGCCTGAACCTAACATGGTTAACTACAATGGGGCTCTCCGAGATAAAGATGCAGAATCTTGGCATAAGGCAATGATATCCGAGATGGGGTCAATGGACCACAATCAAGTCTGGGAGCTTGTGGACCTGCGTGATGGGTTTAAGCTCATTGGATGCAAGTGGGTCTACAAATGTAAGAGAGGACCTGACGAAAAGGTGGAAACCTTTAAAGCTAGGTTGGTGGCGAAGTGGTATACTCAGAAAGAGGGAATCAATTATGAGGAAACCTTCTCCCCGGTAGCCATGTTTAAGTCGATCCAGATTCTCTTGGCCATAGCTGCTCATTTAGATGATGAGATTTGGCAGATGGATGTCAAGACAGTTTTCCTAAATGGAAGTTTTGAGGAAACCATCTTCATGCAACAACCAGAGGGATTCGTTGAAAAAGGCCAGAGCATAAGGTTTGCAGGCTTAAGAGGTTCATTTATGGACTTAAGCAGGCATCCAGATCTTGGAACATCCGGTTTGATGAGGTAATCCAGTCCTTCAGATTTACTCAGTGTCCGGATGAGCAATGTGTGTACCGTAAACGTGATGGAAACTCAGTGGTGTTTCTTGTGCTTTACATAGATGACATTCTATTGATTGGCAACAATAAGAAAGTGTTATCAGACGTAAAGGCATGGCTGTCGAAGCAGTTTGATATGAAGGACTTAGGGGAAGCAGGACATATCCTTGGGATCAAGATAATTCGAAATCATATGAAACGTTCGTTAACGCTCTCCCAAGGTTCATACATAGACACGATTCTAGCCTGTTTTAACATGCAAAACTCCAAGAAAGGTTTTCTACCTTTCAGATACGGAGTGCATCTGTCTAAGGAACAGTCTCCTAAGACTGTTGAGGAGATAGAGGCCATGAAGACAGTTCCTTATGCTTCGGAAGTAGGAAGTCTCATGTATGCCATGTTGTGTACGAGGCCTGATATCTGTTATGCCGTTGGCATGGTGAGTAGATATCAGAGTAACCCTAGAAAAACTCTTTGGGAGGCAGTAAAATGCATTCTCAAGTATTTACGCAGAACGAGCGACTAAGTTCCGGTCTATCAGGCGCCTGAGCTGGTACTCCGAGGTTACACAGATTCAGATTTCCAATGCGACAGAGACAAGAGCAAGTCTACCTCAGGGTATGTGTTTACTCTAGGAAGTGGAGCCATAATTTGGCAGAGTGTCAAGTAGAAATGCGTGGCGGACTCTACGATGGAGGCTGAATATGTTACCGCATCAGAGGTAGCGAAAGAAGCAGTATGGCTCAAGAACTTCCTAGTGGACTTAGATGTGATTCCTGGTTTACAGAAGTCTATCACGGTATATTGTGATAACAACGGTGCAGTAGCAAACTCGAAGGAACCACGAGCCCACAGGGCGAGTAAACATATACAGGGCAAGTACCACCTGATACGAGACAACGTAAAGAGGGAAAATGTGGTCGTGGCTAAGATAGCATCAGAGGATAACCTTGCAGATCCGTTCACGAAGACATTGACTTCAAAAATCTTTGAGGCTCACGTGGAGGGCATGGGGATGAGATACTTAGAGAGAGAGCCATGACAGGTTTTCTAGATATATAGCAGCAGAGTGTATAGGAGTTGTATGTAGATGTATACTTAAAGCACAACTTAAGTATTGGTGGGAGAATGTTGGAGTTGAATACATAAGCTATGCTTGTATTGTACATTTTCCCAGTAATATATCGATTTATGTTTTGGTTATATCTTATTGTGCATAATATGTCCATTTATATTATGTAAGTAGATGATGAGGTGTCTTGTGTGACACAGTAGATCTCATCATTGGTTGAAAGATATAATATAAAATTGAGGTTCGTAACCGAGACAGCTTTTGACAAACTATCAGTTTAGGTTATTATGTGATTCGGATAATTAGTTTGTCTAAACTAATTGAATCATGTAGATATGCCAGGGCGTATTGAACTTGAACATTAGGAATGATTTGTCTTGTACTGATTTAATAGACAAATCGTTCTTGGTATTCTATCTCTTAATCCCTAGACTTGAGCGGGCATGATGATTAGACATAGTGTACTTTGATCTGCCAAAGGGTGATGTCAATTGTGGCCAATAGTCTCGGTAGGTTGGGTGCACGTGTTTAGTTGCTTGGTGTGCTACTGCTTGTCGAAAGGAAACCATGTACCGGTGCGTCCGGGGTGATGGTGCTCCTGAGATGAGCTCATAAAGTTTATTATACTAAACCTGACCGGTGGACTTATGTCCGGTATATTAAAAAAGTAGAGTGGTACTAGTCTCGGAATTTAAAAAGTTAATTAATTAATTTATCAGTAAATTAATATATTAATGAGCACTATATCTTTGATGTGGGGAGATTATAAATATAAATTAATTAAGTTATTCCAGAAGCAATTCTGGTGTAGGATGGTAGTGCCATAATTAATCCGTTAGTGGTACGATTAATTATGTATTGGGTTGTTGACAAAGGTAGATTTAATTAATTAAGTAATTAATTAATCCTTGTGTCAGTTGGTTGTGAATCATACTAGGAACTGGTTTAGGATAAGTGAATCCCTGTATCAGTTGGTTGTGAATCATACCAGAAACTGGATTGGGATAAGTGGATCCCTGTATCAGTTGCAAGTGTATCAGTCCAGGAACAGGATTGAAGGAAACAGAATCCCAGTAGAAAGGCCAATCATAAACCAACTTGGGGTTTCTCTTGTAACTCTATATATAGACAAGGGATTAGCTATTCCACAAAATACAATTCATAAGTTTTCAAGACAAGAAAACTAGAGAGATAAAATCCTTGAGAGAGAAATAACATTCTCCCTCAAAGTCAGATTTTACAGAGCCAATTGCAGCTGGTCCTTCTTTGTTTTGGCCGAAATTCTTGGCCTATTTATACCAGCTGCGTGTGTAGCTTTCTCTCTCTCTCCAGGCGGTGCGTTTACAGTACGTGCCAGGTGCAGCGGTGTTGGAATTTCCTAGCAGGTGGATTGTGGTGATTAGCTGATCAAATTGATTTCTATATCGTTGCCCACACAGCGTGAAATCAAAGTCTTGAGGCATACAAGAGAATCACCTGAGTGCACGCTTCAAAGGCATTTTCTAACATTCTGCTTTTAATTAGAATTTATGTTGCGTGGTAAATTGAATAAGTGCAAACCCAGATCCTGCGCATTGTTATTTCAAAAGGGTTGGAATAGCAATTATGCTAGCTTCTAGGCTAGGCCAGAGATTCCGATTCTGGAATGCATAGCACGAAAGTGAGTTTCTGGCTAGGCTCGGGCAGATAATCTTTCATGAGTCTCGGTTTTGATTCCTTTTTTGACACAAGAATTTTAGAGCTGCATGATCAAAATACACCACAACCTTAGAACCTAGCAAAAAAAAAATAAAAATTTTCAAAAGCAAACACAATAGCTAAAAGTTCTTTTTCTGTGGTAGTGTAATTGCACTGCGCTGAGTCAAGTGTTTTGGAGGCATAGTAAATGACATGACTTTGTCTTCCTTTCCTTTGTCAAAACACGGCTCCCACATCATAGTGACTTGCGTCACACATGAGCTCGAATGGAAAGTCCCAATTTGGAGGCTGGATTATGGGAGTCGACGTGAGTAACTTCTTCAACTTCTTAAACGCGCTCTTGCACTCCTCACCAAAATCAAACGTCACATCATGTTGCAAAAGCCTTGACAGGGGTTGAGTAATCTTCGAGAAATCCTTGATAAAGCGTCATCTGGTGGAGGTACTGAGTTCCTCACTGGAGGTTAGAAACCGGATTGTTGAGGTTGAGGTTGAGGTTGAAAACTAGGCTACATGTAACTGAAATTTGGATGATTCCTCCACCCCGAGTTGTAAGTATTAGATTTTGGATCACACCTCTGTTGGGATAGAGCCTGGAATACTCCCACAATATTTACCTGCTCCCCTTCTTGCATTGCTGGACAATCATCCGAGGTGTGTCCTTGCATTGCACATATTCCGCAGACCTTAATTGCCTGCAACTGTCCCACAGCAAGCTAGCACACCAAATCAGTTAACTGTTCAATCTTACTTTCCGTATTAGAAACACTAACCTCGTTAACTCGTCTGGTGGAATGTCTACTCGCCTAGGAATTGTTGGGATGTCTCAGCCATCACGGAAATCAGCCTCATTGCCTCTGCAGGAGTCTTGTTCATAAGTGCTCATCCACTTGAAGAATCAATTTTGTCCCTGTCTAATTCATATAAGCCCTCGTAAAAATATTGAATTAGGAGCTGCTCGGGAATCTGGGATAGAGGGTAGCTTCTGCAAAGATCGCTGAATCTTTCCCAATACTCGTATAAACTCTTGCCAGTTGATTACCGGATACCACAGATATCATTCCTAATATTAGAAGCACGAGAGGCTAGGAAGAATTTCTCTAAAACAATTTTTGAGCTCGTTCCACATATTGATGGATCCTACTGGTAGTCCAAAAAGCCAATGTTTTGTCTTATCTTCCAAAGAGAACGGAAACGCCCTGAGCTTAACTTGCTCTTCTATAACTCTCGGGTAGCTTACTGCCAAGCACACAATGTGGAACTCCATCAAATGTTTGTGGGGGTCCTCACCTATCAAACCACGAAATTTTGGCAGTAATTATATAGTCCTAAATTTCAACTCAAACCTAGGAATGTCATCAGGAAAAGTTATGCATAAAGATTGTTGATTATTAGCCGGAGTTGCCACCTCCCTTAGAGTCCTTTCCGCCATTGGTGTTCCAATCAACTCCTCTTCCTCTTCAGGAACCTCTATGTCTACTTCGTCAACTGGTTGAGACACCGATGATGACTCAGCCAATTGGGCTCTTAGTTTCTTCTCTTTTGTGTTCCTCTTTGCAGTCTTCTCTACCTCTGGGTCAAATACTAATTTGCCTGTACGAGAAGAGCAAACCATAAAAAGGAACAAACAAACCAAAACTTTTAACAAAATTCAAAACATAACACCGTGCTCCCCGGCAACGGCGCCAAAATTTGATGGATTGTCAGACCAATAAAAAATAAAACCTACTCTATAAGCTTTTAAAATAGTATAATGCAAGTAGGATCGTCTCCACAGGAAGCACCGGAGTGAAATCAATTCAGTCAAAAGTACGTAACCAAATGGGGGTTTTTAATATTAAAATTAATAATGAAAATTCAATTAAAATTAAAGACAGGAAATTGAACAAATTATTAAAATCAAATTAGGGAAAATCTCTACTCAAGGGAATTGGGCCACCTCAATGCGAAAAATCAATCCTCGATGCAAGAACTTACCAATTTAATCAAGGTTACACTGGTTTTCACTGTTGGAACCTCCTAACAATTCAGTCATAATAATTAAGGCCAGCAATTAAGGAACATCCATTAATTGTATCTATAATAGATGACCAATTCTGGAACCTTCTAGAACCTAGATCATGATAGTCAAGGATCCAGTTCAATTACAATTAAGCAACTTGGTTTAATTGCACTTGATTATTTATTCTTTTCAATACGCTAACCTTCGTACCACGTGATTAGTTGTATTGACCTCTTAAGAATACTAAACCTTGTGTATTCTAGTTAATTGGACTATTTAGGAAAGTTTGCATGCTACCAGCTATACAAACAGTGTCAAATAATCTTCACGACAATTCAAAAGTATAAATAAGAAACCATGAATAAATTGATTTTAGAAACAATTCGATCTCACAATTAAAGCAACATCGAGGGGTTTAATTCTCTTGACTAGACTAAAGAAATTAGCTACTCATAATTGCAATACTAAAAATAATAAATAGTTTTTGAGAGATGAATTTAAAACTAGAATTGAAATCAAAATAATGAAATAATAAGGCTTAAATCCATTTTGGTCCCTCATAACATGGGTCATTCCAGTTTTGATCCCCCATATATTTTAGTCACCAATTTCAGTCCCACTTAAAATTTTTTTTTACCAATTATGGTCCCTTTTAATGGAAAAATTTAGAAGATAACGGATTAACTCATTTGATCGCTAGTCAAACCTATTTTTTTCAAAATGATTTGTACCATGATGTTTTCAATCCATTTTATGACTTGGTTCCTCATGGATGTTCAACCCATTTAGATCGACTCACAATCCAAAATGACGGCCGAAACCCTAAATGGGTTGAATATTCATGAGGATCCGAATTATAAAATTGTTTGAAAATATCACGGTACAAATCATTTTGAAGAAAAAAATTAGGTTTGACTAGCAATAAAATGAGGTAATCCGTTATCTTCTAAACTTTTCCGTTAAAAGGGACCATAATTGGTAAAAAAAAATTTTAAGTGGGACTAAAATTAGTGACTAAAATATATGGGGGACCAAAACTGGAATAACCCCATGTTATGAGGGACCAAAAATGGATTTAAGCATTTTAATAAAACCTCTTGTACATAATTAAATCACAAGGCTCAATAACAGTCCAAATTTTTTTTGTCTTCCTTCAAGCCCAACTCGCCTTTCTTCCTTAAAGCGTCCAATTCTTCATAATTGCATCTAAAATGGCTCATCCACTGGTGATTTCTTCTTGACGCCACTGAACGGTCTTTTTCTTCTCTCACTGCTTCTCTTCCACTGGTGATTTCTTCTTCTTCTGAGCTCAATCGACTAGGGCGATCGGTCGGGAAGAGGGAGATCAGGACGGGGGAAAAGAGAGAGAGAGAGAGATTGGGGTGAGATTGGTGAGGTCCTGCGATGAGGTTCAGGGAGGAGATCGGTGGCAAGGAGATCGATGGGAAAGGATCGGTGACGGCAGCGATGAGGAGATCGACGATGACGGAGGAGGAGGGCAAAGGAGGAGAGAAGGGGGCGCAAAGGGAGGGGATTAAGGCATTTGCCTGAAAGCTGAGGCAATTAGGTCAAAAAGAGACGGTGAAAAAAAAAGAAGATGAGTGGTAAATAAGGATTCTATTCAAGAATTGAGCTTGCTGATCAATATAGTAAAACCCTAATTCGAGAAATAAACTTGCAGGGAAAACTTTAGAGACACAAAAAATTAAGAAAATGCTTCATTGCATTATGAAGAAAACCGCATCTACAATGTATATATCCACACTAAAAATGAAAGAACTTAACTGCAGTTGCTAGCTAACTCAGTCTAACTAATTTTGTTAACTTAACTAATTGACCTAACAGACTGCTGACCTGGTAACTAAAACCTCAATTGATGGCTGCAATATTGTCCACGTCACCTGTGTTGAAGTAGTAAACTTAATTTCGTATTAGATGATTCTAGAGAAGTTGAGATTTTGTATAAGAAAGATGTAGAACCATGTGGATGGAAGAAAAATCTAGAAACAAACATGTGATCAAATAAGAAGTATTATCTAGATTAATTAGGAAGGAACTAGTGTAGAATTCTCTAGAATATTAGAGATTATACCATGAAGTAGTATAAATAGGTGGATCATGTACCATTTTACATAGATTGAAAAATTTTCATTTCTAAACTTGTGTTCTCTCCCTCAAATCCCTTCCATCACATTTTGTTCACCCAACTTACCAATTCCTACACCCGTCCACAAACCTAAACATATCCCTCCAAACCTTTTTCTCCTACAAAGTGGTATCAGAGCAAGGTTCCTCCTGTGAGAGATGGCCAATAACCTTCAATCTTTTCAAGTCCCGTTGCTCAACAAGAGTAACTTTGATAATTGGAGTATCAAGATGATGGCACTCCTAGGCGCTCATGATGTTTGGGAGATTGTAGATAAAGGGTTCGAACAACCGGAAGATGAGACGACACTATCTCAACAACTAAAGGATAAGCTGAGAGATTCAAGAAAGAGGGACAAGAAGGCTCTCTTTCTCATCTACCAAGCTTTGGGAGATGATGACTTCGAGAAAATCTCGAGTGCGACAACCGCCAAGGAAGCATGGGACAAGCTCCAAGTGTCATGCAAAGGACCCGATCAAGTTAAAAAGGTACGCCTTCAAACTTTAAGAGGAGAATTTGAGTCTTTACATATGAAGGAGTCCGAATCTATTTCAGATTATTTTACAAGAGTTTTTGCGGTCTCTAATCAAATGAAAAAAAATGGTGAAAAATTGGAGGATGTTAGAATAATGGAGAAAATACTACGTTCTTTAACTCCCAAATTTGAGCATATTGTGGTGACTATTGAGGAGACAAAAAATTTGGAGGAGATGACAATTGATCTCTTAATGGGGTCGTTACAAGCTTATGAAGAGAAACAAAAGCGAAAGCAAGATATGGTGGAGCAATTGTTAAAATTTCAAGTGAGTACAAAGGTGAAAGATGAAGGCCCAAGCGACGGTCGAAGTGGTGGTCAAAGACAAGGTCGAGGCCGTGGACGTGGACGAGGAGGCTATGGAAACCATGGAGAGAAAAAAGAGTTTGGTCGAGGGAAAAGCAACCAAAAATTAAGGTACGATAAATCTTCTATAAAATGCTATAATTGTAATAGATTTAGGCATTATGCTTCCGAGTGTTGGAAAGAAAAACAAAAGGTTCAAGAGAAGGCCAACTTCGTTGAGAGCAATAAGGAAGAAAATGCAAGTGTGCTCTTGGCATACAAAGGAGAAAATGAAAGGCAAGATGATACTTGGTACCTCGATACGGGAGCGAGCAACCACATGTGCGGCAAAAGGAGCATGTTCGTGGAGTTGGATGAATCGGTAAGTGGCAATGTCTCCTTTGGTGATGAATCTAAAATTCCAGTTCAAGGAAAAGGAAAAATTTTGATTCGCTTAAAAAATGGTGGTCATGATTTCATCTCGGATGTCTATTATGTGCCCAACATGAAAAATAATATATTGAGTTTGGGACAACTCTTAGAGAAAGGTTATGATATTCACTTGAAGGATTGTAACCTTTCAATAAAAGATAAGGAAAATAATTTGATAGCGAAGGTGCCAATGACAAAGAATAGGATGTTTCTACTAAATATTCGGAATGATGTAGCAAAATGCCTTAAAGCTTGCTTTAAGGATAAGTCTTGGTTATGGCATCTACGGTTTGGGCACTTAAATTTTGGAGGATTAGAGTTGTTATCAAGGAAGGAAATGGTAAGAGGATTACCATCCATCAAGCATCCTGACCAACTATGCGAAGGATGTATACTCGGGAAGCAAGCTAGAAGGCCATTCCCAAAGGAGTCAACCTCGCGAGCTAAAAAGCCGTTGGAGTTAATCCACGCCGATGTTTGTGGACCGATCAAGCCAAGTTCTCTAGGTAACAACAATTATTTCCTGCTCTTCATTGATGATTTCTCTAGAAAAACGTGGGTGTATTTCTTGAAGCAGAAATCAGAAGTATTTGAAGCCTTTAAGAAATTTAAAACTGCCATTGAAAAGGAGAGCGGGCTAGAAATCAAATCCATGAGAACCGACCGAGGTGGTGAATTCACATCCAAGGAGTTTATGGCATATTGCGAAGCAAACGGGATCCGGAGGCCTCTCACTGTTCCAAGATCTCCTCAACAAAATGGTGTAGCAGAAAGGAAGAACAGAACCATAGTGGAGATGGCACGCAGCATGTTGAAGACGAAGAATCTTCCAAAAGAATTTTGGGCAGAAGCTGTGGCGTGTGCGGTGTACCTGTCCAATCGATCTCCAACTCGGAGTGTATGGGGAAAGACTCCACAAGAAGCATGGAGTGGGAGAAAGCCCGGAATCAATCATCTAATAGTATTCGGGAGCAAAGCATATGCTCACGTGGCAGACGAGACAAGAAGAAAGCTCGACGACAAGAGTGAGCCATACATATTCATCGGGTATGACTCTAAATCTAAAGGTTACAAGTTATATAATCCACTCACAAGGAAAAGTGTGATAAGTCGAGATGTGGAGTTCGATGAAGAAGGTGCTTGGGATTTCGGTTCTAACATCAATGATCACAACTTTATAACACCACAATTTGAAGATGAAGATGAAGTCGAGCAAGCAGCTGAAGGTGAAGAGACAGTGACTCCACCTACTTCACCAGCAAGAGAAGTTGAAGACTCACCACCATCTTTCTTAAAGGAAAGAAGTACATCAAGAGTGAGGAGCTTGGATGAGATCTATGACGAAACTGAAAGGTTAGAAGATCTCACATTACTTTGCTTATTTGCTGATTGTGAGCCAGTAACTTTTGAGGAGGCTACACAAAGTAAGAGATGGAGAGATGCAATGGACGAGGAAATTAAAGCCATTGTAAAAAATGATACGTGGGAGCTTACAACGTTGCCAAAGGATCACAAGGCCATTGGAGTCAAGTGGGTGTATAAAGCAAAGAAGAACTCCAAGGGAGAAATAGAGAGATATAAAGCAAGACTTGTTGCTAAAGGATATAGTCAAAGAGCTGGAATTGATTATGATGAGGTATTCGCTCCTGTTGCCCGACTAGAAAATATTAGACTAATTATTTCTCTTGCAGCCCAAAATAGATGGAAAATCTATCAGATGGACGTAAAGTCAGCCTTCTTGAATGGTGTTCTTGACAAAGAAGTCTACATCAAACAACCACCAGGTTACGAGGTGAAAGGACAAGAAGAAAAGGTGTTGAAGTTGAAGAAGGCCTTGTATGGATTAAAGCAAGCACCAAGGGCATGGAATAGCAGGATTGACAAGTACTTGGAGAAGAATGGTTTCACCAAGTGCCCACATGAGCATGCCCTCTACGTCAAAATCAAAGGTGAGGATATTTTAATTGTGTGTTTGTATGTGGATGATCTTATATTCACTGGAAGCAACAAAAAGATGTTCGAGGAATTCAAGGAGGCCATGACTAAGGAGTTTGAGATGACTGATATTGGGCTCATGGCATATTATCTTGGAGTTGAAGTTAAACAGCTTGAGGAAGGAATCTTCATCACACAAGAAGGTTATACGAAGGAAATTCTCAAGAAGTTCAAAATGGAAAATTGCAAGGCAATCAACACCCCAATGGAGTGTGGAAGCAAACTATCCAAGCATGAAGAAGGGGAGAAGGCGGATCCGACGCTCTTTAAAAGTTTGGTTGGAAGCCTAAGGTACTTAACTTGCACGAGGCCAGACATACTCTACGCAACAGGGCTTGTAAGTAGATTTATGGAGAATCCAACCACAACGCACTTGAAGGCGGCAAAAAGAATTCTTCGATATCTCAAAGGTACGCTCAGCTATGGTCTACTTTATTCAAATACTAATAATTATGAGCTTGTGGGCTATAGTGATAGCGATTGGGCTGGAGACAATGATGATCGGAAAAGTACAAGTGGATTTGTGTTCTTTATGGGAGACACAGCTTTTACTTGGATGTCGAAGAAGCAACCTATAGTCACATTATCTACATGTGAAGCCGAGTATGTAGCCGCCACATCCAGTGTTTGCCATGCTATATGGCTAAGGAGTTTGTTACGAGAGCTCGGATGGACACAAAAAACTCCTACGATGATTTGTGTGGATAACAAGTCGGCCATTGCATTGGCAAAGAATCCAGTATTCCATGATCGGAGCAAACACATAGACACTCGTTTCCACTACATCAGAGAATGCATTAGGAAGAAAGAAGTTCAAGTGGAGTACGTGAAATCACAAGATCAAGTAGCCGACATTTTCACAAAGCCGCTCAAATACGAAGAGTTTGCAAGACTCCGAAGTTTGCTTGGAATGCAAAATCAAGTTTAAGAGGGGGTGTTGAAGTAGTAAACTTAATTTTGTATTAGATGATTCTAGAGAAGTTGAGATTATGTATAAGAAAGATGTAGAACCATGTGGATGGAAGAAAAATCTAGAAACAAACATGTGATCAAATAAGAAGTATTATCTAGATTAATTAGGAAGGAACTAGTGTAGAATTCTCTAGAATATTAGAGATTATACCATAAAGTAGTATAAATAGGTGGATCATGTACCATTTTACATAGATTGAAAAATTTTCATTTCTAAACTTGTGTTCTCTCCCTCAAATCCCTTCCATCACATTTTGTTCACCCAACTTACCAATTCCTACACCCGTCCACAAACCTAAACATATCCCTCCAAACCTTTTTCTCCTACAACCTGTGCTGCCAGCTTTACTGCTCTTGGTTTAAACCTTCAGTTAGTTCAACAATAGTTAGTTTATTTTCTTGGTTTGTAACTTGTCATTTGATATTGTGATTAATGTTATTATTAAATTTTATTCAATGATTTGAGCATTTGTTATTTGATTATTCCCTAGGTTATGTTATAATTGAATGAATTTTTTTTTTGAAATAATAATTGTATGAATTAGTTGAAATCTAAAAGTAAAGGAAAATAATCGTGTGAAAATTAAAGAGAAACAACAAAATGAACAATGTAATTAATATGAGCGAGAGACGAAAAATATACCTTAATAATATTTCATTTATAATGTATATATCTCCTATTAATTTTATCTTTCATTAATTGTAAAATTTATTCTTACGTACAACGCGGCTTCAACTTTCGAGGCGACGTCTTTCGTTATCGCCGCTATAACACATCAAGCCGAACAACCCATTATGGGTTTTATTAAATTTATTGATTCGAATAAAAGAATTACTAGTTATTATTTAATTACTTTCTTTTTACTATTTTAATTTGGAATAAAATATCTTCCTACAATACCCTCTCTCTTCCCCCTTTTACGTAGAAAGACACTTTTATCAAAACCTATGGACTACCGTCCAAAAAAGTGAGACGGTAACTAGTAACCCCTTCGAATAAGCATCTAACGCAAAATCAATTAGCAATTAGTGAAGAAGCAGTTGGACTATTTATACTACATGTGGTGAGTTTTCGATGTGAGATCGAGATAATTTTTACATTAATGTTATATAATTTATTGTCACATTTTACACTATATTTTTACCATATGCATGACCATTGGTGAATTTGGCGTGAGAATAAAGGGAAACAGGAACCTTTTATCCATTTATAATGGCATTTGCACCTCTGATCTTGTCTGTCGTGCATTATATTCGTTTTCCAATTCCATGGTTGAGAGATGCAGAAGAGAAAATAGGACAACAGAATGAGCGACCCTCGTTTCTTTGCCAAATTACACGGTCCCACCCGCTTGGCTACGCGCAAACGAAGGAAAACATTTTTTTTTTTTTTTTTTTTGGTATTGGTTTATTTATTTATTTATTTTTTTTGGTATTGGTTTATTTTTTATTTTTTTTAGAAAAACGCATGTTTTTAATGTTAAACAACACTCTTCTTCCTTCTTCACATATTTTTGTTATGTGAAATTGGAGAAGTCAAACCATGCCATCTGTGGTGTGACCTCCCATTTGTAGATATAGGTTCCATTGTAACATAACTTTTTACAAATTCAAAAATAATTACAATCTCAATTTAATACTATATGAATTATTAAAATAGATATTTGACTAAAACTAAATTATTTTATTTTCAAAAAATAAATGTGTATAAGAATAAAATTAATATTTATTAAAATAAATATATGAGATAATTGTGGGTCATATATTATGAGTGGCATGTTGAGACAACAATTATTTGATATTGAAATGAGTGACCCCCAATATGAATTGTAACCCCCCAATTATTTGAAGGGTAGTAAATAGTAGCCTGAATATGAATTGTAGAAGGGGTTATTAGTTACCGTTTATATTTTTTGGGTGATATTTTATAAATTTTAATAAAATTATTTTTTCATTTAAAAGGGAGAAAAGAGAAAGTATTGTAAGAGGGTATTTTAGTCCAAATTAAGACTGTAACTAGTAAAACTTATTGTAAAATGATATAATAGTGTTTTAAAATAAAAATAAAATATACATAGAAATATTGATGTAAAAATAGTATTAGGGTTGTGGACAGTTGTTATTTTGTAGTAATAGTTCTGTTAAGTATATTTTTGACAAATAACATAATATATTAGTTAAGGCAAAAACTAAGAATATTCAAATGAGGCACAACATTAAAATCATTATCTCATTAACTAAAAACTATTATGAACATGTATTTTAGTACTAAATAAAATTGTCGTTGTCGCGGGCATATGTTGGTCCCACATTGAGCAGTTGTTGTGGCATGGGATGATGAAACCATATATATCAGTATTAGCGCTTGCTTCCCTCATAGTTTCCACCAACCAACCCACATCCAAAGCCAAGTCCATCCGCCCAGCCTTAGTGAAAATGGACCATTTCCCGCACCCCCTAACCCTACCACAAACTCGTTGTAAGTCCGATCATGGCGTTGAAAGGCGAACAGCCAACTACAAGCCAAACATATGGAAATATGACTTCCTGCTACAATCTCTCTCCAGCAATTACTCTGTAAGCTAGATTTCTCTGCTACAAATTTCCTTCTATTTTTTCCTGTAATGGTGGTGGCTCATTAGAAATCGTTCATCTCATTATATTTGCAGAAATTTCCATTTTGGTGTACCTAAAAAGTTTATCTTCTTTTTCTTGCTTTCTCTGAGGTGAAAAATGGCTTTTAATCCCGGCCTATGTTAGCATAAAATCATCAGGTGTAGCCATTATACATAAAATTTATGCTAGCTAATGCTGAGGAAGAAATAGAGTAATGTTTCTAAACGCGGCCGCGTAAACTTGCAGGAAGAGGTGTATACGACGAAAGCCCAGAGGCTAAAAGAAGAACTGAAATGCATGTTTGCAGAAACCGATGATGAATTATCCATGCTACGCCTTATAAACAGTGTTACGAAGCTAGGTTTGTCAAGTTATTTTCTGGACGAGATCAAACTTTCCCTAAATACCATAATTAGCACCACTTCCGGGAACTCCACCTTTCGCATAGACGACAATTATCTCTACACTACGGCTCTACGATTTCGGCTTCAAAGGCAATTCGGTTATGAAGCCTCTCAAGGTAATATTCCTCAATGTAATGTAAGGTTACGTTTTTTCAGTTGAATCCTATCAAGTATTGACCCCGGATTTTATTAAGGGGTTACTAATTATCATCTCACTTTTTGGGGTGGTACTTAGGGGTGTTCATTAATTGGGCCACCCGAATAACCTGCCCGAACCGAACTGGTTCGGGTGAATCAGTTTGGTTAATCGGTTCAACGGGTGAATATAGACGGTTAATCGAATATTGAATGCGGTTTAATGGGCGGTTGTGGTTTTTAATTTTCTTAATCGGGCCCCGCCCGAAACCCAATTAAGAATTGAGTATATATAAATTTTTTAGGGTTTTAACCTTTCATCATCTCCCAACACTTCCTAATCAAGCAGCCGCTCGCAACATTTCCACCCAAGTTCTAGCATTTTCATCTTCTTCCATCAATTAACGTCTGTCACTCTTTCTTCACCCCTGTCGGTCGGCGACCACTAACGCCATCAACATCATCAATATCACTTGATTGATCTGAGTCGAATCTATTCCTTCCACATTCATCGATTCCTATCTCGAATCTTCTTCCTGAGCCGCAGCCGCAGCAGCGACCACACCACCGCTCAACGTGGCTCCTTTCTTGCAACTTCCTGTCCAGATCCCTTCCTCCCCATCTCTCTATTTTTTCGTGTGACCTAAAGAAATCTTCACATCCTCCTTATATGTTCTCAAAGACCGTAGTCACGATGCTGTCCAAAACCATCATATTTTCTTTTCCTCTGTTCTAGCATCCTGCAATCACCATATCCCCTCCCACCTACCTCTTTTGAGTTGTGTTTGTGGAATAATCTCACCTGTCAATATTCCCTCCATCCCATCAACTAAAATTATTCCACAAACACAACTCAAAAGAGGTAGGTGGGAGGGGATCTGGTGATTGCAGGATGCTAGAACAGAGGAAAAGAAAATATGATGGTTTTGGACAGCATCGTGACTACGGTGTTTGAGAACATATAAGGAGGATGTGAAGATTTCTTTAGGTCACACGGAAAAATAGGGAGATAGGGAAGAAGGGATCTGGATCTTGACAGGAGGTTGCAAGAAAGGAGCCACGTTGAGTGGTGGTGTGGTCGCTGCTGCAGCTGCGGCTCAGGAAGAAGGAAATACATGGAAGAAGATTCGAGATAGGAATCGATGGATGTGGAAGGAATAGATTTGACTCAGATCAATCAAGTGATATTGATGATGTTGATGGCGTTAGTGGTCGTCGACCGACAGGGGTGAAGGAAGAGTGACAGACGTTAATTGATGGAAGAAGATGAAAATGTTGCGAGCGGCTGGTTGATTAGGAAGTGTTGGGAGATGATGAAAGGGTTAAAACCCTAAAAAAATTATATATACTCAATTCTTAATCCTGTTTCAGTCAAGGCCCGATTAAGAAAATTAAAAACCACAACCGCCCATTAAACCACATTCAATATTCGATTAACCGTCTATATTCACCCGCTGAACCGATTAACCAAACTGATTCGCCCGAGCCAGTTCGGTTCGGACGGGTTATTCAGGTGGCCCCAATTAATGAACACCCCTACTCCCTTGTGGTTCTCATCACCATCATATTAATAATTCAGCGTCATCCTAGAGATATTTGTGATCCCTTATTTTCTTGCATCATTGCCTTTTTCTTTTTTGTAGATAAAAATTGTCCCTTTTATAGCAGACAAGTCTTGCTATAAGGACTAAATTTGAAAATGGATATTACTAATTATCGCCTTAATTTTAAATATTATCGCCTAAATTTTAATAAAATTATTATTTTGTTTCAAGAAGGAAATAAAGAGAGTATTGTAAGGGATATTTTAGTCCAAATTGAGACGCTAAAGATAAAACTTGGGGCATATTTAGTAAATTTTTTTGAAAATTTAACCACAGGTTAACAGCCATTTTAACTCATTCTAGTCACTTGGTCAACAAATATGGGTCGACTAATGTCATTTTCATGTAGTTCGTAAATGTAAAAGTGCTTGTTCGCCAAGATGTTGGAAATTCTTAAATCTACAATTCTTTAAAATCTTAAATTTATGCCATTAGAGTGACATAATGCAAGTCATTTCTGCTAAAAAAAAAAAAAAAAAGACCATTTCTGAATTTATATTAGTCAAAAATGCATTTTTACCCTACAAATATTACTTTCTGAATTTATGTTGATTAATTAATGGGTTTTGTGATCAGAAATGTTTCAAGGGTTCATGAATGAAGCTGGGAAATTCAAGACCAGTACAGCTTTGAATGTTGAAGCATATATTGAGCTCTTCGAAGCCTCTAATTTGGGATCCCAAGAGGAGAACTTACTAGAAGAGGCTAGAGTGTTTTCCATAGAAAATCTTACGCGTTTCGCCGCAAATTCCAACTGCCAAGAAGAAGCTACCAACATTCTTCCTTTGCATTGGACAGCAGAATGGTACAATATCAAGAATTATATTCTTGCATATGAAAAAGAGGGCAACACAAACTCCAAGTTGATGGAGTTGGCGAGGCTTAACTTCAACATAGTTCAAGCCGCACATCAGAAAGATCTCAAGGACATATCTAGGTGATTTTCCCACATTAAATTTCATTAAAGTATTAAAATTTTACGTGTCACACATAATTTTCGTAACATGTAGAAGAATAATTATTTTTTACGGGTTCATTATGTAACGTATAGAAGGTGACATTTTTTTTTTTTGTGTATGTGTAGATGGTGGATGGAACTTGGAATCAGCGAGAAATTAAGCTTTTCCAGGGACAGAATGGTTGAAAGTTTCCTGTACGCTGGGGGGGTGGCATATGAGACTCAACATGGGAGTCTACGAAAATGGCTAGGCAAAGCCATTAAGTTGGTACTATTGATTGATGATGTTTATGACATTTATGGTTCTTTCAAGGACTTAGAATGCTTCACCCTTGCTGTTGATAGGTTAGCCCAAAATTCTAAACCTTAAATTTTACTGGAATTATCAACTTTTTTCCCCTAATTATTGGGATTATATTTATACGACTCTAGAATTTCCACAATAACTAATAAATTAATTGCTTCAAAAAAAAAAAAAAAAAAGAATTATGTTTGTCTTAAAAATGAACTAAACAATTTAGTAAAGTAATATTGTTTGTTATAACTTAAGGTGGACGCCAGAGGAAGTGAAAGACCTACCCGATTGTATGAGGATTTGTTTCTGGACATTATTCAACACAACAAATGAGATATCAATTGAAATCCAGAAAGAGAAAGGTTGGAATTCCGTGGAGCCTTACCTACAAAAAGCAGTACGTTCTTTACGCTCTTTGTCTCAAAATAAAAAATGATGGTCATATTTTACTTCTATTTTCTTGGGATAAAAAATTTTATATAACAGCTTTTATATTACATTTAGTGGGGAGATTTCTGCAAATCGTTACTCTTGGAAGCAAAGTGGGATAACGAGAACTACACACCATCACTTGAAGAATATCTAGACAATGCCACAACATCTTCATCCGGTCCTTTGCTTTCTCTCCATGTCATTTTCGGAGTACAAAATCCAACATCAAAAGACGTTTCTCAAGTTCTTCAGCAGTACAGCGATATCATTTACTGGACTTCACTAATCATACGTCTCTGCAACGATCAAGGAACTTCCACGGTAATCAAAATTAATTGCATACAAATAACTTTTCTTTACGTTTTAGTCCTCTATTCCATAAAAAATGTATTCATTATGAGTAAAACGATAGAAATAGAACCCTTTTTATAAAGTGAATTATTCATCTGTTGTTATTTAAGGGTATGATTTTTTGGTGTAATATTTGTAGGCAGAAAAAGAGAGAGGAGACGCCCCTTCATCGATTTTGTGCTACATGAGAGAATCAAATGTGTCGGAAGAGATTGCAAGGGAGCACATCAAGAACCTGATATTAAGGACGTGGAAGAAAATTAATGGACATTGTATCAATACGAGTGTTTCCTTTGAGCAAGAACCAACCAAATACTACTTGATAAATCAAGCAAGAGTAGCCCATTTCATTTACCAACATGGAGATGGTTTCGGTGTCCAAGACAGAAAACGAGTTCTCTCTAATTTGATTCAACCTCTAGAACTCAACTGAGGAGGCGTACGTATAGATTAGATCATAGCTCAGTCAAATTATGAGTAAAATGCAATTTTAATACATTATATATAGGTAACATACGTCCATTACAAAAAAATCTGTGTATTTTTGTCAATTACATTAGATATTTAAATAATTTTGGTCAATCACTTTTTCATTGTTTCTGTTAAAGGCAATTTCGTCTTAACATTATATATTTTTATTTTAACTTTTAAAATTATAAAATAACCTCACTATTTTACTGACTCCTCCTAAATGTCTCTAATTTTTAGGTAAATCCCTTTACACTCCCATCCCTTTCCCCTATCTCCTCTCTGTCACCGCCGCCCCCCTCTGCCCTCTTCATTGTCACCCCGCCACCCCGCGGGCCCCCTCTGCCCACTCGTCGTCGCTTCATCACCCCCCTCTCCCCTCCCCCCCCCCCACCGCCCCGCCGCCCCTCCTCAACCCTCTTCTCCGCCGTCGTCGCCGGAGAGGAAAGGAGGGCAGAGGGGGTCGGGCCGGCGATGGGGCGACAGAGCGACGAAGAGGAGGTCAGAGGGGGACAGGGGGGCGGCGACAGCAGGTCGGTGAGGCGACGGCGAGGAGGGCAAAGGGGGGCAACGGAGGGGAGGGAGGGGGAAAGGAGGGGAGGGTAAAATAATTACCTAAAAGTTAGGAGCATTTAGGTGGGTCCGTAAAATAGTGAGATTATTTTATAACTTTGAAAGTTAAAATAAAAATATATAATGTTAAGACGAAATTACTCCTGACAGAAACAATGAAAAAGAGGTTTTGGACCAAAATTATCTAATTATCTAATGCAATTGACTAAAATATACATTTTTTTTATAATGGGTTAAAAATGTATGTTGCCTACATCTAGTAACCAAAATTGTAGTTTACTCTTTTAGTATTATTTCAAAATGAGCAATTGTACAATTGTGTATATCCATATACATTTTGTAAAGAAGCATCAATACAACAATTTTCAGTTTCTTCAGAATTCATTTTTTTTTTCATTTTTGCTTCGACTTCATGTTTCATCTTCTGCGCACTGAACTTTTTCTTCTTCCATGATCTTGATCTTGATTGATCATCTGAATTTCAACAGTTTGATTTATTAGAAGATTTAGATAATCAACTTAAAATCAATTGATAATATTTTACCAACTAGGTCTCTTATACTTTTGATTTACGTTATGGGGCAATACTTCTTACAACCACCTTCAAACACAATTTAGGTGCAAACTAAACAAACCTAGTCTATTGAAAAAAAAAAAAAAAAATCTGCAAATATAAGAGAAGGGGTCCAAAGACACCACATAACAAATTAAGCACCTAGTTCTAACATTTTGGATCACTAGTTTATAGAGTAAGGGGCTTGTATTTAAATTTCAAACGTATGGAATACAAATAAGTTGCAAGTTGTCTTAAGCGTTTTGAATTAGCTACGATGAAGTCAGAAGTTTTTGAGACAGCCTACAGGTCTGAGAATGTTACAGTGTATACGAGGTAAGTGCCTCGGATGGAAAAGGTACCACTTAAGTTCACAAACGGAGCCAAGTGCAACATTTGGCAACTACCTCTAGAGTCTTATTTCTAGAGGTTAGGCAAATAGCACCTCATTGTTGTCACTTCTCCCACGAACGTTTCCGCTACTAATAGCAACTCTATCATGGTCCGGTGGAATTTCGCGTTCGCACAGCCAATATTGAGGCACTATTTGTATTGGTAAATTTTATTGTAATATTAAGAGATACTTTGTAAGATGTTTTTAAAATTTTAATAGAAACAATTTTTTTTAATTTAATGTTGTGGTCGTTTTTGAATGTCTTTTTTTGTCCTCTTAATCAGTTATTTTCTGTCATTTGTCAAAATACACTTTGCAATGTAGTTCTATAACTACTGTATAACAATTTATTTCTACTCAACCAGCCATTCTTTTTTTTTTTTTTTTAGTAAAAAGTAAGAGAGACAAAAGCATCCAAAATGACAACACCTAGTAAAAATTGGTGATAGGTAATAATAACCAAATATTGTGAATGTTCTTTGTTGACAAACACTCGCGGAACCACCGAGCATGGGAGCCGTTATGGAGATATCTTCCATGGCTGCTCACAGTGGAGCAGACCCAGGATTGGGTCTGAAATTTTTTTTGCCGTCATTTACAGTGGAACAGTTACGTTTC
Source organism: Knoxia roxburghii (assembly GCA_030378225.1). NCBI lineage: Eukaryota > Viridiplantae > Streptophyta > Magnoliopsida > Gentianales > Rubiaceae > Knoxia > Knoxia roxburghii. The sequence continues at coordinate 35,927,411 of CM059420.1, read as the reverse complement.
AATAATTGTTTTTTTAATTTCCCTCTTATTTAAATGACGTTGTTTCAATAATAACAGGGAAATTTAAAAAATTAAAAATAAAAATTATTAAAACGACATCGTTTAGATTTTCTTCTCCTCCTCAGCATTCTTCTCTCAACTCTTTTTCATCATTTATTCCTCCATTTTTAACATTAAATTTTTCTCTAAAATTAACACTCTCATTCCAAAATTGTTGGTTCTGCCACTATTTACATATTCGTACCTAATACTATTCTTTGTTACTCCTTCGTTTCTTTTTTTTTTTATTATTATTATTTAAAGTAAGGTGTCGGTTTTTTTTTAAGTGTTCTTTCAAATTAAACATTTCGCACGTTTATTCTTTCTTTTATTTTCCCAAATTACTATCGTTGCTGATTAAGATTACTATTAATTAATAAGAGTTTATATACCCAAAAAGTAAACTCATTAATGAATTGTTTTTGACAAAAAACAAAATTTTACTGTTGGGGGTAGTAAAAGGGTCACCCCAAACGCTCTCACTCATAGTTCTTTTGACATAATTTTGCCTTCTTCAAAAAAAAAAAAAAAAATATTGCAAAATCTTTTGGTTTCATGTAAACTTTTTCATTTTCAATAGGTAAAACATTTAAAATATTATCATAATATACTAGTATCTAAAATGTCTTATGTTGGCATTCGAATATGGACCAAGATTAGGTAATTGATCGAGCCTGAAGCCATTTTAAATGGGGTTGATATTGCCAAAACTATTAATATCATTCCGAGCAACTTTTGTTAAATTTTATAAAATTACCTTTATTAATAAATTTGTTTATTTACATTTACATATGAAATAAATTGGGTAAACATCACCAACAAATCTTCTCCCTACCACAACACCACTAGCTGCAGTTCGTATACAGTAGGATTGGGTGCATATACACTCAGGACCAAATATGTAAATAATGATATCATTAATAGTGTAATTTATTAAAAATTAATCCTAATCATTATCTAAATTAATTTTTAAATATATCTAATTAAATTTAGATTTCTTTTATCTATCCATGTCTCTATCAAAACACTCATTTTTAATTTTTCTCTGAAAAAATACAATTTTGGTCTAACATGTTTGACAATTTTATACTCTTTTAATCTAATATGTTTGAGCTCTCCCAAAAATACCCATTATGTTTCAATTTTTAAGCTATTTATACAAAATTTCTGACCTGTGTAATAGTAGGTTTTTGTACAAGTCAAAGTGAGTCAAAGATTAAATGGACTATTTTTATAAATTATAATAAATATTTAGGAGTGTTTTATAAATATACAAAAATTTAAACTTATACTACAATTAACACCATTTTTTTCTTTTTTTCTTTCCTTTTTTCCCTCCTCTCCCGGCCTACCGTTTCTCCTTTTTTGGCCCTAGCTGCAGCGGGACCGTGCGGCAACGGCGGCGATGTCTATGGTGGCGAGCAGATCCGGAAACCACAGCAAGCAGCAGAGCTTATACTAAAACTTAATATATGAGTGTGGTCTTGCTGATGAAGAAGAATTGGGAGACAAAATCCGAATTCTTTGTCCATAAATCCACGTAAGGATCCTATATGATTGTGGTTTTGCTGATGAAGAAGAATTCGGAGACAAAATCCCAATTCTTTGTCCATAAATCCCCCGTACCCTGTTGGTTCTTTCTCTAATATGTCTAAGGCAAGTTTATTCCCGTGCTTGGAATTGGGGTCTTCACATAGTCTGATTTTGCCTTGAAATACAGTTTGGGTATTTTGGTATCAGAGCCAGGTTGGTTTGTGCGAATTGTTCTACCTTCGTTGCTGTTGCAAGTGCAGTGTGCGTCTTGAAGATTTCAACATGGTGAATCCGTTGGGGGGATCGTGTGGGCCGAATTAAGTCTCAAATCGAGAGCATACTTCGTCTTCTTGGCACTAAGGACGAAACGGTAAATTTCTTAGCTTCGTTCAATGAGTTGCGAAGGTCTCTTGAGTCTTTGGAGACTAGAACTCGGGAGCTTTAAAGAAAAGTTTCGGTCGGTGTTGCTTCTTCAAGTTCTTCTCAGTCTCCATCATTTGCTGATGCGTTGGAGTCGGTTAAGCAGGACATAGTGGTCTTGACGATAAGGCTGGAGGTCACGGTTTCAAGGGAAGAACTAGAGGATGATCTTTTCGAGTTACGTGGGGTGATGGAAGACGTGAGTTTGTTGAAGAAGCTGTCGGATCTGGTTCAACTGGCGGTGGGGCATCTTCGTTCGGTCAGAAATTTAAAGTTCCAGAACCAAAGGGCTTTCGAGGAGTTCGAAGCGCCAAGGAGCTTGAGAATTTCGTGTGGGATATAGAGCAGTATTTTGTTGCTGCACATGTGCTGGAAATGGAATGGGTGATGATTGCTAGCATGTATCTCGAGGGAGACACGAAGCTCTGGTGGAGAACAAGGGCTAAGGATCATAGTCGGCCGGAAATCCAGACTTGGGTTGGGTTGAAGAAAGAGTTGCAAGCTCAGTTCTCACCATCGAATGCGGGTTGGATGGCTCGGGAGTCGTTGAGAAGGCTCAGACAAGTAAGTTCCATTCGTGCTTACGTTAAAGAATTTTCTTCTTTAATGTTGGATGTCGAAGGCATGTCGGAAGAGGACAAGATCTTCAATTTCGTGGTGGGATTGCAACCGTGGGCGCAAGCGGAGTTGCGTCGCTCCAATGTGAAGAACTTAACCCAAGCACTTCAGGTGGTGGATGGGTTGGTTGAATTGCAGGCACCAATGGGTGGTGATGCGGCCAAGATGCCTAAGAAGGACAAGACATGGGCGAAGGAGAAAGTTGTTGTTGAGAATCCAAGCAAAGGCAACATCCCTACTCCGGCTATAAGTGAGAAACCGAAGGAAACAGGTTGTTTCAAGTGAAGGAAAACTGAACAAGCCCGGGCTAAATCGAAAACCTCACTTTCGTGCTATGCATTCCAGAATCGGAAGCTTTCGACCAAGCTCAGGCTCAAATTAGTTTACCCATGAACGGATCTAGGCTTATACTTATTTAATTTATTAATCGGGACATAAAAAATCGAATCATTAATAAAAGCGGAAGTTAAAGATTCTACCTTTTGTAGCGAAGTCCCTCGATTAAAGAATACCAAATAAATTGCTGCGATTTCCACAAGAAATCCAATCGATTCTCCGTAGAAACTTCGAATATTGCGTGGGCAATAATCTATCGAAGTCTACTTGCTTAGCCCACAAGGAAATCACTCAAATCGAACTCAAAAACAATCTAAAAATCTGACTGAAAACCCTAAATCCTGCTCGCCTTTTTGCTCAAGAAACCCACTGCTGCAGTGCTGAATTAAACCCACAACAGCTGCTAATGTCCAGCCTTGTTCCACCGTGATCTAGACAAGGGAAGCAGCGGATCACCCAACCAATGGAAGGAGATCAACGCCGCACTTCTTGAATCAAACGCCCAGAACAAGAAATGGAAAATTAGCAGCAAAACCGACACAGCAGTACCGCAATAAGCTACTGCCCAGACCGAAAATTAAAACCAGCGAGAAAACTGTGGGTCCGGGAATTAAGCTGCAAAAAAATACTGGCGAGACAAGATGAATAATAAACCAAAGGTTTAGTCTTTGAGATGAGTTCAATTCGAAGAACAAGAAATCTAGTTCGTTTTTGAGAAAGAATTCTTGAATAAAAATTCTCTCTCTAGAACCTTCTTGCTCAAGAAAGGGCAAGACAAATTGTCTTACAAAATTTCCTTAGGGTTTCTTGGGCATCAAGTCTTCTATTTATAGGAGCTCGATTGGAGACCTAATGGGCTCTCGAGTTAGGCCTTAAAATTTGACTTTCGTTGACCGCTAAGTCTTCCCGACTAATCAACTCCAATCGACCCATTTAAATTAATTTATTTAATCCACTTTGTTAATTTAATTTAATCGAACCCTTAGAATTAATTAATTCAAAATTGAATTAATTTCTAAATTCACTTCGTCGATCAAATATTAATTAAACCCTTCGGATTAATTAATTTACCTTGTCGATTAGTCAAATGCATAATCGGTCGTACCACTAACGGACCAATTATGGAACTACCGCTCGAAAACGACTTTACATCGCGCCATTATTATTTCTTCTATCTCCCCACATTAAAGATCTAGTGCTCGTCGATTTATCAATTTACTGACAAATTAATTCACCGACTTCTTGGTTTCCGAGATTAGTACCACTCGACCTTTTATTATACCGAACATAAAGTTCACTGGCCAGGTTTAGTATAATAACCTTACGAGCTCATCTCGGGAGCACCATCAACCCGGTGAACCGGTACGTGGATTCCTCCGACTAGCAACGGCACGCAAGAAGCTAAACACCGCATACCCAACTTACCGAGGTATTGGCCTCAATTGACCTCACTCTTTGGCAAATCAAAGCCCACGACACCCAACCCTCACGCCCGTCCCAATCTCGGGATTGAGAGACGGAATACTGGGACCGAATTGACTACGCCGATCAGTACAAGTCAATTCTATCCAAACTGGTCATGCTCAATATGCCCCGGGCATATCTGTGTGATTTAAACTAGTCTAGATAAACCAATTTCCAAACCACACAATAACCTATACCGATAGTATGTTCAGACTATCTCGGTTACGAGCATACTTTTAATATATCAATACTTTAACCAATAACGGTATCTACTGTGTTTGTCGACACCCCGTTATCTAGTTCTATGATATAAAGGAACAGATTTATACTGAAACAAAATGATATGTCATCTGTGGATATTAGTTTTTGATACAAGCCATAGCTTTTCTGTATTCAAAACTAACAATCTCCCACTAATACTCAAAGCTATGCTAAGAAGTACAAAAACTGTCCAACCCGCTATTTACACTGCTGTCATAATGAAATCTCCAAAACACCTTTAAGCTCACTGACTTGGCTCTCTCAAGAATCTGACTCCCATGCCCTCCACATGCCTCTCAAAAACCTTTGGGGTCAATGGCTTGGTGAAAGGATCTGCAAGGTTGTCCTCCGAAGCTATCTTGGCCACGATCACGTCTCCCCTCTTTACGATCTCTCGTATCAGGTGGTACTTGCGCTCTATGTGTTTACTCGCCTTATGGGCTCGTGGTTCCCTTGAGTTAGCAACTGCACCATTGTTATCACAATAAACTGTGATAGACCTAGGCAACTCTGGAACCACATCTAAGTCCATCAGGAAGCTCCTGAGCCATACAGCCTCTGAAGCGGCAACGTACTCGGCCTCCATGGTAGAGTTCGCCACGCATTTCTGCTTGACACTCTTCCATACTATGGCTCCACCTCCCAGAGTAAACACAAACCCAGAGGTAGACTTACTCTTGTCCATATCTCCTTGAAAGTCCGAATCTGTGTAACCCAATGGTACAAGCTCCTGCGCTCTATAAACTAGGACATAAACTCTCGTCCTGCGCAAGTACTTGAGAATGCATTTTACTGCCTCCCAGTGAGCCTTCCCAGGGTTACTCTGATATCTGCTAACCATGCCAACGGCAAAGCAAATATCAGGCCTCGTGCACAACATAGCATACATGAGGCTACCCACTGCAGAAGCATAGGGTACCGCCTTCATGGCATCTATCTCCTCAGCAGTCTTAGGACACTGCTCCTTAGACAAATGCACTCCATGCCTGAAGGGTAGTGAACCCTTCTTGGAGTTCTGCATGTTAAAACGGGCCAGAATCGTGTCTATGTAGGATGCCTGTGAGAGAGTCAGAGAACGTCTCCTACGATCTCGAATAATCTTGATCCCAAGGATATGTCCAGCCTCTCCCAAATCCTTCATATCGAATTGCCTGGACAGCCATGCCTTTACGTCTGACAACACCTTCTTACTGTTGCCAATAAGAAGAATGTCATCTACATAAAGTACGAGGAACACCACTATCTCACCATCACGCCTGCAATAAACACACTGCTCATCCAGAGACTGAGTGAATCCATAGGACTGGATAACCTCATCAAAACGAATGTTCCAAGATCTGGATGCTTGCTTAAGTCCATAAATGGACCTCCTAAGCCTGCATACCTTGTGCTCTTGGCCCTTAACAATGAAGCCCTCTGGTTGCTGCATAAAGATGGTCTCCTCAAGACTTCCATTAAGGAAAGCTGTCTTGACGTCCATCTGCCATATCTCATAATCCATATGAGCAGCTATGGCCAAGAGAATCCGGATCGACTTAAGCATAGCTACCAGGGAAAAGGTCTCCTCATAATCGATCCCTTCTTTCTGAGTATACCCCTTCGCCACAAGCCTAGCCTTGAAGGTCTCAACCCTCCCGTCAGATCCTCTCTTTCGCTTGTAGACCCATTTGCACCCAATAGGCCTAAACCCATCAGGAAGGTCTACCAGCTCCCAGACTTGATTTGAGTCCATAGAACCCATCTCAGCAATCATCGCTCTCTGCCAAGAATCTGCATCTTTATCCTGGAGAGCCTCATTGTAGTTAACTGGGTCTAGTTCATGAGCACCAGGGATAAAGTCCGAAGACTCACCCAAACCCATGTACCTCTCGGGCTGTCTCACAGCCCTCCCACTACGACGAGGCGCAGCCTGTGTAAGAGCATCATCTGTGATAGTGCGTGCAGTTTCCTGTGGTGTGTCTTCCTGTACGTGTGCATCTGGAATAGTGGACTGACTTCTAAGCTCTTCCAATACTACCTTGCTGCTTGACTTGTGATCTAAAATATAGTCCTCCTCAAGAAATCTGGCATTGGTGCTTACCACCACCTTTTGATCCTGAGGACTATAAAATAAACCACCTCTCGTTCCTTTGGGGTAGCCTACAAACAGCATAACCTTAGATCTCGCCTCTAACTTGCCTGCATCTGCCTCGAGCACATGTGCTGGACAACCCCAAATCCTGAGATGTCTCAGGCTAGGCTTGCGCCCATCCCACAACTCTAATGGGGTCGTTGGCACAGACTTAGATGGCACAAGGTTGAGGATATAACATGCTGTGTCTAAGGCATAACCCCAAAACGAGGTAGGCAACTCACTGTAACTCATCATCGATCTAACCATCTCCATAAGAGTCCTGTTCCTCCTCTCTGCTACACCATTCTGCTGGGGTGTGCCAGGTGCAGACAACTGGGTCTGAATACCCTCCTCTGACAAATAGGTCCTAAATTCACTAGAGAGGTATTCGCCACCGCGATCAGACCGCAGTGACTTGATACTCTTACCCAGATGGTTCTCCACTTCTGCCTTGAATTCTCTGAACTTGCCAAAGCATTCAGACTTGTGGCGTATCAGGTATATGTATCCATATCTAGAGTAATCATCCGTGAAAGTCACGAAATACTCATAACCACCTCTAGCCTGAACTGACATAGGTCCACACACGTCAGAATGAATCAACTCTAAAACCTCCTTGGCCCTATACCCCTTCGCCTTAAAAGGCCTCTTAGTCATTTTACCCTCCAAGCAGGACTCACAGGTCGAATAGCTGTCAATATCTAGTAAGTCCAAAGACCCACTCTTGACCAACCTTTGAATCCTACTAAGGTTGATATGACCTAGTTTCAGGTGCCAAAGATAAGTCTGATTCAAAGGGGAAGATTCCTTTCTCTTATTATGATTCGGTGATGAGTTACTAGTTTCTGTGTTTTGCATAACTGGGGAGTAAGTCTTGATTAAAAAAAAATTGTCAACCAATGTACCGGAACATATAAGTTTCTGGCATTTTCTTATAAAAACCGAACCGTCAGAAAATACACACTTATAACCATCCAAAACAAGTTTCGAAACCGAAAGCAAGTTATTTCGAAAACTAGGTACATAAAGACAATGCTTTAAAAGTAAAATAGAGTCTGAAAAATAAAGACTAATAACTCCCACTTCAGCCACAGAAACTCTGGTAGTATCCCCAAGGTAGACCTGCAACTCTCCCTCTCTAAGCAGCCGGGTCACTTGGAACCCCTGTAAAGAATTACAAACGTGATCAGTGGCTCCCGAATCCACACACCAAGTATCTGTGGGAATCGCCGCTAATCACGTCTCAGTAACTAGGGAAAATTTACTTTTAACCTCGAGGCTTTGGGCAATCCTTCTTCCGATGTCCTGCTTTGCCACACTTAAAACATTTGCCTTTCGGCTTTTGCTTCTTGGCAATGCCTGCCTTGGGTCCATGATTAGTTCCTGCTTTCTGGCCTCTCTTCCTCTCTTGCTTCCTGGCTTTGGGCCCAGCAGAGGAACCTGAGGGACCAACAGTAGCAAAGGCTTGCTTCTTCTCAGCGAATAGGCCCTTGGCTGACACCAATGTAGTCATGAGCTCGGGGAGTGAATATGAGAGCTTGCCCATATTATAGTTCAACTGAAACTGCTCAAAAACTGGGAGGCAAGCTCTGGAGAATGATATCGACCTGGGTCTCCCCATCAATATCACCTCCCAGTACCTCGATCTCATTGATGCAACTGATCATGTCCAGCACGTGATCCCTCACTGAAATGCCCTCAGCCATTCTAGCATTCATGAGTTTCCTCATAGCTGACTGCTTGGCTACCCTGCTTAAGGGGACACTCCTCAGTAAGCACGTACTTGTAACCCTCAGCGGTAAGGACAATGTCCAGGTTACGTTTTCAGTCAATATAGTTTGGACTCGTGAGTTTGTTTTGGTTCAAAAAATGACAGCTAGCGGGTTGAACGACATATCAACTGAAAATAAAGAAAAAACATGTCTCAGTATACTTTTCGAAAATATTGAAAAATCCTCAGAAAAGAAATATAATCTTCTACCGACATCTCTCCCACCGGGATTAACACAGGTCACGTAGGTGAACGTCAACGCCAACCCACATTCGTTCGAGAAGGACCAAAGTCCATTAATCTCATTATCTGACCATCTTATGATCAATGAAATTAATAGTCGATAATTTTAGCCGTACACGTAAATAGCGTTACCTCGTAGGAGGGATACTATAAACAGTACACTAAGTGTATGCCATTACGTGACTTCTAAGTTTGTTACTTAGGGTACTAATGCGCCTCGGTAGCGAGGGTGTCACAACTTTTCCCAATTAAACGCACTATAGTCATCCCTTTAGAAATTCATTCCAGCGATATCTGTGATTGAAAACTCATCCGTAGGGAAGCCGTTTAACCACATCGCCAATGAACCCGTAATGGAGGCTATGGGCCTATTAACCAACCCGCTCCCACTTAGATTTTTAAAATAATTTCAATTCGCCCTAGTTTTCTCGGTTTTCCATTTCAGTTTTCTACGTAGTTAGGAATCACCCAAAAATTACGAAAAACCAAAATTCGGGTTTTCTCGGTTTTCTACGTAATTAGGAATCACCCAAAATTACGATTAAACCAAAACTTGCGAATGTAATTAAGTTTGAGGATTTTTTACGTTTTAACATGCAATATCTTAACTATGGATATTCGCACCCATAAAACAGTTGGAGTTTTAATATGCGAATAATCTACCTTAGTTAATTGCACATTACCTTTTTGAAAAAACTTTTGGTTTGAATTTCGTTCATGCAAAATAAAACGAAAATCACACAATCAACGAAAAAATCATAAATACGGGAAATTAAATAAAATAAAATTTCCCGACTATTATGGCCTTCTCTATCGTTGATTCCTTAACGCCTCGGTGACACTTCCCGTCGTGTCGCTCCCACTCGTTATTTGGATTCCTCTCAATTCGCCCGGGTTTTCTCGGTTTAGTCCGTAATTAGGAATCACCCAAAATTACAATAAACCAAAACCCGCGAATATAAGTTACCCAAAATAACGTCTTCGTCATAGTACAAAAATTCCTATATACAAAGGCGTTTTCTAGGAATTTAAAGACGACATGATTAGATCAAATCCTACTACATGATTTTTCTAATCCTACACGGCTTCCAGCTCGTGGTTATTACTATTACAGAAATTTCCATTCAAAAATAAAACGAGCCCGGACATGTCCCGGGGTTTATGAATGAAAATTAAATTTCTACCATAATAGCCGGGAAACCAATAACCACCTGTTTATACATTTCGACAAAAATACTAATGCCAAAATAAAGCCGTGTAATAAATCAAACAAGTATAAGACCGAAACCAACGCTCTGATACCAATTTGAAGGAAAACTGAACAAGCCCGGGCTAAATCGAAAACCTCACTTTCGTGCTATGCATTCCAGAATCGGAAGCTTTCGACCAAGCTCAGGCTCAAATTAGTTTACCCATGAACGGATCTAGGCTTATACTTATTTAATTTATTAATCGGGACATAAAAAATTGAATCTTTAATAAAAGCGGAAGTTAAAGATTCTACCTTTTGTAGCGAAGTCCCTCGATTAAAGAATACCAAATAAATTGCTGCGATTTCCACAAGAAATCCAATCGATTCTCCGTAGAAACTTCGAATATTGCGTGGGCAATAATCTATCGAAGTCTACTTGCTTAGCCCACAAGGAAATCACTCAAATCGAACTCAAAAACAATCTCAAAATCTGACTGAAAACCCTAAATCCTGCTCGCCTTTTTGCTCAAGAAACCCACTGCTGCAGTGCTGAATTAAACCCACAACAGCTGCTAATGTCCAGCCTTGTTCCACCGTGATCTAGACAAGGGAAGCAGCGGATCACCCAACCAATGGAAGGAGATCAACGCCGCACTTCTTGAATCAAACGCCCAGAACAAGAAATGGAAAATCAGCAGCAAAACCGACACAGCAGTACCGCAATAAGCTACTGCCCAGACCGAAAATTAAAACCAGCGAGAAAACTGTGGGTCCGGGAATTAAGCTGCAAAAAAATACTGGCGAGACAAGATGAATAATAAACCAAAGGTTTAGTCTTTGAGATGAGTTCAATTCGAAGAACAAGAAATCTAGTTCGTTTTTGAGAAAGAATTCTTGAATAAAAATTCTCTCTCTAGAACCTTCTTGCTCAAGAAAGGGCAAGACAAATTGTCTTACAAAATTTCCTTAGGGTTTCTTGGGCATCAAGTCTTCTATTTATAGGAGCTCGATTGGAGACCTAATGGGCTCTCGAGTTAGGCCTTAAAATTTGACTTTCGTTGACCGCTAAGTCTTCCCGACTAATCAACTCCAATCGACCCATTTAAATTAATTTATTTAATCCACTTTGTTAATTTAATTTAATCGAACCCTTAGAATTAATTAATTCAAAACTGAATTAATTTCTAAATTCACTTCGTCGATCAAATATTAATTAAACCCTTCGGATTAATTAATTTACCTTGTCGATTAGTCAAATGCATAATCGGTCGTACCACTAACGGACCAATTATGGAACTACCGCTCGAAAACGACTTTACATCGCGCCATTATTATTTCTTCTATCTCCCCACATTAAAGATCTAGTGCTCGTCGATTTATCAATTTACTGACAAATTAATTCACCGACTTCTTGGTTTCCGAGATTAGTACCACTCGACCTTTTATTATACCGAACATAAAGTTCACTGGCCAGGTTTAGTATAATAACCTTACGAGCTCATCTCGGGAGCACCATCAACCCGATGAACCGGTACGTGGATTCCTCCGACTAGCAACGGCACGCAAGAAGCTAAACACCGCATACCCAACTTACCGAGGTATTGGCCTCAATTGACCTCACTCTTTGGCAAATCAAAGCACACGACACCCAACCCTCACGCCCGTCCCAATCTCGGGATTGAGAGACGGAATACTGGGACCGAATTGACTACGCCGATCAGTACAAGTCAATTCTATCCAAACTGGTCATGCTCAATATGCCCCGGGCATATCTGTGTGATTTAAACTAGTCTAGATAAACCAATTTCCAAACCACACAATAACCTATACCGATAGTATGTTCAGACTATCTCGGTTACGAGCATACTTTTAATATATCAATACTTTAACCAATAACGGTATCTACTGTGTTTGTCGACACCCCGTTATCTAGTTCTATGATATAAAGGAACAGATTTATACTGAAACAAAATGATATGTCATCTGTGGATATTAGTTTTTGATACAAGCCATAGCTTTTCTGTATTCAAAACTAACATCAAGTGTGGCAAACAGGGGCATCGGGTTCGAGACTACCAAAAATTGTCACACCCCCAAACGCTAGCCAAAGATTTAGCGGAACTCACTAAGGCAACAACTAGAAATTGAAGCCGAAAATATCTCAACGGAACAAATTCTAGCACGCAAGTGATTTTAACGGGCTGATGCCCTAAAATTCAGTGCAACTTTTATTGAAATCACTCAATAGTTACAAAGAATTTTCCCATTCAAAACTAAGGCCTCACACTTAGCCAAAGCCTGAACCAACTAGTCTAACTCCCTCCCAAAGCTAAACTATCCCGGCCTGATTTTCTGGAATTCTCTTACCAAAATCCCGAGCTCTCTTCTCCACTTCCGCCCTTACAAATGAGCGAGTTTCACCCATTTATAGGTTTACAATGCGTGCTTGATAGCCCCAATCACTAGGCCCGACTAAAGCTCAAGGAAACGGTTATCAGCCCACGTTTGAAGAAACTGGTCGCACTTTTCGATTGACCATCCCACGTTCTCAGCCAACTCAGCACGTCTCCAGCAACTTCAACCCATGTCTTCAACCGCCTAACCTTTATTCAAGCCTTAGCTCCATATCGGCTTGATCGTGTCGCAACAATCCCAGTTTGCCACAACCAAAGACCAGCCCTTCGAAGTTGTGCACAACTTCTCGCAACGTCTCACAACTGAAAGCCAACCCGCCCAGCCGTGCATGCATTTCTCGCAACTGAAGACCAGCCCGCTCATATGAGTGTGCATTTTTTCGTATATCTCGAACTATCTCTCAAACATGCCCACAAATTCTCTACATCCAATGCCCTTGTGTGCATCTCCTCGGCCATGAACTTAGAAACTCGCCCCTCAAGCCCCTCCGTTCATTTTCTCTTGGCCAACATGAATTAATTCTCGGCCAATCCACCAAAGCCAAGCTAACTATGCATTCACATGAACACACAAGTTAATAGAAACAAGGAGATAAAATTAGCCCAGAAGTTTACCGCTAACAAACCTCCCCCACTTAAAGATTTGATACCCTCATCAAATTTCAAGCCGGTCCAACAATTCTCTAACCACTGAACTCCGTTCAATCCTACCTGGAACCAAAACTTAACATTTCTTCAACCATCTTGAAGAAGAAACCGTCAATTCAACCTCTGAACTGCTCCACACCCCATCGGGCCTCGAGGACGTTGAACTTAATTTTTCAATTCAACAACATTTCTCCAACTCAGCTTGAAGAAATCGGTCATACTAGTTTCCTCGAACCAACTAGCACAACTCCAAGGCAACTTTCACTTCCCCACTTCCTGCATCCCATACTACTAGAAAATGGACTCAAAGGTTAGCGGCCTCCCATAACGACCCCAATAATAGAAATGAAAACAACCTTACCCACGCCCGAAGGCTACTCGAGCAACTAAAGTGCTCCAACACGTACAATCTCATCCGAGACTTTCTCTACTCGAACTGAGTTTGCACCAACTACTTGATCCCTCGTTGGACAGTCTCGAACCCGATGCCCCTATTTGCCACACTTGAAACAACATGTTCCCTTCGGTTTCTCACATGTAGCCGGAGTAGGGATGTTGCCTTTGCTTGGATTCTCAGCAACAACTTTCTCCTTCGCCCATGCCTTGTCCTTTTTAGGCATCTTGGCCGCATCACCACTCATTGGTGCCTGTAATTCAACCAACCCATCCGCCACCTGAAGTGCTTGGGTTAAGTTCCTCACATTGGAGTGACGCAACTCCGTTTGCGCCCACGGTTGCAATCCCGCCACGAAATTGAAGATCTTGTCCTCCTCCGACATGCCTTCAACATCCAACATTAAAGAAGAAAATTCTTTAACGTAAGCATGAATAGAACTTACTTGTCTGAGCCTTCTCAACGACTCCCGAGCCATCCAACCCGCATTCGATGTTAAGAACTGAGCTTGCAACTCTTTCTTCAACCCACCCCAAGTCTGGATTTCCGGCCGACTATGATCCTTAGCCCTTGTTCTCTACCAAAGCTTCGCGTCTCCCTCGAGATACATGCTAGCAATCATCACCCGTTCCATTTCCGGCACATGTGCGCAACAAAATACTGCTCCATATCCCACACGAAATTCTCAAACTCCTTGGCACTTCGAACTCCTCCAAAGCCCTTTGGTTCTATAACTTTAAATTTCCGACAGAACGAAGAAGCTCCACCGTCAGTTGAACCAGATCCGACAGCCTTCTTTAACAAACTCACGTCTTCCATCACCCCACGTAACTCGGAAAGATCATCCTCTAGTTCTTCCATTGAAACCGTGACCTCCAGCCTTCTCGTCAAGACCACTATGTCCTGCTTAACCGACTCCAACGCATCAGCAAACGATGGAGACTGAGAAGAACTTGAAAAAGCAACACCGACTGAAACTTTTCTTTCGAGCTCCCGAGTTCTAGTCTCCAAAGACTCAAGAGACCTTCGCAACTCATTGAACGAAGCAAAGAAATTCACCTTTTCGTCCTCAGTGCCAAGAAGCAAGCTCTCCGCCAATAAATCCTCCCCCTCCACCAACGTGACCCCCACCACCACCACCATCACCAATTACTGGTGTGTCACTGCCGCTTCTGTGCTGTTAGCAGTTCATCTACAGTAGCAGAAATCAAAATTTTTTTATGTCAAGTCTGTAGGTAGCACGTTTACATATATTTAGAAAAATTTTGATTCTTATTTTGTTTGTTACTGCTTCATAACTTGTTATTGGTTATGAAGTTGATGGATTTCTATCAGCTATCAGGATGTGATGAGAATTCAAAGTTCTGCTGCATTATCTCTGTGCTACAAAGCAGATGTGTGTTTAATAAAGTCTTCGAGATTTGTGACTCTGCTGCTTCAGAATAAACTTGCAAAGTGCAGAATAGGTAGGAAAAAATCACCAAAATTAAATTATATAACTTGTCACCAGAGGAAAGTGTGTTTACTATTCAATCAGGATCGAAAGCTTAATTATTTAAATGGACAATATATGCACCACTGGATTTTAGGTTATTTATTTTGAGTAAGAAAACGATGAAGACAAAGAAAAGGAAGTTTTTATGGTTTAGGAAGACCAATCAAGAAGCAAATCAGCTTTTGCTAAAGATACATGAAAAACAATGGAATGAAATTCTTCACAACAGTTCCTTCTTGTCATTCTGGGAAGGCTGCCAACAGAAGACGAAATCCCTGTATTATGATCCGTGTATGCTTACAAAAGATTCTATATTGTGTAAATTCAAAACTAAATGCTTCAGTAATATACTGCTGAGTTTAGAGTTATTTTGAAGAAATGTATATACTGTTAAATTGCAAGAATGTAGAGATGCAGCAATCAAATATGTCGCTCTGAGTGTGATGTTGAAAGGCAACATTATGGCCAAAATAATTTGGATCCTGAATCAGGAAGGAAACTGTGGTGGAAGGTGAGTATTTATTGGCCGTGGTGGGGAGAGGATTTACTGGTGTCAATGGTGGTGGTCTTGGTGATGATGGGAAGGATGGTGATGATGATTATGCAATTTATTTTATATATAATAAATTTTATTAGTTACCGTCTCACTTTTTACATTCTATCGTTTCAATTTGAACTAAAATACCTCATACAATACTTTTTCTTTTCCCCCTTTTAAGTAAAAGGACAATTAATAACCCCTATATAAATGTGAATAAATTCTTCCAAATGAACAAATTTATTAATAAGAATAATTTATAAGATTTAATAAAAATTGCTCTGGATGATATTAATTGTTTTGAAAATATCAGTACCCATTTTAAATGAAGCAAAACTTTAAAAATCCATTTTGAATGGAGACCTTTTGTAATGTTCATCCTCATATTCCAATGTGCATTGGGAACGATGTAAACAATTGAAGCATATGGTTTCTGAAGATTCCACATTAAACTACTCCAACTTGACTATTAAGAAAATGTTTCGATCGGATTTCTTGTCGGTCGCTAATTATGATGATCGATTTTTATGCGATTTGCTTTGCCAACAAATGAAATGCCCATACAACAAATTTCTAAAAGAAATAAGATAAAACAAATGAAATGCTCATACAACTCTTAAAAATGTTCATGATCACTTATCTAGTAGTTATAATATGACAAAACAAATAAAAAGGCAATACAACTCTTAGAATGTTCCTGATCTCTTATCTAAAAGATGTAACAAGATAAAACATATAAAATGGCCGTAGAACTCTTAAAAATGTTCATGATCACTTATCTAATAATTGGAATAAGATAAAATAAATAAAATGGTCATACAACTGTTAGAAATTTCATGATCTCTTATCTAAGAGTTGTAATAAGATAAAACATATAAAATGGCTAAAACTCTTAGAAATGTTCATAATCACTTATATAAGAGTTGAAATAAGATCAAACAAATAAAATGGCCCGACAACACTTTGAGATTTTTATGATCTCTTATCTAAAAGTTGAAATTAGATAAAACAAATAAAATGGCTATAAAACTCTCATAATGTTTATGATCACTTAGCTAACAGTTCTAATAAGACAAAACAAATAAAATAGTCATGCAACTCTTACAATGTTCGTGATCTCTTATTTAAGAGTTGTAATAAGATAAAATAAATAAAATTGTCATAAAACTCGTAGAAATGTTCATGATCTCTTATTTAATAGTTGTAATAAGATAAAACAAAAAAAATGCCCATACAACTCTTAAAAATGTTCATGATCACTTATCTAGCAGTTGTAATATGATAAAACAAATAAAATGGTCATACAACTCTTAGAAAGTTCATGATCACTTATATAACAGCAGTAACATGACTGTTAGAAATATTCATGATCTCTTTTCTAAGAGTTGTATAATAAGATAAAACAAATAAAATGGCCATACAACTCTTAAAAATGTTCATGATCACTTATCTAGTAGTTGTAATCTGATAAAACAAATAAAATGGTCACACAACTCTTAGAAAGTTCATGATCACTTATATAACTGCTTCATGAATATTTCTAAGCGATTATGAATATTTATATTATTACCACTCTTACCTAAGAGGTCATGAAAATTTCTAACAGTTGTTTGGCCATTTTATTTTTTTTTAACTTATTACAACTGTTAGATAAGAAATCATGAACATTCTAAGAGTTGTATGACTATTTTATTTGTTTTATCTTATTACAACTCTTAGATAAGAGATCATGAACATTCTAACCGTTGTATGACCATTTTATTTGTTTTATCTTATTACAACTCTTAGATAAGTGATCATGAGCATTCTAGTTGTTGTATAGCCATTTTATTTGTTTTATCTTATTCCAACTATTAGATAAGTGATCATGAACATTGTTAAGAGTTGTACGGCCATTTTATATGTTTTATCTTATTACATCTCTTAGATAAGAGATCATGAATATTCTAAGAGTTGTATTGCCTTTTTATTTGTTTTATCATATTACAACTACTAGATAAGCGATCATGAATATTATTAAGAGTTGTATGGCATTTCATTTGTTTTTTCTTATTACAACTATTAAGTAAGAGATCATGAACATTTCTACAAGTTCTATGGCCATTTAATTTGTTTTATGTTATTACTACACATAGATAAGAGATCACGAACATTGTAAGAGTTGTCTGACCATTGTATTTGTTTTATCATATTACAACATATAATCATGAGCAGTTTAAGAGTTGTATTTGTTTTATATTATTACCACTCTTACCTAAGAGGTCATGAAAATTTCTAACTGTTGTTTAGCCATTTTATTTGTTTTATCTTATTATAACTGTTAGATAAAAAATCATGAACATTCTAAGTGTTGTATGAATATAAATGGTCATACAACTTTTAGAAATGTTCATACAACTGTTAGAAACGTTCTTGATATCTTATCTAAGAGTTCTAATAAAATAAAACAGAAACGTTCTTGATATCTTATCTAAGAGTTCTAACAAGATAAAACAAATAAAATGACTATACAACTTTTAGAAATGTTCATGATTTTTTATCATAGAGTTATAATAAGAGAAAACAAATAAAATGGCCATATAACTCTTAGAAATCTTCATGATCGTTTATCTAAGAGGTGTAATAATAAAAAATAAATAAAATGATCGTACAACTATTTGAAATGTTCACGATCTCTTATCATAGAGTTATAATAAGAGAAAACAAATAAAATGGCCATATAACTCTTAGAAATCTTCATGATGTCTTATCTAAGAGGTGTAATAATAAAAAATAAATAAAATGGCGGTACAACTCTTTGAAATGTTCACGATATCTTATCATTGAGTTATAATAAGAGAAAACAAATAAAATGGCCATATAACTCTTAGAAATGTTCATAATCTCATATCTAAGAGGTGTAATAATAAAAAATAAATAAAATAGTCGTACAACTATTTGAAATGTTCACGATCTTTTATTATAGAGTTATAATAAGGGAAAACAAATAAAATGGTCATATCTCTTATAAATCTTCATGATGTCTTATCTAAGAGGTGTAGTAATAAAAAATAAATAAAATGGCCGTACAACTCTTTGAAATGTTCACAATCTCTTATCATTGAGTTATAATAAGAGAAAACAAATAATATGGCCATATAACTCTTAGAAATGTTCATGATCTCATATCTAAGATGTGTAATAATAAAAAATAAATAAAATAGCCGTACAACTCTTTGAAATGTTCACGATCTCTTATCATTGAGTTATAATAAGGCCTAACCAACCCCTGCTTCTGCTTTTGTACTTCGGATCCATCGCCACCGTCGCGGCGGTCCCACTGTAGCTACTGGGGCAAAGAAAGGAGAAACGGTATGGGGGGAGAGGGAGGGGAGGGAAAAGAAAGGAAAATAAAAAGAGTTATATTAATTGTAGCATAATTTAAAATTGTTGTATATTTATAAAATACTTATAAATATTTATTATAATTTACAAAGATAGTCCATTTAACCTTTGACTCGATTTGACTTGTATAAAAACCTGTTATTACAGGTCAAAAATTTTGTATGGATCAAAATAGTTTAAAAATTGAAACGTAATGGGTATTTTTGGTAGAGTCCAAACATGTTGGACCAAAATTTGCATTTTTTTCATTTTTCTCTTTCATCAACTTCCCGCCTTCACCTTATTCAACCACCGCATACACAAAATCCCCACCATCAACCGCCAATCTATGCAATCACTTTCTACTTTGCCGTCATTCAATCACCCTGTAACCACCATAATCAACTTCATCACCTTCAACTCATCATCTACAAACGCATTTATCATCTTCATAATATACATGTTTTCTCCCTCTCCATAATCTATATGTAAACATTACATAGGATACATACAAATTTGTTGAAATATAAATGAAAATATACATAACATGTCATCTTATATGTTCCAAATATACATATAATTATTATGTAATATACATGCAAGTTTGGTGAAATATACATGAAAATATACATAACATAACATCTCATCTTTTCGTAATATACATATAATTCTTATGTAATATACATGCAAGTTTGGTGAAATATATATATATATATATATATATATATATATATGAAAATATACATAATATATGCCACCTTTTCGTAATGTACATAATATATATACAAATTTTGTGAAATATACATAATATACATGTCATATTTTCGTAATATACATATAATTATTACATAATATACATACAAGTTTGGTAAAATAAACACGAAAATATACATGTTATTTTTTTTTGCAAAGGTAATAATATTTCTCATTCCCTACAAAATACGACGGTTATTGTCGTTGAATTCAACGGTTGAAAAGAACAATAAAAAATCATTGGAATAAATAAATTTGAAAACCATGAAAAAAAACTACATCTGTGGTAAAAAGAAAATTTAATAAAATTATAATACCAACTTTCCAGAAAAATTTAATAAGAACTCCTACATTGAATTTGAATTGGAGTAAGCAGTAGAATCGATAGCAGCTGGTAGGAGAGTTGACCCAGGAAAATCTGCTAAGAACTCCGACCGTAGTTTGGTGGAGAGAGGATGTGGTGAAAAAATAAAAATAAGATATTTATTTTATTATTTTAAAAACAATTAAGATAATTAGATTTAAAGTTAAGATAAAATTGAATAAAAATTACATTATTAATCTTTCTAATTACAAGTTTGGCCTCCCCACACCACCTCCATCTCCACCAATAAATCCTCCCCCTCGTCACCCCCACCACCACCACCATCACCAATTACTGGTGTGTCACTGCCGCTTCTGTGCTGTTAGCAGTTCATCTACAGAAGTAGAAATCAAAATTTTTTTATGTCAAGTCTGTAGGTAGCTATTGAGAATTATGGAGAATGCAGTAAAGGAACAAGGAAAAACTGAAGTAGTGGCTACAGTATGTGTGGACAGCTGGACCAGTGAGATGATTACACATCAGCAACAAAGTCAACATCTGAAGTTGCTTAGTCTTGAAGCAGACTGGAGATGATTAGGCAGTACGGTTATTTCTTAATTATAATTAGCAAGTAGTTATAACAGATTAGTGAAGGGAGATTAGTGGAGACTATATAAAAGCTTGTAAATACTCTACTGCACAGTTCAGTTCATTTTTTACACAGAAATAAAACAATCAGAAAAGCTTCCACAACGATTTTCTCTCTAGAAACCGCCGGTTAGGTTTCACCATTTTTGTTTCGATTCTGCTTTCCTTTATGGTATCAGAGCAAGGTTCGTACATATTCAATTTCGATTATGTGTTTCTGACAAAACCTGATGGTGATTGTTGATTCAATGGAGGATCAACCGATTATTGATGAAGAGCTTAACTCGGACGAACTTTTCCTTGAAGAACAACTACTGTCGAATGAAGAACTAGAGGAACAGTTGCTATTACACAACAATGATTATCCTGGAATGATGTTAGTTTCGCAGCAATTGACTGAGTACAACTACATAATGTGGAGCAATTCCATGGCTGGAGCTCTGGAAGTGAAGAATAAATT
The DNA here is from genome assembly GCA_030378225.1 of Knoxia roxburghii. Taxonomy (NCBI): domain Eukaryota; kingdom Viridiplantae; phylum Streptophyta; class Magnoliopsida; order Gentianales; family Rubiaceae; genus Knoxia; species Knoxia roxburghii. The sequence goes on along the minus strand of CM059420.1, from coordinate 35,906,404 downwards.
GAGTTTCGTTGACGGAACTTTTCCACCTCCACCAGTTAATTCTCAAAATTACCGCAAATGGAGAAGAGTGAATACACTTGTGGTTTCATGGATTCATGCAGCAATCTCAAAGGAGTTGGTGAATCAATTTATGTACATCAGTGATGCAAGGCATTTGTGGATTGAAATCAAAGAAAGGTTCGGAGTCTCAAACTTATCCCTTTTGTTTCAATTGAAAAGAGAACTATCTACTGCTAGGCAAGGAGCTTTACATATTTCTCAGTTTTTTTGGAAGAGTTAAGGAGTTACGTGATAGAATTGATCAAATTAGACCTAGTGTTGTCGGAGTGCACATAGCAAAGAAGTTACTGACTGCAGAACCTAGGTCAATTGAATATAAAAAAGGAGTTAGGGATGTGTTAGCTGCAGCAATGAAAGCTGTAGCAGAGAGAGATTCAGAGGATCAATGTATGGAGTTTCTTATGGGATTAAATGCTGAATATGATGCTGAAAAGAATCATATACTACTGATGGATCAGCTTCCAGGAATGAATAGAGTTTATTCTCTGTTGGTGAAATCTGAGGGACATAGACAAGTTAGTAATGACAGCAGACTGAATTTAGAAAATTCTGTGATGAATGTTAAAGACCAATCTGTGAATTACAAAGAGGGAGGACCTGCTAGAGATGGAGGAAAGAAGTTTATGAGTAAAGCAGAGAAAGCTCAGTTGTTTTGTACTCATTGTAAGAAGCGAGGTCATTTGGTGGACAAATGCTTCAAGTTGCATGGTTATCCAGATTGGTGGGAGGCAGGGAAGAAGAAAACAAAGGCTAATTGTGCAAAAATTGCTGAAACACCACTGGAAATGGAATCAGAGGATGCAACTTGGAATGAAGCACTGTCTGTAGCAATTAAGAAAGGAATGGAAGCATTGCAAGCAGGTAGGATGAACAAAGCTGCACCAGCAATGAATTCTGTACAATTCATTGATTTTGCAGGTACTTCCTCCATTACATCTTATTGTGTTAGTACTTTGCCATATAATGGTTGTTTGGAGAATGGATCTTGGATTGTGGATACAGGTGCCACCTGTCACATGCTTGGTGATAAACACATGTTAGTGAACATTAAGAAACTAGCCAAACCTTTATTTGTTTCATTCCCTGATGATAAACAGCAGATAGTGGAGAGTATTGGAGATTGTTTCCTGACTGATAATTTGATATTGAGAGATGTGCTATATTTGCCTTCCTTCAAACAGAACTTAATCTCAGTTCATAAAATGACTGAAGATTCAAACTGTTTCTTTGTTTTTGCAAAAAATGGCTGCTGGCTGCAGGACCTGACAACTAATGAGGTTCTAGCAGTGGGAACAGTAGCAAATCATCTCTACAAGTTCACTAAAGCTTCTTTCAATTCCAGTTCTGCTTACAAGTTTCCAGAACCAATAAATTCCAAAGTTCTGGCTTCTATGAATAATCATCAGTTTCAGTTTTCAGTAAGGGATTACAAGTCTTCCACAGCTTGTAATAGTTCAGTTTCTAATAAAGTGCCTTGGCACAATAGGCTAGGACATCCTTCAGATCTTGTAATAAATCATTTGTCAGATGTATTGCCATGTTTTAGAGGACATCAGGATACTGATAATTGTGTGGTATGTCCTTTAGCAAAACAGACTAGACATCCTTTCTTTCCCAGTAGTTCTAGTACTGATTCAGTGTTATACAGACTTCATATGGATCTCTGGGGTCCCTTTAAAGTTCCTACTTTGAACAATTCACAGTATTTCTTGACTGTAGTAGATGATTTCAGTAGATCTACTTGGACTTATTTTGTTAAATATAAGTCTGAAGTTCCAGAATTAGTGCAGTATGTCATTAAGCAACTGCAGAATCAATTCAATACTTCTGTCAAAATTTTACAAACTGACAATGGTTCTGAATTCATCAATTCTCAGTGTCAAAAATTCTTTACAGATTCAGGTATACTTCATCATAAAAGTTGTGTTTATACTCCACAACAAAATGGCCTAGTGGAAAGAAAACATAGGCATTTACTTCAAGTAGCAAGAGCCTTATTAATTCAATCTAAACTCCCTAAAAAATTCTGGGGAGATGCTATCTTGACTGCTACTTATTTAATAAACAGATTACCTACACAAGTTTTGTCTTGGAAATCTCCTTTTGAAATCCTGTTTAATAAGCTTCCAGAATATAGACATCTTAAGACTTTTGGATGTCTTTGTTTTGTTCTCAATAAAACTCCTCAGAAAGACAAATTGGATCCAAGATCTTTACAGGGGGTTTTCTTGGGTTATCCATCAGATTACAAAGGGTACAAGGTTTTTGTTCCTGTCTTGAATAAAATCCTCATTTCTAGAGATGTTGTTTTTCATGAAAATACATTTCCAGGTTCTACATTTCTTTCTTCAGAAACTTTGTCTGATCATTGTATTCCTATTCCTGGTATCCTAGACTTTACATCCAATGAGTATTCTCAGATATTTCTTGATCACACTTCAGATATATCTTTTTCTCCTCCTGTCTCATCTCATCCTTCTAGGTTTTGTTCCTCTGAACAATCTAGTCCTGTCTCAAACACTTCTTCTCCTCCTCATCCTACTTCAAATTCACCTTCTCCTGTTCATTTTAGGCAAAGTTCCAGAATCATCAATAAACCTTCTTGGATGAAAGACTTTGTGGTTAATCATTCATCAGTGCCAGTTTCTCACTTGTGTGTGTTTAATGCTGAGCATGTGCAGTTTGTGACAAATTTGTCCACTATTCAAGAACCTTCTTCATATAATCAGGCTAGTACTAGCTCTCAATGGATGGAAGCTATGGATGCAGAGTTAGCTGCATTGGAAGAAAATGGTACTTGGGAGGTCACTGTTTTACCTGATGGGAAAATCCCTGTTGGTTGCCGATGGGTTTACAAGATAAAGCATAATTCAGATGGTACCATTGATAGATATAAGGCTAGGTTGGTGGCAAAAGGCTACAACCAAAAGGAGGGGGAGGATTATAATGAGGTGTTCTCTCCAGTTGCAAAAATTGTGACTGTTCGACTGATGATTGCTGTGGCTGTAGGTAACAAGTGGCCTTTAATGCAAGTTGATGTTAATAATGCATTCCTGCATGGATTTTTAGAGGAGGAAGTTTATATGTTACCACCTCCTGGTTACAAGAAAACTAAAGCTGGAGAAGTGTGTAAACTGAAAAGATCTCTATATGGTTTAAAACAAGCATCAAGGCAATGGAACATTGAGTTTACAAAGACAGTAGTTGAGTATGGCTTTCAGCAGGCAGCACATGATCATTGCTTGTTCTATTTACACAAGGAAACAACTTGTGTTTACTTATTGGTATATGTTGATATTCTGATCACAGGTTCCAGTGAAGCAGAAATCAACAAGGTAAAAGTTTTCTTACATAAGACATTTACTATCAAAGATCTTGGCCCAGCCAAGTATTTCTTGGGAATGGAAATAACAAGAACTGAAGCTGGAGTGTTAGTCAGCCAAAGAAAGTATGCACTAGACATTCTTAAAGATGTAGGTATGTTAAAGTGCACAGTAGCTGGTACACCATTTCCTCCTGGTTTGAGATTTGCATCAGAAGATCAAGATGATTCTCCTTTGCTAGATAATCCTGAGAAGTACAGAAGACTTGTAGGGAGATTGTTGTACTTAGGATTCACTAGACCTGACTTAGCTTTTCCAGTGCAGCAGCTAAGTCAGTTCATGCATAATCCTCATCTTTCGCATTGGAATGCTGCTCTTCATATTCTAAGGTACCTTCTTGGTTCAGTTGGGAGAGGGCTGTTCTATTCAAGTCAGAATTCTTTTCAATTAGAAGCTTATTGTGATTCGGACTGGGGAACATGCAAAACAACCAGGCGATCAATTACAGGTTATGAAATTTTTCTTGGAGGAGCTCTTGTGTCCTGGAAATCCAAGAAGCAGTCCACAATCTCTTGTTCCACAGCTGAGTCTGAGTATAGATCTATGGCTACTACTGTTAGGGAATTGCAGTGGTTGGTTTATATGCTTAGAATTTTTCAGATTTCTGTTGCTGCTCCAGTTCCTTTTTTCTGTGATAACAAGGCAGCCATTTACATAGCTGAAAACCCTGTGTTTCATGAGCGAACAAAGCATATCGAAATTGACTGTCATGTTTCTCGTGAAGCTCATAAAACAGGTCTTATTAGCTTGCAACATGTGGCTTCTCATGATCAGATAGCAGACCTTTTTACTAAAGCAGTTACGGGGGCAGTGTTTAATCATTTAATCTCCAAGCTGCAGCTCATGGATGCTGAGCTTGAGGAGGGGGTATTGAGAATTATGGAGAATGCAGTAAAGGAACAAGGAAAAACTGAAGTAGTGGCTACAGTATGTGTGGACAGCTGGACCAGTGAGATGATTACACATCAGCAACAAAGTCAACATCTGAAGTTGCTTAGTCTTGAAGCAGACTGGAGATGATTAGGCAGTACGGTTATTTCTTAATTATAATTAGCAAGTAGTTATAACAGATTAGTGAAGGGAGATTAGTGGAGACTATATAAAAGCTTGTAAATACTCTACTGCACAGTTCAGTTCATTTTTTACACAGAAATAAAACAATCAGAAAAGCTTCCACAACGATTTTCTCTCTAGAAACCGCCGGTTAGGTTTCACCATTTTTGTTTCGATTCTGCTTTCCTTTATGGTATCAGAGCAAGGTTCGTACATATTCAATTTCGATTATGTGTTTCTGACAAAACCTGATGGTGATTGTTGATTCAATGGAGGATCAACCGATTATTGATGAAGAGCTTAACTCGGACGAACTTTTCCTTGAAGAACAACTACTGTCGAATGAAGAACTAGAGGAACAGTTGCTATTACACAACAATGATTATCCTGGAATGATGTTAGTTTCGCAGCAATTGACTGAGTACAACTACATAATGTGGAGCAATTCCATGGCTGGAGCTCTGGAAGTGAAGAATAAATTGAGTTTCGTTGACGGAACTTTTCCACCTCCACCAGTTAATTCTCAAAATTACCGCAAATGGAGAAGAGTGAATACACTTGTGGTTTCATGGATTCATGCAGCAATCTCAAAGGAGTTGGTGAATCAATTTATGTACATCAGTGATGCAAGGCATTTGTGGATTGAAATCAAAGAAAGGTTCGGAGTCTCAAACTTATCCCTTTTGTTTCAATTGAAAAGAGAACTATCTACTGCTAGGCAAGGAGCTTTACATATTTCTCAGTTTTTTTGGAAGAGTTAAGGAGTTACGTGATAGAATTGATCAAATTAGACCTAGTGTTGTCGGAGTGCACATAGCAAAGAAGTTACTGACTGCAGAACCTAGGTCAATTGAATATAAAAAAGGAGTTAGGGATGTGTTAGCTGCAGCAATGAAAGCTGTAGCAGAGAGAGATTCAGAGGATCAATGTATGGAGTTTCTTATGGGATTAAATGCTGAATATGATGCTGAAAAGAATCATATACTACTGATGGATCAGCTTCCAGGAATGAATAGAGTTTATTCTCTGTTGGTGAAATCTGAGGGACATAGACAAGTTAGTAATGACAGCAGACTGAATTTAGAAAATTCTGTGATGAATGTTAAAGACCAATCTGTGAATTACAAAGAGGGAGGACCTGCTAGAGATGGAGGAAAGAAGTTTATGAGTAAAGCAGAGAAAGCTCAGTTGTTTTGTACTCATTGTAAGAAGCGAGGTCATTTGGTGGACAAATGCTTCAAGTTGCATGGTTATCCAGATTGGTGGGAGGCAGGGAAGAAGAAAACAAAGGCTAATTGTGCAAAAATTGCTGAAACACCACTGGAAATGGAATCAGAGGATGCAACTTGGAATGAAGCACTGTCTGTAGCAATTAAGAAAGGAATGGAAGCATTGCAAGCAGGTAGGATGAACAAAGCTGCACCAGCAATGAATTCTGTACAATTCATTGATTTTGCAGGTACTTCCTCCATTACATCTTATTGTGTTAGTACTTTGCCATATAATGGTTGTTTGGAGAATGGATCTTGGATTGTGGATACAGGTGCCACCTGTCACATGCTTGGTGATAAACACATGTTAGTGAACATTAAGAAACTAGCCAAACCTTTATTTGTTTCATTCCCTGATGATAAACAGCAGATAGTGGAGAGTATTGGAGATTGTTTCCTGACTGATAATTTGATATTGAGAGATGTGCTATATTTGCCTTCCTTCAAACAGAACTTAATCTCAGTTCATAAAATGACTGAAGATTCAAACTGTTTCTTTGTTTTTGCAAAAAATGATGATTATGCAATTTATTTTATATATAAATAAATTTTATTAATTATCATTCTTCTTTTTATATTCTATCGCCTCAATTTCAATTAAAATATCTCTTACAATACTTTTTTTTCTCCCTTTTAAGTAAAAAGACAATTAATAACCCCTATATAAATGTAAATAAATTCTTTTAAATGAACAAATTTATTAATACGAATAATTTTATAAGATTTAATAAAAATTGCTCTAGATGCTATTAATAGTTTTGAAAATATCAATACCCATTTTAAATGAAGCAAAACTTTAAAAATCCATTTTGAATGGAGACCTTTTGTAATGTTCATCCTCATATTCCAATGTGCATTGGGAACGATGTAAACAATTGAAGCATATGGTTTCTGAAGATTCCACATTAAACTACTCCAACATGACTATTAAGAAAATGTTTAGGTCGGATTTCTTGTCGGTCGCTAATTATGATCGATTTTTATGCGATTTGCTTTGCCAACTTTCCATTTTTTTAAGCTTAGTCACAGAAGGACACTTATTTCAATTTAACTAATCTTATACTCCTTTCATCTACAAATATATGACGTAATAGAAATCATACTTTTTTTTTTTTTTTTTGCCAATATATATATATATGACGTAATAGAAATCATACTTTGGGTGCATTTGATGCAAGACAAAAACAATGGGACAAAGGCAAAATAATTTCGATTGCTACTTTTTTTTGTTAGTAAAGTAAAGGCAAAGACAATCAAATTACTTTATTGAAGCCATCAAATTCCTTTAATGAAGCAATCAAATTCTTTTAATAAATGTCTACTAATTTATCAAACAAATCAAAGACGATCAGATTCCTTTAATGATTATTGAGTTATACAATTTTGATTGTTTCATTGTTTTTACCATGTATCAAACGCACCATTTTCCTTTAATAACTGACATTTTCCTATTTTAATCTTCTTCAAACTCTATTAAAAAAATATTAAATATTGTATTAATTTTATTAATCACTACTCCTCCCCTTCCCAATTAAATTCTCTATTTTTTTTTTTTTTTTGGGTAACAGACTCGCAACTCGGGAGGATTTAGAGGCCGATGGGATTGGCTATCCTAGAATTAGCATATGAGAAGGTTAATGGATGATCCTAGAATATATGATTTGATTCTAGAATCACGTTGTGATTTCATCTGAATCACTAATTGATATGTATTAATTGTCTTGATATGTTTCCTTGTACGTATCACAATGTAACTATAAGTAGTCTTGTATGTATACACTCAAAATACGATTCTACAATATTTTACAATTATTTCCTCTTTAAAGGTACAAAATGTGAAGAGTCAAAACCGAACGTAAAAAGAGAATTCTGAGTCTATGTTGTACAAACATAAAAAGAATCCTACCAAAAAGATTCAGACGAAAAATTCCTAGCAAAGATGTCACCTAGCCTCTGTGCAAAATCAATCTAGCTATGCTATGAACAAAAGGAGAGATCAGTGGAGCCCAAACGAGGTATATGTGTTGCACTGATGAGTTGCTATCCTCCACAAAGGAACAAATCTCTTTAAATTCTCCTAACTATTTAAAAAGTTACACCTCAATAAAAATGACTTCTATCAATTTCTCTTTTTTTTTATTTTTTACAATGAAAGAGACATAACGTCTATTAAAATCTATTAATCTAGATCCGGTGTGACTCCTGAATGCCTCCGGCTTGACTTGAATTTAGGATCGTCGTGCTCCTAAGTGCTCTCAATGTGATCTACCTCCAAGCGTGATTTCTAAATGAGGAAACCTACAACTAGGCCAATTCCTCCTTGTCTATCAATTACTCCCTTTTATTGCAATTTGTGACACCAATTTCTTATTGATAATTTGGTGAAAATACTTAATCAAAAGTAAAAAAAAGAAATTTTATCAAATTAAGTCAATGATTAATCACTATACAATGTGTAAAATATTAGATATTTACAAACCGAAGAAGTATTTGTCATACGAAAATTTGTATAAGATTCAATTATTTATCTTTTACTTTAAATATATTAATTAAAATTTTCAATTTTTAAACACACAAACCTAGTCATCGGATCACGAAATCTGCAATTATCATTACGGTGAATTATATTTACCCCGTGGTTTAATAGTCCTTCACATTTTTGAAAATTACATTTATTTCTTTTGATCGAAATTAAACATAAAAATGATCTAAAAATACAGTTCTAAAGATTTTTAATTGAAATAATATTAATTTTTCATTTTAATACAATAACAATGTTTACATCAGTATTTTTTATTTTTTTCTGTTAATCAGGTGTTGATTGTTATTAATTTTAATAGTTAAAAAATATACGTAATTTTAAGAATTTAAGGATACAATACTTTGAACAAACTACAATAGATAGATAAATATATTTGACCCTTATTACTACCAATTGGCGATTTGAAAAATGTATTTCCTTTTGAAACTTGCGCTTCCTGGAAATAATGGACTTGAGCTGATTGATTGATTGAGGTTGAACATGTTTGTTGGCTCTTTAGTCTTATTTCTTGTTCTTTAGACTTATATGTCTACTTACCGCTGATTTGGAGTATCCATTAAACTAATGTAAAGTATAGAGACGGCTGGTCTTATCAATAAATCTCCCAATATTATATTCCATTTCTTAAGTAAAGTCTCATAATTGATGATGGCCCTTCCAAATTTCTCATTGGGGCTTTGTAGAATTTTATATTTTTAGAACAAGTGTGGAGCTTCTATAATTCCTATGAAGGGCACCTAATAATCTTTTAATGTTATAATCATTTGAAATTTTTTTTTTTTTTTCCTCTTATTGATTATCCCCATCAACTTTTGTTTCCCACAAAAAAATATTAAAAATTTACAATTATCTCATTTTAAACATTATCATGAATAAATTATCTCTATGATCTCTTAAAAGAAAATTAATTTGACAAGATGTTCTAACTTAATGGTTGATACTCCCCGTTTAAAACTAATAGATTTTGAATTCAAGTCATTTAGGGTTTTGCCTTTTTCTTTCCAATTCTTATATTGGGCTTAGGATCATCTGTGACATTTTCCTGTGACACTCCCTGTGACAAACTCCAATTACTTTATTTATATATTGTATTTTCTGTTAATTTTTACGTAATACATATTCATTTACACTTTTATATTTTTTAACACGACGGGATCACTTTTTTAAAGGGTTAGGGTATATTAAATTATTAAATATGATTTTTATTGTTAAAAAAATCTCAAAAATATATAAAAAATAAAATAATATTAAAATATGAAAATAAAATAATCTGCTAAAACTATATGTTGCTAATATATATAAATTAACATGAAATACAATATATAAACAAAGTAATTGAGGTTTGTCAAAGGGAGTGTCACAGAAAAGTATCATAGAGGATCCTAAGCCCCAACATTGGCAGTAGTTTTAATTGCTATATATAATTTTGTTAGGGACATCTTGCAAGATGTCCATGTAGAAGTATAATATAAATTGCCCTTTCTTTGTACAAAAAAAAAATCTTAATTTTATTTAGCCTCTTAAATTGAAAATAATACAATCAAACCCTCTAAAGATGAAATTTGATTGCAAAGGGACAGTGAAGAATGGGTTTCTGATGCAGTAGAAATGAAAAGTATGGCAGAGGAATTTTTGAAAAATCTCTATGGGGCGCCGAGTATAATAAGGGCAGTGACTATATGGGCTAATTTTTCGCCAGTGGACCCGAGCCGATGGGATGCAGCGACTCGGCCAGTTGTGAATGCTGAGGTTTGCGAGGCATTGTCTTCTATGCAGTCTTTAAAGGCTTCCGGCGTTGATGGCTTGCATGCTCTATTTTTTCAGATTCAGTGGGCGACGGTGGGGGCATCAGTTTGTTAGGTAGTGCGGGAAATATTGCATAATGGGGTCATGTCGATGGGATTGAACAAGATGCTAATTGTCTTTGTTCTAAAGGTAGAGAATCCCAGTAAACTCAAAGAGTTCCTACCGATTAGTCTGCTCAGTGTGGTGTATAAAATAGCAACTAAAATGTTGGTTAACAGGCTGAAACCGATCCTGCTCAAGATTGTGGGTCCGGCACTGGCTAGTTTCATACATGGGTGGCATATCACAGATAACATAGTGGTCTCACAGGAGTTGGTTCATACGATGTGAACGAAGACAGGAAGGGTTGGTTATATGGTAGTCAAGGTCGATCTTGAAAAGGCCTATGACTATCTCAGTTAGGACTTTCTGAGTGATACGCTCATACGGGATGCCCAGCTACGATGGTGGATACTATTTTGGGATGTGTGAGGTCTGCTTCTATGTAGGTGCTATGGAACGCCACCCCGGGAGATGAATTTCACCATACCAGAGGTGTGAGGCAGGGGGATTCGCTCTCCCCTTACTTGTTTGTAATTTGCATGGAACAGTTGGCGCACCTGATCAATATGAAAGTGGTGAATGGGTAGTGGAGGCCAATTGCGATTGGAAAGGTGAAAGTTAACATGTTTGTAGACGATCTGATGCTTTTCGTGAAAGCCACATCAGAGCAGTGGAGAGTAGTGAAAGAAACTCTTCATGACTTCTGTGCGGCTTCAGGCTTGAAGGTGAATGGGCTCAAAACGAAGATGTATTTTTCAGGAAATATATTTGATTCGTAACATACTGCAATAGCTGGTGAGATGGTTTTAGTGTGGTAAAGGACCTGGGAAATTATTTGGTTATGCCATTGTTGCATGTGCGGGTCACCAAACAGACTTACAACTCAGTACTTGAGAAAGCTGAATATCGCTTAGCTTGTTAGAAAACAGCGTCCTTATTGCTGGCTGGGCGAGTGACTTTATTTCAGTCTGTGATAAGTACATTGCCGACATATGCAACGCAGACCGCCTAGCTGCCTACCCGTATCTGTGAAGGCCTAAAGCAGAAATGCAGACGTTTTGTGTGAGGAACGGCTGACAACAATGCAAAAATGAGTATTGTGAGTTTGAATGATCTATGCTGCCCTAGAGAGGTTGGTGGTTTGGGTTTCAAGCATTAAAGGCTAATGAGCAAGGCTCCTTTGATAAGATTAGGGTGGGGATTGCTCACAAAAAAGAACGAGCTTTGGGTCCAAGTCATTATGGCTAAGTATTGGTTGGATTCGGATAAAGTGCATATGCTGCAAACCTTGCCTAAAGGATCGGCTATTATGTACAGATTGGGCAAGGTTTGGGATGAGGTCCTGAAGGGGATACGTTGGTCGGTAGGCAATGGGAAAACGGTCTGGTTTTGGGAGGATTCTTGGCTCCTTTAGCCCTCGTGCTTGTTGAGCTACATCATTGCCGCTGTCCTTGTGGCCCACCGCGAGTCGTCTGTGGCACAATTTGTCAACAGGTCTGGCCAGTGGCAATGGGAATTGTTCAGAAATTTGTTATCAGATAAGGTTTTGGAAGTGGTGGCAGCAGTGCCACCACCCTCAAGAGGTTCGGATGATGATAGGAGTTTTTGGAGACATTCCTCAACGGGTATTTTCACTACCCAGTTGACGAAAAAATCAATTGGAAAAGCACCAGAGGTGACAGATGATAGCTGGAAATTAGTCTAGAAATGGCCAGGTCCTCAAAGGATTAGACAGTTTCTATGGTTGGTGGCAAAAGGCCTATTAATGACCAATGTAGAGCGGTTCTGCCGCCATTTAGCTCCCTCGTCTGTTTGTGAAGTGTGTGGCTCTGATGCGGAGACAATTCTGCATGTTCTCTGGGATTGTGGCATCGATAAGGTTGTGTGGGAGAGGATATTGCCAGGAAGTTTGTCGCAAGGTTTTTTTGTCAAAGAGCTGGCCGAGTGGCTCTATTTCAACCTCAAGCCAATAGGAGGAAGACGAGAGGAGGAATGGGACTGCTTGTTTGGGGTTACAATGTGGAAATTGTGGCAATACCCCAATGATTGGATATTCAAAACCATTGCCAAGCCGTCAGTGCTGATTGAAAGGGAGATCTGGGCTAAAGTTCTATGCATTCGAGAAGCGCGATTAGTGTCCAAAAAATTAAGGGTGCCGGGTTTATGTTGTAAGAAACGGTGGATCAGCTGGCGAAAACCAGTGGCTGGTGTGATCAAGTTAAATGTGGATGGTGTTTTGTCATTGGATGGTCGAGCTTCAGCAGGCGGCCTTCTCCGTGATCATCATGGTTATTGGAAGGGGGGCTTAATCCTGAACATAGACCATTACAACAGCTTGTGCACTGAGTTATGGGCACTACTACTTCAAGGGCTGTTTTTCGTATGGGATGAGGGGTTCCGGCATGTGGAGATTGAGGTGGATAGTGCAGAGGCAGTCAAGCTGCCAGAGCGGAATAGCGACAGTGGGTTTCTTAATTCCATGCTGCAAAGGATTCGGACACTGTTGAATCATGATTGGCAGATCAGAGTGGTCCATGTGCACAGAGAGGCAAATTTGGGGGTAGATTTTTTTGCTTCCATTGCAGTCACAAAGGACAGGGGCTACAATCTTTTAGCTAATCCTCCTTCTGGGCTTACAAAATGGCTGGAACATGATATGAACGGGATTGATGTGCTGATTTAGTAGGCTTTGGCCTTTCTCCTTGTAATAAAAAAAAAAAAGATGAAAGTTGTATTCTTTATAGGGTTCTATCAAAAAATCAAATTGATTACCATTCAAATCCACACTGTTTATTGAAGAAAGAAGCAATGTTTCTATATTTCAAACTCATAAGAAAATAGTGTACATACGACTCAGCTTTATAAGAAAAATACAAACAGCCTAGTGATAAGATAAGTCTAGATAAGTGTAATCCCGTAAATCTCTATTGTTAATCTCTACCTGACTACGATGTACAATAGTTGTACAACTGATATTTTACATACCCCCTCAAGCGGGATCTAGCAGGTTGATGGAACCGAGCTTGCTACTCAATCTATGAAACTGAGTCGTGGAAAGTGTCTTGATAAACACGTCAGCCAGCTGATCTAAACTACGATGTAACTTGGAACAATAAATCTTGACTGAACCTGATGACGAATATAATGACAATCCACTTCAATATGTTTAGTACGTTCGTGGAAAATTGGATTGGCCACAATATGCATAGCTGTCAGATTATCGCAGAACAAAGTAACTGGAGTGGTAAACAAACACCCAAGATCAGATAGAAGAGATTTAAGCCAAACAAGCTCACACATGACCGCTGCCATTGCTCGATACTCAGCCTCCGCACTTGAACGAGCAACCACGTGCTGTTTTTTACTTTTCTAGGATACCAAATTACCACCAACAAAGACACAATAACCTGTAGTAGATCGACGATCTATTACATTTCCGACCCAGTCAGAATCTGTATATCCAACAATATTTGTATGACCATGATTAGTCATCACTAGCCCCCGGCTAATAGTACCCTCAGATAACGCAGAATCCGTTTAACTAACTTCAAATGATAATCAGTCGGCGCATGCATATGCTGACTAACCACACTCACTGCGAACGCGATATCTGGCCGGGTAATCGTCAAATAAATCAATTTACCTATGAGCCATTGATACAATTGGGGAGAAGATAACCGCTGACTCTCGGATTGCAATTTGAGCTTACTATCCAACGCGTGGGTGCCGGTCGAGCTGACATAAGACCCGCGTCACGAAGCAAATCAACAATATATTTGTGTTGATTTAAGAACAATCCCTTGGATGAAGTAGCCATCTCAATCCCAAGAAAATATTTTAGAGTACCAAGATCCATGACAGGAAAACGTTCTCGAAGTTGCTGTTTTAAATCAGAAATGGATTGTGAATAGCTTCTAGTAATAATTAAATCGTCGACAAAATTCAAAACCACCAATGTCTCTTGCTTGTTACGATGAATATACAAGGAGGAATCAGCCGCACTTTGAGTAAACCACAACTTTCAAGCGCATGACTCAACTATGCATGCCATGCCCGAGGACTTTGCTTCAACACATAGATCGACTTGTGTAACTTGTAGACCAAGTCAGATTGATGAGCCTGAGGATGACACAGAGGTAAGCGCATAAACACCTCTTTATCTAGCTGCTCGTGCACATTTTTAACGTCTAATTGAGACAACTACCAACCATAATTAACTACAATCGACAAGAGAACACGAACCGCCGTCATTTTTGCTACAGGCACGAAAGTTTTTTATAGTCTACCCCATACTGCTGAGTAAACCCCTGAGCCACAAGCTGGGCCTTGTGCCGTTCAATAGAACCATCGGCATTGAATTTGGTTCTGAAAACCCAGTGACTGCCGACAACATGTTTTCCCGGAGGCAACTGAACAACACTCCATGTTTTATTTTCTGCAAGTGCTAATAATTCATCTTCCATAGCTCGCCACCATTCTGGATACTTAACTGGTTCACTAAAATTAGACGGCTCAGGCATGTTTGCGATAGCTGTGAGAAAAGCTTGGTGCGATGGTGAAAAACACCTCAAGTCTGTTGTGTCGAGCAAGGAATGGCACACCAAAGAAGCAGTAGTAGCAACATAGTCAGTAAATTTCACTGGTCGTCATCTGGTTCACTCGGGATTTCGATGCGGTGACACTGAACTGGAAATAGAAGAAGATCTGTGGAATGATGTAGCAGATTCGGGCGGCTCACAAGCTTCGAATTCTGCAGGTTTTGATGACTCCAAAACTACAGGCATAGGAGAAAAAACTGCAAGATCACCCGGTTTAGCAGTTTCAAAAAAATGAATTGATTCAAGAAATTCAACATCCCGACTAACATAGAATTTGCTTACAGGATCATAACACTTATAACCTTTCTTGGTGACGGAATATCCCAAAAAAACACATTTAATAGAACATGGATCCAATTTGTCACGATGAATATCCGGAATATGAACGAAATATTTGCAACCAAATACGCGCAATTTTGAAAAATCTGGCTTTTCGTGTCTCAGTATCTCAATCGGGCACTGGAAATCTAAATCTCGACTGGGCAATCAGTTAATTAGATAAACTGCCGTGAGAACACCATTCGACTATTAAACCTTAGGTACATTCATTTGGCATAAGAGCGCGAGTCTTTTCCAAAAAATTGCGATTTTTACACTCAACTACCCCATTTTGCTGCTGAGTATGCACACAACTTGTTTGATGAAGAATTTCGTTTTCAGCCAAATAAGATTGCATATCATTAGAGGTATACTCCGTGCCATTATCAGATCGTAATATTTGAATTCAGCCTGCAAATTGGTTAGCAACCATGGCATGAAATTTCTTGAAAACACAAGTAACTTCACTTTTGATCTTTAATAGATAAACCCATGTAACTCTAGAACGATAATCAATAAATGTAACGAAAAATTTATAACCATCAATAGAATCAGATAATGGCTCCCAAACATCAGTATGAATTATTCCAAACAACTTTTCAGTCTTAGACACCGAAACATCAAAAGGTAACCTAGTAGACTTTGCAAAGTGACACACATCGCAAAAAACAGATTTAGGCACCTTAAACGACAATTTCGACATAACAGCATCGGAAGGATGTGCAAGTCGATAATGCCACAAAAAATCTTAGTGATCAATGTTTGACATGGAAGCCGACAAAGCAGACCTGGCACATGATAATGTCACTGAATGAGAACTCGCCAAAGAGGATTCATGCGGTTGCACCAAAACTGAATCACCCCCTACGCATGAACTTGCAAAATGTGAGTTGCGACATTGCACCAGAACTGAGTCACCAACAGCGCATCAATTTACTGAAATAGATTTACCAACTGAACTTCCATTTTCCAAATTCCCGGACAACCTTGGACCTGAAATAAAATAGTACAAACCATGTCTATGGAAGCCTTCACCAATCATCTTCTTGGTGAGACGATCTTGAAAAAACACACGGTCAGCTATAAAACGAACCTCGCAATCCAAGGTAGAAATTAAACTCTTCACTGTGGAAATGCAGGCACATACAAAACGGCAGAATCAATAGGAGCAACTAATTGAATTTTTCCTTTGCCTTCAACTGTTACTCCTTTGCTGTTAGCCACCGAAATCACGGTAGGAGAGATACTAGGATGATATTCATGAATAGAATCGCGACAATTAGATACGTGATCCGTCACACCCGAATCCACAATCCAAATATTACACAAAGAATTAACTTGAAATGCAAAAGCTAGAGCACGAAGAATACCTTGGGAGTTATACACTATAGCAGAATCCAAGAACTCGGGAGATGACCCAAAAGCTCCACAGGAGCCTCTGCTTTCACTGGCGCACCACCATTAGATGACTTCCCCTGCTTCTCTTGTAAAAACGCCGCAAAATCGTTAAAGAAATTCATCAGTTGGAAGAAAAGGAGTCCAAATTGTGTTGCGTTAGGTGCACTTTATGATCCCTTCTTCGATCACTTCCCCGTTTATTGCTGAACTTAGGCTTTTGTTCAGGATGTAACGTCTAATATCGATCAACGGTATGCTCAATACCACCACAACGACTACACAGACGGTCAGAATTTTTCTCCTTCAGCCGATCATCTTTGACAAATCGCGTCCCAAAATTAGCCTGCGCCAAGTGTGCAGTACTATCGATCATCACATCAAGTCCAAGCAACGAGCCTTCTGGAGTCATGACTTTCCGTCGGACTTCTTCCCGTTGAATAACCGCACAAATCACCTTAAGAGACGGCAATTCATCGGTCATAATAATGTTCCGCCTAAAGTCTTCAAACTCTGAACCCAAGCTTGCCAATAATTGAAACACACGATACTCTTCTATGTATTTCATTAAACTCCGGCATCAACACAATGCGGATGATAAACGTCCAGTTCATTCCACAGACTTTTGAGTCGCACAAGAACATTGAAAAATGATCTCCCGTCCTGATGTGTACCAGCAATGTCTTGTTGAATTTGAAAAATATTCGCTGCATTATTCTGATTTCCGTACATATCAGAAACAACTTCCCACATCTCAAAAGACGACTCATAGTAGCTGAACAACTCAGCGACCTTCGGTTACATGGAATGAAGCAACCACGACATCACCATTTGATCTTTTGAAACCCAGGCGCTATATCCTTCGACCTCAGCTTCAGGCTCCTTCTCTTTGCTAGTGATAAAACCCAACTTAGAACGCCCTCCAAGAGCAATACGAACCGCCCGAGACCATGGTAAAAAATTAAATTCATTTAGTAGGATTGTGGTCAAACGCTGTGAAGAACTTGACTCATGCTCCCGGCCGCTGCTCGGAAGTTCAAAACTCACACTTGGACTACTCATCACTTAGGAAGATGTGTGAAGCGAAAAAACAAAAACAAACAATAGACGCAGCCAAGATCACTGCTTTGATACCATGAAGAAAGAAACGTTTCTTTATTTCAAACTCATAAGAAAATAGTGTACATACGAACCAGTTTTATAAGAAAAATACAAACAGCCTAGTGATAAGATAAGTCTAGATAAGTGTAATCCCGTAAATCTCTGTTGTTAATCTCTATCTGACTACGATATACAACTGTACAACTGATATTTTACACTTATCGTCCCCTTCTCCCATAACCACCTGCACCAGCACTGCTCGTTTTAACCACTAAGAAAACAAAGAAAGAAAGAAAAAAAAAAAAAAAAAATTCATTGGTAACTTCATTTCAGTTGGTGTACTCTCACTTATCGCCCTATTTTCTTAATTACACTCTCTTAATCATGAAAGTGTCCTCTAAACTTCTGAATTGTTTATTAATATAAATTTGAAGATCCATTTTTACCCGTTCTCATTTTGATCAGAAACACTTAAATTAAAATATTAGATGTCATTTTCTTAATTTTATATTTTTCAATAATTTTTTTGAAGCAATATTTTTCAATAATTAAAATTTATTAATTACCTTATTTTGTATTACTTTTAAGAAAAATATATTTTAGTTATGATTTATTTCTTACAAATTTTAAATTTAAATTCAAGTAATTTTAACAAAATAATTGTTTCTATATCTAATTTTAATATTTAAATATTTTATTTAAATTATATATAATCAATAATATATTAAAATAAATTTTTAATAATAATTATTACAACTTATTTATGAACAAACTTATATTATAAATAAATAATAAAATGAGGTAAAGTGAACAAATGGATATAGCCTCTAAACTTACTGTAACATCCCGTGTCTAATTGTTAATTTATCACTTAAGTGACTTGTATATAAGTCAGAGTCTCTTAAATTACTAATAATTTAGGTTATCCATTTTACATTAGCTAAATCGAAACTTGAAAGTTTTTATTTTGATTTATTATATAATTTTAATTAAATAAAAAATTATTATTATGAGATAGAAGAAATATTTTATATTATATTTATTTTGAAAAGACGAATAAAGTATAAGTTAACACAAAATATAAAATTCAGAGAAATTAACCTCATATTATCGGGTATTTAGAAAAAAAATCTGAATAAGAAGATGACAGGGTACGAAAGTAAATCTCAATAATAGGTTGGGGGTAAAAGGGTTTTCATTTTATATTAATAAATAATTAGAAGGGCACTTTTGTAATTAAGAGGGCAATAATTAAAAAAACCAAGGCAATAAATAAGAATTCACTTAATAAAATAAGATAAAGTAAAAATCCTAAAATGCTTTAAAAAAAATAAAAATCCTAAAAAACAGTGATAAATAAGTAAAATGGGCCATAGATATAATATATTTAAAAATTTATAAAAAATGAACAATAAATTAAAAAACGGCCGCTTTTTTAAAGTCATCTTTTATACATTCTCGTATTTTTTTATTCACCGTTCCTTTTTCAAAATTTCGTGTAATTTTTATCAAAATTTTTTTAAAAAAAAGGAATAAAGGAATTTACGTAAAAATTATGATAATTTTGAAAAGAAAATAGCAATAGAAATACCCATCCATCATCAACTCATTTTCTTAATTTTCGCTTTCTTCTTTCTCTCGCTGTTGTCTTTCGTTTTTTTACAATCCCCTATATCTTTTTAAAACCGGCCAAAAAGATATGGCATTTTGATCATCTATGCTGCAAAGATGTAAGCTTTCAAGCATGGAATTTATGGGGATTCTCAAGTTTGTTTGTGTTTGTAGTATCATTTTGGGTATTTTTTGTGGGGAGAACTAGAAATGTGATTGTGGTTTTAAGGTTTGCCAAATCTTGAAAAGAGAAATACATGGTCCACGGCTGCGCCGCAGCCGGGAAATACCCATGCTTGGTCCCCCGCCGCTCCTCCCCCACTTTTATCCATCAGTTTTTCCATCTTGAATTTGTGGATGGGCTTTTTGGAATCGAATGATGATGATAGAAAAAAGATGATGAACAATGGGCATAATAAAATGAAAGTTTTATTAATACAAAACTTCTTCTTCTTCTTCTTCTTTTTTTTTTTTTTTTTTTTATGAAAGTACCTAGTGGGGATTTAATCCATTTTATTAATGAAAATTAATGGTATACAACAAAATAAAGTTTGCAAAATTTTTTTTTTAAAAAAATTCTATCCTTAATTAAATCAGAGGTATCCTTAATTACCATCACATCACAAGAAATACTGTTTATAACGAAAAGTTTGCACAAGAAATTCTACAAGAGTTGGCACGGCCTAAGATATTTATCACAACTTGAAAGTAAAGGTGATACGAATCTTCAAAAGGGATTTTTAAAATATCAATAATAAAAAGTTAAATTTACTCTATTTTTGTTATATATATATAAAATAAAAATCTTTAATTCTATGAGCAACTAGAGTGGTTGGGTCATGATTAAGGGGCAAAAAACCCGCACCTATCCCTTCCCTACTCTCCCTCTGTTCCTCCTAAACCTTTAAAACCTCCTCATAACTTCTCACCTTCTCTCAAACCTTTAGAATCATTTTCAATTATTATTATTATTATTATTATTATTATTATTATTATAAAGACGGAGGGCGAAAACTAGATGATTCGAATTCAAGTCCTATTGATTTTAAGTGAAGAGTGTCTATCACTAGGCTGCAACCCTTTTGTCATTTTTGTTATTCTTATTTACTAAATGAAATTATTTATCTTCGATAAACCATAAGTTATTAATTATGATTTGTCTCAGTAGTTTATGATTTATTCATTGTAGTTTGTTCGTGGTTTAATTGTTCATGATTGTTTGTTTGTTGTGATTTAAAAAGATCAAATCACTATAGATGGATTATTGATAAGGCTGCTTCAATTCTACATCATTGACCCACAACACTTGTATTTAATACAAATAATCCAAGGGCTTTTTCACCCATTACCAATTGGTTTTAGGTTGGATACTCATATTGGATCAATAAATTTAACATGATAACAAAGCCGGGTTTTGGGAGCAAGTTTGGGGGCGACACCAAAGGGCGTCGCCGAAAAACTTGGTTACGGGTTGGGGACGACAATGGAGGGCGTTGTCAGGAACTCGAGAAGTTAAAGGGGTTTTTGTTTGGATGCTCGTGTTTGATCAATAAATTTAACTATTATTGATAGAATCTCATGCGAAGGCAAATTACTATAATCCAATATAAATTTGACAATTTTTCGTCTTTCTACCAATTGTCCTTACTCTAATAATTGTTAAATTTATAAAATCTATTCTTTTTATCAATAATAACTCCATTATTTTAGAAGGCAAATTACATATATTCAAACTAGATTTATCAACAAGAAACCAAACGATCTCAATCTGTTATGATTAATTTTCGTCAATCTAATGTCCATTACGTCCATCTTTTACCTATTTTTTTCTTACAAACTTATTGTCCCAGGCGGTAGTTTATATGGTGGTCATGCAATTTTACTCCTACCCCTAATATAGTAGTAGTTTCTATTTTTGTCCCCCCAATTGTATTAGTAGTTTCTTTTTAAAAAAAACTCGGACACGCGCATTTACATATCCAAAGGCTATATAAGTTTCCTTTTTTTCTTTTTTTCGCGTGTTTGTTGCCGATCTTTCGCTTCGTCTTTTGCTGTCGTTTTTCGTCTTCGTCATTCGCTTGGATTCTTTTGCTTCCAATTTTGATCCAATTTGATTAAGGTATGTATTTCATGATGGTGATTGATTTTTGTTTAAGAATTTGTTGTTTATCTATTTTTCGTATTCGTGTTTCGCTTAGTTTGTTGCCATTTGTGCTCTGTTTTATCTTTCGATAGATGTTTTGCTTCGAATTTGATAATTAAGGTATTATTCCTGTGTTTTGATCTTTTTGATTGATTTATGTGTTTAAAATTGTTGTTTCTACGGTTCTATTCTTCTTCGCGTTTTTTTTTATCGAATATTGTTGCTTACGTCTGTTTTTTTATTGATAGATCATTCTGGAATGAATAAATTGCAATGGATGATACTGTTGATTTTTTTTGCGAAGAAGATGCTCCTGAATTGTTTGATTTTGATAAACAGGAAGACTCTGTGGTATCTATGTTGAAAAGTAAGTCATGATGTGATATTAGTTATTCATTGATATGATATTACGTTTTTATTGATATGATAATAGTTCTATGTTGATATGATATGTTTTCAATATATTGTTTTGGATCTATATGTATTGTGGTATGATATTAGTTTTAGTTGATGTTATATTAGTTATGAATTGATATGATATTAGTTATGCATTGATATGATATTAGTTCTATGTTGCTATGATACATTTTCAATATATTGTTCTGAATCTATTAGATGATAGTTGACATCAGATCAGTGAAGTACAGATATCAGATCAGAAAGTAATAGACATCAGGTCAACGTATTATAGATATCAGATCAATAATATTAATCAAATCATACAATAGAACCAAACATACTGAACAAGGAGGATTATAATTATAGACATCAGATCAACTGACTATAAATATCAGATCAATTGACTATAGATATCAGATCATTTGACTATAGATATCAGATCAACTGACTATAGGTATCAGATCAGCTGACGATAGGTCAACTGACTATAGATATGATCACCTGAGTATTGATATCAAATCAAGCATATAAAAGAAAATAATACAATAGAACTCAAAGATAATTAACAGTGTATAAAGTCATTGTCTGGATGATCTGATATTAAATCACATGCATGGATGTAGACGTTTCTAGACGTGTTGCTAGTTATTTTTGACGTTGTGCTAGTTGTTCTGAGATGTGGTGAGCTGTCTTTGTGAAAAAAATCTGTTTAAATTCACATGCATGAATGTAGACTTTTGTGGACGGGGTGCTAGTTGGTTTTGGACGTGGTGCTAGTTGTTCTGAGACGTGGTGGGCTGTCTTTGTGAAAAAAATCAGTTTAAATTCACACGCATGGATGTAGACGTTTTCGGACATGGGCTAGCTATTTTTGGACGTTGGGCTAGTTGTACTGAGACGTGGTGGACTGTCTTTGTGAAAAAAATCAGCTTAAATTCACACGCATGGATGTAGACGTTTATGGACGTGGTGCTAGTTGTTTTTGACATGGTGCTAGTTGTTCTGAGACGTGGTGGGTTGTCTTTATAAAAAAAATCAGTTTAAATTCACACACGTGGATGTAGACATTTTCGGACGTGGTGCTAGTTGTTTTTGGACGTGGAGCAAGTTGTACTGAGACGTGGTGGACTGTCTTTGTGAAAAAAATTAGCTTAAATTCACACGCATGGATGTAGACATTTCTGGACGTAGTGCTAGTTGTTTTTGACGTGGTGCTAGTTGTTCTAAGATGTGGTGGGCTGTCTTTGTGAAAAAATCTGTTTAAATTCACATGCATGGATGTAGACGTTTTTTGACGTGGTGCTAGTTGTTTTTGGACGTGGTGCTAGTTGTTCTGAGACGTGATATGCTGTCTTTGTGAAAAAAATCAGTTTAAATTCACACGCATGGATGTCTTTGTTAAGTATGTTTTATTTCTATTGTACGATTTCTTTTATATTCTTGATCTGATATCTATAGTCTGTTGATTTGATGTCTACTATTTTGTGATCTGATATCTATATAATCATGATTTGATCCCCCTTGTTAATAATTTTTTAATTTTATTGTATGATTTTTTTTATATTCTTGATCTGATATATATATCATGTTGATCTGATTTCTAGTATTCTATGATCTGATGTCTATATAATCATGACGTGATCTCCCTTGTTAAGTACATTTTAGTTCTATTGTATGATTTCTTTTATATTCTTGATCTGATATCTGTATTCTGTTGATCTGATGTCTAGTATTCTGTGATCTGATGTCTATATAATCATGATGTGATCCCCCTTGTTAAGTATGTTTTAGTTATATTGTATGATTTCTTTTATATTATTGATATGATATCTATAGTCTATTAACCTGATATCTACTGTCTTATTTTTTTAAAAAGTTTTTTTTTTTTTAAAAAAAAAAGGTTGTGTGTCACGTGCATTATTGCACGTAACTGTAGCGTGCAACTGTAATGCGTTACTGTAGCGCGTTACAGTAGGAGTAAAATTCATCCTACTCCTATAGGCCTACTGTCACACCCCCAAAACGCTAGCCAAAGATTAGCAGAAATTTCTCTAAGGCAGCACTAGAAATGAACCCGAAATCCCACAAACGAGAACAATATCTAGGACGCAAGTGTTTAACGGGCAAAAATCCCAAAATTCAGTGCAACTTTTATTGAAACTCTCAATAGGCTACAAAGAATTTTCCCGTTCAAAACTTCAGCCTCACACTTAGCCAAAGCTTGAACCAATTAGTCTAACTCCCTCCCAAAGCTAAACTAGCCCGACTCTATTCTGGAATTCCCTTACCAAAAATGAGCTCTCAACCAACACTCCCTCAAATGAGTGAGGTTTCACCTATTTATAGGCAACAATTGCATGCTTGACAGCCCCAAGCACTTAGGCCCGAACAAAGCTCGAAGAAACTGTTACAGCCCACGTTTGCAGCAACTGCCCGCACTTTTCGGTCGACCATCCCACGATCTCGGCCAGCTCCGCACGTTTCCAGCAAGTTCAGCCCACGTTCTCAACCGCTCAACTGTCCATCCAGCCTTAGTTCCACTTCGGCTCGATCGTGTCGCAACATTCCCACTTTGCCGCAACTGAAGACCAGCCCGTTCGAAGTTGTGCGCAACTTCTCGCAACGCCTCGTAACTGAGAGCCAGCCCGCCCAGCCGTGCCAGCATCCCTTGTTGGCAGATCAGATCAAAGTGTCGGCAGATCAGATCAAAGTCTCGGCAGATCAGATCAACTCAAAGTCCGCTCAGCCGTGTGCGCATTTTGCCGCACATCTCGAACCTGTCTCGAACATGCCCACAAATTCTCGACATCCAATGCCTTTGTGCGCATTTTCTCGGCCATGAACTTAGAAACTCGCCCAACAAGCCCCTCCGTTCACTTTCTCTCGGCCAACATGAATTAATTCTCGGTCAATCCACCAAAGCCAAGCTAACTATGTATCCACATGAACACACAAGTTAGTAAAAACAAGGAGATAATTAGCCCACGATTTTACCCTCTAACACACCTCCCCCACTTAAAGATTTGATGCCCTCATCAAACTTCAAGCCGGTCCAGCAATTCTCGAACTTCTGAACTCCGTTCGATCCCACCTGGAACCAAAACTTAACATTTCTTTGATCATCTTGAAGAAGAAACTGGCAACTCAGCCTCTGAATTGCTCCACACCCATCGGGCCTCGAGGACGTTGAACATAATTTTTCAATTCAACAACGTTTCTCCAACTCCGCTTGAAGAAACCGGTCATACTAGTTTCCTCGAACAACTAGCACAACTCCAAGGCAACTTTCACTTCCCCACTTCCTGCATCCCATAACTACTGGAAAATGGACTCAATGGTTAGCGGCCTCCCATAACGACCCCAATGATAGAAATGAAAGCAACCTTACCCACGCCCGAAGGCTACTCGAGCAACTGAACTGCTCCAATACGTACAATCTCATCTGAGGCTTCTTCTACTCGAACTGAGTTTGCACCAACGACTTGATCCCTCATTGGACAGTCTCGAACCCGATGCCCCTGTTTGCCACACTTGAAACAACCTTAACTCTTCAGTTTCTCACTTGTAGCCGGAGTAGGGATGTTGCCTTTGCTTGGATTCTCAGCAAAAACTTTCTCCTTCGCCCATGCCTTGTCTTTCTTAGGCATCTTGGCCGCATAACCACCCATCGGTGCTTGCAATTCAACCAACCCATCCGCCACTTGAAGTGCTTGGGTTAGGTTCCTCACATTGGAGCGACGCAACTCCGCTTGCGCCCACGGTTGCAATCCCGCCATGAAGTTGAAGATCTTGTCCTCCTCCGACATGCCTTCAACATCCAACATTAAAGAAGAGAATTCTTTAACATAAGCACGAATGGAACTTACTTGTCTGAGCCTTCTCAAAGACTCCCGAGCCATCCAACCCGAATTCGATGGTAAGAATTGAGCCTGCAACTCTTTCTTTAACCCACCCCAAGTCTGGATTTCCGGCCGACTAGGATCCTTAGCCCGTGTCCTCCACCAGAGCTTTGCATCTCCCTCGAGGTACATGCTAGCGATCATCACCCGTTCCATTTCTGGCACATGAGCAGCAAAAAAATACTGCTCCATATCCCACATGAAATTCTCAAGCTCCTTGGCGCTTCGAACTCCTCCAAAGCCCTTTGGTTCTGGAACTTTAAATTTCTGACAGAATGAAGAAGTTTCACCGTCGGTTGAACCAGATCCGACAACCTTCTTCAACAAACTTACATCTTCCTTCACCCCACGGAACTCGGAAAGATCATCCTCTAGTTTTTCCCTTGAAACCGTGACCTCCAGCCTTCTCATCAAGACCACTATGTCTTGCGTAACCGACTCCAACGCATCAACAACCGAAGGAGACTTAGAAGAACTTGAAGAAGCAACACCGACCGCAAATTTTCTTTCAAGCTCCCGAGTTCTAGTCTCCAAAGACTCAAGAGACCTTCGCAACTCGTTGAACGAAGCAAAGAAATTCACCGTCTCGTCCTCAGTGCCAAGAAGACGAAGTAAGCTCTCGATTTGAGACTCAATTCGGCCCACACGATCCCCCAGCGGATTCACCATGTTGAAATCTTCAACACGCACACTGCACTTGCAACAGCAATGAAGGTAGCACAATCGAACGAACCAACCTGGCTCTGATACCAAAGTTGTCACACCCCCAAAACGCTAGCCAAAGATTAGCGGAAATTTCTCTAAGGCAGCACTAGAAATGAACCCGAAATCCCACAAACGAGAACAATATCTAGGACGCAAGTGTTTAACGGGCAAAAGCCCCAAAATTCAGTGCAACTTTTTTTGAAACTCTCAATAGGCTACAAAGAATTTTCCCGTTCAAAACTTCAGCCTCACACTTAGCCAAAGCTTGAACCAACTAGTCTAACTCCCTCCCAAAGCTAAACTAGCCCTGCTCTATTCTGGAATTCCCTTACCAAAAATGAGCTCTCAACCAACACTCCCTCAAATGAGTGAGGTTTCACCTATTTATAGGCAACAATTGCGTGCTTGACAGCCCCAAGCACTTAGGTCCGAACAAAGCTCGAAGAAACGGTTACAGCCCACGTTTGCAGCAATTGCCCGCACTTTTCGGTCGACCATCCCATGATCTCGGCCAGCTCCGCACGTTTCCGGCAAGTTCAGCCCATGTTCTCAACCACTCAACCGTCCATCCAGCCTTAGTTCCACTTCGGCTCGATCGTGTCGCAACATTCCCACTTTGCCGTAACTGAAGACCAGCCCGTTCAAAGTTGTGCGCAACTTCTCGCAACGCCTCGCAACTGAGAGCTAGCCCGCCCAGCCGTGCCAGCATCCCTTGTTGGCAGATCAGATCAAAGTGTCGGCAAATCAGATCAAAGTCTCGGCAGATCAGATCAACTCAAAGTCCGCTCAGCCGTGTGCGCATTTTGCCGCACATCTCGAACCTGTCTCGAACATGCCCACAAATTCTCGACATCCAATGCCTTTGTGCGCATTTTCTCGGCCATGAACTTAGAAACTCGCCCAACAAGCCCCTCCGTTCACTTTCTCTCGGCCAACATGAATTAATTCTCGGCCAATCCACCAAAGCCAAGCTAACTATGCATCCACATGAACACACAAGTTAGTAAAAACAAGGAGATAATTAGCCCACGATTTTACCCGCTAACACCTACCGTATACGAATCCGTCTTAGGCTACCTGACTTTCTCTCTTCTATTAAGTCTAACATCTAATTTTAAATTCCTGCCATGTTCGAACTATTCAAATCCTTATATAGAAGTCAAAACTATCTTAAACATACAAGGATTCCCTATCTAATTTTTTTTTTTAAATGTTATTATTTTAAACCTTATATAAAGTAACTAAAAACTACCAATTATAAAATTATATTCTAATTGAACTTAATTTAATATTACCAACAATTGTATTGAGGTTCATTGATATTGTTTGTTCTGTCTTACATCAGAAAAAATGAAAGATTAGAGAACTTAAATGATAGGTCGAAATATTTTTTTTGTCAATCATAATAGAGGTTCTCACTTTAGTCCTTTTTAAAATTTATTTAATAGGAATAGTCCATTTTCTATAGAAAATGCCTCACATTTTCCCCCTCTAATTATTGAAATTGAGAACTTAATGGTTTGATAATTTTGAATAGTTCGACCATTAGTCAAATACAAATTTAACAAACATGGTTAACCCACTCTTGAACTGTTTACATGACTCACCTGATTGCATTCAAGTGATTTGGTCAATCTATAGACTTGGAATGTTCTAGATGATATCAAAGTGGATCTTGGTTTAGAAGTTAAGTGTTATGTCATCTTCGAACTTAACGGGACAAAGATGATTGAGTGTTGGGTTTTATGAGGATGCAAAGATCCAAACAGTGGAAGAATTTAAAATTTTGTCTCACATCATTAGTGTACTAATTGAGTCATTTGCATAAATATTAGTCCCTTACATTATTGATAATTTGGATTAACCATTTTGAGTTAGTAAGGATGGAATTTAAAAATTATTGAGTTAATTTATGGGTTAAAATGTTACAAGAGTAAACCCTTTTGATTAAGTTGGATTTTGGTACCATTTGATATGCTCTGGTGTTGAACTCTGAAGTTTCAATATAATAATAAGAGTAGTGATATATTTTATGCGAAATATTTTCACCAATTAATTGAATATTTTATCTATGTTTATCCATTATAGACTCAATAAATTTGTAATCAATTTCAAAATGTATAGTTTGTTAGTTTCTTCTTGTAATTATCAACTCGATATTCCACAAATTGATTAGTAAAATTTTAGTATATATATTTATTTATTTATATATATAAAGGAAGAGTAATTGAAATTTAACTTTCAAAAAATATTTCTTCCCTCATATTCTCATCATAGGAGGATGAAAGAAATAAATTTATTTTTCGTTTTCATTTTCCTATTTTAGTCATCCAATAAAAGGGGTTATCCCCAATCTTTATTTTCTTCTGTCATTTGATAGATGATATATATATATAAGGGTAGAGTGTCTTTTTCCCTCAATAGATTCAGATCTACTGGTAGTGTCTGGTCTCGGCTTCATTGATGGTGTTCGTTGTTATGACAACAGTTCGTTGGAGAAATTCGTTGGATTGATAGCGGCGTTGTTGATGATGTTCGTTGATTTGGTCCAAGAGGATTCAGTCATCATAGATCTATTTATTAGATTTATGGTTTTAAGTTTTCATCTAATAATTAGTGATGTATCCTTGTTCGGATTAAAATTTTGGCAAAAGGTATATCCACCGCTTGATAGGGTAGATCTATATAGGTTTATCCGTAGTAAACATAACCATACTTATAATTTGTGTTTCTTTGCCTATATCTTCCTGTAGATTGATGTTTTTCAGAAGATTAATATATGTCTTTTATTTCAAAAAAATGAATAGTACTTGAGTTACCCTTTTATTAAATTTATTAAGAACCAAAAGGATACAAGGGCTAAAAATCTCTACTACAGTGCAAGCTCCCAATACAGAACCAAACTGCCCCTACAAAAACTGCGATCATAAAGAAACAAATATACATTGGCATAGCGGTGCTGGCGCACTGGTCGACGCGTTGCTACCAAGGGTGAGGCACCTAACATCTTCTTTGACCGACCTTTTTTGCGTCGCACTATGGAAAACCTTTCCCCAGAAAAATAATAAACATCAGGATCAATATTTTGCTCTTGATTACAATCTGAACCATCTAGTAGCTCGAAGACATCCCTTCCCTGTGATCCCTGGTCATACAAATCATCACTTAATATACGTTCCAAAATTGGGAGAAAAGAATCTGATGAGGATCGTAGCAAGGGCGGATGCTCAACTACCGATTTAGTTTGCAGGACAGAAAAATCCCCTAATATTGCATGCATCTCTGCCACCAATGTAATCATTGCGGGAGCAATATCCATCCCCAATTTTTTCATAGTTTCTTCATGTGAAATCATGTCCCCTGAGCCTACATCCATCTTAGATTCTAAAGAGCTTTCATGACCAACTACCAAAACCTCCGCCATAGACCCTGATGCATCATCCGGGATTCCCTGCACCTTTCCACCCCCCTAAAGAAGCTATTGAAGAACCCTGCACATCCTGAACCTCTGAAACTATTTCTAGTGCAACTTGAATTTTTAGAGCCAATTGATCCGGCGTTCCCAAAATTGGAACGTCATTGACTAATGTCAATTCCGTAGACATAGGAGCCACTAGCTTAGATGACACATTTACTACTGCAACAAATGGAGAAACTATCGGCGATATTGACAACGAAAAGGGCTGAGTGATGGTCAATTCGTTCTGGGATCAAAGCTAAGGTCAGACTTGAGGAGTCATTAACAGGGGCAATAACAGGAACGCCAGCCGAGGTAGGCATTATCGTAAGCGGAGGGTCTCCGGGATCAATCGGCACTTGCTTTAAAGAAGAAAAATTACCGAATAGATTTCCAATTTCATCGCTTAAAGGCAAAATGGTAAGAACATTTCCAGTACCCAAAATATCATCTGAATTTGAAGACGGCACTAGAGGTTCAACAGAATTGCGTAAAGATAAGTTCTCAAGAGCAACATCACCAGACAAAGCGGACTGTCGGGCTACTAGAGGACATGACCAGAACTTGGTGTATCAAGATCGGAGTTGAAGTTTTCTCAGCAATAGACAAACCCGAAGGTCCTGGTGCGGGACCCTAAACCTCACCATCTTTCTTTTGAATTACGGCTAGGGCTTGGTCCCCCACTACCTTTTCACAAGTCAATACCTTCGACACCCTTGAAGGATTCCGCCCTACCTTTCATTGCCCAATTTTACAGCAACGGGTGCAATATTGTAGGACGTAGTCATACACATAGTCTTGTACATGAAGATCCCCATCTAAGTCAATATCAACCGAATCAAGGAGCGGCTTAAGGAGATTAACTTCAACGCAAAACCTTAATATCGATGGACGTGAATGATTCGCAGTCGGTGCATCCAACTGCAAAAGGGTCCTGACCACTGCAACCATGGAATAAATACACTCTGAAAATTGGAATTCTAACGGTAAATCAAAGAGTGATACCCAAATCGGGGCTATCGGGGGATCTTTCTCGTATTTAAATCCATGCGTCCACTTTAGTACACCCATCTTCTACCCCGTAACGTTCCATGTGGCCTTCTTCCAGCAACGCTCGTAATCATCCTGGCGATAAAACTTGAGGACTATGTGATGGGAATTTAGCAAACAATTACCAACTGATCTCTTAAAGTCAATTGTGTGTAGCTCCTTCCTTATATCAGAATCCGTGGGCGGCAATAGGATCATTTTTTTTATCAATGTTAAGCGATAAGGAGCAGCAAAATGAGCGAATTCCTCTTTTAAATAAACAATTACCGGTTTCCCATTCCAGTATTTAAATGATTTTGGGGGGACAGTAGGCAGCGCGTATATCCTGTACACTATGTACATGTATCTATTACTATATATAGTAATTTTTTGCATGACAGCTGTACACTTACTAAATATAGTAAGTTTCGCCTACGCGCGCCTTTTTTTTTTTTTTCCGCGCTGAGTCAACAACGTCTCAGAACAACTGTCGCAATGTCCAAAAAATAACTGTCGCAACGTCTACATCCAGGCATGTCTACAACGTCTCCTAACACTAGCACCACGTCCAGAAACGTCTATATCCATGCATGTGAATTTAAACTGATTTTTTCACAAATACAACTAGAACCACGTCAAAAACAAATAGCACTACGTCCAGAAACATCCTCATCAATGCGTGTGAATTTAAACTGTTTTTTTTAATAAAGACAGTCCACCACGTCTCAGAACAACTAGAACCACGTCAAAAACAACTAGCACCACGTCCACAAACGTCTACATCTAGGCATGTCCATAATGTCTTCGCTGAGTCAAGAACGTCTCAGAACAACTGCCGCAACGTCCAAAAAACAACTGTCGCAACGTCTACATCCTGGCATGTCCACAACGTCTACTAACACTGCAGCAACGTCCACCTACGTCCAAAAAATAACTGCCGTAACGTCAAAAAAATCTATATCCATGCATGTGAATTTAAGTTGAATTTTTCAAATAACACCTTCCACAACGTCTCCTAACACGGCCGCAACGTCCCCGCACGTCCAAAAAAAACTGCTGCAACGTCCAAAAAAGTCTTAGCTGATTTTAGTAATATAAAAAGCAGATACCATTTAAGTAACTATTAGTAGGAAAAAACCAAAAAAAATTGTCAGGGACGAGACTCGAACCCTGGTTATTTTAGTCTTGTGACTTTCCAAAAAATTCAATTGCCATTAATCCACTTAAAGTAAATTGACATTTAATTACACTTTTTTGTACATGTCATTTAAAAGATCACTATTGTCAATATTGAATTTCTCATCTCCCAATACATAGGTCAGTAGAACCCCGGAGGAACAAGGTTTTCATACAGGCAAATCGAAAAAAATTATTTTTTATATATGTCAAATGTTTCGTCAAAAATTCGAAAAACCCTTGAAATTATTAAAAATCTTTCGTATCTTTTAAAATATGGC
This sequence comes from Knoxia roxburghii, assembly GCA_030378225.1. Lineage (NCBI taxonomy): Eukaryota > Viridiplantae > Streptophyta > Magnoliopsida > Gentianales > Rubiaceae > Knoxia > Knoxia roxburghii. The sequence continues at coordinate 35,874,135 of CM059420.1, read as the reverse complement.
GTTTTTTGGAGTTTCGAGCGGCCCAAACCGCCTTTGGCTGTTTGCGGATAGATAGATCTCGAAAAGTTATATGAAATCAAAAGAAAAAATCGTCTAAAACGGACCACCGAGCGCAAAGTTATGACCATTTAAAGTTTTCATCCAAAACCACACATTTTTCAATATCAAAACCATCTCCAAATGCCGGTCAGCTGTGTACATTGCATAGATCTCGTCGAGAACCGTCAAATCGACTACTCGCTCGTCCAAATCGGACAATCGAGTGCCGAGTTATGCCCTCTTGAACCGTCCGTGCAATACAACTTCATAAATTGCACCTTCCACAACGTCTCATAACACTGCCGCAATGTCCTTGCACGTCCAAAAAACAACTGCCGCAACGTCTACATCCAGGCATGTGGTGAATTTTTCACATAACACCTTCTATAACGTCTCCTAATACTGCCGCAACATCCATGCATGTCCAAAAAATAACTGCCACAACGTCTACATCCAAGCATGTGAATTTAAGCTGAAATTTTCAGATTACACCTTCAACAGCGTCTCCTAACACTTGAACCACGTCAAAAACAACTAGCACCACGTCTGAAACGTCTACATCCATCAATGCATGTGAATTTAAGTTGATTTTTTTCACAAAGACAGTCCACCAAGTCTCATAACACCAGAACCACGTCAAAAACAACTAGCACCACGTCCTGAAGCGTCTACATCCATGCATGTGAATTTAAGCTTATTTTTTCACAGAACATAGTCTACCACGTCTCGCTACGTCCAAAAAAACTAGCACCATGTCCAGATACGTCCAGCTACTTCCAGCAACGTCCCGCAACGTCTGAAAATACAAAGCAGCAACGTCCCGCAACGTCTTGTTATGTCCCACAACGTCTTGTTACGTCCCGCTACGTCCAAAATACAAAGCAGCAACATCCCGTTATGTCTCGCTACTTCTAGTTACGTCCCATAACGCGTTCTACCAAGTCCGGCAGCGGGAAAGAATCAGAAGCAACCCATTTCACATGAAAGTGCCAATACCTCACGAAAACCATTTATATATCATATTTCGGAGCAACAGAGCATTATTTGAATAAGAAAACACGAATATAACATCATTAATACATTACCCAACATCAAATCGTGAAAATAAGGCTCCGTAAATCCATCAAATACAATTCATACTTTATAATGTGGTGATTTTTTAAGAAGAATAAGTTATTTTTGAAGAAGAAGAAGAGATTTTTGAAGAAGAAGAGATTTTTGAACAGGAAGAAGTGATTTTTTAAGAAGAAGTGATTTTTCCGTTGTATTTGGTATTGTTCGTCGGAAAAAAAATCGTTGATCTTCGTTAAATCTGTGTTTGAATAAAAATTTTGATTAAATGCGGTTTCGAATGGAGTACGGCGAAGAAGAATAACTGATTTTTTAAGAAGAATAAGTGATTTTTTGAAAAAGAAGGAATTGGGTTTTTGGAGAAGAAGAAGAAAAGAAGAGCGTGTATCTCACTTTTTTATAGAGAGAGTGGTGATGTATTATTAGGTACATGTACCTCTAGGTACAGGATATAATTTGCGGCCATTAGGATCTCATGACTTCTCTTGAAAAAGACACAGAAGGTTTCGTAAAATCTACATACTTTTTTTCATTTTAGTTTAATGGCAGTGCGATAATTAGATTACGCATTTTAAAGTACATTTTTAGCGGATATGTGCTTATTCTCAAGACTAAAGCCATGCAATTATAGGACTTCTCGTTTTTTTCTCAAAATCAAAGATACATAATATCCCATTTTCACCCTCAAACAAATATTAATCATTAAATTAATCTAGTGATTGTATACCATATTTACCCTTTTATGACTCCTCGAAGGTATCACCCTCTGACAAATGCTAAATTAATCTATTGATTCTCTCTTATATTCACTCTTTTAGTGACACAAACTTATTATAAATATTCAATCATTAAATTAACTTATTCATTTTAATTCCTCCATTTCAATATATAGGTAGTTTTGACCAAAACACAAATATTAAAATTATAATTAATTTTAAAAATTTTCATAACTTTTAATAGTTAAACCTGTTATATTCCTATTCAATATATTTTTGATAATAGTACTATAATTTAGAATAGTCATGACAAAACAAGTTTCAATAAAATTACAAATTAAATAAGGGTAATAGAGTAAAAATAATAAATTATTTTCTAAAATTAAATAAGTGACTTATATTTTGACTCATTTTTTGATAGGTGAAAACAACTTATATTTTAAAATAGAGGAAGTATCTTCAAATCATAATTAATTCATCTAATTATTTTAATATGAATGGTTTGTTGTCGCAATCAATTATGTCCGAGTAGCTTATAAATTTAATCAACCGGCATGTTACTCTGATTAATGTTCATTAAATTAATCAAAGTCGAGCCACGAGGTTATATATTTTCACGACAAAAAAATTATGACATGTAAGGTTACCAATGGATGAACTAAAGGACAACAAAAGATAAGGAAAAAAAATGAGATAGGTTGCCAGCACCATATGAAAATAGTCCAAGGCTGCTATACTAAACAATACACAACAAAATTTTTCTTACCCACTTCATTAATTTATTGTCTTTATTCATTAATCATTAAAATATGTTTATATTAATAATAGTTAAACGCAATTTGGCTCTTGAAATTCTATTTAAAGGGTCTCTGAAGAAGAAGTGAGTTCATCCCCACTGCCTAGCTAGATAGCAAAGCCAACATAATGGCGAACAATTACCAATCATTGCTAGAAACTCCCAGCAAAAGAAGTACCAGTGTCAAAGTTGTTCTCTCCTTAGCAGCCTTCTTAGGTGCAATCGCTATTTTTTCTTTTGCCACTCTCAGAACCACCCAAACTACTGCTTCATTGAAAGGCTATCTGTGTAATCAGGCCATTGATCAGTCTTCTTGTCTGGCGGTATTGGCGGAGGTTACACATCCATTTTCTGGATTGATGCTGTCCGATGATGCACACCTGCTTCGGTTGCTTTTAGCAAAACAACTGTCCCATGTACGAGAAACTGTCGAGTTTACGAGCCATTTTACAACTCGGATCAATGACAAAACAGGGCAGGCTGCTTTGGCTGACTGCTTGCAGTTGATGGACTTGTCTATGGATAGAGTTGCAGATTCCATGGTAGCTCTTGGAAGTCAAACAGGCAGCTCCAATTCGGATGCCCATTCATGGCTTAGCAGTGTTCTAACTAACCATGTCACTTGTCTTGATGGCCTCAATGGGGTGGCTCGTTTGGTGATGGAGCCAATGATGAATGAACTAATATCAAGGGCCAGAACTTCCTTGGCAGTGCTGGTTGCAATAGCACCACCAAAAGATGAAATGGTGGAGCCACTTAATGGTGATTTCCCATCATGGATTACTAGTAAAGACAGGAGGCTTTTGCAAGCTTCTGGTCAGAACATCAATGCGAATTCGGTAGTGGCACAAGATGGTAGTGGTAACTACAGGACAGTCCAAGCCGCAGTAGATGCAGCCCCAAATAATGCACAAAGCCGTTATGTCATCTATGTGAAGAAAGGAACCTACAAGGAACAAGTGTCTATAGCAAAGAGTAAGAAGAACTTGATGTTGGTTGGTGATGGCATGGATTCAACCATTATTACAGGCAGCTTAAATGTTATTGATGGATCAACCACGTTTAATTCTGCAACTGTTGGTGAGTCATCCTAATCCTATAATCCATATTTAATAACTGAACTGAATAAGTGCTGAATAGAGTTATCAAACAGAGCCTTATAAGTACTTGTAAATATGAATACCTGGAACATTGTTTGCAGCTGCTGTGGCCGATGGATTCATAGCCCAAGACATAGGGTTCCAGAACACAGCCGGGCCACAGAAACATCAAGCAGTTGCGCTTCGCGTTGGAGCTGACCAATCAGTGATAAACCGGTGCAAGATTGATGCATACCAAGACACACTCTATGCCCATACCCTCCGCCAATTCTACAGAGATTGCTACATCACTGGCACGGTTGATTTCATTTTTGGGGATGCCGCAGTAGTCATCCAGAACTCGCAACTTGTAGCACGCAAACCCATGAGTGGGCAACAAAACATGGTAACAGCCCAGGGGAAGACCGACCCAAATACAAATACAGGAACTTCCATTCAAAACTGTAACATAATACCAAGCTCAGATCTTACCCCTGTGAAGGGATCCATAAAGACATTTTTGGGTCGGCCATGGAAAGCGTACTCCAAGACTGTTGTAATGCAGTCAAGCATTAGTGATCATATTGATCCAACCGGATGGGCACCTTGGGATGGTGATTTTGCATTGAAGACATTGTATTATGGTGAATACCGGAATGCAGGACCAGGAGCTGGAACTAGCAAGAGAGTGAATTGGCCTGGTTATCGAGTCATCACCAATGCAGCAGAGGCAAGTAAATTCACAGTGGCACAGCTTATTCAGGGAGGCCAATGGTTGAAGAACACTGGAGTAACCTACACTGAGGGGCTCTGATGAAGACATTAAAAGGAAGGTCCTTCTTGGTCTATTTTAATATAATGTACTGCATATGTTTTGGCAAATAAACCATGGTAAGTAGTGATCAACATTGCAAGAAAGTGGCATGAAAATAAAGCAAGCCTCCAATCTAGGCTATTTGAGTGTTTTGGAACTTTTCTTAGGACTGAGCTCAATTTGAAAGAAATTTTCATAATCCTTTTTCTCAGTGATAATTAAGTCCTGCACTTCTAGGTTAGTTGTTTTAGGAAGAATTCACTAATACAGATTAAAGGATGGCGTAGAAATAACAGTTATCACTTTTTCTGAGTTTGCTTCAGGTATTCATAGTGTTGAAAATTTTTCATACACTTAGGTACTGGGTTGATTCGAGGTCATAATAAGAGGAAAGAACATAAATAGTATTTCGGGATAATAACAAAAAGTAAAGAAAATTGGAAGAATTAAGGAACTGTCATGAATTCCTAAGGTTCTAACTCAGCCGCCTTCCAAAAACAAAGAAAAGCAGGAACTGAGATGAAAGAATGTATTAACTCAAGAAAATTGGGAAATAATGATACCAAGAAAAGAAATTGAAGACCACCTTAAATTTTGATTCACACAAAGATGAAGAAATCAAACCTTGAGCTAAGGAAATAGGTGTATCTTGGCAGTGGTTATGGGGTCGATTGATCCCTCAGCGAGCTGGAGAAACCATTAGTAATTTATCAACCGCCCTTCGCCGCCGCTAGCTATGGAGGATCCGTCGCTGTTGCAGAAGAGAGAGAAAGGGCTGGACGAAAGAGAACATAGAAGGGAAGGGAAATTTTTTTTTTTTTTTTTTAAAGGCATAAGTAAAAAGAGAGTCCCTTTACGTAAGATGAATTTTACTCCTACTAGCGCCCTACAGTAACGCGTTATAGTTATTTTTTTTTTACGTACAATCTTTTTTAAAAAAAACTTTTTTTAAAAAATAATAATACAGTAGATATCAGATCAACAGATTATAGATATCACATCAAAAATATAAAAGAAATCATACAATAGAATTAAAACATACTTAACAAGAGAGATCAGATCACGATTATATAAACATCAGATTAGAGAATACTAGACATCAGATCAACAGACTATAGATATCAAATCAAGAATATAAAAAGAATCATACAGTAGAACTAAAACATATTTTACAAGGGAGATCAGATCAGGATTATATAGACATCAGATCAGTGAATACTTGACATCAGATCAAAATATTATAGATATCAGATCAAGAATGTAAAAGAAATCATACAGTAGAACTAAAACATACTTAACAAGGGAGATCAGATCAGGATTATATAGACATCAGATCAGAGAATACAAGACATCAGATCAACAGACTATAGATATCAGATTAAGAATATAAAAGAAATCATACAGTAGAATTAAAACATACTTAACAAGGGAGATCAGATCAGGATTATATAGACATCATATCAGAGAATACTTGACATCAGATCAACAGACTATAGATATCAAATCAAGAATATAAAAAGAATCATACAGTAGAACTAAAACATATTTCACAAGGGAGATCAGATCAGGATTATATAGACATCAGATCAGTGAATACTTGACATCAGATCAAAATATTATAGATATCAGATCAAGAATATAAAAAAAATCATACAGTAGAACTAAAACATACTTAACAAGGGAGATCACATCAGGATTATATAGACATCAGATCAGCGAATACTTGACATCAGATCAACAGACTATAGATATCATATCAAGAATATAAAAGAAATCATACAGTAGAACTAAAACATACTTAACAAGGGAGATCAGATCAAGACTATATAGACATCAGATCAGCGAATACTTGACATCGGATCAAAACACTATAGATATCAGATCAAGAATATAAAAGAAATCATACAGTAGAACTAAAACATACTTCACAAGGGAGATCCGATCAGGATTATATAGACATCAGATCAGCGGATACTTGACATCAGATCAACAGACTATAGATATCAGATCAAGAATATAAAAGAAATCATACAGTAGAACTAAAACATACTTAACAAGGGAGATCACATCAGGATTATATAGACATCAGATCAGCGAATACTTGACATCAGATCAACAGACTATAGATATCAGATCAAAAATATAAAAGAAATCATACAGTAGAACTAAAATATGCTTAACAAGATAGATCAAATCATTATTATATATACATCAGATCACAAAATAGTAGACATCAAATCAACAGACTATAGTTATCAGATCAAAAATATAAAAAGAAATCATATCATACAACAAAAACGTCCATAATATATATCGTAATATCTAAAATTATTTAATTATAAAACAAATAAAATGATAATTTAAAAATATTTTTTTTATAAAATTCAAAAACATTAAAAAAAATACTGAATTGTTTAGAAAAAAAAATGGACGAAAAAAAGTCTCAAAGAGGAAGGCAAAAAAAAAAAAAGCCAAAAATAACAAAAGAAAAAAAGACTACTGTAGCGCGCTACTGTAGCAGTAGGAGTAAAATTGCATGGTGATCCAATAGGACCACCATATAAATTACCGTAAAGAGAAAAGTCCAGCAACTTTTTATTTGCTATTTATCCTTTATATTTTTATTAGTTATGTAATGTTTAAAATAGTAAGTGTCTAATATTTGATTAATCATTATTTAAAATTAAAGTTTGTTAAATTTCATTAAATTATAGTATAATTGTATTATTTTAATGTTATTTTAAAGTTTTTTTTTGATATAATGTTATTTTAAAGTTAGATAAATTATAAATTATAATTGTTATTATACTTTTAAATTTTATTAGATAATTTAATATATTAAATTATTATTATGAATTCAATTGACACACAAACATTATTATTATTATTATTTTGGAGATTCGAACTTAAAATTAAATACTCCCTCCCTCCCGATTTATTTGTCACTTTAAGATTTTCACAATTCATAAGAATCACACTTAATGAATCAGTTTGTTATATAAAATATATTTTTTACTCCTAATTAAATAGATTTACTAGTATTGCCAAGAAAAGATTGTACTCTTACCAATGACCGTAATTAATACTTTAGTGTATGTAATTAATATTATTAATTTGAATTTATTAATATTAATAAAAGATTCAGAGTTTGATGAGGGTTAAGATAGGAATAGTAACAAAAATTTTACCTCATTTATTTAAAAATGTCAAATAAATAGGACTAAAAATTAAATCCTAAAGTGACAGATAAATCGAGATAGAGGGAGTATGTTATATTTTGATCGAATATATAAAATTAATTACATATTTTAAATATAATTTATATTTATGTGTCTTAATATTTACACATTTTTAAAAATTAAATTGTACTACATCAACCGATTAGTCTTGTCCCTCCAATTCTCAGGTCCTGGTTCCGTTCTTGTGGAGAGGTGGGGAGGTGGAACAAGTGGCCAGGCACAAATTAAATTAAATTATGTTGGACACCAAACCATATGAACTCGTGTTGGTACAAATTATAATTAGATAGTTGCTATTGTGATCTCTTTCATTTTAAAATTGTGACAAAGCATTATATTAGTCCCTAACTTCAAAGAATTGGTCCAAAACCTCAAAAAACTTATACGAGTTCTTATGATTTAGTTAATTAAATATTTCAGTATAATAGTGTATGCCACATGATATTCAGTATAATTTTTGATAGCCAACTCCCAATGTCCCGCAAGCCGTAGCTGCTGACTGTCCTCGGCTGAAGTTGTATTGGAAGGAAAAAACGACGGGTCCGACGGTTATTAAGGGGGCAAACGGACATGATTAGTTTTTGTTATCTCTGTCTTCCTTTCTTAGCATATTGCAGTCCACCAACACTTGCTTGAATGGCGGCTACCCCTTGTCCAAGTATCAGAGTACCATTCAAAGCATGCCCACCGTTCGGATTTTAACCGAAATTTCACAGTCTATTTCGGAATTAGAATTTTAATCATGGGTAACAGTTTAAAAATGTAATTTAATGGAGGTTTATTTATCAAAATGACTCTCTTTTTGTAATTGTAAATTTTAATTGGCCAAATTATAATTTTCGTCTTTATTGTATAACTTTGGTCCCACTTAATTTTACGAAGACAATTTTAATTCCCTAAATTTTAATAGCCCTTGTACAATTGCAGGCTATTTATCCATGGTGACTAGTATTGATTGACATTTCTTAATTGGGTTATCCAACAAAATAAAAATTTTCTATCTCTAGATCAATTATATTTTGTAAAGTCTTAAGATTAAACTGTTACAAGCATTTTTGTAATATACACATAACTTCCTTTATTGTAAATAAGTATTCACTTATCTGTATTCTATTACACGATCAAATGTATAAAAAGAATATTTTTTTTAAAAAAAATATTACACTCATCATTATTATGATACTAACATTGACTATTTATGACAAGAATTATTTTAAATTTATTCAATATCAGAAATTGAACTCTCATATTCAAAACTCAACGGATTGGACCGTATTCATTTCTACAATCATAAATATTGATAAGGGAAAGGAAAATTAGTGCTTTAAATCCTGTATGATGTGTGATTCTCATTTACCTTTGTCAGCTTAGTGGAATCCGCTCATGATCTACCATTGCAATTTTTATGAATAATTGGACATGGATAATTTCTTTTCATTTTCTAATTTGCCAGCAGAAAAAAAAAGTGTTTGGCACTTTTTTTTTTTTTTTTGGCTAATTGCATTAGCATTGTGCATAGTTTTCCTTCTTGAAGGCTGCAAAACCCTAAAAAAAACCTAAAACTAAAACTGCAGATCAAGAATTTCAGCCATCACCAATCCCTTTCATTCGGGCAATTTCGGCTCAATGATGTTTCTTTACCATATGATTGTGACGTGAGAGCCGGAGAGTCCAATCATCAAGACTTATTTCTATAACAACTTGTAGTATAAAACAAAAAGAAACAAGAAACAATGGAAAAGGGGATAAGAACCTAGCTAGCTATATTGAAGGATGAGATTATTATAATGTTTGATTATGTCATATTCCATTGTATTTGATAATATGTGCATTTTTTTTTTCAAAAATGGAACAATTAGAAATGATGGATGGCATAATAATTGCTACACCTCAAATAGCAACTTTTGAGGTTCTAATGGCTAATATTTGATCATTATTCAGGAAAAAGAATGCCATGCCTGAGAAGTGGATCATCTGTTAATGCTCCAAAATATGAATTATAGTATTTAGAAACAAAAGTAACCTAATTAGGGAAAAGTGAATCATGACAACATTTTAGTTGATTTCTTTAGTTAACCAATACCGGTAGCATTATATTAGGAATGACTCATTGAAATAGACATGTATGTGAATATACAGCTAAATTTATATATATATATATATATATAAAACTCAATTTGGGTTCATGTGGAAAAATCTTTTTTGTTTCTTAGATTTTCAAACCACATTTTTTGCTTTTTATATTTTAAAAGTATACCCTTTGATCTCAATCTTGATTCTATTCAAACTGATATCAACTATATTTATGTGTAACTTTCGGAACCCTAATAAAATGAGAAGTAGAATGGTATAAAGATCATTAATAAATATTTTAAAAATAAAATTTTCGTACTTAAAATCTCAAACTATTCTTCACTTAAAGAGGTCTTGAATTTGTCATTTTGAATTTTAAGAGTCTTAGTTAAACTTTGAATTTGTAGTATTTAGATTATTCTATCTGTAATTTAGTAAGTCTCTGAAATTACAAGTAAATGATGTTAAAAGTGACAATGGAGACTAAAAAGTATATTTTAAAAATGTAAGGATTTAAATATATATATATATATATATATTTCCAAAAAGTAACATACCAAAAATGGAGTTTATTTCTACATGCTTGTTAGTGGGATTTTAATTAGAGAAACCAAACAAAACAAATTAAGAAATACCAACTATAATATTTAAATATAAAAATATATTAAATTACCTAAATACCCTTAATCAATTTACTAAAAGTACCAAAAAAATTTATTTATAATTTCGCTCATCTATGCTACTTTAATCATAATTTTTATAAATTTTTCGTAGATTAAAAAGAGACTTATAAAATTTTTCATAAATTAATTAAGGACAATTAGGTAATAATAGGAGGAGCGGAAGATAAACATTAAGGGGGCGAGAAATAAGAATTAAGAGGGCGATATTTAACAATCTAAAGGGTTTTTTTTGGAAAAAGGAGGGCGTCCAATAACAAAAAGAGGGCGCGATATAACACTACCCTTACATTAAATACTGATATAATACATGAAAAAATCTGTAAAAATATGCACTATTTATTAAGAAAGTGCGTTACGTATACTGCAATTATGTCATTTCACCACTAGAATTTTGAGCTTTCACCACACACTTTTCATAACACTAAACCATAAATGTATCTATTAATATCTACAATAACATCAAATATTATCTTATTTACATGTAATAAAATACTATAAGAGTAGTGTTGTTGTAACTATTTTAATGTGTCACCCAATAAAATTCTACCATGACACTAGAAATAAGTGTTATAATAAAATTTCAATCAAAACACTAATAAGTGTAATTAAAATTTATAAGTATAGAAACAAAATCAAGTGTTATTTTATTTGTTAATATATTAAATATAGTAATAGGTACTATGTATAGTTAATTGTAATACATATATAATTACATTATTAAGTGTAGTTTAAAGTCGTCTAGTGCTGTCCCATATCGAAAATAAAGAAAATAATTGGGTGTTAACTATAGTATTAAAAGAGAATGATTAAGTTTGGATACCTATAGACCAGAATTTCAACAGGCTAAGACTATTTGTATATTTACTTACGAACGTCATATACTATCTATTTAAAATATTTTTATACTTTCAATTATATAATATAATAACAATACTTTTATGATATTATGGTATTTGTATGAACATTAAAATTATCATAATAGGTTTATGATATTATGGTATTTGTATGAACATTATAATTGTCATAATAGGTTTTCTATACAAACACTTTATTATGTATTAACATATTAACATATATAGCACAATATAGCCAACAACTGTGTCGTAATAGATGATTTATCATGGCATATACTTGTGTTTTTATATATATTATAACTCCACATTTTTCATATGTATATTCACATTAAAAAGTGTCGTGTTATCCAATACTCCTTTGACCACACCTACTTAGACCACGCAAAAAGGTTCGTGTCGCCATAGATAAAATGTGATGAAATCTTGTCTATTATAATATTTTTAAGTGTTTTAGAAACCCTTTTTTGTTGTAGTGCTCATTGTTGAGTGATATTCTAAAATATGATTCATGTAACGTTATATAAGTCAATCGTATATTATATGCATGAAGGTTGACGAAAATACTCTTTGACTAATGGTTGACTAACCTTTAAAATCCTTTGACTAACTATTTCAGGCCTAATGATTGAATGATTTGTATATAAATTTCAGTTTCATAGACTATTAAAATCATTTATATTAACTATTGAGAATGAAATTTAAAACTTATTGGGTGTAGGTTGGATGTTTCACTATTTGCAAACGAACGAGTGAAATGGTGAATGATACGATGAATCAAATTAAAAACAAGTATTTTAATTAATAAGATCACAATCATTTCCATTCCCAAAATGATTATTAAAAGAAAAAAGATAAGAAGAAGAAGAAGATTATTGTTTGCATGTATGTTGATCTGCTGTATTATTAATGGAAGCTGTCTGAATGTGAGGAGCACAATATTACTCAATGAGGGCAATACGGGAATCCGATCAGCACTTTGATCCACAAACGTGTGTCCAACAATTAATACCACAAAATATATAAGTAGACGAAAGTTGAGATATCTCAAGGAATCACTTGATGAGTTGGGGCTTGCTAATGCTATTTAGTACCTGCTATTTATCATATTCTATTACATAAATTTTTTATTTGTCTTTCCGATCTAAAATAATAGTTTTCTTTGAAATTAGGTAATATCTAACAAGAGTTTAACCCGTTTTTATTAAAATAAATTCAACCCATATAGATCTTGACCCTATTGGTATAGAAGGAGTACATGTTAAATTTAACTATATCAAACCTTTTAATCTATACTGCAATATGAGAAAACGAATGATAAGATTTTGAAAAATCTTGTGAGGCTTGTTTTGTCAAAAAAATAGGTGTTTTTTTTAAAATTAAAATAATATAGTAAAATTATTTTTTAAAGACAAAAATAATATTATTTTGTTTTTAAAATAATAGTACTAGTTTATTTTAAAAAATATAATTATAGTACGAGTTTTTTTTTCCTATTTTTTGGTAAATGAATCTTAAGACTACCAAGAAAATAAAAGAAAAAGAGTAGGGGAGTTCGAGACAAATTAATAATCCGAGAAGGAGAGAAATTCAAAAACAGAAGAAGTTCTTTTTTTTTTTTTTGTTGGGTATTGAAGGAAAACAGAACAAGTTCGGGCTAAATCGAAAATTTCACTTTCATGCAATGCATTCCAGAATCGGAAACTTTCGATAAAGCTCAGACTCAAATTCATTTACCCACGAACGGATCTAGGCTTATACTTATTTAATTTATAAAATCGACATCTAACGCACAAAGATTACACCTTTAATTAAAAGTGGAAATATTAAAGGTTATACCTTTGAAGCGAAGTCCAACGCAATAAGAAAACTCAAATCTTTAATTACGAATTCCACAAGAAATCTAATAGATGACTCCGAGAAAACTTCGAATATTGTGTGGGCAATAATCTATCGAAGTGTGCTACCAAAGCTCACGAGAAATCCACAAAGAAAATCCCTCAATTAGATTAAATCTGCTAAAAAGATCAAACCTTTAACCCAAAAAACTGTTGCCCACTACTTTTCTTGCAAATGAAATCGAACACACTTCAACTCCGGTCACGATCTGGACAACCGAGATTGTGGATCACCAACCCAAGGAAGAGATCAACACAAACCCAGCTGGATCAAGCACCCCAGTGTGATTAGAAGTGGCTGCCATCTCACAAAAAAAAAAAAAAAAAAAAAAGTAACATGAACAGTACGTGAACAGTGATTCCAGGCAAAAATTATAAAATCCAGCAGTGGGCAACTCAAAAAATCGATGGGTTATCTAAAAGTTTAATCTTTCAAGTTTAATCTAAATCGAGAAGTGAGAATCCAAGTTCATTTTTGAAAGAAAACTCAAAAGGGAAGATAGTTTCTCTCAAGAACTTTCTCACTCTAAGGAAGACAAATGTCTTGCAAGATTTTCTTAAGTTTCTTTGGCCTTAAACTTTCTATTTATAGGGAGCTCTAATGGAGACCTAGTGGTCTTTTGAGTTGGGCATTTTAATTTGACTTTCGTTGACCGCTTAGTCTTTCCCGACTAATCAACTCCAATCAACCCATTCGAATTAATTTATTAACCCACTTCGTTAATTTAATTTAATCAAACCCTTAGAATTAAATAATTCAAATATAATTAATTTCGTAATTCACTTTATCGATTAAATATTAATTAAACCTTTAGGATTAATTAATTCACTTTGTCGATTAGTCAAATTCATAATTAGTCGTACCACTATCGGACTAACTATGGAACTACCGCTCAAAAACAACTTTACATCGCGCCACTATTTTTCTTCTATCTCCCCACATTAAAGATCTAGTGCTCGTCGATTTATCAATTGACTGACAAACTAATTCACCGACTTCTTAGTATCCGAGATTAGTACCACTCGACCTTTTATTATACCGGACATAAAGTCCACCGGTCGGGTTTAGTATAATAGACCTTACGAGCTCATCTCGGGAGCACATCAACCCGGCGAACCGGTACGTGGATTCTTCCGACTAGCAACGACACATAAGAAGCTAAACACCGCATACCCAACCTACCGAGGTATAAGCCTCAATTGACCGCACTCTTTGGCAAATCAAAGTATACGATATCCAACTCTCACGCCCGTCCCAATCTCAGGATTGAGAGACTGAATACTAGGACCGAATTGACTACGCCGATCAGTATAAGTCAATTCTATCCAAACTGGTCGTGCTCAATATGCCCCGGGCATATCCGCGCGATTTAAACTAGTCTAGATAAACTAATTTTCAAATCACACGATAACCTATACCGATAGTATGTTCAGACTATCTCGATTACGAGTATACTTTATATATATCAATACTTTAACCAATAACGGTATCTACTGTGTCTTTCCACACCCAGTTATCTAGATCTATGATATAATGGAACAATTTAATGCCGAAACAAAATGATATGTCATCTGTGGATATTAGTTTTTGATACAAAGCCATAGCTTTTCAGTATTCAAAACTAACAATTTCCCACTAATACTCAAAGTTATGCTAAGAAGAGGCATTGGAAAATTTATCCCTGGAAACCCACCAATGCAAGCTCCCTCTGAATATCTGTCATATGAGGTCTCCAGTAGGAGAATATCCCAACAAGGGAGAGGCGATAAGGCGCAATTAGCCTCTCTCGCTCTTCAAGAGTGAATTCAACAATCATCGATCCATCATACAACTTAGCGAACTTAGGAATGGAGGGTGGTGTCGTTTGATCAGATGACTTTAATAAAGAGGAGAAAGTGTGCGGCCGCTCTGGAAGAGGGTGGCTGGGCCGGAGTCCGGCGCGGACATGTCAAAAAATTCATATATAAAGACGACGGGCTCAGAGAGAAACGTTATATATATATATTTTTTCAAGAATGGTCGAGAGTATTTTAATTCAATAACCCTATATCTCCACCTCAGAGAACCTACCATGGCTGGGAGGCAGAAGTCTAAATATAACTTTTGCAACAGAGACATGGAAAAGTTAACTAGACACATGATAAAAACTTAATAACCCGCAAGTAAAGCACTTGGTTGTCTTGAAAAAAGATTGGGACTTGCTATTCGTATCACAAATTTGCTATTTGTATCACCAAAAAAAAAAAAATAATAATAATAAAATGACCAAAATACCCTTATAAACAAAATTCTTGATAAATTGACGGATTTTATGTCAAAAAACGGGGCAAAATAGCATTTTTTTTATTCCAAAACGCAATGGAAAAACGTTTTGGACATACAAAATTTAGCCAAAATTGCGTTTTACTATGATTAAAACGCAATATATGAGCGTTGTTGGCTGTCAAAAACATCAAACTGGGAAGTTTACACCATGGTTCGCTAGTTAAAATGGTGCATTTTTAGTCAATCAAATCGTTAAAATTGTGCGTTTTGACCATGGTTCGCTCGGAAAAATGATGTGTTTTTGACATGTACAGAAGTTCAAAAACGTTTACATACATTCATGTGAATTGGATGAAAAACTTATACACAACAACTATCCTAGACAAATTCTTAACTTCAAAACATTCGTTATATCATTCAGTTGACGGCGAAAGAATATTTAGCAAATGAATCATCACGATATGGTAGGTTTTCGAACCGTAAAGTTATATATAGATTTTTAAAAAATAATGTAGGGCAAAACACGCTAAAATGACGTTTAGAAAGCGTTTAAACGTCGCTGTTTAGCAATTTCGCCATGGTAGAAACGTCACTTTTGTGAGTTTTTGACATGCATTATATGAAAAGTGCTGAGTTTTTGACATGCATTATATAAAAAGTGATGCGTTTTTGACATGCATTATATAAAAAGTTCTGCGTTTTTTTTTGCTGGAAACTACATCTTGGTGCGTTTTTGGTTGCTTGAAACGCAGAATTGTAGCGTTTTTATTTCCATGAAATGCAGAATTATAGTGTTTTTGTTTGCTTGAAACGCTAAATTGTTGCGTTTTTTATTGCAAGAATCATAACTGTGCTGTGCTAATGTGTGTATTCACATACAGGCTGACAATGATGAGTACGAGGAGGAGGAGGTGTATGAGGATGAAGAGGAGTCGGAGAACGAAGAGGAGGATGACGATGAAGAGGAGGATGAAGATGACAATGAGGCGGATAATGCTCAAGGGGCGGCGGTTGAACTTGAACCTGGCGCAGATTTGAGTGGATATTTCAAGATTGACAGAGAGTTTCGAACTATTGGCAAGGCTTTGAAATATTGCCAGAAAATAGCTAAGAGGCTTAAGTTCGTAATTACAAAGAGGGGGGGTAACCAAGGATTTGCGACGTACTACTTCTCGTGCAAGCGATGGAGAGATCTTGCCAAAGCCCCTCTCCCAACTAGACGGAAGAATACAAGACGGAGCGGCACTAATTGCCCCTTTAGGTTGACTTGTAAGAGAATTGATCTAGGACGTCACAAGGTTTATACAAACCCAGGAGCAGCGTCAACTCACAATCACACTGGTATTACATTATTTGCGCTCCCCGTCTATACGCTCCTCGGGCGGAATCTCTAGCAAACCTCTCAACCATGACAGTATAGTGGACCCCGGTGTAACCTCGGTGATGAGTCGACCATCAACTGGAATCCTCAAAATCTCCCACACATCGTGTAGGAGGATGGTCATCTCTCCGAAGGGGAGGTGGAATGAGTTCGTATCCGGCTGCCACCTCTCCAAAAAAGCATTGATGAGAGACTCATCAATGCTCCGGTGCATAATGCGGGGCAGGTGTCCAAGGCCTGTCCCGCTCAAAATCTGCGCACCCTCAAACGTCATGGATGCGATCCACCTCTCGAACATGTCGTACATGCTACCTCTATTGTGGCATCTAAGGTGGTATCTAGTAGGCACCCCCTCCTGCCAATATCTAGATACCACATGCCCTAAAAAGCTAGGTATGAGGCTATCATCTATAGGGCCCCCCTCAATGGGCCCTGTAACTATCCAACTCCGATCCTCCCTCACGCGCTTCCTAGGGTGAACTATATGGACAACATATATATAAATATATAAGTAAATTAAATGTATAACATAAACAAACAACGTAATTAAATAAAGGTAATTAAAAAATAAGTACAAATAATTAAAATAAATAAATAAAAACATAAATAAGTCAAGCAAATACTTATACGAATTAACATAATTACTGAACTACATAAAAAACACACAATTAAGTCAAGCAATAACAAATTCTAATTTTATTAACAATTAAATTAAATCAATTACTTATTATAAATACTGATACATATAAATTAAAACGCGTACCTGAAGCAGGATCCACCTCCTCGAACTGGCCGTGGTCCGGATTCCTATACCGGACGGTTCTCTCAGCATGTGGGTGAGAAGGGTCACCTCCGTATGTATCCCTCTCACCCTGATCCTCCAGTGGCCGTGCACTCCTACTAGCCCCCTCCTGCCGTGACTGCTCATGAGGATGCTCATCCTCCTCCTGATGCCCGAAATGCTCATCCCCACTCGCATCAGTGTCATCGGAATCAGTAGTATCATAATACTCATCCCTCAACTGAAATGAGGAGTCATCGCCACCTCCCCGTCTGCCACCACCTCCCCGTACTCCCTCAGATATAACAATCCCACCGCCACGACGACCCCTACCCATCCCTCTCCCTCCTCCCCTAGTCACAGGTACCTTCTGCCTTCTAGCAGAAGCTGTGGGACGCTGCCTATCAACTTGTGGCTTTAACTTAGCGCCACCCTAAATAAATAAATGAATAATTACATGAATAAATAAATAAATAGAATCAATTATATTGTAACATTCAAGAAATCAATTTAAATCAAATTATGGGTGGGGGTCGTGTGCGATACTCAAAATGCTGTAAGGTGGCGTTTTGCGATACTCAAAACGCCGTCCTTTGGCGTTTTACGATACCCAAAACGCAAGTCGACTGCGTTTTGAGTATCGAAAAACGCCAGCCAATGGCGTTTTGGGATACTCAAAACGCCATCAACCAGCGTTTTGAGTATCGTAAAATGCCGACCGATGGCGTTTTGCGATACTCAAAACGCAGGCCGATGGCGTTTTGAGTATCCCAAAACGCCATCGGCTGGCGTTTTGCGAGTCTGAAAACGCCAGCCGATGGCGTTTTCAGACCCAAAACGCCAGCAAAACACCATCTGCCGGCGTTTTCATACTCGCAAAACGCCGGCCGATGGAAATTTCAGACCCCAAAAAGCCATCAAATTCATACCAAAATGTGTTTTTACATACCTAAACGCACATAAACAAAGATGTCTAACAAAAATAACGCAATATAAACGCCAAAAAAAGCAGAAAAACTCAAATTCATAACGATGTTTACCCTGTTTATCAGTGGACCTTTGCCTGCTCCGTGCCTTCGTGATGGTTCGCCATCTCCTCCGTCCATGATTTGCGTTTTTGGCCGACAAAATCTAAGCACTTTTGCGTTTTCGAACTGAATTTTTGAGGAAAACTTGACAAAATGGTTCTGCTGCCGATTTGGGGGTTTTAAATTTTTTTCTGGTCGAAAACACACCGTTTAGGCGAGCGAACCATGGATGAAACGCCCCATTTTGGCGTTTCTTCCATGGTTCAAATGCACAGTTATGGCGTTTTCGCCATGGTTAAAACGTACATGTATTGCGTTTTCTGTAGTTAAAATCGTCAGTTTTTGACGTTTTAGATCATTAAAATGCCATTTTACTTAATTTTTACATGTAGAAAACGTTTTTTCATTGCGTTTTTGTGTATGATAGAAACACATTTTTTGTGCGTTTTTGTCCCGTACTTAGTATTTTCTCCAAAAGTTGCACCATAAGGGTGTTTTGGTCATTGTATTATTATTTTTATTTTTTTTGTGATACAAATAGCAATTTCATGATACAAATAGCAATCCAGAAAAAGATGGGAGTAGGATGAATTTCACTCCTACTGTAGCACGCTACAGTAACGCGTTACAATAACGCGCTACAGTAACGCGCTACAATAACGCGTTACAGATGCGCGCTACAGTAACGCGCTACAGTTATTTTTTTTTTACGTATAGTCTTTTTTTTTAAAAAATTTTTTTTTTAAAAATAATAATACAATAGATATCAGATCAACAGATTATAGATATCACATCAAAAATATAAAAGAAATCATACAATAGAATTAAAACATAGTAAACAAGGGAGATCAGATCAGGATTATATAGACATCAGATCAGAGAATACTAGACATCAGATCAACAGACTATAGATATCAGATCAAGAATATCAAAAGAATCATACAGTAGAACTAAAACATACTTAACAAGGGAGATCAGATCCGGATTATATAGACATCAAATCAGCGAATACTTGACATCAGATCAACAGACTATAGATATCAGATCAAGAATATAAAAGAAATCATACAGTAGAACTAAAACATACTTAACAAGGGAGATCAGATCAGGACTATATAGACATCAGATCAGCGAATACTTGACATCAGATCAAAACACTATAGATATCAGATCAAGAATATAAAAGAAATCATACAGTAGAACTAAAACATACTTCACAAGGGAGATCACCTCAGGATTATATAGACATCAGATCAGCGAATACTTAACATCAGATCAACAGACTATAGATATCAGATCAAAAATATAAAAGAAATCGTACAGTAGAACTAAAATATGCTTAACAAGGTAGATCAAATCATTATTATATAGACATCAGATCACAAAATAGTAGACATCAAATCAACAGACTATAGTTATCAGATCAAGAATATAAAAAGAAATCATATCATACAACAAAAATGTCCATAATATGTATCATAATATCTAAAATTATTTAATTATAAAACAAATAAAATGATAATTTAAAAATATTTTTTTATAAAATTCAAAAACATTAAAAAAAATACTGAATTGTTTAGAAAAAAATGGACGAAAAAAAGTCTTAAAGAGGAAGGCAAAAAAAAAAAAAAAAAGCAAAAAATAACAAAAGAAAAGAAGACTACTGTAGCACGCATTGTAACGTGCTACTGTAGCGCGCACTGTAGCACGCTACTGTAGCAGTAGGAGTAAAATTGCATGGTGATCCTATAGGACCACCATATAAATTACCTGAAAATTGCACGATTGTGTGTGTCGTGCGATTTTTTTAAGTGCGCTCTTATATAATTTAATTTTTTTCAAATTTCTTTTTAAGAGGAAAAGTAATATAAGGGGCCGGTAAATTGTAATTCCCAAAAAAATTAAATGCATAGTCATGATATAGTTAATAAGGGATTAAAAGATAATATATAATTTCTTATTACGTCGTAAGTGAGGAGGCTAACTATTAGACTAATTCCCTCTCATTTATAATTATTGCATAAATATATAATTTTTGTGTATCAATCACATTTTCACTTTTCCTAAAAATTGTGTTTATAATTTCAATGAGCGGATAATTTCATTCAACCGCTACATCTCTATCCTCAAAAATCATGCTTGTTGCTTTTTGAATATTTTCCAGCATGTGGTTTCCCACATTTCTCTTCTTTCATTATTTTCAACATGCAATTGCTAATTGGAACATATTTGATTTGTTTTAATAATTTTGAAAAGGATAACGTTGGTTACTGTAGCGTGGACTGTGTTAGAATTCAAATCTCACCGTGAAAATTACATAATAACATAACCAAATTATTTCTATAATCTTCTCTCCTCGACTCGCAAAGACATAGGTTTACTATAATCTTTGTCCCAACAAACAATAAAAGCAAACAAAAGTCCAATCTTTTAATCACCCTCTCTATTCAGCACAACAGACTACTTAAAACCCTTTTCGATGAATCCCTCTCTTTCTCCCGCGGATCTTTATCTCATTGCTGAAGGTACTCAATCTCTTCTTTCTTCTTCGAACAGTAATGTTCTTAACCTTGTTTTCAGCTTAATTTTTATTCTCTCGTGGTTTTTTGAGATTTGATTTCCACTTGATTTATTAAATTAAATATAATAAGTTATGATACTTTTTTCTTAATTTTGAGAATTACGATTTATAAATTTAAATGTAATAAATTATGACTCTTTATTCCTAATTTTGGGAATTATCATTTATTAAATAAAATATAAGAAATTACTCGTATAATTGGCATTAAAATAGGTTATGCATTCTCTTTTGTTTATAGTAATTAAGTTTGCACACTTAATTACAAATACAATAATAATTTTGCTAAATTAGTGAAATCTAATAATTAGTTATAACTTGATTTGGCAAAAATTGCACGGCACACACGGCCGTACCTTTAATATGCACGACCTTGAAATGACTTGGCCGTGTAAATTGCACAACTGTGTCCTGTGCGATTTTTTTCAATACACAGTAATAAAATTTTAATTTTTATAATTAAAAAAAAAACAGTTTTGCATGCCCTAACGGGCAAGGTAGACTGGTGGGATAAGTTACCTATTGTTAAAAAATTAAGAAAAGGTACAAGGGAAGTGACAAGAATTATCCCCACCATTATTATATATTACAAGTCAAGCCCCTCTTTAAGCAGTACAATCACCAATACTCACATAGAGCTCTTATTCTATAAATTACAAGTTATCAATGTTGAACTAAACGTAAACATGGGACTCGGGCATCCAGTGCAATAAGACCGCTCAATCTTACTGGCATATCAGAGAGTAAATCATAATAGCAAGACAAACCCTACACCCCCAAGAAGCCAAATAATCAGCCGGCGCATTGGCCTCCCTATGACCATTCAAAATCGAGCCACACAACTCATCTAGGATCATCCGAATCTCACTTAACTTCGATTAATATCATCACCCAAAGGCAGCCTCAGCAAGAACCATGAGAACCGATAGTAAATTGTTTGAAAAAACCTGAAATCCCTAGAGATTGAGACTTTTACAGTACCAAACCCCTTGCAAGAGAGCCATTATTTTGGAAAAAAAGGACCCTTCCATCAGCAAAATCGCTCGCCTTAGCATGAATGAATATGTCACTACTCATTCATAAAATAAACCCCCATCCTAGTTTACTATTCCCTAAAGAGCCATCAGTATCCAAAACCCATGGAGCAAGCGCCTTATCTATCCAAATAACAAGTCGGATCTGTTACGGCTGTACTAGAGATAACCGAATTTTGAAAAATTCATCAATCATGTCACTCTCAGTCTTTGTGGTAGCCTTAGGCTCAAAAGCTCGACTGGAATCCGTAATAGCCTAGAAAACTTGCCCATTAAAAAATCACCAAGGCCAAAGTCTAGAATCCTCATAAAACATCTTGTTCCTCAGCTTCCATATTTCCCAAAGGATATAAGCCGGAAGTATCTTCTGTAACTGTGCGATAACCGAGCTCTCATTTGCCCATCTTCACCAATCATGACTCATGTGCAAGCCAAAAGATTGCGGAATATGCATGCCAAAAAAAGTTTATGCATCTCCTTCAAGGAACAAGTTACCGATGGTAGCCCAGCTATCGGATTAGTTGCTCTCAAAGGATTTACCTATGGGTTGCCCTATCTTGCTAACTATTCTATGCGTTATCTTGATTGTGAGGGATTAATTTAAATCTCAGGGCACGTGTTTATTTATGCTTCCTCACATGTGAATAGTAGGAAGATGGATGAATTGGCTATTTGACTGTTCATCTCTTCTCGAGAATGTGGTATGATAGTCAACTTACACTACCATCCAAAAAAAAGGGTTTGTGGTTTTCTCGCAAGAACAACTCACGATCTCACAAGAACACTCAAAAGAGATTTTAATTTATTAAAATTCAGCCAAACATATTATTTAGAATCGTGTGCATGGCCTTATATAAGCTTACAGATGATGTTCTCTTCCTTTTCTAAAAAGGTAATCACAATCCTAATGAAAGAGAGATTGAAAAACAAATCCTAATGGAACTCGACTTTGAGCCTTATAGTTTCGGCCAAATCAAGCTTAATTATACGAAAATAATCCTATTCTAGAAGGGAAAACTCAATATACCTTATTTTGAATAAGATAGACTTCTAAAACCTTCAAAAGTTCTAATGCAAATAAAAGTACAAAACCTATAGGAAAATATAGGGGTCTCAAATGGGTTTAGAGAGAGCTATGGACTTTCACAGTTTGGCCTTTAGCTATGTGACCTAATATTCAACCTTTATTCTGGGCTTGGATCCTCATCTACATTAATTCAAGGAGTCCATCTTCTCTCATCCCCGAGATGCTAATAGATGTGGTCCTCGAGCTTCGTAAATGGGCTTAGGCCTGTTGGGCCTTATGCTAGATCAACGACTTGACAACTTCTTCAGCCTTCTTTGTTCTGAATCTTGTTATTAGACCAACTATATCTACTAATGGATCTCTTTTATAGAAATTAGAGTCCACAATTGGATTAGCTCCCTTAGAATTGCGCAAGGGGCTACCCTCCCTTTGGGCTTACGCATAGGTTGGGGGAAAGGGAGAAGTGGCTCTGGTTGCTTCTTCCTTTGGTAGAGGATGGTCTTTCTAATGTCCTCATCATTCTCTCTATGCTGGAAATGATTCATCCTCAAATCTGACTCATCTGCATAATCAAATAAAGATAAATCAGAAACATTGAATGTAGCTGAGATGTTCTGCTCACTGGGGAGTTCGAGTTTATAAACATTGTTATTGATGTGTTGTAACACTCGAAAATGACCATCTCCTCCTGCATTAGTCCTTCATGCTGTAGAAAATATTTCCTTTCCTATGTGAACTCAGACCCAATAACCGGGTTCAAAGACTACTTCCTTCCTCCCTTTGTTAGTTTGGCATTCGTAGTTGCGAGTTTGCTTCTCAATGTTCTCGCGAACTTGAGCATGCAACTTTTGCACTGCTTCTACTTTCTTGGCTCCATCCCTATTAAGATACTCAAAAATAGGTATAAGAGACAAATCAAGAGGCATTAGGGTATTAAAGCCATAGACAATCTCGAATGGAGAATAGTTAGTAGTACGATGCATAGTCCTATTATAAGCGAATTCAATTATGGGTAGGTAGTCCTCCCAACTTTTTAGATTCTTCTTGACTATGGTGCGTAACAGATACCCTAAAGTTCTGTTCACAACTTCTATTTAACCATCTGTTTGAGGATGAGCGGTGGTAGAATACAGCAACTTCGTACCTAGCTTACCCCAAAGAGTTTTCCAAACGAAAGTCCTAGGCAATCCATGTAGGCTAACTATTCCTGCAAAAATAGGTTAGCAATATGAACTGCATTTGACATTTTACTACAAGGGATAAAGTGAGTCATTTTAGAAAAATGGTCAACAACTACAAACACGATATCATTCCCACGCTGAGACCGAGGTAATCCTAAGATAAAATCCATCAAAATATATGACCAGGGGGAAGAAGGTATTGGTAGGGTAGAGTAAAAGCCATCAACAATAAGTGATTTACAAATCACTTATTTTCAGGCTCACAAATTGTACTTGCATTTCACACCACTTAATCTATTAAGATTTTGATTTGTTACTGACACACTTAATTATTAGAGTGAGTTATCAAACGGAGCCGTAGCTTATAATTATAAGCTTGTAACTTTGATTGTCTTGTTTCTTTAAATAGAAGTAATCATGTTAAATGTCATTTACCCAAAAAAGTGTCGTCCAATATTTATATATCAGAATTATGGATCTATCCTATTAAAACTTTTTGGCCAAAATGCAATTTTGGTCTCTTATAATAGGGGTAGTACCATTTTTTGATCCTTTTAATTTTACGAGGATACTTTTAGTCCCCTATCTTTTTTATTAGGAGTTTAGGTTCTTTTTAACTGGAAAGTTTGTCAACTAACGTGTTGACCAAATTGGCTGCTAGTCAATAAGCTTTTGTATAAATTTTTTTAAGTGCCTTTTATGTAAAAAAAATTGTAATTCCCTCATTCTTCTCCAAACCCTAAAAGCCTTTCTTCCCAACCACCACCCAAAAATCGCTGCTCATACTCCTTACTTTGAGATGATTAAGGAGGCGCTTGTTAATTTGAAAGAGAAGAGTGGGTCAAGCTTGTATGCAATTGCGAAATTCATGGAAGAGAAACATAATGCAGAGCTACCCGTGAATTTCAGGAAAATTCTAGCGCTTCAGCTGAAGAACTCCATAGCAAAGGGCCAACTCATTATGATCAAATCCTCGTACAAGTTGGCAGAACCGAAAAAGGCGACTGATTGTCGTGAAATAGCCAAAGCCAACCAAGGCTAATGCAGAGAAGACGAAGCCTGCCACCCCAAAATCCAACGCCAAAACAACTCTAGCCGCCACAAAGAAATCCGATGTTGTGACTAAGAAGTCGGCCAAAAAATCCAAGAAAATGGCGGCAATTGCGAAACCAAAAAAATCCCAAGTCAATCAAGTCTCCTGCGCACTAAGAGAGCTGAGAAATCTAAGAAAGCTACCACTGCTTAAGAGGTGTAGATAATTTAGGGTATATGTCTCTTGAATATTGGTACCTCTTGAGCATGAACATTGTTGTCTCTTTGTGTTTGAATTGGTGTCTCTTAGTGAAGTGAGTTCTTGTCCTCTATAAATACCAACATCCTATGTTCGTTTAAAACAGAACAAAAATCCAAAAATAGTGTCTATTCTCTCTTCTTTTGTAACAGTTATCCAAGAGATTGAATTCACTCTTGGTTATTAATATCAACTATTCATATTCATAAACTAGTTTCTATTGGAGAGTTCTTTGTTGCAAGCACAAAAACTCTGTTCTTCTTTGTATCTCTTTAAGGGATTTCTTGTAACCCTTGCTTGTTTGTAGGGTAGAAATATCCTTATTGGGAAAGTACTATCACGCCTAGAAAAAATTATCATTGAATTACTGTTTCATTATTTCTTTATTTCTTTGAACCATCTTATCTTTGTTACTATAATATAAACCTTTCTAACAATCCAATAAGGATATTTTCTTGTTGAGAGGGCTACTATCAAAGAAATGTCAATGAATTTCCAGAAGTTAGATAACTTGTTAGTTTTAGAATATGGCAGAAGAATATGCACTTCCTTCTCACTTCTCTCACTGTTTCATATGTTCTAAGTACTCCAAAGCCAAATGAGAATAAGAACGAGACTGTGAAAGATGTTCAAAGAAGGAACAAGTGTAAAAATGATGATTACATTTGTCGGGGTCATATACTCAATGGTATGTCTGATACTCTTTTTGGTGTTTATCAATTTTATGAATCTGTTATGACTCTATGGGATGATTTGGAAAAGAAATACATGGTTGAATATGCTTTTAGAAAGAAGTTTCTCAGTAGTAATTTTAACAATTACAAGAAGGTAGAGTCTAGGCCTATAATGGAGCAACTCCATGAAATTCAAAGAAACTTAGGGAGTCTTAGACAACACAATATCATAATGGATGAGACCTTTTTTGTATCTTCTGTTATAGATAAATTGCAACCTTCTTAGAAGAAGTAAGAAATTATCTTAAGCATAAGAAAGATGATATGAATGTTGAGCAATTGGCTACTCATCTTTGGATTGAAGAGGGTATTCGGGCTCAAGATGTTACAAATGATGAAAATCCTAAATCTTCTACCATAAATATGGTGGATGATGAAAAGACAACTAAGTCTTCAAGCACTAAGAAACGATCTTCATCCAACATCATCTTTAAAAATGGCAAAAAGTCAAGAAATAATTATAGAAAGCAACGGAAATGTTGGGAATGTGGAAAATCTGGTTACATGAAGAAGGATTGTTTCATTTGGAAGAAGAAAATGAACAAGAAGCATGGAAAGTACGGGAATGGCAACTCTAGCCAAACCCATACCAAATAAGGTATGTGTACACTTTATTCATATGATTCTAGTTTGAATTTAGTGAATGTTATTTTTGAAATAAATTGTGTACAATATGATAATTCTTGGTGGATCGATTCAGGAGCATCGAGACATATGTGTAAGGTACAACACTTATTCAAGTCTTTTAATGAAGTAAAAAATGGTGAAGTTCTCTACATGGGAAATGATTCTATGGCACAAATCATAGGTGGTGTATGCTCCAGATTTAAGAAGGAATCTTGTTTTCGGTGCTATCTTGAATCAATTAGAAAATAAATTAGTGTTTGAAGCTAATAAGTTCATATTGTCTAAATGTGGTATTCATAGGTCTTGGTTATCTTTGTAATGGCATATTTCAGTTGTCTATTTATAAACACTTGAATAGTATGGTATGTAATGTAATTGATCTTCTTCTCTATGGCATTTGAGATTAGGTCATGTTAATTATAAAAAGTTAATTTATATGGCTAAACATGATTTAATTCTAGTATAGTGAAGTGTAGAACTTGTATGCTTACAAAGATAACAAGGAAATCTTTTCCTAAGAATGTGAAAAGAAATATGAATTTGCTTGACTTGGTGCATAGTGATCTATGTGATTTTTATAGTTCTCCCTCTTTAGGGAAAAAGAAGTATATTATAACATTTATTGATGATTATTCACGTTATTGTTATGTATAGTTGCTGCCTTCTAAAAATGAGGCCATTGATAAATTCAAGATTTACAAAACTGAAGTTGAATTACAATTAGACTCTAAGATAAAGAGACTAAGGATCGATAGGGAATGTCCATCTTATTTCCAATCAATAGGCATAATTCATGAGACAACCACGGCTTATACACCACAACAAAATGGTGTAGAGGAAAGAAAAAATAGGACCTTAAAAGAAATGGTTAATTCCATGTTGTCCTATTCGGGTGATGATTTTTGGGGTGAAGCCATTTTAACGACTTTTCATGTTCTCAATCGAGTTCCTTTCAAAAACGAGGTAAGAACCTCATATGAGTTTTGGTTCAAAAGGAAACCAAACTTGAGTTATCTTAAAGTTTGGGGGTGTAGGGCAATTGTTAAAGTCCCAAGACCCAAATGAAAGAAATTGGGTGAAAGAGGAGTAGAATGCATCTTTATAGGCTATGCTCAATATAGGAAAGCTAAAAGGTTCTGTGTAGTATAACAGAATGACACATAGTCTATTAATTCGATTATAGAGTCAAAAGATGCAATATCTGATGAGAATAGATTCTCATTAAATCCAAGGTTTAAGTATTTGACTCCAAACACCAATTATAAAGAAACTGACCATTTAGAGATTGTTCCTAACGAGGATGATGAAAAATTAGCTGTAGATGGACCTTGTGCCTCTTCTTAACATCGTAGGAGCAGGAGAGTAAGAAAAGTAAAATCCTTTGGCTCTGATTTTTATGTCTATTTAGTTGAAGGGTCAAGGGAAACTACTTTGAATAGTTATTCCTTCATATATAATGCAAAAGAAATTCTCATTGAATTACTGTTTCATTATTTCTTTGAATCATCTTATCTTTGTTACTACAACATAAACCTTTCTAACAATCTAATAATGTAGAATATGATCCTTTGACTTTTGATGAGGTATTAAAGTCTCGAGATGCCCCCTTTTGGGAAGAGGCTACTAATGATGAGATGCAATCCATCATAGGAAATAATACTTGGGTTTTAACAGACTTACCTCCTAAATGTAAACCAATAACTGGTAAATGGTTGTTCAAAAGGAAAAGAAAACCGGATGGATCTATTTACAAAACCCGTTTTGTGGCTAGAGGATTTACTCAAAAAAAAAAAGGTATAGACTATTTTGATACCTATGATCTTATAGCTAGAATCTCCACAATTAGGCTTTTGATAGCCTTAGTGAATATTCATAAACTTATTATCCATCAAATGGATGTTAAGACCACATTTTTATATACAGATCTTGAAGAAAAGGTTTACATGAAACAACCCGAAGGGTTTGTTGTAAAAGGTCAAGAGCATAACGTTTGTAAACTTATAAAATTTTTGTATGGGCTCAAGCAAGCACCTAACAATGGTATCGTAAGTTTGATGATGTTGTTTTGTCAAATAGATTCATGTTGAATACCATGGACAAATGTGTTTATAGCAAATTTGATAATCACGGTAATGAAATTATTATTTGCTTATATGTTGATGATGTTAGTTTTGAATACTAAAAAGTTGAGCTTGTATGATATCTGTTTCCCAGTTATATCGATTAATTGTTTTAGCTACATCATATTATGTTTTACATATGTTGTCCACTTATATCAAGTGACTAGATGATGAGGTGTCTGGTGTGACACATTAGATCTCATTGTTGGTTAAAGTCTTGATATAGAAATCAGGCTCGTAACTGAGACAGTTTTGGTCAAACTATCATTTTATGTTTCTATGTGATTCTGAAATTAGTTGGTCTAAACTAATTGAATCATATAAATATGCCCAGGGCATATTAAGCATGCCCAGTGAGGTTTGAATTAACTTGTACTAATCATTAGTAGTTAAGTCGAACCTTGTATTCTATCTCTTAATCCCTAGACTTGAACAGACATGAAGATTAGACATAGTGTACTTTGATCTGATAAAGAGTGAGGTAACTTGAGGCCAATAGTCTCAGTAAGTTGGGAGCACGTATTTGATTGCTTGATGTGCTGTTGTTTGTTCGAAAAGAAACCATGTACCGGTGCGTCCGGGTTGATGGTGCTCCAGAGATGGCTCGTAAAGTTTATTGTACTAAACCTGGCCAGTGGAATTATGTCCGGTATAGTAGAAAGGTCGAGTGGTACTTGTCTCGGATAATAAGATGTCGATTAATTAGTTTATCATTAAATCAATATATTGACAAGCACTATATCTTTGATGTGAAAAAAATTAAAGAATAATTAATTTAGTTGTACTAGAAGCCATTCTGGTTTGGATAGTAGTGCCATAATTAATCCGTTAGTGGTACGATTAATTATGTATTGGTTAATTGACAAAGGTAGATTTATTTAATTAAGATATTAATTAATTCTTGTGTTAGTTGGTTATGAATCAGTCCAGGAACTGGATTAAGGATAAGTGAATCCTTGTATCAATTGGATATGAATCAGTCCAGGAGTAGGATTAAAGTAAAACACAAACCCAATAGGAAGACCGATCTTTTTCCAACTTAAGGTCTCTCTTGTAACTCTATAAATAGATATAGAGGGCCAACAACACAAGACACAAGTCTAAGTTTCAGAACAACAGAAACTTAGAGAGAGAAAAACCTAGAGAGAGAAATCAAAAGACTTCTCTCTTAAGAATCGGTTCAAGCAAGCAGGCAGCAGAAGCCTTAAGACCAGTGACGGCGTAGCAGCTTTTTCTCTCGGACCTTTGGTGGCACATCATCTTCACGCGCGGCAAGCGGCGAACTCCGAGCAGCGCGTTAACTCCACGCGCAGCGGCGGCGGCTTCGGCTAGGTTTTTCTCCGGCGAGCTTTTCTTTTGGATTTCTTGGTGTTGATCATTTCGTTTGGTAGACAATTGCCCACACAATTTCCTGACGAGTCTAGAGTCATACAAGAGATTTTTTTGAGAACACGCTTCGAATGTTAATTTTTTTCCTTCCGCTTTTAATTTGAATTATTTTGTTATGTGTTAACAAATCGAATAAGGTATAACTAAGATCCTGTGCAATGGTGTTTCAAAAGGGTTTGAATAGTATTGCAGTAGTGTCTGGGCTTGTGATTGATTTCTGATACCGGAATGCAATGCACGAAAGTGAAATTTTTTATCGGGTCCGGGCGGATAATTCCTTAAATTGGTATCAGAGCTAAGGTTTTGGCTCTACTTTATTTGATTTGTTTGCATGGTTTTTATATGCAGGTGGTTTGTTTATCCCGGCTATTATGGTTTGCGTTTGTATAGGTTAAATTAAGCTCTGGGACATGTCCGGATGGTGTTTTTTTATATGAATGCTTGTAATACTAAAACCACGTGCTGGAAGCCATGTAGGATTAGATTAAATCTATAGTAGCATTTTATCTATGTAATTGTCCATTTATTTTTCTAGAAATCAAGCCTTGTATTTAGGAAATTTATGTAATCAAAGACGTTGTTGTTAGTGACTTGAATTCGTGGGTTTTTAGTTTATCATAATTTGGGTAATTCTAAGGAGTACGTAGAAAATCAAGCAAATCTGGGCGAATTACAAGAAAACCAAATAACGAAGTGGGAGCGGCGTTGAAGAGGTGAAGCCGACGAAAAACTCACCGGCAGAAACGCCCGGGCAGTAGCACCGCTGCGAGAGAGACAACACCGTGCGTGCGCTGGTGATGCGTCGCACTTGTGCGGCACTGGTATGAAGGAAATAGATCTAGGCCGGGCTAAACCGAAAATCTTACTTTCGTGCTATGTATTCCAGAATCGAAGACTTTCGATCTAGCTCAGGCTTAAAATCATTTCCCCTGAACGGATCTAGGCCTATACTAATTTGATTTATTAAAATGACACAGAAAAATTTAATCCTTAATAAAAGTGAAAATCTTAAAGATTATACCTTTGAAGTGTGTCCCTTGCAATAAGAAAACCCAAAATCAAGAAACAGCGAATACCATCAAAAATCCAGAGAATGACTCATACAACTCCGAAATCGGTTGGGCAATTAGCTTCGGAGTGGCTAATAGCACTAACAAATAAATTCGAAAGAAACCCGCTTCGAAAAACTCGATCTAACTAAACAGATCATTGCCCAGACAGGACCTGTGCTAGCCGCCGGTTGCCTGACCGCCGACCGCCAATCTTCTGCCGGAGAACAACTCCGTCCGACCATGATCCAAACCTTGGCAAACTCGGATGAACGAGCCAAAGGATCAGCACGACAGAATGAGGCTGCTCACGACACCCGTTGACTGAATAGTCATCAGAAGTTCTCTCTCTAGGTTTGACTTTCTCACTCTAGGCAACTTAGCCTCCAAGGTTTCTTAATATCTTAAGTGCCTAACATTAGCTATTTATAAGGAGGTTCAAGAGAGAACTAGTGGGCTTTTGAGTTGGGCCTTAGTGTTGAAAGTTCATTGACATCTTAGCCTTCCCTAGAGACTAATCAACTCCAATCGAACCTTTTAAATTAATTTCTTAACCCACCTCGTTACTTAAATTCAATCTAGCCCTTAGGATTATTTTGTACCACCCACTTTTTCAATTAAATATTAATTAAATATTTAGGATTAATTAATTCACTTTGTCGACTAGTCCAACGCATAATTAGTCGTACCACTAACAGACCAATTATGGAACTACTGCTCAAAAACGAATTTACTTCGCGGTCACTTTATTATTCTTCTATCTCCCCACATCAAAGATCTAGTGCTCGTCGATTCATAAATTTACTTACAAATTAATTCATCGACTTCTTGGTATTCGAGATTAGTACCACTCGACTTTCTTATTATACAGGACATAAAGTCCACCAGCCGGGTTTAGTATAATAAACCTTTCCAGCTCATCTCGGGAGCACCATCAACCTAGTGAACCGGTACATGGATTCTTTCGACTAGCAACGGCACACAAATAAGTCAAATACCGCATACCCAACCTACCGAGATCTAGGCCTCAATTGACCGCACTCTTTGGCAAATCAAAGCATACGATATCTAACTCTCGTGCCCGCTCTAATCTAGGGATTAAGAGATTAGAATAATTGGTTCGAATTATCTATGCCAATCAGTACAAATTAATTCAATCCCGAACAGGTCATGCTCAATATGTCCCGGGCACATCCATATGATTTAATTAGTCTAGACAAACTAATTTTGAAATCACACGATAATCTAAACCAATAGTATGTTCAAACTATTTCAGTTACGACCATCTGTTTATATATCATTACTTTAACCAATAACGAGATCTACTGTGATTTTCTACACCTCGTTATCTAAATATATGATATAAAGGAACAAATTTAATATTGAAACAAAACGATATGTCAACTGGGTATTAGTTTTTGATACAAGCGATAGCTTTTCAGTATTCAAAACTAACAATCTCCCACTAATACTCAAAACTATACTCTCAAGTACAAAAAACACTGTTCAATCCATTTATTACACTGTTGTCATAATGAAAGCTACAAAACACCCTTAGCTCAATCACATGGCTCTCTTAAGAATCTGACTCCCATGCCCTCCACATGACTCTTTAAGACCTTTGGGGTCATTGCTTTCATGAAAGGATCTGCAAGTTTGTCTCTGATGCTATCTTGGTCACGGTCACGTCTCTCTTCTTTACAATCTCTCGTATCAGGTGGTACTTGTGCTCTATGTGTGTACTCGCCTTGTGGGCTCGTGGATCTGCAAGGTTGTCTCCTGACTGTGATAGACATCGGCAATTCAGGGACCACATCTAAGTCCACCAGGAAGTTCCTGAGCCATACAGCTTCTTTCCCTGCCTCTGCTGCAGCAACGTACTCAGTCTCCATGGTGGAGTCCGCCATGCATTTTTGCTTGACACTCCACCATACTATGGCTCCACCTCCCAGAGTAAACACAAACCCAGAGGTAGACTTACTCTTGTCCATATCACATTGAAAGTCCAAATCTATGTAACCCAATGGAACTAGCTCCTGCGCTCGATAAATCAAGACATGATCTCTCGTTCTACGCAAGTACTTGAGAATGCATTTGGTTGCCTCCCAATGAGCCTTCCCAGGGTTACTCTGATATCTACTAACCAAGCTAACGACAAAGCAAATACCAGGCCTAGTGCATAACATAGCATACATGAGACTACTCACTGCAGATGCATAGCCTTCATTGCATCTATCTCCTCGGCAGTCTTGAGACACTACTCATTTGATAAATGCACTCCATGCCTGAAATGTAGTGAACCCTTCTTAGAGTTCTGCATGTTAAAACGGGTCAGAATCGTGTCTATGTATAAAGCCTAAGAGAGTGTCAGAGAACATCTCCTATGATCTCGAATAATCTTGATCCTAAGGATATATCTGAAAGATTTTGGTAGGATCTGGGTTTGCACTTTCTCGATTTACCACGCAACAAAAATTTCTATTAAAGCGGAATCTTAGAAAAGTACCTTTGAAGCGTGACTTGGTGATTCTCTTGTATGCCTCAAGACTATAACTTCACGTTGTGTGGGAAACGAACTAGAAGTTAATTGATCAGCTATCACCACAACTCCACCTGCCAGAAAAATTCAGCACCTCCGCACCTAGCACGTACTGCAAACGCACTTCCCGGAGAGAGAGAAAACAACACGCGGGGCTGCCAAGAGGAAGGAAAATTTCGGCCACTTCCAAGAAAATCCAGCCACCCCACAATGCTCAAAAATCCGACTTTGAGATGAGAAAGAATTTCTCTCTCTAGGATTTTATCTCTCTAGAAATCCTGTGGATTAATTGTATGAATTTTCATTCTTGAATAACTGATCCCTTGTCTATTTATAGAGTTACAAGAGAGACTCCAAGTTGGTTTAGGATTGGTCTTCCTAATGGGTTTAGGTAATGAATTAGTTTCCAAATCCAATTAGGCAACCAATCTGATAGGATAACCAAATCCTACTGGATTCCTAATCTCTAGGATTTCCTAATTCCAATTGAAACTTAAGACTTAATTAATTAATTAAATAATTCCACTTTGTTAATTACTTAATTAACCCTTAGGAATTAATTAAATAATTCCACTTTGTTAATTACTGAACTAACTCTTAGGAATAATTAATTAATTAAATCTACCTATTCAATTAACCCATTACAAAATTAATCGTACCACTAACGGATTAATTTTGGCACTACCATCATACACCAGAATTGCTTCCGGAACAACTTAATTAAATTATATTCATTTAATCTCCCCACATCAAAGATATAGTGCTCGTTAATTAAAATTAATTTACTGATAAATTAATTAATTAACTTCTTTAATTCCGAGACTAGTACCACTCGACCTTTTTACTCTACCGGACATAAGTCCACTGGCCGGATTTAGTACAATAAACATTTCGAGCTCATCTCGGGAGCACCATCACCCCGGACGCACCGGTACATGGTTTCCTTTCGACCAGCAGTAGCACACCAAGTAACTAAACACGCGAACCCAACCCACCGAGACTATTGGTCACATTCGACCTCACCCATTGGCAGATCAAAGTACACTATGTCTAATCCTCATGCCCACTCGAGTCAAGGGATTTAGAGATAGAATACAAGGATCGATTTGTCTATTGAATCAGAACAAGACAAATCATTCCTAAGAGTCAAGTTCAATATGCCCCGGGCATATCTATATGATTCAATTAGTTTATACAAACTAATTACCTGAATCACATAATAACCTAAACTGACAGTTTGTCCAAAACTGTCTCGGTTACGAACCTCATTTATATATTATGTCTTTCAATCAATGATGAGATCTACTGTGTCGCACCAGACACCTCATCATCTACTTACATAATATAAATAGACATAAACATGCACAACTAAATATAATTGAAACACAAATCGATATATTAAACTGGGAAACTGTACAATACAAGCATAGCTTATGTATTCTACTCCAACAATATCTAGCCTCTCCCAAGTCCTTCATATCAAATTGCTTGGACAACCATGCCTTTCTGTCTGACAACACCTTC
Organism: Knoxia roxburghii; assembly: GCA_030378225.1. NCBI lineage: Eukaryota > Viridiplantae > Streptophyta > Magnoliopsida > Gentianales > Rubiaceae > Knoxia > Knoxia roxburghii. The sequence goes on along the minus strand of CM059420.1, from coordinate 35,838,327 downwards.
TTACTGTTGCCAATAAGAAGGATATCATCTATGTAAAGTACGAGGAATACCACCATATCACCATCACGCCTGCGGTATACACACTGCTCATCCGGACAGTGAGTGAATCCATAGGACTAGATAACCTTGTCAAAATGTATGTTCCAAGTTCTGGATGCTTGTTTAAGTCCATAGATGGACCTCTTGAGCTTGCATACCTTGTGGTCTTGGCCTTGAACAATGAAACCCTCTGGTTGCTGCATAAATATGGTCTCCTCAAGACTTCCATTAAGGAAAGTTATCTTGACGCCCATATTTCAAATCTCATAATCAATATGAGCAGCTATGGCCGAAAGAATCCGGATCGACTTAAGCATGGCTACCGGGGAAAATGACTCCTCATAATGGATACCCTCTTTCTGAGTATACCCTTTCACCACAAGCCTAGCCTTAAAGGTCTCAACCCTCCAGTCTGATCGTTTCTTTCGCTTGTAGACCCATTTGCACCCAATAGGTCAAAACCCATCACGAAGGTCTACCAGCTCCCAGACTTGATTTGAGTCCATAGAACCCATCTCAGCAATCATCGCTCTCTGCCAAGAATTTGCATCTTTATCCTTGAGAGCCTTATTGTAGCTAACTGGGTCTGGTTCATGAGCGCCAGGGATAAAGTCTGAAAACTCACCCAAACCTATGTACCTCTTGGCTGTCTGATAACCCCTCCCACTATGACGAGGCATAGCCTGTGTAGGTGCATCATCTGTGATAGTACGTGCAGTACTCTGTGGTGTGTCATTCTGTACTTGTGCATCTAGAATACTCGACTGACCCCTAAGCTCTTCTAGTATGATTTTGCTACTGTGCTTGTGATCTAAAACATAATCCTCCTCTAGAAATCTGTCATTGGTGCTGATCACCATTTCTGATCCTGAGGACTATAAAATGGACTACCTTTCATTCCTTTGGGGTAGCCTACAAATAGTATAACCTCTGACCTCGCATCTAACTTGCCTGTATCTACCTTAAGCATATGTGCTGTGCAACCCCAGATCCCGAGATGTCTCAAACTAGGCTTTTGCCCAGTCCACAATTCCACAGGGGTCATAGGCATAGAGTTAGATTGTATGAGAATAAGGATATATGATGTTGTCTCCAAGGAATATCTCTAAAACGAATTGGGCAACTCACTATAACTCATTATCGATCTAACCATATCTATAAGAGCCATGTTCCTCCTCTTTGCTACACCATTCTGCTAGGGTGTGCCAAATGCAGACAACTGGGACTGAATACCCTCATCTGACAAATAGGTCATAAATTCACTAGAGAGGTATTCACCACGATGATCATATCGTAGGGTCTTGATACTCTTACCATGATGTTTCTCCATATATGCCTTAAACTCTTTGAACTTGCCAAAGCATTCAGACTTGTGGTGCATCAAGTAAATATATCCATATCTAGAGTAGTCATCTGTGAATGTCACGAAATACTCATAACCACCTCTAGCCCGAACTGACATAGGTCCACACAAGTCAGAGTGAACCAACTCTAAAACCTCTTTGCCCTATACCCATTTTCCTTGAAAAGCCTCTTAGTCATTTTACCCTCCAAGCAGGACTCACAGGTTGGATAACTGTCAATCTCCAATGAGCCCAAGGGCCCATCATTGACCAACCTCTAAATCCTACTAAGATTGATATGACCTAGTCTTAGGTGTTAAAGATAAGTCTGCTTCAAAGGGGAAGATTTCTTTCTCTTATTATGATTCGATGATGTGTCATTAATTTCTATTTTTGCACTACTGGGGAGTTAGTTTTAATCAGAAACAAATTGTCAACCAATGCACCGGAATACATAAATTTCTTGTTCTTTCTAATAATAACATAATCGTCAGAAAAGACAAACTTATCACCATCCAAAATTAGCTTAGAAACTGAAAGCACGGTCTTCCTAAAGCTGGGTACATAAAGACAATATCTCAAAACTAAAACAGAATCTGATACTCTGGTAATATCGCCCAAGTAGGCCTGCAAATCACTATCTCTAAGCAGTTAGGTCACTTGGAACCCCTGCAAAGAATTACAAACATGATCAGTGACTTCTGAATCCACACACCAAGTATCTGTGGGAATCACCGCTAAACATATCTAAGTAACAAAGGTTAAATTGCTCATACCTCTAGGCTTTGGGCAGTCCTTCTTCTAGTGCCTGCTTTGCCACATCTGAAACACTTGCCTTTTGGCTTGTGCTTCTTGGGTCTATGATCAGCACCTACTTTCTGGCCCTTATTCCACTTATGTTTCCTGGCTTTGGGCCCAACAGAGGAACCTGAAGGTCCAACAGTAGCCAAAGCTTGCTTCTTTTCACCGAAGAGGCATTCAGCAGACACCAACGGAGGCAAGAGCTCGGGCAAAGTATACTGATGCTTGTTCATGTTATAGTTCAAATGAAATTGCTCAAAACTGGGAGGCAAGCTCTAGAGAATGATATCACACTGTGTCTCACAATCAATGTCATCTCTCAATACCTCAATCTCATTGATGTTGCTATTCATGCCCAGTACATGATTTCTCACCGAGGTTCCTTCAGCCATCTTGGCATTCATAAGTTTCCTCATAGCTGATTGTCTGGCTGTTTTGCCCTGATGTCCAAACATATTCTTGAGGTTGGTAAGCATATCGTAGGCTGAGGTCATAAACTGATGCTGGTGCTGCAACACATTTGACATAGAAGCCAAAATGTAGCACCTGGTAATCTCATCAGCTTTCTTTCACCTCGTAAATGCCTCCTTTTTCTCAGGGGTGGCATCATCTCTGGGCTCAGGAGGGCACTCCTCAGTGAGCACGTACTTGTAACCCTCTGCAGTAAGGACAATGTCCAGGTTACGCTTCCAATCAATGTAATTAGGACCGGTGAGTTTGTTTTGATTCAGAATGATAGCAAGTGGATTGAATGACATATCGACAAACTGAAAAATAAACAGTCAAGTTTCAGTATTCTTTTTCGAAAATATTGATATCCTCAAAACAATATAATCTCTCACCAACATCTCTCACACCGGGATTAACTCAGGTTACGCGGGTGAAATTCTACGCTAAGCCACATTCGTTCGAGAAAAACCTGAGTCCATTAATTTCACTATGTGACCAACGATCTTTTCATCAATGAAATTAATAGTTGGTGATTTTAGCTGCACACATAAGTAATGTGACCTCGCGGGAGGAATATTACAAACGGTACACTAAGTGTATGCCATTACTTGACTTTTAAGTTTGTTACTTAGGATACTAATGCGCCTCAGCAGAAAGGGTGTCGCAAGGTTCTCCAATTAAACTCACTATAGTCATCCCTTTAGAATTCAATATTGTGATCTCGTGAATTGAAGACTTATCCGCATGGAGAAAAGCCCTTGGCAACACGTAGGTCTATCAACATCACATATGAATTTGTAATGGAGGCCATGGGGATATTAACCAGTCCGCTCCCACTTAGATTTTTAATTTTAGGATTTTTACGTTTTAACATGCAATATCTTAAATTAAGAATATTCGCACCCATAAAACCGTTGGAGTTTTAATATGTGAATAATCTACCTTAGTTAATTGCACGTATTAAAAACTGTTTGTTTTCGATCATGTATAAAACATAAAACAAAAACACACAAGCAATGAAAAGGATATAAAACGGGAAATATGTAATTAAATATTTCCCGAATATTATGGCCTTCTCAATCGTCACTTCCTTTGATGCCTTGTTGACACATCCCGTCGCGTCGCTCCCACTTTTTATTTAGATTCCTCTCAATTCGTCTGGGTTTTCTCAATTTTCTATGTAATTAGGAATCATCCAAAATTACAATAAACCAAAACTCACGAATATAAGTTACCCGCAATAATGTATTCGTCATAATACATAAATTTCTATATACAAAGGCGTTCTAGGAATTTAAAGATGACAACATTAGATTAAATCCTACTACAAGATTCATCTAATCCTACACGGCTTCCAGCTCGAGGTTATTACTATTACAAACATTTCCATTCAAAATAAGAATGAGCACGGACATATCCCGGGGTTTATGAATGAAAGTAAATACCATAATAGCCAGGAATAATAACCACCTGTTAATGAAATAACATAGCCAAAACAAAGCTGTGTAATAAATCAAACAAATATAAAGCCAAAACACTCGCTCTGATACCAATTTGAAGACACAGATCTAGCCCGGGCTAAACCAAAAATCTTACTTTCGTGCTATACATTCCAGAATCGGAGACTTTTGATCTAGCTCAGGCTTAAAATCATTTCCCCTTAATGGATATGAGCTTATACTAATTTGATTTATTAAACGACACGAAAAAATTGAATCTTTAATAAAAGCATAAATCTTAAAGATTATACCTTTAAAACGTGTCCCTGCAATAAGAAAACCCAAAGCCAGGAAACAGTGAATACCACCAAAAATCCCAAGAATGACTCCTACAACTCTGAAATCGGGTGGGCGATTAGCTACAAAGCGGCTAATAGCACTAACAAAGAAATCTGAAAGAAAATCTCTTCGAAAAACTCGATCTGCCTAAACAGATCATTGCCCGGACAAGACCTGCGCTAGGAGGAATGAGCCAAAGGATCAGCATGACAGAACGAGGCTGCTCGCGGCACCGGTTGATTGAACAGTCGCCGAAAGTATGATCCTGGCGGCTGCGATCACAAATCACAGCAGAAAGGCAGGGCACAGTCAAAAAATTGAAGGGACTAATCGAGGGACAAAACGGGCTGAGTTATTTCGAAGAAGAAAATTTTCCAATCCGATTTTGAAAGAAAACTTCAACGATAAAGATGAAGGTCTCTCTCTAGGCTTGACTTTCTTACTCTGGGCAACTTAGCCTCTAAGGTTTCATAATGTCTTTAAGTGCCTAACACTAGCTATTTATAGGGAGTTCCAAGGGATACCTAATGGGCTTTTGAGTTGGGCCTTAGTGTTGGACTTTCGTTGACCTCTTAGCCTTCCGTAGACTAATCAACTCCAATCGAACCTTTTAAATTAATTTCTTAACCCACCTCGTTAGTTAAATTCAATCAAGCCCATTTAAATTATTTCGTATAACCCACATTGTCAATTAAATATTAATTAAACCTTTAGGATTAATTAATTCTCTTTGTCAATTAGTCCAACACATAATTAGTCATACCACTAACAGACCAATTATGGAACTGCCGCTCAAAAAGGAATTTACTTCGCGCTCACTTTATTATTCTTCTATCTCCCAACATCAAAGATCTAATGCTCGTCAATGCATAAATTTGCTAACAAATTAATTCATCGACTTCTTAGTATCCGAGATTAGTACCACTCGACTTTCTTATTATACCGGACATAAAGTCCACCGCCCGGGTATAGTATAATAAACCTTTCAAGATCATCTCGGGAGCACCATCAACCCGGTGAACCTGTACATGGATTTCTTCGACTAGTAACGGCACACAAAGAAGTAAAGCACCGCATACCCAACCTACCGAGACCTAGGCCTCAATTGACCGCACCCTTTGGCAAATCAAAGCATACGATATCTAACTCTCGCGCCCGCTCTAATCTAGGGATTGAGAGATTAGAATACTAGGTTAATTCAATCTCTAACAGGTTGTGCTCAATATGCCCCGGGCACATCCGTATGATTTGATTAGTCTAGACAAACTAATTTCCGAATCACACGATAACCTAAACCGATACCATGTTCAAACTATCTCAGTTACGAGCAGCTGCTTATATATCATTACTTTAACCAATAACAAGATCTACTGTGCTTTTCTACACATCGTTGATATATGCTATAAATGAAAAAATTTAATACTAAAACAAAATGATATGTCAACTGGGTATTAGTTTTTTATACAAGCAATAGTTTTTCAGTATTCAAAACTAACATTAGACACCAGCGCAAGGGCGTTGCCCTAGCTGATGCCCGTGTACGGCCTAGCTGGAGCAAGGCTGCCAGGGCGGGCTATGTGCGTGACTCGTGCGCACAGGCTGTGCGCGCGGCCTACGTCGTTCGTGTGGGCCCATTTAACCCATCAGAGTGACGTGATGGGAAGCAAGACAAGGCAACAGATGGAAGCGACATGCGGAATTAAAGCCATAATAGTCAGAAAATTTATTTTACGTATTTATTTCCCACTTTCTTATTGTTTTTAAATGCATGCTTACATGTTTTAATTAATACTTTATTTTTATGCATGATTAAAGCATATGGTTTTATAGTTGCTTATAACTTAGGATTAGTTAATTGCATGTTAAAACCAGAAAACTCTCATTTTGAAAATCTAAGTGGGAGCGGGTTTAAATTGATTAATTAACATAGCCTCCATTATGAGTTCATATGTGATATGGGTAGACTTGCGCGCTGGCATTAGAGCCTTCTTCCATAACGGATGAGTCTAATTCATAAGATCACTACAGTGAATTTCTAAGTAAGATGACTATAGTAAGTTAAATTGGAGAAATGTGATACCCTCTCCAACTGAGGCACACTATCCTTGGTAACAAGCTTAGAAGTCACTAAGTGGCATACACTTAGTGTACAATCAGTAGTATTCCTCTCATCCAGGTCACACTATTTCTGTGTATGGCCGAAGAGACCTACTATTAATTTTATTGATCAATAGATTATTTAGTCCGATAGTAAAATTAATGAACTTAGGTTCTTCTCAAATGAATGTGGACTAATGTAAATGTTCACACTGTCGTAACTTGCGTGTATCCCGGTGGATGAGATGTTGGTGGATATATTATATTGTTATTTATGAGGGTACAATATTTTTGAATTTTTTGTTCTGATTTACTGAAACATGTCTGTTTATTTATTATTCAATTATTTGATATGGCATTTAATCTGTTGTCTATTATACTGAAAGCGAACAAGTTAACTAGCACTAATAATATCGAATGGAAATGCAACTTAGACATTGTCCTAACGGTTGAGCAATACAAGTTGGTGCTCACAGAACCATGTCCTCCTACGCCTGCTGATGAATCTACTGATGAACAAAAGAGGCATATCAGAGGTGGAGGAAAGCTAATGAGATGGCGTGTTGCTACATCTTGGCTTCTATGTCAAGTGTTTTGCAGCATCAACATAAGTCAATGCTTACCGCCCAACAGATGATGTTGAATCTCAGAGAAATGTTCAGACATCAAGATCGAGCAGCTAGGCAAGTAGCTATGAGTAAACTCATGACTACAAGAATGAAAGAAGACACCCCTGTGAGAGATCATGTACTTGAGATGATTAGCAACATCAATGAAATAGAGGTGTTGGGAGGTGAAATCGACCATCAGAGTCAAGTTAATATCATCATCCAAAGCTTGCCTCAGAGTTTTGAGCAATTTAGGTTGAACTATAATATGAACGAGATACTCTGGTTGAGCTCTTAACGTCATTGGTGTTGGCTGAAGGTCTTTTTCGAGAGAAAAATCAAGCTTTAGTCACTGTCAAAGCTTCAAGTTCTTCTTCTGCGTCTAAGAGCAAGAACAAGAAGAAGGCTAAGAAGGCTAATCAGGCACAGAAACTTGTGCCAAAACCAGATCTCATGAAGAAGAAGAAGCTGAAAAGCAAGTGCTTCAAATGCGGTTAGACGGGACATTGGAAGTCCGATTTCCCAAAGCTTAAAGGTATGACAATTTCAGCATTAATTACTGAGACATGTTTAATGGTGATTCCCAAAAATACCTAGTGTATGGATTCGGGAGCCACTAATTATGTTTGTAATTCTTTGCAGGGGTTTTAGGTAACCCGGAAGCTTAGAAGTGGCGAGTTTGAAGTCTACTTGGGCGACACTACAGAAGTGCCAGTAGAAGCAGTGGGAATAGTCTATTTTTTGAAAACAGTAGTACTTTGATTTTAAAGAATTATCTTTATATACCGAGTTTTAGACAGAACTTGATTTCAGTTTCTAAACTCATCAAGAATGGTTATAAGTTTATTTTTTCGAATGATTCTGTTGTAGTTAGTAAGAATGAAAAACTTATTTGTTATGGTTCATTAGTAGATAATTTGTTTTTGATAAAATCAAACTCTCATGTTGCGCAAAACATAGAAAATAACGCATTATTGAACATAAATATGAGAAAAGAACTGTCTGAGACGAACCAAACATATCTTTGGCACCTTAGAATAGGCCACATTAACCTTAGTAGGATTCAGAGGATGGTCAATGATAGACCTTTAAGTTCATTAGAGATTGACAACTATTCAACCTGCGAATTATGCTTGGAATGTAAGATGACCAAGTGACCTTTTAAGGCGAAGGGGTATAGGGCCAAAGAAGAGTTAGAACTGGTTCACTCTGATTTGTATGGACCAATGTCTACACAGGTGAGAGAAAGGTATGAGTATTTTGTGACATTCACATATGACTATTCAAGATACGGATACATTTACCTAATGCACCACAAGTCCGAATACTTTGGTAAGTTTGAAGAGTATCGGGCAGATGTAGAGAAACATCATGGTAAGAGTATCAAGTCACTACGATCAGATCATGGTGAAGAATACTTTTCGGGCAAATTTTGAGAATACCTTGCAGAAGTTGAAATTCAGTCTCAGTTATCTACACCTGACACACCCCAGCAGAATGGTGTAGCAGAGAGAAATAGAACTCTTATGGAGATGGTAAGATCAATTTGAGTTATAGTGATTTGCCTATTTCGTTTTGGGGTTATGCCTTAGAAACAGTAGCTTACATTCTAAATCTTGTACCATTTAAATCCGTGCCTTCAACCCCTATGGAGTTGTGGTCTGGGCAAAAATCCAGTGTCAAACACCTCATAATTTGGGGTTGTCTAGCACGTGTGCTTAAGGCAGACGTGGGTAAGTTAGATGCAAGAACATAAATAATGTTGTTTTTAGGATATCGCAGAAGAACCAAAGGTGGTTTATTTTATAGTCCTAAATATCATAATGAGGTAGTCAAAAAAAAACTCCAGATTCTTATAAGCAAACTATATTCTAGATCACAAGCCCAGTAGTAAGATCATACTAGAGGAACTTAGGGAACAATCTAAAACTTCAGATACACCAGCACAAGTAGATAAACCACAGAATACTGCACAAGATGTCACAAATTATGTGTCTACACAAGTGGTGTCTCATCATAGTAGGAGGGTTGTGAGACAACCCGAGAGATACGTGGGCTTGGAAGAGTCATTAGACTTAGTCCCAGGCACGCATGAACTAGATCTCATCAACTACAATAAGGATCTCCGAGATAAAGATGTAGAATCTTGGCAAAAGGCAATGATATCTGAGATGGGTCAATGGACTCTAATCAACTTTGGGAACTTGTGGACCTGCCTGATTGTTTCAAATCCATTGGATGCAAGTGGGTCTACAAATACAATAGAAGACCTAAAGAAAAGGTTAAAAAATTAAAGCTAGGCTTTTGTCGAAGGGGTATACTTAGAAAAAAATTATCGATTATGAGGAAACGTTCTCCCCGGTGGCTATGTTTAGGTCGATCCGGATTCTCTTGGCCATAGCTGCTCATTTAGATTATGAGATATGGCAGATGGATGTTAAGACAGCTTTCCTTAACGGAAGTCCTGAGGAAACCATCTTCATGCAGCAACTAGAGGGATTCATTGCAAACCAAGAGCATAAGGTTTGCAAGCTTAAGTGATCTATCTACGGACTTAAGCAAGCATCCAGATCTTGGACCATCCAGTTTGTTGAGGTAATCTAGTCCTACGGATTTACTCAATGTCCGGATGAGCAATGTGTATATCACAGGCGTGAGGGAAATGCGGTGGTGTTTATTGTATTTTATGTAAATGGCATTCTACTTATTGGCAACAGTAAGAAAGTGTTATCATACATAAAGTCATGGTTGTCCAAACAGTTTGATATGAAAGACTTGGGAGAAGCTGGACATATCCTTGGGATCAAGATCATTCGAGATCGTAGGAAATATTCACTAACACTCTTCAGGCTTCATACATAGATGCTATTATGGCTCAATTCAACATGCAAGACTCCAAGAAAGCTTTACTACCTTTTAGACACGAAGTGTATCTATCTAAAGAACAGTCTCCAAAGACTGCTGAGGAGATAGAGACCATGAAGACAGTTCCTTATACTTCTGCAGTAGAAAGTCTCATGTATGCAATGTTGTGTACGAGACCTGATATTTGCAATGTTGTTGGCATGGTTAATAAATATCAGAGTAACCCCGAAAAAGCTCATTGGAAAGTTGTAAAATGCTTCCTAAAGTATTTACACAAAATGAGGGACCAAGTATTGGTCTATCAAGCGTTTGAGCTTATCCTTAGAGGTTACACAGATTCAGATTTCTAAGGCGATAGAGATAAGAGCAAGTCTACCTCTGGGTTTGTGTTTACTTTGGGAGGTGGAGCCATAGTTTGGCGAATTGTCAAGCAGAAATACGTGGCGGAACCTACCATAAAAGCTGAGTATGTCGCAGCATTAGAGGCAGCGAAAGAAGCTGTGTGGCTCAAGAACTTCCTGGTGAATTTAGACGTGATTTCTGAGTTACCGTGGTCAATCACAGTGTTCTGTGATAACAATGGTGCAGTAGCCAACTCCAGAGAACCATGAGCCCACAAGGTGGGTAAACACATAGAGTGCAAACATAATATGAGAAATCGTAAAAAGAAGAGACGTGGTCATGACGAAGTTAGCGTCAGCAGAAAACCTTGCAGATCCGTTCACGAAGACATTGATTGCAAAAGTCTTTGAAGCTCACGTAGAGGGGACGGGAATCAGATGCTTAGTTGAGCCATGACAGTTCTCTAGTTGTTAGTATAGTAGTAGGATTTTCGAATTTTTTAGCTGATTTTTCGAAATTTCAGTTTGTTGTACTTAAAAGCACATCTTTGAGTATTAGTGGGAGATTGTTAGTTTTGAATACTGAAAATCTAAGCTTGTATGAAAACTATTTCTCAGTTATCAATTAATTGTTTTAGTTAAATCATATTATGGTTTACATATGTTGTCCACTTATATCAATTGACTAGATGATGAGGTGTCTGGTGTGACATAATATATCTCATTATTGGTTAAAGTTTTGATATATAAAAGGCTCGTAACTGAGACAGTTTTGGTTAAACTGTCATATTAGGTTATTATGTGATTATGAAATTAGTTGGTCTAGACTAATTGAATCATATAGATATGTCCGGGGCATATTGAGCAAGACCATTGAGGTTTGAATTAACTTGTACTGATCATTAGTAGTTAAGTCGAACCATGTATTCTATCTCTTAATCCCTAAACCTGAACAGGCATGAGGATTAGACATAGCGTACTTTGATCTGCTAAAGAGTGAGGTCACTTGAAGCCAATAGTCTCAGTAGGTTGGGTGCGCGTGTTTGTTTGCTTGATGTGTTGTTGTTTGTTAGAAAGGAAACCATGTACCGGTGCGTCCGGGTTGATGGTTCTCCCGAGATGATCTCGTAATGTTTATTGTACTAAACCTGGACAATGGACTTATGTCCGGTATAGTAAAAAGGTCCAATGGTATTAGTCTTGGATAATAAGAAGTCGATTAATTAATTTATCAGCAAGTTAATATGTTGACGAGAACTATATATTTGATGTGGGAAGATTAAAGAATAATTAATTTAGTTGTACTAGAAGCAATTCTGGTTTAGATGGTAGTGCTATAATTAATCCGTTAGTGGTACTATTAATTATATATTGGTTAATTGGCAAAGGTAGATTTAATTATTTAAGATATTAATTAATCCTTGTGTCAGTTGGTTGTGAATCAGTCCAGGAACTGGATTAAGGATAAGTGAATCCTTGTATTAGTTTGATGTGAATCAGTCCAGGGGTATGATTGAAGTAAAACACAAACCCAATAGGAATACCAAACCTTTTCCAACTTAAGGTCTCTCTTGTAACTCTATAAATAGACATAGAGGGTCAACAACACAAGACACAAGTCATAAGTTTCAGAACAACAGAAACTAAAAACCTAGAGAAAGAAATCAAAAGACTTCTCTCTCAAGAATCGGTTATAGCAAGCAGGTGGTGTCAGGTTTAAGACCTACGGCAGTATAACATCTTTTTCTCTCTGACCTCCAGTGGAGCGTCATCTTCACGCGCGGTGGCGGCTCCAGCTGGGTTTTTCTCCTGCGAGCTTTTCATGTGGATTTCTTGGTGTTGATCCGTTCGTTTGGTAGACAATTGCCCACACAATTTCCTGACGAGTCTAGAGTCAAACAAGAGATTTTCTTTAGAACACGCTTCAAAGGTCAATTCTTTTCCTTTCGTTTTTAATTAGAATTATTTTGTTGTGTGTTAACAAATCGAATAAGGTAGAACTAAGATCATGTGCAATGGTGTTTCAAAAGGGTTTGAATACTATTGCACTAGTGTCTGGGCTTGCGATTGATTTCCGATTCTGGAATGCAATGCATGAAAGTGAAATTTTTTATCGGGTCCGGGTGAATAATTTCTTTCAGATGACATGTTAATCTTTGGAACTGACTTAGGATAAGTGGAATGGACTAAGTCATTTCTTTCTTCTAAATTTTCCATGAAAGATATGAGAGAAGCGGATGTCATCCTTGGAATAAGGATTCAAAGGGACAATCATAAATTGATATTGACTCAATCTCATTATATTGAGAAAATCCTTAAAAGGTTGAATGTGAATGATTGTTCTACTCTTATGAAAAAACCTATGGACCCAAGTGAGAAGTTATTGCCTAATAAAGGCAATCCGGTGTCTCAAAATTTGAATATTCTAGGGTAATAGGTTGTTTAATATATGTGATGACTTGTACTATACCGGATATCGCTTTTTCGTTAGGCAAATTGACTCGATACACTAGCAGTCCTAGTGTTGAACATTGGCAAGCAGTGAATCGTGTACTAAGGTACTTAAAGACAACCATGGACTATGGTTTGAAGTATTGTGGTTTTTCTCCATTTTTAGAAGGATATGCCGATGCAAATTGGATCTTTAATAAGGAAGATCATTTATCTATGAGTGGTTGGGTATTCCTTTATGGGAGAGGTGCAATTTCATGGACTTCTAAGAAGCAAACTTGCATTGCAAATTCTTCAATGACGACTGAGTTTATTGCCTTAGCATCTGCCTGTAAGGAAGCCGAGTGATTAAGGGATCTCACATTTGAGATACCTTTGATACCAAAGCCGATATCACTATCATGATACATACTGATAGTGAGTCCCCTCTTTCAAGAGCTTATAGTCAAATATATAATGAAAAATAGGCGCATTGGAGTGAGGCATAGTAATGTGCATAAACTCATCGAAAATAGTGTGCTTACAATTGACTATGTGAGAACCAACTTCAATCTAGCGGATTGCTTTACAAAAGCATTGCTAGAGAAGTCGTGAGATGGATGACAACCGGAATGGGGTTGGAGACCGGAATGGGGTTGGAGCCCATAGATTAATCACATCTAAGATACTCTTAACTTAACGCTCAAAGACACATTGGGTCTTAAGTTCAATAAGATTAAATCTCTTATATGATGATTGTAAAACTGAAATTATTAATCATCCAAATGTAGAGTTCTTAAACTGTGATGTTAGAAAGGTTGTTAAACTTAATAGATCTCTAAAAATTTTTCTTTGTCACAGGAGCATGTATTTTTCTAAAGAGATCTCCCCAAATGAGTGTGAAGTGTAGCCGCTTCAAGAAGCAAAGGGGCAAAGCTTTGATGCACTCATGATTAGATATGGACACGTGGCCTTTAAGGTGTCAGTATTTTAGAAGCTAGTAATTTTTCTTATATGTATAACACTTTCAAGTTTTCATTATGTATTGAATGTTGGTTCAAGTCTTTAAGGACACCAAATGGATACGAAGTCTTGTAAAGTTAAGTTGTAGTAACTGAAAATTCAAGTCTTAATACACTTTCAATATGTATAAGATGATTGTTTAGTTGATGTGTTTGCAATTGATATAATCTTTATATACTCTAATAGGGGAAGGAATGCAGATAATTTAGAGTATATTAGAGTAGATGCCTCTTGAATATTGGTACCGCTTGAATATGAACATTGGTGTCTCTTTGTGTTTGAATTGGTGTCTCTTAGTATTTGAACATTCGTATCTTTTAGTGAAGTGAGTTCTTGTCCTCTATAAATACCAACGTCCTATGTTCGTTTAAAACAGAACAAAAATAAGAAAACAGTCTCTCTTTTCTCTTCTTTTACAACAGTTATCCAAGAGATTGAATTCACTCTTTGTGATTAACATCAACTATTCATATTCATAAACTAATTTCTATTGGAGAGTTCTTTGTTGTAAGCACAAAACCTCTGTTATTCTTTGTATCTCCTTAAGGAATTTCTTGTAACCCTTGCTTGTTTGTAGGATAGAAATATCCTATTGGGAAAGTGTTGTCATGCCTAGAAGAAATTCTCATTGAATTACTGTTTCATTATTTCTTTATTTCTTTGAGTAATATTTTCTTTATTACTACAACATAAACCTCTCTAACAAGAGGATATGAATTGGATGGATGGAAGCTAATAAGGATGTATATATGGTATTGCTGGAAAATGAATAATATAACAATAAGGATGGGAAATGGAGGTCTGTAATTAGCAATTTGGTAACCATAGATGGATAGTTTGTGACCGATTTAATGTCTGTGATGATGATGTTGGAATTTTCGGGTTAATGGAATGAATTTAGACTTTATGTTTTTAAAAAAAGGAGAAGAGGGAGAGGAGATGGTGGCGGGAAGAAAAAGAAGAAAAAAGATGTCGGGGGCTTTTCCCGGCTAGAGAGGTAGTTTCGGCGGTGGCGGTGGTAGTAGTTTCCAAGTGGTAATGTTAGCGTACTGGTGGCAGAGGAAGAAGTTAAAAAGAAATTATAGAAAGGCCCTTGAAATTTTATTTTTACACAAAAGGGTCCTAATTAACGGTGAAATATGGTCAACCCGTTAGTTGACCAACTTTCCTGTTGAAAAAGACATAAACTCCTAATAAAAAAAAAATAAGGGACTGAAAGTGTTCCCATCAAATAAAAATGGACCAAAAGTGGTACTACCCATATTATAAGGTACTAAAGTTGCATTTTGGCCAAACTTTTTGACAGAATATATCCCATACAACAGCGCAAATTACACACTATGTATATAGGTATATATACATATTACTATAATTAGTAATTTTCGCCATGACAAAGTTTCACCAACGTGCCTCTTTTTTTTTTTTTTTTTTTTTGCTGTGTTTTCTTTTACTGGCGTATTATCACGCTTAAAACAACGTATCACATCAAAAAAAATTTAAAAATAAAGTTATTTGTACATTGGTTAAATATCTGATTTATCCAGTTATTTTTTTGAATTAAAGTTATTTGTACACAGTTAAATATCAAACTTATCCAGTTATTTTTTTTAAAAAAAAAAAATCAGAGTTATCAGTTAATTTTTTTGAAATAAAATAAAATTTATCCAATTAGTTATACATATGCTATCATTAAAGATAATTATAGTTGTATTTATCATATAATATCTTATGTAAATCTACTCTCTTTTTTTTATCTGACTTTGATTCTAACTATTCTGCAGATAAAAATCATGAATTACGTAAATGTATTAAAGAGTATACGTCAATATATTATACATTATACAGATTACGTAAAAAATGAATTACGTCAAGTAAAATTGTGAAATTGACAGACAAACATTCTGCAAAATAAAGAGATTACGTCAATATATTGTAAAAGTTACGTCAAATAGAACAGAATTTATGTCATTTATAATGGCATATTACATCAATTATACTAGCATATAGCAAGAAAAAATAAAAGAAATCGATATATTACGTCATTTATACATATATATTACGTCATATATACATACATATTAGGTCATACAACATGAACAAGAAAAAACAAAAAAATTCCCAGTGTTACGTTATTTATACATCAATATTACGTCTCATACATCACACAACATATTACGTCACATATACATACATATTACATCACACAACAGGAACAAGAAAAAATAGAAGAAATCGCAGTGTTATGTCCATAAATATTACGTCGCATACGTCATATATACATATATACATACATATTACATCACCCAACAGGAACAAGAAAAAACAAAAGAAATTGTAGAGACACATGGTTACGTCATTTATACATGAATATTACGTCACATATGTTATATGTACATACATATTAGGTCACACAACAGGAACAAGGAAAAACAGAAGAAATCACAGAAACATTTGAATACTCGGTATGTTACACAAACCAGCAATATAAGTGAATAAAATCCATTGAATGTTTAGAATGAGAAAGGAACAGCTGGAGAAAGAAATAATTCGTCTGTTTGAACTTTTGTTTGATCGATTTGCTCTTGTTTGCCCAAAAAAAAAGTCGTCGATCTCTGTGTTTGTTGCTTTAAAATGAAGGAGAAAGTATATAATCGATGAAAACTGAGATTGATTGTTTAATTTTTGAGAAGATGAGGAAGAATCGCTAGAGAACTCAGGAATGTAGGTGTGGAGAAGATAAAGAAGAAGGAAAGTGAATTTTAAAAAGTGTAACGGTAAGAATGTGGGTTTTGAGAGCGGGTCACGTTTAGGTAGGTAGTTTGTAGTGGTGAGAATAGTGCTACTATTTAAGAGTAATAGGTATATATCCTTATAGGTATACAGTATAATAATTCATACAAAAGTGTAAATCCAATTCAAGTACATCAATGAATTTTTTTTCATTATTTATAAAAGGTCGACCTAATAAATTTGACATAATTGAATCTTCTTGAAAATGGTGATGAGTGAATTAACATATCGTGACAATAACAAATCATAACTAGTAAATTAAATCTATCATATTCACAACTAATCTAAGGAACAAAAATAAAATAAAAGGGGAACAATCATACGTATAGAAAGGAAAAGGTAAAAACCAGAAGCAAGAAAACCAACATATGAATTGAATAATTTCTCCATTCCCTAATGTTGGGAAGATGGGGAAAGAGGTTTCGTTTTCGTCAAAAGAGGGTTTAAGGGTGGGGTGAGTGAGAGGAGGGGATAGGGGGCCGCACGTTCATTAACATTTCTATTTACAAGCAAATGGAAAGATAAAAGAACCCAAACAGATCATATCATATCCATTCACCGTATCTTTGAAAAAATTGATTTTGTCTCCCTCAAAAATATTAGTTATATTGGTATTTTTTGGACCGAGGAAATAATTAGCCTGCCTAGTGCCCACCTTTTTAAGGCCGCCTGCAGCCTCCAATAATTTGCAGTTGGCTATCTACTTTTACAGCTTAACATACAGGCATACAGTAGAGCAATATCATAGTGAGGGTCACAACACAAGAACCCCCACCTAAAATTCTGAAAGTCAATATTCGTTAAATTTATTAATTCAATACGAATATTCAATTCAAAATTATTTAGTAATATACGAAGAGTTTATTAAATTATTTATATTAATCGCGAGTATTGTGAGTTATGGACCGTGAAACTAAAGCAATGTTAACAATTGCTGAAACAAGAAAAAGAAAGTCAGAAAAACAAATACCAACACAGATAAATATTGTTTAGTTGGTATCAACTATGCATCTAAACAGAAGAATTCTGAATAGCAAACGTTGAGGGCTGCTTGGTTCAAAAATAAATTTCACAATCACAATGAATTTGATTGTAATAAGAATGGAATGAGAATCATAATTAATTAATATTATTTATCACCTCATCCATTTCCTCTATCTTCCTTTACCTCTCCACCCCTTTCTCTACCTCCCACTGCCACCTCTCCCATCCCCTCCACCTCTCACTGCCACCCCTCCCTTCACACAATCACAAATCCAACAAACACAAAACCCCATTCTTCCCATATTTTCTCTTTCCCTGACCACCACCATCATATTCCTCCCCTCAAACTCATCTCCTCTCTCTTCTCTTTCACACTCTTCCATCACTGCTCTACCCATCATCTTCCTCCGCCATGAATCCAAACCCAAAGCCCTCCTCCTATGGCTGCTTTTTCTTTCTCCAACCATAACTAGATCCGCTCATCAGAATTGATGGTTGTTATGCAAATAAATGGATTAAATTGCTTTTACCATGGTGACGTCCGCTTGTAGGGTGGAGAAAAGAAGAAACGAGGGGGGGAGAGAGAGAGTAGGAGAAAATTAAAGAGGATGAAGAAGAAATTGGTTCCTAAATCTCAATCTCACCAAATAAGTAAGGGATGATTCAATCCCACATTTGTAGCAATGAATGTACTGTTTTCATATCCATTGTAGGAACTAAGCATCATTTTTTTAAAAAATTGAAATGAATCCCGATTCATATCCATTCCATTAAATCAAGTAGCCCCTTAATATCACAATGTATAACACTTTGTAAAACAGCAAATGCTAATATAGTCAACTGTTTACATGGCCCTTCCTCATTATGTCCTCCTAAAGATAAAAAGAAATCCAAAAACAAAGAAAAGAAAATTGATTTTTCTCACATTCAATTAGTGTCTCTCTCTCTCATTTTCAAACAAATATGTATACCCTTTCTCTGCAGTCCCAACAAAAGGCTCCTCTCTCCCTTTCTCTAGCCCTATTTACCCTCCTCAATTCTGTGTTTTACTCCCTCGGTCCTAAAATAATAGTTTTATTTGTTGAACTATGATAGACGGTACAACAACAATCGGTACTACTATTATAGGACTGAGGTGGTATGTGTTTTGCTCAAAGAACTCCTAACATGGAAGAAGAACTTCAGGAAGACCTTTGATTAAGCCCGACGAATTTTGTTTTTGTTTTTGTTTTGTTTTTTTGTTTTGTTTTTTGTTTTTTGTTTTTTTTTGTTCTTTCTCCCCCTTTACACCAACTTTAGAGTATTAACTAGGCTACTTCTATGTTTTCTGGTTTTGCATCGTCTTCAACTTCGACTAATTTAGCCTTGGATTTTGCTGTTGCTCGTGCTGTCCTTGATGTGGATGAAGAATTCGACCTGGGAGATGTATTTTGCTTCGGTTTCTTCCGCCTGGGCTTGGGCTTTGGTATATTTGGAAGATCCGTGGATGCTATGTCCTTATCAGATGTCAATTGGAGACCACTGTTTTGGTCAAAATCTGTCAAGAATTTGGGAAGAAAGGTGTGAGATCTAACCATATTGCGGTTGCAATTTTCCAAACACTTCAAGATGCATTCCTGAATTGAATTACGAACAATTTTATCGCCCATAAGTTGTTCGAAAGAAGACTCCAAAAGAGTTTGAGGAACAAGATACAAAACACTAGTGTCATTTTCCAGACCAGGACCAATGGCTGACAGATTTCCCCTGTTCTGTATTAGTCTCGTGACAGAATGAGCCAAATGTTCTTTCCAGGCAAAGAATCTTTCATTTTTTCTATAGGAAAAACAATGTGTAGGAAAAACCCATCAATTTTCAATCACATAGTCACACGGTAACTATATTTCCATATTGCTCATCCCTGTTTCAGTTTCATTGGACATGATACAAGAACTACATATGTACCAATTTTATATACTTTTACTTGTGGAAAAAAAAGACACAAAATTAACCTCGTTATCCTAGGTATATAGAACCATAAATGTTCATGAGTTTTGAGTAACCAAACCTTGAGATGACCATGGAGAAAGAGCAGAACCCGAGTTCCCGATTGAAGTTGCTGCAAATTCTGGGCCCGTCTTGAATTCATTCATCTGAAATTTCAACCAATAATGGAAAAAGAAAACCAAATTAGGCGACTCGACTGATTTTCTATTAGAATCAATGAAATAAATGTTTAAAAGGGGTTGAAATCTCATAAAGATTTGGACCAGTACATACCCAACTTGGTGCTGTACCAGAGGCGCCGTCCCATCCAATATGTGCCACATGCTTAACATCTGTAGGTAATCCAATCTCGATTTCACGTTCCTTTACAACTGCAACAAACAACATCCCATCCCCCCATCTTAATCATCATATTCAATAGTAATCAATAATGCAAAAAAAACCCAGAATTAAAGTTTTGAGAGCTGTACCAAACATTTGGGAGAAGAAACTATTGAAGCCCTTACAGATCCCTTTCATTTTTGTTCCCATTTCCAGAACAAATGTGCAGGCCACCCAATCGAATAGTCCTCTGTTGGGATCTAAGACAGTAAAGAGGTAGAAGAATTCGTTCCTTTGCCTAATGAAAAGCAAACACGTTACAAGAATATTCATGTTTATAGCTGAATACCCAAAAAAGAAAAAACAAAAGCAATTGAGTCTCAAAGAAGGTGCACAATAACAGAGATTGGCTTATATGTTTGGAATGGAATCTTTCAGAAATAAACAAAAGGGCCAAAGGGAAAAGTGGGGAAAAGAAAATGGCAAGAAATTATATACCTTTTCAGTGAAGGATTAGGATTGAGATGATGAAACAAGTAGAAAAGATGAGACTGAAAAGAGAAGCTTTTTTCCTTCCCTTTCTTGTTGCTACATTCCCCATTCCCCTTCAGAACCAGAAAATGTACATTGAAACATAGGATTATAATTATTAGCATGCACGCGCATGCAACACCACCAAGATAGATGATAACTGTAGAAATATAAACAAATAGAACAGAGGATATAGATAGAATTTGAAGTTTTGAATATGTACAAAATCTGGTGGTATCAACCCCCCAGAAAAAAAAGAAAAAAAAAAAGGGATAAATAATCAAAACCCAATATGAACAGAGGGGTGAGTTTTGATTGTTTTTGGTGGCGCTAGAGTTGTGTTTCTTGTAAGGATTAGGGGGAGGAGGAGGAAGAAGGGAAAAGGGAAGGAGAGGAAAAAAATAGATATATGAAAAGAAGAAAAAGAAGAAGAAGAAGAAGGAACAAAAAAAAAGAGAGGGAAACAAAAAGGAAATGATAGGGAAAGAAGAAGGGAAGAGGTGGACAGCCACGAATACCTCCCAAAAGAATGGGTGAGGGCTACCTTCTCCCTAAAGGACACCAATTATACAATTCACAACTCATGCATACTTACTTTTTTTTTTTTTTTTTTTTTTTTTTTTTTTTTTTTCGTCCCAAAATTAATGTATAAAAAGTGGGCAGTAAAATTCAAAAGCAGTGGTTCTTCCATTCTAAACTAATTTTAAAAATATGATCCACTAGATTTTTAACCAAAAAAAAAATAGTATTTATGTCTTAAAATAATAGTGTTATTTTGGGAAATCGAACCAAATTATTCTTTTGATATTTGTTTGTTGTTATTTTTTTACAAGATGTATTCTGTTTTAATAAGTGACACAAGATATAAGTAGCTATTTGATTGGGGAAAATTATATGGTACACTAAATAGACATGTTATGTACTTAATATTTTAATAGAAATTTTTTTTAATATTTAATGTAGTGATTTCTTGAATATCTATTATTTCTCTTATTAATTAATATTATTTTATTATTTTTTAAATGACACATTATAATTTAACATATTACTATATAACGATTGTTTGATTTGAGGGTTGGGAGGGTGGGTTGAGGAATAAAATTGAAATTTTAACTTAGGAGATTAGTCTATTTTTCACATATTTGAGGTTTGAGATTAAGAAATAAAAAAATAAAATTCCCCATATTTTTTATAATGTTATTTAATATTATTGGCTTTAAAATATATATATTTATTATCTTAATTATTAATTAATTTATTATAATTATGAATTTAATATAAAAATTAATAAATGAGCTAACTTATTCTCATCCCCTCCATTCTATCCAAACAAGGAATTACAATGAACAAACTCATTTTCATTTCTCACAACTATTATTATCGTTCCTATTTTCATTCTCCTCTTTTGAACCAAACACCCAAAGTTTAAAAGTCCGATAAAAAATAAGTAGCGGACCCGAAATTAGCAGCTCCAACAATAAATACACAGCCTACCAAACCAATACCCAAGTTCAAATTCAAGTTTCCCGTTCAAATTTCAAATTTAATTTTATTAAATAAAATTGAAATATTAATATATATATATATTATACAAAATTGACTCGAATTCATATCTTATTATCTTAAGCAAAAATAGTAATATTTTTAATATATATTTTTATCTTATTTTGTATATTAAAATTCTTTTAAATCTAACAAAAAAAAAGGAAACTTTTGTAATAAAATTTATAAAAGATAAAAAAGAATAATAATAGTATAAATATTAATTTAAATTGTAATATATATTGACTAATTTAATTATATTATAAAATATGTTGTATTAAAAATTGGAGTAAACTCAGAAGTCAGACCTCTTTGAACTCACAAAAAAATAATTAAATAAATAAACAGCTTTCATTCTGACAGATTTGATTTCCCTATATGACGATGTCCTATGAAAAGTGCTAAGCACCATTATATATTTTAATGATGTACTCATAATCAAGATTGTTTAGATGTTACCAACAAATAGGAGTTTTTTTTTTTTTAAATAGAATTATTTGAGACATTAACTTTATTTATCAAAAAAGAAATTGAAAAAGGAGACATTAAAAAAATGAAAATTAAGTACGAATTCGAAGATATAAAATAATATATATTTAGATGGTTATGATTTTGGAAATGATTTTTTTTTTTTAACAAATAAAGAGGCTCAAACTTAATGATTTCTCACATTACGGAAAAAAAGTTACCTTCTGATAATCATTTTCTAATCATTGCCAGACTTTATAGGGGGCCAATTCCAATTTTGTGAAGCCCTAGATCCCTTACCGCTAAGCGAGCCAAACAATATGCTGGTATATTTGCTTCTCTTGCCATATTTGCTGCCATTTCTTTAAAACAATGGTTTAATCTTTTTTTTTTTTTTTTGAGTAAATTCCAAAATTGGTCACCATACTATGGTCAGTTTCCAGTTTTGGTCATCATACTTTCATTTTATTTTCAAAAAAGGTCACTCCGTTCATATTGGCCGTTAACCCTCTTAACGGAGCCTTTTTTTGAAGGCATTTATGTCATTCTCAACGTGCTACAGTAACACGCTACAGTAACGCGCTACAGTGTCTTCCTTTCTTTTGTTATTTTTTGCTAATTTTTTATTTTATTTTTTTTGCCTTCCTCCTTGAGACTTTTTTCCGTCCGTTTTTTCTAAACAATTCAATATTTTTTAATGTTTTTGAATTTTATAAAAAAATATTTTTAAATTATCATTTTATTTGTTTTATAATTAAATAATTTTAGATATTATGATACATATTATGAACAAATTTTTTTTAAAAAATAATAATACAGTAGATATCAGATCAACAGATTATAGATATCAGATAAAAAATATAAAAGAAATCATACAATAGAATTAAAACATACTTAACAAGGGAGATCAGATCAGGATTATATAGACATCAGATCAGCGAATACTTGACATCAGATCAACAGACTATAGATATCAGATCAAGAATATAAAAGAAATCACACAGTAGAACTAAAACATACTTAACAAGGGAGATCAGATCAGGATTATATAAACATCAGATCAGCAAATACTTGATATCAGATCAACAGACTATAGATATCAGATCAAGAATATAAAAGAAATCATACAATAAAAGCGAACCATTGGTTATTTATACAAATAACCAATATAATTATTTATACAAATGAAATATTAATTATTTATACATAAAAAAATTTGGTTGCAATCCACTACAAAAAAAATTACAACATAATTATTTATACAAATGAAATATTAATTATTTATACAAAAAAAATTTGGTTGCAATCCAGTACAAAATAAATGAGCATTTTACATACATTCATGTGAATTGGAAGAAAAATTCATACACATCAACTATCCAAAAAATAAATACAAACAAATTCTTAAGTTAAAAAACATTCGTTACATCATTCAGTTAATCTGATGTTTGTATAATCCTGATCTGATCTCCCTTGTTAAGTATGTTTTAATTCTATTGTATGATTTTTTTATATTCTTGATCTGATATCTATAGTCTGTTGATCTGATGTCAAGTATTCGCTGATCTGATGTCTATATAATCTTGATCTGATCTCCCTTGTTAAGTATGTTTTAGTTCTATTGTATGATTTATTTTATATTCTTGATCTGATATCTATAGTCTGTTGATCTGATGTCAAGTATTCGCTGATCTGATGTCTATATAATCCTGATCTGATCTCCCTTGTTAAGTATGTTTTAGTTCTATTGTATGATTTATTTTATATTCTTGATCTGATATCTATAGTCTGTTGATCTGATGTCAAGTATTCGCTGATCTGATGTCTATATAATCCTGATCTGATCTCCCTTGTTTAGTACGTTTTAATTCTATTGTATGATTTCTTTTATATTTTTGATCTGATATCTATAATTTGTTGATCTGATATCTACTGTATTATTATTTTTTTAAAAAAATTTCGTTCATAATATGTATCATAATATCTAAAATTATTTAATTATAAAATAAATAAAATGATAATTTAAAAATATTTTTTTATAAAATTCAAAAACATTAAAAAAATACTGAATTATTTAGAAAAAACGGACGGAAAAAAGTCTCTAGGAGGAAGGCAAAAAAATAAAAAATAAAAAATTAGCCAAAAATAACAAAAGAAAGGAAGACACTGTAGCGCGTTACTGTAGCGCGCACTGTAGCGCATTACTGGATGGAAATTGGAAAGCAAAATAAATGAGAATGACATAAATGCCCTCAAAAAAAGGCTTCGTTAAGAGGGTTAACGGCCAATATGGACGGAGCGACCTTTTTTGAAAATAAAATGAAAGTATGATGACCTTAAAAATAGTTTTGAAAGTATGATGACCAAAACTGGAAACTGACCATAGTATGATGACCAATTTTGGAATTTACTCTTTTTTTTTTAAAACGTAACGAAAAAATCGCCATTTTTTGACGAGAAAGAGGGAGAAAATCGCGCAACTAATCCGCTCGAACTAGTACGAATCGCCCAAATAGGGAGATTGAACCGTGGTTCACACGGATAAGTGGCACGATGACACGGTGGATCGCGCACGATCCTTTCCTTTCTTCTATTTATATGGGTTTTCAGAAACCCTACAAAACGACCCAACTTCAAAACAAAATTTTTAAGATTTTCAACTATTTTTCTCTAAAAATTGCACGAAATAGATGCGAGAGGATCTTAACCACCAAGAGGGTCAGGAAAGGGAAAAGCCTTAATGGGTCTGGTAAATGCCCTTAAAATTCAACTTTAAGGTTTTTTTTTTTTTTTTACTAGAAAAATGCCGCCAAAAAGCGAAATTGCGCAAAAATATCGCTGATTGGCGGCGATATTGTTGCCAGAAATCGCCTTTTGGCGGCGATTTCCAGTAGAAATAGTGTAAGTCGACGGAGATAGGGTGAACTACCACCGCCGACCTTAAAAATCGCGAGTGAAATATAGCTGATGAAGGGCGATATTTTTCCCTCAAATCGCAACTTTGTGCGATTTGTGGGCAAACTATCGCTGCCGGTCGGTGATAGTTCAATTGAGGGAGATTTTGGTACCATGGAGATTTTTGGTACCAAAAATTGCCTCCCATGGTGATTTTGTGGGGTTGACGCGTTTAACCATAGTCAAACCCCTCATTTTTTTTGTTTTTGTTTTTGTTTAATTATTTATCTACATTTATAATAGTGCTTAATTTAAATGCTCAGTTTATGAAATTTGTTATAGATTGCGGGGAAGATAGTCCACCGACAACGTCCTACTGCTTCATATAGGAAGAAGAAAGAGCAGAGAGGTAGGTCATCCCACCATTTGATGGATGAGAATACTGATGGGAGGGAGCAGCATCCCACAGGCGGGGCAGAGCAGGGTGCTTGTGATGCTGATTGTGATGCTGATGTTGTTTATACAGAGAGGGAGGTTCATACCTATATGCGACGCGTCATGGATGGACGTTATACCGCTACAGGTACACTTTCAAAAATGATAACTAATTATATATATATTTTTTGAGTGAATTATAAATTTGGTCATCATACTTTAGTAAAATTCAGGTTTTGGTCACTAACTTTTAAAAATTCAAAAAACATCACTAACTTTTACATTTTGATTTCAAGTTTGGTCACTCCGTCCGTAACAGCCATTAAATCCATTAACGGACCTATTTTTAAGGATATTTTTGTCATTTTGCATTGCAACTCTCCTTTCTCTTTCCCTGTTAGGATAAAATTAAAAAGACCACAAGAAGTCAATAACTTAAACATAATTTCTATACTTTTAACCTAAACCCCTCCTATTTTCTTTCCTCTTCAAGCCGTAATTCACTTTTCCTTTTATTGTTTCCCCTCCCGAAGTGCCCAACCACCACCACGCCACCTCTCTTTGCCTACGTTTTGGTCACGCCACCATCACGACCTCTATTCTTCAAAACCCAGCCCTTCTATCTCTAGCCTTCACGTTTTCCTCTCCCCGAACCTTCCTGCTACTGCCACAGACAAGACCGCCTCCGCCGCCGATTTGCGCCACCACCACTATGATTGGATTGTCCCACACCTTTAGGACCACAATCCTTTTTCTCTTCTGGGTTTCTCTCTCCCCGACCTCAGCTCTATTTTTCTGAATCTATTCAAATTCAAACAACAGAAAAGCTAGAATTTTTAGGAGTAAGTTTTATTCGAGAAAACGACCCTTTTCTGTTTTGTGAATTCCAGTGAAGATTTATTCATTTATTTTGTTTTTTCTTGTAGAATTGGGAATTGGGAGCCATTGGCTTTGGGGGTTGATTCCTTGGTTGGGTTGAATTTGGCGGATGTGAAAGTTGTTAATTTTGATCAAATCTGGGAAGGATTTCAGCTGAAATTTTGTTTGGGTTTGTTGCTGTTGTAGGGATTGAGGGTTGCAAAAAAGAGAAATTGTTCTTAAAAAAAATGTGGTGTATCACTAAAATCTGGGTTTTAATGTTTGAAGGACGGAGGGACTGCTGTTGCAATTTGGGAAGAATTTGGAGCAGATTTAAAAGGCCATTGAAAAGTCTGTCCGCAGCAGCGATTGTTAGACAGCTATGAGGCCGCTTCCTAGCGGTGTCTTAGCGGTATCTATTTTCCCAAAATTCAGAATTGCTGCTACTTCTTCCAAATCGCTTCTTCTTCTTCAGCTCTTCTTCCATCCTTGTTCTTCTCTTTTTTTATCTTCATCCCAGATACTCTCAAAGTGAATCAAACACATCATTTCCCTACAAGAGTACACATGATCACAATTGAGATTGCACTTTCAAAAATTAAGCACAATAAAGCGTTTTTCATTTATTCTCTAAAACAAATGTAATTTATATGAAAATCATGCTCAAATAACTACAAAATAGTGATAATTTTGGTTCACTCCACCCCCCGCCCCCACACACTTATAATCTTGCTTGTCCTCAAGCAAAGTCACCTCACAACTAACACCAACTTCTCAATGATCAATCTCTAAAGTTGGCTCTAGCATTTCCAAAGTCTCAAGTATAGATAATTAAAACATGTAATAGCATGACATTCATTGCATGGACTTATAATCAAGATATGAATAACAAGCTAAGCATGAAAACTACTTCCCGAGAATATTCAAGAGAGCCAATCACCTCACAAAGGATTCACTCTACACTCAAGTATTTAGGTGATTTCAAAAGTGGCTCTCAAACACTTACGTAAAGGGATATCAACCATATAGTTAACTCAAGATCACATCTACCCCACACTAATTATGAATGCAGTACGTCAATCAAAAGGACTTTAATAGGGTGTAACGGGGCTTAAGGTGAGGACATAAAAGGTCACAAACTAGAAAATGGAGGTTTTACAATCCAAATAACCTAACTACGGTTTGAACACTTCAGTAACGCTTTATTTTGGATCCTTTTATTACACTTACATGAGGATACATGGCTTAGATATCTCTCACTTCCCCATTTAAAACTACTAATTTTTTTTTTTTAGTGGAGGTTTAGGGCTTTGAGATCCCTTACTTCACAATTTCTCTATTTTTCTAGACAAAAGAAACATACATATATAATATATGCAACACACCAAGAATCCATCTACACATATTAGCCATTTTAGCGTTCAAACCGCAATTAAGCTTCTTTGGTAGTTATACAAATGATAAAGTCAAGAAAAAAGGCCAAAATGTTTAGTATACTTGGTTTAATTCAAAGAAAGGATGGGGCTCTAGGGGTTGAATCCTAAAGGATGATAAAAAAGTTGTGTAAAGCAAAAAAAAGGTTAATGCAAATGGCTACTAGGTGCCTTAATCATTTTAACGCATCACACCACTTTATGCAAGCAAAACATGTATGCTAAAGTCAAGTTATAGATCCTTCCTAATGCACAAGGTAATCACAATCAAAGAAAGTAAGCAATAGAAAGACTATGCTCACCATAGACTCAAAAAATCTGCTCACATAAACATTAGGGACATTGTGTAATTAACTCCAAAACACTCAAGAGAAATAATCTTCACACCCATAGAGAAACTCATATCAAGCAAGTCCATGCAATTCATGCCATAATATCACCAAAACATCACTTGAGACACTAATTTTCAGAAAAAAATTTCACTAGAGCATTCAAGAATAAATTTGCACATAATGGACTAAGATGAATTTAATGATAGTATGAAATGAATTTGCAAGAGGACTATTGTATG
Source organism: Knoxia roxburghii (assembly GCA_030378225.1). Lineage (NCBI taxonomy): Eukaryota > Viridiplantae > Streptophyta > Magnoliopsida > Gentianales > Rubiaceae > Knoxia > Knoxia roxburghii. The sequence goes on along the minus strand of CM059420.1, from coordinate 35,809,738 downwards.
CTTCCCTCCCACACTTAAAACGTACATTGTCCTCAATGTACCAAAGAATGATAATCACAAGTGAGGTAGGAGATGCAAAATTCCAAGTATGCAAAAGGTTCAGCTACAAATTTTATCATTCTCACTTCTTCTTCATCAAATCTCTCCTGCTAACTAAACAAAAAATAAAATTGCAACAATAAGAATATAAAAAAGGATATAAAATATTGGTTTGCCTCCCAATCAGCGCTTTGGTTTTAATGTCACCGACTCGACACAAAAGTAGCTTGCTTCAAGAAAGACTGTCAGAGAATCCTTCTCGACTTTGGTGAAATTCTTTGGCAGTGAGGATTTTGTCAGCTATATTCTCCAAGATAAGCATCATATTTTCTTGGTTAGGGCCTTCCATGAAACGGGAAAACTTATCTTGCAAGCCCGAGAGTTCTTCTCTAAGCATTTTAACTTCTGCTCTTGCTAAGGCTTTGCATATTTTCCTCCTTGTTTTCCTATTTTGCTTCAGCTTTTCTCTTGACTTCCTTGGCATAGCAATGACATTAAGGACTTGAGGCAAACTTCTTCCTTCATTGGTATTGATTGGACAGCAAATTTGGAGAGGCTTTAGAGGGTTCTTCAATACACATTTTTGATTTGATTCCCCCTCGTCGATTATATCCTCCCAATCCTTCATGGCTTGAACATCATGAACGACTAGGGATTGGATAACATTAATTGCTCTGGCTCCGCCCTTTTCTTGATCACTTGATTTTGGTGGAGGTTGCTCCTCAAATTTCTTTGTTACGCGGCTGCACACATCTTGAACCAAAAAAACAAGTTTCTCATCTAAGTGTGTGCTCTACCGTGTAGATTCCATTTTCACTTCTTCAAGTTACGTTATTTTCTCTTTTTCTTTCGGGAGCTGCTCTTTAATTTCATCCATGTACACTTTCTTCTCCTTAAACCTTTCAAGCTCAGAAATTCTAGCAAGCATTAGATTTTGAGCTCTTTGCATCTCTTCAATTTTTGCCATCAATGCACCAATTTTTTCTTCACACTTGCAAGGCTTCTTCTCCTCCAATGATTTCCGAATTGCATCATCTAAGGAAGTGAAGGTTCCTTTTAACTCATTGTGAGCCAAATTTATCTCGTGGAGTTCCTTAGAGTGGTATATCATTTGCTCTTCAAGAATCTCTAACGAAACATCAAAAACCTCTTCTTTTCTTTTTTCTTCATTCTCTATGACTTGAGATTTATCGCTTTTCCCTTCATACTCATCCTTAAACTCTTGCTACCATGACATTGGCTTTACGACTTGAGATGTATGGATCTTTGATTATTCTCCTCACACTCCTGCCACCACGTCATTGGCTTTGCCTCTGACATTCTTTTGTCTATTAGCTATGAAAAATAAATCTCTACAAAACAAAAAACAAAACACCCATGTAACAAAGAAAAAGATAAACTAATAAAAACACACAAAAAGCCACCAAATACACCTCGTAAAAAAATTATAGCACCCAAAAAAGAGATAATATATACAAGAGACACTCCTTTACACAAATCTATATACTTAAGATTCTCAAAAAATGACTTCAAGTTGCCCTTCCCTGGCAACGGTGCCAAAAATGGAGTGCGGAAAACACACCAAAATAAAAACCTAATTTTTCACACTAAGGGATTCCAAAACCCCGTCGTGAAGTACGTTAGGTGTCGATCCCACAGGGAAAGGTGTTGAATTCATTCTTGAGAATCTTAACACACAAAAGATAATAAAAAGAGAGAGATAGAGGTGTGAACTAAGGAATAAGAATCTTGGATTTGCTTCTTGATCCCCCCATGGTTAATTAATATTGTGATACTCTTCTTAATTCGTCATTTCTTGTGTCGGTGGTTTTACCCCGTTGGATTACCCAATCAACCTAACTCTCTAAGTTTCCAAATCTCGAAGAGACCAAGTAACCTAAAGGCATTGATAGCAAAACCCAACTCTTTAGTTGCAAACTATTTATTCCCCTATGACAAGAATAGTGATTTAAACAGCCCTTATAGAGTTAATTTATGAACATGGCATTCAAGGGTTCAACCTAGGGTTAGCAACACATTAACACAAATGCACAAATCAACCATACAACCAAAGTCCATACATAGGAAGAGAATAAAAGTGGGTATTCACACAATGTTAAGCCCCATGGTGTTCACAATACACAAATGCAAGAAATAAACTAACAACACATAATAAAGGAGAAAGGAAGAGGCTTACCAAACCCTAAGAATGCAGCAATGGGATCGAGGGGAACTCCGTGCTACAGTCCCGTCAGTATTTGGGGCTAAATCCCCTTCGATCTAACTAGAAATAATAAACCCTAATCTCTAGAGAGAGTATTTGTGTAGGACAAGCTTTCTATTGTCCAAATATAATGAATGAATGGCTAAAATCTGGGTTTTAATGTTTGAAGGATGGAGGGACTGCTGTTACAATTTGGGAAGAATTTAGGGCAGATTTAAATGGCCATTGAAAAGTCTGTCCGCGGCAGCGATTGTTAGACCGCTATGAGGCTGCTACATAGCGGTATCTATTTTCTCAAAATTTAGAACTGCTGCTACTTCTTCCAAATCGCTTCTTCTTCTTCAGATCTTCTTCTAGGCTTTTTCTTCTCTTTTTATCGTCATCCCAGATGATCTCAAAGTGAATCAAAATCATCATTTCCCAACAAGAATACACATGATCATAATTGAGATTGCACTTTCGAAAATTAAGCACAATAAAGAATTTTTCATTACTTTATTCTCTAAAACATATGTAACTCATATTAAAATTATACTCAAATAACTACAAAATAATGATGATTTTGGTTCACTCTACAAAGTGGAGAATTTTGTTTGTCCAAACCCTATAAATTTTCTCTTTGTGGACCAGCCATGTCCTCTCTAAGTAAACAACCACAGAATGCACAGTTGTAGAGTAACTATCCTTCAAAAGCTGCAATAACATATCATACTTTTCAACTGTTTACGCATTAACATTTGCCTCCCACATCTTTTTGATATCACTTTTCGTTTGACCTTGACCAACAAGCTTTGTAAACTTTGCATCAACATCATGGTCGATATGCCACAAACATAATAGGTGGTGTGAATGCAAAAAATTATCCTTAATAAGATCCAGTAGACCCAACTCTCGATCTGATACAATAGCACTAGGTATATTTTCGGTCTCCAACAACAACTTCAACTTTGTCGACACCCAATCATAAGTAATTTTTTTCTCATATCTCAAAATGGCATATGCAATATTGAAATTCTTATTGGATGGAGTCATACCAATCATTTGAAATAATGGCATTCTGTACTTGTTGGTCTTGTATGTTGCATCAACCATAATCACCCAATGATATATGTTCAACAACTGCAATGACATTGGGCGCGTTATGAATGCATGTGTGATCATATATGTGCCATGTTCCTTCAAAACATCAACATACTAATGCTTCTCATTAGCCAAGCGAACAAATTGCTCCTAATATTTCTACCTTCCAACCCTACAATCATGTCCTGAGATTTGAGATTTTATAACAGCCCCATTGTCACATTATCTTGGGGGTACGCCGCAGCAAGATGATTCCGAATGATCACATTTGCCTTTCTCATTGTTCTTGCAACACTCCTTGAATCATCAGTCAAGCGGCTAAGCTGTCTGTGACCCTTTGGATACACTATAGCAGTATGATTGTGTGTTGACTTTACAACCGGCATTACTTTGACCCACCAACCATTTTTCTTCTCATTTTTGAAATATAACTTGAACTTGCACTTACATTCTCGCCGTTTGGTATTCTTCCTTTGTTGGGGGGGGGGGGGGGGAGGCCATTTCTCAATCGGATCTCTAAATCAGTTGCAACAATAGGTGATCAATGTTCCCTTACCATTCCACCCCACTTTAATAAGCTCGAACCAAAATTGATGAGCTAGCTTCTAGTAATGCTTATATGCTTCTGCTTCAGTAGCAAAAAATCCATGGCATTTCAAATCTCTTTGAATATCGGGAAATCCATTTGGATCATGCGTCATTCTCAAATTAAAACAAAAATAATTTCACAAATATTAAATTTTAGCAAAATAGGGTAAAACACCTAAAACACACGATGTTTCTGATAAAAAATCACCTCTATTAGGCAATCTTGCAGCGAAAAATCACCCATTTTTGGTGATTATCCAGTGGACTACTCGCCCACAATTGGCGAGTAATCCATAGATAATCACCTATACCAAAAACACCCGAAAATGGTGATTGTGCTGGAAAGAATCGCCAATTTTGGTGATTATTTAATGGATTACTCGCCCAAAATTGGTGAGTAATCTATTGGATAATCACTCAACATGGGCGATTTTGGCGGACAGTAAATAAAAACGAGGAAAACATAGCAAAGATTTACCATTTTTGCATGAATCTTAATGTAGTGCTTATCCCCACTCGAACGAAACAATTTTTTGAAGGTTTTTCACCTTCTTGGAAGGATTTTGGAAGCAATGAGGTACTGCAAAGGGAAAAGGTTGATGTGTGTTACAATTCTCACAGATAACTCGTCTATGGCAGCCATGATCACTAAAGGAATGGACCTACTTTTGAGAGAGTACAAAGCGCTGAAGGAGATTGGTAATTTCATAGCTTAATCATCCTCAGAAATCAAGCACATCTATAGAGAATGAAAAAAGATGGTGAATTTTCAAGCAAGACTGGGGGCAAGTGGCATGGCTATTGCCTTTAACACACCAAGGCAGATTTCACAGAGGCTAAAGGGGCTCATTGATCTAAAAGCCAAATCAGTTCCAGCTCTAAGAATTCGGTGAAAGGGTAAGCAAGTGAAGAAGCAGTGTTAGAAAATGTAGTCTTTTGTCAAGTAAAATGTAGTCTCTCTAGTATACTATGCAGCCTCCCCTTTTTGTCATGGGCGGTTTTTGTTTCGATTTTGTATAAGGGTTTATTCAAGTGGGTTAAACATATACAATGTCTGTGTAATCCTTTCTTGCTTAATGGAAGGGTTTCGCCCATCGGTCTTTAGTCTATCGACTATGGACTGTTTGCTTAAAAATAATAATAATATATAAAATTTATACACTCCTAAAATTTTTGGGCCTTTAGGCGATGGCCCTTACCTATGGGCAGCCCTGATGTTTGTAGGAACAGTTGAAAATTGTTAAACTAATCGAATAATTAATCTCTTTGTTCGATATATGTGAGGATGACTAACTATTGTATTGGTATGCTTCTAGACCATGGTGTCTGTGGAATTCTTAAAGCTTGATAGTGTGAAGCCAGGATTCTACATCGTCTACTGTTTACCATTAAGACTAGAGGCCGAGGCATTACTAGTGAGGTGCATTCTTGTGGAATGACTTTTTATTCTACCCTGTAAGTGATAGAAAATTTTGCGTTCCTTTTCTTTCATATAAAAATAATACTCATACTGACAAAGACTTGTAATTTAATGATTAACACTCACCTCTTAAAAATTAATAAATCTTGACTTCGACTGATTTACATTTCAACCTTCTTCTTTGTATAAAAAAAAAATAATCATCATATTTATTGTATTATTTTAAGTTAACAAAATAACTATTATTTTAAAATATGTTATTTCCTCCATTTTTTCATTCAAAATATCACTTTTTCCTCCAGGAACAATGTTTCAATTAAATACCTTAGAGCTAATTAGTTTAAAAGAAGAAGAGCTCAAGTTCTTAATTTGTTCAGCAATCGGCTATGTTTCACGTACATATGAGCTACCTGGGATAGAACTAAGACACCTCGGCTAGAGGGGCCAGTGAAAAAATGTGCACATATTCAAAAAAAAAGTTTATTTTAATAATTATATATATATTTTTAACAACAGTAGAACATATTTAATGTTTGTTGCTAAATAGTATATGAACAATAATAATTTTGCGACAATTAAATTTAATAATAATAAATTAACATATCAAATTATATAACATGTTTTAAAAGTGTAATAACAAATTTAGTTTTTTTAGCCAATAGTCAAAACTACCACGTGTAATTATATAGGGCAGTGCATAAAACTATGAAACAAAGATTTCGGATGATCTGGAAGAGTCTTCAATTCCAACTCTGGAGCCTGCAAAACAGAAGGTAACAACTTTTGGTGAATCAGTGAACTATTTGGTTGTAAACCTTCTCTGATTTCTTTTTTTTTTTTAATTTCTAAATCAGAAAATTGACACAAGTCATAAGTCTCCTCATTCTCTTCAACAGTGCATTGGATTCATGATTACTTTCTTCATTAAAGTGTTCCTGCACAATTGGATAGAAAATGTCAACAACACAAAAGGAATGACTTTCATTAGGATATTTCATTGCCTTATCAACATTGAACTGCACTGTCTTTCCAGCAAATTCTATAGAAAGAGTACCCTCGTCCATATCAATTTTTGTTTTTGCCGTTCTCATGAAATTCCTTCCTAACAAAATTGGAGATGGATTTGCAATAGAATCATCATGCATTCTCAAAATATAAAAGTCTGCAGGGAAAATTAGATCTTTTATTTGCACTAACACATCTTCTACAATTCCTTCAGGATGCACAGTAGAACGATCAACCAATTGAATAAGAACATTAGTCTTTTGAAGTGGACTTATATTTAACAACTGATAAATTGAATATGGCATGACATTTATTGATGCTCCCAAGTCCAACATAGCCCGTTTAATTTTTCTGTTGCCTATTACACAGGTTTAAGTATAAATACTTGGATCAGGACATTTTTCTGGCAATTGATTATCTATTTTTGATACAGTTTCCTTCTCCCCAGAACTACCTGTTTATTTGCCCTTCATTCGATTAGTGCAAAGTTCTTTCAACATTGTGGCATACTTTGGAATTTGTTTGCTGGCATCTAACAAAGGAATGTTGATTTCTAGTTTCCTAAAAGTCTCTAACATTTCTTCCTCATACTCCTCATTTCTAGATTTTTGCAACCTTGTTGGAAAAGGAAGAACAGGTGAGTTAGAAAAAGACATAGAGGAATCTGATTTTACCTTTGAAGATTTTTGTTGTTTTTTTTTTCTTCTTCTACTCTTTCATTTTCCTCTTCCACTACAGGAACAACAGAAATTTCAGGAAACTCTTCCCCACTTCTCAGTGTGATTGCACTGGCATCCTCTCTTGGATTAATTACCGTCTGAATGGTCATTTTCCTGAATTTTGTACCTCTATCTTGCCAACTGATGTAGCTAGTTGGCTAAATTAATGTTTTAATTCTTGTATACTGGCCCTTGTTTCCTGTTGAAATTGCTGAGTGTTAGTTGCTAAAGATTTAACAATTTCCTCCAAAGACATACCTGAGCCTTAGGCTTGTGTCTACTGAGGAGGTGGCCTAGGATATGATTGACTTGGCCCTCATTGATTACCATGTCTAACATTGGGATGATCTCTCCAACCTGGATTGTAGGTGTTGGAATATAGATTATACTGACGTTGAGGTTGATTAGGGAACCCTCCTACAGCATTCAGTTGTTAAACTCCATCATCATGAAAAGTAGGACACATATCAGTATTGTGTCCCGGTGTAGAGCAAATCCCACAAACCTGAGCTATGTGTACCTGCCCTGCAACAAATTATCGCACCAAAGTAGTTAAATCAGTCACTTGTTTTTCAAGATTTGAGTGATTTACCTCATTCACTTGTTGAATGTTAGTCTTTGCCCTTGTCCCATGTTGTTGAGAAGTCTTAGCTATAATATTGATAAAATCTCTAGCTTCAGTAGGTGTCTTGTACATTAAAGCTCCTCCACTAGCCGCATCCAACATGTTTCTATCCATCTCAGAAAGTTCCTCATAGAAGTATTGAAGCAGTAGTTGCTCTGGAATTTGATGTTGAGGGCAACTGTTGCATAGCTTCTTGAACCTTTCCTAATACTCATGTAGAGACTCACTATGAAATTATCGAATCCCACAAATGTCTTTCTGTTAGAGTTGAATACATAAGCTATGCTTGTATTGTACAGTATCCCAGATTAATATATCGATTTGTATTTCAGTCATATCTTGTTGTGCATTTATTGTCTATTTATATTATGTAAGTAGATGATGAGGTGTCTGGTGTGACACAGTAGATCTCATCATTGGTTGAAAGACATAATATATAAATGAGGTTCGTAACCGAGACAGTTTTGGACAAACTGTCGGTCAAGGTTGTTATGTGATTCAGATAATTGGTTTGTCTAAACTAATTGAATCATATAGATATGCCCGGGGCATATTGAACTTGACCTTTAGGAATGATTTGTCTTGTACTGATTTAATAGACAAATCGATCCTTGTATTCTATCTCTAAATCCCTAGACTCGAGCGGGCATGAGGATTAGACATAGTGTATTTTGATCTGCCAATGGGTGAGGTCAAATGTGGTCAATAGTCTCGGTGGGTAGGGTACGCGTGTTTAGTTACTTGGTGTGCTGCTGCTTGTCGAAAGGAAACCATGTACCGGTGATCTGGGGTGATGGTGCTCCCGAGATGAGCTCGAAATGATTATTATACTAAACACGACCGGTGGACTTATGTCCGGTATAGTAAAAAGGTCGAGTGGTACTAGTCTCGAAATTAAAGAAGTTAATTAATTAATTTATCAGTAAATTAATTTTAATTAACGAGCACTATATCTTCGATGTAGGGAGATTAATGAATATAATTTAATTAAGTTGTTCCGGAAGCAATTCTGGTGTAGGATGGTAGTGTCAAAATTAATCCGTTAGTGGTACGATTAATTTTGTAATAGGTTAATTGAATAGGTAGATTTAATTAATTAATTGGTTAATTATTCCTAAGGGTTAATTCAGTAATTAACAAAGTGGAATTATTTAATTAATTCCTAAGGGTTAATTAAGTAATTAACAAAGTGGAATTATTTAATTAATTAATTAAGTCTTAAGTTTCAATTGGAATTAGGAAATCCTAGATATTAGGAAATCTAGTAGGATTTGGTTTATCCTATCAGATTGGTTACCTAATTGGATTCGGAAACTAATTCATTACCTAAACCCATTAGGAAGACCAATCTTAAACCAACTTGGGGTATCTCTTGTAACTCTATATAGACAAGGGATCAGCCATTCAAGAGACACAACTCATAAGTTTTCAAGACACGAAAACTAGAGAGATAAAATTCTAGAGAGAGAAATTTCTTTCTCTCTCAAAAACAAATTTTATAGCAAAATTGGGGCGGCTGGTTTTTCCCATTGACTTGGCCGAAATTTTGGTGTGGTCTAGTAGCCCCGTGGGCAGTGCGTTTGCAGTACGTGCTAGGTGCGGAGGTGCTGGATTTTTCTGGCGGGTGGAGTTGTGGTAATAGCTGATCAATTGACTTCTAGTTCATTGCCCACACAACGTGAAGTCAAAGTCTTGAGGCATACAAGAGAATCACCAAGTGCACACTTCGAAGGTACTTTTCTAAGATTCCACTTTTATTAGAAATTTTCGTTGCGTGGTAAATCGAGCAAGTGCAAATCCAGATCCTATGTGGCAATCTTTTCACTTTCCTAATGTTTGAAGCTCTAGATGCAGGGAAAAATTTGTCTAAAAATTGCTTTTTAAGCTTATCCCAAGTTGTGATGGAGTTGGCCAGCAGATCAAAAAGCAAACTTTTTGCATTACCTTCCAATGAAAATGGAAAGGCTTACAATTTTACCCACTCTTCACTAACTCCTTGGTGTTGCATTGTTGAGCACACTACTTGAAATTCCTTAAAGTGTAAATGAGGATCTTTACTTGCAAGACCACGTTATTTAGGAAATAAATGTATAGTACCAAATTTAAGCTCAAATGCTACCGTAATTTCAGGCAAGACAATACACAACAATTGTTAGTTCACGTCGGGAGTTGCCAATTGCCTTAAAGTTCTGTCACCTATCTTTTCTTCTTGCAAAACAAAATGAGTAGAAATATCAATGTCACTCTCAGATTCCTCCTTTGTTGATGTTTCTTCTCTCGCTTGCTTAGTCTCTTTCCTTATGCGCTTAGCAGTTTTCTCAATCTCCGGAATGAATTGCAGTGGTCCTTGTTGATGCGTCCTAGTCATAAAAAAGAAAAAGAAAACTGTTTAGCAAAGAACTAATATTTTAGTTCCCCGGCAATGATGCCAAATTTTGGCCATGCTTGTCGAGACACCCAAAATAAATCCTACTCTACCAAACTTGTAGCAATAGTAGCACCGAGTCGAAATCCCAAAGGAACCAAGGTTTAATCCTTAAACTAAACAACAATCAGGGGTTTTCAAAATTCAATTAACTAACTATTAAATCAAAGGAAATTAATAATTGCTAAGAATTAAAATCAAGAAAATCAAAGGAGAAAGATCCAATCCAAGGAAAATTTGACTAACTAACACGTTGATCATAGACATCAAAGGTTTTCTTCCAATTCAAGCATTCAACCTCCAATATTATTAGGATAGCCGTAATAACTATGAATTCTCTAACTTAATTAACCAAACCTAGCATTCGATTAACTCTTGCTATGAAGAACTGGGCACGATAGCGTTCCATATTCAACCATAACAGCATTACACACAACAACTAGTTGAAAACTAAATTTAACTAAAAGAGATAGCTGCAATTAATGAATTTAGTCCAATTGTTTCCTTTTAGATTATCATGCATAATCAATTAAGTCTCACCAACATGCATAAATAAACCAATTGCTATTTGATACTACTGGTTCATGTCATATATATAACATTCAACCTGTAGATAGTACAGAAAAAATCAATACTTATCGAGTCGTCACTTCAATTAATACTAAAAATTCTCAATCAAACTGAGAAACCATTGTACTTGAACTTACGAAAGAAATTAAATTAAACTCAGAACCTCATAACATGCTAATTGAAAATCCCTTGGATTAGAAAGAGAAAATTAGGTACTCATGTTATTGCACAAAACAAATAACAAGTTGTTAATCTTCAAAATAGAAGCAGCAAAACCAGTTGTAGCCATTGAGCTCTTCTCCTCAGCCCAATTTCGGTCACCTCAATTGGTTTTCTAAGGCTATTTTAGTTGTTTTGAGTCTTGGGCTCTTTAAGTGGTTTGTAGTTCTTCAAAGGTGATTTTTACCCTTAAATGGTGTCCATGTTGGTCCATGGTCATCCGAGTTTCAAGCCCACAACACTACCCAAATCCATCTTGAAGATTCTAGAAGTTACTTGTATGAGAAAACATCTAGAAGATTGAAGATTTGGAAGGCTTGGGCGTGTAGAGGGAAGGGGGTGGCTGCACTAATTTTATTTTCAGCAAATTGAACTTATTTTCAGTATATTTTAAGTTAAATAAGGTTTAGTCTTGAAGGGTTTATCAAGATTAAATCATTCCTTTATTACTTAGATTGATTGGTGAGATCTTGAGAGATTAGGAAATTTTCCTAAAATAATATTTCCTAATCTTGCATGATTGATTAGAGATTGATTCCATGTCTTACTTTTCAAGGCATATAATTCGGTCACCCTACTACTATATAAAGGGCCTTGTGCTTTATTGTAAGATACAATTCATATACTTTATACAAGATATTTGAGAGTTTTCTCCTTCAAGAGCTTGCGAGCTTTTTCTTTGATTAATGCATTAATCAAATTCCCAACTTTATCGATAGTAGAGTTAGATACTATTGTGGTGTAATTTTACCAGAATTCTTACCCCCTAACACTTATTCCGCACCCCCTAGTTGAATCCTTGCAACAACACGGTCCATCAACAACGCCATCTTCGGAGCAATCCGGATTCCACATCAATATTATACGTCATACATCCTGCTCGCGTCCCAAGACCAAAATAGGTTGAACTTGTGTGCGAGCGCACGCCCGTGCCTGCAGACACGAAAGTCGGACCACTCGCAGGCTTAAATGGCAGGCCTGATCAACCTACCTTTTGCTCCTTACCGGATTAAATTTTTCCAAATTAATTTGCAGATTAAATGTTGCAGTTTTACAATCTGCTTAATGGCTGCAAATAATTCTTCATTTGAGTGGTTGGCTTTATTCTTCAAGAAACAAAACGGTTGATTAATGACTGAATTAATTAAAACATTTTCTGCATTAGTGTATGAAACTGATGAAACATTTGATTAATTCCAACAATTTTGATGAGTAATGGGTGCAGTTTCTTTTCAAGACTTAATTTTTCAAAAATAATTATGCACACTAATTACTGTAAACGGATTAAAACTGATGAATATTAATCCTAAACGGATTAAAATGTATGAAGAATAAATATGGGACAGTTAAATTGTGATTTAATTTCGTTCAAAAGGCTTCAGCCTTGAACCTATAAATAGTGCACACTAGAGCTTCCAAAGAGACACCTCTCAGAATTATTCTTACTCTCTCAAGAATCATTGATTCTCTCTACAACTCAAAGAATTTTTTCTAGCCTTCCCATAAATTCTTTCAGTGTTCAATCTATTGTTCTAGTTTGTTGGTAAGGTAGTTTTTGTGCAAACTAACTTTACGGTTTCTATTGTATCATGGGAAACAGTTGTCAATGTATTTTCTAGCACAGTTGTAGAACGGACAAATCTATTTTAAGGAAATTGTGTTTCACAAGCTTGGAAATTTCCTATCTACTTGTTCACTTACTAGCTAGATAATTATTTTCAACAAACAGTTTGTTCTTCAACTTCATGCCCGGATTGGAAGTAACAAATCCAACAAGTAGAGTTCCTTCCATGACCACCAGGATCTCAGTAGCTCAAGGGTGGGTATGTGCAGGGTTCAAACCATAAGGTCCAAAGTCAACCTGCGCCAGTGAAATTCCTAAGGTATTTAGCCCTGGAATCATATTGATATTTACTGCAATGACATTGGACTTGACCCGGTTTTCGGTGATTCGAGGCATATTGAGCCCTGAAAAAAAGAAATCTTCGGGTTTGGCTAGCTTCGGGTCATTGCATATCTTGCCATTGACAAACACTGCATCAAAAATATAATTGTTAAAAAAATGTTTACACTACAGGAATTAAGTTCCTACTCTTGAGTCTGAAATATATTAATAAATTTACCAGCAGCTTTGGCTTCAGAAACTGCAACGCAAAAATCCTGCAATAGACTAGGGTCTGAAGCATACACAGCTGTAAAAATGAGAGCCAAGATGGTTGCAGCTAATTGGAGTTGAAAAGACATGTTTAATGTACAGAAATGAGGCCTTAGGTATATAGAGATGAAGGAATGCTATGAATTTCTACTCGGTATGGAGTTTTGGATGATATATATATATATAGCTGTTTTCAGGTTGACATGTTTATTATCTCTTGAACAACTCAGGTGAAAACTTTTGATTTCTTCAACTCGGTTGTTAGATTTTACATAGGACTGATTTGGTCATTCAAGATTAGTTAGACCTAGGCTCCATTTGGAAAAGATTTAAAAAAACACTTTGATAGAGGTGACTTTTTGAAAATTTTAATAAAATATTTTAAATTGTTTTAAATGAATAAATATGTGTTTGGACAACTACTTTAGAACTAAAATCAATTAAGGTATTTTTAGAAAATAAAATTACAATTTAGGGACTAAAACTATAATTTTAATAAAATTCTAACAAAACCCTAAAGCTTATTCTTCTTTGGTTTCTACCACCTCCCGCCGCCTACCTCTTTTGGAGCATCTGGTCGTACAAAGCCATAGTTGAATCCAATGACCAATCCTTCATCCAATTCATGAGCAAAGACCACTCAAGCCAAGAAGCCCCAGAGGTTGGTAAAAAAAGCGTGGGATAGCCCCTTGTTCGAGTATCGGTCATTCCCAGCAGAAGGCATTTGGTTTGAAGACTTGTTCCAAATCAATTACCTGATTAAAATATACAAAACTGGATTCGGAAGGAATGTCATCTGTACTAGCGGCTGCATCATTTGCAACAAGCAAAATCATGGTAGAATAAGTGACGTGACTCCAAAATATACATCTTTATGACCCAAATCATGCATGTTTAGCTTACTTTTAATTGGTTTTCAATGATTATAATATCTTTTATGAGTTTTCAATACACTTACATGATCTTGTAGTAAAAAGCTATAGTTGGAGCTTTTGGAAGAAACTTGAAGCCTTTAGCTGGAAAAATGAAGAAAACAGGAAGAATCAGAGCTAAAATGGAAGAATTTGGAAAAGAGTAAAGTTGAGTTGAAGTTCCAAGATCGGCATCCTATAGGTACCGGTACCTGTACACCGCCGACCTCGGCATCCGCAGGGTACCGTACCTTCACGCCGCCCGAAAAATCTGCTGAATGTTCTAAATTACCCTTAGGTGTGTTTTAAAATGTATTTTACCATTTTTAGCCTCAAATCTCTTTCTTAATGACCAAGGCATAATGTAAAAGACATACTTTCACACTTTTAGTAGGTTTTTAGTAGTAGCTTAGTAGAGAAGTTTCACACACTTCTACACATTTCTCTTCACACACTAGATGAATTCTCCTAGAACCATGGTGTTCTAAGGAGTTTTTTAGGGAATTCTACCCCTCTAAGTGATAGAGGGTAGTGGATTTCCAAAGATGTAGAACAAAAGTCATGGATTCAATGAAGAAGAAATTGTTTATGAGAGCTTAGTCCAAGTTTTGGGTGATTTTTATCATTTTTGGTTGATAAAAGCTGCACATTTTCTTGTTGATTGAGTTCTATTATGAGTAGCTACTTATTTGTTTGGTTATTTTGTTCTCTTCAATGGTTTTCCATGCATATTGACAAGTGAGTTTTATGCAAATGAATTATTTCTTGAAGTAATGTATTGATTTTGCTTTATTATGATTACATGTGGTTGAATCTACTCATTGATTGTTGAATTTTTGACTTCCTATCTTATGTAGGCATTTGATAAAGGATAATTATGTTTTATTGTGTTGTAAGCATGTTTGTTTCTATATCCATTTGCCATGTATTTTAGGAACCTTCATTATCTTGAGGTAAATGTGTAGAGGATTGATAGTAGAATAGGATTGACGACCCTATTTTTATTATTGGACTAATATGGTTGTTGTCTTGTTTCCTATTTTTATGTGTGGAGCATTATTGTGATTCATCTAAGAATTGGACTTCATAGACTCGATGTGAAATGGTCTCCATTTGATTATAATTAGAATGGATTATCAAGACACCTTGGAAAGACTTAACTACCCACATTTGCATGGTATTTGCTTATTAATAGCCCTTTGGATCTTGAGATGGTGTGATTTCTCGCTTTTATCCCATTATATCTTTTTTTTTTTTTTTTAGTTTTGTTACTTTTATGACGCTTGAAATTACTCATCTACCCTTTGTTTTGTTAGATTCTTAGGTATAGAAAATACTAAACTTGTAGTAAGTGAGAATTTGAACCCAATTACAACTTCAATCAAGATAACTTTCTCATGGGAATGAAACCTTAAATAATATAGTTTTGGTATTTTTAGTTTTGTTTATTATAAATTTATTTTAAAGTATTCACCCTTAATTTTTACAATGACAAGAGCACGTCAATAAACCCTCTCATCTTGGACATCCTAATTTCCAAAAAGACTGTTCATTTCTTCGTTTTTTCTCTTTTCAACGGAAATTGAGGAAGTAGAATTTTGAGATTGAAAAGGGACTATTGAAAACTTTTATGCCCCAAATTCAACAATTTGAGATTGAAGACAGTGGGGAAAAAGCCAACAAGAACTCCGGGAATCTGGGCAATGTTGTTCAACCTCAAGCAACCCAAATCCCAAATCAGATGCCCAAAACTTTTTGTTCAACCTCAAGCAACCAAATCATCAATGTTGCGCAGGTCCTCAATTCACCAATCTGATTTGATTACTGTAGAATCTAATGAAAGAAGACGGTGAATGGCATGTTCGCCGGAAGAGGAAGAAGGCTTCTCTAGAAAATTTTAACCCGTAGATGTTATAACCCGTAATTGACCTAGACAAAAGACCCGCGATTTTTTTTTAAATATCTTAAAACTTTGTTAAAACACCTCTCACATGTTTTTTAAAAAATGTACTTATATCTCATTATTTTTATAAAAATTTTAAAAATAACCCATATTTTTTGTCCAAACAGATTTTATAAATTTTTTAAACTTTTAAAATGTTTAAAAGGTTTTTATAATTGCTTGTCCAAATGGAGCCATAATGTTTTTATAAAGTAGAGGTAAAATTAAGCCGATGAAACAAGGATACTTGTGGGTATCATCAAAGGAAGTGTTTTCAAGTCCAAGTAGAGTTGGTCCAATTCAAATCCCAAGATGAGGAAGAATTCATGTAACTATTTGTGTATAAAGCACATTTTATTAGTAAAGTGACATGAGTTTAATTTGTTTTAGGATCTTCTGTTACATTTTTCTGTGACACTTTCTGTGACAATTTTCAATTATTTTATTTATATTTTGTATTTTCAGTTAATTTTTACGTAATACATAATCATTTACAGTCTTATATTTTTTAACACAGTGAGTTTATTTTTTAAAGGGTTAGGGTATATTAAATTATTAAATATAATTTTTATTGTTAAAAAAATTCAAAAATATATAAAAAATAAAATAATACTAAAAAATAAAGTATGAAAATAAAAACAATCTACTAAAGCTATATATTGTCAATATATATAAATTAATATGAAATACAAGATATAAGTAAAGTAATTAAAATTTGTCACAGAAAAATATCACAGGCGAGACGATCCTAAGCCGTTCAATTTCTTTTAAAAAATGATAAATTGAAAAGGAGGAGATTGGGCGGTTTAGGATCCTCCTCCTCCACAGAAATATTTTGGAATGTAACTGTTTACCATCATTTCAGCATGTAGCTTCCCCTACGTAACCGGAGTAAACCTGGGCCACAGCCTGATCGTTTCTATATATCCTCTCCAAACAGCCCCAGGGTGACACTCGAAAATACTACGTCGATCCCACTCCACCCAGTTTTGACATAACAATTCCCGGAGGAGAATCACTCCGCCGAGGATTGGCGGCTTATCGGTGAAGATGATGAAGGGAAATGGGTTCTCCTCCTCGTCGACATTCTGGGCTTGCCTTTTGGTTGCCCTCACCCACATTGTTGGCATTTTCTCCCACCAGCAGCACCAATTCTCCGATGACAACAATCGTCCCAATATAATCGATATTACGGTCAATCTAACGAATCTTACTGTTCCATATCCTTCCGGGCTGTATAATTATAGTCGCACAGGGTTAGTAGCCGCATTTATGGGGAAAGATACTGTTACCGGATCGATTCGTGTAGGCACTCACATGGGCACCCATGTTGTTTCTCCAGGACACTTCTCCACCTATTATGGTAATTATTCCGTCGATATGCTCGATCTCACCACTCTAAATGGTACGTTTATATACACCTTTCTCAGTTTTTTTTTTATACAAAGTGATTCAAATTCAACACCTATTGTATTAAGTAGGGAGTGCCTACCATTGGATTATATCTTTACTCTTGTAGTTGTAATAGGAAATCCCAACTAAGTGCAAGTTTACCAGTGTAAATTACGTACTTTACAGGTCAGGTTTTGGTTGTTGATTCTCCAAGGAACACCAACATAACTGGTAAATATTCCTGCATACTGTTATTTTTCTAACACTCTATTACGAGGAGGAGGGGGAGAAAAAAAAAAAAACTAACAATTCAGCCTCTATTTTTTGATTTTTCCTTTTATCTTTGCACTGCAAACAATTGGGATTTAATCTGTCAATGATCTTTGGGTTCCTTTTTTGCAGCTGAAGTTTTGCAGAGTTTGAATCTTCCTGCTGGATTGAAGCGGGTGATTTTTAGGACATCTAACACTGACAGGTAAACCAGTTAATTAGTGGTAATAAGAGATAGTAAGAGTAGTGATAGATATAATGTTTTAATTGTATATTTATTGTGATACTTTTATTTAAGTGATTTATAAGAAATGTCATGAGAACTAAATTTTGTAGTGGTATCAAATTTGATTTCCAGGAAACTTGTCGCCGCACCGAACCTTGTTACTGATTATACCGGATTGACGGCTGAGGGGGCAAGCTGGTTGGTCCAACACACTTCAATTGAATTTGTAGGTAAGATTGTCTAGTTTTACATTGATAATTCAATTCATGAAACTATTTATCAATAAAAGTAATTCAAAACTGTTTATATATTGTCAATTAATTTTGAGTTATATATTTATATTTGATCAATAAATTTAATATTTTATCGGAGTAAGGTTTTGATTGAATTGTTATTATTTTCTTGTAGTTAGAGCCCTAAATCTGTTGTCAAATAAAAAGGATTAAGACTACTCAAATCCCACATTGTAACCTATAACACTTCCATATTGGCAACTCCTTACCGTAATAATTAATATAAATAATCCCATAACACTCTCATATGGGTATCCCACAATGGTCATCATAAACATAAATAATCCAAAATGACATCGGTAACCCCAATATTTGTTAACTGTATTTGATTCTTTTAATGTTTACAAGACATAACATGGAATCGGGAATTAAGTAAAAATATAAAGGCAACGATTTTCTTACTTACCATATGGCTTGAGTTTGTTTATACTAAGTTAAGTTGTGTTGGATCTGGTCTTGAATTCCAGGAATCGATTACTTGTCTATTGGCGTGCATGAGGACAAGGCCAATGTTTATGCCAACTTGTTTGGAAATCAGGTAAGATTAATTCGTGTCTTCCCTTGCTTTTTTTTTTTTTTTTTTTTGTAGTTGATTCTGAATTAATTTAGCATCTTTATAATGAAAATAATTCAAACCCGACATTAGTATCATATACTGTAATATCAAAAAAAATTTCCAAAATTATTTTACATCAATTATAACTTTCACCAAAAGGATAAAGTTTTGATGAATATTGTGCCTACTAAAAATTCTGGAATGATAATTAAACGTAAAAAGGGATTTCAATAGAGTTAGCTAACCCCTTTGGTTGTGACAAATATTTTCAAGACTCAATAAAAATTTACATAAATAATGTCAGAGGATGCTCACCTGGAGTCGCCATGAGTGGACCAACAGCTGGGACCCATTGTCGAAGGTGCATTACCCCTTCATTTCAAAATATAATTATTTTCAATCATTAAAAAGTCAATTAAAATATAAATTATTTATTTACATTTAAAAAATAATTAATTGTTTTACTATATTACTTTTATTTAATTTATAATTTTATTAAAATTTATTTTTGTCATGACTATTTTAATTTATAGCACTATTATCAAAAATATATTGAATAGGAATATAACAAGTTTAATCATTAAAAGTTATGAGAATTTTTAAAAATTAATTATATTCTTAATATTTGTATTTGATAAGAAGGATCAATAGATTGAAATGGAGGGAGTAATTCAATACAAGCTTATTTAAAATTATTTTGAATAGGAATATAACAAGTTTAATCATTAAAAGTTATGAGAATTTTCAAAAATTAATTACATTCTTAATATTTGTATTTTGGTAAGAAGGATCAATAGATTGAAATGGAGGGAATAATTCAATACAAGCTTATTTAAAATTATTTTATAAAATAAATTCTTTTAATATACATGGAAAATGTGATGTTTTAGTAGTAATCACAAATGTAAAAATTAATGTTAAATTCACAGTAAAGTAAAAAATGGGTCGATGGGTTCGAAGTGAAGTACTCTAGTGTTCGGGAGTTGTATCTGGAACCGTGCACAAGTTCTAAAAATAAAGTATATCGTTATATTTCAATTTTTTTTACTTGAAGTAAAAATTAGAATTTTAAGTGCATTTTCTCTTTTGTACTTGTATGTTTTTCATGAACATGATTTGGACATTGAAAATACTGATGTTATCGCACCCTCCCTATATTTTTGAAGGGCAGTTTGGAATGAAATGCAGAAATTTTTCAAGAATAAAATGTCAAACTTACCTTTAACCAACCTTATGTTTCCTCCCAATTTTTCCTTTTGGAATAATTGTAAGCTATTAGAGCTAGAGATTATTATTCCGTGGAAAAAAATTTTAATTAGCAAGTAGCCTTATTTGTATGACTTAGGGTTGTTCATACTTGTACCGTATCAATTAGACTCTAATTTGGAGTGGGACATATAATACTTCTGTCTAAAAGAAAAATTATAAACATGAATGGTTGTCACGGTCATTCGTGAGGGTTTTAAAGTAAAATAATAGTGATGAGTTCTTTTGATATTATTTAAATTTAATTATCTAATTTAGATAAAAGAACGAATTTTACCAAATAAAATATAGTACCTTGAAAAACAAATCAGGGATTATAAGAAAAAATTTAAATTAAATTAAAAATAAAAAGAATATAACATATTATTTTGATCAAATATATATTAATATTAATAATATATAAAAATTATTCGCTTTAAATTTTTTTTGTCCAGCGATAGCCTTACCTATGGGCAGCCTTGATGTTTGTATGGAACAGTTGAAAATTATGAAACTAATCGAACAATTAATCTCTTTGTTCGATATATATGAGTGGATGACTAACTAATGTGTTGGTGAGCTTCTAGACCATGGTGTCTGTGGAATTCTTGAAGCTTGATAATGTGAAGCCAGGATTCTACACCGTCTACTGTTTACCATTAAGACTAGAGGCCGAGGCATCACCAGTGAGGTGCATTCTCGTGGAATGACATTTTCTTCTACCATGTAAGTGTTCGAAAATTTTGCATTACTTTTCTTCATTTCAACGTAATACCCATACTGACAAAGACTTGTAATTCAGTAATTGGCACTCTCCACTTAAAAACCAATAAATCTTGAGTTATAGTCATTTACATTTCGAATTCTTTTTTTATACAAAATAATAATAATAATAATAATAATACTTATTGTATTATTTTAATTTAACAAGATAACTATTATTTTAAAATATGCTATTTCCTCCATTTTCTCATTCACAACATTTCTTTTTTCTCCAGGAATAATGTTTCAATTAAATACCTTATAGCTGATTAGTTCAAAAGAAGAAGAGCTCAAGTTCTTAATTCGTTCAGCAATCGGCTGTGTTTCTCGTACCAATGAGCTACCAGGGACAGAACCAAGACACTTCGGCTAGACGGGCCAGGGAAAAAATGTGCATATATTCAAATACATAAAGTATAACTTGTATTAAAAAAAAAAGTTTATTTGAATAATTATATATATTTAACAACAATAGAACAAATTTAATTTTGGTTGCTAAATGGTAGACGAACAATAATAATTTGTGTGATAATTAAATTTAATAATAATAAATTAACATATCAAATTATATAACATGTTTTAAAATTTTAATAACAAATTTAGTTTTTTTTCTTAGCAAATAGTACTACCAAGTGTATACCGTGGTAGCCGGACTGGTGGGCTCACCTCTTCATTGAAATAGAAAAAAAAAAAAAAAAAGGTTAATTATATAATGCAGTGCATAAAATTACGAAACAAAGATAAAATGCTTGGATGCCAGAGCATTTATAGTGACTAATATGGGGTCGATCGCACGAGAAGTAACCCTCTCATTGTAGTATGCAAGGGTTGATCGCATGATGTTGTAACGGTAACATTTCAGTCCCATAAATTAACTCAAAAACTTTCAAATTTCGTCCTCGCTAGCCCAAAATAGTTAATAATAGTTATTAGTAATCTATGAACTGAAAATTATATACACTTAAGTGGCCAAAAAATTTTTAGGCTTCGTCCTCGCTAGCCCAAAATAGTTAATTCAAGTTATTAGTAGTCTATGAGACTGAAAGTTAAATACAAGTCATTTAAGTTGTAAACTAACGATGTGGGACGGGATGTTGCACCTCTTGTCATGAAACCGAAGCCAATTAATATGTTTAATGAGGAATCGAGTCATAAAATTAGTTGAAAATATCATGGTGAAGAAAAAATTAAGTTTGACTAACGATCAAATAAGTTAATCCATTATCTTCTAAATTTTTTCGTAAAAAATGACTAAAATTTCTAAAAGAGAAAAGATGAGGACTAATATTGTCACTTAAAATATAAAAGTGATTAAATGTGAAATTACCCCTATTATGAAGGGCTAAAACTGCATTTAAGAAAAAAAAGGTTTAAATCCATTTTTGGTCCCTCATAACATGGGTTATTCCAGTTTTGGTCCCCCATATGTTATAGTCACCAATTTTAATCCTACTTAAATTTTTTTTGACAATTCTAGTCATTTTTAACGAAAAAGTTCAGAAGATAACGGATTAACTCATTTGATCGCTAGTCAAACCTAATTTTTTTTTTCAAAATGATTTGTACCATGATATTTTCAATCCATTTTATGACTCGATTCCTCATGGATATTCAACCCATTTAGATCGACTCACAATCCAAAATGACGGTCGAAACCCGAAATGGGTTGAACATTCATGAGGATCTGAATTATAAAATTGGCTGAAAATATCACGGTACAAATCATTTTGAAGAAAAAAATTAGGTTTGACTAGCGATCAAATGAGTTAATCCGTTATCTTCTGAATTTTTTCGTTAAAAAGGACTAGAATTGTCAAAAAAAAATTTAAGTAGGATTAAAATTGGTGACTATAACATATGGGGGACCAAAACTGGAATAACCCATGTTATGAGGGACCAAAAATGGATTCAAGCCAAAAAAAACCAACAACAACAATTTTCAACTAGTTACTCCCCGTAATTTATATGTTGTACCACTGTGTACATATACCACTTACTATAATTAGTAAATTTTTTTGAGCCAACTGTCTTTTTTCCATTTTTAGTAATATTTAGTGACGCGCCCAGTTTTTTCTTTTTTTTTTTTTCTTTTTTTCCCGCCCTGGTATATATACATTCAAAACGTGGTGGTTGCACTTTTTTTTTTCAAAAACTTAACGAGAGTGATCAGAACCAGAGATTTTCGAATTGCGCTGCTTCTGAATCATTATGCAAGCATTGAAATTGTTAATAAAGGTATCGTATCGAAGAATAATGATGATCATCGGTTTTTTTTTCTTTTCGCGATTGATGTTTTTGTTCTTTAATTGTTGTTCTTATAGTATGTTTTTGCGAATTATGATTTTTGATCATTTGAAAATTGTTGTTCCATTCGTATGATTCATTTTTGTGATGATGCTATTTTGATCGTTGTGTTCGAGGATGTTGTTGGTATGTATTTTTGAATGTTGCGGCATAAATCTGCATGTTGCGGAATAGGATGTTATTTTTTTTTAGTTTTTATATGATGTAGCTGGACGTTGCGTAAGGTATAACTGGGACATTTTTGGACGTTGCTTAATGCGATGTTGTTTGTTTTTGTTTCGTTGTGATGTTTCTGGACGTTGCGTAAGTAATAAGTGGGACGTAGTGTGATGTTGTGGGATATGAGTTTTTTCCTAGTTTTTATGTGATGTTTTTCTGGACGTTGCGTAAGTAATAAGTGGGACGTGTTGGGACGTTGCTTAAGTTGTTATTATTATTATTTCCCTTTTTTTTTTTCAGATATGGAATCAATGGATGATGAGTCGATGCTGTCTTTGATTGGTCAGAGAGTTGGTACGTAGTTGAGGCATACGATTTGTATAACAAATATGCTTTCGAATTGGGTTTTAGTATTAGGAAGCATAGGTCTCGTAGCAAGGAAGATGAGTTATATATGAGACAGTTTGTGTGTTGGAAGCAAGGTGAGAATGATTATAAAAATAAGACTGATAATGAGAGAATTTATTCTAAATTGGACGTTCGAATGAAATGTAATGCGCTTGTTGAATTTAAATGTAATGTCGTCGCACCTTGGGAGTCGAGCCGCCCCACAGAGGACGAAAAAGTCCGAATTTGAGAAAGAAAAATTTAATTTCTCTCTCTAGGATTTTCTCTCTCTAGTTTTCTTGTCTTGATAAACATATGAATGGTGTATTGTGAATTGCTAATCTCTTGTCTATTTATAGAGTTACAATAGAGAATCCAAGTTGGTTTAGGATTGACCTTTCTAATGGATTTAGGATTATTAATTAGTTTCCAAATCCAATTAGGTTCCAAATCTAATAGGGTTTCCAAATCCAAATAGATTCCCTAATTCTAATTGAACTTTAAGACTTAATTAATTAATTAATTCTACTTTGTTAATTACTTAATTAACCATTAGGAATAATTAATTAAATAATTAATTCTACTTTATCAATTAACTCACTACATAATTAATCGTACCACTAACGGATTAATTGTGACACTACCATCTTACACCAGAATTGCTTCCGGAACAACTAAATTAATTATTCTTTAATCTCTCTACATCAAAGATATAGTGCTCCTTAATTTATTAATTTACTAATAAATTAATTAATTAACTTCTTATAATCCGAGACTAGTACCACTCGACCTTTTTACTATACCGGACATAAGTCCACCAGCTAGGTTTAGTATAATAAACATAACGAGCTCATCTCAGGAGCACTGGTACATGGTTTCCTTTTGACAAGCAAGAGCACACCAAGCAACCAAACACGCGCACCCAACCTACCGAGACTATTGGCCTCAAGTGACCTCACTCTTTGGCAGATCAAAGTACACTATGTCTAATCCTCATGCCTGCTCAAGTCTAGGGATTAAGAGATAGAATACTAGGATTGAATAGTCTATTAAATCAGTATAAGTCAATTCATCCTAAATGGTCAAGTTCAATATGCCCTGAGCATTTCTATATGATTCAATTAGTTTAGACAAATCAATTTCTGAATCACATAATAACCTAAACTGACAGTGTGTCCAACACTGTCTCGGTTACGAACCTCATTTATATATTATATCTTTTAACGAATGACGAGATCTACTGTGTCAAACCAGACACCTCATTATCTAACTACATAATATAAATGGACAACATATGTAAAAACATATAAATAATTTAACTAAAACATTTAATCGATATATAAACTGGGAAATAGTTTAATACCAGCAAAGTTTCAGTATCTTAACCCAACAGTTATGCCTTAGAAACTAAAATGTACATTCTAAATCTTGTACCATCTAAAACTGTGCATTCAACCCCTACAGAGTTGTGGAGCGGGCCCAAGCCTAGTTTGAGACATCTCAGAATTTGGGGTTGTCCAGCACATGTGCTTAAGGCAGATGCTATTAAGTTAGATGTAAGAACAGAAGTAATGTTGGTTGTAGGATATCCTAGATGAACGAAAGGTGGTCTGTTCTATAGTCTTAAAGATCAGAAGGTGATAGTTAGCACTAACGCCAGATTTTTATAGGAAGACTATATTCTAGATCACAAGCTCAAGAGTATGATCATACTAGATGAACTTATAAAGCAATATGATAATCCTGATACACGAGCACAAGTAGATACACCACAAAACACTTTACAAGCTATCACAGATGATGCACCTACACAGGTGGTGCCTCGTCATAGTGGAAGGGTTGTAAGACAACCTGAGAGGTTTATTGGCATGAGAGAGGCATCAGACTTCATCCCATGCACACCTGAAAAGGATCCCGTGAACTAAAATGAGGTCCTCCGAGATAAAGATGCAGAATCTTGGCAAAAGGCAATGATATCCGAGATGGGGTCGATGGACCAAAATTAAGTCTGGGAGCTTGAGGACCTACCTGATGGTTTCAAACCCATTAGATGTAATTTGGTCTACAAACGCAAGAGAGGACCTGACGGAAAGGTTGAAACCTTTAAAGCTAGGCTTGTGGTGAAGGGGCATACTCAGAAAAGGGAATCGATTATGAGGAAACCTTCTCCCTGGTAGCTATGCTTAAGTCAATCCGGATTCTCTCGGCCATAGCTGCACATTTAGATTATGAGATTTGGCATATGGATGTCAAGACTATTAGGATTGAATACTTAAGCTATGCATGTATTATACGTTTTCCTAGTTACTATATCGATTCAATGTTTTTGGTTAATTTGTTGTGCATATATTTGTCCATTTATATTATGTAGTTAGATGATGAAGTGTCTTGTGTGACACAATAGATCTCATCATTGGTTAAAAGACATAATATATAAATGAGGTTTGTAACCGAGACAGCTTTGGGCACGCTGTCGGTTTAGGTTATTATATGATTCGGATAATTGGTTTATCTAAACTAATTGAATCATATAGATATGCCCGGGGCATATTGAACTTAACCATTAGAATGATTTGTCATGTACTTATTTAATAGACAAATCGTTCTTAGTATTCTATCTCTTAATCCCTAGACTTGAGTAGGCATGAGGATTAGACATAATGTTCTTTGATCTGCCAATGGGTGAGGTCAATTGTGGCCAATAGTCTCGGTGGGTTGGGTGCGCATTTTTAGTTACTTGGTATGCTGCTGCTTGTCAAAAGAAAACCATATACCGGTGCGTCCGGGGTGATGGTGTCCCGAGTTGAGCTTGTTATATTTATTATACTAAACTCGGCCGGTAGACTTATGTCCGGTATAGTTTAAGGTCAAGTTGTACTAGTATCGGAATTAAAGAAGTTAATTAATTAATTTATCAGTAAATTAATATATTAACGAGCACTATATCTTTGATGTGGGGAGATTAAGAATAAATTAATGTAGTTGTTCCATAAGCAATTTTGGTGTAAGATGGTAGTGCCACACCAAAATTGATCCGTTAGTGGTACGATTAATTTTGTAATGGATTAATTGAACAAGTAGAAATAATTATTTAATTAATTATTCATAAGGGTTAATTAAGTAATTAACAAAGTAAAATTAATTAATTAAGTCTTAAGTTTCAATTAGAAGTAGGAAATCCTAGAGATTAGGAAATCTAATTGGATTGGGTTTATCCTATTAGATTAGTTGCCTAATTGGATTTGGAAACTAATTAATTACCTAAACCCACTACGCAAACCAATTCTAAACCAACTTGGGGTCTCTCTTGTAACTCTATATATAGACAAAGCAATTACATAACACACAATTCATAAGTTTTCAAGACAAGAAAACTAGATAATTAAAATTCTAGAGAGAGAAATTAATTTTTTTCTCTAAGTCGGATTTTTGATCTTTTTGTGCGGCATCTCTCTCTCTCTCCAAAATTGGCGGCCAGTTTTCTCTCTCCTCCCGGTGATGTGTGGTTTTCAAGGCAGCGGCGTGCGTGGCTCTATCTTGGCTCCAAGGCGGCGTGTGAACCTCATGCGTTAGGGGCAGGCAGCGCTGGTCAATTTCCAGTGACCCAGTTGTGTTGATTGCTGATTAATTGCTCACTAGATCGTTGCCCACACAACATGCGATCATGGTATTGAGTCATACAAGCAATCACCTGAGTAACACGCTTCAAGAGGTACTTTCTATGATTCCGTTTCTAATTAGAAAATTATTGTTGCGTGATAAATCGAATGAGTACAAACCAAGATCCTGCGCAATGTTATTTCAAGCAAGGATTGGAATAGTAATTGTGCTAGAGTCTAGGCTTGCGCAAAGATTCTGATTCCGGAATGCGTAGCACAAAAGTGAGGTTTTGACTTTGATCGGGCTCGGGCTGATAATCTTTCAATTGGTATCAGAGCCTGGTTTTGGGTTTTGTGCTTGTTCGATTTATTACATGGTTTTATTTGCAGGTGGTTTAGAAATCCCGACTATTATGGTTGCGTTTGTATGGTTTTTATTTAAACCCCATGACATGTCCGGGTTTTATTTTATTATGAATGCTTGTAATAGTATAACCACGTTCTGAAAGCCGTGTAGGATTATATCAAATCTGTACTAGGATTTTTGTTATGTAATTCGATTTTAATTTTCCTAGAAAGCCTTGTAGTAGGAGAATTATTTTTTTTTTGTAATCGAAGGCGTTATGGTGGTGGGCAACTTGAATTCGTGGGGTTTGGGTTATCGTTAATTCTTAGAAACCCAGGAAAACCCAGAACGAATTGTAAGAAGACCAAATAGCATGGAAAAAGAAGCGAATGAGGGATAGGACGGGACCAGCGGCGCATGTGATAACCGCTTGCCAGCAGCAGCTGCGATCACAGCAACAGCGCATTTGGCCTGTTTTTCCTCCAAATTTGTTTTTTTAATTCAAGACTCAATCCATCGAGTGGTGTGACGGGACACGAGATCAAGGCAGAAGATGTAAGCAATTAAAACCATAATAGTCGGGAAATTTATTTTTCGCATTTATTTCCCGTATTTATAGTTTTAATTTTTGTGATATATTTTAGATGCATAATTTTAAAGCATGTTGGTTTTATGTTTGCATATAACTTAGGATTAGTTAATTGCTTGTTAAAACCGGAAAAACCCTCAATTTAAAAATCTAAGTGGGAGCGGTTGGTTTATATCCCCACGGCCACCATTACGAGTTCATATGTGATGTGGGTGGACTTACGCATTGGCATTAGGGCCTTCCTCCATTCGAATGAGTCCAACCACGAGATCGCTAGATTATGAATTTCTAAGTATGATGACTAGAGTAATTTTAACTAGGAGAAATGTGATACCCTCTCCACATAAGGCGCACTATCCTGAGGTAACAAGCTTAGAAGTCTCCTAATGGCACACACTTAGTGTACAATTTGCAGTATTCCTCCCATTGAGGTTACACTGCTTATTTGTACGGCTGAAAGCACTGACTATTAGCTATATTGATCAATAGATCGTTTGGTCAAATAGTGTGGTTAATAAACTTGGTTTTTCTCAAATGAATGTGGGTTAGCGTGAACGTCCAAACTATCGTGGCTTGCGAGAATCCCGGTGAATGAAATGTCGGTGGTTTAAATTATTGTTTTGAGGGAAGTCAATAATTGTTAGAATTTTTTTGTTATCTTCGAAATTCTAGTATATACACTCAAACATTTTTTGTTTATTTAATTTTCAGTATTCGATATGGCATTCAACCCCTTAGCTACTATATTGACAGACAACAAATTAACTGGTCCTAATTATGTCGATTGGAGTTGTAATTTGGACATTGTCTTTACGGCTGAGCATTATAAGTTTGTGCTCACCGAAGTCTGTCCAGATGTGCCTAACGAGGACTCTCCTCAAGAAGATAGGGATGCCTATAATAGGTGGAGAAAAGTGGATAAGATGGCGTGGTGTTACATTCTGGCCTCTGTGTCGAATGTGCTGCAACATCAGCTTCATCCCATGATCTCTGCCTTCAATATGATGGCTCACCTGAGAGACATGTTCGCTCATCAAGGCAAGACAGCTAGACAAGCAGCCATGAGGAAGTTAATGAACACCAAAATGGCTGAGAGCGCATCGGTGAGAGATCATGTGCTTCACATGATTAGCAACATCAACGAGATAGAGGTGTTGAGAGGTGAGATCGACCCGGAAAGTCAGATAGATATCATCCTCCAGAGCTTACCCTCTAGTTTTGAGCATTTCGGGTTAACTATAATATGAACCAAAGAGTTTACAATCTACTCGAGCTCTTAACAGATTTGGTGTCAGCCGAAGGCATTTTCCATGAGAATAAGCAAGCTTTGGTCACGGTAAAGGCTTCAAGTTCTTCTTCTGTCCCTAAAGGCAAGAATAAAAAGAAGAAGAAGAATGCCAAGAAACTTGCTGCTAAGCCTGAAATTGCAAAGAAGAGCAAGCCCAAAGGCAAGTGCTTCAAGTGCGGGAAAACGGGACATTGGAAATCGGATTGTCTAAAGCATAAAGGTACAATAGTTTCTGCCTTAATTACTGAGACATGTTTAGCGGTGATTCCCATAGATACTTGGTGTGTGGATTCAGGAGCCACTTGTCATGTTTTTAATTTTTTGCAGGGTTCCAAGTAACCCGGAAGCTTAGAGAAGGTGAGTTGGACATCTACTTGGGTGACACTACAAGAGTGTCAGTGGAAGCAGTGGGAGTGACTACTCTTAATTTTGAAAATCCTAGATTAGAGTTAGTTAATTTTCTTTTTATACGAGTTTTAGAAAGAACCTTGTTTCAGTTTCTAAACTCTTAAAGAATAGTTATAAGTTTATTTTTTCTGATGATACTGTTGTTATTAGAAAAGATGGCAAACTTATTTGTTCTGGTTCATTAGCTGACAATTTGTTTATAATTAAGTCAAACTCCCCTGTTGTGCAAATCATAGAAATAGATAGCGCATTATCTAACCTTAATAAGAAGAAAGAACCTTCTGAAATGAATCAAACCTATATTTGGCATCTCAAGCTAGGTCATATAAACCTTAGCAAGATTCAGAGGTTGGTCAATGATAGACCTTTAGGTTCATTAGAGATTGACAGTTATTCAACCTGCGAATCTTGCTTGGAGGGTAAAATGACCAAGAGACCTTTTAAGGCAAACGGTTATAGAGCCAAATAAGTATTAGAGTTAATTCATTATGACTTGTGTGGACCTATGTCAGTCCAAGCACGAGGCGGGTTTGAGTATTTCGTGACGTTCACGGATGATTACTCAAGGTACAGATATATTTATCTAATGCGCTACAAGTCCGAATGCTTTAGTAAATTCAAAGAGTATCGAGCAGATGTGGAGAAACATCACGGTAAAAGTATCAAGACACTGCGATGAGATCGTGGTGGTGAGTACCTATCCCACGAATTTCGAGAATACCTCAGCGAGGTCGGAAATCATTCTCAGTTGTCTGCACCTGGCACACCGCAGTAGAACGGTGTAGCAGAAAGAATGAATTGAACTCTCATGGAAATGGTTAGGTCAATGATGAACTTTAGTGATTTGTCGAGTTCATTCTGGGGATATGCCCTAGAAACAGCAATGTACATCCTTAATCTTGTACCATCTAAAATCGTGCCTTCAACCCCAGTAGAGTTGTGGAATGGGCGTAAGCCCAGTCTAAGACATCTCAGAATTCGGGGTTGCCCGGCACATGTGCTTAAGGCAGATGTGGCTAAGTTAGATGCAAGAACTGAAGTAATGTTGTTTATAGGATATTCTAGGAGAACGAAGGGTGGTCTGTTTTATAGTCCTAAATATCATAAGGTGGTGGTTAGTACCAACGCCAGATTTTTAGAGGAAGACTATATTCTAGATCACAAGCCCAAGAGCAAGATAGTACTAGAAGAGCTTAGGAGACAAACTGATAATCCTGATGCACCAGCATAAGTAGATACACCACACACTGCACAAGATATCACAGATTATGCGCCTACACAGGTGGTGCCTCGTCGTAGTAGGAGGGTTGTGAGATAGCCCGATAGGTTCATTGGCATGGGAGAGGCCTCAGACCTAGTCCCAGGCGCTCATGAGTCTGACCCAGTAAACTACAATGAGGCTCTTCGAGATAAAGATGTACAATCTTAGCAAAAGGCAATGATATCAGAGATGAGGTCAGTGGACAACAATCAAGTATGGGAGCTTGTGGACCTACCTGATGGTTTTAAACCCATTGGATGTAAGTGGGTCTACAAATGCAAGAGAGGACCTGACGAAAAGATGGAAACCTTTAAAGCTAGGCTTGTGTCGAAGGGGTATGCTCAGAAAGAGAGAATCGATTATGAGGAAACCTACTCCCCGGTAGCCATGCTTAAGTCAAGCCAGATTCTCTTGGCCATAGCTGCTCATTTAGATTATGAGATATGACAGATGGATGTCAAGACAGCTTTCCATAACGAAAGTCTTGAGGAAACCATCTTCATGCAGCAACCAGAGAGATTCGTTGAGAAAGGCCAAGAGCATAAGGTTTGCAGGCTTAAGAGGTCCATTTACGGACTTAAGCAGGGATCCAGATCTTGGAACATCCATTTTGATGAGGTAATCCAGTCCTACGGATTTACTCAGTGTCCAGATGAGCAATGTGTATATCGCACATGTGATGGAAACGCGGTGGTGTTTCTTGTGCTTTACGTAGATGACATTCTATTGATTAGCAACAACAAGAAAGTGTTATCAGACGTAAAGGCATGGCTGTCCAAACAATTTGATATGAAGGACTTAGGGGAAGCAGTACATATATTTGGGATCAAGATAATTCGAAATCGTAGGAAACGTTCGTTAACGCTCTCTCAATTTTCATGCATAGATACGATTTTGGCCCGTTTTAACATGCAGAACACCAAGAAAGGTTTTTCCACCTTTCAGACACGGAGTGCATCTATCTAAAGAACAGTCTCCCAAGACTGTTGAGGAGATAGAGGCCATGAAAATAGTTCCTTATGCTTCGGCAGTAGGAAGTCTCATGTATGCCATGTTGTGTACGAGGCCTGATATCTTTTATGTCGTTGGCATTGTAAGCAGATATCAGAGCAACCCCGAGAAAGCTCACTGGGAAGCAGTAAAATGCAATCTTAAGTATTTGCGCAGAACAAGAGACCAAGTGTTGGTCTATCAGGTGGCTGAGCTCGTACCCCGAGGTTACACAGATTCAAATTTGCAATGCGACAGGAGCAAGAGCAAGTCTACCTCAGGGTATATGTTTACTCTGGGAGGTGGAGCAATAGTTTGGCGGAGTGTCAAGCAGAAATGCATGGCCGACTCTACCATGGAGGCTGATTACGTTGCCGCATCAGAGGTAGCGAAAGAAGCTGTATGACTCAAGAACTTCCTTGTGGACTTAGATGTGATTCTTGATTTGTAGAAGTTTATCATAGTGTATTGCGATACCAATGGTGCAGTAGCAAACTCGAAGGAACCACAAGTCCACAAGGCGAGTAAACATATAAAGCGCAAGTACCACCTATGAGATATAATCAAGAGGGAAGACGTGGTCGTGGCTATGATATCATCAGAGGATAATCTTGCAGATCCGTTCACGAAGACATTGCCTTCAAAAGTCTTTGAGGCTCATGTGGAGGTGATGGGTCGTCAGGCCAATCAAATTTTGGCGCCGTTGCCGGGGAGCACGGTGTAGTGTTTTATTTTTGGTTAAAAGTTTTTTTTGGTTTTATTTGTTCCTTTTTATGGTTCGCTCTTCTCGTACAGGCAAACTAGTATTTGACCCAGAGATAGAGAAGACTGCAAAGAGGAATACAAAAGAGAAGAAACAACGAGAACAACTGGCTGAGTCAGCATCTGCATCTCAACCAGTTGACGAAACAGAAGTTGAAGTCTACGAAGAAGAAGAGCAGTTAATCGCGGCACCAATGGCTGACAGAACTCTCAGGGAGTTGGCAACGCCTGATGAAAATCAGCAATCTCTTTGCATTACTTTTCCTGATGATACTCCTAGGTTTGAGTTGAAGTCTAGCACTATACACTTACTGCCTAAGTTTCGTGGTTTGACAGGTGAGGATCCCCACAAGCACTTGATGGAGTTCCACATCGTATGCTCGGCGGTGAGTTACCAAGGAGTTACAGAGGAGCAAGTCAAGCTTAGGGCATTTCCATTTTCCTTGGAGGATAAAGCAAAACACTGGCTATTTGGGCTACCAGCCGGGTCCATTACCACATGGAACGAGCTGAAGAAAAGATTTTTGGAGAAATTCTTCCCAGCCTCCCGAGCTTCTAATATTAGGAAGGATATCTGCGGTGTCAGGCAAGCAACTGGTGAAAGCCTGTATGAGTACTGGGAGAGGTTCAGCGATCTGTGCAGAAGTTGTCCCCAACACCAGATTCCCGAGCAACTTCTGATTCAGTATTTCTATGAGGGGCTATCTGAGTTGGACAGAGACAAGATCGATTCTGCCAGTGGAGGAGCATTGATGAATAAGACTCCTGCAGAGGCAATGAGGCTAATAGCTGTGATGGCTGAGACTTCCCAGCAATTTCATAGGAGAGGAGACATGCCCATTAGACGAGTTAACGAGGTGAGTGTCTCTAACATGGAAAATAAAATTGAGCAATTGACTGATTTAGTGCGCCAGCTTGCTGTTGGACAGTTGCAGGCAGTGAAGGTCTGCGGAATTTGCGCAATGCAAGGACATGCCTCTGATGAATGTCCAGCAATGCAAGAAGGAGAGCAAGTGAATGTTGTGGGCGGATTCCAGGCCCCACCCCAGAGAAGATATGACCCCTATTCCAATACCTACAACCCAGGGTGGAGGAATCATCCCAACTTCAGCTACAAGCAGCCTGGATTTCAACCTCAGCCTCAACTTCAACAATCTGGATTTCAACCCCCAGTGAGAAATCCAGTACCTCCACCAGCAGAGGCTTCAGGTTCATCAATGGAGTCAATGATTAAAGGATTGTCAGCTGCAGTGCAGGGTCTTGTTGAGAGGGATCTGGCAAGAGAACAACAACAAAATGCTGCAATTAAAAACTTGGAGCAACAGATCTCTCAGCTAGCCACTCAAGTCAATCAGAGAGACCGAGCCCAAGGGAAGCTTCCGTCTCAGCCAGGTAGTTCCACCGAAAATGTGAGTGCTATAACTTTGAGGAGTGGAAGAGAATTGCCAGAACCGGAAGTTCCGACCGTCGAGGTTCCAGAACCTTCTCAGAATGAAGAAAAGGAAGAGGAAGTGGAAGAGTTGCCAAAGAAGGAGGTAATTCCTAAATTCATGGTAAGAAAAACTGAGAGTGTGATTCCACCCCCTTTTCCTGGCAGGTTAGTCCAAGTACGAAAGGAGTATAGTGACGATGAGGTGCTTGAAGTATTTCGCAAAGTGGCGATCAACATACCATTGATGGAAGCCATTGCACAGATTCCCAGGTATGCGAAATTTTTAAAGTCGTTGCTGACTAAGAAGAGAAGACCTGAAGGCAAGGTCTATGTGAACGAGAATGTGTCTTCCGTTATTCAGCGTAAGTTGCCTCAGAAGTGCACTGATCCAGGTATTTTTGCCATATCTTGTGTAATTGGGTCACGTGTCATTAAAGCAGCCATGCTAGATTTAGGAGCTTCAATTAATGTAATGTCTTTGTCTTTGTTTAACAAGTTGAAAATTGGGGCTCTGAAAAATACCAATGTGATTGTCCAGTTAGCCAATAGGGCGATGATTTATCCAGAGGGGGTAGTCGAGGATGTACTAGTAAAATGTGATAAGTTGATCTTTCCTGCTGATTTTTACATTCTTGACATGAACGATGAACATGTAACAAATTCTGATATTCTTTTACTGGGTAGGTCATTCTTGAAAACGGCTAAGACAAAAATAGATGTGGATGCTGGTGTGTTTACTTTTGAATTCGATGGTGAAAAAGTGCAGTTTAACATGTATGAAGCGATGAAGTACCCACCAGACTCTGAATATTTTGTAAATGTTAGCCTAGTGGACTCTATTGTGCAGGAAGAGATTGAATTTAATCTAATGCTGGATGAGCTGAATTTTGTCTTACAGCATAGTGTGCAGGAAATTGACGATCGCAGCAAGATGAGTGAAGCGGTCATTGAGGCAGTCTTGGCATTCCATGCTAGTCCGGAATTGCCACCGAGGTTGGCTAACCACTTTTTAGGATTACCTGTTAGTACTGACAAAAATCTTCCTTCTGTGGTGCAGGCACCTAAACTTGAATTGAAGACACTTCCGAATCACCTTAAATATGTCTACCTGGGAGAGTTGGAGACTTTGCCCGTGATCATCTCCAAGGAGTTGACGGACTTGCAAGAGGAGAAGCTATTAAGAGTGCTGAGGGAGTATAGAACCGCAATTGGATGGACACTGGCCGACATCAAAGGAATCAGCCCTTCTATTTGCATGCATCGGATTTTGTTGGAGGCAGATTCCAAGCCGGTTAGAGAAGCCCAGAGGAAGCTGAATCCCGCCATGAAAGAGGTAGTCATGAAAGAGATTATTAAGCTCCTCGATGCAGGTATAATTTATGCAGTTCCGGATAGTAAGTGGGTTAGCCCGGTACATGTAGTGCCTAAGAAATCCGGTTTTCAGTTTGTCAAAAATGAAGCTAACGAGTTGGTTCCCATGAGATTGCAGACAGGGTGGCGAATGTGCATTGATTTCCGCAAGCTAAATGCAGCCACAAGGAAGGACCACTTCCCGCTCCCTTTCATTGATCAGATGTTGGAGCGTTTGGCAGGTAAAGATTTTTTCTGCTTCCTAGATGGGTACTCTGGTTACTACCAAATAGCGGTAGCTCCAGAGGACCAAGATAAAACCACTTTTACTTGCCCATTTGGTACTTTTGCTTATCGCCGTATGCCTTTTGGTCTGTGTAATGCACCTGGGACTTTTCAGAGATGCATGATGAGCATATTTTCTGATTTTCTTGAAAAATGCATTGAGATATTTATGGATGATTTTACTGTGTACGGTGAGTCGTTTGACCATTGTCTTGACAGTTTAGCCATGGTACTGCAGAGATGCATTGAGAAGGATTTAGTGTTGAACTATGAGAAATGCCATTTTATGGTAAGAGAGGGCATTGTTTTAGGTCATGTGGTGTCTTCTAGGGGAATAGAGGTGGATAAGGCGAAGGTCGATCTAATTGCTAGTTTACCTTATCCTACTAATGTCCGAGAAATTCGGAGTTTTCTTGGTCATGCAGGTTTTTACCGGCGATTTATCAAGGACTTCTCCAAGATCACTCAACCCCTGTCGAGGCTCTTACAACATGACGTGCCATTTGAGTTTGGTGAGGAGTGCAGAAGTGCATTTAAGAGGTTGAAGGAGTTACTAACATCTACTCCGATCATCCAGCCCCCAAACTGGGAATTACCATTTGAGCTCATGTGTGACGCGAGTCAATATGCTGTGGGAGCAGTGCTTGGACAGAGGAATGGAAGACAAAGCCATGTCATTTACTATGCGTCCAAGACACTTGACTCGGCTCAATGCAACTACACAACAACGGAAAAAGAACTTTTAGCAATAGTGTTTGCGTTTGAAAAGTTTCGTTCTTATTTGCTAGGTTCTAAGGTTGTTGTTTATTCTGATCATGCAGCTCTGAAGTTTCTGTTGGCAAAGAAGGAATCAAAGCCACGACTCATAAGATGGATCCTCCTGTTGCAAGAATTTGATTGGGAGATCAAGGATAGGAAAGGTGCTGATAATTCAGTTGCTGATCATCTTAGCAGGTTGGTTCGTGAAGAGGATTCTAGGCCTATCGCAGAGGTGTTTCCAGAAGAGAAGTTGTGGGCAGTGCACGGTCACGAGCCATGGTATGCAGACATAGTTAACTATCTGACCAGCGGTAAGTTTCCTCCCAGCATGAATATTTATCAGCAAAATAAATTGAAGTCTCAATTTAGACACTATGTTTGGGATGAACCATATTTGTGGAAAATCTGCTCTGATCAAGTAATTAGGAGATGTGTTGCTAATCATGAAATTCAGTCCATACTTGAATTCTGTCATTCTCATGCTTGTGGTGGTCACTTTGGTCCAAAGCGTACTGCTAGGAAAGTGCTAGACTGTGGTTTTTATTGGATTTCTTTATTCAAAGATGCATATGATTTCTGCAAGAAATGTGATAGGTGTCAGAGGGTAGGTAATTTATCTTCTAGAAATGAAATGCCCCAAGTACCTATGCTATTTTGTGAGATTTTTGACGTATGGGGGATGGATTTTATGGGTCCATTTCCAAGCTCTTGTGGGAAATTATACATATTGCTTGCTGTTGATTATGTCTCGAAATGGGTAGAAGCAAAGGCTACCCAGACTAATGAAGCTAAAGTTGTTGCAGGGTTTCTTAAATCTAACATCTTTAGTAGGTTTGGAGTGCCAAAGGCTATCATAAGTGATCAAGGAACACATTTCTGCAATCGTCAAGTTGAGGCACTAATGAAGCGCTATGGAGTTCGACATCGAATTTCTACTGCGTATCACCCCCAGACCAATGGCCAAGCCGAGATTTCAAACAGAGAGATCAAGAGCATCTTGGAAAAGACGGTGAATCCAGGCCGTAAGGATTGGAGTCTAAGGTTAGAGGATGCACTATGGGCTTACCGAACGGCATACAAGACTCCTATTGGCATGTCGCCTTACAGGTTAGTGTTTGGGAAATTGTGTCATTTACCTGTTGAATTAGAGCATCGTGCTTTTTGGGCAGTGAAGCAATTCAATATGGATGCTCAAGAAGTGGGACTAGAGAGGAAATTGCAGCTGCAAGAATTAGAGGAGATTCGCTTAGAGGCGTATGATAATTCCCAAATTTACAAGGAAAGGACCAAGCTCGCTCATGACAAGCTGTTGAGGAGGAAGGAATTTGTGGTAGGACAAAATGTACTCTTGTTCGACTCCAAGCTGAAGTTTATGCCTGGTAAGCTTATATTTCTTAATATGATTAGGTGCGAATTTGAGTTGATTTGGATGTTTTGTGAAGCCTAATGGACTGTTTTGACATTTGTAGGGAGAAAGATTGATTTTGAGCAGGATGGGCCATTTTGGATGAAACTAGAACAAGTTGGGCTTGAAGGAAGACAAAGAGGTGTGGGATGTGTTGAGTTTGGGATTTAATTAAGACAAAGAATTTTATTAATTAAGGAGTAATTGGGCCATAATTATTTTTGTGGGGAGAATTTTGGTTAGGAAATAAGAGTGGGCCCAAATTGGTGAAAGAAAGGTTTTATTAGGTTGAAAAAGGAAACAGAGGGATTTTTATCCATGATTGTATTATTTTTGGAGGGGGTTGACGGCAGGAAGTCTTGGAGAGGGACACTGGGCGGTTCTGAAGAATTTTGGGAGCAGCAGTTTTTTTTGAAATTCTGGGAGCAGCTCTCCTGCGGAAGAACACCACACTTTAGTATTAATTCTATTTCTGAATTTTGAGTTTTAATTATGTTGCACAATTTTTATTTAATGTTTTGCTTTTCAATTATGAGTAGCTAGATTTCTTTAGTCTAGTCAAGGGAATCAAAAACCCCTCGATGTTACTTTAATCGTGAGATCGAATTGGCATTACTATTAATTGATTATTGGTTTCTTATTTATTCTTGTGCATATTTTGTGGATTATTTGGCATTGTCTGTATAGCTGGTAGCATGCGGGTTTTCCTAGGTAATCCAATTTACTAGAATACACGAGGTTCGGTATTCCTTAGAGTTCATGAAATTAATCACGTGGTACGTAGATTAGTGAATTGAAAAGAATAAATAATCAAGTGCAATTAAGCTAATTGGGTTAATTGTAATTGAACTGGGTCCTTGGCTATCGTGATCTAGATTCTAGGAGGTTCCAGAATTGATCATTGATTATAGATGCGTTTAACGGAGGTTCCTTAATCGCTGGCTTTAATTAATAGGACTGAATTGTTAGGAGGTTCCAACAATGAAAACCGGTGTAACCCATAATTAATTAATACATTTTTGCATCAAGGATCGATTAGTGCATCGAGGTGGTCCAATTCCCTTGGCTAGACGTTTTTCCCAAACTTGGATTTTTACAATTTGTTTAATTTCTGGTCATTTATTTTAATTTGATTTTTGTTAGTTAGTTAATTAAAAACAAACCCCCCCCGTTTTGGTTACGTACTTTTGACCAAATTTAGTTCACTCTGTTGCTCCCTGTGGATACGATCCTACTCGCACTACACTATTTTTAATAGTCTTTAAAGTAGGTTATTTTTGTTTGGCCTGACGACCCATCAAATTTTGGCGCCGTTGCCGGGGAGCACGGTGTAGTGTTTTATTTTTGGTTAAAAGTTTTTTGGTTTTTTTTTTTTGTTCCTTTTTATGGTTCGCTCTTCTCGTACAGGCAAACTAGTATTTGACCCAGAGATAGAGAAGACTGCAAAGAGGAACACAAAAGAGAAGAAACAACGAGAACAACTGGCTGAGTCAGCATCTGCATCTCAACCAGTTGACGAAACAGAAGTTGAAGTTTACGAAGAAGAAGAGCAGTTAATCGCGGCACCAATGGCTGACAGAACTCTCAGGGAGTTGGCAACGCCTGATGAAAATCAGCAATCTCTTTGCATTACTTTTCCTGATGATACTCCTAGGTTTGAGTTGAAGTCTAGCACTATACACTTACTGCCTAAGTTTCGTGGTTTGACAGGTGAGGATCCCCACAAGCACTTGATGGAGTTCCACATCGTATGCTCGGCGGTGAGTTACCAAGGAGTTACAGAGGAGCAAGTCAAGCTTAGGGCATTTCCATTTTCCTTGGAGGATAAAGCGAAACACTGGCTATTTGGGCTACCAGCCGAGTCCATTACAACATGGAATGAGCTGAAGAAAAGATTTTTGGAGAAATTCTTCCCAGCCTCCCGAGCTTCTAATATCAGAAAGGATATCTGCGGTGTCAGGCAAACAACTGGTGAAAGCCTGTATGAGTACTGGGAAAGGTTCAGCGATTTGTGCAGAAGTTGTCCCCAACACCAGATTCCCGAGCAACTCCTGATTCAGTATTTCTATGAGGGCCTATCTGAGTTGGATAGAGACAAGATCGATTCTGCCAGTGGAGGAGCATTGATGAATAAGACTCCTGTAGAGGCAATGAGGCTAATCTCTGTGATGGCTGAGACTTCCCAGCAATTTTATAGGCGAGCAGACATGCCCACCAGACGAGTTAACGAGGTTAGTATTTCTAACATGGAAAGTAAGATTGAGCAACTTACTGATTTGGTGCGCCAGCTTGCTGTGGGGCAATTGCAGGCAATTAAGGTATGCGGGATATGCTCAATGCAAGGACACACCTCGGATGGTTGTCCAGCCATGCAAGAATGTACACAGATGAATGTTGTGGGAGGATTCCAGGATCCACCCCAGAGAAGTTATGACCCATATTCAAATACTTACAACCCAGGGTGGAGGAATCATCCCAATTTCAGCTACAAGCAGCCTGGATTTCAGCCTCAGCAATCTGGTTTCCAACCCCCAGTGAGAAATCCAGTACCGCCACCAGCGGAGGCTGCAGGTTCATCAATGGAGTCAATGATTAAAGGATTGTCAGTTGCGGTGCAGGGTCTTGTTGAGAGGGATCTAGCAAGAGAACAACAACAACAAGCTAGAGAACAACAACAACAAGCTAGAGAACAACAGTCACAAGCTGCCATTAAAAACTTGGAGAAACAAATCTCGCAGCTAGCCACTCAAGTTAATCAGAGAGACCGAGTGCAGGGGAGGCTTCCGTCTCAGCCAGGTAGTTCCACCGAAAATGTGAGTGCTATTACTTTGAGGAGTGGAAGAGAATTGCCAGAACCTGAATTTCCGACCGTCGAGGTTCCAGAACCTTCTCAGAATGAAGAAAAGGAAGAGGAAGTGGAAGAGTTGCCAAAGAAGGAGGTAATTCCTAAATTCATTGTAAGAAAAACTGAGAGTGTGATTCCACCCCCTTTTCCTGGCAGGTTAGTCCAAGTAAGAAAGGAGTATAGTGACGATGAGGTGTTTGAAGTATTTCGCAAAGTGGCGATCAACATACCATTGATGGAAGCCATTGCACAGATTCCCAGGTATGCGAAATTTTTAAAGTCGTTGCTGACTAAGAAGAGAAGACCTGAAGCCAAGGTCTATGTGAACGAGAATGTGTCTTCAGTTATTCAGCGTAAGTTGCCTCAGAAGTGCACTGATCCAGGTATTTTTGCCATATCTTGCGTAATTGGGTCACGTGTCATAAAAGCAGCCATGCTAGATTTAGGAGCTTCAATTAATGTAATGTCTTTGTCTTTGTTTAACAAGTTGAAAATTGGGGCTCTGAAAAATACTAATGTGATTGTCCAGTTAGCCAATAGGGCGATGATTTATCCAGAGGGGGTAGTCGAGGATGTCCTAGTAAAATGTGATAAGTTGATCTTTCCTGCTGATTTTTACATTCTTGACATGAATGATGAACATGTGACAAACTCTGATATTCTCTTACTGGGTAGGTCATTTATGAAAACGGCTAAGACAAAAATAGATGTGGATGCTGGTGTGTTTACTTTTGAGTTTGACGGGGAAAAAGTACAATTTAATATGTATGAAGCTATGAAGTATCCACCAGATTCTGAATACTTTGTAAATGTTAGCCTGGTTGACTCTATTGTGCAAGAAGAAGTTGAATTTAATTTGATGCTTGATGAGCTTAATTTTGTGTTACATCATAGTTTGCAGGGAACGGGTGCTCAAAAAGATGTGAATGAATCTGTCAGTGAGGCAATCAAGGCATTTCATGCCAATTCTGAACTGCAACTGAGGGTTGCTAATCATTATTTGGGATTGCCTATTAGTTCTGAAAATATTTTACCTTCTTTGGTACAGGCACCTAAATTGGAGTTCAAGTTGTTCTGCAATCATCTCAAACATTTTCTGTTAGAGCCTGAATCAAAATTGGTGTGCAAGGAAGGGACAAAAACCATTCAGGATGAGCTGCTACGGAGGAAGAAATGTGTGGTTGGACAGAAGGTATTTTTCTCAGAGTGCAAATGGAAATTAATGCATGGTAAGTTCAAGTCAAGACGGCATAAACCCTATATTGAGGTAAGTATTTCTTCTTCTCATATAGTTGAAATTAAAGATTTAGAGTCCAGAAAAATATGGGTTGAGAATGGTTATCGACTCAAATCTTTACTTGTGAATGATAGAACTACTTTTGATAATGAAATTTGGTTATTTCTGCTTATTTACGAAGATTAATTAGAAGTAGGTCTGTGTCTAGCCAAAGACATTAAAAAAAGGCGCTTATGGGAGGCAACCCATGTTTTTTTTTCTAAGTTTTTTTTAGTAGTTTTAGTTTTTTTTTTATTGAATTTTTAAGTGATTTTTCGTGAGAATTTCGAGGGGAATTCAATGTTTGGGCAGAATAGAAGTCTTCCTCTGACATGCCCAGGTCAGTGCCTTTGGATTTCTCACATTTTTCTGTGCTTTTATTTGGAATTTTTAAGCTGATGGGCAGAATAGAATTCTTCCTCTGACATGCTCAGGTCAGTGCCTTTGATTTTCCCACGGGTTTCTTTGATTTTCTTTGGAATTTTTAAGGCAGCTGGACAGAATAGAAATCTTCCTCTGACATGCCCAGGTCAAGCTTAGTATTTTTTTTTAGATTTTCTGAAGGTTTGGACAGAATAGAATTCTTCCTCTGACATGCCCAGGTGAGTTTTCCTTTGATTTTTAAGGGTTGGGGGCAGAATACAATTTTTCCTCTGACATGCCCAGGTCAGTACCTTTGGATTTCTCACGATTTTCTTTGCTTATATTTGGGATTTTTCAGTACTTGGGCAGATTACAATCTTCTCTTTGACATGCCCATGTCAATTATATTTAAAAAAAAAAAAAAATCCCTTTTCCATTTTTATTTAGGGTTACTAATTCCTGTTGTTTTTTTTTTTTTTTCTTTCTTTTCTCTTCTGTAATTAGTGGCTGCCGATTTTTATTTCTTCCCCCAAACACGCTGCTGCCACCATCTTTCATCATCTCCGCCTCCATTCTTCACCATCAACCGTTGCTGGTTTTCCGTCGGGTACTGCCACACCGGCCGACATTGGACCCGCGCCGTTCACCCGTTCTTCCCTTCGACCAAAATTTGATGGGTCGTCAGGCCAATCAAAAATAACCTACTTTAAAGACTATTAAAAATAGTGTAGTGCGAGTAGGATCGTATCCACAGGGAGCAACAAAGTGAACTAAATTTGGTCAAAAGCACGTAACCAAAATGGGGGGTTTGTTTTTAATTGACTAACTAGCAAAATTCAAATTAAAAATTAATGACAAGAAATTAAACAAATTGTAGAAATTCAAATTTGGGAAAAACGTCTAGCCAAGGGAATTGAACCACCTCGATGCACTAATCGATCCTTGATGCAAAAATGTATTAATTAATTATAGGTTACACTGGTTTTCATTGTTGGAACCTCCTAACAATTCAGTCCTATTAATTAAAGCCAGCGATTAAGGAACCTCCGTTAAACGCATCTATAATCAATGATCAATTCTGGAACCTCCTAGAATCTAGATCACGATAGCCAAGGACCCAGTTCAATTACAATTAACCCAATTAGCTTAATTGCACTTGATTATTTATTCTTTTCAATTCACTAATCTACGTACCACGTGATTAATTTCATGAACTCTAAGGAATACCGAACCTCGTGTATTCTAGTAAATTGGATTACCTAGGAAAACCCGCATGCTACCAGCTATACAGACAATGCCAAATAATCCACAACAAATGCACAAGAATAAATAAGAAACCAATAATTAATTAATAGTAATATCAATTCGATCTCACGATTTAAGAAGCATCGAGGGGTTTTGAGTCCCTTGACTAGACTAAAGAAATCTAGCTACTCATAATTAAACTAATAGAAATAACACAAAAATTGTATGCCATCAATCCCACTAGAATTAAAATAAATTGACAAAGAAATAGTGTACTAATCCAAAGAAGTTGGCTGCAGGAAAACTCCAAAACTGCTGCTCTCTCCATCCCTCCAGAACAGCCCCGTGTATTCTTCTCCCAGCCAAAAAATCCGTTCCCCCCAATTCTGTCCCCCAAATATTCTGTCTACCAAAAATATATCCTGCCAACTCGTCCAGCCCTCTCCAAAAATATCCTTCAACCAATTTGCTGCCTTCTTTTTAATCGTTGTCCCCGCCAGAATTTTCTTTGCCAAAATAAACCAAAGTCTTTCCTTTTTTTTCTAAAACAGGTCCTACAATCAAGACTATCAAGGCTTCAATCAAAAATTCTGCCTCATTTCTTTTTTAAATTCTCTTCCTTATATAATCCTTCTTTCCCAATTTGGCCATTCTTTCTTGTCTTTTCCAAAAAAATCTACAGCACCCTGCTCCTCTTCTTCAATTGTCCACTTTGCCCTCCTTTTGTCCAAAATTTCCTCCATTCCTCTTAAAT
This sequence comes from Knoxia roxburghii, assembly GCA_030378225.1. NCBI lineage: Eukaryota > Viridiplantae > Streptophyta > Magnoliopsida > Gentianales > Rubiaceae > Knoxia > Knoxia roxburghii. Next base: position 35,765,265 of record CM059420.1, on the reverse strand, counting down.
TCAATATAATTCCCTGCAAACATAAAAATCATCATTCAGCCTCACCAAAACATCTAATTTTTGCCCAATTCAGCCCAATTCGTGTCATAAAATATAAACTCATCAGGAGGGCATGGGGATCAGATACTTAGAGAGCCATGATTGTTTTTCTAGATATATAGTAGAGTGTATAGAGTTGAATGTAGTTGTATACTTAAAGCACAGCTTAAGTATTAGTGAAAGATTGTTAGGATTGAATACATAAGCTATGCTTGTATTATACGTTTTCCCAGTTAATATATCGATTTAATGCTTTTGGTTAACTTGTTGTGCATATATTTGTCCATTTATATTATGTAGTAAGATGATGAAGTGTCTTGTGTGGCACAGTAGATCTCATCATTGGTTAAAAGATATAATATATAAATGAGGTTTGTAACCGAGACAGCTTATAGATATGCCTGGGGCGTATTGAACTTGATCATTTAGAATGATTTGTCTTGTACTGATTTAATAGACAAATCGTTCTTAGTATTCTATCTCTTAATCCATAGACTTGAGTGGGCATGAGGATTAGATAAAATGTACTTTGATCTGCCAATGGGTGAGGTCAATTGTGGCCAATAGTCTCGGTGGGTTGGGTGCGCGTGTTTAGTTATTTGGTGTGCTGTTGCTTGTCGAAAGGAAACCATGTACCCATTAGGAAGACCAATCCTAAACCAACTTGAAGTCTCTCTTGTAACTCTATATATAGACAAGGGATTAGCAATTACATAACACACAATTCATAAGTTTTCAAGACAAGAAAACTAGAGAGATCAAATTCTAGAGAGAGAAATTAATTTTCTTCTCTCCAAGTAAGATTTTTGAGCTTTTTGTGTGGCCTATCTCTCTCCAAAAATAGACGGCCGATTTTCTCTCTCCTCTCGGTGGCACGTGGTTTTCGAGGTGGTGGCGTGTGTGGCTTTATCTCACTCCTAGGCGGTGCGTGAACCTCACGCGTTAGGGGTAGGCAGCGCTGGTCAATTTCCGATGACCCAGTTTTGTTGATTACTGGTCAATTGCTCGCTAGATCATTGCCCATACAACGTTCGATCATAGTCTTGAGTCATACAAGCGATCACCTGAATTCACGCTTCAAGAGGTACTTTCTATGATTCCACTTTTAATTAGAAAATTATTGTTGCGTGATAAATCAAATGAGTACAAACCAAGATCCTGTGCAATGTTATTTCAATCAAGGATTGGAATAGCGATTGTGCTAGAGTCTAGGCCTGGTCAAAGATTCTGATTCTGGAATGCGTATCACGAAAGTGCATTTTTTACCAGGCCTGGGCAGATAATCTTTCAAAGACAACTTTCCTTAACGAAAGTCTTGAAGAAACCATCTTCATGCAGCAACCAGAGGGATTCGTTGAAAAATTCCAAGAGCATAAGTTTTGCAAGGTTAAGAGGTCTATTTACGGACTTACGCAGACATCCAGACATTGGAACATCCAGTTTGATGAGGTAATCCAATCCCACGGATTTACTCAGTGCCCGGATGAATAATGTGTGTACCACAGACGTGATGGAGATGCGGTGGTGTTTTTTGTGCTTTATGTAGATGACATTTTACTAATTGGCAACAATAAGAAAGTGATATCAGGCGTAAAAGCATGACTGTCCAAGCAATTTGATATGAAAGACTTAGAGGAGGTTGGTCATATATTTGGGATAGAGATTATTCGAGATCGTAGGAAACGTTTGCTAACGCTCTCTGAAGCTTCAAACATACATACGATTCTGGCTCATTTTAACATGCAGAACTCCAAGAAAGGTTTTTTACCTTTCAGACATGGAGTGCACCTATCTAAAGAGCAGTCTCCAAAAAATGTTGAGGAAATAGAAGCCATGAAAACAGTTCCTTATACATCTGCAGTAGGAAGTCTCTTGTATGCGATGTTGTGTACGGGACCTGATATTTGCTATGTTGTTGGCATTGTAAGCAGATATCAGAGTAACCCCAGGAAAGCTCATTGGGAGGCAGTAAAATGCATTCTCAAGTATTTGTGCAGAATAAGAGACCAAGTCTTGGTCTATCAGGCGCCTGAGCTTGTGCCCCGTGGTTACACAGATTCAGATTTCCAAAGTGACAGGTAGGGGTGTAAATGAACTGAGCCGCTCGTGAGCTATTCGCGAGCGGCTCGGTCAAAGCTTGGCTTGAGTTCGGAGATGACCGAGCTCGAGCTCGGCTCGTTGAGGTAACGAGCCGAGTTCGAGCCTGTAATATATAGGCTCGTTAGGCTCGTCGAGCCTAACGAGCTTATATATTATATATATATATATTTATTTATTGGGACTTGCTATTTGTATCACAAAATTGCTATTTGTATCACAAAAAAATCAAAATAATTATGAAATGACCAAAATGGCATTATGAAGGAAAAAGGTAGAAAATGGCTAAGTAAATGTCGAAAATTTTTGGTGCGTTTTTTGTCCCGTACTACAAAATCAGTTTTTTTAGACATTTTTGGACGTGGTCCTAGTGTTTTGAGACGTGGTGCTACTTGTTCTGAGACGTGGTATACTGTCTTTGTGAAAAAAATCAGTTTAAATTCACATGAATGGATGTAGATATTTTTTGACGTGGTTATAGTTGTTCTGAGACGAGTTGAGATGTTTTGTGCAAAAAATCAGTTTAAATACACATGCATGGATGTAGGCGTTTTTAGACGTGGTTCTAGTGTTTTGAGACGTGGTGCTAGTGTTATGAGACGTGGTAGACTGTCTTTGTGGCAAAAATCAGTTTAAATTTACATGAATGGATGTAGACATTTTTTTGACGTGGTTATAGTTGTTCTGAGACGAGTTGAGATGTTTTGTGCAAAAATCATTTTAAATTCACATGCATGGATGTAGACTTTTTTGGACGTGGTACTAGTTATTTTGGACGTGGTGCTTCTGTTCTGAGACGTGGTAGACTGTCTTTGTGGCAAAAATCAGTTTAAATTCACATGAATGGACGTAGACATTTTTTTGACGTGGTTCTAGTTGTTCTGAGACGAGTTGAGATGTTGTATGGCCATTTTATTTGTTTTATCTATTTATAACACCTACTTACAAGATCATGAACATTTCTAAGAGTAATATGGTCATTTTAATTGTTTTATATTCACAAAACACTTACATCAGATATCATAAACATTTCTAAGAGTTGAATGGTCATTTTATTTGTTTGATCTCATTACAACTCTTAAATATGAGATCATGATCATTTCTGAGAATTGTATAGCTATTTTATTTGTTTTATCTTTTCAAAACCCTTAGATAATAGATTATGCACATTTTGGTCCACATCAGAAGTTTTTTTTACGTGTTTCTAGTTGTTCTGAGACGAGTTGAGATGTTTTGTGCAAAAATCAGTTTAAATACACATGCATGGATGTAGACGTTTTTGGACGTGGTTCTAGTGTTTTGAGACGTGGTGCTAGTGTTATGAGACGTGGTAGACTGTCTTTGTGAAAAAAATCAGTTTAAATTCACATGAATGGATGTAGACGTTTTTTTTACGTGTTTCTAGTTGTTCTGAGACGAGTTGAGATGTTTTGTGCAAAAATCAGTTTAAATTCACATGCATGGATGTAGACGTTTTTCGACGTGGTTCTAGTGTTTTGAGACGTGGTGCTAGTTGTTCTGAGACGTGGTAGACTGTCTTTGTGAAAAAAATCAGTTTAAATTCACATGAATGGATGTAGATGTGTCAGCACAACTAGCACCACGTCAAAAATAACTAGCACCACATCCCGAAACGTCTACATCCATGCGTGTGACTTTTAGCTGAATTTTTCACAGGACATAGTCTACCACGTCTCTCTACGTCCAAAACATCTATCGCCACATCTAGATACGTCCAGCTACGTCCCGCTACGTCCAGCTACGTCCGGAAACGTCCAGTTACGTCCCATAACGTGTTAATTTATTTTATAATATTAAATATTTTTAATATTTTTAAAATTTTTCGTTTTGTAGGCAAGTAACTATCCTTTAAAATATGGTTTCTTCTCTCACGGAATTAATATTAAATTTAATGAGCACTTTGTCAAACTCAAAATCGAGCTTGGCCTTCACAATTCTTAAATGAGCTCGAACGAGCTCGAGCTCGAGCTCGAGCCCCTTCATATTTAGGCGAGCCGAGCCTGAACATAGGCAAGTTCGAGCTCGGCTCGGCTCGTTTACACCCCTAGTGACAGGGACAATAGCAAGTCTACCTCAAGGTATGTGTTTACTTTGGGAGGTGGAGCCATAGTTTGGTGGAGTGTCAAGCAGAAATGCGTGGCAGACTCTACCATGAAGGCTGAGTAAGTTGCAGCATCAGAGGCAGCGAAAGAAATAGTGTGGCTCAAGAACTTTCTAGTTGACTTAGATGTGATTCCTGGTTTGCAGAAGTCTATCATAGTCTATTGTGACAACAACGATGCAGTAGCAAACTAGAAGGAACCACGAGCCTAGAAGGCAAGTAAACATATACAGCGTAAGTACCACCTAATACGAGATATCGTAAAGAGGGAAGACGTGGTCATGGTAAAGATAACATCAGAATATAACCTTGCAGATCCATTCACAAAGACATTGACTGCAAAAGTCTTTGAAGCTCACATGGGGGCATGGGATTAGATACTTAGTAGAGCCATGATTGTTTTTCTAGTTATTATTGTAGTTGTAAGATTAATGTAGTTTTATACTTAAAAACGCAGCTTAAGCATTAGTGAGAGATTGTTGGGTTCGAATACTAATACTTTGCTTGTATTAAACTGTTTCTCAGTTTATATATCGATTTAATATTTTAGTTAAATTATTTTTATGTTGTCCATTTATATTATGCAGTTAGATGATGAGGTGTCTGGTGTGATATAGTAGATCTCATCATTGGTTAAAAGACATAATATATAAATGAGGTTCATAACTGAGACAGTTTTGGACACACTGTCAGTTTAAGTTATTATGTGATTCAGAAATTGGTTTGTCCAAACTAATTGAATCATATAGACATGCCTAGGGTATATTGAACATGACTATTTAGGACGAATTTTCTTGTACTGATTTAATAGACTATTCGATCCTAGTGTTCTATATCTGAATCCCTAGACTTGAGCAGACATGAGGATTAGACATAGTGTACTTTGATTTACCGAAGAGTGAGGTCATTTGAGGCCAATAGCCTCGATAGGTTTGGTGCGCGTGTTTGATTGCTTGGTATGCTGCTGCTTGTCAAAAGAAAACCATGTATCGATACATCCGGGGTGATGGTGCTCCCGAGATGAGCTAGTTATGTTTATTATACTAAACCCGGCCGGTGGACTTATGTCCGATATAGTAAAAAGGTCGAGTGGTACTAATATCAGATTATAAGAAGTTAATTAATTAATTTATCAGTAAATTAACAAATTGACGAGCACTAGATCTTTGATATGTGGAGTTTAAAGAACAATTTATTTAGTTGTTCCTGAAACAATTTTGGTGTAGGATGGTAGTGCCATAATTAATCTGTTAGTGGTACAATTAATTATGTATTGGGTAATTGAAAAATGTAGATTTAATTAATTAAGTAATTAATTAATCCTTGTGTCAATTGGTTGTGAATCAGTACAGGAACTGGATTAACGATAAGTGAATCCTTGTGTCAGTTGGTTATGAATCAGTCCAGGAACAAGATTGAAGTAAAACACAAACCCAATAGGAAGACCAATCCTAATCCAACTTGGGGTCTCTCTTGTAACTCTATAAATAGACAAGATATTAGCAATTCACATACACAATTCATTAGTTTCATAATTCAAGAAACTTAGAGATAGAAAAATAAGTAAAATCAATTCTTCAAGATTTTTTTCCATCGAATTGTGTGCGCAATAACGATCGAGCAGCAGCCTTCTTCCTCCGAAGGCGGCGCGTAAAGACCAGTGGGCGGCGGCTTCTCTCCCGACGGCACGTGAAGTACACGCGCGGTGGCAGCGGGTCCGGGTTCTTTTCCGGTGGCAGCTTTGTGGAGTTGTGTGTTTTGCTGATTATTGGTTCGTTAGTTCTTTGTCCACACAATGTACGAGCCGTCTCTTGAGTCATACAAGTGATCACCTAAGTACAAGCTTCAAGAGGTAATTCTTAAACTCCTATTTTAATTAAGAATTTATTGTTGCGTGACAAATCGAACAAGTAGAAACTAAGATCCTGCGCAATGGTATTTCAAGCATGGGTTATAATAGTAATTTTGCTAGAGTTTAGGCATGGTCAAGTGTTTCGATTTTGGAATGCATAGCATGAAAACAAATTTTTGACCGGGTCTGGGCAGATAATCTTTCAAGGAGGCACAAGATCGAATGGGTGGGTCAGCAAAAATTAGACATGATTATGATCTCGAAGGAATGGTTGAACTGTTTTCCTGTTACAGTATAGCATGCTTAAACAAAGCCAGCTCTGATCATGCCCTCTTCTGTTCCAAGTAAGTAACAAATAGTCAAGTAAGTCGAGAAGATTTGTATTCCAGAAGATGTGGATTAAGAGAAGAGATTTCCTGCAGATTGTTGAGACTAGTTGGGCAGAACCCAGGTGGTGTTATGGCATGCTGGCGTTATCCTTGAAGTTACAGAGACTTAAAGCAACCCTGAAATCTTGGAATAGAAATGAGTTTGGGGATGTGTTTCAGAACGTAAAGAAAGCATATAATGAATTAGAGAAGGCAGAAATGGAATTTGACCAATTCCCCTCCCCTAGGAATAGGGAGGCTGTTTCCAGAACACACGTCGAGTTTAGCTGAGCATAAAGAATTTCTAAGGTAAAAGTCTCGAATTAAATGGCTGGTGGAGGGGTACAAAAGCTCATCATTTTTCGATGCAGCAGTGAGGGAGAAGAATAAAAAACAGTACATCTTCAAGATTAAGAATAGTGATGAAATATGGTTGGAAGAGGAAAAAGACATTGAAGCAGAGGCCATTTCATTTTATAGAAACCTCCTCACAGCAGAAAAACATCAACTACAGCCTATGGACTCTATCCTCCAGGTCATTCCCCATCAGAAGCTGAAAATCTGCTTATGAAAATCTCCTTTGAAGAGGTAAAAGAATCGGTTTTATCATTCTGCCTCGACAATGCACCAGGCCCCGATGGTTATACTGGAGCTTTCAAGTGGCTTGGAATATTATAAAATTTGATCTACTTGCGGCCTGCCAGGAATTTTTTGCCAGAGTTCCCCTTCCCAGAGCTATAGCCAGTACTCTCCTGGTCCTTATCCCCAAGAAAAAGGACTTTAGCTCTTTCTCAGACTTCCGCCCAATAAGCTTCTGTAACTTCATAAGCAAGATCTTCTCGAATATTCTGGAAGTTAGAATAACCCCCCTCATGACCTCCATCATTTCGGAGGAACAAACTGGCTTTATGGCGGTCAGAGACATAACCGATAATGTGTTTCTAACAAAGGACTTAGTGGTTTTCCTTGACTCTAAGGCAGTGGGGCATAATTTAGTTATGAAATTGGATATGTTAAAGTCTTTCGACTGGGTCTCCTGGGACTTTATGCAAGCTCTTTTGAAAATTTTGGATTTCCCAACGATTCATACAACTCATATTAAATACCCTTCAGAGCACTAGGATTTCAGTCCTCATAAATGGCAGTCCTGTCAGGTATTTCTTCCCATCCCGGGGGTTAAAGAGGGCAACCCCCTCTCCTCATTCCTCTTTATTCTGGCATCCAAGGCATTTTCCAGAAGATTAAATCAGCTGATGGAAGAGGTATACATCTACAGATATATAACACTCCTACCGGTTCTAAGAAAGTATTCCATTTAGCTTCTGCAGACTACCTTTTGATTTTCACCAAGGGGGCATGTAGATCTCTGAAAACCTTGATAGATTTCCTGAAGGAGTATGAAACTACAACTGGTTACAAAGTAAATAAGGTGAAGAGCAATTTCTACACCTCAACAAAAACTCCCGAGTCTACAAAAAACCGCATAGCAAGCATTTTTTCAATGTCGGAAGCAAAGCTACCACAGCACTACCTCGGATGCCCGATCTTCAATGGGAAGCCAAAAGCTCACTATTTCAGACACCTGTTGGAGCACATGGATAGAAAGCTGATTTCATGGAAAAACAAGTTCCTAAATTTTAGCGGCAGATTAACTCTTCTGAAAGCAGTCCTTTATGCCATCCCCACTCACACTTATACATCTCTAGAACCGCCAAAACTAATCATACAAGAAATGGAAAGAACTGCCAGAAATTCCTTTGGGGACATAACAATGATAAAGAAAATAGACACCGGAGGGCCTGGAAAAGATTATGTCTACCGGTCGAAGAGAATGGTTTGGGTCTTAGGCAGCTTGGAACTATTGTGAACTGTTACAGCATGAAACTGTGATGGAAGGAAAGAAATAACATTGGGCTTTGGGCGATTTTCAGAATTCTCTCTCATACTCTGTGAGGAAAAACACCTCTTGGAATCGAGTAAATAAACTCTTGTCGTTAGCTGCATCCCTATCAAGAATAGTAATTAGAAATGGAGATAGCTCGTTTTGGTTAGACAACTGGATTATCAATGGATGCATATGGAGAAACTCTGAGCAGCCACCTTTCCTGGAGCATTCCATATTTGAATTCTTCTTCGATAAACAAACCTATCTCAATGAGTTTTCTGGTTAGTTAAATCACAACACTATGTCATTGCTATCCTCCCCCCCGTCGGTTTTTTCAACAGAACCTGATAGGATTTTTTGGCAGCCCAGTCCTTGCGGGAAATTCAGTTTCAAGCACATGTATCAAACCATCCGAAGCAATAGCAACCCCCAGCCTTTTAGGAAATCTCTGTGGGACACTTTGTGTTAGTTTTGAATACTGAAAAGCTATTGCTTGTATGAAAAACTAATATCCAAAGTTGACATATCGTTTTGTTTCAGTATTAAATTTGTTCCATTATATCATAGAACTAGATAACGAGGTGTGGAAAGACACAGTAGATCTCGTTATTGGTTAAAGTATTGATATATAAAAAGAATGCTCGTAACTGAGATAGTCTGAACATACTATCAGTATAGGTTATCATGTGATTTGGAAATTAGTTTATCTAGAGTAATTAAATCATACGGATATGCCCGGGGTATATTGAGCACGACCAGTTTGGATAGAATTAACTTGTACTGATCGGCATAGTTAATTCGGTCCTAGAATTATAATATCTTAATCCCGAGATTGGGACGGGCATGAGAGTTAGATATTGTATGCTTTGATTTGCCAAAGGGTGCGGTCAATTGAGGCCTAAATCTCGGTAAGTTGGGTATGCGGTGTTTAGTTTCTTGTGTGCAGTTGCTAGTTGGAGGAATCCATGTACCGGTTCCCCGGGTTGATGGTGCTCCCGAGATGAGATCATAAGGTTTATTATACTAAACCCGGCCGGTGGACTTTATGTCCGATATAATAAGAAAGTCGAGTGGTGCTAATCTCGGATACCGATAAGTTGATGAATTAATTTATCAGTAAATTCATGAACCGACGAGCACTAGATATTTAATGTGGGGAGATAGAAGAATAATAAAGTGAGCGGTAGTTCCATAATTGGTCCGTTAGTGGTACGACTAATTATGCTTTGACTAATCGACAAAGTGAATTAATTAATTCTAGTGGTTTAATTAATATTTAATAGACTAAGTGGATTAATAAATTAATTCATATTGAATTAATTAATCTTAAGTGTTCGATTAAATTAAATTAACAAAGTGGGTTAAGAAATTAATTCAAAAGGCTCAATTGGAGTTGATTAGTCTAGGGAAGACTAAGGGGTTAACGAAAGTCAAACACTAAGGCCTAACTCAAAAGCCCACTAGGCCTCCCAAGGAGCTCTCTATAAATAGCTAATGTTATGCACATTTGAAGACATTAGAAACCTTATAGGCAAATGCCTTAAAGTGAGAAAGACAAGCCTAGAGAGAGAATTTCTTCCTCTTCCTTAAGAGTTCTTTCTCGAAGACTGTTTGCGATCTTTCTTTTCGAGAAACTCAGCCCACAATTCAAGAAACCCAAGATCATCGTCAAGCTGCCCCGAAAAGTCTGTTCGCTGCCCATTTTTCTGGCTGAAGTGCCGAAAACGTTTTTACATAAATCAGCGCCAATTTTAGCTATTTTTGGAGTGGGCTTTGATTATTTGTTGTTTTGATCCTTTGGCTCGTTCCTTTTGGTTCGCCAAAGTCTAGATCTACGAGCAAAAAGTTTATCCACGAAGTTTTATTGAGGCGGTGTAGGTTTTCAGATTAGAATCAGTTTCCCGGGCTAGATCTGTTTTTCAAATCTGTGAGTTTCTTGAAGTGGGTTTCTTTGGATTTCTTCGCCAGTGCCTTTAGCCACCTCGTAGACACTTTCCCACCTAAGTTCGAGGTTGTTTGGAGTTATCCTTGGGATTCTGTGTGGAATTTACGCTAAAGACCTGGTTTTTGTAGCAGGCGGTGAATAAAAGACTTATCTTCGGACAATGATCTGCTGAGGATCTAACGAGTTTTTTGAAATGGATCTTTTTGGGATTTCTTCCTTAGTGGCTTAGTTACCCTGTGGCTAATCGCCCACACGCTTTCGGGGTGGAAACAGAGTCATTATCGGGATTTTCTCGTGATTGGTCTCGGGCGGTAAATAGAAGGATTTTCCAATTTTGGTTTTCTTTTTGTTTGGGACTTCGCTTCAAAGGTATAATTGATGGGTCATCAACCAATCAAAAATAATTACCTACTCTACACAGAATAAAATAGCAAGCAGTGAGTAGGATCGTCTCCACAGGTGATGGGTCGTCAACCAATCAAAAATAATTACCTACTCTACAAAGAATAAAATAGCAAGCAGTGAGTAGGATCGTCTCCACAGGAAGCAGGGTAGTGAATTAATTAAATCAGAAACCGGTAACCAAAAGGGGTTTTTGAGAATTTTATTCTACTTAAATCAACTTCAATTAAAATGAATAAAGAAAACAAGAATTGGCTTAAATCAGGTTTAGGAAATGATCTAGTCAAAGGAATTGTTTCCACCCTGATGTGATAAATTGATCATCGATGCACAAATTTTCCCAATTAACCTTGATTATATTGGTTTTCCCTGTTGGAACCTCCTAACAGTTCAGTCCTATAAATTTAATCCAGCAATTAAGGAACCTCCGTTAACTGCATCTATAATCGAATATCCGTCCTGGAACCTCCTAGAACATTGATTTCGATAATCTAGGACCCAATTCAATTTACAATTAATCAAACCTTGTTTAATTGCACGTTGATTAATTATTCCCTTCAAAACGCTAACCGACGTACCACGTGATTAGTTGAATTGAAACTCTTAGGAATACCGAACCTCGTGTATTCGAGTTGACTAAACTACCTAGGAAGAATTGAATGCTACCAGCTATTCAATTAATGCTAAATAATCTAACAATCAAAGCGGAGAATAATTAAATAATCAGAACTCAATTGATATTAAGAACAATTGATCTCACAATTTAATTCACATCTAGGGTGTAATTCCTCTGACTAGAATTAAAGATTTAGCTACTCATAATCGAATTAAGAATAAAACTAATAATATTAAACAATTTTTCCATGAAGAATAAAGAAGGAAAAATACTACTTAATGTCGCAGGAAGCCTTCGCACCAAGCGCTGCTCCAGTCCTGGACCAAGTCTGCCGACCCTTCTTCCCAAAATCCTCCAAACAAAAGTCCCCTTCTAAAACCTACGGTTCTAGTATATATACTAACTTCATAAAGGGCCCACAATTAAATATATATAACTATTCCTAATTAAGTTTGGACATCAATTAAAATAAAACTGATTGTAAAATCCAAAATAAATCTTGGGTCTCAACCCACAGCCCACTTCTTCCAAAATTTGCCAAAATCTCTTTTCTTTGCTCTCCTTTATGAAATCTCCCCTGCAAGTAAAATTAGCCTATTAGCTCATTAAATCCCTCAAAACAACCCTCAAATTGCATTCAATCCACCACTTAATTTCCAGCTTATCAACAGGAAGCAGGGTAGTGAATTAATTAAATCAAAAACTGGTAACCAAGAGGGGGTTTTTGAGAATTTTATTCTACTTAAATAAACTTCAATAAAAATTAATTAAGAAAACCAAAATTGGCTTAAATCAAATTTAGGAAATGATCTAGTCAAAGGAATTGTTCCCACCCTGATGTGATAAATTGATTCTCGACACACAAATTTTCCCAATTAACCTTGATTATATTGATTTTCCCTGTTGGAACCTCCTAACAGTTCAGTCCTATAAATTTAACCCAGCAATTAAGGAACCTCCGTTAACTGCATCTATAATCGAATATCCGTCCTGGAACCTCCTAGAGCATTGATTTCGATAGTCTAGGACCCAATTCAATTTACAATTAATCAAACCTTATTTAATTGCACGTTGATTATTTATTCCCTTCAACACACTAACCTACGTACCACATGATTAGTTGAATTGAAACTCTTAAGAATACCGAACCTCGTGTATTCGAGTTGACTAGACTACCTAGGAATAATTGAATGCTACCAGCTATTCAATTAATGCTAAATAATCTAACATACAAAGCGGAGAATAAATAAATAATCAAAACTCAATTGATATTAAGAACAAATTGATCTCACAATTTAATTCACATCTAGGGTGTAATTCCTCTTACTAGAATTAAAGATTTAGCTACTCATAATCAAACTAATAAAAATAATATATAATTTGTGCGACATGAATTTAAGCTAAAGCAAAGGAATAGAAACAGAGTACTATAGGTAGTAGCCGCCTGGAGCCAAAAACTGCTGTCACCAGCTTGCTGTCCCCAAAAACGTCAGCCACCTCTGGTACCAAAAAGTCACTCCCAAAATTGAGTTCTCCCACTCTCTCCGCAGCCACGCTCAATACCCAAAAACATAAGTCTCCCACTGTAGTCACCAAAACCTAATTAAACTTCCCTTTTTTTCTTATTGGGCCCACAAGCTTACTTAAAATATACTAACTTAAATATAAAATCAAATACCAAGTCCAACTTGGAAATATCCCTTAATTTAAAATAAATCTTGGGTTTCAACCCATAGCCCACTTTAATAACTCTCCTTTTGCATTGTTTTTTTCTCTTCAATCCAGCACACTTCTTCCAAAATCTGCCAAAATCTCTCTTCTTTGCTCTCCTTTATGAAATCTTCCCTGCAAGTAAAAAATAGCCTATTAGCTCATTAAATCCCTCAAAACAACCCTCAAATTGCACTCAATCCACCACTTAATTCTAGCTTATCAAATTCCTCCACACCTAAACAATGTTTGTCCCGAAGCATGACTCAAAACTAAACAAGAATCACAAAGCAAACACAACACAACAACTTGGCTTCTCAATATGGAATATGTAACTAAGCAAGGTTTGCAATGCACATAAGAGTTTTCATAGTATCGAGCATTTGTAATGACTATACCACTTCCTCATAACTTCCCAAACTCAAATAACACACAAAAGTGACAACCACCTCACCGGTAATCTCTCATGCACTCAAAAGTGTTTCAAGGACATTTAAACACTCAATTCATCACATAGCATGTTCTTGCCATAAGCTTGCAAATGTATCACATTACCATCACTCAAATGAATCCAAAATACAAATCAAAAGGACTTTATCAAGGATTATTATCAAGGCTCGGGACAAGGTAGGATAAAACAAATTACAACATAGGCTACAGTTACGAAAGCAAGCATATATTCAATTGTTAACCTTCCAACATCTTACCAAGGATACCCCATGCAAAACAATAGTAACTCGTTACTTCTCAAACCCGTTCTATTTTCACTCAATAGTAACTCCCTTTTTTTTCTTTTCTTTTTTTTTTTGGCCACACAAATTCATTTGAATTTGTTTATGTTGGCTTTTTTTTTTTTTTTTTTTTCAATCATGCCTTTATTTCATTCTTAGGCATCCTTACACTATAGAGCACCAAATCATAACTTCATGAGCTATTATTGCCTTGCAATGTCCGCCTTCTTACCACAAACCAAAGTCAACAACCAAATACATGCTTCTTTCCATAACTAGGTAGAAAAAAGAAAGCTAAACACAGGCCTAGGTTCTATTTTAGTGGCTTAATATTCAAAGAGTCAGGTCCAAGCTTCAAAAAGGTTAACTAAAGGTGAGCATAAAAGGTTGGATTTTAAAGCAAGCCAAAATTGGTTTATCCTAATGCCTTTATCATCTTTGTACATCAAATTCACAAGCAATGGACACATGCATAACAAAGCAAGTTCTAGAATATGCAAACTATGTGTGAAACACTCTAAAAAAAATTGAGCACAAGAAAGAATTGTTGCTCATTAAGGCCCAAAATCTCACTTTATATGGCTTTTGGTGTCACTCAAACATGCATAATCATTTGAGTTATCACAAAGAAGAGTTATAGTCATCCAACACCAAATACTACTAATTCTTCCTACATTTCATCCTTATCTTACCTAAATCACACATTGCCTATCAATTATCCACACAAAACATAAAGCTACTAAAACAAAAACAACCAAAATAACACCCCCACACCTAAGATCTACATTGTCCTCAATGTAGACAATAAGTAGGAGGACAACAAGCAACGCAAAAAAAAATAAAATAAAATAACTACTGACTAAATAGAATTACTAAACAAGATTAAGGTATGGAGGGAACTCCCTATGGTGGAGGAGCTGCTGGATTGAGGTCGACTCTATCACACAAGGCCTGGAGAGATGCTTGATGGATTGCTAAAACCTCTTGGATGCTAGTAAGCTGTGCTTGGAGGGCGGTGAATTGCACCTTGGTCACGAAGGAAGAATCCTCGCGTTCCTCCTCTGATGCACCTGCATTAGAAAAGCTTGCATGCTCGCTCGGGAAGGGTTTTCCCAGAGGAAGAAACTCATATGTGTCACCCTTACAAACAATGAGCTGCATGCGTAATAAACTAAGCAAATTCAAAGGCACCACATGACAAGCCACATGCAAAGGGTTATGATGTAAATCCAAAGCCTTTAAATTAACTGCCAAATGCGTTATTAACGACCCCAAGGTTAGCCCCCTGCCCTTACGCTTGTGAGAAGCTCTCAATTGATGCACAAAAGAATAAGCAAAGCACACACGTTTCCGCTGGATCATGCGAGTAAGTAAAAACAATTCGTGTGTGGTGATTATGTTCGCTTGATCCTTCCTCCCTGCTAAACTATAGCCCAGGAATCTATGGCACAATCGCAGAACAGGATCCGCAAAGAAATAATCACATACTTTGCTTGGCTTAAAAATATCCAAAGATTTAGGAGCTAATTTTTTCCATGCAACAAGACATTCATGAGGATAAAAATCGTGCGGGACATCTAACTCACATGAAGTATAAGCATCAGTTTTAGACTCACTGTCCGAAAGAAACCCCATGGCTATATCGAATTGCACCAAAGACATCTTAAAACACTTATTCATCAATTGAAAACAAATAACATTTGGTGAATCCAGAGTAAAATTCTTCTTGGGAGGGTTGTACTCCAAACTCGCATGAAATTCCCTGGTTAATTCAAAATAGGCAGGCAAGGATAAATTGAAATAAGCTTCCTAACCAATACCCTCAAACATTGCCCGCACTTGATCATAAACATTCAACGTATTCAAAGCTTCTAAATCAAAACTTTTACACTCATAAATACCTTTGGAAGAAATCGTTTTATATTTCTCCTGGTGACTTGGTTTAGCAAATTTTACCTGGAATAAGCGAGATGCTGAAGGGGGCAGAGTGTTGGGGCCTGAGGTGGTCTTCCTACGTCCTTTCCGCATTTTGTCGTTGCCTTTTGATTGGGCCGCCTCCATCCTAGGCCGTTTAGGTGGAGGCACCGCTGGGACATCGGTGGAGGAGGATGGAACGTCTGTAGCCGAATTCTCAGTGGAATTCGCGGCGGTGAAACGGTGAGCAGGGGCTGGAGTGTTCGCCGGTCGCTTGGCTTGGGGTCCTCGAATAGGGTGTAGCGGGCTAGCTGACCGAACCGACGGCGATGGGGATGATGGAGGCGTGTCCTCCAGCTCCGATGAGGGTGGCGCCAACAGTGGTGGCCGGTTGGCTTTTGCTTTCTTGCGAGCCAGGGTGATACTCCAAAAACCAAACCGAAAATTTAACAGTGCCTTAAAAAAAAAAATGAAAGAGAAATTGAAAAGCAAGAAAACTGAAATAAAATTAAAATTGGGAAACAAGGAAGAGAGGAGGGGGCGCTGGTGGGAGCGGGGCGGGGAATGCTAAAAAGAAAAGGGCGGGGAAGGGGATGGGGTTGGCGGTATGGGCGCTGGGCAGAGGGGATGGTGATGGGTCGATGATGAGAGGAGAGGGAATGGTGGAAAAGAGAAGAGAGGGAGGCGGCTAGGGTTGGGGTGTTGGGAATTTGGGAAAAAAAAATTTTTTTTTTTTTTTTTTTTAGAAGGAAGGAAGAACTTTAGTCGACATGCCCATGTGAGAAGGAAAATTGTATTCTGTTGATGAACCGAAAATTCTTTAAGAAACACAACATATTTTGACATGGGCATGTCACAAGCAAACTTGTATTCTGTTGGTGAACCAAAAATTCTGTAAGAAACACAACATATTTTGGCATGGGCATGTCACAAGCAAACTTGTATCCTGGACTTCCTCTTGCTCCTCAAACCTAAAAAAAAAAAAAAATTAAATCAACCTAAATGAAAAGAATGATAAAACATAAAAAAAAAATTCTTTGGGTTGCCTCCCAACAAGCGCCTTTCTTTTATGTCTTTGGCTAGACACAGTTATGCTTCTAACTAATCTACATACAATGGCTGAAATAATGTAATCTCCTCCACATGCTCAATAATATCATTATCAAGAAAAGGTTTAAGTCTATGACCATTGACACAAAACACTTTGCCTGATTTTAAACTTTGAATCTCAAACATGCCATAAGGAGAAATACTTACCACCAAATACGGGCCATGCCATCTTGACTTTAACTTACCTGGCATGAATTTCAACTTGGAATCAAATAGAAGCACCCTCTGACCAACCACAAAGTCTTTTCTTCTCAGCAGTTTATCATGGATGAGTTTGGTCCTTTCCTTGTACAACTGCGAGTTGTCATATGCCTCCAATCGAATTTCTTCCAATTCTTGCAGCTGTAGTTTCCTTTCCGACCCAACCTCCTTTGCATCCATATTGAACTGTTTGACTGCCCAAAAAGCACGATGTTTTAGCTCAACAGGTAAATGACACATTTTGCCAAAAAGTAACCTGTACGGAGACATTCCAATGTGAGTTTTGTATGCGGTTCGATACGCCCACAAAGCATCTTCCAACCGCAAACTCTAATCCTTTCTACTAGGATTCACTGCCTTCTCCAAAATGCTCTTTATCTCACGGTTGGATATTTCAGCTTGCCCATTGGTCTGTGGGTGGTATGCGGTGGACACGCGATGATTCACGCCATATCTCCTCATCAATGCCTCGACTTGTCGATTGCAAAAATGTGTCCCCTGGTCACTTATGATTGCTTTTGGCACTCCAAACCGACTAAAAATATTAGACTTAAGAAATCCTGCAACAACTTTGGCGTCATTAGTTCGGGTAGCTTTCGCTTCTACCCATTTCGATACATAATCGACAGCAAGCAAAATATACAACTTTCCATATGAGCTTGGAAATGGTCCCATAAAATCCATGCCCCATACATCAAAAATTTCGCAAAATAACATGGGAATCTGAGGCATCTCATTCCTAGACGATAAATTTCCTACTCTCTGGCATTTATCACATCTCTTGCAAAAATTATAAGCATCCTTAAATAAAGAATTCCAATAAAACCCACAGTCTAAAACTTTCCTAGCAGTTCTTTTTGGGCCAAAATGACCACCACATGCATGAGAATGACAAAATTCAAGCACAAAATGTATTTCATGATTAGCCACACACCTCCTGACTACTTGGTCAAAACAGATTTTCCACAAGTAAGGTTCATCCCACACATAATGCTTAAATTGAGCTTTCAATTTATTTCTCTGGTAAACATTCATATTGGGAGGAAACTTACCACTTGTCAAGTAGTTTACTATATCTGCATACCATGGTTCTTTACCTTGCAACGCTCACAGTTTCTCCTCTGGAAATAACTCTGCAATGGGTTTGGAGTCCTCGTCACGCACTAAACGGCTGAGGTGATCAGCAACTGAGTTGTCCGCACCCTTCCTATCCTTTATTTCCCAATCAAACTCTTGTAGTAGAAGAATCCATCGAATGAGTCTCGGCTTTGATTCCTTCTTTGACAACAAGAATTTTAAGGCTGCATGATCAGAATACACGACCACTTTAGAACCTAGCAAATAAGAACGAAATTTTTCAAAAGCAAACACAATAGCTAAAAGTTATTTTTTTGTAGTGGTGTAATTGCACTGCACTGAGTCAACGGTTTTGGAGGCATAATAAATGACGTGACTCTGTCTTCCACTTCTTTGTCCAAGCACAGCCCCCACAGCATAGTGGCTGGCATCACACATAAGCTCAAAAGGCAGTTCCCAATTGGGAGGTTGAATTATTGGAGTTGACGTGAGTAACTCCTTTAATTTCTGGAAAGCCTTCTTACACTCCTCACCGAACTCAAAGGGCACATCATTCTGCAGTAACCGTGACAAAGGTTGTGTGATCTTCGAGAAATCCTTAATGAAGCGTCTATAAAACCCTGCATGACCAAGAAAGCTTCGAATTTCTCGAACGTTAGTAGGATAAGGCAAACTAGCAATTGAATCAATTTTAGCCTTATCCACTTCTATTCCTCTTGATGATACCACATGACCCAATACAATTCCCTCTCTCACCATGAAGTGACACTTCTCATAATTCAACACCAAATCTTTTTCAATGCATCTTTGTAAAACTAATGACAAACTTTCCAAGCATTGGTCAAACGAATCATCATACACAGTAAAATCATCCATGAAAATTTCAATGCATTTTTCAAGAAAATCTGAAAATATACTCATCATGCATCTTTGAAAAGTTCCCGGAGCATTACACAAACCAAATGGCATGCGCCTATATGCAAATGTACCAAATGGACAAGTAAAGGTAGTCTTATCTTGGTCATCCGGAGCTACCGCTATTTGGAAATACCCGGAATACCCATCTAGAAAACTAAAGAAATCCTTACCTGCCAAACGTTCCAACATTTGATCAATGAAAGGAAGTGGAAAATGATCCTTCCTTGTAGCTGCATTTAACTTCCTAAAATCTATGCACATGCGCCAACTTGTCTGCAATCTCATAGGAACCAACTCATTAGCCTCATTTCTAACCAATTGAAAGCCCGACTTCTTAGGCACAACATGGACTGGGCTAACCCATTTACTATCAGAAACAGAATAAATAATTCCTGCATCAGGTAATTTAATAATTTCCTTCATCACTACCTCTTTCATTGCAGGATTTAATTTCCTCTGAGCTTCTCTGACAGGTTTCGAGTCTGCTTCAAGAAAGATGCAATGCATGCAGATGGAAGGACTAATTCCCTTGATATCTGCTAGTTTCCACCCTATGGCTGTTCTGTGGTCCCGCAATACTCTCAGCAACTTTTCTTCTTGCACTTCAGTGAGGCCCTTTGAGATGATTACGAGCAATGTGTCAAGCTATCCCAAGTAAACATACTTGAGATGACTCGGCAATGTCTTCAACTCTAACTTGGGTGCCTGCACCACAGAAGGTAAAACTCTTTCAGAATATAAAGGCAATTCCAAAAATTTATTTGCAAACCTTGGTGGCAACTCAGGATTGGCATGAAACGCCATTATCGCCTCAATGACAGCTTCACTCATGTCTCTGTGAGTATCTTTTTCCTGCAAACTATGCTGTAACACAAAGTTCAGCTCATCAAGCATCAGATTAAACTCTATATCTTCTTGCACAATAGCATCAACTAAGCTAACATTAACAAAATACTCGGAGTCAGGTGGATACTTCATAGCTTCATACATATTAAATTGCACTTTTTCACCATCAAACTCAAAAGTAAAAATGCCAGCATCAACATCAATTTTTGTTTTGGCAGTTTTCATGAATGATCTTCCTAACAACAAAATATCAGCATTTATAACATGTTCATCATTCATGTCAAGGATGTAAAAATCAGCAGGAAATATTAATTTATCGCATTTAACTAAGACATCCTCCACTACCCTTCAGGATATATCATTGATCTATTGGCTAACTGCACTATGACATTTGTGTCTTTAAGAGCTCCAATTTTTAACTTCTTAAAAAGAGATAAAGACATCACATTAATTGAAGCACCTAAATCTAGCATAGCTGCTTCTATTACCCTTGACCCAATAACACATGAAATAGCAAATATACCTGGGTCTGTGCATTTTTGAGGCAGTTTCCGCTGAAGTACTGAAGATACATTATCATTGACATACACTTTACCTTCCGGTCGCCTCTTCCTAGTCAAAAGTGACTTCAAGAATTTTGCATACCTCAGGTTGACCTATGGCTTCCATCAAGGGTATGTTGATGGTCACCTTGCGAAATACTTCTAGAACCTCATCATCACTGTACTCCTTCCTCATTGGTGCCAACCTGCCAGGAAAAGGTGGAACTACACTTTCAATATTTTTCTCAGGAGACTTAGGACTTACCACCTGTTCGTTCTTTTCTTCAATCTCCACTTCCTCCTTTGATTCCTGTGAAGATGCTTTGGCAGCTGGAATGGGAACTGGGAGGTCTGGTAACTCTTTCCCACTCCTCAGGGTCATGGCACTAACATTCTCCATTGAGCTAGATCCCGCTTGAGATGGAAGTTTCCCATTTGCTATGTCCCTCTGATTCATTTGAGTGGCCAACTGTGAGACTTGCTTCTCCAAATTTCTAATAGCTGCTTGCGACTGCTTTTCATGTGTTTGCTCTCTCTCAACCATTCCCTGCACAGTCATTGTTAAATTCTTAATCATCTCTTCCACGGAGGGTCCTGAAGCATTTCCCTGTGCAGGAGCTGGGTTCCTCATTTGAGGTTGTGGATGTGGTTGTAAACCAGGTGGCTGAAATCCAGGCTGCTTATAACTAAAATTCAGATGATTTATCCATCCCGGGTTGTAGGAATTACTATACGGATCATACTTCCTTTGAGGAACCTGAAATCCGCCTACAGCATTTACCAATTCACCTTCCTGCATAACATGACAATCCTCTGAAGTGTGTCATTGCATTGCCCAAATACCACACACCTTAACGGACTGCAACTGTCCGACTGCTAACTGACGCACCACACTAGTCAGTTCAACAATTTGATTTTCTATACTTGGAGTACCGACCTCATTTACTCTTCAGGTGACCGGTTCTGCTCTCCTATAGAACTGCTGTGAGGTCTCCGCCATTACTGAAATCAACCTGCGCGCCTCTGTAGGGGTCTTGTTCATAAGTGCTCATCCACTTGCTGAATCAATTTTATCTCTGTCAAGCTCAGATAACCTCTCATAAAAATATTGGATCAGCAGCTGCTCTGGGATCTGATGCTCAGGACAGCTTCTGCACAAATCACTGAATCTCTCCCCATATTCGTACAAGCTCTCTCCACTGTATTGTCGGATACCGCATATATCCATCCTGATGTTAGAAGCCCGAGATGCAGGGAAAAACTTCTCCAAAAATAGCTTCTTCAGATCATTCCATGTGGTGACTGAGCCTGCGGGTAACCCAAATAACCAATGCTTTGCCTTGTCCTCCAAAGAAAAGGGAAAAGCCCGCAACTTAATCTGCTCTTCAGTGACATTTTCGTAGCTCACTGCTGAACAGACGATGTGAAACTCCATCAGATGCTTGTGGGGATCCTCGCCTGTCAAACCACAAAATTTAGGAAGTAAGTGAATCGTACTTGATTTTAATTCGAATCTAGGTGTATTATCAGGAAGAGCAATGCATAAAGATTGTGGGTTGGCATCAGGAGTTGCCAACTCCCTTAAGGTGCGGTCTGCCATAGGTCTTTCAAGCAAATTTTCTTCCTCTACGAAAAACTCAATTTCTTCCTCTTGTTCAACTGCTCGGGCTACAGATGTAGATCCAGCTAGTTGATTTTTTTGTTTCTTCTCTTTCTTGTTCCTCTTTGCAGTCTTCTCTATCTCGGGATCAAAGATTAACTTGCCTATACGAGAAGAGCGAACCATAAACAGGAACAAAACAATTCTGACTAAAATTAAAAACACTAAACTGTGCTCCCCGGCAACGGTGCCAAAATTTGATGGGTCGTCAACCAATCAAAAATAATTACCTACTCTACACAGAATAAAATAGCAAGCAGTGAGTAGGATCGTCTCCACATGAAGCAGGGTAGTGAATTAATTAAATCAAAAACTAGTAACCAAGAAGGGTTTTTTGAGAATTTTATTCTACTTAAATAAACTTCAATTAAAATTAATTAAGAAAACCAGAATTGGCTTAAATCAAATTTAGGAAATGATCTAGTCACAGGAATTGTTCCCACCCTGATGTGATAAATTGATCATCGACACACAAATTTTCCCAATTAACCTTGATTATATTAGTTTTTCCTGTTGGAACCTCCTAACAGTTCAGTCCTATAAATTTAACCCAGCAATTAAGGTACCTCCGTTAACTGTATCTATAATCAAATATCCATCCTGGAACCTCCTAGAGCATTGATTTCGATAGTTTAGGACCCAATTCAATTTACAATTAATCAAACCTTGTTTAATTGCACGTTGATTATTTATTCCCTTCAACACGCTAACCTACGTACCACATGATTAGTTGAATTGAAACTCTTAGGAATACCGAACCTCGTGTATTCGAGTTGACTAGACTACCTAGAAAGAATTGAATGCTACCAGCTATTCAATTAATGCTAAATAATCTAACATAGAAAGCAGAGAATAAATAAATAATCAAAACTCAATTGATATTAAGAACAAATTGATCTCACGATTTAATTCACATCTAGGGTGTAATTCCTCTGACTAGAATTAAAGATTTAGCTACTCATAATCAAACTAATAAAAATAATGTATAATTTGTGCGACATGAATTTAAGCTAAAGCAAAGGAATAGAAACGGAGTACTATAGGTAGTAGCCGCCTGGAGCCAAAAATTGCTGTCACCAGCTTGCTGTCCCCAAAAATGTCAGCCACCTCTGGTACCAAAAAGTCACTCCCAAAATTGAGTCCTCCCACTCTCTCCGTAGCCACGCTCAATACCCAAAAACATAAGTCTCACACTGTAGTCACCAAAACCTAATTAAACTTCCCTTTTTTTCTTATTGGGCCCACAAGCTTACTTAAAATATACTAACTTAAATATAAAATCAAATACCAAGTCCAACTTGGAAATATCCCTTAATTTAAAATAAATCTTGGGTTTCAACCCAAAGCCCACTTTAATAACTCTCCTTTTGCATTGTTTTTTTCTCTTCAATCCAGCCCACTTCTTCCAAAATCTGCCAAAATCTCTCTTCTTTGCTCTCCTTTATGAAATCTTCCCTGCAAGTCAAAAATAGCCTATTAGCTCATTAAATCCCTCAAAACAACCCTCAAATTGCACTCAATCCACCACTTAAATTCCAGCTTATCAATAATCTTTAATCCTTCCGCTTTAATTAAAGATTTAATCTTTGAGCGTCGTTTTAATAAATTGAACTAGTATAAGTTTAGATCCGTTCAGAGGAAATGAATTTGAGACTGAGCATAGTCGAAAGTCTTCGATTCTGGAATGCGTTGCACGAAAGTGAGATTTTCGATTTAGTCCGAGCTTGTTCTGTTTCCTTCAAATTTGCATCAGAGCGAGTGTTTTGGCTTTATACTTGTTTGATTTATTACACGACTTTGTTTTTGCTTTTTTATTTTTTCATTGTCATTACATTAAACACGTGGTTATTAATTCCTGACTATTATGGTAGATTTAATTTTCATTCATAAACCCCAGGACATGTTCGGGCTCATTTTGTTTTTGAATAGAAATGTCCGTAATAATAATAATCACGAGCTGGAAGCCGTGTAGGATTAGATAAATCTTGTAGTAGGATTTAATCTAATGTTGTCGTCTTTAAATTCTTAGAAAATGCCATTGAATATAGGAATTTATGTATTATGACGAAGACGTTATTTTGGGTGACTTATATTCGTGGGTTTTGCTTTCTCGTAATTTTGGGTGATTCCTAATTACATACAAAATCAAGAAAATTCGGACGAATTAGGAGGAACCAAATAACGAGTCGTTATAGGCAAAGTGAATTTATGGTTTTTGGTTTTTTCGTAATTTTGGATGATTCCTAATTACGTAGTAAACCGAGAAAAACCGGATAAATTCTAACGGACCTTATAACGAGTGGGAGCGACATGACGGGACGTGTCAATAAGGCGTAAAAGGAATCAACGATAGAGAAAGCCATAATAGTCTGGAAATGTTTATTTTTTATTTCCCGTATTTATGTCTTTTCGTTGATTGTGTGTTTTCGTTTTCTTTTGCATGAGCAAAAACAAACCTTTTTTTTTGCGTGCAATTAATTAAGGTAGATTATTTGCATATTAAAACTCTAATGGTTTTAATAGATGCGAATAACCGAAGTTAAGATATTGCATGTTGGTTTTATATTTGCAATTAACTAAGGTAGATTATTCGCATATTAAAACTCCAACGGTTTTACGGGTGCGAATATCCATAGTTAAGATATTGCATGTTAAAACGTAAAAATCCTCAAACTTAAAAATCTAAGTGGGAGCGGGTTGGTAAATATCCCCACGGCCTCCATTACAAATTCATATGTGATGTGGTTAGACTTGCGAGTTGGCATTAGGGCCTTCCTCCATGCGGATGAGTCTTCAATCACAGATATCACTAGATTGAATTTCTAAAGGGATGACTATAGTGAGTTTAATTAGAGAAAGTTGCGACACCCTCTCTACTGAGGCGCATTAGTATCCTAAGTAACAAACTTAGAAGTAATGTAATGGCATACACTTAGTGTACTATTTATAGTATTCCACCCACGAGGTTACGCTATTTATGTGTACGACTAAAATCATTGACTATTAATTTCATTGATCATAAGATCGTTGGTCAGATAGTTAAATTAATGAACTTTGGTTCTTCTGGAACGAATGTGGCTTAGCGTAAAAGTTCACCCGCGTGACCTGCGTTGATCCCGGTGTGAGAGATGTCAATGGGAGATTATATTATTTTTTAGGATATCAATATTTTCGAAAAAGAATACTGAAACTTGATTGGTTATTTTTCAGTTTTTTATATGACGTTTAATACAATATTTGTCACACTAAAGGAGAACAAGTTAACTTGTCTAAATTATATCAACTGGAAAAGTGATTTGGACATTGTCCTCATGGCTAGGAAGTGCAAGTACGTCATCACTAAAGTATGCCCAGATGAGCCTAGGGATGACTCTCCTCTGGAGCATAGGGAAGCCTGTCAAAAGTGGAGGAAGGCTGATGGAATGCCTAGATGCTGCATTCTAACTTCCATGTCGAATGCATTACAGCTTCAACATCGGTCAATGAACTCTGCTTTTGACATTATGGCAAACCTAAAGGAGATGTTTGGTTACGAAGGCAGAGTTGCTAGGCAAGTAGTCATGCGAAAGCTAATGACTATCCAGATGGCAGAGGGCATGCCTATGGGTTATCATGTACTTGATATGATTAGCGACTTCAATGAGATTGAGGTATTGGGAGGAAAGATTGACGGGGAAGCCCAGGTCGATATCATAATCCACAGCTTGCCTCAAAGTTTTGAGCAGTTTCGGCAGGACTATAACATGAAGCATCACGTTTACACTCCTTCCGAGCTCTTAGCTGCATTGGTGTCTGCTGAAGGCCTCTTCCAAGAGAAGAAGCAAGATTTAGCCACAATCGGGCCTTCAAGTTCTTCTTCTAGGCCCAAAGCCAGAAAAAAGAAAAAGAGAGTCCAGAGGACTGTTAATCATAAGCCCAAGCCCGAAATTGCCAAGAAAAAAAAGCCGAAAGGCAACTGCTTCAAGTGTGGCAAAGGAAGACATTGGAAGTCTGAATATCCAAAGCTCAAATGTACAATCATCTCAGCCTTAATTACTGAGATATGTTTAGTGGTAATTCCCACAGATACTTGGTGTGTGGATTCAGGAACCACTGATCTTGTAATTCTTGGCAGGGTTTACAAGTAACCCAGATGCTTAGAGAGGGCGAGATAGAAGTTTACTTGGGTGACACTATCAGAGTGTCGGTAAAAGTTGTGGGAGTGGCTAGATTTATTTTTCTAAATAATGCTGTAATAGTTTTTTTGAAGAATTGTCCTTATGATTAGAGTTTTAGAAAGAATTTACTTGATATTTCTAAACTCTTGTTTGATAGTTATAAGTTCGTTTTATCTGATAATTCTATTATTGGAAAGAATGAGAAACTTATATATTCCAGTTCATTGGTGGGCAATCTCATCTCGATAAAAACTAACTCCCCTGTAGTGCAATAACACTGAGATAAATAACACATCATTGAATCATAATGAGAGGGAATAACCTTGTAAAGTGAACCAAGCTCGTTCTTTGGCACATAAGACTATGTCAAATAAACCTTAGTAGAATCCAAAGGTTGGTCAATGATAGGCCCTAAGGCTCATTAGATATTGACAGTTGCGCAACCTACGAATTTTGCTTGGAGGGTAGAATGACCAAGTAGTTTTTAAAGGTCAAAAAGGTTTTAAGAGTTAGTTCATTCTGATTTATATGGACCTATGATAATTCAAGCCAGAGGTAGTTTTCGAGAATTTTTTGATCTTCACAGATTACTACTCGAGGTACGGGTACATTTACTTGATGTGCCACAAGTCCGAATGTTTTGGCAAGTTCAAAGAGATTCAGACAGATGTGGAGAACCATCATTGTAAAAGTATCAAGTCATTATGATTCAATCGTAGTGGCAAATAACTATTTGGTGAATTTAGGAGCTACTTATTAGAGATGAGGATTTAATCCTAGTTGACTGCACCTGGCATATTCCAGCATAATGGTGTAGCAGAACGGTCAAATAGAACTCTTATGGAAATGGTTAGATCTGTGATAAGTTACAGTGAGTTGCTCCATTCGTTTTGGGGATATACCTTATAAAAATAGGTTTACAATCTAAATCTTATACCATCTAAGTCCGTGCCTTCAACCCCTGTAGAGATATGGTCAGGGCAAAAGCCCAGTATTAGACATCTCAGAATCCAGGGTTGTTCAGCACATGTGCTTAAGGTATAAACGGACAAGTTAGATGCAAGATTGAAGGTAATGCTATTTGTAGGATATCCCAGAGGAACAAAGGTTGGTTTATTCTATAGTGCTAAAGATCAGAAGGTATTGGTTAATACCAACATTAGATTTTAGAAGAGGACTATATTCTAAACCGTAAACCAAATAACAAAATTGTGCTAGAAGAGTGTAAAGGATAGTCTAGAATTTCCTGATGCACCAGTACAAGTAGATACATCACAGAATACTGCACGAGTTGTCACAGATGATGCGATTACCCAGGTGGTGCTTTATAGTAGTGAGAGGATTGTCAGACAACCCGAGAGGTACGTGGGCTTGGAAAAATCTTTGGATTTTGATCCCTGGCACTCACGAACCAGACTCAGTGTCTGAATGAGTATTGTGTATACCGCAGGCGTGATAGAAATTCAGTGATATTTCTTGTACTTTATGTACATGATATTCTTCCTATTAGAAACAGCATGAAGGTATTGTAAGACATAAAGGCATAGTCGTTCAAGAAAGTTTGATATGAAGGATTTGTGAAAGGGTAGACATATCCTTGGGATAAAGATTATTCGAGATCGTAGGACAGGTTCAAAGACACTTTCTCAGAATTCCTGCATAGACAAGAATCTGACTCGTTTTAAAATGCAGAACTCCAAGAAAAGTTTCCAACCTTTCAGATACGGAGTGCATCTATCTAAGGAGTAGTCTCCTAAGTAAATAGAAGCCATAAAGAAAATTCCTTATGCATCTGCAATAGGAAGTCTCATGTATGCGTGACGTACGAGGCTGATGTTTGCTTTGCCATTGACATAGTTAGCAGATATCAGTGTAACCCAGGAAAAGCTCAAGTATTTGCGCAAAATGAAGAACCAATTTTTGGTATATCAGGAACAAGAGCTAGGGGTTACACATATTAGGGTTTCCAAAGTGATATGAACAAAAAAAAATGTCTACCTCTGGGTTTGTGTTTACTCTTGGAGTGGGGCCATATTATGGCGGAGTGTCAAATAGAAATGCATGGTAGACTCTACCATTGTGGCTGAATTTGTTGCTTTAGAGGCAACGAAGGAAGCAGTGTGGTTCAGGAACATCTTAGTGGATTTATATGTGATTCCTAAGTTCCCCAAGGTTTATCACAGTTTACTGTGATGACAATAGTGCAGTGGGAAACTTGAAGGAACCACAAATCCACAAGGCGAGTAAACACATAGAGCGCGAGTACCACTCAATACAATAAATCGTAAAGAGGGGAGACGTGGGTGAAGATATTATCAGTTGACAACCTTGCAGATTCATTCATGAAAGCATTGACTACATAAGACTTTGGAACCACGTGAGGGGCATGGGAGTTAGATACTTAGCTGAAACTTGATAGTTCTCTAGCTTTTGGTGTGACATAGGAATAAGTGTATTAAACCAATTTTTATACTTCAGAGCATAGCTTTGAGTATTAATGGGAGATTGTTAGTTTTGAATACTGAAAAGCTATTGCTTGTATGAAAAACTAATATCCATAGTTGACATATCGTTTTGTTTCAGTATTAAATTTGTTCCATTATATCATAGAACTAGATAACGAGGTGTGAAAAGACACAGTAGATCTCGTTATTGGTTAAAGTATTAATATATAAAAAAAATGCTCATAACTGAGATAGTCTGAACATACTATCGGTATAGGTTATCGTGTGATTTGGAAATTAGTTTATCTAGACTAATTAAATCATACAGATATGCCCGGGGCATATTGAGCACGACCAGTTTGGATAGAATTAACTTGTATGAGAGTTAGATATCGTATGCTTTGAATTGCCAAAGGGTGCGGTCAATTGAAGCCTAAATCTCGGTAAGTTGGGTATGTGGTGTTTAGCTTCTTGTGTGCCGTTGCTA
Source organism: Knoxia roxburghii (assembly GCA_030378225.1). Lineage (NCBI taxonomy): Eukaryota > Viridiplantae > Streptophyta > Magnoliopsida > Gentianales > Rubiaceae > Knoxia > Knoxia roxburghii. The sequence goes on along the minus strand of CM059420.1, from coordinate 35,736,142 downwards.
GTCAGAGGAATCCACGTATCGGTTCGTCGGGTTGATGGTGCTCCCGAGGTGAGCTCGTTAGGTTTATTATACTAAATCCGGCCGGTGGACTTTATGTCCGGTATAATAAGAAAGTTGAGTGGTACTAATCTCGAATACTAAGAAGTCGGTGAATTAATTTGTCAGTAAATTGATGAACCGATGAGCACTAGATCTTTGATGTGGGAAGATAGAAGAATAATAAAGTGAGCGCGATATAAAGTCATTTTTGAGCGGTAGTACCATAATTGGTTCGTTAGTGGTACGACTAATTATGCGTTTGACTAATCGACAAAGTGAATTAATTAATTCTAAAGATTTAATTAATATTTAATTGACTAAGTGGATTAAGAAATTAATTCATATTGAATTAATTAATCCTAAGGGTTCGATTAAATTAAATTAACGAAGTGGGTTAAGAAATTTATTCAAAAGACTCAATTGGAGTTGATTAGTCTAGGGAAGACTAAGGGGTCAACGAAAGTCAAACATTAAGTCCTAACCTAAAAGCCCACTAGGTCTCCCAATGAGGTCCCTATAAATATCTATTGTTAGGCACATTTGAAGACATTAGAAACATTGTAGGTAAATGCCTTAGAGTGTGAAAGACAAACCTAGAGAGAGAATTTCTTTTCCTTCCTTAAGAGTTCTTTCTCGAAGTCGGTTTGCGATCTTTCTTTTTGAGAAACTTAGCCCACGATTCTAGAAACTGAACAAATCACACAAATTGAAGAGAAATTGAAGAGAATATTTTCTGTATATTCTTCCTGTCTTATATTGAGGCTGAGTAGCCTGATTTATAGTGCAAAGCATATCTACAAACATGGTAAAAATATCACCTAATTAGACTAATATCAATCTAATTATGTACCATATCAATTTACTATATTTACAATATCAATCTAATTATGTACCATATCAATTTACTATATTTACAATATAATCAACGTCAATCATGCTCCAACACCCCCCCTCAAGTTGGAAGGCGGGGATTGCCAACGCCCAACTTGGCAAGACAGCTATCAAATTGGCGTTTCCCAAGAGCCTTCGTGAGAATATCAGCAAGTTGATCACGCGAAGGAACATAGCCCGGAGCAATGATACGTTGGACCAACGCATCACGAAGAAAGTGACAGTCAATTTCAATGTGCTTGGTCCGTTCATGAAATACCGGGTTGGCAACAATATGAAGAGCAGCCTGGTTGTCACAAAACAAACGCATGGGCTGATGATGAGCTACACCAAGACTGTGTAGAAGAGACTTCAGCCACTTAAGTTCACAGGTGGTGCGCCAAGAAATAGGAGAGTTGCCTAACTGGATGAACCATCCAGTGAGAGAAGGACGTGTAAGGGGATGGCTGGCCCAGTCAGAATCGCACCATGCATAGAGCTGGAGATCACAATCAGCACGTAAGAGAATACCCTGGCCAGGAGTGCCTTTTAGATACCGAACAACTCGAAGAGCAGCATCCCAATGAGCTTGAACAGGCTGCTGCATGTGCTGGGCTAAGACTTGGACACAATAAGAAGGTTCGGGGCGAGTAACAGCCAGATAGATAAGCCGACCCACTAGGCGACGATATCGGTCAGGATCAGGAAGTGGATCAGTATTGGCCAAGCTAAGATGGTGATTAGGTTCCAAAGGAAAACTAGCAGGCTTGGCACCAAGAAGACCAACCTCTGAAATAATATCCAAAGCATATTTCCGTTGGCAGAGGAATAGACCAGTAGCATTGCGAGCAACCTCAATACCCAAAAAATACTTAAGGAAACCAAGGTCTTTCATGTGAAAGCAGCGACTGAGATAAGCTTTAAAGGAGGAGATGGCGGCAGAGTTATTTCCGGAAATAACAAGATCATCCACATAGACAAGAATCTGTAACCGAATGTCGGCACGACCAAAAGTGAAAAGTGAATGATCAGCCGATGACTGAACAAACACATACTGGCGAAGAGCCCGAGCCAATTTCACGAACCAACGGCGTGGGGCCTGTTTCAAGCCATACAGAGACCGATGAAGATGACAGACTTGACCCGGGAGAGTAGACCGAAATCCGGGTGGAAGTTTCATATATACCTCTTCTTCCAAATCACCGTGAAGAAAGGCATTATGGACATCCATCTGATGGATCTCCCACTGTCGAGCAGCTGCGACTGCTAGAAAAGTCCGGATTGTCACCATTTTGGCAACCGGAGCAAATGTTTCCGTATAATCAATTCCTTCCACTTGGTTGTTGCCCAAAATAACCAAGCGAGCTTTGTGACGTTCGAGGGTCCCATCAGATTTATATTTGAGCATGTATATCCACTTGCATCCAATGGCCCGTTTACCAGGAGGGAGAGTGGTAAGAGACCACGTTTTATTTGTTTCAAGAGAAGCAATTTCAGATTGCATAGCCTTACGCCATTGAGGATTAGTGACAGCATCCCGAAATGTCGTAGGCACAATCCCATCCGTAATGACAGCAAGAAAAGTCCTGTACTGAGGAGAAAAAGTAGTACAATCAACATAATTAGACAGCGGATAGGGAGTACCTGAAGAGGCTGACGGAGTAGGCGAGACTGAGGTGAGAGTGGGAGGAGAAACCGTATGGGAGACATATTCACGAAGACGAGTAGAGGGAATTTTAACCCGATGACCACGACCCAGCTCCTCAGGAGGAGACGGTACGGGAGGAGATTGTTCGGGAGGAGACGATGTAATAGGATCCTCCTCGTCTTCAACAATAACAGAGGATGACGGGCCCGGAACTATTTGATCACCGGGACCCTGAGCAAATGGAAACTCATCTTCACAAAAATGCACGTCCTGGGATATCAAGAAAACTTGTTGATCAAGATCATAAACTTGCCATCCTTTCTTTCCAAAAGGATATCCAAGGAAAACACACCGCCTACTTCGACTAGCAAACTTATCCCCCTTATGGTCCTTATTGTGCATATAGCACAAACAACCAAACACTCGCAAATGTGTCAGCGAAGGAGACTTTCCATATAAGCGTTGAAACGGCGTGCGTCCATTCAAAAGAGGTGTGGGAGTGCGATTTATTAGATATACCGTAGTCATAACACAGTGACCCCAAAATTGAATGGGTAACTGTGCCTGAAATCTCAAAGGACGAGCAACATTCAGTATGTGACGGTGTTTGCGTTCTACTCGTCCATTTTGCTGAGGTGTGCCTACGCATGAGGTCTCATGCAAAATTCCTTGCTTACAAAAATAAGAACTTAGACTTATAAACTCCGATCCATTGTCACTACGAATAGATTTAAATTGTGTCCCAAATTGGCGTGGAACCATGGCAATGAATTGTCTAAGACGGGTGGACACCTCGGTTTTGTCATGAAGAAGATACAGCCAGGTGGCACGGGAGCAATCATCAACAATAGTCAAAAAATAATATGCATCATTAACAGTTGGAGTCCTATACGGGCCCCAAACATCACAATGAACCAGTGCAAATTACTCAGAAGATGTATTAAAACTAATAGGAAAAGAATCCCGGCACTGCTTAGCTCTAAGACAGGCGTCACAGGCCTTATTATCCAAAATATCACTATTACCAAGAGAAAGCTGTTTTAAAATCTTGACAGGAGGATGTCCCATACGTCAGTGCCATACTTCAATGTCATCTGTATTCTGAACACAGACAGATGAAACTAAGACCGGTCCCCGGAAGAAGTATAGGCCCCCCACTTGCTCACCCGCTCCAATCAGCGTCCTCGAAGTGCGGTCCTGAATGACACAAAATTGATTAGAAAACCGAGCAGTTGCATCTGATTGATTCAGTAATTGATACAACGAAATCAAATTGCATTTGAGACTAGGAACATAGAGCACATCATATAAGATCACCATGGTGCTCAGCCGAACTGTTCCGGCCTTATTAGCCATAGAAAATGTGCCATCTGGAAGTTGTACGGGGTGTGGAGGAATATTTTGAAGATCCATAAAAAAATCAGTGGAGCCGTTCATATGATGGGTTGCCCCACTATCAAACATCCAATAATTAAAAAGAATATTACCAGACAAATTTTCAGAGGCATCGCTTTTATTAAGGAAAGTCATTAATTGCTCCCACTGTGCTGGACTAAAACTAGTAGCTGCAGTATTTTCCACTGAATTGGAAGGACCAGAATTGCCAATATTATTTTGAGAAGGAAAATCATTAAATGCACTGACATGTGCATGAAAGCTCCCTGGTGCGCGCGTGCCACTCACATGTCGTCCTCCTTTAGCATTCCCAGCCCGACCGCCGCTCCTTTCGTGTCCGGCAGTAAACGGCGCGAGAGACCCAGGTGCAGATCGACCTTGTCCGCTACCCGGAAGTTGTCCTCCATACCCAGGAAATCCTCCGGAGCTAAATCCAGGGCCGAAGTTCAGCCCGCCCGTCCCTGCAAGTCCGGCCGGTTGTCCACCATTCTTGCCGTCGACTCCACGGGGTCGATCGCCCCACCACGCCGGATATCCAATCAACTCAAAGTAGGATGACGAATCATGTCTGGCTCGGCTACAAATGGAACAAGACAGGTTCCGGCCTCTGCCCGGAATTCGAGGTCGGCCGACGGCGGCGACTGCGCCGGCGCCGGCAGTGGCATTAAACGCCATAACTTGACTTCCTTCTTGAGTCCTTGCAACAGTGGGAACTTTTTCTTCTTGAACCATCAAAGCATACACCCGGTGTAATGCTGGCATAGGATCAGTAGACAAAACAGTAGAACGAATAGTACCATACAAATTCGAATCCAATCCCATGAGAAATTAGTGAATTTTCTCATCTTCTCTGCGTTTTTCGAGTACCTGTTTAATGCCACAAACACAATGGGCACAAACCGGACATCCAGGTATACGTTCGTAACTATACAGTTCACCCTATAATTTTTTCAACTTACCATAGTACGCCGCAATACTAAGTCCGGCTTGTTTGCAATCTGTCAGCTCGCACCTCAACTGATGAACACGAGGTCCATTGACAATAGAATAACGTTCTCTAATGTCATCCTACAATTCTTTGGCCATCACAATTTCAGTGTGCACAATTGATGACCGCAACGATGGTTCGATAGTGTTCATAATCCATGAACAAAGGAGAGATTGGATAGTACGCCAATCTTCCAAATCTTCGGAATCTTCTGACGGCTGGGCGATAGTGCTGTCAACAAAACCAAATTTCTTTCTGGCTTGAAGAGCCATTTGCAAAGAAGTTGACCATTCTGCGTAATTTTCTTCTTTAAGCAGAACTTGACTAATCAAACTGCCGGAGTTGTCATTTGCCGTAAGATCGTACGGAGAAATTGTTTTCCTTCTCATTGATTCTTCACCGGTATTCTTGCTGGACTCTCCACCTTGCTTAGCCATGATCAATGAGGATCAAAGCTCTGATACCATGAACAAATCACAAATTGAAGAGAAATTGAAGAGAATATTTTCTGTATATTCTTCATGTCTTGTATTGAGGCTGAGTAGCCTGATTTATAGTACAAAGCATATCTACAAACATGGTAAAAATATCACCTAATTAGACTAATATCAATCTAATTATGTACCATATCAATTTATTATATTTACAATATCAATCTAATTATGTACCATATCAATTTACTATATTTACAATATAATCAACGTCAATCATGCTCCAACAGAAACCCAAGATCATTGCTTAGCCGCCCTGAAAAGTCCGTTCGCTGCCCATTTTTCTGGTCGAAGTGCCGAAAACGTTTTTGGATAAATCGGCGCGATTTTTGCTATTTTTTGAGTGTGTTTTGTTTATTTGTTGCGTTGATACTTTGGGTCATTCCTTTTGGTTCTCCAAAATCTAGATCTACGAGCAAATAGCTTGCCCACGAAGTTTTATTGAGGCGATGTGGGTTTTCAGATTAGAATAATTTTCCCGAGCTAGATCTGTTTTTTAGATCTGTGAATTTCTTGAAGTGGGTTTTTTTGGATTTCTTCGCCAGTGCCTTTAGCCACCTCGCAGACACTTTCCCACCCAAGTTTGAGGTTGTTTGGAGTTATCCTTGGGATTCTATGTGGAATTTGCGCTAAAGACTTGGTTTTCGCAGTAGATAGTAAATAAGTGGCTGATCTTCGGGCAACGATCTTCTGAGGATCTGACGAGTTTTTTGAAATGAGTTTTCTTGAGATTTCTTCCTTAGTGGCTTAGCTACCCTGTGGATAATCGGCCACACGATTTCGGGGTGGAAACGGATTCATTATCCGGATTTTGTCGTGATTGGTCCCAGGCGGTAAATAGCAAGATTTTCCAATTTTGGTTTTCTTTTTGCTTGGGACTTTCCTTCAAATGTATAATCTTTAATCCTTTCACTTTAATTAAAGATTTAATATTTGAGCGTCATTTTAATAAATTGAACTAGTATAAGCCTAGATCCTTTAAGGGGAAATGAATTTGAGCCTGAGCAGAGTCGAAAGTCTCCGACTCTGGAATGCATTGCACGAAAGTTAGATTTTCGATTTAGCCCGAGCTTGTTCTGTTTCCTTCACTTGGTGCCTCCCAAAAGTCTCAGCCTTTGTATGGAGATTTTGGAACTCGCTACTGCCTTTCCCGGATACTCTACAAAGGATAGGATTCACAAGCCATCCCTCAAAGTGCAGTTTTTGTGGAAGAGATTCCGAAAACCTTGCACATGTTTTTTCTATTGCCCAGAAGTCCAGAACTGTTGGAAATATTGGTTGGCATTTTTTAATCTTTCCTTCAGACTTCCTATAGGGAAAAGTTTGCTGATCTCGTGGTGGCTCTCATGCAAGAGGAAAAATGTTCTGAGCAAACTCACCCCCTGTTGGATAATTTGGTCAATTTGGAGCTACAAAAATAAAATTATTTGGGATGGGGAAAAGTTCGAACAAGGACGGCTGATCAAGGAAGTGTACAAGCAATTAAAGGAATCTCTCATTTGATTCGGGCCAAGTGTTGTAGCAATAGATGAAAGGAAATGGATTTAACATCTACATGGCAGGACCGGAACCCCGTAGACCGCAAAGAATTGTTTGGAAGAACCATGTTCGGGAGGCACAGTGGATTATATATACAGACGATGCTTTCAGGGACTCTGGTGAAACAGGGGGCAGTTTCATAACGAGGGACAAGGAAGGAAATTTCATACATGGTGAAGCTTTTGTTTTACATGCAGACACGGTAGTTGTGGTGGAAATCAAAGCCAATCAAAAAGCCTGCTTCTACTGCATCACTCAAGGGCTTACAGGGGTATTTTTTGTGTGATAACTCCCAGATTGTTGATTTTATAGACAAAGGGGACTCAGCCTACCCGTGAGGAACTTAAGGAGATAAGCTATTGGATGCAGTCTAAACCTCAAACTCCAACACATTTGCAGAGAAGAAAATGCTCCAGCAGATTTCCTAGCGAAACGCGCTTCCTTTGGGCAACAAAATTTCTTCAATTCTTTTAAATCGCTTTCTCGGTACCTCAAAGGCCTACTACGGCTAGACGAACATGCCACTCCGGGGTTGCGATTGTAAAAATTTAGGCATAGAATCTCTTTTTTGTTTTGGTAGTTGTATAGAGCTAATTGGATTCTACTTTTTGGTAGTGGATTCCAACCGGGTACTGAAAGATAGGAATTAGGGGGAAAGGTTGTATCATCACCTCAAATTTCAATCAATGAAAGCTCGGCTTAATTAAAAAAAAGTTTTGATTATATTATTCAAAACCTGAGTTTATATCATAGAATACATTTGTTTATATCATGTAAAACATATGTTTATATCAATATAACAGGGGTTATATAATGCGTTCAATAGTTTCATGAAGTTTTATATGTATCTATATAAAAAGTAAATATTTGATTATATAATTCTAAACAAAAGTTTATATCAAGTAGAACATGAGTTTATATCATGTAGAGCATGTGTTTGTATCAATATAACAAGAGTTTACATCATGTGTAGAATAGTTTCATGAAATTATATATCTAAAGTAAAGATTTGATTATATCATGTCAAACATGTATTTATATCAATATAAGAAGGTTTATAATAATGGTGAAATTGCATTCTATATCTTATAATTCATTAAGTGGCTACTAAATTGATAAGCTCCCCGATTCTTTGAATTTGGCCATATGAAAGAGTTTATATAAACTAAAAGAGAGGAGAGTGTATATCAACTAAAAGATAAGTTTATATCAAATAAAAGAGGAGTTTATATTAAGTAAAAGAAGAGTTTATATCAAATAAACCAGTAACTTATATAGGAATTTATATCAGCCAAACCTGTAGAGAAGTTTATATCGGATTTATATCAATAAAAAGATGAGTTTATATCAAACAAAACATCAATTTATATAATGTATAATACATGTCTATATCACATACAAAGGAAACTTATATACTATTAAGCATATCTGAAACGCATCGACCCAGAAAAGTTAAAAAGACAACGGATTTACATGTAAAGGAAATACAAGCAACTGGCAACTACCTTTTCTTGTTTCTGAAATGCCATTTTCTTATTTCTGCCACCAATAAGAAAAAAGATAGTAGTAGTAGTGTGTATGTATATATACCAGGTTTCATCAGTTGAAAAGGTGACCAAACGTAAGTCAAGAGTTGAAGATATTTTTATTATAAGATGAAAACGAAAGAGTTGAAGGTTGAGATGGTTTAATTAGCTTGATCCAAGGATTAACAAAAGACCATTTAGTGAAGAAGAAGAAGAAAGACTTCTCAGGGCTCATGAAATACATGGCAACAAGTGGGCACTTATATCTAGGTTATTCAAAGGAAGAACAGATGACGCTGTTAAGAATCATTGGCATGTTATAATGGCTAGAAAGCAAAGAGAACCATATATTAAATTTTTGCAGCTGAGGAATTATAATAGAGAATATCTTTCTTGCTTTCTACTGCTACAAAAGTGATACTAGAAATACCTTCCTGCCTCTATCAAATTTGGAAAGGGAAGTAAAGATGACCTTAGCAGAGAGTTGCTGCTCAACCAGCAGCCAACCCTTTAACTACAACATAACAGCAACTTGAACATTCATTGACCAGATAGAATATCAGAGTCCTCTGATTTCTTGAAGTAATTGGCCACATTAACAAATTACAAGTGAACAAAATAGATTCAACGCAAATCAAAACACGGGTCAACACCTTCAATGTACAACCAATCTCTCACAAAGCAACAAAATTCAGCAGCAACTTACAAAGCAAAAACTAAATATAGCAGCACCTCAAGTGAGAATCCAGAACCAGCAGTTCACTTAGGTTTTATAAAATTTTCCTAACTCTATTCAGACAGTAGAAATAATTCAGTACAAAAAGTTGCATGTTCCAACTTTGATACCAAATTTCCATAAACAGAGAGTTTAGAACCGCAGCAAAATCAAACTTCAACCACAGAAAAAATTCATTCGATCCTCCAAGCCAGATCAAAACCTCAGCAGAGGCCAAATAAAACAATAGCAAAAATATTCAAAGACAGCAACAACCTTAGCCAAGTACTAAATCAGTAGCAACCTTACTCATAACTCCTAAGCTAAGTCCCCAGCAACAGGATTGGGACTTTAAACTTTACAAATAGTCTAATATCAGCAGCAAAGAGAAAACATAGGAAAACTCCAATAGAAATTCTCTCAATCTGGAGCACATAAATTCCTTTACTTAAAGGCTACTACCATCAAGTAATCAATTGGTTCCAAAAGGTCCTCAAACCAAAACATAAAGCTGAAGACCAGATTCTCACAACAGCACCCATTGTCAAACAATCAATAAGCCACAATTGACATCAATCAGGGCCGCACTTATACTTACCAACAATGCTACTATCCAGGAGAAAATTCTATGTAATTGAACTAAACAACGAATTCATCTTAAAGATGGAGCAATATTGATGCCCCTAATATTCCAATAATTGACTTCAATAATCAAACTTGGAAAGTTTGCGAACCTGAGTTCTTGAGGGCTTCCTGAGGGCAGCTGCATTCATGATGATTAAAGACGCCTTTGATCCTCTGAGCTTTGGTCGTCCACGACGCCTTTTCTTCGGGATAAAGCCTTCATCTTCAATCCAATTTTCACTTTCCTCCATGATGTGTTCTCCATCGATTGAAACATTTAAGACCAAGTCCAGTGTTTTTTCCTCTTTTTCTATTGAAGCATCTGTTGGGAAGGGCCAAGAGGTATCCACTGGTTTTGACTGCTCTAATAGTTTTACATTGTATTCTCCCCTAGAAGAGAAGCCATCTTCAATAGTCTTTTGTTCTCGGTTGGGAAAGTCATTGATGGCGGTGTTAGAGTCCGTAAGGTGTTGGGACACCTTCCGTGGGGATTCTTCTTCAACCTATTATTGTCACTGCTTCGTGTTGCCGGTCAAGTTCGACTTCAGATTTTGTAGAACCACAACAACTGGAATCGGGGCCGGGATAGGTGTGAGTGGTAGCTCGATGATTATGGAGTGTGAATTAGTCTTCTGTTCATTTGGGGCCCTTAACGATTCTACTGGGGGCAAAGAGATTTAACTGGTAGAGGACAATTTGGGTGTGGGATCCTTTTCCTTTAATTGATAATCTGATGAAATTGGCTTTGGAACATTAGGGATTACTGTCGTGAGTGCTACCTCTGTGTTTTGCTGCAACTTCGAGCCTCTCTTGCACTCTTCTTTCTTATGGCCTATCTTCCTACAGTCTTCACAGTACGAGGGCACGAAATCATACGTGAACTTCTGGTCATTGGTCTTTCCTTTTTGCCCGATTGCAATACTTTATGGTAAGTCTTCAAGTAAGTTTACCTCAACATAGAATCTTGATACTAAGGGTCGTGTCTGTTTCATCATGGGATCATCTATTTGGAGTGGATTGCCGATTGAAGAAGCTATGGAGAATAGAGATTGCGGATTTGAGTATTCTAAAGGTAACTGGTGAAGGGACACCCAAATCGGGACCAACGGTGGTTCTTCTTCGAACTGAAAGTGTGTGGTCCATCTGAGCATTCTCATTTGAAATCCGTTTATAGTTCATCTTCCTTTTAGCCAGCATCTCTGGTAATCTGAGTCCAAATAAAATCTGAATAAAACGTGGCGGGGGTTGAGGGGACTGATGTCAAGTTGCCATAGGAGTCCAAGTTTGTCAAATTCATTCCTGATTTCTGATATTTTGGGAAACCCGAATGAAAATTTTCAGACGAGGCACAATTTGTGAGGTTCTGCAAGTTGAGCTATTTTTTCTTCTTCTTCAAAAAATGTGGGGTTTTTCACCTATGAATTCAATCGGTTTTTGATTTGGTGGGGATAGGTGAGTTGAGGCTACTTTGAAAAGGCTATCGAAGGTTATCAAGGAGCTAGGGGAGGGGTTTTTGGGTGTAGGTGGGTCACCAGAGGGTTTTGGTGGCTCCATATTAGGGTGTTGGAGGGTGCCGTTGATATCTCAAACCTATATGCCGATAGGGAATAGTCTGAAATATGCGGAAAAAAGAAGTCACCATGATGTTGTTAGTCATGAACCCACCTCAACCACCTACGATCTCCGTCAAAAAATCCCAAAACAAAGTGAAGATTATGGTTAAAGAAACTATAATCCCAGCTGCCAAATCTATGAATTTGAGACTCCAATAAGAGTAGGATCTTTTCTGTTTCCACCTCTAGTTCATCACCATCCTAGGGTTTTATGAGAGCCTGTTTTTCGGATAAAAATGCCTTGTCTCAACTGATTTATGGGGAAGAAAAGGCAGGTTGTAAGTTGGTTTTGACCAACCTTTACCCAGAAATTACTTAAATTCACCCATGTTTGCTGGCTATGCTAAAAATGTGCCCAGCCTTTTGGATTATCAGCGGTGCAAAAGGGCAGGCCTAAGTCCCTTGCTGCTCTGATGCAGCAATCCATATGTTTTGATAGGGATAAGAATTGATTAAATCTGAAGGCGGCGTGAGGGAGATCTGGCGGCCGAGAGAGGGAGATCGAGCGACGGAAGGGAGAGGAGAGAGAGGGGAGGGGAGAAGGGCAATGTGAAAGTAGTTTTTTTGGTCAGGAGGGAAGAAGATGCACGCGAGAGTGTTTTATACGCGCATAAGATGAGAGTGGTGTTGAGTGTTAATTGAGGTAGGACTTGTTGGTTTATAGAGAATAACCCTTTAGGTATAAACGGAAGCATTGGGTTCAAGAGATGATGTTTATGGATGATGAACAAAAGAAGTTGGAATGGAAGAGAAAATATTTTCTTGAACAAAGAGAGGGTTACTACTTTGTTGTAAAGACAACACTCAAATTTATAAGCCTTTGGCTAAATGTTTCTAACAACTCTCTACAACTTCTCTACTTACACTCTTGGTTGCTTAATTTGCTTGCCTATGTACGATTGAGAAGGTGAGGGTTATTTATACCCTCTCCAAGAAAGTTCTACACACGAAATATTCCCAAAATATTTCTAGACCACTCTAGCCTATTTTAGAGTATTCTTGGTACAAGTGAGAAAGTGGAGTTCTCTACCGGGTTCTAGAGAGTTCTACATGGTTCCACTCGGTTCCACATGGTTTTAGACTATTTTGCTACATTTTAGGTCGATCCGTTACCTTCTTGGTGCTTATAGGCCATCCCGGTTTGTTCCAGTCCCGTCTAGTCCCTTCTGATAGTTTCTGGATCGTTCCAGCACGGTCTAGTACTTTCCACCATGTTCTAGAGAATTCTGTTGTCTTCTAGACTTGTCCACACTTCATAATGATGGGTTTGGACTAATATTAATAAACCATCTAACTTGGATAGCCCAATTTAATTAATTAGACTAAAATACGTTTAGTAACTAACAGGACTACAATAGCACCATGGTCCTATACGACCATGGTATACGAATTGGCAATATGCCATTATGTGAATCAAAATCACATCTTTTTAAAAGGTTAAATCGTGCAATTTTAGTTCACTTTTATTAGATTTTTAATCTAATTGTGCTATAAAAGTGTACCTATAGTTGATTTTGCATAATTTGTAGTGAATTGCATAGATGTGGAGTTTATGAAGCTATATGAAGACTTTGGAGATGAAAAATGATGAAATCGTGAAGAAAAGGACAAAAATTGGAGCGCAAGTAAAAAATATCATGCATGAGGAGGCACTCATCAAGCGCTAAAACCTGAGGAGTGCCAACTCCGGAAGAAGTAGCAGGCGTCGATCAGGCTCCACCGCCGCCTCTTGCAAATTGACCATTTTTCCCTCCGAATTTATTAGTTTCAAATGTCCATTTTAAACTTTTTATATACTTTATTCATTTATTCTTTATTTGTATAAGCCAAGAGGCATAGAAAATACATACTCTTCACCATCAAAATACATACTAGCATTTTTTCTACTGTTGTTAGAGAGAAAGATAGAGAGAAAAATGAGTTCTTACCTTAGGATAACCATGTTCTAAACCTAAGATAGGGATTTTCACTCCTATAACTAATAGAGGAAGTGGAAATTCATGTAAATAGGATGTGATTGTCTTAAATTTTATAAGATTTGGCATGTTTGCTCAAAATTGGTCTATGAGTTACTTTGTATCGTGATGATTTGGAGATAATCTAACTATTTTCCTTGTTATTCTGAGTTTTATGTGTCGTACTTCTTATGGGTTTTTTTGCAAGTGTTCTTTTACATGTGGTTTCCATGAAAGTTTGTGATGATTGTATGAATTTGGTATGAAGATCTAATTTTATGCATATTGTTGTAATAGGTTTATTTATAAATGCTTTGTTTTCTTATGGACATGGGGGATTTGTAAGATTCTTGGATTGAGAGCTATTTGGATTGAAGAATTAGGGTTAGCTGTGCATGAATTTGGATTGGGCCTTTAATTTGGATATTCCATTGGGTTAGTAGACCTTGGTCTTCCAATTATCATGTAACTCCATATAAATGGAAGAGGTTAGTTTATTAGAATTGATAACACTAATATGCTATTAGCTTGCCCACGACATTAATAGTGTAATTTTAGTTTGGATTGCCAATTCATGAATCAGGGTGTAACTTGGATTCTTGATCTAAGGAAAAAGTGAAAATTCTGCCTTCTATCTCTTAAATTTTACCTTTTGTTACTTTTATGTTGCATGTGTGAAGTGTTGAAAACCAAACCACTCATCCTTTAAATTGCTTTAATTTCAAAACCCACAAAAACAAACTAGCATTAATAACATCACCTTGTCCATTGGGTTAGGTACCTTTAAATACTACTTTGTTGTCTTATTTAAGATTTATGAATAAGTTTTGTTGAGTAGATGACAATTTCAACACTCACCACGCCGTTATGAAAAAAAAAAAATTTCAGAGGGAGTCGTCTAAACTACATAGAACAATAATATATCTCTAAAAGTCTTTTGAATTACTTATTAGTTTTATACAATTGGAGTATATCCATTTATTGATATTGAATGCTTTAGATTTTGATGAACTTTATTGATATTGAATGCTTTAGATTTTGATGAACAATGATAGAATATTACCTAAATCCAATATTGAAAACCTGAGAGTGATATGAGAGAAGGTCTCAGCCAAGTTATGTATATTTTGGAGCAATTCAAATTAATTACTTTGATTTGTTGTACATATATGTTTAGGGGTTATAATATAAAGAGTGAATTTTAAAAAAGGTTATCATACTTTGATAAAGTTTAGGTTTTGGTCACTAACTTTTAACAATTAAAAAAAGTCACTAATTTTTGCATTTGAATTTTGGTTTTGGTTATTCCATCCATATTATCCGTTAAGCCCACTAACGGACCAAAATTTTAAGGGTATTTCTGTCCAATCATACCCAAAAAACCCATGTGCTTCCTTTTGAATTTTAAAAAAGGTCATCATATTTTGATAAAGTTTAGATTTTGGTCATTAACTTTTTAAAATTCAAAAAAGGTCACTAACTTTTGCATTTGAATTTTGGTTTTGGTCATTCCGTCCATATTATCCGTGAAGCCCACTAATGGATCAAAATTTTGAGGGTATTTCTGTCTAATCATACCTAAAAAACCCATGTGCTTCCTTTTTTTTTTTTACTATTTATCTTTCTTTCCCTCACCCTCCCCTCTTTTTTTTTTTTTTTTTTTTTTCTGTATTCATCTTTCTTCTCCAGCCACCTTGCCACCCTTATTGCCGGAAACAACAAAACCCATCACCATTCTCCCAGAAACGACCAGAAACGTTTACATCCATGCATGTGAATTTAAGCCGATTTTTTTTACATCCGTCTTTGTAAAAAAAATCAATCGGCTTAAATTCACATGCATAGATGTAAACGTTTCTGGGAGAATGGTGATGGGTTTTGTTGTTTCCGGCAAGAAGGGTGGCAGGGGTGGCTGGAGAAGAAAGATGAATACGAAAAAAAAAAAAAAAAAAAGAGGGGAGGGTGAGGGGAGAAAGATAAATAGTAAAAAAAAAAAAAAACAAAGGAAACACATGGGTTTTTTAGGTATGATTGGATAGAAATACCCTCAAAATTTTGGTCTTTTAGTGGGCTTCGCGAATAATATGGACGGAATGACCAAAACCAAAATTCAAATGCAAAAGTTAGTGACATTTTTTGAATTTTTAAAAGTTAGTGACCAAAACTTAAATTTTATCAAAGTATGATGACCTTTTTTAAAATTCAAAAGGAAGTACATGGGTTTTTTGAGTATGATTGAACAGAAATACCCTCAAAATTTTGATCCGTTAGTGGGCTTAACGGATAATATGGACGGAATGACCAAAATCAAAATTCAAATACAAAAATTAGTACCTTTTTGGAATTTTTAAAAGTTAGTGACCAAAATCTAAACTTTATCAAAGTATAATGACCTTTTTTAAAATTCACTCTAATATAAAATGAGATTTTTAAAATATTTTATTCAATTTAATCTACCTGGTTGAGAAGTTTATTAACACTTGGTTAGATATCCACCTTTACATTTAGGTATGTTAATTTTATAATTTATGTGAAGGCCTATTTCACGCTCTATTTTGTTATTTCGCGCCCTTTTTATATCTAAATTATCTCTGATAAATTAAGAAATACTAATCATAATATTTAAATATAAAAATATTATAATATATTAAATTACCTAAATACCCTTAATTAATTTACTAAAAATACCAAAAAAATTGTTTATAATTCCACTCATCTATGCTACTTTAATCATAATTTTCATAAAATTTTGATAGATTAAAAAAGACTTATAAAATTTTTCGTAAATTAATTAAGGGCAATTAGGTAATAATATGAGAGGCGGAAGATGCGAGAAATAAGAATCAAGGGGCGATACTTAACAAAAGCAATAATTTTTTTTTAAAAAGACAGGCGTCCAATAACAAAAAGGGAGCGCGATATAACACTACTATTATTTTATTTGATTAATGCAATCGAATTAAACTTCACAATATCTGTTTGATTTTCAATAAAAAAAAATTATGAAATCATGTAAAGCGTATATATGTTTGTTGAAATTTTGTTCAGTTATTCCACAATTGTTGAATATGAGAAAATTTTATTGAAAAAGACAGGAGAAATGAACGTGAGGAAGAAGGTTGTGTAGAGTTTGAATAATGCAGAACATTATTTTGGTTGGGGAAGTTACCATCAGGATCCTGATATATTCAATGGCTAATGAGATCGAGAAAAACGTATTACTTAAATTAATATAACGTTTAAATCCAAAGACGAATCTTTGTTCCACAGACAAAATCGGATAATCTCAATTATTATATGTGATGCTGTTGCTAGATTAGTCCATCTTCACAATTATTTAATTCTAAACGTAATCCCTTCCTTTTTATTATTATTATTGGGTAAACAATACGCTATTTATGTATATACTGCCCAACACTTCTATTCCAATTCATTAATGCCATAGATTTTGTTTTTTTTTTTGTTTTTTTGTGTTTTTTATACAATGGTCCGAAAACAAATTTGACAATAAAACGCAGTGTAATAATAAAACTTCTCACCATTTCTAAAAATTAATGAATTCGAATCACTATAAAAAATAATTGAAAAATACTATTGCATCTTTTGAAATATTTTTCTTTTTATCGACTACACATTTATGATATTAAAACTCAAATTTTAAGTGTCTAAATTTGAAATTTAAACTTCATATTTCACCATTTAAGTTAAACCTTGAAATATGATTCTATATCTTTATAAACATTGATTTATATGTTCATGTAAATAAGTGAGTTAGATTCTATATTTTTAGAAACAACTATATATATATATACATGTCATTGTGAATAAGTAACATAACTCGAACTCAAAACTTCTCTGATTTAAATGAGAAATACTAACCACTACATTATTTCCGGGGACATCTGTAAAAATTGGATTGGATTCATGCAAAGAAGGTTAGTATAGCCTTGCACAAGGATGACTCAGCATTATTTGAGAAATAATCCTATCTCTATTATTTACTAATTGCCTACCTAAACAAAAATCTACAACCATTCCATTCTATGGTTCACAATAACTGCCTTGCTCATTACTCTCTCTCTCTCTCTCTCTCTCTCTCTCTCTCTCTCTCTCTCTCTCTCTCTCTCTCTTTCTCTCTCTCTGTTTTCTTAATTATTACTCCCTCCATTTCATATTATAGGTCATTTTCTCAAATTAGGTGGCATGTCAAAATATAGGTCTTTTTTTACTGATAGAGTGTGTTTACTACAATACCCTTATTTATTGGTTTCACTGGGATGTGTGTTTGTTAATTCTCTCCTTAATAGTTAAGAATACTTGTTCCCAAGACTGCATTAATTAGGGGTAAAATAGGTTTAACTAGTAAAATTTATGAAAATGTTAAAAAATTAATTATTATCTTAATATTCGTGCTTGGTCAAAAATGACCTATAATATGAAATGGAGGGAGTACTCTCTCCGTCCCGATTTATCTATCAATTTAGCATTTGATTTTTTATCATATTTATCTGACGCTTTTAAACAAACGAGGTAAAATTGAGTTAGTATTTATATTTTAACACTCATCAAACTCTGAATCTTTTATTAATATTAACAAATTCAAACCAATAGTATTAATTACATGCACTAAAGTATTAATTACAATATCTCCTTGGTAATATTAGTAAACATATTTAATTAGAGGTAAAAAAGATATTTTATGAAACAAACTCATTTATTAAATGTGATTTTTAAGAACTGTGAAAATTCTAAAGTAACAAATAAATCGAGACAGATGGAGGATTTCCTAAATTCTTTGTCCAAACTGCACTTCATCAAATCAGAGATGTTCGCTAGAGGGAGTATTCCATATATTTATTTTATTAAATAAGTTACATGGAATTGAAAAGGATGACAAAATACCTGAATTATTACCTCCATTTTGTTATGAATATATACATATTAATCACCATCAACATAAATAATTTCCATTCATATTTAATGGATTTTCACTTTTTCTTTCTACCAAATTGTTATGTCCATATGTGTGTAAGTATGCTCCTCAAAGCATTAATTTGTAGTTCTCTATCAGCCTCAGTTTGTAAATATATATTCTTTTTAAAGAATTACAAGTTACCGCCCAAATACTTTTTCTTTACCACCCTAATTTGGACTAAAATATTCTCCCTATAATATCTTCTCTCTTCTCCACTTTTATATAAAAGGATATTTTTGTCAAAACATATGAATTACCCCCAAAAAGTGAGGTGGTAACTAGTAATCCCTTCTTTTTATTCAATTTAAATAAAATATATCCTTGCAATAATTCCTTTTCTAGGTCTCTTTTATTTTTTTGAGTTAATAATCTATATATTTTCCTCATCTTCCTATGCACATCAGAATTTAAAGTGTATTATTTCATGAATAGAATTCATATTTATCGCCTCAATTTTTTTATTCGTTGCCCCCATATTTTAAAAATTGTCTCTGACTTCTACTAAAATTACTTTAGAAGAAGGGTATTACTAGTTATCATATCAGTTTTAAATATTACTGCCCTAATTTTGACAAAATTGACCTTTAACTTAAAAGGAGGGGAGAGAGGGTAAAGTAGGGGGCTTTTTAGTCTAAATTGGGACGGTAAAGGGTAAAAATTAGGGTGAGAACTAATAAAACTTTTAGGAAAAAGGAGAAGAGTAAAGGAATTTTAGTAGAAGTTATGAACAATTTTAAAAAAGAGAGGCAGCGAATATGAAAATGGGAGACGATAAATAATAACCCTTTTCATGAATAATATATGGGGGTTACTAGTTACGCCTCACTTTTTGGGGAGGTAGTTGATAAGTTTTGACAAAAATGTCCTTTTACATAAAAAGGAAAGAAAGAGAGTATTGTAAGGGGGCTTTTTAGTCCAAATTAAAGTGATAAAAGAAAAGTATTTGGCGATAACTAGTAATTCCTATAATATATATCTCAATTTTAACATTCTAATGTTGGGTTCGATCGTTCTATTTGTTATCATAGTAACAAAAAACTCTAATTACCATCATACCATCAGAAATAAGACCCTAATTTGAAACTCACTAAACGCTTTTTTTTTTTTTGGTGGGTTGGGAGAAGGCAGTGTGTAGGTCGCTAGATTGAGTTGAAGGAAGGAAACAATGGAAATATTTTTCCCTCAAACCTGTCAAGATTATCTTATTCATCCATCACATTCAGAAAGAGCATTTGTAGTTATAAATACAGGCTGTTTCATTGCATGCTCTTCTTTACATTTTTGCCAAGTCAAGATTATACTTAAATGTTGTCTTCTCCACAAGAAATGCCAACACAAGCTTACACTAATTTACACTAATAAATTAGCATCCAAAAAATTTCAATCTTTTCAGTTCTCAACTGAAACCACCCATACTTGTTCTTCTGTGTTTCCTTTTCCATTCCCAGAGAAAGACCAAACCTTTTCCTCCTTGCTTTCTTTTTTTAGCCTTATAATATTTCCAACAACACTGTAATGGAATTAAAATCCTCCATTAAAACCCCCAAGAAGGTACATTTCTGTTCTGCCATTGGAAATTATTACCATTGCCAGAAGATATATACACACTTGAGAAAACACAAGATTAATTCAGGCTACTACACAGAGGGTAGTAAAACTTCAAAATTAACTACTACTGATTCATTGGGGTCCCAAAAAACTTAAAATCCAGGGAAATTAAACTCCATTTTTTTTTCAATTTTTTTATCTGATACAACATCCTATCTACCTTCCTGGGGTGGGGAGGGGGGTGTAGTTAAGATGCCATAAGTCGTTTCACCACACCCTCTACCTCTCTATACACAAAATTCAAACATTCAATTCAATACAAAAAAAAAAAAAATAAATAAATAGAAAACTTTGCTTCTTCCTCTCTCTCCTTAGCTAGAACCACATTAACACCTCACTCACTCCACCCCGCCATAAATGCTAACGCACCCTCTCTATACGCTCTGCATTAACTCCTCACTGCCACATCGTCTCCCACCTGTACACCTTCCTTCCCTTTCCTTTCATTTCCTTCTTCCCTTTCTTTCCCTTCTTCACCTTCTCATCTCTTTCTCCCTCATCATCACCATCATCAAAGTATTCTCCTTAAATTCTATTCACAAGAAACTCATTTATATTCATTTCATTCATATACAACCAATCTCTGATAACTACTCCTCTCTTATTCCATTTTCAACCTCCAAAAATTTTGTTTCTTGCTCAACCTTTTTCCCCCCTCTCTCAGCCAGATCTGTCCCTACTCTTCTTTTGGCAAACCCTAAAAACCCTCAAAAAAAGGGTTGATGGTGCTGGAGTGGGCTGCTTTTGTTCTTCTTGTTCTTGTTTCTCTCAGCTTCCCAAAACCAGCCAAGTAGAAAACAACCCAAAAACAAGAACAAAAACAAAAACCCTTTTGTTTTTTCTTAAAAGAATTCTCTGTGTAGCTTTTCTTCTTGTGCAAAATAGCAGCATCGATCACAGTTGAGAGGTGAGTTTTGGTTTCTAGTGTGTATGACTTTGTTGACTTTCTTCTTCCTCTCTCTCCTTTTACTTAGTCGTACTGCTTTCTTTGTTTTTTTTTTTTTTTTTTTCTGTTTTATTGTTTTTGGGGGGAAATTATGGAGTAAATTAAGCCATGTTTGTTTATTAAGTGTGTAGATTCCCAAGCTACCGAGATATTCTTGGGCGTTTATTATTAATTATTATTACATTAATGTGTGTTTTAATGGGGAAAAAATAATTCTAAAATACTTTTATCTGGTGATGAAGTTTCTCATTTTGGTCTTCGTTTTATTTTTTTTTTTGGTTTTTGGCACGTAAAATAAGGAAGTAAATGGACAGGTGGGATTCTTGGGGGGAAAAAATATATATTATATATAAAATATAAAATGGGCATTTCTTGAAATCCTGGAGAAATCCCAAGAACATAAGTACCTTAGTCATATCAAAATCATCATCCCTTGCCTGTCGTTTAATACCATATAAGTTGGGAGATTTGCTTAGTGGACTTCTTGCAAAAACTGCCAGAGAGAATCTAGTAGTAATACTAAAAATTCAACGCTACTACCGCCTGTCAAAAGGTAAAACGTCATCATCCCCACAACACACAGTCACATAGTCAAAAAAGAGAGAGAAAGAAAGAGAGAGAGAGAGTTGGGGAAAGAATAAAAAAATAAAAAAAAAAGATTAAGAGCAAAAAAAAAAAAAAAAAAAAAAGGCTTGTACTTTTTAGGGTTTGTTGTTTGTTTAACTTTTTGGAGATTTGTACTGTTCCAAGGTTCTATTATTGATGTGTGAGGTTAACAAAGTACAAACCCTTGTTGCAGAAACTCATTTTCTTGTCAACCATGCTTCAAAGGATAAAAGAGGGATGTAGAACTTTTATTTCTTCAAAGGTACTATCATCTTTGCCCAAATCCTTGTTCAAGTCATCAGAAAATTTAAACAAAAATTCCCAGTTCATTTCACCTTACTATGTTGTGCTTCAGATCCATGGTATTATGAGCTCAATATCCTGTATTTGTAGTTTGTCAGAAGCTTTTACCTTTTTTCCCTTCAAACTGGGCAGCTTTTATTGGTTTTTCTTGATGCTTTCTTGAAATCTTTGCCTTCCAGTTAACTTTAGACTGAATTATTTGCTTCCTGGCGCAGATTAGGAATCATTAATCCTATTAGAGTATAATATAAGAGTATAAGGGAAAAGATGTTTCAGCCAAACATGTTTGACAGTCACCATCATTTACTGGAGATGAACCATAAGACGCCTGAAAATGAGTTGGATATGATAAGGGATGATGAATTTGAGAGCAAATCAGGGACTGATATCATGGAAGCCCCTTCTGGTGATGACCAAGACCCCAACCAACGCCCCAACAAAAAGAAGCGCTATCATCGCCACACTCAGCATCAAATCCAGGAAATGGAATCGTAAGAATTTATCATCTATCATTCCTTCTGCTGTTTTTCCTCCGGATGTTTGATAAAGACTGTGGAAGGATAGAATGAAGTACTCTTTAACTTGTAAAAAATGTTAATGGCGCAGTTTCTTCAAAGAATGCCCACATCCAGATGACAAACAAAGGAAGGAGTTGGGTCGTCGACTAGCTTTAGAGCCCTTACAAGTTAAATTTTGGTTTCAAAACAAGCGCACACAAATGAAGGTTTGTTATGTCTCAGTGTTTTCCCCGAATTCTTCAGTTTAGAATATCATTCATTTTTGTAAACACCAAATTTTCTATGACGTACATCATCTCATGGACCTTGCATCCAATTTGTTGTTTCGTATGATAAACTTTTTGATTTATTAAGCACCGTCCCCCCGTTCCCAATACAATTTCTTACATTTTCAACGTGATTTGTACCTTGTAAATGTCGAAACTGCACCTCAAATACTGTGTTATTAAGATCACCTTCATCCCAGATCGTGGCTATTGTTCTTGAACAAAGGGCGTACTATTGTGTACTGAAAGGGACCATAAAATATAGTTCTATTTATGATATGGGGTGTTAACGAGACAATTTATTTGAACAAAAGAAAGAGCTTATGAATGCATGGTTGTCTGGTGTGTTTTGCAGGCTCAACATGAACGCCATGAGAACACACAATTGAGAACTGAAAATGAAAAGCTACGGGCTGAGAATATCCGTTACAAAGAGGCTCTCAGCAACGCCACTTGTCCCAACTGCGGTGGCCCTGCTGCCATAGGCGAGATGTCATTTGATGAGCAGCATTTGAGAATCGAGAATGCTCGGCTTAGGGAAGAGGTTTGCCGGAATTTCAAACCAATTTTTTGTATCCACCCCTTGAATAACTAACCATTTGATGATGAGAATAATGTACGTGTCTCCATTAATTTTCAGATCGATAGGATATCTGGAATTGCAGCCAAATATGTTGGAAAGCCCATGCTTTCATATCCGCACTTACCCTCCGGGGCCTCATCTCGTTCACTTGATCTTGGTGTTGGGAATTTCGGCCCACCGGCAGCAGGCAGCGTCGGAGAGATATACGGGGCTGCGGACCTTCTTAGGTCGGTTTCCGGCCCGACGGAAGACGATAAGCCGATGATCATTGAGTTGGCTGTTGCAGCAATGGAGGAACTGGTTAGAATGGCTCAGGCTGGAGAACCTTTGTGGGTACCAAGCAGCGATAACTCAACTGAGACTTTAAGTGAGGAGGAGTATATCCGGACATTCCCCAGAGGCATCGGACCAAAACCACTGGGATTGAAATCTGAAGCTTCCAGGGAATCTGCTGTTGTTATCATGAATCATATAAACCTTGTTGAAATTCTCATGGACGTGGTATATATCTCATACCATTTTCTCTTCTTATACTTATAGTGTAGTGTTTGATAAATCTGAATTCTAAAACGAATGCTACTCTTTTTGTCAGAATCAATGGTCAAATGTGTTCTCCAGCATTGTTTCAAGAGCGTTGACCTTGGAGGTTTTGTCAACTGGTGTAGCAGGCAACTATAATGGAGCTCTCCAAGTGGTAATTATTTATATTTTTTGCAAGAACAGTCTTACAAGCCAAATGAGCTTGCAGACCGGCTGGTTGACCACCCTGTGTTAAATTAGCAGTAGATGATTACATTTCAAAAGAGGAGCTATGAGCCCTTGACAAAAGAAGATACTCCTCGGGCTAAACTGTACAAGCTTTCCAAACGCAAATAACCTATTCTGAGACTTAGAACCTACATCTAAACATGTGCTTCTATGCAAAGTTAGGATGAAGTTACCCTTAGGCCTGGTACTCCTTGGGCATCAAGGTGAATTAAATTTTAAGTTATACTAGTTATCGTCTCATTTCTTATTTTTTACCGTTCTAATTTGGACTAAAATATTCCTTATAATACTCATTTTCTTCTCCTTTTAAGTAAAAGAATAATTTTGTCAAAATTTATAAACTAGCGTCCAAAAAACTGAGCCCTTAACTAGTAAACCCCTTCAAACTTTTAATCTTGTTGGTAGCTCTTGAATTGTGTTATGTTCCCTGTTTTCTCTCAAACTCATTCCTGCCATAAAGTGAGCATTTCCTTCCCTTTGGTAATTATTTTTATATGCCAAAAATACGATTAAATTTGTTGAAATGTTTCACCAGTGCAACAGTGATCTTACCATAATCTTTTGTACATGCTCCTAATATTACTTTATTCTTTTTTTCAGATGACAGCAGAGTTTCAGGTCCCAACACCCCTCGTTCCGACTCGAGAAAACTACTTCGTCAGATACTGTAAACAACATGCCGATGGAACATGGGCTGTTGTTGATGTTTCTCTTGATAATCTGCGGCCGACTTCAGTTTCTCGATGTAGGAGAAGGCCTTCTGGTTGTTTGATTCAAGAATTGCCAAATGGTTACTCCAAGGTACGTACATTTCCTTTTTAAAATTTGTTAAAAGTTTGATCTCCATTTTATACATTAATTAATTCCTTGAAACGTTTAATGTTGGTCAGGTTATGTGGGTTGAACATGTTGAGATTGATGATAGAGCAGTTCATAGCATATATAGAGGACTAGTTAACTCAGGCCTTGGGTTCGGGGCAAAACGTTGGGTGGCAACATTAGATCGGCAATGCGAGCGACTTGCAAGTGCAATGGCTAATAATATCCCAGCAGGAGATATTGGGGGTAATAAATAAATATTTTGATGCAGCATTTCATGAATTATGTTTTGGTGGTTTCGCCATTGCCTCTTATAATTCTTCTCCTTCACCTTCTTCTCCATCATTCATTCTCTAATTTCTAGCATTCATTTTTTTTTCTTTTAAATTAGCACCCTGGTTCTCAAAGTTTTTAGGTCGGCCACTGGTGGCTAGTGATGAAATTAACAAAAGAGGATTTTTTTTTGGCAGTCATAACCACTCCAGAAGGGAGAAAAAGCATGCTGAAACTAGCTGAGAGAATGGTTATGAGCTTCTGCGCTGGTGTTGGTGCTTCTACTGCCCATACATGGACAACATTGTCAGGAAGTGGAGCAGATGACGTGAGGGTCATGACTAGAAAAAGCATGGATGATCCAGGAAGACCTCCTGGGATTGTGTTAAGTGCAGCAACTTCATTTTGGCTTCCAGTCCTGCCTAAACGAGTTTTTGATTTTCTTCGCGATGAGAACTCAAGAAGCGAGGTATGTTCTTCAATGCTGCATTCAGTAGCGGAACCAGCATGGAGCAAGAAGGTGTGCAGCAGCACCCTCATGCCCCGTGGTTCAGCCATCCCTCTTATAATTTTTCTCTTCACCTTCTCCATCATCTATTCCTCTATTGCTAACATTTATTCCTTATTTTTTCTCTCAAATTAGCACCATTATCCCAAAATTTCTAGGTCTACCACTGGTTGCATTATAGTGGGATGAAAGAGTAATGAAGTTGACTGGATGGAAATAAACAATAAGAACAATAAGATGGATCATGTTCATACATAAGAAAATGTTGTATTTACTTTAACAGTTAAGATATTTGAGCCTGACTGCCTTGGAATTTATTTCTTGGCCTTCAGTGGGATATACTCTCAAATGGTGGCCTAGTTCAAGAGATGGCACATATTGCTAATGGGCGTGATCCAGGAAACTCGGTCTCTTTATTGCGTGTGAATGTAAGTAATTATGCTGCTGTAACTGTAATTATTTAGCTTATGTCCCGTGGATCTTGAAAACCTCCTGAATGAACATGTTATGTTGCAGAGCGCGAATTCAAGCCAAAGCAACATGCTCATACTGCAAGAGAGCAGCACAGACTCAACAGGTTCTTATGTGATCTATGCTCCTGTTGACATTGTTGCCATGAATGTAGTGTTGAGCGGAGGAGACCCCGACTACGTCGCCCTCCTACCGTCCGGTTTCGCCATCCTCCCCGATGGACCGACTAATTTAGGCAACGGAGCTCCTGAAATCGGGAACGGCGGATCACTGCTGACTGTTGCATTCCAGATATTAGTTGACTCAGTTCCAACAGCTAAACTCTCTCTGGGATCAGTTGCAACTGTTAATAGCCTTATCAAGTGCACAGTTGAAAGGATTAAAGCAGCATTATCCTGTGATAATGCGTGATCCATGATTCATCATTAAGGCAAGTTAATTAGTTGATGATCATCCTACTCCTTCCACCAACTGTTAAAGTATTTCCTACCAGTGGCGGAACTAGCTCCGGGCTGATGGGTGCTAAAACACCTTCATCAGCTCCACCCTCCTCCTCCTCCTCCCTGCCCTCCCTCTACCCTTAGCACTCTCATTCAAATTTTCTGATTCCACCACTGTATTTTATTCTGGGATTAATGCATGTATTTTGTTGCAGGTAGACTAAAAAATGTGGGAAAGAAGGGAAATGTTTACTTTTAGGATTCTGAAGAGCAATGGAGGAAAAGTCAAGAACGCACCATTAATAATCCTTGCCACCATGCAAGGGTAATTAGGTTCGGGTATTGACTTAATTAGCCCAATCTGATGATTTCAAGTAAACAAACACCTTCTTTTCATCTCTGAGGGGAAAAACCATAAATCAAGGAAAACTCCCATTAATTAATTTCACCTGTGTTTTTGGCATTTAGGAAGGGGATTAATAGGTGCTTTTTATATTTTGTACTATGTGTTTTCAGGGAGAAGACGATGTTTTAATGACTAGTTAGCTTTGCTAGAATGCTAACAAGACTATGGTTTGCTAGCTTTTGTAAACATTTTAAAACTATGATCATCAGCATTTTCCTATGCTTTTTTACCCCTGCATTGTGTCTATATATGCTTCTTCAAATACAGAGATTAATGGTTCAATTTTGTTTTATTTG
Source organism: Knoxia roxburghii (assembly GCA_030378225.1). Lineage (NCBI taxonomy): Eukaryota > Viridiplantae > Streptophyta > Magnoliopsida > Gentianales > Rubiaceae > Knoxia > Knoxia roxburghii. The sequence continues at coordinate 35,708,953 of CM059420.1, read as the reverse complement.
TCCCATGATATAAATTCTGATTTTTATTTTTCTTAAAAAAAATGCAAGAAGAATAATGATATAAAATTATTCTTTATTTTGTTGCAAATGATAAGACTGTTAGTATATCCTGTACCAGTGTTACATGTACCTATTACTATATATAGTAAATTTTGCTTAACATCTATACATTTACTAAATATAGTAAGTTCTGCCCACACGCGCGCTCGCTGAGTCCACGACGTCTTCGCTGAGTCCACCTCTCAGAACAACTGCCGCAACGTCCAAAAAATAACTGTCGCAACGTCTACATCCAGGAATGTCCACCACGTCTCATAACACTAGCACCACGTCAAAAACAACTAGAACCAAGTCCAGAAACGTCTACATCCGTTCATGTGAATTTAAACTGATTTTTTCACAAATACAACTAACACCACGTCAAAAATAACTAGAACCAAGTCCAGAAACGTCTTCATCCATGCTTGTGAATTTAAACTGATTTTTTTCAAAGACAGTCCACCACGTCTTAGAACAACTAGCAGCACGTCAAAAACAACTATCACAACGTCCAGAAACGTCTTCATTCATACAAGTGAATTTAAACTATTTTTTTCACAAATACAACTATCACCACGTCAAAAACAACTAGAACCGCGTCTAGAAATGTCTACATCTATGGGTTTGAATTTAAACTGATTTTTTCCACAAAGACAGTCCGCAAGTCTAAGAACAACTAGCACCACGTCAAAAACAACTAGAAGCACGTCCAGAAACGTCTACATCCTTGCGTACGAATTTAAACTAATTTTTTTCACAAAAACATCCCACCATGTCTCAGAAAAACTAGCACCACGTCAAAAAAAACTAGCACCACGTCCAGAAACATCTACATCCATGCATGTGAATTTAAGCTATTTTATTACAAATACAACTAGCACAACATCTCAGAACAACTAAAACCACGTCGAAAACAACTTGCACCACGTCCAGAATCGCCTACATCCATGCATGTGAATTTAAGCTATTTTTTTACAAATACAACTAGCACAACGTCTCAGAACAACTAGAACCACGTCAAAAACAACTAGCACAATGTCTAGAATCGTTTACATCCAAACATGTGAATTTTAGCTGAATTTTTCACAGAACATAGTCTACCACATCTTTCCACGTCCAAAAAAAGTAATACTACGTCCAGATACGTCCTGCAACATCCGGCAACGTCCAGCTACGTTCCTCCACAACGTCTCATCCAGAAACATCCAGAAACGTCTAAGAACAACTAGAACCACGTAAAAACTAATTATCACCACGTCCAAAAACGTCTACATCCATGCGTGTGAATTTAAACTGATTCTTTTCACAAATACAACTAGCACCACATCTCAGAACAACTAGAACCACGTCGAAAACAACAAGCACCACGTCTCAGAACAACTAGCCCCACGTCCAGAATCGGCTACATCCAAACATGTGAATTTAAGCTATTTTTTCACAAATACAACTAGCACCACGTCTTAGAACAACTAGAACCACGTAAAAAACAACTAGCACCACGTCTACAATCATCTACATCCAAACATGTGAATTTTAGCTGAATTTTTCACAGAACATAGTCTATCACGTCTTGCCACGTCCAGAAAAAGTAGCACTACATCCAGATACGTCCCGCAACGTCCGGCAAAGTCCAACTACGTCCCTCCACAACGTCTCATCAGAAACGTCCAGAAACGTCTCAGAACAACTAGAACCACGTCAAAAATAACTATCACCACGTCCAGAAACGTCTACATCCATGTGGTGAATTTAAACTGATTTGTTTCACAAATACAACTAGCACCACGTCTCAGAACAACTAGAACACGTCGAAAATAACTAGCACCACGTCCAGAATTGTCTATATCCATGCATGTGAATTTAAGCTATTTTTTTCACAAAGACAGTCCACCTTGTCTCAGAGCAACTAGAACCAAGTCAAAAATAACTAGCACCACGTCCAGAATCGTCTACATCCATGCGTGTGAATTTAAACTGATTTTTTTCACAAATTGGATGTAATACTTGGAGTTATTGTTGTACAAATTGCGTTGTGTAAATTGTTATTCTAAAATTTTCTTGACAAATTTGGCAGCCAGAATCACAACTGGTCACTACCACACCACGTATACATCTAAACATGTGAATTTTAGCTGAATTTTTCACAGAACATAGTCTACCACGTCTAGCTACGTGCAGTAACGTCCCGTAACGTCTTGTTATGTCCCGCTATGTCCAAAATACAAAGTAGCAACATCTCGTTATGTCCTGCAACGTCCATCTATGTCTAGTTACGTCCCATAACACGTTCTACCAAGTCCAGTAGCGGGGAAGAATCAGAAGCAACCCATTTCACATGAAAGTGCCAATACTTCACGAAAACCATTTATATATCATATTTCAGAGTAACAGAGCATTATTTGAATAAGAAAACAAGAATATAACATCATTAATACATTACCTAACATTAAATCGCGAAAATAAGGTTCCGTAAATCCATCAAATACATTTCATACTTTATGATGTGGTAATTTTTTAAGAAGAATAAGTTATTTTTGAAGAAGAATAAGAGATTTTTGAAGAAGAATAAGAGATTTTTCAACAGGAAGAAGTGATTTTTTTGTTGTATTGGTGTTGTTCGTCGAAAAATACAATTGTCGATCTCTGATAAATCTGTGTTTGGATGAAAATTTTGATTAAATGCGATTTCGAATGGAGTACGGCGAAGAAGAATAACTTATTTTTGAAGAAGAAGAAGTGATTTTTGAAAAAGAAGGAACTGGGTTTTTGGAGAAGAAGAAGAAGAAAAAAAAAAAAAAGAAGAAATAGTGTGTATCTCACTCTCTAATAGTGAGAGTGGTGATGTATTATTAGGTACATGTACATAGTGATACATGATATAATTTGCGATGATCAGGGGTGTGCTACTTTAGGAGGCAACAAAAATGGCATTAAAAAGTCAGAGTAAATTACAAAATAAATGTGGGATCGTTTCTTTTAGTTGTTGTCATTCAATTAATGAAACTAGTACCATAAAATCATGGTATGGTATTTGGCTGAATTCGTATTTTGGTCCCTTATAAACGGGAATGTTGTTGTTTTTGTCCCAAATAAAACTACGATTGTCGTTTTGGCCCCTTATCAATTTTTTATTAGTGTTTTTAGTCCCTTTTTAAGAAAAAGTTTAGTAGATTACAGATTAACTCATTTGATCGCTAGTCAAACCTAATTTTTTCTTCAAAATGATTTATACCATGATGTTTTCAATCCATTTTATGACTCTGTTCTTCATGAATGTTCAACCCATTTAGATCGACTCACAATCCAAAATAACGTCCGAAACCCTAAATGGGTTGAACATTCATGAGGTACCGAGTCATAAAATGGATTGAACACATCATGGTACAAATTATTTTGAAGAAAAAATTAGGTTTGACTAGCGATCAAATGAGTTAATCCGTAATCTTCTAAACTTTTTTCGTAAAAAGGGACTAAAAATGCTAATAAAAAATTGATAAGGGACAAAAACAACAATCGTAGTTTTATTTGGGACCAAAACAGTAACACCCCCGTTTATAAGGTACCAAAATACCAATTCAACCATGGTATTTATGCAATTCTTTGTGCTTTGTTATATATTTATTGGCATAAAAATTAGATGCTAGAGTATTGTACACCCAATGCTTGTAAAATTCTCTTGTTCAACTTGGATTTGAGAAAAAAATTAATATAAAAAAAAAAACCCCTCAACTTCACTTATAAATCAAACTAACTCTTGACCCTTTGGAAAATATCAAAATCCCTCCTCCATCAATTAAAATAGAAAATAGAAAACAATTTAAAATGGAAAATATATCCATTTTACATTTTTATCCCTAGTAAAAAAGTCTTTCATCATCCTATCAATTTGCCATCCACCCAGAAAAGTAGAAAGACAATCCTGCCATCCACCCATATACCCTTCAGACAGATACTGAAACCCAAAGGAGCTCAAGGCCTGAATCTTTACCCTTCTGCTTAGTCTTCACCATCAAGTTCAACTCCTTAACCCATCTAGGATTCTTCTTCACAAAATCCTCTTCCAACATATCCTTCCCTGTCTTGATATCCTACTCCGTCATCGGTAACCTGCATTGATCAGGTATCTCACACTTGTCCAAATCGCTAGGCCTTATCCCCAACCACTTAATATCAGGGGTTGTCAAATTCGCACTTTCATATGACATGTTCTTAGATCCACAACCATACACAGATAAAATCTTCAGCCCATATGGATCAGTCCACCAGAGCCAGCACCTGTAACTTCAGTTCAGTCTTCATCTTCTTCAAGAACAGCCTCGCTGACACATCTGATTGCCCTTTTGCAGTAACAATTATGTAAGGGAACCGATTGTAAAACCTATCTTCAGCTGGTCGCATGTATTAGCTGTTAGAAAAAATTAAGTCTAGTAGTAAGAAAATTCCAAGGCTTGTGTAGCACACAATTTTCTTAAAACAGATTTGCCCCTTCTATAAATGTGCAAGAGGTTACGTGAGCAAAATATTTTCTAGGATACAATGGAAACCGTAAAGTCGGTTTACACAAAACCGCCTTACCAACAAACTAGAACAGTTGTTGAACACTTGAGGAAATTTTGGTAAGAAATTGGGAGAATATTTCTTCAGAGAAAGAAGAGCAGAATTTTGAATGGGAAGAGGGATTCTGAGAGAAGGAGAATTTCCAAAGAGAGGTGTGTTCTCTGCAGATCTATAAAATGCTATTTGTAGACATCACCAGTTTTCAATATCAAGTGTGTAGATAAATATGATTAATACCAATGTTAATCCATTAATCTGCCACCTTAATTTTAACCATTTCTTTAATTAATTTGCTGCCACCATTGATAATTTTCCATAAACTCAATCATTATCCTTCAATGAATTAGACCAGATAATTATCCAAAAACTTAATCATTATTCTTCAATGGATTAGCCAGCATATTAATAATCATTGTTATCTATTGAAAACTAAAGAGTCAATCCTCATCTGTATTAAATTTGAGAATCAAAACGCGGGTTGATCAGGCCCGACGTTTTCCCAAATATTCTCATTCACACCTTTTTCAACTCTTCCTTCCAACAATCCCCCACATGAATGAGATATTGGCTGGTCAGTATTCAATGAATGATCCCTGCATAGAGAAAGTAGATGTTACCCTTTGAACTTTCCCCTTATAGACTACGCTTGCTCTACTAGCCGTCCAGTAGACGTGATGTCCTTGAACTGTCTGACTTTTCCATGTAAAGACCCACGTAGCCTACACAGGAACCATTCCCAATTGTTCTGTTCTCATGGTTTTGTTCATTATGGCCATGAACACGTCCTGGTTCTGCAAGAGTTTCTAGGAAATTAGCCTGATCAATTTCCCTTCGAAGCGGCCCCATTTCTCTCTCACATAGGTGACTTCTTAAATTTGAAACGTAACCACAGTTACTTTCTTAAGAGTCATTAAAGCAACAAATGCTAGCCTTAACCATACTGTTACTGTTTGATGACAGAAATGAGTTGAGGTTGCCCCCACAGTGACCCTACCAGGTCTTATAATTAGGTTGTCCCTTTGAACCTAGATCTTGGGATCTCCAGTCAACTAGGTTGGGTTTTCCTTCATAAAACCTTTATTTTCCATAGGGTTTATACCCATTCCTCTCGTCAATCGCTCAACTATCTCTCTATTTAACCCTTTGGTTAGCGGATCCGTGATGTTATCTTTTGACCTTACATAGTCAATTGAGATAACTCCTATTGAGAGTAGTTGTCTAATGGTATTATGTCGATGACGAATATGTCTCGATTTACCGTTATACATTGTACTCTGTGCCCTACCAATCGCAGACTGACTATCACAATGAATACAGATTGGTGGCACAGGTTTTTCCCATTTTGGAACATCCTCCAAGAAATGGCGAAGCCATTCAGCCTCTTCTCCACATTTATCTAGAGCTATAAACTCTGACTCCATCGTGAATCTAGCTATTACGGTTTACTTTGAGGATTTCCAAGACAGGAAGCACCTACTAGAGTAAACACATAGCTACTCGTGCAGGTTGAGTCTTTTATATCAGATATCCAATGAGCATCTGTAGAGCCTTCTAGCACAGATGGATATCTGGTATAATGTAATCCATAATCACGAGTATATCTTAAGTACCTTAGTACTCTAATTATTGCAGTCCAGTGATCTTTCCCTGGATTACTCGTGTATGAACTCAACTTGCTTACTACATAAGCAAGATCTGGTCTAGTACAACTCATTAGATACATTAAACTCCCTTTAATCCTGGAGTATTCTACTTGAGACATACCCTCTCCACGATTCTTGGATAGGTGGAAACTGTTATCTAATGGCGTTCTAGCAATTCCAGAGTCATCCTTATTGAATTTCCCATGAATTTTGTCTACATAATGAGCTTGACTCAAAATTAGACCTTCCGGAGACCTAATGATTCGGATTCCAAGAATCATATCAGCAAGTCCCATATCTTTCATGTCAAACTTTGATTTTAACATGTTTTTGGTAGATTTGACCAAATTGTCACTGCTACCCACTATGAGTATGTCGTCTACGTATAGACATAAGATGACGTAATCATCCCCGGTCTCTTTGACATAGACACATTTATCACACTCATTGATTTTGTATCCATTGGTTATCATTGCATGGTCAAACTTCTCACGCCACTTCTTTGGAGCTTGTTTCAAACAATACAATGACTTAACCTATTTACAAACTTTTTTATCAGAACCTGGAGCTTTAAACCCTTTGGGTTGCTCTATTTAGATTTCGTCATCTAAATCCCCATTTAAGAAAGCTGTTTTAACATCCATTTGATGGACTTCCAAATTCCGTAAGGCTGCGATAGCAAGTATCATCCTTATGGAATTTATTCTCGTTATAGAAGAATACGTATCAAAGTAGTCTAAGCCTTCACGCTGCTTATACCCTTTGATTACCAGCCTAGTTTTATATTTGTCTATAGAGCCATCAGCTTTTATTTCAGTTTGAAGATCCATTTTGACCCTAAAAGACTACAGCCAAGTGGGAGTTTCACTAACTCCCAATTATGATTCTGTAAAATAGAATCAATCTCGCTCTTTATGGCTTCCTTCCATAAAGGTGCTTCCGACGAATGCACAGCTTCAGCATAAGTCTGTGGTTTTTTTTCAATGAGAAAATTTCGAAATCATCACCAAATGATTTTTTCACCCTTGCTCTTTTGCTACGTCTTAGTTTAACCACTTCTTGACTTTGTGGTTCTTCATCATAGTTTCACTAGGCCGTTTAGAACTAGTTTCCCCAACTGATATCCAAGGAAATACATTTTCAAAGAATGATGCATATCTTGATTCCATGATTGTATTCTTGTGTATATCCAAAATTTTTGAATCATACACAAGAAATCAGTATGCAGTACTGTTATGAGCGTAGCCTATAAAGATACAGTCCACCGTTTTAGGACCTATCTTTATTTTCTTTGGAAATGATACTGTTACCTTCGCTAGGCACCCCCACACTCGTAAGTGTTTAAAAGATGGCCTAATTCCTTTCCATAGTTCATATGGAGTTTTGCCTTCTTTCTTTCGAGGTGCTCTATTAAGTAAGTAATTACTAGACAAAATAGCATCCCCCACATGTTAGAAGGTAAGCCTGAACTTAATAACATCGCATTCATCAGTTCTTTTAGAGTGCAATTTTTACGTTCAGCAACTCCATTTGATTGTGGTGAGTATGGCCCAATTACTTCATGAACTATACATTTTTAGCACAATAGTCACCAAAAGGTACTTCATACTCTCCACCTCTATCACTTCTCAATCTCTTGATTCGTTTTCCAAGTTGATTTTCAACCTCGATTGTATAGAGAATGAACTTCTCTAATGCCTCATCTTTGCTTTTAAGCAAATATACATAGCAATATTTTGTGCTATCATCTATAAAGGTAATAAAATATTTATTACCACCTCGTGTTTGAACCAATTTCAAATCACACACATCGCTATGTACTAAGTCAAGGGGTTCATTGTTTCTTTCAACATTTTGGAAAGAAGACCTTGTCAGTTTTGCCTCAACATAAATTTCACATTTGTGACTTTGGTCAATCTGGAAACTTGGGATATGGTTCAAGTTAATTAATCGACGTATCGAATCATAATTAACGTGACCTAGTCTACCATTCCATAAGCTAGAAGACTCAATCAAATAAGTTGAAGAGATACTTGTATTATTATTGACAATAGTCATTACATTCATTTTGAACATCCCCTCGGATGCGTACCCCTTTCCCAAGTGCATTCCCGACTTTGAAAGAGTAATTTTGTCCGATTCTATTACAACGCGAAATCCATGCTTATTCAGCATGAACCAAGAAATAAGATTCTTCCGGACTTCTGGAGCATATATCACATCCTTCAAAGTCAATGTTTTGCCCGAAGTCAACTTGAGCAAAACCGTTCCTTTCCCCTCGACTTTGGCAATGGCTGAATTTCCCATGTACATCTTCTCACCTTGAATCGGTTCGAACGTAGAGAAGTGACATTTGTTGGTGCACACATGCCTGGTTGCACCAGAGTCATACCACCATTATTTCTGGTTTGACTCCACCATGTTGACCTCGGAGATTACAGCTACCAAACTGATGTCTCCCACGTCCTCCATGATTTTCTGGATCACGTTTGCTTCAGGGTTCTTCTTGGGAGCACGACACTCCGATGACTTGTGACCCTGTTTTCCACAGTTAAAGCATTTACCTTTAAACTTGAATTTTTGCTTTGAGACACCTCCTAATGCCCCAAGCTTTGCATTGTCTTTGCCTTTGTCAGTGGTCACGGATCTGTTTTTGAAGTCTCCCTTGCCATGTTCCACCACATTGATTTTGGCTCCCGCAGGGTTGACCGACTTGATATCAGCCTTTTTGTTGTCTTCTTCGATCCGAAGTCTGACAACGAGATCCTCCAAGGTCATCTCCTTGCGTTTGTACTTGAGATAGTTTTTGAAATCCTTCCAACTTGGTGGCAATTTCTCAATCATTGCTGCCACTTGGAAAGTCTCACTCAGGACCATCCCCTCAGCACTTATCTCATGCAAGATGAGCTGAAACTCATCCACTTGACTCATCACATATTTTGAGTCAATCATTTTAAAACCAAGGAACCGCCCGACTATAAATTTTTTGAACCTGCATCCTTAATTTTGTACTTACAGTCCAAAGCCTCCCATACCTACTTTGCCATTTTGTAATTCCCATATACAGAATATAGGGAATCCTACAACCCATTCAGAATGTAGTTGCGACAGAGGAAATGGGAGTGCTCCCATGCCTCAACGGCAATTACTATCGAAGCATCACTATTTCCTTCTGGGGCTTTTGGGGGATCCTCTTTCGAGAATCTTGCAAAATCCAACATCGTTAGGTAAAATAACATCTTTTGTTGCCATCTTTTGAAAAAAGTGGCAACCCCTTGAAACTTTTTGGGTTTCTCGTAGTGGCTTCCTGGCACATTAGGGATAGCCATGACAGGGGTAGAAATCAAACCCATATTTGGGGTGACAACAGGATTACAATCGGAATTTGAGTTGGGATCACTTGAACTAGCCCTTAAGAAATAAGAAAAAGTCTGTTTTAAGATTGTTAGAAAAAATTAAGGTTAGTAGTAAGAAAATTCCAAGGCTTGTGTAGCACACAATTTTCTTAAAACAGATTTGCCCCCTCTACAAATGAGCAAGAGGTTACGTGAGCAAAATGTTTCCGAGGATACAATGGAAACCGTAAAGTCGGTTTACACAAATCGTCTTTCCAACGAACTAGAACAGTTGTTGAACACTTGAGGAAATTTTGGTAAGAAATTGGGAGAATATTTCTTCAGAGAAAGAGGAATAGAATTTTGAATGGGAAGAGGGATTCTGAGAGAAGGAGAATTTCCAAAGAGAGGTGTGTTCTCTGCAGATCTATAAAATGCTATTTATAGACATCACCAGTTTTCAATATCAAGTGTGTAGATAAATATGATTAATACCAATGTTAATCCATTAATCTGCCACCTTAATTTCAACCATTTCTTTAATTAATTTGCTGCCACCATTGATAATTATCCAAAAACTTAATCATTATCCTTCAATGGATTAGACCAGATAATTATCCAAAAACTTAATCATTATCCTTCAATGGATTAGACCAGCATATTAATAATCATGGTTATCTATTGAAACTAAAGAGTCAATCCTCATATGTATTAAATTTGAGAATCAAAACGCGGGTTGATCAGGTCCGACGTTTTTCCAAATATTCTCATTCACACCTTTTTCAACTCTTCCTTCCAACAACAGCATCCTTTTCCACCAACAAGATGAACAATGCATAGCTCTGCATATCTCCGACTCTGTCTATGGTTGGCGGGATTGCTTTCCCACCCATCCCCATCTTGGTGCAGTCAATCATATCGCCATTGTTGCTGAACATGAGACGCTCCACAACCACCCCCTTTCCGGCTGCGATCACATTCAGGCTGACCGGAGAGGATTGAGTGGGTGAGGCTGAGAACGACCGATTCGATCTCTGAATGGACAGATGAAAGCGGCAAGTCGCTAACTTCACGGCATGCTTCTGAGAGTGAAGGTTTGCGAGGGTCAAGGGTTTTGAGGCGACGACGCCAAAAGTCGAGAGGTTGTCGCGACGGCTAATCAGGCTTGAGTTTGGACTTAAACGGCAGCGTTTTTGCTTCCTGCTCAGCTACTCGACGGCATTCTTCTGGTCCGCCATTGTAAGCGACTAGATGGAGTCGGGATGCAAATTTGTCTAAGCATTTATATTTTAATTGAAAAAGTCAATATAATTTTAATTTATTTAGTAGAAGGGGTGTTTTTGATATTTTTTAAAGGTGAGAAGGGTGTTTGATTTATAAATAAATTTGAAGGGATTTTTTGATATTAACCCAATGCCATTTATTTTTAATTAGTTTTTATATATAATATTACATGCCATTTAGTACTAATTAGTTTTCATATGTAATATTACTATGCAAATCTGAGCTATTTCACACATGATTTACTGATTTTGAGACATGTACTTGTTTATGTAATATCAAAATTTTAACAAATATTGTACAAAAAAAAATTTAACAAATATTATTACTCAAAATTATGGGTATGTTCATGAAAAATATTGCACTTTTAGTCACTATATTTTACTCGCTGTTGCTTTTTGGAATAAAAGAATTTTACTTTTTTAAAATATTTTTAAAACTATTTGAAAACAGACTATCAATTGGGGACACTTAGGAGTATGGAAGATCTGAGTTCGAATCACACCGAAGGTAGATGACACCAAAAGCATTTAAAAACATGACGATCTTAAATTCGAGTTATACCGGAGGTAACAGATTACACCGGAGGCACTTAAGAGGAGTATGGAGTCTTGAGTTCGGAGTTCGAATCACACCGAAAGTAGATTAATAAGTTTTATGTCTTCCTCTTTATTAAAACAAAAAAAAATCAGACTATCAATTCCAGTTTTTTCCCCTTTATTCTTATTAATGTACAATATTTTTTTTTGGTATTTGGGCAATTTCACCTCGGTCGTCCTAACTTTTTATTTCTTTTGGAATTAACGCAAAATTAATTTTTGCTAATTTTGCTAGCCTGACTTTGACGCGGATCAGCTCGTTGTGACATGGACAACTTGTTTTACTCTTTTGGTCTTTAATTTTTTGGCTTTTCATTATTTAGTATTTGTAACTCATTTTTTAATAATTAAAACCCTATTTTTTAATTTTACTATCCATAATGCCCCTCTAACCCATAATCCACAAGCTGTTGCTCGCTAAGACTCTCAAGCTTCCACGTTGTTAGGAAATTGGCACCTTCTAGAGTTCCTATTGTGCTAAATGACCAGCAAGATCCACACGAGCCCTGATTTTTTTACAGGAATGAAGGCACCATGTTCTTTTCAATCACATTAAAGATCATCGGTAGAAAGGATCGACAATCGTGCTCCTCCGGTGAGGAATATGATTTTCCAAAGCTCTTGTTAAATAAAGAAAAGTGGTGTGATGAGCTTGAAATTCATAACTATATTTCATCTGAATTTGGGCCGATTTGGAGGCATAACGGAGTTCAATGGGGTATTTTTTAACTTGCAGAATGGAGATTGAGCTTGGAACATAATGAGCTATTTTGGGTGATTTTGAAAGAAGTGGAAGCTGTGAGGAAGATAAGTTAATGGGCTGGATTGAAAGAGTGATGAGAGCAAAGAATTTAGGCTGAATATTGAGACTCGAGATTTAATTACATTAAAAGGGATGTTCTTAATTAAAATTGGGTTTAAAATATTTTAGTTTGGGTTTTGAATATTTTATTTTGGGTTTTATTTTTGATAAGCTGGAAAATAAGTGGTGGATTGAATGCAAGTTGAGGGCTATTTTGAGGGATTTAATGAGCTGATAGGCTAATTTTACTTGCGGGGGAGATTTCTTAAAGGAGAGCAAAGAAAAGGGATTTTGGCAAATTATGGAAGAAGTGGGCTGGACTGAAGAAAAGAAACTGCAAAGGGAGATTTATTAAAGCGGGCTGTGGGTTGAGACCCAAGATTTATTTTGGGTTTTATAATCAGTTTATTTTAATTAGTGTCCAAACTTAATTGGGAATAATTATATATACTTACTTGTGGGCCCGTATGTGGAGTAGGATATATAAACCAAAAACGTAGGTTTTCCTTGAGCTATCTTTGACTTTAGTTTTGGAGAATTTTGGTGTGGGAAGTCGGCAGACTTGGTGGCCACTGGAGCTGCGCTTGGTGCGAAGACTTCACGCAACATTTGAGTAGTATTTTTCCTGTTTTATTCTTCATGGAAAAATTGTTTAATATTATTAGTTTTGTTTTTAATTCAATTATGAGTAGCTAAACTTTTAATTCTAGTCAGAGGAATTACACCCTAGATGTGAATTAAATTGTGAGATCAATTGTTCTTAATATCAATTGAGTTTTGATTATTTAATTATTCTCCGTTTTGTATGTTAGATTATTTGGCATTAATTGAATAGCTGGTAGCATTCAGTTCTTCCTAGGTAGTCTAGTCAACTCGAATACGCGAGGTTCGGTATTCCTAAAAGTTTCAATTCAACTAATCACGTGGTACGTAGGTTAGCGTTTTGAAGGGAATAATTAGTCAACGTGCAATTAAACAAGGTTTGGTTAATTGTAAATTGAATTGGGTCCTAGACTATCGAAATCAATGTTCTAGGAGGTTCCAGGACGGATATTCGATTATAGATGCAATTAACGGAGGTTCCTTAATTGCTGGGATAAATTTATAAGACTGAACTGTTAGGAGGTTCCAACAGGGAAAACCAATATAATCAAGGTTAATTGGGAAAATTTGTGCATCGAGGATCAATTTATCACATCAGGGTGGAAACAATTCCTTTGACTAGATCATTTCCTAAATTTGATTTAAGTTAATTCTTGTTTTCTTTATTCATTTTAATTGAAGTTTAGTTAAGTAGATTAAATTATCAAAAAACCCCCTTTTGGTTACCAGGTTCTGATTTAATTAATTCACTACCCTGCTTCCTGTGGAGACGATCCTACTCACTGCTCGCTATTTGATGGATCGTCAGGCCAATCAAAAATAACCTACTTTAAAGACTATTAAAAATAGTGTAGTGCGAGTAGGATCGTATCCACAGGGAGCAACAAAGTGAACTAAATTTGGTCAAAAGTATGTAACCAAAATGGGGGTTTGTTTTTAATTAACTAACTAACAAAAATCAAATTAAAATAAATGATCAGAAATTAAACAAATTGTAAAAAATCCAAGTTTGGGAAAAACGTCTAGCCAAGGGAATGGGACCACCTCGATGCACTAATCGATCCTTGATGCAAAAATATATTAATTAATTATGGGTTACACCGGTTTTCATTGTTGGAACCTCCTAACAATTCAGTCCTATTAATTAAAGCCAGCGATTAAGGAACCTCCGTTAATCGCATCTATAATCAATGATCAATTCTGGAACCTCCTAGAATCTAGATCACGATAGTCAAGGACCCAGTTCAATTACAATTAACCCAATTAGCTTAATTGCACTTGATTATTTATTCTTTTCAATTCACTAATCTACGTACCACGTGATTAATTTCATGAACTCTAAGGAATACCGAACCTCGTGTATTCTAGTAAATTGGATTACCTAGGAAAACCCGCATGCTACCAGCTATACAGACAATGCCAAATAATCCACAAAAAATGCACAAGAATAAATAAGAAACCAATAATTGATTAATAGTAATATCAATTCGATCTCACGATTCAAGTAGCATCGAGGGGTTTTGAGTCCCTTGACTAGACTAAAGAAATCTAGCTACTCATAATTAAACTAATAAAAATAACGTATAATTTGTGCGACATGAATTCAAACTAAAGCAGAAGAAATAAAACTGAGTACTAATGGTAGAAGCCTGGAACCCAAAGCTGCTGCCCAAAAAATTCCCTCCAGAGCCGCCCCAGTGTATTCTTCTCCACGCAGTCAACCCTCTCCAAAAATAATACAATCCTGGATAAAAATCCCTCTGCTGCCTTTTTCAACCTAATAAAACCTTTCTTTCACCAATTTGGGCCCACTCTTATTTCCTAACCAAAATTCTCCCCACAAAAATAATTATGGCCCAATTACTCCTTAATTAATAAAATTCTTTGTCTTAATTAAATCCTAAGCTCAACACATCTCACACCTCTTTGTCTTCCTTCAAGCCCAACTTGTTCTAGTTTCATCCAAAATGGCCCATCCTGCTCAAAATCAATCTTTCTCCCTACAAATGTCAAAACAGTCCATTAGACTTCACAAAACATCCAAATCAACTCAAATTCGCACCTAATCATATTAAGAAATATAAGCTCATCAAATCCCCCACACCTAAACAATGCTTGTCCCCAAGCATGACTCAAGACTCGACACATAAACAAAACACAAGTAACAACAAAAACTGGATCCTCAATATGCAATATATAACCAAGCAAGACTTGCAATCCACATAGGAAATTTTTCATAGTACCAAGCATTTGCAATGACTATACCAAGTTCCTCATAACTCTCCAAAATCAAATAACAAGCAAAAGTGACATCCACCTCTCATGTAATCTCTCATGCACTCAAAAGTGTTTAGGGAATATATAATCACTCAAATTCATCACATAACCTGTTCTTGCCATAAGCTTGCAGATATATCACATCACCGCCACTCAAATGAATCCAAAATACAAATCAAAGGGTCTTGTCAAAGGGTTATAATGAGGCTCGGGACAAAAAGGGTAGGATACACAAAAGATAATATCTAGGCTACAGTTACGAAAACAAGCATATACTCAATTGTCAACCTTCCAACATTCTTACCGAGGATGTCCCATGCAAGACACTAGCAACCCATAAAGATTCCAAACCTAGCTCTTTATTCACTTTTTTTTTTTCAGTTTTTTTTCTAGCCACACAAATTCAATGGAATTTGTTTATATTGGCTGTTTTTTTTTTTTTTTTCATTTTCATTTCTCTTTTTTTTTTTTTCTTTTTTTCAACAACTTTTGTGCCTCTATTTTACACATAGGCAACTTTACACTGTAGAGCACAACTTATTCTTTTATGAGCTACTAATGTCTTGCAATATCCGCCTTCAAACCACAAACCAAGGTCAACAACCGAGTACACACTCATTTCAATAACTAGGCAGAAACAAAAAACAAGCTAAACACAGGCCTTGGTTTTATTTTAATGGCTTTACAATCAAAGAACAAGATCCAAGCTTCAAAAAGGTTCACTAATGGTAAGCATAGAAGTTTGGATTTTAAAGCAAGCCAAAAATTGGTCTATCCTAATGCCCTTATCATCTTTGTATATCAAATTCACAAGCAATGGTAACATGCATAACAAAGCAAGCTCTAGAATATGCAAATTATGTGTGAAACACTCTGAAGAAAAACAATTGAGCACAAGAAAGAATTATTTGCTCATTAAGGCCCAAAATCTCACATTATCTAGCTTTTTGGATGTCACTCACACAAGTATCCTCATTTGAATTATCATACGGAACAGTTATAGGCATCCAACACATAATACTACTATTATTCCCTACATTTCATTCTTACCTCACCCAATCACACATTGAATATCAATTTTCTAACACAAAACACATAACATTTACATCTCCCCCACACCTAGACTCTAAACACAATAAAACACAAAACATCCTCCACAACAATAATCATACAAAACAATCCCCCCACACCTAAAAATCTACATTGTCCCCAATGTAGAAAAAAAATAGGCATAAAAAGGGTCGCAAAAATACACACCACCAAGACACAATAAAAATAAATAAAATAAATAACTAAAACAAACAAAAGTTAGTAAGGGGAAAAGAAGCTTCTCTATGGTGGGGAAAGTGGAGGTTTCAAGCCCACATGTGCGCAAAGGGCGTGTGATGACTGATGTTGCTTCGCTGGATTCTGGGAGGGTCTTTTTGCCGCTTGGAGGGTGGTCGAGCCACGGCTAGTGGAGAAGAACGGGCTTCGTCGTCTGAGGATCTTGATTCATCCCTCAATGCAATTGGTTGCGGAGCCTTTTTGCGTACCATCTTTGCAAACAATTATGAAGAGAGGCTGTCTTGCCGGGATGAACTGGAAAATATGGACTGATTGTGATGACTCCTGAAAACAGGACAGAAACCAAAGCAGATGGGACCGCGGCAGACGAAAACGGCGAAAAGCGGTCGACATCGATGCCCTTGAACGGCCGGAGCAACTGGGCGCCTTGCAGAGTGCTGCTGTGCCGACGGAAAACGGCTGGCGGAGATGGACAATCGAGAGAGGATGCGACACCGCCCGCGGACTGGAGAAGTTGCGGCGAAAAATACTGGTAGACGAAAGCGCCCACCCCTGATGATTTACCCACTAAAAATTTCGACCTTTGCAGCGACGTTGAGATGCGGTTGCACTCGACCATTCGAACGGCCTTGGCTGGAAAAATGAGAGTGGTGGTATGACTGCAAACGCATCCAAAATGTCTTAGGATGGGGAAGAAATTGGAACTTTCGAAACACGGGCGACTGTGAGAACCCAAAAACTGCAGAATCCGTTGGAGTCGGCCGAACGTGAGCGAGGACGCAACCGGGCGGCAGAGAAATCAGAAGCGACTGTGCCTAGGATGGATTGTGGCGACCGCGAATTCCGTCGCTGCTGGATAAGTTGAAGTCGGAGACGAACAAGGGACAAGTTCCGCCGCTAAGAAATAATTACCATGGAGTGGGATGGAGGGTGGGGCGGAATTTAGTTGGGAGAAGGGAGTCTGCGCCGCTTTTGGGTTGTCCAAATTTGCTGGGTGAGAAACTTTGGATGCCGCTGGAGTAAAACAAAGGAAAAGAAAAGTCAAAGTGGAACCCTAATTAAAATTGAAAAGGAAAGAAATTTTTTTTTTTCATTTTTGTTTAATTGTAATTGACATGGGCATGTCAGAGGGAAGATTGTAATCTGCCCAAGTACTTAAAAATCCCAAATAAAAGCAAAGAAAATCATGAGAAATCTAAAGGCACTGACCTGGGCATGTCAGAGGAAAAATTGTATTCTGCCCCCAACCCTTAAAAATCAAAGGAAAACTCACCTGGACATGTCAGAGGAAGAATTCTATTCTGCTCAAACCTTCAGAAAATCTAAAAAAAATTGCGAAGCTTGACCTGGGCATGTCAGAGGAAGAATTCTATTCTGCCCAACAGTTTAAAATTTCCAAATAAAAGCAAAGAAAAATGTGAGAAATCCAAAGGCACTGACCTGGGCATGTCAGAGGAAGACTTCTATTCTGCCCAAACCTTGAACTCCCCTCGAAATTCTCACGAAAAATAACTTAAAAATACCATTAAAAAAAAAAACTAAATCTACTTAAAAAAAAAAACTTAGAAAAATTTGGGTTGCCTCCCATAAGCGCCTTTCTTTAACGTCTTTGGCTAGACTCAGACCTACTTCTAATTAATCTTCATAAATAAGCAGAAATAACCAAATTTCATTATTAAAAGTAGTTCTACCATTCACAAGAAAAGATTTGAGTCGATGACCATTCGCAACCCATATTTTTCTGGACTCTAAATCTTTAATTTCAACCATACAAGAAGAAGAAATACTTATCTCAGTATAGGGTTTATGCCGTCTTGATTTGAACTTACCATGCATTAATTTCCATTTGCACTCTGTGAAAAATACCTTCTGCCCAACCACACATTTCTTCCCCCGAAGCAGCTCATCCTGAATGGTTTTCGTCATTTTCTTGCACCACGATCTTGATTCGGGCTCTAACAGAAAATATTTGAGATGATCGTGGAACAACTTGAACTCCAATTTAGGGGCCTGTACAAAAGAAGGTAAAATATTCTCAGAACTAATAGGCAATCCCAAGTAATGGCTAGCAAACCTCAGTGGCAGTTCGGAATTGGCATGAAATGCCATGATTGCCTCCATGACGGATTCATTCACATCTTTTTGAGTACCTGTTTGCTGCAAACTATGTTGTAACACAAAGTTAAGCTCATCAAGCATCAAATTAAATTCAACATCTTCTTTCACAATAGAGTCAACCAGGCTAACATTTACAAAATATTCAGAATCTGGTGGATACTTCATAGCTTCATACATATTAAATTGTACTTTTTCCCCATCAAATTCAAAAGTAAACACACCAGCATCTACATCAATCTTTGTCTTAGCCGTTTTCATAAATGATCTACCCAATAGAAGAACATCAGAATTTGTCACATGCTCATCATTCATATCAAGGATGTAAAGATCAGCAGGAAAAATCAACTTATCACATTTAACTAATACATCCTCGACTACCCCCTCTGGATAAATCATCGACCTATTGGCTAACTGGACAATCACATTTGTATTTTTAAGAGCTCCAATTTTCAACTTGTTAAACAAAGACAAAGACATCACATTAATTGAAGCTCCTAAATCTAGCATGGCTGCTTTTATGACACGTGACCCAATTACACAAGATATGGCAAAAATACCTGGATCAGTGCACTTCTGAGGCAACTTACGCTGAAGAACTGAAGACACATTCTCGTTCACATAGACCTTGCCTTCAGGTCTTCTCTTCTTAGTCAGCAACGACTTTAAAAATTTCGCATACCTGGGAATCTGTGCAATGGCTTCCATCAATGGTATGTTTATTGCCACTTTGCGAAATACTTCAAGTACCTCATCGTCACTGTACTCCTTTCTCACTTGGACTAACCTGCCAGGAAAAGGGGGTGGAATCACACTCTCAGTTTTTCTTACAATGAATTTAGGAGTTACCTCCTTCTTTGGCAACTCTTCCACTTCCTCTTCCTTTTCTGCATTCTGAGAAGATTCTGGAACCTCGACGGTCGGAAATTCAGGTTCTGGCAATTCTCTTCCACTCCTCAAAGTAATAGCACTCACATTTTCGGTGGAACTACCTGGCTGAGACGGAAGCCTCCCCTGCACTGGGTCTCTCTGATTAACTTGAGTGGCTAGCTGCGAGATTTGTTTCTCCAAGTTTTTAATGGCAGCCTGTGACTGTTGCTCTCTAGCTTGTTGTTGTTGTTCTCTTGCTTGTTGTTGTTGTTCTCTTGCTAGATCCCTTTCAACAAGACCCTGCACCGCAGCTGACAATCCTTTAATCATTGACTCCATTGATGAACCTGCAGCCTCCGCTGGTGGCGGTACGGGGTTTCTCAATGGGGGTTGGGAACCAGATTGCTGAGGCTGAAATCCAGGCTGCTTGTAGCTGAAATTGGGATGATTCCTCCACCCTGGGTTGTAAGTATTTGAATATGGGTCATAATTTCTCTGGGGTGGATCCTGGAATCCTCCCACAACATTCATCTGTGTACATTCTTGCATGGCTGGACAACCATCCGAGGTGTGTCCTTGCATTGAGCATATCCCGCATACCTTAATTGCCTGCAATTGCCCCACAGCAAGCTGGCGCACCAAATCAGTAAGTTGCTCAATCTTACTTTCCATGTTAGAAATACTAACCTCGTTAACTCGTCTGGTGGGCATGTCTGCTCGCCTATAAAATTGCTGGGAAGTCTCAGCCATCACAGAGATTAGCCTCATTGCCTCTACAGGAGTCTTATTCATCAATGCTCCTCCACTGGCAGAATCGATCTTGTCTCTATCCAACTCAGATAGGCCCTCATAGAAATACTGAATCAGGAGTTGCTCGGGAATCTGGTGTTGGGGACAACTTCTGCACAAATCGCTGAACCTTTCCCAGTACTCATACAGGCTTTCACCAGTTGTTTGCCTGACACCGCAGATACCCTTTCTGATATTAGAAGCTCGGGAGACTGGGAAGAATTTCTCCAAAAATTTTTTCTTCAGCTCATTCCATGTGGTAATGGACCCGGCTGGTAGCCCAAATAGCCAGTGTTTCGCTTTATCCTCCAAGGAAAATGGAAATGCCCTAAGCTTGACTTGCTCCTCTGTAACTCCTTGGTAACTCACTGCCGAGCATACGATGTGGAACTCCATCAAGTGCTTGTGGGGGTCCTCACCTGTCAAACCACGAAACTTAGGCAGTAAGTGTATAGTGCTAGACTTCAACTCAAACCTAGGAGTATCATCAGGAAAAGCAATGCAAAGAGATTGCTGATTTTCATCAGGCGTTGCCAACTCCCTGAGAGTTCTGTCAGCCATTGGTGCTGCAATTAACTGCTTTTCTTCCTCTTCCGGAACTTGAATTTCTTCCTGTTCGTCAACTGGTGGGGCCAAAAATGTTGACTCAGCCAGTTGCTCTCTTTGTTTCTTCTCTTTGGTGTTCCTTTTTGCAGTCTTCTCTATCTCTGGGTCAAAAACGAGTTTGCCTGTACGAGAAGAGCGAACCATAAAAAGGAACAAATAAAACCAAAAACTTTTAACCAAAAATAAAACACTACACCGTGCTCCCCGGCAACGGCGCCAAAAATTTGATGGATCGTCAGGCCAATCAAAAATAACCTACTTTAAAGACTATTAAAAATAGTGTAGTGCGAGTAGGATCGTATCCACAGGGAGCAACAAAGTGAACTAAATTTGGTCAAAAGTATGTAACCAAAATGGGGGGTTTGTTTTTAATTAACTAACTAAC
Organism: Knoxia roxburghii; assembly: GCA_030378225.1. NCBI lineage: Eukaryota > Viridiplantae > Streptophyta > Magnoliopsida > Gentianales > Rubiaceae > Knoxia > Knoxia roxburghii. The sequence continues at coordinate 35,687,765 of CM059420.1, read as the reverse complement.
AAAAATCAAATTAAAATAAATGACCAGAAATTAAACAAATTGTAAAAAATCCAAGTTTGGGAAAAACGTCTAGCCAAGGGAATGGGACCACCTCGATGCACTAATCGATCCTTGATGCAAAAATATATTAATTAATTATGGGTTACACCGGTTTTCATTGTTGGAACCTCCTAACAATTCAGTCCTATTAATTAAAGCCAGCGATTAAGGAACCTCCGTTAATCGCATCTATAATCAATGATCAATTCTGGAACCTCCTAGAATCTAGATCACGATAGTCAAGGACCCAGTTCAATTACAATTAACCCAATTAGCTTAATTGCACTTGATTATTTATTCTTTTCAATTCACTAATCTACGTACCACGTGATTAATTTCATGAACTCTAAGGAATACCGAACCTCGTGTATTCTAGTAAATTGGATTACCTAGGAAAACCCGCATGCTACCAGCTATACAGACAATGCCAAATAATCCACAAAAAATGCACAAGAATAAATAAGAAACCAATAATTGATTAATAGTAATATCAATTCGATCTCACGATTCAAGTAGCATCGAGGGGTTTTGAGTCCCTTGACTAGACTAAAGAAATCTAGCTACTCATAATTAAACTAATAAAAATAACGTATAATTTGTGCGACATGAATTCAAACTAAAGCAGAAGAAATAAAACTGAGTACTAATGGTAGAAGCCTGGAACCCAAAGCTGCTGCCCAAAAAATTCCCTCCAGAGCCGCCCCAGTGTATTCTTCTCCACGCAGTCAACCCTCTCCAAAAATAATACAATCCTGGATAAAAATCCCTCTGCTGCCTTTTTCAACCTAATAAAACCTTTCTTTCACCAATTTGGGCCCACTCTTATTTCCTAACCAAAATTCTCCCCACAAAAATAATTATGGCCCAATTACTCCTTAATTAATAAAATTCTTTGTCTTAATTAAATCCTAAGCTCAACACATCCCACACCTCTTTGTCTTCCTTCAAGCCCAACTTGTTCTAGTTTCATCCAAAATGGCCCATCCTGCTCAAAATCAATCTTTCTCCCTACAAATGTCAAAACAGTCCATTAGACTTCACAAAACATCCAAATCAACTCAAATTCGCACCTAATCATATTAAGAAATATAAGCTCATCACTATTTTATTCTGTGTAGAGTAGGTATTTATTTTTGATTGGTTGACGACCCATCAAATTTTGGCGCCGTTGCCGGGGAGCACGGTTTAGTGTTTTTAATTTTAGTCAGAATTGTTTGTTCCTTTTTATGGTTCGCTATTCTCGTACAGGCAAACTCGTTTTTGACCCAGAGGTAGAGAAGACTGCAAAGAGGAACACCAAAGAGAAGAAACAAAGAGAGCAACTGGCTGAGTCAGCATCTGGGGCTCCACCAATTGACGAACAAGAAGAAGTTCAAGTTCCTGAAGAGGAGGAAGAGTTGGTTGCAACACCAATGGCAGACCGCACCTTAAGGGAGCTGGCAACTCCTGATGCCAACCCACAATCTTTATGCATTGCTCTTCCTGCTAATACACCTAGATTTGAATTAAAATCTAGTACGATTCACTTACTTCCTAAATTTTGTGGTTTGACAGGCGAGGATCCCCACAAGCATCTGATGGAATTTCACATCGTCTGTTCAGCAGTGAGCTACGAAAATGTCACTGAAGAGCAGATTAAGTTGCGGGCTTTTCCCTTTTCTTTGGATGACAAGGCAAAACATTGGTTATTTGGGTTACCCACAGGCTCAGTCACCACATGGAATGATCTGAAGAAGCTGTTCTTGGAGAAGTTTTTCCCTGCATCTCGGGCTTCTAACATCAGGAAGGATATATGCGGTATCCGACAATACAGTGGAGAGAGCTTGTACGAATATTGGGAGAGATTTAGTGATTTGTGCAGAAGCTGTCCTCAGCATCAGATCCCAGAGCAGCTGCTGATCCAATATTTTTATGAGGGGTTATCTGAGCTTGACAGAGATAAAATTGATTCAGCAAGTGGAGAAGCACTTATGAACAAGACTCCTACAGAGGTGCGCAGGCTAATCTCTGTGATGGCTGAGACTTCCCAGCAATTTCATAGGCGAGCAGACATGGCCACCAGACGAGTTAACGAGGTTAGTGTTTCTAACATGGAAAGTAAGATTGAGCAACTTACTGATTTGGTGCGCCAGCTTGCTGTAGGACAATTGCAGGCAATTAAGGTATGCGGGATATGCTCAATTCAAGGACACGCCTCGGATGGTTGTCCAGCCATGCAAGAATGTACACAGATGAATATTGTGGGAGGATTCCAGGATCCACCCCAGAGAAGTTATGACCCATATGCTAATACCTACAACCCAGGGTGGAGGAATCATCCCAATTTCAGCTACAAGCAGCCTGGTTTTCAACCTCAACCTCAGCAATCCAGTTTCCAACCCCCAGTGAGAAACCCAATTCCTCCACCAGCAGAGGCTTCAGGTTCATCAGTCGAATCAATGATTAAAGGATTGTCAGCTGCGGTGCAGGGTCTTGTTGAGAGGGATCTCGCAAGAGAACAACAACAAAATGCCGCAATTAAAAACTTGGAGAAACAAATCTCTTAGCTAGCCACTCAAGTCAATCAGAGAGACCGGACCCAAGGGAAGCTTCCTTCTCAGCCAAGTAGTTCCACTGAAAATGTGAGTGCCATTATTTTGAGGAGTGGAAGAGAATTGCCAGAACCTAAAGTTCCGACCGTCGAGGTTCCAGAACCTTCACAGAAGTCAGAAAAGGAAGACGAAGTAGAAGAGCTGCCAAAGGAAGAGGTAACTCCTAAATTCATTGTAAGAAAAACTGAGAGTGTGATTCCACCCCCTTTTCCTGGCAGGTTAGTCCAAGGGAGAAAGGAGTACAGTGATGATGAGGTGCTTGAAGTATTTCGCAAAGTGGCAATCAACATACCATTGATGGAGGCCATTGCCCAAATTCCAAGGTATGCGAAATTTTTGAAGTCATTGCTGACCAAGAAGAGAAGGCCTGAAGGTAAGGTCTATGTAAACGAAAATGTTTCCTCAGTCCTCCAACGCAAATTGCCTCAAAAGTGTACCGATCCAGGTATTTTTGCTATATCTTGTGTTATTGGGTCGCAAGTTATAAAATCAGCCATGTTGGATTTAGGAGCTTCAATAAATGTTATGTCTCTATCTTTGTTTAATAAGTTGAAAATTGGGGCTCTTAAGAACACAAATGTGATAGTTCAGTTAGCCAATAGGTCGATGATTTATCCGGAAGGGGTAGTTGAGGATGTTTTAGTTAAATGTGATAAATTGATTTTTCCTGCTGATTTCTACATCCTTGATATGAATGATGAGCATGTGACAAATTCTGATATTCTTCTTTTGGGTAGATCATTTATGAAAACGGCTAAGACAAAGATTGATGTAGATGCTGGTGTGTTTACTTTTGAATTCGATGGTGAAAAAGTGCAGTTTAACATGTATGAAGCAATGAAATATCCACCGGACTCTGAATACTTTGTCAATGTTAGCCTGGTTGATTCTATTGTGCAAGAAGAAGTGGAATTTAATTTGATGCTTGATGAGCTTAATTTTGTGTTACAGCATAGTTTGCAGGGAACGGATGCCCAAAAAGACGTGAATGAATCTGTCATTGAGGCAATCAAGGCATTTCATGCCAATCCTGAACTGCCACTAAGGTTTGCTAACCATTACTTTGGATTGCCTATTAGTTATGACAATATTTTACCTTCTCTGGTACAGGCCCCTAAATTGGAGTTCAAATTATTCCACGATCATCTCAAATATCTTCTGTTAGAGCCCGAGTCAAAATCGTGGTGCAAGGAAAGGAAAAAAACCATTCAGGATGAGCAGCTACGGAGGAAGAAATGTGTGGTTGGGAAGAAGGTATTTTTCTCAGAGTGCAAATGGAAATTAATGCATGGTAAGTTCAAGTCAAGATGGCATAAACCTTATATTGAGGTGTTTGGTGTTGGATGAGTAGTGTTTGGTGTTGGATGACTATAACTTTTCTTTGTGATAACTCAAATGACGATGCATGTTGAAGTGACACCAAAAGCCATTTTAGGTGAGATTTTGGGCTTTAACGAGCAACAACTCTTTCTTGTGCTCGAATTGTTTTTTTTAGAGTGCTTCACGCATAGTTTGCATATTCTAGAACTTGCTTTGTTATGCATGTTACCATTGCTTGTAAATTTGAAGTACAAAAAGGATAAAGGCAATAGGATAACCAAATTTGGCTTGCTAAAAAAATCCAACCTTCAATGCTTACCCTTAGTTAACCTTTTCGAAGCTTGGACCTGATTCTTTGATTTTAAAGCCACTAAATTAAACCTAGGCCTGTGTTTAGCTTGCTCTTCTTCCCTAGTTATTGAAAGAAGTATATGCTTGGTTGTTAACTTGGGTTTGTGGTTTGAAGGCGGACATTGTAAGGCAATAGTAACTCATTAAGGATAAGTTGTGCTCTGACCAAGAAAAAAAAGAAAAAAAAAAAAGAAAATGAAGGAAAAAAGAAGACAAGAAAGAAAAAGAGCCAGTATAAACAAATTTAAATGAATTTGTGTGGCTATAAAAAAAAAAGAAAAAAAAATTGGAAATTGTGGAAAGAGCAAAGTTTGGAATTTTTGGTGAGTTACTAGTGTTTTGCATGGGTCATCTTCGGTAAGATGGTTGAAAGTTAACAATCAAGTGTGTTCTTTCTTTCATGACTTTAGCCTTTGTTTAATCCTTGTTTATCCTACCTTGTCCTGAGCCCCATGATAACCCTTGACGAAGACCTTTTGATTTGTACTTTGATTTATTTGAGTAATAGTGATGTGATAATTTTGCAAGCTTATGGCAAGAACATGCTATGTGATGAATTGAGTGTTTAAATGTCCTTGAAACACTTTTGAGTGCATGAGAGATTACCGGTGAGGTGGTTGTCACTTTTATGTGTTATTTGAGTTTGGGAAGTTATGAGGAAGTGGTATAGTCATTACAAATGCTTGATGCTATGAAAACTCCTATGTGGATTGCAAATCTTGCTTAGTTACGCATTGCATATTAAGAAGCCAAGTTGTTGTGTGTGTTTGTTTTGTGATTATTGTTTAGTGTTGAGTCATGCTTGGGGACAAGCATTGTTTTGGTGTGGGGGAATTTGATAAGCTGGAAATTAAGTGGTGGATTGAATGCAAGTTGAGGGCTATTTTGAGGGATTTAATGAGCTGATAGGCTAATTTTACTTGCAGGGGAGATTTCTTAAAGGAGAGCAAAGAAAAGGGATTTTGGCAAATTTTGGAAGAAGTGGGCTGGACTGAAGAAAAGAAACTGCAAAGGGAGATTTATTAAAGCGGGCTGTGGGTTGAGAACCAAGATTTATTTTGGGTTTTATAATCAGTTTATTTTAATTAGTGTCCAAATTTAATTGGGAATAATTATATATACTTACTTGTGGGCCCGTATGTGGAGTAGGATATATAAACCAAAAACGTAGGTTTTCCTTGAGCTATCTTTGACTTTAGTTTTGGAGAATTTTGGTGTGGGAAGTCGGCAGACTTGGTGGCCACTGGAGCTGCGCTTGGTGCGAAGACTTCACGCAACATTTGAGTAGTATTTTTCCTGTTTTATTCTTCATGGAAAAATTGTTTAATATTATTAGTTTTGTTTTTAATTCAATTATGAGTAGCTAAACTTTTAATTCTAGTCAGAGGAATTACACCCTAGATGTGAATTAAATTGTGAGATCAATTGTTCTTAATATCAATTGAGTTTTGATTATTTAATTATTCTCCGTTTTGTATGTTAGATTATTTGGCATTAATTGAATAGCTGGTAGCATTCAGTTCTTCCTAGGTAGTCTAGTCAACTCGAATACACGAGGTTCGGTATTCCTAAGAGTTTCAATTCAACTAATCACGTGGTACGTAGGTTAGCGTTTTGAAGGGAATAATTAGTCAACGTGCAATTAAACAAGGTTTGGTTAATTGTAAATTGAATTGGGTCCTAGACTATCGAAATCAATGTTCTAGGAGGTTCCAGGACGGATATTCGATTATAGATGCAATTAACGGAGGTTCCTTAATTGCTGGGATAAATTTATAAGACTGAACTGTTAGGAGGTTCCAACAGGGAAAACCAATATAATCAAGGTTAATTGGGAAAATTTGTGCATCGAGGATCAATTTATCACATCAGGGTGGAAACAATTCTTTTGACTAGATCATTTCCTAAATTTGATTTAAGTTAATTCTTGTTTTCTTTATTCATTTTAATTGAAGTTTAGTTAAGTAGATTAAATTATCAAAAACCCCCCTTTTGGTTACCAGGTTCTGATTTAATTAATTCACTACCCTGCTTCCTGTGGAGACGATCCTACTCACTGCTCGCTATTTTATTCTGTGTAGAGTAGGTATTTATTTTTGATTGGTTGACGACCCATCAATTTTGTAACAAAAGTGTGGGCCCAGTTTGATGAAAAGGAAGAGTTTATTAGGTTGGAAAAGGGAGTAGAGAAGAATTATCCATTATTCATTATTTTTGGCTGGAGTGGTCTGCGGGGGCGGCTAAGGAGCAGAAGGCAGTAATTTTTGGGGAGACTCCATTTGAGCAGCAAAGGTTGGGACAACAGCCTTTGGGGAATTTTGGAGCAGCTCTCCTGCGGAAAACTACCACCATTTAGTAGTATTTCTAGTTCTTAATTTTTAGTTTTAAATCATGCCGCACAATTTATTTGATGATTTGCTTTTAATTATGAGTAGCTAAATTTTCTAGTCTAGCCAAGGGAATAAAAATCCCTCGATGTTACTTTAATCGTGAGATCGAATTGGTATTTATATTAATTGATTACTGTTTTCTTATTTATTCTTGTGCATTTTTTGAGGATTATTTGGCATTATTTGTATAGCTGGTAGCATGCAGGCTTTCCTAGGTAATCCAATCCACTAGAATACACGAGGTTCGGTATTCCCTAGAGTCAATGAAACTAATCACGTGGTACGTAATTAGTTAGTTGAAAAGAATAAATAATAAATTGCAATTCAGCTAATTGGGTTAATTGTAGTAGAACTGGGTCCTTGACTATCGTGATCTAGGTTCTAGGAGGTTCCAGAATTGATCATCGATTATAGACGCAATTAACGGAGGTTCCTTAATTGCTGGATTAAATTAATAGGACTAAATTGTTAGGAGGTTCCGATAATGAAAACTGGTGTAACCAGTTGTTAGTTGATACATTTTTGCATCAATGATCAATTAGTGTATCGAGGTGGTCCAATTCTCTTGACTAGACGTATTCCGAATTTGAATTTGATAAATTGTTAAATTTTTTGTCTTTAATTTAATTTGATTTTTGTTAGTTAGTTTAACTAAAAACAAACCCCCCATCTTGGTTATGCACTTTTGACTAAATTTATTTCACTCTGGTGCTCCTTGTGGATACGATCATACTCGCATTATACTATTTTTAATAGTTTCTAAAGTAGGTTTATTTTTTATTGGTCTTACAACCTATCAAATTTTGGCGCCGTTGTCGGGGAGCGCGGTGTAGTGTTTTATTTTTTGTTAAAAAGTTTTGGTTTTGTTTGTTCCTTTTTATGGTTCGCTCTTCTCGTACAGACAAACTAGTATTTGACCCAGAGATAGAGAAGACTGCAAAGAGGAACACAAAAGAGAAGAAACAACGAGAACAACTGACTGAGTCAGCATCTGTATCTCAACCGGTTCACGAAAAAGAAATTAAAGTTTACGAAGAAGAAGAGCAGTTAATCGCAGCACCAATGGCTGACAGGACTCTCAGGGAGTTGGCAACTCCTGATAACAATCAGCAATCTCTTTGCATTACTTTTCCTGATGATATTCCTAGGTTTGAGTTGAGTCTAGTACTATACACTTACTGCCTAAGTTTCGTGGTTTGACAGGTGAGGACCCCCACAAGATTTGATGGAGTTCCACATTGCATGCTCCACAGTAAGTTACCAAGGAGTTACAAAGGAGCAGGTCAAGCTCAGGGAGTTTCCATTTTCCTTGGAAGATAAGGCAAAACACTGGCTCTTTGGGCCACCAGCAGGATCCATTACCACGTGGAACCAGTTAAAGAAACGGTTTTTGGAGAAATTCTTCCCAGCTTCCCGTGCTTCTAATATTAGGAAGGATATTTGTGGTATCAGGCAAGCAATTGGTGAGAATTTGTTTGAGTACTGGGAAATATTCAGAGATCTTTGCAAAAGTTGTCCTCAACACCAAATTCCCGAGCAGCTCTTAATTCAGTATTTTTATGAGGGTTTATCAGAGTTTGACCAGGACAAGATTGATTCTGTAAGCGGAGGAGCACTGATGAATAAGACTCCTGTAGAGGCAATGAGGCTAATCTCCGTGATGGCTGCGACGTCTCAGCAATTTCATAGGTGAGCGGGCATTCTCACCAAAAGAGTTAACGAGGTTAGTATTTCTAATATGGAAAGTAAGATTGAGCAACTTACTGATTTGGTGCGCCAGCTTGCTGTGGGACAGTTGCAGGCAGTTAAGATTTGCGGGATCTGCTCAATTCAAGGACACACCTCGGATGGTTGTCCAGCCATGCAAGAATGTACACAGATGAATGTTATGGGAGGATTCCAGGATCCACCCCAGATAAGTTATGACCCCTATTCTAATACCTACAACCCAGGGTGGAGGAATTATCCCAATTTCAGCTACAAGCAGCCTGGTTTTCAACATCAACCTCAGCAATCCAGTTTCCAACCCCCAGTTAGGAACCCAGTACCTCCACTAGCAGAGGCTTCAGGTTCGTCAGTCGAATCGATGATCAGAGGATTGACAGTTGCTGTGCAGGGTCTGGTTGAGAGGGATCAGACAAGAGAACAACAACAACAGGTTAGAGAGCAGCAATCACATGCTGCAATTAAAAACTTGGAGAAACAACTCTCGCAGCTAGCCACTCAAGTTAATCAAAAAGACAGAGCCCATGGGAAACTTCCATCTCAACCAGGTAGTTCAAGTGAAAATGTGAGTGCCATGGCTTTGAGGAGTGGGAGAGAATTGCAAGAACCAAAAGGTCCGACTGTTGAAGTTCAAGAACCTTCTCAGATGTCAGACAAAGAAGAGGAAGTGGAAGAGTTTCCAGAGAAAAGGGTAACTCCTAAATTTATTGTGAGAAAAACTGAGAGTGTGATTCCACCCCTTTTTCCTGGCAGGTTAGTCCAAGTGAGAAAGGATTACAGTGACGAGGAGGTGCTTGAAGTATTTCGCAAAGTGGCAATAAACATACCATTGATGGAGGCCATTGCACAAATTCCACGGTATGCGAAATTTTTAAAGTCGTTGCTGACCAAGAGGAGAAGACCTGAAGGTAAGGTCTACGTGAACGAGAATGTGTCCTCAAAAGTGTACTGACCCATGTATTTTTGCTATCTCTTGTGTTATTGGGTCGCAAGTTATAAAATCAGCCATGCTGGATTAGGAGCTTCAATAAATGTTATGTCTCTATCTTTGTTTAATAAGTTGAAAATTGGGGCTCTTAAGAACACGAATGTGATTGTCCAGTTAGCCAATAGGTCGATGATTTATCCAGAGGGGGTAGTCGAGGATGTATTAGTTAAATGTGATAAGTTGATCTTTCCTGCTGATTTTTACATTCTTGACATGAATGATGAACATGTGACAAATTCTGATATTCTTCTATTGGGTAGATCGTTTATGAAAACGGCTAAGACAAAGATTGATGTAGATGCTGGTGTGTTTACTTTTGAGTTTGATGGTGAAAAAGTAGAGTTTAACATGTATGAAACAATGAAGTATCCACCGGACTCTGAATACTTTGTCAATGTTAGCCTGGTTGATTCTATTGTGCAAGACGAAGTTGAATTTAATTTGATGCTTGATGAGCTCAATTTTATGTTACAACATAGTTTGCAGGGAACGGATGCTCAAAAAGATGTGAATGAATCTGTCATTGAGGCAATCAAGGCATTTCATGCCAATCCTGAACTGGCACTGAGGTTTGCTAACCATTACTTGGGATTGCCTATTAGTTCTTAAAATATTTTACCTTCTCTGGTACAGGCCCCCTAAATTGGAGTTCAAATTTTTCCACGATCATCTCAAATATCTTCTGTTATAGCCCGAATCAAAATTGTAGTGCAAGGAAAGGAAAAAAACCATTCAGGATGAGCTGCTACGGAGGAAGAAATGTGTGGTTGGGCAGAAGGTATTTTTCACATAGTGCCAATGGAAATTAATGCATGGTAAGTTCAAATCAAGACAGCATAAACCCTATATTGAGATAAGTATTTCTTCTTCTTGTATGGTTGAAATTAAAGATTTAGAGTCCCAAAAAATATGGGTTGCGAACGGTCATCGACTCAAATCTTTTCTTGTGAATGGTATAACTACTTCTAATAATGAAATTTGGTTATTTCTGCTTATTTATGAAAAGTAATTGAGAAAAAGTGAGTCTAGCCAAAGACGTTAAAGAAAGGCGCTTATGGGAGGCAACCCAAATTTTTTTCTAAGTTTTTTTGAAGTAGGTTTACTCTTTTAATTGTATTTTTAAGTATTTTTAGCTGAGAATTTCAAGGGGCATTAAAGGTATGGGCAGAATAGTATTCTTCCTCTGACATGCCCAGGTGAGTTTTTCTTGAATTTCTGAAGGCTTGGTCAGAATACAATTCTTCCTCTGATATGCCCAGGTCAAGGTTCGCATGGTTTTTGTATTTTCTGAAGGCTTGGGCAGAATACAATTCTTCCTCTGACATGCCCAGGTCAAGGTTCGCATTGTTTTTGTATTTTCTGAAGGCTTGGGCAGAATACAATTCTTCTTCTGACATGCCCAGGTGAGTTTTTCTTGAATTTTTAAGGAAGTTAGACAAAATATAATTTTTCTTCTGACATGCCCAGGTCAAGGTTCGCATGTTTTTTTTGTATTTTCTAAAGGCTTGGGCAGAATACAATTCTTCTTCTGACATGCCCAGACGAGTTTTCCTTTGACTTTTAAGGGATGGGGCAGAATATAATTTTTCCTCTGACATGCCCAAGTCAGTGCCTTTGATTTTTCCACATTTTTCTTTACTTTTTATTGGAATTTTTAAGGAGTTGGGCAGATTACAAGTTTTCCTATGACATGCCCATGTCATTTACACTTACAAAAAAAAAAATAAAAAAATCCTTTTCCTTTCCATTTTTAATTAGGGTTCTTAATTCCTTTTGTTTTCATTCTTGTTTTCGACTAGCGGTGCCCGACTCCCTTTTTCCAACCAAATCCGCCACCACCATCAATCACCATTCAAGTTTTTTTTCTTCTTCAATATTTTGAGGTTGTCTCACCACAAATCCAATCGGTCGCTCATAGTCTCAGCCGGATAGCGCGACCGAACCTCCGTCTCTGTGTGTTCACCGGGATTTCAATTGGCGGTCCTCTATCTCCACAATCGACGAAGAGCCAGTGGTAGAACATACCCGCGGCGCCTGATTTTTGTTCTCCAAGCCATCTCCGCCTCAATCACTCTAGTCCGCTGAAGGGTAGTCTTTAGCAACAGCGGGCTCAATTTCTCTGCCGTCTGTTCTTCTCTGACTTCCAAATCGAAGAGGGTGTTCGTCGGACCAGCTTTCTTCTTTTTTCAGTTCACGAGTTCGTCAACTCGCTCATAGGCGAATGCTGGGTTTTACAATCCAAGCAACTCAGCAGCGGTCACCACACGCCCTTCGCACACATGTGGGCTTGAAACCACCGATTCCTCCACCATAGAGAACCTTCTCTTCCCCTTACTAACTTTTGTTTTTTTTAGTTATTTATTTTATTTATTTTTATTTTGTCTTGGTGGTGTTTGTTTTTGCGATCCTGTTTATGCCTATTTTTTTCTACATTGGGGACAATGTAGCGTTTTGAGTGTGGAGGGATTGTTTTGGGGATGTTTTGTGTTTCATTGTGTTTAGAGTCTAGGTGTGGGGGAGATGTAAATGTTATGTGTTTTGTGTTGGAAAATTGATATGCAATGTGTGATTTGGTGAGGTAAGGATGAAATGTAGAGAATATTAGTAGTATTGTGTGTTGGATGGCTATAATTGTTCTTTGTGATAATTCAGATGATGATACTTGTGTGAGTGGCACCCAAAAAGCAAGAAACAGTGAGATTTTGGGCCTTAATGAGCAACAATTTTTTCTTGTGTTCAAATTGTTTTTTTAGAGTGTTTCACACATAGTTTGTATATTCTAGAACTTGCTTGGTTATGCATGTTACCGTTGCTTGTGAATTTGAAGTACAAAAAGGATAAAGGCAATAGGATAACCAAATTTGGCTTGCTAAAAAAATCCAACTTTCAATGCTTACCCTTAGTTAACCTTTTTGAAGCTTGGACCTGATTTTTTGATTTTAAAGCCACTAAATTAAACCTAGGCCTATGTTTAGCTTGCTCTTTTCGCCTAGTTATTAAAAGAAGTACATACTTGGTTGTTAATTTGGGTTTGTGGTTTGAAGGCGGACATTGTAAGGCAATAGTAACTCATTAAGGATAAGTTGGGCTCTAACCAAGGCTGTTGAGAAAAAAAAGAGAGAAAAAAAAAAAGTAAGAAAAGAAAAAAAGAAAATGAAAAAAATGAAAAGAAAAGGAGCCAATATAAACAAATTCAAATGAATTTGTGTGGCTAGGAAAAAAAAAAAGAAAAAAAAGAAGACAAGAAAGAAAAGGAGCCAATATAAACAAATTGAAATGAATTTGTGTGGCTAGAGAAAAAAAAAAAGAAAGAAAGAAAAAAAGGGTGAAATTGTGAAAAGAGCGAAGTTTGGAATTCTTGGTGAGTTACTAGTGTCTTGCATGGGTCATCTTTGGTAAGATGGTTGAAAGGTTAACGATCAAGTATGTGTTTGCTTTCATAACTTTCGCCTATGTTTGATTTTTGTTATCCTACATTGTCCTGAGCCTCATTATAACCCTTAACTAAGACCTTTTGATTTGTACTTTGATTCATTTGAGTGATAGTAATGTGATAATTTTGCAAGCATATGGTAAGAACAATTCTATGTGGTGAACTTGAGTGAGTACGTCCTTTAAACACTTTGAGTGCATAAGTGAATTACTTGAGAGGTGGGTGCCATTCGTACTTGTTATTTGAGTTTGGAGAGTTATGAGGAATGGATATAGTCGTTACAAATGCATGATACTATGAAAGTTTCTTATATGGATTGCGAGTCTTGCTTGATCGTATGTTTCATATTAAGGATTCATGTGTCGTTTGTTGTTTGGTGCTTGTTTCTTTTTCTTGTCGAGTTTTGAGTCATGCTGGAGGACAAGCATTGTTTAGGTGTGGGGGATTTGATGAGCTTGAAATTCATAACTATATTTCATGTGAATTTGGGCCGATTTGGAGGCATTGCGGAGTTTAATGGGGTATTTTTGCACTTGCAGAACGGAGATTGAGCTTGGAGCATAATGGGCTATTTTGGGTGATTTTGAAAGAAGTGGAAGCTGTGAGGAAGAGAAGTTAATGGGCTGGATTGAAAGAGTGATGAGGGCAAAGAATTTGGGTTGAATATTGAGACCCGAGATTTAATTACATTAAAAGGGATGTTCTTAATTAAAATTGGGTTTTAAATTTTTTAGTTGAGGTTTTGAATATTTTATTTTCGGTTTTATTTTGGTAACAACAGTGTGGGCCCAGTTTGATGAAAAGGAAGAGTTTATTAGGTTGGAAAAGCGAGCAGAGAAGAATTATCCATTATTCATTATTTTTTGCTGGAGTGGTGTGCGAGGGCGGGTAAGGAGCAGAAGGCAGCAATTTTGGGGGAGACTCCATTTGAGCAGCAAAGGTTGGGACAGCAGCCTTTGGGAAATTTTGGAGCAGCTCTCCTGCGGAAAACTACCACCATTTAGTAGTATTTCTAGTTCTTAATTTTTAGTTTTAAATCATGTCGCACAATTTATTTGATGATTTTCGTTTAATTATGAGTAGCTAAATTTTCTAGTCTAGCCAAGGGAATAAAAACCCTTCGATGTTACTTTAATCGTGAGATCGAATTGGTATTCATATTAATTGATTACTGGTTTTCTTATTTATTCTTGTGCATTTTTTTGAGGATTATTTGGCACTGTTTGCATAGCTGGTAGCATGCAGGCTTTCCTAGGTAATCCAATCCACTAGAATACACGAGGTTCGGTATTCCCTAGAGTCAATGAAACTAATTACGTGGTACGTAATTAGTTAGTTGAAAAGAATAAATAATCAATTGCAATTCAGCTAATTAGGTTAATTATAGTTTTACTGGGTCCTTGACTATCGTGAGGTTCTAGGGGGTTCCAGAATTGATCATCGATTATAGACGCAATTAACGGATGTTCCTTAATTGCTGGCTTAAATTAATAGGACTGAATTGTTAGGAGGTTCCGACAATGAAAACCGGTGTAACCAGTAGTTAGTTAATACATTTTTGCATCAAGGATCGATTAGTGCATCGAGGTGGTCCAATTCTCTTGACTAGACATTTTCCGAATTTGGATTTGATAAATTGTTAAATTTTCTGTCTTTAATTTAATTTGATTTTTGTTAGTTAGTTTAATTAAAAACAAACCCACCATCTTGGTTATGCATTTTTGACTAAATTTATTTCACTCTGATGCTCCCTTTGGATACGATCCTACTCGCATTATATTATTTTTAATAGTTTTTAAAATAGGTTTATTTTTAATTGGTGTGACAACCTATCATGGTGCTCGGCATTCATGAGTTGATCATTGTCGATCACCTGATGGTGACATGATCGTTGGAGCCAAAATCATCGGCGGCTAAGGCAAAGACGAACTATAAACTCTAGGAACGATAAAGTTCATCACATAATTTCATCACTCTCATTACCCACTAAACTAAATAACAAAGCTAGACAAAAACAGTATAGAACCTTTACATCTATATTTGAAATTCCAAAGAAAAAGTGATGTAATAACTGGAAATTATTAAGAGCAAAATGCAAAAATTCAAAGCACTAGCAAGGAACTAAAAGCACCTCTTCACTCAAAGGTCGACTCAAAGACGTGTGTAAAGGCTTGCTGCAGGTTCTCAACGCTCACATCCTTGCCACTGTCAACAAAATCAACAATCAACAATGGTGAATGTTGAAGCTCCACATGAAAATCCTACAACTGGAAGCAACTGGAGATGTATGAGTGGTGTGCCAAATGTGGCTTCGAGAATAAACAACTGAAATCCAAGATAAATTCAGCAATCTATAAGCAGCAAATGCCTGTCCAACAATCTTGGCCTATGAATCATTGCAGGTGTTGCCTAACTAAAGAGACACATTTGAAAACGTCGATGGGAGGCTATATTCGCTTCTGTTCCATGTATACAGCAGGAACATGTCGCCGGGGTTGCAAGCCTTTCCAACCAACAGTAGTAGACAGTTATGCTTCCAAATTGAACTCGAACAAAATTATTCAACAATCATTTAAAATTATAATTTTTTGTGGCTAAATTATTTAAAAATTATTCAAAGGATAATTTAGGAAGTTTGTTTTGAAAATAGGGCTACAATTAGTTAAAAATGGGCTACAAAATTATTTTTTATTAATGGGCTGATTTTGACTTGGTTAATCCATTTTAATTTTTTAGTCTTCAATTTTTTTTTCATATTATTGTAAAATTATTCATTTTTCGCGATTTGATCTATTTCACCAGGTTGATCTAAGTGATCAACTTTGACTTAAATTGATCTATTTGACATGTTTTGGGCTTTGAATTATTTTTTTATATTAATTATAATTTTTATAATTAATTTGGCCAATTTGACCCCAATGACATGTGTAGATTCTAGGGGGTTACTAGTTATTACCTTAATTTTTGGGACAGTAATCTATAAGTTTTGATAAAATTATCCTTTTACTTAAAAGAGAGAAAATAAAGAGTATTGTAGAGGGGTATTTTAATATAAATTGAGCTTTTAAGACAGTAGTATATAGGTTTTCACAAAATTGTACTTTTACTTAAAATAAAAAAAAGAAAAGGTATTATAGAGAGGATTTTTTTAATCTAAATTGAGGCCGTAGAGAATAAGTACTGGGACGGTAACTAATATAGTTATTGGGTAAACAGGGTCATATCAAACGAACACAAAAAACACTCGAATTAGTAAGAAAAAAAAAAATGCTTCTAGTCAAACAAGTCAACTTGAGTTAATGAACTGATTCAAGTGAAAATGGGTTGTTTGTGGGTAAACTTGTCAAATAATTTTATATCAAGTTCGAAAGAGTTTAAAAACCAAAAAAATAAATGAAACGGCTTGACTCGGGTCAAAATGAGTCAATAGAAAAATGGGTTGACCAGTTCAGATTGATTAAATGAAAAAAATAAATGTATATTAATATGAATGAGAGAAAAGGTTAGTGACAAAAAAAAATAATAAATAGATCAACTCTAATCAAAATGGGTAACCTAAGTGAAAATGGATTAGTTGGGATCAAATTCAATAATCACAAAAAGATGAGTTTGCAAACAAAGAAAAAATTCAAAAATAAAAAGTTCAATCGACCCAGTTTAAAATATGTTGAGATCAAATTGATCAAATTATGAAAAAAAATAAATAGTGTGAACAAAAGAATCAAAGATAAAAAAGTTAAACGGAATATCCAAATTAAAATAAATTGACTCATTCTAAAACGGGTCAGCCAAGGTCAAATTGAATAAAACAAGAACAAAAATAATTTTAGGAATGAAGCAAAGAAAGTCAAATTTTGTAAAAAGTCAAACAAATCTACCCTTTCTGTCGCAACAGGCCAACCCAAGTCAATTGGCCAAATGACAAAACAAATAATAATAATAATAATAATAATAATAATAATAATAATAATGGTAAGTCAATTACAAGAAAAGAAAATAAAAATTATAGGTAATATTCATTTTTTTTTCTTGGAATTTTTTTAATAAATTGGAAACAAAATGTTTAACAAACTAGACTAATTGACATATTTTAGTTTTGACTCAATTTGACTTGATAACAAATCGGCTATTATAGGTAAAAAACGGTCAGGACTCTATTTCGGCAGAGTTTTAACTTTGCGGGAGGCTGTGGGAGGCTGTGGTTTTAGTGTTTCTCGCCTGTCAGTCATCACCAAACAACTTGACGGGCTCGCTCAAAAACCACTCGTTTATCATTAATAAGAAATGGTCGTTTGGATTCGGTTTTTAACATGAAGAATGCTAAAAATGGCAGCAGGGCAGAAGTTGTCTGTGTTCTTGGTGTATAAATGGTGAAGTTGCCATCGTCATGTTTCTTGATTTCTCGAACTGGGTGGATTCCTGATGCGATAAGAATTAGAGTAGGGGGAATCGGTAAGACAAATCTCGCTGTCTCTGTGGGGATGGCTAATGTGCAATTCAATGTGATAATTGGTGTGTGGTACATATGATCTGCAAGGGTTCCGGGTTTTATTGACGGCATATGATTGTATTGTTGGAGGGCTGACATATTGATCCTTTTGATAATTGTATTGTTCCTTTTGCCACGACCTTTATTGGCCTTGGTTCGAATGGTATAGATTACTAACATTTTTGACTTTTAAAACTTGTATAGAGGCAGGAATGGCAAGCAAGAATACTCCTTTTGCAATACTTATATCATACCACTAGGAGTACCATATGAGAGTGGTACCCCTAGGAAAAAAATTAAAAAGTAAATTAATTATTGAGAGAGTGTTTACACTCTCTTCTTGAAAATAAGGAAACATAAATAAGGAAACATCATTTAATGAGATGTTTTCTTGAAAATAAGGAAACATAAATAAATTAATAAAGCTGTCATTTTACAACTCACCACTTTCCAAGTTAATGATAGTTATTTCAATTTTCTAGGGAAATTTAACATATTCAAAATTACCATCAATCCTCACAATAAGTGTATGAGTTTAGTGATATAACCCATCAACAACATCAAAGAAATGACAATTTACACGAAGAAATTAACCCATCAAAATACAAACTTGACAGTTCCAATAGATTAAAACCCACGTCGCCATTACATCACCATTTTGTACGATATTCCATCAATTCCATCAATCATCATCCGTCTCTTCGTCATCATCGTTCTTCATTTTGCCTGTACGTAAAGAGTTTTCCATCAATTTTGGACATATTCCATCAACTTTGGACATATTCCATCAACCAGAACAGATATCATACAACATTTTATTCCATCAAATTTGGACATATTCCATCAACCAGAACAGATATCATACAACATTTTATTCCATCGAGAAACAGTTTCACATAAGTAACATGATTACCATCAATTCCATCACCATATGTACGATATTCCATCACAAATTGTGATATTCCATCAACAACAACAGACTAAAAATAAGTGCAGGAGTTTAGTGATATAACCCATCAACTTTGGACATATTCCATCAACCAGAACAGATATCATACAACATTTTATTCCATCAAATTTGGACATATTCCATCAACCAGAACATATATCATACAACATTTTATTCCATCGAGAAATAGTTTCACATAAGTAACATGATTATCATCAATTCAATCACCATATGTACGATATTCCATCACAAATTGTGATATTCCATCAACAACAACAGACTAAAAATAAGTGCAGGAGTTTAGTGATATAACACATCAACTTTGGACATATTCCATCAACTTTGGACATATTCCATCAACCAAAAAAGATATCATACAATATTTTATTCCATCAAATTTGGACATATTCCATCAACCAGAACAGATATCATACAACATTTATTCCATCGAGAAACAGTTTCACATAAGTAACATTATTACCATCAATTCCATCACCATATGTACGATATTCCATCACAAATTGTGATATTCCATCAACAACAACAGACTAAAAATAAGTGCAGGAGTTTAGTGATATAACCCATCAACTTTGGACATATTCCATCAACTTTGGACATATTCCATCAACCAGAAAAGATATCATACAATATTTTATTCCATCAAATTTGGACATATTCCATCAACCAGAACAGATATCATACAACATTTTATTCCATCGAGAAACAGTTTCACATAAGTAACATGATTACCATCAATTCAATCACCATATATACGATATTCCATCACAAATTGTGATATTCCATCAACAACAACAGACTAAAAATAAGTGCAGGAGTTTAGTGATATAACCCATCAACTTTGGACATATTCCATCAACTTTGGACATATTCCATCAACCATAACAGATATCATACAACATTTTATTCCATCAAATTTGGATATATTCCATCAACCAGAACAGATATCATACAAAATTTTATTCCATCGAGAAACAGTTTCACATAAGTAACATGATTACCATCAATTCAATCACCATATGTACGATATTCCATCACAAATTGTGATATTCCATCAACAATAACAGACTAAAAATAAGTGCAGAAGTTTAGTGATATATTCCATCAACTTTGGACATATTCCATCAACTTTGGACATATTCCATCAACCAGAACATATATCATACAGCATTTTATTCCACAAATTTGGACATATTCCATCAACCAGAACAGATATCATACAACATTTTATTCTATCGAGAAACAGTTTCACATAAGTAACATGATTACCATCAATTCTATCACCATCTGTACGATATTCCATCACAAATTGTGATATTCCATCAACAACAACAGACTAAAAATAAGTGCAGCAGTTTAGTGATATAACCCATCAACAACAACAAAGAAATGACAATTTACACGAATTTGAAAAAACTTCAAACCATGAAATATAAATGCCAAGTAGAGACATTCAATTGTCAGAAAAAATTTCCAAAGAAAAACCATCCCTTCAATCGAAGAGCCCATGGTTCAGTAGCCATTCTAGTTTCGTTTGAATGGTTCAGTAGCCCATGGCTGATAAATAAATACTTTTATCATCATCATTTCTTCAATATTCCAGCTGCGATGCCTTCCCCATAACCCGAAACCAAAAATCAAAGAAAACAAAAGCTAAAACCTGGGGAAAAAGAAACACCGACCCATTCCATATTCTTCATCAAATATACAAAAAAAAACAAGAAGAAGCTAGAAGATTTGGAGATACCAATGGAGATTTGGAGCACATTTCCTCGTCAAACATCAATTATTACAAAAACCCAAAACTAGAAAACAACTCCTCTAATAACCAACAAATTATATAGAGAAAACCCAAGAAATATACATACCCACAGTTGAGATTTCTAAGGGACTCTTTCAAATCACCCAACATAAAAATCAAATCTTTACCATTTAAATTCTTCAAAAAAGGAAAAAACAAACAAAAATTAAAAAAGGCCCTTCTTACTAAATACTCAACATAAACTTTCTACTAATCCATATAAAACCTTACCTGGGTTTGATATTATTTATATTGGAAAGAAGTTGAAGAAAGAATGGCTCCAAAATTAATATGTCTGTCTTGGGAGATGGGCTTGGTTCTGCTGCTTTTATCTTCGACGGCGAACACGTATGGAGCTATACTAATGGGTTTAAGAGGAGTTTTTGTGGGTCGATTTAGGGGGACAAAATGGTTGCAGCTAGAATAGTAAACAAAAGGGTGTGAATGCAACACGGCCCATCTTGCTGCCGGAAAACTTCCCACCAATGCAGCCAATACCATTGCAAAAAATTTGCAGTAGCGTTGTAATTATCTCTATCCCCTCTTCAATTTCATCCCATCACGTTAAAATCCTACACTACAATATGACTTGATGACATTCATATTGGCTGCTGCTGATGAAGAAGAAGGAGAGAAAATGGATTAGGGTTTGGGGAAATAAAAGGATGCAGCATTAATTAATGGAGCAATTTTCAAAAAAAAAACTGCTGGATAAAGAAGAAAGAGAAAAAAGTGGAAATGAGGGTTTTGCAAACAAAAATTAGGCGCTTAAGGTAGTATAGAAGAGGAAAGTTGGGAAACATCATTTAATGAGATGTTTTGTATACAAATTCTCCTATTAGTACCATACTATTTGTACTCCTAGTTGTAGGAAAAAAATTGCCCTCCTTTTGTAATCATCTAAATGGTTATCATATTAATATATATTAAAAAAAATGTTAGGAAATCAATAAGTAGACTTTCTAAATAGTTTGAGAATATTTTTAATTAATTGATTTTTGTAATTCTAAAGTGAGATGAGACCATATTTTAAATACAAAAAGTGTAAGTTTTCCAATGTTTATGTGAGTTATATCAAATTTATCATTAGAGAAACTATCACGGCACCGCCAGATTACATGATTTACGACCACCATTCTCTTGTGTACTTATCATTTTTTGTAATTTTTTTTTCTTTTTTGTTTTTAAGTAGAGACCATCAAACGTTTGGCATTTAGCATTATTTTTGTTTTCATGGGCGTCTGGCCGTTGTTGCTTCCTTCAGTTTTTTTTTTTTTTTTTCCCAAAAAACAGTCTCGAAGCCCAGGCCAGGTAGACTGACAGGATTTGATACCCTGATATTTGATCAAAAGAATGCTGTGAAGCGTACAGGGAGCAGCGTATATGCTAAACTGATGTGTTTCCTTCAAGGAACAGGTTACCGATGGTAGCGTAACTGTCGGATTGATATGCTCTCAAAGGAATTACTTAAAGGTGACCAAATCTTGCTAACTATTCTATACGTTATCTTGACTGTGAGGGACTAACTGGCGGAAACAACAAGACCTCAGGGCACATGTTTATTTTATCTTCATCACGTGAATACAGTAAGAAGGTCGACGAATGGCTTGTGATTAGTTTGTCTGTCCTCAAGCACGTGGTATGATAGTCAACCTACACTATTATCCAAATAAAAGGGTTTGTGGTTTTCTCACAAGGAAAACTTACGATCTCGCAAGATCACTCTAAAAAGATATTTATTTTTATCAATATTCACGAAAGTCTACATTAATCTCACGTGTTTGAGGACTTTAAATAGGCATATAATGTGTTCTCTATCTGTTCTAAAAAGGCAATCTCTAATCCTAAGGAAAGAGAGATTGAAAAACAAAATTCTATTCTAACTCAATTTGAACCGTACAATTTTGACTACATTGAGTTAGAATTACACGAAAATATCCTAATCTAGAAGGAAAAACTCAGTAGACCTTATTTAGAATAAGATAGACTTCTAAAACCTGCAAGAGTTGTAATACAATAAACACACAAGAACCTGTAGGAAGAGATAGAGATCTCAAATGGACTTAGGGAGTGACATGTGCCTTCACGTGTTGGCATTTTCACTATAAACCCAATCTTTAACCTTTAATCTGGGCTTGGACTATAATCTAAGTTAACTCACAGAGTTTATCTTCGTTTAGTCTCGATATGTTAATGGGTTTGGGCCTTGAGCTAGTAAATGGGACTGGGCTTGCTAGGCCTTATGCTCGATCAGCAACTTTAAGGCTTCTTCAACCTTCTTCATTCTGTTTTGTGTCATGGGTCCAAATATGTCTACTAATGGCTCTATCTTGTACAAATTATAATCCACAACACTGAGGGCTCTCTTTGGATTTCGCATTTCCCCTATTCTCATTCCCCCGGGGGGGGGGGGGGGAGGGTTGCACAAACTTGTGGGAGAGGGAGAAGTGGCTATTGCTGCTTCTTCCTTTGGTGGAGGTTAGTCTATTTTGAGGTATTTATCATTCCCTCGTTGCTAGAAAGGATTCATTTTTGAATGTAACTCATCTACATAATCAAATAAAGATAAATAAGACATTAAATGCAGCTGAGATGTTATACTCATAGGGAAGTTCGAGCTTGTAAGAACTGTTGTTGATACGCTATAACACTCGAAAATGACCATATCATCGTGGGTGTAATTTAGTCCTTTGTGCTGTAGGAAATCTTTTCTTTCGTATGTGAACCTAGACCCAATCACCGGGTTCAAAGATTACTTCTTTTCGCCCTTTGTTAGCTTGGCGTACGTTGTGTTGAGTTTGCTTCTCAATGTTCTTATGAACTTGAGTATGCGACTTCTGCAATGCTTATGCTTTCTTGTCTCCATCCATATTAAGATACTCAAAAACAGGTATATGAGACAAATCAATAAGCGTTAGGGGGTTAAATCCATAGACAATTTTGAACAGTGAATAGTTAGTAATGTTATGCATAGTCCTGTTATAAGCGAATTCGCTATAGGCAGGCAATCTTCCCAAATTTTCAAATTCGTCTTGACTATGGTGCGTAACAGAGTTCTTAGTGTTACATTCATGACATCTATTTGACTATCTGTTTGAGGATAAGCAGTGGTAGAATACAGCAATTTCTTACATATTTTACCCCAAAGAGTTTTCCAAAAATAGCTTAGGAACTTTACATCTCTGTAAGAGACAATAGTCCAAGGCAATCCATGGAGCCTAACTATTCCTGCAAAACATAGGTTGACAATATGAACTACATCTAACGTTTTTATGCAAGGTATAAAGTGAGCCATTTTAGAAAAATGATCAACAACTACAAATACACTATCATTCCCACACTGAGATCGATGTAATCCTAAGATCAATTTCATCGAAATATCAATCCACGGGGAGGAAGGTATTGGTAAGGGGAGTACAAGCCATGAGACTTAGAGGTGGATTTCGCCATCCTATAGGCAAAACACTTGTCAACGATATTTTGGACATGCTTCTTCATGCTGGGCCAAAACAAGTGCTCCTGCAAAACAAGAAAAGCTTTGGCAACACTGAACCCATGAACCCACCACTATGAGCTTATAGGATTAGTATCTCACGAATGGAACAAGATGAATCACACAATTTCTTCTGACAAAATAGGAACCCATCTCGCTTATAGAACTTGTCTTGTGCACCTTGATCACAATCTGCATAGATGTCAACAAAGTGAGGATATGTAGAATAATATGACTTAATCCAACTAAACCTTATGGCTGTTAGGTTTGAATACATAAGCTATGCTTGTGTTGTACTTTTTTCCAGTTAATATATCGATTTAATGTTTTGTTTTATATGTTATGCATGTTTAGTCCATTTATATGATGTCGTTAGATGATGAGGTGTCTGGTGTGACACAATAGATCTTATCATTGGTTAAAAGACATAATATATAAATGATGTTCATAACCGAGACAGTTTTGGACACGCTTTCGGTTTAGGTTACAATGTGATTCGGATAATTGGTTTGTCTAAACTAATTGAATCATATAGATATGTCCGGGGCGGCATATTGAACTTGACCATTTAGAATGATTTGTCTTGTACTGATTTAATAGACAATTCGTTCTTAGTATTCTATCTCTTAATCCCTAGACTTGAGTGGGTATAAGGGTTAGACATAGTGTACTTTGATCTGCCAATGAGTGAGGTCATTTGTGGCCAATAGTCTCGGTAGGTTGAGTGCGCATGTTTAGTTACTTGGTGTGCTACTGCTTGTCGAAAGAAAACCATGTACCGGTGCGTCCGGGGTGATGGTGTTCCCGAGATGAGCTCGTTATATTTATTATACTAAACCAAACTGGTGGACTTATGTCCGGTATAGTAAAAAGGTCGAGTGGTACTAGACTCAGAATTAAAGAAGTTAATTAATTAATTTATTAGTAAATTAATAAATTAACGAGAACTAAATCTTTGATGTGGGGAGATTAAGAATGAATTAATTTAGTTGTTCCGGAAGCAATTCTGGTGTAGGATGGTAGTGCCAAAATTAATCCGTTAGTGGTACGATTAATTTTGTAGTTGGTTAATTGAATAAGTAGAATTAATTAATTAATTATTTCTAAGGGTTAATTAAGTATTAACAAAGTGGATTAATTAATTAATTAATTAAGTCTTAAATTTCAATTAGAATTAGAAAATTTCAGAGATTAGGAAATCTAATTGGATTTGGGTTATCTTATTAGATTAGTTACCTAATTGGATTTGGAAACTAATTAATTACCTAAACCCATTAGGAAGACCAATCCTAAACAAACTTGGGGTCTCTCTCGTAGCTCTATATATAGACAAGGGATTAACAATTCTACAACAGACAACTCATACATTTTCAAGACAAGAAAACTAGAGAGAGAAAACATTTTTCTCCCTCTTGAATAATTTTTGGACGGCAGGAAGCAAGTTCCGGCGGCGGCGACAGTTCAATTCAGGCGGCTTCAAGCTGTAGAATTTTTTCGACGAGTCCTTTTGTGTTGATTGCTGATCAATTCCTCGCTAGATCGTTGCCCACACAACGTGCGATCAAAGTCTTAAGTCATACAAGTGATCACCTGAGTAACACGCTTCAAGAGGTACTTTCTATGTTTCCGCTTTTATTAGAATTTATTTTGTTGTGTGATAAATCGAATGAGTACATACCAAGATCCTGCGCAATGTCATTTCAAGCAAGAATTGGAATAGCGATTGTGCTAGAGTCTAGGCCTGGTCAAAGATTCCGATTCTTAAATGCGTAGCACGAAAGTGAGTCGTTGACCAGACCCGGGCGGATAATCTTTCAATTGGTATCAGAGCCTGGTTTTTGGGTTTTGTGCTTGTTTGATTTATTACATAGTTTTATTTGCAGGTGGTTTAGAAATCCCGATTATTATGGTTGCATTTGTATGGTTTTTAATTAAACCCTGAGACATGTCCGGGTTTGATTTTATTATGAATGCTTGTATTAGTATAACCACGTGCAGGAAGTCGTGTAGGATTAGATCAAATATGTCGTAGGATTTTTTCTATGTAATTTCGATTTTAATTTTACTAGAAGCCTTGTAGTACGAGAATTTTTTGTAATCGAAGGCGTTATGGTGGGCAACTTGAATTCGTTGGTTTTGGGTTATCGTTAATTCATAAAAACCCAGGAAAACCCAGAACGAATTGCAAGAAGACCAAATAGCGTAGAAGAAGCGAAGTAGGAATCGAAGGTGGGCAACGGCGCCTGCGACAGCTCACCGGCGGGAGCCGCCGCCGGCACCGGCAGCACCAGCAAACTGCGGTAGCAGCAGCGCGTAAGAGCGCGTACACATAAAGCGTGCTGTGCGCGCGGCCCATTTGGCTCACGCGTTTTGGCCCTTTTTTCCTCCAGAGTTTTTTTTTTTTTATTGGAAATTGAATTTTTCAAGACTCAATCTATCTAGTGGCATGACGGGACACGAGATCAAGGTAGAAGAAAGAACAATTAAAACCATGATAGTCGGGAAATTTATTTTACGTATTTATTTCCCGAATTTATAGTTTTAGTTTTTGTGTTTTAATTTTTGTGCTGTATTTTAGATGCATGATTTTAAAGTATGGCTGGTTTTATGTTTGCACATAACTTAGGTTTAGTTAATTGCATGTTAAAACCGAAAAAACCCTCAATTTAGAAATTTAAGTGGGAGCGGGTTGGTTTAATATCCCCACAACCACCATTACGAGTTCATATGTGATGTGGGTGGACTTGCACGTTGGCATTAGGGCCTTCCTCCATTCGGATGAGTCCAACCATAAGATCGCTAGATTATGAATTTTTAAGTAAGATGACTAGAGTAAGTTTAACTAGGACAAATGCGATACCCTCTCCATCCGAGGTGTACTATCCTGAGGTAACAAGCTCGGAAGTCACGTAATGACACACACTTAGTGTACGATCTGTAGTATTCCTACCATCGAGGTTACGCTGCTTATTTGTACGGCTGAAAGTAATGACTATTAGCTACATTGATCAATAGATCATTTGGTCAGATAGTGTAGTTAATGAACTTGGTTCTTCTCAAATGAATGTGGGTTAGCGTAAGCGTCCATACTATCTTGGCTTGCGAGAATCATGGAGAATGATGTCGGTGAATTTAAATTATTATTTTGAGGAAAGTCAATAATTATTAGAATTTCATTGTTGTTTTCAAAATTATAGGATATACACTAAAACATTGTCTGTTTATTTATTTACAGTCTTCGATATGGCATTTAACCTTTAGCTACAATATTGAAAGACATAAAATTAACTGGTCTGAACTATATTGATTAGAGTCATAATTTGAACGTTGTCCTGATGCCTGAGAATACTCCTATGGGAGATCATATCATTGGCATGATTAGTAACATCGATGAGGTTGAGGTGGTGGGAAGCAAAATCGATGGTGAAACCAAAGTCAATATTGTCCTCCAGAACTTGCCTCAAAACTATGAGCAGTTTCGGTTGAACTATAACATGAATCAATTGTTGTGTACTTCATCCGAACTCTGAGTAGAGTTGGTGACGGCTAAAAGTCTTGTTTAAGAAAAGAAGCGAGTTTTAGTCGCAGTCAAAGCTTTAGAATCTTCTTCTGAACCTGAGGCTGGAAAGAAGAAGAGAAAGTTTGAGGGAATAGCTCAAAAGACACCTAAGCCAGAGATTGCAATGAAGAAGTCGAAAGACAAGTGCTTCAAGTGCAATCAGATGGGACATTGGAAATCAGATTGTCCAAAGCTTAAAAGCACGATAGTTTATGCCTTAATTACTAAGACATGTTTAGTAGCGATTCCCACAGATATTTGGTGTATGGATTCAGACGCCACTGACCATGTTTGTAATTCTTTGCAAGGGTTCCAAGTAACCCAGAAGCTTATAGAAGGCGAGTTGGAAGTCTACTTGGGTGACACTACAAGAGTGTCAGTAGAAGCAGTGGGAGTAGTTAGTTTAAATTTCGAAAATTATAGACTAGATTTACCAAATGGTCTTTATGTACCGAGTTTTAGAAAGAACCTTATTTCGGTTTCTAAACTCTTAAAGAATGGATTCAAGTTTATTTTTTCTTATAATACTGTTGTTGTTATAAAAGATGACAAACTTGTTTGTTCTAGTTAATTAGTAGATAATTTGTTTGTGGTTAAATCAAACTCCCATGTTGTGCAAAGTATAGAATTAAATAGCGCATCATCTAACACTAATAAGTGGAAAGAACCTTCTGAAATGAATCAAACCTATCATTGGCATCTCAGGCTAGGTTATATAAACCTTAGTATGATTCAAAGGTTTGTGAATGACGGACCTTTAAGTTCATTAGAGATTGACAGTTATTCAACTTGTGAATCTTGTTTGGAAGGTAAGATGACCAAGAGACCTTTAAGGAAAAAGGTTATAGACCTAAAGAAGTACTAGAGTTGATTCATTCTGACTTGTGTGGACCAATGTCAGTCCAAGCACGAGGTGGGTTTGAGTATTTCGTGATGTTCATGGATGATTACTCAAGATACGGATACATTTACCTAATACGCCACAAGTCCGAATGTTTTAGTAAATTTAAAGCCTGTAGGGCAGATGTGGAGAAGCATCATGGTAAAAGTATCAAGACACTGCGATCAGATTGTGGTAGTGAGTATCTGTCCCACGAATTTTGAGAATACCTCAGTGACGTCGGAATTCAGTCTCAATTGTCTGTATCTGGCATACCTCAGCAGAACGGTGTAACAGAAAAAAGGAACCGAACTCTTATGGAAATAGTTAGGTCAATGATGAGCTATAGTGATTTATCGAGTTCATTCTAGGGATATGCCTTAGAAACTGCAATATACATCCTTAATCTTGTACCATCTAAAACCTTGCCTTCAACCCCAGTAGAGTTGTGGAATGGGCATAAGCCCAGTCTAAGACATCTCAAAATTTGGGCTTGCCCAGCACATGTGCTTAAGGCAGATATGACTAAGTTAGATGCAAGAACGGAAGTAATGCTGTTTGTAGGATATCCTAGGGGAACAAAAGGTGGTCTGTTCTATAGTCCTAAAGATCAGAAGGTGATAGTTAGCACTAACGCCAGGTTTTTAGAGGAAGACTATATCATAGATCACAAGCCTAAGAGTAAAATAGTACTAAAAGAGCTTAGGAAACAATCTGATAATCCTGATGCACTAGCACAAGTAGATACACCACATACTGCACAAGATGATGCACCTACACAGGTGGTGCCTCTTCGTAGTGGGAGGGTTGTAAGACAGCCCGACAGGTTCATTGGTGTGGGAGAGGCTTCAGACCTAGTCCCAGGCGCACCTGAGCCTGACCCAGTGAACTACAATGAGGCTCTCTGAGATAAAGATGCAGAATCTTGGTGAAAAGCAATGATATCCGAGATAAGGTCATGGTCCACAATCAAGTCCGGGAGCTTGTGGACCTGCCTGATGGTTTTAAATCCATTGGGTGTAAGTGGGTTTGCAAACGGAAGAGAGGACCTGACAGAAAGGTTGAAACCTTTAAAGCTAGGCTTGTGGCGAAGGGGTATACTCAGAAAGAGGTAATCGATTATGTGGAAAGCTTCTCCCTGGTAGCTATGCTTAAGTCGATCCGGATTCTCTTTGCCATAGCTGCTCATTTAGATTATGAGATATGGCAGATGGATGTCAAGACAGCTTTCCTTAAAGGAAGTCTTGAGGGAACCATCTTCATGCAGCAACCAGAGGGATTCATTGAAAAAGGCCAAGAGCATAAGGTTTGCATGCTTAAGAGGTCCATTTACGGACTTAAGCAGGCATCCAGATATTGGAACATCCTGTTTGATGAGGTAATCCAAGCCTATGGATTTACTCAGTGCCCGGATGAACAATGTGTATACCGCAGATGTGATGGAAATGTGGTGGTGTTTCTTGTGCTTTACGTAGATGACATTTTACTAATTGGCAACAATAAGAAAGTTTTATCAGACGTAAAGGCATGACTGTCCAAATAATTTGATATGAAGGAATTAGGAGAAGTGAGACATATCCTTGGGATCAAGATAATTCGAAATCGTAGGAAACGTTCATTAATGCTCTCTCAAGATTCATACATAGATACGATTCTGGCCCGTTTTA
The DNA here is from genome assembly GCA_030378225.1 of Knoxia roxburghii. NCBI lineage: Eukaryota > Viridiplantae > Streptophyta > Magnoliopsida > Gentianales > Rubiaceae > Knoxia > Knoxia roxburghii. The sequence goes on along the minus strand of CM059420.1, from coordinate 35,658,072 downwards.
ATATGCAAAACTCCAAGAAAGTTTTTCTACCTTTCAGACACGGAGTGCATCTATCTAAAGAATAGTCTCCCGAGACTGTTGAGGAGATAGAGGCCATGAAGACAGTTCCTTATGCTTCAGCAGTAGGAAGTTTCATATATGCCATGTTGTGTACAAGGCCTGATATCTGTTATGCCTTTTGCATTGTAAGCAGATATCAGAGTAACTCCGGGAAAACTCATTGGGAGGCAATAAAATTCATTCTCAAGTATTTGCACAGAATGAGAGACCTAGTGTTGGTCTATCAGGCGCCTGAGCTGGTACCCCGAGGTTACACGATTCAGATTTCCAAGGCGACAGGGACAAGAGCAAATCTACCTCAGGGTATGTGTTTACATTAGGAGGTGGAGCCATAATTTGGCGAAGTGTCAAGCAGAAATACATGGCGGACTCTACTATGGAGGCTGAATACGTTGTCGTATCAGAGGCAGCGAAAGAAGCAGTGTGGCTCAAGAACTTCCTAGTGGACTTATATGTGATTCTTGGTTTGCAGAAGTTAATCACAGTGTACTGTGATAACAACGGTGTAGTAGCAAACTCGAAGGAACCACGCGCCCACAAGGCGAGTAAACACATACAGCGCAAGTACCACTTGATACGAGATATCGTCAAGAGGGAAGACGTGGTCGTGGCAAATATAGCATCAGAAGATAACCTTGCATATCCTTTCACGAAAACGTTGACTTCAAAAGTCTCTGAGACTTACGTGGAGGGCATGTGGATCAGATACTTAGGAGAGCCATGATTGTTTTTCTAGATATATTGCAGAGTGTAAAAGATGAATGTAGTTATATACTTAAAGCACAGCTTAAGTATTAGTTGGAGATTGTTAGGTTTGAATACATAAGCTATGCTAGTATTGTACTTTTTCCGAGTTAATATATCCATTTAATGTTTTGGTTTATATGTTATGCATGTTTAGTCCATTTATATTATGTAGTTAGATGATGAGGTGACTGGTGTGACACAGTAGATCTCATCATTGGTTAAAATACATAATATATAAATGAGGTTTGTAACCGAGACAGTTTTGGACATGCTGTCGGTTTAGGTTACAATGTGATTTGGATAATTGGTTTGTCTAAACTAATTGAATCATATAGATATGCCCGGGGCATATTGAACTTGACCATTTAGAATGATTTGTCTTGTACTTATTTAATAGACAATTTGTTCTTAGTATTCTATCTCTTAATCCCTAGACTTGAGCGGGCATGAGGATTAGACATAGTATACTTTGATCTGCCAACGAGTGAGGTTATTTGTGGCCAATAGTCTCGGTGGGTTGAGTGCGCGTGTTTTGTTACATGATGTGCTGCTGCTTGTCGAAAGGAAACAATGTACCGGTGCATCCGGGGTGATGGTGCTCCCGAGATGAGTTCGTTATGTTTATTATACTAAACCCAGCTGGTGGACTTATGTCCGGTATAGTAAACAAATCGAGTGGTACTAGTCTCGAAATTAGAGAAGTTAATTAATTAATTTATTAGTAAATTAATAAATTAACGAGCACTAAATCTTTAATGTGGGGAGATTAAGAATAAATTAATTTAGTTGTACCGGAAGCAATTCTGGTGTCGAATGGTAGTGCCAAAATTAATCTGTTAGTAGTACGATTAATTTTGTATTGGGTTAGTTGAATAAGTAGAATTAATTAATTAATTAATTAATATTCCTAAGGGTTAATTAAGTAATTAACAAAGTAGAATTATTTAATTAATTAATTAAGTCATAAGTTTCAGCCAATTAGTAAAATATCATCTACGTAAAGCACAATAAACACCGCCGTGTTTCCATCACGTCTACGGTACACACATTGCTCATCCGGAAACTGAGTAAATTCATAGGACTAGATTACCATGTAATTACTAAGTTATGAGAGAAACACATAACTTTACACATAGTAGTGAGAATTGTAGAGAGAAGTTAGAGAGAGAAAATTTAAATTATGCTAGTTTACTTTAGAACCATGGTGTCCTAAGTTAGATCTATGGATTTTCACCACTCTAAGTGATAGAATAAGTGAAAATCCCATGTAGATAGGATGAATTTTGTCAATTCCATCGTGGAATCTCACCTAAACTTGAATTTGCATCTTGGGTTTAGTAATTTTCATAGCCAAATTATAATTTTGGTCCCTTATAATAGGTCTTGTACCACTTTTGATCCCAATTTACGAGGATACTTTTAGTCCTCTAACTTTGTTTTATTAGCATTTTCAATCTTTTTTGATAAAAATACCCTTTCACTAACAGTTGAATAACACTTTTTTTTCTCAGAATAGTCCCCTAATCACTGTAGATTAGTTCAACCGATGTTTGCACCTTTCATATTGAATTTGTCAAATTTGAGGTACAAAAGAGGAGCTTCCCCTATACAAACACTAGCAAGGGGGGAAGTATGCAGAACTACCTCCATACAAAATAAAACTAGTACAACTATTGTACCTATACATTCACATTTCTATGTTAGAATTCAAGCAAAACTTGGAAGGCCGAGCTAAAATGCAGCTAACCAATAGATACAACCCAAAAGCCAGAAGCCATCTATACTACAAAAGCACCAAAAACGAAACTAACAGTGCTACAGAAGCACTAGGAATCCAACAAAAACTACCTCAATCCAAAAGACATCTATATTCCGAAGCCAATAACCAACTATGCAAAATGAGACTTAATACCATCCAAGTTACCAGCAACAAAAATTCCAAACTAAAGTCCATACAATTTTATAAAGCATAACCTATCCAATATATCCAAAGTAGGCATTACCAATGCCACTAATGTTGGAGAGATTTTACCTTGATTCTTACCGACCGGCAGGATGCTTGAGGCCTGTCCCAATCTACCAGATTTTTACAGGAATGAAGCCATCAAAACACTCACGGTTGAATAACACTCAAAACCTTTTGACTAATGGTTTGACCACCCCCAATTAATTTTATCTTTTAGTCTTTTGACCTTTTTTCATTAGCATTTTCATTTCTTTTTGATGAAAATACCATTTAACTAATGGTGACTAAACCTCAAAACCCTTTGACTAACGGTTTGACCACCCCCGCCGTCGCTGTCACCACTGACACCTCTACCATCGCCACCACCATGCCTTTACCACCCCACCCGCCGCCACCACCCCCTTCCCTCCCGCCGCCCTACCTCCGCCTCGCCACCACTACCACCTCGCTGCCACCACTATTGTCGCCAAAGTTTCTACAAACCCGTCCTATAGCCGCTACTCGCCTTTCCCCTCATTCTCCGCATCTGATAAAAAGGTGTAAACAAATGGCAGTGGCTAGCGGAGAGAGATGGTGATGGTTGCGATTGAGGGAGTCCAACAGTGGTCGGGGTGGTGGTGGTGGCGGCGGCGGCTGCGACGACGATGGGGGTGGTCAAACCCTTGTTCAAAGGGTTTTGAGGGTTAGTCAACCATTAGTCAAAGGATATTTTCATAAAAAATGACTAAAAATGCTAATAAAAAAGTTAAAGGACTAAAAGTGTCCCCGTAAAATTAATTAAGGTGGTCAAACCGTTAGTCAAAGGGTTTTGAGAGTTAGTCAACCGTTAGTCAAATGATATTTTCATAAAAATGACTAAAAATGCTAATAAAAAAAAGTTAAGGGACTAAAAGTGTCCCGTCAAATTAATTGGGATAAAAAGTAGTAGAAGGCCTATTATAAGGGACCAAATTGTAATTTGGCCAATTTTCATTTAATTTATGAGAAAAGCCTAACCTTCTATTTTCAATCTCAGTTTTATGGTGTTATTTTCTATGAGCTTGCTTTAATTTATCTCGCACATGTGATTTTTATTAAGAATTATGATGGATTATTATGAATTGTGATTTGTTATAGTGATTTAGTGTGATTTTGTTTTGGGCATATAGAATTGTGCTTTTGCTAGTATTGGGCTTTGGTCCATTGTCACGTTTTTACTATTTGTATAACAAAATTACTATTTGTATAACAAAAAATGTCCAAATTACCCCCGATATGAAATAACTGAAAATTTTTTTGATAAAAAACGCTGCGCATTGCCGAACTGAAGGGTAAAAAACGCAAATTTGGTATGGAAATGAACAAAAAAACGCCTAAAGGTCTTGTGGAAATTATATATAAACGCTAAAACGTAGCGAAGACCTCTACCAAAAACGCCGAAATGTAGCGTTTATTTGTCGAAAAACGCTAAAGTAATGCGTTTATAGCACCTAAAACGCTAAAATATAGCGTTTCATGCAAGAAAAAACGCTAAAGTATAACCGAAAAACATAGCTCGCTCGTTAAATAGTAGCGTTTGTGACGGGTTTTGTTAAAAAACGGACCGAACAAATATGAACAGACCAAATATTCACAACAAATTACATCATATCATATCATAACCTTTGTACATTCTCTGTACAAAAGGTTCCCTTACAAATATTGCCAACTGCCATTCGTATTGAAGGTTTCGTCAAATCATATCCATCTGCCATTCGTATTGTACAACTTTCGATTGACATTCTTCACGAAATGGTAAGTTTGCTACCCGTTATGTAATTTTGTATTTTGCAGCGTTTTTTTGCCCTAAAACGCCTCTTATTAGCGTTTTAGTCACCTGAAACGCAAATATGTGGCGTTTTGTGTGAAGTTAAACGCCACGTATTAGCGTTTTAGTCACCATCAACGCAAATTAGTGGCGTTTTGTGTAAGTAAAACGCCACTTATTAGCGTTTTAATCACCATAAACGCTAATGTGCGGCGTTTTTTGTCAGATAAAACGCCAAATTGTGGCGTTTTATGCATTTAATTTAGGAAAATTGTTGCGAAATTAGGGTATTTATGTGAAATCCGTAGCGTTTTTAGTTAAATTTTTTGTGAAATGGAGCGTTTGTTTGTATAGTTACGTGAAATACGTTGCGTTTTTTTAAGATTGCATATGTAAAGTGAAGCGTTTTTTATATCGTTTGTAACAATATGGATTTGGATTTCTGACTATACAGGACGATGATTCGAATATTAGCACACATGATGATTACGAGCAGGAACAGGATAATGAGGATGACGAGGGGGGTGAGGATGAGGACATTGGGGCAGATCTAAGTGAATATTTTAGGATAGATATGGATTTTGCAAGTGTGGAGGCTGCATTTACGTTTTGCTATCCTATAGCTAATAGCCTGCAGTTTGCGCTTTCGAAGCAAGGCGGAAGTGGCTCGACGTATTATTTTAGGTGCAGTCGATGGAAAGATCCATTGAAGGAGCCTCTCCCCACCATACGGTTGAACACGAAAAGATGCGGATGTAAATGTCCGTTCAAGTTGACTGTCAAGAAGGTTGTTAATGAGCGTTACAGTGTGCTTGTTACGCCAGGGGTATCGTCCACACATAATCATCCTGGTATGAATATTTTTCGCTATTGAATATGTTATATTATTTTTCATATAATTAGCATTTTCTTATATTCTTATTACTAATTTTTGTAGGTATAAGGCATCCATATGGGCACCGGCAGTTGAGCGGTTTCTCGAAAGAGGCAAAGGCTGAGGCTAAACGCATGCTTTGTTTCAATGTGAGACCAAAAAGCGTTTGGGAAGCTATTCATCAGCAGTTTCCCGAAGACAATGTACAGATAAGGCAGGTCTACAATTTGAAGGAAGATATGAAGAAAGATGGATTGGATGGTAGGAATATTGGGCAGCAATTTTTGCATTTGGCTCGCGAGAAGAAATATTTTGTTCGGATTATCACTGACGAGGCCACTAATGCGATCACACATGCATTCATCGCTCATCCTACATCAATTCAGATGTTCAACAGGTGGTATTGGGTTGTAGTGGTTGATTCAACCTACAAGACCAACAAGTACAAAATGCCAGTCGTTGAGATGATCGGTATGACTCCCACCAATAAGAACTTCAATATTGCTTTTGCCATTGTTAAGGATGAGACAAAAGAAACATATGATTGGGTAATGAAAAACTTGAGGGAATTGTTGCCCAGTAATGTGGAACCAAGTGTTGTTGTCTCAGATAGGGAGTTGGGTTTGTTGCAGCCTATTAAGGATCACTTTCCATCTTGCAATCACTTGTTATGTCGGTGGCATATTGACCGTGATGTTGCCATTTGGTTGGAAAAAAATGTTGGTAGGAGGAATGTGGACACGGCCACTGATATATATAGTAATTGGTGGAAGAAAATTATCATGGCTCCCACAGTTGAAAGGTTTAACCAAGTGTTGGTCGAATTCAAGGTTACATACTCTATGGTTGAGCCTTTAGTTGTTGATTATTTGGAGGGGACGTGGTTCATTCATAAGGAGAAATTCTGTCGGGCCTGGACGGACACATTTCAACACTTTGGTAATACGGCAACTAACAGGGTTGAGGCTTCCCATGCTGCATTGAAAGATTGGCTTCATTCTTCCACCAATTCTCTCGACACGTTGCTCATGAAGATCGACTCTCATCTCACGCATCTGTTTCCTCACATCGCGTAAGTGCAATAACCGCGTTCGATTATTTATTTAATGTCATAATTTTATTATAATTTTATTGTATGTTAAAACTATAACAGTGGGTCGCTCGAGTCTTCTACTGCCACGACACAAACCAATAGGATGGGGTTTCCATACTGTTACTTGAACAAATACGTTTCGCATCACTGCCTGAATTTGGTAAGCAAACAAGTTGAAAAAAAGGATAGGTTGGCAGGCGAAGTTATAGATAGGTGTGGATGCGTGTGCAAGGTGACTCTTGGGATTCCTTGTGCATGTGATATATACAAGGCACAGGAATCGACCGCATATCAATTGCTCCCATTAGTCCACGAGTTCTGGCAGAGATTGACAATTGTACCCTCCCAAAGGGATTCGAATAATCTGAATGAGGACATCAGGTACATTTTACTTATGTTTGGTAGCTATATGAAATTTGTTTTATTTTTTGTAATTTTACATTTGGATGCTGATTGAAAATAATGTTTCATCAAGGTTTTTCAATGAGGAAGTCATTCCTGCTGTTAACACAAGTCCGTCATTCTTGGCTCGTCTTCTTAATATGGCTTATGTGGAAGAGATGCACGCTGATATGTCTAGTGCAGCTGAGCCATCGGTTGAGGGTACTCATAGGGGAAGGCCGCCGAGTAGACTGCACCATTCAGTTATGCGTGAGTGGAGTGGACGGGAAAGAGCGACACGTGGATCACGTGCTAGGGGTCGGTCAAATTCAAGTGGAAGATCAACTGGGCGCACATCAAACAATACGACGGACTCCTCTATTGAGTCTCCATTACGCGAAGGTAAATATTGTTAGTGATGTTGCACGAATTTATTTATTTACAAATTTAATTAAATTATGGTCATTCTATTTTATTTAACACTTTAGGATTTGGACAAGATGTACCATGCGTACCAGTGTTTTTTCGGCATTACTGTACTGGATGGTCGGATGTCATTGGAGATGGAAATTGTGGGTTCAGAGTGATTGCTAGTTACCTATCAGGCGGACAGCACAATTGGAAATTGTCGCGTAGAGCACTTGTTGGGGAGATCGTTCGTGATCCGCAAAGGTATGCAGGTTTGTTTGCAGTTGTGGAAGAGAGACCTGCTGACGGTGATCATTTGGGTGCCGTTATCAGGCGTTTACGTTATCAAGGTAGAAGTTGTTCTGAAGCCTACTGGATGGCCACACCCACTGACTTGTTCCCACTTGCAACGCATGCTAATGCCGTGGTACTGCACCTCAGCCGTTCGGAGCCGATGGCGAATTATACCATATTACCCTTGGATGCTGGAGAGGACGAAACCCGCCCGGAGAGACAGATAGCAATTGCTCACGTGGGTGGTAATCATTACGTTCGTGTTGATGTTCTTGATGATTGTCCCCTTCCGCCACTGCACGTTGTTTGGCGCGATCACTGCAACCAAGCGACCGTTGGACGTTGGCCTAATATTTTCAGAATGCGTTTTAGGCTATGGGTAAATCGTCGTGATGCTTAGCGGCTTCAGTGTACTGTGAATTTTTTTTTTGGTATTATATGATTGTTTGCTTTGGTATTATATCATTTTTTGGTATTATATTGGTGGTATTCACATTCATGACATATAACTAAACAAACACAAACAATAAATGTAATGCACAAAGTACTGATATAGAAATGGTGCTGATGTCATAAAAAAATATACAAATGTATACAAAATGTCAAACATATAAAAATACATAAGGGCTCAATCGGCCAGGTCAAATCGCTGCTCAAAATCCGCAATCAGACCAGAATACTCGTCGTGCAGGTCCGGTGCTCGATCTCGCAGCTGATCCAGCAACCGGTGATGCACGCCCAGCACATCGCTAACCCACTACAAAAAATACACACAATTACATCAATTATTCATGTTGAACAATATAATAAAATATATTACACATTTGATAAACAAAAATACTTACGTATTCCGATGACGATCGGCGTGGCTGTGGCTGATCCGGTGGGGGCCCTATGACGTACGGATGGGAGCGGGGTACGAACCACTCCATATATCCGTCCACGCAGGCACTATATCGGACGCCGTGCCCTGTCTGTGCACGGTGCACAAAATATATAGGCCCGGTAGCCGGATACGCGTCCCACTCGGACTCCGCATATGTCCGTGGGTGGTGCACTACGTACCCACTGCCCCCGTATCCCCTGTACGTCCCATCCGTGGCCGGAATGAATGGTCTGGGGATCCACTGCACGTACCCTAACTGACGCGCACACCGGTCTGGCATGTACGGCTCTATATCCTCCCGGTATGCAATGAGTCCGCGGTACTGGGTCCTCGGTGTGCGCGTGACAGCAGCGCGACCGTATGGCATCCATACAACCTGTAACAAAATTTTCCAATTACATTTCCTATGTTTTTTATATATACATTTAAGTAAATTAATTTTGATTTACTTACATCGTCCGGCGACAAGGCATCCAGTGCCTCCCGGAAAAGCGCCAGTCTGTCATCCTTGTTGCGTGGTGCGTCGACCGTCCATCTGCTGGCCCGCGGCCGCTCAGGGTGCACTGACAGAGGCCTGGCATTACTCCTGAAAGATGGAAAATGCTCGTAGATCCAGGCCTGTAGCAACGTCAAGCAACCCGCAACGCTCGACGTGCCATGACGACTAGCAGCACCTAAGTGTCTATATAGGTACGCTAGCGTCGCCGTGCCCCACGCGTACTCGCCAACCTGAGCCATCCCGCCCCGCAGCTCCAAAACAGGGCCTGGCATGAACTTATTGGAACTCTTGTCTGTAAACAGACAGGTCCCAATAGTAGTCCATAGAAAAACTGCAACGTCCGAGTCGGGCCGGGGTCTACGCTTACAGAGCTCTATCACCCGCTCGGTCGAGAATGCCCCATTCTCGAATAACGCCTTCTCGATGTGCTGGTCCGGAGGTATCTCGAGCAAATCTCTAGCCAACGCTAATAGGGTGGCGGTATCAGAGGACTGGGTAATCAACCGACCCTCTATCGGTAGACGCATAATCTCCCACACGTCGTGGAGAAGTATCGTCATCTCACCGAATGGTAGATGGAAGGTATTGGTGTCCGGCTGCCACCTCTCCAAAAATGCGCATATCAGTGGCGCGTCTATATGCCTAAACAAAATGCTGGGAATATGTCCCAGCCCTGTCTGGCTAAGTATCTGAGCCCCTAGGGGTGACATACCGCGCACCCAAGAAACTAAGGAATCGTACATCAACCCCCTATTGTGACACCTAATAGGGGCTCTACCCCCCGTCTCACTAAACCTAGATACGACGTGTCCTAAAAAACTAGGAATCACCGTCGCATCGATCGGACCACCCTCGACTGGTCCAGTGACTAACCAGCTCGTGTCATCCTTCTTCCGCTTTTTAGGAATCGCTATATTTATCAAATTAATATATATAATTAATTTAACTAATTAACAAAATAAACAAATAAAACATAATTTAATAATTACTCATGTTATACAATAAATGAAACATTCATAAATATTTTAACAATTTACCCAATGAAGAAACAAAAAAGACAAATTAATAACATATATAAACAAATATAACATATTTTCACTAAATAGCCAAACTAGCAAATAAATAAACAAATTCATCATAAAGTAAATAGCTCAATAAATATTTCATTTTATAAAACAATATAACATAATTTAACTAAGTAATCATATTACCAAATAAATTAACAATTAAATAATAATTTAAAAATTTACTTAAGTAATAATAGTATTAACAAATAATACATAACTTACATAATTCACAAATTAGACAAATAGATCAATTAAATAAACGTAATTAACAAATCAATATCGCGTACCTGCAGAGGGCTCCGCCCGCTGCTGCTGCTGCATACCAGACTGCTGCTGCTGGCTCGATCTCGGAGGCTCCTCGTGAGCCTCCTCCTCCTCTGACCGATCGTCCTCGTCGCTCGGCGAGGCATCGTCCTCGTCCCTCAGATGGAACGCCGACTCCCCGATGACGATCCCTCGACCGCCACCCCTGGATCGGCCACCTCGAGTACGAGGTCTCTGGGCTGCCATCTTCTGCCTTCTGGCAGAAACTGTGGGCCTCTGTCTCTCCTCAACGATCGAAGGAGGAACGCGCGGTTTAACCTTACCGCCACCCTGAAAAATGTAATTCAAATATATATTAATACACATACATTTTCTATTATATAAATATTTAAACCCGCATAAGAAGAAATATAGTAAATGACAGCTTTTGGATATGAGTCAAACGCTCAAATCCAGCATTTGACTCAAAGTCAAACGCCATATACTGGCGTTTGACTTAAAGTCGAACGCCAGAATATAGCGTTTGACTTTGAGTCAAACGCTAGTACCCGGCGTTTGACTCTCACCCAAACGCCCCCTGTCAGCGTTTGGGTCCGATACCAACGCCGCCGATCGGCGGTTACCTTCGAAACCAACGCCGCCGATCGGCGGTCAAATTCATCTAAAAGCCGCCTATCGGCGTTTGACTTCACATTTAACGCCTCAAATTGGCGTTTGAACTACTAATCAACGCCGCCTATCGGCGTTTATTTTCCAAACAGCGCCGCCGATCGGCGTTTATTTTCCAAACAACGCCGCCGATCGGCGGTTTATAACCTAAAACAGCGGACAATTTCCGATCCAAACCCACAAAAAATGCGAATCATTCCTACTCTAACGCTCAACACAACCGATTCTACTTCAATCCAACAGCAAACGTTCATAAAAAATTTAAAACATCAAATCAACACAAGATTAAAATGGTAAGGAATTTATACCCGAATGTGTAGCCCTTTTCCCGCGCCATGACCCTTCGAAGATCCAGCACCACCCGCGTCCATTTCGCTAATCTATACCGAATCTTGTAAACACTTTACAGTTTTTTTTCGCGTTTTCCTTATGTCTGAGGCGTTTCTGCGGCGTTTCTGCGGCCGAAATAACCACTTCTGCGGCGTTCCTTGTTCCTTTTATTTTTTTTTCAAACTGACGGACTTAAACGCTGCCTTTTAGCGAGCGAGGATCAATATAACGCTACATTTTGGCGTTTGATATCAGTTTTTACGCTGCATTTTAGCGTTTTTACAGGGATAAACGCTACGTTTTAGCGTTTTTTTCCTCCAATTTCGCATTGTTTTAGCGTTTTTAAATCCCGTTTTCACTACGTTTTAGCGTTTTTTCCGATTATGTCGTTAAGGTTTAGCGTTTTTTTGGGGTTTTTTCATTAAACGTTAACGTTTCTGTCCCTTTTTTTGGAAATACGCAGCGTTTTTTTCCTCCTGTCTTTCCACCAGGGGTAATTTGGACATTTTTTGTTATACAAATAGTAATTTTGTTATACAAATAGCAATTCAGAGGATATAATTGTTAAGTTGAATTGGGTTTAAGGCTAGAAACCTTAAGGTTGGACCTTATTACTTTAATTTGAATGGGTAATTGATATTGAGATGTGATTGACAAATTGGCAAAAGAATAGTGACTTGCATAGATTAATCTGGGTTGACTATTTTTTAGAAGTTAAATTGAGCTTGAATCATCTAGAATGTAAGCTTAATTATACTCAATACCCTAAATTTGGATAAGACTCATAGTATGGTAACACTTAATTAGAACATAAAAATCTATAATTCTAAGTAAGGAAGCATGATTTGATCCTTTTGATCTTGAATGAGTGGAAACACCGTCTTTTACATCTTGATTATCTTCTTTAATTATTTGCATTTTATGATTTTAATTTGCAAACAAAAATAAAAATCACTTTTTACTTGCTTTCCAAAAACAAAAGAGAAATTACAAATAATTTCACTATCCCTTGGGTACGATCCTTAAATACTACTTTATTCTGTGTTTTTTAATGTTTATAAATATTGTTTTGTTGCCTGAGACGACGCGCACCAGGATGACAAATGCGCATACTTGCAATATATATAAATATACGTTACAATATAATTTTATGTAAAATTAAGATCGTAAAAATACTGTTAGAAAAACTGTATATATTTATACGAGTATACATTACAATATAATTTTATATCAATTTAGGATCGTAAAAATACTATTACAAAGATTATACATATGTAACTTAACTTTATGTCTTATCTGTTTTTTTTTTTTTTTTTTAACCAATCGCCATTTAACACCAGGCACACTTTACCAAAAAGTGGCCATAATAATATTCCACATATTTAAAAAGGATGACCACCACATTCCTCAAAATTTGGACACACAAAGTATAAATGAACAAGAGAGGCTTCTCTAAGCAAGCAGAAAATTGGACACAACAGTTACAACAACTGCGCAGCAGTATTGAGTGTTTGAGCCAAGCTGAGTTGCGTTCTTGCGATGCTTGATAAGTAAAGTACAAGTGAATGGTCCTGGAAACTATCATTTACAAGTTCATTAAAAACTTGAACTGAAAATTTAGGCAAGGATGTTGCTACAGTATGTGATATAAATCTTCCAATGTTATTTTTAGGTGCGACACGCCCTTCCACAACATCATCCACGTATTTGTAAACATCATCGCTTAAAGCAAGCAACCTTTCCATCCCATCCAGATCACCAGGCAGTCTGTCAAATCCAACTCGCTCAGCTTCCACTATGCATAGGTCAAGTGCAATTTCTTGAAATTGGGCAGCAAGTTGCTCATCTCCAAGAGACAAATTAACAGATACGAAAGCTTTAATAGTACGCCAGCCTTCATCTGCGAAGCTTGTATCAACAGTCAAATGAATGGGATTTGTAACTTCCCTAGAGTAAAAATCATGGATTAAAGCACTACCCTTGTGACCCCAGATCCAGTAAAAAACCATCCAACAATAGCTTCACTTGGGTTCACCTTTTGCTGAGACGAGAGCATATTGTGATGGTAATCAATGTCCAATGCAACCTCATCTGACCATTCGTTATGAGGAACGGAATAGGAGTTGCGAATATCAACGGTACCGTCGGCCAAAACAGTGCCAAGAAGAGTACCAATCACATGCTCGGCCTGGTCACGTCGTGATAGGCTTTATAGGCCACGTCGTTCAGTTAGAAACAAGCAGCAACCCAATTGGAAGAAAGACTTTGTGGGGTCATTAGTTACTACACGTTTTACCCATTTTATATAAACGTTAGGTTCGTGTGTTAGTTCCTGACAGATAGGGATTTACCTATCTCTTATATAATTTTAAATGCACAGTCAATGACTCTGTGAAAGTCAAGTAAAAGTTCATTATTCTCTGCTTTTTTAAAAATTTTCTGGAGTTCTGGGATCCACTCGAAACGATCCTAACATTTGGTGCTCTAGTTGGGAGACCATGCCACCCCGCAAAGAACAATCGGAAGCTTCATCTTCATCATTGGAAGACATTGTTCATGCATTAGCAAAAATCACATGAACAAAACCAGAAAATGGCTGCTGACATTCAAGCTCTTACCACTATTGTTGGCACTTTGCATCTGCAATTTGGCCAGGCCATAGACCCATCCCCCTCATTTCGGTCAGAGAAAACAGAATCCAGCAACCATCCACACCAACCAAATTCTCCATTCACAAACATCAAACCACCAAAAATCCACCTGAACAAATTTGATGGCGTAGAACCCCTAGATTGGTTATTCCAGGCAGACCAATATTTTGAGTTCTACCAAATCTTACCTCATCAACGATTACCCATAATTTCCTTCTACCTACAAGGAAAGGCTCTCAGCTGGTATAAATGGATGCACGCCAATCAGTTGTTCACAAACTGGGAGGCCTTCGTACAAGCTCTGCGGGTTCGTTTCGACCCGTCTCAATATGAGAATCCAGAAGCAGCATTATTCAAACTGCGACAGCAAGGGGCCATGTCCGATTACCATATTGAATTTGAAAAACTAAGCAATTACGTTGTAGGCTTACCACAGATGCTATCATGGATTGCTTTGTTTTGGGCCTCAAAACTGAGATACAACAAGAATTGGTAATTCACCAACCAAGAACAATCACAGAAGCAATCGGAATGGCAAGGTTGATAGAAGCAGAACTAATTGAAGTCCAATCCAGGGCTCAATTTCAGACATGGAGTTTTAACTCCGGCAACCCTCCACTGACGGGACAACTACCCATCACCATAACTGTAACTCATAGACCCACGCAAGCTCTTCTGCCCGCACCGCCATCTATTCCTCTGCCGGCGGTACCTATCCGAGCACAACAACCATTGCCCATACGCAGACTATCCCTCGTGAAAAATCAACAATGTCGTTCGAAGGGCCTTTGCTTTAACTACGATGAGAAATTCTCGATGGGTCACCGATGCAAGACAGCCCAGTTCTTGGCGCTTATAGCCCTAACCGATCCTCTGGATGACACCACCGAGCATATAGAAATTGACGCCTCTTCTGAGTTCGCGACATCTGCAGATGAAAATCGGGAATCAACGGAAGAGTTACCCACTTTTCATATTTCCCTCGCAGTGTTCCAATGCCTTCCCAATTCCAGTACTTTGAGGGTGAAGGGTGACTTTGTGGACAAGCAGCGATCATTTTAATTGATTCCGACAGCACCCATGACATTATACAACCGTGGCTGGTAGAGGAATTGCAGTTGATGGCCTCCAAGACCTCAGATATTTCAGTTGTTGTAGGCAACGAGGAGAAAATTCCTTGCTGCGACAGATGTGAAGATTTACCTATAGGTTTAGAATGAAGAAATTTTGTTTTTTCACCCCTAATTTTGCCTTTCTTTGGAGCAGATATAATCCTGGGAATTCAGTGGCTCTGTACTTTAGGCCCAATATTGGTAGACTTTTTCATCCCATTTATCTGTTTTCAATACGAAGGACAGTGGATCCAACTCAAAGGCATAGCATCTCTTCAAGCCATCAACCCAACACAAGTTAAATGCATCTTCCACTCTAATTTAGCCCACTCTCTTTACCAAATTCAATGCACTTCTCACAACATAGAAAAACAACCGGCAGTATCTTCCACAAACCGGGAAATCCAAGATCTTTGCAACGACTTCAACCACATCTTTGAAGTTCCTACCTCTCTTCCACCGGCCCGCTCTCACGATCACTATATTCACCTACAACCAAACAGTCAACCAGTGAATGTCAAGCTTTACCGCTATCTACACTACAAAAAAGATGTCATGACTCACCTCATTTCATAGATGCTTTCTGTAGGTTTGATAGTTCCTAGCACCAGCCCTTATTCTTCTCCGGTGCTACTTGTCCGTAAGAAGGATGACACCTGGCGTTTTTGTGTCTACAACAGAGCACTCAATGCCATCATAGTTCGAGATAGGTTCCCGATTCCAACAGTGGATGAGCTACTTGATGAACTTCGGGGCGCCTGCATTTTCTCCAAGATAGACCTTCGGGCAGGATACCATCAAATCAGAGTAGCCCCGGGAGACACTCACAAAACAGTTTTCCGCACTTGTAATGGACACTATGAGTTCTTGGTCACGCCCTTTGGATTAACCAATGCTCCTTCCACTTTTCAAGCGGCCATGAATGATCTGTTTCGCCCATGCTTAAGGAAATTTGTTCTGGTTTTCTTTGACGATATTCTGGTCTACAGCTCTGATGACCAACAACATCTCCAACAACTACGCAAGGTTTTTACGCTCCTTTCTTTTCATCAATTTTTGCCAAATATTCCAAGTTCGTTTTTGGTGTCTTTAGCATTCAGTACCTGGGACACATCATTTTCGAAGCAGGTGTTCAATGATCCAGACAAGGTCGCGGCTATTCAAAACTTCCCAAGACCCACCACTGTTACTGCTCTACGAGGATTCTTAGGCCTCACGGGATACTACCGCCGTTTTGTACATTGCTATGCCACCCTAGCAGGGCCCCTGACAGACTTATTGCAGACTGATGGATTTCTTTGGACTCCAGCCTCGGAACACGTCTTCCAACAGTTAAAGACTATCATGACTGGCCTTCTAGTTTTACTTCTTCCTGACTTTTCAAAAAAATTTGAAGTCACGACTGATGCTTCAGGGTTTGCGATTGGAGCTGTTTTATCCCAACTTGGTCATCCAATTGCTTATTTCAGCAAGAAACTTTCTTCGACAATGCAAACTGCTTCAGCCTATTCTAGAGAATTATTTGCCATCACGGAAGCAGTACAAAAGTGGTGACATTACCTTATTGGCCGGCCGTTCATTATCTTCACCGATCAGAGAAGTCTTCAGAATCTTCTTTTGCAAACCGTCCAGACCCCAGAACAACAACGATGGCTGGTAAAACTCATGGGCTATGACTATACCATTCAATACAAACAAGGTAAGGAGAATACTGTGGCGGACGCTTTGTCTAGAATAGAAGTTCCCACCTTGGCAGCAATATCAAGTTCCTCTGCTTCTTGGATCTGGGACCTCCGCCGTTTTTATGAACAAGACGATATCGAGAAAATTTTACTCCAAAAGGTGCGCAAAGCTGACCCATCTTCCTCTTATTTCCAACTCCGGGACGGTCTAATTTACTGCAAAGGCCGACTATTCGTTCTGGAACCGCGTCTTCAAGAGGCACTTCTCAAAGAGTTTCAATCATCCTCCACCGGCGGTCACTCCGGCATTCGCTCTACCTTTGCTCGATTGGCTGCAAATTTTTCATGGCCACCTATGCGAAAATCAATCCATGCATTCGTCCAATCCTGCCAAATCTGCCAGCGCCACAAGGCTCTCTATCAAAGACCTTACGGATTCTTACAACCTATTCCCGTTCCGGTTCGTACTTGGGAAAATATCAGTATGGACTTCATCACACATCTTCCATCTTCACAAGGTTATACTACAATATGGGTCATTGTGGATCGTCTGTCCAAGTTTGCTCACTTCATTCCTCTGCCTCCAAAATTCACGACGACATCCCTAGCTTCAATCTTCATGACTGACATATTCACGATACATAGGTTACCCGCCTCCATCATTTCAGGCCGTGATCCTCTCTTTCTCAGCAATCTATGGCAAGAGTTATTCCGACTGTGTGGTACTACACTCAACTATAGTAGCTCGTATCATCCGGAATCAGATGGACAAATCGAAGTGCTGAACAGGACTCTTGAATCCTACTTGCGATGCTTCTCCAGTGCTGCACCAAAGAAATGGGATCGATTTCTCCACCTTGCGCAATTCTGGTATAATACCTCTTTTCATACGGTCATTCGCATCACTCCCTACACAGCAATGTTTGGTCACTTCCCAATCGTGCCACAAGTTTATCATGCCGGTGCATCCGTCAATGATGTTGTGGATCGCACCCTCCAGGATCGAGAAAAGATTCTTTGCAAAGTTAAAACAGCCCTTTATTCTTCTCGCCAACGCATGGAACACTAAGCCAACAAGCATAGGCAGGATAAAGTTTTCATCATTGGTGATTGGGTTTTTGTCCGTTAAAAGCCCTATCGACAACTTTCTGTGGTTGCCCGTAGTTCCAACATGTTAAGTCCCCGTTACTTTGGTCCTTTCAAATTCTGGAGCGCATTGGGTCTGTCCCGTACCGCCTGGAGTTGCCTACAACCTCATTTATCCATCCTGTTTTTCATGTTTCTAAGCTGCGACCCTATTATGGTGACCTTCCTTCAATTTCTCCCACTCTTCCTTGCACCAATGAAGATGGTCATCCCATGGTTGTTCCTGAATCCATCATTGATTCACGTTCCCTTCGGTACTTCGACCCACCACAAGAGCAATTTCTCATTCGTTGGTCACATCTATCTGGCGAGGATGCTACTTGGGAGGACGCCACCCTTATTCGAGCTGCGTATCCGAATCTTGTGCATGCCTTCGACCTTGCGGACAAGGTCAATTTTGATGGGTCGGGTAATGATAGGCTTTATAGGCCACGTCGTTCAGTCAGAAACAAGCAGCAACCCAGTTGGAAGAAAGACTTTGTGGGGTAATTAGTTACTACACATTTTACCCATTTTATGTAAACGTTAGGTTCGTGTGTTAGTTCCTGACATATAGGGATTTACCTATCTCTTATGTAATTATAAAAACACAGTGAATGACTCTGTGAAAGTTCATTGTTATCTTCTTTTTTCAAAATCTTCTGGAATTCTGGGTTCCACTCGAAACGATCCTAACAGGTCGCCTCACAAAGCAGTCGCATAACTAAAGGATGAATCTTTGCGGTTATATTGGTTGATGCTTGATGGAATTGCAACACAGTTTGACCGCTCGACGCCATTGCTCCACCACCGGCAGGTTGATCGGAGTCGAAGAAAGAGAAATATGATTTCTAATCCTACATAAATTCATAGCAAATTCAATTATGTATTTTCACCCTGTCAAACTAAACGATCAAGTATCATCGATTTTGTTGATGTAGGACAAAAATAATATAAAAGTAATAAAATCATGGACAAAACTAACCAAACTTGCAGCAAAGAAATCAAGCCACGTTGGATGAATCTTGATCTAAGCAATTTATCAAGCCAATAAGCAATTCAAGCCTCCGCTGTAGAAACCGAAACTAGAAAGGACTGGGGAAGATTTTAACTTTTCCCACAGCTAACTTCTCTATTATTTTCGCTTGTATTTTTCTTGTACAAAATATGTTGTTAGGCATCAGGATTTACAGAGATCACAATATTCTTTTCTAATTCTAAAATAAGAAATCAATCCTCATCCTATTCTAAAAAATGACTTCTTTATTTTAAACAATCATAATAGAAATATAATTAAATAAATTATAATCTCTCTCCCAACCTCCATCTTCAGAAAAATATTTCTTCCCCCATCTTTCCATCACATGGGAGGATGATGGAAATAAATTTGGTGCAATCTTTCATTTTCTTATTTTTAGTTTCATCAATAAAGGGGATTAACCCCAATATTTATTTTATTGTTCCTTCAGTAGATTCAGATATATTAATAGAGTATTGTTCCTTCAGTATATTCAGATCTACTGGTAGAGTTTCATTGATGGTGTTCGTTGTTATGGCGACAGTTTCGTTGGTGAAGTTCGTTGGCATGGTAGCGGCGTCGTTGATGATGTTCGTTGGTTTGGCCCAAGAAAATTAAGTCATCATAGATCTAATTATTAGATTTATGGTTTGGTATTTTCATCAGAAAATTAGTAATGTATCCTTGTTCGGATTAAGATTTCGGCATGTGGTATATCCACCGCTTGATAGGGTAAATCTATATAGGTTTATCCGTAGTAAACACAACAATAACAGAAATGATATTCATATTGTAAGTTGTGTTTCTTTGACTGTATCTTCTGTTTGTTAATCGTTGCTAGATGTTTTCAGTAAATTAATATATATCTTTAATTTAAAAAAAATCCTAATCTACTTTGGTCTAATAATCTACATTTGTCTCCCTCAAACCAAAGTCTTCAAACTTTCATAATGCCTAACATTTTATTCAATTTCACAAATGTCTCTGCTTTCAATCTTTTTATAAAAGTGTCTGCAACTTGATCTTCAATCGCACAATGCTTAATATCAATCACCTTGTCTTGAACCATATTTCGAATAAAGTGAAAACAAATATTGATATTTTAAGAACTTAAGTAGATTTACTAACTAGACTTTCTGTTAGGTCTATAGTAGATTTGCTATCCCAAATTATCTGAATTTGACCATCTTGTTCATGTTTTAAGAACTTAAGCACTCCTTTCAGCCACACAACTTGAGTAGCACAATTAGTTGCTGGTACGTACTCTACTTCTGCTATCAATAAATCAATCACTGGTTGTTTCTTTGATGACCAAAAAAACAGGCCTGATCCAAAACAGAAAGCATAACCCAAAGTGCTTTTTCATTCTACCATATTTCCTGTCCAATCACTATCTGTATAGCCAATAAATTCACTACTATCACCATATCCATAAAAGAGTCCTTCAGACTGCGTACCTCTAATGCATCTCAAGATTCTCTTTGCAGCTTGCAAATGAGATTTTATTGGCGACTCTATGAATCGACTTATCAACCCACTACATTAAGTAATGTCAGTCTAGTAGCAATCAAATATCTAAGACTCCCAATCAATCTTCTAAAGTATGCTTAATTTATACACTCAACAGTGCTGTCATTTGTCAACTTCAACCTTTCTTCAACCAGAGTCATTATAGGTTTAACTTGATTCATCTTAAATTCTCCAAAATATCACCGGCATATTTATTTTGTGAAATGAATATGTCTTCTCTCTTTGGTCTATTTCAATTCCAAGGAAACAAGACATTAAAACCAAATCATTCATCTCAAATTGACCTATTATTGTCTCTCTAAATTATGAAATCATCTTGGGATTATTTTCTGTAAAAATCATGTCATCCACATATAAGAATACAATGATAAGATCCCACCTACGTTTGACTTAGTGTACAAAGTATGCTCATTTGGCATTTCTCAAATCCATTTTCCAAGAAATATGTGTTAGTTTGGTGAATTTGCTCTTTTAGTCCATCATGTTCAAATTCTCCAAAAATACCCATTACGTTTGAAATTTTACACACTTTTGGTCCATAAAAAACAAACATATTGGACCAAAAGTGTGTAAAATTTTAAACATAGTGGGTATTTTTAGGTGGGTCCAAACATGATGGACTAAAAGAGCGAATTCGCCAAAGGTAATTGACCAAAATTGCATTTTTTCCATTCTTTTATACCGAACTCTATAAGCTTACTTCAAGCTATATAATGTCTTCTTCAATTTGTAAACTTTTTTTCCTCCATTCTTCTTAACATACCCAAGAGGTTGTTCAACATACACCTCTTCTTCAAGAACTCCATTCTAAAAGACAGATTTCATATTCATCTGATGTATTTTCCAACTATTTGTCGTAGTAAGTGAAACAATCATTCACATAGTATCAAGTCTCGCAACCGGAACAAAAGCTTCAAAATAATCAATGTCTGCCTTTTGTTTATAACTTTTAACAACCAATTTGGTTTTATAGTGATCAACCTCTCCACCAGGTTTGTATTTTGTTTTATACACCACATATAATTCTAATGGGTTTCTTTCCTGCAAGAAGTGTTGTCAACTCCCATGTCTTATTCTTTTCAATAGAATGGATTTCTTCATCCATTGCTTTCGCCTAAAGTTCATGTTAAACTGCCTCTCCAAATTTTACTAGGTCACAATCTACAGACAAAGAAAAATTGACAAAATCTTCATCAGATAGATTATTGTCTTTGCTCAATTCATAATCTTGTAAACTTGCTGGCAATTGTATACTTCTCTGTGGTCGATCTGTTGTTTCAACTGTAACTCGTTGTGTAGTCTGAGTGTTTTGCTCCTTTTACTGCTTATACTACTCCCTTCTTCATATACAAAAGGAATTGGTTGACACCTAACTGTTGGTTCAGACTCTTTAGAAGACCAATCCCAACCCACTTTTCATCAAAGTTGACATCTCTACCAACAATCATCTTTCCAATATTTGGATTGTACAACTTGTAACCTTTCGTCTCATGACCATAACCAATGAAAACACACTGATTGGCTTTATCATTCAATTTCTTCCTCAAATTATCTGTAACATGAGCGTAAGCTATACAACAAAATACTCTTACATGTTGATATTCGACTTTGTATCTATCCAAAACTTTTGAGGATTTCTCTCACCATTAAAATGTGTAGGACACCGATTCTGCACATATATTGCAAAACTTATGGCTTCAGGGCAAAAACTCTTTGGCACGTTTTTAGCATGCATCATGGATATGACCATATCCATCACTATTCTATTCTCTCTACAACTCTATTTTGTTGAGGAGTATATCTAGCTGTTATTTGGTGCTTGATCCCATAATCTCTCAAATAATTATTAGAGACAGTATATTTCATGCCTCTATCAGTCCTCAAACACTTTTGATAGTGACCACTCTGTTTTTCCAAATATACTTTGAATCTCTTGAATGTATCACAAGCGTCAGGCTTATTCTTTAAGAAATAAACTCAAGTCTTTATGCTAAAATCATCAATGAAAGAAATGAAATACTTATTACCTTCATTTAAAGGAATTTCAATTAAGTATAAATTTGAATGCACCAGCTGAAGTGGTTTTCGTGGTCTCCAAGCTTCGCCATGTGGAAAAACATCTCTATGATTCTTGCCTAAAATGCAAGACTTACACTTCTTGTCTCCGAAATTGATTGAAGGCAATTCATTAACATACTTCTTTCTTGACATGAATTTAAAACTATCAAGGGTCAAGTGTCAAAACCGCATATGCTAAAACAAACCCCATTACCATACTTGATGGAAAGTGGATACATGCGACTCTTATTCATACTTAACTGGGCTATAGTTCCCAATTTGTCATCACTAACGGTACACATACCATTCTTGAAATGTAAGTTATACACTTTCTTAAAAAGTTGACCAAGACTTAATAAATTATGATGTAGATTTGGCACATAAAACACCTCGGAGATAAATTTGGTTGAACCACCCTTCAATTCAATTGCGATTTTACCTTTTTCACAGGAACCTAAGCATTATTTCAAATTTCACAAAAGTCCAGAATGTTTTATCTAAATCTACAAAAATCTCTCTGGCCAGTCATATATAATTACTACAAACAGAATCCAAATATTATCTACTCTGTTTATTTTCTTTAGAGATTAATCTTAAAAACATCAACGACTCGTGTTTTTCACCACCAGAATCCTCAACAATCTTGGCATGATTGTCTTCACTAGGACATTCATATTTATAATGTCCAAATTCTCCACAATTAGAACGCTTTACTTTGATTTATTACACTGTCTGAAATACCTTCCTATTAGTTTTGAATACTGAAAAGCTTTGCTTGTATAAAAAACTAATACCCGTTTACATATCGATTGTGTTTCAGTATTATATATTGTCCCTTTATATATATGCATAGATGATAAGGTGTCGGGTGTAGCACAATAGATCTTATCATTGGTTAAATTTATGATATATAAACAGACGCTCGTAAACGAGACAGTTTGGACATACTATCAGTTTAGGTTATTGCATGATTTAGAAATTAATTTGTCTAGACTAATTAAATCATACGGATGTGCCCATGGCATATTGAGCAGGACCTATTTAGGATTGAATTAACTTGTACTGATCTTCGTAGTTAATTTGAACCTCATATTCTAATCTCTTAATCCCTAGACTAGGGCGGGCATGAGAGCTAGACATAGTATGCTTTGATTTGCCAAAGGGTGCGGTCAATTGTGGCCTAGATCTCAATAAGTTGGGTATACGTGATTGATTTCTTAGTGTGCCGTTGATTGTCGAAAGGAATCTATATACCAGTTTGTCTGGGTGGATGGTGCTCCTGAGATGAGCTCGTAAGGATTATTATACTAAATCTGGTCGGTGGACTTATGTCTGGTATAATAATAAGGTCGAGTGTTACTAGTCTCGGATAGCAAGAAGTCGATGAATTAATTTGTCAGTAAATTTATGAATCAATGAGCACTATATCTTTGATGTGGGGAGATAGAAGAATTAATAAAACGAGTGTGAAGTAATTTCGTTTTTGAGCGGTAGTTACAATAATTGGTCCGTTAGTGGTATGATTAATTATGCATTAGACTAATTGGCAAAGTGGATTAAATAAATTATCCTTGGGTTAATTTTATATTTAATTGACAAATTGGGTTATACGAAATAATCCTAAGGGTCGATTAATATTTAATTGACGAAATAGGTCGAAGAATTAATCCTTGGGCTTGTTAGTTTTGAATACAGAAAAGCTATGGCTTGTATCAAAAACTAATATCCACAGATAACATATCATTTTGTTTTAGTATTAAATTATTCCATTATATCATAGAACTAGATAACGGGGTGTGGAGAGACACAGTAGATACCGTTATTGGTTAAAGTATTGATATATTAAAAGTATGCTCGTAACTAAGATAGTCTGAACATACTATCGATATAGGTTATCGTGTGGTTTGGAAATTGGTTTATCTAGACTAATTAAATCACACGGATATGCCCGGGGCATATTGAGCATGACCAGTTTGGATAGAATTGACTTATACTGATCGGCGTAGTTAATTCAGTCCTAGAATTTCGTCTCTTAATCCCGAGATTGGGATGGGCGTGAGAGTTGGATATCGTATGCTTCGATTTGCCGAAGAGTACGGTCAATTGAGGCCTATAACTCGGTAAGATGGGTATGCGATGTTTAGCTTCTTACGTGACGTTGCTAGTCGGAGGAATCCACGTACTGGTCCCGAGATGAGCTCGTAAGGTTTATTATACTAAACCTGGTAGGTGGACTTTATGTCCGGTTCAATAAGAAGGTCGAGTGGTGCTAATCTCGGATACCAAGAAGTCGGTGAATTAGTTTGTCAGTAAATTGATAAACCGACGAGCAGTAGATCTTTAATGTGGGGAGATAGAAGAAAATATAGTAGCGCGATGTAAAGTCATTTTTGAGCGGTAGTTCCATAATTGGTCCGTTAGTGGAACGATTAATTATGCGTTTGACTAATCGATAAAGTGGATTAATTAATCCTAAAAGTTTAAGTAATATTTGATTGACAAAGTGGATTAAGAAAATTAATTCTATATGAATTAATTAATCCAAAGGGTTCGATTAAATTAAATTAACGAAGTGGGTTAAAGATTTAATTCAAAAGGATCGATTGGAGTTGACTAGTCTAGGAAAGACTAAGGGGTCAACAAAAGTCAAACTAAAAGGCCCAACTCAAAAGCCCATTAGGTCTCCTTAGAAGCTCATTATAAATATCCCTTGTTAGGCAATTTACAAGACATTAGAAACCTTAGAGGCATTTGCCTAGTGAGAGAAAGTTAAGTCTAGAAAGAGAAGCTCTCAACTTTCTTAGTAGCTTTTCTTTCGAAGTCAACTTTGGAGCTTTCTTCTTCGAGAATCCTAAAAGCCCATAACCTTGAGAATCCTAGATCACCATTTTTGGAGTAAAAAGCTACTGCTTTTGATTGGTTTTCTCGGCCGCCGGGTTTTGTTCGCTGGAAATAGATTGGCCGGTGTTTGGTTTATTTTTGGGGCGGCGGCTTTGCTCCTTTTGAAGTGGGTTTGTTAATTCTTGTTGTGTTGATCCTCTAGCTTGATCTTCTTAGATCGCTAGAGTCTAGATCTACGAGCAGGAACACATTCCAGACACTTTTGGTGTGGATTTTCATATTGGGTTAAGTTCCCGGGCTAAATCTATTTTTTCAGATTTGTGTGATTCTTGAAGTGGGTTTCTTTGGATTTCTTTGTTTTGCCTTGGGCTACTCCGTAGACACTATCCCACACTAGTTCGGAGTCGAATTGGAGTTATTCTTCGGATTTCGAGTGGATTTCGTAGCCAGGCGATAAATAAGCTCAGTAATCTTCGGGCAACGATCTGCTGAGGATCTGATGAGTTTTTGGAAGTGGGTCTCATATGGATCTCTTCCTTAGTGTTTTAGCTACCTTTTGGATAGTCGCCCACACGATTTCGAGGTGGATACGGAGTTGTTATCTGGATTTTCTCGTGATTGGTCCCGGGCGGTAAACAGTAGGATTTTCAGCTTTGGTTTTCTTATTGCTAGGGACACGCTTCAAAAGTATAATCTTTTGAACTGTCTGCTTTAATTAAAGATTCTATATTTTGTGTCCCGATTAATAAATTAAATAAGTATAAGCCTAGATCCGTTCATAGGAAAATGAATTTGAGTCTGAGCTTTGTCGAAAGCTTTCGATTCTGGAATGCATTGCACGAAAGTGAGGTTTTTGATTTAGCCTGGGCTTGTTTTGTTTTCCTTCAAAATGGTATCAGAGCGAGTGTTTCGGCTTTATACTTGTTTGATTTATTACACGGCTTAATTTTTGCATTATTATTTTTGTCGAAATGTTTAAACATGTGGTTATTGGTTTCCCAGCTATTATGGTAGAATTTTATTTTTCATTCATAATCCCGGGATATGTCTGGGCTCGTATTGTTTTTGAATGGAAATGTCTGTAATAGCAATAACCACGAGCTGGAAGCCGTGTAGGATTAGAAAAATCTTGTAGTAGGATTTGATCTAATCATGTCGTCTTTAAATTCCTAGAAAAATGCCTTTGTATATAGGAATTTATGTATTATGATGAAGACGTTATTTTGGGTAACTTATATTCGCGAGTTTTGGTTTCTCGTAATTTTGGGTGATTCCTAATTACGTAGTAAATCGAGAAAACCCGGGCGAATCGAGAGGAATCCAAATAACGAGTGGGAGTGACACGACGGGACGTGTCACCTAGGCGTCAAGGAATCAACGATAGAGAAGGCCATAATAGTCGAAAAATTTTATTTCTTTAATTTCCTGTATTTATGTCCTTTCGTTGATTGTGTGTTTTCGATTTATTTTGCATGAACGAAAACCAAACCAAACGTTTTAAAAGTAAAGTGCAATTAACTAAGGTAGATTATTCACATATTAAAACTCCAACGGTTTTATGGGTGCGAATATCCTTTGTTAAGATATTGCATGTTAAAACAGAAAAATCCTCAAAGTTAAAAATCTAAGTGGGAGCGGATTGGTAAATATCCCCATGGCCTCTATTACGGATTCATATGTGATGTGGGTTAGACCGACGCGCTGGCCAAGGGCCTTCTTTCATACGGATAAGTCTTCAACCCTGAGATATCACTAGATTGAATTTCTAAAGGATGACTATAGCAAGTTTAATTGGAGAAAGTTGCGACACCCTCGTTAACCGAGGCGCATTAGTATCCTAAGTAACAAGCTTAGAAGTCACGTAATGGCAAACACTTAGTGTACCGTTTGTAGTATTCCTCCTAAGAGGTTACGCTGCTTATTGAATACAGCTAAAAGTATCGACTATTAATTTCATTGATCATAAGATCGTTGGTCAGATAATGGAATTAATGAACATCGGTTCTTCCCAAACGAATGTGGGTTGGCGTAGATGTTCACCCAACGTGACATGCGTTAATCCCGGTGTGAGAGATGTCGGTAAGAGATTGTATTGTTTTGAGGATATCAATATTTTCAAAAAAGTATACTGAAACTTGACTGTTTATTTCTCAATTGTTGATATGTCGTTCAACTCGTTAGCTGTCATTTTGAATCAGAACAAACTTAAGGGTCCAAATTACATTGATTGGAAACGTAACTTGGAAATTGTCCTTACCGTTGAGGGTTACAAGTACATGCTCACTGAGAAGTGTCCCCCTAAGCCCAGCGATGATGCCACCCCTGAGCAGCGAGAGCCATATACGAGGTGATAGAAGGCTGATGAGATGACCCGGTACAACATCTTGTCTTCTATGTCGAGTGTACTGCAGCACCAGCATCAATTGTTTACCTCAGCCTACGATATGATGCTCAACCTCAGGGAGATGTTTGGACATCAGGGCAGGGCAGCCAAGCAGTCAGCTATAAGGAAACTCATGAATGCTAGGATGGCTGAAGGCACTTTAGTGAGGGATCGCGTGCTGGACATGATGAGCTGCATCAATGAGATCGAGGTATTGGGAGATGACATTGATGGGGAGACCCAGGTCGATATTATCCTCCAGAGCTTGCCCCCCAGTTTTGAGCAGTTTTGGTTGAACTATAATATGGGCAAGCTCTCATATTTACTTCCCGAGCTCATGACTGCATTGGTGTCTGCTGAGGGCTTATTCGCAGAGAAGAAGCAAGCCTTGGTTACTGTTGGTCCCTCAGGTTCCTCTGCTGAGCCCAAAGATAGGAAGCAAAAGAGGAAGAGAGGCCAGAAAGCAGGAGCTGATCATAGACCCAAGGCGGGCATTGCCAAGAAGCATAAGTCGAAAGGCAAGTGCTTCAGATGTGGCAAAGCAGGACATTGGAAGAAGGATTGCCCAAAGTCTCGAGGTATGTGTAAATTTTCCCTAGTTAGTGAGACTGTTTAGCGGCGATTCCCACAGATACTTGGTGTGTGGATTCAGGAGCCACTGATCATGTTTGTAATTCTTTGCAGGGGTTCCAAGTAACCCGGTTGCTTAGAGAGGGAGAATTACAGGTCTACCTTGGGGATACTACCAGAGTTTCTGTTGTTGCAGTGAGAGTTCTTTGTCTTTATTTTTTTAACTCAGTTTTACATTTGAGAGATTGTTTATATGTACCCAGTTTTCGTAAGAATTTGCTTTCAATTTCTAAACTTATTTTGGATGGTTATAAGTGTGCTTTTTCTGATGTATCTATTTTTATTAGAAAAGGCCAAAAGCTTATATATTCCGGTACATTAGTTTACAATTTGTTTTTAATCAAGACATACTCCCCAGTAATGCAAAACATAGAAACTAATAACTCATCACCGAATCATAGTAAGAGAAAGGAGTATTCCCATTTGAATCAAACTCATCTTTGGCACCGGAGACTCAGTCACATCAACCTTAGTAGGATTCAAAGGTTGGTCAATAATGGGTCTTTGGACTCATTGGATATTGACAGCTATCCAACCTGTGAGTCCTACTTGGAGGGTAAGATGACCAAGAGGTCTTTCAAGGCAAAGGTGTATAGGGCCAATGAGGTTTTAGAGTTGATTCATTCTGACATGTGGGCATATGTCAGTTCAGGCTAGAGGTGGTTATGAGTATTTTGTGACTTTTACGGATGATTACTCTAGATATGGATACATATACCTGATGCGCCACAAGTCTGAATGCTTTGGCAAGTTCAAAGAGTTTAAGGCTGAGGTGGAGAACCATCTGGGCAAGAGTATCAAGGCCTTGTGATCTGATCGCGGTGGCGAATACCTCTCTAGTGAATTTAGGTCCTATTTGTCAGAGGAGGGTATTCAGACCAGTTGTCTGCACCTGGCACACCCCAGCAGAATGGTGTAGCAGAGAGGAGGAACATGACCCTTATGGATAAGGTTAGATCGATGATGAGTTATAGTGAGTTGCTTACCTCGTTTTGGGGTTATGCCTTAGAGACAGCGTGTTATCTCCTTAATCTCGTGCCATCTAAATCTGTGCCTACAACATCCTTAGAGTTGTGGACTGGGCGAAAGCCTAGTCTAAGACATCTCAGGATTTGGGGTTATCCAGCACATGTGCTTGAGGCAGATGCAGGTAAGTTAGATTCGAGATCAGAGGTTATGCTGTTTGTAGGCTACCCCAAAGGAACGAGAGGTGGTCTATTTTATAGTTCTCAGGATCAGAAGGTGGTGGTAAGCACCAATGCCAGATTTCTTGAGGAGGACTATATTTTAGATCACAAGTCAAGCAGCAAGGTAGTATTGGAAGAGCTTAGAAGTCAGTCCATTATTCCAGATGCACAAGTACAGGAAGACACACCACAAGAGACTGCACACACTATCACAGATGATGCTCTTACACAGGCTGCGCCTCGTCATAGTGGGAGGGTTGCTAGATAGCCCGAGAGGTACATGGGTTTGGGTGAGTCTTCGGACTTTATCCCTAACGCTCATGAACCAGACCATTTAGCTAAAATGAGGCTCTCCAGGATAAAGATGAAGATTCTTGGCAGAGAGCGATGATTGCTGAGATGGGTTCTATGGACTCAAATCAGGTCTGGGAGCTGGTAGACCTTCCTGGTGGGTTTTGACCTATTGGGTGCAAATGGGTCTACAAGCGAAAGAGAGGATCTGACGGGAGGGTTGAGACCTTCAAGGCTAGGCTTTTGGCAAAAGGGTATACTCATAAAGAGGGTATCGATTATGAGGAGACCTTTTCCCCTGTAGCTATGCTTAAGTCGATCCGGATTCTCTTGGCCATAGCTGCTCATATGGACTATGAGATTTGGCAGATGGATGTTAAGATAGCTTTCTTTAATGAAAGTCTTGAAGAGACCATCTTTATGCAGCAACCAGAGGGTTTCATTGTTTAGGGCCAAGAGCACAAGGTATGCAGGCTTAGGAGGTTCATTTGTGGACTTAAGCAAGCATCCAGATCTTGAAACATCCATTTTGATGAAGTTATCCTGTCCTATGGATTCACTCAGTGTCTGAATGAGTAGTGTGTTTATAGTAGGCGTGATGGTGATACGGTGGTGTTCTTCGTACTTTACGTAGATGAAATCCTTCTGATTGGCAACAGTAAGAAGGTGTTTGTCAGACGTAAAGGTATGGTTGTCCAGGCAATTTGATATGAAGGATTTGGGAGAGGCTGGACATATCCTTGGGATTAAGATTATTTGAGATCGTAGGAGGTGTTCTCTGACTCTCTCTCAGGCATCCTACATAGACACGATTCTGACCCGTTTTAACATGCAAAACTCCAAGAAGGGTTCACTACCTTTCAGGCATGGGGTGCATTAGTCTAAGGAGTAGTGTCCCAAGACTGCTGAGGAGATAGATGTCATGCAGGCGGTACTCTATGCTTCTGCAGTGGGTAGTCTCATGTATGCTATGTTATGCACGAGGCCTGATATTTGCTTTGCTGTTGACATGGTTAGCAGATATCAGAGTAACCCTGGGAAGGCTCACTGGGAGGCAGTAAAATGCATTCTCAAGATTTGTGCAGGACGAGAGATTATGTCCTAGTTTATAGAGCGCAGGAGCTTGTACCATTGGGTTACACAGATTCGGACTTTCAAGGTGATATGGACAAGAGTAAGTCTACCTCTGGGTTTGTGTTTACTCTAGGAGGTGAAGCCATAGTATGGCGGAGTGTCAAGCAGAAATACGTGGCGGACTCCACCATGGAGACTGAGTACGTTGCCGCATCAGAGGCAACAAAAGAAAAAGTATGGCTCCGGAGCGTCCTGATGGACTTAGATGTGGTTCCTGAGTTGCCTAGGTCTATCACAGTTTACTGTGATAACAATGGTGCAGTTGCTAACTTGAGGAAACTACGAGCCCGTAAAGTGAGTAAACACATAGAGCGCAAGTACCACCTGATATGAGAAATCATAAAGAGGGGAGACGTGATCGTGGCCAAGATAGCATCAGATGACAACCTTGCAGATCCTTTCACAAAGTCATTGACCCCAAAGGTCTTTGAGAGACATGTGGAGGGCATGGGAGTCAGATTTTTGAGGGAGCCATGTGAGTGAGCTTAAAGTGTTCTATAGATTTCATTCTAACAGCAGTGTAATAGCGGGTTTGACAGTTTTTGTACTTCTTAGCATAGCTTTGAGTATTTGTGGGAGATTGTTAGTTTTGAATACAGAAAAGCTATGGCTTGTATCAAAAACTAATATCCACAGATGACATATCATTTTGTTTCAGTATTAAATTGTTCCATTATATCATAGAACTAGATAACGGGGTGTGAAAAGACACAGTAGATACCGTTATTGGTTAAAGTATTGATATATTAAAAGTATGCTCGTAACTGAGATAGTCTGAACATACTATCGGCATAGGTTATCGTGTGGTTTGGAAATTGGTTTATCTAGACTAATTAAATCACACGGATATGCCCGGGGCATATTGAGCACGACCAGTTTGGATAGAATTGACTTATACTGATCGGCGTAGTTAATTCAGTACTAGTATTCTGTCTCTCAATCCCGAGATTGGGATGGACGTAAGAGTTGGGTATTGTATGCTTTGATTTGCCAAAGAGTGCGGTCAATTGAGGCCTATACCTCGGTAGGTTGGGTATGCGATGTTTAGCTTCTTACGTGCTGTTACTAGTCGGAGGAATCCACGTACCGGTTCATCGGGTTGATGGTGCTCCCGAGATGAGATCGTAAGGTTTATTATACTAAACCGGGCCGGTGGACTTTATGTCTGGTATAATAAGAAGGTCGAGCGGTACTAATCTCGGATACCAAGAAGTGGATGAATTAGTTTGTCAGTAAATTGATAAACCGACAAGCACGAGATCTTTAATGTGGAGAGATAGAAGAAAATATAATGGCGCGATGTAAAGTCGTTTTTGAGCGGTAGTTCTATAATTGGTCCGTTAGTGGTACGACTAATTATGCGTTTGACTAATCGATAAAGTTGATTAATTAATCTTAAAGGTTTAATTAATATTTGATTGAAAAAGTGGATTAAGAAAATTAATTCTATATGAATTAATTAATCCAAAGGGTTCGATTAAATTAAATTAACGAAGTGGGTTAAAGATTTAATTCAAAAGGATCGATTAGAGTTGACTAGTCTATGAAAGACTAAGGGGTCAAAGAAAGTCAAACTAAAAGGCCCAACTCAAAAGCCCATTAGGTCTCCTTGGAAGCTCACTATAAATATCCCTTGTTAGGCAATTTACAAGACATTAGAAACCTTAGAGGCATTTGTCTAGTGAGAGAAAGTTAAGTCTAGAAAGAGAAGCTCTCAACTTTCTTAGTAGCTTTTCTTTCGAAGTCGACTTTGGAGCTTTCTTTTTCGAGAATCCTAAAAGCCCATAACCTAGATAATCCTAGATCACCATTTTTGGAGTAAAAAGCTGCTACTTTTGATTGGTTTTCTCGGCCGCCGGGTTTTGTTCGCCGGAAATAGATCGGCCGGAGTTTGGTATATTTTTGGGGCGGCGGCTTTGCTCATTTTGAAGTGGGTTTGTTAATTCTTGTTGTGTTGATCCTCTAGGTTGATCTTCTTAGATCGCTAGAGTCTAGATCTACGAGCAGGAACACATTCCAGACACTTTTGGTGTGGATTTTCATATTGGGTTAAGTTCCCGGGCTAAATCTATTTTTTCAGATTTGTCTGATTCTTGAAGTGGGTTTCTTTGGATTTCTTCATTTTGCCTTGGGCTACTCCGTAGACACTAGCCCACACTAGTTCGGAGTCGAATTGGAGTTATTCTTCGGATTTCGAGTGGATTTCGTAGCCATGCGGTAAATAAGCTCAGTAATCTTCGGGCAACGATCTGCTGAGGATCTGACGAGTTTTTGGAAGTGGGTCTCATATGGATCTCTTCCTTAGTGTCTTAGCTACCTTTTGGATAGTCACCCACGCGATTTTGAGGTAGAGACGGAGTTGTTATCGGGATTCTCTCGTGATTGGTCCTAGGCGGTAAACAGTAGGATTTTCAGCTTTGGTTTTCTTATTGTTAGGGACACTCTTCAAAGGTATAATCTTTTGAACTTTCCGCTTTAATTAAAGATTGTATCTTTTGTGTCCCGATTTATAAATTAAATAAGTATAAGCCTAGATCCGTTCATGGAAAAATGAATTTGAGCCTGAGCTTCGTCGAAAGCTTCCAATTCTAGAATGCATTGCACGAAAGTGAGATTTTCGATTTAGTCCGGGCTTGTTCTATTTTCCATCAGGGCTAATTGGTGTTCACTAGTCAACAAAAATCTAACATTAAGGCCCAACTCAAAAGCCTACTAGATCTCCCTTGAAGATCCTTATAAATATTTAATGTTAGCATTTTGCAAGACATAAGAAACCTTGACAGACAATACCTTAGGGAGAGAAGGAGAAGCCTAGAGAGAGAACTTTCTCTTTCTCGTTGAAGTTTTCTTTCGAAGTCGGCTTAGTGATCCTTCAACTTCGTAAAAACTTAGCCCATAGTGTTCGGAGTCATCGCTGCCCATTTTTATTTCACGCCACCACATAAATTCTATCACCGCCCACATCCCATTTCCGGCGATCGGATCCTGTAGCGCCAGCGGCCGAGATCGGTTTTTTCTGACGGGAGTAGTTTTTGGACCTTCGCGCGCTGATCCGCGATTCCAATCGCGTCCAGATCGCGGCGAGGTTATCTCTCTCCTGTCGGCAACTCGCGGCAGCATCGGTGGCTTCTGACAGTGGTGCTCCTGGCAAGGATCTGTTTAGGCAGATTTGAGTTTTTCGAAGTGGGTTTCTTGTGTGATTCTTATTCGGTGCTTGATTCACCCCGTAGATAGTTGCCCACACGACTTTGGGGGTAGTTGGAGTCATTCGAGGGATTCGTTTGTGGATTTCGCATTTCAGGATTTGGTTTTCTTTATTTGTGAGGGACATGCTTCAAAGGTATAATTTTTATCTTCCCCTTTAAATTAAAGATTTAATTTTCAGCGTGTCATTTTAATAGATCAAACATGTATAAGCCTAGATCTGTTTAGAGAAAATAATTTTAGAGTCTGGGCTCAACCGAAAGTTTTCGATTCTGAAATGCATAGCACGAAAGTGAGCTTTTCAGTTTGGCTCGGACCAAATCTGTTTCCTTCACTTCCTACAGTTTTCTCATACTCCCTGGTATTCTTTTGTTAATAATCAACTTTACCTCCGCCATAGCCATAATAGATCCCTCTTCCTCTACCTCTGCCTTTACCTCTAAAATTATATTTGCCATCACGTCCTATTCCTTGAGAGCTTTGACCTTGTTGATTGTTTTTGGAAGTTTCCGCCTTAGGCTTATCTATCAAAGCCTTCAATGCTTCTTCTGTTGGATCAACTTGCTGCTGAGCAAGTGACATTTTATAAGTCACTAATTCACCTTCCAAATTATCATAACTCAATGTGGTAAGATCCTTTGTTGATTCAAGAATCGTCGTTTTCGTATTGAAATTTTGAGGTTATAAGCATAAAACTTTTGAAATCAATTGCTCTTCTTTTACTATCTCACTATTGATTCTTATCTCACTAACAATACACTTTTGTCCATCAATCCCTGAACTTGTTATGTCGGTTCCAATTCATATTGTCTTCTTATTTCCTTTAGTTGAACTCTCTTGACATTAACTGTTCCCCACATGGAATTTAAACAAATTCTCCAAGCCTCTTTAGCTATTTTAGCATGCATAAATTTATTAAACACATTCAAGTATACCTTTGTATTCAAATAAAATCGAACTCTTTGATCATGAGTTCGATTTGTCTCCAACTCTTTTGCCTTTTCACTAGAAAATATTTCATCTTCTTTGGGTTATTCAAATCCAGGTTCTATGACATGCCAAATTCGAATTATTTTGAAAAGATCCTCCATCTGCTGACGTCATGCTTTGAAATTATTTTTGCTATCAAAGACAAAAATAGGACAATTATATAAAACGGTTAAAGTTATCATCTTTACTTTCTTGTAGATCTATAACACAGGCTTTATACCAATTGTAAAACCTTAAAATGTAATAACACAGCGGAAATCTATCTATATATATTAATAATGACTATTTTTATTTATAAGAGACAGAATACAAGTATGAAGACTAGATGTGTTAGCAATATACCCGACAATGTCTACTTTAACCATGTCCACTCGTGGATTACAGGGTTATTGGCCTATCTTGGCAATTACACAAGTCTTTTAGCCGACTTTTTCCTCACAACTCTTTTGGCTCAGCTTTAATTACATGACTTTTTTTCCTCTTATTTCTAACCTAACATCTAATTTAAACTATTACCACAAATAAATCCCAACTATTTAGTTCATATCTATAGACCTCAAAACTATCTTTAATACAATTACAATTCGCTATCCAAATTCCATTCCGATATTATTTGTGCCAAACTATAGATGAAATAATTAAACTAATAATCATCATCCTATTCTACTTAAATTTGATCTAATTTTTCCAAAGTCGATATTTTCTTGTTGATATTCGAAGATTGTGGCAGCATCTTTATCCCCACGTCCACTGCAGTTCACCACAACCTTAGCACCATTCCTCAAGGTAGGACAAAGCTTGTCTAAATAAGCTAGTGCGTGAGAAGCCTCTAACGCCGGGAATATTCCTTCCAATCGACATAACCTTGTATAAGCTGCAAACATTATTATTCAGTGGAGTACCTCTTAATACTCATATAATCTGGCTTGTAATTTGAATTTTATTTATAATATCTTTATTCCGTTCCAAAACAAATAATTTTATCATTTTTAATATTACAAAAAAAAAAAAAAAAAAGGAACTGGGGAGGTCATTTCTGCGTACCGTTTAAAGCTTCTTCATCCGTAATGGTGTAGAATTTGGCACGTCCAGTTTCTTTCAGAAAACTAAGTTCTGGGCTCACTCCGGGGCATTCCAACCTACACGTGCAACATTGTATTAGATAGTACGTTGTTGCCACATTATTCACATGTTTGATCTTTTTCACTGTTTAATTCAGACCGCAGAATGAATCCGATGCGTCTCAAGCATAAATAAAAAGAGATGGCGATGTCTCACCCGACGCCAATGGAACTTGGAACAATTATCTGACCTTCCTCGTCTTGTAGCAGATAGCTCATTGTCCCATGGAATACGCCCACATGCCCTTTAGCCAAAGTTGCGGAATGAGGCCCTGAATCCAAGCCGATTCCGGCACCTTCGATTCCGATCAGTCTCACTTTTTCGTCTCTGATGAATTCATGGAAGAACCCAAGTGCATTTGATCCACTTCCGACACAAGCCACCATCACATCTGGCTTGCCACCCCATTTCTCCAAGGCCTGTTTCCGTGTTTCCTTTCCGATTATGGACTGAAATTCCCGAACAATAGTCGGGATTGGGTGAGGCCCCACAGCGGTGCCCGCCAATAAGTAACTGGTATCCAAGTTCCCAACCCAGTTCCTTACTGATTCTGACATTGCATCTTTGAAGCTCCCATCAACAGCTTTAACCTGGGTTTAATTAGAGTACGTACTTTCTTAGAATCAACGTACATGGTCTAGCTATACAGAAAGGGCGCTTTTATGTTGTCTGTTGAAATAATAAAAAAATTGAAAAATGTCGATGTTGTCACACATGAAAAATTTAAACTTACAAAATTACTATATAAATTTCATATGCTACTCC
Source organism: Knoxia roxburghii (assembly GCA_030378225.1). NCBI lineage: Eukaryota > Viridiplantae > Streptophyta > Magnoliopsida > Gentianales > Rubiaceae > Knoxia > Knoxia roxburghii. Next base: position 35,621,025 of record CM059420.1, on the reverse strand, counting down.
CCTCATCACCAATTGATTATGAGGTGGAACACGTGTGCACGCTTATATTGACTTGTGAGTTGAGCTTTCTCTCTTATTGACATCGATCTCTCTTTGACCCTTGACCATGACTCGATTAGGGTTTGATTTAAAAATACATAACCATGATTACTTAACTTTGTTTCAAAATAGTCTTTTTCGTCTTTCACTTCCTTTTTCAGAAAAAATATGAAACTTTCAACTTTGACAATGGATTCCATTTAATTCTTTGGAGGGATTTATAGTTTTATAGCCTTAGTTTTTGGGACGGTAGTTTATAGGTTTTGACAAAATTACCTTTTTACTTAAAAGGGGGGAAAGAGATAAGATATTATAGGGAAGTATTTTAATCAAAATTAAGATGATAGTGGACAAAAAATGAGGCTATAACTAGTAAAAGTTTTCTTAATGAGGGCTCCAATTATTTAAGGTTATGTTTTAGAAGATTGGGTGATGATTTTTTTTTTTTTTTTTCTGAGAAAATGAATTATGGATTTAATATTACTCCATTTAGATAAAAACAAATACTCGTACTATTTTAGGCAGTAATTACCTGTGCACCAAGATTCTTCATCAAGACCACGTTGGACCACTGTCTTTCTATGTCTTTACTTCCGATAAATATCGTACAGTCAAGATCAAGTTTGGCACACGCCGCGGCGGTAGCAACGCCATGCTGCCCTGCTCCGGTGGCAGCCACCACACTTTTCCGGCCCATACGTTTTGCAAGCATGGCTTGTGCTATTGCATTGTTGATCTTGTGAGCTCCCGTGTGCACTAGATCCTCCCTTTTCAGGTAGATTTCGGGCCCTTCTCCATCACTATTCTTGTAATGATCCGTCAGCCTCTTGGCGTAATATAGCGGCGTTTCTCGGCCCACGTAATCCCTTAATGCTGTTGCAAGTTCTTGCTGAAAATTAAGAAACCAGAGAGAGACCTCTTAGTTATTTGCTTCAAACACCTGATGTATCTTAAACATTCTCTTAAGTTACCTCAATCCCACATCAAAAACTCACAATGCTTGGATCGTAGTGGTGGATCAATAAATTTAACAAGTTCAATAATTGAATGTATATGTACCTGAAAATCAACGTCATGCAAAGCCAAATTGAACTCAGCTTCAAGCATGCTCAAACAAGTGATCAAAGTCTCAGGGACGAACTTCCCACCAAACCGGCCGAATTTTCCCGTTTTGGAAGCTGTTTTGACTTGTGCAGTTTGATGATGATCGATGAATGTTTGAGTGAAGGTCGACCCCTTTGAGGGTAGAGCAATTGAGTCAAGAACTGAAACAACTTTATCACTGGAAACATCATCAACGACAACGGCTGCAGATTTTTGAGAAACTGAAGCACAGATTTTTGTACCCAAAAGTCGAGCACCAAAGGATTTGTTTTTTGTAGTACTAGCAAAGGTTGTCATTCTTGATTGCTCACAAAGTTGAGGAAATTTGCCAGCCTGAAGAAAAATATTCTGAGAATTGCTTGTCATGTTTGAGAATCTTGATAAACAGTGAGAAGTAGTTGATGAAGATATGATTGAATTGAAGTATTCTTTGTAGTTAGCTGGTACAACAACCATTTGAGAGATATATTTATAGAGTGATGGGATGGCTGAGTTTTCAGAAAAATAAATAATACTCCCGCACCCTCCATATATTAATGGTTTTAGAAGAGGTAGTCTATCTTTTATTTAGAGAAATTTTTTAATATTTTTATTAGTGACTTTATTAAACACTACAATCAAATCAAATTATTTTAAAAAATTTTAATCTAATTGAACGAAAAATAAAATTTATGCCTACCTTAGTTCTTTTAAAAAGAAACAAATATGATATATTTATAATTAAGAAGACAATAGTTTTATCGACCATATTTGATAAGAGATCAAAAGTCAACCATATCACGAGAGATAAAAACATATATAAACATAAAATTTATTGTTTCCTGTGATATTACTATGAAAATAAACAAGTTATTCTAATACAGTTGTGCTTAATATGAGAAATTTAACAAATATTGATTCGTTTTCAAAGCCCCTCAAGGTCAAGTCTAGGCCTAATATCAATTCCAAGGAGACGTCTAAACGTTAATAACGTGTATTGCATTATTCACAACAGACGTAACAAAGTGAAAAAACGGGGCCAAAGCAGATGCTGACTGAAATGACATCACACGTTACCTTCCTTTCGATCATTTTCGCTCCCCTCGTAGCATCTCAAACCCTCTAATTTAAAATAGAGTAACAATTTATTTTAAAATATAGTATCTAGAGTATTTTTTCACAACTACACAGTTTACTTAATAAACTCCACATTAATTACATTAATAATATTAATATTTACAGTATTTTACAGTAACTATTATTGTACTCAACAATTCTATTTTCTATTTAAAAATAATATTTTATTTAAATATATTTTTATTTTATTATTATATCACACATTATATTTTTTATATACATATCTATATTTATAAATTTAATAATTTAATTTTAAATTATATTTTTAAATAATTAATAATAAAAATGAACAATGAATGAATATGGTGTATTGGTAGTTTAGTTATTATTAGTAACCTAATAAGTTTGTTTATTTTAGTAATAAATAAAATTAATATTTACTTTATTTTTTTAAAATTTAATGTTAAATAATTTTGTATTTATTTTATTATTTATAAAAGTGAGGATAAAATTTTGAGAATTTCAAAATATATAATTAAATACAAAATTTTTAAACATAACATTAATTATTAATATTAAATATATCACAAAATTATATTAATGTTAAAAATTAAAAAACTTTGAATAAATCAATAAAAATAAAATAATAAGTTAAAAGAAAAAAGAAAATTCCCAAAAAAAAAGCGCTCAATTTGTTGGTAAAAAACTATTAAAAATTTTCGGCTTCAGGATTCCGTCTTCTTCCCATACTGGAAATATAGTGTAAGTCACCTTCTACTCTAAATTTACAGTACTGATTGGAGTGCCATTCTACTACAAAATAAGGGAAAATGCTATTTTTGCGTCCGGTTGGAGATGCTCCCACTAGTTCGTATACTCCTATGAGTACTACCCCTAGTAAACAAAAACAAAAAAAAAAAAAAAAAAAGGCAAAAAATGAGGCCCACTTCAACTACAGTATCATACCACTAGGAGTCCCATATGAGAATGGTACCCTTAAGAAAAAAAATTAAAAAGTAAATTAATTATTGAGAGAGTGTTTACACTCTCTTCTTGAAAATAAGGAAACATAAATAAGGAAACATCATTTAATGAGATGTTTTCTTGAAAATAAGGAAACATAAATAAATTAATAAAGCTGTCATTTTACAACTCACCACTTTCCAAGATAATGATAATTATTTCAATTTTCTAGGGAAATTTAATATATTCAAAATTATCATCAATCTTCACAATAAGTGCATGAGTTTAGTGATATAACCCATCAACAACAACAAAGAAATGACAATTTACACGAAAAAATTAACCCATCAAAATACAAACTTGACAGTTCCAATAGATTAAAACCCACGTCGCCATTACATCACCATTTTGTACGATATTCCATCAATTCCATCAATCATCATCTGTCTCTTCGTCATCATCGTTCTTCATTTTGCCTGTACGTAAAGAGTTTTCCATTAACTTTGGACATATTCCATCAACCAGAACAGATATCATACAACATTTTATTCCATCAAATTTGGACATATTCCATCAACCAGAACAGATATCATACAACATTTTATTCCATCGAGAAACAGTTTCACATAAGTAACATGATTACCATCAATTCCATCACTATATGTACGATATTCCATCACAAATTGTGATATTCCATCAACAACAACAGACTAAAAATAAGTGCAGGAGTTTAGTGATATAACCCATCAACTTTGGACATATTCCATTAACCAGAACAGATATTATACAACATTTTATTCCATCAAATTTGGACATATTCCATCAACCAGAACAGATATCATACAAAATTTTATTCCATCGAGAAACAGTTTCACATAAGTAACATGATTACCATCAATTCAATCACAATATGTACGATATTCCATCACAAATTGTGATATTCCATCAACAACAACAGACTAAAAATAAGTGCAAGAGTTTAGTGATATAACCCATCAACTTTGGACATATTCCATCAACCAGAACAGATATATTATACAACATTTTATTCCATCAAATTTGGACATATTCCATCAACTTTGGACATATTCCATCAACCAGAACAGATATTATACAACATTTTATTCCATCAAATTTGGACATATTCCATCAACCAGAACAGATACCATACAACATTTTATTCCATCGAGAAACAGTTTCACATAAGTAACATGATTACCATCAATTCCATCACCATATGTACGATATTCCATCACAAATTGTGATATTCCATCAACAACAACAGACTAAAAATAAGTGCAGGAGTTTAGTGATATAACCCATCAACTTTGGACATATTCCATCAACTTTGGACATAATCCATCAACAAGAACAGATATCATATAACATTTTATTCCATCAAATTTGGACATATTCCATCAACCAGAACAGATATCATACAACATTTTATTCCATCGAGAAACAGTTTCACATAAATAACATGATTACCATCAATTTAATCACCATATGTATGATATTCCATCACAAATTGTGATATTCCATCAACAACAACAGACTAAAAATAAGTGCAGGAGTTTAGTGATATAACCCATCAACTTTGGACATATTCCATCAACCAGAACAGATATTATACAACATTTTATGCCATCAAATTTGGACATATTCCATCAACCAGAACAGATATCATACAACATTTTATTCCATCGAGAAACAGTATCACATAAGTAACATGATTACCATCAATTCCATCACCATATGTACGATATTCCATCACAAATTGTGATATTCCATCAACAACAACAGACTAAAAATAAGTGCAGGAGTTTAGTGATATAACCCATCAACTTTGGACATATTCCATCAACCAGAACAGATATCATACAACATTTTATTCCATCAAATTTGGACATATTCCATCGATCAGAACAGATATCATACAACATTTTATTCCATCAAGAAACAGTTTCACATAAGTAACATGATTACCATCAATTCTATCACCATCTGTATGATATTCCAACACAAATTGTGATATTCCATCAACAACAACAGACTAAAAATAAGTGTAGGAGTTTAGTGATATAACCCATCAACTTTGGACATATTTCATCAACTTTGGACATAATCCATCAACCAGAATAGATATCATACAACATTTTATTCCATCAAATTTGGACATATTCCATCAACCAGATCAGATATCATACAACATTTTATTCCATCGAGAAACAGTTTCACATAAGCAACATGATTACCATCAATTCAATCACCATATGTACGATATTTCATCACAAATTGTGATATTCCATCAACAACAACAGACTAAAAATAAGTGCAGGAGTTTAGTGATATAACCCATCAACTTTGGACATATTCCATCAACCAGAACAGATATTATACAACATTTTATGCCATCAAATTTGGACATATTCCATCAACCAGAACAGATATCATACAACATTTTATTCCATCGAGAAACAGTATCACATAAGTAACATGATTACCATCAATTCCATCACCATATGTACGATATTCCATCACAAATTGTGATATTCCATCAACAACAACAGACTAAAAATAAGTGCAGGAGTTTAGTGATATAACCCATCAACTTTGGACATATTCCATCAACCAGAACAGATATCATACAACATTTTATTCCATCAAATTTGGACATATTCCATCGACCAGAACAGATATCATACAATATTTTATTCCATCAAGAAACAGTTTCACATAAGTAACATGATTACCATCAATTCTATCACCATCTGTACGATATTCCATCACAAATTGTGATATTCCATCAACAACAACAGACTAAAAATAAGTGCAGGAATTTAGTGATATAACCCATCAACAACAACAAAGAAATGACAATTTACACGAATTTGAAAAAACTTCAAACCATGAAATATAAATGCCAAGTAGAGACATTCAATTGTCAGAAAAAATTTCCAAAGAAGAACCATCCCTTCAATCGAAGAGCCCATGGTTCAGTAGCCATTCTAGTTTCGTTTGAATGGTTCAGTAGCCCATGGCTGATAAATAAATACTTTTATCATCATCATTTCTTCAATATTCCAGCTGCGATGCCTTCCCCATAACCCGAAACCAAAAATCAAAGAAAACAAAAGCTAAAACCTGGGGAAAAAGAAACACCGACCCATTCCATATTCTTCATCAAATATACAAAAAAAAACAAAAAGAAGCTAGAAGATTTGGAGATACCAATGGAGATTTGGAGCACATTTCCTCGTCAAACATCAATTATTACAAAAACCCAAAACTAGAAAACAACTCCTCCAATAACCAACAAATTATATAGAGAATACCCAAGAAAGATACATACCCACAGTTGAGATTTCTAAGGGACTCTTTCAAATCACCCAGCATAAAAATCAAATCTTTACCATTTAAATTCTTCAAAAAAGGAAAAAACAAACAAAAATTAAAAAAGGCCCTTATTACTAAATACTCAACATAAACTTTCTACTAATCCATATAAAACCTTACCTGGGTTTGATATTATTTATTGGAAAGAAGTTGAAGAAAGAATGGCTCCAAAATTAATATGTCTGTCTTGGGAGATGGCCGTGCGTGACTTTTGTCCTCATTTTCATCCTAGTTTCAAACGAAACTAGGATTTCCGTGGGATTTCCGGCTTATCAGCCGGGACATACTGGATTGGAGGTCATCCCATCTGCCCATTGTTTTTTTTTTTCAAAGAAGAACCATCCCTTCAATCGAAGACTAGAGTTAAAGTCCACGCTGGGTGGTTCTACTCCATTTCCTTCACCGCCGTCCGAACTTGCGCCCAGGAGGAGGTCCTGAACGTGTTGGTTTCACCAAACAAAGAGCCAAAAGACGAGGGAATGCTGCTGATCCAAACATCGAGGACGACTACTCCCCGCTGCCCGGATGGATGGTCGAATCCGCCAAGGCCGTGAAATACATAGATTTCGCCCATTTTGCCATCCTGGAGAGTCAACGGGTCGTGGAATTAGTCACCGGGAGAGAAAGCGCAATCGCGCAAGTCGTCAGGACCAAGGGAACCGACAGGAAAGAAGGTTCTAGTGGGGAGAGAGAAAGGGGAAAGAAGAAATGAATGCTGGCTAGGGTTTAGTGCAATGAATGTGGGACAATTTTCAAGGCAAAAAAAAAGGGTTGGAGAAGGAAGAAAGAGAAGAAAGTGGAAAATGAGGGTTTTGCAAGTACAAATTAGGCGCGTGGAGGGAGGTAAGAAGAGGAAAATTGGGAAACATCATTTAATGAGATGTTTTGTATACAAAATCTCCTATGAGTACCATCCTACTTGTACACCTAGTTGTAGAAAAAAAATTGCCCTTCAACTAGCCCACTTCAACACCCTCAGTTTACATAAGTAGTTCAGCACCCTCAGTTTACATAAGTAGTTCAGAACCCTCAGTTTACATAAGTAGTTCAGCACCTCAGTTTACTAAGTAGTTCAGAACCATCAGTTTACATAAGTAGTTCAGAACCCTCAGTTTATATAAGTAGTTCAGAACCTTCAGTTTACATAAGTAGTTCAGAACCCTCAGTTTTACATAAGTAGTTCAGAACCCTCAGTTTACATAAATAGTTCAGAACCCTCAGTTTTACATAAGTAGTTCAGAACCCTCAGTTTACATAAATAGTTTACATAAGTACACATTCGAGTTTACATAAGCTATCGTTTCCAGTTTACATAAGCCCACTAACCTATTGCTAAGTTCCTTCTTGCACCCCATTCACTCCAGCCCCTTCATTGCCACCGTGGCCTCTGCAGTCCCACCACCGCCAACGAAATCTTCTTCTTTTTCTTCTCTCGCCAATCCCCTCCCTCCACCGCCACTTCTTCTTCTTCTATCGCCAATCTTCTCTCTCTCTCTCCCTCTCCATCGTCGGTCTCCCTCCATCGTTCCAAAATAACAAACAGCACAAGACCGCGAAATGAGATCTATCAATCCAAAAAAATTAGCAGCCACAACAAGATAAAAATAGAAAAAAAGTAAGAAATGGAAGTTCCTGATTCTTTATTTTTTTTAAACATATATAAACATATAAACATACTGCCAAGGCCTTAAAGGTTATCGGATTTACCATCAGACCCATCGGACGAAGGCCGGAATCAGCGAGAAAAAGCGATGGCCGGCAACTGGGAAGGAAAAACCAGCGAAGTCGGCGGAACACGGCGGGGCGGTGGGATTCGGGAAAAGAGAATATCGACCAAGGCCCGGGTTTCACTCTAGGATAGGAGAGAATCACTTTCGGTGTTAACACGACGGAAACGGTGTCGGGAAAGGCCATGAACGGCGGCGGTATGTACGGTTGACCAAGGAGAAGAAAGACAAAGGTTGGTGCAGCTGGCTAGGGCAAGGGAGGAGAAATGAACTAGGGCTTAGGGTAAATGGAGTATTTAAACCCCTTCTATTTGCACCCTAAGACCTTCAAATTATGGCAAATTATAATATACTCCTAGAAGTACTACTCCTAGGAGTAGGATATAATTTGTGTGCTCCCACTGGATTATTCTTGATAAAATATAACGTTAGGCAAAAAATACTTCCATTTATGATATTACTTTTTTGCTTAAATCCACTTTTGGTCCCTCATAAGAGAGATTATTTCACTTTTGGTCCCCTATATATTTTAGTCACCAATAATAGTCATCATCCTATTTTTAAAACTATTTTTAGTCCCTTTTGACGGAAAAATCGGTCAACTAACGGTTGACCAAGTTTGAGGGTTAATTAAAGGTACTATTTTGTAATTTTTTTTAACTTTCCAAAATTTTTTTCCTAAAAACCCTAACATTTTCTACCCTAACTTTTACGTCCTCTTCCTTATCTTCTGGCCACTGCCCCCCTCCCGCCGTCCAGCCGCGTTGGAATCAGCATAATCACGGCTATTGTTGTTCCGGTCTAATGAACCTGAACACAGTTTGCAGTTCTTGTACGCACCTGAAACTTTTATTGTCATGTCCTTAATCTAAAAATCCAACAAAAAAAATTATTAATGCTCCATTTAATCACGAACAAATCTCCAAGCCATTTTCCTTGGAGACCTAAAAAAAAAAAAAAAAACCTGAGAAGTCAGAGCTTTAATGGCATGCTTAGTAGACGGAGTAGCCGTCGGTTCTTCATCGTCGTCCCGGCGTTCTTCAAGTAGAGATCCATCACGAAGTAACCAAAACAAAACAGTCAATCACTCACTGAAAATGCTTCAAATTTCAACAAACAATGGCGACCCATATCAAACAGTTCAAATATAAAACAACCTAAAACATGTAAAAAACAAACAGAAGCACAAACCTAAGGCAACTCAATCAGTAAGGCGGGCTGGACGGCGGCGTGGGGTGGTGGCGATTAACAGAAGGAATGGAGTGGAGGGGGGAGATAAATAGATAGATAGAGAGAGAAGAAGGGTCAGGGCAGAGCAATGCGGATCAAATCAAAGATGGCTGTTAAGCATTTCTTGAACAAAAATTGTAAATTAATGGCATTAAGGAAGGAAGGAAGGAAGCAAGAATGGAGATTATAGTATTAATATTCTATACTTTGGATAGAAGAAAAAGAAGGAGGAGGAAGGAGGATGGCGGTGGAGCGGCTGGGCGGTGGCCAGAGAAGGAGGAAGAAAAAGTTAGGGTAGAAAAGTTTAGGATTTTTAGGAAAAAAAATAAAAAAATTTGGGAAGTTAAAAGAAATTGCAAAATGGTCCTTTAATTAACCCTAAACTGGGTCAATCATTAGTTGACTGATTTTTCTGTCAAAATGGACAAAAAATGGTTAAAGAAAATTGGATGAGGACTATTATTGGTAACTAAAACATATAGGAGACCAAAAGTTGAATAACCCTTCTTATGAGGGATCAAAAGTGAATTTAAGCCTTACTTTTTTATATGTTTTTGTATTTACCTGTTCATTTCTTAATTATCATTCCTTTTAGATAAAATTGTCTCTAATAATATAAAAAAATACTCCTCATATATTTAAATATAAAAGAAGTAATTATATGAATTATCGAATTGCCCTTAGGCCATTTACCCAAAAAACACCCGAAAAATAATCTCAAAAAATAATTTTACGCATATTACATTGCATGCAAAATTCCTCCTATGAAGAGGTGGAATTATGTTTCGAGGAAGCATTGAGCAGAGGAGGTGAATGGAAATATAGTGGTTTGTAGGAGAGGGGGTGACAGACAGGGGTGAGGAAAAAATGCGATTCGATTCGGTTTCGATTTTTAGGCTATAGGTTCGGTTCGATTTTGGTTAAAAAATGAAACCGAATCTAAGACCTAAATGAATTTAAAAATCGCGGCCAAATCGAACTGACCTGACTCGATCCCGAACCAAATGGTTCACCGATTCGAATCGGGTTGACCCGATTTAACCAGGATTCTTTTTAGTTTTCTTTTCCATTAATTTTGATGCAAAACTATTATTATTTACACATTCACACCATTTTAACTCAAAGTGACTCGTTTTAATCTGACCAAATCAATTTAACCAATAATCAAATTGGTAACCAAGCGAAATACGACTATAATTTCAAAAATGTGCCGATTGGGATTAAAATATTATAAATATGAAAAAAATAATAATTCTAGATCATAAGAAATTAAAAAAATTACTGTAAAAAAAGTGAACATGAGGTGACCCAAGTCAAAATGGTCTATCCAAATCAAATTGGGTTGCCCCAAATATATTTTCACATGGACCGATCTATTTCTAATTAAATTGACCTATTTAATTTTTTTAGACTTATGTATGATATTTATAATGTAGCGATTATAGTCCTATTTCGATAGGTTACCGATTCAATTTTTTTTTCTTTATGTTGAAACAAACCTCACTCCCATGAAGAGAGGGCCGGTGGCCTGATGCCCTTCATTTATGTTAGCAAATTACATGAGGCAAAGGGTGGTCTAACCTCCAGAGTTAAAACCCCTATACAAAACTCAATTGAAGAACCACCCAAGCCCAAAAAAAAAAAAGGTGCTTACTACTATTTACTAATTTCATTGTGCAAAAACTCCCTACCATTATCAACTATTTTTCAGGTTCTCAGAGAGGGGATGCCTTTCACATCCAATCTGATAAGTCCCTTCAACCTTTCCAACAAGGCTCTTGTGTTGAGAAATGCTACTGCGGACCCTGTAGCTCCCATCCTTGATAAGAAGTTTGCAGATTTGTTGTCTTCCCTATGAATGTGTCTTATTTTTGAGGAGGTTTGGGATATCTTTGAGGCAATTTCTGAGAAGGCTCTGTATTCTCTCCAATAAAAGTCTTGCCCTTTGCTGATCATTGATGACAGGCTTGAGTTATCTGTGAGGAAAGTCACATTAGCTAGTTGCTTCTTGCTGTAAAATCTGATCGCCTCCAAGGCCTCCTGGATTTCTGCTTGGATTGGAGTTGTGTTTGTCAATCCACAAGCTTCCCTATGTAGAAATCTGCCCGTACTCCTTCTCTGAATGAAGTTGTATCCTCCCATCCAAGAAGCAGTGCAAAAACCATCAACATTTATGACATAAGGCTTGGAGCATAACTCTTTCCAATTAATATTGATTGCCCTTCTTTTCTATTTAACCTTTCTGGCTATGGTTGTTGCTAAGAGCAATGACTCCTTCTTCAGATTGTTGAACAGGTTTTACATTTGTGGGAGTTTTCCTTTAAAGTGAAAAGCATTATTTTCCTTCCACAACAATCAGATGATGATAAATTGAGCAAGACTCCATGGATTTGAGATTGATTTTGACAGAGGAGCTGAATACCACTTTTCAATCAGATTCCAGCCCGTCTCCCTCATCAATCCTAAGCCCTTTGCTGCCGTCAAGTTGTCCCATAATCCCTTGGCTTTCTGACATTCAAAAAAACAGTGCCTTAACGTTTTTGAATTTTTAAGGCAAAAGCAGCATCTAGAAGGTAGAGAACAGAACCTTCCACATTTACATATTATCTCCGGGGAGGCTATAAAACCGTTATAAAGACTCCAGAGAAACATTGAAATTTTCAGAGGCAGATGCTTGTTCCACAAAATCATTACTAGCTTGTCCTCCTCTCTATTGTTACATAAGCTCATTTATACCGAGGAGACCGTGAAGTTTCCGGCAAGGGAAGGGCACCAAACCAGCTTATCCGGCATATCACTGAACACCTCTGACCAGTTGCTAAGGAGGGTCTTTTGGCGAGATTCAAGGATGTAATCAAAGGTCAGCAATAAGTGATCTCTGTTACTGAAGAATTCCTTTACAGTGAGATTGGGACATGGCGGGAGGGAGAAGTGTTTCCATATTACTCTGTTTTCATTCCAGTTGTGAAGCCAGAACGAAGCAGATCCATCCATGATTATTGTTTTCGTGAGTGCTGCGAATTTCAGAGACATTTTCCAAATTCTTCTCCAAGATGTTCGCATTCACGCCGAGTGTGATGGTGAAGCCATAAAGTTTTCCCATAGTCCTTCTCTTAATTTCCATCTCCACCATAGCTTGGTCCATAGGCTTTGCACCACAATTGGGATTTGCCTTATACCATGACCATTTTGATTCCTTGGCTAAGTGATTCTACTCCAAGAGCACCAATGTATTCTATGTTCTCCATCTTGGGCTGACCATAGAAATCCTTGGCACCTTTTTTCAATCTCTAAGATAACTGTTTTAGGCAGCCAAAAAACCCGAGGCTAAATGTATTGGCATGGATGTAAGCACCGAATTTATCAACTGCACTCTCTCATATTGAGTTAAAAGCTTGTTTTTTCAACTTGCTAGCCTCTTGTTAATTCCATCCAAAAGTGGTCAAAAATAATTTATTTTGACTCTCCCCCTATAAATATTGACCCCTAGATATGGAAAAGGGAAATAATGTGCCTCTTGCATCTGCAAAATCCTCAAAATTTCTTCTTTCCTTGAAGTTGGGTAGTATTTTGGGAAGATCACTGCACTCTTGTTGTCATTTATCTTTTGGCCCAACCCATCCTCATATAGAGCTAGAAATTCCATAAGAGCATGAAGCGACTTTGGAGAGCCTTGAGTGAATATCATGGTATCGTCAGCATAGCTCAAGTGAGAAATTATCTTAGATCCTAGGGGGTGTAGTAGTACCCGGTTATTCCAGCTTCAATCCGGCTTTGAATGTCTCTAGAGAGAGCTTCTGAATCAATGATGAATAGTAGAGGGGATAGGGGATTTCCCTATTTCACTCCCCTAGAGGATTTAAAGAAACCCACTAGATAGCCATTAATTAGAATTGAAAATCATCCCTCATTCAGCACGTCAAGTATCAGCTCCACAAACTTGCTAGGAAACCCAAACTTGAGCAGAATCCTTTCCAAGAAGACCCAAGAGACTCTGTCGAATGCTTTTTTCATGTCCAATTTCATAATCAATTTTACTCCACCCGCCTTATTTTCTATGGATTGGGACATCTCTTGGGCCAGCAGAATGTTTTTTGTGATTCCCCTATCCTTCATAAATCATGTCTGCTCCAGGGAGATTAATTAGGGAGAACCATTTGAAGTCTGTTCTTTAGCACCGACGAGAGGATTTTGCTTGAGAAATTACAGAGACTAATCTGCCTAAAATCTGCGAAGTTGGAGGTCTCCTGCTTCTTTGGGATAAGGGTAATGAAAGTACTCCCTATGATTCTCCGGATAGGGATGCCATTCATGAATTCCTTGGTGGCCGAAATGATGTCCACTTTTATAATTTTCCATGCAGATTTAAGAAAGGAACCTGTGTATCCGTCAGGTCCAGGGGCACGGTCCTTTGCTAATTCAAATACTGCGTGTCTAACTTCCTCATCCTGTAGTGGTCTCAGGAAATCATCTCTATCTTCCATATTCAGGATTGTCGTGATGTTTCCTTGAAGTTTATTAATTATTTCCTGCTCAGGAGGGTCTTCAGCCGTTAGCAATGAAGCAAAAAAGGTCTCTGCATGATTCTCAATTTTTCTCATATCAGTGACCCATTCATCGCCAATTTTGATTTTTTGGATTACTTGGTGTACCGCTCTTTCTCTTAAGGTTGCGTGGAAGAAGGTCGTGTTCCGGTCTCCCTCACTAAGCCATTTTACTCATGCTCTCTGAGTGAGATAATCTTCAAGCTCTTTCATATGCTAAAAGTACTTGACTTGAGATTTTAAGAATTCTGCCCCAGTTGAGTCCCCTGGATTGACCTAAAATTCAATTTCTTTCTTTTGCATTTTCTCTTCACTTTGCCTTAGATTTATAAAGACATCCCTAAAGGTTTTTTTATTCCACTCTTTCAAAACTACCTTAAGCCTCCTCAATTTTACCGGTTGTACCCAACTTTCTTCCACACGCTTTAGTAACCTCGGCCTTCTCAACCACATCTTCTAAAATCTGAAAGGCTTCGAGCCCGAATCAGTATCTAGTTTCCCCTGATATAAAATTGGGTAGTGATCAGAGCCTGCTTTTGACAAGTTGTGAATGATTGAAGTTTGGAAGAGGTTACTCCATTCTTGAGAGAAAAACATCATATCTAGTTTTTTTAGCACATGGATCGTTGATCATTTCCCACTCCATGTATATTTATACCCCACTGCTGGCATCTCCTCAAGTTCAGCCTCATTTATGAATTCGTTAAATTCATCCATTGGTGTTTACACATAAACTAATCTCCCCTTGTATTCATCAGCAGTCCTAATAACATTCCAATCCCCTCCCGCCACCTAAGGTTCACCCCTATACATATTCCTAAAATCCAGTAGCTCCTCTTACAATTTCCTTTTCCTAATGTAATTTGTGCTAGCATAATCCAACTAAAAAGGACCGGTTTAGACAGCATAGCATGTTCAATCCTTCAAAAAACCATCTGTTCAGTCATCACAAGTTGCCCAATTTTCACATCGTTTTTACTCAGAATCCAAATTTTCCCATTTGCATTAGACATAGCAGAATCAAACCTTTATTTCTTAGCAAAATTCATAAGTCTGTTTCTATTTACAAGAGGCTCAATTATACACAAAATATAAATGTTATACCTAGCACAGACAGTTTTCAATCTCCGCAATGATGCCATATTGCCGATCCCTCGGATGTTCCACACTAAATGTGCATACATTTAAAAGGTTTGAGGCCACGTGACAAAATATGAGAAGAAATTTTGTACAA
The DNA here is from genome assembly GCA_030378225.1 of Knoxia roxburghii. NCBI lineage: Eukaryota > Viridiplantae > Streptophyta > Magnoliopsida > Gentianales > Rubiaceae > Knoxia > Knoxia roxburghii. The sequence goes on along the minus strand of CM059420.1, from coordinate 35,605,732 downwards.
AGCATGTGTTTTATGGATGTATGAACAAATATTTATAGTTACAAAGTCTCAGATTTCTTTCTGAACAAGAAACCAGTTTCCTAATTCTAAAAGAACGGGAAATAGTAAACTACTATATTTACAATCCTAAATATAGTAATACTATAATTCCACACCCCCCTCAAGTTGGAGCATGCAGATCACAAATGCCCAACTTGTGAAGTACGCCATCAAACTAAACATTACTAAGTGTCTTAGTGAAGATATCAGCAAGCTGATGCTGAGAAAAAACATGCATAGGAGTGATAAGACCTTGAGCAATAGCTTCCCGAACAAAATGACAATCAATCTCAATATGTTTTGTGTGCTCGTGAAAAATGGGATTGGTTGCAATATGAAGATCTGATTGACTGTCACAAAACATAGAGATGGGGAAAGAATGCGAAATTCCAAAACAAGATAAGAGACCCTTTAGCCACTTAAGTTCAGCTGTGAGAGCCGCCATGACCCGATATTCTGCTTCCGCCGAGGAGCGAACCACAATAGGCTGCTTTTTAGTACGTCAGGAGATCGGTGAACCACCAAACTGTACCATCCAACCAGTAAGAGAACGTCGAGTCGTAGAACAACCGACCCAATATGAATCTCACCACCCGATCAAAGAAAGAGAGGAGGCTACCGGAAAGAAAAGGCCTTTGCCAGAACAACCTTTAAGATAATGAACAACCCACAAAGCTGCTTCCCAATAGTCATGCAAATGATGATGCATGAACTGAGACAAAACGTGCACCAAATACGAGAGATCTGGTAGAGTAACTGTCAGATAAATGAGACGACCAATGAGACGACGGTAGGCCTCGGATCATGATAACCAGGTCCTTAAAGTAAAGAAACATGGTGATTCTGCTCAATAGGTAACAATGCTGGCTTGCATCCCAACAAACCTGCCTCAGTAACAACGTCCAGAGCATACTTGCGCTGGCACAGAGAGATCCCTGTCTGGCTGCGAGCAACTTCCAGACCAATAAAATACTTTAAACCCAAATCTTTTATATAAAAACAAGAGCTCAAATAAGCCTTAAAAGCAGAAATAGCATTATGATCATTACCAGAAATGACCAAATCATCCACATAAACCAGAATATGCAACTGAATGAAACCTCGGCGAAAGGTAAAAAGCGAATAATCATGATATGACTGCTTAAAGCCATACCAAAGAAGAGCAGTGGTGAGCTTGGCAAACCAACAGTGAGGAGCTTACTTCAAGCCATACAAAGAGCGACACAAACGGCAGACCTTGTTTGGGTCTGCGGAGCGAAAACCAGGAGGAAGTTTCATATACACCTCATCCTCAAGATCACCATGGAAAAATGCATTATGAACATCCATTTGATGAAGCTCCTGCTTGAGAGTAGCTGCAATAGAGAGAAACAAACGAACAGTGGGCATCTTAGCAACCGGAGCAAATGTTTCAGTATAATCAAGGCCCTCAACTTGATTATTTCCCAAAACAACCAAGCGAGCTTTATAACATTCAATGGAGCCATCAGCATTATGCTTGATTTTAAAAATCCATTTAAATCCAATAGCCCTTTTTCCTGTAGGAAGAGCAACAATATCCCAAGTATTATTCTTCTCTAAAGCAGATATTTCGTCCCTCATAACATCTCTCCAACATTATTGACGAACTGCCTGCCCAAAAGTCTGAAGCTCCTCTGCAGAGGTAATAGAGGCCAAAAATACCCGATGGGCAGTGGTAAATCTATCATAAGAAACATAATTAGTCAAGGAATAAGGAGTACCTGAGGAGGATAAGGCAGGAGGGGTAACAGTAGGCAAGAGAGGGGGGCTAATTGCAGAAGCAACAAAATCTCGGAGTCGAGATGACAGAATTTTCTGGAGGAGACCTCGACCCAATGCCTCCTCGGCTGAAGGAGGGGGTGGCGTCGCCTGTGAAAGGGCGGCGAACGGCACCGATGAAAAAGAATCAGCGGCCGTCGGTGAGGGAGGATCGACATCCGATGGCCATGGAGCAATGACAGCCGACAGGGAGGAAGGTGTGGCAGGTCGCGCCGGTGACTAAGGCACGGCGATGAGATCCAAATCATCATAAAAAATATCCAAAGCAGAAACCCGAGAAATAGCAGAGTCATCAACAGTAAGACCAGGAAACTCAGATTCACCGAAAACCACATCCCAGGAAACAAACAGTTTCTGTAATTCTAAATCATACAAGCACCACCCTTTGGTACCCATAGGATAACCAACAAACAAGCACTTACGGGACCTACTAGCGAATTTATCACCCCCATGATTCTGATTATGAGCATAGCACAGATAACCAAAAACACGAATAGGAGAAACTGAAGGAGGCTTGCCATACAACTTTTCAAATGGAGTGAGATTATGCAAGACTTTAGTAGGTGTGCGATTAATCAAATAGGTTGTTGTCAACACATAGTGGCCCCAAAATTGCACAGGTAACTTAGACTGAAATAGTAAGGCACGAGCAACATTAAGAAAATGTTGGTGTTTACGCTCAACTCGACCATTCTGCTGAGGGGTACCAACACAAAAGGTTTCATGCAGAATACCATGCTCATGAAAATATGAATGCAATCCCAGGAATTCAGTACCATTATCACTTCTAACAACTTTCAAAGCAGAATTAAATTGACGATGAATCATATTAAAAATTTTTATCAAAACAGCTGGCACACTAGCCTTATCATGCAACAAATAAGTCCAAGTGGTACGACTAAAATCGTCCACAACAGTCAAAAAATACTGAGATCCACATATGGCAGGAAAACGGTAGGGACCCCAAACATCAACATGTATCAAATCAAAGGCAGCTAAACTAACCATTTGACTAACAGGAAAACTAGAACGAGAATGCTTGGAACAAAGACACACTTCACAAGCTTTATTAAACTGCAAAATATCTGACCGAGAAACAGAGATCCCGGGAAGAGACTAAATAGCTGTCACAGATGGATGGCCAAATCGACGATGCCACAATTCCAAAGAGGACTCTAAACGAGCCGCACTTGCTACAGCAGTCGCCCCCCCCCCTCTGAAAGAAATATAGCCCCCCACACTGTTTACCCATGCCAATCGTCCTCCTCGTGATACGGTCCTGAATGAGACATGATGAAGCATCGAATGAAGCAATTAGATCAGAACAGGTCAACAACTGGGACAGAGAAATTAGATTACACTGTAATACAGGAACAAATAAGACATCATATAAAGTGATATGAGAATTAAGAGAAATAGTCCCAATATAGGAGGCCTGAAATACATTCCCATCTGTAAGTGAACTGATAGAGACGGAATTGATCGAACATCCTTGAGCAAATCCAAACAACCTGTCATATGATGAGAAGATCCACAATCAAACATCCATTCAGAAGACTGAGACATACCAGATAATTTGTCGGTCTGAACATACTTAATAAATTCTAATACTGCTGCTAATTGGTCACTAGACATTCCGGAAGCAGCTTTACTGAGATCAACTGCAACTAAGGGGATACGCACGGAATTCATCCGAGCTGGACCAACGGTCGGCACCCGTTGGATGCTATCAGTGTCGCCACCACGTGGAGCCATATCACACAATAAATATTATCACGAGCAAGAAAACCAACAAATGCCACCAAGAGTATTGGCAAAGTCCACTGCCCACAGACAAGAGTATTGGCAATAATATTATCGCCACAAAATCCCTAAATAATTTGAAAAAAATTTTAAACCAAACAAAAATATGAAAAATATCAAATAAAGCTCCAGGACAATTGCAATTTGCCAAATATGTCTTCAGCAACACAATGGATTTGTCTTCTTGAAATGCGTGTGCCAACCCTTTTCAAACCAAATTAATTTGGTTTCTGTTGCTACTACTTGTTTCCGCCGACCACCAAATTAATTTGGAAAGGTTGACACGCATGAAAATTACGAACAGAAAAAAAGAAAAAAAATCAATACGCAAATATGAAAATCAAGGAAAATTTTTCCTACTCTGATACCATGACAAAATATGAGAATAAATTTTGTACAAAGCATGTGTTTTATTGATGTATGAACAAATATTTATAGTTACAGGGTCTCAGGTTTCTTTATGAACAAGAAACCAGTTTCCTAATTCTAAAAGAACAGGAAATAGTAAACTACTATATTTACAATCCTAAACGTAGTAATACTATAATTATACACCACGAACCTGACACCGATCATGGCAACAGTCGACGAGGTTGATTGTCTTTTGATTCTTCATTTTTTCTCCTTTTGGGGGGCACCCTTGTTTCTTCCTTTGGACCCGAATGAAATCCTCCTCCATTTGTTCCATGGAATCCTCCATTGTATAATCTGAGTTTGCCTCATTCTCTGAGTCTACATTGTATGCCAATAAATCCACTAGCAACTGTTCGAAATCCTCAAGGGCTGATGTTGAGCGTGGCAATCTTGGTCTCTCTGAAAAGCCCTGTGGAGCTTTTATCCCCATAATTTCATCTATATCCTCTGCCATATTTTTGTCATTTTGCATATTCAAAATGGTCTAGGAATCTTCTATGTTGCTTACTTGTACTTTTTCTCTATCTTCTGGCAAAAACTCCGTTCCTTTTTTCTTTTTCGGAGTGTCCCTATTCTCTGTGGGCTTAACAACTTCAGTAGAGCCAGTGTTGCCTTCATCAATTCCTCTGCTTGAGCTTCCTTGGCAACTTTCATGGGAGTGATCTTATGGGTTTTACAAAGTGGCTTTAGCTTTGGGGATGAATGTGGGAATGAGCTCTTTTTCTTTCTTTAAAATTCCTGATAGCCCAGCCTCCTGATTGATGCCTGATTGATCCTCTTGAGCAGTTTGAATGGGTTGTGGAGCTTTGACACCTTTTTTACATTCCTATTTCTTGTTACCTATTTTTTGCAATCCTCACAATACGAAAGCAGAAACTCATAGGTGAATTTCTGATCGAATGTTCTTCCTCTCTTCCCAATAGCTATACTTTCTGGGAGGTCATCCAGCAAATTCACTTTCACACATATTCTTACAACTGAAGGGCGCATTTGATTCTTTGTCGGTGCATCTACTTGGAAAGGGTAGCCTATAGAAGAAGCTATAGAGAACAAAGATTTGGGGTTAGCGTATTCCAAAGGGATCCCGATAAGTGATATTCATATTGGGGCCACCGGAGGCTCTTATTCAAACTGGAAGTGTGTTGTCCAGCGTAGCATCCACATCTGATAACCCTTGATGTTCCATCTCTCACGACTCCAACATCTCTAGTTGAAAGATTATTTACCTGGGTCTAGTCAGAAACTCACTTTCAGGCTATGCATTCCAGAATCGGAATCTCTAGCCAGGCCTAGACGCTAGCACAATTGCTATTACAACCCTCTTGAAATAACATTGCGCAGGATCTGAGTTTGCACTTATTCGATTTACCACACAACAAAAATTTCTAATTAAAAGCGGAACTTTAGAAAATACCTTTGAAGCGTACACTTAGGTGATTCTCTTGTATGCCTCAAGACTTTGCTTGTATGCTGTGTGGGCAACAACCTAACCAGCAACTTGATCAGCTAATCACCACAATCCACCTGCCAGAAAATTCCAGCACAGCTGCACCTGGCACGTACAATTAACGAACCGCCCGGAGAGAGAGAAAATCACACAGAAGCCGCCAAATCTTGAAGAAAATCGGCAGCCCCTAAGACTTATAAAATCCGAAATTTGAGAGAGAATTTTCTCTCTCTAGGATTTTATCTCTCTAAGTTTTCTTGTCTTGAAAACTTATGAATTTTATATTGTGGAATAGCTAATCCCTTGTCTATATATAGAGTTACAAGAGAGACCCCAAGTTGGTTTAGGATTGGTCTTCCTAATGGGTTTAGATAATTAATTAGTTTCCAAATCCAATTAGGTAACCAATCTGATAGGATAAACCAAATCCTACTAGATTTCCTAATCTCTAGGATTTCTTAATTCCAATTGAAACTTAAAACTTAATTAATTAATTAATTAATTCCACTTTGTTAATTACTCAATTAAACCTTAGGAATAATTAATCAATTAATTAATTCTACCTATTCAATTAACCCATTACAAAATTAATCGTACCACTAACGGATTAATTTTAGCACTACCATCCTACACTAGAATTGCTTCTGGAACAACTTAATTAATTTATATTCATAATCTCCCCACATCAAAGATATAGTGCTCGTTAATATATTAATTTACTGATAAATTAATTAATTAACTTCTTTAATTCTGAGACTAGTACCACTCGACCTTTTTACTATACCGGACATAAGTCAACCAGCCGGGTTTAGTATAATAAACATTACGAGCTCATCTCGGGAGCACCATCACCCTGAACGCACCGGTACATGGTTTCCTTTCGACAAGCAGCAGCACACCAAGCAACTAAACACGTGCACCTAACCTACCGAGACTATTGGCCAGAATTGACCTCACCCATTGGCAGATCAAAATACACTATGTCTGATCCTCATGCCCGCTCGAGTCTAGGGATTAAGAGATAGAATACCAAGAACGATTTGTCTATTAAATCAGTACAAGACAAATCATTCCTAATGGTCAAGTTCAATACGCCCCGGGCATATCTATATGATTCAATTAGTTTAGACAAACCAATTATCCGAATCACATAATAACCTAAACTGACAGTTTGTCCAAAGCTGTCTCGGTTACGAACCTCATTTATATATTATGTCTTTCAACCAATGATGAGATCTACTGTGTCACACAAGACACTTCATCATTTACTTACATAATATAAATGGACATATCATGCACAACAAAATATAACCAAAACATAAATCAATATATTACTGGGAAAATGTACAATACAAGCATAGCTTTTGTATTCAACTCCAACACTGGTAATCCGACTCCATCTAAAATTGAAAAAGAACATGTCTTGGATTAATGAGGCTGATGTCGAGCTGGCCGAGAAGACCTAGCTTTTCAAACTCCTTACGAATTTCTGAGATTATTGACTGCCCAAATGAGAATTTACCCACCAGACACAGCTTATATGGCTCTGCTAATCTTTCGATCTCCTCTTCTTCATAGAATAGGTAAGGTTTTCCGTCAATGTTTTATATTGGTTTAGTGTTGGGGAGGGTATATTGGCTTTGGATTTCATTGAAAACGCTTGCAAAGGTTCTGGAGTAGTTGTTTTTGGAAGGTTTGGAAGGGGGAAGGCCGCCGTGATGGTCCGACGGCTCCATCTAGGGTTCGATCAACCGATTCGATCCAAATTCGATAACGTTGGTTAAATGAGTCTATTTAGAATAAAATAGTATAAATATACAAAAAAAAAATTTAGATCAAAAGAAACAAAAAAAAAATTACTGTAAAAAAAGTCAAATTGGGTCAACTCTAATCAAACTGGGTCGACACAGATATATTTTCGCATGGCCCAATATATTTTGAACGAAACTACCTATTTGAAATTTTTTTCGAGTTGTATTCGGTATTTATCATGTGGCGATTATAGTCATATTTTGATTGGTTGCCGATTTAGTTATTGTTTAAATATATTAGATTAACTGATTTGGTCCAAATGAGATAACGCTGGTTAAAATGAGTCGATTTGGATTAAAATAGTATAAATGTGAAAATAATAATAGTTTTACATCAAAATAAATTCAAATTTTAAATTCAAATTAAAAAAACTGTCCGATCTGATTTAACCTGTCCTAAACCGGCAAACCGTAACACCCAAACCGAATCGAAGCACCCGCGGTTAACCTTTTTAAAATCAAAAGTGTACCAAACTACAAGGCTATCGAACAAAATTGACAATTTTTAAAATCGCACTGACTCGACCGAAGTTCAACTGGGTCGACCCAGATATATTTGAAATTTTTTAATGAAATTTGCATATTTAAATTTTTTTAGATTTTTATGCAGTATTTATAATGTAGCAAGTATAGTTGTATTTCGATTGGTTACCGGTTCGGTTATTGGTTAAACCAATTCGATCAACTGATTTGATCAAATTAAAATGAGTCACTTTTGGCCAAAATGGTGTACATGTGAAAATAATATTAGTTTTACATCAAAATGAATTAAATTTCAAATTCAAGAAAAAAAGGCCGACCCGGGTTAAACTCGAATCGAACTGCCGAACAGGCCCGATCTGAAGCCATTGTTGCTGGTAACCACGTGCAAACCGAACCCACCCCGAACTGAGAGACTATCGAACTGAACCGCGCAATTCAGTTCGGTTCAGGCGCGAGTAACCGCGTCTGACACCCCTAATGATAGACAAACTGGCCAAAAGCTATCAGCCTCTACCAGAAATGACATCAATGCTGATTTTCATTTCCTTCTTGTAGTATATATTACTTATCAAGACAGTTTTTCCTTGTTTTCCTACATGAATTCCACCAATGACCCACCAAGCCTACTCACTAGCAATCCAGCTTCTCCTCTAGAGGTCTGAATTCAATTACTCCACAAATTCTCAAGCCTGATATTACTGCCGTGGGCGTTCGCATCTTTGTCGCATTCTCAGAAGCAGTATAAGGTGGTTTAACCACGAAACCCTTTGACGATCGACAGAGTCCTTTCGCCATCCTAGACGGAACCTCCATGTCTTGCCCACATGTTTTCGGGGTTGCTGCCCTACTTAGGACCCTCCACCGGGATTGGTCTCCCGATGCCATCAAATCTGTAATCATGACTACTGGGCGAACCAAAGGCAACACCATGAAGTCGATGCGGGATATTTGTGACAAAATGATCACTAAGACAATGTCATTCAGCTATGGAAGTGGACATTTGAGACCAAGGGTATGTTTGATCAAATAATTCAGTGCTTAATCTAAATAGATTAAGTACTTAATTAAATAAGTGTGTTTGATAACTTATATTGTCATGTCTGAATTTAATAAGTCGTCTGAATTTATTAGTTTTGATATATTGTTTTAATTAAGTGATTCCTCTACATGCTCCGTCTTTTAGGTTTTAGTAAATTTTTTAAATACCAACACTGTCCTTCCCTTTCTATTCTCTTTCTGCTTGCCGTTTGCTTTTTCAGTTCCGTCGTATCCTCTTGCATAAATTCTTTCGCTCCTTCTTCCCTTCTTGTATGTGCCCCCTTCCTTCCCATACTTTTCTTGAAAATCTCCGCATATCTATCGTGGTAAATTTTGGCATCAATTCAACTTAAAGGTAAACTATCATCCACTTCTTTTTCTCATATGGTTTGTCCTTTATTATTATTTTTTTTGTGGGTTATGCGGGAATGATCTTTTCTTGTGGGGATTAGTGATGGAGTTTATGGTTTGGTTACTTATGTCTTTGATTTTCGACGTTTTCATTCATTCACAATTTGCTACTGTTTCCAAGTTCTTATTTTTGTACCATGTTTTGTGATTGTAAATTGTCGACACTTTCGGAATTTACTTCTTGTATCTGATTACTACTTGTTGTTTGAATATGTCCAATGTATATGAGCAGCTGTGGATATTGGACTCAGTCCCTGGAAAAGTAAATACTGAAGACAATGATGGAGAAGTGGAGAAAGTTTTAGAGACCTTACAGAGTCTACCTTCCCCAATCCCAACTCGAAAGTAAGCATTCTTTTTGTCAGTGCCACGGATGATCTTTTCTTGATATATGCACGTGTATTCTGCATCAACCTGGTTATGATATGTTCTCTGATGACTGCATGCAATGGTTCTTCCTATAGCTAATGTCTATCTTCTCCTGTTTTTAACTTATCCGGTCAAGTGAGAAGTACGGTTACAATTATTTAAAGCAAACATTGACAATTGCATAATGGTTGATTATAGAAAGAATTATAAAGCTGATGTTAAGCATGTGGATAGGACTTAAATCTCTCTCTCTCTTTCTCTCTGTGTTGCTTTCATATTTCTTGGGCTAGTTTCTGTCTGCAGCAACTCACTTATTTTTCTGGCTTCTACAATGGCTAGTGGATGACATGATAAAGCTGGGGTTTTCAAGAGCATTGTCCGAATGGGTAGGTAGCAACTAGAAGAAATTTGGAAACCATGAGACATGGGCATTTAATCTTGAAGGTGTTGTCCAAATGTTCAATTCTTACAGGTATGTTGCTTTTTCTGTTACAAGCTTTGTATTGCGGTTTATACACTATGCGTAAGAAAGTGAACGTATGTTAACTTTTCCTGTGAAAATCCTCAGAGAGATTGACTATTGGGATCTATTGGAGCAGGAACCCAAAGGGATGGTGATAGCAATAGTTCAGGTAGAGAACAGTGACAGATGGACGCCAGAAATCATCCAGGAGTTTCAAAGGCTTGCTGTTAGAAGAGCAGATGAAGTAGAAGACAGAGTTGTTCATTATATTCGTCTAAGAATTGGCACAATGGACATTTTTTTTTTAGGAATTTACAGATGAAGAAGATATAGAAGAAGGCATCAAGAACAGAGTGTTCAAGAAGATACATCAAATAGAGAATTTGCATGAGGTTCTACACAAGCAGATAGACTATTTGTGATTAATTTGCGTGAAAAAATGAAAAATCGATTCTAGAAATATAATTATTTTTTAAATTAATATTGTTTTATGGTTAGTTTAGTTATTAAATTATATATTTTATTTATAAGTTAAATTAGTGTATTTTATTTTATTTTTTTTAAATATTATGTAATTGAATTTTTAAAATGATGATAAAATTTTAATGGAAATTTATGTATTTTTATTGAAAAATTTTAATATAATTAAATTAATACAATTGTTTTTTTATTTTTTATTTTTTTTTTGCTTACAACCATGAGGTTCGAACCCCGGATCTCCCGGTTATAAACCCCAAATCTTACTACCTCCCAAAACCCTCCCACCCAAGTTAATACAATTGTTAAAAAGTAAACATGTTTTTTTGTATGAAATGACAAAATGGTAAAAATTGTCATATTCAAAGACATGTACACTTTTTATTTTCAGTTATTCAGATTCAGTCACTTATTCAAATCAGAATTCAGACTTCAGTCTTCAATCTTCATATCTCAAATTAAGTTTTATCAAACGAACCTCAAATCGTGCCATTGATCATGGATTGGTATACGACTTGAGCATCGAGAATCATCTGGACTTCCTTTGCGGCATTAGTAATTAAAGGGGCCAGTATATAGGATTTGGGGTGAAAGTTATGAAAAATAAGGTCTATATTCTAATAGTGGAAAGAGGCGAAAGATAAGAATTAAGGGAGATAATAATTAAAAAAAATTAAGAATTTTTATTAGAAAGGGGACAATGGGTAAGAAAATGAGTCCGTAAATAACACTGCCTTTATTTAATTTATGCAAAAAATAATAATAATAAGAATGGATAGGCAGTGTTATCCTTGAGAACGTTGCAGCAGATTGAAACAACGCGAAGAAAATATTACGTTGTTCATAATCATATTATTACTACTGTAATGGCTGGTTGATAAACCACTCAGAAATTGCCTTGCGGCCTGATGTCAATATGATTAATCATATTTTAAATGTAATAAATATCCAAAGAAAACCCAGAGATATTTTGGTTGTCCTGTGACCAGTATCGAAACCAAGAGATGAAAAGAAGGAAGTAGTGGTTTGAGGCGACAAGGGAACAGGAAGAGGGAGATTGGGTCGTGCGACTTTTGTTCTGGTTTGTTTGGTTTGGTTCCCAAGAAATGGAGGGAGGATAGGGATTTGACCAATTGTTATATGGTATAATTAAAAAGATAATTATAATATATTTTTTTGATACATAACAAAGAAGTATTAGTTAAGAGAAGAAGCGAGATAAATTTAAGAAGGTCAATTCTATTGATCCAAATATATTTACGAGTATTACTGTAATATATATTTTGCCAGATTTTGGTGTAGGAAAGACAAAACAACTCCTTTTTATTTTCATAAATGAAATGAGGAAATAAAAAATTAATAATTGGGGAAGATCTTGTCTTCCAACTCACCTACAATTGTCGAACAAACCCCAACGGATCAGGGAGTTGGACCCCTACTATGGAGTTTTTGGGCTAGTTGAGGGGGTTGGTGTACCCCAGACCTCCTAGTTTTATGACTGCTTATAATCACGTTGTCATTCTAGTGGAAGCATTCGCAACAGGTTTGACCATAACGAAGGCTAAACTTATCACGTTCAACCTAATAGAACATTAAACATTTATGACAAATAATTTTTTGCCCTATATTGTAGACTAGATCTCGAAAGATATGAAAGATCTCTCCCCAAACTGTACATATGACTTTCATCGAATACGGCTTTTCGCAGAATTCTATACGTATCTATGAGATCGTGTATGGAATTCTGTTTACTCACTTAAAATTGAGTATCCTTTTTCCTGCTATGATTTTAAATCCCTATCATTATTTAATAATGTCACAATGTTTGATGACATCAAAGGCTAAACTTATCAAGTTCAATTTAATAGAGCATTAACTACTTATGAAAGATAATTGATTGTTCGATTGAATTTGACAACACACTTAATAGGATTTAATAGTGTTATAGGTTTGATGACAAAAAAGGCTAAACCTATCTGGTTCAACTTAATTGAGTATTAATAACTTATGGAAGTTAATTGGTTAGATTAAATTTGACAATACACCTATTAAGATTTAATGATATCACAGGTTTAATGACAGCAAAAGATAAACCTATCAGGTTCAACTTAATATAGCATTTACCACTTATGAAAGATAATTGGTTATTAAATTAAATTTGACAACATGTCATAGGTTTGATGCAGTGAAAGCTAAACCTATCAAAGTCAACTTAATAAGAGTATTAATCACCTATAAAAAAAAAATTAATTGGTTGTTTGATTGAATTTGACAAGGCAACTATCAGAATTTTGATGATGTCAAGTTTTTTTTTTCCCACCAAGAACCTAACTTAGACTTGTATGTATGGATCCTAACTCCTAAATCTTAACCCAAATTTAAATCTATAATCTTTTATGTTTTTGGTTCTGGACTACTATTTATAGCCCTTTTTTTTACTATTTAAAGCCCTATTTTTAAAATATGCTACCTCTTGATTCCAGTTTGTGGTGCAAGTCATCCAGAGCACTGTCCCTGACTAAAGGGCCAATCCCAGCAGCATTCCATACCAAATCCCCTGAATTTACAACCCACCAGTTTATTAGAATTCTGTCCAGAACTTCATGAAAACGACGAAGGAGATGATAAGAAGAAAAAGAATTATAACCTTCACGCCCATATCAAGAATCTTGCCCAGCAAAATGCTCAAGGGGACACCAAGCAGAAAGTAGCATGCTGCGTTTATATAAGCAATAAAATTTTGTCACCCTACTCCAATGGCCACCCCCGCAAACCATTTACGCCATTACTTAAACTGGATGATCATGATTTTACCCTGTAAAGAGCTCCCTCTACAAATGGGAATTTTATACCTGACAGAGCATATTGGAGAGCCGTTAACATTATGCTGAAGCCTAAGAATGGGGTCAGATCCGCCACTAGTTCTTGAACTTCACTACTTGTAGTAAATAACGCTGGGAAATGATTTCTTGCCACAAACAGAATCACAGCCACAGCGAAACTCAACAATAAGGCAGTCAATCCAACCACCAGGATTGAAAATTTTGCAGCTCTCGGCTGCCCAGATCCCAATTTGTTGGAGACCCGAACACTGCAGAGGTATATGCAGTTAGTTACTCATGTATGTTAAAATAATATAGTGTACGAGATAGGCTTTTTAAGTTCCAAATTGTAACGTTTTCCACACAAACCTTGCGGCTATGTTGAATCCCAACCCTACCATTGCGCTCCAGCCAACTACATTCATGCTGACAAGACAAGAACTTGTAAGAAGGTTATGATGGGTAATATATTTTAAAAATAAGGCTACAAATCGTAATAAATGGGCTACAAATAGTACTACCCATTTCTTTTTCTTTTTTTTTTCTCTCTCTTTTAGTTATATTACAATTTTAATTTCGCCCAAATACATACACATTAACTCAAACCCATAAATTTTATTTTTTATTTTTTGGAAATTGTAAAACACATACCTAACCCCAAAACCCAATCCCAAAGTGCAAAGCCATTTACCTTTAAAAAAAAAAAGAATTATTTAATTTTTTGGTAGGGAAACGAGATTCGAAGTCGGAAAAATTCGTTGATACTCAACTGTGCAAGCACAAGCCATTCACAATACTTGATTAGACAACCAAAAGACACTGAAAAGTTTGTTTTGAGGGCCTTTAGTTGGGCAAACTAGCTTTATATTAGTTTTGTGGCTTGTTGGTGTTATGGGGTTATTATATTATATTTAGAGTTATTATAAATATAATAATTTTTTATAATTTTTTATTTGTTGTTCTTTTAGAATTAGAAAACTTGGTTTCAATCTCACATCGAAAACTTATAAACATGGTTTCAATCCCTATAACTATAAATACTCTTGTTTATACGTCAATGAAGGTATGCCTTGTCCAAAATCTCTCTTAATATTTTGTAAGTTTCCGATATAGAATTGGAATCAGGCCTTCTAATCTTAGAAGAACAGCAAATAAAAAACTATAATCTTAAATATACTAAAACAGGTGAAATTCTTGAACAATCAATCCCCCAACCTGATGACGTGTCATTTAAAGATTTAATATATTCACTAAATACAATTTCACTTATAATTACTAATCTCACTTTTATTACTAATAGTAAACTTATTATCAACTATCAATTCAAATTCTAAAATATAATTGTATCATTTTCTTCATCTCTTATTTTAAAATTTTTATTTTGAACTTCAATTGTATATATCTTTCTTCACTTCCCATCAACCATTTATTCTCACACATCACACAGAGACGAAATCATGAATCAAAATATATATATATTTCTCTCTCTCTCTCTCTCTCTCTCTCTCTCTCTTTATACAGAAATCTTCATGGCTACCACAATTTTCCTTCATCTCCCTCGCCATTCTCAAATACCAAAGGCATATTAATTTGTTATATGTTAATCACTCTGTATTATTTTTGTCTAATGTCACTCATTACAATATTTATTGTTCATGGAATCTAAAATTGTTCATTGTTTTGTCTTTGAAGGATGTCAAAATTTAGGACACGGATCCCAAGTCGTATATATTTTCTTTAATGTTTTTATTTTATATCTTGATTATATTCATCGTGATAATAAATACTCATTACTATATTTTGTGTGTGTGTGTGTGTGTGTTTTTTTTTACAGAAATCTTCATGACTTCCACAATTTTAATATATTCACTAAATGCAATTTCACTTATAATTACTAATCTCACTTTTATTACTAATAGTAAACTTATCATCAACTATCAATTCAAATTCTAAAATATAATTTCATCATTTTTTTCATCTCTTATTTTAAACTACTATATTTACAATAACTCTAAATATCTTAAATATACTAAAACAGAAGAAATTCTAGAGTAACCAGCCCCCTAACCTAATGACGTGTCATTTAAAATATTTTCTTGAACAACCAACCCCTACCTGATTACGTGTCATTTAAATATTTTACACATTCAATAAATTCAATTTCAATTATACTTACTAATAATAAACTTATCATTAATTATCAATTACTAATAATAAACTTATCATAATTATCAATTTAAATTTTAAAATATAGTTCTATCATTTTCTTCATCTCTTATTTATCTTTTTTCACCTCCCACCAACCATTCATTCTCACACCACATTACACATAACCGAAATCATGAACCAAAACTATATTTCTCTCTCTCTCTCTATTTTTTTTTTTTTTTGTCAGAAATCTTTATGATTTCAACAAGCAATTAATTACTCTCTCTCATCCTTCATATACCTCACTTTTCTTACGTATCAAAGGTATATTAATTTGCATAAATTATTTTACTTTCTATGTTCCTTGTGTTGAATATGATAATAATTCCTTCATTATCACATATTTTGTGTGTTTTATCTCTCTCTCTCTTTCTCTCTCTCTCTCTCTCTCTCTCTCTCTCTCTCTCTCTCTCTCTCTCTCTCTCTTGCAGAAATTTTCATCACTTCAATAAGCAATCAACAACTCTCTCTCATCTTTCATCTAACTCACTATTCTCACATACTAAAGGTATCTTTCTTCATCTCTTATTTATATTTCAATCTTCCTCCATCTTCTTTCATCTCCATCACCATTCTCAAATACAAAAAGGTACATTAATAATCCCTTTCATCATCATGAAGATTATCGGTTCAAACAGTATAAAAAATTCTCAACTTTTGAAACAATCATTAATTATCTATTTAAAGTTTAGACTCAATTAAACTTTTTGAAATGTTATTTAAAATTTCATCAATATATTTAGATTAAAATTCTCCACGGTGAAAAGTCCATATTATAATTTTCTTTTTTAAGTAAAAGACTCGACAAGGTAATATAATTTTGAAGAAAATTTTAAATAAAAAAGAAACATTTGTACATTTCTACTTTAATTTCAGTTATATATTATTTATTAATAAATCTAGATAACATTTATATGTGTGTATATATATACGTGTGTGTTTTGGTTTCAATATTTACTCCTCATTTTAAAAAAATAAAATATGACATAATGATAAAAATTAGTATTCCTTTTATTTTAGAATTAAACTTATGTTTATATATAATTTTAATTATGAAATAAATATATAATATATGAACCCACAACACACGTACTATTTATTTTTTAGATGATTAACTAATTAATTTTTCAAATTGAAATATTAATATTTATAAATTTTTTTATTAATTTTATTTCAAATTGAAAGAGTAATATTTATATCATCAATATATTTAGATTGAAATTCTCAACGTGAAAAGTCCATATTATATTGAAATTTTAATTAAGTCTAAACCTTATGATATAATTTGAGGATTAATCCATTTGAGAATTATTATAATGATCAAATTATTTGCAGGTTGGTTGTGTTTTCAAATTATTGAATGTTGGTTGTGTTTTTAACATTTCAAAAATTTTATGGATGAAATCGAGTACTATTATCATAACATAAGATAAGATTAAAATTTAGATAAAAGTAAAAATTTATTATTGATATAGAAAAGTTAAAAACAATAAAGAAAAAATAACAAGAGGATATTAGAGAGGATTAAAATTTAGATAGAGATAAATAATAAAAAATAATTATTTGTAGAGAAAATTAAAAAAAAAAAGCAAATTAAAGAAAAAATATCAAGTCGATTAGGATGGTATTAGATATAATATTAAATTTTAGATAAAGATAAATAATTATTGGATAGGAAAGATTAAAAATGAGTAAATTAAAAAAAACAACAAACCCTTTACTTCATTAGATAAGATCAAAATTGAGATAATAAGAAAAAATAATTATTTGTAGAAAAAAATAAAAAAAAAAGTAAATCAAATTAAAGGTAAATTGAGTTAGCAGACAAAACACTCTTTCTACTTCTGTTGTTGACAGTAATGTGCACTAATACAAACATATTTTTTCTAATTAAAATTTGTTATATATATATATATAAAATTTTCTTGTTTCTGTTTAAAAAATAAATAATTCAAGAGTAATTTATTACACTCATTCATCTATATATTTTTCAAAGATACATAATATACACTACCTCATATCTAAGATAATATTTGTATTTATTTCATCTATCTGGAGCTAGAAGAAAATAAAAGCAAAAGTGGAGTTGAGTGTTTTAATAAATAAACTAAATACCCAAGAAAGTAAGTAACAAATAAGTTTCTCCTATATGAAATTGGATTATCTAATTATTACAATTCGTATACAGTATTACTATAGTAGTACGATGCTATTGTACCCGCCCTAATTTCCCACCTTCCACCAGTCGCAGCACGGGCGATTAGCAACACACGCTTTTTTTTCTCCAACCCTCTCTTTCTCACGCTGCTACCCTCCATCCCTCGGATCTCCTTTGGCTCTGTCCCGCCTCCTCTTATTCGACTTTGGGATTTTCGACACCTTCTCTCCACTCTTCTCGACGTCTCGATCGCCTCTTCTCCGATGACCTGTTCTGATATATGGTGCCATAATTAATTTATATCAACCGAAACACCCAAAATAAATTTAAAGCTATTAAAGATTATCCACTTAGAATTGAGGAAAATGTGAAAAGAGATGAAAAATTTAAAAAGTAAAGAATTGTATTTCATAAAACTCATCTAATCGAGTACATGATGTGCTCGTTTTATAGAATGCTACACTAAGTGATAAACATAAGAGATATTGTAAATAAATGGATTACTTGAGATTCATTATCACAAAATATATCTAGATAAAAATATGAAAATCAGAACCTTATCACTCCAATACATCCTTATCGCTCCAAACATCCTTATCACTCCACATGTTCACTGGTCACGGAACTCGAAAAACTCTAATAATTTACTAACTACCACCATTAATTATGAAGATACTTCTTAATTTTGGTTGATATAAACACAATTTCAGTTGATATGAAACACTATTATTTTTATTACGAATATGGTTTATATAAAATACTACTGTATTGTATTTTTTTGGTTGATATAAACTCTTTTCTTGTTGATATAAAACAATATTCTATATGATATAACTCATGTTTTTTGTTGATATAAACTCTACTCAAACACTATTAATCAAATTTTTACTCTTTATACATAATATTAATCCTTGTTATATTGATATAAACACATGCTCTACATGATATAAACTCACATTCTATTCGATATAAACTCGTATTTTTCAACGATATAATCAAATCTTCACCCTTGTACACATGATATAATCCCTTGTTATATTGATATAAACACATGTTTCACATGATATAAACTCATATTCTACTTTATATAAACTCATGTCTCAAATGATATAATCATCGTTCATTTGTATATATACATATAAACAGAAGCGATCTCTGAAGAAGAACGTTGTCTACTACATTCATACCTCCTTCAATATCTAATTCCAAAAAACTTTGATTTACGATCTTTTCCTTTTCTAGTACTAAATCCTACTCTAAAAGCATACTGATTATATAAATCAAAAGCAGCATTCTCGTTCTCAACAATCTCATCAACCAAAGATTTGTTTGACTCATCAACCAATACTCCAGAACCTACAAACAAAAAAAAAAGTTAATATAGCAAAAAATATAGAATCACATAACATAACAATTAACGTAACTATAAACTATTACCTTAACCGGAAGTAATAACATCAGCATTATCAATAAGTTTGGATATTTCCTTGCCTCCTACACATTTCACAAAAAAAAGATTATATCATACAAAACGTTACTTTATATCAATTATAACTCCACCTTACATCATTAAAATGTCTAACATTATACATACTAACCAATAACGATACACTTATATCAACCATATCTCAATATTATATCAACTAAAACTCCAATTTATATAATTCATTACTAACCTTCATAAAAAAAACAACAACATCATTCAAAACAGAACTCTCATCCGATCGATTATCATCACCTCCAGAAAAATTCATTGCACGTCCAAGCGCAGAACAATTATTCAGTTTCTATCATATTTTCACAAATTATCAAATAAAAAATAATTGCAAGATCATAAAACGAATTACAGAACCTTTTCCGTTCAACACAATACAATCGCTTCCGAACAAATCATCATTCGATCGATCAACATTACTAACGCGATAACAAATCTCCATTCGAAACAAAATATTACCGAGAAAGCAAGATATCACAAAAGAACAAAGAACATATAGTTTCAGCAACAAAAAAAAGAAAAAAAACATCATACCTGCAATCTGATCGATCAACATTACTAACGCGATCACAAATCTCCATTCTAAACGATCGAGAAAGCAAAATATTAAGAAAAACATAGAACAATAACTTCAGCAACAAAAACAACAAAAAAAGAACGATACCTGCGATCCGATCACAATAATAACAATTATAAGCTAAATACTTGGAATCCGAACAATATTCAGTAGTTGAAGATCAATTTGGCGAGAAGAAAAAATGAACGATATAAACGATCTTTGGTAAATTGAATGCATGCAGTATTTGAAAACGAAAAAACAGATGCCTTATATATATAATGTGATTAGCTGGGAATCAAAGCGCGCGTGAGGAAATAAAATCCAGACAAACCGCCTCAATTAAAAAAAAAAACATGGGGACTACTAATTAGAACCCCTCCCTATACAAAACCCGCGCCGGGTACACAATAGCATGGTACTACTATGGTAATACCATATAATTTATCAATTATTATATTATTTTTTGAGCCAATTGACAAAATAATTATTATTCTCACACAAATAAAAAATAATCATATTTTTTTATCTTCTTATTGACTAAAATATTCAAATTTTTTATCTTCATATTGACTAAAATAATTACATAATATTCAATTTTTATTATTATTTTATATTTTAACTAAATGACAAATTATACAATAACTTTATTAAGTTTTAACTTATAAAAAAATTTATTAATCAAAATAACAAATAAATTAATAATATTATAATTTACAAAATATTTTTATAAGAATTCTATTACAAACAATTACACAAATTTAAAATTCATATAAAATATTACGATTATAAATAAATAATTTTAATAATTAAATTATTATTACCGTTATAAATAATTATTTCCTTTTTATACTTTCAAGTGCAATAATAATTAGGGCGTTACGAGAAATATAATAACACCATAACACCAACATGGCTGTAGTTGATCTCACTATACCAATTATAAGTTGATACTCACATTCTTATTATTAGTGGCGTGGCATAGTTCTCATAGTTGAGAATTCTAACCCAAATGTATCATTTTCAGTTTGTTTGGTCCTAACCCTACTCGGCCTAAACCTTAAAAAAAAAAATAAAAAAAAAACTTAAAATTAATAATTTAAATTTAAAAAAAAAAATCAATCAATCTCTTTATTCCTATTTGACCTTTCCCCCTTTTTTTTCTCAAGTTAATTCTTTTTCAGTTATATTGATTTTTTTAATCTTTAATTTTTTATTTAAATTTATGATGAACTATATCATGTTTATTTCTTTTACTTGATTTACTAGAATATTTATCGAAAATTATGGTGTTTTATTTGTTATATTAATTTAGGATATGTTAAAAGTTTGATACATAAAAAATTTTATTTTACTATTCTAACAGTCTATTTTTAAATTTATGTATAATATTTATTTATGATGCTATAATTTAAATATTATTTTATAATGTTAAAAATTAGTCTATTTCTTTAATTATTATATTAATTTTATATATTATTATTATAATATTTATATTAAATGGTCAATTAATTAAATTTGATTCAAAAATTAGTTTATCTTCTAGGATGGATAAATTTGTCCGCATCTTTAAATTTTGAATGTATAGTTACTCTTGTTTTAATTTAAATATTAAACTTTTCAAAAAATATTTAAAACCTTACCGATAGTTTAATAAATTTTACCCCTTCAACTATCTAATCCTATTTCCACCATTGCCATTACATAATTTTTATAGTATATTTAGTACCTTTTCAGTTCTTTTAGATAATTCACGTTTTAAAATTATATTTTGTCCCATAAAAATAGTACATTTTATAGTTTTATAACATTTTATCTTCAATATTCAAACTAGGCCTAACCATAAATTCTTATATATTTTAAAACTAAAATAAAAAAATTAAAACAAATAAATATTTTTGATGAGTTGTATTTTATTTAAATAAAAACAATTATATATCATCAAGATATGACTATTTGTATGAAATAGAGCAATTGATATATGGTGAGACTATAGGCAGAAGTTATATAGTAGGGATAAGAGTAAACAAAAATTCAGTACACCTAGTAAAAAAAAGAAAAAAGAAAAAACGGAGCCAAAATACAAGCCACTTTTGGGGGAGATGGAGAGTTGCATTCACGCGCTTCTAAGTATAAAACCATACCAGCCACTTTTTTTTATTTCCCCAAACCCTAATCTCTCTCTAGCGGTTGCCTCTCTTTTATCCCTCCCGAAATCCCTTCCCCTCTCTAACCCGCGGCTCCTCGACGCGATTCCGGCCAGATTTTTGAAGATATCTCACTGCCAAAATACTCTCCACCTCTCAAACTTCAAAACCCATACCCTTTTTCACAATTTTTGCTATTTTTTGGGTTTGGAAGAATCACAAATTAGCCACGAAGATGAAAGGAAAACTAGGGTTTTATAGATCTGAGGTAGGGGATTCGTTTGGTTGTGTTTGCAGCCCACGAAGATGAAAGGAAAACTAGGGTTTAGACCAAAATGTATATTTCTTGTGTAAAATCATATGTTTTGCTGTTTTTTCATGTGAAATGGTGGTACTGATATTAAATGCTTTTTTTGATGTCATATAGTGGTTCAAAGAAGGTATGCAAGTAGATAAACAATGAACAGAAGGTATTTTTTTTTCATGATTTGGTCGTATTTATGTCAAATGCTGGTTTGTACTGATGTAAAATGTTATTTGTTGGTATAAAATGCTCGTACTGATGTGAAATACTATTTGTTGGTGTAAAATGCTCATATATCAAATGTGATTTGTTGGTGTAAAATGTTTGTACTGATGTAAAATGTTGTTTGTTAGTGTAAAATGCTCGTACTGATGTAAAATGATGTTTTTTTTATGTCAAATGCTCGTACTGATGTCAAATGATGTTTTTTTTATGCAAAATTGTTGTACTAATGTAAATTACTGTTTGTTGATGTAAAATACTAGTACTGATGTAAAATGCTGTTTGTTGATGTAAAATGTTATTTATCTTGGATCGTGTTTAGGCATTTTAATTCAAAATTAACGCAGCGGATTATCCTAAACTATAAGAACCGGGGTCTTACCCTCGACGCGTAATCGGTTGCACTTGCACCTGGATCCTTTTGGGAAGATGGCGTGTCGTCTTTCTCTGGCACTTCCCGGAAGTGTCCTCCACAATCAGGCACTGGAGCTCTTCGGTGCTAGTATAAAATTCCTGTAAAGAAATTTTGTTTTGGAATAGAGAGAATTTTTTTCGAGAGAGAAAAAGAATAGAAAATTTTCAGAAAACTATTTTCTCGTTTTAAAATCTGTCTCCCCTTTTTCTCTCACAGATTCTCTTTATAAAAGAAATCTGATTTTTACCCAATCCCACAACCACCGGGTTGTTAAAAATAAAATATTTAATATAATAATAATAATAATATAATATTTTATTTTTAAAAACCATTTACCCATGGATCAGACTAATGGGTCTAGAACCTCAATTGCAACTAGGTCCCTTGATTTGTCAGTCTATCTCAATTCTTCCTGAGTAATTAATTAACTATTAATTAATACCCCAAAACTTCTTAATAATATTTAATTAAACTATTTAATTTAATATTATTCTTCTAAGTATAACAATTATACCTAGTATCGTCAAGAATCTTCGAACTCACTTACGTGCAATCCTGTAGGTCCATTCCAAATTGACAATGGATAAATTTATCTCATAGATTAATCCATAAATCATCAGTGGCCTCTAGCAACACATGATGACTACTCAATTTAGAATGGATGGTCGAATGATGATTCAACGCAACCTTTCTAAGCATACTATGTACGGTCCTCTACATCGATATCCCGTTTAGCATAAGGCATGGAACCATCATCCTTATTAAGCTAAACGTTTACTTGATCTCTCAGTGACACTGATTCTATTTGAGCAAATGATAACAATTATCGTTTCTCGGGCATGACCATGCACTTCTCAATTCACTATCAAGTGGCCCGGATATCATCTCTCACTTAAGAGAGATTTGTAGTCCCGTCACTTCACCTACATATCTTAATGTGACTCATAGTGTACCCAATCATACCCGTACTTGGCAACCTGTTACAGTCCCGTCAAGCGTATGTCAAAGAACACCACAATTCACCTAAGACCATGCAGTGATTTCTA
Source organism: Knoxia roxburghii (assembly GCA_030378225.1). Taxonomy (NCBI): domain Eukaryota; kingdom Viridiplantae; phylum Streptophyta; class Magnoliopsida; order Gentianales; family Rubiaceae; genus Knoxia; species Knoxia roxburghii. The sequence continues at coordinate 35,581,804 of CM059420.1, read as the reverse complement.
GTATAAGGATCCTTGTACGAATATACTCGAAAAGAATCACTCATGATCTATCAGTCCATGGAGTGTTTCTTTTGACGGATTGTTTTCATGAAATTAAATATGCACAAGAATATTACATTCATGAAATTAACTCATCAGATAAATAATCAATCAAACGACATATGTCTTATTTACATAAATAACCCTCAAAGTTTATTCACATAAATAGCCCTCATTAGGGCACATACACCAATAATTTATTGGTGTAAAATGCTCGTACTGATGTAATATGCTATTTGTTGGTGTAAAATGCTCGACTGATGTAAAATATTGTTTGTTGGTGTAAAATGTTCGTACTGATGTAAAATGATTTTTTTTTTCAAATGCTCGTACTAATGTCAAATGATTTTTGTTATGCAAAATGATCGTACTGATGTCAATTGTCGTTTGTTGATGTAAAATGCTGATTGTTTATGTAAAATGCTAGTACTGATCTCAAATGTTGTTTGGTGATGTAAAATGCTCGTACTTATGTAAAATGTCCGTACTTATGTAAAATGATGTTCATTAATGTCCAGATGCTTCAACCCGGCGAGAGACGGCTCTGGTCCTTCTGTGAATGAGCCGCAGCGTACTACTTTGGTCGGAATTCGCAGAAGAAAAATCGTGATGTAAAATGCTGTGATGTAAAATGTATTTTTGATGTAAAGCATTCGAATCACTATCATCAATAAATCTTTTTTTTGCAGTTTCGAGTTCATTGTATATATCCCTCCCTTGATGTAAAACCAACATTTGATGGACCACCGGACTACATAAAATTAATCAAAATGACATCAAAAAACGAGATTTAACATTATAATTCATCATAATAACATTTTATATTACGCAAAAAATTAATGTAAAATGACATTTTACATCAATATATTTCGGATTGGACATCAAAAGTCTTGAAGGAATGAGAGGGGGATAAGAGGGAGAAGAGGGAGAGAAGAAAATGAGGGATATTGGCAATAAATAAAAGAGAGAGAGAGAGAGAGAAAATGAGAGTTGTGCAAGCTTGGTTTGCACGCGTGAGGGGAAGCTTTTGTACAGCTGTAGACTTGACACCTTTAATGCGCATTAAATGTACCTTGCAAGAAAAAATTTCAAAAAAATAAAAAATAAAACCCCAGTTTTCACCGTGAAGAAAAACCCGGTTTTTTAAAAAATCGGACTAAGTGTACAATCGGTCCCCTCCTCCTATCCCTACTATATAATTTTTCAGACTATAGGACGACTATAGCCATCCAAAAAATAGTAATTTTTTTTTTTTTTTTTGGATTGGGGTGCGTTTATTTGGGAGCTTCTTTTTTTAGACCGCCAGCCACCTTCCTTTTTTTTTTTTTCTTTTCTTTTCTTTCTTTTTTTTCCTTCAGCACTGCCAGCCATTTTTTTTCTTTTTTCAATCAATATTTGTTTAATTCATAATTTTTTTAAAAAAATCCTAACATCATATATAATTTTTATTTTTTTCCTTCTTATATTTTTTTAACATAAAATATATATTTTTTAAATTCATGTTACACAGAATATGAATTCATGTTCATACCATATAAAATATGGTTTCATATCATGAATAGCAAACTTTTATATCAAATATAACATAAAGGATCCTGTATGAAACTAAAAAAAAAATCAAATCATATAGAAGATAGTTTCATATTAAACAGAACATCATTTCATATCATGTATAACAGACTTTCATATCACTACAACAAAGAGATTCTTATATGAAAACAAATTAAGTGTTCATATCATACAAAACATATTTTCATATCAGATAGAACATGGTTTCATATCTTACATAATAGGGTTTCATATGAAATACAACATAGAGGTTCCTATATGAAAGAAAAAAAAATTGTATTATACATAACATAGTTTCATATCATACAGAATATCATTTCATATCATGTATAATAGACTTTCATATTCTTACAACAAAAGAGATTCTTATATAGAAACAAACAAAGAGTTCATATCAACAAAAAACATAATTGCATATCAAATATAACATAATTCTATATCATGTAGAGCAGACTTTCATATCAATACAACATAAAGACTCCTATATGAAAACAAACAAATGGTTCATATCATAAAAAAATATAGTTTCATATGAGATAGAACATGATTTCATATCATGCATAATAGGGTTTCATATCAATACAACAAACATGTTCTCATAAAAGAAAGTTAACCCTATTTTTGCTTGATATGCAACCTCATTTTGCTTGATATGGAATCTTGTTTTAGTTTATATGAATTCAAGTTTTGCATGATATGAAATCTTGTATATAAGTTTTTTATATAAGCTCACGTTTTACGTCAATTAAATAATTTTAAAACCATTTAATTATAAAATACTTAAAAATATATTTTTGATAACTTTTTTAAGAAATTCAAAACATAAAAAAAATAATGAGTTATTAAGGAAGAAAAACGGACGGAAAATAAAGCCTCATCGAAGAGAGGGGGAAAAAAAACAGTGCTCACGGGAGGAAGGAAGGTAGGTACAACAAAAAAGAAAAAAAAAAAAAAAAAAACTCCAAACACGCCCCACCCTACAAAAATTACTATTTTGGAGATGGGTAGTAAATGAATATTTGTTACATAGTAATTAATAGAGATAAAATATCTTGTAATTTTAAACTTAAAAAATTTGAAACGAGCCTCACCAGAGTCAGAAGCAGAAAGTGAAGGGTGAGATTGAGACCTATGGAGAAACTGTCGTGTATTTGAAGTACGAGGTCAGCAAACATACCTAGTACATACAATGCATATTAAACATGTTTTACTAGTTTTCTCGGGAAGATTTTCCCCAACACGTCTTTTGTCAAATATTATGCATGTGTCACAGTGTGTGGGTGTAATTAAATACTCATTTTATTTTAAAAATTTAGTTTCATGTCTTCTTGAACTATAAATAAACATAAATTTTAAACACCTTAATAGACACATCAATAAACATTCATTTTGACCGTTCTTATTTCAATATTTGTAATACCATGTTTGAATGGTTATAAACATTAGAATTTCATATATTTAAAGTATGAACCCCCTAACAAGTATTAATGCAATGAAAGATTAATATGTAGGTCAGAAAGGTTTTAGTTTGGCAAACTAGCTTATATTATAAAGAATTACTAGTTATCACTCCAATACTTTCTCTTTACCGTTTCAATTTGAACGAAAATGCCCCATACAATACTCTCTCTTCCTCCGTTTATGTAAAAGGATATTTTTGTCAAAATATATAAATTACCGCCCAAAAAAGTGAGACGAAAAATTAGTAACCCCCTATATTATATTAATCTTGTTGGTCGTAGTTGTTCACTATGTCAACTCTAATTGATATCTTAGGGTGTGTTTGTCACATGAGAATGGAAACGAAATAATCGACATTTGATTAATCGAATATTATTAAAATAATGTGCTCACGTTTGACTTGTTTGATAAATTAAAAGTAATTTTATTAAGTAATGTGATTGTCTTTTGGATAATTCAGAAACACTCTTGAGCCTTTTTCAAATAAATTTAAATAAGTTAGAGAATGTTGGGCCTTATCTTGACCAAGCGTTTCAAATACAAAATATTTAATTCCTGCCACCGCTAGAGAAGTCGGCATTGGATATTTGACCGAAACACGGTAAAATATCCGGCTGGCCGCGACAATTCAAATACTCAGCTATGTCCCCCCATCAATTTTTAATTTTAGATTATCTTAATAATATAATATGTATATACTCTTTAATACGTTTTCATATAAACGTTCAAATACAATCTTTCCCGTTTTCTTTAATTTTTATACATGATATTTAAAATAGAGGGTGAAATTTTTTAATATAAGATGTATTTTTGATCTCGTAATAATAATTCTATTTAAAAATATATATTTCTTATTTTAAATAATATATAATTTATATAACTTATATTTTAATTATAAATTATATAAAAATTGGTTATAATTATATTAATTTGAATATAAAAAATAATAGGATATATATATTGATAGGAGATGGAGGGAGCATTAAACTTTAGGGTCCCTAATATAGCAGCGTATATATTCTGTACACTGTGTACATGTACTTATTATTATATATAGTAATTTTTTGCATGACAGCTGTACACTTACTAAATATAGTAACTTTTGCCTATGCGGGCCTTTTTTTTTTTTGGCACTGAGTGAACAACTTCTTCGCTGAGTGAACAACGTCTCAGAACAACTGCCGCAATGTCCAAAAAATAACTGTCGCAATGTTTACATCCAGGCATGTCTATAACGTCTCTTAACTCTAGCACCACGTCCAGAAACGTCTACATCCATACATGTGAATTTAAACTGATTTTTTCACAAATACAACTATAACCACGTAAAAAACAAATAGCACTACGTCCAGAAACGTCCTCATCCATTCGTGTGAATTTAAACTGATTTTTTTTTACAAAGACAGTCAACCACGTCTCAGAACAACTAGAACCACGTCAAAAACAACTTGCACCACATCCACAAACGTCTACATCCAGGCATGTCCACAACGTCTTCGCTGAGTCAACAACGTCTCAGAACAACTGCCGCAACGTCCAAAAAACAACTGTCGCAACGTCTACATCCAGGCATGTCCACAACATCTACTAACACTGCCGCAACATCCACCTACCTCCAAAAAAAACTGCCGCAACGTCAAAAAAATCTATATCCAGGCATGTGAATTTAAGTTGAATTTTTCACATAACACCTTCCACAACGTCTCCTAACACGGCCGCAACGTCCCCGCACGTCCAAAAAAAACTGCTGCAACGTCCAAAAATGGCTTAGCTGATTTTAGTAATGTAAAAAAAGATACCATTTAAGTAACTATTAGTAGGAAAAAATCAAAAAAAATTGTCAGGGGCGAGACTCGAACCCTGATTATTTTAGTCTTGTGACTCTCCAAAAAATTCAATTGCCATTAATCCACTTAAAGTTAGTTGACATTTAATTACACTTTTTTGTACATGTGATTTAAAAGATCACTATTGTCAATATTGAATTTCCCATCTCCCAATACATAGGTCCGTAGAACCCCGGAGGAACAAGGTTTTCATGCAGGCAAATCGTAAAAAACTATTTTTCATACATGTAAAATGTTTCGTCAAAAATTCAAAAAACCCTTAAAATTATTAAAAATATTCTGTATCTTTTAAAATATGGCTTTTTGGAGTTTCGAGCGGCCCAAACGATACTTTATATCATACAAAACGATTATATGATACAAAACGTTGCTTTATATCAACTATAACTCCACCTTATATCGTTAAAATGTCTAACATTATACATACTAACCAATAACGATACACTTATATCAACCATATCTCAATATTATATCAACTAAAACTCCAATTTATATAATTCATTACTAATCTTCATAAAAAACAACAACATCATTCAAAACAGAACTCTCATCCATCGATTATTATCACCTCTAGAAAAATTCATTGCACGTCCAAGCGCAAAATAATTATTCAGTTTCTATCATATTTTCACAAATTATCAAATAAAAAATCATTGCAAGATCATAAAACAAATTACAGAACCTTCTCCGTTCAACACAATACAATCGCTTCCGAACAAATAAGCATTCGAATGATCAACATTACTAACGCGATAACAAATCTCCATTTGAAACGAAGTATTACCGAGAAAGCAAGATATCACAAAAGAACAAAGAACATATAGTTTCAGTAACAAAAAAAGAAAAAAAAACACCACACCTGCAATCCGATCGATCAACATTACTAACGCGATCACAAATCTTCATTCTAAACGATCGAGAAAGCAAAATATCAGGAAAAAAAATAAAACAATAACTTCAGCAACAAAAACAACAAAAAACGAACGATACCTGCGATTCGATCACAAAAATAACAATTATAAGCTAAATACCTGGAATCCGAACAATCTGCAGTAGTTGAAGATCAATTTGGCGAGAAGAAAAAAAGAACGATATAAACGATATTTGGTAAATTGAATGCATGTAGTATTTGAAAACGAAAAAACAGACGCCTTATATATATAATGTGATTAGCGGGGTATCAAAGCGCGCGTGAGGAAATAAAATCCAGACAAACCGCCTCAATTAAAAAAAAATGGGGACCACTAATTAAACCCGCTCCCTATACAAAACCCGCGCCAGGTACATAATAGCATGGTACTACTATAATAGTACCATATAATTTGCCAATTATTATATTATTTTCTGAGCCAGTTGAAAAAATAATTATTATTCTCACACAAATAAAAAATAATCATATTTTTTTATCTTCTTATTGACTAAAATATTCAAATTTTTTATCTTCATATTGACTAAAATAATTACATAATATTCAATTTTCATTATTATTTTATATTTTAACTAAATGACAAATTATACAATAACTTTATTAAGTTTTACCTTAAAAAAAAATTTATTAATCAAATTAACAAATAAATTAATAAAATTATAATTTACAAAATATTTTTATAAAAATTCTATTACAAATAATTACACCAATTTAAAATTCATATAAAATATTTTGTAAATAATTTAAATAAATAAATAACTTTAATAATCAAATTATTATTACCATTATAAATAATTATGTCATTTTTATACTTTCAAGTGCAATACTAATTAGGGCGTTAAGAGTAATATAATAACACCTCCCATAACACCAACATGGCTGTAGTTGATCTCACTATACCAATTATAAAATAATACTCACATGCTTATTATTAGTGGCGTGGCATAGGTCTCATAGTTGAGAATTCCAACCCAAATGTATCATTTTCAGTTTGTTTGGTCCTAACCCTACTCGGCCTAAACCTTAACAAAAAGAAAAAAAAATTTAAATTAATAATTTAAATTTTAAAAAATAAATCAATCAATCTCTTTATTCCTATTTGACCTTTCCCCCTTTTTTTTCTCAAGTTAATTCTTTTTCAGTTATATTGATATTTTAATCTTTAATTTTTTATTTAAATTTGTGATGAACTATATCATGTTTATTTCTTTTGCTTGATTTACTAGAATATTTATCGAAAATTATGGTGTTTTATTTGTTATATTAATTTAGGATATGTTAAAAGTTTCATACATAAAAAATTTTATTTTACTATTCTAACAGTCTATTTTTAAATTTATGTATAATATTTATTTATGATGCTATAATTTAAATATTATTTTATAATGTTAAAAATTAGTCTATTTCTTTAATTATTATATTAATTTTATATATTATTTTAATATTTATATTAAATGGTCAATTAATTAAATTTGATTCAAAAATAAGTTTATCTTCTAGGATGGATAAATTTGTCCGCATCTTTAAATTTTGAATGTATAGTTACTCTTGTTTTAATTTAAATATTAAACTTTTCCAAAAAAATTTAAAACCTTACCGATAGTATAATAAATTTTACCTCTTCAACTATCTAATCCTATTTCCGCCATTGCCATTACATAATTTTTATAGTATATTTAGTACTTTTTCAGTTCTTTTAGATAATTCACGTTTTAAAATTATATTTTGTCCCATAAAAATAGTACATTTTATAATTTTATAACATTTTATCTTCAATATTCAAACTAGGCCTAACCATAAATTCTTATATATTTTAAAACTAAAATAAAAAATTAAAACTAATAAATATTTTTGATGAGTTGTATTTTATTTAAATAAAAACAATTATATATCTTCAAAATATGACTATTTTTATGAAATAGAGCAATTGATATATGGTGAGACTATAGGCAGAAGTTATATAGTAGGGATAAGAGTAAACAAAAATTCAGTACACCTAGCAAAAAAAAAAAAGAAAAACGAAAAAACAGATCCAAAACACAAGCCACTTTTGGGGGAGATGGAGAGTTGCATTCACGCGTTTCTAAGTATAAAACCATACCAGCCACTTTGTTTTTTTTATTTCCCCAAACCCTAATCTCTCTCTAGCGGTTGCCTCTCTTTTATCCCTCCCGAAATCTCTTCCCCTCTCTAACTCGCCACTCCTCGACGTGATTCTGGCCAGATTTTTGAAGATATCTCACTGCCAAAATGCTCTCCACCTCTCAAACTTCAAAACCCATACCCTTTTTCACCATTTTTGCTGTTTTTTGGGTTTGGGAGAATCACATATTAGCTACGAAGATGAAAGGAAAATTAGGGTTTTATAGATCTGAGGTAGGGGATTCATTTGATTGTGTTTGTAGCCCATGAAGATGAAAGAAAAACTAGGGTTGGGACCAAAATGTATGTTTTTTTATGTAAAATCATATGTTTTTGCTTTTTTTTTTCAAGTGAAATGGTGGTACTGATATTAAATACTTTTTTTGATGTCATGTAGTGGTTCAAAAAAAGGTATGCAAGTAGATAAACAATGAGCAGAAGGTATTTTTTCATGATTTGGTCATTTTTATGTCAAATGCTGGTTTGTACTAATGTAAAATGTTGTTTGTTGGTGTAAAATACTCGTACTGATGTAAAATACTGTTTGTTGGTGTAAAATGTTCATATATCAAATGCGATTTGTTGGTGTAAAATGTTTCTACTGATGTAAAATGTTGTTTGTTGGTGTAAAATGCTCGTACTGATATAAAATGATTTTTTTTTAATGTCAAATGATGTTTTTTGTATGCAAAATTGTTGTACTGATGTAAATTAGTGTTTGTTGATGTAAAATACTGGTACTGATGTAAAATGTTGTTTGTTGATGTAAAATGTTGTTTATTGGTGTAAAATGCTTCTTGTTGGTGTAAAATGCTGTTTGTTGGTGTAAAATGCTCATACTGATGTAAAATGATATTTTTTTTTTTCAAATGCTCGTACTAATGTCAAATTATTTTTTTAATGCAAAATGATCGTATTGATGTCAATTGTCGTTTGTTGATGTAAAATGCTGGTACTGATGTAAAATGCTGATTGTTTATGTAAAATGCTAGTACTGATCTCAAATATTGTTTGGTGATGTAAAATGCTCGTACTTATGTAAAATGTTCGTACTGACGTAAAATGATGTTCGTTAATGTCCAGATGCTTCAACCCGGTGAGAGAAGGCTCTGGTCCTTCCGTGAATGAGCCGTAGCGTACTACTTTGGTCGGAATTCGCAGAAGAAAAATCATGATGTAAAATGCTGCGATGTAAAATGTATTTTTGATGTAAAGCATTCAAATCACTATCATCAATAAATCTTTTTTTTGCAGTTTCGAGTTCGTTGTATATATCCCTCCCTTGATGTAAAACCAACATTTGATGGACCACCGGACTACATAAAATTAATCAAAATGACATCAAGAAATGATATTTAACATTATAATTCATCATAATAACATTTTACATCACACAAAAAATTAATGTAAAATGACATTTTACATCAATATATTTTGAATTTGACATCAAAAATCTTGAAGGAATGAGAGGGGGATAAGAGGGAGAGAAGAAAATAAGGGATATTGCCAATAAATAAAAGAGAGGGAGAGAGAAAATGAGAGTTGTGCAAGCTTGGTTTGCACGCGTGAGGGGAAGCTTTTGTACAGTTGTAGACCCGACGCCTTTAATGCGCATTAAATGTACCTTGCAAGCAAAAATTTCAAAAAAAAAAAAAAAACCCCCATTTTTCACCATGAAGAAATACCCGGTTTTTTAAAAAATCGGACTAAATGTACAATCGGTCCCCTCCTCCTATCCCTATTATATAATTTTTCAGACTATAGGACCACTATAGCCATCCAAAAAATAGTAAATTTTTTTTTTTTTTTTTGGGATTGGGGTGCGTTTATTTGGGAGCTTTTTTTTTAGACCGCCAGCCACCTTCCTTTTTTTTCTTTTCTTTTCTTTCTTTTTTTTCCTTCAGCACTGCCAGCCATTTTTTTTTCTTTTTTCAATCAATATTTGTTTCATTCATGATTTTTTTTAAAAAAAATCCTAACATCATATATAATTTTATTTTCCTCCTTATATTTTTTTTAACATAATATATATTTTTTAAATTCATGTTACATAGAATATGAATTCATGTTCATATCATATAAAATATGGTTTCATTTCATGCATAGCAAACTTTTATATAAAAAATAACATAAAGGATCCTATATGAAACTAAAAAAAAAAAATCAAATCATATAGAAGATAGTTTCATATTAAACAGAACATCATTTCATATCATGTATAATAGACTTTCATATCACTACAACAAAGATATTCTTATATGAAAACAAATTAAGTGTTCATATCATACAAAATATATTTTCATATCAGATAGAATATGGTTTCATATCTTACATAATAGGGTTTCATATGAAATACAACATAGAGGTTCATATGTGAAAGTAAAAAAAAAAAAAAATTGTATCATACATAGCATAAGTTTCATATCATACAGAATATCATTTCATATCATGTATAATAGACTTTCATATTCTTACAACAAAAGAGATTCTTATATAGAAACAAACAAAAGGTTCATATCAAATATAACATGATTCTATATCATGTAGAGCAGACTTTCATATCAATACAACATAAATACTCCTATATGAAAACAAACAAATGGTTCATATCATAAAAAAATATAGTTTCATATGAGATAGAACATGATTTCATATCATGCATAATAGGGTTTCATATCAATACAACAAACATGTTCTCATAAAAGAAAGTTAACCCTATTTTTGCTTGATATGCAACCTCATTTTGCTTGATATGGAATCTTGTTTTAGTTTATATGAATTCAAGTTTTGCATGATATGAAATCTTGTATATAAGTTTTTGATATAAGCTCACGTTTTACGTCAATTAAATAATTTTAAAACCATTTAATTATAAAATACTTAAAAATATATTTTTGATAACTTCTTTAAAAAATTCAAAACATAAAAAAAATAATGAGTTATTAAGGAAGAAAAACGGACGGAAAATAAAGCCTCATCGAAGAGAGGGAAAACAAAAAAAACAGTGCTCACGGGAGGAAGGAAGGTAGGTACAACAAAAAAGAAAAAAAAAAAAAAAAAACTCCAAACACGCCCCACCCTACAAAAATTACTATTTTGGAGATGGGTAGTAAATGAATATTTGTTACATAGTAATTAATAGAGATAAAATATCTTGTAATTTTAAACTTAAAAAATTTGAAACGAGCCTCACCAGAGTCAGAAGCAGAAAGTGAAGGGTGAGATTGAGACCTATGGAAAAACTGTCGTTATTTGAAGTACGAGGTCAGCAAACATACCTAGTACATACAATGCATATTAAACATGTTTTACTAGTTTTCTCCGGAAGATTTTCCCCAACACGTCTTTTGTCAAATATGGCAAAATATATCTTACACCTAGGAGTAATACTCCTAGATGTGTTGGCCAAATAGAAATAACTCATTTAATGCATTGCCCTCCTAAATTTGCCTCATTTTCTCCACTAAGTAATGATCACTTGCCATTTGTCAAAAGGGTACATTATAATTGTCCCCCTAGGTGTACCATATAAGTATTGGTCAAATATTATGCATGTGTCACAGTGTGTGGGTGTAATTAAATACTCATTTTATTTTAAAAATTTAGTTCCATGTCTTCTTGAACTATAAATAAACATAAATTTTAAACACCTTAATAGACACATCAATAAACATTCATTTTGACCGTTCTTATTTCAATATTTGTAATACCATGTTTGAATGGTTATAAACATTAGAATTTCATATATTTAAAGTATGAACCCCCTAACAAGTATTAATGCAATGAAAGATTAATATGTAGGTCAGAAAGGTTTTAGTTTGGCAAACTAGCTTATATTATAAAGAATTACTAGTTATCACTCCAATACTTTCTCTTTACCGTTTCAATTTGAACGAAAATGCCCCATACAATACTCTCTCTTCCTCCGTTTATGTAAAAGGATATTTTTGTCAAAATATATAAATTACCGCCCAAAAAAGTGAGACGAAAAATTAGTAACCCCCTATATTATATTAATCTTGTTGGTCGTAGTTGTTCACTATGTCAACTCTAATTGATATCTTAGGGTGTGTTTGTCACATGAGAATGGAAACGAAATAATCGACATTTGATTAATCGAATATTATTAAAATAATGTGCTCACGTTTGACTTGTTTGATAAATTAAAAGTAGTTTTATTAAGTAATGTGATTGTCTTTTGGATAATTCAGAAACACTCTTGAGCCTTTTTCAAATAAATTTAAATAAGTTAGAGAATGTTGGGCCTTATCTTGACCAAGCGTTTCAAATACAAAATATTTAATTCCTGCCACCGCTAGAGAAGTCGGCATTGGATATTTGACCGAAACACGGTAAAATATCCGGCTGGCCGCGACAATTCAAATACTCAGCTATGTCCCCCCATCAATTTTTAATTTTAGATTATCTTAATAATATAATATGTATATACTCTTTAATACGTTTTCATATAAACGTTCAAATACAATCTTTCCCGTTTTCTTTAATTTTTATACATGATATTTAAAATAGAGGGTGAAATTTTTTAATATAAGATGTATTTTTGATCTCGTAATAATAATTCTATTTAAAAATATATATTTCTTATTTTAAATAATATATAATTTATATAACTTATATTTTAATTATAAATTATATAAAAATTGGTTATAATTATATTAATTTGAATATAAAAAATAATAGGATATATATATTGATAGGAGATGGAGGGAGCATTAAACTTTAGGGTCCCTAATATAGCAGCGTATATATTCTGTACACTGTGTACATGTACTTATTATTATATATAGTAATTTTTTGCATGACAGCTGTACACTTACTAAATATAGTAACTTTTGCCTACGCGGGCCTTTTTTTTTTTGGCACTGAGTGAACAACTTCTTCGCTGAGTGAACAACGTCTCAGAACAACTGCCGCAATGTCCAAAAAATAACTGTCGCAATGTTTACATCCAGGCATGTCTATAACGTCTCTTAACTCTAGCACCACGTCCAGAAACGTCTACATCCATACATGTGAATTTAAACTGATTTTTTCACAAATACAACTATAACCACGTAAAAAACAAATAGCACTACGTCCAGAAACGTCCTCATCCATTCGTGTGAATTTAAACTGATTTTTTTTTACAAAGACAGTCAACCACGTCTCAGAACAACTAGAACCACGTCAAAAACAACTTGCACCACATCCACAAACGTCTACATCCAGGCATGTCCACAACGTCTTCGCTGAGTCAACAACGTCTCAGAACAACTGCCGCAACGTCCAAAAAACAACTGTCGCAACGTCTACATCCAGGCATGTCCACAACATCTACTAACACTGCCGCAACATCCACCTACCTCCAAAAAAAACTGCCGCAACGTCAAAAAAATCTATATCCAGGCATGTGAATTTAAGTTGAATTTTTCACATAACACCTTCCACAACGTCTCCTAACACGGCCGCAACGTCCCCGCACGTCCAAAAAAAACTGCTGCAACGTCCAAAAATGGCTTAGCTGATTTTAGTAATGTAAAAAAAGATACCATTTAAGTAACTATTAGTAGGAAAAAATCAAAAAAAATTGTCAGGGGCGAGACTCGAACCCTGATTATTTTAGTCTTGTGACTCTCCAAAAAATTCAATTGCCATTAATCCACTTAAAGTTAGTTGACATTTAATTACACTTTTTTGTACATGTGATTTAAAAGATCACTATTGTCAATATTGAATTTCCCATCTCCCAATACATAGGTCCGTAGAACCCCGGAGGAACAAGGTTTTCATGCAGGCAAATCGTAAAAAACTATTTTTCATACATGTAAAATGTTTCGTCAAAAATTCAAAAAACCCTTAAAATTATTAAAAATATTCTGTATCTTTTAAAATATGGCTTTTTGGAGTTTCGAGCGGCCCAAACGATACTTTATATCATACAAAACGATTATATGATACAAAACGTTGCTTTATATCAACTATAACTCCACCTTATATCGTTAAAATGTCTAACATTATACATACTAACCAATAACGATACACTTATATCAACCATATCTCAATATTATATCAACTAAAACTCCAATTTATATAATTCATTACTAATCTTCATAAAAAACAACAACATCATTCAAAACAGAACTCTCATCCATCGATTATTATCACCTCTAGAAAAATTCATTGCACGTCCAAGCGCAAAATAATTATTCAGTTTCTATCATATTTTCACAAATTATCAAATAAAAAATCATTGCAAGATCATAAAACAAATTACAGAACCTTCTCCGTTCAACACAATACAATCGCTTCCGAACAAATAAGCATTCGAATGATCAACATTACTAACGCGATAACAAATCTCCATTTGAAACGAAGTATTACCGAGAAAGCAAGATATCACAAAAGAACAAAGAACATATAGTTTCAGTAACAAAAAAAGAAAAAAAAACACCACACCTGCAATCCGATCGATCAACATTACTAACGCGATCACAAATCTTCATTCTAAACGATCGAGAAAGCAAAATATCAGGAAAAAAAATAAAACAATAACTTCAGCAACAAAAACAACAAAAAACGAACGATACCTGCGATTCGATCACAAAAATAACAATTATAAGCTAAATACCTGGAATCCGAACAATCTGCAGTAGTTGAAGATCAATTTGGCGAGAAGAAAAAAAGAACGATATAAACGATATTTGGTAAATTGAATGCATGTAGTATTTGAAAACGAAAAAACAGACGCCTTATATATATAATGTGATTAGCGGGGTATCAAAGCGCGCGTGAGGAAATAAAATCCAGACAAACCGCCTCAATTAAAAAAAAATGGGGACCACTAATTAAACCCGCTCCCTATACAAAACCCGCGCCAGGTACATAATAGCATGGTACTACTATAATAGTACCATATAATTTGCCAATTATTATATTATTTTCTGAGCCAGTTGAAAAAATAATTATTATTCTCACACAAATAAAAAATAATCATATTTTTTTATCTTCTTATTGACTAAAATATTCAAATTTTTTATCTTCATATTGACTAAAATAATTACATAATATTCAATTTTCATTATTATTTTATATTTTAACTAAATGACAAATTATACAATAACTTTATTAAGTTTTACCTTAAAAAAAAATTTATTAATCAAATTAACAAATAAATTAATAAAATTATAATTTACAAAATATTTTTATAAAAATTCTATTACAAATAATTACACCAATTTAAAATTCATATAAAATATTTTGTAAATAATTTAAATAAATAAATAACTTTAATAATCAAATTATTATTACCATTATAAATAATTATGTCATTTTTATACTTTCAAGTGCAATACTAATTAGGGCGTTAAGAGTAATATAATAACACCTCCCATAACACCAACATGGCTGTAGTTGATCTCACTATACCAATTATAAAATAATACTCACATGCTTATTATTAGTGGCGTGGCATAGGTCTCATAGTTGAGAATTCCAACCCAAATGTATCATTTTCAGTTTGTTTGGTCCTAACCCTACTCGGCCTAAACCTTAACAAAAAGAAAAAAAAATTTAAATTAATAATTTAAATTTTAAAAAATAAATCAATCAATCTCTTTATTCCTATTTGACCTTTCCCCCTTTTTTTTCTCAAGTTAATTCTTTTTCAGTTATATTGATATTTTAATCTTTAATTTTTTATTTAAATTTGTGATGAACTATATCATGTTTATTTCTTTTGCTTGATTTACTAGAATATTTATCGAAAATTATGGTGTTTTATTTGTTATATTAATTTAGGATATGTTAAAAGTTTCATACATAAAAAATTTTATTTTACTATTCTAACAGTCTATTTTTAAATTTATGTATAATATTTATTTATGATGCTATAATTTAAATATTATTTTATAATGTTAAAAATTAGTCTATTTCTTTAATTATTATATTAATTTTATATATTATTTTAATATTTATATTAAATGGTCAATTAATTAAATTTGATTCAAAAATAAGTTTATCTTCTAGGATGGATAAATTTGTCCGCATCTTTAAATTTTGAATGTATAGTTACTCTTGTTTTAATTTAAATATTAAACTTTTCCAAAAAAATTTAAAACCTTACCGATAGTATAATAAATTTTACCTCTTCAACTATCTAATCCTATTTCCGCCATTGCCATTACATAATTTTTATAGTATATTTAGTACTTTTTCAGTTCTTTTAGATAATTCACGTTTTAAAATTATATTTTGTCCCATAAAAATAGTACATTTTATAATTTTATAACATTTTATCTTCAATATTCAAACTAGGCCTAACCATAAATTCTTATATATTTTAAAACTAAAATAAAAAATTAAAACTAATAAATATTTTTGATGAGTTGTATTTTATTTAAATAAAAACAATTATATATCTTCAAAATATGACTATTTTTATGAAATAGAGCAATTGATATATGGTGAGACTATAGGCAGAAGTTATATAGTAGGGATAAGAGTAAACAAAAATTCAGTACACCTAGCAAAAAAAAAAAAGAAAAACGAAAAAACAGATCCAAAACACAAGCCACTTTTGGGGGAGATGGAGAGTTGCATTCACGCGTTTCTAAGTATAAAACCATACCAGCCACTTTGTTTTTTTTATTTCCCCAAACCCTAATCTCTCTCTAGCGGTTGCCTCTCTTTTATCCCTCCCGAAATCTCTTCCCCTCTCTAACTCGCCACTCCTCGACGTGATTCTGGCCAGATTTTTGAAGATATCTCACTGCCAAAATGCTCTCCACCTCTCAAACTTCAAAACCCATACCCTTTTTCACCATTTTTGCTGTTTTTTGGGTTTGGGAGAATCACATATTAGCTACGAAGATGAAAGGAAAATTAGGGTTTTATAGATCTGAGGTAGGGGATTCATTTGATTGTGTTTGTAGCCCATGAAGATGAAAGAAAAACTAGGGTTGGGACCAAAATGTATGTTTTTTTATGTAAAATCATATGTTTTTGCTTTTTTTTTTCAAGTGAAATGGTGGTACTGATATTAAATACTTTTTTTGATGTCATGTAGTGGTTCAAAAAAAGGTATGCAAGTAGATAAACAATGAGCAGAAGGTATTTTTTTCATGATTTGGTCATTTTTATGTCAAATGCTGGTTTGTACTAATGTAAAATGTTGTTTGTTGGTGTAAAATACTCGTACTGATGTAAAATACTGTTTGTTGGTGTAAAATGTTCATATATCAAATGCGATTTGTTGGTGTAAAATGTTTCTACTGATGTAAAATGTTGTTTGTTGGTGTAAAATGCTCGTACTGATATAAAATGATTTTTTTTTAATGTCAAATGATGTTTTTTGTATGCAAAATTGTTGTACTGATGTAAATTAGTGTTTGTTGATGTAAAATACTGGTACTGATGTAAAATGTTGTTTGTTGATGTAAAATGTTGTTTATTGGTGTAAAATGCTTCTTGTTGGTGTAAAATGCTGTTTGTTGGTGTAAAATGCTCATACTGATGTAAAATGATATTTTTTTTTTTCAAATGCTCGTACTAATGTCAAATTATTTTTTTAATGCAAAATGATCGTATTGATGTCAATTGTCGTTTGTTGATGTAAAATGCTGGTACTGATGTAAAATGCTGATTGTTTATGTAAAATGCTAGTACTGATCTCAAATATTGTTTGGTGATGTAAAATGCTCGTACTTATGTAAAATGTTCGTACTGACGTAAAATGATGTTCGTTAATGTCCAGATGCTTCAACCCGGTGAGAGAAGGCTCTGGTCCTTCCGTGAATGAGCCGTAGCGTACTACTTTGGTCGGAATTCGCAGAAGAAAAATCATGATGTAAAATGCTGCGATGTAAAATGTATTTTTGATGTAAAGCATTCAAATCACTATCATCAATAAATCTTTTTTTTGCAGTTTCGAGTTCGTTGTATATATCCCTCCCTTGATGTAAAACCAACATTTGATGGACCACCGGACTACATAAAATTAATCAAAATGACATCAAGAAATGATATTTAACATTATAATTCATCATAATAACATTTTACATCACACAAAAAATTAATGTAAAATGACATTTTACATCAATATATTTTGAATTTGACATCAAAAATCTTGAAGGAATGAGAGGGGGATAAGAGGGAGAGAAGAAAATAAGGGATATTGCCAATAAATAAAAGAGAGGGAGAGAGAAAATGAGAGTTGTGCAAGCTTGGTTTGCACGCGTGAGGGGAAGCTTTTGTACAGTTGTAGACCCGACGCCTTTAATGCGCATTAAATGTACCTTGCAAGCAAAAATTTCAAAAAAAAAAAAAAAACCCCCATTTTTCACCATGAAGAAATACCCGGTTTTTTAAAAAATCGGACTAAATGTACAATCGGTCCCCTCCTCCTATCCCTATTATATAATTTTTCAGACTATAGGACCACTATAGCCATCCAAAAAATAGTAAATTTTTTTTTTTTTTTTTGGGATTGGGGTGCGTTTATTTGGGAGCTTTTTTTTTAGACCGCCAGCCACCTTCCTTTTTTTTCTTTTCTTTTCTTTCTTTTTTTTCCTTCAGCACTGCCAGCCATTTTTTTTTCTTTTTTCAATCAATATTTGTTTCATTCATGATTTTTTTTAAAAAAAATCCTAACATCATATATAATTTTATTTTCCTCCTTATATTTTTTTTAACATAATATATATTTTTTAAATTCATGTTACATAGAATATGAATTCATGTTCATATCATATAAAATATGGTTTCATTTCATGCATAGCAAACTTTTATATAAAAAATAACATAAAGGATCCTATATGAAACTAAAAAAAAAAAATCAAATCATATAGAAGATAGTTTCATATTAAACAGAACATCATTTCATATCATGTATAATAGACTTTCATATCACTACAACAAAGATATTCTTATATGAAAACAAATTAAGTGTTCATATCATACAAAATATATTTTCATATCAGATAGAATATGGTTTCATATCTTACATAATAGGGTTTCATATGAAATACAACATAGAGGTTCATATGTGAAAGTAAAAAAAAAAAAAAATTGTATCATACATAGCATAAGTTTCATATCATACAGAATATCATTTCATATCATGTATAATAGACTTTCATATTCTTACAACAAAAGAGATTCTTATATAGAAACAAACAAAAGGTTCATATCAAATATAACATGATTCTATATCATGTAGAGCAGACTTTCATATCAATACAACATAAATACTCCTATATGAAAACAAACAAATGGTTCATATCATAAAAAAATATAGTTTCATATGAGATAGAACATGATTTCATATCATGCATAATAGGGTTTCATATCAATACAACAAACATGTTCTCATAAAAGAAAGTTAACCCTATTTTTGCTTGATATGCAACCTCATTTTGCTTGATATGGAATCTTGTTTTAGTTTATATGAATTCAAGTTTTGCATGATATGAAATCTTGTATATAAGTTTTTGATATAAGCTCACGTTTTACGTCAATTAAATAATTTTAAAACCATTTAATTATAAAATACTTAAAAATATATTTTTGATAACTTCTTTAAAAAATTCAAAACATAAAAAAAATAATGAGTTATTAAGGAAGAAAAACGGACGGAAAATAAAGCCTCATCGAAGAGAGGGAAAACAAAAAAAACAGTGCTCACGGGAGGAAGGAAGGTAGGTACAACAAAAAAGAAAAAAAAAAAAAAAAAAACTCCAAACACGCCCCACCCTACAAAAATTACTATTTTGGAGATGGGTAGTAAATGAATATTTGTTACATAGTAATTAATAGAGATAAAATATCTTGTAATTTTAAACTTAAAAAATTTGAAACGAGCCTCACCAGAGTCAGAAGCAGAAAGTGAAGGGTGAGATTGAGACCTATGGAAAAACTGTCGTTATTTGAAGTACGAGGTCAGCAAACATACCTAGTACATACAATGCATATTAAACATGTTTTACTAGTTTTCTCCGGAAGATTTTCCCCAACACGTCTTTTGTCAAATATGGCAAAATATATCTTACACCTAGGAGTAATACTCCTAGATGTGTTGGCCAAATAGAAATAACTCATTTAATGCATTGCCCTCCTAAATTTGCCTCATTTTCTCCACTAAGTAATGATCACTTGTCATTTGTCAAAAGGGTACATTATAATTGTCCCCCTAGGTGTACCATATAAGTATTGGTCAAATATTATGCATGTGTCACAGTGTGTGGGTGTAATTAAATACTCATTTTATTTTAAAAATTTAGTTCCGTGTCTTCTTGAACTATAAATAAACATAAATTTTAAACACCTTAATAAACACATCAATAAACATTCATTTTGACCGTTCTTATTTCAATATTTGTAATACCATGTTTGAATGGTTATAAACATTAGAATTTCATATATTTAAAGTATGAACCCCCTAACAAGTATTAATGCAATGAAAGATTAATGGGTAGGTCAGAAAGGTTTTAGTTTGGCAAACTAGCTTATATTATAAAGAATTACTAGTTATCACTCTAATACTTTCTCTTTACCGTCCCAATTTGGACGAAAATGTCTCCTACAATACTCTCTCTTCCCCCATTGATGCAAAAGGACATTTTTGTCAAAACTTATAAATTACCGCTCTAAAAAGTAAGGCGGTAAATTAGTAAACCCTATATTATATTAATCTTGTTGGTCGTAGTTGTTCACTATGTCAACTGTAATTGATATCTTAGGGTGTGTTTGTCACGTGAGAATGAAAATAAAATAATCGACATTTGATTAATCAAACATTATTAAAATAATATGATCACGTTTGACTTGTTTGATAGATTAAGAGTAGTTTTATTAAGTAATGTGATTGTCTTTTGATCATTGAGGAACACTCTTGAGCCTTTTTCAAATAAATTTAAATAAGTCCGAGAATGTTGGGCATTATCTTCACCAAGCGTTTCAAATACAGAATATTTAATTCCGGCCACCGCTAGAGAAGTCGGCATCGGATATTTGACCGAAACGCTGATAAAATATCCGGCTGGCCGCGACAATTCAAATACTCAGCTATGTCCCCCCATCAATTTTTTATTTTAGATTATCTTAATAATATAATATGTATATACTCTTTAATACGTTTTCATATAAACGTTCAAATACAATCTTTCCCTTTTTTTAATTTTTATACATGATATTTAAAATAGAGGGTGAAATTTTTTAATATAAGATGTATTTTTGATCTCGTAATAATAATTCTATTTAAAAATATATATATTTTTATTTTAAATAATATATAATTTATATAACTTATATTTTAATTATAAATTATATAAAAATTGGTTATAATTATATTAATTTGAATATAGAAAATAATAGGATATATATATTGATAGGAGATGGAGGGAGCATTAAACTTTTAGGGTCCAAAATATAGTAAGTTTTTGGGCGTAGACTACTAATTTCCTTCGCATCAGATACTAATTTCCTTTGCAGCAGACTACTACTCATTTTATTATTATATTATTTTCTTTAGATTATTTTCTTTTTTTTTTTTTTGTTCCTTCTTTCCGAAGACTTTTTTTCAATCCATTTTTTTTCAATCCGTTTTTTTAAACAATTCAGTATTTTTTTAAGTTTTTGAATTTTTTTTAAAAATTATAAAAAATATTTTTTAATTATTTTATAATTAAATAATTTTATATATTGTGATATGATTTCTTTTGTCTTGTGATATAATTTCTACTGTCTTGTGATATGATCTCTAAAGAATACATGATTTTATCCTCTGCTATGTATGTTTTAGTTGTATGATATGATTTCTCATCTGTTGTGATCTGATATCTTATATCTGCTGATATGATCTCTACTTTCTTGTAATATGATATCTAAAGAATACATGATTTGAAATCCAGCTATGTATGTTTTAGTTGTATGATATGATTTCTCATATTTTGTGATATGATATCTTATATCTGCTGATATGATATCTACTGTCTTGTGATATGATATCTAAAGAATACATGATTTGATACCCTGTTATGTATGTTTTAGTTATCTGATATAATTTCTCATATGTTGTGATATGATATCTTATATCTGCTGATATGATCTCTACTGTCTTGTGATATGATATCTAAAGAATATATGAATTGTTACTATATTATGTCTGTTATAGTTGTATGATATGATCTCTCATATGTTGTTATATGATATTTTATATCCGCTGATATGATCTATTTTGTTTTTTACTATTATTAGCATTCTTTTATTTTATAATTTACTTTATTTTAATTAAAAATAATTAAAAAATATTTTTTATCATTTTTAAAAAATCAAAAATAATAAAAAAATGATGAATTATTTTTAAAAAAAAGGACGGAAAAAAGTTTCATGGAAAATTAAAAAAAAAAAAGAAAGAAAAACCATTAAAATGTATAAATAATGATAGAAACATGAATAAACATAGGGGAGGTGCGACTGGAGGAAGCGCGCAGCTACAGTAGGAGCACTACCAAATTTACTCCTATGGGAGTGCAGCATACGAACCCGATTCTTAGATACAACTTTTGCCTTTTACTCCTAAATTGTCACTATGTGGTGATAAAATTTTAATAAAATAAAAAATAAATTTGTTCAAAAAAATAACTATGTGGTGATAAAATTTTAATAAAATAAAAAATAAATTTGTTCAAAAAATAAGATAATAATATGTTTAAAATTAAAAAATAATTATCATATTTTTATGAATAATTTCAAATATGTTCTTTTAACATAAAAACAGAGAAAGTAATAAAATTTTACTAGTTATCATCTTAATTTTTACCTTTTATCCCTCTAATTTGGACTAAAACACCCCCAATAATACACTCTCTCTTTCCCTTTTAAAGTAAAGGACAATTTTATCAAAATTAGACGATAATACTTAAAATTGAGGTGATAACTAATAATACCCAAAATAGTAGCTATTCATTCCCCCTTTAAAATCTAGTTTAATAATTTCCAATACTCCAATTTTCAATTAATTAAGGACACGCAAAAGTTAAATGGGTCTCCGTTTGGCAAGTGGATCGGATGGGAGAATATAAAATAAATAAAAATAAATAACGACTGCTATGAACGGATAAAAGCAATATGTCATAGGGTAATGTTATATCGCGTCACCATTTTTGTTATTGAACGTCCATTTTCTTCTCAAAAAGTCCTTCATTTTATTAAGTAGTGCCCCCTTAATTCTTATTTCTCGCCCCCATTAATGTTTATCTCCCACCCTTCCTATTATAACTTAACTGTCATTAATTAATTTATCAAAAATTTTATAAGTCTCTTTTTAATTTAACAAAAAATTATAAAAATTATGATTAAAATAATATAGATAAGCATAATTATAAATAAAATTTTTAATGGGTATTTTTATTAAATTGATTAAGGGTAGTTACTTTGATCTTTGAGATAATCTCATTGTACATTTTCTTCATTTAATATAAATGTATGAAATCACTAAAAACTCAGGGGAGTAAATGAATATTTGTTACATAGTAATTACATATTTGATAGAGATAAAATATCTTGTAAATTTTAAACGTACAAATTTGAAACCAGCCTCACCAGAGTCAGAAGCAGAACATGAAGGGCAATTTTTATCTTACAACTAAGAGTAGCAAGGGAATTATACTCCTAGTGAAATTTTTATACAAATCAGCATTAAATGTCTTGTTCCCCACTCCAAAGATAAGCCCCATCCTCACGCGCCTATTCATGTTTGCAAAACCCTTCACTCATTTGTTATTATTACTCCATTCATTGCAATTTTTTTTTTTTTTTTTGGAACTTGAAATCAGCAATCAAGCAATCAATCTTCAGCCATTTTTTCTTTTTGAAAATTGTCACATAATGATTATGATTTATGCTTCTTTCAAGATTATTCCAATCAAGATTCAAAATTCTCATATCACATTTTTGTTAAGATTTGTGTTCTTACCTTCATTCGTGTTCTTGCCTTCATTCTGCTGCACTTTTCGTTTGTTAAATTGGTGATGTAAAATCATAATAGTTGATGTAAAATCGCAATATTTGACATATTCTGCTCTTATTCACTACTTTTTTTTATATATTTTGATATGGATATCATTAATTTGAATGGAGATAATGGTTCAAGTGATTGCAACAATGTTCAAAATCGTCACTCTATGCAAGTCATATGTCAAGTTACTTTTGATATTTTTTATTTCCTCTGTGGACGAGAAGCATTAGGTTTATAATTCATTTATGATAATACTGTTTATAATGTATTTTTTTTTAATTTTCTGAACAAGGTGATGATGTTTCAATAGAGTCTCTTTTACATAAAACTGTTGAGAGTGAGGAAAAAGCTTACGAACTGTTCAAAATCCTCATATCACATTTGTGTTAAGATTCGTGTTCTTGCCTTCATTCTGCTGCACTTTCCGTTTGTTAACTTTGCTATGGAAAATCATAATAGTTGATGTAAAATCGTGATATTTGACATTTTTTACTCTCATTCACTACTTTGATGCAAATTTTGTCCATCTATTCAATATGTAAACAGCAGGAATTCTCTGCAACAGTATGGTATTACATAAGTATAAAATAATTTCCATTGAAAATGAGAGAAAAAAGTAAAAAAACATAGGATTATAACTTGTATAACACATTTTACATCACTATTTGTACGATATTCCATCAATGTACAGAAAAAATAACCTCATGGCAACTCTAAATTCTTAGTGGTTGTGTTCATCTTGGTGAGCAAGTATTCTCCCAATACATTTGGAAAAGTGTCTATATTCAAGTGGAACAGGCAGGAAAGTCCAACCTGTCTCAATGCTTCCTTTTGAGCTTCACTAATGTGTTCCAGCATTGCTGATATTGCAGAAGGAGAAGTTCTGCTCAATAACCTCATTGAATCATATTATTTCTTCAATTTTTTCGGACGTTTATTCCCCTTATTTTCTCCACAGGTTTCTTGACTTTTTTCATTCTTGATTGAAGCATTGCTAAAGGGATGTTCTCTGTGAAATCATCATTTGTTTCTTCGTCATTATATTTCTTCCTTTTTCCTGTAAGTAAAGAGTTTTCAATCAAGATAATTTTACTTAAATCATTACAGCAAATCAGATTTTTACTTTATACTTGAATGAAAATACATTTACCATCATTAAAATAAAACTTAATATTTTCATCCTCAGGTTTACCTTTAAGGCACATTTCGGAACAAAATCAGAACAAAAGCATACAAAAACAATGTAATAAACATTACCATCAACAACATCATAATACAATATATTTACCATCATATTTGAAGAATAAAAAACATACCAAATTATGGAAAATACAATACATTTATCATCATCAGGGTTACATTTACCATCACATTTATCATCATCGGGGTTACATTTACCATCACACTTATCATCAAAATATAACACATTTACCATCATCAGGGTTACAATTACGGTACAATATCGAACAAAAAAATAGAACAAAAGCAAGATACCCTCTCCAATTATATTTACCATCAACAATATCATAATATAATACATTTATCATCATATTTGAATAATCAAAAGCAAAGCAGATTATGGAAAATACAATACATTTACCATCATCAGGGTTACATTTACCATCACATTTATCATCATCGGGGTTACATTTTGTTGGAGTAGAATACATAAGCTATGCTTGTATTGTACAGTTTCCCAGTTTAATATATCGATTTGTGTTTCAATTATATTTAGTTGTGCATGTTTATGTCCATTTATATTATGTAAGTAGATGATGAGGTGTCTGGTGCGACACAGTAGATCTCATCATTGGTTGAAAGGCATAATATATAAATGAGGTTCGTAACTGAGATGATTTTGGACAAACTGTCGGTCTAGGTTATTATGTGATTCAGATAATTAGTTTGTCTAAACTAATTGAATCATATAGATATGTCTGGGGCATATTGAACTTGACTCTTAGGAATGATTTGTCTTGTACTGATTTAATAGACAAATCGATCCTTGTATTCTATCTCTAAATCCCTAGACTCGAGTGGGCATGAGGATTAGACATAGTGTACTTTGATCTGCCAATGGGTGAGGTCAAATGTGGCCAATAGTCTCGGTAGGTTGGGTGTGCGTGTTTAGTTACTTGGTGTGCTGCTGCTTGTCGAAAGGAAACCATGTACCGGTGAGTCCGGGGTGATGGTGCTCCCGAGATGAGCTCGAAATGTTTATTATACTAAACCCGGCCGGTGGACTTATGTCCGATATAGTAAAAAGGTCGAGTGGTACTAGTCTCGGAATTAAAGAAGTTGATGAATTAATTTATCAGTAAATTAATGAATTAACGAGCACTATATCTTTGATGTGGGGAGATTATGAATATAATTTAATTAAGTTGTTCCGGAAGCAATTCTGGTGTAGGGTGGTAGTGCCATAATTAATCCGTTAGTGGTACGATTAATTATGTATTGGGTTAATGACAAAGGTAGATTTAATTAATTGAGAAATTAATTAATCCTTGTGTCAGTTGGTTGTGAATCATCCCAGGAACTGGTTTGGGATAAGTGAATCCCTGTGTCAGTTGGGAGTGATTCATCCTAGGAACTGGATTGGGATAAGTGAATCCCTGTGACAGTTGGGAGTGTATCAGTCCAGGAACAGGATTGAAGGAAACAGAATCTGTATCAGTCCAGAAACAGGATTGAAGGAAAATGGAAACCCAGTAGGAAGACCAATCCTAAACCAACTTGGAGTCTCTCTTGTAACTCTATAAATAGACAAGGGATCAGTCATTCAGATAAACAATAACACAATTAATCCACAGGATTTCTAGAGAGAGAAAATTCTAGAGAGAGAAAACGTTTCTCTCTCCAAGTCGAATTTTCAAGAAAGTGTGCAGCTGGTTTTTGGGTTTCTAGTGGCTGAAATTTTGGCCTTGGTCTATACCAGCTGCGCGTAGCTTTCTCTCTCTGCGGGCGGTGCGTTTATAGTACGTGCCAGGTGCTGCGGGGCTAGAGTTTTCTAGCAGGTGGATTGTGGTGAGTAGCTGATCAATTGACTTCTAGTTCGTTGCCCACACAACGTGAAGTCATAGTCTTGAGGCATACAAGAGAATCACCAGGTGCACGCTTCAAAGGTACTTTTCTAAGATTCCGCTTAAATAGAAATTTTTTGTTGCGTGGTAAATCGAGCAAGTGCAAACCCAGATCCTACCAAAATTCTTTCAATTACCATCACACTTACCATCAAAATATAACACATTTACCATCATTAGGTTTACATTTACGGCACAATATCAAAAAAAAAAAAGAATCAGAACAAAAGCAAGATACCTTCTCCAATTACATTTACCATCAACAACATCATAATATAATACATTTACCATCATATTTGAATAATCAAAAGCATAACATATTATCAGAAAAATAAATAAGAACAAAAGCAAGAACAAAAGCACATCAGTGTTACATTTACCATCACATTTACCATAATCATGGTTACATTCACGGCACAATATCGGAAAAAAAATCAGAAAAAAAGTAAGATACTCTCTCCAATTACATTTACCATCAACAACATCATAATACAGTACATTTACCATCATATTTGAAGAATCAAAATCATAACAGATTATCGGAAAAAAAAATGAGAACAAAAGCAAGAACAAAAAGAACATCAGGGTTACATTTATCATCATCAGGGCTACATTTACAATCATATCAGTAAAAAAAACATAACAAAATCAATATACCTTCTCCAAGAACATACCTTCTCTTTGTGGCTCTTCTTCTCCCCCCGTTGATGCATTTTTGGTTCTCATTTTTTCTCCCTTTCTCTTGCGTTTTGTCCTCCCGTTGATGTTTTTTGCTATTTTTTATTCTTCAAATAAGATGGTAAATGTTGTTGCTCTGCTATTCAGATTTGGGTTTATAGTGTTGATGGGTTTCTCTTTTGCAGACGGTTGAAAGAGGATGCTTCGTCGTGTAGGATTCCCGGAGAAAAATTATCGAACGTGGGCGGTTTCTGGGAAGAAAATATCGGATAAGGTGGGCGGTTTGCAGAAAATCGAAAGCAGTAATTTTGCTTGTTCAACCAACAATGGAGATGGAATTGATTGAGCGACAGTTTTGTTTTCCATTTTCTGAGAATTGATGGAAGATTTGAATTTTTTCAATTTCACAGGCATGCTTGAATGATTATTTTGGTGTTGGAACCCGTTGAGATGAAAAAAGTAGGCGGCTCTGTTTTGTAGGTTTTCAATGAGCGTGAATACAAACTCCTCCCTTCTTAATTTACATGTTTTCTTTTTTCATTTAATTTTTGTTGTGTGTACCAATTTATATAGTACACCTAGTTGTACTATATAAGTATTGAAAGTGAAGGGTGAGATTGAGACCTATGGAAAAAGTGCCATGTATTTGAAGTACGAGGTCAGCAAACATACCTAGTACATGCAATGCATATTAAACATGTTTACTAGTTTTCTGGGGAAGATTTTCCCCAACACGTCTTTCGTCAAATATTATGCATGTGTCACAGTGCAGTGTGTGCGCGTAATTAAATACTCATTTTATTTTAAAAATCTAGTTCCGTCTCTTTTTAAACTATGAATAAACATAAATTTTAAACGCCCTAACAAACACATCAATAAATATTAATTTTGATCGTTTTTATTTCAATATTTGTAATACGATGTTTGAATGGTTATAAACATTAGAATTTCATATATTAAAAGTATGAACCCCCTAACAAGTATTAATGCAATGAACTAAGGTTAATAGGTAGGTCACATAGGTTTTAGTTTGGCAAACTAGCTTATATTATATTAATCTTGTTGGTTGTAGTTGCTCAGTATGTCAACTCTAATTGATATCTTAGTTTGTGTTTGCCACGTGAGAATGAAAACGAAATAGTTGACATTTGATTAATCGAATATTATTAAAATAATGTGATCGTGTTTGACTTGTTTGATAGATTAAAAGTAGTTTTATTAAGTAATGTGATTGTGTTGGATCATTAAGGAACACTCTTAGCCTTTCTCCAGCAAATTTAAAAAAGTCGGAGAATTTTAGGCCTTATCTTGACCAAGCATTTCAAATACAGAATATTTAATTCCGACCACCGCTAGAAAAGTCGGCATCGGATATTTGACCGAAACACCGGATACGGCTGGCCGCGACAATTCAAATACTCAGCTATGTCCCTCTATCAATTTTTAATTTTAGATGATCTTAATAATATAATGGCTGAATTGGTATTTTGGTCCTTTATAAATGGGGGTGTTGCTGTTTTGGTCTCAAATAAAACTACGATTGTTGTTTTGGTCCCTTATCAATTTTTTATTAGCATTTTTAGTCCTTTTTTACGAAAAAGTTTAGAAAATTACGGATTAACTTATTTGATCGCTAGTCAAACCTAATTTTTTCTTCAAAATGATTTATACCATGATGTTTTCAATCCATTTTATGACTCTGTTCTTCATGAATGTTCAACCCATTTAGATCGACTCACAATCCAAAATAACGATCGAAACCCTAAATGGGTTGAACATTCATGTGAAACCGAGTCATAAAATAGATTGAAAATATCATGGTACGAATCATTTTGAAGAAAAAAATAGGTTTGACTAGCGATCAAATGAATTAATCCGTAATCTTCTAAACTTTTTCGTAAAAAGGGACTAAAAGCGCTAATAAAAAATTGATAAGGGACCAAAATAGCAATCGTAGTTTTATTTGGGACCAAAACAGCAATATCTCCATTTATAAGGGATCAAAATACCAATTCGGCCTAATATGATATGTATATACTCTTTAATGCGGTTTCATATACAAACGTTCAAATACAATCTTTCCCGTTTTCTTTAATTTTTATACATGATATTTAAAATAGAGGGTAAAATTTTTTAATATAAGATGTATATTTTGATCTCGTAATAATAATTTTATTTAAAAATATATAATTTTTTATTTTAAATAATATATAATTTATAAAAATTATTTATTATTATATTATTTTTATATATAAATTTATATTTTAGTTATAAATTATATAAAAATTATTTATAATTATATTATTTGAATATTAAAAATAATAGGATATATATTGATAGGAGATGGAGGGAGAATTAGTCTGTTAGGCCATCTCCAAATCATATAGCCTAAAAATAAGTGTTTGAACAGCACAAAATGATTGTAGGATATTGCTACAGTACTTGCAATTCTAAACCATATTGCTCATTTTAGGCGTTTTGCCTTTTTTATAATTTTTTTATTCTTTTTATATAATAAATTTACAAAAATATTCAACATTATTTTGACAACTTATATTTTTACCTTGAAATATTTAATTCTCTTTTTTATTCACATATAAAATAATAAATTATTTATAAGTAATTTCAAAATTTATTTTATTATATAATAAAATTAAAATTGCTAATTTTTAGTATTATAAATTTATATCTAATTTTTATCACATTTAAATAATTTATATATTTTTAGTATATTTTGCACATGCGTCTAATATTATTATTTTTTTAATTTTTACGTTACATTTTATAATTAATTAATTAATTATTAAATAAATATTATTTAAATATTTTAAAAATAAAATTTAAAATTATTTTATTAAATATTTTATTTAATTAGAAATAAGAAATTTTTAAAATTATAAAAGTAAGACTTAACTCCAAAAATAGTTCATTACATATAGCAAAAATATCATTTTGGTCCAAAACAAAAAAAAAACTACTTTTCAGTCCATAACATTATGTTTTTTTAAAAATTTTGGTCCAAAACTCACTTTTGTCTCTCTTGATCAGGAATATTTTGGTCTTAATGAAAATTATTTTTCTTTTAACCTTTTAAAATTTTAAATTTATCAAAAAAAAGTCACACCCCCTCTCTTCCGCCTGCCCTCCTCCCTCTGCCACCCTCCTCCTCAATCTCTGCCCTCTTCCTTATCCTCCCCACCACCCCCGATCTCCCTCGCTGTCACCCTCACCTTTCTTGTTGCCACCGATCTCCCTCCCCTTTGTCCTTCTCCTCCACCCCACCGCAACTCTTTCTTCCCCGATGAACTTGGCTGTTTTCGATCATTTTTCCCGGCAAAAGAAAAACTCTCCCGGCGAAGATGAAGCTTCGAAAACAGCAGCAGCTCGAACCGGCAACCATTGTGAGGGAAACCCAAGGGAACCTAGTCCCGATTCACCGGCGAAAACCCAAGAAGCAAAAAATTGCAAAAAACAATTCGATGCCCGTTTTTTCAATGAATCAACCGAAGAAACCAAATCCAATTCTAAACCAATCGCAAAAACTTCAGAATTATCCCGGTTACCAAACCAAACCCCAAAACCCACTTTTTCAAGTCGTTTTTCTGATCAAAATTGAGACCCAAAACTAAAATATTTTTCCGGTGATAAGTTTCAAAAATCCAAAAAATTCAATTTCGAACTTGAAGCAATCCATTCAAGTTTTGAAACCCAAACAAGCCCGAAACGATTTCCAGTGAGAAAAGGAACGAAACCAAAACAAAAATCAAGAAATTCCATAAAGTCCGTCTTCTCGCGGTTTTTCGGCTACCATGAGGATCAAAATCTTGCTTGGATGTGTCAAGCTCAATGGCAACAAATTTGATGAATTGAAAGAAACCACCCTGTTGTCGTTTGCTGGAACCATTATGGGACTTCGTTTATTGCAAAAAAATCTAAACCCAAAACCCTTTTTGGTATTCCCCCGATTTTCTGATGAAAACCCAAAAAAGAAAAGGTTTTTCCATATCAATAACCAAACCCAGATAAAAAATCCATATCTAAAATTTTTTTGAAAACCATCCGGAAACGTTTTCCGGGAGAAGGGAGAACAAAACCTAACAAAATTTCAAGCCCAAAACCACAAGAAAAATGAGGCTCGCCGGAGTAAAATAATTTCAGGGGAAGAGAACGATGAGGAAGGCAAAAAAAGCGGAGGGCAGAGGTGGCTGGAGGAGGAGAAGGATAGAGGAGGGAGATCGGTGGCAGCGAGAGAGGGTAGAGGTGACCACCGTGACTTGTGTTGTGGTGTGGGGCGGTATCCAAGGGAGAAGTAGACGTCTGTGGTGGTGTGCGGCGGGAGAGGGGCGTCCGTCTAAGGGAGAAAAAGAAGGAGATGGAGGGAATTAGATTTTTTTTTTTTTTTTTTTTGCGCAAAAGCCCTTTAAAATTGGTCAACTGTTAAAAAAGGGGAAGAGAAGGGGAGAGGGGCGACGGTCAGGGGTGGGGTGGAGGGATCGACGGCGGCGGAGGTGAAGGAGTGGGCAACGATGATGGTGAAGAAGGGGGCGGAGGAAGGTGGAGAGGAGGAGGAGTGACGTAGGGGATGGGAAAAATATTTGGTCTTAATGAAAAAATTATTATTTTATAATTTTAAAGGATTAAAAGAAAAATACTTTTCATTAAGACCAAAATACCCTTGATCAAGAGAGGCAAAAATGGGTTTTGGATCAAAATTTTTAAAAAAATGATGTAATGGACTAAAAAAGTAATTTTTTTTTGTTTTTGACCAAAATGATATTTTCGCTATATGTAATGGACCATTTTTGGAGTTAAGTCTAAAAGTAATAAAATAATTATATAAATAATATTATATAATAATATAATATTTAAAACTTAATAATAATACTAAAAAATAATATAATAATATATAGTACATCCTCCCAAATTTGGAAGGATGTTTGGGGGTTTGGTTAGGCCATTTTTAACTCATATCGTTTAAAAATAGGCGTCTGAACAGTCTAAAATGATTTTAGAGGGATTGCTATAGTACTTACAACTCTAACCCATACCTCCTATTTTAGGCGTTTTGCCTTTTTTATAAATTTTTATACTTTTCATATAATAAATTTACAAAATCATTCAACATTATTTTGACAAATTATATTTTTACCTTGAAATATTTAATTCTCTTTTTTATTCACATATAAAATAATAAATTATTTCTAAGTAATTTTGAAATTTATTTATTATATAATAAAATTAAAATTGCTAATTTTTTGTGAAACAAACCATCTTTATATTATTAAATTAAAAAAATCCAAAGGGACGCAACCACCATT
The DNA here is from genome assembly GCA_030378225.1 of Knoxia roxburghii. Classification (NCBI taxonomy): domain Eukaryota; kingdom Viridiplantae; phylum Streptophyta; class Magnoliopsida; order Gentianales; family Rubiaceae; genus Knoxia; species Knoxia roxburghii. The sequence goes on along the minus strand of CM059420.1, from coordinate 35,548,727 downwards.
ACATTAAAATTAACAGATAATATTGAAAATATACTAAACATAATCTATTAATCAGCTAATTGACCGCATCGCTCCCACATCTGTTCAATCAACGCATTTCTTAGTTCAAAATGTGCATCTCGATATGTATTGTATGTGTATTTGTTTAGACTATTTCGGGTCAACTTTAGGGTAATTTATATGGTGGTCCTATAGGACCATCATTCAATTTTACTCATACCCCAAAAATAGTAAATTTTTTATGATGGGCTATTTATGGGAAAAAGGCGGACGAGTGGCACGGGTGTAATTTTTTTTTCGGCCCCCAGTGATACGCGCTCAGCGGAGATCTCCATTTCTAAACAATTCCTTCACGAGATTTTGCTACAATACCTTTTTCCTTTCTTTTGTTATTTTTTGCTATTTTTTAATTTTATTTTTTGCCTTCCTCCTTGAGACTTTTTTTCCATCCGTTTTTTTCTAAACAATTTAGTATTTTTTTAATATTTTTGAATTTTATAAAAAATATTTTTAAATTATCATTTTATTTGTTTTATAATTAAATAATTTTAGATATTGTGATACATGTTATGGACATTTTTGTTGTATGATATGATTTATTTTATATTCTTGATCTGATAAGTATAGTCTGTTGATCTGATGTCTACTATTTTGTGATCTGATGTCTATATAATCATGATTTGATCTCCCTTGTTAAGTATATTTTAGTTCTATTTTATGATTTATTTTATATTATTGATCTGATATCTATAGTCTGTTGATATGATGTCTAGTATTCTGTGATCTGATGTCAATATAATCATGATATGATCTCCCTTGTTAACTATGTTTTAGTTCTATTGTATGATTTCTATTATATTCTTGATCTGATATTTATAGTTTGTTGATCTGATGTCTAATATTTTGTGATCTGATGTCAATATAATCATGATGTGATCTCCCTTGTTAAGTATGTTTTAGTTCTATTGTATGATTTCTTTCATATTCTTGATCTGATATCTATAGTCTGTTGATCTGATGTCTATATAATCATGATGTGATCTCCCTTGTTAAGTATATTTTAGTTCTATTATATGATTTCTTTTATATTCTTGATCTGATATCTATAGTCTGTTGATCTGATGTCTAGTATTCTCTGATCTGATGTCTATATAATCATGATGTGATCTCTCTTGTTAAGTATATTTTAGTTCTATTATATGATTTCTTTTATATTCTTGATCTGGTACATGTAGTCTGTTGATCTTATGTCTAATATTATCTTATCTGATGTCTATACAATCATGATGTGATCTCCCTTGTTAAGTATGTTTTAGTTCTATTGTATGATTTCTTTTATATTCTTGATCTGATATCTATAGTCTGTTGATCTGATGTCTAGTATTCTCTGATCTTATGTCTATATAATCTTGATGTGATCTCCCTTGTTAAGTATGTTTTAGTTATATTATATGATTTCTTTTATATTCTTGATCTGATATCTATAGTCTATTGATTTGATATCTACTGTCTTATTATTTTTTAAAAAAATATTTTTTTTTAAAAAGGCTGTGCGTCAAAAAAAAATTAAACTGTAGCGCGTACTGTAGCGGGCAACTGTAGCGCTATAGTAGAAGCATGATGAATTTTATTCCTATAAACATACAGTATACGGACCCCAACTTTAGTATTATATAATAATATTATATACATCCTCCAACCCAAAAATAGGGGAGGGTTGGAAATGCTCTCAAGTTGTTCAAACCCCCAAATTTGTATCTCCGTTGGGTTGGAGATGCTCCTAGATATAACTTTTGCCTTTTACTTCTAAATTGTTTCGATGTGGTGATAAAATTTTGATAAAATAAAAAATATATTTTCAAAAAAAAAGATAATAATATTTTTAAAATTAAAGAATAATTATCATAATTTTATGAATAGTTTCAAATATTTTCTTTTAAAAGAAAAATAGTAACTATATATTCCTCCTTTAAAATCTAGTTTAATAATTTTCAATATTCCAATTTTCAGTTAATTCAAAACACTTAAAATGACAAGCAGATGAAATATAAATCCTAAATTTGAGCCACACTAGAACAATTAAGAATATAAAAATCCTGAGAATTATATCAGAATGGATTAATAAGTTTTATGAATGTCTATTTGTACTTTAAAAAAAATAACCACAGCTGTGAACGGATAAAAGCAGTTTGCCATATCAATTGCATTGTGCAATAACAAAAAAGAAAAAACAAAACAAACGGAGAATAAGCAGCAAGGGCCATCTTGTAATTTTCTCCTTTCCAACAAGCATAAAACTGTTCACTAAATAGTACCACTGAAATTATTTTACATCAAATTGTTTGACCAAAAAACCGCACGAATTACAAAAACTCCCAATTCAGTAGGAGGAGGCCTAACCTGCCTCCATCCAAGAATACATCTGCAGCTTTCTTCAAGAATGAGAAACCACCACAGCCAGCCAGCCAGCCAGCCACCGCATAATCCAGGCCATCTTCCTGGAGCAATTCCCTGCAAATTTCAACAGCGGTATCGCCGCATTGTGTTAACCATTACCACCACCCCACCCCCCGCTTATTCTTTGATTTCAGTAATAAAATAGCAAGACTGAAGGTACATTCTTGATTTCCTCTAAGTTCAATTAGTGCATTTGAAAGCATTAAAGAGCTGTCTATCGAAGAACCAGAAGGCCCGGGCTAACGAGCCTCCAAGCTCAGTAACATTAAAAGTAATGAAATGCAAAACAAGAGAATCAGAAAGAAAGAACTTAACAGGATTTCACCTTTCTTTTTTTTCTTTTTTTTTCCCTTTTTTTCTGCAACAAGTATGGATGGTACAGATCCAACTATACATTTACAAGATTCTGAACATCTGATACTACATAAAAATGGGCACCTCAGCATTAAGTTAAAGTAAACCTAGATGTCGATCTACAAAGCTAACTCCACAATCGTTTCCTTTCACTACCCTCTTCAGTAAAACCCTGCATTAAATGAGGGAAAGAAAGATCAAGACCTACAAAGCAAAGCAGCTACAGATTACTACAGACACAAGTTTCACATGTTACTGAAACATATATATTTCACTCAAGGAAACTGCAAAAGAATGAAGACTCAGAAAATATATATATAACATATTCACATAATGAGAAAAAAACGGAAGGAACACAGATCATCAACTTCGGGGTTAATTTTGAAAATTAAGACATCAAAAAACAACAAAAGCCACAACAAAGGATATAATCCTCAAGCCAAAGTTCAAACCTCAGCCCGACACTCGATTATATAAGAATTTCCCATGCTAGTATTGCATCACCAGAAATAAATAAAAAGATTAGATGTTCACGCTCTTTTAAACACTAAGCAACAACTAAACATTTTTACCAAAAGAGTAATGATAACAGTGACATTTGACTTTGTGATTAATTTTGCCAATCCATTAGTCAATTTTTAAAGTGGATATTGGGACTACAGGTGAATCCATATTTAGTCTCTATACCAAGTAACTGAGCCAAGGTCACCAAGCAAACCACTACCTATTTAACCAAATCGATAGATTAAAGCATAATTGCATACCCCTTCATCCTTTTGGAAATCTGGAGCAGAAGCCCCACTGGTCTCCGACCTGCATTTTGAATGCACTATGGGACCTAACTGTGATGTATCCATCCCGGGTGTTAAACCAGTTGGTGCATTTAAGTACACAGCGCCCTTGTACATCCACTCCTCCGTCTCATCGCTGTAAAAATCATCAAAAGGCTCTCCACACAGAGCACAAGCCTTTTGGTCGTCATCAGCAGGTACAGCCATTTCATCTTCATCACTCTTTTTCATAGTATCATTGTCAACAGGCAAAATGCTAGGAACTGTTTCAGCTCCTAATGACTCTGCAGTACTGAGCCACGTCTCCGCATCAACAAACCACTTACGAGAAGGCCTCTGCTTGCGATTTTTAGACATATTACGGTTCCTTGTAACATGCCAATCCATGTGATTGCTATGGGCCTCTTGGCATTTGAACCGAAGGCCACATGCCGTGCATTGTCTCGGAAGATCAGCATATAGAGATGTTATTGCGGATTCGTGACGCACCTTAAGAAGGTCCTGGTTGAAATCAAGGCCCACAGCATCCTGGGCATCAAAAAGCAAAAGACATTTGCTGATCAAAATTGACACACAAACAATTCTTCCAAAAATTATTGAGAACAAATATATACCTGCAAGGGAGTATCTTTGGTCAAAGAGATCAAACCTTGGGCCATGAGAGAATCAAACAAACCAGAAAATGCACCAGCAGCAGGGGTATTAGCTGCTATTGGCGGTAGCATTGTGGAAGCACCAGGTGGAAACCCCTGGGGTATAGGCCGCGGAATTGCACCCCCTGATAATTGTATTGACCCATTCACGGGACCAGGAATGGACATAGAAGACTGCACACTAGGAACTATATTTGGCAAGACAGGACACATCTGACCAGCTACACCATGTGCCTGTGAAACATATCCACGACCCAATGTTGACCTAACTAGAGGTGAAGGTGCTAGAAAAGGAGCAATCATATTCTGACGTGCTTCCTGAGATGGTAGTGGTAGCTGTGGTCGCAATAGATTCACATTTGGTCGAGCTTGCTGCGTAAGAGGATTGAGTAGATGCTGCTGGTAAGTAAATTGAGGAATGTGGTTCTGTGAATTAGAAAATTGCTGCCCTGGCAATTTAGATACGTTTACTCCTTGACGACCTACTATCTCTGGCTGGTACCCAAGGTTCTCATGTTTTAGAGGGTCAGCTGGTAAAGCTCGAGAATAGGGAGTTTGCATATTTACAGCAGAAGGCACAACAGTAGGTTTTGTTTCATGAGAGGAAGGATCAAAAGCAGGACCTAGTGCAGGAACAACAGAGAGCCCTCGAATCCGTGCATCTGCAAGTGGGAAATTGCCAACTAGACTAGGCTTTAGTTCAATTGAAGCAATCCCATTTCCAGGAAATGGCAGTTGAGGTAGCCTCCCATTTCCTTTAATGCCCAAGTGTTGCTGATGTAGTTGAAGATCATGTTGCGGAACACTTTCACTGTGGAATCCAGGAAGTCTACCACTCACAACACGAGCAGACTGCAAAAAGAATTCTCTCTTCAATATCTACACAACAGAATCTTTTTAAAAGCAATATTTTGCTTCTCAGAAAATACATTTTCTGCGTATGTTTCTTATGCACAATATCTATATATGCAGAGGGGAACCATCTTTAAAAACTCACAACATTATTCAAGGACAATACTTCTCTTTCAAATCATATCTAGATTTTCAATATTATGCTCTAAATTTCTCTCTCCAATTATGGGAGTATCAAGATAGTTATGACAAGAAAATTAATCTTACTGTCGATAATGCACCGAATATAAAGATTAAAAGGAGACAGGACAGCTCAAACTACACAGAAAGTTAACAGTAGGCAAAACTGTGATTTTAGAAAAAGGGCTGAATCATATTAAGAAAGGACAACTGGGTGGTTAGTGGTATGACACATGAGGAGGTTTAGTGTAAAGTAGACTCGTAATGTACAATACATGTTCATGAAAAATAAAATAACGCATTTTCACAAATAGTTTGAAGACAAAAATCAGACTAATCACAACTCTTCCTAAAGCAAAAAAAAAAACAAGAATAAAGCATGAATGACCATACATTGATTGAAGAAACTTCCACCCTTGAGGTCTTGCCATTAACTAAAGGAAGTTGCCCTTGCTTAGACCAGTTGCTTCTGAGATCTGAAGGACCCAAAGCTGCATCAGGGTATGTTCCAAAACCAGGTCTTTTCCCAAAATTTGTGGGAGTCAGAATGGTTGAGGAGAAAAGATCATTAGTTCGCACACTATCCCCAGATGATGGAGCCATATCCTCCCAATTAAATTCTTCCTCCTCGATACTTTGCCATGTCTTGAAAGATGGATTTTTGAGGATAGTGTTTACATTGGGATGATCAACCTTCAGATGTTTATCCTTATGAGGCTTTTGCCTGTCATCCATACCATATGCATCGATCAAAGCTCTAGGTCTATCTAGATCAATACCATTGGTATATCTGTATGCAGAAGTTTCGAACTTCAGACTGGTATCATCTGGCAAACTATTTATCAGCAAATCACTTCCTTCGTGTCTGCTGGAAGCTCTACTGTACCCGTAATCATATCCAGATTGAGATGGTGAGGCCCTTTTCACTGCTCTTCTGGGGGAAGCATCCATTGTAGCATCATCTACTGGAGGAGATAAAGACCTGGCATTCTTAAATCCATAAGGAGATGATGCCCTTGCAGTCTTGGCAGCAGAAGATGGAAGAAGCTTTGCAGGCACAAGGCCAGCGACAGTACTGCCTGCATGATCCCTTGAGCTCAAAATTTCGCTTCGAGCCTGAGAATGAGTCATCAAAAGTTTCACTTTAGATAAAGTCTTGGATAAAAATCCTTCTAAAAAGGAATGCAGAATAAAAGAGAAAGAAGAGAAACAACTATCATAAGCACATTCTCCAACTCCTATCAAGAGTACTCATTACGTTCTGTTCCAAAAACCTCAACATATAATCACTAAATAACAAACACAGATTTTCCTTCAACAACTTCAACAAACAAAGCCAATGTTTACATGAATTTCATGTAACAATGTGATGAGCACCAAAAGAGAGAAAAAGGTCTTGCCAGACCAAGCATTGAAGTCCATCCAGTACCCTCAACCTTGAAACAAGGTTATAGGCCTGATTGCCCTAATTCATCTACCCAAAATCAACTACAACAAGCTCACTAAAAACTACAAAATGAAAATGCCAAAAACAGGAGGAAGAGGCTAATATACAGCACCAAAAGATAACTAGAAGAACAAATAAAATCTTACAATGTCTGCATTAGCATCCCCAAACTGACGTCTTGCTTCCAAATATTTTGGATTTACATGTATGCCATGAGTTGGTCGTGGAGATTCAGAAGTCCTTAAGGAACTTGCAGCAGAAGATTGATTAGTTAATGCAGGTGAAAATTGCAACCGGGCCTCAATCTTCCTGAGTACAGATGGGGGGAACACCAATGACCAGGTTCCAAACAGGTGCCGCATTGAAGCATGCATACTAGGGTGCAATTGCCTGTATGCCTCACAGAACACCTTATCACAAGATAAATAAAATACGGTTGGTCGTTTGAAAGATTACAAGTGAATAAACCATGCCATGAAAAAGAACACTGAAAATTTCTCCTTACCTCTGGTAAACGGGCAGAAAAATATCCTATGTAATCTTTGCCAATATTCTTCACAATACTATCCAAAAGATATAGAGATGGCAGTTTTTGGTCAACTGGAACCTGAAAACAAATCATACAGATAGTAAAGTCACAATTAATTGAAATCTAAGTTTTGCAACTCATACACACAACATAGCAACTAGCTTGCTATTTTTGTTTCTTTCCATCGGATGATGGATAACAAGAGGGATGACCAGAAACAGTAAAGAGAACACATCAAGATAAATCTTAATAGCGGAAGCATTAAACCAATAAAAACCTACTACTTTCAAAATGCAAAATTTAATGAATCACTAGAAATGCCATTAGGAAAGACCGAAGTTCACAACATTTGTGAGATTTTAAACAATGAACCTCCTTTACAAGAGAAGCCCAATGCCAAGAACTAACAAATATAACAGAAAAAGCTTATGTAACACATTATCTCCATAACCAACAGAAACGCAGACAACAATGGACAATATTTAAAGGAGCTTCAGTGAAATATAGCCCATCCATCCAGGGAAGAGGGAACAGAGAACAACAGGAAAGGAAAGGAAAGAATTGTAAGATTTGAAGACGTATCCTAACTCAGTCATGCACAGAACAGTATACTTATCAATGCCATGCAGAAACAAAGAAAGGAAAAAAAAAAAAAAAAAAAAAATACCCAGATCTCCTAAGTTATCAAAAGAGAACGAAGCCAATAAACAGGCTGATCCAAGTAAAGGATTTAAATCCGTAACCAGTAGAGAACATATAGCCGGCACTGAAAACCAGCTTAGGTGCATTTTCTACAGAGAAATCTGTGTGAGTAGATATGGATGCAGAAAATGAACCACAAAGACATGCTTTGAATGCCATTTAACCCCAGTAAGCAAAAGCATAGTGACCCTAACTTAATTCAGTGATAAACGCTTTCCCAACCACTATCATATGCATTTTTCCAGACTGATTTTCTTGTGAAGTCCAGTCCCTAAAACCTCTCTTATAGGACAGAGAATTCACTCTCAGACCAACAAGAGACCCAAAGCTTTCTATTCCATAGTGATGCACTCCCAATACCTCAATATGGTCAATAGCGCAGCAATACTGCACTGGAGGAGTCTGTAAAACTTATTCTTGATGCTATTTTAGAGTTTCAACAACCAAAATAACACAGAGGAGTCTGCCGAATACCAATATTAGTTAACATGGACAGAAGAGAGATCAGACTACCATCAGAAACCGAACAATTATTAAAAGAAAAGATGAGACATGAATTGAAGAATAAAAATAAGAACAACTTGCAATTATTCATTCCCCTCACAGTAGAACAGCTTATTAGTTAAATGAAAAACTTCTTCATTTCTTTTTGTCGAGTCCAATTTGCTTGAACTCAATATCTCCACTTCTGCATCAATTTGTTGGTCTGAATTTTTAATCCTTAGAAACTCAAAACGTTATCTTGATGCGTAATAAGTTCTCTCATCTGGGCGGTTACAATATTACAAACCACATTGAGCTTGTTTCAATTGTCTGAACATAACATCTATCAACATATACAACACAAGAAACTAGAGAACTGGAAGTTAAATAATAAAATTTAACAAAGAAAAAAAAAAAGAAAAGCAAGGTAAAGGGAAAGAAACGGCAAAAGTTTAAACTTGCCCATACACTAAACATTCCAACACCATTCCAAACTAGTCCAAAAATCGAAACTTTTTAGACTTCTATAACTTCAATTACACTCCAGTACAGGTAGAAGGAACATTGAACCATTACAACATTCCAAAACTACTCCTACAAAAACCCTACCTCAAGAATCCGAGCGCAAATAGCATCCGCGATGCCCTCACCGTGTTCCCTCTGATCTCCGGCAATAATAGTAAGGTCCGTAATGATAGGCTTCGAATTAAGAGTGAGTTCCGATAACAATATTTCATAAATCCTAACAACCTCATCACTACTCAAACAAACAACTTCGTCCTCAGAAACCCTAACTTCGTCTTCTCGCTCCTTCATCATAGCTTTAAACCGGTCCAAAATCGGCGTCGAAAACGGCTTCAGAGCGACATCGCTCCCCACAGCCATTGCCTTATTAGCGTTCCCACTCCCAAACCCGGCTGCTGCGGCGCCACTTATTACTTTCGGATTCTCAAATCTCGCGCCTTCCATTTAAACCACAAATAAAACCGTACGTAACCTTCTCCCTCGATATCAAGAATCACCGATTAACTAAAAAAGAATAACAGATAGAATTAGGGTTAAAGACCACCGGTGGCAGCCACGGCGTGAGAGGACGGGGCAGGGGCAGGCGTTCCGAAGCATAAGGTAAGGGTTTTAGAGAAAGAGGAAGAAATATAGAGAATTGGGAAAGAAAAGTTGCAGTTCTGTGCGATAATTTCTATATATATGTAGCATTGATTGCAGGGGAGGATAATACTATATAAAACAGTCGGTGACGTGTCCCGTTAGAGATTTTGAAAACTGATTTGGCCATTTATATCATAATCCTTTTTTTTTTTTAAGCAATTTATATCATAATCCTTTTTTTATAATAATTTATATCATAATCCTTTTTTTATAATAATTTATATCATAATCCTAAATTATCAAGCATGATAATTCATTTAATGACGGTTAGTATATAGTAGTTCTAGGATAACAAGAACGACATCCGAATAATATGTCGGAGCAACAATATCAATAGTAAAAGGGGAGAATTCCACTGGGTTCTGGAGTCGACGGACTAGGAAAACAAAAGTCAAACGAAAAAAGGTAGTATATTTTTACAATTTTGTCTAAATTTTGTATTATTAGTTATCGGATTTGAAGGAAAACTGAACAAGCCCGGGCTAAATTGAAAATCTCACTTTTGTGCAATGCATTCCAGAATCGGAAGCTTTCGACCAAGCTCAGGCTCAAATTAGTTTACCCATGAACGGATCTAGGCTTATACTTATTTAATTTATTTATTGGGACACAAAAAATTAAATCTTTAATTAAAGCGGAATTTAAAGATTATACCTTTTGTAGTGAAGTCCCTTGCCTAAAAGAAAAATCCAATCTTTAGCGCAATTTCCACAAGAAATCCGAAGAATTCTCCAATACAAACTCCGAGATAGTGTGGGCTATCGTCTACGGAGTTACCCACGGCAATACGAGAAAACCAAGAAACTTGCTTCGCAAGTAAAACTCTAAAACTTGCCCCAAAAAAAACCCACCAGCACCTTGCTGTTCTTGACCGCCGATCAGCCCAAGCGGACTGCGCATCAACCAGCTGTCCAGTCCCGATCTAGACAGCACCACCGACGGATCACCGACCTCAAGAGGAAGAGATCGACGCCGGCAGCCTGGATCAGGGCACCAAACAATGGCCGCTGCGCGAAGACTGCCGCCCGGTTAAAACTGCAGCAGAATCGCTGCTCAAAAGGGACGAACGAACCAGCGGTCACAGCAGCTTGGCAGGAGAAAAATGATTCACAAAACTGGACAGAGTTTTTACTCGAAGAAGAAAGATCCTAGCTGACTTCGAGGAGAGAATTCGAAGATGAAGAATTTCTCACTCTAAGCTAGACTTTCTCTCACTACCCTTTTCTTGGGTGTCAAGTTTCTTAGGTTATGTGCTGCCCAATATGTTGTATTTATAGGAGCTTCTAAGGAGACCTAATGGGCTCTCGAGTTAGGCCTTTAAATTTGACTTTCGTTGACCGATAAGTCTTCCCGACTAATCAACTCCAACCGACCCATTTAAATTAATTTATTTAATCCACTTTGTTAATTTAATTTAATCGAACCCTTAGAATTAATTAATTCAAAATCGAATTAATTTCTAAATTCACTTTGTCGATTAAATATTAATTAAACCCTTCGGATTAATTAATTTACCTTGTCGATTAGTCAAATGCATAATCGGTCGTACCACTAACGGACCAATTATGGAACTACCCCTCGAAAATGACTTTACATCGTGCCATTATATTTTATTCTATCTCCCCACATTAAAGATCTAGTGCTCGTCGATTTATCAATTTACTGACAAATTAATTCACCGACTTCTTGGTTTCCGAGATTAGTATCACTCGTCCTTTTATTATACCGAACATAAAGTTCACCGGCCGAGTTTAGTATAATAACCTTACGAGCTCATCTCGGGAGCACCATCAACCCGGCGAACCGGTACGTGGATTCCTCCGACTAGCAACGGAACGTAAGAAGCTAAACACCGCATACCCAACTTACCGAGGTATTGGCCTCAATTGACCTCACTCTTTGGCAAATCAAAGCACACGATATCCAACCCTCACGCCCGTCCCAATCTCGGGATTGAGAGACAGAATACTAGGACCGAATTAACTACGCCGATCAGTATAAGTCAATTCTATCTAAACTGGTAGTGCTCAATATGCCCCGGGCATATCTGTGTGATTTAAACTAGTTTAGATAAACCAATTTCCAAACCACACAATAACCTATACCGATAGTATGTTCAGACTATCTCGGTTACGAGCATATTTTTTATATATCAATACTTTAACCAATAACGGTATCTACTGTGTTTGTCGACACCCCGTTATCTAGTTTTATGATATAAAGGAACAAATTTATACTGAAACAAAATGATATGTCATCTGTGGGAATTAGTTTTTGATACAAGCCATAGCTTTTCTGTATTCAAAACTAACAGGATTGAATTTTCTCTACTTTTTGGAGTGGGTTCGTTGTAGTTCATTTGAATTCCCGGTTTCAGTTGATTAAAATGGGTGGTGCAAATTTTTTTAATGGGTTTTTTGGAATGTTTATCAACAACGATTTACAAAAGTTGATTTTGGAATGTCTTTTCTCAAATTTTGGATTTCATGTTGTATTCCACTTATTTGGATTCTTTTTGAAGAGCTGCACTGATACTGATTTTGTATTCTGGAGTGATTATGTAAACAGTGAGACTTTTGGTTTTGGTGTGTTTCAACTATTTTTTTGTAACATTAAAACAAAATATCCCACCCTTAATTCTGAATATCCAACTTGTATAAATCGAAAATCCCAAAAAACTCTTTGGGGTTTTCCGCCTTATGAAGCAAATAGGATGGGAAAAATGAGAAGGACTCGGCAAAGAAAAGCAAGGAATCAAAGGATTTCAAACTTGGCAGTGAGTGTCGATCGCTCCTTTTGCATTCCAATTCTTTGTGACTTTGTTAGTTAGCCTTTCAAGGTTGGCTGTTAGCCCATTCCCTCTCTTCTTTGAAAGTCTGTGGTTAGGGTGTGTTTGTTTGGAGACAATGAGAATGGGGTAATCGTAAAATGATTCTAATTATTACGTTTCCAAACATATCAAAGACAATCAGATTCATTTGATGATTGTTACCAAACAAGTCAGAGACAATCAAATTCCTTTAATGAATGCTATCAAACAAGTCAAATGCAATCAATTCCGTTAATGAATGTTCCTAAACAAGTTAAAGGTAATCAAATTTTTTTAATAATTATGAGTTATCAAATTCCGACTACCCTATTCTGATTGCCTTCGAACAAACGCACCATTATGTTATTATAAGGAGAGAACTCTAGAATGCGACCAATCTTCAAGTATTTTTCTTATAATTGCACTGATCTAACCCGAACCCCCATTACAATACTAACAATTTCATCCCTATTGTATGTTTCTGACAGTATTCCATAATAAGAACACATTAATCACACAATGTATATGAGAATATCTCATATTTGAAAATCGCTTTTGTTCAAATAAAAAACCCAATTTTTATGAATAAAATCTCTCATCCCACCGTTTAAAATAAAAATCCCACCAATTTAAATTAACAATTTTTTTTCCTTATTCGATGACACAAAACATGAATTATAATGAGAGTGTATAAATCATCCCACCATTTGATGCAGTAAATTCCACTGTGTTTTGCGTATGTGCTTCAGTAATTACCCTGCATTTTGCACCAAAAAAAAAAAAAAAAAATCTATCCCACCATACTTGCTTCATGATCCCAATAAAAAATGAGGGGTCATTCCTCCAGAATCATTCCCGTCGGTTCCACACATTACGAAATAAAAACTAATATAACAATATTAATAATCTCATTAAATTCAAAATATAATTCCACCTTAATTTGATAATAATCCCTAAAAAGCATAAAACACGTTCAGGCAAGCTAGCCTGTCAGGTCCGAAAGTACCTGATTTCCTAAATTGGTAATAAAGCGTAACTAAACTAACTTAAGAACAAAATAAGTCTTAGATTAGAGAAAACAAACTGTTTACAGCCTTCATTCTAAATAAAACAGTGTTCAACCTAAACCTAAACCTAAACTATTACAAATACATCCTGCCAGATTTAGCACCAACCCAAGTCATCCCCAAGCTTCTCCTAGGTTTGCGCTCCCGAGGACCCAACCTAGATAACATTCAGAGATAAAATGATGAGTATTCGAGAAGCATACTCAGTGAGGGATTCTCACTGTACTTACCTATCGCCGGCAGAGACATATATAACAACAAACATACAACACAGAACATGCATCAAAGCGGTAAACCAACCAAACATGCAAAGAAGTAAACCATGTGGCCAACTATCGCGCAATCAATCGATAAACCAACCAACAAACCTGGATCCTAGAGAGGTCTCTGTACCAACCAACTTTAACGGGCGTCGCACCCGCTAACTACACTCCACCAACAAAGCTACACTCCGACGAAGGTACACCGGGCTATACCGACCTACGATTCTATCACAGATTGGCCCCTATCCCAATAGGACGGCACGAAAAGGGCGGGATCCCCAAAAGATTCAAACACAAGTAATGTGCAGAAAGTAACAACCAACAACTAGTCATGCAATCCAACCAACGAACATAATCTCAATCCATATAACAGTCATACCAAAGTCACAGGATTACCCAGACATTCACACAATCCAAGACACCAACATGGACGTAGACACTTCTAAATAGTAAATCCTATTTTCCAGCAAGGTCATAATCGTCTAGATGCCAAACGTAAATAAACAACATGCAAAACAAACTTCAAATGTAATCCAGGTTATACCTAGGTTACACGTGTACGTTTTAAGGCATACTCGTGTAATCCTAGGTATAACAACAAGCACAATTAAGGGAAAATCACTCACCTTGGTTTGAAGAAGATCTAACCTAACTCACGTGAATCAGATCGATGGCGTCGTCGATCGAAAACCCTTCCACGAGGATCTATATTTTAACCAACAAACATTTATCAAAACATAGGACTATTCCAAGACAACTATAATGTTTTCCTAATAAGAGAACATATCAATTGGTGTACTAGGATGTATTTGTTTCTTTAACGTTACCTTTTAGGTTTACTAACTCTAGTCCACTTCCTTCTACTATACTAGTTACCCTTTTTGCTATAACCTAGTATCAAGAAACTAGTCATACTAACCTAGCCACTCTAATTAACCAAGAACAATACTAAAGCATCTAACCTAATAAAGCAGAAACATAAATATGTCCATAATCATTTTAAAAAGGGGTTTCAAGAGGGTTACCAATAACTGGCCGGTAAGGAGTTGGAATCAAGGTGAAGAAATTTCGGCCGGCAGCTGGAGAGTGGAATAAAGTGGCGGCGGCGGTTCGCGGCAGTGGTCCGGCAGCGCGATCTTAGGGTGGCAATCCGGCCATCCAAATGCCACATTCTTTGAGGGGTTTTATTCTAGGGATGATGGTGATTCATTTGGTGGTGCGAGTCGACCCAAAATGCTGCCGGAGAGGGGGAAATCGGCGGGGAGAGGCGGCGGCCAAAAATGAGGCGGGGAGAGAGAAACCGTGAGAGAAAGGAGGAAATAAGGGGTGGGTTTTGTTCCTTGTGAGGAGAGGAAGGTTTTTGGCTAGTTGCATGTCCGAAATGACACCGGAGGGGCGGAATCGTTGGCAGCTGGTAGCTGGAGGCGGAGGAGCCCGACGGGAGAAAGAAAGAAGAAAAAAGAAAAAAAAAAAAAAAAAAAAAAAAAAAAAAAAAGAGAAATGAAGGCTGGGAATTTTGTAATAATTAGGGAATTAGTTTTTTTAGAAATTGCATTTTAGTCCTTAGTTTCTTAGGTTCTTTTTAATTTCACCTTAAAGCCTCTAATTCCTTCAATTAGGCCTAATTAAATCAATTTAGATTTTATTTCACTAACTTAATTATTAATCTTCTATTTAACTAATTATTTAGCTCATATTTATTTATATTTTGACTTATTTCATTAATTTATAAATTTGAGTTCTCTAATTTCCCGAGAAGAATTCACCTACTTCGTAGGGATGTTACACAGCCCCTTACTGAAAAAATGACACTCCAGAAGCAGTGAAAAATTTCCAGCAGCACCGAAAAAAGAAAAAACTGCCAAGCAAACAATGTATTGAAAATTTTGATTGAAAGAAAATTACGGTTACCATAGAAAATAGAATCCATTATTGATAAAAAAAAATTTTAAAATGATGATTGTCCCTAAAATCAGTGGAAGATATCATCTAAAGAAGATTTCAATGTCAAATATAAAAAAATAAATATAGTTAACATATTTATTAAAAGGGAAGTAACAGTTAATATCAAAATAATTTCAAATAAAAGATAAGTTGATAAAAATAAGGTAACCTCCCCTAAAATTTGGGAAAGATAAAATCAAACATGGATTGGAGCAGTAAAAATTGAAATTTTTTTTTGATGATGTAAGAAAATGTCAGCAAAACTACGTAATTCTAGGGTTTGGATTATGATATTAGATAGTCCTTAAACTATAATATAATTTGTCATTTAATGAAAGATAAGTCATTTACTTGGTTTATAAAGATAAGTCATGAGTAGCAGTAGAGAAATCTGTCCATTCAATTGAAGAAGGAAACCCAACAACAACAACAACTGAAGCAGCCGATCATCAAGATAACACTAATCAAAATCCCCAAAATAGGAACTATGGAAGTTCAATCA
This sequence comes from Knoxia roxburghii, assembly GCA_030378225.1. Classification (NCBI taxonomy): domain Eukaryota; kingdom Viridiplantae; phylum Streptophyta; class Magnoliopsida; order Gentianales; family Rubiaceae; genus Knoxia; species Knoxia roxburghii. Next base: position 35,532,527 of record CM059420.1, on the reverse strand, counting down.
TGGCTGAGCCAACCAACGAAGACAGCTTTCGAATATTCATGAGTAACGTTTACAGGATTTCCTACTGAAATCATAAGACATGAGTGCAGAGTGTTACAAAATCCTCAGGGCATCAATGACAATTTGGATGAATATTTCCCGCAATGATCAAGATCTTGCAAAATAACTTGTAAGTATTCCGAGAAAATAACACAAAGAAATATCACTATGCAATCTACTACAGTGCGGTTATCAAACTGTAAGAAGGACACTGCACAAATTATAGTGCTGATCATCGTCCTCTATTTGCTCCTTATCCTTGTGCTTGGGCATTTCGCACATCAATCACGGTGCACCCTCCTCTCTTTATAGGATCCGTTGGTTGGTATTGTTCTTCACCTGTCTGCAAATAATATCTCTTGTCGTAGCAAGAGCAGAAAGCACATAGTCCTTGAAGAAGCTCGACTATGCCTACCAACAAGGGATATAAGCTGAATCCTACTCCAAGGAAATGCTTACAATGCCGGAGAATAGTCATCCAAAAAATGTCTATAAATAACAGAACAAGGTGAGTAATCCAAAATATCAGTCCCAGAAGATAAAGGTCGAAGGTCCAACAATGGTCGCCAGCAACGTCATCTGGAGGAAATCTTGTCCTGAAGTACCCATGACGCACGGCTCTGTGTTTAGTAGCTTCAAACCAATAACTGAGCCATGATAATCCACAGCCTGAAGGAAACATATCTAGTCCGGGCCAAACCGAAAATCTCACTTTCGTGCTATGCATTCCAGAATTTGAGACTTTTGATCGAGCCCAAACTCTAAAATCATTTCACATAAGCGGATCTAGGCTTATACATGTTAGATCTATTAAACGACATGCTAAAAATTAAATCTCTAATTTAATGTGGAATATAAAGATTATACTTTTGAAGCATGTCCTCGAAGAAAATAAGAAAACCAAGCGAAATCCACCAAAGAATCCCTCGAATGACTCCGACAACCCCAGAAGTTGAGTGGGCAACAATCTACGGGGTGAATCAAGCAATAAATAAGAAATCCGCTTCGAAAAACTCAAGAATTGCCCAAAACAAGCTCGCCGGATTGAAGCTGCGAACACCGCCGGACCGCCGGATTTCTCGCCGGATAATGCCACCGATTTCTAGACCAAGACCGATCAGAACTCCAGCTGCGATCAACACATCTAACACCACATATCAGTGATCAGAAATAGCAATTGACATGGCAGCAAACAGATCAGGCACGCGGAATCCAAAAAGTCACCGAAAAACGGAACTGTTGCTGGGAAACTGAAATCGGGAAGTAATAAAATGGGCGATGAAAAATAAATCAGGCAAAACTATGGGCTAAGTTTCTCAAAGTAAAAGGATCACTAAGCTGACTTCGAAAGAAAACTTCAACGGGGAAGACAAAATTCTCTCTCTAGGCTAGTTGCCTCTCAAGTTTCTTATGTCTTGAAATGTGCAAGACATTAAGTATTTATAAGGAGTTTCAAGGGAGACATAGTGGGCTTTTGAGTTGGACCTTACTAATTGGATTTAATCAATGTTCTTAGTCTTAACTAGACTAATCGATTCTCAATTAGCCCAAAGATTATTTATTCGACCCAATTCGTCAATTAAATATTAATCGATCCAATGATTATTTCGTAACCCCTTTGTCAATTAAATATTAATTAACCCAAGGGTAAATATTTAATTAATCCACTTTGCCAATTAATCTAATTTATAATTAATCGTACCACTAACAGATCAATTATGGAACTACCGCTCAAAAATGTACTTCGCGCACACTTTAATTATTCTTCTATTTCTCCACGTCAAAGATATAGTGCTCGTCAATTCATCAATTTACTGACAAATTAATTCATTGACTTCTTGCTATCCGAGACTAGTACCACTCGACCTTATTATTATACCGGACATAAGTCCACCGGCCGAGTTTAGTATATTAATCCTTACGAGCTTATATCGGGAGCACCACCACTCCGGAAGTATCAGTACATGATTTCCTTTCGACAAGCAACGGCACAATAAGAAGTCAAACACGCATACCCAACTTACCGTGATTTAGGCCTCAATTGACCGCACCCTTTGGCAAATCAAAGTATACTATGTCTAACTCTCATGCCCGCTCTAGTGTAGGGATTAAGAGATTAGAATATTAGGTTCGAATTAATTACAAAGATCAGTACAAATTAATTCGATCCCGAATAGGTCATGCTCAATATGCCCCGAGCACATCCATATGATTTAATTAGTCTAGACAAACTAATTTCTAAATCATACAATAACCTAAACTGATAGTATGTTCAAACTATCTCGATTACGAGCATTTATTTATATATCATAAATTTAACCAATGATAAGATCTACTGTGCTACACCCGACACCTTATCATCTATGCATATGATATAAAGGAACAAATTATAATATTGAAACACAATCGATATGTAAACGGATATTAGTTTTTCATACAAGCAAAGCTTTCAGTATTCAAAACTAACACAGCCTACCAAGGGAATGCATACATTGATTGCCACAATCCACCATCATCATTCTCCCTTGAGTATAGTGTCCAATTCCACCAACGCACTGAATAGTTCCATACCAAGTCCAATGATAGCGAGAAGAACCTGCAGTGGTTTGTTTATACCAAAAATCTTAGGTTCACGGGGAAAACACACAGATCTAAGGCAAAGGTTTAGAATAAGGGCAATAAAATACACACTAGTAACTTAAAACCAATAAGAAAGTTGCATACATAAATGATGGTTTTCACCAATTAAGCTGGCAATGCAGCTTTACATTGCTTAAAGTTGTTTGAGTCCAACTTAAAAAAAAAAAAAGAGGACATTCATCTATAACTTTACTGCACCGCAACTCAATGAAATGAAAAACTGAAACTTGAACAGACCGAAATAAAAGGAATTAACATGTCATGTTCCTCCTGTTAGTTTTAAATACTGAAAAGCTGAGCTTGTATGAAAAATTATTTCCCATTTTAATCGAGTTATATGTTCCAGTTAATTACTTTGTGTTTTACATATGTGGTCCAATTATATCTAGTGACTAGATGATGAGGTGCCGGGTATAGCACAGTATATCTCATCATTGTTTGAAGTCTTGATATATAAGTTAGGCTCGTGGCTGAGACAGTTTGGATATACTATCAGTTTAAGCCATTATGTGATTCTGAGATTAGTTGGTCTAGACTAATTGAATCATATAGGTATGCCCGGGGCATATTGAGCATGACCGTTTGGGATTGAATTGACTTGTACTGTTCATAGTTAATTCAAATCTTGAATTCTATCTCTTAATCCCTAGACGAGAATGAGCACAAGGATTAAGCATTGCATAGTTTGATTTGTGAAAGAGTGCGGTCGCTTGAGGCCTACAGTCTCGATAGGTTGGCTATGCATGTTTAGTTGCTTGGTGTGTCATTGCGAGTCGAAGGAAATCGCGTACCGGTGCGTCCGGAGTGATGGTGCTCTCGAAATGAACTTGAAAGGTTTATTATACTAAATTTGATCAATGGACTTTAGGTCCAGTATAGTAATAAAGTCAAGTGGTACTAATCTCGGATAATAAGAAGTCGATGAATTAATTATCAATAAATTAATAAATTGACGAGCACTATATCTTTGACGTGGGGAAAATAAAGAATTAATTAATTAGTGATTCCATAAGCAATTTCAGTTTGAGTAGTGATTCCATAATTAATCCGTTAGTGGTACGATTAATTATGTGGTGGGTTAATTGATAAAGTAAAATTAATTATTAATTAATTATTTCTAAGGATTAATTAGTAAATTAACAAAGTGGAATTAATTAATTAAGTTTTAAAGTTCAATTGAAATTAGGAAATCTAATTGGATAAGGAAATCTAATTAGATTTGGTAACTAATTGGATTTGGAAATTAATTAGATTTGGAAACGAATTAGGATTTGGTAATTTGTGATTCCAAATCCCATCAAGAAGAGCTTAACCCAAGCCCACTAAAGGGTCTCCCTTGTAACTCTATAAATAGATAAGAGATTAAAAATAATCAAGACACAATATAAGTTTCATAATTCTTGTAAATTAGAGAGAGAAACTAGAGAGAGAAACTCCTAAAGAGAAAACAATTCTCTATTTTTTTTTTCGGGTTTCTAGTTGCACGTGGCAGCTCCACCTCTCTCCACTAGCGGTAGCGCATGACACCAGAGTGGCGGCGCGTGAGGACACGTGCAGGAACGGCGGCAGCAGCTTGGTTTTTTTTTCGGTCAGCTTTTTGTTCAGAATTTTGTGTAATTTCTTATCAATTGGTTTGTTGGATCATGTAGCACACAACGTACGAATCTCGTCTAAGAGTCATACAAGCGATTATTTAAGGGACACCCTTCAAGAGGTCGATTTCTATCTTTCCATTTTTATTAGTTATCGTAAATTTGTATGCGTGATAAATCGAATAAAGTAGAACTAAGATTCAGTGCTCGTGTGATATTTCAAAATGGTTTGAATCGTATTACGCGAGCATTTGGGTTCGGTTGAGAATCTTCAATTCTGGAATGCAATGCACGAAAGTGAGATTTTTTTACCGGACTAGGACAAATAATTCCTTCAATTGGTATCAGAGCTAAGGTTTTGGTTTAGCTTTATTCGATTTATTATATAGTTTTATTGCAGGTGGTTTTTGTTATCCCGGCTATTATGGTTGCGTTTGTTTGTTTTAATTAAACTCCAAGATATGTCCGGATTATATGTATTTAGGAAATTTATGTAATCGAAGACGTTGTTGTGGGCAACTTAAATTCGTGGGCTTTGGTTTATCGTAATTTGGGTAATTCCAAGGATTACTTAGAAAACCAAGAAAACCCGGGCGAATTGCAAGAAGTCCAATTAACGAGTGGGAGCAAGCGGACGTTGTGCGCAACAGCACCAGTGTCGTGCCGCATTCGTGCTGCGGAGGGGGCGCAAGTGTGCGCAGCAGGCCTAGCGCGCATGGCTCAGCGCTGCATGCGCAGCCTGTGCGCGCGTGCGGCCTTGTTTGATCGGGAAAGCGCCAAACCCGTTCCTTTTTAGGAATATTTTCTCAGATCCAGATTTCTGACTCAATCCATCGAGTGATATAACGGGACACGAGAGAAGGCAACAAATTGAAGTAATTAAAACCATAATAGTCAAAAAATTTATTTTACGCATTTATTTCCTGTTTTTATTGTTTTAATTTACATTTACATGTTTTAATTTTGTGTTTTATTTCACGCATGATTAAAGCATGTTGGTTTTATGTTGCACATAACTTATGATTAGTTAATTTCATGTTAAAACCGGAAAAATCCTCATTTTAAGAATCTAAGTGAGAGCGAGTTGGATTATATTCTCATGGCCTCCATTACGAATTCATATGTGATATGGGTGGACTTGCACGTTGGCATTAGGGCCTTCATCCATAACGGATAAGTCTAACTCATAAGATCACTAGGTTGAATTTCAAAGTAAGATGACTATAGTAAGTTAAATTGGAGAATGCGACACCCTTTCTAACTGAGGCACGCTATCCTAAGTAACGAACTTAGATGTCACGTAATGGCACAACACTTACTGTACAATTTGTAGTGTTCCTCCCAACGAGGTTATGCTGCTCTTATGTACGACCAAAAGCACTAGCTATTAATTCCATTAATCAATAGAATCGTTTTGATCAGATAGTGAAATTAATTAACTTAGTTGTTCTCGAACAAATGTGGACTAGCGCAAACGTTCACACTAACGTGACTTGCGTGAATCTCGGTGAATGAGATGTCGGTGGATTTAAATATTATTTTGAGAGATTTTGCAATATTTGTTTTGGAATTCATATGTACTAAAACATATTCTGTTTATTTATTTTTACAATTTTCGATATGAAATTTAATCATTTAGTTGTTATACTAAAAGATAACAAGTTAACTGGTCTTTATTACATCGATTAGAAATGCAACTTAGACATCGTCCTTATGGCTGAGAGCACTCCTGAGAAAGATCATGTCATTGACATGATTTGGAACATCAACAAGGTTGAGGTAGTGGGAGGCGAAATCGATGGTGAAACCAAAGTTGATATTGTCCTCTAGATCTTGCCTCAAAGCTTTGAGCAGTTTCTGTTGAACTACAACATGAATCAAATGTTGTGTACTTCATCCGAGCTCTTGGCAGAGTTTGTGGTGGATGAAAGTCTTTTTCAAGAGAAAAAATGAGTTTTAGTCGCAGTCAAAGCTTCAGAATCTTCTTCTGAGCCTAAGGCTGCAAATAAGAAGAGAAAGTTTGAGGGAACGGCTGAAAAGGCGCGAATTGCGCCTAAGTTGGAGATTGCAAAAAAGAAGCCGAAAGGCAAGTGCTTCAAGTGTAATCAGACGGGACATTGGAAAGAGGATTGTTTAAAGAATATAAGTACGACAATCTCTGCCTTAATTACTGAGATATGTTTAGCGGTGATTCCCACAGATACCTGGTGTGTGGATTCAGACACCACTGATCATATTTGTAATTCTCTACAAGGTTTTTCAGGTAACCCAAAAGCTTAGAGAATGCGAGATGCAAGTTTACTTGAGCAACACTACAAAAGTATCAGTTGTTGCAGTGGGAAAGATGAAATTGAATTTCGAAAATTCCTGCTTGGTTTTAGAAAATTGTCTTAATGTTCCTAGTTTTAGAAAGAACCTTGTTTCAGTTTATAAACTTTTAAAGAATGGTTATGAGTTTTCTTTTTTCTAATAAGTCTTTGTTTATTAGAAGAAATAAGAAACTCATTTGTTCTGGTTCATTGGTGGACAATTTGTTTATTCTAAAATCAACTTCTCCTACTAGATATGCAACTACGAATCAAACATCATTAAACTATAATAAGAGGAAAGAGCCTTCTGAAATAAACCAAACTTATTTTTGGCACATGAGACTAGGTCATATAACCCTTAGTAGGATTTAGAGGTTAGTCAATGATGGACCTTTGAGTTCATTAGAGATTGACAACTACTCAACCTGTGAATCTTGCTTGAAAGGTAAGATGGCCAAGAGGCCTTTTAAGGCAAAAGGGGTATCAGGCTAAGGAAGTATTAGAACTGGTTCATTCTAACTTGTGGGGACCAATGTCTATTCAAGCCAGGGGAGGTTTTGAGTATTTTGTGACATTTACAGATGATTACTCGAGGTACGGATACATTTATTTGATGCACCACAAGTATGAGTGTTTTGATAAGTTCAAAGAGTATCGGGCAGATGTGGAGAAACATCATGGTAAAAGTATCGAGACACAACGATTAGATTGTGGTGGTGAATACTTGTCAGGTGAATTTCGAAATTACCTAGCAGAAGTAGGTATTTAGTCTCAGTTATCTGCACCTGGCACACCCCAGCAGAATGGTGTAGTAGAACGGATAAATATAACTCTTATGGAAATAGTTAGGTCTATGATGAGTTATAGTGATTTTCCAAATTCGTTTTGAGGATATGCCTTAGAAACAGGTGCATACATTCTAAAATTTTGTACCATCTAAATCTGTGCCTTTAACCCTTGTGGAGTTGTGGTCTGGGCAAAAACCCAGTGTCAGAAACCTCAGAATTTGGGGTTGTCCAGCACAAGTGCTTAAGGCTGATGCAGGTAAGTTAGATGCAAGAACAAAAGTAATGTTGTTTGTAGGATACCCAAAAGGTATGAAAGGTGGTATATTCTATAGTCCTAAAAATCAGAATGTGGTAGTAAATACTAACGCCAGATTTTTATAAGAGGACTATATTCTATATCACAAGCCCAGTAGCAAAATCGTACTAGAAGAACTTAGAGGACAATCCACTACTCCTGTTGCACCAGTACAAGTAGATACACCACAGAATACTGCACAAGATGTCACAGATGATGCGCCTACACAAGTGGTGCCTCGTCATAGTGGGAGGGTTGTGAGACAACCCGAGATATACGTGGGCTTAGGAGAATCCTCTAATTACGTCCCAGGTGCGCACGAATCGGACCCAGTAAACTACAATGAGGCTCTTCGAGATAAATATGCAGAATCTTGGCAGAAGGCAATGAAATCAGAGATGGGGTCGATGGATTTCAATAAAGTATAGGAGCTTGTGGACCTGCCTGATGGTTTTAAACCTATCGGATACAAGTGGGTCTATAAACACAAGAGAGGAACTGACGGAAAGGTTGAAACCTTTAAAGCTAGGCTTGTGGCAAAGGGGTATACTTAGAAAGAAGGAATCGATTATGAGAAAACCTTCTCTCTGATAGCTATGCTTAATTCTATCCGGATACTCTTGGCCATAGCAGCTCATTTAGATTGTGAAATATGCTAGATGGATGTCAAGACAGCTTTCCTTAACAGAAGTTTTGAGGAAACCATCTTCATGCAGCAACCAGAGGGATTTATTGCAAAAGACTAAGAGTATAAGGTTTGCAAGCTTAAGAAATCCATCTACAGACTTAAGCAAGCATCCAAATCTTGGAATATCTAGTTTGATGAAGTAATCTAGTCCTACGGATTTACTCAGTGTCCATATGAGCGGTGTGTGTACCGCAGGAATGACAGAAATGTAGTAGTGTTTCTTATATTTTACGTAGATTATATTCTTCTTATTGGCAACAGTGAGAAAGTATTATCATACGTAAAGAAATAGCTGTCTAAGCAGTTTGATATAAAAGACTTGGAAGAAGCTGGACATATACTTGGGATCAAGATCATTCAAGATCATAGGAACATTCCTTGACGCTCTCTCAAGCTTCATACATAGACACGATTCTGACTCGTTTTAATAAAGGTTAATTAAGTAATTAATAAAGTGAAATTATTTAATTAATTAATTAAATATTAAGTTTCAATTAGAATTAAGAAATCCTAGAGATTGAGAAATCTAATAGGATTTGGTATTAGTCTTCACCAGTTTTTATATATTTTTTAAAATTTTCTTTCGTCTCCGGCGACCGGCAGCTCTGGGATTTCTCCATCGCGAATATGGCCTGTCATTATTTCGGTAAGAAGAATTCTGGCCGGAAGCACTTCTCCTATGTCTAATATGGATATCTTTGTGTTTTGAACCCAACAAAAAGAAATTTATATTCTTTGTCTGGTGCTTCTGCCGTTTTCACATAAGAAACAGCCATAAGCTTGGTTGTTTTTGTTTTTGGGTAGGAATTTTTTTTTTGGGTAATTATTATATGAAAAGGACCATTTCCCATCTGGAGAGGATGGAGATGGGCTTTATGTTTTCTGGTTTAAAATTGGGGTTCAAAGAAGCCTCGGAGATATCCTCTACTGCTGTCCTACCCAAATATTCACTAAATTGGACTGTTCGAACTGGGAGGCAGTGGCGGGGTGGAGGGGGCAGGGGAGGTGGGAGAGGAGGGAAGGGAATGAGAGGGTAGAGTTTGATTTATTAAAAGTTATTGGCATTCAGGAGAGGTGGGGGTAAAATAGTAATTTTATAATTTTGAGAGTTAAAACTTCTGTGACCGGATCGTAAAATAATATTTTTTTTTGTTTTGGACTAAAATTTATTTTTTGTTATATGTAAAAATCATTTTTGGAGTTTAATCTCATAATATTTAAGTATAAAATATATAAAATTATTTAATTATTCTTAATTAATTTATTAAAAATAATAAAAAATTTTATTTATAGTTTTGATAAATTAATAAGAGATTTATAAAATTTTTAATAAATTGATTAAAGATAATTAGGTAATAATCAGAACACAATATCTTATAAAGAGCACCTGGTATTGAGAAGTAATTAGAGAATATGTAATTTTTCTTTTACTTTTTCTTTAATGTGTACATTTGGTCCAAAGTATTTTACATATTTAGAAAATACTTTCAATACGTACCCTTTGACCGGATTTTACTCAATAAAAACTGTAATAGCATGTTGTGTTTTTTAAATTGACCAAAACCGTTTAAAAAGTTAAACGTAATGGGTATGAACCAAAATTGTATTTTTTTCCCTAAAAAATATATGATAAAATGATATCTGACCCATACGTAAATTTAAAATAGGATTGAAGTGGTAGAACATAGTTGAAACAAATCAAGAAAATACAAGCGAATAAACATAACCAAACGTAGCTGCATTCAAAAGAATGGCAATAAATACAATAACTTGCTCAAAAGTCGTTAAACATGAAGATAATGGGAACACTAGACAGGCAAGAATGATAACTGGAATTCATGAATTCGGTCTGCATGACAACATAAACATTCTAGTAATATTCAAGTTGCAATATTCATACAATTTATAGGTCAACATGTGCTAAAATAGCATAGAATATCATATTGCATGATTACCACCACTCCCACTTAGACAAAGCACAACTTCAAACACCCTTCCACTATTCTTTAGATATTTCATAAGAATGTTGAATCTTACCAATCCTGAACTTCCATAGAGTTATACGAATACCAGCTTAAAAACAAGTAATAATGCTCTACAGCCAAAATAGGCTTTTTTAAAGCTAATGACCAGCAAAAGGTAGTTGTACTACTTACTTTATTTACAATATTCACTAATCTCAAGCTAAGTTCCAGCGGTAGGCAACGCTGCCATGAATGAGTTGTACGAAGACTCCAGATCAAAGTGAAGCTGCCGAGCCTGCTGCTCTGTCAACTCATCAGCTGCACCCATTTTTGAGAGCCTTGCTATCCACTCTCTCATCTTTGTCTTGCCCTCAAAATCATGAGGTAGGATAGAAAGTTTATTCAAAGAAGCAGATAAATCTGAAAGCAGCGGATGTACCTGATCAACTGCAACCATATTCAGCTTTAGGGAATCCATTGCTGTAATGAAGTTCTGCACACACTCTGCTACTATAGCAGCAGAAGTTGTAGCTGACATTGCAGCAGCTGCACGATGCTCCACAGTGGCAGGCACTCCTGAAACAACAAGGCGGTTAAGGGCGGCAGGGCAATCCATCTTATATGTGTCGTGAAATCGCTCAATGCTAGGGACTGTATCTTTCAATGTCGAAGAGAGTGTTTTAAACTGAGCAATAAGCTTTTGGCATTCAGCTTCATATTCCATTGCTGAGACAATGTCACGAACATAAGCCCTTTCTAGTTTCTCGGTAGCCTTTATAATCGCAAAAAGCTCTGCAAAATTCTCATACATCTCTCGCTCTCGCTTGTCATTCCATAGCTTGACCTCCATCATACTTATTCAAGTTTTATGTGGCTCAAGCGAACTAAGTCAGATTGGAGAAGAGAATGGGACACGCGCAAAAGAACAAAACTTGTTCCTGCAAGACCATCAAACCCAGAGTATACCAAATTAAAACCCATTAGAACTGAGACCCTCCTTACTGCTCATGTCACAAACTGATTGATTATAAACATGTTTTTGGGTCATATCATCCACAAAAGCTTCCACTAATTTCTTCCAATGTATTTCACAAGAACCCAGATCAAAATTCAATCTTCGTGTAACCATTTAAATCTTGCAAATACAAGAATGAACACTTACAATGCTCCATACTCCTTACAGTAAAATGTGTAGAAATAATTCAACATTAAACCAGCTAATTCTAATACAAAGCTCACAACAATTGGAATTTCAACTCTAACCAAGAAAATCATCATGTCACAACATTGGACAGATCATAACATCTAGGGGAAAAGAAAAAATCCCTAATATGGAAACCCAAAAAGACTATCGAACTCAAATAAATAATCAACAAAACCCATCACTGTTTGAATAAAACAGAAATGGTCACCCAGTAACCAACCAATTATTACAGACCCAAAACCGAAACTCCAGCATACAAATACCAAAATAGGACTACTAAGGAAAAAAAAAAGATACAGAAGAAAATAATAGATCTAGGTAGGGGTACCTGGATCTGTACTGGCTGTTTTGGCTGGTTTGAAGGGTTATTTGTCAAAACGGTTCAAAAATTCTTCAAACTAGACCAGCCGAAAAAATCTTCCAAACCAAACCAGCCAAACTGTATTCAAACGGTTTGGTTCGGCCAATTTGGCCAGATTAGCCTTTTAGTGGGATTTTCAAGTTTGTTTTGTTTAGTTTCAGCCCAGTTGTAAATAGCCCACCATAATTAACCAAAATCAGCCTTTTTATTGACTTTTCAGGCCTCTTTTCCGTTAAAGTTTCATCAAATTTTAAATAACCCACAAAAGGGCACCATAATCCATCAAAATCAATTCATTATAATCATCAAGCATCTCAATTCAAATTGTTTTTTGGTTTGTATCTCTTTTTCAAAGAGACTTGAATAATCATGCATTGTAAAGAACATAAACTCCACAAGTTCATGGCACATTCTTTGTAAAAAAAGTCAACATAAAATCATGAAGCTCATCTACGCATTGAGATCAGCAAAAAAAGCAAGTAATTTACTGTAAAGCTCAAAGAGAACAAAACATGAAGGCTAATGTGTCCACCTTCCTCAGTTGAAAATCAGAATGACAGAATAGCATTTTTCCCAGCGAAATTGATGGATGTTACAACTCACCTGAGGCTGTTCCTCAGGATAATTTTGCACTAAACAGGAAAAAACAGAGACCAATGAACAAAGAATTGTAAATGATTCTGACAAATGTGATCAACGTGGCTATCCCTGGTTTGAATGCACTTGGGTCTCAACGAAGGACCCCAGAGAAAGACACTAATTGCAGGACCCAATTGTGAGACACCCAACGCAGGCATCCCTTTACTTCAATGTATTTGGATGTCAACTCAGGATCCATGATATCAGTTTATCACTTTATTAGTGGCCATATAGTATTATAAATAACATAGTTAGTCAATCAGTCAAGACTTAACACATAGGCTCACCCAATCAACTCATGCTCATAGGCAATCAAATCATAATCAAGTTACATACATTTTAGAAAACAGAAGCTGTCACTTATCACGCTCCAAGCATTTCATGTTCAAATCACAAATACCTCCACTATCTCGAGTAACATACAAAATTTTAGGTAATCAAAAACAACATCATTTATTAGACAAACACACGCACATCACGACAAGTATAGTTTTTGATACATGCAAGATTGTAGGAGCAACAAAAATGCACCAGAGAGAAGTAGCTCACCTAGATCACAGCTCTTGTAGTTACCCAAGACAATTGACCAGTCAAATGCCTCCAAGATTTAACTGAAAAATATATTAGATTATAAACCCAAGCTGTTAAGGTGCTTAAAGGAAATACCCTTTAAGTTTTCAATATAAAAACCTAGATTTCGTAGAGGTTCAAATTCCCTACTTGAGAAAGGCCTACAAAAAAAATATACATTCGTTGTGTGGACCGTAAGAATCGTGATAAAAAATTATAGGCAGAGAACAATTTCACCCAAAAAAAAAAAAACTCTATAAAAACATTTGGGAGCTAAAAGAATTCAGCCTTCCGAGATAGCATTTCAAATAAGCATTTCAGAAGTTTTGATCTTTTGGCAAGCCATTCAAATTAAATTTCTGCACAACTCCGTTTGACGAGCAGTAAAAACCAAATGAACTAACATAAAATGAAGAAAGGTTTTTAGAGAAGAAATCCCCAAAATCAGTTCAAGAAATAGGAAAAATGGGTCGGCAAAGGGTGAGTTCAGTTACTGATTTCCTGGAAACTACTGCAGCAAATGCCTATGTTCCAGCAGCATTTTAGAAAATTCAAGAGGCCAAATTGAAATCCATAAATTTCTGAGTAAACCTTGATTGAAGAGGTTGAAATCAAGATATAGTTTGCTAAAATGGAATTGGAACAAAAAAGATACGAAGTTTTCAAGCTGGGGAATCCAACCAGGATTTTTCAGAAAATCACAATGGCAGTCCTGATTCAAGGACGTTTTCTGGCAGATTTACAAGTCAAGGGGCAAGCTGTAAAACGCCAGATAAATCTTGTAAAAAGAGACTTAAAACAAGCTAAATTTTGGTCAAATTGTATATTAAAGGAGAGATTTTGAAGTTTCAAAGTTAAGACACTAAATTCTGAAATTTCATATTTTCAAAGAAAAGCTCAGCAGCAAGCCATCCGGTGTTTCAAACAAGTTTTAAAAAATTTTACAAGTCCAATTCACAAATAATCAAAACCATTATAAACCTTGGGATACATGGTAAAAGATTATAGAAAGGATTTTCATGAAAGATGTCAAGAAGTGTAAGTTTTAAACTCTCCAAAACAGCCCTTCTTCTCGTGTTTTTTACCAAAAATTCAGATTTACAAAAGTGGTCATATTAAAACTGAATCTCAACATACATATCCTTATCCTTGGGTAGTTAATATAGTGCTAGGTATCAAAATTCATCAGGCAAAGGGAGAGGAGGGAACAGAACAGACACGTCCTCACGGTTTTTAACCAAGAATTAAAATAACCAAGATATGATAGTTTCACAAAGACAACATACGATCCCAGATAAACACACGCAAATCATTTCCTCTTTGTCAAAAATACTAGTTCAAAACATAATTAGACATCAACATCCAACTTGGTTAAAGTTCCACATCAAGCCAAAACGCCCTAAGTTAACCAAACATAATTCTAATTAATCAAGTGTAGTTGTAGTAGTAAAATTAGTTCACGTAGGACTCCAAAAACGCAATAGAACCAACGAAATCTTCAGGTAAAATCCGGGTCTTCCAAATTCACAAATTTATTTATACTAATCCAATTAATGAACTAATTGATTTCTAAGAATTGATTTTACCTCTTTTAAGCCCAATCCAACTTGGGACGCAGCTCCTCCGTGAAAATTCCTAACTTTCCGTCCTAAACCCAGGCTTCAATCCGATGCTTTCTGCTCTTTTCCTATCTTATGGAGTCTAAAGAATACAATTGGGTGAGAGTTGAGGTCGAAAAGGAAACGAGATGGATCAGCGGTGAGGCCAGGAGAGGGTTTGGGGTTTAGGGCTCGAATCGCAGCCTCCTTTGTCTTCCTTTGGCGTCCCCGGGATGATAAACGGAGGGTGGATGCCCGGAAATGATGACGACGGTTGAGGGAGGGTGGCCAGTGGTGGTGGAGAAATCTGCAGGCAGAGAGCGGAGAAAGGAGACCGGGAGAGAAAAGGAACGAGTTTTGTTTTGTTGCATCCTTTTTTTTTTTTTTTTTTTGGCTTTCATTCCCTCCTCCAGGCTCCAACTCCCGTTTTCCCCTTTCCTAACTTTCCAGCATATCTGTATGGGACTTGATATTTGTATCACAAATTTGCTATTTGTATCACCAAAAAAAATAATTATAAAATGACTAAAAGACCCTTATTAACAAAATTTGTGAAAAATTGACAAAGTTTTTGTAAAAACACGTCATGAAAATGCGTTTGCGTCTCAATCAAAAACGCATAGAAAAACATTTTTGACGTTTTAAATTTAGCTATGATGACGTTTCAAATAATACAAAATGCTAAATTTGTGCGATTCTTTTAATAAAAACGCAATACCTTAACGATTAATCCGTCGTTAAAACGTTAAAATTGGATATTTCCACCATGATTTGCTCGTTAAAATGGTACGTTTGTATTGGTATTGTATCATTAAAATGTTGCGTTTCAACCATGGTTTGCTTGTAAAAACGGTGTGTTTTTGACATGTACACATGTCCAAAAACGTTTACATACATTCAAGTGAAAAGTAGAAAAAAAGGCAACATCAAATATAGCACTTGACTACAAAACAACTTTCCAAAAACCAAATCAAAACAAATTCTTAACTAAAAAAACATTAGGGCTATCATTTTGTTGACGTCGAAAGAAGATTTAGCACGAGAAGCATCACGATATGGTAAGTTTTTGAATCGTAAAGTAATTTTTTTCTTGGAAAACTGTAGTACGAAACACGCCAAAATGACGATTAGGAAGCATGTAAACGCTGCACTTTTGCTATTGTACCATGGTTGAATCGTTTTTTTGCTGCGTTAAAAACAGTTATTATATAAAAATTATTGCGTTTTTTACTTATGTTATGTAAAAAGTGATGCATTTTTGATATGTATTATATGAAAAGTGCTACGTTTTTATGTACTGAAATCATAAATCTTCAGCGTTTTTTGGTTCAAAAACTAAATCTTGCTGCATTTATTGTGTAAGGAATCGTGGAAATGATGCGTTTTATTTATAAATTATGTAAAATATATTGCGTTTTTTATTGTATGAATCGTAAATGTGCTGTGTTTTTGGTAGAAATAATTGTAAGAATTCTTTTTTTTTTTTTTATAATGGTTAAAATGTTTCTTTTATACTGTTGCGTATGTAATTTTGACTATTTTTGTGTATAATTGACTATTAAAAGTGTTTAGTTTTAATTTTTGTGTGTATTTACATACAGCATGACGATGATGAGTACAATGATGAGGAGGTTTATGAGGATGAAGAGGATGAGGATGATGAAGAGTCGGATGAAGATGACAATAAGGCGGATCATGCTCAAGGAGAGGCGGTGGAACTTGAACATGGCGTAGATTTGAGTGGATATTTTAAGATTGACAGAGAGTTTCGCACTATTAGTAAGGCTTTGAAACATTGCCAGAAAATAGCTAAGAGGTTGAAGTTCCTCATTACAAAGAGGGGGTAATCAAGGCTTTGCCACATACTACTTTTCGTGCAAGCGATGGAGAGATCCTGCTAAAGCCCCTCTCCCAACCAGACTGAAGAATACAAGAAGGAGCGGCACGAAATGCCCCTTCAGGTTGCCCTGTAAGAGAATTGACCTGGGACGTCACAAGATTTATACAAATCCAGGAGCAGCGTCAACTCACAATCACACTGGTATTACATTATTTGCTCATAATAGTAATTAAGTTTATTGATGTTTAGTATTTATGAATTATTAATATAATTAAATGGGATTTACAGGTATAATGCATCCATATGAGCACAGACAGTTGAGACATTTTACAAAAGAGTCAAAGGCTGTTGCTGAATTTATGCTTGGGGCGAATGTGAAGCAAAAGTGTGTTTGGGAAGCTGTTAATAAACAGTTTCCTGATTCCCAAGTACCAATCAAATCAGTGTACAATTTGAAAGGAGAGATGAAGACAGCTGGGTTGGCAGGTAGAAATATTGGGCAGCGTTCCGTGGAGATGGACATTCAAAGGGGGAGTGTTATGAAAATATGTGATTGATTCTAATTGAATGTCCATAATTACTATATGGTATAATTGAATGTCCATAATTAGTATATGGAATTATTTGATGTGATATTCAGTTTCTATATGTAAATCCCTTCCACTAATATAAATAGAAGGGTTATTCATGTATTCAAGACACATATAATACAAGAGACTTCTCTCATATTTCTCTCTACATCATTCTTACATTATTTTGTTAGTTTCATTATTCAAATTAATCCCTTAAAATGTGGTCACATGGTCACATCATACTTCGCTGCATTTCTACACCTCAAATACTATCCAACGTACATGTTCTCTCATCATAGACTTTTTATTTCGATCAACTTTTGGAGAATTTGTAGCGTTGGATTGGGGTGTTGGGGTAGAATTTGAAACTTACCAGAAACTAAAAGGAAGAGATAGTAAGTGAGAAGTTACTTGCTGTAAAATTAATAGGCACTTGTCTTGTTGTTATTTATTCTGTGTCACAGGAAGTGAAGATCCCAAAGGCAATTAAAGTTATATACCACTTTTAAAAAGTTTGAATATTTTTTTAAAAAGGGGAAGGATTTTGTAAAGGGTAGTATTATATCGTGCCCCTCTTTGTTATTCAGCGTCTCCCCCCTCTTTTTCTAGAAACGCCCTTCATTTTGTTAAGTAGTGCCCCCTTAATTCTTATTTCTCGCCCCCTTAATGCTTATCTTCTGCTCCTCCTATTATTATAATATAGCTTGACGTGCTCTTGTCATTGTATAAGTTAAGGGTGAACACGCAAAATAAATTTATAAACAAACAAAACAAAAATACCAAAACTATAGTACTTAAGGTTTCGTTCCCATACGAATTGTGGTCTTGCTTGATAAGATTGTTGGGTTCGAGTCCTTACTTACCAAGGTTCTAGTAGTTTTTAACCTAAGTAATTAACAAAAACAATGGGTAGATGAGTGATTTCAAGTAAACATGCAAATAGATAAAACAAAAGAAAAACATAATAAATGGATAAAGTCGGGAAAATCACACCACAACTAGATCAAGGGAGCTAATGTAAATAGAAGTCAAACAACTTACTAATCAAATGAATAATACCTCTCTTTTCCTCCATATAAGGGCCATAATAGCCAATAATAGAATAGGGTCATCAATCCTACCTACTATCAATCCTCTAAACCAAATACATAAGGAAAATTGGTGACATGAACTTCTAATCACAAATAGCATAAAATCAACTAAGCTTGCAACACAATAAATCTCAATTGACTACACCAAATGCTCTCATTAGACAAAATCAACAATTATTCTATTAAATGGAGTAGATCAAACATATATTCCACCAATAACGCAAAATCCACATGAAAAGATATAGAATAAATTCAATTGTAAGAAATCCATTTAACAATATTCATGAATAACCATATATAAGAGCAAATCCACATGGAAATGATAATTGCATAATTAAAAGATTTGATTCATAAGAGAAGGTGAAGTCTTTCTCAATATATGAAAGAATAAATCCACAAATCCCTTGAACTTCCACCTATAGAAAACACTTCTTTACATTGAATCCTTAGATTTGTCTATATTAGATGGAAATCCACTACCCCCTATCACTTAGAAGGGTAGATTTCCCTATAAATCTAGTTAAAACATAGTAGTTCTAAGAGAATTCATAGTGTGTGTGTGTGTGTGTGAAAATGTGAGAAAGTGTGTGTTTCTTCCTCCCTAAGTTACTCTCTCTAAAACTATGAAAAACGTACTAAGGTGTAATATTATGTGTCTTTACAAGGGGTCTTGGCCATTAAGAAAGGTTCTAGAGAGCTAAAATTGGAATTACATAAGTTGAGTCACGCCAAGAGCAAATTTGGAATTCTCATCAGTGATTTTTGGGTGGCGCCGAGTGGATGCCGAGGTTGGAAGCGATCAGGCATTGGTGCCATGTGGACTCTGAGGTGGGTGACGATCAGGCGCCAGTGCCCAGTGGACGGCGGTCTCGAAATCTTCATCTTTTAGCGCTCTTTCCAAATTTTTCTCTTTAAGCTTCAATCTTGCGTGATTTCTTCATTTTTTTTTAGCAAAAGTCTTAAGTTTTATCCAAAATCTCCAATATGCCTCCTTACTACAAAATCATGCAAATCCAACTATAAATGCATTGAAAGCTCATAAAAGAAGTCATAATCATTGAAAATCAACTAAAAGTAAGCTAAATGTGCATGAATTTTGGTCATAAAAAGGTATATTTTGGAGTCACGTGATAGCCCTTAGGTAATATTATACCACACCTCATTTTTTGTTATTCAGAGCCCCCTATTTTTCCAAAAAAGTCCTCCATTTTCTTAAGTTGTACCCCCTTAATCATTATTTCTATCCCCTTTAGATAGTGTTATATCGCCCCTCTTTTTCTTATTCAACGTCCCCATTTTTCTAAAAAATTTTCATTTTTTTAAGTATCGCCCCCTTAATTCTTACTTCTCTCCCCTTAATATTTATCGCCCACCCCTCCTATTATTATAATATAGCCCTTATTTTTTTTTTATTTTTGCCCCCTAAAACTTAAGACACAATTTCCTAATCTTTAACCTAAAAACCTATTTTCCTTTTGCTTTCCCAAACCCATCAAATTCCTTCCCTTTCTCCCTTCTCTCTCCCTACAGAACCCCCACCTCGCCGAACAGGCCTCCCTTCTGCCACGAATCGCCCTTTCTGGCCCTATTCTGATCACACAACCATCAAGAAATATCCCCCCTTTATTCCTAGAATAAAACCCATCCATCATCTCTCTCATCTCCTCACGTTTTCCCTCTTCCCGTCCAAGCCTCACAACTTCTACCACAAGCCGCCATCGAATCAACCTTTTTGGGCCTTATCTCGGCCCGTTCTCTCCAGGAAAAAACTTCTTTCATCACCAAGAACAAAACCCCTCACTTATTCCTTCATTTGGATGACTAATTGTATTGTTGGCAAACGTAACTGAGCTCTCAACTGACGCCAAAATTGTCACGCAGGGTCTATTTTCTGGTTTTACGGATGAAGTGCAGTTTAAGTTTGATAGGTGACTTTGTTTTCTTCATGAAATTGTGAGTTTTGTGTTGTAGTCATAGTAAGGTTGTCTGCATAAATGTGATTTATTTGTCATCCACTTACTCTGTAAGTGGTTTTGTAGGAACAAGGTCTTCCTAGTTTTGGCATTTGGCATTGTCATATTTTCCTTTGAACACTGGAAATTTGGTCGAGAAAAATCTAATGATCGGAAGATACCTAAAAATATATCAAATTCATTGAAAAAAATAGGACCGAATGACTTTTGGATGGAAATTTTGTTTTATATTGATCTACCACTTTGTACCAAGTGTTTTGCTAAATGCATCATAGGGGTTAAGGAAGATTAGTCAATTAAATTTCAGTTTTCCAATTATGCCTGACATGCATACATATGTTGGACACTGAGATTCTTGTGAATTTTTTCCTTTGGAAAGTAAAAATTTGATGTGTTTCCTTGGTTGTTTAGTTAGATGAATAAAAACTCCGGTTACTTTCCTTTATGAGGAGGATGCATATGTTGGTTTACATTGTTGTGCTTGATCCCTTCATGCATCTAATTGGGTATGCCATGGTTGGGTTCATTTTCATTTGTAATGATGTGTGCATAACCAAGGATTTCAGTGGAGATGATGTTGGGTTAGAATATTAAAGTTTTGCTTGTATTAAACTATTTCCTAAATTTATATATCGATTAAATGTTTTAGTTAAATTATTTATACGTTTTACATATGATGTCCATTTATATTATGTAATTAGATAATGATGTGTCTGATGTGGCACAGTAGATCTCATCATTGGTTAAAAGACATAATATATAAATGAGGTTCGTAACTGAGATAGTTTTGGACACATTGTTAGTTTAAGTTATTATGTGATTCAGAAAATTGGTTTGTCTAAACTAATTGAATCATATAGATATGCCCGGAGCATATTGAACTTGACCAATTAGGATGAATTGTTTTGTACTGATTTAATAGACTATTCGATCCTAGTATTCTATCTCTTTAGATTTGAGCAGACATGAGTATTAGACATAGTGTACTTTGATCTGCCAAAGAGTGAGGTCATTTGAGCCAATAGTCTCGATAGGTTGGGTGCACATGTTTGATTGCTTTGTGTGCTGTTGCTTGTCGAAAGGAAACCATGTACCGGTGCTCCCGAGATGAGTTTGTTATGTTTATTATACTAAACTCGGCCGGTGGACTTCTGTCTGGTATAGTAAAAAGGTCGAGTGGTACTAATCTCGAATTATAAGAAGTTAATTAATTAATTTATCAGTAAATTAATAAATTAACGAGCACTATATCTTTGATGTGGAGAGATTAAAGAATAATTATTTTAATTGTTCTGGAATCAATTCTGGTGTAGGATGGTAGTATCATAATTAATCCGTTAGTGGTACAATTAATTATGTATTGGGTAATTGACAAAGGTAGATTTAATTAATTATATAATTAATTAATCCTTGTGTCAATTGGTTGTAAATCAGACCAGGAACTGGATTAAGGATAAGTGAATCCTGGTGTCAGTTAGTTGTGAATCAGACCAGTAACTGGATTGAGGATAAGTGAATCCTTGTGTCAGTTGGATGTGAATTAGTCTAGGAACAAGATTGAATTAAAACACAAACCCAATAGGAAGACCAATCCTAAACCAACTTTGGGTCTCTCTTGTAACTCTATAAATAGATAAGAGATTGGAAATACACAATTTATTAGTTTTATAATTTAAGAAACTTAAAGAGAGAAAGCTAGAGAAAGAAAAAGAAGAAAAATCAATTCTTCAAGATTTTTCTCTCTCAAATTGCGTGCACAATTCTGGTCGAGCAGCAGCCTTCTTCCTCCGAGGGCAGCACATAAAGATCGGTAGGCGGCGACAGCGGGTCTTGGTTCTTTTTCGGTGGCAGCTTTGTAGAGTTGTGGTGTTTTGCTAATCATTGGTTCATTGGTTTGTTGTCCACAAAACGTACGAGATATGTCTTGAGTCATACAAGCGATCACCTAAGCACACGTTTCAAGAGGTAATTCTTAAACTTCCGCTTTAATTAAGAATTTATAGTTGCGTGACAAATCGAACAAGTAGAAGCTAAAATCCTGTGTAATGGTATTTCAAGCAAGGGTTGGAATAATAACTGCGCTATTGTTTAGGCCTGGTCAAAAGTTTCGATTCTGAAATGTGTAGCACTAAAGTAAATTTTTAACCGGGCCCGGACAGATAATCTTTCAATTGGTATCAGAGCGAGGTTTTGGCTTTGTGCTTGTTCGATTTGTTACATGGTTTTGCTTGCAGGTGGTTTAGAAATCCTGGCTATTTTGGTTACGTTTGTATGTTTTAATTAAACCCTAGACATGTTCGGGTTATTTCTTTATGAATGCTTGTAATAGTAAAACCACGTGTTGGAAGCTGTGTAGGATTAGATTAAATCTATAGTAGGATTTTTTCTATGTAATTTTCGATTTTATTTTTCTAGAAGCCTTGTAGTAGGAAAATCCTTTGTAATCGAAGACGTTGTGACGGGTGACTTGATTTTGTGGGTTTTGGTTTATCGTTAATACGTAGAAAAGTAAGAAAACCCAGAACGAATTGCAAGAAGACTAAATAATGAGTGGGAGCGAGATCGCACACCAATGTCGCGCCGCATTCATTCGGCGCTGAAGCCACTGGTGTGCACAGCTGCGCGCACGCACGTCTCGGCTCGGTCGGGAACGTGCCAAGTCCGTTTCTTTTCCTTTCCCTGATATTTTGCAAGATCCAATTTTTTCAAGACTCAATCCATCGAGTGACATGACGTGACACGAGATCAAGGCAGCAGATTTAAGCATTTAAAATCATAATAGTCAAGAAATTTATTTTACATATTTATTTCTCATATTTATTGTTTTAATTTTGTGCTTTAAATTTTTGTGTTGTATTTTAGATGCATGATTTAAAGCATGATGGTTTTATGTTTGCACATAACTTAGGATTAGTTAATTGCATGTTAAAATTGAAAAAATCTCATTTTAGAAATCTAAGTGAGAGCGGGTTGGTTAATATTCCTATAGACTCTATTACGAATTCATATGTGATGTGGGTGGACTTGCACGTTGGCATTAGGGCCTTCCTCCATATCGGATGAGTTCAACCACAAAATCACTAGTTTTGAATTTCTAAGTAAGATGACTACATTAAGTTAAAATTGAAGAAATGCGATACCCTCTCCATCTGAGACGCACTATCCTAAGGTAACAAACTCAAAAGTCACGTAATGGCATACACTTAGTGTACGATTTGCAGTATTCCTCCCATCGAGGTTACGCTGCTTATTTGTACGGCTGAAAGCACTGACTATTTACTACATTGATAAATAGATCGTTTGGTCAGATAGTGTAATTAATAAACTTAGTTCTTCTCAAACGAATGTAGGTTAGCGTAAACGTCCACACTATCATGGCTTGCAAAAATCCTGGTAAATGAGATGTCAGTGGATTTATTGTTTGAGGGATGTCAATAATTGTAGAATTTTTCGGAATTCTCTATTTAGTTTACTAAAACATTGTCTGTTTATTTATTTATAGTTTTTGATATGGCTTTTAATCCGTTAGCTACAATATTGAAAAACAATAAATTAACTGGTCTAAATTATGTCGATTGGAGTCGCAACTTGGACATTGTCCTAACGGATGAGAGCACTCCTTTGAAAAATCTTATCATTGACATGATTGGAAACATCAACGATATTGAGGTAGTGGGAGGCGAAATCGATGGTGAAACCAAAGTCGATATTGTCCACCAGAACTTGCCTCAAAGTTTTGAGCAGTTTTAGTTGAACTACAACATAAATCAATTGCTGTGTACTTCATCTGAGCTCTTGGAAGAGTTGGTGGAGGCTAAAAGTCTTTTTCAAGAGAAGAAGCGAGCTTTAGTCACAGTCAAAGCTTCAGAATCTTCTTCTGAGCCTGAGGCTCGAAAGAAGAAGAGAAATGTCGAGGGAATAGCTCAAAAGGCACAAATTGTGCCTAAGCCAGAGATTACAAAGGAAAAGCTAAAAGGCAAGTGCTTCAAGTGCAATCAGACGAGACATTGGAAATCAGATTGTCCAAAGCTTAAAAGTACGACAGTTTCTGCCTTAATTACTGAGACATGTTTAGCTGCGATTCTCACAGATACTTGGTGTGTGGATTCAGGCACCATTGACCATGTTTGTAATTCTTTGTAAGGGTTCCAGGTAATTCGAAAGCTTAGAGAAGGCGAGCTTGAAGTCTACTTAGGCGAAACTATAAGAGTGTCAGTATAAACAGTGATAGTAGTCACTATAGTTTTCAAAAATAGTAGACTAGTTTTAGATAATTGTCTTTATGTATCGAGTTTTAGAAAGAACTTGATTTTAGTTTCTAAACTCTTATTGAATGGTTATAAGTTTATCTTTTGTGATAAGTCTGTTGTAAGAAAAGTCATTTGTTCAGGTTCATTAGTAGACAATTTGTTTTTTTATTAAATCAAACTCCCATGTTGTGCAAAGCACAGAGTTAAATGACACATCATCTAACCAAAATAAGAGGAAAGAACCTTTTGAAACGAATCAAACTTATCTTGGCATCTCAGGTTAGGTCATATAAACCTTAATAGGATTCAGAGGTTAGTTAATAATGGACCATTAAGTTCATTAGAGATTGATAGCTATTCAACCTGCGAATCTTGCTTGGAAGGTAAAATGACCAAGAGACCTTTTAAAGCAAAAGGTTATAGAGCTAAAGAAGTATTAGAGTTGATTCACTCTGACTTGTGTGGACCAAATTTGGTCCAAACACGAGGTGAGTTTGAGTATTTTTTGACTTTCACAGATGATTACTCAAGGTACGAATACTTTACTTAATGCGCCACAAGTCTGAATGCTTTAGTAAATTCAAAGAGTATCGGGTAGATATGGAGAAACATCACGGTAAAAGTATCAAGACACTACGATCAAATCGTGGTAGAGAGTACCAATCCCACAAATTTTGAGAATACCTCAGTGAGGTTGGAATTCAGTCGTAGTTGTCTACACCTGGCACATCACAGCAGAATGGTGTAACATAAAGAAGAAGTAGAACTCTCATGGAGGAAATAGTTAGGTCAATGTTGAGCTATAGTAATTTGCCTAGTTCGCTCTGGGGATATGCCTTATAAACTGCAATGTACATTCTAAATCTTGTACTATCTAAAACCGTGCCTTCAACCCCTACAGAGTTGTGGAACGGGCACAAACCCAATCTAAGACATCTCAAAATTTGGGGTTGTCCAGCACATGTGCTTAAGGCAGATGCGACTAAGTTAGATGTAAGAACCAAAGTAATGCTGTTTGTAGGATATCCTAGAGGATCGAAAGGAAGTCTGTTCTATAGTCCTAAAGATCAGAAGGTGATAGTTAGAACCAACGCCAGATTTTTAGATGAAGACTATATTCTAGATCACAAGCCCAAGTGTAAGATCGTACTAGAAGAACTTAGAATACAATCTAATCCTGATGTACCAGCATAAGGAGATACACTACAGAACACTGCACAAGATATCATTGATGATGCGCCTACTCAAGTGGTGCCTCATCGTAGTGGGAGGGTTATAAGACAACCCAAGAGGTTTATTGGCATGGGAGAGGCATCTGACTTCATCCCAGGTGTGCCTGAACCGAATCCTATGAATTATAATGAGGCTCTCTAAGATAAAGATGCAGAATTTTGGCAAAAGGCAATGATATCCGAGATGGGGTCAATGGACCACAATCAAGTCTGGGAGCTTGTAGACCTACCTGATGGTTTCAAACCCATTGGATACAAGTGGGTCTACAAACGCAATAGAGGACCTGGCGGAAAGGTTGAAACCTTTAAAGCTAGGCTTGTGGCAAAGAGGTATACTCAAAAAGAGAAAATCGATTATGAGGAAACCTTGTCCTCGGTAGCTATGCTTAAGTCAATCTAGATTCTCTTGGCCATAGCTACTCATTTAGATTATGAGATTTGGCAGATGGATGTCAAGACAGCTTTCCTTAATGGAAGTCTTGAAGAAACCATATTCATGCAGCAACGAAGGATTCGTTGAAAAAGGCCAAGAGCATAAGGTTTGCATGTTTAAGAGGTCCATTTACGGAATTAAGTAGGCATCCGGATCTTGGAACATCCGGTTTGATAAAGTAATCAAATCCTATGGATTTACTCAGTGCCTAGATGAACAATACGTGTACTACAGACGTGATGAAAACGCGATGGTGTTTCTTGTGCTTTACGTAGATGATATTTTACTAATTGGCCACAATAAGAAAGTGTTATCAGACATAAAGGCATGGCTATCCAAGAAATTTAATATGAAAGACTTAGGAGAAGCGGGACATATCCTTGGGATCAAGATCATTCGAGATCGTAGAAAACGTTCACTAACGCTCTCTCAAGTTTCATACATAGATACGATTCTGGCTTGTTTTAACATGCAGAATTCCAAGAAAGGTTTTCTACCTTTCAGACATGGAGTGCATCTATCTAAAGAGCAGTCTCCAAAGACTGTTGAGGAGATAGAAGCTATGAAGACAGCTCCTTATACTTCTGCAGTATGAAGTCTCATGTATGCGATGTTGTGTACGAAGCCTGATATTTGCTATGTTGTTGGCATTGTAAGCAGATATCAGAGTAACCCTGAGAAAGCTCATTGGGAGGCAGTAAAATGCATTCTCAAGTATTTGCGTAGAAGGATAGACCAAGTCTTGGTCTATCAGGCACCTGAGCTTGTGCCCCGTGGTTACATAGATTCAGATTTCCAAGGCGACGGGGACAAGAGCAAGTCTACCTCACGGTATGTGTTTACTTTAGGAGGTTGAGCCATAGTTTGGCAGAATGTCAAGCAGCAATGCGTGATAGACTCTACCATGGAGGCTGAGTACGTTACAACATCAGAGGCAGGGAAAGAAGCATTGTGGCTCAAGAACTTTCTAGTGGACTTAGATGTGATTCCTGATTCACAGAAGTCGATCACAATCTACTATGACAACAACGGTGCAGTAGCAAACTCGAAGGAACCACGAGCCCACAAGGGGAGTAAGCATATACAGCGTAAGTACCACCTAATACGAGATATCGTAAAGAGGGAAGACGTGGTTGTGGCGAAGATAGCATCAAAAGATAACCTTGCAGATCCTTTCACGAAGACATTGACTGCAAAAGTTTTTGAACCTCATGTGGAGGGCATGGGGATTAAATACTTAGTAGAGTCATGATTGTTTTTTCTAGTTATTATTGTAGTTGTAAGGTGAATGTAGTTTTATACTTAAAGCGCAGCTTAAGTATTAGTGGGAGATTGTTGGGTTAGAATACTAAAACTTTGCTTGTATTAAACTATTTCTCAAATTTATATATCGATTAAATATTTTTAGTTAAATTATTTATATGTTTTACATATGATATCCATTTATATTATGTAATTAGATGATGAGGTGTCTGGTGTGACACAGTAGATCTCATCATTGGTTAAAAGACATAATATATAAATGAGGTTCGTAACTAAGACATTTTTGGACACACTGGCAGTTTAAGTTATTATGTGATTCAGAAAATTGGTTTGTCTAAACTAATTGAATCATATAGATATGACCGGGGTATATTGAACTTGACCAATTAGGATGAATTGTTTTGTACTGATTTAATAGAATATTTGATCATAGTATTCTATCTCTAAATCCTTAGATTTGAGCAGATATGACGATTAGACATAGTGTACTTTGATCTGCCAAAGAGTGAGGTCACTTGAGGCCAATAGTCTCGATAGGTTGGGTGCGCGTGTTTGATTGCTTGGTGTGCTATATATTGTCGAAAGAAAACCATGTACCGGTGCGTCCGGGGTGATGGTGCTCCCGAGATGAGCTCGTTATGTTTATTATACTAAATTCGACCGGTGAACTTATGTTCGGTATAGTAAAACGGTCGAGTGGTACTAATTTCAGATTATAAAAAGTTAATTAATTAATTTATCAGTAAATTAATAAATTAATGAGCTATATCTTTGATGTGGGGTGATAAAAGAATAATTATTTTAGTTGTTCCGGAAGCAATTATGGTGTAGAATGGTAGTGCCATAATTAATCTGTTAGTGGTACTATTAATTATGTATTGGGTAATTGACAAAGGTAGATTTAATTAATTAAGTAATTAATTAATACTTGTGTCAATTGGTTGTGAATCAGACCAGGAACTGGATTAATGATAAGTGAATCCTGGTTTCAGTTGGTTTTGAATCAGACTAGGAATTGGATTGAGGATAAGTAAATCCTTGTGTCAGTTGGATGTGAATCAGTCCAGGAACAGGATTGAAGTAAAACAAAAACCCAATAGCAAGACCAATCATAAACCAACTTGGGGTCTCTCTTGTAACTTTATAAATAGACAAGAGGTTGACAATACACACTACACAATTCATTAGTTTCATAATTCAAGAAACTTAGAGAGAGAAAAAGAAAAAAAATCAATTGTTCAAGATTTTTCTCTCTCGAATTGCATGTGCAATTCCGGTCGAGCAGCAGCCTTCTTCTTCCTAGAGCTGCGGCGGCGCGTGAAGTACACACACGGCGGATGCAGGTCTGGGTACTTTTTCGGCGTCAGCTTTGTGGAGTTGTGGTGTTTTGCAAATTATTGGTTCGTTGGTTCGTTGCCCACACAACGTACGAGTTGTGTCTTGAGTCATACAAGCGATTACGTAAGTACACGCTTCTGGAGATAATTCTTAAACTTCTGCTTTAATTAAGAAATTATTGTTGAGTGACAAATCGAACAAGTAGAAGCTAAGATCTTGCGCAATGGTATTTCAAGCAAGGGTTAGAATAGTAATTGTGCTAGTGCTTAGGCCTGGTCAAGAGTTTCGATTCTGGAATGCGTAGCACGAAAATAAATTTTTGACCGGGCCCAGGTAGATAGTCTTTCAGATGGATGAGAAACTCACTGGTATGCTAATGGATGAGAAACTAACCAGGTCTGCTAATTAATTCTTGTTCACAAAACTGCTGCTCTTTGTTTTTTTATTTTTTTTTGCAGTGTTGCTGAAAAGAAGAACTGGAAGCTTACTTCCTCCCTTTATCAAAACTGGACTGATCTTGGTTGTGGCGGACTGAACTAAAAAAAAAAAAGTAAGCTTGTTGGCGGGAAAAACAGCTCCAACCTTTGCACTGGAAATCTGAGCAGCAAAGATGACAGAAACTTGTTTGCAATTGAATCTGGAGATGCAGCTCACTTAGCAATGCCTCAATATAAGAGTAGAGATTCTGATTGGTCCTTGTAATGAAAATAGGATTGATGATGTGGACAATCAGATGGTGGATAAGCAAAATTAAGAAGTTACTTAGTTGCTAGTTTAGTAAGCACTACAATAGGCTTTCTAATCATGCTGAGCTGGAAAGAATCACTTCAGCTTGTAAATTAAGCAACATCAGGAGTTGTTATATCCCTTCAGCATTGTATATATACTCTTGTACAGTTCAATTGGCATTAACACGAAAAGCTTTCACAAACTGTTTCTCTTTCTTCCCTCTTTTCTCTCCAGTTCTTCATACATTTTTAGGGTTTTATTTTGATTTCTGTAGAAATCCTTCAAACATTCCGTTTTAATTTGCTGCTCGACCAAGATATAGAATAAAAAGGAAAGATGCAAGTCTACGAAACAAGAAAGGAAAAGGGGAAAGGGGGTTGTGTTTTCCCAAATTAAAGGCTGGTTGTGGAACTTTCCAAAATATTTCTTGCTGAATGAAAAGGAAAATTATTCTTCCACTTGGATCAGGGAGAAAAGGAGGAGGGGAAGAAAGCAACGGGACGGAGGAGTGGTGACGGAGGAGGAGAAATGGAGAAAGAACAAGGAAAAATTAAAAGAAAAAGAGATTTAAAAAAACTTTTTTTTTTTTTTTTGGAATATATAAGTGACTAGAATTTCAAGGGTTTTTACATCTTTTCACCTATTTCCGTTCTTTTATTCTGATGATTGGACACCTATTTCCGTTCGTTTATTCCGATGATTGGGCGGCATAAGAGGGTATTTGTAATTTTTAAAAATTTTAAGAGGGTATTTGTAATTTTTAAAATTTTAAGGAAGATTTTGTATTTTGTGTTAGTTTTGAATACTGAAAATCTTTGTTTGTATCAAAAACTATTTCCCAGATATATCGATTGAAATTGTTTTAGTTAATTATTTGCGTTTATGCATATAGTCCCTTTATATCGTATAACTAGATGATGAGGTGTTTAGTGTAACATCGTAGATCTCTTCATTGATTAAAGTTATGATATATAAACTTGGCTCGTGACTGAGACAGTTTGGACATACTATCGGTTTAAGTCATTGTGAGATTCTGAAATGAGTTTGTCTAAACTGATTGAATTGTGTAAGATATGCATGGTGCATATTGAGCAGGACCGATTAGGATTGAATTAACTTGTACTGATCTGTCGTAGTTAATTCAACAAGTTAATTCAAACCTTGTATTCTGTCTCTTAATCGCTAGACGAGGACGGGCACGAGAATTGAGCGTCGTGTGTTTTAATCTGCCAATTAGTGCGGTCGCTTAAGACCTATAAGCTCAGTAGGTTGGATGCGTACGTTTGGTTGCTTTGTGTGCTGTTGCGAGTCAAAAGGGAACCGTGTACCGGTGCGTCCGGGGTGATAGTGCTCTCGAGATGAGCTGAAAGGATTGCTGTACTAAATCTGGCCAGTGGAACTATGTTCGGTGTATTAATAAGGTCGAGTGGTACTAATCTCGGTTAAAGAAGTTGATGAATTAATTTATCAGTAAATTAATAAATCAATGAGCATTATATTTTTGACACGAGAAGATTAATGAATATAGTGGAACTAGAAATATTATTCGGTTTGGGTGGTAGTTCCATAATTAATCCGTTAGTGGTATGATTAATTATGTGTTGGGTTAATTGACTAAGTGAAATTAATTAATTAATTTATTAATTAAATCCTTGTGTCAGTTAGTTGTGAATCAGTACAGAAACTGGATTGGAGTAAGTGTTTCACAAATCCAACATGATGGTCAAACCCAATTCCACTTTTGGTCTATCTTGTAGCTCTATATAAAGACATAGAATCAGCCTCATAAGACACACAACAGTCATAACAGAGAGAACACAAAATCCTAGAGAGAGAAAGCAGTGTCTTGGTCTTTGGTGCGCAACCCGAGGAAGCAACAAACTTCCAGCGGCAATTATCAACGGCCGATTTTGGTAGAGATCGTGGAGGCGGAATTCACGGACGGCGGTGCACAATCCGACGAGGAAGATTCCAGCGACGGCAAGCTTGAACGGCAGCAGCGCTAAGGCGGTTTTGACGGCGCACTTTTTATAAGTGTGTCTGTCGAGATTTATTCAGTTTGTTTGGTAGATTGTTGCCCACACAACATCTGGACTAGTATGAGAGAATACAAGATAAATCTTAAGTTCACGCTTCAAAGGTCAATTCTGAATCTTCCGTTTTTATTTAAGTATTGTATTATTGTTGCGTGTTGAATTGAACAAAAGTAATCTAAGATCCTGTACTATAGATTTATGAGAGATTTCACATCGGATTGCACGAACCGAAATCTTTCTAGATGAAATCAGAATAGTACGAAGGTGTTTTGGGTTTTGGTTGAAATTTTTCTATTTGGATTGCAAGACTTAAAGTTTTTGACCGGACCAGAATAAGTGCTAGAACTTTCATTTTGACCAAATCTTAGGGGATAAAATAATTATTTGAATTATTTAATAATTAAAGTAGAAAAAATAAACGAACTTTTTTAATGGGTATTTTTGGTAATTTGTTAGGGATAATTAATGTATAAAAAGGGTGCGAGATAGGCTTTCACTTTTGTAAAATTATTATTTTTAATAAAATGACTTAAATCCATTTTTGGTCCCTCATAACATGAGTTATTCCAGTTTTGGTCCCCTAAATGGTTTAGTCACCAATTTTAGTCTCACTTAATTCTTTTTTACCAATTATGGTCATTTTTAACGGAAAAGTTTAGAAGATAACAGATTACCTCATTTGATTGCTAGTCAAACCTAATTTTTTTTTCTTCAAAATGATTTGTACCGTGATATTTTCAACCAATTTTATAATTCGAATCCTCATGAATATTCAACCCATTTAGGGTTTCGACCGTCATTTTGAATTGTGAGTCGATCTAAATGGGTTGAACATCCACGAGGAACCAAGCCATAAAATGGATTGAAAACGTCATGGTACAAATCATTTTGGAAAAAAAAGGTTTGACTAGCGATCGAATGAGTTAATCTGTTATCTTATAAACTTTTCCGTTAAAAGGGACCATAATTGGTAAAAAAAAAATTAAGTGGGACTAAAATTAGTGACTAAAACATATGAGAGACCAAAACTGGAATGACCCATGTTATGAGAGACCAAAAATAGATTTAATAAAAATAATAAAACTATTCATAATTTCTTTTTGTACAACTTAACTTGTCTTAAGCGTGCCTACCACTCACTATTCATAATTTTTTTGACTGATAAAACTATTCATAATTAGTCATAAAATTTTAATAAATATTTTTAAAAAATTTAATAAACAAAAGTAATATAATAATGTTTTTGATTAAATAATTTAAGAGGTTACTAGTTATCGCCTCACTTTTTGGAGCTGTAGTCCATAAGTTTTGACAAAAATGTCCTTTTACATAAAAGGGAGAAGAGAGAGGGTATTATAAGGATGACATCTTAGTCCAAATTGAGATGGTAAAGAGAAAATACTGCAGCAGTAACTAGTAATTCCTATAATTTAAATATTGCCCGAGAAGACAAATAATTTGAGGAGGTGCTGGGCTATAATCTGTTGATCGGAATCATTGAACAAACGTACGAGTTTGATTCGACCACAGGTTGGAGACATTTTTACTTGGGACGAAGAATTTGTTCAGCTCTTGTTTTTCGAATTCAATTACTATACTTAACTAGCAGCATTGACGGGGGAGAAGGTTTCATCAAAGCCAAACAAGTGAATTATTGCGCTGGGGTATACCCTTTATGCTCGCTAACCATGTTTTGTTGGTGATTAATCCCTTGACATTAATGTTGTTGACTAGTAGGTGTTTGATAAATAGTCCAGGCAATGAAGATTCTGATGACAAGAAAAAATATGCAATTGAGTCACTTTTTCGGTGATTTGAAGACTAAAATGATATGTTCGTTTGTCACTTAGCGTGAAGTTTCTTTCAGTATCAGTACTGTGTCGGATATTTTAACCCGATGTGTGACCCTGCATGATGAATCCTACACTGTTTACATGTTTAAAAGTAAATAATTGCTGGGCTGTGTTCATTATCTTTCATGGAGTTATTTCATATTTGATGTTTACTTGAAATGATTTTCTTTTGTGTAGGTTTGTAGACAGCTAATTCCCATTAAGGGTATTAACTACTTGTTGATGAATGTCGCCTCAGTTTGATTTGACCTTAAGTCATGTATTAATAACTACAAAAGAGACGGGTTAACAAGATGATTTACCATTGTTCCATTGCAAAACTTATCAATTTGCCTATTGCTTGATACTGTCTAAGGATGGGTCTTTACAGCATTCTGTCTAGTGTTTATTTTTGTAGTTGAAAATTATCAAAATCTTGATCAAAAGAAGCACAAAAATTGCGCCATTGATTGATTCCTCAAAATGAACAGAAGAAGAAATCCCATAATTCTTATGCCAAAGCTTGATTACGGTCAAGTCATAAGTTGAACCTTGCGTCGTGGATGTAAGACTCAGGCCCCAAAGTGACCTTGAATATAAGCCATGGCACATAAAAAATCAAGTGGCAATGTAATACTGAATGCAAAGAAAGTTTTCTCTTGATTTGCTTGCTAGAGGTCAGGTCGCAGCTGACTTTGTGTAAAGCTGCTACCTGACAAGCAGGGATGAAGGTTTGACTATTGATGAATGATTCAATCCCCAGCCAAACTAGACAAAACTGCACCTTCTTTGAGTTTTTAACTGAATCTTGAAAGGGCATATTCAATCTTGATAGCTACTCATTCGCATAACATTCAGAGACCTTAATCCTCAACTCAAGGATCATTTTTGGTGATTTGCTGCAGAAAATAGATATACAAACACTTTCAGAATCTCTGCATTTTCTCTTTCCTTTATATTTTGTTCTTGAAATATAAAGTGCATTATATTCAGCTAATCTTCATGTTATCCTGAATTATTGTTGTCCTTTGATCCTTTGTACACAAAATGGAAGTCCTAAAGGAAAGTATTTTGAATGCATAGTTTGAAGCCTTATCTTTCTTTGTTACCAAACTTCTTGTTGTTCTATAGTTATAGGCACCAGCAGTTGGTGTAGAATTTTCATCTGCAATTTTCTTAATTTGGCCATTGATAGTTGCAGCACTTGGAACATCAGTGGTTCACTCAACATTATATGAACTTGGAAGAAGTGAACTCTTCACAGGCCCCTGTGGTGGGAAACATGGACCCTGAAACAGTAAATGAAAACTAACAACACAACCTAAGAGTGGGATGAATTAGGTTGTTTAAAAATTTACTTAAAAATGAGCAAATCTTAAAATAATTTTTTTAAAAATAAACAATGACTACCTATGTGTATGAAACAAATAACAAATAAGTCTAAATTAAAATAAAATGAAAACAAGAATAATAAGATTAGTCAACAATATAAAAGTATACAAGGAAATAAGAAATTGTTAGTTCACAATATATAATAATCAAATTAAAATAAATGTCAAGTATGTGACTTGAAATGGACAAATCTTGAAATTGAATAATTTAAAATAAATCTCAAGTATTGACTTGATTAAGGACAAGTAGACAAGTCTTGAAATTGAATAATTTAAAATAAAGCTCAAGTATTGACTTGATTAAAGCCAAGTCCTTGACTTGATAAGGACAAGTCTAGACTTGATTAAGGACAAATCTAAGATAAAGTAGATGCTTAACTAAAGAAAGCTAGACTTGAAATAAAGAGAAGTCTTAAATAAAATATTAAGATTAAAGATGTAATACTTGAATTGAGCAACTCTAATGGTGATGTTTTATGATACAAGAAATATAGAAGAGAGAGTATGAATGCAAAATGCAATGCAATGAAAGATATAAGATTTTTAAAGTGGTTCAAACTTGTAACCCCCTTACAAGCTCTACACCCACTCCCAAACTTCTAAAGTTGAGGCCCTTCCTATTTCTTTTTCAAAAAAAAAAAAAAAAAAAAAAAATTCCTTAAGGTGGAATTCAAACATTTACAAATCTCCCAAGAATAGCTTAGTAACTCTACTAAGAGGTTATTCACTACTCACCATCTAAATTGTTCTTGACTTGCAACCTCTTGCTTTCAAGAACAATAAAACCTTTTTGTGTGTGAAGTGTTTATGGCTTACAAGTGACAAGGTTCTAGTCTAAGATTGACACTTTAACAAATAACTAGAACTCTTTGAAAAATAACTAGAACTTGAAAGTAAAATTTAAAAATAAACACTTGAAAACTTGAGATAATTTTGACAATAATAAGAATGGCTTGATAGCTTGTGTGTATTGAATGTCTTCACCCATGGTCTCTATTTATAGGCAAATTTGGGCTCTAATTCAAACACTTGAATTTTGGCTCCAAAGATTATTTGACATAGTCTGAACTTCCTTTAAATTTTTTTGACTTTTTGCAACTGCTTTTGACTTTTGTGTCACAAATCAATGTTGTAGATCTTTCTCTTAGCTTTCCAAGGACGTCAAAATCAGTTAATTTGGACTTTTGTAACTCAAGTTACATCTAATTTACTGAACTGGGGCATTGCAGTGATATTGTTTTCTTTTTGTCTATTTTCACCAAAATTCCATTTGAATTTCACATTGACTTTTAGACACAATTTTTTAGATAATTGAAAGAGGTTTTCAAAACATCTAAAATCTTAATTTTTGACTGAGTGAAACGAAAGTTATGCTCATTTGAAGATGAATGTATCAATCTGAAAATTTTGCACTTTCTATAAAAAATAATTTTAGACAATTTAAGAAATTATTAGTTTCACATATTTATTTTTTTATTATTAAAACAAGATTGAAACAATTAAGTATAACACTAATTGAACAAGGGTCTTACTATTTGTAGATCAAAAACGCTATTTGTCGCTCAAAAAATTTTATAAACTTCCAACTTTATCCTTCATTCAAAATATACTACAAATTCATTTCACAATCCAAAAACACACTAAATCAAAGAGAAATATTGGAGAAAACGTCACAATCGGCGTAGATTTACGTTGAAGCGAACGCATTGGTCGAAGATTCTCGGGAAAATGGTACGTTTTTGACGTATTTTTTTGTTGTTCGATTTGTTAGCGAATTCCATGGTACACACGCCCAGTTTGGGCGCATTTTCCATGGTGCAAACGCCCAAAGGAGAAGTGAGGTCCATGGTAAGGAATAAAAATGTGGTCGTGGATACCATGGAAGGAACCCAAAATGTGGGCGTGTGCACCATGGACGGAAAGCTGTGTGGGAATGCCATGGGGCAAATGCCTAGCGCGTTATCCATGGGTGCACATGCCCAATATGGGCGTTTGAGTCCATGGATAACGCGTTAGGCGTTTGTTCCATGGTTCAAACGCCCATATTGGGCGTGTGGTGCCATGGTACACACGCCCAAAATGGCGTTTGTACCATTCTCGGTATATTTAAAAAATATTTTATTATATAATATTTCGTAGTATTCGTTATTGTTAATATTGTAATTCTTCATATTTATTTTTAATTTTTATTATTGAAAAATTGAACTTATGTTATTTTTATAAATTATGCAGGATCCAGTTGAAATACCCGATTTGTCGCAAGATTTGAGCGCACTTTTTTCCTCGCCTGTATACTTTGCTACTGAAGAAAAGGCCTTTGAGCATTGCAAGGATGTTGCTAAGGAATTACGGTTCGAGTTGATTTGCTCAGGGTGGAATCAAAAGAGGAATGGAGTCACATATCGTTGCGCGCGATTCAGAAATCATATTGAGCAAGGCGCTGCACCGAAACAAAGGCAGCATACAAAGCGCAAAGGATGTGGTTGCCCGTTCAAATTATACTGCTTGCAAGTGCCGAATTATGGTTGGTGGATCCGAGTATTTCCTGGGTATGAGTCGACACATAACCATCCTGGGATAGTCTATCCAGAGGGTCACAGACAATTTAGTTTCATGAGCGATGATGCAAGGGTTTTGGCTAATCGGTTGGATAAAGCAAATGTGAAGCCAAAAATGGTGAAGGCAATGATTGATGCGGAGTTTCCCAGAGACAATGTGACAATCAGGCACATTACCAATAACAAGTCGCAGAACAGGAGACCACAATTGGAAGGTAGAGATATTGGGGAAGAATTTGTTCGTTTGGCTAGTGAGAAGCATTATTTGGTGCGGACTCAGAAGGAACCTGGCACTAATGTGATCACTCATGCATTTATTGCGCATCCAGTATCAATCCAGATGTTCAATCGATATTATTGGGTTATTGTGGTTGATTCAACTTACAAGACAAATAAGTACAAGATGCCACTCTTCCAGATAATAGGTATGACTCCTACCAATACGAATTTCAATATTGCATTTGCCATTTTGAGAGATGAGTCAAGAGATACCTATGATTGGGTGATGTCGAATTTGAGGCTTTTGTTGGATGAAGAGAAAATACCAAGTGCAATTGTCTCAGATCGAGAGATGGGTTTGCTTCAGCCTATAGCGGATCATTTTCCACAGTCACACCACCTGTTATGTTTGTGGCACATAGACCGCGATGTTGATGCCATGCTGAGGAAAAAAATTCGCGATGAGAAATTGAGGTCTGATGTGAAAGGCATGTGGAAGAAAATTATTAATGCGCCAACAGTGCAAGAGTATGGTATGTTATTACAGCTTTTCAAGGATAGTTACTCAACTCTTGCGCGTGCCGCTGTCGTCTACCTGGAGGGTACATGGCTTTATCACAAGGAGAAGATTTGTAAGGCTTGGACAAACCAAATTCTCCACCTTGGCAATACTAGTAGTAATCGAGTCGAGAGTACTCATGCTTCACTGAAGGATTGGATGAATTCTGGGACCCAAGCACTGGACACGCTGTTTGGTGTGATTGACGCCCATGTCATGCACCAGTTATCCCATATCAGGTACATTCATTAATTTTAATGAAAGGCTATTTATTTTTACAATTCATAAAAATATAAGTTTTTTATGTTTCCGTGCCTTTATATTTACACGCACATATATATATATATATATTGTTTTAGGGGAAAACTTGAGGAATCCATGTCGACGAAACCAACTGACAAGCTGCATGGTACATACGATCTGTTGCATGGTTATGTGACGCACCATTGTATGGATTTGATCAGTAGGCAGGTTGATAATATGATTAAATTGGGCGACCACGTGTTTAAGTACTGCCGTTGCTTCTGCAAGGTGACTCATGGGATTCCCTGTGCTTGTGACTTATTCAAATTGAAAGAAGCGAACGACAAGGTCACAGTCGACATGGTGCACGAATTTTGGCAGAGATTGCAGATCGTACCCTCTGAAGTGGGCTCGAATACTATTTCTGCGGAACTCAGGTATGTTTATTGTTTCGAATTTAATATTTACAAAATATATATATGTTGTTCCTATAATTATGTTACATTTATTACAGGTATTTCCGTGAGGAAATCATTCCCAGATTTGAAAGCAGTCCAGCTGCAATGATGCGTCAGATGCTTCTCTCAATGGAGGGTGCAATGTTTCCTGACAGGAATAATGGGTGTGAGCCTGATGTCTTGGCAACATCTCGCGGTTGGCAAAGGTTACATTCATCTGTGATGCGAACACAGAGCACCTTCGAGAGACTGACACGTCGCTCAAATGGATCGGGCCGTTCGATGAGCCGTAGATTGCATTTTGATGATGGTATGTGATTTGAAATACTTTTTGTGTAAACTAATATATGTTTTGTGTTTAATTATATTATAGTCATATTTCATTGACTACGTCTTATATAGGTAGAGAAGAGGTTGATAGCTTTCACCTTTTGCCACGGTATATTCACCCTTATTGCACTGGGTATTTGGACGTAAAGTCAGATGGCAATTGTGATTTCCGTGCTGTGGCACATTCTTTATATGGAAACCAAGAATTATGGGCAACAGTTCGGATGGTGGCAACTGGAGAAATTCTCAGTAATCAAGCTAAATACAGAGATATTTTTGCGGCATTTGCACCGAATGAAATTCCGGATGATCAGGCTATAGAGTGGGCAGTGAATAGGATATCTCATAGGGCACAATCATGTGGGATGGAATATTGGATGCACACACCAGTGGACTTATTTGCTATCGCGACGGTTGCAAATGCATTGGTCATCCATCTCAGTGATTCTAGTCCAGCTGCTTGTTTCTCTGTATTACCTGTGAGGGAGGTAGAAGGTGCCATTTGACCGTCCATGGAAATATGCATTGCGTACGTTCGGAATGTTCATTTCATTAGTGTAAGTTTGATTCCTAATAGTCCTATTCCACCATTGATACGCCTGTGGCATCGTTACCGTGATGATAGTCTAGCTGCTTTTGCAACGTCAGATGAGTTTGTGGATAGGATTACAACATGGGATAGGATATGCCCATGATTTTGTACACCTAACTATGTTGATGCAATTAATTGTTTTTTTTTTCATACTAATATGTGCATATGTATGTAGACGTAGTTCATGCTAATTGGGACGTACTAACAACGAAATATAACCATAATTATAGATCAAATGAAAATGTACTACATCAATGTTAATATGAACTAACTATCATCTAGATAATCGCCATCTATGCATCAATCTGGACAGCTCTGCATCGCACTCCTCCGCCTGGGGCATGCCTGCATCTCTAATAATCCCAAACTGCCTCTGAGCTACCCTCTCATACTCTCTAACCCACTAAAAAATGCAATTACAAAAAATGAATATCTCTAATAAATAAATGCAACAAATTATTATAATTATAATACAAAAAAAAAAATACTTACATATTCAGAATTGGCGCGCGATGGCACGCGATCTGGATCACTGAGTGGGATATCATGGAAAAGCCGTGGATGAGAGTACTGCTCGTACCACTCCATGTAATTGCCGTCGTATGAGTTGGGATTCTCAATACTGGACTGTAGCCTATCAGTCCGTATGCAATAAATATCCGCAGAATCCCATAGATCCTGGGTCATTCCCTTAGCGAACTCAACCTTGTAAGTCTTCCCATGATATGGTCGAAGACAATCAGAAGGCCGGAGTATCCTATTGGGGACTCGCTGAACGTATCCCAACTGGCGGACGCATCTATTGGGCATGTATGGCTCCACAAACTCGCCATATGCTATCAATCCTCTAAAAATGGTCCGCTCCATGCGCACGTGAGGATCCGGCCCATATGGCAACCAGGTCACCTACATGATGATATAAAAATATATTAAAACTACTACGTATGTAATTTCAAATAGCATATTTAAATATTAATAAAACATATATTTATTAACATACCTCATCGACTGTCAGCCTATCAAGCTGCTCCCGATACTCAGTTATTTTCAATCCCTTGTCGCTGCGGGTGCCAACCTTCCACAATTTCGCGCGCGGGGTATGAGGAGGAACAATCATGGGCGCGGACTGGGGTCTAAAGACTGGAAAATACTCATATATCCAAGCCTGTAATAACGTAAGACATCCAGCCATAGACGAAATGCCACCTCTACTAGCTATACCTAACTGCCTATATAGCCATGCTAGTGTAGCAGAACCCCATGAAAACTGGCCAACACCCTCGATATTGTTCCTAATCTGCATAATGGAGTGTGGCCTAAACTTATTCCCAGTCTTGTCTGGGAATAAACAAGCGCCAATGGTAACCCACAGCCACGCCTCCATATCAAACACCTGATGCCTCTGATCACCACTATGCCTACGACGCTCAAACACCTTCTCAGTAACAATAGCCCCACTCTGATAATACTCCTTCCACGTAGACCGACTGGAAGAAGACAGCTCAAGAATATCTCTAGAAAACCCCTGGACGATGTCCAAATCTACGACCTCATCCATCAACTCATCATCTACAGGTATGCGGAGTATCTCGAACACGTCATGGAGCAGGATTCCCATCTCACCAAACGGAAGATGGAAGGTGTTGGTGTCTGGCTGCCACCGCTCGATAAATGCGCATATAAGAGGTATATCTATGGACCTAAACATGGTCGAAGGCAAATGGGCCAAACCTGTCGCCCTCAGTGTCAACCGCCAATCATCGGGCATCTCGCCATACCAATCCACCAACCTACGACACACTCCGGCCCTATTCTGGCACCTAAAGGGCTCCCTAAGTGGTTGGTTGGGGTCTACGTACCGCGATGCCACATGACCCAGCCAACTAGGGATCACAGACCCATCCCTAGGGCCACCAATACAAGGCGTAGTCACCCGCCATTGTTCCTCAACAACTTTTGCACGCTTTCTTTTCTCTAATTTAACAAAAAATGATTTATAAATAATTACCACCATTCACCCAAATTTTAATAAAGGCCACAAACACTTATAATTAATAATAATCATATAAATATTTTGTACATTAATTAAGTAAATTTTGAAAAAAATATCTCAAATCACATATATGAAACACACTTAGTAAAATAAAAAGTAAATATGCATAAATTACGAATGCAAATTCCAATATAGTAATTCAATTTTAAAGCTAAATTGTTATAGATTTTTAAGCATGTACCTTTAGCTGTAAACCGCCCATCAGATTTGCTGCAAATCTGAGAGACGTTCTCCTCGCGGATATGCACATCATCGCCCAGCTCATCCCCACTCTCTCCACTATCCTCTTGATCCTCTCCACTATCCATATGCTTCTCCCCACCTCTATGATCGTCCTCCTCGCCTATGTGCTCCTCCTCCCCGTCGAGGAAAAAATCATGCCCGCCTAGGATGTACTGCTCACCACCAGTGAGGTAATCCGAACTGGGCATGATATAATCCTCCCCGTGTATGTCATGCTCCGTACCTCCTTCATATTGCTGCTCATCCATCCAATGCTGGGATGAGCTACCCCTATTTGCTCTCTGCTTCCGATTCGAAGCAGTAGGCCGCTGTCGCGGTGCAGGTACATCCGGAGCCTACAAAACAAATAATAATTCGAAAAGTAAGTTAACAATAATTAAATTAAATTGTTATAAAATTAGTGAAATAAGTTCAACAATATATCAAATAATTAAAATTAGCCATAAAAACCAAATAACATATGTGCAAATAAATAATATTAACATTAGGCACATAAGTTCAATAATTAACTCAAACAAGTTAATACTAATTTAAATAATTAAAAGTAACCAAAACAAACATTGATGAATTATACAAATAAATAATCTACATATTACACACATAAGTTCAATAGTTGAATTTAATAATTACGATACTAATTGAAATAATTAAAAGTACCTAAAAATTAACATTAACGACAATAATTAAATAATTAATCAATTAAAATTAATATAATTAATAAATAATTACAAAATTCGTGACACCGGCGTCCAGACCATTGCCTGGACGCCGGGCGTCCAGAACATTGCCTGGACGCCAGGCGTCCAGACCATTCTCTGGACGCCCGGCGTCCAGTCGACGGACCGGACGCCAGTCCGGTCCATCGACCGGACGGCAGGCGTCCGCCGCCGGAAATTTCCCTAAAAAATTCAAAAAATTACCTGGCCAATCATCTAGCCTTTTCCTGCTCCGTGCCGCCTGGGTTGTTGACCTCCAGCTCCGGCCAAAGATTGTCGTCTGTCCATGGATTTTTTAGAGAGAAGAATTTTCAAAATTTCAAATATTGTAGATGCTGCACTGATTTGGAAGGCTTATATATATATACTGCATGGACGCCTAATTTTTTGCCTTTGACCATGGGCCGGACGCATAACATGCGTCCGGCCATGGTGCCGGACGCATCACTTATGCGTCCGGCACCATGGCCAAATGCATAAATGATGCGTTTGGTACCATGGTCAAACGCATGGTCCATGCGTCCGGCCATGGTGCCGGGCGCATGGATTTTGCTCTCCGTCCATGGTTCCTGCGTCCAATTTTAAAGTTTGTACCATGGTTATTACTCAAATTCATGTCGCGACATCCATGGGTGGAGTGAATTTGTCCGAATTTTGACTGTTAAGAATTTGTTATTCTTATTTCGGGGGTTATTTTAGTCATTTTAACTCTTTTTATGAGCTACAAATAGCGTTTTTGAGCTACAAATAGCGTTTCAGATTGAACAAATGGGGACCTTTTGGCACTATCAACTCTATGTTGGTATTAGTTTCTATCTGTACCTTTAGTTGATTTCTTAAGTAAATATTTTTTTACAGTATCAAAAGGACAGCAAATAACTGGCTTAATTTAATGTTTTATGCAGATGTCTTTTCCATCATGAAAATCACAGGCAATAATTGGCTTTAAGCAGTGAACAGAATGGGTCTATGTGCTCCCAAATCACGCATTGTGAAAACCAGTGTGAGAGTCAAGTTATTAATCAAGGAGATTTTCTACTGATGCACAGCTATATTATGTGACCTCTTTCAACATCTTGCAAACAGCTGATTGAGGTGATGTATTTAGTGTCTTGAAGGGAAACCATAGAGATGTTTATTTGCCATATCATCACTGTAGTGCATGTAACAATGGGACATTTTTGTTCACCAAAAGAGAGATGGTAGTAGGACCGTAAAATCATCACTCCAAGTCACATTAATTACGAAGTCATCCTCTCATTAGCGTTTACAATCTTACAGCATAATTGACTAATTAGCCAAACGTAGATTAATTGAGTGATTTTTTTTTTTTTTTTAAAGGAATATAACAAATAGGTGCTTCTGAATTTCC
This sequence comes from Knoxia roxburghii, assembly GCA_030378225.1. Classification (NCBI taxonomy): domain Eukaryota; kingdom Viridiplantae; phylum Streptophyta; class Magnoliopsida; order Gentianales; family Rubiaceae; genus Knoxia; species Knoxia roxburghii. The sequence goes on along the minus strand of CM059420.1, from coordinate 35,488,517 downwards.
TTATGTTGGTTGGAGGCATACATTTTGTTCTTCTTTTGTAAAGCTTCGCTAGGGAATATTAATCCTTGATTATCAGAATTTTTTAATCAGAAAAGTTTATTTATAATAAGGGGAGAGGCATCTCTTTGCTTAAGATAATTTTGATTTCTATAGTTTCGAGAGGCTTCTGCTTTCTTTTTTTAATTATTTAAAATCTTCATTCAGAGTGTCAAGCTAATCTATCAGCTCAGTGGCATTTACATGCAAATCTTTGTGTCTTGAAATGTCAATTAATACCATCTATGGCTTATCCAATTGTTCTTGGAAAAGTTTCATCAGATTTACTGGTGATTGTCTTTCATTTAATCGCCTCTCTGGAGCTCTTGCTGCAATCACTCGTTCCAACAAAAAGGCGAATCCCTCAGAGTTTGAAAAAAAAGTTTACTAGCATATAAGTTAAGTTGCATATCCTACTGCACTGCGAGATTATTGCCTATTCTGATTAGTTGTGTGGTTGGATACTAAACCTTCCAGGCAATGCATGTCAATTACTATTTCCCCAGGCTATGAGCTTGGACACGAATTTTTTCAGAAATTGTCATTCCATGTCTTCTTGAAATTAATGTTTCAGACAATGTTTTCATGTTTATTTCACTTCGTTTTTTGGGTCTTTTGCCCCTGTGCATCTGGAAATGTTATTTTTTGGGAAAGTTGGGAGCAACTTTGCCCTGCTGTTTACATCAGTCCCAAACTCAAGTTGCTTTGGAACATTCAAGACATATTTAAAATCAAGGTACCACCCCTGTGTTGGAGTTGAATACATAAGCTATGCTTGTATTGTACATTTTTCTAGTCAATATATCGATTTATGTTTTGGTTATATTATATTGTGCATTATTTGTCCATTTATATTATGTAGTTAGATGATGAGGTGTCTTGTGTGACACAGTAGATCTTATCATTGGTTAAAAAGACATAATATACAAATGAGGTTCGTAACCGAGACAGATTTGGACAAACTGTCGGTTTAGGTTATTATGTGATTCGGATAATTGGTTTGTCTAAACTAATTGAATCATATAGATATGCCCGGGGCGTATTGAACTTGACCAATTGGAATGATTTGTATTATACTGATTTAATAGACAAATCGTTCTTAGTATTCTATTTATTAATCCATAGACTTGAGCGGACATGAGGATTAGACATAGTGTTCTTAGTATTTATTAATTCCGAGATGAGTTCGTTATGTTTATTATACTAAATCCAGCTGGTGGACTTATGTTCGGTATAGTAAAAAGGTCGAGTGGTAAGTCTCGGAATTAAAGAAGTTAATTAATTAATTTATCAGTAAATTAATAAATTAACGAACACTATATCTTTGATGTGGGGACATTAAGAATAAATTGATTAAGTTGTTCCCGAAGCAATTGTGGTGTAGGATGGTAGTGCCGTAATTAATCCGTTAGTGGTACGATTAATTATGTATTGGGTTATTGACAAAGGTAGATTTAATTAATTAAGTAATTAATTAATCCTTGTGTCAGTTGGTTGTGAATCATACCAGGAACTGGATTGAGGATAAGTGGATCCCTATATCAGTTGGTTGTGAATCATACCAGAAACTGGATTGGGATAAGTGAATCCCTGCATCAGTTGGATGTGTATCAGTCCAGGAACAGAATTGAAGGAAACAGAAACCCAGTAGGAAGGTCAATCCTAAACCAACTTGGAGTCTCTCTTGTAACTCTACATATAGACAAGGGATTAGCTTTTACACAATATACAATTCATAAGTTTTCAAGACAAGAAAACTAGAGAGATAAAATCCTAGAGAGAAATAAATTTTCTCTCTCATAGTCAGATTTTTTAGGCTAATTTGCGGCTGGTTTTCTTCCCTTTTGGTGGCCGAATTTTGGCCTAGTAAACCGAAGGTGCGTGAGCTGTTCTCTCTTTTCGAGCGGTGCGTGGATTGTACGCGCCAGGTGCAGCGGTGCTGGAATTTTTCTTGCAGGTGGATTGTGGTGATTAGTTAATCAATTGTTCGCTAGATCGTTTCCCACACAACGTGCGATCAAAGTCTTGAGGCATACAAAAGAATCACCTGAGTGAACACTTCAATATGTAGTTCTTATTCTTCCACTTTTCATTAAGAATTTATTTGTTACGTGATAAATCAATTAAGTACAAACCAAGATCCTACGCAATGTTATTTCAAGCAAGGGTTGGAATAGCGATTGTGCTAGCGTCCAGGCCTGACCAGAGATTCCAATCCTGGAATGAGTAGCACGAAAGTGAGTTTCTGGCTAGGCCCGAGCAGATAATCTTTCAATTGGTATCAAAGCATGGTTTTGGGTTTTGTGCTTGTTCGATTTATTACATGGTTTTATTTGCAGGTGGTTAAGAAATCCCGACTATTATGGTTACGTTTGTATGGGTTTTAATTAAACTCCGGGACATGTCCGGATTGTTGGAGTTGAATAAATAAGCTATGCTTGTATTGTACATTTTCCCAATCAATATATCGATTTATGTTTTGGTTATATTATGTTGTGCATTATTTTTCCATTTATATTATGTAGTTAGATGATGAGGTGTCTTGTGTGACACAGTAGATCTCATCATTGGTTAAAAGACATAATATATAAATGAGATTCGTAACCGAGACAGCTTTGGACAAACTGTCGGTTTAGGTTATTATGTGATTCGGATAATTGGTTTGTCTAAACTAATTGAATCATATAGATATGCCCGGGGCGTATAGAACTTGACCATTTAGAATGATTTGTCTTGTACTGATTTAATAGACAAATTGTTCTTGGTATTCTATCTCTTAATCCCTAGACTTGAGCGGGCATGAGGATTAGACATAGTGTACTTTGATCTGCCAATGGGTGAGGTCAATTGTGGCCAATAGTCTCGGTAGGTTGAGTGCACGTGTTTAGTTGCTTGGTGTGCTACTGCTTGTCGAATGGAAATCATGTACCGGTGCGTCCGGGGTGATGGTGCTCCCCAGATGAGCTCGTTATGTTTTTTATACTAAACCCAGCAGGTGGACTTATGTCCGGTACAGTAAAAAGGTCGAGTGGTACTAGTCTCAGAATTAAAGAAGTTAATTAATTAATTTATCAGTAAATTAATAAATTAACGAGCACTATATCTTTGATGTTAGGAGATTAAGAATAAATTAATTAAGTTGTTCCTGAAGTTATTCTGGTGTAGGATGGTAATGCTATAATTAATCCGTTAGTGGTAGGATTATTATGTATTGGGTTATTGACAAAGGTAGATTTAATTAATTAAGTAATTAATTAATCCTTGTGTCATTTAGTTGTGAATCATACCAGGAACTGGATTGGGGATAAGTGGATCCCTGTATCAGTTGGTTGTGAATCGTACCGGAAACTGGATTGGGATAAGTGAATCCATGTATCAGTTGGATATGTATCAGTCTAGGAACGGGATTGGAGGAAACAGAAACCCAGTAGGAAGGCCAATCCTAAACCAACTTGGGGTGTCTCTTGTAACTCTATATATAGACAAGGGATTAGCTATTACACAATTACACAATTCATAAGTTTTCAAGACAAGAAAACTTAGAGAGAGAAAATTTTCTCTCACTAGAAATTGAATTTTATAGCTCAAAGGCTGCCAATTTTCCTCCTCAGTTTGGGTGGATTTTTTGTCCCCAAAATTGGCGACGAGTGAGTTCTCTCAGAGTACCAGGTGGTGCGTGATCCTCACGCACTAGGGGTAGGTGGTTGCAGAATTTTTCAAGCGACCCAGTTGTGGTGATTAGCTGATCAATTGCTCGTTAGATTGCTGCCCACACAGCATACAAGCAAAGTCTTGAGGCATACAAGAGAATCACCTGAGTATACGCTTCAATAGGTAATTATTATTCTTCCGCTTTTAATTAAGAATTTTTGTTGCGTGGTAAATCGAATGAGTGCAAACTCAGATCCTGCGCAATGTTATTTCAAAAAGGTTGGAATAGCGATTGTGCTAGCGTCTAGGCCTGGCCAGAGATTCCGATTCTGGAATGCATAGCACGAAAGTGAGTTTCTGGCTAGGCCCGAGCATATAATCTTTCAATTGGTATCAGAGCCTGGTTTTGGGTTTTGTACTTGTTCAATTTATTACATTGTTTTATTTGTAGGTGGTTAAGAAATCCCGACTATTATGGTTACGTTTGTATGGGTTTTAATTAAACTCCGGGACATGTCCGTATTTGATTTTATTATGAATGTTTGTAATAGTATAACCACCTGCTATAAGTTGTGTAGGATTAGATCAAATCTGTAGTATGATTTTTTCTATGTAATTTCGATTATTTAATTTTCCTAGAATGCCTTGTAGTAGGAGAATTAATTTTTTTAATCGAAGGTGTTATGGTGGGCAACTTGAATTCGTGGGTTTTGGGTTATCGTTAATTCGTATAAACCCAAGAAAACCCAGAACGAATTGCAAGAAGACCAAATAGTGTGGGAAAAAGCGAAGGAGGGAGCGGAGGTGGTCAGCGGCGTCGACGATGGTACAGCTGCTGCCGCGCAGCGCAGCAATTGCTGCGCAGGCGCGCGGCCCTTTCGGGTCACATTTTGGCCCATTTTTCCTCCAATTTTTGTTTTTTGAATTCCAAGACTTTTCCCATCGAGTTGCGTGGCGGGACACGAGATCAAGGCAGAAGATGGAAGCGATTAAAATCATAATAGTCGGGAAATTTAATTTTCGCATTTATTTTCCATATTTATTGTTTTAATTTTTATGCTTTAATTTTTTGTACTGTATTTTAGATGCATGATTTTAAAGCATGATGGTTTTATGGTTGTATATAACTTAGGGTTACTTAATTGCATGTTAAAACTGGAAAACCCCTCAATTTAGAAATCTAAGTGGGAGCGGGTTGGTTTAATATCCCCACGGCCACCATTATGAGTTCATATGCGATGTGGGTGGACTTGCGCGTTGGCATTAGGGCCTTCCTCCATTCGGATGAGTCTAACCACAAGATCGCTAGATTATGAATTTCTGAGTAAGATGACTAGAGTAAGTTTAACTAGGAGAAATGTGACACCCTCTCCATCTAAGGCGCACTATCCTGAGGTAACAAACTCAGAAGTCACGTAATGGCACACACTTAGTGTATGATCTGCAGTATTCCTCCCATCGAGGTTAATATACTTATTTGTACGGCTAAAAACATCGACTATTAGCTGCATTGATCAATAGATCGTTTGGTCAGATGGTGTAGTTAATGAACTTGGTTATTCTCAAACGAATGTGGGTTAGCGTAAACGTCCACACTATCATGGCTTGCGAGAATCCCGGTGAATGAGATGTTGGTGGATTAAAATTATTGTCTTGAGGGAAGTCAATAATTGTTAGAATTTCCTCGTTTTTGAAATTCTAGATTTAATAACTGAAACATTGTCTGTTTATTTAATTTACAGTATTCGATATGACATTCAACCCCTTAGCTACTATATTGAAAAACAACAAATTAACTGGACCTAATTATGTCGATTGGAGTCGTAACTTGGACATTGTCCTTATGGCTGAGAGCACTCCTGTGAGAGATCATGCCATTGACGTGATTAGTAACATCAACAAGGTTGAGGTAGTGGGAGGCGAAATCGTTGGTGAAACCAAAGTCGATATTGTCCTCCGGAGCTTGCCTCAAAGTTATAAGCAGATTCGGTTGAACTACAACATAAGTAAGATGTTGTGTACTTCATCCGAGCTTTTGGCAGAGTTGGTGGCGGCTAAAAGTCTTCTTCAAGATAAGAAGCGAGCTTTAGTCGCAGGCAAAACTTTAGAATCTTCTTCTGAGCCTGAGACTGGAAAGAATAAGAGAAAGCTCGAGGAAGTAGCTCAAAAGGTGTGAATTGTGCCTAAGCCAGATATTGCAAAGAAGAAGTCGAAAAACAAGTGCTTCAAGTGCAATCAGACGAGACATTGGAAATTGGATTGTCCAAAGCTTAAACATACGATAGTTTCTGCCTTAATTGCTGAGGCATATTTAGCAGCGATTCCCACAGATACTTGGTGTGTGGATTCAGGTGTCACTGACCATGTTTGTAATTCTCTTCAAGGGTTCCAAGTAACCCGAAAGTTTAGAGAAGGCGAACTGGACATCTACATGGGGGACACTACAAGAGTGTCAGTAGAAGCAGTGAGAGTTGTCACTCTAAATTTCGAGAGTTCTAGATTAGAATTATTTAATTGTCTTTATGTACCAGTTTTAAAAAGAACATTATTTCGATTTCTAAACTCTTGAAAAACGGTTATACGTTTATTTTTTCTGATGATTCTGTATTTATTAGAAGAAATGGAAAACTTATTTGTTCTGGTTCATTGGCTGACAATTTGTTTGTGGTTAATTCTAACTCCTCTGTTGTGCAAAACATAGAAACAGATAGCTCTTTATCTAACATTAATAAGAGGAAGAAACCTTCTGAAATGAATCAAACCTATCTTTGGCATCTCAAGCTAGGTCATATAAACCTTAGTAGGATTCAGAGGTTGGTAAATGATGGATCTTTAGGTTCAACCTGCATATCTTGCTTGGAGAGTAAGATGACTAAGAGACTTTTTAAAGCAAAAGGTTATAGAGCCAAAAAAGTACTAGAGTTGATTCATTCTGACTTGTGTGGACCAATGTCGGTCCAAGCACGAGGTGGGTTTGAGTATTTCGTGACGTTCACGAATGACTACTCAAGGTACAGGTACATTTACCTAATGCGTCACAAGTTCGAGTGCTTTAGCAAGTTCAAAGAGTTTCGGGCAGATGTGAAGAAGCATCATGGTAAGAGTATTAAGATACTACGATCAGATCGTGGTGAGGAGTACCTGTCCCATGAATTTCGAGAATACCTCAGTGAGGTCGGAATTCAGTCTCCGTTGTCTGCATCTGGCACGCCTCAGCGGAACGGTGTACAGAAAGAAGGAATCGAACTCTCATGGAAATAGTTAGGTCGATGATGAGCTATAGTGATTTGCCGAGTTCGTTCTGGGGATATGCCTTAGAAAAAATGATGTATATTCTTAATCTTGTACCATCTAAAACTGTGCCTTCAACCCCAGTAGAGTTGTAGAATGGGCGAAAGCCTAGTCTAAGACATCTCAGAATTTGGGGTTGCCCAACACATGTGCTTAAGGCAAATGCAGCTAAGTTAGATGCAAGAAAAGAATTAATGCTATTTGTAGGATATCCTAGGGGAACAAAAGATGGTCTGTTTTATAGTTCTAAAGATCAGAAGGTGGTTTAGTACCAACGCTAGATTTTTGGAGGAAGACTATATCCTAGATCATAAGCTAAAGAGTAAGATAGTACTAGAAGAACTTAGGAGACAAACTAATAATCCTGATGCACCAGCACAAGTAGATACACCACACACTGCACAAGATATCACAGATGATGCGCCTACACAGGTGGTGCCTCGTCATAGCGGGAGGGTTGTGAGACAGCCAGATAGATTCATTGGCGTGGGAGAGGCCTCAGACCTAGTCCCAGGCACGCCTGAGCCTGACCCAGTAAACTACAATGAGGCTCTCTGAGATAAAGATGCAGAATCTTGGCTTAAGGCAATGATATCCGAGATGGGGTCAGTGGACCACAATCAAGTCTGGGAACTTGTGGACCTGCCTGATAGGTTTAAACCCATTGGATGCAAGTGGGTCTACAAACGTAAGAGATGACCTGATGAAAAGGTGGAAACCTTTAAAGCTGGTGGCGAAGGGGTATACTCAGAAAGAGGGAATCGATTATGAGGAAACCTTCTCCCCAGTAGCCATGCTTAAGTCGATCTGGATTCTCTTGGCCATAACTGCTCATTTAGATTATGAGATATGGCAGATGGATGTCAAGACAGCTTTCCTAAACGAAAGTTTTGAGGAAACCATTTTCATGCAGCAACCAGAGGGATTCGTTGAAAAAGGTCAAGAGCATAAGGTTTGCAGGCTTAAGAAGTCCATTTACGGACTTAAGCAGGCATCCTGATCTTGGAACATCCGGTTTGATGAGGTAATCCAGTCATACGGATTTACTTAGTGTCCGGATGAGCAATGTGTGTACCGCAGACATGATGAAAAGTCGGTGGTGTTTCTTGTGCTTTACGTAGATGACATTCTATTGATTGGCAACAACAAGAAAGTGTGATCCATGGTTATCCAAGCAGTTTGATATGAGGGACTTAGGGGAAACGGGACATATCCTTGGGATCAAGATAATTTGAGATCGTAGGAAAATTTCGTTAACGCTCTCCCAAGCTTCATACATAGATACGATTCTGGCCCATTTTAACATGCAGAACTCTAAGAAAGGTTTTCTACCTTTAAGACGCGGAGTGCATCTGTCTAAAGAACAGTCTCCCAAGACTGTTGAGGAGATAGAGGCCATGAAAACAGTTCCTCATGCTTCTACAGTAGGAAGTCTCATGTATGCCATGTTATGTACGAGACCTGATATCTGTTATGCCATTGGCATTGTAAGTAGATATCATAGTAGCCCCGGGAAAGCTCATTGGGAGACAGTAAAATGCATTCTCAAGTATTTGCGCAGAACAAGAGACCAAGTGTTGGTCTATCAGGCGCCTGAGTTGGTACCCCGATGTTACACAGATTCAGATTTCTAAGGCGACAGGGACAAGAGCAAGTCTACCTCAGGGTATGTGTTTACTTTGGGAGGTGGAGCCATAGTTTGACGGAGTATCAAGCAGAATTGTGTGGCGGACTCCACCATGGAGGCTAAATACGTTGCCGCATCAGAGGCAGCGAAGGAAGCAGTGTGGTTCAAAAACTTCCTAGTGGACTTAGATGTGATTCCTGTCTATCACGGTGTATTGTGATAACAACGGTGCAGTAGCAAACTCGATGGAACCACGAGCCCACAAGGCGAGTAAACATATACAGCGCAAGTACCGCCTGATACGAGATATCATAAAGAGGGAAGACGTGGTTGTGGCTAAGATAGCATCAGAGGATAACCTTGCAGATCCGTTCACGAAGACATTGACTTCAAAAGCCTTTGAGGCACACGTGGAGCGCATGAGAATCAGATACTTAGGAGAGTCATGATAGTTTTTCTAGATATATAGTAGCATAGTGTATAAGAGTTGAATGTAGATGTATACTTAAAGCACAACTTAAGTATTATTGGGAGATTGTTGGAGTTGAATACATAAGCTATGCTTGTATTGTATATTTTCCCAGTCAATATATCGATTTATGTTTTGTTTATATTATGTTGTGCATTATTTGTCAATTTATATTATGCAGTTAGATGATGAGGTGTCTTGTGACACAGTAGATCTCATCATTGGTTAAAAGAAATAATGTATAAATGAGGTTCGTAACCGAGACAGCTTTGGACAAACTGTCGGTTTAGGTTATTATGTGATTCGTATAATTGGTTTATCTAAATTGATTGAATCATATAGATATGCCCGAGACATATTGAACTTGACCATTTAGAATGATTTGTCTTGTACTGATTTAATAGACAAATCGTTCTTAGTATTCTATCTCTTAATCCCTAGACTTGAGGATTGGACATAGTGTACTTTGATCTGCCAATGGGTGAGGTCAATTGTGGCCAATAGTCTCGGTAGGTGCACGTGTTTAGTTGCTTGGTGTGCTGCTGCTGCTTGTCGAAAGAAAACTATGTGCCGGTGCGTCCGGGGTGATGGTGCTTCCGAGATGAGCTCATTATGTTTATTATGCTAAAACCACCTGGTGGACTTATGTCCAGTGTAGTAAAAAGGTCGAGTGGTACTAGTCTCGAAATTAAATAAGTTAATTAATTAATTTATCAGTAAATTAATAAATTAACGAGCACTATATCTTTGATGTTGGGAGATTAAGAATAAATTGATTAAATTGTTCCGGAAGCAATTATGGTGTAGGATGGTAGTGCCATAATTAATCCGTTAGTGGTACGATTAATTATGTATTGAGTTATTGACAAAGGTAGATTTAATTAATTAAGTAATTAATTAATCTTTGTGTTAGTTGATTGTGAATCATACTTGGAACTGGATTGAGGATAAGTGGATTCCTGTATTAGTTGGTTGTGAATCATTCCAGAAACTGGATTGGGATAAGTGAATCCCTGTATCAGTTGGATGTGTATCAGTCCAGGAACAGGATTGAAGGAAACAGAAACCCAGTAGGAAGGTCAATCCTAAACCAACTTGGGGTCTCTCTTGTAACTCTATATATAGACAAGGGATTAGCTATTACACAATATACAATTCATAAGTTTTCAAGACAAGAAAACTACAGATATAAAATCCTAGAGAGAGAAATAAATTTTCTCTCTCATAGTCGAATTTTTTAGGCTAATTTGCGGCTGGTTTTCTTCCCTTTTGGTGGCTGAATTTTGGCCTAGTAAACCGGCGAGGCGTGAGCTGTTCTCTCTCTCCTAGCGGTGCATGGATTGTACGCGCCAGGTGCAGCGGTGCTGGAATTTTTCTAGCAGGTGGATTGCGATGATTAGCTGATCAATTGTTCGCTAGATCGTTGCCCACACAACGTGCGATCAAAGTCTTGACGCATACAAGAGAATCACCTGAGTGAACGCTTCAATAGGTAGTTCTTATTCTTCCGCTTTTAATTAAAAATTTATTTGTTGCGTGATAAATCAAATAAGTACAAACTAAGATCCTGCGCAATGTTATTTCAAGTAAGGGTTGGAATAGCGATTGTGGTAGCGTTTAGGCCTGGCCAGAGATTCCGATTCTGGAATGCGTAGCACGAAAGTGAATTTTTTGCTAGGTCCGGGTAGATAATCTTTCACCCTGATGGTGACTTTTCAAAATGTACCTCAATTTCAAAACTGAATTATATTCATCCCCCTTATTATCACTTAAACAGCTTCATTTTCTACTAAGAATAAATGACTGTGCTGTCACTCTATATATCCTCCTTGGACCCCTGGCATGCTATGCTGCAAAGGATTTTGGACTTACTGTCTTGTTTTTCCCCCCATTATTTTATGACAATGGAGTCTTCATTAGATTCACAAGTTGCTTTTATGATGTGTTTATCCGTGATTATGTTGTATAATATTAGTTATTCGGTACCTCTAGAAATCAATCTACATCGTTCTTTATTTCCTAGGAATTTCCTTTTTGGGACTGCATCATCTTCTTACCAGGTTTGAGTGATTCTTTGGTCCTTTTACTTTTAGAAGTTATTTCCTTTTGGTTTGCCTTCCGCATTCCCACTCCTCAAAATCCAGATGGTTTTGGTGGTTATACACTTTATCAGAATTTATTGGTTTGTTTTGTAGTTTGAAGGAGCATTCTTCAGTGAAGGGAAGGGTCTTAGTAACTGGGATATCTTCTCCCATGAAGCAGGTAAAATCTTCATTTTAAGGGGGATCATTATTCTTTCTGGTGCTGGAAAAATAGAAGAAAATACAGTGACTTTGCTGCCATCATTATGACGTTTAGGTAATATCTTGGACGGAAGCAATGGAGATGTTGCTGTTGATCATTACCATCGTTATTCGGTAATAGCGGTAGATTTGAATGACCTAATACAAACTGTTGGATATTGCTCATTGCTCAAATTGGTTCTGGCACATTACACAGATAACCTGTAACTTCTGAAAAAAAAAGAAAAAGTGATGATAGAAAATTATAAGTTGACATAACAGCTTCGTAGCTGATGTTTGTGGCACATAACTCAAAAAAAACTAGGCCATCCACCTAGTTGGACTTAGGTAGTTGTCATTTTTTTCTTAATTAAATTGTCAGCCAATCATGGTGCATAGGGAGTGTATATGGCGTTCATTCGACAAAGTTGGCGAAGCATGCAGTTTCTTGTGTTTGCTCAATATCAGGTCTCTTTAAGCTTCCTGAGGTAAAACCCTTCTCTGGCTTGGTGTCCAACCTAGTACAAGTTATAGTTGGAATGATTGTGGCCATTGAAATACCCCTTAGAATGTGCCTCAGATACCGTATGTCTTGTGTCTGCTCACTCCAAACTTTCAAAGCAATTCACATTTCAGCTACGTGTGTCTTGACACTGTTACATTTCTAGGGATATCTGGCTAAATTTTTCTTGGGACAGAGAAAAGATTAGTTAGTCAAAGAATACAGCTTCTTGAGTGCCATGAATCATGAGTGTCTACAATAGCAAATTTAGCCTAGCTTTTGCGTCAGTAACCAATACCCGTAAGTGTCCCCATTTTATTTAATAGTGTGGTTAACTCGGTTGGACTTTGGATCCCCTTTTTGGCCTTTTTAGCATCTTGTTTGGTAAGTTAGGTGGAAGTGCAATTTTCTTTCAAAAGCTCTCCATGGGGCATACTCCATGACTAATGAATGGTTAGGGGTCAGTGGTCAGTGGTCGGTTTAATTATGAAACTAAATGTCAATTTCATGGGACCAGTAAGATTTATGTTTTTTCTTCCTTCTCATTCAAGTGACCATTAGTCTACTCAGCACATCTTCTTTCTGTTGATTATATCAGTAACTTTTTCTTACACAAATCTGCATACTACTATGATTATTGTTTGGAATGAAGAGTTAAAAGTTTTCACTCTGATTTGTCACCAAATTTTCTGGTCATGTACTTTTTTAACTTTTGCAACCTTGATATATAGCCTCACAATCTCTTTGAATTATATTAGGCGAATGACGAAACAGACCCACTGATTTTCCTTTGTGACATTATTCAGCCATATCACTTGCCATGAAAGATTACTAAACCCAAAATAAGAAGTAATCTGTTTGGTAAAACATATCCTCGAGAGATCCCAATATTTGTTGCATGAGAACTGTGTAAATTCATATGAGAAGGCACCGAGTTCTGTCCAACCGAAAAGATAAAAAAAGAAGAGTTCAGTTACTTATTCTGTATGTTTTAGAAACATAAATCAACAATCTTCAAACGCTTTTCCGGCATGATGTCGGCAGAATGGTATATTAATCAATCACATACAGACATTTGGAAAGAAGAATGTAGCCATGTTTAAAACTATTGATTTGTGTGACAACAAATGCAGGAGGACATAGCTCTAATGGAAGATCTTGGTAGCAACAGCTATCGTTTTTCAATATCATGGGCTAGAATTCTACCCAGTAAGTCTTGTTTTAGTCTGGATGCTCATTTTACCCTTTATATGACCAGCTCACAAGAATCCAAATGGATAAGAATTTCATTATTCTCAGGAGGGAGGTTTGGAAATGTGAATATGGCTGGGATTGAGCATTACAGCAAGCTGATTGATGCACTCCTACAGAAAGGTAACTTCCACTATCTTTAATCTGTTTTTCAGGGTTCGTATGTAGAAACAACATGAGTAAATGAAGAATGGAAAATATAGTATTGACTGTGATATTATCCAGGAATTTATCCCTTTGTCACATTGACTCATTATGACATCCCACAAGAACTTGAGGATAGATATGGAGCTTGGCTAAGTCCAAAAGTACAGTAAGCGGCAGGAACTTCCTATTTCTTGTACTTGTCAATCTTAATACTTGCCAACTTTGAATGATGATTGCCAGAGAATCAATTATTCTAATACTAGTTTGCAAGATGCTTTCTAAAATTTTTTTTTTTTTTTTTAAAAAAATGAAGTTAATTAAAATGATTATTCTAAAAAGTAATTTTGGAAGATGTTTGCTGAAAGATGAACTTCAGTGAGTGCAATGTTCTGTTGATGGTGGCTTGAAACTGAAGTTTATCTGTCAAATTGAATCTACAAAACACTTAACGAATGATCCAGTCTTCATTTTTCCAGAGAGGATTTCAGATATTATGTCGATATCTGCTTCCAGTACTTTGGGGACAGAGTGAAGCACTGGGTTACCTTCAATGAGCCCAATGTTGTAGCCATTAGAGGATACAGGTCTGGGATCTACCCTCCGTCCCGCTGCTCTTCTTTATTTGGAAATTGTGCTTTAGGGGATTCTGAGAAGGAGCCTCTCATAGCAGCGCATAATATGATTCTGTCCCATGCCGCTGCTGTTAATACATATCAAACTAAATATAAGGTGCAGCAGTTAACTGCAAGATTGTCTTTACTTTCTTAGTATGTAAATGGGATATGCTAATATGTTTAGCAATAACATAACTGTGCTTTCTATGATAACATTAGAAAACACAAGGAGGCAGTATTGGCATTGTGATTAATGCTATATGGTTTGAACCCTTCAGTAGTTCCTCAGAGGATAAGTCTGCAGCTGAGAGAGCTCAATCATTCTTCATGAATTGGTAAGATATTTTCCTATATATGTTGTCACAATGTAACCTCTAAATACCATAATTCCTCAGCCATGACAGCATATAACTCCATTTCCCATGGGTATTTGAAGAAGCTCCAGTTCATTTTAACTGTTCACTCATGGATGTTTGAAATATCCCAAGGCATAACCAGAAAAGAAAAAAGAATACAGAATCCACCATGACTTGGTCAATTTTATTGTTGCAGGTTCTTGGACCCGATCATATTTGGAAGCTATCCAGAAGAGATGCAACAAGTTCTCGGATCTCAATTGCCAACATTTTCCATAAAAGACTTAAATAAGATGAGACATGGAGTGGATTTCATTGGCATAAACCACTATACTAGTTTCTATGCTAAAGATTGCTTATACTCAGCTTGCGAACCAGGGCCTGGAGTTTCAAGGTGGGAAGGTTACTACTTGCGAACAGTATTCAGAGATGGCGTTCCCATTGGAGAAACCGTATGTATCTCAGCTCATCTAATTACATCTACCTTTCTTTACTTTCTGCCAGCTGATTGAAGTTTCTTTTGATTTGCAGACTGATGTAGACTGGCTAAACATATATCCCCATGGAATGGATCGAATTGTGATGTATATTAAAGATAGATATAATAATACCCCAATGTTCATCACTGAGAATGGTAGACAAAGATCAGCTTGTGTTGCCTTTTGAATGGATTAACTAGACTCTAAAAATTCTTGATGCATAAGCTAAACTGGTAATACAGGTTTTGGTCAGCTGCAGAACCCCAATCTAACAGTGAAAGATTTCCTCAATGATTATAAAAGGGTGGAGTACATGAACAGTTACTTGGATTCATTATCTTCTGCAATAAGGTATTATTATTGGTGATTCTTTGCGACCAATAAGGTATTCACTTGTTTGAAGGATTTGTATTTTCTTTGAGTCCCTGATACCCTTAAAGAACCTAAAGAAACTGAATCAGGTCTCTTGTGAAGATTTGCTAACATTCCATCTTGAATTAGACATAGATATTTGTTGGTGAACTGATACACATAATCAACCTAATGATATGTTTCTTATATTTCATGATTATATGGACAGGAAAGGAGCTGATGTGAGGGGGTACTTTGCCTGGTCTTTGCTTGACAATTTTGAGTGGCTGTCTGGATACACAGTAAGATTTGGACTTCACCATGTTGATTACGCAACTCTAGAAAGAACTCCCAGATATTCTGCAATCTGGTTTAAGCAGTGGATTTCGAACTGCAGGAGCTTTCCAAGTAAGGGTGATGAGACATGGTACAGCAGGATGTAATGTAGCCCAGTAAGGTGACATTTCAATTTGCTCCCATTGTACCTCACTGTTTCTTTAACCCCTAAGGGGCAAGAATGTGGAGATGTATATTACAGTTGATTCACTGTTTAGTATTTTTAATTTTATACATTGAATGCAACTAAAGATTAACAAAGCAAATACTTGTTGCTGGTCAGTCTTAGTTCAAATGATTAGTATTTTCATCCCAAAAAAGAGTGGAGAAGAGTGGGAGGGGGGATGTGCTAATTTATATGCTGCTAATAATGATATGTCGACAAACATGAAGTGGAAGTGCCGCAAATTATATAGCACTTCTAGGTGTACTTTAACATTGTACACTCAGGAGGAATTTGTATACAAATACCTTGAAAATAAGCATTAAATGCCCATTTAATGCCCTTGTCCCCACTTCTACTTTTCTTTCTGCTCACGCGCCTCAAACTTAGTTGCACAACACTCACTTTGTCTTTTATTTATTTCCCTAAACCCAAACCCTAATCTCTTTTCTCTCTTCTTCTCATTCTCCAGCCCCCCTCTCTTTTCTCTCGCCGTCGATTTCGGCCATTCCGGACGGAGTTTTGAAGATCTCTCACCGCCAAAATACTTCACACCTCTTAAGTTTCAAAACCAATCCATTGTTCCACTATTTTCGTATGTATTTAAATCAAGATGAGGCCAAGATGAAAGGAAAACTAGGATTTCGGCAAAAAGGTATATTTCTATGTAAAATCATATATTTTTAGGATGTAAAATTGTTTATTTTGAATATATAATGTCTGTTTTCAGTATCTGATGTGGTATTATATATTTTGATGTAAAATGATGTGATGACAGCGGCGGCCAGATCTGATATTGGTGACAGTGGTAGCCGGTGAGGGGGGCAGAAGGGAAGAGGGGAGAGGGGCTGGCGGTTGGAAGTGAAAAAGATGAAAGGAAAACTAGGATTTGGGCAAAAAGGTATATTTATACCCTAGGTTATTTACACTCTTAGTCCTCAAGTTTCTGTTATTCCTTTTTTTTTAATGTAAAATTGTCTATTTTGAATGTATATTGTTGTTTTCAGTATCTGATGTGATATCATATATTTTGATGTAAAATGTGATTTTGATGTAAAATTGTCTGTTTTCAGTATTTGATGTGGTGTCACATATTTTGATGTAAAATGTGATTCTGATTGAATATTGTTTCTGATGGAAAACTCATATCTGAATGTTGAAGGAAAAATGATGTTAAATCTGTTGGTATTGATGTATAATAAGTTACTGATGTATAATAAGTTAGATATGATGTTTAATCGTTTGATCTTTAGGTGATGTTAAATATTGACTGTTCATCTGAAATGATGTAAAATACGTTAAAATTTGATGTAAAATGCTATAAACTGAAGGAAATTAATGTATCATATGTTTTGGTTGATATTGATGTTAAATATGTGTTTTGATGTATAATCGTGATACTGATGTATCATATGTTTTGGTTGAAGGAAAAATGATGTTAAATCAGTTGATATTGATGTATAATAAGTTACTCATGTATAATAAGTTAAATATGATGTTTAATCGATTGATCTTTCGGTGATATTAAATGTTGACTGTAAATACGTTGAAATTTGATGTAAATTACGTTTAAATTTGATGTAAACTAATATTTTGATGTAAAATCACGTATTATGAACTTGTATTTTGATGTAAAATCATGTATTATAAACTTGTATTTTGATGTAAAATCATGTATTATTTTCAAATTTGATTTAAAATCGTCGCCGATTTGATGTTAAATGTGACTGTTCATCTGAAATGGGTGAGAGGAAAGAAGGAGAAGACTGATGATTTAATTGAAAATGGAGAAAATGAAAGGGAGGGAAAGCATTTCAAAAAAATTTGAAATGTTGTTTTGAAAAAGAGTTACAATGAGAGTGATTATAATGAGAGTGATTACACTCTCTCAATTTTTAATTTACTTTCTAATTTTTTTTACTAGGTGTACCACTCTCACTAGGTACACCTAGTAGTACTATATAAGAACCGTGGAAGTGCAGTTATTTGGGGTGGGGTTGGGTTTTTCTGAGAGCGCCAATCATTATCTCTACTCTCTGAAATTGCTCTCCCAACCGCAATTAGTAAACACAAGGACTACTATACTAAGTAGTTTAACAGTAGAAAAATTAAAAATTAGAAATTGTAAAAGTGATAAAATAAGGGGTGTTCAAACTACTATCACCCTCCTCAACCCACAAAATGAATTCCAAATTTGATTTGCAATTTTTTCAGCAATTTCCATTTTTTAACAATATCAACAAATCATCTCAAAAATCAAAATCACATCCCCCAAAAAGCATTCATCCACCATAACCTCCGCCGAAAGGGAAACAAAATTGGAGAAGAAAAAAATTGGTGACGGCACCAGGCGGATTGTCTCACTGTCACACGAAGACCACACAAAAAAAAAAAGTGCTCAAAATCCCGCTTAAAATATTGAAAAGAAGCCCCTTTTTCAGCAACGAGTTGTAGGGTTTCCGGCAAAAAAATTCCGCCTACCACAAACTCCCAAAAAGAAACAGCCTCCCGCCAGAAGAAAAACAACCTTGGACAAGAAACACAGGGGCAGCGATGGAATCAACCTCGGACAAGAAAGCAGGGGCGCCACTTCGAAAAAGTAACAACTTTTTACTCTTTGAACTTTTTATACGTTTTTTCAATGATGAATACAAAAAATAAGGTATTTTTTTATTTGTATGATATTAAGGACCACAAACTTAATTTAGAAAACAATGGGAACAAACACTCGGTATCAAAAATCTTAGATATTAATCGAATGTATCCCACCCCATAAAGTGAAAATCCCACTTGCATAAACTGCATAAACCCTAAATATATCAACTAGAATCCATTCGAATTGGGACAATTCATTGTGAATAGTGGGACAAATCATTCGAAAAGTGGGATTGCGAATTATTGATCCCTCATTTTGATTATGGAATTGATTTTTTTTTTAATGTGCATCATACACTTTTAATGTTCCCATCCCTAACTCTGAAAAATCCCACTTGCATAAAACCTAATAATACCTAACCTGATCAAGTGGATTCTATCCAAAATGGGATGATATATTGTGTCCAGTGGGACAAACACCCCGGACTTTGGGATTACATATGAAAACAAATAAACACAAACAAGAAAATGATTCCGACAAAAAAATAACCAAAAAACAAGAAAAAAATTCCATCGATAACTGCTCAAAAAAATGAACATAAGATTAAGATTAAGATTAAGATTAAAATTATCAAAATTCGAATATGATGGACAAGGGGAAAAACCCTAGCAATGGGACATCGATTCTAGAACCAGACGAGGATCCTCTCGATCAATATTCCTAACAATTCCTGATGTTGCGTCGTGCGACAGGTGAAACGAGACCAGGGGCTAGATTTCCCAAACGGAGATGAGAGGAGGAGGGGTCTAGATTGAGACGCACGATAGTGGATAATGCCATTCATAAGCCGGTGCAGGGTTTGTAGAATAAGCTGGTGGTTTCCTTTAAGGATGCGCTGGGTAAAGGTAGGCTGGTGGTGGAGGTTTTATCTGATGATGAAGATGATAGTGGTGTTGGTGAAGAGACTCAGATGGATAGTGAGGAAGCGGTGACAGTAATTTTTGATGCTCCATAGCCTGAAATTAAATTCTTGGGGCAGTACATGCAAAAGATCAAGAATGCGTGGGAGGATGTCGTCGTAACCAAGGTTATGGGGCAAACCCTGTCATTTATCGTACTGTATAATAGGTCGACGACCCTCTGGCCTTGCATGGCAGGATGTGAGATGATTGTTTTGGAGAACATCTATTTTCTAGTACATCTTAAGTGTGTGGAGGATATGGTTAGTGTGCTAGTAGGGGGGCGTATGTTGTGCTCGATCAGTACCTTCATGTTGAAGCTTGGAACCCGGATTTTGATCTGATGGCTAATGAGATTTCTTCCATGATAGCTTGGATTCGTCTGCCAGGGTTGCCAGTGCATTTGTATAGCAGGAGGATTTCTAATAAG
The DNA here is from genome assembly GCA_030378225.1 of Knoxia roxburghii. Classification (NCBI taxonomy): domain Eukaryota; kingdom Viridiplantae; phylum Streptophyta; class Magnoliopsida; order Gentianales; family Rubiaceae; genus Knoxia; species Knoxia roxburghii. The sequence goes on along the minus strand of CM059420.1, from coordinate 35,468,977 downwards.
ATAGGAGAGATCATTGGCAAAGTGGTCAAAATTGACCAACAAACTGCAGCTCGGGTTAAAGGGAAGTTTGCAATGCGTGCAGTGCAACTGGATCTGCACAAACCACTGTGTCCCAAATTCATTATTTGTGGGAAAAGTCACCAAATTGAGTGTGAAAGCATGCCCAACATCTGCTGCAAATGCGGCAGGTACGAGCATGGGAGGATGGTGTGTCCTGAGAATAAGGAGCCAATCGAGGAGGTAAGGGAAAGTCCTATGGCGGAGAATGATGGGGAAAGAATTGAGGCAAGGTTTTATGGTCCTTGCCTTCAAGCTCAAACCAGGGGGAAAGGAGGATAGAGGGTACTGAATTTACAGAAGGAAAATATAGGGAGGGGAGCTAGGCCTGTGTCAGGGTCGCGCTTTGCAGCCCTGATTACGAAAGAATCGTAGCAGGTTAATTTTTAGGGGGAAGGATCGGTAATAGTTGAAGGGAAATGGAAAGAGAAGGAAGTGACAGATGGTACTGGGTGGAATATTTTTTGAGCTAAAATTGTTGATTCTGGGGTGAGAATGAGGAGGAAGAGACGTTTGTCTAAGAGGCCAAAACTATCGGGCTCTCATAGAATTAACAGCGAATTGAAAGAACTGTCACAGAAGGGGAAGAAGGAGGATGTATGGGTCAAAAACGGTTGGAGAAGGATCGGGGGTGGTCAGGATATCTGAGAGGAATGAGGGAGGGGGGGGGGTTAGAGAGTGTTGATGCCGGATTAGCCTTCGATAATATTAGGTCAGTAGAGTCGGGTTTGGACCTTGTCAAACATAGATTGGTTGATATCATTGCCAGTCCTCCAAAGAAAATTCTTGTGCTGGGTAGCTTTGATGCCGATGGGGAAGTAAACCAGAACAATGGAGAGAAGAAACACTTTAGCCCATAGATGAGCAGATGAGCGTGGATGGTTCGACTCCCAGAGATGTAATTATGAGAATTGACCTGGGGAAAGAACTGATTTGGATTTCTCCCTCTAGTTTTCTTGTCTTGAAAACTTATGAATTGTGTATTGTGAATTGCTAATCTCTTGTCTATTTATAGAGTTACAAGAGAGACCCCAAGTTGGTTTAGGATTCGTCTTCCTAATAGGTTTAGGTTTCTTAATTAGCTTCCAAATCTAATTAGCAACCAAATCTAATAGGATTTCTAAATCCAAATAGATTTCCTAATGTCTTGAATTTCCTAATTCCAATTGAACATTAAGACTTAATTAATTAATTAATTAATTCCACTTTGTTAATTACTAATTAACCCTCAGGAATAATTAATTAAATAATTAATTCTACTCTATCAATTAACTCACTACATAATTAATCGTACCACTAACGGATTAATTATGGCACTACCATCCTACACCAGAATTGCTTCCAAAACAACTAAATTAATTATTCTCTAATCTCCCCACATCAAAGATATAGTGCTCGTTAATTTATTAATTTACTGATAAATTAATTAATTAACTTCTTATAATCCGAGACTAGTACCACTCGACCTTTTTACTATACCAGACATAAGTCTATCGGCCGAGTTTAGTATAATAAACATAACGAGCTCATCTCGGGAGCATCATCATCCCGGACGCACCAGTACATGGTTTCCTTTCAACAAGCAACAACAAACCAAGCAATCAAACACGTGCACCCAACCTACTGAGACTATTGGCTTCAAGTGACCTCACTCTTTGATAGATTAAAGTACACTATTTCTAACCCTCATGCCAGGTCAAGTCTAGGGATTTAGAGATAGAATACTAAGATTGAATAGTCTATTAAATCAGTACAAGACAATTCATCCTAAATGGTCATGTTCAATATGCCCCGGGCATATATATATATATGATTCAATTAGTTTAGACAAACCAATTTTCTGAATCACATAATAACTTAAATTGACAGTATGTCTAAAATAGTCTCAGTTACGAACCTCATTTATATATTATGTCTTTTAACCAATGATAAGATCTACTGTGTCACACCAGACATCTCATCATCTAATTACATAATATAAATGGACAATATATGTAAAACATAAAAATAATTTAACTAAAATATTTAATCGATATATAAACTTGAAAATAGTTTAATAGAAGCAAAGCTTTAGTATTCAAAACCCAACAATCTCCCACTAATACTTAAACTGCGCTTTAAATATAAAACTACATTAATCTTACAACAACAATAATAACTAGAAAAACAGTTAAGGCTCAGCTAAGTATCTAATCCCCATGCCCTCCTCGTGAGCTTCAATGACTTTTGCAGTCAGTGTCTTCGTGAATGGATCTGCAAGGTTACCTTCTGATGCTATCTTAATCACGACACATCTTCTCTCTTTACGATATCTCGTATCAGGTGGTACTTGCGTTATATATTCTTACTTACTTTGTGGGCTCGTGGTTCCTTCGAGTTTGCTACTACACCATTGTTGTCACAGTATACTGTGATCGACTTTTGCAAACTAGGAATCACATCTAAGTCCACTAGGAAGTTCTTGAGTCACACTGCTTCTTTCGCTACCTCTGATGCTACAATATACTCAGCCTCCATGATAGAGTCTGCTACGCATTTCTGCTTGACACTCCGCCAAACTATGGCTCCACCTCCCAAAGTAAACACATACTATGAGGTAGACTTGCTCTTGTCCCTGTTGCATTGGGAATCTGAATCTGTTTAACCACGGGGCACAAGCTCAGGCACCTGATAGACCAATACTTGATCTCTCGTTCTACGCAAATACTTGAGAATGCATTTTATTGCCTCCCAATGAGCTTTTCTAGGGTTACTCTGATATCTGCTTACAATGCCAACAACATAGCAGATATCAGACCTCGTACACAACATCGCATACATGAGACTTCCTACTGCAGAAGCATAAGGAACTGTCTTCATGGCTTCTATCTTCTCAACAGTCTTCGGAGACTGCTCCTTAGATAGATGTACTCCGTGTCTGAAAAGTAGATAACCTTTCTTGGGGTTCTGCATGTTAAAACGATCCAGAATCGTATATATGTATGAAATTTGAGAGAGAGTTAGCGAACATTTCCTACGATCTAGAATGATCTTGATCCCAAGGATATGTCCTGCTTCTTCTAAGTTTTTCATATAAAACTACTTGGATAACCATGCCTTTATTTCTGATAACACTTTCTTATTGTTTCCAATTAGTAAAATGCCATCTACGTAAAGCACAAGAAACACCACCGCATTTCCATCACGTCTGCAATACACACATGTTCATCTAAGCACTGACTAAATCCGTAGGATTGGATTACCTTATCAAACTGGATGTTCCAAGATCTAGACGCCTGTTTAAGTCCGTAAATAGACTTCTTAATCTTGCAAACCTTGAAGATGGTTTCTTCAAGACTTTCGTTAAGGAAAGCTGTCTTGACATCCATCTGTCAAATCTCATAATCTAAATGAGCAGCTATGGCCTAGAGAATTCAGATTGACTTAAGCATAGCTACCGGGGAGAAGGTTTCCTCATAATCGATTCCCTCTTTCTGAGTATACCCCTTCGCCACAAGCCTAGCTTTAAAGGTTTCAACATTTCCGTCAGGTCCTCTATTGTGTTTGTAGACCCACTTACATCTAAAGGGTTTGAAACCATCAGGTATGTCCACAAGCTCCCTGACTTGATTGTGGTCCATCGACCTCATCTTGGATATCATTGCTTTTCGCCAAGATTCTGCATATTTATCTCGGAGAGCCTCTTTGTAGTTAATGAGGTCAGGCTCTGGCATGCCTGGGACTAGGTCTGAGGCCTCTCCCATGCCAATGAACCTGTTGGGTTGTCTCACAACCCTCCTACTATGACGAGGCACCACCTGTGTATGTGCATCATCAGTGATATCTTTTACAGTGTTCTGGGTGTATCTACTTGTGGTGGTGCATAGGGATTATCATATTGATTTCTAAGTTCTTCTAGTACTATCTTACTCTTGGGCTTGTGATATAGAATATAGTCCTCTTCTAAAAATCTGGCGTTAGTGCTAACTATCACCTTCTGATCTTTAGGACTATAGAAAAGACTACCTTTTGTTCCTCTAGGATATCCTACAAACAGCATTACTTCTGTTCTTGCATCTAACTTAGCCGCATCTACCTTAAGCGCGTGTGCTAGACAACCCCAGATTCTGAGATGTCTTAGACTAGACATGGTTTTAGATGGCACAAGATTTAGAATATGTGTTGCAGTTTCTAAGGCATATCCCCAGAACGAATCATGCAATTCACTATAGCTTATCATTGACCTAACCATTTCCATGAGTTCGTGGGATAGGTACTCTTTACCACGATCTGATCGTAGTGTTTTGATACTTTTACCGTGATATTTTTCCACATCTGCCCGATACTTTATGAATTTACTAAAGCATTCAAACTTGTGGTTCAATAAGTAAATGTATAAGTACCTTGAATAATCATCTGTGAAAGTCACAAAATACTCAAACCCACCTCGTGCTTGGACCGAAATCGGTCCACACAATTCAGAATGAATAAACTCTAATACCTCTTTGGCTTTATAACCTTTTGCCTTAAAAGGTCTCTTTGTCCTTTTACCGTCTAAGCAAGATTTGTAGGTTGAGTAACTGTCAATCTCTAATGAACTTAATGGCCCATAGTCAGCTAACTCTAAATTCTAATAAGGTTTATATGCCCTAGTTTGAGATGCCAAAGATAGGTTTGATTCGTTTTAGAATGTTATTTTCTCTTATTTTGGTTAAATGATATGCCATTTAACTCTGTGTTTTGCACAATAGGGGAGTTTGATTTTATCAAAACCAAATTATCTACTAATGAACTGTAACGAATAAGTTTGTCATCTTTTCTAACAATAACAGATTTATCAGAAAAAATAAACTTATAACCATTCATTAAAAGTTTGTCATCTCTTCTAACAATAACAGATTTATCAGAAAAAATAAACTTATAACCATTCATTAAAAGTTTAGAAACTGAAATCAAGTTATTTCTAAAACTCGGTACATAAAGACAATTATCTAAATCTAATCTACTATTTTAAAAAATAATAAAAACTACTCCCACTGCTTCTACTGACACACTTGTAGTGTCGCCCAAGTAGACTTCAAGTTCGCCTTTTATAAACTTCCGGGTTACCTGGAACCCCTGCAAAGAATTACAAACATGGTCAGTGGCTCCTAAATCCATACACTAAGTATCTGTGGGAATCGCCGCTAGATACTTCTCAGTAATGAAGGCAGAAACTGTTGTACTTCTGAGTTTTGGACAACCTGATTTCCAAATATCCCGTCTGATTGCACTTGAAGCACTTGCCTTTTTGGATTTTCCTTTGCAATCTCTGGCTTAGGCGCAATTTGTGCCTTTTGAGCTATTCCCTTTAGATTTCTCTTCTTCTTTCCAGCCTCAGGCTCAGAAGAAGATTCTGAAGGTTTGACTGCAACTAAAGCTCGCTTCTTCTCTTGAAAAAGACTTTTAGCCGCCACCAACTCTTCCAAGAACTCGGATAAAGTATACAACAATTGATTCATGTTGTAGTTCAACCAAAACTGCTCAAAACTTTGAGGCAAGTTCTGGTGGACAATATTGACTTTGGTTTCACCATCGATTTCGCCTCCCACTACCTCAATCTCGTTAATGTTTCCAATCATGTAAATGACATGATTTTTCACAGGAGTGCTCTCAGCTGTTATGAAAATGTCCAAGTTGCGACTCCAATCGACATAATTTGGACCAGTTAATTTGTTATTTTTTAATATTGCAGCTAACGGATTAAAAGTCATATCGAAAACTGTAAATAAATAAACAGACAATGTTTCAGTAAACTAAACAAGAATTTCAAAAATTCATCAAGTATTGACATCCCTCAAAACAATAATTAAATCCACCAACATCTCATTCACTGGGATTTGCGCAAGCCACGATAGTGTGGAAGTTTATGCTAGCCCACATTCGTTTGAGACGAACTAGGTTCATTAACTACACCATCTGACCAAATGATCTATTGATCAATGTAGCTAGTAGTTAGTGCTTTCAGCCGTACAAATAAGCAGCGTTACCTCGATGGGAGGAATACTACAAATCGTACAATGAGTGTATGCCATTACGTGACTTCTGAGTTTGTGACCTAGGATAGTGCGCTTCAGATGGAGAGGGTTTCACATTTCTCTAATTTTAACTTACTCTAGTCATCTTACTTAGAAATTCAAACTAGTGATCTTATGGTTGAACTAATCCGATATGGAGGAAGGCCCTAATGCAAACTCGCAAGTCCACCCACATCACATATGAATTCTTAATGAAGGCTATGGGAATACTAACCAGTCCGCTCCCACTTAGATTTCTAAAATGAGGGTTTTTTTGGTTTTAATATGCAATTAACCAATTCTAAGTTATATGCAACATAAAACCAACATGCTTTAAATCATGCATATAAAATATATCACAAAAATCTAAAGCACATAATTAAGACAATAAAATAGGAAATAAATGCGTAAACTAAATTTATCGACTATTATGGTTTCAATTGCTTCCATCAGCTGCCTTGATTCGTGTCCCGTCATGTCACTTGATGGATTGATTCTTGAAAAACTGGATCTCAAAAAAATCTCAAAAACGGGCTGCTTGTGCAGCACGCACGGGGCGTGCCGCGCTCGCACAACCCTTGCTGGGCCTGCGCGCGCTGGTGTTGCCGCTGCCGGCGGTTTCTGTTTGCCGGCCCGTCTACCCTGTTTGGTTTACGGGTCTTCTATCCTGCTCCCACTACGTTATTTTGTCTTCTCTCATTTTGTTCTGGGTTTTCTTGGTTTTCTAAGTATCAATGATAAACTAAAACCAACGAAATCAAGTCGTCCACCATAACGTCTTCGATTACAAGAGATTTTCCTACTATAAGGCTTTTAGGAAAATAAAATCAAAAATTACAAAGAAAAAAAATTCTACTATAGATTTAATCTAATCCTACACGGCTTTCAACACGTGATTTTTACTATTACAAGCATTCATAAAAAAATAACCCGGACATGTCCCGGGGTTTAATTAAAAAAACCATACAAAAGCAACCATAATAGCCGGGATTTCTAAACCACCTGCAAACAAAACCATGTAACAAATCGAACAAGCACAAAGCCAAAACCATAGCTCTTATACCAATTGAAAGATTATTTGCCTGGACCCGGTAAAAAATTTACTTTCATGCTTCGTATTCCAGAATCGAAACTCTTGACCAAGCCTAAGCTCTTGTGCAATTACTATTCTAACCTTTGCTTGAAATACCATTGCGCAGGATCTTAGTTTCTACTTATTCGATTTGTTACGCAATAATAAATTCCTAATTAAAGCGAAAGTTTAAGAATTACCTCTTGAAGCATGTACTTAAGTGATCGCTTGTATGACTCAAGACCAACTCGTACGTTGTGTGGGCAATGAACCAACGAACCAACAATCAACAAAACACCACAAAAATAGTGCCGGACAAATTACCATCGCTGCTGCCTGTCGCACGTCGCACGCACCTCCGATCGAGAGTAGCTTCCACACGCCGCCCAAGTCGATTCCCACACGTCGCCGATGTTGGTGTATATGCCCTAATGAGGGCTATTTATGTAAATAAACTTTGAGGGTTATTTATGTAAATAAGACATTTGTCGTTTGATTGATTATTTATCTGATGAGTTAATTTCATGAAATTATATTCTTGTGCATATTGAATTTTATGAAATCGATCCGCCAAAAGAAACACTCCATGGACTGTTAGATCATGAGTGATTCTTTTGAGTAGTACTCGTACGAGGATCCTTAGACCAGAAATCACTGCATAGTCTTAGGTGAATTAGAGTGTGCTTTGACATATGCCTAACGGGACCGTAACAGGTTGCCAAGTACGGGTATGATTGGGTACACTATGAGTCACGCTAAGGTATGTAGGTGAAGTGATGGGACTACAAGTCTCTCTTAAATGAGAGATGATATCTTGGCCGCTTGATAATGAACTGAGAAGTGCATGGCCGTGCCCAAGAAATGATAAGGGTTATCATTTGCTTAATTAAGTTCAGTGTCACTAAGAGATCAAGTAAAACGTTTAGCTATATAAGGATGATTGGTTCCATGCCTTAGGCTAAACTGGATATCAGTGTAGAGGACATTACGTAGTATACTCGGAAGGTTGTGTTGAATCACCGTTCGACCCTCCGTTCTGAATTGTGTAGTCATTATGTCTTGCTAGAGACCATTAATGATTTATGGATTAATTAATGAGATTAATTTATTCATTGTCAATTTGGAATGGGCCTACAGGATCGCACATAAGTGAGTTCGATGATTCAGAATTAACTAAATTGCCTGTTCTAAGTATAAGAGTTATACTTAAATAGATAATATTTAATTAAATGGTTTAATTAAATATTATTGAAGAGTTTTATGGTATTAATTAAAAGTTAATTAATTACCTGGGAATAATTGAGTTGAGCTGATAAATCAAGGGACCTAATTGTGAATTAAGGTTCTTGACCCATCAGCCTGATCCATGGATCAATGGGTTGATCCATGGTGTTGGTTAAACCCAACTCAGTAAATAATTAATTAATTATTAATTAAAACATATACTTCTCAAATCAGAGAAGTATCTGGAGTCTGTTAAAAACGTTTTAACAAACTCAGTTTTAAATATACGTTTGAAAAAAGTTTTTCAAAGACAACAGACTATCAGACTTCAGAAAGAGACTCTTCAAAACGATTCTTCCCAGAGAAAAAGGTTTTCTCTTTGACAGTCAAATTTTGGGGCTAGCACCAGTTCTGAGAGAACTCCAGTGCAAGAACATAGAGACAATTCACGTGAATTATTGGTGAACGCCATCTTCTCAGAGGAGCCAGGCGTCTGCACAACCGATTACGCTTCGAGGGTAAGACCCGAATCCTTTTGTGTTTAGGAATTCCGCCATTTAATATAGAATTAAATGCCTAAACACAAACCAACAGCCGACATCAAGAGAAGTTCGACTACCGCCTAGCTTGGAAAATCGAGCCACCTAGCTGCTAGGAAGAGATTTAACTTTGATAAAGAAATCTTTTGATTTCTCTCTAGAATTTATCTCTCTAGTTTTCTTGTCTTGAAAACTTATGAATTGTGTATTGTGAATTGCTAATCTCTTGTCTATTTATAGAGTTACAAAAGAGACCCCAAGTTGGTTTAGAATTGGCATTCCTAATGGGTTTAGGTTTCTTAATTAGTTTCAAATCCAATTAGGAACCAATTATAATAGGATTTTCAAATCCAAATAGATTTCCTAATGTCTTGAATTTCCTAATTCCAATTGAACTTTAAAGCCTAATTAATTAATTAATTAATTCAATTTTTAATTACTAATTAACCATTGGGAATAATTAATTAAATAATTAATTCTAATTTATCAATTAACCCACTACATAATTAATCGTACCACTAACGGATTAATTATGATACTACCATCCTACACGAGAATTACTTCCGGAACAATTAAATTAATTATTCTCTAATCTCCCTACATCAAAGATATAGTGTTCGTTAATTTATTAATTTACTGATAAATAATTTAATTAACTTCTTATAATCCGAGACTTGTACCACTCGACCTTTTTACTATACCGGGCATAAGTCCACCGGCCGGGTTTAGTATAATAAACATAACGAACTCATCTCGGGAGCACCATCACCCTGAACGCACCAGTACATGGTTTCCTTTCGACGAGTAACAACACACCAAGCAATCAAACACGCGCACTCAACCTATCGAGACTATTGGCTTCAAGTGACCTCACTCTTGGCAGATAAAAGTACACTATGTCTAACCCTCATGCCTGCTCAAGTCTAGGGATTTAGAGATAAAATACTAGGATCGAATAGTCTATTAAACCAGTATAAGAAGATTCATCCTAAATGGTCATGTTCAATATACCCCGGGCATATCTATATGATTCAATTAGTTTAGACAAACCAATTTTCTAAATCACAAAATAACTTAAACTGACAGTGTGTCCAAAACTATCTTAGTTACGAACCTCATTTATATATTATGTCTTTTAACCAATTATGAGATCTACTGTGTCACACTAGACATCTCATCATCTCGGGAGCACCATCACCCTGAACGCACCAGTACATGGTTTCCTTTCGACGAGTAACAGCACACCAAGCAATCAAACACGCACACCCAACCTATCGAGACTATTGACTTCAAGTGACCTCACTCTTTGGCAGATCAAAGTACACTATGTCTAACCCTCATGCCTGCTCAAGTCTAGGGATTTAGAGATAGAATACTAGGATCGAATAGTCTATTAAACCAGTATAAGAAAATTCATCATAAATGGTCATGTTCAATATGCCCCGGGCATATCTATATGATTCAATTAGTTTAGACAAACCAATTTTCTAAATCACAAAATAACTTAAACTGACAGTGTGTCCAAAACTATCTTAGTTACGAACCTCATTTATATATTATGTCTTTTAACCAATTATGAGATTTACTGTGTCACACCAGACATCTCGTCATCTAATTACATAATATAAATGGACAATATATATAAAATATAAAAATAATTTAATTAAAAATTTAATCGATATGAACTGGGAAATAATTTAATACAAGCAAGCTTTAGTACTCAAAACCCAACAACAAAGACGATGTCAGATTCATCATTTTTTATGCGGCTTCCAAAAGGGTCAGATCAAATCTGTACCTTTCGAATGCCCTGGAGCCAAAAACGTTCAACACTATAGAAATCTGAGGCACCATTTTTGGCCAAGACTCCATTCTGCTGCTCCTGTATTGGGGAGTGCATTTTACTCTGGCTCTGGTGTATGTGAATCCGGGTTTTGCTGCAATAGCTGTCGGGGTTAATAATGTGCAAAGTAGAAAAGAAAGAAGCAGAACAATAATGGAGGTTATCGTCATCTAGCACCTTTCTTAGCAACATGTCATCTAAGCTGAGAAAATAAGGCTCTGGAAACGATATGGTTCCATGGAATCGGGGTTCTTGATCTGGGTTTTGGATTTGGAGAAGAGATAGATCCTGAGGTCTGAGATAAGTTTTCGCCCAGTTCAGTACGTATTTGGCTGGACGTTGAAAGTTTGTGTTTGTGTTTGAATAAGCAAATCAATGGTTGTATGCACCCATAAGGTGTATTAAGGGGGCGACACCGAAAAACGGGAGAAAAAGAGAAGACTGAGAGGGGCAGCGGCGGCGTGGCATTGGGGTGGCGGGCAGAGGGGGAGAGAGGAGGGAGAGGGAGAAGGGGAGGGGAGGGTAAATAATATTTTTTTATAATTTTTTAGAGTTAAAATAAAATATATATTGTTAAGACGAAATTGTCCCTGACGAGTTGATGGAAAACGAGGTTTGGACCAAAATAAACGATTTTTTTTTATAATGAAGTAAAAAAGTAATTTCCATATATATAATGAACTAAAATTATAGTTTACTCTATTTTTGAAAAAGTTTAGTAGAAAATTTGAAATGTTGCAATTGTATAGTTAGTGAGGTGCGTTCCCTAACTTTTGGGAATAGACGGCAACTGCAATGTTATTGTCGAATTTCATTAGGCATCTTTATATAAAAGTGGCCATATAACTAGAAGCCAAACTATGAAAAGCAAGAAGGGCTTCTCCCATTACTTTTCCAATGGGTATCCCACCAGTGTGGATTGTGGAACTGCTGTTGCTCTTATCACCATTGATATCAGCTCATCTTGGAGTCAAGAACATCTCTGATGCATCTCTTTTTCCTCCCAACTTCCTCTTTGGAACTGCATCTTCTGCATATCAGGTCTCCTATCCTATATGCTTCTCCGCCCACTGTCAATCTTTATTCTTTGATTGATTTCTTCATTTGCATAAAATCATGTTGAGAGAGTTTAAACCTGAAACAATACTAATCAAGAAACGATTTTTTAACTCTTACTGCAACTTTTTCAGTACGAGGGTGCCACCCTAACTGATGGGAAAGGTCCCAACAATTGGGATGTTTTTACTCACAACTCAGGTAAACTGATGAATTGATGTTTTCATGCCCCAAAAAAAAAAAAACCCTGAGTTGTAAATTTGCTCATAAATTATTATGGTATATTCTGCAGAGTTTGCTAGTGAGGGAAACAATGGAGATGTTGCTGTTGATCAATATCATCGTTACCAGGTATTCCAGACTAATAATCCCACTAAATCACCTCATTCTAGTTCAAGTTTCATCTCAACTCTTGTTTTCTTTCCTCTTTCTGGGAATTAGGAACATGTTGGTATTATGGCTTCTTTTGGACTCAACAGCTACCAGTTTTCCATCTCTTGGGCGCGAATTTTACCTAGTAATTCCAATTAATTAAAGGACTGATCTCTACTACTAAATAGCTAAATATGCTCAAACCTAACATCTTATTCACCACAGGAGGGCTATATGGAGGCATAAATCCTGCAGGAATCGACTACTATAACAACCTCATTGATGCTCTGCTCCTAAAAGGTTTGTCTTAATAACTATTGGAGAACATGGGCGGACGTAGACTTTAAATTTTTGGAGGGACGGAATTGCAGCGTCATTGAGGTCAGAATAACCTTATTAGGGAAAATTCTGACCGTTTTGAGGGGGCGGGCGCCCTCTGTTGCCATACTATACGTCCGCCCCTGATTGAGAAGACTGCCGTTCAACAAGATGCTTTTGAATTTGTTCCCTTTCCTAATGTTTACGTGCCCAACTTGTCAGGGATTCAACCATTTGTGGTACTGAATCACTTTGATGTTCCTGATGAACTAGAACAAAGATATGGAGCTTGGCTAAGTCCCAGAATAGTGTAAGCAATATGGAGCTTCATTTTAGTAATCCCAGATGTGCATGCTGAGCCTTTAAAATCACCTTTTAACATTTTCTTTCAGGAAAGACTTCAAATACTTTGCAGATATCTGTTTCAACAACTTTGGGGACAGGGTGAAGTATTGGGTGACATTCAGTGAACCAAATTTGTATATCGCAGCAGCCTATCGCTCCGGCGTTTTCCCACCGAATCGTTGTTCAAAACAGTTTGGATTTCATTGCAGCCAAGGAGATTCAGAGAAAGAGCCTTTCATTGCAGCACATAATTTAATCCTAGCCCATGCAGCTGCTGTTAAGACATACAAAACCAAGTACCAGGTGAAAACAAAGTGTTCCACATTTAGGAAATCCATGTTTCTGTTCTGTCTTATGGATTACACATTCACAAATCTCAACAGCTTTGCATATCTGAAAATGCGTTAGCATCTGTAGCAGCTATGTCTTCAAGAACTTAACCAGCCTGCAACTTTTTGCCCAGAAACAACAAGGCGGAAGTATCGGCTTCGTTGTGCAGACGGCTTGGTATGAACCCTTGAGCAACTCCACAGCAGACAAATCAGCTATAGAAAGAGCTCATTCTTTCTTTTCCAACTGGTACATAGACATTTTTACAACACACTACATTAAGGCCAATCAAAAACCGCTTCTCATGATTTTTCCTTATTTTCTGTAACTGGGATCAGGTTCTTGGATCCAATTATACATGGGAGATATCCAAAAGAAATGACTCATCTCCTAGGATCTACCTTACCAAGATTTTCGAAAAACGATTTAGAAGATCTGAAACTGGGAGTGGATTTCGTTGGCATCAATCACTACACCTCGTTGTACATTGGAGATTGCATGTATTCCTACTGCGAGCCACTACCTGGAACCACCAGGACAGAGGGTTACATCAGACAAACTTTCCATAAGGATGGCATTCCCATTGGAGAACTTGTAAGTCATATCACCACTTGAACATCTTCAATGCTTAGTTTTCATACCCATAAAAACACGCTCCAACTGCATTGGCTTCCCAAGACAGGGGATGTACCACTTCGATCTTACCCGCCAGGAATGGAGAAAACTGTTACCTATATCACAGAAAGATACAACAACATCCCGATATTCATTACCGAGAATGGTAAGTGCTCAAGTAATATTGAAATCGTTTCCATTTCTTTCAATGTATAACCGGATACACTCCTCATTTCCCCCTTTTTCCAGGCTACGGCGAGGCGACTAACCCAAACTCCACCTTTGAAGAATCACTGAATGATGACAAGCGAATACAATTCTTGAATGACTACTTGTACTATCTTTCAAGGGCCGCGAGGCAAGTCTACCAATTTATGAACTTTGGTGATGATGCCAAAAGTAGTGTAAATGATCTTTCTAATAATCTGATACCTGGAAACAGAAATGGAGCAGACGTTAGAGGTTACTTTGTTTGGACCTTGCTTGATGATTATGAGTGGCTAAAGGGGTACATCCGCCGATATGGACTGCACCATGTCGATCATATCACATTGAAGATCACTCCAAAAGCATCTGCAACTTGGTATAAGGAGTTCATTGCAAAGCACACAAGAAATTCTCAACTAGCACAATACTAGAAAATCCCGTCTTTTTGAAGACAGTGGAGGTGAACTTGGATGAAATCTAACAAATTTCATTCATAAAGATCAATTAGAAGAATGTCATAAAAGAATGAATCTGAATCCAGGAAAGGGACGATTCAATAAGTCTGGAACAGCCTCCAAAACTCTCATATTCTGTTTCTTTGAACTACCATCTAAGCTGTACAACATTTGATTACTTCTCTTTCCAAATTTTCTATTACAGATATTCAGTCCCTGAAAATTTACCAATTGCATCTCAGAAGTGTGTGCTCCAAATGTAGAAAAATAACTCCGATTGTGGACAAATTTGTTTAGGATGCTGAATGCCGAAGCTGGCAAGTCAGAAATATCGATAAGCCAAAAATCTCGTACCTCATCCAACAAAATCTATTCCCAGCTCTGCTCTATGTTGTTTTGGTACTTTTTGCAACACTAATAGGCATTATCTACCTCCACCAAGGTGATCCAGCTTCGTAAACGTGGTCTCCGTCATCCCACGAAATCTGACATGCCTGAAGACCAATAGCGACAGCAGGTTCTGTCCCATGCACTTTTTATCCACTCTTCAATTGTTTCTAATTTATCAGCCTGACCTGCATCTTGGATGCGATTCTTTCCAAAGGGATTAATCCCAGGATTTACCGCCTCAGCAGCAGCAGCTGGCATGTACATTGAGTCACCTACTATTGGTGCACCACAAGAGGCCAACTGTGCTCGGATCTGAATTTAATGACTAATATTTGTTAGTAAGATATTATTACCGCTGACGTACCTTACACTAAAAAGAATATTTGTTTATGAAATTTCAACTACTTTTGTCCGTCTTATCCACTCTTTTCCAGCTGGTTTTTGAAGCAACTTCAATCAAGAAAGTTGAAGTTCAGACATCAACATTAGATCATAAAGTGTATCACGAAAAAGGGACTATTACTGCAAAAGTTTAACAAGATTTTAAAATTTTCTTTCTACTGTATGTATTTGGCCCGTGGCTGAGCAAACTCTAGGGAGAGTAGTTCTGTGTTCTATCCATTATAAATGCCAAAGATGGGGCATCTGAGAAAGCGTTATATCTAAATGAAATTCTCAGCCCCGCAAAGTCATCTCTATGTCTATACCAAATTACTAATTTGCCTAACCACTAGAAACTCTCAGTATTCGAACAGAAATTTGATCACAGATGGTAAATGGTCAAACTGATGTCCTCCCAATAACTGTGTTTTGGTTGCAAACATCAAGTGCCATCACTGATCAAATTACCTTACCTCATTCCTTATTCCACAATATATATATATATATATAGAGAGAGAGAGAGAGAGTGAACGATGATACCTGATGAGTTCTACCTGTCAGAAGGTTGATCCTACACTCGTATGCAAATTCTTGACGAGGCCACTCACCGTCCTCGATCCCATATTTTCTTTCCACTTCACTAGGAGGCCAGGCAACCTTCTTGCACTCTAAGACCTCAAGCTTGCACAAATGCCATCCTTCAACAATATCTGCATGCCATTAGAGTGATTCAGGACATGTCTGAGATCAATCAACAAAGTTTGACTCTTCAAATGCACAGAATCCCCTACAGAAAGCATGTTCTAACCAAGAGCTTTAGAGCTCTCCTAAACAGTTCGGAAACCAAAAGTATGTCAGCCACACCCAAAATGTCCGATTGGGACATCTCGTCAAACAGATAGAAAGGGAAATCTCAATTTAAAGGATCATATTATCTTAAAGTCACCTTCGGAAACAAGCCTCGGTGCCATATTAATAGGGCGCATTTAGTGGGTAACAATTCCAATTGGCATTGGAGCAGCAGCAAGAGCAAGATAAAGCTTTTTTACGCTTTTCTCCTGATGAAATACTAAGGCCAACATTTGAAGAAAGGAAAAATCAGAAAAATATAAAAAGACTTAACTCTGAAAATCAAACAGACATTGCATAAGCCATTAACAGGAAGGCTGTAGTTTCTCCATTTTGTCGCTTCATTAAATTTGTCAGCAGAGGTTGGTGTTATGTTCTATCAGAGTCTTTAGAAATGTTCATTACCCTGATTTTTCCATGAAATGTTGAGCAAAATGACAATGGAAAAGAAAAGGTTGATTTCTGTAGCTTGGTACAGTTATCAATCTGATGGGTAGTCATCAATGGAGTAGATAATCCTAATGCACGAGTTGCAAATGTTGCACAACATTCTTCAATATTGTCAGTAGTTCCTCCAACCTGATGAAATAGACATGATGAGAACCACCTTATGACATACACAGCAGAGTCAGAAATAAAATTTTTCAGGGAAGCACTCTCAACATTTCCAAGAGTCAATATTAAGTCAACTGTCTAAACAATCCATAATAATGAAGAACAGACAAAGTAAGGTCCTCTTTGCCTGATTGTCATACATTCTAATAGACCAAATGTGCAAGTCTAAAGGATAGAAATACCTAGATGCAAAAGATTTTTTGTGGTTAAACGCAAATTGTTGCGGGCCTAGCAATGCAGCTACAGGTATTAAAGTTTAGACATTCAATCACAGAGAATATAAACTACTTCAACAAGAATAGGATAAATTATGTAGTCTTTTAATTTTGGTGTTTAAATTTTATTAGATTTTTCATCCGCAAAGGACTTGCAGTAGAGAATTGAGTACAGTAGAAAAATGATTTAAATATCAAATGATTAATGTAGAGGAAAAAATAATGTCCAAAAAAGCTCCGAAAAACAAGGATACGAACGTTGCTTGCCCTAGCACCATGGGTGGTGCTGGAGGGCGTGTCTCAGCGGCGCAAGAACCCCCCGGACAGCAGTTCCGAACAGCTTCAGCCGATCCAACGTGATAGATTGGTCAAAGGGCCGGATGCACTAAAGCAGAAGCACATTACCAACAGAACTTTCAATGCAATGCTCATTTTGCAATTCCTTGAAAACATAAGACCCGGCAACTCCATATTCAAACACCCTTCAAAGTGTGTGAGCCTAAAACATTTACAAAGGTTCAATAGAACTAATTTTTTGCACATACAAAGCTTCCAGAATACAGGTACAGTATATATTTTTCAGAGCTGTTCAGAGCTGCTATTGATAGTTAGCCATACGACAGAAATTTAACCTATACATATGAGTTTCTCAAACACCAATAGTTTAGTTTTCCAATCTAAATCTCTAGCCTAGCCTTGCTACAAGTCTAAATTCAGCCATGTTCTAGTTATACCAAAACTAGAAGCCTAACAGACAAGAACCCAGAAAATAAAATAGCTGGCTTTATTGAATCCATTAAAATGTTTAAACCACATAAGAAATATTCCAGCAACCACACAACTTAAAAGAACAAAAACAGAAACAAAAGAGAAACACACCAGTTTTCTCAGTTGAAGGAGATGCAACGCATTTTACTACAACCCCACAACTTTTCCCTTGGAGTGAAACCCTCTGGGTCCGGCAAATTCACATTTTCATATTATTTAATCAACCAAAATGTCAAACATAACTGATTCTAGGGTTCATTAACATGTCAGTGTAGTACCTAATCTCTATGAATTTGTTTTGTCCCAGAAAAGATGAGGCTGAGGAAGGGAGTGAGGTGAAAATATTATGATGAATCACAGATGTCATCTTTTGCTTTTCTTGCTTATTTAGAATGTTTCCGGTGATGTTACTGCGAAGCCCAGAAGAGCAGCCAATAACTAGCAGAGTGGGGAGTGAATGTAAGAACGTAGAAAACACAAGGCAGGAGTGAACAGTCAATTCAGGACTAATGTTCTTGAAAGTTTTCAGATTGTTAATTAGGGTCAACCATAAGACGTGATGTCGAAAATAATTTAAGGGTTGACAGTTAAATTGGCTTTTATTTATTCCACAAACTAGGAGTATAAAAAAGAGTAAATTCAAAAATTGGTTATCATACTATGGTCAGTTTCCAGTTTTGGTCATCATACTTTCAAAACTATTTTTACGGTTATTATACTTTCATTTTATTTTCAAAAAAGGTCACTCCGTCCATATTGGCTCTTAACCCTCTTAACGGAGCATTTTTTTGAGGGTATTTATGTCATTCTCATTTATTTTGCTTTCCAATTTCCATCCAGTAACGCGCTACATACTTAACAAGGGAGATCAGATCAGGATTATATAGACATCAGATCAGCGAATACTTGACATCAGATCAACAGACTATAGATATCAGATCAAGAATATAAAAGAAATCATACAGTAGAAATAAAACATACTTAACAATGAAGATCAGATCAGGATTATATAGACATCAGATCAGGGAATACTAGACATCAGATCAACAGACTATAGATATCAGATCAAGAATATAAAAGAAATCATACATTAAAACTAAAACATACTTAACAAGGGATATCAGATCAGGATTATATAGACATCAGATCAGCGAATACTTGACATCAGATCAATAGACTATAGATATCAGATCAAGAATATGAAAGAAATCATACAGTAGAATTAAAACATATTTAACAAGGGATATCAGATCAGGATTATATAGACATCAGATCAGTGAATACTTGACATCAGATCAACAGACTATAGATATCAGATCAAGAATATAAAAGAAATCATACAATAGAACTAAAACATACTTAACAAGGGAGATCAGATCAGGATTATATAGACATCAGATCAGCGAATACTTGACATCAGATCAACATAATGATGTAACGAATGTTTTTTAACTTAAGAATTTGTTTGTATTTATTTTTTGGATAGTTGATGTGTATGGATTTTTCTTCCAATTCACATGAATGTATGTAAAATGCTCTTTTATTTTGTACTGGATTGCAACTAATTTTTTTTGTATAAATAATAATAATTATTTATACAAATGAAATATTAATTATTTATACAAAAAAAATTTGGTTGCAATCCAGTACAAAATAAAAGAGCATTTTACATACATTCATGTGAATTGGAAGAAAAATTCATACACATCAACTATCCAAAAAACAAACACAAACAAATTCTTAAGTTAAAAAACATTCGTTACATCATTATGTTGATCTGATGTCAAGTATTCGCTGATCTGATGTCTATATAATCCTGATCTGATATCCCTTGTTAAGTATGTTTTAATTCTACTGTATGATTTCTTTCATATTCTTGATCTGATATCTATAGTCTGTTGATCTGATGTCAAGTATTCGCTGATCTGATGTCTATATAATCCTGATCTGATCTCCCTTGTTAAGTATGTTTTAGTTCTAATGTATGATTTCTTTTTTATTCTTGATCTGATATCTATAGTCTGTTGATCTGATGTCTAGTATTCCCTGATCTGATGTCTATATAATCCTGATCTGATCTCCATTGTTAAGTATGTTTTAGTTCTACTGTATGATTTCTTTTATATTTTTGATCTGATATCTATAGTCTGTTGATTTGATGTCAAGTATTCGCTGATCTGATGTCTATATAATCATGATCTGATCTCCCTTGTTAAGTATGTAGCGCGTTACTGGATGGAAATTGGAAAGCAAAATAAATGAGAATGACATAAATGCCCTCAAAAAAAGGCTCCGTTAAGAGGGTTAACAGCCAATATGGACGGAGTGACCTTTTTTGAAAATAAAATGAAAGTATGATGACCTTAAAAGTAGTTTTGAAAGTATGATGACCAAAACTGAAAACTGACCATAGTATGATGACCAATTTTGGAATTTACTCTATAAAAAAACATAAAAGATACCACCCCTTTGGATATACAAGATTAAAAAAAATGAAAACAAATTCATAATTTTTCAAATTAATGTATATCCATCCTGCACAGAAATCAAAACATGAAAAGAGATGTGACACAAGTTCCAAATATAATTATTTAATAACAGTCTCCAAAAAGAAAGATAGTGCTAATACCATATACGAGCATATGATTCTTTGAACCCTTGCGAAAAGGGTTGTAAGCTGTTTCTCTTCCTCCTTGATCACCTGGGTGATCGAACCGATTCTCTGGATTGATCCTCAGTCAAGTCTGATATGAAGTTGGAGGCGATTCTACAAAACTTGGGCAACCTAAAATCAGCAATCCAGTGATAGGATCGTTCATAGGAAATTAATCAAATGGAGATTTGAAAAGTTTTCTCAGAGGAATTTTGATTTGGCTGCAAAGTAGTCAGCATAGTGAGCCAGACTTGCCCGATCAACTCCTCCTTATATATATATATATATATATATTGCTGACACGACACGATAATCCGACACGGACACGATACGAAAAAAAGCGGGTTAGGGTTGAGATTTTTGACACGTATAATAAATGGGTCGGGTTTGGGTCGACACGTTTAAATAGCGGGTCGGGTTTGGGTCGACACGACGGGTTGGCGGGTTGACACGTGAACCTGTTAAGAAAATATTTTTTAAAAAATTAAATTTTATAACCTTAATAATTGATGAAACTTCCAAATTCCCAGATCAAAAATTCAACAAGACTTCTTATGGTGGTATTTTGTTATTTAAATTTTCTAACTGTAATTACCTTTGGATTTTATTTATTTTGGTTGGATTGAATTGGATTTTGGTTTTATTAGGAAGAATTTAAATTGATGAAATTTATGTTGATGTCATGTATAAGAATGTTATGGTTAAATTTAAATTGATGGATTTGAATTTGATAGATACAAATTTTAGATGGTGTTATTATAAATAAACATGTATGTTTTAGGCTCCGTTTGATAAAACTTAATTTAAGGTCTGAAGTCTGAATTCTGAAGTCTGAATCCATTAAGTTAGCTTTGTTTGATAAAATTAGAAAATATGTCTGAAATCTGAAGTCCGAATTATGAAGTCTGAATTACAAAATAAGTTTATAAAATTTTAAATTTTAAATTAAATCACCTTATTCTTTTAAAAAAATATTAGAAACATATTTTTTTAATATATAACATAATTTTTAAGATGTGTAATTTTTTACATAATACTGTGAAATTCTACTAATAAAAATATTTAAAAATTTTTAATAATAAATTAGAATGTTATTATTATTTTAAAACTAAAATATTAATTAAATAAATATCACATATTAATTAAAATTATAAAAAAATAAAAAATCCATGTCATAAATATATTTTTTATTTATTTAAATGATAAAATATTTTTTTAAAAAAATATTTAATAAATACAAATTATTTAAAGAAAAAACTAAAAAGAATAATAAATATTGAAAATAAGAAAAAATTTGCAACCAATTCAGTTCAGCAATAAATGATTCGCCAATCACTTATTTTTAGACTAACAATTGTACTTGCAATTCAGACCCACTTAATTTCTTAAAACTTTGAATTATAGTTATCAAATACGCTTAATTATTAAGTACTTAATTAAAAAAAGTTTTTAATTCATTAAGTCAGAAACAAGTTGAGTTATCAAACGCTCTTAATCAATTAAGTACTTAATCTATTTAGAATAAGTACTGAATTAGTTTATCAAACAGACCCTTATTCATGATTTGATATTCTACAATGGATCACCAAATTATGGCCAGGTGAGTTTATATAACCATAATCCTTTCTAACTAAGATTTATTTTTAATTTACTGGATAAAAAATTTTCATGAGAATTGATTTTTTACGTGCCCACTGCACAAACTGTGGGCAGGTTATTTTATGTAACCATAATCTTTTTTTTTTTTTTTGGGTACAAAGTGGGAGGCATAAGCCTAGATTAAGTTGCAGCTACATTTCTAGAATGAGTCCCATTCTTCAAATCAGCCATCAGGAGGTTCCTCCAACCATTGACATCTCATCGGTTGAGAACTTGCACGTTTCGCCAAATCGTCCGCCGCAGAGTTTGCTTCGCGGTAAATATGACTGATCCTTACTTCCCAAGTCCTCTCCAGTAGCCTGCTAATGCCTCTAACCAAATTAGTTCTGTCACCAACCTGCTCTTGAACATGTTGCAACAAGTGAACGGCTTCTATGTTGTCGAGCTCCAACAATAATTTCCTAATACCGTAATTCCATGCCAAATGAAGGCCATGAAATGCTCCCCACAGCTCGGCTTGGAGAACATTGCACATCCCAACATTGGCTAAGAACCCAGCAATCCATTCCCCACTGTTGTTTCTGAGCAGCCCTCCCGCAGCAGCCTCTCATCGCAGCGATCTTGAAGCATCAACATTGAGTTTCGTCCATTCTACAGTCGGTGGTTGCCATCCAATAGTTCTTGGCTCACGAACAAGGCCTACGACACCCAATTTCTTGGATTGTTTCCTTGCTTCAAAGATCGCTAAAACCTTGAGTTGTATCTCTTTCCCCACTTGTGCTGTTGTTTTTTTTATTCCTTCAAAAATCCAATTGTTGCGCTCTTGCCAAAGTTTCCAAATTGTCACCCCAAAAAGCAGTGTCCATTCCTCCGTCACATAATCCTTCTGTTTCAAATTCAGTTGCAGCCATTCATGTGTTTCCAATGCCGCATTCCCCCTTACACGCACCGCTGGCCATAGTTCATTCCAGACCCCCTCTGCCCTATTACAATCCCTGAAGACATAAAGTACAGTTTCAGCTCCTACTCCGCAGAGTTCACAAGTTGGGCTGTTATGCATGTGGCGTCGGTACCTCTCCCAGTTCGTCATGAGCCGTTCCTTTGCTACCAACCAAAGTGTCTGCCTCATTCTTTGTGGTCCATTCCACGACCATATAGTCTTCCAGATATCCCCAACATTTTCTATCAGCTCCGGACTTAACATTTCATAAGCTGATTTTGTTGAAAACATGCCGTTTGGAGAAACCGTCTATGACGTCCTATCTTCACCTGCTTCCGGGTCTGGCGGAAAAATCGCCGCAATTTTCTGCAGTGCATCTTCAGGGAGTAACGAGCAAAAAAGATTCCAACTCCATTGTCCCAAACTACTTGAGAAATGCTCCACTTTGAGGTTTTTTAATTCCTCAGGGATTGCCGATGTGACTAATGTCTCCAGTGGTTCCATATTCGGTACCCAGGGATCCTCCCAAAATCTCACTTTTTTCCCATTCCGCACTTCCCACCGTAGACCCTTCTTCAAATTTCCCCATACTTTCCCAATTGCCCCAATAATTGCTGACCCTTTAGGAAGTGTCTCTTTTCCCCACAATGCATCATGTGTGATACCATACTTTGCCTTGACCCACAAAGCTTCTGGCTTGGTCAAAAGTCCCCACCCGAGCTTTATAATCATAGCTTCATTCATCCGTCTTTGGCATTTGAAACCCAAACCACCCAACTTCTTGGGTAGACAAAGATCCTCCCACTTCACTAGACTTAGCTTAATTTTGTTCACCTCTGAGCCCCATACAAAATTTCTACATTTCCTCTCCAACCCTTCACACACTTGATTTGGCAGCCAAGCTGTTTGTATTGAGTAGATTGGCAACTCGCTGACGACAGATTGAGCTAAAGTAACTCTCCCTGCCATGGACAATGTTGAGGCTTTCCACCCTGCCAATCTTTTCTCTGCTTTGTCTAGAATGGCTCCGAAGGTTGAGTTGGAGACCCTCCCATGAAGCAGTGACATCCCTAAGTAATCACCCAGGTCTGCCACTTCCTGAAATCCTATAGACTCAGCAATAATTTTCCTTCCTTCAGTGCTTACGTTGGGTGAGAAAAATACTCTTGTCTTTGCCTGACTAACTTTGAGTCCTGAGTGTTCACAAAACTTCTGTAGAACCTCCTTCACTATGTTACCTTGGATGACTGAAGCCTCTGCAAACAAAAGTAAATCGTCAGCAAACATAAGAAAAGGAACTTTAATCTTACCTCTTCCCACATTTATAGGACTCCATCTGCCTTCCTCCACGTTTCTATTAATAAGCTGTGCGAGCCTTTCCATGCAGAGAACGAAAAGGTACGGCGAAAGTGGGTCTCCCTGTCTGACTCCCCTCGATGGCTTGAATTCTTCTGTCGGTGATCCATTCCATAATAGTTGCATCGTTGCGGACTCCACACAGGACATAATGCAATTCACGACCTTGATTGGGCACCCTGCCAGCTGCAAGGTTTCCCTAAGAAATTCCCAGCTGAGGTAGTCGTAGGCTTTTTCCAAATCCACTTTGATCACCATATATCCATTCATTCCAGTTTTCCTACGCATCGTGTAAACCAGTTCCTGCGCAATAATCACATTATCAGTGATATATCTACCAGGAATAAAACTCACCTGCGCTGGACCCACCAGCTTGGACATTAATGGTTGTAATCTTTGCACTATGACTTTGGTTGCCATCTTATACACCACATTTAGGAGACTTATTGGTCAGAACTCCCTCAGTCTACCAGGCTGCTCCACTTTAGGGATCAATACTATCAATGTTTTATTCAGTTCTACTGGCATGATACCTTCATTTATGATCCCTTGGATCACGCGAAAAACAGCCTTTCTCACTCTAAGCCACTGTGATTGAAAAAATAAAGCATTTAGACCGTCCACCCCCGGAGCCTTGAGTGGGTGCATTGATTTTAGTGCCCTCACCACTTCCTCCATTCTAACATCCTCAGCTAGCGCTACCTCTTCTAAGGGTTCCAGAGCCGAAAATGTAGCCCAACCAGTTCCAGCTACACTACCCTCCAAGGGAGCCATATATATGTTCCTGAAAAACTCTGTAGCCATCTGCTGGAGCTTAGAGATGTCCGAAACCCACTCACCATTTTCATCCTGCAGTCTTAATATTTTGTTCCTTCTTCTTTGAACTTTCACCATCCTGTGATAAAATGCCGTATTTCTGTCGCCATAAAGATTCCACTCTCTCTGAGATTTTTGTATTAAAAGTAGCTCTTCTTGGGTCATGACTTCTTCTAATTCCTTGGTCAACTGTTCCTCAAGATCCCTTAGACGGGTTGTGGTATAATTTTGTAATTCTTTCTGCACTCCCCCCAACCTCGCAAGAAGTCTCTTTTTTCTTTTAAAAATATTTCCAAACACCCTATAGTTCCATTCTCTCGTCTTTTGTACAAACCGATTAATGTTTTCTTCATAGCTACTCCTTGCGTCCCAACACCTCTCAACCATATTTCCAAAGTCCGGGTGAGTTAGCCAAGCCGCCAAGAATCGAAAAGGCTTTGTCCTCACTTCCCCAGATGATGTAGGATTAGAGAATTCCACTGCTATTGGTACATGATCTGAATTTAGCCTTGGTAAGTGCCACACAAAACCATTAGGAAAGTACTTCATCCAATCCCCATTACACACAAAGCAGTCCAGCTTTTCTTCCACCCTGCCTCTACTGTCCTCCCTTACCCATGTAAACTTCCCACCGTCTGTTGGCACCGCAATCAGCTGATTTCTAAACAACCAATCTATAAATCCTTTGCAGATACAGCTCCTTTTATCCGATCCTCCCCACTTTTCATGCAATCTCAATAGACTATTGAAGTCCCCTCCCAATAACCAAGGGCCCTCTGTCTCATCTGCTACTAGATTCAGAGCATTCCACATGGACTGTCTTTCCTGTTGACGTGGACTGGCATAAACCACTGTTACAAAACAACGTCTACTTCCTATCAATACCATAGCATGAATAAATTGTCTATGACATTTTAGGATAGACACCTCCACTGTACTTCTCCATAGTAACCAAATTCCTCCCGAAAAACCAGACGTTTCAATCCTGAAAGAGCGACCAAAACCACTCTTTCTAATGAACTCATCTGCCTTTTCTCCGCTTATCCTCGGTTCCAAAATACCCACCACATCCGGCATGACCTGTTTGTTAATTGTGGAGAAAGTACGCCTCAACTCTGGCGACCCTGCCCCCTGTACATTCCAGGTAAGAATAATCATAGAAAAATAAACAAAGAAAAACGAAACCAGAAGTGAACAAGACATCCAACAAACAACAAATGCATGGGTACGCCGCCTAAAAGGTGGCAGGTACCCCTGTACCCAAAGTGACCGCCATTGTCGCATTAGTGGGTTCCGGCCCTAGTCCATCCTCACGTGCCATGAGATTATCCTCAACCATGGCTTCCCCGTCCGGTGGTCTAGTTGAGCTTCCCGTATGCCCCAGATCACCAATTCCATGCTTAGAAGTTGCTGCATAGTCCTGCTGCAAACCTTCCATCGGTTGCGCTTCCACTATTTTATAAGCCTTGTGGTGATTATGGTCCAGCCCAGTGGGCACTTCAAATTCTTCCAATTGTGCTGCCACGAATGTGCCAAATACACCTTGTTTTACTGCCTTTCCCTTATCCCCCTGTTTTATTCCTATTGACCCAACAACTTCTGTACCACTTTTTTGCAATTTACCAGTATCAAACCCTTTTGTAGTTGCTGTTCCTTTCCCATTTGAATTTCCTGTGGACGAATTGCTCGTCTGCCCTTTTCCTTGAGGATTCTTTCGATTATTTCCTTTATTGCTTCCTGCCTCTTTCAGTTCATCTTTGCCACCATTCCCAGTTCTAAACTTTCCCATGGCCTCCCTCACTCGCATTTCCCCTTGCGTCTCCTTTACCCCTTCATTTTGCTCATCGGGCTCTTCCACTGACAGATTCGCAAATCGTGAGCCCACCGTTTGCATTCCTCCACCCTGTCCCTTATTATTCCCTTGCTCCCTAGCGCCCCCTATCGTTGGCCCTCTTCCTCTATGTTGCACTCGTAGCCAAGGGCCAAAAACCCCTCCGTCATTCTTTTCCGAGCACATTGCTCCCGTTTCAGCAGTACCTTCCGATTGCTCACTTTTCTTCGGACAATTTGGAGTTCCATGTCCAAAACAACCGCATGCATAACAAATGTATGGTAAATTCTCATATTGGACCCACTGATCAACTCTATTCAACTCAAAAACAGCACAAATTGGTTTAGAAAGGTCGATTCTTACCGCCAAGCGTGCAAACTGCCCTCTAGATCGAGCGGCCGTTTGATGGTCTATTTTTAGCACTTTCCCAACCATCTCACCCACTTTCTTAAAAACATCCGACTTATACAGATGTACAGGAAAAGCAGGAAGACGAATCCATGATATCACTGAGGACACCTTGTTCTCCATTGGATTAAATTTCGGTGACCAAGCCTCCACGTGAAGGCAGTGGCTCATCACAATATAAGGGCCTCCCGTTAGAATATTCACCATGTCTTCGTTGTTCTTAAGCCGGATCAGAAAGTAATTGTTCGCCAGATCCATTAAGTCGCATCCCGCCATGCAGGGCCACAAAATGGATAATCTGTTGTATAGCGTAGTGAAAAAGACCGTCCGCCCCATCACTTTCACGACTACGGCGTGCTTCCATTCCTCCATGCACCTTTGAATATAAGACTCTGATATTGTCATGGACGGTTTGGCTGCACCCAATTCCACCCTGATTTCTTTCTCAATTCCCAGTTCAGATGAACTATCTCCAACATCAGACTCAGCGTCTGATTCCACCAATACATGTGGCTTATTCTGATTCAATGCATCCCGAAAGCTTGTCCCCTTTCTGATCTCCACCCCATTTACTGAATGTGGCTTCGGCGAATTGACCACTACCGGTCTCGTATCAGAGCCCTCCTCTGCTCTACGGCGTTTAGAATATCGCCCAACAGATCCCTTCCCAACTGCTTCCCGACGAAGAGGGGGAAATTGCCCGGAATCGATATCCGGTGGTTCCTCTGCCGTGCCCATGTGACCGTTAGGATCGTGTTTCTTGCTAGGGTTGTCAGAAGGGTTTTCCATTGTCAGAATCGAACTTCATGTGATCTTATGTAACCATAATCTTTAGTAACTAAGATCCATTTTTAATTTATTAAATTAAGTTTTTACAAGTGTCCAAATTTTCTGATCAAACAAGGGGCAAGAAAAAAAAGCATTTATGAGAATCTTGGGAAGGCAAGTTCAAAACTCAAAGGTGGTAAAATTAGCAGCTCTTCATGAGGTGAACGGAGGATAACAAAATTTCATGGGAATTGATTTTTCATGTAGACAGGACAAACTGTGTACATGTTAGTTTATATAACCATAATCCTTAGGAACTAATATCCATTTTTAATTTACTAAATTAAGTTTTTACATGTGTCCAAATTTTCCAATCAAACAAAGCATTTATGAGAATCTTGGGGAGGCAAGCTCAAAACTCAAAGATGGTGAAATAAGCAGCTCTTGATGAGATGAATGGTGAGTAAAAAAATTTCATGGGAATTGATTTTCAGGTGCGCAATGGACAAACTGTGGGCAGATTAGTTTATATAACCATAATCCTTAATTAACTAAAATCCATTTTTCATTTACTAAATTAAGTTTTTACATGTGTCCAAATTTTCTGATCAAACAATGGGCAAAAAGAAGCATTTATGAGAATCTTGGGGAGGCAAGCTCAAAAGTTAATGGTTGTGAAATTAGCAGCTCTTGAGGTGAATGGAGGATAAAAAATTTCAAGAGAATTGATTTTTCAAGTGCGCACTGGACATCTGCAACCACGCGTGAATACTGTTAGACATTAAACTAAATTTCAACTTTCCTGTAGCAACTAAGTGGGAATGAGCTTGTATGCAGTTTGTTTGTTTGTATTTTGTGTGAATGAATCACTGAATGATGACAAGCGAATACAATTCTTGAATGACTACTTGTACTATCTTTCAAGAGCCATGAGGCAAGTCTACCAAATTATGAACTTTGGTGATGATGCCAAAATTAGTGTAAATGATCTTTCTAATACTCTGATTACCTGGAAACAGAAATGGAGCAGACGTTAGAGGTTGCTTTGTTTGGACCTTGCTTGATGATTATGAGTGGCTAAAGGGGTACATCCGCCGATATGGACTGCACCATGTCGATCATATCACATTGAAGAAGATCACTCCAAAAGCATCTGCAACTTCGTATAAGGAGTTCATTGCAAAACACACAAGAAATTCTCATCTAGCACAATACTAGAAAATCCCGTCTTTTTGACGACAGTGGAGGTGACTTTGGATGAAATCTAACAAATTTCATTCATAAAGATCAATTAGAAGAATGTCGGAAAAGAATGAATCTGAATCCAGGAAAGGGGTGATTCATAAGTCTGGAGCAGCCGCCTCCAAAACTCTCATATTCTGTTTCTTTGAACTACCATTAAAGCTGTACAACATTTGATTACTTCTCTTTCCAAATTTTCTATTAAAGATATTCAGTCCCTCATAATTTACCAATTGCATCTGAGAAGTGTGTGCTCCAAATGTAGCATGTCAGAAATATCGATAGCCAAAAGTCTTGTACCTCATCCAACAATATCGATATCCCAGGCTCTGTGTTGTTTTGGTACTTTTTGCAACACTAATAGGCATTATCTACCTCCACCAAGGTGATCCAGCTTCGTAAAAGTGGTCTTCGTCATCCCACGAAATCTGACATGCCTGAAGACCAATAGCGACAGCAGGTTCTCTCCCATGCACTTTTATCCACTCTTCAATTGCTTCTAATTTATCAGCCTGACCTGCATCTTGGATGGGATTCTTTCCAAAGGGATTAATCCCAGGATTCACGGCCTCAGCAGCAGCAGCTGGCATGTACATTGAGTCACCTACTATTGGAGCACCACAAGAAGCCAACTGTGCTCGGATCTGAATTTAGTGACTAATATTTGTCAGTAAGATATTATTACCGCTGAAGTAGGTTACAGTAAAAAGAATATTTGTTTATGAAATTTCAACTACTTTTGTCCGTCTTATCCACTCTTTTCCAGCTGGTTTTTGAAGCAACTTCAATCAAGAAAGTTGAAGTTCAGACATCAACATTAGATCATAAAGTGTATCAGGAAAAAGGTACTATTACTGCAAAAGTTTAACAAGATTTTAAAATTTTCTTTCTACTGCATGTATTTGGCCCGTGGCTGAGCAAACTCTAGGGAGAGTAGTTCTGTGTTCTATCCATTATAAATGCCAAAGATGGGGCATCTGAGAAAGCGTTATATCTAAATGAAATTCTCAGCCCCGCAAAGTCATCTCTGTCTATACCAAATTACTAATTTGCCTAACCACTAGAAACTATCATTATTCAAACAGAAACAAAGGCCAAAGTAAGAGCAAAAGAAATTTGATCACAGAGATAGTAAATGGTCAAACTGACGTCCTCCCAATAACTGTGTTTTTGTTGCAAACATCAAGTGCCATCACAGATCAAATTACAAATTACCTTACCTCATTCCTTATTCCACAATATATATATATATATATATATATATAGAGAGAGAGAGAGAGAGGGAGTGAACGATGATACCTGATGAGTTTTACCTGTCAGAAGGCTGATCCTACACTCGTATGCAAATTCTTGACGAGGCCACTCACCGTCCTCGATCCCAAATTTTCTTTCCAATTCACTTGTAGGCCAGGCAACCTTCTTGCACTCTAAGACCTCAAGCTTGCACAAATGCCATCCTTCAACAATATCTGCATGCCATTAAAGTGATTCAGGACATGTCTGGGATCAATCACCAAAGTTTGTCTCTTCAAATGCACAGAATCCCCTACAGAAAGCAATTAAGTTCTAAACAAGAGCTTTAGAGCTCTCCCAGACAGTTTGGAAACCAAAAGTATGTCAGCCACACAAAACATGTACGATTGGGACATCTCATCAAACAGATAGAAAGGGAAATCTCAATTTAAAGAATCATATTATCTTAAAGTCACCTTCGGAAACAAGCCTCGGTGCCATATTAATGGGGCGCATATAGTGGGTAACAATTCCAATAGGCACTGGAGCAGCAGCAAGAGCAAGATAAAGCTTTTTCACCCTTTTCTCCTGATGAAATACAAAGACCAAAATTTGAAGAAAGGAAAAATCAGAAAAATATAAAAAGACTTAACTCTGAAAATCAAACAGACATTGCATAAGCCATAACAGGAAGGCTGTAGTTTCTCGATTTCGTCCCTTCATTAAATTTGTCAGGAGAGGTTGGCGTTACGTTCTATCAGAGTTATAAGAAATGTTCATTACCCTGATTTTTCCATGAAACGTTGAGCAATACTCTTTTGACCTAGCAAGAACAACACTGCAAAATGACAATGGAAAAGTAAAGGTTGATTTCTGTAGTTTGGTAGTAAGTGCAAAACTCAGAGACTGAACACAATGTACCAGCCTTCAGTACAGTTATCAATCTGATGGGTAGTCATCAATGGAGTAGATAATCCTAATGCACGAGTTGCAAATGTTGCACAACATTCTTCAATATTGTCAGTAGTTCCTCCAACCTGATGAAATAGACATGATGAGAACCACCTTATGACATACACACCAGAGTCAGAAATAAAATTTTTCAGGGAAGCACTCTCAACATTTCCAAGAGTCAATAGTAAGTCAACTGTCTAAACAATCCATAATAATGAAGAACAGACTAAGTAAGGTCCTCTTTGCCTGATTGTCATACATTCTTATAGACCAAATGTGCAAGTCTAAAGGATAGAAATACCTAGATGCAAAAGATTTTCTGTGGTTAAACGCAAATGGTTGTTGGCCGAGCAATGCAGCCACAGCTATGAAAATTTAGACATTCAATCACAGAGAATATAAACTACTTCAACAAGAATAGGATAAATTATATAGTCTTTTAATTTTGGTGTTTAAATTTTATTAGATTTTCCATCGGCAAAGGACTTGCAGTAGAGAATTGAGTACAGTAGATCACGCATTCTTCAGCTTCATAGCAACCTAGCCGAATGTAGTGAGGATTGTAAACACAAAAACTAAAATATTGAACCATATCATACATACTGATGTACCAGCCGGCTTATCCAGAACCACATATGATTCAGTAACAGCAATAATTCTTGACCTCCAATCAATTTCATAACACCTGATCATGGCAGAAAATAAATATAATTAAACTAGTAAGGCAGAAATAATAATGTGTAGGTAAACAAATTATAAAATTTTACCTAGGAAAGCGTTTTGGGTGCACATGAACACGTAAATAGGTGCCAACTTCAACAAATTCATCAACCGATGTTATCCTAAAAGTTTTTTGTGCTTCTCGAAAAGTTTTCCCTTTAATGGAGGCTCTCTTTTTGAGAACTGATGGAGCTGTATATTTTTCATATAATTTTACCTGCTCTGGTGTCGCAGTAGGAGGCGGCTTGGGACATACCAAAGCATAATAAACAGCTCCAAAATGAATAAGATCTGAAACAAACCTTTGGAGATAAAATAAAAATTATTCAACATGCAGTTCATTTGACTCAGTAGAACCTTGGGGGTCTTTTCAGAAAATGAGGAGGAACTCACAGTGGAGGAAGATCTAATGATCTACTAATATACTGAAGCACAGGCCCTCCTTCCTTAACAACTAAGTGTTCTACTCTTGGTCTGCCATTCTGTGAGGGGCATGGTAGTAGGCGACCATAATGAATAGAGCTGATTCAAAACAAATCGAAAGCAAGTGACCACAGATTGGCATGAAGAAAGAAAATCCAAGGCGGGGGAAATAATACTATATTAATTTTAAACAAAGAGTTCATAAACTTCTAATACGGATGCAAAACAGCTATTCGCAAACTTGTATGGGATATGATCAAAAAACAAAATACAATTATATATTAGAAAAGGTGCAAGAACTATCCTTGCAAACGCCATGAAAGTACCTGATGGATGACATGTTGTACACATCAACCAAATTAGATAAGGATGCAAATACCATATCTATACCATATTTGGTTATGTTTACATTTTTTTCACATTCACATTATTACCCTAAACAACAAGCCCCTCCACCCTCCAAAAGCAGAAGAGTAAAAGGAAAGCAGAACGTTGGTAATATTACTACAACACTGAACCCCTTATCCCACTATTTAGGATTTGTTACATGGTGTTCTTTCGTCATCTTTAAACCTATGATGTCTTTTTTAATATTCTTGCCAAGAAATTGTAGGTCTTTCCCTCCCCTCAATAACATAACATAAATAATTGAAATGATTAGTATACACTGGATTGTATTGACTCAAACATGAAAACAAATAAAAAAGAAAAGGATACTGAAAGAGAAGCTACTGACGACAGCTTAAGAAGGATAAACCAATAACACCTATAAAAGTTTTATCTTAATGTAGCCTTCCATTTTCCATTTGCAATCTAACGAAAGCACAATTCATATCATCCAACAACACAATAAGTCAACCATAAAAAACAATCTAAACAAAATTGAAACTCTAGGCTATATACTATCCACAGTTCATCAAGCATTCCCAAGAGTAACCAAAACGAAAACTTGTCATTTAACAAAACCACAAACAACAATGTGATTACAACAACATAGTTGAGGAAAAGATTAGCAATACCCATTTGAGGAAACAGCATAAGGATGTGATTCAACATCTGAAGAAACAGCATGCTCAAAGCTTAAGCTACCAATCTGGCTTCTATAACGTGAATTCCAGGTGTGAAAGGCGGACTTTTGGTGGCGGTTTTTTGAACAAATATGAGCTGAGGCAAACACGTGGACGAGCCTGATAGTCGTAAAAGAGGTCCTGCTGCGAGTTGTAGTCCATAGAAGCGAAATCGAAGAAGTGGTATTTGTAAGTATTGAAGCTAAGGCTGCTGTGACCGTGGTGGCAGCCATGGTGATTGTTGCGGAACTTGTGGTGGCACTTCTGGGTTTTTCATCTACTGAGGTTTATCAACATAGCATCATCAGACTTATGCTACGTTGCCGTTTTGATACTTGAGCATTTGAACTAATTTTTGCGGGGAAAATTGCAGTTTTGGTCCCTTTTCAAAGTAATTTTTTTTTTTTTTTATATCCGTGGGAACCAAAGTAGGTTGACTAGGCACGTGCTTGACTTAGCACATGTGTAGCTTCTTTGGCGAGGGAGATAGCAATGCACTGTGGTGGTTCTTTCAGCAAATGCAGGCCCATTGGCAAGTTAAGCGCAAATTTAACAAGGTGATCAGCGCAATTATTTGTTGTACGGCTCTTGAATTGGATTCGTACATGGTTGATCTTAGTTGCCAGTTCAGCAATCTGCCGTACTATATTCCTGTGAGCATTCTCGGATGGCTTGGCCATTGTGAGCAACTAGACCGCTGTTTCGCAATCTGATTCAATGATGATATTTTCTCTCTACAGTTGCATCACTAGTTAAGACCGTTCTAGATTGCCCATAGTTCTGTGAGAAGGGGGGAGCTTTCTCCTATGTTTGCTACAAAGCCTGCGATCCATTTGCCTTGGGAGTTCCTAGCTATCCCCGCTGCGGCAGAAATCCTTGTAACAGAGGACGAGGCCGCATCAGCGTTAATTTTGGTCCATCCCAAATTTGGAGGTTGCCAGATTTCATTAGGCCGCATTACGTATTCAATCAATTCTTTGTATGTGTTCTTGGTGACTTTTCCATGTATCAGAGGTGCTCTTAGGTATCGACCGAGATCGTTGACAAGTTTAACCCCTAGCTCCGAGCTAAGTTATAGAGCCCTTTCCATGTCTATGTTGGGGGAGATATAAACCAATGATTTTTCTTTGCTTATTGCCTGACCAGAGTAGTCACAAAAAGTTTGTAGGACTCTATTGATAGTGGCGACTTGTTGATGTGAGGCTTCACCGAAAAGAATAAGGTCGTCAGCAAAGAACAAGTGTGAAAATGTAGTTGGGTTTGGGCCGAAGTGGAAAGGTTTCCACTGGTCTGTAGAAACCTCTGAAAGATTATCTGCCTTGGACCAGTCAAAAATTCACTTTTGTGTTACGCATTCCAGAATCGGAACTCTTGACCAGGCCTAAGGTCTAGCACAATCGTTATTCCAATCCTTACTTGAAATAACATTGCGCAGGATCTTAGCTTCTACTTGTTCTATTTGTCATACAACAATAAATTCCTAATTAAAACAGAAGTTTAAGAATTACCTTTTGAAGCGTGTACTTAGGTGATCGCTTGTATGAATCAAGACCAACTCGTACAATGTGTGGGCAACGAACCAACGATCAGCAATTTAGCACAAACCCATCGGAGAAAACCAACTATAAGTCGCCAGAAAATTCAGACCAAACGCCGCCGGTCTCGCATGAGATTCATGTGCCGACCGAGAAGACTCCACACGCACCGCCGCACAAGAGTCACGCACCGCCGACTTTCGATGAAACCGGCCGCCAACTTTTCTTGAAGAATATGCTGCCGCTGGGAATCTTGAAAGTCGACTTTAAGGGAGTACTCTTGGTTTCTCTCTCTAGACTTTCTCTCTCTCTAAATTTCTTAAATTATGAAACTATGAAATTGTGTATTGTCAATTGCTAATCTCTTGTCTATTTATAGAGTTACAAGAGAGACCCCAAGTTGGTTTATGATTGGTCTTCCTAATGGGTTTAGGATTATTAATTAGTTTCCAAATCCAATTAGGTTCCAAATCTAATAGGATTTTCAAATCCAAATTGGTTTCCTAATCTCTAGGATTTCCTAATTTCAATTGAACTTTAAGACTTAATTAATTAATTAAATAATTTCACTTTGTTAATTACTTAATTAACCCTTAGGAATAATTAATTAAATAATTAATTCTACTTTATCAATTAACCCACTACATAATTAATCGTACCACAAATAGATTAATTATGGCACTATCAACCTACACCAGGATTGCTTCCGAAACAACTAAATTAATTATTCTTTAATCTCCACACATCAAAGATATAGTGCTCGTTAATTTATTAATTTAATGATAAATTAATTAATTAACTTCTTATAATTCGAGATTAGTACCACTCGACCTTTTTACTATACCGAACATAAGTCCACCGGCCGGGTTTAGTATAATAAACATATCGAGCTCATCTCGGGAGCACCATCACCCCATACGCACCGGTACATGGTTTCCTTTCGACAAGCAACATCACACCAAGTAACTAAACACGCGCACCCAACCCACTGAGACTATTGTTCTCAAGTGACCTCACTCTTTAGCATATCAAAGTACACTATGTCTAATCATCATGCCTACTCAAGTCTAGGGATTAAGAGATAGAATACTAGGAATGAATAGTCTATTAAATCAGTACAAGACAATTCATCTATAATGGTTAAGTTCAATATGCCCCGGGCATATCTATACTATTCAATTAATTTAGACAAACCAATTTTCCGAATCACATAATAACCTAAACCGGTAGTGTGTCCAAAACTGTCTCGGTTACGAACCTCATTTATATATTATGTCTTTTAACCAATGATGAGATCTACTGTGTCACACTAGACACATCATCTAAATACATAATATAAATGGAAAACATATGTAAAAAACATATAAAATTTAACTAAAACATTTAATCGATATATAAATTGGGAAATAGTTTAATACAAGCAAAACTTTAGTATTCAAACCCAACAACCTCTATTTTTATGGCTTGGGCAAGTTTCTCCATGCACAATATGAATATATATGGAAAGATATGGTCTCTTTGTCTCACTCATCTTGATGGTTTGAAGGGAGGCAATGTTCGTTTTCCCAGCACACAGTGGTAGAGTCAGATTTGAGTGAGTTCATGATGAGCGTTCTAATGAAATATGGCAAGCCAGCATCCTGGAGGGTTTGAGCTATGAAACTCCAGCTCAATCTATCGAATGCCTTTTCAAGATTGATCTTTACAACCATCTAGCCCTTCTTGCCCTTTTGTTCCCTCATAGTGTAGATTAGTTCCTGTGCTGTCGCAATATTATCTGTGATGGTTCTCTCTGCAATAAAACTGGTCTGCTCCGGCATGATGAGATCCTGCAAGAAAGGTTTAATACGGTTAACAATTATCTTTGAGACCAATTTGGAGCAAATGTTAGTAAGGCTGATAAGCCTATAGTCTTTGAGTTTGGTTGGGTTTCTGCATTTGAGGATAAGGGCTAAAAGAGCCTTATTCATTTCTGTACTAATCTCGCTAGTTATAAATGTTTTTAGAATGAACTTATGAATGGAGAGGCCTACTGTATCCCAATTGGATTGAACGAAATGAGAGCTAATGTCGTCCGGTCCTGGAGCCTTAAAGGGGTCGATATCGAACATAGTCGCTCTTGTTTCTTCAACTGTGAGTTCCTTGTTAAGCTCATGGAGTTGGATTTCTAAGAGGGGGTAAATTGATCAGCTATAGGGTATGGTTGTCGGATAGTCGTGTCACCCGTATATAGATTCTTGAAATACATCGTTGCTTCCCACCTTAATCTTTCTTTGTCCATACACCAAGAGCCATCATCTAACTGAAGTTTGGTTATTGCTAGCTTGTTTCTCCTTTGACGATGAACCGCATGGAACAATCTTGAATTTGAGTCCCCTTGATTGATCCATAATGTGTTAGATTTATTAGCGTTGTATAGCTCATCCTGGGTCACCGTTAGCTCATAATCCTCTCTGAGTTGTTCTTCCAAGTCCAAGAGTCATTGGGAAATGTGCAGATTAAGGTTTTTTGTAGTCCATCCAACCTTGCTAAGATTCTTCTCTTCTTGTGAAAAATGTTTCCGAACACCTCTTTATTCCACAATTAAGCCTTAGTAGCAAAGTTTTGGAGTGATTC
Organism: Knoxia roxburghii; assembly: GCA_030378225.1. Lineage (NCBI taxonomy): Eukaryota > Viridiplantae > Streptophyta > Magnoliopsida > Gentianales > Rubiaceae > Knoxia > Knoxia roxburghii. The sequence continues at coordinate 35,431,130 of CM059420.1, read as the reverse complement.
TTGAAGGTTGCAGTCAATTTTCCAATGATCCTTCAGCCAATCCTTCCAGTCAGGTGGGTGATCCAGGAAGCGAGGTAACGAAAAGGTTTAGGGGGTGTCATGGGGTGGTTTGGAGTTGGTTTAAATTTTATGAGGAGAGGAGAGTGGTCTAATTGCACACGAAGAAGATGTTTGACTGATGAATTTTGGAAAAATTGATCTCAGGCCTTGTTTACCAACACCCTATCAAGTCTGATATGGCGTATACCTCTTGCCCTTGTATACTTTTGCCTATAAAATCTCAAATCAGTAAGTTTTTCTGCTTCAACCTACTCCCTGAAAAGCCTGTAACCTTTGTTAGTCCTGCTACCCATTTTCTTTGAATCACATAAGTATGAGTTGAAATCTCCTACAATCATCCAGGGGCCAAGGGTATTTCTGCTGATCCTGGATAGGTCCTTCCAGAGTTCTTTTCGGAAGGATGGTTGTGGACTACCGTAGACAATGGTGATGAAGAAGCTATAAGAATAGTGGATGGATACAATGACATGGAGCAGCTTCCATTTACATGCTAAAACCTCCACCTTGAGGCAGTCTTTCCAAAGAAGCCATATCCCTCCTGAAAAGCCTGCAGTTTCAATTCTATGTGAATTGTGCATTCTGTTATTGGGTAGTGGCCCAATCTGGCCCAAAGCCCGTCTGTAGTTTTATTTCTGAATTCCCGATTTCTCCCGGCCCAGCAACCAAGCAGCCCACCCTCGTTTGGTTTATAACCGAGCGATGCCCTAAGGGTTCGGGTGACGCGATCATTCTTTATTCTCCAGCGGCCGCTTCCTTCTCTGGTCTCTGTGACCTTCTCTCTCCCGAAGAAACTAGGGTTTCCGTTTTGTGACCCTCTTTTGTTGTCTCTCTTCACTCAGTTCCGGTTCCAAGGATTAGTTCCTGGCTGCCGCTTTTGTTAGGGCTGAGAAGGAAGAGTGGACGGGCCTTGAGAAGGCTGGGTCAGGATTCTTCGTGTGATTCTTCGAGGTGGTTGGAAAGAGGAAACTCCTTCGTGGAGTAAGGAGGCCGGAGAGCTGAGCTGATCGTTCGGGGAGTCAGAACCGGGAGGTCATCCGAAGCGGTCTCATCGAGAAGTCGAAGACAGGAAGGTGATCGTGCGACGTGGACAGAAAGAAGGCAGAGCGGTCCTCCTCCCAACAGTGGTATCAGAGCAAGGGGGTTCTCTGCTCTCATCGCCGGAAGTCCGATCGTCATTACCGGAAGTTCGATAGCCGTCGCCGGAGTCGCTGCCGGAAGCTCAACCACCGGCACCAGAAACTCAACCTTCGTCGCCGGAAGCTCAACCGCCGTTGCCGAAAGCTCAACCGCCGTCACCGGAAGCTCAACCGCCGTCACCGAAAGTTCGACCGCCGTCGCCGGAAGCTAGACCAGTCAGGTAGGTCGGGATACCAAACGTGGTTCCCGCTCAGGTATTGTATTCTTAAACATCCTGGTGTACCGGAGTGCCACCGGAGTTTATTTTATATATACTGACTGTTGGGATACCAAGGAGGTTATATCCCTGCTCAGGTATAATATTCTAAACATCCTGGAGTACCGGAGTGCCACCGGAGTTTATTTTACCTGTGTTCTTAAGTTGATCTGATCTTTGTCTTAAGTTGATCTGATCTTTGTGTATGTTGATCTGATCTTTGTCTTAAGTTGATCTGATCCTGGTTTAAGTTGATCTGATTTGTGTGTGAGTTCTGATTACTAAGTTCTGTTGTGTTTCCAAAAACTGATTGTATTTACGGTCCAATAAGTCGTGTCCAGGGCTAGAAGAGACCCCTGCCAGTCACAGAAGTGACCTCGGAATGTGTGGCTCTCCTAGTTTCCCTTAGTGTGTGCCTGTGTGTGCATTGCGGTCTGTGATGGCTGCCACTCAGTATGCTAATCAGTATGGTTTGCTTCCTTTTAATGGGAAAACTGATTTTGCTATTTGGAAACAGAAAATTAAATGTGTTTTAATTCAACAGAAAGTGTTTAGAGCTGTTACTGGTAATTATCTAGATTCTGATGATAAGAATATGCAACATGAGATGAATGAAACTGCCTGTTCCACCATTTACTTGAACTTATCTGACTCTGTGCTTAGGAAAGTAGGTATTTTGGAATCTGCAAATGAATTATAGGATAAACTTAATGAATTGTATACTGATACTTCTCTTCATGGAAAGTTGTTTTTGCTTGAAAAATTCTTTCGTTTTAAACTGGATTTATCTAAGGATATGGATGAAAACTTGGATGCCTTTAATAAACTGGTTCAGAATATTAAAGCAGCAGGTGACAAACACATTGATGACTATACTCCTATTGTGTTGCTTAATGTCATACCTGATTCTTATAATGATGTCAGATCTGCTATTAAGTATGGTAGGGATGAGATTACTCTTGACATTGTTGTAAATGGCTTGAAAAGTAAAGAACTGGACTTAAAACACAATAAGAGTAATAGTAATCAAAGTAAAGACTCAGGAGAAGCCTTGTTTGTCCGTGGTAGATCTAAAAGTAGGTCTAGACAATCCAAGAAGAATAATCAAGATAAATCTGGAAAACCAGATAAGAAGAATAGGCATAAATCAAAGAAGAGAGCCTGTTACAATTGTGGTAATCCTGGACATTTTATTAAGGAATGCCCAAACCCTAAGAAACCTGAACTTGCCAATGTTGTCTCTGAAAAGAGTGTGCATGAAAGTGTCTTTATGGTTTGTGATGCTGTTAACTCTGTGTTAAACAAGATGCCTGAACATGAATGGTTGATTGATTCTGGCTGTACTTACCATATGACTCATTTTAAGAACCTGTTTGCTTCTTATGAGAACTGTGATGCTGGTTATGTCTCATTGGCTGATAGTAAAAAGTGTAAGGTGAATGGGGTTGGTGATGTGTGTCTTAAATTTGAGAATGGTACTGTTTTTACCATGAAAAATGTGAGACATGTTCCTGATTTGTGTCATAACCTGTTTTCTGTTGCTGCATTAGAAAGTAGTGGTCTGGAAGGGAAATGGGGAAATGGGTGCATGAAAATTCTGAAAAATTCGCTTGTTTTGTTTAAAGCTCAGAAAGTAAATAATTTGTATATTTGCCATGCTGTTCCCTTTTCTGAATCCTTGAATGCTGTGTGCAATGACATGACTACTTTATGGCATAATAGACTAGGACATATGAGTAATAGAGGACTTGATATTATGCAGAAATCTGGTTATTTTGGTAAGGACTCTGTGTCTTCTGTACCTTTCTGCGAAGCTTGTGTGTTAGGTAAACAGCATAAGGTTAGCTTCCCTGTTTCTGCTTATCCTAAAATGTCTAAGTGCTCTTCTGTGCTTGAATACGTACATGCTGATGTGTGGGGTCCTACTAGTGTACATTCCCATGGTGGGAAGAGATATTTTCTGTCCATTATAGATGATTTCTCTAGGAAAGTCTGGGTGTGTCTCCTAGAGCATAAGTCTGAAGTCTATAGCAAGTTCAGTGAGTGGAAAACCTTAATTGAAAACCAGACAAATCATAAGGTTAAAACACTTAGAACTGATAATGGGCTAGAATTCTGTAATAAAGAAATGGACCAACTCTGTGTCAATAGTGGGATTAGAAGGCACAAAACTGTGCCCTATAATCCTCAGCAAAATGGTGTTGCTGAAAGAATGAACAGGACACTCTTAGATAAGGTTAGGAGCATGTTAGCTACCTCAGGTCTGTCTAAGAAATTTTGGGGTGAAGCCATTCATACCGCTGCCTACCTAGTAAATAGGTCACCCTCTATTCCCTTAGGAGGGAAATGTCCTGAATCAGTGTTTTATGGAAAACCACTGGATCTGTCCAACCTTAGGGTATTTGGGTGTGCAGCATATGTACACCAACAGTCTGATAAACTGAACCCTAGGTCTAAGAAATGTGTGTTCTTAGGATATCCTGAAGGGGTAAAAGGGTATAGGGTGTGGGATAGAAGCCAGATAGGTTTTAAGGTAATAATTAGTAGGGATGTCATTTTTAATGAATCTGATTTTCCTTGTTTAAACAGTTCTGTGCCTGAGTCTGTTCCTGAGAACACTCCTTTTGAGGTGGAGTCCAGGACTGGTGTTACTAGTTCTTTGCCTGAACATTCTGATAACTCTGAGAATTTGCTGTCGGAAAATTCTGATGATGCTGATGATAATGTGTTGTCTGAATCTGAACCTACTGAACATGATAGTAGTACCACTCATAGTGAGGTGGAGCGTCCTAATCATCATGAAAATGAACCTGAATTTTCTGATATGTCTGCTGAATCTGAATCCCATAGTAATAGTGAATCACATGAACATGACATGGAACATAATTCACCTGATTTGAATAACTACCAACTTGCTAGAGATAGAAGTAGGAGAACTATCAAGAGAACTGCTGATAGTATGCCTGATTTTGCCTTTCATGTCCATAATACTTCTCTCTTTGCATTCTCTGTGTTTGAAACCTTGGAACTAAATGAACCTAAAACCTACCAGGAGGCCCTTAAGTCCAAGGAGTCCCAACAATGGCTCAGTGCCATGAAGAGTGAAATGGACTCCTTGAAGGTTAATCAAACCTGGACTTTAGTGCCTCCGCCAACTAACTGTTCTGTGGTAGAATGTAAGTGGCTATTTAAGGTTAAAGAAGAACCTAATAATGTTAGGTTTAAGGCTAGGTTAGTTGCCAAGGGTTTCACACAAAAGGAAGGTGTAGATTATTCAGAAATATTTGCTCCTGTTGTCAAATTCACCACTATTAGAATGATGCTTGCTCTTGTTGCTCATCATAATTGGGAGATGAAGCAAATGGATGTTACTACTGCTTACTTACATGGTGATTTAGATAAGAAAATTTATATGACACAGCCTGAAGGATTTGTAGATCCTAAGAAACCTGATTATGTTTGTTTACTTAGGAAAGCACTGTATGGACTTAAATAGTCCCCTATACAGTGGAATATAAAGTTTGATAAATGCATGTCTTCCTTAAAATTCCAGAAGTCTATGTGTGACCATTGTCTGTATTTTAAGGATACTTCAACTGAACCTGTGTTCTTGTTAATTTATGTTGATGACATGTTAATTATCAGTCCTTCTCTGAATGCTATTGTTAAGGTGCAAAAATGTCTAAGTGAGAATTTTGCCATGAAAGACCTAGGTGATGCTAAAAGAATCCTAGGCATTAATATTGTGAGGGATAGGAGTAAGTCTACTCTAATGCTAAATCAGACTTCTTATGTTGAAAAAGTATTGAGTAAATTTAACATGCTTAGTGCTGCTCCTGTGAATGTACCTTTAGCTTCCCACTTTGTGTTAAGTAAGGATCAGTCCCCTAAAACTGATTCTGAAATTGAGAAAATGAAAAATGTGCCTTATTCTAGTGCTATTGAGTCAGTTATGTATCTCATGGTAAGCACCCGACCTGACATTGCTTATGCTTTCAGTTGCTTGAGCAGATATATGTCGAACCCTGGATTGCCTCACTGGAATGCTCTTAAATGGTTACTTAGATATCTGAAATCTTCTGTGAACCATGGTTTACTTTTCTCAAAATGTGCTCAGGGTATTCAGCTAGTTGGCTATGTAGACTCTAATTTTGCTAATGATAGGGACAATAGGAAATCTACCACATCCTATGTGTTTACTTTGTGTGGTTCTTGTATTAGCTGGAAATCTCAATTACAGTCTATTGTTGCATTGTCCACAACTGAGTCTGAATATGTTGCTGCCACTGAAGCTTTTAAGGAAGCCATTTGGCTTAAAAGAATTGTGTCTGAAATTGGTTTTCTAAAAGGGAATGTTACTGTTTTCTCAGATAGCCAATCGGCTATCCAGTTATGCAAAAATCCTGTTTTCCATGATAGAACCAAACATATAGATGTTAGGTTTCATTTTATTAGGGATATTGTTGAAACTGGTGACATTAAACTAGAAAAAATTCCCTCACAATTAAATCCTGCTGATATGGGTACTAAATGTTTGCCTGTTGATAAACTGTTGTCTTGCAAACGCATTTTGAATATAAACCCTGGATGAATTTGGTTTATGCCTGTCTACTGCTTGTGATTGGCTGACTCTGTGTTTGCCAACTACATTCTATGTTTTTCTTTAATTTTGCGTTTTCTTAGTCTAACCTACTTTGTGAATATTATCAGTTTCTTTGTGATTCCTTCTGTGTGCCAGATATTGTCTTTGTGATATATCAGGCAAAATCAGCGATGATGAATCTCAATACGGCCATAATCCTTCATCTGATCTCTGTGCCATCTCGGACCACATAAGGTGGAGAATGTTATTGGGTAGTGGCCCAATCTGGCCCAAAGCCCGTCTGTAGTTTTATTTCTGAATTCCCGATTTCTCCCGGCCCAGCAACCAAGCAGCCCACCCTCATTTGGTTTATAACCGAGCGATGCCCTAAGGGTTCGGGTGACGCGGTCATTCTTTATTCTCCAGCGGCCCCTTCCTTCTCTGGTCTCTGTGACCTTCTCTCTCCCGAAGAAACTAGGGTTTTCATTTTGTGACCCTCTTTTGTTGTCTCTCTTCACTCAGTTCCGGTTCCAAGAATTAGTTCCTGGCTGCCGCTTTTGTTAGGGCTGAGAAGGAAGAGTGGACGGGCCTTGAGAAGGCTGGGTCGGGATTCTTCGTGTGATTCTTCGAGGTGGTTGGAAAGAGGAAACTCCTTCGTGGAGTAAGGAGGCCGGAGAGCTGAGCTGATCGTTCGGGGAGTCAAAACCGGGAGGTCATCCGAAGCGGTCTCATCGAGAAGTCGAAGACAGGAAGGTGATCGTGCGACGTGGACAGAAAGAAGGCAGAGCGGTCCTCCTTCCAACACATTCCAATTTTTTTGATTATGTTGGCTGCTCTATCGCTACTGTTGTGGGGTTCGAGCAATGCTACCATTGTTAATTTGAACATGTGCACAAAAGATTTAATAACTGTTGTTATTTTTTTGAGCATGCACCATGGCAGTTCCAAGCTATAAAATTTATCTCCATTCAGAATTAATGAGGGGTAAGTTTGTTCCCCATCTGTAAGGAGTCTTCATTCTGTGGAGTGCCTTCCATAGATTATGTATAGAGTTGTGTTTCTGGGACCGTGAAAATATCTTTAGAGGTATGAGGCTGTTGATTTTGTGGTTATGTGATTATGTTTACGTTTGTGCTCTTAGCATTGGCTTCAGTGATTGTTGGGTTATCTAGTGGTTTTTGTTTACGCCATTTCTTGAGGTTTTGAATGGGGGCGGTATAGATTTCCATTTGAAGCTTATTTCTGAGGGGAAGTGGCTTGAGGTTGTAGGTAAAATACTAGCATGTCCCATAGTGATGAAGGGGTGGTTAATGTTAGTAACAGTGTGATTTCCTGTAGGGAGATTTGGGTCTAGGGTGATGATACGGGTGGGTTGAAGACGAGCTTGCAATGAGTTTTGATTAAGGGTAGATGGAGGTTGTTTGGCTTTGTTGGGCCTTGTCGGGTTATTTATTTTGGATAGGGGAAAGATACTAATCCAGCTTTGGTTTGTGGGGTTATTTATTTTGGATCTAGGCTGGCGGGTTTTGGTTGCTACAGTTTGCTTGGTTTGGTTTGCTTGGAAAATCAATGGTTAAATTGGAACTGAGTTACTTTCATCCTACCCTAACGATGCCAATAGTGCGAATCTCGAGTTCAGATACTCGTTCTGCTCTGTGTTTCGATTGTGTACAAGGGGGCCCTCTGCAGTTTCCTGATGAATATTTTCCTTCTGTTTAGCTACTTGAGGTGATTTTCTTCCCTTTTTTACCGTGACGTTCCAGGGGCTGAGAAAACTTGACCCTTGCTCTCTTATTTCGTTGATGTCACTGGCGGCACTTGTGTTGGATGGGACTACATCCACATGGGAACTCGTGCCTGCCTTATTTATTTTTGGCGACTTGACCTTGGTGTAAGACGTGCCTGCCTGGTCTGTTGCCGGTGCGTTCATGCCTGCCTGGTGTGGAATTATCGTGACATTCAGTTTGGGGCAGGAATCAATTATATGACCATATAATCCGCAGTGGAAGCAGATCGATTGAAGGTCCTCGTATTCGATTGTTTGAAAAAAAATCATCAATTCCAAGGAGGGTTTGGTGAGATCGATTTCCATAGCAATTCATCTAAACTTCCCCCTTTCTCTCTTGATGGTAGTTTAATCAATTTTCATAAATTTCCCCACATCCGTGACAATACAGCAGAGAATGTCCCGGTGAAAATACTTATATGGAAGTTCGGGTAATCTGATCCACGCTGCAACAGAGACTGGGTTAGAGATTTCCTCGAGTCCGGGATTCCAAGGCTGCACGACTAGGTAATGTCCAAAGATGGATCATGGGTCATTGAGAAGTACAGTGTTGTAATCCTCTGCACAAGATAATCTGACCAAGTATGCGTCGTTGGTGAAGTTCGCTAGCTTGATGTCTCCCTGTGGTTTCCATAGGGTCATGAGACGATTGTAGAGTGCTATGTATCCAATGGTTTGCCAAAAAGTTTGATGATTACTGTGTGTTTGACTGAGCTATGCATTTGGGTCTTGATATTGGCTGAGAATTTGACTATGTGAATCGAACCCACTTTGTCGTAAATAATTTTTGTGTCTGGAATAGTGATTTTCTCATCTTCGACGTTGCTGTTCTTTCCAGTGTGTGATTCATTAAGCAGAACATTTTTGAAAGATATGGATGGTTGCTGCGTGTTGTTTTTCTTTGCTCTATTTTTGACTTTACATGTTGCTGGATTCTCCGCATTATGATGGTTTGAGAGATCGTCAGTTTCCATTGCTACCATCTGATTGGTTTGGATTTTCCGGTAAAGTTTCGGAAAAAAATCAGAGACTAAATCAGAAGAATTCTAGAAAGAGAGAATAGCAAACTTGGCCCAAAGCAAAATTTTTAAAGAAACTTGGTATACATAAATCTAAGACCGAATTTCACGCTATCTATTACTTGTTATTAATAGAAGAATAAAAGATTAAACCAAAAGTGTTTATATGTCTGCTACTGCCTTTCTCTTATCTCCAATTTTCTCCTTACCTTTTTATTTTATACTCTCACAGATTATTACTATTTTCTTATTTATTTTCTAGTTAAATTTTAGAAAAATGCAAGAATAGTCCCTATAATATAGTATAGTTTCAAATTTAGTTTTAAACGTTTGGCACCGACAAATTTGGTCTTAAAATTTTCTATTTACAACACATTTAGTCCTAATAACAGCATTTTGGGACACTTAACAGTTAGATCGCAATTCTATCAACTCTTATACTACGTGGATGCAATGTGAATTAGGTAAATTTTATGCCACATGAACTAACATATTATCATGGGTCCTAAATACATGTTTTACCCAAATTAAAAGGTAAACTTTATTCACGCAAAAAGAATCTAGAAAAGCATGCGACCGAGAGAGCCTACTACGACAAATACATCGACAGCCAAAAGGGGAACATACCGGAGTGTTAGTGTGAATACTAAAAGCATCACTTGTATAAACACTATTTCCTTGATATATCGATAAAGATTACTTTAGTTAATTGTTTCATATTTATATTTTATATATGAAGTCCATTTATATCAAGAGACTAGATAATGAGGTGTATGGTGTGACACAGTAGATCTCATTATTGGTTAAAGTTATGATATATAAATAAGACTCGTAACTGAGATAGTTTGAACACATTGTTGATTTAAGTTATTATGTGATTCTAAAATTGGTTTGTCTAAACTAATTGAGTCATATAGATATGCCCGGGGTATATTGGGCATGACCGTTGAGGATTGAACTAACTTGTACTGATCGTTAGTAGTTAATTCGAACATTGTATTCTATCTCTTAATCCCTAGACTTGAATGGGCATGAGGATTAAACATAGTGTACTTTAATCTATTAAAGAGTGAGGTCAATTGAGGCCAATAATCTCGGTAGGTTGGGTGCGCGTGTTTGATTTCGTAGTGTGCTGTTACTTGTTCGAAAGGAAACCATGTACCGGTGCGTCTAGGTTGATGGTGCTCCCGAGATACGTACATAATGTTTATTATACTAAATCTGGCCAATGGACTTATGTCTGGTATAGTAAAAAGGTCGAGTGGTACTAATCTCGGATAATAAGAAGTCAATTAATTAATTTATCAGTAAATTAATAAATTGACGAGCACTATATCTATAATGTGGGTAGATTAAAGGATACTTAATTTAGTGGTACTAGAAGTAATTCTGGTTTGGATGGTAGTATCATAATTAATCCGTTAGTGGTACGATTAATTATGTATTTTGTAATTGACAAAGGTAGATTTAATTAATTAAGATATTAATTAATCTTGTGTCAGTTGGTTGTGAATCAGTTCAGGAACTAGATTAAGAATAAGTAAATCCTTTGTCAATTGGATGTGAATCAGTGCAGGAAAAGGATTGAGATAAAGCACAAACCCAATAGGAATACCAATCCTAATCCACCTTGAGATCTTTCTTGTAACTCTATAAACAGACATGAGGGATTAACAATCAAGATACACAATTTATAAGTTTCAGAACAACAGAAGCTTAGAGAGGAAAAACCTAGAGAGAGAAATCACAACTCTTTCTCCAAGTCAGTTTTCCTGAGGGGCTGCGGCAGCAAAAGCTTCTCCCAGCGATCCTAGGCATCATGACAGTTGATGCGTGATGGTGGGCTCAGTTTTCTGGCAGAGCGTGTGGTCACGACAGTAGTAGCTGGACTTATTTTCCGACGAGAAATTTGTATAGATTCCTTAGTGTTGATCTGTTCGTTTGGTAGAAAATTGCCCACACAATTTCAAGACGAGTCTTGAGTCACACAAGAGAATCACTTAAGCACACACTTCAAAAGGTCAATTCTTTTCCTTCCATTTTAATTAGAATTATTTTGTGTGTGTTAAAAAATAGAATAAAGTAAGACTAAGATCCTGTGCAATGGTGTTTCAAAAGGTTTTGAATAGTGTTGCACTAGTGTCCGGGTTTGTGATTGGTTTCCGATTCTGTAATGCATAATATGAAAGTGAAATTTTTGATCAGGCCCGGGTTGATAATTTCTTCAATTGGTATCAAAGCTAAGGTTTTGGCTTTGCTTTATTCGATTTGTTTGCATGGTTTTTTATATGCAGGTGGTTTGTTTATCCAGACTATTATGGTTTAGGTGTTTGTATTGTATTAAACCCCAGGACATGTCCGGATTAATTTTATTTTTTTTTATATATGAATGCATGTAATAGTAAGACCACGTGCTGGAAGCCGTGTAGGATTAGATTGAATTTGTAGTAGAATTTTTTCTATGTAATTTTTGTTTTTATTTTCCTAGATAAATTTAGCCTTGTATTTAGGAAGATATGTAATACAAAGACGTTATTGTGGGCAACTTGAATTTGTGGGTTTTGGTTTATCACAATTTAGGTGATTTCAAGGATTGTGTAGAAAACTGAGAAAACCCTGACAAATTGTAAGAAGACCAATTAACGAGTGGGAGCGAAACAGGAAATCACAAAACCAGCAGAGACTTGGCGAGCAACAGCGGCGCATGTAACAACACACCATTGGACTCGGCCCGTGTGTTCACACGCTGTCGGGTTCATCGCGTGACGCGACGCGCCAGAACAGTTCACTGCAGCGCAGTTCACCAGCCGTGAGCTCACGGCTCCATCGCAGTGACGCTATGGGTGCCTTCTTTCGCGTAGTTTTTGAGATGTTTTTTGGATTGTTTTGAGATCTTCAAGCCAAGACCCAATCAATCATAATGACGTAACGGGATACATGAGCAAGGCAGCAGATGGAAGCGAAGTGCTTGGAAGAAATATAATAATCAGGAAATTTAATTACGTATTTAATTTCTTGTATTTATTGTTTTAAATTGTATGCATATATGTTTTAATTTTTTTGTATGATTAAAGCATATGGTTTTATGGTTGCGTATAACTTAGGTTAGTTGATTGCATGTTAAAACCTTAAAATCCTCGGTTTTAAGAATCTAAGTGGGAGCGGGTTGTTTAATATTCCCATGGCCTCCATTACGAATTCATAGGTGATGTGGGTAGACTTGAGCGTTGGCATTAGAGCCTTCTTCCATATCGGATGAGTCGATCCACAGATCACCAGAATGAATTTCTTAGAAGATGACTATAGTAAGTTAAAATGGAGAAATATGATATCCTCTCTATCGGAGGCGCACAACCCGAGGAACAAGTTTAGAAGTCACGTAATGGCATACACTTAGTGTATAATTAGTAGTATCCCTCTTAAGAGGTCACACTATTTTTGTGTACGGCCAAAGAGTACCGACAATTAGTTTTATTGGTCAATAGATCATTTGGCCAGATAGTAAAATTAATGAACTAGGTTCTTCTAAAACGAATGTGGGTTAATGTAAACGTTCACACTATCGTGGCTTACTAAACCCCAGTGGACGAGATGTTGGTAGATTAAATTAATTATATTGTTTGAGGGGTACAATATTTCTTTATTTTTCGAGTTTAATTATCCTAAAGCATGTTTCTGTTTATTTATATTCAGTTATCGATATGACCTTTAATCTATTATCTACTATACTTATAGAGAACAAACTCACCGGCCAGAATTACACTGATTGGAAGCGTAATTTGGACATTGTCCTAACGGCAGAAGGGCATAAGTTTGTGCTAGTTGAGGAATGCCCACCAGCGCCTACCGATGAGACACCGGAACCTGAAAGGTTGGCCTATTAGAGGTGGAGAAAGTCTGATGAGATGGCACGTTGTTACATTCTCTGTTCAATAGAGAATATTCTGCAATATCAGCATCAGGCAATGTTCACCGCCTTTGACCTGATGACGAACCTTAGGGAGATGTTCGGGCATCAAGGACAGGTGGCCATGCAAGTTGCAATGAGGAAACTTATGCAAGCCAGAATGGTGGAGGGTACTCCAGTTATAGATCATGTTATCAACATGATCGGTCACATAAATGACATTGAGGTTTTGGGAGGTGATATCGATGGTGAAACCAAGGTTGATATCATCCTCCAGAGCTTACCTCAATCCTTTGAGCAGTTTCGCCTAATCCATAACATGAACAATAGAATGTATAGTTTGGCTGAGCTCCTAGGAGAGTTAGTGGCTGCAAAAGGTTTGTTTCAAGAAAAGAAGCTGACTTTAGTCACTGCATAGACTCCATGATCATCTTCTGTGCCTAAGGCGGGAAAGAAGAAGTCGAAGGCAAAAACACAGAAAATTTTGTCCAAACCAAAGATTGCAAAGAAGAATAAGTCAAAAGGTAAGTGATTCAAGTGTGGTCATACAGAACATTGGAAGGTGGACTGTCCTGAGAAATGTATGACTATTTTTTCCTATATTACTGACACATGTGTGGCATTGACTTCCACAAAAACTTGGGTTGTGGATTCGGGAGCCACTGATCATGTTTGTAATTCTATGCAGGGATTTCAAGTAACCCAGAAGCTTAGAGAGGGGGAGTAAGAAGTCTACTTGGGAGACACTATGAAAGTGTTAATTGTTGTAGTAGGAGAGAAGACACTAACTCTCGAAAATTCTGAAGTTTTAGTTTTAAAAGATTGTCTTTATGTTCCTAGTTTTAGAAAGAATCTTATTTCGGTTTATAAACTTTTAAAGAACGGTTATATATTTATTTTTTCAGATAACACTGTGTTTATTAGAAAAGGTAGAAAACATATTTGTTTTGGTATATTAATAGACAATCTGTTTACTTTAAAACCAATCTCTCCCATGATTAATGCAACTGAGACTCACACATCATTAAACCATAATAAGGGGAAAGAACCTTTGGAAATGAACCAGACATATCTTTGGCACATTAGACTAGGTCATATAAACTTTAGTAGGATTCAAAGGTTAGTCACTGATGGACCTTTAGGTTCGTTAGAGATTGAAAACTATTCAACCTGTGAATCACACTTGGAAGGTAAAATGACCAAGAGATCTTTTAAAGACAAGGGGTATAGGGCCAAAGAAGTGTTAGAATTGGTTCATTCTGACTTATGTGGATCTATGTCAGTTCGAGCTAGGGGAGGTTTCGAATATTTTGTGACATTCAAAGATGATTATTTGAGATACAGGTACATTTACTTGATGCGCCACAAGTCTGAGTGCTTTGATAAGTTCAAAGAGTATCGAGCAGATGTGGAGAAACTGAAAGATGTTGGTAGGATCTGGGTTTGCACTTGCTCGATTTACCACGCAACAAAAATTTCTATTAAAGCGGAATCTTAGAAAAATACCTTCGAAGCGTGCACTTGGTGATTCTCTTGTATGCCTCAAGACTATGACTTCACGTTGTGTGGGCAACGAACTAGAAGTCAATTGATCAGCTATCACTACAACTCCACCTGCCAGAAAAATCCAGCATCTCCGCACCTAGCACGTACTGCAAACGCACTGCCCGGAGAGAGAGAGAAAGTTGTTTACAGCTAGTATACACCAAGGGCTTAAAAATTCAGCCACTAGGAAGAAAAACCAGCCGCCAAAACTTCTTGAAAATTCGACCTGGAGAGAGAAACGTTTTCTCTCCCTAGAATTTTCTCTCTCTAGAAATCCTGTGGATTAATTGTTGAATTGTGTGTCTTGAATAACTGATCCCTTGTCTATTTATAGAGTTACAAGAGAGACTCCAAGTTGGTTTAGGATTGGTCTTCCTACTGGGTTTCTGTTTTCCTTCAATCCTGTTTCTGGACTGATACAGATTCTGTTTCATTCAATCCTGTTCCTGGACTGATACACTCCCAACTGTCACAGGGATTCACTTATCCCAATCAAGTTCCTGGGATGAATCACTCCCAACTGACACAGGGATTCACTTATCCCAAACCAGTTCCTGGGATGATTCACAACCAACTGACACAAGGATTAATTAATTTCTAAATTAATTAAATATACCTTTGTCAACAACCCAGTACATAATTAATCGTACCACTAACGGATTAATTATGGCACTACCAACCTACACCAGAATTGCTTCCGGAACAACTTAATTAAATTATATTCATAATCTCCCCACATCAAAGATATAGTGCTCGTTAATTCATTAATTTACTTATAAATTAATTCATCAACTTCTTTAATTCCGAGACTAGTACCACTCGACCTTTTTACTATATCGGACATAAGTCCACCGGCCGGGTTTAGTATAATAAACATTTCGAGCTCATCTCGGGAGCACCATCACCCCGGACGCACCGGTACATGGTTTCCTTTCGACAAGCAGCAGCACACCAAGTAACTAAACACGCGCACCCAACCCACCGAGACTATTGGCCACATTTGACCTCACTCATTGGCAGATCAAAGTACACTATGTCTAATCCTCATGCCCACTCGAGTCTAGGGATTTAGAGATAGAATACAAGGATCGATTTGTCTATTAAATTTGTACAAGACAAATCATTCCTAAGAGTCAAGTTCAATATGCCCCGGGCATATCTATATGATTCAATTAGTTTAGACAAACTAATTATCTGAATCACATAATAACCTAGACTGACAGTTTGTCCAAAGTTATCTCGGTTACGAACCTCATTTATATATTATGTCTTTCAACCAATGATGAGATCTACTGTGTCGCACCAGACACCTCATCATCTACTTACATAATATAAATGGACGATTAATGCACAACAAAATATAATTGAAACACAAATCGATATATTAAACTGGGAAAATGTACAACACAAGCATAGCTTATGTATTCAAATCCAACAATCTCCCACTAATACTTAAGCTGTGCTTTAAGTAAACAACTACATACAATCCTACCCAATCCGCTGCTATCTATCTAGAAAAACTGTCAAGGCTCTCCTAAGCATCTGATCCCCATGCCCTTCACGTGAGCATCAAAGACTTTAGAAGTCAATGTTTTCGTGAACGGATCTGCAAGGTTATCCTCTGATGCTATCTTAGCCATGACCACGTCTACCCTCTTTACGATGTCTCGTATCAGGTGGTACTTGCGCTGTATATGTTTACTCGCCTTGTGGGCTCGTGGTTCCTTCGAGTTTGCTACTGCACCATTGTTATCACAATAAACCGTGATAGACTTCAGAAAATCAGGAATCACATCTAAGTCCACTAGGAAGTTCTTGAGCCATACTGCTTCTTTCGCTGCCTCTGATGCGGCAACGTACTCAGCCTCCATGGTAGAGTCCACCATGCATTTCTGCTTGACACTCCGCCAAACTATGGCTCCACCTCCTAGAGTAAACGCATACCCTGAGGTAGACTTGCTCTTTTCCCTGTCGCCTTGGAAATCTGAATCTATGTAACCTCGGGGTACCCGCTCAGGCGCCTGATAGACCAAAACTTGGTCCCTCGTTCTGCGCAAATACTTGAGAATGCATTTTACTGCCTCCCAATGAGCTTTCCCGGGGTTACTCTGATATCTGCTCACCATGCCAACGGCATAACAGATATCAGGCCTCGTACACAACATGGCATATATGAGACTTCCTACTGCCAAAGCATATGGAACTGTCCTCATGGTCTCTATCTCCTCATCAGTCTTAGGAGACTGCTCCTTAGATAGAAACACTCCATGCCTGAAAGTTAGAAAACCTTTCTTGGAGTTCTGCATGTTAAATCGGGCCAGAATCGTGTCTATGTATGAAGCTTGGGAGAGCGTTAACGAGCATTTCCTATGATCTTGAATAATCTATATCCCAAGGATATGTTCCGCTTCCCCTAAGTCCTTCATATCAAATTGCTTGGACAGCCATGCCTTTACGTCTGATAACACTTTCTTGTTGTTGCCAATCAATAGAATGTCATCTACGTAAAATACAAGAAACACCACTGAGTTTCTATCACGTCTGCGATACACACATTGCTCATCCAGACACTGAGTAAATCCAAAAGACTGGATTACCTCATCAAACCGGATGTTCCAAGATCTGAATGCCTGCTTAAGTCCATAAATAGACCTCTTAAGCCTGCAAACCTTATGCTCTTGGCCTTTTTCAATGAATCCCTCTGGTTGCTGCATAAAGATTGTTTCCTCAAGACTTCCATTTAGGAAAGCTGTCTTGACATCCATCTGCCAAATCTCATAATCCATATGAGCAGCTATGGCCAAGAGAATCCGGATTGACTTAAGCATGGCTACCGGGGAGAAGGTTTCCTCATAATCGATTCCCTCTTTCTGAGTATACACCTTCGCTACCAGCCTAGCTTTAAAGGTTTCCACCTTCCCGTCAGGTCCTCTCTTACGTTTGTAGACCCACTTGCATCCAATGGGCTTAAACCCATCAGGCAGGTCCACAAGCTCCCAGACTTGATTGTGGTCCATTGACCCCATCTCGGATATCATTGCCTTACGCCAAGATTCTGCATCTTTATCTCGAAGTGCCTCATTGTAGTTAACTGGGTCAGGTTCAGGCACACCTGGGACTAGGTCTGAAGACTCTCCCACGCCAATGAACCTGTTTGGCTATCTCACAACCCTCCCCCTACGACGAGGCACCTCCTGTGTAGGCGCATCATCTGTGATCTCATGTGCAGTGTGTGGTGTATCTACTTGTGCTGGTGCATCAGGATTAGTAGTTTGTTGTCTAAGCTCTTCTAGTACTATCTTACTCTTGGGCTTGTGGTCTAAGACATAGTCCTCTTCTAAAAATCTAGCGTTGGTACTTACCACCACCTTCTCATATTTAGGACTATAGAATAGACCACCTTTCGTTCCCCTAGGATATCCTACAAATAGCATTAATTCTGTTCTTGCATCTAACTTAGCCGTATCTGCCTTAAGCACATGTGCTGGGCAGCCCCAAATTCTGAGATGTCTTAGACTGGGCTTTCGCCCGTTCCACAACTATACTGGGTTGAAGACACGGTTTTAGATGGTACAAGATTAAGAATATACATTGCCGTTTCCAAGGCATATCCCCAGAATGAACTTGGCAAATAACTATAGCTCATCATGGACCTAACCATTTCCAAAAGAGTCCGATTCCTCCTTTCTGCTACACCATTCTGCTGTGGCGTGCCAGGTGCAGACAACTGAGACTCAATTCCTACCTCAGTGAGGTAATCTCGAAATTCATAGGACAGGTACTCCCCACCACGATCTGAACGCAGTGTCTTGATACTCTTACCATGATGCTTCTCCACATCTGCCCGAAACTCTTTGAACTTGTCAAAACATTCGGACTTGTGGTGCATTAGGTAAATGTATCCGTACTTAGAGTAGTCATCCGTGAACGTCACGAAATACTCATATCCCCCTTGTGCCTGGACCGTCATAGGTCCACACAAGTCAGAATGAATCAACTCTAATACTTCTTTAGCTCTATAGCCTTTTGCTTTAAAAGGTCTCTTGGTCATCTTACCTTCCAAGCAAGATTCGCAGGTTGCATAACTGTCAATATCTAATGAACCCAAAGTTCCATCATTGACCAACCTCTGAATCCTACTAAGGTTTATATGACCTAGCCTTAGATGCCAAAGATAGGACTGATTCATTTCAGAAGGTTTCTTCCTCTTATTAATGTTAGATTCTAAGCTATCTATTTCTATGTTTTGTGCAACAGGGGAGTTAGAGTTAACCACAAACAAATTGTCCGCCAATGAACCAGAACAAATAAGTTTTCCATTTCTTCTAATAACAACACAGTCATCAGAAAAAATACTTATACCCGTTCTTTAAGAGTTTAGAAACAGACATCAAGTTCTTTCTAAAACTCGGTACATAAAGACAATTAACTAACTCTAAGATAGAATTTTCGAAATTCAACTTAACTACTCCCACTGCTTCTACTGACACTTTTGTAGTGTCGCCCAAGTAGATATCCAATTCGCCTTCTCTAAGCTTCTGAGTTACTTGGAACCCTTGCAAAGAATTACAAACATGGTCAGTGGCACCTGAATCCACACACCAAGTATCTGTGGGAATCGCCGCTAAACATGTCTCAGTAACTAAGGCATAATTCATCATACTTATAAGCTTTGGACAATCCGCTTTCCAATGTCCCGTCTTATTGCACTTGAAGCACTTGTCTTTCGACTTCTTCTTTGCAATATTTGGCTTAGGCGCAATTTGTGCCTTTTTAGCTACTCCCTCGAGCTTTCTCTTCTTCTTTCCAGCCTCAGGCTCAGAAGAAGATTCTAAAGCTTCGACTGCGACTAAAGCTCGCTTCTTCTCTTGAAGAAGACTTTTAGCCGCCATCAACTCTGCCAAGAGCTCGGATGAACTCCACAACATCTTACTTATGTTGTAGTTCAGCCGAATCTGCTCATAGCTTTGAGGTGCCATTAACTCTGCCAAGAGCTCGGATGAACTCCACAACATCTTACTTATGTTGTAGTTCAACCGAATCCGCTCATAGCTTTGAGGCAAGCTCTGGAGGACAATATCGGCTTTGGTTTCACCAACGATTTCGCCTCCCACTACCTCAACCTTGTTGATGTTACTAATCATGTCAATGACACGATCTCTCACAGGAGCGCTCTCAGCCATAAGGACAATGTCCAAGTTACAACTTCCATGGACATTATTAGTTCCAGTTAAATTGTTATTTTTCAAAATAGCAGCTAAAGGATTGAATGCCATATCGATTTAAAACTGGAAAGTTAAACAAACAGTGTTTCAGTTATATATGCTAGAATTTTCGAAAACATGAAAATTCAATTTAATTATTGATTTCCCTCAAAATAATAATATTAATCCACCAACATCTCATCCACCGGGATTCTCGCAAGCCACGCAGTGTGGACGTTTACGCTAACCCACATTCGTTTGAGAAGAACCAAGTTCATTAACTACACTATCTGACCAACGATCTTTTGATCAATGTAGCTAATAGTCGGTACTTTCAGCCGTACAAGTAAGTAGCGTAACCTCGCGGGAGGAATACTGCAGATCGTACACTAAGTGTGTGCCATTACGTGACTTCTGAGTTTGTTACCTCAGGCTAGTGCGACTTAGATGGAGAGGGTGTCGAATTTTTCCTAGTTAAACTCGCTCTAGTCATCTTACTCATCCGAATGGAGGAAGGCTCTAATGCCAACGCGCAAGCCCACCCACATCGCATATGAACCCGTAATGGTGGCCATGGGGATATAACACAACCCGCTCCCACTTAGATTTCCAAAATGAGGGTTTTTCCGGTTTTAACATGCAATTAATTAACCTAAGTTATATGCAACCATAAAACCAGACATGCTTTAATTCATGCATCTAATATACAACATAAAAATAAAGCATAAAAATTAAAACGATAAATACGGGAAATAAATACGAAAAAGAAATTTCCCGACTATTATGGTTTTAATTGCTTCCATCCTTTGCCTTGATCTCGTGTCCCGTCACATCACTCGATGGAGAGAGTCTTGAACTTCAAAAAATGAAAACTGGAGGCAAAATGCGCCCGCGCGCCCGCACGGCCGCACGGGCCTGCGCGCGGCTGCTGCTGCTGCGCCCTTGGTGCGGCAGCTGCTGCTGGCCACCCGGCAGGCTCGACTTGCTGCCGGCGGTCGTCGCCGGCGTCGCCTCCTGCCGCCAACTCCTCCTTCGCTTTTTCCCACGCTATTTGGTCTTCTTGCAATTCGTTTTGGGTTTTCCTGGGTTCCTTCAAATTCATGCTAACTTAAAAACCCACGAATCCAAGTCGCCCACCAAAACGCCTTCGATTACATAAAAAACAGTTTTCCTACTACAAGGCATTCTAAAAAAATTAAATAATCGAAATTACATTGAAAAAATCCTACTACAGATTTAATCTAATCCTACACGGCTTCCAGCACGTGGTTATACTATTACAAACATTCATAATAAAATTAAATCCGGACATGTCCCGGAGTTTAATTAAAACCCATACAAACGTAACCATAATAGTCGAGATTCTAAACCACCTGCAAATAAAACCATGTTATAAATCGAACAAGTACCAAAACCCCCTAAACCTCGCTCTGATACCAATTGAAAGAGGTTGGTAGGATCTGGGTTTGCACTTGCTCGATTTACCACGCAACAAAAATTTCTATTAAAGCGGAATCTTAGAAAAGTACCTTTGAAGCGTTCACTTGGTGATTCTCTTGTATGCCTCAAGACTATGACTTCACGTTGTGTGGGCAATGGACTAGAAGTCAATTGATCAGCTATCACCACAACTCCACCTGCCAGAAAAATCCAGCACCTCCGCACCTAGCACGTACTGCAAACGCATTGCCCGGAGAGAGAGAGAAAGTTGTTTACAGCTAGTATACACCAAGGACTTAAAAATTCAGCCACTAGGAAGAAAACCAGCCGCCAAAACTTCTTGAAAATTTGACTTGGAGAGAGAAACGTTTTCTCTCTCTAGAATTTTCTCTCTTTAGAAATCCTATGGATTAATTGTTGAATTGTGTGTCTTGAATAACTGATCCCTTGTCTATTTATAGAGTTACAAGAGAGACTCCAAGTTGGTTTAGGATTGGTCTTCCTATTGGGTTTCTGTTTTCCTTCAATCCTGTTTCTGGACTGATACAGATTCTGTTTCATTCAATCCTGTTCCTGGACTGATACACTCCCAACTGTCACAGGGATTCACTTATCCCAATCCAGTTCCTGGGATGAATTACTCCCAACTGACACAGGGATTCACTTATCCCAAACCAGTTCCTAGGATGATTCATAACCAACTGACACAAGGATTAATTAATTTCTAAATTAATTAAATCTACCTTTGTCAACAACCCAGTACATAATTAATCGTACCACTAACGGATTAATTATGGCACTACCAACCTACACCAGAATTGCTTCCGGAACAACTTAATTAAATTATATTCATAATCTCCCCACATCAAAGATATAGTGCTCGTTAATTCATTAATTTACTGATAAATTAATTCATCAACTTCTTTAATTCTGAGACTAGTACCACTCTATCTTTTTACTATACCGGACATAAGTCCACCGGCCGGGTTTAGTATAATAAACATTTCGAGCTCATCTCGGGAGTACCATCACCCCGGACGCACCGGTACATGGTTTCCTTTCGACAAGCAGCAGCACACCAAGTAACTAAACACGCGCACCCAACCCACCGAGACTATTGGCCACATTTGACCTCACCCATTGGCAGATCAAAGTACACTATGTCTTATCCTCATGCCCACTCGAGTCTAGGGATTTAGAGATAGAATACAAGGATCGATTTGTCTATTAAATTAGTACAAGACACATTCCTAAGAGTCAAGTTCAATATGCCCCGGGCATATCTATATGATTCAATTAGTTTAGACAAACTAATGATCTGAATCACATAATAACCTAGACTGACAGTTTGTCCAAAGCTATCTCGATTACGAACCTCATTTATATATTATGTCTTTCAACCAATGATGAGATCTACTGTGTCGCGCCAGACACCTCATCTTCTACTTACATAATATAAATGGACGATTAATGCACAACAAAATATAATTGAAACACAAATCGATATATTAAACTGGGAAAATGTACAACACAAGCATAGCTTATGTATTCAAATCCAACAGAAATATCATGGTAAGAGTATCAAGACACTACGGTCAGATCATGATGGAGAATACCTGGCAGGCGAATTTAGGGACTATTTGTCAGATATGGGAATTCAATCCCAGTTGTCTGCACCTGGCACACCCCAGTAGAATGGTGTAGCAGAAAGAATGAATAGAACTCTCATAGAAATGGTTAGATGAATGATGAGCTATAGTGAGTTTCCTAATTCCTTTTGGGGATTTGCCTTAGAAACAACAGCTTATATTCTGAATCATGTACCATCTAAATCCGTGCCTACAACCCCTAGAGAACTGTGGACTAGTAGAAAACCTAGTTTAAGACATCTCAAGATTTGGGGTTGTCCAGCACATATGCTTAAGGCAGATACATGTAAGTCAGAATCAAGAATAGAAGTAATGTTGTTTGTATGTTATCCCAAAGGAACAAAAGGTGGTCTATTTTATAGTCATAAAGACCAGAAGGTAATAGTTAGTACTAGTGCCAGGTTTTTAGAAGAGGACTTTGTGATGGATCACAAGCCCAAGAGTAAAGTCATATTAGAAGAACTTAGTGGACATCCCACGACTTCCACACCACCTATACAAGTAGATACACAACAAAACACTGCACAACCTACCACAGATGATGCGTATTCGGGGATAGTACCTCGTCGTAGTAGGAGGGTTGTTAGACAGCCCGAACGGTATATTAGTTTGGAAGAATCTTCAAATTTCATCCCTAGAGAGCAAATAGCCGACCCAAAAATCTACAATGAGGCACTCCAAAATCAAGATGCAGATTATTGGAAAAAGGCGATGAAATCAGAGATGAGGTCAATGAACTCTAATCAAGTCTGGGAGCTGGTGGACCTGTCTGATGGTTTTAAACTAATTGGGTGCAAATGGGTCTACAAATGCAAGAGAGGACCTGACGGGAAGGTGGAAACCTTCAAAGCTAAGCTTGTGGCGAAGGGGTATACTCAAAAAGAAGGTATCGATTATAAGGAAACCTTTTCACCGGTGGCTATGCTTAAGTCAATCCGGATTGTTTTGACCATAGCTACTCATATGGATTATGAGATTTGGCATATGGATGTCAAGACAGCTTTCCTTAACAGAAGTCTTGAAGAAACCATTTTCATGCAGCAACCAGAGGGATTTATTGCTAAAGGCCAAGGGCATAAAGTTTGCAAGCTTAAGAGGTCTATTTAAGGACTTAAGCAAGAATCCAGATCTTGGAACATCCAGTTTGATGAGGTAATCCAGTCCTACGGATTCACTCAGTGTCTGGATAAAAGATGCATGTATCACAGATGTGAGAGAAAGGTAGTGGTGTTTCTTGTACTTTACGTATATGATATTCTACTTATTGGCAACAATAAGAAGGTATTATCAGAAGTAAAGACTTGGTTGTCCAAACAGTTTGATATGAAAGATTCAGGAGAAGTGGTACATATCCTTGGGATCAAGATCATTCGAGATCATAGGAAACGTTCACTAATATTTTCCCAAGCTTCATATATAGACACGATTCTGGCTCGTTTTAACATCCATAACTCCAAGAAATGTTTTCTACCTTTCAGAGAGGGAGTGCATCTATCTAAAGAGCAGTCTCCAAAGATTGTTGAGTAGATAGAAGCCATGAGGACAGTTCCTTATGCTTCGGCAGTAGGAAGTCTTATATATGCTATGTTATGTATGAGGCATGATATTTCCTATGCAGTTGGCATAGTTAGCAGATATCAGAGTAATCCCGTAAAAGCTGATTGTGAGGCAGTAAAGTGTATTCTCAAGTATTTGCACAGAACAAGGGACCAAGTATTGGTATATCAGGTGCAAGAGCTAGTTCCGAGGGGTTACACAGATTCGGACTTCCAAGGTGATCGGGATAAGAGTAAGTCTACCTCAGGTTCTGTGTTTACATTAGGAGGTGGAGCCATAGTTTGGCGGAATGTCTTGCAGAAGTACGTGGCGGACTCGACCATGGAGGCTGAGTATGTTGTGGCCTCAGAGGCAGCAAAAGAAGCTGTGTGGCTCAAGAACTTCTTGGTGGACTTAGATGTGATTCTAGAGTTACCGAGGTCCATCACACTGTTTTATGATAATAATGGTGCAGTAGCCAACTAAGGGAACCACGAGCCCACAAGGCAAGTAAATACATAGAGCGCAAGTACCACATGATACGAGATATCATAAAAAAAGAGACGTCATTGTGGCCAAGATAGCATCGGCAGAGAACCTTGCAGATCTGTTCACGAGGACATTGACTGCGAAAGTCTTTGAAAATCACGTGGAGGGCATGGTTGTCAGATATTTAGCTGAGTCTTGATAGTGTATAGTAGTAGAATTTTCGAAACTAGGCCAGCTTTGTACTTTAAGGGTAGCTTTAAGTATTAGGGAGATTGTTAGTGTGAATACTGAGAGCATCGCTTGTATAAACACTATTTTCTTGATATATCGATAAAGCTTGCTTTAGTTAATTGTTTCAAAATTATGTTTTATATATGAAGTCCATTTATATCAAGAGACTAGATAATGAGGTGTTTGGTGTGACATAGTAGATCTCATTATTGGTTAAAGTCGTGATATATAAATAAGGCTCATAACTGAGACAGTTTGAACACACTGTTGTTTTAAGATATTATGTGATTCTGAAAGTGGTTTGTCTAAACTAATTGAGTCATATAGATATGTCCGGGGCATATTGGGCATGACCGTTGAGGATTGAACTAACTTGTACTGATCGTTAGTAGTTAATTCGAACCTTGTATTCTATCTCTTAATCCCTAGACTTGAATGGGCATGAGGATTAAACATAGTGTACTTTAATTTGCCAAAGAGTGAGGTCAATTGAGGCCAATAATCTCGCTAGATTGGGTGCGCGAGGTTGATTGCTTGGTGTGTTGTTACTTGTTCGAAAGGAAACCATGTACCGGTGCGTCTGGGTTGATGGTGCTCCCGAGATGAGCTCATAATGTTTATTATTCTAAATCTGGCCAGTGGACTTATGTCCGGTATAGTAAAAAGGTTGAGTAGTACTAATCTCGGATAATAAGAAGTCGATTAATTAATTTATCAGTAAATTAATAAATTAATGAGAACTATATCTTTAATGTGGGAAGATTAAAGAATAATTAATTTAGTGGTACTAGAAGTAATTCTGTTTTGGATGGTAGTGTCATAATTAATCTGTTAGTAGTATGATTAATTATGTA
Source organism: Knoxia roxburghii (assembly GCA_030378225.1). Taxonomy (NCBI): domain Eukaryota; kingdom Viridiplantae; phylum Streptophyta; class Magnoliopsida; order Gentianales; family Rubiaceae; genus Knoxia; species Knoxia roxburghii. Next base: position 35,405,435 of record CM059420.1, on the reverse strand, counting down.
TTGGGTAATTGACAAAGGCAAATTTAATTAATTAAGATATTAATTAATCCTTGTATCAGTTAGTTGTGAATCAGTCCAGGAACTGGATTAAGAATAAGTGAATCCTTGTGTCAGTTGGATGTGAATGAGTCCAGGAGAAGGATTGAAGTAAAATATAAACCCAATAGGAAGACCAATCCTAATCCACATTGAGGTCTCTCTTGTAACTATGTAAATAGACATGAGGGATTAGCAATTAAAATACACAATTCATAAGTTTCAGAACAACAAAAACTTAGAGAGAAAAAACCTAAAGAGAGAAATCACAACTCTTTCTCTAAGTCGGTTTTCCTAAGGGGCCGGCGGCAGTAACAATCTTGCGGCAGCAAAAGCTTCTCCCGGTGATCTTAGGCGGTGCGTACAGTTGACGCGCGACAGCGGGCTTGGTTTTCCGGCGGCATATGTGATCACGCCCAAAGACGGTAGCAGGTGGACTTATTTTCTGGCGAGAATTTTGTGTAGATTTTTTGGTGTTGATCAGTGCGTTTGGTAGATAATTGCCCACACAATTTCAAAACGAGTCTTGAGTCATAAGAGAGTCGCTTAAGCACACTTTTCAAAAGGTCAATTCTTTTCCTTCCTCTTTAATTAGAATTATTTTGTGCATGTTAACAAATCGAATAAAGTAAGACTAAGATCCTGTGCAATGGTGTTTCAAAAGGGTTTGAATAGTATTACACTAGTGTCTGAGTTTGTGATTGGTTTTTGATTTTGGAATGCATAGTGCGAAAGTGAATTTTTGATCAAACCTGGGTGGATAATTCAATTCACGGAGGACATACATCATGTGGACCCCACATATATTTTTTTTTCTCCGAGTGAAAATCTCAAACCGGTTTCATATGTCCTCTGGTAGTGATGGGCCATCAATTACATTTCTCCAAGCAAGGTTGAACTGTTTAAAAACTCAAGATATTGCTCCAAGGGGTTCATATCAAATTGGGCCTATAAACAAGGACATCTTGAAAGTAAAGCCGAACAAACTATCCAAAATAAACAAGATCTTCAACTTTGTCAAATACACTTTAAGCCACCTTAAAGAGTTATAATTTTCTTAGCTCTTGTATTTTTATTTGGCCATGGTTGTAATTTATTTATTTGGGTAGTAATATTTGTAGCCCTATTTTCAAAACAATCTTCTCAAATTGTCCTACTACTAATTTTTAAATAATTTATCAAAATTCAACAAAATGAATATATATTTTAATCATTTTAAACATATTTAATCATATAATAACCAATTATAAGAACAATTCTCATACATACAGTATTTTTTAAAAAAGTAAAAAGATTAAAAAAAGGGAGAAAATGGGGGAGGAAAATAATCAAAAAAAAAAAATTTTTAGTAAAAAATTCCTGAACAACTACTTGTGCTAATCGAATGAACTCGGATTAATTACTAGAACCAATACCCTCACCATCACAGTCATTTCCATGAGCATGATCGCAACAATGAGTTTCATTTTTATCCTCGTGATCATCGTTGTCATCTTCATCAAAGGGTTTATTTTTGTGAAAAATGCAGCATTTCTTGGAGCGATTATTCCTGCTACTGTTGTTGCAGAGAAGACAATGAAGAAGAAGATGATGGCGTGAATTGTCTTATGGTGACTTTGACCATCGTTAAGTGGTATCCGCGGGAAGAAAAATAATTCTAAAAAATGGGCAAAATAAATAAATATATATGTGTAATTATGAATAAATTCTATTATGTTATTATCTTATTATGAGAATATGTTATGCACTAAGTAAAAATAATTGTTTCAGAATTCAAATTTTTTTTAATTAAACTTTTTGTGCAGAAATTTTTCCCAGGGTAGTGTGTTTGTGGCGGAATTTGAAAAAATGAGAAGAAGAAATAAGAAAAAATGTTGATTTTTTTTGTTAGAGGGGTAGTTTGGATATTAAACTTTGAAAATAGGGCTACAAATAGTAAAAATGGGCTACAAATAGTAATCCAGTTTATTTATTTTTATGTCATTGAGTTTTGGGCATTTGAAAGGGTTTTTAGATATATTTGGATTAGTTTTATCTTTTTTAAGTCCAAAACATATGTGTTTCTTTCGGTTATTAAGTTTAAACCCAAATAAGGTAATTTTAATTCAATTAGCCCAATTAATATAATCCAAAGGTCCTCACTCCAACCCCTCGACCTGGGCATGGTAAGAAAAGTCCAAAAATGTTTCCAACGATTATGGACTAAAATTCAAATATTTAGCCAAAGTAGAGGACACAAGATCAATCCAAGAGACATTTGGGTTAAACAAGATCAATGAACCCATTAAAAAATCACAGGCAAGGCAATAACAATGAAACTCAACAAGCTCACAAAGGACTACAAATAGGGCTACAAATGTTGATTTTTTTTGTTAGAGGGGCAATTTGGATAGTAAACTTTGAAAATAGGGCTACAAATAGTAAAAAATGGGCTACAAATAGTAGTCCAGTTTATTTTTATGTCATTGAGTTTTGGGCCTTTGAAAGGGTTTTTAGATATATTTGGATTAGTTTTATCTTTTTTAAGTCCAAAACATATGTGTTTCTTTCGGGTTATTACGTTTAAACCCAAATAAGGTAATTTAAATTCAATTAGCCCAATTAATATAATCCAAAGGTCCTTACTCCAACCCCTCGACCTGGGCATGGTAAGAAAAGTCCAAGAATGTTTCCAACGATTTTGGACTAAAATTCAAGTATTTAGCCAAAGTAGAGGACACAAGATCAATCCAAGAGACATTTGGGTTAAACAAGATCAATAAACCCATTAAAAAATCACAGGCAAGACAAGAACAATGAAACTCAACAAGCTCACAAAATATTTATTAAAAATCCCGTCCCTTATGTTCTGTTTTGGCCTTAGTTTTAATTATTAAACATAATAGGTAGAATGGGTCACTCAAGGGAGCAAGACATCAAAGAAGTCCAGCCCATGAAAGGTGTTATAGAGCATCAAGTGAAGACTTTAATTCCAACAAGAACTTTCGGCCGAAGAACTCTTCTATAAGCAACCATTGAAAACTTCAAATCCAAGAGGGAGATTTTGGCCAAATGACTCTTCAAGAAACAACAATCAGCTGAAGACTTCCTCTCTGACACAAACTTTCACCCAAGACTTTTACCTCTCACATTCTAAAATATTCTTAACAAAAGAAGACAAGGAAGAAAAGGTTCCTAGGGCCGGCTACATTTCACCATTTTCTTTAATTAAAATGTTGAATTATCATGTTAATAGTTCAAGTTTGAATTAGGCCAAGACAAGGCTGAGTTGTACACTTATCACCCTTTCAAAACCAAAGCTAGATAGCTCACTCATTCCCTATAAATACCGAGGGAGTGGCCAGCCAACATTCATGTTTGGTTGAATAAGAAACTTTGAGTTTTTCTCTCTACTTTGTATCCCATTACCACCATTTCTATCCTAAATTTGTGAGCAAACACTATATTAGGAACCCTTTTCAAAAGTCTATACCAGTTCTTATCATTTGGTATCAGAGCCAAGGTGCTATCTCGGAAGGTAAGGTTGCTACAACACTTTGAGTGTAAGAACTGAACATCTCTCATTTAAAAAAAAAAAAAAAAAAAACTTCATTTCCCCAATTTTGAGTGGGTTGGATCATTCCATATCCTTCTCACCCAATTTTTCCCCTAAAACTAGCCTGTATGGGAGTTGTATCAGAAACCCCAATGGTTTTTCATCCTCATTTTCGAAAATTTCTTTGCTATTTTTCCTTTGTGTTATTGATTGTGTTGAATATGAAGTTTAAATTTCACATGAAAATTCCATTCGTAGTCGGCAGGATGAAATTTACAAATTTCAAAAATTGAAGGGTTGAAAATTTGGTAATCTGAATTTTTGCTGCATTAATTGAATAACTTTTTGTGTTTGTATGAACTTGTTGCATCCACACAAAGAAGGTTAGACAATTAAATCACTTGAAAATTGGAAGAGATTTGAATTTAAGTGACTTGAGCCATATCTTTTCTTACCTTTTATTTGATGATTTCTATCAAGTTGGTACCTATTTGGTTGAAAAGAGAAACTTAATTATATAACCATCTTATTGAATCACCTCTAAAACTCCCAAGTTGTGGTTTTCATACTTGAGGAATCTTGGTTGGAGGACTCGGCTTCAGGGATCTCAAATCTTTCAACTTGGCATTACTCTCAAAACAGGCCTAGCGCCTTCTTTCTCACTCGAACTCTACCCTGGCTCGGCTGATGAAGGCAAAGTACTACTCAAATTGTTCCATCTTTGAGGCAACGCCCAAAACGCGGTCGTCAGCTACCTGGAGGGGCCTGTTTGAAGGAATTAAAGGACTGAAATTGGGGGCGTGCCGAAAGATATTCTCTGGTTTGGAAACAAATATCTGGCTGGACTCTTGGCAACCGGGGACTAACCCCTACTGCAGTTTTCATCCAAAAATGGAACTGCATGAAGATGCCACCATCGCTGCACTTGTCTCCCCTGCCATCGCGACCTAGGACGAACCTCTGATTCAATCGACCTTCTCGGCGGCTATTGCAACAAAAATACTCTCCATCTCTACGAGCTCGCTAGGCGGTCATGATAGGTGGTATTGACACTACCCACTACTAGAATTTTGGGATTTTAAAACACTTGAAAATATTTTAATAGATAATATTTGATTACATTTTATCTATGACAACACGTACTTTTTATATTATCTATTCCAGTGTCGTCAAAGGTGTATTGGATTACACGACACTTTTTAATGTGAACATATACGTTGAAAGTGTGGAGTTAGACTAAGATATGAAAACACAAGTATATGTCATGATAAATCATCTATCATGACACGGTTGTTGGCTATATAGTGTTATATATGTTAATATGTTAATATATAATAAAGTGTTTGGATAAGAAACCTATTATGACAATTTTAAGTATTCATACCATAATATCATAAAATTATGTGTCATTATATTATATAATTGAAAACATAAAAATATGTTTAAATAGATAGTATATTATGTCATTTGTAAATAAATATAAAAAAATCTTAGACTGTTGAAATTCTGACCTATAATAATCCAAGCCCAATCCTTTTCTTTTAATACTACAGTTAACACCCAATCACTCCCATCATTTTCGATGTGAGGCAGCAGCATACGACTTTAAATCACACTTAATAATGTAATTATATATGTATTATAATTACACTATACATAGTAATTTATTAATACATTAAGTTAATATATTAACAAATAAAATAACACTTGATTGTATTTTTATATTTATAAAATTTTAATTACACTAGTTGGTGTTTTGATTGAAATTTTATTATAACACTTATTCTAGTGTTATGATAGTATTTTATTTCAACCTTCTCTCAGTTCGTCTGGCCACACTGAATGGAGTTTGTGTTTTCTTTTGATGGAGCCATTTCTCAACAACAGCAGGGGGCAGTTGCGTGTGTCTATGTTGTGGCTGATAGAGGCGAATACATTCACAGATTTGGGAAATTTTTTTCCTCAATTTTGGATCCTGAAGCACTGGAAGCCCTTTCACTCAAGGAGGCTTTGCTTTTGTGCCACCACTTGGTAATCGAATCCTACTCGGTTCTAGGGGACTCCTCGCAAATTATATTGGCAAACCAGAATGTAGCAGACAGCTCCCATATGAGCCTACCTATTATGGAGGATTGCAGAAGGTTAATGTCAACTGTTGTACAAAGTAGATTGTATTAGATTCCCCATTAACATTCATGCCCATGGGATAGCAAATTTTGTAAAATGCAATGTCGTATCTGTGTAGGACTGGCCTAGTGTGCCAAATTTTCTAAATCAATTGGTACTGGATGATTTCTAGTAGTTAATGAAATCTTCTTTTGCCCTAAGAAAAAAAAATGGGGCATGATGGATCTAATTTTACCACGCCTGGCAATTTGGTAGTTGGAGATAGTCTCAGGGATGAGACTATGGCTATTTTATTTGAGGCCTGGAAATATATTGATATGAGGTTTCAGGAAACTCAAATTTAGTTTGATAATGAGATGAATATACATATCCAACAAAGAAAGTCTCATCTGTTTCTATGGTGATTTATGGACAATTTCTTGAGATTCTAGGCATCATGAGGCAAAAGAATTATTCAATCAAGCTCTTCTATCATGAGGGCAATGGAGTTCCCGTCAGCTTGGCAAGAGTTAGGGCAAAAGGAATGATAACAAATTGTTTGCGTGTTGATCATTTTGGATTGCCCTCTTTGCGGGTGCATTAATTCTATGAAATTCAGGGGTTTGATTATTATAAATAAATGTAGTCACATTATCTAATTTGAAACCAATATAGAGTTCAGACTTGTACTACAAAAGTAATAATTCAGGAGGTTAATTGATAGAATTAAAAATTTAATTATGGAGTATTTTACTATGAAGAGAGTAAAGTTGTTGAGATTAGGAAACTAGGATTATTTTTTAATTGTATATGATGTGTAATTGTAGTAATTATCTAATTTGGGAATCTTGATTGTAATGAGTATTTGTAAATATTCTTATAAATATACAAGATGATCTAGAAAAAGACACACTTTTTTCAAAATTTTCTGTCTTCTGATTTTGACATGGTATCAGAGCAACAAAAACTTTCCTAGGATTTTTCCTTTTATATAATCGATCGGGTATTACAAATCACCTTCGTCAGATTCTTGAAGCGGCAACGAATTTCGTGCTTCTTTTTGTTTGTTGGATTCCGTACAACTTTGGGTCACAATATTACAACAATATTGGTGTTGGCTTTGTTTATTTTGAGTGCATCTGTGCAATTTTTTGGCTTAGATTATTGGTCAAAGTTTGTGATTTTGGTCACAATATTACAACAATATCGGTGTTTAGCTTTGTGTTGGTTTGCGTGCATAACATCTTTGTGCATTTCTTTGTGTTGTTCCAGCGACGGGTTTATGAGGTTTCTTACACAAGCAACAATGTTTTGTTTTGTTTCCTTTGGTTTTTCTTTGAGGTGGAATCACGATGACTGAATCGAAGACACCCAAGGTAATTGCAAGTGGTAGCGCAGGGATGATGGTTACAAATCTATTAGCCCCTATGATTTGATTCCAGTTGATTCTTCCGGGGTTGTTAATTACCCATGTGCAGCTTAGGAGAGACAACTATGAAGAGTGGTCTCGGTCGTTTCGTCGGGCTATTAGGGCTCGAAATAAGTTTGGTTTTCTTGATGGTTCTTTGGAAAGACCAGCAGCCGGTACAAAGAGGGAAGCAAATTGGTGTGCCAATCATTCATTGATTGCTTCTTGGATTATGAACACCATTGTACCCACTTTGCGTACTATGATTCCTGATGTGGAAGTGGCCAGCGTGTTGTGGCGACAACTTCAGGAAAGGTTTTCTAGTGTGGATGTTACCTATGTTCAGCAGCTGCATAAGGATATTGCTAGTTGTACACAGATGAGTATTGTTACATATTTTGGACGGCTGTCTAAATTGTGGGAAGAATTGGCAGATTTTGAGAAGATGCACAAGTGTCGTTGTGGTGGATGTTCTTGCCATTTAGATGGTGATATTATGCAGGAGCATGAAGAAATAAAAGTTTATCAGTTTCTGATGGGTTTGGATGCCTCTCTGTTTGGCACAACATGTAGTAATATGTTGTCTTCGTTGCAATTGTCGTCGTTGAATCGTGCGTATTTTGTCATGGTGCAAGAAGAAAGATTACGTATTTTAGCAGTGGAGAACTATACGCAGATAGGTTTAGGTATTGTGGGTTTTGCTGTTCAGACAGTGGCAACAGGAACACAGCTCCAATCTTCTGGAGTGCAACCCACCATCGCCGCTCTCACACTTACCAGCGACGATGGTGACGGCGGTTTTGGGAAGGTGGCCGGTTGCGCCAACGAAAGTGGTGTCGGCATCAGCGACACAGGTGGTACGGGCAGTGCTGACGGGAATTTGGTGTAGAAATCTGCTAATCGTGTCACTTGTTTTCATTGAGGTAAACCCGGACACATACAGACTACTTGTTATGAGCTTGTTGGTTGTCCCTAGAGACGTGGCTGTGGTCGTGGGGGTGGAGGACATGGTCGTGGTGGAGGCCATGGAGCAGGTGCCAACACTGCTATGACAGAAACTGGTAGTATCATTCTGCAACTCTGGCCGTTTGAGCAACTCACAGTGGAAATCTTTGGTGAACTTTGTTAACACTTCCAGACCACCCACACAGACCTCTGGTAATTAGATTTATGATATTTGGATGTATGACTGTGGTGCTACGCATCATATGTCTGGCAACTTGGTAAATTTTACTGATCTTGTTGATATTCCTACCAGAGTGGTGATTTTTCCCAATGGAATCACCACTAGTACAAGCAAGTGAGGGACTGTACATCTGAGTCCCACATTACCTTTGTCTAATGTTTTGTTCGTTCTTGAGTTAAAGTGCAATCTAATGTCTTTGTATCAGTTGTTCTCCTAAACGGGATGCACAACACAGTTTACTGATATTTCTTGTGTGATACAGGATTGCCATTCGAGACAGGTGATTGGAGTGGGTGAGCAGTTTGGGGAGCTCTACTTTCTTCTGGGAACAACTGTTGCAGCAAATTCTTCAATTTCTACGGTTTTTGCATATATTTGGCATCAACGGTTGGGGCATCCCTCTTCTAGAGTATTTGATAAGATTTTAGTTGATTGTTCTAGTTTAGTGACTGGCAAATTGAATAAGACTTGTAATGTGTGCTTTCAAGCCAAGCAAACTCGTGATACTTTTTCTTTAAGTTTAAATAAAAGTAGTGCCAGTTTTGATTTAATCCATTGTGATGTGTGGGGCCGTATCGAGTGCCTGCTTTGTGTGGTGCAAGATATTTTTTGACTGTTGTGGATGATTTTTCTCGTGCAACATGGGTTTGTCTGATTCGTGATAAAACTGAGGTTTCCTACCGTTTACGTGATTTCTTTGCTATGGTGTCTAGACAATATGACAAATTGGTTAAGGTTGTTAGGAGTGATAATGGGGCTGAATTCAAGGGAATGAGTGCATATTTTCGTCAAGTAAGGATTGTGCATGAAACAACTTGTGTTTATACATCACAGCAGAATGGTAGGGTGGAATGCAAACACCAACACATTTTGGGTGTAGCACGTTCTTTACTTTTTCAAGCTCACTTGCCTATTGAGTTTTGGGATATTGTGTGTTGATTGCTGTCTATCTGATTAATCGAATGCCCACACCTGTTTTGGACAATAAGTCACCTTTTAAGATCTTGCATGAAAGGAGTCCTCCTTTGTCTCACCTGAGGGTTTTTGATTGTCTTTGTTATGTTCATAACAAAGATCGAGGGGGTGATAAATTTGCCAGTAGGAGTAATTGAGGGGTATTTGTTGGATATTCACCTAGAAAGAAATGTTAGCGTGTATATGACCTTGATAAGAAAAATATTGTGATTTCAAGGGATGTTGAATTTTGTGAGAATGTCTTTCAGTATGAAAAACTTGCATCTTCTTCTACAAAGGTTCCAACAGTGCAGATTGATCGATGGCCGAATGGAGATACATATATTTTAGAGCGGCAGCGGTTTACAGAAAATGTGCCACTGCCCTACCAACTGGTGGTGGCGGACATTGGCGGTGGAAATCACGACGCCGGTGGTCCGCTCTTTCCGACGCCGGGGACGGTGATGCCGTGGTTCAGGCACGCCGCCGCCTCCTCATGATGAAGGCCCTGTGGCGCTGCAAGTTCCAGGCCCAGTTTCTTCGGATGATGATTCTGGTGAAATGTTGGGACGTGGTCATCGAACTAAAATACCCTATACTCAGTCTCGTGATTTTGTGTCTCACACAGTTTGTCCCTTACCCCCCTTATCTGCCACCACTCCTGCTCCATCATATGTCTTAGGTACACCCTATCATATAGCAGATTATATTACATGTACTTCTTTTTCTTCTGCACATTAGATTTTTCTTGCAGTTGTTGCTTATCAGGTTGAGCCACGTTCTTTTGCTGAGGCGGCGGCCAATTCTAGTTGGCATTCTGCGATGAAGGTAAAGATCCAAGCTTTGGAGAAAAATCATACTTGGGACATTGTGTCTCTTCCGCCTGGGAAGTGAGCTATAGGATGTCAGTGGGTGTACAAAATTAAGTATAATTTCGATAGTACCGTGGAACGCTTTAAGGCACGTTTAGCGATTCTTGGCAATCGTCAGGAGGAGGGTATTGATTACCAAGAAACATTTGCCCCGGTAACCAAGATGGTGACTGTTTGCTTATTTTTGGCTGTAGCTATTACTCAGGCTTGGGAGCTTCATCAAATGGATGTGCACAATGCTTTTCTGCACGGTGATTTTGAATAGGAAGTCTATATGGTTTGGTGATTCATGCACGCTGGGCCAGGTGTGTAGGCTGCGTCATTCATTGTATGGTTTTAAACAGGCTCCCAGGTGCTGGTTTGTCAAACTTGCAACTGCCTTGAAGCGGTATGGTTTTCTGCAATCATATGATGATTATTCGTTATTTACTTTCCATCGGGGTTCGGTGCATATGCATGTCTTGATTTATGTTGATGATTTGGTTATTACTGGGAATAATAGTCATGCAATTGCTCGGTTCAAGTTGTATTTGAGCAAGTGCTTTCACATGAAGGATTTAGGTGTTGTGAAGTATTTCTTGGGTATAGAAGTGGCCAGAAATGCTACAGGTCTCTTTTTATGCCAGAGAAAGTATACATTGGATATTGTGACTGAGGTTAGTTTGTTGGGAAGCAAGCCCGCTGCATTTCCCTAAGAGCAGAACTATAATTTGTCAACCACAGAGGAAGATCTTCTTGATGATCCTGCAAATTATAGACATTTAGTGGGGCGTCTCATCTATTTGGCTGCCACGTGTCCTGAGTTGTCCTATTCCATTCATGTTTTGGCACAGTTTATATAGCAACCCCGGGGTCCACATTGGGAAGCCGCTCTCCGAGTTGTACGATATCTGAAAGGCAATCCAGGGTGATTCTGATTGGGCTATATGTCCTACCACGTGTCGGTCTCTTATAGGCTAGTTTGTTCAGATTAGTTCTTCCCCGGTATCTTAGCGTACTAAGAAACAGCATACTGTGGTACGTTATTCTGTAGAACCTTAGTATCGGGCTATGACATATGTTGTGTGTGAAGTAAAGTGGTTGAAGACATTGCTTTTGAGTCTTGGTATTTCTCATAAGCAACCGGTTAAGTTGTATTGTGATAGCCAGTCTGCTTTTCATATAGCAGCGAATCCTGTGTTTCATGAGCGCACTAAACATATTGAGATAGATTATCACTTTGTGCGTGATGCTGTATTTCAGGGACTTGTGTCCATGTCTCATGTTGTTTCCAAGGATCAGTTAACAGATATCTTGACCAAGGCCTTAGGGAAGCAACAGTTTGATTTGTTTGTATTCAAGTTGGGCATTCGAAATCCGCATGCTCGAACTTGAGGAGGGTGTTGAGATTAGGAAACTAGAATTATTTTCTAATTGTATATGGTGTGTAATTGTAGTAATTACCTAATTTGGGAATCCTGATTGAAATAGATATTTGTAAATATTCTTATTAATATACAAGGTGGCTTAGAGAAAGGCACACACTTTTTCTACAATTTTCTGTCTTCTGATTTTGACAAAAGTTGAAGGTAATATTTTGCAATAAACTCTTAATATACATGTAACAAAAAGGAAAAAGTAAAAAAAAAAAAAAAAAAAACTTCACTCAAAAACTGACAAAAATTATGAGATTAATTTCAATTTCTTTTCATACATTTTTCTTGCAAGTATCTAGTGCCTAATCAAATAGAAATTAATCTAATCACGAAAAGGAGATGATAATTCAGAAACATATAGAGTAAATTTCAAAATTGGTCATCATACTATGGTCAGTTTCCAGTTGTGGTCATCATACTTTGAAAATTATTTTTAAGGTCATCATTCTTTCATTTTATTTTTAAAAATGGTCACTCCGTCCATGTTGGTCGTTAAGCTTCATAACGGAGCCCTTTTTTTAGGGCATTTAGGTCAATCTTATTTTTTTACAAAGACAACTAGCACCACGTCTCAGAACAACAGGAATCACGTCAAAAACAACTAGAACCACGTCCAGAAACGTCTACATCCATGTGTGTAAATTTAAACTGTTTTTTTCACAAAGACAGTCCACCACATCTCAGAACAACTAGCACCACGTCCAAAAACAACTAGCACCACGTCCAGAAACGTCTACATCCATGCGTGCTAGTTGTCTTTGTGAAAAAAATAGCTTAAATTCACATGCATGGATATAGACATTTTTGGACGTGATGCTAGTTATTTTTGACATGGTGTTAGTTGTTCTGAGAAGTAGTGGACCGTCTTTGTGAAAAAAATCAGTTTAAATTTACACGCATGGATGTAGATGTTTCTGGACGTGGTTCTAGTTGTTTTTGACGTGGTTCCTGTTATTCTAAGACGTTGTGCTAGTTATCTTTGTGAAAAAAATAAAATTGACCTAAATGCCCTCAAAAAAGGGCTCCGTTATGAAGCTTAATGGCCAACATGGACGGAGTGACCATTTTTAAAAATAAAATGAAAGTATGATGACCTTAAAAATAGTTTTAAATGTATGATGACAAAAACTGAAAATTGACAATAGTATGATGACCAATTTTGAAATTTAGTCAAAAATATATATAGTTATGACAAAAGTTTGATTCTTATACTATACTTTTGGAGTATATAATAATAAACATTACATTAAATATAATTTAAAAATACAAAAGTTATAACAACAAAATACATTAAATATTATACGAGAATACGTAATTTTTAAAAATATAAAAATATATTAAATATTACATGAGAATATACCACTTTTTAAAACATGAAAACACATTAAATATTACATGAGAATATATTAATTCCTCAAGTATAAGAATATATTAAATATAATTAAAAAAATACATAATGTATAATATAAAAATACCAATAAAATAAGTTTATAGTGAAGCATAAAATATAATTTGCCCTAATAGCTGATAGCTCCGTATGACTGACTGCCAAATGAATTTAAGTGTGCCCGTCCGAGCTCTCTTTTCTTTCGAGAGGAAATGTGCATTTATAAGCTGGTCCTCAGCATAGGTAGATAGCCTGTATTCATATTCCATCCAACCTGTTAGCCAGGTTATTCAAACAATTTAAAGTTCCGTACGCCCAAAATAATAATACTAGTATTGAAAACAGTTGGTTTTTCTTCCCTTGCCTTTCCCACGCGCGGCCCACGCTTCAGCATTTGCACGCATGCTTCCCGTTCCATTTCATTGTCTATCTACATATAAATAAAAAGAATGTCATTGCATTGTTTACTCTTCTTCCCACGTGTGGTTTCTTCGTCCTTAACACGTGGGAGGTTTTTTTTTTTTTTTCATCATCATCATCATCTCCTTCCAGACCTCCATCCCCCACCCCCAAATCTCCTCTCGCCACTCTTCTCTTATTCCAAGCGTTTGTGTCGAAGCCCTTGTGTCGATCGTCGATGTCGAGTCCGGTGGTCGCAAAGTCGGGGGGCCGTGAAAACGGGGGTCGTCGAGTCTGGTGGTTGCGAAGTCGAGGGTCGCCAAGCCAGTGGTCATCAATTGATTCTGGGGTAGCAGTCGCGGTTTCGCCGTTCACCCTTCCTCTTCTTCCTTCTCCCGGTTTCCTTCCCTGTTCAGTCGCTAGAAAATATCCAGCATCACCCCCGCGTTGGTTTCTCCCTCCCTCGGTTCCCGACCGCCAGTGACACTACCTCAAACGGTAATCCCGGCTGCCAGTGTTCAGGACGAACAGGGATGCTGATGAAAATAATGTTGATTGAACGTTTAAGCATGGTAACATACACTTTCGAACACCTAGGAATTCTTTGGCTATATCTTCATTCATATGATGGGATTTTCAGTTTTTGATAATTTTGGGATATGAATGATTGTGCTCAGTTTGATTGATATAATTGTACCTGTCGATGTTGTTATGATTTTTTTCACAAAGACAGTCTACCACGTCTTAGAACAACTAGCACTACGTCAAAAACAACTAGCACTGCGTATAGTCAATTACGTCTCAGAACACTAGCACTACGTATTTTAGCTGAATTTTTCACAGAACATAGTCAACCACGTCTTAGAACACTAGCACCACGTCAAAAACAACTTGCACCACGTCCAAAAACCTCTACATCCATGCATGTGAATTCAAACAGATTTTTTTCACAAAGACAACCCACCATGTCTCAGAACACTAGAACCGCGTCAAAAACAACTAGCACTACGTCCACGGACGTCTACATCCATATGTGTGAATTTAAACAGATTTTTTTCACAAAGACAGCCCACCACGTCTCATAACACTAGAACCACGTAAAAAAAACTAGCACCATGTCGACAAATGTCTATATCCATACATATGAATAAAAAATTAGTGAACTTTCACACGTGTGTTTTTTTTTTCCTACTTCACACGTGTATATTACTTTGTTTCCTCCAACTTCTTTTTTGTCAGTATTCTTTACTTTGTTTGCTCTGCCTTTTTCATTTTCTTCTTTTGTCTTTGGTCTTCTTCTTCTTCTGATCCTTTATTTGTTTTCTCCGTCTTCTTCAATCTCCGCTTTTCTACTTTATTTTTATTCTTTTCTTCTTCTTCTTTTTTTTATTGGTTTATATCCATTCAACGATCTCTCATCTTCGATTGAAGTCAAACAACTCTGGAATGGGGTCATCATCATCTTCGAAAAGCTTACTGGGATTGCCATACGCGAGACAGATACCACCATTTGTGAACGATTTCTTGCTTTTGAAAAAACACGCCAACTTTTTAGTAGAAAAGGGAAGAGCAAAGCGCCATTGAATTCCATCCCACCTGATTTCCGTTCCCCTCACCCAAAGAATTTTATCAAGGTAAGTTATTTTTATTTAGTTATTTATTTTGATTCCAATATTGTAGGGGAGTTGAAGTTATTTTTGTTTCTTATTGTTTTCAAGTAGGTTTGCGTTTTGGTGACTGATTTTGCAGTTTTAATATTTGTATTTGGATCCAGTGTTAACGAAATATTCTGCGTAAACTTTAGCCCCTTATTTCTATCACTTCTCGACGGCAAATGGAGAAACATGTATCATCAGTTCCTTATTTTGCTGTAGTGGTTCTGATTCATCTTTGGCAATGGCAGCACCAGTAAAAATGGTATGTTTTTATTCTCTGGACTATATTGACAATTACATTAGACTGAACTGTTCATGGCAATAATATGTTCTTTTTTTGGTTTTTGAACTTAGATTTGGATGGTTTTGATTATTTGTTGACAAATAAATCTGCAACACATGGATTAGATTTGTAGTCTATGTTTATAATCTTACCAAAAATAAAATAGTAAACTTTCTTTGTTGCACTGTAGTCTCTGCAACAAATGGATAAGATTTGTTGTAATGTAGTGTCTGTTTGTGAAATTGGGTTTTTTACTTTGTTACACTGTAGCTATGTCAGAATGCAACTTCTAAATTTTGTTAGATTCTTCTACTTAGTCTTACAAGTCAAAAATCAATCATGACATTTCTTTACCTTCTTTCCTTTCTATTTCATGAATAATATAATACTATATACTGAAATGTAATTGAAATGTGTGTCAAATACATTTCATTTCATCTTCTTCTCCATTTAAATGCACTTCAGACAAACTTTTGAACATTTTTATTCTACTCAAATCTACTGCCACTGCGGTAAGTTACTCTTGAAGTGTAACTCAGAATCATGTATATGATCCCCTTCAATGCAACTGAAACCTAGCAATCAATCAATAAATGTTGAGTTTCATCTTTGTTACTGCTTCTCTTCATATTTAACTCTTTTCTTTTGTTGATCCTTCTGTATAACTATCTTCACTCATGCAAGAAAAATGCAAACATCACAGTATACCAGTCATATATAATACACCAGTTTAAGTTTTACTCTACCAATCCTCACTCTTATTTTTCTCCTACAGATCAATTTAGTCAGTAATCCACTGCTTTTGAGTTTCATTATGCTATCTTCATTTTCCATTTCAGGTAAATTTTCTATAATTGCATAAATAATGACAATTTATACAATATTGTGTTACTGTATTTGATTTATACATAATCTATGTCATATTTTTTCTCTTATTTTTGTTTTTTTCCCTATGTGGTATGAACGTTATCATTACTACCCATATTAGAGTGCTAAAAAGGTTAGTTCTTAAAGGTATCTTCACGCGCACATGATTTCTGGAATTTTTGTCAAAATTAGTTATATTAAACCAATTTCAGTTACAGTTAACGAGTTAAAAAAAACCATACTAATACTATGCCACGTCTGACTAATAATGCGCTAGGTCTGACTAATAATGCGCCACGCCTGACTAATACTGCGCCATGTTTGACTAATACTGCGCCACGTCTGACTAATATTGCACCACGTCTGGTTCATATTGCTCCACGTCTGGTTCATAATGTACCACGTCTGGTTCATATTGCTGCTCACTCTTGTTCTTTTCTGCAGATCAATTTGCTCAGTAATCTGCTCCTTTTGAGTTTCATTGTGCTGTCTTCATTTGCAATTTCAGGTAAATTTTCTATAATTGGATAAATAATAATAATTTATACAATATTGTGTCACTGTATTTGATTTATACATAATCTATATCATATTTTTTGTCGTCTTTTTGTTTTTTCCCCTCTATGATTCATAATAATAATATAATATGAATGTTTTCATGAATAGCACCATTAGAGTACTAAAAATTTGACAAGAAGTTATGAATCAAGAAGTTATAAAAGTTATGAATGTTTTTTCCCCTCTGTTATGAATCAAGAAATTATGACTAGCAACATTCAATGATAAATATAAGAAGAAGCTGCTTCCATAGTGTGTTTAAACAATATGTTGATGATTTTATTTTATTATTAATGATATAATGTTATTATAATGGTTTCTTCATTTACTAACTTATATTTGTACCTTTTTTTTTTTTTTTACTTCGTGATATACTTATGTAATTGATAGATGGATAGAAATGCACAACGCAGAAAAAATTATGCTACTATGCCTGTAGAGAAAAAAAAAGCATTGTTGCAACGAATGTGTGAAGCTTATGCAAGAAAACGTGCCCTACACACTAAAGTGAATGAAACTACTATTCATCCTAAAAATTTATTTGAGAATGCTCTTACTGAAAGCATTAGTACCAGTAATATCGAAACACAAAAACATGCACATGAAACTAACACTTCTAATATAATACTGCCAAATCAAGAATCAGCAGGTATAAATATTTATAATTTATTTGTTTTAAATCTTCATTATTTCCCCAAATGTTTAAAGTTATATATATTGAGCAAGTCATTATTTTTCAATTAAGAACACATAAGCATTAACTCAACACAATTTTAACTACTATGAGTTATACTGTGGCAGAATCAATGAGTTCTCAAGTATCATATAAATTAGAAAGAGAAAGAAGAAAAAAAATCTTATCAGAGAGGCGTGCTATAAAAGTCTCCAATAAAAAAAAGTTAAAAAATAAAACATCATCTTTTGCAGGTACACATTTTTTGTTTAAATTTTATACAAAATTTTTTTTTCTACAATAAGAATATAATTCACTTTTTCTTCCCACATAAAAATAATCAGATTTTAAAGTTTTATCTTCTTATCTTAACATTATGTCTATCTTTTTTACATCCAGGTTTTCCCTATAAAAAACTACCCGACCATCCTATTGAGCTTCCAAGTACTGAAAATTGTGAACATTGTTCAGCAAAAAGATTCTATCTAGAATCAAAAACTTTTTGCTGTCAAAATGGAACTGTTTCACTGTCTATTCCACCAATGCCATACTCTTTAACTCATTTATTGACATCAAATGATGAGAACTCAAAACATTTCAGAAACAATATTCGTACATATAACAATAAATTAGCATTCACATCTTTCAGTGCAAAATATGACGGAGATTTAACAAAGAATAGTAGAGGAATGTATACCTTTAGAGTACAAGGTCAAGTTTACCATTACTTGGATTCACTAAAATCCAACAATGACAAACCAACAGGAATCCAGCTATATTTTCTTGACACAGAAGATGAAGTCAAACAAAGATTACTTTTTTCTGATAAATTAAGAGAATCAGTTTTGAGAACTTTGATGAAAACTTTGGAAAATAACCCATACTCTGCTTTTCTTAAAGATCTACGTGATGTGCCAGATATAGAAAATCATAGAATAGTTCTCAATTCTTCACCAGATTTGGATCAACGTAGATACAATTTACCTTTACAAAGTCAAGTAGGAGCAATATTTCGTGAAGATGAAACTATTGATGAATACATTGAAAGAACTGCACATATTAGAATATATAACAAGTCTGATACAAGTTATAGGATTAAACATTTTTATGCTTGCTATGATATATTACAATATCCTTTAATTTTTCCACGCGAAGAATCTGGATGGCACCCATCAATAGAAAGAAAACAAAACAATCCAAAGCGTAGAAAAAGTTCTCATTGTGAAAATGAACAACCTTATAATCCTTCTGATATTTTTCAGCAAATGAACTAATCGAAAATGAGGAACAAGGTAAGCTTCTATGTAAGGTAAAGTAATAATATTATTTAGAGTAAATTCCAAAATTAGTCATCATACTATGGTCAGTTTCCAGTTTTGGTCATCATACTTTCAAAACTATTTTTAAGGTCATCATACTTTCATTTTATTTTCAAAAAAGGTCACTCCGTCCATATTGGCCGTTAACCCTCTTAACGGAGCCTTTTTTTGAGGGCATTTATGTCATTCTCATTTATTTTGCTTTTCAATTTCCATCCAACTGCTGCCGGTTAAATTGAGCGGGAATTTGGCGCTACAGTAGCGCGCTACAGTTGTCTTCCTTTCTTTTGTTATTTTTGGCTAATTTTTTATTTTTTTTTGCCTTCCTCCTTGAGACTTTTTTCCGTCCGTTTTTTCTAAACAATTCAGTATTTTTTTAATGTTTTTGAATTTTATAAAAAAATATTTTTAAATTATCATTTTATTTGTTTTATAATTAAATAATTTTATATATTATGATACATATTATGAATGAATTTTTTTTAAAAAAATAATAATACAGTAGATATCAGATCAACAGATTATAGATATCAGATCAAAAATATAAAAGAAATCATACAATAGAATTAAAACATACTTAACAAGGGAGATCAGATCAGGATTATATAGACATCAGATCAGCGAATAATTGACATCAGATCAACAGACTATAGATATCAGATCAAGAATATAAAATAAATCATACAATAGAATTAAAACATACTTAATAAGGGAGATCAGATCAGGATTATATAGAC
The DNA here is from genome assembly GCA_030378225.1 of Knoxia roxburghii. Classification (NCBI taxonomy): domain Eukaryota; kingdom Viridiplantae; phylum Streptophyta; class Magnoliopsida; order Gentianales; family Rubiaceae; genus Knoxia; species Knoxia roxburghii. The sequence continues at coordinate 35,386,045 of CM059420.1, read as the reverse complement.
ATCAGATCAGCGAATAATTGACATCAGATCAACAGACTATAGATATCAGATCAAGAATATAAAAGAACTCATACAGTAGAACTAAAACATACTAAAAAAGGGAGATCACATCAGGATTATATAGACATCAGATCAGCGAATAATTGGCATCAGATCAACAGACTATAGATATCAGATCAAGAATATAAAATAAATCATACAATAGAATTAAAACATATTTAACAAGGGAGATCAGATCAGGATTATATAGACATCAGATCAGCGAATAATTGGCATCAGATCAACAGACTATAGATATCAGATCAAGAATATAAAAGAAATCATACAATAGAATTAAAACATACTTAACAAGGGAGATCATATCAGGATTATATAGACATCAGATCAGCGAATAATTGACATCAGATCAACAGACTATAGATATCAGATCAAGAATATAAAAGAACTCATACAGTAGAACTAAAACATACTAAAAAAGGGAGATCACATCAGGATTATATAGACATCAGATCAGCGAATAATTGGCATCAGATCAACAGACTATAGATATCATATCAAGAATATAAAATAAATCATACAATAGAATTAAAACATATTTAACAATGGAGATCAGATCAGGATTATATAGACATCAGATCAGCGAATAATTGGCATCAGATCAACAGACTATAGATATCAGATCAAGAATATAAAAGAAATCATACAATAGAATTAAAACATACTTAACAAGGGAGATCATATCAGGATTATATAGACATCAGATCAGCGAATAATTGACATCAGATCAACAGATTATAGATATCAGATCAAGAATATTAAAGAAATCATACAGTAGAACTAAAACATACTTAAAAAGTGAGATCACATCAGGATTATATAGACATCAGATCAGCGAATACTTGACATCAGATCAACAGATTATAGATATCAGATCAAAAATATAAAAGAAATCATACAATAGAATTAAAACATACTTAAATCATACATAGATATCAGTTCTATTGTATGATTTATTTTATATTCTTGATCTGATATCTATAGTCTATTGATCTGATGTCTAGTATTCTCTGATCTGATGTCTATATAATCCTGATCTGATCTCCCTTGTTAAGTATGTTTTAATTCTATTGTATGATTTCTTTTATATTTTTGATCTGATATCTATAATCTGTTGATCTGATATCTACTGTATTATTATTTTTTAAAAAAATTTCGTTCATAATATGTATCATAATATCTAAAATTATTTAATTATAAAACAAATAAAATGATAATTTAAAAATATTTTTTTATAAAATTCAAAAATATTAAAAAAATACTGAATTGTTTAGAAAAAAAACGGACGGAAAAAAGTCTCAAGGAGGAAGGAAAAAAAAATAAAATAAAAAATTAGCCAAAAATAACAAAAGAAAGGAAGACAACTGTAGCGCGTTACTGTAGCGCGCTACTGTAGCGCCAAATTCCCGCTCAATTTAACCGGCAGCAGTTGGATGGAAATTGGAAAGCAAAATAAATGAGAATGACATAAATGCCCTCAAAAAAAGGCTCCGTTAAGAGGGTTAACGGCCAATATGGACGGAGTGACCTTTTTTGAAAATAAAATGAAAGTATGATGACCTTAAAAATAGGTTTGAAAGTATGATGACCAAAACTTGAAACTGACCATAGTATGATGCCAATTTTGGAATTTACTCTATTATTTAACTCATCAACTATAATAATATATTAATGCATTTACTTTTTTGCTATTGTAGTTACTCATGCAGGAACAAAGAGAAAAAAATATGTCACAACTAAAGAGTACTATTGCTCTAAATTTCAAATAAATGATAAAGATAAAAGTATGCTGCTACACACCATAAGATTGTTACAACAATTTGTTGTGGATATCTATGTAAAAATTGAAACATTTAGACTTGACTTTCATAGAAAACATCAAGAACAAATAAGGTCTGAAATTCTTCAAGGTGTCCTAGACAGTGTTTCTATTGGTCAAACTCATGGATCAAAAATTGGCCGAAGAGTTATACTTCCTGCTTCTTTTATTGGAGGTCCTAGAGATATGCGTCGTAGATGTTTGGATGCAATGGCTTTAGTTCAAAAATATGGTAGACCTGACATTTTTCTTACAATGACTTGTAATGCAGATGAAACTCCATTTGATAGACCAGATTTGTTAGCAAGAGTTTTTAGAGGTAAATTTGAATTGCTTAGAAATAATTTAATACAAAAAAAATTATTTGGTCAAGTAGCTGCTTGTGTACATGTAATTGACTTTCAGAAAAGAGGAATGCCCCATGCCCATTTATTATTAATCTTAAAACCTCAATTTAAACCTTTAAATCATGAAGCCTATGATAGAATCATTTCAGCTTAAATTCCAGATCCTGCAACATTTCTTGACTTAAATAGTCTTGTTATTAAACACATGATGCATGGTCCTTGTGGTTCAATGAATCCATTTAATCCTTGCATGCGTAATGGTGTATGTAAAAATCATTATCCAAAACCTTTTTTACAACAAACAACACATGGAGAAGACAGTTATCCTCATTATAGAAAAAGAAATGATGGTCAAGTAGTAAGAGTAAGGAAACATGAACTTGATAATCATTGGGTTGTACCCTATAATCCATATCTCCTTGCTAAGTTTGATTTTCACATGAATGTAGAAATTTGTTCAACAGTTAAACTGGTCAAATATATATATATATATATAAATATATATACAAAGGACATGATCTTATAAATTTTAAAATTGTTGAAGTAGATGCCTTAGATGATGTTGATGAAATCAAACAGTTTCAAGATAGTCGTTGGATAGGTCCATCAGAAGTAATGTGGAGAATTTATGGATTTCATTTAAACAAAATGACACCTTCAGTTTATACTCTTCAAGTACATCTTGATGGTGAACAAATTGTTTCGTTTCACAAAAAACACAATAGTTTGAATTTGCTGAAAAATGTTGATTTTAAGAAGACAATGCTAACAAAATTTTTTGAAGTGAATCTTGTTAATAAGAACACTCAGTCTCCAAATTTATTGTATAAAGATTTTCCCCAACATTTTACTTGGAACAATCAGTATAAATTTTGGTCCATAAGAAAAAGTGGTTCAACTATAGGAAGACTTGTAACAGTGTCACCAAAAGAAGGTGAAAGATATTACTTACGATTATTGCTATCTCATATAAGATGTCCAACTTCATATCAAGACTTGCTAACAATTAATGGAGAATTTTGTCCAACTTTCAGAGATGCAGCTTTAAAATTAGGCCTTTTAGATTCAGACAATTACATTGAAGAAAGTCTTTTAGAAGTTTCAACACATCAATTTCCTGCTGCTCTTAGATCTTTTTTTGCAATACTTCTTGTATATTGTTCTCCAAGTAATCCCAGGAACTTGTGGGAAAAGTTTCACCCTTATTTTTCAACAGATTTTGAAAGATCACCGCGTTTTATACATTCTAATTCAGAAGAAATTTAAAAATCTATTCTTTTAGAAATAAATATGATGTTGGAACAAATGGGTAAAAACAACAATGAGTACAATTTAGTTGATGATAATCTGTATATACATTCAGGCGAAAAATTAACAAGAGAAATGGAAAATGAATTAGGCATAATTGTAAATGATGATGATCTTCAATCAATAAATCAATTCACTTCAGGACAGAAGAAAGCTTACTATAGTATTATGACTTGTGTACAATCTGGTAAAGGACAAGCTTTTTTTATAGATGGTCCAGGAGGTACTGGAAAAACATTTTTATATCGCTCTCTTTTGGCTACTATTAGAAAAGAAGGATATCTAGCTATTGCTGTAGCTACCTCAGGAATTACTGCAGCAATATTACCCTGTGGTAGAACTGCTCACTCAAGATTTAAAATACCAATACATTTAACAAATAACTTGACTTGTCAAGTAAGCAAACAAAGTACTACTGCAAAGCTAATTGTTCAAGCTAAGATTATTATTTGGGATGAAGCCTCAATGGCAAAAAGAGAAGAAATTGAAGCCTTTGATTTACTGCTTAAAGACATAATGGATAATGAAGAATCATTTGGTGGAAAATTAGTTGTTTTTGGTGGAGATTTTCGCCAAACATTACCTGTCATTGAAAAAGGAACGAGGGAAATGCAAATAAAAGCAAGTATTGTTAATTCATTTTTATGGAAATCAATGAAAATTCTTCATCTTACTGAAAATATGAGAGCTTTATTAGATCCAGATTTTTCTAAGTTTTTGCTCATAATAGGTGAAGGAACTGAACTTACTGACACTGATGGAAATATTACTCTTCCTAAAGAGATTGTAATTCCTTTTACTGACAATAAAACATCTTTGAACAGGTAAGTAATAAAAAAATAATACAAATTAAATTTTTTATCATTGTAATATTTAAATAATCTGTTATATATTTCACTATTTCTCAATTAAATTTTAAAACTTACTTTTTTATTTTTCTGTTGCTTCCAGTTTGATTCTTTCAACATTTCCGTGCTTGGATGTCTATGTGCAAGATTCATATCAAATGATAAATAGATGTATTCTTTGTCCCAAAAATAGTTCTGTTAGTGATATAATGATGAAATGATTCATAAATTTCCTGGAAAATTGTTCATATATACAAGTACTAATAAAACAATAGATGAAAAGCATCAAGGAGATTATGAAGATTTCTTGAATTCTCGTAATACAAAGAGTCTTCCACCTCATAAGTTGCTTTTGAAAGAAAATTATCCAACAATACTATTGAGAAATCTAAATCCAGTAGATGGTTTATGTAATGGTACAAGATTAATCTGTAAAAAATTAACTTCATTTACCATTCTTGCTGAAATTACAACAGGCCAACATAGAGGAAAATAAGTCTTTAACAAGGAATACCTTTCATTTGTAAATAGTTTCCTGTTAGACTATGTTTTGCTATGACAATAAATAAAGCTCAAGGACAAATATTAGATTATGTTGGCATCTATTTGAAGGAACCAGTTTTCTCTCATGGTCAATTATATGTCGCATTATCAAGAGCAAGAACTGTTGAATCTGTAAAGGTTTTGATTGTTCCACCAACTTTGGGAGAAGTTAAAACTGATTGCAAAATAACAAATGTTGTCTATACTGAAATCTTTGAGTTATCAAAACAAGAAACATAATGTTAATATACTCATAATCTTGTATATTTTTCAATCAGGATGACTACATTGAGCTATATTGAAGACATTGATGAAAAAACAGAAAATTGGTCTTGCATTGTCAAAGTTGAAGAAAAGCTCCAAGTAACTCAGTCTATAAATAGTCCAGAGAAAAAATATCAGAAATTTATATTTTCTGATGAAAAGGTAAATCAAACACATTTAATTTTAATACTTTCCAATTAAGAATTAATTCCTTTTCAATGATAACTTTCTTGTTGTATTGTAGGGAGCAAAAGTTTAAGGCATAATATTCAAAGTTGTATTGTAGGGAGCAAAAGTTTAAGGCATAATATTCAACCAACACATTGATCGGATGAGCAAAAAGTTACAGATTTTTGGAAAATATAAGATTACTAATGCAGAAGTGAAGCCAATTTCAAAGAATTATCATAAGCATGGAATTACAAAACAATGGGTGATCACATCCAAAACACCAATTTCTGAAATTCCAGAAGAAAACAAGAGAACTGACTACAATTATGTTCCATTTGACAAGTTGGCACACTACATTGACAAGAAAGATATATTAGTTGGTAAGTAAACTTCTAAATTTTCAAACCCTGAACTTTTTTCTTACATTATTGATTACATCTAACACCATTTCTTACATTGACTTTCTTTTATTTCCTCTTAAATTTATAGATGTCTTGGGAGTTTCTATAGAAGCATTTCCCATCAACACTATTATTAAGGATAATGGAGAGAGCATAGTGCAGAAATTTCTATTAATTGATCAAAAGTATTTCTCAAACTCAACAACCTTTACATACAACTGCATTTTTCACTGTCATATTATTATTCATAAAATCTTAACAATTTTATGTTCATTATGCAGTATGAATGTTGCAGTTTATCATTGTGGAACCAATTCACGACAAATGAAGGGAAAAGTATTTCTGATGACATAAAAAATCACCCTGTAATTTTGTGCCATCGAGTCAAACTGACACTTTATAATGGTATAATGTTTTGTTATCTTAGCTATAAAAGTAAATATGTTGTTTTTTAACTTATGTGCAAACTAAAATGTATTCTAATATTACCTTACAAATTTATATAATACTTAACAGGTATTGCACTTACAACAAACTACAGATCAATGATTTTGATAAATCCACAAATTGATCAGGCTTTAGACCTTAAAAAATGGTATGTCATTTAGTATAAAATAGATAATAGTGAAATTATTACATAATTATTAATAACTCTAATGATATTTTCTAGGGCTGAAAGGAACTACAAATAAATAAATGAATTCATCCAAAAAAAGGAATACCATAGTCATATTCCAAATTTGCCTGCCGCAGCTCCTGAGCATATTACATCTGTTGCAAGCATAGTTTCAGAGCAAAAAGTAAGTTAGTCAAATATAGTTTCAGAGCATAGTTTTCTATCTATATTAATATTGCTTTTATTCAAATTACCTATAATTTTTTCTACATTTCTTTACTCTCTAATATAGATTTTCTGGGTGAAAGTGTTCATGAATTTTAAAGATCTGTCCCAAAAATATTGGTACATGGCATGTCCAAAGTGCTACTCTTCCACTTCCTCTCCATATGGTGAAGTATACATCTGCAATTCTTGTAATGGAGAACAAAAAGCTGAACCAAAGTAATGTAAACTATAACATTACTAACTTTGAATAAAAATCATATTACACTAACTATGAATATAATTAATACTGATCAGGTGTCGTTTTGACATTAACTTAACTGACAAAAGTGGTACTATCACTGCAACTATTTTTGGAGACTTGGCAGAAAAAACCTTGCAATTAACTGCATCTGAAGTTATGCATACTGATTTGCAGGTAAAAATACTCCAACTGTTTTTGTTTTTCAAATTGTAATGCAATTATATTCAATTGGATTCAAAATACTTTGCATTCTATTCAAATTATATTCATACTGATTCACCAAATTCAATTATTTAACTGTATCACATGAGAATGTTTCAAATAAATGATCATTTCTGTTGTTTGATAAACAGTGTGAGCTTTTAACTTTTGTTTAAAATTCCCTTCATCGAGGATAATTGTGTTGCATTAATAGCTAACAGTTTATGCTCATGTATTGAATATATTACAAGCACTTTTGAGTCTTTTCTCCCTTCTGACCTCATAATTAAATTATTTATGGAAGGATTTTTCAAACCTGTTGTTCAAATTTCCCTAGAAAGAGAATAATTGTGCTGCATCAATATGAACAATTTATACTTTCTAACTAAGTTAAACAAAACATTGCAGCAGTTCATGCATTGTCAACTTCTGCAAGAAGTTGTCATCTGAGAAATGCAAAAGGTTTCTGTTTCTACATTTGTTAGTTCATCGAAAGTATATTTTCGTTCCCTTATTTAGTTTTTTTTCTCCTTCTTAACTGTGAGTGTAAAAGGAAAATACTACATAAATACCAATCACTAATATAACTGAAAAACTTAATGCCAAAGTAGATAATAGATCTAAAAAATATGTAAATTCTACTTCTGCGAAAATGCAGGAATCAACAAATTTTGTTTCCTTTTTGTTCACTAAAAAACATAATTTCATGCAACAACTAATATGTACTACAAACTTTAGTTTTCTTGACTAGCATGCTCTTGTAGATGTGATTACTGCATCAGATTGTTTTATTCCTGCTGTCAGCCCTGTGTCTGGTCATCTTATCCACTTGTTCAAATGAATTCAAATATTAGTGCGAAAAACTTTACACTTTTATTTGAAATCTATTTATCTCTTAAAACTGCCTTATTTGAAATCTGATTACTGCATCAGATTGTTTTCTTCCCTTCCTTTCGCTTCTCTAAGACAACAATTATATTGCTTTATTGTGTTGTTTGCTTTGTAAATATATTTTCAAAATTTTGTTACCGCTGTAGGATCGTACTCCCGTTGTCATATTATGATCAAAAGATGTTATTGTTATGTAAGAGTATGCCAAGACCTTCCCTTTTTGTCAGAAACAACAATACTATATTATTAGGTTCTTACTGTGGATTGTAAATTATATTCGAAACTTCTTTAAATTAAGAGTAAAAAGAGGTTTATATTCAGAACTTCATTATTGTGAACTGTGGATTATATTGAAAACATCTTTACATTATATTCGAAGCCTCTTTTCAATCTTCGAATAAAGAAAAAGGAGATTTATATAGAAATTTTCAGCTCACCTTTCTTGATAAGCTTTTGAAGATGTGATTCATTAGCTGATAATGGGTTCAATTTCTTTTGATTGTTTTCTACTAACTGACAATTAGATAGTAAATGACTTATGTCATCTTAGATCCTTTTCAAAATTCCTGTTGTTTGTAATGAATTTTGTAATGCAGAAATTGGAACAACACATGTCCCAAATCCATTCCAAATTTGAAGCTACAATGTTTTTTGTGCAAATAATGTCAGTACCAAAATTACAGCACACTCACTCACGCAAAAAATACAACATTCTCCACTATTGTGAAGCAACCAGCCTCGACAAGCAACCACGAGAGACACTTGCAGATTCTCCAAAGCATTCTGTAATGGAGTCATCATCCAAGACTTTTACATCAAAAGGTTAGATATTTATAGATTTATATTAATTATCAATTTCTATCTTTTTAATAATCAACTATTTACATCTAATTTAATTCAATGTTTTCTATTTGCACACAGAAAATGTTACTGCTGCCAAAAGGCTTAAGCTAGATTATGCTGTCTTTAGCTGAAAAATCCAAGGAAAATGAAGAAGCTACTTCAAACACAATAATGAAGAAGCATAAGGAAAAGAGTACTAATCATTCAAACATTCATCATTTTCCTCTTTTGATTGTGCAACTATCAATGTTGGTTAAAAGTGTAAGTAAATATCAATTAGGATTTAGCCTTTTGAAGTTCATATGAAACTTAAAAATGACGTAGTATTTTGTTGACATGTACTATAAGAAACTCAAATAAATAACTACGAGTTTATAAAGTACATATAAAACCTTTATAACTGTTAACTTTTGCTAATAGTTGCACAAACTTTGTAGTATTAAATTGCCATCTATTTGACATTTATGTATTATAAACCAGCTCTTAAGCATAAAGTTACTTCCTCCATGAAATTGTAATGTCTAACTTTCAATATGAATCCAATACAATCCTATCATGATTAAAGAACTAATATGCACTAAAAACAACCAAACCGCTATATCAACCTTTTTTGTTTATAGCTTAGTTGTAGTTACAGTAGTGCAGGATTATATTTCCAAGTTAATAAAGACCAGGAAATATAGATCGACTCACTATTTCAAGTCAACATAGTCAGTCGCAGGCTGTCCATGGAAACTATTATGGAATAATGTATATTATTCTAACATATTGTTCTCAGAACAACTAGCACCACGTCTCAAAACACATGAACCACGTCTCAGAACACATGACGTCTCAGATCACATGAACCACGTCAAAAAAAAAAAACCACGTCCAGAAACGTCTACATCTATACATGTGAATATAAGCTTTTTTTTTCCACAAATACAGCCCACAACGTCTCAAAACACTAGCACCACGTCAAAAACAACTACCACAATGTCCAGAAACGTCTACATCCATGTATGTGAATTTAAACTGATTTTTTTCACAAAGGCAGTTCACCACGTCTCATAACACTATCACCACGTCAATAACGTCTCATAACACTATCACCACGTCTCATAACACTAGCACCACGTCCAGAAACGTCTACATCCATGCATATCAGTTCAAACAAATTTTTTTCACAAACACAGCCCAGAATGTCTCATAACACTGGCACCAAGTCAAAAACAACTAGCACCACATCCAGAAATGTCTACATTCATGCATGTTAATTTAAGCTATTTTTTTCACAAAGACAGCCCACAACATCTCAAAACAATATGCACCACGTGAAAAACAACTAACGCCACGTCTAAGAACATTTGAATTTAAACAGATTTTCTCACAAAAACAACCCACCACGTCTAATAACAACATGCAACACGTCAAAAACAACTAGCACCACGTCCACAAACGTCTACATCCATGCATGTGAATTCTGTTGGATCGTGTCAAGTGTTGAGAGGGGGGGGTGAATCAACACTCTATCAATTTTTCTTTCAACTAAAGGATTCCCTCTCAAATGTTAGCTCAGTTAGAGCTTATTGTTGAACTCACGTTTTGGCTTAGATGGACTGTTGGCAGATCAGATCAACCAAGGAAGACATCAGATCATCCAAGGAAGAGATCAGATCAATTCAATGAAGAGATCAGATCAATTCAATAAAGAGATCAGATCAATTCAATCACACAAGGAGGTTCACTACCAGTCAAGACACACACTCAAAGCAGTAAATGTGCACAGAGAATTTTTACGTGGTTCGATCAAATGATCTACATCCACGGACAGATTCACTCCTGTCAATCTTCACTATCACAGAATTCTTCAGCTCTGGCCTCACTGACCATAAGCAACATAAACAAGAGCTCACTGCTCAACACATTGAGGTTCACTACCTCTACAGGTTCATCAACTAAAACAACAACATGTAAATCTCTATTGTACTGCCTTTTCTACACAAATATCTTTCAAAATCACTTAATGAAAGACGTTTGATAGTTTTCTAGGCTTACCACCTGAAGCTGCAACCTCCTCAGCTTCTTCTTCTCCTTGACTTCTGCTTCTCCAAAGCTTCAGCTTCTCCTTGTGTAGCTGACTGTTTCTGTCTCTCTTGTATCTCTCATATCATCCCTTTTTCAGCACTCACTCTTCTCCTTCTCCCTTTTTCTTGGTTTCTTTTTGTTCAGTATATCTCTCTGCTGTAGCTCATTTCACTCTATTTTTTTTTTTTTTTTTTTTTGTGCCTCCCTCTCCTTCTTTTTTTTTTTAGGGTTTTTCCTCCCGATGTGGTGTATCCTGCATACTACTGTTGTTGTACCTACTCCACCTACTCATATGCCCGGTTTTTCATTTTCCCAGAAGAAAACTGTGCCCTACGTGCGGTGTGTCAGCATATCTTGCATGGAAGGCGGCTCAAGATTCATATAATCCATTTTCAACCTTTTTAAATTGCAACTTGCTTGCCATGTCATATTGTTGACTGTACTCCATATTTCTCAAGTAGCTTGACCAAGATATTTTGGAACAGCAGAAGTGATCTGATCTTAGCTTATAGCTGATCTGATGTACGCGGCATTTGATCTAATGTCAGCTTGCAGTTGATCTGATGTTAGCCTCCGGTTGATCTGATGTTGGCTTGCAGTTGATCTGATGTTGGCCTCCGGTTGATCTGATGTTAGCTTGCAGCTGATCTGATGTTAGCCTCCGGTTGATCTGATGTTAGCTTGCAGCTGATCTGATGTTAGCCTCCGGTTGATCTGATGTTGGCTTGCAGTTGATCTGATGTTGGCCTCCGGTTGATCTGATGTTAGCTTGCAGCTGATCTGATGTTAGCCTCCGGTTGATCTGATGTTAGCTTGATGTCACAACGTTCTGTCCAGCAACTCAGAACCATCCATGTAGCTCCTGCAGTTCTTCTGATTGGGCACTGCTTGATTCTTTTGTATTTCTGCTCTAGCTCTTCAGCCTTGAGTTGTTCTCTTCTGCTGCAAATATGTTTTGTTGCTGACTTGCCTTGCTTCTGTGAAACCAAGCTGCTGAGCAATCCCTTGAGAATTTGATCTGATCTTTACTTCCGTTGATCTGATACGCACTATCCTTTGATCTGATGCGCACTGCATTTGATCTGATCTTCACTTCCTTTGATCTGATACGCACTGCCTTTGATCTGATGTGCGCGTAACTTGATCTGATCTGAGCAACCTTTGATCTGATGTGCGCATAACTTGATCTGATCTGTGCAACCTTTGATCTGATCTGTGCAGCCTTAGTAATTCACAGATTTGTCACAATGTGGTTGCAACAATTACAACACAACAATCTCCAATGGCTCAACAACAATAAAGGCTAAGAAAGCTTCATTGTAGCAGCTCCAATGGCTCAACAATCTCCCCCTTTGGAATTGTTGGCAACCACATTTGCAGCCAATCAGTCAACTCAGTGCTAAGCTCCCCCTGAACCTTATTCTTCTTCATAGTAAGCTCCCCCTGCATTAAGCTTTTCAACTTCCTTCTCTCCCAAGGACAATACTCCTGCGTCTGGCCGGCTACTGCGGCTATCTCTCCCCCTTTGACAACCAATTTCAAAGGGATTTGGGGATGCTGAACTGATTCAGCATGAGAAAGAGGACTGCACTCCCATTTGCATCCTCAAAGTCTCAAACACCTCGGCTGGAAGAGGTTTTGTCATTACATCAGCTATTTGTTTAGCTGTGGGAACATACTCTAGCATAATTTCTCCTTTCTCAACCTTGTCCTTTATGAAGTGATACTTGATTTCTATATGTTTGGCTCTCGAGTGCTGGACTGAATTCTTTGACAAATCAATGGCACTTTTGTTGTCACAAAGAATTATCAGTGGCAAGGGAACTTCTTCTTTAAGATTTTGCAGTTCAGATCTCATCCATATAGCTTGAGTGCATGCCTTGGTTGCTGCTATGTACTCGGCTTCAGCAGTGCTTAAGGCTATACTTTCTTGCTTCTTGCTTAACCAGCTCACACATCTATTACCAAGAAAGAATACTCCTCCTGAAGTGGATCTCCTATCATCAACATTTCCTGCCCAATCAGCATCAGTGAAGCTTCTTAATCCCAAGCTTCCTTTCCTTGCATACCACAGACCATAATCTACTGTCCCTTGCAAGTATCTTAGCACCCTCTTTAGTGCAATCATATGAGAACTCTTTGGATTTGCCTGGTATCTAGCAGCTTGGCAGACAGCAAAGGTAATATCAGGCCTTGTTGCTGTTAAGTACAATAAGCTTCCTATCATGCTCCTGTATAGACTTTGATCAGCTTCAGCTCCTTTTTCATCCTTGCTCAGCTTGCAGTTAGTTGCCATGGGTGTAGACATTGGCTTAGCATCAGTCATACCAAATTTCTTCAGCACTTCTTTGGTATACTTGGTTTGAGAGATAAAAATTCCAGTTGCTTTTTGATGAATCTGTAATCCAAGGAAAAATGATAGCTCTCCTATCATGGACATTTCAAACTCTTCTTGCATCTTTCTAGCAAATTCATGGCACAGCTGCTCCTTATCTCCTCCAAATATTATGTCATCAACATAGACTATGGCTATTAACTGTCCACCCTTTCCATCAAGAACATATAAATTGCTATTTATGCAACTTTTTCTGAAATTCAGATTCTTCAGGTAGCTGTCCAGCCTTGAGTACCATGCTCTTGGGGCTTGTTTTAATCCATACAGTGCCTTTTTGAGCCTGCACACCTTGTTTTCATCTTCACAAACTAGAAAACCATCCGGTTGCTCAATGTACACTTCTTCTTCCAGATTTCCATTCAAGAAGGCAGATTTAACATCCATTTGGAAGACCTTGTAACTCCTTGCTGAAGCCACTGCCAAAAACATTCTTATGGCTTCAAGCCTTGCTACTGGGGCAAAGGTTTCATCCACATCTACTCCTTCAATTTGAGAGTATCCTTTGCACACAAGCCTTGCCTTATTCTTTACAACCTTTCCTTCCTCATTCAACTTGTTCCTGAACACCCATTTTGTGCCTATCACATTTTTGTTTGCTGGCCTATCCACGAGCTCCCAAGTTTGGTTTTTCTCAATTTGATCCAGCTCTTCATTCATGGCTTGCATCCATGACTGGTCCTCCAGGGCTTCCTCTATTGACCTTGGCTCAACTTGAGACAGTAGGGCAGTTGCAACCATACTTTTCAGTTGCCTTCTTGTTCTTACTGGAGCTTTGGGGTCTCCAATGATAGGCATCTTCTCAATTCTCTTGTTGTACTTTCTTTTTGCTCTTTCCTGGCCTTCTTTAACTTCTGTCTCTGATTCTTCTGCATCAGTCTTCTCAGTAGTTGATTTCAGCTCCAGGTCTGCCTCATCTTGGCTCTCCAAGTCATCTAAGTGATCCAGAAAATTTTCAGAATCAGTGGCTTTCATCTTGACTTCCTCAACCACTTTCACATCATAACTTTCCATAATCTTATCCAGCCTCTTGTTATAAACCTTGTAAGCCTTGCTCTTATTTGAGTAACCAAGAAAAATGCCCTCATCAGCCCTCTCTTCAAATTTTCCAATGCTTTGCTCCTTGTTCTTGATGAAGCATTTGCTGCCAAAAACTCTAAAGTACTTCACATTTGGCTTGTGACCATACCAAAGTTCATATGGTGTCTTTTCAGTGTTTGGCCTCAACATGGTTCTATTTTGTACATGCACAGCTGCCATTGTGGCTTCCTTCCAGAAGTGCTTTGGAGTATTGTGCTCCAACAGCATGGTTCTTGCCATCTCAATCACACTCCTATTTTTCCTCTCTACAACTCCATTTTGCTGAGGAGTGTGAGGACTTGAGACTTGATGTTTGATTCCCATTTCCTCCAAGTATTCTTCAAATTCCTGTGAGGTAAACTCTCCTCCATTATCTGACCTCAAAACTTTGATCTTCCTTCCATGCTGGTTTTCTGCCAGTTTTTGAAATCTTTTGAAGCAGTTGAAGGCTTCACTCTTTTGCTTCATGTGCATGATGCACATCATCCTAGTGAAGTCATCCACAAACAGAATGAAATACATCTCTTTACCTGTACCTTTTCTTTTCATTGGTCCACATACATCAGTGTGAACTAGCTCCAATGGCTTAGAGGTTCTATGCTCCTTGGACTTGTGAGAAAGCTTTGCAAATTTCCCTTTTTGGCATGAGTCACAAGTGCTGTTGTCCCTCTTTAGTACCGGGAGGTTTAACACTGCATTGCACTTCACCAGGCTTCTCATGCTCTTTTGATTTAAATGTCCAAGCCTGCAATGCCAAAGAGTATTTTCATCCGTCTTGCTTAGCATGCACAACTTTTCCTTCACATCTATGAGGTATAAATCCTTGTTGTCTCTTATTCCTTTGGCCATGATTTCTCCAGTCTTGCAGTCTTTAATGAAACAGCCACTTTTTGAGAAGTCTACTTTGAAACCATTGTCACACAGTTGTCTCACACTCAGCAAGTTGTACTTCAGTCCTTCTACAAACAGCACCTCCTTAGATTTGAACTTTTCTGATCCAATGGTGGCTTCTCCAACAGCCTTGATCTTTAACCCACTCTTATCTGCAAACTTGACAAACCCTCTTTCAACTTCTTTTGTGTTTCTCAGTAGAGTTTTGTCTCCAGTCATATGGCTTGTGCACCCACTGTCAATGATCCATTGGGCTTCCTTAGCTTTTGTTTTCAGTGCAACTTCAGCAATACAAGCTTCTTCAAATCTGTGCTTCTTCCTCCAAATTTTTCTTGCTGTTGGTATGCCTTGCTGTTCATTCAATCTCTGATTGCTCCTGCTGCAGCTCCAGTGATCATTCTCTTCTAACTCTTCAAAAATTTGAAATCTGTTTCTCAGATTAAGTGGCTGCATTAGAGATTGATTTCTTCTTGTGTAATCTGCTTGGTTTCTTCTTGTTCCTGCTGCAAAGTTTCTTCTATTTGTAGCTTGTTGCAGTGGCTGGACTCTCCTGCTGTTCACTCCTTCAGACCACTTGCTTCTCTTGTTTGGCAATCTGCATCTGCACCAGACATTCAGTTTCTGATACACTTCTCCAGGTTGCATGATATGACCTTTTCTGGTTTCAGCTTCAGGGATCCTTCTTGAAGTACTTGGGCTTCTTTGATGATAATACTCTTTTCTATTCCATCCTCTTGACTGCATTGTTCTTCCTTCAAATCTCCAGAGTGCCTTCCTCCAGCAATTTGCTGCATAGTGACCTGATTCTCCACAGGTGAAACATACTCCAGCAATCAGTTTTCTACTTTTGAGCAAGCTTCTTTGATACATAGATTGTCTCCCCCTCAGCTCGTGCAGTCTTTCATTTTGCTCAGTAGACTTTCTTGATCCATTAGAAATTTCCATCTTCTTAGCATCAACAAAGCTAGTTCCTGCCTTTACATCAGCAACACAAATTGAACCTTCTTTGACAAAGGTAACAGTCTTCTTGGTTGTTGCAGCTGGTTGTCCTTCTAATTTTTGATCTCCTTCATAGCCAAGACCTTTCTTCCCTTCTGAATAAGATCTCTGCTTGCTGAGGCACTCATCTAACTTCCTTGTGGCTTCTTCAGTTTTTGCAGCCACTTCTTTGCTCCTTGAGAATTCACCAGGCTCAGTTTTGCTTGACTGAAACTCCAGCTTTCCTTTCAATTTTGATCCTACAGTAGTTCCATCAGTCATTTCTTCAGCTTTAAACACAGTTTGTTGATACAGCAGATCTTCTATCTTTCTTGTTGCATCCTCTAGTTCGGCAGTGGTGGCATCTAGCTTTTCTACCAAGGTTTCACATGTCTTTTGAAGTTCCATCTTTTCTCTTGTACAATTCTTGTGAACCTCAGCTTCATTTTGCATGAGAATCAGTTCCTGCTCCAATTCAGTTACTCTATTCTCCAGTATTGAGTTTTCTTCTTGACTGCTCAAGATGACCTTTTCCATCTCCTTCATTGTCTTCATTGTCTTCTTGTGCAATCTCTTCTGCTCCTCTATCTTGTTGTATGCAAACTCCAGTTCTTCCTCTAGATCCACTTCTTCATCATCAGCTGATTGGTTCTCTAGTTCAGCATCCTCCTTCAATGAAACAGTTGAAGATTTCATCACCATGAGGGTCTCCTCTTCAGCTTCAGACTCATCTTCACTGTCTGAGACATCAGTCTCTTCATCCTCCTCAGAGCTATCATTCTTCTTCTTGCTCAGGTAGCTCCGTTTTCTGTAAGGTTTCTCTTTTCTTGATTTGAAGCCCATCTTCTTCTTTCCTTTCTGCTCAGGCCACCTGTCTGATGGCTTGTCAGCTTCCTCATCTTCTGTTCTCTTGTTCTTCATGAAGCACTTGCTTGCAAAGTGGCCTATTTTGCCACAATTGAAGCATTTTAAGGGCAACTTTCCCTTGTACTTTCCAGTCTGACCTCTGAAACTCCTTGAAATCAGCACCATCATTCTTTCAAGATCACTGTCTGCTGCTTCATCTTCACTGCTTTCCTCCTTTAGCTTCCTTGAGTGTTTTGCTTTAAATGCTATCTCCTTGACTGCCTTTGACGTCTCCTCCTTTGAATTTGAAATCCTCATTTCATATGCTACAAGAGTGCTTTGTAGCTCATCTAATGTCACTTTATCTAGGTCCCTCTCCTCTATAGCAGAGACCTTAGAATCATATCTTGCTGGTAGGGATCTAAGAACCTTTTTAACTATATTGGAATCTCCAACACTCTCACCCAGACCCCTCATTGAGCTAACTAATTCAACAACTCTGTTTAGAAAGTCCTCAATGTTTTCACCTTCTCCCATCTTAAGACCTTCAAACTTACTTCTAAGAACCTGCAATTTTGCCTCCTTAACCTTGATGTCTCCCTCATGAATGTTAATCAGTTTAATCCATATTTCATGAGCAGTAACACAGTCTATAACTTTAAAGTTCTCTTTTTCTGACAGAGCTGCATATAGAGCATTCCTTGCCTTTCCATCAGCTTCTAAGTTTCTAATTTCTGCACCTGTAGGATTCTCCTCATCTACAGTTGGTGTAAATCCATGCAAGACTACTCTTTGTACTTGTAGGCCTTGTGCTAAGAGATAAGCACTCATTCTCTTTTTCCATAACTGGAAATTTTGGCCACTGAAATAAGGAACTCCCTTAACAGTTGTTGCTTGATTCTCCATTTCTACTGCTGGTTCTAAGTTTCAACAATCACTTGACAAAAGTAAACCTTGCTCTGATACCAATTGTTGGATCGTGTCAAGTGTTGAGAGGGGGGGGTGAATCAACACTCTATCAATTTTTCTTTCAACTAAAGGATTCCCTCTCAAATGTTAGCTCAGTTAGAGCTTATTGTTGAACTCACGTTTTGGCTTAGATGGACTGTTGGCAGATCAGATCAACCAAGGAAGACATCAGATCATCCAAGGAAGAGATCAGATCAATTCAATGAAGAGATCAGATCAATTCAATAAAGAGATCAGATCAATTCAATCACACAAGGAGGTTCACTACCAGTCAAGACACACACTCAAAGCAGTAAATGTGCACAGAGAATTTTTACGTGGTTCGATCAAATGATCTACATCCACGGACAGATTCACTCCTGTCAATCTTCACTATCACAGAATTCTTCAGCTCTGGCCTCACTGACCATAAGCAACATAAACAAGAGCTCACTGCTCAACACATTGAGGTTCACTACCTCTACAGGTTCATCAACTAAAACAACAACATGTAAATCTCTATTGTACTGCCTTTTCTACACAAATATCTTTCAAAATCACTTAATGAAAGACGTTTGATAGTTTTCTAGGCTTACCACCTGAAGCTGCAACCTCCTCAGCTTCTTCTTCTCCTTGACTTCTGCTTCTCCAAAGCTTCAGCTTCTCCTTGTGTAGCTGACTGTTTCTGTCTCTCTTGTATCTCTCATATCATCCCTTTTTCAGCACTCACTCTTCTCCTTCTCCCTTTTTCTTGGTTTCTTTTTGTTCAGTATATCTCTCTGCTGTAGCTCATTTCACTCTATTTTTTTTTTTTTTTTTTTTGTGCCTCCCTCTCCTTCTTTTTTTTTTTAGGGTTTTTCCTCCCGATGTGGTGTATCCTGCATACTACTGTTGTTGTACCTACTCCACCTACTCATATGCCCGGTTTTTCATTTTCCCAGAAGAAAACTGTGCCCTACGTGCGGTGTGTCAGCATATCTTGCATGGAAGGCGGCTCAAGATTCATATAATCCATTTTCAACCTTTTTAAATTGCAACTTGCTTGCCATGTCATATTGTTGACTGTACTCCATATTTCTCAAGTAGCTTGACCAAGATATTTTGGAACAGCAGAAGTGATCTGATCTTAGCTTATAGCTGATCTGATGTACGCGGCATTTGATCTAATGTCAGCTTGCAGTTGATCTGATGTTAGCCTCCGGTTGATCTGATGTTGGCTTGCAGTTGATCTGATGTTGGCCTCCGGTTGATCTGATGTTAGCTTGCAGCTGATCTGATGTTAGCCTCCGGTTGATCTGATGTTAGCTTGCAGCTGATCTGATGTTAGCCTCCGGTTGATCTGATGTTGGCTTGCAGTTGATCTGATGTTGGCCTCCGGTTGATCTGATGTTAGCTTGCAGCTGATCTGATGTTAGCCTCCGGTTGATCTGATGTTAGCTTGATGTCACAACGTTCTGTCCAGCAACTCAGAACCATCCATGTAGCTCCTGCAGTTCTTCTGATTGGGCACTGCTTGATTCTTTTGTATTTCTGCTCTAGCTCTTCAGCCTTGAGTTGTTCTCTTCTGCTGCAAATATGTTTTGTTGCTGACTTGCCTTGCTTCTGTGAAACCAAGCTGCTGAGCAATCCCTTGAGAATTTGATCTGATCTTTACTTCCGTTGATCTGATACGCACTATCCTTTGATCTGATGCGCACTGCATTTGATCTGATCTTCACTTCCTTTGATCTGATACGCACTGCCTTTGATCTGATGTGCGCGTAACTTGATCTGATCTGAGCAACCTTTGATCTGATGTGCGCATAACTTGATCTGATCTGTGCAACCTTTGATCTGATCTGTGCAGCCTTAGTAATTCACAGATTTGTCACAATGTGGTTGCAACAATTACAACACAACAATCTCCAATGGCTCAACAACAATAAAGGCTAAGAAAGCTTCATTGTAGCAGCTCCAATGGCTCAACAAATTCAAGATATTTTATCACAAAGACAGCCCACCACGTCTCATAACACTAGCACCACGTTCAGAAATGTCTACATCCATGCATGTGAATTTAAACTATTTTTTTAACAAAGACAGCCCATCACGTCTAATAACACTAGGACCACGTTAAAAACAACAAGAACAACGTCCAAAAACGTCTACATACATGCATGTAAATTTAAGCTATTTTTTTACAAAGACAACCCACCACGTCTCAGAACACAAGAAACACCTCAAAAAAAAAAAAACCTAGCAGCACGTCCAAAAACGTCTACATCCATGCATAAGAATTTAAGGTATTTTTTCACAAAAACAGCCCAACACGTCTCAAATCACTAGCACCACGTTCAGAAACATCTACATCCATTCATGTGAATTTAAATTATATTTTTCACAAATACAGCCCACCACGTCTCACGACACTAGCACCACGTCAATAACAACTACCACCACGTCCACAAACATTTACATCCATTCATGTGAATTTAAACTATTTTTTTCACAAATACAGCCCACCACGTCTCACAACACTAGCACCACGTCAAAAACAACTATCAAAACATCTCAGAATACTAGAACCACGTCAATAACAACTACCACCACGTCCACAAACATCTACATCCATTCATGCGAATTTAAACTATTTTTTTCACAAAGACAGCCCACCACGTCTCATAACACTAGCACCACGTCAAAAACAACAAAAACAATGTCCAAAAAAGTCTACATACATACATGTGAATTTAAGCTATTTTTTTTTCACAAATACAGCCCACCACGTCTCACAATACTAGCACCACGTCAAAAATAACTATCACAACGTCTCAAAATACTAGAACCACGTCAATAACAACTACCACCACGTCCACAAACATCTACATCCATTCATGTGAATTTAAACTATTTTTTTCACAAATACTGTATGTGAATTTGAACTATTTTTTTCCACAAACGTCTACATCCATGATGGTGAATTTAAGATATTTTTTTCCACAAAGACAGCCCACCACGTCTTAGAACACTAGCTCCACGTCAAAAAAAAAAAAAAAAACTAACACCACGTCCACAAACGTCTACATCCATTCATTTGAATTTCAACTGATTTTTTTACAAAACTGTAGACGACGTCTCAAAACAACAATCACCACGTACACCACTAGTTTCTCATTATTCATGCTCTTTCTTATGCAATTCTTTTTATTTTTTTTTTAAATTTTCTCATTTTTTTAATTAATCATCCGATTTTTTTTACTTTCAATTTCTTTTTTCAATTTTCACTTTAAAAATAAATTTTATTTTATTTTTAATACAAAGGTGACTCGATTTCAAGATCTATTATCTAAAGTGGGGAGCGCCTACCATTGGGCTACATCCATCTTGTCATAAATTTTATTTATTTAATTTCAAAATAAAAAATTAAAAATTTTATATAAATTTAAAATTTAAAATTTATTTAATTAAGTTAAAATGTGAGACTATATCAAAATTTTCAAAAGTTGTGATTATATCATTAAAAATATGAGTATGTGTTTTGTTTATTATTATTACTATTATTATTATTTTCTGAGATTTAGCCCCCTTCCCCCAAGTGTATTTAGCCAATTTCCAGTCTAAGGACAGGCAAAATATATTGGTGGGCAACATTTGGCTGAAATCTGAAATTAGAAAGAAAAGAAAAATGTAAGACAAGTACACTACTATAGAATTAATCATATCGTCCCTAAACTTTGATATTTTTTCTATTTCGTTCATCAAGTTTAAAAATTTTCAACTGTCCTTAACGTTTTAATTTGATTTAATTCACGATGAGAATGCGACTTCATTTAGTACAAAATTAAATTATAAATTAAATAATAAATTTGAATTTAATTAACATAACAAAAGAAAGAGTACACTAATATCTGCCAAAAAAGTTCACTTACTTTTTTTGTTTAAGTTTTGGATATATATGAAAATTCATAAAATAATATACAAAATTTAAATATTTCATTCGTTCAAATTTGTGGGAAAAAGTGAAAATCACTTTCCCTCGAGATTCCAATTTGATTTTGCCAATGTTTATAATAAAATTAATTAAAATTAAAATCATAATGTTAAGAAAAAAATTAAAATTTTTAACTTGAGTGTCAATAGAATTAAAAAAGAGTTGAAATTCAACAACAATTGAAATGATTAAATACTATCTATTTTGTCTCATATTTCAAAGTATATTCGTAAAAACCCTTTATTATTATATTTTTTAATAGTAAATTACATATAAATGACATAATTTACTACTTAAAAAAAACCTTTAATTGTACTAACAATTATTTTAAAATATTAAATTTCTTGACATTAAAGATATTAAGACACTTTCGATAAAGTGTCATTCAAACCAAAGTCATGATAGGTAAAGTGATGTAAATATATATTTTAAAATGTCTTAATAATTTTGAGTGAATTCCAAAATAAGTCATCTTACTTTGTTAAAATTTAGGTTTTAGTTACTATTTTTTAAAAATCCTATTTAAAATCATTAACTTTTTATTTTTGTTCAACTTCGAGTCATTCCATCAAATTCAGCCGTTAAATGGGTTAACTGACTATTTTTTGGGGGTTATTTTTGTCCATTCAATTAATTCTCCGCAGCCGCCTGTTACTGCTGTCGCCGCCGGCTTGTCGGAAAATTGGGCCGGAGGTAATCGGATTTCATGGTTTTTGGGTTCTTTTTTTTTTTTTTTTTTTTTTTGTGGTTTTGTTCTTTCTTCTTCCCGAAAATTGTTTCTCATGAATTGTACTTTTGAAATTGGGTTTTCGTTGTGTTTTCTGGGTTATACAAAAGGTTCGCCGGAATTTTCTTTGGGGTTTTGGATTTTGGGGGGGGGGGGGGGGAGAAAAGGGGTTTTTTTGTTTTGGGTTTTCTACCGGAAAATAAATCGGAATGGTTGCAAGTTCTAATTTTTGGTTTCGAAACTATTTTGTCAAGTTTTAGCTGGGGTTTCTTTCGTTTCGCCGAAAAAATGGGTTTCGATTTTTGTTTTCACTGGAGTTTCTTTCGCCAGAAAAATGGACCACTTGGAATTGAATTTCTGGTTGCTCGCACGACCAACGGGATCAGCGATGGATAGTTCAATTCAACTGTTGCTTGTCTCTCTCGAAGCTATCCTCAATTCCTGATCACCAGTAAAAAAAAAAATAAAAAAATGAAACCACCGGTTGCGTGCTTTACTTCCCAAATTGATATTTTCGGTGCTAAAAACAATGATATCCAATACCAATTTCTAGAATAGCACATAGCAGGAGAAACATCAAGAAAAATAAACATAACAAACCCACACATCAAAACCCAGAAGAGAATTAATCCCAAACAAATCCGATGACAAAAGATAACAAATCGGAGCTCCAACAATCATTATGTGGAATATTCTATGAACAGAGACAAGCCCATCAAAATTTCCAAAAATAATGCTATAAATTTAAATCTAATTATCTTCTGATCCTTACAAAATCTACCAAAACAGAGACACCCACGAGCTTTGCAGCGGCATATGTAGAAGGAAGGTGGTGAAAATGGCGGCCAGGGAATGGCGAAAGTGGTGAGGAGAGAACCAAAAGCAAGCGAGGAACATAAAGAAACCGAGGAAAGGGTTTTGAGAGAGTATGCGGATTTGGTGGTATGGATGAAGCGGTGGACGGCAAGATGATGAGGAATATTAAAAAATAGAAAAGTGATAAATTAAAAAAATAATAAATTAACGATTCCGTGATGGTTAATAACGGTTAACTTTGATAGAGTGATAAAAAATACAATAAAATCGAAAAGTTAATGATTTTAGATAAGATTTTTAAAAATTAGTGACCAAAAGTTGAATTTCAGCAAAGTAAAATAATCTATTTTAAAATTTACTAAAAAATTTTTAAAGTCAATTTTACATTTTTTTGGGGGGACAAAATCAGGGCATCACCTGATAGGAATTTAATATGATATTATTAGGAATGAACTGATCATTTACAACGTGATACTACTCCAATAGAAAGAGTAGAGGCCATACATATGGTAACGCCCTCAATTTATGTGGCAATAAAGGAAAATACTAGAAAGGGTCTCAGAATGACCATTGGATGCTTGATTAGCCTAGAGATCTATCGAGTCATTTGTTTTTCTATACACATATTGAATGGTATACCAGACTGTTCAGTAATAAACCATGCTTCTAACAAAGAGCTACACTTCTTCCAAAGAAAATCAATTTTACGTTAAAACATTAATGCCATATAGGCATTATCAGTTTGCACTTGTATCCTAACTAATTGGAATTGACTACAATAATGCAACCCTTTAAGAACATGAACCAAGGAATTTTGACTTAGCATATAGGAATCCACCTAAACCATCTTGCATCAAGAAACCACACCAATAAAACCATCTTGAAAACAAAGACCTGTCCATATTAAAACTAAAATCATAATGTTAAAAAATTTTTTTTAATTTTTAACTTGAGTGTCGAAGAGAATTAAAAGAAAAAATTGAAATTCAAGAACGATCGAAGTGATTAAATTACTACCTATTCGGTCTCATATTTCAAAATATATTCATTTAGAATTTGATTTATTATATTTTTAAATTATAATTTTATATTTTAAGAGTAAATTACATGACGTATAATTCTATTAATAACTTCCCAAAAAATTATCACATGACATATAATTTGAGGTGGTATATTAATTACATTAATTACTTCCCAAAAAATTACTATTCGAAGTGGTATATTCGAATATTAATATTCAAATTAATTTGAGGTGGATATATTTTGATGGTGAAACTTTCACCCAATCTCCATATAAGGAAAGAAATTTATCAGGAATGATTGTTTTGGATGGACCATATTGATA
Organism: Knoxia roxburghii; assembly: GCA_030378225.1. Lineage (NCBI taxonomy): Eukaryota > Viridiplantae > Streptophyta > Magnoliopsida > Gentianales > Rubiaceae > Knoxia > Knoxia roxburghii. The sequence goes on along the minus strand of CM059420.1, from coordinate 35,361,204 downwards.
CCACCATTTTATGAACCAGCTTGGTATGTGATCATTATAAATATTCTCACAAATCTTAATAAACCAAGAATGTTTTTTATTACTATTTTCATATAAAAATATTTGATTATGGGTTTCGATATAATCCCAATAATTATATTTATAAGTAACATTTGTTTCAGGAATTATGAATTCCTTATCTTTCATAGTAGATAACATTAAATATTAAAACACATGGATATAATTATATATCTGGTTCTGAATTAATATGCGTATGTTATAGAATTTATTATAAACTACTAAAAACTTTAAATCCTAATTATAAACTAATAGATAAAAAGATAAATGAAACGATATTAATAGAAACTAACTTTAATAAATCTAAGATTATTAAAAGAAGAACTATTAAATGGGATGAAATACCTATTCTAGAACAATGGGTGATAGAAAAGATTAGTAATAAACAACCACAGCTTAATACTGAATCGATTATATAGAACAAACTCCTGAAGGACGAATTAATATGAAAATGCAAAATAATCCATTTTTATTGAATAATATATGTAAATTAACTAGATCATATTCTTGTCATTTTATATCTCCTCTAGACGGAAAAGATGATATATATGTTGTGCCTAGACATTCTGTTTCTCAACAATATAAAGTTTCTACCTCTCAGGTTAGTGAGGATAATGATAGTACTTATATTGATAAATTGGTAAAAAATAAATATAATATTGTTAAAGATATTTATAATACAAAAGAAGACGAAAAAATAACTGAGTCTGAAATGGCTTTTCCCATATGAATAAAATAGATTTTAGTCCAGGATCTTTGGCTAGAAATCAAGCCAAAGAAGAATTTAATAGAGAAATATGGAAACCATTTAGAGTATGATTTTTTAATAGTTTCTCTTTAGATGAACAGAAAAATATTTCTGACCAATTTTATGAATTTTTATCTCAAAATAATATTTTATTTTCTTTTGTTCCATGGTTTATTTATAATTATATAGAACTATGTATTTGTGTGCTAGAAAGAGACTATAAGCTCTTGAATGGTAATACTTTAAAGGAGGTTTTCCCTCCCCAACAACCATTTAAAATAGAAAAAGAAAATAATATATTAAACTTTTCTGCTTTTTCTAAATTATTTGATGATGATACATTGGTTTTAACCGTAAAATAAATGAACAAAATTATAGAACAAAATAATTATACAAATATTTATTTAAATGTATTAGGTGAACAAATTATATCTTTACATCATAGATTAGATAACATAATTAATATATTACAAAAAACTAATTCGGGATAATCATCTTCTACGGAGCAGGTCATAGTCACTCCAACAGTTCAACCACCACCTGAAATAAAAGATTTTAAGTTAAAATCTTTAACAGAATTAGAAAAGTTACTTGATAAAAAGTTTCAATGTTTAAAAATTAATACATTAGAAGAAGAATTGGAAAATTGGTTGAAAGACACATTGAATAATGATGAAATAAATAAAATAGGTAAGTTTGCTGATAAGCCAACTCAAAGATTATATTATTATAATAGACCATCTCCTATTGATATCTTACATGAAAAACAAGAATACATAGTTAATAATAGTTATAATGGAAAGTGTATATTTGAATGGAATATTGATGGATATTCTGAAAAAAAAATTTATAATGTGGCTCATAGAATGCTTATGTATAGTAGCATATATAAAACTAATGGTAATACTGATGTAGGTATTGCGAAAATGATAGTTTCTGAATTTACAGGTCAATTAAAAGGATGGTGGGATAATTATTTAACACCTCAAAATAAAGAAGAAATCTTCAAAACAGTTAAAATAGAAGAATCACAATCACAACCGACTGAAAATGCGGTATATACCCTAATAGTTATAATTTTAGAACATTTTACAAGAAGAATTTCTGATAATGTTGAAAATATTCGCACCTTATTACAAAACCTGAGATGTAAAACACTTTCAGATTTTATGTGGTATAAAGATGCTTTTCTTAATAGAGTTATGGAATTAAATGATAGTAATAGTAATCATTGGAAGTCTAAATTTATAGATGGACTCCCACTTTTATTTGCTAAAAGAATTAAAAAGGTTTTAAGAAAAGATAGGATGAATATTCCTTATGAAATTTATACTTATGGAAAATTAATAGGAATCTGTATCCAAGAAGGTTTAGCCTTATGTAATGAAATAAAATTAAATCAACAAATTAAAAGTCAAAGATTAAATGAAAGACATCGATTAGGACAGTTTTGTAGTCAATTTGGTATGAATATACCATCCAAAAAAATAATAATAAAACAAGAAAGAAATAATAAAAAATACCCCAAATATAAAAGAAAATATTCAAATGAAAATAAAAATAAAAAAGAATTAAGGAAAATAGATAGACATAATAAGAAAGATATGAAAAACATTACATGTTGTAAGTGTAAGCAAAAATGACATTTTGCTAACAAATGTAGAATGAAAAAGAAAATTAATAGTTTAGAAATAGATGAACAAATTAAAGAAGAATTACTAAATTTAGTCGATTCGGAATCTGAATCAGAAAAATTAGACAATTCTGAAGAAGAAACTAATAGTTCAGAAGAAGAAAAAATATGTTCTTGTAATAATACAGAACAAATAAATGAAAATAATGAAGATGAAGAATATTATAAAATTCTATCACAATTTCAAGAATTAGAAGTAAATTTTTTAACTAATAATAATATTTTAGAATTTTTGAAATCAATCAAAGATCAAGAATTAAGATCTAGAATAATAGAACAAATGGATGATATTCCAGAAACTAGTCAAAATACAAGTCAACAAAATAATAAAATAGAAGAAAATCAAAATCCGTATACTATGACTAAAGTATATGAAATATTAAAAAATAAAAATAGTCATATAAAAAGATTTCCTACTACTATAGATGACTTTGGAAAAGAAATTCATAATCTTAAAAATGAAATAAAAATTTTAAAAAGAATTAATGAGAATTTAGATGAAAGAGTTTCTTATTTGGAAACTAAAGGTCATATTGAAGAAAATAAAAATACATTAATAGCAGAAATTGGAAATGAAAACTTCTTAGGATCATTAGATCTAATATCTTCTTTTAAATTTCATGTTATTATAAAAATATTAATAGACCACTCTTATAAAATATAATTAATTGCCCTCATAGATAGTGGAACAAATGTAAGTGTTATACAAGAGGGAATTATCCATACTAGATATTTTGAAAAAATGACTCATATAGTCAGACATGCAGGAGGAAAAGCTTTAGATATAAATTATAAATTATCTAAAGGATATATTTGCAATAATAAAATATGTATTCTTGAAAGTTTTTTAATAGCAAGAAATATTACTATTCAAATGATACTTGGAACTACCTTCATAAAAAAGATATTTCGAATAACACATATTGATACAGATAAAATTATAGGCACATATGATAGGAAAACAGTAAGTTTTCAGTTTATAACTGAACCAAATACAAAATTTATAAATGAATTAAAAGATCTAATTTATAAAAAACATAATCAAATAAATTTCTTAAAATTTGAAATTAATTCTTTTTCTATAGAAGAAGATTTGAAAAACAATTTCAAATTGCAAGAAAAAATAAAAAAAGTATATGATAATTTTTCTATTGAGATTTGTGATGAACACCCAAATGCTTTTTGGGAAAGAAAGAAACATATTATTAGTCTACCTTATGAGGAAGATTTTGATGAAAAAACAATGATAAAAACAAAGGCAAGACCATGTCAAATGAATTCTGAATATTTAGAATTATGCAAAAAAGAAATAAGTATGTTATTAGAAAAAGAATAAATAAAAAATTGTGAATCCCCTTGGTCCTGTACAGGATTTTATGTTAATAAACATAGTGAAATAGAAAGAGGCATACCTAGACTAGTAATAAATTATAAACCTCTTAATAAAGTCTTAAAATTGATAAGACATCCTATTCCTAATAAAAAAGATTTATTAGATAAATTATATGATGCATTAATATTTTCAAAGTTTGATTTAAAATCAGGATACTGGCAGATTCAAATTAAAGAGTCAGATCAATATAAAACTGTTTTTAATGTTCTAATAGGACATTATGAATGGAAGGTAATGCCATTTGGATTAAAAAATACACCCTCTGAATTTCAGAAAATCATGAATGATGTTTTCATTCCTTATAGTAACTTTATTATTGTTTATATTGATGATATCTTAGTTTTCTCGAAAGATATACAAACACATTTTAATCATTTAAATATTTTTAAAACAATTAAAAAAATAATGGATTTGATATATCAAAATCTAAAATGGTTTTATTGCAGACAAATATTAGATTTCTTGGTCATAATATTGAAAAAGGAAAAATTATTCCTATAGATAGAAGTATAGATTTCGCATCTAAATTTCCTGATGAAATTACAAATCAAACACAATTACAAAGATTTTTAAGAAGTTTAAATTATATTCTTCCATATTATAAAAATTTGGCTTATGATACTGCTATTTTATATGATTGTCTAAAAGATAAACCTAAACCTTGGACAGAAGAACATACTAGAACTGTTCAAAAGATTAAAGAAAAGGTCAAATCATTGCCATGCTTAATATTAGCAAATCCATGATGGATTAAAATAGTAGAAACAGATGCCTCTGATATAGGATATGGAGGTATATTAAAACAACTTTGTCCTGATGATAAACAAGAAAAATTAGTTAGATATTATTTAGGAAAATGGACTAAAAGTCAGCAAAATTATGCTACTGTAACAAAAGAAATACTTGTTATAGTAAAATGTGTATTAAAGTTCCAAGATGATTTATACAATCAAAAATTTATTATTAAAACTGACTGTCAGGTAGCCAAATTTATGTTTAATAAAGATTTTAACATTGATGTATCTAAGCAAATGTATGCTAGATGACAGGCTAATTTAGCCCCTTTTGATTTTGAAATAATTTATAAGAAAGGGAAAGAAAATAGTCTTTCTGACTTTTTATCTCGTGAATTTATATAGGATGATACCACGCGACTCTTATAGAGGAAGAGGCAGAGGTTCTACGTCTTATGGCCGAGGGAGAAATATTCTTTCTCAAATGGGTAATAAAAAGTTGGTATCAGCTAATATTGCTGATCTATCTAATAATTCAATATTATATAATAAATTTCAACAATTTTTAAAGCAAGAAAAAGGGGAATTTTCTTCTAAAGAAGAAAACACATCATATGTGGATTCAGTTTTATCAGAAGATAATATTACCTATTATAAAATTCATCCTAAAAAAGAGATTCCATTTCTTATAGAAGAAAAAAATTTACAATGGGGAAAAGACCCTTGGATATTAATCAATAGATATTTAGATACAACATTAAATGCTAGTGGGGCTTATACACATGCTAGTGGAGCTTATAAACCTAGAATATATCATGAAACTATTTTAAAGGTTTCAAGAACATGCAAAATAACGCATTTTTATCCTTATAAGGGAAGCAAAGTTTATAATTTCAGCAAAACTTTATATTTTAATAGTAAATTACATGACATATAATTATATTAATTACTAATTGAATGCAAAATTTGTAAAGTTATAGATATATAGTAGAAGTAAAATTATGAATGAAAAAATGCATGAAAAATGGAATTTTCTCTTAAGTTCTCGGAGGCGACAAAAAACCCTAAGGACAACAGCGTTCATGCAGCCATGGTGAAGGATCCACCGGACAAGTTCTCGGTCTTGCAACGGCCGGCAGATGTGGCTGGTTAGATTGGCAGGTTCTAGAAGCGAAGACGTGAGAATGGTATTGGGTCGTCCGGATTGAAGGAGGGGTGAATCCGCTGCTTAACAAGGCACCAGTTGAGCCTCAGTAGCTAAAGGTCTATTTCAGGGAAATGCTGAATAAGGCGAAGCTGCATGTGAAGATGATTTATGATGACGATGATGACTTGGTGGATGGGATGGGGGTGGATGACAACGGATAGGCACCAGTGATTGTCATACTTGGCGACAGTGAGTGATGACGAGTTTACTGTCATGTACCATACAAAATTAATATTTATAAAGAAACTCACATCACAAAAAAACATAGTAAAGGTTGTCAATTCCACAGGGAACGGGGGTAGAATTTTGCTGCACAAGTTAGAAAAGCAGTAAAATAGAGCAAGTAAGAAAACAGTAAAGTATAAGCAGTTGGTGACGTATAAAATAAGGGATATAAAACACAAAACAGGAAATAAAGGGTAAGAGATGGGATTTTCACTTCCTTGTTGAAATTGGAGGTTTCGGTTATGGTTTTCTAATGTCAAGCGAGGTTAAAGCTCCCTAACAATCAAGACCAAAAATAATGAAGTGAAAAATATTCAGGATCGGTTCACTTGGGGTAATACCAGTGTCACTTACTCCACGGTCACCCTATCAAACCATGAAATCCCTATTTACTCTATGCATTCACCTAGCACAGCTCTTATCTGATGAATTGACCTCTTCACCATGACAACTACACACCAGGATATAGAGTTTCCACTGAGCCAGTAGACACTAAGATATCATCAATTAAGATATCTATATAAACATCAGTCCCTGCTGCAACTTTACTCCCGAATAGCACGATGCATTGTCATGATTTAGAATGAAATCTTCAGCACCTCACTCCTTACTCAATCAGTTAGCCGAACTAGAGAACCTAAAGTCACAACACTAGCCATAACCAAAATCAATAAAAACCCAAGTACAAGACGTGCTAATCATATTTTCTAGCAAATTGAACCACTAATCAACCCATAGAGGAAAAAACACATATTATTCTAAATGCAATGAATAATGTTCACAAGAACAAAAGATATACTCAAGCGGTTCGCACATATTAAAACGTATTTAGTGTACCCCTTGTAAATGGAACTTTTACTTTGCCTCTATTTCATTAGAGGAGTGAAAATTCCTACAAGATGCTTAGAACCACATAAGTTCTTAGCAAGACATAAAAAAAAAAAAAAAAGACATGAATAGAAAGAAAAAGAAGTTTCGGATAAAACAACCCAAGTAAAGGTTACGAGGGAAAAAAACTCTGAACTCTCTACTACTTCCAACTACTTAAGTCGGAGCATCCTACGTCTATTTATAATCTAAGGAATGAAATACAGGATGACTAGTTTTGAAATTTCAGAATTTTGCTTAGGGGCTAAGTTTTGCAAGATGGCATATTCCAAGAGGCATCTGCTGACACAGCCGTAAAAGCAACCTGCACTTTTCAGTTATGTGCCCGATGCCCGATGCCCGTGCCCGTTGCCCGTTTTCCATGCCAGTGATGGTCGTTGGATGTTCAGCAGACGTTGGCTTTTGATGAGCATCACCTGGATGTGTTCTGTCGTAGTCACCATGCACTTGGCTTCTTCAGATGCTGCAGTTTTGGGTCGTCATCTTCTCACGCTCACTAGACTCTGGCGTTTGCTGGTAGTCATCTTGTCACTTACAAAGACATTTTTGTTCGTGAGCCGTGATCTCTTCTTGTCCAGTGTCTGCTGCTTCGTCTCAGCGTTAACTCAATTTTGTCTTAGTCACGTCCATGAGACGGTGTCGTGAGCTAGACTTCTTCACCTTATTTTCACCAAACACTGGATTTAACTGAATATTATGCATCTCACTCTCAAATTAAGTTTCCATCTGCTTGCCTTGTCCTCTGCTACCTTCATAATACTCAGCTTAGCTCCAAATGCTTAGTTCTTAGTGCACTTTTCTACTATCTTCATTCCATTCATATTTCACCTGCAATTAGCACAAATAAATCCGTAACTAGTATATTTACCTCATAAATAGACTAAAAATATATCTACGGGAAGCTTACAACCGTGCTAAAAATGATTCGCATTAGTGAGCCAAAGATTAAGCTGTCCAGTTTATATCGAAAGTCTTTGTTGAAAAAGTGGGAACACGTCATTCTCATCAAGGTTTTGGGTCGCACAATGTCTTATACGACTTTGTATAATAGAACAATGGCTTTATAGTCATGCATGTCGGGCTGGGAAATGCTTGATTTAGAAAATAATTATTTTCTTGTGAAATTTAAGACTGCAGATGATGCAGTGAATGTACTTGTTTGAGGCCCGTACGATCTTTCTTTTCGAGAAACTCAGCCCACGATTCTAGAAGCCCAAAATCACCGCCTGGAAGTTCGAACGCCACTCGAGAAGTCCGATCACCGCTCCTTTTCCGGGCAGTTAGTGCCACCGGCATTTTTTTGGATTTTTCGACGCCATTTTGGTGCATTTTCATTGTGGGCTTTGTTTATTTGTTGCGTTGATCCTTTGGCTCATTCCTTTTGGTTCTCCAAAGTCTAGATCTACGAGCAAATAGCTTACCCACTAAGTTTTATTGAGGCGGTGTAGGTTTTTAGATTAGAATCAGTTTCCCATGCTAAATCTGTTTTTCAGATCTACGAGTTTCTTGAAGTGGGTTTCTTTGGATTTCTTTGCCAGTGCTTTTAGCCACCTCGTAGTTACTTTCCTACCCAAGTTTGAGGTCGTTTGGAGTTATCCTTGGGATTCTGAGTGGATTTTGTTTTCCCGGAGATTTGGTTTTCTATATTGCTTGGGACTTCGCTTCAAAGGTATAACCTTTAGTCATTCCGCTTTAATTAAATATTTAATCTTGGAGCATCATTTTAATAAATTAAACTGGTATAAGCCTATATCCATTCAGGGAAAATGAATTTGAGGCTGAGCCGAGTCGAAAGTCTCCGATTCTGGAAGGCATAGCACGAAAGTGAGATTTTTTATTTAGCTCGGGCTTGTTCTATTTCCTTCAGGTGGATCATCAGTGACATCTTGTGCAGTATTCTGTGGTGTATCTACTTGTATTGGTGCATCAAGAATAATGGACTGTCCTCTAAGCTCTTCTAATACAACTTTGCTACTGGGCTTGTGATCTAAAATATAGTCATCTTCTAAAAATTTGGCGTTAGTGCTAACCATCAACTTTTGATCCTTAGGACTATAAAATAGACCACCCTTCGTTTCTCTAGGATATCCTACAAATAGAATTACCTCTGATCTTGCATCTAACTTGCCTACGTCTGCCTTAAGCACATGTGTTGGACAATCCCAAATCCTGAGATTTCTGATACTAGGCTTTCATCCAGTCCATAATTCCACAGTCGAAGGCATAGACTTAGATGTACAAAGTTCAGAATGTAAGCTGCTGTCTCCAAGGCATATCCCAAAACAAATTGGGTAACTCACTGTAACTCATTATAGATCTCACCATATCTATAAGAGTCCTTTTCTTCTTCTCTGCTACACCATTCTGCTGGGGTGTGCTAGGTGCAAACAATTGGGACTGAATACCCTTATCTGACAAGTAGCTCCTAAATTCGCTAAAGAGGTACTCGTCACCATGATCAGATCGTAGTGTCTTGATACTTTTACCATGATGCTTCTCCATATCTGCCCGAAACTCTTTGAACCTGCCAAAGCATTTAGACTTGTGGCACATTAGGTAAATGCACCCATATATAGAGTAATCATTTGTGAAGGTCACGAAGTACTCAAAACCACCTTTAGCCTGAATTGACATAGACCCACATAAGTCAGAGTGAACTAACTCTAAAACTTCTTTGGCCCTATACTCATTTACCTTAAAAGGCATCTTGGTCATTTTACCTTTCAAGCAGGATTCACAAGTTGGATAACTGTCAATCTCCAATGAGCCCAAGGGCCTATCATTGACCAACCTCTGAATCATACTAAGGTTGGTTGATATGACATAGTCTAAGGTGTCAAAGATAAGTTTGGTTCATTTGTGAGGTTCTTTTGTCTTACTGTGGCTAGATGATGTGTCATTAATCTCAGTGTTTTGCACTACAGGGGAGTTAGTCTCAATCAAGAAAATATTGTCAACTAATGAATCGGAACATATAAGTTTCTTATTCTTTCTAACATCAACAGAATCACTAGAAAAAACAAACTTATAACCATTCTTCAAAAGCTTATAAACTCAAAGTAATTTCTTTCTAAAGTTTGGAACATAAAGACAATCTCTCAAAACTAAAACAACATTATTCGAGAAAATAAGTCTAATAACTCTCACTGAAACAACTGATACTCTTGTTGTATCTCCCAAGTAGACCTGCAACTCACCATCTCTAAGCATCCGGGTTACTTGGAACTCCTGCAAAGAATTACAAACATGATTAGTGGTTCCTGAATCCACACACCTAGTATACATGGGAAGCACCACTAAACATGCCTCAGTAACAAAGGTGAAAATGGTCATACCTTTGAGCTTTGGGCAATTCGGCTTCCAGTGTCCTGCCTTGCCACACTTGAAACACTTCCCTTTTGGCTTGTTCTTTTTGGCAATGCCTGGCTTGGGCCATGATTAGCAGCCTTCTGGGTTTTCTTCTTCTTCTTTTTGGCTTTGGGCCCAGAAGAAGATCCTAAAGCCCCGACTGTCACTAAAGCTTACTTATTCTCTGAGAAGAAGGCTTCAGCAAACACCAGTGCAGTTAAGAGCTCAGAAAAATTTTATGTACTCTAATTCATATTGTAGTTCAGCCGAAACTGCTCAAAACTCTGAGGTAAGCTCTGGAGTATAATATCATTCTGGGTCTCCTAGTCAATCTCACCTCCCAGTACCTCAATCTCATTGATGTTGTTAATCATTTCAAGAACGTGATCTTTCACAGGCGTGCCCTCAGCCATCTTGGCGTTCATCAGCTTTCTCATAGCTGCCTGCCTGGCTGCCCTGCCTTGGTGACTGAACATCTCCCATAGGTTAGTCATCATATCAAAGGCTGAGGTCATCAACTGATGTTGGTGCTGCAGAACATTTAACATAGAAGCCAAAATGTAGCACCCGGTCATCTCATTAACTTTCTTCCACCTTTTATATGCTTCCCTATGCTCGGGAGAGGATTCGTCATTAGGCTCCTCTGGGCACACTTCAGTGAGCACGAACTTGTACTGCTCAGCCGTGAGGACAATGTCCAAATTCCATTTCCAATCAATGTAATTTGGGCCAGTCAGTTTGTTTTCTTTTAGTATAAGAGCAAGTGGATTGAACGACATATCGAAAGTTGAAAATTAAAAAATAGAGAAGTTTCAGTATTTTATATTTTTTTAGAAAATATTGATACCCTCAAAATAATATAATCAAATCCACCAACATCTCATTCACCGGGACTTACGCAGGTCATGATCGTGTGAACGTCTATGCTAGTCCACATTCGTTCAAGAAGAACCAAGTTCATTAATTTCACTATCTGACCAATGATCTATTAATCGATGAAATTAATAGTCGGTGATTTTAGCCGTACACATAAGTAGTGTAACCTCGATGGGAGAAATACTACAAACGGTATACTAATTGTATGTGATTAAGTGACTTCTAAGTTTTTTACTAAGGATACTTATGCGCCTCAGATAGAGAGGGTGTCGCAGTTCTCCATTTAAACTCACTATAGTAATCCCTTTAGAAATTCAATCTAGTGATCTTATGAATAAGGACTCATCTGATTTGGAGAAAGACCTTAACGCCAAAGTGAAAGTCTATTCACATCACATATGAATTCGTAATGGAGGCCATGGGGATATAACACAACCCGCTCCAACTTAGATTGTTAATTTGAGGGTTTTTCCGGTTTTAACATGCAACGTCTTAACTTTAGTTATTTTAACATTAGTTATTTTAACATTAGTTAATTGCACCCATAAAACCATTTGTTTTCGATCATGCATAATAACATAAAACAAAAACACACAAGCAACAATCAAGACATATAAAGCGGGAAATAAATACATAATGAAACATTTCCCGACTATTATGGCCTTCCCAATTGTTTCTTCAATTTGTCGCCTTGTTGACACGTCCCGTCGCGTGACTCCCACTCGTTATTTGGATTCTTCCTAATTCATCCGGGCTTTTTACGTAATTTGGAATCACCCAAAATAACGATAAACCAAAACTCACGAATATGAGTTACCCACAATAGCGTCTTCGTCATTACATATATTCCTAAATACAAGGCTTTGTCTAGGAAAATAAAAGACGACATTTTGATAGAATAAATTCTACTACAAGATTTAATCTAATTCTACACGGCTTCCTCCTCGTGGTTATTACTATTACACACATTCACATTTAAAATAGAACGTGCCCTAACAAGTCTCGGGGTTTATAAATAAATGTAAAACCATAATAACCAGGAATAATAACCACATGCAATAAAACCACGTAATAAATCGAATAAGTATAAAGCCAAAACCTCGACTCTAATACCAATTGAAGGAATTAAGATCCGGTCGGGGCCAAATCAAAAATTTCACTTTTGTGGTATGCATTCTAGAATCGAAAACTTTCGATTGAGCCCAAACACTATAATCAATTCCCATGAGCGGATCTAGGCTTATACTTGTTAGATCTATTAAACAACACAGTAAAAATTATCTCTTTAAGTAAAAGCGGAATTAAAGGTTTGACCTTTGAAGCGTGTCCCTCAAAGAAATCCCAAGAATGTCTCCGAGAACAATCCGAAAGTCATGTGGGCAACTCTCTATCGGATCAACTAGTTGAAGCTCGTGAAAAGTCAACAAAAAGTTCTCCAGAAGGGACAAAATCCAGCCACCAGAATCACCTGAGGTGCCGGACTACTCCGATCGCCGATCTCCTCTAGTAGCTGCATAACCGGCGTCCGATCTCTAGAAAACAACCACATATCTACCTAGCCGGAATCACCCAAGCTCCCAGGCCAACGGATCTATTCATCGGAACTGCTGGACGCCAAAAATCACCCCGGAAGAAGGTTTTGAAGTTCCCCAACTGCTGCGCCAGAAAAATGGACAAGACAGCCGGGAAATCTTCACCGCCGTGAAGATAAAAACTGGCCAAGAATTCCCAAGATTCGATCTTTCCTTTATTTCGTAAGATAAAATCAACTTTGAAAAAGCTTTCTTAAGGAAGAATAAAACTCTCTTTAGACTCTTTCTCTATCTTGGTGGCAAGACTTCTTGAATTCTCACCTAACTAATCTTTCAAGACTTCAACTTATTCTATTTATAGGGAGCTTCTAGGAAAACCTTTAAGTGGGCTTAAGTTGGGCCTTACTAATTGGACTCGTTGACTTCTAAGTCTTCACTAGACTAGTCAACGTTAAGCAACCTAAGGATAATTAATTAATTCAATCCACTTTGTTAATTGACCAGAGGATAATTCATCGAATAATTAAATCCTCTGTAAATTCACTTAAGGATTATTAATTAATTCTTAAATCTATTTTGTCGATTTAATCTAATTCATAATTAATCGTACCACTAACGGATCATTATAGAACTACCGCTTAAACAGAAATTGCTTCCGGGTCCACTTTTAATTATTCTTGAATCTACTTATGTCAAAGATATAGTGCTCGATAATTTATTAATTTACTGATAAATTAATTAATCGACTTCTTCTCATCCAAGATTAGTACTACTCTACTTTATTACTGTACCGGACATAAGTCCACCGGTCAGGTTTAGTATAATAATCTTAACGAGCTCATCTCGAGAGCACCATCACCCAAGATGCATCGGTACATGATTTCCTTTCGACAAGTAACGGCACAATAGGAGACTAAATATGCATACCCAACTTACCGAGATCTATGCCTCAAATATAGACCGCACCTTTTAGCAAATCAAAGCGTACTATATCTAATCCTTATTCCCGTCCTAGTATAGGTATTAAGAGAAAGAATACAAGGCTCAAATTAACTACAAAGATCAGTAGAAGTCAATTCGATCCTACTCAAGGTTCTGCTCAATATGCCCCGGGCATATCCGTATGATTCAATTAGTCTAGACAAACCAATCTCAGAATCATACAATAACCTAAACTGACAGTATGTCCAAACTGTCTCAGTTATGAGCGTTATTTATATATCATAACTTTAACCACTTATAAGATCTACTGTGTCACACCAAACACCTTATCATCTAGACATATGATATAAATGGACAATTTATACTACTGAAACACAATCGATATGCAACTGGGAAATAGTTTTTCATACAAGCAAAATTTTTCAGTATTCAAAACAAACAGATATATCACAGATAACAAAGTGATTGCCCAGGAGTTGATCCACACAATGAGAAAAAAGACGGGAAGAAGGGGTTATATTGTAATGAAAATTGACTTAGAAAAATCCTATAACTTCCTCAACTGGGCGTTGGCACCTGGTGCCAACACCAGCGTCTATACGAAACCAATGCCTGATCATCGCTGACCTCGGCGTCACCATGGCGCCACCGCCTAGTCGTCACCCGAAAATCGCTACTGAACTTTCAACTTTACCCTTGGCGTGACTTTTCTTATGTAATACCAATTTTAGCCCCCTGTAACCTTTCTTAATGGCCAAGACTCCTTGTAAAGATATAATCTATTACATACCATCACACCGAAGTGTATTTTTCATAGTTTAGAGAGAGTAGTTTAGTGAGAAAAAAACACACACTTTCTCACCTTTTCACACACACACACACACACTATGAATTCTCTTAGAACATTAATGTTTTAAGTAGATTCTAGGGAAATATACCCTTCTAAGTGATATGGGGTAGTGGATTTCCTAAAGATGTGGACAAAATAATGGATTTAGTGAAGACTTGTGTTTCTATATGGTGAAGGTTCTAGGAATTGATGAGTTATCTTGCATTATGGATGCTAAGGCCTCACATTTCTTACCAATCGAACTATTCCGAGGTATTCTCATTACTTCCATGTGGTTTCTATTCACTTCTTTGGTTATTCATGCATATTGTCAACTGGATTTCATACAAGAATTGATTAATTCATGTTTATGGATATGGTTGTTGCCTTATCAGCGATCTACGTGTTGAATCTACTTTATTGCTGAGATATGTTGTTGATTATCTAATTTGATGAACAAGTGGAGTGAGACAATAGTTTTATCTTGTGTTACAAGTTTCATGGTTTTACGAACAATTTGTATTGAAGTGGATTATTTTACTCGATCTTGATGTTGGTAAAGTAGAGGATCGATAATAGATAGGATTGACGACACTATTTCTATTATTGGCTAGTTTTAGTCCTTATAGATTCGGTGACGACGTCATTAGAATGTCCGCGAACAGTTGCATGATAATTTTCTTAACAATAGCCCCTTGGATCTTGGTTATGGTGTGATTTTCCATCTTTTATCCATACTATCTTATTTTCTTTCTTGTGTTATTTGCATGACTTTTATGAAATCACTATCTTACACTTTACTTTCTTAGATTCTTAGCTACTAAAACTACTAGAAATTGTAGTAAGTAAGGACTCGAACCTAACAACCACTTCACTCAAGACCACAAATTTCATGGAAACAAAACCTTAAATACTATAATTTTAGTGTTTTATTTTGTTAATTATAAATTTTATTTTTGAGTGTTCGCCTAAAGCTTTTACAACGACAAGGACAAGTCAAAAATTGGCACCGATCGATAGGGATTTGTCTATTTTGAGTGATTATTGTTGTTGAAAGTTTGTGGTCTTTACTTATTTTTGCATTTTTAGTAGTTTTTCTTAGCTTTTGAGTTTTTTGTAGGTAATCTTTTGAGTGCAATAGTTCACCTATTGTACATATCATTTTTGTGTTTTAGCTTGATTTTAATAGTTTTCTTTTGTTTTTAGGTATGAGGTTATTTGGAGTAATGGCACAACAAATTCGGGCTAACCCAAGGTTTTATGAACCTAAGAGGAGTGAGTTTGTGGGTCATGATGACGTAATTGACTCAAGGAGAAATGAAATAATGGGATTTTTGAAAAAGCAATTGCAAGATGTGATCCATAGAGCTAGTAGAAATACAATTTCTATTAGTGGTATGGAGGCACAATTAGAAGAGATAGAAGCAAAAATGGAAGCTATATTTAGGGATTATGAGATCCAAAATCAAAGAAAAGTGGGAAGTGAAAGATGTAATGCTACCAACCTTCCTTTGAACATTCAAAGCATGCCCAACAATGAGTATGTGGATATAGATTCTTTAAGGCAATATGACCACTCTTTAGGTATGAAAAGCGAAGTTGATGACTTAGTGAGTGGTATAATCAAGGTTGAGGTGTGTGATTAGTATTGGAATGAACCGGATGAAGTTGGACTAGTTATTGAGAAAATTAGTGAAACAAGTGATGATAATGAGTGGGGAGAATATGAGAATATTCTCTTGTACCTTAGTGGTTTGAGGAAAATAGAGCTTAAGACACTTTTGATATTCTCATGATTAATATGTTAGAGATCAATGATGCTTTATGGAAAGATTCAAAGAGAGAGAAGTTGTATAAAGACAAGTTGAAGGAGTTAGAAGCTAGCACTAAGATGGAGAAAAGTGAGCTTACTCATGAGGAAATAGTTAGAAATAGAAAGAATAGGATAAACCTCAAAAGGAAGTTGAAGAAGAAGTTAGCCAAGGAAAATTGTAAGAAAATAGTTGAGAATTTCTCTAAACTTAAGGAAGTCCTTGGAATGATCAATGAAACCATTGGAAGAGCTAATTATATGCAAGACTCCATGAGTCTTGTACCAACTTGATCCTTTGTCATGAAATGAGTCTAGCCGGAGACTATAAAGTCAAAAGCACTTTGTGGGAGGCAACCTAAGTGTTTTTATAGTGTTTTAATTGATTTTCTAGATTTTTAGAATTTTCAAATGCAAATTTGTCATATGTTCTTATGAGATTTGTGAGAATATTGATTTGGAGCATGTGTATATGTTGTAGGTATAGGTTTTAACAAGATTGGATGGAGCAAAAAGCAAAGGAATTAAAAATTGAGAATTTTGGCAAAAAGTTCAGGATGATCGTCCATGCAGCGCTTGTGCGTCGTCGTGCATCTGGCGTCGTACTGACGTGTGCCATCCTGCCGCGATCACTAAAGGTGCTGTCATTGCCAACGCCATTCCGTTGCCCACTTACAGCTTCGGTGACATGGTGGCGGCAAGAATGTTCCGCGCACCCACACTAGAAAAATATGAATATATAAAAGGAAAAAACAGGCAGTGCAAAGGCCATTGCCTTCTCACCACCCAGACGCAAGAAATTTTTTTCCACATCGTGCGAGACCCAACTCCCATCCAAACTTCTAAAACAGGTTTTTCGATCTTAAACTTTTTAATCAGACTGTTCCTTACCTACTAGCAAGCGATTTGAACCGATTGGATTACTCCATAACAACTTATTCTCGCACGAAAATTAGTGTTTTTGTTTTTTATGTTTCCAAATTGGGATTTTCATATTCTTTGATTTAAATTCAATCTTGTTGTGATAAGTATAATAGTTTATGCTTAATGAAGTATGGGTAACATGATTCTAAGCTTGATTTATCCTTTATGTTCATGAATGTGTGAATCGTGAAATCTAGTTTAAAGAACATTTGGATTTGAACTTTGTTGATATAGAATCTTGTTAATCCATGTTTAGAACAATGTTATATTTATAGATGAAGTTTTTGCATATTATGAGCGATCAAATAGCTGAATAAAATAATTTTTAGAAATTGTGGTTAAAATTACACTAGGCGACATCATGGCACTGTGCTTTTGGGCAACCAGGTGCTGCGACCTACAGGTTTCGACGCCTGTATGACGCCAACCTTGGCGACTTCCTGGCACCAGTACCTATACCATGCCTAGGTGATTTCTATAGTTAATCAGAATTTTCTAAACTCATTTCATAATTTCTTTTAACATGCAGGTCATGGTGAGAACTACAAATACAACAAGGAACGCAAGGAAGTATACACAGAGAGATAGTGACTTAACCTCTATGAAGAATTTATTGAAGACAGCGATGATGAGATATCGGTTTCTATCACAGATAATGAAGACTCTCAATTGGTTGGGAGAACACCTCAAACAAAAGAAAAAGAGGTAACTCAATCACCACGCAAAAAGAAAGTCAAGATAGATAAAAAGCCTATAAGTATAGAGGAAGCAAAGAAGAGAATGAGTACTAGGACACTAATTCTGCAAAGAGGAGTAAACAGATTCAGTAGTTATCGGGATTTTGTGGAAAAACGTGGCTGGAGTAAGCTTCTTCCTGCTTCAAAGTATGTGAATGGTCAATTATGTAAAGAGTTTTATTCAGCTTTATGGTTCAGAGATTCTCTAAGATATATTACCCTTAGAGGAAAGAAGGTTTATATATCAAGAGAAGGGATTAATTAGTTTCTGAATATAGATGCTAAAGGCATGCTAAGAAAAAAATTTTGAACGAAGAAAGGTGGAAGATAAAGATTGGAGGATATGTATCAGTCCTGTAGTTACTTGCCCTTCCACTTGGCAAAAAGTAGATTATACTGATCTTCATAGTAGTGCTAGGACCATCTATACATTTATCAGAAGCAACATCCTTCCATAAAAGAATCAAAGGGTTACAGAGGACAAGTTTTTGCTACTACTAGCCTTGATGGAGGATGTGAACATTGATTTGGGAGATATTATATTCACAACAATGATAGAAACTCTGGAGACTAGAGAGATTGAGGGACTACCTTATTCATCACTAATTGAAGCTATGTGTTACGAGGCTGGAGTTAGAAAGGAGGATAAAGATGAAATCATTACACTCTGCTCTACAATCACTGATAAAACATTTCAAGGATTTGAGGTTGAAAAGAAAAGAACACAGCAATGGGGTGCAAGTTCATCTGCTTCAACACAAGAAAAATAACAATTGCAAGGGCATATTAAAGATATAAATTGAAGGAAAATAGAACAAGCCCGGGCTAAATCAAAAATCTCACTTTCGTGCAATGCATTTCAGAATCGGAAACTTTCAACAAAGCTCAGGCTCAAATTCATTTTCCCATGAACGGATCTAGGCTTATACTTATTTAATTTATTAAAATGTAAATCGACATGCAAAGATTCAACCTTTAATTAAAAGCGGAAACTATAAAGGTTATACCTTTGAAGCGAAGTCCAACGCAAATAAGAAAACCGAATCTTTAATTCGCGATCACCACCGAAATCCAATGGATTACTCCAAGAAGCCTTGAATATTGCGTGGGCAATAATCTATCGAGGTGTACTATCAAGCCCACGAGAAACCCACTAAGAAAATCCCTCAATTAGATTAAATCTGCCCAAAAGATCTAACCTTTAACCCAAAATACTGCTGCCCACTACTTTTCTCGCCAATAAGATTGAACCCACTTCAACTTCGGTCACAATCTGGACAACCGGGATTGTGGATCACCAACCCAAAGAAGAGATCAACACAAACCCAGCTGGATCAAGCACCCCGGAGTGATTAGAAATGGCTGTCATCTCACCAAGAAAATGGTGAACAGTAAATTCTGTGAACAGTGAATTCCGTGAACAGTGAATTTCGGGCAAAAATTATAAAATCCAGCAGTGGGCAACTCCAAAAATCGATGGGCTATCTAAAATTTTAATCTTTCAAGCTTAATCTAAATCGAGAAGTGAGAATCCAAGTTCGTTTTTGAAAGAAAACTCAAAAGGGAAGAGAGTTTCTCTCTAGAACTTTCTCACTCTAAGGAAGACAAAATGTCTTGCAAGATATTCTTAAGTTTCTTAAGGCATAAGCTTTATATTTATAGGAAGCTCCAATGGAGACCTAGTGAGCTTTTGAGTTGGGCCTTTTAATTTGACTTTCGTTGACCGCTTAGTCTTTCCTAGACTAATCAACTCCAATCGACCCATTCGAATTAATTTCTTAACCCACTTCGTTAATTTAATTTAATCGAACCCTTAGGATTAATTAATTTAAATAGAATTAATTCCTTAATCCACTTTGTCAATTAAATATTAATTAAACCTTTAGGATTAATTAATTCACTTTGTCGATCAGTCAAATGCATAATTCGTCGTACCACTATCGGACTAACTATGGAACTACCACTAAAAAACGATTTTACATCGCGCCACTATTTTTCTTCTATCTCCCCACATTAAAGATCTAGTGCTCATCGGTTTATCAATTTACTGACAAACTAATTCACCGACTTCTTGGTATCCGAGATTAGTACCACTCGACCTTTTTATTATACCAGACATAAAGTCCACCGGCCGGGTTTAGTATAATAGACCTTACGAGCTCATCTCAGGAGCACCATCAACCCGGCAAACCAGTACGTGGATTCCTCCGACTAGCAACGACACGTAAGAAGCTAAACACCGCATACCCAACGTACCGAGGTATAGGCCTCAATTGACCGCACTCTTTGGCAAATCAAAGCATACGATATCCAACTCTCACGCCCGTCCCAATCTCGGGATTGAGAGACTGAATACTAGGACCGAATTGACTACGCCAATCAGTATAAGTCAATTCTATCCAAACTGGTCGTGCTCAATATGCCCCGGGCATATCCGCGTGATTTAAACTAGTCTAGATAAACTAATTTCCAAATCACACGATAACCTATACCGATAGTATATTTAGACTATCTCAGTTACGAGCATACTTTTTATATATCAATACTTTAACCAATAACGGTATCTACTGTGTCTTTCACACACCCCGTTATCTAGTTTTATGATATAATGGAACAATTTAATACTAAAACAAAATGATATATCATCTGTGGATATTAGTTTTTGATACAAACCATATCTTTTCTCTATTCAAAACTAACAATCTCCCACTAATACTCAAAGTTATGCTAAGAAGTACGAAAACTGTCAAACCCGCTATTACACTGCTGTCACAATGAAATCTCCAGAACACCTTTAAGCTCACTCACATGGCTCCCTTAAGAATCTGACTCCCATACCCTCCACATGTCTCTCAAAGACCTTTGGGGTCAATGTCTTTGTGAAAGGATCTGCAAGGTTGTCATCTGATGCTATCTTGCCCACGATCACGTCTCCCATCTTTACTATCTCTCGTATCAGGTGGTATTTGCACTCTATGTGTTTACTCGCCTTATGGGCACTTGGTTCCCTCGAGTTAGCAACTGTACAATTGTTATCACAGTAAACTGTGATAGACCTAGGCAACTCAGGAACAACATCTGAGTCCATCAGGAAGCTCCGGAGCCATACAGCTTCTTTCGCTGCCTCTGATGCGACAACGTACTCAGCCTCCATAGTGGAGTCCTCCACGCATTTCTGTTTGACACTCCGCCATACTATGGCTCCACCTCCTAGAGTAAACGCAAACCCAGAGGTAGATTTACTCTTGTCCAAATCACCTTGAAAGTCCGAATCTGTGTAACCCAACGGTACAAGCTCCTGCGCTCTATAAACTAGGACATAATCTCTCGTCCTGCGCAAGTACTTGAGAATGCATTTTACTGCCTCCCAGAGAGCCTTCCCAGGGTTACTCTGATATCTGCTAACCATGCCAACGGCAAAGCAAATATCAGGCCTCGTACAAAACATAACATACATGAGGCTACCCACTGCAGAAGTATAGGGTACCACCTTCTTGGCATCTATCTCCTCAGCAGTCTTGGGACACTGCTCCTTAGACAAATGCACCCCATGCTCGAAAGATAGTGAACCCTTCTTGGAGTTCTACATGTTAAAAAGAGCCAGAATCGTATCTATGTAGGATGCCTGGGAAAGTGTCAGAAAACGTCTCCTATGATCTTGAATAATCTTGATCCCAAGGATATGTCCAGCCTCTCCCAAATCCTTCATATCAAATTGCCTGGACAACCATGCTTTTACGTCTGACAACACCTTCTTACTGTTGCCAATCAGAAGGATGCCATCTACATAAAGTATGAGGAACACCACTGTATCACCATCACGCCTGCGATAAACACACTGCTCATCCGGACACTGAGTGAATCCATAGGACTGGATAACCTCGCCAAAACGGATGTTCCAAGATCTAGATGCTTGCTTAACTCCATAAATAGACCTCCTAAGCCTGCATACCTTGTGCTCTTGGCCCTGAACAATGAAACCCTCTGGTTGCTGCATAAAGATGGTCTCCTCAAGACTTCCATTAAGGAAAGCTGTCTTGACGTCCATCTGCCAAATCTCATAGTCCATATGAGCAGCTATGGCTAAGAGAATCCGGATCGACTTAAGCATAGCTACCGGGGAAAAGGTCTCCTCATAATATTTACCCTCTTTCTGAGTATACCCCTTCACCACAAGCCTAGCCTTGAAGGTCTCAACCCTCCTGTCAGATCCTCTCTTTCGCTTATAGACCCATTTGCACCCAATAGGCCGAAACCCATCAGGAAGGTCTACCAGCTCCCAGACCTGATTTGAGTCCATAGAACCCATCTCAGTAATCATCGCTCTCTGCCATGAATCTGCATCTTTATCCTGGAGAGCCTCATTGTAGCTAACTGGGTCTGGTTCATGAGCGCCAGGGATAAAGTCCGAAGACTCACCCAAACCCATGTACCTCTCGGACTGTCTGACAACCCTCTCACTACGACGAGGCGCAGCCTGTGCAAGAGCATCATCTGTGATAGTGTGTGCAGTCTCTTATGGTGTGTCTTCCTGTACTCGTGCATCTAGAATAGTGGACTCACCCCTAAGCTCTTCCAATACCACCTTGCTCTTTTCCTTGTGATCTAAAACATAGTCCTCCTCAAGAAATCTGGCATTGGTGCTCACCACCACCTTCTGATCCTGTGGACTATAAAACAAACCACCTTTCATTCCTTTGGGGTAGCCTACAAAAAGCATAATCTCAGATCTCGTATCTAGCTTGGTTGTGTCTGCCTTAAGCACATATGTTGGACAACCCCAAATCCTGAGATGTCTCAGACTCGGCTTTCGCCCAGTCCATAGCTCTACTGGAGTCGAAGACACAGACTTAGATGGTACGAGATTAAGGAGAAAACACGTTGACCCCAAAACGATATAGGCAATTTGCTATAACTCATCATCGATCTAACCATATCCATAAGAGTCTTGTTCCTCCTCTCTACTACACCATTCTGCTAGGGTGTGCCAGGTGCAGACAACTGGGTCTGAATACCCTCCTCCGATAAATAGGACCTAAATTCACTAGAGAGGTATTCGTCATCGCGATCAGATCACCAGGCCTTAATTTGGGAGATATTATATTCACAACAATGATAGAAATTCTGGAGACTAGAGAGATTGGGGGACTACCTTATTCATCACTAATTGAAGCTATGTGTTACGAGGCTGGAGTTAGAAAGGAGGATACAGATGAAATCATTACACTCCGCTCTACAATCACTGATAAAACATTTCAAGGATTTGAGGTTGAAAAGAAAAGAACACAGCAATGGAGTGCAAGTTCATCTGCTTTAACACAAGCAAAAGAACAATTGCAAGGGCAGATTAAATATATAAATCAATGGATAAGGATAAAGGAAGAAGAAGACAACATTCATAGGAGGAAACTAAAGAATGAGATTAGAGAAATTAAAGCAGCTCAGCAAGCTATCACTACCAAGCAGGACTTATTGGAGAAATTAGTTAATGATGTGTATACATACTTGGCAGCACAGTCCAATCCTATCGAGCCTACATAGTTGAAGACAGTTCCACCTTCTCATCCACACCATTCCAGGCACTCTTAGTTCAGAAAGAGTTTGAAGATTCCCATACTCATAGCCCTTTACCTACTTTTGGATGACAATTTACAGTTTTTACTTTCTTCTTTATTTTTCTTTTTGGATATTTGTTTTGAATTTTTAGTTTTTGATTGCTTGGTGCTTTTGGGATGATTAATATTGTTAAAAGGGTTTATTTTGAAATGAATGTCTGTATTTCTTAATCTTTTATGTTATTCATGCTCTATACCTTGTGAATTGATGTTTGATGCTAATGGAGCATGCATAACTTGTGTTGCAATGAAAGGAAATCATGCATTCTTACTAAAGGAACAAACATTTGGTAAAATAAACATATTGATGTTGTGTTTAAAATGATCAAAGTGCTGAATTAGTGAATACTTGCTTAAAAATTTGAATGCAGGCGACATGAAGGCAATGCACCTTCACGCCGCCCATGTTAGCGACCGCCAGGCACCAACACCTGTTGGACGCCGTCAATATAGAACTACAACTTTTTGTACTTTCTTTTCTAAAAGAATTTACTAATTCTGTGCAACTTTCCAGGGTAAGTTTAAATTCATGAAGTAAGAAAGGAGAATTATGAGCTTATAATGGAAGAGTGGAGGCTTATAGATAATATACTATTGGTTTTCTCTCTACACAGGATTTGCAACAAGAGTTTGAAAATCCTTACCACTATTACTTTCTTACTACATTTTGTTGACACTTTTCAATTTAAATATTTTTATTTGCTTTGGTGTGTTTATTTTTATGTTTTTAATTAAAGTGTGAGTGATTTACATTAGGTATTTTTGACTAACATTATATGGGCATGAGCTTAATTGTGATAAATGAATCTAAAGAAAAAGAAATGGGTACCCCATTGGCCCACTTTTATTTTGTTTTGATACATTGAGGACAATGTATATTTTAAGTGTGAGGGGTAGATAAACATTAGTTGTTATAAGTCTTCATGCTTGCTAATTGAGAAACTAGTAGTGAATATGAGTCCATTTTGTGGTTAATTTTCAAAAATTCGCTCTATTTTGGATTTTGTTAAAATTTTTCCAAAACAAAAGGACCCTTTCAAGCTAGTTTTGTGTATTTGCATTGCATGATTGGTGGAAATATGATGGAAATGGTTGGGCATTGATAGGTAAGATGTGAGTTCTTAGTTGACATCTTGAGATGTAATCACATTTCAATCCTTGATTTTATGTGAGCATATTTGAACCTTTACTGAGCATTTCTTATTTGCTTGCTCATTTTTCTTTGGGTGTGTGATTTGTCTTGCATGAATGATTTAATCTAGAACTTGACTTTAGCATACATATTAAGACCTTTTACGTGTTTGTGATACATTGAAGTGATGAAGGCAATTAGTTAGCTTTTGTTTTTACCTTTTCTTTGCTTTACATTACCCATAATCATATTTAACCCCTTAGGCATAACCAAGTTGAGCCCCATCTTTTTCTTTATTTTATTTTTGTCTCAATAAGCCAACTTGAGCCTTTTTCTTTGTTAAAGCCTTGTTTTTGGACCCTTAAAGCGATTGTATATTATTGGTTGTGGAAATAAAAAATAATTGATGGATTCTAAGTTGTTAGGTTTCAGGTTTTAGTAGTTTGTAAAAGAAGAAAAGTGTCAAAAAAATTAAGTTTGAAGAAATAAGAATGGGGAAGTAAAGGACATCTAAGCCTTAAACCTCCATTAGTAGTTGAAGAATCCAAGTAGACGTAGTTGATGAAACATCCAATCAATGCAAATCTCTTTACAATAACTCCAATTTTCAAACCTTCACATTTTCTTGTTCTTAGCCAACTTTCTTAGCCCCGTTACACCCTAAAAAAAGTCCTTTTGATCAATGTGTTGCATTCGCAATAGGCGGGTGGCTAGGTGATCTTGAGTCAAGCTTATGGTTAAAGATCTTTCATACAATTGACTTGAGCGTAGTTGAATATTTCAAAACCTATACACTTTGAGTGTTATTAAGTGTATCCTTGAAAGTGTGAGGTGATGAGGTCAATTGATGTTGATAGAGAATTCATATCATGCTTGTCTTGCTTAATTATAGAAGTTATATGATATCATGAGTGCAAAGTGAGTGCATGCTTTTTCATGTTTAGCTTGGAGGGGGAGAAAAAACCATCTTATATCTAATTATTATATTTTGGACTCACTTTCTATTTTTTTTCTTGACTAGTTTGCTTGAGAACAAGCAAAGTCTTAAGTGTGGGGGGTGATGTGACTCTAAAATATACAATTTTATTACTTAAAATCATGCATGTTTAGCTTACTTTTTGTTGGTTTTCAATGAATATGACATCTTTTATGAGCTTTCAATGCACTTATAGTTGGATTTGCATGGTTTTGTAGTAAAGAGTCATTTTGGAGATTTTGGATAAAAATTAAAGATTTTTGCTGGAAAAAGGAAGAAATCACGCAAGATTGAAGTTTAAATAGAAGAATTTGGAAATAGCGCGAAGTGATGAAAATTCAGAGTCTGGCGTCCACTAGGAGCTGGCACCTGGTTGCCGCCAACACCGACGTCCACACGGCACCAATGCATGATCGCCGCTGACCTCGGCGTCACTATGGCACCACCGCCTGGTCGTCGCCCAGAAATCACTGCT
Organism: Knoxia roxburghii; assembly: GCA_030378225.1. Classification (NCBI taxonomy): domain Eukaryota; kingdom Viridiplantae; phylum Streptophyta; class Magnoliopsida; order Gentianales; family Rubiaceae; genus Knoxia; species Knoxia roxburghii. The sequence continues at coordinate 35,335,063 of CM059420.1, read as the reverse complement.
GAAGTTCCAACTTTACCCTTGGCATGACTTTTTTATGTAATACCAATTTTAGCCCTCTAGAACCTTTCTTAATGGCCAAAACTCCTTGTAAAGATATAGTCTATCACATACCATAAAACCTAAGTGTGTTTTTCATAGTTTAGAGAGAGTAGCTTAGTGAGGAAGAAACGCACACTTTCTCACCTTTTCACACACACATACACACACACACACACTATGAATTCTCTTAGAACATTCATGTTCTAAGTAGATTCTAGGGAAATCTACCCTTCTAAGTGATAGGGGGTAGTGGATTTCCTAAAGATGTGGACAAAACAATAGATTTAGTGAAGACTTGTGTTTCTATATGGTGGAGGTTCTAAGAATTGTTGAGTTATCTTGCATTATGGATGCTAAGACCTCACCTTTCTTGCCAATTGAACTATTCTGAGATATTCTCATTACTTCCATGTGGTTTTTGTTCCCTTATTTGGTTATTCATGCATATTGTTAAGTGGGTTTCTTACAAGAATTGATTAATTCATATTTATGGATATGGTTGTTGCCTTGAGATATTCTCATTACTTCCATGTGGTTTTTGTTCCCTTATTTGGTTATTCATGCATATTGTTAAGTGGGTTTCTTGCAAGAATTGATTAATTCATATTTATGGATTTGGTTGTTGCCTTGTCTTTGATTTACATGTTGAATCTACTTTATTGCTGAGATATGTTGTTGATTATCTAATTTGATGAACAAGTGGAGTGAGACAATAGTGATGTCTTGTGTTACAATTTTCATGGTTTTACGAACAAGTGGTATTGAAGTGGATGATTTTACTCGATCTTGATGTCGGTAAAGTAAAAGATCGATAATAGATAGGATTGATTACCCTATTTCTATTATTGGCTAGTTTTAGTCCTTATAAATTTGGTGACGACGGCATTAGAATGTCTACGAACAATTGCATGATAATTTGCTTAACAATTGCCCCTTGGATCTTGGTTTTGGTGTGATTTTCCGCATTTTACCCATACTATCTTATTATCTTTTGTTATTTGCATGATTTTTACCAAATCACTATCTTACACTTTATTTTCTTAGATTCTTTGCTACTAAAACTACTAGAAATTGTAGTAAGTAAGGACTCGAACCCAACAACCACTTCACTCAAGACCACAAATTTCATGGGAACGAAACCTTAAATACTATAGTTTGTGTTTTTGTTTTGTTAATTATAAATTTTATTTTTAAGTGTTCACCTAAAACTTTTACAACGACAAGGACACGTCACAAGGGCTCTGGAATGGTAGTTTGGGGGAAGAGTTTACACCCAACCGGGGGTAAGGCAGGGCGAACCTCTCTCGCCCTACCTCTTTATCCTTTGTATGGAAAGACTCTCGCACCTGATCAATAGTATGGTGGCGAGAGGAAGGTGGCGCCTGATTCAAATTGGGAAGGACAAGTTGAGTGTACCACACTTGATGTTTGCTGACGATTTATTACTCTTTGCAGAGGCATCCTTGGAACAAGGGGAGGTGTTAAAAGGGGCTCTCTAACAGTTTTGCTCGGCGTCAGGACTTAGGGTCAATGATCTTAAACCAAAAGTCTTTTTTTTCACCCAATGTTGACCCCAGTAATCAGCAGATTATTGCAAGTGCCATGGGGTTCAAGGTGGTAGATGACTTGGGAAATTATTTGGGTATGCCCATACTCCATAGCCGGGTAACGAAACTCACATATAGCGCACTCCAAGAAAAGGCTGAGCGCAGATTGGCGGGGTGGAAGGCGTTTTCTCTGTCTATGGCAGGCTGAGTCACTCTGGCCCAGTCTGTCATAAGTGCTCTTCCTTCCTACGCCATGCAAACAGTCTGGTTACCGAATAATATATGTGAAGGCCTTAAAGGAAGATTTAGACAATTTGTTTTGGGTTCGGAGGTTAATAAAGCCAAAATGAGCTTAATTGCTTTTGATGAGCTATGCAAGCCAAAGAATGTAGGAGGACTGGGTTTCAAGAATTTGAGACGCCTGGGTTTTAAGAATTTGAGACGCATGAATGAGGCCTTTTTGATGAAGTTAGGCTGGGGAATACTGACAAAACCGAATAAGCTTTGGGTGAGAATTTTTGCTGCCAAGTATGGATTGGATCACTTATATGATGAAGCTCACCAAACTACCTAGTGGTTCTGCGATCATGAATTCAATCAGAAAGGTTGGCCATTAGTGATGTCTGGTGCAAGGTGGGCATTGGGAATTGTTTGTCGTGTGCGCTTTTGAGAGGACCGTTGGACTTCCCTCCAAGACCCATTGGAATGCTATGTTGTTCATCCGATTCCACACGAGTTGAGAGGAATTCGATTAGCGTCTTTTGTCACTACCACTGGTTTGTGGTTGAAAGAATTATCCGCCCAGGCCTGATAAAAAATTTCACTTTCGTACATTGCATTCCAGAATCGGAAATCAATCACAAGTTCGGACACTAGTGCAATACTATTCAAACCCTTTTGAAACACTATTGCACAGGATCTTAGTTCTACCTTATTCGATTTGTTAACAACAACAAAATAATTCTAATTAAAAGCTGAAGGAAAAGAATTAACCTTTGAAGTATGTCCTCAAGAAAATCTCTTATATGACTCTAGAATCGTCTGGAAATTGTGTGGGAAATTTTCTACCAAACGAACGGATCAACACCAAGAATCTACACAAAAATCTCACCGGAATTTCCCGAACTAGCGTCGCCGGAAAATTCCACCTCCACGCGCCGTCTTGGTCGGAATTGCTTACCGGAGAGAGGTGTCGCCGATGGGTTATCACCAAGAACCGCCGACCACACTTGCAACTAGAACCCGGAAAAGCTCTGAGAAATATTGTTCTCTCTAAGTGTTTCTCTCTCTAGTTTAATCCAGTTCTTTGATTGATTCACAACCAATTTACACAATGATTAATTAATAACTTAATTAATTAAATCTACATTTGTCAATTACCTAATACATAATTAATCGTACCACTAACGGATTAATTATGGCACTACCATCCAAACCAGAATTGCTTATAGTATAACTAATTTAATTATTCTTTAATCTTTCCACATCAAAGATATAGTGCTCGTCAACATGTTAATTTACTGATAAATTAATTAATTGACTTCTTATTATCCGAGACTAGTACCACTCACCCTTTTTACTATACCAGACATAAGTTCACTGGTCAGATTTAGTACAATAAATATTACGAGCTCATCTTTGGAGCACCATCAACTCAGACACACCGGTACATGGTTTACTTTCGAACAAGCAACAACACCAAGCAATCAAACACACACACACCCAACCTACTGAGTCTATTGGCCTCAAGTGACCTCACTCTTTAGCAGATCAAAGTACACTATGTCTAATCCTCATGCATGTTCAAGTCTAGAGATTAAAAGATAGAATACAATGTTCGATTAACTACTAACGATCAGTACAACTTAATTCAAACCTCAACGGTCATGCTCAATATGCCCCGTGCATATCTATATGATTCAATTAGTCTAAATCAACTAATTTTATAATCATATAATAACTTAAATTGACAGTTTGACTAAAACTGTCTCAGTTACTAGCCTGGTTTATATATCAAGACTTTAACCAACAATAAGATCTACAATGTCACACCAGACACCTCAACATCTAGTCACTTGATATAAATGGACAACATATGTAAAACATAATATGATTTAACTAAACCAATTAATTGATATAACTGGAAAATAATTTTTCATACAAATTCAGCTTTTCAGTATTCAAAACTAACAGTGGTGGTGGGAAAACCTTCAGCTGCTGCTGCCGGACTCAGTCTTGGATGTCATAGCTGCGGTCCATCTGCCAGTGGAGGAGGCTGGGGAAGATCGTTTGGGGTGGAGACACTCGAATAATGGTTTTTTCTCTGTCAAATCAGCATATCAGGCCCTGACGGATACAGAAGGAGGAGATGGATGACGGGTATGGAGGAAGATTTGGAGATGGAGTGGACCACAAACAATTCCCCACAATCTATGGTTGGTTAGGAAAGAACGTCTGATAACCAACTCTAAGAGATTCAAGCGTCACCTCTCATCGACGAGAACGAGCGACTTTTGTGGGGCTGCAGTGAAAACTATTTTGCATGCTGTGAGGGACTGTTCTAGGGCGTCTTCTGTTTGGCAGATATTGATACCGCGCAATTTGCGCCAAAGCTTCTTTTCTAGTAGCTTGGGGGAGTGGTTGGAGAGGAATTTAGAGGGTATATCCATGGGGAATCCGTGGAGGAGTGGAGTTGTACTTTTGGTGTCACCATCTGAAGACTCTTGAATGCACGAAATGAAAGAATTTTCAGGGGAAAGGAATCCAATGCAGCTGGCCTGGTTCATGAGATTCAGGCCAAGATTCTGAGCATTAAAGATGCGAGAGTTGACACCATGAAGTTGGGTGTACCAGGACAGGTGATGGAGCCACGGTTGATTCAGTGGCAGTGTCCGGAGGAAGGCTTGGTCAAGTTGAACAGTGATAGGGCAGTGAAGGCAAATGGTAAAGCTGCTGCGGGTGGTCTTCTGCGTAATCACCATAGAAAATGGGTGGCAGGATTCTTGTGGAGTCTGGGAGTTTGTGGGAGTTTAGCAGCGGAATTATGGAGCCTTTTTAAAGGTCTCCAATTAGTGTGGTGGTGGCGGTGATTGATAATGCGGAAGCCGTCCGTTTGGTTGTAGAGTCGGGCAACTGCCACAACTGGTGAATGGAATCATGATGTTACTTAGAAGAAAGTAGGAAGTGAGAATTATTCATGTCCACAGGCAAGCCAACCGTGCTGCAGACTGTGCTTCTTTGGCTTCTTGAGGAGATCGGGGGTACTTGACACTCACAGAAGTGCCGACAGAGCTCAAAGATTTGTTGGAGCGTGACATCAAAGGAGAGGCCTACTTACAGAATATTCTAGTTTTGTAATAGGCTGAAACATCGTTGATTGTACAAAAAAAAGTTAAAATTCAAGAACGATCGAAGTGATTAAATTACTACCTATTCGGTCTCATATCTCAAAATATATTCATATAAAAACTTGATTTATTATATTTTTAAATTATAACTTTATATTTTAATAGTAAGTTACATGACATATAATTATGTTAATTACTAATTGAATGCAAAATTTGTAAAGTTATAGATATATAGTAGAAGTAAAATTATGAATGAAAAAATGCATGAATAATCTTATAATATGACATGGTGTCAAAATTAGTTTTATATTTTTGGTAGTCAATAAATTTAGTTCTAAATATTTGTAAAACTAACACATTTAATACAATTAACATTTTCAATACACTTAACGACTGATTTAGCAGCCATTAATGTTATGCCATGTGTCATCTACATGTCAGTCATGTGACATAATTATTAAAAATAAAAAATTTAAACAATGGTAAATTCAGTTCTAAAAGTTTATGAAAACATTATATCTAGTTTTAAAAATTTCTGAAAGTATCACATTTAATCCAATTAAAATAATTTTGCATGCACTTAGTGGTAGCCTCTCTCAAGCCACTAGTTAGTGATTATTTTAAAATTATTTACCAAATAATAAATTTTAAAATCTTGGTCACCAAGTTTTAACCCGAATCAACCTATTTTGGCCAGACTTGAACCTGTGTAAACTCCAAGTCAAATCAGTCGATCAGACTGATATGATTTGACATATGTTGATATTTTTTATTTTCTTTCATTCATATCAATGTAAAATTAATTTTTTCATAATTTTGACTATTTACCAATGGATGGACCGATTTTGACTCAGGTTAACTCATTTTGATTAGGGTGGACCAATCTTTTGGTCAAATTTTTCTAATTAAAAATAAAAATAATTGTACATTAATATATAAAAAATTATGATTATTATTTACTGTCCCTCTTTTTATAAAATTGCCCCTAACTTTTAAGTAAATCCCTTAACCCTTACCCTTTTGAACCTAATTCAAGTGAAGGCAATTTTAGAAAGAAGGGTGTTAAATAATTACCCCAAAAAAAAGTCATTCAAGTCAACGAGAGAAAATAAATTGACCCATAGTCAAATAGTCAAAAATACTAAATGCAGTTTTGGTCCCTCATAATAATAGTAATTTCACTTTTAGTCCCTCTTATATTTTGAGTGACAATATTAGTCATCATTCCTTGTTTTTAGCAGATTTAGTCATTTTTTACGAAAAAGTTTAGAGGGCAACAGATTAACTCATTTGATCGCTAGTCAATCCTAATTTTTTCTTCAAAATGATTTGTACCATGATGTTTTGAATCCATTTTATGACTCGATTCCTCACGAATGTTTAACCCATTTAGATTGACTCACAATCCAAAATGACGGTCGAAACCATAAATGGTTTGAACATTCATGAGAATCCGGATCATAAGGATTGGTTGAAAACATCATGGTACAAATCATGGTGAAGAAAAAATTAGGTTTGACTAGCGATCAAATGAGTTAATCCGTTGTCTTCTAAACTTTTTCGTAAAAAATGACTAAAACTGCTGAAAAATAAAAGGATGGGGACTAATATTGCCACTCAAAATATAAGAGGGACCAAAAGTGAAATTACTCGTATTATGGGGGACCAAAAATGTATTTAAACCCTTGATGAGCTGATATTTTATGATACAATTTGGTGCTGAATTGGGCAAAGTTGGGTGTTTTGGTGAAGTTAAATAGCGGTTTTTATATTTGCAGGGAATTATATTGATTTTGGGAAGGATTGTGCAATTTTGGACAAAAGAAGGGCAAATTAGATAATTGAAAAAAAGGGAGGAGGACTGGACGGCAGAAGGGGATTCATTCTTTGGGGCAGGATTTTTTTTACTTTTGGCTTGGGAGGAATAGGACACAAGGCGGGGACGGCTGAACCAAGAAGAGCACAAAGGTTGACTGAAGCTTTTGGACAATTTTTGGGATAGCTCTCCTGCAGAGGAATTCATTAGTAGTATTTCTATTCCTTAGTTTTTAGATTTTAATTCATGAAGTACAATTTTTATTTGATGTTTTTCTTTTCAATTATGAGTAGCTAGATTTCTTTAGTCTAGTCAAGGGAATCAAAACCCCTCGATGCTACTTGAATCGTGAGATCGAATTGATATTATTATTAATTGATTATTGGTTTCTTATTTATTTTTGTGCGTTTTCGTGGATTATTTGGCACTGTTTGTATAGCTGGTAGCATGCAGGCTTTCCTAGGTAATCCAATTTACTAGAATACACGAGGTTCGGTATTCCTTAGAGTTCATGAAACTAATTACGTCGTACGTAGATTAGTGAATTGAAAAGAATAAATAATCAAGTGCGATTAAGTTAATTGGGTTAATTGTAATTGAACTGGGTCCTTGGCTATCGTGATCTAGGTTCTAGGAGGTTCCAGAATTGATCATCGATTATAGATGCGATTAACGGAGGTTCCTCAATCGCTGGCTTTAATTAATAGGACTGAATTGTTAGGAGATTCCAACAATGAAAACCGGTGTAACCTATAATTAATTAATACATTTTTGCATCAAGGTGGTCCAATTCCCTTGGCTAGACATTTTTTCCCAACTTGGATTTTTACAATTTGTTTAATTTCTTGCAGTTTAATTTTATTGATTTTTGTTAGTTACTTAAAAACAAACCCCCCATTTTGTTTACGTACTTTTGACCAAATTTAGTTCATTCAGTTGCTTCCTGTGGATACGATCCTACTCGCTCTATACTATTTTTAATAGTTTTAAAAAGTAGGTTTATTTTTTATTGGTCTGACGACCTATCAAATTTTGGCGCCGTTGCCAGGGAGCACGGTGTAGTGTTTTATTTTTGGTTAAAAGTTTTGGTTTTATTTGTTCCTTTTTATGGTTAACTCTTCTCGTACAGGCAAACTAGTATTTGACCCAGAAATAGAGAAGACTATAAAAAAGAACACCAAAGAGAAGAAACAAAGAGAGCAACTGGCTGAGTCAACATCTTTGGTCCCACCAATTGACGAACCGAAAGAAATTCAAGTTCCGGAAGAGGACGAAGAGTTGGTCGCCGCACCAATGGCTGACAGGACTCTCAGGGAGTTGGCAACTCCCGATGAAAATTAGCAATCTCTTTGCATTACTTTTCTTGATAATGCTCCTAGGTTTGAGTTGAAGTCTAGTACTATACACTTACTGCCTAAGTTTCGTGGTTTGACAGGTGAGGACCCCCACAAGCACTTGATGGAGTTCCACATTGTATGCTCGGCAGTGAGTTACCAAGGAGTTACAGAGAAGCAAGTCAAGCTCAGGGCATTCCCATTTTCCTTGGAGGATAAGGCAAAACACTGGCTCTTTGGGCTACCAGCAGGGTCCATTACCACATGGAGCGAGCCGAAGAAAAGATTTTTGAAGAAATTTTTCCCAGCCTCCCGAGCTTCCAATATCAGAAAAGATATTTGCGGTGTCAGGCAAGCAACTGGTGAAAACCTGTATGAGTACTGGGAATGGTTTAGCGATTTGTGCAGAAGTTGTCCCCAACACCAGATTCCCGAGCAACTCCTGATTCAGTATTTCTATGAGGGCCTATCTGAGTTGGACAGAGACAAGATCGATTCTGCCAGTGGAGGAGCATTGATGAATAAGACTCCTGCAGAGGCAATGAGGCTAATCTCTGTGATGGCTGAGACTTCCCAGCAATTTCATAGGCGAGCAGACATGCCCACCAGACGAGTTAACGAGGTTAGTATTTCTAACATGGAAAGTAAGATTGAGCAACTTACTGATTTGGTACGCCAGCTTGCTGTAGGACAATTGCAGACAATTAAGGTATGCGGGATATGCTCAATTCAAGGACACACCTCGGATGGTTGTCCAACCATGCAAGAATATACACAGATGAATGTTGTGGGAGGATTCCAGGATCCACCCTAGAGAAGTTATGACCCCTATTCTAATACCTACAACCCAGGGTGGAGGAATCATCCCAACTTCAGCTATAAGCAGCCTGGATTTCAACCTCAATCTCAGCAATCCAGTTTCCAACCCCCAGTGAGAAACCCAGTACCTCCACCAGCAAAGGCTTCAGGTTTGTCAGTCGAATCAATGATTAAAGGATTGACAGCTGCGGTCTTGTTGAGAGGGATCTAGCAAGAGAACAACAACAAGCAAGCAAGAGAACAACAACAAGTAGCTAGAGAGCAACAGTCACAGGCTACCATTAAAAACTTGGATAAACAAATCTCTCAGCTAGCTACTTAAGTTAATCAGAGAGATCGAGCCCAAGGGAAGCTTCCGTCTCAGCCAGGTAGTTCCACTGAAAATGTGAGTGCCATCACTTTGAGGAGTGGAAGAGAATTTCCAGAACCTAAAGTTACGGCCGTCGAGGTTCAAGAGACTTCTCAGACTCCAGAAAAGAAAGAGGCAGTGGAAGAGGCAGTGGAAGAGTTGCCAGAGAAAGAGGTAACTCATAAATTCATTGTAAGAAAAACTGAGAGTGTGATTCCACCTCCTTTTCCTGGCGGGTTAGTCCAAGTGAGAAAGGAGTACAGTGACGATGAGGTGCTTGAAGTATTTCGCAAAGTGGCAATCAACATACCATTGATGGAAGCCATTACACAGATTCCCAGGTATGCAAAATTTTTAAAGTCATTGCTGACCAAAAAGAGAAGACCTGAAGGCAAGGTCTACGTGAACGAGAATGTGTCCTCTGTTCTTCAGCGCAAATTGCCTCAAAAGTGTACTGACCCAGGTATTTTTGCTATCTCTTGTGTTATTGGGTCACAAGTTATAAAATCAGCCATGCTGGATTTAGGAGCTTCAATAAATGTTATGTCTCTATATTTGTTTAATAAGTTGAAAATTGGAGCTCTTAAGAACACGAATGTGATTGTTCAGTTAGCCAATAGGTCGATGATTTATCCAGAGAGGGTAGTCGAGGATGTATTAGTTAAATGTGATAAGTTGATCTTTCCTGCTGATTTTTACATTCTTGACATGAATGATGAACATGTGACAAATTCTGATATTCTTCTATTGGATAGATCGTTTATGAAAACGGCTAAGACAAAGATTGATGTAGATGCTGGTGTGTTTACTTTTGAGTTTGATGGTGAAAAAATACAGTTTAACATGTATGAAGCAATGAAGTATCCACCGAACTCTGAATACTTTGTCAATGTTAGCCTGGTTGATTCTATTGTGCAAGAAGAAGTTGAATTTAATTTGATGCTTGATGAGTTTAATTTTGTGTTACAGCATAGTTTGCAGGGAACGGATGCTCAAAAAGATGTGAATGAATCTGTCATTGAGGCAATCAAGGTATTTCATGCCAATCCTGAACTGCCATTGAGGTTTGCTAACCATTACTTGGGATTGCCTATTAGTTCTGAAAATATTTTACCTTCTCTGGTACAGGCCCCTAAATTGGAGTTCAAATTGTTCCACGATCATCTCAAATATCTTCTGTTAGAGCCTGAGTCAAAATCGTGGTGCAAGGAAAGAAAAAAAACCATCCAGGATGAGCTGCTACGGAGGAAGAAATGTGTGGTTGGGCAGAAGGTATTTTTCACAGAGTGCAAATGGAAATTAATGCATGGTAAGTTCAAATCAAGACGGGACAAACCCTATATTGAGGTAAGTATTTCTTCTTCTTGTATGGTTGAAATTAAAAATTTAGAGTCCATAAAAATATGGGTTGCGAATGATAATCGACTCAAATCTTTTCTTGTGAATGGTAGAATTATTTCTAATAATGAAATTTGGTTATTTCTGCTTATTTATGAAGTTTAATTAGAAGTAGGTCTGTGTCTAGCCAAAGACATTAAAGAAAGGCGCTTATGGGAGGCAACCCAAATTTTTTCTAAGTTTTTTGAAGTAGGTTTAGTCTTTTAATTGTATTTTTAAGTGATTTTTAATTGAGAATTTCGAGGGGAATTAAAGGTTTGGGCATGATAGAATTCTTCCTCTGTCATGCCCATGTGAGTTTTTCTTGAATTTCTGAAGGCTTGGGCAGAATACAATTCTTCATCTGATATGCCCAGGTCAAGGTTCACATGGTTTTTGTATTTTCTGAAAGCTTGGGCAGAATACAATTCTTCCTCTGGCATGCCCAGGTCAAGGTTCGCATGTTTTTTTTGTATTTTCTGAAGGTTTGGGCAGAATACAATTCTTCCTCTGACATGCCCAGGTGAGTTTTCCTTTGATTTTTAAGGGATGGGTCAGAATACAATGTTTCCTCTGACATGCCCAGGTCAGTGCCTTTGATTTTTTCACTATTTTCTTTGCTTTTATTTGGGATTTTTAAGTTGTTGGGCAGATTACAATCTTTCCTATGACATGCCCATGTCATTTACACTTTAAAAAAAACAAAACAAAACAAACAGAGGAAAAAAAACAAAAAATTTCCTTTTCAAGTTTAATTAGGGTTCCTAATATTATTGTGGGTTTTCCTTTTTCTCTGCAGCTTGCGGTGGCCGTTATTTCCTTTTCCCCAACCACACCACTGTCCCTTTCTTTCATCTTCTCCACACCATTCTTCACCAATCGGCCACTGCTCGTTTTCCGCCAGGTACTACAACACTCCGCTTTTCTCCCCTTCGACATCCGACCGGTGTTGGAAGCAAACCCGCGACCCCCATTCTTCCCTTTGCCCATTCGTTCTCCGCGGGGGTCAATTTTGGTTCTGTTGGTAATCTTCTCGCAGCCTTCTTATGGACAGCCGACGACTCTGCTGCTTCCTTCGGTCGGTCATCACCGCCTCCACTCACCCAAGGCGTCCCATGATTTTCTTGGCGGGGTCGTTGTCGCGCCACCGTTCTACGTTTTCTTTCGCCGCTCCGTGACTCGCTAATTTGGGTGGGCGGACATTTCTGTTTGGCTTTTGGGGCCGCGTTTTCTTTTACTGCTCCGTGCGTTTTGCCCTGCTCCTCCGTTTCAGCCAACAGTTCTTTCACCTAAGTTGCGCAAGTTTTCAACAGGCACATCAACAGCACTCCATACCAGCGGTTTCTACAAGTCACCGCATTCAGTTCATCTACTCCACTTCGTACCGCCTCAACCAGCCGCTGTTCACCTTTGACTGCCACTATGGTGCGTAAGACAGCCCCAACAACGATTGCATTGTGTGATGCATCCAGCTCTTCAGAAGAAGAGGCACCCTCTTCCCACCTGCCCGTTGCTCTACAGCGGCCCAAGAGGCAAAAGACTCAGCAGCGGTCATCACACGCCCTTCGCACACATGTGGGCTTGAAACCACCAATTCCTCCACCATAGAGAAGCTTTTCTTCCCCTTACTAACTTTTGTTTATTTTAGTTATTTATTTTATTTATTTTTATTCTATCTTGGTGGTGTTTGTTTTTGCGATCCTGTTTATGCCTATTTTTTTTCTACATTGGGGACAATGTAGAGTTTTAGGTGTGGGGGGATTGTTTTGTATGATTATTGTTTTGGGGATGATTTGTGTTTCATTGTGTTTAGAGTCTAGGTGTGGGGGAGATGTAAATGTTATGTGTTTTGTGTTGGAAAATTGATATGCAATGTGTGATTTGGTAAGGTAAGGATGAAATGTAGGGAATAATAGTAGTATTATGTGTTGGATGGCTATAATTGTTCCTTATGATAATTCAAATGATGATACTTGTGTGAGTGACATCCAAAAAGCAAGATAAAGTGAGATTTTGGGCCTTAATGAGCAAATAATTCTTTCTTGTGCTCAATTATTTTTCTTTTGAGTGTTTCACACAAAATTTGCATATTCTAGAACTTGTTTTGTTATGCATGTTACCATTGCTTGTGAATTTGATGTACAAAGATGATAAGGGCATTAGGATAAACCAATTTTTGGCTTGCTTTAAAATCCAAATTTCTATGCTTACCATTAGTGAACCTTTTTGAAGCTTGGATCTTGTTCTTTGATTGTAAAGCCATTAAAATAAAACCAAGGCCTGTGTTTAGCTTTTTTTTTTTTTTTTTCTGCCTAGTTATTGAACTGAGTGTGTACTCGGTTATTGACCTTGGTTTGTGGTTTGAAGGCGGACATTGCAAGACATTAGTAGCTCATAAAAGAATAAGTTTGTGCTCTACAGTATAAAGTTTCCTATGTGTAAAATAGAGGCACAAAAGTTGTTGAAAAAGAAAAAAAAAAGAAGAAAAAAAAGAAATGAAAATGAAAGAAAAAAAAAAACAGCCAATATAAACAAATTCCATTGAATTTGTGTGGCTAGAAAAAAAAAGAATAAAGAGCTAGGTTTGGAATTTTTATGGGTTGCTAGTGTCTTGCATGGGACATCCTCGGTAAGAATGTTGGAAGGTTGACAATTGAGTATATGCTTGTTTTCGTAATTGTAGCCTAGATATTATCTTTTGTTTATCCTACCCTTTTGTCCCGAGCCTCATTATAACCCTTTGACAAGACCCTTTGATTTGTATTTTGGATTCATTTGAGTGACGGTGATGTGATATATCTGCAAGCTTATGGCAAGAACAGGTTATGTGATGAATTTGAGTGATTATATATCCTCTAAACACTTTTGAGTGCATGAGAGATTACATGAGAGGTGGATGTCACTTTTGCTTGTTATTTGATTTTGGAGAGTTATGAGGAACTTGGTATAGTCATTGCAAATGCTCGGTACTATGAAAAATTTCCTATGTGGATTGCAAGTCTTGCTTGGTTATATATTGCATATTGAGGATCCAGTTATTGTTGTTACTTGTGTTTTGATTATGTGTCGAGTCTTGAGTCATGCTTGGGGACAAGCATTGTTTAGGTGTGAGGGATTTTGATGAGCTTATATTTTATGATACAATTTGGTGCTGAATTGGGCAAAGTTGGGTGTTTTGGTGAAGTTAAATAGCGGTTTTTATATTTGCAGGGAATTATATTGATTTTGGGAAGGATTAATAGGACTGAATTGTTAGGAGGTTCCAACAATGAAAACCGGTGTAACCTATAATTAATTAATACATTTTTGCATCAAGGATCGATTAATAGATCGAGGTGGTCCAATTCCCTTGGCTAGACATTTTTTCCCAACTTGGATTTTTACAATTTGTTTAATTTCTTGCAGTTTAATTTTATTGATTTTTGTTAGTTACTTAAAAACAAACCCCCCATTTTGGTTACGTACTTTTGACCAAATTTAGTTCATTCAGTTGCTCCCTGTGGATACGATCTTACTCGCTCTATACTATTTTTAATAGTTTTAAATAGTAGATTTATTTTTAATTGGTCTAACGACCTATCAACCCTAAATTTAATTTTACATTGATATGAATGAAATAAAATAAACCTAAAAAAAGTCAACATGAGTCAAACTGGGTCAACCTAATTGACTAATTTGACCCAGGTTCAAATCTGGCTAAAATAGACTGATCTAAATGTGGTGATGAGATTTTAAAAAATTAGTATTTAGTAAATAACTTTAAAACAATAGCTGACTAATGGCTTAAGAGAGCTGACGGTTAAGTGAATACAAAATTCTTTTAATTGGACTATTATATTTTTCAAAAAATTTTAAAACTAAATATAATACTTTCATAAAATTTTAGACTAAAAATAGCAGCACCACGAGGCCAATTTCCGTGTCTGTTTCTTCCTTAATTTTACCCTAATCACCACCCGTGGCCTTATATAAAAATAAAAAGGAAAGAAAATTAGCCTTAAAAAAAAAATTTAGACTAAATTTGTCAATATTCAAATTTTTTTTAATTTTTAATAATTATGCCAGATGACAACTACGTCGATAACATGTGGGATAAAGTTAATGGCTGATGAGACAGTCGTTAATGTATGTTAATAGAAATATTTATGACTAGATTTATCTGCTACGAAACGTTTAGAACTAATTTTAATATCAAATCATACTATAATACCATTCTACACTTTTTTTAATTATGAAAACTATAAATTTTTTAAAATAAAAAACAATTTTATAATATGATTACGACAAAATTTATATATATAACAGTTAATATACATTGAGGTTGAATTTTCAAATTTGACATTAATGAGGTAATAACTTGATCGAACTAGAAATTGTGGCACTAAGGATGAAAATATAGGTACCAATTAAGTATCAAAATAATGCCAGCAGACAGCCCTAGTAAATGAAGTACTGCAAACAAAAATGAAAAGGGCAAAAAATGTTTTTAATTTTCCAAAAGCTTTTCTACTACTCCCTCTATTTTACAATCTAAGGGGCTATTTGTTTTAATCCTACATGAGTTTGGATTGGGTTTGAAACTCATTCCACCTAGGGATTCATGCGATTAAATGACCTAATAAAAATAAAATAATTATTTTTATAATATTACATTTATAATAAGTAATATTTTAAATATTATATTTATATATATTATAATTATATATTATTTCATTCCGATTTTGATTCTCCTAACAAATTAAACATTAGAAATGATAATAATTTCAGACATCTAAACTCATACCTATTATTGTTTCTATCATATCCATTCCGATTATAATTCCTGACTGTTTTACCAAACGCACCCTAACTAAATTTTTTACCAAACACTTATCTTAACAAAACAATCATTTCATACACACTTTCACTATTTCAAATTACAATTTTTTTTATACCCTTAATTAATTATTTTAGTAATTGAAAACTTTTAATGAGATATATTGACAAACATTTCAATTGAGAAGATTTCATTTGTTTTCAACAAAGATGATGGAATAATTAAAAATAAATATATAAAAATAATTATTTATTTTGCTAAAGATTTATATTTTTACGTGTCACCCCAAAAGAAAAACAGACTACTTATATTGGGAGAAGGAGGGAGTACTTCCTTAGTTTTGAGCCTTCATATATTAATAATATATATCCTTAAAGTCTGCCGGTAAAAACATTGAATTGATAGATGTGGTGGCCGCTGAAATTCCATTCAAGGCCATCTCTCTATTATTTATTACTGTCGCAAGTTAATTTGTACGACTGTAGTTATGATTTGAATTATTTTTGTGGAATTAGGGTTTGTTTGATAAATAAATTTATTATTTAATCTAAATAAATTATTTATTTAAATATGTGTGTTTCATAAATTATATTATCATGTCTGAATTAAATAAGTGGTCTAATGTTTTAGTTTGAATTTATTACTTTTTAATTAAGTGATTTTCACATCATTTAAAATTGAACACTTAACACGCTGAGTTATTAATGTTTAAATATTTTTGAGAAACAGTCATTTATTTAATTCAAAATTCAAACTTCAGTCCGTTTTCAGATCTTAAATTAAGTTTTATGAATGGACATAAGATTAATGGCAGCTTCAACCGCTTGTGCATATATAGTTGAGAGTTCCTCAAGGGACCAGAACTTGCTCTTCTACGCACTTTTCTTTTCACCATTACAAGAAAAAGGCAGAAACTAGTGAAGAAAAAATGGCAATGGAGTTAATGGATCTTGTTATACTTCTCTTAGGAGGCCTCATTTTCTGTCTATGGTGGCGGTACTGGTCGGCCACCGGTGGTGGTGGAGCAAAGAACCTCCCACCAGGGCCACCGGGCTGGCCACTTGTTGGCAACCTTTTCCAAGTTATCCTCCAACGCAAACCTTTCATGTACGTAGTCCGTGATTTACGTCTCAAATATGGTCCAATTTTCACCATGCATATGGGGCAGCGCACCCTCATTATCATCACAAGTTCTGAACTCATCCATGAAGCCCTTGTCCAGAGAGGCCCTCTCTTCGCCAGCCGCCCCGCGGACTCCCCGATACGGCTGTTGTTCAGCGTTGGGAAATGTGCCATAAACTCAGCCGAATACGGCCCTCTCTGGAGAACCCTCCGCCGGAACTTCGTCACCGAGTTGATAAACCCCACAAGAATCAAACAATGTAGCTGGATAAGAAGCTGGGCTATGGAGAACCACATGAAGAGGCTAAAGAATGAGGGTTCCGAGAAGGGTTTCGTGGAGGTGATGAGTAACTGCAGGCTCACCATTTGCAGCATCCTGATCTGCCTCTGTTTCGGGGCGAAAATCTCCCAAGATTGGATCAGGGAAATAGAGAGCATACTCAAAGATGTGATGATGATGACGACGCCAAAGCTTCCTGATTTCTTGCCAGTATTCTCCCCACTATTTCGCAGCCAAATGAGAGAAGCAAAGTTGCTGAGAAAAAGACAACTTGCCTGCCTGGTTCCTTTAATCAGGGCCAGGAAAGCATTTGTCGAGCGAAATGGAAATGTTGGAGCAGAAATGTCAGAGAAAGTGGAAATGGTGAGCCCAATTGGAGCAGCTTATGTTGATTCTTTGTTCCAGCTACAACCAATGGGGCGCGGACAGCTTACTGAGGAAGAAATTGTGACTCTGTGCTCTGAAACAATCAGCGCTGGGACTGACACAAGCGCCACAACTGCGGAATGGGCTCTGCTTCATTTGGTCACAAATCAAGAAATTCAAGAAAAGCTGTACAAAGAAATTGTTGATGTAGTCGGCAAAAATGGGATTATCACGGAGAAGGATGTAGAGAATATGGAATATCTGATTGCCATTGTTAAAGAAACTTTCCGGCGGCATCCCCCTAGCCATTTCGTGTTATCCCATTCCTCAGTTGAGGAGACCACACTTGCAGGTTACTCCATTCCACGTGATGCTTACGTTGAATTCTACACTGCATGGATCACTCAGGACCCGAAGTTGTGGGACGACCCGGATGCGTTTCAACCGGAGAGGTTTTTGACCGGCGGTGACGGGGTGGACGTGGACATAACCGGAGTGAGGGGAGCCAAGATGCTGCCGTTCGGAGCAGGTCGTCGGATCTGCCCGGCTTGGACATTGGGGACGCTGCACATTTATTTGTTGGTAGCTAGAATGGTTCGTGAGTTCAAGTGGTTGCCTATTCCGGATAACCCGCCCGACCCGACCGAGACTTTCGCATTCACGGTTGTGATGAAGAATCCTTTGAAGGCAATTATTTTGCCTAGGACAAAGATATGAATGTTGTTGGGTGGCGTGGGTTTCTCGTACCCGTATTAAATTGGTTCGGATAGTTTGATGTTGTAAGTTTCCACGTTTGATTATGATTATTAGTACTTAATATTTTTGTCTCCTTGTCTGTGATGAAACATTAATCAGTTAAATTGAGGTCTGATTTGGAAATTAATCAACATTTTGTTGTTTTCTGTAAAATATGGAAGCATGTCTAAGCTAAGCAATTAATAGTCTCAATATTTAATTACATACTCCCTCTATTTATTTATATATGTTTACAAAAGACGTCCTATAATTTTTAAAAAACTACGAATATCAAATTAATATATGTTTAGACTTTTAACTTTGTTTTTTTAATTTTTTTTAGACATTATTAATAATTTCTTTTTTTTTAATTTTTTAATTAAAAATATAAATATTTGCCATTTTAATTATCGATTTATTTATTAATTAAGAATAAATAAGAGAAATTTATTAATACATATAACTAATTAATTATATTTTTAATAATTATATAATTTTTAAAATGAACATTATTTAAAGACGAGAAAGTAGTAATATATTTTTAGAATCGAACCTATAAATAATCGTTGATCTTTCCAAAAAAAAAATGATCACAGTTTTATTTTTGGGTCCCACTCCTTTTTAGGGTAAATCTAGATTTTTTTTTCTCTTTCCTCCTTCGTCTCTTGCGTTTCAGTTCCTCCTACCATCTCTTTTATTTCACAAATGTTTTATGTTGTCAGTTTTAAAGCACCTACTCTCTCTCTCTCTGTCTAGGCAATGGGTATGCCAGATCCATAATATCTGAATTTCTTTTGACAGATTTGGAACCAAAACTTGTGCTGAGGGAGAAAATGAGCGAAAATTGGGTGTTTTTGTGTGTTTTGAAGCTCATTACTCCCTAAGAGGATTTTTTAAATAATGGTGTTTAGTTATTCTTTCATTTGATTCCATGCATCTCATTTTTTATTTTTTTTTTAAGGTTTCTTAGATTTTTTTTTTAAGTTTCTAAAATTTTTTCCATCACAAGATCTTTATTTTCTTATTGTTGTATTTTTTTATTTCTGTGATAAGATATGAAATTTTGTTTTGATCTACCATAGATGTATTGGAAGATTGCATTTGAAACGGAGAAAAATATGAATGAGAATTTGATTAAACAACAAAATGAGACAAGTTATAACTTAAACTCATGTGTGAGCGTATGGTCACACCTGCAAACACGAGTGTTGGACCATTTGTAGCCAAATTCTCGGATCTGATCAAATCTAATTTTTTTGCGTCATTTCATGTTCGGATTTTTCAATCAATTTATTTTTGTACTAATCCAATTTGGAGTTATGAAATTAATCCTATAGTGTTTATTTAAATCAATCCTATTGAAAGTTATTAAACTTAATCTAATTGAGGGTTATTGGAATTAATCCAACTCAATTAGGGATTATGAATTAATTGAGCTTTTCAATTTGATCAAATTAATCCACTTCAATTGGAGAATTATGAATCCAATTGGGGTTATAATTTAACCCTTATATAATGTCCCAACTAAAGACTATCTCAACTTTTACACTTGACAAAAAAAAATTCTCAACCTCTCTAGTTAAGACATTGTTTTCATGCCATAGTTTAGAAAGAAATTTTACTAGTTAGCATTCCAGTTTCTACCATCTACCACCCTATTTTAGATTAAAATATCTCCCTACAATACCTTTTTTCTTTCCCCTTTTTAAGCAAAAGGATAATTTTGTCAAAATTTAGACGATAATACTTAAAATTGAGACGAGAATTAGTAATATCCTTTAGAAAGTCTTTCCAACTTAAAATGTTGACGAATTTTTTAAACTAGTTCATAGATGAGACAATATTGTATAAAATTGACTTCACGAGTTTTTATCATATCCTGATAAATAATTTATCTTAAACACCTCTAACACATTCGTGGAATGGACAAAATTATTTTTAAAAAATTGTGTTTAACAAAAGTTTTGGAATTTCTTTTTCTTTTACTAAACACTAGCCTATCAAATCCCAAAACTAAATTTTCCAACAATTCGTGGGGAGCATTTATACACTAGACTTTACCTAATATTTTTGTGGTGGAAAATAATTCAAGCCAGGACCATTATGGTTTGAAAATATTATATGAATTACTAGTTATCGCCCTAATACTTTTCCTTTACCACTTCAATTTAGACTAAAATATCGCCCCTTATAATACCTTCTCTCTTCTTCCTTTTATGTAAAAAGACATTTTTATTAAAACTTATAAACTACCGCCCAAAAAAATGAGGCGGTAACTAGTAACCCAATGGATTTCAGAATGCTAGTTTTTTAGGTCTAGGTCATTTACTACGTAAGTCCATGATATTTGTAAGCAGTAATTATGTACTCAAATTTATTTACATATTCGAAAGTCCAAAATGGTTCATGTTTATGTCCACATTTTATGTTATACATATCCGGGATCATCATTTTCCAATAATTGTTTGTGGTTTTAAATTTTACTTCTTTAGTATTAGGTGATCTTTTGTCAATGGTAATAGATTTGGGATTTTGTTGGTGGTAGTTTGTTTTTTGGGTTGACGGTAGTTTTTGATTACAAAATCTAATTTTTTTTTTTTTTAATTGTTGTTGTTGGTTTTGGTATTGTTGTTGTAAGATTTGATTTTTGTTTTTTTTCTTTTTTTTTTTTAGGGATCTAGGACGTTTGTTGACTGTATTTATATACTACAATTTTTGTACATAGTTTGGAGTCCAAAATGATTCGTGTCATTGTGCGAAAAAAAAATTTTAGAGTCGAAAATGTTGGTATTGCATGTTCATATTCTTTGTTCTCCTCAAATAAATAAATATATATATATATAGAGGTTCAAAATTATTCATGTTCTAATCAAGATTATATGTTATACATATTTAGGATTATCGTTTTCTTAAAATTGTTGTGAGTTATAAATATTATTTTATCATGTCTGAATAATTTACAAAAGGATTTTTATATTATCAAACATTTTCAACCTTGTGAATGTAAAAGTTTTTAGATTATCGAAAGTTTGACTATCTGTTAATACTTCAATTGTACAAGATGTTGAGCTGATGCAAGGAAAGTTTGGACCTCATATTAAAGCTTAAATTATTTTTCTCATTTGCGCTTTATTTTTTAGGACATCAAGTGTAGGTTGCCATGGGATGGGTGCTTGGTATCAATAGAGTTAGATTCAATGGCGATACTAGGATATATAATATGAGTGAGATATTTTACATTAAAGGTTATTATGTTACGTGTTAAGGAAAAAAGGGATGAAAATTTCGTAAAGTAAAAAAGAGAATAATGAATGCTGGAATTGAAGAAGATAGAGAGACAAGTCTTCTGTTTGTTGGAGATAAAGAAGGTGACGGATTGGGTGACATAGCAGCACCTCCTCTCCTACTTTCAATAGTTTGCATTTTTTTTTTTTTTTTTTTTATAGTGTTGGGTAAAATAAATAGTAGAACCTTGACTCTGCATATGACTGTTTCAATGATAGAGCCATCAGTTGGCCAATCTATTCAGGGTTGGTGGTACCTGCACTAGATAGATTTTACAAAGCTAGACTCTTAATTTGATATTTTAAGCATTATCTTTTGTGAAGTGATGAAATTTCAATAAACTGAATAATATTTTAATAGTAAATTCATAATAATCTTAATATTAAGTTGGTATTATGTTTAATTGAAGCAATGATAATTAATTAACACGGAATGAATTAAGATTAAATACTGTTTAATTTAACGTTTGAGCTTGATTTATTTGAGCAATAATGGGAGTTGTTACAATGTGCAGTTGATTTTCATCTCAAGTTGGGGAGGAAACAGCCATGTGATTTGTTGGCAAAATAGACATGACGTAGTTTGTGATCCAAGCAGGTTGATTTGTTTCTTGAGGGCATAAAACTGTTCACTCAGAGAGATCTGTTACACGGTTTTTGTTTGCCTTTAAATTCATTATCTATTAATGTGCATTTTTCAATGATACTTGTGATACTTTTAAGAAATGCATAGCAATGTCCTTGGTTGGCTATTTTATGGTCGATTTGCGAGAAATAATATATCATGCGCCTTCATGCAAGAATTGTAGAATTGGCTTGTGCGAAATTACAAGGAGAGGGGCAAGTGTTTGAGAAAATGCACAATGTGTGTGGCTTGTGGGATGTGTGCTTAGTGTTTAAACTTGTGTGCGACAAAATGCCCACAACCGACTATGCGTGCGAGCAACAAATGCCGGGTGCACGCTGTGCCTTTCAGTTGCAGGAAAATTGTGTTATTGGGCACAAACGTGTGGGAATAGTGCAAAATGATGGTATCATGCGCATTCTGAGCAGAAGAGTTAGTTGCTTATTTTTGTTGCATTTGGCCAAAGTGATTGGAGGAGCAGTCAATCTCGAAACTATTTAAGTGTTTTTTAGTTGATCATATCACTCCCTCCGTCTATATATATTAGACATTTCAAACTTTTCACTGTTATCAAGGGGAGCAGCTGGAATCATTGTTACTGACTCTGCAGGAGGATTTATGCATGCCTTTGGTCGGTTTTTGCCTGCTATAATGGACCCTGAGGTTGCTGAGGCATTGGCTTTGAAATAAGCTATCCTTCTTGGTGGTCGCTTAAACATCAATTCCTTTTCTGTACTTGGGGATGCCTCGCAAGTCATTTTGGCAGCACGCAACACTGAGGAGAGTTCAATTTCTATTATGCCCATTATGGAGAAATGTGTGAATTTGGTAGATGCTTCACTGAGAGTTTTTTTTTTTTCTGGATTCCAAGAGCTCAAACTGTGAGGGCTCACGGAATAGCAAGTTAAGTGAAGCTGAATGTAGTAAAAATGAAGGACTGGTCTTGTGTGTCAGATTTTCTCTATCAATTTGTACTGGATGACAATCAGTAATTAATGAAATTGTTTTTTTCTAAAAAAAAAAGTTAAATGTGAAATTTCCATTACAAAAAGAAAACTTTCATATGTTAAAACGTCAAGACGGAGGAAGTAGTTAGCATTTTGCCATTTGTTTGAGAGTCGTGAGTGTGTGTTGCTTTGATACTGTAGCTCTTGTGTAAATTTTGTTGAGTACATTTGAGTTGGCCATTTGCATGCCTATTTTCTGCCCAAACCTCCTTATTCTCAACCAACAACAACATGCAAATTAAATTATATTATGTTTCATTAGAGTATACTCCATAATATTATCATTCTATACCCATGTATTTTTTAGTTATATTTGATATATTTTTATATAATATTTAATGTATTATCACATATTTAAAAAATTATGTATTTTCATGTGATATAAGATGTATTATCATGTTATAAATGATTTATTTTTTAATTATATTTAACGTAATATTTGTTATAAATTATGTATTCCCATAGTGGAGTACTCCACTAGAAGTATGGTATAAGAATTGGCAACAACATGGTCGAAAAGACGAAATTTTAGTCATTAATTTCATAATGAAGAGTTTCAATCTTATCAGTAATAGAAAATTGTAATTTTTCGTGCTCTCTTTTCTGCATAATTATTGCTTAAATATTCTTTTCTCTTATAATAGGTTGTATCACTTCCTTTCCTCAAAAATTGGTCAACCAAATTAGTATCTCTTAATTTTTTTTTACATCCCATTAGTCATTTTTAACAAAAAAACTTAGTGACCTAACATTTTGACTCATTTTATTACTAATTAAACTTATTTTTTATTTAATTATGGTTGTTTAACCCATTTTGTGACCCGAACGAATTTTCAGGTCATAAAATGGATGGAACAAACCATGATCAAGTAACAAGTAGGTTAAACAAGTTGTTAAATGAGTCAGCCTCTTAGTTCACTAAATTTTTTGACCAATTTTTAGGAGAGATCAGAAGTTAATCCAACTCATATTATAAAAGACAAAAAAAATATTTAAATGAGTTATTAATACTTAGTACTACGACAAGAAGGAAATGACATAGTGATTGGCACTCCTCACTTAGAATCATGAGGTTCTGAGTTCAAAAATCACACCGGAGACACTTAAAAACATGAATATCCCGAGTTCAAATCACACAAAAATAAATGAATAAGTTTCATACATCTCTTTTTGTAAAAAAAAAAAAAATTACTTAGTACTACAATTCATCTAATACGTCTATAACATAGTAGGGGGCATTAGGGCTCATATTCCCTTTGAAGAAACTGTTATTTATAGGCAAAAGTGGGCCTTGAAATTAAAATTCATGGATGAACAGTCACAAGCATGGATGCATGGCCATTATAACCTCAGTTAATTTGTTGCCTATCTGGCGTTGGCCATACAATTAATAGCAACATATAGGCTATGGAACAGAAGGTAGTTGAGCCTTCAGTTAATGCAAATATATAGCACGAATAAGAATTTAATTGGAGCTAATTGGAGCCCACCCAAGGCCTCCATCAATCAAGAGACTAACCAAAATTGGACATTGACATATCTCATGCAATACAACACAGTTATTATTGGTAGTACGAATTTTAGTCCCCAAGTGCCAACTAATTCCTCACACCTTTTGTTTTAGTCACCGTTTCTTATCAGGCAAAATATAACGTAGAACGTGTATATACTTTTAATAATATTAACTTGATAGAAATAATTTATTTAATATATTATTTGTCCTATCTCGTTTGTCTTTTTAATTAATATTTATCTGTCATTTATCAAAATGATATATTACATTGTCTTCTTAATTGTACTATGTAATAATTGATACTCAATCTCTTAGTTTGGAACTCAATCAACAATTAGGGGGTTGGACCATAATAAAGCTAAAAATGAGGGTGTGGACCGAAATAAATTTAAAATGTGGGGGTGTGGACTGAAAAGGTACTCTCGGATTTGTAAAATTCGAAACTCTAATTAATTAAGAGTTTCAAATTTTACAAATCTAAATTACCAATTAATTAATATATTCGGATTTGTAAAATCTAAAAATCCGGATATATTAAATATTAATATAATTTATAAGTTAAATTGTAAAAGGTGTAAAGAAAAGGAAAAAGAAAGAAAAAATCGGATTTTTGAAATCCGAATTTAGAAAAATTCAGAGAAATTCGGATTTCAAAATTCTAAATTTCTGTGGAAAAAAAATTGGTTTGAGAATTGAAAATTAAAAAAGGAAATTAAAATTCGGAATTTCAAAATATGAATTTTACTATATTCGGATGTAAAAAATCCGAATTTGTGAAAATAAAAAAATTTTGGATTTTTACAAAAAATTTGTTCAATCATTGTTCCACTTAATACAATTCGGATTTCTAAAATTCGAATTTTTCAAGATTCAGATTTTAGAAATCCGAATTATAATCCCCCCTATAAAAACCAAAACACTAGTTTTTTTCTCATATTCTCTCCTTCTCCTTCCATCAAAATTCTCTCTCTAGCGGCCAGAAAGTATTCTTCTGCATATTTTGGGATTTTGGCTAAATTTCTTCAAAAATCTACATCACGTGGTGATAGCGTACTAAGGTAAGTCACGAATTAAGTGTTTTATGGTTAATATTTCATTATCCATACAATTTTCATATGATTAGATGGTATTTTCTTGTGATTAGATGATAATTTTTTAATAGTTGATGAAATGTGGTTCGGAAATACATGTATTAGTAGTAAAGGACTAAGATTTGTGTAAATTTTGTGAATTTTATAATGAGTAGTCATGCATTAACAGTGTGTTTGTTTTAATTACGAATTTAAATATGATTAGTCATTAGTGGTAAGAAAATTATAATTAAAATAATATTAGCGTATTGTTGTTGATTGTTTATAATATTTTGGTTGTTTCATGAATTTTAATTACAAATTTAAATATGATTAGTCGTTAATGGTAATAAAATTACAATTAAAACAATATTAGCGTATTGTTGTGGATTGTTTATAATATTTTGGGTTGTTTAATGAAATTTAATTTCTATTTTAAATATGATTATTTGTAAGTTGGCTATTTATAATTTTTTGGGTTGTTTCATGGATTGTGGTTTATAAATTTAATTCATAATAAATTGTGATAAAGAAATTATAAAATTAATCGTTATAATGAAATTTTTGTGATTTACAGGTAAAATGAAATTTAACGGTCCTTATGTGTTTAATTTCTTATGTGTTTAATTTCTATTGGACATCTACGTTTGTTGTTGATAATTGTCCGAATCCAGATCATACATTATACGTCACTCATAGATTGTCAAGGGATGATTTTGTAGAAAGTATTTGCAATCAAATTGGGCGGTCAAGGAATTATATGAAAATCACACTTACAACGTTCTTTGAACTAGATGAGACGATAAAACAAGTGGTAATTGTTGGAAAATGTTTAGACGTTTAATCTAATTAAACGGCGGAATTCCTAAATACTCAGGATCGAGTCTTACCCTTGAAGCGTAATCGGTTGCGCTCGTCGCCTGGCTCCTCTGAGAAGATGGCGTTTAACACTTCCTTGAAGCGTCCTCTACTCTCAGGCACCGGAGTTCTTCGATGCTAGTAGATTCCTGTGAAAGAAGTTTTTCTTTTGGAAGAGAGAGAGAGAATTTTACCAGAGGAAAACAGAAAACAATTTTCTCGTCATCCACCAAATTCTGTCAACAGACTTGTTTAATAAACGAAGTCTGATAACCAAAATCCTCAACCACCGGGTGGTTAATAAATAAAATATTAATATTATAAAATATAATATAATATTTTACTTTTACTGATTTGGGTTTTACGTGACCCATGGATCAAACCATTTACCCATGGATCAGACTGATGGGTCAAGAACCTCAATTGCAATTAGGTCCCTTGATTTGTCAGTCTCTCTCAATTCTTCCTGAGTGATTAATTAACTATTAATTAATACCCCAAAACTTCTCAATAATATTTAATTAAACTATTTAATCTAATATTATTCTTCTAAGTATAACAATTATACCTAGTACAGTCAAGAATCTTCGAACTCACTTACGTGCAATCCTGTAGGTCCATTCCAAATTGACAATGGATAAATTAATCTCATAGATTAATCCATAAATCATCAGTGGCCTCTAGCAAGACATGATGACTACTCAATTTAGAATGGATGGTCGAATGGTGATTCAACGCAACCTTTCTAAGCATACTATGCACGGTCCTCTACATCGATATCCCGTTTAGCATAAGGCATGGAACCATCATCCTTATTAAGCTAAAAAATTTACTTGATCTCTCAGTGACACTGATTCTATTCGAGCAAATGATAACAATTATCATTTCTCGGGCATGGCCATGCACTTCTCAGTTCACTATCAAGTGGCCCGGATATCATCTCTCACTTAAGAGATATTTGTAGTCCCATCACTTCACCTACATATCTTAGCGTGACTCATAGTGTACCCAATCATACCCATACTTGGCAACCTGTTACAGTCCCGTTAGGTGTATGTCAAAGTACACCATAATTCACCTAAGACCATGCAGTGATTTCTGGTCTAAGGATCCTCGTACGAGTATGCTCAAAAGAATCACTCATGATCTATTAGTCCATGGAGTGTTTCTTTTAGCGGATTGATTTCATGAAATTAGATATGCGCAAGAATATAATTATCATGAAATTAACTCATCAGATTAAATAATCAATCAAACGACATATGTCTTATTTACATAAATAACCCTCAAAGTTTATTTACATAAATAGCCCTCATTAGAGCACATACACCAACAATCTCCCACTTGCCCGTTGAAGGGCTATGTCCTAAACTATTTAAGACCAAGCTCTATTACATGTCTATCAAACTTTGACTGCGGTAGAGCTTTTGTGAGAGGATTTGCTACATTGTCGTCTGACCCTATTTTGCATACTTTAACATCTTCTCGATCGACGATCTCTCGAATGAGGTGATATCTCCTGAGTATATGTTTGGTCTTTTGGTGTGACCGAGGCTCCTTAACTTGTGCAATGGCCCCATTATTGTCACAAAAAAGTTCAATCGGATCTTGGATACTCGGTATCACTCTGATGTCTAACACGAACTTCCTCAACCAAACAGCTTCCTTTGCAGCATCTGATGCAACAATGTACTCAGATTCTGTTGTAGAGTCGGCTGTGGTATCTTGCTTCGAGCTTTTCCAACTTATCGCACCGCCATTCAGACTAAACACGTAGCCTAATTGTGACTTCATGTCATCTTGATCTGTTTGGAAAGCAGCATCAGCGTAACTTTGTACAATAAGCTGTTCTTGCCCTTCATACACTAGCATTAATCCTTTAGTTCTTCGTAAGTACTTTAGGATTGCTTTGACTGCAGTCCAATGATCCATCCCGGGATCTTGTTGGTATCTGCTAGTCATGCTAAGTGCATGTGCAACATTCGAACGGGTACATAACATGGCATACATGATAGATCCTATTGCCGAAGCATATGGTACTTTACTCATTGTATCCCTCTCCTCTCTTGTTGAAGGACCTTGGTTCTTCTTCAAGAGAAGGCCATGTCTAAATGGTACCTTACCATTTTTCGAGTTAGACATATTGAATCTTTTCAATATCTTGTCTATGTACCCTTCTTGACTTAATCCCAGAAGCCTTTTGGACCTATCTCTATAGATCTTGATACCCAGTATCATTTCGGCTTCTCCTAAGTCTTTCATAGAAAATACAGTTCCCGACCATTGTTTGATGTCTTTCATCATGGGAATGTCATTTCCTATGAGTAGGATGTCGTCCACATATAGGACAAGGAAAACTATCTTGCTCCCACTAACTTTCTTGTAAACACAAGGCTCATCTTCATTCTCGATGAATCCG
Source organism: Knoxia roxburghii (assembly GCA_030378225.1). Classification (NCBI taxonomy): domain Eukaryota; kingdom Viridiplantae; phylum Streptophyta; class Magnoliopsida; order Gentianales; family Rubiaceae; genus Knoxia; species Knoxia roxburghii. The sequence continues at coordinate 35,306,340 of CM059420.1, read as the reverse complement.
TAACCTTTTACTTCCTCATCAAAACGAAGATTCCAACTTCGAGATGCTTGCTTTAGTCCATAGATGGACCTCTGAAGCTTACATACTCGATTAGGATGCTTTTGATCGATGTATCCCTCGGGTTGTTTCATATAAACATCCTCGAGTAGGTTTCCATTCAGGAAAGCCATTTTAGCATCCATCTGCCATACTTCATAGTCAAAATATGCTGCTATGGCAAGCATAGTCCGAATGGACTTGAGCATCATGACAGGGGAGAAGGTTTCTGTTGGATTTGAATACATAAGCTATGCTTGTGTTATACATTTTCCCAGTTTAATATATCGATTTGTGTTTCAATCATATTTTGTTGTGCATGTTTATGTTCATTTATATTATGTAAGTAGATGATGAGGTGTCTGGTGCGACACAGTAGATCTCATCATTGGTTGAAAGACATAATATATAAATGAGGTTCGTAACCGAGACAGCTTTGGACAAACTGTCGGTCTAGGTTATTATGTGATTCAGATAATTAGTTTGTCTAAACTGATTGAATCATATAGATGTGCCCGGGGCATATTGAACTTGACTCTTACGAATGATTTGTCTTGTACTGATTTAATAGACAAATCGATCCTTGTATTTTATCTCAAAATCCCTAGACTCGAGCGGGCATGAGGATTAGACATAGTGTACTTTGATCTGCCAATGGGTGAGGTCAAATGTGGCCAATAGTCTCGGTGGGTTGGGTGCGCGTGTTTAGTTACTTGGTGTGCTGCTGCTTGTCGAAAGGAAACCATGTACCGGTGCGTCCGGGGTGATGGTGCTCCCGAGATGAGCTCGAAATGTTTATTATACTAAACCTGGCCAGTGGACTTATGTCCGGTATAGTAAAAAGGTCGAGTGATACTAGTCTCAGAATATTAAGAAGTTGATGAATTAATTTATCAGTAAATTAATGAATTAACGAGCAGTATATCTTTGATGTGGGGAGTTTATGAATATAATTTAATTAAGTTGTTCCGGAAGCAATTCTGGTGTAGGTTGGTAGTGCCATAATTAATCCGTTAGTGGTACGATTAATTATGTACTGGGTTGTTGACAAAGGTAGATTTAATTAATTGAGAAATTAATTAATCCTTGTGTCATTTGGTTGTGAATCATCCCAGGAACTGGTTTGGGATAAGTGAATCCCTGTGTCAGTTGGGAGTGATTCATCCCAGGAACTGGATTGAGATAAGTGAATCCCTATGACAGTTGGGAGTATATCAGTCCAGGAACAGGATTGAAGGAAACAGAATCTGTATCAGTCCAGAAACAGGATTGAAGGAAAACAGAAACCCAGTAGGAAGACCAATCCTAAACCAACTTGGAGTCTCTCTTGTAACTCTATAAATAGACAAGGGATCAGTCATTCAGAAAAGACAATAACACAATTAATCCACAGGATTTCTAGAGAGAGAAAATTCTAGAGAGAGAAAACATTTCTCTCTCCAAGTCAAATTTTCAAGAAAGTGTGCAGCTGGTTTTTGGGTTTCTAGTGGCTGAAATTTTGTCCTTGGTCTATACCAGCTGCGCGTAGCTTTCTCTCTCTACGGGCGGTGCGTTTATAGTACGTGCCAGGTGCTGCGGGGCTAGAGTTTTCCAGCAGGTGGATTGTGATGAGTTGCTGATCAATTGACTTCTAGATTGTTGCCCACACAACAAGAGGTCATAGTCTTTGAGGCATACAAGAGATTCACCAGGTGCACGCTTCAAAGGTATTATTCTATAGTTCCGCTTTTATTAGAATTTTTTTTTGCGTGGTAAATCGAGCAGGTACAAACCCAGATCCTACCAAAATCTTTCAGTTTCATCATAGTCAATACCATGAGTCTGTCTGAAACCTTTAGCCACTAGTCGTGCCTTGAAGATCCCTCCAGGTTTTAACTTGAAAATCCACTTGCAATCGACAACCTTTGCCTGTATAGGAGGATCAATCAAAGTCCATACTTTATTGTCCCTCATGGATTGCATTTCAGATTCCATTGCTTATAGCCATTTATCTGAATCTGGATTTTCTAAAATCTGTTTGTAGTTCACGGGCTCATTAGAGTCCACCAAGATCAAATCTTGATCGTCAGTCACGAGAAATCCATATCTCTCAGGTTCATGACGAGACCTACTAGACCTTCTAGGTTCTTGTGTTGTTGACTCAGGCTGCTCATCTTCATGAGTTTCTAAGTCAACTTCCATCTGAGTTTTTGTAGATCGTTCTATATTCTCTTGTGGTTCTGGAACTTCTTTGAGTTCTATTCTACTCCCACTGTCTTTCTTGTACAGAAATTCTTTCTCTAAGAAAGTAGCTCCTCGAGCAACGAAAACTTTGTTCTCAGTTGGGTTGTAGAATTGATATCCTTTGGTTTTCTTAGGATATCCCACAAATAGGCATTTGTCAGTTTTAGGTTCAAGCTTATCACTTTATAAACGTGTTACATGAGCTTGACAATCCCAAACTCGTAGATATGACATATAGGGCTTCCAACCCATCCATATCTCATATGGAGTCTTATCTACTGCCTTAGATGGAATACGGTTTAATAAGTAGGCAGCAGAAAGGAGAGCATAACCCCAAAAGGATGTAGGGAGAGTCGCTTGGCCCATCATTGATCGTACCATATCTAATAAGGTCCGATTTCTCCTTTCGGATACACCATTCCATTGAGGTATTCCCGGTGGAGTCAGCGGTGAAATAATTCCACACTGTTTTAGATAGCCATCGAACTCATCACTAAGGTATTTACCTCCCCGATCGGAGCGAATAGCCTTAATCCTTCTATCCAACTGATTCTCTATTTCGTTTTTAAACTCTTTGAACTTTTCAAAAGTTTCACTTTTATACCTCATTAAGTAGACATACTCATATCTACTATAGTCATCAGTAAAAGTCACGAAGTATTCAAATCCACCTCTGGCTTGTGTGCTCATTGGTCCACATACATCCGTATGTATTAGATCCAATAGCCCACTTGTTCTTTCCCCTTTCTTGTTGAAAGGACTCTTTGTCATTTTGCCTTGCAAGCAGGGTTCACAGGTATCATAAGATTCAAAATCAAACGACCCTAGCACTCCATCCTTGTGAAGTATTTGAATTCCCTTTTCCTTTGCATGGCCTAATCGACAATGCCAAAGATATGTTGGACTTAAATCATTTTTAGTTGATTTAGCTTTCTTTTCTATGTTATAGACTGGTTTTTCTTGGGTCAAATCCAAAACATACAGACCGTTACACATATTTGCAACTCCGTATAAAATATCATTTTGATATAAAGATAACGAATTATTCTCTATAATAAATCAAAATCCTTTATTATCCAAACTCAAAACTGAAATAATATTTCTGCTCAAAGCAGGTACATAATAACAATTTTTAAGTTTGATATTTAAACCAGAAGGTAAAGACAGAGTGTAATCTCCAACTTCAACAGCAGCAACTCTTACCCCGTTGCCCACTCGGAGATCTACTTCACCTTTCTTTGTCATCCTTCTATTTCTAAGTCCCTGCACATTAGTACAAATGTGAGCCCCACAACTAGTATCTAATACCCATGAGGTGGACATAGAAAGATTAATTTCTATAACAAAGATACCTGAAGCTGAAGGATTGCTTTCGAGAAACTTCTTGCAGTCTCTCTTCCAATGACCCTTCTGTTTGCAGAAGAGACATGTATCATCCTTTTTGGATCTTGTCTTAGCAGATGGAGGAGCTTGTGGTTGGGGAGCAGTCTTACTGCGAGCTTTCTTGTTCTGCCCAACTTTGGCCTTGCCTTTAAACTTCCTCTTCCCTTTACCTTTTTTTCACTACTAACACTGGTGTTGCCTTCCGAAGGGTCTGCTCAGTGTTCTTCAACATGCCTTGGAGCTCGGGAATGCTCCTATCCATGTTGTGCATATTGTAGTTCACCACAAAATCATTGTATTCATCAGACAATGATGCCAAGATGATATCAATAGCCAATTCCCTAGGAAGAGGTGCATTCAATCGCTCTAGGGTATCAATGTACCCTTTCATCTTGATCAAATGTGTGCTTATTGACGAACCCTTCGCCATTTTGCATGAAATTAAAGCTTTTATCGTAATGAACCTTTCGTTACGGGCTTGTTCACGGAACATCTCCGTCAGTGACTCGTAAATCCGGAACGCTTCCGAATTCATGAACTGCTTTTGAAGCTCGCCCGTCATCGACGCGAGCATCAAGCAAGTCACATCATCGGAGTCGCTTTTCAGCTTCTCCCAGGCTCGTTGAACAGTTGCCGAAGCATTTTGTGGTGGTTCAGGTAAAGCGGCCTCCAAGACTTGTAGCTTCCTTTCTTGCTTGAGAACTATTCTCAAGTTTCTTTCCCAATCTAAGAAGTTTGGTCCAACCAATTTATCTTTATCCAATATACTTCTTAGAGTGAAATTTGAGATAACATTTGTGCTAGATGATGCCATTTCTACAATGAATAAATGCAAAATATTAGAATGAGTTTTAAAATTAATTTTCCACAATAGCCAAAATTGAAATCCCTAAGAATTTTGTGTTGGTGCTAGATTGTGGTCCGAAAATCCACAAAGATTCAACCCCAGTCTTGCTTTGGCAAGTATCGTAGGGATCGGGCTCTTCTGGTAGGCAACGTTCAAATCACATTCTATAACGCTTTCCAATTGCATACCATGCAACTTTTTGGTGATATGATGAACATTCCAAATGTTTGACACCATCCTATCTTTGCAAAATTAATCCCTAGTCAACTTATCGGATCAAGCTAGGATTAATTTTCCCAAGTTAAACCATCCCTCAAAGCATCACATCAATAGACACCCACACAGTTTTTCCATAACAAGTGGTAGTGATAAAGTTGAGCATCTAATACCCAAACAGTTTTTCCACTCATTAATGGTAGTGATAAAGTTGGGCACTATTATGTAACAACCCGCCGCACTAAGAAAACCTGAGGCCCTTGGGCTCTCCAAGTCCACCAGACGTTCGACGCTCAAGCGGGCCCTCAAGTATGGAAGCAAAATCTTGGGTTTTTGGGATTTAAGTTTGATCGGCTTAACATGCATTTTCGTTTATCATTCATTTGCATAAATAAAAGAATGAATTAAAGCGATGAACTGGGCTCTAGTCTATTACAGGGCCTTTTAAAATCTTCATGTTTGGGCCTCCGCTCCTGGGCTCCACCATGGACTCCTCTTGGAACCTCTTTTTGGGCCTAACTATTACATGATGATTTTTATAGGCACGCAGACCCAAATTCAAAATTGGCTCGCAGGCCCCAACTTTTAAAACGTTAAAATTAGAAGCCCAATTCATGCTTTGAAATACATAAAATGCATATGCTCATACAAGCCCATTTTTAATTTAAGCCGATTAATTTTAAGGATTGTGTAACTATTACAGAATTAAAATTGATCGTGTCATGATCAATTTTAATCAATCCTTCTGTTCATTTTACATTTATCCAAAATGATGCATGAAAATGCTTGCATAATTATGATGCTTCAAATAAAATTTAAACAATTTAAATAAGCATCAAAATTAAACTAAAATAAATAAATAAAAATTCAATATTAATTAATTATTTATTTATTTATCTTTTCTAATTATTTTAATCTAATTAAAATAATTATTTTAAAATTTATCTAATTATCTAATTAAGATAAATTTTCAAATTTAAACTTATAGGATAAAATTTTAAATTAATCCTATCTTTATCTAATAAGATTATTTAATTAAAATCTTATTAAATAAAATTCAGAAAATTTTAAATTTTTAATTTTCTGAAAACTTTTGGGGCAATAATCTAATTTAAATAAAATTATGGGCTAGGGTTTTGAGGAGGACTCAAAGTCCAGGGGCCATTCTGCAATTTTAAAACTATTTTAAAATTTAAGGCTGTTTAGGGTTTAAGGAGTGGAGGGGCAGTTTGGTAATTTAAGCCCATTAGGGCATCTGCTTAGGGAGTCATGGGGCGGCAGGGGTAATATGGTAACTTTAGCCCCTAGGGCTTCACCCCCAGCCGCCGCCATCTACCTCCTTCCTCAACCCTCGCCGCCGGCTACTTCGAATTTCAGCGTCCGAAGCCGGTCGACTATGTTTTCCGGCGCTGCTACTCTTTCCGCCGTCCATGGCCCCCGATTATAACCATGCATGACCGAGGATACCTAAACGGAAGAAAGCCCACCGATCGACGACAATCGCCGACCGAAACCAAAACCGATCGAAACCATCCGGAACACTTCCAGTGGCAGCGCGAACGGTCAAAATTTCAGTGTTCGAACCGTGCCCAGGTCGCCTCTTGGAATCGTAGTCGTCCGGAACAACTTCCGAAACCGACACCACAATTCCGGCGAGTTCCTGCGGAAAAACAGCAAAACAACAACCCACAACAGCCCAGAAACTTTTCGACACCAAACATAAACTCAGATGCCAATCGGTTTTTACAATCAAATTCAAACAACCCATTTTCTCGGCAGGCTCAAAAGAACCCAGAAAACAAAACTCATCCATACCCTAATCCAATCAAGAATGATTCAGTGAATCCCGTTTTCGAAAACCCAGAAAACAAAACTCAATTTCCCAGTGAAAACAAAATAGCCCAGTATCCAAAATCAGTTTCGAAAACCATTTTGAAATTCCAAGCAATCCAGAACCATCCGGTCAAGAACCAAAAACCTTTCTCTTTATTCTAGCTTTCGCTAAAAATCAAATTTTGGTTTTCTGGTGCTTTTCCAAAACCCAGAAAACGGAGACCGAAAGGGAAAAAAAAATTTCCACCAAAATTAATGTCACTTTCCGACGAGGCTTTCAAAGCCGAGAAAGAAAAAAAAACTTCGGTCAAAATTTTTCCAAAGACCAATCTCAAAACCGGCCATTTAATTAATTTTCGAAACCAAACCTTTCCGTTTTAATCAAAGAAAAATTAATTTTGATTAACACTAAGATATTTAGCCTGGCTCTGATACCACTGTTGGAAAATGTTTAGACGTTTAATCTAATTAAACGGCGGAATTCCTAAACACTTAGAATCGAGTCTTACCCTTGAAGCGTAATCGGTTGCGCTCGTCGCCTGGCTCTTCCGAGAAGATGGCGTTTAACACTTTCTTGAAGCGTTCTCTACTCTCAGGCACCAGAGTTCTTCGATGCTAGTAGATTCCTGTGAAAGAAGTTTTTCTTTTGGAAGAGAGAGAGAGAATTTTACCAGAGGAAAACAGAAAACAATTTTCTTATCGTCCACCAAATTCTGTCAACAGACTTGTTTAATAAACGAAGTCTGATAACCAAAATCCTCAACCACCGAGTGGTTAATAAATAAAATATTAATATTATAAAATATAATATAATATTTTACTTTTACTGATTTGGGTTTTACTTGACCCATGGATCAAACCATTTACCCATGGATCAGACTGATGGGTCAAGAACCTCAATTGCAACTAGGTCCCTTGATTTGTCAGTCGCTCTCAATTCTTCCTGAGTAATTAATTAACTATTAATTAATACCCCAAAACTTCTCAATAATATTTAATTAAACTATTTAATCTAATATTATTCTTCTAAGTATAACAATTATACCTAGTACCGTCAAGAATCTTCGAACTCACTTACGTGCAATCCTGTAGGTCCATTCCAAATTGACAATGGATAAATTAATCTCATAGATTAATCCATAAATCATCAGTGGCCTCTAGCAAGACATGATGACTATTCAATTTAGAATGGATGGTCGAATGGTGATTCAACGCAACCTTTCTAAGCATACTATGCACGGTCCTCTACATCGATATCCCGTTTAGCATAAGGCATGGAACCATCATCCTTATTAAGCTAAACAATTTACTTGATCTCTCAGTGAAACTGATTCTATTCGAGCAAATGATAACAATTATCATTTCTCGGGCATGGCCATGCACTTCTCAGTTCACTATCAAGTGGCCCAGATATCATCTCTCACTTAAGAGAGATTTGTAGTCTCATCATTTCACCTACATGTCTTAGCGTGACTCATAGTGTACCCAATCATACTCATACTTGGCAACATGTTACTGTCCCGTTAGGCGTATGTCAAAGTACACCATAATTCACCTAAGACCATGCAGTGATTTCTGGTCTAATGATCCTCGTACGAGTATGTTCAAAAGAATCACTCATGATCTATTAGTCCATGGAGTGTTTCTTTTAGCGGATTGATTTCATGAAATTAGATATGCACAAGAATATAATTATCATGAAATTAACTCATCGGATTAAATAATCAATCAAACGACATATGTCTTATTTACATAAATAACCCTCAAAGTTTATTTACATAAATAGCCCTCATTAGGGCACATACACCAACAGTAATAAATTCTGATAATGTGCTAGATTTAATTTATACTTTTTGAGCATATAGTTTTATTTATGTTAATGTGGGGCTTGAGGAAATTGAGACATCAGAAAGAGTTGGTAGGCGAAATGTTGCTTCGAGTTCTTCACAGGGTGGAGAAGCTCAATATGATTTTGAATTCCGTTATTATTTTCAAGAGGAGCCAGGTGACTTGGATTATAACATAGAGGATGATGGCGACGATGTCCATACATCCGAGAGTGATTTTTGTTCACACTCTACCGAGTTCAGTACTGATGAAAGTGATGAAGAGTTTAGCATGTCGAGAACGGAACATTTCATCTACTCTGATTACGGTGAGCAAGATCGGTACGCACTTGATCGAGATAAACATGATTTGCCCCTGTATAATGGTAATCCCGATGGTATAAAATTGGGAACTATTTTCAAAGACAAGGAACAAACACAACGGGCCATAACCGCATGGAACCTCTCAAGGGTTAGGGAATTTGTGAAGGTTGAGAGCAATACAAACACATGGTGTGTTGAATATAAAAGTCGTAAATATCCTCCAGCCGAAGGTTATTCTCCATGCAAATGGAAAATTTGGGTGTCCAAAAGAAATTGCTCTCATGATAAATGGGAAGTGAGTGTTTGGTGTCCGAGTCACAACTGCATAGGGAATTTCGTTGGAAACGACCATTGTAACGTGACATCTGACACAATAGCCCCACTAATAATGAGTCAAATTGAAAGAGATCCGGAGTATGGTGTTGCTGCAATTATAACTGATGTGAAAAACCAGTTAAAAGTCGACGTGAAGAAGAAGAAAGTTTGGCATGCCAGACGGAAAGCCATCGATCTTGCATTTGGTGATTGGGTGTCCAATATCGTAGAGTTACCAAGGTAAGATTTTAAAGTTTATATTTTATTTCAAATAGGATTGGAATTAAAGTTTAGTTGATAATTAGGAATTGACTTTTTTAATGTTTGGTTTATGTAGATTTGTTACTGTTTTACAATCTTCTAATCCAGGGACGATTGTAGAATGGGAAATTCTACAAGGGCCGCGTGAATCAGAAAGGATATTGAAATATGTGTTTTGGTCATTCGGTCCACCTAGGCGCACGTTTGGCAGATTTTGTCCACCGGTTGTGAGTATTGACGGGACACATTTGAGGGGTGCATACAAGGGGAAGTTGCCCGTGGCCATTATTGTTAGAGCTACACATCGTCTGCTGCTACTCGCGTTTGCACTGGTTGATGAAGAAACTACTAAAAGTTGAACCTTTTTCCTTAAACACCTCATTAATCATGTCTTTGGTGAACGTCCGACATGTGTGCTATCGGATCGGTCTCCTGGATTAATACCTGTTTTTAGAGACATGTATGAATGGGAAGAAGGTATCACAGGTTACCATAGATTTTGCCTACAACACGTTAGAAGCAATGTAATGAAGTATCATCGTGGCAATAGATTAAACAGTTTGTGTTGGGAAATTGGGTCAATGTGTCAACCGATAAAGTTTGATAGAGTTGCTGCTGAGCTATTCCAATACAATGAGGGCGTATACCATTATATAATGGAATGCATGGCAAGGGGTACATCAACTGGCAGCTAGAACGTGCCAGGCAATGTCATATTTGGCGAGATAGGACGACCAATGAGTATTTACCTCAAGCTGTTGAAGAGTCCCCTCCACAGGCTGATGATGAGTACCATAGTTGGTTTAACCACCGAACTGTCAGACTCATCAATTATCCTAACAATGATGACCCGAGGACAAACGGATACCGTGGTACAATGGCACGTGCCAAAGTATATGTAATTTTTTAATAAATTTTCTAATTTTGCCCTTTATATGATTTTTAATTATTAATATTATTCTTGATGTTGTTTCCAATTCTTTATTTAATATTTAGTATAATTGATGTTTTTTATTTGTTAGTACTATTAAATGGTTGACGGTTGTTGAGTTTTGTTGTGGTTTATGGTTGATTTTGTATTATGTTCTGTTGAATATGAATGTGTTTATTGTTGTATTTTCTGTTTGGGAATTTGGAAATTGATTTAACTGCCATTATGCTGCCGAATTTTTTTTAATAAAATAATTATGTTTAACATGTTTTCATAGGTGCCAAAGTATATGTTAGTTTTTAATTGAATTGATGTTTGAATTATTTTACATATTGTCGATTATTTTATAACACCTGAAATTTTGATATATTTGTTTGTAGTCGAAATGCATGGGTGACTGGTACAACAGGTCCATTGATTTCCAGAGTCAATACATCTGAAGGCATGACGCTCAACCTGAAATAGTGCAGTACATAAATTAGTTGTCCAACTCTCTACACAATGTACTCACACTTGGTCCTTCACAAATGCTGCCATTCGATGATCCTGCTGGTTCACAAATACTCGCCGATGATCCACCATATTTCACTCAGGCCCTACATCCATCTCGCATTTCAAGGCATGCCCCTCCAACTGGGGGGGGGGGGAGAAAAAGGAGGGCAATCAGAGAAGAGTCTATAGATGTGGAGCCTATAGATGATGAAGAAGGTGGAGAAGCTGCAGGAGATGAAGAAGAGGTTCAAACCAGCGATGATGATGATGTTGAGGAGGAGGATGATGATGATGATGATTCTAGAGATTTGCCGCCACGTGGTCTATCCGGTGGAGGTGGAGGTGGAGGTGAAGGTGAAGGTGGAGGTGGAAGTGGTGGTGGTGGTGGACTTGGAGGTAGAGGTTCTCAAGCTTCAGATTCCAGTACTGGCCCTATTTCTAAAAAGGTCGGTAGAAGACAGGCGGCTCGACCCTCTTGATATGGATTTAGTTAGATACTTTGTATTCCTTTTGCATATTTTGTTATTTGGAGTTTTTCATATTTATCTTATTTAACTAATATTTTGGATTATTTAATATATTATTTTTCAATTAAATTTCAATGTTCTTTCGTAGTGATTTATTTATTTACATTCAAGTTTTCAAATTTACAATTTATGATTTCTTTTTTGAAAAATATAGCAAAATAACTCCAATTTTTTTTCCTTTCTATAAATCCAAAATTTGTCATCTATTTCGGATTTTATAAAAAATCGTCATTAAATTCGGATATGTAATATCCGAATTCATATTAAATCGGATATTAAGTTTCCGAATTTCCTTTAATTCGGATAAACATAATCCGAATTTTTTAAAAAATCGTAATAAAATTAAAGAATGAAAATCAAGTTTCGGATTTGACAAATCCAAAACTTGCTCTCAACTACTACCCAAGGCAACTCTTAGCTACTGCCAAAGGCAATTAGTTGAGAGCATGTTTCGAATTTTACAAAATCGAAACTTGCTCTCAATTTTTTTTTAATATTTCCACTACAATTCGGATCTCAAATTTTAAAAAGTCAAAATTAACATAACAAAAATTCGCAAAATCCGAATTAAGAATAATTCGGATTTTACATAGCTGAATTAACAGTAATTTGAATTTTACATTTCTGAATTCTTATTTTTTAATAATATTCAATTGCAGAAAATTCATTTTCTAATTCTATTTTATTTTTCCTCATCAATTTTTGGATTTCTAAAATCCGAATTAAATTAATTAATTAATTAATTACAGTAATTAGTTTCTAATTAAAACCAATTTCATCATAATCCGAATTATCTTAATTTCATCATAATTCAGATTTTATGAATCCGATAGGTCCCCATTTGTCAATAATTTTAATTTTCCCTTTTTCCGTCCACACTTCCATTTTTAGCTTTATTCCGGTCAAAAACTCTCAGCAATTATAACATCTAACAAGCTTATAAGCTCACACCTTCAATCTATATATTAACCCATTTTGCCAATTTGCAGGTACATCAGAATTTTGGAGTTCATGTTCCACTCTCAAAGAGTAAAAGTAAAATTTTTGTCTAATTTTTTTAACTTTATCATTCATATTGTTCATACATCAATAATAAAAAAATGCTATAATAAATATAACCAATATAATAAATATAACCAATATGTATTAAATTTGAGTTACTCATTAAAATAACATATTAAAGTACCCATAATAAGTTTAACTGTTCCCAACTCAACCTATTAAAGATTAAAGTAGCATCCTCATAATTACTATAAAAGCAACAACTAGAGAAAAATTGAAATAATTTTTGAGATGATAACTAAATAAAATAATATTTTTTATTTTAATAATTTTTGAAATTTATTTATTATTTTGTCTTATATTGTCTTTAATTAAACTAATTTTAATCAATTTTTTGTTAACAAATAGTCTCACAAGTCCAACGAGTAAAGATAACCAGTGAGATTGAATGCCCTATTATTAAATTGTAATACTCCCTCTCTCCGTCCAAAATTAATAGACATTTTATATATTTCACTATTATCAATAAAAAGTAGTAATTAATGATTTAGTGAAGTAAATTTTTCTATTTTATCCCAAATTGGAGAGGAAATTACTAATGAAATAGGTAATTGAATGGTAAAATTCAATGCACTCACAAATTTTGAGAAGGGTAAAACAATAAAAACTAGAAAAATGATCTTAATAATAGTAAAGTGTTAATTAATAAGAGATAAATTTTAACCCTAAAACATCTATTAATTTGAGATGAAGGAGGTAGTAATAAAAAATAAAATACGTTGACAGTTTATAAGGTTTACCCCATCCATCATTCTAACAACTACTAGAGCTATATATGCATTAATACTCCCGTAGGAGCTCCTACTTAACCTGAACTAAACTTATGAAAAGCTGTGTGAACTACTAATGCAAATGCTTTTCCTAAACAAATTGTCGGTTGATCTAAGCCAATGAGATGGAGTATATTAATGGTGATTATGGAGGAGGTATTTATTTTGTTGATGATTGTGTCAGTTCTTGATAGTTTTGTACTATTGGATATATTTTGTCAGTAGAGAACGTGCAATGCACATAGGGGTGTCGAATTTTCTACGTTATGGATTTTGCTGCTATATCACTCGGATAAATTCCCAAGGAAACATTTTGGTCTTGGATTTGGCAGGGCATACCATTTGCCTTTGAATCTGCAACAAATCCTGAGTTCCAGATATTTGCTAGCTATCGCCACTGACTGACTCGATACCATTTTTTAAGTGCAATAATTCAACAGTGAGAGGTGAACTAGAATGGGACGATCAGTGATGCGAGTTCCAAGAGGATGAATTTTACCAGCACTTTTCAAGATGTATCAACATGAACATGGCCGGGGTGGCGGAATCCAAAAAATTTAAATAAGAAATAGGAGATTAGGAAGAATAACTCAAACCCTTCAAACCATTTAGTTCTTTCCAGTTTTATTCGATAAAGAAGAATAACTCAAATGCTTTCTTTTTTTTATTTTGAAATATAACATACTGATAAAATAAATGAATTACTAGTTACCGTCCCAATATTTTTTCTTTACCGCTTCAATTTGGATGAAAATGCCCCACTTACAATACCCTTTCTCTTCCTCTTTTTACGTAAAATGATATTTTTGTCAAAATTTATAGATTATCGCTCAAAAAAGTGAAACGGAAACTAGTAACCCCGTACAATAACTGATGTGAATTCTTAAAAAAATGAGAATAATTGTAATTTTTTTGAATTTTCTATGCCTTGAGATGGAAACGTGACTTGAGAAATGTGGAGAATCAAGAGTATCTCGATAAAATGAGTACCCACTTTTCTACTACTCATACTAAAGAGAAAGAGAAAGATAGGCAGAAATGAACAACAAAAATCAAACAAAATATTATTAATTAAATAGACATATTAAGGACTAAATACAAAGAACAATGAAAAGTTTCATTTATTTAAAACATCAAAATATACCAGAATAATATCAAATATATATCCAAAAACCCATATAAAATAATATAGTATGAATCTACTAAATAAAAATAACTTGAATTATTTGAAATAAAAAATAACAAATCTCAAATATAAAAACAATACTGAAGTTTGAATCCACTCCACTGGCAGTCTGCTATTGCATCAGAATCAATTGAAAGGACCTACGAATGAAATAAATGATGTCATCCAATGACATGAGAGATAGCTTCATATCTTTAATCACTAGGTTTCACCTTGATATATGTCAAAAAGAAAGAAAATTATAATACTAAGGCCAAATATTGAAAGATACGATTATTTTAAGTAATACTAAAATATATACCAAATTGAATGGATAGCCAATAACTATATCCATTGTGTCTCTCATATGAGATACAAAGTCAAAAGGGCGAACCACTTGGTCATTAGGTTCGGGTACTATATTTATATAGACGAGACACATTTTATCTCCTATTCGTCGCCCTTCTTCTTCTTCATTTGGATCTGTGCTACGAAGGTATCCTTTTGCTACTATTTTATCTTAATCAAATAGATTCAAGACATCAACCGATTGACTAACCTGAAAATAATTTTGTTAGTGGTCTGAAGAAATGTAAAGTTGTATTGGAAATGAAAAATATAATTTTTGAAATGTAAAATGTGCATTGGAAATTGAACCAATACAGAAAACACTGTCCAAACAGAGCTTAGATGATGGGCACAAGATTTGAATTTCTATTACATTTTTTATGATTAAATGAAATGCCATTAAATTCACTAAAGTAATTATCTCCCAAGATACTAATGGTCAAACTTCAAACAAAATATAAATTGGTCAATACTTACCAAACCTGCATCAAATATAGAAAGCAAGTTTGTTCAATAGAAAGAATGGAGTTATGAGCATTATGCAATCACTTGGATAAGGAAGAATTAAAGTGTATTGATTTCAGAATATTTTTACTAATATATAATCAGTGCTGATTTCTCTTATAAGACATGAAGACAGAAGGTGCAACCAAAACAAATAGTCCAGCAACAGAATTTTCCATGAACCAAATCTTTCCATATAAAAACCCCAATTAGTGCAATCCAGTTGTAACATAGTACACAAAATTCACAAGAAACTCACAAGAAACTACTAAATCATAAGTTAGGCACAACATGTTATACATTACTTGACCATACAACAACAACAAACACAACAACAAATAATATCCCAACCATTATACTATATTGACTCCCCACCTCAATATTATTGACTTTTTTTTTTTTTAAGAAAGGTTGAAGAAACAATCTTTGAGTTTCTGCTTGTTTTTCTTGGCGACCAAAGGATTTAACCAAAGTTTGCACAGAAGATAAAAGATTCTCCAGGGAATAAAGTATAGTTTTATTCTGAGCATTTACTAGTTCATATCCTAGCCATACTTTTTACTCAACTGAAAATTCAACACAGCATGTTGTGCTGATACTTCTCTCCAGGTCGAACAACAACAGATGGGAAATTTGGAGACAAAAAAAATAGACAAGCTACAGTTAATACAAATGAGATAGAGAAAGAAAGAGAGCACGCAAGTTTTGGACAATTAAGCACTCACATCTGACAGTGCATTTGCATTTTGATTTCACTAAATAATGATACTATGTTCTAGATAAGCATATATGTGTTTGGCCTAATATTATGAATCCAATGTGGGCTGAATGTTAT
Source organism: Knoxia roxburghii (assembly GCA_030378225.1). Classification (NCBI taxonomy): domain Eukaryota; kingdom Viridiplantae; phylum Streptophyta; class Magnoliopsida; order Gentianales; family Rubiaceae; genus Knoxia; species Knoxia roxburghii. The sequence goes on along the minus strand of CM059420.1, from coordinate 35,290,442 downwards.
ACTATTTCTATTCTATTATATAATCTATCTGTATTAGTGATTCATGGGATCCAAACTAATAGCTAGATGGAAATGAATCAAATCATCAGACGGTTTTCAGGGGAGAAAATAAAGATCTGCTTAGCCAGCAACCTAGGAATGTTCTGTGTTTCAGTTCTTGCATGATGCATAAAAAATACAGCTCGTTGTTGCTAATTCTGGTACTTGGCCGCATGTAAAATTATTGGAAAATAAGTTCAAATTTTGACCCTTTTACCACCGCTAAAATATAAATTCATAAACAAACAAGGTGACAAGACAATAATTGAGAAATAAGACTAAAAAATTCGTTATTTTCTACACTATCTGTATTTTCTTTCTTCCTGTAAAAGGCTGCCAAATTGCTAGACTAACAACTCACATGATTTTTTTAATTCCACGATTAAACATATTACCAATGAATCCGGACATTCAAAAATCACATATCCTAAATCTCACATGACAGTTTTAATTTGAACATAATCTGACAACCTATAAAATTAGAAACATGCAAATAAAAAATTCAAATTACCTTCAAAGATTGATTTGTTGAAACCATATCAGTGCGGGGATGAGATGACCATGCTGAAAGCTTAGATTTTAATTCATCGACTTCTCTTCTCAAGTTGGAAATCTCCTTTTTTTGCTCCAACAATAGACTCTTGTTCCTGTTTCGGTTAGGAAGTTCACCCCATATATCTGATTGAAGTAACACCCACTCCAAACATTCGAACATGTCCAGGTGGGTCTTCACCAACAATTTTAGCAACTGAATTGCTATTTGTATAACAAAATTACTATTTGTATAACAAAAAATGTCCAAAATAACCCTGGTATAAAAAAAACAATTTGTTATTAAATTTGGGTAAAAAACGCTGTGTATTGCAAAATTAAAGGGCAAAAAATGTAAAATCGGTACGAAAATAAACTCAAAAAATGCTAAAATATCACGTTAGTATGGGATGTAAACGTTGAAATGCAGCGTTTAAAGTATACACAAACGCTAAAACGCAGCGACGTATGAGTAAAATAACGCTAAAACGTAGCGTTGGAATGAGACCGAAACGCTAAAGTGTAGCGAGGAAGGATGTCTCGCTCGTTAAAATGTCGCGTTAGCAATGTTAACGGTTAAAAAAATGAAACGAACGAAAAACGCAGCAAAATCCATATTTTGGGTAGATAAAACGCAAGAACTTCAGACAAAATCGGAAAACAGTAAATCCTTTTCACAAATTCGGTAGAAATCAGCGAAATGGACGCGGGTGGTGCTGAATCTTCGAGAGGTCATGGCGCGGGCAAAGGTCCAATCTATATTCGGGTAAAAATTTCTTCATTTTAATCTTTTTTGAAATTGATTTCGCACAGATTGTTAGAACGCTGAATATGTTGAAGATTATGTTGAAAACACTGCTGTTCAGCGTTAGGTTAATCAAGAAACACAATTTTGTGATGTTTTAGGGCATGTTCAACGCTAATCCGGTGCGTTTGGGTAGATTAGGAACGTTTTTTTCTAGCGTCAGAAGGTTTTTGAAACGTTGATCGGCTGCATTTTCCGACAATGCTAACGCTGATCGGGGGCGTTTTAGATGGATGAAAACGCTGCCGCTCAGCGTTTGACTAGGAGTCAAATGCTGAGTAGTTGCGTTTGACTCTAAGTCAAACGCTGAATAGTAGCGTTTGACTCTAAGTCAAACGCAAATTTGTAGCGTTTGACCGTCGGTCAAACGCTACAAATTAATGTTTTATATGTAATTTAAATATTTATGTAATATAAAATGTTTATGTATTAATATATGTGATTTAAATTTTTTTCAGGGTGGTGGTAAGGTAAAATCGCGCGTTCCTCCTCCCCCTGTTGAGGATAGACAGCGTCCCACAGCTTCTGCCAGGAGGCAGAAGGTTCCATCGAGGAGACCTCTAGGTGGAGTTGAGGGTGTAGTTGGAGGTGGAGGTATAGGTGGGGATCAGGGTGGAGTTGGAGTTGGTGGTAGAGGTGGCGGGAGAGGCAGGGGTGGCGGGAGAGGTGTAGGTGGAGGTCGGGCTGGAGGCGAGTCATCGTTCCATTTGAGGGACGAGGACGATGACTCGTTGAATGATGACGATACTCTGTCGGAGGAGGAGGAGGAGGTTTAGGAGGAGCATCCGAGGGATGAGCATCAGCATCAGCATCATCATCAGGAGGATGTGCAGCAGCAGCGGGGGGATTGCTCTGCAGGTACGCGTTATAGTACAATGACTTAAGTTGTTTATATGTTAATTTTATTTATTTATTTAATGAATTATGTCGTTATTTAATTGATTTAAATGTCTAATTTATGAATTATGTGTTAACTTATTTGTTAATTTGTTTAGTTAGTTAAATTATCTATTATTTGTTTATAATATTTATTAATTATTTAGTTATTTAAATTATGATTTATTTGTTAATTTATTTGTTAATTTGTCTAGTTAGTTAAATTATGTTATAGTTGTTTATAAATTTTATTAATTATTTAGTTATTTAATTTATGAATTATTTGTTTATTTATTTGTTAATTTGTCTAGTTAGTTAAATTATGTTATATTTGTTTATATATGTTATTAATTATTTAGTTATTTAATATATGAATTATTTGTTTATTTATTTGTTAATTTTTCTATTTAGTTAAATTATGTTATATCTTTTTATATATGTTATTAATTATTTAGTTATTTAATATATGAATTATTTGTTTATTTATTTGGTAATTTGTCTATTTAGTGAAATTATGTTATATTTGTTTATATATGTTATTAATTATTTAGTTATTTAATATATGGATTTTTTGTTTATTTATTTGGTAAATTGTTAAAATATGTATAAATATTTTATTTATTTTCTAACTTGTTTAATTAGTAAAGTATGTTTAATTTGTTTATTTATTTAATTAGTTAAATTAATTAGATATTATATTTGTTAAATATAGCGAATCCTAAAAAGCAGAAGAAAGATGACAATAGTTGGTTAGTTACCGGACCAGTCGAGGGTGGGCTTATCGATGCGACCGTTATTCCTAGTTTCTTAGGACACGTCATATCGAGGTTTAGGGAGAAGGGTGGTAGACCCCCTATTAGGTGCTATAATAGGGGTAGTATGTACGATTCCCTAGTTAGTTGGGTGCGCTCTATGACACCTCTAGGGACGGAGATTCTTAGTCAGACAGGGCTGGGACATATTCCCAGCATTCTGTTTAGAAATATAGATGCGCCCTTGATATGCGCATTTTTGGAGAGGTGGCAGCCGGACACCAATTCATTTCATTTACCGTTCGGCGAGATGACTATCCTGCTCCATGACGTGTGGGAGATTTTGCGGCTACCAGTAGAGGGTCGGTTGAACATGCAGCCCACGGATACTGCTACCGTCCTTGCGTACAGTAGAGATTTGCTCGAGATACCTCCGGATCATCACATCGAGAAGGAGTTATACGATAATGGGGCATTCTCTACTGAGCGGGTGATAGAGCTTTGTAGGCGTCGACCGCAGCCCGACTCGGACGTGACAGCCTTTTTGTGGGCTACTATTGGGACTTGTCTGTTTACAGACAAGAGTTCCAATAAGTTCATGCCAGACCCTGTTTTGTAGATTAGGGGAGGGTTGGCACATGTGGGGCAGCATGCGTGGGGCACAGCGTGTTGAGCCATTGGAGCCGCTACAATGAAGCTGCTACAATGGAGCTGAATCAGTAAGGATGTCATAAGCTGCTACAATGAAGCTTTCTTAGCCTTTGTTAAAGTCCAATGTTTTGTTGTAATTGTTGCAACCACATTGTGACAAATCTGTGAATTACTAAGGCAATAATGGACTGAGTTCATGAGGTTTGAAAGCATTTTATCTGGACAAAATCTCAGCAAGAAGCCGATGAATAAACTGAAGTGCCAAAATGAGAAGGAAGTGTACTGTTGGCATATCAGATCAAAGGTCACACAGATCAGATCAAAGGCAGTGCGTATCAGATCAAAGGAAGTGAAGATCAGATCAAATGCAGTGCGCATCAGATCAAAGGATGCACACATCAGATCACATGCAGCACAGATCAGATCAACGGAAGTAAAGATCAGATCAAATTCTCAAGGGATTGCTCAGCAGCTTGGTTTCACAGAAGCAAGGCAAGTCAGCAACAAAACATATTTGCAGCAGAAGAGAACAACTCAAGGCTAGAGAGCTAGAGCAGACATCTAAGAAGCTGAAGTCAAGGACGGCTAGTGAATCACACCTCAAACGCGCGACTCTAAAAGTCTCTCAAAGATTCAGAAGACGCAGGAGCATCATGTTGAAGTATCTAGCAATCCTGTGAGCGAGCAGAAATACAAAAGAATCAAGCAGTGCCCGATCAGAAGAACTGCAGGAGCTACATGGATGGTTCTGAGTTGCTGGACAGAACGTTGTGACATGAAGCTAACATCAGATCAACCGAAGGCTAACATCAGATCAACTGCAAGCTAACATCAGATCAACTGAAGCGCGACATCAGATCAAATGCCGCGCACATCAGATCAGCTATAAGCTAAGATCAGATCACTTCTGCTGTTTCAAAATATCTAAGACAAGCTACTCGAGAAGTATGAAGGAGTACAGTCAACAATATGACATGGCAAGCAAGTTGCAACTCAAAAGGTTGAAAATGGATTATTTGAATCTTGAGCTGCCTTTCGTGTATGATGTGCTGACACACTGCACGGTAGGGCACAGTTTTTCTTCTGGGAAAAAGAAGATAGAGTGCGGAAGATAATAAAAAAAAAAAACGGGCATATGAGTAGGTGTGGTAGGTACAACAACTGTAGAACGGAGGAAAAACCAAAAAGGGGCAAAAACAACAAAAAAAAAAAAGGGGGGCAGGCACGAGAAGAAAAATAGAGAGAGAGATGAGCAACAGGCAAGATGTGTGCTGAACCGAACGAAACTGAGAAAAGGGAGAAGAAAAAGAGTGAGAGCTGCAAAAAGATGATATGAGAAATACAAGAGAGAAAGAAACAGTCAGCTGCACAAGGAGAAGCTGAAGCTTTGGAGAAGCAGAAGTCAAGGAGAAGAAGAAGCTGAGGAGGAGCAGAAAAAGGGAAGACTGAAACTAAGATCAAAGATGATGCAGAATCGGGAGAACTGACCCTGAGGTTGCAGCTTCAGGTGGTAAGCCTAGAACACTATCAAACGTCTTTCATTAAGTGATTTTGAAAGATATTTGTGTAGAAAAGGCAGTACAATAGAGGTTTATATGTTGTTGTTTTAGTTGATGAACTTGTAGAGGTAGTGAACTTCAATGTGTTGAGCAGTGAGCTCTTGTTTATGTTGCTTACGGTCAGTGAGGCCAGAGCTGAATGATTCCGTGATAGTGAAGATTGACAGGAGTGAATCTGTCCGTGGATGTAGATCATTTGATCGAACCACGTAAAAATCCCCCGTGCACATTTACTGCTTTGAGTGTGTCTTGACTGGTGTGGTGTTCTCAAACTGTAAGCTTGAACAGGAGTGTCGTGGTTGTGTAAGTGAACCCTCCTTGAGTGAGTCCATCTAAGCCAAGAACGTGAGTTCAACAATAAGCTCTAACTGAGCTAACATTTGAGAGGGAATCCTTTAGTTGAAAGAAAAATTGATAAAGTGTTGATTCACCCCCCCTCTCAACACTTGACACGATCCAACAATTGGTATCAGAGCAAGGTTCGCTTTTGTCAAGTGATTGTTGAAACTTAGAACCAGCAGTAGAAATGGAGAATCAAGCAACGACTGTTAAGGGAGTTCCTTATTTCGGTGGCCAAAATTTCCAGTTATGGAAAAAGAGAATGAGTGCTTATCTCTTAGCACAAGGCCTACAAGTACAAAGAGTAGTCTTGCATGGATTTACACCAACCGTAGATGAGGAGAATCCTACAGCTGCAGAAACTAAAAACTTAGAAGCTGATGGAAAGGCAAGGAATGCTCTATATGCAGCTCTGTCGGAAAAAGAGAACTTTAAAGTTATAGACTGTGTTACTGCTCATGAAATATGGATTAAACTGATTAATATTCATGAGGGAGACATCAAGGTTAAGGAGGCAAAATTGCAGGTTCTTAGAAGTAAGTTTGAAGGTCTTAAGATGGGAGAAGGTGAAAACATTGAGGACTTCCTAAACAGAGTTGTTGAATTAGTTAGCTCAATGAGGGGTCTGGGTGAGAGTGTTGGAGATTCCAATATAGTTAAAAAGGTTCTTAGATCCCTACCAGCAAGATATGATTCTAAGGTCTCTGCTATAGAGGAGAGGGACCTAGATAAAGTGACATTAGATGAGCTACAAAGCACCTTTGTAGCATATGAAATGAGGATTTCAAATTCAAAGGAGGAGACGTCAAAGGCAGTCAAGGAGATAGCATTTAAAACAAAACACTCAAGGAAGCTAAAGGAGGAAAGCAGTGAAGATGAAGCAGCAGACAGTGATCTTGAAAGAATGATGGTGCTGATTTCAAGGAGTTTCAGAGGCCAGACTGGAAAGTACAAGGGAAAGTTGCCCTTAAAATGCTTCAATTGTGGCAAAATAGGCCACTTTGCAAGCAAGTGCTTCATGAAGAACAAGAGAACAGAAGATGAGGAAGCTGACAAGCCATCAGACAGGTGGCCTGAGCAGAAAGGAAAGAAGAAGATGAGCTTCAAATCAAGAAAAGGGAAAGCTTACAGAAAACGGAGCTACCTGAGCAAGAAGAAAAATGATAGCTCTGAGGAGGATGAAGAGACTGATGTCTCAGACAGTGAAGATGAGTCTGAAGCTGAAGAGGAGACTCTCATGGTGATGAAATCTTCAACTGTTTCATTAAAGGAGGATGCTGAACTAGAGAACCAATCAGCTGATGCTGAAGAAGTGGATCTAGAGGAAGAACTGGAGTTTGCATACAACAAGATAGAGGAGCAGAAGAGATTGCACAAGAAGACAATGAAGACAATGAAGGAGATGGAAAAGGTCATCTTGAGCAGTCAAGAAGAAAACTCAATACTGGAGAATAGAGTAATTGAATTGGAGCAGGAACTGATTCTCATACAAAATGAAGCTGAGGTTCACAAAAATTGTACAAGAGAAAAGATGGAACTTCAAAAGACATGTGAAACCTTGGTAGAAAAGCTAGATGCCACCACTGCCGAACTAGAGGATGCAACAAGAAAGATAGAAGATCTGCTGTCTCAACAAACTGTGATCAAAGCTGAAGAAATGACTGATGGAACTACTGTAGAATCAAAATTGAAAGGAAAGCTGGAGCTTCAGTCAAGCAAAACTGAGCCTGGTGAATCCTCAAGGAGCAAAGAAGTGGCTGCAAAAACTGAAGAAGCCACAAGGAAGTTAGATGAGTGCCTCAGCAAGCAGAGATCTCATTCAGAAGGGAAGAAAGGTCTTGGTTATGAAGGAGATAAAAAATCAGAAGGACAACCAGCTGCAACAACCAAGAAGACTGTTACCTTTGTCAAAGAAGGTTCAATTTGTGTTGCTGGTGTAAAGGCAGGAACTAGTTTTGTTGATTCTAAGAAGATGGAAATTTCTAATGGATCAAGAAAGTCTACTGAGCAAAATGAAAGACTGCACGAGCTGAGGGGGAGGCAATCTATGTATCAAAGAAGCCTGCTCAAAAGTAGAAGGCTGATTGCTGGAGTATGTTTCACCTGTGGAGAATCAGGTCACTATGCAGCAAATTGCTGGAGGAAGGTATTCTGGAGATTTGGAGGAAGAACAATGCAGTCAAGAGGATGGAATAGAAAAGAGTATTATCATCAAAGAAGCCTAAGTACTTCAAGAAGGATCCCTGAAGCTGAAATCAGAAAAGGCCATATCATACAACCTGGAGAAGTGTATCAGAAATTGAATGTCTGGTGCAGATGCAGATTGCCGAATAAGAGAAGCAAGTGGTCGGAAGAAGTGAATAGCAGGAGAGCCCAGCCACTGCAACAAGCTACAAATAGAAGAAACTTTGCAGCAGAAACAAGAAAAAACCAAGCAGATTACGCAAGAAGAAATCAGTCTCTAATGCAGCCACTTAATCTGAGAAACAGATTTCAAATTTTTGAAGGGTTAGAAGAGAATGATCACTGGAGCTGCAGCAGGAGCAATCAGAGATTGAATGAACAGCAAGGCATACCAGCAGCGAGAAAAATTTGGAGGAAGAAACACAGATTTGAAGAAGCTTGCATTGCTGAAGTTGCACTGAAAACAAAAGCTAAAGAAGCCCAATGGATCATTGACAGTGGGTGCACAAGCCATATGACTGGAGACAAAACTCTACTGAGAAACACAAAAGAAGTTGAAAGAGGGTTTGTCAAGTTTGCAGATAAGAGTGGGTTAAAGATCAAGGCTGTTGGAGAAGCCACCATTGGATCAGAAAAGTTCAAATCTAAGGAGGTGCTGTTTGTAGAAGGGCTAAAGTACAACTTGCTGAGTGTAAGACAACTGTGTGACAATGGTTTCAAAGTAGACTTCTCAAAAAATGGCTGTTTCATCAAAGACTGCAAGACTGGAGAAATCATGGCCAAAGGAATAAGAGACAACAAGGATTTATACCTCATAGATGTGAAGGAAAAGTTGTGCATGCTAAGCAAAATGGATGAAAATACGCTTTGGCATTGCAGGCTTGGACATTTAAATCAAAAGAGCATGAGAAGCCTGGTGAAGTGCAATGCAGTGTTAAACCTCCCTGTACTAAAGAGGGACAACAGCACTTGTGACTCATGCCAAAAAGGGAAATTTGCAAAGCTTTCTCACAAGTCCAAGGAGCATAGAACCTCTAAGCCATTGGAGCTAGTTCACACTGATGTATGTGGACCAATGAAAAGAAAAGGTACAGGTAAAGAGATGTATTTCATTCTTTTTGTGGATGACTTCACTAGGATGATGTGCATCATGCACATGAAGCAAAAGAGTGAAGCCTTCAACTGTTTCAAAAGATTTCAAAAACTGGCAGAAAACCAGCATGGAAGGAAGATCAAAGTTTTGAGATCAGATAATGGAGGAGAGTTTACCTCGCAGGAATTTGAAGAATACTTGGAGGAAATGGGAATCAAACATCAAGTCACAAGTCCTCACACTCCCCAGCAAAATGGAGTTGTAGAGAGGAAAAATAGAAGTGTGATTGAGATGGCAAGAACCATGCTGTTGGAGCACAATACTCCAAAGCACTTCTGGAAGGAAGCCACAATGGCAGCTGTGCATGTACAAAATAGAACCATGTTGAGGCCAAACACTGAAAAGACACCATATGAACTTTGGTATGGTCACAAGCCAAATGTGAAGTACTTTAGAGTTTTTGGCAGCAAATGCTTCATCAAGAACAAGGAGCAAAGCCTTGGAAAATTTGAAGAGAGGGCTGATGAGGGCATTTTCCTTGGTTACTCAAATAAGAGCAAGGCTTACAAGGTTTATAACAAGAGGCTGGATAAGATTATGGAAAGCTATGATGTGAAAGTGGTTGAGGAAGTCAAGATGAAAGCCACTGATCCTGAAAATTTTCTGGATCACTTAGATGACTTAGAGAGCCAAGATGAGGCAGACCTGGAGCTGAAATCAGCTACTGAGGAGACTGATGCAGAAGGATCAGAGACAGAAGTTACAGAAGGCCTGGAAATAGCAAAAAGAAAGTACAACAAGAGAATTGACAAGATGCCTATCATTGGAGACCCCAAAGCTCCAGTAAGAACAAGAAGGCAACTGAAAAGTATGGTTGCAACTGCCCTACTGTCTCAAGTTGAGCCAAGGTCAATAGAGGAAGCCCTGGAGGACCAGTCATGGCTGCAAGCCATGAATGAAGAGCTGGACCAAATTGAGAAAAACCAAACTTGGGAGCTCGTGGATAGGCCAGCAAACAAAAATGTGATAGGCACAAAATGGGTGTTCAGGAACAAGTTGAATGAGGAAGGAAAGGTTGTAAAGAATAAGGCAAGGCTTGTGTGCAAAGGATACTCTCAAATTGAAGGAATAGATGTGGATGAAACCTTTGCCCCAGTAGCAAGGCTTGAAGCCATAAGAATGTTTTTGGCAGTGGCTTCAGCAAGAAGCTACAAGGTCTTCCAAATGGATGTTAAATCTGCCTTCTTGAATGGAAATCTGGAAGAAGAAGTGTACATTGAGCAACCGGATGGTTTTCTAGTTTGTGAAGATGAAAACAAGGTGTGCAAGCTCAAAAAGGCACTCTATGGATTAAAACAAGCCCCAAGAGCATGGTACTCAAGGCTGGACAGTTACCTGAAGAATCTGAATTTCAGAAAAAGTTGCATAAATAGCAATTTATATGTCCTTGATGGAAAGGGTGGACAGTTAATAGCCATAGTCTATGTTGATGACATAATATTTGGAGGAGATAAGGAGCAGCTGTGCCATGAATTTGCTAGAAAGATGCAAGAAGAGTTTGAAATGTCCATGATAGGAGAGCTATCATTTTTCCTTGGACTACAGATTCATCAAAAAGCAACTGGAATTTTTATCTCTCAAACCAAGTATACCAAAGAAGTGCTGAAGAAATTTGGTATGACTGATGCTAAGCCAATGTCTACACCCATGGCAACTAACTGCAAGCTGAGCAAGGATGAAAAAGGAGCTGAAGCTGATCAAAGTCTATACAGAAGCATGATAGGAAGCTTATTGTACTTAACAGCAACAAGGCCTGATATTACCTTTGCTGTCTGCCAAGCTGCTAGATACCAGGCAAATCCAAAGAGTTCTCATATGATTGCACTAAAGAGGGTGCTAAGATACTTGCAAGGGACAGTAGATTATGGTCTGTGGTATGCAAGGAAAGGAAGCTTGGGATTAAGAAGCTTCACTGATGCTGATTGGGCAGGAAATGTTGATGACAGGAGATCCACTTCAGGAGGAGTATTCTTTCTTGGTAATAGATGTGTGAGCTGGTTAAGCAAGAAGCAAGAAAGTATAGCCTTAAGCACTGCTGAAGCCGAGTACATAGCAGCAACCAAGGCATGCACTCAAGCTATATGGATGAGATCTGAACTGCAAAATCTTAAAGAAGAAGTTCCCCTGCCACTGATAATTCTTTGTGACAACAAAAGTGCCATTGATTTGTCAAAGAATTCAGTGCAGCACTCGAGAGCCAAACATATAGAAATCAAGTATCACTTCATAAAGGACAAGGTTGAGAAAGGAGAAATTATGCTAGAGTATGTTCCCACAGCTAAACAAATAGCTGATGTAATGACAAAGCCTCTTCCAGCCGAGATGTTTGAAACTTTGAGGATGCAAATGGGAGTGCAGTCCTCCTTCTCATGCTGAATCAGTTGAGCATCCCCAAATCCCTTTGAAATTGGTTGTCAAAGGGGGAGAGATAGCCGCAGCAGCCGGCCAGACGCAGCAGTATTATCCTTGGGAGAGAAGGACGTTGGAAAAAGCTCTATGCAGGGGGAGCTTACTATGAAGAAGAATAAGGCTCAGGGGGAGCTTAGCACTGAGTTGACTGATTGGCTGCAAATGTGGTTGCCAACAATTCCAAAGGGGGAGATTGTTGAGCCATTGGAGCCGCTACAATGAAGCTGCTACAATGGAGCTGAATCAGTAAGGATGTCATAAGCTGCTACAATGAAGCTTTCTTAGCCTTTGTTAAAGTCCAATGTTTTGTTGTAATTGTTGCAACCACATTGTGACAAATCTGTGAATTACTAAGGCAATAATGGACTGAGTTCATGAGGTTTGAAAGCATTTTATCTGGACAAAATCTCAGCAAGAAGCCGATGAATAAACTGAAGTGCCAAAATGAGAAGGAAGTGTACTGTTGGCATATCAGATCAAAGGTCACACAGATCAGATCAAAGGCAGTGCGTATCAGATCAAAGGAAGTGAAGATCAGATCAAATGCAGTGCGCATCAGATCAAAGGATGCACACATCAGATCACATGCAGCACAGATCAGATCAACGGAAGTAAAGATCAGATCAAATTCTCAAGGGATTGCTCAGCAGCTTGGTTTCACAGAAGCAAGGCAAGTCAGCAACAAAACATATTTGCAGCAGAAGAGAACAACTCAAGGCTGGAGAGCTAGAGCAGACATCTAAGAAGCTGAAGTCAAGGACGGCTAGTGAATCACACCTCAAACGCGCGACTCTAAAAGTCTCTCAAAGATTCAGAAGACGCAGGAGCATCATGTTGAAGTATCTAGCAATCCTGTGAGCGAGCAGAAATACAAAAGAATCAAGCAGTGCCCGATCAGAAGAACTGCAGGAGCTACATGGATGGTTCTGAGTTGCTGGACAGAACGTTGTGACATGAAGCTAACATCAGATCAACCGAAGGCTAACATCAGATCAACTGCAAGCTAACATCAGATCAACTGAAGCGCGACATCAGATCAAATGCCGCGCACATCAGATCAGCTATAAGCTAAGATCAGATCACTTCTGCTGTTTCAAAATATCTAAGACAAGCTACTCGAGAAGTATGAAGGAGTACAGTCAACAATATGACATGGCAAGCAAGTTGCAACTCAAAAGGTTGAAAATGGATTATTTGAATCTTGAGCTGCCTTTCGTGTATGATGTGCTGACACACTGCACGGTAGGGCACAGTTTTTCTTCTGGGAAAAAGAAGATAGAGTGCGGAAGATAATAAAAAAAAAAACGGGCATATGAGTAGGTGTGGTAGGTACAACAACTGTAGAACGGAGGAAAAACCAAAAAGGGGCAAAAACAACAAAAAAAAAAAAGGGGGGCAGGCACGAGAAGAAAAATAGAGAGAGAGATGAGCAACAGGCAAGATGTGTGCTGAACCGAACGAAACCGAGAAAAGGGAGAAGAAAAAGAGTGAGAGCTGCAAAAAGATGATATGAGAAATACAAGAGAGAAAGAAACAGTCAGCTGCACAAGGAGAAGCTGAAGCTTTAGAGAAGCAGAAGTCAAGGAGAAGAAGAAGCTGAGGAGGAGCAGAAAAAGGGAAGACTGAAACTAAGATCAAAGATGATGCAGAATCGGGAGAACTGACCCTGAGGTTGCAGCTTCAGGTGGTAAGCCTAGAACACTATCAAACGTCTTTCATTAAGTGATTTTGAAAGATATTTGTGTAGAAAAGGCAGTACAATAGAGGTTTATATGTTGTTGTTTTAGTTGATGAACTTGTAGAGGTAGTGAACTTCAATGTGTTGAGCAGTGAGCTCTTGTTTATGTTGCTTACGGTCAGTGAGGCCAGAGCTGAATGATTCCGTGATAGTGAAGATTGACAGGAGTGAATCTGTCCGTGGATGTAGATCATTTGATCGAACCACGTAAAAATCCCCCGTGCACATTTACTGCTTTGAGTGTGTCTTGACTGGTGTGGTGTTCTCAAACTGTAAGCTTGAACAGGAGTGTCGTGGTTGTGTAAGTGAACCCTCCTTGAGTGAGTCCATCTAAGCCAAGAACGTGAGTTCAACAATAAGCTCTAACTGAGCTAACATTTGAGAGGGAATCCTTTAGTTGAAAGAAAAATTGATAAAGTGTTGATTCACCCCCCCCTCTCAACACTTGACACGATCCAACACAGCGACGCTAGCGTACCTATATAGACATTTAGGTGCTGCTAGTCGTCATGGCACGTCGAGCGTTGCGGGTTGCTTGACGTTGCTACAGGCCTGGATATACGAGCATTTTCCATCTTTTAGGAGTAATGCCAGGCCTCTGGCAGCGCACCCCGAGCGGCCGCGGGCGAGCAGGTGGACCATCGACGCCCCTCGCAACAAGGACGATAGACTGGCCAGTTTTCGAGAGGCACTGGATGCCTTGACGCCCGATGATGTAAGTTAATCAAAATCGTACATTAAATAAATATCTATATATAATTTTCGTAAAATTAGGAAATGTAATTGCAAAAATATGTTTTATAGGTTATATGGATGCCTTATGGTCGCGATGCTGTCACGCGGACTCCGCGGACCCAGTACCGTGGTCTCATTACGTACAGGGACGACATAGAGCCGTATATGCCAGACAGGTGTGCTCGCCAGCTTGGCTATATTCAGTGGATCCCCAGAGCGTTCATTCCGGCCACAGAGGGTACATTTAGGGGGTACGTGGGGACTGGGTATGTCATGCATCACCCACGGTCTTATGCGGAGACCGACTGGGACTCATACACGTCGACCGGTGCTATATATTTTATGCACCGGGCACAGACTGGCCATGACGTCAGTTATAGTGTGTGCGTGGACCACTATCTAGACTGGTTCATACCCCACTCGCATCCGTACGTCATAGGGCCCCCACCGGAGCAGACACAGCCAGTTATACCACGACGGTCATCCTCGGAATATGTAAGTAGTTTTTACAAATTGTAAATATAGTTTATTATAATGTTCAAAAGCACATTTTGATATCATTGTGTATATTTTTTGTAGTGGGTTGGTGATATGCTCGGCATGCAACGACAGTTGCTGGATCAGTTGCGAGATCGAGCACCCGACCTGTATGCGGAGTATTCTGCTCGGATTACCGATTTCGAGCAGCGATTTGACCGCGCTGATTGAGTGTGTGTTGTATTATTATATGTAATTCATTTTTGTATACATTTGTTTATTTATATTGTATTTAAAATATGTATTTCATTTTTGTATACATTTGTTTATTTATATTGTATTTAAAATATGTATTACACTTTTTGTATACATTTGTTGATTTATATTTCTATGTGAAATTATTGGTTTGAATGTAAATAGTGGATGGATGACTGTAGTTCACAATTTCAAACAACATTCAAATAAGAGAACTAGATTATAACTTCTAACAATAATCTAATAACAAACTAAGTTCATAACTTTAAACAATATTTACATAAAATGTCGCATTAAACTCAAGCCGCTATGCATCACGACGATTTACCCATAGCCTAAACCTCATTCTCAAACTGTTCGGCCATTGTCCGACGGTTGCTTGATTGCAGTGATCTCGCCAAACAGTGTGCAATGGTGGAAGAGGACAATCATCAAGAACATCTACACGAACATAATGATTACCTTCAACGTGAGCAATTGCTATCTGTCTCTCAGGACGTGCATCGTCCTCTCCAGCATCCAAAGGTAATATGGTATAATTCGCCATTGGCTCTGAATGGCTAAGGTGAATTACCATGGCATTAGCATGCATGGCGAGAGGATACAAGTCTGTGGGTGTGACCATCCAGTAGGCACTAGTACAACTTCTACCTTGATAACGTAATCGTCTGAGCACGACACCCACATAATCACCATCAGAAGGCCTCGCCTCCAAAACTACAAACAAACCTTCATACCTTTGTGCATCCCGATCGATCTCTCCAGCAAGCGCTCTACGAGACAATTTCCAATTGTGCTGGCCGCCTGAAAGATAACTAGCAATCACTCTGAAGCCACAATGTCCATCACCAATGACATCCGACCATCCAGTACAGTAAGCTTGGAAAAACAATGGTACGCATGGAACATCTTGTCCAAATCCTAACGTGTCAAATAATTTATAATAAACATAACAGAAAATTTTATAAACAAATTTATTATGAAACAACAATAACAAAATTTTTACCTTCATGTAAGGGAGAATCATTAGATGAGCCCGTCATATTGTTGGATGTGCGTCCAGTTGATCGACCACTTGAATTTGACCGACCCCTACTACGTGGTTGACGTGTAGCTCTCTCTCTCGTCCACTCCACTCGCGCATAACTAAGTGGTGCAATCTGCTCGACCGCTGCCCCCTCTGAGTCCCCTCAACCGCTGGCTCTGCTGCACTAGACCTATCAGGGTGCATCTCTTCTACATAGCCATATTAAGTAGACGAGCCAAGAATGACGGAGTATCCTCATCACTGAGTTTCTTGGCATTTTTATGATGTGACTTTGAAACTTTCTATGACAAAATTTGTGTCTTCGAATACTCTTTTGGATAATATTAGTTGTATTGATACGGTTTTGAGAAAATGTTTGAATGAAAGTGATGATGTGAATCTCATTTAGATTGCTGGCTTGATGAGAGTTAAGTTTGATAAATACGATGGAAAGATAGAGAAGCACAATATGTTAGTTTTTGTTGCTTCTTTACTTTATCCAAGAAACAAGTATGCCTATATGGAACTTGTGCCTTATGAGTTGTATGGCAAAGTAGATGGTTTTTCTAAGCTTGGTTTAATAAAAGAAGCTGTTCAAGAGATATATGATGATTATGTGAGGATTCATTCTAATGATGTCACTTTTATGATGCCTTCCTCTTCTTCCTCTCATTATGGGAAAAGGAATTCCCCTGCTGATATGGAGCCTTCGGAAGTGTTAAAGGACAAATTTAGATTGGAGATGAAGAGGAGAAAAGAAGAAGGTGGTTTTATGGAAACCAAATCTGATTTGGATAAGTACTTGAAAGAGGAAGTTGAGGAATATTCTAATAAGTGTAGTATATTGGATTTGTGGAAGGTGAATAGTCCAAGGTTTCCTATTCTTTCTTTGATGGCTCCTGATGTTTTGGCAATTCCAGTCTCCACTGTAGCTTCTGAATCTATTTTTAGCACTAGTGAAAGGGTTTTAGATGCCTTTAGAAGCTTTGATATGTTATCAAGATTGGCTTCGTGTGAACTCATCTGCAATAGAGGTTGAAGAACCTTGTGATGATCTTCTACAATTGGAAGAAGGTTGTATTTTTATTATTAAAGTTTTGATTCTTTTTTTAAAGTTTGTAACTTTTCTAATGATTTTCTTTTATCTATATTTATGTAGAATATGAGGATGGTGTTGGTGGCAGCGAAAGTTAAAGTTGTAGAATCATATGTGTTTCATTGATGAGTTTGTAAGTTATTTAACTATTCTTTATATTTTACTAAATAGTTGGTTGTTTGTGATTTTAAATGTTTGTTTATATGTTTCAGGTTGGAAGTTGGTTGGAAATCTCCTCAAGATATGATATTGGAGCATTGAAATTTTGAAGACTAATTTGTGGATTTGTTGATGTTTTGGTGGATTATGGATTGTTGTTGAAGAATTTTTATTTAGAAGTGTGGATTTAACTTTTAGTTAGAATTATGTTGATGCTTTGATGTCAAGCTTAAATTTGTGGATTTGATATGAATTAAACTTTTGGCCTTTTTTTTTTAACAAATTTAAGCTTGTTATTTAAATTAATAAAAGTTGAGAAATAAAAAAATGACATATTCAGGTAACCAATCCAAACTGAATAACCCAATTCCTCATTCAATTTTTGGTTTGGGTTATTTATTAATTCTGAATTGCTATTTGTATAATAAAATTACTATTTGTATAACAAAAAATGTCTAAAATAACCTTAGAAGCTAAAAAATACTAATTTGTTGGTAAATTTGGGAAGAAAACGCTGCGAATTGCGAATGTAAAGGGCAAGAAACGCTAAACCGTAATGAAAATAAATAAAAAATGCTAAAATATAAAAAAATACCGTGGTAAAAACGCCAAACCATGACGTTATTATGGAATGTAAACGTTAAAGTGTGGCGTTTGACTGAAACCAAAATGCTAAAACGTAGCGATAGAGGAGTCCAAAACGCTAAAGAGTAGCGAGTAAGATATGTCTCGCTCGTTAAAGTGTAGCGTTATTGAATTTAATGGTTAAAAAAACAAAACGAACCCAAAACACCGCACAATCCATATTTTGCCCAAATCAAATGCAAGAACCCTAAAAAAATTCGAAAAACACGAAATCTTTTACACAATCCGGACGAAATTAGCGAAATGGACGCGGGAGGTGGTGAATCTTCGAGAGGTTATGGCGCGGGCAAAGGTCCAATGTATATTCAGGTAAAAATTCCTTCAAAATTTTAATATTTTGTCAAATTCATTTCTCACATTTGTCAAATTCATTTCTGAGAACAACTAGCACCACGTCCAGAACAACTAGAACCATGTCCAGAACAACAAGCACCACGTCCAAAACAACATGCATCACGTCCAGAACAACATGCACCACATTTCAGAACAACTTGAACCACGTCCAAAACAACTAGCACCATGTCCAAAACAACATGCACCACGTCCAGAATAACATGCACCACGTCTCAGAACAACTTGAACAACGTCCAGAACAACTAGCACCATGTCTCAGAACAACTTGAACCACGTCCAGAACAACTAGAACCACGTCCAGAACAACTAGAACCACGTCTAAAACAACTAGCACTACATCTCAGAACAACTTGAACCACGTCCAGAACAACTAGCACCACGTTCAAAACAACATGCACCACGTCCCAAACAACATACACCACGTCCAGAACAACTAGAACCACGTCCAAAATAACTAGCACCACGTTCAAAACAACATGCACTACGTCCAGAACAACATGCACCACGTCTCAGAACAACTTGAACCACGTCCAGAACAACTTGAACCATAACTTCAAATAAAAGTCAAATTACATTAATGGTTAATGTAATATCAATCATAAAAATGTCACATAAAACTGAAATTCCTATTCATCACGACCATTTACCCATAGCCGATACCTAAACCTCCTCAAATTATGAGCCCATTGTCCTACAGTATTAGAATTACGTTGATATTTCCAAATGAGGTGCAACGATTGTATAGGGCTGAATTGGACCACATCTACACGTAGATAATGATTCCTATAAACGTGAGCTATCGATATCTGCATTTCAAGCATTAGCAAGGACATGATATATGTATGTATATCATATGTAAGGTGTACGTGTGGAGTTGTACTCTACATTGTCATTTCTATGGCCAACCTGGAAATGGCTTTTCTTATTTTTACATAAGCTATGCTTGTGTTGTACTTTTAACCAGTAATATATCGATTTATGTTTTGGTTATAATTTGTTGTGCATTAATTGTCCATTTATATTATGTAATTAGATGATGAGGTGTCTTGTGTGACACAGTAGATCTCATCATTTGTTAAAAGACATAATATATAAATAAGGTTCGTAACCGAGACAGTTTTGGACAAACTGTCGGTTTAGATTATTATGTGGTTTGGATAATTGGTTTGTCTAAACTAATTGAATCATATAGATATGCCCGGGGCATATTGAACTTGACCTTTAGGAGTGATTTGTCTTGTACTGATTTAATAGACATATTTAATAGAAAAATCATTCCTTGTATTCTATCTCTTAATCCCTAGACTCGAGCGGGCATGAGGGTTAGACATAGTGTATTTTGATCTACCAATGGGTGAGGTCAATTGTGACCAATAGTCTCGGTAGGTTGGGTGCGCGTGTTTAGTTGCTTGGTGTTCTGCTGCTTGTCGAAAGGAAACCATGTACCGGTGTGTCCGGGGTGATGGTGCTCCCGAGATGAGCTCGAAATGTTTATTATACTAAACCCGGCCGGTGGACTTATGTCCGGTATAGTAAAAAGGTCGAGTGGTACTAGTCTCGGAATTAAAGAGGTTAATTAATTAATTTATCAGTAAATTAATTTATAATTAATGAGCACTATATCTTTGATATGGGGAGATTATGAATATAATTTAATTAAGTTGTTCCGAAAGCAATTCTGGTGTAGGATGGTAGTGCCAAAATTAATCCGTTAGTGGTACGATTAATTTTGTAATGGGTTAATTGAATAAGTAGATTTAATTAATTAATTGATTAATTATTCCTAAGGGTTGATTCAGTAATTAACAAAGTAGAATTATTTAATTAATTTCTAAGAGTTAATTAAGTAATTAATAAAGTGGAATTATTTAATTAATTAATTGAGTCTTAAGTTTCAATTGGAATTGGGAAATCCTAGAGATTAGGAAATCTAGTAGGATTTGGTTTTTCCTATCAGATTGGTTGCCTAATTGGATTTGGAAACTAATTAATTACCTAAACCCATTAGGAAGACCAATCCTAAACCAACTTGGGGTCTCTCTTGTAACTCTATAAATAGAAAAGGGATTAGCTATTCAAGACATACAATTCCATAAGTTTTCAAGACAAGAAAACTAGAGAGATAAAATCCTAGAGAGAGAAATTAATCTTTCACTCTCAAAGTCGGATTTGTAATAGAGAATTGCGGCTGGGTTTTTCATCCTATTGGCCGAAAATTTAGCTCTTGGTTTTATACCAGCTACGAGTAATTTTCTCTCTCTCCGGGCGGTGCGTTTACAGTACGTGCCAGGTGCTGCGGTGCTAGAATTTTCTAGCAGGTGGATTGTGGTGATTAGCTAATCGATTGGCTTCTAATTCGTTGCCCACACAACGTGAAGTCAAAGTCTTGAGGCATACAAGAGAATCACCAAGTGCGCGCTTCAAAGGTACTTTTCTAAGATTCCGCTTTTATTAGAAATTCTTTGTTGCGTGGTAAATCGAGCAAGTGCAAACCCAGATCCTATGTGGCAATCCTTTCACAAAACAACATGCATCACGTCCAGAACAACATGCATCACATCTCAGAACAACTTGAACCACGTCCAGAACAACTAGCACCACGTCCAAAACAACATGCACCACGTCCAGAACAACATGCACCACGTATCAGAACAACTTGAACAACGTCCAGAACAACTAGCACCATGTCTCAGAACAACTTGAACCACGTCCAGAACAACTAGAACCACTTCCAGAATAATTAGAACCACGTCCAAAACAACTAGCACTACGTCTCAGAACAACTTGAACCACGTCCAGAACAACTAGCACCACGTCCAAAACAACATGCACCACGTCCCAAACAACATGCACCACGTCCAGAACAACTAGAACCACGTCCAAAATAACTAGCACCACGTTCAAAACAACATGCACTACGTCTAGAACAACATACACCACGTCTCAGAACAACTTGAACCACAACTTCAAATAAAAGTCAAATTACATTAATGGTTAATGTAATATCAATCATAAAAATGTCACATAAAACTGAAATTCCTATTCATCACGACCATTTACCCATAGCCGATACCTAAACCTCCTCAAATTATGAGCCCATTATCCTACAGTATTAGGATTACGTTGATATTTCCAAATGAGGTGCAACGATTGTATAGGGCTGAATTGGACCACATCTACACGTACATAATGATTCCTATCAACGTGAGCTATCGATATCTGCATTTCAAGCATTAGCAAGGACATTATATATGTATGTATATCATATGTAAGGTGTACGTGTGGAGTTGTACTCTACATTGTCATTTCCATGGCCAACCTGGAAATGGCTTTTCTTATTTTTACTAGTTTTTCATCATGTTCATTTGCCAATTTGTGGTTGTCTGTTTGTTGATGCCAATTCATTACATTTTCTACCGTATTCTATTATTCATCCAATGATTATCAAGTTAGAAAATTTTTACATGGAGGAAAAAAAATAAAAATAAAGAAAGTTTATATAAATAATTAAACCACTCACAATATTATATTCAAAATGATATAAACGCAATTAAATTATTATTTCACAACTTGTAAAAAACACTACAAATTTCACATACAGTATGTCAAAAACGCTACATTTTTCATATTCAGCATGTCAAAAACGCAACAAATTTCACACCCAGCATGTTAAAAACGCTACAAATTTCACGTCCAACATGTAAAAAATGATACATTTTTCATATTCAGCAAGTCAAAAGCGCTACATTTTTCATATTCAGCATGTCAAAAACGCTACAAATTTCACATCCAGCATGTCAAAAACGCTACACTTTTCCTATTCAGCATGTCAAAAACGCTACACTTTTCATATTCAGAATGTCAAAAAAGCTATAAATTAACGAGTGAACCATGGATAAAAGTCATATTTTGGCGTTTTTGGCTATACCCAACGCTAATTCATTGTTTTTTTTTACCCTTTTTGTTTATGAAATTTTGAAGTCTTTTAGTTCAAAAGACATAAATGTAATTTTGTCCCACTTTTTGTTAGACAAATAGTAAATTTGTTAGACAAATAGTAAGTCCCTTTTAGCAAATATGTTCTTGCGACCCACTGGATCTTCGGATCCTTCTAGGAGTTCATTCTATAGCTCTTTAAATGCATCCTAAAGATTGTCAAAAAATAAGATGTCATATTAGTAAAGCAATAAACATGTTCCAAATGCAATTGTAGCTTACTATATAAAAAAATAATTGTAATAAAAATTGAAAAAGCAAGCATTAATTGAAGCTTACTATATAACCAGCAACAACAGGTGGATTGCCACCTTTACGACCATAACACTCTCCAAATATTTGTGACGGGATGGGTTATAACCTTTTGTTTCTTTTCTACAAGTTTAAATGTTTTATGTTATTTATTCATATAATATTTCATATAGTTTGCATAAGATAAAATGATATTAAAACTTACAAATTCTTCAGCCACCACATTAATGGTTTCTAGTGGTTTTATTCAGTTTCTTCATTAATCTAGCATTTTTATTCTTTCGAATCCGTTCCTAGCAAAGGTAGAAAATGAGAAGCTTGAATGGAATAAAATGATAATATATACAAATGAACGTTATACCTGTACATTTTCGTTGTTCCAATAGGATACAAACTTCTTCCATTGACTTTCATTCACTCTGTCATCTTGTTATTGACTTAACTCCTCAATGCTCATGTTAGGTTTGAAATATTTATTTTTTAATTGACTCTTCCAACTCTTCCATTTGCAACTAATGGATGTTAAAATTCACTCTTCGTTTGCCAAGGTGACATCAAATCTGGTCTGTAAATTGAAAGAGTTAGTACAAAATCCAAACACCACCCCCCCCCCCCCCCAATACACATACATATATATCTTAATTAAGTATAACTTTGTACAATTTTGAAATAACATGAATGATATCCAACATTTTTTTTTTGAGAACGAATTTGATACCAATCTTCCTTATCGAGTGGGCAATATTTTCCATTTCTTGCTAGAGTGCCCAAAAATCCAACAAACCTCTCCAGTTCCCCACCTATTGGCTTTTCAAGCATATCAAACTCCACCTTCATGAGGGGTAGATGGGGTGGACGACCCCACATGTCTAACATATGATTACCACCTCTAGTCTTTTTATGGAAATTTTTTTATTAATTCGGAGTAATCAACTACATATGTAAAAAGTTTCATAAATATATTGAAAAGGTTAAGAAAAATGATGTTACCCCCATTTTTGTTGACATTTTGCCCATCTTTTTCCTTGATGCTTCCATTGGTATTATTTTGTGTCATATGCTCGTCACCTGATATGTGGTCTTCATTCTCCACTGTAAATATATACAAGATGTAATCATGATGATAAAATTTCATTGCACGCATTATGAATAAAATGAGCATATAAAAAACAAGTTACAAGTAAATATGCTATTGTTAATATATTAAAAATAAAACTGCATGCCTAAAAAAAACATAGCTTATCAACTTAGGGGAAACAAATATAAAATAAATTGAAAAAAAAAATGAAACAAGCCATTTCAAGTTCGTATCGATCATGCATTTGGTGGAGTTTACAACAGTTCAGTTAAGTTCATACACAGATCAATCATGAATTAGGTGCCAAAAATCAATTAAATAAATGGCCCAAAAAGGGACAAAAAGGACTAACAGAAGGCATCGGTGAATCTCTCCCTTCTACAATTCCAACCACCTCAAAAGACTCATTATGAACGAGACTCAAATCAGGTGGCAGTACCGCCCAGCGTCTTTCTTTCACTCTCCACATACCCAAATCTCACACTAAACCACCCTTAAAATTTTACATATCATTTAATCCAGCTTTGATCAACACCCTCCATCATTCAGATCATTCCAAATTCTAAACTCAATCTCTTGAACCCATCTTAGGAAAAGATCTCTTAGACATGTATTGTTCTCAAAGCTTCCGATTATTGAAATACATAAAAACGGACTTCAACTAGTATCATATTCATATACGGATGAAGTTCAACATAGATTTTAGGGAAGAGGAAGCTAGAGTGTGAAATTGGCACACTAAAACTCTTTTGGGGGTAATCTCTGAAAGAAAAAAATTCATACAATTTAAAAATTGTTAAAATATTGGATAAAACAACAATTTAAGAACAATGCAACAGAAAAATGTTTCCTTCAGACACCCTGAACCGTACTACAAAATAAAAACTAAAATACAACCCAAAGGAAAATCTTTTTGTCACTGGATACAAGTAAGTTTATTGAATGTCACAATTTCCACACCAAAAATCTAACATGAAATTGAACAAATAATTTGGTTGCCCTGAAAATAGTGCAAGCCATGTTATTATCAAACCAAACTAAGGCAATAAACGGAATCAAGATGCAGATACTTCATGCAAAGATTAACCCCATTCAAAGAAATATGTAGATTCAGTTGATAAACATTGTTGAACTTGTTAATTCTCATATCCTGGAAGTAGTTAATGAAGTTTTATTTGGAAGTGGCATCAATCATTGTTGCATACATTAGGTTAGAAATACCAGTACACTGAATTTTCCCATACAAATCACAGCCTTAATGCAATGACAAATTCATAGCAACTTTTAAGCACATAAGCATTGAATTTTCACATGCAAATTGCAAAACTAAAAAAAAACAGCTACCATCACAACTTTCAAGCATCAAAGGACAAAGATTACAAATCATAGCATTAAAAAAGATGACAAATTTCCATCAGAACTTTCAAGCACATAATGCATCCGAATAATAATTTCACAGCATTACCAAATTGTGATACAAACTCGATGAACACTGCTCGACTAATTCATCGACTGTTCTCATTTACTTGTGTATCACCATGCAATTCTGATTTTGTAATTCGTTTTAATGTTATATATGCCACAAATTGTGGCCTGCATAGCATTTCATAATTTACTTACATAGCTATGACCAATTCAAACTTCATGCATAGATGCATAATGCATAGAAATAACAGAAAATTCAAATGACAACACGACCAGCTAAACTATATGGCATATATTATAGGTTGTAGTTTTTGCCATCAAGCGAATCTTTAAGTGTTTGTTTGGAACAATAAATTAATAAGCATATGCAACTTACAAGTGAAGCATAGTAAATGTATATGTCTAACATGATTTAATTCTTGGGCACAAGATGATTTATTGCACTTTTAAAAGGCTCAAACTAGTAAAAAGATATTTAGAGCTTGGAAGTGCCTTATTCTTCATATTTAGAAGGTTGAATATCAGAAATCTAGTTTAAAACGTAACTTCTGTATAATCTGGTCTAAATTTGAGAAAATGGCTGTTATAGTTGCCTAGTTGTAATGCCCCTTTCTTCTGTTTGTAAATTCTTTTTTTTTTATACTAATTTTGATAATGGAGTGTGGCCTTTTACCAGACATTTTTAATTGTATCTTTGCATCTTTCTACTTCCAAAAGTAAATAAAAGCCTATTGTTATGATCTCCAGCAATAGTCCTAAAAAATATATAGTTTAAGATGTCTTTTAGAATATAAATAAAACAATAATATGAAATATTATTTTTTTATGAGATACTCAAAAAAAAAAATCCAGAAAGCCAAGAAATAAAAAAAAATCCCAAAGCAGACCTATTCATTTATATTTGAATTATTGTATTGTAAATAGGTAATTATGGAGATATGATATGATTGAGTAATTATGGCGATATGATTAGTAGTAGATATGATTGATTGTAGAGTAATTAATTGTAATTGTAATCATAGGAGATATTGTAGTCTTCTTCCTAGAATAGCTTGTAATTGTAATCATAGGAGATATTGTAGCATTTTTCCTAGAATAGCTTGTATTACTTGCTATAAAGTACAGTCCGTATACCCTGTACACAGTGGTACATGTACCTACTACTATATATAGTAATTTTTTGCTTAACAACTGTACACTTACTAAATATAGTAAGTTTCGCCCACGCGCGCGCTCGCTGAGTCCACAACGTCTTCGCTGAGTCCACAACGTCTCAGAACAACTGCCGCAACGTCCAAAAAACAACTGTCACAACGTCTACATCCAGGCATGTCCACCACGTCTCATAACACAAGCACCACGCAAAAACAACTAGCACCACGTCCAGAAACGTCTACATCCATTCATGTGAATTTAAACTGATTTTTTTTCACAAATACAACTAGAACCACGTCAAAAACAAATAGCACTACGTCCAGAAACGTCCTCATCCATACATGTGAATTTAAACTGATTTTTTTCACAAAGACAGTCCACCACGTCTCAGAACAACTAGAACCAAGTCAAAAATAACTAGCACCACGTCCATAAATGTCTACATCCAGGCATGTCCACAACGTCTTCGCTGAGTCAACAACGTCTCAGAACAACTGCCGTAACGTCCAAAAAATAACTGTCGCAACGTCTACATCCAGGCATGTCTACAACGTCTCCTAACACTAGCACCACGTCAAAAACAACTAGCACCACGTCCAGAAACGTCTACATCCATACATGTGAATTTTAACACTAGAACCACGTCAAAAAAAATAGCACTACGTCCAGAAACGTCTTCATCCATGCGTGTGAATTTAAATTGTTTTTTTTTACAAAGACAGTCCACCACGTCTCAGAACAACTAGAATCACGTCAAAAACAATTAGCACCACTTCCACAAACGTCTACATCCAGGCATGTCCACAACGTCTTCGTTGAGTCAACAACGTCTCAGAACAACTGCCGCAACGTCCAAAAAATAACTGTCGCAACGTCTACATCCCAGCATGTCCACAACGTCTACTAACACTGCCGCAACGTCCACCTACGTCCAAAAAACAACTGTCGCAACGTCCACCAACGTCCAAAAAACAACTGCCGCAACATCAAAAAAATCTATATCCAGGCATGTGAATTTAAGTTGAATTTTTCACATAACACCTTCCACAACGTCTCCTAACACGGCCGCAACATCCCCGCACGTCCAACAAAATTGCTGCAACATCCAAAAAACGGCTTAGCTGATTTTAGTAATGTAAAAAGCAGATACCATTTAAGTAACTATTAGTAGGAAAAAAACAAAAAAAATTGTCAGGGGCGAGACTCGAACCCTGGTTATTTTAGTATTGTGACTTTCCAAAAAATTCAATTGTCATTAATCCACTTAAAGTTAGTTGACATTTAATTACACTTTTTTGTACATGTCATTTAAAAGATCACTATTGTCAATATTGAATTTCCCATCTCCCAATACATAGGTCAGTAGAACCCCGGAGGAACAAGGTTTTCATGCATGCAAATCGTAAAAAACTATTTTTTATACATGTCAAATGTTTAGTCAAAAATTCAAAAAACCCTTGAAATTATTAAAAATCTTTCGTATCTTTTAAAATATGACATTTTTTGGAGTTTTGAGCTGCCCAAACCGCCTTTGGCTGTTTGCAGATAGATAGATCTCGAAAAGTTATATGAAATCAAAAAAAAATTCGTCTAAAACGGACCACCGAGCGCAAAGTTATGACCATTTAAAGTTTTCGTCCAAAACCACACATTTTTCAATATCAAAACCATCTCCAAATGCCGGTCTGCTGTGTACATTGCGTAGATCTCGTCAAGAACCATCAAATTGACTACTCGCGCATCCAAATCGGACAATCGAGTGCCGAGTTATGCCCTCTTGAACCGTCCGTGCAATACAACTTCATAGATTGCACATTCCACAACGTCTCCTAACACTGCCGCAACGTCCCTGCAAGTCCAAAAAACAACTTCCGCAACTTCAACATTCGGGCATGTGGTGAATTTTTCACATAACACCTTCTACAACGTCTCCTAATACTGCCGCAACATCCATGCATGTCCAAAAAATAATTGCCTCAACGTCTACATCCAATCATGTGAATTTAAGCTGAATTTTTCATATTACACCTTCAACAACGTCTCCTAACACTAGAACCACGTCAAAAACAACTAGTACCACGTCCTGAAACGTCTACATCCATCCATGCATGTGAATTTAAGTTGATTTTTTTCACAAAGACAGTCCACAAAGTCTCATAACACTAGAACCACGTCAAAAACAACTAGCACCACGTCCTGAAACGTCTACATCTATGCGTGTGAATTTAAACTGATATTTTTCACGAAGACAGTCCACCACGTCTCGCTACGTCTGAAAAAACTAGCACCACGTCCAGATACGTCCAGCAACGTCCCGCAACGTCCGAAAATACAAAGCAGCAACGTCCCGCAACGTCTTGTTACGTCCCGCAACGTCCAAAATACAAAGCAGCAACATCCCGTTATGTCCCGCAACGTCCCGCAACGTCTAGTTACGTCCCATAACGCGTTCTACCAAGTCCAGCAGCGGGGAAGAATCAGAAGCAACCCATTTCACATGAAAGTGCCAATACCTCACGGAAACCATTTATATATCATATTTCGGAGCAATAGAGCATTATTTGAATAAGAAAACACGAATATAACATCATTAATACATTACCCAACATCAGATCGTGAAAATAAGGTTCCGTAAATCCATCAAATACAGTTTATACTTTATGATGTGGTGATTTTTTAAGAAGAATAAGTTATCTTTGAAGAAGAAGAAGAGATTTTTGAAGAAGAAGAAGAGATTTTTGAACAGGAAAAAGTGATTTTTTAAGAAGAAGTGATTTTTCCGTTGTATTTGGTGTTGTTTGTTGGAAAAAATAATTGTCGATCTCCGTTAAATCTGTGTTTGAATGAAAATTTTGATTAAATGCGGTTTCAAATGGAGTACGGCGAAGAAGAATAACTGATTTTTTAAGAAGAAGAAGTGATTTTTTGAAAAAGAAGGATCTGGGTTTTTGGAGAAGAAGAAGAAGAAAAGAGCGTGTATCTCACTCTCTTATAGTGAGAGTGGTGATGTGTTAAGTGGTACATGTACACAGTGGTACAGGATATAATTTGCGCTATAAAGTAAGAGCTTATACATCACAAAGATTATGAAAAATATATGATTATCTTCATATCATCGTGTCTTTTTCTATATGGTATCAAAGCAGTGATCTTGTTGTCTCTGTTTTTTCCGCAAAATTTTTCTCTGACATCATGGCTGGAAGAGGTATTGGTGTTGATATCTCCACTGTTAGTAAAGAAAACGAAGGACACTCTTCGCAGAGGCTGACTGTGACTTTGCTAAATGATTTTGTAAGTTATTTGCAGGAAAAACAAACCAAAAACCTGTCCCAAGTTATTCTGAGTACAATTTCTTTTGCATTACAGATTAATTCGTGTCATGATATTTGCGTTATTGATTCTGGTGCCACAGATAATGTATCTAATAAGTGCATGTACATTAGTCATTTGCATCCATGCCCCTTACCATCATTTATCAGTCGCCAATGGTAAAGGTGCTCCTATTGAGGGGAAATGAAAAATAAAAGTAGTCTCAAACATAGAGTCTAATGTTTTTGTATGTTCCGTATTTTCCATTTCAACTTCTTTCAGTTAAGAGTTTGAATTCATCCCTCTAATGTGATGTCATATTTACTTCTGACAAAGTGATTTTTCAGGATCGTCTTACCAAGAAGACGATTGGTGAAGGGTTTCACATACATGGACTCTATTATTTTCTCCCTGCTTATAAGTCTTCAAAAGGTCTTACGACAACTTCTTTGATTAATAATCAAGACCTTCTCTGGCATCATTGTCTTGCACATCCATCAAGGGATGTACTGTCACATATTGTTCCAGTGTTGTCCCAAAAATCCAGTCTATGTGACATTTGTCATTTTGCAAAATCCACTAGACTGTCTTTTGATGTGTCTTTGTCTAAAACTTCTGCAAAGTTTGAACTTGTCCATTCGAACGTTTGGGGTCATTTTCTGTCTTCATTCGATGGTTTTAATTATTTTTTAACCTTTATTGATGATTTTTCTCGGGTTACCTGGGTATTTTTTTTGAAATCGAAAAGTGAAGTATTTCATTTCTTCAAAGAGTTTCATATGATGGTGGTTACCCAAATTATCTCAGGTTAAAACTTTAAGGTCCGATAATGGCACCGAATACACCTCCCATGATATGAAAAATTATTTAATCTATAATGGAATTTTGCATTAAACTAGCTGTGTTCATACACCACAACAGAATGGCGTAGCTAAAAGGAAGAATTGTGATTTACTTGAAAAAACTCGTGCCTTGATGATTCAAATGCATGTGTCCAAAAAATTCTGGTCTTATGGTGTTCTAACAGCTATTTATATGTTTAATCGCCTGCCAAGCCAGGTTTTGGTAGTTAAATGTCCTCTTGAAGTTCTGCAGGATAGAAAACCTAGCATCTCTCACTTGAAGGTTTTTTGTTGTACTTGTTTCGTGCATATTCTAGCAAATCAATGTGACAAATTGGAGTCCAGGGCTATTAAGTGCGTTTTCTTAGGATACTCCTACACTCATAAGGGGTATAAATGTTATGACCCTACGAGACGTAAACTTTATGTTAGTCGAGATATGAAATTTGCTGAACATACTCCTTTCTTCGATGATTCCAGCAAGGAGGAGGCGTTGTCAACTGGTACAAATTTGCTTCCACTTCCTGCTGAGCAATATGATTCCAGTGAATCCAATAGTTCAAACCACGAGCCATCAGGGTCCTTATTGCAACTGAGGAGGATGATTCAGAATCGCTATCAGGGTCCCCAAGTACCCCGATTGCAACTGAGGAGGACGATTCAAAATCTGCGAATATTCCTTCTCGATATCTCAGCTAGATCGTCGGCCTCCCGTCAAGTTTGGAGATTATGTTGGTTATTATGTCAGGTATCCTCTCACCAATAGTGTGTCCTATGACAAATTATCTCCTTCGTATCAGGCTTTCCTTGCAGCTATCTCCAATCATAGTGATCCTAAAAGTTTCAAGGAAGCTTTTGAAAAATTTGAGTGGAAGACTGCCATGAAAGAAGAGTTAATAGCACTTGAGGAGAATAGAACCTGGAGTGTTATGGATCTTCCATAAATCAAGCATGTAGTAGGCAGTCGATGGGTTTTTAAAACCAAATTTCATGCCGATGAGACAGTTGAACGGCATAAAGCACGGCTTGTGGCTCAAGGCTTCACTCAGCAATTTGGCATTGACTACAAGGAGACATTCGCTCCAGTTGCCAAAATGACCACTGTAAGGGTTCTATTATTTGTTGCTATTAATCATGGTTGGACTTTATCTCATATGGATGTTAAAAACACCTTTCTATATGGGAAAATTGAAGAAGAGATGTTTATGAAGCTGCCTATAGGACATCATCAAGCTGATAATCCCCACCTGGTTTGTAAATTGCATAGATCTATCTATGGTTTGAAACAGAGTCCTGGTGCGTGGCATGCACAATTGAGTTCAGCACTTGAGGGTTTTGGTTTTTCTAAGAGTATAGCCGATTCATCATTATATGTTTACAAGGGGGAGCAAGACATTGTGATGGTGCTTATCTATGAGGCTGACCTCATCATCACAGGAAGTAATGTTGATTCTATAGCCAAGCTGAAAAAGGATCTCTAGAGTCGATTTCCAGTCAAGGACCTCGGATCACTGAAATATTTTCTTGAGATAGAAATAGCGACTTCTAGTAAGTGGTTATATCTTAGTCAGCGCAAGTATGTCATGGATTTACTTCATAATGCTGGATTGTAAGATGCTAAACCTACCACTACACCCCTAGATAATAAATTGAAGCTTGATTCTCTAAGAAAACTTCTTCATTCTCCAAGGTATTATCAGCAACTTGTGGGTAAGTTAATATACTTAACTATCACAAGACCAGATATTTCGTTCTCAGTAAGCCTAGTAAGTCAACATATGCATGTTCTGACTGAGTATCATCTGCATTTAGTTAAATGCATTTTGCGATACCTAAAGGGAACGATAGGTCGTGGTCTGTTGATGACTAGAAATGAATATACAAATATTGTCGCCTATACTGATGCTGAATGGGCTAGAAACACACTTGACCGACGGTCTACTACTGGGTATTTTGTATTCATTGGAGGCAATCTGGTCTCATGGAAGAGTAAAAAACAGCACGTGGTTGCTCGTTCTAGCGCAGAGGCTGAATATCATGCCATGGCATCTACTGCCTGTGAATTAGTGTGGCTCAAGACCCTTCTACTTTATCTCGGATGTTCGCACGATCTCTTTATTTTGTGATAATCAAGCAGCTATGCATATAGCGGCCAATCCAGTATTTCAAGAAAGAGCGAAACACATTGAAGGAGATTGTCACTACATTCGTCAGCAAGTACAGTCAAAGTGTATCAATACATTCTATGTTCGAAGCATTGATCAACTTGCTGATGTGTTCACAAAGGTGTCACTCTCAGTCCAGTTTAATCAGCTACTAAGCAAGCTTGGATCCGTCAATCCTTTGGATCCAGCTTGAGGGGGAGTATTGAAATTATTGTATTGTAAATAAGTAATTATGGAGATATGATATTATTGATCTACAACTAATCATATCGCCATAATTACGAAGATATGATATTATTGATCTACAACTAATCATATAACCAGGTGGTATGATTAGTTATAGATATGATTGATTGTATCGTAATTCATTGTAATTCTAATCATATGAGATGTTGTAGTCTTCTTCCTAGAATAACTTGTAATTGTAATCATAGGGGATATTGTAGCATTCTTCCTAGAATAGCTTGTATTACTTGCTATAAAGCAAGAGCTTGTACATCACAAAGATTATGAAAAATATATGATTATCTTCATATCGTGTCTTTTTCTATAATATACTTCAACCATATTGAGCTCATTTGTATACATTTGAAGTAAAAAATACTGAATGACTATTCATACCTCTTTGTTCAATAGTACGGTTTTCATTTATTTTGTTCACATCATCTTTGTCTCTTTTTGTCGACCCTGTACGCTGCAAATTATGGCCTTCATGGTTTTAAACAATGCCTGATGGTTGCTCAATTGGTTCATCTCAAAGGGTGTTATGAGTTCTACCATGCTTTCTTGTTTTAGCCGCCATACCTTGCCTACTAATTTCCAAAGCATATGCAACTTTAGTGACAGTGTTCAAAACCAAAAATTACTTAATAAACATAAAAGTTAATTACTGATGAGTGTATTTCTCTTTTAATTGCCCAACGAATTTAATGTTTTACGCCCAATATGGGATTCAAATAGTCATATTGATTGAGGATGAATGAATTTATCTCTTAACCATAATTCAACCTCTTGGCAATACCAATTCTCCCTCTTATGTTAAGTAAAATGTTATAATTTCATATAAAAGTTTACGTGGGTGCTGATGTTACATGCAACACTGAGCACTTTTTCGTTTTTAGTTCTTAAGTCTTCTTAATTATTTATTTTATTTTGGTTTGTTTTCAAATCTGGTTTACATTATTGTAGCATCTAACATAAAATTTAATCTTAGAACATATATTTCGTCCCTGCGAATTCCTATTCGACTAATTTACATGACTTAATCAGCCTTTGCATTGTTAATAGTTTGTGGTCTTTTCTAGTGGATGAGTATTGCAAGTCACTAAATACTGATTGCATAACACTTGTTTAATGTGAAGCCGGCTTCTGCAGAGTTGGTATTTCAAGTGTCTTATAGAAAAACCTGTTTATATATTGCTGGTTCACATGACTTAAGCACAAATTGTTTTGTGTTTATATGCTGTTTTCACTAGTCTTAAATGTATCCTATCTTGAATATGCAGTAAGAATTTGGACCTCCAATACAGTATTAGTTTAAACGTGAATACAGGAAGAATTTCATATTAAACCTATAATAGTAAGATGCAGTACAAGAAAGGAAGCAATAGCAATGATCATCATATAGCAAACATTTGTAGATAATCCAATGTGGCTATTCATTATATTAATTCCAGGAATTAGATTGCCAAATTGGAATTGGTCTTGTCAGGCTTCCTTTTTCTAAGAATATGTGTCATTATCTATTGCATGAACCAAATAACCAGTGACTTGCAAACAATGTATCAGATACGGTAAATAAAATTGAATAATTGGTTTATAACTTATGGCATCAAAATAAAATTTATATTAAAACTAAGATTAAACTATATTTTTGGTCCCTTACATTTGACTAAATAATTTTTTTCGTCCCTTACATTTTAAAATGATTTGTTTGGTCCCTTACATTTAAAATATGTATTATTTGGTCCCTATTATTGATTCAGACCAAATTTTATCAACTCTATTCATGTACAATCTGCAAGACATTTCTAAATGAATAATATAACAATCTAAATATTAATCTAACTATTAAAAAATTTTAAAAATCTAAATCAGACGATTAAAATTTATAAATAACTAACCCGAAATTCACGAAATAGAGACAAACCGTTTCAAATTTTCATAACCTGACTTGAATTTTAAATATTTTCAATGTATACACTGGTGTTTAAAGTATTATCCTTCATTGAAAAATTTGTGTATACTACTCATAAATAAATTTGGGATAAATAAGATAATATAGATATTACGGATACTAAATAATACATTTTTAAAATGGAAGGGACCAAATAATGCACATTTTATATGTAAGGGACTAAAAAAATCATTTTAAAATGTAAGGGACCAAAAAAATTATTTGACCAAATATAAGGGACCAAAGATATGATTTAATCTAAAACTAATCTATAACTACACAACTATAGTGTATAAGGTATCGTTCCCACAAAATAGTTGTTTGAGATGATAAATGTGTGTGAGATTGATATTTATCTACTCCGAATTTCTAGTAGTTTAAGACTATAAACTAAAGAAAACTAAAAACTAACAAAACTAAACTAAGTAAAATAAACAAAACATAATAAAAACAATATAAGATGAGTAGTTGGTCCAAGATCATGGTAAAACTAAAGTAAAAGATAACAATGATAGTAAAAACGTGATTCAACCACCTCAAGATCCAAATGGCCATTTATAAGCAATTCCCCACAAGTAATGTTGATAAATCATGGAATAACAAAGTTATGCTATGGTTGAAACAATTAGTGCTTAGGGGTCAAATAATAACGCTTCTTGTGATTTACGTTCAATCAAGGTCATCAATCTTAATTCAATTTCAAACTAGAGTATAGGGACCTAATCCCAAAATACACAATTGGGCTAGAGTCATCAATCCTAACCAATTGTCCTTGTTCTTACTCAATGAACATTAATCCCTTGGGTTTGAAAGCAAGAAATACATGAAGAAAAAAAGATTACTTAAAACCCAATAACAACCAAGCCCAAGATCTCAAACCCAAAGCATGCAAACTCATAAGCAAAACTCAAAACATTAAGCCCATTAACAAGACAAACTAAAAGTACAAACCCAAAACAAAATCATGCTACCCAATTAATTATCAACACAATTGCATACAACCCAATTATAAATGTACATGAAAACCAAGAATTAAGGGTAAAGATCACAAGCTCATAAGCAAGAACACAATACAAATTTAAACCTATGAAGAAAAGAGAAGCTTTTATCCAAGAACACAAAGATAAAGCAAACCCAATTTCTAAAGTTCAAACTTCATAATAATTGCAATATGCCAAGAATGATCCATCCCTAATTCTTGAATTTTCACTACCCTCTATGACTTAGAGGGGTGAAAGTCCCTAGAGGGACCTTGGAACAAAATGAATCTAAGATCAAACATGAGTGTTGTTGGATCCTGTTTAGACATTTAATTCTAAATTAATGCAGCGGATTATCCTAAACTATAAGAACCGGGGTCTTACCCTCGACGCGTAATCGGTTGCGCTCGCACTTGGATCCTTTTGGGAAGATTGCGTTTCGTCTTTCTCTGGCACTTCCCGGAAGTGTCCTCCACAATCAAGCACTGGAGCTCTTCGGTGCTAGTATAAAATTCCTGTAAAGAAATTTTGTTTTGGAAGAGAGAGAATTTTTCTAGAGAGAAAAGAGAAGCAAGATTTTCAGAAAACTATTTTCCCGTTTTTAAAATCTCTCTGCCAATTTTCTCTCGCAAATTCTCTTTTATAAAAGAAATCTGATTACTTGACCCATGGATCAAACCATTTACCCATGGATCAGACTGATGGGTCTAGAACCTCAATTGCAACTAGGTCCCTTGATTTGTCAGTCTATCTCAATTCTTCCTGAGTAATTAATTAACTATTAATTAATACCCCAAAACTTCTTAATAATATTTAATTAAACTATTTAATTTAATATTATTCTTCTAAGTATAACAATTATACCTAGTATCGTCAAGAATCTTCAAACTCACTTACGTGCAATCCTGTAGGTCCATTCCAAATTGACAATGGATAAATTAATCTCATAGATTAATCCATAAATCATCAGTGGCCTCTAGCAAGACATGATGACTACTCAATTTAGAATGGATGGTCGAATGATGATTCAACGCAACCTTTCTAAGCATACTATGTACGATCCTCTACATCGATATCCCGTTTAGCATAAGGCATGGAACCATCATCCTTATTAAGCTAAACGTTTACTTGATCTCTCAGTGACACTGATTCTATTCAAGCAAATGATAACAATTATCAATTCTCGGGCATGGCCATGCACTTCTCAGTTCACTATCAAGTGGCCCGGATATCATCTCTCACTTAAGAGAGATTTGTAGTCCCATCACTTCACATACATATCTTAACGTGACTCATAGTGTACCCAATCATACCCGTACTTGGCAACCTGTTACAGTCTCGTTAGGCGTATGTCAAAGAACACCACAATTCACCTAAGACCATGCAGTGATTTCTAGTCTAAGGATCCATGTACGAGTATACTCGAAAAGAATCACTCATGATCTATCAGTCCATGGAGTGTTTCTTTTGGCGGATTGTTTTCATGAAATTAAATATGCACAAGAATATTACATTCATGAAATTAACTCATCAGATAAATAATCAATCAAACGACTTACATAAATAACCCTCAAAGTTTATTTACATAAATAGCCCTCATTAGGTCACATACACCAACAAGTGTGTGTAGAGAGAGGTGAAGAAGTGTGCGTTTCTTTTTCCCTAAGAAACTAAGGTTCAATTGCTAAAAACTAACTAATGGTGTAAAAGTGAATTTTACCTCAGATCTTAGGCCATAACAAAGCTCTCCAGGGCTAAAAATGGTAAATTAAAAGTTTAAAAACAAGTAAGGACAAATTGGACTTTCAGCATTTCTTGGAGGCGGGGAACAGGCACAGGCGCCTACTGGTCGCCTAGGACAGACGACAGACGGTAGCCAGGCGCTAGAGCCTGCTCCTCGTCTCTTTCCCTTTTTTCACTTCTTGTCCAATTCTTCTCCATTTTTGCTCATTTTCTTTATGTTTCTTCTATTTTCTCCAAAAGTCTTCAAATTTTGCAAACCTCATCATTTATAGCCTCTTACCGCAAAGTCACGCAAATTCAATTATAAGTTCACTATTAAGCTCAAAATGGATATCATTTCTCATGAAAATCAACTAAAATATAACTAAAGGTGTATGATTTTGACTCATAAAAAGGTATAAATTTGAGTCACATCAGGTGAAAACACTCAAAACAACAGATAGGGGCGCATGAATGTTAACCCTCTCATGTGAGTGAAGGGATGGGTGATGTGGCTTATGGTGGTTTAGATCTCACACGAACACAGTGTCAAGTTCAACCTACAATTTTAGACAAAATTTAGAGAGAGAATTTATGAAAGGTTTAACACGAAAAAACTTCAATATTATTCAACAGTCTACCTATTTTCAAAACTATGGGGTACCTTATATAGGCTACAATAACCTCTCTTCCTTATGTAGAAAGGAATCACTCAATCCTAATGAAAGAGTGATTGTAAAATAAAATCCTACAATAACTCTAACAAAGCCTTATAGTTCAGCCACTTAGAGTGTATTACAAGACAAAAACAAATCCTACTACAGAAGGGAAAACTCAGCTAATCCTATTAGAAATAGGTACACTTACAAAACCTTCTTGAACTATGAAACATAAAAACAATCCTAATAGAATAGGGTTTTAGGAGGTCTTTGAATTGGACCTTGATGATGTATGGGATTCCACGAAATCCTTCATCATTTTGGCCCAATTGACTAATGGATCCCTCTTGTAGAGGTTTGGATCCACAGTCTGGCTCCCTGAAGAGGAATTCGCATTTCCCCTTGTATCCATGGAGGTTTGCGCATTTCTTGAGGGAGTGGAGGAAGGTGCAAAACTTTCCTTTGCTTATGGAGTTTGATCTCTTCTTATGTCCTCATCACAATCCCTCTCTCTTTACAATTTTAGTGACTAGTGAGAGAGTGTTTCCTTATGCTTAAAGAAAACTATATGTGACTAGATATTTCTATATCTACAAGATCTAGCATTTATTAAATAATACAACTAAAGGAAACTTGGATTTTGACTAGATCTTACTATATATTACAATATTTAGTCTTTATTAACTAACAACAAATTAGGAAACTAAATCTAAACTTCAAGAAAAGGAAAGTGGTGTGGAGTAGGGGTGTTCACAGATCGGATTGACCGGATTTTGCATCAATCCCGAACCAATCCAACATACGGATTTGAAATTGTTCTATCCGTAATGGACTGGTTTTATTCCCCATCCAATCCACTTTGGACGGTCCGGATTGACCGGATTGACAATCTTGTAATTTCACACCTTCTTCTTCTGTGTATCAATCTTTTTCTTCAAGCCACAACAACTTACAACAAGAGAGCTCAATGAATGAACTTAGTGGTTGTGAAAACAAGAAAAGTTGGAATTAATTGAACATTGAAATCCTTAAACTAGATCTCTATATGGAAACTGGCATCATCTGATCAGAAGTTTCAGAACTGTGGGAAGAAGAACAAGAAAAACATCAAAAGATCATATCAAATTTGACACAAAACCTGACCTTTTTTCTCTCTAATAAGTAAAACTCTACAAGACAACTAACTGGAACAGAGAAGCCAACCTTATGGCTTCTGTCTCTTAAAATCATTCATCTTTGACATTATGACTGCTAAATGAAGCAACCATAAGCCTATTTAACCATAACGTAGAGATATAAATGGAAATTAGTAGTTATTGAACACTGATGCTTTATAATCATGTTAACATGTATTACAACTTACCAACACTAACTTTGAATTTTAATGACACTAAACATAAAGTATTAATATATATACATATAAACTAATATTATTATTAATTAAATATATATACAGATCCGGATTGACGGCCAATTTTTTACGGTAAATCCAGAATCCAATCCAAAATGACCGGTTTTCAATTTATGAATCTGCTGGATTAAAAATTAAAATAAAATCCATCCATGAATCCGATCTACGGATCGGATTGATCAAGATCAATCCGATCCGTGAACACCCCTAGTGTGGAGATTGAGGAGAACCACGACTTATCCCTTAAGTAACATGTTTTCTAGATGATTCCCTTAAGTGGTGTGTCTTCTAGAAGGCTCTCCTTCAAATGGTCGCCCCTTTGACTCCCTCAATCTCTTCTCTTGGATTTTGACTTTAACTAATGGGCTTCTCAAAAGGTGAAACTAATCATATTGGATCAAACTTAATCCAATTTGATCTAAAAATCCTTTTGATGGCCTAAGACTCTTCAAATAAAAATAAATGGCCAAAATACAAGTGGCCCAAAAACATAATAAAATTGGAGAAAACTAATAAATTACAAATACTTAATATAATGACCATCTTAAGGAGGAACTTGTCTTGAATGACAAGTTCTTATAATGACAACTTGTCTTTTGATGGCCCGAGACTCTTCAAATAAAAATAAATGGTCAAAATACAAGTGGCCCAAAAACATAATAAAATTGGAGAAAACTAATAAATTACAAATACTTAATATAATGACCATCTTGAGGAGGAACTTGTCTTGGATGACAAGTTCTTATTTTGAGCAATTCTTGGACTATTATATTAAGACCTTTTGAGTAGCTTTCTCTTTATTTTGACTTTTGCTCTTGTTGATGGGTCAAACTAGATAAATCTAGTGGATTTATTGAGGAACACTCTTGGGTCTTCTTTAAGCAATTTTAAATAAGTCATTTGTGAGAATGTTGGGGTTTATTTTGCCCAAGAGTGTCTCATCGTAGAACTTTTTGACCTTATTTAGCCCAACTTCATCTTGAAAGAATCTCTTTAATCCAACTTGGGCTAAAAACCTTAGTTTTGATCCAAAAATGTAGAGAACATTCTTGGAATTATCTTGTATAGCATATCTAAGGTCAAGTGGTGTGAGTTGGGACCTTAAGATCACGTCACAAACAATAAAATATATATAATTTATTTTTGATTCAACATATTTTTAATATTTTAATTTCATTATTTTATCAAATAAAGAATGTATCATTTTTTTTTAAGGTTGGAATGTTTTTTAATCCCTCATAATAGGGATCGTATCGCTTTTGGTCCCTCTTCAAATTTTTACAATTGAAATAGCCTCGCTTTTTTTTTATAAGTAATCTTAGTCTTTTTTAACGAAAAATTGAAGCAACTAACATTTAAGTTGTTTGGTTCAACTTGATTTAAAATTATTTTAATTTTTTTAATAAAATAACAACTTTAAATTACAAAATATCCAACAAAATTTATCCTACAACTCCACGACCATAATGCACCGTATACGTAAATTATACTTATATACTCGGTTGAGCGGTATAATTTGGGGAAGCGGGGCCAACACCCGAGTCCGTCGGCAGTCTACGGATAAAGCTAGCAGTCGGGTTCCGTAACGGGAATTCTCCATATTTTAAAAGCTTTAATATGGCGACTTGTTGCGATTCGACGGCGAACTGGTGGCAGACGATGCCAAAAGTGGAACTTCACGCCCATCTAAATGGGTCCATCAGGGACACTACTCTACTGTACATAAGTTCTTCCCCACTCAACTCATTCCTTTTGTGGTCTTGCGAAGAAAGAAGACATCTGTGAATACCTTCTAATGTGTTGTGCTTATTATCGCCCACTTACATAACTGATAAAATTGGTAGCTTTTTTGAATTTGTTGTCAGTTCATGTCTACCTTCAGTTTCTGTGTCGATCTTTCAATGTTGGTTGCTTTATGTGTTGATTTCTTTAGTTTATTTTATCAATACTTACTGGGGTGAGTCCTCGCTGGACAGGGAGCTAGCAAGAGAACTGGGGGAAAAGGGAAGTATAATTTTCTCGGATGTGGAGCAGGTTATTTTGAAAAGTATGTGCAGTTTTACTTGGCTTTTAACAATATCAGCATTTTGTTCCAAGGAATTCACAATTTCGGCAGGAATGAAGTATTTCTTTGTTTCAGATGATCGTTCGCTTGTTGAGGTGTTCAAGTTGTTTGATTTGATCCACCTAATTACCACTGACCACAAAACTGTTACAAGAATTACTAAAGAGGTAGCATTGTCTGTCGAAGATTGCAATTGTGTTGTGTTTTTTAGGCAATGATATTGTTCATGTTTTGGTTTATAGGTTGTTGAAGATTTTGCTGCTGAGAATGTTGTGTATTTGGAATTGAGAACTACTCCAAAGGTAACACTGCATGTAAATACAGAAGGGTTATCAAGTTATCGTACTTTTTGAACTACTGTTAGAAAATTTAGTGTTTGTTTGGTCTAGAGTTGATCTGTTTCTTAACTATTTATCAATTATTCATGTTTTAGCTTTCTAATCTATGTTCTCTTTTTGACATAAAATTTTGTTTTGTCACGA
Organism: Knoxia roxburghii; assembly: GCA_030378225.1. Classification (NCBI taxonomy): domain Eukaryota; kingdom Viridiplantae; phylum Streptophyta; class Magnoliopsida; order Gentianales; family Rubiaceae; genus Knoxia; species Knoxia roxburghii. The sequence continues at coordinate 35,248,941 of CM059420.1, read as the reverse complement.
AATAGCGGAATGCCTCAATAGGAATGAGCAAAGAGTCTTACTTGCAAGCTGTTTTGGAAGGTCTGAAGGCTGTAAAAAATGTTGATGTTGATTTTGGTCAAAAACTAGATGGAGAAACAACTGGGAGTTCTCATCCTACAAATGATATGTGCAGTGTAACTGACAAGAAAAAGATATTTGTGAGACTCCTTTTGAGTATTGACAGGCGTGAGTCAACTGAAGCTGCAATGGAAACTGTACGTTAACAATATAAGATGTTTGAGATTTATTTATTCTTCAGAGGCAATTGATCTTAACTCTCTCTTTTCTTTGACAAGGTTAAGCTTGCCACACAAATGAAGCATTTAGGGGTTGTGGGAATTGACCTTTCAGGAAATCCCGTCATTGGTGAATGGTACTGTTTCTTTTAAAAAGTAAAACAATACAGAATTTGTTATGACTAAATTTTGCAGATAAATAACAAAAATCTCACATCATTGTTCAAAACTGGGGAAAGTGTGTTGCAAAGTACTTTGTATTTGCATCCTTGTTGAAATCTATGAAAATTAAACAATTTGAATGTGTTGTCATTACTTTTCTCTGATTATTTTGTTTTCAGAGATTCAAATTTACAATATCATTTGAAATTGAAGATAACATTTTTAGGAATACACTATGTTGAAATTTACATCCTGTTTTAAATCTAGGAAAACGTTTTTACCTGCTTTGAAGTATGCTAAAGCGGAAGGACTTTCAGTAACTCTGCATTGTGGGGAGGTTCTTTCAGCTTGTCCCTGTTACTCTATCTTTTGTTGCAGTTTTGTTGCTAGTCATTCTGACTAGCTTTCCTGTAACTTAGTGCGTCTAGGTACCCAATGCAGAGGAAGTTCATGCCATGTTAGATTTTATTCCTGGAAGGATTGGCCATGCTTGTTTCCTGGAAGAAGATCATTGGAGAAAGTTGAAATCATCTAAGATTCCGGTGGGTACTTCATTATATTTTGGCATGCAGGCACGCAAGTTTAGTTGTTCAACTGGATGTATAGATAGTTCTTGTTCAAGTTCACTAGGGAAATGGATGAATTTATTGTAGGATATGGATAGTAGATTTTCTCTTAGTGATTGCTTATGATTGTAAGAGGACTCAGCTTCACCATCCTCTTGGAACCTCTTGTACTGGGAGGAGAGTGAGAATTCAAATCAGAGTTCCTCCCAGCCTTCTATATAGCAGAAAGATGAACAGGATATCATTGTTGTCTCTTATTTTCTGGTCCTCTGCCAAATGCTTGTATTTGTCATGACCATGGCTGACTAAAGAAAATGGAGGATGTTATTGCAGGATTTGGATAGTAGCTTTTCTTTTGGTCATTGCTTATGATTGTAGGAGAACTCAGCTTCACCATTCTATTGGAACCTCTTTTCCTGGGGGAGATAACAACTTTGAATTAGAGTTAGATTTCAGCAGATTAGTTTTCTTTTTCGCTTTCCGGCGTCTTTAATAGCAAAATGATGATCAGGATCCCGTTTCTTTCTCTTATTTTCTGGTGCTTAACCAAATCCTTTTATCTGTAACTGGTATGGCTCATTTTCTCAACTTTCATTCTCCTCTATTGTGGCAGGTTGAAATTTGTCTGACTTCAAACATTACAACAGAAACAATATCGTCCTTGGATGCCCACCATTTTGGTATATCTTCTCCACCATAACATCTTTTCTCAGTTACTTCTGGACAATAACTTGGTTATACTTGTTATTTATAAGTATTTCCACTTACATAACCATAATTTTCCTTGTCTTAGTTGATTTGTATGAATCAAAACATCCAATTACACTCTGCACTGATGACAGTGGGGTGTTCTCTACTAGTTTGTCAAATGAATTCATCCTTGCTGCTTCCACATTTGGTGAGAATCATTTTTCCTGCTGCAGAATGTGATTAGTAGTTATATCCATCTTCCATCTGAATTTGATCCCCACTTATTTCAACTGTTACCAAGGTATTAAGAAGAAAGAAATGTATAAAATTGCAAGAGATGCCATTAACTTCATTTTCGCGGGCGATGGAGTTAAACAGAAGTTGCAGGAGATATTTGCATCAGCATCTATAGAGCTGGATATGGAAAATAATTAGTATTCTTTTCTTTTCTGTCAAGAGGATTGGGTTTATTCATGGACCATGGTTAATATAGTAATCCTATGTTCCTAAAGATCCTGTTTTGATATTCTGACTGGACCCTTGTCGGGAGCCAAGGGCAGGAATCAATCCCCTCCCCTTGTCCTCTTGCAATTCTAGTCTTATCACAGTTTTAGAGATGACTATGTATTATTCTTGCTGTTTATTTGCCTTTGTCTTGAGGAATGGCTCCCTGCAGGCTTGAAGCCCCTAGTTAATTGATCTTACCATAAATAATAATAATAATAATAATAATAATAATAATAATAATAATAATAATAATAATAATAATAATTCTTAGAATTGTCCATCTATTAAGACCTTATAAATTATCAGGGATATTATATTCCTGTTTAAGACTATTTTTAATAGCCTGTTTTTCTTTTCCTAAATTCATTAGAAAAGGTGATAAACTGGTTAGAATAAAATTACGTAAATTCATAGTGGGATTTGATATTTTGTTTATGAAAACAACATTTTTTGTAATTACTGTCTAATAAATTTGGCTGTATGTTATATTTTTAAAGGGTTAAAAACTTGATAGTCATTAAATTTATTCAATTGTATACGACAAATTATATGGTACTATTATAGTAATACAATGCTATTGTACTCGATGCGGGTTTTATATAGGGAGCGGGTTTAATTAGTAGTCTCCACGTTTTTTTTTTAATTGAGGCGGTTTGTCTGGATTTTATTTTCTCACGCGCGTTTTGATACCCAACTAATCACATTCTATATATAAGGCGTCTGTTTTTTCGTTTTAAAATACTGCATTCATTCAATTTATCACATATCGTTTATATCGTTCATTTTTTTTTCTCGCCAAATTGATCTTCAACTACTGCAGATTGTTCGGATTCCAGGTATTTGAACTTATAATCGTTATTTTTGTGATCGGATCGCAAGTATCGTTCGATTTTTGTTGTTTTTGTTGCTGAAGTTATTGCTTTTTTTTTTTTCCTGATATTTTGCTTTCTCGATCGTTTACAATGGAGATTTGTGATCTCGTTAGTAAATTTGATCGATCAGATTGCAGGTATGGTGGTTTTTTTCTTGTTTTTGTTGCTGAAGCTAAATGTTTTTCGCTCTTTTGTTATATTTTGATTTCTCGTTAATATTTCGTTTAGAATGGAGATTTGTGATCGCTTTAGTAATGTTGATCGATCGGATGATGATTTGTTCGGAAGTGATTGTAATGTGTTGAACGGAGATGTTGCGATGATTTTTTATTTTATGATTTGGAGATACGATAGAACCTGAATACCTGTTCTGTTTTTTTTGGACTTGCAGTGAATTTTTGTAGAGGAGATGATAATCCATCGGATGAGATTTCTGTTTTGAAAGATGTTGTTTTTTATGAATGTTGGTTATGAATTATATAAATTAAAGTGTTTAAGGTATCAATTTGGGTTAGTATGTATATTGTTACACGTTTTTATGATGTAATGAGGAGTTATCGTCGATATAAACTAACATTTTGTATGATATAATATTGAGATATGGTTGATATAAGGTGTCGGTTTTAGTTAGTATGTATATTGTTACACGTTTTTGATGATATAAGGAGGATTTATCGTTGATATAAACTAATGTTTTGTATGATATAATCTTAAGATATGGTTGATATAAGGTATCGGTTTGGGTTAGTATGTATATTGTTACACATTTTTATGATGTAAGGGGGAGTTATTGCTGATATAAACTAACATTTTGTATGATATAATCTTTTTTTTTTTTTTTTTGTGAAATATGTAGGAGGCAAGGAAATATCCAAACTTATTGATAATGCGCTACAAGGAAGTGATGTTATTGCTTCCGGTGAAGGTAATCGTTTGAAGTTACGTTAATTGTTATGTTATGTGATTCTATATTTTTTGTTTTAATAATTGTTTTTTGTTTGTAGGTTCTGGATTATTTGTTGATGATTCAAACAAATCTTTGGTTGGTGAGATTGTTGCGAACGAGAATGCTGCTTTCGATTTATATAATCAGTATGCTTTTAGATTAGGATTTAGTGTTTGAAAAGGTAGAGATCGTAAATCAATGCTTTCTGGAATTAGATATTGGAGGATGTATGAATATAGTAGACAACGTTCTTATTCAGAGATCACTTCTGTATATGTATATATACAAAGGAAAGATGATTATATCATTTGAGACATGAGTTTATATAAAGTAGAACATGAGTTTATATCATGTGGAACATGTGTTTTTATCAATATAACAAGGGGTTGTATCATGTGTACAAGGTAAAGATTTGATTACATCGTTGAAAAATACGAGTTTATATCGAGTAGAATGTGAGTTTATATAATGTAAAGCATGTGTTTATAGCAATATAACAATGGTTAATATCATGTATAAAGAGTAAAAATTTGATTAGTAGTGTTTGAGTAGAGTTTATATCAACAAAAACATGAGTTATATCATATAGAATATTATTTTATATCAACAAAAAAATACAATACAGTAGTCTTTTATATCAACCATATTCCTGATAAAAATAATAGTGTTTCATATCAACAAAAATTGTGTTTATATCAACCAAAATTAAGAATTATATCTACACAATAGTATTTTATATCAACCAAAACACCCAAAGGAGATTTAAAGCTATTAAAGATTATCCACTTAGAATTGAGGAAAATGTGAAAAGAGATGAAAAATGTAAGAAGTAAAGAATTGTATTTCATAAAACTCATCTGATAGAGTACATGATGTGCTCGTTTTATAGAATGTTACTCTAGGTGATAAACATAAGAGATATTGTAGATAAAAGGATTACTTAAGATTCATTATCACAAAATATATCTAGATAAAACTATGAACATGAGAACCTTATCACTCCAAGCATCCTTATCACTCCATATATCCTTATCACTCCACATGTTCAGTGATCGCAGAATTCGAAACACTCTAATAATGTACTAACCACCACCATTAATTATGAAGAACCAAGCCTTGTGATAGCAGAAAATGAAAAATTATGGCACCATATATCGGAACAGGTCATCGGAGAGGAGGCGATCGAGACGTCCATCGAGACATCAAGAAGAGTGGAAAGGAGGCGCCAAAAATTCCGAAGTCGAAGAAGAGGAAGCGCGACAGAGCCGGCGCGATAGAGCCAAAGGAGATCCGAGCGAGGGAAGGTGGCGGCGTGAGAGAGAGAGAGAGAGAGAGAGAGAGAGAGAGGTGGAGGGTTGGAGAAAAAAAAAAGAAAAAAAGCGTGTGTTGCGACTGGTGGAAGGTGAAAAATTAGGGCGGGTACAATAGCATCATACTACTACAGTAGTACTGTATACGAATTGATCGTATACTTTTGGCCATCGAAATTAACATTAATAGTCATTTTGTTAACTTATTCTGTTTATACTAACAGATCCAATGATAAATTTGACAATTTACCCACCATCACAACCCTTCTTTGCCACCACCGTTGCCGCCGTTCGTCTAATTTTCCTTCTTTTTGGGATCATCTTATTCCTCATTCACCATCACCATCACTGAAACCAATATATTCATCTCCTCTAAAAATACATAAACCAAAAATATAAAACTTACAACAACTTAGCCCATCACATGGGTTATTTGAATTTGACGAGTCCCAGTAATCTTGTCAAATTTTCTACCTTGAATTTGTTGTCAAACTGGTCCTTGAGACCCGTTCATGATTTAATTAAATCTGGTTGTGGTCTATATTGATTTTTTTTTTTTTTTTTTGCTTCCTAGGTTATGGATTTGGTGGGTGCATGGTTGATATAGTGACAAGGGGGCGACATGGAGAATCAATCAGGTTCTGTTTGTCCACCGGGGCACGATCCACTGGAAGATGAGTTGCTACCATGGGAAGACCAAAAATCGTAATTGCGCTTAGTGGTAAGAATTTTATTTGGTGAAGGCTAATTATTTTAGTCAGAATATCGGTCCCACCTGAAGGAAAACAGAACAAGCTCGGGCTAAATTGAAAACCTCACTTTCGTGCAATGCATTCCAGAATCGGAAGCTTTCGACAAAGCTCAGGCTCAAATTCATTTTCCTATGAACGGATCTAGGCTTATACTTATTTAATTTATTAACCGGGACATGAAAGATACAATCTTTAATTAAAGCAGAAAGTTCAAAGATTATACCTTTGTAGCGAAGTCCCTAGCAAATAGAAAACCAAAAACTGAAAATCCTGCTGTTTACCGCCTAGGACCAATCACGAGAGAATCCCGATAACAACTCCGTCTCTACCTCGAAATCGCATGGACGACTATCCAAAAGGTAGCTAAGACACTAAGGAAGAGATCCATATGAGACCCACTTCCAAAAACTCGTCAGATCCTCAGCAGATCGTTGCCCGAAGATTACTGCGCTTATTTACCGCCTGACTGCGAAATCCACTCGAAATCTGAAGAATAACTCCAATTCGACTCCGAACTAGTGTGGGCTAGTGTCTACGGAGTAGCCCAAGGCAAAATGAAGAAATCCCAAGAAACCCACTTCAAGAATCACACAAATCTGAAAAAACAGATTTAGCCCGGGAACTTAACCCAATCTGAAAATCCACACCAAAAGTGTCTGGAATGTGTTCCTGCTCGTAGATCTAGACTCTAGCGATCTAAGAAGATCAAGCTAGAGGATCAACACAACAAGAATTAACAAACCCACTTCAAAAGGAGCAAAGCCGCCGCCACGAAAATAAACCAAACGCCGGCCGATCAATTTCCGGCGAACAAAACCCGGCGGCCGAGAAAACCAATCAAAGGCAGTAGCTTTTTACTCCAAAAGTGGTGATCTAGGATTCTCTAGGTTATGGGATTTTAGGATTCTCGAAGAAGAATGCTCTAAAGTCGACTTAAAAGCTACTAAGAAAGTTGAAAGCATCTCTTTCTAGACTTAACTTTCTCTCACTAGGCAAATGCCTCTATGGTTTCTAATGTCTTGTAAATTGCCTAACAAGGGATATTTATAGTGAGCTTCTAAGGAGACCTAATGGGCTTTTGAGTTGGGCCTTTTAGTTTGATTTTCGTTGACCCCTTAGTCTTTCCTAGACTAGTCAACTCCAATCTATCCTTTCGAATTAAATCTTTAACCCACTTCGTTAATTTAATTTAATCGAACCCTTTGGATTAATTAATTCATATAGAATTAATTTTATTAATCCACTTTGTCAATCAAATATTAATTAAACCTTTACGATTAATTAATCCACTTTATCGATTAGTCAAACGCATAATTAGTCATACCACTAACGGACCAATTATGGAACTACCGCTCAAAAATGACTTTACATCACGCCACTATATTTTCTTCTATCTTCCCACATTAAAGATCTAGTGCTCGTCGGTTTATCAATTTACTGACAAACTAATTCACCGACTTCTTGGTTTCCGAGATTAGTACCACTCGACCTTTTTATTATACCAGACATAAAGTCCATCGGCCGGGTTTAGTATAACAAACCTTTCGAACTCACCTCGGGAGCACCATCAATCCGGCGAACCGGTACATGGATTCCTCCGACTAGCAATGGCACGTAAGAAGCTAAACACTGCATACCCAATCTACCGAGGTATAGGCCTCAATTGACCGCACTCTTTGGCAAATCAAAGCATACGATATCCAACTCTCACGCCCGTCCCAATCTCAGGATTGAGAGACGGAATACTAGGACCGAATTGACTATGCCAATCAGTATAAGTCAATTCTATCCAAACCGGTCGTGCTCAATATACCCCGGGCATGTCCATGTGATTTAATTAGTCCAGATAAACTAATTCCTGTTGGAGTAGAATACGTAAGCTATGCTTGTATTGTACAGTTTCCCAGTTTAATATATCGATTTGTGTTTCAGTCATATCTGGTTGTGCATTTATCGTCCATTTATATTATGTAAGTAGATGATGAGGTGTCTGGTGCGACACAGTAGATCTCATCATTGGTTGAAAGACATAATATATAAATGAGGTTCGTAACCGAGACAGCTTTGGACAAACTGTCGGTCTAGGTTATTATGTGATTCAGATAATTAGTTTGTCTAAACTAATTGAATCATATAGATATGCCCGGGGCATATTGAACTTGACTCTTAGGAATGATTTGTCTTGTACTGATTTAATAGACAAATCGATCCTTGTATTCTATCTCTAAATCCCTAGACTCAAGTGGGCATGAGGATTAGACATAGTGTACTTTGATCTGCCAATGGGTGAGGTCAAATGTGGCCAATAGTCTCGGTGGGTTGGGTGCGCGTGTTTAGTTACTTGGTGTGCTGCTGCTTGTCGAAAGGAAACCATATACCGGTGCGTCCGGGGTGATGGTGCTCCCGAGATGAGCTCGAAATGTTTATTATACTAAACCCGGCCGGTGGACTTATGTCCGGTATAGTAAAAAGGTCGAGTGGTACTAGTCTCGGAATTAAAGAAGTTGATGAATTAATTTATCAGTAAATTAATGAATTAATGAGCACTATATCTTTGATGTGGGGAGATTATGAATATAATTTAATTAAGTTGTTCCGGAAGCAATTCTGGTGTAGGTTGGTAGTGCCATAATTAATCCGTTAGTGGTACGATTAATTATGTACTGGGTTGTTGACAAAGGTAGATTTAATTAATTGAGAAATTAATTAATCCTTGTGTCAGTTGGTTGTGAATCATCCCAGGAACTGGTTTGGGATAAGTGAATCCCTGTGTCAGTTGGGAGTGATTCATCCCAGGAACTGGATTGGGATTAGTGAATCCCTGTGACAGTTGGGAGTGTATCAGTCCAGGAACAGGATTGAAGGAAAACAGAAACCCAGTAGGAAGACCAATCCTATTCCAACTTGGAGTCTCTCTTGTAACTCTATAAATAGACAAGGGATCAGTCATTCAAGATATACAATAACACAAGTAATCCACAGGATTTCTAGAGAGAGAAAATTCTAGAGAGAGAAAACGTTTCTCTCTCCAAGTCGAATTTTCAAGAAAGTGTGCGGCTGGTTTTTGGGTTTCTAATGGCTGAAATTTTGGCCTTGGTCTATACCAGCTGCGCGTAGCTTTCTCTCTCTGCGGGCGGTGCGTTTATAGTACGTGCCAGGTGCTGCGGGGCTAGAGTTTTCTAGCAGGTGGATTGTGATGAGTAGCTGATCAATTGACTTCTAGTTCGTTGCCCACACAACGTGAAGTCATAGTCTTGAGGCATACAAGAGAATCACCAAGTGCACGCTTCAAAGGTACTTTTCTAAGATTCCGCTTTAATAGAAATTTTTGTTGCGTGGTAAATCGAGCAAGCGCAGACCCAAATCCTACCAAAATTCTTTCAATTGGTATCAGAGCCTGGTTTAGGGGGTTCTGTGCTTGTTCAATTTATTACATGGTTTTATTTGCAGGTGGTTTAGAATCCCGACTATTATGGTTACGTTTATATGGGTTTTAATTAAACTCCGGGACTTGTCCGGATTTAATTTTATTATGAATGTTTGTAATAGTATAACCACGTGCTGGAAGCCGTGTAGGATTAGATTAAATCTGTAGTAGGATTTATTCTATGTAATTTCGATTATTTAATTTTCCTAGAATGCCTTGTAGTAGGAAAATTATTTTTTTTGTAATCGAAGGCGTTATTGTGGGCGACTTGGATTCGTGGATTTTGGGTTATCATGAATTTGAAGAAACCCAGGAAAACCCAGAACGAATTGCAAGAAGACCAAATAGCGTGGGAAAAAGTGAATGAGGAGTTGGCGGCAGGAGGCTACGCCGGCAACGTTTACCGGCAGCAAAATTGCCGGCCGGCAGGCCAAAAAGGCAGCAGCAGGCAGCAGCAGCGCGCAGCAGTCGCTGCACGCAGCAGCTGCTGCGCGCTGCTGCTAGGCGTGCAGGGCCGCGCGCACGGCCCGGGCGGGCCGGGCGCGCGCATGGCCCGGGCGGGCTGTGCGCGCGCGCGCGGGCGCTGGGCTGCGCTCGCTGGCCGCGCGCGCAGTGCCACGCGCACGGCCCGTGCGGGCGGTGCGCTCGGGCAGCGCGGCCCTCGGGCTGGGCTGCGGCCCGGGCGGCCCGTTCGGGCTGTTCGGGCTGTTTTTGGCCCGTTTTTCCTCTAGTTTTCATTTTTTTGAAGTTCAAGACTCTCTCCATCGAGTGATGTGGCGGGACACGAGATCAAGGCAAATGATGGAAGCAATTAAAACCATAATAGTCGGGGAATTTATTTTTTCGAATTTATTTCCCGTATTTATTGTTTTAATTTTTATGCTTTATTTTTATGCTGTATTTTAGATGCATGAATTAAAGCATGTCTGGTTTTATGGTTGCACATAACTTAGGTTAGATAATTGCATGTTAAAACCGGAAAAACCCTCAATTTGGAAATCTAAGTGGGAGCGGGTTGTGTTATATCCCCATGGCCACCATTACGGGTTCATATGCGATGTGGGTGGGCTTGCGCGTTGGCATTAGGGCCTTCCTCCATTCGGATGAGTCCAACCCCGAGATCGCTAGACTATGAGCTTCTGAGTAAGATGACTAGATCGAGTTTAACTAGGAGAAATGCGACACCCTCTCCATCTGAGGCGCACTATCCTGAGGTAACAAACTCAGAAGTCACGTAATGGCATACACTTAGTGTACGATCTGTAGTATTCCTCCCGCGAGGTTACGCTGCTTACTTGTACGGCTGAAAGCACTAACTATTAGCTACATTGATCAAAAGATCGTTGGTCAGATAGTGTAGTTAATGAACTTGGTTCTTCTCAAACGAATGTGGGTTAGCGTAAACGTCCACACTGCGTGGCTTGCGAGAATCCCGGTGGATGAGATGTTGGTGGATTAAATTATTGTTTTGAGGGAATCAATAATTAATTGGATTTTCATGTTTTCGAAAATTCTAGCATATATAACTGAAACACTGTTTGTTTACTTTCCAGTTTAAATCGATATGGCATTCAATCCTTTAGCTGCTATCTTGAAAAACAACAACTTAACTGGAACTAATAATGTCGATGGAAGTCGTAACTTGGACATTGTCCTTAGGGCTGAGAGCGCTCCTGTGAGAGATCGTGTCATTGACATGATTAGTAACATCAACAAGGTTGAGGTAGTGGGAGGCTAAATCGTTGGTGAAACCAAAGCCGATATTGTCCTCCGGAGCTTGCCTCAAAGCTATGAGCGGATTCGGTTGAACTACAACATAAGTAAGATGCTGTGGAGTTCATCTGAGCTCTTGGCAGAGTTGATGGCAACTGAAAGCTATGAGCGGATTCGGTTGAACTACAACATAAGTAAGATGTCGTGGAGTTCATCCGAGCTCTTGGCAGAGTTGATGGCGGCTAAAAGTCTTCTTCAAGAGAAGAAGCGAGCTTTAGTCGCAGTCGAAGCTTTAGAATCTTCTTCTGAGCCTGAGGCTGGAAAGAAGAAGAGAAAGCTCGAGGGAGTAACTAAAAAGGCACAAATTGTGCCTAAGCCAGATATTGCAAAGAAGAAGTCGAAAGACAAGTGCTTCAAGTGCAATAAGACGGGACATTGGAAAGCGGATTGTCCAAAGCTTATAAGTACGATAAATTATGCCTTAATTACTGAGACATGTTTAGCGGCGATTCCCACAGATACTTGGTGTGTGGATTCAGGTGCCACTGACCATGTTTGTAATTCTTTGCAAGGGTTCCAAGTAACCCAGAAGCTTAGAGAAGGCGAATTGGATATCTACTTGGGCGACACTACAAGAGTGTCAGCAGAAGCAGTGGGAGTAGTTAAGTTGAATTTCGAAAATTCTAGCCTGGAGTTAGTTAATTGTCTTTATGTACCGAGTTTTAGAAAGAACTTGATTTCGGTTTCTAAACTCTTGAAGAACGGGTATAAGTTTATTTTTTCTGATGACTGTGTTGTTATTAGAAGAAATGGAAAACTTATTTGTTCTAGTTCATTGGCGGACAATTTGTTTGTGGTTAACTCTAACTCCCCTGTTGCGCAAAACATAGAAATAGATAGCTCAGTATCTAACATTAATAAGAGGAAGAGACCTTCTGAAATGAATCAAACCTATCTTTGGCATCTAAGGCTAGGTCATATAAACCTTAGTAGGATTCAGAGGTTGGTCAATGATGGACCTTTGGGTTCATTAGATATTGACAGTTATGCAACATGCGAATCTTGCTTGGAAGGTAAGATGACCAAGAGACCTTTTAAAGCAAAAGGCTATAAAGCTAAAGAAGTATTAGAGTTGATTCATTCTGACTTGTGTGGACCTATGACGGTCCAGGCACGAGGGGGATATGAGTATTTCGTGACATTCACTGATGATTACTCTAGGTACGGATACATTTACCTAATGCGCCACAAGTCCGAATGTTTTGGCAAGTTCAAAGAGTTTCGGGCAGATGTGGAGAAGCATCATGGTAAGAGTATTAAGACACTGCGTTCAGATCGTGGTGGGAAGTACCTGTCCCATGAATTTCGAGATTACCTCACTAAGGTAGGAATTCAGTCTCAGTTGTCTGCACCTGGCACGCCACAGCAGAATGGTGTAGCAGAAAGGAGGAACCGAACTCTTATGGAAATGGTTAGGTCCATGATGAGCTATAGTGATTTGCCAAGTTCGTTCTGGGGATATGCCTTGGAAACAACAATGTATATTCTTAATCTTGTACCATCTAAAACCGTGCCTTCAACCCCAGTAGAGTTGTGGAACGGGCGGATGCCCAGTCTAAGACATCTCAGAATTTGGGGCTGCCCAGCACATGTGCTTAAGGCAGATACGTCTAAATTAGATGCAAGAACAGAATTAATGCTGTTTGTAGGATATCCTAGAGGAACGAAAGGTGGTCTATTCTATAGTCCTAAAGATCAGAAGGTGGTGGTAAGGACCAACGCTAGATTTTTAGAAGAGGACTATGTCTTAGATCACAAACCCAAGAGTAAAGATAGTACTAGAAGATCTTAGACGACAAACTACTAATCCTGATGCACCAACACAAGTAGATACACCACACACTGCACATGAGATCACAGATGGTGCGCCTACACAGGCGGTGCCTCGTCGTAGTGGGAGGGTTGTAAGACAACCCGACAGGTTCGTTGGCGTGGGAGAGGCTTCAGACCTAGTCCCAGGTGTGCCTGAACCTGACCCAGTTAACTACAATGAGGCACTTCAAGATAAAGATGCAGAATCTTGGCGTAAGGTAATGATATCCGAGATGGGGTCAATGGACCACAATCAAGTCTGGGAGCTTGTGGACCTGCCTCATGGGTTTAAGCCCATTGGATGCAAGTGGGTCTACAAAAGTAAGAGAGGACCTGACGGGAAGGTGGAAACCTTTAAAGCTAGGCTGGTGGCGAAGGGGTATACTCAGAAAGAGGGAATCGATTATGAGGAAACCTTCTCCCCGGAAGCCATGCTTAAGTCGATCCGGATTCTCTTGGCCATAGCTGCTCATATGGATTATGAGATTTGGCAGATGGATGTCAAGACAGCTTTCCTAAACGGAAGTCTTGAGGAAACCATTTTTATGCAGCAACCAGAGGGATTCATTGAAAAAGGTCAAGAGCATAAGGTTTGCAGGCTTAAGAAGTCCATTTATGGACTTAAGCAGGCATCCAGATCTTGGAACATCCGGTTTGATAAGGTAATCCAGTAATTCGGATTTACTCAGTGTCTGGATGAGCAATGTGTGTACCACAGACGTGATGGAAACTCAGTGGTGTTTCTTGTGTTTTACGTAGATGACATTCTATTGATTGGCAACAACAAGAAAGTGTTATCAGACATAAAGGCATGGCTGTCCAAGCAGTTTGATATGAAGGACTTAGGGGAAGCGGAACATATCCTTGGGATCAAGATCATTCGAGATCGTAGGAAAAGTTCAGTAACGCTCTCCCAAGCTTCATACATAGATATGATTCTGGCCCGTTTTACATGCAGAACTCCAAGAAAGGTTTTTTACCTTTCAGACACGGAGTGCATCTATCTAAGGAACAGTCTCCTAAGACTGTTGAGGAGATAGAGGCCATGAAGACAGTTCCATATGCTTCGGCAGTAGGAAGTCTCATGTATGCCATGTTGTGTACGAGGCCTGATATCTGTTATGCCGTTGGCATGGTCAGCAGATATCAGAGTAACCCCCCGGGAAAGCTCATTGGGAGGCAGTAAAATGCATTCTCAAGTATTTGCGCAGAACGAGGGACCAAGTTCTGGTCTATCAGGCGCCTGAGCTGGTACCCCGAGGTTACACAGATTCAGATTTCCAAGGCGACAGGGACAAGAGCAAGTCTACCTGAGGGTATGTGTTTACTCTTGGAGGTGGAGCCATAGTTTGGCGGAGTGTCAAGCAGAAATGCGTGGCAGACTCTACCATGGAGGCTGAGTACGTTGCCGCATCAGAGGCAGCGGAAGAAGCAGTATGGCTCAAAAACTTCCTAGTGGACTTAGATGTGATTCCTGGTTTGCAGCGGTCCATCACGGTATATTGTGATAACAACGGTGCAGTAGCAAACTCGAAGGAACCATGAGCCCACAAGGCGAGTAAACATATACAGCGCAAGTACCACCTGATACGAGACATCGTTAAGAGGGTAGACGTGGTCATGGCTAAGATAGCATCAGAGGATAACCTTGCAGATCTGTTCACGAAAACATTGACTTCTAAAGTCTTTGAGGCTCACGTGAAGGGCATGGGGATCAGATGCTTAGAAGAGCCTTGACAGTTTTTCTAGATAGATAGCAGCAGATTAGGTAGGATTGTATGTAGTTGTATACTTAAAGCACAGCTTAAGTATTAGTGGGAGATTGTTGGAGTAGAATACATAAGCTATGCTTGTATTGTACAGTTTCCCAGTTTAATATATCGATTTGTGTTTCAGTCATATCTGGTTGTGCATTTATCGTCCATTTATATTATGTAAGTAGATGATGAGGTGTCTGGTGCGACACAGTAGATCTCATCATTGGTTGAAAGACATAATATATAAATGAGGTTAGTAACCGAGACAGCTTTGGACAAACTGTCGGTCTAGGTTATTATGTGATTCAGATAATTAGTTTGTCTAAACTAATTGAATCATATAGATATGCCCGGGGCATATTGAACTTGACTCTTAGGAATGATTTGTCTTGTACTGATTTAATAGACAAATCGATCCTTGTATTCTATCTCTAAATCCCTAGACTCAAGTGGGCATGAGGATTAGACATAGTGTACTTTGATCTGCCAATGGGTGAGGTCAAATGTGGCCAATAGTCTCGGTGGGTTGGGTGCGCGTGTTTAGTTACTTGGTGTGCTGCTGCTTGTCGAAAGGAAACCATATACCGGTGCATCCGGGGTGATGGTGCTCCCGAGATGAGCTCGAAATGTTTATTATACTAAACCCGGCCGGTGGACTTATGTCCGGTATAGTAAAAAGGTCGAGTGGTACTAGTCTCGGAATTAAAGAAGTTGATGAATTAATTTATCAGTAAATTAATGAATTAATGAGCACTATATCTTTGATGTGGGGAGATTATGAATATAATTTAATTAAGTTGTTCCGGAAGCAATTCTGGTGTAGGTTGGTAGTGCCATAATTAATCCGTTAGTGGTACGATTAATTATGTACTGGGTTGTTGACAAAGGTAGATTTAATTAATTGAGAAATTAATTAATCCTTGTGTCAGTTGGTTGTGAATCATCCCAGGAACTGGTTTGGGATAAGTGAATCCCTGTGTCAGTTGGGAGTGATTCATCCCAGGAACTGGATTGGGATTAGTGAATCCCTGTGACAGTTGGGAGTGTATCAGTCCAGGAACAGGATTGAAGGAAAACAGAAACCCAGTAGGAAGACCAATCCTATTCCAACTTGGAGTCTCTCTTGTAACTCTATAAATAGACAAGGGATCAGTCATTCAAGATATACAATAACACAAGTAATCCACAGGATTTCTAGAGAGAGAAAATTCTAGAGAGAGAAAACGTTTCTCTCTCCAAGTCGAATTTTCAAGAAAGTGTGCGGCTGGTTTTTGGGTTTCTAGTGGCTGAAATTTTGGCCTTGGTCTATACCAGCTGCGCGTAGCTTTCTCTCTCTGCGGGCGGTGCGTTTATAGTACGTGCCAGGTGTTGCGGGGCTAGAGTTTTCTAGCAGGTGGATTGTGATGAGTAGCTGATCAATTGACTTCTAGTTCGTTGCCCACACAACGTGAAGTCATAGTCTTGAGGCATACAAGAGAATCACCAAGTGCACGCTTCAAAGGTACTTTTCTAAGATTCCGCTTTAATAGAAATTTTTGTTGCGTGGTAAATCGAGCAAGCGCAGACCCAGATCCTACCAAAATTCTTTCAATTCCAAACCACACAATAACCTATACCGATAGTATGTTCAGACTATCTCAGTTACGAGCATACTTTTTATATATCAATACTTTAACCAATAACGGTATCTATTGTATCTTTCCACACCCCGTTATCTAGTTCTATGATATAATAGAACAATTTAATACTGAAATAAAATGATATGTCATCTGTGGATATTAGTTTTTGATACAAGCCATAGCTTTTTTGTATTCAAAACTAACACCACCACCATCGGAAGTTTTTCGATGGGATTGGGAATCAGCAAAACGTTTATCTTTTTGTTGTATTATAGGGTTCTTGTCATTTCTGAAGCTAAAAACCTCGAAAACATTCAATATATCATATCCCTCATTCGATTCAAATCTATTCGATGCATTTGAGTCTAATGGAGGCCTCCATAAGAAAGGTAACAGAAGCATCAGAAGTGATGTTCCTGCTCTTCAACTCACCATAGAACCCATCTCAGCAATCATCGCTCTCTGCCAAGAATCTGCATCTTTATCCTGAAGAGCCTCATTGTAGCTAACTGGGTATGGTTCATGAGCGCCAGGGATAAAGTCCGAAGACTCACCCAAACCTATGTACCTCTCAGGTTGTCTAGCAACCCTCCCACTACGACGAGGCGCAGCCTGTGTAAGAGCATCATCTGTGATAGTGTGTGCAGTCTCTTGTGGTGTGTCTTCCTGTACTTGTGCATCTGGAATAATGGACTGACTTCTAAGCTCTTCCAATACTACCTTGCTGCTTGACTTGTGATCTAAAATATAGTTCTCCTCAAGAAATCTGGCATTGGTGCTCACCACCACCTTCTGATCCTGAGGACTATAAAATAGACCACCTCTCGTTCCTTTGGGGTAGCCTACAAACAGCATAACTTTTGATCTCGAATCTAACTTACCTGTATCTGTCTTGAGCACATGTGCTGGACAACCCCAAATCCTGAGATGTCTTAGACTAGGCTTTCGCCCAGTCCACAACTCTAGGGGTGTCGTAGGCACAGATTTAGATGGCACGAGATTAAGGAGGTAATATGCTGTCTCTAAGGCATAACCCCAAAACGAGGTAGTCAACTCACTATAACTTATCATTGATTTAACCATATCCATAAGAGTCATGTTCCTCCTCTCTGCTACACCATTCTGTTGGGGTGTGCTAGGTGCAAACAACTGGGTCTGAATACCCTCCTCTGAAAAATAGGACCTAAATTCACTAGAGAGGTATTCGCCACCGCGATCAGATCGCAAGGCCTTGATACTCTTACCCAGATGGTTCTCCACCTCAGCCTTAAACTCTTTGAACTTGCCAAAGCATTCAGACTTGTGGCACATCAGGTATATGTATCCATATCTAGAGTAATCATCCGTGAAAGTCATGAAATACTCATAACCACCTCTAGCCTGAACTGACATAGGCCCACACACGTCAGAATGAATCAACTCTAAAACCTCCTTGGCCCTATACCCCTTTGCCTTGAAAGGCCTCTTGGTCATCTTACCCTCCAAGCATGACTCACAGGTTGGATAGCTGTCAGTATCCAATGAGTCCAAAGACCCATTATTGACCAACCTTTGAATCCTACTAAGGTTGATGTGACCGAGTCTCAGGTGCCAAAGATGAGTTTGATTCAAAGGGGAAGACTCCTTTCTCTTACTATGATTCGGTGATGAGTTATTAGTTTCTGTGTTTTGCATTACTGGGGAGTATGTCTTGAATAAAAACAGATTATCAACTAATGTACCGGAACATATAAGCTTTTGGCCTTTTCTAATAAAAACAGATCCATTAGAAAACGCACACTTATAACCATCCAAAATAAGTTTAGAAACTGAAAGTAAATTCTTACGAAAACTGGGTACATATAAACAATATCTCAAATGTAAAACTGAGTCTGAAAAATAAAGACAAATAACTCCCACTGCAACAACAGAAACTCTGGTAGTATCCCCAAGGTAGACCTGCAACTCTCTCTCTAAGCAGCCGGGTCACTGGAACCCCTGCAAAGAATTACAAACATGATCAGTGGCTCCTGAATCCACACACCAAGTATCTGTGGGAATCGCCGCTAAACACGTCTCAGTAACTAGGGAAAATTTACACATACCTCGAGGCTTTGAGCAATCCTTCTTCCAATGTCCCGCTTTGCCACATCTGAAGCACTTGCCTTTCGGCTTATGCTTCTTGGCAATGCCCGCCTTGGGTCCATAATCAACTCCTGTTTTCTGGCCTCTCTTCATCTTTTGCTTCCTGGCTTTGGGCCCAGCAGAGGAACCTGAGGGACCAACAGTAGCCAAGGCTTGCTTCTTCTCTGCGAAGAGGCCCTCAGCAGACACCAATGTAGTCATGAGCTCGGAAAGTGAATATGAGAGATTTCCCATATTGTAGTTCAACCAAAACTGCTCAAAACTGGGGGGCAAGCTCTGGAGGATAATATCGACCTGGGTCTCCCCATCAATGTCACTTCCCAATACCTTAATCTCATTGATGCAGCTCATCATGTCCAGCACGTGATCCCTCACTGAAGTGCCTTCAGCCATCCTAGCATTCATGAGTTTCCTCATAGCTGACTGCTTGGTTGCCCTGGCCTGATGTCCAAACATCTCCCTGAGGTTGAGCATCATATCGTAGGCTGAGGTAAACAACTGATGTTGGTGCTGTAGTACACTCGACATAGAAGCCAAGATGTAGCACCAGGTCATCTCATCAGCCTTCTGCCACCTCGTATATGGCTCTCGCTGCTTAGGGGGGCACTCCTCAGTAAGCACGTACTTGTAACCCTCAGCGGTAAGGACAATGTCCAGGTTACGTTTCCAGTCAATGTAATTTGGACCCGTAAGTTTGTTCCGATTCAAAATGACAGCTAGCGGGTTGAACGACATATCAACAACTGAAAAATAAACAGTCAAGTTTCAGTATACTTTTTCGAAAATATTGATATCCTCAAAACAATACATTCTCCTACCGACATCTATCATACCAGGATTAACGCAGGTCATGTTTGGTGAACGACTACGCCAACCCACATTCGTTTGAGAAGAACCGAAGTTCATTAATTCCATTATCTGACCAACGATCTTATGATCAATGAAATTAATAGTCAATAATTTTAGCCGTACTCAATAAGCAGCGTAACCTCTTAGGAGGAATACTACAAACGGTACACTAAGTGTTTGCCATTACGTAACTTCTAAGCTTGTTACTTAGGATACTAATGCGCCTCGGTTAGCGAGGGTGTCGCAACTTTCTCCAATTAAACTTGTTATAGTCATCCCTTTAGAAATTCAATCTAGTGATATCTCGGGGTTGAAGACTTATCCGTAGGGAAGAAGGCCCTTGGCCAGCGCGTCGGTCTAACCCACATCACATATGAATCCGTAATGGAGGCCATGGGGATATTTACCAACCCGCTCCCACTTAGATTTTTAACTTTGAGGATTTTTCCGTTTTAGCATGCAATATCTTAACAAAGGATATTCACACCCATAAAACCGTTGGAGTTTTAATATGCGAATAATCTTCCTTAGTTAATTGTACTTTACTTTTAAAACATTTTTGTTTGGTTTTCATTCATGCAAAATAAAACAAAAAACACACATTCAAAGAAAAGACATAAATACGGGAAATTAAAGAAATTAAAATTTCCCGACTATTATGGCTTTCTCTATCGTTGATTCCTTGACGCCTCGGTGACACGTCCCGTCATGTCAATCCCACTCGTTATTTGGATTCCTCTCGATTCGCCCGGGTTTTCTCAGTTTTCTACGTAATTAGGAATATCATCCAAAATTATGAGAAACCAAAACCCGTGAATATATTACCCAAAATAACGTCTTCGTCATACTACATAAATTCCTATATACAAAGGCATTTTTCTAGGAATTTAAAGACGATATGATTAGATCAAATCCTATTACAAGATTTTTCTAATCCTACACGGCTTCCAGCTCGTGGTTATTACTATTACAGACATATCCATTCAAAAACAATACGAGCCCGGACATGTCCCATAATAGCCGAAAAACTAATAACCACCTGTTTAAACATTTTGACAAAAATAATAATGCCAAAATAAAGCCGTGTAATAAATCAAACAAGTATAAATCCAAAACACTCGCTCTGATACCATTTTGAAAGAAAACAGAACAAGCCCGGGCTAAATTGAAAACCTCACTTTCGTGCAATGCATTCCAGAATCGGAAGCTTTCGACAAAGCTTAAGCTCAAATTCATTTTCCCATAAAAGGATCTAGGCTTATACTTATTTAATTTATTAATCGGGACAAGAAAGATACAATCTTTATTCCTCCTTCTTTTTGGGATCATCTTATTTCTCCTTCTCCATCACCATCACTGAAACCAATATATTCATCTCCTCTAAAAATACATAAACCAAAAATATAAAACTTACAACAACTTAGCCCACCACATGGGTTATTTGAATTTGACGAGTCCCAGTAATCTTGTCAAATTTTCTACCTTGAATTTGTTGTGAAACAGGTCCTTGAGACCTGATCATGATTTAATTAAATCTGGTTGTCGTCTATATTGATATTTTTTTTTTTTAATTCCTGGGTTATGGATTTGGTGGGCGCATGGTTGATATAGTGACATGGGGTGACATGGAGAATCAATCAGGTTCTGTTTGTCCACCGGGGCACGATCCACTGGAAGATGAGTTGCTACCATGGGAAGACCAAAAATCGTAATTGCGCTTAGTGGTAAGAATTTTATTTGGTGAAGGCTAATTATTTTAGTCAGAATATCGGTCCCACCTGAAGAAAAACAGAACAAGCTCGGGCTAAATCGAAAACCTCACTTTCGTGCAATGTATTCCAGAATTGGAAGCTTTCGACAAAGCTCAGGCTCAAATTCATTTTCCTATGAACGGATCTAGGCTTATACTTATTTAATTTATTAACCGGGACATGAAAGATACAATCTT
This sequence comes from Knoxia roxburghii, assembly GCA_030378225.1. Lineage (NCBI taxonomy): Eukaryota > Viridiplantae > Streptophyta > Magnoliopsida > Gentianales > Rubiaceae > Knoxia > Knoxia roxburghii. Next base: position 35,227,570 of record CM059420.1, on the reverse strand, counting down.
TAATTAAAGCGGAAAGTTCAAAGATTATACCTTTGTAGCGAAGTCCCTAGCAAATAGAAAACCAAAAACTGAAAATCCTACTGTTTACCGACCAGGACCAATCACGAGAGAATCTCGATAACAACTCCGTCTCAACCTCTAAATTGCATGGGGGACAATCCAAAAGGTAGCTCAGACACTAAGGAAGAGATCCATATGAGACCCACTTCCAAAAACTCGTTAGATCCTCAGCAGATCGTTGCCCGAAGATTACTGCGCTTATTTGCCGCCTGGATACGAAATCCACTCGAAATCCGAAGAATAACTCCAATTCGACTCCGAACTAGTGTGGGCTAGTGTCTACGGAGTAGCCCAAGGCAAAACGAAGAAATCCCAAGAAACCCACTTCAAGAATCACACAAATCTGAAAAAACAAATTTCGCCCGGGAACTTAACCCATTTTGAAAATCCACACCAAAAGTGTCTGGAATGTGTTCCTGCTCGTAGATCTAGACTCTAGCAATCTAAGAAGATCAAGATAGAGGATCAACACAACAAGAATTAACAAACCCACTTCAAAATGAGCAAAGCTGCCGCCCCGAAAATAAACCAAACGCCGGCCGATCTATTTCCGGCGAACAAAACCCGGCGGCCGAGAAAACCAATCAAAGGCAGCAACTTTTTACTCCAAAAATGGTGATCTAGGATTCTCTAGGTTATGGGCTTTTAGGATTCTCGAAGAAGAAACCTCTAAAGTTGACTTCGAAAGAAAAGCTACTACGAAAGTTGAGAGCTTCTCTTTCTCTCACTAGGCAAATGCCTCTATGGTTTCTAATGTCTTGTAAATTGCCTAACAAGGGATATTTATAGTGAGCTTCTAAGGAGACCTAATGGGCTTTTGAGTTGGGCCTTTTAGTTTGATTTTCGTTGACCCCTTAGTCTTTCCTAGACTAGTCAACTCCAATCGATCCTTTCGAATTAAATCTTTAACCCACTTCGTTAATTTAATTTAATCAAACCCTTTGGATTAATTAATTCATATAGAATTAATTTTATTAATCCACTTTGTCAATCAAATATTAATTAAACCTTTACGATTAATTAATCCACTTTATCGATTAGTCAAACGCATAATTAGTCGTACCACTAACGGACCAATTATGGAACTACCGCTCAAAAATGACTTTACATCGCGCCACTATATTTTTTTCTATCTTCCCACATTAAAGATCTAGTGCTCGTCGGTTTATCAATTTACTGACAAACTAATTCACCGACTTCTTGGTTTCCGAGATTAGTACCACTCGACCTTTTTATTATACCAGACATAAAGTCCATCGGCCGGGTTTAGTATAACAAACCTTTCGAGCTCACCTCGAGAGCACCATCAACCCGGCGAACCGGTACATGGATTCCTCCGACTAGCAACGGCACATAAGAAGCTAAACACTGCATACCCAATCTACCGAGGTATAGGCCTCAATTGACCGCACTCTTTGGCAAATCAAAGCATACGATATCCAACTCTCACGCCCGTCCCAATCTCAGGATTGAGAGACGGAATACTAGGACCGAATTGACTATGCCGATCAGTATAAGTCAATTCTATCCAAACTGGTCGTGCTCAATATACCCCTGGCATATCCGTGTGATTTAATTAGTCTAGATAAACTAATTTGCAAACCACACGATAACCTATACCGATAGTATGTTCAGACTATCTCAGTTACAAGCATACTTTTTATATATCAATACTTTAACCAATAACGGTATCTATTGTGTCTTTCCACACCCCGTTATCTAGTTCTATGATATAATGAACAATTTAATACTGAAACAAAATGATATGTCATCTGTGGATATTAGTTTTTTATACAAGCCATAGCTTTTTTGTATTCAAAACTAACACCACCACTATCGAAAGTTTTTCGATGGGATTGGGAATCAGCAAAACGTTTATATTTTTGTTGTATTGTAGTGTTCTTGTCATTTCTGAAGCTAAAAACCTCAAAAACATTCAATATATCATATCCCTCATTCGATTCAAATCTATTCGGTGCATCTGAGTCCAATGGAGGCCTCCATAAGAAAGGTAACAGAAGCATCAGAAGTGATGTTCCTGCTCTTCAACTCACCATTGATAAAATATTTCTTGATAAGATCACCAACTCCTATGGTAGAGTTTTGCTGAAGAAGAGTTTTAAACTCTAGGAAGGGTTTAGACGGCAGTAACAGGGTGCTTCTTTCAAATTCAAGAAACCATGGTGGGCTAAGTTGTTGGGTTCTTGGGTTTTTGGTTTATGTGTTTTTGGAGGAGATGAATGTTGGTTTCGGTGGTGGTGATGGAGAAGAAAGAATAAGATGATGCCAAAGAAGGGAAAACTAGTGGTGATGTATGTGGTGGTGGAAGAAGAAGATTGGTGGCGGCGGTGGTGGCAGAGAAGGGTTGAAATGGTGGGATAAAATTATAAATGGGTGAATTGTCAAATTTATCCTTGAATCTGTTAGTATAAACATATGAAGTTAACGGAATAACTATTAATGTGTTGTTTTGAAAGTTTAGTGGGTCAGTGGTCAACTGAAAAAGTTCAATTGGCGAAAAGTATATGATTAAATAAGTTTAGTAACCTGTCAAGTTTTTAACCCATTTTTAAATAATTCTTTTTGATGTTTTATATTTTAAAAATATATTCTTAAGTCCTTAAAGTTGAGTTTGTGTAAACTTTTGTCAATTTCATGGACTATATAGTTATCGAATTGAGATATGAGTCTGGTAGATTATATTGTAGTATTATAGGACCATCATATAATTGTACTCTTACCTTCTTTGGTCCATCTTACAGAAAGGGGCAGAAGGAATTTTGATGCTTTTAGCAGTTCACTTTGGATGAAAAGTTATGTTTTGTTAGTATTTGGTGTAGCTAAGAAGGGGTTTTATACCCTTTATCGTAGGGAAGTTTTTTGACATGGGAAGTTTTCCGATGGATGGAGAGTGATTGTGGATGATAGAAGAAGACGAATAACGATTATGGGCGTGGAAGGTGGAAGGTGATATGACGCTCCTAACTGAGAGTGAGTGTGATTTTTCCCACCTATAGAAACACCTAAAAATAGCTTCCTTATGTTCCCACCATATAACAATTCTAGTTTTCTCCAGGGGATTAACAATAAATAGAAGAAAGCATATGTAACCCAAGCTCGTGCACACGAAAACCATGCTAAAACTCAAATTTTTTATGCTTCTACTTAAAAAAAGGCCAAATTGCTTTTTTGGTCCCTCTTAATAGGGGTAGTTGCACTTTTGGTCCCAAATAATAGTACAACTGCACTATTGGTCCCTTAACATTTTTTTATTAGCATTTTTAGTCCTTCTTTACGAAAAAATTTAGAATATAACGGATTAACTCATTTGATCGCTTCAAACCTAGTTTTTTTTCTTCAAAATGATTTGTACCATGATGTTTTCAACCAATTTTATGATCCGGATCCTCATGAATGTTCAACCCGTTTAGGTTCCGGCTGTTATTTTGGATTGTGAGTCGATCTAAATGGGTTGAACATTCATGAGAAACCGAGTCATAAAATGGATTGAAAACATCATGGTACAAATCATTTTGAAGAAAAAATTAAATTTGACTAGTGATCAAATGTGTTAATCCGTTATCTTCTAAACTTTTTCTTAAAAAAAGACTAAAGATGCTACGAATAAAATGTTAAGGGACCAATAGTGCAGTCGTACTATTATTTGGAACCAAAAGAGCAACTACTCCTGTTAAGAGGGACAAAAAAAGCAATTTGGCATTTTTTTTTTAAGTAGGAAGCATAAAAAATTTGAGTTTTAGCATGTTTTTCGTGTGCACGAGCTTGGGTTACATATGATTCCTTCTATTTATTGTTGATCCCTTAGAGAAAACTACAATTGTTATATGGTGAGAATATAGGGACGCTACTTTTAGGTGTTTCTATAGGTGGAAAAAATCACATCCACTCTCAGTTAGGAGCGTGATATCACCTTCCACCTTTCGCGCCCACAATCGTTCTTCATCTTCTTCCATCATCCACAATCACTCTCCATCCATAAAAAAAAAACTTCCCCTGTCAAAAAACTTCCCTACGATAAAGTAAAAAAATCAGCAAAAAAAGGTATAAAACCCCTTATTAGCTACACCAAATACTAACCAAACGGAACTTTTCATCCAAAGTGAACTGCTAAAAGCATGAAAATTCCTTCTGCCCCTTCCGGTAAGACTTTCTTTTTTTTCTTTCTTATATGAAACACTATATTTTCTAATATGACTTTCTAAATATGTTCAATGTGAAACCCAAATTTTCTTGATAAGAACTTGAATTCTGAGAGTATTATGAAAACCTATTGTTCCTTATATATAATATGAAACTATTTTTTCTTCTGTGGTATGATATGAATTCTTTTATTGTTTGACATGATATCTTTTCTGGTCTACTATGAATCCTTCTTTTGTGGTCTGATATGAATTTTTTTGTTGTTTGATATGCTATCTTTTCTAGTCTGATATGAATCCTTTGGTTTGATATGATATTTGGAAATGAACTTCTATTTTTCTGATATGAAACTCTTCACAAAAGGATTCATATCAGACCATAGAAGGAAAAGATTCATATCAGCCCATAGAAGAATTCATATCAAACAACCAAAGGAAAATGATTCATATCAGACCACAAAAAGATTCATATCAGACTAACAAAGGAAATTATTCATATCAGACCACAAATGATTCATATCAGACCACAAAAGAATTCATATCAGATAAACAAAAGATTCATATTGTATCAGAATACAATTTCATATCCAACATAATTGAAGTTCATTTTACTTGATCGATAGATTGAGTGATAGACAGAGAGAGAACAATAGAGGACAAGAAGAGAACAAATGACGAGAGGAAGAAGAAGATGGAATCCAGCAGTATAAGAGGAGGACAGAAGCCAAACCCGATACGTCGATCAAAGATAGAGACATAGAGAGAAACAGTAAAGGATAATAAGAGAATAAATTATCAAATGAAGAAAACGAGGGATCTGAGAATAAAGGATTGAACCAACGAATTCTGAAAATGGATCTGGCAGGAGACTGAGGAGGATAAGTCTTTGTCGAATGATGACGATAGCGGTGTTGGAGGCGATAGGGGATGACAATAGAGGAAATGAAAGATGAAGATGAATACGATGGATAATGAGGGTAGAGAAGATGAAGGATAAGGATTAGGATGATATGGAGATGAGTTGTAGACTTTTTTTCCGGTGAGGGCGAGGTGGACGACGAAGAAGAAGAGGCAAGGTCCGGGCATGTAGGGATAATAACAAGCAAATAGCCAACCAAAAAAATATTTGGGCCACTTAAAATAATAAATCAATACAAAAAGGGGTTGTCACCTTCGTTTTTTTGGGAACATATTGTAAAAATATTGTTATACCCATATGGGGTTTATATCAAATTTAACATATGATTATATCAAATAAAATATGAGAATATATCAATAACAACTTGTGTTTATATCAAGTAACACGGCTTCTATCAATTCTTTATAGGTTGTCACATTCTTTTTTTTCTTGGAACACGTTGAAAAAATATTTTTATCTTCGAGTTTATACCAAATTCAAACATGTGATTGTATCAAATAAAGCGTAAAACTATATCAAGAACAACATGTGTTTATTTAAAACATGTATATCAACTTCTTTTTAGATTGTCACCTTTTTTATTTACCACATATTGGAAATATATTTTCATACCCATTGGGAGTTTATATAAAATTCAAAATGTTGGAGTTGAATACATAAACTATGTTTGTATTGTACATTTTCCCAGTAATATATCGATTTATGTTTTGGTTATATTTTGTTGTGCATGATATGTCCATTTATATTATGTAAGTAGATGATGAGGTGTCTTGTGTGACATAGTAGATCTCATCATTGGTTGAAAGACACAATATATAAATGAGGTTCGTAACCGAGATAGCTTTGGAAAAACTGTCGGTTTAGGTTATTATGTGATTCAGATAATTGGTTTGTCTAAACTAATTGAATCATATAGATATGCCCGGGGCGTATTGAACTTGACCATTAGGAATGATTTGTCTTGTACTGATTTAATAGACAAATCATTCTTGGTATTCTATCTCTTAATACCTAGACTCGAACGGGCATGAGGATTAGACATAGTGTACTTTGATCTGCTAATGGGTGAGGTCAATTGTGGCCAATAGTCTCGGTAGGTTGGGTGCGCGTGTTTAGTTGCATGGTGTGCTGCTGCTTGTCGAAAAGAAACCATGTACCGGTGTGTCCGGGGTGATAGTGCTCCCAAGATGAGCTCATAATGTTTATTATACTAAACCCGGCCGATGGGCTTATGTCTGGTATAGTAAAAAGGTCGAGTGGTACTAGTCTCGGAATTAAAGAAGTTAATTAATTAATTTATCAGTAAATTAATATATTAACGAGCACTATATCTTTGATGTGGGGAGATTATGAATATAAATTAATTAAGTTGTTCCGGAAGCAATTCTGGTGTAGGATGGTAGTGCCAAAATTAATCCGTTAGTGATACGATTAATTTTGTAATGGGTTAATTGAATATGTAGAATTAATTAATTGATTAAATATTCATAAGGGTTAATACAGTAATTAACAAAGTGAAATTATTTAATTAATTCCTAAGGGTTAATTGAGTAATTAACAAAGTGGAATTATTTAATTAATTAATTAAGTCTTAAGTTTCAATTAGAATTAGGAAATCTAGTAGGATTTGGTTTATCCTATCAGATTGGTTATCTAATTGGATTTGGAAACTAATTAATTACCTAGACCGTTTAGGAAGACCAATCCTAAACCAACTTGGGGTCTCTCTTGTAACTCTATATATAGACAAGGGATTAGCTATTCAAGATACACAATTCATAAGTTTTCAAGACAAGAAAACTAGAGAGATAAAATTCTAGAGAGAGAAATATTTTCTTCTCTCTCCAAGTCAAATTTTTTGAGCTTTGTGCGGCTGTATTTTCTTCTGTTCTTGGCCAAAATTTTGGCCTGTTCAAACCAGCTGCACGTGTAGCTTTCTCTCTCTCCGGGCGGTGCGTTTATTGTACGTGCCAGGTGCAGCGTTGCTGGAATTTTCTGGCAGGTGGGTTGTGTTGATTGCTGATCAACTGGTTTCTAGATCGTTGCCCACACATTGTGAAATCAAAGTCTTGAGTCATACAAGCGATCACCTGAGTTCATGCTTCAAAGGTATTTTTCTAAGATTCCGCTTTTAATTAGAAATTTTGTTGCCTGGTAAATCGAATAAGTGCAAACCCAGATCCTGCGCAATGTTATTTCAAAAGGGTTGGAATAGCAATTGTGCTAGCGTCTAGGCCTGGCCAGAGATTCCGATTCTGGAATGCATAGCAAGAAAGTGAGTTTCTGGCTAAACCCGGGCAGATAATCTTCAATTGGTATCAAAGCCTAGTTTTGGGTTTTGTGCTTGTTCGATTTATTACATGATTTTATTTACAGGTGGTTAAGAAATCCCGACTATTATGGTTACGTTTGTATGGGTTTTAATTAAACTCCGGGACATGTCCGGATTTGATTTTATTATGAATGTTTGTAATAGTATAACCACGTGCTGGAAGCCGTGTAGGATTAGATCAAATCTGTAGTAGGATTTTTTCTATGTAATTTTGATTATTTAATTTTCCTAGAAAGCCTTGTAGTAGGAGAATTATTTTTTGTAATCGAAGGCGTTATGGTGGGCAACTTGAATTCGTGGGTTTTGGGTTATCGTTAATTCGTAGAAACCCAAGAAAACCCAGAACAAATTGCAAGAATACCAAATAGCGTGGGAAGAAGCGAATGAGGGATTGGCGGCAGGGGGCGGCACCGGCGATTACCCACCGGCAACCGCCAGGAGCAGCGGCGCTGCCCCGCGGCAGCAGCAGGCGGCACAGCAACTGCTACGCGCTGCTTGGGCGTGTTGCGCACGTGCGGCCCGTTCGGGCTGCGTTTTGGCCCGTTTTTTCCTCCAGTTTTCGTTTTTTGAAGTTCAAGACTCTCTCCATCGAGTTGCGTGGCGGGACATGAGTTCAAGGCAGAAGATGGAAGCGATTAAAACCATAATAGTCGGGAAATTTACTTTTCGTATTTATTTCCCATATTTATTGTTTTAATTTTATGCTTTATTTTTATGTTGTATTTTAGATGCATGATTTTAAAGCATGTTGGTTTTATGGTTGCATATAACTTAGGGTTAGTTAATTGCATATTAAAACCGGAAAAACCCTCAATTTGGAAATCTAAGTGGGAGCGGGTTGGTTAAATATTCCCATGGCCACCATTGCGAGTTCATATGCGATGTGGGTGGGTTTGCGCGTTGGCATTAGGGCCGTCCTCCATTCAGATGAGTCCAACCCCGAGATTGCTAGATTATGAATTTCTGTGTAAGATGACTATATTAAGTTTAACTAGGAGAAATGCGACACCCTCTCCATATGAGGCGCACTATCCTGAGGTAACAAACTCAGAAGTGACGTAATGCACACACTTAGTGTACGATATGCAGTATTCCTCCCTCGAGTTACGCTGCTTATTTGTACGGCTGAAAGCACCGACTATTAGCTACATTGATCAATAGATCGTTTGGTCAGATAGTGTAGTTAATGAACTTGGTTCTTCTCAAATGAATGTGGGTTAGCGTAAACGTCCACACTGCGTGGCTTGCGAGAATCCCAGTGAATGAGATGTTGGTGGATTAAGATTATTGTTTTGAGGGAAGTCAATAATTGATAGAATTTCATGGTTTTCGAAATTCTAGACTTAATAACTGAAACATTGTCTGTTTATTTATTTTACAGTTTTATCGATATGTCATTCAACCCCTTAGCTGCTATTTTGAAAGACAATAAATTAACTGGAACCAATTATGTCGACTGGAGTCATAACTTGGACATTGTCCTGACGGCTGAGCAGTATAAGTTTGTGCTCATCGAAATATGTCCAGATGTGTCTGATGAGGACTCTCCTCAAGAGGATAGGGATGCCTATGCCCGGTGGAGAAAAATAGATGATATGGCGCGGTGCTATATTTTGGCCTCTGTGTCAAATGTGCTGTAACATCAGCTTCATTCCATAGTATCTGCCTTCAACATGATGGCTCACCTGAGAGAGATGTTCACACATCAAGGCAGGACTGCTAGGCAAGCAGCCATGAGGAAGTTAATGAACACAAAGATGGCTGAAGGCGGATCGGTGAGAGATCATGTGCTATACATGATCAGTAACATCAATGAGATAGAGGTGTTGGGAGGAGAAATCGACCCAGAAAGTCGGATAGATATTATCCTCCAGAGTCTAACCTCTTGTTTTGAGCAGTTTCGAGTCAATTACAACATGAACCAAAGAGTTTACACTCTACCCGAGCTCTTAACTGATTTGGTGACTGCCGAAGGCATCTTCCACGAGAAGAAGCAAGCTTTGGTCGCAGTAAAGGCTTCAGGTTCTTCTTTTGAGCCTAAAGGCAAGAAGAATAAGAAGAAGAAGAATGCCAGGAAACTTGCTGCCCGAGATCACAAAGAAGAGCAAGCCCAAAGGCAAGTGCTTCAAGTGCTGTAAAACAGGACATTGGAAAGCGGATTTTCCAAAGCTTAAAGTACGATAGTTTTTGCCCTAATTACTGATACATGTTTAGCGGTGATTCCCACAGATACTTGGTGTGTGGAATCAGGTGCCACTGATCATGTTTGTAATTCTTTGCAGGGGTTCCAAGTAACCCGGAAGCTTAGAGAGGGCGAACTGGACATCTACATGGGCGACACTACAAGAGTGTCAGTAGAATCAGTGAGAGTTGTCAATTTAAATTTCAAAAATTGTAGATTAGAGTTAGTTAATTGTGTTTATGTACCGAGTTTTAGAAAGAACCTTATTTTGGTTTCTAAACTCTTGAAGAATGGTTATAAGTTTATTTTTTCTGATGAGTCTGTATTTATTAGAAGAAATGAAAAACTTATTTGTTCTGGTTCATTGGCTGACAATTTATTTGTGGTTAACTCTAATTCCCCTGTTGCGCAAAACATAAAAACATATAGCTCTTTACCTAACATTAATAAGAGGAAGAAACCTTCTGAAATGAATCAAACCTATCTTTGGCATCTCATGCTAGGTCATATAAACCTTAGTAGGATTCAGAGGTTGGTCAATGATGGACCTTTAGGTTCATTAGAGATTGACAGTTATTCAACCTGCGAATCTTACTCGGAGGGTAAGATGACCAAGAGACCTTTTAAAGCAAAAGGTTATAGAGCTAAGGAAGTATTAGAGTTGATTCATTCTGACTTGTGTACCAATGACGGTCTAGGTACAAGGTGGATTTGAGTATTTCGTGATGTTCAGGGATGACTACTCAAGATACAGGTACATTTACCTAATGTGTCACAAGTCCGAATGTTTTGGCAAGTTCAAAGAGTTTCGAGCAGATGTGGAGAAGCATCAAGAGTATCAAGACACTGCATTCAGATCGTAGTGGAGAGTACCTGTCCCATGAATTTCGAGAATACCTCAGTGAGGTCGGAATTCAGTCTCAGTTATCTGCACCGGGCACGCCACAGCAGAACGGTGTAGCAGAAAGGAGGAATCGAACTCTCATAGAAATGGTTAGGTCGATGATGAGCTATAGTGATTTGCCAAGTTCGTTCTGGGGATATGCCTTATAAACGATGATGTATATTCTTAATCTTGTACCATCTAAAACCGTGTCTTCAACCCCAGTAGAGTTGTGGAATGGGCGCAAGCCCAGTCTAAGACATCTCAGAATTTGTGGTTGCCCAGCACATATGCTTAAGGCAGATACGGCTAAGTTAGATACGAGAACTGAATTAATGCTCTTTGTAGGATATCCTAGGGGAACGGAGAGTGGTCTGTTTTATAGTCCTAAAGATTAGAAGGTGGTGGTTAGTACCAACGCTAGATTTTTGGAAAATGACTATGTCTTAGATCACAAGCCCAAGAGTAAGGTAGTACTAGAAGAGCTTAGACGATAAACTATTGATCCTGATATACCGGCACAAGTAGATACACCACACACTGCACATGAGATCACAGATGATGAGCCTACACAGGTAGTGCCTCGTCGTATTAGGAGGGTTGTAAGACAGCTCGACAGGTTCATTGGCGTGGGAGAGGCTTCAGACCTAGTCCCAGGCGCGCCTGAGCCTGACCCAATTAACTACAATGAGGCTCTCCGAGATAAAGATGCAGAATCTTAGCGTAAGGCAATGATATCCGAGATGGGGTCAATGGACCACAATCAAGTCTGGGAGCTTGTGGACCTGTCTGATGGGTTTAAACCCATTGGATGCAAGTGGGTCTACAAATGTAAGAGAGGACCTGACGGAAAGGTGAAAACCTTTAAAGCTAGGCTGGTGGTGAAGGGGTATACTCAGAAAGAGGGAATCGATTATGAGGAAACCTTCTCCCCGGTAGCCATGCTTAAGTCGATCTGGATTTTCTTGGCCATAGCTACTCATTTAGATTATGAGATTTGGCAGATGGATGTCAAGACAGCTTTCCTAAACGGAAGTCTTGAGGAAACCATCTTTATGCAGCAACCAGAGGGATTCATTGAAAAAGGCCAAGAGCATAAGGTTTGCAGGCTTAAGAGGTCCATTTACGGACTTAAGCAGGCATCCAGATCTTGGAACATCCGGTTTGATGAGGTAATCCAGTCCTTCGGATTTACTCAGTGTCCGGATAAGCAATATGTGTACCGCATACGTGATGGAAACTCAGTGTTATTTCTTGTGCTTTACGTAGATGACATTCTATTCATTGGCAACAATAAGAAAGTGTTATCAGACGTAAAGACATGGCTGTCCAAGCAGTTTGATATGAAGGACTTAGGGGAAGCGGGACATATCCTTGGGATCAAGATAATTCGAGATCATAGGAAATGTTCGTTAACGCTCTCCCAAGCTTCGTACATAGACACGATTCTGGCCCATTTTAACATGCAGAACTCCAAGAAAGGTTTTCTACCTTTCAGACACGGAGTGCATCTATCTAAGAAACAGTCCCCTAAGACTGTTGAGGATATAGAGGCCATGAAGACAGTTCCTTATACTTCGGCAGTAGGAAGTCTCATGTATGCCATGTTGTGTACGAGGCCTGATATCTGTTATGCGGTTGGCATGGTAAGCAGATATTAGAGTAACCCCAGGAAAGCTCATTGGGAGGCAGTAAAATGCATTCTCAAGTATTTGCGCAGAATGAGAGACCAAGTTCTGGTCTATCAGGCACCTGAGCTAGTACCCCGAGGTTACACAGATTCAGATTTCCAAGGCGACAGGGACAAGAGCAAGTCTGCCTCAGGGTATGTGTTTACTCTAGGAGGTGAAGCCATAGTTTGGCGAAGTGTCAAGCAGAAATACGTGACTGACTCTACCATAGAGGCTGAATACGTTGCCGCATCAGAGGCAGCGAAAGAAGCAGTATGGCTCAAGAACTTCCTAGTGGACTTAGATGTCATTCATGGTTTGCAGAAGTCTATCACGGTATATTGTGATAACAACGGTGCAGTAGCAAACTCGAAGGAACCACGAGCCCACAAGGCGAGTAAAAAAATACAGCGCAAGTACCTACGAGACATCATAAAGAGGGAAGACGTGGTCGTGGCTAAGATAGCATCAGAGGATAACCTTGCAGATCCGTTCACGAAGACATTGACTTCAAAAGTCTTTGAGGCTGACGTGGAGGGCATGGGGATCAAATACTTATGAGAGCCATGACAGTTTTTCTAGATATATAGCAGCAGAGTGTATAGGAGTTGTATGTAGATGTATACTTAAAGCACAGCTTAAGTATTAGTGAGAGATTGTTGGAGTTGAATACATAAGCTATGCTTGTATTGTATATTTTCCCAGTAATATATCGATTTATGTTTTGGTTATATTTTGTTGTGCATGATATGTCCATTTATATTATGTAAGTAGATGATGAGGTGTCTTGTGTGACACAGTAGATCTCATCATTGGTTGAAAGACATAATATATAAATAAGGTTCGTAACCGAGATAGCTTTGGACAAACTGTCGGTTTAGGTTATTATGTGATTCGGATAATTGGTTTGTCTATACTAATTGAATCATATACATATGCCCGGGGCGTATTGAACTTGACCATTAGGAATGATTTGTCTTGTATTGATTTAATAGACAAATCGTTCTTGGTAATCAATCTCTTAATCCCTAGACTCGAGCAGGTATGAGTATTAGACATAGTGTACTTTGATATGCCAATATGTGAGGTCAATTGTGGCCAATAGTCTCGATAGGTTGGGTGCGCGTGTTTAGTTGCATGGTGTGCTGCTGCTTGTCGAAAGGAAACCATGTACCGGTGTGTCCGGGGTGATGGTGCTCCCGAGATGAGCTCGTAATATTTATTATACTAAACCCGGCCGGTGGACTTATGTCCGGTATAGTAAAAAGGTCGAGTGGTACTAGTCTCGGAATTAAAGAAGTTAATTAATTAATTTATCAGTAAATTAATATATTAACGAGCACTACATCATTGATGTGGGGAGATTATGAATATAAATTGATTAAGTTGTTTCGGAAGCAATTCTGATGTACGATGGTAGTGCCAAAATTAATCCGTTAGTGGTACGATTAATTTTGTAATGGGTTAATTTAATATGTTGAATTAATTAATTGATTAATTATTCCTAAGGGTTAATACAGTAATTAACAAAGTGGAATTATTTAATTAATTAATTAAGTCTTAAGTTTCAATTAGAATTAAGAAATCCTAGAGATTAGGAAATCTAGTAGAATTTGGTTTATCCCATCAGATTGGTTACCTAATTGGATTTGGAAACTAATTAATTACCTAAACCCATTAGGAAAACCAATCATAAACCAACTTGGGGTCTCTCTTGTAACTCTATATATAGACAAGGGATTAGCTATTCAAGATACACAATTCTTAAGTTTTCAAGACAAGAAAACTAGAGAGATAAAATTATAGAGAGAGAAATATTTTCTTCTCTCTCCAAGTCAAATTTTTTGGCCTGTTCAAACCAGCTGCGCGTGTAGCTTTCTCTCTCTCCGGGCGGTGCGTTTATTGTACGTGCCAGGTGCAGCGGTGCTGGAATTTTCTGGCAGGTGGGTTGTGTTGATTGCTGATCAATTGGTTTCTAGATCATTGCCCACACAACGTGAAATCAAAGTCTTGAGTCATACAAGCGATCACATGAGTTCACGCTTCAAAGGTATTTTTCTAAGATTCCGCTTTTAATTAGAAATTTTGTTGCGTGGTAAATCGAATAAGTGCAAACCCAGATCATGCGCAATGTTATTTCAAAAGGGTTGGAATAGCAATTGTACTAGCATCTAGGCCTGGCCAGAGATTCCAATTCTGGAATGCATAGCACGAAAGTGATTTTCTGGCTAGACCCAGACAGATAATCTTTCACAAAATATATCAAGTAATCATGTGATTATATAAAAATAATCTATATTTTTACATCAAGAGTAACACATGTTTATATCAAATACAAAAGGATTTCATCAAATCCTTTTTTTAGGTTGTCACCTTCTTTGTTTTTTAGAGCACGTTGGAAATATATTTTTATACCCATCAGATGTTTATAACAAGTTCAAAATGTGACTATCTTAAGTAATCATGTGATTACAAGTAAATCAAGAGTTTATATTAAGAACAACCTATGTTTATATCAAGTTCAAAAGGGTCTTATGTTCCTATCAAATATAAAAGGTTTCATCAAGTCTTTTTTTTCCTTTTTTGGTTATCACCTGCTTTTATTTAGAACACCTTGGAAATATATTTTTGTATTCATCAAGAATAACATGAGATTATATTAAGAATATCGTGTGTTTATATCAAGAACAACTTGTGATTATATTAAGTAAAATATGATTTCTACAATTTTTTTCTAAAAAACCCAAAACTTGTGCAGCCAATCGTGACCAAAATGGCCGCGCAAAGTCTAAAACAAAACCATCAAAAGTTGCACAAAAATCTCCAGAAAAACTCCCGAAACATGGAACGCACGATGTCGTGCAAATCGGAGAAATCACGTGTGTTCACACGAGCGGTATATGAGTGGTTTTTATTTTTTACTGTGTGTTTATTATGATAGGACCATATTAGCACCATAGTATAAAAATTGATAATCACATAAAAATTATGTGTTATTATTTTTTCTTAGAATTTTTATTTATATGTATTAGCATTGAATAACTTTTGCCCCAAAAAATAAACTAATTTTTTTACAATTATAGTGATTGTTCCATTAGAGCATCCACGACAAATTATATTATAGTACTAAAATTATATGTCCATAGCAGTTTTAATCAATGATGAGAAGCACTTTAATGTTGTGGCCCCTTGAATGTCCCTTGTTCCCCACACCCCTTCCCCCTCCTAAATAATGCACTTTTGCCATTTGTGAAAAGCACATCTTGCAATGTAGTGCTATTACTACCATGTAACAACAATGCATCCACAATGCTCACTTTTTGTGGTGTAATTGGGCATGAGACTTACCCCTTTACACCACAAAATTCACTCCTTTCAATGAGAGAGTGTTCCAAAATATGCACCGTGTACTCTGCATACTGGCCCACCATGTTAGCCAAAGGTTTTCTCCTTATGTATTTGTTTCTTTTCTTTCTTTTTCTTGTCACTGTTTGATAAAGGTCATTTTTTTCTTTTTTTTTTTCAAATAGCCATAATAATTTATAATTTATCTATTTTTGTTATTTAAAAAAAAATTTATTTATCCATTTTAGAAGTAAATACAATGTTCTAAATTAACATAGTATGTTTAATATTCGAATTTATGGTAATTATAATTTATGTATTTTAACAATTGTTATAAGTAGTCAAAGACCTATATTGCAAAGTATCATTTGACAAATGACAAGACTACATTAATTAGGGGGAAACAATGGACATTCACGGGGCTCAACATTAAATGACAAATTATTTTTTTCTATTAAAATTTTTAGCGACACCTTACAATATGTTTCGTAGTATTACAATATAATTTGCGATATTTTAATTGCTATGTTAGTTTTATTCAATGCATGTTTACTTTTTTTTTTTTTGTATTTTTATGTATTATTTATTTATTTTTTTAACTAATATTTGATGAAATAATTATTGATATATTTTTATGTTATATTATTTTTAAGAGTGAATTAAAATTTTGGTAATCATATTATTTTGAAATTTAGAATTTGGTCACTAACTTTTAAAAATCCAATATAAAGTCACTAACTTTTGCATTTTGTTTTATTTGAGGTCACTTCATCATTCTTCACCGTTAACTATTTGACAGATTCATTTTTTAGGGTAAAAACATAAAATGGGAACTTAGAATTATTTTTTAAAAAAATTAAAAAGGGAACAAATCTAAAGAATCCTCACTTTCCCGTTCTCTCCTGATTGTCTTCGTCTCACCAGCACCTCTCTATCGAAAGCCGCCACCACCACCAGATCGAACAAGGTATACTAGGAATTCTAAATTTACAGTATGAAGTCACCGCAATCGAGCTAATAAGTAATAAGGAGCCGCATCAAACTCAGATCGTGAAACCTTGAGAATACCTTGTCCTTGTTTGTTTTGAATACTGAAAATCTGAGCTTGTATGAAAACTATTTCCCAGTTATATTCATTAATTGTTTTAGTTAAATCATATTATGTTATACATATGTTGTCCACTTGTATCAAGTGAGTCGATGATGAGGTGTCTGGTGTGACACAGTAGATCTCATTGTTGGTTAAAGTCTTGATATATAAACTAGGCTCGTAACTGAGACAGTTTTGGTCAAGCTGTCAGTTTAGGTAATTATGTGATTCTGAAATTAGTTGGTCTAGACTAAGTGAATCATATAGATATGCCCGGGGCATATTGAGCATGACCGTTGAGGTTTGAATTAACTTGTACTGATCGTTAGTAGTTAAATCGAATCTTGTATTTTATCTCTTAATCCCTAGACTTGAACAGACATGAGGTTTAGACATAGTGTACTTTGATCTGCTAAAAAGTGAGGTCACTTGAGACCAATAGTCTCAGTAGGTTGAGTGCGCGTGTTTGATTGCTTGGTGTGTTGCTGCTTGTTCGAAAGGAAACCATGTACCGGTGCGTCCGGGTTGATAGTGCTCCCAAGATGAGCTCGTAATGTTTATTATACTAAACCTGGCCAGTGGACTTATGTCCGGTATAGTAAAAAGGTCGAGTGGTACTAGTCTCGGATAGTAAGAAGTCGATTAATTAATTTATCAGTAAATTAATATATTAACGAGCACTATATCTTTGATGTGGAGAAATTAAAGAATAATTCATTTAGTTGTACTAGAAGCAATTCTGGTTTGGGTGGTAGTGCCATAATTAATCCGATATTGGTACGATTAATTATGTATTGATTAATTGGCAAATGTAGATTTAATTAATTAAGATGTTAATTAATCCCTGTGTCAGTTAGTTATGAATCAGTCCAGGAACTGGATTAAGGATAAGTGAATCCTTGTATCAGTTGGATGTGAATCAGTCCGGGAGTAGGATTGAAGTAAAACACAAATCCAATAGGAAGAGCAATCATTTTCCAACTTAAGGTCTCTCTTGTAACTCTATAAATAGCATAGAGGGTCAACAACACAAGACACAATTCATAAGTTTCTCAATTCAAGAAATTAGAGAGAGAAAAGAAGAAAACTCTTCAAGTTCTTTTCCCTCGGTTTACGTGCGTAGGTCAACAGCAGCTCCTGATTTGTGGCAGCAGCTTGTAATTTGACCGACGACATCTCTCTTTCTGGCGGCGCGTATAAAAACGCGCGGTGATGGTGGTGTTTTCCGGCAGCGCGTGTTGTGAACGTGCAGGCGGAAGCGGCAGTTTTTCTAGCAGGATTTTCTGGCGAGCTTGAGTTTTTGGTGTTGATCCGTTCGTTTGGTAGACAATTGCCCACACAATTTCCCGATGAGTCTAGAGTCATACAAGAGATTTCTTGAGGACATGCTTCAAAGGTCAATTCTTTTCCTTCCGCTTTTAAATAGAATTATTTTGTCGCGTGTTAACAAATCGAATAAGGTAGAACTAAGATCCTGTGCAATGGTGTTTCAAAAGGGTTTGAATAGTATTGCACTAGTGTTCGGGCATGTGATTGAATTTCGATTATGGAATGCAATGCACGAAAGAGAAATTTTTGATCGAGCCCGGGCGGATAATTCCTTCAGTCCTCTGCAATAAAAATGTCCAAAACATGGGGTAAAAATCACCAGGTCCACAATCACCTAACCAAAATTTTTTTTACTTGCGTTGTTTATTTTGTCTTTTTGATTTTTGGTCTGAATTACCGGATAAAATAGAGGATGCGGTATCGAAATTTGTTCTAGAATGAGGAGCTCATTTGGCTTAAATTTCTAGATTAAATGGAATACGAGGCATCAAAATTTGTGTTTAAAGAAACCCAAATGATGGTAGAGCATTTATCCATCTTCCTACGTGACCAATCCATGAGCGTAGGAACAATCACGTGATAATTCGGCTTAGCCCCAAAATTGATAAGGGTGCCGATGGTAGACTACAATTGATATGATTTCAAAATCACCTCATTGTTCACAACCTTTCCATCAAGTCTTGTACAAGCTCAAGGCATGATGAGCATGAGCCAAGTACAACTTGTAGATATTTGGGATCCAAGATTAAGAGTTAAAGTGAAGAAGGCAATTGAAGCCCTTAGCACAGTGGTTCTTATTTTCAAAGATAAGCCACCACCAAGAGAAGTCATTGTGCTAAGTAAATTAGATTGAGGCCTTCTTATTTTATTTTTCGAGTTAAATACATTAATTTTAGTTATTTGAATTATTGAGTCTTTGTACTTGTTTAAGGGCTTTTGTAAATCCTTTTTAAGGATGAATTTTTCCCTTAAACAAGTCCAATAAAGTCCGTTCAAGGCCCAAAGTTGAAGGGATTCGGTCTAGGGTGTTCTAGAAGGTCCACACAAAAAAATACTTGGACAAGAAGACACCAAGAAGCAAGGAAATTCCTGCTCCTTGGGTTCGGCCGCCCCCCCTGTCCAGCTCCTGGTTTTTTGCAGTTTTTTTATTTTTGTTGATTTGTGATAAATAAGGTTTATTCTTTTAGGATTTAGAAATAATAAATTTCAGCAAGAATCATAGTTTAATTCTAGTATAATTAGAATTAGAATTAGGAAACAAGTCTTATTCTTTTCCAAATTGTAAAAGGAAAAGACTTGTGCTTAAGAAAAGGAAATTCTTGTTGCACAAGAATTCCCTTCTTGTACTAGAATTCAGCTGCCCCTATGCATCTATAAATAAAGGGTTGTGCCTTCAATTTTCTCAATGCATTGTTGAAGATTAAAACTATTTTTGTGAGAGCTCGTGACAGCCCAAAAATTGAGATTTTGATTTCTCTGTGCATTCATCGGATTTATCAACAATACGTGGTTGTTATTATTGTGGTTCCATTCAACCCATCTTACAACCAATATTTCGCTAGTTTGTAAGATAGTGAATTTCATAGAACTCCTAGATCGGGCAAATTAAAGAATGAATTTCTTCTACCGAAGAAACCCCTTTCAAGGATTCATTGTTAAAAGAGAAACTTTCATCGACAATCAAATATACAAATGTATTTTTTGGAATATAAGACCTATTTGTATAACCATACAAACAGTCCACCTGTCGTAAGCATAACCATACAGATCCATTGAAGGGAAGATAACCATACAAATTGTCAACCTCATAATTATCTCACGAGCCTATTTGTAATTATGATGATGATTCTTATCATCTCAGTGTAATTATCCTAGCAGTAGAAGTTATCTAGTCATAGGCTTCTTCCTTATTTATACGCCATTGTATAATACTTGAGGCATCAGAGGAAATATATGATATACAATACGTTTGTTAACTTGGTATCAGAGCCATATCCTCTTCTGCATCATGTCTTTTTTATCCACAACTTCCCCTATTGCTCCTGACTCCCTCTCTTCTCCTCTTCTATCATTCCACACCAATCTGTCCACTCTCAATCCCACATTTGCCATCAAGTTTTCATCTCATGACAATTATGCCAGTTGGTAACTTCAGTTCCAGCCCCTGTTGAAAATTCTTAATCTCTAATCTATATTAGATGGCTCAGAGTTATCTTCCCCCCTTACAGTTGTTAATGCAGTCACTCAACAATCACAGCCCAATCATGCCTTCATCATATGACAACAAAAGGATCAACTTCTTCTCTCTTGGATCATCTCGTCTATCTCTGAGCCAATTTTTCCATGTCTCCAAGGCATTACTACTTCCGCTGTAGTGTGGAAAGCTTTATCAGACAGTTCTGCGACTCTCACCCACGCTCAACAAACACATATTGTCCTTGAATTGCACAACCTCTAAAAAGATGACATGTCTGTTTCCGACTTTCTTCATAAGGCCAAAGCACTCGCTGATTCCTTGGCTATGGCTGGTCATGTCATGCCTCTCACATAATTCAATGCAATTATCTTTCGCAAGTTGGGTTCAAATTTCAATGGAATTATTGGAGCATTACAGCAACGTGCAGAACCTGTGGCTTTTCCTGAACTTCACAGTCAACTTGTATAATATGATATTCTACTCAAGTCACAACAACCAATGCTTCCAATGGCTACTCAATCCCATCTTACTGCCAGAGGCCATGGTAATTCACGTAGAGGTTTTAGGGGAGGCCGAGGGAACCGGGGCGGCCGACGTGGCTTCACAACCCCATCTACTCCTTATTCTGGTTCCCCATGTCAATTATGTGGCTACTCTAACCACTCCGCAGAAATGTGCCGTCGCAGGTTTGATCAAACATTTATACCCAAGCCTGCACCAGTCAATTCCCAAGATAGATTACTTCATTTTCCTCCTCAAGCATATCTTACTCCTTCAAATCCTGCATCTCTTCCTCCCAACTGGTATCCTGATTCAGGTGCAACACATCACGCCACTCCCGATCTCTCCACTTTAAGCATTACTGATTCTTATCCTGGAAATGATGGCTTACTTGTCGGTAACGGTACCTCTCTCCCTATCTCTCATGTTGGTCACTCAATTCTCCCTACTGCTCAGAAATCTCTTTACTTACGCAATGTCCTCCATGTTCCCTCTCTCATAAAACCTCTTATCTCTGTTCAACAATTAAGTCGTGATAATGATTGTTTTTTTAAATTTCACCCTTCTTATTGTGCTATTAAGGATCGTAAGTCTCGGGCGACTCTTCTTCTCGAGGGAACTGAGCATGGACTCAACAAATTTGGTAGTGTCTCCCCCACTTCAATGTCCACTCTTGCTGCCCTCCTTACCCCTATCGAACGGTGGCATGCTTGACTAAGTCATCCCAACTATGTTACTATTACACATTTAGTTAAATCCTTTCAATTGCCATGTGGCTCATAAAAAATTCATGTCAATAAATATCATGCATGTTGCTTAGGTAAATTGCATCGTTCAAGTTTGCATTCCACCTTCCATCGTAGTAATAAACCACTTGATTTAATTCACTTCGATGTTTGGGGACCTGCCCCGATACTTTCTCTTAATGGTTTTCGCTACTTCGTAATTTTTATAGATGATTTCTCTCGATTTACATGGTTTTTTCCAATAAAAAACAAAAGCGTTCTATCTATATTCATTCATTTTAAAAAATTGGTCAAAAATCAGTTTCAAACCACCATCAAAACCTTTAATTCTGATTGGGGTGGCGAGTATCGACCACTTCACAACTTTTTCAAAAATCATGGTATAAACCATTGCCTCTCTTGCCCCCACACACATGAACAAAATGGTACAGCCGAGCGTAAAATTCGTCACATTGTTGACATTGGTCTTACCTTGTTAGATCATACTAGTGTTCTTTCTAAATTCTGGGAATTTGCCATTGAAACTACAGTGTTTCTCATCAATCATATTCCTTGTTCATCCATCCAACATCAATTGCCTTTCTCAACCTTATATCAACAACCTCCTAACTTCTTGTTTTTAAAAGTTTTTGGATGTGCGATTTATCCTTCCCTCCGACCTTATAATCAACATAAATTCTCTTTTCGATCCAAATGTTGTGTCTTCTTAGGCTACTCCTCTCATCATCTCGGGTACTGACATTTTGACATTTCCACAAACCAGATTTATGTCGCCTGCCATGTTCAATTTGATGAAACATTTTTTCCCTTTGCCTCCTCGGCTGATATTATTGTCCCTTCCTCAAACCATTCTACTCCACTTCCCATCCCTTCATCAACTCCCAACTTGCCCTCCCGTAGTCCTAGTTCCTCCCCGGGAGATCTTTCCGAGACTCCAAATCAATAGGGCCTTCAACTCATTGCCGATCTTAACTCTTCCCCATCACCGCCTCCCTCTTATCCTGTAAAATAGCATCCCATGACTCTGCGCCCCACTACTCTTTCTAAAACGAAATTCGCTCATCACACCTCCTTGTTATTCTCTCTACCTATTGCTCCTACTTCTTTTTCGCAGGCACAAAAGTATGCTGAAGGGCACCAGACCATGCTGAGGAAATTGCATCCCTACACAAAAATGACACCTGGTCCTTAGTTCCTCTTCCTCATTCGGCGAATGTGGTTGGTAGTCGGTGGCTTTACAAAGTCAAAACTCGGGCTGATGTCACCCTTGAATGCTGCAAGGCCCGTCTCATTTCCAAGGGCTTCACTCAGACCTTTGGCCTTGATTACACAGACACTTTCAGCCCAGTTATTAAACTTGTCACCATACGGACCGTTCTCTCAGTTGCCATATCTCACTCTTGGGTTCTATCTCACCTTGATGTGAGCAACACATTCTTGAATGGTGATCTATTGGAAACTATTTATATAGTTCAACCTCAGGGATTGGTTGATCCTACATATTCATCACATGTCAGTGAACTGTACAAATCCCTTTATGGTCTAAAACAGGCCCCTCGAGCATGGTTTTCTCGCCTAGTACCTTCTTGGTATCGCTGTTTATTTATTCAGACTCTAACTGTGTTTGTTTGTTATTGGTGTATGTTGATGATATTATCATCACAGGAAACAATGGTGCCTTTGTTCGTTATATTGTGGACCGACTTAGTGCCAAATTTGCTATCAAAAATCTTGGCCAACTGAGTTTTTTTCTTGGAGTGGAGGTTCTTCAATGACAGAAAGGCATTGTGCTATCACAAAAAAAATACTTGCAGGAGATTCTTCATTCAGCAAACATGACCACCTGCAAACCATGCTCTACTCCAATGGTGTCTAGTTTGGTGCTATCTCGCATAGATAGATACTCCTTATCCCCGACGGATGCTACACTTTATCGCCGACTTTTTGGTAGTTTACAATATGAAACTTTGAATCGACCAGACAATCGCTTTGATGTTAACAAATTATGTCAGTTCATGCACTCTCCCACAATGACACATTTTCAGGCTCTTAAAAGGGTTCTCCGTTATGTACAAGGCACACTTAATAGGAGTTTCTATATCACACCTTCCATGTCTCGCACACTCATGGCCTTTACAGATGTAGACTGGGTTGGTTTTCCTGATGATCGTCGTTCCACCACTGGGTTTCTCATGTACCTTGGACCGAATCTCATCTCTTGGACCTATAGGAAGCAGCCTACTGTTGCTCGATCATCTACTGAAGCAAAATTTCGCTCAATCGCCAATGTCTGTGTTAAACTGCACTGATTATGCCACTTGAAAGATTATCTGCCCGGGCCCGGTCAAAAGCTCACTTTCGTGCTACGCATTTCAGAATCAGAATCTTTGACCAGGCCTAGACTCTAGCACAATCGCTATTCCATTCCTTGCTTGAAATAACATTGCGCAGGATCTTGGTTTGTACCCATTTAATTTACCACGCAATAATAATTTCTAATTAAAAAGTGGAATCATAGAAAGTACCTCTTGAAGCGTGAACTCAGGAGATCGCTTGTATGACTCAAGACTATGATCGCACATTGTGTGGGCAATGAACTTGCAACCAATTGATCAGCAATCAACATAAAAAACTGCGTCAGGATTCTCACTGGAAAACGAACCGCCGCTCACCGCGTGGACCAAAATTTGGCCACCCAAAAAGTTTCTAGAGGGAGAAAATTATTTTCTCTCTCTAAAATTTCTCTCTCTAGTTTTCTTGTCTTGAAAACTTATGAGTTGTGTGTTGTGTAATTGCTAATCCCTTGTCTATATATAGAGTTACAAGAGAGACCACAAGTTGGTTTAGGATTGGTCTTCGTAATGAGTTTAGGTAATTAATTAGTTTCCAAATCCAATTAGGTAACAAATCTAATAGGATAATCCAAATCCAATTAGATTTCCTAATCTCTAGGATTTCCTAATTCTAATTGAAACTTAAGACTTAATTAATTAATTAAATAATTACACTTTGTTAATTACTTAATTAACCCTTAAGAATAATTAATTAAATAATTAATTCTACTTATTCAATTAACCTACTACAAAATTAATCGTACCACTAACGGATTAATTTTGACACTACCATCCTACACCAGAATTGCTTCCAGAACAACTAAATTAATTTATTCTTAATCTCCCCACATCAAAGATTTAGTGCTCGTTAATTTATTAATTTACTGATAAATTAATTAATTAACCTCTTTAATTCTGAGACTAATACCACTCAACTTTTTACTATACAGGACATAAGTCCACCGGCCGGGTTTAGTATAATAAACATAACGAGCTCATCTCGGGAGCACCATCACCCCGGACGCATCGGTACATGGTTTCCTTTCTACAAGAAGCAGCACGCCAAGTAACTAAATACGCACCAAACCCACCGAGACTATTGGCCACAATTGACGTCACCCATTGGCAGATCAAAGTACACTATGTCTAATCCTCATGCCCGCTCAAGTATAAGAATTAAAAGATAGAATACTAAGAACAATTTGTCTATTAAATCAGTACAAGACAAATCATTATAAATGGTCAAGTTCAATACGCCCCGGACATATCTATATGATTCAATTAGTTTAGACAAACCAATTATCTGAATCACATAATAACCTAAACCGGCAGCTTGTCCAAAACTGTCTCGGTTACGAACCTCATTTATATATTATGTCTTTTGACCAATGATGAGATCTACTGCGTCACACCAGACACCTCATCATCTAACTACATAATATAAATAGACAAATATGCAGAACATATAAACCAAAACATTAAATCGATATATTAACTGGGAAAAAGTCTAATACAAGCATAGCTTTAGTATTCAAATCTAACACCACTTACTTTCTGAACTTGGTTTTCCTTTTCGAGCAGCACCCACTGTGTGGTGCGACAACCAGGTGTGGTCTTTTTAGCTTCCAACCCAGTGTTTCGGGCTCACACTCGCCATGTTAAGGTGGATTTTCACTTTTTTTGACAACACATTCGATAAGGGTTCGTCACTATTCACTCTGTCTTTACTGCTGATCAGATTGTTGGTATCCTTACAAAGCTTCTGGCTAAATCTCCCTTCCTTCGGTTTCTTGACAAACTGCGCCTTATTTATACTCCAGTTTCAGTTTGCGAGTGCGTGTCAAGCTCATAATTATCTCATGAGCCTATTTGTAATTATCATGATGGTTCTTATCATCTCAGTGTAATTATCCTAGCAGTAGAAGTTATCTAGTCATAAGATTCCTCCTTATTTATACGCCATTGTATAATACTTAAGGCATCAGAGGAGATATATGATATACAATACGTTTGTTAACTCAAATAGTCCAAATTATCATATTCTAGGTGATCATAAGGTCTAATTAAGAGAAAGATGCACATTGCCGAAGCCGATAGCCGCTCCCGCTGCTTCTCCCCTCCAACACCACAATATCCACAGAACAACTAATCTTAGCTTTGTAATGCCTCCAAGAAAATTGTAAATTCATAGTAGCCTAAGTTCTACAGTTGGATGAATAATACATTCCTTTTTTTTTTTGCTTTAGGTTCTTGTTAACAAAAATGGCCCTTTATTAGCCCCAATTTTGTTAGTAAAGAAATTCGGGTTTGTACCCAGATTCTCATATTCCGACCAATCCAAGGTAATTGGGACTAAGCTTGGCAGAAGACTATTCACTTCTTCGTCACAGTAGAGTAAGTTGAAAATCCTTTTCTTTCTCGTTTTCCCCCCTTACGTCGAGACGCTACCGAGTATTTGACAGTGTTTCTAGTTTTTGACTTTTGGCTTGGGAAGATCGCGATAAAGAGAAAGAGAGAAGATGGAGATGAAAGATTATCTGCCCGGGCCTAGTCAGAAACTCACTTTCGTGCTATGCATTCCAGAATCGAAATCTCTGGCCAGGCCTAGATTCTAGCACAATTGCTATTCCAACCCTTGCTTGAAATAATATTGCGCAGGATCTGGGTTTGCACTTATTCGATTTACCACGCAACAAAAATTCTTAATTAAGCAGAAACATAAGAATTATACCTTTGAAGCGTGCACTCATATGATTCTCTAGTATGCCTCAAGACTTTGCTTGTATGTTGTGTGGGCAGCAATCTAACCAGCAACTTGATCAGCTAATCACCACAATCCACCTGTCAGAAAATTCCAACACAACCGCACCTGGAACGTGTACTACACGTGCCACCAGGGAGGAGAGAGAAAGCCACACAAGCTGCCAAAAATTAGACAAAATCGGCAGCCCAAAGAAGCTTATAAAATCTGAATTTAGAGAGAGAGAATTTTTCTCTCTCTAGATTCTTGAATTATGAATCTATTGAATTGTGTATCTTGAATAGCTAATCCCTTGTCTATATATAGAGTTACAAGAGAGACCCCAAGTTGGTTTAGGATTGGTATTCCTAATGGTTTAGGTAATTAATTAGTTTCCAAATCCAATTAGGTAACCAACTTGATAGGATAAACCAAATCCTAATAGATTTCCTAATCTCTAGGATTTCCTAATTCTAATTAAACTTAAGACTTAATTAATTAATTAATTAATTCCACTTTGTTAATTACTTAATTAACCCTTAGAAATAATTAATCAATTAATTAATTCTACATATTCAATTAACCCATTACAAAATTAATCGTACCACTAACGGATTAATTTTGATACTACCACCCTACACAAGAATTGCTTCCAGAACAACTTAATTAATTTATTCTTAATCTCCCCACATCAAAGATATAGTGCTCGTTAATTTATTAATTTACTGATAAATTAATTTATTAACTTCTTTAATTCCGAGACTAGTACCACTCGACCTTTTTACTATACCGGACATAAGTCCACCAGCTGGGTTTAGTATAATAAACATAACGAGCTCATCTCGGGAGCACCATCACCCCAGACGCACCGATACATGGTTTCTTTTCGACAAGCAGTAGCACACAAAGTAACTAAACACGCGCACCCAACCTACCGAGATTATTGGCCACAATAGACCTCACTCATTGGCATATCAAAGTACACTATATCTAATCTTCATGCCCGTTCGAGTCTAGGGATTAAGAGATAGAATACCAAGAACGATTTGTCTATTAAATCAGTACAAGACAAATCATTCCTAATGGTCAAGTTCAATACGCCCCGGGCATATCTATATGATTCAATTAGTTTAGACAAACCAATTATCCGAATCACATAATAACCTAAACTGACAGTTTGTCCATAACTGTCTCGGTTACGAACCTCATTTATATATTATGTCTTTCAACCAAGGATGAGATATACTGTGTCACACAAGACACCTCATCATCTACTTACATAATATAAATGGACAAATCATGCACAACAAAATATAACCAAAACATTAATCGATATATTAACTGGGAAAATGTACAATACAAGCATAGCTTATGTATTCAACTCCAACAGGAGATGAAAAGGCTGAATAAGATGAGGATGAGAAATTAAAGATGACGAAATAGAAGGAAAAAGATGGAAAGAAAAAATAAGATTATGAATGAATAGACAAAAATATCCCTAGAAAAGAGGTATGTTAAACATGTTAATGACAGGGTTTGACGGAGTGCCATCAAATAGAAAAGAAGGTAAAAATTAGTGATTTTAGATCGGATTTTTAATAGTTAGTGACCAAAATTTGAATTTTAAAATAGTATGATTACTAAATTTGTAATTCATACTTATTTTATATTATTAAATAAATAAATTTAAATATTAATAATAATTATAAATATTTATTTGGTGAATGAGTGAAATAAATATATAATATAATAGTGAATCCTCTATTATACATTAGGAGGCTGCTTGGTTGAAGGGAATGGGAAATGGTCTATGAGTTTGATTCTAATTTTTGTAAAAAAGAATTGCTTGGTTGCAGGAATGAGATTGATAATAGTGCTTTGATTTCTTAAAACATGGGAATGATTCATTCCTCAGCAATTTGGTGGGATTGAGATTTTGTTCTTCTCTCCTCCTTTCAAGTACGCTCTGCTCACTTTTCTTTTTCTTTTTTTTTCTCTTCCGCCGGCTGTTGGCCACTTCCGGTCAGTAATATGCTTCAACAAAAAACGCATCACTACCGCCCCCTAAACTCAATTTCCACCACTATCGTGTTCAAGGAATCAACAAGGGAGGAAGAAGACCAGTAGAAGGAATCCAGTTAAAAAGGATGAGGTGGCGGTGGAATGAGGAAGAAGACCCAGCACCCCCATCACTCAATATCTCTGCTGCTTGAAGCTGGGCCCGACAACATTCCACAACCCCGAAAAACAATGAGGAATCGCGAGTCTACTGGAGACAGCTCACCGGACATCTTTGTGTTTGGAAATTTGGACTTGGTCTGATGAAGATTAGTTGTAAGATTTATTGTATTGAAGAACACGCAGTCGGGTTGTGTGGGAAAATGAAGACCCAGCCACCTGCAACTTTTGGCCACGGTCGAATTTCTCCTCTTTTTCTTTGTATTGATTAATGGTTAATAGAAGAAAAATAAACCCAATTGGAGAAGAAAGGTGAGAAGAAGGAGAATGATATTTCAATTTGGGTTCTTGATTGTGCGGTCAGTTTTGGGGTGTTGATTATGGCGGAGGAGGATGGAAGAACAAGGTTGAAGGGTCGGTTTTGGGGTCTTGATTGTGCGACCGTTTAGGGGTGTTGATTGTGGCGGACGAGGATGAAAAACAATGTTCAAGATGAAGATGGTGGAAGGAGTTGAAAGTGAGAATCATTCCAGAATCTAACCAAGCATGACAACCGTACCTATTTCAATCTAATAAAATTCATTGTCATTCCACACCTCTATCATTCTCATGTCAATTCCAATCAATAACTCTAAACCAAGCAGGCCTAAATACTTTGAAGGGAAAAATGTAATAAAATAAAATTTAAGTGAAAAGCACTAGTGTATGTTTTTGACAGGTTAAAAAGTACTTGCGAGGGACCGGCATCGTTTGGGGATCTGACTCTGGAGTCGTACAACTAGTCCAAACTCCAAACATAGAGATCCTAAGCCAGACGACGTCGTTGGTGTTGTCCTGCTCAATTATCTCCCTCCCAAGTCCCATCTCTCTCGAACTGCAGAAACTCTCTCCGCCCCCACTCTCCCGGCTCTTCTGCAGCTCGAGAAATCGAAGGAAAACCTAATTTGCTCAAATGAAATGGATGTTTAGTCAGATCGCATTTGTTTAAAAAGATTGGACTAGAAATTGATGAAAGAATTCTAATCTAATTTGCAAATGTCGTGGGGATTGGGTTGGAAACGTCCATCGGATTCCTTCCATGTCACGTTAAGTTACGGCGAGGATGATGCGATTGAAGATGCTACCCCTAAGTCATCGCGATCGTCCTCACCCTCGCCGGTCGCCGGCTTGGGTGGGTCCCCACCCTTCCCCTCTTCCCCGACAACGTCGTTAACGGAGAAAAATGAAGGGCAATTAGGTTTCCGGATCGACCTCGACTGGAATGCCGGCGAAGACGAGGATCAGGTCGTTCTCCGGCTCCAGTCTCAGGTCATGGTGGCGCTGCCATCACCGCAGGACGCCGTCGAAATTGAATTGAAGGGGAACGATGTGGAGTTCGGTGCTAACTCAAGAAACAGCGGCCAGGAATTGGGAAATTATGAGAATGGGGAGGACAATTTCGGGAATGAGAGTGATGTTCAGAGGGCGGTAGGGGTAGAGATGAGGGTGGTCAGGAGGAGGGAGCCATTGAGGGGGATAATAATGTGGAGGGCCGGTGGATCAGGGCAACAGAGTGATGGAATGGGAGTGTTGTTGAAGTTGATGAGGTCAAATTTTGCGAACGGGGTTGGAGGTGGGGCCGGAATAGCAGCCGCTGGGGAGGTGGTGGGGTCTCCGGTTGCGAATTTGGGATGTCCAGAGCATTGGAGGAATGTCACAGTAGTTAGCCTTTGTGGTCTCGGATTATCTGTGAGTTCATTATTCTTAAATTGGAGCTGCAATTTCTTTCATTGATTGTTAATTTTGCATATCATTGGGTTTTATTGGCAATGAATTTCTTGACTTGTCTCGGTTCTTTCTCAAAAAATACTCTTACAAGAGTTGATAAATGCTTTAGGGGCATGCCATAGTGATGTTATCCGTTACGCATACTGTATTTTCTTTACATTACTAGGTAAATATAAAATCTTCACAATCTTGCGTCCTTTGAACTTGGAAAGGGTTTATGATGAGAGTGTTCTATGCCTCTTACTTTCAATTTAGATTAATACTGCCAGGTATAGAAATGCTTTGTTTTGGTTCTACCTGTTTCTTCTGAAGGTGTGTTAACAAAACCAGGATTTGATTTTATTTTGAATTACTACATGTGCAATTACAAGTTTTAAAAATTTTGTGATTATGAACTTTCAATTGATTCTTAAGGTTTATGTATCACTATTACAGGTATTGCCAGCGGAGGTAGCCCAACTCCCTCTACTTGAGAAGCTGTATCTTGATAACAATAAGCTGTCAACTTTACCGCCTGAGCTTGGTGGGTTAAGACACTTGAAAGTTCTTGCAGTTGACTTCAACCTATTGGTCTCTGTACCTGGTATGCTTCTAGCTATTCTGTGAATTTCACATTGATTGTTTGAATGTACGAACTAGCCACATTTTGGTTGGTTTGGATCAGCGTGTATGGGTTAGCTTTTTATTTATTTTTTGGTTTTCTTTATAGTATATTTTTTTGTTCTCCCTTGTGTTGATTTGAAATTGTAAACAGTTGAGCTAAGACAGTGTGATGGATTAGTTGAATTGTCTCTGGAACACAACAAATTGGTCCGGCCTCTTTTAGATTTCAGGTGAAACAATCAATCTTTAAATCTGTTCTACTTTTTCATTTTGCTCCGAATTCCATGCCTTTGATCTTGACTCATTTTTTCGTCATGGGTTACTCCTATTGTACTCATTACAGATTGATGGCTGAGTTGCGGGTTTTAAGGCTATTTGGAAATCCCTTGGAATTTCTCCCTGATATTTTGCCATTGCATAGACTTCGACATTTATCTCTTGCAAACATTAGGATTGTTGCAGATGACAATTTGAGATCAGTGAATGTGCAGATAGAGGTATTGGTTAACAAAGCTTCATTATCTTTTCTATTGAGTTTTATTAGTTTTGCTAAAAATATATTTTTCTTCTCATCTTCTTACAGATGGAGAATAGTTCTTACTTTGTTGCGTCTCGACACAAACTTAGCGCCTTCTTTTCTCTCATATTCCGGTTTTCGTCTTGTCACCATCCCTTGCTTGCATCTGCTCTTGCAAAAATAATGCAAGATGAGGGAAACCGGGTAGTTGTAGGGAAAGATGAAAATGCTGTGCGGCAGCTCATAAGTATGATAAGTAGTGACAATCAGCATGTGGTGAGTTAGTTTGTTTTCTTAGTCTTAATTTCGTTTCACATTCGTGGTCTAATTTTCGAGCTATTTGTTACTAGGTTGAGCAAGCTTGCTCTGCTCTTTGCTCTCTTGCTTCAGATGTTTCAGTGGCGATGCAGTTGATAAAGTCTGATATCATGCAACCTATTCAAGGAGTATTGAAATCTGCAAGTCAAGAGGAAGTGATCTCTGTGTTGCAAGTTGTGGTGAAGTTGGCCTGTACGGCTGATATTGTTGCTCAGAAAATGCTGACCAAGGATATAGTGAAATCTTTGAAATCATTATGCGCCCACAAAAATAAAGAGGCATCTTCCACTTTGAAGCTCTATTTCTGTGTCATGAAATTCCTTTTCATTTGTTATCTTATATTATTGTTATTTTTTATTTTTAGGTGCAAAGGCTGGCTTTAGTTGCTGTTGGAAATTTGGCTTTCTGCTTAGAAAATCGTCGTACACTAGTTACTTCGGAAAGTTTGCGAGATCTTCTTCTGCGGCTGACAGTTGCATCTGAATCACGGGTGAACAAAGCTGCAGCTCGTGCTTTAGCTATTCTAGGTTTGTGTATTACTGAAAATCTGTTAAAATCTAAATTATGTTTGCATCTATAAAATAATTCGATGTACTCTATGAATCACAGGGGAGAATGAAGTTCTAAGGCGTGCTGTAAGAGGCAGGCAGGTCCCAAAGCGAGGACTTCGAATCCTTTCTATGGATGGTGGTGGTATGAAAGGTCTGGCTACTGTGAGGATGCTTAAAGAAATTGAGAAGGGAACAGGGAAGCAGATACATGAGCTGTTTGACCTTATTTGTGGTACATCAACCGGGGGCATGCTTGCAGTTGCTCTTGGAATCCAAAAGTTGTCCTTGGAAAAATGTGAAGAGATTTACAAGAAGCTAGGTGAGTTATTTTTTTATTAAAAGGATCTGTGCATGGTCTGTATAGTTATTTTTGCTGTTATGTCCCCCATTTTGGTCAGGGAAACTTGTTTTTGCTGAACCTGTTCCCAAGGATAATGAAGCAGCTAGTTGGAGAGAAAAATTGGATCAGCTTTACAAAAGCTCATCTCAAAGTTTCAGAGTTGTTGTGCATGGATCCAAAGTATGTAATACTTTGACCGTGATTTTTTAAAACTATGTTTGTCATATCATGATTTTTTCTGCAAGGGGCTGCCTTTTTTTCCTTAAGAAAAGTTCTTTCCTAACTGAAGTTATTTTTATATCCGTTTTCTGGGCGGATGTGATTTTGATGTACAAGACAAGATAAAGTTCTATTTATTATTGTTGTTGGGTGGATGAGATTCATGTTCGTCTGGAAATCAGAGACCTATCTTTTGTCTTTTTACAGCACAGTGCAGATCAGTTTGAGCGGTTGTTAAAGGAAATGTGTGCCGATGAGGATGGAGATCTTCTGATAGAGTCAGCAGTGAAAGGTATTCCCAAAGTTTTTGTGGTGGCAACTTTAGTCAGTGTCGCTCCAGCTCAGCCTTTCATATTCCGCAATTACCAGGTACCCTTTCAGGGAAATATCAGATTTTTATCTTTGTTTTCTTCTTTGTTTTGGATATCACTAGATTCGTTTTTTTTCTGATATGTACAGTACCCTGCTGGGACCCCAGAGATCTCCTCTGCAGTGTCTGAAAACTTGGCTACAGGTGGTCTGGGAGCTGCAACCACCGGAGCTCAAGTTGGATCCAAGAGAAATGCCTTTCTTGGAAGTTGCAAGCATCACATTTGGCAAGCCATAAGAGCATCTTCTGCAGCACCATACTACCTTGATGATTTTTCTGATGGTACTTGTTTCTGTTCTTGCTTCATAACTCCTAGGCTTGTTATTTCTTTGAGCTTTGGTTAATTTGAATTATATTAACCTATGTATTACCTGAATGCTTGTTTCCTGTCTCTGTCACAGGCGTATATCGCTGGCAAGATGGCGCAATTGTAGCTAACAATCCTACTATTTTTGCTATACGAGAAGCACAATTATTGTGGCCAGATGCTAGAATTGACAGTTTAGTTTCAATTGGATGTTGCTCTGTCCCAACAAAGGTATATGTACTTTGGTTTCTTTAGCTTAGTTTCATGTCTTAACTGATATTTAACCAAAATACAAGTTACCAAGGATGGAAAGATTAAAATAACAGTAATGTGTTGTGAGTTCCTTTGGTTTTGTTGAAAAGTTTGTGATATTTCTGATAGAGTATTGGTCATTTGGTTTCTTGTCGGAATTGAACAATAAAGGAGGCCGGCCACATGCATATAAGCTCCTGCATGTTAGGATTCTGCAGGAGGGTGGTAGGGCCATTAAGACCTGATATTTTACTTTATATTTCTACAAGATGTTGTTTCCACTACTTGAACCTGTGACATTAGGTGACTTGGCAACAACTCTTACAGCTGCTTGAAGACTTTCTTTTAATATATGGTATTGAATGTCTTTGTGCTCTTTTTTAGTTTGATTCCCTCTGATTGGGAAAGAAACTGTCAACTGAAGTAGTTTGCGATGTTTCCTAACTGGCTCATGATTATTAATTAGGAGGCTAGTGTTTAAGAATTAATGTATGCATGTTCATTAGGCTGATTTGATGGCTTGTTTACATGCTGTGATTCCTCTAGAGGTGAGAACCTAATAGGAAGTGAGGTGGTGGGTCTCTAGTGGAGTTGAATTTGTTTCTCTATTCTCATGCATATCGGATGTTTTGTTATTGTTTCATTTGTATGGTCCTTCGACTAGGTTCGGAGAGGAGGATGGCGTTATCTTGATACTGGTCAGGTGTTGATTGAAAGTGCATGTTCAGTTGATAGAGTAGAGGAAGCTTTAAGTACATTGCTCACTATGCTTCCTGATGTGGAATACTTTCGGTTCAATCCAGGTATATTATTTTAATGAGTTGTGGATCTTATCACACTTTCTGAAGTTTGGAAGCATGTTCTTTCTTCTTTATGTTCATTTTTCCTTAAAATATGCAAATTATATGATTTGTATCTAAAGCAATGAAAGAAACAATCTAAAATTGAGTAAAACAGCCTCTGGCTGACTCAGAGTCAGTTCCAGTTTTCTTTTGGGAAATATTGTTGAGTTCCATTTTTTTGCTCTGCTAGTTGACGAACGTTGTGACATGGAGTTAGATGAGACTGATCCAACAGTTTGGTTGAAATTAGAGGCAGCCACAGACGATTACATTGAGAAAAACTCGAGTTCATTTAAGAATCTCTGTGAACGGCTGTTAGAGAGTTCAAATGACGATTTAAAACTTCCCGATATTGTCAAGTCCCAGCAGCTTCCAAAAGCAAAAGGTATAAGAACTTGTGCTGAATCCTCTATTATTTCTCCACCCAAAGTTCTTGTATATTGAATTTTTGTTGTTGAAAAATATCAGGTGACAATAGCCCTTCTTTGGGCTGGAGGAGGGGGGTGCTACTTGTTGAGGCTTCAAATAGTCCTGATTCTGGAAGAGTTTTTCACCATGCCCGTTCACTTGAGACATTCTGTGCTAGTTCTAGGATAAGGTTATCTTTGGTGAATGATGTATCAGGGACTCTCAAGGCAACTACAGGATCAACATTTGCATCACCTTTATTTACTGGGAGCTTCCCATCGAGCCCTATGTTGTACAGTCCTGATTTTGGTTCCTCAAGGCTTGGTAGGATTGATTTAGTTCCCCCTTTAAGCTTAGATGGATCTCAATCTGCAAGAGTAACTGCCTCGCCACCTGACTCTCCTGCGAAGCGCAGACAGCTTAGTATGCCCGTCTTATCATTGCACGAGAAACTTCGGAATTCACCACAAGTTGGAGTCATCCATTTAGCTCTGCAAAATGACATATATGGCTCTATATTAAGGTTAAACATTCCTCAGATTTTCTAACCCAACCAGATCTCTCTAACTATTTTTAATTTTAGGCCTAACCTTGTTTATATTTTCAATTTAGTTGGCAGAATGATGTATTCGTGGTTGCTGAACCTGGAGAACAAGCAGACAAATTTCTTCAGAGTGTTAAATATAGTCTACTGGCTGTTATGAGAGGCCGGAGGAGGAAAAATGTATCACACATTGCCAAAATATGTACAGTTTCTGATTTGGTTTCATATAGGCCATACTTTCAAATTGGAGGTGTTGTTCATCGTTATATAGGACGACAAACACAAGTATGCTTGATTTACTTTTACTTCTACTGTTGGGATATGAGTTTTGCAAATATCTATTTACTCATAGTTGATTTATTTTTAAAACTTTGAAGGTTATGGAAGATGATCGAGAAATTGCTGCATATATGTTCCGCAGAACAGTTCCTTCCGTGCACTTGACACCAGAAGATGTTCGACTAATGGTGTGTTCTCAGTTTGAATTTCTGCTTTATTAGTTTTCTTGACTAGTAATTCTTGTTAGCTTCTAATATTATGCATTACTAAGTAAATGTAGCTGGTAGAATTTTGGACTTCATTTTTATTCTCATTTGATGACACTGACTCAGGAAGTTCCTTCTTGTTTCTGAAGAAAGTAGAGAATCTTTGTTGAATGAATCCTTAATTGGTCGATTCTCTGATCCTTGTTTTTATCATTTTTCATCCCTTTCATTTTTTGCCTTACTTTTGCAGCCTTGTTAAGATGCTCCCCTACACCAGCAAACTTACTGATTTCAGTTATGCAACATAAATCTGATTCTTAAATTATGAGACAAGCTGTGAAACATAACGAGAATTGGTCCCTTGCTGCTTTTTCCTCTCCTGTACCTTTATTTAATTTAAGTGTTTTAGTTTTCTTTCACATACATTTATCCAGATTCATGCATCAAAGTGTGTTTGCCTTGCTTTGTTTTGCTAACAAAGAAGAGGTGCAATGGCAGACACGCTGATCGTTTCAACTTTGGCAGTCTCTTGTCCTTTCCTTAGCACTTTGAGTCTTTAGTAATGGTGTGTCATCTGAAAATATTTACTTAACTAGATACTTTTTGGTTCATAGTTCTTCAAGCACTTCTGGATTCTCTGAAACCTCAGGCTACATAAGAGGAAATAGTTGTGAAAATAGTGTTGCATGGATTACAGATTTTAGTTTTAGTTGGACTTGTGTTCGATTGTAAACAGATGAGTACTTGGGTAGTTTTAGCATTGTGAAAACACTGACGTCACCTAACTAACTAACTAACCTCTTACTTAGTTTGTACTTTTCCCAATTCCCCCTCCCCCCAATTTGCCTTATTGATTGTTCAATTGTATTGGCCATCAGGTTGGAAGTTGGAGGGATAGGATTATAATCTTGACAGGCATTTATGGGCCTACACAAGCGTTAATCAAATCATTTATTGATTCTGGTGCTAAAGCTGTCATATGCCCTTCCGCTGAACCCGAAGAAACACAGTTGACGACATTCCATAGTTCTGGGGATTTTAGTGCAGTGGAGAATGGGAAGTTTGAGATTGGAGATGAAGAAGCAGATGAGGATGAACCCGTTAGTCCAACCAGTGACTGGGAGGATAGTGAACTTGAGAAAAATGGAGAGCGTTCGCAAAGTTACTGGGATGATGAGGAGGAAGAATTATCTCAGTTTGTGTGCCAGTTGTATGAGTCGCTGTTTAAGGGTGGTTCTACAGTGGACGTTGCCCTAAAAAATGCCCTTTCTCAGCATCGTAGCCTCAGATATTCATGTCACCTTCCTCGAGGAACATAAATACACGCATGACTGTATCTTTTGTACTATTTTTGGTCCCTGAAGAGGTGTCCGGAGCACAAGTTCCATGCCAACAAACCCTATAGCCTAGTCAAGGTATTTGCAAAGTTTTACATATTGTCTGTAAAGAACATTAGTGATCAATACAAATCAATGAGAAAAGTTAGGTTATAGAAGAAAATGTATATCATGATAGGAAAAATATAAGTGTTTTTATACAGAGTGAATTACAAGAAATTTAACCAGAGAAAAGAGAAGTGAAAGATTACTGGAGTGTTATGATGAGGGGCTCTCCCATTTTGAGGCTTGTAATTTATTCATTTACTATCAAGAATAAAGCATCTTCAGTTTTACTTTTACAGGGTGTTTCTTATTGCTTGCACTCTTCTGATATATGGTTCTGTAAGCACACATGCTTCTCAAATGTAACTTGTTTAAATTACTTGATTATGAGCCTGCATATTTTGTACTATTTACAAAGACGTGGTGTCATTAAGGCCAAAAAAAAAAAAAAAAAAAGAAAAGGGGAAATGGTTGAGGTTTATTTCAGAGCCCAGCATCGTAGGTTACTCCTGTATTCTGCAGCCATTCTCCACCCTGAATGAACTCCGCCACTGTGAATTGATTTGCCTCGGCTGCACTAGTGATGACATGATAACCAGTCCAATTCACTCTCTTGTTAGTTCCAGCTCCTGGACCAATATTCATGTACTCGCCGTAGTACAAGGTTGCCAAACCAAAATCACCATTCCAAGGGTACCAGCCTGCTGGATCAATCAGTTCACCGATACTCGATTCCAGTACCACCGTTCTGGAGTACTCTTTCCATGGTCGGCCTAGAAATGATCTAACGGTTCCAATCACAGGTTCGAGGTCAGAGCTTGCTGTTATGTTACAGTTTTGGATGGAAGTTCCAGTCATTGAATTCGGATCAGTCCTGCCTTGAGCCGTAACCATGTTCTGCTGTCCACTCATGGGCAATCTTGCCTCAAGTTTGGAGTTTTGGAAGACTACTGCAGCATCCCCAAAGATGAAGTCTACTGTGCCGGTGATGTAGCAATCTCTGTAGAACTGGCGGAGGCTGTGTGCGTACAGAGTGTCTTGGTATGCATCAACCTTACACCGGTTTATCACCGATCGGTCGGCTCCAACTCGAAGCGCCACTGCTTGATGCTTCTGTGGCCCGGCTGTGTTTTGGAAACACATGTCTTGTGCTATAAATCCATCCGAAACAGCAGCTGAAAACAATGTTGAAAACACCCGGAGGAGCTGGTTAAATTTGAGCATGGACGCAAATTATTCCATGTACCCATGCTATATTTTCTAAATTTAAATTGATCCTTAGATTGAGTTGTCATCACTTTATTGGTAAATATAGTAATAGGTACATGTATAATTTATGGAGCACAGATTCTTTGATGGAGAAAGGGATTAATCATCAAAGGGGGGACTGACTTACCAAGAGTTGCAGATCTGAAGGTTGTTGATCCATCAACTACGTTCAAGCTGCCTGTAATTATGGTTGCTTCCATGCCATCACCTACAAGCATCAAATTTTTCTTATTCTTTCCTATATTAACTTGTTCCTTGTAGATTCCTTGCTTCACATAGATCACATAACGAGTTTGGACATTATTTGGTGCTGCATCAACTGCTGCTTGAACACTGGTGTAGTTACCACTACCATCCGTTGCCACAACCGAATCTGCATCGATGTTCTGACCTGAATCTTCCAAAAGCCTCCTGTCTTTACTGGTAATCCATGATGGGAAATCTCCTCCATTTACTGGCTGCAGCATTTGTTCTTTTAGTGGTTTAATTGCAACCACCAAAGCCAATGATGTTTGCGCTCTCTTTATCAGTTCATTCATCATTGGCTCCATTACCAAAAGGGTTGCTCCACTCAAGCCATCAAGACAAGTAACATGGTTAGTAAGAACACTACTAAGCCAGGAATGAACATCTGAAAAGGAGTAACCTGCTGTTCGGCTTCCGACAGCCACCGTGGAGTCTGCAACTCTATTCATAGACAAGTCCATCAACTCCAAGCAGTCCGCTAAAGCAGCCTGCCCTGTTTTCCCATTGATCCAACTGTTAACATGATGCGCAAACTCCATAGCTTCCTGCATTTGGGACGACGTTTTCGCTAAAACCATCAGAAGCAGGTCAGCATCACTGGATGGCATCAATCCAGAAGATGTCTCTGTTATAACTTGAGTCAACACTTCCAAACAAGAAGACTGATCAACGGCATGATTACACAGATGGCCATTCAGATGAGCAACAGTGATACTACTTGGGCTGGTTTTGGGAATGGTAAAAGAAAATATAGAAATTGCACCTAAGATGGCTGCTAAGGAAAGAAGTGCATATAGAACAACTTTGAGAGTGGTACTTGTTTTCTTGGGAGCATCTAGGAAGGTTTGGTAATTGTTTTCCATGGTTGCTTTGGCTATCTGGTGATGGTCTTCATCTGTAGTAGAGCCCTTAAATTGAGTCTAAGCATCTG
Organism: Knoxia roxburghii; assembly: GCA_030378225.1. NCBI lineage: Eukaryota > Viridiplantae > Streptophyta > Magnoliopsida > Gentianales > Rubiaceae > Knoxia > Knoxia roxburghii. The sequence goes on along the minus strand of CM059420.1, from coordinate 35,187,554 downwards.
CAACTTTTTAATCATTAAAATGGAATAGTACATCAACAGGTTCAAAGAAAAGTGTAAAAAGAGCAATAAAGCTAGCATGCGGAATGTTTCCTATCTCATAAATCTTTATTCACATAGTAATTAGTAGGGCTTCATAAACCTTTGTGCCTAATTTTTTGTTTGACATAACATTCGAAAAACTAGGGGTGGGCAAAACCCGAACTGAAAAACTCGGTTAAAAACCGAATCGTGAACGGATCAAATCGACTCGTCTTGATCTGAGCCAAATGGATAACCGGTTTGGATCGATTTGACCCGGTTTAATCAGAATCCGGGAGCGGGGGTTTCAATCATTTTAATGTAAGACTATTATTATTTTCACATTTATACCATTTTAACTCAAAGTGACTCGTTTTAATCAGTTGAGTTATTATTTGTAGCCAATTTTTTTACTATTTATAGCCATATTTTCAAAGTTTACTATCCAAAATGCCGCTCTAACCAAAAAAAAAAAAAAAAAGATTCTTTCTTATTTATCTTCTCCTTTTTCAAAATCCACCACCCTCACATTCAATTTCACCCCCTCCTTTTACCGATTTTTTTCAAGTTGTGGTTATAAAACATGAAACGTTAGCACCATATCATCATAAGTTCTTTCAGTTGAACTAAGATAGTCATATTACACGAATTTTAGAATCCCGATGAACACTGATAATGAACTTCCGATACGGGAAAAATTTCTACACAAAAAGTTTAATTAAAGAACATTTGAATTCTGAAACAATTATTTTTACTTAGTAAATAACACATTCTCATAATAAGATAATAACATGATAGAATTTGTTCATAATTACATATATATTTATTTATTTATTTTGTACATTTTTTGGAATTATTTTTCTTCCCGCTGATACCACTTAACGATGGCCAGAGCCACATCTTTTTCTTTCAGCCTTATCTAAATCCTAACCATGTCTTCTCATCTTCCTTGTCTTCTCTACAATAACAGCAGCAGGAAGAACCGCTCCAAAAAATGCTGCATTTTCCACAAAGATAAGTCATTTAATGAAGATGACAACGATGATTACGAGGATGGAAATCAAAATCATTGTTGCGATCATGCCCATGGAGACAGCTATGATGGTGATGGTATTAGTTCTAGGAATTGATCGATGTTTCATTCGATTAACACGAGTAGTTGTTCAGGAATTTTTTACCAAAATTTTTTTTTTTATTATTTTCCTCCCTATTTCCTCCTTTTTTTAATCTTTTTATTTTTTTAAAAAATATTGTATGTGTGAGAATTGTTCTTATAATTAGTTATTATAGGATTAAATATGTTTAAAATAATTAAGATAATATTCATTTTGTTAGGATAAAAAATATATATTCATTTTGTTGAATTTCGATAAATTATTTAAAAATTAGTAAAATGATAATTTGGGAAGTTTGTTTAAAAAATAGGGTTACAAATAGTAAAAAATTGACTACAAATAGTGATACCCATTAATCAGACGAAATCAGTTTAACCAATAATCGAACCGGTAACTAATCGAAATATGACTATAATTGTTAAAATGAGTCAATTTGAATTAAAATATTATAAATATGCAAAAAATAATAATTTTAGATAAAAATAAATTTTAAAAGGTACTGTAAAAAAAATCAAATTGAGTCAACCCAGATATATTTAAAATTTTTAAACAAAATTGACATATTTAAAATTTTTTTATAGGTATATTCGGTACTTTTAATGTAGCAATTATATTCGGTATTTCAGCTGGTTATCGATTTGTTTATTGGTTAAACCGATTCAATCAACCGATTCGTTCTGATTAAAACGAGTCACTTTGGGTTAAAATAGTATAAATAATATTAGTTTTACATTAAAAAAAAATTCAAATCCAAATTTAAAAATGAAAAAAAGGGCCAACCCGGTTTAACCCGATCCAACCCGGAAAACTTCCGAGCCGAACTGCAGAACAGCAAACCGATCTAACCCGAAATCATTAACGCGAGTAATCGCATTTTTTCAAACCTGAACTGAACCTGTCTTGAACAGAAGGCTAGCGAACTGTACTGAACCAAACCGCGGTTCAAGCAGCAAAAACCTGTGTAGAGTTATTTCAAATAAATCATTCTTTTCATCAACAAATAGAATAAGCAAGCACCAAACTCTTAGCAAAAGTGTGTGTAGATTATTTCAAATATATTATTCTTTCCTACAAGCATATTACCAATGACGAGCATCGAATGTGCCAAAAAAAAGGTATTTTACTTGTTAAAATATAATATAATGAATAAAATGAAAAAAAAAAAAAAAACCCCATAGGAAGCTGAAATGAACTGTACAGCAGAATTGATATATGGATGACCAATGATCCTAAACATTAGTGATAATTTTACAACTTTAAGAAAAAGTTGGTGCTTAGTTAATAGCTTTATCGGATTAGGCTATTACTCACTGATTCTGCAGCTTCGTCGCTACAAGAAACCACAAGTTCGTTGTTTTAGTGAGAGGATAGTGATATTTTCGTTAAATTCGTATAGTAAAATAATTATCCGAGGAAAAAGAAATATTTTCTTCAACTAATTTTATTTGTTAATTTAAAAAAATATAGTAACTGATTATGTTTTACAAGGATATTTAGGACCAACTTTTGTTATCCTCCACGTTTTAAAAGGTGAAATATATGATTTTATTTTTTTTATTTGTATCATATTTTTTCTTGACATTTTTTTTTGCTAATTTTTAGTTAGAGTCATCAAGATAAATTAACAAAAAAAAAAAAAAAAGTAATTGAAAGAGTTAAATAAAATTATGGAATATAATTTGAAGACTAATATTGTCTCTTTTTAAGAATTATAACTGCCTATTTATATTAAATGCAGAACTCCTTATTTTTATATATATATTTTTAATACAATTTGAATTTAAAATATATTATTTTAAGAGGGAGTACGTTACATCCCTACTGTCAACTACCTATTTATATATTGAAAGCATATTATTAATAAAAGAAAATCTAATTTGGGGTTTGAAAAAGTAGCAGATGCTCCAATTTTTCAGTTTTCCCTAATTTTTCCCATCCTAACGCTATTGCATCATTTCCTCCAAATTTACAATAGGGCAACCAAACTCGAAATATACGACGAAAGGAAAATTATATTATACTCCTATGAGTGGTTTACTCCTACCCCATAATTGTCTATCTTCTTCGCCCCCACCAAAGATCTCTCCTTTTTCGTTTTCTCCCCCTACTCTTCCTCTCCTCCTAGCCTTTCACTCCCATCACCACAGGTACTCTCCCACTTCCCTCTTTTCCCCTCTTCCCCTTTTCCTTTTATAATCCCATCTGCTCTCTACACTCATTTCATGCTTCTTTTCTTGCGTTTGTTTGCTTTTGATGTGATTATTTCTTTTTTTTTTGTGTGTGATTTGGATCCGGGTGTGACTTTGTTTTTGGCGGGTTGCGTCTGTTTTCTTCGTTTCTGAATTCTTGTAGGCGTCGGACTCGGATCTTTGAAGGAAGAAGTTTTGTTTCTGTTTTTTTGGGGGAAGAATTTAATAAATTTTAAAGGATGAATAGGTGTGCCTATCAACATCAACACCATCAGAGCACTGCCTTCCCGGGATTGGGTATTGGTTTTGTTGGAGAGATAAAGAGGGGTGGTGGTGGTGACTCGTATATTAACTCTTCTTCTTCTTCGGCTGCTTCGTCTTCGTCTTCGTCTTCTATGGCTGCTCGCCCAAACGGCGTCGTTTGTCCCAAGCCTCGTAGACTTGTTAACGTTATTGAACCTATCAACATCAGACCTTCAAGAGTTGTGCATACTATTACCAAGTAGTACTTATGTAAACTGAGGGTTCTGAACTACTTATGTAAACTAAGGGTTCTGATCTCGTTATGTAAACTGAGGGTTCTTAACTACTTATGTAAACTGAGGGTGCTGAATTACTTATGTAAACTGAGGGTGCTGAACTACTTATGTAAACTGAGGGTTCTGAACTACTTATGTAAACTGAGGGTTCTGAACTACTTAAGTAAACTGAGGGTGCTGAACCACTTATGTAAACTGCGGGTTCTGAACTACTTATGTAAACTGAGGGTGCTGAACTACTTATGTAAACTGCGGGTTCTGAACTACTTATGTAAACTGAGGGTGCTGAACTACTTATGTAAACTGAGGGTTCTGAACTACTTATGTAAACTGAGGGTTCTAAACTACTTAGTAAACTGAGGGTTCTAAACTACTTATGTAAACTGAGGGTTCTAAACTACTTAAGTAAACTGAGGGTTCTGAACTACTTATGTAAACTAAGGGTTCTGAACTACTTATGTAAACTGAGGGTTCTGAACTACTTATGTAAACTGAGGGTTCTGAAATACTTATGTAAACTGAGGGTGCTGAACTACTTTTGTAAACTGAGGGTTCTGAACTCGTTATGTAAACTGAGGGTTCTGATCTCGTTATGTAAACTGAGTGTTCTGAACTACTTATGTAAACTGAGGGTTCTGAACTACTTATGTAAATTGAGGGTTCTGAACTAATTATGTAAACTGAACTACATAAGTTCTGAACTACATAAGTTCAGACATGGTGCTAGTTGAAGTGAGCCTATTTTTTGCCTATTTTTTTTTTTTTTTTTTACTAGGAGTAGAAGTATACTTTTACTCCTAGGAGTAGGATATACCAACTGCGACGAAAGCCTCTCAATCCCTGTTGATGTAGGGTTTTCTATATTTTTTTTAAAATTATTTTTACACTATTGTTGGATCACACTTTTACTCATTTTCGTAATTTGCTTTTTTTTTTTTTTTTTTTTCTGTTTCTCAAAACTTAATTCTTTCCTTATTTTTTCTTTTTATTAATTTATTGAAAATTTTAATATTTTTAACATTAATACAATTTTGTGATACAAAATATATTTAATATTAATAAACGAGTTATGCTTATTTGAATGGTACTATTTTTTAAAAAAAATGTAATTAATGTTCGATATTTTGTACGTTTTAAAATTTTATAAAATATACAATATTTCTCCGATCAAGGACTTGGCACAAGAAAGAAAAGATCAAGAAAAGTGAAAAAAATTTGAAGAACTGAAGAAGCAAAGGACCAGCAAAGTGGACGTGCTCGATTTCCTGAAAATGGTGGCTGGACGTGAGCTTCCTTACTGAAACCGCCTGCTTTGACATCCATGATCTTTACGAACTTAAAGTTGTCAATACAAAATTTAGACATCCCATTCAATTATTCATTCATTTTTTTTTCTATAAATTAACACGGGTCAACCCTAACAGATACTTTACACATTAGAACACATAGTAGAGTTTTTAACTTAGTTTTCTTAGAGAGAATAACACTTTAATTATGTATTTTGATTTTGGACACATGACTTCCAAGTTAGTTTTAGAGATTTTCACAACTCTATAGAATAGATGAAGCGAAAATCTGATGTAGTTAGATGGATTTGATTAATTTCACGGTGAATTTCCATCCAAACTTCATTTTGGATTATGGGTATTGCTATTTTTGTTTATTTAATGAGAAAATCTTTACCTTTCATGTTCAATTTGAGTTCTTATTGTGTTATGAATTATGAGCTTGTGTTAATTTGTCTATTGCATGGGAAATTCATTGTTAATTATGTTGGATTATGCTAGATTTATGATTTAATGTGATAATTTTGTGAATTCAATACATAGGCTTGATTAATTTGGCTTATGCTTGTTATGGGTTGTGCCTAATTACCATTTTGATGAGTTTAATTGTTGATTTGATGTAGGTTTAAGGCTAGATATGTAGGATTGGGCCTTAGCAACTCAATTGAACAGGTAATTGTACTTGATTAATGGTGGGCCTTTTATAAAAAATTATTACTAGTTACCGCCCCAGTTTGGACAATTATACATTTAATAATACACTAAATACCTTCATGAATATTTAAATCAATAAATACTAAAATACCTAAAATACACTGCATACAAATTTAGAGAAAAGAACCTACTCCCCCCTCCCCCCCCACCCCCTCCCCTAAATCGGTTATCCTGCGGAGCAGTGACCGGCGGGGGTCGAGACCCTGAACCCCCCACCCCCCCCACCACCCCCCCTAAATCGGTTTCCCCCAATCGGTTACCCCTCCCTCAACGAAAACCCTAGCCAGCCCCTAACCCCCTCCCCTAAATCGGTTATCCCCCAATCGATTACCCCTCCCTCAACGAAAACCCTAGCCGGCGCTACCCACTCTCCCACCGGTGCCCTAACGATTCCGGCTTCGAAAGGTGGTTGGTCAGGCTTTGACGGTGGCCGGAATTCCTTCACTGCGGAACAGTGATCGGCACGTGATTCAAGATTTGGTCAAGTTTTGGAAACAGAAAATTTGGTAAATCAGATATTTTATAATTTGGGAAAAATATGAGCTGAAAATCTGAAACTTGTGCTTCTTGTTCTTTTTTATGCAATTGTTCAATTGTTCGATTCTTTTGGTAGATTTGGATGGTTCAATTGTTGGATTCTTTTGGCCAAAGTTTTTATGAAGTCTCAGCAGAGTGGTGTGGATGGTTTTGGAGTTTGTTGGCTTCGTTCGGCTGGTTTAGGACTGAGAATTGGTTTCAATGGCTGACATCAGATCAACGAATACTTGACATCAGATCAACAGACTATAGACATCAGATCAAGAATATAAAAAAATCATACAATAGAACTAAAACATATTTAACAAGGGAGATCAGATCAGGATTATATAGACATCAGATCAGATAATACTAGACATCAGATCAACAGACTATAGATATCAGATCAAGAATATAAAAGAAATCATACAGTAGAACTTAAACATAATTAAAAAGGGAGATCAGATCATGAATATATAGACATCAGATCAGATAATACTAGACATCAGATCAACAGACTATAGATATCAGATCAAGAATATAAAAGAAATCATACAGTAGAACTTAAACACACTTAACAAGGGAGATCAGATCATGATTATATAGACATCAGATCAGATAATACTAGACATCAGATCAGATAATACCGCCGCAACGTCCAAAAAACAACTGTCGCAACGTCTACATCCAGACATGTCTACAACGTCTCCTAACACTAGCACCACGTCCAAAAACGTCTACATCCATACATGTAAAATTAAACTGATTTTTTCACAAATACAACTAGAACCACGTCAAAAACAAATAGCACTACGTCCAGAAACGTCCTCAACCATGCGTGTGAATTTAAAAATTTTTTTTCACAAAGTCAGTCCACCACGTCTCAGAACAACTAGAACCACGTCAAAAACAACTAGCACCACGTCCATAAATATCTACATCCAGGCATGTGAATTTAAGCTGATTTTTTTCCACAAAGACAGTGAACCACGTCTCATAACACTAGCACCACGTCAAAAACAACTAGCACCACGTCCAGAAACGTCTACATCTAAGCATGTGAATTTAAGTTGATTTTTTTTCCACAAAGATAGTGAACCACGTCTCATAACACCAGCACCACATCAAAAACAACTAGCACCACGTCCAGAAACGTCTACATCTAAGCATGTGAATTTAAGTTGATTTTTTTCCACAAAGACAGTGAACCACGTCTCATAACACCAGCACCACATCAAAAACAACTAGCACCACGTCCAGAAACGTCTACATCTAAGCATGTGAATTTAAGTTGATTTTTTTTTACAAAGACTGTGAACCACGTCTCGTAACACCAACACCACGTCAAAAACAACTAGCACCACGCCCATAAACGTCTACATCTAAGCATGTGAATTTAAGCTAATTTTTTTTCCACAAAGACAGTGAACCACGTCTCATAACACCAGCACGACGTCAAAAACAACTAGCACCACGTCCAGAAACGTCTACATCTAAGCATGTGAATTTAAGCTAATTTTTTTTCCACAAAGACAGTGAACCACGTCTCATAACACCAGCACCACGTCAAAAATAACTAGCACCACGTCCAGAAACGTCTACATCTAAGCATGTGAATTTAAGCTGATTTTTTTTCACAAAGACAGTGAACCAAATCTCATAACAATAGAACCACGTCAAAAACAACTCGAACCACGTCCAGAAACTTCTACATACATGTGTGCGAATTTAAGCAGATTTAGTTTCTTGATCTGATATCTATAGTCTGTTGATCTGATGTCAAGTATTCGCTGATCTGATGTCTATATAATCCTGATCTGATCTCCCTTGTTAAGTGTTTTTATTCTGTTGTATGATTTCTTTTATATTCTTGATCTGATATCTATTGTCTATTGATCTAATGTCAAGTATTCGCTGATCTGATGTCTATATAATCCTGATCTGATCTCCCTTTTTAAGTATGTTTTTATTCTGTTGTATGATTTCTTTTATATTCTTGATCTGATGTCTACAGTCTGTTGATCTGATGTCAAGTATTCGCTGATCTGATGTCTATATAATCCTGATATGATCTCCTTTTTTAAGTGTGTTTTTATTCTGTTGTATGATTTCTTTTATATTCTTGATCTGATGTCTATTGTCTGGTGATCTGATGTTAGGGTTCAGTATCTATAGGGCAAACCGATTTGGGGCGTTAGGGTTTTCGAGGGAGGGGTCACCGGGGCGATTTGGGGGAAGGCGGGAGGGGCGTGATGGAGGGTTTCGAGTGAGGGGTCGCCGGGGGACGGTAGGGCAAACTTGGGGGAAGGCGGGAGGTGCGCGATGGGGAAAAGGGGGGTGACGGGGAGAGGGTGGGTCGGGGAGAGGGTGGGTAGCCGGTGACGGGGAGAGGGTGGGTCGGGGAGAGGGTGGGTCGCCGGTGACGGGGACGGTAGGGCAAATTTATTATTTTTATTATATTAATATAATATTATAAGGTTATATTAGTAAATTAGATTGGGCGGTAATAAAAATTGAGGCGGTAAACTAGGGCGGCAATTAGTAAAACTGAGGGTAATTTCGTCAAATTACAAGGTTACCGTCCCAGTTTTTGGGGCGGTAACTAGTAACCCCCTTTATCAAATGGGTAATAAACTTGGAGGAATTACTAGTTATTGCTCCAATACTTTCCTTTTACTGTTCCAATTTGGACTAAAATGTCCCCTACAATACCTTCTCTCTTCCCTCCCTTTTAATGTAAAAGGACATTTTTGTCAAACCTATCGATTACCGCCCCAAAAGTAAGGCGGTAACTAGTGACTCCCTAAACTTGGATATGGCTTAATCTAGGTTGATTATTGGTTTTAATGGTTAAATTGAACTTAATTCATCATAGGTAATAGTTTAATTAGACCCCTAAATTAACTAAGTCCCATAGAAGAAATCACTAGATTAGAACATAGAATCAGTAATTTAGCCAATTAAATGTATCTTCTAGACCTTGAGAAGTGATATCCCGCCTTTATTTATCAGATTTCTTACTTATTTTACTTGTTTTTATGATATTCACACACACAAAACACAAATCACACTTTACTTGCTTTCACTAAAGAAAACAAAAGAAATAATTGTAATAAACCAATCTGTCCACTTGTGGGTTTGACCCTTAGTGGGAGTATTTTCATTCCTAAAGAGTGGAGTTTGATGTTTTATTTAATATATATTGGTGAGTTCGACACTCGCACCAAAATGGCACTGTTGCCAGGATGGTTGCTAGTTTTGAGTCGTTTTTATTTTGATTTTAAGTTTTAAGTAGTTAAGTGTTATTTTTAAGTGTCATATTTCAATTTTTTCTTTATTTTCATTAATTTCATGTGTTTTGTTCACGTTTTAGGTATTTCGATTTTATTGGTTTTTTGGCGATTTCGGGTTTTCTTGTTGCATGGTACACACAAGGTCTAAAGGGGTTTAAGTTTTAGAGGACATCGATATTGAATTAGAAAGAACCTTGAGAAGAGAAAGAAGAGAAAAAATTGAACAAGAAATGGCTGCACCAAATCAACACCTTCCGTGAATTCTTTGAGCCTAACTTTGGAGAGATGGCGGAATTGCAAGGGATTGAAGCTGAATCTTATCAGATTCCATTGACACTCATAAATCTCATCCATAACAGTCCAAATTTTGAGGGCTACAAGCACAAAGACCCAACGCACATGTGAAGGCGTTTGTTACACTTTGAAACACTACAAAACCCCTTGGTGTAACAAGTCCATTCCCTTTTTCTTTGAGGGTGAGCGCAATGGCATGGTATAATTCAATTCAAGAGGGTAAGGTAAACACATTTGAGGAACTTAATCGGTGATTTCTCACAAAATATTACACACCTTCAAAGATCAAGCAATTCGAAGGAGAGCCCTTCTCCGAAGCATGAGATAGATATCAAGAGTTTTTGAGAAAATGCCCTAGCCATGGTTTGGAGGACGGGAGATATTTGCACTTGTTTTACAATGGTTTGACCGGGGAAACCATATCCATCGTGAATGCTATGTGCTAAGCCATTGGAACATGTGAGAGAATTATTTGGGAACATAGCTTTGACATACACCTCTTGGACCAAGGAAATAAGAGTTGCACCTAAAAAGCCAACTAATGGAGGGTTGCTTGAAGTTGATAGGATTGCTAGCTTGGAGGCACAACTTGCTAATTTGCAAAGGGAGTTAAAAATGCAAAAGAACCGCATGATGTCTTGTGGTTTTTGTGAAGGGTCTCATCACAATTGGAAGGGGTCAAATTTGTGGCTAATGGACAAAGAAATATGGATCAAAATTGGAGATGTCAAGATTTTGGGGGAAATGCTCAACAATTCCCTAATGCAAGGCCACCCAAAAATTATGGGAATCAAGTAAGGGGGAATAATTTTGGTAATTTTCAGCAAGATGGAGGTCGATTTGTGAACCAAGGGTAACCAAGTGGTTCAAATGGATTTCAAGGCAATTGGAGGCTAAGGCTCCAAGGTAATTACGAGCAGCCAAGAAGAGTTGAAGGAGAGATGACATGGGATGAAAAGCTTAAATTGATCATGAAGTGTGTGGAAGCCAATGCCAATGGAGTTGATGAGTTTAGAAAGGGACTGAAAAATGTGGAAAATACCTTGGTATTCTTGTCCAAAATGCTAACAGCCAAAACAAATGTGGACTTCCAAGTGATACAGTGCAAAATCCAGAGGATGTAGAAAGATGCCTTGCGGTTACTTTGACAAGTGGAAAGGTTGTTGATAGTGAGAAATTGGCTAAAAAAGTGGTTGTAAATGATGAAGGTTCAAGATGTGGGTTGGAGAAGAAAATGGTGAAAAATCTGGTTCAAAATGAGATAGTTGAAAAATTGGAACGTTCATCAAGTGGTACAAGAAAGAAGAATTTGAAACAAGTGGTTGAAGAGTTGAGGAAAGAAAAAGAAGCTGAAAATGTGAAGAGCGAGAAGGATCATGTGAAAGAAGGGGCCAAGAAGGAAGTAAGATTATTATGAGGTAGCCCCTCCCTTCCCTTGGAGGAAGTCAACCAAAATTGAAGATAGAAGGTTTTATAAGCTGTTGAGAGAGATAAATATGCAAGTTTCTTTGGTGGACCTCATTCTCAATGTTCCCAAATATCAAAAATTTTTGAAAGAATTGATATCCAATAAGAAAAAGTTCAATTTGGAGTCATTGGCACCATTGAGTAAGCAAGTTGGAGTTCTGTACTATCAAGAGTTGCCAAAGAAAGAGAAAGACCCCCTGTATGTGCACAATACCATGCAAGATTAGATTGAGTGATTTCCCTAAGGTTCTTTGTGATCCGGGGGCTAGGGTCGACTTGATGCCATTCACTACCACCCAATCTTGTGGACTTGTAAGAGAGGTTAAACCGGTCAATGTCACACTCCAAATGATTGACTGTTCAAGAGTGGTGCCTAAGGGTATAATCAAGAATGTCTTATTGAAAGTCAATCAAATAGTATTGCTCGTTGATTTTATAGTTTTGGACATGGATGAAGATGTGAAGGTTCCAATCATTGTTGGAAGGCCTTTTCTTGCCACCGGTGATGCGGTGTTAAGGATCAAAAGCATGATGATCGCGTTCAATGTTTTTGGGCAAGAATATGTTTATAAAGTTGATGAAGTAGAAAAGAGGCGTTACGATGATGTGTTGGGGGCAGTTTAATTTGATAATGATGATGAAAAGGAGCCGGTTGTGGAGGAAGAAGGATTTGTGGAGATTGATGAGGAGTTATTGGGAAAATAGAGAAATGCTACATTTGAGACATCGCCCATTGAAGAATCGGATGGTGAGTCAAAAGGGAAATATGACTTGGTTGTTGATTTAGAAGAAAAAGGTCCAATATTGCTCACTGAAGAAGTTTTTGAGGACTGCACTCTGGTGGATGAGGAGATTCCAATTGCGAAGAAGGGATGCCTTGTTGAAGACAATTGTATGTTGATGAATGATGAAAACAAATCCAACCTTCAAGAGGTTTTTAAAGAAGAAGAGTATTTCAAAGAAGATAAAGTTGATCTCAATGTGTCACCCCCAAATTTTGAGGAATAATATTCAATACCATCTACAAGTCTCAAGAGGAGTCTAGAGTTGGAAGCAAGGCTTGACAAAATGCAAATCATGTTCGATATGGTCTTGGAATAGTTGATAAGGTCCAAACTTGAACGTGTAAGAGTCATGACTAGAGAAGAAGTGATCAAAGATGATGAGGTGGAGGTTGACAAGAACAAGGTTCTTGTGGAGGAAAAGATGAAGAGACTTAGAACAAAAAGGAATGTGCAAAGAGCCAAAGCGAAAAAGAAGTTTAGAAAGATGAAGGATGAGGTGTCTAAACTTAGAGCAAGTGTTGGTAGTATCAAGGTCATTGGATGCTCATCCTCTACACCAAATGACTCAAAGGGCTTTGAAGGCTCTTAAGGAGCAACAAAATAAATGCTGAAAATGTCAAGTCGGCAACTATAATACCAAGCGCATTTGAGAGGCAACCTAAGAATAAAAAAAATCTATCCTTCTTATTTTAGTTTCATGTTTTCTTCATTTCAAGTTCAAGTTCAAGTTCAAGTTTTAAAGTTTGAAGTTATGTTTTCATTCTATAAAGTTATCATGTTTGAAGATCTTGGGTTGACAATGAATTAGTTTACGTGTTTGTTTTGTAGGTGATAGAGTGTGTGGTTCAAAGTACGAGAAGAGAAGTTGCAAAAGTGTAAGGAGAAGGCATCAGAGGTCAGGCATCTAGGCCGCTCCAAAGCGACATGGACGCGCACAACACATGAGAATCAGGTGTCCAGGCCGCTACATAGTGACCTAGACGCGAGCTACATGGAGGAAAAAGCCAGGAGCTTCGGGAAATCTGTGGCGTTCACCATGCACTGGCGCGAGGTGGATGCGTGGAGTCGAAGGACACCGGGCATTAGGGTGTGAGGACGCAATGTGGACACCACTGGAAGCCCTGTGCACACTGAGCTCTAGGGAAATTCGTAGCATCCAAGCCCCACCAGCGCTGCCCGGACGCTGAGTTCCCTTGCCCTTTTAAAACTCTCATTCAGATCTCATTCATTCCAACGCACACGAAATCCTTCTTGACAAAAATCAAAGAAGCTCATTCCTTTTGCTCCTAAGTCTTTTTCCTTCCGTTTAAATCAGTCTACCACACTACTAAACACCTTAGATACCTAGATTAACCTCCATTTCACATCAAATCATAAAGATTCCAAGTATGATTATCAAATTATCAAATTTTCAATTTAATTACACATAACTCATAAGCAACACATTAACATACAATAACTATATTTAAAGATTAACCCACTTGAGCCACCACCTTGGATTCTCTTATGCTATAATATGTCAACTGTTCCAATTTTTGTCCAATATGTATGAAAAATCAACTTACTGAACCATTCTACCAGCCTTAGGAACATGAAAACCCAAGTACTTCTGCTGTTAAGCGTATTTAGGAAACAAATGATGTTTCACTTAAAGAATAAGCAATAACATAAAGTGGAAAAAAAGTGAAAGCAAAGAATATCCTAAGGGCCACATTCCGAAAAGCTCCCACCCACTAATCATGGTTGAGATAAGGTTTTTCTTTTTCTTACCGTGCAGATTATTCACTATAGTGACTAATTATTTTTGTTGAATTATAGATATTTTGAAGAGTAACATAACTCTTTCAAAAATTTAAAATTACTTTATACTCAAAACAAAATGCAAACATCCACGAGTAGAAAATTGATTTATTATCACACTAAACACGAAATATGATAATTAGCATCTATTGACACACCAATTTATTAGCTAATAGAACATTATATAATTGATGTCTCTATAAATATGTTATTGGAACACAAATTAAATCTTATTATGACATTTGACCTAGTTGTGATAATATATTTAAATTATGACATCAACAAGTGTAATGTATTTTTATGAGAAAATAGTGACATTGTTTAGTGTAATTTATATCAAATGTATTATCACATTTATTTTTTTAAAATATTAACACATTAATAAGTATAATTATAAACATTATAAAAAATATATAATTTGTTTATTTATATTAACGCATATATAATGTGATAATAATACGAGAACTTTTGTCTCACATTGAAAAAAGAGAGGAGTGTATAATACTATTTAAGTAAATGAACTTTTAGTGAGTATTGAAATTTCTACTCTACATTATATGTCACACGTCCCGCTCACGTGCGCGCTCGCAAAATAGCTTGAACTTGTGTGCGAGCATACGTCTGTACCTGCTAACACGAATACCGGACCGCTCATAAGTAAAAACGGTGGGTCTGATATAATAAATTTAAATGATGATCTATACAAACAATGCAAAATGTCACAATACACACTTTATTAAAATATTTACATATGTTATAATAAATTTAAATCATGGTCTAATGTAACACTCTTAAGCACGTATCTTGACATTTTATAGTGTTTTGATAGTTATTAGATCTATTATCACGGCACCATATAAGGACACTAAAATTTCGTGTCATAGTAACCTAAAATGTGACAAATTATTATATATTAAGACATTTTCACATGTATTAATAAGTCAATTTTGTACTAGTGATCTAACTTTTGTCAAAAATAATAAATTGATATTTACCGCCCCATATTTTGTTATTCACATTCACTTTTTTACAAAATTACTCCTAACTTGTACCTAAATTCCTGTAGAAAAAGAGAGAGGGTAAATAAATTTAGGTAAAAATTAAATAATAACCCCTAAAAATAAATTACCGCAAATTGTATGGAGCACCTAGGTATATTTGGGATTGGAGGTTCCCAAGCGAGATTTGTTTTATAATATAAGTTCAAGGTTAAATACATGGTTGATGTTCAAATCCATGTTTAGTTTGATGCACCTACATTGACATAATAACATATTTTTGTTGTTAGAATCCAAGAAAGAAAAAAAAAAAATCCTCTTTGCTCCTAGAAAAATATCTATATTTGTTATATTATTTTATTTTGAAACAAAAATAAAAATAAGCAAGGGCACAATGCATTCACATATTTTGAAGTACCTTGAACTATTATTAAATTAATAACGTAATTTTTTTTTTCTTGTTCTTTTGAGGGCTGCATATACCGCACATCATGGGGTTGATTATGGGGAATTTGATATTTCTTGATTTACTTTAGGAAATAGCTGTTAGAGACCAAGAAGATGAAATTCTGTGTTTTTTCAGAAAGATTTGAGTCAAAGGGTTGTACATTCTACATAATTTTACTTCAAATCACCAAGAAAAACACACAAGAATGTGGGGGAGAAAAAAGAACAGCTTAATGGACAGAATGATAAGGTTACCAATGATCACAATTAATAAGGGTAAAATCTGCAAGAATTAGCATGATTAAGAAAGTCAAAAGGAGAAAGTAATTGTTGGGAATGCTTTGATTGCAAACATACATCATTTGAACATTTAAACTTTTCATTCAGAAATGATGCATCTCTCATGCTGTCCACTTTGAATAAAGAATGTGCCTTTTGTTTTGAAGAAAAGAAAGAAAGAAACAACAAAGACAAGTCCAAAAGTCTAAGGTGATCCAAGCTGAAACAAAGTTTCCATCAAAGACAAATGGCTACAAGTGCTGCTCCAGTTGAAGTTGGGACAAGGGGTACTGTAGGATCACTTCTGAAGAAGGAGATTGAGTATTTCAGAAGAATCCAAGTAGACTGCCGCGGAAGTTGTGTTCAATCTCATAGACATCCTGTTCAGGAAATGAATTCCAATGGAAGTAAGTCTTGGCCTGGTTTTAGGTTCTTGCCATGGAGAAGGAAGAAAAGGAGAGGTAGTGGCATCAGTAGTAGTAGTAGTAGTAGTAATAGTGTCATCCGGCCAGGGATCTGCTCTATAGTGGAAGTAGCAAACAGCCATCGGTTCAATGAGATTCCTCATTTTAGTTATAGAAACCTTAGAGCAGATATGGAGGAGGTTTAGATCATCGTACGATGAATTGTCCTTTCGAGGCAACTTCTCAATGATCTTAGCAGGCTTCCTTTGAGTGATGATTCAATGTTCATTTGTTGCATCTTCCTTCAAGCATGTGTCTCACCGCTCCAGGTATACTACCGTAGTGTCCCTTCCTGATTCATGATCCAAATTATTTTGGCGAAAATGTTGCCTTTCAACATCACACTCAGAGTGACATATTTGAGTTGCTGCATCTCAGCAGTATATTACTGAAGCATTTAGTTTCAAATTTGCACAATATAGAATCTTCTGTAAGCATACAGGGAGTGATTTCGTGTTCTGTTTGGCAGCCTTCCCAGAATGACAAGAAGGATTTCACAGTGGAGAATTTCATTCCATTGTTTTTCATGCATCTTTAGCAAAAGCTGAGTTGCTTCTTGATAGGTCTTCCTTAGCCATTTAAAAACTTCCTTTTCTTTGTCTTCTTCATCCAGTGTGCATATATTGTCCATTTAAATAATTAAGCTTTGGATACTGAATGAAAAATAAACACACTTTCCTCTGGTAAGAAGTTATATAATTTAATTTTGGTGAATTTTTCCTACCTATTCTGCAATTTGCGAGTTTATTCTGGAGCAACAGAGTCACAAATCTCCAAGACTTTATGAAAAACACGTCTGCTTTGTACATAGCACAGAGATAATGCAGCAGAGCTGAGAAATCTCATCACATCCCAATAGCTGATAGAAATCCATCAACTTCATAACCAATAACAATTTATGAAGCAGTAAAAAAACCAAATAAGAATCAAAATTTTTCTAAATATATGTGCAACAAGATCTATAATAGACCATGGACACGGATAGAGACATCGACAGGTAAACGTGCTACCTACAGACTTGACATAAAACAACTTTGATTTCTGCTTCTGTAGATGAACTGCCAACAGCACAGAAGCGGCAGTGATGCTTCTTGTGTGTTCTTTTTCCTTTCATCTGTCCTGGAGGAAGTTGAATGAAGGCTATATTTTCAAAAACTTGTGGTCAATATCTATGGCCTAGGTAGATTTTCATCCCTATATTAATGAACAAAAGGTTCTACTTGTCTAATTGAAAATCTATTACTGCTTCATCATCTTCTTCACTGGAATTTCCATCCGGTCTCTCGGCTAAATATTCAAGGGCAGTAACAACATCACCAATCAAAGGTCTTGTGCTTGCTTCATCTTGAAGGCACATGGCTGCTACTGCAACAGCTTGATAAAGAGCCTTCACTGGGTACTTCCCTTCAAGCATCGGATCAGCTAGTACTTTAAAAAGTTGTTTATCTTTGAAAAGAGGCTTTGCCTGAGATCAACAACAACAACAACAACAAAATGATCAAATTAAAGGGATATACTGTTGAGAATCATTTCTCGGCAATGCAATCAGATTAAGCAGAGGAACATGAGAAACTAACCCATGAAATCAGATTCTGCTCTTCGGTAGGTCTTGTATTATCAATAGCTCTCCTTCCAGAGATGATCTCCAGAAAAACAACTCCAAAACTATATACATCAGATTTAGTAGTTAGTTGGCCTGTCATTGCGTACTCGGGAGCACAATAGCCATAGGTCCCCATGACCCTTGTGGATACATGATCCTTGTCTCCTGTTGGACCTATCTTAGCAAGTCCAAAATCAGAGAGCTTCGGGTTGAACTCTTCATCTAATAATATGTTAGATGCTTTCAAATCACGATAGATAATTTGCGGGTTGGCCGTGTCATGCAAGTATTCAAGTCCTTGAGCTGCACCTTTAGCTATCTGCATCCGAGCATACCAATCCAGAGGCTTCTTATCTGGAGGCAAATCTGAAAAAACGCACAACATGATCATTATTCATAAAACACTTCTTCCTCTGAAAGTTTTCAAGAACATGAACATGGCCCTTATTTTCTGAGCAAAAAGAGCTACGAATCAATGAAACCAAAACAAGGCAAACAACCGAATAATGTTTCTCATGCTTTCTCTGAAGGGAATGTTGTTTATGCAGACAAAGTAAACTTAGGTATTAGTAGGCCTACCAAACAGGTGATCTTCCAATGATCCCTTGTGCATATATTCATATACCAAAATCCTTTGGCGCCCATCAGCACAATATCCTATAAGATTGACTAAGTTTGGATGGTTAACAAGGCTTAGTGTTAAGACTTCTGCAAGGAATTCCCGATTTCCTTGAAGTCCATTTCTGTCCAGTTGCTTGACTGCTACAACCTGAATAAGTAATTGAACATGTTATGCTTTTCCTGAATTATCAATTCATCAAAATAAGAAACAGGGATAATAAAGAGAAAGAGAGAGACTTGATTCATCTTCTTGAGTCGTCCCATGTAGACCCTTCCAAATCCTCCTTCTCCAACTAGAAGTTCAGAATTAAAATTCTCTGTTGCATGGGCTAACTCGCGAAATGTGAACACTTCTGCCGCGACTTTTGCATTTCCATAGCGCATAATGTCTTCCGCTATCATCCTTTGTTTGCTAGGACCTAAATTACAATAGACTCAGCAATCAAACTACTGGATCAGATGATCCCACTTGAGAGTCTAATGTGTCTGGAATGGTTTACAGGACAAAATCTTGGCCTTTTCAGGATGAAAATTCTGCTTTTTTGTTTGAATCCATATGACAAACTAAAATGCAGCTAGTTTATAAGGGACATCTTGTTTTCTACATTCATAGCATAGCATGAAAATGAAGAAATAACGAAATAGCTTTACCCCATTTACAGTAAAAATGAGCATTGTAACAATCTGTGATTTAACAAAAGAATAAATACAGAGAAAAAGAAACATCAAGAAATGATTTTTTGAGGTAAAAACCTGAATACATAGTAACACTTCTGAAAATGGTGCCCATTCCTTCTTTGTCATCATATTTGGAGGATGTCTTTATATCCTTAATAGAGCTTTTAGATGCTTTCAATGGTGTCTTCCTCATTGTAGTGATATGATGAATAGCGCAGCAGGCGAGTATTCTCATCTCCTTCCACAACCCCTCCTTTTGTTTTGCCCAACACAGACCCTTCTCAGGTTCGGAAAGAATAAGGATAACTGTCCAAGATTTTCATCTTTCTCATGATCAATTTAGGAGGAAACAACAACTAATGCCTATTGGAATTCAGGAAAAAATAGTAACGACGATGATCAGGAAACAAACAAACAAACAAAACTAAATTAAACTTGAAACTTTGAAAAGATTTGTTCACAAACAAAAGGAAAGGGTCGGAATGGGAAGAAGATTTGATTCAGAAAGCTTGAAAAATGGGATCGTGGAAGTAACTACTTTCAGTCAGCTAATGACATGGAGGCCCGTTTAATTCGTCAAATGGATCGGGTAAGGCTCTCCTCATGTTGACCGAAAAAACGTTTATTAACAAGTCACCTTTGCTACACGAATTTAAAGAACAAAATAAAAATTATATGTCCATGGGCTAAATATATCACCAATTGCCATGATAGAAACAAATAGAATCATCATTATAATTTCATTGATTGTCAAACATAGTGTACATATGTGATATGTGATATACATAACTCTAATATTTTGGGCTTATGGCCTAGGCTAAGTATGTAAGCTAAGGCTACGTGGACTATCTCTATTATCCCCCACACTCGAAGCATTTTAGGACTGAAGGCCAAGAGTTGATCGAAAATGAAGATACTTCTCCCTAGAAAGAGACTTGGTAAGAATATCAGTCAGCTGACGTGTGGTAGGAATGTGTAAAACCTGTAAAAGGCCAAAAGCAACCCGTTCATGCCCAAAGTGAACATCCAAGACAATGTGCTTTGAGCAAGCATGAAAAACAGGATTAGCAGCTAAATAGGTGACTGAAATGTTATCACAGAGAATAAGAGGCCGATGGCGAAGGCAAATATGAAGCTCAGAAAGCAAGGACTCAAGCCAAATAGTCTCAATAGTGGCAGCAGCAACAACATGATACTCAGACTCTGCAGATAAGCGAGACACAGTGGCTTGTTTCTTGGATGACCAAAAAACCAAAGCAAAACCCAAAAAGATGCAATAGCCAGTAGCGGAATGGCGAGTCAAAGGGCAGCCCGCCCAATCAACATCAGAATAAGTCACCAAGCGGTCTAAGGAGCGAGAGTTAAGATGAAGGCCATGAGTTGTAGTACCACGGACATAACGGAGAATTCATTTCACAGCCTAATAATGCTGAGTCTGAGGAGCATGCATAAACTGACAAACCAAGTTCACGGCAAATTGAATATCAGGGCGAGTGAAAGTGAGATATTGAAGGGCACCAACTAAGCTACGATACTCAGTGGGATCAGCAACAGTAGAAGTATGAGAGATAGAGATACCCAAAAACTAATGGATGAGGCCCAAATCTTTCATAGCAAATTGGGCACTCATCAAATCAACAATGGGCTGAAGAAGAGACTGGGAAGAAGCAGTCAAAAGAATATCATCAACATAAAGGAGCATGATAGGCATATGAACACCTGACATGTAAATAAACATAGAGGGATCGACACGGCTGCAAGAAAATCCCTGAGAGCGCAGGGATGTTGTGGAGAGATGAAACGAAGCACGAGGGGCTGACTTAAAACGATATAATGCCTTGCGAAGGCGACATACATGATTAGGAAACTGAGAATCAACAAAGCCAGTGGGTTGTTTCATGTAGACAACCTCACTCAAATGACCATAAAGGAAAGCATTCTTCACATCCAGCTGATGAACAAGACAACGACGAAAACCTGCAATACTGAGAACAGTCTAAATAGTAACAGGCTTAACAATGAAAGTCTAGTCATAATCAAGACCATGACGCTGAGAGAAGCCCTGAGCAACAAGTCGAGCCTTACAACGCTCAATAGAACTATCCGAGCGAAGTTTAACCCGATAAACTGTTAGTTTTGAATACGAAAAAGCTATTGCTTGTATAAAAAACTAATACCCAATTGATATATCATTTTGTTTTAGTATTAAATTTGTTCGATTATATCATAGAACTAGATAACGAAGTGTAGAAAATCACAATAGATCTCATTATTGGTTAAAGTAATGATATATAAACAGATGCTCGTAACTGAGATAGTTTGAACATACTATCAGTTTAGGTTATCGTGTGATTTGGACATTAGTTTGTCTAGACTAATTAGATCATACGGATGTGCCCGGGACATATTGAGCATGACCTGTTCGGGATTGAATTAACTTATACTGATCGGTGTAGTTAATTCAAACCTAGTATTCTAATCTTTTAATCCCTAGATTGGAGTGTGTATGAGAGTTAGATATCTTATGCTTTGATTTACCAAAGGGTGCGGTCAATTGAGGCCTAAATCTCGGTAAGTTAGGTATGCGGTGTTTGGCTTCTTTGTGTGCCATTGCTAGTCGAAGGAATCCATGTACCGGTTCATCGGGTTGATGGTGCTCCCGAGATGAGCTCGAAATGTTTATTATACTAAATCTGGCCAGTGGACTTTACGTCCGGTATAGTAAGAAAGTCGAGTGGTACTAAACTCGGATACCAAGAAGTCGATGAATTAATTTTTCAGTAAATTTATGAATCGACGAGCACTAGATCTTTGATGTGGGGAGATAAAAGAATAAAAAAGTGAGCGCAAAATAAATTCGTTTTTGAGCGGTAGTTCCATAATTGGTTCGTTAGTGGAACGACTAATTATGCGTTTGATTAATCGATAAAGTGAATTAATTAATTCTAAAGGTTTAATTAATATTTAATTGACTAAGTGGGTTATATGAAATAATCCTAAGGGCTTGATTAAGTTTAATTAACAAAGTGGGTTAAGAAATTAATTCGAAAGGTTCGATTGGAGTTTATTAGTCTAGGGAAGACTAAGAGGTCAACGAAAGTCAAACACTAAGACCCAACTCAAAAGCTCACTAGGTCTCCCTTGAAACTCCTATAAATAGCTTAAGTTAGGCATTTAGAAGACATAAGAAACCTTGTAGGCAAAGTTGCCTCTTTAGAGAGAAGGAAGAGCCTAGAGAAAGAACTTTATCTTCTTCGATTAGTTCTTTCTCAAAGTCGGTTTCTAGATCTTTCTTCTTCCAGAAATCAGCCCGTTTTTATCCTAGAAAACTCCTAAGTCACCGCCCATCTGTTCCGATCACCACCGTGCCGGATTCGCTCGCCGCCGCGCCGGATCGGCCGTGTTTATTCGGCGCTGAGCGAACGGCCATTCCGGCTAGTTTTTGCTGTGGTTTTTTTATCTTTTGTCATGCTGATCCATTGGCTCGTTCTTTCAGGTTCACCAAAGTCTAGATCTCCGGGCAAAAGCTTTTCCCGGCAAGTTTTGTTTTAGCAGTGCTTAGTGGGTTTTCATATTAGGTGTAGGTCTCCGGGCTGTTTCAGATTTGGACAGTTTGTGTTTTCTTGAAGTGGGTTTCTTTGGATTTCTTCATTTTGTGCCTTAGCCATCCCGTGGATATTTGCCCACTCAAATGCAAGAATGTTTGGAGTTATTCTCGAGACTCTTTAGTGGATTCGCCGGTTTTCTTATTTGCAAGGGATACGCTTCAAATGTATAATCTTTTGAACTTCCGCTTTTAATTAAAAATTTAATTTTTAGCATGTCGTTTCAACAAATTAAACTAGTATAAGCCTAGATCCATTCAGGGGAAATGATTTTAAGCCTGAGCCAAATCGAAAGTCTCTGATTCTGGAATGCATAGTACAAAAGTGAGATTTTCAGTTTAGCTCGGGCTAGATCTGTTTCCTTCCAAAACCCCACTTTGAACCAATAAGGTTGGCCACTGGAGGATGAGCAACGAGATCCCAAGTACGATTGGCCAATAAAGCCTGAAACTCCTCACGCATAAAAGCCATCCACTTAAAATGACTTATAAACCTCAGTAAATGAGTGTGGCTCAGTAGGTAAGGAAATAGGATTGACAATAGCATAAAGAGATGGGAGAACATGGGGTGATGAGTGCAATCTCGAAGGCGAGTGACCAAAGGATGGTGAGTATGAGGAGGAGGAACATCAGGAGAAGGGAGACAATGAGAGGATGGAGGATAGGAGGTGCCAAAGGTAGGGTTGAGGAATGGGGACTAGGAGGAGGAGGGGGAGATGAATGAGAAAAAGGAGAAACTATAAAGGGAGGGGGAGGACGAGATGGAGGAGGAGAGAAAGGTCGTAGCAGGGTAAAGAGGTGAGGAAGAGAAGTAGATGTGAAGCGAGTAGGGTCATCAAAGGTAGTAGAGGAAGGTGGTGAAGAAGTGGAAGTAAGATGTGAATAAGGGAAGCGAGACTCATAAAAAATGACATGACGAGAAGTATAGACACAACGAGTGACAGGATCATAACAGCAATAGCCCTTATAAGAGCTAGGGTAGCCAAGGAAGATGCACTCAGTAGAGCAACGACTGAGTTTATGAGGGGTAGTACTAGAGATATTAGGAAAATAGGAGCATCAGAAAATCCTAAGTGAAGAGTAATCAGGAGAAGAGGCAAATAGAAGAGTATAAGGAATACGATCACAAACACTAGAAGAGGGAAGACAATTGAGAAGGAAGATAGAGGTGTGAAGGGCCTCAACCCAGAAAATAGTAGGAAAAGAAGCCTCTGATAGTAAAGTGCGCACCATGTTAAGAATAGATCTATTAACGTGTTCAGCCTTCCTATTTTTGTTGAGGGATATAAGGACAATAAATACTGTGAGAAATGTCATAAGTGGCTAGAAAAGTACGAAAAAGGTGAGAAGTGTACTCAGCACCACCATCAGAATGAAGAGTCTTAATAGGTAAAGCAAATTGAGTAGAAACATAGGCATGAAAGTGTAAAAAATGAGAATATACTTCAGATATGTGACGCATAGGAAACACCCAAAAATAGTGTGTAAAATCATCAAGAAATGAAACGAAATACTTATAACCACTAAATGATAGCACTGGAGAGGTCCAAATATCATGAACTAAATCAAAGGCACAGTGACTCCTAAAAATAGATAAGGAAAAAGGCAATCGTGTATGTTTCCCCACATGACAAGAGGTACAAGAGAAACGAGCATGAGAAATAAGGCCAGGCAGGAGACCATTCCTAGAGAGAGTAGACAAAATAGCCTAGTGAGGATGACCCAGATGACGATGCCAAAGAACAGAAAGAGTAGTGACAGCAGAGAGAGCAGCTGGCTGAGATAAAGGTAACGAACGTAGGAACCAAGAATAGAGAGGCCCCACACTATCACAACGAAGACTCGGAATCTGGGTCAGAAGGTCCTTAATAGTAAAACCATGAGGGTTGAACTCAACAGAACATGAGTTATCAATGGTAAAATGACGGACATAAATAAGATTTTTAAAAATAGAAGGAACATGAAAAATATTTGGAAAAAAAAAAATTAGACATGGTAAACGATCCTAGAGATTTAATAGGAAGTGAATAACCATTACCTACAATAAAACACATATCACCAGTATAAGGGGAATGAGAAGAAAGCATACCATTGTGAGAGGTCATAGTACTCGCAGCACCAGAATTCATATACCAGTTAGAGTCATAATGGGGCACGGGGAACTGGTCAGTCACATAAGCACCAGAGGATGACTGAAAATGAGAATGATAATGAGAATAGCCAGAAGGTGGAACCCAACCTCGCCTTCTACGACCATGCTTATGATAACGACCACGACCACGACCCTCAGGGGTAAGAGACAGAATATGTGGAGATTCCGTTGCAACTAAGGCAGAGGATGGTGATGGAAAAGAGAGAGGGGCAACAGACTGAAGTTGCACCTCATGGAGGAGCAGTAAAGATCGAACCTCTAAAAAAGAGTGGAATGGGCGGGGAGTAGAAATGGCAGCAGTAATAGGCAAATAATTAGCAGATAACCCAGACAATGCTTGAAGCATAAGATCCATGTCAGAAATAAGAGAAACAATAGCAAAAGGAAATAACGGATTTTAAAATGGTGAGATAATCTGTCATAGACATAGATTCCTTTTTGAGACTATGAAACTGGATTTTCAATTGAAGCAGATGAGACCCAACCTATTCACAAAATAGCCTCTCTATGACACACCAAGTCTCATGCGCAGTCAAAAATTTCCCAGGAATTATAATAGATTGCAATATGTTTAAAGATATAGTAGCATATATCCAAGAGACAACAATAGAGTCGGTTTGAACCCAAACATTAAAAATGCATGATTAGGAACAAACATAGAGGAACCATAATGAGGGTCAATTAATGAAGTATAAAAGGGACTAGAAGAGGTCTCACCACCCTGAGAAGAAAACCATAAGGATAAATTACCAAGACCCCAATAAGTCCATAAAGAAGACTAAGACTAGGGCTAGCCATCAAATGTTCAGATGAACCACCAAGAGGACCAACGGGAGAAAGTGACACAGGAAAGAGCTAATCACCGGGAAGAGTCACCGAGAAACTAACGTCGGGATGAGGTGACACCAACTGCCGAGCTAGAAGAGCTAACCGTTGGGCTGAGGGTGAAGATGAGCCACAACGTGACGAATGGCCGAACCCGAAGTGCTCATGGCGTGGTTGTTGAACTAAGGTGCCGGAAAAGATGGAAGCAGTGAGCTTGAAGAGACGTCGAAGAAGACCCGACATGAGTTCTGACAACAGCATACACAAATTGGGAGAGACGACCATCCGTCCGAGAAGAAGACCCAGCGACAGCGAGAACCACCGCAGAGATAGGTGAGCTCACCGAAAGAGTGATCGATTTCGGCGAAATGGAAGCCGATCCGGAGAAAAGAAGGCCACAATTGTGAAGCCCATGATGGTAACTACCAGATCCATCTGGATCGGACGAAAAACCAAGACCTCCGACAGCAGCTTCGGTGACAGTGGATGCGACGACGACAGTAGGAGGAGCTGGAATAAAGCGGGAAGGACAAACGGATGTTCTATCGACATGGCCCAAAACTCTATGATCACGAAGATCGGGAATAAACAATTCATGTCATATTAAATAATTGCTAAAATCAAGAGTGGTCGAAATAAAATTTTGAATGTTTGAAATATTGAGCAATTGAGGCTGCTCTGATACCATGATCGAAACATAAGATGAGGAAAATCAACAAATCCTCCTTTCTTTACCTTAGTATTGTCAGCCAGTTGAGCACTCAGATGGACTTCTGGTAAGAAATTCTACTCTTGTTATTGTTCATACTTTGAATGCTCATTATTCTCCAGACTTAACCCCTATGCAGCGCAACAACATATTTCACATATGGTGAAAGATAGAGGATCAGAAGAAGTGACTATTGATTCTAGATGGTGGGAGTTACACAAACATTATAAGTGACTCTTTAGTTAATGATTTGTTACAAACATGTTTGCCACATCCTAAACCTTACAGGTTGCAGTGGCTCGACGAGGGATAAGAGAAGAATGTCCAATACCAAGCACTAGTCACTTTCTACCTTGGTCATATAAAGGAAGAAATATTGTGTGATGTGGTGCCAATGGACGCCTGTCACATACTCCTAAGGAGGCATTGGGAGTTTGACAGAAGGGTCACCTTCAATGGTTTGACGAATAGGTACTCATTCATGTTTAATGGTAAAAAAGCTAACTTGTTACCTTTGTCCCCTGCACAGGTTTCTAGCGTTCAAGAAACATTGTGAGAAGAAAAGAACAATGCCAAGCAATCCAATCATAAACATGTGAAAGCAGTACAGAAGCCAACAGGAAATTCGAAATTAGCGCTGACAACCCAAGGGTGTCTTGAGCAATTTCACCCCTTTGAGGGGCATACTTGTCATCTTAAAACTTTTAATGTGTCTTTTTATCATTTTTTGACTTTATTGCAGCAGGATAAATAGTCCACTAAAAGGTTTAAGTGAATTTGAAAACCTAAGTCTAGACGTTCAACAAGTCCTAAAGCCGGTGAGTTTGAAAGTTTTTCTAATGTGTTTTCTAATCCTTTGTATGATTATGCAGACACATCAGATTCGAGGATGAATCGCTTTCAGCAGAGAGGGTATGATATGGACATTAAGGCGATAGGGTCTGTACCAGAAGAAGAACCAGTATGCGATGTCATTTCTTCCTCTACTCCAGAGCAATTGGCACAGGAAAGAGCTCATAGAGAGCTAAGTTGCACAAGAATTGGCTTATGGAGAGGCCATGTGGGTCAAAATCTCTGTCTGAGAGATCTACAAGTTGAGTACATTGGACCCATTACTAGATCAAGAGCTCAGAAGGCATGTGGATCAAACCCAGCTTCAAAGTTCGAGATCGAGTTCAAGGCCCAATAGGCCCAAGCCCATATATCATCCATGAAACTCAAGCCCATTAACGTCACAAAATTGTTCGATAATGGACTTACAGAGTTAATGTAGATGAGGACTGAAGCCCCAAACAAAAGGTTGAAGATTGGGTTAAAGAGTTAAAGGCTTAACAGCAAATCCCATTCACTCCCTATGCCCATTTGAGACCTCTAAAGTCTCTTCCTATTAGGATTGCATTTTACTTTTTTAGTTCTAGAAGGTTTTATAAGTTTATCCTAATTCTACTAGGATAGATGGATTTTTCCCTTCTATAGTAGGATTTTATTTTCTTTGTATTACTACTTAATGTGACGGATTTAGTGTCTTATTACCGCTCAGAATTATAATTTATAAAACCAAATACCACTGATTAAGATAGTATACGGGTCGATCCACAGGGAACAGAGGGTAAAATTTTACTGCCAAATTAGATAAAATGCAGTAAAATAGAACAGGTCTCACAGCAGCATAGTAAGTAGTTACAAAACTCAAATATGTAATTAAATGAATTAGGAAGATAAAACAAGAAAAGGAAAACAATGGATGAGAGTTGGGATTCCTACTTCCCTGTAAAAATAGAGGCTCTGATATGGCTTGTAGTTGCAAGCTATGTGGCTACTTCTTGACAGTGGTAATCCAGAATGTGCTTAAGAGCACAGATTTGACACAACTCGAAAACACCTGTGTCACTTACTCCTTGACCATTCTACCTAATTGACCTTTGGAATCCCTGATTATCCCTGTATACTGCTTAGTCCCCACTTACATTATGCATAATCATAGAATTTAAGTGTAGTGTGTGAAAGAAGTAGTCTGCTTAAGACAAAACATAATTCCCTGCCAACTCACTAACTTAAAACAATTAAGAAAAACAAGTAATGAAGTAAAAAGTGAAACAAAGTATAGAGAGCAAAATGATTCTTCTCTATTGTAGAAGTGTTGCTTTTAGCTGTGAACTGCCTACTGCAATATTAAAGCCTTCCTCTGTCTGGCTTGTTTCCATGCTTCTTCATCCCTAAAACAAAATTTAGCCCTTCATTAACTGTGACTTGACACTGACTCAAAAAACTGGAAATTGATAGAACTGGATATCTGGGTTGCCTCCCAGTAGCGCTGTGGGTTTATAGTCTCCAGCCAGACTTTCTTATTCTCATGGTTTAATCAGGATCATCAAGGCACTCTCATTAGCGGTGCCACTTGAGATCTTTGAATTATTATCCTGTTTAAATGTCCCCTTGACACCAGGTCACAAGTTTTTGTTTAGGTGTGTTAAACCTGTCATCTGTTTGCTCTGTATCATGTTCGGTCAAGTTAAATTTGCAACTTGTTCCTTCTCCTTTTAGAATCTCAGTCTGGATACCTCTGCTAATTGTGCGGTGAGAGGTATTAGCCTTAGGTGACTCATTCTCCTTATCATTTAGTTTCTCATACCAGCCCAGATTTTCAGGTAACTCCCTATCCTCAACTACTACGTAGTTAGACTGTCTAAGGATATCTTCCCTTGACTTTTCTTCCCCTACTTCTTCCAACTTCACCACACTTGCAATCAGACTATGCAAGTTTTTATCAACCTCGTTCAGAATTTCCATCTGCATTGCTTGTCTCCTTAGAGTGACGATTTCCATGTTTCTATGTTTTTCAGCAGTGCAATTTTCCATAGATCTGAAGGGGTTTGTACATCTTCCCAAGTCCTCTGGTGCTGAGCTGAATTAGAGTCTACCTGTATTTTAACCCCACTGTGGATAGTTAGGATGATCACTAATGACTATGTAAATTGGAGGGTGCGATTGAAAAAGCTCTTGCTCGTTGATCCTGTGTTACATTAGTTCTTCATATCTGTATCCAAAAATCTCACCAAACAGTCTAGGTCCTCTATTAGTAGCGAACCCTTCGGACATTCTAGACATGTCTTGTATTAGAGGAAACATGATGACTATACTATGTTTTTACTTACACTAACTAATTTAGATTCCTAGTTCTATTATTATTTATCTCACTATCTAGCAACAAAATCCTGGCAACGGCACCAAAATTCTGATGTGACGGATTTAGTGTCGTATTACCCCTCAGAATTACAATTTATAAAACCAAATACCACTGATTAAGGTAGTATACAGGTCGATCCACATGGAACCGAGGGTAAATTTCTGTTGCCAAGTTAGAAAAAATGCAGTAACATAGAACATGTTCACAGCAGCATGGCAAGTAGTTACAAAAGGCGAATATGTAATTAAATGAATAAGGAAGATAAAACAAGAAAAAAAAAAAGCAGTGGATGAGAGTTAGGATTCCTACTTCCCTATAAGAATAGAGGCTCTGATATGGCTTGTAGTTGCAAGCTAGGTGGCTGCTTCCTGACAGTGATGATCCAGAATGTGCTTAAGAGCACATATTTGACACAACTCGAACAACACCTGTGTCACTTACTCCTTGAGCACTCTGCCTAATCGACCTTTAGAATCTCCGGTTGTCCTTGTATACGGCCTAGCACCAATCTAACCAGTCCACCTGACGAGGGGATTGAAAGGATTCGCCACATAGGATCTGGGTTTGCACTTGCTCGATTTACCACACAACAAAAATTTCTAATTAAAGCGGAACCTTAGAAAGTTACCTTTGAAGCGTGCACCTGGTGATTCTCTTATATGCCTCAAAGACTATGACCTCTTGTTGTGTGGGCAACAATCTAGAAGTTAATTGATCAGCAACTCACCACAATCCATCTGCTGAAAAAAAATTCAGCACCTTCGCACCTAGCACGTACTGCAAACGCACTGCCCGGAGAGAGAGAAAGCAATACACGGGGCTGCCAAAAGAGTAGCGAATTTCGGCCACCTCTATGGAAAAAATCAGCCGCCCCTTTGCTCTTCAAAATTCGTTTTGGAGAGAGAAATTATTTTCTCTCTCTAGAATTTTATCTCTCTAGATTCTTGAATAATGAATCTATTGAATTGTGTATCTTGAATGGCTAATCCCTTGTCTATTTATAGAGTTACAAGAGAGACCCCAAGTTGGTTTAGGATTGGTCTTCCTAATGGGTTTAGGTAATGAATTAGTTTTCAAATCCAATTAGGTAACCAATCTGATAGGATAAACCAAATCCTACTAGATTCCTAATCTCTAGGATTTTCTAATTCCAATTGAAAATTAAAACTTAATTAATTAATTAAATAATTTCACTTTGTTAATTACTTAATTAACCCTTAGGAATAATTAACCAATTAATTAATTAAATCTACCTATTCAATTAACCCATTACAAAATTAATCGTACCACTAACGGATTAATTTTGGCACTACCATCATATACCAGAATTGCTTCCGGAACAACTTAATTAAATTATATTCATTAATCTCCCCACATCAAAGATATAGTGCTCGTTAATTAAAATTAATTTACTGATAAATTAATTAATTAACTTCTTTAATTCTTAGACTAGTACCACTCGACCTTTTTACTATACCGGACATAAGTCCACTGGCCGGGTTTAGTATAATAAACATTTCAAGCTCATCTCGGGAGCACCATCACCCCAGATTCACCGGTACATGGTTTCCTTTTGACAAGCAGCAGCACACCGAGTAACTAAACACGCGCACCCAACCCACCGAGACTATTGGCCACATTTGACCTCACCCATTGGCAGATCAAAGTACACTATGTCTAATCCTCATGCCCACTCGAGTCTAGGGATTAAGAGATAGAATACAAGGATCGATTTGTCTATTAAATCAGTACAAGACAAATCATTCCTAAAGGTCAAGTTCAATATGCCCCGGGCATATCTATATGATTCAATTAGTTTAGACAAACTAATTATCTGAATCACAAAATAACCTAAACTGACAGTTTGTCCAAAACTGTCTCGGTTACGAACCTTATTTATATATTATGTCTTTCAACCAATGATGAAATCTACTGTGTCATACCAGACACCTCATCATCTACTTACATAATATAAATGGACAATTAATGCACAACCAAGATATGACTGAAACACGAATCGATATATTAATCTGGGAAACTGTACAATACAAGCATAGCTTATGTATTCTACTCCAACAGGGATTAAACTTTTTATCACACATACATCATACCAGGACTTGAATGAACATAGTTTATGATTTCTAAGGTATTATAACATAAGATCTCCCTACAAGCATTCTAACTCTTATTCATTCACGAGTTTTACAGAATAAGAGGCTGTTTATAGTATATTCATCTAAGAATTTCCAAAAAACAGTCTTGTTCTGATGAACTCGAGAGTTTACAGATTAAGTATTGGCTAAGGTATTGTCACTTAAGACTTTCCTAAGACCATACCAATTCTGTAGAGCTTTTGGGCTTAGCAGAGTACTAATCACTGAGGTATTGTCAATTAAGACTTCCCACAGCAGTGCTGTTAAGCTCCGAGATTCACAAAGTATATTAGCACTGAGGTATTATCACTGAAGATTTCCCTACAAGCATTTAACTCGGCTAATCTTCGGATAACACAAGATCTTTGGTTTCTACAGTGTTATCAAATAAGATTTCCTGACCAGAATTCCAATCTTATGCTATCACGGCCCCTTTAAGTTATAGAGCTCTTGGGCTTAGCAGAGTACTAATCACTGAGGTATTGTCAATCAAGACTTCCCATGGCAGTGCTGCCAATCTCCGAGATTCACAGAGTATATTAGCACTAAGGTATTATCACTGAAGAGTTCCCTACAAGTATTTAACTCTGCTAGTCTCCAGATAACATAAGATCTTTGGTTTGTACAGTGTTATCAATTAAGATTTCCTGACCAAAATTCCAATCTTGTGCTATCACATCCCTTTAAGTTGTATGACGTTACCATGACAAGAATTTTTGTGACATCCTTGCATCACTCTTTACTACACTATGTTTGAACCGGAAAACCTACACTACAACACTCACCATAACAAAATCAGTGAGGGCTCAAGTACAATTGATGCTCAGCAGGTTTGATGACCATCTATTTTGTACATCAGCCGGCAGAGAGGCTTAAGCGTGCATTTTAATGATATCAACCCCGCTTTAGTGCACATCTTGTAAATGAGGCTTTCACCTTGTCTCTACCTCATCAGGGGAGCAAAAATCTAGTAAGAGTTTAGAACCTCACAGGCTCTAAATTAACACTCATATGACAGGAAAATCATGAATAAGAAAAATAAAAGATTTCGGATAATACATCCCAAGTAACAAGTTACAAGGGAAAAACCTCTGAACTCAACTACTATTCCTTACTCCCTACCGTCTCTTGTTGTTGAGTTCGGAGTTGACTACTGCTATTTATAGAGAAACTCTAGTGAATGAAAATGTTGGATGCTAAAATGGGAATTTCTGGATTGCTTGGTGGCTAAGGATTGGAAGCTGGCTTCTTGGCATCTACCATGGGGCCATTGCTGACAACCAGCAGTTAAAACATCCCTGCAAAGTTCAGAGATGGTTAAAGTAGTCTGTTGCAATGTTTCGGGTGTAATTCAGCTGTGTGATTCCTTCACCGGTGTACTTCTTGTCTCATCGGGCAGACACTCTTAGCTGTAATGTGTACTTATTGTCTCCTGTGTTCCTACTCGTAGTTATCGCCGGTATACTAACTACCCTTCTGGAATCCTCCCACTGTATGTGCCGGTGATGATGGTCGGACACTATGTTGAAGGTGGCTTCAACTGAGCGTCACTTAGAAGTGTTCTGTCTCGATCATTATAGACTGAATGTGTAAGTTTGGCTTCACTAGACGCTGCAGTTTCCTAATGTAATCTTCTCATATCCCTCAGATGCTAGCGTTTGGTGATCATCATATTAAGACTTTCATGGGACACTATTGTGTGATGGTCGTGATCTACTCCTTAAGCTCATGCTGTTTCGCTCAGTTGACTTCACTTCATCAAGGTCACGTCTAGTGAACGTTGTCATGAACTGGATGTCTTCAGCTCGCGGTCGCCAAACGCTGGATTTCACTAGACTTGGTGAACTTCACGCTTAAGTGAAGCTCTCATCTGCTGGTCGTGTCATTCCTTCTAGCTTGTACATCTTTGGTTCTGCTCTGAATGTTACGTCCGAAGTGTGGTTTTCTACAATGTTCATTCCACGCATATTTATCCTGCAATCAACACAAGTTGAGCTGTAACTAGTATTTTTAACATGCAAACATATTATAATTCTGACCATAGGTAGCTCAAAACTAGGCTAAAAATAAGCTAAAATATGTATAAAGTAGATTGCATCACTACTCAATATGGCCAAAATTCTTACCTTATAAGAGTTAGTGTAGGACTTTATTTTTGTAACCCTTCTCTCACTAGGATTGAGGTTACCTTTTTAAAAAAGGAAGAGAACTCTTGTATTGCCTATAAAAGGCCACCTTATTCACAAAATTAATGGTACAAATTTTCATAATTGACAAGTTGTCATTGTGGTTTTCAAAATTGTGAGTTGGTGCTCAAATTTCACCCGAAATCTCTAGTTCAGAGTGATTTTGTGAGATCGTGAGTGTCCTTGCGTAGGAGCCACAAAAATGCGCCCCCTTTAGGTCTTAATAGTTTTGGTTGAACTATTAATCCATTGTCTTGTGTGACTAAATCATCACAAACCAATGTCCATCCTCTGAGAATTAATTTCTCATAAAGAGGTTAAATAATAGTGCGTGCTCGTGAGTTGAGTGATTCCGTCACTTAATTCATTGGTCAAGATATAGGAAGAAGTAGTTCGAAAAGGCCGGGAAACAATTGGTCTTGGTTAAACCATCGAGAAATAGATCATCCTGAAAGCTACGCTATCATCAGTAACTTGTTCCTTAGGAAGGCTTAGCTTTCACCGTCAGAGTGGTATCAGAGCTAAGGCTGTCTCGTTCTATTCCAGTATCTGGTATTTTTGAATTTTTGTTTTTGTCATTGGTTAGAAAATTTGTCCAATTTTTGATCCAAATATCTTAGGTCTTTTTTGAAATCGGAGTGTATGATTTCGTAGGTTTTTTGAGTCAATTGGTTAAAAATCAGTCCAATTTTTAATCCAAATATCTTAGTCAGAACCAGTGTCTGAGTCCCCCTTGGGGATTGAGGCTTTTGTTCGTTTTTTAGTCTTTTTTCTTGATTTTTGTTTTGTTTGAGTCTAGAAGTCTTTCTCTATGGAAAATTTATGTCAGTGTTGAATTCTAGTGGTAGGAAACGTATTTTTAACCCTAGAAAGTCGTGTCAAAACTTGCCCAAAATTACCTAAATACCCTGCATGAGTTTTTGTGAAAATTTTGAGTTTTATTGCTAGTGTCAAAGTTGTTTTTGTTGATTTAATCTATCTTTGGATTTTTCTGTCAGGTAGTACGAGTTTTGAACTTGCTAGGGTGAAAACTTATTTTCACAAATCGGTGCAGGAGGATTACGGAGTTTGATAACTCTGACGTTAGTGGGTGTTTTTTAAGGTTGAGTTGTGGTCTTCTTGAGAATACTTGAAGCTCAATAACATTGTCCTCTTGTTAAGTACTTGAGGTTGAATTCTCCTTTGCAATTAGTAAGCAGTTTTAAACTCTCAAAAAAAGTCTAAAAATAGTGAGAAGAGGCAAGAGCCAAAGAGCCATCCTTAAGGTTTTGACAAAACCTATAAAAAGAATAGCTCTTCTGCAAAAATCTGGCTGAGTAAAGGAAAAGACAAGCCAAGGGTTAACAAAAGTTAACGTGCTCTAAAGTTTCATAGGGAAGCAAACGGAGTTCAGAGATAGGAGTGATCACAACTTTTGTGAGCACAAAGGGAGTAAAGGGTGAAAAGTATCCCCTAGGTTAAATTACCCTGGTGTGTGTATAAACTATTTCCTCTCCCTGGTAATTGAGTTCATGTTCTTGAAAGATCACAGTTTGGCTAGAGAGAGTACCTGATTGCTTTGGTTTTGTTTTACTTTTGTGTGACTTAATAAGTATCTGTACTTATAGTTACTTGTTTCTCTCACCTTTGTTTGTTTTGAATTTTTACCGTCTGTTAGCCTAGTCATGTGATTGCTAGTTGTTTTTAGAGTCTTTTGTGAGTGTGTGTGTGTGTGTGTGTTTAATGTCTCGTAGAGTCAATTGTGTGTTTTTTGAGTTTTGTGAGAAGAGAACCCATCGAGCCAGCACCTTCTAAAAGAAACAGGTTATCGGTGGAAGTAAGGCTGAAAGGGTTGGAAAATTCTGTAGCAGAAGCCGCAGAACCCTCGTCGCGAGTAGACTGCTACCTGCTGTCCCATCACGACCGAGCCCGAGCCGCCGCACGCATTGCACGATCGGTTTGGTTTTCTTTTCTTTATTTTTGTGTTTTGTTTTGTTTCTTTTTCGGTTCACTTAGTTGTGTTTTCTTTTATGTTTTACCTTCTTTTACAAGATGGGTTGTAACGTTAACAAAGATAAGAACGTCCGAGAAGACCTAGTTGAGGATCCAGTTGAGGAACCCAGGAATCCAATCTCCATGGAGCAAATTGCAGCTTCTCTTGTAGGTTTACAGATACAGTTAATAGAGATGAACCAACAAATTGGCAATCTAGAAGCCAACAGCTGGAAAAGATCAATCCACCAATTTGTGGAACCGCCACCCCATAGGAGACCTAATCAGGGTCCCAGGTTTGATCGACAACCTCAAGTTTCTTCAAATTTGAACTTTGATTCTGACGATTCTCAAGCTCGTTATGAGCATCACAGAGCACCTATTTTTATTCAATTTAATATTAAATTTGAAATTCCTGAATTTTTGGGAAAGTATGATCCTGAAACTTATCTTGATTGGCAATTTCAGATTGAACAGATATTCAATGCTAATGACTTCACAGAGCAGCAAAAAGTCAGGTTAGCCTCCACCAAATTCAAGTATCATGTCGCAATACGGTGGGCTACATTAGTTTGAGACCGGCGACGCATGGAGCGCCTTCCAATTGCAAGCTGGGAAGAACTTAAGGAACTCATGCGCAGTAAGTTTATTCCTTCGTCTTTTATTCATGACTTACATCAAAAGTTGCATAGTTGCAGGCAAGGATCACGAACTATAGCTGAGTACTACGGGGAGCTCGAGTCCCTCCATTATAGAGCATAAATCTATGTGGATGATGATGCAGCAATTGCAAGATTTTTCGATGGCCTTAGCAAAATCACCAATCAGCGGATCAAGATCATGGGTTTCACCAATCTAGAATATTGTTTTCAGAAAGCCATGTTCATAGAAAAGCACCTGAAAGATGGTAATGAGTCTAGCTCAAGGAAGCAGTCTACTAGCAGTATTTGGTCACAGGGAAATAGCAGCACGTCTTAGAAGAAGCTTTTGCAACCTTCCCCTAAGCCCAACGCCACCTCCTCCACCCCTATCCCCCCTTAAGTCTTCAGATTTAAGTCTATTAATTCTCAAAATAGTAAGAAACCTATTACTTTTTTAAAATGTAAAGGTGTTGGACATTTCAATCCCAATGTCCCAATAGAAGAGCTTATCCTATGAGAAACAATCAATTGTATGTAATAGAAGAAGATAAGGATAGGGATAGTGACTCAGAGGTGATGCCACCTCTTGAAGAAGCATGTGAAGAAGTTGAAGAACTATTTATTGGTGAATCCAATGAAGCATGTAGGTTTTGAATACTAAAGCTTTGCTTGTATGAAAACTATTTCCCGATTTATATATAGATTGAAAGTTTCAGTTAATTATTTTATGTTTTATACATATTGTCCATTTATGTCATATGACTAGATGATGAGGTGTCTGGTGTCACAAAGTAGATCTCATTATTAGTTAAAGTTATGATATATAAATGAGGCTTGTAACTGAGACAGTTTTGGACACACTGTCGGTTTAAGTTATTATGTCGATTTGAGCATGACCGTTTAGGATTGAATCAACGTATACTGTTCTCTAGTAGTTAATTTAAACCTTTTATTCTATCTCTTAATTCCTAGACTAGAACAGGCATGAGGATTAAGCATAGTGTACTTTAATCTGCCAATGAGTGCGGTCACTTGAGGCCTATAGTGTTGGTGAATGTGTCATTTTTAAGGGTTCTTTATGTAAATAGACATTTGTCATTTGATTGATCTTTTATCAGATGAGTTAATGTTCATGAATATAATATTCTTGTGCATGTTTTAATTCATGAAAATGATCCGCCAAAAGAAATACTCCATGGATTGCTAAGATTATGAGTTATTTTTTTTAGTAGTACTCGTATGAGGATCCTTAGACCAGAAATCATTACATGGTCTTAGGTGAATTGTAATGTGCTTTGACTTACACCTAGCGGGGCCGTAACAGGTTTCCAAGTATGGGTATGATTGGGTACACTATAAGTCACGCTAAGGTATGTAGGTGAAGTGATGGGACTACAAGTCTCTCTTAAGTGAGAGATGATATCTTGGCCACTTGATAGTGAACTGAGAAGTGCGAGGTCGTGCCCAAAAAATGATAAGTGTTATCATTTGTTTGAATAAAATCAGTGTCACTAGGAGATCAAGTAAACGTTTAGTTAAATAAGGATGATGGTTCAATGCCTTATGCTAAACTGGATATCGATGTAGAGGATCGTACGTGATATGCTCTGAAGGTTGTGTTGAATCACCATTCGACCATCCGTTCTTAATTAAGTAGTCATTATATCTTACTAGAAACCACTAATGATTTATGGATTAATCAATAGGATTGATTTATCCATTTTCAATTTGGAATGGGCCTACAGGATCGCACATAAGAGAGTTCGATAATACAGAATAAGTATTATTGTCTGCACAAAGCATAATTGTCATACTTAGACAAATAATATTTAATTAAATATTATTGAAAAAAATTTTGGTATTAATTAAGAGTTAATTAAGTACCTAGGAAGAATTGGAATAGGCTGACAAATCAAGGGACCTAATTACAAATTAAAGTTCTTGATCCATCAGCCTGATCCATGGGTTTTTGGTAAAACCCAAATCAGTAAAGTAAATATTATTTGAATTATTTAATTAATTAAAATATTTACTAAATCTGATTTACTGACTCAGTCTTATGACTTCTATAAAGTTACGAGACAGAGTCAGTGAGGGACATACGTTTTTCTGAAAAAAGTGATTTTTACCAAAAATTCTTCCAAGAGAAATTTTTCTCTCTGTAGGTAAATGGCTAGCACTGATTCTGAGAGAACTCCAGTGCCTAAGAGTAGAGAGCATCTTCAAGGAAGTTCTTTGGTGGTGATCGATATTTCCGGACAAACATTAATCAGGATCCAGGGGCGGCAACCAATTACACTACAAGGGTAAGCATTAAATGCTTTAAACGTAGGGTTAATTAATAGTAAAACACGAATTAGGCATGTTCTACTGCGTAAAATTTTGTTAATCATGCATAAAAAATCCAATATATAGTCTCGGTAGGTTGGTTATGCGTGTTTAGTTACGTAGTGTGCTGTTGCTTGTCGAAAGAAAACCATGTACCGGTGCATCTGGGGTGATAGTGCTCTCGAGATGAGCTGGTAAAGTTTATTATACTAAACCCGGCCAGTGGACTTATGTACAGTATAGTAATAAAGTCGAGTGGTACTATTCTCGGATGAGAAGAATCGATTAATTAATTTATCAGTAAATTAATAAATTGACGAGCACTATATCTTTGACGTGAGGGGAATAAAGAATAACTAAATTAGTGGTTTCGAAAGCAATTCTGATTTGAGTGGTAATTTTATAATTAATCCGTTAGTGGTACGATTAATTATGTGTTAGGATAATTGATAAAGTGAAATTAATTATTTAATTAATTAATTCTTGGTTCAATTAAGTATTAGGAAATCTAGAAGAGATTTGGAAACTAATAAACCCAAACCCAATAAGAAAGCCTAACTCAAGCCCACTTAAGGTCTCTCTTGTAACTCTATAAATAGACACAAGGGTCAGCAATACCAAAACACATAATTCATAAGTTGTCAAGACAAGGAACTTAGAGAGAGAAATCTAGAGTGAGAAAGATAAGAAAACAAGTCTTCAGTTTCTATCTCTTCTCGGTGTGCTTGGGCAGGAGTACCCGATCGGCGGCAGCAGTTCTCCTAAGGCGGCGCATGAGGGTCACACGAGAGCAACGGGTGAAGGTGCACGATTTTTTCGGCGACGACTCTGGGATTTTTCCGGCAAGTTTTTTTGTGTTGATTTTCTTGGTTCTAATCTGTTCATTTGGTAGAAAGTTTCCCAAACAATATCCAGACGCGTCTCAGAGTCATACAAGAGAATTCTTAAGGGACACGCTTCAAAGATCGATTTCTATATTTCCGCTTTTATTAGTTATCGTATTTTGTATGCGTTACAAATTTGAATAAGGTAAACCAAGATCCTATACTCGTGTGATATTTCAAAAGGATTTGAATCGGATTGCACGAGTATTCGTATTTGATTGAGAATTTCCGATTCTGGATGCTATGCACGAAAGTGGAATTTTTTACCGGACCCAGACAGATAATTCCTTCAATTGGTATCAGAGCTAAGGTTTTGGCTTTATAGTTGTTCGAATTTGTTACATGATTTTTATTGCAGGTGGTTTGTAATCCCGACTATGATGGTTTATGCATTTATATTTTATTAAACACCGGGACATGTCCGGGTTTTTTTTTGATATGAATACTTGTAATAGTAATAACCACGTGCTGGAAGCCGTGTATGATTAGATTAAATCTGTAGTAAGAATTTTTCTATGTAATTTTTATTTTTATTTTTCTAGAAAGATTTAGCCTTGTAATTAGGAAAATATATGATTCGAAGACGTTAATTGTGGGCAACTTGGGTTCGTAGTTTTTTGGTTTATCACAATTTTGGGTGATTCCAAGGATTGCGTAGAAAATTGAGAAAATCTAGGCGAATTGCAAAAAGACCAAATAACGAGTGGGAGCGGAGCAGAAGACCCAGAGACAACGCAGGGGAGGCAAGCGATGCAGATGATTTATCGCTGGTGGATGTCGCAGGAAATAGCGGCACCACCTTACGGCACCGAATGCAGGAAATACGTATCGCAATTGCTGATGTGGCGCTGCACAGGGCACCAGCGCGGCGCACGTGAACCAATA
This sequence comes from Knoxia roxburghii, assembly GCA_030378225.1. Classification (NCBI taxonomy): domain Eukaryota; kingdom Viridiplantae; phylum Streptophyta; class Magnoliopsida; order Gentianales; family Rubiaceae; genus Knoxia; species Knoxia roxburghii. The sequence continues at coordinate 35,146,923 of CM059420.1, read as the reverse complement.
GTGCTCAAGGCTCAGCGCGCGGGTCGTGTATGAGGCCCATGAATGTGGCCCAACGGGCTATGTGCGTGGCCCATTCTTTGGGGTAATTCCGAGATCTAAATTTTAGACTCAATCTATCAGAGTGATGTAACGGGACACGAGACAAGGCAGTTGATGGAAGCAACAATTATGAAGACCATAATAGTCAATAAATTTATTTATGCATTTATTTTCCTTTTTTATTGTTTTAATTGTTAGTTATATATTTTAATTTATGCTTTATTTTAGATGCATGATTAAAGCATGTGGTTTTATGGTTGCGTATAACTTAGGTTAGTTAATTGCATGTTAAAACCGGAAAAATCCTCGTTTTAATAATCTAAGTAGGAGTGGGTTGGTTAATATTCTCATGGCCTCCATTACGAATAATAAGTGAGTGGGTAGACTTGCGCGTTGGCATTAGGGTCTTCCTCCATATCGGATGAGTCTAATCTATAAGATCACTAGAATGAATTTCTAAGTAAAATGACTATAGTAAGTTAAATTGGAGAACGCGACATCCTCTCCATCTGAGGCGCACTATCCTAGGTAATAAACTTAGAAGCCACGTAATGGCATACACTTAGTGTACTGTTTGTAGTATTCCTCCCATCGAGGTTACCCTACTTATATGTACGGCTAAAAGTACTGACTATTTGTTTCATTGATCAATAGATCGTTTGGTCAGATAGTGAAATTAAATGAACTTGGTTTTTCTCGAATGAATGTGGAACAGCATAAACGTTCACACTATCGTGACTTGCATGAATCTCGGTGAATGAGATATTGGTAGATTTAATTATTATTTTGAGGGATGTTAATATTTTTGAATTCTATATACTGAAACTTTTTCTGTTTATTTATTTTCAGTTTTCGATATGGCATTTAATCCTTTAGCTATCATATTAAAAGAGAACAAACTAACTGGTCATAATTACTTTGATTGGAAGCGTAACTTGGACATTGTCCTAACGGCTGAGCAATACAAGTTCGTGCTCATAGAACCTTGCCTAGCTGTGCCTAATGACCAATCAACTAATGAACAAAGAGAAGCTTATCAGAGGTGGAAAAAGGCTGATGAGATGTCGTGATGTTACATTCTGGCTTCCATGTCAAATGTTCTGCAATATCAGCATCATTCGATGATTACTGCCTTAGAAATGATGTTGAATCTCAAATAAATGTTCGGACATCAAGGTCGAAATGTTAGGCAAGCTATGAGTAAGCTCATGTCTACTAAGATGAAAAAGGGCACTCATGTGAGAGATCACGTCCTTGAAATGATTAACAATATCAATGAGATATAGGTATTGTGAGGTGAGATCGATCATCAGAGCCAAGCAGATATCATCCTCCAGAGCTTGCCTCATAGCTTTAAGCAGTTTCAGCTGAATTATAATATCAATCAGAGAGATTATACTCTAGCTGAGATTTTAGCTGCATAGGTGTCAACTGAACATTTTTTTAAGAGAAAAAGTAAGCTTTAGTCACGGTCAAGGCTTCAGGATCTTCTTCTAAGGCTAAGGCTTAAAAGAAAACGAAAGCCCAAAAGGATACTAGTCATGCGCCTAAGCCTGACATCGCAAAGAAGAAGAAGCCGAAAGGCAATTGCTTCAAATATGGTAAAACGGGGCATTGGAAGTCAGATTGTCCAAAGATCAAAGGTACGACTATTTCTGCCTTAATTACTGAGACATGTTTAGCGGTAATTCCCACAGATACTACCATGTTTGTAATTCTTTGTAGGGGTTCTAAGTAACCCAAAAGCTTAGAGAAGACGAATTAGAAATCTACTTGGACGACACTACAAGAGTGTTAGTTGAAGCAGTGGGAGTAGCTAGGCTCATTTTCAAAAATTCAGTTTTATTTTTAAACAATTGTCTTTATGTTTCGAGTTTTAGAAAGAATTTAATTTCAGTTTCTAAACTCATGTTAGATAGTTATAAGTTTATTGTTTCTAATAAATCTGTTATTGTTAGAAGGAATGAGAAACTTATTTGTTCCGGTTCATTAGTAGATAACTTGTTTTTGTTGAAATCTAACTCCCCCGTTGCGCAAAACACTGAATCAAATAATGCATCATTAAACCATAATAAGAGGAAAGAACCTTCTGAGATGAACCAAATATATCTTTGGTACCTTAGACTATGTCACATTACCTTAGTAGGATTCAAAGGTTGGTCACTGTTGGACCTTTAGGTTTCACTAGAAGTTGACAACTACTCAACTTACGAATCTTGCTTAGAAGGTAAAATGACCAAACGTCCTTTCAAGGACAAGGGTTATAGGGCCAAAGAAGTGTTAGAGCTTGTTCATTCTGACTTGTGTGGACCAATGTCAATACAAGCAAGAGGAGGTTTCAAGTATTTTGTGGCATTCACATATGACTACTCGAGGTACGGATACATTTACTAGATGCACCATAAGTCTGAGTGCTTCGACAAGTTCAAAGAATATTAGGCAGATGTGGAGAAACATCATGGTAAAAGTATGAAGACACTATGATCAGATCGTGGTGGTGAATACCTGCTGGGCAAATTTTGAACCTATTTGTTAGAAGCAAGAATTCAATCTCAGTTATCTGCACCTAGCACACCCCAGCAGAATGGTGTAGCAGAACGGAGAAACAGAACTCTTATGGAAATGGTGAGATCTATGATGAGTTATAGTGAATTACCAATTTCATTTTGGGGATATGCCTTAGAAACAACGGCGTATATTCTTAATCATGTACCATCTAAATCCGTGTTTTCAACCCCTATAGAGTTATGGATGGGGCACAAACCCAGTTTAAGACATCTCAAAATTTGGGGTTGCCCAGCACATATGCTTAAGGAAGATGCGGGTAAGTTATAATCAAGAACAGAAGTAATGTTCTTTGTAGGATATCCTAAATGAATGAAAGGTGGTTTATTCTAAAGCCCTAAAGATCAGAAGTGGTAGTTAGCACTAACGCCAGATTTTTAGAAAATGACTATATTCTAAATCGCAAGCCCAGTAGCAAGATCTTACTATAAGAACTTAGGGGACAATCCATAACTCCTGTTACACTAGTACAAGTAGATACACCACAAGACACTGCACATAATGTCACAGATGATGTGCCTACACAGGTGGTGCCTCGTCGTAGTGAAAGGGTTGTGAGACAACTCGAGAGGTACGTGGGTTTAGAAGAATATTCGAATTTGGTCCTTAGAGCGCACGAACCAGACCAGATTAACTATAATGAGGCTCTCCAAGATAAAGATGCAGAATTTTGGTAAAAGGCAATGATATCTGAGATGGGGTCAATTGACTCTAATCAAGTCTGGGGGCTTGTATACTTGTATGATGATTTTAAACCCATTGGGTGCAAGTGGGTCTAGAAAAGAAATAAAGGACCCAACGAAAAGGTTGAAACCTTTAAAGCTAGGCTTTTAGCGAAGGGGTATACTCAGAAAGAGGGTATCGATTGTGGGAAACCTTTTCCCTAGTAGCTATGCTTAAGTCGATCCGGATTCTCTTGGCCATAGCTGATCATTTAGATTATGAGATTTGGCAGATGGATGTCAAGACAGTTTTCCTTAACAGAAGTCTTGAGAAAACCATCTTCATGCAGCAACCAGAGGGATTCATTGCTGAAGGCCAAGAGTATAAGGTTTGCAAGGTTAAGAGGCCCATCTACGAACTTAAGCAAGCAGCCAGATCTTGGAACATCCAGTTTTATGAGATAATCCAGTCCGACATATTTACTCAGTGTCCGGATGAGCAGTGTGTATACAGCAGACGTGATGAGCATAACATGGTGTTTCTTGTACTTTACGTAGATGAAATCCCACTTATTGGTAACAATAAGAAAGTGTTATCAAACATAAAGACATGGTTGTCCAAGCAATTTGATATGAAGGACTTGGGAGAAGTTGGACATATCCTTGGGATCAAGATTATTTTAGATCATAGGAAATGTTCATTGATGCTCTCCCAGGCTTCATACATAGAGACGATTCTGGCTTGTTTTAACATGCAGAACTCCAAGAAAGGTTTTTTACCTTTCAGACACGAAGTGCATTTATCTAAAGAACAGTCTTCGAAGACTGTTGAGAAGATAGAGGCCATGAAGACAGTTCTTTATGCTTCTGCAGTAGGAAGAATCATGTATGCAATGTTGTGTATGAGACCTGATATTTGCTATGCTGTTGGCATGGTTAGCAGATATCAGAGTAACCCCGGAAAAGCTCATTGGGAGGCTGTCAAGTGCATCCTCAAGTATTTGCGTAGAATGAAGGACCAAGTTTTGGTCTATCAGGCGCAAGAGCTAGTTCCGAGGGGTTACACAGATTTTGATTCTAAGGTGATAAAGACAAGAGTAAGTCTACCTCTGGGTTTGTGTTTACTTTGGGAGGCGGAGACATAGTTTGGCAGAGTGTTAAGCAGAAATGTGTGGCAGACTCTACCATGGAGGCTGAGTACGTTGCAGTATCAGAGGCAGAGAAAGAAGCGGTGTGGCTCAAAAACTTCTTAGTGGATTTAGACGTGATTCCTGAGTTATCGAGTTCAATCATAGTTTACTATGATAACATTGGTGCAGTAGCCAACTCAAAATAACCACGAGCCCACAAAGTGAGTAAGCACATAGAGTGCAAGTACCACCTGATACGAGATATCATTAAGAAGGGAAACGTGGTTGTGGCAAAGATAGCATCAGAAGATAACCTTGCAGATCTTTTCATGAAAACATTGACTGCAAAAGTCTTTGAGGCTCACGTGGAAAGCAAGGGTGTTACTTAGCTGAGCCTTGACTATTCTCTAGGTTTTTAGTATAGCATTAGATTAATGTAATTAAACAATTTTATACTTTAAGCGCAACTTAAGTATTAGTGGGAGATTATTGGTTTTGAATACTAAAGATTTGCTTGTATGACAACTATTTCCAGGTTTATATATTGATTGAAAGTTTCAGTTAATTGTTTTATGTTTTGTGCATATTGTCCATTTATATCACATGACTAGATGATGAGGTGTCTGGTGTGGCAAAGTAGATCTCATTATTGGTTAAAGTTATAATATATAAATGAGGCTCATAACTGAGACAGTTTTGGACACACAGTCGGTTTAAGTTATTATGTGGTTCAAAAATTGGTTTGTCTAAGCTAATTAAATCATATAGATATGTATGGGGCATATTGAACATAACCGTTTAGGATTGAATTAACTTATATTGTTGTCTAGTAGTTAATTCAAACCTTGTATTCTATCTTTTAATCCCTATACTAGAACAAGCATGAAGATTAAACATAGTGTATTTTAATCTGCCAATGAGCGCAGTCACTTGAGGCTTATAATCTCCGTAGGTTGGGTATGCGTGTTTAGTTTCTTGGTGTGTTGTTGCTTGTCGAAAGGAAATCATGTACCGATGCGTCCGAGGTGATGGTGTTCTCGAGGTGAGATCGTAAAGTTTATTATACTACACCTGGCTGGTGTAGTAATAAAGTCGAGTGGTACTATTCTTGAATGAGAAGAAATCTATTAATTAATTTATCAGTAAATTAATGAATTGACGAGCACTATATCTTTGACGTGAGGGGAATAAAGAATAATTAAATTAGTGGTTCTGGAAGCAATTCTGGTTTGAGCGGTAATTCCATAATTAATCCGTTAGTGGTACGATTAATTATGTGTTGGGATAATTGATAAAATGAAATTAATTATTTAATTAATTAATTCTTGGTTCAATTAAGTATTAGGAAATCTAGAAGAGATTTAGAAACTAATAAACCCAAACCCAACAAGAAGGCCTAACTCAACCCCATTTAAGGTCTTTCTTATAGCTCTAGAAATATACACAATGGTCAGTAATACCAAAACACAGAATTCATAAGTTGTCAAGACAAGAAACTTAGGAAGAGAAAGAGAAGAAAAAACGTCTCCAATTTCTCTCTCTCCTCGGTGTGCGTGCGGTGAGAGTACCCGGTCAGCGGCAGCAGTTCTTCTCAGATGGTGGGGCGTGAGGGTCATGTGCGAGCGACGGGCGACGGCGCACGGTTTTTCCGACGGCGGCGCTGGGATTTTTCCAACAAGTTTTTTTTGTGTGGATTTTCTTGGTTCTGATTTGTTCGTTTGGTAGAAAGTTACCCACACAACTTCCAGACGCGTCACAGAGTCATACAAGAGAATTCTTAAGGGACACGCTCCAAAGGTCAATTTCTATATTTTCACTTTTATTAGTTATCGTATTTTGTGTGCGTGACAAATTCGAATAATGTAAACCAAGATCATATACTCGTGTGATATTTCAAAAGGATTTGAATCGGATTGCACGAGCGTTCGGGTTTGATGGAGAATTTCCGATTCTGGATGCTATGCACGAAAGTGGAATTTTTTATCGGACCCGGACAGATAATTCCTTCAAAGAAGTCGAGGAGGAAAATCAAAACCCTCCTTTCTTTACCTCAGTATTGTCAGCCAATTGAGCACTCAGATGGACCTCGGGTAAGAAATTCTACTCTTGTCATTGTTCATACTTTGAATACTCATTATTCTCCAGACTTAACCCCTATGCAGCGCAACAACATTTTTCACATATAGTGGAAGATAGAGGATCAGAAGAAGCGTCTATTGATTATAGATGGTGGGAGTTACACAAACGTTGTAAGTGAGTCTTTAGTTAAAGATTTGTCTCTAACATGTTTGCCACTTCCTAAGCCTTATTGGTTGCAGTGGCTCGAAAAGGAAGGAGTGAAGAAAGTCCAATACCAAGCACTAGTCACTTTCTACCTTGGTCCTATAAAGGAAGAAATACTATGCGATGTGGTGCCAATAGACGCCTGTCACATACTCCTACGGAGGCCTTGGGAGTTTGACAGAAGGGTTACCTTCAATGGTTTGACCAATAGGTACTCATTCATGTTTAATGGTAAAAAAGCTATCTCGATACCTTTGTCCCCCTGCATAGGTTTCTAGTGCACAAGAAACGTTGCGAGAAGAGAAGAACAATGTCAAGCAATCCAATCATAAACATGCGAAAACAATATAGAAGCCTATAGGAAATTCGAAATTGACCCTGACAACCCGAGGGTGTCTTGCGTAATTTTACCCCTTTGAGGGGCATACTTATCATCTTAAAACTTTTAATGTGCGTTATTATCCTTTTCTGACTTTATTGCAGCAGGAGAAACTGTCCACTAAAAGGTTTAAGCGAATTTGGAAACCTAAGTCCAGACATTCAACAAGTCCTAAAGCCAGTGAGTTAGAAAGTTTTTCTAATGCGTTTTCTAATTCTTTGTTTGATTGTGCAGATACATTAAATTCTAGGACGAATTGCGTTCGACTGGGATAGGATGATGTGGACATCAAGGCGATAGGGTCTCCACCAGAAGAAGAACCAGCAAGCGATGTCAGTTCATCCTCCACTCCAAAGTAATTGGCGTAGGAAAGAGCTCAGAGAGAGCTAAGTTGTGCAAGAATTGGCTCAAGGAGAAGCCATGTGGGTGGAAATCTCTGTCTGAGAGATCCACAAGTTGAGCACGTTAGACTCATTACTAGATCAAGAGCCCAAAAGGCGTGTGGATCAAGCTCAGCTTCAAAGTTTGAGATCGAGTTCAAGGCCTGAGAGATCCACAAGTTGAGTACGTTAGACCCATTACTAGATCAAGAGCCCAAACGGCGTGTGGATCAAGTTCAGCTTCAAAGTTCGAGATCGAGTTCAAGGCCCAACAGGCCCAAACCCATATACCATTCACGAAGCCCAACCCCATTAACATCACGAGATTGTTCGATAATAGACTTGCAGAGTTAACGTAGATGAGGAATGAAGCCCCAAATAAAAGGTTGAAGATTGGGTTGAAGAGTTAAAAGGCTTAACAGCAAAGCCCATTCACCCCTAAGCCCAATTGAGACCTCTAAAGTCTCTTCCTATTAGGATTGCATTTTAGTTTCTTAGTTCTAGAAGGTTCTATAAGTTTATCCTAATTCTACTAGGATATATGGATTTTTCCCTTTTATAGTAGGATTTTATTTTCTTTGTATTACTACCCAATATGGCCAAAATTCTTAGCATTATTGGAATTAGTGTAGGATTTTATTTTTGTAATCCTTCTCTCACTAGGATTGAGGGTTACTTTTTAAAAAAATGAATAGAACTCTTGTATTCCCTATAAAAGGCCACATTATTCACGAAATTAATGGTACGAATTTTGATAATTGACAGGTTGTCATTGTGTTTTTCGATATTGTGAGTTAGTGCTCAAATTTCACCCGAAATCTCTAGTTCAGAGTGGTCTTGCTAGATCGTGAGTGTCCTTGCGTATGAGCCACATAAACGCGCCCCTTTTAGGTCTTAATAGTTTTGGTTGAACTATTAATCCATGTCTTATGTGACTAAATCATCACAAACCAACGTCCATCCTCTAAGAATTAATTTCACAAAGAGGTTAAATAATAGTGTGGCTCATGAGTTGAGTGATTCCGCCACTTAATTAATTAGTCAAGATATAGGAAGGAGTAGTTCGAAAAGGTCGGGAAACAATTGGTCTAGGTTAAACTTTCGAGAAATAGATCATCCTGACAGTTACGCTATCATCGGTGACTTGTTCCTTATGAAGGCTTGACTTTCACCGTTATAAACTCATGGTAAACTCATGCTTCTAAGAACTACAAAACATGGTAAATGTTGGTCACATCAATCTAAGGTACAATGGACAGTGTCGAGACTTACCCAAACCCCTTAATCTAAACTAAGTGAGCCCTTCCGCCCAACCTATTCTATACAATTACCAATACTCATCAGAGCTCCTGCTCTATTACAAAATTATCTATCTTCTAAAGCAATCATCCTATCCTACCGTGTAAAAAGTCTCAAGCCTAGAACCCCTTCGGCATCTTAAGCAATCAATCCCTTAAGCCATAACAGCAAATCTTAAGGTAAGTCGTATGCTACACTCGCACCCTTTAAACCCATGGTGGCTAAAAAATCCGAGCATTACCTTCCCCAAAAAAAGTGAATAATAGACCCTTGGAGCTCTTCCATTATCTATCTTTCTCTCTCTCTGTTTCTAGTTCCCCCTTCCCCCCCCCCCCTCTATCTCTCTCTAAAAGAAAAAGAGCAAGCCAAATACACCCAATCCCATAATCAAGCTTCCTACCACCTTCAATTTCTCTACTTCTCCAGTCTGCATTTCCATCAGATCCAGAATTAAATACTCATACTTATATAATAACAATGAAATATCAAAATGACAGCCCACCTATATATATATATATATTTTAGAAGAATATGAGAGTACATTAAAATATAAAAATATACAAATGAAAGGTAAAATACCATTAATTTATTAACGGGAGTAACCAGCTTGAATTCCATTTTCTTATCTTAGAAAATTCTGACGGGTGTAGGGAGGGAAAGTTTCTAAGTAAAGACCTTCTGTAGCATCATGCATATGACATTCTAATGTATGAATCCGATGCGGTTCCATCGGAGAATTGGTGACAATTTATGTGATTGAAAAATAAAAGGAGAGAGAATTATGGCTCTGGATGGCAGAGAGAGGGGGAGAGCAGGAGGTAGCAAAGAGGGGGAGGGGGGGGGGGGACGAAGGGGCGGTTGAGGAGAATTGGAAAGAAGGAGGAAATGAATATTTTTACATTTTTACCCTTAAATAATTGGTCTGTCAATAAAGTTAACAGTCAAAGATAGTCAAAGATGACGGAGTAACCTTAAATAGTACAAAATGTAAAAATTAGTGATTTTAAATGAAATTTTTAAAAGTTAGCTACTAAAATCTAAATTTGAAAATAATACGAGGACTAAATTTATAATTTTTTTAATGGTGATGTACTATGGTCAAAATGGACAGTCAATAGCAAAAATGAGAGATAACTAGCAGTCTAGTTTTAAATTACCCTTAAAACCACACATAGAGCTTTGGCACGTGTCAAGCCTTGCCACGATTCACTTCACCTCCTTCGCCCGAAGGCAAAACCCTCCCAAAAACCTATCTAAACTAACCGCCAATTCTTCTGCAAATTTGAACGATGCTTCATCTTTCATGGCGTTTTTCCGATCACTCCTGAAAACCTTAATTTCCCGATCCACCAAGACCCATTGTCGGAACCCTAATTCTTCTCCTGCCTCTCGAACATTTTTCTCACTCTGCTCCGCGGCCCAACCATTCTCGAATCGCACTCCTTGCAACGTCGTCATCAGGGAACCGCTTTTTCCTTTGCGCCACAACTATTTTCTTCGAGGAAAATTTCTTTCCCCTCTCTTTCTATCTTCTCCTCTCTGGAAGCTCTCTCAGTATGCCACCCCAGTTCACCTCCAATGCGACATCGTCTTGCTCAGGTTTCCAAGAGTCCGAGATTCGCTCAGAGTGCCCTACAGATTAGGATTTGAGCCCACTCCGGCGAAACTCTTTGAGGAGAGCAAAAAAGATAGGGATTTGACTGGTTCCCAGCATGCTAGTGCCACTGATGCAGCTGATTCTGTCTTCAATGTGATTCACAGTCATCTGAATCCTCCCAATTTTATATCTTTTAGCCGATTACTATCCGGCCCATTGTTGGGATGGTACAGTGTTTTTTTTTTTTTTTTTGGTTCAAAATTTAATGGTTGTTGAATTCAGTTGGCTGTTATTGTTTTGTAATGCATAAGGCAGAGTATCATTTTGTGTTGTTCATTCTTATGACAAAAATTTGGATTAGGAATATAAAGTACATTGGAATTTGAAAAGTTTTTGAAAAAGTTAAAATGGAATGTGAAATAAAAAACTGCTCTCTAAGTAAGTTCTTACGGCTTTATGAATGTTAAGTGTTCTTAGGATGGGCTATACAACAACTAAAAACCTTTATTTCCACCCCGTAGCACCGCCAATGGAGACTGTATCTAGTCACCCCAATGCTCATAATCTTCATATATTCATATTAGTATGTACGGATCATCTCTTCTTCTTGTAGTGTCCCAAGTGTTTTTCAGTGTCAGAGCACTTCCAAAAGGGCAAGGTTTGAGAATATTACCCGCCAGTGAATAATGTATCAGTGTCACATTTTTTATTGCAGGATGATCGCACAAGAAATGTATATTCCAGCGTTTGTTGGTCTGGGTATCTCTGGTGCTTCTGATTGGGTATGGGGTTGTTTTCTCTTTCTCTCTTTTTTTCCTCTCTTTTTGTTTTGGATATCTGATGCTAGTAAAAGTTTTTAATTTATACAATTTCACGTTGTAGCTAGATGGTTATTTGGCCAGGAAGATGAGAATCAATTCTGTTGTTGGTTCATACCTTGATCCTCTTGCTGACAAGGTAATAGTCCTATTATTTAGAACTGACAATGACATTAGCAGTTCTTTGCAGTTATTACTTTGTTAGTTTAGTTCATTCATCAGTCCATTGCATTTATCTAATGCAGGTACTAATTGGATGTGTTGCTTTGGGGATGGTGCATAAAGGTCTTCTGCACCGTAAGTGTGTAGTGTTTGTATACATTGTGCTTTTTGTTTCTCCTTGATTTTCTTAAAGGCCACAAGCTCCTTTGGATACACATAAAAAGATAAGTGCGGTAACTGCCAATGCCAAATGCCAATGCTGGTATTGCAAGTATGTCTAAGTGATTAGCTTTCGTTGTTGCTTAACTCTCTCTCTCTCTCTCTGCAATTTTATATTTTCTTAATGTAAATTACAAATCGGAATTCAAGGTTGAGACTTCTTCTTAAGCGATATGTTCAGATATTCCCTTTTGTATAATGTCAATCTTCAGTGATACTATTCAATGGAACTCTTATCTAGGATATTTGGCCTTTTGATTTGCTAACTGTTTTAGGCAAGTTGCTTAGTGACTATGGTTTTGACAGACTCCAAAATTGTGTTAATTGTTTCTTAGGTATTTATCTTTAAACTTTTTATATTTGTAGCTGGACTAGTTGCACTTGTTGTGCTGCGTGATGTTGCCCTTGTCAGTGGGGCTGTTTATAAGAGAGCTAGCAGTTTGGAGTGGCAGGTATGCAAGATTTGGCTTTAGGCGTCTCTCCTTTAAGAACTGGTCTTATTGTGTACTTGCATCTTAAGTTAGTTTCTGTGATAGTGGAGGAGTTGGTCTCATTTCTTCAACCTTGATGGTGCAAATCCTGAGAAAGTCGAACCTCTCTTGATAAGCAAGGTATGTTTATGCCATCTGGACTGGGTACATGGTGTTATGGTCAAGATTCCGAATACTGTTGTTGGATGCCTAAAACTAATTGTTTGATGTGCTGCTTCATGTCTTGTTTAAGTTCATGGTAACATATACTTGTGACAATAATTGATAGGGCGAGGTAAAAGGGTGATTTTGTCATAGCCCAATGTCGGAATATTTTGTTTCCTTTCTTTTATATTTTATGTGCCATAAGTAAGGTTATTTTAAGAGGGGATATAGAATGGGGGAGTCTAATTCAGTTAGGATTGGTTTGGTGATTATCTTGCATGCTAGGATCATATAGATTTAGTCAGTCAAAAGGATTTGGATGGGAACTGTAGTACACTGGCGATGGCGGAAATGGTGGAAAAAATACGTTGATGCTTTTCTGAACTGTACTCTATTTTGACAGGTTAATACAGTTCTCCAGTTGGTCTTAGTAGCCGCAGCACTTGTACAACCTGAATTTGGTAACGAGGAAACTGAGTCATACATCACATATTTAAGGTACTTGGTGTTTTGGATGTATTTCATGGTTTCATTTGTTTTGATCACACCCTTTGACTTGTTCCTCTTTTTTTCTTTTTCTCCAACACTTTGCTTGTTTCTCAGTTGGTTGGTTGCTCTAACGACGTTGGCTTCGACTGGCGCATACGGAGTACAACACCTTAGGAATGGTTCAAAATTAAAACATAGGCTATAATCTGAAGTTGAGTGCTTCTATCGTTGTTGAGAAAGCAAGCTAGCTGTTGTTGGTCCTCTTTTTGTCTGAAATCAGCTTTTATGTCCATTTTCTCTGTATATTGTTCTCATTGTAATCTAATAGCTCGTCCTCGAATAGTTTTATTTTCCTCTTCCTCTACATGTCAACAATGATGAAGTTAAGATAATACCATTCGGATAACTGACCTTTACATAATGTTCGATTGAGTAAGGTTTAGTTAGCATTTGGTTATTACTTGCAACTGAACAGAACAACGTTGCACTGTCTATTCATGCAATCATGCAAAGGCATTTGTACGAATGATGAACATTAATCACTGATAATTACGAAAATGGCAGGGTTATAACTTTGTCAACTATAGAAAGTATGTGTGGAAGAATTATGACATTTTAATCTCAAGTACATCAAGCAAGTACTCAAGTGCAGAATGTAACTGTCAAAAACTAAAAGTTGGGTAAATTGCCTCAAAGGATGTTACCTATTACAAAACAGCAATCACTTAAATCCTCACAATGGAGCATCAATAATGGAGGCATGCACACCAGCCTGACGTCATTAGCATTACTTTGTATGCTACACAAAGGTCAGATTACATGATCCAAAAGTAAATAAGACGGAGCACAGCAAACTCTCTAAAGAAGAAAACATTTTTGAATCTATAGCCTACATATTTTTGTAATTAAAACTCATCTCCAGAATCAACCAAAACAAGTAATCAATTTCAACCATCATCAGACTTGAATAGAATCTCCACCAACTTGATGAGATAACAATGGTATGATGCAGAAATAAAAGCATACCATTGTCCATTCTCTACTTAGCCAAGCCCTCTTCAATCTCAGTCCACCTATCAGAACCAACAGAGAACTTCTCTTTCAGTTGACCAATAATCTCCTTTGCTTCATCAAACATTGAAATGCTAGCAAGCCCCTCCACGAGGGACTTCATGGTGGCGAAATTTGGAACCCAATCCTTTGCAATGCAATCTTTATAAATCCTCAATGCCGCCTCAAAGTCCTTACCTTGACACAAAAAGTAAACCAGAGTGAAGTAACACTGTGGATTTGGCTTAATTCCACTTCTCACCATCCTCTCAAACAACAGTTTGGCCTCCTCCAAATCGCCCTCCCTGCAGAACCCATGAATCAAGTTAGCATAAGTGACAACATTAGGCTTCACCCCCCTGGCAATAATCCCTTCAAACAAAGCCTTTGCCTCCTTAACCCTCTTGAGCTTACACAGGCTCTGGATCCTAATATTGTAAGTACTAAGCCCAGGACTCATATTACGCTTTTTCATAATCTCCAACACTCTCCCAACATCCTCAAATTTCTGCTCCTGATAAAACCCGGAAATCATTAGACCAAAAGTCGTGGCATTTGGTTTAACCCCTTCCCTATCCATCTCACTCAATATCGAAAAAGCAGAACTAGAATCACCCGACTCGCACAAACCCTTAATCACTTCATTGTAACTATCCACATTCGGAACTATTCCATAAATCTTTGGAAATTCCATGTAAACACGCTTCATTTCCTTATAATCCCTGGCAAAAATGCAAGAAAGTAGCAAAGCATTGAGGGTTTTGGCTGTTCTATGGATGCCCATTTCGGGCATTTTCTCAAATGTCTTGACTGCATCACTAAGCATCCCAGCCTGACCGTAGAGAATAATAAAATGAGAAATCGATCTCTCCCATTGCATATCGGACCGGGCCAAGGACTCTTCAATAAATTCCCGTATACCATTGAAGTAATTCAACTCCTTTAGCTTGGAAATGGCTTTCGAATAGGCAAGGCGGTCGAGATGGGATGCTGGAGTCAGTGAAGCAGCGCGGCAAATGTCTAGTATGCGTTCTGGGTTTTTCTCGGTCCGGAGAAGACTGAGGGCGGCCCGGGATTTTTCTTTGCTGGTAAGTGGGGTTTTCGAGTCGGGGTTTAGGATTGATGTTGATGTTGAGAGACAGCGGTGGATTTGGAAAGCTGAGATTGATCGAAGCTTAAGCCGGAGAGCCATTTTTTATTTCCTTTCAGATTTCTAGGGTTTTGACGAGTGTATGTTTCAGTGTGTCAGTGTGTGTGAAATTGGGGATTCAGTCAGGGTTTATGGCGTTGTAATTTTATGAATCTTTTTTATATCGTACACCCGGTCCTCTACCATACACCCGGGCATCTTTGCGCAATTTCGAAATAATTTACTTTGATCATTTTATATAAAATATTTTAGTAGGTGAAACAATTTTTTGTGTTAGTGTTAAACTTAGTGTTATCAATTTTGGCTTTAACAATACAAAATAAATATGTGAAATTAATAATTTTTTAAATTGTCTAAAGTTATTTTTCGTAAAAACTGCACATTTTCATACTGATACATTGAAAACATAATTTTCGTCCTACTCAGAAAAAAAAATTACTTTTCGAATGTTATGAAAATTTATTTCAATATTCTACAAAATGGTGTCTAATAGCCAACGTAAAATTTTAATGAAATTTGGTGAAAATAAACGAAAAAGAAATTCTATTACTGCACTGTCACAGTTCAGTAAAGTGTGGATATATCTTGAGCTACAAAATTCTAAATCAGCTGCTTTTAACGGCTTTAGAAGAGAAAGATCTACAACATCTATTTCTGACACAAAAGTCAAAAATGAGATGCAAGAAGCCAAAAAAACAAAAGAAAGATTTAGACTTTGTCAAATCACATTTTGGAGCCAAATTTCGAGTTTTTTTTTATTTGTAACTCAAATTTTCTTAGAGACCAAGTGTCAAGACATTCTACACACTCACAAGCTATCAAGTCATTGTTATTATTGTCAAATTCTCTCAAATTTTTAAGTGTCATTTTCAAATTTTACTTTCAAATTCTAGTTATTTTTCAAAATGTCAATTTTAGACTAGAACCTTGTCAATTGTAAATCATAAACACTTCACACAAAAATAGTTATATTGTTCTTGAAAGCAACAGGATACAAGTCAAAAATAAGTTAGAGGGTGAGTAGTGAAGAACCTCTTGATGTGTGAAAAATACACCAACTAATAATACTCCTTCTTTCACACTAAAGGATACACAATCCTATCGTTTAATAGTAAGGATACCGAACCACAGAGAGCAACTAAACACTTGTGTATTTGATCAGATTGAAACATGCAAGAAGTAAAGATCTAAACAAGTTTGATTTCATAAAACAAATAACAAAACACAGAAAACATAAATGGGTATGATTTGAGAAGGGTGATTTAACCACTGTCAATCTTAGCTCGTATTCCTTCTATATTGATTTCTTAATTCCCTTTGGACTCCTAGCCGGTCCGTTAATCGATTCTAGCCTCAACTCTACTATCCCTGGATCAGGACCCGCTGGAGTACTACTAAAGTAGATAACTCACCTACTAGTCCAACGACAGAAAATAACACATATCCCTCAATCATAAAAGAGGAAGGTGGTAATCAGATTAATAAAGCTAAAAGCATCGCACAAGGAAAGTAATACACTAATATATACAAAATCAAAGGAATTCATATACAACTACACTCAGAGTATGAAAAGAACAACACAACTTGCGGATTCCCTCAACGCGAGGCCTGTCACACCTCTAAGGGGCAAGGGCTACGCACCGAGCTAAGTTGGTGAAGTGAAGAATGTCTCTGATCAAGTGTAATGACACCCGATTCCACCGGAGCTGAAAAGATCTGGGGTTAAATCCCGATGAACTATTTAGAACTGCATAGTTCTAAGCTCAATCACCATCCTGGATGAAAACCCTAGCACTACAATGATGTGAAGATGCTGTCGGCTACCGGAATGAAAATGAAAGCAAAAGTTTCCCTAGGACTTGTCTAATTTGGTATTTATACCATTACAAATTAGGGTTGTAAATAGATAAACTAGCAGGGTTAAAATGGTAATTCCAACAGAAAAAGACTCTCCAATGTCGACTTTCATAGCTCAGGTTTGACCAGTGTATCAAGCTTCTCACAGTTCTACATTTTGCAACAAGATCCCAGTGCTGAAAGTGTTAGACCCGAACATTAACCTGTAATTCACACATGAATCATTATAAGACACTAATTCATATAAGAATAATAAAAACTCCATTCAAATGACATGAATCATGTGGAAAATATTATGAAATAAGATGTAAGTTCAGGTTACATCACTCCACTACACTAAAGATTTTGCTTGTCCTCAAGCAAAGTCATCAAAAACCTGAGGAAATCTACCATAATTGATCATAATCCTACTTCAGTGTTTTTATATTCCCAAGCATTAGAATTTTAAAGTATGCAAGCAGAAGATATCTTTATATTGTTTCAATCAAAACATGGGAATTCAACTACATGTGAAACAACTAGTTGAAGTATTTATTGCCCAAACATTCTCCCTAGTTGGCTCAAGAGAGCTGCCCTCTTTCCAGGAAATTGCATAAATATATATATATATATATTTAAGGCTCTCAAACTTGTGTGAAGATGATGCAGTCATACGCTTGGAGGAAGATAACACCCCCACACTAATTCTGAACATAAGACATTAATTCATAGGACTTCTAGGCTCAGGGTTTTCAGTTAAGGTCATAAATGGTCAAAGCAGAAATGCTGGAGCTCAAAAAACCTAAATGCCTAATCCTGATTCAAGTTCATATTTGAAAACTTATTATGGATTCTCCTAGTGACAGTTACTGAGGGTACAGGGTTTAGATATCCCTCACTTCCTCAGATTACTACAGTTTTTTTTTTTTTTTTTAAAGTGCTTTAAAGGTTCAGGGCTTTGAGTTCCTTCACTTCTTCAATTAATTTTATTCTTAATCACTTCTGTTTTACTATCTTTGATCACTATGAGTCCATATTATATAAAGATTAACTACTTGAACCAACATTAGATATCTCAGGGTTTTAGTGACCAAATCTGGGTAGGAGGGAAAAATGTAGAAAGGCTGACATATTGGTTAGCAAAGAAACATGCTAAGGCTCAAGTTGGTAAATCCTAGAGTCATATTTACGTTGGCTGGTTACAAAAGGGAGAGAAAAGGTTCTAGTGCCTACTTCATCTCAAAAACTTATTTCCAGAATTAATTAGCAGCATGCATGCTATCCCAAGTTCTAGATTCTCAATCTAAACACAAGTAATTCACACAGTACAACAAATTAGTAAGCTTCAAAGATACTTACTATCAGCCCAAATTATGCTCACTCATGAAAGATATGTACTGTATATATCTACTTAGACCAGAGAATAAGTCAACCATCAATTCATAAACAGAGTCAGTCCATTTAAAGTAAATTAGTATACACAATATCCACTACCTGCCATAAAATAAATGCTTGAAATTTTCAAAAAAATTTATAAACATCACTGGAGCATTGTAGAATTTTAAACACTAGATCAGCTATAGAGATTTTGGTGCAACAATGGTTCAAGAAGACTTACCTGAAGGCCTACGAAAGATCAGCTATCAACACAGTCACGCAAAGGAGGAGACAAAAAGAGAGACTAAACAGTAACTGATGGCAAAATTAGCAACGGAACAATAACACACCCCTATACGCTTAAGGGATTAATTGTCCTAAATGAAAGCTACATGTTAAAGTTAATTCTACTATTTGTTTGGCAAAATAATAACATTAAGTGATTTATCAGAAAAAACAACTAAAGAGTGCAAATGGAACCCCCTGTTTCCATATGACTTCTTTTGCATATGGAGTTCCACCCCTTACTGTTGTTTTGGTCATTCTTCTGATTGCATTTCAAAAGATCACAGAATTTGTTTAGTCATTGAGACTTGAAGCATTATGTTACGGTTACTAAACAAGAGAAAAATAAAAAGAAAACTTATTCTTGGGTTGCCTCCTAAAAGCGCTCCTAGTATGCCTCGAGCTTGGCAATAGGTTTCGGTATGCTAGTTAAGATCCTTTCAGGATCCTCTTATCTCCAAAACACTTTGAAAACAAGGTAATTGACTTCTCTGTTGTTTGTCTCATTTTTTTCCAACTGATAGCTGCCTCATTAGTCCTTTCCTGAATTTTATTCTTTCGGGCTCTTTTTCTGTCTCTCTCTCTCTGCTTTGCACTTACATCTTTTTCCATAATTTCTTGATTAGATTCTTTAATTTTCTGCTCCCATTTCTTCCCTGATTCCTTCAGTTGAACTTGCTCTTCTTCTTTTCTCTCTTGTTCTAGTACCCTACTCTGATCCTCTACTGACCCTCATTACATCTTCATACAGATTTTTTTTTTTTTTTTTTTAGATTCTTCCACATGAAAGACGTATTTAGATCCACACACATCAAATGTAATCATCTTGTCTTTGATCCTAAGAGTAGCATCTCCAGTAGCCAAAAATGGTCCGCCCAGAATAATAGGCATTTCCGTATCTTTTTCCACCTCTATAACTACAAAATCAGCTGGGAGAATTACCTGGTTAACCTTTACCATAATATTTTCGATTATTCCTCCCGATTTCACTTTGAACGGTCTACCATTTGCAAGGTTATCTTTGTAGGTTTGAGATCATTCAATAGACCACAAGATTCTATTGTCTTATATGGCATCAAATTCACTCCAGCTTCTGGATTACACACTCCTTTTCCAAATACCCTGATTCTTACCTTGCACAAGACAGTACGCATACCAGGGTCTTCAAACTTAATAGGAATCTTAACCTGCTGAAGGTTACTGAACTTAGTTGATGTTGTCATATCCTTCAAAGTAAACTTACTCTTTCTTGCTAACAATTCTTTAAGATATCTGTGATATTTCGGAGCATGCAATATCAAATATACATTGACACATTCATGTTGGCTTTATTCATTAGTTCTACAAATCGTTGGCGGTGCCTACTATCATCTGCCTTCAACGGTTGTCGAGTGGAAAATGGTGGTTTTGGAAATATTTCCGCTTCTGCTTGACTTCTTTCTTTCTTTTTTCTTGCTTATCTGAGTCCCCAGGATTTATCTCTTTCTCCTCATTCTTATCCTCTGGTGTTGGAGTTGAATACATAAGCTATGCTTGTATTGTACATTTTCCCAGTTAATATATCGATTTATGTTTTGGTTATATCTTGTTATGCATGGTATGTCCATTTGTATTATGTAAGTAGATGATGAGGTGTCTCGTGTGACACAGTAGATCTCATCATTGGTTGAAAGACATAATATATAAATGAGGTTCGTAACCGAGACAGCTTTGAACAAACTGTCGGTTTAGGTTATTATGTGATTCAGATAATATGTTTGTCTAAACTAATAGAATCATATAGATATGCCCGGGGCGTATTGAACATGACCATTAAGAATGATTTGTCTTGTACTGATTTAATAGACAAATCGTTCTTGGTATTCTATCTCTTAATCCCTAGACTCGAGCGGGCATGAGGATTAGACATAGTGTACTTTGATCTGCCAAATGATGAGGTCAATTGTGGCTAATAGTCTCAGTAGGTTGGGTGCGCGTGTTTAGTTACTTGGTGTGCTGCTGCTTGTCGAAAGGAACCATGTACCAGTGCGTCCGGGGTGATGGTGCTCCCGAGATGAGCTCGTAAAGTTTATTATACTAAACCCGGCCAGTAGACTTATGTCCGGTATAGTAAAAAGGTTGAGTGGTACTAGTCTCGGAATTAAAGAGGTTAATTAATTAATTTATCAGTAAATTAATATATTAACGAGCACTATATCTTTGATGTGGGGAGATTATGAATATAATTTAATTAAGTTGTTCCGGAAGCAATTCTGGTGTAGGATAGTAGTGCCATAATTAATCCATTAGTGGTACAATTAATTATGTATTGGGTTGTTGACAAAGGCAGATTTAATTAATTAAGTAATTAATTAATCCTTGTGTCAGTTGGTTGTGAATCATACCAGGAACTGGTTTGGGATTAGTGAATCCCTGTATCAGTTGGTTATGAATCATACCAGGAACTGGTTTGGGATAAGTGAGTCCCTGTATCAGTTGGTTGTGAATCGTACCAGGAACTGGATTGGGATAAGTAAATCCCTGTGACAGTTGGATGTGTATTAGTCCAAAAACAGGATTGAAGGACAACAGAAACCCAGTAGGAAGACCAATCCTAAACCAACTTGGGGTCTCTCTTGTAGCTCTATATATAGACAAGGGATTAGCTATTCAAGATACACAATTCCATAAATTCATAATTCAAGAATCTAGAGAGAGAAAATCCTAGAGAGAGAAAATTTTCTCTCTCATAGTCTGATTTTTCAAAGCCTTTTGTGGCTGGGCTTTGGTTCTTTTGGCCAAATTTTTGGCATGATTTTTACCAGCTGCGAGCAACTTTCTCTCTTTCCAGGCGGTATGTTTACAGTACGTGCCAGGTGCAGCGGTGCTAGAATTTCTAGCAGGTGGATTGTGGTGATTAGCTGATCAATTGATTTCTAGTTCGTTGCCCACACAACGTGAAGTCAAAGTCTTGAGGCATATAAGAGAATCACCTGAGTGCACGCTTCAAAGGTACTTTTCTAAGATTCCGCTTTTAATTAGAAATTTTTGTTGCGTGGTAAATCGAATAAATACGAACTCAGATCCTGTGGCAATCTTTCATCTGGTACATCTTTTTCCTTCATAATAGTTTTTTCTCTACCGTCTTTTGTCAGCACTTTCCCAATTTGCAGAGTCACTGCCACACAGGGCTTCGTGTTAGCTGGATTAGACTCTGTGTTGCTAGGCAAGCTACCCTTCTCTTTGCTAGTTTAGCCCTTGACAAATGCACCTAACTGTGTTTGCATGTCCTTCATTTCCTCTTCATCTCTCTTAGTTCCTTCCAAATCTTGTTTCATACTTTCAACACTAGGATCATGCCCTGTGCGGACACTTTTTCCTCCTCTTGGTTCCCAATTCTGCTGAAAAGTGCCAGCCTAAAATTCCCTTGTTGTGGATTACCTCCGTAACTTCCTCTGTTGTATATGTCTCCTCCTCTACTAGTAATTCCCATGCCTTGCTGACCGCTAGCATATCCAAAGTTCGTCAGCCGGTATGGGCAATTTGGATTCCTGTGAGGACCTTGGAAAATTCCACACACATTTATAGCTATTCTGCTACTTCTACTACACTATCCATAGGTTCCTGAGTAACTACTTTAGCTGCTACCACCGGTTTATTAATCTGAACTTGTAACTTTTCAATCATTGCTTGTAGTTCTGCCATCTTATCTTTTCATGAGGTAGATTATGTTGTTACCATCTGCGGTTTTGGATACGTTCGCTTGACTTATTGGTGTAAGTCTGAGACATCCGGTCATATAACTCCCTTACTTCGTCCATTGACTTACTATTCAAACTACCCCCAGCACTAGCATCCACCAAACTCATTGTAGAAAGTGTTAACACTCTATAAAAACAATGTAAATCTATTCCCCCGTCGAAACCATGACTGCGACACCTCCTTACAAGATTTTGAAACCTCTCCCATACAGCTGCAAATGACTCATCCTCCCCTTGCTTAAATCCATGAATTTCATTTATCATCCTATCAATCTTGGAAAGTGGATAGTATTTAGCTAAAAAAAATTTCTTGAGATTCTTAAATGTCCTAATAGACTCAGCTGGTAACGAGTTCAACTAACTACTTGCACTATCTCTCAATGAAAAAGGGAGCAACAGCCGCCTCAACTGATCTTGAGTAAGATTATGTATCTTGGTAGTGTCGCAGATATCCAAAAATGCCTTTAGATGATCATTGACATCGTCATGATAATTCCCATGGAAATTTGAGCCATGTGAAACCAGGTTAATCAACTGAGGTGGTACTACATACGTGACTGCCTCAACTCTTGCTGCTCTGTCGGTATCATGAAAGGTCAGTTCAAAAAATGAGCCAAATGTTAGCTGTGGTGGTTCAGCCATTTTTGCAGCAACTACTTCTTTGCCTTTATAAGCTTCCTTATGCGTATTACTCCCACTAGCCTTTACGGGTGTAACTGCCTTTACTTGAGTTGACCTCATCTACACCATAAACAACACTGATTCCTACACTCACAAACACAACAATTAAATACACAAGAGCTACCGTGCTCCCCGGTAACGGCGCCAAAAAGTGATGTATGGAAAATACACCAACTAATAATACTCATTTTTTCACACTGAATGATACACAATCCTGTCGTATAGTAGTAAGGATGTCGAACCACAGAGAGCAACTAAACACTTGTGTATTTGATCAGATCAAAACATGCAAGAAGTAAAGATCTAAACAAGTTTGATTATATAAAACAAATAACAAAACACAAAAAAGATAAATGGATATGATTTAAGGGTAATTTAACCACCGTCAATTTTAGCTCGTATTCCTTCTATATTGATTTCTTAATTCCCTTTGGACTCCTAGCCAGTTCGTTAATCAGTTCCAGCTTCAACTCACTCTACTACCCCTAGATCAGGACCCTCTGGAGTACTACTAAAGTAGATAACTCAACTGCTAGTCCAATGACAGAAAATAGCACGCATCCCTCAATCACAAAAGAGGAAGCTGGTAATCAGATTAATAAAGCTAAAAGCATCGAACAAGGAAAGTAATACACCAATATATACAGAATGAAAGGGATTCATATACAACTACACTCAGAGTATGAAAAGAACAACACAACTCGCGGATTCCCTCAACGCGAGACCTTTCACACCTCTAAATGGCACGGACTACGCACCGAGCTAAGTTGGTGAACTGAATAATGTCTCTGATCGAGTGTAATGCACCCGATCCCATCGGAGCTGAAGATATTTAAGGTTAAATCCCCATGAACAGCTTAGAACTGCATAGTTCTAAGCTCAATCGCCATTCTGGATGAAAACCCTAGCACTACAATGATGTGAAGCTGTTGTCGACTACCAGAATGAAAACGAAAGCAAAAATTGCCCATAGGACTTGTCTAATTTGGTATTTATACCATTACAAATTAGGTTTGTAAATAGATAAACTATCAGGGTTAAAATGGTAATTTCAACAGCATAAAACTCTCTAATGTTGACTTCCATAGCTCAGGTTTGACCAGTGTATCAAGCTTCCCACAGTTCTACATTTTGCAACAAGATCCCAGTGCTGAAAGTGTCAAGCCTGAACATTGACCTGTAATTCCCACATGAATCATTATAAGACACTAATTCACATAAGAGTCATAAAAACTCCATTCAAATAACACGAATCATTTGGAAAATATTATGAAATAAGATGTAAGTTCAGGTTACATCACCTCTTTGTAGAGTTTCTAAATTGTTCCTGGGAGATTTGTAAAGGTTTGAATTCTAACTTAAGAAATTTTTTATTATTTGAGAAAGAAATAGGAAGGACCTCAAATTTAGAAATTGGGGACTGGATGTAGAGTTTGTAGGAGTGTAGCAAGCTTGAACCACTTTAAAAATCTTGCATATTTCATTGCATTGCATTTTGCATCCATACTTTTCCTTCTACATTTCTTGCATCATAAAGCATCACCATTAGATTTTTCAAATTCAAGTTTTACATTTTTAATTTTAATATTTTATTTAAGACTTATCCTTATTTCAAATCTAACTTTCTTTAATTAAATATTTACTTTATCTTAGACTTATCCTTAATCAATTCTAGATTTGTCCTTAATCAAGTCAATCATTGAACTTTATTTTAAGTCATTTAATTTCTAGATCTATCATTATCAAGTCAAAGACTTGTCCTTAATCAAGTCAATACTTGAGTTTTATTTTTAAATTATTTAATTTCATAACTTGTGTTAATCAAGTCAATACTTGAGTTTTATTTTTAAATTATTTAATTTCAAGACGTCCATTTCAAATCAAAAACTTGACCTTTATTTTAATTTGGAAAAATGCAATTTTGATCCATTATGTTTGGCCATTTTACTCTTTTGGTCCATCATGTTTGGACCCCTCCAAAAATACCCATTACGTTTGAAATTTTAAGCACTTTTGGTCCATCAAAGAATTTTGACCTGTTATAGCAAGTTTTGTATAGTCAAAGATGACATTTACATGCATTGGGGGTAATTTCTAATTATGCAAAATACTTTTGACGAAATTTGCAAAAAAAAAAAAAAAATTTGTGTGCGAACATGGGAAATTTTTTTTTTTGTACATTTATTCTTTTATTTCCTGGTGTTTGCACAAAAAAAAAAAATAATAATTGCAAATTTGGTCAAAAGTATTTTGCATTATTAGAAATTACCCCCAATGTAGCTTGAACCAATTTAGGAGTCAAAGAACTCCTAAATGCATCTAAAACCCTTCCGCTAGTGCTAAAAACAGATTCAGAAGCTACAGTGGAGACTGGAATTGCCAAAACATCACGAGCTATCAAAGAAATAATATGAAACCTTGGACTATTCACCTTCCACTAATCTAAAATATTAAAATTGGGAGAATCTTCCTCAACTTCCTCTTTCAAATACTTATCCAAATCAGATTTGGTTTCCATTAAACCACTTTCTTCTTTTCTAATATTCATCTCTAACCTAAATTTGTCCTTCAACACTTTAGAAGGCTCCATATCTATTGGAGAATTCCTTTGCCCAAAAGGTGAGAAAGCCATAGAAAATGAGGAAAGTGTAATAAAAGGGGTAGCAGGAGAATGAATCCTCACATACTCATCATAAATCACTTGAACAGCTTCTTTTATTGAACCAAGCATAGATAAACCATCAACTTTGCCATACACATTTACAAGTACAATTTCCATATATGTATACTTGTTGGTTGGATCAAGTAAAGAAGCAACATATTGTATTTCTCTATTTTTCCATAATATTTATCAAGCTTAACTCTCATCAAGGGAGCCATGTCAATAAGATTCAAATTATCACTGTCATTCAAACACTTTCTCAAAAACACATCAATACAAGTAATATCATCCAAAAAAGCATTCGAAGTCACAAATTTGGGCTTAGAAACTTTCAAATTAACCTCATAAAAATCATAAAGAAACCCAGTCAATTTTCTAACATTAGCCCAATCATTTGGACTAGGTATTCCTGTTCTTGAAAGATCATCCCTAAAATCATAATCTTCATTGGCATATTTTTTAAATGCCCTTTCATAAACCTGGGTTGTATCCAACATCAAATAGGTGGAATTCCACCTTGCAGACACATGAAGGACCAAATTTTTTGAACAACCACACTTTTCATATTCAATACACTGCTAACATACTTAACAGCAGCTCTAACACACTTCACAGAACTTCCAATATGACTCAAACCATCTTGAACAATCAAATTCATAATATGGGCAACACAACAAACATGTACCCATTTTCCTCCCAAAATACACTTTTCATAATTCACCAATTGAGATCTCAAATAATTCAGAGCAGTATTGATGAGTTTCTAAGGAATTCAAGCTAAAGATGTCGATGACGGAGGCATGGCCGAACCACCCTCAACTCCAAATAATTATGCACATCTCATTCCACAAAATCCACTTGAAGGAATGACGGGCCCAATGGCTCGTTTGAGAAACAAAATGATGCAAGAAGCCTTGAGCAATTTGATTGCGGAAGTCCATTCAAAAAAAGATCCAAAGGCTACCTCAATTCAACCGAAATATTATAATATTTTGCAAGCTTTGGATCTTGATCAAAATGGTTCTAATTAAGTGTTTTGGGCTACTTTTCAATTGAATAAATCAGCCCAATTGATACAGCCAATTTTCAGCCCGAAACCCGAAATGGTGCAAGCCCAAATTTTAGCAAATTGGAATTAATCTTTGAAGATTCTTCAGGGGTCCAATTCAGCACCATTTGCACAAAATTTTGAAGTATTTTTGAGGCCAAAAACCTGCATTTAATTGGTCAAAGATTCAGCAAAGTGGTTGGAAGTTTGAAAACTTTTCAAAGGCTTAAATGTGAAAGTTTGAAGGTCTCATTTAAGGGCAGAATTATCTACGGATTTTATCTGCATTTTGGAGTCAATTTTAAGTTTTTTTAAATGCATTTTTATTATGTAGAATATTATAATTAAGTGCAAAAGTCTTTCTAGGTCAAAGAGCTTTTCTAAGTCAAAGCATGGGCGGATATACGTTGTACAATAGTAAGGCGACCGCCCCACGTTGATTCGAAATTTTTAGGGGGTAGGGGTATTTGATTTGCAGTGCCACTCCTGTTGGAGTAGAATAAATAAGCTATGCTTGTATTGTACAGTTTCCCAGATTAATATATCGATTTGTGTTTCAGTCATATCTTGTTGTGCATTAATTGTCCATTTATATTATGTAAGTAGATGATGAGGTGTCTGGTGCGACACAGTAGATCTCATCATTGTTGAAAGACATAATATATAAATGAGGTTCGTAACCGAGACAGTTTTGGACAAACTATCAGTTTAAGTTATTATGTGATTCGGATGGGCAAACAATCAGTTTAAGTTATTATGTGATTCGGATAATTGGTTTGTCTAAACTAATTGAATCATATAGATATGCCCGGGGAATATTGAACTTGACCTTTAGGAATGATTTGTCTTGTACTGATTTAATAGACAAATCGATCCTTGTATTTTATCTCTAAATCCCTAGACTCGAGCGGGCATGAGGATTAGACATAGTGTACTTTGATCTGCCAATGGGTGAGGTCAAATGTGGCCAATAGTCTCGGTGGGTTGGGTACACGTGTTTAGTTACTTGGTGCGTTGCTGCTAGTCGAAAGGAAACCATGTACCGGTGAATCCGAGGTGATGGTGCTCCCGAGATGAACTCAAAATGTTTATTATACTAAACCCAACCGGTGGACTTATGTCCGGTATAGTAAAAATGTGGAGTGGTACTACTCTCGGAATTAAAGAAATTAATTAATTAATTTATCAGTAAATTAATTTTAATTAATGAGCACTATATCTTTGATGTGGGGAGATTAATGAATATAATTTAATTAAGTTGTTCTGGAAGCAATTCTGGTGTAGGATGGTAGTGCCAAAATTAATCCGTTAGTGGTACGATTAATTTTGTAATGGGTTAATTGAATAGGTAGATTTAATTAATTAATTGGTTAATTATTCCTAAGGGTTAATTCAGTAATTAACAAAGTGGAATTATTTAATTTAATTCCTAAGGGTTAATTAAGTAATTAACAAAGTTGAATTATTTAAGTCTTAAGTTTCAATTGGAATTAGAAAATCCTAGAGATTAGGAATCTAGTAGGATTTGGTTTATCCTATCAGATTGGTTACCTAATTGGATTTGGAAACTAATTCATTACCTAAACCCATTAGGAAGACCAATCCTAAACCAACTTGGGGTCTCTCTTGTAACTCTATAAATAGACAAGGAATTAGCTATTCACAACACACAATTCAATAGATTCATAATTCAAGAATCTAGAGAGATAAAATTCTAGAGAGTGAAAAATTTCTCTCTCATAAACGAATTTTAAGAACAAACTTGCGGCTGGATTTTGGGAGAGTTGGCCGAAAATTCTGGTCACTTTTCTTAAGCTGCGAGTATAGTTTTCTCTCTCTCTGGGCAGTGCGTTTGCAGTACGCGCTAGGTGCGGAGGTGCTGGATTTTTCTGGCAGGTGGATTGTGGTGAGTTGCTAATCAATTGACTTCTGGATTGTTGCTCACACAACAAGAAGTCATAGTCTTGAGGCATACAAGAGAATCACCAGGTGCACGCTTCAAAGGTAACTTTCTAAGGTTCCGCTTTTAATTAGAAAATTTTGTTGCGTGGTAAATCGAGCAAGTGCAAACCCAGATCCTATATGGCAAATCTTTCAACTCCACCATAACCGCCTACCGCGAGGGATAAGGAGTTGCAATGCCTCTATGCCCTCACAAGGTTGAAGATGAAGGTGAAGCCACTTCACCTTTTTTTTTTTCAATTTTTTGGTAATCGATTAAAATGACGTTGTCTCATTAAACGAGACGACATCGTTTCGTCAGCCATCATGCGAAGAAAAAACTGACAAAGTCTTTTCCCTTTTTCCTCCGCGTACGCTCTATTAGATCAAAGAAATGAAACCCAATTTGAAACCCCACTTCCCAAAACGCAAAACCTAATTTCAAAATCTCAAATTCCCAATCCCTCCAAATTCGTAAACCCATCCTCCATGACTCCACTCCACTATTGCTCCATTGCTCGACGTCTCGACGGAGCATCCACGGCGTTCACTTCCACAAGTCCAAGCAGTGGCGTACGATTTTTTAAATTATTCATTGTTAATTGAGCTTTGTTATTTTGATTCTTCATAAGATTTTTTGGCATAAGAATTTTTGGTTCCCTATTTTGATTATTCTTCCCTTGATCTGGTGTAAGTGGTTTTCTTGGACTTGATTCTGTCTGAATTTTGAGCATCCTTGTACCCTTTTTTTTGTTTATTGTTTAATTTTGTTGTAACCCTTAATTTTAGTAGGATGAGGGTTAAACTTCTGCTCTTCCTTATTTATGGTTGAGTTTATTGGGATTGTTGTTCTTTCTGATTTTGGCTCTCCTACACTTTTTTCTTGGTTGTCATTGTGATATCTGTGCTTTTGCTTGTGGGTTTCTGCGTTTGGATGCAAGGTTTGCACTTTTTTAGTTAATCTAGGAGCTTTTGTGATTTTTCTTATTGTCACTCTTGCAGAACTTGATCTGCATGAGGCCTTATATTTTGATTGTTATGGTTAATTAATGGCTTTTTTTTTTTTTCTAGTTGATTTAGTTTTAGACTTCTAGTCTCAAAGATTGCAATTGTGGCCCATTTCCTGGATTTGTTGGACATTTATGCTGTATTCTTTGCATCTTGCTGGAAAATCTCAAATTTTCTAGAGTAAATTAAGTGTATATGGTAAAACTGTTGTTTCTTGTGCTAAGTTTCTCTGTGGAATTATTTTCCTATCTTATTAATGGTCTCATTCACTCATTTTCCTATTCTTGTTTAAACCCATTGGAAAAGTGATGTTTTGGGGGTAAAAGCTAGATTGTTCCAATTCCAAAACTTTGTATTGAAAGTTGTACAGTTCTTAAGTTTTTTTCATATCAATTATATCATGCCAAGCACCTTTGTTTTTGTTGTCGTGCCAATGAAAAGATTGTATAATATTGCTTGAAAACAAAACTGATAAATAAGATGATACCGTCTTGTGTTTTTCTGATTGTACTGCTTTGTTGTGTTGCTCTCTAGGATCTCTTTGTTCTGAGTCCCTATTTTGGTTCCCGATATTTTGATAATTGGTGTGCTTTCAATTTTTCTTGTTATGTTTTTTTTAATATTATAATGAAGAATACTTTGAAGAATTTTTTTAAACCAATACTTAGAAGAAATGAAGATGTCAATGCCAATTCCGATACAATTTTAGAAGCGGGAAGTGATAGTGGTCAAAAGAGAAATCGTGTAAAATTCGGTTATCAAGATATTATAGGTGATCCAGGTTTGAGAATACCAATTGATGAATATGATGTTACTATAAGAGATAAAGTTATGAGAGAGTATTTATTACAAGGACCAACTCAACCACGTGGTCATGATTTTCCCAAAAAAAAAAAATAATAATGAGACAATATGAGCTGGTTTAAAGAATAATGGTATGTAAAATTTCCCTGGATAGAGTATAGTGTGGAAAAAGGTGCTGCATTTTTTCTTTGGTGTTATTTATTTGCAAAGGGTGGGAAAAAATGTGAAACATTTACTAAAACAGGATTTAATAATTGGAAAAAAAAGTAATTAAACTCTTTGTTGGCATGGTGAATAGTATTCATGATCTTGCAAGGCAACGTTGTGAGGATTTTCAAAATCAAAGACAAAGTATTCCACATTCTATGTCACTCAGGGCCAGAAAAGAGAAGTTAAGTATCGTATTCGTTTGACTGCTTCATTACATATTGTTCGCATTTTACTAAAATAAGGTCTGGCATTTCGTGGATATAGGGAGTCTTCTTATGATTCCAATAGGGAAAATTTTATGGGATTATTCTGTTGGTATGTTGAAAGGGTAGAAAGTATTAGAAATATTGTTGACCCTAATACTCCAGGGAACTCTCAACGTACATCTCCAGGAATCCAAAAAGACCTTGTTAATGCTTTTGCTTCTGAGGCAACATTATCTATCTTGAAAGAGTTGGGTGAAAAAAAATTCTCTTTGTAAGTTGATGAATCTCGAGACAAGGCAGTTAAGGAACATATGACAATTATTTTAAGATTTGTACACGATAAATGTGAGGACCTTGGCAATTATTTTTCATCGAGCTCATTGAAGAATTCAATAGATGAAGTATTTGCAAGAAACAAGTTGTCAATTTCAATATTGCTTGGTTAATCTTATGATGGAGCATCGAACATGAGGGGAGAGTTTAATGTTTTAAAGACACTTTTCCTAAATGAAAATCCCTTTGTGTTTTATGTTCATTGTTTTGCCCATCAATTACAATTAGTTATTATTGTTGTTGCAAAGGGTATACCAACTGTGGGTGATTTCTTTAATTATGTTGGTATAATTGTACATGCTGTTAGTGTTTCTTGTAAGAAAAGAGATGTTTTGAAAGTAAAACATCATGAAAGTGTTTTAAAACAAATGGAAAAAAAAAAAGAGATTTTCCCTAGTACAGGCTAGCATCAAGAGACCAATCTTGTTAGACTGGGTGATACTCATTGGGGATCGCATCATATTACTTATTTCACATGAAAAGTATGTGGGAATCGATTTTATATGTACTTGACGTAGTTGTAGAAGATGAAGTATGTATGGAGCAAAGAGGTTCAACATGTGGTTTGATTGGTCATATGGAAAGTTTTCATTTTGTGTTCATTTTGCATTTGATGCTTAAAATATTGAGTACAATACATAACTTCTCAAATGCTTTGCAACGAGCTGATCAAAATATTCTCAATGCTATGAATCTCTTGGATGGTACTAAAGAATTGTTGCAAAGGGAGAGAGAGAATTGATGGATTCCTCTACTTGAGAAAGTCACTAGATTCTGTGAGAAACAAGGCATTTCGGTGATTAACATGGAAGACCACTTACATGTGAGAGGTCGTTCTAGAAGACATGGCCAATTGGTAACATATTATCACCATTATCACAATGATTTATTTCTTACTATGATTAATTTGCTTATTGTTGAGTTGAATGATAGGTTTTCAAAAACTAGGACTAGTTTATTGAAATTAATTTCATGCCTTGATCCTAGAGATTCTTTTGCTAGATATGATAAGGCTAGTTTGATATCCTTGCTTCAATGTATTCAGAAGACTTCTCATTCTTTGACCTTGAGTGATTGCAATATGAACTTGAAACATTTTTCTTCGATGTGCGGAGGAGTGAAAACTTTGTTGGTTGTGATGATCTTGCCAGCCTCACAATCAAGATGGTGAAAACCTTTAAGCATGAGGTGTATCCTCTAGTTTATCGATTGATTGAATTGGTTTTTATTTTGCCGGTAGCTACAACATCTGTTGAGAGAGTGTTTTCAGCTATGAATATTGTCAAAACTGATTTGCTTAATAGGATGAGTGGCGTCTGGATGCATGATATGCTAGTGTACTACATTGAGAAGGATTTTTTGATTCGATTGATGATGAAAAATTTTACAACGTTTTCAAGGAATAGCTACTTGTAGAATTCCACTTCTGCCTATTTAGTGCATGTATTATGGATTTCATTAGTTATGTAATATGTTGTTTAATATTATGAAATTCACGTTTTTTCTTCGATACTATTATATTTTAATATTATTAGTATATTTTATTATTCTATTAAATATATATAATATCTAACATATCAATGCAAATGATGACGGCAAAACTATTTTTTCTTCCCCATGTTATCAAAATTCCTGTGTACGCCACAGGATCAAAGAGAAGAGTTAATGTTAGTCTTGACTAGAAAAATTCAAATTTACTACTTTGATTCTTTTGTAATTTTCAACTTTGGTCCCTCTTGAAACTTTATAAATAGGGGCCTTCGTGAACCATTAAAAAAATTAGATTTGATGTTATAAACTTTTAAGGAATTTTCCTTTCTTTGCTAGTTTCTTAGTGGACTACTTTTAGTCTTGTAAGTATGCTTGCAAAACTTACTTGGCTTATCAACTAAAACTCTTTCTTTTAGTTGTGGCGTCTTCTACTCCACTTTTCTAATTCATTTCATAATCCAAGGTGTTAGGTTTATCCTAGTGTTGTTGGGTTTAAAAATTACGGGGGTTGAGAATAGTAATTTCAAAACTACCAGTTTATGATTCAAATGTGATATGTTTCATCCTATTGTTGTTGGGTCTATTTTGGTTGGAGTTGTCTTTGCTTGTAAGATTTCAAGACATCTTTCAATATAGTGTGATTCAAAGGTATTGAGTTCATTAATACTCAATATTGTTTAATCCACTTGAGGTAGTTATTTTGCTCAAAAGATCAATCGATGACGATCCTGCAATTCATGTGAATTCGTGCATTGGATTCATACCAGGTATCATTAGCACTAGCATTATCAACAGTAACTGTAAACAAATTATCAATCCCCCACTCAATCAAACACAACTCAAGACACTTTCCAATGTCAACTCGTCTCTGATTTGATATAGGTTTAAAATTTAAAACCCTTTTATACAAGTTCCAATCATTATTCACAAAAATGAGCTGTAACACACATATAGTTAACTTTTTGCAAAAAAGACCAAGTATCAATGGTCAAACAAATTCTACCAACATTCTCTTTAATGAAGCCCCTCACTTTCTTCTTTTCTTCTAAATAGAAAGAACGAATATCTCTTGTAACAGTAAACCTTGATGAAATTTGAAACAAAGGCTGGCACACACTCAAGAAATACCTAAAGCCTTTCCCCCTCAATCAATTTGAAAGGAAATTCATCAACTATGACCATATGTGCTAAAGTTTTCCTAGTTGCTTGTTGATCATACTTCCAAGCAAACAAATTAACCTTTTTCTCATCGGTTTGAAGCATTAAATGGGTCTGCCCAGATTCTTTATTTTGGGGATATGACACAATTTTTTAAATGACCCAACAAAGTATTTGTTTCATGTGTTTTAGTTGAAGAATAGTATTCCCTACCACAATATCGACAAGCACTTTTTTCCTCACCCTTATCAGTTAAAAGAGTCATAGTGATCCTAAACCTTAGATCTTTTGCGAGAAGGTCGTTGTTTCTTTCGCTTCTGATTTATTGTCTCCACCACATCCACATGCTTATCAACAACATTGTCACGATCCATATCATCATCATTATTAAGATCATGATCCAATGTGGGGTAATTTAGATTGAGACATCTTGAATTGAAACTAAACAAAATAAAAAGTATTAAAAAATCTCTTACAAATGTCTCTTAAAAAAAGTCTTTTATCAAGCAATCATTCCGAGAAAAGAAATGCAGCACATTCTTATCCTAACAGACCAAACAAATAACCACAGATCTTTCAAACAAACATGGCACATGAGATTTTTCTTAGAAACGCAGCACATGAGCCAGCTGCTTGTCCTAACAAACCAAACAAATAACCACAAATCACCAAACAAGCACATGTTTTTTTTTTTTAATCGCAGCACATGAAACACAACAACAACGACAACACAAATTCTTTTCTTCTAAAAACACAACATCACAATTAATTGAGTAGTGGCTGTCATAATATGGAAATAAACATGCACACTGTTGGAATTGAATACATAAGCTATGCTTGTGTATTACTTTTTCCCAGATTAATATATTGATTTATGTTTTGGTTATATCTTGTTGTGCATTATATGTCCATTTATATTATGTAAGTAGATGATGAGGTGTCTGGTGTGACACAGTAGATCTCATCATTGGTTGAAAGACATAATATATAAATGAGGTTCGTAACCGAGACAGTTTTGGACAAACTGTCGGCTTAGGTTATTATGTGATTCAGATAATTGGTTTGTCTAAACTGATTGAACCATATAGATATGCCCGGGGCATATTGAACTTGACATTTAGGAATGATTTGTCTTGTACTGATTTAATAGACAAATCGATCCTTGTATTCTATCTCTAAATCCCTAGACTCGAGTAGGCATGCGGATTAGACATAATGTACTTTGATCTGCCAATGGGTGACGTCAATAGTGACCAATATTCTCAGTAGGTTGGGTGCGCATGTTTAGTTACTTAGTGTGCTGCTGCTTGTCGAAAGGAAACCATGTACCAGTGAATCCGGGGTGATGGTGCTCCCGAGATGAGCTCGAAATGTTTATTATACTAAACCCGGCCGGTGGACTTATGTCCGGTATAGTAAAAAGGTCGAGTGGTACTAGTCTCAGAATTAAAGAAGTTAATTAATTAATTTATCAGTAAATTAATTTTAATTAACGAGCACTATATCTTTGATGTGGGGAGATAAATGAATATAATTTAATTAAATTATTCCGGAAGCAATTTTGGTGTAGGATGGTAGTGCCAAAATTAATCCGTTAGTGGTACGATTAATTTTGTAATGGGTTAATTGAATAGGTAGATTTAATTAATTAATTGGTTAATTATTCCTAAAGGTTAATTAAGTAATTAACAAAGTGAAATTATTTAATTAATTAATTAAGTCTTAAGTTTCAATTGGAATTAGGAAATCCTAGGGATTAGGAAATCTAGTTGGATTTGGTTTATCCTATCAGATTGGTTGCCTAATTGGATTTGGAAACTAATTCATTACCTAAACCCATTAGGAAAACCAATCCTAAACCAACTTGGGATCTCTCTTGTAACTCTATATATAGACAAGGGATCAGCTATTCAAGATACATAATTCACAAGATTCAGAACTCAAGAATCTAGAGAGAGAAAACATTTCTCTCTCCAAGTCGGATTTTTAAGAAAGTGTGCGGCTGGTTTTTTGGTTTCTAGTGGCCGAAATTTTGGCCTTGGTTTATACCAACTGCGCGTAGCTTTCTCTCTCTTCGGGCGGTGCGTTTATAGTACGTGTTAGGTGCTGCGGTGCTAGAACTTTCTAGCAGGTGGATTGTGGTGATTGGTTGATCAATTGGCTTCTAGTTCGTTGCCCACACAACGTGAAGTCATAGTTTTGAGGCATACAAGAGAATCACCAGGTGCACGCTTCAAATGTATTTTTCTAAGGTTCCGCTTTAATTAGAATTTTTTTTTTGCGTGGTAAATCGAGCAAGTGCAAACCCAGACCCTATGTGGCAATTCTTTCAACTCCATCCAAACCACATTTGAGCAAGAACAATCATAGCCTTTCAAAGCTCATGTTCAATCGTCTCAACAAAAGCCTTTCATTACAAAGAAAATGGCTCAGATTCCAGAACACATAATACAAAAAAACATAAAATCAACATCATCACTGATAATCATTGGAAAAAACACAAAATCTCTAATTAACATCATCACTAATAATCATTCATTGGAAAAAAAAATTAAACAGCCATGAGGCATCTTTGAATAATTCAGAAATCTACCTCGCCGGCCATCTGAATGAAAAGCGTGAAGGGTGGCCGATGATCTGATTGACCCCTATACTGCCGACCGCTGACTGCCAACCGTAGAAGTACGACCGCGAGTGAGGGAGTGAACTTTGACAGAGGTGGTCGATCTTAGAGGAGTCGAGGCCGTGGAGGGTTGCCGCCGATCTGATCGACCTCCTAACCACCGACCGCCAACAGCAGAAGGATGACCGCGAGTGAGCGAGGGAGTGAACTTCGAAGCTGGCACCGCTGATAGTTGAAGCATCCGACCATCGAAGAGAAGAGCGAGGGAGTTCACATTTTTATGGCGTGGTGGTGAATAGTGGTGCTCGGACTGAGCTGTTGTGCAGGAGGATGGAGGGTGGTTACTGGCCGTGGTTTTGAGGAGGATGGATGGTGATGGATGATGTTGACCACTTGAGATGAACGGACAGTAGTCTGGGACGAAAGAGGAACGACTGCTGGCTGATAAAGGGCGAACAAGAGTTTTTTCGTTTTTTTGCTGAGAGAGGGGAGAGGAACGACGCAGTCACGAAATGAACGGGAAAGGAAAGGCAACCAACAAACAAACCCTAATAATTTTTTATATAACCCTAAGATGATTCGGGTTTCGGGTGGGACCTGAATAAAAATTTAAAAATCATACCCACCTAATAAATCAAAATTATTAGTCGGTTTACTATCCGTTCACTCAATTAACCCAAATAACCCACCCTAATTAACCCGAATAACTCGGTTCTGGTGGGTTAATTGGGTGCACCCAATTGGTGCACACTCTTAACTCGAGATACTCTTAAAAGTATCATAAATTTACATTTTTATGGGGGGTTTTTTGAAAGATTAAGGCTTAAATCTATTTTTAGTCTCTCAAATATTTTAGTCCCAATTAATTTTTTTTTGACAATTCTAGTTCTTTTTAACGGAAAAGTTTAAAAGATAACAGATTAACTCATTTGATCGCTAGTCAAACCTAATTTTTTTTTAAAAATGATTTGTACCGTAATGTTTTCAACCAATTTTATAATCCGGATCCTCATGAATGTTCAACACATTTAGGGTTTCAACCGTATTTTAGATTGTAAGTCGATCTAAATGGGATTGTAAGTCAATCTAAATGGGTTGAACATCCATGAGGAACCGAGTCATAAAATTGATTAAAAACATCATGGTAAAAATTATTTTGAAAAAAATTATGTTTGACTAGCAATCAAATGAGATAATCAGTTATTTTCTAAACTTTTCCGTTAAAAGGGACTATAATTGGTAAAAAAAATTTAAGTGGAACTAAAATTGATGACTAAAAATATGGGGAACCAAAACTGAAATAACCCATATTATGAGGGACAAAAATGTATTTAAGCCAAAGATAAAAAAGTAAAATAATGAGGGAAACATATTTAATTGGCTCGTGCACCCGCTCCAACAAAGTGATTGGCTAACTCCAGTCACGAACACAACTGATTGGCTCGTGACTTTCACTTTCCAGTGTACGCGTGTTACTTTGAAATCCATTCTCCAAAAAAGATCAGAACACAGCTCGTTGTTTTCATGTTACTCCATTTTTGTTGTCACTAGGAGTGATTAAATCCTTTCTCCAATATTCCTATACAACAAGCGGTACCATAATAATTATTTGTTGTGTTAATCTTCGTTAAAATAGAAGCACAGTTCTGCTGAAGCTTATCGATTGAAATTATTGGAAAGGGTCTAGTGTCGGAGGGAGAAAATAAGAAGTGAAAGATGGCGCAAGCAGTTGAAGAATGGTATAAACAGATGCCTATCATCACCCGATCATACCTCACCGCTGCAATTGTCACCACCATCGGTTGTTCCCTTGATGTATGTTGTATTTTGCTCATGTTCCTTTAAATCAATGTTGGTGGGTTTTAATTCATTAGAGCGGAAGTTTTCGTGTCTTGCTTCAGGTGAAAAGTGATTCTGGGTTTGTGGGTTTCGATTATATTGCTAAAAGATTGAGTTTTTTTAATAAATGTTTTAGGGTTTTAATTTATGGGAACGGAATTCAGTCGGTTTTCTCCAGGGAGGAAAAGTGATTCTGCGGTTATGGGTTTGGATTGTTATTTACTGAAATTGGTTCTTTCATCTAATATTTTGCTGGGCCTTAAGGTTGATTAATTAGGGTTTTTTGGGGATTCTTTTGGGAAGAGGGGGGGGGGGGTGTTTGGGGTTGTGGTATATTTAATTTGAGCAGGGGGAAATTAGGGATGAATTGAGCATAGAATTTGGTGCAAGTTTCAATTATGATTCCTTTATTTGCACGAAGAAAAAGAAAAGTTTTGTCTGGATATTCTCGTTGACAGTTCATGTGGGATTGTTGTTTACAGATAATTTCTCCTTATAACTTGTACTTGAACCCGATTCTGGTGGTAAAGGATTATCAGTTCTGGCGCCTCATCACCAATTTCTTATACTTCCGCAAAATGGGTAATTCCGATACTAGGCCGCTATATCCTTTGAAGGGTTGACTGATTTGGAGCTTTTTAAAACTTATATTCCGGTTATTGAGTTTGCAGTATAAGTTTTTGAAAGTGTGGGTATCTCGTCTTCATTAGATATGCTGAACTTCATATTTATTGCATTCCTAGTACTATATAGTGCAGTGCCACAATTTCCAGTTGGTCCTACCATATTTCATGGGAATTTACGACCAATAGCTCACTGATGGTTCATTTATTAACTATGCTAATGTTAGCTTGGAAGTTTTTTCCCCTTTGTTCCTGTTATTTTTAGTGTTATCTTGCCTTATTTCATTGTCTTAGGCTGAAGAACTTATTAAGTATTTAAAAAACCCTGACGGGCCTTTCCGAGATAACTCATCAGAAATTCCTGCTAATACAATCTTAATGAGCGGGATTGGGAATGGCTGACATTCCTTACATGAAATCTGAACATTGGTTTAACTACTAGTTGTGTAGCTAACTTTGAATTGAGCTAATGTTAGTTTCTGATCAGTGGTTCTTTGTACTTGACATCATCTCATCTTACGTTTCCAGATTTGGACTTTCTCTTTCACATGTTTTTCCTTGCTCGTTACTGCAAGCTTCTTGAGGAAAACTCATTTAGGGGAAGAACGGCAGATTTCTTTTACATGCTGTTGTTTGGTGCTACTGTTTTAACGGGAATTGTTCTTGTTGGTGGAATGATACCTTATGTCTCAGAATCATTTGCAAGGATTATTTTCCTTAGCAATTCATTGACATTTATGATGGTTAGTTTGCTTCTTTTGGCTCCAAAAGCTTACCTCAACATTTAGGGGCCTTCAATTGAACTCCAGATTTTATCATTTTTTCAGGTCTATGTTTGGAGCAAGCAAAACCCATTCATCCACATGAGCTTTTTAGGTCTTTTTACTTTCACAGCAGCTTACCTTCCCTGGGTTAGTAAACATTTATTCAGTGGTGAAATAAATGGGCATCACATGTGCTGTTTTCTTTTCCCAAGTTCTCTCTTTTGCTGTTTGTGTATTATGTGGGCCGAGTTAATGAATATTGAGTTTGTGACGTTTTTCTGTTTGATGGTTGATGAATGTTTTCTGGATATTGGATTGCTCTTCAAAAATTAATTTTCAGCAGCTTATTACCGACTAGAGTATTTGAAGACATAAAATCACAAAAGCCTGTTTGTAACTTGAAGATCTTATAGTCTCTGCATGAACTTCTCAACTATTAATACCCTTGGTGCTACACACTGTTCTATCTATGGATCATGAGGAACACATGTATTGTAGTTCATGTGTATAATTGTTTTCTTTAAATTGCCAGATCAACTAAGGGTCCTGCAGGGTATTAGCTACCGTGTCC
Source organism: Knoxia roxburghii (assembly GCA_030378225.1). NCBI lineage: Eukaryota > Viridiplantae > Streptophyta > Magnoliopsida > Gentianales > Rubiaceae > Knoxia > Knoxia roxburghii. The sequence goes on along the minus strand of CM059420.1, from coordinate 35,106,866 downwards.
TATCAGCATCTTTTGCTCTTAAATTTTCTTTTGACTGACTGCTACCTGCACATATTCCATCACACTGACATATATCTGTGTCCCACTCAATGCATCTGTAGTTCCCACGTGCTGTTCTCAATAAGGCCTTTTCGGGTGTCTATTTTCTGTTAGCTCAAGTTTAAGGAAGAAAATTGATTATTGGGACGCGGTTCCTCTATTTCTGATGAGTACTCTTGTTTCAAAGTTTTTAAATGTGATTAAGGATTAGGTATTAAGGGATAATTGAATTAAATTAAGATATGATGACTCTTTGTAAATGGTCTTGATGTGCTTCGTGTTCCACATTTTTATAAAATGATGCATCCCAATTTCATGTCCTTTATTTTTGCAGGTTCTTCTGGGCTTTTCAGTGCTTGTTGGTGCTAGTGCCTGGGTGGATCTTTTGGTGTGTTTTCTTTTACTTCTTTTCCACATTGAATTTTAGATAGCAGTTATTTTATTTTATCTTCTTTCCAAGTTTGAACCTTTACGTGTTCATGTGGCGTATGAAGTTTCAATTTTATTGACTAGTTTCCTCTAAGATACGGTTCGGTTATAGTGTGTCAAGGGCCTCCTTTTTTGATGGTAAAGAAGATTGGAAGATTGGTCTTTTCATAAGATGATCAGAACATGTCCTGCCACTTGCACTCAACAATTGTTCTACATTACGTTTATAAACTTCTCCTTTGGCAATTGCTCTTTCATGATTGTCTTTTTAGTTAATACTACCTCCATCGGAAACAGAAAAAAAAGTCGTGTTTGCTAAACTAAAACATAACTCTTGTTTTGAAGATGAAGGGAGTAGTATTTTAGGCCTCCTTTGAGGTGGTACTGTCGGTTTTATGAGAGTATTTTACATTTCCTTGTGGTTTGTCTTTCAGGGAATGATAGCTGGTCATGCCTACTACTTTCTTGAAGATGTTTACCCCCGAATGACTGGCAGGCGCCCTTTAAGGACTCCAGGCTTCATCAAGTCTTTGTTTGCTGATGAGCCTGTAGTTGTGGCAAGACCTGCAAATGTGAGATTTGCTGCGCCACTGGTAGATGAAATTCGGCAAAATTGACAATATTTTTCACTATAAGATGGCTTGGCTAATGCCTGGTGCTCATAATCAATCTGCAAGGCCATTTCCAAATTGTTGAATCAGGTTTTGAGTGGCATTGATGTTTTTACTTGGGTTATTTTCAGGCTTCATCCCCTTGAAATTGTTTCCTTGCTTAGGGTGGTGGTTGGTAGGGAGGTGAATTTTGTAATGTAGACCTTGACAGAGCTTTTATCTCATACTGGTACAGGGCGCTTGCATGTTTTTAACAGAATGGAAAGGAAACTTTATTTATACCCATGTAAGAAAAGCTTTCATTATAACCTCTCCATCTTATCTGTAATTTCTTTTTCAGAGTGGGCTTCCTTTTCTACCCTACAATACCTTTTTACAAAGAAAACGGGCATGCCTCATTATAAAGTTACGGATCCACTTGGGAAAAAATATTACAAGCATTTTTCATAAGTCTTGTATGGTTCAAACTCATTTAATGCATTCCTTCCTCCCTTCCTCTCCTTCCTAACTAATAGTTTTTTTCCTTAACTAATACTCCTTTGCTATTTATCAAAACTTGTAATATTTCAAGAAACTCTGATTTGTAAGCTTCTCACGCTTCATGAATAGCCACGACATTGAGAAACGAACAAATGATAGCACATACTATTCTACCAACAAATCAAGTAAATACGAATCCCTGGCGAAGCTGTTCAATTCCATGAATCCAGGAAACTAAGCCGTGAATCACTCTTGAGGACATACATGTAGAAAATTATATTACTCAAACTATCCTTGAATAGAATAATACAAAGTTGAGATACTTGGTACATAAAAGCAAATATGCTGAACACACTAACAGATCACTCCCACATGGAAACCACAAAAATGGAAAATTAACAACATGCTAAACACCAATGCCATGCCCCCGATACCTATTACCTAATCTTTTTAAGCCAGGAAGCCAATGAATAAATCAAACCAGTGGTAATTTTTCACAATACTCCTTTCAATCAGCCGTGCAAAAAAAAAAAAAAAAATGATTGAAATCAGTTTGGCATTGCACAATGCATGATTTTTTCTGGCTCAGCAACTACGGCTCATCTCGACTATCCTTAATTTCCAGCAAAAGTAAAGGGATATCATAATATCATCACGCATAGTTAGGCCAACAAGCTAACGGATAGGATGATATTGTGCTGATATCCTTTTGGGTGGTAGCTTGCGCAGAATGTAGAGCACAAGAGCTGAAGGAAGAATCTCAGCCAGCTGGTTTTTGTCCCCCAAAAAAAAGAAATAAAAGTAGGATCTCAGCATGAGATAAAGATAAAAAGTAGTGTTGACAAAAATCATGCACACACATGCAAGTAGTGCACACATACACATCCCATAAATAGGAGAGCAAAAAGGCAAGATGCTGAAATCATGCATACCATGTAATATATCAAGTTTAAGAGAGGATGATCAAGCACATCCAGTGATGCATCTTTGTCAAAAGCTGATAGCACAACCTGCAAGTACGTGAATACCATGTCTTAATGAGTTTGCAACCCTTATCAAATCCAAAACCAACCACCAAAAAAAATGCCTAACAATGAGAAAAAGGCCACTTAGCATAAATTCAAATATAAGCTTACCACAAAGCACCTAATGAGGAAACAACAGAAACATATTGCTGTCACGGATCCAACCTGTATAGTCAAAGTCACAAAACCATCATTTTCATAATGGATTAAATTACTACAAGCTGCCTCGCTTTTCTGACAGTATGGGGGAAGCTTGTCAACTAAAAATGTGTCCTTGACTGGCATATTCATTGCACAATCATAAAACCATTATCGCCATAAGCTAGGGGTATTGTTGAAGAATAAAATTTTTTCATATCATTCCAGTACATAGAAGAATGTCAACAAACCTCATGAAGCTTCTTTCTTCTCCCTTTCGATTCTATAGGGAAGCGCCTTAACATGAAAAATAACCTGGAGAAATTACAGGCAAATTGATGGATCAAATTTCTAAATTTGGGAGACTACGAAGTCCTGATAAAGATTTGTGTATACAGTATTCTGTCTATAAAGATGCTGTGAGATAAAAAGTCTCTGTCAAAAAGAATTCAGACAGCTCACCTTCCTCCGTAGAATAAGAAACCTACTGCTGCTATAAATGATACCACTGCATAATGCAAAGGAGATTATCAACAATGCAAGGAAACATCATGGAACATTGAAACTTGACAAATACAAGCCAAATACACCACAAAGAAAATCAGTTAGAATGAGACTTACCAGCAATAAATATTTGCCCGATGAATTCAAAAATACTATTATCATGAATCCAGAGATCAACCCAGATGCACACCTGATTCCGAAAACTCCCATATCAATTAAAAACAAACAATAAGCAAACTTGAATTATCTATGTTGCAAACAGAAGTTAGAAAGTGCAGGATGATGCGGCTGCAGCAAAGTTGAAATGTTTCACGGAGGCCTTCCTCTCTATGCAATCATGATGCCTCCAGAAAGAAGGTTTAGTATTAGCTCAGCTTAAATACAGGGAGAACAAAGAAAAAGGCAAGGAGAAGCACAATTCAGGTATCCTTTTGGGACAAAAGTGGAAAGCATATAGATCATGATCGCTTTGCAAAAGCCTAGTATTCACATAACAGAACCAGGGTTCAAGATTTAGAGCTTGCTGACGGAACATGTTAAATTTTCAGCTGGACTCGGATAACAAATGAAAAACAAGTCAACAAAAACAATGATTCGTTACAAGATGCACCAAAAACGAATTAATCATTGCATTTCAAGATGGTTTAAAAGAAGCAAAAAAAAAAACCATACCAAAAATGAAAGCCATGCATGGTCTAGAAGAATACAGCATAATGGAAACATTTAATACAACAAACCTGAAAGAAGTATATTGCACAGTTGATTGCTATATAATATATTCTGAGTTTATCTGTTGGCAGACTTCTAGCCTGTCATCAAGAAACTTTACAAATCACAATAGCCTCAGCTTTTATACTGTCTAGACATAGTGCTTTATTTAGGGTAACTCTTCACTCACTTGGTGATAAATCTCGGCCCAAAATAATACCAGGAGTGTATAGGTTGAGAAAAAGAGCAGTCCGGGAAGATCTAACAAAGTGAACGTGAGCACCTGGTCAAGGGTTAAATCATTTTAGCATGATGAAAAGAACTACGGAACCTAGCAGGGTAAACAGAGAATCTACATGAGGAAATAATCAATTCTAGAATTTTGAATAGCACAAGACATGCAAACATGCTATTTTCAAACTTCGCTAGAAACTGAGGGGAACAATTAATTGGACAATCAAGATACTTGACCTGTCTATTTAGTATAAAAAAATTTACAATCTCAAACAAGTTGTTTGGAGAGATTATTGTTCTGGTTAATCATTCAATTTATCCTAATATTATCCATTAATCCGAACAGATCACCAAAACTCCCCCAATATTAGTTGGATTAAAGAATAAATAAAACAAAAGATCATGAAGACAAGTTTGACAAAAAATAGTCACAAGAAATATGCGACACATTCTGAAACAAAGTGAAAGCATACCTTGGGATGCAAAACAAAAATCTGCTTATGAAATCCAAAGACAACAGCACGCACTGAAAACCCAGAATAATGATCATTAATTAATAGACATCAAAAGAATTTGTGGAAAAGTAATCATCTCCTACCTCCATTGACAATGAAGTTCATGAGATGGAAAACCTTTTGTGTTGTCCAGCCATATTCGGGCACTCTAAGTTCTATCCTTATTAGTTGAATCTGCAGGCAGACAGTTAAAGTCAAATACACAAAATAGCCGCTTAAGGGCTTTGGACTAACAAATTTTCGCATTTACAGTCTCAAAATATACTGCAATGCGGCGTGCAATCAAGATCGTAAAACACCTCCAGTGCAAAATGTGTGAATGATAATTTTACATTTGAGATAAATGAAAACTTCCTGAACAATTTTACGTCAAAGATAAGACAAACAAAGCCAATAGTGAACTTGGGAGTTTTTAGTATCAGAATATGTTAAGCAAACGAATGTTCCCCGTGGAATATAAACAACAAATAAACTCCTCTTTTTTGTATCTACAAAGGATTAACCAAAGAAAAACAGAACAAGCAGCATACATATAGAAAAAAATATGAACTTATTAGGACACATAAAAATCGTAACTGTTGATTGGAGCCTTTTCCAAAGTAAAGAGGAAACATGTGTTACAATATAGAGGCAGAGGTGAACAAAAATGGCAACCAATTTGCTTCATACAACAAAGTTATCAATGGGATTCTACAAAATGTCATCACGGGAACTAACTGTCAACATAGCATCAAATGCAGTAGTCAATCTGTTATGGTTCTTATACTTTACAACATAGACTGCCCAAAATTCAGTGCCCCAACTAAATAACGATGATATTAGTCCCAACAAGTGACTAAGGGAAGCTTTAATTTTCCTCAAGCATTTGATAAAGCATTCAGTATCAGAAAAAATCAATCATTTTTTTTTAGTACTACAGCATAGCAATTGAGTATGTCTTAGTTTTCAAACTAAAGTACTCAAAAAGGTATCAAGAAGGGTAGACATTAAAAGCTTTTAATCCAAGTATAATTCGATAATTACCACACTTCCATAGGCTATAATATAACTTTTTTATAAGTATAACTACCCACGTAAACACCTCAGACGAACAGCAAACTTAAGCTAACATTGAAAAGAGCTTCGAAATTTACTAAGATATCTTTGACTCAGAAAACGTAAGTCCCACAAACAATCGAACCTAATGAACTTAAACAAAGCCAGAAGAAAGAACAATAAAGTTAATTTTAAGTATAAAATTTGATCACTTAAAACGTCTTAGCTGAACTGCACACCCGAGCTAACCAAAAGAATAGCTTCAACTTCAAGATTTACTTACTAAAAGGAACTCTAATCATTGACTAAAATAGAAAAATCCCACAAAAAACTGAACCCAGCAAAGTTAAATTAAGTGATACAGAATAAGAAATATTGGAGTAAAACATTACAAGGGCAACTGAAGAAACGAGGGCATAAGCAGCACAGAGAGAGTAAAAGATCCCATCTTGCCATTCAACGGACTCATTGATCCGGTTCCACCAATCCTCCGACAGCCCTCCTCCGGTGGTGTTGGTTGCCGGGAAGCTGAGACGGAGTCTCGTCATTTCACTATCAATTCAGGCCAGCACACAGCTTTTCTTTCCCCTAGCTTCCGGAAGTCGAAACTCTGGAGTTGGGGAAAGAAATTAAAAAGAATTCTAAACAGTAACAGATAAGGACAAAGCTGATTAATGATTAAAGAATAAATGAAAAGTTAGTGTAATAATCAAGAATTTCAATTTCATTTTTCGACAGTTAAAACTCGTTATTTTATTTCAGCATGATAGTTGGGATTAAAGTTTATGAGGCAAAAATATATATTTTTAAGAAATAAGGGATTAAGTTTATGAGGCAAAAATATATATTTTTAAGAAATAAGGGATTAAGTTTATGAGGCAAAAAATTTTATTTTTAAGAAATAAAAGTAAGAGTGAATTTCAAAATAGGTCATCATACTTTGGTAAAGTTTAGGTTTTGGTCACTAACTTTTAAATATTAAAAAAAGGTCACTAACTTTTACATCTGAATTTTAAATTTGGTCATTCGGTTAAAGTTGCCCGTTAACAACCTTAACGGCGAGGGCAAATAAGTAAAAACATAATATATATATATATATGAGTGAATTGTAAAAAAGGTCATCATACTTTGGTAAAGTTTAGGTTTTGGTCACTAACTTTTAAATATTCAAAAAAGGTCACTAACTTTTACATCTGAATTTTAAATTTGGTCATTCCGTTACAAACGGCCGTGAAACCCACTAACAGTCCAAATTATTGAGGATATTTTTATCCATTCATTAATGCTGTACACATGCTGCTAGCGGCCGTGAAACCCACTGAATTGTTGAATTGTTTAGAAAAAAAAATATTTTTGGTAGATTAATTTACTAAAACTGCATCCTTCAAAACACTCCAACATTCAAAATAATTTGTCCTTAATTAATTTATGAAAAATTTTATAAGTCTCTTTTTAATCTACCAAAAATAATTTTTTTTGGTATTTTTAGTAAATTAATTAAGGGTATTTAGGTAATTTAATATATTCTTTTTATATTCTGTTGATCTGATATATGCTGTCTTATTATTTTTTTAAAAAAAAAGTATTTTTTTTTTAAAAAGTATATTTTTTAAAAAAGTATATTTTTTTAAAAAAAGGCTATGCGTTAAAAAAAAATAACTGTAGCGCGTTACTGTAGCGCGCTAGCAGTATGTGTACAGCATTAATGAATGGACAAAAATATCCTCAATAATTTGGACTGTTAGGGGGCTTCACGGCTGTTTGTAACGGAATTACCAAATTTAAAATTCAGATGTAAAAGTTAGTGACCTTTTTTGAATATTTAAAAGTTAGTGACCAAAACCTAAACTTTATCAAAGTATGATGACATTTTTTACAATTCACTCATATATATTATGTTTTTACTTATTTGCCCTCGCCGTTAAGGTTGTTAACGGGCAACTTTAACCGAATGACCAAATTTAAAATTCAGATGTAAAAGTTAGTGACCTTTTTTGAATATTTAAAAGTTAGTGATCAAAACCTAAACTTTACCAAAGTATGATGACCTATTTTGAAATTCACTCTAAAAGTAACGATACTGGGCATTATTCTCCCACAGACAACTAGATGCGGTCCTGCGTTTTAAAATTTTGTGTTTTATGTTTACAGAAATATTATTTAAATAAAGATCATATATTGAAATTTTTTTTAATATAGTGCATTTATATTTTTAAAAAATTATAATTTTTTATTTGGTATATATGTATTCAATGAAATTTGTAATCCTAATATGATAATAGGATAGAATTTAGAAATTTGATATTGTTGATAGATGGAGGCGTGATAATTTTTGTTAAAAAAATTATTTAATATATTTTTGCTATATAATTTAAATAAATATTTTTAAAATTTTAAATTTATAACTCTTACTAAAAAACTAGTTAAAGAGAGAAAGTTAAAATAAATAATGATATTGTAATTGCCCTTCTGTGCATAAGCAACATCATTGACTAGTGACTATACTATATAAATATACTAGAAGGTTTTTTTTTCCTATAATTCCAACTATGTATTGTAAAATTATGTCCAATTTGGAGGTATTATGGTTCTTAAAATAAATCGAACACGTGCGACAAAAATAAAAAATAAAAACATTAGAATGAGGGTTGAAAATGTCAAATTTCACATGTTTAAATCAAGGATATTGAGAAATATTGTAATAGAATAGGATATTTAAATTTAAAAATAAAGTAAATTTAGTCCAAATTACAAAAATCAATTATTGATATTAATGAACTAAATAATATTGATGTATTGTATTCTATTATAGAGCTACATTATAATCCGGAGTAAGGCAATTGGTATATAGTGGTCCTATACCCACCATATTTTTAAAAAGTTTTTCTTTCCTCTTATTTAACCACGCGCGCATCTTTTTTTTACCGTTCAAATTGACCATCAGTAAAATATGCACCTAAGTAACATTATTGGATGCATGACAATAATGCCATGCATGATGGCTTTACTAATAGGTATTACTTATATTCTCATGGTCAAAAGTTTATGTTTAACCCTCTTTTTAGGGAACAAGTGCTGAATCTATGTGAGAAGACTCTGGTCGGCGACTAGAGGGGAAGAACCACCAGCGGTGGCGTTCATGTTGGAGTTGAATACGTAAGCTATGCTTGTATTGTACATTTTCTCAGTTAATATATCGATTAATGTTTTGGTTATATTTAGTTGTGCATTATTTGTCCATTTATATTATGTAGTTAGATGATGAGGTGTCTTGTGTGACACAGTAGATCTCATCATTGGTTAAAAGACATAATATATAAATGAGGTTCGTAACCAAGACAGCTTTAGACAAATTGTCGGTTTAGGTTATTATGTGATTCAGATAATTGGTTTGTCTAAACTAATTGAATCATATAGATATGCCCGAGGCATATTGAACTTGACCATTTAGAATGAATTGTCTTGTACTGATTTAATAGACAAATCATTCTTAGTATTCTATCTCTTAATCCATAGATTCGAGCGGGCATGAGGATTAGACATAGTGTACTTTGATCTGCCAATGAGTGAGGTCAATTGTGGCCAATAGTCTCGGTAGGTTGAGTGCGCGTGTTTAGTTACTTGGTGTGCTGCTGCTTGTCGAAAGGAAACCATGTACCGGCGCGTCCGAGGTGATGGTGCTCCCGAGATGAGCTCGTTATGTTTATTATACTAAACCCGGTCGATGGACTTATGTCCGGTATAGTAAAAAGGTCGAGTGGTACTAGTCTCAGAATTAAAGAAGTTAATTATTAATTTATCAATAAATTAATAAATTAATGAGCACTATATCTTTGATGTGGGAGATTAAGAATAAATTAATTAAGTTGTTGCGGAAGCAATTCTGGTGTAGGATGGTAGTGCCATAATTAATCTGTTAGTGGTTTGATTAATTATGTATTGAGTTATTGACAAAGGTAGATTTAATAATTAAGTAATTAATTAATCCTTGTGTCAGTTGGTCGTGAATCATACCAGGAACTGGATTGAGGATAAGTGAATCCCTGTATCAGTTGGTTGTGAATCATACCAGGAACTGGATTGGGATAACTGAATCCCTGTATCAGTTGGGTGTGTATCAGTCCAGGAACAGGATTGAAGGAAACAGAAACTCAGTAGGAAGACCAATCCTAAACTAACTTGGGTCTCTCTTGTAACTCTATATATAGACAAGGGTTTAGCTATTACACAATATACAATTCATAAGTTTTCAAGACAAGAAAACTAGAGAGAGAAAGTCTAAAGAGAGAAAACGTGTTTCTCCCTCTAGCATAATCTCAGGCGGCCGGTTATTGTCCCAGGCGGCGGTAGGTGGTTAATTCTGGCAGGCGGCGGTGGCAGAAGAAATCTGGCGGCGGCGGCGGTTGAAAAGTTTCCGGCTAAGCCCGAGCAGATAATCTTTCAGTTCAGGCAGCGGCGACAGTCCGACGGGGTGACCTAGGGCAGCCCTCCAGTCATCAAAATGGTCAATCTCTTGGTGGGTTTTGTAGTAGGGATGATGGGGAGTATTTTCGTGAAGAGAATTGGCTTAGGACATAGGTGGAAAATAAACCAAACGCCGTCCGATCTATTTCTGGCGAACAAAATCCGGCGGCTGAGAAAACCAATCAAAGGCAGCAGCTTTTTACTTCAAAAATGATGATCTAGGATTCTTTAGGTTATGGGGTTTTAGGATTCTCGAAGAAGAAAGCTCCAAAGTCGACTTCGAAAGAAAAACTACTAAGAAAGTTGAGAGCTTCTCTTTCTAGACTTAACTTTCTCTCACTAGGCAAATGCCTCTAAGGTTTCAAATGTCCTGTAAATTGCCTAACAAGGGATATTTATAGTGAGCTTCTAAGGAGTCCTAATGGACTTTTGAGTTGGGCATTTTAGTTTGACTATTGTTAACCCCTTAGTCTTTCCTAGACTAGTCAACTCCAATCGATCCTTTTGAATTAAATCTTTAATTCACTTCGTTAATTTAATTTAATCGAACCCTTTGGATTAATTAATTCATATAGAATTAATTTTTTAATCCACTTTGTTAATTAAATATTAATTAAACCTTTAGGATTAATTAATTCACTTTATCGATTAGTCAAACGCATAATTAGTCGTACCACTAACGGACCAATTATGGAACTACCGCTCAAAAATGACTTTACATCATGCCACTATATTTTCTTCTATCTCTCCACATTAAAGATCTGGTGCTTAGCGGTTTATCAATTTACTGACAAACTAATTCACCGACTTCTTGGTATCCGAGATTAGTACCACTTGACCTTCTTATTATACTGGACATAAAGTCCACCGGCCGAGTTTAGTATAATAAACCTTACGAGCTCATCTCGGGAGCACCATCAACCCGGTGAACCGGTACGTGGATTTCTCCGACTAGCAACAGCACGTAAAAAGCTAAACACCGCATACCCAACCTTCCGAGGTATAGGCCTCAATTGACCGCACTCTTTGGCAAATCAAAGCATACGATATCCAACTCTCACGCCCATCCCAATCTCAGGATTGAGAGACAGAATACTAGACTAAATTAACTACGCCGATCAGTATAAGTCAATTCTATCCAAACTGGTCATGCTTAATATGCCCCGAGCATATCCATGTGATTTAATTAGTCTAGATAAACCAATTTCCAAACCACACAATAACCTATACCGATAGTATGTTCAGACTATCTCAGTTACGAGCATACTTTTAATATATCAATACTTTAACCAATAACGGTATCTACTGTGTCTTTCCACACCCCGTTATCTAGTTCTATGATATAATGGAACAATTTAATACTGAAACAAAATGATATGTCATCTGTGGATATTAGTTTTTGATACAAGCCATAGCTTTTATGTATTCAAAACTAACAGGAGGGTTGTGAGACAGCCCGACAGGTTCATTGGCGTGGGAGAGGCCTCAGACCTAGTCCCAGGTGCGCCTGAACCTGACCTGGTTAACTACAATGAGACTCTCCGAGATAAAGATGCAGAATCTTGGCATAAGGCAATGATATCCGAGATAGGGTCAATGGACAACAATCAAGTCTGGAAGCTTGTGGACCTGCCTGATGGGTTTAAACCCATTGGATGCAAGTGGGTCTACAAACGTAATTGAGGACCTGACGAAAAGGTGGAAACCTTTAAAGCTAGGCTGGTAGCGAAGGGGTATACTCAGAAAGAGGGAATCGATTATGATGAAACCTTCTCCCGGGTAGCCATGCTTAAGTCGATCCGGATTCTCTTGGTCATAGCTGCTCATTTTGATTATGAGATATGAAAGATGGATGTCAAGACAACTTTCCTTAATGGAAGTCTTGAAGAAACCATCTTCATGCAGCAACCAGACGGATTCGTTGAGAAAGGCCAAGAGCATAAGGTTTGCTGGCTTAAGAAGTCCATTTACAGACTTAAGCAGGCATCCAGATCTTGGAACATCCGGTTTGATGAAGTAATCCAGTCATACGGATTTACTCTGTGTCCGGATGAGCAATGTGTGTACCACAAATGTGATGGAAACTCGGTGGTGTTTATTGTGCCTTACGTAGATGACATTCTATTGATTGGCAACAACAAGAAAGTGTTATCAGATATAAAGGCATGGATGTCCAAGTAGTTTGATATGAAGGACTTAGGGAAAGCGAGACATATCATTGGGATCAAGATAATTCGAGATCGTAGGAAACGTTCGTTAACACACTCCCAAGCTTCATACATAGATACGATTCTGGCCCGTTTTAACATGCAGAACTCCAAGAAAGGTTTTCTACCTTTTAGAAACGGAGTGCATCTGTCTAAAGAACAGTCTCCCAAGATTGTTGAGGAGATAGAGGCCATGAAGATAATTCCTTATGCTTCGGCAGTAGGAGGTCTCATGTATGCCATGTCGTGTACGAGGCCTGATATCTGTTATGCCATTGGCATTGTAAGAAGATATCAGAGTAACCCCGAGAAAGCTCATTGGGAGGCAGTAAAATGCATTCTTAAGTATTTTCGCAGAACGAGAGACCAAGTGTTGGTGTATCAGACGCCTAAGCTGGTACCCCGAGATTACACAGATTCAGATTTCCAATGCGACAGGGACAAGGGCAAGTCTACCTCAGGGTATGTATTTACTTTGGGATGTGGAGCCATAGTTTGGCGGAGTGTCAAGCAGAAATACGTGGCGGACTCTACCATAGAGGCTGAATACGTTGTTGCGTCAGAGGCAGCAGAGGAAGCAGTGTGGCTCAAAAACTTCCTAGTGGACTTAGATGTGATTCCTGGTTTGCAGAAGTCTATCACATTGTATTGTGATAACAATGGTGCAGTAGAAAACTCGAAGGAACCACGAGCCTACAAGGCTAGTAAACATATACAGCACAAGTACCACATAATACGAGACATCGTAAATAGGGAAGACGTGGCCATGGCTAAGATAGCATCAGAGGATAACCTTGCAGATCCGTTCACGAAGACATTGACTTCAAAAGTCTTTGAGGTTTACGTGGAGGGTATGGGGATCAGATACTTAGGAGAGCCATGACAATTTTTCTAGATATATAGTAGCAGAGTGTATAGGAGTTGAATGTAGATATATACTTAAAGCACAACTTAAGTATTAGTGGGAGATTGTTGGAGTTAAATACATAAGCTATGCTTGTATTGTACATTTTCCCAGTTAATATATCAATTAATATTTTGGTTACATTTAGTTTTGCATTATTTGTCCATTTATATTATGTAGTTAGATGATGAGGTGTCTTGTGTGACACAGTAGATCTCATCATTGGTTAAAAGACATAATATATAAATGAGGTTCGTAACCGAGATAGTTTTGGATAAACTGTCGATTTAGGTTATTATGTGATTTAGATAATTAGTTTGTGTAAACTAATTGAATCATATAGATATGCCCGGGGCGTAGTGAACTTGACCATTTAGAATGATTTGCCTTGTACTGATTTAATAGACAAATCGTTCTTAGTATTCTATCTCTTAATCCCTAGACTCGAGCGGGCATTAGAAAAAGACATATTGTACTTTGATCTGCCAATGAGTGAGGTCAATTGTGGCCAATAGTCTCGGTAGGTTGGGTGTGCGTGTTTAGTTACATGGTGTGCTGCTGCCTGTCGAAAGAAAATCATGTACCGGTGCGTTCGGGGTGATGGTGCTCCCAAGATGAGCTCGTTATATTTATTATACTAAACCCGGTCGGTGGACTTATGAACGGTATAGTAAAAAGGTCGAGTGGTACTAGTCACAGAATTAAAGACGTTAATTAATTAATTTATCAGTAAATTAATAAATTAACGAGCACTATATCTTTGATATGGGGAGATTAAGAATAAATTAATTAAGTTGTTGCGGAAGCAATTCTGGTGTAGGATGGTAGTGCCATAATTAATCCATTAGTGGTTCGATTAATTATGTATTGGGTTATTGATAAAGGTAGATTTAATTAATTAAATAATTAATTAATTATTGTATCAGTTGGTTGTGAATCATACCAGGAACTGGAGTGGGTATAAGTGAATCTCTGTATCAGTTGGTTGTGAATTATACCAGAAACTGGATTGGGATAAGTGAATCCCTGTATCAGTTGGGTGTGTATTAGTCTAGGAATAGGATTGAAGGAAACAGAAACCCAGTAGGAAGACCAATCCTAAACCAACTTGGGGTCTATCTTGTAACTCTATATATAGACAAGGGATTAGCTATTACATAATATACAATTCATAAGTTTTCAAGACAAGAAAACTAGAGAGAGAAAACGTGTTTCTCCCTCTAGCATAATCTCAGGTGGCCGGTTATTGTCCCAGGCGGCGGTCGGTGATTAATTCTGGCAGCGGCGGTGGCAGGAGAAATTCGACGGCAGCGGCGGCGGTTGAAAAGTTTTCGGCTAGGCTCGAGCAGATAATCTTTGAGTTCAGGCAGCGGCGACAGTCCGACGGGGTGACCTATGGCAGCCCTCCAGTCATCAAAATGGTCAATCTCTTGGTGGATTTTGTAGTAGGGATGATGGGGAGTATTTTTGTGAAGAGAACCGGTCTAGGACATAGGCGGAAGATTGAGAAATGGCAGCAAGGTTTGGGTTGTGGAGAGAGAAAATAGAAAGAAGAAGAGGTTTGAGACATGGGTTTTGTAGCTTGTGAAGTGGGAACCATTTCCGGTTGAATGCATGACCGATCTGGCGCCGGAAGAGACAGCAATAACCGGAGGCCATGGCTGGTGGCAGAAGAGCCCGATGGGAAAAAGAAAAAAGAATAAAAAAATAAAGGAAGGAAGAAAAGAAAAGGATAGGAAAGAAAATGGAAGAGGAAAGTTTGATCGGCTGCAAATTAAGGAAGTAGGAAATGAGGTTCTAGTTTAGGAAATTACAACTTTAGTCCATAAGTTTCCTAGGCTCTTTTAATTTCGTTTCAAAGTCCCAAATTCCTTCAATTAAGTTATTCTCTTTAACCTTTTAACCTAATTACTCTAATCTTTTCAATTAAATTAATCCCAACAATAAATATATCTATAATTTATTTCCTTATATTTTATTTAACTAATTGTCTAACCTATTTTTATTTAAACTTGATTTATTTTATTCTTTTACATGTTTTAAACCCCTGAAATCTCCTAGTCGTAATATAACTGCTTCACAGGGATATTACAGTACCATGATGTTTCAACCAATTTTATGATCCAACTTCTCATAAATGTTCAACCCATTTAGGGTTTCGGCCGTCATTTTGGACTGTGAGTATGCGATCTAAATGGGTTGAACATTCATGAGGAATCAAGTCATAAAATATATTGAAAACATCATGGTACAAATCATGGTGAAGAAAAAAATAGGTTTGACTAGCGATCAAATGAGTTAATCCGTTATCTTCTAAACTTTTCGTAAAAAATGACTAAGTCTGCTAAAAAAAATATGTGGACTAATATTGCCACTCAAAATATAAGAGGGACCAAAAGTGGAATTATCCCTATTATGGTGGACCAAAATTGCATTTAAGCTAATAATTTAAAATAAAACTTAAATATTGATTTGATTAAGGACACATCTTTTACTTGGTAAGGATAAGTCTAGAAATTAAATGATTTAAAATAAAGGTTAAGGATTGACTTGGTTAAGGACAAGTTTAAGATAAAGTAAATAGTCAATTAAAGAAAAATAGATTTGAAATAAGGACAAGTTTTAAATGAAATTAAAAATGTAAGACATGAATTAGACAAGTCTAATAGTGATACTTTATGATGCAAGAAATGTAGAAGGAAGAGTATGGATGCAAAATGCAATGCAAGAGACAAGATTTTTAAAGTGGTTCAATCTTGCTACCCTCCTATAAGCTCTATGTTCTATATCCACTCCCAACATTTAAAGTTGAGGCCTTTCCTATTTCTTTCTCAAAGAAACAAAAAAATTCCTTAAAGGTGGAATTTAAACATTTACAAATCTCACAAGAACAACTTAGTTACTCTGCTATGAGGTTTTTCACTACTCGCCCTCTAACTTGTTCTTGACTTGAAACCTCTTGCTTTCAAGAACAATATAACTCTTTTTGTGTGAAGTGTTTATGACTTATAAGTGATAAGGTTCTAATCTAAAATTGACACTTTGAAAAATAACTAGAGCTAGAAAGTAAAATTTAAAACGAGCACTTGAAAATTTGAGAGAATTTGGCAATAATAACAATTGCTTGATTGCTTGCGAGTGTGTAAAATTTCTTTACCATTGGTCTCTATTTATTGG
Source organism: Knoxia roxburghii (assembly GCA_030378225.1). NCBI lineage: Eukaryota > Viridiplantae > Streptophyta > Magnoliopsida > Gentianales > Rubiaceae > Knoxia > Knoxia roxburghii. The sequence goes on along the minus strand of CM059420.1, from coordinate 35,090,396 downwards.
CAAATTTGAGTTCCAAATCAAAAACTTGAAATTTGGTTCCAAAGTGTGATTTAACAATGTCTGAATCTGTCTTCTATTTAGTCAGCTTCTTGTAGTTGCTTTTGATTTTTGTGTCAGAAATAGATGTTGTAGATGTTTCTCTTAGCTTTCAAGACCGCCAAAATCAGCTGATTTGGACTTTTGTAACTCAAGTTATATCTACTTTAGTTAACTGTAGCATTAGAGTAACATAATTTCTTTTCGTCTATTTTCACTAAAATTTCATGTAATTTCACATTAACTATTACACACCATTTTGTAGATATTGAAATAGATTTTCAAAACATCAAAGATCTTAATTTTTGGCTAGGAGGAACGATGTTATGCTCATTTGAAATTGAATATATTATTTTGAAAATTTACTGTTTTTAAAAACAATAACTTTAGACAATTTAAAAAATTATTAATTTCACATATTTTTTTGTTATTATTAAAATGAAAATTAAAACACTTCAATTTAACACATATGATAATTTTTTGTACGGATGAAAATTTGTTTAAACAAATAAGAACATTATTAAATGGGGGTTACGAGTTACCTCCTCACTTTTTGGGGCGATAGTCCATAGGTTTTAACAAAAGTGTCATTTTACATAAAAGGGGGGGGGGGGGAAGAGAGAGGGTATTGTGGGGGAGCATTTTAGTCCAAATTGGGTAATAATGGAAAAGTACTAGGGCGGTAATTAGTAATTCCTTTATTAAATTTAGAAAATTACAAAACAGAATTCAAGAGAAGCGTAAGGGTAGAATATGAATTTTTTCGAGGGGGTTACTAGTTACCGCTTCAGTTTTTGGGATGATAGTCCATAAGTTTTGAGAAAATTATCATTTTATTTAAAATGAAGGAAGGGAGAGGGTATTGAGGGGGGTATATTAGTCCAAATTGGGGCGGTAGAGAGTAAGAAGTCGGACAGTAACTAGTAAAACTTTTTTTCAAATTAAAATACTTGTCAACAACATATGAATATAATAAAATAAAAGATTATAAAAATAAGAAATAATTCATATATAATTGAATATGTATTGTTATTCTATTCAGCTTGAATATTTTGATGACTTCTTCTCAAAATTTTTTTATTTTTATAACTTTTTATAACAATCGTATTTAAGGAGTATATTTGTTCTTTAAAAGCTATTTTGTCGTTCTTGTCTTTTGATTTTTTTGCTCATTTCATTTCTAATGAAGATCCTATGTTATGGTTGGGGCAATTTATATGGTACACCTAAACCCTACCGTTTGCATTTTTAAGGGTTTCTAGGTTCAGCGCAGCCACCGTCCACGCCTCAAGCTTCAGCACAGCCATGGTCAGTGCCTCAACGCCACCATGCGTCGTATGCGCAGTTGAGGTAAGGGTATTTCGAGTTCAACACTGCCATACAAGCGGACACCACCAAGTTGGCTCAAGACTTCTTCTCAGGATGTCGAGGACAACATCTGTAAATTTGCAAAGAAGGGTCTGACACCTTCTCAAATTGGTGTCATTCTACGTGATTCTCATGGTATTGCTCAGGTGAAGAGTGTATGGTAACAAGATTTTGAGGGTATTGAAGGCACATGGACTTGCCCCTGGGATTCCTGAAGACTTGTACCACCTTATTGGGAAGGCAGTTGCAATTAGGAAACATCTTGAGAGAAATAGAAAGGATAAGGATTCTAAGTTCAGGTTGATTCTTATTGAGAGCAAAATTCACCGTCTTGCTCGCTATTACAAGAAGACAAAGAAGCTTCCTCCAGTCTGGAAGTATGAATCAACCACAACCAGCACGCTTGTGGCATAGAGAAATCAGTTTCTGAAGGGGGTTACTAGTTACCGCCCTAAAAACAGGGGCGGTAGTCTTGTAATTTGACGAAATTATTCTTGATTTTACTAATTACGGGCAGAAGCCCAGTCTAAGACATCTCAGAATTTGGGGCTGCCCAGCACATGTGCTTAAGGCAGATACGACTAAGTTAGATGCGAGAACATAATTAATGCTGTTTGTAGGATATCCTAGGGGAACGAAAGGTGGTCTATTCTATAGTCCTAAAGATCAGAAGGTGGTGGTTAGTACCAACGCTAGATTTTTAGAAGAGGACTATGTTTTAGACCACAAGCCCAAGAGTAAGATAGTACTAGAAGAGCTTAGACGACAAACTACTAATCCTGATGCACCAGCACAAGTAGATACACCACACACTGCACATGAGATCATAAATGATGCGCCTACACAGGTGGTGCCTCGTTGTAGTGGGAGGGTTGTGAGACAGTCCGACAGGTTTGTTGGCATGGGAGAGGCCTCAGACCTAGTCCCAGGTGTGCCTGAACCTGACCCAGTTAACTACAATGAGGCGTTTCGAGATAAAGATGCAGAATCTTGGCGTAAGGCAATGATATCCGAGATGGGGTCAATGGACCACAATCAAGTCTGGGAGCTTGTGGACCTGCCTGATGGTTTTAAGCCCATTGGATGCAAGTGGGTCTACAAACGTAAGAGAGGACCTGACGGGAAGGTGGAAACCTTTAAAGCTAGGCTGGTGGCGAAGGGGTATACTCAGAAAGAGAGAATCGATTATGAGAAAACCTTCTCCCCGGTAGCCATGCTTAAGTCGATCCGGATTCTCTTGGCCATAGCTGCTCATATGGATTATGAGATTTGGCAGATGGATGTCAAGACAGCTTTCCTAAATGGAAGTCTTGAGGAAACCATCTTTATGCAGCAACCAGAGGGATTCATTGAAAAAGGCCAAGAGCATAAGGTTTGCAGGCTTAAGAGATCTATCTATGGACTTAAGCAGGCATCCAGATCTTGGAACATCCGGTTTGATGAGGTAATCCAGTCTTTTGGATTTACTCAGTGTCCGGATGAGCAATGTGTATATCGAAGACGTGATGGAAACTCAGTGGTGTTTCTTGTGCTTTACGTAGATGACATTCTATTGATTCGCAACAACAAGAAAGTGTTATCAGACGTAAAGGCATGGCTGTCCAAGCAATTTGATATGAAGGACTTAGGAGAAGCAGGACATATCCTTGGGATCAAGATTATTCGAGATCGTAGGAGACGTTCGCTAACGCTCTCCCAAGCTTCGTACATAGACACGATTCTGGCCCGTTTTAACATGCAGAACTCCAAGAAAGGTTTTCTACCTTTCAGGCATGGAGTGTTTCTATCTAAGGAACAGTCTCCTAAGACTGTTGAGGAGATAGAGACCATGAAGACAGTTCCATATGCTTCGGCAGTAGGAAGTCTCATGTATGCCATGTTGTGTACGAGGCCTCATATCTGTTATGCCGTTGGCATGGTGAGCAGATATCAGAGTAACCCCGGGAAAGCTCATTGGGAGGCAGTAAAATGCATTCTCAAGTATTTGCGCAGAACAAGAGACCAAATTCTGGTCTATCAGGCGTCTGAGCTGGTACCCCGAGGTTACACAGATTCAGATTTCCAAGGCGACAGGGGCAAGAGCAAGTCTACCTCAGGGTATGTGTTTACTCTAGGAGGTGGAGCCATAGTTTGGTGGAGTGTCAAGCAGAAATGCGTGGCGGACTCTACCATGGAGGCTGAGTATGTTGCCGCATCAGAGGCAGCGAAAGAAGTAGTATGGCTCAAGAACTTCCAAGTGGACTTAGATGTGATTCCTGGTTTGCCGAAGTCTATCACGGTATATTGTGATAACAACGATGCAGTAGCAAACTCAAAGGAACCACGAGCCCACAAGGCGAGTAAACATATATAGCGCAAGTACCACCTGATACGAGACATCGTAAAGAGGGAAGACGTGGTTGTGGCTAAGATAGCATCGGAGGATAACCTTGCAGATCCATTCACGAAGACATTGACCTCTAAAGTCTTTGAGGCTCACGTGGAGGGCATGGGGATCAGATATCTAGGAGAGTCATGATAGTTTTTCTAGATAGATAGCAGCAGATTATATAGGATTGTATGTAGTTGTATACTTAAAGCACAACTTAAGTATTAGTGGGAGATTGTTGGAGTAGAATACATAAGCTATGATTGTATTGTACAGTTTCCCAGTTTAATATATTGATTTGTGTTTTAATTATATTTTGTTGTGCAGTTTTATGTCCATTTATATTATGTAAGTAGATGATGAGGTGTCTGATGCGACACAGTAGATCTCATCATTGGTTAAAAGACATAATATATAAATGAGGTTCGTAAAAGAGACAGTTTTGGACAAACTGTCGGTCTAGGTTATTATGTGATTCAGATAATTAGTTTGTCTAAACTAATTGAATCATATAGATATGCCCGGGACATATTGAACTTGACTCTTAGGAATGATTTGTCTTATACTGATTCAATAGACAAATCAATCCTTGTATTCTATCTCTAAATCCCTAGACTCGAGTGGGCATGAGGATTAGACATAGTGTACTTTGATCTACCAGTGGGTGAGGTTAAATGTGGCCAATAGTCTCGGTGGGTTGGGTGCGCGTGTTTAGTTAGTTGGTGTGCTGCTGCTTGTCGAAAGCAAACCATGTACTGGTGCGTCCGGGGTGATGGTGCTCCTGAGATGAGCTCGAAATGTTTATTATACTAAACCCGGCCGGTGGACTTATGTCCGGCATAGTAAAAAGGTCGAGTGGTACTAGTCTCGGAATTAAAGAAGTTAATTAATTAATTTATCAGTAAATTAATTTTAATTAACGAGCACTATATCTTTGATGTGGGGAGATTAATGAATATAATTTAATTAAATTGTTCCAGAAGCAATTCTGGTGTAGGATGGTAGTGCCAAAATTAATCCGTTAGTGGTACGATTAATTTTGTAATGGGTTAATTTAATAGGTAGATTTAATTAATTAATTGGTTAATTATTCCTAAGGGTTAATTCAGTAATTAACAAAGTGAAATTATTTAATTAATTCCCAAGGGTTAATTAAGTAATTAACAAAGTGGAATTATTTAATTAATTAATTAAGTCTTAAGTTTCAATTGGAATTAGGAAATCCTAGAGATTAGGAAATCTAGTAGGATTTGGTTTATCCTATCAGATTGGTTGCCTAATTGGATTTGGAAACTAATTCATTACCTAAATCCATTAGGAAGACCAATCCTAAACCTACTTGGAGTCTCTCTTGTAACTCTATAAATAGACAAGGGATCAGTTATTCAAGAAACACAATTTATACAATTAATCCACAGGATTTCTAGAGAGAGAAAATTCTAGAGAGAGAAAACGTTTCTCTCTCCAAGTCGAATTTTCAAGAAAGTGTGCGGCTGGTTTTTGGGTTTCTAGTTGCTGAAATTTTGGGCTTGGTTTATACCAGCTGCGCATAGCTTTCTCTCTCTGCGGGCGGTGCGTTTATAGTACGTGCCAGGTGCTGCGGGGCTAGAGTTTTCTAGCAGGTGGATTGTGGTGAGTAGCTGATCAATTGACTTCTAGTTCGTTGCCCACACAACGTGAAATTATAGTCTTGAGGCATACAAGAGAATCACCAGGTGCACACTTCAAAGGTACTTTTCTAAGATTCCGCTTTAATAGAAATTTTTGTTGCGTGGTAAATCGAGCAAGTGCAAACCCAGATCCTACCAAAATCTTTCAATTGATGAATTATGCAAGGGATCAGGGACCGCATTCGCGGTCTGGAAGAAAGGAATAGGGCACTGCTCGAAGAAGAGCAAGCACTTATAGTGCAGGCTGTCAACCATGGGCACGGGGGAGACTAGAAGCGTCTTTTCTATTAAATTAAATAAGCAGTGTGTTTTAATGCATGGCTTTCTTTGTTATCTTTCATGTTGTTCTATGTCTTTTGTTTACTTAATATGATATGTTCTTAGTTTACTTTGTAATCTTGTGTGGCTGGTCTACGTGTGTGTAGGCTTCCTATTGGATGTACTCTTATGTAACGGCCATTAATGAATAAAAAGTGCTGGTTTGTCTATGTGCAGAAAGCTTCCATGCCTCGCAATCCTATCTTTAAACCCGCACTACGGTGTCGTTAAAGTGCAGTAATGAGAGAGTTAGATAACAAGATACCCGATACTAACGATTGAAAGTAGCACAATGCGCCTCCGAATATAACTTTTATTGTAAAGCACTAAAGGCTACGCTTGCTCGAACATCCAACTCAAAACCCGCCCGCTTGCTTGCGAACAACAACTACCAATTTACATCCCAGCTAAAGCCCCCTAATCTTGAATTCCAGTTCCTTACTGAGCAACTACAACTACTGAAACTAATCTACCTAGCTCAAGTTCCTATACCGTAGCTCAAGTTTACCTTAGCAGCAGCAAACCAGACTTAGCCCTTAACATCCTTTAGCAAGCAAGTTAGCTACAGCGGAGCCTTCTTTTTAGTCTTTTTTCCTTTTCTGTTGGCAGGTATTTAGCTACATGGGCAAATGTCTCCTTATAATCAATACCATATTCCTTGAGTAAAGCCCTTGGCTACCAAACAAGCTTTGTAGCGCTTAACTGAGCCATCAAACTGAGTAAAGATCTTGTATACCCATTTAACCCCAACTACTGACTTTCCGGGAGGTAGGTAAACCAGATCAAAATATATATGTTGTATAAAATAGACTAAATCAGAACTTAATCACCAAAGTAGAGTTGGGTAGAGCCCTAATAATGTAACTGAACGAAGTGGAAACCCACAATACGAGAGCAAAAACCCTCTATGTGTAAGAAGAAGAGCAAGACCGAGCGCGGCTATCAACCAACCTCACTTCTCGCCAAGCAGCATAGAAGCATAACTCATATTTTCACCCTGTAACAACACAAAACAAAGTGTGGACGAACTGCCTTGAATCGATCCCACCTTACGCCTCTCTACATCCACGCCCTCGCGTAGCCTATCTATGTGCGTAATTTTATTTTCTCTCTCTTTACGAAATTAATAAATTTTTATTATTTGTTTGAATTTTAGATATTAATGTACGTATATGCATATTTTCTGCATGTGTAGGTCGATTTTATGCGTTTGAAAAAGCTCATAGGTTGGACCCGACTTCAAGTGGGAGAGGTGTACGACAGCTCATGACAGGGCTCCTTCAGCGATTGGAGCGGGTCGGTTTACTATTCTCGGTTGCCAATGCTTTATTTATGCTATTCATTTAGGATTAGGCATAGGAGTAATCGGACCTGCTTTTTTTACACATCTCTCCTTATTTTTATTTGGGACCCTATTTTCACCCCTTTGAGCTTCTAGAAATAGGTTTGATTGTCCATCTTTTTGATATATCTAAGGCGTTCTCCGGATAATTCAAATCGAAGCAATTGGATGCCCAACTCCAGCTTATATGATATGACCGATCAATAAAAATACTCCACCTTTGTCATATATTCCATACATCACACTAGATAGATATCATATTCATGGAATACGATTCATGCCTTGGTGGTGAAATGGTAGACACGCAAGACTCAAAATCTCGTGCTAAAGAGCGTGGAGGTTCGAGTCCTCTTCAAGGCATAATATTGAGAATGCTCATTGAATGAGCAATTCAATAAGAGAGCTCGGATCGAATCGGTATATCAATACCGATTCGATCCAAGCTCTTGAAATTGGAATAAGTTCGGCAGCGGATCACAAAATCTTGGTGATCTTCTCTATCTAATGAACGGGGAGTCTGCTTTCAAACCGTCCGCCCTGCACCCACCCCCCGAGTATATGCTTCAACAGGAATCATAGATTCGAAACCTCTGGTAAAATGCCCGCCCGTAACCCAACAGATGAAGTACATTACATAGTCCAATGATTGGCGACTTACCCATTCGGTGACTTTCGCACTGGACGTTCCCAAAATGGGTACTATCGGGTCAGGTGAATTCAATAATAGACGCCTGGTTGCATTCCAGCCTTCCTTCTTCTTTCAGGGCCTATCCGAAAGAGAAGAGAATCTAGTACTTCTTGGTTGTGAATATCTGAACTGGTTGTTCGCTGTTCAAGAATTCTTGTTTAGGCAGTTCATACCATCCATACATAGTGTTTTGATCTACGATTTCAATTCTTCCGTGTTTTCCAATTGAAAGATTTTGGTAGGATCTAGGTTTGCACTTGCTCGATTTACCACGCAACAAAAATTTCTATTAAAGCGGAATCTTAGAAAAGTACCTTTGAAGCGTGCACCTGGTGATTCTCTTGTATGCCTCAAGACTATGACTTCACGTTGTGTGGGCAACGAACTAGAAGTTAATTGATCAGCTATCACCACAACTCCACCTGCCAGAAAAATCCAGCACCTCCGCACCTAGCACGTACTGCAAACGCACTGCCCGGAGAGAGAGAGAGAGAGAGAGAGAGAGAGAGAGAGAGAGAGAGAGAGAAAGTTGCTTGCAGCTAGTATACACCAAGGGCTTAAAAATTCAGCCACTAGGAAGAAAAACCAGCTGCCAAAACTTCTTGAAAATTCGACTTGGAGAGAGAAACGTTTTCTCTCTCTAGAATTTTATCTCTCTAGAAATCCTGTGGATTAATTGTTTGAATTGTGTTTCTTGAATAACTGATCCCTTGTCTATTTATAGAGTTACAAGAGAGACTCCAAGTTGGTTTAGGATTGGTCTTCCTAATGGGTTTAGGTAATGAATTAGTTTTCAAATCCAATTAGGCAACCAATCTGATAGAATAAACCAAATCCTACTAGATTTCCTAATCTCTAGGATTTTCTAATTCCAATTGAAACTTAAGACTTAATTAATTAATTAAATAATTCCACTTTTTTAATTACTTAATTAACCCTTAGAAATAATTAACTAATTAATTAATTAAATCTACCTATTCAATTAACCCATTACAAAATTAATCGTACCACTAACGGATTAATTTTGGCACTACCATCCTACACCAGAATTGCTTCCGGAATAACTTAATTAAATTATATTCATTAATCTCCCCACATCAAAGATATAGTACTCGTTAATTAAAATTAATTTACTGATAAATTAATTAATTAACTTCTTTAATTCCGAGACTAGTACCACTCGACATTTTTATTATACCTGATATAAGTCCACCGGCCGGGTTTAGTATAATAAACATTTCGAGCTCATCTCGGGAGCACCATCACCCCGGATGCACTGGTACATGGTTTCCTTTCGACAAGCAGCAGCACACTAAGTAACTAAACATGCGCAATCAACCCACCGAGACTATTGGTCACATTTGACCTCACCCATTGGCAGATCAAAGTACACTATGTCTAATCCTCATGCCCACTCGAGTCTAGGGATTTAGAGATAGAATACAAGGATCGATTTGTCTATTGAATCAGTACAAGACAAATCATTCCTAAGAGTCAAGTTTAATATGCCCCGGGCATATCTATATGATTCAATTAGTTTAGACCAACTAATTATCTGAATCGCATAATAACCTAGACTGACAGTTTGTCCAAAGCTGTCTCGGTTACGAACCTCATTTATATATTATGTCTTTCAACCAATGATGAGATCTACTGTGTCGCACCAGACACCACATCATCTACTTACATAATATAAATGGACGATTAATGCACAACAAGATATGACTGAAACACAAATCGATATATTAAACTGGGAAACTGTATAATACAAGCATAACTTATGTATTCTACTCCAATAATCTCCCACTAATACTTAAGCTGTGCTTTAAGTATACAACTACATACAATCCTATACAATCTGCTGCTATCTATCTAGAAAAACTGTCAAGGCTCTCTTAAGCATCTGATCCCCATGCCCTCCACGTGAGCGTCAAAGACTTTTGAAGTCAATGTTTTCATGAATGGATCTGCAAGGTTATCCTCTGATGCTATCTTAGCCACGACCACGTCTACCTTTTTTACGATGTCTCGTATCAGGTGGTACTTGCGCTGTATATGTTTACTCACCTTGTGGCTCGTGGTTCCTTCGAGTTTGCTACTACACCATTGTTATCACAATAAACCGTGATAGACTTCGACAAACCAGGAATCACATCTAAGTCCACTAGGAAGTTCTTGAGCCATACTGCTTCTGTCGCTGCCTCTGATGTGGTAACATACTCAGCCTCCATAGTAGAGTCTGCCACGCATTTCTGCTTGACACTCCGCCAAACTATGGCTCCACCTCCTAGAGTAAACACATACCCTGAGGTAGACTTGCTCTTGTCCCTATCGCCTTGGAAATCTGAATCTGTGTAACCTCAGGGTACCAGCTCAGACGCCTGATACACCATCACTTGGTCTCTCATTCTGCGCAAATACTTGAGAATGCATTTTACTGCCTCTTAATGAGCTTTCCCGGGGTTACTCTGATATCTGCTCACTATGCCAACGACATAACAGATATCAGGCCTCGTACACAACATGGCATACATGAGACTTCCTACTTCCGAAGCATATGGAACTGTCCTCATGGTCTCTATCTCCTCAACAGTCTTAGGAGACTGCTCCTTAGATAGAAACACTCCATGCCTAAAAGGTAGAAAACCTTTCTTGGAGTTCTGCATGTTAAAATGGGCCAGAATCGTGTCTATGTATGATGTTTGGGAGAGCGTTAGCGAATTTTTCCTACGATCTCTAATAATCTTGATCCCAAGGATATGTCTCGCTTCCCCTAAGTCCTTCATATCAAATTGCTTGGACAACCATGCCTTTACGTCTGATAACACTTTCTTGTTGTTTCCAATCAATAGAATGTCATCTACGTGAAGCACAAGAAACACCACTGAGTTTCCATCACGTCTGCGATATACACATTGCTCATCCGGACACTGAGTAAATCCAAAAGACTGGATTACCTCATCAAACCGGATGTTTCAAGATCTAGATGCCTGCTTAAGTTCATAAATAGAGCTCTTAAGCTTGCAAACCTTATGCTCTTGGCCTTTTTCAATGAATCCCTCTGGTTGCTGCATAAAGATGGTTTCCTCAAGACTTCCATTTAGGAAAGCTGTCTTGACATCCATCTGCCAAATCTCATAATCCATATGAGCAGCTATGGCCAAGAGAATCCGGATCGACTTAAGCATGGCTACCAGGGAGAAGGTTTCCTCATAATCGATTCCTTCTTTTTGAGTATACCCCTTTGCCACCAGCCTAGCTTTAAAGGTTTCCACCTTCAGGTCCTCTCTTACTTTTGTAGAGATCAATACAAGAGTTAGAGGAAAGTGATCTCCATCTAAGAGGGCATCCCACCCGTTATCAACTGAGCCACCAATATCCGCCGAGCCACCAAAGGTACCCCGGGCCATACCTGTCCTATGTACTAGGCCTCGATCCTGCCCCTACCTAGTAGGCCGGCAAGGAAAGGGCGAGGCCCCCAAAAGATGCAAACACAACCATGACTCTTAAATAAACCATACAGCAAGTAGTACAAATAATATTACGGTCGTGTCATAGACTCTACAGAAATTTCAGCAGCATAACAACTGTAACCACAACAAAACCAAATACCCAAACAGCATAAATCATTCAAAACAGCCACATAGTCAATCAACACCACAACATAATATACATGACTGAAACCTATGTGCCGACAAGGCCATAATCTTCTATACAGAATATAAACAAAACACAAGCATAAGAAAAACTTTGAATGTAATCCAGGTCCTTCCTAGGTTACGCCTGTATGTCCATAGAACATACCGGTGTACTCCTAGTCAGAACAACAAGCACAACTAAGGGAGAGACACTCACCTGATTAACTGCTTAGCTAATATAAATCCAATCCCGAGAAACGAACTCCATCGTTCTCCAATTCACCAAAGAGTCTAATAAACATTCAACAAAAGAATGCCTCTCAACTCATCACTCAAAATATTATATAAAAATATATGCAAGTCCTATTGACTCTATATGAACCTTATTCTATCTTATTCTATTCATATTCATGTTCTAGATCAATACAAGAGTTAGAGGAAAGTGGCCCTCAAAACCCCTTCTCTCCTTGGTTTTCTCTCTCCTAGTCAAGCCCCGCCGCCGCCTTCCCCGCCGCGATTCAGCCTCCTCCGGCGTCGTTTGGGTCGCACAGCACCACGAAAAGAACCATCTTGCAAGGAACAAAACCCACCAAGATTACTTGCAATTTGACCGCCGGAAAAACCATGCCACCACCGGACCGCCGCTGCCGCCGCCGTCCCTCTTTCCTCCATTCGCCATCCAGAACCTTCTCCCTTAGGTTCCGGCTTTGTTCCAGCAACTTTTGTGGGTAAACCCTTAATTGTTATTTATTTTAAGTTTAAGAAGCTTATTTGGAGATTAATCTTGTTCATGCATAGGGTTCTATGGTTAATTGAGAAGTTTGTTACTTTATAATTACTTTCTAGTTAAAAGGGGAAGAATAAGTGGCCAATCTAAATGGGTAACCTTTCATTTGGAAACAAACCCGGCGGCGGGGCTTGACTGGGAGAGAGAAAACCAAGGAGAGAAGGGGTTTTGAGGGCTGGGTTTTGTTCTCTAGACTGTGGGGATTGATTTAGTGTATTAGGCCGACTGAGATGAGGGATGATTGGCCGGAAATGTGGCCGGCCAAACTGAACCCGGCGGAGGAGGGAGTACTGGTGGGGAGAAAGAGAAAAGAAAAGAAAAGGGAAAGAAGAAGAAAAGAAAAGAAAGACGGGGCGGGCTGCTGAGGAAAAAGAAAAATGAAAAGGGAAGTTAGGGTTTAGTTTAGGAAAATTACACTTCAATCCCTAGAATTATTAAGCTATTTTAATTTCATACTAAAAGTCTTAAGTTTATTCAACTAGACCCATATATTAGTTAATCCCTCATTTAACCAATTATTTACATATATCTGTTTGAGATCTAGATTATTTCTTTTAAACCCACTTGAATCCAATGGGCTTGAACCCATCAGACAGGTCCACAAGCTCCCAGACTTGATTGTGGTCCATTGACCCCATCTCGGATATCATTGCATTACGCCAAGATTCTGCATCTTTATCTCGAAGCACCTCATTGTAGTTAATTGGGTCAGGTTCAGGCACACCTGGGACTAGGTCTGAGGCCTCTCCCATGCCAACGAACCTGTCGGGCTGTCTCACAACCCTCCAACTACGACGAGGCACCGCCTGTGTAGGTGCATCATCTGTGATCTCATGTGCAGTGTGTGGTGTATATACTTGTGTTGGTGCATCAGGATTAGTAGTTTGTCGTCTAAGCTCTTCTAGTACTATCTTACTCTTGGGCTTGTGGTCTAAGACATAGTCCTCTTCTAAAAATCTAGCGTTGGTACTTACCACCACCAGATCAGTTTCTAAGCATAATCCTGATATGATATCTATAGTTTGTTGATCTGATGTCAAGTATTCGCTGATCTGATGTCTATATAATCCTGATCTGATCTCCCTTGTTAAGTGTGTTTTAATTCTATTGTAAGATTTCTTTTATATTTTTGATCTGATATCTATAGTCTGTTGATCTAATGTCTAGTATTCGCTGATCTGATATCTATATAATCCTGATCTGATCTCTCTTGTTAAGTATGCTTTAGTTCTATAAAAAAAAAAAAATGAAATTTCCAAATAAATATTACATGTAATATTAGAAATAAAAAAACTAAGCAACTCGAAGTTTCATACTCTTCTTTTACAAACCATATCCAGAGAAATGTGTAACTGTTCATTGTTTAAAGTAAAATAATAATGAAGAAATAGAAATTCATTTGAACACTAAACTGATTATTGAGTTAGAACATGGAAATGGAGAAAAAGAACAGAATCCTTCCAGCAATTACATATCAATTGCATATTTCTTCCTTCATTAAAATGCAGCTTTTTATAATTATAACGACAAAAAAACTCGCACTTAATTCTTGAAAGTTCTTGAACACACCTCCAGCTACATATCAATTCAATACTTCCTCCTCAATACTTCCTCAGTCCTAAACCAGCAGAACTTGTTAGAAGCAGCACCCAAAATTTTGCCATTAAAACCAATTCTCAATCCTAAACCAGAAGAACTTGTAATAAGCAGAAGCCAAAATTTTGCCATTGAAACCAATTGTCAGTCCTAAACCAGCAGAACGAAGCCAGCAAACTCCAAAACCAACCACACCACTCTGCTGAGACTTCATAAAAACTTTGACCAACTCAATCCCAAACAGCTGCAGAACCAAGTATGCTATAATTCAAGAAATTATATGTGCCAAGTTTGATGCAATATGCATAAACAGAGAAGACAACGAATTAATATTCCAGCATACATAAACCAGCAAGCAACCATTTCTGTTCATTCCTCCCAAGCCAAAACAAACCACATCAAAAACTAATTTGAACAGTAGCAAAACAAACACAACGGCTTCGCGAAGTCACGACCGGCGCTAACACCAACCGCGGTGTGACCTTCGCAACCCAAGCCTTCGCGAATCAACTTCCCGACCGACCCTAATAACACGAAACCGAGGCGGAACCTTCGCGACCCAAGGCTCGCCACTGGACTTTGCGACCGGCGCTGAGAACTCCAAACAGCGGCTGCACCTTCGCGACCTTCGCGACCGGCAACCTTCACGACCTTCATGACCTTCGCTCTGCGGCAACCTTGCCAACTTTCGCGACCTTCGCGACCGCCTAGTGTTTTGGTAGGGGGAGGGGTGGTGGAATCGTTAGGGTTTTCGAGGGAGGGGTGGATTCGTACCTTCGCGATCGGGTCGGCAGCAACCTTGGCAACCTTCGCGACCTTCGCGACCGGCGAGGGTTTTGGTAGGGGGAGGGGTGGAATCGTTAGGGTTTTTGAGGGAGGGGTCACCGGGGCGATTTGGGGAAAGGCGGGAGGGGCGCAATGGGGGGTTTCGAGTGAGGGGTCGCCGGTGGAAGGTAGGGCACCGATTTGGGGGAAGGCGGGAGGGGCGCGATGGGGGGAATGGGGGGTGATGGGGGGGGGTCGCCGGGTTGGGTAGAAATTTTTTTTACCAAAATTTCTAGGAGGGTATTTTAGGTATTTTAGTATAATATAATTTAAATATCATGAAGGTATTTAATGTATTGTTAAGGACATTATTGTCCAAATTGGGGCGATAACTAGTAATTTTTGTTTCTGAATCTTCAATTCCCTCTTTCTGATCTGCTAAGAGAAGCTAGCAAGCAACTCTACTTTCTTTTTTTTACTGAGATGTTTTTGGTTCAAGGATATTAGATTTGAAAATTGGGTTTCATAAAAGTGTTATATTAGATTTCAAAAGTATCATTTTACATAAAAGGGGGGAAGAGAGAGGGTATTATAGGGGGCATTTTAGTCTAAATTTGGGCGGTAAAGAGAAAGTACTGGGGCGATAACTAGTAATTCTCTGAGGGGGTTATTAGTTACCACCTCACTTTTTGGGGCAGTAGTCCATAGGTTTTAACAAAAGTGTCCTTTTACATAAAAGGGGGGAAGAGAGAGGATATTATAGGGGGCATTTTAGTCCAAATTAGGCGGTAAAGAGAGTACTGGGGCGGTAACTAGTACTTCCTATTTGAAAATGGCAAAAAAGGGTTGTATTTTCTGCTAATTACGTTTATGCACTATATTTTGGATTGATAAAAGACATTCTTTTAATGGCTTAAAAAAAAAATGGTACACCTATAGAAGTACAATAATTGTACTCTTACTAATTTTTGTACTAATTTTTAGTTTTAGTGGGTTCAGTCGCAATTGTTGACTTTTTGTCCAGCAGCAACATCCACGCGCGGGTCATCGCAAATTATACTATATACCTATAGATATATGTACCTATTATTATATTTAAAAATAAAGTGATGAAAACTCATCAATTTTCTAAATTTGAATTAATCTTTACATTGAGTTGCCATCACTTTATTTCTAAATATAATAATAGGTACATGTACCTATAGGTATATGGTACAATTTCTGGCGTATCACAGGTGGTGGGCTGCACTTGCTTTTGATTCAATTGTTTTGCAATTCAAATACTACTCTAATGCACAGTTTTTTAATTATTTTTTAATTAATCATCCCATTTCTCTTCTCTTTTTTTCTTTAATTTTTTTATTTTTTATTTTGAAAAAAATTATTTTTTTAAATTAAAAATTATTTAATTAAGTTAAAATATGTGATTATATCAAATTTTTAGTTTGATGATTTTGTTTTTTGAAGTTTTGTATATATATAAAGTAAAGATTTGATTATATTAGTTAAAACATGAGTTTATATTATGGTTTCATGAAATTTTATATGTACATGTATATATATAAATGAAGGATTTCATTATATCATATAAGACACGTTTTTATATCAAGTAGAATATGAGTTTATATCATGTAAAACATGTGTCTTTATCAATATAACAAAGGATTATATCATGTGTACAATGATTTCATAAAATTTTATTTGTATATAAGTTGATTATAGCATTATAAAAGATGAGTTTATATCATGTAAAATATATGTTTACATCAATATAACAAGTGGTTCTATATCTTATATTTCATTTAATCACTATTTATATCAAGTAAAAGAAAATTTATATCAGATCTTATAAAGAGTTTATATCAACTTATATAGAGTTATATAAACTGAAACTGAGTGGTATATATAAATTAAGAGGTTTATCTCAATTAAAAAAAGAATTTATACAAAATAAATCAGCACCTTATATAGAGTTTATATCAAGTTTATATCAAATAAATAAGCTATATCAACAAAGAGTTTATATGAGTTTTAGTATGGTTTATATCAACAAAAAATAGGGTTTATATAAAATAAAACATCAATTTATATAGGGGGTTACTAGTTACCGGCCCAAAAAATGGGGCGGTAGTCCCCTAATTTGACAAAATTACCCTTGTGTTTACTAATTACTGCCCTAGTTTATCGCGCTAATTCTTATTGACCTCCCCAATCTAATTTACCAATATAACTTTATAATATTATATTAATATAATAAAAAATAATAATTTTAAAAATAATAATTTTCTATTAAAATATTAAATAATAATAAAAATAAAAATAATTAGTATTTTTATTAAAAAATATTTTTATTATAATTCATAATTAAAAAACTGTGAAGAAAGTGTCAAAAAATAGATTGGTTCGACAAAATCTTACTTTGACAAAACACGATTTTTTACAAAATTCTAGTTTGGCAAAAAATAATTTTGACAAAACTCTAGTTTGACAAAAAAAAGTTTCGACAAAATCCTTATTTGACAAAACATAGTTTCGACAAAACCCTAGTTTGGTAAAAAAAAATTTTGAGAAAATCCTTATTTGACAAAACATAACTTATAGCAAAAATAGTTTGGCAAAAAAAAATTTTAGCAAATACTTAATTTGACACGAGTTTTATTTGTCTTAATATTTGTGAAAATGTTTAATATATTGATAAATTTAAGGAGATGGATTACATCAATACAACCAATAATAAAATAGCAATAATAACAACAAAGAAATTTAAGAGCAATAGCTACAGTTTTAATTCAAAAGCCAACCACAAATTTCTACCAAATACAATGATTCCCCATTACTTTTTGAAGTAGAGCAAATGAAGTTCTAACACAAGCTCAATGCCCTACATGCGTTAATTTCCACACAATGATTTTCCATTTAAAAACATTTCCAAGATTAAGTTGCTGCCTCATCAGATCAAACAAAAATCCCATCTATGCTCCTAATTAGTTTGTGTATATTTAAATCATCTCTTTGAATCTCTGGGATTTCTTTAATATCAAGATATAAGAATAGATCTCCAGGCGGTCCCCTGCATAAAGTTGTTCAGTTGGGCACAAGAATCTCAGACTCTTCCGCACCTTTTTCAGATAGCCTCCTACATTTGCAGAAAGAAAGACATAGCAAGCATTTCTCAGCATTAAGTATCTAATATAGAATTTTCCTCATTCAACCAAGCAATATAAAGAGAAAACCTTGTTTTACGAACAAATCACTACAGAAAATTCCTATTCTCATCATTTGGAGGCTATATAGAAAAGGCTAGTCACTCCTAAGAAACAATTAATCAAACAGCTAAAGATAGTCTTCTCTTACTCTCGTTCAAGAACATATCAGTGATCAAACGAGTTTAGCCACAAAACATAGTCGTACAACAATCACATTGTAAATTGGATGCTCACATCAGAAAGCCCCTCCGCACTGCATATTTCGTTCATGATATTTGCCTGAATATTGCCACCCTCAGACAAATGCATGGCATTTTCAACCACTGATCGAAAAATTTCTTCAGGTGAACTTTGTTGTTCAATTCTTTGGACCACTTGTCGGAGGTCAACCAGCTGAGCGGGAAATTAGAAAACAGAGATGAGATCTCAACAACCAGGTGTAGTGTAACCAATGACTAGAGTTTGAAGGGCAAATGGAATAACTCAAAATCATTCTTAATACGTAAATACAGAGAGTTCTATGATCAAAACCATCATTAAACAACATAGAAAGGGCAAAAAAAGAGTTCAAATTGTAAGCAACTACTTGTTTAAACATACCTGAGAATTTTCAACAGTAGCATGAACTCGTGACTGCCCTAAATCGCCAGAACTAGAGCCATCAACACGTTCCCCTTGTGTCCCTTCTGCATTGCCACTCCTGGTTCCAGCCCTAGAAACAAAGGAGCCTACCAGTGCCCCATTTTCAGGTAGAGTTTCAGTACGTCTACCACAGTCGATGAATTCAATCAATAAACAATAAGCAATAAACACAACTTTATTTTGTACAGCCATACCAGTATGTATGTGGATATTTACATTTCTTGGAATGTTCCCTACCCTAACGGCTCCAAAAGCCCCAGGATTTGGTGGAACAATAGCAGAACTACCAGAAAGGCATGCGTGTTGAAAGGGAAATGGCTGCAGTAAAACACCAATATCAAAATCATTACTATGAAAGGCAGGGAATAGGAAGTTCAATGTAGAGCAACTCAAACCTTTACTCAAATCACCCTCAAGCTTTGATTCAGTACAATAAAGACCTTCAGAATAACACTATTATACCCAAACCAAATCAAGTCATGTTAAGAATTTTTTACTTGGTTAATATGAATGTTTTGCATTATGGCTTACAGATTTTTCTGCTTTGCTCAACAAGAAGAGTTACTGTAGTTTTGCTTCCAAAGCGGGATATTTACCAACTTTGCATCTACATTAGATCCGATCACATAGATTTCCCTCACTTAGATCACCAGCCATAAGAAGAGTGTCTAACTCATAGTAAGTAGATACAATGAAGGAGAAAAATCCTAGATCTTTTATCAGTACTGTATTTCTCTTCCAAACAATAGCAAAATTTGAGTTCAAAACATTTACTATTGTCTTTGAAGCCTTACCGAAATTTCTAGTGATCAAGCCAACATTTTAGCAAATAAACTCGAATCCAACAGAAAAATTCAATCATACCATTTAAACACTCAAATGCCATTTCTCCCTTGTATGAAAAATGAAAACTACATTATGTCCTATCCTCAACGTCATAAATAGTATATTTTCCATTAAGCTCAACAGTGATCACTGGAAAGCAAACAAACTACCATCAATTATAACTAAGACTACAACTTAGTCAGAGTATACAGCTTCTATAATAGGTGGTAAAGCACCACAATTGAGGCAAATGACGAGGAACCAGGATTCCAAGAACAGAAAATATTTCCCCGGAGGTAAATGTTTTGGCGAAAATGCTGAAGAACAAAACATGTAGGCTTCTCTGTAAGAGAAAGATCAGGTTCGTGCTTTTGGACACCGCTTCCATCGAATTGCTGAAATTATTTAGCATTGTGTCCTCTTTAAACATTTCATGGAAGATATATAGAAGATACAAACTAAAAGAATCTCCATTGACACTTAGCTAAACATTTGCTGCAATTTTATGTTATCAAACAACCCAGATAGAAATAGTTGGTTGAAAAATATTGAAATGTTGAGGGCAGAAAAGAAAGAAGAAAATGACAAAAAAAAAGATCACCTTTCTGAATGTCAGTGCAAACATCTTCTCCTTTAAAAACAAGAGGTACGTCCACCAAAATTTCCTTTCCATCCTCTGCCCATGCCAATACCAAATTCAGTATCTCCCCTGTTTCTTCATCCCTATGAATCTGTACCCCCACAAAATAAAAATAAGAAAATAAATACATAAATACATAGCCATTTTAACCATAGTAAATGAATTTGGGAATAGAAACATGATTGCCTTGAGAGGTAAGACTCTTCCTGACTCGATCAAAGTAGACGAACCTGATCCAGCTCGAATTTGGAGAGGAAATGTGGTGGAACGAAAAAAGGGCAGCTCCACCGATTTAAGAATTGCTTTAATCTGCTTCCTCTCTGTGGTAAGGAGGAGTTTTCTTGAGACGGACTGCTCAGCAGCTATGGAGTTGAGGTCACTGGGTTTTTTTTTGTACGTATCTCTGGCAGAAAACAACTGTGGGGATGCATGAGAGTGGCCACCGATCTGACGACCCCGCCAACCAAAGAAGGACGATCGCGAGAGTGATTGAACTTCAAAGCTACCGCCGATAGTGGAAACTTCTGACCACCGATAGTTGAACTTCAATCCATTTAGGGATTCGGCTCTTATTTCGGATTGTGAGTCGATTTAAATGGGTTGAACAGTCATGAAGAACAGAGTCACAACATGGATTGAAAACAACATGGTATAAATCATTTTGAAGAAAAAATTAGGTTTGACTAGCGATTAAATGAGTTAATCCGTAATATTCTAAATTTTTTCGTAAAAGGGGACTAAAAACGCTAATAAAAAATTGATAAGGGACCAAAAAACAATCGAAGTTTTATTTGGGACTAAAACAACAACATGCTCATTTATAAGGGACCAAAATACCAATTCAGCTATTCTTTTAAGGGTAGTATTATATCGCACCCATTTTTGTTATTCAATACCTCATTTTTTTTTTAAAAAAAGTCCTTTATTTTCTTAAATAGTGTCCCTTTAATTTTTATTTATCGCCCTCTTAATGCTTATCTTCCGCCCCTCTTATTATTACCTAATTAGCCTTAATCAATTTACCAAAAATTTTATAAGTCTCTTCTTAATCTAGCAAAAATTTATAAAAATTATAATTAAAGTAACATAAATGACCGAAACTATAAATGAATTTTTAATGGGTATTTTTAGTAAATTGATAAAGGATAATTAGGTAATTTAATATATTTTATATTTTATATTTAAATATTATTGTTGGTATTTTTTAATTTGACAGTGATAATTTTAGTATAAAAGGGATGCGAAATAAGTCTTCACTTTTTTTAATGGAGGGCTTAAATTTTTAAAATTATAATAAAATACAAATTTTTAAAATCATTATTTTAATTAAGGGTTTGTTTGATAAACTAATTCAGTACTTATTCTAAATAGATTAAGTACTTAATTGATTAAGAGCGTTTGATAACTCAACTTGTTTCTGACTTAATAAATTAAGAACTTTTTAAATTAAGTACTTAATAATTAAGTGCGTTTGATAACTATAATTCAAAGTTTTAAGATAATAAGTGAGTCTGAATTGCAAGTATAATTGTTAGCCTAAAAATAAGTGATTGACGAATCACTTATTGCTGAACTGAATTGGTTATAAATTTTCTTTTTATTTTCAATATTTATTATTATTTTTAATTTTTTCTTTAAATAATTTGTATTTATTAAATATTTTTTTAAAAAATATTTTATCATTTAAATAAATAAAAAATATATTTATGACATGGATTTTTATTTTTTTATAATTTTAATTAATATGTGATATTTATTTAATTAATATGTGATATTTATTTAATTAATATTTTAGTTTTAAAATAATAATAACATTATAATTTATTATTAACATTTTAAAAAATATTTTTATTAGTAAAATTTCACAGTATTATGTAAAAAATTACACATCTTAAAAATTATGTTATATATTAAAAAAATATGTTTCTAATATTTATTTTAAAAAATAAGGTGATTTAATTTAAAATTTAAAATTTTATAAACTTATTTTTGTAATTCACACTTCATAATTCAGACTTTATAATTCAGACTTCAGATTCAGACTTCAGATTTTAGACTTCAGATTCAGACATATTTTTTAATTTTATCAAACAAAGCTAACTTAATGGATTCAGACTTCAAAATTCAGATTTCAGACTTCAGACCTCAAATTAAGTTTTATCAAACGGAGCCTAAATAAGTAACTATTATTATGAAACATTAGGGATACTAATAACCATTCATTCATGCCCTTTCTAACTCAACTGGTATACTGTAGAACTAAAGGACGCCAAAATCAACAAAAGTGAAGCCCACTCTTAGCCTCGCACATGTGTCTTCATGCAATGTTTTAAACCCTCACCCTCCTTCTTATCTTTACCCGCATTCCACACTTTCATATTCCTCCATCGGAACGGTTTTGCATTCGACAACATTAGAACGGTTTCAATCCATCACCCACGTTCGATCAACCACAGTCTATCACTAACTTTCAACTGCATTCAATCTTTTACAATAATCGTTCCAAAGTAACAACATTCCTCAATCATAGCATAACTCACCATAAAAGAGTTAAGAAACCATCCCCACGAATGAATGAACAAATTAGTTAGAAGACATTATAAAACCACTACAAATCGGAAGAAAACAGTGAACTTACAGTGAAGACAACTCCTTCGCGTTCCAAACATCAACATTCTGATGCTTCAAGTAAGACATTTTAATATGATTGTAAGACATTTCAGTAAAAACGGAAGTTCATATCAAGCAAACCATTGTTGCATATCAAACAAAATGAGAGTCATATCAATCCAAACATTATTTTATATCAAGTAATACTTGAGCAAAGGCAGAGATAGAGATGCAAGAAAAGAGGGTTTATCAGTAAGAATAGAAGTTCATATCAAACAAAAATCGTTCCATATCAAGTAATACTTGAGTAAAGACAGAGACATAAAGACAAAAATTGAAGGTTTCATATCAGTAAGAGGCTAAATTGTGTTTCATATCCAGTAGAATGAGAGTTTATATCAATCTAACTTTGTTTCATATTACGTAATACTTAAGCTGAGTAAAGACAAAGACAAAAATGAAGGGTTTTATATCACTAAGAATGAAAGTTCACATCGGGTCAAACTTTGTTTCATATCAAATAGAATTAGAGTTCATATCAATCCAAACAAAGTTTAATATCAATCCATACTTGAGCAAAGACAGAGAGGCAAAGAGAGCGAGCGAGAGAGAGAGAGAGAGAGAGAGAGAGAGAGAGAGAGAGAGAAACGGTTTCATATTAGTAAGAATGAAAGTTCATATCAAGCCAAACATTGTTTCATATCAAGTAGAATGGGAGTTCATATCAATCCAAATATTGTTTCATATCAAACAATACTTGGGCCGAGACAGATAGACAGAGAGAGTTTCATATCAAGTAGAATTGGAGTTCATATCAATCCAAATATTGTTTCATATCAAACAATACTTGGGCCGAGACAGATAGATAGAGAGAGTTTCATATCAAGTAGAATGAGAGTTCATATCAATCAAAATATTGTTTCATATCAAACAATACTTGGTCAGAGACAGATTGAAAGAGAGTTTCATATCATGCATAGCATGATTTCATATCAATATCAATACAACAAACACGATTTCATGTATATAAAAAGAGAATCACTGCACCAATGCAATCAATGCACATTGTTTCATTTCAATCAATCAATCAATCATGACACATTTCATCAATTTCACCTCCATAAACTTGCCAATAGTGCAAAAACTCAAATATTTGAAACTCCAAACTTACTCTCTGAATTGAATCTTCAACTTCGAAAACACCTTCCGGGATCGATTGAATATATTAAATCAAAATAGGACATTAGAGAAATGATCAAAGGAATACAACAAAGGATCCAAGGACAAAGGATTAAATCAACGAATCTCAAAAAGATGGATCTAGCAGGAGGTTGAGAAGAGTCTTTGTCGGAAGATGATAGTGCGGGTGCTGGAAGCGATAGAGAATATGAAGGCGATGGTGCTAGAGGCGATAAAGGGTGACAATGGAGCTGGTGAAATAGGAAGATGAATGCACTGGAGGATGGGGATATAGGCGATGAAAAATGAGGATAGAGGCAATAAAGGATAAGGATGAGGATGGAGGCAATGGAGGATGAGTGATGTGTGGTAAAATACCTATCAAAATAATATTTATAAACCTAAATACACACTAAGGGACTCAAGAATCCCATCGTAGAGTACTCAGGTATCGATCCACAGAGAGCACACAAGCTTTATGTTTGTTTAAAGTTACCGATCTTGCTTAGTGATTAAAGAGAAGAGTTTATTATTTAACTACAACTAATCTAAACATGCAAAAAAAAAAAAAAAAAAAAGCGGTAGAATCAAAGAGATGATTGGGAACTTCGACCACCGTCCTCCATAATCAAGTGACCAGAAACACACACAGTAGTTACCTATCCTCCGTGCTCAATCCACGTTCGCCCCCCATCATAGAGACAATACAATCCTATTCAATATGACTTAGAACGATTTTATGGACAACCCGCAATTAGAAAACCAAGAACCACTATATACATTAAGGTTCAACGAGATACAGATACAAATACACACAACCGAGTTAAGCCCCCTAGGACTACACAAGTTGTGTCCAGTTTATTATACTATCAGGAACGGAAGAGATGCTTTTCTGGGGCCGATGACACCTTCTGATGCTCCATAGGTACTCCACGATTTTATTGTGTGCATCCACATATGCATCTCAACCTCACTTATGCCATATGGGGTTGGAAACCCCCTTGGGAACTTAGAACTCCATGCTCAATCACCTTTATTATCTACCTGGAAAGAAAACCCTAATCTATAGAGGAATATTTCTCATTCTACTACAAGTCAATCGAAGTCAGAAACTGAAGAGTGAAGCAAAGCTTGAGAAATGCCCGTAGGACTTGTTCTATTTATACATGCCAAGAATTAGGACAACATAATGGTAATAACTCAAGGCTACTGGGGTAATTCGGGAATTCCATACCCTATGAGCTGTCCAGCAATTGTATTATCCACTTATGCTGCAATTCCCTCTAATTAATGCAAGATTTAAGTGTAAAAGTATGTTAATTTCACCACAGCACCTAAGTACCTGCATAATCCATAAATATGCCATAAGTCCATAAAAAGTACACTTAGAATGGCCAATTCTAGTATAAATATAGACATAACATGCGAATTTGAATATATAAAATAAGGGTATAATTGACACACATCAATGAGGATGGAGATGAGTTGCAGATTTGTTTTTCGGATGAAGGCGAGGTGACGACCAAGAAGAAAAGAAGAAAGGCGAGGTGGCGACGAAGAAGAGGCAAGGTCCTGCATGCGGGATAATAATAAGTAAAAAAGCCAACAAAAAGAAATTTGGGCCAGTTAAAATAATAAAAAAATACAAAAAGGGTGAGCATACCAATAAACGGTGGTGGTCCACTACTAGAATTTTTGACTTTCACCACACCCCTTTCATAAGACTAAACTATAAATGTATATATTAATATCTATAATTACATCAAATATTAACTTATTTGTATCTAATAAAACACTACCAGAGTAATGTTGTTATAACTATTTTAATGTGTCATCAAATAAAACACAATCAAGTGTATTTAAATTGTTAATATATTAACTTAAGATATTAATAGATTACTATGTATAATGTAATTGTAATACATATATAATTACATTATTAAGTGTGAATTTTAGGCGGTCTGCTGCTATCCCACATTGAAAATTTAGGGAATGATTGGGTGTTAACTGTAGTATTAAAAGAGAAGGATTGAGTTTGGATTATTATAGGCCAGAATTTCAACAGCCTTAGACTGTAGATATATTTTTCCTGAAGTTGCAATTGTATCATATTAAATTTTAATAAATTATTATTTATTAACTAAGCTTTTAAATAATAAAATATAGTGTAATTTTATATGATTTTTCAATTATATAATATAATGACACATAATTTTATGTTATTATGGTATTTGTATGAACACTTAAAATTGTCATAGTATGTTTTATATTCAAACACTTTATTATGTATTAACATGTTAACATACATAACACTATATAGCCAACAACCATGTTATGATAGATGATTTATCATGACATATACTTGTGTTTACATATATTAGTCTAACTTCACACTTTTAACGTATATGTTCACATTAAAAGTGTTGTGTAATCCAATACACATTTGGCCATACTGAAATAAATAACACAAAAAGTACGTGTCGTCATAGATAAAATGTAATTAAATTTTATCTATGAAAATATTTTTAAGTGTTTTAAACGCCCAAAATTCTAGTAGTGGCCATATAATTTTCCTTTCTCACTTGGTCACGAAACAAACAGGCCTCGTGTGATTTTTCTGCCAACTTTTTTAGATAACCACGCGCTGCTCTTGACTTACATCTGCCATGCATATTGATTTCTCTATTATATCATATTAGTAATATTTGTTGAATTGAAAAGATATTATTTAGAAATAGAATTCGCAAAATTTCATATAGTGTATTAATGGATTGATTTGTATGTATATTTTAATTCTATTAATATTTAAATTAATCATTTTAAACTAGCGAAAACGAAATTTAAAAGTTATTGGGGTGAGATATTACAAGAATATATATAGTTGGGCTAAGAATGAAATTTAAGGATATCATGAATGAATGAATGATCATAAACTTTTTGGTCACTTTTTTTTCCGCCGAGGGTAGTTAGGAACAACAAGCGTAGTTCAAATCAAGAAGTCAAAAGTTGAGAATCTGCTGGGCTGACGTTTTGTTAGGTAAGCAAGGCATTCACGTGCAAACGAGTTAGTTTGTTGGGATGAGATAGTGAGCTCCATTTGGGGCCATATTCTTGTATTTAAACGCCCTCTTGGAAGGAGGAAATTAATCTTAATTCCATTGTTTCCACCACGCCACGAAACTTGAATTATTCAGGATTGACATTTTAGAAACTAGAGTACAGGAATTCAGGGTTGATGATGGCAGCTCAGGGAACTGAATCCAAGAAAGCCTGTGTGGTTGGTGGCTCAGGTTTTCTGGCATCTTCTCTTGTCAAACTTCTGCTCCAGAAAGGCTACTCTGTCAATGCAACCGTTCGCGATCCCAGTAATTAACTTCTTTGTTACCTTAATCTAGATAAACAACTTCTGCCTCAACTGCCAATAGTTTGGTTAAAATGTGAAAAAGCTGCCATGTTTTCCTCTTCACACACGAGTAAGTAGTAGTAATTTTTGTGTTTTTGGGTTCTGTTTGGTCCTGTTTTCTGCACTACAGGCAATGAGGACAAGATTTCGCATCTCTCGTCGTTAAAGAGTTATGGAGACTTGAAAATCTTCAAAGCAGACTTGACTGAAGAGGCAAGCTTTGATGCCCCAATAGCATGCTGTGAGCTTGTGTTTCATGTTGCTGCTCCGGTCAACTTTGCCTCCAAGGATCCAGAGGTACATAGAAAGGATGATGATGGATTGTAAATCGGCGTTGGCGGTGTTCGGGCTTCGACTAATCCCGATGTCGTTTGTTTGTTTCATTCTTAATTCTACAGAATGACATGATCAAACCAGCGATCCAAGGGGTGACAAATGTTCTAAAAGCCTGTGCAAAAGCCGGGACTGTGAACCGTGTAATTTTCACCTCCTCAGCAGCAGCTGTAAGCATCAATGACCTCAGTGGTACAGGGTTTGTCATGGATGAGGGGAACTGGACGGATGTGGAATTTCTTTACTCTGCAAAACCGCCAACTTGGGTACCTATGTTCTAAACCTTTCTCAGGAATTCAATCAAGCATCAAGAAAGCTCTATAGCTAAGATATATTGAAAAATATGGTGAAACAAAAAATTCAATTTCCAACTATTTCTTTACCAAAACGATATCTTTTTGATCCAAGGTAGAATCGATCATCAGAAGAAGAAGAATTAGGCCTGGAAAAATCAAACTTGAGAAGCAAATGACAGGCTTTCATAAAAATTCTAGTAGAATCGAGAATGAAGTTTTCATTCTCTACATGTCAGATCATGAATTAGTAACTGCATCCAATTTCCAAAAATATCAATTATGTGGAACTTTCCATTTTTCACTCGAACTATCTTTCATGACTTGCCAGGGATACCCTGTTTCCAAGGCACTGGCTGAGAAAGGAGCCTGGAAATTGGCTGAAGAAAATAGCATTGATCTCATCACAGTCATTCCCAGTCTCATTGTTGGTCCATCTCTAACCCCAGAAATTCCCTCCAGTGTCAACCTTGCCATGTCCTTGATCACAGGTGAAAAAATTTAAGCATTTGATTTGATCCAATCCACCCCTGACCTGATTATTGCTCATTTTGGCTGCCATTTATTCATCTTTACACAGGAAACGAGTTCCTCATTAATAGCATGAAAGGGATGCAAATGCTGTCCGGTTCAATCTCTGTGTCACACATTCAAGATGTCTGCGAAGCTCATATATTCTTAGCAGAGAAAAAAACTGCTTCAGGTCGTTACATTTGCTGTGCTGTCAATACCTCTGTTCCTGAGCTTGCAAAGTTCTTGAGTGACAGATATCCTGAGCACCATGTTCCCGCCGAGTAAATCACTCCAAATTCTTGCAATTAAATCATTTTTTTTTTTGTTTTTGTTTCTTGAACGATTGATTCAACTAATCTTAATTACAACAAAAAGATTCATTTTCTTGGGTCATATATCTACAGCTTTGGAAGCTTTCCATCACAAGCAAAGTTGACACTTTCCTCAGATAAACTCATCAAAGAGGGCTTCAACTTCAAGCATGGAATAGAAGACATTTACGATGATACCTTAGCTTTCTTCAAGACAAAGGGAGAACTACTTCAGAAATCTGAACCTGTTTCAGAACTTGGCGATTCTAGTCCTAAGGAAAAATGAGCAGGGCTGTCCGCCATGGTTACTGTAAGACACTTAAAAGTGTCTAGATATCCAGCTGAAGGAGCTCAAATTGAAGATAATGAACACATGAAATAAGAGTCCTATTTTTGTTAGTTGCTTTGAATCATCAACATTTGGTTCTCCTCAGGCTTCAATCTGGAAAACAATTGCTAATATTTTTTTATAAATATTGGCAATTTTTTAAATAATTGTGTGTCTAAGTGGCAATTCTATATATATGAGCATTTCCCATCCCAATAACTCCTACTCATGTTAGGGGTCATGGATTTGGCGGAGAATGTGAGATCTCTTCCGATGTCATGCTAGCGTAGTGACGTCATTCATTATTTTATGTGAAGGCTTATTTAACGCCCTTTATTATTATGTTACTTTGTGCCTCTTTTATACTTTAATTATCATTGACAAATTAAAAAATACTAATCATAATAATCAAATATAATATTTAAATATAAAATATAAAATATATTAAATTACCTAACTACCCTTAATCAATTTATTAAAAATATAAAAAAATTCTTTTATAGTTCCGCTTATTTATGTCACTTTAATCATAATTTTTATAAATTTTTGATAGATTAAGAAGGGACTTATAAAATTTTTAGTAAATTGATTAAGGACAGTTAGGTAATAATAAGAGGGACGGAAGATAAGCATTAAGGGGGCGAGAGATAAGATTTAAGAGCCGATACTTAAGAAAATGATTTTTTTTTAAAAAAGAGGGACACGATATAACACTATCCTTATTTTATATTTTTTGTATGAACGTATTTCTATATTAGTTTCAAACTCCAACCGTCACTGTTAACGATTCCAATCAAATTCGACCAAAACCTGATTCAATGGAAATTAATTGAACCAAATAATTAATTGAGATCCTATCAAATTGAAGACAGTAAACTAATTCATTATATTACAATTAGAAGAGGGACTTGACCGAAAATGCAGAAAGTATTCAATTGAAAGAGAAAACAAAACAAACAAGGCTTGATTAAAACTCAACTAAAGCTAGGGGCTAAGTACGGAGGAAGCTACAACTATGCCCCCACACTTGCCACACATTATAACATACCACTCCCTCATCTTCTTCATTTTCTCTCTCGGCTCTTGACGTGACTCCAAAATATACCTTTTTAAGACCCAAATTCATGCATGTTTAGCTTATTTTTAATTGGTTTTCAATGAATATGATATATTTTATAAGCTTTCAATACATTTATAGTTGGATTTGCATGGTTTTGTAGTAAGGAGGCACTTCGGAGATTTTGGATAAAACTTAGACTTTTGCTGGAAAAAGGAAGAAATCACGCAAGATTGAAGCTTAAAGAGAATAATTTGGAATTAGCGTAGATTGATGAAGATTTTGAGTCTAGCATCCACTGGGCGCTTGCCCTTGGTCGCCGCCAACACTGGCGTCCACACGGCACCAATGCCTGACCGTCGCCGATCTCAGCATCACCATGGCGCCACCACTTGGTTGTCGCCCGAAAATCACTGTTGAAGTTTCAACTTTACCCTTGGCGTGACTTTTCTATTATAATACCAATTTTAGCCCTCTGAGACCTTTATTAATGGCCAAGACTCCTTATAAATAGATAGTCTATTTATTAATGACCAAGACTCCTTATAAATAGATAGTCTATCATATACAACATACCATAATTGTGTTTTTCATAGTTTAGAGAGTTTAGCTTAGTGAGGAAGAAACACACACTTTCTCACTTTTTCACACACACACACGATGAATTCTCTTAGAACATTCATGTTATAAGTAGATTTTAGGGAAATCTATCCTTCTAAGTGATAGAGGGTAGTGGATTTCCAATAGATGTGGGCAAGACAATGGATTTAATGAAGATTTTGTGTTTTAATATGGTGGAGGTGCTAAGGATTTGTTGAGTTATCTTGCATATTGGATGCTAAGGCCTCAACTTTCTTACTCATCGAACTATTCCGAGATATTCTCATTACTTCCATGTGATTTTTGTTCCCTTATTTGGTTTTTAATGCATATTGTTAAGTGGGTTTCATGCAAGAATTGATTAATTCCTGTTTTTAGATATGGTTTTTGTCTTGTCGTCGATCTTTATGTTGAATCTACTCTATTGCTGAGATACGTTATTGATTATCTAATTTAATGAACATGTGGTGGATAGAATAGTGTTGTCTTGTGTTACAAGTTTCATTGTTTTTCGAACAAGTGGTATTGGTTAGATGGTTTTACTCGATCTTGACGTCGGTAAAGTAGAGGGTTGATTGACGACTCTATTTCTATTATTGGCTAGTTTTAGTCCTTATTGATTCGGTGACGACGGTATTAAAGTGTTCATAAACAATTGCATGATAATTTACTTAGCAATAACCCTTTGGATATTAGTTGTGGTGTGATTTTTTGCCTTTTATTTTATTTTCTTTATTTTTTTTATTTGCATGACTTTACCAAACCACTATCTTATTTTACTTACTTAGATTCATAAGCTACTAAAACTACTAGAAATTGTAGTAAGTAAGGACTCGAATCCAACAACCACTTCACTCAAGACCACAAATTTCATGGGAACGAAACCTTAAATGCTATAGTTTTAGCATTTTTGTTTTGTTAATTATAAATTTAATTTTTGAGTGTTCGCCTAAAACTTCTTACAACGACAAGGACACATCAGCTCCCTCTCTCTTTACAAACACTCACCCGAACTCTCGTCCTTCTCTTCTCTCTAAGTTCTTCCATTTTTCTTCAAGTATCCAATAAAACTCTACAGCTATAAACCTTCCTTGAGTATCCCTCTTGAGCATTAAAGCAACACTACAAGTGAAAAAGCTAAGGAACAATTTTTGGAGAAGCCACAATTCGGCCCTGCACCCGAGAAACTTTCCAATCCATTTCTTACTATTTTCTTCGGTTCTTCAATCCTAGATCCATCCATTGGTGTTGTATTTTATGTTCTTGGAATGAAGAAGCTTGGAAGATTAATTATGAAGCAATTTGGAAGCATTGAACCAGTTGGAAATCCTTCAAAAACCGAAGCCACCACCCTTTTGTGTTCTTCACTTTGATTATGGGTTGTGAATCCCAACCAAAATTAGGCCATTCTAACGAAGGATTCATCCATCCCTTAATTAAGCAAGTTGCGGCCAAAGTTGTCCACTTTGATCTTCTTCGAATTCCAACACTTGGTAAGTATTCTCATGAACTTCTTTTGAATATTAAAAGTATTTGGAATGCATTAGAAGCATGTTTTGGACTTGAAAATATTTTGGTCAACTTTGAAGCATAATTTTGCCACCTTGGATGAACTTGCCTAAATCGTTGTTCTTTTCATTTGTTTAATGTTCATATAATCCTTTTATGGTGTTTAAAGTAATTCTTGAAAGTTTTATGATTTTTAGAAGTCATTTGAATGGTTTTTCATTTTTGGAACAAATCGGCCAAATGCTATGTATTGGTTCTTTTTAAGGTTTTGACATTCATAAATCATTTTTATGATGTTATAAGATTTATCAAATGCTTAGATAAATTTTAGAAGCCATGAAATGCAAGTTTGGATTTTGAAACCCCTAAGAGCATGTTTCCGCTACCCTTGTTGATCAAGCTTGAATTTTGTTCTATTTTACTTGTTTAGTGTTTCTATAATCCTTATACGCTATTTGAAATGATTCTTGAAAGTTTTATAATTTTTAGAAACTGTTGGATCAAGTTTCCAAATTTTGACCGAATCGGCCATGATGATCCCTTTGGCCATTTTATTGGTTTTAAAAGCTTAGAAACTATTTTCAAAGTATTCCAACAACGTTTCAACGATTGGATGAATTTTTGCTAGTCTTTGATGTGAATCAATCTCACCTATTTTAAGTGATTAAATCATGCAATTTGGCTTGTTTTTAGTAGATTTTTCAATCTAATTATGCTTTAAAGTGTTATTTATGGTTGATTTTGTGTGATTTGTAGTGAAATGCATAGATGTGGAGTTGATCGAGACACTTAAAGACTTTGGAGTTTAAAGTGAAGAAATCTTGAAGAAAAGGAAGGAAACTTTGAGAGCAAGTTAGGAAAAAGAGCAAAAGTCTGAAGTGTGAAGAGGTGACCAAAATATCATAAAATGGTGGTCGCCACTGATAGGTTCCAGTGCCTGAAGGATGCCTGTGTCAGAAGAAGCTCCAGGCAACCATCAGGCGCCAGCGCCAGACATAGGAGGCGACCACCAGGTGCCAACGCCACCTCACTGTCAGCTGCAAAATTCCTAAATTGTCCTTTCGAACTTTTAAGTGCTGAATGTCCAAAATAGGCTTGTAATACACTTTATTCATTTATTCTTGATTTGTAAATGACCTAAAGGGAAAAAACACATAGTAGACACCATCCAATACACATAGTTACAACTAATTACACATAGTGAGTTTTCTTATGTAGAGAGGCAAGGAGAAAAAATGAGTTCTTATCTTAAAAAAATAATATTCTAAATTTAGGATAGGGATTTTAACTCTTCTAAGTGATAGAGGAAGTAAAAATCCATGTAAATATGATGAAATTGTTACATTTTCTATGAGACCACGTGCTTTTACTTAAATTGGGATTATGTGTTACTTTGTGTCATGACTTTCTTAGAGAAGCTAACTCTTTTCTTGTGCAATTTGAGTTTATATTATGTTATTTCTCATGGGCTTGTTGTAAATATCCTTTACATGTGATTTTTATTAAGAATTATGTGTTGATTTCATGAAATTGATATGATGAATGGTTATTTTGCGGTTTTGTCATGGGCTCTTTAGAGGATGCTTTTATTTCTTATGGGCTGGTGAAATTATTGAGTTCCATGAACTGGACTACTATTTTTAATCCATTTTTTACTATTTATAGTCCTATTTTCAAAGTTTACTATCCAAAATGCCCCTCTAAAAAAAAAAAAAATTCAACATTTTTTCTTATTTATTCTTCTCATCTTTCAAACTCCACCACAAACACACCAGTCTGGGAAAAATTTCTGCACAAAAAAATTAATTAAAAAATATTTGAATTCTGAAATAATAATTTTTACTTAGTGCATAACATATTTTCATAATAAGATAATAACATAATATAATTTGTTCATAATTACACATATATATTTATTTATTTTGCCTATTTTTTAGAATTATTTTTCTTCTCGCGGATACCACTTAACGATGGCCAGAGTCACCATGAGGCAATTCACACCATCATCTTCTTCTTCCTTGTCTTCTCTGCAACAACAGTAGCAGAAAGAATCGCTCCAAAAAATGCTGCATTTTCCACAAAAATAAACCCTTTGATGAAGATGACAACGATGATCACGAGGATGAAAATCAAAATCATTGTTGCGATCATGCTCACGGAAAAGGCTGTGATGGTGATGGTATTGGTTCTAGTAATTAATCCGAGTTCATTCGATTAACACAAGTAGTTGTTCAGGAATTTTTTACCAAATTTTTTTTTTGAGTATTTTCCTTCCCCATTTTATCCTTTTTTTTAATCTTTTTACTTTTCTAAAAAATACTGTATGTATAAGAATTATTCTTATAATTGGTTATTATAGGATTAAATATGTTTAAAATAATTAAGATAGTATTCATTTTGTTGGATAAAAAAATATATATTCATTTTGTTGAATTTTAATAAATTATTTAAAAATTAGAAAAATGACAATTTGAAAAGATATTTTTGAAAATAGGGCTACAAATAGTAAAAAATGGGCTACAAATAGTACTACCCATGCATGAATGAAGTACTGTGTTGGGTTGCAAATTATGGGCTAGACTATGTTTATGTCTTGGGCGTTGTGATTAAAGTCCAACAGTTAGTTGTATCATGATTCTTGATTAAGCAATTCTATAAGTTAAAGGATAGAGAACCCGGAATTAACTCTAGTGATTTATTGGAAGGATTTTTGGCTTGGTTATCTTTGATGTAGGCTTAATTAAGGCTTAGTCATCCTAGATGTAAGTTTGAATGAATCCAATCACCCACATCTGGTCTAACCCATAACAATAGTTGCTTAATTGGAGTTTAATCAATCAATTCATGAAATCAGGAACATAATTCGGCCTCTTTATCTAGGAAAAAGTGAAAATCCCGCATTCCCAACATTGATTTATCTTTTTATTTCATTTGCATTTTATGTTTGCTTTTGCGAAAATAAACAAACTCTTATTTTCTTGCTACTAAAACTCGAAAACCCAAAAAGAAGTACATTAGTAACTCCACCGTCCCATGGGTACAATCCTAAAGTACTACTAGTTTTGTTTTATTTTAGGTTAATTATAAATATTATTTTGTTGAATAGTGATGACCTTTGACTCACCAAAAATGGCGCCGTTGCCGGGGATGTTTGCTAGTAGTTAGCGTTGTTTTTCGTTTTTGGGCTTAGTTTAGTTAGTTAGTTTTTAATTTTCAACATTTTGTTTTATTTAGGTTAATTTAGACTAATTTCTTGTTTTTGGTTGTTTGCTAGTGACGTGGATTTATTGTCGCGTACTTCACAAAATTATTTATTTATATTTAACCTCTAACCACAGAAAATATAGTAAAAGGTGTCAATCCCACAAGGAACAAGGTAGGATTCTGTCGAACGCTAGCTAGAAAAGTAGTAAAATAGGCAAGTATAGAAAAACAATAGAGTTATAGCAGTTGAGTGAGTTCAAAATAGAATAATAATATAAAACAAGAAACAGAGGTTAAAAGGCGGGATTTCCATTTTCTTCTTGGAGATAGAGGCTTTGATTGTGATGTTCTTATGCCAGGTAACAGTTTTAAGCACCTAACCACCAGGACTGGACTATCGAGTACTTACTATCCCAAGTTTGTCTCACCTTCGTGTAACACCTGTGTCACTTACTCCATGGTGCCCTATCACCGCCGTGAAGTCCCTGTTCACACTAAGGCACTTCGCCTAGCACAGTTACTCTCAAATGGACTCGACCCCATACCAAGACAACCACACACTAGGACTAGTACTTCTTCTAAACCGACAACTCCTACGTTATCATCAATTAAGATCTCACGAAAAAGATTAGATTCAGTCTCTATACTATTCCCAAAGGGCTTAACGCATTGTCATGATAAAGTGCCAAATAGGTCCGATCCCACTACCATACTCATTCAGTTAACTAGCT
This sequence comes from Knoxia roxburghii, assembly GCA_030378225.1. Taxonomy (NCBI): domain Eukaryota; kingdom Viridiplantae; phylum Streptophyta; class Magnoliopsida; order Gentianales; family Rubiaceae; genus Knoxia; species Knoxia roxburghii. The sequence continues at coordinate 35,054,436 of CM059420.1, read as the reverse complement.
ATGGACCACAAGACATAATAATAATCACAAACGAAATGAAAGCCCAAGTACAAGATGCACAAATCAAATTCCATAACAAGATTAACCGCTAATAAACCCGATAAAGGAAATACACACACATTATCCTAAATGCGGTGAATAATATGCATGCAAACAGAGATATTGGCAAGCACAAGCACACATATGGAATCTAATTCAACACATCTTTGTAAATAGGACTTCTACCTGCCTCTATTCCATTAAAGGGGTGAAAATTCCTAAAAGATGCGTAGAACCTCATCGGTTCTTAGCTAAAAATATAAAATAAAAGAAACCAAAAGAAAATAAGTTTCGGATAAAAAATCTCATGTTAAGTGTCTACAAGAGAAAAACTCCGAACTCACTTAAGTCTTACATCCTACAACTATTTATAGAAGAAAACTAAAGGAGTAAAATGTAAGATGGCTATTTTAGGAATTCCAAAATTTTTGCTTTGGCTCCAAGTTTTGTAGGGTAGCATCTTCCAGGAAGGTGGCTGACAAAGTAGTTAAGGTCTGCAGACTGCATACTGGACATCCTTTTTCATCATGCTTTAGCTTGCCGATGTTCTGGTCGTCCTTTCGATCACGCCTGCAGCTCATGCCTATGTACTAGTTGTCTTTCTGGTCCTGCTCGTAGCCTGTGCCGGTGGTGGTCATCTGACGCTCAGCTGACATTGGCATTCGCTGAGGGTCACTTGAGAATCTTCTCTCAGAATCACCGTACGACACATGCTTTTCAGACGCTACAGTTTTGGGTCGTCATCTTCTCACGTTCACTCGACGCTGGCATTCATTGGTCGTCAGGTTTTCACGCCCAAGTGGCACTGTCGTGAGTGAACTGTGATCTCCTTGTTAGTGTGAATACTGAAAGTTTCGCTTGTATGAACACTATTTCCCAGTTTATATATCGATTGAAATTGAGTTAGTTAATTGTGTCATATTTACATATGCAGTCCTTTTACATCATATAACTAGACGATGAGGTGTTAGGTCTGACACAGTAGATCTCATCGTTGGCTAAAGTTATTTTATATAAACTAGGCTCGTGACTGAGATAGTTTTGGACATACTGTCGATTTAAGTCATTGTGTGATTCTGAAATTGGTTTGTCTAAACTGATTGAATCATATAGATATGTTTGGGGCATATTAAGCATGACCGATTAGGATTAAATTAACTTGTACTGATTTATCGAAGTTAATAAACCTAGTATTCTGTCTCTTAATCCCTATATGAGGATAAGCACGAGGATTGAACATAGTTTGCTTTGATCTACCAAAGAGTGCGGTCGCTTAAGGCCTATAGTCTCGATAGGTTGGGTGAGCGTGTGTAGTTGCTTGGTGTGCTGTTGCGAGTCGGAAGGAAACAGTGTACCGGTACGTCCGGGGTGATGGTGCTCTGGAGATGAACTTGTAAAGTTTATTATACTAAACCTGGCCGGTGGACTTATGTCCTGTATAATAATAAAGTCGAGTGGTACTAATCTCAGATGAGAAGAAGTTGATTAATTGATTTATCAGTGAATTAATAAATCGACGAGCATTATATCTTTGACACGGAGAGATAAAGAATAATTAATTAAGTGGAACCGGAAGCATTGTTTGATTTGGGAGGTAGTTCCATAATTAATGCATTAGTGGTACGATTAAGTATGTGTTGGGTAATTGGCAAGGGTAGATTTAATTAATTTGGCAATTAATTAATACTTGTATCATTTGGTTGTGAATCAGTCTAGGAACGAGATAGAAGTAAAACACAAACCCAACAAGAAGGCTAAACCCAAGCCCACTTGAGGTCTCTCTTGTAGCTCTATATAAGACACAAGAATAGCCCCAGAAGATATACAACAGTCATAATTGACAAAACACAGAAAACTTAGATAGAGAAAGTTAGAGAGAGAAAGTTGGGCGCAAAACCCAAGAACTACCCGGTAAGCTTTGTTGAGCGGCGGTGGCGGATTCCATCTAGCGGCGGCGGTGGTTGAGCTTTCATTGGCGGCGGCGCGTGAATCGGCAAGTGACGGTGCATGAGTTTACGACGGGCGGAGGCTTTGTTTTTCGAGCAAGTGTTTCGTGTTGTTTTCTGTAGGGGTTTATTCTGTCTGTTTGTTAGATCGTTGCCCACACCATGTACGAACAAGTCTAAGAGAATACAAGAGACTTCTCGAGTAATCTGCTTCAAAGGTCAATTCTTAATCTTCCGCTTTATTTAAGATATTGTTATTGTTGTGTGACAAATTCGAACAAGGTAAACCAAGATCCTGTGTAACGGTATTTCAAAAGGGTTTGGGCCTGAGAGGAAGTTTCCGATTCGGATTGCACGAAAGTGAAAATTTTCAAATTGGGCCCGGACAGATAATTCCTTTAATTGGTATCAAAGCTAAGGCTTTAGATTTGCTCTTGTTCGGTATGTTACATGGTTTTTGCAGATGGTTTTGTTATCCCAGCTATTATGGTTTATTGTGTTTGTATTTTATTAAACCCTGGGACATGTCCAGGTTGGGTTTTTTTGATATGAATGCTTGTAATAGTAAAATCACGAGCTAGAAGTCGTGTAGAATTAGATTAAATCTGTAGTAGAATTATATCTATGTAATTTTTCATTTTTATTTTCCTAGAAAATTTAGCCTTGTATTTAGTAAAATATGTAATCGAAGATGTTGTTGTGGGCAACTTGAATTTATGAATTTTTTAGTTTAACGCAATTTGGAAGATTCCAAGGATTGCATCGAAAACCAAAAAAAAAAAAAACTGGGCAAATTGTAAGAACACCAAATAACAAGTGGGAGTAGAGTAGGAAACCCGGAGACAGCTTGGGGTGGGGGCGGCGCTGGCAACTCAAGCCGGCAGATGAACCGCCGGCGCAGGCAGCATCGTCTGCGGAGCCAGGCTCGACAGTTGCTGTGCGCAGCCCGTGATGCTGTGCGCGTGGCTCGTTCTTTGGGATAGTTTCGAGATCTTAGGTTCATACCCAATCCATCAGAGTGACTTGACGAGACACTCGAAAAAGGCAGCAGATGGAAGCTATAATTATGAAGACCATAATAGTCAGGAAATTTAATTATGCTTTTATTTCCCGCATTTATCGTTTTATTTGTTGAATGTATGTTTTAATTTGTGCTTTAGTTTTAATGCATGATTAAAACATATGGGTTTTAGATTGCGTATAATTTAGGATAGTTAATGGCATGTTAAAACTGGAAAAACCCTCGTTACAAGAATCTAAGTAGGAACGGGTTGGTTTATAATCTCATGGCCTCCATTACGGATTCATAAGTGATGTAGGTTGACTTCAAAGTTGGTATTAGGCCCTTCCTCCAAATCGGAGGAGTCAAATCTGCGGATCACTAGAATGAATTTATAAGTAGATGACCATAGTGAATTAAGCTGGAGAAGTGTGATACCCTCTCCATCTGAGGCGCATCATCTGAGATAATAAACTTAGAAGTCATGTAATGGCATACACTTTTTTTATTTGTAGTATTCCTCCCATCGAGGTTATGCTGCTTTTGTGTACGGCTAAAAGCACCGACTATTAGTCTCATTGGTCAATAGGTCATTTGGTCAAATAATGAGATTAATGAACTAGGTTCTTGTCGAACGAATGTGGCCTAACGTAAACGTCCACGCTATCGTGGCTTGCTTGAATCCCGTGAATGCGATGTCAGTGGATTAAATTAATTATATTGTTTGAGGGAGTCAATTTTTTAAAATTTATTTGTTTTATTTTCTAAAGTATTTTTTGTTTATTTATTTTCAGTAATTCAATATGACGTTCAATTCACTAGCCGCTATTCTAAAAGATAACAAGTTAACTAGAAAAAATTGCATAGATTGGAAACATAATTTGGATATTGTCCTAATGGTTGAGCAGTACAAATTCGTGCTCATTGAGGTATGCCCAGAAACGCCTACCGACGAGACGACTGACGGGGATAGGGAGGGCTATTAGAGGTGGAGAAAGGTTGATGAAATGGTGCATTGTTACATTCTGGCTTCTATGTCGAATGTTCTGCGACATCAGTATTAGTTGATGATCTCTACTTTTGACATGATGGCTAATCTTAGGCAAATGTTTGGTCACCAAGGTCGAGCAGCTAGGCAAGTGGCCATGAGAAAGATTATGAATACTAAAATGGCTATGGGTACTCATGTGAGAGATCACGTCCTTAAGATGATGAGTAACATTAACAAAATATAGGTGGTGGGAGGCGAGATTGATGATGAAACCAAAGTCGATAAGGTCCTCCAAAGCTTGCCTCAAAGTTTTGAGTAGTTTCGGCTAAACTATAACATGAATCAGAGAGTGTATAGTTTGTCCGAGCTCTTGGTAGAGTTAGTGTCAGCTAAAGGCCAGTTTCAAGAAAAGAATCAAGCTTTACTCACAGTTAAGGCTTCGGGATCCTCTTCTATGCCTAAGGCTGGAAAGAAGAAGAAGAAGTCTAAGGCAAAGACACTGAATCATACGCCTAAGCCTAAGATCACAAAGAAGAAGTCGAAAGGCAAGTGCTTCAAGTGCGGTTAGACGGGACATTGGAAATCAGATTGTCCAAAGAAAATAGGTACGACTATTTCTGCTTAATTATTGAGACATATTTAGCGGTGATTCTCACAAATACCTGGTGTGTAGATTCAAGCACCACTGATCATGTTTGTAATTCTTTGCAGGGGTTTCGGGTAATCCGGAAGCTTAGAGAAGGCAAGATAGAAGTCTACTTGGGCGACACTACAAAAGTGTCAGTAGTTGCAGTGGGAGAAGTAGCCTTAAATTTTGAAAATTATAGTCTAGTTTTAGATAATTGTCTTTATGTTCCTAGTTTTAGAAAGAGCCCTGTTTTAGTTTCTAGACTTTTAAAGAATAGTTATAAGTTTGTTTTTTCTAATAAATCTGTATTTGTTAGAAGAAATGAGAAACTTATTTGTTCTGGTTCATTAGTAGATAATTTCTTCATTTTAAAACCAACTTCTCATGTTAAATATGCAACTGCAATTCAAACATCACTAAACAATAATAAGAGGAAAGAACATTCTGAAATAAATCAAACATATCTTTGGCACCTTAAATTAGGTCACATTAACCTTAGTAGGATTTAGAGGTTGGTCACATATGGACCTTTAGATTCATTAGAGGTTGACAACTACTTGACCTACGAATATTGCTTGGAAGGTAAGATGACCAAGAGACCTTTTAAGGCGAAGGGGGTATAGGGCCAAAGAAGTGTTAGAGTCGGTTCTTTCTGACTTGAGTGGACCTATGTCAATTCAAGCAAGAGGTGGTTTTGAGTATTTTGTGACTTTCATAGATGGCTACTCGAGATATGGGTACATTTACGTGATGCGCCACAAATCTGAGTGCTTTGACAAGTTCAAAGAGTATCGGGCATATGTGGAGAAACATCATGGTAAAAGTATCAAGACACTGCGATCAGATTGTGGTGGCGAATATCTTGTAGGTGAATTTAGGGACTACTTGTTGGAAGCGGGAATTCAATCCCAGTTGTCTACACCTGGCACACCCCAGCAGAACGATGTGGCAGAGAGGAGAACAAAACTCTTATAGAAATGGTTAGATCTATGATGAGTTATAGTGAATTGCCAAATTCATTTTAGGGTTTTGCCTTAGAACAACGGCTTACATTCTTAATCTTGTACCATCTACAACTGTGTCTTCAACCCCTACGGAGCTGTGGACAAGATGCAAGCCTAGTCTGAGACATCTCAGAATTTGGGGTTGTCCAGCACATGTGCTTAAGGAAGATACGGGTATGTTAGATTCAAGAACATAAATAATGTTGTTTGTAGGTTATCTTAAAGGTACGAAAGGTGGTTTATTTTATAGTCCTAAAGATCAGAAGGTGATAGTTAGCACTAACGCCAGATTTCTTGAGGAGGATTATATTTTAGATCACAAGCCCAGTAGTAAGATTGTACTAGAGGAACTTAGAAGAGAATCCATGACTTCCATACCACCAGTACAAGTAGATACACCACAAGACACTACACAAACTATCACAGAAAATGTGTCTACACTAGTAGTGCCTCGTCACAGTGGGAGGGTTGTGAGATAGCCCAACAGGTTCATAGGTTTGGGAGAGTCCTCAGACTTGATCCCTAGTGCGCATGAACTGGACCCGGTGAAATATGATGAGACACTCCGAGATAAAGGTGCAGATTTTTGGCAGAAAATGATGTTATCTGAGATGGGGTCAATGGACTTTAATAAAGTTTGGGAGCTTGTAGACTTGCCTGATGGTTTTCGACTAATTGGGTATAAGTGGAACTACAAACGCAAAAGAGGACCGACGAAAATGTTGAAACCTTTAAAGCTTGGCTTATGGCGAAGGGGAACACTCAGAAAGAGGGAGTCGATTATGAGGAAACCTCTCCCCAGTAGCTATGCTTAAGTTGATCCAGATTCTCTTGGCCATTCCTGCTCATTCCACTCATTTAGATTATGAGATTGGCATATGGATGTCAAGACAGCTTTCCTTAACGAAAGTCTTGAGGAAACCATCTTCATGAAGCAACCAGAAGGATTCATCGCTGAAGGCCAAGAGCATAAGCTTTGCAAGCTTAAGAGGTCCATTGGACTTAAGCAAGCATTCAGATCTTAGGACATCCAGTTTGATGAGGTAATCCAATCTTACAGATTTACTCAGTGTTTGGATGAGCAATGAGTGTATCGTACACATGAAAGAAATACGGTGGTGTTTCTTGTACTTTACGTAGATGACATTCTACTTATTGGCAACAATAAGAAAGTGTTATCAGACGTAAATATATGGTTATCCAAATAGCTCGATATGAAGAACTTAGAAAAAGCTGGATATATCATTGGGATCAAGATCATTCGAGATCGTAGGAAACATTCATTGATGATTTCCCAGGCTTCATACATTATTCTGGCTCGTTTTAACATGCAGAACTCCAAGAAAGGTTTCTTACCTTTCAGACACAGAGTGTATCTATCTAAAGAGCAGTGTCCAAAGACACTTGAGAAGATAGAAGCCATGAAGAAAGTTCCTTATGTTTCGGCAGTAGGAAGTCTCATGTATGCCATATTATGCACGAGGCCTGATATTTACTTTGTAGTAGGCATAGTCAGCAGATATCAGAGTAATCCTTGAAAAACTCATTGAGAGGTTGTGAAACACATACTCAAGTATTTGCATCGAATAAGAGACCATGTCTTGGTCTATCAGGCGCATGAGCTAGTGCCAAGAGGTTACACAGATTCAGATTTCCAAAGTGATAAAGACAAGAGTAAGTTTACCTCTGGTTTTGTGTTTACTTTAGGAGGTGGAGCCAATTGGCAGAATGTCAAGCATAAATGTATGGCGTAATCTACCATGAAGGCTGAATACGTTGTAGCCTCAAGGCAGCGAAAGAAATGGTATAGCTCAAAAACTTCTTAGAGGACTTAGATGTGATTCCTGAGTTGCCGAGATCTATCACAGTATACTGTGATAACAATGGTGCAGTAGCCAAGTCAAGGGAACCACGAGCCCATAAGGCGAGTAAATACAAATAGTACAAGTACCACATAATATGAGAAATCATTAAACAAGGAGATGTAGTTGTGGCTAAAATAGCTTCAGCAAAAAACCTTACAGATCCTTTCAAGAAGACATTGACTGCAAAAGTCTTTGAGACTCACATGGAGGGCATGGGAGTTAGATACTTAGTTGAGTCTTGAAAGTTCTCTAGATGTTAGGTGACCTGCCTCCAAAATATACCTTTTTATTACCTAAAATTATGCATGTTTAGCTTAGTTTTGGTTGATTTTCAATAAATATGACATCTTTTATAAGCTTTCAATGCACTTATAGTTGGATTTGCATAGTTTTGTAGTAAGGAGGCACTTTGGAGATTTTGGATAAAACTTAAAGACTTTTGCTGGAAAAAGGAAGAAATCACGCAATATTGAAGCTTAAAGAGAAAGGACAAAGTGGGGAATTAGATCTTGAAGAATGTTACAAATAAGGAAAAAGAAAGAAGGGAGATTGTTACAAAGATAAAGAAAGAGTGGGACAATAAAACATTGAAGCATTCGAATGAAGTGTTTAAGGAATTGGTGAAAGAATCTCTCAATGTACAAAAAGAGATATTAGCCATAATATGACAAGAGAGGAATTACTTTTGTGATTTTTCAAGAAGAATTTATGAAGTGGAAAGAAATGATGAGGGGATGGAATTTAGGGAAGCTCAAGCATGGAGGAATGTGGAAATGTCACCACATCAAAGAAATGAGGAATTGGATAAAGAAGTAGACATTGACAAATTAGTGAAGAAGCAAAGAATGAAGAAGTTTAGGTTGAGAAGAAAGAAAACAAGAGATAGACAAAGGGAAAAGTTCAAAGAAATGAAAGAGAGCTTGATGAATAGTCATGAGGAAAGTGCATCTATTGAACAAGACACAAGGAGTTTCGAAGGTTCTTGAGTCCATACCTCAAGACAAGTCTAGTCGGAGACTTTAAAGTCCAAAGCACTTATTGGGAGGCAACCCAAGCATTTTTAGCACTTTTTAAGTCATTTTCTAGTTTTTAGATTTTTAAATTTTTAAATTGCTAATAAGTCATGGATTTCAAGGTGATTTTTGAGTATGATGTTTTTGAACACATTCTTGTGTTGTAGGTACATGATTTGGTGCAATTGGATTCTGTAAAAGTCAAGTGGAAGCAATTTTGTGAAGATTGAGAAAAAATAGCACGACAGAACCTTTGTGCAACCGGGTTTTCGCCAGCTCTAGGCGTCCACCAGGCTCCAGCACCAAGTTGCCGTCATGATCTGAAGGCGGTATCAGTAGCTCCTACTTGACACCGCTTCAGCGCCCAGATCCCTTGTTTAGCATTTATGATGAAAATGAGGTACCATGGAGTTTGAAACTTCCATTCTACTTACCTAAGACTTCCAATACTTCCCTGAGCATGAATGAGAATTATTTACACTTTCAATGCATCCAATTCATGAATTTGAGATTTGAGATTCTTCATTTTTAGTAATTTTACATATAACATTGTAGCTTTTAAGTTCTCTGCAGATTTCAAGCATTATACAAAATCAAGAATCAATGGTAAAAGTATAGATCTGCCTTGTGCTTAAATTTTCCAAAATGGATTTATTAAACTGTGCATAGTCTTATGCTATGTGTGCTTTACATGATTGAATGAGTTTATAATGGATGAATGTATAAATTTTTCAACCCTGTATGTTTTATATGTTCTAATCTTTATTATTTGGAGTTTTAATGTTATAAAACATACATAAATTGTGCTTTAATGAATGAAAAATCATGTGTTCTTATGTGTAGATTAATCATATCATTAATTAACATGTCTTGTGGTGTTTTATTGCTTATCGCTGCTATTTTAGTGAATTGAATTGGCTTATATTTACTGGCCCTGATGCCAGGAGGCGTGCTGGCACCACGCCTTCATGCCGCAAATACTGGCGACCGCCAGGCACCAACACTTGTTGGATGCCAATCTCTGAGGTATACTGAAGCCATTCTTTTATTTTTAAAAAATTTACTAATTCGTTACAATTTTCAGGACATGGTTAATTCAAGAAGTAAGAAAGAGGAAGGATGAGCTATAACGGAAAGAGAGGAAGCTTATAGAGTGATGCACTATCGGTTTTAGTTCCTTTACAACAAGAGTTTGAGAATCCTTACCACTATTACTTTCTTGCTACATTTTTTTGACACTTTGCAATTTAAATATTTTTATTTGCTTTGGTGTGTTTGCTTGCTTTGGTGTGTTTATTTTTAAGTTTTTAATTTAAGTGTAAGTGATTTACATTGGGTATTTGGCTAACATTATATGGGCATGAGCTTAATTGTGATAAATCAATCCAAAGAAAAAGAAATTCGTACCCCATTGGCCCACTTTTGTTTTGTCTTGATACATTGAGGGCAATGTATATTTTAAGTGTGGGGGGGTAGATAAACATAAGTTGTTATAAGTATTCATTCTTGCTAATTGAGAAACTAATAGTGAAGATAAGTCCATTTTGTGGTTAATTTTCAAAAATTTGTTATATTTTGGATCTTTGTTAAAATTTTTCCAAAACAAAAGAATCTTTTCAAGCTAGTTTTGTGTATTTTCATTGCATGATTGGTGGAAATATGATGGAAATGATTGAGCATTGATAGGTATGATGTGAGTTCTTAGTTGACATCTTGAGATGTAATCACATTTCAACCCTTGATTTTATGTGAGCATATTTGAGCCTTTATTGAGCATTTCTTATTTTCTTGCTCATTTTTCTTTGGTCGTGTGGTTTGTCCTGCATGAATGGTTGAATCTAGAACTTGACTTTAGCATACATATCAAGACCTTTTACATGTTTGTGATACATTGAAGTGATGAATGCAATTACTTAGCTTTTGTTTTTACCTTTTCCTTGCTTTACATTACCCGTAATCATCTTTATCCCCTTAGGCATAACCAAGTTGAGTCCCATCTTTTTCTTTGTTTTCTTTTTATCCTAATAAGCCAACTTGAGCCTTTTTCTTTGTTAAAGCCTTGTTTTTGGACCCTTAAAGAGTTTGTATGTGATTGGATGTGGAAATGAAAAATAATTAATGAATTCTAAGTTAATAGTTTTCAGTTTTTAGTAGTTTCTAAAACAAAGATTTCAAAAAAAAAAAAAAAAAGTTTGAAGAAATAAGAATGGGGAAGTAAAGGACATCTAAACCTTAAACCTCCATTAGTAGCTGAAGAATCCAAGTAGAAGTAGTTGATGAAACATCCAATTAATGCAAATCTCTTTACGATAACTCTAATTTTCAGGCCTTGACATTTTCTTGTCCTTAGCCAATTTTCTTAGCCCCATTTTACCCTAATAAAAGTCTCTTGGTCAATGTGTTTCATTCACAATAGGCGGGTGGCAAGGTGATCTTGAGTCAAGCTTATGGTTGAAGATCTTTCATGCAATTGACTTGAGCGTTGTAGAAAATTTCAAAACCTATACACTTTGAGCGTTATTGAGTGTATCATTGAAAGTGTGAGGTGATGAGATCAATTGATGTTGATAGAGAATCCATATCATGCTTGTCTTGCTTAATTATGGAAGTTATATGATATCATGAGTGCAAAGTGAGTGCATGATTTTTCATGTTTAGCTTGGAGGGAGAAAAAACCATCTTAGAGCTGATTATTTTATTTTGGACTCACTTTCTATTTATTTTCTTGGTTAGTTTGCTTGAAGACAAGTAAAGTCTTAAGTGTGGGGGTGTGACGTGACTCAAAAATATATCTTTTTTATCACCTAAAATCATGCATGTTTAGCTTACTTTTAGTTGATTTTCAATGAATATGACATTTTTTATGAGCTTTCAATGCACTTATAGTTGGATTTGCATGGTTTTGTAGTAAAGAGGCACTTTGGAGATTTTTGTAAAACTTAAAGACTTTTGCTAGAAAAAGGAAGAAATCACGCAATATTGAAGCTTAAAGAGAAGAATTTGGAAATAGGGCAAACTGATTAAGACTTCGAGTCCGGCATCCATATGGCGTCAATTCCTGATTGCCGCCGACCTCGGCGTCACCATGGCGCCACCGCCTAGTTGTCTCCCAGAAATTGCTGCTGAAAGTCCAACTTTACAATTGGTGTGACTTTTCTTATGTAATTCCAATTTTAGCTTCTGGAACCTTTCTTAATGGCCAAGGCCCCTTGTAAAGACACATACCATTACACCTTAGTGTGTTTTTCATAGTTTAGAGAGAATAGCTTAGTGAGGAAGAAACCCACACTTTCTCACCTTTTCACACACACACACACACACACTATGAATTCTCTTAGAACATCTATGTTCTAAGTAGATTCTAGGGAAATCTACCATTCTAAGTGATAGGGGGTAGTGGATTTCCAATAGATGTTGAACAAGCTAATGGATTTAATGAAAGATTTGTGTTTCTTTATGGTGGAGGTTCTAAGAATTGAGAGTTGTCTTGCATTATGGATGCTAAGACCTCACCTTTCTTACTAATCCAGTTATTTCTAGATATTCTTAAATTTCCATGTGGTTTTTGTTATACTCTTTGGTTATTCATGCATGTTGTTAAGTGGGTTTCATGCAAAAATTTATTAATTCATGTTTATAAATATGAAAGTTGCCTTGCTATTGATTTATATGTTGAATCTACTTTATTGCTGAGTATTGTTGTTGGATTATCTACTTTGATGAGCATGTGATTGAGACAATAGTGATGTTGTGTGTTACAAGTTTCATGATTTTATATTACAAGTGGAATGGAAGTGAGTAATTTTACTCGATCTTAAGGAAGATAAAGTAGAGGATCGATAATAGATAGGATTGACGACCCATTTTCTATTATTGGCTAGTTTTAGCCTTTATATTCCGGTAATGATGGCATTAGGGTGTCCATGAACAATTGCTTGATATTTTGCTTACAATATCTCCTTGGATCTTGGATGTGATGTGATTTTCTGCCTTTTACCCATATTATCTTTTATTTTCTCTATTTTGTTCCTTACATGACTTTTACCAAATCATTATCTTTTACTTTGTTTTGTTAGATTCTTAGACTATTAAACTGCTAGAAATTGTAGTAAGTGAGGACTCGAACCTAATAACCATTTCATTCAAGACCACAAATTTCATGAGAACGAAACCTTAAGTACAATAGTTTTAGTATTTTTGTTTTGATTATTTATAAATTTTATTTTGAAGTGTTTGCCTAGAGCTTATAAAATGACAAGGACACGTCATTAGTGTAATAACGGGTTAGTGTATTAAACGAGTTATGTATATACTTTCAGCGTAGTTTTTAGTATTAGTGGGAGATTGTTAGTGTGATTACTGAAAGTTTCACTTGTATGAACACTATTTCCCGGTTTATATCGATTGAAATTGCTTTAGTTAATTGTTTCATATTTACATATGTAGTTCTTTTATATCGTATGACTAGACGATTAGGTATCAGGTCTGACACAGTAGATCTCACCATTGGTTAAAGTTATGGTATATAAATTAGGCTCGTGAGTGAGATATTTTTGGATATACTGTCGGTTTAAGTCATTGTGTGATTCTGAAATCAGTTTTTCTAAACTGATTGAATCATACAGATATGCCCGGGGCATATTGAGCATGACCGATTAGGATTGAATTAACTTGTACTGATATGACATAGTTAATTTAAACCTAGTATTCTGTCTCGGTAGGTTAGGTACGTGTGTTTAGTTGCTTAGTGTGCTGTCACGAGTCAAAAGGAAACTGTATACCGGTGGGTCCGGGGTGATGGTGCTCTCGAGATGAACTTGTAAAGTTTATTATACTAAACCCGGCCGGTAGACTTATGTCCGGTATAATAATAAAGTCGTGTGGTATGATTAATTATGTGTTGGGTAATTGACAAAGGTAGATGTAATTAATCAAGCAATTAATTAATCCTTGTGTCAGTTGGTGTGACTCAGTCTAGGAACGGGATTAGAAGAAAACCCAAACCCACTTGAGGTCTCTCTTGTAGCTCTATATAAGACACAAGAATAGCCCTAGAAGACACACAACAGCCACAATTGACACAACACAGAAAACTTAGAGAGAGAAAGCTAGAGAGAGAAAGTTTGGCACAAAATCCAAGAACTTTCGATAAACTTTGTTGAGTGGTCACAGCGGTTGAGCTCTCTTTGGCGGTGACGCATGGATCACCAGCTGCGGCGCTTGAATCGGCAAGCGGCGGTGCATGAGTTTAAGGCGAGCGACGGCTTTATTTTCTGAGTAAGTTTTTCGTGGTGTTTTCTATTGGGGTTCATTCTGTCTGTTCGTTTGATCGTTGCCTACATAACGTTCGAACAAGTCTAAGAAAATACAAGAGACTTCTCAAGTAATCACGCTTCAAAGGTCAATTCTTAATTTTTCGCTTTGTTTAAGATATTGTTATTGTTGCGTGACGAATTTGAACAAGGTAAACCAAGATCCTGTGCAATGGTATTTCAAAAGGGTTTGAATCAGATTGCGCGAGTGTTTGGTCCTGAGAGGAAGTTTCCTATTCGGATTGCAAGAAAGTGAAATTTTTCATATTGGGTCCGGATAGATAATCCCTTCACTCCTCACTCTCAGAGTTAGCTACTTCTCCTTAATAGAGTCTTGACTTTGTCCTTGTCGCGTCCAGGAGACGGTGTCGGGGTCTGGACGTCTATTGATCACATCCACCGAACACTGGCGTCAATTGGATGTCAAGTATCTCACGTCAATAAAAATTCATCATTGATGGCCGTGTCCTCTGCTACCTCGAGCTTCTTCTAAAAATTTGCAACTCTGCTCCAGAAGCTCAGTCCTTAGTGCAGTTTTCTCTAGTCTTCACTTTTTCTATTATTCTCCTGAAATTAGCCATAATTAGAATATTTACCACCAAGGTAGACAAAAAAAATCTATCTAAAGAAGGCTTATACCCGTGCTAAAAACATACGAAAATAGATGTGAAGTGATTCACATCACACCTCCACACTAAAGACTTTGCTTGTCCTAAACCAAATCGATTACAAAATCAGAGATGAGTAAGTTCACAAAACAGTTTCATACTCTAATATTTTCCATTCAATCCGTACATGAAAAGCCAAGCTTAAGTATCACATTATAATACAAGCATAGCATCGACAATCAGAATTATAACACACAAATTTCTTACCATAGCTACCACCTGTTGACTTGTCACCCTAACACTTAAAGGTTCGTTCAATATCACTTAAGGGGTTTAGGCTACTTTTGAAGAAATGTTAAGTCGATTATATGCATAAACTTCAACCATAGACTTGGCAAGACATCACTCCGCCACCAATCTATTGCATCCACAACATGTCAATCAAAAGGTCTATTATTGGGTAGGATAGGGATAAGGTCTGTAAAGAAATGTCAAGGCTTGAAAAGGTGGAGTTCAGAAAATCTGGAAGTTGCAATTTCACTTAAATCAAATGTATATAGGCCTTCCAAGGTGTGTTTTTGTACCTGCCTACTTTCACACTATTTTCATAACGGTACAAGGTTTAAAAGTCATTCACCTCTTTACTCACTACTTCTATTCTACTGCAAGGGTCCAAGGCTTAAAATTCCTTCAATTTCTTGCTTATTCACAATCAGATTTTTTTTTTTCAACTTACAATAAAAACAACACCAATTTATCTTGGCATTATTTTCTTTTAAGCAAAAATCGCAACTTCCGAATTAGGGTTTAGAATGTAAAGGCCGAAAATGAAGGCTAAGAAGGGTTATTTTGGGTAGGTGAGGTTAAAGAAAAAGTTGGGGCTCGAAGGGGTTAATCCTAAGGGTTGGTGAATTCGGGTAGGGGAAAGCAAAGAAGGGGTAGAATCAAGGGTTCACTAGGTGTCTTTCTCATTTTGACGCATCATGGACACGTGCATGGTCTTGTTATGTATAATCTAGCCAAGTTCTAGATTCATTCATGTATATAAGACTAATCACACAACAAAGAAACATGTGTTTTCAGTGAGACTTGACATGCTCTTGTCGTTCTAAAGTTTATTCAAACACTCAAAATAAAATTTATAATAAAGTAAAACCTAAACCACTCAACTATTGTACTTAAGGTTTCATTCTCATATTGTAGTTGGCTTGAATAATGATTGTGTGTGGGCTCGATTCCTTATTTACTACAAAATCTAGTAGTTCTAAACTAAAACTAACAAAACAATATAAACAAAGGGTAGATTAGTAAATTCAAGTGTAGTCATGCAAGTAAAAAACTAAAAACAAAATATAATAACAATGATAAAAAGCGGAATCATACTACCTCAAGATCCAAAAGGCTACTAACAAGCAAATAACATGCAAATGTGGGTAGTTAATACTTTCTATGAAAATCAATATTGCATCACAATCATGGTACTCAGCAACTAATGATCAATCTTGTTAATAAGTTCTCATTTGGGTGAATTACAAGATTGCTCAACACCTAAACATAAACCATCAACTAGACCCTCTAAGTTTATAATTCAAATAGGGTCGTCAATCCTATCCAATTATCAATCCTCTACACATGTCCCTTAAGTTAATTAAAAATCTTCTTAGTTACTTGGCAACATGACATGAGATTGTTAGGATCTAGGCATGATTTTTAAAAATTTAACGCAGTGGGTTCATGCCAATTTCATTTTAGTGTTAATTAATATACGTTCAAAACTTCTCACGGTTACCCTCGAAGTGTAATCGGTGGCCGTGTCTGGATTCTAGTTTGATGTTAGTCCAGATCCTTCCTCTCCAAGTATGTTGATCACCTCCAAAAAAACCTTCCTTGAAGAACTTCTCTACTTTCAAGCACCGAAGTTCTCACAAAATTGATGCTAGCCTTTTTCTTTTCTTTCCTGCAGAGTCAAAGTTTTGGGAGCTTTTTGGTTTTTCTTTTCACAAACGTGTTTGTTCTGTTCTGGTTCTGACTAAAAATATCCTGGGGATACATATTAGTCAGTTACACCAAATCAGTAATAATATTTAATAATATTAATTTACTGATTTGGTTTTTACCAAAATTATGGATCAACCCATTGACCCGTGGATCAGGCTGATGGGTCAAGAACCCCAATTGCAATTAGGTCCCTTGAGTTGTCAGCCTATCCCAATTATTCCTAATTAATACCACAAAACTTTAAATAATATTTAATTAAAAGATTTAATTAAATATTATTAATATAAGCATAACAATTATACTTAATGCAGGCAAGATTATTTATTCTGTATCATGTATCATCGAACTCTCTTATGTGTGATCCATAGGTCCATTCTAAATTGGCAAAAGATAATTCAATCTAATTGATTAATCCATAAGTCATTAGTGGTCTCTAATAAGATATAATGATTACCTAATTCAGAATAGAGGGTGAAAAGGTGATTCAACACAACCTTTAGAGCATACTACATATGATGCTCTACATTGATATCCCGTTTAGTATAAAGCATGGAACCATCATCCCTGTTTAGCTAAACATTTACTTGATCTCTTAGTGACACTAATAGTTTATCAAGCAAATGATAACGCTTATCATTCATTGGGCACGACCATGCACTTCTTAGTTTACTATCAAGTGGCCAAGATATCATCTCTCACTTAAAAGAGATTTGTAGTCTCATCATTTCACTCACATGTCTTAGCATGATTCATAGCATTCCCAATCATACCCGTATTTGACTACCTGTTACGGCCCCATTAGGACTATGTCAAAGTACACTACTCTTCACCTGAAACCATGTAGTGGCTTCTTGTTTAAGGATCCTATTATGAGTACTACTCAAAAGAATCACTCATGATGTAAGTAATCTATGGAGTATTTATTTTGGCGGATCAATCCAATGATATGTTTTCAAACATATTCGTTTATGTCTTTAGTTGATGTCACTACATGAAACTCTACCAACACTAAAGCACATACTAATCTTATCATATTGACGTTCCCACGTCAATAACCGACTAGGGATAGTTTTATCCTTAGAACCTTTTTTGGCTTAAGGGTTTCACAACCAATATACTCTTAAGGTTCATTTATAAGCCAATATTCTAGTACATGTGACGGATACTCTGGCTCAGAATACAAGTCAACAATGATAGCGACGTTGTCAGGCTGAGCTGCTTCTCGAAAAAAACCCTAAGTATGTCCCAACCTTTTGAACTATTCTCTCATTCTATCTCCCAAAGCATGAATTGAAGCAGCAAAATCACTTAACTCAAGAAAACACACTATTGTTTAGACCTCTTTGTGCGAAATACTATTCAGAGGATGGGTGATGGTTGGTGTTTGATTTAGTCAATACATGACAAGGCTTAATAGTTCAACCTAAACTATTGAAACCAACAAAAGGTTTGTGGGTTTCCTTGCAAGGACAACTCACGATCTCGCAAGATCAGTCAAAGTGATTTTAGGGGTGAGTTCACAACTCAGAATTCAAAAATTCAAGGAAAAATATCAATCAACTATATTCTAAATTTCGTGTATAGGGGGGCTTATGTAGGCAATTACAAGGGTACTATTCCTTTTTTAAAAAGGTAACCTTCAATCCTAGTTAGAGAAAGATTACAAAATAAAACCTATTACAACTCTTATTGGCTTCATGGATTTCGGCCAAGGAGAGAGAAAAACTCGACAAAAATAAAGTCCTAATTAGAAGGAAAAACTCCATCTATCATAGTTGAATTTTAATAGACTTACAAAACCTTCTAGTCTAAGGAAATGTAAAAAATAAACCTATTAGAAAGAAATTCCCCAGTAACAGTTGGGTGTAGGGAATGACTGTGCTTTGTAGTTAAGCCTTTAACTCTTTCAACCCAATCTCACCCTTTAGAAGGTGTTTCAGTCCACATTTACATTCCATCTGCAAGTCTATTATCGAATAATCTTGAGATGTTAATGGGCTTGGGATTCCAAGTTGGTAGATGGGCTTGGGCCTGTTGGGCTTCTTCGATCAGCAACTTCAAGGCTTCCTGATCCTTTCACCTGCTTTTCATTATAGGTCCAACAATATTTACTGATTGATCTTATTGGCACAGATCTGGATCCACAGTTAGGGTTTCCATGGACTCCCATGGGGAAATTCGTAACTAGGCATGTCCTGAAATTTGAACATACATATTGATGTCATGTGACATATCTTTAGACCCGTTTGAGGGGCTTGACCCATATATTAGCCCAGGTGTCTTTTAACATGATAAAATATTCAATCTCGGGTCATTCAGGGTCTCTTTGGGGCTCCCTAAATCAAAGCTGCGAAAATTCCTTGCAGTTTAGGGAGATGGTGCGCAGTTTTAACGGGAGTGGAGGAAGAGCTCTTGATGTTCACATCATACCCTCCATGTCAGAAATGATTCGTCCTCGAATCTGCATGGTTACACATTGTAACATTAGAAATATTGCAATGAACAGAAATAGACTTACTGAGTATCCTAGGCTTAGGACTAGTGAAACACATTTGCTTAATTCTCCGAATTCTCTTATACTTCTTGTTGAACCTGTTTTCCTGTGCCATACTGACAAGTTAAGATAATATGGTACATTAAAAAATTTAAGTAGACAACTATACTCTCCAATTCGGAAGATATAACTATTCACAGGGCACATCCAACGAGGAGCGAAAGTCTCACTGTACTATTCTTATAGGAAATAAGATTTTCACAGGGTGCATCATACAGCAAGGAGTGAAATTCGTTTCAAGCTATCTGGGTTTGTAACTTAAGTCTCCTTTTTGAACCTTAAAACCTGCGTAACACTGTGAGCAAAAATTGGAAAGGTAAATAAAAGGACCTAAGAAGACAACTATTAGCTCCCACAAGTGGGTTTCGCAACTCCTCTTAGGGAGAGGGGCAAAATTCTACTTTGAGCTATCTAGTGTTGTACAACTTTCAATGTACTAGCGGCGTGAAAACCTTCTTTTTTTCACTCTCTTCTTGCATTGTCTCTCGAGCTCTAGAAACTTGTGCAAGAAAAAATGGAAAAACATTAGCTTTCAAACCATTAAACATCAAAAAGTACCTGTTAGTCACAAGGTGACTCTTCTGTCAAATTCACAAGGTCTTCCTAGCTAAATATGACAGGTTTCCGTTGGTGCTATGTTGCAAAGCACTACGCTCTTGACTGTTTCACAATAGATCATAGTTATCGCTTGCTTCTGCACTGTGGAGGGCATTGCTGACGTGAGGCTAGAAGGGCATGCCTATTCCCTTCTTCTTTATCTCTATTAGTACCTCAATCTGTACCTCTAATAAAGACTTCATCATCCCTTGGCTCACCAAAATCATCAAACAATTGCAATCCTTTCCCTAGGCTAGTATCTTAGAAGGTTTGAACAACACGCAACACATGTGGTCGCTCAACTGGTGGGCAATCATGATGTAAAAAAAAGAGGGTTTGTCGAGTTTTCTCCTCAAATTCTTCACTGGTCTCTCCAACGAAGAACTCATCACCCTCTTCACCTCCGACAACTAGAGATGAAATAATAGCATATTACACGACACATGAGGACAGTGCTTGTGATGCTCGGGTAGCTTGCTTCCATGGTCTCTAATTTCCTAGTGGGATGTTCTGCATACAACAAAAACAACAGCACCAAGAGTAGACAGGAAAATGAGGTATTCGTAAAAAGAAAGGATAGTACTCCGCGTTTCTCCAAACTTCAAACGAATATATAAGGGATATTTACTTTCGAAAAAAATTCAAGAAATACTTTCTATCACTTATTTCGAAAATAATGAAAAGACTCTAAAAAGAAAAAGGATATTTACTTTCAAAAATTTCAAGAAAATCAATTTCTTATAACACTTGAAAATAATCAAAAGAGTCAACACTCAAAAAACAAAAAGATATTTACGTCTGATACTTTTAAGAAATCAAATACTCAAAAAATATTTGAAGGTAATGAAAATGACGCAAAAATCAAAAAAGGATAATTATTTTAAAAACTCAAGAATTAAATTCATAGAATCTTTAAAATAATAAAAACACACACAAATAAAAAAGGAAAAGAAAAATGATGGAAAAGCAAATAAAATACAAGGACGACAAAGTAGGTTACCTTATTGGCGCGCATGGCGTGAGCTTTGATCCCTCTTGGTCGCGCTTTGCGTGAGAAGTCAAACGGCTGCTCAAAAATCCTTTAGCGAGAATATTTTGTTTGTCGCAAAAGGTCTTTTTCACTACTACTGTTACAGTTGGCCTTAGACTTTTATTTGCAAATGAAAGGGTCACTATAGTTTCACTTGCGTGCTTTTCCACTTGAGCTACTCTTGAATTGTCTTTTATCCTACAAAAGAAAGTAGAACAAAAAACCAAGCGTAATATGACACTAAGACAAATAAACAAAACAAACAAAACATGACTCAAAACAACTAAAAATATAACACAAAAAGAAAACAAAAAGGAAAAGAAAGAAACAAATTGGCGTAATGCGCGACCATGAAATTTGGAGATTGTGATAGGTCGTGATGTCGCGGTCTCGTTCACGACTGGTCACTAGCTGTCCTTGTGCAGTGCACTTTTTGAGGTCAGGGATCAACGACCTAACCTTTATAGCGTTCAACCTTACAACTGGATCCCATCGATAACCTGTTTCCCTCAGGAAGGTACTGACTTGATGGTTTCTTTTCACACAAGACTCAAAACACAAAACAAAATACTCTAAAACACACAAAAAGGTGATATCAAGTGATACCAAAAATCAAAATCAAAACAAAGAACTACTTTGACTATTAAGATTAAAAAGTAAAAAATCTAACAAAACAAGTAAAAGCTAAAGACAAACAATGGTGACTTTAAAACAATTACTAATAGTAAGTAGATGCTTATAGAGTCACACAGAAACGCACAAACCAAAAGTAAGCAGGTAGTCTGTCGCAGTCAAACTATAACCAATCAGAACATGAGCTTGACTACCGGATGAGAGGAAGAATTTTATACACATATCGGGTAATATAACCTAGGGCAATTGACGACCCTTTTACTCCCTTTGCTGCTCAATTCAGGTGTGATCACTTCTATCTCAGAACTCTATTTGCTTCCTTACAAAACTTTATGAGCAACTAACTATGTCTTGTCTTTTACTTTACTTAGCCAAACTTTTGCAGAAGAGCTTTTCTTTTACAGAATTCATCAAATTCTTAAGATTGGATCTTTGGATCTTGCCTCTTCTCAATTCTATAGACTTTTCAGGGAGTTTTGAAACGATCAATTTAAGGCTAGGGGGAATTCAACCTCAAGCACTTAGCAGGTGGATTAGGTCTCAAGCTTCAAGTATTCTTTCAAGATCACAGTAAAATGGTAAAAGAACACCTACCACCTTTTAATCCGTGAATTCCGATGTTTCCCGTTGTACCGAGTATGAAAATATGTATTTCCACCTCTGAACATCCAAAACTCGTACTGCCTGTCAGAAAAAGAGTAAAATGAATTAAGTATGACAAATAATACTTTTCAAAACTATAATTAAAGCAAACAAGTAAAAAATTCAACAAAAATCACGCAGGGGAAATTTTGTAATTTTGGAAAATATTCGAACGGTTTTGTCTAGGGATAAAATTGACTTTCCCACTACTAGAACTTGACACTTACACAAATTAAACCTATAGGGGGACTTCTAAACTCAAATAAAACAAAAAACACACAAAATGACTCAAAAAAGAACAAACGCCTGGTTCCCTAAGGGGGCCTCAGACAATAGTTCTTACACAAATATTTGGACTGAAAACTGGACTGCTTTTCAACCAATGGAAAGCAAAAAACCTGCGAATTCATGAATAGTGAATTCAAAAAAGACCTAGATATTTGGATTAAAAATTGGACAAATTTTCTAACTAACGACAACAACACAAAACTCAAAAAATAGATAGAAAAATAGAACGAAACAACCTTTATGCTCTGATTTCAATCTGACGGATTATCTTTTTTGAAATTCAATTGAACGATGATAGCGATGCTATCAGGCTGACTTGCTTCTCAAAAAAGACCTAAGTGTGTCCCGACCTTTCAAACTATTCTCTCCATCTATCTCTCAAAGGATGAATTGAAGCGCCGGAATCGCTCAACTCAAGCAAAAACACTATTTTTTAGACCTCTTTGTGAGAAATACTATTCAGAGGATTGGTGATGGTTGGTGATTGATTTAGTCAATACATGACAAGGTTTAATAGTTCAACCTAAACTATTGAAACCAACAAAAGGTTTGTGGGTTTCCTGGCAAGGACAACTCACGATCTCGCAAGATCACTCAAAGAGATTTTAGGGGTGAGGTCACAACTCAAAATTTGAAAATTCAAGGAAAAATATCAAGAAACTATATTCTAAATTTTGCGTATAACCGGGGGGGGGGGGGCTTATATAGGCAATTACAAGGGTACTCTTCCTTTTCTGAAAAGGTAACCTTGAATCCTAGTGAGAGAAAGATTACAAAAAGAAACCTATTCCAGCTCTAATTGGATTAATGGATTTCGGCCTAGGAGAGAGAAAAATAAGACAAAAATAAAGTCCTAAAAAGCTTTCCCAGTAAAAGTTAGGTGCACAGAATGGTTGGGCTTTGTAGTTGAGCCTTTAATTCCTTCAACCTAATCTCACCCTTTAGAAAGGGGTTTCAGTCAATATCTACGTTCCATCTGCAAGTCCATTATCGAATAATCGCGAGACATTAATGGGCTTGGGCCTCTAAGTTGGTAGATGGGCTTGGGCCTGTTGTTGGGCTTCTTCGATTAGCAACTTCAAGGTGAGGATTTGGATCAGCAACTTCTATTCTAATAGAAGGTGAAGATTTGGATTGCCCAATTTGCATATTTTCACATATGAATCCATTGATTACACTTTGTGCACACATTGTCTGAAAAGGCATCATTCGTAAGTCTCTAAGAACAACAACAACCAATTGTCCAATGTGTCGTCGTCTATTGTCAGATTCTGACCTCTTCACTATCCCTTCAAAGCTTTTCCAGAAAGATAATGCTATTATATATTGTTCCTCTTCAACCAAAGTTTTTCTTCTTCTGAAATGTCTTTGTGAAACTCAAGAACAAAGCCCAACAACAAAATTGGTAATATTTTAACAGTTTTAGAAAATGTTACTTATACTTGAAGAGCCTCTAAAGGCACTTGGCTTCAAAGTATTGAGGTTAGATGGCTCAATAGCTGCAAAGAAGAGAGCTGAAAAGCTAAAATTATGCAAACGGTAGAAAAGTTGTGATACGAGACAAGCACGCTACACACTGCTCGGCAACTGTACATTGCTCAACCAGTGGGCGAATCGAATTCATTCTGTTTCTATGTAGTGTGGCGTCTACCAACCATATAGAGAAACAAATAAAAAACTGCCCACAAACTACATAGAAATAGAATGATTTGATTCGCCCGACTTGTCGAGCAACGTACAACGATCAAGCGGCGTGCAGCGTGCTTATCTCGTGTGATAACTTATTTACTGTTTACATGAATTCTTTTTCTTATCATTTATCTTACAAGATCTTCTATTATTGCTTCTGTGTGTGGTGAATAGACCTCTTCTCGAATTCAAGTGCTTCAAAAGAGAATCCCCTAGTATATACATACTTAGGCCATCGCCAAATGGGGAATTTCACTTTACTTCTCTATTGCAGTAGCAACATGTTTACTTTCTCTTTAGGCTATCGCTTGATTTCTCTACATTAAATAAAAATTTGCGCCCTATATGTGATATTACAACTAAATAGGGTAATTTACAATTAAAAGTCAAATAGATGAATGGAGAATGTATAAAATTTTATTTAAAAAATTTTCCGTTTTTAAATTTGTTTCTTTATACATCTTAATCGTTTATTTTGTTCTGTAAAAAATAATACAAAATCTTTTCTGGATTAAATTATTTTTACATAACAATTATATTCTCATATAAAGTAAGGTGTTTGTTTTTTTTAGACGAATCAATCATGTCTACATTGTATAAATTGGATAAGTGTGGTTCAGTAATTTTTAATATATTTTATTTTATATTTAAATATTATAATTAGTATTAAAACATAATTACATCTCACAATTTTATCGGTATCAAGAGTTTAAATTCCTTTGACTAGATTAAATAAATTAGCTACACATAATTAAAGCGCAAATAGAATTCATAATATAAAAATAATAATTCATTAATTTAAAGAAGAAAGAAAAGTACTAATTAGGTGGCCGCCGCACAAAACCTCCAACAAAAAACCAAGTCTGCGGTCCCCAGCTTTGTTGGTAGCCAAAAAACTTAGTCTCGGCAAGAATAAGCTACCTATTATATATACTACCTAATATATATATTTTCCTAATCCGGCGGCCCACTTAATTAAAATTCATAATAAGAATTCTTAATTTAATAATTAACTCCTACTTAGTTTTGGACTCCAATTAAATAATGTCAATCACAAGATTGGGTTTTAAAAATAAAGCCTACTTTGATATTTTTCTCCTTTTACAATTTCTTCAATGAGCCAATTTGATATCCTTCTATCCAACTCTCAACTTCTTCTAAAAATTAATCAAAAAGGCCTATTCCCCTCCATCAAAGCCCATATTTTCCTGTATACCAAAAACAGTCCATTAAACCATACAATTCATCTCATTTGCCTTAAATTTATACTAATTCTAACCATTAATTTCAAGCTCAATAATGACAAAAATATTAAATTAATAAAATTAATTTATTTGATGTTACATTAAACAAAACTACAAACGTCTATATAGCATTATAATGGCATATACACTAACATTATGGTGTGAACATATCAATATGGGAGTACTAATGTATGGGAAGAGGAAACAAGTCTTTCAGTCCTGGGTAGGCTTGCTTATCAGATAGGTTATTAAGTTATTGGATTTAATAAATTGGATTAACAAATTAATGAAATAAATAAACTTGCTTCACAAAATCCAATAACTCCTTTTTTTTTTTTTTGGCTGAACAGTCCAATGTTATAAACGACATGGACCGAAGGGCAGAACCCTTTCATTAGATGAAGAAAGAATTACAACAAGTTAAGATTTACATTTTGAGATCAACCCCTATACAAAAACAAAATAAGCTGTCCTGTCAAAAAAAGGGTGGTTGTCAAGTTTCAAGTCATAATATTGCTGATATATTGAAATCTGACCCATGATTACCGAATTCTCACTGTTGGAACTACTTCCTCATCCAGTTTAATAAGCCCTTTCAATCTTGGTGGCATAAGTCTAATTAAGGTAAAGGAAATAGCTGTACCTTCCGCCTTCCAAAAGTGCCAGAAAATCCGCCGGTTGTTACATTCCCTGAAGATGTGGTTGATTTCTGAGTTGCTCTTATGAATGAAATCATGTAACTCTTACAGCTCTTTCCTGTCCATCTACAGGAGCTCTTTTCCAGTGCTTATCATAGCTGCCAAGTTTGAATTATCTGTGAGGAAAGTGATGTTTGCTAATCTTTTTCTTCTGCAGTACCTTACAACATCTAAAATTGCTCTGATTTCAACCTTTGCAGTAGTAGTTTCCTGGAGAGTGTTTGCTTCTCCATAGATAAATACTCTAGTGTTCCTTCTCACAATGAAACCTGTTCCTCCTACCCCTTCTCTATTGCAAGTGTTGGAGTTGAATATATAAGTTATGCTTGTATTGTACTTTTTCCCAGTAATATATCGATTTATGTTTTGGTTATATCTTTTTGTGTATGATATGTCCATTTGTATTATGCAAGTAGATGATGAGGTGTCTGGTATGACACAGTAGATCTCATCATTGGTTGAAAGACATAATATATAAATGAGGTTCGTAACCGAGATAGTTTTGGACAAACTGTTGGTTTAGGTTATTATGTGATTCGGATAATTGGTTTGTCTAAACTAATTGAATCATATAGATATGCCCGGGGCATATTGAACTTGACATTTAGGAATGATTTATCTTGTACTGATTTAATAGACAAATCGATCCTTGTATTTTATCTCATAATCCCTAGACTCGAGCGGGCATGAGGATTAGACATAGTGTGTTTTGATATGCCAATGGGTGAGGTCAATTGTGGCCAATAGTCTCGGTGGGTTGGGTGCGCGTGTTTAGTTACTTGGTGTGCTGTTGCTTGTCGAAAAGAAACCATGTACCGGTGCGTCTGGGGTGATGGTGCTCCCGAGATGAGCTCGAAATGTTTATTATACTAAACTCGGCCGGTGGACTTATGTCCGGTATAGTAAAAAGATCGAGTGGTACTAGTCTCGGAATTAAAGAAATTAATTAATTAATTTATCAGTAAATTAATTTATAATTAACGAGCACTATATCTTTGATGTGGGGAGATTAATGAATATAATTTAATTAAGTTGTTCTGGAAGCAATTCTGGTGTATGATGGTAGTGCCAAAATTAATCCCTTAGTGGTACGATTAATTTTGTAATGGATTAATTGAATAGGTAGATTTAATTAATTGATTGATTAATTATTCCTAAGGGTTAATTAAGTAATTAACAAAGTGGAATTATTTAATTAATTAATTAAGTCTTAAGTTTCAATTGGAATTAGGAAATCTAGTAGGATTTGGTTTATCCTATCAGATTGGTTGCCTAATTGGATTTGGAAACTAATTCATTACCTAAACCCATTAGGAAGACCAATCCTAAACCAACTTGGAGTCTCTCTTGTAACTCTATAAATAGACAAGGGATTAGCTATTCAACATACACAATTCAATAGATTCATAATTCAAGAGTCTAGAGAGATAAAATTCTAGAGAGAGAAAACTTTCTCTCTCCTGAACGAATTTTATAGCTAAATTGCGACTAGCCTTGGGTTATTGTTGGCTGAATTTTTGCCTTCAATTGCCAGCTGCGTGTGTAGCTTTCTCTCTCTCCGAGCAGTGCGTTTGCAGTACGTGCTAGGTGCGGAGGTGCTAGATTTTTCTAGCAGGTGGATTGTGGTGAGTAGCTGATCAATTGGCTTCTAGTTCATTGCCCACACAACGTGAAGTCATAGTCTTGAGGCATATGAGAGAATCACCCAAGTCACACTTCAAAGGTATTTTTCTAAGGTTCCGCTTTAATTAGAAATTTTTGTTGCGTGGTAAATCGAGCAAGTGCAAACCCAGATCCTATGTGGCAAATCCTTTCAATTGGTATCAAAGCCTGGTTTAGGGGGTTCTATGCTTGTTCGATTTACTACATGGTTTTATTTGCAGGTGGTTAAGAATCCCGACTATTATGGTTACGTTTGTATGGGTTTTAATTAAACTCCGGGACATGTCTGGATTTAATTTTATTATGAATGTTTGTAATAGTATAACCATGTGCTGGAAGCCGTGTAGGATTAGATTAAATCTGCAGTAGGATTTTTTCTATGTAATTTCAATTCTTTAATTTTCCTATAATGCCTTGTAGCAGGAAAATTGTTTTTTGTAATCGAAGGCGTTATGGTGGGCGAGTTGGATTCATGGGTTTATGGGTTATCGTGAATTCGTAGAAACCCAGGAAAACACAGAACGAATTACAAGAAGACCAAATAGCGTGGGAATAAGTGAAGGAGGAAATGGCAGCAGGAGGCGATGCCGGCAACGACCGCCGGTAGCAGTCGCGCCGGCAGGGGGTGCAGTAGGAGCCGTTGCCGCATGCCGCAGCAGCATGCTGCACTAAGGCACGGCAGCAGCAGGCAATAGCAGCACACAGCAGTTGCTGCGCGCAGCAGCTGCTGGGCCGCGCGCACGGCCCATGCGGGCTGTGCGCCCGGACGGTGCGGCCTTCGGGCCGTGCAGCGGCACGGGCGGACCGTTGGGGATGCGTTTTGGCCCGTTTTTCCTCCAGTTTTTTTTTTTTTGAAATTCAAGACTCTCTCCATCGAGTGACGTGACGGGACACGAGATCAAGGCAGAGGATGGAAGCAATTAAAACCATAATAGTCGGGGAATTTATTTTTCGTATTTATTTCGCATATTTATTGTTTTAATTTTTATGCTTTATTTTTGTGTTGTATTTTAGATACATGAATTAAAGCATGTCTGGTTTTATGGTTGCACATAACCTATGATTAGTTAATTGCATGTTAAAATCGAAAAAACCCTCAATTTGGAAATCTAAGTGGGAGCGGGTTGGTTTAATATCCCCATGGCCACCATTACGGGTTTATATGCGATGTGGGTGGACTTGCGCGTTGGCATTAGGGCCTTCCTCCATTCGGATGACTCCAGCCCTGAGATCGCTAGACTATGAACTTCTGAGTAAGATGACTAGAGCGAGTTTAATTAGGAGAAATGCGACACCCTCTCCATCTGAGGCGCACTATCCTGAGGTAACAAACTCAGAAGTCACGTAATGGCACACACTTAGTGTACGATCTGCAGTATTCCTCCCGCGAGGTTACACTGCTTACTTGTACGGCTGAAAACACCAACTGTTAGCTACATTGATCAAAAGATCATTGGTCAGATAGTGTAGTTAATGAACTTGGTTATTGTCAAACGAATGTGGGTTAGAGTAAACGTCCACACTTCGTGGCTTGCGAGAATCCCGGTGGATGAGATGTTGGTGGATTAATATTATTGTTTTGAGGGAAGTCAATAATTAATAGAATTTCATGTTTTTTAAATTCTAAACATGTATAACTGAAACATTGTTTGTTTATTTTCCAGTTTAAATCGATATGACATTCAACCCCTTAGCTGCTATTTTGAAAGACAACAAATTAACTGGAACAAATTATATCAATTCGAATCGGAACTTGGACATTGTCCTAACGGCTGAGCAGTATAAGTTTGTGCTCACCGAAGTATGTCCAGAAGTGCCTGATGAGAACTCTACCCAAGAGGATAGGGATGCCTATGCCAGGTGGAGGAAAGCGGATGAGATGGCGCGGTGCTACATTTTGGCTTCTGTGTCA
The DNA here is from genome assembly GCA_030378225.1 of Knoxia roxburghii. Classification (NCBI taxonomy): domain Eukaryota; kingdom Viridiplantae; phylum Streptophyta; class Magnoliopsida; order Gentianales; family Rubiaceae; genus Knoxia; species Knoxia roxburghii. Next base: position 35,025,083 of record CM059420.1, on the reverse strand, counting down.
AATGTGCTGCAACATCAGCTTCATCCCATGGTCTCCGCCTTCGACATGATGGCACACCTAAGGGAGATGTTTGCGTATCAAGGCAGGACTGCTAGGCAGTCAGCCATAAGGAAGTTGATGAACAAAAAAATGGCTGAAGGCGGATCGGTGAGAGATCATGTTTCACACATGATAAGCACCATCAATGAAATAGAGGTGTTGGGAGGAGAAATCGACCTAGAAAGTCAGATAGATGTTTTGAGCAGTTTCGGGTCAACTACAATATGAACCAAAGGGTTTATACTTTGCCCAAGCTCTTGACTGATTTGGTGGCGGCCAAAGGCATCTTCCACTAGAAGAAGCAAGCTTTGGTCGCGGTAAAGGGTTCGAGTTCTTCTTCTGGGCCGAAAGGCAAGAAGAATAAGAAGAAGAAGAACGCCAGGAAACTTGCTGCAAAGCCAGACATCGCGAAGAAAAGCAAACCCAAGGGCAAGTGTTTTAAATGCGGTAAAGCAGGACACTGGAAAGTGGATTGTCCAAAGCTCAAAGGTACGATTGTTTCTGCCCTAATTACTGAGACATGTTTAGCGGTGATTCCCATAGATACTTGGTGTGTGGATTCAGGCACCACTGATCATGTTTGTAATTCTTTGTAGGGGTTCCAAGTAACCAGGAAGCTTAGAGAGGACGAACTGGACATCTACATGGGCGACACTACAAGAGTGTCAGTAGAAGTAGTGGGAGTTGTTAGCTTAATTTTCGAAAATTGTAGCTTAGAATTAGTGAATTGTCTGTATGTACCGAGTTTTAGAAATAACCTGATTTTGGTTCTAAACTCTTGAAGAATGGTTATAAGTTCATTTTTTCTGATGACTCTGTACTTATTAGAAGAAATGAGAAACTTATTTGTTCTGGTTCATTGGTTGACAATTTATTTATGGTTAATTCTAACTCCCCTGTTGGGCAAAACATAGAAATAGATAACTCAGTATCTAACATTAATAAGAGGAAGAAACCTTCTGAAATGAATCAAACCTATCTTTGGCATCTCAGGCTAGGTCATATAAACCTTAGTAGGATTTAGAAGTTGGTTAATGATGGACCTTTAGGTTCATTAGATATTGACAGTTTTGCAACCTGCGAATCTTCCTTGGAAGGTAAGATGACTAAGAGACCTTTTAAGGCAAAATGTTATAGAGCTAAAGAAGTATTAGAGTTGATTCATTTTGGCATGTGTGGACCTATGACGGTCCAGACACGAGGGAGATTTGAGTATTTCGTGACGTTCATGGATGACTACTCTAGGTACGGGTACATTTACCTAATGCGCCACAAGTCCGAATGTTTTGGCAAGTTCAAAGAGTTTTGGGCAGATGTAGAGAAGCATCATTGTAAGAGTGTCAAGACAATGCGTTCAGATCGTGGTGGGGAGTACCTGTCCCATGAATTTCGAGATTACCTCACTGAGGTAGGAATTCAGTCTCAGTTGTCTGCACCTGGAATGCCACAGCAGAATGGTGTAGCGGAAAGGAGGAATCGAACTCTTATGGAAATGGCTAGGTCCATGATGAGCTATAGTGATTTGCCAAGTTCGTTCTGGGGATATACCTTAGAAACGACAATGTATATTCTTAATCTTGTACCATCTAAAATCGTGACTTCAACCCCAGTAGAGTTGTGGAATGGGTGCAAGCCCAGTCTAAGACATCTCAGAATTTGGGGCTGCCCAGCACATGTACTTAAGGCAGATACGGCTAAGTTAGATACGAGAACATAATTAATGTTGTTTGTAGGATATCCTAGGGGAACGAAAGGTGGTCTATTCTATAGTCCTAAAGATTAGAAGGTGGTGGTAAGTACCAACACTAGATTTTTAGAAGATGACTATGTCTTAGACCACAAGCCCAAGAGTAAGATAGTACTAGAAGAGCTTAGACTACAAACTAATCCTGATGCACCTGCACAAGTAGATACACCACACACTGCACATGAGATCACAGATGATGCACCTACACAGGTGGTGCCTCATCGTAGTGGGAGGGTTGTGAGACAGCCCGACAGGTTCATAGACATGGGAGAGGCTTTAGACCTAGTCCCAGATGTACCTGAACCTGACCCAGTTAACTACAATGAGGCTCTCCGAGAAAAAGATGTAGAATCTTGGCATAAGGCAATGATATCCGAGATGGGATCAATGGACCACAATCAAGTCTGGGAGCTGGTGGACCTGATGGGTTTAAGCCCATTGTATGCAAGTGGGTCTACAAACGTAAGAGAGGACCTGAGGGGAAGGTGAAAACCTTTAAATCTAGGCTGGTGGCGAAGGGGTATACTTAGAAAGAGGGACTTGATTATACGGAAACCTTCTTCCCGGTAGCCATGCTTAAGTCGATCCGGATTCTCTTGGCCATAACTGCTCATATGGATTATGAGATTTGGCAGATGGATGTCAAGACAGCTTTCCTAAACAGAAGTCTTGAGGAAACCATCTTTATGCAACAACCAGAGGGATTCATTGAAAAAAGCCAAGAGCATAAGGTTTGCATGCTTAAGAGGTCCATTTATGGACTTAAGCAGGCATCCAGATCGTGGAACATCCGGTTTAATGAGGTAATCCAGTTCTTTGAATTTACTCAGTGTCTGGATGAGCAATGTGTGTATCGCAGACGTGATGGAAACTCAGTGGTGTTTCTTGTGCTTTACGTAGATGACATTCTATTGAATGGAAACAACAAGAAAGTGTTATCAGAAGTAAAGGCATGGCTGTTAGGGGTGGCAATTTTTCACCTAACCCGTGAACCCATCACGACCCAACACGGGAAAAAAGTAGGTTGGGTTGAGATTTTCAACCCGTTTATTAAACGGGTTGGGTTCGACCCAACCCGTTTAATAAACAGGTTGGGTCGGGTCAACCCGACAGAAACCCGTAAAAAAATATATTTAAATACTTACATTTTGCATTGCTTGGATTTGGTTTGGTTTGGTTTGTGGTTAAATTTGGATTGATTTAGAAGTTGTAATGGATTTAAAGTGTTTTGTTTTATATATGGTGGTGACATTTGTTTTATTTAATGTATCAGTAGTAGCAGGATGTTGGTTTTCTTTCTCTGTTTACCTTTCTTCTGCTATATTATATATATTTATGTGTGTGTGTTTAGTAATTATTTAGGTCTTTCTTTGGTTGGTAATATTAGCAGGATGTTGTTTCTGTTTGTTTTGCTTATGAAATTGACTTAAAATCCTCGGAGCAAGACTGCTGCTAGCACCCTGGCTTTGGCTGATTTAGTAAAAGCTCAGTATAAGTTTCATTTTACAATCAAGCACGTATATATATATATATATAATATATGTATATGTGATGTGAGTGAATTCATGAGCAAGTATATATATAATAATATAGACAAGTTTATTATACTAATCAGTTATTTATATGTGTTTTGTTTCTGTTATTAGCAACGAACGAATGACATGAAAAAATGATTTATATTTTCAAATAAATAATTAAAATATATTAGGCAGGTCGGAGGGTTGGCGGGTTATGGGTGACCTGTTTAATTAAATGGGTTAGACAGGTTGGGTTGGGTTGACCTGTTTATTAACAAGGTTGGGTTGGGTTCATATTCTTAACCCATTTAATAAACAGGTTGGGTCAACCTAACTCGATTTTTTCGCGGGTTGGATTGACCCAACCCGTTTAGAGCGAGTTGACCCATTTTGCTAGCCCTAATGGCTGTCCAAGCAGTTTGATATGAAGGACTTAGGGGAAGCGGGACGTATCCTTGGGATCAAGATTATTCGAGATCGTAGAAAATGTTCGTTAACGCTCTCTCAAGCTTCATACATAGACACGATTCTGACCCGTTTTAACATGCAGAACTCCAATAAAGGTTTTCTACCTTTCAGGCATGGAGTGTTTCTATCTAAGGAATAGTCTCCTAAGACTGTTGAGGAGATAGAGGCCATGAAGATAGTTCCATATGCTTTGGCAGTAGGAAGTCTCATGTATGTCATATTGTGTACGAGGCCTGATATCTGTTATGCCGTTGGCATGGTGAGCAGATATCAGAGTAACCCCGGGAAAGCTTATTGGGAGGCAGTAAAATGCATTCTCAAGTATTTGCGCATAAAGAGGGACCAAGTTCTGGTCTATCAGGTGTCTGAGCTGGTACCCTGAGGTTACACAGATTCAGATTTCCAAGGCGACACGGACAAGAGCAAGTCTACCTCAGGGTATGTGTTTACTCTAGGAGGTGGAGCCATAGTTTGGTGGAGTGTCAAGCAGAAATGCGTGGCGGACTCTACCATGGAGGCTGAGTACGTTGCCGTATCAGAGGCAGCGAAAGAAACAGTATGGCTCAAGAACTTTCTAGTGGACTTAGATGTGATTCCTGGTTTGCAGAAGTCTATCACGGTTTATTGTGATAACAACGGTGCAGTAGCAAAACTCGAAGGAACCACGAGCCCACAAGGCGAGTAAACATATACAGCGTAAGTACCACCTGATACGAGACATCGTAAAGAGGAAAGACGTGGTCGTGGCTAAGATAGCATCAGAAGATAACCTTGCAGATCCATTAACGAAAACACTGACTTCAAAAGTCTTTGAGGCTCACTTGGTGGGCATGGGGATCAGATACTTTGGAGAGCCATAATAGTTTTTCTATATAGATAGCAGCAGATTGTATAGGAGTTGTATGGAGATGTATACTTAAAGCACAGCTTAAGTATTAGTCGGAGATTGTTAGAGTTGAATACATAAGCTATGCTTCTGTTGTACTATTTCCCTGTAATATATCGATTTATGTTTTGGTTATATCTTGTTTTGCATTAATTGTCCATTTATATTATGTAAGTAGATGATGAGGTGTCTGGTGTGACACAGTAGATCTCATCATTGGTTGAAAGACATAATATATAAATGAGGTTCGTAACCGAGACAGTTTTGAACAAACTGTCTGTTTAGGTTATTATGTGATTCAGATAATTGGTTTGTCTAAACTAATTGAATCATATAGATATGCCCGGGGCATATTGAACTTGACCTTTAGGATTGATTTGTCTTGTACTGATTTAATAGACAAATCGATCCTTGTATTCTATCTCCTAATCCCTAGACTCGAGCGGGCATGAGGATTAGACATAGTGTACTTTGATCTACCAATGGGTGAGGTCAATTGTGGCCAATAGTCTCGGTGGGTTGGGTGCGCGTGTTTAGATACTTGGTGTGCTGCTGCTTGTCAAAAGGAAACCATGTACCGGTGCGTTTGGGGTGATGGTGCTCCCGAGATGAGCTCGAAATGTTTATTATACTAAACCCGGCCAGTGAACTTATGTCTGGTATAGTAAAAAGGTCGAGTGGTACTAGTCTCGGAATTAAAGAAGTTAATTAATTAATTTATCAGTAAATTAATTTATAATTAACGAGCACTATATCTTTGATGTGGGGAGATTAATGAATATAATTTAATTAAGTTGTTCCGAAAGCAATTCTGGTGTAGGATGGTAGTGCAAAAATTAATCCGTTAGTGGTACGATTAATTTTGTAATGGGTTAATTGAATAGGTAGATTTAATAAATTAATTGGTTAATTATTTCTAAGGGATAATTCAGTAATTAACAAAGTGGAATTATTTAATTAATTCCTAAGGGTTAATTAAGTAATTAACAAAGTGGAATTATTTAATTATTAATTAAGTTTTAAGTTTAAATTGGAATTAGGAAATCCTAGAGATTAGGAAATCTAGTAGGATTTGGTTTATCCTATCATATTGGTTGCCTAATTGGATTTGAAAACTAATTCATTACCTAAACCCATTAGGAAGACCAATCCTAAACCAACTTGGGGTCTCTCTTGTAACTCTATAAATAGACAAGGGATTAGCTATTCAACATAAACAATTCAATAGATTCATAATTCAAGAATCTAGAGAGACAAAATTCTAGAGAGAGAAAACTTTCTCTCTCCTGAACGAATTTTATAGCTAAATTGCGGCTGGCCTTGGGTTATTGTTGGCCAAAGTTTTGCCTTCAATTTCCAGCTGCGTGTGTAGCTTTCTCGCTCTCCGGGCAGTGCGTTTGCATTTCGTGCTAGGTGCGGAGGTGCTGGATTTTTCTAATAGGTGAATTGTGGTGAGTAGCTGATTAATTGGCTTCTAGTTCGTTGCCCACACAACGTGAAGTCATAGTCTTGAGACATACGAGAGAATCACCCAAGTCACACTTCAACGGTATTTTTCTAAGGTTCCGCTTTAATTAGAAATTTTTGTTGCGTGGTAAATTGAGCAAGTGCAAACCCAGATCCTATGTGGCAAATCCTTTCACTATCAGCACAGCTGCTTCAGCTTTGACTGGGCTGAGTAGCTCTCAATGAGAAAACATCCTTCAAACTGTTAATTTGTTCAAATTCTCCTCTTGTAAGAGCATTACTAATGTCTGGATGTATGATAGTGGTGCAATACATCATATGTCAGGTTGCTTGGAATTTTTCTCTGGCATAGTTGACATTCCTGCATGCCATGTTGTTTTGCCCAATGGAACGACTACTAATGCTCATAAATTCCGAACTGTTTACCTGAGTCTCACCTTGCAGTTATTTGATGTGTTATTTGTTCCACGTTTGCAGTGTCACTTGATTTCTCTATATCAGCTGATATCCAAATCGGGATGTACAACGCAGTTTAATAATTGTTTTTGTGTGATTCAGAACCACAAATCGAGGAAGGTGATCGGAGCAGGTGAGCAAGTGGGGGGACTCTACTATTTTTGTGAAACAGTCACTGCAGCTGTTTCTCAAGTGTCTTCTGTTCCAGGTGACATTTGGCATCAATGGTTGGAACATCCTTCATCTTGTGTTTTTGATAAATTTTGTTTGGGTTATTCTAGTTTAGGGTCTGGTTCAAAAACTTCAGCTTGTGATGTGTGTTTTCAAGCTAAATAGTCTCGTGTTACTTTCCCTTCAAGCTATAGTAAAAGTGATGCCCTTTGTTCAGTTAATTCACTGTGATGTGTGGGGTCCTTATAGAGTCCCAGCTTCTTATGGTGCTCGTTATTTTTTTAATGATTGTGGATGATTTTCACGTGGTTTCTGGATTTATTTGTTACAAGATAAGACACAAGTGGTTTCCACTTTGCGTAATTTTCATGCTATAGCAGAACGCCAGTTTGAGACTAAAGTGAAAGTGGTTCGTAGTGATAATGAGAGTGAATTCTTAAGTCTGATTAGTTACTTTCAGCAAGCAGGGATTTTGCATAAAACATCGTGTGTACATACTGCCTAACAGAATGGTAGAGTTGAATGCAAGCACCAACATATACGCAATATTGCGCGTGCATTGCTTTTTCAGGCCAAGCTCCCAATAGAGTTTTGGGGTCACTCTGTCCTCACTGCAGGTTACTTGATTAATCATACTTCAACATCTGTTTTGGGAAACAAGACTCCATTTGAGTTGGCATATGGGAGAACACTGCCTCTTAGACATCTGTGGGTGTTTGGTTGTCTGTGTCATGTTTACAATCATGATCATGGAGGTGATAAATTCGCAAGTCGAATTCGGTGTTGCAAATTTGTTGGTTATCCTCCGGGAAAGAAGGGTTGGCGTGTTTTTGATCTTGAGAAACAGAGTTTCTTGGTATCTAAGGATGTTGAGTTTGATGAAACTGGTTTTCCATATCAGACACCAGAAAATGATTCGTTAGGAGTTCTGGAATATCCATGATTTGTTGATGAAGATTCCGGGGCAACATTCTCGGTGGGACCTCGTGACATGGGCGTGTCACAGGAAAAATTCACTTCTGTCTAAAATTCCTAAATAAGCGACATGGGCATATCGTGAGAACAATTCACTTCTGTCCAGACTTCCAAAATGGGCGACATGGGCATGTCGCGGGAACAATTCACTTCGGTACAGACTCCCAAATGGGCAACATTTGTGTGTCACAGGAACAATTTACTTATGTCCAAAATTCCCAAATAAGTGACCGGAGGCCCGGGGCACCGGCACCAGACCAGTCCACCATTCCGGCGACGGCAGCGCATCTGGCCATCCCATAATCGGGCGCCGCCCAACAGGATTCTCCTGCTTCTTCTATTCCTGTTGAGATTTTTTGTCGTGGTCATCGAACTAAGGTGCCATCTACTAGGTTGCATGATTTTGTTACACATACTGGTCCCTCTCCCCTCGGCATCTGTGGCTCACTCTAATCCATCATCTTTCTCAGGTACACCTTACCCTATAACTAGTTATGTAACTTGTAAATATTTTTCTGCTGCACATACTGCACATACAAATTTTCTGGCAGATATTTCTTCACATGTTGAGCTTCAATCTTTTACTGAGGCGACTATCCATTCTAAGTGGCGAATGGCCATACAGGAAGAGATCCAAGTTTTGGAGAATAATAAAACATGGGATCTTGTGTCAGTTCCACTTGGGAAGCGAGCTATAGGGTGTAAGTGGGTTTATAAAATTAAATATAATTCAGATGGCACAGTGGAGCGGTTTCAAGCTCGTCTTGTAGTTATTGGGAACAGATAGGTGGAGGGTTTTGATTATCAAGAGACTTTTGCTCCTGATACAAAAATTGTTTCGGTTCGTGTATTTTTAGCTGTTGCAGTGGCTAAAAATTGGGAGTTTGTGCATAATGCTTTTCTGCATGGAGATCGTGAAAAAGAAGTCTACATGCAGCTACCACCGGGTTTTCGCGCCCAAGCCCCAAGCCAAGTTTGTCGTTTTTGGCGTTCTCTATATGGTCTCAAACAGGCTCCCAGGTGTTGGTTTGCCAAACTTGCTACTGCGGTATGGTTTTACCCAGTTTTATTCTGATTATTCTTTGTTTGTTTATCTGCATGGGACTGTTTCTTTGCATGTGTTGGTTTATGTGGATGATTTAATTGTTGCTAGAAATAGTAGCTCTGTCATTGCTGCTTTCAAGAAATATTTGAGTAATTGTTTTCATATGAAGGATTTGGGACTTCTGAAGTATTCCTTGGGTTTGGAAGTTGCTCGTAATGCCACAGATATTTTTCTCTGTCAGCGAAAATATGCCTTAGATATTGTGGCTGAAGTTGGTTTGTTGGGTAGTAAGCCAACAAATTTTCCTCTTGAGCGGAATCACCATTTCTTTGATGAAGTGGGGGATATTTTTTCGAATCATGCGCCTTATCGGCATTTAGTTGGAAATTTGACATATTTGTCTGCTACACGTCCGAACCTTGCTTATTATGTGAACCTACTAGCACAGTTTATGCAGCAGCCTCGAATTCCACATTTGGAGGCAGTTCTTAGAGTTATTCGTGTTGGAGTTGAATACATAAGTTATGCTTGTATTGTACATTTTCCCAGTTAATATATCGATTTATGTTTTGGTTATATTTTGTTGTGCATTATTTATCCATTTATATTATGTAGTTAGATGATGAGGTGTCTTGTGTGACACAGTAGATCTCATCATTGGTTAAAAGACATAATATATAAATGAGGTTCGTAACCGAGACAACTTTGGACAAACTGTCTGTTTAGGTTATTATGTGATTCGGATAATTGGTTTGTCTAAACTGATTGAATCATATAGATATGCCCGGGGCATATTGAACTTGACCATTTGGAATGATTTGTCTTGTACTGATTTAATAGGGAAATCGTTCTTAGTATTCTATCTCTTAATCCCTAGACTTGAGCGGGCATGAGGATTAGACATAGTGTACTTTGATCTGCCAATGGGTGATCTCAATTGTGGCCAATAGTCTCGGTAGGTTGGTGCGCGTGTTTAGTTGCTTGGTGTGCTGCTACTTGTCGAAAGAAAACCATGTACCGGTGCGTCCGGGGTGATGGTGCTCCCGAGATGAGCTTGTAATGTTTATTATACTAAACACTGCCGGAGAACTTATGTCCGGTATAGTAAAAACGTAGAGTGATACTAGTCTCAAAATTAAAGAAGTTAATTAATTAATTTATTAGTAAATTAATAAATTAACGAGCACTATATCTTTGATGTGGGGAGATTATGAATATAAATTAATTAAGTTGTTCAGGAAGCAATTCTGATGTAGGATGGTAGTGCCAAAATTAATCCGTTAGTGGTACGATTAATTTTGTAATGGGTTAATTGAATAGGTAGAATTAATTAATTGATTAATTATTCCTAAGGGTTAATTAAGTCATTAACAAAGTGAAATTATTTAATTAATTAATTAAGTCTTAAGTTTCAATTAGAATTAGGAAATCATAGAGATTAGGAATCTAATAGGATTTGGTTTATCCTATCAGATTGGTTACCTAATTAGATTTGGAAACTAATTAATTACCTAAACCCATTACGAAGACCAATCCTAAACCAACTTGGGGTCTCTCTTCTAACTCTATATATAGACAAGGGATTAGCTATTCAAGATACACAATTCAATAGTTTTATAATTCAAGAAACTAGAGAGAGAAAGTAATTCCCTCTCTAAGAATCGGATTTTGTGACTTGTTGTTCGGCAGGAATTCTCAGAAAAGCTGCTGGCATTTTTCTCTTCAAAAGATCCTGGCGGCGCGTGGAATTCAAGCTAGGTGGTGTGTGAGGTGAATCAGCGATGCGTGCGGCGAACATTGTCGGCGCGTGAGACGGCGATTGGTCGGGAAAGATTCCGGTGAGAAAATTGTGTTGATTGTTGGTCAATTGGTTGCTAGATCATTGCCCACACAACGTGCAATCAAAGTCTTGAGTCATATAAGCGATCACCTGAGTTCACACTTCAAGAGGTACTTTTCTAAGATTCCGCTTTTAATTAGAAAATTATTATTGCGTGATAAATCAAATAAGTACATACCAAGATCCTGCGCAATGTTATTTCAAGCAATGATTGGAATAGCCATTGTGCTAGCGTCTAGGCCTGGCTAGAGATTTCGATTATGGAATGCATAACACGAAAGTGAGTTTCTGGCTAGGCCCGAGAAGATAATCTTTCAGTTCAGTATTTAAAAGATACTCTTGACCAAGGGATTGTGCTTCATGCTTCTTGTGACTTGCAGTTGTGTGCATAGCGTGATTCAGATTGGGCTTCTTGTCCAACTTCTCATCGGTCTCTCACTGGTTGGTTTATTCAACTTGGTTAATCACCTATTTCTTGGCGCACAAAGAAACAGTAGACGGTGGCCCGTTCATTTTCCGATGCAGAGTACTGTTTTATAGCATCCATGGTTTGTGAGATCAAGTGGTTGAAAGGCTTATTATGGTCTTTGAGTGTTGCACACAAACAGCCTATGTGTCTGTTTTGTGATAGTCAATCTGTTTTACATATTCTGACAATCCAGTATTTTATAAACGTACTAAGCACGTTGAGGTGGATTGTCATTTTGCCAGAGATGCGATTCTGCAAGGACTAATTTCGACATCTCATGTTTCTTCTCAGACTCAACTGGCAAACATTTTTACTAAAGCTTTGGAAAAAACAACAATTTGAGTTTTTTATTGGCAAGTTGGGCATTTGAATCCAAATGCTCCAACATGAGGGGGGTGTTACGATTAGGAAAACTATTGTAAATATGGTAGCAGTTTATTTTCCTAATTGGATTGGATTTGTAATTATAGTAATTTCTAATTTTGGTTGTACAAATTTCTTATAAATAAATCAATGTGGTCTCAGATAAAGACAAACAATTTTCCATAATTATTTCTGTCTTCTAAAATTTTGTCAATATCCTTTGATCGATCCACCAAAAGAAACACTTCATGGACTACGTTAGATCATGAGTGTTTCTTTTTAAGCAGTACTCGTACTAGGTTCCTTAGACAAAAAGTCACTACATGATCGTAGGTGAAGAGTAGTGATACTTTGACATACGCCTTATGGGGCGGTGACAGGTTGCCAAGTATATATATGATTGGGTATGCTATGTGATGCGATTTCTTCCATAAGAGAAATAAAGGCCAACGTTGCCCACGATCTAGTATGCACAAGGTGGTTTGGACTTCAACAGGAAGCTCCGATAGAGTGACTTCACAATAGTACCTACATTACTATTGATAAAGTCTTTTTGATGCAAATAGTTTAAACTCACAAAGTGGCTCTCAAAGGCACACGATTTGTCTATTATATTAAATTAACATTGCATAATTTTATTGAAGGCACAATCCCCTATTTATAAGTATAGTGACCGGCCATAATAGGTACAAAATAGGTAACAACCTTCTTTACAAGATATGGAAATAGCGTTTGGAAGGTTAGTTTCCGAATTTTGAACTTATTCTTTATACTATATTTTTAAACATGGTATGACTAAATCTTCCTAAATCCTACAAGAATTAGTCATTATTTATCATAAAAAAATAAAATAAAACAGAAACATAACAAAAATAACTCAATTCAGCCGTGGACACCAAGAGGGAAACCGCCACCTCCTCCTCCTCTCTCTCCCCTAGTTGCCTTATCTTGCAAGTAACTTGTAGATCTTCTAGAAGAATTCAAGATGGGCTTTGATCTTCAAACCCTTGCTTCCATGGGTTTTATACGAATTAGATGGACCTTTTTAAGGGTAAAAATCATCATGTTGGACTACAAAACCCCTTAATAAACCCAAGACTCCAAATTGAAGTAAAACATGAGAAGATGCAAAAGTGGCCGTGTGGAAGGTTTGTATAGATGCGGCCACATGTGGAATTTAACTAAAATGTAAGCTTGGTCATTGTGAACACTTAATATGATCTCTTATGGATTGAGGTTGTCCTTGAAGGCAAACTCTCTATAGAACTCTAGATCCATCAAATTAAGGGCTTGAGTAACTTCCTTTGTTCTAGCACTTTGAGGTAGATACACCCATTGTCTCTTGACTATCAAAGGAACATTGAAAAAGTCTTTGGTGAACTTGTTCAATGAGATGAACCTATCACAGCCCAAAGAATAAATATTCTTGAAGTGTTCAACCCTTGTCCTAAACATTTCTAAAATTCAAAAGATGTAATTTTTTTTTTTTAACTTGATGGAAAGTTTATATTTTCTAAACATTGTTCGTATTTTCATCCTTAATTTTCGAACTTGATGGAAAGTTTGGCATTACTGGGTTTTTCTAATTGCTATAAAAATTCTGATTATGTTCTCGTTTGTTTTGAAAGGATGATACTTTTTGGGATGAAAAACATGTAATATGGATTGAAATTCAGAAAAACACAAACGATGGAAACTTATAACAATTGATGGAAACATACAAAGACAACTTGATGATACTGAATATGATGGATTCTAAACAGAATGTGATTGAAGTTAAATTTGATAGAAATTGATGTTAAATTTGTTGAAAACTGCTATGAATTTGATTGAATCTGAATCTGAATTTGATTGAAACTTATGTTTTAGAAGTTAACTTGAATGCAGATTAAATTTGGTGGAAACTGATATCAGTTGATGGAAAATGAAATAAATGCTTTCTTGAAACATTATTTGAATGTGATGGAAAATGATTTTCATTTTCAAACTGGGTGAAAACAACATACGATGCACAGAAGTTTTCAGAATCCATCAAATACAAGATGGTCTACCCAAAAATAGCATGGAGAAATAATAAAGGTTATAATTGTAGCATCTACACAATGAGGCACATGGAGCAATACCAAGAACAAAAAAAAAAAAAAAAAAAAAAAAAAAACAAATATGCCAGGCTTTTGGTTTGTTAATCTTTATGAAATAAAACTGCTTCCATCTGTTTACATAGCATAACATCATGTTATTTACTGTTTACAATAGAATACAAAGGATTAATACGAATCAAGGCTCATGGAAATATGGACAAAAAATGATTGAAATACATCGAAACTGCTTCGGGATATGATATAATTTGGTTTGATATTTGATGGAAACTGAATCTAAATATGATGGAAACTGAAACTTCCTTTCATGGAAACAAGGGTGAAAACATTGTTACACTCATCTAAAAAAAATAAAAATAAACACATAAACAAGATTTTATTGAACACATTAACCAGTGATGAAAAGTCTTCACAAATGATTCTGAATATGATGAAAACTGCTTATCACTTTGATGGAAATTGAATATGAATATGATGCAAACTGAAAATTCCATCAATGGAAACAAGGGTGAAAACATTGTTACACTCATCTAACTTAAAAAATAAAAATAAACACATCAACAAAATTTTATTTAAAAATGGTGTAAACACATAAACCAGTGATGAAAAGTCTTCACAAATGATTATGGGCATGATGAAAACTGCTTCTGACTTTGATTGAAATTGAATCTGAATATGATTCAAACTGAAACTTCCTTTGATAGAAAGAAAACAAAAGGGATGGAAACATGGGTGAAAACATTGTTACACTCATCTAACTTAAACACATCAAAAAGATTTTACTAAGGGAAACACATCACCTAGTGATTGGAAAAAAATCACAAATGATTCGAAATCGATAAGAAAAAAAAAAAATTCAAACACGTCAACAAGATTTTGAAACTGATGAAAACACATCATCACAACCTATGCCCTCCACAAAGATGATTGAAACTAAGGGTGCTTCAATTTCTCGTTTGGTTAAGATAAATCTTGAACTATAATATATATATATATATTCGTAACACTGAAAAATAAAAATGTATACATATTGAACTTATGGAAAAACAACAAAAAAGATATGAAATTGATAGGAAAACAACAAAATGATCGAATAACAACAGAAATATATGGAATAGATGAAAAAATAACAAAATGAAGGAAAAACAACAAAAGGATATGAAACTGATGGAAACTAAGGGTCTGTTTGATAAACTAATTCATTACTTATTCTAAATAGATTAAGTACTTAATTGATTAAGGGTGTTTGATAACTCAACTTGTTTCTGACTTAATTAATTAAGAACTTTTTTAATTAAGTACTTAATAATTAAGTGCGTTTGATAACTATAATTCAAAGTCTTAAGAGATTAAGTGGATCTGAATTGCAAATACAATTGTTAGTCTAAAAATAAGTGATTGGTGAATCACTTATTGCTGAACTGAATTGCTTGCAAATTTTTTCTTACTTTCAATATTTATTATTCTTTTTAGTTTTTTCTTTAAAAAATTTTTATTTTATTAAATATTTAAAAAAATATTTTATCATTTAAATAAATAAAAAAATATATTTATGACATGGATTTTTATTTTTTTATAATTTTAATTAATATGTGATATTTATTTAATTAATATTTTAGTTTAAAAATAATAATAACATTCTAATTTATTATTAAAAGTTTTAAAAATATTTTTATTAGTAGAATTTCACATTATTATGTGAAAAATTACACATCTTAAAAATTATGTTATATATTAAAAAAATATGTTTCTAACATTTTTTTAAAAAATAAGGTGATTTAATTTAAAATTTAAATATATTTAATTTTATAAACTTATTTTATAATTCAGACTTCATAATTCATACTTCATAATTCAGTCTTCAGATTCAGACTTCAGATTTCAGACTTCAGATTCAGACAGATTTTCTAATTTTATCAAACAGAGCTAACTTAATGGATTCAGACTTCAGAATTCAGATTTCAGACTTCAGACCTCAGATTAAGTTTTATCAAACGGAGCCTAAGGGTTGAAGTGAAAAACAACAAGAAGATAACACATATTCAGATTCAATAATTGAAAAAAAAAAAACTCATCATCACATAAAATAATAATATTAGGATGAATTTCTCCATTGCTGTAATCAATTAAAATATTATTTTGAATCAAAAAAACTATATCCGTATCAAAACATATATAACACTTAAAACATTATTTTAAACAAAATGAACTATGTCCATATGGAAAAAGATACAAAACGGAATAGAAAGAAGAGAGATAGAAGGATTTTAACTTTGAGAAAAAACAAAAAATATAATCTTTCGAAAAAAAACAAATTGAAACACATATTCCACCAATTTTTGAAACATATTCAATTAAAAAAACAAAATGAATTTGAAAGCATTAACTACGAAATACAAATATTATCTAAGAATTACAAGCATGAAAGCATTAACTACAATATTAATTACAAATAATTAAGCCAAAATTTGAGTTAATTACAGCAGACAAAACAATTACAACTCGCCGACGAAGGAAGAAACTGCGCAAGTTTGATGGCAACTTGGACAGGGGCGCGTGGGGAGAGAAGATAAATGGGGAGGGCAAATCAGATTTAAATGTAAAAATGTATAGAAAAATTACTATGAATGAGAGATAATTTGCGAACACGCCTTATCAGTATTATTTTGCTGCTTCGAAGTTCAGACCCAAACTTTCGTCTCCACATTTCAACAATGGAAAATGTTCCAGAAATTGTTAACTTTGGGAAATCCCTTTTAGTTCCAAGCGTCCAAGAACTGTCCAAAGGCCCAATCTCGAAGATCCCACCTCGGTATGTGCGCCGCGATCAAGATTCCCCAGTGGTTTCTCATGAAATTCCACCCCCCACAGTGCCAATAATTGATGTGCAAAAACTTGTTTATGATCCGAATTCAATGGATTTTGAATCGGAGAAGCTTCACTCAGCTTGCAAACAATGGGGATTTTTCCAGGTTAGATTGTTGAGTTGGTTCAACTTAGTTATAGTTAAAACATTTATGGGCAAGCTTGAATTTCGTGTTGTAAAATATTTTTTGGTACAACGTAATCATTACCACTTGTTGAATTTTCCTCATTGGACAATTTGTTTGGTGTGTTATGAAGGGGATAGGAGCTGAGTATTAATTAACCGTGTTCTTTTTGCTGTTTGTTTGCTTTCCGACAAAATGCTTATGTTGTAACCTAATATGTTTGTTATATATACTGCAATGTTGGCTTTTGTGGTCCTGATTGTATGATTATGAGTCTAGTGACTATAATAGTTCGCCATCCAAATATTTTCAGGGGAAGGTCAACTGTCAAGTTGAACAACTGGGAGTTCTGTTTTTTCTTTCTGTATAAATGTTGGACAATGACCTTAATTCATTTCAAGAACTTTGGGGTTGATATTGGTATTCATTTCTCTCTGCCATGTTATGAATTGCATTACTTACTAGTTCAGTTGTTAATCAATGCCTTTCATCTCATTCTTGAAGTTAATTAACTTATTGATGCAATCAATTATGACTTATTGTTTCTCCAGAACATAGATCTCTCAGTAAAGCTACATGTTATCCTTGGTAAAATTTTGATTTATCCAAAATTCTTGTGGAATGGAATACTAAGTTAATATGAATTTTATGCAATCTTGGTATATTTTCAGCTTAAACTCTTATTCACAGTAAGAGTTTTTTTGGATAACATTGAATATGTGAAGCCTGTATCCTTTTTCTCCAAAGTAGGTTGTGAACCATGGTATTTCTACTTCATTGCTGGACTGCTTGAGGGGAGAAATTATAGATTTCTTTAAACTTCCTTATGAGGAAAAGAAGAAGTTATGGCAAGTCCCAGAAAACCATGAGGGCTTTGGACAGCTTTTTGTTGTCTCAGAGTATCAGGAGCTCGACTGGTCAGACATGTTCTACATAACCACCCTACCAACCAAACTTAGGAAATTGGAATTATTTGAAAAACTGCCTCCCAATCTCAGAGAAAAATTGGAGGCTTACTCTGGGGAAGTTAAGAATCTAGCACTTACCCTACTAAGGCAAATGGGCAAGGCTCTGAAGATTGATGATGAGGAAATAGAAGGTTTATTTAGTGATGGCGTACAGTCAATGAGACTGAACTACTATCCTCCATGTCCAGAACCAGAAATGGCAATTGGTTTTAATGCACACTCAGATGCAGATGCTTTAACTATTCTGTTTCAGCTGAATGAAACTGATGGCCTCCAGATACAGAAAGATGGGAAATGGGTACCCGTAACACCACTTCAGGATGCATTGATAGTCAATGTTGGTGATATAATGGAGGTAAACTAATATGCTTTATCTACTGGAAATTTTCCGACATCATCAAGGGCGGACGCAGATTTTAAATTTTTGGGGATGGAATTGCAGCGGCATGGAGGGCGGACATCGGCCGGAACTCGGCCGGAATAACCTTACTAAGGAAAATTCTGGCCGTTTCGCGGGCCGGGTGTTCTCCCTGACCACCGTGTAGTGCCGCCCCGGGACATCATCTGTTTATTGTTCCGGTGCAACAGATCACGAAAGAAGAAACCAGTACTAATCAGATGTCTTTCGTGCTTTGGCAGATTTTCAGCAATGGTGTGTATCGGAGCATTGAACACAGGGCAGCAGTGAATTCTTGTAAAGAGAGGCTCTCCGTTGCAGTGTTTTATAGCTGTAAACTAGATTCAGAATTGGGCCCTGCTCGCAGTCTTGTTGGTCCAGATAATCCTCCTATCTTTCATAGCGCCCCTGTGGAGAAGTATTTCAAGGACTTCTTTGCATCAAAGCTAAATGGTAAAGCACACCTTGACTTCATGAAGATAAAAGCTGAACAACATGAAATTTCTGTTCAAGGGGAAGCTATTTAAACACTAAATTATCAGGCAATATAAAGTCCAAGATTTTTTTTTTTTTTTTTTTTTCCTTTTTAAGACTCTATTGAGTAGAAAGAGGAAGTTGTACATTTAGTCTAAAAAATGAATGAAAATTCAGACATTTCATTTTTAGTTGATTGATCCTTTTATGGTACGAAGAGTAGCTTTGGAGAGAAGCTACAAAATAATGTGCAACTATCATGAGTTCTTCAAGAATTCTCCATTTAGCTAGTACAAATTATGAGTTGCATGTGAGATACTTTAATTAAATTTGTCTTCATTCTACATGCTCTTGCTGCTGATTCATCTTCCAAAGTTGCCACATAAATAAGCTTTCCAAGTTCTTCCTTGGTTGAAATTGCTGCTGCCATATTGCTCAAAAGCCCCCTCTCAAGCTGAGCATCATTAAGGTTTAGCTTAGACATTAGTGTAGAAAAGGCAGCAGTGAAAATGTCAGCCAGCTGTGTCTGCGACTGAACATGAGGAGGATCAATGAACCCTTCCTTATAAGCATCCCACACAACATGACAATCAATGTCAATGTGCTTAGTTTCTTTCATAAAAACAAGATTTGAAGTAATATGTAAAGCTGCTTCGTTATCACATTTAGAAGGAAAAGGCAATGAGATGGAGAAATGGAAGTCTCTAAGGATGTAAGAAATCCATTGCAGCTCGTGTATTGCTACTGCTATGGTTCTATACTCAGCTTCTTCTGCAGTGGAACAGGAGATGTGTTTTGTTTCTTTGTCTTCCAGGACACTAAACAATCTTCAAGATCTCCTTGTGGTTTTGAAATTTGGGTCACAGGTGCGCGCCTCAACTTAAAATAACCCATCCCAAAAATTCACTACTTTTGTAGTGGATACACCAAAATATGGTTTATAAATTGCCAATAACTAATAATTACCTTTTGGCTTAAACATAAAGTTCAATTGAGGATTGGGTACCCTATATTTTAAGGAGAGCTTTTTTAAGGTTATTCAAATAATTTTAAATGACATAACTTTAAACGGACAGAGGATAGATTGTTGATAGTTGATAGAATCTACTTTCAGCCACAGCAATTACTAAAACAATTTTAAGTGACATATAATTTTGAACTGGAAATATAAAGCTAGATTATTGATAGTTGATACGAGCCAGGAACTTCACAGCTTTACTGGAATAGCTCTAAGAGGCACTGCCTTTTGCAATGATAGACCAAACTTTTCTTCCACGTCCAAATCTTTTGGCTCAATAACACTTTCAAGTTTCCAATGTAAGTTGTGAATGAAAGAAGCTAGCATTAAGTGTACCATCCTATAACCCAATGGAAGCCCTGGACAAATCCTTCTCCCAGCACCAAAAGGAATCAGCTCAAAATGTTTTCCCCTCACATCAATTTCACTCTCCCAAAATCTTTCAGGCAAAAACTTTTCAGGTTGTGTCCAGGTCCTTTCGTCTCTTCCTGAAGCCCATACGTTAACCAATATCTGTGTATCTTTTGGCACAAGATAGCCGTTGATTTCCACATCTTCTGATGCTTTGTGTGGAACGAGGAGCGGGCCGGCCGGATGGAGGCGGAAGGTTTCTTTAACTACTGCTTGCAAGTAAGGTAGCCTGGAGATGTCCGATTCTTGAACTACTCCTTCATCACCGATTACTTGCTTGAGCTCGGCTCTAGCTTTTTCCATCTTTTCTGGGCTGCGCATTAACTCTGTCATTGCCCACTCCACGGTGGATGAAGTAGTGTCTGTTGCAGCCACAAATAAATCCTATACACAAAATATAATATAGGTTTAAAACATAGAAAAAGATTGGTGTTAAATCTAATTTTTAAAACATTATTAAAACTCTAATATGAAATTTTTCAAACTGTTAAAGCTTTCAGACCAAATACAATTGACTGGCACACCAACACCAACCATGTAAAGTTAAACATAGAAATCTAGTTATATATACTCACCAGAAGCAAATGTTTCAGATCCATTATGCTGAATTCGGACTCATTCTTTAAGTTTTGATCCAAAAAGGCTTCCAACAGATCGTGTTTCTTTTTCAGTAAGGAACCAGCCTCTGTTGCCTCCCTAGCTTGTAGCCGTTCATTAATAATACTATCGAAAATGTGGAGAAGTTTTTGGTAGCAAAACTTTAAACCACGAGCAATCCCTTGTGGATCGAACCGCTGAAGGACCGGAAAAAAATCTGATAAATTCGGAACACCACTGTATTTCATGACACCCCAAACGGCCTCCTTGAGTTCTTGAGACGAATTAGAATAATAGCTTGCAAAGTCAGCTGAAAACAGAGAAGTCGAAACTAGATTCAGGGATGTAATGAAGGCAGCTTCACCAATGTCAACTGTTTTCCCGGCACTACTATAACTATACACAAAATCACGCAATTCTTTCAGCTTTTCCTGGCGAAGGCCCTGGCTAGCATCGAGTCTGTGATTTCCAAAGATTTGCTCTCTGCATATTCTACGGAGGATCCGCCATTTCTGGGAAGGCGGCAGCCAGGGCATAGCGAACTTGTCATGATCACATGAATGAGCTGCATGAGGTACTGTCCTGCTGGAGCAAACATGGTCATTTGTTTGTAAAACCTCCTTGGCCATTGCTGCTGATGATACAACCACGGTTTCCCTGCTTCCTAGCCTCAGAGACATTATAGGGCCATAAGTTTTTGCAAGTTTAGCGAATGATTCATGAGGTTTTTTGCTAATTTGATGGAGGTTACCAATAATTGGCAACTGGTATGGCCCTGGAGGAAGTTGAAATGATGTCTTCCTCCGCCTGGAGGACCTGAAATTTGAGGTGAGAATATAAATGCATGACCATATGAGGATACAGAAGAGAATGGAAAACAAGATGGCAGTAGTATCCATATCTTCAGCTTGCTGCGCCCTTGCTATTGTTTCAGCTTCTCAAAATCTCGGGGTTTTTCTTTCCTTCTTTCTTTGAACTCTACCTACATCAATGGACAAGCCAATTAGCTGACCCCATATCTGTTTTAAACTGTATATAGCTTATTTTTACAACGGGGGTTACTAGTTACCGCCCCAAAAACTGGGCGGTAGCCTTGTAATTTGACGAAATTATCCTTGATTTTACTAATTATCGCCTTAATTTACCGTCCCAATTTTTATTTACTGTCCCAATCTAATTTACTAATATAACCTTATAATATTATATTAATATAATAAAAATAATAAATTTAAAAATTTCTAGACACCCTCTCCCCGTCCCGGCGACCCACCCTCTCCCCGTCCCGGCGACCCACCCTCTCCCCGACCCACCCTCTCCCCGTCACCCCCTCTTTCCCCCATCGCGCACCTCCCGCCTTCCTCCAAGTTTGCCCTACCGTCCCCCGGCGACCCCACACTCGAAACCCTCCATCGCGCCCCTCCCGCCTTCCCCCAAATCGCCCCGGCGACCCCTCCCTCGAAAACCCTAACGCTCTAAATCGGTTTGCCCTATAGATATTGAACCCTAACATCAGATCAATAGACTATAGACATCAGATCAAGAATATAAAAGAAATCATACAACAGAATAAAAACACACTTAACAAGGGAGATCAGATCAGGATTATATAGACATCAGATCAAGAATATAAAAGAAATCATAAAACAGAATAAAAACACACTTAACAAGGGAGATCAGATCAGGATTATATAGACATCAGATCAGAGAATACTTGACATCAGATCAAAAGACTATAGATATCAGATCAATAATATAAAAGAAATCATAAAACAGAATAAAAATACACTTAACAAGGGAGATCAGATTAGGATTATATAGACATCAGATCAGAGAATACTTGACATCAGATCAATAGACTATAGACATCATATCAAGAATCATTCAAGAAATCATACAACAGAATAAAACACACTTAATAAGGGAGATCAGATCAGGATTATATAGACATCAGATCAGAGAATACTTGACATCAGATCAAAAGACTATAGATATCAGATCAAAAATATAAAAGAAATCATCAAACAGAATAAAAACACACTTAACAAAGGAGATCAGATCAGGATTATATAGACATCAGATCAGAGAATACTTGACATCAGATCAAAAGACTATAGATATCAGATCAAGAATATAAAAGAAATCATACAACAAAACTAAAGCACGGGTGCTACAGTAAAGATTCGAAATTCACGGGTGCTACAGTAAAGATTCAAAATTAGACGTAAAGTATTGAATCTGGAATCTTTCAGAATTTTTTTTATTAATCTGGTGTGATGCAAAATTATTGAGTTGTGCATACTTAAGGGTACAAAATTCACGGAGCAGGGCAGGGGAATGACGAAACAGGGTAATGCAAAATCTGGTGTGATGTAAAGATGCAAAATTCACGGGTTGGTGTAGCAGGGGAATGACGGAGCAGGGCAGGGGTTCGCGGTTGTTGGGTTGCAAAGTTTGAAGATATGGTGAGAGATTGGTCTGGGAAACGGCCGTGGCATTTGATAAATCGACGGACGGCGGTGGTGGAAATTGTGTATTAATTTGTAGATTTGCCGATATTTTAAGAAGGTAAGGTGTTTATGAATTATACGGATGTATATTTGATGCTGAAGGTTTATATTTGAAATGTTGGTGAGTTTTTTTTGAGTTAGCGAAATAATTTTTTCTAATGTGGTACTTAAATTTGCAGCTAATTTGGTGTTAGTCCAAACAATTCCTTTGTTGTGCATATTATTATTATTATATAATCATGATCTGATCTCCCTTTTTAAGTATATTTAAGTTCTACTGAATGATTTCTTTTATATTCTTGATCTGATATCTATAGTCTGTTGATCTGATGTCTATATAATCATGATCTGATCTCTCTTTTTAAGTATGTTTAAGTTCTACTGTATGATTTCTTTTATATTCTTGATCTGATATCTATAGTCTGTTGATCTGATGTCTAGTATTATCTGATCTGATGTCTATATAATCATGATCTGATCTCTCTTTTTAAGTATGTTTAAGTTCTACTGTATGATTTCTTTTATATTCTTGATCTGATATCTATAGTCTGTTGATCTGATGTCTAGTATTATCTGATCTGATGTCTATATAATCATGATCTGATCTCTCTTTTTAAGTATGTTTAAGTTCTACTGTATGATTTCTTTTATATTTTTGATTTAATATCTATAGTCTGTTGATCTGATGTCTATATAATCATGATCTGATCTCTCTTTTTAAGTATGTTTAAGTTCTACTGTATGATTTCTTTTTTATTCTTGATCTGATATCTATAGTCTGTTGATCTGATGTCTAGTATTCGCTGATCTGATGTCTATATAATCCTGATCTGATCTCCCTTTTTAAGTATGTTTAAGTTCTACTGTATGATTTCTTTTTTATTCTTGATCTGATATATATAGTCTGTTGATCTGATGTCTAGTATTATCTGATGTGATGTCTATATTTGAAATGTTGGTGAGTTTTTTGTGAGTTAGTGAAATAATTTTTTCTAATGTGGTACTTAAATTTGCAGCTAATTTGGTGTTAGTCCAAACAATTCCTTTGTTGTGCATATTATTTTATTGTTAAAATTGGAAATTTGGTACAGGATGGACAATGGTTGGGACGACAGTGGTTGGAACATATTCGATGATTGGGTATGAAAATTAAAATCATTATTTTAAATTTGTTAATGTAATAACGTTATTATTATATTAATTTTATTGAATTGATTAAATATAAATGTTGGTATTGTTGACATCGATTTTTGTGAGAAAACATAGAGAGAATGTCAACATTGTCATAGTAATAATCATAAATCAAATGACTGTCCGCGACTTTCACTCAAATACGATTATTGTCCATACTATGGGCATACTAAGGATGAATGCCCTGAATACGAGCAATACCAGCAAACCGAAGGTGGAGTTAATTTAAACAATATGGTACGTATTTAATGTTTAGATTGTTTTGTAATTTTTATGTATTACTTAACATTATTGATTCATGTTTAATTTAAATATAATAAGGAGGTACCGGATGATGGTAACAACAACGAAATACGTCACGACACTACACCAGTTGTAGAAGATGAACATCAATCAAATGAGGTATGTGTCAACTTTGTTTGAATATTGCTATTGCCCACATTCATATATATATTAATTAGTTAAACGTTGTCCTTAATTATTGTAGGGTCTTCCAGAATCATTTCAATACCGTCAATCAACAGAATGTAATGTCAGTTTCGATGATATGCCGAACATTGGTGATGGTGTTGACTATAGCAGTCATTTCCATAAAGGATTGGTATTTGAATCTGCTGCCGCTGCTATTCATTGGGCTAAGGGTGTATCTATAAGTCTTGGGTTTACACTCAATATTTCTGCACACAAGCGAGCCAACAGGGTGCTTTTGAGGTGCAGTCGTAGGGAGCGTAGAAGACCAAGAAAACATGATCCAAATAAAATTCCGCGTCCATCAACATCGATGCTATGCGATTGCCCGTTTAAACTTTTTGCACAAAGCTACATGAGTTTGGGAGAGTGGGTGATAGTTGCTAATAACGGACTTAAGGGTACACACAATCATCCTTTAGCTGTGCACAAGGAAGGATATCGTCAGACGAGTGGCTTGAGTGATGCATCTAGACAGACGATACGGGAAATGTCTGAGGCAAACGTGAAGCCAGCTAATATTTTCAGCAGTATTGTTAAAAAAAATCCGGAAGATCATGCATCTAAGAGACAAGTCTACAATACAACATCAAACCTGCGGCTTGCGCGGTTGGAGGGAAGGGATGTGGCAACACAAGTACTATATTTGGCGATCAAGCAAGAATATGTCGTGTACGTGGACGTGGATGTGACAACAAGAAAGTTGAAAACATTGTTTTTTGCGCACCCTGAATCTATCAAGCTGTTCAGGACCTTTTATTGGTACGTGGGTATAGATTCTACCTACAAAACCAATAGGAACAAGATGCCACTTTGTGAAATTGTTGGTTCAACTTCGATGAATAGTACTTTCCTGATAGCATATGCATTTATGCATGATGAGACGGAGGCTACCTATCGTTGGTTGCTACTGCATTTGAGGATGCTGCTCGGAAATACAAAAAATCCAGCTGTTATCGTGACTGATCGAGAGTTGGGGATATTAAAACCCCTTAATGATATTTTCCCAAACACTTCGCATCTTCTGTGCACTTGGCACATAAACGTTGATGTGCGGAAAAGGTTAACGTTTTTTTTTACCAAAGAAGCAAGGATTGGTTGCCCATTACATGAACAAGTGGCTGCTCATTGCCGATGCTAGCACTTACCCGGAGTACGAAGAAGCTGTTTCTTATTTTAAAAACGATGAACGCGTTGAGGCCCAACGAATTTATGCATACCTCGATAAGACATGGTTGATTCATAAGGGCAAGTTTGTGAAGGTTTGGACGGACAGAGTATTACACTTCGGGAACACAACATCTTGTAGAGTGGAGAGCGCACATAGCATGATAAGAGGTTGGCTTGGAACGGCTGCTGGCTCCTTGGATACAGTTTGGGTCAAGATCCATAATGCAATCACTTGTCAAACACAGGAAATCAGGTATTTATTTTGTGTAGAAATTTTCGTATGTGTTTATAATTGCATATGCATTTATTCCACTCATGTTCGACTTCTATTTTTTAGGAAAAAATTGGAGACATCCCGGGGGAAGATTGACATGAGATACAATGTATTTCCCTTTCAATATTTAAGGAATAAAGTGAGTATTTATTGTTTGGAGTTGCTACTGAGGGAACGTCAAAGAATCTCAAAATTGAAAGATCACGTGGCATGGGATTGTCGCTGCGTTCTCACTAAAACTCATGGTATTCCATGTTCGTGTGCAATTGATAAGATGGTAAAAGCTAAGCAATATTTGAGCTTGGACCATGTCCACGTATTTTGGAGGATACTAGATTTTGAAGACGCTGGACCAAAAGGGGATGGAGAAGTTTCAGCAGATCACCTTTATTTTTACTCTTTGATAGAAGAGATTAAGGACATGGATCCAGCTTTTGTGAGAGAGGTAAACTACATACTTGATTCCAAAATTCATCCTCATCAACAAGGATACGTAGAGCCTTCGGTTAATCTGAAAACTAAAGGGCGACCGTCACAATCATCTTCTACGAAAAGGGAGAAGTTGAAATTTGAGAAATGGTTATCTAGATTTGGGAAGAAAAACACTAAAGATGGCAATGACTTGACTACCAAGAAAGTTGGACCATTTGGATGGTTGAAATCCACATTTGGGAGTGGCACACCTATCACTTGCGCGTCTGGTGCTGATGCAATTAATGACCCCAGACGAGGTACTAGATCCAACTGTCGGATGAAATATTACTACTTTATTTATTTGCATTTGGTCGCCATTAGTGCCATGAATTTGTGGCATGTTCAGTTCAACGACCGCGTCCAGCTGATTTTGAACAGAGACGTGCATCAATGTCGGATGCGATAGTCGGTGATACTGGTATGTGCTTATTAATAAATTTCAAACTACAATTAATTTAAATTTATATAATTTACATCTGTTTAATCCTCAGGCGATCGGACACGTCCAGCAGATTTCGAACAGTGACGTGTATCCATGTCGGACGTTCGGTTGAATGAATCGGTAATAGGTATGTCGTTAAATTTATATTCTCGATCTGATGTCTATAGTCTGTTGATCTGATGTCAAGTATTCTCTGATCTAATGTCTATATAATCCTGATCTGGTATTTTTCTAATTTGTATTTGGGTTGTAAGTTCGACGAGTTGGACGCGTAGACACCTATGCAAACTACGATCTGATCAATACACTTATAGCCCCCTATGTCATCAGCTATCTGGACGTTAATGATGACGGTAATTGTGGATTTCGTGTTGTTGCATCTCACGTGTTTGGGAACGAATATATGTATTTGCAGGTATTATTTTATTTTGTGATATGACAACCAATGTTGCCTGATAATAATTACGATTAAGCCTCAATGATTTTGTGTGATTGTAAACAATATATTGTGTTTTTACAGGTAAGAATGGATGTAGCTGATGAAATTGAAACACATAAAGACCTATACCAGGGGATATACTTGGGTGAAGATCTAACACAAGTAGTTAACCGCATAAGGTGGGGAGGTGGACGATGTACTCGAGATTATTGGATGCATGCTCCAGCAGACTTGTATCCAATTGCGACATTTTATGATGCGGCTATTTTTTACTACGCCTCAGATTAGGGTGGCAAGTACAATAGTTATGGGATATGCTTCACCATTTTGCCACTACGAGCGCGAAGGAATAGAAATGGTCCATCTACAAAATTTGCAATTGCCCATCTTGGTCCTCTTGCCCATTTTATAAGGTTAGATCTACTTCCTAATTCACCTTTGCCGGGTGTTATGAGGATGTGGCGTGAATTATGTGATGAATACACTCGGCAATGGGAGAGCCTATATGAACATAATATAAGTGCTTGGAATGCAATGTTCCCTCGAGAGCAGAAGGATGCATTTTTCATATCACTAGATGTTACGGAATAGGTGTAATCGTACAAATTTGCCTTGAATGTGTAATATATGTGGAAGGGTATCCTGTGATAAACAACACCCAAAACATGTAGTGATATATGCTTAGCCTATGCAGAACATGTAGTGATTATAATAAAAATATTTTTATTTTTTAATAAAAATATTAAGTGTGTTAAGTATAATAAAAATATTTAGTTCTATTGTATGATTTCTTTTATATTCTTGATCTGATATCTATAGTCTGTTGATCTGATGTCAGGTATTATCTGATCTAATGTCTATATAATCATGATCTGATCTCCCTTTTTAAGTATGTTTAAGTTCTACTGAATGATTTCTTTTATATTCTTGATCTGATATCTATAGCCTGTTGATCTGATGTCAAGTATTCGCTGATCTGATGTCTATATAATCCTGATCTGATCTCCCTTTTTAAGTATGTTTAAGTTCTACTGTATGATTTCTTTTATATTCTTGATCTGATATCTATAGTCTGTTGATCTGATGTCTACTATTATCTGATCTGATTTCTATATAATCATGATCTGATCTCCCTTTTTAAGTATGTTTAAGTTCTACTGTATGATTTCTTTTATAATCTTGATCTGATATCTATAGCCTGTTGATCTGATGTCAAGTATTCGCTGATCTGATGTCTATATAATCCTGATCTGATCTCCCTTGTTAAGTATTTTGATTCTGTTGTATGATTTCTTTTATATTCTTGATCTGATGTCTATAGTCTGTTGATCTGATGTCAAGTATTCGCTGATCTGATGTCAGCCATTGAAACCAATTCTCAGTCCTAAAACAGCCGAACGAAGCCAACAAACTCCAAAACCAGCCACACCACTCTGCTCAAAAAACTTTGGCCAAAAGAATCCAACAATTGAACCATCCAAATCTACCAAAAGAATCGAACAATTGAACAATTGCATAAAAAAGAACAAGAAGCACACCAAGAATTACGCCGGTCAGAGCTAAGAACACCAAACCGTGGCGGCAACAAAAAACCAACGACCAGTCCGACTTCGCGACCGGCTAGGGTTTTGGTAGCGGGAGTGGTGGAATCGTTAGGGCACCGGTGGGAGAGTGGGTAACGCCGGCTAGGGTTTTCGTTGAGGGAGGGGTAACCGATTGGGGGATAACCGATTTAGGGGAGGGGGTTCGCGGCTGGCTAGGGTTTTCGTTGTGGGTGGGGTAACCGATTGGGGGAAACCGATTTAGGGGAGGGGGTGGGGGGGGGGGGAGGGGGTTCTGGGTCGCGACCCCCGCCGGTCACTGCTCCGCAGGATAACCGATTTAGGGGAGGGGGTGGGAGGGGGGAAGGGGGTTCGGCGGGGGGGGGGGGGGGTAGATTTTTTTATCTAAATTTGTATGCAGGGCATTTTAGGTATTAGTGTATTTGTTAATTTAAATATTCATGAAGGTATTTAGTGTATTGTTAAGGGTATAATTGTCCAAACTGGGCCGGTAATTGGGGCGGTAACTAGTAATAATTTTTTACATATTCCTCCGTTTCAATGTTATTGTGTTTTTTTTTTTTTTTGTTATTTTTTTCTATGGCATTTCCGTGGTTACTCGATCTATATATTCTAAGTATATATACATATTATTATATTTAAAAATAAAATTATGAAACTCAGCAACTGTATTTATAAGGATCACTTCCAAATTTATAAAATTACTGAATTATCATCAATTTATTTTCAAATATATTAATAAATATGTAAAATTGATTCCGATCAAACTGAAACCATAGTTAAAATACAATTTTACGAATTTATATATATTAAAGTAAAATTTAGAAGGAAAAATTGAATAAAAAAATATTTATCTGACTTTCTTTGGTCTCTAATTTGGTCTCTAATTCTCCCTCTTTTTTCTTTAACCTTTTAATGTAGCTATTAACTTTTATTGATTTATTTCTTACTTATATTTTTATTCGTATCATCTTATCCAATTTTTAATATTTTTAAATTGTATATAATTCTATCCTTTTCCTTTTACGCTATTTATTTCTACTTAAATAAGTATAAATTATTGATAATTAATATATTTTTGATCATATCAATCTGTATTATATAATTTTTACCAATTAGTATTATATATTAACCATATTAAAATATTTTTTAATAATTATTATTACACATGGTCGTAGACGAGTCATAATTATAGTGTATTTAAGACTTTCCCTAACTTACATGGAAAAGGAAGAGGGCTGGAAGAGCCAAATTGGAAACAGTGGCATCGCCATGTGAAATATGTGAAATATAATGGCTAAAATTCTGAGGTAGGTGGAAACGATAAGGAGAGAGTGGTTGCCGAGCCATTCCCAGGACCCGAATTTTATTCCTACCACAACT
Source organism: Knoxia roxburghii (assembly GCA_030378225.1). Classification (NCBI taxonomy): domain Eukaryota; kingdom Viridiplantae; phylum Streptophyta; class Magnoliopsida; order Gentianales; family Rubiaceae; genus Knoxia; species Knoxia roxburghii. The sequence continues at coordinate 34,994,776 of CM059420.1, read as the reverse complement.
TTGATTGTCGGTTGAAATCCGCTTTGATATACTCATTCCATTTTAAAATATAAGTCATTTTTATCAATTAAAAAATCGATCAAAATATAAGTCACTTATCTAAAAATAATTGATTATTTTTACTCTATTACCCTTATTTAATTTACAATTTCATTGGGACTTATTTTTATCATGATTATTCCAAGTTATATAGCACTATTATAAAAAATACATTGAATAAGGGTATAACAGATTTAACAATTAAAAGTTATGAGAATTTTTAAAAATTAATTACAACATTAATATTTGTGTTTTAATCAAAACTACCTATATATTGAAATGCAGGGAGTAAGTTAGTATCCCATTTTCTTATTTATGGTCCTCATTTTTATCAAAATGTACTAATTACTTTTTAATTTAAAAAATAATAAAAATATTTTGATAACAAATAGAGGGTAAAATGATAATTTGAAGGGCAATAAATAAGAAAACGGGTGTATTATTTACCATTCCCTTTTCTTATTCACCTCCCGATTTTCAAAATTGCCCTATCTTTTTTTTACCGCCCTTATTCTTCGCTCTATCTACCTTCTGCCGTCGCGGTTGCCGTCACCGCCGCCTATTTTTCTTCTTCTCGCGCCGCTTCTTTTTCGATCATTTTTTACATCGCCACCCACCCTCCCTCCCTCTCTCCATCCATCACCATTGCCACCCTCCTTCTTGATCCCTCCCTCATTCTCCCGATCTCCTCCCAACCTCCCTCCATCGCCATCGTCACCCTCCCTCTCGATCTTCCCTGCTAAATATTGATTGGCAGGGTTTCAGCAGACGTTCGGCTAGAGATATCGAGAAGGACGGCGGTGGCTATTTCTTCTGGGCTCGATCGACGAGGGAGATCGGATGGAGGTCGCTTCTCTTTATTTTTCTTCTTCTTCTTCTTCTCGACGCTGAACATTGAACGGTATTCTTGTTCTTCTTGTGTCGTTTTTTTCTACTGGCTATTTCTTGTCCTTTTTTTTGGCTCAATCGACGAGGTATGGAGGTCGGGAGATCGATCGCAATGAGGGAGATCAAGAAGGTAGGAGGGATATCAGGGGATTGAGCTGAGATAAAGGGGATGGGGTTTCAAGCGTAAGGGTTTTGAGATTGCATGAGGTAGATTGGGATCGGGAGAGGGAGATTGGGAATGGCGGCGGAGGAGGAGGAGGAGGACAACTGAGAAGGAAAAGCAGGGATCCAGGGTTGTGGCGGTGGCGTCTGCCTGTGACACTGGCGGGGTGGTTGTGGCATTGCACGATAGAAGAGGAAAGAAGAGGCACAAAAGTAGGGGTGTCCGGTGGTGTTCCTGGCGGCAGCGGCGGAGGGCAGATGAGGAAGAGAGAGGGGGGAGGGTCAAAGGCATTTGGCTAAAAGTTAGAGCAATTTTGAGAGTCTATGAATAAGAAAAAGGGGACAATAAATAAGAATACTTATAAGAAAAAATAGGGTTGATATTTTTTCCTTACCAACAATGACAGGGAGGGAATGATTAATTTAGGAAAAATTTTATGATTAATTATCTATTTAATCAAATTATTTATCTGTTAACTTTTTTTAATGGTGAATAAAAACGTTCAAATTTAAGATTATTTAATTATTAAGGTGAATTACTGATAGACCAAGGTCAGTAAAAATCATAGCTTCCCTCTCTTCGAACCAGACCTTCTCTCTCTACGAACTAGCTGGACCTTGTCGGAACCCTATCTATCTCGATCCCTAAATGGAGACTAACTGGCCAGACCAGGAGACTCCCAAAATCGAAATCCCCAACATCAGACCTCCCGACCAAGAACTTTTCCATCCCTATTCCAGGAAAAACCTTCCGCCCCAAAAATTAACCCAAAACCCGTCCCCTACCAAAATGGTGTTCCGTGGTGGAATACGTTGGTTTTGAATACTAAAGTTTTGCTTGTATGAAAACTATGTCCCGTTATATATATCGGTTGAAAGTTTCAGGTAATTGTTTTCATATTTAAGTGTTTATATATTTGAAGTCCACTTGTGTCATATGACTAGATAATGAGGTGTTTTGTGTGATACAGTAGATCTCATTCTTGGTTAAAGATTATGACATATAAAGCAGGCTCGTGACTGAGACAGTTTGCGGTTTTAAGTCATTTTGTGATTCGGGAATTAGTTTTTTCTAAACTAAATGAATCATATAGATGCGCTCGGGGCATATTGAGCATGACCATTTGGATTGAATTGTCTTATACTGATTTAGTAGACTATTCGATCCTAGTATTCTATATCTTAATCCCTAGATTTGAACGGGCATAAGGATTAGACATAGTCTACTTTAATCTGTCAACGAGTGCGATCACTTGAGACTTATATTCTCTGTAGGTTGGGTGCGCGTGTTTGATTGCTTAGTGTGTTGTTGCTTGTCGAAAGAAAACCATGTACCAGTGCATCCGGGGTGATAGTGCTCTCGAGATGAGTTCGTAATGTTTATTATACTAAATCCGGCCAGTGAACTTATGTTCGGTATATAGATAAGGTCGAGTGGTACGAATCTCAGATTATAAGAAGTCGGTTAATTAATTTATCTTTGATATTTGGAAAGAATAATTAAATTAGTGGTTCCAGAAGCAATTTTGGTTTGAGCGGTAATGCCATAATTAATTCGTTAGTGGTGTGATTAATTATGTTGTTGAGTTAATTATTAAAGTGAATTAATTATTTAATTAATTAATCCTAAGTGTCAATTAGTAAATTGAAAAAGTAGATTTAATTATTAATTAAATAATTCTTGGTTCAATTCAGAATTAGGAAATCAAAGAATTAGGTAATCTAATTGAGATTTGAAAATTACCAAAACCCAAGCCCAATAAGAAGGCCTGACTCAAGCCCACTTAAGGTCTCTCTTGTAACTCTATAAATAGACAAGGGATTAGCAATACAAGACACACAATTCACAAGTTTCATAATTCTTGAACTTAGAGAGAGAAAGTTAGAGTGAGAAAATAAGAGAACAAGCCTTTAAATCTTTTTCTCCTCAAAACTCGTGAGCAGAATCCAATCAGCAGTGACCCAAGTTCATCCGATGGTCGGCGCATAAGGTCGGAGGGCGGTGATAACTTTCTCCGGAGCGGCGCGTGTGTGTCACACACATGAACCGGCGTCGGCGGGAATTCTGGAAGGCGGCAACAAGCTAGGTTCCGGCGAGGAATTTTCCAGTAGCTTTTGTGTGGATTTGTAGTTGTAAATTCATTTGGTTCGTTAGATCGTTGCCCACACAACGTACGAGCTTGTCTTGAGTCATACAAGAGAATCACTGAAGGGACACGTTTCAAAGGTATAATATTTATCTTCCGTTTTAATTAAAGATTTATTGTTGCGTGACAAATCGAATAAGGTAAACCAAGATCTGGTGCTCGTGTGGTATTTCGAAAGGGATTTGATTCAGATTACACGAGTGCTCGGGTTTGATTGAGAATTCTCAATTCTAGAATGCATAGCACGAAAGTGGAATTTTTTATCGGACCCGGGCAGACAATTCATTCAATTGGTAATAGAGGTAAGGTTTTGGCTTTGCTTTATTCGATTTGTTTCAACGTTTCTTTTATGCAGGTGGTTTGTTATCTTGGATATTATGGTTTATGTGTTTATATTTTATTAAAATTCGAGACATGTCTGGATTTGTTTTTTGATATGAATGTTTTAATAGTAAAACCACGTGTTGGAAGCCGTATAGGATTAGATTAAATCTGTAGTACGATTTTTTCTATGTAATTGTCATTTTTATTTTCCTAGAAAGCTTTAGCCTTGTGTATAGGAAAATATGTAGTAGAGAAGATGTTATTGTTGGATGACTTGAATTCGTGAGTTTTGGTTTATCGCAATATGGGTAATTCCAAAGATTGCGTAGAAAATCAAAAAAATCAAGGCAAATTGTGAGGAGACCAAACAACGAGTAGGAGTGGAACGGAAGACCCGGAAGGCGACGTCGGCGAAGAATTCACCGATAGAAATTGTCGGTAGCGGGGTGCGGCACTGCGTACAGGCAGCGCACGCAACAGTGCTGGCGCTGCGCTGCACATGTGCGACGCTAGGGCGCCAAGGCATGCGCGCAACCCAGTGCTGCACACAGGCCCAGCACGCGCGGCCTAGCCGGCTGCGTGTCTGGCCCTTTTTTTGAGTAAATTTCGAGATCCAGATTTCAAGACTCAATTCTATCAAGAGTGACGTGATGGGACACACAAAGAAGGCAACAGATGGAAGGAACAATTATGAAGACCATAATAGTTGGGAAATTTAATTATACTTTTACTTCCCGTTTTATTGTTTTAATTGTTGGTTATATGTTTTAATTTATGCTTTATTTTGATGCATGACTAAAGCATTTGGTTTCATGGTTGCATATAACTTAGGTTAGTTAATTTCATGTTAAAACCAGAAAAACCCTCAATTTAAGAGTCTAAATGGGAGCGGGTTGGTTAATATTTCGATGGCCTCCATTACGAATTCATAAGTGATGTGGGTAGACTTACGCGTTAGCATTAGGGTCTTCCTCCATATCGGATGAGTCTAATCTATAAGATCACTAGAATGAATTTCTAAGTAAGATGACTATAGTAAGATAAATTGGAGAATGCGACACCCTCTTCATCTTAGGCGGACTATCCTAGGTAACAAACTTAGAATTCACGTAATGACAATACACTTAGTGTACTATTTGTAGTATTCCTCCCATCAAGGTTACGCTGCTTATTTGTACGGCTAAAAGTACGAACTATTAATTTCATCGGTCAATAGAACGTTTGGTTAGATGATGAAATTAATGAACTAGGTTCTTCTCGAACGAATGTGGATTAACGTAAACGTTCACACTATCATGACTTGCGTGAATTCTGGTGAATGAGATGTTGGTAGATATATTTTATTGTTTTGAGGGATTTTGCAATATTATTTTCGAGTTTTTCAATTTACTGAAACTTTTCTATTTATTTATTTATAGTTTTCGATATGACGTTTAATCCTTTAGCTGTCATATTAAAAGAGAACAAACTGAATGGTCAAAATTACATCGATTGGAAACGCAACTTGGGCATTGTCCTAATGGCTAAGCAATACCAGTTTGTGCTTACAGAATCGTGTCCTCCTGCGCCTAATGACCAGTTAACTGATGAATAAATAGCAGCTTATCAGAGGTGGAAAAATGCTGATGAGATGAGATGTCGCGGTGTTACATTCTGGCTTCTATGTCGAATATTCTGCAATATCAGCATCAGTCGATGACCACTGCCTCATAAATGATGTTGAATCTCAGAGAAATGTTTGGACATCAAGGTCAGAATCCTAGGCAAGTGGTTATGAGTAAGCTCATGACCGCTAAGATGAAAAAGGGCACTCCAGTGAGAGATCACATCGTGAAATGATTAGCAACATCAATGAGATAGAGGTGTTGGCTGGTGAGATTGATCATCAAAGCCAAGCTGATATCATCCTCTAGAGTTTGCCTCAGAGTTTTGAGCAGTTTCGGCTGAATTATAATATGAACCAGAGGGATTATACCCTGGCCAAGCTTTTAACTTCATTAGTGTCGGCTGAAGGTCTTTTCAAGAGAAAAAACAAGCTTTAGTCACAGTCAAAGTTTCGGGATCTTCTTCTAAGCCCAAAGTTGGAAAGAATAAGAAGAAGGCTAGGAAGACGGCTAATCATGCGCCTAAGCCTGATATCATAAAGAACAAGAAGTTGAAAGGCAAGTGCTTTAAATATGGTAAGACAGGACATTGGAAATCAGATTGTCCAAAGATTAAAGGTATGACTATTTCTGCCTTAATTACCGAGACATTTTAGTGGTGATTCCCACAGATAGATACTTGGTGTGCGGATTCAGGCACCACTGACCATATTTGTAATTCTTTGTAGGGGTTCCAAGCAACCTGAGAGCTTAGAAAAGACGAGATGACAGTCTACTTGGGTGACACCACGAAAGTGTCAGTCGTTACAGTGGGAGAAGTCAAGCTAAATTTCGAGAATTCTAGTATAGTTTTAAGTAATTGTCTTTATGTTCCTAGTTTTAGAAATAACATTGTTTCAGTTTCTAAACTTTTAAAGGATGGTTATGAGTTTTTTTTTTTTTTTTCTGATAAGTCATTATTTGTTAGAAAGAAACTCATTTGCTCTGTTTCATTAGTAGACAATTTGTTTATTTTAAAACCAACTTCTCCTACTAGACACACACCAACAATTCAAACATCATTAAATCATAACAAGAGGAAATAACCTTTTGAGATGAACCAAACATATCTTTGGCACCTTGGACTATGTGACATTAAACTTAGAATGATTCAAAGGTTGGTCACTGCTAGACCTTTAGGTTCACTAGAAGTTGACAACTACGCGACTTGCGACTCTTGCTTGGAAGGTAAAATGACCAACCGTCCTTTTAAGGACAAGGGTTATAGGGCCAAAGAAGTGTTAGAGCTAGTTCATTCTGACTTGTGTGGACCAATTTCAATACAAGCTAGAGGAGGTTTTGAGTATTTTGTGACATTCCCAGATGATTACTCGATGTACAGATACATTTATTTGAGGCGTCACAAGTCTGAGTGCTTTGACAAATTCAAATAGTATCGGACAAATGTGGAGAAACATCATGGTAAAAGTATCAAGACACTACAATCAGATCGTGGTGGAGAATACCTGTTGGGCGAATTTCAAGAATATTTGTCAGAAATAGGAATTCAATCTTAGTTATCTGCACTTGCCACACCCTAATAGAATGGTGTAGCAGAACGGAGACACAGAACTCTTATGGAAATGATGAGATCTATGATGAGTTATAGCGAATTACTAAATTCGTTTTGGGGATATGCCTTAGAAACAACTGCATATATTCTTAATCTTGTACCATCTAAATCTGTTCCTTTAACCCCCACAGAGTTGTGGACAGGGCGTAAGCCTTGAAAGATTATCAGCCCGGGCCCAGTCAAAAACTCACTTTTGTGTTACACATTCCAAAATCAGAATCTTAGACCAGGCCTAGACTCTAGCACAATCACTATTCTGAAATTAATTGTATCACTAACGGATTAATTTTGGCACTACCATCCTACACCAAAATTGCTTCCGAAATAACTAAATTAATTAATTATTAACCTCCCCACATCAAAGATATAGTGCTCGTTAATTTATTACTTTACTGATAAATTAATTAATTAACTTCTTTAATTCCGAGACTAGTATCACTTGACCTTTTTACTATACTGGACATAAATCTACCGGCCAGGTTTGGTATAATAAACATAACGAGCTCATCTCGAGAGCACCATCACCCCGGACGGACCAGTACATGGTTTCTTTTCGACAAGCAGCAGCACACCAAGTAACTAAACACGCGCACCCAACCCACCGAGACTATTGGCCACAATTGACCTCACCCATTGGCAGATCAAAATACACTATGTCTAATCCTCATGCCCGCTCAAGTCTAGAGATTAAGAGATAGAATACTAAGAACGATTTGTCAATTAAATCAGTACAAGAAAAATCATTCTAAATGGTCAAGTTCAATACGTTTCGAGCATATCTATATGATTCAATTAGTTTAGACAAACCAATTATCTGAATCACATAATAACCTAAACTGACAATTTGTCCAAAACTGTCTCGGTTACGAACCTCATTTGTATATTATGTATTTTAACCAATGATGAGATCTACTGTGTCACACCAGACACCTCATCATCTAACTACATAATATAAATTGACAAATATGCACAACATATAAACCAAAACATTAAATCTATATATTAACTGGAAAAAAGTTTAATACAAGCATAGCTTATATATTCAATCCTAACAATCTCCCACTAATACTTAAGCTGTGTGTTAAGTTAACAACTACATTCAACTCTATACACTCTACAATATATCTAGAAAAACTATCATGGCTCTCTTAAGTATCTGATCCCCATGCCCTCCACCTGAGCCTCAAAGACTTTTGAAGTCAATGTCTTCGTGAACGGATCTGCAAGGTTATCCTCTAATGCTATCTTAGCCACGACCATGTATTCTCTCTTGATGATATCTCATATTAGGTTGTACTTGCGCTGTATATGTTTACTTGCCTTGTGGGCTCGTGGTTCCTTCGAGTTTGCTACTGCACCGTTGTTATCACAGTACACTGTGATTGACTTCTGCAAACCAGGAATCACGTCTAAGTCCACTAGGAAGTTCTTGAGCCACACTGGTTATTTCACTACCTATGATGCGACAACGTACTCAGCCTCCATGGTAGAGTCCACCACGCATTTCTGCTTGACACTTTGCCATACTATGGCTTCACCTCCCAAAGTAAACACAAACCCTGAGGTAGACTTGCTATTGTCCCTATCACATCTGGAAATCTAAATCTGTGTAACCTTGGGGTACCAGCTCAGGCACCTGATAGACCAACACTTGGTCTCTCGTTCTACGCAAATACTTGAGAATGTATTTTACTGCCTCCCAATGAGCTTTCCCAGGGTTACTCTGATAGCTGCTTACAATGCCAATGGCATAACAGATATCAGGCCTCATGCAAAACATGACATACATGAGACTTCCTACTGCTGAAGCATAAGGAACTGTCTTCATGGCCTCTATCTCCTTAACAGTCTTGGGAGACTCTTCTGTAGATAGATGCACTCCATGTCTGAAAGGTAGAAAACCTTTCTTGGAGTTCTGTATGTTAAAACGGGCCAGAATCATATCTATGTATGAAACTTAGGAGAGCGTTAATGAATGTTTCCTACAATCTCAAATTATCTCGATCCCAAGGATATTTCCCGGTTCCCCTAAGTCTTGCATATCAAACTGTTTGGACAGCCATGCCTTTACGTCTGATAACACTTTCTTGTTGTTGCCAATCAATAGAATGTCATCTACGTAAAGCACAAGAAACACCACCATGTTTCCATCACGTCTACGATATACACATTGCTTATCCAGAAATTGAGTAAATCCGTAGGACTGGATTACCTCATCAAACTGGAAGTTTCAAGACCTAGATGTCTGCTTAAGTCCGTAAATAGACTTCTTAAGCCTACAAACCTTATGCTCTTTGCCTTTTTCAACGAATCCCTCTGGTTGCTGTATGAAGATGGTTTCCTCAAGACTTCCGTTAAGAAAAACTGTCTTGACATCCATCTGTCATATCTCATAATCTAAATGAGTAGCTATGGCCAAGAGAATCCGGATCAACTTAAGAATGGCGTCCAGGGAGAATGTTTCCTCATAATGGATTCCCTCTTTCTGAGTATACCCCTTCACCATAAGCCTAGCTTTAAAAGTTTCAACATTTTCATCGGGTCCTCTTTTACGTTTATAGATCCACTTACATCCAATGGGCTTGAACCCATCAGGCAGATCCACAAGCTCCCAGACTTGATTGTGGTCCATCGATCCAATCTCGGATATCATTGCCTTTCGCCAAGATTCTGTATCTTTATCTCAGAGAACCTCATTGTAGTTCACTGGGTCTGGCTCAGGCACACCTGGGACTAGGTCTGAGGCCTCTCCCATGCCAATGAACCTGTCAGGCTATCTTACAACCCTCGCACTATAATGAGGCACCACTTGTGTGGGCGCATCATCTGTGATATCTTGTGCAGTGTGTGGTGTATTTACTTGTGCTGGTGCATCAGGATTATCAATTTGTCTTCTAAGCTCTTCTAGTACTATCTTGCTTTTGGGCTTGTGATCTAGGATGTAGTCTTCCTCTAAAAATCTTGTGTTAGTGCTAATTATCATTTTCTGATCTTTAGGACTATTGAACAGACCACCCTTCGTTCCTCTATGATATCCTACAAATAGAATTACTTCAGTTCTTGCATCTAACTGAGCCGCGTCTGCCTTAAGCACATGTGGTGGGCAGCCCCAAATTCTAAGATATCTTAGACTAGGCTTACGCCCATTCCACAAGTCTACTGGGGTTGAAGGAACAATTTTAGATGGTACAAGATTAAGGATATACATTGTTGTTTCTATGGCGTATCCCCAGAACGAATTCAGCAAATCACTATAACTCATCATTGACCTAACCATTTCCATGAGAGTTCAGTTCCTTCTTTCTGCTAGACCTCTATTGTGGTGTGCCAGGTGCAGACAATTGAGACTGAATTCTGACCTCACTTAGGTATTCTCGAAATTCGTGGAACAGGTACTGCCCACCACGATCTGATCGCAGTGACTTGATACTCTTACCATGATACATAAGCTATACTTGTGTTGTACTTTTCCCAGTAATATATCGATTTATGTTTTGGTTGTATCTTGTTGTGCATTAATTGTCCATTTGTATTATGTAAGTAGATGATGAGGTGTCTTGTGTTACACAGTAGATCTCATCATTGGTTGAAAGACATAATATATAAATGAGGTTCGTAACAGAGACAGTTTTGGACAAATTGTCGGTTTAGGTTATTATGTGATACGGATAATTGGTTTGTCTAAACTAATTGAATCATATAGATATGCCCGGGGCATATTGAACTTGGCCTTTAGGAATGATTTGTCTTGTACTGATTTAATAGACAAATCATTCCTTGTATTCTATCTCTTAATCCCTAGACTCGAGCGGGCATGAGGATTAGACATAGTGTACTTTGATCTGCCAAAGGGTGAGGTCAATTGTGGCCAATAATCTCGGTAGGTTGAGTGTGCGTGTTTAGTTACTTGGTGTGCTGCTGCTTATCGAAAGAAAACCATGTACCGGTGCGCCCGGGGTAATGGTGCTCTCGAGATGAGCTCGTAAAGTTTATTATACTAAACCCGGCCGGTGGACTTATGTCCGGTATAGTAAAAAGGTCGAGTGGTACTAATCTCAAAATTAAAGAGGTTAATTAATTAATTTATCAGTAAATTAATATATTAACGAGCACTATATCTTTGATGTGGGGAGATTATGAATATAATTTAATTATGTTGTTCCGTAAGCAATTCTAGTGTACGATGGTAGTGCCAAAATTAATCCGTTAGTGGTACGATTAATTTTGTAATGGGTTAATTGAATAGGTAGAATTAATTAATTGATTAATTATTCCTAAGAGTTAATTGAGTAATTAACAAAGTGAAATTATTTAATTAATTCCTAAAGGTTAATTGAGTAATTAACAAAGTGGAATTATTTAATTAATTAATTAAGTCTTAAGTTTCAATTGGAATTAGGAAATCCTAGAGATTAGGAAATCAAGTAGGATTTAGTTTAGCCTATCAGATTGGTTGCCTAATTGGATTTGGAAACTAATTAATTACCTAAACCCATTAGGAAGACCAATCCTAAATCAAGTTGGGGTCTCTCTTGTAACTCTATATATAGACAAGGGATTAGCTATTCAAGATATACAATTCCATAAGTTTTCAAGACAAGAAAACTAGAGAGAGAAAATCCTAGAGAGAGAACACTTTCTCTCTCCAAGTCAGATTTTCAAGGGAAAATTGCGGCTGGACTTTGGTATTTTATTGGCCGAATTTTGGCCTTGGTTTTATACCAGCTGCGAGTAATTTTCTCTCTCTCCGGGTGGTGCGTTTACAGTACCTGCCAGGTGCTGCGGTGCTAGAATTTTCTAGCAGGTGGATTGTGGTGATTAGCTGATCAATTGACTTCTAGTTCGTTGCCCACACAACTTGAAGTCAAAGTCTTGAGGCATACAAGAGAATAACCAAGTGCACGCTTCAAAGGTACTTTTCTAAGATTCCGCTTTAATTAGAAATTTTTGTTGCGTGGTAAATCGAGCAAGTGCAAACCCAGATCCTATGTGACAATCCTTTCACAATCTTGCTCTTGGGCTTGTGATCTAGGATGTAGTCTTCCTCTAAAAATCGTGTATTAGTGCTAACTATCACCTTCTGATCTTTATGACTATAGAATAGACCACCTTCGTTCCTCTAGGATATCCTACAAACAGCTTTGCTTCAGTTCTTGCATCTAACTTAGCCAGTCTGTCTTAAGCACATGTGGTGGGCAACCCCAAATTCTAAGATATCTTAGACTAGGCTAACGCCCATTCCACAACTCTACTGGGGTTGAAGGCACGATTTTAGATAGTACAAGATTAAGGATGTACATTGCTGTTTCTATGGCGTATCCCCAAAACGAACTCAGAAAATCACTATAACTCATCATTGACCTAACCATTTCCATGAGAGTTTGGTTCTTTCTTTCTGCTACACCTCTATTGTGGTGTGCCAGGTGCAGACAATTGAGACTGAATTCCAACCTCACTTAGTATTCTCGAAATTCGTAAGACAGGTACTGCCCACCACGATCTGATTGCAGTGTCTTGATACTGTTACCATGATGCTTCTCCACATCTGCCCGATACTCTTTGAATTTACTAAAGCATTCGGACTTGTGGCGCATTAGGTAAATATACCCGTACCTTGAGTAATCATCCGTGAATGTCACGAAATACTCAAACCCACCTCGTGCTTGGACCGACATAGGTCCACACAAGTCAGAGTGAATCAACTCTAATACTTCTTTAGATCTATAACCTTTTGCCTTAAAAGGTCTCTTGGTCATCTTACCTTCCAAGCAAGATTCGCAGGTTAAATAACTATCAATCTCTAATGAACTTAAAGGTCCATAATTGACCAACCTTTGAATCCTACTAAGGTTTATATGGCCTAGCCTGAGATGCCAAAGATATGTTTGATTGGTTTTAGAAGGTTCTTTCCTCTTATTACTATTAGATAATGTGCTATCTATCTCTATGTATTGCACAAAAGGGGAGTTTGATTTAATTATAAACAAATTGTCAGCTAATGAACCAGAACAAATAAGTTTGCCATCTTTTCTAATAACAACAGAGTCATCAGAAAAAATAAACTTATAACATTTCTTAAACAGTTTAGAAACTGAAAGAAGGTTCTTTCTAAAACTCGGTACATAAAGACACTTAACTAAATCTAGCCTAGAATTTTTGAAATTAAGGCTGACTACTCCCACTGCTTCTACTGATACTTTTGTAGTGTCACCCAAGTAGATGTCCAGCTCGCCTTCTCTAAGCTTTCGGGTTACTTGGAGCAAATAATTACAAACATGGTCAGTGGCGTCTGAATCTACGCACCAAGTGTGTGTGGGAATCGCCGCTAAACATGTCTCAGTAATTAAGGCATAAACTGTCGTACTTTTAAGCTTTGGATAATCTGATTTCCAATGACCCGTCTGATTGCATTTGAAGCACTTGTCTTTCGACTTATTCTTTGCAATATCTGGCTTAGGCGCAATTTGCGCCTTTTGAGCTATTCCCTCGAGCTTTCTGTTCTTCTTTCCAGCCTCAGGCTTTGAAGAAGATTCTGAAGCTTTGATTGTGACTACAACTCGCTTCTTCTCTTGAAAAATACTTTTAGCCGCCACCAACTCTGCTAAGAGCTCGGATGAAGTACACAACAATTTATTCATGTTGTAGTTCAACCAAAACTGCTTATAGCTTTGAAGCAAGTTCTGGAGGACAATATCGACTTTGGTTTCACCATCGATTTTGCCTCCCATTACCTCAACCTCGTTGATGTTCTAATCATGTCAATCACATGATCTCTCACATGAGTGCTCTCAGCTGTCAGGACAATGTCTAAATTATGACTCTAATCGATATAATTAGGTCCAGTTAACTTGTTGTCTTTCAATATAATAGCTAAGGGGTTGAATGCCATATCGAATACTATAAATTTAATAAACAGACAATGTTTTAGTGTTTAATCCTAGAATTTTGAAAATCATAAGAAATTCTAACAATTATTGACTTCCCTAAAAAACAATAATTTTAAACCACCGACATCTCATTCACCTGGATTCTCGCAAGCCACGATAGTGTGGACGTTTACGCTAACCCACATTCGTTTGAGAAGAACCAAGTTCATTAACTACATTATCTGACCAAACGATCTATTGATCAATGTAGCTAATAGTCAGTGCTTTCAGCCATACAAATAAGCAGCGTAGCCTCGATGGGAGGAATACTACAAATCGTACACTAAGCGTGTGCCATTACGTGACTTCTAAGCTTGTTACCTCAGGATAGTGCGCCTCAGATGGAGAGGGTATCGCATTTCTCCTAGTTAAACTTACTCTAGTCATCTTACTTAGAAATTCATAATCTAGCGATCTCGTGGTTGGACTCATCCGAATGGAGGAAGGCCCTAATGCCAACGCTCAAGTCCACCCACATCACATATGAACCCATAATGGTGGCTATGGGAATATTAAACCAACCAGCTCCCACTTAGATTTTTAAATTGAGGGTTTTTCTGATTTTAACATGCAATTAACTAATCCTAAGTTATGTGCAAACATAAAACCAGTCATGCTTTAAAATTATGCATCTAAAATACAACACAAAAATTAAAGCACAAAAATTAAAACTATAATATGGGAAATAAATGCGAAAAATAAATTTTCTGACTATTATGGTTTTAATTGCTTTCATCTTCTGCCTTGATCTCGGGTCCCGTCACGCCACTCGATGGATTGAGTCTTGAATTTAAAAAAACCAACTTGGAGGAAAAACGGGCAAAAAATGCGCCAAACGGGCCACGCGCCTGCGCAGCGATTGCTGCGCTGCGCGGTGGCAACTGCGCCGCTGCTGGCGATTTTTCGCCGGCGCTGCAGGCCACCTCCGATTCCTCCTTCGTTTTTTTTCCCACGTTATTTGGTCTTCTTGCAATTCGTTCTGGATTTTCTTGGGTTTCTACGAATTAACGATAACCCAAAACCCACGAATTCAAGTTGCCCACCATAACGCCTTCGATTACAAAAAATTAATTCTCCTACTACATGGCTTCAAAGAAGATTAAAAAAAATCGAATTACATAGAAAAAATCCTACTACAGATTTGATCTAATCCTACACGGCTTCCAGCACGTGCTTATACTATTACAAGCATTCATAATAAAACCAAACCCGGACATGTCCGGGGTTTAATTAAAAAAATAATACAAATGCAATCATAATAGTCGGGATTTCTAAACCACCTACAAATAAAGCCATGTAATAAATCGAACAAGCACAAAACCCAAAACCAGGCTCTGATACTAATTGAAAGATTATCTGCCTGGGCCCGGTCAAAAACTCACTTTCGTGCTACACATTCCAGAATCGGAATTTTTTATCAGGCCTAGACTCTAGCACAATCTCTATTCCAATCCTTGCTTGAAATAACATTGCGCAAGATCTTGGTTTGTACTCATTCGATTTATCACGCAACAATAATTTTCTAATTAAATGAGGAATCATAGAAAAGTACCTCTTGAAGTGTGTTAACTCAGGTGATCGCTTGTATGACTCAAGAGTATAATCGCACGTTGTGTGGACAATGATCTAGCAACCAATTGATCAGCAATCAACATAAAAAACTGCGTTGGGAAAAATCATCGGAAAATGAATTGTCGCCGCCGCATGGACCAAAAATTTGGCCAACCCAAAGCTTTTCTAGAGGGAGAAAATTATTTTCTCTCTCTAAACTTTATCTCTCCAGTTTTCTTGTCTTGAAAACTTATGAGTTGTGTGTTGTCTAATTTCTAATCCCTTGTCTATATATAGAGTTACAAAAGAGACCCCAAGTTGATTTAGGATTTGCCTTTCCTAATGGGCTTAGGTAATTAATTAGTTTTCAAATCCAATTAGGTAACTAATCTAATAGGATAAACCAAATCCAATTAGATTTCCTAATTTCTAGGATTTTCTAATTCTAATTGAAACTTAAGACTTAATTAATTAATTAAATAATTCCACTTTGTTAATTGCTTAATTAACCCTTAGGAATAATTAATTAATTAATTAATTCTACTTATTCAATTAACCCACTACAAAATTAATCGTACCACTAACGGATTAATTTTGGCACTACTATCCTACACCAAAATTCCTTCCGGAACAACTAAATTAATTAATTCTAAATCTCCCCACATTATAGATATAGTGCTCGTTAATTTATTAATTTACTGATAAATTAATTAATTAACTTCTTTAATTCTGAGACTAGTACCACATAAGTCCACCAGCCGGGTTTAGTATAATAAACATAACGATCTCATCTCGGGAGCACAATCACCCCGGACGCATCGGTACATGGTTTCCTTTCGACAAGCAGCAACACACCAAGTAACTAAACACCCACACCCAACCCACCGAGACTATTGGCCACAAGTTACCTCACCCATTGGCATATCAAAGTACACTATGTCTAATCCTCATGCCCGCTCAAGTCTACGGATTAAGAGCTAGAATACTAAGAACGATTTGTCTATTAAATCAGTACATGACAAATCATTCAAAATGGTCAAGTTCAATACACCCCGGGCATATCTATATGATTCAATTAGTTTAGACAAACTAATTATTTGAATCACATAATAACCTAAACCAACAGTTTGTCCAAAACTGTCTCGGTTACGAACCTCTTTCATATATTATGTCTTTTAACCAATGATGAGATCTACTGTGTCACACCGGACACATAATCATCTAACTACATAATATAAATTGACAAATATGCACAACATATAAACCAAAACAATAAATCAATATATTAACTGGGAAAAAGATTAATACAAGCATAGCTTATGTATTCAATCCTAACAAGCCCAGCCTGAGATATCTCAGAATTTGGGGTTGTCCAGCACATATGCTTAAGGTAGATGCGAGTAAGTTAGATTCAAGAATAGAAGTAATGCTGTTGGTAGGATATCCTAGAGGAACGAAATATGGCCTATTCTATAGTCCTAAATATCAGAAGGTGGTAGTTAGTACTAACGCTAGATTTTTAGAAGAGCACTATATTCTAGATCACAAACCCAATAGTAATATCGTACTAGAAGAACTTAGGGGACAATCCATAACTCTTGTTGCACCAGTCCAAGTAGATACACCACAAGATACTGCACAAGAAGTCATAGATGATACGCCTACACAGACGGTGCCTCGTCGTAGTGGGAAGGTTGTGAGACAACCCGAAAGGTACGTGGGCTTGGGAGAATCCTCAGATTTAGTCCCAGGCGCATACGAACCTGACTCGGTTAACTACAATGAGGCACTCCGAGATAAAGATGTAGATTCTTGGCAAAAGGAAATGATATCTGAGATGGGGTGAATGCACTATAATCAAGTTTGGGAGCTAGTGGACCTTCCTGATGGTTTTAAACCCATTGGATGCAAGTGGGTCTACAAAATAAAGAAAGGATCGAACGGTAAGGTTAAAACTTGACGTGTCCTTGTCGTTGTCAAAAGCTTTAGGCGAACACTCAAAAGTAAAATTTATATTAACAAAACAAAAACATTAAAACTATAGTATTTAAGGTTTCGTTCCCATGAAATTTGTGGTCTTAAGTGAAGTGGTTGTTGGGTTCGAGTCCTTACTTACTACAATTTCTAGTAGTTTTAGTAGCCTAGGAATCTAAGAAAGTAAAATAAGATAGTGATTTGG
The DNA here is from genome assembly GCA_030378225.1 of Knoxia roxburghii. Lineage (NCBI taxonomy): Eukaryota > Viridiplantae > Streptophyta > Magnoliopsida > Gentianales > Rubiaceae > Knoxia > Knoxia roxburghii. The sequence goes on along the minus strand of CM059420.1, from coordinate 34,977,344 downwards.
TAAAAATCATACAAATAAAAAAACTAAGTAAATAAGATAGTATGGGTAAAAGGCGGAAAATCACACCACAACTAAGATCCAAGAGGCTATTGCTAAGTAAATTATCATGCAATTGTTTAAGAACAATTTAATACCGTCGTCACCGAATCTATAAGGACTAAAACTAGTCATTAATAGAAATAGGGTCGTCAATCCTATCTATTATCAATCCTATACTTTACCGACATCAAGATCGAGTAACATCATCCAATTCAATACCACTTGTTCGAAAAATAATGAAACTTGTAACACAAGACACCACTATTCTATCAACCACATGTTCATCAAACTAGATAATCAACAACGTATCTCAGCAATAAAGTAGATTCAATATGTAGATCGACGACAAGACAAAAACCATATCCAAAAACGGGAATTAATCAATTCTTGCATGAAACCCATTTAAAAATATACAGGAATAACCAAAGAATAGAACAAAAACACATGGAAGTAATAAGAATATCTCAGAATAGTTTGATGAGTAAGAAATGTGAGGCCTTAGCATTCATAATGCAAGATAACTCAATAATCCTTCGCACTCCCACCATATTAAAACACCAATCTTCACTAAATCCACTATCTTGCTCACATCTACCACTACCCCCTATCACTTAGAAGGGTAGATTTCCCTAGAATCTACTTAGAACATGAGTGTTATAAGAGAATTCATAGTGTGTGTGTGTGTGTGTGTGAAAAGGTGAGAAAGTGTCTGTTTCTTCCTCACTAAGCTAAATTCTCTAAACTATGAAAAAACACTCTTAAGGTGTGTTGTATGTGATAAATAAACTATCTATTTACAAGGAGTCTTGGCCATTAAGAAAGGTCCCAGAGGGCTAAAATTGGTATTACATAAGAAAAGTCACACCAAGGGTAAAGTTGGAAGTTCAGCAGTGGCTTCAGGGCGACGACCAGGTGGTGGCACCATGGAGAGGCCGAGGTCGGCGACGATCAGGCATTGGTGCGGTGCGGATGCCGGTGTTGGCCACGACCGGGCGCCAGTGCCCAGTGGACGCCGGACTCAAGATTTTCATCAATCCGTGCTAATTCCAAATTCTTCTCTTTAAGCTTCAATCTTGCGTGATTTCTTCCTTTTTCCAGCAAAAGAATTTAAGTTTTATCCAAAATCTCCAAAGTGCCCCCTTATTACAAAACCACACAAATCTAACTATAAATGCATTGAAAGCTCATAAAAGAAGTCATATTTATTGAAACCAACTAAAAGTAAGCTAAACATGCATGAATCTGGGTTATAAAAAGGTATATCAAAACCTTTAAAGCTAGGCTTGCAGCGAAAGGGTATACTTAGAAAGAAGATATCAACTATAAGGGAACCTTTTCCTCGGTAGCTATGATTAGGTCAGTCCGAATTCTCTTGGCCATAGCTGCTCATTTAGATTATGAGATTTGGCAGAAGGATGTCAAGACAACTTTCCTTAATGGAAGTCTTGAGGAAACCATTTTTATGCAGCAACCAGAGGGTTTCATCGCTGAAGGTCAAGAGCATAAGTTTTGCAAGCTTAAAAGGTCAATCTACAGACTTAAGCAAACATCCAAATCTTGGAACATCCGGTTTGATGAGATAATCCAGTCATACAGATTTACTCAATGTCTGGATGAGCAGTGCGCATACCATATACGTGACAGGAATAGTGTGGTGTTTCTTGTACTTTACGTAGATGACATCCTACTTATTGGCAACAATAAGAAAGTGTTATCGGATGTAAAGGCATGGTTGTCCAAGCAATTTGATATGAAGGACTTGGGAGAAGCTGGACATATCCTTGGGATCAAGATTATTCGAGATCGTAGGAAACGTTCACTGATACTCTCCTAGGCTTCATACATAGATACGATTCTGGTTTGTTTCAACATGTAGAACTCCAATAAAGGTTTTCTACCCATCAAACACGGAGTGCATCTATCTAAAGAACAATCTCCAAAGACTGTTGAGGAGATATAAGCCATGAAGCCATGAACAATCTCCAAACATGTATGCCATGTTGTGCACGAGACCTAATATTTGCTATGTCGTTGGCATGGTAAACAGATATCAAAGTAACATTGGAAAAGCTCATTGGGAGGCTGTGAAGTGCATCCTTAAGTATTTCAGCAGAACTAGAGACCAAGTTTTGGTCTATCAGGCGCAAGAGCTAGTTCCGGGAGGTTACACAGATTCTGATTTCCTAGGCAATAAAGACAAGAGTAAGTCTACCTCTGGGTTTGTGTTTACTTTGGGAGGTGCAGCCATAGTTTGGCGGAGTGTCAAGCAGAAATATGTGGCAGACTCTACCATGGAAGCTGAGTACGTTGCAGTATTAGAGGCAGCGAAAGAAGCGGTGTGGCTCAAGAACTTCTTAGTGGATTTAGACGTGATTCTTGAGTTATGAAGATCTATCACAGTGTATTATGATAACAATGGTGCAGTAGCCAACTCAAAAGAACCACGAGCTCACAAAGGGAGTAAGGACATAGACCGCCTGTACCACCTGATACGAGATATCATTAAGAAGGGAGACATGGTCGTGGTAAAGATAGCATCAACAAATAAAATTATCCTTTCACAAAAACATTGACTGCAAAAGTCATTGAGGCTCATGTGGAGGTCATGGGTGTTAGATATTTAATTGACCCTTGATTGTTCTCTAGAATTTAATATAGCAGTAGGTTATCTATATTAAACAGTTTTATACTTTAAGCGCAGCTTAAGTATTAGTGGGAGATTGTTGGTTTTAAATACATAAGTTTTGCTTGTATGAAAACTATTTCTCGTTTTATATATCGATTGAAAGTTTTAGTTAATTATTTTTATATTTAAGTGTCTATATATATGAAGTCCACTTATGTCATATGACTAGATAATGGGGTGTTTTTTGTGACACGGTAAATCTCATTATTGGTTAAATATTATGACATATGAAGTAGGCTCATCACTGAGGCAGTTTGGTCATACTGTCGGTTTTAAGTCATTTTATGATTCGGGAATTAGTTTGTATAAACTAATTGAATCATATAGATGTGCCCGGGGTATATTGAGCATGACCATTTGGATTGAATTGTCTTATACTGCTTTAGTAGACTATTCGATCCTAGTATTCTATCTCTTAATCCCTAGGCTTGAACGGGCATAAGGATTAGTTATAGTGTACTTTAATCTACCAATGAGTGCGGTCACTTGAGACTTATATTCTTGGTAAGTTGAGTGCACGTGTTTGATTGCTTAGTGTATTGTTGCTTGTCGAAGGGAAACCATGTATCGGTTCGTCCGGGGTGATGCTGCTCTCGATGAGCTCGTAATGTTTATTATACTAAACTCGGCCGGTGGACTTATGTCCGGTATAGTAATAAGGTCGAGTGGTACTAATATCAGATTATAAGAAGTTGGTTAATTAATTTATCAGTAAATTAATAAATTGACGAGAATTATATTTTTTATGTGAGGAGAATAAAGAATAATTAAATTATTGGTTCCGAAAGCAATTCTGGTTTGAGCGGTGATGTCATAATTAATCCGTTAGTGGTACAATTAATTATCTTGTTAGGTTAATTGTTAAAGTGAAGTAATTATTTAATTAATTAATCCTAAGGTTCAATTAGTAAATTGACAAAGTGAATTTAATTTTTAATTAATTAATTCTTGGTTCAATTAAGAATTAGGAAATCCAAGAATTAAGTAATCTAATTGAGATTTGGAAATTACAAAACTCAAGCCCAACAAGAAGGCCTAACTCAATCCCACTTAAGGTCTCTCTTTTAACTTTATAAATAACAAGGGATTAGCAATACAAGAGACACAATTCACAAGTTTCATAATTCTCTAACCTAGAGAGATAAAGTTAGAGTGAGAAAATAAGAGAACAAGTCATCAATTCTTTTTTCCTCGAAACTCGTGCGCGAATCGAATCAGCGGCAACCCAAGTTCATCTGACGGTCAGCGCATGAGGTCAGAGAGTGGCGGGAACTTTCTCCAGGGCGGCGCGTGAGTCTCACGCGCGTGAACCGGCGATGACGGAATTCCGGACTGCGGTGACAAGCTAGTTTCTGATAGATTTTGTGTTGATTTGTTGTTGCTGATTCGTTCGGTTGCTGACACAACCTGCGAGCTTGTCTTGGGTCATACAAGATAATCACTTAAGGGACACGCTTCAAAAGTATAATTTTTATCTTCCGCTTTAATTAAAGATTTATTGTTACGTGACAAATCGAATAAGGTAAACCAAGATCCGGTGCTCGTGTGGTATTTCAAAAGGGGTTTGAATCGGATTACACAAGCGCTCGGGTTTGATTGAGAATTCCTGATTATGGAATGCATAGCACGAAAGTGGAATTTTTTATCGGACCCGGACAAAAAATTCCTTCAGAATACTCAGAAGAAGAATTCGCCAAGGTTATAGCTCCACATTGATTGTCACTATACGGTAAATTTGCTTACGATGGGCCCAAAATGTCGAACATTTGAAGGGAGGTAAACAACATTTGATTTCAAAGTTCATTCGAAGTTAGGCTCTTGAACTCAAGGCATGTCCTCCTCGAATTCGATAAAGAAGAAGACCAACAAGTGTGCTAGATGTGGCCTCTTTGGTTAATTGCAGAATTCCAAATGAGAATTCTCAAATGGACACCAGGCTTTCGATATAAAGAAGACCCCCCCAATTTGTCCCGTCTGGGTCTCCCTACATGACCTCCCAATTGAATTCCACACTCTGAATTTGATATATTCCATGGCAACAGCGGTTGATACTCTACTCTAAATAGATGCCCCAATGCTCAATTAATCCAGGCCATCTGTCGCTTGTTTCTGCGCAGACGTTAACCTATTCGAACCCTCCCCATCTCATGTAAAATTTTCCGGAGAGGACACTACTACGACCAAGTATTTAGCTACGAGCATGTGCTAAAGTATGATATCAAGTGCAAGAAAATTGGCCACAATGAGAAGATGTGCAAAATCGGGAAGAATTCCCAACCCCATAAATCAGCCTTCACCAATAAAGCAAGCCTAGACCCCTAAATGAAGCAAAACACAGAAGGAGAGAACAATCCAGAAGTAGATAAATTAAAGTTGTTTAATTTATTCTAATCTTAGAGTTATCACCACTAAAATTGGTTTTAGTCCAAGTGGGAGTTTGTTGGTTTTGTACTAAAATCAATTAAAACTAAAATTATGTTTTATATTTATTTGCCAAGTAGTTTAGGAACTTAAAGGGTCACACACAATTGAATGATTCTTGGTTAAACTGATTTGGGGATTAAAATATAAGATGTTTTCATATCTAGTAACTATATGTAATTTATCTAATAGTTATAAAATAAATTACAGAGTTATAGAGTTACTTGAGTTAAAATTATTTACCTTTAATGTCTTTGTACCTGATAGAGACGTTGGTGGCTGACATGAGTAGATCATGGGAGTTCGTTCATGATAAAACATCAGTCTGTTGAAGATGCATTTCACATACGTCTCTATTTTTAAACATAGGCATACATACAGAGGATTCAATTATCATAACATATCAGAAAGAACTCTGACTTTCCTGAAATTAGTTTGTGTCGACAGAGTTGAAGATCCTAGCCTATTTACCTCTGTGTTTTTAGTACGATAAAGTTCCCATGAAGTAATTCGTGTGGATACCTTAGAGGCTGAACAAATTGAGAAGCTTGATCGACCAACCTGTCTGTTGATCAAGAGAAGAAGGTTTACCACAAACATCTGACATAAAGTAACGCCAATCTATCTTCGATTCTTGGTGGGAAATATTAAGATTATTCCGCTGTAAATAGGATTTGCATCTAGTTTTTCCTTTCACTATATAATTTTTGACTTGCAATACAAAGCTTGTGATGCAATATGTTTTATACATATTTTAGCTTGTTTTTAGCTTAGTTTTGAGCTGCCTATGGACAGAATTATAATTTTTTTATATGGTAAAAATACTAGGTGCGGCTCAACTTGTGTTGATTGCAGGTTAAATATGTATAGAATGAGACAGTAGAAAACCACACTTCATACTTAATATTCAGAGCAGAACTAAGGATGCACAAGCTAGGAGTGACACGGCCAGCAGACGACAACTTCACTTGAGTGTGAAGTTCACAAAGTCTACTGAAATCCGGTGCTTGGCAATTGTGAGTTGAAGACATCCAGTTCACGATAGCATTCACTGGATGTGACCTTGATAAAGTGAAGATAACTGAGCGAAGCGGCATGAGCTTAAGGAGTAGATAGTCATCACAAAACAGTGTCCCATGAAAGTCTTAATGTGACGATCACTCAACGCTAGCTTCTGATGGACGTGAGAAATTGACAATAGGAAACTGCAGTGTCTAGTGAAATCAAATCCAAGCCTTCAGTGAACACTTCCATGTGCCGTTCTGTTGAATATAGGGTCAACTGAGCTTCTGATCATCATCATTAGCATGGGCAGGCAAAAACCAGAAGGACAGTTAGTACGTTGGCAACAGCTTGAAAGATTATCTACCCGGGCCTTGTCAAAACCACCACGCTTTCGTGCTATGCATTCCAGAATCAAAATTCTTGACCAGGCCTAAGCTCTAGCACAAATACTATTGTGCAGGATTTTAGCTTGTACTTATTCGATTTGTCACGCAACAATAAATTCTTAATAAAAGCGAAAGTTTAAGAATTACCTCTTGAAGCGTGTACTTAGGTAATTCGTTATATGACTCGAGACTTGATCGTACATTGTGTGGGCAACGAACTAACGAGAAATTGATCAGCAATCACCACAATTCCACCAAGCTGCACCCAGAAAAGTCAACCGGACCTCGAGTCCACGCGCCAGCCGAAGCTTACGCGCTGCCAGGAAATCATAAAGAGAAACTGACCGCAGATCTAAGAGGAGAGCTGCCGCCTAAAGCTTGGAAAATCCAACATTGAGAGGAAAAATATTAATTCTCTCTCTATTTTTCTTGTCTTGAAAACTTATAAATTGTGTATTGTGAATTGCTAATCTCTTGTATATTTATAGAGTTACAAGAGAGACCCAAAGTTGGTTTAGGATTGGCCTTCCTAATGGGTTTTGGTTTCTTAATTAGTTTCCAAATCCAATTAGGATCCAAATCTAATAGGATTTCCAAATCCAAATAGATTTCCTAATTCTATTTGAACTTTAAGAATTAATTAATTAATTAAATAATTTCACTTTGTTAATTACTTAATTAACCCTTAGGAATAATTAATTAAATAATTAATTCTACTTTATCAATTAACCCACTACATAATCAATCGTACCACTAACGGATTGATTATGACACTACCATCCTACACTAGAATTGCTTTCGGAACAACTGAATTAATTATTCATCAATCTATCCAAATCAAAGATATAGTGCTGGTTAATTTATTAATTTACTGATAAATAAATTAATTAACTTCTCATAATCCGAGATTAGTATTACTTGACCTTTTTACTATACCGGACATAAGTCCACCAGCTGAGTTTAGTATAATAAACATAACAAGCTCATCTCGGAAGCACCATCACCTCGAATGCACCGGTACATGGTTTTCTTTCGACAAGCAACAACACACCAACCAACTAAACACGTGCACCTAACCTACCGCGACTATTGGCCTCAAGTGACCTCACTCTTTGGCAGATCAAAGTACACTATGTCTAATCCTCGTGCCTGCTCAAGTCTAGGGATTAAGAGATAGAATACTAGGATCGAATAGTCTATTGAATCAGTACAAGCCAATTCATCATAAATGGTCAAGTTCAATATGTCCCAGGAATATCTATATGATTCAATTAGTTTAGACAAACCAATTTTCGAATCACATAATAGCCTAAACCGAAAGTGTGTCTAAAACCGTCTCAGTTTCAAACCTCATTTATATATTATTTCTTTCAACCAATGATGAAATCTACTGTGTCACACCAGAGACCTCATCATCTAATTACATAATATAAATGGACAACATATGTAAAACATATAAACAACTTAACTAAAAGATTTAATCGATATATACGAACTGGGAAATAGAAGCTTTAGTATTCAAACCTAACAATCTCCCACGAATACTTAAGTTGCTCTTTAAGTATAAAACTATATTAATCTATACAACTACAATAATACTAGAAAAATAATCATGGCTCAACTAAGTATCTGATCCCCCTGCCCTCCACGTGAGTTTCAAAGACTTTTGAGTGAGTGTCTTCATGAATGGATCTACAAGGTTATCTTCTGATGCTATCTTTGCCACGACCACATCTTCCCTCTTTACAATATCTCGTATTAGTTGGTACTTGCCCTGATTACTTGCCTTGTGGGCTTGTGGTTCCTTCGAGTTTGCTCCTGCACCGTTGTTGTCACAGTACACTGTGATCAACTTCTGCAAATAAGGAATCACATCTAAGTCCACTAGGAAGTTTTTGAGCCATGCTGCTTCTTTCACTGCCTCTGATGCTGCAAAGTATTCAGCCTCCATGATGAAGTACGCCACGCATTTCTAGTTGACACTCCGCTAAACTATGGCTCCACCTCCCAAAGTAAACACATACCCTAAGGTAGACTTGTTCTTGTCCCTGTCGAATTGGAAATCTGAATCTGTGTAACCACAGGGCACAAGCTCAGGCGCTGATAGACCAAGACTTGGTCTCTCATTCTGCGCAAATACTTGAGAATGCATTTTACTGCCTCCCAATGAGCTTTTCCAAGGTTACTCTGATATCTGCTTACAATGCCAACAACATAGCAAATATCAGACCTCGTACACAACATTGCATGCATGAGACTTCCTACTGCCGAATAATAAGGAACTGTCTTCATGGCTTCTATTTTCTCCACAGTCTATGGAGACTGCTCTTTAGACAGATGCACTCCGTGTTTGAAAGGTAGAAAACTTTTCTTAGAGTTTTGTATGTTAAAACGATCCAAAATCGTATCTATGTATGAAGCTTGAGAGAGCATCAGCGAAGGTTTCTTATGATCTCGAATGATCTTGATCCCAAGAATATGTCCCGCTTCTCCTAAGTCTTTCATATCAAACTGTTAGGACAACCATGCCTTTACGTCTGATAACACTTGCTTATTTTTGCAAATTAGTAAAATAGCATCTAGGTAAAGCACAAAAAACACCACCACGTTTCCATCACTCCTGCAGTACACACATTGTTCATCTGGGCACTGAGTAAATCCGTAGGATCGGAGTAACTCATCAAACCTGATGTTCCAAGTCTGGATGCCTGTTTAAGTCCGTAAATAGACCTCATAAGCCTGCAAACATTATGCTCTTGGCCTTTTTCAACAAATCCCTCTGGTTGCTGCATAAAAATGGTTTCTTCAAGACTTCCATTAAGGAAAGCTGTCATGACATCCATCTGCCAAATCTCATAATCTAAACGAGCAGCTATGGCCAAGAGAATCCGAACTGACTTAAGCATAGATACCGGGGAGAATGTTTCCTCATAATCGATTCCCTCTTTTTGGGTATACCCCTTCGCCACAAGCCTAGCTTTAAAGGTTTTAACCTTTCCGTCAGGTTCTCTCTTGCATTTGTAGACCCACTTACATTCAATGAGTTTGAAACCATCAGGTAGGTCCACAATCTCCCAGACTTGATTGTGGTTAATCGACCCCATCTCTGATATCATTGCGTTTTGCTAAGATTCTGCATCTTTATCTCAGAGAGTCTCATTGTAGTTCACAGGTCCGGTTCAAGTGCACCTGGGATGAAGTCAGAGGCTTCTCCCATGCCAATGAACCTATCGGGTTGTCTTACAACCCTCCACTACGACGAGACAGCACCTGTGTAGGCACATCATCTTTGATATCTTGTGCAGTGTTTTGTGGTGTATCTACATGTGCTGGTGCATCAGGATTATCAGATTGCATTATAAATTCTTCTAGTACTATTTTACTCTTGGGCTTGTGATCAAAAATATAGTCTTCATCTAAAAATCTGGCGTTAGTACTAACTATCACCTTTTTATCTTTAAGACTATAGAACTGACCACCTTTCATTCCTCTAAAATATCCTACAAATAGCATCACTTCTGTTCTTGCATCTAACTTAGCTGTATCTGCCTTAAGCACATGTGCTAGACAACCCCAAATTCTGAGATGTCTTAGACTGGGCCTGCGCCCGTTCCACAACTCTGTAGTGGTTGAAGGCACGGTTTTAGATGGTACAAGATTTAGAATGTACATTGCAGTTTCTAAGGCATATCTCAAAAATGAACTAGGCAAATTACTATAGCTCATCATTGACCTAACCATTTCTATGAGAGTTCTGTTTCTTCTTTCCGCTACACCATTTTGCTGTCGTGTGCCAGTTGCAGACAACTGAGACTAAATTCCGACCTCACTAAGGTATTATTAAAATTCGTGAAACAGGTAGTCACCATCATGATCTGATCACAGTGTCTTGATACTCTTACCGTGATGTTTCTCCACATCTGCCTGATACTCTTTGAATTTACTAAAGTATTCGGACTTGTGGCGCATTAGGTAAATGTATCCGTATCTTGAGTAATTAACTGTGAAGGTCACAAAATACTCAAACCCACCTCGTGCTTGGACTGAAATTGGTCCACACAAGTCAGAGTGAATCAACTCTAATACTTCGTTGGCTCTATAACCTTTTGTCTTGAAAGGTCTCTTGGTCATTTTACCATCCAAGCAAGATTCACAGGTTGAATAGCTGTCAATCTCTAATGAACTTAAAGGTCCATCATTGACTAATCTCTGAATCCTACTAAGGTTTATATGACCTATCCTGAGATGCCAAATATAGGTTTGATTCATTTTAGAAGGTTCTTTTCTCTTATTTAGGTTAGATGATGCGCCATTTAGTTCTATGCTTTGCACAACATGGGAGTATGATTTAATCAAAAACAAATTGTCTACTAATGAACCTGAATAAATAAGTTTCTCATCTCTTCTAATAACAACAGATTGATCAGAAAAGATAAACTTATAACCATTCATCGAGAGTTTAGAAACTAAAATCAGGTTCTTTCCAAAACTCGGTACATAAAGACAATTATGTAAATCTATCCTACTATTTTTAAAAATAATCATAACTATTCCCACTGTTTCTACTAACACTCTTGTAGTGTTGCCCAAGTAGACTTCCAGCTCATCTTCTCTAAGCTTTTAAGGTTACTTGAAACCCCTGCAAAGAATTACAAACACGGTCAGTGGCTCCTAAATCCACACACCAAGTATCTGTGGGAATCGCGGCTAAACATGTCTCAGTAATTAAGGCAGAAACTATTGTACATTTTATCTTTGGACAATCCGATTTCCAATGTCTTGTCTTACCACACTTGAAGCATTTGCCTTTAGGCTTCTTCTTCCTTGCGATGTCTGGCTTGGCTGCATGATTCTTGACCTTCTTCTTCTTCTTGTTCTTGCTTTTAGGAGCAGAAGAGGAACTCAAAGCCTTTACTGTGACCAAAACTTGCTTCTTCTCTTGGAAAATGCCTTCAGCCGACACTAATTCTGTTAGGAGCTTGGGAAGAGTATAGACTCTTTGATTCATGTTGTATTTTACCCAAAACTGCTTGAAACTAGAAGGTAAACTCTAGAGGATGATATCAATCTGAGTCTCAGCATCAATCTCACCTCCTAACACTTCTATCTCATTGATGTTACTGATCATGTGAAGTACATGATCTCTCACCGAGGTGCCTTCAGCCATTCTGGTATTCATAATTTTCCTCAAGACTGACTGCCTAGCTATCCTGCCTTGATGAGCAAACATCTCTCTTAGGTGAGCCACCATGTTAAAGGCAGAGATCATGGGATGAAGCTAATGTTGCAGAATATTTGACACAGAGGCCAGAATGTAACACCGCATCATCTCGTCCGTTTTTCTCCACCTCGTATAGGTATCCCTATCCTCTTGAGGAGAACCATCAGTAGGCACATCTGGACAAACTTCGGTGAGCACAAACTTATACTGCTCAGCCGTCAGGACCATGTCCAAATTTTGACTCCAATCGACATATTTCGGACCGGTTAGTTTGTTGTCTTTCAATATTGCAGCTAATGGATTAAATGTCATATCGAATACTATAAATAAATAAATAAATAAATAAATAGACAATGTTTCTGTAAATTAACTACAAGAATTTTAAAAAAAAATTCTACCATTATTGACATCCCTCAAACAATAATTAAATCCACTAACATCTCATTCACTGGATTTTCACAAGCCATGATAGTGTGGACATTTATGCTAATCCACATTCACTTGAGAAGAACTAGGTTCATTAACTACATTATCTAACCAAACAATCTAGTGATCAATGTAGCTAATATTCAGTGTTTTCAGCCGTACAAATAAGCAGCGTAACCTCGATGGGAGGAATACTACAAATCGTACACTAAGTGTGTGCCATTACGTGATTTTTGAGCTTGTTACCTTAGGATATTGTGCGTCAGAGGGAGAGGGTATCGCATTTCTCCTATTTTAACTTACTCTAGTCATCTTACTTAGAAATTCAAAAGCTAGTGATCTTATGGTTGAACTCATCCGATATGGAGGAAGGCCCTAATGCCAACGCGCAAGTCCACGCACATCACATATGAATTCGTAATGGAGGCTATTAGAATATTAACCATCCCGCTCCCACTTAGATTTCTAAAACGAGGGTTTTTCCTGTTTTAACATGCAATTAACTAATCCTAAGTTATATGCAAAACTAAAACCATTATGCTTTAAATCATGCATCTAAAATACAACACAAAAATTTAAAACACATAATTAAAACTATAAATATGGGCAATAAATGCAAAAAATAAATTTTCCAACTATTATGGTTTTAATTGCTTCCATCTATTGCCTTGATCTCGTATCCCGCCACGTCACTCAATGGATTGAGTCTTGAAAAACTGGAACTTGAAATAAACTAAAAAAAATGGAAAATGGGTCTACGCACATGGCAGCCCATTGCTGTGCGCAGCTAGCCAGCGCGCACAAGTGCTATTGAGGCGTAGCGCGAAGTGGTACTGCTGCTGCCGACGGGTTCTGTCAGTATATCATTTTTTGGCCCTGCCTGTCCCGGTTGGTTTCTGGGTCTTCTATCCAGCTCCCACAATGTTATTTGGTCTTCTATACGCCTAACGCCTTCAAAACATTAACGGCTAACGGCAACACCCAACTTTTCTAAATTCATAGCCTATATAATAATTCTAACCTATTCTTTAATTCCATATTATCATACTGAGAATTTCTCAATAACAAGGATCTAAACTATAAATTTACATAATTACTCAGCTTTTATTCTAACCATGAGGCTTTTAGCCTCTCATTCTAATGAAATATAATTCAAGAAAATGAAAAAAAAACTTACTGGTTAGATGTACCAATTTAAATTAGAAAACCAGAACCTCCAATATAAGCTTAAAATAACTCCGCTGGAGTAATATTATAACTTTGAAAGAAATTTACAAAGAGAGAGAGAGTTTATACAAGAAATATAGAAGAAAGTCTATCCGAGTCTGTCTAAACTAAAGAACTTCCGAAGCTATTTATAGAAAGCAAAACCTAACTATTACGGACTTGAAAATTTCTTTTTGAAGTCCATTACATTATGCCTATGAGGTCATTGCTTCCATCAGCATTTACTTTATAAAAGCATGTCTTTAAGTCGTCTTTAGCTTTACTTTAAGTCATCTTCATCTTTAAGTCTTCATCAATCTTCAGCTTTATGTCAGCTTTATGTCTCCATTATTACTTTATGTCCCATCATATAATTTTGGCTTTTCCTTTGCTTTTAGCATCAGCTCGCTCCTTATTCAAGCCAGATATCAACTCTTCATCCAGTTCTTCATTATCGCAGGGGTTTTATGATTCACCCTTTAAAACATTATCTTCTGAGGATGCTCCCATAGACACATCTGATTTGGCATCACTTGTTGCATTATTTTTAAGATGCTTTTTTAATTCAGCCATATAAGCTTGGATTAAATCCTTTTGGGATATATTTTCATTTTGCAATCTGATCTTCATAGAGATGTGCTGGAATGGATCAATTTCCTTTTGACTATAAGTCTCCTTGTGCTGAATATAATTCTTGACTTTTTCTTGAATTGCTATAAGCGTTTCATTTCCATATAACTCATTTGTAGTGTGATCAATTTTTTGCATTTTTATCCCAAAACCTCGTATAAGTTATTTTCATGATACATGGTAATTTTTTATCAGTATAACTGATTTTAGGAACCCATCTCCAAATCCAAGGGATGGATAATTCTATAAAAAAACCACATATTAGTGGTTTCCTCACTACATCTATTAGATGCCACCAATTCAGATATTTTAGGTGAGGATTTTATCCAAGTTCCATATTAGGAAAGGAATTTATCAGGAAGAATTGATTTAGATGGACCATATTGGTACCACCATTTTATAAACTAGTTAGGTATGAGATCATTATAAATATTTCCACATACTTTGATAAACCATGAATGTTTTTTATGACCATTTTCATATAAGAAAACTTGATTATGGGCTTCTATATAATCCCAATAATTATACTTATAAGTAACCTTGGTGTCAGGAATTATAAATTCCTTATCTTTCATGGTTGATAAATCCCATTCTTCAGCAGATATAAGCATTTTATAATAATTTTACTAAAATTATAAATTTTACTACCCTGAGATTGGTAAAAATGTTTTATATTACAAGTACCTGAAACCTTTAAAATGGTCTCATAGTACATTCTGGGCTTATAAGCTCCGTGGGCATGTATATAAGTACCACTATTAGAAGATCCTGTATCAAGATATCTATTAATTATAATCCATGGGTCTTTTCCCCACTGTAAATCTTTTTCTTCTATAAGAAATAAAAGTTCCTTATTAGGATGAACTTTATAATCTGTAATATAATCTTCTATAAGAACGGATTCCACATATGATGTGGTTCCTATGGAAGAAGAAGATTCTTCTTTTTCATGTTCCAGAAATTTCTGAAATTTATTATATAATATAGGATTATTAGACAGATCGGCTATATTATCCGAATATAGGGTTTTATTACCCATTTGAAAGAGAATATTTCTCCCTCTACCTTTTCCATTCATACCAGAAGCACGTGAGGTATAACCTCGACCTCTTCCTCTATAAGAGTCCCGTGGTATCATCCTGTAGAAATTCACGAGATAGAAAATCAGGGAGACTATTATCTTTCCCTTGTTTATAAACAATATTAAAATCAAAAGGGGCTAAATTAGCTTGCCATCTAGCATACATTTACTTAGATACATCTTGTTTAAAATCTTTATTAAACATATATTTTGCTGCTTGGCAATCTGTTCTTATAATAAACTTCTGGTTATATAAACCATCTTGAAATTTTAAAACACATTTAACTATGACAAGTATTTCTTTTCCCACTATGGCATAATTTTTCTGACTATTAGTCCATTTTCCTGAATGATATCTGACTAATTTTTTTATTTTATCATCAGGACAAATCTGCTTTAATATACCTCCATATCCAATATCAGAGGCATTTGTCTCTACTATTTTAATCCATTGAGGATTTTCTAGTATTAAGCATGGCAGTGATTTTACTTTTTTTTTAATTTTCTGGACTGTCCTAGTATGTTCATCTGTCCATGGTTTAGGTTTATCCCTTAATCTATCAGATAAAATAACAGTATCATAAGCTAAATTTTTATAATATGGAAGAATATAATTAAGACTTCCTAAAAACCTTTGTAATTGTGTTTTATCCTTAATTTCATTAGAAAATTTAGAAACAAAATCTATACTTCTATCTGTAGGAATAATTTTTCCTTTTTCAATATTATGACCTAGAAATCTAATATTGGTTTGAAATAAAACCATTTTTGATTGCGATATCACAAATCCATTATTGTTTATAATTGTTTTTAAAATATTCAAATGTTGAAAATGAGATTGTATATTTTTAGAAAATACTAAGATATCATCAATATAAACAATTATAAAATTATTATAAGGAATAAAAACATCATTCATAATCTTCTGGAATTCAGAGGGTGCATTTTTTAATCCAAAAGGAATTACCTTCCATTCATAATGTCCTATTGGAACATTAGAAGCTGTTTTATATTGGTCTGATTCTTTTATTTGAATCTGCCAATATCCTGATTTTAAATCAAATTTAGAAAATATTAATGCGTCATATAATCTATCTAATAAATCATTTTTATTAGGAATAGGATGTCTTATCCATTTTAAGACTTTATTAAGTGGTTTATAATTTATAACTAATCTAGGTCTACCTCGTTCTATTCCACTATGTTTATTAACATAGAATCTCGTACATGACCAAGGTGATTCAGAATTCCTTATTAATGCTTTTTCTAATAACATGCTGATTTCTTTTTTACATAGTTCTAAATATTCAGCATTTATTTGACATGGTCTAGCTTTGGTTTTTATCATAATTTTTTCATCAAAATCTTCCTCATAAGGAAGGCTAATAATATATTTTTTCCTTGCCCAAAAAGCATTAGGATGTTCATTACAAATTTCAATAGAGAAATTATTATAGATACTTTTTATTTTTTCTTGCAATTTAAAATTGTTTTTTAAATCGTCTTCTATAGAAAAAGAGTTAATTTCAAATTTTAAGAAATTTATTTGATTATTTTTCCTAATATTAGTTTGAAATAAAACAATTTTTGATTGCGATATCACAAATCCATTATTCTTTATAATTGTTTTAAAAATATTCAAATGTTGAAAATGAGATTGTATATCTTTAGAAAATACTAAGATATCATCAATATAAAAAATTATAAAATTACTATAAGGAATAAAAACATCATTCATAATCTTCTGGAATTCAGAGGACGCATTTTTTAATCCAAAAGGCATTACCTTCCATTCATAATGTCCTATTAGAACATTAAAAGCTGTTTTATATTGGTCTGATTCTTTTATCTGAATATGCCAATATCCTGATTTTAAATCAAATTTAGAAAATATTAATACGTCATATAATCTATCTAATAAATCCTTTTTATTAGGAATAGGATGTCTTATCCATTTTAAGACTTTATTAAGAGGTTTATAATTTATAACCAATCTAGGTCTACCTCGTTCTATTTCATTATGTTTATTAACATAGAATCCCGTACATGACCAAAGTGATTCAGAATTCCTTATTAATCATTTTTCTAATAACATGCTGATTCTTTTTCACATAGTTCTAAATATTCAGCATTCATTTGATATGGTCTAGTTTTGGTTTTTATCATAATTTTTTCATCAAAATCTGCCTCATAAGGAAGGTTAATAATCTGTTTTTTCCTTGCCCAAAAAGCATTAGGATGTTCATTACAAATTTCAATAGAGAAATTATTATATATACTTTTTATTTTTTCTTGCAATTTAAAATTGTTTTTTAAATCGTCTTCTATAGAAAAAGAGTTAATTTCAAATTTTAAGAAATTTATTTGATTATTTTTTCTATTAATTAAATCTTTTAATTCATTTATAAATCTAGTATTTGGTTCAGTTATAAACTGAAAACTTACAATTTTCTTATCATATGTTCCTATAATCTTATTAGTGTCAATATGTTTTATCGGAAATATCTTCTTTATAAAAGAAGTACCAAGTATTATTTGGCTAGTAATATTCTTTGTTATTAAAAAGCTTTCAGGTATGCAGATTTTATTATTGCAAATATATCCTTTAGATAATTTATAATTAATATCTAAAGCTTTACCTCCTGCATGTCTAACAATATGAGTTGTTTTTTCAAAATACTTAGTAGGAATAATTCCTTCTTGTCTAACACTGACATCAGCTCCACTAGCAATAAGAGCAACTAATTCTATTTTGAAAGAATGATCTATTAGTAGTTTTATAGTAACATGAAATTTAAAAGAGTATATTAAATCTAATGATCCTAGGAAATTTTCATTTCCTGTGTCTTCTATCAACTTATCATAATTTTCTTTAATATGATCTTTCTTTTCTAAATAAGAAACTCTTTCATCTAGATTTTCATTTATCTTTTTCAAGATTTTTATTTCATTCTTAAGATTATTAATCTCTTTTCCCAAATCATCTGTAGTGGTAGGAAATTTTTCTATATTACCTTTTCTATTTTTCAACATTTCATATACTTTAGTCATTGTAGATGGACTTTGATTTTCTTCACTATTTTCTATTCTATTATTATTTCGACTTGATTCTGGAATATTATCCATCTGTTCTATTATTCTAGATCTTAATTCTTGATCTTTGATAGATTTTAGAAATTCTAAAATAGTATGATTATTTAATACATTAACTTCTAAATCCAAATCTTGAAATTGTGATAGAATTTTATAATATTCTTCATCTTCAATATCAGTATCTTTTTGTTCTATGTTATTACAATTGCATTCATTTTCACTTTCAGAACTATTAGTTCCTTCATTTTCAGACATCTCTGACTTAGATTCTGAATTCACTATATTTAATAATTCTTCTTTTATTTTTTCATCTATTTCTAAACTATTAATTTTCTTTTTCATTTTGCATTTATTAGCAAAATGTCCTTCTGTTTACATTTATAAAATGTAATATTATTCATGTCTTTCTTATTACGTTGTCATTCAATTTTTCTAAACTCTTTTTTAATTTTCTTTTCTTGAGAATATCTTCTTCTTTTATTTTTATGCATATTCATCCCAAACTAACTACAGAACTGTCCTAATTGACGTCTTTCATTTAGTCTTTGACTTTTAATTTGTTGGTTTAATTTTATTTCATTGCATAAGGATAAACCTTCTTGTATGCAAATTCCTATTAATTTGCCATAAGTATAAATTTCATAAGGAATATTCATTCTATCCTTTCTTAAAACTTTTCTTATTCTTTCAGCAAATAAATATGGTAGTTCATCTATAAATTTAGACTTCCAATGATTACTATTACTATCATTTAATTCCATAACTCTATTAAGGAATGCATCTTTGTACCACCTAAAATCTGAAAGTGTTTTACATCTCAGATTCTGTAATAAGGTACGAATATTTTCAGCATTGTCTGAAATCCTACCTGTAAAATGTTCTAGGATAGTTACTATTAAAGTATAAACCGCATTTTCAGTCGGTTGTGATTGTGATTCTTCTATTTTTACTGTTTTAAATATTTCATCTTTATTCTGGGGGGTTAAATAATTATCCCACCAACCTTTAAGTTGGCCTGTAAATCCAGAAACTATCATTTTAGCTATACCAACATCAGTATTTCTATTGGCTTTACATATGCTACTATACATAAGCATTCTATGAGCTACATTATAAATCTATTTTTCAGAATATCCATCAATATTCCATTCATAGATACATTTTCCGCTATAACTATTATTAACTATGTATTCCTGTTCCTCATGTAAAATATCAATAGGAGAGGGTCTATTATAGTAATATAATCTCTGAGTAGGTCGATCTGCAAACTTTCCTACTTTATTAATTTCATTATGATTATTTGATATGTCTTTAAACAGTTTTTCTAATTCTTCTTCTAATGTATTAATTTTCAATCCTTTAAATTTTTCATCAAGTAATCTTTCTAATTCTGATAAAGATTTTAGTTTGAAATCTTTTATTTCAGGGGGTGGTTGAAGTGTTGGAGTGGCTATAACTTGCTCCGCAGAAGATGATTCTTCAGAATGAGACTTCTGTAATATATTAATTATATTATCCAATCTATGATGTAAATATATAATTTGTTCACCTAAAACATTTAAATAAATGTTTGTATAATTATTCTGTTCTATAATTTTATTCATTTGTTTTACAGTTATAACTAATGTGTCATCATCAAATAACTTAGAAAAAGCAGAGAAATTCAATATATTATTCTCTTTTTCTATTTTAAATGGCTGTTGAGGAGGAAATACTTCCTTTAAAGTATTACCATTCAAAAGTTTATCTATTCGAAAAACATATAGAGTTTTTAATAAAAAGACACTAGTAGTTGAAGAAGCAATTCATGTGAAATTTGATGAGAATTTAGTGAGGATTAATGAAGTAAGAAAAGAAAAAAAAGAAGAAACTATTGTAATTGACAATGAGCCCACTTAAAAGGTAGAAATTTCTTCTGAAACTAGCAATGTGAATGAAATGACAATTAGAGTTGAAAATAAAATGAGTGATCTTTCTAAGGATTATAAATTTGTAAAGAGTCATCCACAAGATTTAATAATTTGTGATCCATCTAAAGGAGTTAAAACTAGATCTACGGCATTTGATAGTCATTTTTATTTACTTTCTTCAATTGAACCCAAGCTTGTTAAAGAAGCCTTAAATGATGAATTTTGGATCATTTCCATGCAAGAAGAATTAAATCAATTTGAAAGAAGTAAAGTATGGAATTTAGTTGAGAGACCAAATGATTATCCTACAATTGGAATGAAATGGGTTTTTAGAAATAAACTAAATGAAAAGGGTGAAGTGGTTAGAAATAAAGCTAGATTAGTTGCCCAAGGTTATAAACAAGAGGAAGGAATTGATTATGATGAAACATTTGCCCCGGTATCCAGATTAGAATCTATTAGAATGTTACTTGCTTTTGCTTGTTTTAAAGGTTTTAAATTATTTCAAATGGATGTTAAAAGTGCATTTTTAAATGGTTATTTGGAAGAAGAAGTTTATGTTGAACAACCACCCGGTTTTAAAAATGAAATATTTCCAAACCATGTGTATAAATTAATTAAAACTTTGTATGGTTTAAAACAAGCTCCTAGAGTTTGGTATGAAAGGCTTACCTCTTATCTAAGTGAAAAATGGTTTTAAGAAAGGCCAAGTTGACACTACTTTGTTTACTAGAACTAATGATTATGGTGATTTGATTATTGTTCGAATTTATGTTGATGATATTATTTTTGGTTCTACCAATACTTCATTATATGATGAATTTGCTTCAATTATGCAACAAGAATTTGAAATGAGCATGATGGGTGAAATTAATTTCTTTTTAGGACTTCAAATTAAACAAATGCACGAAGGTACTTTTATTTGTCAAGAAAAATATACTAGAGAACTACTTAAATGATTTGGTATAGATGAATGTAAACCTATAGGTACCCCTATGTGCACATCTACTAAGTTAGGAAAAGATGAAAGTGGACAAAATGTTCAAGAAAAAAGGTATAGAGGCATGATAGATAGTCTTTTATACCTAACCGCTAGTAGACCCGATATCATGCGTTCCATGTGTTTATGTGCTAGATTTCAAGTTAATCCTAAAAAAAGTCATTTTGTGGCCTTGAAAAGAGTACTTAGATATTTAAAAGGAACTTTAGATTTTGGCCTGTGGTTTCCTAGAACAAATGATTATGGCTTAATTGGCTATACGAATGCGGATTATGGGGGATGTCAAGTAAAAAGAAGGAGTACTAGTGCTAGTGGCACATGTCAACTACTTGGGAAATGTCTAGTATCTTGGTTTAGTAAGAAACAACCTTCTATTTCACTCTCAACCGCGGAAGCGGAATACATGGCGGCGGGAAATTGTTGTGCTCAAATTATGTGGATGAAACACACTTTAATTGATTTTGGCCTCAATTTTGAAAATATTCCCATTTTTTGTGATAATACTAGTTCTATAAATTTGACTAAAAATCCTATTCAACACTCTAGGACAAAGCATATAGATATTAAACATCATTTCATTACAGATCTTGTTCAAAATAGAGAAATTCACTTGAATTATGTTAATACAAAAGACCAATTAGCCGATATTTTCACTAAAGCCTTACCTAAAGACCAATTTGAAATTTTGAGAAGCAAGTTGGATATATTTTATTTTAATACTTTATAATGCATGCTTATGTGAACTTATTTGTGCATGACCTTATTTAATTACTTGTGCATGCAAACATGTGTATGGGAAGTAACGAATTCCAAAGTCAAATTATTGACTTATGATCCTATTACACATGTAAAAGATAAAATAAAATAAAATAAAATAAAATAAAATAAATAAATTTGATTTTCCAATTTTTTTGTTTTCGTGTCTAACTTTTTATTGATGACAAAAAATGGTAGAAGAAAACCTAGTTTTAAAATTTTATTGTCAAAGTAAGGGGGAGTTCACTTGTTACTTGTAGTTTTCATTTTAAAATATCATATTTGTTTTGTCATCATTAAAAAGAGGGAGATTGTTAGACTTAAGTGTTTCAATCTTGTTTTAATAATAACAAAACAAATATGTGAAACTAACAATTTCTTAAATTGTCTAAAATTATTTTTTGTAGAAAGTGCAAAATTTTCATATTGATACATTCATCTTCAAATGACCATAACTTTCGTTTCACTCAACCAAAATTTAAGATTTTTGATGTTTTAAAAACCTCTTTCAATTATCTAAAAAATGGTTAATAGTCAATGTGAAATTCAAATGGAATTTTAGTGTAAATAGACAAAAACAAAACTATGTCACTACAATACCACAGTTCAGTAAATTTGATGTAACTTGAGTTACAAAAGTCCAAATCAACTAATTTTGATTTCCTTGGAAAGCTAAGAGAAATATCTACAACATTGATTTTTGACACAAAAGTCAAAAGCAGCTGCAAGAAATTGAAAAAGTTGAAGGAAATTCAGACTATGTCAAATCATCTATGGAGCCAAAATTCAAGTGTTTGAATTGCAGCCCAAATTTTCCTATAAATAGAGACCATGGGTGAAGACATTCAAGACGCTCAAGCTTTCAAGTCATTCTTATTATTGTCAAAATTCTCTCAAGTTTTCAAATGCTCATTTTAAAATATTACTTTCAAGTTCTAGTTATTTTTCAAAGTGTTCTAATTATTTTTCAAAGTGTCAATCTTAGACTAGAACCTTGTCACTTGTAAGCCATAAACACTTCACACACAAAAAGGTTTTATTGTTCTTGAAAGCAAGAGGTTACAAGTCAAGAACAATTTAGAGGGTGAGTAGTGAAGTACCTCTTAGTAGAGTTACTAGGTTGTTCTTGGGAGATTTGTAAATGTTTGAATTCACCTTAAGGAATTTTTTTTTTTTTTTTGAAAAAGAAATAGGAAGGGCCTCAACTTTAGAAGTTGGGGAGTGGATGTAGAGCTTGTACGGGGGTTACAAGCTTGAACCACTTTAAAAATCTTGTCTCTTTCTTTGCATTGCATTTTGCATTCATACTCTCTCTTTTACACTTCTTGCATCATAAAACATCACCATTAGAGTTGCTCAATTCAAGTATTGCATCTTTAATCTTAATATTTTATTTAAGACTTGTCCTTATTTCAAGTATAGCTTTCTTTAGTTATGTATTTACTTTATCTTAGACTTGTCCTTAATCAAGTCTAGACTTGTCCTTATCAAGTCAAGGACTTGGCCTTAATCAAGTCAATACTTGAGATTTATTTTAAATTATTCAATTTTAAGACTTGTCCATTTCAAGTCACATACGTGACCTTTATTTTAATTTGATTATTATATATTGTGAACTAATAATTTCTTATTTCCTTGTATACTGTTATATTGTTGACTAATCTTATTATTCTTGTTTTCATCTTATTTTAATTTAGACTTATTTGTTATTTGTTTCATACACATAGATAGTCATTGTTTATTTTAAAAAGAAATTATTTTAAGATTTGCTCATTTTTAAGTAAATTTTTTAAACAACCTAATTCACCCCCCTCTTAGGTTGTGTTGTTAGTTTCATTTGGTATCAGAGCGGGACTCTTAAACTATTTTGGTTTCACCTCCTAGAGTTAAAAGATCCATCTAATTGCAAATCTTGGAAGCCCTTTTTGTGAAGGAAATTCGACCACTAGGCCTCCCCTATTTAAAGGTGTCAATTTTGGTGAATGGAAGAAAATAATGGAAACTTTTTTTAAAATGGATTATGATTTATGGTTAATTGTAGATGAAGGTCCATTTATCCCCATGACTAGTGATAATTTAGGTGCATCTAGGCCTAAAACAATAAATGAGTTAGATGAAATTGATAATAAAATTTAAGTTTAAATGCAAAGTCTCTTTATATCATGTACAATGCACTAGACTTGCAAGAATCATCTAGAGTTAAGGGTGCTAAAGATGCGCATGAGATATGGGTAAAATTACAAGAATTTCATGAAGGGTCTATAAGCATAAAAGAAGAAAGGAAATCAATTTTAGTGTCACAATATGAGTCTTTTAAAATGACTAGTAATGAGTCTCTTGATGACATGTCTCTTAGGTTTAATAGTCTAATTAAAAACTTGGAAGATTTAGGTAAAGTGTATCCGAAAAGTGAAATTAATAGAAAAATATTAAGTGGATTAAAGAAATATTATGAAACTAAAGTAATAGCCATAGAAACATCTAAAGACCTTAACACTCTATCTTTGGATGCATTAATATCTATGTTAAAAGTTCATGATATTAAAAATAAGGGATATGAGAATGTTAAAAATTCTAAACCAATTGCACTTAAGGCTAATAAAAATGAAAGTGAATTAGATGATGATAGTGATGATGAAATAGGAGAAGAAGAATTGGATTTGCTCACTAGGCACTTTAGGAAAATCTTCAAGAAAGGAAACTTTAGGAGAAAGTCTAAGGGTGAACAACCTAAGTGCTATGGTTGTCAACAACCGGGTCATTTTCTTGTAGATTGTCCAAAAAAGAAGAAGGAGCTCTTGAACAAGAAAAAAGTTAAAATACTTGTTGCCAAAAATTTGGATCAAACCAACTCCGATGATGAAGATTCCAATGGAGAAGACGAAGCTCAAATTGCTTTTATGGCTCATCTTGAGGTAACAAATTCTACTATTTTAAGTGATGATGAAAATGAAATTGAAGCATGTTCTCTACTTGATCTTGATGATAAAATGTTTGTAAAATATGTAGAAAGTCTTGCATCTCACTTAGAATAGGCCAAGAAGAGGAATGTATGTTTTAAATCAAAAGTAGATGCTCTAGAAAAGGAAAATATTTTGCATGTTGAAAAGTTAAAAATTAAAGATAATGAAATTATTGAACTTAAGAATGAGAACAAAAATTTGATTGAAGAAAAATTATCTTTAAATGAAAAGGTGAAATTAGAACATAAAGAACTTAAGTGTAGAATTGAAGATTTAAGTAATAGTCTTGCAAAACTTACCCAAGGGAGAGGTAATTTAGAAAAATTATTGGGTAAACAAAAAGTTTGTGATGATAAAAGTGGATTAGGATATTCACATTCAAATACACAAGCATCCACTAGCAAAGCACCAAAATTTCATTCTTGGAACTATAATTAAAAATATGTTTCAAATGTTTCTACTCCATCTAATGGATTTTATGCCTCACCTCATTTTCCATTTATGCAACAAAACAATCCTCATTCATTTAGACCTTATAATTCATCTAGAATACATGAAAGAACAAGAAATAATTATTATATGAAATATGCTAATTACAAAATCCCTAGTTCTTCTAACTTTCATTAAACTTGTAACTATTGTGGAGTTTTTGGCCATGTCTCTCCTAGATGTTTTTCTAGAATTGATGTAGAAAACGGCATAAAAGAATGGAGAATTAAAAAATCCCCTAACCTACAAGGATCCAATTAAAAATTGGGGACCAATGAGTTTATTTATCTTTTGTAGGAAAGAAAAAGTTTGACAGAAAAGAGATGGTACTAGGATAGTGGATGCTCAAGGCACATGACCAGAGATAAACATCTACTAAAGGGAATCAAAACTTGCGTGAAGGGAAATGTGACTTTTGGTGATGATACAAAAGGCAAAATTATTGGTATATGTAACATTTCTTCTAAACATAGTGATATAATTGAAAATGTGCTCTTGATTGATAATTTGAAATTCAATTTGATTAGCATAAGTCAAATTTGTGATAAACATTTAGGAGTGAATTTTAGAAAAAATGCATGTTATATTGTTGATCCTACTAATGATAATATTATTTGTACCGGTAGTAGAAATAAAAATATTTATTTGTTAAATATTGAGGATTTGATGGATCAAAGTGATCATTGTTTGAATGTATTAGTTGATAATACATGGTTGTGGCATAGAAGACTTGCTCATATTACTATGGATTATTTGAATGAAATTTCAACAAAAAAATTGGTAAACCTAAAACCAAATATGTGAAAGATAGAATATGTGATGCATGCCGATATGGAAAACATATTAAATCATCTTTTATAACTTAAAATTGTGTTTCAACTTCTAAACCTCTTGAACTTATTCACATGGAGTTGTTTGGTCCTACCCAACAAATAAGTATGGGTGGTAAAAGATATGTCTATGTTTTAGTTGATGATTTTTCAAGATTTACTTGGGTGTTAGTTCTTGCAAACAAAAGTGATGCTTTCAATGAATTTCAAAAATTAGCTAAGAAAGTTCAAAATGAACTTAATTTGAAAATTGTAAAACTAAGGAGTGATAATGGTACGAAATTTTTAAAGAAAGTTTTAATGATTTTTGTGATGAATTTGAAATTATTCAAAATTATTCGGTAACTAAGTCACCTCAACAAAATGGATTAGTTGAAAGAAAAAATAGGACACTTCAAGAAATGGCTAGAACCATGATTAGTGAAAATAATTTACCTAAATATTTTTGGGCGGAAGCCGTTAATACGCTTGTTATGTGCTAAATAGAGCTTTAATTAGACCTATTTTCAAAAAGACCCCTTATGAGTTAGTTAATCATAGACCTCCCAATATTGCACATTTTAAAGTGTTTGGTTGTAAATGTTTTATTTTAAATGTCAAAGATAACTTGGGAAAATTGGATAAGAAATCGGATGAAGGAATTTTCGTAGGCTATTTATCTATTCGAAAAACATATAGAGTTTTTAATAAAAGGACACTAGTAGTTGAAGAAGCAATTCATGTGAAATTTGATGACAATTTAGTGAGGATTAATGAAGTAAGAAAAGAAGAAAAAGAAGAAACTATTGTAATTGACAATGAGCCCACTTAAAAGGTAGAAATTTCTTCTGAAACTAGCAATGTGAATGAAACGACAATTAGAGTTGAAAATAAAATGAGTGATCTTTCTAAGGATTATAAATTTGTAAAGAGTCATCTACAAGATTTAATAATTTGTGATCCATCTAAAGGAGTTAAAACTAGATCTACGGTATTTGATAGTCATTTTTATTTACTTTCTTCAATTGAACCCAAGCATGTTAAAGAAGCCTTAAATGATGAATTTTGGATAATTTCCATGCAAGAAGAATTAAATCAATTTGAAAGAAGTAAAGTATGGATTTTAGTTGAGAGACCAAATGATTATCCTACAATTGGAATGAAATGGGTTTTTAGAAATAAACTAAATGAAAAGGGTGAAGTGGTTAGAAATAAAGCTAGATTAGTTGCCCAAGGTTATAAACAAGAGGAACGAATTGATTATGATGAAACATTTGCCCCGGTTGCCAGATTAGAATCTATTAGAATGTTACTTGCTTTTGCTTGTTTTAAAGGTTTTAAATTATTTCAAATGGATGTTAAAAGTGCATTTTTAAATGGTTATTTGGAAGAAGAAGTTTATGTTGAACCCGGTTTTAAAAATGAAATATTTCCAAAACATGTGTATAAATTAATTAAAACTTTGTATGGTTTAAAACAAGCTCCTAGAGTTTGGTATGAAAGACTTACCTCTTATCTAAGTGAAAATGGTTTTAAGAAAGGCCAAGTTGACACTACTTTGTTTACTAGAACTAATGATTATGGTGATTTGATTATTGTTCGAATTTATGTTGATGATATTATTTTTGGTTCTACCAATACTTCATTATATGATGAATTTGCTTCAATTATGCAAAAATAATTTGAAATGAGCATGATGGGTGAACTTAATTTCTTTTTAGGACTTCAAATTAAACAAATGCATGAAGGTACTTTTATTTGTCAAGAAAAATATACTAGAGAACTACTTAAATGATTTGGTATAGATGAATGTAAACCTATAGGTACCCCTATGTTCACATCTACTAAGTTAGGAAAAGATGAAAGTGGACAAAATGTTCAAGAAAAAAGGTATAGAGGCATGATAGATAGTCTTTTATACCTAACCGTTTGTAGACCAGATATCATGTGTTCCGTGTGTTTATGTGCTAGATTTCAAGTTAATCCTAAAAAAAACATTTTGTGGCCTTGAAAGGAGTACTTAGATATTTAAAAGGAACTTTAGATTTTGGCCTTTTGTTTCCTAGAACAAATGATTATGACTTAATTGGCTATACGAATGCGGATTATGGGGGATGTCAAGTAAAAAGAAGGAGTACTAGTGCTAGTGGCACATGTCAACTACTTGGGAAATGTCTAGTATCTTGGTTTAGTAAGAAACAACCTTCTATTTCACTCTCTACCGCGGAAGCGGAATACATGGCGGCGGAAAATTGTTGTGCTCAAATTATGTGGATGAAACACACTTTAATTTATTTTGGCCTCAATTTTGAAAATATTCCCATTTTTTGTGATAATACTAGTTCTATAAATTTGACTAAAAATCCTATTCAACACTCTAGGACATAGCATATAGATATTAAACATCATTTCATTAGAGAGCTTGTTCAAAATAGAGAAATTCACTTGAATTATGTTAATACAAAAGACCAATTAGCCGATATTTTCACTAAAGCCTTACCTAAAGACCAATTTGAAATTTTGAGAAGCAAGTTGGATATTTTTTATTTTAATACTTTATAATGCATGCTTATGTGAACTTATTTGTGCATGACCTTATTTAATTACTTGTGCATGCAAACATGTGCATGGGAAGTAACGAATTCCAAAGTCAAATTATTGACTTATGATCCTATTACACATGTAAAAAATAAAATAAATAAATAAATTTGATTTTCCAATTTTTTTTTTCGTGTCTAACTTTTTATTGATGACAAAAAATGGTTGAAGGAAAACTAGTTTTAAAATTTTATTGTCAAAGTAAGGGGGAGTTCACTTGTTACTTGTAGTTTTCATTTTAAAATATCATATTTATTTTGTCATCATTAAAAATAGGGAGATTGTTAGACTTAAGTGTTTCAATCTTGTTTTAATAATAACAAAACAAATATGTGAAACTAACAATTTCTTAAATTCTCCAAAATTATTTTTTGTAGAAAGTGCAAAATTTTCAGATTGATACATTCATCTTCAAATGAGCATAACTTTCGTTTCACTCAACCAAAAATTAAGATTTTGGATGTTTTGTAAACTTCTTTCAATTATCTAAAAAATGGTGTCGAATAGTCAATGTGAAATTCAAATGGAATTTTGGTAAAAATAGACAAAAACAAAACTGTCACTGCAATGCCACAGTTCAGTAAATTAGATGTAACTTGAGCTACAAAAGTCCAAATCAATTGATTTTGGCATCTTTGGAAAGCTACGAGAAAGATCTAAAATATTAATTTGTGATAAAAAAGTCAAAAGTAGCTGCAAGAAGTCGAAAAAGTTGAAGGAATTTCAGACTGTGTCAAATCATCTTTGGAGCCAAAATTCAAGTGTTTGAATTGGAACCCAAATTTGCCAATAAATAGAGACCGTGGATGAAGACATTCAAGACACACAAGCTATTAAGCCATTCTTATTATTGTCAAAATTCTCTCAAGTTTTCAAGTGCTCATTTTCAAATTTTACTTTCAAATTCTAGTTATTTTTCAAAGTGTCAATCTTAGACTAGAACCTTGTCACTTGTAAGCCATAAACACTTCACACACAAAAAAGGTTTTATTGTTCTTGAAAGCAAGAGGTTGCAAGTCAAGAACAATTTAGAGGGTGAGTAGTGAAGAACCTCTTAGTAGAGTTACTAAGTTGTTCTTGGGAGATTTGTAAATGTTTGAATTCACCTTAAGGAATTTTTTTTTTTAAAAAAAAAAAAAATAGGAAGGGCCTCAACTTTAGAAGTTGGGGAGTGGATGTAGAGCTTGTATGGGGGTTACAAGCTTGAACCACTTTAAAAATCTTGTCTCTTTCATTGCATAGCATTTTGCATTCATACTCTCTCTTCTACATTTCTTGCATCATAAAACATCACCATTAGAGTTGCTCAATTCAAGTATTACATCTTTAATCTTAATATTTTATTTAGGACTTGTCCTTATTTCAAGTCTAGCTTTCTTTAGTTAAGTATTTACTTTATCTTAGACTTGTCCTTAATTAAGTCTAGACTTGTCCTTATCAAGTCAATACTTGAGCTTTATTTTAAATTATTCAATTTCAATACTTGTCTATTTCAAGTCACACACTTGACCTTTATTTTAATTTGATTATTATATATTGTGAACTACCAATTTCTTATTTTCTTGTATACTTTTATATTGTTGACTAATCTTATTATTCTTGTTTTCATCTTATTTTAATTTAGAATTATTTGTTATTTGTTTCATACACATAGATAGTTATTGTTTATTTTAAAAAGAAATTATTTTAAGATTTGCTCATTTTTAAGTAAATTTTTTAAACAACCTAATTTATCCCTCTTAGGTTGTGTTGTTAGTTTTCAGTAGACCTATAAGAACACCAATTTTTGATGTTTCTATAAGGCTGACGCATTCAGATTTTTATTTTATTTTTTTGGTCAAATGTTTTTTAAAAAAACTTTTTTTTAGGACCTTCCTTTAAAAAAAAATCTCTTCCCCCAAACAACATCTTCCATTATTTCTTTTTTTTTTCTCACTTTTTTTCCAATCAATATTTTTTTAATTCATAATTTTATTAAAAAAATAAATCATATATAATTTTTATTATTTATTTTATTTTATATATTTTTATTTTATATATTTTTAATATAAAATAAGTGGGATGAAATTATTCTTGGCAAGAAAAAAAAAGTAAAGGCCTTTGAAAATGATCCAAGGAACTTTGAACAAGTCTTTTGTGAATGTGTTGAGTTTTATTATTTTTTTCTTGCCCAAACAAGTTTCCTTAATGGGCTCTTCAACCTTGTGTGGCCCAATTGCTTTTGAACTTGATCTCATGCCTTCAAATTGGGCTTGATGCTTATGATTTGTCCCAAGTATGTAAGCTTAATGGTTGGGCTCTTTTTGATACGCATCTTTAAGTTTGAGTGAGGACCTCTGGATCGTATCATCATCCTCTTCTTTATAAAGCATTGTCCTCAAAGCTTTAGAACCTACATTAAAACAAGACGAAGGATTAGTAATTATGAGATGATTCATAGTTCCAAACTCTTTTACTTTGACAAAGTGTAGACTTAATTCCAATATGTATGCCGTGGGCATTCTAGTCCTTGTCAAATCTTGAGTTCTAAAAACCTGCACAAAAATAGCAAAACATGTTAGTGAATCATATATGGTACTAATCTTATATTTTACTAACTTTTATGTGGAAATTAAAAATTTAGGTAAGTTATTCAAACTCTTCCGAAGTGGCAGAATCATGGGAGTGGAATTCGTGGCCTCTTTTAAGAGAGAAGCTTGGCTAGCTTAGGTACATCTTTGTTCTCTTTCTCTTCTTGTATCATTTTCCTTCGTTCTCTTACTTTATGTATTTCTTTCTTTGCTTGAAACACTTGTTCCCTAGAAAGAGGATTAAGTGCAAATTTCTGACCATGAGAACATAAGTAATACCTATTGGTGAAGCCATCATATTTGGCTTCGTTGTCACACATCCATGGTTAGCCTAGGATAATGTGTGCGGCATCCATGGGAGCTACATCACACATCACTTCTCCTTGGTACCTACCTATAGAGAATGATAACTTACATTGTATTTCAATAACAACTTCACCTAAATTTTTGAGCCATGTCAAAGTGTAAGGTTTGGGGTGAGGAAAAGTAGCAAGATTCAAATTATCTAAAAGGTAATTAGAAGCAATGTTTGTCTAACTACCACTATCAATATTAATCAAGCAAATAGCCTTCTCCACTTTACCTTTTGTATGAAAAGTATTAGTTCCTTGCTCAGCATCTTTTTCCAACTTGCCTTGTGAGTGAAGTACTCTTTTAATTTCATCACAAGTGGAAGGTTTTACCTCATTTCTTGAATATTGGTGCGTGGACAATGAGGTGAGTCGTGCACCATGGGGAGAATGTATCTCTTCTTGTTTAGCCAGAGGAAGATACTCATTGGATGTTGGGTTTCTTAGGGTAGGGTCTTTTTGTCTTTGGTTCCTCAAGTGGCCTAGCTGGGCTCGCAGTGAGCAAGCTTGCTATCATACCCTTTGAACCTTTCTCTGAGCGCCAACCTTAGAATCCTTTCTTGCTCATTAGAATCCATTCCTATTAAGGAGACAAAAAGATTTGGGTAGAAAGAAGATTTTCTCCCTTAGGGTTAGATAAAATAAATAAATAAATTCAAATAAAAAGAGAAAAAAATTTTCCGAAAATTACAATGTTAATTTGCAAACTTAAATTACAAAAATAGAGAGCGAGTAGGAAAATTTTGGTTCGCGCACAAGTATGCAGTGCTTGTGTGATAGTGTGCCAATTTATAAGCCTAAGTGTTTTTTGAGGAAATTTTGAATTTAAGTCACTTTGGTACTCCTTTGGTTGCTTCTCGGTTATCATTCTGCCGTTAGGAGAAAACAAGTTATATCACACAAGACTCAAAGACTCTTGGCTATTCCCATTATGTCCTCTTTACTAGAATGGCGCCTAATGTTGAAATCCCAATGAACAACTCCATAAGTGTCATGAAAAAACTTTTCCTTTGGTAAAGGTATAAGTTTTATAGACTTATACTTTCACCTAAGGGTTTTCTTTTTAACAGTTGCACAAAACAAATTTTTTCTTTTTCATACTAGGTACAAGATTTTGTGCTCTTTTTCTTGATTTGGATACTTTTGTTCCAAATTTGGAATCTTTTCTCTTTGTTGCCTTTGGCAAAAGAACAATTTTGGTTGCTCTTTTTCTTGACTTTGATACTTTTGTTCCAAATTTGGAATCTTTTCTTTGTTGCCTTTGGCAAAACACTTTTGATGTTTTTTTTTTTTCTTTTTTCATTTTGTGCACTTCTTACCCTATCATAGGCGGCATAAGCCAACCTAGACCAAAACCAAAATATAAGTTAGTTGGAAACAAAAAAGAAATTATTCACAAGTTATTCAAGTAAGACAAACCACATCTAGGGAGTTTTATAGGTTTAGCACAATCATTGACTCGGAAATATAACAAATATTCTCTTGTAGCAATTTAGCACTAACTTTTGAAAGAAAATCACCAAGTAGCAACTTTTAGTTATACTTGAGTGACTTAATGCCAAAGATTCCTTTTCAATAATTAACGTTTTGATTAAACTAGGTGTGGATGGAAAGATAATCACACGAAAAAGGAAAATATATAATCACAAAAAAAAAAAAAAGGAATGATACTTTATACTAAAAAATTCAGATTTATTTCAAAATTAATTTGCACAATTATGTTGCCGATTTTATTCTTTTCTTAACAAATGAAATTTACTTGGCAAATTCAGTTTTTTTTTTATACATTTCAAGGGGTGTAGAAAAAAAAGAAAAAAAATTCTAATAACAGAAAAATAAAATATTGAACAAGAAAAGTAAGATCTATCGACAAAATAAGAACAATAATAATAAAATTATGAACATGATATACACAAGAAATTTGATATTTGGATCAAAGTGAGAGAAACGGATATGATAGATCCGATGTCTTCAAACTTTGCCAATGGAAGGAGAAAGATCGTAACAATTATGAACAAGAAAAAAATGAAAAAAATTAATAATAAGAATTAAAATGAGCAATATGAACAAAGTTAAGACAAAAGAATTTCTCGGATTCAAAAGGGAGAAAAATTCGGTTATAGAACCGATTTCTTCAACTTTTCTGATTTTAGAATGTTGATTGTAACAACTTGGAGAAGGAGAAGGATCTTTCTTTCCACAAGGAGTTACAAAAACTCTTACCTTTGAGAGTAGCACTTTGGCTCTGATACCAAATGTTGTGATTCTTCCAACATAGGAGAAATCCAACAGAGGTTTGTTTGTATGAAGGATTATATGGAAGTCGGATTTGGATGAAGGTTCTATGAAGGATCAATGTCCATAATCTAGTGCTTATTCTCAAGGGATGGATTATGGTGGTAGTGGGATGAGACCTTCAAAAGGAAGAGCCTAAGGATGCAACCACAAGAGAGAACTATCCTCACTCTTGATAAATGCTAAAAAAAAGTGATGATTCAAGATAGAGAGAAAACTCAATTTTTGTCTATTCAAATCATGCTTACAAAGGCTGAACTTCTCCTCTATTTATAGGAGTAGAATTGAGCCTTTAGGTTACAAAACCCTAGCCTACATTTATGGTAGAATTTTCAATCATCCTTACTCATCCTTCAATCTGCCTAATCATCTTCTAATCTGCCTTGTTTTCTTTAAGGCTGATTATTCCTTCCCTTAATCATCCTTCAATTTTCCTAATCATCCTTCAATCGGCCTTGTTTTATTTTTGAAGAATTAAGGCTGATTATTTATTCCTTTCTTGAGTCTTCTAGAAGTTTCTTGTAGCCTTCCAATGTCTTCGTGGACTGGGCTTCACCTCATTTATTTGGCCTACTCATAACACAATGAATATTCTTATTAATGCCTAACTAAGATAAGACCTAACACTTGGGCCTAGTTTATTTAGGCCAATAAAACAAGTAGTGGCCAAATTACAAATAAAATGAGTGGGATGAAATTATTCTTGGCAAGAAAATAAAGTAAAGGCCTTTGAAAATGATCCAAAGGACTTTGAACAAGTCCTTTGTGAACTTATTGAGTTTTATTATTTTTGTCTTGTCCAAACAAATTTCCTTAATAGGCTCTTCAACCTTGTGTGGCCCAATTGCTTTTGAACATTAACTCATGCCTTAAAATTGGGCTTCATGCTTATGATTTGTCCCAAGTATGTAAGCCTCATGGTTGGGTTCTTCTTGACACACATCTTTAAGTTTGAGTGAGGACCTCTAGATCGTATCACATCCATTATATATTGTTAATATTATTTCCTTTGTGAAAATTTTTCAGCAATAAAGCATCGAGAGAGGAACAAACTTTATTGGATGCAAAGATTGTTGGTGATTTAAAGAAGGTTCTTGATGATATTAATCCTTTGGCAAAGGCTTTCAGAATGGCAAGAGATCATTACCTTTCAAATGATAATGAAAGCTTCAAGTTGAAACTCATAGGAACTAGGGAAAAAGATGGAAGGACGCATAACCTTCCAACATCCTCCGAAGTCACTACTCTCATTGTTGGTGATATTGATAGTTCAACTACAAACAAGGATATTGTAATTGAGACTCAATCTGGTGATCTCCAGCAAATAAATGAGTTGCATCCTTCTTACCTTCCACTACAGTATCCATGACTTTTTCCTTATGGAGAAGATGGATATAGATGTGTCATTTCACTGAGGGAGTTGGATGATAATATTTTGAGGAAAAGGAAGAGATTGAGCATGAGAGAGTTTTTTTCATTCTGGATTCAAGACAGATCGAATGAATATCCAACTATCTTATCCTCGAAAAGGTTTTTTCAACAGTTTTTGGTTGATGCATACACTATGGTTGAGTCAGATAGGCTTTGCTACATTCGAAACAACCAGAATGCTCTTAGGAGTGAGTGTTATAAAACTTTAGCATCAGAAATTGAAAATGGAAATTCCAAAGCTTCTTTGATCGGACAAAGAATAATATTGCATTTCTCATTCACAAGTGGTTAGAGATATATGGCACAAAATTATCTATATGCAATGACACTCTGTAAGTTTTTTGGATTTCCATATCTATTTCTGACATTTACTTGCAATTCAAAGTGTCCAGAAATTACCAATTTTCTAGATTCTAAAGGTCTTAAACCCGAAGACAGACCCGACATTGTTTCTAGAGTTTTCAAGATTAAACTTGATCATTTTATCAAGGAATTGAAGGATGAAAAAATATTTGGCCGAGTTAAAGCAGGTAAATTCAATAATAACCCATAAATATTTTATGATTAATCATGTTTTACTGTATTTAAATTATTATAGTGATTCATAATGGATCGATTTAAGCGTTTTTTGATAATATAATACTTACTCATATCTATATGATATTATTATTTTCATTTATCTCTAATTATCTTCGTGAGATTGTATTTTAATTGCGTAAATATTTTTTAATTAATCATGTGTTATTTTATTTGAATTATATTTATTCATTATATTGATTGATAATCGGGCATCTCTTTAGACTTTTGGTTAATACTTACTCATAATTCTCTCACGTTCCTATTTTCATCTCTTTGTAATTATCTTCGTCACATTAAATTTTTATTGTGTACACATTCTATCTTTAATCATTTTTTATTTTATTATAAATTTTAATTATAAACTATATATAATTATATTATTTTGTATTTTAAATGTAAAATCATAGAAGCTGAACAGGAAAAAAAATGTTTTGAAACTTTGTTATTATTATTATTTATTTATTACACATCATAGGATGATGACAGTGCGAAGCATAACATATGGTATATCTCTTCTTTTATGAATGACCGTTGCGGATTATATTCATGAAATAGAATTTTAATTGCGTAAATATTTATCCTCAATCATGTATTATTTTATTTAAATTATTATATTATATTGATATATTGATTGATTGATCAGTAATAGTTTGATTTCAAATTTTTTGATATCACTTACTCATAATTATGCAGTTTTCTTATTTTTCTCTCTATGCCATTATCTTCATGACATGGAATTTTAATTGTATAATTTTATGTCGTAGTTGTCTATATAGTGGAATTTCAAAAACGAGGCCTCCCCCACTCTCACATAATATTGTTCTTGCATCCTGAAGACATGTTTCCAAGTCTGGGTCATATTGACAGTATCATATGTGCCAAAATTCCTGATAAAAACTGTGATCCTGAAAGTTATGATCTGGTGAAGGAATTTAAGATTCATGGACCTTGTGGTGTTTCCAATTTGAAATGCCCATGCACGAGGCGCGGCAGCTATTCCAAAAAATTTCCAAAGAATTATAGGGAATTTAGTTCGGTTGATGAGGATGGTTATCCTATTTATAGGAGGCGGGACGATGGAATGACAGTTAACAAGAATTGAGTAATATTGGACAATAGGTTTGTTGTCCCTTACAACACAGGAGTGCTGAAGAGGTACCGGGCTCACATTAACATTAAGTGGTGCAATCAATCTAGGGCCATAAAGTATCTTTTTAAGTACATTAACAAGGGAAATAACAGGGTTACTACAGTTGTTTTCCTAAATGGCACTTATGCTGTGGGGAGAAAAGGTAGCAATGATCTTGATGAGATAAAAACATATTATGATTGTAGATATATTTCTCCTTGCCAGGCAGTGTGGAGATTATATAGGTTTGATATTTACTACAGGACTCCATCTGTTGAAAGATTGACATTTCATTTGCCCGGGAAACATTTAGTTATTTTTTATGATTGTGATGATCTTGAGTACGTTATGAGTAGGCCTGGAATTAGTGAATCAATGTTTCTAGAATGGATGAAGTGTAATCAAACATATGACAAAGCGAAGTTGCTTACTTATGCCGACTTCCCTACCAAATTTGTTTGGAATAGACAGATAAATGAGTGGACTCCTAGGAAAAAAGGCTTTTCGATTGGCAGGATTCATTATATGCCACAAAAGTCTGGTCAGCTCTATTACATGGGGTTTTGTTGAATCAAATTAGAGGACCAACATGTTATGAAGACATAAGAACAGTTAATGGCACAGTTCATTCAACTTGATGCTTGCTACGCCCTCGAACTACTGGATGATGACAAAGAGTTTATTAAAGCTATAAAAGAAGCAATCTTGTGGGCATCTGGACAATATTTAATAAATATGTTCGCATTTCTTTTGTTTTCTGATAATGTAATAAGACCTGAAGTTGTGTGGGAAGAAACGTGGAAATTATTGTCGGAGGACATTCTTCATAAACAGAGGTTCATTCTTCAGATGAAAGGTAACTTTATGTATATATTATCTTTATTATTAACATTATAGTTTAGAATATTAATAAGAATTTACTAACTATTTTAAGATATAATTTATTTCGTGTGTGTGTGTGTGTGTTTTTTTTTTTTTACAGATCTCCAACTTAGTGATGAGGAACTAAAACTATGCTTTGAGTGAAATTGAAAAACTATTGTCCAGCAATGGCAGTAGCCTAAAGAATTATGTCTCATTGCCATATCCAGATGATTACATGATTCCTAAGGATCCAACAAGTTGATTCAACATGAGCTTTGTTATGATCATTTGTCTTTGGAGATGGATTACCAAGAAACTTTCAGAAGATTGAATGATGAACAGAATTTGGTCTATCAACAAGTGTTGGATATTGTATCAAAAGGTGAAGGTGGTATTTACTTTGTTTATGGATACGAAGGAATAGGAAAAACATTTATTTGGAAGTCATTATCGGCAGCATTGCGGGGTAAGGCTGATTTTGTATTAACTGTTGCTTCTAGTGGAATTGCCTCACTACTATTGCCTGGGGATAGAACTGCACATTCTAGATTTCGAATTCCTATAAATATTAATGAAGAACCTATGTGTAACATTAAACCCGGTAGTGAATTGGCTGATTTGTTGCATAAGACCAGGTTGATTATCTGGGATAAAGCACCCATGATTCATAAGCACTGTTTTGAGGCTTTCGATATGAGTTTAAGGGATGTACTTCGATCTTCTAATCCAAGGAGTCTGGAATAACCTTTTGGTAGGAAAGTTGTTGTGTTTGGAGGTGATTTTTGACATATTCTTCCTGTTGTCCCCAAAGGAAGTAGCAAGATATTGTGCATTCTACTTTAAATTCTTATTACTTATGGGATTACTGTAAAGTTTTGAGATTGACAACAAACATGAGACTTAAAGGATCTGAATATGCAGAATCGTATGAGACCAAAGAGTTTGCTGAATGGATTTTGAATGTTGGAGATGGTTCTGTAGGTGAGCCTAATGATGGAGAAACTCTGATTGAAATTCCTAATGACATTCTCATATAGGAATCCGATCATCATATTCAATCAATAGTTGATTGTACTTATCCTTCCCTTGTTGAGAACTTATCTTCTCCGGGATACTTCCAGGAAAGAGCAATCCGTTCTCCCACCAATGATGTGGTTGACAAGTTAAATTATTACTTGATTTCACTTATACCTGGGGAGGAAAAGGTATATTTCAGTTCTGATTCTATTTTCAAATCAGAAGAGGAAACGGATTTTAATGAAGCTCTATACTCTCGTGAATTCCTAAACAATATTTCAACCTCTGGTTTACCTAATCACAAGCTTGTGTTAAAGGTTGGAATTCTCATTATGCTGCTTAGAAATTTTGATCAACGTTCTGGCTTGTGCAATGATACTAGACTATAGGTTTTGAGATTAGGAAATCATGTCATTGAAGCTAAAATTATTTCATGCAGTAACATTGGCAAAGCCGTGTACATACCTCGGACGGTGTTAACACCTTCTAATACAATGTTCCCCTTTAAGTTGCAGAGAAAACAATTTCCAGTTGTTGTTTGTTTTGCTATGACAATAAATAAGAGTCAAGGACAATCACTCTCTCATGTTGGGTTGTTTTTAGAGAACCAGTTTTTACTCATGAGCA
Organism: Knoxia roxburghii; assembly: GCA_030378225.1. Lineage (NCBI taxonomy): Eukaryota > Viridiplantae > Streptophyta > Magnoliopsida > Gentianales > Rubiaceae > Knoxia > Knoxia roxburghii. The sequence continues at coordinate 34,937,763 of CM059420.1, read as the reverse complement.
ACTCTACGTTGCCATATCTAGAGTTAAATTAAGAGAATGATTGAAGGTCCTCATTGTGACAAGAATGGTCAACTAGGGAATACAACAGCAAATGTAGTGTATAAAGAAGTCCTTCAGAATTTGTAATATTGCATTACTTTTTTTTATTCATGATAATGAATTTTTCATTCCAAAACTCAAGTGATAAAAGAAAGAAGAACTCATCTTCATTCTTTTTTGATTACCCTCCTCGCGTATGTATAAGACCGAATCCATTTGATTTATCAATTTCTAAAAAGGATTACTAATCCTTAACTTTTTGAGGAATCCTTCATCAGTGGTTGTGAATGGCTGACTTTTTCAATCTTTTCGACCTTGGTTTGGTAGGAGCAAAGCGAGTCAGAAAGATTGAGAAATAGAACCATCTGATTTAATTCATTCTCAATAGCCATGAGATGATCATCTTAGGGTGATCCTTTTGTTTATCCAATTAGAATTCATATTGTTGTGTACTAAAATGTTTGGTGCTCATATTTATTGCTTTTAACATAGTTGCATTCCTGATCATACATCCTTGATGCATTAGTGTATCTATTCTGCTTAGCATTATTTAAGGCAAACTATGAAAACGATTATTGCCTGGTAGATTGCATTGCCAGAAAGTTTAATGGTGTCCAATGTGTTAATCTTAGTGATGATTTTATTCTCTGTTGTAACCCTTAATATGTACATGCTATTTATAGTTTCATTTGTGTCTGCTAAAGTCTTAATTTCATATTCTGAAATAAAACGGTACCAATCAACTGCCATTATGTTTTTGTATGTTTTTTCAATACTCTCCATGCAACTTACTACTACATACATGTAAATATGATTGAATAAATAGTGGGGAAAAAATAACAATAAAGGACTATAATTGTGTAAGTGTATTAAGGCAATGAAATTCACTACATATAATTGCGGCCCTTTGCATGCGGACCAATATTTTGGATAATCAACTGATAGATGAAAGGATTCTCACATCTGAATAGGTGTATTAATGGTGAGAAGGATTCGTGGATTTTATTAAGTAACCTGGTATCGAAATTCGAAGCAGGTTTCAATGTAAAAAAAAGATTGAAATACTGCAGTGAGGCCGAAAGTTGCAGTGCTATACAGTAGGTAACCTTAATTCTTATTCATTTTGCTGTTTCTTTAAATATTTTTTACGTAGGTATATTCTGTTGATCAACAAGAATGTGAATCAAGTATCACGTAAAGTAATGGGCAAAGAAAATACGGAGAATGAAGATGGAAGTGTTGGTGCATTAGTGTGCATCTGTATTAATGATGGGATAAGTATGCGTTGAATCTTATTTTCGCACCTTGCAAAGGAACACTTAGTCGTTTGTAATCCCTATGTCCCCGGGAGGATGAACAATGTGACGAGATGGCCTATATTTAATGAGCAGTTCTCAGATGGACCAATCACCTTGACCTCAGAGTCTGATTATCAATTCTAGATTTGTTCGAAAACAAGAGATCATGAAAGAAAACACCTCATTCTTTAGCAATAATGGGAATGGTATAGATACGATTGATCTCTTGCATCAATATTGGATTGAGTCTTATGGTGTCTTAGGTGGTTTCATATAGTTGAAGGGTTGGAAGATGTTGTGTCTTGTCAATCGAGAAGTCAATCGCACAGTGGTCGACGACTTCTACCACCAAGTTTTACATCACAGGGAAGGATGTGTAGTAACTATTTGAGGAGCCATGGTGGATTTCTTGGAAGTTAGCATTAATAGATTTCTGGGGGTGCAGTTGGGTCTAAGAGTTAGGGATGTTCAATACCTTGAGAATTTTGAACCTGCAGCATCCCAGCAGGAGAAAATCATGGAGACAGGATTGCCACTCCTAACCTTTGCTATGATGAATTTTTTTGCCCAATCCCTGTACATGATGGTATGCAGGTATATTGTGCCTACAGAAGTTTCTACTGGTATTACTGGCGGGTGAAGAAATCAACCTCAGAAGCTTACTCTCTCACCATATTTTCGATGTCACTCGAAATAACCCAATAACGTTTCTACCATTTCCCAATTTGGTTGAAACGTTGTGCATGGCTGCAGGCGTTTCCATGGAACAAGGAGATGTAATGGAGAAAATCACCTGCAGCATAAATTTGGCTATTGTTCATACCAGGGCAATAGAGGCATCTAATACGCATCTAGAGCTTCACTTACAAGAATTGATGAGTGAGATCCAGGAGCTCAAAAGGGACATCCGCACTATCATGGGACAAACAGAGGATGTTCAAGATAACCAGGGTCCTTCTAACAGGAGGAAAAGTAATGAAATCATAGAAAAAGAATTTAGTTGCTCTTGGAGTATCATTCCTTTTATTGTGATTGCCCCTCCAAATGCTAATAAAATTTCATATCTTCTCATTTCAATCATTTTAAATTCTTTGATCTTATATAAAATGCTTACAATTTATTTCAATTGCATTTCCACCTACCAATTATGCATGAATCAAGTGTAAATTCCTAACTTTTGCTATTTACTTAATTTTTATCCTATCATGTTTCATTGTTGAAATAATTGGGAACTCTTGGGATAGTAATTCTTAGATTTGTTGAAAAGAATTGGATTATAACATTATACATTAAAATAAATAAAAATAATGAATAAATTATTACTATCGTTATACAAATCGTTAGTTGCTTAAATGACAAATTGTACAATAACTTTATTAAGTTTTAACTTATAAAAAAATTATTAATCAAATTAACAAATAAATTAATAATATTATAATTTACAAAATATTTTTATAGAAATTCTATTACAAACAATTACACTAATTTAAAATTCGTATAAAATATTACAATTATAAATAATAATTTTAATAATTAAATGATTATTACCGTTATAAATAATTAAGCCGTTCTTATAGTTTTCTGTGTAATAAATAATTATGTCGTTCTTATACTTTCAAATGCGATAAATAATTAGGGCGTTAATATAGCACCCCGTGCGATGCACGGACGGACGCGTGTACTAGTACATATGTATATTCCTTTAATTCATTTCAAATACGGTTATTATTTTGTGACATCTATTCTATTAGTGCCACGACTCAGAATATCATTGGACTTGGAAATTTTGAGGAGGAAGATGATCAATAATGGGAAACATAAACATCGTATTCCTCAACAGCATTAGAATCACCATTGTTGTTCAATTCGAAAGAATGAGTCCTTGATTCAGCATAGCCACGAGCAAACCTAAACACCCCACTTCCTCCAACAATTGGTATTTCTCTCACTACAGAACGAATTAAATTTTTCCCCAAAAGACTCAGAGTGCTTCCATTGTACTTCTCTTCAAAAAAAAAAAAAAAAAAGTTCAAAGCCATGAAATAGCTTATATGATCTAGCGCTGCGGACGCGTAAATTCCTTGAGATCTTCTCACCAGTTTGGAACTCAAATGTGGGCCTTCCGTTAAGGGATCGTCCATCATCATCACCATCCCGAACTTAGTCCTTAAAGCATTGGTGATTGTTGGTTCCGCGATGAGAAACGCGACAGGGTTTTGCCCACCGACGATGTCGTGAAAGTAAAAGTGAAAGTGGCTTAGCTTTTCTTTATTCGGCCCTAGTTCCTCTCTCGATACGGCTCTTCAGAATTGCCGTCGGGAATTTATTGAGGGAATGATAAAATATGAGAAGGAATCTTGTACAAAACATATATTTCATTGATGTATGAACAAATATTTATAGTTATGATAAAGCCATATAATGGTATTTTTCAGTGTTATAATTTTATTGTTTTATAGGCTTTGTGAGTTGAATTAATTGCTTATATCTATATTTTGTGTTGAAGGATAGAAATTGGAGATTGCAATTATTTTGGATGATACACTCTATTAAGGACCAATTTGCAAGATTGAAGGAAAAGTAGGGGTGAAAGTTGACAATGGCATAAATAGAGGGTCAATTCTGCATTGTGGCTATTTTGACTAAAATCCCTAGTTTACTAAAAGGAAGTGGTCGGCTGCTCTTCTTCATTTTGCTTCCAGAATAGCAGCTGCAAAACTGCTGCGGTTCTACCACCTTTAATTTCCCCATCGTATGCTGCTGCTGATTTTTATTTCCAAAGGTGATACCGAATCCTTTCCTCCCCGACTTGCTGCTGGACCGAATAGAAGAAGAAAGGAAACCAGTTTTTCCTTTAGTTACAGCTAAGCTTCTCCTCCGTTCCAAAGGAAAAGTCTAAAAATCAGGAACTCAAGAAGGAAGAAAAGGGAATGGAATTTCCTTATTTCTCAGAAGCTGCTGCTGCAAACTGATTCTAAATTTGCAGCCCAAAGAAGTCACTGACTGCACCTTCCAAAGATGCTGCCGCGTGGTGTCTTCAAAAATTCAGCAGACAAAGAAAGCAAGCAGCTGCCAAATCCCTACAGAAAAAAAAAAGCGGTTGCGGTCAGCAAGAAAATAAAAAGGAAAGTTCTCTTGACTTTTTCTTAGTACGCTGCTGGTTATTCGTTCCAAACTGCTGCTTTCCCGGAGAGTTGTTGTAGCTGTGATTAAATTAGGAATAAGAAGGAAGAGATTTCTATTTCTATTATTTAGAGATGCTGAAACGAATGGTTAAGAAAAGGAAATGGGATATGTTCCAAAGTTTCTGCGGATTTTTTTTCCCTTGAAAAGAAAATTGCTGCTGCCCAAAAAGGAAAAAGAAAAAAAGGAAATTCTGTTTCCAAATTCCGAGTTGGTTTTTACCCGAAGAAAAGCAAAGGAAAAGGAAGGGTCTGAACTTCCATACTTAACTGCTGTGCTGCGCATCTATAAGAGGGAGCTTTCCTCTTCTTTAGAAAAAAAAGGGGAGACAGAAATTGTAAGCAGAACAGAGCAAATAGGAGAGCTCAACGGCTGTGTTTGTTTTTACTGTTTTCAATTTTTTATTTTTATGAATAACAATTTCTTATTTGTTTTGTTCAAGAACATGAGTAGCTAATTTTATTTTTCTAATCCAAGGGATTTGATTTAATTAGCATGTTGTGAGGTTTTGTGCTGAATTTAATTTCTTTCGTAAGTTCAAGTATGATTGTTTCTTGGTTTAATTGAGAAATTTTCAGTATTAATTGAATTGACGACTTGATTAGTATTGATTTTTCTGTGCTATCTACATGTTGAGTGTTACGTATATGACACGAAATTGTAGTTCCAAGTAGCAATTAGTTTATTTATGCATGTTGGTGAGACTTAATTGAGCATGCGTGATAATCTAAAGGGAAACAATTGAACTAAATTAGTTAATTGCAGCTATCTCTTTTAGTTAATTTAGTTTTCGACTAATTCTTATGTGTAATGCTGTTATGGGTGAATATGGAACGCTATCGTGCCCAGTTCTTCATAGCAAGAGTTAATCGAATGCTGGGTTTGGTTGATTAAATTAGAGAATCCATAGTTATTATGGCTATCCTAATAATAATGGAGGTTGAATGCTTGAATTGAAGGAAAACCTTTGAGCCTATGATCATCATGTTAATTATTCATGTTTCCCTTGGATTGGATTTTTTCTCTTTTGATTTTCTTGATTTAAATTTGTCGCAATTATAGAAGACTTTTGATTTTAGTATTTGTAGTTTAATTTCAAAACCCCCTGATTACTGGTTGGTTTAAGAATTAATTTTGGTTCCTTTGGGATTTCGACTCGGTACTACTATTGCTGCAAGTTTATTTTGAGTTCGGTAGAACCGGATTTATTTTGGGTGCCTCGACAAGCACGGCCAAAATTTGGCGCCGTTGCCGGGGAACTAAAATATTAGTTCTTTGACTAAACAGTTTTTTTCTTTTTTTTTTTTTTATGACTAGGGCACATCCACAAGAACCACTGCTATTCAATCCGGAGATTGAGAAAACTGCTAAGCGCATAAGGAAAGAGACTAAGCAAGCGCGAGGAGAATCATCAACAAAGGAGGAATCCGATAGTGACATTGATCTTTCTGATTCTATTGTTTTTCAGGAGGAAGAGATGGCTGATAGAACATTAAGGCAATTGGCGACCCCCGACGTGAATCAACAGTCCTTGTGCATTGTCTTGCCTGAGATTACGGTAGCATTTGAGCTTAAATCTGGTACTATACATTTATTGCCTAAATACCGTGGTCTTGCAGGTGAAGATCCTCATCTACACTTGAAGGAATTTCAAGTAGTATGCTCAACAGTGAGGCATCAAGGAGTTAGTGAAGAGAGGGTGAAATTGCAGGCCTTTCCATTTTCATTGGAAGGTAATGCAAAAAGTTGGCTTTTTGATCTGCCGGCTAACTCCATAACCACTTGGGATGAGCTAAAAAAACAGTTTTTAGAGAAATTTTTCCCTGCATCCAGAGCTTCCAACATTAGGAAAGACATTTGTGGGATTCGACAATTTCATAGCGAGTCTTTGCATGAGTACTGGGAAAGGTTCAAGAAACTGTGCAACAGTTGTCCTCAACACCAAATTCCAGAGCAATTACTGCTGCAATACTTCTATGAGGGGCTTTCTGAGATGGATAGAAATATGTTGGATGCGGCTAGTGGAGGAGCCTTAATGAACAAGACGCCTAATGAAGCTAGAGAGTTGATCAAGATTATGGCAGAAACTTCTCAACATCATGGGACAAGGGCAAGGACTGAAATTCAGCAAGTGAAGGAGGTAAGTCACTCAAATCTTGAAAAACAAGTGACTGATTTAACTACTTTGGTGCGACAATTTGTTGCAGGGCAAGCACAAGTAGCTCAGGTTTGTGGGATTTGCTCTACACCGGGACACAATACTGATATGTGTCCTACTCTTCATGATGATGGAGTTCAACAAGTGAATGTTGTAGGAGGGTTCCCTACTCAACCTCAACGTCAGTATAATCCATATTCCAACACCTACAATCCAGGTTGGAGAGATCATCCAAATTTTATATATGGAAATCAAGGTGGGCCAAGTCAATCATATCCCAGACCACCTCCTCCGCAGCCACAAGCCCAAGGATCAGGTATGTCTTTAGAGGAAATTGTCAAATCTTTAGCTACTAACACACAACAATTTCAACAGGAAACAAGGGCCAGCTTACAAGAGTTAAGGCATCAATTCAGCCAACTAGCTACATCAGTTGGAAAGATGGAGGCACAAAATTCAGGAAAATTACCATCTCAGACGGTAATAAACCCAAGAGAGAATGCCAATGCTATCACACTGAGAAGTGGGAAAAAGCTTCCTGAAATTACTGCTGTTCCTGTAGTGGAGGAGGAAAATGAAAGAGCAGAAGCAGAACAAGAACAAGAAACATCTTCAAAGGTAAAATCAGATTCCTTGGTGTCTTTTTCTAACTCACATGTTCTTCCTTTTCCAACTAGGGTTCAAAAATCCAGAAAGGAGGAGTATGAGGAAGAGATATTAGAGACTTTCAGGAAGGTAGAAATCAACATCCCTTTGTTAGATGTCATCAAACAAATTCCAAGGTATGCCAAAATGTTGAAGGAACTTTGCACTAATCGAAGGAAGGGCAAGGAAGCAGGTAATTCTGGGCAAAAGGAAACTGTATCAAAACTAGATCATCAATTGCCAGAAAAATGTCCAGATCCAGGTATTTATACTTTACCCTGTGTGATAGGCAACAGAAAAATTGAAAGGGCTATGTTGGACTTGGGAGCATCAATAAATGTCATGCCATATTCAATTTATCTGTTGTTAAATATAAGTCCACTTAAAAAGACTAATGTTCTTATTCAATTGGCTGACCGATCTACTGTGCACCCTGAAGGAATTGTAGAAGATGTGTTAGTGCAAGTAAAAGACTTAATTTTCCCTGTAGATTTTTATATTTTGAGAATGCAGGATGATTCTATTTCAAATCCATCTCCAATCCTGTTAGGAAGAAATTTCATGAGAACAGCAAAAACGAAAATTGATATGGATAAGGGTACCCTTTCGGTAGAATTTGCTGGAGAGACAGTGCAGTTTAATGTTGATGAGGCAATGAAATACCCTAATGAAAGTCATTCTCTTTGTTTTGTTGACATTTTTGATCAAATTGTGCAGGAACAATTTAATGAAGAGAGTAATCATGAATCCAGTTCACTGTTTGAAGAGAATGTGGAGACTTATGACTTGTGTCAAATTTCTGATTTAGAACTTAAAACCCAAGAAAGAAGAGAAGGTTTACAACCAGATGGTTCACTTACTCACAAATTGTTACCATCTGTTTTGCAGGCTCCAGAATTGGAATTAAAGACTCTGCCAGATCATCTAAAATATGTCTTTTTGAGTGAAAAAGACACACTCCCAGTGATAATCTCAAACAGATTGACCAGTGACCAAGAAGAGAGACTGCTGAAGGTTCTCAAGGAACATAAAATGGCGATTGGCTGGACTTTAGCTGACATTAAGGGAATCAGCCCTGCAGTCTGTATGCACAGAATTCTTCTGGAAGATGATGCCAAACCAGTGCGAGAGGCTCAGAGGAAGCTGAACCCTGCATTAAAAGAGGTAGTCCTGAAAGAGATCCTTAAGTTGCTCGACCAAGGGATAATCTATCCAATTTCAGACAGCAAGTGGGTAAGTCCAATCCATGTTGTGCCCAAGAAGACAGGTATGACAGTGGTATTAAATCAAAAAAATGAGCCAGTTCAGATGAGGGTACATAATGGGTGGCGGATGGTAATTGATTTTCGAAGAATGAACTTAGCCACTCGAAAAGACCATTTCCCTTTACCCTTTATTGATCAGATGCTAGAAAGGTTGGCTGGTAGAGAATTTTTTTGCTTTCTTGATGGTTTTTCAGGTTACTATCAAGTTGTTATAGCTCAGGAGGATCAAGAAAAAACAACCTTCACCTGTCCATTTGGAACTTTCGCCTACAGAAGAATGCCGTTTGGCCTATGCAATGCTCCAGGTACATTTCAGATATGCATGCTTAGTATATTTTCTGATTTTATTGAAAAATGCATTGAAGTGTTCATGGATGATTTTACGGTATATGGAGATTCTTTTGATGGTTGCCTACATAATTTAACCATGGTTTTGAAAAGGTGCATTGAAACAAACTTGGTTTTAAATTATGAGAAGTGTCATTTTATGGTGAATGAAGGAATTGTCTTAGGTCATATGATCTCTTCTAGAGGGATTGAGGTGGATAAGTCTAAAGTTGATTTAATTGTGAGCTTACCCTACCCTAAGAATGTTAGGGAAGTACGTTCTTTTCTTGGACATGCAGGATTTTACCGCAGGTTCATCAAAGACTTCTCAAAGATTGCAGTTCCATTGTCGAACCTGCTTAAAAAAGATGTGGTATTTGTTTTTGGAGATGAGTGCAAGGAGGCGTTTGACAAGCTGAAGAACTTATTGACCATTGCTCCAATCATTCAGTCACCGGATTGGAATCTACCTTTTGAGATCATGTGTGATGCAAGCAATTATGCTGTGGGAGCTGTACTAGGCCAGAGAGTTGAGAAGAAGAGCCATGCCATATATTATGCTTCAAGGACGCTAAATTCAGCACAGTGCAATTATACCACTACTGAAAAGGAGCTACTAGCAATTGTTTTTGCTTTAGATAAATTTCAATCCGATTTACTTGGGTCTAAAGTAGTTGTATTTTCTGACCATGCAGCACTCAAGTATTTGTTGGCGAAAAAGGAGTCCAAGCCAAGACTGATAAGGTGGATTTTATTACTGCAAGAATTTGATTTAGTGATCAAAGACCGTAAAGGAACTGAAAATTTTGTAGCAGATCACTTGAGCAGGTTAGTAAGAGAGGAAGAGGTACTGCCCATTTCTGAATTTTTCCCTGATGAACATCTTTTTCAATTAAAAGGTATAGTTCCCTGGTATGCTGATATTGTTAACTACTTAGTCATGGGAATTTTGCCAAATTCACTACCTAAGTCTAGGAGGGAAAAAATCAGAACTGAGGCAAAACATTATGTGTGGGATGATCCATATCTTTGGAAATTTTGCGCTGACCAATTGATTAGAAGATGTATTCCAGATCATGAACAAAATTCTGTCCTTACTTTCTGCCATTCTTATGCATGTGGAGGTCATTTTGGACCTAAAAGAACTGCTAGGAAAGTCTTGGATAGTGGGTTGTATTGGGAAACAATATTTAGAGATGCATATCTGTGCTGTAAAAATTGTGAAAGGTTCCAGCGAAGTGGAAATCTGTCCAGAAAAAATGAAATGCCTCAAACACCTATTCTGGTTTGTGAAATTTTTGATGTATGGGGTATTGATTTTATGGGTCCTTTTCCTTCGTCATGTGGATTTCTATATATACTGTTGGCAGTTGATTATGTTTCCAAATGGGTGGAAGCAAAGGCCACCAAAACTAATGACTCTAAATGTGTTGTAGGCTTCCTCAAAACTGACATTTTTAGTAGGTTTGGAGTGCCCCGAGCAATTATAAGTGATCAAGGGAGTCATTTCTGCAATACAACAGTTGAGGCCTTGATGAAAAAGTATGGGGTACATCATCGTGTAGCTACAGCATACCATCCCCAAACAAATGGACAAGCTGAAGTTTCAAACCGCGAGGTAAAATCCATCTTAGAGAAAACAGTGAATCCAGGACGGAAAGATTGGAGTTTGCGCCTCAATGATGCATTGTGGGCTTATCGAACAGCCTACAAAACACCTATAGGTATGTCTCCTTTTCGTCTAGTTTATGGGAAATCCTGTCACTTACCAGTTGAAATTGAGCACAGGGCATTCTGGGCAGTGAAGCGCTGCAATTTAGACATGGAAGCTTCTGGTAAGTCAAGAAAATTGCAATTACAAGAGCTTGAAGAACTCAGGTTAGAAGCTTATGAAAATTCGAGGATTTATAAAGAAAAGACAAAACTGTTTCATGATAAATCTCTTTTGAGAAAACAGTTTGTGATTGGTCAGAAGGTTTTGCTGTATAATTCTCGTTTGAAATTTATGCCTGGAAAATTGCGCTCTCGATGGATTGGTCCATTTATTGTTACTAAGGTTTTTCCTCATGGTGCAGTTGAAATAAAGAGTTTAGACACAGATAAGGTTTTCAAGGTCAATGGATAGAGGCTGAAATTCTTTCATGACAATTTGAAAAAGTCTGATATGGTGGACATCACCTTGGCAGTGCCTCATTACACATCAAATTGAAGGGTGGAGGACGTCGAGCATAACGACATTAAAAATTTGCGCTTATTGGGAGGCAACCCAATTGTTTAAATTTTATTTGTTTTACTTACGTTATTGAATAAGCTGACTAAATAGGTTAAGTTTTTTTTCCTGATTGTCTTGAAATCTTTGATTTCTTGATATTCGTGGTTTTTCTTAACCATTTAGTCAACATAGTTCTAGATTTTTTTTTAATAAGTTGTTTAACTGTGGCAGCCAAGTTGAAAAGAGCATGCGGTTCTCAAGTTCCCAAAGGATGACATCATCTCTGCTTCTAAGTATCAATCTGATCTTGTGGCTCCTCAACTATAGTTCTCAAGGGAGTATTGTTCTTTTCTCTTCCACATATTATTTGCGATCTCTGTGCATTTTTTTTTCCCTCACACTAGAATACTTGTTTTGAATGTTTCCTACATTGTGGACAATGCAGAATTTAAGTGTGGGGGAGGAGTCTGTGTTTTCTTGGCAAAAAAAATTTTTTTTTATGTGGTTCAATGCTTTGATTCAATTTTATGTTGCTTGAGACCACTCTAAAATTTTTGAGCACTCAAGTCATGATCATGAGACTATTTATGTGTGAAGAGAATATGCTGAAGTACATATCTTTGACCTTTAATTTACTTCTATGCTTGTTTGATTGGCATTTGAGATTAAGTTGGAAGCAGATCCAACTGAAGAAGTGACTTAGGCCATCTTTGAAAGTATCCTTTGCATTCCCCTTGAGAGTTTGGTATAATTTTCCTATTCTTTGCTTACTAAATAAAGCCTAGCCTTTGATATCTGTTTTTTTTTCTCACTCATTTGAGGCTCATGTGAAGTATGGTCCTAAGGGATGAAAAATATTTATGAAGTGAAAATTGAAAGGGCTGGGTGTGAAAAAAAAAAAAAGAGGCCAATATAAACAACTTCAATTGGATTTGTGTGGATGAAAAAAGAGGCCAATATAAACAAGTTCAATTGGATTTGTGTGGCTAGAAGAAAAAAAAAAGAAAAAAAAGAAAGAAAGAAGGTATAAGGGAAGTTCCAATGAACTTCAAAGAGGTGGTATAAGGTGAAGTTCCTATGAACTTCAAGATAAGAGTAGGGAAAGTCTAAGTGTGGGGGTGCTTGGTGAAACAAGGTAAATGGAAAGGTTTTGAGCTTCTATTAACACTTATCCAAGTATGCAAGCCAATTAAAAAAGTCCTATTGATCTTTGGTTGGGTGGAAGTTTCAATCTAGTTAAGGGTGTCATGAAAGATAAGTGTAGGGTGGATTAGAAGATGAGATATTTTGCTTCATTGAGGGAATGATAAAATATGAGAAGGAATCTTGTACAAAACATATATTTCATTGATGTATGAACAAATATTTATAGTTATGATAAAGCCATATAATGGTATTTTTCAGTGTTATAATTTTATTGTTTTATAGGCTTTGTGAGTTGAATTAATGGCTTATATCTATATTTTGTGTTGAAGGATAGAAATTGGAGATTGCAATTATTTTGGATGATACACTCTATTAAGGACCAATTTGCAAGATTGAAGGAAAAGTAGGGGTGAAAGTTGACAATGGCATAAATAGAGGGTCAATTCTGCATTGTGGCTATTTTGACTAAAATCCCTAGTTTACTAAAAGGAAGTGGTCGGCTGCTCTTCTTCATTTTGCTTCCAGAATAGCAGCTGCCAAGCTGCTGCGGTTCTACCACCTTCAATTTCCCCATCGTATGCTGCTGCTGATTTTTATTTCCAAAGGTGATACCGAATCCTTTCCTCCCCGACTTGCTGCTGGACCGAATAGAAGAAGAAAGGAAACCAGTTTTTCCTTTAGTTACAGCTAAGCTTCTCCTCCGTTCCAAAGGAAAAGTCTAAAAATCAGGAACTCAAGAAGGAAGAAAAGGGAATGGAATTTCCTTATTTCTCAGAAGCTGCTGCTGCAAACTGATTCTAAATTTGCAGCCCAAAGAAGTCACTGACTGCACCTTCCAAAGCTGCTGCCGCGTGGTGTCTTCAAAAATTCAGCAGACAAGGAAAGCAAGCAGCTGCCGAATCCCTACAGAAAAAAAAAGCTGTTGCGGTCAGCAAGAAAATAAAAAGGAAAGTTCTCTTGACTTTTTCTTAGTACGCTGCTGGTTATTCGTTCCAAACTGCTGCTTTCCCGGAGAGTTGTTTTAGCTGTGATTAAATTAGGAATAAGAAGGAAGAGATTTCTATTTCTATTATTTAGAGATGCTGAAACGAATGGTTAAGAAAAGGAAATGGGATATGTTCCAAAGTTTCTGCAGATTTTTTTTCCCTTGAAAAGAAAATTACTGCTGCCCAAAAAGGAAAAAGAAAAAAAGGAAATTCTGTTTCCAAATTCCGAGTTGGTTTTTACCCGAAGAAAAGCAAAGGAAAAGGAAGGGTCTGAACTTCCATACTTAACTGCTGTGCTGCGCATCTATAAGAGGGAGCTTTCCTCTTCTTTAGAAAAAAAAGGGGAGACAAAAATTGTAAGCAGAACAGAGCAAATAGGAGAGCTTAACGGCGGTGTTTGTTTTTACTGTTTTCAATTTTTTATTTTTATGAATAACAATTTCTTATTTGTTTTGTTCAAGAACATGAGTAGCTAATTTTATTTTTCTAATCCAAGGGATTTGATTTAATTAGCATGTTGTGAGGTTTTGTGCTGAATTTAATTTCTTTCCTAAGTTCAAGTATGATTGTTTCTTGGTTTAATTGAGAAATTTTCAGTATTAATTGAATTGACGACTTGATTAGTATTGATTTTTTTGTGCTATCTACATGTTGAGTGTTACGTATATGACACGAAATTGTAGTTCCAAGTAGCAATTAGTTTATTTATGCATGTTGGTGAGACTTAATTGAGCATGCGTGATAATCTAAAGGGAAACAATTGAACTAAATTAGTTAATTGCAGCTATCTCTTTTAGTTAATTTAGTTTTCGACTAATTCTTGTGTGTAATGCTGTTATGGGTGAATATGGAACGCTATCGTGCCCAGTTCTTCATAGCAAGAGTTAATCGAATGCTGGGTTTGGTTGATTAAATTAGAGAATCCATAGTTATTATGGCTATCCTAATAATAATGGAGGTTGAATGCTTGAATTGAAGGAAAACCTTTGAGCCTATGATCATCATGTTAATTATTCATGTTTCCCTTGGATTGGATTTTTTCTCTTTTGATTTTCTTGATTTAAATTTGTCGCAATTATAGAAGACTTTTGATTTTAGTATTTGTAGTTTAATTTCAAAACCCCCTGATTACTGGTTGGTTTAAGAATTAATTTTGGTTCCTTTGGGATTTCGACTCGGTACTACTATTGCTGCAAGTTTATTTTGAGTTCGGTAGAACCGGATTTATTTTGGGTGCCTCGACAAGCACGGCCAAGTTACACGGTCTTAGGATTTCTTTCTGAACAAGAAACCAGTTTCCTAATTCTAGAAAAACAGGAAATAGTAAACTACTAAACTACTATATTTACAATCCTAAATATAGTAATACCATAATTCCACACCCCCCTCAAGTTGGAGCATGCAGATCACAAATGCCCAACTTGCGAAGTAGGCCATCAAACTGAACAGACCAAGTGCCTTAGTTAAGATATCAGCAAGCTGAGGCTGAGAAGAAACATGCATAGGAGTGATAGGACCTTGAGCAATAGCTTCCCAAAAAAAATAACAATCAATCTCAATATGTTTTGTGCGCTCGTGAAAAACCGGATTGGCTGCAATATGAAGAGCTGACTGACTATCACAAAACACAGAGATGGGGGAGGAATGCGAAATTCCAAAACAAGATAAGAGACCCTTGAGCCACTTAAGCTCAGCTGTGAAAACCACCATGGCCTGATATTCTACTTCCGCCTAGGAGCAAGCCACAGTAGGCTATTTTTTGGTGCGCCAGGAAATAGGTGAACCACCAACTACATCATCCAACCAGTAAGAGAACGCCGAGTTGTAGGACAACCGGCCCAATCTGAATCACACCACCCGGTCAAGGAAAGAGAGGAGGCTGCAGGAAAGAAAAGGTCTTTGCCGGGATAACCTTTAAGATAACGAACAAGCCACAAAGCTGCTTCCCAATGGTCAGGCAAAGGATGATGCATGAACTGAGATAATACATGCACCGAATACGATAGATCTGGTCGGGTAACTGTCAGATAAATGACATGACCAATGAGACTACGGTAGGCCTCAGGTTCATGAAAAACTGGTCCTTGAATCAGTGAAAGATGGTGATTATGCTCAATAGGTAACAATGCTGGCTTATATCCCAATAAACCTGCCTCAGTAACAACATCCAGAGCATACTTGCGCTGGTACACATATTGCTCATCCGGACACTGAGTAAATCCATAGAACTGGATTACCTCATCAAACCGGATGTTCCAAGATCTGGATGTCTGCTTAAGTAAGTAAATGGACTTCTTAAGCCTGCAAACCTTATGCTCTTGGCCTTTTTCAACGAATCCCTCTGGTTGCTGCATGAAGATGGTTTCCTCAAGACTTCCGTTTAAGAAAGCTGTTTTGACATCCATCTTCCATATCTCATAATCTAAATGAACAGCAATGGCCAAGAGAATCCGGATCAACTTAAGCATGGCTACCGGGAAGAAGGTTTCCTCATAATCGATTCCCTCTTTCTGAGTATACCCCTTCGCCACCAGCCTAGCTTTAAAGGTTTCCACCTTTCCGTCAGGTTATCTCTTACATTTGTAGACCTACTTGCATCCAATGGGTTTAAACCCATCAGGCAGGTCCACAAGCTCCCAGACTTGATTGTGGTCCATTGACCCCATCTCAGATATCATTGCCTCATGCTAAAATTCTGCATCTTTATCTCGGAGAGCCTCATTGTAGTTTACTGGGTCAGGTTCAGGCGCGCCTGGGACTAGGTCTGATGCCTCTCCCACACCAATAAACCTGGCGGGCTGTCTTACAACCCTCCCACTACGACGAGGCACCACCTATGTAGGCGCATCATCTGTGATCTGTTGTGTAGTGTGTTGTGTATCTACTTGTGCTGGTGCATCAGGATTAGTATTTTGTCTTCTAAGCTCTTCGAGTACCATCATATTCTTAGGCTTGTGATCTAGGATATAGTCTTCCTCCAAAAATCTAGCGTTGGTACTAACCACCACCTTCTGATCTTTAGGACTATAAAACAGACCACCTTTCGTTCCCCTAGGATATCCTACAAATAGCATTAATTCAGTTCTCATATCTAACTTAGCCTCATCTGCCTTAAGCACATGTGCTGGGCAACCCCAAACTCTAAGATGTCTTAGACTGGGCTTGCTCTCGTTCCACAACTCTACTGGGGTTGAAGGCACGGTTTTAGATAGTACAAGATTAAGAATATACGTCACTGTTTCTAAGGCATATCCTCAGAACGAACTCGGAAAATCACTATAGCTCATCATCGACCTAACCATTTCCATGAGAGTTCAATTTCTTCTTTCTGCTACACCGTTCTGCTGTGGCGTGCCAGGTGCAGACAACTGAGACTGAATTCCTACCTCACTGAGGTATTCTCGAAATTCGTGGGATAGGTACTCCCCACCACGATCTGATCGCAGTATCTTGATACTCTTACCATGATGCTTCTCCACATCTGCCCGAAACTCTTTGAACTTGCCAAAGCACTCAGACTTGTGATGCATTAGGTAAATGTACCCGTACTTTGAGTAGTCATCCGTGAACGTCACGAAATACTCATACCCACCTCGTGCTTGGACCGACATTGGACCACACAAGTCATAATGAATTAACTCTAGTACTTCTTTAGCTTTATAACCTTTTGCTTTAAAAGGTCCCTTTGTCATCTCACCCTCCAAGCAAGATTCGCAGGTTGAATAACTGTCAATCTCTAATGAACCTAAAGGTCACTCATTGACCAACCTCTAAATCCTACTAAGGTTTATATGACCTAGCCCTAGATGCCAAAGATAGGTTTGATTCATTTCAGAAGGTTTCTTCCTCTTATTAATGTTAGATAAAGAGTTATCTGTTTCTATGTTTGGCACAACAGGGGAGTTAGAGTTAACCACAAACAAATTGTCAGCCAATGAACCAGGACAAATAAGTTTTCCATTTCTTCTAATAAATACAGACTCATCAGAAAAAATAAACTTATAACCGTTCTTTAAGAGTTTAGAAACCGAAATAAGGTTCTTTCTAAAACTCGACACATAAAGACAATTAACTAACTCTAAACTAGAATTTTCAAAATTCAAAGTAACTACTCCCACTGCTTCTACTGACACTCTTGTAGTGTCGCCCAAGTAGATATCCAATTCGCCTTCTCTAATCTTCCGGGTTACTTGGAACCCTTGCAAAGAATTACAAACATGGTCAGTACCACCTGAATCCACACACCAAGTATCTGTGGGAATAGCCGCAAAACATGTCTCAATAATTAAGGCAGAAACTATCGTACTTATAAGCTTTGGACAATCCGATTTCTAATGTCCCGTCTTATTCACTTGAAGCACTTGGCTTTCGACTTCTTCTTTGCAATATCTGGCTTAGGAACAATCTGTGCCTTTTGAGCTATTCCCTCGAGCTTTCTCTTCTTCTTTCTACCCTCAGGCTCAGAACAAGATTCTGAAGCTTTGCCTGCGACAAAAGCTCGCTTCTTCTCTTGAAGAAGACTTTTAGCCACCACCAATTTTGCCAAGAGCTCGGATGAAATACACAACATCTTACTTATGTTGTAGTTCAACCGAATCTGCTCATAGCTTTGAGGCAAGCTTTGGAGGACAATATCGACTTTGGTTTCACCAACGATTTCGCCTCCCACTACCTTAACCTTGTTGATATTACTAATCACGTCAATAACATGATCTATCACAGGAGTGCTCTCAGCCATAAGGACAATGTCCAAGTTACGACTCCAATTGACATAATTAGGTCCAGTTAACTTGTTGTTTTTAATATAGTAGCTAAGGGGTTGAATGCCATATCAAAAACTGTAAATTAAACAGAAAATGTTTTAGTTATCTAACCTAGAATTTCAAAAATAAGGAAATTCTAACAATTATTTTCTTCCCTCAAAACAATAATTATAATCCACCAACATCTCATTCACCGGGATTCTCGCAAGCCACGCAGTGTGGACGTTTACGCTAACCCACATTCGTTTGAGAAGAACCAAGTTCATTAACTACACTATCTCACCAAACAATCTATTGATCAATGTAGCTAATAGTTGGTGGTTTCAGCAGTACAAATAAGCAGCGTAACCTCGAGGGAGGAATACTACAGATCATACACTAAGTGTGTGCCATTACGGTACTTCTGAGTTTGTTACCTCAGGATAGTGCGCCTCATATGGAGAGGGTATCGCATTTCTCCTAGTTAAACTTACTCTAGTCATCTTACTCAGAAATTCACAATCTAACGATCTCGGGGTTGGACTCATCCGAATGGAGGAAGGCCCTAATGCCAACGCGCACGCCCACCCACATCGCATATGAACTCGTAATGGTGGCCGTGGGGATATTAAACCAACCCGTTCCCACTTAGTTTTTCAAATTTAGGGTTTTTCCAATTTTAACACGGAATTAACTAACCCTAAGTTATATGCAACCATAAAACCAACATGCTTTAAAATCATGCATCTAAAATACAGCATAAAAATTAAAGCACAAAAATTAAAACAATAAATACGGGAAATAAATTTCCCGACTATCATGGTTTTAATCGCTTTCATCTTTTGCCTTGATCTCGTGTCCCGCCACACAACTCGATGGATTGAGTCTTTGATCTTGAAAAATGAAAACTGGAGGAAAAACAAAAACGGGCCAAAAATGCGACCCGCACGGGCTGCGCACTACTATTGCCCTGCCACGCGCTAGCACAGCAAACTGCTGCGCCGCTCGGCAGCAGTGCTGCTGCTACCGGCGATTGCCGGCGGTGGCTCCCGTTAGCGAGTCGTCGCTGGCGTCGCCCCCTACCACCAATCCCTCCTTCACTTCTTCTACGCTATTTGGTCTTCCTGCAATTCGTTATGGGTTTCTACGAATTAACGATAACCCAAAACCCACGAATTCAAGTTGCCCACCATAACGCCTTCGATTACAAAAAATTAATTCTCCTACTGCAAGGCATTCTAAGAAAATTAAATAATCGAAATTACATAGAAAAAATCCTACTACACATTTGATCTAATCCTACACGGCTTCCAGCACGTGGTTATACTATTACAAACATTCATAATAAAATCAAATCCGGACATGTCCCGGAGTTTAATTAAAACCCATACAAACATAACCATAATAGTCGGGATTTCTTAACCACCTGCAAATAAAACCATGTAATAAATCGAACAAGCACAAAACCCAAAACCAGGCTCTGATACCAATTGAAAGATTATCTGCCCGGGCTTAGCCGGAAACTCACTTTCATGCTATGCATTCCAGAATCAGAATCTCTGGCCAGGTCTAGACTCTAGCACAATCGCTATTCCAACACTTGCTTGAAATAAAATTGCGTAGGATCAGGGTTTGTACTTATTCGATTTACCACGCAACAAAAATTCTTAATTAAGCGGAAACATAAGAATTTCCTATTGAAGAGTACACATAGGTGATTCTCTTGTATGCCTCAAAACTTTACTTGTATGCTGTGTGGGTAGCAATCTAACCAGTAATTTGATCAGCTAATCACCACAATCCACCTGCCAGAAAATTCCAGCACCACCACACCTGGTGCGTATAATCCACGCACAGCCCAGAGAGAGAGAAAGCTACACATAGTTACCAAAATTTTGAAGAAAAAATCGGCCCCCTTAAGCTTTAGAAATCCGATTCTAAATGAGATAAACTTTCTCTCTAGGATTTTCTCTCTCTAAGTTTTCTTGTCCTGAAAACTTATGAATTGTATATTGTGGAATAGCTAATCCCTTGTCTATATATAGAGTTACAAGAGAGACCCCAAGTTGGTTTAGAATTGGTCTTCCTAATGTGTTTAGGTAATTAATTCTGCAAAGGTAGGCAAGACTATTGAAGAGTAATCTTCGCAGAAGTAGGTATCGATCTTAGAATTAGAAACACAAACTTTATTACCAGGAACAACCAGCCTGACACATATCGCATAGGGTACATGATGAGTATCATCGACAATTATGGTCTCAGTATCGGCAACCAATAACGGCCTTAGGACTATCGTCCCCGATTTCCTAGGAACCTTTATATGCTTCGAATATTCACGATTAGTAGAATGAAGAATTTTAACTGGTAAATTGGAAATATCGACTTCACCAGAAGCTGGAATCAGGCATTCTGAGATACCCTCCTCTAACAACTCCAATTAGGTAACCAATCTGATAGGATAAACCAAATCCTACTAGATTTCCTAATCTCTAGGATTTCATAATTCTAATTGAAACTTAAGACTTAATTAATTAATTAATTAATTTCACTTTGTTAATTACTCAATTAACCCTTAGGAATAATTAATCAATTAATTAATTCTACTTATTCAATTAACCCATTACAAAATTAATCGTACCACTAACGGATTAATTTTTGGCACTACCATCCTACACCAGAATTGCTTCCGGAACAACTTAATTAATTTATATTCATAATCTCCCCACATCAAAGATATAGTGCTCGTTAATTTATTAATTTACTGATAAATTAATTAATTAACTTCTTTAATTTCGAGACTAGTACCACTCAACCTTTTTACTATACCGGACATAAGTCCACCGGCCGGGTTTAGTATAATAAACATTACGAGATCATCTCGAGAGCACTATCACCCCAGACGCACCGGTACATGGTTTCCTTTCGACAAGCAGCAGCACACCAAGCAACTAAACGCGAGCACCCAACCTACCGAGACTATTGGCCACAATTGACCTCACCCATTGGCAGATCAAAGTACACTATGTCTAATCCTTATGCCGCTCGAGTCTAGGGATTAAGAGATAGAATACCAAGAATGATTTGTCTATTAAATCAGTACAAGACAAATCATTCCTAATGGTCAAGTTCAATACGCATATCTATATGATTCAATCAGTTCAGACAAACTAATTATCCGAATCACATAATAACCTAAATCGACAGTTTGTCCAAAGCTGTCTCGGTTACGAACCTCATTTATGTATTATGTCTTTTAACCAATGATGAGATCTACTGTGTCATGCAAGACACCTCATCATCTAACTACATAATATAAGTGGACAAATAATGCACAACTAAATATAACCAAAACATAAATCGATATATTAACTGGGAAAAAGTACAACACAAGTATAGCTTATGTATTCAACTCCAACAATAGGAGTTCTGGGAATATAAGGGAGTGCATTCTGAAGATGTCTAATATTGCTTCAAAATCAAAGGCATTAAAGTTAGACTTGTCTGATGGCTTGTTGGTGCATTTGGTACTTAATTCTCTTCCTGCACAGATTGGGTAGTTTAAGGTCAGTTATAACTGCCAAAAGAGAAAATGAGATCTTAAATGAACTAATTTCTCACTGTGTGCAAGAAGAAGAAATATTAAAGCAAGAAAAGACTATGAGTACTCATTTGGTAGCAACTTCTAAACAGAATAACAAGAACAAAAGAAAAAGAAGGATAACGAAGTTGCGGTTGCAGCACCACAAAAGAAACAGACTAAGGATCAATGTCGTGATATTTTTTCATTAAAAAGAATCAATGTACCGAATATCATGGTTGAGGTGCCAAGAAAGGTATGGTCATAGTTAATGTTTGTTCTGAGATTAATTTGGTTTCAGTACCAAGACATACTTGGTGGGTGGATTGTGTTTACTACTCACATAAGTGTGTCTTTACAAGGTTACCTTCATTATCACAAGCCAATTGATGCTGAAAGAATCATCTATGGAGGGCAATAGTGATGTGGGTATAATTGAGGCAATAAAGAATTTTAGGTTATTGCTAAAGACTGGTTTTTATTTGAATTTGAAAGACATTTATGTTGTTCCGCCATTTAGATGGAATCTAATTTATGTTTCCTTATTGGACAAATTAGGCTACTTTGTCACTTTGGAAACAATAAAGTTAGTCTTTCATTTAATTCAAAGAAGGATAAAATCAGTCAGTGGTGATAATTTTTAGTTGCTTGATATTGTCGTTTCATACAGTGAAACCATGCATGGGGATACAATTTGTACTAAATACAACTTAAACAATAGAAATCCCACTGCACTTTTGTATAAGCCCTTAGGTCATATATCTAGATAGAGAATTGAAAGGCTTGTGTCATATGAAATTCTTAATCCATTGGAATCTACAGATTCAAAAATCTATGTTGAGTACATTAAAAGGGAAAACATACAGACAAAAGGAAATTTAAAGGCTGAAAGATTTAAGGATGTTGAAGAACTGATATATACAGATGTTTGTGGGTCATTCTCTACCATTTTTTGGAATGGTCAAACATATTTTATCAAGTTCATAGATGATTTTTCACGGTATAGTTACCTTCATAAATTTCAACATACGTATTTAGTAGAGTTCCAACTAAAGCAACAGTCAAAACCCCTTATGAACTATGGACTGGCAGAAAACGCAATATTAGACACTTTCATGTTTGGGGTTGTCCTGCTAAAGTTAGGCTACATAACCCTAATGAAAGAAAAGTGGATTCAAGAATCATTAGTTGCTATTTTGTTGGATACACTGAAAGGTTTAGGGAATTCAAGTTCTTTGATCCCAAAACTAAATCTTTCTTTAAGATGAGAAATGCCCAACTCTTGAGGATATTGAGTTTGGAGGGAAATATAAGGTTAATGACTTTGTCTTTGAATGGAAATCAATTTCTCTTCCTACGGTTATAATTCCTAAATTTGTTCGATAATTACAAGATAATGTTGATAATTTCCCTCATCAAGAACAAGATCATATTCATGAAAAATAAACTCAACAGTCTCAAGAATAAATGTCATTAAGTAGATCTACTAGAGAGATAAGAAATGCTATTCCGGATGATTATATAGTGTTTCTCATTGAGCATAAAGAAAACAATTAAATGGTGGGAGATAATTCAATCAACTTCTATCTGGCTATTAAAAGTTCCAACTCTCAAATGTGGGTAGATGCCATGAGTGGGGAATTAAGTTTACGAAAGACAATGACGTTTAGGATCTTGTACCATTACCTAAAGGTGTGAAACTCATTGGTTGCAAATGGATATTTAAGACCAAGTGGGATTCAAAAGGTGATATGGAAAGATATAAGGCACGTCTTGTCATAAAGGGATTTACTCAAAAGGAAGACATCAATTATACAGAGACTTTCTCTCCAGTATCATTGAAAAACTCATTTTTTGGACCATAATGGCATTAGTGGATCATTTTTTTATTTTGAGATTTATCATATGGATGATAAGATAGTGTTTCTCAATAGAGACATTGATGAAACAATATATGGTGCAATTTGAAAACTTTGTTTCTAAAGATTCAAAGGAGATAGTTTGCAAACTAAAGAAATCCATTTATGAACTCAAACAAGTTTCCCGTCAATGATATCGCAAATTCCATTAAGTGGCATCTCTTTTGGTTTTGAGGTGAATTTAGAGGATGATTGCATATATCATAAGTTCTATGGGAGTAGACATATTTTTTTGGTTATGAATGTTTATGACATACTCCTTGCCTGCAAAGATATAGGCTTATTGCACGAAACCAAAAAGTTTTTTTCAGATCATTTTGAGATGAAAGATCTTAGTGACGACTCTTTTGTATTAGGTATACAGATACTCCGAGATCACTCTTGAGGTATACTACAGTTGCAACAAAAGAGCTATATCAAAAAATCCTTAAAGTATTTGGGATGTGGGATTGTAAGCTATATGCTACTCAAGTTTATAAGGGAGACAAGTATAGTATAAATCAACGCCCCAAGAACTTTTCTGAAAGAAAGGAAATGCAAAAGATTTCATATGCTTCTGCTGTGGGAAGTCTGATGCATGTTTTAATACCTACGCATTCAGTTATTGATTTCATGTTGGAATTTTAGACAGATACTTAAGAAATTCTAGTATGGGACATTTGGTAGTAGCCAAAAGGGTCATGTAGTATCTTCCTGGAACGTTGGATTATATGCTCACTTATCAGAGGTCGGATCGGTTAGAGATCATTTGGTACTCCGACTCTGATTAAAGTGGATGTTTTAAAGCATCCAATCATGTTATATGGCTGCTAATTTTGGCTACGAGTTTGCAAATTGTCAATGGTATTAAAAGACCACTTAAGTTATTTTTGGGACAATAAAGCAACCGTAGAATTCTCTAACAATAATAAGAGTTCCTCTAAGTCTAAGCACTTAGAAGTCAAGTACCTAGTTGTTAGAGAAGTAATTCAGAATAATTAATTTTTCATTGAGCACATAAGGACAAACTCCTATATTGCAGATACCTTTACAAAAGGTTTGTCACCCAGGGTCTTTCTTGAGTATGTTGCTTAAATCGGTGTATTATTGGCTAATGATGTATCATTTTAGTAGGAGTTTGTAATTTTTAGTTTGTTCGTGGTTTCTAACACTTCAGTTTAAGTTTTTTTGTGGTTTAGAACACTCCAGTTTAAGTTTTGGTTGGTTTTAATGTTGCAGCATAAACCATAAATTTTAAAGTTTAAAGTTTCAGTTTTTCAGTTGTGCTCATATTCTGATTTTTCATATTAAGTTGATCTTATTAAAGTTTAGTTGGACCAGATGGAAATAGGCACGTTAAAGATCACATCACATGAAATTTCCATGCTACGCATCCATACTTGATCCATGTTATTTGGTTGTGTTGACATTTGTGACCATTGATGGGTCTAGTTGCTTTAGTAGTAGTGAAAGCCTCTTTAATCCTATGTTGATATAGTTAATGGACGAGATTGTGAAAGATATATTATGACAGCAAATTCAGAGTACTCATTCAGTTTAGTGTACAATTATAAGGTATATATATTTGTTGAGCCATTGGAGCCGCTACAATGAAGCTTTCTTAGCCTTTGTTAAAGTCCAATGTTTTGTTGTAATTGTTG
The DNA here is from genome assembly GCA_030378225.1 of Knoxia roxburghii. NCBI lineage: Eukaryota > Viridiplantae > Streptophyta > Magnoliopsida > Gentianales > Rubiaceae > Knoxia > Knoxia roxburghii. The sequence goes on along the minus strand of CM059420.1, from coordinate 34,912,626 downwards.
CAACCACATTGTGACAAATCTGTGAATTACTAAGGCAATAATGGACTGAGTTCATGAGGTTTGAAAGCATTTTATCTGGACAAAATCTCAGCAAGAAGCCGATGAATAAACTGAAGTGCCAAAATGAGAAGGAAGTGTACTGTTGGCATATCAGATCAAAGGCCACACAGATCAGATCAAAGGCAGTGCGTATCAGATCAAAGGAAGTGAAGATCAGATCAAAGGCAGTGCGTATCAGATCAAAGGAAGTGAAGATCAGATCAAATGCAGTGCGCATCAGATCAAAGGATGCACACATCAGATCACATGCAGCACAGATCAGATCAACGGAAGTAAAGATCAGATCAAATTCTCAAGGGATTGCTCAGCAGCTTGGTTTCACAGAAGCAAGGCAAGTCAGCAACAAAACATACTTGCAGCAGAAGAGAACAACTCAAGGCTGGAGAGCTAGAGCAGACACCTAAGAAGCTGAAGTCAAGGACGGCTAGTGAATCACACCTCAAACGCGCGACTCTAAAAGTCTCTCAAAGATTCAGAAGACGCAGGAGCATCATGTTGAAGTATCTAGCAATCCTGTGAGCGAGCAGAAATACAAAAGAATCAAGCAGTGCCCGATCAGAAGAACTGCAGGAGCTACATGGATGGTTCTGAGTTGCTGGACAGAACGTTGTGACATGAAGCTAACATCAGATCAACCGAAGGCTAACATCAGATCAACTGCAAGCTAACATCAGATCAACCGAAGGCTAACATCAGATCAACTGCAAGCTAACATCAGATCAACCGAAGGCTAACATCAGATCAACTGCAAGCTAACATCAGATCAACCGAAGGCTAACATCAGATCAACTGCAAGCTAACATCAGATCAACCGAAGGCTAACATCAGATCAACTGCAAGCTAACATCAGATCAACCGAAGCGCGACATCAGATCAAATGCCGCACACATCAGATCAGCTATAAGCTAAGATCAGATCACTTCTACTGTTTCAAAATATCTAAGACAAGCTACTCGAGAAGTATGAAGGAGTACAGTCAGCAATATGACATGGCAAGCAAGTTGCAACTCAAAAGGTTGAAAATGGATTATTTGAATCTTGAGCCGCCTTTCGTGTATGATGTGCTGACACACTGCACGGTAGGGCACAGTTTTTCTTCTGGGAAAAAGAAAACGGGCATATGAGTAGGTGTGGTAGGTACAACAACTGCAGAACGGAAGAAAAACCTAAAAAAAAAAAAAAGGGGGAAGGCACGAGAAGAGAAATAGAGAGAGAGATGAGCAACAAAAAGGATGTGTGCTGAACCGAACGAAACCGAGAAAAGGGAGAAGAAAAAGAGTGAGAGCTGCAAAAAGGATGATATGAGAAATACAAGAGAGAAAGAAACAGTCAGCTGCACAAGGAGAAGCTGAAGCTTTGGAGAAGCAGAAGTCAAGGAGAAGAAGAAGCTGAGGAGGAGCAGAAAAAGGGAAGACTGAAACTAAGATCAAAGATGATGCAGAATCGGGAGAACTGACCCTGAGGTTGCAGCTTCAGGTGGTAAGCCTAGAACACTATCAAACTTCTTTCATTAAGTGATTTTGAAAGATATTTGTGTAGAAAAGGCAGTACAATAGAGGTTTATATGTTGTTGTTTTAGTTGATGAACTTGTAGAGGTAGTGAACCTCAATGTGTTGAGCAGTGAGCTCTTGTTTATGTTGCTTACGGTCAGTGAGGCCAGAGCTGAATGATTCCGTGATAGTGAAGATTGACAGGAGTGAATCTGTCCGTGGATGTAGATCATTTGATCGAACCACGTAAAAATCCCCCTTGCACATTTACTGCTTTGAGTGTGTCTTGACTGGTGTGGTGTTCTCAAACTGTAAGCTTGAACAGGAGTGTTGTGGTTGTGTAAGTGAACCCTCCTTGAGTGAGTCCATCTAAGCCAAGAACGTGAGTTCAACAATAAGCTCTAACTGAGCTAACATTTGAGAGGGAATCCTTTAGTTGAAAGAAAAATTGATAAAGTGTTGATTCACCCCCCCCCCTCTCAACACTTGACACGATCCAACAATTGGTATCAGAGCGAGGTTTGCTTTTGTCAAGTGATTGTTGAAACTTAGAACCAGCAGTAGAAATGGAGAATCAAGCAACGACTGTTAAGGGAGTTCCTTATTTCGGTGGCCAAAATTTCCAGTTATGGAAAAAGAGAATGAGTGCTTATCTCTTAGCACAAGGCCTACAAGTACAAAGAGTAGTCTTGCATGGATTTACACCAACCGTAGATGAGGAGAATCCTACAGCTGCAGAAATTAGAAACTTAGAAGCTGATGGAAAGGCAATGAATGCTCTATATGCAGCTCTGTCAGAAAAAGAGAACTTTAAAGTTATAGACTGTGTTACTGCTCATGAAATATGGATTAAACTGATTAATATTCATGAGGGAGACATCAAGGTTAAGGAGGCAAAATTGCAGGTTCTTAGAAGTAAGTTTGAAGGTCTTAAGATGGGAGAAGGTGAAAACATTGAGGACTTTCTAAACAGAGTTGTTGAATTAGTTAGCTCAATGAGGGGTCTGGGTGAGAGTGTTGGAGATTCTAAGATAGTTAAAAAGGTTCTTAGATCCCTACCAGCAAGATATGATTCTAAGGTCTCTGCTATAGAGGAGAGGGACCTAGATAAAGTGACATTAGATGAGCTACAAAGCACCCTTGTAGCATATGAAATGAGGATTTCAAATTCAAAGGAGGAGACGTCAAAGGCAGTCAAGGAGATAGCATTTAAAACAAAACACTCAAGGAAGCTAAAGGAGGAAAGCAGTGAAGATGAAGCAGCAGACAGTGATCTTGAAAGAATGATGGTGCTGATTTCAAGGAGTTTCAGAGGCAAGACTGGAAAGTACAAGGGAAAGTTGCCCTTAAAATGCTTCAATTGTGGCAAAATAGGCCACTTTGCAAGCAAGTGCTTCATGAAGAACAAGAGAACAGAAGATGAGGAAGCTGACAAGCCATCAGACAGGTGGCCTGAGCAGAAAGGAAAGAAGAAGATGAGCTTCAAATCAAGAAAAGGGAAAGCTTACAGAAAACGGAGCTACCTGAGCAAGAAGAAAAATGATAGCTCTGAGGAGGATGAAGAGACTGATGTCTCAGACAGTGAAGATGAGTCTGAAGCTGAAGAGGAGACTCTCATGGTGATGAAATCTTCAACTGTTTCATTAAAGGAGGATGCTGAACTAGAGAACCAATCAGCTGATGATGAAGAAGTGGATCTAGAGGAAGAACTGGAGTTTGCATACAACAAGATAGAGGAGCAGAAGAGATTGCACAAGAAGACAATGAAGACAATGAAGGAGATGGAAAAGGTCATCTTGAGCAGTCAAGAAGAAAACTCAATACTGGAGAATAGAGTAACTGAATTGGAGCAGGAACTGATTCTCATGCAAAATGAAGCTGAGGTTCACAAAAATTGTACAAGAGAAAAAATGGAACTTCAAAAGACATGTGAAACCTTGGTAGAAAAGCTAGATGCCACCACTGCCGAACTAGAGGATGCAACAAGAAAGATAGAAGGTCTGCTGTCTCAACAAACTGTGATCAAAGCTGAAGAAATGACTGATGGAACTACTGTAGAATCAAAATTGAAAGGAAAGCTGGAGCTTCAGTCAAGCAAAACTGAGCCTGGTGAATCCTCAAGGAGCAAAGAAGTGGCTGCAAAAACTGAAGAAGCCACAAGGAAGTTAGATGAGTGCCTCAGCAAGCAGAGATCTTATTCAGAAGGGAAGAAAGGTCTTGGTTATGAAGGAGATCAAAAATTAGAAGGACAACCAGCTGCAACAACCAAGAAGACTGTTACCTTTGTCAAAGAAGGTTCAATTTGTGTTGCTGGTGTAGAGGCAGGAACTAGTTTTGTTGATTCTAAGAAGATGGAAATTTCTAATGGATCAAGAAAGTCTACTGAGCAAAATGAAAGACTGCATGAGCTGAGGGGGAGACAATCTATGTATCAAAGAAGCCTGCTCAAAAGTAGAAGGCTGATTGCTGGAGTATGTTTCACCTGTGGAGAATCAGGTCACTATGCAGCAAATTGCTGGAGGAAGGTATTCTGGAGATTTGGAGGAAGAACAATGCAGTCAAGAGGATGGAATAGAAAAGAGTATTATCATCAAAGAAGCCTAAGTACTTCAAGAAGGATCCCTGAAGCTGAAATCAGAAAAGGCCATATCATACAACCTGGAGAAGTGTATCAGAAATTGAATGTCTGGTGCAGATGCAGATTGCCAAATAAGAGAAGCAAGTGGTCGGAAGAAGTGAATAGCAGGAGAGCCCAGTCACTGCAACAAGCTACAAATAGAAGAAACTTTGCAGCAGGAACAAGAAGAAACCAAGCAGATTACACAAGAAGAAATCAGTCTCTAATGCAGCCACTTAATCTGAGAAACAGATTTCAAATTTTTGAAGGGTTAGAAGAGAATGATCACTGGAGCTGCAGCAGGAGCAATCAGAGATTGAATGAACAGCAAGGCATACCAGCAGCGAGAAAAGTTTGGAGGAAGAAACACAGATTTGAAGAAGCTTGCATTGCTGAAGTTGCACTGAAAACAAAAGCTAAGGAAGCCCAATGGATCATTGACAGTGGGTGCACAAGCCATATGACTGGAGACAAAACTCTACTGAGAAACACAAAAGAAGTTGAAAGAGGGTTTGTCAAGTTTGCAGATAAGAGTGGGTTAAAGATCAAGGCTGTTGGAGAAGCCACCATTGGATCAGAAAAGTTCAAATCTAAGGAGGTGCTGTTTGTAGAAGGGCTGAAGTACAACTTGCTGAGTGTAAGACAACTGTGTGATAATGGTTTCAAAGTAGACTTCTCAAAAAATGGCTGTTTCATCAAAGACTGCAAGACTGGAGAAATCATGGCCAAAGGAATAAGAGACAACAAGGATTTATACCTCATAGATGTGAAGGAAAAGTTGTGCATGCTAAGCAAAATGGATGAAAATACGCTTTGGCATTGCAGGCTTGGACACTTAAATCAAAAGAGCATGAGAAGCCTGGTGAAGTGCAATGCAGTGTTAAACCTCCCTGTACTAAAGAGGGACAACAGCACTTGTGACTCATGCCAAAAAGGGAAATTTGCAAAGCTTTCTCACAAGTCCAAGGAGCATAGAACCTCTAAGCCATTGGAGCTAGTTCACACTGATGTATGTGGACCAATGAAAAGAAAAGGTACAGGTAAAGAGATGTATTTCATTCTTTTTGTGGATGACTTCACTAGGATGATGTGCATCATGCACATGAAGCAAAAGAGTGAAGCCTTCAACTGTTTCAAAAGATTTCAAAAACTGGCAGAAAACCAGCATGGAAGGAAGATCAAAGTTTTGAGATCAGATAATGGAGGAGAGTTTACCTCGCAGGAATTTGAAGAATACTTGGAGGAAATGGGAATCAAACATCAAGTCTCAAGTCCTCACACTCCCCAGCAAAATGGAGTTGTAGAGAGGAAAAATAGAAGTGTGATTGAGATGGCAAGAACCATGCTGTTGGAGCACAATACTCCAAAGCACTTCTGGAAGGAAGCCACAATGGCAGCTGTGCATGTACAAAATAGAACCATGTTGAGGCCAAACACTGAAAAGACACCATATGAACTTTGGTATGGTCACAAACCAAATGTGAAGTACTTTAGAGTTTTTGGCAGCAAATGCTTCATCAAGAACAAGGAGCAAAGCCTTGGAAAATTTGAAGAGAGGGCTGATGAGGGCATTTTCCTTGGTTACTCAAATAAGAGCAAGGCTTACAAGGTTTATAACAAGAGGCTGGATAAGATTATGGAAAGCTATGATGTGAAAGTGGTTGAGGAAGTCAAGATGAAAGTCACTGATCCTGAAAATTTTCTGGATCACTTAGATGACTTAGAGAGCCAAGATGAGGCAGACCTGGAGCTAAAATCAGCTACTGAGGAGACTGATGCAGAAGGATCAGAGACAGAAGTTACAGAAGGCCTGGAAATAGCAAAAAGAAAGTACAACAAGAGAATTGACAAGATGCCTATCATTGGAGACCCCAAAGCTCCAGTAAGAACAAGAAGGCAACTGAAAAGTATGGTTGCAACTGCCCTACTGTCTCAAGTTGAGCCAAGGTCAATAGAGGAAGCCCTGGAGGACCAGTCATGGCTGCAAGCCATGAATGAAGAGCTGGACCAAATTGAGAAAAACCAAACTTGGGAGCTCGTGGATAGGCCAGCAAACAAAAATGTGATAGGCACAAAATGGGTGTTCAGGAACAAGTTGAATGAGGAAGGAAAGGTTGTAAAGAATAAGGCAAGGCTTGTGTGCAAAGGATACTCTCAAATTGAAGGAGTAGATGTGGATGAAACCTTTGCCCCAGTAGCAAGGCTTGAAGCCATAAGAATGTTTTTGGCAGTGGCTTCAGCAAGGAGTTACAAGGTATTCCAAATGGATGTTAAATCTGCCTTCTTAAATGGAAATCTGGAAGAAGAAGTGTACATTGAGCAACCGGATGGTTTTCTAGTTTGTGAAGATGAAAACAAGGTGTGCAAGCTCAAAAAGGCACTGTATGGATTAAAACAAGCCCCAAGAGCATGGTACTCAAGGCTGGACAGTTACCTGAAGAATCTGAATTTCAGAAAAAGTTGCATAAATAGGAATTTATATGTCCTTGATGGAAAGGGTGGACAGTTAATAGCCATAGTCTATGTTGATGACATAATATTTGGAGGAGATAAGGAGCAGCTGTCCCATGAATTTGCTAGAAAGATGCAAGAAGAGTTTGAAATGTCCATGATAGGAGAGCTATCATTTTTCCTTGGACTACAGATTCATCAAAAAGCAACTGGAATTTTTATCTCTCAAACCAAGTATACCAAAGAAGTGCTGAAGAAATTTGGTATGACTGATGCTAAGCCAATGTCTACACCCATGGCAACTAACTGCAAGCTGAGCAAGGATGAAAAAGGAGCTGAAGCTGATCAAAGTCTATACAGAAGCATGATAGGAAGCTTATTGTACTTAACAGCAACAAGGCCTGATATTACCTTTGCTGTCTGCCAAGCTGCTAGATACCAGGCAAATCCAAAGAGTTCTCATATGATTGCACTAAAGAGGGTGCTAAGATACTTGCAAGGGACAGTAGATTATGGTCTGTGGTATGCAAGGAAAGGAAGCTTGGGATTAAGAAGCTTCACTGATGCTGATTGGGCAGGAAATGTTGATGACAGGAGATCCACTTCAGGAGGAGTATTCTTTCTTGGTAATAGATGTGTGAGCTGGTTAAGCAAGAAGCAAGAAAGTATAGCCTTAAGCACTGCTGAAGCCGAGTACATAGCAGCAACCAAGGCATGCACTCAAGCTATATGGATGAGATCTGAACTGCAAAATCTTAAAGAAGAAGTTCCCCTGCCACTGATAATTCTTTGTGACAACAAAAGTGCCATTGATTTGTCAAAGAATTCAGTGCAGCACTCGAGAGCCAAACATATAGAAATCAAGTATCACTTCATAAAGGACAAGGTTGAGAAAGGAGAAATTATGCTAGAGTATGTTCCCACAGCTAAACAAATAGCTGATGTAATGACAAAGCCTCTTCCAGCCGAGATGTTTGAAACTTTGAGGATGCAAATGGGAGTGCAGTCCTCCTTCTCATGCTGAATCAGTTGAGCATCCCCAAATCCCTTTGAAATTGGTTGTCAAAGGGGGAGAGATAGCCGCAGCAGCCGGCCAGACGCAGCAGTATTATCCTTGGGAGAGAAGGACGTTGGAAAAAGCTCTATGCAGGGGGAGCTTACTATGAATCCTTGGGAGAGAAGGACGTTGGAAAAAGCTCTATGCAGGGGGAGCTTACTATGAAGAAGAATAAGGCTCAAGGGGGAGCTTAGCACTGAGTTGACTGATTGGCTGCAAATGTGGTTGCCAACAATTCCAAAGGGGGAGATTGTTGAGCCATTGGAGCCGCTACAATGAAGCTTTCTTAGCCTTTGTTAAAGTCCAATGTTTTGTTGTAATTGTTGCAACCACATTGTGACAAATCTGTGAATTACTAAGGCAATAATGGACTGAGTTCATGAGGTTTGAAAGCATTTTATCTGGACAAAATCTCAGCAAGAAGCCGATGAATAAACTGAAGTGCCAAAATGAGAAGGAAGTGTACTGTTGGCATATCAGATCAAAGGCCACACAGATCAGATCAAAGGCAGTGCGTATCAGATCAAAGGAAGTGAAGATCAGATCAAAGGCAGTGCGTATCAGATCAAAGGAAGTGAAGATCAGATCAAATGCAGTGCGCATCAGATCAAAGGATGCACACATCAGATCACATGCAGCACAGATCAGATCAACGGAAGTAAAGATCAGATCAAATTCTCAAGGGATTGCTCAGCAGCTTGGTTTCACAGAAGCAAGGCAAGTCAGCAACAAAACATACTTGCAGCAGAAGAGAACAACTCAAGGCTGGAGAGCTAGAGCAGACACCTAAGAAGCTGAAGTCAAGGACGGCTAGTGAATCACACCTCAAACGCGCGACTCTAAAAGTCTCTCAAAGATTCAGAAGACGCAGGAGCATCATGTTGAAGTATCTAGCAATCCTGTGAGCGAGCAGAAATACAAAAGAATCAAGCAGTGCCCGATCAGAAGAACTGCAGGAGCTACATGGATGGTTCTGAGTTGCTGGACAGAACGTTGTGACATGAAGCTAACATCAGATCAACCGAAGGCTAACATCAGATCAACTGCAAGCTAACATCAGATCAACCGAAGGCTAACATCAGATCAACTGCAAGCTAACATCAGATCAACCGAAGGCTAACATCAGATCAACTGCAAGCTAACATCAGATCAACCGAAGGCTAACATCAGATCAACTGCAAGCTAACATCAGATCAACCGAAGGCTAACATCAGATCAACTGCAAGCTAACATCAGATCAACCGAAGCGCGACATCAGATCAAATGCCGCACACATCAGATCAGCTATAAGCTAAGATCAGATCACTTCTGCTGTTTCAAAATATCTAAGACAAGCTACTCGAGAAGTATGAAGGAGTACAGTCAGCAATATGACATGGCAAGCAAGTTGCAACTCAAAAGGTTGAAAATGGATTATTTGAATCTTGAGCCGCCTTTCGTGTATGATGTGCTGACACACTGCACGGTAGGGCACAGTTTTTCTTCTGGGAAAAAGAAAACGGGCATATGAGTAGGTGTGGTAGGTACAACAACTGCAGAACGGAAGAAAAACCTAAAAAAAAAAAAAAGGGGGAAGGCACGAGAAGAGAAATAGAGAGAGAGATGAGCAACAAAAAGGATGTGTGCTGAACCGAACGAAACCGAGAAAAGGGAGAAGAAAAAGAGTGAGAGCTGCAAAAAGGATGATATGAGAAATACAAGAGAGAAAGAAACAGTCAGCTGCACAAGGAGAAGCTGAAGCTTTGGAGAAGCAGAAGTCAAGGAGAAGAAGAAGCTGAGGAGGAGCAGAAAAAGGGAAGACTGAAACTAAGATCAAAGATGATGCAGAATCGGGAGAACTGACCCTGAGGTTGCAGCTTCAGGTGGTAAGCCTAGAACACTATCAAACTTCTTTCATTAAGTGATTTTGAAAGATATTTGTGTAGAAAAGGCAGTACAATAGAGGTTTATATGTTGTTGTTTTAGTTGATGAACTTGTAGAGGTAGTGAACCTCAATGTGTTGAGCAGTGAGCTCTTGTTTATGTTGCTTACGGTCAGTGAGGCCAGAGCTGAATGATTCCGTGATAGTGAAGATTGACAGGAGTGAATCTGTCCGTGGATGTAGATCATTTGATCGAACCACGTAAAAATCCCCCTTGCACATTTACTGCTTTGAGTGTGTCTTGACTGGTGTGGTGTTCTCAAACTGTAAGCTTGAACAGGAGTGTTGTGGTTGTGTAAGTGAACCCTCCTTGAGTGAGTCTATCTAAGCCAAGAACGTGAGTTCAACAATAAGCTCTAACTGAGCTAACATTTGAGAGGGAATCCTTTAGTTGAAAGAAAAATTGATAAAGTGTTGATTCACCCCCCCCTCTCAACACTTGACACGATCCAACAATATTACGTTAGTCCAACTGGGAGATTGTAAAGTTTTTTGGACTTAACATTAATATACAAATATGGTTATTGTACATTAAAGTGTTGTCTATATAGTTATGCCTTATTAAAGTGATCAATTAAGGTTAATAAGACATATGTATATTCTTAAGTATAGAATATTATTGTGTAGAAACCGGTATATTCCTATAGTTACCTTTTTGCGATGGATGAAACTGTAACTTAGGAAACTCTCTTATTATAAATAAAGGTTATGGTCCCCAGGTGAATCAGTCTGCTTCTGTTTTTCTTATTCCCCATCAATAAGTAAAATACTAGAGAAATCCTCCATTGGAAAGAAGCCTGATAATCAACTGGAAGACCATTTCCGGGAGTTGATTCAAATTCATTCAACAGTCAATCAATTGCTTGGTCAATCAATCAATTGCTATAGATCAAGGTATGCTTCTGCTTTAGTTTCTATCCCAATAATTGATTGAAGGTTTAAGGTCTTAGGAATTAAATTCCTTATAGCTTGTTGCAACAAGATTACGATACAAAGCTTAAATATACCTTTCTGGCTCTCTACAATTAAGTAAGAAGGTTGTCGCGGAGAGTTGCTGCTCAAATACCTTCACTTAGTTGAATTTCTTGCCCAATATCTAAACTCCATAAGCCAAAATACTGGTACTTAATATATAAATCTCTATATAGCATCAAATCCTTTGCAAAGAGCATAACAGTAACCTCTGAACCTCTATTTTGAAAACCATAGAGGTGGTGCTCTCCGAAGAACCCAAGAATTCAGCAGTTGTCAAACCCTTGTAACAACTGCAGCAAAAACAATCATTCTACCCTAACTCTAAGACTAGACAGAGAACAAACATTAACAAAGGCTATCAGCTCAGAGGCCTCTGATTTCTTGAAGTAAATATTTGTGACAGGAGAAGAAACCAAGTTTGAAAATCTCAGCCACAGTTGTGTATACTTCTTCTTGATGCAGAACTAGATGCAGATTCAAAACTAATTCAATCCAAGCCGAAACCAGACTCCCACAAACAGAAACTAGATACATCCATGTAACAATCGAAACAACTAATTCAAAACAGAACAAACCCCTTATGTCAACAATCCAAGCCGCACTACTTCCTTTACATATCCACCAGATTCATCACAGATTCCAGAAACCATGAAGACATTTCCAAAAGCATCACATATTCATAACCAAGAAATTTTCAAAACCAAAGACATTCCCAGAAAGACATTCGTTGAACAAAACCAAGTTACCCTCAATTTATTTGAAATGATAAGAAGTTCCAGAATAGCTAAGATCATCAAATTGTGAGAACAAATTAAAACCCACAAGTACCTTAAAGATGGGATGAATTCAATATCCCGGATATTTCAAACCATTATGAATATCTTTATTCAATTTGAACTCCGTGGACATATTAAAGCAGACTCCGGAGAATTATCAAAGTTCCAAAACAAGCCTATGATATAGCTTAAGGAATTGTCTATACGGGTCGATCAAAAATTCCACTTTCGTGCATATATCCAGAATAAAAAATTCTCAATCAAACCCGAACACTCGTGCAATTCGATTCAAACCCCTTTTGAAATATCACACGAGCACTAGATCTTGGTTTACCTTATTCGATTTGTCACGCAACAAAATAAATCTAAATTAAAGCGGAAGGATAAAGATTTGAACTTTGAAGCTTGTCCCTTAAGTATTTCTCTTGTATGACTCTGAGACATATTTTGACATTGTGTGGGCAACGAACTACAGAAGCAACGGAATCGGCACCAAGAAAATAGCACACAAAATCTTGCCGGAAAAACCTGCTCGCCGCCGCCGTTGACCAGGGAAGCTCCGCCGTTGATCGCCGAGAAAAGCTGCCACTGTCCGCATGGTTTTTCACCTCGGATCTCACGCCACTCTCTAAAGAGTTTCTCTCTCTAACTTTCTCTCTCTGGATTTTGTGTTATGTCAATTATGATTTGTTATGTCTTGTATTGCTAATCCCTTGTGTCTATTTATAGAGTTACAAGAAAGACCTTAAGTGAGCTTGACTTAGGCCTTCTTGTTGGGCTTGGGTTTTAGTAGTTTCTAAATCCCAATTATGTTTCTTAATTCTTGGATTTTCTAATTCTTAATTGAACAAAGAATTATTAATTAAATAATTAAATTCACTTTGTCAATTTAATAATTGACCCAATGATTAATTAATTAAATAATTAATTTCACTTTATCAATTAACCCAACACATAATTAATCGTACCACTAACGGATTAATTATAGAATTACCACTCAAACCATAATTGCTTCCAGAACCACTAATTTAATTATTCTTTATTCTCCCCACGTCAAAGATATAGTGCTCGTCAATGTATTAATTTACTGATAAATTAATTAATCGACTTCTTATCATCCAAGATTAGTACCACTCGACTTTATTACTATACTAGACATAAGTCCACCGGCCGGGTTTAGTATAATAAACTTTACGAGCTCATCTCGAGAGCACCATCAGCCCAGACACACCGATACATGGTTTCTTTTCGACAAACAATAGCACATTAAGCAATTAAACACGCGCACCCAACCTATCGAGAATACAGGTTTCAAGTGACCGCAATCATTGACAGATTAAAGTATACTATGCTTAATCATCATGCCCATTCTAGTCTAGGGATTAAGAGATAGAATACTAGGATCGAATAGTCTACTAAATCAGTACAAGACGATTCAACCCAAATTGGTCATGCTCAATACGCCTCGAGCATATCTATATGATTCAATTAGTTTATACAAACTAATTTCTGAATCACCTAATGACTTAAGCCGACAGTATGTCCAAACTTTACCTCATTTATATATCGTGACTTTGACCAATGATGAGATCTACCGTGTCACACCAGACACCTCATCTAGTCATACAATATAAACGGACAACATATGTAAAACATAAAGACAATTTAACTAAAACATTTAATCGATATATAAACTGGGAAATAGTTTTAATACAAGTAAATCTTTAGTATTCGAAACCAACAATAGCATCCTAACAAACATAATCCCCGGCGAAATATTTCTGTTCGGTAGCAAAAACCAATCAAATAGCAACCAGTAAAAAAAAACTTCATAAAAATTCCTGTCCGAACCTCCCAGGCCAAATCAAATAGAAAACAGTAGCAAAACCAATCGACTCTCTCACATAGCAAAAAACCATGAATACAACAGTACCAAAATCTAAACTAGCAATAATGCAGAGTAGCCGAGAGCTTATGTTCCATATCATGATGTCAATCATTAAGTAGAGGGAGACTACAAACCTGATATTTTTCGTGGCGGCATTCTGATCATCCAATAGCACTTGCAGCCAGCATCTTTGATCCCAGAGCTCCAAAGTGCAAAGCTTGGTTGAATCCTTTTGGAGGTCTTCCCCATTTCATTCTCCTTAATAGTGTGAAGCCCTCTTCAAGATGCTGATTTGCCTCTTCCATGGAGTAATCAGACATTACTTCATTCTCGGATTCTCAATTGAAGCTTGTTAAATCAACTACCAATTTGTCAAGGACTTGCGGGGCTGATGAGGAACGAGAAAAACTTGTTCTTTCTGTTTATTTTAGAATATTCAATTCCAACACATTATTGATTTCTACCGCCATTTCCCGAATATCAAGTTATTTTTCATCCTCCTGAGACAAAATTATTATTTCTCATTCTTTCACCGCTTCCAAGTTGCTGCTCGTTCCCCCTGACTTCTTATTGTGGGCTTCTTGAGCTTCTACCAGTTAGGGATTTGGGGAGCGAGAGATCCCCATTTTTTTTGTTGAATCATCCATAGGTTTTAGCTCCAGAGCGGAGTTTATCCCTTTATCTAGAGCCCGAATTTCCTGAATATCCACTTGTGGTTCTCCATCTTCAAGCTCCTCTATGGAATCCATCCTTTCCTTCCTGGCTCAGGACTTTCTTTCTAGGTATGAATCACTTCTTTTCCATCTGGTGCCTCTTCCATATGAGAATTTGAGATAATCCCTGCCCGTTTATTTGTACTTGGTGCAGCTTTCCATAGAGGGAGGAAGAGGTTAGGAATTGAGGGGATTAATTCCTACTGCATACTTAAAAATCCAAACTGCTATACTATTTCACCTTTTTTCTTTGAAGAAGACCTTTCGACCCCGATGACTGTTATGTTGGTTTCGGGAGGAGACGCAGCTTTCTTGCATTCTGTCTAGGCATGACCTATTTTAAGGCAATTTTTGACAAATTTTGGAACTCTTTCATAGATGAAGGGCTGCTCTATTGTTCTGCCCTTATAGCCTATTGTGATACTTTTTGGAAGTTCCTTCTTGAGGTCGACCTCAATGCAAACCTTAGCCACTGACGGACAGGAAAGTCGGATGGTAGATTTGTCAATTTGCAATGGAGTACCAACTCTTGGAAAGTATAAAGAAGAATAATACAGTCAAGGCTGACATGGCAGCAACAGTTGGAGTAGAAAATGATAGACCAATAGAAGGTTACCACATCATTTAGACAGTTTATAAGTTAATTATACAGCAGTAGTGAATAGTATAAAGGCATTGTAAATACGTTCTGCAACCGATTTATTCATTTTTACAGAAATAGAAAACAAGAAAAGCTTCTGCAATGTTCTTCTTCTCCCTCTCAGTAACCGTCACTTAGGGTTACAGTTTTTCCTTTGATTTTACTTCGTTTTATGGTATCAGAGCAGGATTTACATCAACTCAGCTTCGTTTTCGCTTGTTGATGAGAACCTGATGCCTTTGATTGAATCGATGGAAGATCCACCGATCATTGAAGAATAATTGAACTCGGAAGAGTTTTTCCTTGATGAAGAATTGTTGTCGAATGAAGAGCTTGAGGAACAACTGTTGTTACCGAGCTCAGATTACCCTGGAATGGTGTTGGTTTCGCAACAATTAACTGAATACAACTATATGATGTGGAGCAACACGATGGCAGGAGCACTGGAGGTTAAAAATAAGCTGAGCTTCATGAATAGTACTTTTCCTCCTTCGCCAGTGAATTCACCAATTTATAGGAAGTGGAAAAGAGTGAATACACTCGTTGTTTCTTGGATTCATGCTGCAATTTCAAAGGAATTGGTAAACCAATTTATGTACATCAGTGAAGCAAGGCAATTGTGGAAGGAGATTAAAGACAGGTTCGGAGTTTCGAATTTATCTCTTTTGTTTCAATTAAAAAGAGAATTATCTACTGCTAGGCAAGGATCTTTACACATTGCTCAGTTTTATGGAAAAATCAAAGAACTGAGGGATAGAATTGATCAGCTTAGACCAAGTGTGGTCGGAGTGCATATAGCTAAGAGGTTGTTGACTGCTGAACCTCGTTCTATAGAATATAAGAAAGGTGTTAGAGATGTATTAGCAGCTGTACTGAAGGCTGTGGTCGAAAGAGAATCAGAAGATCAATGCATGGAATTTTTGATGGGGGTAAATGCTGAATATGATGCTGAAAAAAATCACATCCTCTTAATGGATCAACTGCCTACAATGAGTAGAGTATATTCACTGTTACTGAAGACAGAGGGACATAGGCAAGTGAGTCATGAGGACAGACTAACTATGGATAATTCTGTGATGAATGTTAAGGAAACAGGAAGTTCCAAGGATGGAGGCAAATGATTTATGACTAAGTCAGAGAAAACACAGTTGTATTGCACACACTGCAAGAAGAGAGGGCACTTAGTTGAAAAGTGTTTTAAATTGCATGGCTATCCTGACTGGTAGGAAGCTGGGAAGAAAAAGTCTAAGGCCAACTGTGCAGAACTTACTGAAACACCACTGAATTTGGATTCAGAAGACACTTCTTGGAATAAATCACTTTCTATAGCCATCAAGAAAGGAATGGAGGCTCTCCAGGTTGGCAGGATGAACAAAAATGCACCAACAGCGAATTTTGCACAATTCACTGAGTTTGCAGGTACTTCTATCACTTCTGCTCGTTTTAGTGCTTTGTCATTTCATGATTATCTTGAGAATTGTTCATGGATTGTGGATACTGGAGCCTCCTGTCATATGATTGGTGATAAACATATACTAACTAATATTAAGAAACTGACCAAACCATTATCTGTGTCTTTTCCTGATGGTAGACATCAAGTAGTTGATAGTGTTGGTGATTGTTTTCTCACTCAACATCTTATTTTAAAAGATGTGTTATATTTGCCTTCATTCAAAAACAATCTGATCTCAGTACACAAAATGACTGAAGATTCCAATTGCTCTTTTATGTTTGCAAAACATGGTTGCTGGCTGCAGGACCTGACAACTAATGAGGTTCTAGCAGTGGGAGCAGTTGTGAATCATCTTTACAAATTTGATAAAGCATATTTCAGTTCCAGTTTTTCTTCCAATAATCCAGAGCTGAGAAATTCCAGAGCTCTGGATCTTCAGAATAAGCATGATCTTCAGCTTACTAAAGATTGTAATAGTTCATCTACTTACAAAGTGCCTTGGCACAGTAGATTAGGACATCCATCTAATATTGTAATAGATCACTTGTCAGATGAGTTGCCTTGTTTTAAAGGTCATCAAGACACTGATTTTTGTGTAATCTGCCCCTTGGCAAAACAAACCAGACATCCGTTTTTTCCTAGTCAATCAAGTTCAGATGCAGTATTGGCAAAAATTCATATGGATCTTTGGGGTCCTTTTAAAGTTCCTACTTTGCAAAATTCTCAATATTTTCTTACTGTGGTAGATGATTATAGTAGGGCAACATGGACTTATTTTGTCAAATATAAGTCAGAAATACCACAGTTGATACAACATGTCATCATTGAATTACAGAATCAGTTTCATACCACTGTCAAAATTCTTCAAACTGACAATGGTTCAGAATTTGTCAATTCTCAATGTCAACTATTCTTGTCCAATTCTGGAATTCTTCATCACAAGAGTTGTGCATACACTCCTCAACAAAATGGCCTAGTAGAAAGAAAACATAGGCACTTGCTGCAGGTAGCTAGAGCATTATTATTACAATCTAAGCTGCCTAAGAAATTCTGGGGAGATGCAGTTCTTACTGCTACTTACTTGATAAATAGACTTCCATCTCAGATTCTATCTTGGAAATCACCTTTTGAAATTCTTTTTCACAAAATACCTGAGTATAGACATCTTAGAACATTTGGTTGTCTTTGCTTTGTTCTGAATAAAACACCTCAGAGAGACAAATTTGATCCCAGATCTATGCAGGGTGTTTTCTTGGGATATCCTTCAGATTACAAAGGATATAAAGTGTTTGTTCCTACACTAAATGAAATTCTGATTTCTAGGGATGTAGTATTTCATGAGTCTACATTTCCTGGACCTGACATATTCAATAAGAATCTGATTCATAATCATTGTATCCCTGTTCCTGGTGTGCTTGATTTTTCTTCTTCTGGATATAACATCATTTTCCCTGAATTATCTTCTGAATCTATTTTTTCCCCTTCCGTTCCTTCTGAACAACAACATTCAGATTGTCCTACTCATGGGTCATCTCCTTCTGACTCCTCACATTCTCTTTCATCTAATCCTTCTTTAGATCTTTCACCTACTCTTGATCATAGTTCACCTCCTGTTTTTACAAGACACAGTACTCGTATTTCTACTAAACCATCCTGGATGAAAGACTTTGTGGTCAATCATTCTTCGGTGCCAGTTTCTCAGTTATGTGTGTTTAATGCTGATCATATGCAGTTTATGACTCATTTGTCCACTCTACAAGAGCCTTCTTCATATAATCAGGCAAGCACTAATTCAAAATGGATAGAAGCTATGGATAAAGAACTTACTGCCTTGGAAGAGAATGGTACTTGGGAACTAGCAGTTCTACCTGCAGGGAAGGTTCCTGTTGGTTGTCGTTGGATTTACAAGATTAAACACAACTCAGATGGTACCATTGATCGATATAAAGCTAGGTTGGTGGCTAAAGGCTACAACCAAAAGGAGGGGGAGGATTACAATGAAGTTTTTTCTCCAGTAGCTAAGGCTGTCACTGTGAGATTACTAATTGCAATGGCAGCAGGCAGAAATTGACCTTTGATGCAGATAGATGTCAACAATGCATTTTTGCATGGATTTCTTGAAGAAGAAGTGTATATGACACCTCCTCCTGGATACAAAAAGGCAGCACCAGGTGAGGTTTGTAGGCTTCGAAGATCACTGTATGGCTTAAAACAAGCCTCTAGGCAGTGGAACATTGAATTTACTAAGACTGTAATGGAGTATGGTTTTAAGCAAGCCCCTCATGATCATTGCCTATTTTACTTGCACATAGGATCTACTTGTGTTTACTTATTGGTTTATGTGGATGATATTCTCATTACAGGATCAGATACCTGTGAAATTACTAAAATCAAGGCTTTTTTGCATCAATCATTTACTATTAAAGATCTTGGACAGGCTAAGTATTTCTTGGGAATGGAACTTACTGGAACTGAAGCTGGAGTGTTAGTCAATTAGAGGAAGTATGCCTTGGATATACTTCAAGATGCAAGAATGCTAAGTTGTGCTCCAGCTAGTACACCTTTCCCTCCAGGTTTGAGGTTTGAATCAGAAGAGAAAGATGACTCCCCTTTGCTTGAGCATCCAGAGAAGTACAGAAGACTTGTATGAAGATTACTGTACTTAGGTTTTACAAGACCGGATTTGGCTTATCCAGTTCAGCAGCTCAGCCAATTCATGCATACTCCACATTTATCACATTGGCGAGCTGCAGTTCACATCTTAAGATACCTTCTTGGATCGGTTGGTAGGGGATTGTTTTACAGTAGTAGTAACTCTTTTCAATTGCAAGCATTCAGTGATTCAGATTGGGGGACATGTAAATCAACAAGAAGGTCTGTAACAGGTTATGGAATCTTTCTAGGGGAGGCTTTAATATCTTGGAAATCAAAGAAGCAGTCAACTATATCATGCTCTACTGCTGAAGCAGAATATAGAGCTATGGCTACAACATTTAGGGAATTACAGTGGGTGGTTTACATGTTGCAGATTCTTCAGATTTCAGTGAAGGTTCCCATTCCTTTCTTCTGTGATAATAGAGCTACAATTTACATTGCAGAAAATCCTGTGTTTCATGAGAGAACGAAACACATAGAAATAGACTGTCATGTATCTCGTGAAGCTCACAAATCTGGTTTGATCAGTCTACAACATGTTCAGTCTACAAATCAGGTAGCAGACATTTTCACCAAGGCTGTTTTAGTTGTTATTTTTCAGCATTTGATGTCCAAGCTTCAGCTGATGGATGCTGAGCTTGAGGAGGGGATCTTGGAAAGTATAAAGAAGAATAATACAGTCAAGGCTGACATGGCAGCAACAGTTGGAGTAGAAAATGATAGCCCAGTAGAAGGTTGCCACATCATTTAGACAGTTTATAAATTAATTGCACAGCAGTAGTGAACAGTATAAAGGCATTGTAAATACGTTCCGCAACCGATTTATTCATTTTTACAGAAATAGAAAACAAGAAAAGCTTCTGCAATGTTCTTCTTCTCCCTCTCAGTAACCGTCACTTAGGGTTACAGTTTTTCCTTTGATTTTACTTCGTTTTACCAACAGCCGTTGCAATGGAGAAGATGGATTCTTACTTTACAAATTCAACTGGAAGTTGTTCCATCGACACCCAAATTGGGGCAAAAGGAGGGTCCTCCTCAAACTGAAATAGTAGAGTCCACTTAAGCACACGAAGCTGATAATCTCCAATCGACCAAGAGTTCTTCATCCAAAACTTCTGGTAGTCGTCTTCCCTCTTAAAACGTAGAAGGATGTACCTTGAATTGAGCAATCCATGGTCGTATTCTCCATGAAAACCAATTTTTGTGAATTCCTTTCTGATTTCAGCCATTTTCGGTCTACCAAAAGAAAATTTTCTAACGAGCGAGAGTATGTGAGGGGTAATAAGTTTCTTCATTTCGTCGTCGTTGTACATGAGCTGGGGCTTTCCATCAACATATTTTACTGGTTTGAGTCTGGGGATGGCTGAGGTACCTGTTTGGTTTGAAAAAGGCTGGCAAATGTTTGATGTTTAGGAAAGGGTGGGATTTGGGAACCACCAGAAGAGTCCAGTGGCTCCATCGGAATCGGAATCAAAATAGGAAATTTTGTAACACAAGGGTTTTCTGGTCAACGCGCTTTCTTACGTTCTCCAGGTAAACCATACTCCCTTGTCTTAAAATTATGCAATCACTTTTTACATTGTCATAAGATACTCATTATATAAATTTTAGAAGTTAGGTTGCATGTTTCCATACATTCTTTGTTCTGTTCATGTCCCATAATAGTGGCGTACTTTATTTCCTTTAGTTGGGGGCAAAAAAAAAAAATATTCACAATGTCTTTTTAATTTATTCCCACTCCAAAACGTAACCTATTATTTTATATATCTACTAATAATTCATAGAAATTAGGTGAAGTAACCCAATTCTTTGAATTATTTTTAAATTTTACTAGTTATCATCTTAAATTTTACCCCTACTACCTCAATTTGGACTAAAACTCTCTCTCGTTGATCCTCTCTCCTCCCCTTTGAAGCAAAAAAGACAATTTTGTTAAAATTGAAGCGATAATGCTTAAAACTAAGGCGGTAACTAATACTACCTATTATTTTTTCAAAAGAACAAGAAATATTACCCTTGCTAATTACCATTTAGGTGCGATAATATATGAAAACATGCACCTGTACCCCTTTTCACATTGGATGGATTAGGGTTTCATAAATAACATATTACTTCATTTAATTTTTATAATTCTACTTCTAATGTTTATAATTTATTTTTAATATGTGTGTGATTTATAATTAAAATATAATAATTAATTTTTTTATGAATTATATCTTTTAAAATAAAATGTTATATATTAACCAAATTTCTGGAGATAATTACCAATCACAAAGAAAACGAACAAGAATTAATAGATGAACTCTTCTATTAAAAAGAAAAAAAAAATTGAGTGGTAATCTCACATGGGCGGTACGTAAAAATGTAAATGCTGTTTTTTTTCCCATCCGTTCATATTATTCTTTTTTATTAGAAGGGAACTTATACAAAAGTTGTGTTAATTTGGCGAGATTAAACTTGATTTGCCGGTTGAATTAATACTCAAGTCTGTAGAAATACATGACAAAATATTAGAAGCAATTATGCACAAAGCATATGTTTCATTTTTATAGTTACAGGATTGAAACCAGTTTTGTAGGTTTCCGATGTGGGATTGAAATCAGTTTCCTAATCTAGAAGAACAGAAAATAGTAAACTACTATATATATTCACAATATACTAAATATACTAATACAATAATTCTTTCCACACTCCCTCAAGTTGGAGCATGCAGATCCCAAATGCCCAACTTGCGATCCATCAAACTGCACATAAGTGATAAAGAGACCCATACTATCATGTGGAAGAATATCATATGGAGAGATAGTTCGATGAGTTGCAATATCATCTTCATCAGAACTAAAGGAATTATCATGATCAGGCTCTTCGAACTTACTTGAAGAGGCCATCAGAACTGCTGAAGAAAATCAAGACACGAAGCGGAAAAACGTCCCTACGTACTCTTGAAGCCAAACCCGTGAAAGAAGAAACTAGAATCGCGAGCAAAGGCCGCGATTAAAAACCAGGATCGTGGTCAAAATCTGCGATAAAGAAATGAAGTCGCCGCTGGATGAACTGCGACGAAGAAACCGAGAAGATCCGCCAATCAGGAACTGCAACTGAGGGAAGCAGCACCACGTCGAAAATCAACAAATCAAGAAAAGAATAAAAACGGAAATAAAGATCACCTCCGACCACCAACGACGGTGATTTTTTTTGACTAAAAGAAAACCTGAAAGCTGAAAAAAAATATTGCAAGGAACAACGGGAATATCGCTACCGGGAACTGAACCAAGAAACCAACGAAGTTGGACCAATCGTCGGGAATATCACCGACGGAGAGAATACTAAAGAAAACCAACAAAGTTAGAGAAGAACCTCGCCGCCGCCGCTGAGTGCTGACCGCGATCAGGAAGAGATGTCGTGGTTAAATCGCGACCGACCAGAAACCGCAATTGATTTGCGATTTTGAAACAATAACAAAGCCGCCATTGGACTGAGTGCCACCGGCGTCGGACTTGCTAGAATAGAATAACATGATGAAGGAATTTTCTCTGCTCTGATACCATGACTAAATATGAGAAATAATTTTGTACAAAGCATATGTTTCATTGATGTATAAACAAGTATTTATTGTTACATGCATTGAAACCAGTTTTATGGGTTTCCGATGTGCGATTGAAATTAGTTTCCTAATCTAGAAGAACATGAAATATTAAAATACTATATTTACAATATGCTAAATATAGTAATACAATAATTCTTTCCACAATACAGGAAGGTGGCTCCATCAAAATATGAAATCTCATTAAAAATTTAAAACCTAATTTAACTAGTTTGTCTATTCAGTAGTTTCCTTCCTTACAGGTGTAAACAATTGAAATTTTTCATCCTTTAACTAGTAGTTTCTTGAATTATAATAGAATCCGCTATTGTTTCCCGTTCATCATCCTTAGTGCATTTGTGTTGTGCATTTCTAGAACTACCCTCATGTAATTTTAAAAGGAAAATATACACAATTGGTCCTATATAATGACTTTGTTACACAATTAGTCTAACACGTTAGGAACTTGACAAATTTGATCCTAAACGTTTCAATTACGAATTTTACAGCAAATTAACGGCTGACTCAGCAGTCATTAAGTTTTTTATGTCACGTAGCACGTGGCATTGCTTCCAATCAACCACACACATGCCACGTGGCACAGACATGGATGATTGTCTGCGACATGACAGTCACTGCCATGTGGCGGCCGCGTGGCATGTGTGCAAACAATTGGCTGCTGGCGGCCACGTGGCATGTGTGCGAATAATTGGCTGCCACATGGTAGTCACATGCCATATGGCAGCCACCTGACTGCCACGTTGCATAAATTTTAACGGCTGATGAGTCAGTCGTTCAATCCTATTAAAAATATTAAATCAGATTAAATGTGTCAATTTTAGAAACGTTTAAAACCAAATTTGTAGAATTTCAAACGTGCAAAATTAAATGTGTAATAGAGTCATTATATAGAACCACTTGTGTATTTTTTCCATTTTAAAACTAGACAAATCTCAAACCATTTAAGCCCCATATAATTATGCAAGAAGTGGCGAACAGTTTCCAAATTAACTAGAAATCCTCTCATGTGCCATATTGATTTCTCTCAAGGCCCGCTACTTAAATGTCGTTATTAATAGGGCTTTATATTAATACTCTTATATTAAAACTCAAAATTTTGCGCCACACGAACCAATACTTATATAGTACCACTAGTACTGGCAAAAAGTAAAGAAAAATTAAAACTGAAAAATATGGAGTTAAGTGAGTTGAGTGTACTCCTTGGAACTCATAAAAAAAATCTAAAAAAAAAAAAAAACAGCTATCTTTTTACGGCAAACAACTTCCAAGACAATCATCATCATGAATATTTTGAGAAATCGAGCCAAAATCAAAATACATCAATGCTCAACAAAATGGATACGATTTCAGGTTTCAAATTCCATTTCTGATTGAAAAAGCAGAAACGCTCCTCTCCTTCTCCAGAAACCCGCCGTCAAAAAAAATGAGAAACACACGCCGGAAACCACAAAAGCTTTCTGATCGTTTCAAATTGATATGAGTTTTCTTTGATTTGTGAGAATTTGATATGGGTGGGTGTTTTTCATGCTTTGGATAATCAAACAAAGGTAGAAGCGGTGTGAAAAAAGTGGTAAAGAAGGATTTTTTGAATGAAGGTATCATTTTTTTACTCCTAATTTTGCTTCTGGTTGTTGTTTTCCGATGGATTTGACACGGGTTTTTCTTTGATTTGTGAGGATTTGATATGGGTAGGTGGAAGAAGCAGAAAGCACACAACGTCCAAAAAACCCTGGAACATATTGTAGGTATGTTTTCGTTAATTTTGAACCCATTTTGAATGAGCGCAAATAATGTATTATGGTTTATGGGAATCAGTTTTTTACTTTGGTTGATATTGATATTGAATTGAATGTTGAAGATTTAAAAAAATTAATGTTAGATCCGTTTTTTATTTTGGTTGATTTTGATGTTAAATATGTTTTTAACTTTGGTTGATATTTATATTAAATTTATTTTTTACTTTGGTTGATTTTGATGTTAAATCGATTTTTTTTTAATTTGGTTGATATTGATGTTAAATCTGAATATTGACGATTTAAGAAAACTGATGTTAAATCTGCTTTTGACTTTGCTTGATATTGAAGTTAAATCTGAATGTTGACGATTTAAGAAAACTGATGTTAAATCTGTTTTTTACTTTGGTTGATATTGATGTTAAATCTGAATGTTGATGATTTAAGAAAATTGATGTTAATTCGGTTGATATTGATATTAAATCGGTTTTTGACGATTTAAGAAAACTAATGTATAATAATTTAGATTTTGATGTAAAATAAGGTATTATGAAGACTAATATGACGTAAACTGATGTATTTTGATTTATAATCGTGCACTTGTAGGAAAAAAAAAAAAAAAGAAAACACAAGGAGAATATTCGGCCAGAACTTTATAATTCTTATGTTTGGGGTCTTGGTTTTGGTGTTCGTCTAGAAAGATATCGAAAGAGAAGTGATGATGAAAAACGTTATTACAGGAGACTTGTTTGTTGTAAACTGGGTAAAAAGATGTCGAATTTTAATATTAACCAATGTACATGAAGATGGATTCTGTTATTCACAATTGATATTTAATGACTTTGAAAAATATTTTAAAATACACTGTATAATGACTTTAAAAGTTTAATGACATTTTTAATAAATGTCATGTAAACCAAAGTCACTATAGGTAAGGTGTATTAAAAAAAGTAGTTTTTAAAATACTTTAAAATGACTTAATAAAAGATTTTTAATGTTATTATATTTTTTTAATGACAATAGAAAAAACATTTAGAGGTTATATAAAATGAAACTATATTTTTTATATTTAAAATATTTAAAGACTGTTATGACAATTACAAAATGTATTTTTATAAATATTTTAATCACTATTTAAAATGTCATTAAAGTAAATATATTATTACATTTTTATATATTAATATATGATATTTTAGCATATTATTATGGTAATTTATATGGTGGTACTATAGGACCACCATGCAATTTTATTCCTACTGTAGCGCATTTCAGTAACGCGTTACAGTACGCGCTACAGTTGCGCGCTACAGTAACGCGCTACAGTGTCCTCATTTCTTTTGTTATTTTTGGCTATTTTTTTATTTTATTTTTTTGCCTTTCTCCTTGAGACTTTTTTCCGTCCGTTTTTTTCTAAACAATTCAGTATTTTTTTAATGTTTTTGAATTTTATAAAAAAAATATTTTTAAATTATCATTTTATTTGTTTTATAATTAAATAATTTTAGATATTATGATACATATTATGTACGTTTTTATTGTATGATATGATTTCTTTTTATATTCTTGTTATGATAACTATAGTCTGTTGATTTGATGTCTACTATTTTGTACTCTGATGTCTATATAATCATGATTTGATCTACCTTGTTAAGTATATTTTAGTTCTATTTTATGATTCATTTTATATTATTGTTCTGATATATATAGTCTATTGATCTGATGTCTAGTATTCTGTGATCTGATGTCTATATAATCATGATGTGATCTCCCTTGTTAAGTATGTTTTAGTTCTATTGTATTATTTCTTTTATATTCTTGATCTGATATCTATAGTCTGTTGATCTGATGTCTATATAATTATGATATTATCTCCCTTGTTAAGTATGTTTTAGTTCTATTGTATGATTTCTTTTATATTCTTGATCTGATATCTATAGTCTGTTGATCTGATGTCTAGTATTCTCTGATCTGATGTCTATATAATCATGATGTGACTCTCTTGTTAAGTATGTTTTAGTTCTATTGTATAATTTCTTTTATATTCTTGATCTGATATCTGTAGTCTGGATCTAATGTCTAGTATTCTCTGATCTGATGTCTATATAATCATGATGTAATCTCCCTTGTTAAGTATGTTTTAGTTCTATTGTATTATTTCTTTAATATTCTTGATCTGATATCTATAGTCTGTTGATCTGATGTCTAGTATTCTCTGATCTGATGTCTATATAATCATGATGTGATCTCCCTTGTTAAGTATGTTTTAGTTCTATTGTATGATTTCTTTTATATTCTTGATCTGATATTTATAGTCTGTTGATCTGATGTCTAGTATTTGCTGATCTGGTGTCTATATAATCATGATGTAATATCCCTTGTTAAGTATGCATTAGTTATGTTGTATAATTTCTTTTATATTCTTGATCTGATATCTATAGTCTATTGATCTCATGTCTAGTATTCTCTGATCTGATGCCTATACAATCATGATGTGATCTCCTTTGTTAAGTATGTTTTAGTTCTATTATATGATTTTTTTTATATTCTTGATCTGATATCTATAGTCTGTTGATCTGATATCTAGTATTTTCTGATCTTATGTCTATATAATCATGATGTGATCTCCCTTGTTAAGTATATTTTAGTTCTGTTGTATGATTTCTTTTATATTCTTGATCTGATATCTATAGTCTATTGATATGATGTCTAGTATTATCTGATCTGATATCTATATAATCATGATGTGATTTCCCTTGTCAAGTATGCTTTAGTTCTATTGTATGATTTCTTTTATATTCTTGATCTGATATCTATAGTTTATTGATTTGATATCTACTGTCTTATTATTTTTTTTTAAAAAGAAGTATTTTTTTTTTAAAAAGGTTGTACGTCAAAAAAAAAAAAAAAAAAAACTGTAACGCGTTACTGCTGCGCGCTACAGTAGGAGTAAAATTCACGGTAGTCCTATAGGTCTACCGTATACGAACTCGATCATTATATTTTTTTTGGTCAAAATTTAATTTATATTAATATTATATTTTTTGATGCTGTTTTAATTTAGAATTTTTAGAATTTAATATGAATTAATTATAATTCTTATTAAATTGTTGCTCAGGGAAACAGCATTCTTGCTCGGTTACAAGTTGCAGTTCCAGTTATTATAGTTTGGGAAATTTGGAAGGGAAGGAACAAGAGTCACTTTGAGGGAATTCGCTCTGGGAATCAGCTAGACATTCACCTTGTAATTTTTCGTATGGTTGCAGATATTCTCCGGACGTACAGGCCGGCAGTAGCTACTATGTTTGACTCAGAATTTATTCACCAAGTTTTTCACAATCAGCTCCCTCGGCTGCAACCTCCAATGGTTCGGTCGGTCATGTGGAAGGAGATTGTGTAATCCTCTTTTATTCTTAATACGGATGGATCTTTATTACGGAATGGCAGGGCGGGTTGGGGATATTTATTGCGTGTAGGAAGTGGCAGGTTTGTGCAAGCTGCGGCAGGTCCAATAATGCAGGGTCGGTTCTTGCAGCTGAGATGGATGCAATATTGCAAGGGCTCCGTTCTTGTAGTGGGCTGAATTTGCGTGGGGTTCAGGTTATGTGTGACAATTTGCTGGTGGTCAGAGTGATACAGGGATTGTGGCCCTCCCAGTGGAGGTTGAGGAAAGAACTCGCGGAGATCATGTGGTCATAGTGGTCAGAGTGCTAATTTTCCAGCTGACTATCTTGCAGCTTTGGGGTCTGCTCGTGCAGAAGTGCATTTTGACCATTTTGATGATATGCCACAAAGACTGAAGGGTCTCATTCAATTGGATATGCAATCAGTTCCCGCCTTGAGAATTTCAAAAGGAAAATAAATGTTTATGTAATAGTTAGTGGCGATTGGAGCTTATTGGTGGCTGTAATAGTTAGTGGTGCTTGGAGTGTATTGGTGATTATATTGCTAAGTGGGGAGAGGGGGCATATGCTAGGAGGGGATTGGAGTAAGTTACGACACTGCCTTATATATATATTTTTTATTTCACATTCTAATAACCGGGTAGTCAATTCCACCGGTCTACCTAGCCCGCTGGGGCTTGTGGGGCTGCTGTTAAAAAAAAAAGAATTAATTATAATTAAAATAATAAATATTAAACTACAAAAAAAAACTTAATTAGAATAATAAACAAAAATTATTAAGATTTTATCCTACTACTACATCATCACCTCCTCAGCATCTCCATTTATTCACCTCTCCAAATTCATTTATCAATAATGGTACAGTTCTATTATCTAATATATTGAATATGCCTATCATACTTTTAAATCAATTTGTCACCTCTCTCTTTCTCCTTTGCAAGCTTGAGCTCTATGCAAATCGTGCAGTCGACTCCCAAAACTATATATTCCTAAAAATAATTATAGGATGACGTAGCACTACTAGAATATTGGCCTTTTAAAACACTTGAAAATATTTTAATAGATAATATTTGATTATATTTTTTCTATGGCGACACGCACTTTGTGTGCTATCTATTCTTGTGTGGCCAAATGTGTATTTGATATGTCGACACTTTCTTATGTGACCATATACGTTGAAAGTGTAGAGTTAGACTAACATATGACAACACAAGTATATACCATAATAAATCATCTATCATTGACACGGTTGTTGACTATATAGTGTTATATATGTTAACATATTAACACATAATAAAGTGTTTGGATAGAAAACCTATTATGACAATTTGAAGTGTTCATACAAATACCATAATATCATAAAATTATGTGTCATTATATTATATAATTGAAAACATAAAAATATGTTTAAATAGATAGTATATTACTTCATTTGTAAGTAAATATACAAATAGTCTTAGGCTATTGAAATTCTGGCCTATAATAATCCAAACTCAATCATTCTCTTTTAATACTACAATTAACACCTGATCATTCCCTTCATTTTCGATGTGGGACAGCAGCAGACGACTTTAAATCACACTTAATAATGTAATTATATATGTATTATAATTACACTATACATAGTAATCTATTAATACCTTAAGTTAATATATTAACATATAAAATAACGCTTAATTGTGTTTATATACTTATAAAATTTTAATTACATTTGTTAGTGTTTTGATTGTAATTCTATTATAACATTTATTTATAGTGTCATGGTAAAATTTTATTGGGTGACACGTTAAAATAGTTATAACAACATTACTGTTGTAGTGTTTTATTATATATAAATAAGTTAATATTTGATGTGATTGTAGATATTAATAGATATATTTATAGTTTAGTGTTACGCAAAGTGTGTGGTGAAAGCCCAAAATTCTAATAGTGTAGATTACTAAGCATTTTACATGAGGGACTTGTGATTCCTTTGACGGTTAATAAACAGCATTCAAGGAACTAATAGACGTCAACAAGTTGTACAGTAATATTTGTCAACCAATACAAAACAAAGTGAAGATAACTGACCCAAGTTACATGATTATATGTCTAAATCCCACTTATAAAGTTACATCTACATGCAAGAAGAAACTGAACAAACTAAAAACAAAAAAACACATGAGAGGGATATTCAACAACAAGCATGCTAATCACTTCAAGCTCGTTAATGTCACATTTCATATATCAATCTTCCTAAAGCAAAACACAAATTTCTAAATTGATGTGCAACCACAAGACTCAAGCAGTAGGTTTATGAGCCAGTACTCTTCCTCACATAAATCTCCCAATTTTGAAATATCCTAAAGTACAGATTAAATGCTGAGATACTCACATCAACCATCTCTGCTAGTGTTGACTCCTTCAGCAACTTCATCCATGGAAACTGTAACCCACTCAATTTGGAAAATGCATGTCCAAAGTAATCCGTGAATCGCATCAACTGTATTTCCTGTTGTGTCTCATACGAAACATAGATTTTAGCTAAGAAGTACAAGAGGGACACTTATGAAAATGCAAAATCAAGAGATTTTCATTTTCGGAATATGTTGCACCTTAAGTTCATCGGGGGAACATACTGCATAATCCAATCCTCGAAAGTTAACACAAAAACACGTCCATATGTTTGCATATTCCCAAAAAACATACGCAACTAAATTATGAATTTTTTTTTGTGCTATTCAGTTTTTTTCCATGCCATTGATCATTCTGTTTCATGTTTGTAATTGGGTTGTCATCAAAGATGGGATTTCTCTTTTCCAGTTTGATATTGAGTGTCTTTTTTTTTTTTTTTTTTTTTTGTATAAATATTGCCTCTGAAGATGTTTTAAAAATCTTAGGCAAATTAAAAAATTGTACTAATCCTACCCATTTTTTTGTTTTTGGGTTCAAATTGCACTAATCCTTCCCATCTTTTTAAAATCCCTTTTATTTTAGAACAGGATAATAGTTTTGCACATTTCAGTTCATTTTTCACGTGTCAAAACCATGCAATAAGAAAACTAAGCTTCCAAATTTTCCGCTATGGCTGAAAAAATTGTAGGATCAATAATATTTGTTTCTTTGTTTTTCTTGAGGGTAATGACTGAAAGTTTAATCTAGAATTTTTCAAAATATGCATGCAATATTCATAGATATCAATGAAAGTGGTCGATATATACCTGATTCAAGAAACCTTTTTGTAGTCTCATATAGTACTGAATCATAAAACATTGCAAGTGGCGATGAATTTAGTGTGCGATTTACGTGCATTATGTGTTTGTATTTCTGTATTTTCTATAGGGATGTTAACATGCCAGCTTCCTCCATCAAGAAATACCTGGTGCTAAAACTAGGCATTGCACATGAAGATGAGGTAACTACCCACTATGTTCATCATACCCTTTAAACACTTGATTCAATTATATTGTTGGAATCCCTTGAATTTTGGTGAATCCTGGACGGATAATGACCCGACTCGTACTTTTTGGAGCGGTTTGAACTAACTTGGTATAAATATAATATAAATAATTCTTGAACAAACTGCTTACAATGGGTCGTTTCGTAATCAGTTTTGACTTTTTTGTGTGTTTCTTTATATGCTTGAATTAATTGAGTATATATATTGTTGTATTGGTTTTCCTAATAAAACTGACTAAAAAATGAAAAAGTGTTGCTATTTGTAGCTCATAATTGCTATTTGTAGCTCAAATTTTAGTGTAAAATGACCAAAATGACCCTTATTTTAAATAAGAAATAATTTAAAATAAAAAATATTTTAAAAAGCTAATTTGCAATGGATGACCCACTAAAATTACGCACGTTCACCATGGACGGACCACGTAAAATAGGCACCGGAACAACGGACGAAACGTAGGAAAAAAAACACTCACCATGGTACACCTCACCTAAAATGGGTGAGTCACCATGGATACGGACGCATAAGTAACGTGTCTTACCCATGTCTCACGCGCCTATTCTATGCGCCCAGACCATGGTGACCACACCTGAAATGGGTGGCCACCCTGACTACGCGAATAAAGTATGATCTACTAAAACATTTTTATCAACTTCTACATTGCCAAATACTCCAAAACTGAGTCTAAAAATTAGTGAAACCATCACAATGCTCGTTGAACTACGTTGATGAAACGCATTGGTTCAAGATTCTTGAGAAAATGGTACGTTTTCGTTTATGTATTTGTTATGTTGTATGTTTACAATATCCATGGGAAGCACTTACATTTTAGGCGCCTTCATTCAATGGTTCAAACGCCAAAAATAGGTGGCCGAACCATAGTTTCCACGCCCAAAATGGGCGTTCAAACCATGGTTTGACAGCCCAAAATGGGAGCTGAAAGCATGGTACAGACGCCTTAAACGGGCGCTCAAACTATGGTATCGCAACATTTGGTGGCGTTAATGCCATGGTAAAATCGCCCATTTTAGGCGTTTGCACCATGGTTTCCACGCCCAAAATGGGCGCTGAAACCATGGTATTAACGCCCTAAACGGGCGCTCATACCATTGTGTAACGCAACATTTTGGGCGTGAAATCCATGGCTTGAACGGCCATTTTAGGCGTTTCTGCCATGGTTTTTACGCCCAAAATGGGCGGTCAAACCATGGTTTTGACGCACAAAATAATCGTTTATGCCATGGTTTTCGAGCCAAAAATGGGCGAGTATGCGATTGTTTTTGCAACATTTAGCTTCGTTCTGTCAATGGTGTTTCTGACCATTTTGGGCATTTTTTCAATGGTTTGAACTCCCAGTATAGGCGTTTTTGAAATATTTGTTATTGTTAATATTATGTTTTTTCATATTTAATTTTATTTTGTATAATTAGAAAGGTGAACTTATGTTTATTTTAAGAATGATGCAGGATCCAGTTGAATTACCCGATCTGTCGGTTGATTTGAGTGGCTATTTTGAGTCTCCCATTTATTTTAAGACTCACGAAGAAGCATTTCAGCATTGTAAAGATGTAGCCAATGTATTACGTTTCGAGCTTATTATTGCTGGGCGGACTCAAAAAGCAAATGCTTACACGTATCGATGCGCACGATGGAGGGATCCTATTGAGCAGGGGCCTACCCCCAAAGAAAGGAAAATACCAGAAGGAAAGGATGTGAGTGCCCTTTCAAGTTATATTGCAAGAACGAGCCGAAATTTGGTTGGTGGATCAGAACATATCCCGGTTATGAGTCAACGCACAATCATTCCAGTATAGTTTATCCACAGGGGCATAGACAGTTTAGCTTCATGAGTGACAGAGCGAGGGCCTTAGCTAAAAGGTTGGGCAAGGGAAATGTGAAGCCAAAAATCATCAAGGCAATGATTGATGCGGAATACCCCAATGATAATGTGACAATCAAGGCTGTTTACAACCACATAGCACAGGACAGGGAGGATGGGCTGCAAGGTTGAGATATTGGGGAAGAATTTGTTCGTTTGGCTAAGGAGAAGCATTATTATGTTAAAATCCAGAAGGAAGTTGGCACAAATGAGATCACCCATGCATTCATAGCTCATACAACATCAATTTAGATGTTCGCTCGATATCATTGGGTTATTGTGGTTGATTCAACCTACAAGACCAACAAGTACAAAATGCCGCTCTTTCAGATGATAGGTATGACTCCTACCAACATGAACTTCAATATTGCATTTGCCCTTTTGAGAGATGAGTCTGCCATCACATACGGTTGGGTTATGTCACATTTGAGGATGTTGTTGGATGATGTATATGTGCCAAGTGCAATTGTCTCAGATAAAGAGGGTGGTTTGCTGAGGCCTATTAAGAATCATTTTCCACATTCACACCACCTGTTATGCCTGTGGTACATAGACCGTGTTGTTGACGCAATGTTGCGAAAAAAGTTCGTGGAGATAGATTGAAAAGGGATGTCAAAGCCATGTGGAAGAAAATCATCAATGCGCCAACAGTTGAAGAGTATGAAATTTTACTGCAGCTGTTCAGGGATAGTTACTCTACTATTGTGCATGAAGCTGTGGTCTACTTGGAGGGTACATGGCTTTCCCATAAAGAGAAAATTTGTAAGGCTTGGATAAACCAAATTTTCAATCTTGGCAATACAAGTAGCAACAGAGTGGAAAGTACTCATGCTGAACTTAAAGAATGGATAAATTCTGACACCCAAGCACTTCACACGCTTTTTGGGGTGATTGACAACCATGTCAATCACCAATTATCTCAGATCAAGTAAGTATATTAATTTATATTATTTTTTATTTATTTATTAAATTATATAAATACGCGATTATTAATTTGCTGCGATTTGTACTTTACACACACGTACATTCCTTGTAGATGTCAACTTGAGGAATCTATTTCGACACGACCAATCGATAAGATGCGATTCCCATATGATCTGTTACATGGTATTGTGACGCATCACTGTATGGATTTGATCAGCAAACAGGTTGAAATTATGATTAGGTGGGGCGAGAAAGTGTTTGAGAAATGTCAATGCTTCTGCAAGATGACTCATGGTATTCCGTGTGCTTGTGAGCTATTCAAATTAAAGGAATCAAATGATAAGCTCACAATCGACAATTTGCACGAGTTCTGGAAGAGATTGCAGATCGTACCCTCCCAAACTGCATCGAATACCATTTCTCCAGAGCTCCAGTGAGTTAATTAAATATAAGTTGTTTGAAATAAATATAAGTTGTTTGTATTAGTTGTTTGTATAATTAAAAATTATTCTTAACAGGTACTTCCGCGAGCAAATCATTCCAGTATTTGAGAGCAGTCCAGCTGCAGTGATGCGTCAGGCGCTTGTTTGAATGGATGAGGCTCTGTTTCCTAACAGGAGTAGTGCGTGTGAGCCCGCTGTGTTGGCAAAATCTCGCGGTCGACAAATATTGCATTCATCTGTTATGCGCACGCAGAGTGGATACGAGCGCGCGACACGTCGATCCAATTCATCGGTTCGTTCGTCGGGTCGCAGATTACAGTTTGAGAATGGTACGACATACAATCACTAATATTTCTATATGACTAGTATACGAATATTATATTTAACTACTTTTTTTTTTTGGCACAGAAGAACTACATAGTTTTCCCCTCCTTCCTGCATATATTCACTCTTATTGTACTAGTTATTTGAACGTGAAGTTAGATGGCAACTGTGGTTTCAGAGCTGTGGCACACTCTCTATATGGAAATGAGGAGCTCTGGACAACAGTTCGGATGGCGGCTCTTGGAGAGATTGTTGCACATCAAGATAAGTGCATTCCTCTTTTGGATGCATGTACACCTGGTGAGATTCCTACTGAGGCAGTTATAGATTGGACAATGAATAGGATAGCTCTCCGTTCATCACCGTGTGGCATGGAACATTGGATGCACACACCCACTGACTTATTTGCTATTGCCACGTATTCGAACTCATTGATCGTACATCTTAGTGACCGCAGTCCATATTGTTGTTTCACTATATTACCTGTGAGGGAGGTAGATGGTGCCACGGTGCCAGAGAAGGAAATATGCATTGCGTACATTCATGACATTCATTTCATAAGTGTAAGTTTGGTTACTGATTGCCCTCTTCCACCATTGGTTCATATATGGGAGAGGCACCGCGATCTAGTTTAGCTGTGTTTGCGAGGTCTCTGAGATTCTTAGAAAGGATTAAGGAATGGGATATGATATGTTCTTGACCTTAGTTTACATGATTTTTGTGACATTTATATGTATTTTAATTTTATTTGACCATTTTGATTAATTTAGTACAATTTAATAGTTCTATATTTCGTATATGGATTTATTAGTGCGCGATATTTTTCGATAACAAGTACACTATAAATCCAAACAACATACATAAATGCGTACCATATAACACATTACTAGAAAATAAAAAAGACACAAGCATAGTTCGAAGGAAATAAGTCAATAAATCCGCTAGCATAGTACAAGTGTCAATCGCAAAATGACAATAACATATCATTGGGCCAAATGCCAGCGATCCACCAAACTAGCAAGCTGCTCCTCATACTCATCCACCTCATCACATCCCCGATATCTGATGATCTCACAAAACCTCCGTGATACCGCCAAACTCTCTCTCATCCACTACATCATGTAAACAAAAAATAATCATAAATTATTTTAATAATATATTAAATCATGAATTATAACATTCAAGCTAAAAATGTAAACTTACATATTCAGTGTTGCCTCGCGGAGGAACTCGTCGTGCGTCATGGAGTGGTATATCACCAAATATGCGCGGGTGGGAGCGTCTCGCATACCACTCCATGTAATCCTCAGTGCATGCGCTTGGATTGCTGTCACTGTGCAGCAATCTATCCGTCCGTATACTACTACCATCGGGGAATGAGTTCCACAGGTAAAACATATCGCGGCTAAACTCCACCTTGTACCCTGTACCATCATAGCGCCGCATACAAGATGTAGGACGGAGGATCGGTCGAGGCACTCCCTGCACATATCCAAGCTGTCGGACACATCTATCCGGCATATATGGCTCCACAATACATTGAGCTACAATCACACCTCTATAGATCGTGATCTCAGTGTGCACGTGAGGAAAGTCCTCATATGACAACCATGTCACCTGCAAATTACATTCACCAATAAATACACGACACAAACAAATTACGATAAATACATCAACTGGGTATATAATAATATACCTCATCAGCTATCATACTGTCCAGCTGCTCCCCGTAAGTAGCTAGGCGAATATCACGATCGCTGCCCGTGCTCACACGCCATAAACGAGCATGCGGAGCAAGACGATCAAAATTCGAGGGCACAGCGTGGGGTCTGAATATAGGAAAGTACTCGTATATCCATGCCTGCAGTAAGGTGAGGCATCCCGCCATAGAACTAGTACCACCTCGACTAGCAACACCCAACTGCCTTTATAGATACGTTAAAGTCCCAGACGCCCAGGAATACTGACCCACCTCGCCCAACTTGTTCCTAATCTGCACCACAGACTAGGGTCTATACTTATTGGCACTCTTGTCCGGAAATAGACAAGCGCCAATAGTAACCCACAACCATGCCTCTACATCCAAAACAGGGTCCCTCTCGTCGCCGTTATTCCAACGGCGATCAAACACACGCTCTGTCACGAGGCAACCACTATCGTACATCTTCCGCCAGTCATGACTGCGCTCATCTAGCTTAGCCACCTCCCTGCATAAAGCCTTAACCACATCCTGATGTGTGACATCGTTCACCATACGGCCCTCAACAGGTATCCGTAGAATCTCCCACACATCATGTAATAAGATCCCCATCTCACCAAATGGCAAATGAAAAGTGTTCGTATCAGGTTGCCACCGCTCTATGAAAGTGCAAATGAGAGGGGCATCTATGGAAGGAAACATAGTATCAGGTAGGTGGCTCAATCAAGTCACACTCAATCTATCACGCCAATCAACGGGCATCTCAGTGAACCAACGACGCAGCTTCCCACAAACCCCTCTCCTGTTCTGGCACCTAAAGTGTGGCCTAAGTCGCACCCCGGCCCGTCCATACCTCGATGCAACATGTCCCAACCAATTGGGTATGACTGATCCATCAACAGGCCCACCAACACACGGTATAGTCACCTCCCAAGGGTCCAACTCAACAGTGAGACGCTTATTCTTGTCTAAATTCATAAACATATTTTTATAAATAACGACAAATAATATTTTTAAATAATTAAAATAATCATACAATTACTTGTCAATATTAAGTATATCGCATATTAAAATAATCAAAAAATAAAATTGAATTAATCACGTATTAAAATTATGATAAATTAAATTGAATTAATCATGTATTAAAATAATCATAAAATTAAATTGAATTAATCACGTAAAACGAATATTAAAATAATCATGAAATTAAATTAAATAAATCATGTCAATAGAATATAAAAATAATCATAAAATCGAATTAAATAAATCACATATTAAAATAATCATAAAATTGAATTAAATAAATCACATATTAAAATAATCATAAAATTACATTAAATAAATCGCATATTCAAATAATCATAAAATCAAATTAAAATAAATCACGTAAAACACATATTCAAATAAATATTTATCGAGATCAGCGTGTACCTTTCGTCGTGAAGCGACCTGTCCCAACTCGTCGTCTGTGAGTGATGACCTGCTCCTTCTCACCCCCATCACCGCTACCATCACCACCATCACCATCATCGTCATCACCACCCTGCTCCTCAATAAAGCGGTCGATGTGATGCTCCATCTCACCCCCAATGGGATAATCCTCATCGTCGCCTATAAGATACTCCATCTCAGGCGTGGGCTCGGGTAGTATAAAGTCCGTCTCATAATCCGGCCCGCCAATGTGCGCATCATCCCTCGAATGAGATGGCTCATCAGGTTACTGGTGGGATGAGCTAGATGCTTTTCGCTTCCTATGGGAAGCCGTAGGTCGCTGTCGCGGAATTATTTGCCCCATAACCTATAAAACATTTAACGAATGTAAAGTGAACAAATAAAATTTAAAGTAATTATATACATTATTTAAATAAATAAAATTACATAAATTATCAATAATATATTTAGATTTTCAAAAATTAATTAAATTTATGGAAGGCATCGATTTTGACCGGTCAAACGCACGGTAAACGCTTGCGTTTGACCGGCTGATCGCATGCGATCCACCAGTGGCGATACTGCCACTGGTGGATCGCCTGGGCGATCACATGGTGGCGGGATCGCATACGCGATCCACCAGTGGCATTATCGTCACTGGGGGATCACATGCGCGATCCGCCAGCGGCTAAACGCCTTTGGCGGATCGCCCATACGATCCGCCGGTGGCGATTTCGCATCAGGCGGATCGCCCATGCGATCCGCCTGTAGTGAAATCCCCTCTGGCGGATCGCATGGGCGATCCGCCAGAGGAAAAAAGGCAAATGGCGGATCGCATGGGCCATCCGCAACGGAATAAATGCAAATGGCGGATCGCACGGGCGATCCGCCGTTGAAAAATAATTCGACTACCACGTAAAATAAGGAAAACGCGAGAATAATTAATATACCTGCCCGAATAACCCTTTTCCAGCTCCATGGCGCCTTCGGGGTTCGTCTCCTCCACCGTCCATTCGCCCGTGCGTTCTATAGTATGTTTGTTTGAAGAAAAATGTTGAATGAGTTTTTTTGAGTTTTAGAATGTTAGGTAGCAAATGCCCCGCATTGGATTACATATGGCTTCAGTTGGCAGAGGCGCCCAAAATAGGCGCCTAGGCCATGGATCGGACGCCTTACTAATGCGTCCAATCCATGGCTTAGGCGCCTATTTTGGGCATTTTACCCGTGGTGAAACGATGCACATTTCACCACGGTGTAATTGCCTTAAACAGGCGATTCTCCAATGGTACGGACGCGTTTTTTATGCGTCCGTACCCATGGTTCCGCGCCCGCTTAAGGTGTGCTATACCGTGGTGAGATTTTCCCTTTTTTGCGTGTTTTCAATGGTTGCCGCACGTTATTTAGGTGGTCCATCCATTGTGACCGTGAGTAATTTGGGTGGTTCATCCATTTAAAATTAGAGTTTTTACAATATTTTTTATTTATAATTATTTCTTATTTAAAATAAGGGACATTTTTGTCATTTTATACTAAAATTTGAGCTACAAATAGCAATTATGAGCTACGAATTGCAATTCAGAAATGAAAAAATTTCAGCTGGAGCTTAGGATGAGGGGGGAACTTGTGCACTCAGATATGGCAGTGCAGAAACTAATTGAGGTGTGGGTGCAAACATCAACAAGATCAGAGAAGGCCTGTAGTTGGAGACTCTGCCAAGGATTTTGTTATGGTGTTTACTTATGGTTGGAATTATGATTATTTCCGACCATCATCATATCCTTTGTAGTTGGGTGTGGTTGATCAGAAAGAGTTCAGTTTTTTTTTTTTTTTATAAAAAAGTTAAATATCCGAATGATACTTTATATATAAAGCATATATAAATCCATCGGTTCCTCGGAATAAATTGAAAGGGCATGATATTTAATTTTGTTAAAGATTATTATTTTTATTATTTTGAAATATGTGTGTTAATTTCTTTATATATGTAGATTCTGCTCATTATTTGTGAAAGGAGTATTAAATCAATATCACGTAGATTTTTATTTATATAATGATTAGGATAAAATGTACAATTTTAATATTTTTATAATATATTATTTACTCTTGATTTTAATTATCTATAACTAAAATTTATTCTCATCTTTAACGTGAATTGATATACTAAATAAATCAATTTTAGTGTAGGGTTTGAGAAGATCTCGTGCAATCGGAAAATTTTAAAAATCCCTTTTATTTTTGAACCGAGTAATAATTTTGATAATTTTATTTCATTTTTCACGTGTCGAAATCATGCAGCCAAAAAAATTGCAGGAGGTCATTCATGTATACGTCTATATATATAGATCAAGGTTGTGAAATTAAAAATATTTGTGCACCTGATCTGCCCAAGAATGAGACTGGAGAAAGTGAACCGCTGAAGAAGTGAATACTCACAGCTTGATGGAACATCATGTGGGTCACTTGGCAGTTGGCGATGTATCTAAATTCAGGTCTGGAAACCAAGAATCGGTAAAAAATGGTGAATCAAAAGGCAAAACATTACCAGCTGAAGTAATAGCACTTTCAGCACCCTCTGGTTCAAGCAAGCGCAAAAGGGGACGTCCTAAGAAATTGGAGAGAAAGAAATCAGTTCCTTAATGTCAACATAATCAGAGTCGAGACCTCAACGACGACATTAACTCCCCAGAAAAGAGAATGCTTTTTAAAGATCTCGACTTGCCTACAGAAATTGTGATTGATTATGAAAATGTGCACCAATGATACCTTTGCCCCATTCGGTGGAATTGCACTAAACATGCACATCTTCTTTTTTTTTTTTTTTTTTTCGTAGCTATAGTATTGATAGTTCAAAAATTTTTTAAAATTCCTTTTATTTTAGAACGGAGTAATAGTTTTAATCATTTTAGTTCATATTTCATGAAAACATGCAACAAGAAAAGTAAGCTTTCGAATTTTCTACTATGGCCGAAAAAATTACAGGTCATTCATATATTGGTCTATGTCTATATATTAAGGTTGTGTAATTAATAATATTTGTCTCTTCGTTTTCCTTGATTTTTCTCAGTTGTTCTTTAAGGTATTGACTGAAAGATTATCTAGGATTTTTGAAAACATGCATGTAATATATAAACCATGAACTTGCTTATGAAATAATTAAGGAGAAGATTTGATGAAATAAAGGCCATATAGCTGTAACTATTTATTCATTCTGACAATCATGCAGAGTTCTTTCAATTTAGTGTGCAATGTACCTGCATCATGTCTTTGATTAAATTTTTGTATTTGCTGTAGGGATGTTAACATGCCAGCTTCCGCCATCAAAATAACTTGCTCATGCTTTGCACGGTAGTTTTTTTTTTTTTTTTGGTTAAGTTACACATATTTTGCACAAAGAGATAATTAAATTGCACATATTTTGCACAAAAATATTAAAGATGACATTGTTTTCAAATTAAATAATGATTGATACATAGTTTAAATGAACAACCTTATATATTATTTTTAACAAAATCAGGTACGCATACTATAGAAGATAATGCCATTTGTTACATTGAGTTTTATATGTTTTATGTATTATAATAGTATTATTTAAATCAATATTATATATTGTATTAATTTTCAATATAATACATTTATATTTCAAAATTTATTTTTAAAAAGTACAATTACTGTGATTAAAAA
Organism: Knoxia roxburghii; assembly: GCA_030378225.1. NCBI lineage: Eukaryota > Viridiplantae > Streptophyta > Magnoliopsida > Gentianales > Rubiaceae > Knoxia > Knoxia roxburghii. The sequence goes on along the minus strand of CM059420.1, from coordinate 34,871,373 downwards.
TTGAATATGATTATGTAAACAATAAAATTGAGGATAAGAGTTTTCATAGTCAAACAAGAAGGTTGTAGTAGTTTAGTGGTTAGCCCCCTCATTTAAAACCAATAGGTCAGATATGTAGTAATCCTTTGCTTTACTATCAGCCCATTTTTTTTCTCTCTTCCACTTGTTTCTCCAGATCCCTCACTAAATTCTCCAATTTGCTAACCATCTCATTTTTCCCTTCAGCTGCACACCAGCACTTCTACCAGGGGGTACTCTATATTTTGGTTTTTGGGGGATGGCTGTACTACTACTAGCCCCATCTTGAGGCTTCCAAGTAAGACTCTTGGGTTCTACATAATCCATGTTCTTCTTCATGAATGCATCCAAGTCTATCTTTGGATTAATCCTGATCAATACCTGCATGATGATCAAATTGATCAGCTGTCGTGGAGCGATCATCGTCATCTCTACACGGCTTCTCAACATTAATGAATTTGGAAGAAACAACACATCTCAACAATTCAGTCCGCGGCGTGCCCTTTGGATACATTTTTGCTGCAAGACTAACTAATGATTCGATGCAGTGCGTGATCAGCTCATACAGACTTTCAAAGAGTCCCGTTGATGAACCAATAACTTTCGATGTACAAGACGGAGTTCCTGACAATGTTAGAGACAATATTATACTCTCACCAGTTATGGATCCACCGCCCATCATTGCTAATCGAATTGTTGAAGAGGTTTAATTTATTCACGTTAGCATAGTACAAATCATGATTTTTACTATGATCATAAGTTTCCTATTGGGGGTGACCAACTAAAATATAGATGAGGAGACATTATTTACCATCTAATTTTTTAATTTACCGCCTCTCACTTTCTCAAATTGTCCTAATTTTTACCCAAATTCCTTTACCATTTCCCTTCTTCGAAAGAAATTTGGGTAGAAATTAACAGTAATTTTAAAAAGAGAGAGGCGATAAATAAGAAAAGAGGGGACAATAAATAAAAATTCTATAAAGATAAAAGAAGACCAAAGTATGTTTAAAAGATCTATGGTGCTTATTAAGAAAGAGTATGTGGAATTAATTATAATGCACATTGTGATTTCATTAAAAAGTAAAGGTTTAGTACAAATTTCTAAATTGCACGCGCACCGTACAATTTTCATGAATAAGCCGTGTGCCGTGCAATTTTTGTGTTAGTGTACAACCATGTAATTTTTTTTTTTTAATCATATTTTTTGAAAACAAATCGGTGGAGCGCAGGCAATTTATACCTTGGTCTCGGATCATGATTCTATAATAACCTTATTACTTTTTTTATATGGTTTTATTATTTTTTAATGGGTCTTACTTTTCCTTTGACTTTTCCTGCTTTTTACTACACGAAACACGGCGTGTCTGTCCATTCCATATTTACCTATTCTTCTGTTCATTTTTTTTTTTTTGGTTATATCTTCTCTTTTCAATAAGTTGTCACCTTTTTAAAAAAATCATATTGGAAATATATTTTTATGTCCTTCAGTTTTCTTTTTAGGTTGTAACTTTATTTTAGGAACATATTAAAAATTTATATTTTTAGAACACATTACAAAAAAATAAAATTATACCATTAAGAATTTACATTAAGTAAATATATAATTAAATCAACTAAAATATGAGTTTATATTAGAGTAAATTTCAAAATTGGTCACTATATTATAGTCAGTTTTTAGTTTTGGTCATCATATTTTAAAAATTATTTTTAAAGTCATCATACTTTACTTTTCTTCTAAAAAATGACCACTCCGTTAAGTTGAGATGTTAAATCACTAACGGTCAAATTTTTTTAAAGTTATTTGTGTCTTTTTCACTGCCCCTTGTAATAAAATAAAAGTTCTGGGTTAGGGTTTTGGAGAACACAAAATTAGGGGCTGTTTCGTAATTTTCAAATTATTTTTTAAGATAGTAGTAGCCAGGGTTAGAGAGGTGTGGCGGGGCATAATGATAATTTCGGCCCCTAGGGCTTCAGGCACCCTCCTCCACCTCCTCCCCCCCTCTGCCCTCGCCGCTGCCTCTCCCTCTCCCTCAGCCATCGGATCTCCTCATTCCCTCACTCCCTCCCGTCCCCTCCAACCAACACAACCGTCAGCCTTCTCTCTTCTTCTCCTTCGGCCCGGTCTTTTCTCTCTCCCCATTTTTTCGGCGACCATGCTCCAATTCCACCATCGCCGGTTTCCTCTCTCCCCGCCCCTCTCCCTCTTCCCGTAGCTTCGATCGGCCAATTGCTGGGTAATTAGGCCTCCTATAGGATTTGACACAAGCAAAGAGTTCATAGCAGAAAGATTGGCTGCCAGAAGGATTTGTTCAGAGAGTTAGGGAGGAAAAGAAAGGGCTAGTTGTTGAGAAATGGGCACCCCTGTTGGAAATTTTGAGCCATAAATCTGTGGCTGCATTCTTTTGTCAATGTGGGTGGAATTAAGTACTGGAATCACTGATAAATGGTGTGGCAATAATAAATTAGCCAATTGCTGGTGACCAGTTTTACAATGCAAAACTTCTGGTAGAGTGGGTTAGAGTGTGTGTGGAGATGGCTAGAGGAATTAATTTTGAGGTTAGGCATGAAGATATGAGGGACAAAATAGAGTTGGTTATGGGTGAAAATGATGAAGGGAAGGAAATTAGAAGGAAAGCTCACTAGGTCAAGTGTTTGATTGAGCAAGCAGTTCTGGAGAAAGACAATATCAAAAGTGTTTCTTTGGAGGCCATGGATGAGTTCTTCTCTGCATCACAGTTTCCTCTATGCTTGCAGGCTTCTTGTTGGGCTTACTCATGTGAACTCTCTTCACTTTCTTTCCTGGAGGTGTAGCAGCTATCTCTTCCTCCTCGGATTTTTGTGAAGATGAACTCTCGGCCGATAGAGACTCTCCACTGGAAGTATTTAGATCCAGAAGCATATGTTTCACTCCTTCCTTCTTCCTCTTCTGATTTTTTTTCCTTCCTCTTTTCTCTAGCATCACTCTCAGTTGCTTCATCATCTTCAGGGTCAAATAAGTTCTCAAAAGAAGCTGTATATCTGAAGAACAATTTATATTTAATTCACATAAACAAAGTCAGGCTATAAAAACTAATTTATAGTACATACCACTTACATACAAATCCCTTAGGATAAGATAAAACTCTAGGCTATGCTAATCTTATCAATTCTAATCCCTACAATCTTTACGATACAGTTACAACAAATATTAGTTACAATAACAAATTATACCCACAATATTCTACACACCCCCTCAAACGGGATCCAGCAGATTAATGGATCCGAGCTTGCCAAGTAACCGATGAAATTGTGCAGTAGGAAGTGGCTTAGTAAAAACATCTGCCAATTGATCTGAGCTACGCACATAACTTGGAGTAATAAATTTGGATTGAACCAAATGGCGAATATAGTGACAATCAACCTCGATGTGTTTCGTTCTCTCATAAAATACCGGATTAGCTGCAATATGCATGGCTGCCTGATTGTCACAAAACAACGTGATCAGAGAAGTAACCAAACAACCTAAATCAACCAACAATGATTTCAGCCAAACCAATTCGCAAGCAACTGCCGCCATGGCCCGGTATTCAGCTTCGGCACTCGAACGAGCGACAACATGTTGCTTCTTGCTTTTCCAAGACACTAAATTGCCACCAACAAACACACAATATCCAGTAGTCGACCGTCGATCGAGCACATTGCCAGCCCAGTCGGAATATGTGTACCCAACAATATTTGTGTGATTGTGATTAGCCATCAAGAGTCCTCGCCCAATAGTCCCTTTCAAATAGCGAAGAATCCGCTTGACTAGCTGCAGATGATATGCGGTCGGGGAGTGCATATACTGACTAACCAAGCTTACTGCAAATGAGATATCAGGGCGCGTAATAGTAAGATAAATCAACCGGCCTACAAGGCGTTGATATAACTGTGGTGAAGATAACTGTTGGCTTACATTTTGTAACTTGAGTTTACTATCCAACGGCGTCAGCGCAGGCTTAGTAGACTCCAAATGCGCATCACGCAACATATCAATAATATATTTCCGCTGATTTAAAAACAACCCCTTTGATGAGGTCGCCATTTCAATCCCAAGAAAATATTTGAGGACCCCAAGATCCTTGATAGGGAAACGAGCTTGTAACTGAGTTTTTAAATCTGAAATAGACTGAGGATTACTGCCGGTAATAATCAAATCATCAACATAAATTAACACAACCAAAGTTTCTCGTGCTTTCCTGCGAACATATAACGACGAATCAGCTCTACTACGAACAAACCCAAAATCTTCAAGTGCCTGACTCAACTGAGCATGCCAGGCGCGCGGACTCTGCTTTAAGCCATAAATGGACTTATGTAATCGACAAACAAGATCAGGATTATGCGCCTGAGGATGTCCCGGTGGAAGTCGCATATATACCTCTTCATCCAACTGGCCATGCAAAAATGCGTTCTTAACGTCCAGTTGAAATAATTTCCAACTAGAATTGATTGCAACGGACAAAAGCACACGAACTGTGGTCATTTTTACAACTGGGGCAAAAGTTTCTTTATAGTCGACACCAAATTTTTGGGTGAAACCTTGAGCCACGAGCCGAGCTTTATGACGCTCAATTGACCCATCAGAATTAAACTTGATCTTGAATACCCATCGACTACCGACTACATGCTTCCCAGGTGGTAATCGAACAACACTCCAAGTGTTGTTCTCGACAAGAGCTGATAATTCCTCTTTCATTGCTGCCCGCCATTCGGGATATTGAACTGCTGCACGAAAATTCAAAGGCTCAGAAATACTAGAGACTGCAGTAAGAAAACCTTTATGTGATGCTAAGAAACACTGCAAGAGCTCGTCATTACGCAAGCAATGTCGTGCAGTACTGCCAGTATTGGTGATATAATCGTCAAACTTGATGGGTGGTCGTCTATCGCGGTCTGGATTGCAACAAAACCGAGCTGTATCCAGGGAACTAGCGGACTCATTCGGACTGCTAGCTGAGTCAGAAGGGGCGGTATACACAGGAGCAGAGGAAGTATCCAGAGCAGAAGGAATAGCCATATCCATGGGGTCAGAAGCAGCAGGTTTAGATTGGCAAGAAGCAATAGGCAGTGGCTGGAATAAGACAGAATTATCGCATAGCGGTGTATCAAAAAAGGGAATCAATTCATTGAATACCACGTCGCGACTCACATGTATTTTCTTATTGACGGGATCATAACACCTGTACCCTTTTTGAGTGGTTGAATAACCCAAAAAGATGCACTTAAGAGACCTCAGATCTAATTTATCACGGTGGATTTCAGGAACATGAACAAAACATTGACAGCCGAAGATCTTTAGGTGCGACAAAGTTGGTTTAACCTTCTGCAAGACTTCAAAAGGGCTTTTAAAATTCAGACTTCTACTAGGCAAACGATTTACCAAATAAACAGCAGTAAGAATACCAAAAGACCAAAATTTCTTCGGAACCTGCATTTGTAACATAAGAGCACGCGTCTTTTCTAAAAGATCGCGATTTTTCCGTTCAGCAATTTCGTTTTGTTGTGGGGTATAAACACAACTCGTTTGGTGAAAGACTCCATGTTCAGCTAAAAAATCCTTCATTGCATTAGAACCATATTCAGTTCCATTGTCAGACCGCAAAGTTCGAATGCGAACATCAAACTGAGTAAAAACCATGTGATTAAAAATCTTAAACATATTAAAAACTTCGCTCTTAGACTTCAGCAGATAAACCCAAGTATTCTGAGAACAGTCATCAATAAAAGTGACAAAAAAACGAAAACCATCAATTGATTCAGAAAAAGGACCCCAGACGTCTGTGTGAACCATCTCAAACAAACGTTTAGACTTAGACAAAGAATTATTGAATGGCAACCTAGTTGATTTAGAGTACTGACATACATCACAGAAACTCAAAGTTTTAGGGACCTCAATCGACAAATGAGTCATAACCACATCGGAGGGATGAGCCAGCCTATAGTGCCACAACAACTGCTGATCATCACCAGAAATCCGAGTCTTATTTGGTAATGACAATAATGCAGCATCAACTTGTGGAACACCAGCTTTCCCTGAACCTGAAATAAAATAATATAATCCATGCTTGTGAAACCCTTCACCAATCGTCGTCTTGGTGAGGCGGTACTGAAATAGCACACGATCAGAGGTAAACAGGACTTCACAATCAAAATCAGAAATTAAACGCTTCACGGACAAGAGCTGTAACGGAAATGATGGTACATAAAGGACTGCAGACTCAAACGGAGCAACCAATTTGATTTTTCCTTTTCCTTCAACCATCACCCCCTGCCTGTTAGCCACGGAAATACTAGTGGGAGAATCAAACGGACAATAATCATGAATTGATGCGCGGCGATTTGACACATGATCCGTCGCGCAGGAATCCACAATCCATAAATCACATAAAGAATCAATCTGGAAAGCACAGGAAAATGCATGAAGAATACCTTGCAGGTTATCCACCTGAACTGAATCGACAAAGCCGGGAAGATGATTCAAAAAAGCTGCTGCATGAATCTCAGCACCAGTGGAATTCTTCTCAGGTCCAGCCTTTGCTTGCTTCTCTTGAAAATAAGCAGCAAGGCCGTTTAAAAAAGTAACCGGATTAGAGGAAAAATTCTCCAAGGCAGGACTATGAGAAGTGCCAGAGTTACTCAAATAGACCTTAGCATCATGGCGTCTGTCACTTGTTTTTTTATTCCCAAACTTCGGCTTCAACTCTGGATGCAATGTCCAACACCGCTCAACCGTATGACCTGTGCCTCTGCAATGATTACAAACACGTTCACCTTTGATTGACTTTTTCCCAGCAACAATCTGAACTGCATGAGCAGAATTTTTAGATGCCAGTTCGAGATGCGAGGAGCTGTCCGGGATCATCACTCTGCGTCGAACCTCTTCCCTCTGAATTATTGAGCAAATATTTTTGAGAGAAAGTCGTTCGTCTGTTATAAGAACGTTCCTTCAGAAATCTTCAAAATCTGAGCCAAGGCTAGCCAGCAACTGGAAGACATGATCCTCCTCTATTCGTTTCTTCAAAATGCTAGGATCAACACAATGAGGACGATACACGTCCAACTCATTCCACAAATTTTTCAGTTTCGCAAGAACATGAACGAACGGCTTCTTATCCTGTTGAACAGCCATAATTTCCTGTTGGATTTGAAAAATTTGGGCTGCGTTATTCTGGTTACCATACATGTCAAACACAGCTTCTCACATCTCCAAAGAAGATTCGTAATAGCTGAATAACTCTGCAACTTTAGGCTCCATGGAGGGTAACAGCCACGACATAACCAGCTGATCTTTTGCAAGCCACGCTTCATATCCGTCGTCTGTGGCATCAGGAATATTTTCTTTACCACTGATAAAGCCTAGCTTTGATAGACCTCCAAGCGCAATTCAAACAGCTTGCGACCACGGCAGGTAGTTGAACTCATTCAACAAAATTATGGTTAACCGTTGAGAAGAGTTAACCTCACTCTCCCGAGCCCCGCTAGAAAGCTCAACACTCGCACCAGAACTGCTCATAATTCAAAAAAAAAAAAAAAACGTGCGGAAAAAAAATAACACAAGTAATCAGATGCAGTAAAAACCTGCTCTGAAACCATGAAGAACAAATTATTCTTGTTATATTTAATTCACATTAACAAAGTCAGGCTATAGAACCTAATTTATAGTACATACCAGTTACATACAAATCCCTTAGGATAAGATAAGACTCTAGGCTATGCTAATCTTATCAATTCTAATCCCTACAATCTTTACGATACAGTTACAACAAATATTAGTTACAATAACAAATTATACCCACAATATTCTACAATATCTCAATGGTTCTTGTTGTATTCTGGTGCTTGTTTGTTCAGCACTTGGTCCAACATTCTTTAATCTAGCCATGATCTGCATGTTGAAAGAATAAGAAATGAATTTAAAGAGTTTGAAGTAGCTGCAGAAACCATGTGGGCGGCATACAAATGCTGGCGCCATGAGGTCGCCAAGGTCGGTGACAGACAGACTCTGGAGCCATCAGGTCACCGAGTTTGGGAGGCCGCACAGCGCGGCACCTTGGTGTTGCCCATCATGGTTCTAACTCAAAAATCTTAAAATTCATACTATTCAGCTATTTGATCACCCAAAGCATGCAAAACACACTACTTCAAGTATAAAATTGTTCTAAACATGAATTAACATGATTCCATTTCAACAAAGAACAAACCCACATGCTCTTAGAACTCAAAATCATAGAATCACCAATACATGAATATGAAGGACAAATCAAACTTAGAATCATGATACCCATGCTTCATTAAGCATAAACAATCATACTTAACACAACGAAATCAACTTTAAATCAAAAAATATTAAAATCTCAATTTTCAAAATGAAGAACAATAAACCCTAAAAACTCTTACCTTTGATTCGTGCGAAATGTGTTATTTTGGAGCAATCCAATCAGCTCAAATCGTTTGTTAGTAGGTAACGAATGGTTTAATTAAAGAAATTTAGAACGGAAACCTTTTTGGAAGATTTAGATAGGAGCTCGATTTCGTGCGGGTTTTGGGAAGTTCAATTTGTGTCAGGGCGTTCTGAAGGATATGACATTCGAAATACCCACTTTCACCTTATAAGTTCAATTTTTCCAGTTAAGGCTTGGAGCCTTTGTGCCGCCTCCAGGTCGCTGATGCTGCAACTGGGCACTGGAGGTGGGTTCTGCTGATAGCGCCAATCATGTTGGCTGTAGGATGGCGCAGTGTCTGTGTGTCGCCTGATGCTCGGTGACTCACAGGCATTGCCTGGGCGCTCATCCTGACGTTTTGTAAAAAATTCCCAAATTTTGATCCTTTCGTTTTTTGCTCCATCCAATCTTGCTACAACCTGTACCTACAACATATACACATGCTTCAAATCAATATTCTCACAATCCACATCAAAACATATGACAAATTTGCATTTGAAATATCTAAAACTCTAAATTCTAGAAAATGAAATATAAAATCATAAAAACGTTTGGGTTGCCTCTCAAGAAGGGCTTTGGACTTTATAGTCTCCTACTAGACTCGTCTTATGGTAGAGGATCAAGTTGGTAAGAGACTCATGGAGTCTTGCACATAGTTTTCACTTCCAATGGCTTCATTAATCTTCCCAATGACTTCCTTAAGTTTTGAGAAATTCTGAACCATCTTTTTGCAATTTTCCTTCGCTAACTTATTCTTCATCTCATATCAAAAAAAAAAAAAAAAAAAAAAAAAACTTCTTCTTCATCTTCTTTTTGAGCTTTCTTCTTTTCTTTCGATTTCCCACTATCTCGATATGAGTTAGCTCCATTTTTTCCGTCTTAGTGCTAGCTTCCAATTCATCCAACTTGTCCTTATAAAGCTTTTCTTTCCCTTCCATAAGGCATCCCTTATCTCCAACATATTGATCATGAGAATATCAAGAGTGTATTGCACCTTATTCACCTTAAGCTCTATTTTCCTCAAACCACTAAGGTACAAGAGAACATTTTCATCCTCATTAAGCTCATCATCTTCGCTAATTTCCTTAATGACCAGACCAACCTCATCCGATTCATTCCAATACCAATCACATACACCAACATTGATTACACCACTCACTACATCCTCAACATTGACTTCCACACCTAAAGAGTCATCATTTTTCTCTTTAATCACCATCTTGGACTCAAGTTCCTTCTCCAATTCATCACTAATATCCACTCTACCTTCACTTGGTCCTTCATCTTAATAAACTCTCTTAAATGTTACATCATCTCGATCAAGTTCTCTTTTATCCGTCATTTTCTTTAAGATTTCTTTACTTTGTTACAACAAGGCTTGATAAAGTGCTTCTCTATCTCTCGGTGTACCATTATCACAATTATCTAAAGATTTTACATCTTCATAATCATCGGTGGTTGTGATTTGAATGTTCCAAGAGTGTTTAATTACATTAAATCTTTCATTCTCCACTTCCCTTTGATTTTGACCTTGATAATTCCTCAATATGGTATCCAACTTTAATTCCATTTCTTCTAATTGTGCCTTTATACCCGCAATGGATATTGTATTCCTACTTGCTCTATAAATCACACCTTGCAATTGGTTCTTCATATTCCTCATATCTTCATGTATGCTTGAATCATTTGCATTGATATAACCACCAAACTCATTCCTCCTAGATTAATGAAATCTCGAATTCCCTCCATGATTTTCTTGACAACTTTCACATCTACACATTCCTTTAACTCCAATATTTTTACTAAGCAAACCATTGAGCATTCTTGATTCTTCTTGACTAGATCCTCGAAACGTGATGTTGCAAGAACCATAAAACCTTTGCCCATAGATACTAGGAGTGGCCCGAATTTGATGTCCCATTGTTCCAAGTAACCAAGTAACTAAAAATAAAAGAAAACTATTAACAATAAGATAAAAAAACAAAAAGGATATGACAGTAGAAACACTATTGCACTAAAAACACTACTTAAAACAACACAAAAACTTCTAAAAATACAAAAATAAGTGAACAACCAAACTACCAACACACAATAATCAATCAAAATAAACCATCGTCGTCGACGACACCAGTTATTGACGTGCTCTTGTCGATGTAAAAGTTTAGGGCGAACACTCAAAATAAAATTTATATAAAACAAAACTAAAATACCAAAACTATAGTACTTAAGGTTTTGTTCTCATACGATAGTTGTCTTGGTTGAAAGTTGTGTTTGGGTACAATTCCTCACTTACTAAAAGTTTAGTAGTTTTTATACCTAAAACTAACACAAAACAAGAAATCAGATTTTTAGAATGAGCACCACCTCAAGATCTAAAGGGCTACTAACAAGAAAATATCATGCAAATGTGGGTAGTTGAGTATTGATAAGATACTTTCCTAATGCATTTCACTCTTAATTACTTGGGAACCATAATACATCACATCAATGAAATCAGATTTTTAGGTTAATTACATAATTGCTCAACTCCTAAAAGCGGACCTTTAGAATGAGCATCCAAGTTAATAATAGCAATAGGGTCGTCAATCCTACTCTACTACCAATCCTCTAAACATTTGCCTCAAGTTGAGTGAAGATATAATTAGTTACTTTGAAAGCTAACATGCAAACCATTAAGCTTAAAACACAATAAGCATAATTAGCCTATATTTGATGCACATGTAACACAGACAATCATCAATTCAACAAGCAATGAGTAGATTCAACCTCATGTAACCATGAAAAACATAAAATCCATATATCAATTCGAGATATAACTCATTTGCATGAAACCCACTTGCTAATATACATGGGAAGCCATTGATGAGAACATAATAAACATGATCATGAGTAACTATTGATAAAAAATTTCTTTTCATAAGAAAAGGTAGGGATTTTATCAATCAAAAGGGATAAAAACACATCCAACTCTTAAACTCCATTCTTAAAGAATGGTTTCTCTCCATTAAATCCATAAACTTGTTCTACATCTTTGGATTTTCACGACCCTCTATCACTTAGAGTGGTAGAATACCTATAAAGCTCCCTAGAACACCATGATTCTATGAGAAATCATCTAGTGTGTGCAGAGAAAGGTGTAGAAGTGTGTGAAACTTCTCCACTAAACTACTATAGAAAAACCTACCAAAAGTGTAAAAGGATGTGTTTTATATCAAGCCTTGGCCATTAAGAAAGAGGTCTGAGGGATAAATATGGAAAGTTGTATTTTAAAACACATTTAAGAGTAATTTGGAACTTTCAGTAGATTTCCGGGCATCGGCAAGGCGCGGCACCGAGCGGTCGCTGAGGTCAGCGGCGTATAGGCACTGGTGTCTGTAGGACTCCGCTCTTGCACTCTTCAGCTCAATTCTGCTCTTTTCCAAAGTCTTCTCTTTCAACTCCATTTCTTCGTGTTTTCTTCTCTTTTTCAGCAAAAGTCTTCTATTTTCTTCCAAAATATCCAAATAACTTTTTACAACAAGATCATGCAAATCCAACTATAAGTGCATTGTGAGCTTATAAAAGATATCATAATCATTGAAAACCAACTAAAAATAAGCTAAACATTCATAATTTTGGCTCATAAAAAATTATATTTTAGACTCACGTCAGGTGCGTTCAGTGGAACCTTATTGATCGTCCTTCCATAAATCTTGTGCTTCAAATGCTCGAGGGAACTGGGAAAAATCAACATCTTCCACCAAATCCATCTGCTACGAGAAACAACTTGATGAATCCAACTGATCTAAGTGTAGAGGATAGAAGATTACCTTTTGGCTTGTCATTGGCAATGATTTCCGGATGTAAAGAAATTACTTGATCATTGGAAATGCCTTATTTTTTATGCCATAAGTATCGATACAATAGATTTTCTATGTATGAAACTCCTGTAATTTAAACTATGAATTTCAAGAATATATGATTTCTTTTCGATACAATAGAAACTATATAATCATCTTATGTGTAATGAAAATACCGATAGTATCATATTCCATTACCTATGAGGTGTAGTACCCTTTAACAACGCCGAACAATTTTCAATAATAGAGTGAACTATAAATTTGGTCATCACACTCTAGTGAAATTCAAATTTTTGTTACTACCTTTTAAAATCTCAAAAAACATAACTAAATTTATCATTTTAATTTCACTTTTGGAAGGACGTTAAGATTTGATGAAGATGATCCCCTGTTTGTTGTGTCATGGGTATTGCAGGGAAAATCGAATCACAATCTTCATCCTCCAGCTCTTACTTTACCAAAACCCTGATCCAGTTGAGGAATCAAAGCCTTCTTGAGGTTTGTTGACTCTGAAAGTTTTTGAAATGCATGAAGTAGAAAGGTAAATACATAGTTATTCGGAACAATGGAAATGGACGTGATGGAGAGTTGCAGCCCACAATCGGAATTGAGATGACGAGTTTTTCCTGCGGGGAGGTGGCGATGGGAAGCAGGGTGGGGTTAAAGGGTAAGTCACTAAGTGCAACGGTCTAGAGCCTAAAGATTTTATGAGCATATAATTTTTATATATTATTAATATTAATGTATTGTTGAAAACAAAAATGTCCATATAAAATATGACTCATTATTCAATAAGAACAATGGTCTTATATAAATGAAAGAGCATTTAGGAGGAAAGCGAGATTTTGGGAAGATAGGCGGTTGCCCTTGTCTGAGCCACTGCGAAATCATGCCTTGTGTGTTATTCCAGTGGAGCATTTTGACGAGACTGTTGAGGAATTTGTTGAGCCTGAGGGGGCATGGAATTGGCAATTGTTTCAAGACCTACTACCCATGCCGGTGTTGAGGAAGATAGCGACCATATTCCCTCCCTTGCCAGCTGAGAGAGAGAGGATGTCTTATGCTCGAGATGGTCTACATCAGGCCAGTTCAGTACCAAAACTGCTTACATTCCTTTGGGTGTTGATTAGCAAGTCCATGACAGCAGCTTTTGGAAGAAAATTTGGAGGTGGGAAGGCCTTCAAGGTGTGCGGCAGCTACTATGGCTGGCAGGCAAAGAGAGGCTCCTGACTATTTCTGAAAGACAAAGAGACATTTGTCAACTTCGACACTTTGTGAGTTGTGCGGCCAGAGGGAGGAGACAGTGGTGCATACTTTGAGAGACTATGTCCCTCGGAGGGAAATGTGGCATAGCATTGTTCTGAGCACTACCTGGGACTGTTTATTTTTTTCAGATGGAGTTTCGATTGTGGCTGGAAACAACTATAGCAGGTCGTTCTTAGCTTTTGGCAGCACAATGTCCTTTCCTCTTTGGCACGATTCTGTGAAAAGTGTTGGCAGCGAGGAACGCTCAAATTTTCAGGGGTGAGGATTGGGCTACTGACCGAGTTGTTGTTGACAGGAGAAGGAGGGTGCAGATTTCCCAAGAGGGCCGCAGTATGGCCATGAGGCTCTAATAATCCCTTTTGCAGTCACCCTAGAGATTTGGTAGATCGCCTGAGATATATGTCTCATAATTATGTCATGTGTACTCCTTCCTCCGTACCAAATTAATAGAGGTTTCGGAGATTTCACTGTTATTAACAAAATGTATTAATTAATGACTTAGTCAAGTAAGTTTTTCTTTTTTATCCCAACTTAGAGAGGAAATTACTAATGAAATAGGTAGTTAGGTGGTAGAGTTCAATACATTCACAAATTTTGAGGAAATATAAAATAAGAAAAATTAAAAAAATTACATTGATAATGATAAAGTGTTAATTAATAAGAGACAACTTTCAATCCCTAAAAGATCTATTAATTTGGGACGGAAGAAGTATATCAATTATATATTACTCCACTAATAGGCTTATTAAAAGGTAAAATTAACCTAATTGGATCTAAAAACCCTTTTAAGTCCAAGCCGCAAAATAAAAATAAAGATTGGCCGAAATACAATGGCCAAAATTTAGAAAAATAATAGAAAAACTATGTTTCGAAAATACTTAGCACATTGATCAATGTTGGAGAGAGTTTGTCTTGGAAGACCTTGACTAATGTGTTAAATGCTTCCTGGACTTTCTTAACTCCTCTCGTCATGGTCCATCTAAATCAATTAGTGGACCCCTTTGTGATTTGGTTCATTCAACTGTCCACAAAAGTTGTTGTAAAAATATAAAACCTTACAAATATTACAAATTCTTGTAAAACTAGAAGATTAAAAAATTAAAATTGGAATATCAAAACTAATAGTAACAACCATGGACCTATATCAAATGGTCCAATGACACCAAGGAATTCACAACTTTACAGGAATAGCTCTAAGAGGCACTGCCTTTGGCACTGTAAGCCCAAACATTTCTCCCATATCCAAATCTTCAGGCTTAATATGCCCTTCAAGTTTCCAATGCATGTTATGAATAAAAGAAGCAAGCATCAGGTGTGCCATCCTATAACCCAATGGAAGCCCAGGGCAAATTCTTCTCCCAGCGCCGAATGGAATGAGCTCGAAATGCTGCCCTCTCACGTCAATTTCACTCTCCCAAAATCTTTCAGGTATAAAATTTTCGGCTTGTCTCCAAGTCCCTTCATCCCTGCCTGAAGCCCATACGTTGATTAATATCTCTGTTTCTTTTTGTATCATGTAGCCGTTGATCTCCACATCCTTTGTAGCTTTGTGTGGAAGTAGGAATGGGGCTGGCGGATGGAGGCGGAAGGTTTCTTTAAGTACGGCTTGTAAGTAAGGGAGTCTTGAAATGTCCGATTCTTGAACGGCTCCTTCATCTCCGATGACTTGCTTCAGCTCAGCTCTAGCTTTCTCCATTTTTTCAGGGCTGCGCAACAACTCTGTCATCGCCCACTCCACGGTGGATGAAGTGGTGTCTATGGCAGCCACAAATAAATCCTTAACACAAACATAATATATACGTTAATAGATTTTACATGGATTTGTCTTATTTTATTTCTAAATTTAGTACATGTACCAATAGATATATGATATAATTTCTGAATAAACACAAATATAAAATCCCACCTACACGGAACCTCAAGCAGGAAATAAAAATAAACTTACAAATGAATGCATACTCACCAGAAGCAAATGTTTGAGGTCAGAGAGGCTGAATTCAGACTCGTGCTTTAAGGTTTGATCCAAAAGGGCTTCCAACAGATCATTTTTCTTGGGTAAGGCAGTACCAGTCTCTGATGCCTCCGTCGCCTCTTGCTGTCGTTCCTGAATAATACTATCGAAAATATCGAAAAGTTTTTGGAAGTAAAACATGGTGGACTGCAGAATCCGCTGTGGATCAAACCGTCGAAGGACAGGAAAATAATCCGAAAAGTTGGGACCGCCAAGGTATTTCATGACACCCCACACAACCTCCTTGAATTCTTGAACCGAATCAGAATCATAGTTTCCGAAATCAGCTGAAAACAGAGACCTCGAGACCAAATTCAGAGACGTTGTGAAGGCAGCTTCACCAATGTTAACGGTTCTCCCGGCACTACTACAACTATCCACAAAATCACGCAACTCTTTCAGCTTTTCCTGGCGGAGGCCCTGGCTTGCATCAAGCCTGTGATTTGCAAAGATTTGTTCTTGGCATATTTTACGGAGGAGCCGCCACTTGCCGTTTGGCGGCAGAAAGGCCACAGAGGACTCGTGGTGGCCCAATGAGTGGGTTGCATGGGTTACTGCCCGGCTGGAGCAAACCCGGTCGTTTTTGTGGAGAATTTCTCGGGCCATAGCGGCAGATGATACAACTACGGTCTGTTTGATTCCTAGGCGGAGAGACATAAGAGGGCCATAAGTTTTGGCGAGTTTCGCAAATGAGCGATGAGGGTTTTTGCCAACTTGATGGAGGTTGCCTACAATCGGCCACTGGTAAGGCCCTGGAGGAGCTGGAAATGATGTCATAGTCGTCCCGGAGGGCCTGAATTTCAAGGTGAGGATATAAATGCATAAGCAGAGGAGAATTGAAGAAAGGACGGTGGCAGCATCCATTTGTTTGCGGTGGATGTACAAAATATCTTTTCCCTTTCAGAACACCTTTGATTGCTATCTGTCTCTCCTCATTCCTCTTGACATGCATATTCAATAATTTACTAAGATTCTATTATAAATAATAATTTGTCTATAATATTTGATAAATAATTAATTATAATTATCCATAACTCTAAATTACGACATATTTCTTATAAAATGAAAACAAAATAGTAAATAGTCACTAGTTTTTTTATGGACAGGTGGTACCGCTTGCGTAATTGGTTTTCTGTTCGTGTTGACAGCACAACTGGGTATTACGGTTTCTTCAGGTACGTGTCTCCACAGAAAATTCCAAATGGTTTTCTGAGAATCGGTCTGAGCTGCAAATCATTTTATAGCGTTAAGATTTCAGATTTTGTGTTTTATAGCTGTATTTGGGTCTCGATAACTTTAATTTATAATGTATTTTATTTTCGAACTCTTTTTACATATAAATATGGGTGACGATATATCAGGTGAATTTTTTACCTTTTATGGATTGAATATGTATTGTCGGACTGATTTCCTTTTTAACTTTAATGGATGGACGAAATTGATGATGAATGTGGTAAAGTTATTGTGATAATAGGGCGGAATTATTGAGTTAAGGGTTTAATATTCCAACAAGGAAGTCATATGAATTAATTTACAATGGTTTTAGACAAAATTTGAGCTTGGTACAAGACACTAGCTATATATTTGGAATTCTGCTTGCTTTTGAATACGTATAAATTATAGGTTTCTTCCTCTCGTTCAATTCTTACATAAATCTATCCCCTTGGATTCTTGTTTATATTCCTTAATCTATCGTATGATTTGGTATAAAACTCTTTCACATATAAATACATATATATATATTTATATAGTGGTTGTTCTTGCAAAGACTGCGAGAAATGTGAGGAATTAGTGATTGGTGCATAATTAGTTAGTTTTTGGGGTTAATTGTGTTATAATTATGCACATATTTTAGGTGGTTTAAAGGGATTCTTGGTGTTTTGGGCTAAATTATGATTCCTGGTGTTTGGTAGGGTATTTTTGAAGAAAATTAGCTAGCAAAAGTGCAAAGTCTGGAGAGTGATGCTGATTTGGCAGTCAAGGAAACGGTTGGGGGAAGCAGTAGAGAGCCAAGAGGATTTTGACTAGGTAAAACTATAGATAGGTGTGACTAGTGAAGATTCTGAGAGTGGTGATTGTTGACTTGCAAGATTTTAGAGGAAGGAGAATGTTGCAAGATTTATGGGAAGGGGAACGGAATATTTTCTGTTTGCAAATCAATTTTTACTGTTGGGATTTAATTGCATTTGAATTTTTGGGATTTTTAATTGCCATAAGTAGAAGCATTGGAAGAACGATGAAAAATAACATTTTTCCTGCAAAAGGACGTAGTGACGTAGTAGTAGTTTAGTTTAGTTCTTAGTCATTGTAGTATTCTTTCAGAGTCATTCTACAGGTTAAATTCTTTTAGCAGTTTTATTTTAGCCAAACTCTATTTTTAAGTATTTTTTAAATTCAACCAAATCAAATTCAGTTGTGAACTTTCTTCGTTTCTTCACTTCTAGTTTAAAACCAAACTTCTATTTCTATGAATTATTGTTAATCTCCTTACAGCAATTTGAATTCAATTTTACTTTCAAACTTTAAGCTAGACTTAAAATTTCATGTCTTACTTCGTTTTAGTTCTTCATCTTAGTTCAAGTTCTCCTCATTCAATTGACCAAATTAGAGTTCATTCCGACTCCCTTGGGATTCAACCTGAAGCCATTACTGCTGCAAATCCTTGTAGTTCGGTAGCGCAAATTCAGATTAATTTGATCGGCATGACAAAGCCTATCAATTAGTGAGGTTGAATGATTATAGGCAATTGGTTGAAATTCGTGATTTTATGCGGGTTTTCATTGCAACATATTTAAAGTAAAGGTAATATACCTACAGATTTCTTGGCAAAAATGGCTTCGGGGGCAATTCTATCCGCCTCCAAGCCTCTTTGGATTTTGTGACTGTTTTTTTTTTTTTTTAATGTGAGAAATTAGTGAGGTTTAGTGCGTCAAGGGACTAGTCTTTACTTGTGATTGTACGGTAACAAAACAAGCACATTCTAGCTACATAGTTGTTGTTGAAAGGTAAGTGTATATCGCTGAATGAATTAGGATCTGGTCTGGGCCAAATAAAAAATCTCACTTTCGTGCTATGCATTCCAGAATCGGAGACTTTCGATCGAGCCCAAACTCTAAAATCATTTTTCCTGAGCGAATATAGGCTTATACTTGTTAGATCTAATAAACGACACGCTAAAAATTAAATTTTTAATTAAAGTGAAAGATAAAGATTATACCTTTGAAGTGTGTCCCTCGCAAATAGGAAAAATCCAATCTTTGGTTGCAAAATCCACTAGAAGTTCCTCGAATGACTCCAACAAACCCATAATTTGAGTGGGCAACTATCTACTGGGTAGATCTATCGAAATCCAAGAAACCCGCCTCGGAAAATAAAAAATCCGCCCAAAACAAGTTTGCCTTGACCACCGCGAGCAGCTGCCCGCTACCGCGAACAAACAGCCCGGAACTCTGGAATTTCGCCGCGATCTACACACGGCTGTAGCCGCAGATTGGGGCACAAAATCCGATAGCAGATCCCGCCAGAAATCAAAACCAAACGCCGGCCAAAAAAATGAAAAACACTGGGCAGCTTTTCACGAAAAATAAAAGGCACCTATAGGCTGGACTTTTCAAGGAAGAATGATCACTAAACGGACTTCAAAAGAGATATTCAATGAAGAATATGAAGTTCTCTCTCTAGGCTTCTCCTTCTCTCTCTAAGCTAGTTGCCTCTCAAGTTTCTATTGTCTAGAAATGTCAAGACTTAATGCTTTTATAAGGAGCTTCAAGTGAGACTTAGTGGGCTTTCGAGTTGGACCTTAATTTTAGACTTTAATTGACTTTTCTTAGTCCTCACTAAACTAGTCAATACCAATTAGCCCAAGGATTACTTATTCGACCCACTTCGTCAATTAAATATTAATCGACCAAAAGATTATTTCGTAGCCCACTTTGCCGATTAAATATAAATTAACCCAAGGGTAAATATTTATTTTATCCACTTTTCCAATTAGTCCAACGCATAATTAATTGTACCACTAACGGATCAATTATGGAACTATTGCTCAAAATTGAAATTACTTCGTACACACTTTAATTATTCGTTTATTTCCCCACGTCAAAGATACAGTACTCGTCAATTTATCAATTTACTGATAAATTAATTTATCGACTTCTTGTTATCCGATAATAGTACCACTCGACCTTATTATTATACCAGACATAAGTCCACCGATCAAGTTTAGTATAATAATCCTTACGAGCTCATCTCGGGTGCACCATCACCCTGGACGTACCGGTACATGGTTTCCTTTCGACCAGCAATGACACAATTAAAAGTCAAACATGCATACCCAACTTACCGAGATCTAGGCCTCAATTCACCGCATCCTTTGGCAAATCAAAGTACACTATGTCAAACTCTCATGCCCGCTCTAGTCTAGGGATTAACAGATTAGAATATAAGGTTCGAATTAGCTACGAAGTTTAGCACAAGTTAATTCAATACCAAATAGGTCATGCTCAATATGTCCCGGGCATATCCGTATGATTCAATTAGTTTTGACAAACTAATTTCTAAATCATACAATAACCTAAACCGACAGTATGTCCAAACTGTCTTGGTTACGAGCGTTTATTTATATATCTTAAACTTAATCAATGATAAGATCTACTGTGTTACACCCGACACCTTATCATTTAAAAATATGATATAAAGGGACAATTTATAATACTGAAACACAATCGATATATAAACGGGAAATAGTTTTTCATACAAGCAAAGTTTTTCAGTATTCAAAACTAACAATTGCTGCTAAAGATTCTTAGATTCTGAATAGGTCATTTATTCTATGCAACATTTTATACTTTTACTTCTCCTGAAATTGAGATAGTAATTTTTCTGTTGTGTTGGTTATACCAAAGGAGGCTTTATCAAGAAGAGCATTTTCTCAAACACTTGTGATTTGTTCAGACTGCTATTGGTATTCCTTTTGTGTCCAATACTTCTAATGTTAGATGAGGTTAAGCTATCCTAGAAGGTGCCGGAGAATAGCTAAAGGATGATGTTGTCACTGTGAAGTCATTTCATTGTTTATATATCTCATCGCAGACATGAACATTCTCTCCCAGGATGGTCATGTTTTCAACCCTAGTCCACTGGCCGACAGTTAAATGTCATCCTATGATGTTGTTGCTGATGCATGTGTGTTGTTCTATGGACACGCCTAGCATAACTGTGCACTAGGAAAGTCTAACTCTCGGCTCAACCACGCAACTAGGAGTAATGGTAACATCAGGTCCGATCAAGCAACCCTTTCCAATTTTGGCGGTCTAATCCACCAGAACATTTCCAACTATGTGAGATTCAAAACTAAGTTTAGAAGATGATTTGTTCCTCAATGATTCGATATAGAGTCTCAAACATATAATATAATCCCTTGGCTATACAATGTCCAATTTTAGTTGTCGCGTAAAATTAAATTATTTTATGTGTAAAAACATTTTTTAGAATGAAAATATCTATAAATAACATATAAAGAGGAAAATTATTTTCTTTAAAATAGTGGACGAAATATAAGAAAAAAAATAAAAGGTTTTTTTTCTGGTACAAAAATGAAGCTTTAAAACCTAGCTACCAACAGCTACATGTCTTATGTACGCTGTTTCTCGTTGATCCTTCAGTAAGCACGTCTGAATTATGTCAGGAGGTTCTGCCAAACGCCTACATCCCTTAGGTTGCGAAGTGGCAGAATCAGCAAGCCGGTCTGCCATCGAATTGGCCTCTCTAAAAATATGACAAATCTTTAGCTCCCAGTCAAGTTTGAAGAAACTAGAAATGCCGCTAAAAAATACTTGATCTTTCCCCCGAATACGCTTTTGCCTGTTCTAACTGATTCACTGCATCCATGCTAACTCCAACTCTACTCTTCTGTAACCCGAATCTCATGCAATTTGTAACTCATAAAACATGGCCGAAGCTCTGCCTGAGTAACATTGCAGCGTCCAATGTTAGTTGTGAATCAACCCCTCCACTCGCCCTTGTGATTTCTAATTAACCCGTCTGCCGCAGCTGTGCCTTGTTGCGTAACAAAGGTATCTACATTATGTTTTATCCATGTAGGGCTCGACGCAATCCACTTATCAACCTTGACTCCTGACCAAAGCTCGCCCCGCCCACATTCTTAGCTTGCTTACGTGCTTCCATGAAGGATCTCGCATGGAGGTGAATTTCATGCCTAATCTGCGCAGCTGATTTTTGGATTGCTCTGAAAACCAAACTGTTTCTCCCCTGCCAAAGCTTCCATATCATCAAACCAAAAAGCAAACGACCCTCTGCCGAAGACGATATCTTCTCTGATAGTTGCTTTGTCGTCCAAGCTTGCAACCCCACCGCTGGATTGTTTCTTCTTTTAATAATAAGTTTTTGCACTTTATTTTTTATCCATGAATTGTTGTAAAAAAGAATACTAATTGTGATTTTAACTTTTTAGTATTTTGCGAGATGAAACAGTCGACAGCAATCAGCCGTTCTTTGGCGCACAATCATGGCATGGCTGTTAATAATATTTTTCTTTATTTTTTTAACACATTAAAAAATCTTTTTATATCATAAGTGTTTTGAGTAAACTTGAATATTTAATTATATCCAGAAAAAATTAAAATTTTTTTAGTCAAATTGTTCAACAGATTTAACTGTTGACATCGAAAAATTTACACGTGAAAGAGGAGTATTTCGCCCAAAAAAAAAAAAGAAAAAAAAGAAAAAACACACCAACAAAATGTACTCACCACCATAAATAACAGCAGGAAACAAACGTAGCCAACAGCACCGAGCTTCACGTTACTATCTCGAGCTTCAGAATGCTGGAGTTGATCTCTTTTTGAGGCAAAACTATGCTTACATTTTTTATTTATCTCATTCATTAACATCCTCTCTGAGAATGATCATGTTTTCAACCCGAGTTAACAGGCCGACAGTTGAATGTCTACCTATTATGCTTCTACTGATGCATCGTGTTATTTTATGAGCACGCCAAGCGTAACTGTGCCCCAGGAAAATCTAACACCCGGCTCAACCATGCAACATTAGGTCCGATCAAGTAACCCTCTCCAATTTTGTCAGTCTCATCCTCCCGAACATTTTCATATATGTGAGATCCATAAGCAAGTTGAGAAGATGATTTGTTCCTCAAGGAGTTGAGATAGAGTCTCAAACCAGTCATATAATCCCTTGGCCATCCAATGTCCAATTTCGGCTGTCCAATATAATTAAATTATTTTATGTTTAGAAACAAATATAAGAATGAAACAAATTAAAAATAATACGTAAAGTAGAAAAATTTTTTGTTAAAAATAGTGGACGCAATCTAAGAAAATAAGAGAAAATAAAGGGCAGAATGAGAGAAGTGTTAGGACAACAAGTTCTGATGAGGGAATGGCAAATGAAATGGTAATGGTAACAGTAGTGGTCGTGTGAAATTTATGTTGGGTGATGAGGGAAGTGTAAGGACAACAAGTTCTGATGAAGGCGGTTCTTCTCATGGATTGAATATAAATAATAGTGATAAAATACATATGGTTATTCCTTCTGCTCTTCCTACTCCGCATTCCGTTATTCCTGCTATCTCTACTCAGCAATTTCCGGTAGCTCCAAATAGTTATCACCATACTGAATTAGCATCGTCAAGAAATGTGCAGAGTTTGAGTATTCCTATTCCTCCTGCTGCCCACCAAGCCATATGCCCACACTTATTGATATATCCTAACAAATGATTAGTCTTCTCACAAAGTGCAAGAATTTTGTGAGCAACTCAATGGGTGCCCTGGCCATGTGCCCTATCACCCTCTATAAAGAAATCCTAAAGATCTCATGAGCAAGCAAGAGGGCTACTCTAAAGTTGAGGAGTTTTTTGACTTGAGAGGTTTGTTGGGGGGAGGGGGATATGAATTTGTATGGGAGACGCCTTTGTTCTGAAAATAGTGATATTTGGCCTGTTCAAAAAATGAAGAGAAGAATAAAGTCACTTATTAAACGAAAATGAAGGACAACAGTTGTTTAGAGTTGGGAGGCGTGTGTGCGTGCGTTGACACGTGCAAGAATGTCGTGGGTTTTTTTCTATATTAAATAGAGTAACAACTCAATAAATAGTATCTCGATAAAGCATTGAGAGGTTTGTTGGTTAGGGGCCAGATATGAATTTGTATGGGAAACACATTTGCGCTGAAAATAGTGATCTTTGGTATGTTAAAAAGAAAAGAGGGGAAGAATGAAGTCACTAAGTAAATGAAAATAAAGAACAACAGTTGTTTAGGGATGGGAGGCGAGTGTGCGTTGACACGTGCAAGAATGTGGTGGGGTTTTTTTCTGTGTTAAATAGGGTAATAACTCAATAACAAGTATCTCGATAAAGCGAGCATATGTAATCAGTCAACGACAATCTTAAAGATTAGTTATATCGATGTCTAATTTCATTACGTGGATTCTGGGCAATATATAAATATGAAAAATTTTAAAAATAATACATAAAGCAGAAAAATTTTTTCTTTAAAATAGTGGACAAAATCTATGAAAAAAAAGAGAAAAGAAACAGAAGAATAAAGTTACTAAGTAAATGAAAATGAAGGACAACAGTTGTTTGTGGATGGGACGCGTGCAAGAATTCGGTGGGGTTTTTTTATTTTATATTAAATAGGGTTACAAGTCAATAAATAGTATTTCGATAAAACCAACATATGCAATCAGTCAACGATAATCTTAAAGATTAGTTGAATCGATGTGTAGTTTCGTAATTTTTTTGACAACTTTATTCACATTTGGAATTAATTTCGCATTTACGTACTTTCTAGTTTTTTCCGTTATATTATAATGTCTTGATAAAGTGAATATATATAGAATAATTTTATTTATTATATTATTTTTATTTAAAAACTAAATTATTATTTATGAGGTGGAGGACTTTTTTTTATTTGAAATATTTATTAAATAAACATGCATAAAAATTTAAATAGTTTAACATTTCAAACAATGTTATTGTACAATAAGATTTTTATCAAATCATTTAGTACAACTAGCGAAGAAAAACAAAAATAAGGGCAATAATTTATATGTAATCCCTTCAAAAGTACATTAATCTTTTAAGTTTCTTACCTTCTAAAATACTTAAATATCAAAAATAAATAATCTGATTTGTAACATGGACTCAGGCCAATAATCTAACCTTAATTGCACATAGAAATGAATAATGACATATTTAATAATAAGTTTTAGCATTTTTTTTCTCCATGAATTATTTTAAAAAATAATACTGAATTGTAATTCAAATTTTTTAGTATTTTGGGAGGCGAAACGATCGAGTGCAGTTGGCCGTTCTTTGGCGCACGACCATGGCACGTCTATTAGTAATTTTTTTCTTTCTTTTAACACGTTAAAAATATCTTTTCAATTTTGTCGGTCTCATCCACCAAAACATTTCCAAATATGCGAAATCTAGAAGCAGGTATAGAAGATGATTTGTTCTTCAAGGAGTCGAGATAGAATCTCAAAACCAATACTATAATTCCTTAGCTGTCCAATTTCCAATTTTGGTTGTCTCGTAAAATTAAGTTAATTTAGTTTGAAAACATACATAAGAATGAAGAAAATTGTTTAGAATGAAGTTACTAAGTAAATGAAAAAGAAGGACAACAATTGTTTAGAGATGAGCACGTGCGTTCACGCGTGCAAAAACAAGGTGGGGTTTTTTTTATAAAAATTTATATTAAATAAGGTTACAACTCAATAAATAGTATCCGATAAAATCAACATATGCAATTAGTCAATTATAATTTTAATGATTAAAAATAAAAATTAGAAAAAAAAGTATAAAAAATTGAGTGGTTTTGGAAGAAAAGGGAAAAAAAGAAACTCAAAGAAATTTTTTTTTTAGCAATAAAATATTGTTTTTAAATAGGAGGGATACATGTCTAGGCGTTTCTCCAAAAATTTAAAAAACTCTTTTTTTTTTAATAAGCGATGGACGTGAGTCCCTCCACAAAAAAAAAAAAAATTATTTTTTTTTGTTTTGAGCCGCGTAACTCGCGCCTCAGGCGCATAAGAGCACCGAAAATTTTTGTTTGTATAGGTCTACAGTATAGGGATTGAAATCTCATATTAAGATACACAGAATTCTTCCTATCCATTTAAGGGTTACTAATGATAAGCAACCAATTACCAATTAACAAGTTCACCCCATCATCCACATCAACCAAACACAACAATTCCAACTACTACAATGGCCTTTTTGTGCAACAATGACTCTCTCGCTAAATTTAACAAACCTCTTCAACCACTAACCCCTATAGAATAATTGTCAATTCTAAACTTCTGTTACCTTCGCCCCATCAGGAGCTACGGTTAACTCTGCTGCCGAGGTTGCTCCACATGAACAGCAGCTACTTTTTCTAATTCCCCATTTGCTAGTTCCTCCAGCTCTCTCAGTGCATTCAGGGCACTGGCTACATTTGTGTTACTGTCCCAACAAGGTTTCTAAATGCTCATAGTTGCCACAATACTAATCTTTTAGTATTTTGGGAGTGAAAGGTCAATTAAACTCAACCGTTCTTTGGCGCACGGACGTTTCACGACTGCTAATAATGTTTTTTTCTTTTTTTAACAAGTTAAAAATATCATTTTATATCATAAGGGCTTCATATCAGCTTCAATATTTCATTACATTAAGAAAAAATTTAAAATTTTTTTAGTCAAATCAGTTAAGTGATTCAGTTGTTAACATCAAAAAAATTTACACTTGAATTAGCAGTATTTGGCCCAGAAACAAAAAAAAAAAAAAAAAAAAAAAAGAGACTAACAATAAGCACACACCACCATAAATAACAACAGGAAACAAAGGCAGCCAGCAGAACCAAGCTTCACATTACTATCTCGGGCTTTAGAATGTTGACTTTGATCTCTTTATGAGGTAAAACTACGCCTCCATTGTTTATATATCTCATCACAGACATGAAAATCCTCTCCAAGGATGGTCATGTTTTCAACCCGAGTCTACTGGCCGATAGTTAAATGCCAACCTATTATGCTGATGTTGATGCATGTGAGTTCTTTTATGTGCACACCCAACATAACTGTGCACTAGGAAAGTCTGACACTCGGTTCAACCACGCAACCAAGACCAATGGCAACATTAGGTCCGATCAAGCAACCGTCTCCAAGTTTTTTGGTCTCATACACCATAACATTTCCAACTATATGAGTCCCAGAAGTGAGTTTTGAAAATGATGTGTTCCTTAAGGAGTCGAAATTGAGTATCAATCTCGTAATGTGGTTATCCAATGTCCAATTTTGCCTATCTCATAAAATTAAATTATTTTATGTTTAAAAACATATGTAAGAATGAAAATTTTTCAAAATAATACATAAAGCAAAACATTTTTTTCTTAAACATAGTGGACCAAAAGTATGAAAAAAAATAGAAAACTAAGGGAATAATGAAATTACTAAGTAAATGAAAAAGAAGTACAACAGTTGTTTAAATATGGGACCCGTACGTCATTCATGCGTGCGGGAATGGGGTTGATTTTTTCCTTTTAATTTTATATTAAACATGGTAACGACTTAATAAATAGCATAGATAAAACCAAGATATGCAATTAGTCAACGATAATTTTAAATATTAGTTGAATCGATGTCTAATTTCATTTTTTTTAGAATTTTATTAACACTGAAAATTAATTTCGCATTTACTTACTTTCTATTTTTTATTATTTCTCATTAAAAGATTATATTATAATGTCGTAAAAAATATATTATTAAAGTTGTTATGGTCCAGATGTAGTAAAGTCGTTCGTGAAGTTTTATGTTACGGTTTTAGAGTGTTATGGTTACGTGGATTCCACGCTTCTTTTGTGTGTAATCATACATACCTATTATTTTGTGATAAAAATACAAATTTTCACCGTATAGAGCTATAATGGCAACAACGGTTTTTCTCACCAAAAAATATATATATTATAATGTCTTCATAAGAATAATTTTATTTATTATATTAATTTGATTCTAAAAATTAAATTATTATTTTGAAACGGAGGACATTTTTATGTGAAATATTTATTAAAAAATCAAGCACAAAAACTTAAATAATTTAACTTTTTAAACGATGTTATTGTAACATTTATTATAAAATCATTTAGTATAACTGGCAAAGAAAAAAAATAAAAACAAAATTTTATAAGTAATCATTTCAAAAGTACATTAATACTTTTAGTTTCTTACATTCTCAATTACTTAAATATCTAAAATAAATAATTTGATCTCTAAGGTGGATTCTAGGCAATAATCTTAACCTTAATTGCACATAAAAAAATAATTATATATTTAATAATAAGTTTTAGTAATTTCTTTTGTCCATAAATTGTTGTAAAAATGAACACAAAATTGTGATTCTAATTTTTTAATATTTTGGGAGGTGAAACGGTCGACTGCAGTGGGACGTTCTTCGGCGCACGGCTATGGCACTTTTGCTGATAATATTTTTTTGAAATTTTTTTAACAATTTAAAAATATATTTTTATATCATAAGTGCTTCATATCAACTTCAATATTTGATTATATCAAAAAAAAAATAATTTTTTTTGGTTAAACCATTCAAGTGATTTAATTGTTGACATTGAAAAATTACACGTGAAAGAGGGATATTTGGCTCAGAAAAAAAAAAAAAAAAAAAAAGGAAAAGGACAGTAACAATATGCACACACCACAATAATTAGTAACATGAAACAAACGTAGTCAGCAGCGGCAAGCTTCACATTACTATCTCAGGTTTCAGAATGCTGGATTTGATATCTTTATGAGGCAAAACTACGCCTCCATTGCTTATATATATCATCGCAGACATGAACATCCTCTCCCAGGATGACCATGTTTTCAAACCTAGTCTACTATCTGACAGTTGAATGCCAGCCTATGATGCTGCTACTAATGCATATGTGTTCTTTTATGTGCACGCCCAGAATAATTGTGTACCAAGAAAGTCTGACACCAGCTCAACCACGCAATCAGGTCTAATGGCAACATCAGGTCTGATCAAGCAACGCTCTCCAATTTTGTCTGTCCCATCTACCAGAACATTTTCAACTATGTGAAATTCAGAAGCAAGTTTAGAAGATGATTTTTTCCTCAAGGAGTCGAGATAGAGTTTCAAACTAGTAGTACTATAATCCCTTGGATATCCAATGTCCAATTTTGGTTGTCTCATAAAATCAAGGGGGTTACTAGTTACTACCTCAGTTTTTTGGGCGGTAGTCCATAGATTTTGAAAAAAATTACCCTTTTACTTAAAAGGAGAAAAATAGAGGATATTGTAAGGGGTATTTTAGTCCAAATTAGGCCGGTAACTAATAAAACTTTAAAATTAAATATTTTATGTTTAAAAACATATATAATAATGAAAAATTTTGAAAATAATACATAAAGAATAAAAAATTTTTCTTAAACATTGTAGACAAAATGTGAGAAAAAAAAAGAAACGGAAGAATGAAGTTACTAAGTAAATTAAAAGAAGGACAACAGTTTTTTTAAAGATGGGACGCATGCGTGCGTTCATGCGTGCAGGAATGGGGTGGGGTTTTCTTTTATTTTTTATATTAAATAGGGTAACTACTCAATAAATAGTATCCTGATAAAACCGAAATATGTAATTAGTCAATGATAATTTTGAAGATTAGTTGAATCGATGTCTAATTTCATAATGTTTCTTTTACAATTTCAATAACACTAAGAATTAATTTTGCATTTACTTACTTTCTCTTTTTATTATTTCTTATTAAAAGAATATATTATAATGTCTTAAAAAACATATTGTAAAGTTGTTACGGTCTAGATGTAATAAAGTAGTTCGTAAAATTTTAAATTGCGATTTTAGAGCAGTTGGTATATGGTGTCCCCATGGGGACCGGCCTCCCCCCTTATTTTCATTTTTTTGGGACCCTGACGCGCGCCCCCCATTTCTTTTATTTACTTATTTTGGGCAATTTTTTTTTTTTCTTCTTCCCAATCACACTCCATTCTTTCTTTTTTTTTTTTCTTCCTCTTAAAAAGACACACTCACATTTTTTTTTTTGCAATCATATTTTTTAATTCACATTTTTAAAAAAAGATTAAATCATATATAATTTTTATCATTTTATTGTTTTATATATTTTAATATAAAATAATATAATTTTTTATTTTAAAATTCATGTTATACAGAATATGAATTCATATTCATATCATATAAAACATAACATGGTTTCCTATAATGTAATGCCCCAAACTAGACCCCTTTTCAATACAGGTGTCTAGCTGGACTAGTAGACAGAATAGTGAGCTATATTGCCCGTAAGAAACAACAACAAAGCAACAACTTCGGAGCAGGCTAGATATGATGCTGTTGAACCTTCAAATAGGAAAGACAAAAGAAAAGCAATACCCGAAACAATATCATGGGATGACGAGGAAACTGAGATAGAAGAATCTATATAAGACCAAAATGATAAAATTTTTGATGATTAATCCAAGTTCCTCCAGAAAAGGCAACCAAGCATAATAGAAATAAAGGAAAGCTAATCATTAAGGAACCTGTTGAAGCATCGTCAGCAGAAGCAGAAGCAAATGCAGATTGCTTTACTTTTCAGTTCCCTTTTCCTGTTCGGAGAAAGAAGAGGTCGGTTACTGCTAGGAGAAAAAAAGGTAAATGTTTTACTTTCATGGACAATTTCATTAATTATCTCTGGATTATATCTAATATGTCTGGACATACGTGAACATTGCAGAATATTTATTATGCACCTAACATGCCCCAAAATGACATTGGAATGTGAACCACTAGAAGAAATGAATACTTGCACCTTGATGGCACAGCCTGTGGGTGATTTGGCTATCGATAGTGTATCGAAATCCAGGTCTGGAAACCAAGATTCTGTCAAAAATTGTGAATCAAAAGGCAAAGAATTAGCAGCTGCAGTAATAGCACTTTTAACGCCTTCGAAATCAAGCAAGAGTGGACGTCTTACGAAAAGGGAGAGGAAGAAATCAATTTTTGAATGTCAACATAATCAAAATCAAGATCTCAATGACGACATTAACTCCCGCAAAAAGAGAATGCTGCTTGAGGATCTCAACTTGCCTACACAGATTGTGATTGATCATGAAAATGTGTACCGAGGATACCCTTGCCCTATTTGGTTTCTTTTGGTTGCCTCTAACAGCAAGTAAGATCCATAAATGAGAGTTCCTCTAGCCCATAATAGTTGCAGAACTATATAACTTTCAAAAATTCTAAGTTAATACTTCATCGCTTTTCTGCAATATTGTATTCATCATCTACGTCCTTTGTTTCACTCTTCGGAGAAAATCGGGGAACATTACCCATACTGCCTCCATGTTATGTACAGATGAAGTTAGTCGATCGCTTAACTTTGTTTGATTATACGTGCCAATCACACATTTGCATTTTTTAAAATAGTAAGGAATTTGTGTCGTTTCGTGTTTTTACACATGCACACGTCCATATGTTTGCATATTCCCAAAAAACATATGCAACTAAAATATGATTTTTTTGTGCTATTCAGTTTTTTGTCCATGCCATTGATCATTATGTTTCATGTTTGTAATTGGGTTGTGATCAAATATGGGATTTCTCTTTTCCAGTTTGATATTGATTTTTTTTTTTTTTTAATATTGCCTCTTTTTGAGAATAAGAAGATGTTTTAAAAATCTTAGGCAAATTTAAAAATTGTATTAATCCTGCCCATCTTTTTTTTTTTTTTCTTTTTGGTGTAAATTTCACTAATCCTTCCCATCTTTTTAAAATCCCTTTTATTTTTGAACAGGATAATAGTTTTGCACATTTTAGTTTATTTTTCACGGGTCAAAACCATGCAATAAGAAAAGTAAGCTTCCAAATTTTCCGCTATGGCCGAAAAAAATTGCAGGATCAATAATAGGGGGTTACTAGGTACCGCCCCAGCAACTGGGGCGGTAACCTTGAAATTTTACTAATATAACTTTATAATAATATATTAATATAATAAAAATATTAATTTTTTGTCAACCCACCCTCTCCCCGTCACCCCCCTTTTCCCCCCGGCAACGCCTCACTCACCGTGCCTCTCCTGCCTTCCCCCAAATCGGCCCGGCAACACCTCCGTCGAAAACCGTAACGATTCCACCCCCCGGCGACGCCTCACTCGAAACCCTCCACTGCTCCCCTCCCGCCTTCCCCCAAATCGCCCCGGCGACCCCTCCCTCGAAAACCCTAACGGTGGCCGGAATTTCTTCACTGCGGAACAGACTATACTAGACATCAGATCAGATAATACTATACATCAGATCAACAGACTATAGATATCAGATGAAGAATATAAAAGAAATCATACAACAGAATAAAAACACTTAACAAGGGAGATCAGTATTCTCTGATCTGATGTCTATATAATCATGATCTGATCTCCCCTGTTAAGTGTTTTTATTCTGTTGTATGATTTCTTTTATATTCTTGGTCTGGTATCTATAGTCTGTTGATCTGATGTCTAGTATTTTCTGATATGATGTCTATATAATCCTGATCTGATCTCCCTTTTTAAGTATGTTTAAGTTCTACTGTATGATTTCTTTTATAATCTTGATCTGATATCTATAGTCTGTTGATCTGATGTCAAGTATTCTCTGATCTGATGTCAATATAATCATGATCTGATCTCCCTTGTTAAGTGTTTTTATTCTGTTGTATGATTTCTTTTATATTCTTGATCTGATATCTATAGTCTGTTAATCTGATGTCTAGTATTTTCTGATCTGATGTCTATATAATCTTGATCTGATCTCCCTTTTTAAGTATGTTTAAGTTCTACTGAATGATTTCTTTTATATTATTGATCTGATATCTATAGTCTCTTGATCTGATGTCAAGTATTCGCTGATCTGATGTCTATATAATCATGATCTGATCTCCCTTGTTAAGTATTTTTATTCTGTTGTATGATTTCTTTTATATTCTTGATCTGATATCTATAGTCTGTTGATCTGATGTCTAGTATAGTCTGTTCCGCAGTGAAGGAATTTCGGCCACCGTTAGGGTTTTCGAGGGAGGGGTCGCCGGGGCGATTTGGGGAGGCGGGAGGGGCGCGGTGGAGGGTTTCGAGTGAGGCGTCGCCGGGGGGTGGAATCGTTAGGGTTTTCGAGGGAGGGGTCGCCGGGGTGATTTGGGGGAGGGCGGGAGGGGCGCGGTGGAGGGTTTCGAGTGTGGCGTTGCTGGGGGGTGGAATCGTTAGGGTTTTCAAGAGAGGTGTTGCCGGGGCGATTTGGGGAAAGGCGGGAGGGGCGCGGTGAGTGAGGCGTTGCCGGGGGGAAAGGGGGGGTGATGGGGAGAGGGTGGGTCGGGGAGAGGGTGGGTTGATAAAAAATTAATATTTTTATTATATTAATATATTATTATAAGGTTATATTAGTAAAATTCCAAGGTTACCGCCACAATTGCTCGGGCGGTAACTAGTAATTATATCAATAATATTTGTTTCTTTGTTTTTCGTGATTTTTCTTTGTTTTTCTTTAGGGAATGACTGAAAGTTTATTCTAGAATTTTTCTAAAGATGCATGCAATATTCATACATATCTATGAAAGTGGTCGATATGTACCTGATTCAAGAAACCTTATTGTAGTCTTATCTGGTTCTGAATCATAAAACATTGCAAGTGCCGATAAATTTAGTGTGCGATTTACGTGCATAATGTGTTTGTATTTATGAATTTGCTATAGGGATGTTAACATGCCAGCTTCCGCCATCAAGAAGTACCTGGTGCTAAAACTAGGCATTGCACATGAAGATCAGGTAACTACCCACCATGTTCATCATACCCTTTAAACACTTCATTCAATTAGATTGCTTAGACATTCCATACTATATTGTTGGAATCCCTTGAATTTTGGTGAATCCTGGAGGGATAATGACCCGACTCATACTTTTTGGAGCGGTTTGAACTAATTTGGTATAAATATAATATAAATAATTCTTTAACAAACTGCTTACAATGGGTCATTTCTTAATCAGTTTTGACTGTTTTATGTGTTTCTTTATATGCTTGAATTAATTGAGTATATATATTGATGTATTGGTTTTCCTTATAAAACTGACCAAAAATGAAAAAATTTTTGTTGGAGCTTAGGATAAAGGGGGAGCTTGTGCACTCAGATATGGCAGTGCGGAAACTGATTGAGGTGTGGGTGCAAACATCAACAAGATCAGAGAAGGCTGTAGTTGGAGACTCTGCCAAGGATTTTGTTATGGTGTTTACTTATGGTTGGAATTATGATTTATTCTGACAATCATCATATCCTTGGGAGTTGGGTGTGGTTGATCTGAAAGAGTTCATATTTCTTTATCAAAAAGTTAAATATCCGAATGATACTTTATATATAAAGCATATATAAATCCAGCGGTTCCTCGGAATGAATTGAAAGGGCATGGTTTAATTTTGTGACAGATTATTATTTTATTATTTTGAAATATGTGTGGTAATTTCTTTGTATATTTAGATTATGCTCATTATTTGTGATAGGAGTCTTAAATCAATATCACGTAGATTTTTTTTTGTATAATGATTAAGATAAAATGTATAATTTTCACATTTTTGTAATATATATTATTTACTTTTAATTTTAATTATCTATAACTAAAATTTATTCTCATCTTTAACGTAAATTCGTATACTAAATAAATCAATTTCAGTGCAGGGTTTGAGCAGATCTCGTGCTATAGGAAAATTTTAAAAATACCTTTTATTTTAGAACCGAGTAATAATTTTGATAATTTTATTTTATTTTTCACTTGTTGAAATCATGCGGCAAAAAAAATTTCAGGACGTCATTCATATATACATCTATGTCTATAGATCAAGGTTGTGAAATTAAAAATATTTGTGCACCTGACCTGACCTAGAATGACAATGGAGGAAGTGAACCGCTGAAGAAATGAATACTCACAGCTTGATGGAACATCCTGTGGGTCACTTGGCGGTCGACAATGTATCCAAATTCAGGCCTAGAATCCAAAGGCCAAGAATTAACAGCTGAAGTAATAGCACTTCAGCACCCTCTGGTTGAAGCAAACGCAAAAAGAGACGTCCTAAGAAATTGGAGAGGAAGAAATCAGTTCCTGAATGTCAACATAATCAAAGTCGGGACCTCAACGATGACATTAACTCCCCATAAAAGAGAATGCTTCTTGAAGATCTCAACTTGCCTACACAAATTGTGATTGATTATGAAAATGTGCACCAAAGATACCCTTGCCCCATTTGGTGGAATTGCACTAATCATGCCCATCTTTTTTTGGTAGAATTCTATACTATTGATAGTTTAGAAAATTTTTAAAATTTATTTTATTTTTTGAATAGAGTAATAGTTTTAATAGTTTTAGTTCAGATTTCACGAAAACATGCAACAAGAAAAGTAAGCTTCCGAATTTTCTGTTATTGCCGAAAAACTTGCAGGTCATTCATATATTTGTCTATGTCTATATATCAAAGTTGTGAAATTAATAATATTTGTCTCTTCATTTTTCTTGATTTTTCTCTGTTGTTATTTAGGATATTGACGGAATGTTTATTCTAGGATTTTTCAAAACATGCATGCAATATAAACCATGAACTTGCTTATTAAATAATTAAGGAGAAGATTTGATGAAACAAAGGCCATATAGGAGCAACTATTTATTAATTCTGACAATCATGCAGAGTTCATTCAATTTAGTGTGCAATGTATGTGCATCATGTCTTTGATTGAATTTTTGTATTTGCTGTAGGGATGTTAACATGCCAACTTCCGCCATCAAAATAACTTCCTAATGCTTTGCATAGCAATATTATTTTGTTTGGTTAAGTTACACATATTTTGCACAAATAGATAATTAAATTGCACATATTTTGCGCAAAAGTTTTAAAGATGACATTGTTTTTCAAATTAAATAATGATTGATAATTAGTTTAAATGAACAACTTTATATTTTATTTTTAGCAAAATTAGATCTGTATAATATACAAGATAATATTATTTGTTACATTGAGTTTTATATGTTTTATGTATTATAATAATATTATTTAAAGCAATGTTATGTATTGTGTAATTTTCAATATAATACATTTATATTTCAAAATTTATTTTTAAAAAGTACAATTAATGTGATTAAAAATAGAATATGATTATGTAAATAATAAAATTGAGGATAAGAGTTTTCGAAGTCAAACAAGAAGGTTGTAGTTTAGTGGTTAGCCCTCCTATTTAGAACCAATAGGTCAGATATATAGTACTCCCTTTGGTTTACTATCAGCCCATTTCTCTCTTCCACTTGTTTCTCTAGATCCCTCACTAAATTCTCCAATTTACTAACCATCTCATCTTTTCCTTCAACTGAACACTAGCACTTCTACCTGGAAGTACTCTATCTTTTGGTTTTGGGGGATGACTATACTACTACTAGCCCCATCTTGAGGATTCCAAGTAAGACTCTTGGGTTCTACATAATCCATGTTCTTCTTCATGAATGCATCCAAGTCTATCTTTGGATTAATCCTGATCAATACCTTCAAGATGATCAAATTGATCAGCTACCGTGGAGCGATCATCGTCATCTCTACACGGCCTCTCAACATTAATGAATTTGGAAGAAGCAACACACCTCAGCAATTCAGTCTGCGGCGTGCCCTCTGGATACATTTTCGCTACAAGACTAACTGATGTGATCCTAGACTCACCTCAAGTTAACTCTACACCTTTTTCTTATGTTCATCTTAGTAACACCTACCAAAGAGATCCATTGGTAGATATTCAAGGTCCAATAACAAGATCTGGGATGAAGAGGGTTGAAGAAAAGCTTAATTTGATGGTTTATGAGCATTATGGCAAAGAGGTTATTCTCAAGGATGATCTCAAGCCCAAGGAAATTATTATATTAAGTGTTTATTTGGATCAAGGCATGACTTGAAGTTGATGGAAGATGTGGCCGAACTATGCAGCCCAATTTCGGCCACCTCAATTGCATGAGAAGTTATTTTCAAGGAAGATTCTCGAAGTTAGTTGCATGAGAAGACATCTAGAAGGTTGAAGATTTGGAAGGCTTGTGCATGTGGAGGGAAGGGGGCGCCTGCCCTATTTTATTTCCAGCATAATTGGCGTTAATTTCAGTAGATTTATGTTAAATAAAGTTTAGTCTTGAAGGAATAATCAAGATTAAATCATTCCTCATTTTCGTTAAAGTGATTGTAAGCATCTTTACAGATTAGGAAATTTTTCGAAAACTAGTTTCCATATCTTGAGATATTGGTTCCATGTCTTGCTATTCAAGACAGAGAATTTGGCCACCTACTAGTATAAATAGGGGGCCTTGTGCTTCATTGTAAGACACACTTTTTGCATAATACAATACAACTTTGAGAAGATTTCTCTTTTGAAGCTTTCGAGCTTTTTCTTTGATTAATTCATTAATAAAAACCTCGGACTTTATCAATAGTTTAGTTAGGAACTATTGTGGTGTCATTCTAACGGAATTCTTGTGAGAATTCTTCACCCTAATACTTATTCCACAATACCTTATAGGTATCCTTGCCAACAACATGTTCCTAAACAAACACCGTCTTCGGAGCAATCTGGATTCTGCATCATTTGGTATCAGAGCCCAGCTATTGTTCAAGGAGAGAAGAATGAGTGTTCTTTTCAAAAGAAAGAAGCTCACATTATTTCTTCCACATCTACCAATTCACAAGTTGTAAGACTCAATTAGATAAATTGAGTCGGAAGAGACTAGGTCTTAATTGCCCATAGTCCAGTGATGGTTATGTGAACTATTGTCCTCGAGACGGAGCCCCCAATTCTTTGAAGAGAGTTTTTCAAAATTCTTGACAAGGAAATATCGATCGAGCCAATCCGAAGTTTTTTTGGTGTTCAAAGTCAGATGAGGCTGGGATATCAACCATCTTCAATGGATATATCCATCAAACAAGGTAAAAACACTCAACTCAAATTAGGAAGACTAGTGAAGGTTAAAATCTTCACTTTTTTACTTATTATGTTTTGAATTGTTTTTTCTTCCTTGAATATCTTTTTGATTTTTATTTTGTGTAAAAAACTCCAGATCTCAATTTTAGGTCCTTAGTTTTGTTTTGTTTGTGTTTTTGGAATTTTTAGAGTCTTGCATCTAGTTTTTCTATACAAGAAAAGTCAGCACCACCAAAAAAAAAAATTCTGTTTTGCATATTTTCTGTTTTGTATGGTTTTGTCTATGCTATGTATTTTTTATTGTTACCAAAAGTAGCAGTCCAAAACAAAGAGTTATAAGGAGTCCATAGGTATATTACTTGCAGTTTTTGGAATTTTACATCATGGGTTTTGAAAAATAAGAAAACAGTACCACAAAGAGAGTCAGAATTTCCTTAAAGTTTTGTAATTGTTTTATTTTTTGGTGTAGTTTGTTTCGAAAAGCATCCCCATCATAATTTAACAATGAACAAGGTTTAAGAAAGTTTTTTTTTTTTTTTTTTTTTTTGAGTCTTAACCATAGAGAGCATCAACTTAAAGCAATTTGGTGAGTTCTAAGAAGAGAGGGTATCCTTCAAGAATTGAAAAAGAGATATTGGATTAAGGTCAAGTCTTGAGAACCAACCATTAGCTTTAAAACTATACACTTTTTGGCTTACTTGAGTCATTTAGTTTGTGTCAAAAATCTTTTTGTTTTAGAATTTCATTCTTTTTTGGAGTCTAAGTTGGCTTATGCCGCTTTGTTGGAAAAAGAACACAAAAAGTTATACTTAAAGAGCAAAGGTAGTCAAAAAGTTTTGCTCAAAGTTTGAAAAGAAAAAAAAAAGTTGCTAGTATTTAAAGAATACATATTGTCACCTTGACAAAAGTGTAAAGCAACAGGAAAAAGAAAAGAAAAGAAAAGAACACCTTGTGTCTATAAAAGATGTCAAAAGAAAAATACATAGTCAATTCTCTAAAGAAACTCAAAAGAAAAAATCAAGGCTATTCAAGTATCCAAAATGAAAGTATAAGTTTACAAAAATTACGCTTGAACTAAGGACGGGGTTCTAGGATTAAAAGTGAGATACTTTTAGGTATCTTAACATTAGGAACTACACTTGGCTGAGTAAAGGCGAGGGGAAGGTTTCACTCAATTTTTGGGTTTATTCTTGTGTCTCCCTACTCGAAAGTTGAAAACGAAAAAGTAGAAATTAAATTGTACTTAGAGGTTAAGCTCAAGGTGGAAAGTTCTTATGTTTTGTGACTTAAAATTGGATCAATTTTACACACCGCACTTGTAGTGTTTTTGTAATTTTATTGGTTTTTTAATTTTGTGTGATTTTTGATTTTTGAATTTTGTTTTGGTTTGTTTTATATTTTTCAAAATTTTGAGCTTTGTTCTGATTTTATTGCATCATTTGGTATTAATTGCATCATTTGAAATCTTTCAAATTCTTGTAATTTATTTACATCATTTGGTATTTGGTATCTCTTTTTAAGTTTTGAATTGCATTAGTAGTTAATCATTTGGTATCATTTTGTTACTAGTCTTGGTTCGTAAGGAGAATACTTTACTTCTACTAATTTGTGAGTTCTTTTGAAGTAAACATGTTTTCACATTAAGGAGAAGCATCACAATCCAAGAGAGATCAAGAATACTTCAAATCTTTGCTCAAAGAACACACAAAAGTATTTGAAGAGGTTATAAAAGAATTGGCCATGAAAGTTGACAAACTTTCTGCCTCAAAGGTAAATCCACATTCCAAATCTTCTACATCCAAAGATAAAGGCATCCTTGATTCACCATAAAAAGAAGAACTTTGGGATGAAAGATGGGATGAGCCAACAATGTATAGAAGAGGCCGTAGAAGAGGTGAATTCTTAAGAGGGAGAGGACAAAATTTTGTACCTCAAAGAATGAGAAACAATGAACACTATGAGGAAGAGTTCGATGATGAACCGAGAAGTGAAAGAGGAATGCATGATGAAGAGTTTCAAGAAGAGATACCAAGGAATAGGCAATCATATTGGCCTAAGGTTACATTTTCACAATTTAATGGTAAGGTTGACTCGAAGCATACATATTGTGGGAGAAAATAATGGATTCTCTTCTAGTTGTGAGCAACTACCAAGAGGAAGATTGGGTCAATATAACATCTTCAGAGTTAACATATTATGCCCTCCATTGGTGGGATTATTTTACTCAATAGCAAAGGAAAAATTGAGAGCTACCAATCACTCATTGGGATAATATGAAGATGATCATAAAAGATACATACCTCCAAGCTACACAAGATCAATTCTCAACCTTCTTTAGAAGTTTGTTTAAGGAACAAAGAGTGTCGAAGATTATGCAAGAGAATTTGAGAATATCCAAATTATTAGTGGCATACATGGGGAAGAAGAAATCACCATGTCAAAATTCATAAGTGACTTGAATCCTAAGATTGCAAGAATAGTTGAGCTTCATCATTACTTGACAATGGATGAGTTGATACATAAGGCTACCTTAGTAGAATCTAGAATGAAGAATGAAAAAAGCCGAGGTTACACCACAACCAATCAAGGTTGGAGAGGTATTAGCCGAATCGTATCAAGTGCTAAAGCCAAACGTAAGTCCTCAAATGAGAGTAAGGTATAATCTAAACCTTTTTCTAATCCTTCAACTGTTTTTAAAGTTCCTTGTGCAAATGCTACTAAGAAACCTCCAACCAAGGAGATTACTTGTTTTAAATGTCAAGGCAAAGGTCATATGCAATCTCAATGTACTAATTTTAGAACTATGATTACATTAGAAGATGGAACGATTGTGCAGAAGGAAGAAGAAGATGAAGTTGCCGAAATTGAGGCTCAATAAATTGGCCAAGCGGAGGAAATTAAGAGTGGCAGATGAACAAAATGCATGTGAAGAAAGTTCTTGCTTCATGACCAAGAAGGTACCCGAATTCCCTACATCATCCCAAGAAGATAACCTTGTGAGACCTCTCAAAACAGGAGCTAATATCCAAGGTCTAGTTGAGCAAAGGAATAACATTTTTCACATAAAATGTGAAGTTGGCAATATTACATGTTTGTTTATGATTGATAGTTGAAGTGAAAATAATCTTGTTTTTGGCCAACTTGTGACTTTCTTACACTTACATAAGGCCGAACACCCTAAACCTTATAAGTTGCAGTGGCTCAACGATAGTGGCAAAGTTGAAATAACCAAACAATGTGTAATGCGATTCGTTATTGGTGAGTATGATGACTTTGCAAGGTTTGATGTAGTGTCCATGAATGCAGCACGTGTGATTCTTGGAAGACCATGTCAATTTGACCGCAAAACAAGACATGATGGACACACCAATAGGTATTACTTCAACTATAGTCCTAAAGAAATTGTTCTAAAACCTTTATCTCGTGCGCAGGTTAGACGAACTTGAAGAGATGAGGCAAGCTAGAACAAGAGAGGAAGATACACTCCAAAGTTCTGAAAATGGTAAAAGAAAAAGAGGAGCAAGAATGCGGGTTACAAAGCATAAGAGTTGTAGTGATCCAAGCTCAACCGATTACAGTTCAGAAGATGAGTATTCACCGAAGACTAAGACCAATAGTACTCCCGCAGAGAAGTGTTGGACTGATCCACCTACTCAAAGGTCCAACAATGAGCTAGATTCATATGATTGTCCACAACAATCCGACTTCGAGTCTAGTGTGAATTTTTGTCCTAACATTGGAATGTGTGGACTAGCTTTTAAGACGAATTCCATTCGAATTGTATCAAAGGAAGAATTTCCAAGAAAGGAAGAAAAGTCCCAACAAAGGCCACAGAGGCATCAAGTGTCGACTTCAGTAAAGAGGGAGCTTTCCTTTCACCCTACTTTTGCATTATTTAAAAGCATTTGTGATTTACAATTTTGCATGCGCAGAGTGGGAATAAAGGGTTAATTTTGCAAGATTACAAAGTTATTGCTAACTTTAGTTAAAGAATGAAAGATAGTTTCTTAGAGCATCAAGATAATGCTTCTAGTTTATTTTCTAACAATGTTGAAATGTTTGGTTTTAGGAACCTCAACCATGCAAAGGAAATGGAGAGTTACTACATCAAAGAAGCCAAGCTATTTGTTCCACAATCTAGCTTGAGAGAACTACTTGTTCGTGAGGCTCGTAGTGGAGGTTTGATGGGACATTTTGGTGTCTTTAACACCTTAGATGTTCTTCAAGAGCATTTGTATTATCCAAACATGAGAAAAGATGTAGCAAAGATATGTGAAAGGTGCATTTAATGCGAAAAGGCGAAGAACACCTTGAAACCGCACGGATTATCCAAGCCATTGCTGATTCCTACACACCATTGGGTTGATTTGTCTATGGATTTTATCCTAGACTCAACAAAACAATGCTTGTCCCCAAGCATGACTCAACACTAAACAATAATCACAAAACAAACACACACAACAACTTGGCTTCTCAATATGCAATCTGTAACTAAGCAAGATTTGCAATCCACATAGGAGTTTTCATAGCATCAAGCATTTGTAATGACTATACCACTTCCTCATAACTTCCCAAACTCAAATAACACATAAAAGTGACA
The DNA here is from genome assembly GCA_030378225.1 of Knoxia roxburghii. Lineage (NCBI taxonomy): Eukaryota > Viridiplantae > Streptophyta > Magnoliopsida > Gentianales > Rubiaceae > Knoxia > Knoxia roxburghii. Next base: position 34,829,171 of record CM059420.1, on the reverse strand, counting down.
ACCACCTCACCGGTAATCTCTCATGCACTCAAAAGTGTTTCAAGGACATTTAAGCACTCAATTCATCACATAGCATGTTCTTGCCATAAGCTTGCAAAATTATCACATTACTATCACTCAAATAAATCAAAGTACAAATCAAAAGGTCTTCATCAAGGGTCATCATGGGGCTCAGGACAAGGTAGGATAAACAAGGATTAAACCAAGGCTAAAGTCATGAAAGAAAGAACACACTTGATTGTTAACTTTCAACCATCTTACCGAGAATGACCCATGCAAAACACTAGTAACTCACCAAGAATTTCAAACTTTGCTCTTTCCACAATTTCCAATTTTTTTTTTCTTTTTTTTCTAGCCACACAAATTCATTTAAATTTGTTTATACTGGCTCTTTTTCTTTCTTGTCTTTTTTTTTTTTTCTTCAATTTTTTTTTTTTTTTTTTTTTTGGTAAGAGCACAACTTATCCTTAATGAGTTACTATTGCCTTACAATGTCCGCCTTCAAACCACAAACCCAAGTTAACAACCAAGTATATACTTCTTTCAATAACTAGGGAAGAAGAGCAAGCTAAACACAGGCCTAGGTTTAATTTAGTGGCTTTAAAATCAAAGAATCAGGTCCAAGCTTCGAAAAGGTTAACTAAGGGTAAGCATTGAAGGTTGGATTTTTAGCAAGCCAAATTTGGTTATCCTATTGCCTTTATCCTTTTTGTACTTCAAATTCACAAGCAATGGTAACATGTATAACAAAGCAAGTTCTAGAATATGCAAACTATGTGTGAAACACTCTAAAGAAAAACAATTGAGCACAAGAAAGAATTGTTGCTCATTAAGGCCCAAAATCTCACTTTATATGGCTTTTGGTGTCACTCCAACATGCATCATCATTTGAGTTATCACAAAGAAGAGTTATAGTCATCCAACACCAAACACTACTAATTCTTCCTACATTTCATCCTTATCTTACCTAAATCACACATTGCCTATCAATTATCCACACAAAACATAAAACAAAACATACTTAAAACAAAGCAACCAAAATAACACCCCCCCACACCTAAAATCTACATTGTCCTCAATGTAGACAATAAGTATGAAGTCAACAAGCAACGCATAAAAAAAAAAAATAACTAGACACTAAATTGAATTACTAAACAAAATTAAAGTATGGAGGAAACTCCCTATGGTGGAGGAGCTGCTGGATTGAGGCCGACTCGATCACACAAGGCCTGGAGAGTTGCTTGATGGATGGCTAAAACCTCCTGAATGCTATTAAGCTGGGCTTGGAGAGCTGTGAATTGCTCCTTGGTCACGAAGGGAGAATCGTCTTGTTCGTCCTCGGATTCACCTGCATGAGAAGAACTGGCATGCGTGCTCGGGAATGGTTTTCCCGGCGAAAGAAACTCATATGAATCACCTTTACAAACAATGAGTTGCATGCGTAATAAATTAGGCAAATTCAAAGGCACTACAGGACGAGCCACATGCAAAGGATTATGCTGTAAATCCAAAACCTTTAAATTAACTGCCAAATGGGTTATTAACGACCCCAAGGTTAACCCCCTGCCCTTACGGTTATGAGAAGCTCTCAATTGATGCACAAAAGTATAAGCAAAGCACACACGTTTCCGCTGAAGCATGCGAGTAATTAAAAATAATTCGTGTGTGGTGATTATGTTCGCCTGATCCTTTCTCCCTGCTAAACTATAGCCCAGGAATCTATGGCACAATCTTAATACAGGATCCTCAAAGAAATAATCACAGACTGTGCTGGGCTTAAAAATATCCAAAGATTTAGGAGCTAATTTTCTCCATTCAGCAATACATTCAGAAGGGTAAAAACCTTGTGGAACATCTAACTCACAGGAAGTATAAGCCTCAGATTTCGACTCACTGTCAGAAATAAACCCCATGGCTATATCAAATTGCACCAAAGACATCTGAAAACACTTATTCATCAATTGAAAACTTATAACATTTGGTGAATCCAGAGTAAAGTTCTGCTTTGGAGGTTTATATTCTAAACTCGCATGAAATTCCCTTGTTAATTCAACATAAGCAGGCAAGGATAAATTGAAATATTCTTCCCAACCAATTCCCTCAAACATTGCCCGCACGGTATCATAAACATTCAACTTATGCAAAGCTTCCAAATCAAAACATTTACACTTATAAATACTTTTGGAAGAAAGCAGTTTATACTTCTCCTGGTGACTGGATTTAGCAAATTTTACCTTGAATAAATGAGAGTCGGAAGGGGGCAGAGTATTGGGTCCTGAGGTGGTCTTCCTACGTCCTTTCCTCGTTTTGTCTGCTCCTTGTGATTTATCGGCCGGCAACCTAGTCCGTTTAGGTGGCGGCGGCTCTGGTACATCGCTGTCTGAGGATGAAACGGCGGCAGCCGAATGCCCAGTTGAAGTCGCGGCAGTGGACGTGTGGGAAGGACCTGGAGTGTCCGCCGGCCGCTTGGCTTGGGGCCCGCGAACAGGAACTAGCACCCGAGCGGACCGAACCGACAGCGACGGTAATGACGAAGGCGTGTCTTCCAGCTCCAATGAAGTGGACTCCACCCGTGGTGGCCGGTTGGCTTTTGCCTTCTTGCGAACCATACTTCGCTTAGAGATGGCTGGGACGGTCCGAGGAAGAGAAAAGCGGGAAAAGTGGCGAGGTGGGCGCTGGGCAGAAGAGCGGTGGCGACAGCAGGGAGAAGGTCGGGAGGTGTGACCGCGGAGCAGAGGGATGGGCGGCCGTTGGCGTGTGGTGTGCGGCACCGACGAAGGATGGCTAAGGCGAAAAAAAAAACTAATGAGTCGCCCGTCCTCTGCCAAACCGGAACGGGGGTGCGGCTGAACGGAACCGAGATAGGAAGAGAGAAGGAGGGTGCTGTTGGGGCCGGAAAAGATGGCCGGGCGGCTGGGGCAGAGCAGAGAGGCGAGCCGGTGGTGTGACGACAGCAGTGAGATGGGCGGCTGGTGTGGAGGCGGAGCAGAGGAGAAGAAAAAAAATAAAGGCTGCTAGGGTTGGGAATTAGAAAAAAAATGCAAAGAGGGAAAAAAAAACGCCAGACTTTTTTTTTTTTTTTTTTTTTTTAAACTTAACAGGAGAACCTTAGTCAACATGCCCATGTGAGAAGGAAACTTGTATTCTGTTTGAGACCCGAAAAATTTTTAAGAAACACAAAAGTGATTGACATGGGCATGTCACAAGAAAACTTGTATTCTGTTGGTGAACCAAAAATTCTTTAAAAACACAACAGATTTTTGACATGGGCATGTCACAAGAAAACTTGTATTCTGTTGGTGAACCAAAAATTCTTTAAAAGCACAACAGATTTTTGACATGGGCATGTCACAAGAAAACTTGTATTCTGTTGGTGCTCCTGCTCCTCAAACCTAAAAAAAAAAAAAAAAAAAAAATGATAAAAATTAAATCAACCTAAATGAAAAGAATGATAAAAATTTTGGGTTGCCTCCCAACAAGCGCCTTTCTTTTATGTCTTTGGCTAGACACAGTTATGCTTCTAACTAATCCACATACCATGGCTGAAATAATGTAATCTCCTCCACATGCTCAATAATATCATTATCAAGAAAAGGTTTAAGTCTATGACCATTAACACAAAACACTTTGCCTGATTTTAAACTTTGAATTTCAATCATGCCAGAAGGAGAAATACTTACCACCAAATACGGGCCATGCCATCTTGACTTTAACTTACCCGGCATGAATTTCAACTTGGAATCAAATAGAAGCACCCTCTGACCAACCACAAAGTCTTTTTTTCTCAGCAGTTTATCATGTATGATTTTGGTCCTTTCCTTGTACAACTGCGAGTTGTCATACGCCTCTAATCGAATTTCTTCCAATTCTTGCAGCTGTAGTTTCCTTTCCATCCCAATCTCCTTTGCATCCATATTGAACTGTTTGACTGCCCAAAAAGCACGATGTTCTAGCTCAACAGGTAAATGACACATTTTTCCGAAAACTAACCTGTACGGAGACATTCCAATGGGCGTTTTGTATGCTGTTCGATACGCCCACAAGGCATCTTCCAACCGTAAACTCCAATCCTTCCGACTAGGATTCACTGTCTTCTCCAAAATACTCTTTATCTCACGGTTGGATATTTCAGCTTGCCCGTTGGTCTGTGGGTGGTACGCGGTGGACACGCGATGATTTACGCCATATCTCCTCATCAATGCCTCGACTTGTCGATTGCAAAAATGTGTCCCCTGGTCACTTATGATCGCTTTTGGCACTCCAAACCGATTGAAAATGTTAGACTTAAGGAATCCTGTAACAACTTTAGCGTCATTAGTTTGGGTAGCTTTCGCTTCTACCCATTTCGATACATAATCGACAGCAAGCAAAATATACAGCTTTCCACATGAGCTTGGAAATGGTCCCATAAAATCCATGCCCCATACATCAAAAATTTCGCAAAATAACATGGGAGTCTGAGGCATCTCATTTCTAGATGATAAATTTCCTACTCTCTGGCATTTATCACATCTCTTGCAAAAATCATAAGCATCCTTAAATAAAGAAGTCCAATAAAACCCACAGTCTAACACTTTCCTAGCAGTTCTTTTTGGGCCAAAATGACCACCACATGCATGAGAATGACAAAATTCAAGCACAGAATGTATTTCATGATTAGCCACACACCTCCTAACTACTTGGTCAGAACAAATTTTCCACAAGTAAGGCTCATCCCACACATAATGCTTAAATTGAGCTTTCAATTTTTTCTCTGGTAAACATTCATAGTGGGAGGAAACTTACCACTTGTCAAGTAGTTTACTATATCGGCATACCATGGTTCTTTACCTTGCAACGTCCACAGCTTCTCCTCTGGAAATAACTCTGCGATGGGTTTGGAGTCCTCCTCGCGCACTAAACGGCTGAGGTGATCAGCAACTGAGTTGTCCGCACCCTTCCTGTCCTTTATTTCCCAATCAAACTCTTGTAGTAGATGAATCCATCGAATGAGCCTCGGCTTTGATTCCTTCTTTGACAACAAGAATTTTAAGGCTGCATGATCAGAATATATGACCACTTTAGAACCTAGCAAATAAGAACGAAATTTTTCAAAAGCAAAAGCAATCGCTAAAAGTTCTTTTTCGGTGGTGGTATAATTGCACTGTGCTGAGTCAAGGGTTTTAGAGGCATAATAAATGACGTGACTCTGTCTTCCACTTCTTTGTCCAAGCACAGCCCCCACAGCATAGTGGCTGGCATCACACATCAGCTCAAAAGGCAGTTCCCAATTGGGGGGTTGAATTATTGGAGTTGACGTGAGTAACTCCTTTAATTTCTGAAAAGCCTTCTTACACTCCTCCCCAAATTCAAAGGGCACATCATTCTGCAGTAACCGTGACAAGGGTTGTGTGATCTTCGAGAAATCCTTAATAAAGCGTCTATAAAACCCTGCATGACCAAGAAAACTTCGAATTTCTCGAACGTTAGTAGGATAAGGCAAACTAGCAATCAAATCAATTTTAGCCTTATCCACTTCTATTCCTCTTGATGATACCACATGGCCTAATACAATTCCCTCTCTCACCATGAAGTGACACTTTTCATAATTCAACACCAAATCCTTTTCAATGCATCTTTGTAAAACTAATGACAAGCTTTCCAAACATTGGTCAAACGAGTCACCATACACAGTAAAATCATCCATGAAAATTTCAATGCATTTTTCAAGAAAATCTGAAAATATACTCATCATGCATCTTTGAAAAGTTCCCAGAGCATTACACAAACCAAAGGGCATGCGCCTATATGCAAATGTACCAAATGGACAAGTAAAGGTAGTCTTATCTTGGTCATCCGGAGCTACCGCTATTTGGAAGTACCCGGAATACCCATCTAGATAGCAAAAGAAATCCTTACCTGCCAAACGTTCCAACATTTGGTCAATAAAAGGAAGTGGAAAGTGATCCTTCCTTGTAGCCGCATTTAACTTCCTAAAATCTATGCACATGCGCCAACCTGTCTGCAACCTCATGGGAACCAACTCATTAGCCTCATTTTTAACCAATTGAAATCCCGACTTCTTAGGTACAACATGAACCGGGCTAACCCATTTACTATCAGAAACAGAATAAATAATTCCTGCATCAAGTAATTTAATTATTTCCTTCATCACTACCTCTTTCATTGCAGGATTTAATTTCCTCTGAGCTTCTCTGACAGGTTTCGAGTCTGCTTCAAGAAAAATGCGATGCATGCAGATGGACGGACTAATTCCCTTGATATCTGTTAGTGTCCACCCTATGGCTGTTCTGTTGTCCCGCAATACTCTCAGCAACTTCTCTTCTTGCACCTCAGTGAGGCCTTTTGAAATGATCACGGGCAATGTGTCAAGCTCTCCCAAGTAAACATACTTGAGATGACTCGGCAATGTCTTCAACTCTAACTTGGGTGCCTGTACCACAGAAGGTAAAACTCTTTCAGAAGATGAAGGCAATTCCAAAAAATTATTTGCAAACCTTGGTGGCAACTCAGGATTGGCATGAAACGCCATTATCGCCTCAATTACAGCTTCACTCATGTCTCTGTGAGTGTCATTTTCCTGCAAACTATGCTGTAACACAAAGTTCAGCTCATCAAGCATCAGATTAAACTCTATCTCTTCTTGCACAATAGCATCAACTAAGCTAACATTAACAAAATACTCGGAGTCAGGTGGATATTTCATAGCTTCATACATGTTGAATTGCACTTTCTCACCATCAAACTCAAAAGTAAAAATGCCAGCATCAACATCAATTTTTGTTTTGGCAGTTTTCATGAATGATCTTCCTAACAACAAAATATCAGGATTTATAACATGTTCATCATTCATGTCAAGGATGTAAAAGTCAGCAGGAAAAATTAATTTATCGCATTTTACTAAGACATCCTCCACTACCCCTTCAGGATATATCATTGATCTATTTGCTAATTGCACTATTACATTTGTGTCTTTAAGAGCTCCAATCTTTAACTTCTTAAAAAGAGATAAAGACATCACATTAATTGAAGCACCTAAATCCAGCATAGCTGCTTCTATTACCCTTCACCCAATAACACATGAAATAGCAAATATACCTGGGTCTGTGCATTTTTGAGGCAATTTCCGCTGAAGTACTGAAGATACATTCTCATTAACATACACTTTACCTTCCGGTCGCCTTTTCCTAGTCAAAAGTGACTTCAAGAATTTTGCATACCTCGGGATTTGACCTATGGCTTCCATCAAGGGTATGTTGATTGTCACCTTTCGAAACACATCTAGAACCTCATCATCACTGTACTCCTTCCTCGTTGGTGCCAACCTGCCAGGAAAAGGTGGAACTAAACTTTCAGTATTTTTCTCAGGAGATTTAGAACTTACCACTTGTTCGTTCTTCTCTTCAATCTCCACTTCCTCCTTTGATTCATGTGAAGATGCTTTGGCAGCTGGAATGGGAACTGGGAGGTCTGGTAACTCTTTCCCACTCCTCAGGGTCATGGCACTAACATTCTCCATTGAGCTCGATCCCGCTTGAGATGGAAGTTTCCCATTTGCTCTGTCCCTCTGATTCATTTGAGTGGCCAATTGTGAGACTTGCTTCTCCAAATTCCTAATAGCTGCTTGAGACTGTTGTTCACGTGTTTGCTCCCTCTCAACCATTCCATTCACAGTCATCGTTAAATTCTTAATCATTTCTTCCATGGAAGGTCCTGAAGCATTTCCCTGTGCAGGAGCTGGGTTCCTCATTTGAGGTTGAGGCTGTGGATGTGGTTGTAAACCAGGCTGCTGAAATCCAGGTTGCTTATAACTGAAATTCGGGTGATTTCTCCATCCCGGATTGTAGGAATTACTATACGGATCATACTTCCTTTGAGGAACCTGAATCCCGCCCACAGCATTTACTAATTCACCTTCCTGCATAACATGACAATCCTCTGAAGTGTGTCCTTGCATTGCACAAATACCACACACCTTAACTGACTGCAACTGTCCGACTGCTAACTGACGCACCACACTAGTCAGTTCAGCAATTTGATTTTCTATACTTGGAGTACCGACCTCATTCACTCTTCTAGTGACTGGTTCTGCTCTCCTATAGAACTGCTGTGAGGTCTCCGCCATTACTGAAATCAACCTGCGCGCCTCTGTAGGAGTCTTGTTCATAAGTGCTCCTCCACTCGCTGAATCAATTTTATCTCTGTCAAGCTCAGATAACCCCTCATAAAAATATTGGATCAGCAGCTGCTCTGGGATCTGATGCTGAGGACAGCTTCTACACAAATCACTGAATCTCTCCCAATATTCGTACAAGCTCTCTCCACTGTATTGTCGGATACCACATATATCCTTCCTGATGTTCGAAGCCCGAGATGCAGGGAAAAACTTCTCCAAAAACAGCTTCTTCAGATCATTCCATGTGGTGACTGAGCCTGCGGGTAACCCAAATAACCAATGCTTTGCCTTGTCCTCCAAAGAAAAGGGAAAAGCCCGCAACTTAATCTGCTCTTCAGTGACATTTTCGTAGCTCACTGCTGAACAGACGATGTGAAACTCCATCAGATGCTTGTGGGGATCCTCGCCTGTCAAACCACGAAATTTAGGAAGTAAATGAATCGTACTAGATTTTAATTCAAATCTAGGTGTATTATCAGGAAGAGCAATGCATAAAGATTGTGGGTTGGCATCAGGAGTTGCCAGCTCCCTTAAGGTGCGGTCTGCCATTGGTGTTGCAACCAACTCTTCCTCCACTTCAGGAACTTGAATCTCTTCTTGTTCGTCAACTGGTGGAGCCCCAGATGTTGACTCAGCCAGTTGCTCTCTTTGTTTCTTCTCTTTGGTGTTCCTCTTTGCAGTCTTCTCTATCTCTGGGTCAAAGACGAGTTTGCCTGTACGAGAAGAGCGAACCATAAAAAGGAACAAAAAATTCTGATAAAATTAAAAACACTAAACCGTGCTCCCCGGAAACGGCGCCAAAATTTGATGGGTCGTCAACCAATCAAAAATAATTACCTACTCGACACAGAATAAAATAGCAAGCAGTGAGTAGGATCGTCTCCACAGGAAGCAGGGTAGTGAATTAATTAAATCAGAAATGGTAACCAAAAAGGGGGGTTTTTTGAGAATTTAATCTACTTAAATAAACTTCAATTAAAATTAATGAAGAAAACGAAATAAATTGGCTTAAATCTAATTTAGGAAATGATCTAGTCAAAGGAATTGTTTCCACCCTGATGTGATAAATTGATCCTCGATGCACAAATTTTCCCAATTAGCCTTGATTATATTGGTTTTCCCTGTTGGAACCTCCTAACAGTTCAGTCCTATAAATTTATCCCAGCAATTAAGGAACCTCCGTTAATTGCATCTATAATCGAATATCCGTCCTGGAACCTCCTAGAACATTGATTTCGATAGTCTAGGACCCAATTCAATTTACAATTAATCAAACCTTGGTTAATTGCACGTTGATTAATTATTCTCTTCAAAACGCTAACCTACGTACCACGTGATTAGTTGAATTGAAACTCTTAGGAATATCGAACCTCGTGTATTCGAGTTGACTAGACTACCTAGGAAGAATTGAATGCTACCAGCTATTCAATTAATGCCAAATAATCTAACATACGAAACGGAGAATAATTAAATAATCAAAACTCAATTGATATTAAGAACAATTGATCTCACAATTTAATTCACATCTAGGGTGTAATTCCTCCGACTAGAATTAAAGGTTTAGCTACTCATAATTGAATTAAAAACAAAACTAATAATATTAAACAATTTTTCCATGAAGAATAAAGCAGGAAAAATACTACTCAAATGTTGTGTGAAGTCTTCGCACCAAGCGCAGCTCCAGTGGCCACCAAGTCTGCCGACTTCCCACACCAAAATTCTCCAAAACTAAAGTCAAAGATAGCTCCAGGAAAACCTACGTTTTTGGTTTATATATCCTACTCCACATACGGGCCCACAAGTAAGTATATATAATTATTCCCAATTAAGTTTGGACACTAATTAAAATAAACTGATTATAAAACCCAAAATAAATCTTGGGTCTCAACCCACAGCCCACTTTAATAGATCTCCCTTTGCAGTTTCTTTTTTTTTTTTTCTTTCCTTCAATCCAGCCCACTTCTTCCAAAATTTGCCAAAATCTCTTTTCTTTGCTCTCCTTCAACAAATCTCCTCTGCAAGTAAAATTAGCCTATTAGCTCATTAAATCCCTCAAAATAGCCATCAAATTGCATTCCATCCACCACTTAATTTCCAGCTTATCATAGACCTCCCAAGAACATCTCAAGGTAATGATTCCATCATTGTGATTGTTGATAGATTTTCTAAGATGGCACATTTTCTACCTTGTAGGTAGACGAACGATGCTAAGGAAATAGCCAACCTGTTCTTCAAAGATGTAGTGAGACTACACGGCGTTCCAAGCATCATTGTTAGTGATCGTGATGTTAAGTTCCTTAGCCTGTTTTGGAAGACATTGTGGAGCAAGCTAGGAACTAAGTTGTTGTTCTTGACTTCAAGTCATCCACAGACTGATACCAGACGGAAGTGATCAACCGAACATTAGGTGTATTACTGAGAAGTTTGATCAAGAATAACTTGAATCAGTGGGAGGATGTTTTGCCAATGTGTGAGTTTGCATACAACCGAACTACACACACATCCACAAGTTTTTCACCTTTTGAGCTAGTTTATGGATTTCAACCACAAATGCCCTTAGATTTGCTACTGAATCCAACTAAAGAAGTTGCAAGTCTAGATGTGAGAAGAAATCCAAGCTAATCAAGAACATCCATGAGCAAGCAAGGTTAGAGCTGATGAAGAAGCAAGAGAACTTTGCTAGAGTTCAAAGTTATGGCATTAAGAAAGTGATATTTGAGCTTGGAAATTGGTTTGGGTACATCTGAGAAAAGCAAGGTTTCATCAAGAAATGAACAGTAAGTTAACTCCTAGAGGAGATGGTCCTTTCTAAGTGGTTGAAAGAGTCAACGAGAATGCTTACAAACTTGATCTAAGAGGTGAAAAAAGAGTACATGGTACATTCAACGTTTGTGGTCTTACACCTTTTGAGTTCAATGAAGGCCTTGATTCGAGGTCAAATCATTTTCAAGAGGCAGAAGATGATGTGATCCTAGGCTCACCTAAAGGTAACTCTACACCTTCTTCTTATGGTTATCCTAGTAGCACCTACCAAAGAGATTCATTGGTAGACATTCAAGGTCCAATGACAAGATCATGACGAAGAAGGTTAAAGTAAAGCTTAATTTGATGGTTCATGAGAATTATAGCAAAGAAGTTATTTTCAAGGATGATCTCAAGCCCGGAAATTATCATATTAAGTGTTTATTTGGATCAAGGCAACACTTGAAGGTGATGGAAGATGTGGCCGAACTATGCAGCCTAATTTCGGCTACCTCAATTGGTTTTCTCGGGCTATTTTAGTTATTTTGAGTTTTGGGATCTTTAAGGGGCTTTGTAGTCCTTTAAGGATAATGTTTACCCTTAAATAGGGTCCATATTTGTCCAAGGCCAGTCGAGTTCAAGCCCATCTAAAGGTACAAGTCCATCATGAAGATTCTTGAAGTTACTTGCATGAGAAGGCATCTAGAAGGTTGAAGATTTGGAAGCCTTGTGCGTGTGTAGGGAAGGGAGCGGCTACCCTATTTTATTTCTAGCCTAATTGGAGTTAATTTCAGTAGATTTATGTTAAAAAAGGTTTAGTATTGAAGGAACAATCAAGAATAAATCATTCCTTATTTTCCTTAAAGTGATTGTAAGCATCTTCAAAGATTAGAAAATTTTCCTAAAACTAGTTTCCTAATCTTTAGAGATTGATTCCATGTCTTGCTTTTCAAGACATAGAATTCGGCCACCTACTAGTATAAATAGGGGCCTTGTGCTTCATTGTAAGACACACTTTTTGCATATTACAATACAACTTTGAGAAGATTTCTCTTTTGAAACATTCGAGCTTTTTCTTTGTTTAATGCGTTAATCAAAACCCCTAACTTCAGCAATAGTTGAGTTAGGAAATATTGTGGTGTCATTCTACCATAATTCTTGTGAGAATTCTTCCCCCTAACACTTATTCCGCAATCCCTTAGAGGTATTAACAACACTTTCCTAAACAAACACTGTCTTCAGAGCAATCTGGATTCCGCATCATTTGGTATCAGAGCCCAGCTGTTGTTCAAGGAGAGAAGAAGGAGTGTTCTTTTCAAAAGAAAGAACCTCGCGTTATTTCTTCCACATCTACCAATTCACAAGTCGGAAGACTCAATTGGTTAAACTAAGTCAGAAGAGGCTAGATCCCAATTGCCCATAGTCCAACGATGGTTATGTGAATTCTTGTCCTCGAGACGGAGCCCCCCATTCTTTGAAGAGAGTTTTTCGAAATTCTTAACAATGTAATATTGATCGAGTCAATCCGAAGTTTGCTTGGTGTTCAAAGTTGGAGGAGACCGGGATATCAACCGTCTTCAAAGAATATATCCATCAAACAAGGTAAAAACACTTAGCTCAACGTAGGAAAACTAGTGAAGGTTAAAAAAATTGATATGAAAAAAAAAAGTTTGAAAGAGATTTGATAGAGGTTTTGGGAGTAAAATAGATTTTTATATTTAAAACTTGAAAGCTCGCTCCCCAGCCTAACAAATTTTTTCTCATTTTTGTAAGGCGTAAATAAAGCGAAATAAAGGTTTAAGTAGAACAACATCGTTTTACTTAAACCCTTCGTTTGATTTATGCCTTTTTTATTGAGCAAAATAGCTTAACTAGAACAAAATCGTTTTACTTAATTCATTCCCAGGGACTGTCATTTATTTTTTTTCTCCAAGGAACGGTCATATATATATATATATATATATATATGTTTTCTATATCTCGTTCGAATATTTATCTTTTGATAAAGAATGAAATAATCTTTCTAATCAATTTTATAAATAGACCTAAATCCATTTTTAGTCTCTTATAACAGAGGTTATTCTATTTTTGGTCCCTCTTAAATTTTAGTCACCAATTTTAGTCGCACATATATTTGTTTTTACAGTTTTAGTCATTATCTTTCGAAAATATCATTGACTAAGGGGTAAACTATTAGAGTTAATTCAGGGTATTTTTGTAAAAAAATAACTAGAATTGTACAAAAAAAAAATTTAAGTGAAATTAAAATTTGTGACTATAACTTAAGGAATACCAAATATAAAATAATTCATGTCCAGGGAATTAGAAGATGAAAGAATAGAAAGGGGAGCTGTGATTCAAAACCGAAAGAATTAGAAGATGAAAGAATAGAAAGATTACCTCATCAGCTGTAATAATAATAGCCTTGATATGCTGTCAATGTCCAGGGAAAAAAACAAACACATCGTAATCAAAATGTTGTTAGTGACAAGAGGGGACGACAAAAAATTGTTGACATATTGAAAATATATACCCAATGAGAGTAGCATATAAGGTGAATGCATGATTGCGTACTTATTGACGTCCGTCACCATCTCCTCGTGGCAAAAACCATCCATGGCGGATCCAGCTCCAATATCCGCCATTACCCTTCTCGACCCATTTCCCCACCTTCCAATTACATCCTAAAGCACGAGGAATTTTTAGTTTTGGGAGGAAGGAAAAGGGTTCGCGAGAGAAAGGAGGATGAACATTGTTTTGAGAAATTTATGCTGCATATTGTTCAAGTCGTATGAGTCAACGTTGCTGTGCTGCTCTGTCAAATTCCTAAGCAGGTTTAATTTGTTATTCATACATATGTACTTCTAAATTCATTTTCTTATATGGTAATCTGTAATATTTCAATATCTTAAAACGTTATGCTACTCTTGTTGAGATGCAGTCGATTTTTAATCAACCAACTTGGACAACATATAGATAATTAGGTAGGCTATTTCTAATGCTAATAAATTAGTACCTTATCGGGTTTATTTTGTCTCTTTTTTATATGGCAGATAGCTTGCGAACCCCTTGTCCAAAAGGCTTTGGTAATAATCGGCAAACAGCCCCCGCCCCCAACACTAACACTTGAAGGTGATATTTCTCTACTTTCTTATCAGCTCATTAACCATGCTTTTACTGGGATAAATCTTTCCTCAAATGTTCTTGCAATCAAGGCAAACATATTGGTCTATTTTATTAGTCGAAATGTTTTTTTTTTCCCTCTTATAATAAAGGTGATTTCACTTTTGGCCTCTTGATGAACGATCATACTAACAAAAATAAATTTATTTATCATTGAAAATAACTTGAGAGACCGATCGGATTGGATATCCTATATTGAATGCTCGTTGATATGGATTAAAAGTCAAAAGAGGAGCTGTATACCTTACACAAGAAGAAGGCCTACTCGGCCTAGGCTACACAAGCTATTATCAAAAGAGAAGCCTACTACCTGCTAGAGATTACTTTACACCAAAGAGAGACTTCACAAAATTCCCCGACTCCAAGCGAAACAGTAATAGATTGCGCAGTAACCGTCCATTTTCCAGTGCCTTTCATCCTTGTTTTATCCAAAATCTTGTCGACCAACTCCCCATGGCCACTCTCTGAATCTTTCACTAGAAATTTATCCGCTGTAATCTCCATCGAGAATTACTAAAAAATATCAGCCAACTAAGAATTACTCAAGCCACTAGCATTTTTCAATATATTCTTCAAATATTAGTGCATGTCCCCAAAAAACTCAATCCCATAATGAAATTAACACTAGCTGAACTTTCAATTTCTTCGGGCAACTAATTCAGCTGCAACTAATCTAGCTGAGTTCCTAAAGAAACAAACAAGATAAAGGAAACCTCCCACTCTTTACACATTACTCAAGAGCTTCTTTATCTTAGCTATATAAATGCAAACCATCAAAGCTTCAAAACGGCCCTCCCCATCACAAACAAACCCAAATTAACAAGGGTTGGTGAGAAACAAGAGAACTACTCCTCAACCATCCATGTCCCTAAATTCCATTTAATTGACTTCCTCCTCTGCTAGCCATAAACCACTTAATTTCTGAAATTCCCCCAACCAAAAATGAAGGTTTGTTCGGGCTTTGGCCCCCCTAAACATAAAGCCAAAATATCACCAATTTCTACCCTAACACGAATATTTTTCCATGTGCCAACATCGATTCCAATATACAACAGAGAATCCTTGTGAGATTTAGTTAAATTATGACAAGAATACATAGTAATTAAACTCTATGTATTTTTACTAAATAACGTAGACGCCACCGAGATGGGGCATTACAGATGCATCTCATAATCGAAATACTGATTTTAGTCATTAAGATTGGGGTGATTGCGCACCTGTCCTATTGCATAATTCCTGAGAGAAGCGGCATTCATGATGAAGGCAGAACCTTTTGTTCCACGAAGCTTTGGGCGTCCACGGGCCCTTTTCACTGGGATGAATCTGTCATCTTCTAACAATTCTTCCTTTTCCTCAAGGCTTTGTTCCTCGTCGGATTGGAGAGGGGAGGCTTCATATTCTGAGACGAGGTCCAGAGCTTTTCCTTCTATTTCAATTGGGAATACTGCTGACTTTTCCGTCCTAATAATCCGAGAGGGTCTCCGTGACGGTTTCTCTCTTCGCGTCCCTTCTTGTTTGGCAAGGATCCTCCTCACCGTAGTGTTTCCAAGCCCCGGTGGCTGCTTCTTACTTCCATCAACCATTATACTTGCTGTTTCCATTATTTTCCTTCTTTAACAAATTGCAATTCCTCTGTTTCTCCCGTTTTACTTCCTACTGTTCTCCGTTGATAATTTGTTTTGTAGATTTGCACATTTACTAGTCTCTTTTCGAGCTTTTAGTTGACGATGGAGGATTCTTTAACGGCACTCTATGAGAAATTGACTCTCGGGAACTCTGAGAAGATAACTGCTCCGTTGCCCTCTGTTCCTATTCCGATGTTCCAGACGGCCGAAGCGCTGTTTGGAAAGCTGCTATCCCCCAGGGTTATCCCTCCTGATCACGTTCTAGCCCTGTTTAAGAAGATTTGGAAGCTAACAGGTATTCTCACGGTCAAACCGCTGGCAGATACTGCAATGCTGTTCCAGTTTCAAAATCCCTCAGACCGTGCACGAGTCTTGGCGGGTAGACCATGGCTTTTCGATCGCCACTTATTGCACTTATCTGAGGCTGATGTGTGGGCGGTTGGTTCGCAACTTCAATCGTTGGTAAGTCCGTTCTGGGTCCAGATTTTTCAAGTTCCGGTGGGATGGTTGAATGGGGATTTTGCCAAGTTCTTGGGCGACCAATTGGGGAAGTTTATCACTGTTGATCGCGACTCAGATGGCTCCTGCATTGGTCGTTTTCTACGTATCAGAGTAGCAATTGATCTTACTAAACCACTTCGTCGAGCTTTGCAACTTGACGATGGGAAGTCTATGCACAAATTTCTCCTGCGATATGAAAACCTCCCGGATTTTTGCTATGGTTGTGGTATTATTGGTCATGTGTACAAGGACTGCACAAACAATCTTCTTCCTGATGAAACTCAGGCCCAACCTTTGCCGTATGGCTCTTGGCTGAAAGCTTCCGCTGCATCACGACCGTTTGCGATGGGAAAACCGCGGTCCTCGTCTTCGTCCAAATCTCCTCAGCGTTCGCCATCTCATACTGAGGACCAGCAGTATCGAGCAAAAGGAATACCCCCTCTGTGTAATTCTTCCGATATCGGCGCTCCTCAATCGCCAACCGGCGGTGATTTGATTCCGACAGAAACACCGGAAAGCGTTGGTGAGAACGTGACGGTTTCCGGTTGCCCCACTAATAGGGCACGTACCCCAACCAATAAGGTTTTGACTTCTCACGATTCTACTCACATAACCGCCAGCATTTTAAGCCAGGGTTGCCCTGTCAGCACTACACTGTTGTCACCTGTATCTCCTAAAACTCATCCACAACATTCCTTAGTCGGGCATACTCCTACTTTATCCATGCAACCTTTTCCGCAACTGACGCTCACATCCTCGGAGATCAGCACTACTCTCCCATCACTCCAGTTAGAGTCGTTTATCCCAGTTCCTAGTCCTGAATTGTTGGCACCAACACCCATGTCTTTTGATACACGCCAACTACAGAAGAAATTCACTCGACAAAAGAGGTCGGCCAACTCGGCTTTGCAAAATCCTGAACATCACTTGTCTGGAGTAAAGAGGAAGTTACTACTTGAAGGGCTTCAGGCTCCTGCACTTCTTGACATACAGGTGGAACATATTGGTAAGAGGATTCGTTCAGATGCGAGTCCCCCTGCAGCTTCTCAGCAAACAGATTCATTCATCTCTATGGTTGGCGATGTGGCGGAGATTGGCAACAAGTGTCAATCCCGCCCAGCCCAATGAATATTATGGGATGGAATTGCCGGGGGCTGGGGAACCCTCGGACAATTCGAGAGTTACGGGGGTACATAAATAGCAACCGTCCCCAACTCATATTCTTAAGTGAGACAAAATGTACCTCGGTTCAGTTTGATCGAATGAAAAATCAATTGGGGCTTTTTGGAGTTTGCCATGCAGCCAACGGTAGAAGCGGTGGTCTTGGTTTACTCTGGGAGCGTAACATTCAGGTAACTTTATTAAGTTTGTCCGAGAGATTTATTGACGTTGTTGTTAATTTGCAGGACACTACTATTCGCCTGACCGGTTATTATGGTCATCCATCCGTTGCACAGCGGAATGAGTCTTGGCAAGCCTTTCGTTCACTTTTTCAACCTTCCAGGATGCCTTGGCTCTGTTTTGGCGATTTCAATGAAGTCCTCTATCAAAGCGAGTTTGAAGGTATTGGGCCTAGACAGCAATGGCAGCTCCGAGCTTTTCGGGAGGCATTGGATTTTTGTAATTTAGAGGACATGATTGATAATGGTCAACAATTTACTTGGTCCCGCCTGATGAAGCATCCTTACACGCAGAGGGCGAGACTGGATCGAGCTACATGGAATCCGGAATTAATGTCTCTATTCCCAGCTTCAACCACAAGGAGCACCGTTTCCTTTTCCTCCGATCATGCAGCACTTTTTATTTCGCTCCGCCGGAAAACACAGCTTGGTAGACCGCCAGATAGGAGAAAGTTTTTTAAATTTGAAGCTTATTGGATCAGGTCGGATGAGTATGAAGAAATTATTGCAAAAAATTGGAGTACAGATACTGATGTTCTCGGAAAATTGGAGAACTGTTCTTTGGGGCTACTAAGATGGAATGGAGGTCCTTTTAGGAATTTGGATAATTGTATCCGACAAACTAAGGCTGAACTTCAAGCCTTAAAAAAATCCCGGATAACTGATCAAGTCCATACCCGACTCAAGGAGCTCAATTTACGACTACAAATTTTAGAGGATCAATTAGCGGTTAAATGGCAGCAGAGGGCTAAACAATTCTGGCATCGTCATGGGGATGGGAATTCGCGGTACTTCCATCAATCAGCAAGTCGGAGGAGGACCCATAATACGATATCTAGCCTTAAGGATAATCAAGGTGTGCTGCAGTCTGATCCACTTGCTATTGAAGGGATTATCCAAAGTTATTTTGCTGAAATTTTTTCCTCAACATGTCCTGATGTGGAATTTACTAGACAGATTCTTAGCCGCATTCCACCCAAGGTAACTCCTGACTTTAATGCTCTTTTGGATAGCCCTTATACGTCCGATGAGATAGTGAAAGTGTTGAAAGCCATGCATCCATACAAATCACCGGGTCCGGACGGTATGAGTCCTGTTTTCTTTAAGAAGTATTGGCATTTAATTGGTTCTGATATTATCACTTATGTTTTACGCATGCTTAATTTGGGATGTTTTGACTCTGCTCTTAATTTAACTCATATAGTTTTAATCCCGAAAGTTACTAAGCCGGAACTGATCACGCAGTTCCGGCCTATTAGTCTTTGTAATGTGCTTTATAAGTTGGCTTCCAAGGCTGTCTCAAATAGGCTGAGAACTATACTTCCTCATATTATTTCTGGCTCACAGTCTGCTTTTGTACCAGGCCGACTCATCACTGATAATGTCCTCGTAGCGTATGAAACTCACCATTCCATGAAACAGAAGACTTCGGGTTCGAATGGTCAAATGAGTATAAAATTGGACATGAGTAAAGCTTTTGATAGGCTTGAGTGGCCATTCATTGCCGCTGCTCTTATAGCTCTGGGTTTTAGCCAGTCTTTTGTAGATTTAATTAATAAATTCATATCTACTGTTCATTATTCTTGCTTGCTAAATGGTGTGCAGGTCGGGCAAGTTACTCCCCATCGTGGCATTAGACAGGGAGATCCTCTTTCTCCTTACCTTTTCATTATTGGTAGCGAGGTTTTATCTTGTTTACTACAGGACTTGCAGGTTCATAACCAGATAAAAGGCATTGCCGTAGCAAGAGGAGCTCCTTATATCTCCCATTTATTCTTTGCAGATGATACTCTTCTTTTTGGGAATGCTACTATTTCAGAGGCTACGAATCTGAAATGGGCCCTCTTCACGTATGAGACAATCTCCGGCCAACGCATTAACCTTGATAAATCGGGAGTCTTATTCACACCGAATACTTCCCCAATGACTCGCATTACCATTTGCAATATTCTGGGGGTGCATGAGACTACAACTCATGGGAAATACCTTGGTTTGCCAAGTGTAATTGGTCGTAATAAAAGGGAAGTTTTTTGCAGTCTTATTGATAAAGTGTCTAGTCGCATTCATAGTTGGAATGCGAAAATGCTCTCAAAGGCCGGTAAAGAGGTACTGATTAAGTCTGTCTTGCAGGCTATTCCATCATATGCCATGCAGTGTTTCCGAATCCCAGATGGGATAATTGAAGAGATCCAACGACAAGTGGCTAGATACTGGTGGGGTTCATCTTCTTCGATTAGGAAGATCCATTGGGTGTCATGGCAAAAGCTGACGCGCAAAAAATCAGACGGTGGACTTGGGTTCCGCGATCTCAAAGTGTTCAACCTTTCCTTATTGGCAAAACAAGCATGGCGGTTACTCACACAGCCTGACACTATCCTTGCTCGTGTTTTAAAGGCCAAATACTACCGACATTGTAGTATTTTTGAAGCAAATATAGGACACAGGCCGTCTTCGACTTGGAGGGGCATACATGAGGGGATCAGCTGCCTCAAACTTGGCTCGCGGCGCAAAATAATATCTGGACGCCAAACATATGTTTGGATGGACCCATGGTTGCCCGGTGATTCCCCGTTCTGCAGCTTTTCCCCGACAGCAACCCTCCCGGCGGACGCTATGGTGGCTGATTTAATTTCTCCAGAATCAGCGACTTGGAGAGAGGATCTTGTTCGTGATACCTTCCCAGCGAATATAGCAGCGGACATATTGTCTTTACCACTTGGACGACAAGATGGAAACGATCGTTGGTACTGGCATGGACATCGCAAGGGTCTATTCACTGTTCAGTCAGCCTATCACGTGATTTACAACTCTAAATATCACATTTCCCTCTCCAGCACAGTTCCAAGTTTAGATCAGGGCACACAAAAAATTTGGAAACGTTTATGGGGTTTAAATATTCCTCCAAAAATCATTCATCATGTCTGGAGGATTCTTACGAACTCTCTACCATCGGTGGAAAATTTGTTGCAACGCCAAGTGATGGTTCAAGGTTGCTGTCCATTCTGTCAAAGTTTGGATGGCTCGCTTCCACATATCTTCTTCAGTTGTACCTTCTCACGGGCCGTCTGGGATTTTATTCGTATTCCAGGTATTCCATTTTCATTTCAAGAAGATTGTGTTGAAACCTGGGTTCGTAGGATGCTGCTGCAGTTGCCGGTATCAGATGCGGAGAAAGTAGCGATGACACTCTCGGGCATCTGGTACGCTAGAAATCGGCGTTTGAATGATGGAGTAGTGATGCAGCCATTTGAAACCTCACTCCAAGCTGCAGCAATGTTGCATAGCTTTCAGTCTGCTCGGAAATTGCTCCCTAATCCTCTCCAGTTGGGTTTTGCGTCTCTCCCAATTTGCCCAACGCGGGTAGATGGCACTTTGGTGTTCTTTGATGGTGCAGTGTCATTACAACGGCGAGGAGCAGCCGCAGGGATATATGTTATGTCAGGGCGGGGAGATTTCATCCACTGTTATGGGAAATTTTTCCCGTCTTATACATCCCCAGAAGTAGCAGAAGCCCTGGCACTACAGGAAGCCTTGTTTCTCTGTTCGCGACTCAAGCTATCATCTGTCGCTATTTTTGGTGATTCCTCAGAAATTATATTGGCAGCTAAAGGTGAAGGAGTTAGCCCCCATACATGCTCACCAATTATAGATGCTTGCAGACAGTTCATTTCAGTAGATTTAGCGAGTAGAATCTTTTGGATACCCCGCGTGGAAAATATTTGTGCCCATGGGGTGGCAGATTTTGTTAAACATTATGTAGCCACCACTCAAGACTGGCACTCTGTGCCGGATTTCCTCTCTCAACTGCTGCTGGATTCCCAGTAAGCTAATGAAATGTCCTTTGCTTCAAAAAAATTGGGAATACTGCTAGGCTAGAAATTGGATTTTGGGCCACTTTAGAACATTCCACTCTTTTCGGAAGCATCTGAATTGCTTTTCCTACTAACACCTCAAGATTCAATTACAAGATTCAACATTCATTGGTTGACATTCAAGATTCAATTACAAGATTTAGGACGAAGAGGGTTGAAGAAAAGCTTAATTTGAAGGTTCATGAGCATTATGGCAACAGGTTATTTTCAAGGATGATCTCGAACCCAAGGAAATTATCATTTCAAGTGTTTATTTTGATCAAGGCATCACTTGAAAGCGAAGAGGATTGTGGCCGCACCTACTAGCCCAATTCGACCACAATATTTGGTTTATTCTGGCTGTTTTAATTATTTTGAGTCATGGGCTCTTTAAGGGGTTTTTTAGTCTTTCATGGATGATTTTCACCCTTAAATGGTTTCCATATTATCAAGGTCCAGCCGAGTTTCAAGCCCATTCCATGCTACAAATCCATCTTGAAGGTTCTAAACGTTACTTGTGTTAGTTTTTAATACTAGAAAGCTATTTGCTTGTATCAAAAACTAATACCCAGTTGACATATCATTTTGTTTCAGTATTAAATTTGTTCTATTATATCAAAGAACTAGATGGCGAGGTGTGAAAAGACATAGTAGATCTCGTTATTGCTTAAAGTATTTATATATAAAAATACACTCGTAACTGAGATAGTTTGAACATACTATCGGTATAGGTTATCGTGTGATTTGGAAATTAGTTTATTTAGACTAATTAAATCATACGGATGTGTTGGGGCATATTGAGCACGACCAATTAAGGATTGAATTAATTTGTACCGATCGGCATAGTTAATTCGATCATAGTATTCTAATCTCTTAATCCCAAGATTGGGACGGGCATGAGAGTTAGATATCGTATGCTTTGATTTGTCAAACAGTGCGGTCAATTGAGGCCTAAATCTCGATAAGTTGGGTATGCGGGGTTTAGCTTCTTTGTGTGTCGTTGCTAGTTGAAGGAATCCATGTACCTATTTGCGGGTTGATGGTGGTCCCGATATGAGCTCATAAGGTTTATTATACTAAATCTGACTAGTGGACATTACGTCAGGTATAATAAGAAAGTCGAGTGATACTAATCTCGGATACCAAGAAGTCGAAGAATTAATTTGTCAGTAAATTTATGAATCGACGAGCACTAGATCTTTGATGTGGGGAGGTAGAAGAATAATAAAGTGAGCGCAATGTAAAGTCATTTTTTAGCGGTACTTCCATAATTGGTCCGTTAATGGTACGACTAATTATGAGTTTGACTAATCGACAAAGTGAATTAATTAATTCTAAAGGTTTTATTAATATTTAATTGACTAAGTGGATTAAGAAATTAATTCATATTGAATTAATTAATCCTAAGGGTTCGATTAAATTTAATTAACGAAATGGGTTAAGAAATTAACTTAAAACGCTCGATTGAAGTTGATTAGTCCATGGAAGACTAAGGGGTCAACAAAAGTCAAACATTAAGACCTAACTCAAAAGCCCACTAGGTCTCCTAAGAAGCTCCCTATAAATAGCTAATGTTAGGCACATTTGAAGACATTAGTGTTAGAGTTGAATACATAACCTATGCTTGTATTGTACTTTTTCCCAATTAATAAATCGATTAATGTTTTGGTTAAATTTAGTTGTGCATTATTTGTCCACTTATATTGTGTAGTTAGATGATGATGTGCCTTTTGTAACACAGTAGATCTCATCATTGGTTAAAAGACATAATATATAAATGAGGTTCATAACTGAGACAGCTTTGGACAAACTGTCGATTTAGGTTATTATGTGATTCGGATAATTGTTTGGTCTAAACTAATTAAATCATATAGATATGCTCGGGGCGTATTGAACTTGGCCAATAGAAATGATTTGTCTTGTACTGATTTAATACACAAATCGTTTTTGGTATTCTATCTCTTAATCCCTAGACTCGAACAGGTATGAGGATTAGACATAGTGTACTTTGATATGCCAATGGGTGAGGTCAATTGTGGCCAATAGTCTCGGTAGGTTGGGTGCGCGTCTTCAGTTGCTTGGTGTGCTGCTGCTTGTCGAAAGGAAACCATGTACCGGTGTGTCCGGGGTGATGGTGCTCCCGAGATGAGCTCGGAATGTTTATTATACTAAACCCAACCGGTCGACTTATGTCTGGTATAGTAAAAAGGTCGAGTGGTACTAGTCTCAGAATTAAAGAAGTTAATTAATTAATTTATCAGTAAATTAATAAATTAACGAGCACTATATCTTTGATGTGGGGAGATTAATTTTATAATGGGTTAATTGAATTGGTAGAATTAATTAATTGATTAATTATGTCTTAGGGTTAATTGAGTAATTAACAAAGTAAAATTAATTAATTAAGTCTTAAGTTTCAATTAGACTTAGAAAATCCTAGAGATTAGGAAATCTAGTAGGATTTGGTTTATCCTATCAGATTGGTTACCTAATTAGATTTGGAAACTAATTAATTACCTAAATCCATTAGGAAGACCAATCCTAAACCAACTTGGGGTCTCTCTTGTAACTCTATATATAGACAAGGGCTTAGCTATTCCACAATATACAATTCATAAGTTTTCAAGACAAGAAAACTTAGAGAGAGAAAATTCTCACTCTAAATTTTGGATTTCTTAAGCTTTGGGGCAGCCGAAATTTCTTCAAGTTTTGGCAGCAACGTGTAGCTTTCTCTCTCTCTCCAGACGGTGCGTGATTTGTACGCGCCAGGTGCAGCGGTTCTGGAATTTTTTTGGCAGGTGGGTTGTGCTGATTAGCTGATCAAATTGCTCGTTAGATTGTTGCCCACACAACATACAAGTAAAGTCTTGAGACGTACAAGAGAATCACCTAAGTATACGCTTCAATAGGTAATTCTTATTCTTCCGCTTTTAATTAAGAATTTTCATTGCGTGATAAATCGAATAAGTGCAAGCCCAGATCCTGCGCAATGTTATTTCAAAAGGGTTGGAAGAGCTATTATGCTAGCATCTAGGCCTGGCCAGAGATTTCGATTCTGGAATGAATAGCACGAAAGTGAGTTTCTGGCTAGGCCCGGACAGATATTCTTTCAATTAGAAACCTTGTAGGCTAATTGCCTAGAGAGAGGAAGTTAAGCCTAGAGAGAGAACTTCATCTTCTCCATTGAAGCTTCTGTTTTGAAGTCGGTTTTGCAAGATTTCTTCTTCGAGATTATCATTTCCCTGTCGCAGGAACCAGCCGTCCGCCACCTTATTTCGCCGATCACGCAGCCACCGAGATTTTTGGCCAGCGAGTTTGTCCGACCAGCATTTGGTAATCCGGCGTGGTTTTGTTCTTCTTGTCGGGCTGATCCTTTGGCTTGTTCATTCAGGTTCGCCAAAGTCTAAATCTACGGGCAAGAACGTTTTATAAGCAGTGTTTGGTGGGTTTTTATATTTGGCCTGACAGTTCCTGGGCTAAATCTGTTTTTACAGATTTGGAGGTTTTCGAAGCGGGTTTCTTAGGATTTCTTCGTATTGTGCTTTAGCCACCTCGTAGTCACTTGCCCACCTAAGAGGTTACGCTATTTATATGTATGGCTAAAATCATTGACTATTAATTTCACTGATCATAAGATCATTGGTCAGATAGTAAAATTAATGAACTTTGGTTCTTCTCGAATGAATGTTACTTAGCATAGACGTTCACCCGTGTGACCTGCGTTAATCCCGGTGTGAGAGATGTCAATGGGAGATTATATTTCTTTTGAGGATATCAATATTTTCGAAAAAGAATGCTGAAACTTGATTATTTATTTTTTCAGTTGTCGATATGTCGTTCAATCCACTTGCTGTCATTTTGAATCAAAACAAACTCACCGGTCCTAATTACATTGATTGGAAGTGTAACCTGGACATTGTCCTTACTGCTGAGGGTTACAAGTATGTGTTCACTGAGGAGTGCCCCCTTAAGCCAGTGATGATGCAACCCCTGAGCAAAAGGAACCATCTACGAGGTGGCAGAAGGCTGATGAGATGACCAGGTGCTACATTTTGGCTTCTATGTCGAGTGTACTGCAGTACCAGCATCAGTTGTTTACCTCAGCCTACGATATGGTGGCTAACCTCAAGGAGATGTTTGGGCACCAGGGCAGGGATGCCAGGCAATCAGCTATGAGGAAACTCATGAATGTCAGTATGGCTGAAGGCGCCTCAGTGAGGGATCACGTGCTGGAGATGATCAGCAACATCAATGAGATTGAGGTATTGGAAGGCAAGATTGATTGTGAGCCACAGTGTGATATCATCCTCCAGAGTTTGCATCACAGTTTTGAGCAGTTTTATTCGAACTATAACATGAACAAACATTAGTATACTTTGCCCGAGCTCATTACTACATTGCTGTCTGCTGAAGGCCTCTTATCTGAGAAGAAGCAAGGTTTAGCTACTGTTGGACCATCCATTGTTCCTCTGTTGGGCCCAAAGCTAGGAAGCACAAGAGGAAGAAGGACCAGAAGGCAGCTGCTGATCATCGAACGAACCAAGAGAGGCATTGCCAAGAAGCACAAGTCAAAATGCAAGTGCTTCAGATGTGGCAAAGCTGGATATTGGAAGAAAGATTGCCCAAAGCCTTGAGGTATGTGTAATTTTACCCTTATTACTGAGACATATTTAGCGGCAATTCCCACAGATACTTGGTGTGTGGATATAGGAGTCACTGATCATGTTTGTAATTCTTTGCAAGGGTTCCAAGTGACCCAATTGCTTAGAGAATGTGAGTTGCAGGTGTACCATAGGGATACTAACAAAGTTTCTGTTGCTGCAATGGGATTTGTTCGTCTTTATTTTCCAGATTCTGTTGTTTTGATTTTGAGACATTGTCTTTATGTACACAGCTTTAAAAAGAACTTGCTTTCGATTTCTAAGCTACTTTTGGATGGTTATAAGTTTGTTTTTCTGCTGACTCTGTTTCTATTAAAAAGAGCAAGAAACTTATATGTTTCGGTGCATGGCGAAGATAGCTATGCTTCCGGTGCATGGCGAGAGATCGTAAAGAGGGGGGACGTGACCGTGGCGAAGATAGCATCAGGAGACAACCATGCAAATCATTTCACAAAGCCATTGACCCCAAAGGTCTTTGAGAGACATGTGGAGGGCATAGGAGTCAGATTATTAAGGGAGCCATCTGAGTGAGCTTTAAGAGAGTTTTGTAGCTTTCATTATGACAACAATGTAATAAGTGGGTTGAACAGTGTTTTTTTACTTCAAAGCATAGCTTTGAGTATTAGTGGGAGATTGTTTATTTTGAATACTAGAAAGCTATTTGTTTGTATCAAAAACTAATATCCAGTTGACATAACATTTTGTTTCAGTATTAAATTTGTTTCATTATATCAAAGAACTAGATGACGAGGGGTGAAAAGAAACAGTAGATCTCATTATTGGTTAAAGTATTGATATATAAAAAGGTGCTCGTAACTGAGATAGTTTGAACGTACAATCAGTATAGGTTATCGTGTGATTTGGAAATTAGTTTATCTAGACTAATTAAATCATACGGATGTGCTCGGGGTATATTGAGTACGACCAGTTAAGGATTGAATTAACTTGTACTGATCGACGTAGTTAATTCGATCTTAGTATTCTAATCTCTTAATCCCAAGATTAGGATGGGCATGAGAGTTAGATATCATATGCTTTGATTTGCCAAAGGGTGCGGCCAATTGAGGCCCAAATCTCAGTAAGTTGGGTACGCGGTGTTTAGCTTCTTTGTGTGTCGTTACTAGTCGAAGGAATCCATGTACCGGTTCGCCGGGTTGATGGTGCTCTAGAGATGAGATTGTAAGGTTTATCATACTAGATCTGGCCAGTGGACTGTATATCCGGTATAATAAAAAGTCGATTGGTACTAATCTCGGATACCAAGAAGTCGATGAATTAATTTGTCAGTAAATTGATGAATCAACGAGCACTAGATCTTTGATTTGGGGAGATAGAAGAATAATAAAGTGAGCGCGATGTAAAGTCATTTTTGAGCGGTATTTCCATAATTGGTCTTTTAGTGGTATGACTAATTTTGGGTTGATTAATCGACAAAGTGAATTAATTAATGCTAAAGGTTAAATTAATATTTAATTGACTAAGTGGAGTAAGAAATTAATTCATATTGAATTAATTAATCCTAAGAGTTTGATTAAATTTAATTAACAAAGTGGGTTAATAAATTAATTGAAAATGCTCGATTGAAGTTGATTAGTCCAAGGAATACTAAGGAGTCAACGAAAGTCAAACATTGAGGTCCAACTCAAACGTCCACTAGATCTCCTAAGAAGCTCCCTATAAATAGCTAATCTTGTGCATATTTGAAGACATTAGAAACCTTGTCGGCAAATTGCCTAGAGTGAGAAAGTTAAGCCTAGAGAGAGAGAATTTCATCTTCTCCATTGAAGCTTCTCTTTCGAAGTCGGTTTTTCAAGATTTCTTCTTCTAAAACTTAGCCCAACCCCTAGCCAAGAAAACCCCCTCGAGATCATCGCTTTCTTGTCGTCGGAACCAACCTTCCACTACTTTATTTCACAGATCGCGTAGCCGTCGAGATTTCCAGCCGGCGTTTGGTATTCCGGTGTGGTTTTGTTCTTATTGTTGCATTGATCCTTTGGCTTGTTCCTTTGAGTTTGCCAAAGTCTAGATCTACGGGAAAGAAAGTTTTATAAGCGGTGCTTGGTGATTTGGCTTGACAGTTCCCCGGCTAAATCTGTTTTTACAGATTTGGAGTTTTTCGGAACGGGTTTCTTTGGATTTCTTTGTATTGTGCTTTAGCCACCTCGTAGTCACTTTCCCACCCAAGGTTGAGGTCGTTTGGAGTTATTCTCGGGATTCTGAGTGGATTTCACTTTCCCAGAGTTTTTGGTATTCTTATTGCTTGGGACAAGCTACAAATGTATAATTTTTGAATGATTCCGCTTTAGTTTAAAGATTTAATTTTTACCTGTCGTACTAATAGATCGAACTGGTATAAATCTTGATCTGTTCAGGGGAAATGAATTTTAGCCTGAGCCGATTCAAAAGTTTCTAATTCTGGAATGCATTGCACAAAAGAGAGATTTTCGATTTAGCCCGGGCTAGTTCTGTTTCCTTCAACTTGCATTGGAAGACATCTAGAAGATGAAGATATGGAAGGTTGTGTGTGTGGAGGGAATGGGGCGACTGCCCTATTTTTAATTCCAGCAAATTGAACTTATTTTCAGTAGATTTTAAGTTAAATAATGTTTAGTCTTGACGGAATAGTCAAGATTAAATCATTCCTCATTTTCTTCAGAGTGATTGCAAGCATCTTTCGAGATTAAGAAATTTTTCCTGAAGTGTAATTTCCTAATTTTGCAAGATTTTTTTCTTGCCTTGTTTTCTACCTTGCATGGCCAGCCACCCTACACTATAAATAGGGGGTTTATGCTTCATTTAAGACACACTTTTTGCATAATACAATACACTCTTTTGAGAAGTTTTCTCTTGTGAAGCTTGCGAGCTTTTTTTCTTTGATTAATGCATTAATCAAAACCCCGACTTTATCAATAGTAGAGTTAGGTACTATTGTGGTGTCATTATATCAGAATTCTTGCGAGAATTATTCCTCCTAATACTAACTTCGCAATCCCTTAGAGGTAACCTTGCTACAACACGTTCCTAAAAACAACGCCGTCTTCGGAGCAATTCGGATTCCGCATCATTTGGTATCAGAGTCAACTTGTTGTTCAAGGCAAGGGGAATGAGAATTCTTTCAAGAAAAGGTTCTTAAATTTGTGTCTCCTGCATCTACCATTTCACAAGTTGGAGGATTCATTTGGATAAACTAAGTCGGAGGAGACTAAGTTTGAGAGGGATTCTGAATTCTTTATCGGTTCTATCGTAGCTTGGGTGATGGCTAACCCAGGATCTTTTTGAACTTGAGCCCTAGTCGTGATGTCTTCCAGGTGGTATTCCTCTGTTCTGGTCGGGGGAAGAACCCCTGATTTTTGAGAGATTGAAAACAAATCCTATTCTCACTCTAATTGGCTTCAGGATTGTATCCACTTAGGAGAGATAATACACAAAAATTAAACTCCTAATCAAGAATGAAAAACTCATGGTATCCTATTTAAAATAAGATACACTTCTAAAAGCTTCAAGAATAATAAGTACGACTGAAATAAAAGTCCTAAAGGAAGAGAGAAGGTCTTCAAATGGGCACAGGGACTGATATGGGGCTTTATATGCTCCACATGTTGGCTTCTTTCACTATGAACCCAATCTTCAACCTTTATTATAGGCTTCTGCCATCATCTACGATCACTCTTCAAGTTCAAATCCATCTTCACTTAACCTTGAAAGGCTAATGGGTTTCGGCTTCGAGTTATGCAAGTGGCCTTCGGCTTGCTTAGCCTCGGACTCAATCAGCAACTGTAAGTCCTGTTCAACCTTTTTGGTCATGGATCTTATCATAGGACCAACTATGTCCACTAAAGGATCTCTCTTATAAACATTTCAGTCCATTGTGGGGGAATCCACTTCACACTTGCGCTGGGATTGGTTTCCCTCAGCTTACTGTGGATTTTCTATCGTGGTTGAAGAAGTTGCGCCAGCTGCTTCTTCAATTGGTGGAGCATGGTCTATTTTGATGTCCTCATCATGATACCTTAGCAGCTATAGATCCTGTGAATCCCAGAGTTAATCAGAATAGGAATGCTTGTAAGGAGGTCTTATTTTGATATCTTAGCAACTATATATTCTATGAAACTCAGAGTGAATCATAATAAGGAATGCTTTTAGGGAAATATTATTTTCTACAAGGGCTTTGTGTTCCTTCCATATATGACCATCTCCGCCAGCATAGAATTATCAATCAAAAAGAGCAAGTCAGTAAGACCTTTTTCCTTGGCTGGAGATTTCTGATTTCAGCTTGAATTGCACCATCCTCATTTGCGCTTCTGGTTTCTCCAAATTGAAAGTCCCCATTTTTGCTCCGGATGAGAAATCTGAAACCTGCTATTCCATTAAGATCTATTCCTCCGTCTACATTAATCACAGTTTCTGCAGTACAATTAGATTTCCAGGATACCAACTTGATTTTGTTGTTTTTCTTCCGTGGATGGTTGCGAGAGGCTGCAGTGCACTGGAAGGTCTCTTGTTTTACTCTTCATGTCAACTCTTCCATGCAATGCTTGGTTCCTTTAAAGAAGAACGAATTCCTCATGTTCCATAAGTTCCAAATCTGAGAATTCCAGCCATTCATCCGATATCTTCTTTGACCCGAAGCTACCATTACATAAGTCTACATTCTATCCACTTTTGGGCAGTCAAAGAAACAGTGTTGTATTGATGAACAGTGATTCCAACAGAAACAACAAATTGATGGGAGCACACACCAATTTCTAAATTTTCTTAAGCTTTGAGGAAAATCTACAAACTTGTTGTACAGCCGCCACAAACAGAGAGAGATTTTAGGTAGGAGGCCAGGGTCCCATAACTTTCTCGCAATAGCGGTCTCTGTTCTGGTCTTACAAAGGTCCTTATATGCCGCCGATACACTGAAGGAGCCGGTAAGGGTGGAACACCAAACAAGAATGTTCGGTGAGTTAGAGAATTCCATACTAGCGGCTTTTAGATTTGAGACAAGACGGGCTCCAAGAATATGTCCGAATTTCCTCAAAAAGAATGCTTTAGATTCGTAAAAATTTTTGACTGTGAGGGCCGGGTAGGGGAGCTAAGAAGTTGGCTGCCAAATAGCTCCAAAGCCACTCTAATTATCAATCCAGAATGAAGATTTGCCCATCTGAATGACCTTCTTGGTCAAAGAGGTGAACTTGCTGGAGAAGCTCCAAATTTTCCTCTAAGATGTATTCATTTTTGCTACAAAGGAGAGGGAATTGATGAAGGCTGCCCACAATCCAATCCCTTCCTTCAACTTCCACCATCGTTTGGCAATTAAGCTTTGCATGATAGCTGGGATTTGCGAAATACCAAGTCCATTTTGGGTTTTGGGAAAGGTGAGTCATCCCCAAGCACTCCAACGTTTTCTTTGATCCTCCTCCTTGTTACCCTATAGAAACTTCTGAAATTTTTTTTCTCAATTTCTTTGACTACCGATTGTGGCACCCAGTAACTGGAGGTAGTGTAGATTTGGATTGCCAGAGGGACTAATTTTATTAGCTGCACTCTGCCGGCTTGGGATAGCAATTTATTTTTCCAATTGGAATGCCTTGCGTCAATCATGTCCAACATATGTCTATAGTATTCTGCCTTGGATCTCCCCATGAAGATGTTACAACCCAAGTAGCTGAAGCGAAGTGAACCCGCCTGCATTTTTAGCATATTCAGGATTCTTGCTTTTCTGGAGTCCGGGCAGTTTGGAGGGAGATAGGCCGCACTTTTTGAATAAATTATTTTCTGCCCCGTTCCCAACTCGTACAGCTTGACGAAATTCATCAAGGCTTTGAGACAATGCAGATTACCTTTGGTGAAGATGAGAACATCTTTAGCATAGCTTAGATGAGTGATAATTTTCGATCCCATTGGTGTGTGAAAAGGGACAATAATACTTCCTGGACTCTCATCTTTAAACCCCTAGATAGTGCCTATGAGACAATGATAAAAAGAATAGGGGACAATGGGTCACCCTGCTTTAGTCCCCGAGTTGCCTTGAAGAAAGCAGTTGGTGTGCCATTGATCAAGACAAAAAACCAACCCCTTTTTAAAACATTTAATTCTAAGCAGGTGAATTATGCTGGGAAACCAAATTGATCTAAAATCTGCTCCATAAAATACCATGAAACTCTGTCAAAGGCCTTCTCCATGTCTAATTTAATCATTAAATTCAAACCCCCACCCTTGTTGTGGAGGAATTGGGTCAAATCTTGAGCGTGCAGTACATTGTCCACTATTTCTCTGCCCTGCTTGAAACCCGTCTATTCTGGGGAGATGATCTTAGGCAGCAGATCCTTTATATTCTGATAAACGCCTAATTATGTTCCAATCCCCCCCAGCTGCCCACGGCTGGGAATGGTGGGATGAGTGAAACTCAAGCAAGTTCATCCACAACTGCCTTGTTTTAATGTATGATGAACTCGCTTAAACCCAACTGAAAATAATACCTTTAGACAACCGTGGATGACTAATCTCACATCTAACTATTGGTTCAGAGTTCCAAAAAACAATAGCAGACAATTCTTTTTTAAACATCACCCAAATCTTCCAACTGCAGGAAGTCACAGCATGATCAAAACACAATAAATTTCGAAATTGAAACAGCCTATTAGATTTAACAAAAGGTTCTAATATACACAATAACGAGTAATAAGAGTTTTCAAATGACGCAGGGAGGCCTTATTGGTAGTCCCACGAATATTCCATATTAAATGGGCTAACATATTAAAAAGTTGGGAGGCGACTAGTGTGTAGAAATTACACCTACAAATAAAAACCTTTTTCCACAGTAAAGGACTCAAAATCCCGTCGTGTAGTAGTAAGAATGTCGAATCCACAAGGAGCAATCAAACAGTTGTGTACTCAATTTAATTAGAACATGCAAGTAGCAAAGATCCAGTTAAGTTTGATTTCGTAAAATAAACAACAAAATACAGAAAAGATTAAATAGATATGATTTGGAGAGGGTGATTTAACCACCGTCAATCTTGACAACGTATTCTTCTATATTAACTTCTTACTTTCTCATGGGTTCCCTCCCCGGTCTGTCAACCGATTCTAGCCTCAAGTCACTTTTACTACCTCTATTTTAAGACCCGCTGCAGTACTACTCTAGGCAGATAACTCAAATGCTAGTCCGACAGATAAATAGCACATAAAGTTCAGACAGAAAAAAGGAAACTGATAATCAAGTTAATAAAGCTAAAGGCATCACACTTGCAAATTAAAGAAGATAATACATATAGAATCAGAGGAATTCTAATACAACTACACTCAAAGAATCAAAAGAAAACACAACTCGTGGATTCCCTCTATGCGAGGCCTGTCACACCCCTAAGGAAAAGGGCTACGCACCGAGCTAGCTGTAGAACTGAAGAACTTCTCTGATCGAGAGTAATGGCACCCGATTTTACCATAGCTGAAGAGATCTGGGGCTAAATCCCCATGAACCACTGAGAACTGCATAATTATAGCTCAATGGCATTCCTGATAAAACCCTAGCACTACTACAGTGAGGGGAATCCAAATAACATGTGGGAGCGACATGGCGGGACGTGTCAACAAGGCATCAAAGGAATCAACGATAGAGAAGGCCAATGATCGAAAAATATTTAATTACGTATTTCCCATTTTTATGTCTTTTTGTTGATTGCATGTTTTCATTTTTATGCATGAGCAAAAAAAACCATTTTTAAAAGTACGTGCAATTAACTAAGGTAGATTATTCGCATATTAAAACTCCAACGGTTTTATGGGTGTAAATATCCATAGTTAAGATATTGAATGTTAAAACGTAAAAATCCTCAAACTTAAAAATCTAAGTGGGAGCGGGTTGGTATATATTCCCATGGCCTCCATTACGAATTCATATGTGATGTAGATTTGACCTACGCGCTGGCCAAGGGCCTTATTCCCTACGGATAAGTCTTCAATCCCGAGATCACTAGATTGAATTTCTAAAGCGATGACTATAACGAGTTTAATTGGAGAAAGTTACGAGACCCTCGCTAACCGAGGTACATTAGTATCCCAGGTAATACGCTTAGAAGTCACGTAATGGCAAACAGTTATGTACCGTTTGTAGTATTCCTTTTAAGAGGTTACACTACTTATATGTGCGGCTAAAATCATCAACTATTAATTTCACTGATCATAAGATCGTTGGTCAGATAATGAAATTAATGAACTTCGGTTCTTCTCAAATGAATGTGGATTCGCGTAGACGTTCACCTAACGTGACCTGCGTTAATCCTGGTGTGAGATATGTCGGTGAGAGATTATATTGTTTTTTAGGATATCAATATTTTCGGAAAAGAATACTGAAACTTGACTGTTAATTTTTTCAGTTCATTCCACTTGCTGTCATTTTGAATCAAAACAAACTCACTAGTCCTAATTAAATTGATTGGAAACGTAACCTGGACATTGTCCTTACTACTGAGGGTTACAAGTACATGCTCACTGAGGAGTGCCCCCTAAGCCCAGTGATGATGCCACCCCTGAGCAAAAGGAGCCATATATGAGGTGGCAGAAAGCTGATGAGAGGACCAGGTGCTACATCTTGGTTTCCATGACAAGTGTACTGCAACACCAGCATCAATTGTTTACCTCAGCCTACGATATGATGCTCAACCTCAGGGAGATGTTTGGACATCAGGGCATGGCAGCCAAGCAATCAGCTATGAGAAAACTCATGAATGCTAGGATGGATGAAGGCTCTTCAGTGAGGAATCACGTACTGGACATGATGAGCTGCATCAATGAGATTAAGGTATTGAGAGGTGACATTGATGGGGAGACCCAGGTCGATATCATTCTCCAGAGCTTGCCCCCCCCACCCCTAGTTTTGAGCAGTTTCAGTTGAACTACAATACAGACAAGCTCTCATATTCACTTCCCGAGCTCATGATTGCATTGGTGTCTGCTGAAGGCCTATTCGCTAAGAAGAAGCAAGCTTTGGCTACTGTTGGACCTTCAGGTTCCTTTGTTACGCCCAAAGCCAGGAAGCAAAAGAGGAAGAGGGGCCAAAAAGCAACAGTTGATCACGGACCCAAGGGAGGCATTACCAAGAAGCACAAGTCAAAAGGCAAGTGCTTCAGATATGGCAAAGCTGGATATTGGAAGAAAGATTGGCCAAAGTCTCGAGCTAGGTGTAATTTCAACCTAGTTTTCGAGACGTGTTTAGTGGTGATTCCCACAGATACTTGTTGTGTGGATTCAGGAGCTACTGATCATGTTTGTAACACTTTGCAGGGTTCCAAGTGATCCAGCTGCTTAGAGACGGTGATTTGCAGGTCTACCTTGGGGATACTACAAAAGTTTCTATTGCTTCAGTGAAAGTAGTTTGTCTTTATTTTTCAGACTCTGTTTTACATTTGAGAGATTTTCGTTATGTACCCAGTTTTAGAAAGAATTTAATTTTAGTTTCGAAACATCTTTTGGATTGTTATAAATGTGTTTTTCTGATAATTCAGTTTTTAATAGACAGAACCAGAAGCTTATATGTTCCGGTGCATTGGTTGACAATCTTTTTTTAATTAAGACAAACTCTCCAGTAGTGCAAAAGACTAAAATTAATAATCTACCATCGAGTCATAGTAAGAAAAAGGATTATTCCCTTTTGAATTTAACTTATCTTTGGCACCTGAGACTAGGTCATATCAACCTTAGTAGGATTCAGAGGTTAGTCAATGATGGGTCTTTAGACTCATTAGATATTGATAGTTTTCCTACTTGTGAGTCCTGCTTGGAAGGTAAAATGACTAAAAGGCCTTTCAGGGCAAAAGGGTATAGGGCCAAAAAGGTTTTAGAGTTGGTTCATTCTGACTTGTGTGGGTCTATGTCAGTTCGGGTTAGAAAATGTTATGAGTATTTTGTGAAATTCGCACATGACTCATCTAGATATGGATATATACCTGATGCACCATAAGTCAAGATGCTTTGGCAAGTTCAAAGAGTTTAAAGATGAGATGGAGCAATATTTGGGTAAGAGTATCACGACCCTACAATGTGATCGTGGTGGAGAATATCTCTCTTGTGAATGTAGGTTCTATTTTTCAGAGGAGGTATTCAATCCCAGTTGTCTGCACCTGGCACACCCCAACAGAATGGTGTAGCAGAGAGGAGGAATATGACTCTTATGAATATTGTTAGATCGATGATGAGATATAGTGAATTGCCCACCTCGTTTTTGGGTTATCTCTTAGAGACAACGTGTTATCTCCTTAATCTCGTACCATCTAAATCTGTGCCTACGACACCCTAGAGTTGTAGAATGGGCGAAAGCCTAGTCTTAGACATCTCATGATTTGTGGTTATCCAGCACATGTGCTCGAGACAGATGCAAGTAAGTTAAATGCGAGATCAAAGGTTACGCTGTTTGTAGGCTACCCGAAAGGAATGAGAGGTGGTCTATTTTATAGTCCTCGGGATCGGAAGGTGGTGGTAAGTACCAATGCCAGATTTCTTGAGGAGGACTATATTTTAGATCATAAGGTAAACAGCAAGGTAGTATTGGAAGAGCTTAGGAATCAGTCTAGTATTCCATATGCACAAGTACAGGATGACACATCACAGGATACTGCACACACTATCACAGATTATGCTCTTACACAGGCTGTGCCTCGTCATAGTGGGAGGGTTGTTAGACAGCTCGAGAGGTACATGGGGTTGGGTGAGTCTTCAGACTTTATCCCTGGTACCCATTAACCAGACCCAGTTAGCTATAATAAGGCTCTCCAGGATAAAGATACAGATTCTTGGCAGAGGGCGATGATAACTGAGATGGTTCTATGGACTCAAATCAGGTCTAGAAGTTGGTAGACCTTCCTGATGGGTTTCGGCCTACTGGGTGCAAATGGGTTTACAAGCGAAAGAGAGGATCTGACGGGAGGGTTGAGACCTTCAAGGCTAGGCTTGTGGCGAAAGGGTATACTCAGAAAGAGGGTATCGATTATGAAGAGACCTTTTCCCCAGTAGCTATGCTTAAGTTGATCCGGATTCTTTTGGCTATAGCTGCTGATATGGACTATGAGATTTGGCAGATGGACGTCAAGACAGCTTTCCTCAATGGAAGTCTTGAAGAGACTATCTTCGTGCAGCAACCAGAGGGTTTCATTATTCAGGGCCAATAGCACAAAGTATGCAGGCTCAAGAGGTCAATTTATGGACTTAAGCAGGCATCCAGATCTTGGAACTTCCGTTTTGATGAGGTTATCCAGTCCTATGGATTCACTCAGTGTCAAGATGAGCAGTGTGTATAGCAAGGCGTGATGGTTATTTGGTGGTATTCTTCGTAGTTTACGTAGATGACATCCTTCTGATTGGAAATAG
This sequence comes from Knoxia roxburghii, assembly GCA_030378225.1. Classification (NCBI taxonomy): domain Eukaryota; kingdom Viridiplantae; phylum Streptophyta; class Magnoliopsida; order Gentianales; family Rubiaceae; genus Knoxia; species Knoxia roxburghii. The sequence continues at coordinate 34,791,683 of CM059420.1, read as the reverse complement.
TAAGAAGGTGTTGTTAGACGTAAAGGCATGGTTGTCCAGGTAGTTTGATATGAAGCACTTGGGAGGGGCTGGACATATCATTGGGATCAAGATTATTCGAGCTTTTTAGAGATGTTCTCTGACACTTTCCCAGGCAACATACATATACATGATTTAGGCCCGTTTTAACATGCAGAACTCCAAGAAGGGGTTCACCACTTTTCAGGCATAGAGTGCATTTATCAAAGGAGCAGTGTCCCAAGACTGCTGAGGATATAGATGTCATGCCTGCGGTACCCTATGCATCTGCAGTGGGTAGTCTCATGTATGCTATGTTTTGTACTAGGCTTGATATTTTCTTTGCCATTGGTATAGTAAGCAGATATAAGATTAACCCTTGGGAGGCTCATTAAGAGGCAATAAAATGCATTCTCAAGTACTTGCGTAGGACGAGAGATCATGTCCTTGTTTATAGAGCGCAGGAGCTAGTACAATTGGGTTACACTGATTCAAACTTTCATGGTGATATGGGCAAGAGTAAGTCTACCTCTGGGTTTGTGTTTACTCTAGGAGGTGAAGCCATAGTATGGCGGAGTTTCAAGCAGAAATTTGTGGCGGGGTCTACCATGGAGGTTGAGTATGTTGCCACATCAGAGGCAGCGAAAGAAGCAGTATGGCTCAGGAACTTCCTAGTTGACTTAGATGTGGTTCCTGATTTGCCAAGGTCTATCACAGTTTACTGTGATAACAATGGTGCAGTTGCTAACTCAAGGGAACCACGAGCCCACAAGGCGAGTAAACACATAGAGCGCAAGTACCACCTGATACGAGAGATAGTAAAAAAGGGAGACATGACAGTGGCCAAGATAGCATCAGGAGACAACCTTGCAGATTCTATCACAAAGCCATTGACTCCAAAGGTCTTTGAGAGACATGTGGAGGGCATGGGAGTCAGATTCTTAAGGGAGCCATTTGAGTGAGCTTTAAGAGTGTTTTGTAGCTTTCCTTATGACAATAGTGTAATATGTGGGTTGAACAAGGTTTTTGTACTTTAGAGTATTAATGGGAGATTGTTAGTTTTGAATACTAGAAAGCTATTTACCCAGTTGACATATCATTTTGTTTCAGTATTAAATTTGTTTCATTATATTATATAACTAGATAATGAGACGTGGAAAGACACAGTAGATCTCGTTTTTGGTTAAAGTATTGATCTATAAAAAGAATGCTAGTAACTGAGATAGTCTAAACATACTTTCGGTATAGGTTATTGTGTGATTTGGAAATTAGTTTGTCTAGACTAATTAAAATATACATATGTGCCTGGGGCATATTGGGCACGACCAGTTAAGGATTAAATTAAATTGTACTGATCGGCGTAGTTAATTTGATCCAAGTATTCAAATCTCTTAATCCCAAAATTGGGACGGGCATGAGAGTTAGATATCGTATACTTTGATTTTCCAAAGGGTGCGGTCAATTGAGGCCAAAATCATGGTAAATTGGGTATTCGGTGTTTAGCTTCTTTGTGTGTCATTATTAGTCGAAGGGATCCACTTACTGGTTCCCCAGGTTGATGGTGTTCCCGAGATGAGCTCGTAAGGTTTATTATACTAAATCTTGCCAGTGGACTTTAAGTCCGGTATAAGAAAAAAGTCGAGTGGTACTAATCTCGGATACCAAGAAGTTGGTGAATTAATTTTTCATTAAATTGATAAACTAACGAGAACTAGATCTTTGATGTGGGGAAATGGAAGAATAATAAAGTGAGCGCGATGTAAAGTCATTTTTAAGCGGCAGTTCCATAATTTGTCCGTTAGTGGTACGACTAATTATGCGTTTGGCTAATCAAAAAAGTCAATTAATCAATTCTAAAGTTTTAATTAATATTTAATTGACTAAGTGGATTGAGAAATTAATTCATAATGAATTAATTAATCCTAAGGGTTTGATTAAATTTAATTAATGAAGTAGGTTAAGAAATTAATTTGAAAGGCTCGATCGGAGTTAATTAGTCTAGGGAAGACTGAAGGGTCTATGAAAGTCAAACACTAAGACCCAACTCAAAAGCCCACTAGGTCTCCTAAGAAGCCCCATATAAATAGCTAATGTTAGGCACATTTGAAGATATAAGAAACCTTGTTGGCAAATGCCTTAGAGTGAGAAAGACAAGCCTAGATAGAGAACTTCATCTTCTTCATTGGAGTTTCTGTTTTGAAGTCGGTTTACGATCTTTATTTCTAAGAATCTCAAGCCTCGTGTCCTAGAAAACCCAAGCCCATTTCGCCGTGTCTTGAAGCCGCCGACCGCCGCTATTATTTTTTGATCACCTCTAAGAGTTCACCGGCGGGTTCTTCCGGGCAGCTGCGGTGAAGTCATTTTGGGCGGTTTTTGTTTTGGTTTTTAATCAATTTGTTGTGTTGAGCCTTTGGCTCATTCCTTCGAGTTCTCCAAAGTCTAGATCTACGAACAAAGGTCATTCCTGAAGTGGGTTTTCAGATTAGGATCAGTTTCCGAGCTAAATCTATTTTTCAGATCTATGAGATTCTTGAAGTGGGTTTTATTTGGATTTCTTCACTAGTGTCTTTAACCACCTCGTAGTCACTTCTCCACCTAAGTTCGAGGTCGTTTGGAGTTATTCTTGGGATTTCGAGTGGATTTCGCTTTCCCAGAGTTTTGGTACTTTTATTGCGAGGGACACGCTACAAAGATATAATCTTTGAACGATTCCGCTTTAGTTTAAAAATTTAATTTTTACATGTCGTTTTAATAGATCGAACTAGTATAAGCCTATATTTGTTCAGGGGAAATGAATTTTAGCCTGAGCCAGATCGAAATTCTCCGATTCTGGAATGCATTGCACGAAATTGAGATTTTCGGTTTAGCCCAGGCTAATTCTGTTTCCTTCACGATTTTCTGGAGGTGTTCTCGCAGTTGATTTATTGTGGGCTAGTAGATCCGATAGAGAGTTGCACACACAACTTTTGGATTATTTTCGGAGACATTGTTGGGATTTCTTTGAGGGACACTCTTCAATGGTATAATCTTTGAATCCACTTTTATTTAAAGATTTGATTTTTAGCGTGTCGTATAGATCTAAGAAGTATAAGCCTAGATCCGCTAATGGAAATTGATTATAGTGTTTCGGTTTGATCGAAAGTTTTCGATTCTGGAATGCATAGCACTAAAGTGAAATTTTTTATTTGGCCCGGACTGGATCTTAATTCCTTCAATTGGTGCCAGAGCTGAGGTTTTGGCTTTATACTTGTTCGATGTATTACGCAGTTTTATTAGGTTATTATTCTTGGCTATTATGGTTTTACATTCATTTATAAACCTCGGGACTTGTCCGGGCTTGTTTTTATTTTGAATGTGAATGTGTGTAATAGTAATAACCACGAGTTGGAAACCGTGTAAAATTAGATCAAATCTTGTATTAGGATTTATTCTATCAAAAAGTCATCTTTTACTTTCCTGGACAAAGCCTTGTATTTAGGAATATATGTAATGACGAAGACGTTATTGTGGGTAACTCATATTCGTGGGTTTTGGTTTATTGTAATTTTGTATGATTCCAAATTAGGTACAAAATCGAGAAAACCCAGACGAAATAGGAGGAATCCAAATAACGAGTGAGAGCGACGCGACGGGACGTGTCAACAAGGCGACGAATCAAAGCAACAATTGAGAAGGCCATAATAGTAAATGTTTCATTATGTATTTATTTCCCGCTTTATATGTCTTGATTATTTCTTGTGTATTTTCATTTTATGTTTTTAGTTATTATCGAAAACAAATGGTTTTGTGGATGAAAATAGCTAAAGTTGAAATAGCTAGACTTAAGACATCGCATGTTAAAACCGTAAAAACCCTCAACTTAAGAATCAAAGTGGAGCGTGTTGTGTTATATCCCCATGGCCTCTATTTCGAATTTGCGCTGGCATTAGGGTGTTCCTCTATATCGGATAAGTCTTTATTCATAAGATCATTAGATTGAATTTCTAAAGGATGACTATAGTGAGTTTGAATGGAGAATTGCAGCACTCTCTCTATCTAAGGTGCATAAGTATCCTCAGTAACAAACTTTGAAGTCACATAATGGCATACACTTAGTGTACCATTTGTAGTATTCCTCTCATCGAGGTTACGCTACTTATGTGTACAGCTAAAATCAACGAGTATTAATTTCATTGATCAATAGATCATTTTGTCAGATAGTGAAATTAATGAATTTGGTTCTTCTCGAACGAATATGGACTAGCGTAGACGTTCACACGATCGTGACCTTCGTTAATCCCAATGAATGAGATGTTGGTATATTTGATTATATTATTTTGAGGGTATCAATATTTTCTAAAAACATAAAATACTGAAACTTCTATGTTTTCGATATGGAATTTAATCCATTAGTTGTCGTACTAAAAGAGAACAAATTAACTGATCTTAATCACATTGATTGGAAATAGAATTTGGACATTGTCCTTATGGCTAAGCAATGCAAGTTCGTGCTCACAGAGGTATGCCCAGAAACACCTAATGACTAAAATGCCTGAGGGCACACTTGTAAAAGACAACGTACTTGAGATGATTAGTAACATTAAGGAGATTGAGGTCTTGGGAGGTAAGATCGACGTGGAAACCTAGGTTGACATCATAATCCAGAGCTTGCCTCATAGCTTTGAAGACTGCTAATGATGTGCCTAACCCAGACATTGCCAAGAAGAAGAAGCCGAAAGGCAAGTGCTTCAAATATGGCAAGGCAGGACATTGGAAGCCAGATTGTCCAAAGCTTAAAAGTAGGACCATTTTGCTTTAGTTACTGAGATATGTTTAGCGATGCTTCCCATAGATACTTGGTATAGGGATTTAGGAATCACTGATCATGTTTGTAATTGTTTGCAAGGGTTCCAAGTGACCCGGATGCTTAGAGATGGCGAGATAGAAGTCTACTTGGAAAACACTACCAAAGTGTCAGTTAAAGCAGTGGGAGTAGCAAGATTTATTTTTCAAAATAATGTTGTAATAGGTTTGAAGAATTGTCTTCGTGTTCTGAGTTTTAGAAATAATTTATTTGTAGTTTCTAAACTCTTGTTGGATGGTTATAAGTTTTTTTTTTTTTCTAACAATTTTATTGATATTGAAAGAATAAGAAACTTATATGTTCCGGTTCATTGGTTGACAATCTCTTCTTGATTAAGACTAACTTTCCTGTTATGCAAAACACAGAAATTAATGGCACATCATCAAACCATAATAAGAGAAAAGAATCTTCTGAAATGAATCAAACTTATCTTTGGCACCTTAGACTAGGTCATTTAACCTTTAGTTGGATTCAGAGGATGGTTAATGATGGGCCTTTGGGCTCATTGGGGATTGACAGTTATTCAAATTGCGAATCCTGCTTAGAAGGTAATTGATGGGTCGTCAACCAATCAAAAATAATTACCTACTCTACACAAAATTAAATAGCAAGCAATGAGTAGGATCGTCTCCACAGGAAGCAATGGTAGTGAATTAATTAAATCAAAATCTGGTAACCAAGAGGGGGGTTTTTGAGAATTTATTCTACTTAAATAAACTTCAATTAAAATTAATTAAGAAAACAAGAATTGGCTTAAATTCAATTTATGAAATGATCTAGTCAAAGGAATTGTTTCCACCCTGATGTGATAAATTGATCCTCGACGCACAAATTTTCCCAATTAACCTTGATTATATTGGTTTTCCCTGTTGGAACCTCCTAACAGTTCAGTCCTATAAATTTAACCCAGTAATTAAGGAACCTCCGTTAACTGCATCTACAATCGAATATCCGTCCTGGAACCTCCTAGAACATTGATTTCGATAGTCTAGGACCCAATTCAATTTACAATTAATCAAACATTGTTTAATTGCACGTTGATTATTTATTCCCTTCAAAACGATAACCTATGTACCACATGATTAGTTGAATTGAAACTCTTAGGAATATCGAACCTCGTGTATTCGAGTTAACTAGACTACCTAGGAAGAATTGAATGCTACCAGCTATTCAATTAATGCTAAATAATCCAACATACAAAGCGGAGAATAAATAAATAATCAAACTCAATTGATATTAAGAACAAATTGATCTCACAATTTAATTCACATCTAGAGTGTAATTCCTCTGACTAGAATTAAAGATTTAGCTACTCATAATCGAATTAAAAATAAAACTAATAATAATAGACAAAGTATCCATGAACAATAAAGGAAGGAAAAGTAGTACTAATTAGTCACAGGAAGCCCTCGCGCAGAACCCTTCAAGTCTGCCGTCTTTCCTCCCAGCAAAATCCTCCCTAAAACCTACGTTTCTACCTAATATATATACTAACTCCTAAGGCGGCCCACAATTAAATAAATATATAACTAATTCCTAATTAAGTTTGGAACCCACTGAAAATAATACTAATTGTAAAATCCAAAATAAATCTTGGGTCTCAACCCACAGCCCACTTTAATAACTCTCCCTCTGCATTTTTTCCTTCAATCCAGCCCACTTCTTCCAAAATCTGCCAAAATCTCTTTTCTTTGCTCTCCTTTATGAAATCTCCCCTGCAAATAAAAAATAGCCTATTAGCTCATTAAATCCCTCAAAACAGCCCTCAAATTGCACTCAATCCACCACTTAAATTCTAGCTTATCAAATTCCCCCACACCTAAACAATGCTTGTCCCCAAGCATGACTCAAAACTAAACAAGAATCACAAAGCAAACACAAAACAACAACTTGGCTTCTCAATATGCAATATGTAACTAAGCAAGGTTTTGCAATCCACATAAGAGTTTTCATAGTATCGAGCATTTGTAATGACTATACCACTTCCTCATAACTTCCCAAACTCAAATAACACACAAAAGTGACAACCACCTCACCGGTAATCTCTCATGAACTCAAAAGTGTTTCAAGGACATTTAAACACTCAATTCATCACATAGCATGTTCTTGCCATAAGCTTGCAAAATTATCACATTACTATCACTCAAATAAATCAAAGTACAAATCAAAAGGTCTTTGTCAACGGTTATCATGGGGCTCAGGACAAGGTTGGATAAACAAGGATTAAATAGAGGCTAAAGTCACGAAAGAAAGAGCACACTTGATTGTTAACTTTCAACCATCTTACCGAGGATGACCCATGCAAGATACTAGTAACCCACAAAGGATTCCAAACTTGGCTCTTTCCACAATCCTTTTTTTTTTTTCTTTTTCTCTTCTTTTTTTTCTAGCTACACAAATTCATTTGAATTTGTTTATATTGGCTCCTTTTCTTTCTTGTCTTCTTTTTTTTTTCATTTTCTTTTTTTTTTCTTACTTTTCAACAGCCTTGGTCAGAGCACAACTTATCCTTAATGAGTTACTATTGCCTTACAATGTCCGCCTTCAAACCACAAACCCAAGTTAACAATCAAATATATGCTCCTTTCAATAACTAGGGAAAAAGAGCAAGCTAAACACAGGCCTAGGTTTAATTTAGTGGCTTTAAAATCAAAGAATCAGGTCCAAGCTTCAAAAAGGTTAACTAAGGGTAAGCATCGAATGTTGGATTTTTTAGCAAGCCAAATTTGGTTATCCTATTGCCTTTATCCTTTTTGTACTTCAAATTCACAAGCAATGGTAACATGCATAACAAAGTAAGTTCTAGAATATGCAAACTATGTGTGAAACACTCTAAAGAAAAACAATTGAGCACAAGAAAGAATTGTTGCTCATTAAGGCCCAAAATCTCACTTAATATGGCTTTTGGTGTCACTCAAACATGCATCATCATTTGAGTTATCACAAGGAAGAGTTATAGTCATCCAACACCAAAATCTCACTACTAATTCCACTGCCGCGAATACAACTAATTCTTCCCGGCACCCAAGGAGCAATTCACAGCTCTCCAAGCCCAGCTTAATAGCATTCAAGAGGTTTTAGCAATCCATCAAGCCACTCTCCAGGCCTTGTGTGATCGAGTCGGCCTCAATCCAGCAGCTCCTCCACCATAGGGAGTTCCCTCCATACCTTAATTTTGTTTAGTAATTCAATTTAGTGTCTAGTTATTTTTTTTTTATGCGTTGCTTGTTGACTTCGTACTTATTGTCTACATTGAGGACAATGTAGATTTTAGGTGTGGGGGGATGTTATTTTGGTTGCTTTGTTTTAAGTATGTTTTGTGTGGATAATTGATAGGCAAAGTGTGATTTAGGTAAGATAAGGATGAAATGTAGGAAGAATTAGTAGTGTTTGGTGTTGGATGACTATAACTTTTCTTTGTGATAACTCAAATGACGATGCATGTTAAAGTGACACCAAAAGCCATTTTAGGTGAGATTTTGGGCCTTAACGAGCAACAACTCTTTCTTGTGCTCAAATTGTTTTCTTTAGAGTGTTTCACACATAGTTTGCATATTCTAGAACTTGCTTGGTTATGCATGTTACCATTGCTTGTAAATTTGAAGTACAAAAAGGATAAAGGCAATAGGATAACCAAATTTGGCTTGCTAAAAAAATCCAACCTTCAATGCTTACCCTTAGTTAACCTTTTCGAAGCTTGGACCTGATTCTTTGATTTTAAAGCCACTAAATGAAACCTAGGCCTGTGTTTAGCTTGCTCTTCTTCCCTGCATTAGTCATCCAACACCAAATACTACTAATTCTTCCTACATTTCATCCTTATCTCACCAAATCACACACTGCATATCAATTTTCCAACACAAAACACATAACATTTATCTCTCCCCCACACCTAGACTCTAAACACAATAAAACACAAAACATCCCCCAAAACAATAATCATACAAAACAATCCCCCCAAACCTAAAAATTGACATTGTCCCCAATGTAGAAAAAAAAATAGGCATAAAAGGGATCGCAAAAACACACACCACCAAGACAAAATAAAAATAAATAAAATAAATAACTAAAACAAACAAAAGTTAGTAAGGGGAAAAGAAGCTTCTCTATGGTGGAGGAATTGGTGGTTTCAAGTCCACATGTGGGAATTGAGTTGTGCGAAGGGAATCGGCGCCGCTACGTTGTTGGTAGACTCGGCTGATGAAGAAAAGAAAAGAAAAGTCAAAGTGGAACCCTAATTAAAAATGGAAAAAAAATACTATTGAAAAAAATGGAAAAAAAAACTTTTTTTTTTATGAAGGAAAAACTTTAGTCGACATGCCCATGTGAGAAGAAAACTTGTATTCTGTTGGGAACCGAAAATTCTTTAAGAAACACAACAGGTTTTGACATGGGCATGTCACAAGCAAACTTGTATTCTGTTGGGAACCGAAAATTCTTTAAGAAACACAACAGATTTTTGACATGGGCATGTCACAAGCAAACTTGTATTCTGGACAACTGCCTTAAAAATTCAAAGGAAAACTCACCTGGGCATGTCAGAAGAAGAATTCTATTCTGCCCAAATCTTTAATTCCCCTCGAAATTCTCAGCTAAAAATCACTTAAAAATACAATTAAAAGACTAAACCTACTTGAAAAAACTTAGAAAAATTTGGGTTGCCTCCCATAAGCGCCTTTCTTTAATGTCTTTGGCTAGACACAGACCTACTTCTAATTAATCTTCATAAATAAGCAGAAATAACCAAATTTCATTATCAAAAGTAGTTCTATCATTCACAAGAAAAGATTTGAGTCGATAACCATTCACCACCCATATTTTTCCGGACTCTAAATCTTTAATTTCAACTATATGAGAAGAAAAAGTACTCACCTCAATATAGGGTTTATGCCGTCTTGACTTGAACTTACCATGCATTAATTTCCATTTGCACTCTGAGAAAAATACCTTCTTCCCAACCACACATTTCTTCCTCCGTAGCTGCTCATCCTGAATGGTTTTTTTCCTTTCCTTGCACCACGATTTTGACTCGGGCTCTAACAGAAGATATTTGAGATGATCGTGGAACAATTTGAACTCGAATTTAGGGGCCTGTACCAGAGAAGGTAAAATATTGTCATAACTCATAGGCAATCCAAAGTAATGGTTAGCAAACCTTAGTGGCAGTTCAGGATTGGCATGAAATGCCTTGATTGCCTCAATGACAGATTCATTCACGTCTTTTTGAGCATCCGTTCCCTGCAAACTATGCTGTAACACAAAATTAAGCTCATCAAGCATCAAATTAAATTCCACTTCTTCTTGCACAATAGAATCAACCAGGCTAACATTGACAAAGTATTCAGAGTCCGGTGGATACTTCATTGCTTCATACATGTTAAACTGCACTTTTTCACCATCGAATTCAAAAGTAAACACACCAGCATCTACATCAATCTTTGTCTTAGCCGTTTTCATAAATGATCTACCCAAAAGAAGAATATCAGAATTTGTCACATGCTCATCATTCATATCAACGATGTAGAAATCAGCAGGAAAAATCAATTTATCACATTTAACTAAAACATCCTCAACTACCCCTTCCGGATAAATCATCGACCTATTGGCTAACTGAACTATCACATTTGTGTTCTTAAGAGCCCCAATTTTCAACTTATTAAACAAAGATAGAGACATAACATTTATTGAAGCTCCTAAATCCAACATGGCTGATTTTATAACTTGCGACCCAATAACACAAGATATAGCAAAAATACCTGGATCGGTACACTTTTGAGGCAATTTGCGTTGGAGGACTGAGGAAACATTTTCATTTACATAGACCTTACCTTCAGGCCTTCTCTTCTTGGTCAGCAATGACTTCAAAAATTTCGCATACCTTGGAATTTGGGCAATGGCCTCCATCAATGGTATGTTGATTGCCACTTTGCGAAATACTTCAAGCACCTCATCGTCACTGTACTCCTTTCTCCCTTGGACTAACCTGCCAGGAAAAGGGGGTGGAATCACACTCTCAGTTTTTCTTACAATGAATTTAGGAGTTACCTCTTCCTTTGGCAGCTCTTCTACTTCCTCTTCCTTTTCTGACTTCTGTGAAGGTTCTGGAACCTCGACGGTCGGAACTTTAGGTTCTGGCAATTCTCTTCCACTCCTCAAAATAATGGCACTCACATTTTCAGTGGAACTACTTGGCTGAGAAGGAAGCTTCACTTGGGTCCGGTCTCTCTGATTGACTTGAGTGGCTAGCTGAGAGATTTGTTTCTCCAAGTTTTTAATTGCGGCATTTTGTTGTTGTTCTCTTGCGAGATCCCTCTCAACAAGACCCTGCACCGCAGCTGACAATCCTTTAATCATTGATTCGACTGATGAACCTGAAGCCTCTGCTGGTGGAGGAATTGGGTTTCTCACTGGGGGTTGGAAACTGGATTGCTGAGGTTGAGGTTGAAAACCAGGCTGCTTGTAGCTGAAATTGGGATGATTCCTCCACCCTGGGTTGTAGGTATTAGCATATGGGTCATAACTTCTCTGGGGTGGATCCTGGAATCCTCCCACAATATTCATCTGTGTACATTCTTGCATGGCTGGACAACCATCCGAGGTGTGTCCTTGAATTAAGCATATCCCGCATACCTTAATTGCCTGCAATTGTCCTACAGCAAGCTGGCGCACCAAATCAGTAAGTTGCTCAATCTTACTTTCCATGTTAGAAACACTAACCTCGTTAACTCGTCTGGTGGCCATCTCTGCTCGCCTATGAAATTGCTGGGAAGTCTCAGCCATCACAGAGATTAGCCTGCGCGCCTCTGTAGGAGTCTTGTTCATAAGTGCTCCTCCACTTGCTGAATCAATTTTATCTCTGTCAAGCTCAGATAACCCCTCATAAAAATATTGGATCAGCAGCTGCTCTGGGATCTGATGCTGAGGACAGCTTCTGCACAAATCACTGAATCTCTCCCAATATTCGTACAAGCTCTCTCCACTGTATTGTCGGATACCGCATATATCCTTCCTGATGTTAGAAGCCCGAGATGCAGGGAAAAACTTCTCCAAGAACAGCTTCTTCAGATCATTCCATGTGGTGACTGAGCCTGCGGGTAACCCAAATAACCAATGTTTTGCCTTGTCATCCAAAGAAAAGGGAAAAGCCCGCAACTTAATCTGCTCTTCAGTGACATTTTCGTAGCTCACTGCTGAACAGACGATGTGAAATTCCATCAGATGCTTGTGGGGATCCTCGCCTGTCAAACCACGAAATTTAGGAAGTAAGTGAATCGTACTAGATTTTAATTCAAATCTAGGTGTATTAGCAGGAAGAGCAATGCATAAAGATTGTGGGTTGGCATCAGGAGTTGCCAGCTCCCTTAAGGTGCGGTCTGCCATTGGTGTTGCAACCAACTCTTCCTCCTCTTCAGGAACTTGAACTTCTTCTTGTTCGTCAACTGGTGGAGCCCCAGATACTGACTCAGCCAGTTGCTCGCTTTGTTTCTTCTCTTTGGTGTTCCTCTTTGCAGTCTTCTCTACCTCTGGGTCAAAAACGAGTTTGCTTGTACGAGAAGAGCGAACCATAAAAAGGAACAAACAATTCTGACTAAAATTAAAAACACTAAACCGTGCTCCCCGGCAACGGCGCCAAAATTTGATGGGTCGTCAACCAATCAAAAATAATTACCTACTCTACACAAAATTAAATAGCAAGCAGTGAGTAGGATCGTCTCCACAGGAAGCAATGGTAGTGAATTAATTAAATCAAAATCTGGTAACCAAGAGGGGGGTTTTTGAGAATTTATTCTACTTAAATAAACTTCAATTAAAATTAATTAAGAAAACAAGAATTGGCTTAAATTCAATTTATGAAATGATCTAGTCAAAGGAATTGTTTCCACCCTGATGTGATAAATTGATCCTCGACGCACAAATTTTCCCAATTAACCTTGATTATATTGGTTTTCCCTGTTGGAATCTCCTAACAGTTCAGTCCTATAAATTTAACCCAGCAATTAAGGAACCTCCGTTAACTGCATCTATAATCGAATATCCATCCTGGAACCTCCTAGAACATTGATTTCGATAGTCTAGGACCCAATTCAATTTACAATTAATCAAACATTGTTTAATTGCACGTTGATTATTTATTCCCTTCAAAACGCTAACCTATGTACCACATGATTAGTTGAATTGAAACTCTTAGGAATACCGAACCTCGTGTATTCGAGTTAACTAGACTACCTAGGAAGAATTGAATGCTACCAGCTATTCAATTAATGCTAAATAATCCAACATACAAAGCGGAGAATAAATAAATAATCAAACTCAATTGATATTAAGAACAAATTGATCTCACAATTTAATTCACATCTAGAGTGTAATTTCTCTGACTAGAATTAAAGATTTAGCTACTCATAATCGAATTAAAAATAAAACTAATAATAATAAACAAAGTATCCATGAACAATAAAGGAAGGAAAAGTAGTACTAATTAGTCACAGGAAGCCCTCGCGCAGAACCCTTCAAGTCTGCCGTCTTTCCTCCCAGCAAAATCCTCCCTAAAACCTACGTTTCTACCTAATATATATACTAACTCCTAAGGCGGCCCACAATTAAATAAATATATAACTAATTCCTAATTAAGTTTGGAACCCACTGAAAATAATACTAATTGTAAAATCCAAAATAAATCTTGGGTCTCAACCCACAGCCCACTTTAATAACTCTCCCTCTGCATTTTTTCCTTCAATCCAGCCCACTTCTTCCAAAATCTGCCAAAATCTCTTTTCTTTGCTCTCCTTTATGAAATCTCCCCTGCAAATAAAAAATAGCCTATTAGCTCATTAAATCCCTCAAAACAGCCCTCAAATTGCACTCAATCCACCACTTAAATTCTAGCTTATCAGTAATGTAAAGTTGGTTCACTCTGACTTATGTGGACCTATGTCAATTCAGGCTAGAGGTGGTGGTGAGTATTTTGTGACTTTCACAGATTATTACTCTAGGTACGAGTACATTTACCTAATGCGCCACGAGTCTGAATGCTTTGGCAAGTTCAAAGAATTTCTAGCAAATGTGGAAAAGAATCATGGTAAAAGTATCAAAACACTGCTGATCGTGGTGGCGAGTACCTCTCTAGCGAATTTTTGAGCTACTTGTCAGATGAGGATATTCAGTCCCAGTTGTCTGCACCTGGCACACCCTAATAGAATGGTGTAGTAGAGAGGAGGAGCAAGACTCTTATGAATATGGTGAGATCTATGATGAGTTATAGTGAGTTGCCCAATTCATTTTAGGGATATGCCTTGGAGACAACAGCTTACATTCTGCACCTTGTACCATCTAATTTGTGCTTCCGACCCATGTGGAATTATGGACTAGGCGAAAGCCCAGTATCAGACATCTCAGGATTTGAGGTTGTCCAGCATATGTGATTAAGGTAGATGCGGGCATGTTAGATGAAAGATCAGAAGTAATGTTGTTTGTAGGATATCCCAGAGGAACGAATGGTGGTCTATTTTATAGTCCTAAGGATCAGAAGGTAGTGGTGAGCACTAACACCATACTTTTAGAAGAGGACTATATTTTAGATCACAATCCTAGTAGCAAAGTTTTATTAGAAGAGATTAGGGGATATTCCACTATTCTAGATGCACCAATACAAGTAGATACACCACAAAATATGCACAAGATGTCACAGATTATGCACCTACACAATTTGGGTCACGTCGTAGTGGGAGGGTTGTGAGACAACCCGAGAAGTGCGTGGGTTTGAGAGAATCTTTGGATTTTATTCCCGGTGCTCACGAACAAGACCCAGTTAACTACAATGAAGCTCTCTAAGATAAAGATACAGATTCTTGGCAAAGAACGATGATTTCTGAGATGGGTTTGATGGACTCAAATCAAGTCTCGGAGTGGTAGACCTGCTTGATGGGTTTCGACCTATTGAGTTCAAATGGGTCTAAAGGGAAAGGGAGGATCAGATGGGAAGGTTGAAATCTTCAAGGCTAAACTTGTGGTGAAGGGTATACTCAGAAAGAGGATATCGATTATGAGGAGACCTTTTCCCCAATAGCTATGCTTAAGTAAATCTGAATTCTCTTGGCCATAGCTGCTCATTTAGATTATGAGATTTGACAGAAGGACGTCAAGACAGCTTTCCTTAATGGAAATCTTGAAGAGAGCATTTTTATGTAGCAACTAGAGGGATTCATTGTAGAAGGCCAAAAGCACAAGATTTGCAAGCTCATGAAGTCCATATATGGACTTAAGCAAGCATCTAAATCTTGAAAAATCCATTTTGATGAGGTGATTTAGTCATATGGATTCACTCAGTGTTCAGATGAGCAATGTGTGTACCACAGACGTGATGGAAACTTGGTGTTTCTTATACTTTACGTAGATGATATTCTTCTTATTGGCAACAGTATGAAGGTATTGTCAAATACAAAGGCATGGTTGTCCAAGCGGTTTGATATGAAGGATATGGGAGAGGCTGAACATATCCTTGGGATCAAGATCATTTTAGATCATAGGAGACGTTCGCTAACACCCTCTCATGCTTCATACATAGATAAGATTCTGGCCCGTTTTAACGTGCAGAATTCCAAGAAGGGTTTTTTACCCTTCAGGCACGGATTGTATCTGTCTATGGAGTAATCTTCTCAGACTACTGAGAAGATAGAAGCCATGAAGACAGTTCCTTATGCATCTATAGTAGGAAGTCTCATGTATAACACGTTGTACACGAGGCCTGATATTTGTTTTGTCGTTGGCATGGTTAGCAGGTATCAGAGTAACCTTGGAAAGACTCACTGGGAGGCTGTCAAGTGCATCCTTAAGTATTTGCGCAGGACAAGAGATCATGTTTTGATCTATCAAGCGCAAGAGCTGGTTCTAAAGGGTTACACAGATTCAGATTTCCAAGGTGATATGGACAAGAGCAAGTTTACCTCTGGATTTGTGTTTACTCTGGGAGGTGAAGCCATAGTTTGACGGAGTGTCAAGCAGAAATGCGTGGCAGACTCCACAATGGAAGCTGAGTACGTTGCAGTATCAGAGGCAGTAAAATAAGCTGTATGGCTCAAGAACTTCCTAGTGGACTTAGATGTGATTCCTGAGTTGTCGAGGCCTATCACAATTTACTGTGATAACAATGGTGCAGTTGCTAACTCAAGGGAACAACAAGTCCACAGGGAGAGTAAGCACATAGAGCGAAAGTACCATCTGATACGAGAAATCGTAAATAGGGAAGACGTGGTCGTGGCAAAGATAGCATCAGCAGACAACCTTTGCAGTTCCATTCACGAAGACATTAACTTCCAAAGTCTTTGATGTTAGGTATGAATACTGAAGCTACGTTTGTATTATACTATATCTCCATTAATATATCGATTAAATGTTTTGGTTTATATGTTGTGCATATGTCATTCATTTATATTATGTAATTAGATGATGAGGTGTCTAGTGTGTCACAATAGATCTCATCATTGGTTAAAAGACGTAATATATAAATGACGTTCGTAACCGAGACATTTTTGGACATACTGTCAGTTTAGGTTATTATGTGATTCCGAAATTGGTTTGTCTAAACTAATTGAATCATATAGATATGCCTGGGGCATATTGAACTTGACCAATTAGGATGAATTGTCTTGTACTGATTTAATAGACTATTCAATCCTAGTATTTTATCTCTTAATCCTTAGACTTGAGCGGGCATGAGGATTAGACATAGTGTACGTTGATCTGCCAAAGAGTCAGGTCATTTTTTACCAATAGTCTCGATAGGTTGGGTGCGCGTATTTGGTTGCTTGGTGTGTTTTTGCTTGTCGAAAGGAAACCATGTACCAGTGTGTCCTGAGTGATGGTGCTCCCGAGATGAGCTCGTTATATTTATTATACTAAACCCTACCGGTGGAATTATGTCCGGTTTAGTAAAAAGGTCGAGTGGTACTATTCTCAGTTTATAAGAAGTTAATTAATTTATTTATCGGTAAATTAATAAATTAACGAGCACTATATCTTTGATGTGGGAAGATTAAAGAATAATTAATTTAGTTGTTCCGGAAGCAATTCTGGTGTAGGATGGTAATGCCATAATTAATCCGTTAGTGGTACGATTAATTATGTAGTGGGTTAATTGATTAAGTATAATTAATTAATTATTCCTAAGGGTTAATTAAGTACTTAACAAAGTGGAATTATTTAATCAATTAATTAAGTCTTAAGTTTCAATTAGAATTAAGATTAGGAAATCTAATAGGATTTGGTTATCCTATTAGATTAGTTACCTAATTGGATTTGGAAACTAATTAATTACTTAAACGCATTAGGAAGGCCAATCCTAAACGAACTTGGGGTCTCTCTTGTAACTCTATAAATAGATAAGAGATTAGCAATTATACATACACAATTCATAAGTTTTGAAGACAAGAAAACTAGAGAGATAAAACCCTAGAGAGAGAACTTATTTTTTCTTCTCAAAGTTTTATTTTTCCTACTCTTTGTGGCTGTCCAGTTCCCAAGGTGAGCTCCGGTGTTTGGCTTTTCTCTCTTACCGGAGGCACGTGGAAGTCGGGGTGGCGGCGCGTGGAGTGAGGCGGCGCGTGTGCTACACGCGTGGACGGCGAGCTTTTTTGTTGAATTGCTGATCATTGGTTTATTGCCCACACAACGTTCGAGCCTGTCTTGAGTCATACAAGCGATCACCTAAGTACACGCTTCAAGAGGTATTTCTAAACTTCCGCTATTATTTGTTGCGTGGAAAATCGAACAAGTAGAAGTTAAGATCCTACGCAATGTTATTTCAAGCAATGACTGGGATAGCGATTGTGCTAGAGTCTAGGCCTGGTCAAGAGTTCCGATTCTAGAATGAATAGCACGAAAGTGAATTTTTTATTGGGCCCAGGCAAATAATCTTTCATTTGAGACGCACGTGGAGTGCATGAGAGTTAGATACTTGAGTGAGCCATGAAACTTTTCTAGATTTTTGTATAACAGCAGAATAAGTGTATTGAACCAGTTTTTATACTTAAATGCAGCTTTAATTATTACTGGAAGATTGTTAGTTTTGAATACTGAAAAGTTATACTTGTATGAAAAACTATTTCCAACTTACATTTCGATTGTGTTTCAGTATTTTAAATTGTCCCTTTTATATTATATGTCTAGATGATAGGGTATTTGGTGTGACACAGTTGATCATATCATTGGTTAAAGTTATGATATATAAATAACGCTCGTAACTGGGACAGTTTGGACACACTGTCTGTTTAGGTTATTGTATGATTCTGAGATTAGTTTGTCTAGACTAATTGAATCATACGAATATGCCTGGGGCATATTGAGCAGAACCTTGAGTCGAATTGACTTGTACTGATCTTCGTAGTTAATTCGAGCCTTGTATTATTTCTCTTAATCCCTAGACTAGGATGAGCATAAGGATTAGATATAGTATGTTTTGATTTGCCAAAGGGTGCGGTCAATATTTGAGGCCTAGATCTCGGTAAGTTGGGTATGCGTATTTAGTCTCTTATTGTGTCGTTGTTTATCGAAAGGAAACCATGTACCGGTGCATCCGGGTGATGGTGCTCTGGAGATGAGCTCGTAAGGATTGTTATACTAAATCTGAGCGGTGGACTTATGTATGGAATAGTAATAAAGTCGAGTGGTACTAATCTCGGATGAGAAGAAGTTGATTAATTAATTTATCAGTATATTAATTAATTGACGAGCACTATATCTTTGACGTGGAGAGATTAAACAATAATTAAAACTGAACCCAGAAGCAATTTCAGTTTAATTGGTAGTTTCATAATTGACCTGTTAGTGGTACGATCAATTATGAGTTAGATTAAATTGACAAAGTGGATTTAATAATTAATTAATAATCCTTAAGTAAATTGATAGAGGATTTAATTATTCGATGAATTATCCTCGGGTCAATTAACGTAGTGGGTTGAATTAATTAATTATCCTTGGGTTGATTAACTTTACTAGTCTAGTGAAGACTTAGAAGTCAACGGGTCCAACTAGAAGGCCCAACTTAACCCCACTTAAAGGTTTCCCTGGAAGCTCCCTATAAGTTGAATAACTTGCCCCTAAAAATCATAACTTGAAGTTCAAGATCGCCTCTTAGAGAGAGAATGAGCCTAGCCTAGATAGAGTTTTAGAGAGATTTCTTCTTCTTCAAGAAAACTCTTTCGAAGTCGGTTTCGATTTGTTTCTCACGGAATAGGACCTTGAAAATTTCGGCCCGCAAAAGCTTTCATCTTTCCTGGTAGATCGGATTTATTTTTCATGCAGTCCAGATTTTTTCGGCGTAGTGGTAGATTCTGGCGAGTGCAACAATTCCGGTGACCCTTTGGTTTTTTCCGGTCCAGCATCCGGCAGGTGAGATATCCTGGCGTGATTTCGAGCGAGCAAGGTTTTTCGGCACCAGCGTTGGACGACTTCCAATAAAGTTGGGTGATTCTGGCGGATCAGTTTTGTCCGAAAGGTTTTCAATTTTCTCGCGGTTGATTTTTTGTGGGCTAGTAGATCGGACAGACAGTCGCCCAAACGACTTTCGGATTGCTCACAGAGACATTCTTGGGATTCCTTTGAGGGACACGCTTCAAAGGTATAGTCTTTGATTCCTTTTTTGTTTAAAAATTTAATTTTTAGCGTGTTGTATAATAGAACTAACAAATATAAGCCTAGATCCGCTCTTGGGAATTGATTATATTGTTTGTACTCAATCGAAAGTTTTTGATTATGGAATGGATAGCACGAAAGTGAAAATTTTGATTTGGCCCAGACCAGATCTTAATTCCTTCAATTGGTATCAAAGCAGAGGTTTTGACTTTATACTTGTTCGATTTATTATGCGGTTTTATTGAAAGTTGTTATTATTCCCGGCTATTATGGTTTCAAATTCATTTATAAACCCCGGGACTTGTCCGGGGTCATTTTTATTTTGAATGTGAATGTGTGTAATAGTAATAACCACGAGCTGGAAGCCATGTAGGATTAGATTAAATCTTGTAGTAGGATATATTCTATCAAAATGTCGGCTTTTATTTTCCTAGACAAAGCCTTGTATTTAGGAATATATGTAATGACAAAGACATTATTTGTGGGTAATTCATGTTCGTGGGTTTTGGTTTATTGTAATTTTGGGCGATTCAAAATTACGTAGAAAATAGAGAAAACCCCGACAAATTAGGAGGAATTCAAATAACGAGTAGGAGGGACGCGACGAGACATGTCAACAAGGCGATGAATCGAAGCAACAATTGAAAAGACCATAATAGTCGGGAAATACTTCATTACGTATTTATTTCCCGCTTTATATGTCTTGATTGTTTCTTGTGTGTTTTCTTTTTATGTTTGTATGCATGATCAAAAATAAATCGTTTTGTGGGTGCAAATACCTAAAGTTGAAATAACTAAAGTTAAGACATTGCATGTTAAAACCGCAAAAACCCTCAACTTAAGAATCTAAGAGGGAGCGGGTTGTGTTATATCCCCATTGCCTCCATTACGAGTTCATATGTGATGTGAATAGACTTTGGCATTAGGGCCTTACTTCATATCGAATGATTCTTTATTCATAAGATCACTAGATTGAATTTCTAAAGGGGTGACTATAGTGAGTTTAAATGGAGATTTGCGACACCCTCTCTATCAGAGGCGCATAAGTATCCTCAGTAACAAACTTACAAGTCTGAAGAAGAGCATTTTTCTGTTGTTCTTGGATATACCCAAAGCAGGCTGTATGAAGAAGAGCATTTTCTGAAACACTTGTGATTTGTTCATACTGCTATTGGTATTCTTTTTGTGTCCAATACTTCAAGTGCTAGATGAGGTTCAGCTCTCCTACAAGGTTCCAGACAATAGCTAAAGGATGATGTTGTTACTGTGAAGTCATTTCATTGTTTATATATCTCGTTGTAGACATTAACATCGTCTCCCAGGATGGTCATGTTTTCAACCCGAGTCTACTGGTCGAAAGTTGAATGCCAGTCTATGATGTTGTTACTGATTCATGCGTGTTGTTTTATGCACATGCCTAGCATAATTGTGCACCAGGAAAGTCTAACTCCCGGCTCAACCACGCAACCAGGACCAATGGCAATATCAGGTCCGATCAAGCAACCCTCTCCAATTTTGGCGGTCTCATCCACCGGAACATTTCCAACTATGTGAGATTCAAAAGCAAATTTAGAAGATGATTTGTTCCTCCATGATTCGATATAGAGTCAAACTTATAATATAATTCCTTGGCTATCTAATGTCCAATTTTAGTTGTCTCATAAAATTAAATTATTTTATGTGTAAAAACCTTTTTAATAATAAAAATTTCTAAAAATAATATATAAAGGAGAAAATTCTTTTCTTCAAAATACTGGACGAAATATAAGAAAAGAAAAAGAAAATGAAGGGAAGAATGAAGTTAAGTAAATGAAAATGAAGGACAACAATTGTTAAGGATGGAAGGCGTGCGTGCGTTCAAGCATGCAGGAATGTGGTATTTTTTTTACATTAAATAAGTTAACAACTCAATAAATAGTTTCTCGATAAAGCCAACATGTGCAATCCGTTAACGATAATCTTAAATATTAGTTATATTGATGTCTAATTTAATAATATTTTTTTACGAATTTATTCACACTTAGAATTAATTTCGCATTTAATTTCTTTCTATTTTTTCGGTTTCTCTTTAAAAGAATCTATTATAATGTCTTGATAAAGTGACTATACATAGAAATATTTTATTTATTATATTATTTTGATTATAAAAAACTAAATTATTATTTATGAGGCGGAAGACTTTTCTTATTTGAAATATTTATTAAACAAACATGCTTAGAAATTTGAATACTTTAACGTTTCAAACAATGTTATTGTACAATAACATTTATTATCAAATCCTTTAGGACGCCTAGCGAAGAAAAACAAAAATAAAGACTAAATTTTATAAGTAATCCCAGTACATTAATATTTTTAATTTCTTACATTCTCCATTACTTAAATATAAAAAATAAATAATTAGATCTCTAACGTGGATTCTGGGCAATAATCTTAAAAAGAATACTAAATTTTTATTTTAACTTTTTTGTATTTTGGGAGATGAAATGGTCGACTGCAGTTGGCTATTCTTTGGCGCACGGCCATGGCACGGCTGTTAATAGTGTTTTTCTTTATTTTTTTTAACACGTGAAAAAAAAATTTTATCATAAGTGTTTCAAATTAATTTCAATATTTGATTATATGAAGAAAAAAGTTAAAATTTTTTTAGTCAAATCATTCAATAGATTTAATTGTTGACATCGAAAAATTTACACGTGAAATAGGAGTAAAAAAAGGAAAAACACACTAACAAAATGCACACAACACCATAAATAACAACAGGAAACAAACGTAGCCAGCAGCACCGAGCTTCACATTACTATCTCGGGCTTCCGAATGTAGGAGTTGATCTCTTTTTGAGGCAAAACTACGCCTACATTTTTTATATATCTCATCGCAGACATGAACATCCACTCCGAGGATGGTCATGTTTTCAATCCGAGTTAACAGGCCAATAGTTGAATGTATGTCTATTATGCAGCTACTGATGCATGCGTGTTGTAATATGCGCACGCCAAGCGTAACTGTGCACCAGGAAAGTCTAACACCGGCTCAACCACGCAACATCAGCTGCGATCAAGTAACCCTCTACAATTTTTTTAGTCTCTTCCACCACAACATTTCCCACTATGTGAGATCCAGAAACAAGTTTAGAAGATGATTTGTTCATCAAGGAGTCAAGATAGAGTCTCAATCCAGTAATATAATCCCTTGGTCATCCAACGTCCAATTTTGGCTGTCTCATAAAATTAAATTATTTTATGTTTAGAAACATATATAGGAATGAAAAAATTGAAAAAAATACATAAAGTAGAGAATTTTTTTCTTAAAAATAGTGGACGCAAGCTAAGGAATAAATAGAAAAGAAAGGGAAGAATGAGGGAAGTGTTAGGACAACAAGTTATGTTGAGGGAATGGCAATGGAAATTGTAATGGTAACAGCAGGGTCGTGTGAAATTTATGTTGGGTGATGAGGGAAATGTTAGGACAACAAGTTGTGATGAAGGCACTTCTTCTCACGGATTGAATATAAATAATAGTGAGAAAATGCATATGGATATTCCTTCTGCTCTTCCTACTCCGCATTCCGTTATTCCTGCTGTCTCTACTCAGCAATTTCCTGTAGCTCCAAATAGTTATCACCATACTAAATTAGCATCATCAAGAAATGTGCAGAGTTTGAGTATTCATATTCCTCCTGCTTCCCACCAAGCCATATGCCCACACATATTTATATATCGCAACAAATGATTAGTCTTCTAACAAAGTGTAAGGATGTTGTGAGCAACTTGACGGGTGCCCTGGCCATGTGCCCTATCACCTTCTATAAAGAAACCCTAAAGATCTCATGAGCAAGCAACATGGCCACTATGAAGTTGATGAGTTTTTTGACTTGAGACTTTTGTTGGTTGGAGAGGAGGGGAGGGGAGGGGAGGGGGGAGGATGGGGATATGAATTTGTATGGGAAACACCTTTGTACTGAAAATAGTGATATTTTGTCTCTTTATGGAAACACAGTTGTTTAGGGATGGGAGGCATGCGTGCGTTGACACGTGCAAGATGTGGTGGGTTTTTTTTACTTATTAAATAGAGTAACAACTCAATAAATAGTATCTCGATAAAGCGAACATATGCAATCAGTCACCAACAATCTTAAAGATTAGTTATATCGAAGTTTAATTTCATAACGTGGAGTTTGGGCAATATATAAGAATGAAAAATTTTAAAAATAATACATAACGCAAAAATTTTTTTCTTTAAAGTAGGGGACAAAATCTAAGAAAAAAGGAGAAAAGAAACAGAAGAATGAAGTTACTAAGTAAATAAAAATAAAGAGGACAATAGTAGTTTATGGATGGGATGCGTGCGTGCGTTCACGCGTGCCACAATTGTGTGGGGTTTTTTTATTTTATATTAAATATGGTTACAATTCAATAAATAGTATCCCGATAAAACTAACATATGCAATCAGTCAACGATAATCTTTAAGAGTAGTTGAATCGATGTATAATTTCATAATTTTTTTTACGACTTTATTCACATTTGGAATTAATTTCGCATTTACTTACTTTCTAGTTTTTTCCGCTATATTATAATGTGTTGATAAAGTGAATACATATAGAATAATTTTATTTATTATATTATTTTAATTTAAAAAATAAAATTATTATTTATGAGGCGGAGGACTTTTTTTTATTTGAAATATTTTTTAAATAAACATGCATAAAATTTAAATACTTTAACATTTCAAACAATGTTATTGTAAAATAACATTTTTATCAAATCATTTAGTATAACTATCGAAGGAAAACAAAAATAAAAGCAATATTTTATAATCAATCCCTTCAAAAGTACATTAAGATTTTATGTTCCGTACCTTCTAAATACTTAAATATCAAGAATAAATAATTTGATCCGTAACATGGATTTTGGCCAATAATCTAACCTTAATTGCACATAGAAAAGAATAAGGACACATTTAATAATAAGTTTAGCATTTTTTTCTTCATTGATTGTTTACAAAAAATACTGAATTGTGATTTGAATTTTTTAGTATTTTGGGAGGTGAAACGATCGACTTCAGTGGGCCGTTCTTTGGCGCACGACCATGGCACGACTATTAATAATATTTTTTCTTTTTATTAACACATTAAAAAATAACTTTCCAATTTTGTCGGTCTCTTCCACCAGAACATTTCCAATTTTGGCTGTCTCATAAAATTAAATTATTTTTTGTTTGAAAACATATATAAGAATGAAGAAAATTGTTTAGCACGAAGCTACTAAGTAAATGAAAAAGAAGGATAACAATTGTTTAGAGATGAGACGCTTGCGTGCGTTCATACATGGTAGGGTTTTTTTAAATTTTTATATTAAATAGGGTAACAATTCAATAAATAGTATGCAATAAAACCAATATGCAATTAGTCAACTATAATTTTAATGGTTAAAAATAGAAATTAGAAAAAATAGAAAGGAAGTATATTAGTGGTTGGGGAAGAAAAGGAAAAAAAAAGAAATTTAAAGAAAATTTTTTTAGGAATAAAATTAAAATTATTATTTTTTAATAGTCCAGCCGTCTCTCCAAAAAAAAATTAAAATAACTCTTTTTTTATAAGGGAGGGACGCGTATCCCTGCACAAAAAGAAATTATTATTTTTTTGTTTCCACATCACACGCGTCTCAGTCCCATAGGAGCACCGAAAATTGGTGCTCGTATACGTCTATAGTATAGGGATTGAAATCTTATATTAAGATACAGAGAATGATCTTCTTCCTATCCATTTAAGGGTTACTAATGACTAGCAACCAATTACCAATTAACAAGTTCACCTTTGCACGTCATCCACATCAACCAAACACAACAATTCCAACTGCTACAAAGCCCTTTTTGTGCAACAATGACTCTCTAGCTAAATTTAACAAACTCTCTTCTACCATTAATCCCCTATAGAATAACTATCAATTCTAAACATATGCTACCTTTGCCCTATCAGGAGCAATGGTTAACTCTACTGTTGAGGTTGCTCCACATGAACAGTAGCTACTGTTCCTGATTCCCCATTTGCTAGTTCCTCCAGCTCTCTTAGTGAATTCAAGGCAGTGGCTACTTTTGTGTTTCTGTCCACGCAGGGTTTGAAATTTCTCATAGTTTTCACAATACTAATCTTTTAGTATTTTGGGAGTGAAAGGTCAACTATACTTGGCCGTTCTTTGCCGCACGGACGTGGCACGGCTACTAATAAAGTTTTTTCTTTTTTTAATAAGTGAAAAATATCTTTTTATATCATAAGGTGTTCATATCAACTTCAATATTTTATTATTTTAAGAAAAAAATTAAAAATTTTTTAAGTCAAATCGGTCAAGTGATTCAGTTGTTGACATCGAAAAATTTACCCTTGAATGAGGAGTATTTGGCCCAGAAACAAAAAAAAAAAAATCAGACTAACAATAAGCACACACCACCATAAATAACAACAGGAAACAAAGGCAACCAGCAAAAAGAAGCTTCACATTACTATCTTGGGTTTCAGAATGCTGGCTTTGATCTCTTTATAAGGTAAAACTACGCCTCCATTGTTTATATATCTCATCATAGACATGAACATCCTTTCCCAGGATGGTAATGTTTTCAAACCGAGTCTACTGGCCAACAGTTGAATGCTGGCCTATTATGCTGCTGCTAATGCATGTGAGTTCTTTTATGTGCACGACCAACATACATGTTCACTAGGAAAGTTTGACACCCGGCTCAACCACGCAAGCAAGACCAATGGCAACATTATGTCCGATCAAGAAACCCTCTCCAATTTTGTCGATGTCATAAAATTAAATTATTTTATATTTAAAAACATATATAGGAATAAAAATTTTTAAAAATAATACATACAGGAGAAATTTTTTTCTTAAACATAGTGGACGAAATGTAAGAAAACAAATAGAAAAGTAAGGGAAGAATGAAGTTACTAAGTAAATGAAAAAGAAGTACAACAGTTATTTAGAGTTTGGACGCGTGCGAGAATTGGGTGGGTTTTTTTCTTTCAATTTTCTATTAAATAGGGTAACAACTCAATAAATAATATCGATGAAACTAGCATATGCTATTAGTCTATGATAATTTTAAATATTAGTTAAATCGATAACTAATTTCTTAATTTTTTTATGATTTTAGTAACACTGGGAATTAATTTCGCATTTACATACTTTCTATTTTTTATTATTTCTCATTAAAATAATATATTATAATGTCTTAAAAGAATATATAATTAAAGTTGTTACGGTCCAGATGTAGTAAAGTAATTCGTGAAATTTTATGCTACTGTTCTAGAGTGTTACGATTATGTTCATTCCAAGTTTCTTTTCTGTCTAATCATATGTACGTCTTTTTTTGTTATAGAAATTCAAATATTCACCATATAGAGCTATAATGACAGCAGCGATTTAATTCTAAAAATTAAATTCTTATTTTGAAACGGAAGACTTTTTATTTGAAATATTTATTAAAAAATCATGCATAAAAACTTAAATAATTTAACATTTGAAACGATGTTATTGTAACATTCATCATAAAATCCTTTAGTATAACTAGCAAAGAAAAAAAAATAAAGACAAAATTTTATAAGTAATCCCTTCAAAAGTACATTGATAGTTTTTGTTTCTTACATTCTCAATTACTTTAATATCTAAAATAAATAATTTCATATCTAAGGTGGATTCTAGGAAATATTCTTAACCTTAATTGCATATAAAAAAAATGATGATACATTTTATAATAAGTTTTAGTAATTTCTTTTCTCCATGAATTGTTGTAAAAATGAACACAAAATTGTGATTCTAATTTTTCAATATTTTGGGAGGTGAAACAGTCGACTACAGTAGGACATTCTTTGGCGCATGGTCATGGCACGACTGCTAATAATATTTTTTAATTTTTTTTAACAATTTAAAATTATTTTTTTATATAAAAAGTTATTCATATCAACTTCAATATTTGTTTATATAAAAAATAATAATTTTGTTTTTGTCAAACCATTCAAGTTATTTAATTGTTGACATCGAAAAATTTACACGTGAAAGACGAGTATTTGTCTCAAAAATAAAAAGGAAAAAAAAAAGGACAAAAACACTAACAATATGCACACACCACAATAATTAACAACATTAAATAAACGTAGCCAATAACACCGAGCTTCACATTACTATCTCGGGCTTCAGAATGCTGGATTCGATATCTTTATGAGGCAAAACTACGTCTCCACTGTTTATATATATATATATATATATATATATATACACCCAGACATGAACATCCTCTCCCAAGATGGTCATGTTTTCAACCCAAGTCTACTGGCCGACTGTTGAATGCAAGCCTATTATGTTGCTGTTGATGCATGCGAGTTATTTTATGCGCACGCCCAACATAACTCTGCACTAGGATAGTCTGACACCCGGCTCAACCACCCAACCAGGACCAATGGCAATATTAGGTCCGATCAAGAAACCCTCGCCAATTTTGTCGGTGTCATACACCAAAACATTCCTACTATGTGAGCTCCAGAAGCGAGTTTTGAAAATGATGTGTTCCTCAAGGAGTCTAGATTGAGTATCAATCTAGTAATGTGATCCCTTGGCTATCCAATGCCCAATTTTGGCTGTCTTATAAAATTAAATTATTTTATATTTAAAAAAATATATAAGAATAAAAAATTCAAAAAATAATACATAAAGGAGAACATTTTTTTCTTAAACATAGTGGATTAAAAGTAAGAAATAAAATAAAAATGTAAGGGAAGAATTAAGTTACTAAGTAAATGAAAAATAAGTGCAACAGTTGTTTAGAGATGGGACGCGTGCGTGCGTTCACGCGTGCGAGAAGAGGTGGGTTTTTTTCTTCTAATTTTATATTAAATAAGGTAATAACTCAATAAATAGTAACGATAAAACCAACATATGCTACTAGTCAATTATAAATTTAAATATTAGTTGAATCGATATCTAATTTGTTAATTTTTTTTACGATTTTATTAACACTAAGAATTAATTTCGTAATCACTTACTTTCTATTTTTTATTATTTCTCGTTAAAAGAATATATTATAATGTCTTAAGAGAATATATAGTTAAAGTTGTTACAGTCTAGATGTAGTAAAGTAGTTCGTGAAGTTTTATGTTACTATTTTAGAGTGTTACGGTTACGTTGATTCCACGCTTCTTTTCTGTGTAATCATATGTATCTCTTCTTTTGTCATAAAAATACAAATTATCACCGTATAGAGCTATAATGGCAGCAGCGGTTTTTCTCACTGACATATATATATGTATATCAATATATATTATAATGTCTTCATAAGAATAATTTTATTTATTATATTAAATTAATTCTAAAAATTAAATTATTATTTTGAAACAGAGGACTTTTTCTCTTAAATATTTATTAAAAAATCATGCATAAAAACTTAAATAATTTAACATTTTAAACGATTTTATTCTAACATTTATCATAAAATCCTTTAGAATAACTTGAAAAAAAAATAAAGACAAAATTTTATAAGTAATCCCTTCAAAAGTACATTAATAGTTTTTGTTTCTTACATTCTCAATTTCTTAAATATCTAAAATAAATAATTTCATCTTTAAGGTGGATTTTGGGCAATAATCTTAACCTTAATTGCATATAAAAAATTAATGATACATTTTATAATAAGTTTTAGTAATTTCTTTTCTCCATGAATTGTTGTAAAAAGGAATACAAAATTCTGATTCTAATTTTTCAATATTTTGGGAGGTGAAACAGTCGATTGCAGTATGACATTCTTTGGTGCATGGTCATGGCACGACTGCTAATAATATTTTTTTTTAAAATTTTTTTAACAATTTAAAAATATCTTTTTATATAAAAAGTTATTCATATCAACTTCAATATTTGATTATATAAAAAATAATAATTTTGTTTTTTGTCAAACCATTCAAGTGATTTAATTGTTGACATCGAAAAATTTACACGTGAAAGACGAGTATTTATCTCAGAAATAAAAAGAAAAAAAAAAAGGACAAAAACACTAACAATATGCACACACCACAATAATTAACAGCATTAAACAAACGTAGCCAATAACACCGAGCTTCACATTACTATCTCGGGCTTCAGAATGCTGGATTCGATATCTTTATGAGGCAAAACTACGTCTCCACTATTTATATATCTCATCATAGACATGAAGATCCTCTCCCCGGATGGTGTTCAAGTTTTCAACCCGAGTTAATAGGCCGACTGTTGAATATCTGCCTATTATTCTGCTACTGATGCATGTGTGTTGTTTTATGTGCACGCCAAGCGTACCTGTGCACCAGGAAAGTCTAACACCCGGTTCAACCACGCAACATCAAGTCCGATCAAGTAACCCTCTCCAATGTTGTTAGTCTCTTCCACCACAACATTTCCCACTATGTGAGATCCAGAAGCAAGTTTAGAAGATGATTTGTTCCTCAAGGAGTCAAGATAGAGTCTCAATCCAGTAATATAATCCCTTGGCCATCCAATGTCTAGTTTCAGCTGTCTCATAAAATTAAATTATTTTATGTTTGGAAACATATATAAGAATAAAAAATTAAAAATAATACATAAAGTAGAGAATTTTTTTCTTAAAAATAGTGGACTCAATCTAAGAAAAAAAGAGAAAAGAAAAGGAAGAATGAGGGAAGTGTTAGGACAACACGTTATGATGAGGGAATGGCAATGGATATGGTAATGGTAACAGTAGGGGTCGTGTGAAATTTATGTTGGGTGATGAGGGAAGTGTTAGACAACAAGTTCTGATGATGGCACTTCTTCTCACGGATTGAATATAAATAATAGTGAGAAAATGCATATGGATATTCCTTCTGCTCTTCCTACTCCGCATTCCGTTATTCCTGCTGTCTCTAATCGCAATTTCCGGTAGCTCTAAATAGTGATCACCTTACTGAATTGGCATCATCAATAAATGTGCAGAGTTTGAGTATTCCTATTCCTCCTGCTGCCCACCAAGCCATATGCCCACAGATATTGGTATATCACAACAAATGATTAGTCTTCTCACGAAGTACAATAATGTTGTGAGCAACTTGACGGGTGCCCTGGCTATGTGCCTTATTACCCTCTATAAAGAAATCATAAAGATCTCATGAGCAAGAAAGAGGGCCACTCTGAAGTTGACGAGTTTTTTGACTTGAGAGGTTTGTTGGTTGGAGTTGGGGGTTTGGGGGGGGGGGGGGGGGGGGGGGGTATGAATTTGTATGGGAAGTGCCTTTGTACTGAAAATAGTGATATTTTGTCTGTTTAGGGAAACGCGGCTGTTTAGGGATGGGAGGCATGCGTGCGTTGACACTTGCAAGAATGTGGTAGGTTTTTTTTCTATATTAAATAGAGTAACAACTCAATAAATAGTATCTGGATAAAGCGAGCATATGCAATCAGTCAATGACAATCTTAAAGATTAGTTATATTGATGTCTAATTTCATAA
Source organism: Knoxia roxburghii (assembly GCA_030378225.1). NCBI lineage: Eukaryota > Viridiplantae > Streptophyta > Magnoliopsida > Gentianales > Rubiaceae > Knoxia > Knoxia roxburghii. Next base: position 34,760,738 of record CM059420.1, on the reverse strand, counting down.
CGTGAATTCTGGGCACTTTATAAGAATGGAAAATTTTAAAAATAATACATAATGTGGAAAAAAATTTTCTTTAAAATAGTGGACAAAATCTATGAAAAAATGAGAAAAGAAACAAAAGAATGTAGTTACTAAGTAAATGAAAATGAAGGACATCAGTTGTTCAGGGATGGGACGCGTGCGTGCGTTTACGCGTGCCATAATTGTGTGGGGTTTTTTTAGTATTTTATATTAAATAGGGTTACAATTCGATAAATAGTATCCGATAAAACCAACATATGCAATCACTCAATGATAATCTTAAAGATTAGTTGAATCGATGTATAATTTCATAATATTTTTTTTTACGACTTTATTCACGGTTGGAATTAATTTCTCATTCACTTACTTTCTTGTGTTTTCCGTTATATTATAATGTCTTATAAAGTGAATACGTATAGAATAATTTTATTTATTATATTATTTTAATTTTAAAAACTAAATTATTATTTGTGGGATTCGTATACCATTGGCTATAGGAGCAGCATGAATTTTACTCCCACTGTAGCTCGCGGCAAAGCCCAGTCGCACCTACTCATGCGTGTAAACACGCGACTAAATTAAACCCAAACTATTTTCCTTTCTCCCGCTCTGAAACTGAAAACCCAAAACCCGTCCTTTGCGCTTTCAAACCAATTTCATCCCCACGATCTTCATTTTTCCATCACCAACATCATATCACCACCATCTAAATTTCTAATCTCAAATATGTTCAGACACCACTGCTGTTCGAATCACTGTTGTTCTTCTGATCAAATAGGTTCAGAAACCACCATAACCATCATCTGGCGAAGAAAAACTTGCTGTTCAACTGAAACGCTGCAAAAAGTCTCCAAATTGGAAGAAAAACTTGCTGTTCAACTCATATAACACGTTCTTGCTGCTCTGACATTTTGCTACTGGCACGAAACCCTAAATTTTTAACCGTTATACATATGCATCATAGGATTTCAATTTTATAACCATTATTTTCAGTTGATCTGATGTCTGTATTTTCTTCATCTGATGTATGTTATATGATGATTTGATATACAGTGTTAAGATTCTTTTAGTTCTGTGAAATGATTTGCTTTGAATAATTAGTGATCGGATGTCTTCATTTGATATGATATCTGTTTTCCGTTGATCTAATATCTGTTATATGCTGTTAATTTTATTTTTGTTCTTTGAAATGATTTTCTATCAAAATTAGTGATCTGATGTCTGTTTTAGTTTAGTGAAATATTTACTTTGAATAATTAGTGATCTGATATATGTTTTCTGTTGATCTGAGGTCTGTTATATACTGTCAATTTTTTTTTTGTTCTTTGAAATTATTTTCTATAAAAATTAGTGGTCTGATGTATGTATATTCGTGATCTGATGTCTGTTATATATTGCTCCGATGTCTGTATTTTCGTGATCTGATGGCTGTTCTGGTTCAGTGAAATATTTTCTTTCAATAATTTGTGATCTGATGTCTGTATTTATTTGATATGATATCTATTTTCTGTTGATCTGATTTCTGTTATATGCTGTTAATTGTGTTTTTGTTCTTTGAAATGATTTTCTATCAAAATTACTGGTCTGATGTCCGTATATTTTTGATCTGATGTCTGTTTTAGTTCTGTGTTTTGATTTGATCTGATGTTTGTATTCAGTTGATCTGATGTCCTTTTTTTGTTGATCTAATGTTTGTTTTATGCTGATTTGATATTCACTGTTAATTTTGTTTTAGTTTTGTGAAATGATTCCTTTCAAAAGTAGTGATCTGATGTGTGTATTTAGTTGATCTGATGTATGTTTTTTCCTGATCTGATGTGTGTATGCCTATTTTTTCATGATTTGATGTGTTCATTTTGTGATCTGATATTTTATATCTGCAGATCTGATATCATATTTTTCCTAACATTATTTTGCTGATATATTACAGGATGCAATATATATATAATTACAGATAAAAACAAGCAACTTATTCTAAGACAAGATGACAGTTTAGATTTTGAACAACCACCAAGCAATCCCAATGTGCCCTTGTTACAACATACGTACAAACTTAAATTGGAGAAGAAAAGAAAACCTAAAGAAGATCAACCATCCCAAAGTGAGCCAAGTAAAATGATGAAAGTACCTGTAAAGAAGAAGACAAATGAAGAAATTTTTCAACAATTGCAGAAGAAGAATGTCCAGAAGAAGCATCAACAAAAAAAGACTAATGTGATGGTCAACAAGGAAAAGAAGCAGGGGGATGTGGATGTCCACATGAAACAAAAAGAGAAAAAGGAAAATATGAAGGATAATGATGATGATGATGATAATGAGATGACCAAAATATTCAGTTGTAGTACATCTCCAAATGGAATCAATTACGTGTTTTCTAAACTCTCAGAACCATAAAGAAATAATGTGAAGGATATAGGCTTTGGTAGCTTCCTCAGTGTCAACTACAGCAAGATGCCTAACAAATTGGGACAGTACCTGCTCACCAAATTCAACTCTCTGAAGTTAAGACTACAGCTGCAACAATATACAATTATTCCAATTGTTGAAGAAGATGTGGAATTGGTTCTTGACTTCCCAAGAGGTCTAAATGAGGTTGAAAAATATACAACTGCTGAGTCAAAGGGCGAAAATTATGAACATAATGTTCAACGCTACTATAAAAGATTTTGCATTCCATCCAGTAAAAGACCAACCATCAAGCAACTTGAGCAGTACATTGTCAACAATCAGGACTACAATGACATCAACTTCATCCAGGATTTTCTTATCTACCTATCCACCACATTCTTGTACAGTCATGGGACCATCAACAACATCAGATATCGGCTCCTAAAATCCCTCAACAGCATTGACCAAATAAGACAACTAAACTGGTGTCGCTAAACCTTCAGAGCATTTGTAGAATACCAAGAAAAGTATTTCCACAAATATGGCACAACGTCAACAGCCTACCACGGACCACTGGCTTTTCTGATTGTAAGTCTCCCATCTTATATGTATTTTCCTTTCATATCTAGTCTATTTTATTTTTTTAACTCACATCTAACATAAATTTTTCAGTTATTCTATGTTGATAGGGTTGTGTACGGAATTCACGAAAATATTCCAAGAAACCTACCAGCTTTCACAAATTGGAGCTAGAATCAACTCTTTGAGAGAGCAAGACTCGAAAACAAAAAAAAGAGGACATTATATAACAACATGCACATGCTTCTAAAAAGACCAGCAGATCCAACAAAAGTCTGACCACATCACAGAACAAGGTATAGATCTAATTTGTTTTATATACTAATCTGATATTGTTTTTTCTTGATCTGATGTCCCTTTGTTAAGTAGGTTTTATTTCTATAGTATGCTTTCTTTTATACTTGTGATGTGATATGTGTTCTATGGTGATTTGATGTCTGTTTTTTCTTGATCTGATGTCTATATAATGGTGCTTTGATCTCCCATTGTTAAGTACATTTTATTTCTACAGTATGCTTTCTTTAAAAGTCGTGATCTGATATGTGTTATATGCTGATCGGATCTGTACTATTTTGTAACTTGATGTCTGTATAATCAATTTTTGATGGCCCTCATGTTAAGTATGTTTTAGTTTTATAGTATGCTTTCTTTTATAGTTGTGATCTGATATGTGTTATATGCTGATTTGTTGTCTATTTTTTCTTGATCTGATGTCTGTATAATGATACTTTGATCTCCCTTTGTTAATTATGTTTTATTTCTATAGTATGCTTTCTTTTATAGTTCTGATCTGATATGTCTTATATGCTTATCTGATGTCTATTGTTCTGTGATCTGATATCTCTTTTATATTATAATATGAAATAAACTAACTATAACAATTCTTTTCTGCAACAGGAATTTGAAAGGGCTGATAAAATGACACAATCAGTGTTTGATTTGGCAAAGTCCATGATGGCTTTCATCAAAGCATAGCACAATGTTGGGGCAACAAACAATCTAGAAGGTGTTGTAGCATTTGCCACAATAACAAGCACAGTGGGGGGGATCATCCGTGACTTGGGAGAGAAAAATACAACTCCTGAGCAACAGGGTCAATCCTCAAAATCCCAATAGATGAAAAGGAACCAATGCCATTATAATATGCAAGGTTCTATGCAGCATGTGCAGAAATTAAACCTCTATAACAAAATGCAGAGAAATCTGCCACTATATGCTTGGAAGATGATATGCCAAAATTCAACCTCTATACACCTTCAGAAGATGAAGAATCCGCACCTGAAGATAGTTTTCATGAAGCAACAAAAGAATAACAAGAAAATGTGGTGGAAGAAAAAGAAAATGAACCTCAGTATGCACAAATCTCTCCACTACCCCTGGAACAAATAGCAGTTGAACAAGAAGATATAGAAAGGGAAGAGAGCAGACAAAAGGAAAAGGAAGATCCAATTGCAAAGCAATTAGTGTACATGTTACTCAAGGAGAAAGAAAAAAACCAGAATGAGGAAGAAAAAAGTCAGAATGAGAAAGAACAAGATGAGGGGGAGGAAAAAAAATAAAAATAGAAAAGAGAAGCCTGACGAAAAATAAGCAAACAAGGAGAAAGAGTTGGAGAAAGGCAAAGCTTCTGTAAATTTGAAAGAATCACAAGATGATGAAGATACTGAAAGAATGATGGAGGATGCGGTACTGCTTACTTTAAATATAAACACAATCATTTCAAATGCAGATCAGACTCCAAAACCAGTTCAGACTTCAAAAGCTGAAGTAGACTTAACAGACCTTGTAACGTAAGTAAAAAATATTACTATCTGATATGATATATTTATTTGAATCATTTTATATCTTATATCCGCTGATATGAACTCTATTTCTAGCATGATCAATGAAGAGCCAGACAATGCTGAGGAAGATGTCGTATTGACACCAAACTCAAAGCATTGAGATAGAAAACTCCCTGTCCGTTTGAGATCTGATTTTTGGGTCAAGATTTCTAGACCATTCTTGAAGATCTCAAGGAGAGATAAACTGTTCACGGATTATGCTTACCTAATAGAGACTAAGAAAAATAAAATCAGTGAGGAGTAAGTTCTAATTTATATTTATATATATTCTTTCCCCTGATATGTAATCTTGTCTTTTGGATCTGATATCTAATATCCAATTTTCTGATGCCTACTGTATTTTGATATGATGTGTATATAATGTATGATTTGATTCTTTCTAAATGTATGATTTCTTTTATATTATTGATATGATATATATAGCCCTCTGATCTGATGTCTATTGTCATCTGATTTTATCTATGTGTTAACTTTGTTTTAGTTCTGTGAAATCATTTTCTTTCAAAAATAGTGATTGGATGTCTGTTTTTTATTGATCTGATGTCTATTTTTTGTTGATCTGATGTCTGTTTTGAGGTCATTCGTTGTCTGTTTTTCGTGATCTAATGTTTGTTATATGCTGATCTGATGTGTTCATTTTGTGATCTGATGTTTCTTATATGCTGATCTGCTATGTTCATTTTGTGATCTGATGTCTACTATATGCTGATCTGATGTGCACATTTTGGGATTTCAACATTTTTTTAATTAATATTCTTTTGATATACACATACAGAGAACAACTCTACTCCGATGCATCATATATTTCAGTGGACCGAACAGACATCAAGACCATGCATCCAGGAGAATGGATAACAATTTCAGTACTAAATGCATGGATCATACATATGAACTACAAATATCCAACAAGGATGTTCGTATCTCAATAATTTTGTGTAAAATATAAATCCCTAATCCTTTTAATATCAAATTCATTTAAAAATATATATAAAATATTATTCCATCTGATATGAATTAAATTCCTTATGTTTTTAGCTTTCACTGATGGAAGATACACCACTTCGTTGTCTGGAGTTCGTATCGGCAATGGACGATTACAACAATTCAAAGAAAGCACATGAAGCTTCCAAGAAGTTACGCATCCCTCCTCCAAACCATAATACCAAAACCAGTAGTTACTCACTATGAGCTTAACCCTGAGGTTCTGCACATCATGAGAACTCAATTCATAGATGATGTTACACGAGCCAGCAAAAACTTGTACATATTAAATGTAAAAATGGTAAGTGCAATTTTAATTCCTCTATTCATTGAATTCAATATATCAAATATCAACTTCTCATTACTATTTTTTGAGCAGGTCTTCTTACCAATATTTCAACATGAACATTACTATACTTTTTGTATAAATGCAATGACAATAAGAGTAGTCGTCCTGGACAACAAAATCCCATATGAAAGTTGGTACACTGCAATACCCAAACTCATAGTAAGTACCTGTTTCATTGATCTGATATCTTATTTCCCTTGATCTGATATCTTCTTTACATTGATCTGATATCTTTTTTATAATGATTTGATATCTGTTTTCATTATTAATGCAGCTACGATATTTTGTTGAGATAATAAGAGGGACATCAGTAGAGAAAAATTTTCTGACATCCCAAATAGTATAAAGTGGAATATCCAAAACTTGTCTGGCAAGATAACAAGAACCACACTAATTATCGCATTCTTACAATGAGACACATGGAGCTCTACGGAGGACAAACAACTCGGATTTGGGATCCAAAGCTCACAAGTGAAGCACGCAAGAGCAAAGTTGCTCTCAATAGAGCTCTACAGATTTTTAGGGTCAAGTATGCTTATACTATAATGACTTCTCAAACCAATAAAATGAAAGATGAGCTCAAGGCCAAAATTGTAATAGATATTTGACTTGACTCTTGTCTAGACTTTAGATCGATTGTACATGATAATGTTGACATTTCCGAATTGTCTATAAAATTTATATTAGTCTTTTGTTCCAAATTTTCCAATTGTCTATTTTTGTATTTTCATACTTTAATTCCACATGATATGAAAGTTATTATCTATAGCATGATTTTTTATTCATATTTCTGTTGTGATGTGATATCTTCAACCAAACAGATTAATATATCAAATCAACTCGAAAAGTAATATCAGATCAAATTATAACTAATATCACATAAACTAATAACTAATATCATATCGCATTATTGATCTGATATCTACAGTCCTGTGATCTGATATCTATAGTTCTTTGATCTGATGTCTATAGTCCTCTGATCTAATATCTGTAATACTCTAATCTGATATCTGTAATACTTTGATCTGATATCTTCTAGTCATTGTTATAAAAAAAACCAATTACAGTAAAAAGAAATCATATAAAATAACTATCAACTCCTAAAAAAAATATCATATAACATATAATATCTCCCAATAACAGGAAGTCATTTAAGGTTTTGTATCAACTAACTAAAAGAATTCATATCAACTACCTAAAAAGAAATCATCTAAACTACAACTTCTCCACCACAGGATTGACAAAATTACTATCAACAACTCCACAACTTTCAATCCCCATTGATGCGACCCGTTCTCTAGTACGCAATGCATATGCTGCTGCCTTCTCCTTCTTTCCTCTTGCTCTAGTGTACATTTTCTCCACAACACTTTTTGGACGAATGTTTCTAACACCTTTTTCTCTTATTTCTCCTCGGATCTCTAATTTCAATAATGTTTTAACCTTCTTCATTCTCACCAACATATGATGGACCAACCTCTGATTTAATAGAAACTCTAGCCAAATTGAAGTGCTTGTCAAGAATAGAACGTGCAACAGAACTAGACTGTGCATGTCTAATTAAATCCAAATATTTTCTACTTGTTTTAACTCTCCAAACAGAATCTGAATATTTCTCACAGCTACTTGATGTCAACAAACAATCGTCTTTAAAATATTTATCACTACTTGTACTCTTAGTTCACCTTTTCAATACATACTTCTCAGGGATTCTCTACAGGATATACAAATTATAAAGTTAATCATCCACATTTCATTGAAAGAATGACTCATCCTAAACTAATATAATGCATACATATCAACTCCAAAAAGGTAATATTAGATCAAAATAATAACTAATATCATATCAACTAGCAGCTAATATCCGATCACACTACATATATAATTATATAATCAAACTAAAAAACATATCAGATCAACTCAAACGTGATATTAGATCAACTAAAATAATATATCAGATCAGCCATACTTTGAAATCAAATCACATTACATATTCAATAATAAAATGCGTGTATCAATCAACTCAAAAAGGTAATATCAGATCAAATAATAACTAACGTCATATCAACTAGAAACTAATATCAGATCACATTACATAGTGAATCATAATAGGAAACTCAAAAAACATCAAATTACTCAAATGTAATATCAGATCAACCCAAATGTAATATCAGATCAAACAAAACTAATATCAGATCAACCCAAAAAAATGTCTGAAGTTGCAATAAATACATATCGAGTAATTATTCAGATTTAGCACACGAAGAGCATGCGAGCACAACAACCCAACCTCATAAAACAGATTGCAAGTGCAGCTCACGGTATAGTCATTCTCATAATAAAGAACTACTTGTCGAAACAAATCAAATTTTGTAAGCCAAACCTAATATTCATAAACACCATTATTGCTACTGGTCTGCAAGTGATTATATGATAATATCTTGATATACAGCTCCTGAAATCTTACAAACACCTCTATTGTATAAACCTTAGCAGCATGTTGAAGCATTAATGAATCTCAAACAACAGGGTCAACCCTCCCTCTACATCTAAAATCTTCAGCAATTCCATTTTTTCTCCACTCAATCACAACATCAAGAAACTACTGATATAATTCACGCAATGTAGAAGTTTTTGACAACTTCTTTGAAACCGAACGATGGTTGTCTCACATATTTGAGAAGAAACTGCCCCTTCATTAAAGTATTGTTTACTAAATGTAGGTTACCACTTCTTTTTTATCACATCTAATTTCTTCAACCAAGTGTTGTCTTTGCAATTGTAATCTTTCAACAAACTGATAGAATCAACAATAACATATTAATATATCAAATCAACTCAAAATATCAGATCAAATCATAACTAATATCACATCAAATAACAAAGAAAAAATAATAAAGTAATAAGAGATTAATATATCAGATCAAGTAAAACATAATATCAGATCAATTAAAAATAATATCACATCAACTAACAAAGAAAAATAATAAAGTAATACGAGATTAATATATCAGAGCAAGTTAAACATAATATTAGATCAATTCATAACTAATATCATATCAACTTAGAACTAATATCATATTGCATTACAATATAGATTCATCAGTAGATTAAAAATATATCATATCAACTTAAACTTAACATCATATCAGCAATATAATGATATCAAATCACATTACATGTAGATAAAATACAAAAAAAAAAAAAAAATCTGTTCCAGAAGTGATTAAATTCAGCTTCTGTGCAAACTTGATTAAGCTAGAATTGAAAGGCATCTGAAAAACCTTCTTGATTCATCAAATGAGGTATATTACTAAGAGCATTCTTTACAATGTGCCAAATGCAAAGATGATGACGAACATTTGGAAAAACCACAAGCATAACAACTGCCATAAAAAAATCATGGTCTGTCATAAATATCACTGGTTTCTTGTTCTCCATCGATTTCGAAAATGTACTAAACAACCAAATGAAGGACTCCACCTTCTCATTTTTTATGAAACTTATACCAAACATAACATTACGACAATGGTTGTCCACACTAACAAAAGGTCCGCATATCATGTCGTATTTGTTTGTCCGGTAAGTTGTATCATGAACCAACAAATCTCCAAATCTTCTATAATCCTCATTTATCTTCTGATCTCTACAAAATACACTACATAATGAAGACTTCTCATCCAAATCAAAATCATAATAAAAATCCTCCTCATATATAGATACCTGTTTTAACATATTGTTCAAAGCATTACTATCACAACCATTAATCTTGTTCCTCTTCTTTTGTTCCAAAATATTATATACATCTTGCATAGTATAACCAATATTTGGTGACCCTCCAGACTGAAAAATATACATATATCAATACTAAAAACAAATATCAGATCAACACAAACATAATATTAGATCAACTCAAACATAATATCAGACCAACATAAACATAATATCATATCAACACAAACATAATACCATATCAACACAAACATAATATCAAATGACCTCAAACGTAATATCAGATCAGAAAAACTGTGATAGCATATCACATTTATCAGTAGATTCATAACAAATAAACTGAAATATAACTAACCTCTTTGGAGTGTATATAATAACCATCAGTTAAATGAACACCTGAACTTTTCAATTCATCAAAATACTATAATGCAGAATCATCAAACTTCCTATGAGAACGTAAAAACTGTCTCTCAGCTACATGGCACAGTTCATTGTTATGTTTCTTGAAATGTTTTTGGACAATCCAACTCCTATATTCTCTTTTCTTAAATTCAATAAAAATTTTTACATCTAGATTGCATATCAAGTTTCGTATAAATCTTCTTCAAATTCTCCCTGCAGTGTTTAGCTCATTCTCTAATACAAAGATATCTTCTCAAATACCTGATTCCAGTAATTTTGTTTTTATGATTTTTACCTTTCCTCACACTAAATCCTAACCTAAAAGCATAATCATTATATAAGTTGTATGCTGCTTCTTCATTTTCAACCACTGATTTACACAAAAATTGCATAGATTCATCATCTGAACCTGTAAAAAAAATTATAATATCATATTAGTTTAAGCATAAAATACATAATAGTATCATATCAATTATAAAAACACATATCATATCAACTCAAAATTAATATCGGATCAACAAAAACGTAATGTCATATCATCCAAGCAATGACTTTTTACCCTGTTAGTTATGTTTGAATTCTATTGTATTATTTTCTTTGATATTCTTGATCTAATATTGATAGTCAGTTGATCTGATATATATAGTCTTTTGATATGATAGCTATAGTTTGTTGATCTGATGTCTGTATAATCATATTTTGATTCCCCTTGTTCAGTATGTTTTAGTTCTATTGTATGATTTCTTTACATATTAGTGATGTGATATCTATAATTCGTTGATCTGATATCTATATTCTGTTGATCTGATGTCTATACAATTATGATTTGATCCCCCTTGTTCTGTATGTTTTACTTATACTGTATCATTTCTTTAATATTATTAATATGATATCTATAGTCTGTTGATCTGTCTACTACTTTACGATCTGATGTCTATTGTCCACTGATCTGATATCTACTGTCACGTAATAGATTCATAACAATAAATTAAAAATATATTATATCAACATAGAACTAATATCATATCAATACAAACGTAATATCAGATTAATGCATAACTAATATCACATTAACTAAAAACTAATATCATAACACAATACATATAGATCCAAAACAATAAACTGAAAACATATCATATCAACATAAAACTAATATCATATCAATACAAGCGTAATATCAGATAAATGCATAACTAATATCACATCATAACTTACCTTCCAACATCGATACCACGAATTCTTCCTATTTATCAAAATCAAACAATTCATGAGCATCTTCTTCGCGAAAGAAATCAACTAAATCACCAACTGTATCATCCATTGCAATTTCTTCAATCCAGAATGATCTATCAACAAAAAAACAGACGTTAAGCAACAATATTCGATCAAAAACAAAACGCGAAGAAGAATAACAAAGCGCAAAATGCAAAAACTAAGAAAAATGAAAAATAGAACCGTAGAAATAACAAATTCAAACACATAAATCAATCACCAGATCAAAACCAAGAAATAAATACCTTTATAATCAAATTCAAAGCAAAAACTCCATGGAAAGACAAAACAGAGCACAAATGACAACAAACTAAACAAAAAACGAAGACGAAAAATAGAGACACAACAAATCTTAAACATAAATCAATCACCATCATCAAATACATACCGTAATCAAAATTCGATAAAAATTGGAAGCAAAAGAATCCAAACGAGAGACGAAGATGAAAAATGGCAGCAAAAGACCAAGCAAAGATCGACAACAAATATGCACAAAAAAGAAAAAAAAGAAGCTTATATAGCCTTCGAGTAAGTAAAGGCGCGTCCGAGTTTTTAAAAAAAAGAAACTACTAATACAATTGGAGGGACTAAAATAGAAACAACTACTATTTCGGGGGTAGGAGTTAAAATGCATGGTGGTCCTATAGAACCTCCATATAAATTACCTTATTTATGAGGTGGAGGACTTTTTTTTCTTTGAAATATTTATTAAATAAACATGCATAAAAATTTAAATAGTTTAACATTTCAAACAATGTTATTGTACAATAACATTTTATCAAATCATGTAGTACAACTAGCGAAGAAAAACAAAAATAAAGGCAATATTTTGTAAGTAATCCCTTAAAAAGTACATTAATATTTTAAGTTTCTTACCTTCTGAAATACTTAAATATCAAAAATAAATCATTTGATCTGTAACATGGATTCTGGCCAATAATATAACCTTAATTGCACATAGAAAAGAATAATGACACATTTAATAATAAGTTTTAGCACTTTTTTTTTCCATGAATTGTTCAAAAAAAATACTGAATTGTGATTTGAATTTTTAAGTATTTTGGGAGGTGAAACGATCGACTGCAGTTGGCCGTTCTTTGGCGCACGACCATGGCACGACTATTAATAATATTATTTTTTATTAACACGTTAAAAAATATCTTTCCAATTTTTTTGCTCTCATCCCCATGAACATTTCCAACTATTCGAAATCCAGAAGCAAGTTTAGAAGATGATTTGCTCATCAAGGAGTCGAGATAGAGTCTCAAACCAGTACTAAAATTGCTTAGCTATCCAATGTCCAATTTTGTCTGTCTCATAAAATTAAGTTATTTTTTGTTTGAAAACATATATAAGAATGAAGAAAATTGTTTAGCATGAAGTTATTAAGTAAACGAAAAAGAAGGACAACAATTATTTAGAGATGAGACGCTTGCGTGCGTTCACGCGTGCGAGAATAGTGTAGGGGTTTTTTTTAATTTGTATATTAAATAGGTTAACAACTCAATAAATAGTATCCAATAAAACCAATAGGCAATTAGTCAACTATAATTATAATGATTAAAAATAGAAATTAGAAAAAATAGAAATAGAGTATAAAAATATTTAGTGGTAGGGGAAGACAAGGAAAAAAAATTAAAGAAAAATACTTTTTTGAGGAATAATTTTTTTTTTTTTAATAAAAGGGACGCATGTCCAGCCGTCTCTCCAAAAAAACAATTAAAAAAACTCTTTTTTTCATAAGGGAGGGACGCGCGAAAGAAATAAATGTTTTTTTTTTTCATTTTCGGGTCACACGCACCTCAGTCCTATAGGAGCACCAAAAATTGGTGCTCGTATAGGTCTACAGTATAGGGATTGAAATCTCATATTAAGATACACAGAATGATCTTCTTCCTATCTATTTAAGGGTTACTAATGACAAGCAACCAATTACCAATTAACAAGTTCACCCTTGCACTTCATCCACATCAACCAAATACAACAATTCCAACTACTTCAAAGCCCTTTTTATTGAAAAATAACTCTCTGGCTAAATTTAACAAACTTATGCTGCGTTCACCCTATGACGAGCTACGGTTAACTCTGCTGTTGTGGTTGCTCCACATGAACAGTAGCTACTGTTCATGTGTCCCAATTTGCTAGTTCCTCCACCTCTCTTAGTGCATTCAGGGCAATGGCTATGTTTGTTTTATTGTCCAAGCAGGGTTTGAAAATGCTCATAGTTTTCACAATACTAATCTTTTAGTATTTTGGGAGTGAAAGGTCAACTATACTTCACCGTTCTTTGGCACACGGACGTGGCAAGACTGCTAATAAAGTTTTTTTGTTTTTTTAATAAGTTAAAAATATCTTTTTATATCATAAGGGGATCATATCAACTTCAATATTTCATTATATTAAGAAAAAAATTAAAAAAATTTTAAGTCAAATCGGTCAAGTGATTCAGTTGTTGACATTGAAAAATTTACACTTTAATAAGGAGTAGTAGGCCCAAAAAAAAAAAAAAAAAAAAAAAACAGACTAACAATAAGCACACACCACCATAAATAACAAACAGGAAACAAAGGCAGCCAGCAGAACTGATGGGTCGTCCGGCCAATCAAAAATAAACCTACTTCTGAAACTATTAAAAATAGTATAGAGCGAGTATGATCGTATCCACAGGGAGAAACAGAGTGAACTAAACTTGGTTAAAAGTACGTAACCAAAATGGGGGGTTTTGTTTTTAAGTAAACTAACTAACAAAAATCAATAAAATTAAACTGCAAGAAATTAAACAAATTGTAAAAATCCAAATTCGGAAAAACGTCTAGCCAAGGGAATTGGACCACCTCTATGCACTAATCGATCCTTGATGCAAAAATGTATTAATTAATTATGGGTTACACCGGTTTTCATTGTTGGAACCTCCTAACAATTCAGTCCTATTAATTAAAGCCAGCGATTAAGGAACCTCCGTTAATCACATCTATAATCAATGATCAATTCTGGAACCTCCTAGAACCTAGATCACGATAGCCAAGGACCCAGTTCAATTACAATTAACCCAATTACCTTAATTGCACTTGATTATTTATTCTTTTCAATTCACTAATCTACGTACCACGTGATTAATTCATTGACTCTAAGGAATACCGAACCTCGTGTATTCTAGTAAATTAGATTACCTAGGAAAGCCTGCATGCTACCAGCTATACAAACAATGCCAAATAATCCACAGAAATGCTCAAGAATAAATAAGGAACCAATAATCAATTAATAATAATATCAATTCGATCTCACGATTCAAGTAGCATCGAGGGGTTTTGAGTCCCTTGACTAGACTAAAGAAATCTAGCTACTCATACTTAAACTAATAAAAATAATGTATAATTTGTGCGACATGAATTCAAACTGGAGTAAAAGAATTAGAAACTGAGTACTAATGGTAGAAGCCCCTGGAACCAAAGTTGCTGTCCACCTTGTTTTCTCTCTTCCCTTCAACCGTCCCCACTTCTTTTCTCCCTTCAAAGTCAAAAATTGATCCCAGTCTCTGATTTCCCAGAATGATCCCTTCTCCAAAAATATACCTCCGTCTGCAGTGCAAGTGTTTTTCTTTCTTTCCAAAGTCTTCCCTTTTTCCAAAATTAAAATTCCTGCAGTTAATTTCCCCCAAATCAAGATAATCAATCCTAGAATAAAAATCTTGCTATTTTTATTCCTATCCTTATATAATTCCTCCTGCTTCAATACAATATATCAGCCACATTAGCAATTAATTGTAAACCCAAATCTTAGCCCCAACTCCTTTTCTTCAATTTATCCAATTTGCCCTCCTTTTGTCCAAAAATTGCACTATCCTTCTTAAAATCAATATAATCCCCTGCACATATAAAAATGCTATTTAGCTTCACCAAAACATCCAACTTTTCCCAATTCAGCACCAAATTGTATCATAAAATATCAGCTCATCAAGAACGAAACTTCATATTACTATCTCGGGTTTCAAAATGCTGGCTTTGATCACTTTATAAAGTAAAACTATGCCCTATCATCTTTGTACATCAAATTCACAAGCAATGGTAACATGCATAACAAAACAAGTTCTAGAATATGCAAATTATGTGTGAAACACTCTAAAGAAAAACAATTGAGCACAAGAAAAAATTATTTGCTCATTAAGGCCCAAAATCTCACATTATCTAGCTTTTTGGATGTCACTCACACAAGTATCCTCATTTGAATTATCAACAGTTATAAGCATCCAACACATAATACTACTATTATTCCCTACATTTTATTCTTACCTCAACCAATCACATATTGCATATCAAATTTCCCACACAAAACATATAACATTTACAACTCCCCCACACCTAGACTCTAAACACATTGAAACACAAACCATCCCCAAAACAATAATCATACAAAACAATCCCCCCACACCTAAAACTCTACATTGTCCCCAATGTAAAAAAAATAGGCATAAACAGGATCACAAAAACAAACACCACCAAGACAGAATAAAAATAAATAAAATAAATAACTAAAACAAACAAAAGTTAGTAAGGGGAAAAGAAGCTTCTCTATGGTGGGGAAATTGGAGGTTTCAAGCCCACATGTGCGCAAAGGGTGTGTGATGACTGATGTTGCTTCGCTGGATTCTGGGAGGGTCATTTTGCCGCTTGGAGGGTGGTCGAGCCACGGTTAGTGGAGAAGAACGGGCTTCATCGTCTGAGGATCTTGATTCATCCCTCAATGCAATTGGTTGTGGAGCCTTTTTGTGCACCATCTTTGCAAACAATTATGAAGAGAGGCTGTCTTGCCGGGATGAACTGGAAAATCTGGACTGATTGTGATGACTCCCGAAAACAGGACAGAACCAAAGCAGACAACTACTGCGAAGGGCGATTGATACCGACGCCCGTGAACGACCGGAGCGACGTGGTGACTGTTGTGCGGCTGGTTTCAGAGTGCGGAGCGGTGGAAGAACTCAGAACTGCGGGGCGATAGCAACCTCGCCAAGAAAATTGAAGGACGCCATGGGCGATTGGAGTCGATGATGAACGACCGAAAGAAGGAGCTGAGCCGTCGACTGTCCGGAAAAAGGGCTGCGAGAGTATCCCCAACAGAACCAACAACGACCCCCGCGGAGAACGTATGGTGGAAGGGAAGAACGGGTGGGAGTCGCGGGTTTGCTTCCAAGGCCGGCCGGATGGCGAAGGTGCAGAAGGTGGAGTTCTCGCCGGTCGGATGTCGAAGAATGGTGGCAGAGATGATGAAGGATGGTGGCAGCAGTGTGGTTGGGGAAAAAAAATTAAAAATCGGCCGCCTCTAGTTACAGAGAAAGAGGAAAACCCAAAAGGAATTAGTAACCCTAATTAAAAATGGAAAAGGAAATTTTCTATTTTTTTTTTAAGTGTAAATGACATGGGCATGTCATAGGAAAGATTGTAATCTACCCAACAACTTAAAAAATCCCAAATAAAAGCAAAGAAAATCGTGAGAAATCCAAAGGTACTGACCTGGGCATGTCAGAGGAAAAATTGTATTCTACCCCCAACTCTTAAAAATCAAAGGAAAACTCACCTGGGCATGTCAGAGGAAGAATTCTATTCTGCCCAAACCTTCAGAAAATCTAAAAAAAAATGCTAAGTTTGACCTGGGCATGTCAGAGGAAGAATTCTATTCTGCCCAATAGCTTAAAAATTCCAAATAAAAGCAAAGAAAATGTGAGAAATCCAAAGGCACTGACCTGGGCATGTCAGAGGAAGACTTCTATTCTGCCCAAACATTGAATTCCCTTCGAAATTCTCACAAAAAATCACTTAAAAATACACTAAAAAAAAAAACTAAAACTACTAAAAAAACTTAAAAAAAACATGGGTTGCCTCCCATAAGCGCCTTTCTTTAACGTCTTTGGCTAGACTCTCTTTCCCTTAATTAATCTGCATAAGTTGGGTGAACTAACATGATCATCTCTACGGCCTCATTGGTTCTATATTCAAGAAACGGCTTAAGTCTATCCCCATTAACATGCAACACTTTTCCAGATTTTAAGCATTGAATCCCTATCATCCCATATGGAGAAATACTTACCACATTATATGGTACAGTCCATCTTGATTTAAGCTTACCAGACATAAACTTCAACTTGGAGTCGAACAAGAGTACCTTTTACCCTAGCACAAATTCCTTTTTCCTCAAAAGCTTGTCATGAGCGAGCTTGGTCCTTTCCTTGTAGAGTTGGGAATTATCATATGCCTCTAAGCGAATCTCCTCTAATTCTTGCAGCTGCAATTTCCTCTCTAGTCTCACTTCTTGAGCATCCATATTGAATTGCTTCACTGCCCAAAAAGCACGATGCTCTAACTCAACAGGTAAATGACACAATTTCCCAAAAACTAACTTGTAAGGCGACATGCCAATGGGAGTCTTGTATGCCGTTCGGTAAGCCCATAATGCATCCTCTAACCTTAGACTCCAATCCTTACGGCCTGGATTCACCGTCTTTTCCAAGATGCTCTTGATCTCTCTGTTTGAAATCTCGGCTTGGCCATTGGTCTGAGGGTGATACGTAGTAGAAATTCGATGTCGAACTCCATAGCGCTTCATTAATGCCTCAACTTGACGATTGCAGAAATGTGTTCCTTGATCACTTATTATAACCTTTGGCACTCCAAACCTACTAAAGATGTTAGATTTAAGAAACCCTGCAACAACTTTAGCTTCATTAGTCTGGGTAGCCTTTGCTTCTACCCATTTCGAGACATAATCAACAGCAAGCAAAATGTATAATTTCCCACAAGAGCTTGGAAATGGACCCATAAAATCCATCCCCCATACATCAAAAATCTCACAAAACAACATAGGTACTTGGGGCATCTCATTTCTAGAAGATAAATTACCTACTCTCTGACACCTATCACATTTCTTGCAGAAATCATATGCATCCTTGAATAAAGAAATCCAATAAAAACCATAGTCTAGCACTTTCCTAGCAGTACGCTTTAGACCAAAGTGACCACCACAAGCATGAGAATGATAGAATTCAAGTATGGACTGAATTTCATGATCAGCAACACATCTCCTAATTACTTGATCAGAGCATATTTTCCACAAATAAGGTTCATCCCAAACATAGTGTCTAAATTGAGACTTCAATTTATTTTGTTGATAAACATTCATGCTGGGAGGAAACTTACTGCTGGTCAGATAGTTGACTATGTCTGCATACCATGGCTCGTGACATTGCATCGCCCACAACTTCTCTTCTGGAAACACCTCTGAGATAGGCCTAGAATCCTCTTCACGAACCAGCCTGCTAAGATGATCAGCAACTGAATTATCCGCACCTTTCCTATCCTTGATCTCCCAATCAAATTCTTACAACAGGAGAATCCATCTTATGAGTCGTGGCTTTGATTCCTTCTTTGCCAACAGAAACTTCAGAGCTGCATGATCAGAATAAACAACAACCTTAGAACCTAGCAAATAAGAACGGAACTTTTCAAACGCAAACACTATTGCTAAAAGTTCTTTTTCTGTTGTTGTATAGTTGCATTGAGCCGCATCAAGTGTCT
Organism: Knoxia roxburghii; assembly: GCA_030378225.1. NCBI lineage: Eukaryota > Viridiplantae > Streptophyta > Magnoliopsida > Gentianales > Rubiaceae > Knoxia > Knoxia roxburghii. The sequence continues at coordinate 34,741,608 of CM059420.1, read as the reverse complement.
TGGACGCATAGTAAATGACATGGCTTTGTCTTCCATTCCTCTGTCCAAGCACTGCTCCCACAACATATTGGCTCGCGTCACACATGAGCTCAAATGGTAATTCCCAATTTGGGGGCTGGATGATAGGAGTAGATGTGAGTAACTCCTTCAACCTCTTAAATGCACTTCTGCACTCCTCACCAAACTCAAATGGCACGTCATGTTGTAAGAGCCTCGACAGGGGTTGAGTGATCTTGGAGAAGTCCTTGATAAATCGCCGGTAAAAACCTGCATGACCAAGGAAACTCCGAATTTCTCGGACATTAGTTGGATTAGGTAAGCTAGCAATTAAATCGACCTTCGCCTTATCCACCTCTATTCCCCTAGAGGACACCACATGACCTAATACAATGCCCTCTCTTACCATAAAATGGCATTTCTCATAGTTCAACACTAAATCCTTTTCAATGCATCTCTGAAGTACCATGGCTAAATTGTCAAGACAATGATCAAAGGACTCTCCGTACACAGTAAAATCATCCATAAATATCTCAATGCATTTTTCAAGGAAATCAGAAAAGATGCTCATCATGCATCTCTGAAAAGTCCCAGGTGCATTACACAGACCAAAAGGCATACGGCGATAAGCGAAAGTACCAAATGGGCAAGTAAAAGTGGTCTTATCTTGGTCCTCTAGAGCTACCGCTATTTGGTAATAACCAGAGTACCCATCTAGGAAGCAGAAAAAATCGTTACCTGCCAACCGCTCCAACATCTGATCAATAAAAGGGAGCGGGAAGTGGTCCTTCCTCGTGGCTGCATTTAGCTTGCGGAAATCAATGCACATACGCCATCCTGTCTGCAATCTCATGGGAACCAACTGGTTAGCTTCATTTTTAACTAACTGAAAACCGGATTTCTTAGGCACTACATGTACCGGGCTAACCCACTTACTATCCGAAACTGCATAAATTATACCTGCATCGAGGAGCTTAATAATCTCTTTCATTACTACCTCTTTCATGGCGGGATTCAGCTTCCTCTGGGCTTCTCTAACTGGCTTGGAATCTGCCTCCAACAAAATCCGATGCATGCAAATAGAAGGGTTGATTCCTTTGATGTCGGCCAGTGTCCATCCAATTGCGGTTCTATACTCCCTCAGCACTCTTAATAGCTTCTCCTCTTGCAATTCCGTCAACTCCTTGGAGAAGATCACGAGCAAAGTCTCCAACTCTCCCAGGTAGACATACTTAAGGTGATTCGGCAGTGTCCTCAATTCAAGTTTAGGTGCCTGCACCACAGAAGGAAGATTTTTGTCAGCACTAACAGGTAATCCTAAAAATTGGTTAGCCAACCTTGGTGGCAATTCCGGACTAGCATGGAGTGCCAAGACTACCTCAATGACCGCTTCACTCATATTGTTGCGATCATCAAGTTCCTGCACACTATGCTGTAAAACAAAATTAAGCTCATCCAGCGTTAGATTAAATTCAATCTCTTCCTGCACAATAGAGTCCACTAGGCTAACATTTACAAAATATTCAGAATCTGGTGGGTACTTCATCGCTTCATACATGTTAAACTGCACTTTTTCACCATCAAATTCAAAAGTAAACACACCAGCATCCACATCTATTTTTATCTTAGCCATTTTCATAAATGACCTACCCAGTAAGAGAATATCAGAGTTTGTCACATGTTCATCATTCATGTCAAGAATGTAAAAATCAGCAGGAAAGATCAACTTATCACATTTTACTAGTACATCCTCGACTACCCCTTCTGGATAAATCATCACCCTATTGGCTAACTGGACAATCACATTTGTATTTTTAAGAGCCCCAATTTTTAACTTGTTGAACAAACACAAAGACATCACATTAATTGAAGCTCCTAAATCTAGCATAGCTGCTTTTATAACACGTGACCCAATTATACAAGATATGGCAAAAATACCTGGATCAGTGCACTTTTGAGGCAACTTACGCTGAAGAACCGAAGACACATTCTCGTTCACATAGACTTTGCCTTCAGGCCTTCTCTTCTTGGTCAGCAACGACTTTAAAAATTTTGCATACCTGGGAATCTGTGCAATGGCTTCCATCAATGGTATGTTGATTGCCACTTTGCGAAATACTTCAAGCACCTCATCGTCACTGTACTACTTTCTCACTTGGACTAACCTGCCAGGAAAAGGAGGTGGAATCACACTCTCAGTTTTTCTTACAATGAATTTAGGTGTTACCTCTTTCTCTGGCAACTCTTCCACTGCCTCTTCCTCTGTCTCTTCCTTTTCTGGCGTCTGAGAAAGCTCTTGAACCTCGACGGTCGGAACTTCAAGTTCTGGCAATTCTCTTCCACTCCTCAAAGTAATGGCACTCATATTTTCAGTAGAACTACCTGGCTGAGACGGAAGCTTCCCTTGAGCTCGGTCTCTCTGATTAACTTGAGTAGCCAGCTGAGAGATTTGTTTCTGCAAGTTTCTAATGGCAGCCTGTGACTGTTGCTCTCTAGCTATTTGTTGTTGTTCTCTTGCTAGATCCCTCTCAACAAGACCCTGCACCGCAGCTGCCAATCCTTTAATCATCGATTCGACTGACGAACCTGAAGCCTCTGCTGGTGGAGGTACTGGGTTTCTCACTGGGGGTTGGAAACCTGATTGTTGAGGTTGAAGTTGAACTCCAGGTTGCTTGTAGCTGAAGTTGGGATGATTCCTCCACCCTGGGTTGTAGGTATTGGAATAGGGGTCATATCTTCTCTGGGGTGGGGCCTGGAATCCGCCCACGACATTCACTTGCTCTCCTTCTTGCATTGCTGGACAGTCATCAGAGGCATGTCCTTGCATTGCACAAATTCCACAGACCTTCACTGCTTGCAACTGTCCAACAACAAGCTAGCGCACCAAATCAGTCAATTGCTCAATTTTATTTTCCATGTTAGAGACACTCACCTCGTTAACTCGTCTAGTGGGCATGTCTCCTCTCCTATGAAATTGTTGGGAAGTCTCAGTCATCACAGCGATTAGCCTCATTGCCTCTGCAGGAGTCTTATTCATCAATGCTCCTCCACTGGCAGAATCGATCTTGTCTCTGTCCAACTCAGATAGCCCCTCATAGAAATACTGAATCAGGAGTTGCTCGGGAATCTGGTGTTGGGGACAACTTCTGCACAAATCGCTGAACCTCTCCCAGTACTCATACAGGCTTTCACCAGTTGCTTGCCTGACACCGCAGATATCCTTCCTGATATTAGAAGCTCGGGAGGCTGGGAAGAATTTCTCCAAAAATCTTTTCTTCAGCTCGTTCCATGCAGTAATGGACCCGGCTGGTAGCCCAAATAGCCAGTGTTTCGCTTTATCCTCCAAGGAAAATGGAAATGCCCTAAGCTTGACTTGCTCCTCTGTAACTCCTTGGTAACTCACTGCCGAGCATACAATGTGGAACTCCATCAAGTGCTTATGGGGATCCTCACCTGTCAAACCACGAAACTTAGGCAGTAAGTGGATAGTGCTAGACTTCAACTCAAACCTAGGAGTATCATCAGGAAAAGTAATGCAAAGAGATTGCTGATTTTCATCCGGAGTTGCCAACTCCCTGAGAGTCCTGTCAGCCATTGGTGCTGCGATTAACTGCTCTTCTTCTTCGTAGACTTCAACTTCTATTTCGTCAACTGGTTGAGATGCAGATGCTGACTCAGCCAGTTGTTCTCGTTGTTTCTTCTCTTTTGTGTTCCTCTTTGCAGTCTTCTCTATCTCTGGGTCAAATACTAGTTTGCCTGTACAAGAAGAGCGAACCATAAAAAGGAACAAATAAAACCAAAACTTTTAACCAAAAATAAAACACTACACCGTGCTCCCCGGCAACGGCGCCAAAATTTGATGGGTCGTCAGGCCAATCAAAAATAAACCTACTTCTGAAACTATTAAAAATAGTATAGAGCGAGTAGGATCGTATCCACAGGGAGCAACAGAGTGAACTAAACTTGGTTAAAAGTACGTAACCAAAATGGGGGGTTTCGTTTTTAAGTAAACTAACTAACAAAAATCAATAAAATTAAACTGCAAGAAATTAAACAAATTGTAAAAATCCAAATTCAGAAAAACGTCTAGCCAAGGGAATTGGACCACCTCGATGCACTAATCGATCCTTGATGCAAAAATGTATTAATTAATTATGGGTTACACCGGTTTTCATTGTTGGAACCTCCTAACAATTCAGTCCTATTAATTAAAGCCAGCGATTAAGGAACCTCCGTTAATCGCATCTATAATCAATGATCAATTCTGGAACCTCCTAGAACCTAGATCACGATAGCCAAGGACCCAGTTCAATTACAATTAACCCAATTACCTTAATTGCACTTGATTATTTATTCTTTTCAATTCACTAATCTACGTACCACGTGATTAATTCATTGACTCTAAGGAATACCGAACCTCGTGTATTCTAGTAAATTGGATTACCTAGGAAAGCCTTCATGCTACCAGCTATACAAACAGTGCCAAATAATCCACAAAAATGCTCAAGAATAAATAAGGAACCAATAACCAATTAATAATAATATCAATTCGATCTCACGATTCAAGCAGCATCGAGGGGTTTTGAGTTCCTTGACTAGACTAAAGAAATCTAGCTACTCATAATTAAACTAATAAAAATAATGTATAATTTGTACGACATGAATTCAAACTGGAGTAAAAGAATTAGAAACTGAGTACTAATGGTAAAAGCCCCTGGAACCAAAGTTGCTGTCCACCTTGTTTTCTCTCTTCCCTTCAACTGTCCCCACTTCTTTTCTCCCTTCAAAGTCAAAAATTGATCACAGTCTCTGATTTCCCAGAATGATCCCTTCTCCAAAAATATACCTCCGTCTGCAGTGCAAGTGTTTTTCTTTCTTTCCAAAGTCTTCCCTTTTTCCAAAATTAAAATTCCTGCAATTAATTTCCCCCAAATCAAGATAATCAATCCTAGAATAAAAATCTTGCTATTTTTATTCCTATCCTTATATAATTCCTCCTCCTTCAATACAATATATCAGCCACATTATCAATTAATTGTAAACCCAAATCTTAGCCCCAACTCCTTTTCTTCAATTTATCCAATTTGCCCTCCTTTTGTCCAAAAATTGCACTATCCTTCTTAAAATCAATATAATCCCCTGCACATATAAAAATGCTATTTAGCTTCACCAAAACATCCAACTTTTCCCAATTCAGCACCAAATTGTATCATAAAATATCAGCTCATCAAGAACGAAACTTCATATTACTATCTCGGGTTTCAAAATGCTGGCTTTGATCACTTTATAAAGTAAAACTATGCCTCCATTGTTTATATATCTCATAATAGACATGAGCATCCTTTCCAAGGATGGTAATGTTTTTAAACCAAGTCTACTGGCTGACAGTTGAATGCCAGCCTATTATGCTGCTACTGATGCATGCATGTTCTTTTATGCGTACGCCCAACATAACTATGCACTAGGAAAGTCTAACACATGGCTCAACCATGCAACAAGGACCAATGACAATGTTAGGTCTGATCAAGAAACCCTCTCCAATTTTGTCGGTGTCATACACCAGAACATTTCCAACTATATGAGCTCCAGAAGTGAGTTTTGAAAATGATGTGTTCCTCAAGGAGTCGAGATTGAGTATCAATCCAGTAATGTGATCTGTTGGCTATCCAATGTCCAATTTTGGCTGTCTCCTAAAATTAAATTATTTTATATTTAAAAACATATATAGATATGACAAAATTTTAAAATAGTACATAAAGGAGAGATTTCTTTTCTTAAACATAGTGGACGAAATGTAAGAAATAAAAAAGTAAGGGAAGAATGAAGTTACTATGTAACTGAAAAAGAAGTACAACAGTTGTTTAGAGATGGGAAACGTGCGAGAATTGGGTTGGGTTTTTTTTCTTTTAATTTTATATTAAATAGAGTTACAACTCAATAAATAATATCGATAAAATCAACATATGCTATTAGTCAATGATAATTTTAATATTAGTTGAATTGATATCTAATTTCATAATTTTTTTTACGATTTTATTAACACTGAGAATTAATTTCGCTTATAATGTCTTAAAAGAATATATAACTAAAGTTGTTATGGTCCAGATGTAGTAAAGTATTTCGTGAAGTTTTATGTTACTGTTTTAGAGTGTTACAGTTAAGTTCATTCCACGCTTCTTTTCTGTGCAATCATACGTACCTCATCTTTTGTTATAAAAATACAAATCTTCACCGTATAGAGCTATAATGGCATCAACAATTTTTCTCACCAAAAAAAACATATATATTATAATTTCTTCATTGGAATAATTATATTTATTATATTATATAAATTCTAAAAATTAAATTATTATTTTGAAACGGATGACTTTTTATCTGAAATATTTATTAAAAAATCATGCATAAAAACTTAAATAATTTAACATTTTAAACGATATTATTGTAACATTTATCATAAAGTCATTTAGTATAACTAGCAAAGAAAAAATAAATAAAGACAAAATTTTATAAGTAATCCCTTCAAAAGTACATTAATAGTTTTTGTTTCTTACATTCCCAATTCCTTAAATATCTAAAATAAATAATTTCCTATTTGAGGTGGATTCTAGGAAATAATCTTAACCTTAATTGCATATAAAAAAATAATGCTACATTTTATATTAAGTTTTAGTAATTTCTTTTCTCCATGAATTGTTGTAAAACTGAACACAAAATTGTGATTCTAATTTTTCAATATTTTGGGAGGTGAAACAGTCGACTACAGTGGGACGTTCTTTGGCGCAAGGCCATGGCACTGCTGCTAATCTTATTTTTTTTAAAAAAAAATTAACAATTTAAAAATATCTTTTTATATAAAAAGTGATTCATATCAACTTCAATATTTGATTATATCAAAAAAAAATTTATTTTTTTTGTCAAACCATTCAAGTGATTTAATTGTTGACATCGAAAAATTTACACTTGAAAGACAAGTATTTGGCTCAGAAACAAAAAGGAAAAAAAAGGACAAAGACACTAATATGCACACACCACAATAATTAAAAACGTGAAACAAACGTAGCCAACAACACAGAGCTTCACATTACTATCTTGGGCTTGAGAATGCTGGATTCGATATCTTTATGAGGCAAAACTACGCCTTCATTATTTATATATATATATATATATAAATATATCATTGCAGACATGAACATCCTCTCCCAGGATGGTCATGTTTTCAACCCGAGTCTACTGGCCGACAGTTGAATGCCAGCCTATTATGCTGCTGCTGATGCATGCGAGTTCTTTTATGCGCACGCCCAACATAACTGTGCACTAGGAAAGTATGACACCCGACTCAACCACGAAACCAGGACCAATGGCAACATTAGGTCCGATCAAGAAACCCTCTCCAATTTTGTCGGTGTCATACACCAGAACATTTCGAACTAAATTATTATTTAAGAGGATGAGGACTTTTTTTTAATTTGAAATATTTATTAAATAAAAATGCATAAAAATTTAAATAGTTTAACATTTCAAACAATGTTATAGTACAATAACATTTTTATCAAATCATTCAGTACAACTAGCTAGGAAAAACAAAAATAAAGGCAATATTTTATGAGTAATCCCTTCAAAATTACATTAATATTTTAAGTTTCTTACCATCTGAAATACTTAAATATCAAAAATAAATAATTTGATCTGTAACATGGATTCTGGCCAATAATCTAACCTTAATTGCACGTAGAAAAGAATAATGACACATTTAATAATAAGTTTTAGCAATTTTTTCTCCATGAATTGTTTTAAAAAAATACTAAATTGTGATTTGAAATTTTTAGTATTTTGGGAGGTGAAACGATCGACTGCAGTTGGCTGTTCTTTGGCGCACGACCATGGCACGACTATTAATAATACTTTTTTCTTTTTATTCACACTTAAAAAATATCTTTCCAATTTTGTAGGTCTCATCCACCAGAACATTTCTAACTATGCCAAATCCAGAAGCAAGTTTAGAAGATGATTTGCTCGTCAAGGAGTCGAGATAGAGTCTCAAACCAGTACTATAATTGCTTAGCTATCCAATGTCCAATTTTTCCTGTCTTATAAGATTAAATTATTTTTTGTTTGAAAACATATATAAGAATGAAGAAAATTGTTTAGAATGAAGTTACTAAGTAAATGAAAAAGGAGGACAACAATTGTTTAGAGATGAGACGCTTGAGTGTGTTCACACGTGCGTGAACAGGTTAGGGTTTTTTTAAATTTTTATATTTTATAGGGTAACAACTCAATAAATATATCCGATAAAACCAATATGCAATTGGTCAACTATAATTTTAATGATTAAAAATAGAAATTATAAAAAATAGAAAAAAAGTACAAAAATATTTAGTGGTTGGGGACGAAAAGGAAAAAAAAAAAGAAATTTAAAGAAAAATTCTTTTTTGAAGAATAAAATTATTATTTTTTAATAAAAGGGACGCCGTCTCTCCAAAAAAAAAAAAAACTCTTTTTTTTTATAAGGGAGGGACACGCTTCCCTCCACAAAAAAGAAATAAATTTTTTTTTTGTTTCTGCGTCACACACGTCTCAGTCCCATAGGAGCACCGAAAATTAGTGCTTGTATAGGTCTACCATATAGGGATTGAAATCTCATATTAAGATACACAGAATGATCTTCTTCCTATCCATTTAAGGGTTACTAATGACAAGCAACCAATTACCAATTAAAAAGTTCACCCTTGCACGTCATCCACATTAACCAAATACACCAATTCCAACTACTACAAAGCCCTTTTTGTGCAACAATGACTCTTTGGCTAAATTTAACAAACCCTCTTCTACCATTAATCCCTTATAGTATAACTGTCAATTCTTAACTTCTGCTACCTTCGCCCTATCAGTTGCTACGGTTAACTCTGCTGTTGAAGTTGCTCTACATGAACAGTTGCTACTGTTTCTGATTCCCCATTTGCTAGTTCCAGCAGCTCTCTTAGTGTATTCATGGCAGTGGCTACTTTTGTGTTATTGTCCAGGCAGGGTTTGAAAATGCTCATAGTTTTCACAATACTAATCTTTTAGTATTTTGGGAGTGACAGGTCAACTGTAATCGGCCGTTCTTTGGCACACTGACGTGGCACGGCTGCTAATAATTTTTTTTCTTTTTTAAATGAGTTAAAAATATATTTTTATATCATAAGGGCTTCATATAAACTTCAATATTTCATTATATTAAAAAATTTAAAAAATTTTTAAGTCAAATCGGTCAAGTGATTAAGTTGTTGACATCGAAAAATTTACACTTGAATTAGGAGTATTTGGCCCAGAAACAAAAAGAAAAAAAAAAAATAGACTAACAATAAGCACACAACAACATAAATAACAACAGGAAACAAAGGTAGCCAGCAGAACCAAGCTTCACATTACTATATCGGTTTCAAAATGCTGGCTTTGATCTCTTTATGAGGTAAAACTACGCCTCCATTGTTTATATATCTCATCACAGACATGAACATCCTTTCCCAGGATGGTAATGTTTTCAAACCGAGTCTACTGGCCGACAGTTGAATGCCAACCTATTATGCTGCTGCTGATGCATGCGAGTTCTTTTTATGCGCACGCCCAACATAACTGTGCACTAGTAAAGTCTGACACCCGGCTCAACCACGCATCCAGGACCAATGACAACATTAGGTCCGATCAAGAAACCCTCTCCAATTTTTTCGATGACATACACCAGAACATTTCCAACTATGTGAGCTCCAGAAGCGAGTTTTGAAAATGATGTGTTCCTCAAGGAGTCGAGATTGAGTATCAATCTAGTAATGTGATCCCTTGGCTATCCAATGTCTAATTTTCGGTGTCTCATAAAATTAAATTATTTTATATTTAAAAAACATATATAAGAATGAAAAATTTTAAAAATAATACATAAAGGAGTAAATTTTTTTTCTTAAACATAGTGGACGAAATGTAAGAAAACAAATAGAAACGTAAGGGAAGAATGAAGTTACTATGTAAATGAAAAAGAAGTACAACAGGTGTTTAGAGATGGGACGCGTACAAGAAAGGGGTGGGTTTTTTATTCTTTCAATTTTCTATTAAATAAGGTAACAACTCAATAAATAATATCGATAAAACCAACATATGCTATTACTTAATGATAATTTTAAATATTAGTTGAATCGATATCTAATTTAATAAATTTTCTTGAAAATTCTATAAATACTGAGAATTAGTTTCGCATTTACTTACTTTTTATTTTTATTATTTTCCATTAAAATAATATATTATAATGTCTTAAAAGAATATATAATTAAAGTTGTTACAGTCTAGATATAGTAAAGTAGTTCGTGAAGTTTTATGTTACTGTTTTAGAGTGTTACGGTTACGTTCATTGCACGCTTCTTTTCTGCGTAATCATATGTACCTCTTCTTTTGTCATAAAAATACAAATCTTCACCGTATAGAGCTATAACAAAAGTGATTTTTCTCACCAAAAAATATATATTATAATGTCTTCATAAGAATAATTTTATTTATTATATTAAATTAATTCTAAAAATTAAATTATTATTTTCAAACGAAGGACTTTTTATATGAAATATTTATTAAAAAATCATGCATAAAAACTTAAAATAATTTAACATTTTAAATGATGTTATTGTAACATTTATCATAAAATCCTTTAGCATAACTAGCAAAGAAAAAAAAATACAGACAAAATTTTATAAGTAATCCCTTCAAAAGTACATTAATAGTTTTTGTTTCTTACATTCTCAGTTACTTAAATATCTAAAATAAATAATTTAATCTCTAAAGTGGATTCAGGGCAATAACCTTAACCTTAATTGCATATAAAAAAAATAATGATACATTTTATAATAAGTTTTAGTAATTTATTTTCTCTATGAATTGTTGTAAAAATGAACACAAAATTGTGATTCTAATGTTTCACTATTTTGGGAAGTGAAATAGCGACTTGCAGTGGGACGTTCTTTGGCTCACGGCCATGGCATGGTTGCTATTAATATTTGTTTTAAAATTTGTTTAACAATTTAAAAATATCTTTTTATATCAACAGTGCTTCATATAAACTTCAATATTTTACTATATAAAGAAAAAAAATTTTATTTTTGTCTAACAATAAGTGATTTAGTTGTTGACATCGAAAAATTTACGCATGAAAGAGGAGTATTTAGCTCAGAAACAAAAAGAAAAAAAAAAAGGGCAAAGACACTAACAATATGCACACACCACAATAATTAACAACATGAAACAAACGTGGCAAGCAGCATCGAACTTAACATTACTATCCCGGGCCTCAGAATGCTGGATAATTTGATATATTTATGAGGCCAAACTACACCTCCATTGTTTATATCTATCTCATCGCAGACATGAACTTCCTTTCCTAGGATGGTCATGTTTTCAACCGAGTCTACTGACCGACAGTTGAATGTAAGCCTATTATGTTGCTGTTGATGCATGCGAGTTCTTTCATGTGCACGCCCAACATAACTGTGCACTAGGAAAGTCTGACACCTGGCTCAACCACGCAACCAGGACCAATGGCAACCTTAGGTCCGATCAAGAAACTCACTCTAATATTTTTGGTGTCATACACCAGAACATTTACTTACTTTCTAATTTCATAATGTTTTTCTATGATTTTATTAACACTGAAAATTAATTTCGCATTTACTTACTTTCTATTTTTTATTATTTCTCATTAAAATAATATATTATAATGTCTTAAAAGAATATATAATTAAAGTTGTTACGGTCCAGATGTAGTAAAGTAGTTCGTTAAGTTTTATGTTACTGTTTTAGAGTGTTCCGGCTACGTTGATTCCACGCTTCTTTTCTGTGTAATCATACGTACCACTTATTTTGTCATAAAAATACAAATCTTCACCGTATAGAGCTATAATGGCAGCATCGATTTTTCTCACCAAAAAATATATATTATAATGTCTTCATGAGAATAATTTTATTTATTATATTAAATTAATTCTAAAAATTAAATTATTATTTTGAAACGGAGGACTTTTTATCAAAAATATTTATTAGAAAATCATGCATAAAAACTTAAATAATTTAACATTTTAAACGATGTTACTATAACATTTATCATAAAATCCTTTAGTATAACTAGCAAAGAAAAAACAAATAAAGACAAAATTTTATAAGTAATCCCTTCAAAAGTACATTAATAGTTTTTGTTTCTTACATTCTCAATTACTTAAATATTTAAAATAAGTAATTTCATATCTAAGGTGGATTCTGGGCAATAATCTTAACCTTAATCGCATATAAAAAAAATAATGATACATTTTATAATAAGTTTTAGTAATTTCTTTTCTTCATGAATTGTTGTAAAAATGAACACAAAATTGTGATTCTAATTTTTCAATATTTTGGGAGGTGAAACAATCAACTACAGTGAGACGTTCTTTGGGGCACGGCTGCTAATAATATTTTTTTTAAAAAAATTTAACAATTTAAAATTATATTTTTATATAAAAAGTGATTCATATCAACTTCAATATTTGATTATATAAAAAATAATAATTTTGTTTTGTCAAACCATTCAAGTGGTCTCGGACTTCTTCTTCTTTTTGAGCTCCTTCCAAAATCTTCTTTATAAATTCCAATTCTACGTGTTTTCTTCCTTTTTTCCGAAAAAGTCTTTAAGTTTCTTAAAAAATCTCCAACATGCCTCCTTACTACAAAATCATGCAAATCCAACTGTAAGTACATTGAAAGCCCATAAAAGGTGTCATAATCATTAAAATCATCAAAAAGTATGCTAAAAATGCATGATTTTAGGTCGTAAAAAGGTATATTTCAGAGTCACGTCAAGAAGTAAAGTGCAATTCTCCATTTGGCAATGGCCAAAGTATGAATATACTAGGGGATTCACTTTTGAAGCACTTGAATTCGAGAAAATGTCTATTCGCCACACACATAAGCATTAATTGAAGATCTTGTAAGATAAATGATAATAAAAAGAGCCAAAACCGCTAAAATTCATGTAAACAATAAATAAGTTGTCATACGGGATAAGCACGCTACACGCTGCTCGGCCACTGCACATTGCTCGACCAGTCTGGCGAATCGAATTCATTATGTTTTTATGTAGTTTGTAGGAATTTTTTTTTATTTCGTTTCTATGTATTGTTGTTTGTAGGCGCGACACTACATAGAAACAGAATGAATTCGATTCGCCCAACAAGTCAAGCAACGTGTAGTTGACGAGCAGTGTGTAGCTTGCTTATCTCGTGTCACAATTTTTTTACCGTTTGCATGATTTTAGATTTTTGGCTCTCTTCTTTGCAGCCATTGAGCCATTTAACCTCAATACTTCAAAGCCAAGTGCCTTTAGAGACTCCTCTAGTATAAGTAACATGTTCTGAAACTGTGAAAATATTACCGATTTTGTTTTTTGGCTTTGTTCTTGAGTTTCACAAAGATATTTTTTAAGAAAAAGAAACATTGGTTGAGGAGGAAAATTTTATAATAGCATTATCTTTCTGGAAAAGCCTCGGAGGGACGGTGAAGAGGTAAGAATCTGACAATGGAAGACGACACATTGGACAATTGGTTGTTGTTGTTCTTATAGACTTACGAATGCAGTCTTTCCAGAAGATGTGTGCACAAAGTGTAATCAGTGGATTCATTGGTTGAAACATGCAAATTGGGCAATCCAAATCTTCACATTCTATTGGAATAGAAACCATCTTTTCTAGCATTTTCAGATTGTTATTCACATATGTAGAGTAAAACACAATACCCATAAAGAAAATAAACAAAAGATCAAAGGTTTTTGTTAAATTTTGATCTTCTGAAATTGAAAAAGGTAAGGAATAATCGAGACATTAAATTATAAATAGTAAAATTTGGTAAAAGAAAATTTACCTTCAAGAGAAGGAAGCAAGTCTCGAACATCAAAAGCGCATAATTCTATTGAACTTCATATTTGTCTGAGTCGCATAAGGATGCTTAGTACAGGCGATAGTTTATTTGAAATGAATCATCCCTCAACAAAAATGTGTCAGCATTTTTCGAGCCTCAGCTTGCATTTGTCACAGACATCACATTCATCATTGGAAAGATCAATGAAAATGTGATCTAGAGGGAATCAATACTCCTTTATAATGGAAATAAATTTGAATGGTATATTTAATAAATGGTTTAAGTGTGGTTCATCAATTTTTAATATTATTTTATTTTATATTTAAATATTATAATTAGTATTTCTTAATTTATCAGGGGCAATTTAGGCATAAAAAGAGCAAAAAATAAGAAGTAACTTAAGATAACTACAACCGAATACTATTGTATTATTATTATAGAGGTTCATCGCTGCACGTTGCACCTTACTCAACCAATGCTCGTTTCACGACCAGACGGGGGAATCAAGTATTTTTGTTTCTTTGTAGTGGTTTTTATAGATGCTCACCTCTTCCCCTTTTATCAATTTTACAAAGTTGTCTAAACACCTACCTTAAAAGTAAAACTAATTTTTTTTTTTCCACAAAATTTTCTTTTCTCCCGCCCATATTAAGTTCCATGCCAACTGCATTGACACCTAGTTAGAAAGACATGGAGTGTGCCCAATTTTCCTAATTCCAACGAAAGAGCACGGGATAAGCATTGATGCTAGCTTTTTTGGTAATGAACATGATTGTGATAATGGGATTGGTATGCTTTGAGCTCTTTACCCCTTCATTATTAGACAGCACCCCGAAGAAAATCCCTCTTCCCTTGGGACTCCATATCTCTTTTGACTTTATATCTGCGGGAGAAAAAGTAAAGCTTCATTGATTTTCTATAATAGATATATAAAGTAAAGAAGAAAAGGCAAAACTAGAAAAATTGTGCGAAATATGCTAATTTATCCAATTGAGGCATGATTGATTCATCTAAAAAAACACACTTTACTTAATATAAAAATATAATTTTTAAATAAAAAAATTTAATCCATTATAGATATTTTATTTCATTTTTAACAGAAAAAAATAAATGATTAGGACATATAGAGAAACAAATTCAAAAAGGGGAAATTTTTAAAATAAAATTTTATACACTCTAAATTCATCTAGTTGACTTAATTTGTAATATCATACATTGGTCGAAAATTATTAATAATTTAAATATATAAAACTAAAATGAACAAAATTAAAATTAAAATCTAAAATAACACCTTATTTTTGAACATTAGTTCCATGCCAACAGCATTGACCCCTGGTTGGAGAGACATGTAGTGTGCCCAATCTGCATGATTTTGACGAAGGAGCAAAGGATAGGCATTGATGCCAGCTTTTCTAGTAATGAACATGATCGTGATAATAGGGATGGTATGGTTTGAGCTCTTTCGCCCTTCATTATTAGACAGCTCCCTTAAGAAAACTCCCTTCCTGCCGGACTTCATATATCTTTTTAAATAATTACTAGTTACCGCCTCAGTTTGGACAATAATGCCATTAACAATACAATAAATACTTTCATCAATATTGAAATTAACTAATACTAAAAAACCTAAAATACCCTCCTAAAAATTTTGGGGAAAAAATTTACTACCCAACCCGGCAACCCCCCCTCCCCTCGTCACCCCCCATTCCCCAAATCGCGGCCCTCTCCCGATCGGCCCTAATATCACCAAACCGCGGCGCCAACCTTCGCGAAGCCTTGGGTTGCGAAGGTTGCCGGTCGGTTGGGTTGCCAAGGTTGCCGCCGCTGTTTGGAGTTCTCAGCGGCGGTCGCGAAGTGGAGTCGATAGCCTTGGGCTGCGAAGGTTGGCTCTGCGGTTTGGTGTTATTAGGGTCGGTCGGGAAGTCGATTTGCGAAGGCGTGGGCAGCCGAAGGTGACGCACAGTTTGGTGTTATTAGCGCCGGTCGCGACTTCGCGAAGTCTTTGGGGTTGCGAAGGTTTCCACCGGGGCCGACTATTATTAGATCCGATCGCCGTCCTTGGTGTGCTTGATATGGGCTCACCTTGTTTGATCTCTTTTGGTGATCCAAGGTTGAGTTCGTCCAGATCGTGACCAAGGATTGTGGTCGGTCTTCGAGCGGTTGCCGGTGGTCGCGAAGTCGCGGCGTGGTAGTGGAGTCCGGGCGTCGCGAATTTGATCGGTCCGGACCTAGTTATTCCCCGTCATTACTCTGTAAGTTCTTATCCCTGCTCAATCATGTTTGAAACCTCTTTTGAGTACATGATTGAGCTGTTTGTTTTGCTTGTCAAGAGGCCAAAAATGTATCGTTTTTTTCCATGTTTTGCGTAGTCTGAAATTTGATGTTTCTTATAATAATTAATGGCAGTATAATTGTTATATTTATTATTTACTGCTGAATGCTATGAGGATATTTTATGATGTAAGTTTGAGGCTGCTGTTTTGGTAAATTGGTAAATTGCTGTTTTGGTTATAATTTTGTTCTAAGAAGTGGTCAGTAACTGGACTGAGTAGTAAGTTGTAAGAACTTCATATAACATCTCAACTCGTCTCTGAACAACTAGAACCACGTCAAAAAATGTCTTTAATCCATTCATGTGAATTTAAACTGATTTTTTTCACGAAGAAAGTCTACCACGTCTCAGAACAACTAGCACCACGTCTCAAAACACTAGAACCACGTCCAAAAATGTCTCCATCAAGACATGTGAATTTAAAATGTTTTTTTCACAAAACATCTCAACTCGTCTCAGGCATGTCTACAACGTCTCCTAACACTAGCACCACGTCCGAAACAACTAGCACCACGTCCAAAAATGTCTACATCCATACATGTAAAATTAAACTGATTTTTTCACAAATACAACTAGAACCACGTCAAAAACAAATAGCACTACGTCCAGAAACGTCCTCATCCATGCGTGTGAATGTAAATTTTTTTTTTTACAAAGTCAGTCCACCACGTCTCAGAACAACTAGAACCACGTCAAAAACAACTAGCACCACGTCCATAAACGTCTACATCCACGCATGTCCACAACGTCTTCGCTGAGTCAACAACGTCTTAGAACAACTGCCGCAACGTCCAAAAAACAACTGTCGCAACGTCTACATCCGGCATGTCTACAACGTCTCCTAACACTAGCACCACGTCCGAAACAACTAGCACCACGTCCAAAAACGTCTACATCCGTACATGTAAAATTAAACTGATTTTTTCACAAATACAACTAGAACCACGTCAAAAACAAATAGCACTACATCCAGAAACGTCCTCATCCATGCGTGTGAATGTAAACTTTTTTTTTTTTTTCCAAAGTCAGTCCACCACGTCTCAGAACAACTAGAACCACGTCAAAAACAACTAGCACCACGTCCATAAACGTCTACATCCAGGCATGTCCACAATGTCTTCGCTGAGTCAACAATGTCTTAGAACAACTGCCGCAACGTCCAAAAAATAACGGTCGCAACGTCTACATCCAGGCATGTCTACGATGTCTTCTACAACGTCTCCTAATACTGCCGCATCATCTATGCACGTCCAAAAAATACATGTCGCAACGTCTACATCAAAGCATGTGAATTTAAGCTGAATTTTTCAGATTACACATTCAACAATGTCTCATAACACTAGAACCACGTCCTGAAATGTCTACATCCATGCATGTGAATTTAAGCTGATTTTTTCACAGAACATAGTCTACCACGTCTCGATACGTCCGAAAAAACTAGCACCACGTCCAGATACGTCCAGCAACGTCCCGCAACGTCTGAAAATACAAAACAGCTACGTCCAGCAACGTCCCGCAACATCTGAAAATACAAAGCAGCTACGTCCCGCTACGTCCAAAATACAAAGCAGCAACATCCCGTTGATGGATAATGAGGATTTTTATTTTTGCTGGGTTAGGATGGATATGATTTGATTTCATGTGTCTGTGGAATATTAAAAACCAAGTGAAATGCTGCTCTTTTTTTGGGTTGAATATTACATTTCTGCAAATTACAATCAGTGCATAGGCTAAGCATATATCATTACATTTTTAGGGTCCTGTTTATCATAGGATACCATTCCACATATGTTACACATTCAAGGCAAATTAATTTATTACACCTATTCCGTAAGATCTAGTGATATGAAAAATGCATCCTTCTGCTCTCGAGGGAACTTTGCATTCCAAGCTCCTATATTATGTTCATATAGGCTCTCCCATTGCCGAGTGTATTCATCACATAATTCACGCCACATCCTCATAACACCCGGCAAAGGTGAATTAGAAAGTAGATCTAACCTTATAAAATGGGCAAGAGGACCAAGATGGGCAATTGCATATTTTGTAGATGGACCATTTATATTCCTTCGCGCTCGTAGTGGCAAAATGGTGAAGCATATCCCATGACTATTGTACTTGCCACCCTGATCTGAGGCGTAGTAAAAAATAGCCGGATCATAAACTGTCGCAATTGGATACAAGTCTGCTGGAGCATGCATCCAATAATCTCGAGTACATCGTCCACCTACCCACCTTATGCGGTTAACTACTTCTGTTAGATCTTCACCCAAGTATATCCCCTGGTATAAGTCTTTATGTGTTTCAATTTCATCAGCTACATCCATTCTTACCTGTAAAAACACAATATATTGTTTACAATCACACAAAAAATTGGAGGCTTAATCGTACTTATAATCAGGAAACATTGGTTGTCATATCACAAAATAAAATAATACCTGCAAATACATATCTTCGTTCCCAAACACGTGAGATGCAACAACACGAAATCCACAATTACCGTCATCATTAACGTCCAGATAGCTGATGACATAGGGGGCTATAAGTGTATTGATCATATCGTAGTTTGCATAGGTTTCTACGCGTCCAACTCGTCGAACTTACAACCCAAATACAAATTAGAAAAATACCAGATCAAGATTATATAGACATCAGATCAGAGAATACTTGACATCAGATCAACAGACTATAGACATCAGATCGAGAATATAAAAGAAATCAGACAACAAAATTAAAACACACTTAACAAGGGAGATCAGATCATGATTATATAGACATCATATCAGAGAATACTTGACATTAGATCAACAGACTATAGACATCAGATCGAGAATATAAATTTAACGACATACCTATTACCGAATCATTCAACTGAACGTTCGACATGGATACACGTCGCTGTTCGAAATCTGCTGGACGTGTTCGATCGCCTGAGGATTAAACAGATGTAAATTATATATATTTAAATTAATTGTAGTTTGAAATTTATTAATAAGCACATACCAGTATCACCGACTATCGCATCCGACATTGATGCACGTCTCTGTTCAAAATCAGATGGACACGGTCGTTGAACTGAACATGCCACAAATTCATGGCATTAATTGCGACCAAATGCAAATAAATAAAGTAGTAATATTTCATCCGACAATTGGATCTAGTACCTCGTATGGGGTCATTAATTACATCATCACCGGACACGCAAGTGATAGGTGTGCCACTCCCAAATGTGGATTTCAACCATCCAAATGGTCCAACTTTCTTGGTAGTCAAGTCATTGCCATCTTTAGTGTTTTTCTTCCCAAATCTAGATAACCATTTCTCAAATTTTGACTTCTCCCTTTTCGTAGAAGATGATTGTGACGGTCGCCCTTTAGTTTTCAGATTAACTGAAGGCTCTACGTATCCTTATTGATGAGGATGAATTTTGGAATCAAGTATGTAGTTTACCTCTCTCACAAAAGCTGGATCCATGTCCTTAACCTCTTCTATCAAAGAGTAAAAATAAAGGTGATCTGCTGAAACTTCTTCATCCCCTTTTGGTCCAGCGTCTTCAAAATCTAGTATCCTCCAAAATACGTGGACATGGTCCAAGCTCAAATATTGCTTAGCTTTTACCATCTTATCAATTGCACATGAACATGGAATACCATGAGTTTTAGTGAGAATGCAGCGACAATCCCATGCCACGTGATATTTCAATTTTGAGATTCTTTGATGTTCCATCAATAGCAACTCCAAACAATAAATACTCACTTTATTCCTTAAATATTGAAAGGGAAATACATTGTATCTCATGTGAATTTTACATCTTTACATCACACCAGATTTTGCATTACCCTGCTTCGTCATTCCCCTGCCCTGCTCCGTGAATTTTGTACCCATAAGTATGCACAACTCAATAATTTTGCATCACACCAGATTAATAAAAAAAATTCTGAAAGATTCCAGATTCAATACTTTACGTCTAATTTCAAATCTTTACTGTAGCACCCGTGCTTTAGTTCTGTTGTATGATTTCTTTTATATTATTGATCTGATATCTATAGTCTTTTGATCTGATGTCAAGTATTCTTTGATCTGATGTCCATATAATCCTGATCTGATCTCCCTAGTTAAGTGTCCTTTAGTTCTATTGTATGATTTCTTTTATATTCTTGATCTGATGTCTATAGTCTGTTGATCTGATGTCAAGTATTCGCTGATCTGATGTCTATATAATCCTGATCTGATCTCCCTTGTTAAGTGTGTTTTAATTCTATTGTATGATTTCTTTTCTATTTTTGATCTGATATCTATTGTCTGGTGATCTGATGTCAAGTATTCTCTGATCTGATGTCTATATAATCCTGATCTGATCTCCCTTGTTAAGTGTGTTTTAATTCTGTTTTATGATTTCTTTTATATTCTTGATCTGATGTCTATTGTCTGGTGATCTGATGTCAAAGATTCTCTGATCTGATGTCTATGTAATCCTGATCTGATCTCCCTTGTTAAGTGTGTTTTTATTCTGTTGTATGATTTCTTTTCTATTCTTGATCTGATGTCTATAGTCTGCTGATCTGATGTTAGGGTTCAGTATCTACAGGGCAAACCGATTTGGGGCGTTAGGGTTTTCGAGGGAGGGGTCACCGGGGCAATTTGGGGGAAGGCGGGAGGGGCGCGATGGAGGGTTTCGAGTGAGGAGTCGCCGGGGGACGGTAGGGCAAACTTGGGGGAAGGCGGGAGGTGCGCGATGGGGGAAAGGGGGGGTGACGGGGAGAGGGTGGGTCGGGGAGAGGGTGGGTCGCCGGGACGGGGAGAGGGTGGGTCGCCGGGACGGGGAGAGGGTGTATTAATATTTTTAAATTTATTATTTTTATTATATAAATTGGGGCGGTAAATAAAAATTGGGGCGGTAAACTAGGGCGGTAATTAGTAAAACCAGGGATAATTTCGTCAAATTACAAGGCTACCGCCCCAGTTTTTGGGGCGGTAACTAGTAACACCCATGTTTTTATTCTATTTATGCGGGAGAAAAAGTAAAGCCAAATTGGTTTTCTATAATAGATATAGAAAGTAAAGAAGAAATGGCAATACTAGAAGAATGGTTTAAAATAAGTTAATTTATATAATTGAGACATGATTGATTCGTCTAAAAAAGAAAAATAAACACCTTACTTTAGATGAAAATATAATTGTTATGTAAAAATAATTTAATCCAGAACTGCTTTTGTATTAATTTTTACGAAAAATTAATAAATGATTAAGATGTATAAAGAAACAAATTTAAAACGGGAAAATTGTTTAAATAAAATTTTATACATTCTCAATTCATCTATTTGACTTTTAATTGTAAATTACCCTATTTACTTGTAATATCACATAAAGGGCGCAACTTTTTATTGAATATAGAGAAATCGAGTGATAGCCTAAAGAGAAAGTAAACATGATGCTACTGTAATACAGAAGGAAAGTGAAATTCCCCATTTGGAGATGGCCTATGTATGTATATACTAGGGGATTCTCTTTTGAAGCACTTGAATTCGAGAAGAGGTCTTCGTCGCGCACAGAACCATTAACATAAATGATAAGAAAAATAGACAAAAAAGCTAAAATTCATGTAAACAGTAAATAAGTTGTCACACGAGATAAGCATGCTACACGCTGCTCGGTCGCTGCAAGTTGCTCGACAAGTTGGGCAAATCGAATTCATTTTGTTTCTATGTAGTTTGTTTGCCCTTTTTTATTTGTTTCTCTGTATTGTTGTCTGTAGGTGCCATATTACATAGAAACAGAATGAATTTGATTCGCCAAATTGGTCGAGCAACGTGCAGTTGCCAAGCGTGTAGCGTGTTTATCTCGTGTCCCAACTTTTTTACTGTTCGCATGATTTTAGATTTTTGGCTATCTTCTTGCGAGCCATTGAGCCATCTAACCTCAATACTTCGAAGTGAAGTGCCTTTAGTGGCTCTTGTAGTATAAGTAACATGTTCCGAAACTGTGAAAATATTACCGATTTTGTAGTTGGGCTTTCTTCTCGAGTTTCACAAAGACATTTCAGAAGAAAAAAAAACTTTGGTTGAAGAGAATATATTTATAATAGCATTATCTTTTTGGAAAAACCTTGGATGGACGACGAAGAGCTCAAAATCTGACAATGGATGACGACATATTGGACAATTGATTGTTGTTGTTCTTATAGACTTACAAATGCAGCCTTTCCAGAAGATGTGTGCACAAAGTGTAATCTCTGGATTCATTGGTGGAAACATGCAAATTGGTCAATCCACATCTTCACATTCTATTGGAATAGAAACCATCTTTTCTAGCAGTTTCTGATTGTTATTCACATATGTAGAGTAAAACACAATATCCATAAAGAAAAGAAACAAAAGGTCAAAGGTTTTAGTTAAATTTTGATCTTCTGAAATTGAAAGAGGTAAGGAATAATCGACACATTAAATTATAAATATTAAAATTTGGTAAAAGAAAATTTACCTCAAGAAAAATGTGTCAGCATTTTTCGAGCGTCGGCGTCCATTTTGTCACAGACATCGCATTCATCATTGGAAAGATAAATCAAAATGTGATCCAGAGGGATGCAACACTCCTTTATAATGGAAATAAATTTGAATGGTATATTTAATAAATGGGTTAAGTGTGGTTCAGTAATTTTTAATTTTATTTTATTTTATATTTAAATATTATAATTAGTATTTCTTAATTTATCAGGGGAAATTTAGGCATCAAAAGAGCCAAAAATAAGAAGCAACTTAAGATAACTACAACCTAATACTATTGGATTATTATTATAGACGCTTACCGCTTCATGTTGCACGTCGCTCGACCGATACACGTTGCACGACCAGACGGGGGAATTAAGTCCTTTTGTTTCTTTGTAGTGTTTTTTTTTATAGATGCTCACCTCTTCCCCTTTTATCAATTTTACAAACTTCTCTAAACGCCTACCTTAAAAGTAAAACTAATTTGTTTTTTCAGCAAAATTTTCTTTTCTCCGCCTCATATCGCAAATTATATCCTGTACCTAGTGGTACATGTACCTAGTAACACATCACCACTCTCACTATAAGAGAGTGACATACACGCTCTTCTCTTCTTCTTCTTCTGAAAAAACCCAGTTCCTTCTTTTTCAAAAAATCACTTCTTCTTATTAAAAAATCAGTTATTATTCTTCACCGTACTCCATTCGAAACCGCATTTAATCAAAATTTTCATTCAAACACATATTTAATGGTGATCGACGATTATTTTTTCCGACGAACAACAACAAATACAACGGAAAAATTACTTCTTCTTAAAAAATCACTTCTTCCTGTTCAAAAATCTTTTCTTCTTCTTCAAAAATCTCTCATTCTTTTTCAAAAATAACTTATTCTTCTTAAAAAATCACCACATCATAAAGTATGAAATGTATTTAATGGATTTACGGAACCTTATTTTCACGATTTGATGTTGGGTAATGTATTAATGATGTTATATTCGTGTTTTCTTTTTCAAATAATGCTATGTTACTCTGAAATATGATATATAAATGGTTTTCGTGAGGTATTGGCACTTTCATGTGAAAAGGGTTGCTTCTGATTCTTCCCCGCTTATGGGACGTAACTAGACGTTGGGGGACGTTGCAGGACATACGGGATGTTGCTGGTTTGTATTTTGGACGTAGCGGGACGTAACTAGATGTTGTGGGACATTGCTGTTTTGTATTTTCGGACGTTGCGGGACGTAACTAGACGTTGTGGGACGTTGCTGCTTTGTATTTTAGAACGTTGCGGGACGTTGCTGCCTTGTATTGTATGAATTCTTTTATATTCTTGATCTGATATCTATAGTCTGTTGATCTGATGTCTAGTATTCGCTGATCTGATGTCTATATAATTCTGATGTAATCTCCCTTGTTAAGTATGTTTTAGTTCTATTGTATAATTTCTTTTATATTCTTGATCTGATATCTATAGTCTGTTGATCTGATGTCTAGTATTCGCTTATCTGATGTCTATATAATGCTGATGTGATCTCCCTTGTTAAGTATGTTTTAGTGCTATTGTATGATTTCTTTTATATTCTTGATCTGATATCTATAGTTTGTTGATCTGATGTCTATATAATCCTGATCTGATCTCCTTTGTTAAGTATGTTTTAGTTCTACTGTATGATTTTTTTATATTCTTGATCTGATATCCATAGTCTGTTGATCTGATGTCAAGTATTCGCTGATCTGATGTCTATATAATCCTGATCTGATATCCCTTGTTAAGTATGTTTTAGTTCTACTGTATGATTTCTTTTATATTCTTGATCTGATATCTATAGTCTGTTGATCTGATGTTAAGTATTCGCTGATCTGATGTCTATATAATCCTGATCTGATTTCCCTTGTTAAGTATGTTTTAGTTATACTGTATGATTTCTTTTATATTCTTGATCTGATATCTATAGTCTGTTGATCTGATGTCAAGTATTCGCTGATCTGATATCCCTTGTTAAGTATGTTTTAGTTCTACTGTATGATTTCTTTTATATTCTTGATCTGATATCTATAGTCTGTTGATCTGATGTTAAGTATTCGCTGATCTGATGTCTATATAATCCTGATCTGACCTCCCTTGTTAAGTATGTTTTAGTTCTACTGTATGATTTTTGTTATATTCTTGATCTGATATCTATAGTCTGTTGATCCGATGTCTAGTATTCTCTGATCTGATGTCTATATAATCCTGATCTGATCTCCCTTGTTAAGTATTTTTTTGGACGTTACGGCAGTTGTTTTTTGGACGTTGTGGCAGTTTTTCTGAGACGTTGTTCACTTAGCGAAGACATTGTTCACTCAGCGCGGAAAAAAAAAAAGGCGTAGGCGAAACTTACTATATTTAGTAAGTGTACAGCTGTCATGTGAAAAATTACTATATATAGTAACAGGTACATGTACACTGTGTAGAGGGTATACGCGATGGCCTCATATAAAGTTCCATGCCAACTGCATTGACACCTAGTTAGAAAGACATGGGGTGTGCCCAATTTGCCTAATTCCAATGAAGGAGCAGGGGATAGGCATTGATGCTAGCTTTTTTGGTAATAAACAAGATTGTGATAATGGGCTTGGTATGCTTTGAGCTCTTTAGCCCTTCATTAGTATACAGCACCTCGAAGAAAATCGCTCTTCCCTTGGGACTCCATATCTCTTTTGACTCTATATCTGTGGGAGAAAAAGTAAAGCCTCCTTGATTTTCTATAATAGATATAGAAAGTAAAGAAGTAAAGGCATAACCAGAAAAATTGTGTGAAATAAGCTAATTTATCCAATTGAGGCATGCTTGATTCGTCTAAAAAAACACACTTTACTTAATATAAAAATACAATTTTTAAATAAAAAATTTAATCCATTATAGATATTTTATTTTTAACAAAAAAAATAAATGATTAGGACATATAGAGAAACAAATTCAAAAAGGGGAAATTTTTAAACTAAAATTTTATACACTCTAAATTCATCTAGTTGACTTAATTGTAATATCATACATTGGTCGCAACTTATTAATAATTTAAATATATAAAACTAAAACGAACAAAATTAAAATCTAAAATCTAAAATAACACCTTATTTTAGAACATTAGTTCCATGCCAACTGCATTGACCCCTGGTTGGAGAGACATGTAGTGTGCCCAATCTGCATGATTTTGACGAAGGAGCAAGGGATAGGCATTGATGCCAGCTTTTCTGGTAATGAACATCATCGTGATAATAGGGATGGTATGGTTTGAGCTATTTCGCCCTTCATCATTAGACAACTGCCTTAAGAAAACCCCCTTCCTGTCGGACTTCATATATGTTTTTATTCTTTTTATGCGGGAGAAAATGTAAAGCCAATTCGGTTTTCTATAATAGATATAGAAAGAAAAGAAGAAATGGCATTACTAGAAGAATGGTTTAAAATAAGTTAATTTATACAATTGAGACATGATTGATTCATCTAAAAAAAAAAAAAAAACACCTTACTTTGGATGAAAATATAATTCTTATGTAAAAATATTTTAATCCATAACAGATTTTTTATTAATTTTTACGAAAAAATAATAAATGATTAAGATGTGTAAAGAAACAAATTTAAAAAGGGAAAATTGTTTAAATAAAATTTTATACATTCTCAATTCATCTATTTGACTTTTAATTGTAAATTACCCTATTTACTTGTAATATCACATATAGGGTACCACTTTTTATTGAATATAGAGAAGTAAAGTGAAATTCCCCATTTGGCCATGGCCTAGTATGTATATACTAGGGCATTCTATTTTGAAGACTTTGAATTCGAGAAGAGGTCTATTCGTTGCACACAAAACCATTAATAGAATATCTTATAACATAAATGATAAGAAAAATAGACAAAAAAGCTAAAATTCATGTAAACAATAAATAAGTTATCACATGAGATAAGCACGCTACACGCTGCTCGGTCGCCGCAAGTTGCTCGACCAGATGGGTGAATCGAATTCATTCTGTTTCTCTATTGTTGTCTGTAGGCACCACATTACATAGAAACAAAATGAATTCGATTCGCACAACAGGTCGAGCAACGTGAAGCGTGCTTATCTCGTGTCACAACGTTTTTACCGTTCGCATGATTTTAGCATTTTTGCTTTCTTCTTGGCAACCATTGAGCCATCTAACCTCAATACTTCAAAGCCAAGTGCCTTCAGAGGCTCTTATAGTATAAGTAACATGTTCCGAAACTTTGAAAATAATATCGATTTTGTTATTGGGCTTTGTTCTCAAGTTTCACAAAGACATTTCATAAGAACAAAAACTTTGGTTGAAGAAAAGAAATTTATAATAGCATTATCTTTTTGGAAAAACATTGGATGGACGGCGAAGTGGTCAAAATCTGACAATCGATGACGACATATTGGACAATTGATTGTTGTTGTTCTTATAGACTTACGAATGCAGCCTTTCCAGAAGATGTTTGCGTAATCACTATATTCATTGGTGGAAACATGCAAATGGGGCAATCCAAATCTTCACCTTCTATTGGAATAGAAACAATCTTTTCTTGCAGTTTTGGATTGTTATTCACATCTGTACAATAAAATACAATATCCATAAATAAAAGAAACAAAAGATCAAAGGTTTTTGTTAAATTTATCTTCTGAATTGAAAAAGGTAAAGAATAATCGACACATTATATTATAAATATTAAAATTTAGTAAAATAAAATTTACCTTCAAGGGAATGAAGCAAGTCTCGAACATCAGAAGGGCATGATTCTATTGAACTTCACATTTGTTTGAATCGCACAAGGATGCTTACTACAGGTGATAGTTTCTTTGAAATGAATCATCCTTCAAGAAAAAATGTGTCAGCATCTTTCGAGTCTCAGCTTCCATTTTTTCATAGACAACACATTCATCGTTGGAAAGATATATGAAAATGTGATCCATAGGGGATTAATACTCTTTTATAATTGAAATAAATTTGAATGGGTATTTGATGTGAACATCATGAGCTCTTCCTCTACTCCCGTCAAAACTAACAAGGGATTTTCGCAATTTTGGTTTACGGAGCCCAAAAGAGACCCAGAATGAGCCTAAATTAAAGATTTTATCATGTTAAAACACACCTGGACCAATACATGGGTCAAGCCCTTCAAACGGGCCTCAACACTTGTCATATGACATCAATATGCATGTTCAAAATTCAGGATCTGCCTAGTTACGAAATTCCTCAGGGATAGCTAATTTGTGCAGAGAATAGCCCAGGATCTCTCAAGTGGTTCCAAATCTCGTCATGCCAGATCCATTAATTCATATTGTTGGACCTATAATGATTAGCAGATGAAAGCATTGAAGAAGTCTTAAAGTTGCTGATGGAAGAAGCCCAACAACAGGCCCAAACCCATCTACAGATTTGAAGGCCCAAGCCCATTAGTATGATGAGACTGTTTGATAATGGAGTGTAGATGTGGACTAAAGCCTGGAAATAAAGGCTGAAGTTTGATTAAGGAGTTGAAGGCCCAATTTGAAAATCCAGCCTTCCCTCAACCCAACTGAAGCTGGGAAAGCTAGTCTCTTCCTAGTAGGATTGTTATTTACTTTCTTAGACTATAAGGTTTTGTAAGTCTATTCTAATTCAACTAGGATGGATGGAGTTTTTCTTCTAATTAGGAGTTTTATTTTCTTGTATTTTCTCTCTCTAAGTGGCCAAAAATACTAAGCCTATTAGAGTTGGAATTGGTTTTGTTTCTTAATCTCCAATTCACTAGGATTTGAGATTACTTTTTATAAAAGGAAAAGAGCTACCTACTAGCCTATTTAAAGGCCTCTTGGCCAAATTTCTAAACACATTTGCCGAAAATAAAGAATTAATTTTCAAGATTTTATCTTCTGTTGAAAGTTTAAGCTGTGTGTTTTTCTTTCATCTGGAATCTCGAGTTCGAGTGATCTTTGAGAGATCAAGTGAGTCCTTGCGTGGGATAACCCAAAACGCACCCCTTGGTGTAGCAGTTTAGGTTGAACTATTATTCTGTGTCAGGTTGACAGAATCCATTATAAACTGTCATCCATGCTCTTAGTAAATTTCGCACAGAGTGGTTAAATAATTGTGTGTGTTCTTGTGAGTTGATTGTTTCCGCCAGTCAATTCATTTGTTTGATAAGATACTGAATGGATAGCTACGAACGACTGGACAAAACATCAAAATTAGTCGTATACTGAATAAGGATCGGCTGAACATCCGTCAGAGTGGTATCAAAGCTAAGTTTTTCATCCAACCCCGTATCTTAATTTTTTTTTTTCGATTTTTAGTTTTTGTCAATGGTTAGAAAATTTGTCCAATTTTTGATCCAAATATGTAGGAGTCTTTTCGAAATATAGTCCAATATTTCGCACGAAATTTTATGTCCATTGGTTGAGAATCAGTCCAATTTTTAGTCCAATTATCTATGTCAGAACTTGTGTTTGAGGCTCCATTAGGGAACCAGGCGTTTATTCGTTTTGAGTCTGTTTTCATTGATTTTTATTTTTTTTGAATCTAGAAGTCATACTCTAGGTTTAATTTGTGTCAGTGTCGAGTTCTGGTGGTAGAAATGTCAATTTTCCCCTAGTCAAACCCCTTCGAAACATACCAAAATTTACCAAAATACCCTTTCATATAGGTGATTTTCGAAAATTTTTGTGTCTTTTTTCTAGTGTCAAGGTTGTTTTTGTTCCATTTGATCTATCTTTGGCTTTTTCTAATAGGTAGTACGAGTTTGGAACTTGGAGAGGTGAAAACGTATTTTTACCAATCTGTGCACGAGGTCTATGGAGTTTGACAACTCTGAGCTTAGTGGGTGTTCTTTGAGGTTTGATTGTGGTTTTCTTGAGAATACTTGAATCTCGATAACCTTACCCTCTTGTTGTGTACTTGAGGTAGAATTCCCTCGCAAATATATAGCAGTCCTAAACTCCCAAAAAAAGTCTAAACATAGTGAGAAAAGAAAAGAGACAAAGAGACAATTTTAAGAATCTTACAAATTCTGTAAAAGAAAAACTCTTCTGCAAAAGTCTAGCTAAGTAAGAAAAAGACAAGCCAAAGGTTAACAAAAGTTAACAGTGCTCTAAAGTTTTGTAGGGAAGCAAACAGAATTCGGAGGTAGGAATGAGCACACCTTTTTGTGAGCACAAAGGGAGTATAGGGTAGTCGATTGCCCTAAGATTATATTTCCCGGTGTGTGTATAAACTCTTTCCTCTCCCCGGTAGTTGAGCTCGTATTCTTGAGGGATCACAGTTTGACTGCAGAGAATACCTGCTTTCTTTGGTTTTTGTTTGACTTTTGTGTGACTTAATAAGCATCTATATTTATATAGTTATTTATTTTGTCACCTTTGTGTGTTTTAAATATTTGCTGTTTGTTAAACTAATCCTTTGATTGCTAGTTTTCTTTGAGTCTTTTCAAGTTTATTTTGAGTATTGAGAAAAGAAAACTCGTTCAGAAAGAATAAGTGAGTTGTTGGAAAGAAGTTTGAAATTTCAGCAGCCAAAGCGGCCAGATTCAAGCCGCGAGTAGCCCGCGACCGAGCTGTTCCGTCGGGACCAATCCGACGCAGCCCCGCGCCTTGCGCCGCAAACCAGGTTTGTCTTTTCCTTTTGGTTTGCTTTTAGTTTTTGTTAAGTTTTGTTTTCTTTATTTTGTTGGGTCTTGTGTCTTGTATTGAATTACACTTTATCTTTTGGGTTCTACCTTCTTTTGTAGGGTAATACTATATCATAGAGATAACCCAGGTGTAGCTTAAGTACACATGCAAGTTGAAAGTTGAAAGCATGAAAACTGGTAAGGAGGTTTTATCCTCGGAATATTAGTGAGCATCACAATCTTTTGTTGCTAAAAGGGAGCACCCACGAAAATGGGCAGTAGCCAAAGGACATTTAGCGATCGACACCAATTCCGTCGCTAAAAATCAAGGGAGACCAGTCCCCGCGTGAAACGCGTTGCCAGTCCAACGGCCGAGGTAAGTTTCCATTCTTGCCCTTTCTTGCGTTTCTTTTTTTGCGTCAGTTTGCCTTTATTTTATTTTCTTTTTTTTTTGTTGTATGTTTTTATTATTTTAAAATTCCTATGAATTTAATTATTGGATTTTGAAATAAATGTATTTTTTATTATTTTCAAAATGTGTTATTTGAAAATAAATATCCTTTTTATTTTTGAGTCCTTTTTATTATGTCTAATATTTTTAAAATTTGATTTCTTCAAAGCGTGAGACATAAATATCTTTTTGTTTTGAGTCTTTTTATTATTTTCAAAAGTTATATGAATTGATGTTCTTGAGATTTTTTGAAAGTAAATATCTTTTTCTTTTTAGAGTCTTTTCATTATTTTCAAAATAAATGATAGAAAGTATTTCTTGAATTTTATTCGAAAATAAATATCCCCCTTTAAATTCGTTTGAAGTTTGGAGAAACACGGAGTACTATCATTTCTTTTTACGAATACCTTGTTTTCTCGTCTATTCTTGGTATTGTTATTTTTGCTGGTGTATAACAGCCCACTAGGAAAGAAGAGGCCATGGAAACAAGTCCCCCGAGCTCACACATGTCTTTGTGTACTACTCAAAACCTCCCCAAATGCTAGCCTAGTGCAAGGATTACAATGGTTAGATGATTTTGGTGAGCGAGAGGGTGACCAAGTCTTTATTAGAGGTATTGATTGAGGTACTAATAGAGATATTGGTGAGCCAAAGGATGACGATGTCTTTATCAGAGGTACTAATAAAGATAAAGTAGAAGGGAACAGGCATACCCTTCAAGCCTCACGTCAGCAATGCCCCCTCCCTCCCAAGGTGCAGACGCCAGTTTGGCTGCAGTATACCTTAGAATAGTCAAGGTGAAGGCATGCGATATTGTACCAATAGATGCATGTCATGTTCTCTTAGGAAGGCCTTGGGAATTTGACAGAAGAATTACCTGTGTGACTACCAGATATTCTTTCGTGTTTAATGGTAAGAAAGCTAATTTGATACTTTGTCTCCTGCACAGGTTTCTAGCAAAAACATTGCGAGTAGAGAAGAACAATGCAATGCAATCAAGCCCTGAACATTGAAAGCCGTACAACAACTAGACAGGTCAAAGTAGATTTTCGCCCCTCTCCCAAAGAGGATTTGTGAAAGCCCACTTGTGGAAGCTATTAGTTGTCTTCTTAAGTCATTTAATCTACCTTTTACATTTTTCTTATAGTGTTATACAGGTTTAAAGGTTCCCAAAGGAGACTTAAGCTACAAACCCTGATAGCTCAAATGACTTTCACTCCTAGCTGTGTGATGTGCCCTGAGAAAAGTCTTATTTCCCATAAGGAGAGTACAGAGAGACTTTCGCTCCTCGTTGTATGCCCCCTACGAATAATCCAGTCTTCCAAACGGGAGAGTATAGTTGTCAACATAAACTTTTTAATGTACCTTATTTTCCTAATTTGTCCGTGTGATGTAGGAAAACAGGTTCAACAAGAAGTTTAAGAGAATTCAGAAAATTGAGCTAATGTGTTTCACTAGTCCTAAGCTTAAGATGCGCGGTAAGTCTGTTTATGTTCATTGAAATATTTCTAATGTTGCATTATGTAAACATTCAGATTCAAAGATGAATCATTTCCGACAGGGAGGGGATGATGTGAACATCATGAGCTCTTCGTCAACTCCTGTCAAAACTCCGCAGCATCTCCCTAAACTGACAAGGGATTTTCTCAGCTTTGGTTTAGGGAGCCTAAAAGAGACCCAGAATAAGGCCAAATTGATGATTTTATCATGTTAAAAGACACCTGGGCTAATACATGGGTCAAGCCCCTCAAACGGGCCTCGACAGATGTCACATGACATCAATATGCATGTTCAAACTTCAGGACCTGCCTAGTTACGAAGTTCCTCAGGGAGAGCTAATTTGCGCAGAGAATAAACCCAGAAAGCTCTCAAGTTGATCCAAATCTCGTCATGCCAGATCCAATAATTCATATTGTTTGACCTATGATCATTAGCATATGAAAGCATTGAAGAATTCTTGAAGTTGCTGATCGAATAAGCCGAACAACAGGCCCAAACCCATCTTTAGATTTTGAGGCCCAAGCCCATTAGTATGATGAGACTGTTTAATAATGGACTTGCAGATGGAGCGTAGATGCGGAATAATGCCCGAAAGAAAAGGCTAAAGTTTGGGTAAGGAATTGTAGGCCCAATTCGAAATTCCAGCCTTCCCTCAACCCAATTGCAGCTGGGAAAGCTAGTCTCTTCTTATTAGGATTGTTATTTACTTTCTTAAACTATAAGGTTTTGTAAGTGTATTCTAATTCATCAAGGATAGATGGAGTTTTCCTTCTAATTAGGAGTTTTATTCTCTTGTATTTTTTCTCTCTAAGTGGCCAAAAATACTAAGCCCATTAGAGTTTGAATAGATTTTGTTTCTTAATCTCCAAGTCACTAGGATTTAAGATTACTTTTTAGAAAAAAGAAGAGAACTACCTTGTAGCCTATTTAAAGGCCTATTGGCCGAATTTCTAAACACGGTTGTCGAAAATAAATAATTAATTTTAAAGATCTTATCTTCTATTGAAATTTTAAGCTGTGTGCATTTCTTTCATCTAGAATCTCGTGTTTGAGTGATCTTTGGGAGATCGAGTGAGTCATTGCATGGGATAACTCAAAACGCACCCCTTGGTGTAGTAGTTTAGGTTGAACTATTAATTGATGTGAGGTTGACATAATCCATAATAAACCGTCATCCATCCTTTTAGTAAATTTTGCACAAAAATGTTTAATAATTATGTGAGTTCTTGTGAGTTGATTGTATCCGCCAGACAATTCATTGGTTTGATAAGATACTGAGGGATAGCTACGAATGACCGGACAAAACATCGGAATTAGTCTTATACTTAATAAGGATCGACTAAACATCCGTCAGTATTTTAATAAATGGGTTAAGTATGGTTCAATAATTTTTAATTTAATTTTATTTTTTATTTCAATATTATAATTAGTATTTCTTAATTTATCTGGGGCAATTTAGGCATAAAGAGGGCAAAAAATAGGAAGTAACTTAAGATAACTACAATCTAATACTATTGTATTATTATTAGAGAAGCTCGTCGCTGCATGTTTCACGTCGCTCGACTGATGCACGCTACACGCTACACGGCCAGCAGGGAGAATCAAGTATTTTTGTTTCTCTGTAGTATTTTCTATAGATGCTCACCTCTTCCCCTTTATCAATTTTACAAACTTCTATATACACCTACCTTAAAAGTAAAACCAATTTATTTTTTCCGCAAAATTTTCTTCCCACCCCCTCATATCAAATTCAATGCCAATTCCATTGACACCTAGTTAGAAAGACATCAAGTATGCCCAAATTGTTTGATTTCAGTGAAGGAGCATGAGATAGGCATTGATGCTAGCTTTTTGGGGAATGAATATTATTGTCATAATGGGCTTGGTATGCTTTGAGCTCTTTAGCCCTTTATCATTAGACGCTACCCGAAGAAAATCCCTCATCCCTTCGGACTCAATATCTCTTTTGACTCTATATCCGCGGGAGAAAAAGTAAAGCCTCATTGGTTTTCAATAATAGATATAGAAAGTAAATAAGAAAAGGCATGACCAGAAAAATTGTGTGAAATAAGCTAATTTATTCAATGGAAGCATGATTGATTTGTCTAAAAAAAACACACCTTACTTGATATGAAAATATAATTGTTAAATAAAAATAATTTAATCCATAATACATATTTTATTTTATTTTTTACAGACAAAATAAATGATTAGGACATATAGATAAACAAATTCAAATGGGGAAAGTTTTAAAATAAAATTTTATACACTCTCAATGGATCTAATTTACTTTTAACTATAAATTACCATATTTAATTGTAATATCATACATTGCTCTCAACTTATTAATAATTTTAAAATATAAAACTAAAATGAATAAAATAAAAATATAAAATAACATCTTATTTTAGGATATTAGTTCCATGCCAACTCCAATGACCCCTAGTTTGATAGACATGTAGTGTGCCCAATCTGCATGATTCCGACAAAGGAGCAAGGGATAAGCATTGATGCCAGCTTTTTTGGTATTGAACAAGATCGTGATAATGGGGTTGGTATGTTTGAGCTCTTTAGCCCTTCATCATTAGACAGCTCCCCGAAGAAAACCCCTTTCCCTTCGGACTTCATAGCTCTTTTGATTCTATTTATGCGGGAGAAAAGTAAAGCCAAATTGGTTTTCTATAATAGATATAGAAAGAACAGAGGAAAAGGCATTACTAGAAGAATGGTGTGAAATAAGTTAATTTATGCAATTGACACACGATTGATACGTCTAAAAAAAATACAAACACCTTAGTTTAGATGAAAAAATAATTGTTATGTAAAAATAATTTAATCTATAATAGATTTTATATTATTTTTCACAAAAAAAAAAAAAAAAACCATTAGGACGTATAAAGAAACAAATTTAAAAAGGGAAAATTGTTTAAACAAAATTTTATACATTCTCAATTCATCTATTTGATTTTTAATTGTAAATTACCCTTTTTAGTTGTAATATCACATATAGGGCGCAACTTTTTATTTAATATAGAGAATCGAATGATAGCCTAAAGAGAAAGTAAACATGATTCTACTGCAATAAAGAAGTAAAGTGAAATTCCCCATTTTGCGATGGCCAAAGTATGTATATACTATGGGATTCTTTTTTGAAGCACTTGAATTCAAGAAGAGGTTTATTCGTCACACACAGAATCAATAATGGAAGATCTTGTAAGATAAATGATAAGAAAAAGAACCAAAAAGCTAAAATTCATGTAAACAGTAACTGAGTTGTCACACGAGATAAGCACGCTACACACTACTCAACCGCTGCACGTTGCTCGACCAGTTGGGCAAATCGAATTCATTCTGTCTCTACGAATTTTGTAGGAACTTTTTTATTTTTTGTCTGTATTCTTTTCTTTAGACGTCACACTATATAGAAACAGAATGAATTCGATTCGCCTAACTGGTCAAGCAACGTGCAGTTGCCGAGCAGTGTGCGGCGTGCTTATCTCGCGTCACAAATTTTTTACCGTTTGCATGATTTAAGCTTTTTGGCAGTCTTCTTGGCAGCCATTGAGCCATCTAACCTCAATAACTTTGAAGCCAAGTTCCTTTAGAGGCTCTTCACGTATAAGTGACAAGTTCTGAAACTGTGAAAATATTACTAATTTTGTTGTTGGGCTTTGTTCTCGAGTTTGACAAAGATATTTCAGAAAAACAAAAACTTTGGTTGAAGAGGAACAATTTATAATAGCATCATCTTTCTGGAAAAGCCTGGAGGGACGGTGTAGAGGTCAAAATCTGACAATGGATGATGACACATTGGACAATTGGTTGATGTTGTTCTTATAGACATAATCCAGCATTTCCAAAAGATGTATGCACAAAGTATAATCACTGGATTCATTGGTGGAAACATGCAAATTGGGCAATCCAAATATTCACCTTCTATTTGAATAGAGACAATCTTTTCTTGTAGTTTGAGATTTTATTCACATCTTTACAATATAACACAATATCCATAAAGAAAAGAAACAAAAGATCAAAGGTTTTTGTTAAATTTTGATCTTCTGAAATTGAAAAAGGTAAGGAATAATCGACATATTAAATTATAAATATTAAAAATTAGTAAAAGAAAATTTATCTTCAAAATAAGGAAACAAGTCTCGAACATCAGAAGGGCATAATTCTATTGAACTTCATATTTGTCTGAGTCGCACAAGGATGCTTAGTACAGGTGATAGTTTATTTGAAAGGAATCATCCTTCATGAAAAAATGTATCCGTATTTTTCGAGTCTCAGCTTCCATTTTGTCATAGACATCACATTCATCATTGGAAAGGTCAATGAAAATGTGATCCAGAGGGAAACAATACTCCATTATAATGGAAATAAATTTTAATGGTATTTTTAAT
Organism: Knoxia roxburghii; assembly: GCA_030378225.1. Classification (NCBI taxonomy): domain Eukaryota; kingdom Viridiplantae; phylum Streptophyta; class Magnoliopsida; order Gentianales; family Rubiaceae; genus Knoxia; species Knoxia roxburghii. Next base: position 34,704,906 of record CM059420.1, on the reverse strand, counting down.
AAATGAGTTAAGTGTGGTTCAGTAATTTTTAATATTATTTTATTTTATATTTAAATATTATAGTTAGTATTTACTAATTTATCAGGGGCAATTTAGCCATGTAGAGGGCGAAAAATAAGAAGTAACTTATGATAACTACAACCTAATACTGTTGTATTATTATTATAGACGCTCACCGCTGCACGTTGCACGTCGTTCGACCAATGCAAGCTGAAGGTTGCACGGCCAGTCGGGGGAATCAAGTATTTTTGTTTCTCTATAGTGTTTTCTAAAGACGCTCACCTCTTCCCCTTTTATCAATTTTACAAACTTTTCCAAACACCTACCTTAAAAGTAAAACCAATTCATTTTTTCCGCAAAATTTTCTTCCCTCCCCCCATATCAAGTTCCATGCCAACTGCATTGACAGCAAGTTAGAAAGACAAGAAGTGTACCCGAATTGCATGATTCCAATGAAGGAGCACAGAATAGGCATTGATGCTAGATTTTTTGGTAATGAACACGATAGTGATAATAGGCTTGGTATGCTTTGAGCTCTTTAGCCCTTCATCATTAGACAGCTCTCGAAGAAAATCCCTCTTCCCTTCGGACTCCATATCTCTTTTGACTCTATATCTACAGGAGAAAAGGTAAAGCCTCATTAGTTTTCTATAATAGATATAGAAAGTAGAGAAGAAAATAAATGACCAGAAAAATTGTGTGAAAGAAGCTAATTTATCAATTTGAGCCATGATTGATTCGTCTAAAAAAACATACCTTACTTAATATAAAAATATAATTGCTAAACAAAAATAATTTAATCCATAATAGAAATTTTATTTTACTTTTTACAGACAAAATAAATGATTAGGACATATCGAGAATCAAATTAAAAAAAGGGAAATTTTTAAAATAAAATTTTATACACTCTCAATGCATCTAGTTGACTCTTAATTATAAATTACCATATTTAATTGTAATATTATACATTGGTCGTAAATTATTAGTAATTTAAATGTATAAAACTAAAATGAACAAAACTAAAATAAAAATATAAAATTACACCTTATTTTAGAACATTAGTTTCATGCCAACTGCATTGACCCCTGGTTGGAGAGGCATGTAGTGTGCCTAATCTGCATGTTTCCTACGAAGGAGCAAGGGATAGGCATTGATGCCAGCTTTTCTGCTATTGAACAAGATCGTGATAATGGGGTTGGTATGATTTGAGCTCTTTAGGCCTTCATCATTAGATAGCTCCCCAAAGAAAACCCCCTTCCCTTCAGACTTCATATTTCTTTTGATTCTATTTATGCGGGAGAAAAAGTAAAACCAAATTGGTTTTCTATAATAGATATAGAAAGTAAACAGGAAAAGGCATTACTAGAATAATGGTGTGATATAAGTTAATTTATACAGTTGAGACATGATTGATTTGTCAAAAAAGAAAAACACCTTTCTTAATTGTTATGTAAACATAATATAATCCATAAGGGAGTGAGGTACTGCAAATCTATAAATATTTTTGGCTGTGAAATGTTCAGTGATTGTCTGCAAATGGTAAACATGCTGCAAAAAGGGGAAGAACATTTTTGTTGGAGGAACTACAACGCTCTCAAGGAAATCAGGGAGGAGATGAACAAGAGGAAGCATAGGGTATCTCACATTCCAAGAGAAATTAACGCCCCAGCAGATCAAATGGCAAAGATGGCATGCACAGAACAAGAGCATTCTTTTGAAAGCTTGGAGTCCATGAATACAATCCCAAACAGATTTTGTATTATTTTGTACAGAACAAAATAAATGATTAGGATGTATAAAAGAACAAATTTAAAAAGGGAAAATTGTTTAAAATAAATTTTATACATTCTCAATTCATCTATTTGAATTTTAATTGTAAATTACCCTTTTTAGTTGTAACATGCAACTTTTTATTGAATATAGAGAAATCGAGCGATAGCCTAAAGAGAAAGTAAACATGATGCTACTGCAATAGAGAAGTAAAGTGAAATTCCTCATTTGATATTTTAAGATAAATTATAAGAAAAAGAGCCAAAAAAGCTAAAATTCATGTAGACAGTGAATAAGTTGTCACACAAGATAAACACGCTACACGCTGCTCGACCGTTGCACGTTGCTTGACCAGTCGAGCGAATCGAATTCATTCTATTTTAATGTAGTTTGTAGGCAATTTTTTATTTGTTTGTCTGTATTATTGTCTTTATGTGTCACACGACATAGAAATATAATGAATTCGATTTGCCCAACTGGTCGAGCAATGTGCAGTTGCCGATCAGCGTGTAATGTGCTTATCTCGTGTCACAACTTTTTACTCTTCGCATGATTTTAGCTTTTTGGCTCTCTTCTTGGCAGCCATTGAGCCATCTAACCTCAATACTTTGAAGCCAAGTTCCTTGAGAGACTCTTCAAGTATAAGTAACATTTTCTGAAATGCGGTTTTCTGCAATTTTCATTCCATGTATATTTATCATGCAATCAATACGAGTTGAGTCTTAACTAGTCTTTTACAATACAAACAAATTATAATTTTGTCCATAGGCAGCTCAAAACTAGGCTAAAATAAGTAAAAAATATGTATAAAATAGACCGCATCAGCACCCGTACACATAAGACTTTGCTTGTCCTCAAGCAAACCGACTTATGAGATTATAGATGAATAAGTCCCCTTTTTAGAAAACAGGATCATGCTCTAATGTTCTCCGTTTTAAGCCATTCTTATCATTGAGCCTTAATAATGTATGATGGTCTGAACTCAGCCTCAGCAACTTGAATTGTAACACATACTACTCACTAAAGCTATTGACCTGTTGACTTGCCACCCTCACACTTAAAGATACACTCATTTTTCCTTTTTTTTTTTAATGTGTTTGGGCAGTATATAAATGTATGGAAATGAAGCACTCAAGTCAATTATAAGCATAACTTCAATCATAGGCTTAGCTAGATATCACCCCTCTACCAACTTGTTGCATCCATAATAAGTCAATCGAAAGGGCTTGTTTTAGAAGGAATGAAAAATGGTGAGAATAACCTGGGTTAAAAAGGGTGAAAAATCAAAAGAAAATTTTTTTCTGGTAGCTATAACCATTGCTCAAATTTATTATTTTAGGCCTTCTCATGTGTGTTCTTGTGCTTTGCTTATTACTAAACTATGGTAAGGGTACAAGGCTTAGATGTCTCTCACTTCCTTACTCTTTACTCTCCAAACTTTTGTGTTTTTCGTAAGGGCATAAGTGTTAGCTTTGACGTGGGGAGATTAAAGAATATTTAAAACTGGAACTTGGAAGAATTTCAATTTAAGCGGTAGTTCCATAATTGACCCGTTAGTGGTACGATTAATTATGAATTTGATTAAATTGACAAAGTGAATTTAATAATTAATTAATAATCCTTAAGTAAATTGATAGAGGATTTAATTTATCGATGGATTATCCTCGTGTCAATTAACATAGTGGGTTGAATTAATTAATTATCTTTGGGTTCATTAACATTGACTAGTCTAGTGAAAACGTAGACGTCAACGCGTCAATCTAGAAGGCCCAACTTAAGCCCACTTAAAGATTTCCCTGGAAGCTCCCTATAAATAGAATAAGTTGCCCATAAAAATCATAACTTGAAGTTCAAGATTGCCTCTTAGAGAGAGAATAAGCCTAGAAAGAGTTTTAGAGAGATTTCTTCTTCTTCAAGAAAACTCTTTCGAAGTCAGTTTTGATTTCTTTCTCATGGAAAAAGACCTTGGAAATTTTGGCCGGAAAAAACTATCATCTTTCCCGGCAGATCAGATTTATTTTCTGGGTAGTCAAGATTTTTCCAGTGCAGCGGTGGATTCCAACGGGTGCAGCCATTCCGGCGGCCCTTTGGTTTATTTCGGCGCGGCAGAACTTTGAGTGGCGAGCAGGATTTCAGTCCAGCATCCGGTAAGCGAGATCTTCCAGTGTGATTTCAGGCGAGCAAGATTTTCCAGTGCCGACGTTGGAAAAGTTTTGATCAAGCTGTGTGATTCCAGCAGAGCGGTTTTGTCCGGCGGGTTTTTCGTTTTTTGGTGGTTTTCTACCAGTTGATTTTTCGTGGGCTAGTAGATCTGATAGACAGTCGCCCACACGACTTTTGGATTGTTCTCGAAGACATTCTTGGGATTTCTTTGAGGGACACGCTTCAAAGGTATAATATTTGATTCTGCTTTTATTTAAAGATTTGATTTTTAGTATGTCGTATAATAGATCTAACAAGGATAAGTCTATATCCATTCATGGGAATTGATTATAGTGTTTAGGCTCGATCCAAATTTTTATTTGGCCTGAACCGGATCTTAATTCCTTCAGTTGGTATCAGAGCCGAGGTTTTGGCTTTATACTTGTTCGATTTATTACACGGTTCTATTGCAAGTTGTTATTATTCCCGGCTATTACGGTTTTACATTCATTTATAAACCCCAGGGCACGAGCTGGAAGCCGTGTCGTATTAGATTAGATCTTGTAGTAGGATTTATTCTATCAAAATGTCGTCTTTTATTTTCCTAGACAAATCCTTGTATTTAGGAATATATGTAATGACGAAGAGGTTATTGTGGGTAACTCATATTCGCGGGTTTTAGTTTATTTTAATTTTGGGTAATTCCAAATTACGTAGAAAACTGAGAAAACCCGGATGAATTAGGAGGAATCCAAATAACGAGTGAGAGCGACGCAACGGGACATGTCAACAAGGCAACGAATTGAAGCAACAATTGAGAAAGCCATAATAGTCGGGAAATGTTTCATTACACATTTATTTCCCACTTTATATGTCTTGATTGTTGCTTTTGTGTTTTCGTTTTATGTTTTTATGCATGATAAAAAACAAATGGTTTTATGGGTGCAAATAACTAAAATTGAAATAAATAATGTTAAGACGTTGCATGTTAAAATCGTAAAAACCCTCAACTTAAAAATGTAACTGGGAGCGGGTTCTGTTATATCCCGATGGCCTCCGTTACGAATTCATATGTGATGCGAATAGACTTGCGCGTTGGCATTAGGGCCTTCCTCCATATCGGATGAGTCTTTATTCAAAAGATCACAAGATTGAATTTCTAAAGGGATGACTATAGTGAGTTTAAATAGAGACCTGCGACACCCTCTCTATCTGAGTTGAATAAGTATCCTCATTAACAAACTTAAAAGTCACGTAATGGCATACACTTAGTGTACCATTTGTAGTATTCATCTTATCGAGGTTACGATACTTATGTGTATGACTAAAATTACTAACTATTAATTTCATTCATCAATAGATTGTTTGGTCAGATAGTGAAATTAATGAGATTGAGGTTTTGGGAGGTAAGATCGACGGGGAAATCCAGGTTGACATCATACTCCGGAGCTTGCCTCACAGCTTTGAAGACTGCTAATCATGTGCCTAAGCCAGACATTGCCAAGAAAAATAAGCTGAAAGGCAATTGCTTCAAATGTGGCAAGGCAAGACATTGGAAGTCAGATTGTCCAAAGCTCAAAAGTACGACCATTTCGCTTTAGTTACTGAGACATGTTTAGTGGTGATTTCCACAGATACTTGGTGTGTGGATTCAGGAACCACTGATAATATTTGTAATTCTTTACAAGGGTTTCAAGTGACCCTGATGCTTAAAGATGGCGAGATAGAAGTCTACTTGGAAAACACTACCAAAGTGTTAGTTTAACCAATGATAAGATCTACTGTACTACACCTGACGCCATTTCATCTAGACATATAATATAAAGGGACATTTATAATACTGAAACACAATCGATATATAATCGAAAAATAGCTTTTCACATAAGTAAAGCTTTTTAGTATTCAAAACAAACAATCTCTCACTAATACTTAAAACTATAATCTGAAGTCTAAAAAGTGTTCAATCCACTTATTCTACTGTCATACAAAAACTACAAAACCCTCATGGCTCACTTAAGTAGCTGACTCTCATGCCATCCACGTGGGTCTCAAAGACTTTTATAGTCAATGCCTTCATGAATGGATCTACAAGGTTATCTATTGATGCTATCTTGACCATAACCACATCTCTCCTCTTTACGATCTCTCGTATCAGGTCGTACTTGCGCTCTATGTGTTGACTCACCTTGTAGGCTCGTGGTTCCTTTGAGTTAGCAACTCTATTGTTGTCACAATAAACCGTCATAAACCTTGGCAACTCAGGAATCCCATCTAAGTCCACTAGGAAGTTCTTGAGGCACACAGTTTATTTCATTGCCTATGATGCGGCAACATACTCAGCTTCCATGGTGGAGTCTGCGACGCATTTCTACTTAACACTTCCCCATACTATTGCTCCACCTCCTAGAGTAAACACAAACCCAGAGGTAAACTTACTCTTGTCCATATCATATTGGAAATCTGAATCTGTGTAACCTTTAGGAACTACCTCTTGCACTTGATAGCTCAAGACATGGTCTCTCGTCCTCCGCAAATACTTCAGGATGCAATTGATAGCCTACCAATGAGCTTTATCTGCTAATCATGCCAACAACAAACCAAATATCAGGCCTGGTACACAACATGGCATACATGAGACTTCCCACTGTAGATGCATAGGGAACTGCCTTCATGGCTTCTATATCCTCATCGGTCTTGGGAGACTGCTCATTGGATAGATGCACTCCCTGTCTGAAAGGTAGTGTACCATTCTAGGAGTTCAGCATATTAAAACGGGCCAAAATCGTGTCTATCTTTACAGCCTGAGAGAGTGTCAGCGAACTTCTACAACGATCTCGAATGATCTTGATCCCAAGGATATGTCCAACCTCTCCCAAATCCTTTATATCAAACTGCTTGGACAACCATGCTTTTATATCTGTCAATACCTTCTTACTGTTGCCAATAAGAAGGATATCATCTATGTAAAGGATAAGAAACACCACCATATTTCCATCACGCCTGCGGTATACACACTACTAGTCCGGACACTGAGTAAATCCATAGAACTGGATCACCTCATCAAAATGGATGTTCCAATAATTGGATACTTGCTCAAGTCTATATATAGACTTCTGAAACCTACAAACCTCATGCTCTTGGCCTTCTACAATGAATATCTCTGGTTGCTGGATAAAGATGGTCTCATCAAGACTTCCATTCAGAAAAGCTGTCTTGACGTCCATCTGCCTAATCTCATAATCGAAATGAGCAGCTATGGCCAAGAGAATCCGGATCGACTTAAGCATAGCTACCGGGGTAAATGCCTCCTCACAATCGATACCCTCTTTCTGAGTATATCCCTTTGCCACAAGCTTAGCCTTGAAGATTTTAACCTTCCCGTCAGATCCACTCTTTTGCTTGTAAACATATTTGCACCCAATAGATCAAAACCCATCAGGAAGGTCTACCAGCTCACAGACTTGATTTGAGTCCATCTAACTCATCTCAGAAATCATTGTTCTCTGCCAAGAATCTGCACTTTTATCTTGAAGAGCCTCATTCTAGTTAACTGGGTATGGTTTGTGAGCACCAGGGACAAAATCCGAAGACTTTCCCAAGCCCATGTACCTCCCGAGTTGTCTTATAACCCTCTCACTACGATGAGGCACAACCTGTGTAGGTGCATCATCTGTGATATCTCGTGCAGTACTCTGTGGTGTATCTACTTGTATTGGTGCATCTGGAACACTGGACTGTCCCCTAAGCTCCTCTAGTATGATCTGGCTACTGGGCTTATGATCTAGAATATAGTGCTCCTCTAAAAATCTGGCGTTAGTGCTAACCACCACCTTCTGATCTTTAGGACTATAAAATAGACCCCCCTTCGTTCCTCTGGGATATCCTACAAATAGCATTACCTCTGACCTCGCATCTAACTTTCCTGTATCTACCTTAAGCACATGTGTTGGGCAACCCCAAGTCTTGAGATATCTTAGACTAGGCTTTCGTCCAGTCCACAATTTCACAGGGGTCGAAGGCACAGTCTTAGTTGGTTCGAGGTTCAGAATGTAAGCCGTTGTCTCTAAGGCATATCCCCAAAATGAATTAGGCAACTCATTATAACTCATCATCGATCTCACCATATCCATAAGACTCCTGTTCCTCCTCTCTGCTACACCATTATGCTGGGGTGAACCAGGTGCAAACAACGGGGATTGAATACCCTCATATAACAAGTAGCTCCTAAATTCACTAGAGAGGTATTCGCCACGATGATTAGATCATAGTGTCTTGATACACTTACCATGATGCTTCTCCATATTTTCCCTAAACTTTTTGAACTTGTCAAAGCATTCGGACTTGTGGCGCATTAGGTAAATATACTCATATCTAGAGTAACCATCTGTGAAGGTCACCAAGTACTCAAAACAACCTCTAGCCTTAACTGACATAGGCCCACGTAAGTCCTACTACAAGATTTAATCTAATCCTACACTGCTTCCAGCTCATGGTTATTTCTATTACACATATTCACATACAAAAATAAAACGTGGCCGGACATGTCCCAGGGTTTATAAATGAATGTAAAACCATAATAGCTGGGAATAATAACAACCTATAATAAAACCGAGTAATAAATTGAACAAGTATAAAGGCAAAACCTTAGCTCTGATACCAATTGAAGGAATTAAATATCCGCTTCGGGCAAAATAAAAAATCTTACTTTCGTGTTTTGCATTCCAGAATCAGAGACTTTCGATCGAGCCCAAACACTAAAATTAATTCACATGAGCAGATCTAGGCTTATACTTGTTATATCTATTAAAATGACACATAAAGGTTCAATCTTTAAATAAAGTGGGAACTAAAGATTATACCTTTGAAACGTGTCATAGATGCAAATAACGAAAACCAAATCTTTGACAAAGAACTCCTTTAGAAATCAGTCGAATGACTCCAACAAACCCGGAAGTTGAGTAGGCAACTATCTACCGGGTGGATCTACCTAAATCCTAGAAAACTGAAAAAGAAAATCCTCGAAAAATATTTAAAAAACTGTTGCCCTAAAACTAATCCAACCGCAGCACCACCGGAACCGCCCAAGCATCACCAAAAATGCCACAAAAACCAATGCCGGACAGCCGCAACACCAACTTTGATCAGCCGCAATCTATACCTACCTTAGCACGGATCTGCGCCCTCCCTCGGAAAAGTTGAATCGCCATCGCCGGAAAGCTTAATTGCGGTCACCGGAAAATACCACGATCGTCAAAAAATCAGGGCTACACGACCGGAAAAATAAGTGCTCTGATTAGATCTATTTGGGCTTAATCATTTCCAAGAAAGCGAGATCAAAACCGACTTCGAAAGAGATCTTCAATGAAGAAAATGAAGTTCTCTCTCTAGAATTTGCTCACTCTAGAGGCAAGACTTGTCTTGCAAGATTTTCTTAATCTTCTCAAGGCCATCACTTATTGTATTTATAGTAGCTTCAAAGGAGATCTAGTGGGCTTTTGAGTTAGCCTTAGTGTTAGACTTTAATTGACTTTTCTTAGTCCTCACTAGACTAGTCAATACCAATTAGCCCAAGGATTATTTATTCGACCCACTTCATTAATTAAATATTAATCGACCCAAGGATTATTTTGTAACCTATTTTTTCAATTAAATATTAATTAACCCAAGGGTAAATATTTATTTAATACACTTTGCCAATTAGTCCAAAGCATAATTAATCGTACCACTAACGGATCAGTTATGGAACTACAACTAAAAAATAAAATTACTTCGCACACACTTTAATTATTCTTTTATCTCCCCACGTCAAAGATATAGTCCTAGTCAATTTATTAATTTACTGACAAATAAATTAATCGACTTCTTTGTCACTCAAGACTAGTACCACTCGACATTATTATTATACCGGACATAAGTCCACCTGCAGGGATTAGTATAATAATCCTTACGAGCTCATCTCGGGAGCACCATCACCCTGGATACACCGGTACATGATTTCCTTTCGACAAGGAATGGCACAATAAGAAGTCAAACATGCATACCCAACTTACAGAGATATAGGCCTCAATTGACCGCACCCTTAGGCAAATCAAAGTACACTATGCCTAACTCTCATGCCCACTCTAGTCTAGGGATTAATAGATTAGAATATAAGGTTCAAATTAACTACTGAGATTAAAATGAGTACTTTAGATAGAATCAAACTTTTGATCGATCCTGGTACTTGGGATCCTATGGATGAAGACTTGGTTTTTGCAGATCCCCTTGAATTTGAGGATGAAGACACGGTTTCTACGGATCACCCTTGAATTTGATTCTGATGAAAAAGAAGAAGAACAAGAATCTTATGAAGAAAAAGAAGATCAGTACAAGTTAATTCGATCCTAAATAGGTCCTGCTCAATATGTCCCGGGCACATTCGTATAATTCAATTAGTCTAGACCAACTAACTTTCCGAATCATACAATAACGTAAACCAACAGTATGTCCAAACTGTCTCAGTTACGAGTGTCATTTATATATCATAAATTTAACCAACGATAAAATCTACTGTGCTGCACCCGATACCTTATCATCTAGACATATGAGATAAATGGACAATTTATAATACTGAAATACAATCGATATATAACCAAGTTTTTTATACAAGTAAAGATTTTCAGTATTAAAAACTAACAATCTCTCACTAATACTCAAATCTATGCTCTGAAGTATAAAAAGTGTTCAATACACTTATTCTGCTATCATACCAAAACTATAAAACCCTCGTGGCTCACTTAAGTATCTGACACCCATGCCCTCCACGTGGGTCTCAAAGACTTTTTGAGTCAATGCCTTCTTGAATCGATCTATAAGGTTGTCTGCTGATGCTATCTAGGCCATGACCACGTATCCCCTATTTACGATCTATCGTATCAGATGGTACTTGCGCTCTATGTGTTTACTCTCCTTGTGGGCTTGTGGTTCCCTTGATTTAGCAACTGCACCATTGTTGTCACAATAAACAGTCATAGATATCGGCAACTCAGGAATCACATCTAAATCTGCTAGAAAGTTAATAAACGAAACAGCTTCTTGCGCTCGATAGATCAAGACATGGTCTCTCGTCCTGCGCAAATACTTGAGGATGCAATTGACAGCCTCCCAATGAGCTTTCCCTGGGTTACTCTGATATCTGCTGACCATGCCAAAGGCAAAGCAAATATCAGGCCTGTACAGAACATGTCATACATGAGACTTAACACTGTAGATGCATAGGCAACTGCTTTCATGGCTTCTACATCCTCAGCGGTCTTGAAAGACTGCTCCTTAGATGGATACACTCCATGTCTGAACAGTAGTGTACCCTTCTTGGAGTTCAGCAAGTTAAAGTGAGTCAGAATCTTGTCTATATATGAAGCTAAGAGAGTGTCAGCGAACATCTCCAATGATCTCGAATGATCTTGATCCCAAGGATATGTCCAGCCTCTCCCAAATCCTTCATATCAAACCGCTTGGACAACCATGCCTTTACGTCTGACAATACCTTATTACTGTTGCCAAAAAGAAGAATATCATCTACGTAAAGTAAAAGAAACACCACTATATTTCTATCACACCTACAATATACGCACTGCTCATCCGGACACTGAGTAAATCCATAGGATGGGATCACCTCGTCAAAATGGATGTTCCAGTATCTGGATGCTTGCTTAAGCCATAGATAGACTTCTTGAGCCTGCAAACCTTGTGCTATTGGCCTTTTACAATGAATACCTCTGGTTGCGCATAAAGATGGTCTCATCAAGACTTCCATTAATGAAAGCTTTCTTGATATCCATTTGCCAAATCTCAAAATCTAAATGACAAGCCAAGAGAATCCGGATCAACTTAAGCATAGCTACAGGGGAAAGTGTCTCCTCAAAATCGATTCCCTTTTTCTGAGTATACCCCTTCGCCATAAGCCTAGCCTTGAAGGTTTCAACCTTCCCGTCAAATCCACTCTTTCGCTTGTAAACCCATTTGTACCCAATAGGTTGAAACCCATTAGGAATGTCCATGCATTCCAGAATCCACTATTCCCAGACTTGATTTGAGTCCATCGAACCCATCTTAGAAATCTGAAAGAGGATCTGCCCGGGCCCGATTAAAAACTTACTTTCGTGCTATGCATTCCAGAATAAAAATTCTTGACCATGCCTAAGCTCTAGCACAAAAACTAATGTGCAAGATCATAGCTGGTACTTATTCAACTTGTCACGCAACAACAAATAAATTTTTAATAAAAGCAAAAATTTAAGAATTACTTCTTGAAGCGTGTACTTAGGTGATTCTCTTGTATGACTCAAGACTTGATTGTACATTGTGTGGGCAACGATCTAAAGAGCAAAAACCAGACAAAAAAATCCGACCAAACACCACCGCTTGTGCGTGAACTTTACACTCCGCCGACCACCTCCACACGCTACCCATCCGATCACCACGCGCCACTGCCGGTGGAGAAGACTAACCTCCGCCGTACCTTGGGAATCGAGCCGCCGAACAGAGGAAGAAAAAGTATGACTTTGAGAAATAAATATTTAATTTCCGCTCTAGGATTTTTTCTCTATAGTTTTCTTGTCTTGAAAACTTATGAATTGTGTATTATGAATTGCTAATCTCATGTCTATTTATAGAGTTACAAGAAATACCCCAAGTTGGTTTAGGATTGGCCTTCCTAACGGGTTTTGGTTTCTTAATTAGTTTCAAAATCTAATTAGGTTCCAAATCTAATAGGATTTCTAAATCCAATAGATTTCTTAATTCCAATTGAACTTTATAACTTAATTAATTAAATCTACTTTGTTAATTATTTAATTAACCCTTATGAATAATTAATTAAACAATTAATTCTATTTTATCAGTTAACCCAATACATAATTAATCGTACCACTAATGGATTAATTATGACACTACCATCCTACACTAGAATTGCTTCCGAAACAACTAAATTAATTTATTCTTTAATCACCCCACATCAAAGATATAGTGCTCGTTAATTTATTAATTTACTGATAAATTGATTAATTAACTTCTTATAATCCAATATTAGTACCAGTAGACCTTTTTAGTATACCGGACATAAGTCCACCGGCAAGGTTTAGTATAATAAACATAACGAGGTCATCTCGTGAGCACTATCACCCCAAACGCACTGGTACATGGTTTTATTTTGACAAGCAACTGCACACCAAGCAATCAAACACACGCACCCAATATACCGAGACTATTGGCCTCAAGTGATCAAGCAATCAAACATGCACACCCAACCTACTGAGACTATTGGCCTCAAGTGACCTCACTCTTTGGCAGATCAAAGTACACTATGTTTAATCCTCATGCCTGCTCAAGTATAAGGATTAAGAGATAGAATACTAGGAATGAATAGTCTATTAAATCAGTACAAGACAATTCATCCTAAATGGTGAAGTTCAATATGCCCCGGTCATATCTATATGATTCAATTAGTTTACACAAACTAATTTTTTGAATCACATAATAACCTAAACTGATAGTGTGTCCAAAACTGTCTCGGTTACGAACCTTATTTATATATTATGTCTTTTAACCAATGATGAGATCTACTGTGTCACACCAGACACCTCATCATCTAATTACATAATATAAATGGACAACATATGTAAAACATAAAAATAATTTAACTAAATATTTAATCGATATTAAATTGGGAAATAGTTTAATACAAGCAAAGTTTTAGTAATCAAACCCAACAAATCCTCGCTCTCAGCCAAGAATCTATATCTTTATCTTGGAGAGCCTCATTCTAGTTAACTGGGTCTGGCTCGTGAGCACCAGGGACAAAATTCGAAGACTTTCCCAAGCCCATGTACCTCTCGGGTTGTTTTACAACACTCTCACTATGACGAGGTGAAATCTGTGTAGGTGTATAATCTGTGATATCTCGTGCAATACTCTGTGGTGTATCTACTTGTACTGTGCATCTGGATTACTTGACTATCCCCTAAGCTCCTCTAGTATGATCTTGTTACTGGGCTTGTGATCTAGAATATAGTCGTGTTCTAAAAATCTGGCGTTAGTACGAATGACCGCCTTCTGATCTTTAGGACTATAAAATAGACCACCCTTCGTTCCTCTGGGATATCCTACAAATAGCATTACCTCTGACCTCGCATCTAACTTGCATGTATCTGCCTTAAGCACATGTGTTGGGCAATCCCAAATTCTGAGATGTCTTAGACTAGGCTTTCGCCCAATACACAATTTCACAAGGGTCGAAGACATAGTCTCAAATGGTAAGAGGTTCATAATGTAAGCTGTTGTCTCTATGGCATATCCCCAAATTGAATTGGGCAACTACTATAACTCATCATCGATCTCACCATATCCATAAGAGTCTTGTTCCTCCTTTCTGCTACACCATTCTGCTGGGGTGCGCCAGGTGCAAACAACTGGGACTGAATACCCTCAACTGACAAGTAGCTCCTAAATTCACTAGAGATGTATTCGCCACCACGATCAGATCGTAATGTCTTGGTACACTAACCATGATGCTTCTCCATATTTGCCCTAAACTCTTCGAACTTGTCAAAGCATTTGAACTTCTGGCGCATTAGGTAGATGTACCCATATCTAGAGTAATCATTTATGAAGGTCACAAAGTATTCAAAACCACCTCTAGCATGAACTGACATAGGCCCCATAAGTCAGAGTGAACCAACTATAAAACTTCTTTAGCCCTATACCATTTTGTCTTGAAAGGCCTCTTGGTCATTTTACCCTCCAAGCGAGACTCATATGTTGGATAACTGTCAATCTCCAATGAGCCTAAATGCTCATCATTGACCAACCTTTGAATCCTACTAAGGTTGGTATGACCTAGTCTTAGGTGCCAAAGATCAGTTTGGTTCATTTAGGAATGTTCTTTTCTCTTACTATGATTTGATTATGTGTCATTAATTTATGTGTTTTGCACTACATGGGAGTTAGTCTTAATTAAGAAAAGAATGTCACCCAATGAACCGAAACATATAAGTTTCGTATTCTTTCTAACATCAACAGAGTCATTAGAAAAAATGAACTTATAAACATTATTCAAAAGCTTAGAAACTGAAAGCAAGTTCATTCTAAAGCTAGGAACATAATGACAATCTATCAAAATTAAGACAACATTATTTGAGAAAATAAGCTTGACAACTCCCACTGCAACAACTGATTCTCTGGTAGTATCTTCCAAGTAGACCTACAACTCACTATCTCTAAACATCCGGGTTACTTGGAACCCCTGCAAAGAATTAAAAACATGATCAGTGGTTCCTAAATCCACACACCAAGTATCTGTGGGAATCATTGCTAAACATGTCTCAATAACAAAGGAGAAATTGCTCATACCCATCAACTTTGGGCAGTCTGGCTTCCAATGTTCTGTCTTGCCACACTTGGAACACTTTCCTTTCGGCTTATACTTCTTGGAAATCCCTACCTTGGGTCCATGATTAGCAGCAGTCTTCTGGGATTTATTCTTCTTCTTTCTGGCTTTGGGCCCAGAAGAAGATCTTGAAGGCCCGACAGTTGACAAAGCTTGCTTCCTTTCATTAAAGAGGCATTCAGTTGACACCAAAGAAGTTAAGAGCTCGGGAAGAGAATAACAGAGCTTGCTCATATTATAGTTCAACCAAAACTGCTCAAAACTCTGAGGCAAGTTCTGGAGAATAATATTAACCTGACTCTCCCCATCTATATCGCCTCCCAATACCTCAAGCACGTGATCCCTCACAGAAGTACCCTCCGCCATCTTGGCATTCATGAGTTTCCTCATAGCTGTCTGCCTGGCTGCCCTGCCCTAATGTCCAAACATCTCTTTAAGGTTAAGCATCATTTCATAGGTTAAGGTCATAAACTGATGCTGGTGCTGCAACACACTTAACATAGAAGCCAAAATGTAGCACCTGGTCATCTCATTAGCTTTCTTTCACTTTTTATGAGCTTCATTCTCCTCAGGAGTGGACTCATCAGTGGGCTCTACTTGGCACTCTTCTGTGAGCACATACTTGTACCCCTCAGCATGAGGACAATGTCCAAGTTGCATTTCCAGTCAATGTAATTTGGACCAGTGAGTTTGCTTTGATTAAATATGACAGCAAGTGGATTGAACGACATATTGAAAGTTGAAAATAAATAAATAGAGAAGTTTTAGTATTTTATCTTTTTACAAAATATTGACACCCTCAAAACAATATAATCATAATCCACCAACATCTCGTTCACCAAAATTTACGCAGGTCACGATCGTGTGAACATCTACTCTAGTCCACATTCGTTTGAGAATAACCAAGTTCATTAATTTCACTATCTGACCAAATGATCTATTGATCAATGAAATTAAAAGTCAGAGATTTTAGCCGCAGAGATAAGTAGTGTAACCTCATTGGGAGGGATACTACAAATGGTACACTAAGTGTATGCTATTACGTGACTTCTTAGTTTGTTACTTAGGATGCTTATGAGCCTTTGATAGAGAGGGTGTCGCAGTTCTCCAATTAAACGCACTATAGTCATCGCTTTTGAAATTCAATCTAGTGATCTTATGAATAAAGACTCATCTGATATGGAGGAAGGCGCTAATGCTAACACGCAAGTCTATTCACATCACATATGAATTCGTAATGGAGGCCATGGGGATATAAACCAACCCGCTCCCACTTAGATTCTTAAATTGAGAGTTTTTCTGATTTTAACATGCAACGTCTTAACTTTAGTCATTTCTAAATTTAGTAATTTGCACCCATAAAACCGTTTGTTTTCGATCATGCATAAAAACATAAAACAAAAACACACAAGCAACAATCAGAACATTTAAAGTAGGAAATAAATACGTAATAAAACATTTCCGGACTATTATGGCCTTCTTAATTGTTGCCTCCTTTTAACGACTTGTTGACACATCCCAGTGCGTCGCTCCCACTAGTTATTTGGATTCCTCCTAATTCGTTCAAGTTTTCTCAGTTTTCTACATAATTAGGAATCACCCAAAATTATGATAAACAAAAACCCACAAATATGAGTTACTCACAATAATGTCTTCGTCATTTTACATAAATTCCTATATACAAGGCTTGTCTAAGAAAATAAAGATGACATATTTTGAATAAATCCTACTACTAGATTAAATATAATCCTACACGGCTCCCATCTTGTGGTTATTTCTATTACACACATTCACATTCAAAAATAAAACGAGCCCGGACATGTCCCGGGGTTTATAAATGAATGTAAAATCATAATACTCGGGAATAATAACAACCTGTAATAAAACCGTGTAATAAATCGAACAAGTATAAAGCCAAAACCTTAGATCTGATATCGAAAATCTCACTTTCGTGCTATGCATTCCAGTATCTGAGACTTTCGATCGAGCCCAAACACTAAAATTTAACCCCATGAGCGAATCTAGGCTTATACTTGTTAGATCCATTAAAATGACACATAAAGGTTCAATATTTAAATAAAACATAAACTAAAGATTATACCTTTGAAGTGTGTTCTCGATGCAAATAAGGAAAACCAAATCTTTGGCAACGAACTACACTAGAAATCCATTGAATGACTCCAACAAACCCAAAAGGTGAGTGGGAAACTATCTACCGGCTGGATCTACCGAAATCCAAGAAATACCAATGAAGAAAATCCAAACAAAAGATTTAAAAAACTGCTGGCCATAAAATAATCCAACTGCAACACCACCGAAACTGCCAAAAGCATCACTGGAAACGCCACAAAAACCAATGGCCGATAGCCGCAACACCAACTTCGATCAGCCACGACTACAGCTCCGATCAGCCGCGATCTGCACCTGCCTTAGCACGGATCTGCGCGCTTACTCGGAAAAATTGAATCACGGTCGCCGAAAACTGAATTGCGGTCACCGGAAAATCTTTGCTACACAGTCGGAAAAATAAGTGCTCCGATTAGATCGATTTGGGCTGAATCTTTTCTAAGAAAGTGAGATCAAAACCGACTTCGAATGAGATCTTCAATAAAGAAGATGAAGTTCTCTCTATATAGTTTTCTCACTCTAGAGGCAAGACTTGTCGTGCTATATTTTCTTAATCTTCTCAAGGCATCACTTATTGTATTTATAGGAGTTTCAAGGGAGATCTAGTGGGCTTTTGATTTGGGCCTTAGTGTTAGACTTTAATTGACCTTTCTTAGTCCTCACTAGACTAGTCAATACCAATTAGCCCAAGGATTATTTATTCGACCCACTTCATCAATTAAATATTAATCGACCCAAGGATTATTTCGTAACCCAATTTGTGAATTAAATATTAATTAACCCAAGGGTAAATATTTATTTAATCGACTTTGTGAATTAGTCCAAAGCATAATTAATCGTACCACTAACGGATCAATTATGGAACTACCGCTAAAAAATGAAATTACTTCGCGCACACTTTAATTATTCTTTTATCTCCCCACGTCAAAGATATAGTGCTCGTCAATTTATTAATTTACTGACAAATAAATTAATCGACTTCTTTGCTATCCGAGACTAGTACCACTCGACCTTACTATGATACCGGACATAAGTCCATGGGTCGGGTTTGGTATAATAATCCTTACAAGTTCATCTCGGGAGCACATCACCTCGGGCACACAGATACATGTTTTCCTTTTGACAAGCAACAACACAATAAGAAGTCAAACACGTATACCCAACTTATCGAGATCTAGGCCTCAATGGAACGCACCCTTTGACAAATCAAAGTTCACTATGTCTAACTCTCATGCCTGCTCTAGTCTAGGGATTAAGAGATTAGAATATAACGTTCGAATTAACTATGAAGTTCAGTATAAATTAATTCAATCCTAGATAGATCCTGCTCAATATGCCCCGGGCATATTCGTATAATTCAATTAGTCTAGACAAACTAATTTTCCAAATCATGCAATAACTTAAACCAACAGTATGTCCAAACTATCTCAGTTATGAGCGTCATTTATATATCATAAATTTAACCAATGATAATATCTACTGTGCTACACCTGGCACCTTATCTTCTTGACATATGATATAAAGGGACAATTTATAATACTAAAATACAATCGATATGTAACCAAAAATAGTTTTTCATATTAGCAAAGCTTTTCAGTATTCAAAAGTAACACGATCAAGCTTGATGATTCTGGCGGATCGGTTTTGTCCAGTGGGTTTTTGATTTTCTGGAGGTTTTCTCGCGGTTGATTTTTCGTGGGATAATAGATTCGATAGACAGTCGCCCACATGACTTTCGGATTGTTCTCGGAGACATTCTTGGGATTCTTTGAGGTACACGCTTCAAAGGTATAATGTTTAATTCTGCTTTTATTTAAAGATTTGATTTTTAGCGTGTCGTATAATAGATCTAACAAGTATAATCCTAGATCCACTCATGGGAATTGATTATAGTGTTTGGGCTGGATTGAAAGTTTCCGATTCCAGAATGCATAGCACGAAAGTGAAATTTTCGAATTGGCCCGGACCGGATCTTAATTCCTTCAATTGGTATCAGAGCCGAGGATTTGGCTTTATACTTGTTCGAATTATTATGCGGTTCTATTGCAGGTGGTTATTATTCTAGACTATTATAATTTTATATTCATTTATAAACCCTGGGACTTGTTCGGACTCGTTTTTATGTTGAATTTGAATGTGTGTAATAGTAATAACCACGAGCTGGAAGCCATGTAGGATTAGATTAAATCCTATAGTAGGATTTATTCTATCAAAATGTCATCTTTCATTTTCCTAGACAAAGCCTTGTATTTAGGAATATAAGTAATGACGAATACGTTAGTTTGGGTAACTCATATTCGTGAGTTTTGGTTTATTGTAATTTTGGGTGATTCTAAATTACGTACAAAATTGAGAAAACCCAAACGAATTAGGAGGAATCCAAATAACAAGCGGGAATGACGCGACGGGACATATCAACAAGGCAAAGAATTGAAGCAATAATTAAGAAGGCCATAATAGTCAAAAAATGTATCATTGCGTATTTATTTCCCGCTTTATACATCTTGATTGTTACTTGTGTATTTTCGTTTTATGTTTTTATGCATGATCGAAAACAAATGGTTTTATGGGTGTAAATAACTAAGGTTGAAATAACTGAAGTTAAGACGTTGCATGTTAAAACCATAAAAACCTCAACTTAAGAATCTAAGTGGGAGCGGGTTATGTTATATCCCCATGGCCTCCACAATGAATTCATATGTGATGTGAATAGACCTGCGCATTGGCATTAGGGCCGTCCTCTATATCAGGTGAGTCTTTATTCATAATATCATTAGATTGAATTTCTAAATGGATGACTATAGTGAGTTTAAATGGAGAACTGCAACACCCTCTCTATCTGAGGCGCATAAGTATTCTCAGAAACAACCTTAGATGTCGCGTAATAGCATACACTTTGCGCATAAAGTCAAACCTTTTCTTTATATATTACTAAATGCTTTCAAATATAAGCTTAAAAAGAGGTTTTAAGAAAATATTTTCAATTTTGAAAAATTTTAGAGCATGATCATTTTGAAAGAAAATTTATTTTTTAGGCAAAAGACTTATCTATTATTCCGATTTCATAGTCAGGTATCATGAAGAGAAACAAATTCAGAGCTATACCCATTCTTCCACACTAGTGTTATGTCTAATCAAGGATTGTAAAGTGCATTGTGTGATAGAAGTGGTATGTTCAAACAAAACATGATTATTTGCTGACTCAACCCACTCAAAACAGTTAAGGAAAGTAAAACATGAAACAATTTATGAAGTAAGGTTCAGAGAGATAAATGAAATTTCTCTGTTGGAGAGGTTTTATACAATTTTCAGTGCGGATTTGCTACTGCAATGCTGAAGACTTCCTCCGTCATGTTTACCTCTGTTGATTGCTTTCTTCTAACTGTTGCTTGCATGCAGATTTCAGGTGAAGTACTTTAGTTTGCAGTTCTTTCATGGTCCTTTCCATGAAACCAAATTTCTATAAGTAATGGAGATCTCTCCTCTGAGCAGCTTCCTCCATTTTAGCCAACCGTCTCGGGATGGTCTTGAACCTGTATTCTTCTACCTTTTTTTGTAGGTCTATGGGGCTCATATCATGAGAGCCCTGATGACATCTCTGGTTTAGGCTTCTGGTGTCACCTATTGCTCCGGGTGTGTGTTGTCTCTACTGTAGATTTCTGCTACAAATAGGGCTGTGAGATACCTGAAATCCTGATTTTCTAACATGAGAGGCAACAGGGGTTAGGAATTTATAATCATCGCGGTATGTGCTTATTGGCTGAGATCGATCTTGATCGAAGACATGATTGATCATGTCCTGCTGTAGTTTCAGTTCAGGGTACTCAGGCCTTATCCTTCTCTTATTCATCATGTGAGGCAGCCCAAACATGATCAAATTTTTAAGCATATACCAGAATTAAAAAAAACAACAAAAACATAAATTATACTACTTATATTCTACTACTTAAATACTGTCTTTGCTTATGAAAATCTAACCCTTCAGCCAAATCCTAGCAACTGTTCCTCGGCATAGGCACTAAAATTCTGATACAACGGATTTAATGTCGCGTACCGCCTCAGAATTAATCAATTTATAAACCGAATACCACAAATTAACGTAGTATATGGGTCAATCCACAGGGAATAGAGGGTGGAATCCTGTCAATTGGTTAGAATTATCAAGAAAAAAAATAAGTATATAAAAAGCAAGAAGATAAGCAGTCAGTGAAATGTATCTATAATGGGAGAAAAAAGATAATGCTTTGAACGAAGAAACAGAGGATGAGAGGGGGAATTTCTACTCCCATGAGAGAATAAATACTTTAATTACAACTTGCAGATAACAAGAAAGGTTCAGCTTCCTAACAGCAATGATCGAGAATGTGTTGCGGAGAACAGTTCTGACTCAACTCAAACAACACCCATATCATGTTTGCTCTACCAATCTACATGCAGTCCCCGGTCGCTCTCGTGTACGGCCTAGCACCAATCCAACCTGTTCTCTGACAACAATTAGACCTCCTTATCACACATATATGATACCAGAACTTGAATGAACAAAGCTCTTGGTTGCTAAGGTATCATCAATAAAGATCTCTCTAAAAGCATTCCAACTTTGTTTATTCCAAAGTTTCGCAAGATAAATGATTGCTAGGGTATTGTCAATCAAGACTTCCCTTAGATGTTTCTATCTTGCTAGACTAAAGAGATTTACAGAATAGAAGGTTGCCAAAGTATTGTAACCAATTCTTCCTTACAAGCATTTCTATCCAGCAAACTCTTTGGACTTACCAGAGTAGATATTTGCTAAGGTTTTGTCAATTAAGACGTCCCAAAAGCATTTCTACTCATATTAAGCTCCGAGAGTTACAGAGTGGATAGTCGCTAAGTTATTATTAGTTAATATTTCCCTATAAGCATTTCAACTCTGTTTATCTCCAGATAACACTGGATATTTGGTTTTCATAGGATTACCAATCAAGGTTACCCGACAAGAATTTCAATCCTGTGCTATCTCAGCCTCTTAAATTGTATGATATTTCCGTGATTCAGACTTCTGTGACACCCTCACATCACTCTCTACTCAAACTGTTAGTGTAACTGAAAACTTATACTATATCACTTGATGTAAATAGAATTCGTAAAAGCTCAAATACAATGGAGTGCACGACAGGTTACAGATAGCAGCCTGTCCTACTCATCAGCCAGCAGAGAGGCTTAAGAATGTAGTGTAGCACTATCGAACCTGCTTTAATGCACATTTGTAAGTGAAACTTTCACCTTGTCTCTACCTCGTGAGAGGAGTAAAAATCCTTGCAAGAACATAAAACCTTATGGTTCCAAATTAACACTCATATGAAAAGAAAATCACGAATAAAGAAAAGAGTTTTGGATAAAACAACCCAAGTAACAAGTTACAAGGGAAAAAAACTCCGAACTCACTACAAATCCTTACTACCTACTATTTTTTCTTGTTGAGTTCGGAGTTAACTAAAATGGGAATTTCTGGATTACTTAGTGGATAAGGATTCAAGCTGGCTTTCTTGTATCTTCCCGGGGGTAATCACTGACAACCAACCATTAAAGCATCCTTGCAAAGTTCAGAAATGGTTAAATTAGCCTACTGCACTGTTCCGGGCGTACTTCAGCCGCGTGATTCCTTCACCGGTGTACTTCTTATCACTCGAGCAAGAACCCTTAGCTATAATGTGCACTTCTTGTCCTCTATGGTCCTGCTAATAGTTGTTGCCAGCGTATTAAGTGTTCTTCTGGTTTTTGCCCGCCCGTGCAGGTGATGATGATCGGACGCTCAGCTGATGGTAACTTTAGCTGAGCGTCACATGGAAGTGTTCTGTCTCAGGCACTGTACAATGAAGGGATAGACTTGGCTTCACTAGATGCTGAAATTTCCTATTATCATCTTCTCATATCCTTTTGACGCTGGCGTTTGGTGATCGTCACGTTGAGACTTTCATGGGATGCTATTGTCCGATGGCCGTGATATTTTCTTTATGTTCCTACTGCTTCGCTTCAATTATCTTCATTTTATCTGGGTCACATCCAGTGAATGTTGTCGTGAACTAGATGTCTTCAGCTCACGGTCGGTAAACGCTAGATTTCACTAGACTTTGTGAACTTCACTCTTAAGAGAAGCTGTCTTCTGCTGGCCCTGCCATTCCTTCTAACTTGAGAAGTCTTAGTCCTGCTCTGAATGCTAAGTCTGAAATGTTGTTTTCTATAGTCTTCATTCCATGCATATTTATCCTGCAATTAACATGAGTTGAGCCTTAACTAGTATTTTTACTATACAAACAGATTATAATTTTATCCATATGCAGCTCAAAACTAGGCTAGTAAAAAAATATGTATAAAATAGACTGCATCATGTTTATACCTTGTGTGATAGATATATTCATTGAAGATAATTGATATCCCATCTCCTCCGACTTTGGACACCAAGAAAACTTTGGATTGACTCGAAAATATTTCCTTAAAAAATCAAAAAATCCTTCAAACAATTGTTTCTGGGGGGGCGGGGAGGGCTCCTATCTTGCAATAAGACAAGAGTCTGTTCGACTATAGCCAATTGAGTCCTAGTCTCGAACGGCTTGTATTTATCCAATTGAGTCTCCGATATGCAAATAGGTAGATGTTGAAGAAATATGAGAATTTTTTGAAAAATTCTCATATTCTCTCCGTGTAACAACTTCTTGGCTCTAATACCAAATGATACGGTATCAGATTGCTCTGAAAGCGACAATGTGTTGTGGGCCTTGTTATGGGCAAGAATTAACTAGGGGTGCAGAACAAATGTTAGGAGGAAAAAATTCTCGGAAGAATTCTGGGTAGAATAACACCACAATAGTACCTAACTCCACTATTGATAAAGTCGGTGGTTTGTTTTAACACATAAATCAAAGGTTTGGAAACACTCAGCTTTCAAAGAGAGAATTCTCAAATATCATATATCTTTGCAAAAAGTAAGTCTTACAATGAAGCACAAGAGCACTACTTGTAGGGGATAGTGGCCGGCCAAACTAGGGAAAAACAAGGCAAAAACAATATTACAAGATTAGGAAATTAGTCTTAAGGAAAATTTCCTAATCTCAAAATATGCTTCCAATCAATCTAAGAAAATAAGGAATGACTTTATTCTTGCTAAGCCCTTCAAGAATAAGCCTTAATTGACACAAATCTACTGTAATTAAATAGAATAATGCTGAAAATAAAATAGGTCAGCCGCCCCTCCTTGCTTGCACAAGCACAACCTTCCATCTTTTCACCTTCCAAATGTCTTCCAATGCAAGTAACTTCTAGAGTTTCAAGATGGACTTGTACCTTGAATTGGGCTTGAACTTGGCTGACCTTGGAAAAATATGGATATCATTTAAGGGTAAAAATCATCCATGAAGGACTAAAAAACCCCTTAAAGAGGCCAAGGCTCAAAACATTTAAAATAGCCCGAAATAACCTGAGATGGTTGCCGAATTGGGCTTCATGGTGCAGCAACCATACTCAATCACCTTAAGGAATGCCTTGATCCTAATAAACACTCAATATGATGATTTCCTTGGTCTTGAGATCATCCTTGAAAATAATCTCCTTGCTATAAGTCTCTTGAACAATCAAATTAAGCTTCTCTTAAACCTTTTTTGTCCTAACTCTTGTCATTGGACATTGAATATCTATCAATGGATCTCTTTGATAGGTCCTTATGCTTTGAACACTCTGTACACTAAGGTGAACATAAGAAGAAGGTGTAGAGTTACCTTGAGGTGAGCTTAGGATCACATCAGACATAAAAACCTATAGGAAGATATAGGGGTCTCAAACGGGTTTAGAGAGAGTAATTGGGCTTCACAAATTCTAATGAGGACATCAGAATAGACCATCCTCCACTAGCAGAAGAAGCTGCTTCTGCCATTTCTTCAACTCCAGCAGAGGATGCGCAACCCCAGGAAGGAGGACACCTGTGCATTTCTAAGAGAGAAAGCCACAATGTGGACTCAAATGTTTACAAGAGAGATCCATTGGTGAAATTAGTTGGACACATGACAAGATCTATAACCAAGAAGGTTGAACAGGTCCTCAAGTTGCAAATTGAGTCCGAGACCAAACAGGCACAGGCTCATTTACAAAGTTTAAGGCCGAAGCTCATTAACATCTCGAAACTGAGTGAATATGGACTATTTGAATTAATGTAGATGATGGTAGAAACCCAGAATAGAGGTTGAACACGAACGAAGAAGAAGAAATACGAAAACACAAAGATGCAAATGAACAACTGAAACAAAAAAAAAATATCAGTCCATATCGATCACCAACATCAAAGACACAGATCACTAACTTCATCATATAATTCAAAGGAAAAAATCGAGCCAGAGCCGAAAGAAGAGAAGCGAACAAACAGGGAAAAAAACAAAAGAAAAAAACGAAGCTAATATATCGTTATAAGCTGAACATGTGCGTGTCTGAATTATTTTTTCTTTTTAACAAGAAAACTAATTTTGGGCTGAAAATAGAAAGTACTACTATTTTTTGGATGGAACAAAATTACACCATATAATTTGCCATAGGAAAATGAAGTTGCAACAAAAGACTTCTATAGATTCGGATTGTGGATATTTAATTTTTATTTATTGAACTAAATATATTTTTAATTAAAAAATTCATCTCAAAAATAGAAAGGGAGCAACTCTCGTTGCTGAACAATTCGCCAAAGACAACAAATTTGAATCCAATAATCAAACTACCGAAGAAAAATTCCAAACCCTCACAAAATCAGCACAAAATTTCTATTTTCCAAAACTATTAAAAAAAATCTGACGATTGACCCTCACCTTTAAATAATGCCACCGTATTGTACCCATAGTAGTGTATTATTTCATCATCTTCACCAAGTTGAGTAATGTCATTGTAGCTGTCGTTTTCTGACTAATCTTAAAGAATTTTTGTAAAATTTTATTATTTAATATTTAATAAAGAAAGGTTATATATTAAATTTATCGCTCTATTAAACCCAAACACAATCTGATTCTTGTCCTGCTGACAAAATAAATAAAGAAAGATCTCGATTGCAGTTGGCTGTGATTATTCTTTTTTTAATATTTCCACATCAAAATAATAACTCTATTTATAGATCTAAACCAATACAACAAACTAAATCATTATTTTGAAAGAGAGTTCTCTTTTAAAAGATCTGAAGAAAGCTGCTTGTAGAGTTTTCCTAATTTTCCCTTCCCAATTGCAAAACTGTGGAATTGATGGCAAAGGGAATGTTGTGAGCAGGTGAAGGAATTGAGAGGGAGAGAGAACAACTGATACACTGAACAAGATTTAGTTAATTCAACTGTCAACAAAAGTTATTGTAAAATATATGTAAAACCTTAAAAATGTTACATATATAACAAATTGTTGTATAACTAGAAGATTAAAACTAATAGTAACAACCATGCACCTACATTAAATGGTTGATAGGATCTATTCTCCAATGACACCAAGGAATTCACAACTTTACAAGAATAGCTCTGAGAGGCACTGCCTTTGGCACTGTAAGACCAAACATTTCTCCCATATCCAAATCTTCAGGCTTAATATGTCCTTCAAGTTTCCAATGCATGTTGTGAATAAAAGAAGCAAGCATCAGGTGTGCCATCCTATAACCCAATGGAAGCCCTGGACATATTCTTCTCCCAGTGCCGAATGGAATGAGCTCGAAATGCTGCCCTCCCGTCAATTTCACTCTCCCAAAATCGTTCAGGTATAAACTTTTCGGCTTGTCTTGAAGTCCCTTCATCCCTGCCTGAAGCCCATACGTTGATTAATATCTCTGTTTCTTTTTCTATCATCTAGCCGTTGATCTCCACATCTTTTGTAGCTTTGTGTGGAAGTAGAAATGGGGCTGGCGGATGGAGGCGGAAGGTTTCTTTAACTACGGAGTAAGGGAGTCTTGAAATGTCCGATTCTTGAACGGCTCCTTCAGCTCTAGCTTTCTCCATTTTTTCAGGGCTGCGCAACAATTCTGTCATGGCCCCCCTATAATGAATGCATGTAAAACACTAATAAACACAAATATAATCCCAGCAACACGCAGCTGTTAAATTTATTAATCCAGCACAATCCAACCCAAAATCAATTAGTAATCAGTCAATAGTTTTTGAATTATTTATATTAGACATAATTATTGTGAGTTTCTAATTCTGGCTTCTGGATTCAAAAGTCGATATACTGTCCAATCAGTCAAAAGTTCAAATCGGCTTTGATATGGATTAATAAATTTAACATAATATCAAAGCGAGTTTGGGGTCAAAAATGAATGTATACCCACTAGAATCAAATGTTTGAGGTCAGAGAGGATGAATTCAGACTCATGCTTTAAGCTTTGATCCAAAAGGGCTTCCAACAGATCATTTTTCTTGGGTAAGGCAGTACCCGTCGCTGATGCCTCCGTCGCCTCTTGTCGTCGTTCATGAATAATACTATCGAAAAATATCGAAAAGTTTGTGGTAGTAAAACACGGTGGACTGCAGAATCCGCTGTGGATCAAACCGTCGAAGGACAGGAAAATAATCTGAAAAGTTGGGACCGCCAAGGTATTTCAGGACACCCCACACAACCTCCTTGAATTCTTGAACCGAGTCAGAATCATAGTTTCCGAAATCAGCCGAAAACAGAGACCTCGAGACCAAATTCAGAGACGTTGTGAAGACAGCTTCACCAATGTTAACTGTTCTCCCAGCACTGCTACAACTATCCACAAAATCACGCAACTCTTTCAGCTCTTCCTGGCGGAGGCCCTGGCTTGCATCAAGGCTGTGATTTGCAAAGATTTGCTCTTGGCATATTTTACGGAGGAGCCCCCACTTGCCGTTTGGCTGCAGAAAGGCCACAGAGGACTCGTGGTGACCAAGTGAGTGGGTTGTATGGATTAATTTACAATGGTTTTAGACAAATTTGAGCATGGCACAAGACACTAGCTATATATTTGGATTTCTGTTTCCTGTTGAATACGTTTAAATTATAGGGTTCTTTCTCTTGTTCAATTCTTATATAAATTTATCACCTTGGATTCTTGTTTATATTCCTTAATCTATCGTATGATTTGGTATAAAACTCTTTCACACACACACATATATATATAGAGTGGTTGTTCTTGCAAAGACTGTGAGAAATGTGAGGAATTAGTGAGGTTGAAGGAATAAAGGCAATCAGTTGAAATTTGTGATTTTATGCCGGTTTTCATTGCAACATATTTATTGTGAGGGTAATATACCTGCTGATTTCCTAGAAAAAATGGACACGGGGGCAATTCTATCTCTTTCACCTCTTTGTATACATGTTCCTCTGAAATTTAGGGGCTTGGTTACATTGGATGCGGCATTAATCCCAGGCTTAAGTGTTTCATAGTTTTGAAGGATAGAGTTGAAGTAAATAGTCGAAGTTGGTTTTTTATAAGTCAATGTAGGTAGGAGCTTTTTTAGGGATTGTGCAGCATAGGCCTCAGGTTTTCTTTTTTGTATAAGGTTCAGACTATTCATCTTTTGTATTTATTATTCAAACTAATATCAGGGTAGCCAACTCCGTGGGCCTCTAAGTCTCTTTGGCTTGTGAGACAAATTTTTTTTTTTTTTTAAATGTGAGGAATTAGTGAGGTTTAGTGTGTCGAGGGACTTGTCTTTACATGTGATTGTATAGTAACAAACTAAGTATATTCTAGCTACATAGTTGTTGTTGAAAGGTAAGTGTATATTGCTGCTAAAGATTCTCAGATTCTGAATAGGTCATTTATTCTAGGCAACATTTTATACTTTTACTTCTCCTGAAATTGACATAGTAATTTTTCTGTTGTTCTTGGTTATACCAAAAGCAGGCTTTATGAAGAAGAGCATTTTCTCAAACACTTGTGATTTATTCATACTGCTATTGGTATTCTTTTTGTGTCCAATACTTGCAGTGTTAGATGAGGTTCAGCTCTCCTACAAGGTGCGGCGGAATAGCAAAAGGATGATGTTGCTACTGTGAAGTCATTTCATTGTTTATATATCTCATTGCAGACATGAACATCCTCTCCCAGGATTGTAATGTTTTCAATACGAGTCCACTGGACAACAGTTGAATGCCAGCCTATGATGTTGTTGCTGATGCATGTGTGTTGTTTTATACACACACCTAGCTTAACTGTGCACCAGGAAAGTCTAACTCTCGGCTCAACCACGCAACTAGGACCAATTGCAACATCAGGTCCGATCAAGGAACCCTCTCCAATTTTGGCGGTCTCATCCACCAGAACATTTCCAACCATGTGAGATTTAAAAGCAAGTTTAGAAGATGATTTGTTCCTTGAGGATTCGATATAGAGTCTTAAACTTATAATATAATCCCTTGGCTATCCAATGTCCAATTTTAGTTGTCTCATAAAATTAAATTATTTTATGTGTAAAAACCTTTTTAAGAATGAAAAGTTCTAAAAATAATATATAAAGGAGAAAATTCTTTCCTTAAAATAGTGGACGAAATATAAGAAAAACAAGGAAAAGGAAGGGAAGAATGAAGTTAAGTAAATGAAAATGAAAGACAACAGTTGTTTATGGATGGGAGGCGTGCGTGTGTTCAAACGTGCGGGAATGTGGTGGTTTTTTTTTTTTTTTTACATGAAATAGGGTAACAACTCAATAAATAGTGTCTCGATAAAGTCAACTTATGCAATCCGTCAACGATAATCTTAAATATTATTTATATTGTTGTCTAATTTAATAATATTTTTTTACGACTTTATTCACATTTAGAATTAATTTTGCATTTACTTACTTTCTATTTTTTTGGTTTCTCTTTAAAAGAATATATTATAATCTCTTGATAAAGTGGCTACACAAAAATATTTTATTTATTATATTATTTTAATTTTAAAAAACTAAATTATTATTGATGAGGCAGAGGACTTTTCTTATTTGAAATATTTATTAAATAAACATGCATAGAAATTTGAATAATTTAACGTTTCAAACGATGTTATTGTACAATAACATTTATTATCAAATCCCTTAATACGACTAGTGAAGAAAAACAAAAATAAAGACTAAATTTTATAAGTAATTACAGTACATTAATATTTTTAGGTTCTTACATTCTCCATTACTTAAATATAAAAAATAAATAATTAGATGTCTAACGTGGATTCTGTGCAATAATCTTAACCTTTCTTTTTTTCATAATAAGTTTTAGCACTTTTTTTTTCTCCATGAATTGTTGTAAAAATGAATACTAAATTGTGATTTTAACTTTTTAGTATTTTGGGAGATGAAATGGTCGACTGCAGTCAGCTATTCTTTGGCGCACGGCCATGGCACGGATGTTAATAATATTTTTCTTTATTTTTTTAACACGTTACAAAATCTTTTTATATCATAAGTGTTTCAAATCAACTTCAATATTTGATTATATCAAGAAAGAAATTAAAATATTTTTAGTCAAATCGTTCAATAGATTTAATTTTTGACATCGAAAAATTTACACGTGAAAGATGAGTATTTAGCCCAAAAACAAAAAGAAAAAAAGGAAAAACACACGAACAAAATGCACACACCACCATAAACAACAACAGGAAACAAACGTAGCCAGCAGCACCGAGCTTCACATTACTATCTCGGGCTTCAGAATGCTGGAGTTGATCTCTTTATGAGGCAAAACTACACCTACATTTTTTATGTATCGCATCACAAACATGAACATCCTCTACGAGGATGGTCATGTTTCCAACACGAATTAACAGGACGACAGTTGAATGTCTGCCTATTATGCTTCTACTAATGCATGCATATTGTTTTATGCACACGCCAAGCGTAACTATGCATCAGGAAAGTCTAACACCCAGCTCAACCACGCAACATCAGGTCCAATCAAGTAACCCTCTCCAATTTTTTTAGTCTCTTCCACCACAACATTTCCGACTATGTGAGATCGAGAAGCAAGTTTAGAAGATGATTTGTTCCTCAAGGAGTCGAGATAGAGTCTCAAACCACTAATATAATCCCTTGGCCATCCAATGTCCAATTTTAGCTGTCTCATAAAATTAAATTATTTTATGTTTAGAAACATATATAAGAATGAAAAAATTAAAAATAATACTTAAAGTAGAGAATTGTTTTTTCTTAAAAATAGTGGACGCAATCTAAGAAAAAAAGAGAAAACAAAGGGAAGAATGAGGGAAGTGCTAGGACAACAAGTTCTGATGATGGAATGGCGATGGAAATGGTAATGGTAACAGTAGGGGTCGTGTGAAATTTATGTTGGGTGATGAGGGAAGTGTTAGGACAATAAGTTCTGATGAAAGCGCTTCTTCTCATGGATTTAATATAAATAATAGTGAGAAAATGCATATGGTTATTCCTTCTGCTCTTCCTACTCCGCATTCCGTTATTCCTGCTGTCTCTACTCAGCAATTTTTGGTAGCTCCAAATAGTTATCACCATACTGAATTAGCATCATCAAGAAATGTGCAGAGTTTGAGTATTCCTATTCCTCCTGCTGCCCACCAAGCCATATGCCCACACATATTGATATATAGCAAAAAATGATTAGTCTTCTCACAAAGGGCAAGGATGTTGTGAGCAACTCGACGCCCTGGCTGTGTGCCATATCACCCTCTATAAAGAAACCCTAAAGATCTCATGAGCAAGCAAGAGGGCCACTCTGAAGTTGAGGAGTTTTTTGACTTGAGAGGTTTGTTGGTTTGGGGGGGGGGGATATAAATTTGTATGGAAAACGCCTTTGTACTGAAAATAGTGATATTTGGTGTGTTTAGGGAGGGGAGGCGTGCTTGTGTTGACACGTGCAAGAATGTGGAGGATTTTTTATATTAAATAGGATAACAATACAATAAATAGTATCTCGATAAGGCGAGCATATGCAATCAGTCAACGACAATCTTAAAGATTAGTTCTATCAATGTCTAATTTGATAAGGTGGATTCTGGGCAATATATAAGAATGGAAAATTTTAAAAATAATACATAACGCAGAAAATGTTTTTCTTTAAAATAGTGGACAAAATCTAAGGGAAAAAGAGAAAAGAAACAGAAGAATAAAGTTACTAAGTAAATGAAAATGAAGGACAACAGTTGTTTATGGATGGGACTCGTGCGTGCATTCACTCGTGCCATAATTGGGTGGGTGTTTTTTTTATTTTATATTGAATAGGGTTACAATTCAATAAATAGTATCCCAATAAAACCAACATATACAATCAATCAATGAAAATCTTAAAGATTAGTTAAATCGATGTATAATTTCATAGTTTTTTTTTATGACTTTATTCACATTTGGAATTTATTTCTCATTTTCTTACTTTCTAGTCTTTTCTGTTATATTATAATGTCTTGATATAGTGAATACATATAGAATAAGTTTATTTATTATATTATTTTAATTTAAAAAACTAAATTATTATCTATGAGGCTGATGACTTTTTTTATTTGAAATATTTATTAAATAAACATGCATAAAAATTTAAATAGTTTAACATTTCAATCAATGTTATTGTACAATAACA
Organism: Knoxia roxburghii; assembly: GCA_030378225.1. Taxonomy (NCBI): domain Eukaryota; kingdom Viridiplantae; phylum Streptophyta; class Magnoliopsida; order Gentianales; family Rubiaceae; genus Knoxia; species Knoxia roxburghii. The sequence goes on along the minus strand of CM059420.1, from coordinate 34,671,914 downwards.
TTTTTATCAAATCATTTAGTACAACTAGCAAAGAAAAACAAAAATAAAGGCAATATTTTATAAGTAATCCCTTCAAAAGTACATTAATATTTTAAATTTCTTACCTTCTGAAATACTTAATAACAAAAATAAATAATCTAATCTGTAACATGGATTCTGGCCAATAATCTAACCTTAATTGCGCATAGAAAAGAATAATGACACGTTTAATAATAAGTTTTAGCATTTTTTTCTTCATGAGTTGTTTTAAAAAAGAATACTGAATTGTGATTCGAATTTTTTAGTATTTTGGGATGTGAAACGATCGACTATAGTTGGCCGTTCTTTGGCGCACGACCATGGGACGGCTATTAATAATATTTTTTTAACACGTTAAAAAATATCTTTTCAATTTTGTCGATTTCATCCACCTAAACATTTCCAACTATGCGAAATTCAGAAGCAAATTTAGAAGATGATTTGTTCATCAAGGAGTCGAGATAGAGTCTCAAACCAGTACTATAATAATTTGGCTATCCAATGTCCAATTTTGGTTGTCTCATAAAATTAAATTATTTTTTAGTTGAAAACATATATAAGAATGAAGAAAATTGTTTAGAGATGAGACCCTTGCGAGCGTTCACACGTGCGAGAACAGGGTGGGTTTTTTAATTTTTATATTAAATAGCGTAGCAACTGAATAAATAGTATCAGATAAAACCAACATATGCAATTAGTCAACTACAAGTTTAATGACTAAAAATAGAAAAAAAAACTATAAAAAAAATTAGTTGTTGGGGAAGAAAAGGAAAAAAAAAAAAAAGAAATTTAAAGAAATTTTTTTTTTAGGAATAAAATCTTTTTTTTTTTTTCAATAAGAGGGACTTGTGTCCAACCGTCTCTCCAAAAAAAATTAAAAAGACTCTTTTTTCATAACAGAGGGACGAACGTCACTCCACAAAAAGAAATATTTTTTTTTTAGTTTCTGCGTCACACGCGCCTCAGTCTCATAGGAGCACCGAAAATTGGTGCTCGTATAGGTCTACAGTATAGGGATTAAAATCTCATATTAAGATACATAGAATGATCTTCCTCCTATCCATTTAAGGGTTACTAATGACAAGCAACCAATTACCAATTAACAAGTCCACCGTTGCACGTCATCCACATCAACCAAACACAACAATTCCTACTACTACAACGCCCTTTTTGTGCAACAATGACTCTTTGGTTAAATTTAACAAACCCTCTTCTACCATTAACCCCCTATAGAATAGCTGTCAATTCAAAATTTCTTCTACCTTTGCCCCGATCAGGAGCTACGGTTAACTTTGCTGTTGAGGTTGCTCCACATGAACAGTAGTTACTGTTCCTAATTCCCCATTTGCTAGTTCCTCTTGCTCTCTCAGTGCATTCACGGCACTGGCTACATTTGTGTTATTGTCCAGGCAGGTTTTGAAAATGCTCATAGTTTTTACAATACTAATCTTTTAGTATTTTGGGACTGAAAGGTTAACTGTACTCAGCCGTTCTTTGGCGCACAGACATGGCACGACTGCTAATAATTTTTTTTTCTTTTTTTAACATGTTAAAAATATCTTTTTATATCATAAGGCATTCATATCAACTTCAATATTTCATTATATTAAGAAAAAAATAAAAAAATTTTTAGTTAAATTGGTCAAGTGATTCAGTTGTTGACATCGAAAAATTTACACTTGAATGAGGAGTATTTGGCCCAGAAAAAAAAAGAAAAAAAAACAGACTAACAATAAACACATACCACCATAAATAACAACTAGAAACAAAGGCAGCCAGCAGAACCAAACTTCACATTACTATCTCGGGCTTCAGAATACTGGCTTTGATCTCTTTATGAGATAAAACTACGCTTCCATTGTTTATATATCACATCATAGACATGAACATCCTCTCCCAGGATGGTCATCTTTTCAAACCGAGTCTACTGGCTAAAAGTTGAATGCCACCCTATTATGTTGCTGCTGATGCATGCGAGTTCTTTTATGCGCACGCCCAACATAATTGTGCACTAGGAAAGTCTGACGCCAAGCTCAACCACGCAACAACGACCAATGACAACATTAGGTCCGATCAAGAAACCCTCTACAATTTTGTCAGTTTCATACACCAGAACATTTCCATCTATGTGAGCTCCAGAAGCTAGTTTTGAAAATGATGTGTTCCTCAAGGAGTCGATATTGATTATCAATCCAGTAATGAGATCCCTTGGCTATCCAATGTCCAATTTTGGCTATCTCATAAAATTGAATTATTTTATGTTTAAAAACGTATATAAGAATGTAAAAATTTAAAAATAATACAGAAAGGAGAAAAAAATTTTCTTAAACATAGTGGACGAAATGTAAGGAAAAAAGTAGAAAAGTAAAGGAAGAATGAAGTTCCTAAGTAAATGAAAAAGAAGTACAACAGTTGTTTAGAGATGGGACAAGTACGAGAATCAAGTGGGTTTTTTTTATTTTTTTAAAGTTTCTATAAATTTGGTAACAACTCAATAAATAATATCGATAAAACCAACATATGATCTTAGTCAATGATAATTTTAAATATTAATTGAATCGATATTTAATTTCATAATTTTTTTTACTATTTTAATATCACTGAGAATTAATTTTTCATTTACTTACTTTTTATTTTTTATTATTTCTCATTAAAAGAATATATTATAATGTCTTAAAAGAATATATAATTAAAGTTGTTACGGTCCAGATGTAGTAAACTAGTTCGTGAAATTATATGTTACTGTTTTAGAGTGTTACAGTTACGTTGATTTCACGTTTCTTTTATGTGTAATCATATGTACCTCTTTTTTTGTCATAAAAATATAAATCTTCACCGTATATAGCTATAATGACTGCAATGATTTTTCTCGCCAAAATATATATTACAATGTCTTCATAAGAATAATTTTATTTATTATATTAATTTAATACTAAAAATTAAATTATTATTTTGAAACGGAGAATTTTTTATCTGAAATATTTCTTAAAAAATCATGCATAAAAACTTAAATAATTTAACATTTTAAACGATGTTATTGTAACATGAATTGTAAAATCCTTTAGTATAACTAGCAAAGAAAAAAAAATAAACACAAAATTCTATAAGTAATCCCTTCAAAAGTACATTAATTTTTTTGTTTATTACATTCTCAATTACATAAATATCTAAAATAAATAATTTGATCTCTAAGGTGGATTCTGGGCAATAAATTTAACCTTAATTGCATATTAAAAAAAAGGATACATTTAATAATAAGTTTTAGTAATTTCTTTTCCTCATGAATTGTTTTGAAAATGAACACAAAATTGTGATTCTAATTTTTTAATATTTTAGGAGGTGAAACAGTTGACTGCAGTGGGACGTTCTTTGACGCATGGCCATGGCACGACTGCTAATAATATTTTTTAAAATTTTTTTGAACAATTTAAAAATATCTTTTTTTATCATAAGCGCTTCATATAAACTTCAATATTTGATTATATCAAGAACAAAACAAATTTGTTTTTGTCAAACCATTCAAGTGATGTAATTGTTGACATCGAAAAATTTATACTTGAAAGATGAGTATTTGGCTCAGAAACAAAAAGAAAAAAAAGGACAAAGACACTAACAATATGCACACACCACAATAATTAACAAGATGAAACAAACGTAGCCAGCAGCACCGAGCTTCACATTACTATCTCGGTCTTCAGAATGCTAGATTTGATATATCAATGAGGCAAAACTACGCATCCATTGTTTTATATACATATATATATCTCATCGTAGACGTGAACATCCTCTCCTAGGATGGTCATGTTTTCAACCCGAAATTACTGGCCGACGGTTGAATGCTAGCATTTTATGCTATAATGGCAGCATAATACAAATCTTCACTGTATAGAGCTATAATGGCAGCAGCGGTTTGTCTCACATATATATATATTATAATGTCAACATAAGAATAATTTTATTATTATATTATTTTAATTCTAAAAATTAAATTATTATTTTTAAACGTAGGACGTTTTTATCTGAAATATTTATTAAAAAATCATGCATAAAAACTTAAATAATTTAACATTTTAAACGATGTTATTTTAACATTTATTATAAAATCCTTTATTATAACTAGCAAAGAAAAAAAAATAAACACAAAATTTTATAAGTAATTTCTCAAAAGTACATTAATATTTTTTGTTTCTTACATTCTCAATTACTTAAATATCTAAAATAAATAAATAGATCTCTAAGGTGGATTATGGGCAAGAAACTTAACCTTAATTCCATATAAAAAAAATAATGATACATTTAATAATACGTTTTAGTAATTTTTTTCTCAATGAATTATTGTAAAAATTAATACAAAATTGTGATTCTTGTTTTTTCAATATTTTGGAAGGTGAAACAGTCGACAGCAGTGGGAGGTTCTTTGGCGCACGACCATGGCACGACTGCTAATAATAAATTTTTTTAATTTTTTTAACAATTTCAAAATATCTTTTTATATCATAAGTGCTTCCTATCAAATTCAATATCTGATTATATCAAGAAAAAAAATAAATTTGTTTTTGTGAAACCATTGAAGTAAATATCTTTTTATATCATAAGTGCGTCATATCAACTTCAATATTTGATTATACCAAGAAAAATAATAATTTTGTTTTTGTGAAACCATTAAAGTGATTTAATTGTTGACATCGAAAAATTTAAACGTGAAAGAGAAGTCTTTGGCTCAGAAACAAAAAGAAAAAAAAAAAAGACAACGATACTAACAATATGCACACACCACAATAATTAACAACATGAAACAAACGTAGCCAGCAGCACCGAGCTTGACATTACTATCTTGGGCTTCAGAATGCTGGATTTGATATATTTATGAGGCAAAACTATGCCTCCATTGTTTAAATACATATCTCATCGCAGAAATGAACATCTCTCCCAGGAAGGTCATCTTTTCAACACGAGTCTACTGGTCGACAGTTGAATGCCAGCCTATAATGCTGCTGCTGATGCATGCGAGTTCTTTTATGCGCAAGCCCAACCTAACTGTGCACTAGGAAAGTCTGACACTCGGCTCAACCACGCAACCAGGACCAATCGCAACATTAGTTCCGATCAAGAAACCCTCTCTGATTTTGTCAGTGTCATACACCGGAACATTTCCAACTATGTGAGGTCCAGAAGCGAGTTCTCAAAATGATGTGGTCATCAAGGAGTCGAGATTGAATATCAATCCAGTAATGTGATCCCTTGGCTATCCATTGTCAAATTTTGGTTGTCTCATAAAATTAAATTTTTTTATGTATAAAAACATATATAAGAATGAAAAAATTTAAAAATAATACATAATGGAGAAAAAAATTCTTAAACATAGTGGACGAAAAGTAAGAAAAAAAATAGAAAAGTAAGGGAAGAATGAAATTACTAAGTAAATGAAAAAGAAGTACAACTGTTGTTTAGAGATGGGACGCGTGCGTGCGTTCACGTGTGCGATAATGGGGTGGGTTTTTTCTTTTAATTTTATATTAAATAGTGTAAAAACTCAATGAATAGTATCGATAAAACCAAATATGCTATTAGTTCGATATTAGTTGAATCGATATCTAATTTTATAATTTTTTTTAAGATTTTATTAACACGAAGAATTAATATCGCATTTACTTACTTTGTATTTTTTATTATTTCTCATTAAAAGAATATATTATAATGTCTGAAAAGAATATATAATTAAAGTTGTTAAGACCCATATGTAGTAAAGTAGTTCGTGAAGGTTTATGTTACGATTACGTTGATTCAAGGCTTCTTTTGTGTGTAATCATACGTACAAATATTCACCGTATATACTGGCAGCAGTGGTCTTTCTCACCAATATATATATATATATATATATATTAATGCTTACATAAGAATAATTTTATTATTATATTATTTTAATTGCAAAAATTAAATTATTTTTTTGAAACGTAGGACATTTTTTTCTGAAATATTTATTAAAAAATCATGCATAAAAACTTAATTAATTTAACGTTTTAAACGAGGTTATTGTAACATTTATTATAAAATCCTATAGTATAACTAGCAAAGAAAGAAAATAAACACAAAATTTTATAAGCAATCCCTTCAAAAGCACATTAATAGTTTTTGTTGCTCACATTCTCAATTTCTTAAATATCTTAAATAAATAATTATATCTCTAAGGTGGATTCTGGGCAATAATCTTAACCTTAATTGCATATAAAAATATAATGATATATTTAATAATAAGTTTGGTAATTTTGTTTCTCCATGAATTGTTGTAAAAATGAATACAAAATTGTGATTCTTATTTTTTAATATTTTGGGAGGTGAAACAGTCGACTGTAGTGGGATGTTCTTTGGCGGACGGCCATGGCACGACTACCAATAATATTTTTTTAAATATTTTTGACCATTTAAAAATATCTTTTTATATCATAAGTGTGTCATATCAACTTCAATATTTGATTATATCAAGAAAAATAATAATTTTTTTTTTGTGACACCATTGATGTGATTTAATTGTTGACATTGAAAAATTTAAACGTGAAAGAGAAGTATTTGGCTCAGAAACAAAAAAAAAAAAAAAAAATAGAATGATATTAACAATATGCACACACCACAATCATTAACAACATGAAACAAACATAGCCGGCAGCACCGAGCTTCACATTACTATCTCGGGCTTCAGAATGCTGGATTTGATATCTTTCTGAGGAAGAACTACGCCTCCATTGTTTAAATGCATATCTCATCGCAGACATGAACATCTCTTCCAGGATGGTCATGTTTTCAACCCGAGTCTACTGGCCGACAGTTGAATGCCAACTTATTATGCTGCTGCTGCTGATACATGCGAGTCCTTTTATTCGCACGCCGAACATAACTGTGCACTAGGAAAGTCTGACACCCGGCTCAACCACGCATCCAGGTCCAATCGTAACATTAGTTCCGATCAAGAAACCCTGTCTAATTTTGTCAGTGTCCTACACCAGAACATTTCCAACTATGTGAGCTCCAGAAGCGAGTTTTCAAAACGATGAGTTCCTCAAGGAGTCGAGATTGAATATGAATCCAGTAATGTGATCCCTTGGCTATCCATTGTCCAATTTTGGCTGTCTCATAAAATTAAATTTGTTTATGTATAAAAACATATATAAGAATGAAAAAATTTAAAAATAATACATAATGGAGAAAAAAAATTTCTTAAACATAATGGACGAAAAGTAAGAAAAAAAATAGAAAAGTAAGGGAAGAATGAAATTGCTAAGTAAATGAAAAAGAAGTACAACAGTTTGGAGATGGGACACGTGCGTGCGTTTACGCGTGCGATAATGGGGTGGGTTTTTTTATTTTAATTTTATATTAAATAGTGTAACAACTCAATAAATAGTATCGATAAAACCAACATATGCTATTAGTTCGATATTAGTTGAATCGATATCTTATTTCATTATATTTTTTACGATTTTATTAACACTAAGAATTCATATCGCATTTACTTATTTTCTATTTTTTATTATTTCTCACTAAAAGAATATATTATAATGTCTAAAAAGAATATATAATTAAAGTTGTTACGGTCCAGATGTAGTAATGTAGTTCGTGAAGTTTTATGTTACGGTTACGTTGATTCCAGGCTTCTTTTGTGTGTAATCATATGTACCTCTTCTTTTGTCATAAAAATACAAATCTTCACCGTATAGAGCTATAACGGCAGCAACGGTTTTTCTCACCAATATATATATATATATATATTTTAATGCCTCCATAAGAATAATTTTGTTATTATATTATTTTAATTCAAAAATTAAATTATTTTTTTGAAACGTAGGATGTTTTTATCTGAAATATTTATTTAAAAATCATGCACAAAAACTTATTTAATTTAGCATTTTAAACGATGTTCTTGTAACATTTATTATAAAATCCTATAGTATAACTAGCAAAAAAATAAATAAACCCAAAATTTTATAAGCAATCCCTTCAAAAGTACATTCATTGTTTTTGTTGCTCACATTCTTAATTTCTTAAATATCTTAAATAAATAATTAGATCTCTAAGGTGGACTCTGGGCAATAATCTTAACCTAATTACATATAAAAAAATAATTATACATTTAATAATAAGTTTGGTAATTTTGTTTCTCCATCAATTGCTGTAAAAATGAATACAAAATTGTGATTCTTATTTTTTAATTTTTTGGGAGGTGAAACAGTCGACTGTAGTGGGATGTTCTTTGGCGGACGGCCACGGCACGGCTACAAATAATATTTTTTTAATTTTTTAACCATTTAAAAATATCTTTTTATATCATAAGTGCACCATATATACTTCAATATTTGATTATATCAAGAAAAATAATAATTTTCTTTTGTGACACCATTGAAGTGATTTAATTGTTGACATCGAAAAATTTAAAAGTGAAAGAGAAGTATTTGGCTCAGAAACAAAAACAATAAAAAAAATACAACGATATTAACAATTTGCACACACCACAATAATTAACAACATGAAACAAACATAGCCGGCAGCACCGAGCTTCACATTACTATCTCGGGCTTCAGAATGCTGGATTTGATATCTTTATAAGGAAAAACTACGCCTCCATTTTTTAAATGCATATCTCATCGAAGACATGAACATCTCTTCCAGGATGGTCATGTTTTCAACCCGAGTCTACTGGCCGACAGTTGAAAGCCAGCCAATTATGCTGCTGCTGATGCATGCGAGTTCTTTTATTCACACGACCAACATAACTGTGCACTTGGAAAGTCTGACACCAGACTCAACAACGCAACAAGGACCAATCGTAACATTAGTTCCGATCAAGAAACCCTCTCTGATTTTGTCAGTGTCACACACAAGAACACATCCAACTATGTGAGCTCCAGAAGCGAGTTTTCAAAATGATGCGTTCCTCAATGAGTCGAGATTGAATATGAATCCAGTAATGTGATCCCTTGGCTATCCATTGTCCAATTTTGGCTGTCTCATAAAATTAAATTTGTTTATGTATGAAAACATATATAAGAATGAAAAAATTTAAAAATAATACATAATGGAGAAAAAAATTTTCTTAAACATATCGGACGAAAAGTAAGAAAAAAAATAGAAAAGTAAGGGAAGAATGAAATTGCTAAATAAATGAAAAAGAAGTACAACAGTTTGGAGATGGGACACGTGCGCGCGTTTACGCGTGCGATAATGAGGTGGGTTTTTTTTTTATTTTAATTTTATATTAAATAGGGTAACAACACAATAACTAGTATCGATAAAACCAACATATGCTATTAGTTCGATATTAGTTGAATCGATTTTCGTAATATTTTTTACGATTTTATTAACACTAAGAATTCATATCCCATTTACTTACTTTCTATTTTTTATTATTTCTCACTAAAAGAATATATTATAATGTCTAAAAAGAATATATAATTAAAGTTGTTACGGTCCAGATGTAGTAATGTAGTTCGTGAAGTTTTATGTTACGGTTACGTTGATTCCAGACTTCTTTTGTGTGTAATCATATGTACCTCTTCTTTTGTCATAAAAATACAATTCTTCACCGTATAGAGCTATAATGGCAGCAACGGTTTTTCTCACCAATATATATATATATATATATTTTAATGCCTACACAAGAATAATTTTGTTATTATATTATTTTAATTCCAAAATTAAATTATTTTTTTGTAACGTAGGACGTTTTTATCTGAAATATTTATTAAAAAATCATCCACAAAAACTTATTTAATTTAGCATTTTAAACGATGTTATTGTAACATTTATTATAAAATCCAATAGTATAACTAGCAAAGAAAAAAATAAACACAAAATTTTATAAGCAATCCCTTCAAAAGCACATTAATAGTTTTTGTTCCTTACATTCTCAATTTCTTAAATATCTTAAATAAATAATTAGATCTCTAAGGTGGATTCTGGCAATAATCTTAACCTTAATTGCATATAAAAATATAATGATACATTTAATAATAAGTTTGGTAATTTTGTTTCTCCATGAATTTTTTTAAAAATGAATACAAAATTGTAATTCTTATTTTTTAATATTTTGGGAGGTGAAACAGTCGACTGTAGTGGGATGTTCTTTGGCGGACGGCCACGGCACGGCTGCAAATAATATATTTGTTAATTTTTTTAACCTTTTAAAAATATCTTTTTATATCATAAGTGCGTCATATCAACTTCAATATTTGATTATATCAAGAAAAATAATAATTTTCTTTTGTGACACCATTGAAGTGATTTAATTGTTGACATCGAAAAATTTAAATGTGAAAGAGAAGTATTTGGCTCAGAAACAAAAAAAAAAAAAAAAAAAAGACAACGATATTAACAATATGCACACACCACAATAATTAACAACATGAAACAAACATAGCCAGCAGCACCGAGCTTCACATTACTATCTCGGGCCTCAGAATGCTGGATTTGATATCTTTATAAGGAACAACTATGCCTCCATTGTTTAAATGCATATCTCATCGCAGACATGAACATCTCTTCCAGGATGGTCATGTTTTCAACCCGAGTCTACTGGCCGACAGTTGAATGCCAGCCAATTATGCTGCTGCTGATGCATGTGAGTTCTTTTATTCACACGCCCAACATAACTTTGCACTAGGAAAGTCTGACACCAGACTCAACAACGCAACAAGGACCAATCGTAACATTAGTTCCGATCAAGAAACCCTCTCTGATTTTGTCAGTGTCACACACAAGAACATTTCCAACTATGTGAGCTCCAGAAGCGAGTTTTCAAAATGATGCATTCCTCAATGAGTCGAGATTGAATATGAATCCAGTAATGTGATCCCTTGGCTATCCATTGTACAATTTTGCCTGTCTCATAAAATTAAATTTGTTTATGTATAAAAACATATATAAGAATGAAAAATTTTAAAAATAATACATAATGGAGAAAAAAAATTTCTTAAACATATTGGACGAAAAGTAAGAAAAAAAATAGAAAAGTAAGGGAAGAATGAAATTACTAAGTAAATGAAAAAGAAGTACAATAGTTGTTTGGAGATGGGACATGTGCGTGTGTTTACGCTTGCGATAATGGGGTGGGTTTTTTTATTTTAATTTTATATTAAATAGGATAAGAACTCAATAAATAGTATCGATAAAACCAACATATGCTATTAGTTCGATATTAGTTCAATCGATATCTTATTTCATAATATTTTTTACGATTTTATTAACACTAAGAATTCATATCCCATTTACTTACTTTCTATTTTTTATTATTTCTCACTAAAAGAATATATTATAATGTCTAAAAAGAATATATAATTAAAGTTGTTACGGTCCAGATGTAGTAATGTAGTTCGTGAAGTTTTATGTTACGGTTACGTTGATTCCAGGCTTCTTTTGTGTGTAATCATATGTACCTCTTCTTTTGTCATAAAAATACAATTCTTCACCGTATAGAGCTATAATGGCAGCAACGGTTTTCTCACCAATATATATATATATTTTAATGCCTACACAAGAATAATTTTGTTATTATATTATTTTAATTCCAAAATTAAATTATTTTTTTGTAACGTAGGACGTTTTTATCTGAAATATTTATTAAAAAATCATCCACAAAAACTTATTTAATTTAGCATTTTAAACGATGTTATTGTAACATTTATTATAAAATCCAATAGTATAACTAGCAAAGAAAAAAATAAACACAAAATTTTATAAGCAATCCCTTCAAAAGCACATTAATAGTTTTTGTTCCTTACATTCTCAATTTCTTAAATATCTTAAATAAATAATTAGATCTCTAAGGTGGATTCTGGCAATAATCTTAACCTTAATTGCATATAAAAATATAATGATACATTTAATAATAAGTTTGGTAATTTTGTTTCTCCATGAATTTTTTTAAAAATGAATACAAAATTGTGATTCTTATTTTTTAATATTTTGGGAGGTGAAACAGTCGACTGTAGTGGGATGTTCTTTGGCGGACGGCCACGACACGGCTACAAATAATATATTTGTTAATTTTTTTAACCATTTAAAAATATCTTTTTATATCATAAGTGCGTCATATCAACTTCAATATTTGATTATATCAAGAAAAATAATAATTTTCTTTTCTGACACCATTGAAGTGATTTAATTGTTGACATCGAAAAATTTAAATGTGAAAGAGAAGTATTTGGCTCAGAAACAAAAAAAAAAAAAAAAAAAAAAGACTACGATATTAACAATATGCACACACCACAATAATTAACAACATGAAACAAACATAGCCAGCAGCACCGAGCTTCACATTACTATCTCGGGCCTCAGAATGCTGGATTTGATATCTTTATAAGGAACAACTACGCCTCCATTGTTTAAATGCATATCTCATCGCAGACATGAACATCTCTTCCAGGATGGTCATGTTTTCAACCCGAGTCTACTGGCCGACAGTTGAATGCCAGCCAATTATGCTGCTGCTGATGCATGTGAGTTCTTTTATTCACACGCCCAACATAACTTCGCACTAGGAAAGTCTGACACCAGACTCAACAACGCAACAAGGACCAATCGTAACATTAGTTCCGATCAAGAAACCCTCTCTGATTTTGTCAGTGTCACACACAAGAACATTTCCAACTATGTGAGCTCCAGAAGCGAGTTTTCAAAATGATGCATTCCTCAATGAGTCGAGATTGAATATGAATCCAGTAATGTGATCCCTTGGCTATCCATTGTACAATTTTGCCTGTCTCATAAAATTAAATTTGTTTATGTATAAAAACATATATAAGAATGAAAAATTTTAAAAATAATACATAATGGAGAAAAAAATTTCTTAAACATATTGGACGAAAAGTAAGAAAAAAAATAGAAAAGTAAGGGAAGAATGAAATTACTAAGTAAAAGAAAAAGAAGTAAAATAGTTGTTTGGAGATGGGACATGTGCGTGCGTTTACGCGTGCGATAATGGGGTGGGTTTTTTTATTTTAATTTTATATTAAATAGGATAAGAACTCAATAAATAGTATCGATAAAACCAACATATGCTATTAGTTCGATATTACTTCAATCGATATCTTATTTCATAATATTTTTTACGATTTTATTAACACTAAGAATTAATATCGCATTTACTTAGTTTCTATTTTTTATTATTTCTCACTAAAAGAATATATTATAATGTCTAAAAAGAATATATAATTAAAGTTGTTACGGTCCAGATGTAGTAATGTAGTTCGTGAAGTTTTATGTTACGCTTACGTTGATTCCATGCTTCTTTTGTGTGTAATCATATGTACCTCTTCTTTTGTCATAAAAATACAAATCTTCACCGTATAGTGCTATAATGGCCGCAACGGTTTTTCTCACCAATATATATATATATATATATATATTTTAATGCCTACATAAGAATAATTTTGTTATTATATTATTTTAATTCAAAAATTAAATTATTTTTTTGAAACGTAGGACTTTTTATCTGAAATATTTATCTAAAAATCATGCACAAAAACTTATTTAATTTAGCATTTTAAATGATGTTATTGTAACATTTATTATAAAATCCTATAGTATAACTAGCAAAGAAAAAAAAATAAACACAAAATTTTATAAGCAATACCTTCAAAAGTACATTCATTGTTTTTGTTGCTCACATTCTCAATCTCTTAAATATCTTAAATAAATAATTAGATCTCTAAGGTGGATTCTGGCAATAATCTTAACCTTAATTGCATATAAAAATATAATGATACATTTAATAATAAGTATGGTAATTTTGTTTCTCCATGAATTTTTTCAAAAATGAATACAAAATTGTGATTCTTATTTTTTAATATTTTGGGAGGTGAAACAGTCGACTGTAGTGGGATGTTCTTTGGCGGACGGCCACGGCACGGCTGCAAATAATATATTTTTTAATTTTTTTAACCATTTAAAAATATATTTTTATATCATAAGTGCGTCATATCAACTTCAATATTTGATTATATCAAGAAAAATAATAATTTTCTTTTGTGACACCATTGAAGTTATTTAATTGTTGACATCGAAAAATTTAAATGTGAAAGAGAAGTATTTGGCTTAGGAAAAAAAAAAAAGACAACGATATTAACAATATGCACACACCACAATAATTAACAACATGAAACAAACATAGCCAGTAGCACCGAGCTTCACATTACTATCTCGGGACTCAGAATGCTGGATTTGATATCTTTATGAGGAAAAACTACGCCTCCAATGTTTAAATGCATATCTCATTGCAGACATGAACATCTCTTCCAGGATGGTCATGTTTTCAACCCGAGTCTACTGGCCGACAGTTGAATGCCAGCCTATTATGCTGCTGCTGATGCATGCGAGTTCTTTTCTTGGCACGCCCAACATAACTGTGCACTAGAAAAGTCTGACACCCGACTCAACCACGCAACCAGGACCAATCGTAACATTTGTTCCGATCAAGAAACCCTCTCTGATTTTGTCAGTGTCATACACCAGAACATTTCCAACTATGTGAGCTCCAGAAGCGAGTTTTCAAAATGATGCGTTCCTCAAGGTGTCGAGATTGAATATGAATCCAGTAATGTGATCCCATGGCTATCCATTGTCCAATTTTGGTTGTCTCATAAAATTAAATTTGTTTATGTATAAAAACATATGTAAGAATGAAAAAATTTAAAAATAATACATAATGGAGAAAAAAATTTTCTTAAACATATTGGACGAAAAGTAAGAAAAAAAAATAGAAAAGTAAGGGAAGAATGAAATTGCTAAGTAAATGAAAAAGAAGTACAACAGTTGTTTGGAGATGGGACACGTGCGTGCGTTTACGCGTGTGATAATGGGTTGGGTTTTTTTATTTTAATTTTATATTAAACATGGTAACAACTCAATAAAGAGTATCGATAAAACCAACATATGCTATTAGTTCGATATTAGTTGAATCGATATCTTATTTCATAATATTTTTTACGATTTTATTAACACTAAGAATTCATATGGCATTTACTTACTTTTTATTTTTTATTATTTCTCACTAAAAGAATATATTATAATGTCTAAAAAGAATATATAATTAAAGTTGTTACGGTCCAGATGTAGTAATGTAGTTCGTGAAGTTTTATGTTACGGTTACGTTGATTCCAGGCTTCTTTTGTGTGTAATCATATGTACCTCTTCTTTTGTCATAAAAATACAAATCTTTACCGTATAGAGCTATAATGGCAGCAACGGTTTTTCTCACCAATATCTATATATATATTTTAATGCCTACACAAGAATAATTTTGTTATTATATTATTTTAATTCCAAAATTAAATTATTTTTTTGAAACGTAGGACGTTTTTATCTGAAATATTTATTAAAAAATCATCCACAAAAACTTATTTAATTTAGCATTTTAAACGATGTTATTGTAACATTTATTATAAAATCCTATAGTATAACTAGCAAAGAAAAAAATAAACACAAAATTTTATAAGCAATCCCTTCAAAAGCACATTAATAGTTTTTGTTCCTTACATTCTCAATTTCTTAAATATCTTAAATAATTAATTAGATCTCTAAGGTGGATTCTGGCAATACTCTTAACCTTAATTGCATATAAAAATATAATGATACATTGAATAATAAGTTTGGTAATTTTGTTTCTCCATGAATTGTTGTAAAAATGAATACAAAATTGTGATTCTTATTTTTTAATATTTTGGTAAGTGAAACAGTCGACTGTAGTGCGATGTTCTTTGGCGGACGGCCACGGCACTGCTGCAAATAATATATTTTTTAATTTTTTTAACCATTTAAAAATTTCTTTTTATTTCATAAGGGCGTCATATCAACTTCAATATTTGATTATATCAAGAAAAATAATAATTTTCTTTTGTGACACCATTGAAGTGATTTAATTGTTGCCATCGAAAAATTTAAACGTGAAAGAGAAGTATTTGGCTCAGAAAAAAAAAAAAAAAAAGACAACGATATTAACAATATGCACACACCACAATAATTAACAACACGAAACAAACATAGCCAGCAGCACCGAGCTTCACATTACTATCTCGGGCCTCAGAATGTTGGATTTGATATCTTTACAAGCAAAAACTACGCCTCCAATGTTTAAATGCATATCTCATTGCAGACATGAACATCTCTTCCAGGATGGTCATGTTTTCAACCAGAGTCTACTGGCCGACAGTTGAATGACAGCCTATTATGCTGCTGCTGATGCATGCGATTTCTTTTCTTCGCACGCCCAACATAACTGTGCACTAGAAAAGTCCGACACCCGACTCAACCATGCAACCACGACGAATCGTAACATTTGTTCCGATCAAGAAACCCTCTCTGATTTTGTCAGTGTCATACACCAGAACATTTCCAACTATGTGAGCTCTAGAAGTGAGTTTTCAAAATGAGGCGTTCCTCAAGGTGTCGAGATTGAATATGAATCCAGTAATGTGATCCCTTGGCTATCCATTGTCCAATTTGGCTGTCTCATAAAATTAAATTTGTTTATGTATAAAAACATATGTAAGAATGAAAAAATTTAAAAATAATACATAATGGAGAAAAAATTTTTCTTAAACATATTGGACGAAAAGTAAGAAAAAAAATAGAAAAGTAAGGGATGAATGAAATTGCTAAGTAAATGAAAAAGAAGTACAACAGTTGTTTGGAGATGGGACACGTGTGTGCATTTACGAGTGTGATAATGGGTTGGGTTTTTTTATTTTTATTTTATATTAAATAGGGTAACAACTCAATAAATAGTATCGACAAAACCAACAGATGCTATTAGTTCGATATTAGTTGAATCGATATCTTATTTCATAATATTTTTACGATTTTATTAACACTAAGAATTCATATCGGATTTACTTACTTTCTATTTTTAATTATTTCTCACTAAAAGAATATATTATAATGTCTAAAAAGAATATATAATTAAAGTTGTTACGGTTCAGATGTAGTAATGTAGTTCGTGATGTTTCATGTTACAGTTACGTTGATTCCAGGCTTCTTTTGTGTGTAATCATATGTACCTCTTCTTTTGTCATAAAAATACAAATCTTCACCGTATAGAGCTATAATGGCAGCAACGGTTTTTCTCACCAATATATATATATATATATATATATTTTAATGCCTACATAAGAATAATTTTGTTATTAAATTACTTTAATTCAAAAATTAAATTATTTTTTTGAAACGTAGGACGTTTTTATCTGAAATATTTATTTAAAAATCATGCACAAAAACTTATTTAATTTAGCATTTTAAACGATGTTATTGTAACATTTATTATAAAATCCTATAGTATAACTAGCAAAGAAAAAAAATAAACACAAAATTTTATAAGCAATACCTTCAAAAGTACATTCATTGTTTTTGTTGCTCATATTCTCAATTTCTTAAATATCTTAAATAAATAATTATATCTCTAAGGTGGATTATGGGCAATAATCTTAACCTTAATTGCATATAAAAAAATAATGATACATTTAATAATAAGTTTGGTAATTTTGTTTCTCCATGAATTGTTGTAAAAATGAATACAAAATTGTGATTCTTATTTTTTAATATTTTGGGAGGTGAAATAGTCGACTGTAGTGGGATGTTCTTTGGCGGACGGCCATGGCACGACTGCAAATAATATTTTTTTTAATTTTTTTAACCATTTAAAAATATCTTTTTATATCATAATTGCGCCATATCAACTTCAATATTTGAATATATCAAGAAAAATAATAATTTTCTTTTGTGACACCATTGAAGTGATTTAATTGTTGACATCAAAAAATTTAAACGTGACAGAGAAGTATTTGGCTCAGAAACAAAAACAATAAAAAAAAGACAACGATATTAACAATTTGCACACACCACAATAATTAACAACATGAAACAAACATAGCCGGCAGCACCGAGCTTCACATTACTATCTCGGGCTTCAGAATGCTAGATTTGATATCTTTATAAGGAAAAACTACGCCTCCATTGTTTAAATGCATATCTCATCGCAGACATGAACATCTCTTCCAGGATGGTCATGTTTTCAACCCGAGTCTACTGGCAGACAGTTGAGTGCCAGCCAATTATGCTGCTGCTGATGCATGCGAGTTCTTTTATTCACAAGCCCAACATAACTGTGCACAAGGAAAGTCTGACTGTTGAGCCATTGGAGCTGCTACAATGAACAATTCCAAAGGGGGAGATTGTTGAGCCATTGGAGCTGCTACAATGAAGCTTTCTTAGCCTTTACTAAAGTCCAATGTTGTGTTGTAATTGTTGCAACCACATTGTGACAAATCTGTGAATTACTAAGGCAATAATGGACTGAGTTCATGAGGATTGAAAGCATTTTATCTGGACAAAATCTCAGCAAGAAGCCGATGAATAAACTGAAGTGCCAAAATGAGAAGGAAGTGTACTGTTGGCATATCAGATCAAAGGCTGCACAGATCAGATCAAGTTACGCGCACAGCAGATCAAAGGCTGCACAGACAAGTTACGCGCACATCAGATCAAAGGCTGCACAGATCAGATCAAGTTACGCGCACAGCAGATCAAAGGCTGCACAGACAAGTTACGCGCACATCAGATCAAAGGCTGCTCAGATCAGATCAAGTTACGCGCACATCAGATCAAAGGCTGCACAGACAAGTTACGCGCACATCAGATCAAAGGCCACACAGATCAGATCAAGGGAAGTGAAGATCAGATCAAATGCAGTGCGTATCAGATCAAAGGAAGTGAAGATCAGATCAAATGCAGTGCGCATCAGATCAAAGGACAGTGCGTATCAGATCAACGGAAGTAAAGATCAGATCAAATTCTCAAGGGATTGCTCAGCAGCTTGGTTTCACAGAAGCAAGGCAAGTCAGCAACAAAACATATTTGCAGCAGAAGAGAACAACTCAAGGCTGGAGAGCTGGAGCAGACACCTAAGAAGCTGAAGTCAAGGACGGCTAGTGAATCACACCTCAAACGCGCGACTCTAAAAGTCTCTCAAAGATTCAGAAGACGCAGGAGCATCATGTTGAAGTATCTAGCAATCCTGTGAGCGAGCAGAAATACAAAAGAATCAAGCAGTGCCCGATCAGAAGAACTGCAGGAGCTACATGGATGGTTCTGAGTTGCTGGACAGAACGTTGTGACATGAAGGCTAACATCAGATCAACTGCAAGCTAACATCAGATCAACCGGAGGCTAACATCAGATCAACTGCAAGCTAACATCAGATCAGCTGCAAGCTAACATCAGATCAACCGGAGGCCAACATCAGATCAACTGCAAGCTAACATCAGATCAACCGGAGGCTAACATCAGATCAACTGCAAGCTAACATCAGATCAACCGGAGGCTAACATCAGATCAACTGCAAGCTGATATCAGATCAAATGCCGCGTACATCAGATCAGCTATAAGCTAAGATCAGATCACTTCTGCTGTTTCAAAATATCTAAGACAAGCTACTCGAGAAGTCTGAAGGAGTACAGTCAACAATATGACATGGCAAGCAAGTTGCAACTTAAAAAGGTTGAAAATGGATTATATGAATCTTGAGCCGCCTTCCGTGTAAGATATGCTGACACACCGCACGTAGGGCACAGTTTTTCTTCTGGGAAAAGAAACGGGCAGATGAGTAGGTGTGGTAGGCACAACAACTGTAGAATGCAGGATAAAACAAAAGGGAGGAAAAACCCTAAAAGGCAGTAGGCACAAGAAGAAAGAGAGGGAGTGTGATGAGCAGAAGCCAAGGTGTGTGCTGAACAGAACGAAACCGAGAAAAGGGAGGAGAAAAAGAGTGAGAGCAGAAAAAGATGATATGAAAAATACAAGAGAGAAAGAAACAGTCTGCTGCACAAGGAGAAGCTGAAGCATTGGAGAGGCAGAAGTCAAGGAGAAGAAGAAGCTGAGGAGGAGCAGAATCGGGAGAACTGACCCTGAGATTGCAGCTTCAGGTGGTAAGCCTAGAACACTATCAAACGTCTTTCATTAAGTGATTTTGAAAGATATTTGTGTAGAAAAGGCAGTACAATAGAGATTTATATGTTGTTGTTTTAGTTGATGAACCTGTAGAGGTAGTGAACCTCAATGTGTTGAGCAGTGAGCTCTTGTTTATGTTGCTTATGGTCAGTGAGGCCAGAGCTGAAGGATTCTGTGATAGTGAAGATTGACAGGAGTGAATCTGTCCGTGGATGTAGATCATTTGATCGAACCACGTAAAAATCCCCCGTGCACATTTACTGCTTTGAGTGTGTCTTGACTGGTGTGGTGTTATCAAACTGTAAGCTTGAACAGGAGTGTCATGGTTGTGTAAGTAAACCCTCCTTGAGTGATTGAATTGATCTGATCTCTTCCTTGGTTGATCTGATGTCTTCCTTGGTTGATCTGATCTGCCAACAGTCCATCTAAGCCAACACGTGAGTTCAACAATAAGCTCTAACTGAGCTAACATTTGAGAGGGAATCCTTTAGTTGAGAGAAAAAATTGATAGAGTGTTGATTCACCCCCCCCTCTCAACACTTGACACGATCCAACAATTGGTATCAGAGCGAGGTTTGCTTTTGTCAAGTGATTGTTGAAACTTAGAACCAGCAGTAGTAATGGAGAATCAAGCAACAACTGTTAAGGGAGTTCCTTATTTCAGTGGCCAAAATTTCCAGTTATGGAAGAAGAGAATGAGTGCTTATCTCTTAGCACAAGGCTTACAAGTACAAAGAGTAGTCTTGCATGGATTTACACCAACCGTAGATGAGGAGAATCCTACAGCTGCAGAAATTAGAAACTTAGAAGCTGATGGAAAGGCAAGGAATGCTCTATATGCAGCTCTGTCAGAAAAAGAGAACTTTAAAGTTATAGACTGTGTTACTGCTCATGAAATATGGATTAAACTGATTAATATTCATGAGGGAGACCTCAAGGTTAAGGAGGCAAAATTGCAGGTTCTTAGAAGTAAGTTTGAAGGTCTTAAGATGGGAGAAGGTGAAAACATTGAGGACTTTCTAAACAGAGTTGTTGAATTAGTTAGCTCAATGAGGGGTCTGGGTGAGAGTGTTGGAGATTCCAATATAGTTAAAAAGGTTCTTAGATCCCTACCAGCAAGATATGATTCTAAGGTCTCTGCTATAGAGGAGAGGGACCTAGATAAAGTGACATTAGATGAGCTACAAAGCACCCTTGTAGCATATGAAATGAGGATTTCAAATTCAAAGGAGGAGACGTCAAAGGCAGTCAAGGAGATAGCATTTAAAGCAAAACACTCAAGGAAGCTAAAGGAGGAAAGCAGTGAAGATGAAGCAGCAGACAGTGATCTTGAAAGAATGATGGTGCTGATTTCAAGGAGTTTCAGAGGCCAGACTGGAAAGTACAAGGGAAAGTTGCCCTTAAAATGCTTCAATTGTGGCAAAATAGGCCACTTTGCAAGCAAGTGCTTCATGAAGAACAAGAGAACAGAAGATGAGGAAGCTGACAAGCCATCAGACAGGTGGCCGGAGCAGAAAGGAAAGAAGAAGATGAGCTTCAAATCAAGAAAAGGGAAAGCTTACAGAAAACGGAGCTACCTGAGCAAGAAGAAAAATGATAGCTCTGAGGAGGATGAAGAGACTGATGTCTCAGACAGTGAAGATGAGTCTGAAGCTGAAGAGGAGACTCTCATGGTGATGAAATCTTCAACTGTTTCATTAAAGGAGGATGCTGAACTAGAGAACCAATCAGCTGATGATGAAGAAGTGGATCTAGAGGAAGAACTGGAGTTTGCATACAACAAGATAGAGGAGCAGAAGAGATTGCACAAGAAGACAATGAAGACAATGAAGGAGATGGAAAAGGTCATCTTGAGCAGTCAAGAAGAAAACTCAATACTGGAGAATAGAGTAACTGAATTGGAGCAGGAACTGATTCTCATGCAAAATGAAGCTGAGGTTCACAAAAATTGTACAAGAGAAAAGATGGAACTTCAAAAGACATGTGAAACCTTGGTAGAAAAGCTAGATGCCACCACTGCCGAACTAGAGGATGCAACAAGAAAGATAGAAGATCTGCTGTCTCAACAAACTGTGTTCAAAGCTGAAGAAATGACTGATGGAACTACTGTAGAATCAAAATTGAAAGGAAAGCTGGAGTTTAAGTCAAGCAAAACTGAGCCTGGTGAATTCTCAAGGAGCAAAGAAGTGGCTGCAAAAACTGAAGAAGCCACAAGGAAGTTAGATGAGTGCCTCAGCAAGCAGAGATCTTATTCAGAAGGGAAGAAAGGTCTTGGTTATGAAGGAGATCAAAAATTAGAAGGACAACCAGCTGCAACAACCAAGAAGACTGTTACCTTTGTCAAAGAAGGTTCAATTTGTGTTGCTGGTGTAAAGGCAGGAACTAGTTTTGTTGATGCTAAGAAGATGGAAATTTCTAATGGATCAAGAAAGTCTACTGAGCAAAATGAAAGACTGCAGGAGCTGAGGGGGAGACAATCTATGTATCAAAGAAGCCTGCTCAAAAGTAGAAGGCTGATTGCTGGAGTATGTTTCACCTGTGGAGAATCAGGTCACTATGCAGCAAATTGCTGGAGGAAGGCATTCTGGAGATTTGGAGGAAGAACAATGCAGTCAAGAGGATGGAATAGGAAAGAGTATTATCATCAAAGAAGCCTAAGTGCTTCAAGAAGGATCCCTGAAGCTGAAATCAGAAAAGGCCATATCATACAACCTGGAGAAGTGTATCAGAAATTGAATGTCTGGTGCAGATGCAGATTGCCAAATGAGAGAAGCAAGTGGTCTGAAGGAGTGAATAGCAGGAGAGCTCAGCCACTGCAACAAGCTACAAATAGAAGAAACTTTGCAGCAGATTACACAAGAAGAAATCAGTCTCTAATGCAGCCACTTAATCTGAGAAACAGATTTCAAATTTTTGAAGGGTTAGAAGAGAATGATCACTGGAGCTGCAGCAGGAGCAATCAGAGATTGAATGAACAGCAAGGCATACCAGCAGCAAGAAAAATTTGGAGGAAGAAGCACAGATTTGAAGAAGCTTGCATTGCTGAAGTTGCACTTAAAACAAAAGCTAAGGAAGCCCAATGGATCATTGACAGTGGGTGCACAAGCCATATGACTGGAGACAAAACTCTACTGAGAAACACAAAAGAAGTTGAAAGAGGGTTTGTCAAGTTTGCAGATAAGAGTGGGTTAAAGATCAAGGCTGTTGGAGAAGCCACCATTGGATCAGAAAAGTTCAAATCTAAGGAGGTGCTGTTTGTAGAAGGGCTGAAGTACAACTTGCTGAGTGTAAGACAACTGTGTGACAAGGGTTTCAAAGTAGATTTCTCAAAAAATGGCTGTTTCATCAAAGACTGCAAGACTGGAGAAATCATGGCCAAAGGAATAAGAGACAACAAGGATTTGTACCTCATAGATGTGAAGGAAAAGTTGTGCATGCTAAGCAAAATGGATGAAAATACGCTTTGGCATTGCAGGCTTGGACATTTAAATCAAAAGAGCATGAGAAGCCTGGTGAAGTGCAATGCAGTGTTAAACCTACCTGTACTAAAGAGGGACAACAGCACTTGTGACTCATGCCAAAAAGGGAAATTTGCAAAACTTTCTCACAAGTCCAATGAGCATAGAACCTCTAAGCCATTGGAGCTAGTTCACACTGATGTATGTGGACCAATGAAAAGAAAAGGTACAGGTAAAGAGATGTATTTCATTCTTTTTGTGGATGACTTCACTAGGATGATGTGCATCATGCACATGAAGCAAAAGAGTGAAGCCTTCAACTGCTTCAAAAGATTTCAAAAACTGGCAGAAAACCAGCATGGAAGGAAGATCAAAGTTTTGAGATCAGATAATGGAGGAGAGTTTACCTCGCAGGAATTTGAAGAATACTTGGAGGAAATGGGAATCAAACATCAAGTCTCAAGTCCTCACACTCCCCAGCAAAATGGAGTTGTAGAGAGGAAAAATAGAAGTGTGATTGAGATGGCAAGAACCATGCTGTTGGAGCACAATACTCCAAAGCACTTCTGGAAGGAAGCCACAATGGCAGCTGTGCATGTACAAAATAGAACCATGTTGAGGCCGAACACTGAAAAGACACCATATGAACTTTGGTATGGTCACAAGCCAAATGTGAAGTACTTTAGAGTTTTTGGCAGCAAATGCTTCATCAAGAACAAGGAGCAAAGCCTTGGAAAATTTGAAGAGAGGGCTGATGAGGGCATTTTCCTTGGTTACTCAAATAAGAGCAAGGCTTACAAGGTTTATAACAAGAGGCTGGATAAGATTATGGAAAGCTATGATGTGAAAGTGGTTGAGGAAGTCAAGATGAAAGCCACTGATCCTGAAAATTTTCTGGATCACTTAGATGACTTAGAGAGCCAAGATGAGGCAGACCTGGAGCTGAAATCAGCTACTGAGGAGACTGATGCAGAAGGATCAGAGACAGAAGTTACAGAAGGCCAGGAAAGAGCAAAAAGAAAGTACAACAAGAGAATTGACAAGATGCCTATCATTGGAGACCCCAAAGCTCCAGTAAGAACAAGAAGGCAACTGAAAAGTATGGTTGCAACTGCCCTACTGTCTCAAGTTGAGCCAAGGTCAATAGAGGAAGCCCTGGAGGACCAGTCATGGCTGCAAGCTATGAATGAAGAGCTGGATCAAATTGAGAAAAACCAAACTTGGGAGCTCGTGGATAGGCCAGCAAACAAAAATGTGATAGGCACAAAATGGGTGTTCAGGAACAAGTTGAATGAGGAAGGAAAGGTTGTAAAGAATAAGGCAAGGCTTGTGTGCAAAGGATACTCTCAAATTGAAGGAGTAGATGTGGATGAAACCTTTGCCCCAGTAGCAAGGCTTGAAGCCATAAGAATGTTTTTGGCAGTGGCTTCAGCAAGGAGTTATAAGGTCTTCCAAATGGATGTTAAATCTGCCTTCTTGAATGGAAATCTGGAAGAAGAAGTGTACATTGAGCAACCGGATGGTTTTCTAGTTTGTGAAGATGAAAACAAGGTGTGCAGGCTCAAAAAGGCACTGTATGGATTAAAACAAGCCCCAAGAGCATGGTACTCAAGGCTGGACAGTTACCTGAAGAATCTGAATTTCAGAAAAAGTTGCATAAATAGCAATCTATATGTCCTTGATGGAAAGGGTGGACAGTTAATAGCCATAGTCTATGTTGATGACATAATATTTGGAGGAGATAAGGAGCAGCTGTGCCATGAATTTGCTAGAAAGATGCAAGAAGAGTTTGAAATGTCCATGATAGGAGAGCTATCATTTTTCCTTGGACTACAGATTCATCAAAAAGCAACTGGAATTTTTATCTCTCAAACCAAGTATACCAAAGAAGTGCTGAAGAAATTTGGTATGACTGATGCTAAGCCAATGTCTACACCCATGGCAACTAACTGCAAGCTGAGCAAGGATGAAATAGGAGCTGAAGCTGATCAAAGTCTATACAGAAGCATGATAGGAAGCTTATTGTACTTAACAGCAACAAGGCCTGATATTACCTTTGCTGTCTGCCAAGCTGCTAGATACCAGGCAAACCCAAAGAGTTCTCATATGATTGCACTAAAGAGGGTGCTAAGATACTTGCAAGGGACAGTAGATTATGGTCTGTGGTATGCAAGGAAAGGAAGCTTGGGATTAAGAAGCTTCACTGATGCTGATTGGGCAGGGAATGTTGATGACAGGAGATCCACTTCAGGAGGAGTATTCTTTCTTGGAAATAGATGTGTGAGCTGGTTAAGCAAAAAGCAAGAAAGTATAGCCTTAAGCACTGCTGAAGCTGAGTACATAGCAGCAACCAAGGCATGCACTCAAGCTATATGGATGAGATCTGAACTGCAAAATCTTAAAGAAGAAGTTCCCCTGCCACTGATAATTCTTTGTGACAACAAAAGTGCCATTGATTTGTCAAAGAATTCAGTCCAGCACTCGAGAGCCAAACATATAGAAATCAAGTATCACTTCATAAAGGACAAGGTTGAGAAAGGAGAAATTATGCTAGAGTATGTTCCCACAGCTAAACAAATAGCTGATGTAATGACAAAGCCTCTTCCAGCCGAGATGTTTGAAATTTTGAGGATGCAAATGGGAGTGCAGTCCTCCTTCTCATGCTGAATCAGTTGAGCATCCCCAAATCCCTTTGAAATTGGTTGTCAAAGGGGGAGAGATAGTCGCAGCATGCAGGGGGAGCTTACTATGTAGAAGAATAAGGTTCAGGGGGAATAAGGTTCAGGGGGAGCTTAGCACTGAGTTGACTGATTGGCTGCAAATGTGGTTGCCAACAATTCCAAAGGGGGAGATTGTTGAGCCATTGGAGCTGCTACAATGAACAATTCCAAAGGGGGAGATTGTTGAGCCATTGGAGCTGCTACAATGAAGCTTTCTTAGCCTTTACTAAAGTCCAATGTTGTGTTGTAATTGTTGCAACCACATTGTGACAAATCTGTGAATTACTAAGGCAATAATGGACTGAGTTCATGAGGATTGAAAGCATTTTATCTGGACAAAATCTCAGCAAGAAGCCGATGAATAAACTGAAGTGCCAAAATGAGAAGGAAGTGTACTGTTGGCATATCAGATCAAAGGCTGCACAGATCAGATCAAGTTACGCGCACAGCAGATCAAAGGCTGCACAGACAAGTTACGCGCACATCAGATCAAAGGCTGCACAGATCAGATCAAGTTACGCGCACAGCAGATCAAAGGCTGCACAGACAAGTTACGCGCACATCAGATCAAAGGCTGCTCAGATCAGATCAAGTTACGCGCACATCAGATCAAAGGCTGCACAGACAAGTTACGCGCACATCAGATCAAAGGCCACACAGATCAGATCAAGGGAAGTGAAGATCAGATCAAATGCAGTGCGTATCAGATCAAAGGAAGTGAAGATCAGATCAAATGCAGTGCGCATCAGATCAAAGGACAGTGCGTATCAGATCAACGGAAGTAAAGATCAGATCAAATTCTCAAGGGATTGCTCAGCAGCTTGGTTTCACAGAAGCAAGGCAAGTCAGCAACAAAACATATTTGCAGCAGAAGAGAACAACTCAAGGCTGGAGAGCTGGAGCAGACACCTAAGAAGCTGAAGTCAAGGACGGCTAGTGAATCACACCTCAAACGCGCGACTCTAAAAGTCTCTCAAAGATTCAGAAGACGCAGGAGCATCATGTTGAAGTATCTAGCAATCCTGTGAGCGAGCAGAAATACAAAAGAATCAAGCAGTGCCCGATCAGAAGAACTGCAGGAGCTACATGGATGGTTCTGAGTTGCTGGACAGAACGTTGTGACATGAAGGCTAACATCAGATCAACTGCAAGCTAACATCAGATCAACCGGAGGCTAACATCAGATCAACTGCAAGCTAACATCAGATCAGCTGCAAGCTAACATCAGATCAACCGGAGGCCAACATCAGATCAACTGCAAGCTAACATCAGATCAACCGGAGGCTAACATCAGATCAACTGCAAGCTAACATCAGATCAACCGGAGGCTAACATCAGATCAACTGCAAGCTGATATCAGATCAAATGCCGCGTACATCAGATCAGCTATAAGCTAAGATCAGATCACTTCTGCTGTTTCAAAATATCTAAGACAAGCTACTCGAGAAGTCTGAAGGAGTACAGTCAACAATATGACATGGCAAGCAAGTTGCAACTTAAAAAGGTTGAAAATGGATTATATGAATCTTGAGCCGCCTTCCGTGTAAGATATGCTGACACACCGCACGTAGGGCACAGTTTTTCTTCTGGGAAAAGAAACGGGCAGATGAGTAGGTGTGGTAGGCACAACAACTGTAGAATGCAGGATAAAACAAAAGGGAGGAAAAACCCTAAAAGGCAGTAGGCACAAGAAGAAAGAGAGGGAGTGTGATGAGCAGAAGCCAAGGTGTGTGCTGAACAGAACGAAACCGAGAAAAGGGAGGAGAAAAAGAGTGAGAGCAGAAAAAGATGATATGAAAAATACAAGAGAGAAAGAAACAGTCTGCTGCACAAGGAGAAGCTGAAGCATTGGAGAGGCAGAAGTCAAGGAGAAGAAGAAGCTGAGGAGGAGCAGAATCGGGAGAACTGACCCTGAGATTGCAGCTTCAGGTGGTAAGCCTAGAACACTATCAAACGTCTTTCATTAAGTGATTTTGAAAGATATTTGTGTAGAAAAGGCAGTACAATAGAGATTTATATGTTGTTGTTTTAGTTGATGAACCTGTAGAGGTAGTGAACCTCAATGTGTTGAGCAGTGAGCTCTTGTTTATGTTGCTTATGGTCAGTGAGGCCAGAGCTGAAGGATTCTGTGATAGTGAAGATTGACAGGAGTGAATCTGTCCGTGGATGTAGATCATTTGATCGAACCACGTAAAAATCCCCCGTGCACATTTACTGCTTTGAGTGTGTCTTGACTGGTGTGGTGTTATCAAACTGTAAGCTTGAACAGGAGTGTCATGGTTGTGTAAGTAAACCCTCCTTGAGTGATTGAATTGATCTGATCTCTTCCTTGGTTGATCTGATGTCTTCCTTGGTTGATCTGATCTGCCAACAGTCCATCTAAGCCAACACGTGAGTTCAACAATAAGCTCTAACTGAGCTAACATTTGAGAGGGAATCCTTTAGTTGAGAGAAAAAATTGATAGAGTGTTGATTCACCCCCCCCTCTCAACACTTGACACGATCCAACACTGACACCAGACTCAACAACGCAACAAGGACCAATCGTAACATTAGTTCCGATCAAGAAACCCTCTCTGATTTTGTCAGTGTCATACACAAGAACATTTCCAACTATTTGAGCTCCAGAAGCGAGTTTTCAAAATGATGCGTTCCTTAATGAGTCGAGATTGTATATGAATCCAGTAATGTGATCCCTTGGCTATCCATTGTCCAATTTTGGCTGTCTCATAAAATTAAATTTGTTTATGTACAAAAACATATATAAGAATGAAAAAATTTAAAAATAATACATAATGAAGAAAAAAATTTTCTTAAACATATTGGACGAGAAGTAAGAAAAAAAATAGAAAAGTAAGGGAAGAATGAAATTACTAAGTAAATGAAAAAGAAGTACAGTAGTTGTTTGGAGATGGGACATGTGCGTGCGTTTACGCGTGCGATAATGGGGTGGGTTTTTTATTTTAATTTTATATTAAATAGGATAACAACCCAATAAATAGTATCAATAAAACCAACACATGCTATTAGTTCGATATTAGTTGAATCGATATCTTATTTCATAATATTTTTTACGATTTTCTTAACACTAAGAATTAATATCGCATTTACTTACTTTCTATTTTTTATTATTTCTCACTAAAAGAATATATTATAATGTCTAAAAAGAATATATAATTAAAGTTGTTACGGTTCAGATGTAGTAATGTAGTTCGTGATGTTTTATGTTACGGTTACGTTGATTCCAGGCTTCTTTTGTGTGTAATCATATGTACCTCTTCTTTTGTCATAAAAATACAAATCTTCACCGCATAGAGCTATAATGGCAGCAACGGTTTTTCTGACCAATTTATATATATATATATATATTAATGCCTACATAAGAATAATTTTGTTATTATATTATTTTAATTAAAAAATTAAATTATTTTTTTGAAACGTAGGACGTTTTTATCTGAAATATTTATTGAAAAATCATGCACAAAAACTTATTTAATTTAGCATTTTAAACGATGTTATTGTAACATTTATTATAAAATCCTATAGTATAACTAGCAAAGAAAAAAAATAAACACAAAATTTTATAAGCAATACCTTCAAAAGTACATTCATTGTTTTTGTTGCTCACATTCTCAATTTCTTAAATATCTTAAATAAATAATTATATCTCTAAGGTGGATTATGGGCAATAATCTTAACCTTAATTGCATATAAAAAAATAATGATACATTTAATAATAAGTTTGGTAATTTTGTTTCTCCATGAATTGTTGTAAAAATGAATACAAAATAGTGATTCTTATTTTTTAATATTTTGGGAGGTGAAATAGTCGACTGTAGTGGGATGTTCTTTGGCGGACGGCCATGGCACGACTGCAAATAATATTTTTTTAATTTTTTTAACCATTTAAAAATATCTTTTTATATCATAATTGCGCCATATCAACTTCAATATTTGAATATATCAAGAAAAATAATAATTTTCTTTTGTGACACCATTGAAGTGATTTAATTGTTGACATCGAAAAATTTAAACGTGAAAGAGAAGTATTTGGCTCAGAAACAAAACCAATAAAAAAAAGACAACGATATTAACAATTTGCACACACCACAATAATTAACAACATGAAACAAACATAGCCGGCAGCACCGAGCTTCACATTACTATCTCGGGCTTCAGAATGCTGGATTTGATATCTTTATAAGGAAAAACTACGCCTCCATTGTTTAAATGCATATCTCATCACAGACATGAACATCTCTTCCAGGATGGTCATGTTTTCAACCCGAGTGTACTGGCCGATAGTTGAATGCCAGCCAATTATGCTCCTGCTCATGCATACGAGTTCTTTTATTCACACGCCCAACATAACTGTGCACTAGGAAAGTCTGACACTAGACTCAACAACGCAACACGGACCAATCGTAACATTAGTTCCGATCAAGAAACCCTCTCTGATTTTGTCAGTGTCATACACAAGAACATTTCCAACTATGTGAGCTCCAGAAGCTAGTTTTCAAAATGATGCGTTCTTCAATGAGTCGAGATTGAATATGAATCCAGTAATGTGATCCCTTGGCTATCCATTGTCCAATTTTGGCTGTCTCATAAAATTAAATTTGTTTATGTATAAAAACATATATAAGAATGAAAGAAATTTAAAAATAATACATAATTGAGAAAAAAAATTTCTTAAACATATTTGACGAAAAGTAAGAAAAAAAATGGAAAAGTAAGGGAAGAATAAAATTACTAAGTAAATGAAAAAGAAGTACAGTAGTTGTTTGGAGATGGGACATGTGCGTGCGTTTACGCGTGCGATAATGGGGTGGCTTTTTTTATTTTAATTTTATATTAAATAGGATAACAACTCAATAAATAGTATCGACAAAACCAACATATGCTATTAGTTCGATATTAGTTGAATCGATATCTTATTTCATAATATTTTTTACGATTTTATTAACACTAAGAATTAATATCGCATTTACTTACTTTCTATTTTTTATTATTTCTCACTAAAAGAATATATTATAATGTCTAAAAAGAATATATAATTAAAGTTGTTACGGTCCAGATTTAGTAATGTAGTTCGTGAAGATTTATGTTACGGTTACGTTGATTCCAGACTTCTTTTGTGTGTAATCATATGTACCTCTTATTTTGTCATAAAAATACAAATCTTCACCGTATGGAGCTATAATGGCAGCAACGGTTTTTCTCACCAATATATATTTTAATGCCTAAATAAGAATAATTTTGTTATTATATTATTTTAATTCAAAAATTAAATTATTTTTTTGAAACGTAGGACGTTTTTATCTGAAATATTTATTTAAAAATCATGCACAAAAACTTATTTAATTTAGCATTTTAAACGATGTTATTGTAACATTTATTATAAAATCCTATAGTATAACTAGCAAAGAAAAAAAATAAACACAAAATTTTATAAGCAATACCTTCAAAAGTACATTCATTGTTTTTGTTGCTCACATTCTCAATTTGTTAAATATCTTAAATAAATAATTATATCTCAAAGGTGGATTCTGGGCAATAATTTTAAGCTTAATTGCATATAAAAAAATAATGATACATTTAATAATAAGTTTGGTAATTTTGTTTCTCCATGAATTGTTGTAAAAATGAATACAAAATTGTGATTCTTATTTTTTAATATTTTTGGAGGTGAAACAGTCGACTGTAGTGGGATGTTCTTTGGCGGACGGCCATGGCACAACTACAAATAATATTTTTTTAAATATTTTTGACCATTTAAAAATATCTTCTTATATCATAAGTGCGTCATATCAACTTCAATATTTGACTATATCAAGAAAAATAATAATTTTTTTTTGTGACACCATTGAAGTGATTTAATTGTTGACATTGAAAAATTTAAACGTGACAGAGAAGTATTTGGCTCAGAAACAAAAACAAAAAAAAAATACAACGATATTAACAATATGCACACACCACAATAATTAACGCATGAAACAAACATACCCGGCAACACCGAGCTTCACATTACTATCTCGGGCTTCAGAATGCTTGATTTGATATCTTTCTGAGGAAAAACTACGCCTCCATTGTTTAAATGCATATCCCATCGCAGGCATGAACATCTCTTCCAGGATGGTCATGTTTTCTACCCGAGTCTACTGGCCGACAGTTGAATGCCAGCCTATTATGCTGCTGCTGATGCATGCGAGTTCTTTTCTTCGCACGCCCAACATAACTGTGCACTAGAAAAGTCTGACACCCGACTCAACAACGCAACAAGGACCAATCGTAACATTAGTTCCGATCAAGAAACCCTCTCTGATTTTGTCAGTGTCATACACAAGAACATTTCCAACTATGTGAGCTCCAGAAGCTAGTTTTCAAAATGATGCGTTCTTCAATGAATCGAGATTGAATATGAATCCAGTAATGTGATCCATTGGCTATCCATTGTCCAATTTTGGCTGTTTCATAAAATTAAATTTGTTTATGTATAAAAACATATATAAGAATGAAAAAAATTTAAAAATAATACATAATTGAGAAAAAAAATTTCTTAAACATATTGGACGAAAAGTAAGAAAAAAATTGGAAAAGTAATGGAAGAATGAAATTACTAAGTAAATGAAAAAGAAGTACAGTAGTTGTTTGGAGATGGGACATGTGCGTGCATTTACGCGTGCGATAATGGGGTGGCTTTTTTATTTTAATTTTATATTAAATAGGATAACAACTCAATAAATAGTATCGACAAAACCAACATATGCTATTAGTTCGATATTAGTTGAATCGATATCTTATTTCATAATATTTTTTACGATTTTATTAACACTAAGAATTAATATCGCATTTACTTACTTTCTATTTTTCATTATTTCTCACTAAAAGAATATATTATAATGTCTAAAAAGAATATATAATTAAAGTTGTTACGGTCCAGATTTAGTAATGTAGTTCGTGAAGTTTTATGTTACGGTTACGTTGATTCCAGACTTCTTTTGTGTGTAATCATATGTACCTCTTCTTTTGTCATAAAAATACAAATCTTCACCGTATAGAGCTATAATGGCAGCAACGGTTTTTCTCACCAATATATATATATATTTTAATGCCTACATAAGAATAATTTTGTTATTAAATTATTTTAATTCAAAAATTAAATTATTTTTTTGAAACGTATGACGTTTTTATCTGAAATATTTATTTAAAAATCATGCACAAAAACTTATTTAATTTAGCATTTTAAACGATGTTATTGTAACATTTATTATAAAATCCTCTAGTATAACTAGCAAACAAAATAAATAAACACAAAATTTTATAGGCAATACCTTCAAAAGTACATTCATTGTTTTTGTTGCTCACATTCTCAATTTCTTAAATATCTTAAATAAATAATTAGATCTCTAATGTGGATTCTGGCAAGAATCTTAACCTTAATTGCATATAAAATTATAATGATATATTTAATAATAAGTTTGATAATTTTGTTTCTCCATGAATTGTTGTAAAAATGAATACAAAATTGTGATTCTTATTTTTTAATATTTTGTGAGGTGAAACAGTCGACTGTAGTGGGATGTTCATTGGCAGACGGCCATGGCACGGCTGCAAATAATATTTTTTTAAATTTTTTTAACCATTTAAAAATATCTTTTTATATCATAAGTGCGCTATATCAACTTCAATATTTGATTATATCAAGAAAAATAATAATTTTCTTTTGTGACACCATTGAAGTGATTTAATTGTTGACATCAAAAAATTTAAACGTGACAGAGAAGTATTTGGCTCAGAAACAAAAACAATAAAAAAAAGACAACGATATTAACAATTTGCACACACCACAATAATTAACAACATGAAACAAACATAGCCGGCAGCACCGAGCTTCACATTACTATCTCGGGCTTCAGAATGCTAGATTTGATATCTTTATAAGGAAAAACTACGCCTCCATTGTTTAAATGCATATCTCATCGCAGATATGAACATCTCTTCCAGGATGGTCATGTTTTCAACCCGAGTCTACTGGCAGACCGTTGAGTGCCAGCCAATTATGCTGCTGCTGATGCATGCGAGTTCTTTTATTCACAAGCCCAACATAACTGTGCACAAGGAAAGTCTGACACCAGACTCAACAACGCAACAAGGACCAATCGTAACATTAGTTCCGATCAAGAAACCCTCTCTGATTTTGTCAGTGTCATACACAAGAACATTTCCAACTATTTGAGCTCCAGAAGCGAGTTTTCAAAATGATGCGTTCCTTAATGAGTCGAGATTGAATATGAATCCAGTAATGTGATCCCTTGGCTATCCATTGTCCAATTTTGGCTGTCTCATAAAATTAAATTTGTTTATGTATAAAAACATATATAAGAATGAAAAAATTTAAAAATAATACATAATGAAGAAAAAAATTTTCTTAAACATATTGGACGAGAAGTAAGAAAAAAAATAGAAAAGTAAGGGAAGAATGAAATTACTAAGTAAATGAAAAAGAAGTACAGTAGTTGTTTGGAGATGGGACATGTGCGTGCGTTTACGCGTGCGATAATGGGGTGGGTTTTTTTATTTTAATTTTATATTAAATTGGATAACAACCCAATAAATAGTATCAATAAAACCAACACATGCTATTAGTTCGATATTAGTTGAATCGATATCTTATTTCATAATATTTTTTACGATTTTATTAACACTAAGAATTAATATCGCATTTACTTACTTTCTATTTTTTATTATTTCTCACTAAAAGAATATATTATAATGTCTAAAAAGAATATATAATTAAAGTTGTTACGGTTCAGATGTAGTAATGTAGTTCGTGATGTTTTATGTTACGGTTACGTTGATTCCAGGCTTCTTTTGTGTGTAATCATATGTACCTCTTCTTTTGTCATAAAAATACAAATCTTCACCGCATAGAGCTATAATGGCAGCAACGGTTTTTCTGACCAATTTATATATATATATATATTAATGCCTACATAAGAATAATTTTGTTATTATATTATTTTAATTAAAAAATTAAATTATTTTTTTGAAACGTAGGACGTTTTTATCTGAAATATTTATTGAAAAATCATGCACAAAAACTTATTTAATTTAGCATTTTAAACGATGTTATTGTAACATTTATTATAAAATCCTATAGTATAACTAGCAAAGAAAAAAAATAAACACAAAATTTTATAAGCAATACCTTCAAAAGTACATTCATTGTTTTTGTTGCTCACATTCTCAATTTCTTAAATATCTTAAATAAATAATTATATCTCTAAGGTGGATTATGGGCAATAATCTTAACCTTAATTGCATATAAAAAAATAATGATACATTTAATAATAAGTTTGGTAATTTTGTTTCTCCATGAATTGTTGTAAAAATGAATACAAAATTGTGATTCTTATTTTTTAATATTTTGGGAGGTGAAATAGTCGACTGTAGTGGGATGTTCTTTGGCGGACGGCCATGGCACTACTGCAAATAATATTTTTTTTAATTTTTTTAACCATTTAAAAATATCTTTTTATATCATAATTGCGCCATATCAACTTCAATATTTGAATATATCAAGAAAAATAATAATTTTCTTTTGTGACACCATTGAAGTGATTTAATTGTTGACATCGAAAAATTTAAACGTGAAAGAGAAGTATTTGGCTCATAAACAAAAACAATAAAAAAAAGACAACGATATTAACAATTTGCACACACCACAATAATTAACAACATGAAACAAACATAGCCGGCAGCACCGAGCTTCACATTACTATCTCGGGCTTCAGAATGCTGGATTTGATATCTTTATAAGGAAAAACTACGCCTCCATTGTTTAAATGCATATCTCATCGCAGACATGAACATCTCTTCCAGGATGGTCATGTTTTCAACCCGAGTGTACTGGCCGATAGTTGAATGCCAGCCAATTATGCTCCTGCTCATGCATACGAGTTCTTTTATGCACACGCCCAACATAACTGTGCACTAGGAAAGTCTGACACTAGACTCAACAACGCAACACGGACCAATCGTAACATTAATTCCGATCAAGAAACCCTCTCTGATTTTGTCAGTGTCATACACAAGAACATTTCCAACTATGTGAGCTCCAGAAGCTAGTTTTCAAAATGATGCGTTCTTCAATGAGTCGAGATTGAATATGAATCCAGTAATGTGATCCCTTGGCTATCCATTGTCCAATTTTGGCTGTCTCATAAAATTAAATTTGTTTATGTATAAAAACATATATAAGAATGAAAGAAATTTAAAAATAATACATAATTGAGAAAAAAATTTTCTTAAACATATTTGACGAAAAGTAAGAAAAAAAATGGAAAAGTAAGGGAAGAATAAAATTACTAAGTAAATGAAAAAGAAGTACAGTAGTTGTTTGGAGATGGGACATGTGCGTGCGTTTACGCGTGCGATAATGGGGTGGCTTTTTTTATTTTAATTTTATATTAAATAGGATAACAACTCAATAAATAGTATCGACAAAACCAACATATGCTATTAGTTCGATATTAGTTGAATCGATATCTTATTTCATAATATTTTTTACGATTTTATTAACACTAAGAATTAATATCGCATTTACTTACTTTCTATTTTTTATTATTTCTCACTAAAAGAATATATTATAATGTCTAAAAAGAATATATAATTAAAGTTGTTACGGTCCAGATTTAGTAATGTAGTTCGTGAAGTTTTATGTTACGGTTACGTTGATTCCAGACTTCTTTTGTGTGTAATCATATGTACCTCTTCTTTTGTCATAAAAATACAAATCTTCACCGTATGGAGCTATAATGGCAGCAACGGTTTTTCTCACCAATATATATTTTAATGCCTACATAAGAATAATTTTGTTATTATATTATTTTAATTCAAAAATTAAATTATTTTTTTGAAACGTAGGACGTTTTTATCTGAAATATATATTTAAAAATCATGCACAAAAACTTATTTAATTTAGCATTTTAAACGATGTTATTGTAACATTTATTATAAAATCCTATAGTATAACTAGCAAAGAAAAAAAATAAACACAAAATTTTATAAGCAATACCTTCAAAAGTACATTCATTGTTTTTGTTGCTCACATTCTCAATTTGTTAAATATCTTAAATAAATAATTATATCTCTAAGGTGGATTCTGGGCAATAATTTTAACCTTAATTGCATATAAAAAAATAATGATACATTTAATAATAAGTTTGGTAATTTTGTTTCTCCATGAATTGTTGTAAAAATGAATACAAAATTGTGATTCTTATTTTTTAATATTTTTGGAGGTGAAACAGTCGACTGTAGTGGGATGTTCTTTGGCGGACGGCCATGGCACGACTACAAATAATATTTTTTTAAATATTTTTGACCATTTAAAAATATCTTCTTATATCATAAGTGCGTCATATCAACTTCAATATTTGACTATATCAAGAAAAATAATAATATTTTTTTGTGACACCATTGAAGTGATTTAATTGTTGACATTGAAAAATTTAAACGTGACAGAGAAGTATTTGGCTCAGAAACAAAAAAAAAAAAAAAAAAAAAAATACAACGATATTAACAATATGCACACACCACAATAATTAACGCATGAAACAAACATACCCGGCAACACCGAGCTTCACATTACTATCTCGGGCATCAGAATGCTGGATTTGATATCTTTCTGAGGAAAAACTACGCCTCCATTGTTTAATTGCATATCCCATCGCAGGCATGAACATCTCTTCCAGGATGGTCATGTTTTCTACCCGAGTCTACTGGCCGACAGTTGAATGCCAGCCTATTATGCTGCTGCTGATGCATGCGAGTTCTTTTCTTCGCACGCCCAACATAACTGTGCACTAGAAAAGTCTGACACCCGACTCAACAACGCAACAAGGACCAATCGTAACATTAGTTCCGATCAAGAAACCCTCTCTGATTTTGTCAGTGTCATACACAAGAACATTTCCAACTATGTGAGCTCCAGAAGCTAGTTTTCAAAATGATGCGTTCTTCAATGAGTCGAGATTGAATATGAATCCAGTAATGTGATCCATTGGCTATCCATTGTCCAATTTTGGCTGTTTCATAAAATTAAATTTGTTTATGTATAAAAACATATATAAGAATGAAAAAAATTTAAAAATAATACATAATTGAGAAAAAAAATTTCTTAAACATATTGGACGAAAAGTAAGAAAAAAATTGGAAAAGTAATGGAAGAATGAAATTACTAAGTAAATGAAAAAGAAGTACAGTAGTTGTTTGGAGATGGGACATCTGCGTGCGTTTACGCGTACGATAATGGGGTGGGTTTTTTTATTTTAATTTTATATTAAATAGGATAACAACTCAATAAATAGTATCGACAAAACCAACATATGCTATTAGTTCGATATTAGTTGAATCGATATCTTATTTCATAATATTTTTTACGATTTTATTAACACTAAGAATTAATATCGCATTTACTTACTTTCTATTTTTTATTATTTCTCACTAAAAGAATATATTATAATGTCTAAAAAGAATATATAATTAAAGTTGTTACGGTCCAGATTTAGTAATGTAGTTCCTGAAGTTTTGTGTTACGGTTACGTTGATTCCAGACTTCTTTTGTGTGTAATCATATGTACCTCTTCTTTTGTCATAAAAATACAAATCAGCACCGTATAGAGCTATAATGGCAGCAACGGTTTTTCTCACCAATATATATATATATATATATTTTAATGCCTACATAAGAATAATTTTATTATTATATTATTTTAATTCAAAAATTAAATTATTTTTTTGAAACGTAGGACGTTTTTATCTGAAATATTTATTTAAAAATCATGCACAAAAACTTATTTAATTTAGCATTTTAAACGATGTTATTGTAACATTTATTATAAAATCCTATAGTATAACTAGCAAAGAAAAAAAATAAACACAAAATTTTATAAGCAATACCTTCAAAAGTACATTCATTGTTTTTGTTGCTCACATTCTCAATTTGTTAAATATCTTAAATAAATAATTATATCTCTAAGGTGGATTCTGGGCAATAATTTTAACCTTAATTGCATATAAAAAAATAATGATACATTTAATAATAAGTTTGGTAATTTTGTTTCTCCATGAATTGTTGTAAAAATGAATACAAAATTGTGATTCTTATTTTTTAATATTTTTGGAGGTGAAACAGTCGACTGTAGTGGGATGTTCTTTGGCGGACGGCCATGGCACGACCACAAATAATATTTTTTTTAAATATTTTTGACCATTTAAAAATATCTTCTTATATCATAAGTGCGTCATATCAACTTCAATATTTGACTATATCAAGAAAAATAATAATATTTTTTTGTGACACCATTGAAGTGATTTAATTGTTGACATTGAAAAATTTAAACGTGACAGAGAAGTATTTGGCTCAGAAACAAAAACAAAAAAAAAAAATACAACGATATTAACAATATGCACACACCACAATAATTAACGCATGAAACAAACATACCCGGCAACACCGAGCTTCACATTACTATCTCGGGCTTCAGAATGCTGGATTTGATATCTTTCTGAGGAAAAACTACGCCTCCATTGTTTAAATGCATATCCCATCGCAGGCATGAACATCTCTTCCAGGATGGTCATGTTTTCTACCCGAGTCTACTGGCCGACAGTTGAATGCCAGCCTATTATGCTGCTGCTGATGCATGCGAGTTCTTTTCTTCGCACGCCCAACATAACTGTGCACTAGAAAAGTCTGACACCCGACTCAACAACGCAACAAGGACCAATCGTAACATTAGTTCCGATCAAGAAACCCTCTCTGATTTTGTCAGTGTCATACACAAGAACATTTCCAACTATGTGAGCTCCAGAAGCTAGTTTTCAAAATGATGCGTTCTTCAATGAGTCGAGATTGAATATGAATCCAGTAATGTGATCCCTTGGCTATCCATTGTCCAATTTTGGCTGTCTCATAAAATTAAATTTGTTTATGTATAAAAACATATATAAGAATGAAAAAAATTTAAAAATAATACATAATTGAGAAAAAAAATTTCTTAAACATATTGGACGAAAAGTAAGAAAAAAATTGGAAAAGTAATGGAAGAATGAAATTACTAAGTAAATGAAAAAGAAGTACAGTAGTTGTTTGGAGATGGGACATCTGCGTGCGTTTACGCGTACGATAATGGGGTTGGTTTTTTTATTTTAATTTTATATTAAATAGGATAACAACTCAATAAATAGTATCGACAAAACCAACATATGCTATTAGTTCGATATTAGTTGAATCGATATCTTATTTCATAATATTTTTTACGATTTTATTAACACTAAGAATTAATATCGCATTTACTTACTTTCTATTTTTTATTATTTCTCACTAAAAGAATATATTATAATGTCTAAAAAGAATATATAATTAAAGTTGTTACGGTCCAGATTTAGTAATGTAGTTCATGAAGTTTTGTGTTACGGTTACGTTGATTCCAGACTTCTTTTGTGTGTAATCATATGTACCTCTTCTTTTGTCATAAAAATACAAATCAGCACCGTATAGAGCTATAATGGCAGCAATGGTTTTTCTCACCAATATATATATATATATTTTAATGCCTACATAAGAATAATTTTATTATTATATTATTTTAATTCAAAAATTAAATTATTTTTTTGAAACGTAGGACGTTTTTATCTGAAATATTTATTTAAAAATCATGCACAAAAACTTATTTAATTTAGCATTTTAAACGATGTTATTGTAACATTTATTATAAAATCCTATAGTATAACTAGCAAAGAAAAAAAATAAACACAAAATTTTGTAAGCAATACCTTCAAAAGTACATTCATTGTTTTTGTTGCTCACATTCTCAATTTGTTAAATATCTTAAATAAATAATTATATCTCTAAGGTGGATTCTGGGCAATAATCTTAACCTTAATTGCATATAAAAAAATAATGATACATTTAATAATAAGTTTGGTAATTTTGTTTCTCCATGAATTGTTTTAAAAATGAATACAAAATTGTGATTCTTATTTTTTAATATTTTGGGAGGTGAAACAGTCGACTGTAGCGGGATGTTCTTTGGCGGACGGCCATGGCACGACTACAAATAATATTTTTTTAAATATTTTTGACCATTTAAAAACATCTTCTTATATCATAAGTGCGTCATATCAACTTCAATATTTGATTATATCAAGAAAAATAATATTTTTTTTTTGTGACACCATTGAAGTGATTTAATTGTTGACATTGAAAAATTTAAACGTGACAGAGAAGTATTTGGCTCAGAAACAAAAACAAAAAAAAAAAAACAACGATATTAACAATATGCACACACCACAATAATTAACGCATGAAACAAACATAGCCGGCAACACCGAGCTTCACATTACTATCTCGGGCTTCAGAATGCTGGATTTGATATCTTTATGAGGAAAAACTACGCCTCCATTGTTTAAATGCATATCTCATCGCAGGCATGAACATCTCTTCCAGGATGGTCATGTTTTCAACCCGAGTCTACTGGCCGACAGTTGAATGCCAGCCTATTATGCTGCTGCTGCTGATACATGCGAGTTCTTTTATTCGCACGCCGAACATAACTGTGCACTAATAAAGTCTGACACCCGGCTCAACAACGCAACCAGGACAAATCGTAACATTAGTTCCGATCAAGAAACCCTCTCTGATTTTGTCAGTCTCACACACCAGAACATTTCCAACTTTGTGAGCTCCAGAAGCGAGTTTTCAAAATGATGAGTTCCTCAAGGAGTCGAGATTGAATATGAATCCAGTAATGTGATTCCTTGGCTATCCATTGTCCAATTTTGGCTGTCTCA
Organism: Knoxia roxburghii; assembly: GCA_030378225.1. Lineage (NCBI taxonomy): Eukaryota > Viridiplantae > Streptophyta > Magnoliopsida > Gentianales > Rubiaceae > Knoxia > Knoxia roxburghii. The sequence continues at coordinate 34,629,871 of CM059420.1, read as the reverse complement.
TAAAATTAAATTTGTTTATGTATAAAAACATATACAAGAATGAAAAAATTTAAAAATAATACATAATGGAGAAAAAAATTTTCTTAAATATATTGGACGAAAAGTAAGAAAAAAATATAAAAGTAAGGGAAGAATGAAATTGCTAAGTAAATGAAAAAGAAGTACAACAGTTTGGAGATGGGACACGTGCGTGCGTTTACGCGTGCGATATTGGGGTGGGTTTTTTTATTTTAATTTTATATTAAATAGGGTAACAACTCAATAAATAATATTGATAAAACCAACATATGCTATTAGTTCGATATTAGTTGAATCGATATCTTATTTCAAAATATTTTTTACGATTTTATTAACACTAAGAATTCATATCGCCTTTACTTACTTTCTATTTTTTATTATTTCTCACTAAAAGAATATATTATAATGTCTAAAAAGAATATATAATTAAATTTGTTACGGTCCAGATTTAGTAATGTAGTTCGTGAAGTTTTATGTTACGGTTACGTTGATTCCAGACTTCTTTTGTGTGTCATCATATGTACCTCTTCTTTTGTCATAAAAATACAAATCTTCACCGTATAGAGCTATAATGGCAGCAACGGTTTTTCTCACCAATATATATATATATATTTTAATGCCTACATAAGAATAATTTTGTTATTATCTTATTTTAATTCAAAAATTAAATTATTTTTTTGAAACGTAGGACGTTTTCATCTGAAATATTTATTTAAAAATCATGCACAAAAACTTATTTAATTTAGCATTTTAAACGATGTTATTGTAACATTTATTATAAAATCCTATAGTATAACTAGCAAAGAAAAAAAATAAACACAAAATTTTATAAGCAATACCTTCAAAAGTACATTCATTGTTTTTGTTGCTCACATTCTCAATTTGTTAAATATCTTAAATAAATAATTATATCTCTAAGGTGGATTCTGGCAATAATCTTAACCTTAATTGCATATAAAAATATAATGATACATTTAATAATAAGTTCGGTAATTTTGTTTCTCCATGAATTGTTTTAAAAATGAATACAAAATTGTGATTCTTTTTTAATATTTTGAGAGGTGAAACAGTCGACTGTAGTGGGATGTTCTTTGGCGGACGGCCAGGGCACGACTACAAATAATATTTATTTAAATATTTTTGACCATTTAAAAATATCTTCTTATATCATAAGTGCGTCATATCAACTTCAATATTTGATTATATCAAGAAAAATAATAATTTTTTTTGTGACACCATTGAAGTGATTTAATTGTTGACATTGAAAAATTTAAACGTGACAGAGAAGTATTTGGCTCAGAAACAAAAAAAAAAAAAAAACGATATTAACAATATGCACACACCACAATAATTAACAACATGAAACAATGATAGCCGGCAACACCGAGCTTCACATTACTATCTCGGGCTTCAGAAAGCTGGATTTGATATCTTTATGAGGAAAAACTACGCCTCCATTGTTTAAATGCATATCTCATCGCAGGCATGAACATCTCTTCCAGGATGGTCATGTTTTCAACCCGAGTCTACTGGCCGACAGTTGAATGCCAGCCTATTATGCTGCTGCTGCTGATACATGCGAGGTCTTTTATTCGCACGCCGAACATAACTGTGCACTAGGAAAGTCTGACACCCTGCTCAACCACGCAACCAGGACGAATCGTAACATTAGTTCCGATCAAGAAACCCTCTCTGATTTTGTCAGTGTCCTACACCAGAACATTTCCAACTATGTGAGCTCCAGAAGCTAGTTTTCAAAATGATGCGTTCTTCAATGAGTCGAGATTGAATATGAATCCAGTAATGTGATCCCTTGGCTATCCATTGTCCAATTTTGGCTGTCTCATAAAATTAAATTTGTTTATGTATAAAAACATATATAAGAATGAAAGAAATTTAAAAATAATACATAATGGAGAAAAAAAATTTCTTAAACATATTGGACGAAAAGTAAGAAAAAAATGGAAAAGTAAGGGAAGAATGAAATTACTAAGTAAATGAAAAAGAAGTACATTAGTTGTTTGGAGATGGGACATGTGCGTGCGTTTACGCGTGCGATAATGGGGTGGGTTTTTTTATTTTACTTTTATATTAAATAGGATAACAACTCAATAAATATTATCGACAAAACCAACATATGCTATTAGTTCGATATTAGTTGAATCGATATCTTATTTCAAAATATTTTTTGCGATTTTATTAACACTAAGAATTAATATCGCATTTACTTACTTTCTATTTTTTATTATTTCTCCCTAAAAGAATATATTATAATGTCTAAAAAGAATACATAATTAAATTTGTTACGGTCAAGATTTAGTAATGTAGTTCGTGAAGATTTATGTTACGGTTACGTTGATTCCAGACTTCTTTTGTGTGTCATCATATGTACCTCTTCTTTTGTCATAAAAATACAAATCTTCACCGTATAGAGCTATAATGGCAGCAACGGTTTTTCTCACCAATATATATATATATATATATATTTTAATGCCTACATAAGAATAATTTTGTTATGATATTATTTTAATTCAAAAATTAAATTATTTTTTTGAAACGTAGGACGTTTTTATCTGAAATATTTATTTAAAAATCATGCACAAAAACTTATTTAATTTAGCATTTTAAACGATGTTATTGTAACATTTATTATAAAATCCTATAGTATAACTAGCAAAGAAAAAAATAAACACAAAATTTTATAAGCAATACCTTCAAAAGTACATTCATTGTTTTTGTTGCTCACATTCTCAATTTGTTAAATATCTTAAATAAATAATTATATCTCTAAGGTGGATTCTGGCAATAATCTTAACCTTAATTGCATATAAAAAAATAATGATACACTTAATAATAAGTTTGGTAATTTTGTTTCTCCATGAATTGTTTTAAAAATGAATACAAAATTGTGATTCTTATTTTTTAATATTTTGAGAGGAGAAACAGTCGACTGTAGTGGGATGTTCTTTGGCGGACGGCCAGGGCACGACTACAAATAATATTTTTTTAAATATTTTTGACCATTTAAAAATATCTTCTTATATCATAAGTGCGTCATATCAACTTCAATATTTGATTATATCAAGAAAAATAATAATTTTTTTTTGTGACACCATTGAAGTGATTTAATTGTTGACATTGAAAAATTTAAACGTGACAGAGAAGTATTTGGCTCAGAAAAAAAAAAAAAAATACAACGATATTAACAATATGCACACACCACAATAATTAACGCATGAAACAAACATAGCCGGCAACACCGAGCTTCACATTACTATCTCGGGCTTCAGAAAGCTGGATTTGATATCTTTATGAGGAAAAACTACGCCTCCATTGTTTAAATGCATATCTCATCGCAGGCATGAACATCTCTTCCAGGATGGTCATGTTTTCAACCCGAGTCTACTGGCCGACAGTTGAATGCCAGCCTATTATGCTGCTGCTGCTGATACATGCGAGTTATTTTATTCGCACGCCGAACATAACTGTGCACTAGGAAAGTCTGACACCCGGCTCAACCACGAAACCAGGACCAATCGTAACATTAGTTCCGATCAAGAAACCCTCTCTGATTTTGTCAGTGTCCTACACCATAACATTTCCAACTATGTGAGCTCCAGAAGCGAGTTTTCAAAATGATGAGTTCCTCAAGGAGTCGAGATTGAATATGAATCCAGTAATGTGATCCCTTGGCTATCCATTGTCCAATTTGGGCTGTCTCATAAAATTAAATTTGTTTATGTATAAAAACATATATAAGAATGAAAAAATTTAAAAATAATACATAATGGAGAAAAAAATTTTCTTAAACATATTGGACGAAAAGTAAGAAAAAAAAATATAAAAGTAAGGGAAGAATGAAATTGCTAAGTAAATGAAAAAGAAGTACAACAGTTTGGAGATGGGACACGTGCGTTTACGCGTGCGATATTGGGGTGGGTTTTTTTATTTTAATTTTATATTAAATAGGGTAACAACTCAAGAAATAGTATCGATAAAACCAACATATGCTATTAGTTCGATATTAGTTGAATCGATATCTTATTTCATAATATTTTTTACGATTTTATTAACACTAAGAATTCATATCGCATTTACTTACTTTCTATTTTTTATTATTTCTCACTAAAAGAATATATTATAATGTCTAAAAAGAATATATAATTAAAGTTGTTACGGTCCAGATGTAGTAATGTAGTTCGTGAAGTTTTATGTTACGGTTACGTTGATTCCAGACTTCTTTTGTGTGTAATCATATGTACCTTTTCTTTTGCCATAAAAATACAAATCTTCACCGTATAGAGCTATAATGGCAGCAACGGTTTTCTCACCAATATATATATATATATTTTAATGCCTACATAAGAATAATTTTGTTATTATATTATTTTAATTCAAAAATTAAATTATTTTTTTGCAACGTAGGACGTTTTTATCTGAAATATTTATTTAAAAATCATGCACAAAAACTTATTTAATTTAGCATTTTAAACGATGTTATTGTAACATTTATTATAAAATCCTATAGTATAACTAGCAAAGAAAAAAAATAAACACAAAATTTTATAAGCAATACCTTCAAAAGTACATTCATTGTTTTTGTTGCTCACATTCTCAATTTCTTAAATATCTTAAATAAATAATTATATCTCTAAGGTGGATTATGGGCAACAATCTTAACCTTAATTGCATATAAAAAAATAATGATACATTTAATAATAAGTTTGGTAATTTTGTTTCTCCATGAATTGTTGTAAAAATGAATACAAAATTGTGATTATTATTTTTTAATATTTTGGGAGGTGAAACAGTCGACTGTAGTGGGATGTTCTTTGGCGGACGGCCATGGCACGACTACAAATAATATTTTTTTAAATATTTTTGACCATTTAAAAATATCTTCTTATATCATAAGTGCGTCATATCAACTTCAATATTTGATTATATCAAGAAAAATAATAATTTTTTTTTGTGACACCATTGAAGTGATTTAATTGTTGACATTGAAAAATTTAAACGTGACAGAGAAGTATTTGGCTCAGAAACAAAAACAAAAAAAAAATAGAACGATATTAACAATATGCACAACCACAATAATTAACGCATGAAACAAACATAGCCGGCAACACCGAGCTTCACATTACTATCCCGGGCTTCAGAATGCTGGATTTGATATCTTTTTGAGGAAAAACTATGCCTCCATTGTTTAAATGCATATCTCATCGCAGGCATGAACATCTCTTCCAGGATGGTCATGTTTTCAACCCGAGTCTACTGGCCGACAGTTGAATGCCAGCCTATTATGCTGCTGCTGCTGATACATGCGAGTTATTTTATTCGCACGCCGAACATAACTGTGCACTAGGAAAGTCTGACACCCGGCTCAACCACGCAACCAGGACCAATCGTAACATTAGTTCCGATCAAGAAACCCTCTCTGATTTTGTCAGTGTCCTACACCAGAACATTTCCAACTTTGTGAGCTCCAGAAGCGAGTTTTCAAAATGATGAGTTCCTCAAGGAGTCGAGATTGAATATGAATCCAGTAATGTGATCCCTTGGCTATCCATTGTCCAATTTCGGCTATCTCATAAAATTAAATTTGTTTATGTATAAAAACATATATAAGAATGAAAAAATTTAAAAATAATACATAATGGAGAAAAAAATGTTCTTAAATATATTGGACGAAAAGTAAGAAAAAAAAAATAAAAGTAAGGGAAGAATGAAATTGCTAAGTAAATGAAAAAGAAGTACAACAGTTTGGAGATGGGACACGTGCGTGCGTTTACGCGTGCGATATTGGGGTGGGTTTTTTTATTTTAATTTTATATTAAATAGGGTAACAACTCAATAAATAGTATCGATAAAACCAACATATGCTATTAGTTCGATATTAGTTGAATCGATATCTTATTTCATAATATTTTTTACAATTTTATTAACACTAAGAATTCATATCGCATTTACTTACTTTCTATTTTTTATTATTTCTCACTAAAAGAATATATTATAATGTCTAAAAAGAATATATAATTAAAGTTGTTACGGTCCAGATTTTGTAATGTAGTTCGTGAAGTTTTATGTTACGGTTACGTTGATTCCATACTTCTTTTGTGTGTAATCATATGTACCTCTTCTTTTGCCATAAAAATACAAATCTTCACCGTATAGAGCTATAATGGCAGCAACGGTTTTTCTCACCAATATATATATATATTTTAATGCCTACACAAGAATAATTTTGTTATTATATTATTTTAATTCAGAAATTAAATTATTTTTTTCAAACGTAGGTCGTTTTTATCTGAAATATTTATTTAAAAATCATGCACAAAAACTTATTTAATTTAGCAGTTTAAACGATGTTATTGTAACATTTATTATAAAATCCTATAGTATAACTAGCAAAGAAAAAAATAAACACAAAATTTTATAAGCAATACCTTCAAAAGTACATTCATTATTTTTGTTGCTCACATTCTCAATTTCTTAAATATCTTAAATAAATAGTTATATCTCTAAGGTGGATTCTGGGCACTAATCTTAACCTTACTTGCATATAAAAAAATAATGATACATTTAATAATAAGTTTGGTTATTTTGTTTCTCCATGAATTGTTGTAAAAATGAATACAAAATTGTGATTCTTATTTTTTAATATTTTGGGAGGTGAAACAGTTGACTGTAGTGGGATGTTCTTTGGCGGACGGCCATGGCACGACTACAAATAATATTTTTTTAAATATTTTTTACCATTTAAAAATATCTTCTTATATCATAAGTGCGTCATATCAACTTCAATATTTGATTATATCAAGAAAAATAATAATTTTTTTTTTGTGACACCATTGAAGTGATTTAATTGTTGACATTGAAAAATTTAAACGTGACAGAGAAGTATTTGGCTCAGAAACAAAAACAAAAAAAAAATAAAACGATATTAACAATATGCACACACCACAATAATTAACTACATGAAACAAACATAGCCGGCAACACCGAGCTTCACTTTACTATCTCGGGCTTCAGAATGCTGGATTTGATATCTTTATGAGGAAAAACTACGCCTCCATTGTTTAAATGCATATCTCATCGCAGGCATGAACATCTCTTCCAGGATGGTCATGTTTTCAACCCGAGTCTACTGGCCGACAGTTGAATGCCAGCCTATTATGCTGCTGCTGTTGATACATGCGAGTTCCTTTATTTGCACGCCGAACATAACTGTGCACTAGGAAAGTCTGACTCCCGGCTCAACCACGCAACCAGAACCAATCGTAACATTAGTTCCGATCAAGAAACCCTCTCTGATTTTGTCAGTGTCCTACACCAGAACATTTCCAACTATGTGAGCTCCAGAAGCGAGTTTTCAAAATGATGAGTTCCTCAAGGAGTCGAGATTGAATATGAATCCAGTAATGTGATCCCGTGGCTATCCATTGTCCAATTTGGGCTGTCTCATAAAATTAAATTTGTTTATGTATAAAAACATATATAAGAATGAAAAAATTTAAAAATAATACATAATGGAGAAAAAAATTTTCTTAAACATATTGGACGAAAAGTAAGAAAAAAATATAAAAGTAAGGGAAGAATGAAATTGCTAAGTAAATGAAAAAGAAGTACAACAGTTTGGAGATGGGACACGTGCGTGCGTTTACGCGTGCGATATTGGGGTGGGTTTTTTTATTTTAATTTTATATTAAATAGGGTAACAACTCAATAAATAGTATCGATAAAACCAACATATGCTATTAGTTCGATATTAGTTGAATCGATATCTTATTTCATAATATTTTTTACGATTTTATTAACACTAAGAATTCATATCGCATTTACTTACTTTCTATTTTTTATTATTTCTCACTAAAAGAATATATTATAATGTCTAAAAAGAATATATAATTAAAGTTGTTACGGTCCAGATGTAGTAATGTAGTTCGTGAAGTTTTATGTTACGGTTACGTTGATTCCAGGCTTCTTTTGTGTGTAATCATATGTACCTCTTCTTTTGTCATAAAAATACAAATCTTCACCGTATAGAGCTATAATGGCAGCAACGGTTTTTCTCACCAATATATATATATATTTTAATGCCTACACAAGAATAATTTTGTTATTATATTATTTTAATTCAAAAATGAAATTATTTTTTTGAAACGTAGGGCGTTTTTATCTGAAATATTTATTAAAATAATCATGCCCAAAAACTTATTTAATTTAGCATTTTAAACGATGTTATTGTAACATTTATTATAAAATCCTATAGTATAACTAGCAATGAAAAAAATAAACACAAAATTTTATAAGCAATCCCTTCAAAAGCACATTAATAGTTTTTGTTCCTTACTTTCTCAATTTCTTAAATATCTTAAATAAATAATTAGATCTCTAAGGTGGATTCTGGCAATAATCTTAACCTTAATTGCATATAAAAATATAATGACACATTTAATAATAAGTTTGGTAATTTTGTTTCTCCATGAATTGTTGTAAAAATGAATACAAAATTGTGATTCTTATTTTTTAATATTTTGGGAGGTGAAACAGTCGACTGTAGTGGGATGTTCTTTGGCGGACGGCCATGGCACGACTACAAATAATATTTTTTTAAATATTTTTGACCATTTAAAAATATCTTCTTATATCATAAGTGCGTCATATCAACTTCAATAGTTGATTATATCAAGAAAAATAATAATTTTTTTTGTGACACCATTGAAGTGATTTAATTGTTGACATTGAAAAATTTAAACGTGACAGAGAAGTATTTGGCTCAGAAAAAAAAAATTATATTAACAATATGCACACACCACAATAATTAACAACATGAAACAAACATAGTCGGCAACACCGAGCTTCACATTACTATCTCGGGCTTCAGAATGCTGGATTTGATATATTTATGAGGAAAAACTACGCCTCCATTGTTTAAATGCATATCTCATCGCAGGCATGAACATCTCTTCCAGGATGGTCATGTTTTCAACCCGAGTCTACTGACCGACAGTTGAATGCCAGCCTATTATGCTGCTGCTGCTGAAACATGCGAGTTCGTTTATTCGCACGCCGAACATAACTGTGCACTAGGAAAGTCTGACACCCGGCTCAACCACGCAACCAGGACCAATCGTAACATTAGTTCCGATCAAGAAACCCTCTCTGATTTTGTCAGTGTCCTACACCAGAACATTTCCAACTATGTGAGCTCGAGAAGCGAGTTTTCAAAATGATGAGTTCCTCAAGGAGTCGAGATTGAATATGAATCCAGTAATGTGATCCCTTGGCAATCCATTGTCCAATTTTGGCTGTCTCATAAAATTAATGTTTATGTATAAAAACATATATAAGAATGAAAAAATTTTAAAATAATACATAATGGAGAAAAAAATTTTCTTAAACATATTGGACGAAAAGTAAGAAAAAAAATATAAAAGTAAGGGAAGAATGAAATTGTTAAGTAAATGAAAAAGAAGTACAACAGTTTGGAGATGTGACACGTGCGTGTGTTTACGCGTGCGATATTGGGGTGGGTTTTTTTATTTTAATTTTATATTAAATAGGGTAACAACTCAATAAATAGTATCGATAAAACCAACATCTGCTATTAGTTCGATATTAGTTGAATCGATATCTTATTTCATAATATTTTTTACGATTTTATTAACACTAAGAATTCATATCGCATTTACTTACTTTCTATTTTTTGTTATTTCTCACTAAAAGAATATATTATAATGTCTAAAAAGAATATATAATTAAAGTTGTTACGGTCCAGATGTAGTAATGTAGTTCGTGAAGTTTTATGTTACGGTTACGTTGATTCCAGGCTTCTTTTGTGTGTAATCATATGTACCTCTTCTTTTGTCATAAAAATACAAATCTTCACCGTATAGAGCTATAATGGCAGCAACGGTTTTTATCACCAATATATATATATATATATATATATTTTAATGCCTACACAAGAATAATATTGTTATTATATTATTTTAATTCAAAAATTAAATTATTTTTTTGAAACGTAGGACGTTTTTATCTGAAATATTTATTAAAAAATCATGCACAAAAACTTATTTAATTTAGCATTTTAAACGATGTTATTGTAACATTTATTATGAAATCCTATAGTATAACTAGCAAAGACAAAAAATAAACACAAAATTTTATAAGCAATCCCTTCAAAAGCACATTAATAGTTTTTGTTCCTTACATTCTCAATTTCTTAAATATCTTAAATAAATAATTAGATCTCTAAGGTGGATTCTGGCAATAATCTTAACCTTAATTGCATTTAAAAATATAATGACACATTTAATAATAAGTTTGGTAATTTTGTTTCTCCATGAATTGTTGTAAAAATGAATACAAAATTGTGATTCTTATTTTTTAATATTTTGGGAGGTGAAACAGTCGACTGTAAAGGGATGTTCTTTGGCTGACGGCCACGGCACGGCTGCAAATAATATTTTTTTAATTTTTTAACCATTTAAAAATATCTTTTTCTATCAAAAGTGCGTCATATCAACTTCAATATTTGATTATATCAAGAAAAATAATAATTTTCTTCTGTGACACCATTTAAGTGATTTAATTGTTGACATCGAAAAATTTAAACATGAAAGAGAAGTATTTGGCTCAGAAACAAAAAAAAAAAAAAAAAAAAGACAACGATATTAACAATATGCACACACCACAATAATTAACAACATGAAACAAACATAGCCGGCAGCACCGAGTTTCACATTACTATCTCGGGCCTCAGAATGCTGGATTTGATATCTTTATGAGGAAAAACTACGCCTCCAATGTTTAAATGCATATCTCATTGCAGACATGAACATCTCTTCCAGGATGGTCATGTTTTCAACCCGAGTCTACTGGCCGACAGTTGAATGCCAGCCTATTATGCTGCTGCTCATGCATGCGAGTTCTTTTCTTCGCACGCCTAACATAACTGTGCACTAGAAAAGTCTGACACCCGAGTCAACCATGCAACCAGGACCAATCGTAACATTTGTTCTGATCAAGAACTCTCTCTGATTTTGTCAGTGTCATACACCAGAACATTTCCAACTATGTGAGCACCAGAAGCAAGTTTTCAAAATGATGCGTTCCTCAAGGTGTCGAGATTGAATATGAATCCAGTAATGTGATCCCTTCGCTATCCTTTGTCCAATTTTGGCTGTCTCATAAAATTAAATTTATTTATGTATAAAAACATATATAAGAATGAAAAAATTTTAAAATAATACATAATGGAAAAAAAAATTTTCTTAAACATATTGGACGAAAAGTAAGAAAAAAAATAGAAAAGTAAGGGAAGAATGAAATTACTAAGTAAATGAAAAAGAAGTACAACAGTTATTTGGAGATGGGACATGTGCGTGCGTTTACGCGTGCGATAATGGGGTGGGTTTTTTAATTTAATTTTATATTAAATAGAGTAACAACTCAATAAATAGTATCGATAAAACCAACATATGCTATTAGTTTGATATTAGTTGAATCGATATCTTATTTCATAATATTTTTTACGATTTTATTAACACTAAGAATTAATATCGCATTTACTTACTTTCTATTTTTTATTATTTCTCACTAAAAGAATATATTATAATGTCTAAAAAGAATATATAATTAAAGTTGTTACGGTCCATATGTAGTAATGTAGTTCGTGAAGTTTTATGTTACGGTTACGTTGATTCCAGTCTTCTTTTGTGTGTAATCATATGTACCTCTTCTTTTGTCATAAAAATACAAATCTTCAACGTATAGAGCTATAATGGCAGCAACAGTTTTTCTCACGAATATATATATTTTAATGACTACATAAGAATAATTTTGTTATTATATTATTTTAATTCAAAAATTAAATTATTTTTTTGAAACGTAGGATGTTTTTATCTGAAATATTTATTAAAAAAATATGCACAAAAACTTATTTAATTTAGCATTTTAAACGATGTTATTGTAACATTTATTATAAAATCCTACAGTATAACTAGCAAAGAATACAAAATAAATAGAAAATTTTATAAGCAATCCCTTCAAAAGTACATTTATAGTTTTTGTTCCTCACATTCCCAATTTCTTAAATATCTTAAATAAATAATTAGATCTCCAAGGTGGATTCTGGGCAATAATCTTAACCTTAATTGCATATAAAAAAATAATGATACGTTTAATAATAAGTTTGGTAATTTTGTTTCTCCATGAATTGTTGTAAAAATGAATACAAAATTGTGATTCTTATTTTTTAATATTTTGGGAGGTGAAACGGTCGACTGTAGTGGGATGTTCTTTGGCGGACGGCCATGGCACGACTTCAAATAATATTTTTTTAAATTTTTTTTTACCATTTAAAAATATCTTTTATATCATAAGTGCGTCATATCAACTTCAATATTTGATTATATCAAGAAAAATAATAATTTTTTTTTGTGACACCATTGAAGTGATTTAATTGTTGACATCGAAAAATTTAAACGTGAAAGAGAAGTATTTGGCTCAGAAACAAAAAAAAAAAAAAAAAGACAACGATATTAACAATATGCACACACCACAATAATTAACAACATGAAACAAACATAGCCGACAGCACCGAGCTTCACATTACCATCTCGGGCATCAGAATACTGGATTTGATATCTTTATGAGGAAAAACTACACCTCCAATGTTTAAATGCATATCTCATTGTAGACATGAACATCTCTTCCAGGATGGTCATGTTTTCAACCCGAGTCTACTGGCCGACAGTTGAATGCCAGGCTATTATGCTGCGGCTGATGCATGCGAGTTCTTTTCTTCGCACGCCCAACATAACTGTGCACTAGAAAAGTCTGAGACCCAACTCAACCACGCAACCAGGACCATTTGTAACATTTGTTCCTATCAAGAAACCCTCTCTGATTTTGTTAGTGTCATACACCAGAACATTTCCAACTATGTGAGCTCCAGAAGCGAGTTTTCAAAATGATGCGTTCCTCAAGCTGTTGAGATTGAATATGAATCTAATAATGTGATCCCTTGGCTATCCATTGTCCAATTTTGGCTGTCTCACAAAATTAAATTTGTTTATGTATAAAAACATATATAAGAATGAAAAAATTTAAAAATAATACATAATGGAGAAAAAAATTTTCTTAAACATATCGGACGAAAAGTAAGAAAAAAAATAGAAAAGTAAGGGAAGAATGAAATTACAAAGTAAATGAAAAAGAAGTACAACAGTTTGGAGATGGGACATGTGCGTGCGTTTACGCGTGCGATAATGGGGTGGGTTTTTTTATTTTAATTTTATATTAAATAGGGTAACAACTCAATAAATAGTATCGATAAAACCAACATATACTATTACTTTGATATTAGTTGAATCGATATCTTACATCATAATATTTTTTGCGATTTTATTATCACTAAGAATTAATATTGCATTTACTTACTTTCTATTTTTTATTATTTCTCACTAAAAGAATATATTATAATGTCTAAAAAGAATATATAATTAAAGTTGTTACGGTCCAGATGTAGTAATGTAGTTCGTGAAGTTTTATGTTACGGTTACGTTGATTCCAGGCTTCTTTTGTGTGTAATCATATGTACCTCTTCTTTTGTCATAAAAATACAAATCTTCACCGTATAGAGCTATAATGGCAGCAACGGTTTTTCTCACCAATATATATATTTTAATGCCTACATAAGAATAATTTTGTTATTATATTATTTTAATTCAAAAATTAAATTATTTTTTTGAAACGTAGGACGTTTTTATCTGAAATATTTATTAAAAAATCACACACAAAAACTTATTTAATTTAGAATTTGAAACGATGTTATTGTAACATTTATTATAAAATCCTATAGTATAACTAGGAAAGAAAAAAAATAAACACAAAATTTTATAAGCAATCCCTTCAAAAGCACATTAATAGTTTTTATTCCTTACATTCTCAATTTCTTAAATATCTTAAATAAATAATTAGATCTCTAAGGTGGATTCTGGCAATAATCTTAACCTTAATTGCATATAAAAATATAATGATACATTTAATAATAAGTTTGGTAATTTTGTTTCTCCATGAATTGTTGTAAAAATGAATACAATATTGTGATTCTTATTTTTTAATATTTTCGGAGGTGAAACAGTCAACTGTAGTGGGATGTTCTTTGGCGGACGGCCATGGCACGGCTACAAATAATAGTTTTTTTTTTAATTTTTTTAACCATTTAAAAATATATTTTTATATCATAAGTGCGTCATATCAACTTCAATATTTGATTATATCAAGAAAAATAATAATTTTTTTTGTGACACCATTGAAGTGATTTAATTGTTGACATTGAAAAATTTAAACGTGAAAGAAAAAGTATTTGGCTCAGAAACAAAAATTAAAAAAATACTACGATATTAACAATATGCACACACCACAATAATTAACAAGATGAAACATACATAGCCGGCAGCACCGAGCTTCACATTACTATATCGGGCTTCAGAATGCTGGATTTGATATATTTAGGAGGAAGAACTACGCCTCCATTGTTTAAATGCATATCTCATCGCAGACAAGAACATCTCTTCCAGGATGGTCATGTTTTCAACCCTAGTCTACTGGCTGACAGTTGAATGCCAGTCTCTTATGCTGCTGCTGATGCATGCGAGTTCTTTTAGTCGCACGCCGAACATAACTGTGCACTAAGAAAGTCTGACACCTGACTTAACCACGCAACCAGGACCAATCGTAACATTAGTTCCGATCAAGAAACCCTCTCTGATTTTGTCAGTGTCCTACACCCGAACATTTCCAACTATGTGAGGTCCAGAACCGAGTTCTAAAAATGATGAGTTCCTCAAGGAGTCAAGATTGAATATGAATCCAGTAATGTGATCCCTTGGCTATCCATTGTCCAATTTTGGCTGTCTCATAAAATTAAATTTGTTTATGTATAAAAACATATATAAGAATGAAAAAATTTAAAAATAATACATAATGGAGAAAAAAATTTTCTTAAACATATTGGACGAAAAGTAAGAAAGAAAATAGAAAAGGGAAGAATGAAATTGCAAAGTAAATGAAAAAGAAGTACAACAGTTTGGAGATGGGAAACGTGCGTGCGTTTACGCGTGCGATAATGGGTTGGGCTTTTTTATTTTAATTTTATATTAAATATGGTAACAACTCAATAAATAGTATCGATAAAACCAACAGATGCTATTAGTTCGATATTAGTTGAATCGATATCTTATTTCATAATATTTTTTACGATTTTATTAACACTAAGAATTCATATCGTATTTACTTACTTTCTATTTTTTGTTATTTCTCACTAAAAGAATATATTATAATGTCTAAAAAGAATATATAATTAAAGTTGTTACGGTCCAGATGTAGTAATGTAGTTCGTGAAGTTTTATGTTACGGTTACGTTGATTCCAGGCTTCTTTTGTGTGTAATCATATGTACCTCTTCTTTTGTCATAAATGTACAAATCTTCCCCGTATAGAGCTATAATGGCAGCAACGGTTTTTCTCACCAATATATATATATATATTTTAATTCCTACATAAGAATAATTTTGTTATTATATTATTTTAATTTAAAAATTAAATTATTTTTTTGAAACGTAGGACGTTTTTATCTGAAATATTTATTAAAAAATCACGCACAAAAACTTATTTAATTTAGCATTTTAAACGATGTTATTGTAACATTTATTATAAAATCCTATAGTATAACTAAGAAAGAAAAAATATAAACACAAAATTTTATAAGCAATCCCTTCAAAAGCACATTAATAGTTTTCGTTCCTTAAATTCTCAATTTCTTAAATATCTTAAATAAATAATTAGATCTCTAAGGTGGATTCTGGCAATAATCTTAACCTTAATTGCATATAAAAATATAATGATACATTTAATAATAAGTTTGGTAATTTTGTTTCTCCATGAATTGTTGTAAAAATGAATACAATATTGTGATTCTTATTTTTTAATATTTTGGGAGGTGAAATAGTCGACTGGAGTGGGATGTTCTTTGGCGGACGGCCATGGAACGGCTGCAAATAATATTTTCTTAATTTTTTTAACCATTTAAAAATATCTTTTTATATCAAAAGTGCGTCATATCAACTTCAATATTTGATTATATCAAGAAAAATAATAATTTTCTTTTGTGACACCATTGAAGTGATTTAATTGTTGACAATGAAAAATTCAAACGTAAAAGAGAAGTATTTGGCTCAGAAAAAAAAAAAAAAAAAAGACGACGATATTAACAATATGCACACACCACAATAATTAACAAAATGAAACAAACATAGCCGGCAACACCGAGCTTCACCTTACTATGTCGGGCTTCAGAATGCTGGATTTGATATCTTTATGAGGAAAAACTACACCTCCAATGTTTAAATGCATATCTCATTGCAGACATGAACATCTCTTCCAGGATGGTCATGTTTTCAACCCGAGTCTACTGGCCGACAGTTGAATGCTAGCCTATTATGTTGCTGCTGATGCATGCGAGTTCTTTTATTCGCACGCCCACCATAACTGTGCACTAGGAAAGTCTGACACTCGACTCAACCACGCAACCAGGACCAATCATAACATTAGTTCCGATCAAGAAACCCTCTCTGATTTTGTCAGTGTCATACACCGGAACATTTCCAACTATGTGAGCTCCAGAAGCGAGTTTTCAAAATGATGTGTTCCTCAAAGAGTCGAGATTGAATATGAATCCATTAATGTGATCCCTTGGCTATCCATTGTCCAATTTTGGCTGTCTCATAAAATTAAATTTGTTTATGTATAAAAACATATATAAGAATGAAAAAATTTAAAAATAATACATAATGGAGAAAAAAATTTTCTTAAACATATTGGACGAAATGTAAGAAAAAAATAGAAAAGTAAGGGAAGAATGAAATTACTAAGTAAATGAAAAAGAAGTACAACAGTTGTTTGGAGATGGGACATGTGCGTGCGTTTACGCGTGCTATAATGGGGTGGGTTTTTTTATTTTAATTTTATATTAAATAGAGTAACAACTCAATAAATAGTATCGATAAAACCAACATATGCTATTAGTTCGATATTAGTTGAATCGATATCTTATTTCATAATATTTTTTACGATTTTATTAACACTAAGAATTAATATCGCATTTACTTACTTTCTATTTTTTATTATTTCTCACTAACAGAATATATTATAATGTCTAAAAAGAATATATAATTAAAGTTGTTACAGTCCATATGTAGTAATGTAGTTCGTGAAGTTTTACGTTACGGTTACGTTGATTCCAGACTTCTTTTGTGTGTAATCATATGTACCTCTTCTTTTGTCATAAAAATACAAATCTTCACCGTGTAGAGCTATAATGGCAGCAACGGTTTTTCTCACCAATATATGTTTTAATGCCTACATAAGAATAATTTTGTTATTATATTATTTTAATTCAAAAATTAAATTATTTTTTTGAAACGTATGACGTTTTTATCTGAAATATTTATTTAAAAATCATGCACAAAAACTTATTTAATTTAGCATTTTAAACGATGTTATTGTAACATTTATTATAAAATCCTATAGTATAACTAGCAAAGAAAAAAATAAACACAAAATTTTATAAGCAATCCCTTCAAAAGTACATTCATAGTTTTTGTTCCTCACATTCTCAATTTCTTAAATATCTCAAATAAATAATTAGATATCTAAGGTGGATTCTGGGCAATAATCTTAACCTTAATTGCATATAAAAAATAATGATACATTTAATAATAAGTTTGGTAATTTTGTTTCTCCATGAATTGTTGTAAAAATGAATACAAAATTGTGATTCTTATTTTTTAATATTTTGGGAGGCGAAACAGTCGACTGTAGTGGGATGTTCTTTGGCGGACGGCCATGGCACGGCTGCAAATAATATTTTTTTTAATTTTTTTTAACCAGTTAAAAATATCTTTTATATCATAAGTGCGTCATATCAACATCAATATTTGATTATATCAAGAAAAATAATAATTTTTTTTGTGACACCATTGAAGTGATTTAATTGTTGACATCGAAAAATTTAAACGTGAAAGGGAAGTATTTGGCTCAGAAAAAAAAAAAAAAAAAAGACAATGATATTAACAATTTGCACACACCACAATAATTAACAACATGAAACATACATAGCCGGTAGCACCGAGCTTCACATTACTATCTCGGGCTTCAGAATGCTGGATTTGATATCTTTATGAGGAAGAACTTCGCCTCCATTGTTTAAATGCATATCTCATCGCAGACATGAACATCTCTTCCAGGATGGTCAAGTTTTCAACCCGAGTCAACTGGCCGACAGTTGAATGCCAGCCTATTATGCTGCTGCTGATGCATGCGAGTTCTTTTATTCGCACGCCCACCATAACTGTGCACTAGAAAAGTCTGACACTCGACTCAACCACGCAACCAGGACCAATCATAACATTAGTTCCGATCAAGAAACCCTCTCTGATTTTGTCAGTGTCATACACCGGAACATTTCCAACTATGTGAGCTCTAGAAGCGAGTTTTCAAAATGATGTGTTCCTCAAGGAGTCGAGATTGAATATAAATCCATTAATGTGATCCCTTGGCTATCCATTGTCCAATTTTGGCTGTCTCATAAAATTAAATTTGTTTATGTATAAAAACATATATAAGAATGAAAAAATTTAAAAATAATACATAATGGAGAAAAAAATTTTCTTAAACATATTGGACGAAAAGTAAGGAAAAAAATAGAAAAGTAAGGGAAGAATGAAATTACTAAGTAAATGAAAAAGAAGTACAACAGTTGTTTCGAGATGGGACATGTGCGTGCGTTTACGCGTTCGATAATGGGGTGGGTTTTTTTTATTTTAATTTTATATTAAATAGGGTAACAACGATAAAACCAACATATGCTATTAGTTCGATAATAGTTGAATCGATATCTTATTTCATAATATTTTTTACGATTTTATTAACACTAAGAATTAATATCGCATTTACTTACTTTCTATTTTTTATTATTTCTCACTAAAAGAATATATTATAATGTCTAAAAAGAATATATAATTAAAGTTGTTACGGTCCATATGTAGTAATGTAGTTCGTGAAGTTTTATGTTACGGTTACGTTGATTCCAGGCTTTTTTGTGTGTAATCATATGTACCTCTTCTTTTGTCATAAAAATACAAATCTTCACCGTATAGAGCTATAATGGGAGCAACGGTTTTTTTCACCAATATATATATATATTTTAATGCCTACATAAGAATAATTTTGTTATTATATTATTTTAATTCAAAAATTAAATTATTTTTTGAAACGTAGGATGTTTTTATCTGAAATATTTATTAAAAAATCATGCACCAAAACTTATTTAATTTATCATTTTAAACGATGTTATTGTAACATTTATTATAAAATCCTATATTATAACTAGCAAAGAAAAAAATAAACACAAAATTTTATAAGCAATCCCTTCAAAAGCACATTAATAGTTTTTGTTCCTTAAATTCTCAATTTCTTAAATAACTTAAATAAATAATTAGATCTCTAAGGTGGATTCTGGCAATAATCGTAACCTTAATTCATATAAATATATAATGATATATTTAATAATAAGTTTGGTAATTTTGTTTCTCCATGAATTGTTGTAAAAATGAATACAAAATTGTGATTCTTATTTTTTAATATTTTGGGAGGCGAAACAGTCGACTGTAGTGGGATGTTCTTTGGCGAACGGCCATGGCACGGCTGCAAATAATATTTTTTTTAATTTTTTTTAACCAGTTAAAAATATCTTTTATATCATAAGTGCGTCATATCAACATCAATATTTGATTATATCAAGAAAAATAATAATTTTTTTTGTGACACCATTGAAGTGATTTAATTGTTGACATCGAAAAATTTAAACGTGAAAGGGAAGTATTTGGCTCAGAAAAAAAAAAAAAAAAAAAGACAATGATATTAACAATATGCACACACCACAATAATTAACAACATGAAACATACATAGCCGGTAGCACCGAGCTTCACATTACTATCTCGGGCTTCAGAATGCTGGATTTGATATCTTTATGAGGAAGAACTTCGCCTCCATTGTTTAAATGCATATCTCATCGCAGACATGAACATCTCTTCCAGGATGGTCAAGTTTTCAACCCGAGTCAACTGGCCGACAGTTGAATGCCAGCCTATTATGCTGCTGCTGATGCATGCGAGTTCTTTTATTCGCACGCCCACCATAACTGTGCACTAGAAAAGTCTGACACTCGACTCAACCACGCAACCAGGACCAATCATAACATTAGTTCCGATCAAGAAACCCTCTCTGATTTTGTCAGTGTCATACACCGGAACATTTCCAACTATGTGAGCTCTAGAAGCGAGTTTTCAAAATGATGTGTTCCTCAAGGAGTCGAGATTGAATATGAATCCATTAATGTGATCCCTTGGCTATCCATTGTCCAATTTTGGCTGTCTCATAAAATTAAATTTGTTTATGTATAAAAACATATATAAGAATGAAAAAATTTAAAAATAATACATAATGGAGAAAAAAATTTTCTTAAACATATTGGACGAAAAGTAAGGAAAAAAATAGAAAAGTAAGGGAAGAATGAAATTACTAAGTAAATGAAAAAGAAGTACAACAGTTGTTTCGAGATGGGACATGTGCGTGCGTTTACGCGTTCGATAATTGGGTGGGTTTTTTTTATTTTAATTTTATATTAAATAGGGTAACAACGATAAAACCAACATATGCTATTAGTTCGATAATAGTTGAATCGATATCTTATTTCATAATATTTTTTACGATTTTATTAACACTAAGAATTAATATCGCATTTACTTACTTTCTATTTTTTATTATTTCTCACTAAAAGAATATATTATAATGTCTAAAAAGAATATATAATTAAAGTTGTTACGGTCCATATGTAGTAATGTAGTTCGTGAAGTTTTATGTTACGGTTACGTTGATTCCAGGCTTTTTTGTGTGTAATCATATGTACCTCTTCTTTTGTCATAAAAATACAAATCTTCACCGTATAGAGCTATAATGGGAGCAACGGTTTTTTTCACCAATATATATATATTTTAATGCCTACATAAGAATAATTTTGTTATTATATTATTTTAATTCAAAAATTAAATTATTTTTTGAAACGTAGGATGTTTTTATCTGAAATATTTATTAAAAAATCATGCACCAAAACTTATTTAATTTATCATTTTAAACGATGTTATTGTAACATTTATTATAAAATCCTATATTATAACTAGCAAAGAAAAAAATAAACACAAAATTTTATAAGCAATCCCTTCAAAAGCACATTAATAGTTTTTGTTCCTCAAATTCTCAATTTCTTAAATATCTTAAATAAATAATTAGATCTCTAAGGTGGATTCTGGCAATAATCCTAACCTTAATTCATATAAATATATAATGATATATTTAATAATAAGTTTGGTAATTTTGTTTCTCCATGAATTGTTGTAAAAATGAATACAAAATTGAGATTCTTATGTTTTAATATTTTGGGAGGTGAAACAGTCGACTGTAGTGGGATGTTCTTTGGCGGACGGCCATGGCACGACTGCAAATAATATTTTTTGTGAAACCATTCAAGTGATTTAATTGTTGACATCAAAAAATTTAAAAGTGAAAGAGGAGTATTTGGCTCAGAAACAAAATGAAAAACAATGACAAAGATACTAACAATATGCACACACCACAATAATTAACAACATGAAACAAACGTAGCCCGCAGCACCGAGCTTCACTTTAATATCTCGGGCTTAAGAATGCTAGATTTGATATCTTTAACAAAAAAAATTATGCCTCCATTGTTTATATACTCATCTCATCGCAGATGTGAACATCCTCTCCCAGGATGGTCATGTTTTCAACTCGAGTCTACTGGCTGACAGTTGAATGCCAGCCTATTATGCTGCTGTTGATGCATGCGAGTTCTTTTATGTGCACGCCTAACATAACTGTGCACTAAGAAAGTCTGACCTGCTCAACCACGCATCCAGGACCAATCGCAACATTCGGTCCGATCAAGTAACCCTCACCAATTTTGTCGGTGTCATACACAAGAACATTTCCAACTATGTGAGGTCCAGAAGCGAGTTTTGAAAATGATGGGTTCCTCGAGGAGTAGAGATTGAATATGAATCCAGTAACGTGATCTCTTGGCTATTCAATGTCCAATTTTGGCTATCTCATAAAATTGAATTATTTTATGTATAAAAACCTATACAATAATGAAAAAATTTTAAAATAATACACAAAGGGGAAAAAAATTTTCTTGAACATAGTCGACGAAAAGTAAGAAAAAAAATAGAAATGTAAGGGAAGAATGAAGTCACTAAGTAAATGAAAAAGAAGTAGAACGGTTATTTAGAGATGGGACGCGTGCGTGCTTTCACTCGTGCTTGAATGGGGTGGGGTTTTTTTCTTTTAATTTTATATTAAATAGGATAACAACTCAATAAATAGTATCCATAAAACCAATATATGCTATTAGTCAATGATAATTTAAAATATTAGTTGAATCGATATCTAATTTCATATATTTTTTTTACGATTTTATTAACACTGAGAATTAATTTTTGCATTTACTTACTTTCTATTTTTTATTATTTCTCATTCAAAGAAGATATTATAATGTCTTAAAAGAATAGATAATTAAAGTTGTTACGGTCCAGATGTAGTAATGTTGTTCGTGAAGTTTTATGTTATGGTTACGTTGATTCGATGCTTCTTTTGTGTGTAATCATACGTACCTCTTCTTTTGTCATAAAAATAAATATTTTCACCGTATAGAACTATAATGGCAACAGCGGTTTTTCTCGCCAATATATATATATATTATAGTGTCTCCATAAGAATAATTTTATTATTATATTAATTTAATTATAAAAATTAAATTCATATTTTGAAACGGAGGAAGTTTTTATGTGAAATAGTTATTAAAAAATCATGCATAAAAACTCAAATAATTTAACATTTTAAACGATGTTATTGTAACATTTATTATAGAATCCTTTTGTATAATTAGGAAAGAAAAATTAAATAAACACAAAATTTTATAAGTAATCCCTTCAAAAGTACATTAATATTTTTTTGTTTCTTACATTCTCAATTACTTAAATATCTAAAATAAATAATTAGATCTCTAAGGTGAACTTTGGGCAATAATCTTAACCTTAATTGCACAAAAAAATAATGATACATTTAAAAAAAAAGTTTTAGTAATTTCTTTTCTCTATCAATTGTTGTAAAAATGAATACAAAATCGTGATTCTTATTTTTTAATATTTTGGGAGGAGAAACAGTCTATTGCAGTGGGACGTTCTTTGGCGCACGACCATGGCACTACTGTTAATAATATTTTATTAAATTTTTTTAACAATTTAAAAATATCTTTTTATATCATAAGTACTTCATATCAACTTCAATATTTGATTATATCGAGAAAAAAAATAATTTTGTTTTTGTCAAACCATTCAAGTGATTTAATTGTTGACATCGAAAAATTTAAATGTGAAAGAAGAGTATTTGGCTCAGAAACAAAAAGAAAAAAAAGGACAAAGATACTAATAATATGCACACACCACAATAATTAACAACATGAAACAAGCGTAGCCAGCAGAACCGAGCTTCACCTTACTATCTCGGGCTTCAGAATGCTGGATTTGATATCTTTATGAGGCAAAACTACGCCTCCATTGTTTATAAACATATCTCATTGCAGACGAGAACATCCACTCCGGGATGGTCATGTTTTCAACCCAAGTCCACTGGCTGACAGTTGAATGCCAACCTATTGTGCCGCTGCTGATGCATGCGAGTTCTTTTATGCGCACGCCCAACATAACTGTGCACTAGGAAAGTCTGACACCCAGCTCAACCACACAACTAGGACCAATCGCAACATTAGGTCCGATCAAGAAACCCTCTCCCATTTTGTCGATGTCATATACCAGAACTTCCAACTATATGAGCTCCAGAAGCTAGTTTTGAAAATGATGCGTTCCTTAAGGAGTCGGGATTGAATGTGAATTCAGTAATGTGATCCCTTGGCTATCCAATGTCCAATTTTGGCTGTCTCATAAAATTAAATTATTTTATGTATAAAAATATATAAGAATGAAAAAAATTAAAAATAATACACAAAGGAGAAAATTTTTTTCTTAAACATAGCGGATGAGAACCAAGAAAAAAAATAGAAAAGTAAGGGAAGAATGATGTTACTAAATTAATGAAAAAGAAGTACAACAGTTGTTCACAGATGGGACGCGTGCGTGCTGTCACTCGTGCAAGAATGGGTGGGTTTTTTTCTTTTAACTTTATCTTAAATAGGGTAACAACTCAATAAATAGTATCGATAAAACCAACATATGCTATTAGTCAATGTTTATTTTAAATATTAGTTGAATCGATATCTAATTTTATAATTTTTTTTAGGATTTTATTAACACTGAGAATTAATTTCGCATTTTCTTACTTTCTATTTTTTATTATTTCTCTTTAAAAGAACATAGTATAATGTCTTAAAAGATTATATAATTAAAGTTGTTACGGTCCAGATGTAGTAAAGTAGTTTGTGAAGTTTTATGTTACGATTATGATGATTCCACGCTTCTTTTGTGTGTAATCAAACGTACCTCTTCTTTTGTCATAAAAATAGATATCTTCAACGTATAGAACTATAATGGCAGTAGCGGTTCTTCTCACCAATATATATATATATATATATATTATAATGTCTTCAGAACAATAATTATATTATTATACTAATTTGATTCTAAAAATTAAATTATTATTTTGTAACGGATGACGTTTTTATCTGAAATATTTATTAAAAAATCATTCATAAAAACTTAAATAATTTAAGATTTTAAACGATGTTATTGTAACATTTATTATAAAATCCTTTAGCATAACTAGCAAAGAAAACAAAAATAAACACAAAATTTTATAAATAATCCCGTCAAAAGTACCTTAATATTTTTTGTTTGTTACATTCTGACTTACTTAAATATCTAAAATAAATAATTAGATCTCTAAGGTTAATTCTGGGCAATAATCTTAACCTTAATTGCACATAAAAAAATAATGATATATTTAATAATAAGTTTTAGTAATTTATTTTCTCGTTGAATTGTTGTAAAAATGAATACAAAATTGGGATTCTTATTTTTTAATATTTTGGGAGGTGAAACCATCGACTGCAGAGGGACATTCTTTGGCGCACGGCCATGGCACGACAGCTAATAATATTTTTTTTAATAATTTAAAAATATCTTTTTATATCATAAATGTTTCATATCAACTTCGATATTTGATTATATCAAGAAAAAAATAATTTTGGTTTTGTCATACCATTCAAATGATTTAATTGTTGACATCGAAAAATTTAAACGTGAAAGAGGAGCATTTGCCTCGGAAACAAAAAGAAAAAGAAAAGGAAAAAGATACTGACAATATGCACACACCACAATAATTAACAACATGAATCAAACGTAGCCAGCGGCACCGAGCTTCATATTACCATCTCGGTCTTCAGAATGCTGGATTTGATATCTTTTTGAGGCAAAACTACGCATCCATTGTTTTATACATATCTCATTGCATACGTGAACATCCTCTCCCATGATGGTCTTGTTTTCAACCCGAGTCTACTGGCTGACTGTTGAATGCCAGCCTATTATGCTGCTGCTGATGCATGCGAGAACATAACTGTGCACTAGGAAAGTCTGACACCCGGCTCAACCACGCAACTCGGACCAATCACAATATTAGGTCCGATCAAGAAACCCTCTCCAATTTTGTCGGTGTCATAGACCAAAACATTTCCAACTATGTGAGCTCCAGAATCGAGTTTTGAAAATGATGTGTTCCTTAAGGAGTCAAGATTGAATGTGAATCCAGTAATGTGATCCCTTGGCTATCCAATGTCCAATTTTGGCTGTCTCATAAAATTAAATTATTTTATGTATAAAAACATATATAAGAATGAAATAATTTAAAAATATTACATAAAGGAGAAATTTTTTTTCTTAAACATACTTGACGAAAAGTAAGAAAAAAAATAGAAATGTAATGGAAGAATGAAGTTACTAAGTAAATGAAAAAGAAGTAGAACAATTGTTTAGAGATGGGACGCGTGCGTTCATTTAGGCGTGCGAGAATGGGGTGGGCTTTTTTTTCTTTTAATTTTGTATTAAATATTATAACAACTCAATAAATAATATCGATAAAACCAACATATGCTATTAGTCAGTGATATTTTTAGATATTAGTTGAATCGATATCTAATTTCATAATTTTTTTTTACGATTTTATAACCACTGAGAATTAATTTCGCATTTACTTACTTTCTATTTCTTATTATTTCTCATTAAAAGAATATATTATAATGTCTCAAAAGAATATATAATTAAAGTTGTTACACTCCAAATGTAGTAAAGTAGTTCGTGAAGTTTTATGTTATGGTTACGTTGATTCCACGCTTCTTTTGTGTGTTATGATACGTACCTCTTCTTTAGTCATAAAAATACAAATCTTTACCGTATATAGCTATAATGGCAGCAGCGATTTTTCTCAACAATATATATATATATTATAATGTCTTCATAAGAATAATTATATTATTAAACTAATTTAATTCTAAAAATTAAATTTTTATTTTGAAACGGAGGACGTTTTTATCTGAAATATTTATTAAAAAATCATTCATAAAAACTTAAATAATATAACATTTTAAACGATGTTATTGTAACATTTATTATAAAAATTTTTAGCATAGCAAACAAAGAAAAAAAATAAACACGGAATTTTGTAAGTAATCCCTTCAAAAGTACCTTAATATTTTTTGTTTCTGACATTCTCTATTACTTAAATATCTAAAATAAATAATTAAATCTCTAACGTGAATTCTGGGCAATAATCTTAAACTTAACTGCACATAAAAAAAATAATGATACATTTAATAATAAGTTTTAGTAATTTCTTTTCTCGATGAATTGTTGCAAAAATGAATACAAAATTGTAATTCTTATTTTTTAATATTTTGGGAGGTGAAACAGTCGACTGCATAGGGACATTCTTTGGCTCACGGCCATGGCACAGCTGGTAATAATATTTTTTTAATTTTTTTAACAATTTAAAAATATCTTTTTATAGCATAAGTTCTTAATATCAACTTCAATATTTGATTATATCAAGAAAAAAATAATTTTGTTTTTTTCAAACCATTCAAGTGATTTAATTGTTGACTTCGACAAATTTAAATGTGAAATAGGAGTATTTGGCTCAGAAACAAAAAGAAAAAAAAAAGGACAAAGATACTAGCAATATGCACATACCACAATAATTAACAACATGAAACAAATGTAGCCATCAGCACCGAGCTTCACATTACTATATCGGGCTTCAGAATGTTGAATTTGATATCTTTATGAGGCAAAACTACGCCTCCATTGTTTATATACATATTTCATCGCAGACATGAACATCCTTTCCCAGGATGGTCATGTTTTCAACCTGAGTCTAGTGGCCGATAGTTGAATGCCAACCTATTATTTTGCTGCTGATGCATTCGAGTTCTTTTATGTGCACGCCCAACATAACTGTGCACTAGGAAAGTCTAATACCCGGCTTAACCATGCAATCCGGACTAATGGCAACATCAGGTCCGATCGAGCAGCCCTCTCCAATTTTGTCAATCTCCTCCACCAGAACATTTCCAACTATTGTTAAAGCTTCATCATTTTTCTGCTTCATCATTTTTCTGCAATATTGTATTCATCTCATTCATCATCTACGTCCTTTGTTTCACTCTTCATGGAAAATCGGGGAACTTTACCCGTACTGCCTCCATATTATGTAAAGGTCAACTAAGTCGATCGCTTAACTTTGTTTGATTATACGTGCCTATCACACATTTTTTTAAATAGTAAGGAATTTATGTCATTTCTTCTTTTACACATGCACACGTCCATATGTTTGCATATTCCCAAAAAACAAATGCAACTAAATTATGAATTTTTTTTTTGCTATTCATTTTTTTTTCCATGCCATTGATCATTCTGTTTCATGTTTGTAATTGGGTTGTGATCAAAGATGGGATTTCTCTTTTACAGTTTGATATTGAGTGTTTTTTTTTTTTTTTTTTAATATTACATCTGTTTGAGAATAAGAATATCTTTTAAAAATCTTAGGCAAATTAAAAAGTTGTACTAATCCTACCCATCTTTTTTTTTTTTTTTTTTTTTGGAACAAATTTCACTAATCCTTCCCATCGTTTTAAAATTCCTTTTATTTTAGAACATGATAAAATATTTGCACATTTTAGTTCATTTTTCAAGTGTCAAAACCATGCAATAAGAAAAGTACGCTTCCAAATTTTCCGCTATGGCCGAAAAAATTGTAGGATCAATAATATTTGTTTCTTCGTTTTTCTTGATTTTTCTTTGTTTTTCTTTAGGGTAATAACTGAAAGTTTATTCTAGAATTTTTCAAAATATGCATGCATTATTCATACATATGTATGAAAGTGGTCGAGATGTACCTGATTCAAGAAACCTTTTTGTAGTCTTATCTGGTACTGAATCATAAAACATTGCAAGTGCCGATGAATTTAGTGTGCGATTTACGTGCATCATATGTTTGTATTTATGTATTTTTTATAGGGATGTTAACATGCCAGCTTCCACCATCAAGAAATACCTGGTGCTAAAACTAGGCGTTGCACATGAAGATGAGCTAACAACCCACCGTGGTCATCATACCCTTTAAACACTTCATTCAATTAGATTGCTTAGACATTTCATACTATATTGTTGCAATCCTTTGAATTTTGGTGAATCCAGGAGGGATAATGACCTGACTCGTAGTTTTTGGAGCGGTTTGACCTAATTTGGTATAAATATAATATAAATAATTCTTTAACTAACTATTTACAATGGGTCATTTCTGAATCAGTTTTGATTGTTTTCTGTGCTCTTTATATGCTTGAATTAATTGAGTATATATATTGATGTATTGGTTTTCCTTATATAACTGACCAAACTATTTACAATGGCTCGCGCATGAGGCCTGTTTTTCCTTCGGGGTTCATATTTTTTTGAAAATTTATTTTTCAAGACTCAATCCATCGAGTGGCGTGACGAGACACGAGATCAAGGCAGAATATGGAAGCAATTAAAGCCATAATAGTCAGGAAATTTATTTTATATATTTATTTCCCGAATTTATAGTTTTAATTTTGATGCTTTAATTTTTGTGTTGTATTTTAGATGCATAATTTTAAAGCATGCTGATTTTATGTTTGCACATAACTTAGGATTAGTTAATTGCATGTTAAAACCAGAAAAACCTCAATTTAGAAATCTAAGTGGGAGCGGGTTGGTTTAATATCCCCATAGCCTCAATTACGAATTCATATGTGATGTGGGTGGGCTTGCGCGTTGGCATTAGGGCCTTCCTCTATATCGGATGAGTCCGACCACAAGATCGCTAGATTATGAATTTTATAAGTCAGTTGACTAGAGTAAGTTTAACTAGGAGAAATGTGATACGCTATCTATCTGAGGTGTACTATCCTGAGGTAACAAGCTCAGAAGTCCCGTAATGGCACACACTCGGTGTACAATTTGTAGTATTCCTCCCATCGAGGTTACGCTGCTTATTTGTATGGCTGAAAGCACTGACTATTAGCTACATTGATCAATAGATCGTTTGGTCAGATAGTGTAGTTAATGAACTTGGTTCTTCTCAAACGAATATGGGTTAGCGACTTCCACACTATCGTGGCTTGCGAGAATCCCGGTGAATGAGATGTCCGTGGTTTAAAGTATTATTTGAGGGATGTCAATAATTACATGAATTTCTAAATTCTAGATTTAATACTAAAACATTGTCTGTTTATTTAATTTACAGTCTTCGATATGGCATTCAATCCTTTAGCTACAATATTGAAAGACAACAAACTTACCGGTCCGAATTATGTTGACTGGAGTCAGAATTTGGACATCGTCTTGACTGCTGAGCAATATAAGTTTGTGCTCACCGAAGTCTGTCCAGATGTGCCTAATGATGATTCTCCTCAAGAGGATATGGATGCCTATGCGAGGTTGAGAAAAGCAGATGAGATGGCGTGGTGTTAGATTATGGCCTCTGCATCGAATGTTCTGTCACATCAGCTTCATCCCATGGTCTCTGCCTTTAACATGATGGCTCACCTGAGAGAGATGTTCGATCATCAAGGCAGGACAGATAGACAAGCAGCCATGAGGAAGATCATGCATACCAAAATGGCTGAGGGCTCGTCGGTGAGAGATCATGTGCTTCATATGATCAATAACATCAATGAGATGGAGGTGTTGGGAGGTGAGATTGATCTGGAGAGTCAGATTGATATCATCCTCCAGAGCTTACCCTCTAGTTTCGAGCAGTTTTGGGTTAACTATAACATGAACCAAAGAGTGTATACTCTACCCGAGCTCTTAACAGCATTGGTGTCGGTCGAAAGCATCTTCTACGAGAAGAAACAAGCTTTGGTCACAGTAAAGGCTTCAAGCTCCTCTTCTGCGCCTAAAGGCAAGAACAAAAAGAACAAGAATGCCAAGAAACATGCTGCCAAGCAAGACATTCTAAACAAGAATAAGCGTAAAGAAAAATGCTTCAAATGCGGAAAAACGGGACATTGAAAATCATATTGTTCAAAGCTTAAAGGTACGATAGTTTCTGCCTTAATTATTGAGACATGTTTAACGGCGATTCCCACAGATACTTGGTGTGTGGATTCAGACGCCACTAACCATATTTATAATTCTTTGCAGGGGTTCCAAGTAACCCAGAAGCATAGAGAAGGCGAGCTGGATATCTACTTGTGCGACACTACAAGAGTATCAGTAGAAGCAGTGGGATTAGTTAGTCTTATTTTCGCAAATTCTATGCTAGATTTAGTTAATTGTCTTTTTGTACTGGGTTTTAGAAAAAACCTTGTTTCAGTTTTTAAACTCTTAAAGAATGGTTATAAGTTTATTTATTTTTTGATGATTCTGTTGTTATTAGAAAATATGGGAAACTTATTTGTTCCGGTTCATTAGCTAACAATCTGTTTATAATTAAAACAAACTCCCCTGTTGTGCAAAACATAGAGATAAATGACGCATCATCTAACACTAATAAGAGGAAAAATCCTTCTGAAAGCTAGGTCATATAAAACTTAGAGGATTCAGAGGTTGGTCAATGATGGACCTTTAAGTTCATTAGAGATTGACAATTATTCAACTAGCGAATCTTGCTTGGAACGTAAGATGACAAAGAGACCTTTTAAGGCAAAAGGTTATAGATCCAAAGAAGTATTAGAATTGATTCATTCTTACTTGTGTGGACCAATGTCAATCCAAGCACGAGGTGGGTTTGAGTATTTTGTGATGTTCAAGGATGATTACTCAAGGTACAGATATATTTACCTAATGCGCCACAAGTCCGAATACTTTAGTAAATTCAAAGAATATCGGGCAGATGTGGAGAAACATCACGGTAAAAGTATCAAGACACTATGATCAGATCGTGGTGGCAAGTACCTGTCCCACGAATTTTGAGAATACCTCAGTGAGGTCGGAATTCAATCTCAGTTGTCTGCACCTGGCACACCACAGCAGAACGGTGTCGCAGAAAGAAGAAACTGAACTCTCATGGAAATGGTTAGATCAACGATGAGCTATAGTGATTTGTTGAGTTGGTTCTGGGGATATGCCTTAGAAACTGTAATATACATCCTTAATCTTGTACCATCTAAAATCATGCGTTCAACCCTGACAGAGCTGTGGAACTGGCGCAAGCCCAGTCTAAGACATCTCATAATTTGGGGTTGCCCAGCACATGTGCTTATGGCAGATGCGGCAAAGTTAGATGCAAGAACGGAAGTAATGCTGATTGTAGGATATCCTAAAGGAACAAAATGTGGTATGTTCTATAGTCCTAAAGATCAAAAGGTGATGGTTAGCACTAACACCAGATTTTTAGAGGAATACTATATTCTAGACAAGCTAAAGAGCAAGATAGTACTAGAAGAGTTTAGGAAACAATCTGATAATCTTGATGCACCAGCACAAGTAGATACACTACACACTGCACAAGATATCACAGATGATGCGCCTACACAGGTGATGCCTCATCGTAGTGAGAGGGTTGTAAGACAGTCCGACAGGTTCATTGGCGTGGGAGAGGCTTCAGACCTTGTCCCAGGTGAACCTGAGCCTGACTCAATGAACTACAATGAGGCTCTCCGAGATAAAAATGCAGAATCTTGGCAAAAAACAATGATATTCTAGATGGGGTCGATGGACCACAATCAAGTCTAGGAGCTTGTGGACCTTCCTGATGGGTTCAAACCCATTGGATGTAAGTGGGTCTACAAACACAAGAGAAGACCTGACGAAAAGGTTGAAACCCTTAAAGCTAAACTTGTGAGGAAAGGGTATACTCAGAAAAAGGGAATCGATTATGAGGAAACCTTCTCCCCAGTGGCCATGCTTAAGTTGATCTAGATTCTCTTTGCCATAGCTGCTCATTTAGATTATGAGATATGACAGATGGATGTCAAGACAACTTTCCTTAACAGAAGTCTTGAGGAAACCATCTTCATGCAGTAACCAGAGGCATTCGTTGAAAAATGCCAAGAGCATAAGTTTTGCAGGATTAAGAGGTCTATTTACGGACTTAAGAATCCAGATATTGGAAAATCCGGTTTGATGAACTAATCTAATCCTACGGATTTACTCAGTGCCCGGATGAACAATGTGTGTACCGTAGATGTGATTGAACTCTATGGTGTTACTTGTGCTTTATATATATGACATTTGACTAATTGGAAATAATAAGAAAGTGTTATCAGACGTAAAGGCATGGCTATCCAAATAGTTTCATATGAAAGACTTAGGAAAAGCGGGACATATCCTTGGGATCAAGATAATTCGATATCGTAGAAAACGTTCCCTAACACTCTCTTAAACTTCATACATAGATACAATTCTGGCCTGTTTTAACATGCAGAACTCCAAGAAAGGTTTTCTCCCTTTTAGACACGGAGTGCATATGTCTAAAGAACAGTCTCCCAATACTGTTGAGGAAATACAAGCCATGAAGACAGTTCCTTATGTTTCGGCAGTAAGAAGTCTCATGTATGCCATGTTGTGTACGAGACTTGATATCTGTTATGCCATTGACATTTTGAATAGATATCAGAATAACCCCGGGAAAGCTCGTTGGGAGGCAGTAAAATGCATTCTCAAGTATTTATGCAGGATGAGAGACCAAGTGTTGGTCTATCAGGTGCCTGAGCTGGCACCCAGAGCCTACACAGATTCTGATTTCCAGGGCGACAGGGACAAGAGCAAGTCTACCTCAGGGTATGTGTTTACTTTAGGAGGTGGAGCCATAGTTTGGCGGAGTGTCAAGCAGAAATGCGTGGCGGGCTCTACCATGGAGACTGAATACGTTGTCGCATCAGAGGCAGCGAAAGAATCAGTGTGGCTCAAGAACTTCCTAGTGGACTTAGATGTGATTCCTAGTTTACAAAAGACAATCACAGTTTACTGTGATAACAACCGTGCAGTAGCAAACTCGAATGAACCACGAGCTCACAAGGCGAATAAGCATATACAGCGCAAGTACCACCTGATACGAGATATCATCAAGAGGGAAGACGTGGTCGTGGCAAAGATAGCATCGAAGGATAACCTTGCAGATCCTTTCACGAAGACATTGACTTCAAAAATCTTTGAGGCTCAAGTGGAGGGCATGGGGATCAGATATTTAGGAGAGCCATGATAGTTTTTCAAGATATATTGTAGATTGTAAAATATTGAATGTAGTTATATACTTAAAGCACAGGTTAAGTATTAATGGGAGATTGTTAGGTTTAAATACATAAACTATGCTTGTATTATACTTTTTCCCAGTTAATATATCGATTTAAATGTTTTGGTTTATATGTTGTGCATGATTAGTCCATTTATATTATGTAATTAGATGATAAGGTGTATAGTGTGACACAGTAGATCTCATCATAGGTTAAAAGACATAATATATAAATGAGGTTCGTAACTGAGACAGTTTTGGACACGCTGTCGGTTTAGATTATTATGTGGTTCAGAAAATTAGTTTGTCTAAACTAATTGAATCATATACATATACCCGGGGCGTATTAAACTTGACCATTTAGAATGATTTGTCTTGTACTGACTTAAAAGACAATTCGTTCTTAGTATTCTATCTCTTAATCCCTAAATTTGAACGGACATGAGGATTAGACATAGTGTAGTTTGATCTGCCAATGGGTGAGGTCATTTGTGGCCAATAGTCTCAGTAGGTTGGGTGCGCATATTTAGTTACTTGGTGTGCTGCTGCTTGTCGAAAGAAAACCATGTACCGATGCGTCCGGGGTGATGGTGCTCCTAAGATGAGCTCATTATATTTATTATACTAAACTCAGCTAGTGGACTTATGTCCGATATAGTAAAAAGGTCGAGTGGTACTAATATCAAAATTAATGAAGTTAATTAATTAATTTATTCGATAAATTAATAAATTAACGAGCACTAAATCTTTGATGTGGGGAGTTGAAGAATAAATTAATTTAGTTGTTCCGAAAGCAATTCTTGTGTAGGATGGTAGTGCCAAAATTAATCCGTTAGTGGTACGATTAATTTTGTAGTGGGTTAATTGAATAAGTAGAATTAATTAGTTAATTAATTATTCCTAAGAGTTAATTAAGTAATTAACAAAGTGAAATTAATTAATTAATTAATTAAGACTTAAGTTTAAATTAGAATTAGAAAATCTTATATATTAGGAAATCTAATTGGATTTGGATTATCCTATTAGATTAGTTACCTAATTGGATTGGGAAACTAATTAATTACCTAAACCCATTAGGAAGGTCAATCCTAAACCAACTTGGGGTCTCTTTTGTAGCTCTATATATAGACAAGGGATTAACAATTCTGTAACACATAATTCATTAGTTTCATAATTCAAGAAACTATAGAGAGAAATTTTAGGTAGAAATAAAAAAGAATTCTCCCTCAAGATCGAATTTCTTCACCCAAGTCGGCTGCATGATTACCGAGGACTAGCGGCGGGATTACTATTTTCTCGATGGCACGTGGGTCTTCAAGTGCGGTGGCACGTGGATTTTCTCTCGGTTCCGAGCGGCGCGTGTGACACACGTGTTTGGGGCGGCAACGCTGGTTAATCTCTGGCGAATGAATTTTGGTAGTTATTGATCGTTGGTTCGTTGGATCGTTACCCACACAACGTTCGAACCTTGTCTTGCGTCATACAAGCGATCACCTGAGTTTACGCTTCGAAAGGTATTTCTGAAACTTCCGTTTTTAATGAGAAATGTTGTTGCGGAATAAATCGAATAAGTGCAAACCAAGATCTTGCGCAATGTTATTACAAGCAATGATTGAAATAGCGATTGTGCTAGAGTCTAGGTATGGTCAAGGATTTTGATTCTGGAATGCGTAGCACGAAAGTGAATTTTTGACTGGGCCCGGGCAGATAATCTTTCACTAGCACCAATCCAACCAGCCTTTCTGACAGGGGGATTAAGCCTCCTTATCATACATGCATCATACCAGGATTTGAATGAATCGAGTCTATGATTACAAAGGTATCATCACATAAGATCTTCCCACAAGTATTCTGACTCTTGTTCGTTCGTGAATCTCTCAGAAAAAGAAACTATTCATGGTACAATCATTTAAGATTCAACAACATCAGTTCTGTTTTGAGTGACGCAAGAGTTTACAGATTAAGAAATAGCTTAGATATTGTCACTTAAGGCATCCCTAAGACCATGCCTATTCTGTAGAGCTCTTGGGCTTAACAGAGTATCAGTCGCTGAAGTATTGTCAATCAAGACTTCCCATAGCATTGTAACCCATGCAAGGCTCCGAGATTCACGGAGTAGATTAGCATTGAGGTATTATCAGTGAAGATTTCTCTACAAACCTTTACTCTGCTAATCTCCGGATAACACAGGATCTTTGGTTTGTACAATGTAATCAATTACATAGTGTCCGGTCATTGATGGGGAGGGCGTGGCAAGTGCGGTTGGTTCATGTGTACAGAGAAGCGAACACTATAGCAAATGGTTTGGCTGCCCAAGCGCCGAAAGGGCCAAGAGGTTTTGCTCGGCTAGTAGATGCGCCTCCGTGGGTGAGGAAGTGGTTGGAGAATGATGCCAAGGGAGTCGTTTATCCTCGTAATGTTGTGATCAATTAGGCTGTTGTCTCTGTGCTTGTACCAAAAAAAAAAAAAAAGGTTTTAAAATACATTATAAAATCTAAAAATAAAGAAAAATAATACAAATAAAAGTAATGCAACAGTAGAACAGTGTTCCTATAATTTTCCTCCAGGGAAAGCAAACATCAATATATATATATATATATATATATATATATATATTATCTTCAGATCCTCTATCTCAAATCAAACCCTCGAAGAAAAAGAAATCGTCGGTCTTCCTTCTACAGCACGCTCCCGTATCGCCGCGAAGTACTCCAACAAAATCCCGTTCATCCTCATTCCTACCCCTACTATGAACTGCTCAAGTACTAATTTTCCCTTCAAATCTATTTCTTTTCTCTTTTTTTTCGATGGATGTTGTCAATGTTTTTCCATTCTCACGGTGGTTTTTTTCACCTCCCTGCAGTTTCCGGCGAAGTGGCGGAAGAGCCTGTGGTCTCTAAAAAGTCCGGACTTCTTTTTGAGAAGCGCTTAATCGAACGCCACATATCCGTGAGTCATTCTTACCTTGTTCATATATTTGCAATGTATGTTTGTATACGTATCTTTTTTCTAGGATTTTTTTTTGCATGGACTCGTTCAATATTGTTTTTAAAAATATATAGAGAAGCAATTACTATGGGTCGAAATTTCGCATAGCTTTTAATGTTATTATAATGCTTAGTGACAAGATTTTTAGATTTTGTTTTTTGTGAATGTTCATGTTTTTATGTATTGCTGCATATATTGTGGCCTGGTTAAGAATAGGAAAATTCTAAGTTGTTGATGAGAAACTAAACGTTTAGATTGGTGTAAAAGCTAATTTCTATTCCCGCACCTCGAATCCCCTTCTAATTGTCAAAAAGTGAGGCGGTAACTAATAACCCCTTTTTGAAAGCTAACTTTCCGTTTTCTTGCCCTCTTCTTCTGTCCACCTTTTCTGTCTTATATTTTTTTCTTTACATTTATTTTCACCGATAGGATCATGGAAAGTGTCCAGTTACTGGGGAGCCTTTAACGATGGATGACATTGTTCCAATTAAAACTGGAAAGGTATCTTGGTTGTTTAGCTCCAGTACTTTAAGCTATTGTTCTTTGAATATTCCCTCTCTAAAACTATTTGTATAAAGTGAGAGTGCATAAGATTTAGAATTTTTTTTTTTTTTTTTTGGTGAAATGCAATGCAGACAGTGAAGCCTCGACCAGTTCAAGGTGCAAGTATTCCGGGGACGCTGGGGATGTTTCAACATGTAATGTCCCTGACCTGTTTCTTTTTCATTTTATATTTTTCATTTCCTTTTCGTAATTTCATCATATTAGAAGAAATGTGTTGGATCTTTATGTTCATTGTCTTCTCAGTGTGTTTGTTTCTTTGGAGTTGTATATACTCTGCTCTGTTGTGTCCCCCATTCGCTTCATGATTCTGATGCTAAACGTTTTAGTAGTCAAAAGCAATTGCCTTTAATGTTTTGTGTGGTTTCTGCTATCGTCCGAGAAGGTTGTTTATCAGTATGGGTTCTTGCTTGAGATTATTGGTGAGATGATATTATGGTTATTAAAGATAATGTTTGTTGTGTTGTTGATTCATAGGTGATAATTGATATTGTCATTGAAATGTACACTCTAGTTCAGTAAATTCATAAATTTATCTCCTTTTTTGATCCAAGGGGATTGTTTATGTGATTTATAGTGGTCAAATTTTTTAACATGTTGAAATTTGGTTCCTCTATGTAGGAATGGGATGGTTTGATGCTGTTTAATGTTGAATTGGAGAATCAGTTGCACACAACAAGGCAAGAGCTAAGTTATGCTTTGTACCAGGTAATTCAGGGGAATAAATTTTTTCCCAAAAGTTTGATGAGGATAACGTTTGTCTTTACCATCTATGGATAGCAGTTGGTGGAAATTTTTAGTAAGAACAGCAATTGTGGTTAAATTATTACATATACCTACCTATTACTATATTTAAAAATAAAATTATGATAATTCATCAATATTTTAAATTTTAATTAATCCTTACATTGAGTTGTCATCATTTACTTTTAAATATCGTAATAACTACATGTATCTAAAAAGTATATGGTATAAATTCTAGCAATCGGAATGTGCATCAGTATCATATTGTTTTGGCTTCCGGTCATTTTTGCTGCACTCTCTCTATTGTAATGGTAATTTATCTCCCAAACTTTGTTTCTTTTCAGCATGATGCAGCATGCCGTGTCATTGCAAGTTTGAAAATGGAAAGGGATGAAGCAAGGAGACTACTTACACAGGTTGACAGAAAAAATACCTGCATCAATGGCAGCACCAGCAGCAGCTAATAAGGAAGAAATTCTTCATTAGAGGCATATGTGTTCAATATATTCTAGGCATTCTTTACTTGCTATATGCTGTAAAACAATGAGTAAAGATGCTGCCTAATTAGTTCAGCATATAATAATTCGAGAGGAGAATGAATTTCCATGACCTCCCCTGTTGGGGAAGGAATAAAAATCAAACACTTTCAAGGAAAGATGAGCGCAAATTATATCGTATACCTAGTGGTTATACATCACCACTCTCACTATAAGAGAGTGAGATACACATTCTTCTCTTCTTCTTCTACTCCAAAAACCCAATTCCTTCTTTTTCAAAAATCACTTATTCTTCTTCAAAAATCAGTTATTCTTCTTCGCCGTACTCCATTCGAAACCACATTTAATCAAAATTTTCATCCAAACACAAATTTAACGGAGATCGACGATTGTATTTTCCGACGAACAACACCAAATACAACGGAAAAATCACTTATTCTTAAAAAATCAATTATTCATTTTCAAAAATCTCTTATTCTTCTTCAAAAATCTCTCCTTCTTCTTCAAAAATAACTTATTCTTCTTAAAAAATACCACATCATAAAGTTTGAACTGTATTTGATGGATTTACGGGACCTTATTTTCGCGATTTGATGTTGGGTAATGTATTAATGATGTTATATTCGTGTTTTCTTATTCGAATAATGCTCTGTTACTCCAAAATATGATATATAAATGGTTTCCGTGAGGTATTGACACTTTCATGTGAAATGGGTTGCTTCTGATTCTTCTCAGTTGCTGAACTTGGCAGAACGCATTATGCGACGTAACTAGACGTTGCAGGACGTTGCTGGACGTTGCGGGGCAAAACGGGATGTTACTTCTTTGTATTTTGGACGTAGCTAGACGTAACAGGACGTTGCTGCTTTGTATTTTTGGACGTTGCGGGACGTTGAGGGACCTAGCTGGACGTGGTGCTAGTTTTTTTGGACGTAGCGAGAGGTGGTAAACTATGTTCTGAGAAAAATTCAGCTCAAATTCACATGTTAGAAAAACAATTTTACACAACTCTATTTGTACAACAATATCTCCAAGTATTATCTCTAATTTGTGAAAAAAATCAGTTGAAATTCACATGCATGGATGTAGACGTTTCTGGACGTGGTTGTAGTTGTTTTTGACGTGGTGGACTGTCTTTGTGAAAAAAATCAGTTTAAATTCACACGAGTTGATGAAGACATTGCTGGACGTGGTGCTAGTTGTTTTTGACGTGGTGCTAGTGTTATGAGACGTGGTGGACTGTTTTTGTGAAAAAAATCAGCTTAAATTCACATCCATGGATGTAGACGTTTCTGGACGTGGTTCTAGTTATTTTTGACTTGGTTCTAGTTGTTCTGAGACGTTGTGGAAGGTGTTATATGAAAAATTCAGTTTAAATTCACATGCCTGGATGTATATGTTTTTTGACTTTGCGGCAGTTGTTTTTTGGACGAACGGGGATGTTGCGGCAATGTTAGGAGACGTTGTGAGACGTTGCGACAATTGTTTTTTGGACGTTGTGGCAGTTGTTCTGAGTCGTTGTTGACTCAATGAAGACGTTGTTGAAATGCCTAGATGTAGACGTTTCTGGACGTTGTTTTAGTTGTTTTTGACGTCGTGATAGTTGTTCTGAGACGTGGTGGACTGTTTTTGTTAAAAAAATCAGTTTAAATTCACACGCATGGATGTAGACGTTTCTGAATGTGGTTCTAGTTTTTTTTTTTTTTTTACGTGGTTTTAGTTGGTCTGAGACATTGAGGAAGGTGTTGTGTGAAAAATTCAGCTTAAATTCACATGTCTGGATGTAGACCTTTTTTGATGTTGCGGCAGTTGTTTTTTGGACAAACTGGGATGTTGTAGTAGTGTTAGGAGATCTTGTGGACATGTTTGGATGTTGACGTTACGACAGTTATTTTTTGGACGTTGCGGCAGTTGTTCTGAGACGTTGTTGACTCAGCGAAGACGTTGTGGAGATGCCCAGATGTAGACGTTCCTGGCCGTTGTTCTAGTTGTTTTTGACATGGTGATAGTTGTTCTGAGACGTCGTGGACTGTCTTTGTGAAAAAAATTAGTTTAAATTCACATGCATGGATGTAGACGTTTCTGGACGTGGTGCTAGTTGTTTTTGAAGTGGTGCTAGTGTTCTGAGACGTGACAGAC
Organism: Knoxia roxburghii; assembly: GCA_030378225.1. Taxonomy (NCBI): domain Eukaryota; kingdom Viridiplantae; phylum Streptophyta; class Magnoliopsida; order Gentianales; family Rubiaceae; genus Knoxia; species Knoxia roxburghii. Next base: position 34,589,009 of record CM059420.1, on the reverse strand, counting down.
TGTCTTTGTGAAAAAATTCAGCTTAAATTCACATGCATGGATATAGACGTTTCTGGACGTGGTGCTAGTTGTTTTTGTTGTGGTGCAAGTGTTCTGAAACATGGTGGACTGTCTTTGCGAAAAAAATTAGCTTAAATTCACATGCATGGATGTATACGTTTCTGGACGTGGTTCTAGTTGTTTTTGACCTGGTGATAGTGTTATGAGACGTGGTGGACTGTCTTTGTGAAAAAATTCAGCTTAAATTCACATGCATGGATATAGACGTTTCTGGACGTGGTGCTAGTGTTCTGAGATGTGGTGGACTGTATTTGTGAAAAAAATTAGCTTAAATTCACATGCATGGATGTAGACGTTATTTTTGACATGGTGATAGTGTTATGAGATGTGGTGGACTGTCTTTGTGAAAAAATTCAGCTTAAATTCACATGTATGGATGTAGACGTTTCTGGACGTGGTGCTAGTTATTTTTGACGTGGTGCTTGTGTTCTGAGACGTGGTGGATGTCTTTTTGAAAAAAATAGCTTAAATTCACTTGCATGGATGTAGACGTTTCTCGACGTGGTGCTAGTTGTTCTGTGAGGTGGTGGGCTATTTTTGTGAAAAAAATTCAATTTAAATTCACATAAATGGATGTAGACGTTTCTGGACGTGGTGCTAGTTGTTTTTGACGTGGTGCTATTGTTATGAGATGTGGTGGACATGCCTGGATGTAGACGTTACGACAGTTATTTTTTGGACGTTGCGGCAGTTGTTCTGAGACGTTGTGGACTCAACGAGCGCGCGTGGGCGAAAGTAACTATATTTTGTAAGTGTACAGTTGTTAAGCAAAAAATTACTATCTATAGTAATCAGTACATGTACCACTGGTACAGGATATACTAAATGAAAGATTAGGCTTCCATACAAACCAATTAATGTTATTTATTCAAATTATTATTTTATTTGAGTAAAATAAATAAATATATTACCATAGCAAGAAATTTTCCAAATTATACTCTATAACCATAGAGTATACCCTATTATTATAAATGGAATTTTCTTTTTAAAAAAGAGACTTATATTTTTATATTTTTAAAAAGAGTGTTTAAACTTTTGTAATTCAATAAAATTTTAAAAAATTCTTAATATTATAAAAAAAATTATAAGTAATGGAATCAAACAACCATTTCGTCTCTTTTTCTTCCTAAAAAATTCAGTCATTTTTTTAACATTTTCAAAATTTAAAATTAGTTATCAAAAATTTTTTTATTAGTATTTTATTCATTTCATAATTAATTAATGTTGCTCCACTAGAATCATCCGGAGATGATCAATTTGTGTACAGTACTACTATAGTAGTATAATGATGTTGTACCCGTCCTAATTTTCCACCTTCCACCAATTGTAGTACGGGCCATTAGTAACACGCATTTTTTTCCTTTTTTTCTCCAACCCTCTATTCTCTCTCTCTCTCTCTCTCTCTCTCACGTCGCCACCCTCCCTCCTTCAGAACTCTTTCAGCTCTGTCGTGCCTCATTTTCTTTGACTTTGGGATTTTTTTGTGCCTCTTCTCCACTCTTCTCAACGTCTCGATCTGCGTCTCGATCGCCTCCTCTCCGATGACCTGTTCCAATATATGGCGCTGTAATTTTTATTTTCTGTTATCACAAGGGTTGGTTCTTCATAACTAATGGTGGTGGTTAGTAAATTATTAGCTTGTTTCAAATTCCGCGATCAGTGAAAATGTGGAGTGATAAGGATGTTTGGAGTTATAAGGATGCATTGGAGTGGTAAGATTATCATGTTCATAGTTTTATCTAGATATATTTTGGGATAATGAATCTCAAGTAAAACTTTTATCTACAATATCTCTTATGTTTATCACCTAGAGTATCATTCTATAAAACGAGCGCATCATGTACTCTATCAGATCAGTTTTATGAAATACAGTTCTTCAATTCTTACATTTTTCATCTCTTTTCACATTTTGCTCAATTCTAAGTGGATAATCTTTAATAGTTTTAAATCTCTTTTGGGTGTTTTGGTTGATATAAAATACTATCGTGTATATATAATTCTTAATTTTTGTTCATATGAACACAATTTCGATTGATATGAAATAGTATTGTTTTTATCAGGAATATGGTTGATATAAATCACAACTGTATTGTATTTTTTTGTAGATATAAACACTTTTCTGGTTGATATAAAACAACATTCTATATGATATAACTCATTTTTTTTGTTGATGTAAACTCTACTCAAACACTATTAATCAAAATTTTACTCTTTATACATGATATTAACCATTGTTATATTGATATAAACACATGTTCTACATGGTATAAACTCACATTGTACTCGATATAAACTCGTATTTTTCAACGATATAATCAAATCTTTACCCCTGTACACATGATATAATCCCTTGTTATATTGATATAAACACATGTTCCACATGATATAAACTACGTTCTACTTTATATAAACTCATCTCTCAAATGATATAATCATTTTTCCTTTGTATATATACATATACATATAAACACAATTTCAGTTGATATAAAACACTATTATTTTTATCAGGAATATGGTTGATATAAAATACTACTGTATTGTATTTTTTTTTTTTTATATAAACTCTTTTCTGGTTGATATAAAACAACATTCTATATGATACAATTCCTGTATTTTGTTGATATGAACTCTACTAAAACACTATTAATCAAATTTTTACTCTTTATACATGATATTAATCATTGTTATATTGATATAAACACATGTTTTACATGATATAAACTCACATTGTACTCGATATAAACTCGTATTATTCAACAATGTAATCAAATATTTACCCCTGTACATATGATATAACCTCTTGTTATATTGATATAAACACATGTTCCGCATGATATAAGCTCATGTTCTACTTTATATAAACTCATGTCTCAAATGATATAATCATCTTTCCTTTGTATATATACATATACATATAAACAGAAGGGATCTCTAAATAAGAATGTTGTCTACTACATTCATTCCTCCTCTACTATCTAATTCCAGAAAGTTTTGATTAACGATATCTTTCTTTTCTAATACTAAATCCTAATCTAAAAGCATGCTGATTATATAAATCGAAAGCAGCTTTCTCGTTCTCAACAATCTCACCAACCAAAGATTTGTTTGACTCATCAACCAATACTCCAGAACCTATAAACAAAAATAGTTAGTATAGCAAAAGATATAGAAGCACATAACATAGCAATTAACGTAACTTTAAACTATTACCTTCACCGGAAGCAATAACATCACTTCCTTGTAGCGCATTATCAATAAGTTTGGATATTTCCTTGCCTACATATTTAACAAAAAAAGATTATATCATACAAAACGTTACTTTATATCAACTATAACTCCACCTTACATCATTAAAACGTCAGACATTATACATACTAACCAATAACGATGCACTTATATCAACCATATCACAATATTATATCAACTAACAATTTCATTTATATAATTCATAACTAAACTTCATAAAAAACAACAACAACATTGTTCAAAACAGAACTCTCACCCGATTGATTATCATCTCCTCCTGAAAAATTCACTGCACGTCCAAAACATAGAACACATATTATCGTATCTCCACAAATTATCAAATAAAAAATCATCGCCACATCATAAAATGAATCGCAATACATTCTCCATTCAACACATTACAATTTCGTCCGAAAAAATCATCATCCGATCTATCAAGTTTACTAAAGTGATCACAAATCTCCATTCTAAACGAAATATTAACAAGAAATCAAAAGATAACAAAAGAACGAAGGACATATAGCTACGGCAACAAAAAAAGAAGAAAACCACCATACCTACAATCTGATCGATCAAATTTAGTAACACTACAACAAATTTGACCATTTAAGACATTTAAAAGTATCTTGAAATTGACATTTAGTGACATTTTTACTTTTTATGACATTTATATTAAGTGTCACCTAAATATAGTGTGGCTATAGGTAAAATGTCTTGAAAGATTAATTTTTAAGACAATTTTAAGTGTCTTAATATATTAAGTTTTAGACATTTTAAAATGTCTTAATACACAATATTTTAAGATATTTTTTGATGTCTTAATACACTACTTAAGACATTCTTTAAGTGTCTTAATAAAATAATGTTAAGACATTTTAAAGTGTCTTAATTAGTAATTTTTCAAGACATCACTGGATGTGACGATAAATAATTTTGGTGACACTTTTAAATGTTATTTATATTATCATATGTGGACATAACCAAGTGTAATTGATGAAGAGAAAATAATTGAAGAAACCAATTTGTAATTGATGAAGAGAAAATAATTGAAGAAACCAATTTGTAATTCCCTATCTCAAATCCTTTAAACTTATAGTAAACAAATTGAAATTTCAATTTGAATAGAACAATTAAGGGTACCTAATTTTAAATGTCAGCACTACACTTGGCAGCAATTCAAGATCCAGATTTCCGTCTCCCCCTTTTCCTCTTTTTCCTAGGAGCCGTAAGCTTGGAGATAGAGCGCATTTTCAAAGGCTGCTGAACGTCTGTTTGAGGTTCAGCCTCTATAACAGCCTTACTGAACGTCTGTTTGACACTGTCACTGCATGCAAACTTCATGGCCTCTTTGCTTTTTGAAGTTCCACTAATGTTCTTGAAGAATATTTCACTTATTTGCACAGCAGAAGTCTGGATGGGGAAATGAAAACCAAACATTACAACAACAAAAAAATGTTTCTTGGATCAAACAATAAAAGAATTCTGCAACTTCTCTGCACCAACAGCTCACTCATATTTGTCATTCTTCTAAGGCTAAGATTGCAGGAGGGGCAGATTGTTACCTGGTTTTGGCAAAAAGTCGACGAGTCGCAGAAGAATTGGTCGATGATGATGGGATTCGCCACGTCTTCTACCATCACATTTTCGTAGCAAACTGCTTGAACATATCCAGATCCTCCCTGCAGAGCTAATTGCATCAGTCATTCTGCCTAAAAACCATGGTTACTTGGTTCAATTGATGCTACTCTTTTGATTCCTTAAAGGGTTCTCTAAATTGTGTTCATAGTAGCCCAAATTGAGATCAATCTAACTTGATCAGAAGCACACAAAAAAAAAAAAAAAAAAAAAAAAAAGTTTACCTGCCAAGTCTCGATTCTGAGCCCATTGGTAGTGCCTCTAATGAATGTTGTATCCAAAACCATCTTTGTCACTATGCCAACAGAGTTGTCCTTCCTAAGGCTTCCAATGCTGTTTCACATTACAATCATCCAAAAGAATTCAATGTTTATTTACTTCAGTTATGAATTTTTACATTGGATGATCATGTGACTGAACAATGGTTAAATAATTTGAAGCATAATGAATACCTAATGCCATGTCCAGGTCCACAATATATAGTCTTTATCTTGATATTAGAGCTGCCGTTAACGATAGACACGCAATCATCACCTGAAATTGAATATTTTGTCAGCAAGTCCTGTAAACATGCAGTAAATATGAATGAACAAAGCACACTACAGAAAGCCTGAGAGCCATGATTATATCTGGGCTACATCTTTTTTTGTATTAGGCCATTTTCGGTCGAACCTGTTCCTATTTTGCAGTTCTGAAGTACAACGTTGTTTGATTCCATCAGTGTTGGGACTGTCTTCTGGAGCAGATACTTTAACACATGTCACGCGTACAGAATCTGATCTTGAAATCACAAAATGCATTTGCTGGCTGTTCTGAATCGTCAGGCCTTTCACCCTCACTGCCAAGCTTGAATCTATTGTTAAGGCCTTAAACATCATTGCAACCAAATGAGAAATTCAAGACAATTCTTCACAAAATGATCATTATGAGGCATCAGATCCTTACCATTGGAGCTCCTCTACAAGGCTGAAACAACCAAAAAAATAACCACAGAAAACAGAAATGTCAGGATCCATCTGTATGAGATGAATGGCAAGATATGTTACAAAAAAACCAAATTGTTACTACATTGGTTTTGTTCCTTTTGCAAGATGCAGCCCACCATTTTCTTTTTGAGCCATAAATTACTCCACTTCCTTGGAACCGAACTCTGCTGACAAAATCGACACCACATAGAGCCGATTTTGTTCATAATACCTTTCTTCCATCCTGGCTCTCCAAGTTTAATCTGTGATAAGCAAATTGGAGATATAGTCGGCCATAATCAATTGAAAAGAAAGACCAAAGTCCATCGGTTGCATACAGATCAAGAATTTAAGAAAAGGAAAGAAACCAAAAAAACCCCAAATATCTACAAAGTTCCATCAATTTTTAGAGGCGGAAAATAGATTTTCACACAAACTCCATTTCCATATTTTTCCCTACTCACAAAACCTTTCGTGCTATTGAGACATAGAACTTCTTAGACATATCAGTGTAGTAAATTGTAAGGCTCAGAACCAGACTCAATGGTGGATGGTGAGAAGAGTGAATAAACTAAATCACAAACTACAGAAAGAAACAGTATCATCTGAATTTTAACTATTAGTTGTATTCCCACAGTTCAAAATAATTAACACACCAAGAATGAAACAGATAATGATATGACTAACACTCATATGATTCCCAGAATCAAGATTAAAAAATGATAAGCTCATACCTATAGTTATTCCGACTGTTCACCATCTCAGTACTACCATTTTGTACTTCATCTCTGACTTTTGCAAGAGGTGAAAAGAGCTGATGACAACAATATAATGATGTAAGCAAAGTTACTCGGAAGAAAGTAAATCATCTCTATTTTGAGAATCTTCAAGTAAAGGACAAGTTTAATGAAAAAAGTTTATATTGGTCAGAGACAAAAAGACCTAAAAACAAAGGTAAAAAAGATATAACACTTCCATATCGAGAGAAAGTCATCTTTTCAACTTTGCTGAATACCTGATGCATTGAGATAAACACAATGGAGATTCCAAGGACAAAGTTTATGGTCAGACTATGACCAAACAATGCAGCAGAAGCAATTCCGGTGAAAATTGTTGCTACAGTTGACGAATACTTCTTCAGGATTGTATCTACATTAATTAATGGGACCATGAATCAAGTCCTTGCAGGACAAAACAACACTGAAAAGTAACTCTTCACAACGACAGGAAAGGAAGTTCTTAGATAACATTTCCAAATTTTGGCAATGGTCAAGAGTAAAAAATCAAAGATCTGAAAATGGTGAATCATAAAGCATTATTAAATTCCACAAACCTACTTATGCAGTTGTACTCGTGACCAACACATGAATTAGGTAGTATCATTTAGATATATTTCTCAAAAAGCTCATCAATTGATTTGCACAGTGTAGCATTTTTATTTACCTGAAAAAACCATTATTGGGAAGATGAAATCAAGATAAACCAATCCAATCAACTTACATTGAGGGTTTAATATCAACAACAAAGAGGAGTAATAACACATAAATCAGGTTTAAGTTCTTTCAACAAACAGGGAGACATCTGAACATATGGCATTTCAAAACAATCAGTTGCCAGTTTATAAACATAATCAGGCACAATGATGAGTAGAAAGAAGGTAACCTAAGAACTCAAATGACAATACACAATACTGGACTCGAAATAGTTTTCCTCTTCAGTATAGAGTTATTGCATGAGATCCAGGGGATGATATTTGTAAGACTGATATATATTAATCCAACTAGAATAAGAGGAATATAATTTTTATAGAGTTTTCTTTTAGTGTTTGTCAAGATCACTAATGCTGAATCAATAGCCGCTGGATTATGCATGTCCTCCAAAACATATCTTAATTATCACTTCAAATGTAATAAGGGACAGCCAACACTAGTCTCTCAAACCCAAAGGAAAACGAATATCCTTTAAGAAGAAACCTCATAGCAAACTCGTATTCTGACAAAATTTGATCATAAAATATTCTCAAACTCTAACTGTAACCACATAGAATAACAGAAGCCGCACAATAAGTAGAGATAAATCACCAAATCCAAAAGCCTTTTTGGCATCTGAATTTGGCTTTGCTATCCACCTCTGTACTTTAGCAACAGACTTTCTCTGAAATTCCAAAATTGAGAACATCAATCATCCAATTATTGCTTCACAACGTAAAAGATAAAACATTCAATAACTAAATATTCTGCATATGGAAGCGATTCGGAACTCAATATGAACAATAGAACCACATGAAGCAGTATCAAATCAGACTTACTCATAAAAAAAACCAACAAATCATCTAAAACATGCATTTGCTAACAAAAAATTCAAACGAAACAGACCAAAGAACTAATTCGATGATACAGACGAGAAAAAGAAATGAAAATAACTTCTCCGCGATTCCGTTAGGCATCAGCATTGTAAATTAACACCAATTCATACGAAAATAAAGCGCAAAATCAAAACAGAAATAGGAAAAACAACCTGAGTGCGCAACATGGCGGTGGAGTGAAGAACCGGATTGCGAACAGAAATGGAGCGAAATCGGAAGGAACAGAAGCTTCTGGAAGACGAAGAAATGAAGATGATGAACAGAAACTTCGAAGGTAGAATGTGAGAGTGAAAGTGGAGAAAATTGAAACCCTTGCGAAACAGACATCCAAATTTGAAGCGGTGGAGTGTAATTGCTATATATAGCATAGGAGAATGAGACAGAAAAGAGGGATTTGTCTGTTGAGTGAAGATTTCAGAACAGAACATGAAACCGCCCGCTCCAAATGGTTATAACCCGATTTTGACCCGGTAGTTAACCCGCGAGTTATTCATTAAATTATAAGTAAAAAACTTTAATACTAATAAAATGTCTTTAAAAAAATTATTTAGTGACATTTTTAATAAATGCCTTTAAAAAAATACTTATATAATGTAAAGACATAAATAAATGACATATAAAAATTTTATTATGACATATACATTGAAATGTCATTAAAAAAGTGTCTTAAAAAAAATTATTATTCAAATGTCTTAATAATAATTTTCTTGTGACATTTTTATTAAAATGTCACTATTTTAATGTCATTAAAACATTAAATTGTAGTAGTGTAACGAGATCATAAATCTCCATTCTAAATGATCAAGAAAGAAAAATCTCAAGAAAAAAATAGAGCAATAACTTCAGCAACAAAAACAACAAAAACGAACGATACCTGCGATCCGATAAAAAAAATAACAATTATAAGTTGAAATTCCTGGAATCCGAATAATCTCCAGTAGTTGAAGATCAATTTGGCGAAAAGAAAAAATGAACGATATAAACGATATTTGGTAAATTGAATGAATGTAGTATTTGAAAATGAAAAAACAGGCGCCTTATATATTTAAACTATCTAGCAGGACATCACCGCGCGCGTGAGGAAAATAAATCCGGACAAACCGACTCACTAACTAAAAAATATGGGGACCACTAATTGAAACCCGCTCCATATAAAAAAACTGCGCCGGGTACAGTCGCATGGTACTAGTATACTAGTACCATATAATTTGCTCAGAGATGATGGATAATTTGGAAAGCTTTGACATCATTGTCTTAAGTGACTAGTGACTAGTGACTATTTTTGCTATAAACTTTGTTTATGTTTTTCCTAAGTGAATCCTTATTTATGAGACATATTTTATCTTCCACGACGTCTAAATGAAATAGTGATCAATTGCCAATAGATAAATGTAAAATTGTCTATTGCTGCAACAATACGTTCTTCAAAGAATTCCACAAGGATCTTGTTCGAACTATCTGAATCTTGCCGCGAACAGAGAGCACCTCAGAAGTGATACTGGTGAGCCCCAGAAGAGGTGATTCCTTGAATAAGTTTCTACAGGAAATAATAGACATTGACTTGCATTTTACCATTACCGAGACGTACAATTCACAAGTATGACGAACTTTAACCAAACTATGAAAATAATCACTATTATTATGATCAATACAATTTAACAAAAAATTTGAGGAAGGCTAATAATGAATTTGAGAGGTAAAAAAGGACTCTCTATCGTAGAGGATGCGAGATTAAGAGGCAAACTGAAGTTTTTGTGAAACGCAAAGACGATGTAACTGTTATCTATCAATTGATTATTGAAGATCCTTATTGGAATCCTAAACTTCTGATTGAACGCAAAAGAAGAAAGGACAACTCAGTTTGTTCGTCGAAGGTACTGAAGTATGCAACGAAATGATGCCTAAAGAAATAGAAAATTAGAGTACGTGAAAGTGGACTCTTGCAATGCTCATTCAGAAATGCTAAGGCTGATGGTAAGTTACCCGGTGAATGAGCAATGCTGGAGTCCACCATCACGTACTCTAATATTTCTATTTCTTTAGGCATCATTTCCTTTGCATACTTCAGCACTTCCTATGAACAAACTGGTTTATCCTTTCTTCTTTTGCGTTCAATCAGAAGTTTAAGATTCCAATAAGGATCCTCACTAACCAACTGATCGATAACAGTTACATCCTCTTTGTTTTTCACCAAAACTTTAGTGTTTGCCTCTTAATCTCACATCCTCTACGATAGAGAGCCTTTTTTGACATCTCAAATTCATCATTAGCCTTCATCAAATGTTTAGTTAAACTGTATTTGATGTCAGTCCACTGAGAACCCTAAAACCAATCTCTCTATCCATGTGCGAAAGTCCTTGGGCCATTTGCGGCAGATCAGCTACTCAATGAGGTATTGGCAAACTCCAATCTTCAATCTTCTTTTTCAATATCATCCTCAAGCTGGCCCTACCTATATTCAGATGAACGTACACATACTCCCAAAATTAGGTGCAATTAGTATATAGTACCCTAGGGTATATTGCTGTATACCCTTACCTACCGAAATTTAAAAAAATTCTGGTGCAAAACAAAGTGTGTGCATACATGCGCATAGGGAGAATGGAAAGAACTAAAAACATAGAAAAAATGTCAATTAATGAAAATAGAATATAAAAAAGAAAATAAATATTCTACAGCTATTTTGCAAAAAAAAAAAATGATTGCATACAGTTTCCTTTAAAACCAAAAGAAAATTAGGTTTATGATTTGGGAGCTTCATCATTTTCATAATCCGAAAAAATCTTCCATTGCTTTTGTCAAGGATCATGGGGTGGAACATATGGTACAGATGGAGCTCGATCACAAAAAAAGCCAAAGAAAAAATATTTTGGGATCTTGTTCCAAGTGTTTTCATATGGCAGATATGGAGAATGAGGAATGCTGCTCACTTTGAAGGAATCCAGCCCCAATTAGGAGACCAACTGCAGCAGATAAAAAAGGAAACGATGCTCATCATCTCGGCATTCAAGCATTCACACAGAGAACAAAAGAGAGAAGTGCAGACAATAATCTGGAAGAATTTTTGCTCCTCCAACCTAGTGGTCAATACTGATGGTTCTAAATGCTCTTCGGGAGCAGCTGGTTTAGGTTTCCTTATTCGCAAGAGCACTGGGGAATTCATTTATGGAGCTGCGGGGGTTATAGAGGCAGAATCGGCAGTCCAAACAGAAATACAGGCACTGGAAGCAGCAATGAAATTTTGTAGAAGGCAGGGATACCGAGGAGTTCTTTTTCTCTCTGACTGCGAATGGCTGGTTAAAATGGTTTCACGGGGAGAAGGATTTTTTTGGAAAGAATACACAGCCCTTGTAGAGATATGCAGCTTCTTGTGACAAAGCTCATCGGAGATTAAGTTCATTCCTAGAGAAGGTAACGCTCCTGCGGACTTTTTGGCAAAAATGGGATCAATGGGTACATCAGCTACTTTCAGAAACATTAGTGAAACTCCTGCCAGACTGCGAGGTCTCATCGTTCTAGATGCAAACTCTACACCGACTTTGCGAATTAGAGAAAAAGCAATGAACTAACAAGTATAGTATAAAGGTAGAAATATAGATAATGGTAGAAGTACATCTCTAACACACCCCTTTTCCTTTGCTCACAAGTTGATAGGGGCTAATGTAGGCTGAGGAAGTTTTTGGCTTTGTACTAAACTTTTTTTTTTGGTGGTATATATGGAAGGGAGTATTCCCAGTCGGTTCCATTGAGCTTTTTTGGCCAACGGAACTGTTAATTTAAAAAAAAAAAAAATCCGAAAAAATCTTCTGTCATCTGCAAAATTACAAAAACAAAAAAAAACGGACGCATAAAGTAGTTTTAGGGTTTGAGAGATTCATAGTTTTTATAATCCAAAAAATCATCTGTCGTCTTCAACATCTGAAAAATCATTCGTTTCGTCAAATGACGTCTATTCGATCCCTGGACTATTCATCAACAGCTATTCAATCAGCAGTTTCATTAGTCCTCTCCTTCAACCGGTGATGTTGATGCCCCTGTTTTCTTTTCAACAACAACGACTAAGTGACTTCATCAAAGAAAATTGGAGACTTTATTTTCATTGATTCTATTGGCTTCATTTGATAGGTAAGCATTATGATTCCTCATTTTTTGATGGATTTGTGACTTATTTTGGGATTTTGGAATTTCAAAGTAGGGGATTTTGGACCTTCTGTCTAGGTATAAAAGCTACTGGTAGCAGTGTACTTGGACAAGGTTAATCCTTTTTGTTGCTTGTAATTAACTTTACTCGGCCAGCAGGGAGTCCTTTTGGAAGCCGCCTCAATTTGTTGAATTGGTAAGATTAGCTAGTGGAATTGCAAATAGATTAATAGGACAACCTGTTAATTTTTTAGCGAAGTTGTAATCTTTTGTTCTGTTTGAAACTGTTCAAGCTTATGTGAATAACTTAATCGTTATGTGGTAGCTAGCTTTTGATTTGGTCAGCTTAATTATGGTTTGAATGTGTTCGCCCAGGCGCTGAAGACGAAATCAACCAACTTAGATTTTAGAGCAATATTTCATAAAGCCAAAGTCGTGAGGGTGATTTTCAGTTCACCGGCCCAAAGTTCATCACCAAGAACGAACAAGATTTGAGTAAATTTCAGTAATTTATCCATCGTGGTGTAAATACCACATCCTAAAATTTGATGAATTCTATTTTGATGAAAATTCCATGTCGTGTCAGGTTTGAGACTTTATTTGCATTGATGCTATTGGATTTCTTTGATAGGTAAGCATTGTTGATAGATTTGTGACTTATTCATCAAAACTTTTTTGATGAAGCGGCTGAACTTGATGTGCCCTTGGTTTATTAGTGTTAATAGCCCTTGACTTATTTAGTTTTGATGTACCCTTGAACTTATTGGTGGTAATTCTTTCAAATTTATTGGTGTTGGATTAGTACTAGATGTTTCATGCTGTTTTATTGGTGTTTCATGTTGTTTCATCAAGTAATATTTCAAATGTGTAACAATGGAAAACTAGCGGTTTTGAAGGTATTTAACAACTTTCCTCATTGCCATCTAAAGTATGTCTCATAAAATAATTATGTTGCAATTGATTCACCTGGTATTCTTCTTATAATTACTGTTGTTGTATGTACTTTTGTGTTTTCTTGTTGTATATATTTTCAAGCAGGTTTATTGTGAGAATATGTTTTTGCATTTTTACTTCCATCAGATTATAAGAGCACAATTCTAATAGCCACGTGTTGCAGGATTTGCTGTTGGATCGGTGGATGGGATGAGTAGAAGTTTCTGTTAGTTTAAATCATTAAATAATCCTCTATTTGTCAAAAGTTTCAGGGAGTCATTTTTCACAAGCTGTATTTTTTATTTTTTATTTTTTGCAATCTTTCATTTCTTACTATAAGTCTCTAATATTTTGATAAACACAAATCTATTCGAGATTGAATTGTTATTATATTTAAATATCATCTATCACTCTTCACTAGTATTACTATAACGTATTTTATTTGTGTTTTTGTGTTACACTTTGTCCTATCATCAAAAAGTGTTCTTCCCTACGTTAAATAGGTGTGGATCTTTTGTTAGATGAAACGCAGTTATGATGAAAACATAAGTAATCTTGATGAAAAGAATATCTTTTATTCTAAACAAATTTTGTACCATACACTAAACCACAAAACCTAACACCTAAATAACTAAAACCTAAACCCTCTAATGAATAAATAAACCATAACATCCTAAATAAGTAAACACTATGTTTTATTAAACCACGAAATCTAATTTTCATGAAAACACACGATTATATTAGTGAAATGATGCGTAATTTTGATGAACACACTTGTGTTTGATGAAAAGCCTAATTTTGTACATTTTGTATGACTTTTTCATACAAAACCCAAAATCCTAATCCTTTCGCTAAATAACTGAACCCTAATCTTTTTTATGAAATGCTGAACCCTAACCTTTTCGATTAAAAAAATGAACCTTAACTTTTTTGATGAAACGCTGAAACCTAAACTTTTTGATGAAACGCTGAAACCTAAACTTTTTGATGAAACGCTTAACCCTAACATTTTCGATTAAAAAATTGTACCCTAACCTTTTTAATGAAACGATGAACCCTAAACTTTTTGATGAAACGATGGACCCTAACATTTTCGATTAAAAAATTGTACCCTAACCTTTTTGATGAAATGCTAAACCCTAACCTTTCTTATTGAAATCTAGACCTTAACCTTTTTGATGAAATGTTGAACTCTTACATTTTTTTTGAAACGCTGGTTCGTAACATTTTCAATTATAAAACTGCACCCTAACTTTTTTGATGAAACGCTGAACCATAACCTTTTCAATTAAAAAACTGAACCTTAAGATTTTTTATGAAACGCTTAACCCAAACCTTTTCGATTAAAAACCTGAACCCTAACCTTTTTCATGAAACGCTGAACTCTAACCTTTTCAATTAAAACTCTAAACCCTAACCTTTTTTATGAAACACTGAATCCTAACACTTAATTAAAAATCTAAACCCTAACATTTTTTATGAAACGGTGAATCCTAAAATTTTTTATTTAAAAACTGAACCCTAACATTTTTGACGAAATGCTGAACCCTTACATTTTAAATAAAAAAAAACTGAACCCTAATCTTTTTGACAAAACATAGAACCGTAACCCTTTCGATTCAAAAACTGAACCCTAACCTTTTCAATTGAAATCTAAACACTAACATTTGTATAAAATGTTGAACCATAACATTTTTTATGAAATGCTGAACCCTAACCCTTTCAATTAAAAAAATGAACCCTACCATTTTTTATGAAACACTGAACCCTCACATTTTTTTTTAGAAAACTGAACCCTAATCTATTTTATGAAATGCTGAAACCTAACATTTGTGATTAAAAAACAGAACCCTAACCTTTTTTATTAAAATCTAAACCCTAACCATTTCGATTGGAATCTAAACCCTAACCCTTTTTATGAAATGCTAAACCCTAACATTTTTAATTAAAAATTGAACCCTAACCTTTTCATCAACCCTACCATTTTTTATGAAACACTGAACCCTAATTTTTTTTAAATAACTGAACACTAACCTTTTATATAATAACTAATCCCTAATCCATTTGATGCATAACCGAACCATAACTTTATATATGATAACTAAATCCCTAACCCCTTTGATGAATAATCGAACCCTACCCATTTATATAATAACAAAACCCCTAACCCATTTGATAAATAATTGAACCCTAACTTTTTATATAATAACTAAACCCTAACCAATTTGACGAAAACTCCTAACCCATTTGATGAATAATTATACAATAATCATTTATATAATAACTAAACCTCAAACCCATCAAATGAAAAACCAAACCCTAACCTTATGTACAATAACTAAACCCCTAACCCATTTGATGAATAACCGAACCCTAACCTTATATAATAACTAAACCTCAAACCCATCAAATGAAAAACTGAATCCTAACCCTATATAGAATTACTAAACCATTTGATGAATAACCAAACTCTACCTATTTATATAATAACTAAACCCCTAACCTATTTGAAGAATAACTAACCTTTCATATAATAACTAAACCCTAACCTTTCACATAATAACTAAACCCTAACCCATTTGATGAAATCCCCTAACCCTAACACCCTAACCATATATTTAATAACTAAACCTCTAACCCATTTGATGAATAAATGAACCCTAACCTTTTTATATAATGACTAACCCCTTACCCATTTGATGAATAACCGAACCCTAACCATTAATATAATAACTAAACCCTAACCCATTTAATGAATAACTGAACCCTAACCATTCATATAATAACTAAACCCTAACCCATTTGATGAATAATTAAACAATAACCTTTTATATAATAACTAAACCTCAAATGCATTTGATGAAAATACCTAACTCATTTGATGAATAACCGAACCCTAACCTTATATATAATAACTAAACCTCTAACCATTTGATGAATAACTAAACCCTAACCATTTATATAATAACTAAACTCCTAACCCATTTGATGAATAACTGAACCTTAACCTTCTATACAATAACTAAATCCTAACCCATTTGATGAAAACTCCTAACGCTTACCATTTGATGAATAACCGAACCCTAACGTTATATATAATAGCTAAACCCTGACCCATTTGATGAATAACTGAACCCTAATCATTCATATAATAATTGAACCCTAACCCATTTGATGAAAACCCCTGACCCTAACCATTTGATGAATAACAAAACCATAACCTTATATATAGTAACTAAACCCTAACCCATTAACAAACCCCTAACCCCTTTGATGAATAACCAAACCATAATTTATATATAATAACTAAACCCCTAGCTCATTTAATGAATAACTGAACCCTACGCATTTATATAATAACTAAACTCCTAACCCATTTGATGAATAATTGAACCCTAACCTTTTGTATAATACCTAAACCCTAACCAATTTGATGAAAACTCCTAACCATTTGATGAATAATTAAACAATAACCTTTTATATAATAACTAAACCTCAAACGCATTTGATGAAAATACCTAATCCATTTGATGAATAACCGAACCCTAAGCTTATATGTAATAACTAAACCTCTAACCCATTTGATGAATAACCAAACTCTAACCATTTATATACTAACAAAACTCCTAACCCATTCGATGAATAACTGAACCTTAACCTTTTATACAATAACTAAATCCTAACCCATTTGATGAAAACTCATAACGCTTACCATTTGATGAATAACCGAACCCTAATGTTATATATAATAACTAAACCTCTAACCCATTTGATGAATAACTGAACCCTAACATTTTATATAATACCTAACCCCTAACCCATTTGATGAATAATCAATCCCTAACCATTAATATAATAACTAAACCCCTAACCCATTTGATGAATAATTGAACCCCACCCATTTATATAATAACTAAACCCCTAACTCATTTGATAAATACTTGAACCCTAACATTATATATAATAACAAAACTCTTAACCCATTTGATGAATAACCGAACCCTAAACATTTAAATAATAACTAAACCCCTAACCCATTTGATGAAACATTTATATTGTTAGTTTTGAATATTGAAAAGCTTTGCTTGTATGAAAAACTAATACCCAGTTTACATATCGATTGTGTTTCAGTATTAATTGTTCCTTTATATCATATACATAGATGATAAGGTGGCGGATGTAGCACAGTAGATCTTATCATTGGTTAAATTTATAATAGATAAACAGATACTCGTAACCGAGATATTTTGAACATACTATCGTTTTAGATTATCGTGTGATTTAGATAATTAGTTTATCTAGACTAATTAAATCATAGGGACTTGCCCATGGCATATTGAGCAGGACCAAAGTATGATTGAATTAACTTATACTGATCTTCGTAGTTAATTCGAACCTAATATTCTAATCTCTTAATCCCTAGACTAGAGCGGGTAAGAGAGTTAGACATCGTATACTTTGATTTGCCAATGGGTGCGGTCAATTGAGGCCTAGATCTCAAAAAGTTGGTATGCGTGTTTGGCTTCTTAGTGTGTCGTTGCTTGTTGAAAGGAATCCATGTACCGGTTCGTCAGGGTGATGGTGCTCCCGAGATGAGCTCGTAAGGTTTATTATACTAAACTCGGCCGGTGGACTTATGTCCGGTATAATGAGAAAGTCGAGTGCAACTAATATCGGATATCAAGAAGTCGATAAATTAATTTGTCAGTAAATTTATTAATCAACGAGCACTATATCTTTGATGGGGAAAGATAGAAGAATAATAAAGTGAGCGCGAAGTAATTTCGTTTTTGAGCAGTAGTTCCATAATTGGTCCGTTAGTGGCACGACTAATTATGCTTTGGACTAATTAACAAAGTAAATTAAATAAATTACCCTTGGATTAGTTTTAAATTTAATTGAGAAAGTGGGTTATACGAAATAATCCTAAGGTTTGATTAATATTTAATTAACGAATTGCGTTAAGGAATTAATTCTGAATGTTGATTGGAGTTGACTAGTCTAGGGAAGACTAACAGAGTAAACAAAAGTCCAACACTAATACCCAACTCAAAAGCCCACTAGGTCTCCCTTGAAGCTTTCTATAAATAGCTTAAGTTAGACATTGAAGACATTAAGAAACTTGTAGGCAAAATTGCCTAGAGAGATAAGGAGAAGCCTAGAGAGAGAACTTATCTTCTTCGTTGAATCCTTTCTTGAAGTCGGTTTAGGATGCTTTTTCTTCATGAATACTCAGCCCGGAGTTTGACTAGATATTTTTCCAATCGCCGCCTAGAGATCCGCCGCCGGCACGTTTTCTGGTGATTGAGATTTCAGGTCAATCATTGTTTTTCTGGCGCACCACCGAGCAGATCCGATCACCGCTGTGTAGATCGTGATCTTTATCGCCGATCCATTATTGGTAATCATCTTGATCGCGGCAGAAACTTAAATTGATTGTTCATATTCTAGGATCGGTGGTAGGCGGTAAATTGGCGCAGTATCTTCGGGCAATAATCTGTCAAGTTTTTGGAAGCGGGTTTCTTTTTTATTTCTTCTTTAGTGTCTTAGACACCCCGTAGATAGTTGGCCACATGACTTCGGGAGTTGTTGGAGTCATTCGAGGGATTCGAGCTGGTTTTCGTAGCAGGCAGTAAACAGGCGTAGGATCTTCGGGCGTGAATCTGTCAAGGTTCTGTCGAGTTTTTCAAAGCAGATTTCTTTTGGATTTCTTCTTTAGTGCCTTAGACACCTCTTAGATAGTCGCCCACACGACTTCGGGGGTTGTTGGAGTCATTCTCGGGATTCTCTCGTGGTTGGCGCTTGGTTTTCTTTATTGCTTCGAGGACACGCTTCAAAGGTATAATCTTTTGTATTCCGCATTAAATTAAAGATTTAATTTTTAGCGTGTCGTCTTAATAAATCAAATATGCATAAGCCTAGACCCATCGGGGGGAAATGATTTTAGAGTCTGGGCCAGATCGAATGTCTTCAAATCTGTAATGCATAACACGAAAGTGAGATTTTTGGTTTAGCCCAGATCAGATCTGTTTTCTTCAAATTGGTATCAGAGGCATTATTTCATCTTTATACTTGTTTGATTTATTACTCGGCTTTGTTATTTTATTAACAGGTGTCTATTATTCCCGGCTATTATGGTATTTACATTCATTGATAAACCCTGGAACATGTCCGGGCTCGTTTTATTTTGAATGGAAATATCTGTAATATTAATAACCAGCCGTGTAGGATTAGATAAATCTTGTAGTAGGGATTATTCTAAATATGTCGTCTTTAAATTCTTGTAAAGCTTTTGTATATATGGATTTATGTAAAATGACGAAGACGTTATTGTAGGTAACTCATATTTGTGGGTTTTGTTTTATCGTAATTTTGGGTGATTTCTAATTATGTAGAAAACTGAGAAAACTCGGACGAACTAGGAAGAATCCAAATAACGAGTGTGAGCGACGCGACGAGACATGTTAACAAGGCGTCAAAATAAGCGACGATTGCGAATACCATAATAGTTGGGAAATATTTAATTATGTTTTTCCCGTTTTATGTCCTTATCGTTGCTTATGTGTTTTCGTTTTATGTTTTATGCATGATGGAAAACAATAGAGTTTGATGGGTGCAATTGTCTAAGGTAGATAATTCGTATGTTAAAACTCCAACAGTTTTATAGGTGTGAATTACCAAATTTAAGACATTGCATGTTAAAATGTAAAAATCCTCAATTTTAAGAATCTAAGTGGGAACGGGTTGGTTTATATCCCCATGGCCTCCATTACGAATTCATATGTGATGTGGATAGACTTCCTCATTGGCCAAGAGTCTTCCTCCATTTGGATGAGTCTTCAATTCGTAAGATCACTAGATTTTCTAAAGGGATGCTATGGTAAGATTAATTGGAGAACCTTGTGACACCGTCTCTACTGCGGTGCATTAATATCCTAAATAATAAACTTAGAAGTCAGGTAATGGCATACACTTAGTGTACCGTTTGTAGTATTCCTCCCGCGAGGTCACACTACTTATGTGTGCGGTTAAAATCACCGACTATTAATTTCATTGATCAAAAGATCATTGATCAGATAGTGAAATTAATGAACTTATTTTCTTCTCGAACGAATGTGGCCTAACATAGACATTCACACGTGTGACCTGTGTAAATCTTGGTGTGAGAGTTGTTGGTGGATAATTATATTGTTTTGAGAATATCAATATTTTCTAAAACGATAAAATACTAAAACATGGCTGTTTATTTATTTTTCAGCTTTCGATATGGCGTTTAATACAATATTTGTCACACTAAAGGAGAACAAATTAACTGGTCCAAATTGCATCAGTTGAAAACGCTATTGGACATTGTTCTTATGGCTAGGCGGTACGTCCTCACTGAAGTATGCCCAAATGAGCCTAGGGATGACTCTTCTCCAGAGCATAGGGAAGCCTATCAAAAGTGGAGTAATTCTGATGGGATGGCTAGATGCTGCATTCTGACTTCCATGTCGAATGCATTGCAGCAATAGCATCATTCAATGAACTCTGCTTTTTATATTATGGAAAACCTAAAGGAGATGTTTGGTAACCAAGGCAGAGCTGCAAGGAAAGTAGTCATGTGAAAGCTAATGACTAGCCAGATGGCAGAGGGGTATGCCTGTGGTTTATCACGTACTTGAGATGATTAGCGACTTCAATGAGATTGAGGTATTAGGAGGAAAGAGTGACGGGGAAACCCAGGTCGATATCATACTGAAGAGTTTGCCTCAAAGTTTTTACAAGTTTTGGAGGGACTATAACATGAAGCAACATGTTTACACTATTTTTGAGCTCTTAGCTGTATTGGTGTCTGCTGAAGGCCTCTTCCAAAAGAATAAGCAAACTTTAGCCACAGTCGGGCCTTCAGGTTCTTCTTTTGGGCCCAAAGCCTGAAAGAAGAATAAGAGAGCCCAGAAGACAGCTAATCATAAGCCCAAGCCAGAAATTGCCAAGAAGAAAAAACTGAGAGGTGACTGTTTCAAGTGTGGCAAAGGAAGACATTGGAAGTCTGATTGTCCAAAGCTCAGATGTACGACCATCTCAGCCTTAATTACTGAGATATGTTTAGTGGTGATTCCCACAGATACTTGGTGTGTGGATTCAAGAACCACTGATCATGTTTGTAATTCTTTGCAGGGTTTGCCAAGTGACTCACATGCTTGGAGAATGCGGATGAGAGTGGACTTGGGTGACACTATCAGAGTGTCAGTGAAAGTAGTGGAAGTGACTAGACTTATTTTCTAAATAATACTGTAATAGATTTTTGAAGGATTGTCTTTATGATCATAATTCCCACAGATACTTGGTGTGTGGATTCAGGAACCATTGATCATGTTTGTAATTATTTGCAGGGTTTGCCATGTAACCCACATGCTTAGAGAATGCGAGATGAGAGTTTACTTGGGTGACACTATCAAAGTGTCAGTGAAAGTAGTGGGAGAGGCTAGACTTATTTTCTAAATAATACTGTAATAGGTTTCTGAAGAATTGTCTTTATGATCAGAGTTTTAGAAAGAATTTACTTGATGTTTCTAAACTCTTATTGGATAGTTATAAGTTCACTTTATCTAACAATTCTGTTATTGGAAAGAACGAGAAACTTATATGTTCCAGTTCATTGGTGGACAATCTCTTCTTGATAAAAACTAACTCTCCAGTAGTGCAATAACACTGATATAAATAACACATAATTGAATCATAATAAGAGGAAAGAACCGTGTAAAATGAACCAAACTTGTTTTTGGCACCTAAGACTAGGTCATATAAACCTTAGTAGAATTCAAAGGTTGGTCAATGATAGGCCCTTGGGCTCATTAGATACTGACAATTACTCAACCTACGAATTCTGCTTGGAGGGTAAAATGACCAAGAAGTTTTTTAGGGTCAAAGAGATTTTATACTTGGTTCATTATGACTTATGTGGACCTATGATAATTCAGGCCAGAGGTGGTTTCGAGCATTTTGTGATCTTCATAGATTACTACTCTAGACGGGTACATTTACTTGATGCCTCATAAGTCCGAATGTTTTGGCAAGTTCAAAAAGATGTGAAGAACCGTTATTGTAAAAGTATCAAGTCATTACATTTTAATCGTGGTGGCGAATAACTATCTAGTGAATTTAGAAGCTACTTATAATAGATGAGGATTAAATCCCAGTTGTCTGCACCTGGCATATTCCAGCAGAATGGTGTAACAGAATGGTGAAACAGAACTCTTTTAGAAACGGTTAGATCTGTGATGAGTTACAGTGAGTTGCCCCATTCGTTTTGGGGATATGCCTTTGAAACAGCGGCTTACAATCTAAATCTTGTACCATCTAAATCCGTGCATTCAACCCTGTAGCGTTATGGTCTGGGCAAAAGCCCAGTATTAGACATCTCAGAATCTGGGGTTGTCCAGCACATGTGCTTAAGGCAGATGCGGACAAGTTAGATGCAAAATTAAAGGTAATGCTGTTTGTAGGATATACCATAAGAACGAAGGTTAGTTTATTCTATAGTGCTAAAGATAAGAAGGTGGTGGTTAGTACCAACACTATATTTTAGAATAGGACTACATTCAAAACCACAAACCAAGTAACAAGATTATGCTATAAAAGTTTAAGGAACAGTCTAGAATTCCTTATGCACGAGTACAAGTAGATAAAGCACAGAATACTGCATGAGTTGTCATAGATGATGCGATTACACAGGCGGTGTCTCGTCGTAGTGTGAGGTTTTCAGAAAACCCAAAGTGTACGTGGGCTTGGGAAAATTTTCAGATTTGGTCCCTTGCGCTTACGAACCAAACCCAGTTAAATACAATAAGGCACTCTAAGATAAAGATGCAGATTCTTGGCAAAGGGCAATGATTACATTGCAAAGGTCCAAGAGCAAAATGTTTGCAACTTAAGAAGTCTATTTATGGACTTAAGTAAGCATCTAGATCTTGGAACATCCAGTTTGATGAGATAATCTAGTTCTATGGGTTTACTCAGTGACCGAATGAGCATAGTGTGTATCGTAGGTGTGATGAAACTCAGTGCTATTTCTTGTACTTTACATAGATGATATTTTTCTTATTGGCAATAGTAAGAAGGTATTGTTAGACATAAAGGTATGGTCGTTCAAACGAGTTTGATATGAAGGATTTGGGAAAGGCTGGACATATCCTTGGGATCAAGATTATTCGAGATCATAGGAGATGTTCACAGACACTTTCTCAGGCTTCCTACATTGACATGATTCTGGCTCATTTTAACATGTAGAACTCCAAGAAAGGTTTCTATCTTTCATATACGGAGTACATCTATCTATGGAGCAGTCTCCTAAGTAGATAGAAGTCATAAAGACAGTTCTTTATGCATCTGCGGTAGGAAGTCTCATGTATGTTATGTCGTGTACGAGCCTAATTTTGCTTTATCATTAGCATAGTTAGCAGATATCAGAGTGACCCAAGAAAAGCTCAAGTATTTAAGCAGAATGAAAGACCAAGTTTTGGTCTATCAGGCACAAGAGCTAGTTTAAAGGGGTTACACATATTAGGAATTCCAAAGTAATATGGACAAAAGAATGTCTACCTCTGGGTTTGTGTTTACTCTGGGAAGTGGAGCCATAGTGTGGCAGAGTGTCAAGTAGAGATACGTGGCAGACTCTACCATTAAGCCTCAATACGTTGCCGCGTCAGAGTCAGCGAAGGAAGTAGTGTGGTTCAGGAACTTCCTAGTGGATTTAGATGTGATTCCTGAATTGCCCAGTTTTATCACAGTTTACTACGATAACAATAGTGTAGTGGGAAACTCGAAGGAACCACAAATTCACAAAGTGATTAAACATATAAAGCGCAAATACCATCCAATACGAGAAATCATAAAGAGGAGAGAAGTAGGTGAAGATAGTATCAGTAGACAACCTTGAAGATCCATTCACGAAAGCATTGACTACAAAAGTCTTTGAGACCCACGTGAAGGGCATGTGAGTTAGATACTTGGCTGAACCTTGATAGTTCTCTAGATTTTGGTGTGACATAAGAATAAGTGTATTAAACCAGTTTCTATACTTTAGAGCATAGCTTTAAGTATTAGTGGGAGGTTGTTAGCTTTGAATACTGAAAAGCTTTGCTTGTATGAAAAACTAATACCAAGTTTACATATCGATTGTGTTTCAGTATTAATTGTTCCTTTATATCATATGCATAGATGATAAGGTGCCGGGTGTAGTAGATCTTATCATTGGTTAAATTTATGATATACAAACAGACGCTTTTAATCGAGATAGTTTAAACATACTATCAATTTAGGTTATCTTGTGATTTGGATAATTAGGTTATCTTGTGATTTGGATAATTAGGTTATCTTGTGATTTGGATAATTTAGGTTATCTGTTAGGATAAATCATACGGATGTGCCCAGGGCATATTTAGAAGGACCTAAGTAGGATCGAATTATCTTGTACTGATATTCGTAGTTCGAACCTCATGTTCTAATCTCTTAATCCTAGACTAGAGCGGGCATGAGAGTTAGACACCGTATACTTTGATTTGACAAAGGGTGCGGCCAATTGAGGCCTAGATCTCGGTAAGTTGGGTATGCGTGTTTGGCTTCTTAATGTGCCATTGCTTGTCGAAAGGAATCCATGTACCAGTTCGCCAGGGTGATGGTGCTCCCGAGACGAGTTCGTAAGGTTTATTATACCAAACCCGGCCGATATACTTATATCCGGTATAATAAGAAAGTCGAGTAGTACTACTCTCGGATACAAAGAAGTTGATAAATTAATTTGTCAGTAAATTTATGAATCGACGAGCACTATATCTTTGATATGGAGAGATAGAAGAGTAATAAAGTGAGCGCGAAATAATTCGTTTTCGAGCGGGAGTTCCATAATTGGTCCGTTAGTAGTACGATTAATTATGCATTAGACTAATTAACAAAGTGAATTAAATAAATTACCCTTTGATTAATTTTATATTTAATTGAGAAAGTGGGTTATACGAAATAATCCAAAGGTTCGATTAATATTTAATTAACGAAGTGGGTTAAAGAATTAATTCTAAAGGTTGATTGGAGTTGATTAGTCTAGGGAAGACTAAGCGAGTCAACGAAAGTCCAACAGTAAGGCCCAACTCAAAAGCCCACTAGGTCTCCCTTGAAGCTCCCTATAAACAGCTTAAGTTAGGCATTGAAGACATTAAGAAACTTGTAGGCAAAGTTGCCTAGAGAGAGAATGAGAAGTCTAGAGAGAGAACTTCACCTTCTTCGTTGAATTCTTTCTCGAAGTCAGTTTAGGATCCTTCTTCTTTGTGAAAACTCAGCCATAGTTCGCCTAGATATTTTTCCACTCGCCCCTAGAGATCCACTACCGGTGCATTTTCTGATGATAGAGATTTCCAGCCGATCGTTGTTTTTCTGGCGAGCCACCGAGCAGATCTGATCACCGCTGCATAGGTCATGATCTTTATCACCGATATGTGGTTGGTGATTGTCTTAATCGCGGCCCGAACTTAATTGAACATTCATATTCTAGGATTGGCAGCAGGCGGTAAATAGGCACAAGATCTTCGGGCAAGAATTTGTCAATGTTCTGTCGAGTTTTTGGAAGCGGGTTTCTTTTGGATTTCTTCCTTAGTATCTTAGCCACCCCATAGATAGTCGCCCACACGAATTTGGGAGTTGTTGGAGTCATTCGAGGGATTCGAGGTGGTTTTCGCAGTAGGCAGCAAATAAACGCAGGATCTCCGGGCAAGAATCTATCAATGTTCTGTCGAGTTTTTCGAAGCGGGTTCTTTTGGATTTTTTCCTTAGTGCCTTAGTCACCTCATAGATAGTTGCCCACACGACATTGGGGGTTGTTGGAGTCATTCTATGGATTCTCTCGCGGTTGGCACTTGGTTTTCTTTATTGCTTTGATGACACGCTTCAAAGGTATAATCTTTTGTATTCCGCTTTAAATTAAAGATTTAATATTTAGTATGTCGTTTTAATAAATCGAATATGTATAAGTCTACATCTGTTCTGGGGAAATGATTTTAGAGTCTGGACCATATCGAAAGTCTCCGATTCTGGAATGCATAGCACGAAAGTAAGATTTTCGATTTAGGCCGGACCAGATCTGTTTCCTTCATATATAATAACTAAAACCCTAACTCATTTTATAAATAATTCAACCCTAACTTTTTATATTTTAACTAAACCCTAACCCATTTGATGAATAACCAAATTATAACCCTATATATAATAACTAAACCCCCTAACACATTTTATGAATAACCGAACCCCAACCTTATCTATAATAACTAAATCCCTAACCCATTTGATGAACAACCGAACCCTCACCTTATATATAATAACTAAACCCTAACCCATTAGATGAATAATTGAATCCTAACCATTTATATAATAACTAAACCTCTAACCTATTTGATGAAAACTCCTAACCCATTTGTACTGAACCCTAACCTTATATATAATAACAAAACCCCCAACACATCTAATGAATAACTGAAACCTAACCATTTATATAATAACTAAATAACAAACATATTTGATGAATAACTGAACCATAACCATTTATATAATAACTAAAAACCCATTTGATGAATAACCGAACCTTAACCTTTTATATAATAACTAAACCCTAACCCATTTGATGAATAACCGAACCCTAACCTTTTGAAGTTTAGGGTTTAGGATTTAAGGTTTAGGGATTAGGGATTAGGGTTTAGGGTTTTAGGGGTTAGGGTTTATGGATTAGGGAGTAGGGTTTAGTTATTTAAAGGTTAGGGTTCAGTGATTTAAGAGTTAAAGTTTAGATTTTAATCAAAGGGGTTAGGGTATAGGTTTTAAACGTAAAGGTAAGAGTTTATTTTTTATAAAAAATGTTAGGGTT
This sequence comes from Knoxia roxburghii, assembly GCA_030378225.1. Classification (NCBI taxonomy): domain Eukaryota; kingdom Viridiplantae; phylum Streptophyta; class Magnoliopsida; order Gentianales; family Rubiaceae; genus Knoxia; species Knoxia roxburghii. The sequence goes on along the minus strand of CM059420.1, from coordinate 34,561,774 downwards.
CAGTGTTTCAAAATCGATGAACACTATAAGCATCTTCTAATAAAAGAAAATTAATATAGTTATAATATATTGAAAAAGTATGATCTAATAAAAAAGGTTTTTTTAATGCAAATTAAATTCCTCAAACAACAAAACATATAACAAAACAAAAGCAACAAATTACATTTGCACAATAAAGTGTTACCAAGGAATCCTCCGCTTTTATGATTATGCTCATCCTTCGCCTTCAACACATCCTTCTCGCACATGTTTTTTACCCGGTAAGAATTTTGTAGTTTTGGAGGTTATTATGGTTAACTTCTTATTAATTTAAATTCTGAGCATAACCAGAATGAGAAAGGATGAGTCCTGAAATAAAGAATAAAGGGAAGTATAAGAGCAAACAATCACATGTAAAAAAACATAACTTCCGTGAAAATTTCGCATTGACTAACAAGTCTTCCTTTTGAATTTATCAATACAAACTGAATCATTTCAGAAACAAATCAATCTTGAGAAGACAATAAATTATTCCAAATCTGCGGAATTATTTTCAAAAGTAGTGTTTAATTATGGTATGCTAAGGTTATCCAACTTTGAAACCAAACAGGCTTGAAGAAATTATAAGAATGGGACAACGAACCCGCGAGGATCCTGACTTCAAGGGCGATCTGAGCGATTGGCGTCGGTGTGATATGCATTTCCTGATCCACACAAACCAATTTTGTACCAAATTAAACATTAAACTCTGACCAAACATGGTAAATCATGAGAGATCCATCGCAAGAGCAGAACAAAGGGTCGAATTGGAGCGGTTGATTGTAGTGGAGAAGATGATGGTCGTTGTGGAAGTGGTGGTTCCTCGGACCTAGGCCGAGAACGGACGGAGAGGAGCGGGACAGGACCGTGGTTGTTGTGGACGGGGAAGGGACAGGAGTGGAGAGGAGTCGACCAAGTGTCTAGGGTTTTTTTGACATGGAATGGTGATGGTGCATGCATAGGGTGAGAATTCGAGCGTAACTTTGGATTAAGTTACTGATCTAAATGACAAGGGAGATGTAGCTCAATAGTAAATAAGCACTCCCCATCTAAGACAATAAGTGTTGAGTTCGATTCTCATTTGATCGGTTCGGATAAAAAATCATTTGGATCACTGCAAAACGGTTCGGATCCGAATTGATCCGTTGGATCCATTTCTAATATTTCTTATTTTTTAATAAAAATAATAATTTATTTATTTTAAATTTCTCATTTATTAAATTTTAAAGTAATTTATATAATGATAAAAATAAATATATTACCATGCCTTTTTATAAAAATCATGAAAAGTGTAAAAAAAAATTTACAAATCTAAAAACTTTATTTTTTTTAGAAAAAAATTTTAATTTCCGCATTTGAATGGAACTTCATGCATTTCAATGCTTACGGTGGTTGAACACTTTTCAGTAGCGCTACTGGAATTAAAAAAAAAAATCTATGGAAAAAATTAAAACAGTAAATAATTTATTAAAATAAATATAAAAATATAATTATTATTTTATATTGGATGTAATTTTTTAATTTGAATCCTATATAGTATAAATTTTTATTTAAGTGTTCACAAAAATAATTTTAAAAAGTCAAAAAACAATTTTAAAATGTCCAAAAAATAATTTTTAAAAAGTTTTAATTTTTTTTAAAAAACGATATGGATTGGTTTGGATCGATCCCAAAAATAATCCAATCCCATCTATTTCGCTCCAAACAAAATTGATCCATACTAGGGGAAGTACCCGCGATATGGATCGTGATTTTGTATTGGAGTTATAAAGTCAGCTGTTATGTATTAAATTGTGAAAAAAATTAGAGAAGTTGAATATATTCAAATGCCCGCAAATTATACCATGTAGCTAATGTACATGTACATAGTAATAGTATTAGTAACATCATCACTCTCACTATAAGAGAGTGAAATCTACACTCTTCTCTTCTTCGTATTCTTAAAAAACTAATTTGCTTCTTCTTCGAAAATTACTTTTCTTCTTCTTATTCAAAAATCACTTTTCTTCTTCGCCGCACTCCATTCGAAACCGTATTCAATCAAATTTTCATCCAAACACCGGAAATCAGCGATTGTATTTTCCGACGAACAACACCAAATACAATGGAAAAATCACTTCTTCGTCTTAAAAAATCACTTCTTCCTCTTCGAAAATCTCTTCTTCTTCTTCAAAAATAACATATTCTTCTTAAAAAATCACTACATCATAAAAGTATGTACTGCATTTGATGGATTTACGAAAACTTATTTTCGTGATTTGATATTCGATAATGTATTAATGATGTTATATTATTGTTTTCTTCTTCAAATAATGCTTTATTACTCTGAAATACGATATATAAATATTTTCCTTGAGGAATTGATACTTTCATGTGAAATAGGTTGCTTCTGATTCCTCCCCCCTGTTGGGCGTGGTATAAGGTGTTATGGGACATAGCTTGATGTAGCTGGACGTATCGGGATGTGGTGGATTGTCTTTGTGAAAAAATCAGCTTAAATGCACATGCCTAGATGTAGACATTTTTGGACGTGGTGGTAGTAGTTTTTGAACGTGGTGGTAGTGTTCTGAGACGTGGTGGATTATCTTTGTGAAAAAATCAGTTTAAATTCACAAGTCTGGATGTAGACGTTTTTGGACGTGGTGGTAGTGTTCTGAGGCATGGTGGATTGTCTTTGTGAAAAAATGAGCTTAAATTCACAAACCTGGATGTAGACATTTTTTAGACGTGGTGGCAGTGTTCTGAGCCGTGGTGAGCTGTCTTTGTGAAAAAATTAACATAAATTCACAAGCCTGTATGTAGACTTTTTTTGGACGTGGTGGTAGTTTTTTATGGACGTGGTAGTAGTGTTCTGAGATGTGGTGTCTTTGTGAAAAATTTTTTTTAAATTCACATGCCTGGATGTAGACGTTTTGAGACGTGGTGGTAGTGTTCTGAAAAGGGGTTTTTAAAATTTTTAGTTGTATTTTTCAAGGATCTAAACTAAACTGTATTGCATTATCGAAAGGTTTTTTACCATATAAAAAGTAAGCGATGCGAAGGGGAATTGCTGTCATCTAAGAAGTTGTATTGCAGGGTGGTTCGGGAGGGCATAACTCGACACTCGATTATCTGATTTGGACGTGCGCGTAGTCGATTTGATGGGTCTCGACGAGATCTACGCAATGGACATGGAAGACGGGTGTTTGGAGATGGGTCTGATATTGGAAAATGTGCGATTTTGGATGACAACTTCAAAGGGCCATAACTTTGCGCTCGGGGTCTGTTTTAGACAATTTTTTTTTATTTCATATAACTTTTCAAGATATATCTAGCAGCAAACAGCCTATGGCAGTTTGGGCCACTTGAAACTCGAAAAATGTCATATTTTAAAAGATACAGAATATTTTTAATAATTTCAAGGATTTTTTGAACTTTCAACCAAATATTTGACAGGTATAAAAAATGGTTTTTTGAGATTTGCCTCGATCAAAACTTGTTCCTCTGGGGGTCTACTGATCAATGTATTTGGCGATGGGAAATTCATATTGACAATAGAGTTTTTTTAAATAACATGTAGAAAGAAGTTTAATTAAGTGTTAAATAACTTTAAGTGGAATGATGGTAATTGATTTTTTGGATAGATACAAGAAAAAATATGACCAAGGTTCAAAACTCTTCCCTGACATTTTCCTTTTGTTTTTTCCTACAATAGTTACTTAAATGTTATCCGTTCAATATTTTATTATGAGAATTGAACAGCAACATTCACGAGTCAAGCAGGAAGACGTTTTACATTATGTCGGTGAAAAAATCAGTTTAAATTCACATGCATGGATGTAGACATTTTTTGACGTGGTTCTAGTTGTTTTTGGACGTGGTGGTAGTGTTCTGAGATGTGATGGGCGGTCTTTCAGAAAAAAATCAGCTTAAATTCACATGCCTAGATGTGGATGTTTTTGGATATGGTGGTAGTTGTTTTTGGACGTGGTGGTAGTTGTTCTGAGACGTGGTGGGATGTCTTTGTGAATGAATCAGCTTAAATTCACATGTCTGGATGTAGACGTTTTTGGATGTGGTGGTAGTGTTTTGAGACATGGTGAGATGTCTTTGTGAAAAAAATAAGCTTAAATTCACATGCCTGGATGTAGACATTTTTGGACGTGGTAGTAGTTATTTTTGGACCTAGTGGTAGTTGTTTTGAGACGTGGTGGGAGTTTTGTGAAAAAATCAATTTAAATTTACATGCCTGGATGTAGATTTTTTGGAGGTGGTGGACTCAGTGAAAATGTGGTGGGCCTAGCGAGGAAAAAAAAAGACGGGCGCGACGACGAAACTTACTATATTTACTATGTGTACAACTGTTATGCGAAAATTACTATATATAGTAATAGGTTACATGTACACTAGGTATATAGTATAATTTCTGTAAAATACCCCGGGTTAATAAATCAATTGAAGAAATGCAAGAAATTGGATAAAAAGATGATATTAGAATGTTCCATTGTATTTTATTTTGGGATACAATTTTGCCTGGTAGAAAAGTAATTGGAAGATAGCCCTGCTCCATCTTTCACTTTAAAAATAACATTCATGATTGGAGTACATTTTGTAGAAGTTTTATATGTTAGTCACTTGGTTTAGATCAAACATCCATGACATTCCTTTGTAGGATAACATGTTTATAGTTCATAGTTTGAGCAACTTCAAAAAAAGAATCAGCCATCCACTTATGCTTTTGTACTAGAATAACAAGAATTATGTGGATTTGGTTAGAAGATTTTAGAATGATATCCCAATATTAAACACCCAAACTCAACTAAAATGATGGGTTTATTTCTCTGTTAAGTTCAATTTTATTTTCCATTTTTACCTTTCCAAACTTTTGTTGTTTATTTTTTTCTTCACTTCTACCGTTCCTTGTTATAAGCTATGAATTTCCCCTGTTTTATGTATGTATCATAAGCCAACCTAAGGTGTTTCTGGCTTTTTGGCAAAGACCATCTAAGTCACCTTTATACTATACCATTGAGGATGTAAGATAATTGCAATAAAATATTTCTAAGATTCTGCAAATGATGTGATTCCGCGGATAACTGATGATAAAGTTGAAATAGGATCCTGATTTCTTCAGCATCCAGATAGTAGCACGACCCAACATCTACAATATATATACAAATTTCACCAAGTAACTAATGATGACGAAGAAAGGATGTAAAAGTTCAGCAAGAAAGTTGTAGCTTTCTTATTCTTGTATAGTACATTTAAATCCTGCAACTCGTGTAGAGCACAAAAGTCATAAACTGTGAAAATAAAATTGATGTTCGATAATAAATCATTTATGCATTAATATCAGAACAACAATGTTAAGATGTACATTTTATGATGATTTAACATACCAGATGCACTCCCCAGTATCTTTATGCTCAAAATCAAATACAATTAAAGACAATCCCTAGTAAGAATATTTGGCAACAGACGATAACTTGAAAGTCAATTCACCTGCAAATGACAATTGAACTCAAATCAGAAGACACTGAATTCATGAGGCATTCATGTTCCAACGAGAGAATAATGAAATTCGGATATCATGATAGCATCCTAAGTAAAATGCTGACAAGCAAACACTGAGAGTAGTTCAAATCAATCGGCCGAACAAGTACAGTTGATCAATCAGGACAGATGTAATCACATGAAACGAATGCACATTTTCAATTTGATATTTTAGAATGACAAAGGACTAATTTAGAAAATACGGTTGATATACGTAACATATTTTTCAATAGCATGAAAGAGGTTTGTAACGACATTTCATAGATAATCAATCTGCGAATAAGTCAAACACACATAAATACGGAATGGTTAAAAAAGGATGCCTAAGCCAAAACTGTACACTTCTACACTTGGAATAAGTTATCTCTAAACGTTCTAAAACTCAAAAGCTATTTATGTCTAGTAACTTTCCACCCTTTTAAATTTAAAGAACTTTATCCTAACAAGAAGAAATATCTATTCTAAAGAAATGAGACAAATGTTTATCCTTCATGTTCAAACATCTATCTTTCATGGTTTGTTCAATTGGAGCATCATTTCTAATATCTATCCTACATGTTCCAATCATGATGAAATTTTAATAAGGTTTAATTGCAATTTTGGTCTTTTATAATATGGGTAATAGCATTTTTTGTCTCTCTTATATTTTGAGTGAAAATTTAGTCCCCATCCATTTTTTTTAATAAATTATAGTCCTTTTGGATGGAAACTTAGTCAATTAACGTTTGACCAAGTTCGACAGTAGTCGAAGTGAAATTTTAAAAAAATTTTGGATTTAATTGAAAATAAAATAAAATGAAGGATACTTGCGCAAATAAAATATTTTTCTTCTCCACCCCACAAACCCAATCCTTCTCCCTATGTTAGCCGCCACCCACACAAACCCTAACCTTTCTCCCTTCTCTACCCCTTGCCGGATCTCAGCCCCTCCTTGTCTCTTCCGATTGCCGCCATCCACCTTGGTACGCCCGCCGCTTATCATCATCATCATCTTCATCTTCTTCTTCTTCTTTGTTGGTTGAGATCAGAGTGGAGAAATGGGCGAGAGGGATCGGTGATCGCAGCCATCCATCGCCGTACGCCCGCCACCCGCTGCTCATCACCTTCTTCTTTGCTGATTGAGATTGAGGAGAGAGAAACGGACGAGAAGAAAAGGTATCAGAGAGAGAAAACGTACAAGGGGGATCGGCGGTGGGAGGGATGGTTGCTGGCGGCGGCTAGAAGAAACGGGGAGAGAAGAAATGTGAGGAAGAAGAAGACTCACCGGAAGTAAGAAAAACGGGGGGGGGGGGGGGGGGGGGAGTGGGAAGAAAACCCAAAACTTAAAATTTTTCCGGCGAAGCCATTTTCATAAACCCAGAAAATGTAAATCCGTTTTAGAACCAAAAAAAAACTAGTTCTAAAAGAATTTTGAACATCAAACAATCCAGAAATCATTTATAAGAGAAGAGAGGCCAAAAACACTGTCGAAATCATGACAATCCGACTGCTCATTTTTCGACGAGTGGTGTGGTGGCTGCGGGCGGCTGGAGGCAGCCAAAAAGAAGAAATTAGGGTTTGAAAAGAAAAGAAATTGAAAAAAGGTCCTTGAATTAACCTTAAAAATTGGTCAAACGTTAGTTGACCAAATTTTTTCGTCTAAAAGGACTAATATTGCTTAAAAAAAAGGATGGAGACAAAAATTGTCAAAATATAAAAGGGACTAAAAATGCTATTACCCATATTATGATGGATCAAAACTGCAATTCAGCCTTTTAATAATGTAATTCAAGTGTTTATATCTTTTGTCCCGCAACATTGATGATGAATTCACGAAACCTGGCAAACTCAGAGAATAAGGGTTTCTCCCATGTCAACGAACCAATGCAACTTGCTAGAGCTGCATGCTTGTTCCCATTGCGTGATACATCAGTATATTTTTTGATAATTTCCTGCAATTACAAAACAAGATATGATGCAATAAAAGAAAACAGAAATCGAATGATCACCGGTGACTGTTTCACTCCAGCAATATCAAGTTTCCACAATAATCTACTCAAATAAGACACTATGTTTACAAGAATAAGAGGTACATTAACTTGCCTTGTCGTTGTATAAGTTTTAGGTGAACACTCAAAATAGATTTATAAATAAACAAAAAAAAAAAAAAAATACTAAAACTATAGCACTTAAGGTTTCGTTTATATAAGATAGTTGTCATACTTGATAAGATTGTTGGTTTCGAGCCCTTACTCATACAATTTTTATTAGATTCTAGCCTAAGAATGTAACAAAACAAAGGGTAAGAGAGTAATTTCAAGTAAGTCATGCAAGTACTAAAATAAACAAAAGATAACACAATATGGATAAAGGCGGGAGAATCACACCACTTCAAGATCCAAAGAACTATTGTTAAGCAAAAATCATGCAACGACTAATCAAAATGATAATGTCTTTCTTTAACTTCCTATAGGGACAAAAATAACCAATATTATGAATAGGGTCGTCAATCCTACTCCACTATCAATCCTTTACACCATTACATATGCCAATTGAAAATACCAACTTAGAATAACAAATGGATGTCAAGACAACAAAGCTTGCAACACAAGAAATCTCAACTGTACTACTATACCAAATGGTCAAACAAGTTAAACATCCACAATTAAACAAAATAATGGAGTAGATTCAACAAATATTCCATTAAGAAGGCAAAATCTACCTGAAAATATAACAATTACATCAATTGCAAGAAACTCACTTAACAATATGAGTGAATAACCATAGATAAGATCAAACCCAACATGGAAATGTCAATTGCATAATGAGAACATTCAATTCATAAAAAAATGTAAGATCTTTCTCAATAAGTGAAAGAAAAATCCACAAGATTCTTGAATTCCACCCAAACAAAAACAATTATTCTTCATTGAATCCGTGGATTTGGTCTACATCTCATGGAAATACACTACCCCCTATCACTTAGAAGGGTAGATTTCCCTAAAATCTACTTAGAACATGGTTGCTCTAAGAAAATTCATAGTGTGTGTGTGTGTGTGTGAAAAATGTGAGAAAGTGTGTGTTTCTTCCTCACTAAGCTACTCTCAATAAACTATAAAAACCTACTAAGGTGTAATAGTATGTGTCTTTACAAGAGGCCTTGGCCATTAAGAAACGATCTTCAGGCTAACACACGCAAAGGAAAAATTTGGATTTTCAGCAGCGATTGTCGGGCGACGACCAGGCGGTTGCGCCGAGTGGACGCCGAGGTCGGTGGCGATCAGGTGCCAGCGCCCAGTGGATGCTAGTCTCGGTCTTCATCTCTCTTTTCGCTCTTTTTCAAATTCTTCTCTTTCAGCTTCATTTATGCGTGTTTTCTTCATTTTTTCTAGCAAAAGCCTTCAAGTTTCTTCCAAAATCTCCAATATGCCTTTTTACTATAAGATCATGCAAATCCAACTATAACTGCATTGAAAGCTCATAAAATGTAGCATAATCAATGGAAATCAACTAAAAGTAAACTAAATATGTATGATTTTAGGTCATAAAAAGGTATATTTTGGAGTCACGTTACAACCCACACTTAAGACTTTGTTTGTTCTCAAGCAAACTAACCAAGAAAACAAACAAGAATTGAGTCCAAAGTAAAATAAATTAGCTCTAAGATGGTTTTTCTCCCCCTTCAAGCTAAACATCAAAAACATGCACTAACTTTGCATTCATGACCTCAATACAACTTCACTAATCAAGCAAGCCAAGCAGGATATGGATTCTCTATCAACATCAATAATGCTCAAAAGTAAAATAAATCACCTCACACTATCAAGGATACACTCAATAATGCTCAAATGTATAGGCTTTGAAATTTTCAATACACTCAAGTAATTTGCATTAAAGATCTTCAACTATAAGCTTGATTCAAGATCACCTCGCCAGCCGCCTATTGTGAATGCAACACATCGATCAATAGGACTTTTATAAACGGGGCTAAGAAAATTAGTTTAAGGACAAGAAAATGTCAAGGCTTGAAAAATGGAGTTATTGTAAAGAGAATTGCATTCGTTGAATGCTTCATCAACTACTTCTACGTGGATTCTTTTACTACTAATGGATGTGTAAGGCTTAGATGTCCTTTACTTCCCCATTCTTATTCTCTAAACTTTAAAAACTTTAAACATTTTTTTTTTGAAACTTCTAAAAACAAAAAAAATAACAACTTAGAATCCATCAATTATTTCATTTCCACATTCAACCACATACAAACTTTTTAAGGGTCTAAAAACAAGGCTTAACAAAGAAAAAGGCTCAAGTTGGCTTATTGGGACAAAAAGAAATCGAAGAAAAGATGGGGCTCAACTTGGTTATCCCTAAGGGGATAAAGATGATTACGGGTAATGTAAAGTAAAGAAAAGGTAAAAACAAAAGCTAACTAATTTCCTTCATCACTTGATTGTATCACAAACACGTAAAAGGTCTTAATATGTATGCTAAAGTCAAGTTCTAGGTTCAGCCATTCATGTAAGACAAATCACACAACCAAAGAAATATGAGCAAGCAAATAAGATATGTTCAATAAAGGCTCAAATAAAGCTCACATAAATCAAGGGTTATATTGTGATTACATCTCAAGATGTTAACTAAGAACTCACATCATACTTATCAATACTCAACCATTTTTATCATATCTCTACCAATCATGCAATGCAAATACACAAAATTAGCTTGAAGGGGTCCTTTTATTTCAAGAAAATTTTTCCAAAGTCCAAAATAGAGCAAATTTTTTAAATTTTTTCACAAAATGGACTCATTCACAACTAGTTTCTTAATTAGCAGGCATAACAACTTATATTCATCCCAACACACTTAGCAAATATGGAAAAGTGGGGTGCCAATTTTTTTCTTTGAATTCATATAATATCACTATTAAACTCATGCCTATATAATGTTAACCATAAAACCAAATGCAAAGCACTTAAACATTAATTAAAAACTTAAAAATAAACACACCAAAGCACATAAAAATAACTAAATTGCAAAAGTGTCAACTAAATGTAGTAAGAAAGTAATAGTGGTATGGATTCTCAAACTCTTGTTGTAAAGAACAAAATGCGGAGGAAAACCAATAGTACATAACTCTATAATCTTCCACTGTCTTCAATACAAGCTCATTCTTCCTCTTTCTTACTTCATCAATCGAACATGTCCTGAAAATTGTAACGAATTAGTGAATTCTCAAAAAGAAAACAAATTGACTTCAGCATACCTCAGTGGCGTCCAACAGGTGTTGGTGCCTGGTGGTTGCCAGTATCAGCGGCATGGTGGCACGGCGCCCTCATGTCGCCTGGCATCTGGGCTAGTCATTTTAAACCAATTCAATTTACTAAAGCAGCTGTAATAATCATTAAAGCACCACAAAACTTGTTAATTTAACATATGATTGATCTAAACATAAGAATACATGATTTTTCATTCGTTAAATCACAAGTAATATATGTTCTATAACATTAAAGCTCCAACATATAAAGATAAGAACATATAAAACACATAAGTTTGAAAAATACATACATTCGTACAATTATAAGCTCATTCAATCATATTAAACATTCATAGTATAATACTATGCAAAGTTTTAAGAAATCCATTTTTTAAAATTTAAGTACAAGGCAGCTCTATACTTTTACCATTGATCCTTGAATATGTATGATTATTGAAAATCTATTGATAACATAAGAATAACAAAGTTATAGGTAAAATCACTAAAAATGAAGAAATTCAAAATCATACTTCGTGAATTGGATGCCTCAAAGGTGTAAATAACATTCTTTTAAAATCTAGGAAGTTTTGGAAGTCTTAGGTAAGTAAAATGGAGGTTTTAAACTCCATGGTACCTCATTTGAATCATAAAACTCGGCGCTGCTGATACCGCCTTCAGATATCGGCGGTGACTAGGTGTTGGAGCCTGACGGACGCCTGCAACTAGCGGCACGCCGGCGGCACACAGGTGTTGTCATCCTGTTTTTCCTCGATCATCGCAAAATTGTTTCCTTTCGACTTTTACACCTTCCAATTTCATCAAATCATGTACATATAACATAGAATTCTGTTAAAAAACATCATACTTTAAAATCACCTTGAAATCCATGACTTATTAGCAATTTAAAAATTTGAAAATCTAAAACTAGAAAACTTCAAGAAAAGTGCTGAAAATGCTTAGGTTGCCTCCCAAGAAGCGCTTTGGACTTTATAGTCTCCGGTTAGACTTATCTTGAGGTATGAACTCAATATCCCTCTAAACTCGTCTTGTGCAATAAATGCATTTCCTTCGCTACATTCAATCAAACTCTTCAAATCCTTGTACTTTTGCTTTTGTTTCTCTCTCACGTTCTTTTGTTTCTTCTTAAATTTCTCCCTTCTTTCCTCCTAACTATTGTTGTCAATAGCTAATTCTTCATCCAACTCATCATTTTCTTGATTGTATGTTATTTCCACATTCCTCTATGCTTGAGCTTCTCTAAATTCCATCCCCTCAACCTTCTTTTCTACTTCATAAAGTCTCCTTGAGGAATCACAAAAGCAATTTATCTATTGCAACATCATAGCTAGTATCTCCTTTTGGAGGTTGGGAGATTCTTTCACTAACCCCTTAAACTCTTCATTTGACTGTTTCAATGCCTTCATCTCCCATCTTTTTTGAACTTTGTGACAATTTTCTCGTTTCCTTATCCTTGTTTGTAACATTCTTCAACATCCAATGTGCCACTTTATGAAATCATAAGAGGTCTAAGGTTTCTTCCACAACTAGATTTCTTACTTCATTGGTCATCTTCTCAAATTTCTGTAGAAGGTTCTCAGGCTTCTCTTTTACTTTTGAACTCCCTCCATCTTTTTTTTTCACTTGGAGTTTCCTCATTTTCCTTTGACTCAATGATAGCTCCCACTTTGATAGGTTAATAACTAGGAATCGGAAATTCCTTTAAATGTGTGCATATTGGACTCCTTGAATGAACACTCTGCTATATCCACACCTCTCAAATACTTGGTCCAAGGTCTTTCACATTGATTTTCTTGACAACATTGTACAAACTCATCCTCATGACCAATGTAGTTGGATCCCATTAGACATGCCTTCTCGACCATAAACTCCTTTTCTTCATTAGGTGTCTCTCCTATTGGAAACTCAATATTTTCATCCATTTCAATTAGAAACTCTCTCTCAAGTCATTCCTGAGATTCCGTGGCTGCTATTTCTTCTTCTTGCTGTAAAGCTTCTTCATCTAATGATTCCCCCTTAGATATTTCACTGCTATCTTCCAACATGAGCAAGGCATCTACTCCTTCCATGATAGACTCCTGAGTAATTTCCCCCACAATTGTGTGCTAAATGATAAAGTATGTGTTTCCATTATCTCCTCATCCTCATCTATCTCCACATCTTTGCATTGCTCCTTACTCCATTTGAGTAATGCATTTGCATATTCCTCTTCGTCAAACTTTTCTTCTTTAAGTTCTTCATCATCAAACTCTCTCATATATCTATCAGTCCACTCTAAGTAAGTTTGATTCTTGAATTTCTCCGTTTTCTCCTTGAATCCTTCACAAAAATAGCCACTATACCTTAAACCTTCTTGGACTTGATTACAGTTTCCATCACCCCAATTAGATAAACCGGCTCCAAGTGGACATCTCACTTGAGGTGACTTGGGTCCTCTTCCATATATATCATGTGTGCTCCTCATGTTAGCTCTTAGAAAAAATGTTGGATAATTGCAAACACTTCAAAGTTTCTCTTCTCAATAGTAACTCATCTTCTTTACCAACTCAACAACCTTGCAAAAAATACAAACAAAACTACGTAAGAATAAGCTAAAACAAGAAAAACAAGAGAATAAACAAAACTATTTCAGTTATAACGTTACTTATAAACACACAAAAGATCATAAAAACTACTAAAAGTGCAAAAACAAGTAAAAACCACAAAATCACCAACAACAATAATCAATCAAAATAAACCATCTTCGTTGACGACGCCAATTTTGACGTGCTCTTGTCGTTGTATAAGGTTTAGGCAAACACTCAAAATAAATTTGTAAATATACAAAACAAAAATACTAAAACTATAGAATTTAAGGTTTCGTTCCCAGAAGATAGTTGTCTTATTTGATAAGATTGTTGGGTTTGAGTCCTTACTTACTACAATTTTCAGTAGTTCCTAGCCTACGAATCTAACAAAACAAAGGGTAAGATAGTAATTTCAAGTATGTCATGCAAGTACTAAAATAAACAAAAGAAAAGATAATATACATAAAGGCGGGAGAATCACGCCACTACAAGATCCAAGGAGTTATTGTTAAGCGAAAATCATGCTACGACTAATCAAAATGATAATGCATTTCTTTAACTTCCTATAAGGACTAAATAGCCAATAGTATGAATAGGGTCCTCAATCCTACTCCACTATCAATCCTCAACGCCATTACATATGCAAATTGAAAATACCAATTTGCAATATCAAATGGATGACAAGACAACCAAGCTTGCAACACATGAAATCTCAATTGTACTACTACACCAAATGATTAAACAAGTTAAATATCCACAATTAAACAAAGTAATTGAGTAGAATCAACAAATATTCCACTAACAAGGAAAAATCTACATGAAAAGATTACAATTAATTCAATTGCAAGAAACCCACTTAACAATATGCATGAATAACCATAGATAAGATCAAACCCAACATGGAATTGTCAATTGCATAATGAGAATATTCAATTCATAAAAGAAGGTAAGATCTTTCTGAACAAATGAAAGAAAAATCCACAAGACTCTTGAATTCCACCAAAAACCAAAGCAATTATTCTTCATTGAATCCTTGGATTTGGTCCACATATCATGAAATCCACTACCCCCTATCACATAGAAGGGTAGATTTTCCGAGAATCTACCTAGAACATGGTTGTCTAAGAGAATTCATAGTGTGTGTGTGTGTGTGAAAAAGGTGAGAAAGTGTGTGTTTCTTCCTCACAAAGCTACTCTCTAAACTATGAAAAACCTACTAAGGTATAATAGTATGAGTCTTTACAAGAGGCCTTGGCTATTAAGAAAATATCTTCAGGGCTAAATTTGGGAAACTACAATTTAAAACAAGTCAAGGGAAAATTTGAATTTTCAGCAGCGATTGACAGGCAATGAACAGGCGGTGGCACCGAGGTCTGCGGCAATCAGGCGCCAAGGCCCAGTGGACACCGGTCAAGGTCTTCATCTCTCTTTTCGCTCTTTTCCAAATTCTTTTCTTTCAGCTTCATTTCTACGTGTTTTCTTCCTTTTTCTAGCAAAACACTTCAAGTTTCTTCCAAAATCTCCAATACACCTTTTTACTATAAGATCATGTCAATCCAACTATAAGTGCATTGAAAGCTCATAAAAGGTATTAAAATCATTGGAAATCAACTAAAATTAAGTTAAATGTTCGTGATTTGAGGTCATAAAAAGGTTTATTTAGGAGTCACGTCACAACTCCACACTTAAGACTTTGTTTGTCCTCAAGCAAACTAACGAAGAAAACAAATAGAAAGTAAGTCCAAAATAAAATAAATTAGCTCAAAGATGGTTTTTCTCCCCCTTTGAAGCTCAACATGAAAAAATGCACTCACTTTGCATTCATGGCCTCAATACAACTTCACTAATCAAGCAAGACATGCATGATATCGATCTCTATCAACATCAATTGACCTCATCACCTCACACTATCAAGGATACACTCAACAATGCTCAAAGTGTATAGGCTTTAAAATTTTCACTACGCTCAAGTGAATTGCATGAAAGATCTTCAACCATAAGCTTGACTCAAGATCACATCGCCACCCGTCTATTATGAATGCAACACATTGATCAAAAGGACTTTTATTAGTGTTAAACAGGGCTAAGAATATTAGCTAAAGACAAGAAAATGTCAAAGTTTTAAAATTGGAGTTATTGTAAGGAGAATTGCGTTGGTTGAATGCTTCATCAACCATTTCTATCTGGATTCTTTCACTATTAATTGAGGTTTAAGGCTTAGAAGTGCCTTACTTCACCATTCTTATTCTTCAAACTTTAAAAACTTTAAAAAAAAATTCAAAACTTCTAAAAACTGAAAACTATGATAAATATGCATGATTTTGGGTCATAAAAAATTATATTTTGGAGTCACGTCACCCCCCACACTTAAGACTTTGCTTGTCCTCAAGCAAGCTAACTAAGAGAACGAAAATATCGTGAGTCCAAAATAAAACAAGTTTGCCCTAGACTGGTTTTTCTTCCCCCTTCAAGCTAAACATGAAAAACATGCACTCACTTCCCACTCATGATATCAACATACCTTAACAATTAAGCAAGACAAGCTGATATGGATTCTCAATCAACACCGATTCACCTCATCACCTCACACCATCAAGGATACACTCAATAACTCTCAACGTGTATAGGCTTTGAAATATTGAATAATCCTCAAGTCAATTACATGAAATTGTTAGTTTTGAATACAGAAAAGCTATGGCTTGTATAAAAAACTAATATCCACAGATGACATATCATTCTGTTTCGGTATTAAATTGTTCCATTATATTATAGAACTAGATAACGGGGTGTGGAAAGACACAATAGATACTGTTATTGGTTAAAGTATTGATATATAAAAAGTATACTCGTAACTGAGATAGTCTGAACATACTATCGGTATAGGTTATCGTGTGATTTGGTAATTAGTTTATCTAGACTAGTTTAAATCATACGGATATGCCCGGGGCATATTGAGCACGACCAGTTTGGATAGAATTGACTTATACTGATCGGCGTAGTCAATTCGGTCCTAGTATTCAGTCTCTCAATCCCGAGATTGGGGCGGGCGTGAGAGTTGGATATCGTATGCTTTGATTTGCCAAAGAGGGCGGTCAATTGAGGCCTATACCTCAGTAGGTTGTGTATGCGGTGTTTAACTTCTTACGTGTCGTTGCTAGTCGGAGGAATCCACGTACTGGTTCGCCGGGTTGATGGTGTTCCCGAGATAAGCTCGTAAGGTCTATTATACTAAACCCGGCCTATAAACTTTATGTCTGGTATAATAAAAGGTCGAGTGGTACTAATCTCGGATACCAAGAAGTTGGTGAATTAGTTTGTCAGTAAATTGATAAACCGACGAGCGCTAGATCTTTAATGTGGGGAGATAGAAGAAAATATAATGGCGCGATGTAAAGTTTTTTTCGAGCGGTAGTTCCATAATTATTCCAATAGTGGTACGACTAATTATGCATTTGACTAATCGACAAGGTGAATTAATTAATCCTAAAGGTTTAATTAATATTTAATCGACAAGGTGAATTAAGAAATTAATTCTATTTGAATTAATTAATTTTAAGGATTCGATTAAATTAAATTAAAGAAGTGGGTTAAGAAATTAATTCGAATGGGTTGATTGGAGTTGATTAGTCCGAAAAGACTAAGCGGTCAACGAAAGTCAAATTAAAAGGCCCAACTCGAGAGCCCATTAGGTCTCCATTAGAGCTCCTATAAATAGAAAGCTTAAGGCCAAAGAAACTTAAGAAAATCTTGCAAGACATTTATGTCTTCCTTAGAGTGAGAAAGTTCTAGAGAGAAACTCTCTTCCCTTTCGAGTTTTCTTTCAAAAACGAACTTGGATTCTCACTTCTCGATTTAGATTAAGCTTGAAAGATTAAACTTTTAGATAGCCCATCGATTTTTGGAGTTACCCACTGCTGGAATCACTGTTCACGATACTGTTCACAGGTACTGTTCACTCCGGACACTGTTCACGGACACTGTTCACTCCCGGGGTGCTTGATCCAGCTGGGTTTGTGTTGATCTCTTCCTTGGGTTGGTGATCCATAATCCCGATTGTCCAGATCGTGACTGGAGTTGACGTGGGTTCGATTTTATTGGCGAGAAAAGTAGTGGGCAGCAGTTTTTTGGGTTAAAGGTTTGATCTTTTGGGAAGATTTGATCTAATTGAGGAATTTTCTTGGTGGGTTTCTCGTGGGCTTTGGTAGCAGACTTCGATAGATTATTGCCCACGCAATATTCGAAGTTTTCTCAGAGTTATCTTTTGGATTTCTTGTGGAATTCGCATAAAGATTGGATTTTTCTTATTGCGTTGGACTTCGCTACAAAGGTATAACCTTTAATCCTTTCGCTTTTAATTAAAGGTGTGATCTTTGTGCGTTAGATGTCATTTTAATAAATTAAATAAGTATAAACCAAGATTCGTTCGTGGGTAAATGAATTTGAGCCTGAGCTTGGTCGAAAGCTTTCGATTCTGGAATGCATTGCACGAAAGTGAGGTTTTTGATTTAGCCCGGGCTTGTTCTGTTTTCCTTCATCATATATGTTCTATAACTTTAAAGCTCCAAGATATAAAGATAAGAACATATAAAACACATAGGTTTGAAAAATACATACATTCAAACTATTACAAACACATTCAATCATATTAAGCATTTATAGTATAGTACTATGCAAAGTTTTAAGAAATCCATTTTTCAAAATTTAAGCACAAGTATACTCTTACCATTGATCCTTGAATAAGTATGATGCTTGAAAATCTATTGAGAACATAAGAATAACCATGTTATTGGTAAAATCACTAAAAATGAAGAAATTCAAAATCATACTTCATGAATTGGATGTCTCAAAGGTGTAAATAACATTCGTTTAAGCTCTAGGAAATTTTGGAAGGCTTAGGTAAGTAAAATAGAGGTTTTAAACTCCATAGTACCTCATTTGAATCATAAAAGCAAAATAGGGGAGAAAGGTGCTGCAGCGGTGTCAACTCGGCGTTGCTGATACTGCCTTCAGATATAGACGGCGACTAGGTGCCGAAGCCCAACGGACACCTGCAGCTGGCGGCACACAGGTGCAGCCATCCTGTTTTTCCTTGATTATCTCAAAATTACTTCTTCTTAACTTTTATACAAGACAATTGCATCAAATCATGTACCTACAACACAGGAATGTGTTCTAGAACATCATACTCAAAAATCACCTTGAAATCCATGACTTATTAGCAATTTAATATTTTGAAAATCTAAAAACTAGAAAATTAAAAGAAAAGTGCTGAAAATGCTTGTGTTGCCTCCAAAGAAGCGTTTTGGCTTTACAATCTCCGGTTAGACTTGTCTTGAGGTATGAACTAAATATCCCTCTAAAATCCTTGTGTCTTGTGCAATAGATGCACTTCCTTTCCTACCTTCAACCAAATTCTTTAAATCCTTATGCTTTTGCTTTTGTTTCTCTCTCATTTTCTTTCTCTTCATCTTAAATTTCTTCATTCTTGCTTCCACACTATTGTTATCAATAGCTAATTCTTCATCTAACTCCTCATTTTCTTGATTGTATGGCATTTCAATATTCCTCCATGCTTGATCTTCTGTAAATTCTATCCCCTCAACCTCCCTTTCTACTTCATAAAGTTTCCTTAAGAAATCACAAAATCAATTAATATCTTGCAACATCATCGCTAGTATCTCCTTTTGGAGGTTGAGGTATTCTTTCACTAACTCCTTAAGCTCTTCATTGGAGTGTTTCAATGCCTTCATGTCCCACTATTTCTTGAACTTTGTGACAATTTTTCTCGTTTCCTTATCCTTGTTTGTCACATTCCTCAACATCCAATTTGCAACTTTATTAAATGGTATGAGGTCTAATGTTTCTTCCACAACTAGATTTCTTACTTCATTGGTAATCTTCTAAAATTCCTCTATAAGGTTCTTAGGCTTCTCTTTTCCTTTTGAGCTCCCTCCATCTTTCTTTTCTCATGGAGTTTCCTCATTTTCCTTTGCCTCAATGATAGCTCCCACTTTGATATGTTCATAACTAGGCATGGGAAATTCCTCAAATGGGTCCATATTGGACTCCTTGAATAAACACTCTCATATATCCACACTTCTCAAATACTTGGTCCAAGGTCTTTCCCGTTAATTTTCTTCACAACACTGTACAAACTCATCCTCATGACCAATGTAATTGGATCCCATCAGATATGCCTTCTTGACCTTAGACTCTTTTTGTTCCTTTGGTGTCTCTTCCATTGGCAACTCAAAATTTTCATCCATTTCTATTAGAAACTGACTCTCAAGTCCTTCATGAGATTTCATGCCCGCTATTTCTTCTTCTTGATCTAAGGCTTCTTCATCTAATGATTCCCCGTTAGTTGTTTCACTTTCATCTTCCAACATGAGCAAGGCATCTACCGCTTCCATGATAGACTTTTGTGTAATTTGCCCTCACAATTGTGTGCTAGATGATAAAGTAGGTGTTTCCATTATCTCCTCATCATCATCATCTATCTACACATCTTTGCATTGCTTCTTAGTCCATTTGAGTAATGCATTTGCATATTCCTCTTCCTCAAACTTTTCTTCTTTAAGCTCTTCATCATCAAACTCACTCATATATCCATCAATCCACTCTAAGTAAGTTTGATTCTTGAATTTCTCCGTTGCCTCATGGAATCTTTCACAAAAATAGCCACTATACCTTAAACATCCTCGAACTTGATTACAATATCCATCACCCCAACTAGATAAACCGGCTCAAAGTGGGACATCTCACTTTAGGTGGCTTGGGTTCTCTTCTATATATCTCATCTATGCTGCTCATGTTAGCTCTTGGAAAAAAATGTTGGATAATTGCAAACACTCCAAAGTTTCTCTTCTCTATAGTAACTCATCTTCTTTACCAACTCAACAACCTTGCAAAAAATACAAACAAAACTACGTAAGAATAAGCTAAAACACGAAAAAAAGATAAATAAATAAAACTACTGCACTTATAACATTACTTGTAAACACACAAAAGCTCATAAAAACAACTAAAAATGCAAAAAAAGTAGAAACCACAAAATCACCAACAACAATAATCAATCAAAATAAACTATCTTCATCGACGACACCAATTTTGACGTACTCTTGTCGTTGTACAAATTTTATGCAAACACTCAAAATAAATTTATAAATAAACAAAACAAAAATACTAAAACTATAGTTCTTAAGATTTTGATCTCATAACATAGTTGTCGTACTTGATAAGATTGTTGGATTCAAGTCCATACTTACTACAATTTTTAGTAGTTTTTAGCCTAAGAATCTAACAAAACAAAGGATAAGATAGTAATTTTAAGTAAGTACTGCAAGTACTAAAATAAACAAAAGAAAAGATAATATGGATAAAGGCTGGATAATCACACCACTTCAAGATCCAATGAGTTATTGTTAAGCGAAAATCATGCAACGACTAATCAAAATGATAATGCCTTTCATTAACTTCCTATTGGGACTAAATAGCCAATAGTATGAATAGGGTCATCAATCCTACTCCACTATCTTTCCTCTACGCCATTACATATGCCAATTGAAAATACCAACTTACAATATCAAATGAATGTCAAGACAACCATGCTTACAACAGAAGAAATCTCTATTGTACTACTACACCAAATGATCATACAAGTTAAATATCCACAATTAAACAAAGTAATGGAGTATATTCAACAAATATTCAAGTAACAAGGCATAATCTACATGAAAATATTACAATTACTTCAATTGCAAGAAACCCACTTAACAATATGCATGAATAACCATAGATAGGTTCAAACACAACATGGAAATGCCAATTGCATAATGAGAAGATTCAATTCATAAAAGAAGGTAAGATCTTTCTGAACAAATGAAAGAAAAATCCACATGACCTTTGAATTCCACCCAAACAAAAGCAATTATTCTTCATTGAATCCTTGGATTTGGTCTACATCTCTTGAAAATTCACTACCCCCTATCACTTAGAATGGTAGATTTTCCTAGAATCTACTTAGAACATGGTTGTTCTAAGAGAATTCAAATTGAGTGTGTGTATGAAAAAGGTGAGAAAGTGTGTGTTTCTTCCTCACTAAGCTACTCTCTCTTAACTATGAAAAAACTACAAAGGTGTAATAGTATGTGTCTTTACAAGAGGCCTTGGCCATTAAGAAAAAATCTTCAGGGCTAAAATTGGGAAAACATAACTTAAAACACGCCAAGGGCAAATTGGGATTTTCAGCAGTGATTGACAAGCGACGAACAGGCGGTGGCACCAAGTGGTCACAGAGGTCGGCGGTGATCTGGCGCCAGCGCCCAGTGGACACCGTCTTCATCTCTCTTTTCCTGATTCTTCTTTTTCAACTTCATTTTTTGCGTGTTTTCTTCCTCTTTCTAGCAAAAGTTTTCCAGTTTCTTCCAAAATCTCCAATACACCTTTTTACTACAAAATCATGCAAATCCAACTATAAGGGCATTGAAAGCTCATAAAAGGTATTATAATCATTGGAAATCAACTAAAAGTAAGATAAATGTGCATGATTTTAGGTCATAAAAATGTATATTTTGGAGTCACATCACACCCCCACACTTAAGACTTTGCTTGTGCTCAAGCAAACTAACCAAGAAAATAAATAGAAAGTGAGTAAAAAATAAAATAAATTAGCTCTAAGATGGTTTTTCTACCCCTTCAAGCTAAACATGAAAAACATGCACTCACTTTTCATTCATGACCTTAATACAACTTCACTAATCAAGTAAGACAAGCATGATATTGATCTCTATCAACATCAATTGACCTCATCACCTCACACTATCAAGGATACACTCAATATTACTCAAAGTGTATAGGCTTTGAAATTTTCAATACGCTCAAGTCAATTGCATGAAAGATCTTCGACCATATGCATGACTCAAGATCACATCGCCACCCGCTAATTGCGAATGCAACACATCATCAAAAGGACTTTTATTAGGGTTAAACGGGGCTAAGAAAATTGGCTAAGGACAAGAAAATGTCGAGGCTTGAAAATTGGAATTATTGTAAAGAGAATTGCATTGGTTGAATGCTTCATCAACTACTTCTACTTGGATACTTTAACTACTAATGGACGTTTAAGGCTTAGATGTCCTTTACTTCCCCATGCTTATTCTTCAAACTTTAAAAACTTTAAACATTTTTTTTTTTCGAAACTTCTAAAAACTGAAAACTAACAACTTAGAATCCATTAATTATTTTCAATTCCACATTCAACCACATACAAACTCATTAAGGGTTCAAAATCAAGGCTTAACAAAGAAAAAGACTCAAGTTGACTTATTGGGACCAAAAGAAATCAAAGAAAAGATGGGGCTCAACTTGGTTATTCCTAAGGGGATAAAGATGATTACGGATAATGTAAAGAAAATAAAAGGTAAAAAAAAAGCTAACTAATTGACTTCATCACTTTAATATATCACAAACACGTAAAAGATATTGATATGCCTACTAAATTCAAGTTCTAGATTCAACCATTCATGCAAGACAAATCACACAACCAAAAAAAATATGAGTAAACAAATAGGATATGCTCAATAAAGGCTCAAATAAAGCTCACATAAATCAAGGGTTATATTGTGATTACATCTGAAGCTGTTAACTAAGAACTCACATCATACTAATCAATACTCAACCATTTCCATCATATCTCAACCAATCATGCAATGCAAATACACAAAACTAGCTTGATGATGTCCTTTATTTTGGAAAATTTTTTGCAAAGTCCAAAATAGAGTAAATTTTTGAAATATTTCCACAAAATGGACACATTCACTATGATAAGCTGGAAATTAAGTGGTGGATTGAATGCAATTTGAGGGCTGTTTTGAGGGATTTAATGAGCTAATAGGCTAATTTTACTTGCAGGGGAGATTTCATAAAGGAGAGCAAAGAAAAGAGATTTTGGGCAGATTTTGGGAGAAGTTGGAAGCAGAGAAGAAGAAAATCTAAGTGGACTAGATTGAAGAAATTAAGAAGGAAGAGAACAAAAAAAGATTTGGGCTTTGTATTGAGACCCATAATTAATTTCTGTGAAAGGGAGTTTCCAAAGTTAATTAGGAGTGGGCTTTAATATTTAATTTGTTTTTTTAGTTTGGCACTATGGTGGGCTCCCTTAGGAGGAGTATATATATTAAAAATGTAGGTTTTAGAAGGGGTCTTCGACTTTGGTTTTTCTGGACAGACTTGGCGGACTGGAGCAGCCTTGGGTGAGGGCTTCCTGCGGGTTTTAGTACTAGTTTTTCTTTCATTTATTGTTCATGTCAAAATTGTTTGTTATGATTAGTGTTATTTTTAATTCGATTATGAGTAGCTAAATTTTTAGTTCTAGTCAGAGGAATTACACCCTAGATGTGAATTAAATTGTGAGATAAATTTGTTCTGAATATCAATTGATTTTTGATTATTTATTTATTCTCCGTTTTGTATGTTAGATTATTTGGCATTAATTGAATAGCTGGTAGCATTCAATTCTTCCTAGGTAGTCCAGTCAACTCGAATACACGAGGTTCGGTATTCCTAAGAGTTTCAATTCAACTAATCACGTGGTACGTAGGTTAGCGTTTTGAAGGGAATAAATAATCAACGTGCAATTAAACAAGGTTTGATTAATTGTAAATTGAATTGGGTCCTAGACTATCGAAATCAATGTTCTAGGAGGTTCCAGGACGGATATTCGGTTATAGATGCAGTTAACGGAGGTTCCTTAATTGCTGGGTTAAATTTATAGGACTGAACTGTTAGGAGGTTCCAACAGGGAAAACCAATATAATCAAGGTTAATTGGGAAAATTTGTGCATCGAGGATCAATTTATCACATCAGGGTGGAAACAATTCCTTTGACTAGATCATTTCCTGAATTTGATTTAAGCAAATTCCTGTTTTCTTTATTAATTTTAATTGAAGTTTATTTAAGTAGATTAAATTCTAAAAAAAAACCCCTTTTGGTTACCAGTTTCTGATTTAATTAATTCACTACCTTGCTTCTTGTGGAGACAATCCTACTCACTGCTTGCTATTTTATTCTGTGTAGAGTAGGTATTTATTTTTGATTGGTTGACGACCCATCAAATTTTGGCGCCGTTGCCGGGGAGCACGGTTTAGTGTTTTTAATTTTAGTCAGAATTGTTTGTTCCTTTTTATGGTTCG
Source organism: Knoxia roxburghii (assembly GCA_030378225.1). Taxonomy (NCBI): domain Eukaryota; kingdom Viridiplantae; phylum Streptophyta; class Magnoliopsida; order Gentianales; family Rubiaceae; genus Knoxia; species Knoxia roxburghii. Next base: position 34,537,213 of record CM059420.1, on the reverse strand, counting down.
CTCTTCTCGTACAGGTAAACTCGTCTTTGATCCAGAGATAGAGAAGACTGCAAAGAGGAACACTAAAGAGAGGAAACTGAGAGAGCAACTGGCTGAGTCAACATCTGGGGCTCCACCAGTTGACGAACAAGAAGAAGTTCAAGTTCCTGAAGAGGAGGAAGAGTTGGTTGCAACACCAATGGCAGACCGCACCTTAAGGGAGCTGGCAACTCCTGATGCCAACCCACAATCTTTATGCATTGCTCTTCCTGATAATACACCTAGATTTGAATTAAAATCTAGTACGATTCACTTACTTCCTAAATTTCGTGGTTTGACAGGCGAGGATCCCCACAAGCATCTGATGGAGTTTCACATCGTCTGTTCAGCAGTGAGCTACGAAAATGTCACTGAAGAGCAGATTAAGTTGCGGGCTTTTCCCTTTTCTTTGGAGGACAAGGCAAAGCATGGGTTATTTGGGTTACCCGCAGGCTCAGTCACCACATGGAATGATCTGAAGAAGCTGTTCTTGGAGAAGTTTTTCCCTGCATCTCGGGCTTCTAATATCAGGAAGGATATATGCGGTATCCGACAATACAGTGGAGAGAGCTTGTACGAATATTGGGAGAGATTCAGTGATTTGTGCAGAAGCTGTCCTCAGCATCAGATCCCAGAGCAGCTGCTGATCCAATATTTTTATGAGGGGTTATCTGAGCTTGACAGAGATAAAATTGATTCAGCGAGTGGAGGAGCACTTATGAACAAGACTCCTACAGAGGCGCGCAGGTTGATTTCAGTAATGGCGGAGACCTCACAGCAGTTCTATAGGAGAGCGGAACCAGTCACTAGAAGAGTGAATGAGGTCGGTACTCCAAGTATAGAAAATCAAATTGCTGAACTGACTAGTGTGGTGCGTCAGTTAGCAGTCGGACAGTTGCAGTCAGTTAAGGTGTGTGGTATTTGTGCAATGCAAGGACACACTTCAGAGGATTGTCATGTTATGCAGGAAGGTGAATTGGTAAATGTTGTAGGCGGATTTCAGGTTCCTCAAAGGAAATATGATCCGTATAGTAATTCATACAATCCGGGATGGAGAAATCATCCGAATTTCAGTTATAAGCAGCCTGGTTTTCAGCCACCTGGTTTACAACCACATCCACAGCCTCAACCTCAAATGAGGAACCCAGCTCCTGCACAGGGAAATGCTTCAGGACCTTCCATGGAAGAAATGATTAAGAATCTAACAATGACTGTGAATGGAATGGTTGGGAGAGAGCAAACACGTGAACAACAGTCTCAAGCAGCTATTAGGAATTTGGAGAAGCAAGTCTCATAGTTGGCCACTCAAATGAATCAGAGGGACAAAGCAAATGGGAAACTTCCATCTCAAGCGGGATCTAGCTCAATGGAGAATGTTAGTGCCATGACCCTGAGGAGTGGGAAAGAGTTACCAGACCCCGCAGTTCCCATTCCAGCTGCCAAAGCATCTTCGCAGAAATCAAAGGAGGAAGTGAAGAGTGAAGAAAAGAACGAACAGGTTGTAAGTCCTAAATCTCCTGAGAAAAATATTGAAAGTTTAGTTCCACCTTTTCCTGGCAGGTTGGCACCAATGAGGAAGGAATACAGTGACGATGAGGTTCTAGATGTGTTTCGCAAGGTGACAATCAACATACCCTTGATGGAAGCCATAAGTCAAATCCCGAGGTATGCAAAATTCTTGAAGTCACTTTTGACTAGGAAGAGGCGACCGAAAGGTAAAGTGTATGTCAATGAGAATGTATCTTCAGTACTTCAGCGGAAATTGCCTCAAAAATGCACAGACCCAGGTATATTTGCTATTTCATGTGTTATTGGGTCAAGGGTAATAGAAGCGGCTATGCTGGATTTGGGTGCTTCAATTAATGTGATGTCTTTATCTCTTTTTAAGAAGTTAAAAATTGGAGCTCTTAAGGACACAAATGTCATAGTGCAGTTAGCCAATAGATCAATGATATATCCTGAGGGGGTAGTGGAGGATGTCTTAGTTAAATGCGATAAATTAATATTTCCTGCTGACTTTTACATCCTTGACATGAATGATGAACATGTTATAAATGCTGATATTTTGTTGTTAGGAAGATCATTCATGAAAACTGCCAAAACAAAAATTGATGTTGATGCTGGCATTTTTACTTTTGAGTTTGATGGTGAGAAAGTGCAATTTAACATGTATGAAGCTATGAAATATCCACCTGACCCCGAGTATTTTGTTAATGTTAGTTTAGTTGATGCTATTGTGCAAGAAGAGATAGAGTTCAATTTGATGCTTGATGAGCTGAACTTTGTGTTACAGCATAGTTTGCAGGAAAAAGACACTCACAAAGACATGAGTGAAGCTGTCATTGAGGCGATAATGGCATTTCATGCCAATCCTGAGCTGCCACCAAGGTTTGCAAATAATTTTTTGGAATTACCTTCATCTTCTGAAAGAGTTTTACCTTTTGTGGTACAGGCACCCAAGTTAGAGCTGAAGACATTGCCGAGTCATCTTAAGTATGTTTACTTGGGGGAGCTTGACACATTGCCCGTGATCATTTCAAAGGGTCTCACTGAAGTGCAAGAAGAAAAGTTGCTGAGAGTATTGCGGGACCACAGAACAGCCATAGGGTGGACACTAGCAGATATCAAGGGCATTAGTCCTTCTATCTGCATGCATCGCATCTTCCTTGAAGCTGACTCAAAACCTGTCAGAGAAGCTCAGAGGAAATTAAATCCTGCAATGAAAGAGGTAGTGATGAAGGAAATTCTTAAATTACTTGATGCAGGAATTATTTATTCTGTTTCTGATATTAAATGGGTTAGCCCAGTCCATATTGTACCTAAGAAGTCGGGATTTCAATTGGTTAAAAATGAGGCTAATGAGTTGGTTCCTATGAGATTGCAGACAGGTTGGCGCATGTGCATAGATTTTAGGAAGTTAAATGCAGCCACAAGGAAGGATCACTTTCCGCTTCCTTTCATTGATCAAATGTTGGAACGTTTGGCAGGTAAAGATTTCTTTTGCTTTCTAGATGGGTATTCCGGGTATTTCCAAATAGCGGTAGCTCCGGATGACCAAGATAAGACTACCTTTACTTGTCCATTTGGTACATTTGCATATAGGCACATGCCCTTTGGTTTGTGTAATGCTCCGGGAACTTTTCAAAGACGCATGATGAGTATATTTTCAGATTTTCTTGAAAAATGCATTGAAATTTTCATGGATGATTTTACTGTGTATGGTGGCTCGTTTGACCAATGCTTGGAAAGTTTGTCATTAGTGTTACAAAGGTGCATTGAAAAAGATTTGGTGTTGAATTATGAGAAGTGTCATTTAATGGTGAGAGAGGGAATTGTACTAGGTCATGTGGTATCATCAAGAGGAATAGAAGTGGATAAGGCTAAAATTGATTTGATTGCTAGTTTGCCTTATCCTACTAACGTTCGAGAAATTCGAAGCTTTCTTGGTCATGCAGGGTTTTATAGACGCTTCATTAAGGATTTCTCGAAGATCACACAACCTTTGTCACGGTTACTGCAAAATGATGTGTCCTTTGAATTTGGGGAGGAGTGTAAGAAGGCTTTTCAGAAATTAAAGGAGTTACTCACGTCAACTCCAATAATTCAACCCCCCAATTGGGAACTGCCTTTTGAGCTGATGTGTGAGGCCAGCCACTATGCTGTGGGGGCTGTGCTTGGACAAAGAAGTGGAAGACAGAATCACGTCATTTATTATGCCTCCAAAACCCTTGACTCAGCGCAGTGCAATTGTACCACCACAGAAAAAGAACTTTTAGCTATTGTGTTTGCTTTTGAAAAATTTCGTTCCTATTTGCTAGGTTCTAAAGTGGTCGTGTATTCTGATCATGCAGCCTTAAAATTCTTGTTGTCGAAGAAGGAATCAAAGCCGAGGCTCATTCGATGGATTCTTTTACTACAAGAGTTTGATTGGGAAATAAAGGATAGGAAGGGTACTGACAATTCAGTTGTTGATCACCTCAGCCGTTTAGTGCGTGAGGAGGACTCTAAACCCATTGCAGAGTTATTTCCAGATGAGAAACTGTGGGCGTTGCAAGGTAAAGAGCCATGTTATCCTCCCAATATGAATGTTTACCAGCGAAATAAATTGAAAGCTCAATTTAAGCATTATGTGTGGGATGAACCTTACTTGTGGAAAATCTGTTCTGACCAAGTAGTCAGGAGGTGTGTGGCTAATAATGAAATACATTTTGTGCTTGAATTTTGTCATTCTCATGCATGTGGTGGCCATTTTGGCCAAAAAAGAACTGCTAGGAAAGTTTTAGACTGTGGGTTTTATTGGAATTCCTTATTTAAAGATGCTTATGATTTTTGCAAGAGATGTGATAAATGCCAGAGAGTAGGAAATTTATCGTCTAGGAATGAGATGCCTCAGAGTCCCATGTTATTTTGCGAAATTTTTGATGTATGGGGCATGGATTTTATGGGACCATTTCCAAGCTCATGTGGAAAGCTGTATATTTTACCTGCTGTCGATTATGTATCGAAATGGGTAGAAGCGAAAGCTACCCAAACTAATGACGCTAAAGTTGTTACAGGATTCCTTAAGTCTAACATTTTCAGTCGGTTTGGAGTGCCAAAAGCAATCATAAGTGACCAGGGGACACATTTTTGCAATCGACAAGTCGAGGCGTTGATGAGAAGATATGGCGTGAATCATCGCGTGTCCACCGCATACCACCCACAGACCAACGGGCAAGCTGAAATATCCAACCGTGAGATAAAGAGCATTTTGGAGAAGACAGTGAATCCTAGTCGGAAGGATTAGAGTTTACGGTTGAAAGATGCTTTGTGGGCGTACCGAACCGCATACAAAACTCCCATTGGAATGTCTCCGTACAGGTTAGTTTTTGGAAAAATGTGTCATTTACCTGTTGAGCTAGAACACCGTGCTTTTTGGGCAGTCAAACAGTTCAATATGGATGCAAAGGAGGTTGGGTCGGAAAGGAAACTACAGCTGCAAGAACTGGAAGAAATTCGATTGGAGGCGTATGACAACTCGCAGTTGTACAAAGAAAGGACCAAAATCATCCATGATAAACTGCTGAGAAGAAAAGACCTTGTGGTTGGTCAGAGGGTGCTTTTATTTGATTCCAAGTTGAAATTCATGCCAGGTAAGTTAAAGTCAAGATGGCATGGCCCGTATTTGGTGGTAAGTATTTCTCCGTATGGCATGTGTGAGATTCAAAGTTTAAAATCAGGCAAAGTGTTTTGTGTTAATGGTCATAGACTTAAACCTTTTCTTGATAATGATATTATTGAGCATGTGGAAGAGATTACCTTATTTCAACCATTATATGTGGATTAGTTTGAAGCATAACTGTGTCTAGCCAAAGACATTAAAGAAAGGCGCTTGTTGGGAGGCAACCCAAAATTTTTATCATTCTTTTCATTTAGGTTGATTTAATTTTTATCATTTTTTAGGTTTGAGGAGCAGGAGGACCAACAGAATACAAGTTTTCTTGTGACATGCCCATGTCAAGAATCTGTTGTGTTTTTACAGAATTTTTGGTTCACCAACAGAATACAAGTTTTCTTGTGACATGCCCATGTCAAAAATCTGCTGTGTTTTTACAGAATTTTTGGTTCACCAACAGAATACAAGTTTGCTTGTGACATGCCCATGTAAACACCTTTTGTGTTTCTTAAAGATTTTTCGGGTCTCCAACAAAATACAAGTTTTCTTCTCACATGGGCATGTCAACTAAGGTTCCTCCGTCAAGCTGAAAAAACAAAAAAAAAAAAAAATGGCACTAGCTAGAGCAGGCTGTTTTTTTTTTTCTTTTATCTCTCTTTTCATCCTTTTTCCAATTCCCAACCCTAGCAGCCTTTCTCTTTTTTTTCTCCCTGCTGTCGCCAACGGCCGCCCCTCTGCTCCGCACCCACACCACCCGACCCTCTCCCTGTTGTCGCCCACACCAGCCGACCTTCTCACTGTTGTCGCCCACACCAGCCGACCTTTTCACTGCTGTCGTCACCCCCCAACCACCCGGCCATCTTTCCCGCCCCCAACAGCACCCTCATCCTCTCTTCCTATCTCAGTTCCGTACAGCCGCGCTCAGGTTCCAGTTCAGCGGCGGACGTGCGACGCACCAAGTTCTTTCGCTTTCGTCCGGGGGTCTCCGTCGGCGCCGCACACCGCACGCGGATTGGGCGGATTCATCTGGCCGGCCATTAACAGCCTTGATTTCTTCAACACTTTGCCCCCGCCGTCTCTACGGTTCTGATTTTTTTTTCTGTTGGCAGAGGCCGCCACAGTCATCCTTGAACATTACTTCTTGCTGTTTGCTTTTAAATTTCTGCACGCTCTGTTTTTGCCAATAGAAATTTTGGCTGATTGTGTTGTTTTCTAATTTCTGGTGCAGCGAGTATGGTTTGCAAGACGGTAAAAGCCAACCGGCCACCACGGTTGGAGTCAACCTCATTGGAGTTGGAAGACACGCCTCCATCATCCCCATCGCCGTCAGTTCGGTCCGCTCGGGCGCTAGTTCCTGTTCGAAGACCCCAAGCTAAGCGGCCAGCGAACAATCCAGGTCCTCCCCACACTTCCACTGCCGCGAATTCAACTGAGCATTCGGCTGCCGCCGTTTCATCCTTATCCAGCGATGTACCAGAGCCGCCACCACCTAAACGGACTAGGTTGCCGGCAGACCAATCAAAAGGAGAAGACAAAACGCGGAAAGGACGTAGGAAGACCACCTCAGGACCCAATACTCTGCCCCCTTCCGAATCTCATTTATTCAAGGTAAAATTTGCTAAATCCAGTCAACAGGAGAAGTATAAACTGCTTTCTTCCAAAAGTATTTATGAGTGTAAACGTTTTGATTTGGAAGCTTTGCATAAGTTGAATGTTTATGATGCAGTGCGGGCAATGTTTGAGGGAATTGGTTGGGAAGAGTATTTCAATTTAACCTTGCCTGCCTATGTTGAATTAACGAGGGAATTTCATGCGAGTTTGGAATATAAGCCTCCAAAGCAAAATTTTACTCTGGATTCAGCAAATGTTATTTGTTTTCAATTGATGAATAACTGTTTTAAGATGTCTTTGGTGCAATTCGATATAGCCATGGGGTTTGTTTCTAACAGTGAGTCCAAAACTGAGGCTTATACTTCATGTGAGTTAGATGTCCCGCAAGGTTTTTATCCTTCTGAATGTATTGCTGAATGGAAAAAATTAGCTCCTAAATCTTTGGATGTTTTTAAACCAAGCAAAGTATGTGATTATTTCTTTGAGGATCCTGTTTTGAGATTGTGCCATAGATTCCTAGGCTATAGTTTAGCAGGGAGGAAGGATCAAGCGAACATAATCACCACACACGAATTGTTTTTAATTACTCGCATGATCCAGCGGAAACGTGTGTGCTTTGCTTATACTTTTGTGCATCAATTGCGAGCTTCTCATAACCTTAAGGGCAGGGGGTTAACCTTGGGGTCGTTAATAACCCATTTGGCAGTTAATTTAAAGGTTTTGGATTTACAGCATAACCCTTTGCATGTGGCTCGTCCTGTGGTGCCTTTGAATTTGCCTAGTTTATTACGCATGCAACTCATTGTTTGTAAAGGTGACTCATATGAGTTTTTTCCGCCGGGAAAACCATTCCCGAGCACGTATGCCAGCTCTTCTCATGCAGGTGAATCTGAGGACGAACAAGACGATTCTTCCTTCGTGACCAAGGAGCAATTCACAGCCCTCCAAGCCCAGCTTACTAGCATTCAAGAGGTTTTAGCAATCCATCAAGCAACTCTCCAGGCCTTGTGTGATCGCGTCGGCCTCAGTCCAACAGCTCCTCCACCATAGGGAGTTCCCTCCATACCTTAATCTTGTTTAGTAATTCAATTTAGTGTCTAGTTATTTTTTTATGCGTGGCTTGTTGACCTCATACTTATTGTCTACATTGAGGACAATATAGATTTTAGGTGTGGGGGGGTGTTATTTTGGTTGTTTTGTTTTAAGTTGTTTTATGTTTTGTGGGGATAATTGATAGGCAATGTGTGATTTAGGTAAGATAAGGATGAAATGTAGGAAGAATTAGTAGTGTTTGGTGTTGGATGACTATAACTTTTCTTTGTGATAACTCAAATGATGATGCATGTTGGAGTGACACCAAAAGCCATATTAAGTGAGATTTTGGGCCTTAATGAGCAATAATTCTTTCTTGTGCTCAAATTGTTTTTTTTTTAGAATGTTTCACGCATAGTTTGCATATTCTAGAACTTGCTTGGTTATGCATGTTACCGTTGCTTGTGAATTTAAAGTACAAAAAGGATAAAGGCAATAGGATAACCAAATTTGGCTTGCTTAAAAATCCAACCTTCAATTCTTACCTTTAGTTTACCTTTTTGAAGCTTGGACCTGATTCTTTGATTTTAAAGCCACTAAATTAAACCTAGGCCTGTGTTTAGCTTGCTCTTTTCGCCTAGTTATTGAAAGAAGTACATACTTGGTTGTTAACTTGGGTTTGTGGTTTGAAGGCGGACATTGTAAGGCAATAGTAATTCATTAAGGATAAGTTGTGCTCTGACCAAGGATGTTGAAAAAGAAAAAAAAAAAAAAGAAGTCAAGAAAGAAAATGAGCCAATATAAACAAATTCAAATGAATTTGTGTGGCTAGAAAAAAAGAGAAAAAGAAGAAAAGAAAGAAAAAAAAAAAAAAAAAGATTGTGGAAAGAGCCAAGTTGGAATCCTTTGTGGGTTAGTAGTGTCTTGCATGGGTCATCTTCGGTAAGATGGTTGAAAGTTAACAATCAAGTGTGTTCTTTCTTTCATGACTTTAGCCTTTGTTTAATCCTTGTTTATCTTACCTTGTCCTGAGCCCCATAATGACCCTTGACGAAGACCTTTTGATTTGTACTTTAATTTATTTGAGTAATAGTAATGTGATAATTTTGCAAGCTTATGGCAAGAATATGCTATGTGATGAATTGAGTGTTTAAATGTCCTTGAAACACTTTTGAGTGCATGAGAGATTACCGGTGAGGTGGTTGTCACTTTTATGTGTTATTTGAGTTTGGGAAGTTATGAGGAAGTGGTATAGTCATTACAAATGCTTGATGCTATGAAAAATCCTATGTGGATTGCAAACCTTGCTTAGTTACACATTGCATATTGAGAAGCCAAGTTGTTGTGTGTGTTTGTTTTGTGGTTCTTGTTTAGTGTTGAGTCAATGCTTGGGGACAAGCATTGTTTAGGTGTGGGGGAATTTGATAAGCTGGAAATTAAGTGGTGGATTGAATGCAATTTGAGGGCTGTTTTGAGGGATTTAATGAGCTAATAGGCGAATTTTACTTGCAGGGGAGATTTCATAAAGGAGAGCAAAGAAAAGAGATTTTGGGCAGATTTTGGGAGAAGCTGGAAGCAGAGAAGAAGAAAATCTAAGTGGACTAGATTGAAGAAATTAAGAAGGAAGAGAACAAAAAAAGATTTGGGCTTTGTATTGAGACCCATAATTAATTTCTGTGAAAGGGAGTTTCCAAAGTTAATTAGGAGTGGGCTTTAATATTTAATTTGTTTTTTTAGTTTGGCACTATGGTGGGCTCCCTTAGGAGGAGTATATATATTAAACACGTAGGTTTTAGAAGGGGTCTTCGACATTGGTTTTTCTAGACAGACTTGGCGGACTGGAGCAGCCTTGGGCGAGGGCTTCCTGCGGGTTTTAGTACTAGTTTTTCTTTCATTTATTGTTCATGTCGAAATTGTTTGTTATGATTAGTGTTATTTTTAATTCGATTATGAGTAGCTAAATTTTTAGTTCTAGTCAGAGGAATTACACCCTAGATGTGAATTAAATTGTGAGATCAATTTGTTCTGAATATCAATTGATTTTTGATTATTTATTTATTCTCCGTTTTGTATGTTAGATTATTTGGCATTAATTGAATAGCTGGTAGCATTCAATTCTTCCTAGGTAGTCCAGTCAACTCGAATACACGAGGTTCGGTATTCCTAAGAGTTTCAATTCAACTAATCACGTGGTACGTAGGTTAGCGTTTTGAAGGGAATAAATAATCAACGTGCAATTAAACAAGGTTTGATTAATTGTAAATTGAATTGGTCCTAGACTATCGAAATCAATGTTCTAGGAGGTTCCAGGAAGAATATTCGGTTATAGATGCAGTTAACGGAGGTTCCTTAATTGCTGGGTTAAATTTATAGGACTGAACTGTTAGGAGGTTCCTACAGGGAAAACCAATATAATCAAGGTTAATTGGGAAAATTTGTGCATCGAGGATCAATTTATCACATCAGGGTGGAAACAATTCCTTTGACTAGATCATTTCCTGAATTTGATTTAAGCAAATTCCTGTTTTCTTTATTAATTTTAATTGAAGTTTATTTAAGTAGATTAAATTCTAAAAAAACCCCCTTTTGGTCACCAGTTTCTGATTTAATTAATTCACTACCCTGCTTCCTGTGGAGACGATCCTACTCACTGCTTGCTATTTTATTCTGTGTATAGTAGGTATTTATTTTTGATTGGTTAACGACCCATCACACTACTAGTTTCTCAATTAGCAAGAACAACAACTTATATTCATCCCCCACCCCTACCCACACACACACACACACAACAAAACAAAAGTGGGAAAATGAGGTGCGAATTTTTTTATTTGAATTCATATAATATCACAATTAAGCTCATGCCCATATAATGTTGGCCAAAAAACCAAATGTAAAACACTTACACTTTAATAAAAAACTTAAAAATAAACAAACCAAATCGAATAAAAATAACTAAATTGCAAAAGTATCAACAAAATGTAGTAAGAAACTAATAGTGGTAAAGATTCTCAAACTCTTGTTGTAAAGGAACGAAATGTGGAGGAAAACCAATAGTGCATCACTCTATTAGCTTCCTCTCTCTACAATACAAGCTTATCCTTCCTCTTTCTTAATTCATGAATCAAACATGTCTTGAAAATTGTAACGAATTAGTGAATTCTCAAAAAGGAAACAAATTGGCTTCAGCATACCTCAGTGGCGTCCAACAGATTTTGGCGCCTAGCGATCGCCAGTATTGGCTGCATGGTGGCACGACGCCCTCATGTCGCCTAGCATCAGGGCCAATCATTTTAAGCCAATTCAATTCACTAAAGCAGCAGTAATAATCATTAAAACACCACAAAACATGTTAATTTAACATATGATTGATTAAACATAAGAATACATGATTTTTCATTCGTTAAAGCACAAGTCATATATGTTTTATAACATTAAAGCTCCAAGATATAAAGATAAGAACATATAAAACACATAAGTTTGAAAAAACACATACATTCATACCATTATAAACTCATTCAATCATATTAAGCATTTATAGTTTAGTACTATGCAAAGTTTTAATAAATCCATTTTTCAAAATTTAAGCACAAGGCAGCCTTATACTCTTACCATTGATCCTTGAATATGTATGATGCTTGAAAATCTATTGAGAACATAAGAACAACAATGTTATAGGTAAAATCACTAAAAATGAAGAAATTCAAAATCATACTTCATGAATTGGATACCTCAAAGGTGTAAATAACATTCGTTTAAGCTTACGATTCACTCAGGTTACATGAGATGAGAAAAATAAAAAGAACAATGGATGATCTAAGGAAGAGAGTAATGGATCTGGAGTTCATGGATCATAGATGGAATAGGCCGATAAAAGATCATATTCTTAGGAAAATAGCAACAAATAAGAGGGTTAGGCAACAAACCATAAATCAATAGGAGATTACTGATGTTAAGCACCGATCCATGATCAATCTTGAAGATAACTTTCTACATAAGTATGATAAAATTTCTGAGAACAGTAATAAAGTCAGCCTTCTAAGAATAGATCCAGTAGAATTAGAGATTCATATCCATCAACCCGGACCTAGCGGGAATAAGGAAGGAATAGCTGTTTCAAGTAATTCTGGTAGAGAGGAGAAACAGTCTCAGCCTGAGAGTATTATGATTGATAGAAATATAAAAGTTGCCAATACAGGAACTGTTAATTGGAATACTGATGAGGTAATGAAGGGCAACAGATTGTGGAAGTAAAAGGAAACCTGACTGTAGATACCTCAACATTGAAATAACGGAACTGTGAGATGAAAATGGAACTTCACCGCTGCAGAAAAACAAACTTCAAGATATAAGGGGAGTTTTGATGAAGCATGAGGAAATAGGGAAACTAGTTAAACAGAGGTTTACTATACCTTTTATCATTTACCGTTCAAAGAAAACCCTGAAGAAACCAATTGAAAAAGAGGAAGATAAAGGAGAGAAGAATGAGAAGTTTAGTTATTGAAGTGGTAAGCAGACATGAATCTCAGGAAACCTCTTATTTCATAGATAAGAGAGGTATAATTTCCACAGCGTTTGTGGTAGGCAACCCACTACTTTAAATTTTCACAAGCAGTTTTATTAATAATGTAACATCCCAGTCCCATAGACTGACCCAAAAACTTTCAGACTTCGTCCTCGCTAGTCCAAAATGGTTAACCCAAGTTATTAGTAGCCTATAAGACTGGAAATTATATACAAATCACTCAAGTTGTAAACTAACCATGTGGGACGGGATGTTACAAATAAGTTCATACGTAAATATAATCTCTATCTTCGAAATTGCAGGAAATTACAAAAAGAGCTCAATGAAGGAAATTAAAAAGTATTGAAAAGAAGGGATGAAAGATTATCAACCGAAGGAAACAATACAAAACTCCGGGGTAAATTTGGAAAGAAAGTGGTTATGAGTGGCACGTGATAATCACATGACCGTCATTTCCCCAAATTTATAAAAAAAGCAGTAATATATTGAACCTCAACCATCAGAGCAATCTGTTGATACCCTTTAAGATTAAGAGTCTTCTGATATTTATTCTATCAAATTGAGCTTTTAAAGTATCATTCAACTAAGTAAAAAGAACTAAAGAAGCAAGGTTAACCTCTGATTCTTACTGCACGGATCCACCCAGGTATGTTTCTCACCTCTTTGTATTCTATTGAAATAGTTAAGGAAGAAAGTAAAAAAACGCTTGCTTGTTTGAGTCATTTCAAGCTTAAACCATTGGAGGTAGCTAGAAATATCTATAATTCCGGCATACACTGTTATTCCTGCATACAAGCTTCTTATGTGTTCAATGAATTGTGGCAGTGACTGTGACTGGGATTGTTACTGCGGTTTGATGAATTTGCCCTAGATATCACTCTCTTAAAATGTTTCCTTTAGTGATTCACAAATATGTATGCAATTGTATGCAAATAGCAAACTCTGGAAGTAACCAAAGTCATGGACAACAGTCATCAGCTCAGAAACGTAAGAGAGAGCTGATAAGGAAAGGAAAAACAGTTGCGCCACAATCCGTACAAGAGGCAGAATCGTTGATAGGATTAAGGAAAATTCAAAATCAACGATGTGTTGCTACGGGAAGCCGATACATGGAATTCATTAAAAAGATGAGCTGGGAGAAACTGTTACCTCAAACTGATTTGTGCAATACTATTGATAAAGTCGAAAGGATGAAGAGTTGTATTGTATTCTTTGCCTATTCTAGCTCACAAGATTTAATATCATCAATTGCATATTTTCTTGAGGACACTCTCCCTTCGTATATGGAGGAGAAGCCACGAAAATTTGAAGAAAATCCTAGTAGTATTAGGATTTAAGTTACAAGTCTCTCTCTATTTACAAATTTAGAAACTTGAGACATATAGACTTGTTTCCTTAATTTCTCTTCCCTAATCTATCCTATTTGCCTAAAAATTGAACCATGTCTTAATCTTACTATATCCTATAACATTTAGACCTTATTTAACAAAAAGAAGCTAAAAATAAAAATCATAATCTAACAATTTCCGAAATACCAATCGTGTCCTCAAGGGAAAATTGCTGGAAAGTTTTGGCCTCCTCACTTCCATGCTCCTTATTGTCTTCTCTTCCAAGTAAACTTGTAGGTCTTCTAGAAGGCTTCCCATCATGTGTTGGCCGAAAATCCTCCCTCCTATCGGCTGGACATGACTTATTGGACTTTATTAAGGGTAAAATTCATACTTGAAGGATTTACAAAACCCCTTAATTAATCCCAGTGACTCAATAAATTAGAATGTACAACTTGGCCTTAAAAATATTTCATGGCCAAAGATGAAAGACTCAAAACAAATAAAAAGGAAGCTATTCTATTACAAATTACTTAATATTATAATCCTTTGAATATTCTCCTTGTAGTAGTGGCGTGTCCTTGTTTTCGTATAAGGTTTAAGTGAACACTTCAAAATAAAAATTTATAAATGAACAAAACAAAATACTAAAACTATAGTACATAAGGTTTCGTTCTCATGAAATTTGTGGTCTTGAATGAAGTAGTTGTTCGGTTCGAGTCCTCACTTACTACAATTTCTAGTAGTTTAGTAGTCTAAGAATCTAACAAAACAAAATAAAAGATAGTGATTTGGTAAAATTCATGTAAAGAACAAAATAAAGAAAATAAAAGATAATATGGGTAAAAAGCGGAAAATCACACCACAACTAAGATCCAAGGAGATATTGTAAGCAAATTATCATGCAATTGTTCTTGGACAGCCTAATGCTATCATTACCGAAATATAAGGGCTAAAATTAGCCAATGATAGAAATAGGGTCGTCAATCCTATCTATTATCGATCCTCTACTCTATCTTCCTTAAGATCGAGTAAAATTACTCACTTCAATTCCACTTGTATTATAAAAGGGGGTTACCAGTTACCGCCTCACTTTTTTGGGCGGTAGTCCATAAGTTTTGACAAAAGTATCATTTTAATTAAAAAGGGGGAAAAGATAGAGCGTTGTGGGGGGACATTTTAGTCTAAATTAGGGCGGTAAAGGAAAAGCATTGGGGTGGTAACTAATAATTCTTATTATAAAACCATGAAACTTGTAACACAAGACATCAATATTGTCAACCACATGCTCATCAAAGTAGATAATCCAACAACAATACTTAGCAATAAAGTAGATTCAACATATAAATAAAAAACAATGCATCTTTCATATCCATAAACATGAATTAATCAATTCTTATATGAAACCCACTTAACAATATACATGATTAACCAAAGAGTAGAACAAGAACCACATGAAAGTAATGAGAATATCTCGAAATAACTGGATTAGTAAGAAAGGTGATGCATTAGCATCCATAATACAAGACAACTCTCAATTCTTAGAACCTCCACATAAAGAAACACAAATCTTTCACTAAATCCATTAGTTTGTTCAACATCTCTTGGAAATCTACTACCCCCTATCACTTACAAGGGTAGATTTCCCCATAATCTACTTAGAACATGGATGTTCTAAGAGAATTCATAGTGTGTGTGTGTGTGTGTGTGTGTGTGTGAAAAGGTGAAAAATTGTGTGTTTCTTCCTCACTAAGCTACTCTCTCTAAATTATGAAAAACACACTAAGGTGTAATAGTATGTGTCTTTACAAGGGGCCTTGCCCATTAAGAAAGGTTCCAAAGGGCTAAAATTGGAATTACATAAGAAAATTCACGCCAAGGGTAAAGTTGGACTTTCAGCAGCGATTTTCGGCCGACGACCAGGCGGTGGCGCCATAGTGACGCCGAGGTCGGTGGCGATTGGGCATTGGCGCCATATGGACGCCGGAGTTGGCGGCGACCAGGCGCCAGCGCCGAGTGGATGCCGGACTCAAAGTTTTCATCATTTCGCGCTATTTCCAAATTCTTCGATTTAAGCTTCAATGTTGAGTGATTTCTTCCTTTTTCCAGCAAAAGTCTTTAAATTTTATCCAAAATCTCCAAAGTGTCTCTTTACTACAAAGCAATTCAAATCCAACTATATGTGCATTGAAATCCCATAAAAGATGTCATATTAATTGAAAATCAACTAAAAGTAAACTAAACATGCATGATTTTAGGACATAAAAAACTTGTTTTCCTTAGTCCACAAAAATTCCAACCGTCTCACGCTGCTTGCGTTCTAACCCGCTGCTTGCTTTCTCTTCATCTTCAATCGAGTGACACCGGTCGGCCACCGGTCACATGGTGCCACCGGATCTCACTGGTGGTCCAACCACACACTCACAACATAATTCTTCAAACCCCAGAACATTCGCTAGCCTTCTCACAGAAAATTCCACTAAGATCACTCTCCCACAAGCCAAACCAATAGAATTTATCAATGGCAAACCCCATCTCTTCTATGAGCAAGATGAGCTGGATCTTCTAGCTGAACCACATAAACTCTGCCTAGTCGGAAAATTTTCCTATGGTCGCCCCAAAATCCACGAAATCAAAGCATATTTTGACAAACTAGGGCTGATGGGTCAGCTGGATATCAGCTTACTCGATCCCCGCCACGTCCTTTGCCGTTTCCAATTGGATACAGATTATCAAAAATGCTGGTTGAAGACAAGATGGAACATCAAAGGATTCCAGATGAGAATGCTGCGTTGGACACCAAACTTCCAGTTCGACGAAGAACCCCCAATTGCCCCAATTTGGGTCTCGCTCCATAGACTGCCATTGGAATATCTGAACCACAAAACTCTCTATTCCATTGCAACTTCAATCGGAACCCCTCTCCAGGTGGATGCTCTGACAAGGAATCAATCAAGACCCTCGGTTGCTAGATTCTGCGTGGAGATAAATTTGTTAAAGGAATTGCCTACCAGCATTGAGATTGGGAAGAGAGGTAATACAGTGGAGCAGAAATTTACTTATGAATATGTGCCTTCTTACTGTAGTTTCTGTAGTAAAATCGGGCACAAAAGAGAGGATTGCAAGAAAGAAACTCAGACTAGCTCCAAGGCTCAGTGTCCAGATCAAAATTTGGGGAGGAATCTTACTAAGCAGTTAGAAAAAAAAAAAAAAAAAAGAGGCCCAAGAACAGGGTAAGGTGAGGGATAATTCATTGTCAGGGACAGAGGAAGTAGAGCTCGTAGAAACATCAGGGGAAAAAGAAGGACGGAAAGGAGAGCATATCCCGCTGGGCAATCCGTCAATTTCTATTGATTTGATTGGTTTGAGGGAGGAAAAAGATGTGGCGGTAAAGAAAGTAATGCAAAGGCTCAAGAACAATCTGGAAGTGGATGAAAGGCCAGAAGTGGAAGATCAGTCAATTAGATCAAGTCCCAGGCAATCTTTGCCCTCCGGCTTGGAAGCAAATACAGCCATAATGGACATGGCTCTCATGGAGCAGACTCGAGATACAGTAGAATACTACTCATCAGACGGTAACTTCACAGTATCAGAAATGGAAACAAAATCCTACGAAGATGAGTTTATCCCTGTCAGGAGAAAAGAGGCAGAAGACACAAGGGAGAAATCACCAACAAAAGTTCCACTCGACGTTCCTTGAGAATTCAGGTCCGTCAACACTCCTCATTTTAATGATTAATATTATGTCATGGAATATTAGGGGAATAGCGAATGGCCCCTCGCTTAGACGTTTACGTTTTCTGGTTAACTTTAGAAAAGTCTCTGTATTAGCAATATTAGAACCTATGGTGGCGATAAATAAAATTCAGGAGTATTGTGTTAAGTTAGGATTTAATAGGGCTTGGGCATCAAATGCTGGTAAAATTTGGGTATTTGCAAGGAAAGAGGTTGATTTAGTCTTGTTGAAAGATCATGAACAGGTGTTACATTTCAAGGCTACTAATGATGCTATGGATTATAGTTGCTTTCTGTCATTCATTTATGCTAGTTCTGGACAAGTGGGAAGGAGAATTCTATGGGCGGAGCTTGAGGACTTCAGGAGACAACATCAAAACAGTCCCTGGGCACTGGGAGGTGATTTCAATGTGATCAGAGAACAAAGTGAGTACAAAGGTTTGGCTTCTCCAAACAAGAAAGCAATGCAGGAATTCAATGATTGCATCAACGCTCTCAATCTATATGAAGCGTCTACAGTCTCAAGGACATTTACATGGGGTGGTAATAGATCAAATGGTTGGGTGAGCAAAAGACTAGACAGATTCTTGGCTTCTCAAGAATTTTCAGTAATCTTCCCAGTCTCAGTGGTGCATGTGCTCTGCAGAAATTCATCAGATCACTCTCCACTCCTTCTTCAGCTGAGAAGAAATCAGGAATCAAGGCCGAAAAGATTTATCTTTCAAAAAATGTGGCTAAATAGGAAGGACTTTTTGGAAGTAGTTAAGACCAATTGGGTTCAACCTACGGGCATGTTTGGAATGCTGGCTCTATCGATCAAACTTAGAAGGTTGAAGTTGGCACTCAAACGCTGGAACAAAGAAATCTTTGGTGATGTTCACAAAAACTGGATGGAGGCAGAAGAAGAAGCAATCAGGGCAGAAACAGAACATGAACAAAATCCAAACTCGGCAACTAGGACAGCAGCTTCCTTGGCTCAAGCAAAACTTACCAGAAGATTGAAAGAAAGGGAGGATTTCTTAGAGCAAAAAGCAAGGATCCGGTGGCTTGCTAAGGGGGACAGAAATTCAGAATACTTTCATGCATCTCCCAAGGAGCAGAGGAACTTCCTTCAGATTGCAAAAATTAGAACGGAAAGAGGAAATTGGGTAACAAAATTGGAAGAGATCGAAAAAGAGGCAATTTTGTACTTTTCTAAACTCTTGGCAGAGGAACAGATTTCAAGAGAGCAACAGGATATGAACAAGCTGCTTCAACACATTCCTGAACTCATCAAGGAAGATCAAAAGAACCAGCTCATGAAAGAAATCACTAGGGAGGAGGTAAAAAAGGCTATCTTTTCTCTAAATCCGGATAGTGCAGCAGGTCCGGATGGTTTTCTTGGTATTTTTTTCCATAAGGCCTGGGAGATTGTCAAGGAGGATGTCTTCTCAACATGTCAGGATTTTTTTGCGGGAGTGCCGGTTCCCAGAGCAATTGCTAGTGCACTCATAGTTCTTATTCCAAAGAAAAAAGTCACAGCTTCTTTTGCAGACTTTCGACCAATCAGCCTATGCAACTTTATTGGAAAAGCTTTTTTCTGAAATACTGAAGAGTCGTATGGTTCCGATCATGGATTCTTTAATTTCACAAGAGCAGTCTGGGTTCCTCACTGGTCGACATATTGCAGACAACATCATGCTAGCAAAAGATCTCATTGCTTATCTGAATGCCAAAATCCCGGGACATAATCTAGTACTCAAAGTGGACATGTTAAAAGCGTTTGACAGAGTTTCTTGGCATTTCCTGGAAGCAATCATGGCCAAATTCGGGTTTCCTCAGCATTTTATAAAGCTGATATTAAACAACCTTGGCAGTAGTATGTTTTCTGTTCTGATAAATGGAGGTGCAGCAGGTTTTTTTCCGGCAACTAGAGGTTTGAAGCAAGGAGACCCACTTTCCCCTTTCTTATTCAACATTGTTTCAGGAGCTATGTCAAGAACACTAATCTCCTTATCAAATCGAGGCAGGCTATCCCCCTTCCATACTCCAGCAGGTTCTATGATCATCACTCACTTGGCTTATGCAGATGACCTTATGATCTTCACTAGGGGGAACTCCAAATCTCTCAGAACCCTCACACAGTTTTTTGAAGAATATGAAAGAGTATCAGGGCAGAAAGTGAACAAGAGCAAAAGCTTTTTTCTAACTTCAGACAAAGCATCACACAAGGCAAGGCAAAGAATGCAAGGAATTTTGAACATCCCCGAAGGTCAATGGCCGCTGGAGTATTTAGGTTGCAATATTTACAAGGGGAGAGGGAAAATCAGTCGTTTCAACAACATTCTGGAGAAATTAGACAAAAAAATTGGGGCATGGCAGAATAGGTTCCTTAGTTGGGGTGGCAGACTAAATTTGGTCAAAACGGTCTTGCTAGCAATTCCACTACATACTTGGGCAGTATTGGATCCTCCAAAAGCTTTACTGAAGGAAATTGAAAGGAAATGTCAAAAGTTTCTATGGGGACAAAGTATAGAGGGTACAAGGAAGCATTGGAGATCATGGTCAAAAATGTCGTTCCCGATTGAAGAGAACGGAGTTGGAGTAAGAGACTTAAGAGTTATGGTTCAATGTTTTGAAGCAAAAATGTGGTGGACATGGAGGAAACAGCATGGTCTATGGGCACGATTTGTCCAATCCTTATCAATCACAGCTCGGCTAAGAAGTTCATGGAAAAGAGCACACAGGATTGCATCCAGGATAGTAAGCTTGACCAAAATAAGGATTGGAGATGGTTCGTGTATGTTTTGGTATGATAACTGGTCGGAGCTTGGCTGTCTCTGGAAGAGTAAAGAAAAGCCACCTGCCCAAAATCTCACACTAAGGGATTTTGTCTTAAACAGGACAACAACACTGGAAATGATATCCTCAAGATTGACTGAAAGTTTGGTGCAACAGCTAGCTGGAATGGAATTTAATTTACTGTCTTACCCGGATTCACTTATCTGGCAACCTGAAGGGAATGGGAATTTTACTTTTAAGTCAGCGTACAATGCTTTGAGGAAAGTACAATCAGTAGAGAGGTATAGGAAAGTCATGTGGGATACATGGTGTCAACCAAAAATGGCGGTCTTTCTTTGGAGATTATGGAATTCTTTGTTGCCTTTCCCAGAAAATCTTTGCAAAATCGGAATAAATGCATACCCATCAAGGTGCCCTTTTTGTCAAGAAGCAGCAGAGTCAACAAATCATGTTTTCTTTTCATACCCAAAAATCGTCCCTGCTTGGAAATACTGGTCTCCCAGATCGATTACAGCTTCAAGGCTGCAGCTGGGAAGGGCATTGGTGCAAAAATGGTGGCTGAAATATCAGGGCAAATCGGCAGTTAAAAGACTAAAGAGACTCATCCCATCCCTATTACTATGGGGAATATGGAAGGCTAAAAACAGAATAGTGTATGACAATGTTGGTCTGGACAGCAAATGGCTGTTTGAAGATGTACGCACGGCACTAAGAGAAACGGCCTTAGCCTTCTACCCTGCAGCAAGCAAATCTGACCAGCAATATATTTTCAAAAATTTTGGCTGCTGGTTGCCAAGGATAAGCCCCGTAGTTCCTCAACTTCTCACATGGAAGAATCAGACGACAAGTACTGGACTTATACTACACACGGATGGAGCATGGCGACAAAATGGTGAGAGTGGAGGGAGCCTGATTCTGCGAACCGGGGCAGGTGAAGTTATACATGCGAAAATGTTCAAAGTACATGCAGAAACACCAATACAAGCTGAAATCAGAGCACTACTCAAGGGAGTGAGGTACTGCAAATCTATAAATATTTTTGGTTGTGAAATGTTCAGTGATTGTCTGCAAATGGTAAACATGCTGCAAAAAGGGGAAGAACATTTTTGTTGGAGGAACTACAACGCTCTCAAGGAAATCAGGGAGGAGATGAACAAGAGGAAGCATAGGGTATCTCACATTCCAAGAGAAATTAACGCCCCAGCGGATCAAATGGCAAAGATGGCATGCACAGAACAAGAGCGTTCTTTTGAAAGCTTGGAGTCCATGAATACAATCCTCAGAAGGTTATGCCGGTTGGACAGGGATCTGATTCCAATTCTGAGCAATAGAATTGGTTAGGTTGGTTAAGGTCAAAAGCTGCGGGCTTCTTTTGTGAATATGCCACATAAATATGTTTAGGATCTTCTTTTGTACGGTAAATTCTGGGTGTTTAGGAAAAGTTTTTTGGTATAGCTGGGGTAGTGTAAGCTTAGATGGATTCCGTTGGTGCATGGCGCCAATCTCTTTTGTATAAATTCAGCTTCGATCCTCAATACAGGGATGCCCCCGCCGGTCTACAAGCCAAACAAGGCTTGTTTGACTGTTCAATTAAAAAAAAAAAAAAAATTCCATAATGATGAGAGGGTCGAGTTTAATCCAAATCAGCCCAAAATTTTCTCCTATGTCAGGACATGGATTATGCATCTAATTAGGATTTAACGGATACAATATACTCTTGAAAATAGCGAAAGGAGTGTATAAAGGGCATCAACAGTTGCCTTATTTTCAGCCATCTGACAGCCCACAACATGTTTAAGCTATTAATTGAATTTGATTTGTGTTCGGCCCAAATGAAGCTCAAATCTTTGGGAAACTTTCTTGAAGATTCTACAAACTCAAAGGACTTAAACGAAGGTTAAAAAGTCAGCAAGAAACCATGTGTAGTGAAGGTGGCTGCCAAGTCAAGAAACCTTAAAAACTAGTCAAAAGACTTTTCAAGTTCTCTATTTGAATGAACCTTGAAGATAAGAGTTCAAATTCTTAATTTTCGTGTACCAAACTCCAAGAGACACATCCTACCAGCATTTTAACTTTAAAAAGAAATGCCCGTTCATATGAAAAGATGCAATGCTTCACAAGTTAATAATTGAAGGTGGAAAGTCACTTGAATGGCTGAATCTTGTCACTATATTTCAACAAACTTTTAAAAGTCTTTTCTATATGATTTATTCATAATAATTTTGTGGCTTTTATATATTTTCATATTCATAATTAGTATTTCAAGTGTCTTAGTCAAAAAGTCAAGCTAGATTGGATTATTACAAGTTCAAGGTTTTAGTTTGTTATTTACTACTATCATTGTAAGGTTCTCCTTGTTCTCGACAAGTAGACCCAAGTATTATTCAATAAAATTCAAATTGTTTTGAGTTATATACTTGTTAAGGAGTTTCCTTAACTACTAGTTTTTGACTAAATTGGATTTTGTAAATTTTCCTTACACAACTAACATTTTATCATTCAAATTTTGTTCCATTTGAATGTGTCGCTTTTAACTCTTCTTTCATACATCTAACATTGTTGGGTTCACCATATTAGATTGGGAGTTGGGATCATCACTAAATATTTTATTGTGATTTCAAGGTTCTTGGTTTCTATACCATTGATTGATGAGTCCAACATTAGAAAGGTATTGTTTTCAAAAGAATTCTTCCATGCTTCGAGAATTGCTTGTTTGATTATTTATTGGAGGTGTTCATCTCATTGCCAATATTCTCTAAATAAGAGGTTTTAGAGTTTGTAAGAAAGTTCAACAAGAAAACTAGCTAAATTCCTAGAATCTATAACTGGATTCACATCAATATCAGTAATAAACTTCAAGCAACCGAGCTATAATCTAGCTCTAATACCATGTAGAATTTGCCTACCAAATGAGAATCAACAAACCTAATTTGCTCGAGAAACTTCAATACTTTGGGAGAAGATGAGAGCAACTGCTGTTTTTTTTCATTCATACTTAATTAATACTGTGAAAGCCTAGTTTTTATATACAATCTGAGCTACTAAAAACAAAGATAAAGTAGCCGAACTGTACATCACCTATTAATACTATGCTGGAAAAGAAAACACGCACTAATACAAAATTGATTTTATTAATACATGTGAAAATATCTTAATATATAATAATTTGTTAAATTTTGGGCTATTGTGACACAAAATTTTAGTGTCCTTATATAGTGTCATGATAATAGGTCTAATAGATATTAAAACAATATAAAATGTCAAGATAGCCACTTAAGAGTGTTATATTATACCATGATTTAAATTTATTATAACATATGTAAATGTTTTAATAAAGTGTGTATTGTGACATTTTGCATTATTTGTGTAGACCATGATTTAAATTTATTATAACGTATGTAAATGTTGTAATTAGTTGTGAAACGAAATAAAATGCGGGTTGATCAGACCCACCATTTTTGCCTAAGAACGGTCTGACATTCATGTTAGCAAGCGCAGGCGTACGCTCGCACACAAGTTCAATCTATTTTGGCGAGCACGCACGTGAGCGGGACCTGTGACGTATAATATAGAGTAGAAATTTCAATACCCACTAAAAGTTCATTTATTTGAATAGTAGTATACACTCCTCTCTTTTTTCAATGTGAGACTAAAGTTTCCTTATTATTATCACATTATATAATGCATTAATATAAATTAAAAATTATATATTTTTATAATATTTATAATTAACTTATTAATGTGTTAATATCTAAAAAAAATAAATGTGGTCTCTCAAAAAAATAAATAAATGTGATAATACATTTGATATAAATTATACTAAACAATGTCGCTATATTTCCATAAAAATACATTACACTTGTTGATGTCATAATTTAAATATATTACCACAACTACGTCAAATGTCATAATATAATTTAATTTGGTGTTTCAATAACATATTTATAGAACATCAATTATGTAATATTTTATTATATAGTAAATTGGTGTGCTAATAAGGTCAATTATCATATTTTGTGTTTAGTTAGTGTGATAATATAAGAGTGAGAATAAGTCAATTTAATACTAGTGTGACGTGTGAATCGTGTTTCACTCCTTTTTGCCACCTTGTTCTGCCCATCCTTGTACTCCACCTCCATCCAGAACCTTTCCATTTTCACCAGAATTTCTCTTTCGTAACTTTGAAAACCTTATTTTGTGATGGCATCGTTCCCTGTAGATTTGGGGGGTCTCGCCATTAATGTGAAACTGAAATAATTGATTTTGTGGTCGCTATCTTGTAATATACGCGAAAGCACAATTGTCTCCAGATCATGCATACACCATTCTACAAAATTTGGAGTGACTAAGTAGCCATTTATCACATGGTTCTTGCCTTCCCATCAAAACTGATGATTTGTTACGGACAATCAAACTATTTATCAAGAGTGATTATATATAATAATCTCATACGAGCTTGGGGTTATGGTATATACCTACTCAAGCAACGTCCTTCCACTTTAAAGATAGCTAGGCCTATGGAAGAATTACTAGCCCAGATAAGAAAACTTGGGGGTTCTCTGAAAGTACCATTTGTTCAGGAGTTGGTTAAGGAAAAACCCTCGTCGGTTCCGGCAAGATACGTCCGGCCGGATCTAAACCGGTATCCAACCATCTCCGATGTCGATTCATCGTTGCATCAAATCCCAGTTGTGGATTTTCAAAGTTTGCTTCATTCTGGAGATGAAATGAATTCAGAGCTTCAGAAATTACATTTTGCTTGCCAAGAATGGGGGTTCTTCCAGGTACATGATAACGTAGAATACGGTCAAAAAATCTATTCCCTCTACGTCGTCCCATAATAATAATAAATTTTTTTTTTTTAGAAAAGGGCTATTTATAATTAATATCCTATATAACATACCACCTTTTCTAATGATTTCTCAAATTCTTCATATGTAAATAAAAGGGTAACTGAAAAAACCATTCAATTTTTTGTACCCAAAAAAAAAAAAACATTTAATTTTTATGATTTTACTTTTAATATTTATAATAATACATTAAAAATGTTAATTAATATAATTGTATATGATTACTATTTAAATGTTCTTTTAGCTCGTAATTTGGAAAGAGTCAAAATTTATTCACGTTTTCAAATATACCTGTTTTTATGCGATAGAATTCAAAGAAAGTATTTTATTGGACGGATTAAAAAGACACTCAAATCATTAAGAAAATGCAAAAATAGTCTCATAGTATAAACTAATGACAAATTTAATTTTAAATATTTGGTAGTTGACAAATTTAGTTATAAATTTCGCTATTCACAATACATTCAATTCTAGTAACATATTTTTTCGGTCAAAAATATATTTTGACCTCACGATAACATGCTGGTTCACATGTCATAAAATTTGACGCATTAATTAAATTAATCCACATGACGTTTACGTAGTTTAGGTGTTGACGGGATTATAATTTAACCGTTAAATATATATATAAAAAAACAGTCACTAGGACTAAATGTATTATAAATAGCAAAGTTTATGATTAAATTTGTCAATTACTAAATATTTAGAACTAAATTTATAATTAAATCATACTTTAGTAACTATTATTACATGTTTTCCAAATGAGCAGTTTTATTGATTTACAGGTTTATTAAATATCGAACTTATTTTTTAATTAAAATATTCTTATTATTTATAACTAAAAATAATAATGATATTTTGATAAAAACTAAAATAATAATTTAAGAACATAAATAAGAAAAAGTAATAGTATTTGAAAGTGCTTAATTTAACTTCCAACAACGTTACTTGGCTGTTTACTGCGCATCAAGCTCCCCTCCTCCCAATATCAGTGGGTTGATTTTCTTAAAGGATTTGATTTAATTCATGATTTATTGTATCATTTTAATATAATATACATAATTATTATTTTAACATGAAATAATTACTAAAAAATGTATTTTGGCAATGACTTGTCCCTGAATTTTTTTATTAAACAACAGCTGATTAATCATGGAGTCAGCACTTCATTGTTGGAGAAAGTGAAATCGGCGATTGCAGATTTCTTCAACCTGCCAATCGAAGAAAAGAAGAAATTAGGACAAGGGGCCGGCGATATAGAAGGCTATGGCCAGGCTTTCGTGCAATCTGATGAACAAAAACTGGACTGGGGTGACATGATTTACATGGTCACCTTGCCCAAACATTTAAGAAAACCTCAATATTTCCCCAAGTTGCCCAGTCCGATGAGGTACCATATCTCTCTTTGAACAAAAAAAATATTTTTAAAAAATAAGTGAATTTTTATTAAATATTTGCCAAATTATTTTTTTTTATCTTTGGTATTAGAAAGTTTGCCATTTTCTATCCTTTATTCGACCAAAATAGTTCACTTTTTATTATCGCTTTTAGTTCTAATTTGTCAACCAAATTTGAACTTTATTTTGTAGAAATTACTAGTTATCGTCACAGTACTTTCCCTTTATCGTTTCAATTTAGACTAAAATTTTCCTTACAATATCTTTTTTCCCCTTTTTATATAAAAAAATATTTTTATCAAAACCTATGAAGCGGTAATTAGTAACCCTTATTTTGTGGATAGGGAAGCATTGAATGAATACTCAGCGGAACTAAAGGGTATAGCCTATGAGATTCTGATCCAAATGGCAAAAGCATTAGGAATGAAGCAGGAAGATATGAGAGTGCTTTTCGAAGAAGGAATGCAAGGTATGAGGATAAACTACTATCCTCCATGCCCCCAGCCGGAACTGGTCGCCGGCCTCTGCAATCACTCCGATGCCGTTGGTCTCACCATTTTGCTTCAGGTCAGTGACGTAAATGGCCTCCAGATCAAGAAAGATGGAGCCTGGATTCCTATTGTGCCACTCCACAATGCATTCATAGTCAACGTTGGAGACATGTTAGAGGTATATAGTCCTTCCATTCCCTTACCTATGACATGAGTTAGGAATTTTTTTTTTTTTTTGTTTTTTTCCTATTTAATAATCGACCTTTCTATTTTAACATATTTGAAATTAATTATTATAGTTTTCGACACATTCAAGTTTCTCTTCTGTTTGATAGTCTAATTAAAATAATATATTAAACTAATAATTCTTTTTAGTAGTATAGAGTAGGTATAGAAATGGATCAACCGATCCTATATAAACTATTTTGATCCTTATCGGTTTGAATCGGTTCAATTCAAGAAGGATTTGGATCACTTTGAATCCAATTGATCGACTCGGCAATGCATTTGAATTTTTTTTTTTAAGAAAATAATAATTTTATTTATTTAAATCAAATAAATATTAAAAATATGACTATTATTTTTATGATAAATGTGATATTTTTTTTAGTTTAACCATATTAATTGTATATGATTTTTAAAAAAACGTTGACCAAATTTTAAAAAAGCGCAAAAATATTTTTTAAGAAATGGTCTTTCGAATGGATAAAAAAGAAAATGATTCGATTTGACTCAATTAAATCCAAAACAAAACTATTCTAAAAAAAAATTTTCCCAAATCAGTCCAAATAGTTTGGATAAATTGCGGCAATCGTAAATTTGCCAAGCTATAGAGAGTTTATTAATAAGCGAACCTGTAGAATGTGATTCACTCCCCCTATAAAAATACACTATCTTTGTCTCATTGTAAAACATAAAAGATGTTAGCAAAATTTTATATGTTTTAAAAAAAAATTTAAGAATGTTTTTTAGATTTTACCTTTTTCTAGCTATATTTATTGAGAAAAAAATATTTCGAAAGTAGTTAAATTATATAATCAAGATTAAATAAATAATTTGAAGAATTTTAGAAAAGGTGTTAGTTACTATATATTGAAATTATAATTAATTAAGTAATTTAAATGCGAGTTGGCAGATTGTGAGCAACGGCAAGTACAAGAGCGTAGAGCATCGGGCAACAGTAAGTTTGAAGAAGGAAAGACTTTCAATTGGAACATTTCTTTTGCCGAAACTGGAGGGTGATTTCGGTCCGGCACCGAGCCTTATTACCCACGAATCTCCCCCAAATTTTAGGAGAAGTTCCGTGGTTAATTATTTGAAAGGATTATTCTCTCGTGAACTGGATGGGAAATCATATCGTGATGCAATGAAAATCTAAGTGTAAAATGGTGTGTTATGTTGTTATTTGTTGTATTAATAGTTCTATTTGTTATATAAAATATGACTATTTTTGTTTTTAAATTGAGATAATACATGTCATTTTATGGATGTATCCACTTAAGTGGTCATATCTTCAGGTGGGAAAATGTTAATTATTTAGGCTATTTATTTAGTCCTTTGCGTAAGGCCAGCCTATCCAACTTTCGGGCATTAAAATACGTTTCAAGCGTGGATGATTTCCATAAGAGATTCCCAACATATCATAGGATTCTCGTTCTTGAAAATCTACACTTTTCCAAACCCAGAAGACAGACGGAATCCTAAGATTTTTTCTTGAGACAAATACTATAGGTGTTCCAGAAATGCCTGCGATCGAGTAAATAGCTCTACGAACGAATGGATCGGATCGACTTAGGAAATGGAAAGATTTGTACAAGTTATACGTTTCGTCACCACTTTGTGAAAAATCATTAGGTAGGAATATGTTAGATACTTGTGACTCGATTGGTGAAATAGTATCTCTGCTTGGGATCTCCTGGTCTCTTTCTAACAAAATACGATAAGTACAAAACATATTTTTATTAATTATAAATAAGAATATTTATAATTACAGGGTCTTAGGATTCTTCTCTATAAGAAACTAGTTTCCTAATCTTAGAGGAATAGGAAACAGTAAACTACTATATTATAATTTCTTAAATATAGTAATATATAATCACACCCCCCCCCCCCCCCCCAAGTTGGACCATACTGCAAAGTAAACCATTAAACTGCACATGTCCAAGTGCCTTAGTAAAGATATCGGCTAACTGATTATGAGTAGAGACATGTTGAGTAGTGATAAGACCTTCATCAATGGCTTCTCGAACAAAATGACAATCTATCTCAATATGTTTGGTGCATTCATGAAACATCGGATTAGCTGCAATGTGGAGAGCAGACAGACTATCACAAAACATAGAGATAGAGGAGGAATGAGAAATACCAAAACAAGATACCCTTTAGCAATTTGAGTTCGGCCTTAAGTGCCGTCATGGCTCTATTCGGCTTCGGCTGAAGAACAAACAACGGTAGGCTGTTTCTTGGTGCGCCACGATGTAGGAGAAGTATCGAACTACATCATCCAACCTGTAAGAGAATGTTGAGTAGTAAGACAACCAGCCTAATCAGAATCACACCACCCAGTTAAAGAAAGGGAAGATTGCTAGGGAAGAAAATACCTTTCCTGGGACAACCTTTGAGATAACGCACAACCAGGAGAGCTGTTTCCCAATGGTCATGCAAAGGATGATGTGTAACTGAGACAAC
This sequence comes from Knoxia roxburghii, assembly GCA_030378225.1. Taxonomy (NCBI): domain Eukaryota; kingdom Viridiplantae; phylum Streptophyta; class Magnoliopsida; order Gentianales; family Rubiaceae; genus Knoxia; species Knoxia roxburghii. The sequence goes on along the minus strand of CM059420.1, from coordinate 34,507,605 downwards.
ACATGTACACAATAGGATAAATCTGTAGAGTAATAGTAAAATATATAAGACGACCGATGAGACGACGATAGGCCTCAGGGTCATGAAAAGTAGGCCCCTGCAGCAGAGCAAGATGATGATTCTGCTCAATGGGTAAAAGTCCTGGCTTACAACCCAATAATCCAGACTCAGTGATGATATCAAGCGCGTATTTGCACCGACAGATGGATGTGCCCTTGTGGCTACGAGCAACTTCTAAACCAAAAAAATAATTCAAAAGACCCAAATCTTTCATGATTATTACCAGAAATCACTAAGTCATCCACGTAAACCAGAACATGCAGTTGTATAGAACCCTTATGAAAGGTAAAAGGAGAATAATCATAATAGAACTGTTAGAAGCCATACCATTTCAGAGCAGTGCCTCGCTTGGCAAACCAACAGCGAGGTGCCTGTTTGAGACCATACAAGGAACGACGCAGACGACACACCTTGCCATCGCCTTTAGATTGAAAACAGGTTGAAGCTTTATGTAAACCTCATCCTCAGGATCACCATGCAAGAATGCATTTTCAAAAAACACTGTTATACTGGTTAGGCATTCATAGTCTAACCATATCTTGGTTACACCCACACCTAAGAAGGTACATTTACGGTTCAAAATCAACATACCATATCCTTAAGTACATTATCACTATATAGCATCAGTTTTAGCTACTTAATACCAAACAAGAACAAAAAATAAAAGTATCCAGATAGCTTCATCAAAGGCTGCTATACTGCCCCTCTGTATGACCCAAATTAACTTCTAACGGACAACTTATACTAAACAAACCAGCCGATAACTTCAGTCAGTACCAACATCATCCCACGTTAACCCAAAACACTTCTAAAGACGCCTCTACAGTTTTTGGAAACAACAGACATAAAATATGCATGCTAAACACATACTTTGTGAGTAATTCCATGTATATATTTGACTCCAACAGACAACAAGTATAATAGTTACAACAAATACAATTCATTCAGCAAGAATAAAGCAACAAACAGAAATAAACAGAACTGGGTTCACTGAGCAGAATAGTCAAGAATTATTCAAGCATGAAATCCTTCAAGCAAACAGGTCAGGTCTGATCTCAATTATCAGTTTCTCCAGAATTTCACACTAGCAAACAAGTCACCTTTTCCAATTCTACATTCGTACCTTCGTCTATCCAAACATCCTGGGACTGTCTTACCTAGCAAAATCACCACTAGGCCTTTTAATGGGATTTACTATTTGTATAACAAAATTACTATTTGTATAACAAAAAATGTCCAAACTACCCCCGAAATGAAATAATAGATCTTTGTTGGGTAAAAAACGCTGCGCATTGCTGAATTAAAGGGAAAAAAATGTAAATTTGGTATGTGAATGAACAAAAAAAACGCTGAAATGTCATGTGAAATTTAGATCAAAACGCTAAAACGTAGCGAAAAAGTGTATTGTAAACGCCAAAATGTAGCGTTTTTTTGGACACCAAACGCTAATGTGCAGCGTTTTTTGGTCAAAAAACGCTAAACTATAGCGTTTGGTGTCCAAAAAAACGCTAAAGTATAGCCGAAAAACATATCTCGCTCGTTAAATAGTAGCGTGTGTGACGGTTTTTGTTAAAAAACGGACGGAACTAATATGAACAGACCAAATATTGACAACAAATTACATCATATCATAACCTTTATACATTCTATGTACAAAAGGATCCCTTACAAATATTGACAACAAATTCAAATCGACAATCGAAAGAAGGTTTCGTCGAATCATATCCACCTGCCATTCGTATTGTACAAATTTCGATTGACATTCTTCACGAAATGGTAATTTTGCTACCCGCTATGTATTTTTATATTTTGAAGCGTTTATTTTGCCCTAAAACGCCACTTATTAGCGTTTTTAATCACTAAAAACGCTGATAAGTGGCGTTTAATTCATTAAAAACGCTATTAAGTGGCGTTTTTGTCATCAAAAACGTCAAATTGTGGCGTTTTATACCTTTCATTTAAAAAAATTGTTGCGAAATTAGGGTATTTATGTGAAATCCGTAGCGTTTTTAGTTAATTTTTTTGTGAAGTGTAGCGTTTTTTTGTATAGTTCATGAAAATTGTGGCGTTTCTATGCAAATTTAGTGAAATACGTTGCGTTTTTTTAAGATTACATATGTAAAGTGAAGCGTTTTTTTTAGTCCTATTGTGTAATTTGTAGCGTTTGTAACAATATGGATTTGGATTCTGACTATACAGGACGATGATTCGAATATGAGTACACATGATGATTACGAGCAAGAACAGGATAATGAGGATGACGAGGGGGGTGAGGAACAGGACATTGGGGCAGATCTAAGTGAATATTTTAGGATAGATAGGGATTTTGCAAGTGTGGAGGATGCATTTACGTTTTGCTATCCTATAGCTAATAGCCTGAAGTTTGTGCTTTCGAAGCAAGGCGGAAGTGGCTCGACGTATTATTTTAGGTGCGGTCGATGGAAAGATCCATTGAAGGAGCCTCTCCCCACCATACGGTTGAACACGAAAAGATGCGGATGTAAATGTCCGTTCAAGTTGACTGTCAAGAAGGTTGTTAATGAGCGTTACAGTGTGCTTGTTACGCCAGGGGTAATGTCCACGCATAATCATCCTGGTATGAATATGTTTCGCTATTGAATATGTTATATTATTTTTCCTATAATTAGCATTTACTTATATTATTATTACTAATTTTTGTAGGTATAAGGCATCCATATGGGCACAGGCAGCTGAGCGGTTTCTCGAAAGAGGCAAAGGCTGAGGCTAAACGCATACTTTCTTTCAATGTGAGACCAAAAAGCGTTTGGGAAGCTATTCATCAGCAGTTTCCCGAAGACAATGTACAGATAAGGCAGGTCTACAATTTGAAGGAAGATATGAAGAAAGATGGATTGGATGGTAGGAATATTGGGCAGCAATTTTTGCATTTGGCTCGCGAGAAGAAATATTTTGTTCAGATTATCACTGACGAGGCCACTAATGCGATCACACATGCATTCATCGCTCATCCTACATCAATTCAGATGTTCAACAGGTGGTATTGAGTTGTAGTGGTTGATTCAACCTACAAGACCAACAAGTACAAAATGCCCGTCGTTGAGATGATCGGTATGACTCCCACCAATAAGAACTTCAATATTGCTTTTGCCATTGTTAAGGATGAGACAAAAGAAACATATGATTGGGTAATGAAAAACTTGAGGAAATTGTTGCCTAGTAATGTGGAACCAAGTGTTGTTGTCTCAGATAGGGAGTTGGGTTTGTTGCAGCCTATTAAGGATCACTTTCCATCTTGCAATCACTTGTTATGTCGGTGGCATATTGACCGTGATGTTGCCAGTTGGTTGGAAAAAAATGTTGCTAGGAGGAATGTGGACACGGCCACTGATATATATAGTAATTGGTGGAAGAAAATTATCATGGCTCCCACAGTTGAAAGGTTTAACCTCTTATTGGTCCAATTCAAGGTTACATACTCTATGGTTGAGCCTGCAGTTGTTGATTATTTGGAGGGGACATGGTTCATTCATAAGGAGAAATTCTGTCGGGCCTGGACGAACACATTTCAACACTTTGGGAATACGGCAACTAACAGGGTTGAGGCTTCCCATGCTGCATTGAAAGATTGGCTTCATTCTTCCACCAATTCTCTCGACACGTTGTTCATGAAGATCGACTCTCATCTCACGCATCTGTTCCCTCACATCGCGTAAGTTCAATAACTGCATTCGATTATCTATTTAATGTCATAATTTTATTATAATTTTATTGTATGTTAAAACAATAACAGTGGGTCGCTCGAGTCTTCTACTGCCACGACACAAACCAGTAGGATGGGGTTTCCATACTGTTACTTGAACAAATACGTTTCGCATCACTGTCTGAATTTGGTAAGCAAACAAGTTGAAAAAAAGGATAGGTTGGCAGGCGAAGTTATCGATAGGTGTGGATGCGTGTGCAAGGTGACGCTTGGGATTCCTTGTGCCTGTGATATATACAAGGCACAGGAATCAACCGCATATCAATTGCTCCCATTAGTCCACGAGTTCTGGCAGAGATTGACAATTGTACCCTCCTAAAGGGATTCTAATACTTTGAATGAGGACATCAGGTACATTTTACTTATATTTGTTAGTTATATTAAATTTGTTTTATTTTTTGTAATTTTACATTTGGATGCTGATTGAAAATAATGTTTCATCAAGGTTTTTCAATGAGGAAGTCATTCCTGCAGTTAACACAAGTCCGTCATTCTTGGCTCGTCTACTTAATATGGCCTATGTGGAAGAGATGCACCCTGATAGGTCTAGTGCAGCTGAGCCATCGGTTGAGGGTACTCATAGGGGAAGGCCGCCGAGTAGACTGCACCATTCAGTTATGCGTGAGTGGAGTGGACGCGAGAGAGCGACACGTGGATCACGTGGTAGGGGTCGATCAAATTCAAGTGGAAGATCAACTGGGCGCACATCCAACAATACGACGGACTCCTCTAGTGAGTCTCCATTACGTGAAGGTAAATATTGTTAGTGATTTTTCACGAATTTATTTATTTACAAAATTAATTCAATTATGTTCATTCTAATTTATTTAACACGTTAGGATTTGGACAAGATGTACCATGCGTACCAGTGTTTTTCCGGCATTACTGTACTGGATGGTCGGATGTCATTGGAGATGGAAATTGTGGGTTCAGGGTGATTGCTAGTTACCTTTCGGGCGGCCAGCACAATTGGAAATTGTCACGCAGGGCGCTTGTTGGTGAGATCGGACGTGATCCACAAAGGTATGCAGGTTTGTTTACAGTGTTGGAGGAGAGACCTGCTGATGGTGATCATTTGGGTGCCGTGCTGAGGCGTTTACGTTATCAAGGTACAAGTTGTTCTGAAGCCTATTGGATGGTCACACCCACTGACTTGTACCCACTTGCCACACATGCAAATGCCCTGGTACTTCATCTCAGCCGGTCAGAGCCAATGGCGAATTATACCATATTACCCTTGGATGCTGGAGAGGACGAAACCCGCCCTGAGAGACAGATAGCAATTGCTCACGTGGGTGGTAATCATTACGTTCGTGTTGATGTTCTTGATGATTGTCCTCTTCCTCCACTGCACATTGTTTGGCGCGATCACTGCAACCAAGCGACCGTTGGACGTTGGCCTAATAGTTTCAGAATGCGTTTTAGGCTATGGGTAAATCGTCGTGATGCTTAGCGGCTTTAGTTTACTGTGACTTTTTGTTTAAATAATATTTGTAGTTATGAACTAAATTTGATATTATATGCTTGTTTGTTTTGTATTAACTTAAATTCACATTCATGACATATAACTAAACAAACACTAACAAAAAATGTAATGCATAAAGTACTACTATATAAATGGTTATGATGTCATACAAAAAATGTACAAAAAATGTAAACAAAATGTCATACATATAAAAATACATATGGGCTCAATCGGCCAGGTCAAATCGCTGCTCAAAATCGTCAATCAGAGCAGAATACTCCTCGTGCAGGTCCGGTGCTCGATCTCGCAGCTGATCCAACAACCGGTGCTGCACGCCCAGCACATCGCTAACCCACTACAAAAAATACACACAAATATATCAAATATTGATGTTGAACAATATAATAAAATATATTACAAATTTGGTAAAAATAATACTTACGTATTCCGATGACGATCGGCGTGGCTGTGGCTGCTCCGGTGGGGGCCCTATGACGTACGGATGGGAGCGGGGTACGAACCACTCCAGATATCCGTCCACGCAGGCACTATATCTGACGCCGTACCCTGTCTGTGCACGGTGCACAAAATATATAGGCCCGGTAGCCGGATATGCGTCCCACTCGGACTCCGCATATGTGCGTGGGTGGTGCACGACGTACCCCGTACCCCCTGTATGTCCCATCCGTGGCCGGAATCAACGGTCTGGGTATCCACTGGACGTAGCCCAACTGACGAGCACACCGGTCAGGCATATACGGCTCTATGTCCTCCCGGTACGCAATCAGTCCGCGGTACTGGGTCCTCGGAGTGCGTGTGATGGCAGCGCGACCGTATGGCATCCATACAACCTATATAAAAATTTTCCAATTACATTTCCTAGTTTTATGAAAATTATATATATTTAATTAATGTAAAATTTTGATTTACGTACATCGTCCGGCGACAAGGCATCCAGGGCCTCTCGGAAAATGGCCAGTCTGTCGTCCTTGTTGCGCGGTGCGTCGATCGTCCACCTGCTGGCCCGCGGCCGATCGTGGTGAGCTGGCAAAGGCCTGGCATTACTCCTAAAAGACGGAAAATGCTCGTAGATCCAGGCCTGTAACAACGTCAAGCAACCCGCAACGCTCGACGTGCCATGACGACTAGCAGCACCTAAGTGTCTATATAGGTACGCTAGCGTCGCCGTGCCCCAAGCATACTCGCCCACCTGAGCCATCCCGCCCCTCAGCTCCAGAACAGGACCTGGCATGAACTTATTGGAACTCTTGTCTGTAAACAGACAGGTCCCAATAGTAGCCCACAAAAATACGGTAACGTCCGAGTCGGGCCGCGGTCTACGCCTACATAGCTCTATCACCCGCTCGGTCGAGAATGCCCCATTCTCGAATAACTCCTTATCGATGTGCTGATCCGGAGGTATCTCGAGCAAATCTCTAGAATACGCCAATAGGGTGGCGGTATCAGCGGACTGGGTAATTAACCGACCCTCTATCGGTAGACGCATAATCTCCCACACGTCGTGGAGAAGTATCGTCATCTCACCGAAGGGTAGATGAAAGGTATTGGTGTCCGGCTGCCACCTCTCCAAAAAAGCGCAAATCAATGGCGCGTCTATATGCCTAAACAGGATGCTGGGAATATGTCCCAGCCCTGTATGACTAAGCATCTGAGCCCCTAGGGGTGACATACCTCGCACCCAAGTAACTAAGGAGTCGTACATCAAACCCCTATTGTGACACCTAATAGGGGCTCTACCCCCCGTCTCACTAAACCTCGATACGACGTGGCCTAAAAAACTAGGAATAACCGTCGCATCGATCGGCCCACCCTCGACTGGTGCAGTGACTAACCAGCTCTTGTCATCCTTCTTCCGCTTTTTAGGAATCGCTATATTTATGAAATATAATATATATAATTAATTTAACTAATTAACAAAATAAACAAAAAATACATAATTTAATAATTACTCATGTTATAAAATAAATGAACCATTCATAAATATTTTAACAATTTACACAATGAATAAACAAAAAAGACAAATTAATAACATATATATACAAATATAACATATTTTCACTAACTAGACAAACTAGCAAATAAATAAACAAATACATCATAAAGTAAATAACTCAATAAATATTACAATTTATAAAACAATATCACATAATTTAACTAAGTAATCATATTGCCAAATAAATTAACAATTAAATAATAATTTAAATATTTACTTAATTAATAATAGTATTAACAAATAATACATAATTTACATAATTCACAAATTAGACAAATAGATCAATTAAATAAACGTAATTAATAAATCAATATCGCGTACCTGCAGAGGGCTCCGCCCGCTGCTGCTGCTGCATACCAGACTGCCGCTGATAGTGCTGATGGCTCGATCTCGGAGGCTCCTCGTGAGCCTCCTCCTCCTCTGATCGTACATCCTCGTCGCTCGGCGAGGCATCGTCCTCGTCCCTCAGATGGAACGCCGACTCCCCGCCAATCCCTCGACCGCCACCCCTGGATCGGCCACCTCGAGTTCTCACGGCTGGCATCTTCTGCCTCCTGGCAGAAGCTGTGGGCCTCTGTCTCTCCTCAACAGTGGAAGGAGGAACGCGCGGTTTAACCTTACCGCCACACTGAAAAAATGTAATTAAAATATATTAATAAACAGACATTTTATATTACATAAATATTTAAAATGCATATACAAATTGAATTAAAAGCATTTGACCAACGGTCAAACGCTATAAAATAGCGTTTGACTGTGAGTCAAACGCTATTTTATAGCGATTGACTTAGAGTCAAACGCTGGGTCTCAGCGTTTGACTCTAAGCCTAACGCTGCAACTTAGAGTTTGACTATATGTCAAACGCTAAACTGCAGCGTTCTGGAGCGACGAAAACGCAATGGATCTGCGTTTTCGTCGCTCCAAAACGCCGCTGTTCTGCGAATCGGCGACTCAAAACGCAGCAGATCTGCGTTTTTTCTCCTCAAAACGCTGGAATTAACCGATTCAACATTACCCAAACGCTTCCGATTAGCGTTTCTATCCTAACAAACGCTCATCGGAAGCGTTTTCAACACAAAAAACGCCGTCCAAAAAACTGCCGAAATTGCGAAAATAATCCAAAAACGATTAAAACTTTCAATGATTTCTTACCCAAATAAAGAGACCTTTGCCCGCGCCATGGCCTCTCGAAGATTCTTCTCCACCGCCGTCCATTTCGCTGATTTTGCTTGATTTTTGGGAAAAATGTCTACTGTTTTCGCAAGTTTTGAAGGGAGTTGCGTTTTGTATGCACAAAATGAGGATTTGGCAGCGATATTGGTCTCTTTTCCTTTTTAAAATTCGGACGGCTCGAAAACGCTATACATTAGCGAGCGAGGTTGAAGAAAACGCTGCTATTTAGCGTTTAGGCTTCTCCAAAACGCAGGCTTTTAGCGTTTCGGCTTCTCCAAAACGCAGGGCTTTAGCGTTTCTGGTCCCCAAAACGCTGCATTATAGCGTTTTAGCTTTATTTCACAGTCACGTTTTAGCATTTTTTAGTTACTTTCCCGTTGCAATTTTAGCGTTTTTTGCCCTTCTTTTCTGCAATTCGTAGCGTTTTTACCCCATATTTATTCATGAATTGATCATTTCTTTCATACCAGAGGTATTTTGGATATTTTTTGTTATACAAATAGTAATTTTGTTATACAAATAGTAATTCAGCTTTTGATCCCAGTCCCAGTCCAGCCCACTGGAGAAAGGGAGGCACTAAGTGGGAGGGCCCAAAAGATCACGCGCAAACAAGAACAGCATTTAGCAATTAATAACTAGCCAAAGCAAAAATATTCACAAAATGCACTAGACAAGCTCAACAGATTAGTTCACCCATTTTCTCAACTAAACAGCATCAATACATAAACAATACTACAACAAATCATTTAAATCCACTGAAACGACACCAATAAACCAAACAATATAGCCCCAAACCATATACTCAAACTAAAACAGCACCCATAAGCCTGGAAAATACAATAGTCAGACTCCCTAAGTGCTTACAGGGCCATGAACTCCTTTAAATGTCAATCATTCATAATAAACATAAAGCTACCACATGTTTCCAGGTTCAATTTCCTTGATATATGTACAAGCATTTGCCAATACACACACTCAGAATTGAACGACAACAAATAATGGAATTTTAACTCACCGTCACCAAACCTTCTGCTACTGCGATCCTAATTCAGGGAAACGGTAGCTATCGGTTTTCAAATTGCGGGATGAATCTATAATCACAATAAATATTCTCATCTCAGTCTAAATTAATAGTTATAAACTGTGTTATATAATATACGCATATGTTCCTATTCACTATTAGACCTCTTTCCCCCTTGGCTTCAGCCCTAAACCCCTCGTTTTTGACTCAACCCAATTCTTTTATTAACATAATCGAATTATTTACCTTCTGGAATCTAGTGTAGTGACAACCTCTAACTCTGTTTCCAATTCTCTTACAATGTTCTTCTGGTCACCCTAACTCTGCACATACATTTAGAAGCTAGATTTATTTCTTCTAGCTAGATGAATCGAGTGAAGTATGAAATAGAGAGGAAAATTGGCTACTGCACCACTCCTTTTATACTTACTTAGAAAGAAGAATAGAACTATCAAAACTAAACCATGGAAATTTTAGGAACTGAAAGTTGAAGGTAAAAAAAATGTGATGTTGCCATTTGGATCATTATAAACTAGGTAGTAAAACCCCTATTTATTGATTGAAAAGAATCAGCAAAATAAGATAGTGAAGACGGAGTCTACAAGAAAAGAAACAAAGAAGTGTGGTGCACACGTGGCAAGGGGAAGAGTCCTGCTATTAGTTCCTAATTCTGCCACTCCTCTTACAGATTAATCCCAACTCCTTTAAGCACCGACTCTGCTCTCAACTTAAATTCATTTCATAAGCCCCTAAACTCGTTTTACTCCACTTCTCTTCTTTTAAAACACCCTATCAGCTTACTTATTAATTAGTTCCAGTAAATTATTCAAAACCTAAAGGTCAAAACATTTAGTGACGTACTTGAAATGGGTGGGGATATTACATGCATTATGAACATCCATATGGTGAAACTTCAACTTGAGGGCTGCTACAACAAAGAGAAACAAGCAAACAGTAGCCATTTTAACAACATGAGCAAAAGTCTCAGTATAGTCAAGACCCTCAACTTGGTTATTTCCCAAGACCACCAACCGAGCCTTGTAACGTTCATCAGTTCCATCAACATGATGTTTAAACTTAAATATCCATTTGCACCCAATTGCCCGTTTGCCAGTAGGAAGATCAACAAGATCCCAAGTATGTTTTTTTTCCAATGCAGAAATCTCATCCCAAGTCTGAGGCTCTTCTGCAGAAGTGATAGCAGCAAAAAAAAAAAAAAAAAACCTCGATGTGCAGAAGGAAAATTATCATCAGTAATATATTTGGTCAAGGAATAAGGAATACCTGAGGAGGACGATGTTGCAGGGTAAACAGTAGTTGAATAAGCAGGTGGGCTAATAGCAAAAGATACATAATCTTGAAGTCGTGTTGACGGAACCTTTTCCCAATAACCTCAGCCCAAAGGTGAGGAGGGTGTGGCATCGACCGGTCGGGTGCCGGTGGCGGGAAAAGGAGGTGGCTGCTCCACTGCTGGTTAATCGACAGAGGCGGCCGACGGCGCAGGGGCACAGGGGACAATTGACGGTGATAGGGAGAAATCCTCATCATAATCATCAAAGAAAACAGCAGAATCTAAATTCGAATGCCCAGCTGACTGTTCAGAATTACCAAGACCAAGATACTCTATCTCACAAAACACCACATCCCGAGAAACAAAAAACTGATTCAACGCAAGATCATACAAACACCACCCTTTAGTGCCAACATCATACCCCACAAAAATACACTTTCTAGTTATGCTAGCAAATTTATCCCCCCCCCCCCCCCAATGATCTTGATTATTGGCATAACATAAATAACCAAAAGACTTAATATGTTTAACAAAGGGAGATTTGCCATAGAGTTTTTCAAAAGGGGTGAGGTTATTCAAAACCTGAGTGGGAGTACGATTTATCAGATAAGCAGTAGTTTGAATAAAATGCCCCGAGAATTCCATAGGAAGATTTGATTGAAAACGCAAAGCCTGAGCAACATTGAGAAAATGTTGATACCCGCGCTATACTCTACCATTCTGTTGTAGAGTTCCCGCACAAGATATCTCCTACAACATGCCCTTTTCACTAAAATAAGTACGCAAACCCAAGAACTCAGTACCATTATCACTGCACACTACTTTCACAAAATGATAAAACTGACATTAAACCATGGCAAAGAATTTCTTTAAAGCAAAAGGCACATGGGCTTTATCATTTAACAAATAAACCCAAGTAGCATGACTAAAATCGTCTACAACTGTCAAAAAGTACCGAGCCCCATAAATTGCAGGAGAACGATATGGACCCTAAAGTTCACAATGTATCAAGTGAAAAGCTTCTAAACTGACTGAATGACTAATAGGAAAAGGCGAATGAGATTGTTTCGCACAAAGACAAACATCACAAGATTTATAAGACTGAGACTTAGAACTAGAAACCCCAGGAAGACGTGCAAAAGTGGACATAGTGGGACGACCAAACCGACGATGCCACAAATCAACCGAAACTTTGGAACCCACCGTAGTTGCTAATGAAAGAAATTTGCCACATAGGATCTGGGTTTGCACTTGCTCGATTTACCATGCAACAAAAATTTCTAATTAAAGCGGAACCTTAGAAAAGTACCTTTGAAGCGTGCACCTGGTGATTCTCTTGTATGCCTCAAGACTATGACTTTACGTTGTGTGGGCAACGAACTAGAAGCCAATTGATCAACCAATTACCACAATCCACATGCTAGAAAACTCTAGCGCCGCAGCACCTGACATGTACTATAAACGCACCGCCCGCGGAGATAGAAAGCTACGCGCAGTTGGTATAAACCAAGGCCAAAATTTCAGCCACTAGAAACCAAAAAACCAGCCGCACACTTTCTTGAAAATCCGACTTGGAGAGAGAAACATTTTCTCTCTCTAGATTCTTGAATTATGAATCTATTGAATTGTGTATCTTGAATAGCTGATCCCTTGTCTATATATAGAGTTACAAGAGAGACCCCATGTTGGTTTAGGATTGGTCTTCCTAATGGATTTAGGTAATGAATTAGTTTCCAAATCCAATTAGGCAACCAATCTCATAGGATAAACCAAATCCTACTAGATTTCCTAATCTCTAGGATTTCCTAATTCTAATTGAAACTTAAGACTTAATTAATTAATTAAATAATTCCACTTTGTTAATTACTTAATTAACCCTTAGGAATTAATTAAATAATTCTACTTTATTAATTACTGAATTAACCCTTAGGAATAATTAACCAATAAATTAATTAAATCTACCTATTCAATTAACCCATTACAAAATTAACCGTACCACTAACGGATTAATTTTGGCACTACCATCCTACACCAGAATTGCTTCCGGAATAACTTAATTAAATTATATTCATTAATCTCCCCACATCAAAGATATAGTGCTCGTTAATTAAAATAATTTACTGATAAATTAATTAATTAACTTCTTTAATTCCGAGACTAGTACCACTCGACCTTTTTACTATACCGGACATAAGTCCACCGGCCGGGTTTAGTATAATAAACATTTTGAGCTCATCTCGGGAGCACCATCACCCCGGATTCACCGGTACATAGTTTCCTTTCGACAAGCAGCAGCACACCAAGTAACTAAACATGCGCACCCAACCTACCGAGACTATTGGCCACAATTGACCTCACCCATTGGCAGATCAAAGTACACTATGTCTAATCCTCATGCCCGCTCGAGTCTAGGGATTAAGAGATAGAATACAAGGATTGATTTGTCTATTAAATCAGTACAAGACAAATCATTCATAAAGGTCAAGTTCAATATACCCCGGGCATATCTATATGATTCAATTAGTTTAGACAAACCAATTATCCGAATCACATAATAACATAAACCGACAGTTTGTCCAAAACTGTCTCGGTTACGAACCTCTTTTATATATTATGTCTTTCAACCAATGATGAGATCTACTGTCACACCAGACACCTCATCATCTACTTACATAATATAAATGGACAATTAATGCACAACAAGATATGACTGAAACACGAATCGATATATTAATCTAGAAAACTGTACAATACAAGCATAGCTTATGTATTCAATTCCAACAGCTAAAGCTGTCGCCGCTGCGTTCTGGAAAAAAATATAGTCCCCCAAACAGTTTACACGAGCCAATCGTCCTCCTGGAAGTACGGTCCTCAATAATACATGATGAACCATCAAATGAAGCAGTCAAATCAGAATGAAGCAACAATTGAGAGTATATACAAGATTGCAACGCAATCGAGGTACAAATAAAACATCAGAAAGAGTGATATCGGGACTAAGACAAATAGTCCCGGACTGAGAAGCCATGGAAAACATACCATCTGGCTATTGTACTTGACGAGAGACTATTTCCCGAATATCCAAAATAAAATCCAAGCGATCTGTCATGTAATGCAAGCGCCGCAATCAAACATCCATTCAGTTGAAAAATACGTACTAGAAAAATTTTCAGCTTGAACGGAGTAAGTAAATCCCAATACTGCCTCTGCTCACTAGTTAACTCAGAGACAACCTTATCAAGATCTGCTGGTACTATAGAAGAGGAGTCTGGGACAAACACTTCATTGGCTTGCAGTGCCGGTGCTAGCTGGATGCTATCAGGGCCGCCACGTGGAACCATATCGCTCAATAAGTATTATCACGGGAAATAAAAAAAACCAAATATTGATTCTACGTTGGACAAACAATCAAGAAACAATTTATCAATGCTATGTCCAAGCTTGATAAAATATTTATCAAGACAAAATAACCAAAAACCGAGGTAGTGGAAACTGAAGTCAAATAAATACTTTGCCAAATTAACCAAACACACAAACCGAGTATGCCACTGTTTTGAGCATGTCACCAGATTAATTTGGAAAAGTTGACCTAACCAAACTAACCAAATAAACCAATGTGCCACTATTCTAAGCTTGTCACCAAATTAATTTTGAAAAGTTGACGCCGCACGAAATCACAAACAAATTGATTCGGATTATGAAAGCCAAGAAAAATATTTTCACTCCAACAAACCAAAAACGAGAAGCGAAATCGTTGTTGGGAAAAAAGAGGATTTTATTTAAAAATCAAGGAAATTTTTACTACTTTGATACCATGACAAAATATGAGATAAAATTTTGTACAAAATATATCTTCATTGATATATAAACAAGAGTATTCATAGTTATAGGGTCTTAAGATTTCTTTCTCTAGACGAAATTAGTTTCTTAATCGTAGAGAAACAGAAAATAGTAAACTATTATATTATAACTTTTTAAATATAATATAGTAATATACCGCTCGGCATCACCTGTTTCACTCGTTAAAATTATGTCACGATATAGTAATATTTTATTATTATTTTTAATCACTATTTACCATTCCGTTAACGCTTTAACGTTTCCTCTATTCTTCTCGTTCTCTCTCTGCGCATACTCCTCCTCATTCTCAACTGTTTTCTATCTTTTTTGCATCAAATTCTTCCCCTGTAATTTTCTTCCAATAGCAATACAGAGAAGCGAGTTCAAGCGACTGAGGAGCAAAAAGAAAAATTAACTACTGTAAAATCTTCCAACAGTCATGGTTGAAGCGGCAGAGAAGAGAAAACATTGATTTGGGAAAAAATTTGCAGTATAGACCTTAACGGCTCAAGAGGAGAGGGGTTGCCTTGCTTGCCGTGAGAAGGTAAATTTGAAATCTTGGTTTCTGCAATAGTTCATAGTTTCAGAATTTCAGCAAGGTCTCACTAGGAAATGCAGGTTGTTTGGTAAATTGATTCATTTGGTTTGATTTGCTCATGTAATTGTTGCAAGTGATGGCTCTCCTTATGGTTAACTGATTTTGTTCTAACAAAGCTAGCCTGATGAAGCAAGTTTTCTAAGTTTGGATTGTGGGGGTAAATATAATTTTACGGATTTGCTTGGATTTCAATGGACTGCAGATGATCAGATGATCTTTGGAGAAAGAGCAAACATAGTCATGTTACAATGAAGATAGAAAACAATATTCCACTGTTAGATTTTTTCCTACCAATGATAGGAACTATTCTTACAGGTTTAATGTTATTAGTAGGACTAGATACCTTCTGCGAGCAAGCTTCTTATATGGAAATTTTGACAACAACAATGTGTATCGAAAGTTGACGGGCTTGAATTTACTTGATTAAAGTTGCCACATATTTGATTAATTTTGTTGGCATGCATGTTTGGTTTGTTTGGCGTGAATTTACTTTCTTATTTGTTGAATGTTTAATTAGTATCACTACAAGAAAATTGGGCTTTCACCGCCCCTTTCGTAACACTAAACTATAGATATATCTATTACTATCTACCATCACATAAAATATAACTTTATTTATATCTAATAAAACACTGCAATAGCGATGTTATAATTATTTTAACGTGTCATCAAATAAAATTCTATTATGACACTAGAAATAAGTGTTATAATATAATTTAAATCAAAACACTAAGAAGTATAATTAAAATTTTATAGGTATAAAGACACAATCAAATGTTCTTTTATTGGTTAATATATTCACTGGCAAAATTGACATATCGCCACACCCTTACTACATGTGTATTGAGATAAAATTGACATATAGCGGCACTATTAAATGTAATTTTATTATATTAATATGCACTACAAGAATTTTGGCCTTTCACAACACACCTTTCATAACACTCAATTAATATTTAAAATCAAATCAAATATTAACTTATTTATATCTACTAAAACACTACAAGAGTAATGTTGTTATAACTATTTTAATGTGTCATCAAATTAAATCGTATCATAACACTAGAAATAAGTGTTATAATAAAATTTCAATCAAAACAATAACAAGTGTAATTAAAATTTTATAAGTATAGAAACACAATCAAGTGTTATTTTATTTGTTAATATATTAACTTAATATATTAATAGATTACTATGTATAGTGTAACTGTAATACATATATAATTACATTATTAAATGTGATTTAAAGTCGCCTACTGTTGTCCCACATCAGAAACGAAGGAAATGATTGGGTGTTAATTATAGTATTAAAAGAGAAGGATTGGGCTTGGATTCTTATAGGCCAGAATTTCAACAGCTAAAACTATTTGTATATTTACTTACAAATGTGGTAATATATTATCTATTTAAACATATTTGTATATTTTCAATTATATAATATAATTACACATAATTTTATGATATTATGATATTTATATAAACACTTAAAATTGTCATAATAGGTTTTCTATTCAAAGACTAAAGTATGTATTAACATGTTAACATATATAACACTGTGAAGCCAACGATTCATGCCGTGATAGATGATTTATTATGACAGATACTTGCATGTTCATATATATTATAACTGCACATTTTCAGTATGTATGTTCACATTAAAAAGTGTCGTGTTATCCAATACCCTTTTGATCACACCTAATTAGACCACGCAAAAAGGTTCGTGTCGCCATAGATAAAATGTAATGAAATTTTGTTTATTATAACATTTTCAAGTGTTTTAAAAGCTATTTTTTGTTGTAGTGTGTATTTGTTATTTTATTCATTTTGATTATCATATTATTTTTTGTTGCTATTTTAGTTGTTTAGAGTAATAAAGACAAACAAAGAAAACACTTGGGTTTTCGATTGACAGGAAGGCAAGGTGGATTTGAAGAAAATTGCAATTAACAATGTCCTTCAACGATTCGGAGCAGCAAGGAGATGGTGAAATCTCTCTCCTTCCACTCCTCTCATTCATTGGTTGTTTTCACATTATACAACATTAGTTCCTAAGTAATTTGTCTTACTCATTGTAAAAATTAAAGAAAGGCTTCAAACTTGTTGAAGTTTTGGTTGGATTTAGGGATTAATTCAAGAACGTTAATGATATTAATGATATGCTTATTCAACTTAATTAACTTTATATCTTTTTTAAATTTTTTTTTAATATTTGCTAAATTGTAATTGTTAGATTAGTTTTTAACCTCAAACATAATGATAGCTTCTGATCATTACAATCACCTAAGAGGGTACTCTCTTTCTCACTTGCACCCCCTTTTTCCTGCCAAGTGGTGAAAGTGGGCATAAATGAGACTAAGCAGTTGTGTGACAAATTATATCCTACTCCTAGGAGTAAACCCTACGGTTTACTCCTATGAGTATATTATAATTTCCCATAATTGAAGGGGTTGTTTGCATATTTCCAGAAATCTCCCCTTTACTTCTCTCTCTCACTCTCTCTCTTCCCCCCTCCCTATTTCTCTCTTCCCCACCTTTCCTTTCTTTTTTTTCTCTCTCCCCGTTACACCACCTCCCCGCCGGTTCTTCACAGCCGCCCCCGTTCCTGCCAATCGGCGACCGTTCTCGGCCGTCCTAACCCATGAAAATGTTCCCCACACTCCATAGAACAAAACCATGTCTTCGTTTCTCTATTTCGTGTCCGTTTTCTCTCTCCGCGAATCTCCTTTTCCCGTCGACCGTTCGCCACCGATTCATCCCTTTCCGGCCAAGATTTGGGTCGGTTCTCACCACTAAAAAATCCCTCATGGTCCCTAGAACAAAACCCCTCCATTATATTTGCATTTTGGAAGAGTTGGAGTGAGGTTGGTTTTTGGAAACCCTAGACTGCCACTTCCCCGCCTCAAACCGCTGTTCTCCGGCGTCTTCTTGGGCTACCGACACCTTGCATGGACTCCTCTACCCAGAATCTTTGCATTTTGGTGACCGGAAGAAGAAGCAGCGGTGGAGGGAGAAGATTTCGTTAGCGGTGGTGGGACTGCAGAGGTCACGGTGGCAATGAAGGGGCTGGAGTGAATGGTGTGCAAGAAGGAACTTAGCAATAGGTTAGTGGGTTTATGTAAACTTGAAACGATAGCTTATGTAAAATCGAATGTGTACTTATGTAAACTCGAATGTCTACTTATGTAAACTCGTTATGTAAACTGAGGGTTCTGAACTACTTATGTAAACTGGGGGTTCTGAACTACTTATGTAAACTGGGGGTTCTGAGCTACTTATGTAAACTGAGGGTTCTGAACTATTTATGTAAACTGGGGGTTCTGAGTTACTTATGTAAACTGAGGGTTCTGAACTACTTATATAAACTGAGGGTTCTGAACTACTTATGTAAACTGAGGATTCTGAACTATTTATGTAAACAGAGGGTTCTGAGCTACTTATATAAACTGGGGGTTCTGAGCTACTTATGTAAACTGAGGGTTTTGAACTATTTATGCAAACTGGGGGTTCTGAGCTACTTATGTAAACTGAGGGGTTCTGAACTACTTATGTAAACTGAGGGTTCTGAACTGCTTATGTAAACTGAGGTTCTGAACTACTTATGTAAACTGAGGGTGCTGAACTACTTATGTAAACTGGGGGTTCTGAGCTACTTATGTAAACTGAGGGTTCTGAACTACTTATGTAAACTGAGGGTTCTAAACTACTTATGTAAACTGAGGTTCTGAACTACTTATGTAAACTGAGGGTGCTGAACTACTTATGTAAACTGAGGGTGCTGAACTACTTATGTAAACTGAGGGTTCTGAACTACTTATGTAAACTGGGGGTTCTGAGCTACTTATGTAAACTGAGGGTTCTGAACTATTTATGTAAACTGGGGGTTCTGAGCTACGTATGTAAACTGAGAGTTCTGAACTACTTATATAAACTGAGGGTTCTGAACAACTTATGTAAACTGAGGGTTCTAAACTATTTATGTAAACTGCGGGTTCTGAGCTACTTATGTAAACTGGGGGTTCTGAGCTACTTATGTAAACTGAGGGTTCTGAACTATTTATGCAAACTGGGGGTTTTGAGCTACTTATGTAAACTGAGGGGTTCTGAACTACTTATGTAAATTGAGGGTTCTGAACTACTTATGTAAACTGAGGTTCTGAACTACTTATGTAAACTGAGGGTGCTGAACTACTTATATAAACTGAGGGTTCTGAGCTACTTATGTAAACTGAGGGTTCTGAACTACTTATGTAAACTGAGGGTTCTGAACTACTTATGTAAACTGAGAGTTCTGAACTACTTATGTAAACTGAGGGTTATGAACTACTTATGTAAACTGATGGTGCTGAACTACTTATGTAAACTAAGGGTGCTGAACTACTTATGTGGTTCTAGTTGATGTGGGCCTCATTTTTTGCCTTTTTTTTTTTTTTTTTTTTTTTGCTAGGAGTAGAAGTGTACTTTTATTCCTAGGAGTATGATATATCAACTACAGTTGTGTTCCCAGAAAATAATTAGACAGCTTTTTTGTATGCTTAAAAACCTAAAATCTTTTAAGGATTATTTAGGATAAAAACGAATTACATATGAACACAATGAAAGAATGCATTTCGGTGCCCAAGTCGAACTTTCAGAGCCTCAATTCTTTTCAACTTTGCGTTTTCTGTCAAATTTCTCACAAACCTCATCTCGTATGAACAACAAGCCAGCTCCGATTTCCCCAGACAACTTGGGCACATTTCTTGATTTCTAAAGAATTTCATTGAGCATGAGTATTGATTTTCCCTAGGCTTCGCAAATTGAAATATCATGGCTTCTTCACCATGGCTAATTAACTTTTTATCTTTTTTATTTAGATGTACATGAAATTTAAAAGTCTGAAAGAATTACGAGGGGAGAGGGGGCAATTTATTTAGAAAAGGCACCATTTTTGCACTAGGATTAAATTCTTTCAATATATTTTGTGTATTTTGTGTACTAATGTTGAATTTTGTTTTTGAAGGTTATCATGACAACTCCTCACTGAATGAAAGCCAATCTCGTCGTAGATTAGAGTTTGGAACTTCGGATTTGGTTATAAATGAAAGCATTCATCCGTTGCATCTCAACGATGGTAATCAGAATGGGGACAAGTGTATTTCATCGATAGCTATTTCTAAAGACCTTATTCCAAAAATTGGAATGGAATTTGAGAATGAATCGACTGCCTAAAATTCCACCAAAATTATGCAAAAGAAATGGGTTTTGGTACTAGAATGAGTAGGGTACATAAAGATAAGAAAAGTAAGGTTGTTTTAGATCGGGTGTTTTGTTGTTTTTGAGAATGGAAAAGGAGTACGGACAACCATTGTGTAACATTTAAACATCCTCGAGCAGAAACAAGATGTAGTTGTAATACTCATATTAAAATAAGTTGTAGAGAAAGTGAAAAGTATCGAGTTGTGCAATTTGTTGTTGGCCACAATCAAGACCTATCATCTCCAAGTAAGACTCATTTGTTTAGAAGCTATCGAAACATGTCTAATGGACAAAAAGCTGAAATAGATGTTATGAAAGATTGTGGGGTGCCACCGAAGCAAATACTTGAGAAAATGTCCAAACAGGTGGTGGACGTGAAAATCTTGGATTTATTCGTGATGATTTGAAGAATCACCTGAGATCCAAAATATCCATAGCAATGAAAGAAGGTGATACTGGTGGTGTTTTAAAATATTTGCAAAAAATGCAATTAGAGGACCCAAATTTTTACTATGTCATTCAAGTAGAAGAAGATGACCTAATGACAAATATATTTTGGGCTGATGCAAGAATGAGAATAGATTTTGCTCATTTTGATGATGTGGTCTCTTTTGATACAACTTATAGAAAACACAAAGATGGTAGACCAATTGCGTTATTTGTTGGTGTAAACAATCACAAACAAATTTTGATTTTTGGAGCTGCATTATTGTATGATGAGACTGCAGAAACTTTTGAATGGTTGTTTGACACATTCTCGAGAGATATGATGAATAAAAAGCCTACAACAATTTTAACTGATCAAGATACAGCAATGGCAATGACATTAGCATCTCAGTGGCCAACAACTTACCACCGCTTGTGCATATGGCATATTTATCAAAATGCAGCTATACATCTTTCTGATGTTTTGCTATATTTGAAAATTTTGCAGCTGATTTTAGTGGGTGTGTATATGATTATGAAGAAGATTACTATTTTTTCCGTGTGGTTTCAAATGTTGGAGAAATACAACTTACAAGGAAACCAATTGTTGAAAAGGTTGTTTAGTTTGAAGGAAAAATGGGCATTAGTGTATGGTAGAGACTCTTTTTGTGCTGATATAACTACAACTCAACAGAGTAAGACCATGAACAGTGTCTTAAAGAGATATGCCAATTACAAAAATTCTTTACTTGAGTTTTTTAAAAACTTTCAGAGATTATTAAATGATCGTCGGTATGAGGAGTCTAGAGAAGATTTTAGATGTAATCAAAGTACTCCATCTATGACATTTCCTGTGCAAATTTTGAAGCATGCAGCTAGTGTCTATACACATAAAATTTTTGAATTATTTAATCAGGAGTTATGGAAAGGAATTGACTGCAAAATAGAAAGTGAGAGCTACTTGGAAAATTAAAAGGTTTACAAGATTATACCTTGTGATCGACACACTGAACATACAGTGACTTGTGATTTGTCCAATGACACTATAAGGTGTAGTTGCAAGAAATTTGAGTTTGCTAGAATTTTGTGCTCTCATTCTTTAAAGGTTTTTACTACTCTAAATATTATGAGAATTTTTGATCAATATGTTTTAAAGCGATGGACAAAGTCAGCAAAAAAACGAATGACAAGAGTTTGTAGTGAAGTTAGTAGAGTAATTGATAAAAAGGAAAAGATGAGGGCATGTTACAAAGACTTGTCTCATTTGGCCAAGCAATTGGTGACAAAAGCAGAAGAAAGTGATGAGGGATATGAATTTGTCAAGGAGAATTTATGCAATATGGTAGAAAAAATTGATGCATATGCTGGAGAGGAAAAAATTGTTCAAGAAGCTACTCCTATCACCTTTACAGACGAAGGTGCAAGTAAATCATCAGTCCAGATGAAATTGATAAAAATAGAATAAAAGGGGTGAAACCAAAAGGAATAGTGACATTCAAAAGTAGTAAGAGGCCAAAGAGTGGTTTGGAGCAGGCTACATCTAAGCGTAGGTGCAAAGCAAAACAGAGTCTTCTAGAGGATAAAATTCATGTTATAATTATTTTTCCTAATGATTGAATAGATACTTTTCTTATTGATAAATTTGAAAATTTGAGTCTAATATTCTTTGTTTGACAGAATCGTAAAGATATTAATTTTGAGTCTACTGTTGATACTTCATTAGTTCGAAATTCTTTTTTTCAACCCCAACAAGTAAGTTCATTTAAATGTTAATTAATATTGTTACTAATCTCTAATTTTCTTTATTTTGATAACGTATTCACATTTTACAGGAACTATTTGTTGAACAAAACAACAACTTGGAAATTATGAACTTGACAATGGTTTTGGAGAGGACAAACATTAGGCTCGGAAATGATGAACTTTGAGATTTTCCACAAGTCTCATGATTTTCACAGTAGACAACAGCTTGGTTCTAGTATTTATTGATCTTGTTTACGTACCGCTGGTTCTTGATTTTTTTTTTTTTTTCGATATTACAATGTATACAAACCTTTGGTTAAGGTAGAACGAGCCATGTCCACTCAACTTCATCCCTTAGGTTTGATTTCAGTTTTCTGATTCTAGTTTTGCTATTCTGATCTTTCCTTTGGTTCTGTTTTTTTTTTTTTTTTTTTTTTTTTTTTTTTTTTTTTTTTTTTTTTTGCCTACAAGAAAATAAAGCTTTCATAAACAAATGCCATACATAATCAAGTTATAAAGATAAACAGATTGGATGAAAGCTGTCTCACTTTCCTAAATAATCCCAGATGAAAACAGTGTAAACTTTTCTTCTCAAAGTGTTCGCTATGTCTTAAAAACTGAACACTCAAAATTGCCTTGCCAAAAAACAGTACTTGCTACTTTTAGTGAACTGCAAGCCTAGTTCATTATCCGGATAAGTTCATTGATATAATCTTCACGGTTTCCAGCATCTCCTCATTCCACGTAGTGATTTCTCTTCTTCTTCAAGCCATCGAGGGTGCCTTGAGCTTGAATGGCTAGAGAAAATTGTTAGCCTCCTTAAAATGGGGTCCAACAGTCAGGATCTCATGAACAAGGTCTTCCACGCAGATGATCCCATGTTTGCCCAGAACCTTTCAGATAAGTACTTATGAGTATATTATTTGAAACTGTTAGAAATTATCTGAATATCTCATGTAAATGGTATCTTATCCATGATTTATAGGGATAGCAGTACATAGATAGGATTTTTGGTTTGGCTTATCTTTTTATCTTGTGTAGTTAGTACTCTGTCTATAAAATAGGACATGTACTTCAGACGTAGATATAATTGATGAATATACAAGTATTCATTTTTTCATGGTATCAGAGCAGGGATCTTGCGTTTGAATTTTTTTTTTCCGTTCATTTATTCATCAGCTAAATTTTTCGTGATGAGTAGTTCGAGTACAGGGTTTGAACTTCCTACTGGTGGTAACAAGGAAGGCGAGCTTAGTTCATCTCAACGATTGACGACTATTCTCTTAAACGAGTTCAATTATTTGCCATGGTCAAGAGCAATTCGGATATCTCTCGGAGGACGTTCGAAGGTTGGTTTTATTACTGGTAAAGAAAAAGCTCCTAGTGTTGATTCTGATGGTTATGACGCTTGGATTTCAAAGGATCAAATGGTCATGTCTTGGCTTTTGCATTCCATGGAACCAAAAATTGCAGAGTTATTTAGTTATTATGAATCATTGTTTGAGTTGTGGGAGGCCGTGTATGATATGTATGGAAATCAGAATAATTCTGCTCGTATTTATCAGCTCCAACAAGAGATTATTAGTGTTCGCCAGGATGGACGGCCGTTCGTGACTGTGTTGGCCAAACTCAAAAGCTTGTGGAACGAGTTGGATGCCTATCGTCCGCATTGTGTTGACTCGGTCATTTTGAGGAAGCGGACGGAGGAGGATCGTGTGTTCCAGTTGTTGGCCAGTCTTGGGCCAGAATTTGAGGATTTCCGGCGTAATAGTTTGATGACGGACGAACTGCCATCCTTCAAAGCTATTTGCGCCGCAGTTCAACGTGAAGAAATCCGGCGGAAGGTGATGGTGCAAGATGCCGTAGTTTCTGAGAATCATGCTCATCTAGTTCACGTAAATGCCGAAAGGAAATCTGCTAAAGGTCGATTGAATGACAAAGGGTCCGACCGAGTGTGTGTTCATTGCAATGGTGTTGGTCATACTGTTGACCGTTGTTGGGTTCTTCACCCTGAACAAAAACCAAAGTTTGGCAAGAAGGGAATTGATCGGCGACGTGACCATAAAGCTGCGGTGGCCGAGTCTGCTTCAGAATCACCATCTTTTGGTTCCGCATCATTGTTGGCCGAGTTCGTGGCGTACTTGCAAGATCGCCAGGAGAAGACTTCGGCAGGGACGTCTTCAAACGCACCACTGACGGTAGATTCTACGGCGTTGTTGAGTCATTTTTCTGGCTTCTTAAATTCCACAAATATCGATCGCTCTCAAGGTATGGTTCAGACGCTTGCTTTTGCTTTACATATAAGTTCAACGTATGATGTTTGGATTATGGATTCTGGTGCGACGGATCATGTGTCAAAATGTCAGACTTTCATTCGTGATTATCAGCCTTGTGTTTTGCCTACTGTTTTCTCAGTTGCAAATGGGAAGGATGTGTTAATTGCAGGCCGAGGAAAAATTCAGTTAGTCTCACAGATTGCATCTCCAGTATTATATATTCCTGTGTTTCCTTTACAATTGTTGTCGGTTAAAAGTTTGATTTCGGTAATTGATTGTGAGGTTCGGTTCACGGCTGACAAGGTTTTTTTTCAGGATCGTCTCACCAAGAGGACGATTGGTGAAGGTTTTCAAATGCATGGCTTGTATTATTTTATTTCTGGATTGAAGTCTGCAGAGAAAAATTTCGTGGCATTGAGGTATTCTAATTTGCAGTCACTTTGGCACCGGCGACTTGCACATCCATCTGATGGTGTCTTGTCACGTGTGCACCCAGAGTTATCTCAGCCGTCTGAGTCGTGTGATGCATGTCATTTTTCCAAGTCTACTAGGTTGCCTTATGAGATTTCGTCAACCAAAACTAGTCAAATGTTCGAGTTGGTTCACACTGATATCTGGGGGCCGTTTTTTGCTTCTGTTGACAATTTTAAATATTTTCTGACTTTTATTGATGATTTTACTAGAGTAACGTGGGTTTATTTGCTGCATTCTAAGGGAGAAATGTTTCATTTTTTTAAGGTGTTTCATGCCATGATAAGTAATCATTTTCGATCTACGCTTCGTTGTTTACGGTCCGACAATGGGGCTGAGTATAAATCGAAAGACATGGAGAATTATCTTACGAATAATGGAATCCTGCATCAAACTAGTTGCGTGTACACACCGCAACAAAATGGTGTGGCCGAACGTAAGAATCGTGATTTGTTAGAAAAGACACGAGCTATTATGTTGCAGATGAGTGTGCCTAAACGTTTTTGGTCTTTTGGGGTTCTCACAGCTGCATATCTTGTTAATCGATTACCCACTTCAGTTTTGGGTTTCCAGTGCCCGATAGAAGTTTTGGAAGGAAGTAAACCAAGTCTATCTTATTTACGAATTTTTGGTTGTAAATGTTTTGTGCATGTTCCCGGGATTAGTCGAGATAAGCTGGACCCACGTGCAGTTAAATGTGTTTTCTTGGGATATTCTGTCTCTCAGAAAGGTTATAAATGTTACGATGTGGATAATCACAAACTCTATATCAGCCGTGATGTGCGGTTTGTTGAAGAAGAATCTTTTTTTGAAAAAGTCTTATCGGGTTCTACTTTTTTAGAGTCTCCTATGCCACTTACACCTGTTTTTGAAGTTACTGAACTGGATTTACCCAGTAACTCTTTTACAAGTGATGTGGCTGACTCCACCCAGGAAACAATTCCTTCATCTTCAGAAGTAACTCAGATAACTCAAGCAGTTATTCCCTCTCGACGGAATCCTGATCGTCTACGACGTCGTCCCGCACATCTCGATGATTATGTGGCTAATAATGTTCGCCCTTCGCACTATCCGTTGTCTGATGGTTTGAAGTCATCCAGTTTTTCGGTGCCTTATCGAAATTTCTTGCAGCAATAACGACTACTCCCGAGCCTGCAAATTTTCATGACGCGATTAAAAGTGTTGAATGGCAGACAGCAATGAACGAAGAGTTGTCTGCCTTGGAAGCCAATCGCACTTGGAGTGTCACCAAGTTACCTCCTGGTAAGCACGCTGTTGGCAGCCGTTGGGTGTTCAAGACAAAGTTCAATGCCGATGGGTCCATTGAGCGGCACAAGGCCAGGCTTGTAGCTCAAAGGTTCACACAACATTATGGTGTCGACTATAAAGAGACGTTTGCTCCCGTGGCTAAGATGACTACTGTTCGGGTTTTGTTGTCAGTCGCCGTCAATTTTGGCTGGACTCTTGCACAGTTAGACGTTAAAAATGCGTTCTTACACGGACAACTGGATGAGGAAGTCTATATGCGTCTTCCCCCAGGACATCCTCAAGCTCATCATTCCGATTTGGTGCGCCGTCTTCATAAATCAATTTATGGACTGAAACAGAGTCCTCGTGCTTGGCATGCGAGGCTCAGTTCTGTTCTTGAAGCATTTGGATTCAATCGCAGTGCAGCAGACTCATCACTATACGTGCGACACAATTCAAAGGAGACTCTAGTTGCTCTTATTTACGTTGACGATTTAATCGTCACGGGTAGTGATCCTGGATCGATTTCTATTCTCAAGCAGCAGCTTCAAGATCGTTTCCCAATTAAATATCTAGGTGTGTTGCGGTATTTTCTTGGCATTGAGATGGCAGCTTCTTCAAAGGGTTTATTTTTAAACCAGCGAAAGTACATTATCGATTTACTTCATGAAGCTCATATGACTGACGCAAAACCAGCTCCTACTCCTTTGGAGAGTAAGTTGAAATTGTCATCAGCTGGAACAGTGTTATCTTCTCCACGAGTATATCAGCGCCTAGTGGGGAAATTGATTTATTTGACGATCACGAGGCCTGACATCGCGTTTTCTGTAAGCCTGGTCAGCCAATACATGCATGCTCCCACTGAATATCATATGCAGTTGGTTAAACGAATTTTACGGTATCTCAAGGGTACAATTGGTCACGGGTTGTTGATGAGTAATCATGGTCATACTAATATAGTAGGGTATACTGATTCTGATTGGGCAGGTAATGCAATGGATCGCCGTTCAACTACGGGCTATTGTATGTTTATTGGAGGCAATTTAATTTCTTGGAAAAGTCAGAAACAACACGTCGTCGCCAGATCGAGTGCTGAAGCCGAATATCGCGCCATGGCCTCTGCAGCATGCGAAATTGTTTGGCTCAAATCACTTCTCAGTGATCTTGGATGTTCGTCCACAAGTCCTATTATTTTGTATTGTGATAATCAAGCTGCTATGCATATCGCAGCGAATCCAGTATTCCACGAAAAAATGAAACATATCGAAGTCGACTGTCATTATGTTCGGCAACAAGTTCAAGCTAAGACTATAGTTCCGTGTTATGTGCGAAGCTCGGATCAGCTTGCGGATGTGTTCACTAAGATTCTTTCTGCTACACAGTTCAGTCGTTTACTCAGCAAGCTTGGCTCCATTAATCTCCTAGATCCAACTTGAGGGGGTGTGTTAGAAATTATGTGAATATCTCATGTAAATGGTATCTTATCCATGATTTATAGGGATAGCAGTACATAGATAGGATTTTTGGTTTGGCTTATCTTTTTATCTTGTGTAGTTAGTACTCTGTCTATAAAATAGGACATGTACTTCAGACGTAGATATAATTGATGAATATAAGAGTATTCATTTTTTCAGAAACAAGTACGACTAGACAATAACAATAACAGTATGTTTAATCACATACATTTTCAATAACTGAGCTGCCAGTCAATTGAATACTCTGCATGTCTACCATGCCATATCCTCTCTTGTAAATCAACTCCTTGACACTCTTCAAATTGGGGTAACTATGAACAAGCACAAGGGGGAAAAAACCTTCAGACATCATCAATACATAGTAAGAAAACCAAAAAAATCTCCTACTGAGATACCCACCCATAAACCACATAAGGTCGACTCTGTGAAGCATATTCAATGTTGCCTTGTTAACCTTCAAGAACGCACCGTTGAATATCTGCAACAGAAGGGAGCATATTGAGAAAAGGAAAAATAGTTTAACCAAAAGGTCACCAAGGAAACCAATAAGGCAATGACAGAATGCCAAATGCGCAAATCCTCTCCTTAAACAGGATTTTATATGAGACAAATGCCTCTTTGTCATTGGTATTTAACATTGCAAACAAATATGGTTATCCGGTCAATTATCGCAAACAAACCTCCTCAGAACTAAACCTTTGATCTACATCTACAAAAACCAAATGAAGCTTTGACTAAAATCATGTCTAGATAATTAGGCTCAAGCAGGTTCATGAAAATCAATCCCATAAGTAGTCCTAACATGACTTCACACCTCCTTCTAAGGGTTACTAGTTACCACCCAAAAAATGAGGCGGTAGTCTAATCTCTTAATTTCATAAAATTACCCTTGTATTTTATTAATTACCGTCCTAGTTTACCATTCTAATTTTTATTTATAATCCCAATCTAATTTATTAATATAACCTTATAATATTATTCAATATAATAAAAAATATTAAATTTCTATTAAAATATTAAATAATAATAATAAATTAATTAATATTTTTATTTCTATTTTTAATAAAAAATATTTTTTTAATAAAAATATTTTTATTATAATTCATAATTAAAAACTGTGAAGAGAGTGTCAAAAAAAACACGATTGGTTCGACAAAATTGTACTTTGACAAAACACAATTTTTTACAAAATCTTTGTTTGACAAAAAATAATTTCGGCAAAACCCTAGTTTGGCAAAAAAAAAAATCGACAAAATCCTAGTTTGGCAAAAAATAATTTAGGCAAAACCATAGTTTGGCAAAAAAAAAATTTGACAAAATTCTTGTTTGACAAAACATAGTTTATAACAAAACCCTAATTTGACAAAAAAGAGTTTTAGCAAACACTTAATTTGAGAAGAGTTATATTTGTCTTAATATTTGTTTGAAAAAAATTCATTTAGTCAATTATATCGAAAGTTAATGAGTTAAATGCAAAAATGAAATTTTGCCGAACGAAAATTCAAATTTTATCAACAGAAACTATGTATTGATTCTAACAACACAAGCTATGATTCTAGCAACACAAGAAACTATGTATTGATTCCAGCAAACAGAGAAAAAAAAAAGTTTTCAGCAGTGCATGGTTTGCTGAAGAAGGCTTATGAGCTTTCTGTACTCTGTGATGTTGAAGTTGCTCTCATTATCTTCTCAATCGTGGCAAGCTCTATGAGTTCTGCAGCGGCTCAAGTATGGCTAAAACCTTGGAGAGGCATCACAGATGCAGTTATTGTGCTGCATAAATGAACCAGTCTTCCATGGATTCACAAAATAACTACCAAGAGTACTTGAAGCTCAAAGCAAGAGTGGAGGTATTGCAACAATCTCAAAGGCATTTGCTTGGGAAAAATTTGGTTCAGTTAAGAACTAAGCAGCTGGATCAACTTGAACGTCAACTGAATGCATCTTTGAAGCAAATTAGGTCACTTAAGACACACCATATGCTGATCAACTTTCAGATCTTCAGCAGAAGGAGAAAGCACTGATTGAAATCAACAAAACCTTCAGGAGCAAGTTAGAAGAGAGCAATGCAGCACTTCAATTATCATGGAACTCAGAGGGGCATAATCTCCAGCAGCCACACAGACCTCGTACTCATACTCATCATGGCACAACAATTAGGTCTGCCCATGGATTCTTAGAGCCACTTGAAAGCAACAACTCCTTGATCAGTTACAATCTGGTTGGAAGTGATGGTGAAGCTGGGGCAACACAAAATCCCAGTGGAATCCTACCAGGATGGATGCTGGGAGGGTTACTATCTC
Organism: Knoxia roxburghii; assembly: GCA_030378225.1. Lineage (NCBI taxonomy): Eukaryota > Viridiplantae > Streptophyta > Magnoliopsida > Gentianales > Rubiaceae > Knoxia > Knoxia roxburghii. The sequence continues at coordinate 34,477,224 of CM059420.1, read as the reverse complement.
CGTTGGAGTGGAAGAATGTTGTCAATACATATATATGTAACAGAAACAGCTTTTTTCCTAATATTTGTATTAATTGCATGAATTGAATGGCTTCTCGTTCATCAACTCATCATGCATGTAATAATAGTACATGAAGTTTTTTTTTTAAAAAAAAAAAAAAGTTTTCAGCAGTGCCAAACACCAAAACACCACCAGAAACAAGCAGCGCCGCAAACAAACAACGTTGGAAACACCAAAACAATCATTATAATCCAAAATTCAATTAAATCATCGTTCAACTAAAAATTAACAACATAGAAACACTCAAGACACCAAGCCAGAAATAATCCATTTGGAAATCCAAACTCCAAGCGAAAAGACATTTTCATACCAAACGTTCAACTCAATATAACCCAAGAATTGTTCAGAAAATCAGCACAAAAAAAAGTTTCAGGTGAAGTGGAAGGGAAAGCGTCTTCATGAAGCATTCAAAATGTGTTGCCCAGAAAATCATCTATCCAAGAAATGACCAAAAGCTTCTGTAATAAGGTTAAAACAGTTGCTGATGATCTAATGGAATCAAAACATCATCAATTAGTGGGACTTGACACAGTGGATTTGGATTTAGACATCAACTTATTGCATCGTGGGAAGCAGATACGAAGCAGTACCAAAAACAGACTCTTTCCAAGATGTTAACAGACTCTGAAATATGTCAGCAGTGGAGGAGTTGTAATCAACTGCTTCCACAACCTTATAATCAGTTCAAAATGTTGTTTTTACTCTTCATTAACATCCCAGATTGATGGGCTTTTGATCTTTTTTAGTTGAGAACAGTTTTAAGGAAAAACAAAGTTCACATGTCTGCAAATGCAACTGATTCTTTTCTGGACTGCTGAGATGATCAATATCACTTCTTAGCAAAATTATGTGCAAGTGTAATGAGCCGTACATAAATGGAAAGATAAGTGCAGACAACTTGGAGTCTTCAAAGATAGAAATAGGCAAAGAATCATAAGTAACATCTGTGGTAAACTGCAGTTTCCTTTACTTGTTCTGTGATATATACTTATACTGTGTGGCAAAGGGCTTTTATTGGTTGTCTGAATCATGATATGGTGCATTCCAAGAAATGGCAGTAATAAGTTTGTACCGCTATCAGCAGTTGCTTATACCATATCTTATTTATCAAAGCAAAATAAAAACACACACACACAATAAAATTTAAGGGTAAAGAATAAAAGAAAAAAAAAAAAGTGCCAAAAAAAATTAACACATAAACAGTAGAGACTTCCCATTAGTTAGCTTTCATGGGAAGAAATAAAAATCATGAAAATGATCAATTTTTGTATTAAAAGTATGATAAGATTTTTGTTTAAGCCTCTAACTTGTACTCCATTATAATTGAACTCAATGGTTTTGATTTCTTTACCCTAAGGGGTTCCAAAAATCTTGGGAATACTTAACCGATCTGAACCCTCTGATCGAACAGCTTCCAGAATTGTCTCGATCAAATTTGGCCTTCGCACCACCGGCTCCGATAATTGCCGACTTCGTATCCTGACTTGACGGCAACCGGCTTCGCGACAACCGGCGATGATGACCTCCGGCTTCATGACACCCTGCTTCGCGACCCTGACTTCGTGACCAGGACATGACCCCCAGACTCAACTACCACTACCACGGCGCGACCACCGACGATGATGACTTCATGAAGTCGTGGAAGATAACCGATTTGGGGGAGGGTGGGTAGCGGCGGCTAGGGTTTTCGTTGAGGGAGGGGTGGAATAGTTAGGGCATCGGTTTTGGGGATAACCAATTTGGGAGAGGGGGTGGTGGGGGTCGGGGGAGTGTAGGGTTTTTTTTTTTACATAAATTTGTATGAGGGTATTTTCGATATTTTAGTATTTGCTAATTCAAATATTCATTTAGATATTTAGTGTATTTTTAATGACATTATTGTCCAAACTGGAACGGTAGGTGAGGCGGTAACTAGTAATTCATTTCTTCTAATACATAAATGAAGGTGGTTGAGCTACCAGACAATCAACTAAGAATCCAACACGATTCAGCACAAGCAATGGCATTATCAATAGTCATGATGTAAGAACCAAAATTATTTATCATACAAGGGAAAAAGAACAATATAAACCAAATCATAACTTTCCCACCAGGTTATAAGGTAGATTTATGAGACCAACAAAGAAAAACCATGGATACTATACCAAATTACCCATGCCATTTGCATATTACCTGTCTCAAATGAAGAAGCTGCAAAACGAACGAACTGGATCAACTTTTGCATACACCACGGATGAGCAATCCAAATAGTAAGCAACTAACAATGTTCAAACCAATCCAGTTGCTATTGATGCCAAAACATAGAAGCGGATGGAGAACAAGGAAAGAAACTTTGCCACAAAAGACCAACACGTTTGACAAATGAAAACAATCTCAAACTTCTAACTCATGTATATTGGTCTCAGTATTCGAAAGCTTAAATGGGCGAGAAAAGAGCATTACAACACAGAACAAGAAGTACTTACAATAGTTAACTACCCAAATACTATATCAACCAATCTCTTATATATTATAAGGTACAACAACAGAGTAATTATTAAGATTTTCCAACATTGCTACTATAACATTAAGCACTAAGATTGAACCGACGAGTCTTCAGTATCACTAGAGGTTGAGACCTTGCTGAAATTACCAAGAGTCTTCAATTTACCAAGCAACTAGAAATTCTTAGAGAGACCTTGCTAAAATTCTGAAACTACGAACAATTGCAGAAACTAAGATTTCAAATTTATTTTCTCACGGCAAGCAAGATAAGCCGGTAAGGTCGCACTGCAAAATTTTTCCCAAAATTAGTGTTTTTTTTTTCTCTGTCGCTTCAACCACGGCTGTTGGAACAATTTACAACGTATAAATTTCTTTTTGCTTCTTAGTCGCTTGAAACCGTTAATTAGATTGCTATTGGAAGAAAATTACAGTGGAAGAATTTGATGCAAAAGGATAGAAAAGAGAAGAAGTATGCTCAGAGAGAGAGAACGGGAGGAATAGAGAGAGGAAACGTTAAAAGTGTTAAGGACGGTAAACAAAATAAAAAGAAGTAATAAAAATAATTTTAATTAATGAAATGAATAGGAAGTGAAAGAGGTGATCAAGAGAGGTAATATACAAGGATACTTTCCTAGTCCACTTCCTAGTCCCTTCAATAAAAATTTGACACCTGTCCTATGTAATTTTTACTCTCTTTTACTCCATCTATTCCTTCCCGTTTACTTTCCGTTTTCTTGTTTTCTCTCCGTTTCCTTTTACTTTCTCCTCCGTTGGCTTTTACTCAGATTCCTTCACAAACCCTCAGCTGCAAACTTCCTACCCAATTGAAACTTTGAAAATCGAGTGGAAAGGACCCGAAATAGGAAAAGTTTTGGCACTACTTTTTCTCCGACCACCGTTGGGGTTTTAGGAGTTCGAAGTGAAAATGACCACGGGATTAAGACATCTAACTGAGAGAGTCGGCGATGGTGCCGGACTACCAGTCCTCGATGCCGAAAATAGCGAGGAACTTGTGCACGTCCAGCCACCTGTCTCCATCGTCGCCGGGAACCACTCTCCGGAATCCATTGGAACCTTAACATCTCCACCAAGTAATTACTGTACCTCTTCAATCTACCACTAAATCATCGTAATTTCTTTGAATAAATTTCCATACTTTCCGCATTCAGTTCTGGGGGTGGGAACCGATGGGCTCTTGCCCGGCTCATCCTCGGTTTTGCGGGATTCAGCCAATTGTCTTGATCGTGGAATATCATTGAGAAATTGAAATACATGTTATCAAAGGTTGCCTGTGATTATTTCTAGTATGGAATGAGTCACTCAATGCACGTAGAAATATGAATGAAGCTGGTTCTCGTATTTGATAGGCAAGTTGTGTGGTTGAGTGACGCTGACAGAGGACAGGGTTATGCAGTTGATTTCTTGTTTGTGTCTCCTCATGACATTTCTTGTGATACAAAAGCCTATTCATCTTCTTTCATATATACTCAGGTATTTTCCCTTCTATTTTATGAATAGGGGTTCAAGGTTTGTGGTTTTGCAGTAGTTAATTTGGCATCGCTTGTGGTGTTTTGCTTCTATTTATTACTCTATTATATGTTTGTTGAATTTGGCATCACATTCCAGGATAAAAATCATGTACATACTCCTATATTGATACTGGAAGAGGTTTGCTATGTCAAAATCAGTAATGCCAGGAGGATATACTAGTGTACATAATCCTGTATCAGTAATGTCCCCTTTCCCCCTTCCTTCACGCATTATCTATAGAAAATTTCCTATTCCTCCCTTACATTAATGGATTGCTATTTGTATCATAAAAAAAATTAAAAAATTTATAAAATGACAAAAATGGCCTCATGAATAAAAAAGTTAGAAATTCGCTAAGTATAAAAACGCAACGAAAATGCGTTTCCGCCATGTACACAAATACAAGGAAAAACGTTTGTAACACACAAAAATTACTACCGATGACGTTTGAACACAAAGAAAACGTTAAAAACATCCGATACAGTTAATCGAAAATGCAACACTTTTACGATTCCTATTACGACAAAACATTAAAAGGGGGGACATTTCAGCCTTGCCTCGCTAGTTAAAATGGTGCGTTTTCACCATGGCTCGCTCGTTAAAATTGTGCATTTTTGACAGTTTCAGTGTAAAAACTGAGAAAACGAATAAAACACATCACATTTCATATTCTCCAAATATTATTTCGAATTTTCTCTCGCGAATGACGCTTTTTAACGCCAATTTGAAAGGATTTTTGGGCAAGAAACGCACAAAATGGACAGAAGAGATGGCAAATCATCGCAAAGACATGGCGCAGGTAAAGGTCCAATGATAAACAAGGTAAAAATTCATTAGTTCGTCAAATTTTTTGTTCAATTATTTGCTGCCGATAAACGTATCGAACTTGCGATTTATAATGGTTGAAACGCTGCTGTTCAGCGATTAATAGGTTAGAAGTAGCTATTTTGTTGCGTTTTGTTGTTTTACAAACGTTTTATGTCGTGTTTTGGTATATATTAAACGTTATTGTGTGTGTTTGGGCATAATGAAAACGCGAAATTGGTACGTTAATGGTTAAATGAAACGCAATTTGTTGGATGAAACACAAACGTTGCTCGATGACGTTTTGTTAAAACCAAACCTAACACTTTAGCATTTTTGAGTACGTCAAACGCACTATTTTAACGTTTGACCGATCCAGAAACGTAACTACGTTGTGTTTCTGTTTTTGTCAAACGTTTAAAAAGTGCGTTTGACTTTCTGTCTAACGTATAAATGGTGCATTTTATGATTTTATGTGATTTTCACTTATTTTTGTATTTGTAATTTCACATATTTGTTTATATTGTAAATGCTTATGTTTAAATGTTATTTGGGGTGGCGCTAAGTTAAAGCCACCCGTGGATAGACTGCGTCCCACAGCTTCTGCTAGAAGGCAGAAGGTACCAGTTAGCAGATGAGGAGGTAGAGGGACAGGCGAAAGTTGCCGTGGAGGCGAAGGGACAGGCGGCGGTATCATTATTGGAGATGGAGGGCGAGGAGGACGAGGAGGAGGCGGTGGAGATCGAGGAGGTGACGGTGGTGATGACTCCTCATTTCAGTTGAGGGATGAACAGTATTATGATACTACTGATTCCGATAATACTGATGATTGTGATGGCGAGTCTCATGAGCTACAGGAGGAGGCGGAGCAGCCGCAGCAGCAGGAGGCGAGTGGGAGTGGTCACCACACGATGATCAGGGTGAGGGGGATACGTATGAAGGTGACCCTTCTCACCCACACGCTGAGAGGACCATCCGTTACTGAAATCCGGGCGACGGACAGTTTCAGCAGGTCGATCCTAGCACAGGTACATACTCGATTACGATAAATGAATTTAAATATTGATTTATTTAGTTATTTAATTTGAATAATTATTTGTTTGAATTTAATTTTTTATTTAATTTGTTAATTGCTTAATTAATTGTTTATTGAACTAATTAGTGATTTTGTTTATTTACTTAATATTAAAGTTCTTATTTAATTATTTATTTGAATTTAATTGTTGATTTAATTTGTTATGTAATTGTTTATTTAATTAATTGATTTAATTGCTTAATTAATTGTTTATTGAATTAATTAGTGATTTTGTTTATTTACTTAATTTTAAAGTTCTTATTTAATTGTTTGTCTGAATTTAATAGTTGATTTAATTTGTTATGTAATTGTTTATTTTATTAATTGATTTAATTGCTTAATTAATTGTTTATTGAATTAATTAGTGATTTTGTTTATTTACTTAATATTAAAGTCCTTATTTAATTTTTTATTTAAATTTAAAAGTTGATTTAATTTGTTATTTAATTATTTATTTGATTAATTGATTTAATTGTTTATTGAATTAATTAGTGACTTTGTTTATTTACTTAATATTAAAGTTCTTATTTAATTGAATATTTGATTAATCGATTTAATTTGTTATTAAATTATTTTTTGATTAATTGATTTAATTTGTTTTTAGTTTTTTATTTTAATTGATTTAATTTATTATTTAGTTGTTTATTTTGATTGAATTAATTTGTTAATTTGTCATTTAATTGATCATTTGATTAATTGATTTAATTGCTTATTTAATTGTTTACGTTTGATTGATTTAATTTGTCAATTTGTTATTTAATTGATCATTTGATTAATTGATTTAATTACTTATTTAATTATTTATTTCAATTGATTTAATTTGTTAATTTTTTATTTAATTAGTTACTTGTTAAATTAGTTATTATATATATACTTATATGAGTTTTATATTTTTTAAATTTAGTTCGTCCTAGGAAGCGCGTTAAGGATGACAGGAGTTGGTTCGTTACAGAGCCCGTTGATGGGAGCCTAATAGATGACAGTTTGATCCCTAGTTTTTTAGGGCACGTGGTACATAGGTATTGGCAGGCGGGCGAGCCTACCGGATACCATCTTAGGTGACAGAATAGGGGTAGTATGTATGACCTATTTGAAACTTAGATTGCATCCATGACAGCAAAGGGTACACAGATTTTGAGCCAAACGGGCTTGGACACCTTCCCCGCGTTATGCATCGGAGCATTGAAGAGCCTCTCATCAATGCTTTTATAGAAAGGTGGTAGCCATATACGAATTCATTCCACATGCTATTTGGAGAGATGATCATCCTACTGCACGATGTTTGGGAGATTTTGTATATCCCCGTAGATGGTCGCTTGATCACTGAGGTGATACCGTCGTCCACCGTACTTTCTTGGTCCAGGGGTTTGCTTGAGATTCCTCCAGAGGAGCGCCTCGAGAAGGATTTGTTCACCAATGGTGGCTTTCGACGCAGAGAGTGATCGAAAGGTGTATAGAGCGTGCCATGTACGATTCAGATGTGGCTGCTCTTATGTGGAGTCTTATTGGGACTTGTCTGCTTATAGACAAGAGTTCCAATAAGTTTATGCCAGCCCCTATAGTTCAGGTGAGGAAGGGATGGATCAGGTTGGACAGGAGGCTTGGGGCATAGCGACACTAGCATTAATATGACCGCTGATATGGTAAGTAACTATTTCTAAAATATAAATATTATTATTTTGTTTAATATAAGTTTTATATAGTTTATTTAACTAATTGCAAATTATGTTTAAAGGTTACCTGGATGTAATAGGGTCGCGACGCTATGGCGAGGACTCCAAGGACCCTATACCGAGGTCTGATTGTGTACAGGGATTACATTGAGCCTTATATGCTAGATCGGTGTGCGCGCCAGCTCGGATATGTTCAGTATATGCCTGCCCATTTCATTCGTCCCAGCAGGGGTACTTACCGCGGTTACACTGGGAGGCCATATGTGGTCAGACACGCCGTGGAGTACGTAGAGTCAGTTTAGGAAGAGTTTGGGACGACATCTACTAGGATATCCCTTATAGGAAAGTAGCCTACAGGTGGGGCACTTCCTTGCAGTGCATGCGTCGATGGCTACATACACTGTGGTTTAGAGAGCGATCAAGTCCGCGCGTCCTCCCAATTGATCCTCTAGTGTTATAGAGCCACCTCGAATTCGTCGGGCCGTGTCAGAGTTTATAAGTATTTGTTACTATTTAATTTAAATTTGTTAAATTTAATTAATTAGACTTTAATTTTATTGTTTAAATATTTGTAGTGGCTGAGTCATTTTGGACAGTATCACCATGCACTTGTAGATGCGGTGAGGGAGCGAGCACCGGACCTGTATGCCGAGTTTGCACCTGGCACTGCTGACATCGAGGAGAAGTTTGAGCGGTCCATTTGAGTTATTGTATTGTATTGTATATCTGATTCAGTTATGTATTGTATTGTATTGTATATCTGATTCAGTTTGAGCGGTCCATTTGATTGTATGCTATTCAGTTATGTATTTTATGTTAGTTTGTATTCATTCATATTTACTGTTATATCACCCACCAATCCTACTACATTACTATATCATCAACTTAGTTAACAACATCAAATGAACTTAAAGTGAGTAGATTAGTTGAAGAAAATGGAAAGTTAGTTCACAACATCAAATAAAATCAAAATTAGTACAATAATATGAATAATAACCAATATGTCACCTAGTTCCTAGCTATCACGAAGTGTAATCCATTGATTATACCTATCAATCAAATTGTTTGGCCAATCTCCCACAATTCCAGCATGACACTGATATTGCCAAACAAAGCTCAGTGGTGGGATAGGGTAATCATCCACCACATCTACACGTACATAATGGTTCTCATTTACATGGGCAAGCGTTATCACCCTTTCAGGTTGTGCGTCGCCACCTGAGGCATACGAAGGTAATACAGAATAATTTCCATCATGTCGAGTTCTGCTGAGATGTATTACCAGTGCATTTGCATAAGTGGCGAAGGGAAACAAATCGGTAGGTGTAGCCATCTAATACTCCTTACCATAATCTGAGCCTTCAAAACTTACTCGCCTGAGTACCATAGCTATGTGATCACCATCAGCAAGCATTGTCTCTAAAGATTGAAATATACCTCGATACTTGTCTGGATAGCTCACAATCTCTCCAGTCAATGTTTTGCGAGCCAATTTCCAATATTTCTCGTCACTAAAAAGATAAGTAGAAATGACTCGGAAACCATAATGGCCATCCCCAATGACGTCCAACAAGCCAGTATAGTAAGGCTGAAAAAATTCAGGCACACAAGGAACATCTGCTCCAAAACCTATCAATTAATATAATAGTAATAAACATAAGTGCATAATGTATATATATACCAAGGAAAAAAATAATATGCAACTTCAAAATTGTAATTTAACATAACAAAATGCATATTTACCAGTACATAATGGAGAATAACCATCTGAGCCTGTCTGGTTGTAGTATGAGCGACCAGCTGAGTGACCGGATGAATATGAACGCCCCCTGACACGTCGGCCACGTGTTGCTCTGTCTCGTGCACTCTACTCGCGCATCACTGAATGGTGTAATCTATTCGGTGGCTGCCCCCTTTGGGCCCCGAAACACCTGGCTCTCCAACACTAGCCCTATCAGGGTGCATCTCATCTACATACGCCCTATTCAACAGACGGGCCAAAAAGGACAGAATGATAAAGACTGTAGGAATGACAGTCTCGTGGAAATACCTTATAAAGTAAATATAATAAATGTAACAATTTATAACAATTAATATAGATAAAATAAAATTTCCATTGTTTAAGTACATATATTAAAAGTACCTGATGTCCTCATCAATGTAATTCGAATTCATCTCGACGACGGGCATCTGGTACTTGTTGGTCTTGTACCTTGAATCAATCCTGACCACCCCATACCATCTGTGAAACATCTGAATTGATGTTGGATGCGCAAACAAGACATGTGTGATCTCATCAGTATTTGCATCCTTGAGAATCTTGACATAATACTGTTTCTCCTCAGCCAAGTGCAGAAATTGTTGCCCAATATTTCTACATTCCAACCCTGTTGTCTTCATCTCCCCTTTCAAATTGTATATGGATTTGATTGGTACCTGGGTATTGGGAAACTGTTTATTAACAACTTCCCAAACACACTTTGGCTTCACATTTTCCCCAAACATAAATTCAGCAACAACCTTTGAATCTTGAGTGAAATGGCTCAGTTATCAGTGCCCATATGGATGCACTATACCTGAAAATTGTATAATATTAAAACATAAATGCTAAATATCAATAAAATTATTTACTATGACACGCGAATAATGTAATACCAGTATGATTGTGCGTTGACGGTACTCCTGGATTTGTATACATCTTGTGACGTCCCAAATTAATTTTCTTACAAGTCAACCTGGAGGGGCAATTACATCCGGTCCTTCTGGTATTCTTCCGTTTGGTAGGGAGAGGGGCTTTCACTCCATTGCTTGCAAAGCCTTGATTGCCACCTCTCTTTGTAATGAGGAACTTAAGGCGTTTAGCTATTTTCTGGCAATGTTTCAAAGCAGCACTAATAATGCGAAACTCTTGGTCAATCTAAAAATAACAACTCAAATCTGTGCCAGGTTCAAGTTCCACCGCCTCTCCCTGAGCATCCTCTGCCTCATCATCCTCTTTATCCTCCTGCTCCTCATAAACCTCATCATCCTCCTGCTCGTACTCATCATCGTCATCCTGTATATAAATACGCACATAAATTATAACGCAAAACTTTAAGGATTCTCATTGACAAAAATGCAGTTAAAATTACATATATAACAGTATAAATGCGACACTTTAACGATTATCATAGACAAAAACGCGAAGAATTTTAAATTAGTCAAAGCGAAAACGCAACACTTTAACGATTCATAATGCAATAAACGCCACAAGTTTCAAATCTCAAATGTCACAAACGCTATATATTTTACATGCATACTATACAAAATGCACCAAAACTTACATTTATGTATGCGGAAACGCTACATTTTTTACATTCACAACATAAAAAACGCTTCAAATTTTATTTTAAACTTGTAATAAACGCAAATATATATACATAATATTATCAAGAAATGCGAAATATATTAAATTTAACACATATGAAACGCTGTCAGATTTAGTTTCCTATATGCATAAACGCAAAAGATTCACAATATCAGTACATGGAAACGTTTGGAATTTTACATTTTGGTATATAAAATGCAGCATTTTTTATATTACGCGTATAAAAAATGCAGCACTTTTTACATACTAACAGTTTGAAACACAGCAAAAAACGAGAGAGTCATGGACATATAGCTGAAGTGCAGTGATGAAAAACGTTTTTTGTTTATTCAAACTCATGAATAGTTCACGTATACAACTATGCTTTATAGTACACAGAAGCTGCTTTAGGATAAGCTCTTTGCTGGTGAGATAATGATAAAGCTAATCCCTATAATATCTAAACGACCAAGTCAAATAATATGGTTACAACTAATTTATTTACAATTAAATTATCCACAATGAATATTCTACATGAAAGATTATCTGTCCGGGCCTAGCCAGAAACTCACTTTCATGCTATGCATTCCAGAATCGGAATCTCTGGCCAGACCTAAAAGCTAGCACAATCGCTATTCCAACCCTTTTGAAATAACATTGCGCAGGATCTGGGTTTGCACTTATTCGATTTATCACGCAACAAAAATTCTTAATTAAAAGTAGAAGAATAAGAATTACCTGTTGAAGTGTATACTTAAGTGATTCTCTTGTATGCCTCAGGACTTTGCTTGTATATTGTGTGGGCAGCAATCTAACTAGCAATTTGATCAACTAATCACCACAATCCACCTGCCAGAAAATTCCAGCACCGCTGCACCTGGCGCGTACAATCCACGCACCGTCTGGAGAGAGAGAAAGATACACGTTACCACCAAAAATTTGAGGAAAATTTCGGCAGCTATAAGCTATAGGAAATCCGAATTTAGAGAGAGAATTTTCTCTCTCTAAGTTTTCTTATCTTGAAAACTTATGAATTGTATATTGTGAAATAGCTAATCCCTTGTCTATATATAGAGTTACAAGAGAGACCCCAAGTTGGTTTAGGATTGGTCTTCCTAATGGGTTTAGGTAATTAGTTTCCAAATCCAATTAGGTAACCAATTTGATAGGATAAACCAAATCCTAATAGATTTCATAATCTCTAGGATTTCCTAATTCTAATTGACACCTAAGATTTAATTAATTAATTAAATAATTCCACTTTGTTAATTACTCAATTCACCCATATGAATAATCAATCAATTAATTAATTCTACCTATTCAATTAACCCATTACAAAATTAATCGTAACACTAACGGATTAATTTTGGCTCTACCATCCTACACCAGAATTGCTTTTGGAACAACTTAATTAATTTATATTCATAATCTCCCCACATCAAAGATATAGTGCTCGTTAATTTATTAATTTACTGATAAATTAATTAATTAACTTCTTTAATTTCCGAGACTAGTACCACTCGACCTTTTTACTATACTGGACATATGTCCACCGGCCAGGTTTAGGATAATAAACATTACGAGCTCATCTCGGGAGCACAATCACCCTGGACGCACCAGTATATGGTTTTCTTTCGACAAGCAGCAACACACCATGTAACTAAACACGCACACCCAACCTACTGAGACTATTGGCCACAATTGACCTCACCCATTGGCAGATCAAAGTACACTATGTCTAATCCTCATGCCCGCTCGAATCTAGGGATTAAGAGATAGAATACCGAGAACAATTTTTCTATTAAATCAGTACAAGACAAATCATTCCTATTGGTCAAGTTCAATACGCCCCGGGCATATCTATATGATTCAATTAGTTTAGACAAACTAATTATCCGAATCACATAATAACCTAAACCGTCAGTTTGTCCAAAGCTGTCTCGGTTACGAACCTCATTTATATATTATGTCTTTTAATCAATGATGAGATTTACTGTGTCACACAAGATACCTCATCATCTAACTACATAATATAAATGGACAAATAATGCACAACAAAATTTAACCAAAACATTAATCGATATATTAACTTGGAAAATGTACAATACAACCATAGGTTATGTATTCAACTCCAATAATCTCCCACTAATACTTAAGTTGTGCTATAAGTATACATCTACATTCAACTCCTATATAATCTGCTACTATATATGTAGAAAAACTGTCATGGCTCTCCTAAGTATCTGATCCCCATGCCCTCCACGTGAGCCTCAAAGACTTTTGAAGTCAATGTCTTCGTGAACGAATCTGCAAGGTTATCATCTGATGCTATCTTAGCCACGACCACGTCTTCCCTCTTTACGATATCTCGTATCAGGTGGTACTTGCACTGTATATGTTTACTTGACTTGTGGGCTCGTGGTTCCTTCGAGTTTGCTACTGCATCGTTGTTATCACAATACACCGTGATAAACTTCTGCAAATCAGGAATCACATCTAAGTCCACTAGAAAGTTCTTGAGCTACACTTCTTTCTTCGCTGCCTCTGATGCGGCAAAGTATTCAGCCTCCATGGTAGAGTCCGCCACTCATTTCTGCTTGACACTCCGCCAAACTATTGTTCCATCTCCTAGAGTAAACACATACCCTGAGGTAGACTTGCTCTTGTCTCTGTCGCCTTGGAAATCTAAATATGTGTAACCTCGGGGTACCAACTCTGGCGCCTGATAGACCAACACTTGGTCTCTCATTCTGCGCAAATACTTGAGAATGCATTTTACTGCCTCCCAATGAGCCTTCCCAGGGTTACTCTGATATCTGCTTACAATGCCAACGGTATAACAGATAATCAGGCCCCGTACACAACATGGCATATATGAGACTTCCTACTACCGAAGCATAAGGAACTGTCTTCATGAACTCTATCTTCTCAACAGTCTTGGGAGACTGTTCTTTAGACAGATGCACTCCGTGTCTGAAAGGTAGAAAACCTTTCTTGGAGTTCTGCATGTTAAAACGGGCCAGAATCATATCTATGTATAAAGCTTGGGAGAGCGTTAAGGAACGTTTCCTACAATCTCAAATTATCTTGATCCCAAGGATATATCCCGCTTTCCCTAAGTCCTTCATATCAAACTGCTTGGACAGCCACGCCTTTACGTCTGATAACACTTTCTTGTTGTTGCCAATCAATTGAATGTCATCTACGTAAAGCACAAGAAACACCACTGAGTTTCCATCACGTCTGCGGTACACACATTGCTCATCCGGACACTGAATAAATCCGTAGGACTAGATTACCTCATCAAACCGAATGTTCCAAGATCTGGATGCCTGCTTAAGTCCATAAATTGACCTCTTAAGTCTGTAAACCTTATGCTCTTGGCCTTTTTTAATGAATCCCTCTGGTTGCTGCATGAAGATGGTTTCGTCAAGACTTCCGTTTAGGAAAGCTGTCTTGACATCCATCTGCCATATCTCATAATCTAAATGAGCAGTTATGGCCAAGAGAATCCGGATCAACTTAAGCATGGCTACCGGGGAGAAGGTTTCCTCATAATCGAGTCCCTCTTTCTGAGTATACCCCTTCGCCACCAGCCTAGCTTTAAAGGTTTCCACCCTTTCGTCAGGTCCTCTCTTACGTCTGTAGACCCACTTGCATCCAATGGGCTTAAACCCATCAGGCATGTCCACAAGCTCCCAGACTTGATTGTGGTCCATTGACCCCATCTCGGATATCATTGTCTTACGCCAAGATTCTACATCTTCATCTCGAAGAGCCTCATTGTAGTTAACCGGGTCAGGTTAACTACATCTTCATCTATAACTAGGTCTGAGGCCTTTCCCACGCCAATGAACCTGTCGGGCTATCTTACAACCCTCCCACTACGATGAGGCACCACCTGTGTAGGTGCATCATCTGTGATCTTTTGTGTAGTGTATGGTGTATCTACTTGTGCTGGTGTATCAGGATTATTAGTTTGTCTCCTAAGCTCTTCTAGTACTATCTTACTCTTGGGCTTGTGATCTAGGATATAGTCTTCCTCCAAAAATCTAGCGTTGGTACTAACCACCACCTTCTGATCTTTAGAACTATAAAACAGACCACCTTTCGTTCCTCTAGGATATCCTACAAACAACATTAATTCAGTTCTCGCATATAACTTAGCCGCATCTGCCTTAAGCACATGTGTTGGGCAACCCCAAATTCTGAGATGTCTTAGACTAGGCTTACGCCCGTTTCACAACTCTACTGGGGTTGAAGGCACGGGTTTAGATGGTACAAGATTAAGAATATACATCGCTGTTTCTAAGGCATATCCCCAGAACGAACTCGGCAAATCACTATAGCTCATCATCGACCTATCCATTTCCATGAGTGTTCGATTCCTTCTTTCTACTACACCATTCTACTGTGGCATGCCAGGTGCAGACAACTAAGACTGAATTTCGACCTCATTGAGGTATTCTCGAAATTCATGGGACAGGTACTCCCCACCATAATCTGATCGCATTGTCTTGATACTCTTACCATGATGTTTCTCCACATCTGCCCGAAAATCCTTGAACTTGCCAAAGCACTCGGACTTGTGACGCATTAGGTAAATATACCTGTACCTTGAGTAATCATCCGTGAACGTCACGAAATACTCAAACCCACCTCGTGCTTGGACCAACATTGGTCCACACAAGTCAGAATGAACCAACTCTAATACTTATTTAGCTCTATAACATTTTGCTTTAAAAGGTCTCTTGGTCATCTTACCATCCAAGCAATATTCGCAGGTTAAATAATTGTCAATCTCTAATGAACCTAAAGGTCCATCATTGACCAACCTCTGAATCCTACTAAGGGTTATATGACCTAGGCTGAGATGCCAAAGATAGGTTTGATTCATCTCATAACGTTTCTTCCTCTTATTAATGTTAGATAAAGAGCCATCTGTTTCTTTGTTTTGCACATCAGGGGAGTTAGAATTAACCACAAACAAATTGTCAGCCATTGAACCAGAACAAATAAGTTTTCCATTTCTTCTAATAATACAGAAACATCAAAAATAAATAAATTTATAACCGTTCTTTAAGAGTTTAGAAACCGAAATAAGGTTTTTTCTAAAACTCGGTACATAAAGACAATTATTTAATTCTAATATAGAACTTTCAAAATTTAAAGTGACTGCTTCCACTACTTCTACTGACACTCTTGTAGTGTCACCCATATAGATGTCCAGCTCGCCCTCTCTAATCTTCCGGGTTACTTGGAACCCCTGCAAAGAATTACAAACATAATCAGTGATGACTGAATCCACACACCAAGTATATGTGGGAATCACCGCTAAACGTGTCTCAGTAATTAGGATAGAAACTATCGTACATTTAGCTTTGGACAATCTGCTTTCCAGTGTCCCGTTTTCCCGCAACTGAAGCACTTGTCTTTGGGCTTGCTCTTCTTTGATATTTCGGGCTTAGCAGCAAGTTTTTTGGCATTCTTCTTCTTTTTATTCTTCTTGCCTTTAGGCGCAGAAGAACAACTTGAAGCCTTTGCTGTGACCAAAGCTTGCTTCTTCTCGTGGAAGATTCCTTCGGCCGACACCAAATCAGTTAAGAGCTCGGGTAAAGTGTAAACTCTTTGATTTATGTTATAGTTGACCCGAAACTGCTCAAAACAAGAGGGTAATCTCTAGAGAATGATATCTATCTGACTTTCTGGGTCGATTTCACCTCTCAACAACTCTATCTCGTTGATGTTACTGATTATGTGAACCACAAGATCTCTCACCGATCCGCCTTCAGCCATCTTAGTGTTCATGAACTTTCTCATGGCTACTTGCCTAGCAGTCCTACCTTGATGAATGAACAACTCCCTCAGGTGAGCCATCATGTTGAAGGCAGAGACCATGGGATGAAGCTGATGTTGCAACACATTTGACACAGAGTCCAAAATATAGCACCGCACCATCTCATCCACTTTTCTCCACCTGGCATAGGTATCCCTATCCTCTTGAGGAGAGTCCTCATTTGGCACATCTGAATGTACTTCGGTGAGCACAAACTTATACTGCTCTGCCGTCAGGACAATGTCCAAGTTACGACTCCAATCGACATAGTTAATTCCAGTTAACTTATTGTCTTTCAATATAGCAGCTAAGGCGTTGAATGCCATATCGAATACTCTAAAATAAATAAACAGATAATGTTTCAGTTATTAAATCTAGAATTTTGAAAATGAGGAAATTCTAACAATTATTGACTTTCCTCAAAACAATAATTTTAATCCACCAACATCTCATTCACCAGGATTCTTGTAAGCCACAATAGTGTGGACGTTTACGCTAACCCACATTCGTTTGAGAAGAACCAAGTTCATTAACTACACTATCTGACCAAACGATGTATTGATCAATGTAGCTGATAGTTGGTGCTTTCAGCCGTACAAATAAGCAGCGTAACCTCGATGAGAGGGATGCTATAGATCATACACTAAATGTGTGCCATTACGTGACTTCTGAGTTTGTTACCTCAGATGGAGAGGGTGTCGCATTTCTCCTAGTTAAACTTACTCTAGTCATCTTACTCATAAATTTATAATCTAACGATCTCGTGGTTGGACTCATCCGAATAGAGGAAGGCCCTAATACCAACGCGCAAACCCACCCACATTGCATATGAACTCGTAATGGTGGTCGTGGGGATATTAAACCAACCTGCTCCCACTTAGATTTCTAAATTGAGGGTTTTTCCGGTTTTAACATGAAATTAACTAACCCTAAGTTATATGCAACCATAAAACCAACATGCTTTAAAATCATGCATATAAAAATACAGCATAAAAATTAAAACACAAAAATTAAAACAATAAATTCGGGAAATAAATGCGAAAAATAAATTTCTCGACTATTAGGGTTTTAATCGCTTCCATCTTCTGCCTTGATCTCGTGTCCCGCCAAATACTCGATGGAAACAGTCTTGAATTTCAAAAAACAAAAACTGGAGGAAAAAAACGGGCAAGAACGCGACCCGAGCAGGTCGCACGCGTGCGCGGCCCTGCAACTGCTGTGCGCTGCTGATGCGCTCGCAGCTGCTACCGCGCGCCTGCGCAGCAGTTGTTGATCTGCACGGCGGCAGCTGCACCGCTACTGTCCTCCAGCGGCCACCGCCGAGTCATCGCCGGCGCCGCCCCCTGCCACCAATCCCTCATTCACTTCTTCTACACTATTTGGTCTTCTTGCAATTCGTTCTGAGTTTTCCTAGGTTCTATGAATTAACGATAACTCAAAACCCACGAATTCAAGATGCCCACCGTAACGCCTTCGATTACAAAATTAATTCTCCTACTACAAGGCTTTATAGGAAAATTAAATAATCAAGATTACATAGAAAAAATCCTACTACAGATTTGATCTAATCCTACACGGCTTCCAGCACGTGGTTATATTATTACAAACATTAATAATAAAATCAAATCTAGACATGTCCCGGAGTTTAATTAAAACCATACAAACGTAACCATAATAGTCTGGATTTCTTAACCACCTACAAATAAAACCATGTAATAAATCGAACAAGCACAAAATCCAAAACCATGCTCTGATACCAATTGAAAGATTATCTGCCCGGGCCTAGTCAGAAACTCATTTTTGTGCTATGCATTCCAGAATCGGAATCTCTGGCCAGGCCTAGACGCTAGCACAATTGCTATTCCAACCATTTTGAAATAACATTGCGCAGGATCTGGGTTTGTACTTATTCGATTTATCACGCAACAAAAATTCTTAATTAAAAGTGGAAGAATAAGAATTACATATTGAAGTGTATACTTAGGTGATTCTCTTGTATGCCTCAAAACTTTTATGCTATGTGAGCAGCAATCTAACTAGCAATTTGATCAGCTAATCACCACAATCCACCTGCCAGAAAATTCCAGCACCGCTGCACCTGGCGCGTACAATCCACGCACCGCCTGGAGAGAGAGAAAGCTACACGTTGCCACCAAAAATTTGAGGAAAATTTTGGCAGCTATAAGCTATAGGAAATCCGAATTTAGAGAGAGAATTTTCTCTCTCTAAGTTTTCTTGTCTTGAAATCTTATGAATTGTATATTGTGGAAGAGCTAATCTCTTGTCTACATATAGAGTTACAAGAGAGACTCCAAGTTGGTTTAGGATTGGTCTTCCTAATGGGTTTAGGTAATTAGTTTCCAAATCCAATTAGGTAACCAATCTGATAGGATAAACCAAATCCTATTAGATTTCCTAATCTCTATGATTTCTTAATTCTAATTGAAACTTAAGATTTAATTAATTAATTAAATAATTCCATTTTGTTAACCCTTAGGAATAATCAATCAATTAATTCTACCTATTCAATTAACCCATTATAAAATTAATCGTACCACTATCAGATTAATTTTGGCACTACCATCCTACACCAGAATTGCTTCCGGAATAACTTAATTAATTTATATTCATAATCTCCCCACTGCAAAGATATAGTGCTCTTTAATTTATTAATTTACTGACAAATTAATTAATTAACTTCTTTAATTTCCTAGACTAGTACCACTCGACCTTTTTACTATACCGGACATAAGTCCACCGGTCGGGTTTAGTATAATAAACATTAGGAGCTCATCTCAGGAGCACCATCACCCCGGACACACCGGTACATGGTTTCCTTTCGATAAGCAGCAGCACACCAAGTAACTAAACACGTGCACCCAACCTACCTAGACTATTGGCCACAATTGACCTCACCCATTGGCAGATCAAAGTACAATATGTCTAATCCTCATGCCCGCTCGAGTCTAGGGATTAAGAGATACAATACCAAAAATGATTTGTCTATTAAATCAGTACAAGACAAATCATTCCTATTGGTCAAGTTCAATACGCCTCGGGCATATCTATATGATTCAATTAGTTTAGACAAACCAATTATCCGAATCACATAATAAAATAAACCGACAGTTTGTCCAAAATTGTCTCGGTTACGAACCTCATTTATATATTACGTCTTTTAACCAACGATGAGATCCACTGTATCACACAAGAAACCTCATCATCTAACTACGTAATATAAATGGACAAATAATGCACAACAAAATTTAACTAAAACATTAATTGATATATTAACTGAAAAAATGTAAAATACAAGCATAGCTTATGTATTCAACTCCAACACTACACACCCCCTCAAGCCAAGTCCAGCAAATTGATGGAACCAAACTTGCCAAGTAACCGATGAGATTGTGTAGCTGAAAGAGTTTTCGTAAACACATCCGCCAACTGATCCGAGATATGCATATAGCTAGGAAGAATAAATTGAGACTGAACCAAATCTTGAATAAAATGACAATCCACTTCGATGTGCTTAGTCCTCTCATGAAAAACCGGATTAGCTGCAATATGCATAGTTGCTTGATTGTCGCAAAACAGAGTAACTGGAGTAGCAAATGAACAACCAAGATCAACCAAAAGTGAATTGAGCCAAACAAGTTCACAGGCAGCTGCTGCCATAGCTCGATATTCCGCCTCAGCACTTGAACGAGCAACAACGTGTTGTTTCTTACTCTTTCACGACACCAAATTACCGCCGACAAAAACACAATATCCGGTAGTAGATCAACAATCCAAAACATTACCAACCCAATGAATCTATGTATCCAATGATATTGGTGTGACCATGCTTGGCCATCAACACCCCACGACCGATTGTACCCTTCAAGTAGGGAAAAATTCGCTTGACCAACTGCATGTGATATTCCGTAGGCGTATGCATAGATTGACTAACAACACTTACTGCATACGTAATATTAGGTCTTGTAATCGTCAGATAAATCAACCTGCTAACAAGACATTGATACACTTGGGGTGAAGACAGTACTCGGCTTGCAGATTGTAGTCTGAGCTTACTATCCAAGGGCGTGGGTGCAGACTTTGCCGAAATCAAATCAGCATCTTGAAGGAAAACAATAATATACTTCCGTTGAATAAAAAATAACCCTTTAGATGATATATCCATTTCAATCTCGAGAAAATACTTCAAAGGACCAAGGTCCTTGATAAGAAACCGAGCCTGAAGCTGTTTTTTCAAACTCAAAATAGATTGCGACTAATTACCCGTAATAATGAGATCATCAACATAGATCAGCACAACCAATATTTCCTGTCCATGCCGACGAATATATAATGAAGAATCAGCCATACTTTGAGTAAAACCAAGACTTTTAAGTGCAAGACTCAGCTGTGCGTGCCAAACACGAGAACTTTGCTTCAACCCATAAATTGACTTATGTAATCGGCAAACAAGATCAGACTCATGAGCTTGAGGGTGACCTAGTGGAAGCCACATATATACCTCTTCGTCAAGATTCCCGTGCAAGAAAGCATTCTTGACGTCTAACTACGATAGTTCCTAACCATAATTCATGGCGATAGACAATAGCACACGGATCGTTATCAATTTTGCCACCGGGGCAAACGTTTCTTTATAATCAACACTGAACTGTTGAGTGAAACCCTGGGTCACAAGCCTGGCTTTATGGCCTTCAATCAAACCATCTACATAAAACTTTGTTTTGAAGACCCATCGACTACCAAACACATGTTTCCTAGGGGGAAATCGAACAATAGTCCATGTTTTGTTCTTGACAAGAGCTAACAACTCTGCGTCCATAACTTTCAGCCATTCAGGATACTTGACAGCTTCACGAAATCTAGGCGGGTTAGTAACAACAGATATACGAGATAAAAATCCTTGGTGAGAAGCAGAGAACCCTTTTAATGTATCCTCAGTAAGTGATGCAAATCGTGTAGAATGAACAGCAGAAGCAATATAATCATCATGCCGCATAGGTCGACATCGTGATCTGTCTGGATTACGCCGATATCAACTAGATCCGAACAAATAGACGACTCTAGCTCAGGAGCAGAAGTGATCACATATTCGGGAAAGCCTGGGACATCAGAAGTATTAGAGACACTGTGGTCCGGTAGCAGGGAAATTGTAGGCAATGGCACAAGGATTTGTGAATCATCTGCAGATAAATTGTCAAAGAAAGTCACCAATTCATTAAAAACAACATCTCTGCTGACATGTAATTTCCTTGTAAATGGATCATAGCACTTATACCTCTTTTGAGTCATATAATACCCAAGAACACACATTTAACTGCTCGAGAATCGAGCTTGTCACGATGTACTTCAGGAAGAAAAAACACTGACATCCGAAAACCTTCAAATTAGATAAACTGGGTTTGACTTTCTGCAAAATTTCAAGTGGACTCTTAAAAGTCAAAACCCGACTTGGCAGATGATTGATCAAATAAACATTGGTAAGAATCCCAAATGACTAATAGAATTTTGGTACCTTCATTTGTAACATAAGGGCACACGTCTTTTCTAAACGATCGCGATTTTTTTGCTCAGCAACTCCGTTCTGTTGTGGCGTGTGAACACAACTCGTTTGATGAGAAATGCCATTCTCAACAAGATATGTTTTCATATCATTAGAACCATACTCCGTTTCATTATCAGATCGCCGCGTTCGAATCCGAAACCCAAACTGATTACCAACCATGGTATGAAAAATTTTGAAAGAAGAAAACACTTCCTTTTTAGACTTCAAAAGATAAACCCAAGTTGTTCTAGAACAGTCATCAGTAAACGTCACAAAAAATTTAAAGCCACCAATTGTCGCAGAAAATGGGCCCCACACATTCGTGTGAATTAAATCAAACAAATGTTCAGACTTAGACAGTGAACTAGTAAAAGGTAATCTAGTTGATTTAGAAAAATGACACACATCACAAGAGATAGAGTTCTTAGAGCATCCACAATGGTGCATTTTTTGGGGTTAATAAATGGTGGGCCCCACCTATTAACCCCATTGCACCATTGTGGAGGGTGTACTATGACTACACGGTTGTCCACAGGACAACCATGTAGAAAGGTGATGTGGTGGGCTCCATGCCCACCATGTCACTTAATTTTTTTAATTTTTTTTAAAAATGTTCAGCCAGCTTTGGCTCAATTTTTTTTTCGGCTAAATTTTAAAATAGCCGTTTGGATTTTAATTTTTTGCCCAATTAATTTTATTTATTTTGTTCTATAAATGCTTATCATTTCTAAAATTTATCTCACACTTCTCATCTTATATTTTCTCATCATCTTCTATTTCTTTCCTACAATTCTACCATCTCAATCATCAAACTCTCTATTATGGATGAAAATAATTATTGGAGCAATTCAACTAATTCTCCAAATTTAGAAAATTCTTCCTCCACACCACAACCACCCAATAATCCATATGATTTTTTTTCAAATATGCAAAATTATCCATATCCTCAACCCTTTCTCAAATGTACCACCAAATTTGCAAAATTCAAGTCCATTTTTAAAAAATGTACCACCAAATTTTCCATTTCTAGTTGCATGTAATTTAATGGTTGAATTTGAAATTTAATGTACTCTTTATTTACAAATTTTATGTACTATTTATTTGATGTACTCTTTATTTAAAACTTTTATGTTCTAAATTATTTTTCATTTTGGTTATGCATTGATGTAGACATTTTTGGACGTGGTGCTAGTTGTTTTTTACGTGGTGCTAGTGTTCTGAGACGTGGTGGGCTATCTTTGTGAAAAAATAGCTTAAATTCACATGCATGGATGTAGACGTTTCTGGACGTGGTACTAGTGTTCTGAGACGTGATGCTAGTGTTCTGAGACGTGGTGGGTTGTCTTTGTAAAAAAATAGCTTAAATACACATGCATGGATGTAGACGTTATTGGACGTGGTGCTAGTTATTTTTTGACGTGGTGCTAGTGTTCTGAGACGTGGTGGGCTGTCTTTGTGAAAAAATAGCTTAAATTCACATGCGTGGATGTAGATGTTTCTGGACGTGGTGTTAGTGTTCTGAGACGTGGTGGGCTGTCTTGTGAAAAAATAGCTTAAATTCACATACATGGATGTAGACGTTTTTGGACATGGTGCTAGTGATTTGAGACGTGGTGCTAGTGTTCTGAGACGTGGTGGGCTGTCTTTGTGAAATAGTAGCTTAAATTTACATGGATATATGTAGATGTTTTTGGACGTGGTGCTAGTGTTCTGAGACGTGGTGCTAGTGTTCTGAGACGTGGTGGGCTGTCTTTGTGAAAAAATAGCTTAAATTCACATGCATGGATATAGACGTTTTTGGACGTGGTGCTAGTGTTTTGAGACATGGTGCTAGTGTTCTGAGACGTAGTGGGCTGTCTTTGTGAAAAAATAGCTTAAATTCACATGCATGGATGTAGACATTTTTGGACGTGGTGCTAGTGTTCTAGGACGTGGTGGGTTATCTTTGCGAAAAAATAGCTTAAATTCACATGCATGGATGTAGACGTTATTGGACGTGGTGCTAGTTGTTTTTGACGTGGTGCTAGTGTTCTGAAACGTGGTGGGCTGTCTTGTGAAAAAATAGCTTAAATTCACATGCATGGATGTAGACGTTTTTGGACGTGGTGCTAGTGTTCTGAGACGTGGTGGGTTGTCTTTGTGAAAAAATACTTTAAATTCACATGCATAGATGTAGACGTTTTTGGACGTGGTGCTAGTGTTCTGAGACGTGGTGCTGGTGTTCTGAGACGTGGTGCTAGTGTTCTGAGACCCTTTTTCATATGTATATAGTAAAATAAATTTAACTATTGACTATAATATTTATATTATAAGTGAAATAAATATAATATTATAGTGGGTCCATTCATTAACTTATTATAGTGTAAAACTATTAGAGAGAAAATGTTAATAAAATGAGAGGTTAGTGAAAAGTTGATGTGGTACTATTAACCTATTTTGGAAATAAACCATTGTGGATGCTCTTAATCAGCTCAGGGTGGCAAGTGAGCCATTGTTGCTTCTGAAGGATGAGCTAACGGATAATGCCACAAAAGATTTGAATTCGGCTGAATCCGACTGTTGTTAACTACCAAAGACTGAGCAGTGATTGATGTTGATGAAAATTGAGGCCCAGCACTGTCACATATTGAACAGTGAAGCCCAGCACGGTCACGCCCAGCACTGTCACAATGAAAACCAATCACCAGCACCACAAACTTGAAAGAATTGAGGCCCACCACTGTCACACACATCTGCGGCCCGAGAAACCATCAGCCCAGCATCTGCCTGCAGCCCAGCGGCTCGCGAACCATCAGCCCAGCATCCGCCTGCAGCCCAGAATCACCGGAAGAAACTTGCTGCTCCACATCCGCCTGCGCACCCGAGAAAATTCGCGACTGAACAGCAGCAAAATTGCGATCAGGATGTGGAACCCGCATCTGTCCATTCGAAGACTGCTCAGATTTGTCAACAGAAAAATTGCTGTTGGAACTTATTGGCCCATTTGTTATTGACAGCGGCAAAGATAGGGCAGAATCTTCACCAGCAGAATTTATTTGATAACCACTTAAAACTGGACCAGAAATTGCAGAAGCAGCACCGCGAGCCACATCTGATCCTGAAACAAAAACGTACAAGCTATGCTTGTGAAAACCCTCACCAATCGTCTTCTTGGTGAGGCGTTCCTGAAACAACACACGATCAGACTAAAACAAGACTTCGCAATCAAGCTCTGATATTAAACGCCTCACAGACAATAGCTGCAATGGAAACGTAGGGACATAAAGAACCTCAGACTGAGCAGAGTCAACCAAACTAATTTTACCTTTGCCTTCCACCATAACTCCCTTTCCGTTAGCAACAGAAATAATGGTAGGAGAAGTACACGAGCGAAATTGATGAAGCGAGGTGCGGCGATTGGACACATGATTGGTCGTACCTGAGTCTACTACCCACATATCACATAGGAGTTAACATGAAAAGCAAAGGAAAGAGCATTAAAGATACCTTGAGATTTATCTATTTTGACAGAATCAAGAAACCCGGGAAGATGACCCAAAAAAGCCGCTGGTGAAGAATCCATACTATTTGATGATTGTCCAGACGAGGCCTTCTCCTGAAGATAGGCTGTAAATCCATGCAAAAAATTAATTGGGTTAGACACACCCCCTTCTGGGTTGTAACTCAAATGAGCTTGAGCTTTGGAACGTCTCTTATCACTGCCCTTCTTATTTGCATGCTTTGGTTTCAATTCGGGACGCAAAGTCCAACACCTGTCAATAGTCTGACCAGCACCACCACAATGGTTACAAATCCGTTCACCCTTGGTAAAACTCTTTCCCGACGCTACCTGGACCGTTTGTGTAGCATTTTCAGACAAAATAAGACACCGGACGAACCATCCTGAAACATCACTTTTCGTCGAATTTATTCTCTTTGGATTGCTGCACAAATGGTTTTGAGTGAAGGCAAATCATCCATCATAAGAATGTTTCTTCTAAAAGCCTCGAACTTGGCTCCAAGACTGGCCAATAACTGGAAAACCGCATCTTCCTCTGTTCATTTTTTCAGCACAGCAGGATCAATGCAGTGAGGGCGATAAACATCCATTTCATTCCATAAACATTTTAATTTTGCAAGAACCTGCACAAAAGGTTTTTTCTCTAGACGAACACCCGCAATTTCTTGTTGAATTTGAAAAATAAGGGCGGCATTATTCTGATTGCCATACATTTCGTATACTGCTTCCCACATTTCCAATGACGATTCATAATAGCTAAACAACTCTCCAATCTTTGGTTCCATGGAGTGAAGCAGCCACAACATAACCTGTTGTTGGGTATTGGCCCAATCTGGCCCAAAGCCCGTTTGCCTTTCTCCTGAATCCATGTCTACTCCGGCCCAGCAACCCATGCAGCCCATCCTCTTTTGTTTATACCCGGGTAATGCCCTAGGGTTTGGGTGTAGCGCGGTCATTTCTTTTTGTCTTGGCCGCTCTCCTCTCTGGTCTCTGTGACCTTCTCTCTCCCGAAGAAACTAGGGTTTCCATTTTGTGGCCCTTTTTATTGTCACTCTTCACTCTCTTCCGGTATTAAGGATTAGTTCCTGTTTATCATTTTGTTGAGGCTGAGAAGAAGAGAGGACGAGCCTTGAGGAAGGCTGGGTCGGGGAGTTCCTGGGTGATTCTCCAAGGTGGTAGCCGAAGAGGAAACTCCTTCGTGGAGCAAAGAGGTCGGAGATCTGAGCTGATCAATAGGGGTTCGCAAGACAGATCAGGAGTGAAGAAGGAGAAGGCGATTCCTTCTCTGAGAAGACGAAGTGGTCCGTATGTATCAGAGCGACGGGTGTCTCCGCTCTCACCTGGTGTCGCTGCGCCCATCGGAGTCGCTGAAGGTCTCATTTTTTACCGGGCTCGATAGCCTCCTCAGCAGGTAAGTCGGGATACCAAGCATTGGTTCCTGCTCAGGTATAGCTTCTAAACATCCTGGAGTATGGAGTGCCACTGGATTTACATTTCTCTGGATCTGTGTTGACTGTTTATATTTCTGGAGTACCGGAGTGCCACCGGATTTACATTTCTTTGGATCTGTGTTGACTGTTTATATTTCTGGAGTACCGGAGTGCCACCGGATTTATTTTGTGTACCCTTTTTTTCCACTAACCCTGCAGGGCTGGCTGTCGGGATTACCCGATAACCCCCAGGTACGACCCCCGCACTTTTTGTGTGCTATACTAAACATGTTGGATGAGGGTTGAGTTTGGTGTAAAAACAGTGTACCTTTGAGTTATTACCTAACTCTGTGAACTTACCTGACTCTGTGAAAACACCTGATTTTGTGAACCTGCTTCTCTACATCTGAGTTCTGAATTCTGTGTTCTGTTGTGTTTCCAAAACCTGCTTGTATTTACTATTCAGTAAGTAGAGTCCAGGGCTAGAAGGGACCCCTGCCGGTTACTGAAGTGGCTTTGGAACTGTGTGGCCCTTCTAGTTTCCCTTAGTGTGTGCTTGTGTGTGCATTGTGGCCTGTGATGGCTGCCAATCAGTATGGTTTGCTGCGCTTTAATGGGAAAACTGATTTTGATATTTGGAAACAGAAAATTAAATGTGTTTTAATTCAACAGAAGGTGTTTAGAGCTGTTACTGGTAATTACCTTGATACTGAGGATAAGACCATACAAAATGAGATGAATGAAACTGCCTGTTCCACCATATATCTGAACTTATCTGACTCTGTGCTTAGAAAAGTAGGTATTATGGAATCTGCTAAGGAACTGTGGGATAAACTTGATGATTTGTACACCGATACTTCTCTCCCTGGAAAGCTATTTTTTCTTGAAAAATTCTTTCGCTTTAAACTTGATTTATCTAAAGATATGGATGAAAACTTGGATGCCTTTAATAAACTGGTTCAGAGTATTAAATTGGCTGGTGACAAACATATTGAACACTGTACTCCTATTGTTATGCTTAATGTCATACCTGATTCTTATAATGATGTCAAATCTGCTATTAAGTATGGTAGAGATGAAATTACACTTGACATTATTGTAAATGGCTTAAGAAGTAAAGAACTGGACTTGAAACACAATAGGGGTAACAGTAACCAGAGTAAAGACACTGGTGAAGCTCTGTTTGTCCGTGGTAGATCTAAAAGTAGGTCTAAACACTCTAAGAAGAATATCTTAGATAAATCTGGTAAACAAGTTAAAAAGAATAGGCATAAGTCCAAGAAGAGAGTGTGTTACAATTGTGGAGATCCAGGTATAAAGGACTGCCCAAACCCCAAGAAACCTGAACTTGCCAATGTTGTTTCAGATAAGAAAGTGCATGAAGATGTCTTTATGGTTTGTGATGTTGTTAACTCTGTGTTAAGCAAAATGTCTGAGAATGAATGGTTGATTGATTCTGGCTGTACTTACCATATGACTCCTTTTAAGAATCTGTTTGCTTCTTATGAGAATTGTGATGCTGGCTATGTGTCTTTAGCTGACAGTAACAAATGTAAGTTGCATGGGATTGGTGATGTATGCCTTAAATTTGACAAAGGAACTGTGTTTACCATGAAGAATGTGAGACATGTTCCTGATTTATGTCATAATCTATTTTCAGTTGCTGCACTAGAAGGTAGTGGGTTAGAAGGGAAGTGGGGAAACGGTTGCATGAAAGTTCTGAAGAACTCTCTTGTTTTGTTTAAAGCCCAGAAAGTGAATAATTTGTATATTTGCCATGCTATTCCCTTCTCTGAATCTCTGAATGCTGTGCGTCATGACATGTCTACTTTGTGGCATAATAGACTAGGACATATGAGTAATAAAGGGTTGAATATTATGCAGAAATCTGGTTATTTTGGTAATGACTCTGTGTCTTCTGTGCCTTTCTGTGAAGCTTGTGTGTTAGGAAAACAGCATAAAGTTAGCTTCCCTGTTTCTGTATATCCTAAAATGTCTAAGTGCTCTTTTGTGCTTGAATATGTGCATGCTGATGTGTGGGGTCCTGCGAGTATCCCTTCCTATGGTGGGAAGAGATATTTCCTGTCTATTATAGATGAATTTTCTAGGAAAGTCTGGGTATGCCTCTTAGAACATAAATTTGAAGTCTATGTCAAGTTTAGGGAGTGGAAGACCTTAGTTGAAACCAGACAAACTGTAAGGTTAAAACCCTTAGGACTGACAATGGACTGGAATTCTGTAATAGGGAAATGGACCAACTCTGTGCTGACTGTGGGATTAGAAGGCATAAAACTGTGCCATATAATCCTCAGCAAAATGGTATTGCTGAAAGAATGAATAGAACACTCTTAGACAATGTTAGAAGCATACTAGCAACCTCAGGTCTATCTAAGAAGTTTTGGGGTGAAGCAATTCACACTGCTGCCTATTTGGTAAATAGGTCACCCTCTGTTCCCTTAGGGGGAAAATGTCCTGAATCAGTATTTTCTGGAAAACCCATTGATTTGTCCAACCTAAGGGTGTTTGGCTGTTCAGCATATGCACATTAACAGACTGATAAACTGAACCCTAGATCTAAGAAATGTGTTTTCTTAGGATATCCTGAAGGTGTAAAAGGATATAGGTTGTGGGATAGAAACCAGATAAGTTTTAAGGTGGTCATTAGCAGAGATGTCATTTTTTAATGAATCTGATTTTCCATCTTTAATTAGTCCTGTGTCTAAGTCTGTACCTGAGAACACTCCTTTTGAGGTGGAGTCCAGGACTACTGTTGCTAATCCTTTGCCTGAACATTCTGATAACTCTGATGAGAACTTGATGCCTGAACCTAATTTGTCTGAGCATGATATTAGTATCACTCACAATGAGGTGGAGTGTCCTAATGATCATGAAAATGAATCTGAATTTTCTGATATGCCTGCTGAATCTGAATCCCATGATAATAGTGAATTACATGAACAAAATATGGAGCATAATTCACCTAATTTGAACGATTACCAACTTGCTAGAGATACAAGTAGGAGAACTGTCAAGAGAACTGCTGATAGTATGCCTGATTTTGCCTTTCATGTGCATGATACTTCTCTCTTTGCATTTTCTGTGTTTGAAACCTTGGAACTGAATGAACCTAAGGCCTACCAGGAAGCACTGCAGTCCAAGGAGTCCCAACAATGGCTCAGTGCCATGAAAAGTGAAATGGACTTCCTAAAGGTTAATCAAACCTGGACTCTAGTGCCTCTGCCAACTAATTGTTCTGTTGTTGAATGTAAATGGTTGTTTAAGATTAAAGAATAACCAAAAAAAATGAGGTTTAAAGCAAGGTTAGTTGCCAAGGGTTTCACACAGAAAGAAGGTGTAGATTATTCTAAAATTTTTGCCCCTGTGTTAAATTTACTACTATTAGAATGATGCTTGCTCTTGTTGCTCATCATGATTGGGAGACGAAGCAAATGGATGTTACTACTGCTTTCCTGCATGGTGAATTAGATAAGAAAATCTATATGACTCAGCCTGAAGGTTTTGTTGATCCTAAGAAACTTAACCATGTATGTTTGCTTAGGAAAGCATTGTATGGACTTAAACAGTCCCCTAGACAGTGGAACATTAAATTTGATAAATACATGTCTTCTCTAAAATTTTAGAAATCTATGTGTGATCACTGCCTATATTTCAAGGATACTTCCTCAGAACCTGTGTTCTTGCTGATCTATGTTGATGACATGTTAATTATCAGTCCCTCTCTGAATGCTATTGTGAATGTTCAGAAATGCCTGTGTGATAATTTTGCCATGAAAGACCTAGGTGATGGAAAAAAAATCTTAGGCATTAACATTGTTAGGAATAGGAGTAAATTTACTTTGATGCTGAATCAGACCTCATATGTTGAAAAGGTTTTAAGTAAATTTAACATGCTTTGTGCTGCTCCTGTAAATATTCCTTTAGCTTCCCACTTTGTGTTAAGTAAGGACCAATCCCCTAAAACTGCTCCTGAAATTGAGAAAATGAAATATGTGCCTTATTCCAGTGTTATTGGGTCAATTATGTATCTCATGGTGAGCACTCGACCTGAAATTGCCTATGCTGTCAGTTGCTTGAGCAGATACATGGCGAACCTTGGATTGCCTCACTGGAATGCTCTTAAATGGTTACTTAGATATTTGAAATCTTCAGTGAATCATGGTTTACTTTTCTCTAAATGTGCCCAGGGTATTCAGCTGGTTGGTTATGTTGATTCTAATTTTGCTAATGATAGAGACAATAGGAAATCTACTACTTCCTATGTGTTTACTTTGTGTGGTTCTTGCATTAGCTGGAAATCTCCACTGCAATCTATTGTTGCACTGTCCACAACTGAGTCTGAATATGTTGTCGCTACTGAAGCTTTTAAGGAAGCCATTTGGCTTAAATGCATTGTGAAGTCACTGTTTTTTCAGATAGCCAATCTGCAATCCAATTGTGCAAGAATCTTGTATTTCATGATAGAACCAAGCATATAGATGTTAGGTTTCATTTTGTTCATGATATTGTTGATACAGGTGATATAAAGCTAGAAAAAATTCCTTCACAGTTTAATCCTGCTGATATGGGTACAAAATGTCTTCCTGTTGAGAAACTTTTGCCTTGCAAACACATTTTGCATATAAACCCTGGATAACTTCCTTTTATGCTTGTCTACTGCTTGTGGTTGGCTTACTCTGTGTTTGTTAACTACATCCTGTGCCTTTGAATTTTGTGTTTTCTTAGTGTAACCTGCTTTGTGATTGTTACCAGTTTCTTTGTTATTCCCCTTTGTGTGTCGGATATTGTCTTTGTGATGTATCAGGCAAAATCAGCAATGATGAATCTCAATACGGCCAAAATCCTTTCCATTCTGATATTTGTGCCATCTTGGACCGCATAAGGTGGAGAATGTTGTTGGGTATTGGCCCAATCTGGCCCAAAACCCGTTTGCCTTTCTCCTGAATACATGTCTACTCCCGGTCCAGCATCCCATGCAGCCCATCCTCTTTTGTTTATACCCGGGCGATGCCCTAGGGTTTGGGTGTAGCGCGGTCATTTCTTTTTTGTCTTGGCCGCTCTCCTCTCTGGTCTCTGTGACCTTCTCTCTCCCGAAGAAACTAGGGTTTCCATTTTGCGGCCCTTTTTGTTGTCACTCTTCACTCTCTTCCGGTATTAAGGATTAGTTCCTGTTTATCGTTTTGTTGAGGCTGAGAAGAAGAGAGGACGAGCCTTGAGGAAGGCTGGGTCGGGGAGTTCCTGGGTGATTCTCCAAGGTGGTAACTGAAGAGGAAACTCCTTCGTGGAGCAAGGAGGCCGGAGATCTGAGCTGATCAATAGGGGTTCGCAAGACAGATCGGGAGCGAAGAAAGAGAAGGCGATTCCTTCTCTGAGAAGACGGAGCGGTCCATATCAACCCTACATAACCAGCTAGTTCTTTGAAACCCAAGCCTCATATCCATCGTCTGCAGCATCAGGAACTTGTTCTTTGCCACTAATGAAGCCTATTTTTGATCGGCCACCAAGTGCAATACGAACCGCTCAGGACCACGGCAAGTAATTATACTCATTCAACAAAATAGTGGTCAGCGGCTGAGATGAACCAGACTCATTCAACATTAGAACTAGAACTACTCAGAAACAGCATAATCACTGCTCTGGTACCATGAAGAAAGACGTTTTTTGTATATTGAAACTCATGAATAGTTCACGTATACAACTATGCTTTATAGTACATAGAAGCTGCTTTAGGATAAGCTCTTTGGTGATGAGATAATGATAAAGCTAATCCGTATAATATCTAAATGACCAAGTCAAATAATATGGTTACAACTAATTTATTTACAATTAAATTATCCACAGTGAGTATTCTACATGCAGTGTTTTTACCTATTGTAAACGTCAATTTTGTGCGTTTAACGTTATGATTTTGAAAAAAAATTTATATTACGAAGTGAAAACTTACCATTTCATGATGATTCTCGTGCTAATTCTTCCGTGGACTTCAACAAAACGATTGCCTGAACGTTTTTGTAGTCAAGGATTTGTTTGGATTTGATTTTTGGAGTGTTGTTTTGAATTTTTTGAATGTTTTGCCTCAAGGGCTATATTTGTAATCTTGATACTTTTTTTTGTGATACAAATAGTAAATCCATTATACAAATAGCAACTTCCCTTACATTAACATGAGGCTGATCTGATGAATCTACATTTGGACTAGTTAGGATGCTGTAAACCAAGTCATCATACTCATAATCATCAGTAGTGTTTTCTTGTGTTAAACCTTGGGCCTGCCTCTTCTGCTTCAGCTTAATAGCATCTTCATATGACATATGAAGCCAAAATTTCCCTTTGTCGACGTTAGATTTATTATGGGCTTCTGTCATTTGTTCCTGCTTGCTCTTTTTTGAGTTCTTTGGTTCCCCCCAATATTCATAGCGATAAAGTGGGTTCTCAGGATAATCTTTGAAAGGAATCAATTCATTTGTACTTCTTAGCCTCTGGAGTACTGAAGGTTACTGAACTTGGATTGGATACACGTTCCAGAGGCACTTGTTACGAGTTTTCCCCTTGTTTTAATGACCTAGAATAAAAAAAGACTACCACTAAAATGTTTTGTTTTGGAAGGCTCTGAAAGAGTTCAGTTCAGAAGCCAGTGGATGGAATTGGAAGAATATACATCTTAATTTTCTTTAGATTGATAGTCTGCGGGAGGTTGAGCTGTCAGGACTCTGCTCTTTTTAGATAATAATTACTAGTTACCGCCCTAGCTACCGCCCCAGTTTGGACAATAATGCCCTTAACAATACAGTAAATACATTCATCAATATTTAAATTAACTAATACTAAAAAACCTAAAATACCCTCCTAAAAATTTTGGGGAAAAAATTTACTACCCAACCCGGCAACCCCCCTCCCCTCGTCACCCCCCTCCCCGCCGCTGTTCGGAGTTCTCAGCGGCGGTCGCGAAGTGGAGTCGATAGCCTTGGGCTGCGAAGGTTGGCTCCGCGGTTTGGTGTTATTAGGGTCGGTCAGGAAGTCGATTCGCGAAGGCGTGGGCAGCCGAAGGTGACGAAGCTGTTTGGTGTTATTAGCGCCGGTCGCGACTTCGCGAAGTCTTCGGGGTTGCGAAGGTTTCCACCGGGGCCGACTATTATTAGATCTGATCGTCGTCCTTGGTGTGCTTGATCCGGGCTCACCTTGTTTGATCTCTTTTGGTGATCCAAGGTTGAGTTCGTCCAGATCGTGACCAAGGATTGTGGTCGGTCTTCGAGCGGTTGCCGGTGGTCGCGAAGTCGCGGCGTGGTAGTGGAGTCCGGGCGTCGCGAATTTGATCGGTCCGGACCTAGTTAATCCCTATCATTACTCTGTAAGTTCTTATCCCTGCTCAATCATGTTTGAAGCCTCTTTTGAGTACATGATTTCGCTGTTTGTTTTGCTTGTCAAGAGGCCAAAAATGTATCGTTTTTTCCATGTTTTGCGTAGTCTGAAATTTGATGTTTCTTATAATGATTAATGGCAGTATAATTGTTCTATTTATTATTTACTGCTGAATGCTATGAGGATATTTTATGATGTAAGTTTGAGGCTGCTGTTTTGGTAGATTGGTAAATTGCTGTTTTGGTTATAATTTTGTTGTAAGAAGTGGTCAGTAACTGGACTGAGTAGTAAGTTGTAAGAACTTCATACAACATCTCAACTCGTCTCAGAACAACTAGAACCACGTCAAAAAATGTCCTTAATCCATTCATGTGAATTTAAACTGAATTTTTTCACAAAGAAAGTCTACCACGTCTCAGAACAACTAGCACCACGTCTCAAAACACTAGAACCACGTCCAAAAATGTCTCCATCAAGACATGTGAATTTAAAATGTTTTTTCACAAAACATCTCAACTCGTCTCAGAACAACTAGAAACACGTCAAAAAATGTCCTTAATCCATTCATGTGAATTTAAACTTTTTTTTTCACAAAGTCAGTCCACCACATCTCAGAACAACTAGAACCACGTCAAAAACAACTAGTACCACGTCCATAAACGTCTACATCCAGACATGTCCACAACGTCTTCGCTGAGTCAACAACGTCTTAGAACAACTGCCGCAACGTCCAAAAAAACAACTATCGCAACGTCTACATCCAGGCATGTCTACAACGTCTCTTAACACTAGCACCACGTCCGAAACAACTAGCACCACGTCCAAAAACGTCTACATCCATACATGTAAAATTAAACTGATTTTTTCACAAATACAACTAGAACCACGTCAAAAACAAATAGCACTACGTCCAGAAACGTCCTCATCCATGCGTGTGAATGTAAACTTTTTTTTTTTTTACAAAGTCAGTCCACCATGTCTCAGAACAACTAGAACCACGTCAAAAACAACTAGCACCACGTCCATAAACGTCTACATCCAGGCATGTCCACAACGTCTTCGCTGAGTCAACAACGTCTTAGAACAACTGCCGCAAAGTCCAAAAAATAACTGTCGCAACGTCTACATCCAGGTATGTCTACAGCGTCTCCTAACACTAGCACCACGTCCGAAACAACTAGCACCACGTCCAAAACCGTTTACATCCATACATGTAAAATTAAACTGATTTTTTCACAAATATAACTAGAACCACGTCAAAAACAAATAGCACTACGTCCAGAAACGTCCTCATACATGCGTGTGAATGTAAACTTTTTTTTTTTACAATGTCAGTCCACCACGTCTCAGAACAACTAGAACCACGTCAAAAACAACTAGCACTACGTCCATAAACGTCTGCATCCAGGCATGTCCACAACGTCTTCGCTGAGTCAACAAAGTTTTAGAACAACTGCCGCAACGTCCAAAAAATAACTGTCGCAACGTCTACATCCAGGCATGTCTACAACGTCTCCTAACACTAGCACCACGTCCGAAACAACTAGCACTACGTCCAAAAATGTCTACATCCATACATGTAAAATTAAACTGATTTTTTCACAAATACAACTAGAACCACGTCAAAAACAAATAGCACTACGTCCAGAAACGTCCTCATACATGTGTGTGAATGTAAACTTTTTTTGTTTTACAAAGTCAGTCCACCACGTCTCAGAACAACTAGAACCACGTCAAAAATAATTAGCACTACGTCCATAAACGTCTGCATCCAGGCATGTCCATAACGTCTTCGCTGAGTCATTAACGTTTCAGAACAACTGTCGCAACGTCCAAAAAATAACTGTCGCAACGTCTACATCCAGGCATGTCTACAACGTCTCCTAACACTAGCACCACGTCCGAAACAACTAGCACCACGTCCAAAAACGTCTACATCCATACATGTAAAATTAAACTATTTTTTCACAAATACAACTAGAACCACGTCAAAAATTAAACTCATACAAGTGAAATGCTGCTCTTTTTTTGGGTTGAATATTACATTTCTGCAAATTACAATCAGTGCATAGGCTAAGCATATATCATTACATTTTTAGGGTCCTGTTTATCATAGGATACCATTCCACATATGTTACACATTCAAGGCAAATTAATTTATTACACCTATTCCGTAACATCTAGTGATATGAAAAATGCATCATTCTGCTCTCGAGGGAACTTTGCATTCCAAGCACCTATATTATGTTCATATAGGCTCTCCCATTGCTTGATCGCCAAATATAGTACTTGTGTTGCCACATCCCTTCCCTCCAACCGCGCAAGCCGCAGGTTTGATGTTGTATTGTATACTTGTCTCTTAGATGCATAATCTGCCGGATTTTTTTTAACAATACTGCTGA
This sequence comes from Knoxia roxburghii, assembly GCA_030378225.1. Lineage (NCBI taxonomy): Eukaryota > Viridiplantae > Streptophyta > Magnoliopsida > Gentianales > Rubiaceae > Knoxia > Knoxia roxburghii. The sequence continues at coordinate 34,440,148 of CM059420.1, read as the reverse complement.
AAATATTAGCCGGCTTCACGTTTGCCTCAGACATTTCCCGTATCGTCTGTCTAGATGCATCACTCAAGCCACTCGTCTGATGATATCCTTCCTTGTACACAGCTAAAGGATGATTGTGTGTACCCTTAAGTCCGCTGTTAGCAACTATCACCCACTCTCTCGAACTCCTGTAGCTTTGTGCAAAAAGTTCAAACGGGCAATCGCATAGCATCGATGTTGATGGACGCGGAATTTTATTTGGATCATGTTTTCTTGGTCTTCTACGCTCCCCACGACTGCACCTCAAAAGAATCCTGTTGGCTCCCTTGTGTGCAGAAATATTGATTGTAAACCCAAGACTTATAGATACACCCTTTGCCCAATGAATAGCAGCGGCAACAGATTCAAATACCAATCCTTTCTGAAAATGACTGCTATAGTCAACACCGTCACCAATGTTCGGCACATCATCAAAACTGACATTACATTCTGTTGATTGACGGTATTGAAATGATTCTGGAAAACCCTACAATAATTAAGGACAACGTTTGACTAATTAATATATATATATATATATATATGAATGTGGGCAATAACAATATTCAAACAAAGTTGACACATACCTCATTTGATTGATGTTCATCTTCTACAACTGGTGTAGTGTCGTGACGTATTTCGTTGTTGTTACCATCATCCGGTACCTCCTTATTATATTTAAATTAAACATGAATATAAAAGGTTAAGTAATACATAAAAATTACAAAACAATCTAAACATTAAATACGTACCAGATTGTTTAAATTAACTCCACCTTCGGTTTGCTGGTATTGCTCGTATTCAGGGCATTCATCCTTAGCATGCCCATAGTATGGACAATAATCGCATTTTAGTGAAAGTCGCGGACAGTCGTTTGATTTATGATTATTACTATGACAATGTTGACATTCTTCCTATGTTTTTTCACAAAAATCGATGTCAACAATACCAACATTTATATTTAATCAATTCAATAAAATTAATATAATAATAACGTGATTATATTAACAAATTTAAAATAATGATTTTAATTTTCATACCCAATCATCGAATATGTTCCAACCACTGTCGTCCCAACCACTGTCCATCCTGTACCAAATTTCCAATTTTATATAATAATAATATGCACAACAAAGGAATTGTTTGGACTAACACCAAATTAGCTGCAAATTTAAGTACCACATTAGAAAAACATTATTTCACTAACTCAAAAAAAACTCACCAACATTTCAAATATAAACCTTCAGCATCAAATATACATCAGTATAATTCATAAACACCTTACCTTCTTAAAATATCGGCAAATCTACAAATTAATACACAATTTCCTGCAACCATGTAATAAAAATATTATAGATTACTGCAAATACAGATTAAAATAACAAATTATAGATTTCTATATATGAGTAAAATTTAAATTGAACTCCATATTCCTATACAGCACCACCGCCGTCCGTCGATCTTTCAGATGCAACGTCCGCTTCCCAGACCCATTCTCACCATATCTTCAAACTTTGCAACCCAACATCCGCGATCCCCTGCCCTGCTCCGTCAATCCCCTGCGACACCAACCGATGACACCCCGTCCGCAATGCCAGCCCCGACTCACCGGCGAAACAACCCAGCAACACAACAATTTTGCAGCAGGTCAATAAGTATCCACAACTCAATAATTTTGCAGCATACCACAAACCAACTCACAAATGAACCAAGCACCTCACTTCTATTTAATACCGGTAAAGGATTCCAATTAAATTCTGAAATACTCCAGACACACTACTTTACGCCTAATCAATCAATCTTTCATAGCAGAGGAATCTTTTATGTAGCAAATATCTCCATAATGCCGGATCACGGGGGTGATAGAGAAAAAGGAAAGGAAAAGAGAGAAGTGCACCCGTGAAATTCGAATCTTTTCTGCAGCATCCTCCAAATTTTTGCTACAGTCAACCACGTCTCCAAATCTTTTCTGCACCATATAAATTATGAACCGAACCAAATAAGCATATTCGGTTTTCAGTTTTTGGTTCGGTTATACAATTAACCCAAATAAGAGTGATTTTTTTTCCATAAAGACAGTAAACCACGTCTCATAACACTAGCACCACGTCAAAAACAACTAGCACCGCGTCCAGAAACGTCTGCATCCATGCATGTGAATTTAAGCTATTTTTTAAAAAAAAACAGTCCACCACGTCTCAGAACAACTAGCACCACGTCCAAAAACGTCTACATCCATGTGTGTGAATTTAAGCTGATTTTTTTTCACAAAGACAGTCAACCACGTCTCATAACACTATAACCACGTCAAAAAAAAATAGAACCACGTCCAGAAACGTCTACATCTATTCATGTGAATTTGAACTGATTTTTTCACAAAAACAACTAGCACTACGTCCAGAAACGTCTACATCTAAGCATGTGAATTTAAGCTGATTTTTTTTTTCACACAGACACTGAACCACGTCTAATAACAGTAGCACCACGTCAAAAACAACTAGCACTACATCCAGAAACGTCTACATCTAAGCATGTGAATTTAAGCTGATTTTTTTTTTACACAGACACTGAACCACGTCTAATAACACCAGCACCACGTCAAAAACAACTAGCACTACGTCCAGAAACGTCTACATCTAAGCATGTGAATTTAAGCTGATTTTTTTGTTCACACAGACACTGAACCACGTCTAATAACACTATCACCACGTCAAAAACAACTAGCACTACGTCCAGAAACGTCTACATCCAAGCATGTGAATTTAAGCTGATTTTTTTTCCGCAAAGACAGTGAACCACGTCTCATAACACCAGCACCACGTCAAAAGCAACTAGCACCACGTCCAGAAACGTCTACATCCAAGCATGTGAATTTAAGCTGATTTTTTTTCATAAAGACAGTGAACCACGTCTCATAACAATAGAACCACGTCAAAAACAACTCGAACCACGTCCAGAAACGTCTACATCCATGTGTGTGAATTTAAGCTTATGTTTTTTCCACAAAGACAGTCAACCACATCTCATAACACTAGAACTACGTCAAAAACAACTAGAACCACATCCAGAAACGTCTACATCCATTCATGTGAATTTGAACTGATTTTTTTCACAAAAATAGCCCACCACGTCACAAAACAACTAGAACCACGTCCAGAAACGTCTACATCTATGAAGGGCATTTTCAAGTGTATAACTTTCTTAATACATGAAGGGAGTTTTTGGAAATTTATTACTTTTTTTGGTGCTACAATTAGTATATTTGTGCTACAAATAGTAAGATCTATAATGCACACCCCTACTCTGAACAACCTTTTCTCCTGCACCCTCCGCACCTGTGTGTAATTATGGCGCCGAAGAAGGAGCGCCGAACTATGCAGGTCATCCGACCTTCGCAGCAACCGAAATCTTCTCGGCGAACGATCTTCGAGCTCCGAACGCTGTGGGCGAACTCTGGGCAGCGGCAAAGCCTAGTCCTGGCAGCGGCGAACTATTGGCAGCGGCGAAACCGAAGTCCTAGCCACGGCGAAGTATTGGCAGCGACGAAGCTGATTCTACGCAGCGGCGAATCCCATTCTTTGCAGCGGCGAAACCGATTCTAGGCAGCGGCGAATTGTGGGCGAATTGTTGGCTGCACCGAATTGTAGGCTGTGGCGAATTGTTGGAAACCAAGGATTGCAGAAATTTAGGGCTCATAAATTGGATTGCAGCAATTAAGGACTCTAAAATTAGGGGATAAAAATTAAGGACTCATAAATTGGATTGCAGCAATTAAGGACTCTAAAATTGGATTGCAGCAAATTAGGGGATAAAAATTGTTTAATGTTGCAGCAATATTATAAAATATTTTAATAAAAATTACTATTTCAATATTTATATTTTAATATTTAAATTATTTAAATATAATATTTGAAGGTTATATTAGTAAATTAGCTTGGGGAGGTAATAAAAATTAGGGCGGTAAACTAGGACGGTAAACTGAGGCGGTAATTAGTAAAACCAAGGACAATTTCGTCAAATTACAAGTCTACCGCCCCAGTTTTTGGGCCGGTAACTAGTAATCCCCTTTTTAGATTTTAAGGTGTAAGGGTATTGACTGCAGATTTTTCCTGCGAATTTTCAAGCAGAGAATGAATTACAAGGCCACTAGTGTTATGTCTTCTCAATGATCCCATTGGTGCTTCTCTAAATTGCCTAATCTGAATTAAGCACTTAATTTGATTGTTTTGCCTGAATTGTTTTATGAAACTTAATGTACTTGTATCTGCCTAGCTAATGTTGTCACTTGTATGTTTGGTTATCTAGGACAAAAAATTCTATTAGCGATTACCCTATTAATTCTTTTTGTTTCTTTTATAGGGAGGTAAGAAGTAAAGGCGTGTTTGAATGTTCTGGTTTGCTGTAGGGACTACAGCTGCATGCTTCCTGCTTGCCATTTCTTTCCTATAAAGCTAGTAATGGCGCGACAATGAGAATATGCATGTACTTGATTGTTGTGCTTTGAGCTGTCGTGGTGGCTTTTTCTTGTCAAGAAATTTATAAGATCATTCGAGCCCCTATTGTTGAGATAGAAAGCATTATTCGTTAGAACTCTCAAACTTTAATTTGAGCTGACAAAAACATTATTCGTTGCAACTCATAAACGTTCTCACGTCAAAGCCAACCATGTTGAAGAATTGCCAAAATATATACAGCATAATTGTAACTTAAATGAACAGGCACTGTATAAAGAATCATGCTAACAGCTTGAAAGTTTAGAAGTCGTCCTAAAGGCCTGAAATGAAAAATTTTACTGAAAATACATTGACATCAATAGTCTACTGAAGATACATTGACAATAGAAAATGCATACATTTGACATCAAAAAAATGCAGCAATTGAGGACCCAACTCCTCCTCCTAGAAATTGACCAGCTTCACGATCTCAAAGTTTGTCTCCTCCAAAACTTTTGTAAAAAGTATTCTAAACTTTCATCCCCTCGAACAAATGGTTCCTGTAATATGTACACCAATACACACACAATCCAAAATGGCAACATGAGGTTCTTCCTAGGTTTGAAAAACATGAAAACGATACTCAATGTGCAACATAAACTGTATCGAGTTGTCCATAACTAACCAAGAATAATCCCTTGGGCACCTCTGTAATATGAGCTATGTAACCCGTTTTGCTTTGTATTGAGCTGTCTTTTTTTTGTTTTGTATTCATGTTATTAATTTAGCCAACTTACACATATTGAACAAACTATTTACATGTATATAAGTAGTTAGAAGCTGCTGCTGTAAGGATCTTTAGAAAGCAATGAAAATCTGAAATTTCACCTCTTCCTTTTTTTTTTTCCTCTGCAGTTCCAAATTGTTCTTGTTTTTTACTGAATTTCCAGTAAATTAACACAAGCAACCCTATATATCGTGCATCTAAGACTTTGTGATCAAGTTCTACAGGTGAAACCCTGAGCCTTGAGACTTGATACCTTATTCGGACTAATATTGTATCAAACTTGTACAATCAAAAGACAAATACTACAGTGAAGTATTCATCTAGGTTTGTTATCATTAATATAAACAAACCTCTATTAAGGGATTGATGAATCATAAAGCATGAATCAACAAGAGATTGGACAACAATATCCAAAACTAAACAGCAGCATGCATCTTATTATACATAATCTGAAGGCATTTGAAACCAACCCGATCAACTTCCTCCTACAGTTAATTTCAATTAAAGGATGAACTCACCAAAATGCATTTAAGCAAATAAAAATATAGCGCAAGCATTCATGACGCAATAAAGCGAATCTGCCATCAAAATAGTGTAGTATAGTGAAAATTTTTCAAAACCCGATTCACTGTATACATTGTACATTGTATAATTCATTCACCATCGCGATACCTTTATGCATCACACTTTCATATAAACTATACACTTGCATATACAAATGTACGGCATTTATCAAAAATTGAAAAACTTAATTTTTAAAAAAAAAAGACGTAGAAGAAGCAAGCTTTTACCAATGGTAGGCGAAAGATTTTCGGCGGAATTGCATATGACAGGGACGAGACGTCAGCTTTTACCGAGTCAGAGTCGCCAATGAACAATAAGAAACGAAAAGAAGATATTGCGTAGGAAGTTTGCAGTCTGAGAGGGTTTGTGACGGAATCTGAGTAAAAGGAAACGGATAAGAAAGTAAAAAGAAACGGAGGAGGAAACAAGATAACGGAAGTAAAAAAATTAAATAAGACAGGTGTCAAATTTTGATTGAAGGGATTAGGGAGTGAACTAGGAAAGGACCAGGAATCGCAAGCGGTCTTTATTTTACCTCATGAATGCAGTGTTTACTTGTTTTACATTATAGGATAATTATCAATCCGGATAGGATAATAATAAGGATATCAACAAAAAGATTTAATGATTGAGTGAGACTCATAATTATTTATATATATATATATATATTCTTAGTATAATGTCGCTTAAAAAATATATCGCTAAATTCTGACTATATCATGTTGAACCAACTTAAATCACTTCCACAGGAGGTCAGGAAGTCTTGTCACTCCTAATCCTTCCTTGAGAAGTAATGCAGCCAAACAATCAAAAGCAAAATTGTCTTCACCTAAATATATTAAACCCTTGCTATCCAATCTCTCTATTTGATTATACGTAACTCTCCCTCCATTGACTAAAGTCTCCACCAATAAGTCAAGACTCATAGGTCAATAGTCCCCAACTATCAACCTTCTCCTACCAGTGCTATCTGGGATCTAATCTAGAAACAATAGAGATTTCAACTGAATTAAACAAGGAAGATGGTGATGACATAGTTAGAATTTGAGTAAGGCTGAAAGAAGAAGATGATGGCGTGAATTACCTTATGGTAATTCTGGTCATCGTTAAGTGGTATCCGTGGAAAGAAAAATAATTTCAAAAAATGAGTAAAATAAATAAATATATAAATATATATATATATGTGTATAATTATGAACAAATTCTATTATATTATTATCTTGTTATGAGAATATGTTATTCACTAAGTAAAATAATTGTTTCAGAATTTAAATATTTTTTAATTAAACTTTTTGTGCATAAATTTTTTCCATATGGGAGCTTCATTATCAGTGTTGATCGGGATTTTAAAATTTATGTAATATAACTATCTTAGTTCAATTGAAAGAACTTATGATGATATGATGATAAGGTTTCATGTTTTATAACCACAACTTGAAAAGAATCGATAAATAAAAAAGAATGTTGAGTTGGGCTGCTAACTTTTTGGTTGAATTAGGCCCCTTAAGATCCGATTATGCTCTTGCTAATTCAACAGCTAATTACCATGCTGGGCTATTTGAGAGTGATATTGATGATAATATGTTACCATAATAGAACCCCTACTTCGAAAACGCCATCTCATTGGTACAAGATCATCCATATTAGGAACTGTAATTTCATGAGATTCAAAAAATTGAGTGATTTTTTCAAGCAGAATAACCCATCCATTGTCCCATCCTTTTTGTAACAATGCTTTGGTAGCAACTAATAAATTCATTGCATTTACAATATGTTGATCCTTCTGTTGCAAAGCATTTCGCAACTAAATTGGGTTCACTCAATGGAGATTTAAAAAATAATGAACCATATAACCTCAAGCATAAGGAAACAACAATCCACATCAATCCATAGCATAATTCAATTAATAAACCATAAATAAATAATAAAATATCAAGTTCATGAGCCCAAACCCAAGATTAGCCAACAAAGACTTTCATATTAAGCACAAATTAAAAGGAATTAACCATACAAAACATAAAAAGTTTAGAGATTTAGTTGCATTCCCCGTTGAAGAGGCGAAATCCACAAGCTTTAGGCCTAATTCTAAGTATTCCTCTTGAATTGCTCCCAAAATGATATCGAGGAACTAGAAAAAATGGAAAAACTTATAAAGGATTCTAATTATTTAGAGTCAAACTGTCAGCAAAAGCTATATGATGATAAATAATTTGGGCTATTTATAGTACAAGGTTGAAGAAACAGTTGGTATATAGTACTACTAGGAGTGAACAAAAATGCAGTACTCCTAGCAAAAAAAAAAAAAAGAAAAGAAAAAAAGACGAAACCCGAAAACATGGACGGTGTTTTAACGCGCCTAACCTCCCCTAAGTTGCAGGCCTATGCGTCCAATTTACATCATAGAAAAAATCCCGCGGATCTCATCAAAATTAAATTTCAAATTTTTGTTGGGTTTCGGGTTGTACGGACTTTACACAAAGAAGGAACAAAACTAATGGAAACTGAAGGGTTGGGAATTTATTTTCCATTCGAAGAAGCTGCAGCCCTTCTGAAACACTCCGCGCGACCCACGAGTTTCGAAAAAATAGCAAGCATTAATAGCACGATCGTTCGTCCAACCGAGCAACTTGAACAACAAAAGACTACCAGCAGAAGGCTATTCGACTCAGATTTTCAGTGGGGGAAGCAAAAAAATCGATCAAACCATAAGAAAATGGTTAGGGTTAAGCTAGTTACGAGTGAAGCAGAAGCCCAAAAAATTGAAAGCAGCATGAAAGGTATGTTTATAACAAATTTAGAAGTAATATTTGCAGTTTAGGGTTACTAGATATTGTTCATAATGGTGGTATTTTATTTGTTTTTGTATACAAAACGCAACACAGTTGGGAGGACTGAAAATATTCTTGGTGTAAAGAGACCGAGCAAGGAAATCGGCGGTGAAAAATCAGACAAACAAGTTTCGAAGAGTAAGTTTTTTGTAGTACATTGTTGTGTAAAATACTTTTTTCTCATGTAAACTCCCTTATATTGATTTCTCAGTAATTTCGGGTTAAAATCATGGTCTGATCTGGTTATGTAAACTGCTGGTTGTTTATGTAAAGTGTTGATATGTTTGTGTAAAGTACTGTTTTCTGATGTAAAGTCCTTTTTTTTGGTTGTAGAGTAGTGTTCGTAAGACTAGAATGCTCATAATTCTAGTAAAATCATCGTCTGATTTGCTTATGTAAAATATTGGTTGTTTATGTAAACTACTGGTAACTTATGTAAAGTGTTGTTTTGCTTGTTTATGTAAACTGTTTTCTCATGTGAAGACCCTTTTTTGGTTGTAAATAGTTCTTTCGAATACTAGAATGCTCATAATTCAGGTAAAATCATCGTCTGATCTGCTTATGTAAACTGCTGGTAACTTATGTAAAGTGCTATTTTATTTGTTTATGTAAACTGTTTTCTCATGTGAAGACCATTTTTTGTTGTAAATAGTTCTTTCGAATACTAGAATGCTCATAATTCAGGTAAAATCATCGTTTGATCTGCTTATGTGAACTGCTAATAACTTATGTAAAGTGCTGTTTTGCTTGTTTATGTAAACTGTTTTCTCATGTGAAGACCCTTTTTTGGTTGTAAATAGTTCTTTCGAATACTAGAATGCTCATAATTCAGGTAAAATCATCATCTGATCTGCTTATGTAAACTACTGGTAACTTATGTAAAGTGTTGTTTTGCTTTTTTATGTAAATTGTTTTCCCATGTGAAGACCCTTTTTTGGTTGTAAATAGTTCTTTCGAATACTAGAATACTCATAATTCAGGTAAAATCATTGTCTGATCTGCTTATGTAAACTGCTGGTAACTTATGTAAAGTGTTGTTTTGCTTGCTTATGTAAACTGTTTTCTCATGTGAAGACCCTTTTTTGGTTGTAAATAGTTCTTTCGAATACTAGAATGCTCATAATTCAGGTAAAATCATCGTCTGATCTGCTTATGTAAACTACTGGTATCTTATGTAAAGTGTTGTTTTCCTTGTTTATGTAAACTGTTTTCTCATGTGAAGACTCTTTTTTTGGTTGTAAATAGCTCTTTCTAATACTAGAATGCTCATAATTCGGATAAAATCATCGTCTGATCTGCTTATATAAACTACTGGTAACTTATGTAAAGTGCTGTTTTGCTTGTGTAAAGTACTGCTTTATATTGTAAATTCCTTTTTTTTTTTGGTTGTAGAATGGTGTTCGTAAGACTATAATGCTCATAATTCCTGTAAAATCATCGTCTGATCTGCGTATGTAAACTACTGGTTTGTTTATGTAAAGTGCTGTTTTGCTTGTGTAAAGTACTGCTTTATATTGTGAATTCCCTTTTTTTAGTTGTAAATAGTTGTTTCTAAGACTAGAATGCTCATAATTTGAGATTAATCATCCTCTGATCTGATTATGTAAACTACTGGTTTTTTATGTAAAGTGATTTTGCCCTCGTTGATGCGGTTTCAGGCAAAAGAAAGAAGATCGTTGAAGCGGATTCAGACAATGATTTTGAGGAAAGAATGACTTTCAAAAAATTGCAGAAGCTGAAAAAAAGAAAGGATAACACCGAGGCAAGAAAAAAAAAGAAAAATGATAATAAAAAGAAAGAGGGAGAGCTTGTCATTCAAATCTTTCAGCAAAGGACCTAGAGACGTAATGAAGATGCGCAATTGGCATGTTTGGAAGAATCTACAGGATACCAAGGGGAAGCCTCAACAAAAAAATCATTCCAGTCAAGAATCTTTGCTGCTGGAATATCTTCACTGCTCGCGGAGCTCAGTGAAGCGCAGAGGGAGCAGCTGACGAATGTGGGGCTGGGCTGTCTGTTCCACATCAACTATGGGAGGTTTCCGAATTCGTTCGGCCATTACTTAATCTCAAACATCAATACTAACAGCAGCACTTTGGAGTTGGATGCAGGCACAATTCCAATTACAGAAGCTGATGTCGAGTCAGTAATGGGATTTCCTAGTGGGGAAATAGATGTGGAGGAATATACCAGGAAAGATCATACATCTTGAGTGTATATAAAAAACAAGAAAAAGTGGGATCTCAGGCACCCTGTTCCACAAAACAAGACGATAATATCAGCAACAAGCCTATCTGATTACATCAAGAGCCACAAGGACGCTGGCCTAGAATTCCTTCAGGATTTCTTGATATTCATGTTGTCCACGATCATTCACAGCAATGGCACTAATACCGTTCAATACTGATATCTGAAATCATTCAGGTCGGCAGAGAATATCATGAAACTGAATTGGCGAAAATACGTCCTTGCTCGCTTGATGGAGAGTATACGAGAATGGAGAAAGCATCCTAGAGGCCAATTCACAGGGCCTCTTACATTCGTTGTGGTATTACTTTCAGTTTACATATCTTGTTCAGTTTACATAACTTGTTCAGTTTACATATCTTGTTCAGTTTATATATCTTGTTCAGTTTACATATATTGTTCATTTTACATATCTTGTTCAGTTTACATATATTGTTCAGTTATGTAAACTTGAGCTTTACATCATGCATTTTAATTTGTTCATAATAGAAAACTGATATTTTTTCGCACTATCACAGTTGTTGTTTGCTGATAGGCATGGGTATTCCGCTGTAAATACCAATAATCGCCTTGTCCCGACAATCCAAAATTGGCCCCAAAGCAAGTTGATGGAGCTTGCACAGCGAAACAAACTCTGGGGAAAGGGCACAATAAGAGAACGCCCTAAAGAGGATGATGACTTTTATGAGGTTTGTATTTAACATTACTTTTATAGCATTATGCAACATTACTTTACACAAAATCTAAGCATTTTTCCATATCATGTTGGCAGGTTGATGAAAGTGAATCATCCCCTGATGGAGGGGATGACACAGATGAGGATGAAGCAACCGAGGTAGAGGAAGAAGCTGCGGATGAAACCTCCGCTGAAGAAGAAGATTCGGATGACGAATCCGCAGAGCAAGGACCTACGGATGAAGAATCTCCTCATGAAGCTGAGGATAAAGCTGGGAAGACAAGTATACATGAATCTAGTTTACGTGAATCAAGTTTACACAAACTTTTATGTAAAGTGTGATCTACCATTCAAATAATATTTCTGCAATTAATACAGTTGTGGCAGGAACCAGCACACATGGAAGTGATCATTGAAGAGGAGGGAGTTGAAATTCAAAAGCAAGCTGATGGTGATGAAGCTGAGGAAGCTGAAGGATCTGAGGATGAGGATGAGGAAGCTGAGGAAGATGAGGAAGCTGAGCCAGTAAAAGGGGATGACTGTGCTGCAAATATTGCTTCAATTGTTTCAGATATGATCATATCACTTATGGAAGAGGGCAACCCTTCTGCGTCAACAAAACAAGATGGACAGGTAAATATCATACTCAATGTAGTTTACAGTATTTTTTGGAATAAAACACTTCATGTGAGAAATGCAATGTGTCTACAGGATGACGATGAGCTCCTGTCAAATTTTCTAGAAATGTACATTCAATTGGGTAAATATAGTAGATCATTCATAGACTACTTGGCAAGAATGAGGGCTTCAAAGACCCCGGATTTGGGTACATTACAAACAATCCTGGAAGATGTTCAAGGTGTAATAAATGACCTCCAGAAAGTAGTGGACAATGAGGAGGAGCAAGCTGAACAGAAAGCGGAGCATAATACTGGATAAGTTTTTGTTAAGTACTTTTCATTATGATTTCTTTATGTAAAATCATAGTCTGATATACTTGATAAGTCCCTTTTTCGTGTAAAATCATAGTCTGATATGCTTATGTAAACTACTGGTTATTTATGTCAAGTGTTTTCATGCTTGTGTAAAGTACTTTTTTGTCATGTGAAATCCATTTTTGGGTTGTAAATTGGTGTTCCCTAAGACTAGAATGCTCATAATTCGTGTTTAATAATCTTATCATATGCTTATGTAAACTTCTGATTGTTAATGTAAAGTGCTGTTGATATATATAAAGTACCGATTATATTTGTAAAATGCTCTTCCTATGTAAAGTGCCCTTTGTTTAAACTACTGTTATTGCAAAATAATTCTAATAATGTTTTGCTTATGTATGGAGCAAAACCAGGGTGCAAATCCCGTAGGGGTGGAAACTGCAGAAACTGAAAAAACACCACCAGTAAACAAAATACCAGCAGTGGACAATGCGGAGAAGAAAGCTGAAGAGAAAGTGGTAAGAATAATACTGGATAGATTTATGATAAGTACTATTCATTCTGATTTCTTTATGTAAAGTACTGACATGTTTGTGTAAAGTACTGTTTTCTCATGTAAAGTCCCTTTTTTAGTTCTAAATTGTTGTTCCAAAGACTGGAATGCTCATAATTCGTGATTGATAATCTTCTGATCTGGTTATGTAAACTACTGGTTATTTATGTAAAGTGCTGATTTGAGTAGTTATAAACTAAGAGTTATATCTATAAATGCTCTTCCGATGTAAAGTGACCTTTGTGTAAAGTACTGTTATTGCTAATATGTTGGTATGTTGGTGTTCTCAATCATTTGCAAATTAATTAAATTAATGTTTTGCTTATGTTTGGAGGAAAACCAGGGTGCAAATCCCTTGGGGGTGGAACCTTCAGAAACTGAAAAAACACCGGCGGCAAACAAAATACCAGCTGGAGATGTATTTCATGTAAAATCATGTAAATTTATTATTTTAGATTGCACATCTTTGTGGAATAACTTTCAATGATTAAATAATAACAACTTGCAGCCAACAGACACACCAGACACTCAGTTGTTAAAGCAAATGTGCATGTTGGCTGATCTTGTAGAGAAAAGCTTTGGACAGGCGCCCATTCCAATTAAGAAAAGGACGCCAATGACTCCAACTTTTGATCTAGGCTTTTCACAACTAACGCCAGTGTGTTTGATTCATAAATTTCAGGAAACTGAGAAAGATAAAACGGCCGATACGCATGGAGCAAATGCCTTGGTACATGCATCCATGCAAGATGTTCATACCGACTTATTTAGGAGACTTGACTTCGCTGATCAACCATTGCTTGCGGACGAGCCTGACTTTGAGTAAGTATTCTTATCATCTCCCATTTGGTGTAATTAAACATTGAATATAGATTAAACAATTTGAATCCAACATTTCAGCGTGATCATGGGGGATCCGGATAACACAGAGGAGGTAGCTGCATTCCGTCCCAACAGGGCACATCGAGCAGTTAAAAAACCAAGGAAATTGCTGTCTCCTTACATCACCAGCTGGAGGAAGGATACACTTGCAAGAATCTCGGAGAATGAGAGGATAGTCAATGACTATGCACTTTTGCCTGCGGAAGCAAGCAAGGGCAGGTCGAACTAGTAAGTGTTCTTGACCTACATGTATTTTACATAAATCTATTTTACTTAAGTCATTTTACATAAAGGTTTATCAAAACAAGTTTACATAAATGTGATTTACATAAACACAGTTTAGATAACTAACTTTACATAACATATTTTACACAAAGTCAGTTTACATAAGTCTATTTTATATAACACTTGTCAGCGAGCAACTATTTGGTGAGGAAGGCAATCTTACCATAGACCGGGAACAGATGTCCAACATAGTTTGGGGTGAATGGTTGGATACGGCCATCATTGATTGTTAGTCGTATCACTTGAACATGGTCAAAAATTTGAAACAAATTGAGAAACCTTCTAGGTTTTTCTGCCAGTCCAGTTTTCTGTGAGTTAATACTTACACGCTACTTTACATCACTTGGCCTGATACGATTGGTTGATAGCCTCTCTATTTAACATTTCAAATTATGCAGCTCATAGTGAAAGACATAGGAATGACACCAGGAAAGAACAAAACATGTATGCACAGATTTTCAGAACAGATGACAACAGAATTATGGTTCTTGAAGAAAACCGAAAATACTTTTCAGTCGTCCATGGTAATGAGTACCACGATTCCCATAGTTTACATTACATTTTTTTTTAAAAAAAAAAACTCATTTTTATGTATACATATAATGAAGGTGTTCTTCCCCATCCACCTAGATAGCCATTATGTGTTGGTGTGCATCAACAGCAATGAAAAACAGGTGGTACTGATTGACAACGCACGCGGAGAAACGGTATCCTACGGTGGTCTTCCAAAGAAACTAGTAAGTACAATATAACATAATAATGTACAATTTACAACATTGTAGACTTCATTTTAAACAAAACCTTATCTAAAATGCTGCAGGTGTACTACTTCCAAGACTGGACATCAGATACACCTTGGGCTAAACACTATGAGAAATGCTACCGTTGGAAGTGGACCTAAGCTGACATTGCATGGAAAAACCCTGACGGATTCAATTGTGGCCTCTACGTCATGCGGCATATGGAGCTTTATCATGGGCAACAAGTTTTCAACTATGACCATGACTTGATTGCTGCGAAGGACAATCCTGAGATCCTGAAGACGTTGAGGGTGAAGTACCTGTTTAACTTGCTAATGTCACCACACAATACCCTCCTGGTTTCGCTCAAGAGAAAGATATCTGAATTTTACTACAAAAACAAATATTCGAATGATAACTAACTATCTTCATGTGAACGAATTTATATTTGTTGTTGCTGTTTTTAACATTAACTTACAGTTTATGTAAACTTAAGTTTACATAAGGGAGATCAGAAATAGATCAATAATTACAGTTTACATAAAGAGATCACTACTTTAAGTTTGATAAGCATATCAAAAAAATCAGTTTACATAAGGATAACAGAAAATATCAGTTTATATAAGGATAGCAGAAAATATCAGTTTACATAAGGATATCAGAAAATATCAGTTTACATAAGGATAGCAGAAAATATCAGTTTACATAAGGATATCAGAAAAATATCAGAAAATATCAGTTTACACAAGGATAGCAGAAAATATCAGTTTACATAAGGATATCAGAACTTTAAGTTTACATTACGAGATCAGAACCTTCAGTTTACATAACGAGAACAATACTTTTAGTTTACATAACGAGATCAGAAAATATCAATTTACATAACGAGAACAATACTTTTAGTTTACATAACGAGATCAAAAAATATCAGTTTACATAATGATATCAGAACCGTCAGTTTACATAAGGAGATTAGAACTTTAAGTTTACATTACAAGATCGGAACCCTCAGTTTACATAACGAGAACAATACTTTTAGTTTACATAACGAGATCAGAAAATATCAGTTTACATAAGGATATCAAAACCGTCAGTTTACATAAGGAGACCAGAACTTTAAATTTACATTACGAGATCAGAACCCTTAGTTTACATAACGAGATCAGAACATTAAGTTTACATAACGAGATAAAAAATATCAGTTTATATAAGGATATCAGAACCGTCAGTTTACATAAGGAGACCATAACTTTAAGTTTACATTACGAGATCAAAACCCTTAGTTTACATAAGGAGACCAGAACTTCAAGTTTACATTACTAGATCACAACATTAAGTTTACAACATCATTATAAAACAGGAAGACAACACTTTACACCAACAATCATGATTTTATATCTAAGTTACTTTTAATCCTTCTTTTTCCTTTGATGTTTCAATCTAGCTTTGTGCACCCTCTTCTCAACTGTACTTTTAAAACGAACATTCCGCACATCTTTTGCCCTCCTAGAAGTGGGGTCTCTAATCTTCTTCGATGAAGGCAATTCAAAATTCTCATCAAAAATATCAGCTTGGGCAGCAAGTGCATCTTTGGCTTTCACATAGTACTCGTCCAAAATACTGCGACCAATCTCACTAGTATGCGATAATCTAATTAAATCAAAATACCTTCTACTAGCATCTGCCCTCCACAAAAATGGTGAAAAAATTGACGGCGAACACATCGACACTTCTGAAACACTAGACTTTCCACAACGGGAAATTGAAGATGCTTTTGTCCACCTATCGAGGCTATACATTTGTGGAATTTTCTGCAAAAAGGGCAAAAAAAAAAAAAAAAAGGAAAACCAGATTAGTTATGTTGTTTTATATCAGTTTTAACTAGTTTACATAATTGACACATGCACATATAGAATACCGTAAAATTGTTCTGAAAAAGGATACGGAGGCAATGTGAACATAGATTCTCAACTTCAGAAAACTTCTTGCATGAACAATTTACAGAATAATCATTGTCATCGTAAATAACAACGTGCCGGAATATGGGATCATCCTCATCTTCTTTTGGAATCCAAACTTCAAACACATATAAACCATTTGATTTGGACTTCTGCTCCATCTTTAATTCCAGCATATTAAGGTATTGCTTCTCAAAATATGTGTACATCTCAAGTGTGTACACTTCACGGGCATGCCTCAACATTAGACTTTGTTTAACAGGCACGTCAACCTTCCCATAGAAGCACCTATGGTCTTCACAAGCAGCTTGATATCGCTATCCAGAACAACATCAACAAATTGATGGTAAAAATCACATAATGTTGAAGTTTTGGACAATCTTCGAGAAATAGAGTGATTTGTACTCTCACTCCTCTGGGAAGATAATGTTCCACCAGAAAAATAATCTTGCTGAATGCAGGACACCACTTCTCCCTTGATTCGTAAGTTTTTATCAATCACTCATTGTCTGCGCATCCATATTTTTGTTCCATCCTGAAAACACATCAAAATGTTGTAAGATTATGTCAACTTATGTAAACTGACAGTTTATGTAAACTCAATATTTATGTAAACTAACAGATGACATATACATTTTTGTAAACTGATAGTTTACAACAGTCGTTTATGTAAAAATGAACAAGTCCAATCATTTTCTTCTTCCAGTGGTAATTAAATTCGTCAACGGTGTCCACTTTGGCGAGCAATCTATAAAACAACTCACGGAAACCTTCCTGCTGTTTGAGAAAACCAAGTTTGCTCTCGGAGTTTTTTATGATATGCCAAATGCAAAGACGATGCCGTGAATCAGAAATATCTCTTGAATCGCCCTTCTCATGGATGCTGATTGATCACTCATTACAGTTATCAGATGCTTATTGTCCATCGACCTCAAGAATGTAAAAAATAACCAAACAAATGATTCAACTCTCTCGTCCTTCATAAAACCAATTCCATACATCACATTATTCCTGTGGTTGTCCAATCCGATAAATGGACCACATATCAAATCATATTTGTTTGTACAATACGTGGTGTCATGGATCAAAAAATCACCAAACAGCTTGTAATCACTCTTCATTTGACCATCTCTCCAAAAAATATTTTTTAGACAAGACTCATTGTCCAATTCAAAATCAAAGAAAAAACCTTCTTCGACAGCAGCCCTGTATTTCAATATCTCAATCAAAGCATTGGAATCACTGCCATCAATGTATTTTCTTTTTTCTATTTCCAGCTCGTTGTATACATCCCTTTGTGTAAAACCTATGTTTGATCAACCTCCATCCTACATAACATCATAATTCTTTACCGGATATAACTTCGCAGTTTACATAAACAAAATGGTACTTTACACAAGTTATATCAGTACTGATATATTCTGTTTATGAAAACTTGTAGTTTACATAAACATTTATGTAAACTTGTACTTTACATAAATGTTGATGCAAACTACCAGTTTACATGAACGTTTATGTAAACTGATATTTTACAAAAACGTTTATGTAAACTTGTAGTTTACATAAAGTGGTAGTATGTTTATGTAAACTTGTAGTTTACATAAACATGTGAACATGCTACCACTTTACACAAACATAACAGTACGATCGTTGTATGCAAATAAAAGCATTTTACACTAACAAAACTAACCTCTTTATAAAGGAGCTTGTAACTATCACGAACAGATATCCCCGCAGATTTCATTGCATGGAAAAAATCAATAGATGGTCTGGACAGCTTCCTGTGCGAACGTAACAAATGTCTTTCATTTTCCGGGCACATAACGTGATTATGCTTTCGAACATGCTTTGTCACGACCCATAAACCATCTTCCGGTCTCATTTTAATTTTAATACAAGCCAAACAATCAGAACGACTATCAAGCTTGGTAAATATTTGGTCTATCTTACAATTCTCCTTATTCTTACCATATTTACAGCAAACAATTTTCCTCCAATATCTCGTTCCGTCACTTCTCTTTCTATCTTTATCTAAACGAACACCAAAACCAAGATCCCAAGCATATGAATTATAAAGTTCATAAGCTTTCTCCTCACTCTCGGATGTTCTATCGACAAGAGAAGGCATTGTTTCATCATCCACTGGTTCCGAATCTGAAACGAATAAAGAAAAGTGGAAGTTTGCATCAAATCCATATTAATTAAAGACAAAAAAAATATACGATAAACAATAACCTACCACAACATATTACTTGCACGTTAGAACGATATCCGGCACTATTACAAACACCTAAACCACCTTCAATGAAATTAGCTATTGCCCCCATTGTCGAGTTTACAAAAGCACAAAAGGCAAGTTTACATAAATTATCGTGCCTTTAAGACAGCCTGATCGGAATTTCAAAATTTGCAACACTATCAAGATGAACATGATGATATATACCAAATTTGAATCTCGATAATCACCCCCTGTCATCATTATTTGTCCGTTGGGCAACATAATGGACCAAAAAATAAAACTTTGAAGGATGCTCCCGTCTTGTCCAACGAAGGTGAAAACATCTCCCGGCTTGTCGAATGCGCGGGAACCATTCTATCACTTCATGAGCATTTAATGCGCATTTAATGCGCATTTACACAAACACAATGCAAGTTTACATAAGCACACAGTCGACTTTACATAAGCACACACAGTCGAGTTTACATACGCGCACACAGTCGAGTTTACATAAGCGCACACAGTCGAGTTTGCATAAGCACACACAGTCGAATTTACATAAGCACACAGTCGAGTTTACATAAGCACACAGTCGAGTTTACATAAGCACACATGCTAGTTTACATAAGCACACAGTCGAGTTTACATAAGCACGCATTTGAGTTTACATAACACTGTAGTGCACTTCAACACACATTCAACTTTACACAAACACACAGTCGAGTTTACATAAACAAAAAAGGCGAGTTTATATAAACTATCGTCCCTTAAAACTGCCACAAATGGATACCACAATGATCGGAATATCAAAATTGGCAAAACTCTCAAGACGAACATTATGACATATACCAAATTTGAAATTCAAAATCATCGGCCGTCATCATTATTTGTCTGTTGGGCAACAAAATGGACCAAAAAATCATTTCAAGGATGCTCCCGTCTTGTCGAACGTCGGTGACGACCTTCCCGGCTTGTTGAACGCGAGTGAACCATTCTTTCCATTCAGCAGCATTAAATGTGCATTAAATGCGCCTGAAGGAAGAAAACAACATAAAGAACCCGGTTAAATTTCGGTTTTGCCTTCATTAACCCGGTTTTTTAGCAAAAAACCGGGTGGGAGTAAAACTCCCACTTTACTCCTAGAAGTATGTTATAATTTGCGGTTGAAGAAGGACTAAGTTACAATTTTTAAGAATTTGAAAGACATTCCTCGAGTGATAAGAATCTAAAGAGATATCTGGTGGAGTTAGCATTGTTCCATAATTTTACAAAATTTACGACTAAATATAAAGTTACATATGAAAAAACATAATAATAATTTTTTTGAATTCTAATTAATCTAAAATAAAAGGTTGTATTTTGTTCAAATAAAACTATTTTTATTAGATAAGACAATACTAATTTTAGCAAGAATTCAATGATATAATGTGATATACAATTGATCATTATATATTGTGACTGATTTTATTCCAAACAGGTAGGAATCGAATAGGTTAATAAAATACAATAGACAAGTATAAACTAAAACATAGCCAACCTTCAATCCTTGGCATAAACATTTGCCTCAATGATTCTGTAGGTATTATACTATTGACGTTCCCTTTTTTTCCTCCACTTTATATTTTCATTGCATCTGTATATGACTTTCCCTCCAATTCTCGAGCAAATAATCCTTTAAAATAATCAACCATAGAACTTCTTTTATACTTTGCTGGAGTTTCTGGGGTAACAAGGCTTGGTGCTGGACCAAAATCGCCCTCTAGATCTGGGGAAAAGAATGTTGCAATTGTAAGCCTTTCCTTCTCTGAACTTACAATTGCTCGATGCTCTACACTCTTGTATACTCCATTGCTCACAATCTGCCAACTCACATTGAACAATGTTACCCTTCAAATCCATTACTACCGAACAATGATCAAACCAGGGAGAATTAATGAAGAAAGCCCGAATTATTTGTTTGGTCCCTTATAATAAGGGGTGCGTCACTTTCGATCCCTATTAAATTTTGATCAATCAAAATAGTCTTGCTTGATCTTTTTACTGTCACTTTTAATCATTTTTAAAGAAAAAATTGAGGAGATAACGATTTAACTCATTTGACCGCTAGTCAAATTTACTTTTTTATTCAACCAAGATTTGTTCAATCTATTTTATGACTCAAGTTTACTTAATGTTTTATTCATTTAGATCGACTCACAACCCAAAACAACGGCTGAAATCTTAAATGAATTTAACATTAAGGAAGATCTAAATCTTAAAATGGATTGAACAAACTATGATTAAATAAAAAAAACTATGTTTGACTAGCTATTAAATGAGTTAGATAGTAAATCTCTCAATTTTTCCATTAAAAGGGATCAAAAGTGGGATTATTTTGGTCGACCAAAATTTAAGAGAAATAAAAAATGACACCACCCTTAGTACAAGAGATTAAAAAACATTTAATCAATGAAGAAATATACCTCAAAGATGTCACCAATGTTGACTATGAACGCATTAGGAAGTGGTACAACGGGAAACCAAACACCATCTTTCTTGATTTGGAGGCCATCTATGTCGTCAATCTGAAACAAAATGGTGAGGCCAACCGGGTCAGAGTGATTGCAGAGGCCAATAACCAACTCTGGTTGGGGGCATGGAGGATAGTAATTTAGCCTCATGGATTGCAGCCCTTCTTCGAAAAGTGCTCTTATGTCTTCCAATGACATTCCTAATGCTTTTGCCATTTGGGTTAGAATCTCAAAAGCAAGAGTCTTCAGCTCGGCTGAATATTCATCTAGTGCTTCCCTGTCCACATTTAAAACCATTTTATGCGAATTCTTTTTAGTAAATAGTAATGTAATTATTTGATGGACGAAAATTTGGAAGGTAATTTCATGGATTTGTAATATTTAGTTTTATCATTTGTTTTTTTAACAGTCCCTAATCGGTGGAGATTAGGACAATCGAGGTTTGAACATTTGATATTGAATTTGCCAAATTAGATGTACAAAATGAGGACCTACCCCTGTATAACACTAGCAACCACCCATGGGCAAAACAATAAGAGAGTATGCAAAAGATATCTCTATGCAAAAGATATCTCTATTCTACCTACTTTTACATTCTCAATACCGGTAGGGTATTTTTCTCTAGTCTTAGAAGTCCGTGTACTATTCAGTTTTATCATTCTTAATATACTCTCATTAGTTTTTTTTTTTTTTTTTATTTATCGCCTCATTCTTTTATTCATTGCCCATCTTTTTTAAAAAAAATCCTTAATTTTTTAAAATATTGCTTCCTAATTTTTATTTGTAGCTCCTTTGATTCTTATATGTGGTCCCCTTAATTCCTATCTTTCCCTTCCCTCATAATTACAATATAACCATTTTTTAAAAAAAAAAAATTTGCCCTTTAATTATCAATATAACCTTATAATAATTTAATAAAAATTAAAAAAATTAAAAATACTAATGTAAATTACGAATTTCCTACTATGTTATTATAAAATAATAAAAATACTAATATTTTCTATAATAAATCATAATAAAAAATATTAAGATTTAAATAATAGTTAATTGGGGTGGTCCAAACCTAGTTTTACAAAAAAAAAATAAAAAAAAAATTTAGACGCAAGAACGGCTTTGTATTGGATGAAGAAGAAGATGTGTCTGATGAAGAAGAAGAAGTGCTTCAATCAGAAATGCATTAAGCGTGAAATATTTATTTAATAATTAGAGTATTATAAATGAAAATGGACTGTTTTAATGGGTATTTTTTGTAAATGAGTAAGGGGCAATTGGTTAATTCATGTTATTATTTAATTTTATATTTAAATATTATATTAAAGTATACAAGGCAAAGACAATAAGATAAAGGTAAAATAATTTCGATTGCTGCATTTTTTGGCTAGTAAAGTAAAGACAAAGGTAATCAAATTTTTTTAATGAAGCGATTAAATTCTTTTAATGAAGCGATCAAATTCCTTTAATAAATGTTTTGTTAATTTATAAAACAAGTCAAAGACAATCAATTTTCTTTAATGATTATATGAATTATTAGTTACCGCGCAAATACTTTCCCTTTACCGCCCTAATTTGGACTAAAATGCCCCTACAATACCCTCTCTCTTCTCTCCTTTTATGTAAAAGGACACTTTTATCAAAATTTATGAACTACCACCCCAAAAAGTGAGGCGGTAACTAATAACCCCCAATAATTATTGAAATATCATATTCTGATTATTTCATTCCAATTGTCTTGCATCAAACGCACCTTGTGATTGACATTTTTAAATTTTTTAGAGGCAATTTAGATATAAAAGAGGCGATAAATAAGAAAATAGGGGCCACGAATAGGAAGACACTCTTTTTTTTAAAGCATCTAATTAGTTAATGTTGATGTTATTATTTGAACTTATTTTTATTCTAATAAATCTAATTCTTAAAGTCAGGGTCCTTAGTTTATGTATATGTCTTTTGATTTTAATAAAAGATAGTTAACATTAGCTCAGTATACTTATTTCCCAAGATGCATAAAATGGAAAAAAGACGACAGGAAAAAAGGGTGCATGACTCTTTTGTAGTTGATGGATATTTGCTCTAATTTTGTAGTATTACATATGAAAAATAGTACAATATTTTTTAAAAAATGTTAAAACCTTAAACATTAAAATTATTTGCTAAAAGAATATACTATATATCTTAAAATAACAATCATATTTAAACAAAATATAAATTTTTATTTTAACTAATGTACAAATCACATAAAATATTTGTATAAAAAAAATCACATAAAATATTATTTTGTAGTTATAATTTATTTTTGAAGCATAGTTATAATTTATTTTAAATACAAATGATGTGTAATTATATTAATTTTAATAATAAAAATAAAATCATTTGTATTCCTTACAAAATTTAAAATAGTATTATAAGATAAACTAATTTTTTAAATAGGATGATTATTATAGAACGTATGGATAATATATATTAAAATGAATTATAAAATACATACAATTTGTATCGTGCGTTAATTTATATGGTGGTCCTATAGGACAACCATGCAATTTTACTCCTACTAGCGCGTTACAGTAACGTGCTACAGTGCACGCTACAGTATCACGCTACAGTAACACGCTACAGTTATCTTCCTTTCTTTTGTTATTTTTTGCTATTTTTTTATTTTATTTTTTTGCCTTCTTCCTTGAGATTTTTTTCCGTCCTTTTTTTTCTAAATAATTTAGTATTTTTTTAATATTTTTAAATTTTATAAAAATATTTTTAAATTATCATTTTATTTGTTTTATAATTAAATAATTTTAGATATTATGATACATATTATGGACGTTTTTGTTGTATGATATGATTTCTTTTTATATTCTTAATCGGATAACTATAGTCTGTTGATTTGATGTCTACTATTTTGTGATCTGATGTCTATATAATCATGATTTGATCTACCTTGTTAAGTATGTTTTAGTTCTACTATATAATTTCTTTTATATTCTTGATTTGATATCTATAGTCTGTTGATCTGATGTCTAGTATTCTCTCATCTGATCTCCCTTGTTAAGTATATTTTAATTCTATTGTATGATTTCTTTTATATTTTTGATGTGATATCTATAGTCTGTTGATCTGATATCTACTGTATTATTATTTTTTAAAAAAAGTTTTTTTTAAAAAATGTTGTACGTAAAAAAAAAAAAAAAACTGTAACGCAACTGTAGCGCGCAACTGTAACGCGTACTGTAGCGCGCTACAGTAGGAATAAAATTCACCCTACTCCTATAGGCCACTGTAAACGGACTCGTATCGTGCAGTTTAATTTCTGATTTTCGGGGCTTTCATAATAGTAAGGATTCTTTTTGCCCTTTTATATTTTATATTTTTAATTATTTATTAATAAACAGAAAACCACTCTCATAATTTCAATTAAAAAAAAATACACACAATTTGAAAATATATCAAATATGCCCTCGAACACATACATATAACACATCATTCCCTACCCTACCGTATATTTCCCACCCCTACATTACCTCCCTCCCCATACCCTGCCACAACCTTTTCCTTCCGGCCGCCGCTGGTCGTACCCCGGTATGGGTATAAACTTGGGAGGGTTCACGCTTGGTTATGTATATATAATATAATATATATTTATATTATTATTATGTAACCTTTTGTTTATGTGTTTAATAAATTTTTTGCCCTACCT
The DNA here is from genome assembly GCA_030378225.1 of Knoxia roxburghii. Lineage (NCBI taxonomy): Eukaryota > Viridiplantae > Streptophyta > Magnoliopsida > Gentianales > Rubiaceae > Knoxia > Knoxia roxburghii. Next base: position 34,414,829 of record CM059420.1, on the reverse strand, counting down.
ATTCATCCTTTTTAACTAAATCTCAACAACCCAAAAATCAGTGAAATTAGGGTGCTACGTGTTGAGTGTACCAAACCATCCATAAAAGTTAGGTAGCAGCCCGAAGATTGTTAGGTAGCAGCCCGAAGATTGGTAGTTTTAAGAAGGAGTTATTAGTTAACGTCTTTTGGGGTAATATTTTATAATTTTTGATAAAATTAAGGAAGAGAGAATCTTTTTATTTAAAAGCGAAGGAAGAGAGAAGATATTATAGGAGGGTATTTTAGTCTAAATTAAGGCAATAGAGAATAAGTATTGGAGCGATAACTAGTAATAGTTTTTAAAAAGCATAAAACTTTTAAATTGACCTATATTTATTTAGGCCACAAAAATACTCACTATGTTGAGATTGATCAATTTCCCGTGGATGATCGACAACATTTGTTACTAATATAAAATAATTTGAAAGACCTTCATCTATTATGAATTGATTTTGGTTTGAATGTTTTATTAAATGAATAAATTTAACATGGTATCAGAGCGTTTTTTATTCTTGTCTATTATATTTTTTCAGTTTAGACTTGTTTGACTAATTCAACATTATATTGATTTGTTTGCTCATAGTTTGTGTATGTTTGACTAACTCGACGGTAATTTATATGGTGGTCCAATATGATCACTATGCAATTTTACTCCCACTCTAATAATAGTAATTTTTTTAGACGAGATATATTTAGTAACTGCGTGACCAAATGATTTTTTTCTTTTTTTTTTTGTGGGCTTCACTGGAGGCGGCGCGTTAGTTCATCACCGACTTTGATGGCTTACTAATTACAGTTTAATATATTTTGTTGGTTTCCTTATTTTTGTTATTATTATAGTATTTTCATGGTTTTTTTTTCTTTTTCCCTACGATTTTTTTCCATTTTTTTAAAAAATAATTCAGTATTTCTTTTAATATTTTTGAATTTTTTTAAAATTATAAAAAAAATTATTTTAAAATTATTTTTTTTATTTTATAATTAAATAATTTTTATATATTGTTATATGATTTCTTTTGTCTTGTCACATGATTTTCTAAAGTTTGCAGATATGAATACATGTTATGGATATTTTTGTTGTATGATATGATTTCTTTTATATTCTTTATTTGATATCTATAGTATGTTGATCTGATGTCTATATAATCATGATTTGATCCCTCTTGTTAAGTATGTTTTAGTTCTATTGTATGATTTCTTTTATATTTTTGATCTGATGTCTATAGTCTGTTGATATGATGTCTATATAATCATGATTTGATCCCCCTTGTTAAGTATGTTTTAATTTTATTGTATGATTTCTTTTATATTCTTGATTTGATATCTATAGTTTGTTGATCTGATGTCTACTATTATATGATCTGATGTCTACTATTTTGTGATATGATGTTTACTATTTTGTGATCTGATGTCTATATAATCATGATTTGATCCTCATTGTTAAGTGTGTTTTAGTTATATTGTATGATTTCTTTTATATTCTTGATCTGATATCTATAGTCTGTTGATATGATGTCTAATATTTTGTGCCCTGATGTCTATATAATCATGATTTGATCCCTCTTGTTAAGTATGTTTAGTTCTATGAAATGATTTCTTTTATATTTGTGATATGATATCTGTTGTTCGCTGATCTGATATCCACTGTCTTATTATTTTTTTAAAAAAGACTGTGCGTTAAAAAATAAAATAAAATAAAACTGTAGTACGCTACTGTAGGACCATGATAAATTTTACTCCTATAGCCCTACAGTATACGGATCCAATCCGATAGTAAATCCAATTTGTTTGCCCATACTTTGAGCTGTATGATTGACTTAGTAGTATATTCATTTTTGTTTGCCCCATAAATTAAACCTAAAATGTGTCAGAATGTGTCAAGATTGTTCAATTCCAGTAACTCACAACAATTATCAATAATATAAAATAATTCAAATGTTTCTCTATCCATTGCCAATTAATTTTGAGTGAAATGTTCATGTTTACTCAATAAATTTAACGAAATAGGTTATAGAGCACCAACACCGATTTGTATATTTAGGATTCGTGCATCTTTTATTATTTTCTGTCATTTTTAGACTGAAATACCCTATCAATATAAAGAATATCATTCTTAAAATTTAAAATATAATATAACTAAAAGAATATTTTAATCTAAAAATGACAAAAATAATAAAAAAAAGGGCCATAAATAATAAACCCTGTATATTTTATTTTGTGAAGGCCTATTTCGCGTCCCCTATTTTGTTATTTTGCGCCCCTTTTATACCTAAATTATCCCTGACAAATTAAGAAATACCAACCATAATATTTAAATATAAAAATATATTAAATTACTTAAAATACTCTTAATGAATTTACTAAAAATACCAAACAAAATTTATTTATAATTTCGCTCATCTATACTACTTTAATCATAATTTTTATAAATTTTTAGTAGATTAAAAAGAGACTTATAAAATTTTTCGTAAATTAATTAAGGGTAATTATGTAATAATAGGAGGGGCGGAAGATAAACATTAAGGGGACGAAAAATAAGAATGAAAGGGACGATACATAACAAACTAAAGGTTTTTTTTTGAAAAAAAAAAAGGGACGTCCAATAACAAAAATAGGACGCGATATAACACTACCCTTTTATTTTTAACATAATCATTTCGAATTTTAGTAAAGCTCATATCATAATACACGAGCAGCCCTAAATTAATGAAATATTTTTAAATGTCAATAATTGAGGTCCATAATTGTTGTGGATGAGAATTATTGAGCGCAAACAATAAAAAAAAAAAAAAAAAAAAGAATTATTGATGTACCTGATAGAGTCGGGCAATTTGGGGAAAAACTGAGGTTTCCTCAAATGTTGGGGACGTGTCACCATGTAGAACATGTCAGCCCAGTCTAGTTTTTGTTCTTCAGATTTCACGAAAGCCTGACCGTATCCTTCTACGTCTCCTGGATCTTGTCCAAATTTGTTCTTCTCTTCCATTGGCAGATTGAAGAAACCCTCGACAGCAAGCTTCACCCTCTCCAGTAATGAACTGCTGATTCCATGATTAATCAGCTGTTTCATATTGAGCCATCACACTTAGGTTAACGTTGGCTCAGTTCTTATGAATAATGGACGAATTCTTTGTTTTTATTTATAATTTAGTTCATATGTATTTAAGCCAATATGATCATAATAAGAATGTTATAACTCAATTATTACTATTCTTTATTTAAAATTAATAAAATTTTCAAATTATTAAAACGAGAATATTATATATAATTTTAAAAGAAAATTATAAGCCGATGATCATTGGCAGAACCAAGATTTTTTTATGAGGAATAAAATTTACATTAAAATTTAGAGAAAAGAAAAGAAAGAAATCAATGCTTGAACGAGGAGAAAGAAAGACTAAATGACTGTTGGATTTGGAAGAAGAAGAAACTGTTGAAGGCCACGTGTCATTTGTTCCATTATTTTTTTGTCCAATATTATTGAAATAACACTGTTTCTACAATAAATTTATTTTTTTAAAAACTCACTTACTCCTTTCAATAAGTAGGTATTTTTTTAAAAAAATAAACTTCTGGTTTCAACAATTTTTGCGAAAAGAAATAGTAGGGCAGCCATAGCGGTTTCCCTCTATGGCTATTCCAATGGCAAGACTACAATCCCCCTGGCAAATCCCTTGATGATAACTGATTATTTAGTGTCAATTCGAATTATTGGGTAAATTACATACTACGACACAAATTACGATTACATTAAGGGGTTATTAGTTACCACATTAATTTTTGGGACAGTAATTCATAAGTTTTGATAAAATTATTATTTTACTTAAAAGGGATAAAAGAGAAAGTATTGTAAGGTGAGTATTTAGTCCAAATTAAAATGGTAAAGAATAAAAAGTAGAGCAATAACTAGTGAAACTTTGACATTAATAAGGGCGGTAGTTAATTTCATTTTGGAATGTCTATGGCAAGCATTGACCTAAAATTCAACCAATCTAAAGGAGAAACAAACAAGAATGCAGTTTTTCCTAGGATTACTAGTTACTGACTCAGTTTTTAAGAGATAGTTCATATATTTTGATAAAATTGTTCTTTTAATTAAAATAAAGAAAAAAGAGAAAGTATTATAAAAAGATATTTTAGTTCAAAATAGAATGACAAAAGATAAAAAATTAAGACGGTAACTAAAAAAACTTCTTTTCCTCTTTGTTTTCAGAACTTCTCGACCAGCACCACACAACACAAAGACTAAACTACTGTTGAATGGACGACTTCGGATCCAACATTTCTCTTTGTGAATTAATTATGAGTAATGAGATTTATGATACCTATATTAGTCTTCAATTGTGTCCGTAATTAATGTGAGATTGATAATCTAGTTTTTTTTTTTTTCGTTTTTTACAAAGATGACGTCAAAATATAAATGACTCAAACTCAAATTTATTGAAATATTTTTTTCATTTAAAAAATTCTTTTTGTTTATTAAACTAAAATAATATATTTACATGATCCAAAACAATAGTTTTGTTTTAGTGTTTTTATAATTAATACCTATAATTTTTAATATTTTAATTAATTTATATGTAATTTACAATTGAAATACAAACATGTAAGTAAATAAATATAAAAATAAATATTTTTATATATTATAAAAAGGTTTAAATTCATTTTTAATCCCTCATATCATGAATTATTTTATTTTTAATCCCCTTAAATTTTAGTTACATCTAAATTTTTTTGATAATTCTAATTATTTTCTTACAAAAATACCCTTTGACTAATCCTAATTTTTCACCCCGTATTCAAAGATATTTTTGTAAGAAAAGATCTAGAATTATAAAAAAAAATTTAAATGAGACTAAAATTTAAGGGGACCGAAAATAAAATAATCACTATTATGAGGGACTAAAAATAGATTTAGACACTATAAAAAATAAAAAATATTTGTAAAAGATAACTATTGGAGATAAAGCCTCAAATGGGAAAGTTATTCCTCATGAAAGTATCATTACAAACAAATTGAAACATTTAGTACTAAGAAATATGTCTCCAATGGCCTTAGTTTCGACTACTGGGAGATTTTCTTAAAAGGAAAAGAAATAACGGAAAAAGAAAAAAAAAATCAGCTAAAATTAGTAGGCAAAGAAGAGCATGAAAAATATGTATGGCAGTTTTAATTGATCCAAAAATATTACTAAATTTCTATTCTAAAATGATAGTTTTATTTATTCTAATATTTTAGTTAAATAAATGGGATAATTATTGTGGGAAGGGAGGGAATATTAAGTGGTGTACCTGGAAGAATCCCCATTCTTTGCAAGCAAAGTGCAGTTTTCGAAGTTCAGAGTTTGCTTCATCGTCGTCCTCATTAAGAAGCAAATTGTGTAAGTCAACTACTGGGATCTCATGGAGTGATGAATTGCAGCCATCGGAAATGGTTGGACACTGATTCCGATCAGGACGGACGTATCTCGCCGGAACCGACGAGGGTTTCTCCTTAACCAACTCCTGAACAAATGGTACTTTCAGAGAACCCCCAAGATTTCTTATCTCTGGTTCTGCCATGGAGATTATCCAAGATCTGTGTATATTACAACCCCAAGTCCGCCTGAGCGGGATAAGCTTGCATCGCATATATTATATATAAGAAAGATATACGGACCCACCTCCACAATCTTGCATGGAGAAAACTATAAAATAATAAGAGGTATATAATTCATCTATCTAAACCCTACAAATCCTCCATTACATATATTTTTCAATGATTTTTTTTTTTTTTACAAACAAAGAAATCGAAATGTAAAAGGTTCAAAATCAAACTGTATTGATTTTAAGCGTGTGTCAACCGCGGAGTTACAACAATTATTAGGTTATAACTCTCCTCTTGAATGAATTTTTTAGTTGCTTACCTTTGAATTTTTTTCCTTATTATTTCCTTCTTTGTGTGAGAAGAAGTTTTGAGTTCGTTGTTAATATTTTTATTTTAAATTTAACTTGAATATATTTCTAATTTTTAAATAAAAAATATAGAAAGTAACAAATGGAGAAGTTTTGGAGGTTCAAAATGGCCTATCACACCGCAAATTATATCATAGGACAAAGAGTAAATTGAGAGATATACACCTAGTCGGTTTTTTTAAAAAAAATCAAGTTATTTGTGTAAAAACCGGACAAAAACCGGGTTTATTTCAAAAAAGACACAAAAGATATGGGACAGGCGCATTTAATGCGTATTAAATGCGTCTGTCCCCATTTTTTCTCTCCGTCTCACTCCTCACGCGCCTTATTTGTTTGAAGTCAAACGCCACTTTATAACAATTTTGATGTAAAATTGTAGTGTACAATGTAAACCGCAATTTTACATCAACAATGATGTAAAATCACGTTGTATTGGTGTAAAGTCGCGAGTTTATACCAATAAAATTTTATTTATACCAAAAAATCATTAGTTTACATCAACCAACAGTACTTTATTTCAACATTCAGCACTTTACATAAACAACTATCACTTTACACCAACGAATCTGAATGATGATTTTACACTAATAAAGACAACTTTAAACCAAAAAACAGTATTTTACACAAAGAGACAGCATTTTAACAAAAAAATCAGTAGTTTACATCCGCGAACAGTACTTTACACCAACATTCAACACTTTACATAAATAACTATCACTTTACAGCAACGAATCAGAATGAAATTTTTACACTAACAAAGACAACTTTAAACTAGAAAATATTATTTTACAACAAGAAACAGCATTTTTACTAAAGAATCAGTAGTTTACATCAACGAACAGTACTTTACACCAACATTCAGCACTTTACATAAACAACTAGCACTTTACACAACGAATCAGAACGAAATTTTTACATTAACAAACACCACTTTAACCAGAAAATATTATTTTAGACCAAGGAAAAGCATTTTGACCAAAAAATAAGTAGTTTACATCAGCGAACAGTGCTTTACACAAACATTCAGGACTTTACATAAATAACTAGCACTTTACACTAATAAATCATAACGGAATTTTTACACTAACAAAGACCCAGAAAACATTATTTTACACCAACAAACAACATTTTTGCCAAAGAATCAGTAGTTTACATCAGCGAACAGTACTTTACACCAACATTCAACACTTTACATAAACAACTAGCACTTTACACCAACGAATCAGAACGAAATTTTTACACTAACAAAGACCACTTTAACCAGAAAACAGTATTTTACACCAAGGAATAACATTTTGACCAAAGAAACAGTAGTTTACATCAGCGAACAGTACTTACACCAACGAATCAGAACGATGATTTCACAATAACAAATACCACTTTAAACCAGAAAATAGTTTTTTACACAAAGGAGCAGCATTTTGACCAAAGAATGAGTAATTTACATCAGTGAACAATACTTTACACCAACATTCAGCACTTTACATAAACAACTAGCACTTCACACCAATGAATCATAACGAAATTTTTACACTAACAAAGACCACTTTAAACCAGAAAACAGTATTTTACACCAAGGAATAGCATTTTGACCAAAGAAACAGTAGGTTACATCAACGAACAGTATTTTACACAAACAATCAGTACTTTACATAAATAACTAGCACTTTACACCAACGAATCGGAACGATGATTTTACACTAACAAAGACCACTTTAAACTAGAAAATAGTATTTTACACAAAGGATTTTGACCAAAGAATCAGTAATTTAAATCAGCAAAAGGTAATTTACACCAACATTCAGCACTTTACATAAACAACTAGCACTTTACACCAATTAATCAGAACGAAATTTTTACACTAACAAAGACCACTTTAAACCAAAAAACAGTATTTTACACCAAAGAATAGCATTTTGACCAAAGAAACAGTAGGTTACATCAACGAACAGTATTTACACCAACATTCAACACTTTACATAAATAACTAGCACTTTACACCAACGAATCAGAACGATCATTTTACACTAACAAAGACCACTTTAAACTAGAAAAATAGTATTTTACACAAAGGAATAGCATTTTGACAAAAGAATCAGTAATTTACATCAGCAAAAGGTAATTTACACCAACATTCAACACTTTACATAAACAACTAGCACTTTCAACCAACGAATCAGAATGAAATTTTTACACTAACAAAGACAACTTTAAACCAGAAAACATTATTTTAAACTAAGGAACAACATTTTGACCAAAGAATCAGTAGTTTACATCAGCGAACAGTACTTTACACCAACATTCAATACTTTACGTAAATAACTAGCACTTTACACCAGCGAATCAGAACAAAATTGTTACACTAACAAAGACAATTTTAAACCAGAAAACATTATTTTACACCAAGGAAAAACATTTTGACTAAAGAATTAGTAGTTTATATCAGCGAACAGTACTTTACACCAACATTCAGCATTTTATATAAACAACCAGCACTTTACACCAACGAATCAAAACAATGATTTTACACTAATAAATACCACTTTAAATAAGAAAAGAGTATTTTACATAAAGGAATAGTATTTTGACGAATGAATCAGTAGATTACATCAGCGAACAATACTTTACACAAAACATTCAGCATTTTATATAAAAAACTAGCACTTTACACAAACGAATAAGAACAAAATTTTTCCACTAACAAAGACAACTTTAAAATAGAAAAATATTATTTTACACCGAAAAACAACATTTTTACCAAAGAATCAGTAGTTTACATCAGCAAACAGTACTTTACATCAACATTCGGCACTTTACATGAACAACTAGCACATTACACCAATGAATCAGAACGAAAATTTTACACTAACAAAGAAAACTTTAAACCAAAAAAATTATTTTACACTAAATAACAGCATTTTGACCAAAGAATCAGTAGTTAAATAAGCAAACAGTACTTTACACCAACGAATCATAATGGAATTTTTACACTAACAAAGACAACTTTAAACAAGAAAATAGTATTTTACACCAAGTAACAACATTTTGACCAAAGAATCAGTAGTTTATATCAGCGAACAGTACTTTACACCAACATTATGCACTTCACATAAACAACCAGCACTTTACACCAACGAATCAGAACGATGATTTTACACTAACAAAGACCACTTTAAACCAGAAAAGAGTATTTTACATAAAGGAATAGCATTTTCACAAAAGAATCAGTAGTTTACATCAGCGAACAGTACTTTACACCAACATTCAGAACTTTACATAAAAAACTAGCACTTTACACAAACGAATCAGAACGAAATTTTTACACTAACAAAGAAAACTTTAAATCAGAAAACATTATTTTACCCAAAAAACTGCATTTTTACCACAGAATCAGTAATTTACATCAGCGAACAGTATTTTACACAAACAATTCACACATTCATAAACAACTAGAACTTTATACCAACGAATCAGAACGAAATTTTTCCACTAACAAAGACAACTTTAAACCAAAAAAACATTATTTTACACCAAAAAACAGCATTTTTACCTAAAGAATCAGTAGTTTACATCAACGAATAATACTTTACACCAACATTCAGTACTTTTCATAAACAACTAGCATTTTAGACCAACGAATCAGAACGAAATTTTTACACTAACAAAGACAATTTTAAACCAGCAAAAAGTATTTTACACCGAGGAACAACATTTTGACCAAAGAATCAGCAATTTACATCAGCGAACAGTACTTTACACCAACAACCAACCAACGAATCAGAACAATGATTTTACACTAACAAAGACCAATTTAAACCAGAAAAGAGTATTTTACATAAAGGAATAGTATTTTGACCAAAGAATCAGTAGTTTACATCAGCGAATAGTACTTTACACCAACATTCAGCACTTTACATAAACAATTAGCACTTTAGACCAACGAATCAGAACGAAATTTTTACACTAACAAAGACAACTTTAAACAAGAAAACATTATTTTACACCAAGGAATAACATTTTTTCTCCAAGAATCAGTAGTTTACATTAGCGAACAATACTTTACACCATCATTCAGCACTTTACATAAACAACTAGCACTTTAGACCAACGAATCAGAACAAAATTTTTACAATAACAAAGACAACGTTAAACCAGAAAATATTATTTTACACCAACGAACAACATTTTTACCAAAGAATCAGTAGTTTACATCAACGAATAGTACTTTACACCAACATTCAGCACTTTACATAAACAGCTAGTACTTTACACCAACGAATCAGAAGAAAATTTGTACACTAACAAAGACCACTTTAAACCACAAAACAGTATTTTATACCGAGAAACAACTTTTTTACCAAAAAATCAGTAGTTTACATCAACCAACAGTACTTTATACCAACATTCAACACTTTACACAAACTAGTATTACACCATAGATTCTTCAGTCCGGCGAGAGATGGCTGCGGCTCATTCACAGAAGGGCCAGAGTCACCTCTTGACGGGCTGAAGCATCTGAGCATTTTACACCAACAGTTTATACCAATAAACAACAGTTACACCATTTTACAAAAACAAACACCATTTTACACCAACAAATCAGCAAAAATATACGATTTTACATAAAAAAACATACCTTTTTTTTGCCCAAATCATAGTTTTCCTTTTATCTTCGTGGGCTACAAACACAACCAAATGAATCCCCTACCTTAGATCTATAAAACCCTAGTTTTCCTTTCATCTTCGTGGCTGATTTGTGATTCTCCCAAAACCAAGAAAGGCCGAAAATGGTGGAAAAGGGTATGCGTTTTGAAGCTTGAGAGGTGGAGAGTATTTTAGCGGTGAGATATCTTCAAAAATTTGCCTTGAATGATCGGAATCGCGTCTAGGAGCGGCAGAGATGAGAGTTCGGGGAGAGAAAAGAGAGGCAACCGCTGGAGAGAGAAAATAGAGAGAGAGAGAGGGGTGGATTAGGGTTTGAAGAGAGAGGGAAAAGTAATGATTTTTTATATGAGGGAGGTGCATATGAAACACCCCCCACCTCTCCAATTTTTTGGTTCTATGTTTGATTTTTTTTTCAGTTAGGTGTACCAAAAATGCATTTACTCCTATCCCTATTATATACTAACTGATATCACAACCTTATCATATGCACATTGAAGTCAAAAATTTGTTTACTTTTGCCCAATTTTTATATTCAGCTGCTAAAAATTATAATCAAAATATTAAGAATAAAATTAAAACTTTTTAACTTTTAAAAATGAAATAGGACAAAAGAACTAAATTCAAATACAATTCAAGTGATCGATTTTATTATTTATTTATTAACAACAAATTATGTCTCCTCTAAAAAGTTAAAAACGTAGATTAATACGTTAAGACGTGTGATTGCGTGTACTAATTGTATAAGTTTGGGCCTAAGTAAGAACTTTCAAGGCTATGTGTCTAGGTTGCCCCTAATTTCGAAATTGTGTAAATTTATTAATAGCAAAATCATTAATTCGACATGCGTGTATATGGACACTACATGAATACCAGTTAGGTAAAAATTAATAACAAAGACAGAGGATGAAAAATTTAGTGAAGACGAAGACAGCTGATTAATAATTTTTGTGACAGGGACTTCCACGAGGGCTGTGTGACAAAGTCACCGCTTACATCCCTATCTTTAACAGTGTTGCTTTTGTTAGGCTTTCTTTGTTTTAGTGCGTTTGGAAAAGTTATATATATATATATATATATATATATATATATTATATACAAAATACAATCAATTCAAATAAGACAAATTACATTATATTAATTTTAAGGTTTAAATGCAGTTTTGGTTCATACTAAGGGTAATTTTACTTTCAATCTCTTTTAATCTTACGGGGGCACTTTACGGATCATAAAATTTCTTATAATCTAATAGACTCCTTGTAAAGTTTTCTCTTTGCGCCCTATCTTGCTCGGCAATCTCTATCTTTTCCGTATGACATGGTTATGCATGCTGCATAGCATCAAACACCGACCAACATAATCAGGATCACACTACCCACACTACTCTCTATCTAGTTTTTTTGCCTCTATCACGACCTCACATCTATTGCCTGTTCTTTTATTGTTTTTTTTTTTTTGCGGGTCTTCTCCGTAGTTGGCTGTCTCTACAAGCTTTGTGGTCAAGCTTTGCCGTGGGTATTTGTTGGCAATGGAGGACTCTTTGGCAGCCCTATATATATGACAAACTCTCCCTGGTTGGGTCTGAAATCATCGCCGCCCCTTGCCCTCCATCTAACCAACACAATTGGACTCCAAAAACATCCACGTTGGCAGTCTTCTGTCTCCCCAGATTATGTGTTGACTTTGTTTAAAAGGATATGGAAGCCGTCAGGAGTCCTCATAGTCAAACCCATTGAAGACAACATGATGAGGACATCGGAATATACCATCCTCCACCAAAGGAAGAAGCAGTATGGGCCACTTCTCCCTCTTCCCATCCCCATGCGCGAACCCCCTGGGAGCCCATCGCAAACTAATGGGAGATCAGACTAATGTGGACTCTAATTACTACAAGAGAGATCCATTAGTAGATATAGTTGGTCCAATGACAAGATCCAGAACGAAGAAAATTGAAGAAGTTTTGAAGTTGCTGATCGAGTCCGAAGCCGAACAGGCCCGAACCCATTTACAAAGTTTGAGGCCCAAGCCTATTACAATCTTGAGAATGAGGGAAGATTGATCCCTTGAGTTAACGTAGATGAGGATATAAGCCCAGAATAAAGGTTGAATATTAGATCAAACTGTGAACGCCTATAGCTCTCCTTAAACCCATTTGAAACCCCTATCTCTCCCTATAGGATTTGTACTTTTATTACATTAGAACTTGATAGGCTTTGTCATGCCGGTCAAATTAATCCGAATTGCACTACCCGACTACAAGGATTTGCTGCAGTAATGGCTTCGGGCCAAATCCCAAGGTAGTCAGAATGAACTCTAATTCCTAACCTGATCAATTAAATGTCGGGAATTTGAATCGAAACAAATAGCTAAAAGAGAATAAGCAGGAAATTCAGAGAATTTATTTTACGAAGACAAGAAATCTGAAAAGTGAATTTGAACTGCTTGCATAATAAATGAAAATAGAGTTTGACTAAACATAAAATGCTTGAAGAATTTTATTGATAAAATGACTCCGAAAACTAGACTAAAGACAAGTAAACTAGAATTACTAGGAAGATAAAACTAAAAGAATTCTACTACAACAATGAATGATAAAACTAAACTACTACTACTACGTCCCCGCAGGGAAAATGTTGTATTTTCTTAGTCATTCATGCCTATATTTATAGGCAATTCAAACATCCAACAATTACTCAATTTAAACAATAAAAATATATCTTCCTGATTTCTCTCATCCTCAAATCCTACAATATCTCCATCAAACATAACTTCCCAATATTCTTTACCCACTCAACAACCTAGACTTTTACCGGGTCAAAGGTCTTTCACCTCTTGGAAACCGTTATTTCCTTCCCCAAATCAGCTCCAACTCTTCAGACTTTGCACTTTAGCCCTTACTAGAAATTTTCCTTAAAAAACACCTGCCAAACACCAAAAATCTGAAAGATTATCTGCCCAGGCCTAGCCAAAAACTCACTTTCGTGCTACACATTCCAGAATTAGAATCTCTGGCCAGGCCTAGATGCTAGCACAATCGCTATTCCAACCCTTGCTTGAAATAACATTGCGCAGGATTTGGGTTTGCACTCATTCAATTTATCACGCAACAAAAATTCTTAATTAAAGCGGAAACATAAGAATTACCTATTGAAGCGTATACTCAGGTGATTCTCTTGTATGCCTCAAGACTTTGCTTGTATGCTGTGTGGGCAACAATCTAACGAACAATTTGATCAGCTAATCACCACAATCCACTCACCGAAATTCCTTAAAAAAATTGGCCGCCCAAGTTATCAGCGAGTGCAAGCCACGCGCTGCCCGGAGCTTCTAGTCGGCGCCGCAAGTTGCTCCACGCGCCACAGGTAAGGTTAACAAAAACCGGCCGGCCCGAATCCTGGAGAAAATTGTAGCCGCTTGCAGCTTTTAAAACCCGACTTTGAGAAAGAAAATAATTCTCTCTCTAGGATTTTATCTCTCTAGTTTTCTTGTCTTGAAAACTTATGAATTGTACATTGTGGAATAGCTAATCCCTTGTCTATATATAGAATTACAAGAGAGACCCCAAGTTGGTTTAGGATTGGTCTTCCTAATGGGTTTAGGTAATTAGTTTCCAAATCCAATTAGGTAACCAATCTGATAGGATAAACCAAATCCTATTAGATTTCCTAATCTCTAGAATTTCCTAATTCTAATTGAAACTTAAGACTTAATTAATTAATTAAATAATTCCACTTTGTTAATTACTCAATTAACCATAAGAAACAATTAATTAATTAATTAACCCATTACAAAATTAATCGTACCACTAACGGATTAATTTTGGCACTACCATCATACACTAGAATTGCTTTCGGAACAACTTAATTAATTTGTATTCATAATCTCCCCACATCAAAGATATAATGCTCGTTAATTTATTATTTTACTGATAAATTAATTAATTAATTTCTTTAATTCCAAGACTAGTACCACTCGACCTTTTTACTATACAGGACATAAGTCCACCGGTCGGGTTTAGTATAATAAACATTATGAGCTCATCTGGAGCACCATCATCTCTAACGCACCGGTATATGGTTTCCTTTCGTCAAACAGTAGCACACCAAGCAACTAAACACGTGCACCCAACCTACCGAGACTATTGGCCACAATTGACCTCACCCATTGGCAGATCAAAGTACACTATGTCTAATTCTCATGCCCGCTCGAGTCTAGGGATTAAGAGATAGAATACCAATAACGATTTGCCTATTAAATCAGTACAAGACAAATCATTCCTAATGGTCATTTTCAATACGACCCGTGCATATCTATATGATTCAATTAGTTTAGACAAACCAATTATCCGAATCCCATAATAACCTAAACCAACAGTTTGCCCAAAGCTGTCTCGGTTACGAACCTCATTTATATATTATGTCTTTTAACCAATGATGAGATCTACTGTGTCACATAAGACACCTCATCATTTAATTACATAATATAAATGGACAAATAATGCACAACAAAATATAACCAAAATATAAATCGATATATTACCTGGGAAAAAGTACAATACAAGCGTACCATATGTATTCAACTCCAATAATCTCCCACTAATACTTAAGCTATGCTTTAAGTATACAACTACATTAAACTCCTTTACAATCTGCTACTATATATCTAGAAAAACTATCATGACTCTCTTAAGTATCTGATCCCCATGCCCTCCACGTGAGCCTCAAAGACTTTTGAAGTCAATGTCTTCGTGAACGGATCTGCAAGGTTATCTTCTTATGCTATCTTAGCCATGACCACGTCTTCCCTCTTTACGATATCTCGTATCAGGTGGTACTTGTGCTGTATATGTTTGCTCATCTTGTGGGCTCGTGGTTCCTTCAAATTTGCTACTGCACCGTTGTTATCACAATACACCGTGATAGACTTCTGCAAACCAGGAATCACATCTAAGTCCACTAGGAAGTTCTTGAGCCACACTGCTTTCTTCGCTGCCTCTGATGCGACAACGTATTCAGCCTCCATGGTAGAGTCCGCCACCAAACTATGGTTCCAGCTCCTAGAGTAAACACATACCTTAAGGTAGACTTGCTCTTGTCCCTGTCGCATTGGAAATCTGAATCTGTGTAACCTCGGGTTACCAGCTCAGGTCTTGATAGACCAACACTTGGTCTCTCGTTTTACGTAAATACTTGAGAATGTATTTTACTGCCTCCCAATAAGCTTTCCCGGGGTTACTCTAATATCTGCTTACAATGCTAACGACATAACAGATATCAGGCCTCGTACACAACATGGCATACATGAGACTTCCTACTGCCGAAGCATAAGGAACTGTCTTCATGGCTTCTATCTCCTCAACAGGCTTGGGAGACTGTTCTTTAGACAGATGCACTCCATGTCTGAAAGGTAGAAAACCTTTCTTTGAGTTCTGCATGTTAAAATGAGCCAGAATCATATCTATGTATGAAGCTTGGGCGAGCGTTAACGACCGTTTCCTACGATCTCAAATTATCTTAATCCCAAGGATATGTCCCGCTTTCCCTAAGTCCTTCATATCAAACTGCTTGGAAAGCCATGCCTTTACTTCTGATAACAATTTCTTGTTGTTGCCAATCAATAGAATGCCATTTACGTAAAGCACAAGAAACATCACTGAGTTTCCATCACGTCTGCGGTACACACATTGCTCATCCGGACACTGAGTAAATTCATAGCACTGGATTACCTCATAAAACCGGATGTTCTAAGATCTGGATGTCTGCTTAAGTCCGTAAATGGACCTCTTAAGCCTACAAACCTTATGCTCTTGGCATTTTTCAACGAATCCCTCTGGTTGCTGCATGAAGATGGTTTACTCAAGACGTTCATTTAGGAAAGCTGTCTTGACATCCATCTGCCATATCTCATAATCTAAATGAGCAGCTATGGCTAAGAGAATCCGGATCGACTTAAGCATGGCTACCGGGGAAAAGGCTTCCTCATAGTCGATCCCTTCTTTCTGAGTATACCCCTTCGCCACCAGCCTAGCTTTAAAGGTTTCCACCTTACCGTCAAGTCCTCTCTTACGTTTGTAGACCCACTTGCATCCAATGGGCTTAAATTCATCAGGTAGGTCCACAAGTTCCCAGACTTGATTGTGGTCCATTGACCCCATCTTGGATATCATTGCCTTACACCAAGATTCTGCATCTTTATCTCGGAGAGCCTCATTGTAGTTAATTAGGTCAAGTTCAGGCGCGCCTGGGACTAGGTCTTATGCCTCTCCCACGCCAATGAACCTGTCGGGCTATCTTACAACCCTCCCACTACCACGAGGCACCACCTGTGTAGGCGCATCATCTGTAATCTCTTATGCAGTGTGTGGTGTATTTACTTGTGCTGGTGCATCAGGATTATTAGTTTGTCTCCTAAGCTCTTCTAGTACTATCTTACTCTTGGGCTTGTGATCTAGGATATAGTCTTCCTCCAAAATCTAGCGTTGGTACTAACCATCACCTTCTGATCTTTAGGACTATAAAACAGACCACCTTTCATTCCCCTTGGATATCCTACAAACAGCATTAATTCAATTCTCACATCTAACTTAGCCGCATCTGCTTTAAGCACATGTGCTGGGCAATCCCAAATTTTGAGATGTCTTCGACTAGGCTTTCGCCCGTTCCAAAACTCTACTGGGGTTGAAGGCACTGTTTTAGATGATACAAGATTAAGAATATACACCGCTGTTTCTAAGGCATATCCCCAGAACGAACTCGGCAAATCACTATAGCTCATCATCGACCTAACCATTTCCATGAGTGTTCGATTCCTTTTTTCTGCTATAACGTTCTGTTGTGGCGTGCCGGGTGTAGACAACTGAGACTGAATTCCAACCTCACTGAGGTATTCTTGAAATTCGTGGAACTGGTACTCCCCACCACGATCTGATCACAGTGTTTTGATACTCTTACCATGATGCTTCTCCACATCTGCCCGAAACTCTTTGAACTTGCTAAAGCATTCGGACTTGTGACGCATTAGGTAAATGTACCCGTACCTTGAGTAGTCATCCGTGAACGTCACGAAATACTCAAACCCACCTCGTGCTTGGACTGACCTTGGTCCATACAAGTCAGAATGAACCAACTCTAATACTTCTTTAGCTCTATAACCTTTTGCTTTAAAATGTCTCTTGGTCATCTTACCCTCCAAGCAAGATTCACTGGTTGAATAACTGTCAATCTCTAATAAACCTAAAGGTCCATTATTGACCAACCTTTGAATCCTACTAAGGTTTATATGACCTAGCCTGAGATGCCAAAGATAGGTTTGATTCATTTCAGAAGGTTTCTTCCTCTTATTAATGTTAGATAAAGAGCTATCTGTTTCTATGTTTTACACAACAGGGGAGTTAGAATTAACCACAAACAAATTGTCAGTCAATGAACCAGAACAAATAAGTTTTTCATTTCTTCTAATAAGTACAGAATTATCAGAAAAAATGAACTTATAACCGTTCTTTAAGAGTTTAGAAACCGAAATAAGGTTCTTTCTAAAACTCGGTACATAAAGACAATTATTTAATTATAATCTACAAATTTCGAAATTTAAATTGACTGCTCCCACTGCTTTTAGTGACACTCTTGTAGTGTCGCCCATGCAGCTATCCAACTCACCTCTTTAAGCTTCCGGGTTACTTGGAACCCCTGCAAAGAATTACAAACATGATTAGTGGCGCCTGAATCCACACACCAAGTATCTGTGGGAATCATTGCTAAAAATGTCTCAGTAATTAGGGCAGAAACTATCGTACCTTTAGGCTTTGGACAATTCACTTTCCAGTGTCCGGTTTTCCTGCACCTGAAGCACTTGCCTTTGGGCTTGCTCTTCTTTACGATATCAGGCTTTGCAACAAGTTTCTTGGCCTTCTTCTTCTTCTTATTTTTCTTGCCTTTAGGCTCAGAAGAAGAACTTGAAGCCTTCACTGTGACCAAAGCTTGCTTCTTCTCGTGGAAGATGCCTTCGGCCGACACCAAATCAGTTAAGAGCTCGGGTAGAGTGTAAACTCTTTGATTCATGTTATAGTTGACCCAAAACTGCTCAAAACAAGAGGGTAAGCTTTGGAGGATGATATCTATCTGACTTTCTAGGTCTATTTCACCTCCCAACACCTGTATCTCGTTGATGTTACTGATCATGTGAAGCACATGATCTCTCACCGATCCGCCCTCAGCCATCTTAGTGTTCATCAACTTTCTCATGGCTGCTTGCCTACTAGCAGTCCTGCCTTGATGAGCGAACATCTCCCTCTGGTAAGCCATCATGTTGAAGGCAGAGACCATGGGATGAAGCTGATGTTACAGCACATTTGACACAGAGGCCAAAATATAGCACCGCGCCATCTCATCTGCTTTTTTCTACCTGGCATAGGCATCCCTATCCTCTTGAGGAGAGTCCTCATTAGGCACATCTGGACATACTTCGGTGAGCACAAACTTATATTGCTCTGCCGTCAGGACAATGCCCAAGTTACGACTCCAGTCGACATAGTTAGTTCCAGTTAACTTATTATCTTTCAATATAGCAGCTAATGGGTTGAATGCCATATCGAATACTGTAAAATAAATAAACAGACAATGTTTAAGTTATTAAATCTATAATTTTGAAAACAAGGAAATTCTAACAATTATTGACTTCTCTCAAAACAATAATTTTAATTCACCAACATCTCATTCACCAGGATTCTCGCAAGCCACGATAGTGTGGACGTTTACGGTCACATTCGTTTGAGAAGAACCAAGTTCATTAACTATACTATCTGACCAAATGATCTATTGATCAATGTAGCTAATAGTCGGTGCTTTTAGCCATACAAATAAGCAACGTAACCTAGATGGAAGGGATACTGCAGATCATACACTAAGTGTGTGCCATTACGTGACTTTTGAGTTTGTTACCTCAAGATAGTGCGCCTCAGATGGAGAGGGTATCGTATTTCTCCTAGTTAAACTTACTCTAGTCATCTTACTCAGAAATTCATAATCTAGCGATCTCGTGGTTGGACTCATCCGAATGGAGGAAGGCCCTAATGCCAACGTGCAAGCCCACCCACATCGCATATGAACTCGTAATGGTGGCCGTGGGGATATTAAACCAACCCGCTCCCACTTAGATTTCCAAATTGAGGGTTTTTCTGGTTTTAACATGTAATTAACTAACCCTAAGTTATATGCAACCATAAAACCAACATGCTTTAAATCATGCATCTAAAATACAACGTAAAAATTAAAGCACAAAAATTAAAACAAATTTCCTGACTATTATGGTTTGAATCACTTCCATCTTCTACCTTAATCTCGTATCCCGCCACGTAACTCGATGAAAAGAATCTTGAACTACAAAAAATGAAAGTTGGAGAAAGAAACGGGCCAAAACATGACCAGAACAGGCCGCGCGCAGCCCAACTGCTATGCGTTGCTGCTGCACTCTCCTACACAGCAATTGCTACGCTGAGCGGCCGCAGCTGCACCGCTGCTGTCCTCCGGCAGTTTCCGGTGACTGCTTCTGCCGGCGAGTCGTCACCGGCGCTGCCCCCTGCCACCAATCCCTCCTTCGCTTCTTCTACGCTATTTGGTATTCTTGCAATTCGTTATGGGTTTTCCTGGGTTTCTACGAATTAATGATAACCCAAAACCCACGAATTCAAGTTGCCCACCATAACACCTTTGATTACAAAAATTAATTCTCCTACTACAAGGCTTTCTAGGAAAATTAAATAATCGAAATTACATAGAAAAAATCCTATTACAGATTTGATCTAATCCTACACGGCTTCCAGCTCGTGGTTATACTATTACAAACATTCACAATAAAATCAAATCTGGACATGTCCCGGAGTTTAATTAAAACCCATACAAACGTAACCATAATAGTCGGGATTTCTTAACCACCTGCAAATAAAACCATGTAATAAATTGAACAATCACAAAACCCAAAACCAGGCTCTGATACCAATTTAAAGATTATCTGCCCGGGCCTAGCCGTAAACTCACTTTCGTGTTACGCATTCCAGAATCGGAATCTCTGGCCAAGCCTAGACGCTAGCACAATCGCTATTCCAACCCTTGCTTGAAATAACATTGCACAGGATCTGAGTTTGCACTCATTCGATTTATCACGCAACAAAAATTCTTATTTAAAGTGGAAACATAAGAATTACCTATTGAAGTGTATACACAGGTGATTCTCTTGTATGCCTCAAGACTTTGCTTATATGCTGTGTGGGCATCAATCTAACGAGCAATTTGATAAGCTAATCACCACAATCCACTCGCCCAAATTTCTTAAAAAAACTGGCCGCCAAGCTACCTGCGCGTGCAAGCCACGCGCTGCCTGGAGCTCCTAGTCGCCGCCACAAGTTGCTCCACGCGCCACCGGTAAGGTTGACAAAAACCGGCAGGCCCGAATCCTGGAGAAAATTGTAGCCGCCCGAAGCATTTAAAACCCGATTTTGAGAAAGAAAATAATTATCTCTCTAGTTTTCTTGTCTTGAAAACTTATGAATTGTATATTGTGGAATAGCTAATCCCTTGTCTATATATAGAGTTACAAGAGAGACCCCAAGTTGGTTTAGGATTGGTCTTCCTAATTGGTTTAGGTAATTAGTTTCCAAATTAGGTAACCAATCTGATAGGATAAACCAAATCCTATTAGATTTCCTAATCTCTAGGATTTTCTAATCTCTAGGATTTTCTAATTCTAATTGAAACTTAAGACTTAATTAATTAATTAAATAATTCCACTTTGTTAACTACTCAATTAACCCTTAGAAATAATTAATCAATTAATTAATTCTACCTATTCAATTAACTCATTACAAAATTAATCGTACCACTAACGGATTAATTTTGGCACTATCATCCTACACCAGAATTGCTTCTGGAACAACTTAATTAATTTATATTCATAATCTCCCCACATCAAAGATATAATGCTCGTTAATTTATTAATTTACTGATAAATTAATTAATTAACTTCTTTAATTCTGAGACTACTACCACTCGACCTTTTTACTATACCGGACATAAGTCCACCGGCTGGGTTTAGTATAATAAACATTATGAGCTCATATCGGGAGCACCATCACCCCGGACACATCGGTACATGGTTTCCTTTCGACAAGGAGCAGCACACCAAATAACTAAATATGCGCACCCAACTTACTGAGTCTATTGGCCACAATTGACCTCAACCATTGGCAGATCAAAGTACACTATGTCTAATCCTCATGCCCGTTCGAGTCTAGGGATTAAGAGATAGAATACCAAGAACGATTTGTCTATTAAATCAGAACAATAAAAATCATTCCTAATGGTCAAGTTCAATACGCCCCGGGCATATCTATATGATTCAATTAGTTTAGACAAACCAATTATCCGAATCACATAATAACCTAAACCGACAGTTTGTCCAAAGCTGTTTCGGTTACGAACCTTATTTATATATTATGTCTTTTAACCAATAATGACATCTACTGTGTCACACAAGACACCTCATCATCTAATTACATAATATAAATGGACAAATAATGCACAACAAAATATAACGAAACATAAATTGATATATTAACTGAGAAAAAGTACAATACAAGCATAGCTTTTGTATTCAACTCCAACAGCTTGGGTTGAACCTAGAAAATAAGCATAAGTTATACGTGTGTTATATTCTATTTACTCGCCTCTAGATGATTATGGTTTTGCCAGCACCTAGGATTGATTCTGAATATTTTGGTTTATGCTACTATATGGTGCTGGGGTATGTGAGCTTTGATGTTGTGACTTTGACATGACTGCTGGTGCATGTTTATGGCTGGATATGCCTTTGTGAATTTGGCATGATGTTTGGTGCTTGTTACTTTCTATTTGCTGGAGACTTTTGAGGATCCTTTCCTGTTCGAGCCTCCCTTTCGCCAGTGGATAGGATTGAGACTAGAACCAAAGGCCGTTTCGTGATTTTGTACAGGTTATATATAGACAGTCCCGGGATGTCTCGACGGACATAGGGTGGATGTAGGGTTTAGTTGATCGCGGGCAGAGAATGAGTAGCAGCGATATTCGAAGCTGCGGTGTTCTCCGAAAAAGGCTACCAGATTCGCGATTCTTGATCAAAGACACGGCTGGAGATTGTGACTTCTAATGCGTGGGTCTTCGAACTGCGGTCTCCGTCGTTTGGGAAGCCACGATTGGGAGAGTTACGATCAGGGAAAGTCAAGTGAATGATGGCACTGCGTTTTTTTTTCTTCGTCGGGAGAAGTAGATCGTCGCCGAGAAGGGTGACCGGATTTCTCGCAGGGGAGAAAGGGGGTGCGGTGTTTTTGGCTAAAGCCCTAAATGGGCGAATGTACTATATTGCCCCTACCGTATCCTCTAATTACCAAAAGGGGACGGCTGCTTTTAAAACGGTTTTAATTGCAAACATGGTCCCTGGACTTTGAGTCCTTCTCAAAACATTGCCAGAATTTTATTTAAAATTACAAACAAGCCCCAGCAGTTCTATTTTCCTTTAAACCCTAAGCCCAGGACTTATGTTAATCATAAAATTGACCCAAAATTTTAAGGAAAATTGTTTTCTGATTTTGGTAAGATTTTAAAATCTTAATTTTGGAATTAAATCAAATCTTATTAGATTCTAGTTTTAAAATGTTCAAATTGGATTTTAAGATTTTAAAATTATCTTAAATCAATTATCTTAATGAGATTAGGATAATTAGATAATAAATAGAATAATTAATTTGACTAATTTGATTATTTATTTATGCCTTTAAATATAGTATGATATATTTAAATGGTTTAAGTATTTGCATACATATTTGTTATGTTCATGCATCATTTTTCACAAATGACTAAACAAGAAAGAGGAAAGATTGATTCAAATTGATTATGACACGATCAATTTTAATAGTATAGAATATTTTGGAAATATTCAATTACACAATCTTTTAAATTGATTGGCTTAATTAAAATGAGATTGTATGAAGCACTTGCATTTTACGTGTTTTTCATGCATGAATTGGGCTTTATTTATTTTCTTTTAATTTAGGGCCTGCGAGCCATTTAAATTGGGCCTGTGAGCCTATTAAAATTTGTTGTAATAGAATAGATTAGAAATTAGGCCCAAGAAATTTCAACAAGCCAAGACGGAGTGATGGAGTTGGAGCCCAATAATGGAGGCCCAAATGAAGACAAAGTTTTAAAAGCCTTGTAATAGACTAAAGCCCAATTCATTGCATTTTTCGCTTTATATTTTATATTTTGTGAATGATGAAAAATGAAATGCATGTTAAGCCGCTCAAACTAAATCCCTAAAAACCTAAGTTGTAAATTGCTTCCATACTTGGGGGCTCGCCAGAGCATTGAACGTCAGTGGACTTGGAGAGCCCAAGGGCCTCAGGTTTTCTTCGTGCGGCAGGTTGTCACATAATAGGTGCCCAACTTTATCACTACTGTTAATGAGTGAAAAAACTGTTTGGGTATCCAGATGCTCAACTTTATCACTACCACTCGTTATGGAAAAACTGTGTGGGTATCGATTGATGTGATGCCTCGAGGGATGGTTTGACTTGGGAAAATTAATCCTAGCTTGACCCGTTAAGTTGACTAGGGATTAATTTTGCAAAGATAGGAGGGTGTCAAGCATTTGGAATGTTCATCCTATCACCGAAAAGTTACATGGTATGCAATTTGAAAGTGTTAGATTACATGGAATGTAATTTGAACGTTGCCTACCAAAAGAGCCGATCCCTATGATACTTGCGAAAGCAAGACTGGGGTTAACTCTTTGTGGATTTTCGGCCCATAATCTAGCACCAACACAAAATTTTTTGGGATTTCAACTTTGGCTATTGTAGAAAACGATTTTAAAAACTCATCCTAATATTTTACATTTATTCTTTGTAGAAATGGCATCATCTAGCACTAATGTTGTTTCAAACTTCACTCTAAGAAGTATATTGGATAAGGATAAATTGGTTGGACCAAACTTCTTAGATTAGGAAAGAAACTTGAAATAGTTCTCAAACAAGAAAAAAAGCTACATGTCTTAGAGACTATTTTACCTGAAACACCACAGAATGCCACGGCCTCTGTTTAGCGAGCATGGGATAAGCTGAAAAGCGATTCTGATGATGTGACGTGCTTGATGCTCACGTCTATAACAGGAGAGCTTCAAAAGAAGTTCATGAATTTGGAAGCGTTCCGGATTTATGAGTCACTAACGGAAATGTTTTGTGAACAAGCCGTATCTTTGTTATTGAAATAAATGTTTCTATGTCCACCTCATGGGTATTAGATACCGGATGTGGGGCTCATATTTGTACTAATGTGCAAGGACTCAGAAATCGAAGGATGACAAGGAAAGGTGAAGTTGATCTCCGAGTTAGCAACGGGGCAAGGGTTGTTGCTGTTGAAGTGGGAGATTACACTTTATCTTTAACTTCCGGTTTAAACATTGAACTTGAGAATTGTTATTATGTACCTACTTTGAGCAGGAATATTATTTCAATTTCTTGTTTGGATATTAAAGGATTTCGTTTTATTATTGGTAATAATTCGTTATCTTTATATCGGAATGATGTTTTATACGGAGTTGCAAATTTGTGCAACGGCCTAGATGTCTTGGATTTGAGCCAAGAAAGACCGGTCTATAACATTGAAATGATGGCTAAATCAATTAAATTTGATATGAGTCCAACTTATCTCTGGCACTGTCGTTTAGGCCATGAAAATGAGAAACGAGTTCAAAGACTTCACAAGGATGGAGTGCTAGCGTCATTCGATTTCGAATTATATGACACATGTGAACCCTGTTTGCAAGGAAAAATGACAATGAGTCCTTTCAACAAGAAAGGCAAAAAAAACTAGCGAGCTATTGGCCCTAATACACACGGATGTATGTGGACCAATGAGTACACAAGCCAGAGGTGGATTCGTATACTTTGTTACTTTTATCGATGACTATAGTTGATATGGCTATGTCTACTTAATGAGGCATAAAAGTGAAACTTTTGAAAGGTTCAAAGAGTTTAAAAACGAAGTAGAGAATCAGTTGGATAGAATGATTAAGGCTATTCGCTCCGATCGATGAGGTGAATACCTTAGTGATGAGTTCGATGGCTATCTAAAACAGTGTGGAATTGTTTCACAGCCAACTCCATTGGGAACACCTCAATGGAATGGTGTATCCAAAAGGAGAAATTGGATATGGTTCGATCAATGGTGGGCCAAGCAACTCTCCCTACATCCTTTTGGGGTTATGCTCTCATTTCTGCTGCCTACTTATTGAATCGTATTCCATGTAAGGCAGTAGATAAGACTGCATATGAAATATGGATGGGCCAAGAGCCCTATATGTCATATCTACGAGTTTGGGGCTGTCAAGCTCATGTAAAGTGTCTATAAAGTAATAAGCTTGAACCCAAAACTGACAAATGGCAGTTTATGGGGTATCCTATGGAAACCAAAGGATATCAATTCTACCTTCCAACTGAGAACAAAGTGTTTGTTGCTCGAGGAGCTACTTTCTTAGAGAAAGACTTTTTGTACAAGAAAGACAGTGGGAGTAGAATAGAACTCGAAGAGGTTCGAGACCCACAAAAGAGTGTAGAACCATCTACAGAAACTCAGATGGAAGTTGGCATGGAAACTCATGAAGATGAGCAACCTGAGCCAATAACACAAGAACCTATAAGATCTGGTAGATCTCGTCACCAACCCAAGAGATACGGATTTCCCGTGACTAATGATCAAGATTTGAACTTGGTTGACTATGATGAGCCCACGACCTACAGACAGGTTTTAAAAAGTCCAAATTCAGATAAATGGCTACAAGCCATGTAATTTGAAATGCAATCCATGAGGGACAATAAAGTGTGGACTTTGATTGACCCCCTTGGTCAAGCAAAGGTTGTCGATTGCAAGTGAATTTTCAAGTTAAAACCTGGCGGGATCTTCAAGGCATGAATAGTAGCTAAAGGTTTCAGACAGACTCATGGTATAGACTATGATGAAACCTTCTCCCCTGTCGTGATGCTCAAGTCCATTCGGACTATGCTCGCCATAGTTGCATATTATAACTATGAGATATGGCAGATGGATATTAAGATGGCTTTCCTGAATGGAAACCTACTCGAGGATGTTTACATGAAACAACCCAAGGGATACATCGATCAAGAGCATCCAAATCATGTATACAAGCTTCAGAGGTCCATCTACGGACTAAAGCAAGCATCTCAAAGTTTGAATCTTCGATTTGATGAGGCAGTAAAAGGTTACGGCTTCATAAAGAACGAAGATGAGCCTTGTGTTTACAAGAAGGTTAGTGGGAGCAAGAATGTTTTACTCATCCTATATGTGGATGACATCCTACTCATAGGAAATGACATTCCCATGATGAAAGACATCAAACAATGGTTGGGGAGTGTATTTTCTATGAAAGACTTAGGAGAAGCCGAAATGATACTAGGTATCAAGATCTATAGAGATAGGTCTAAAAGGCTTCTAGGACTAAGTCAAGATTAGACAAGATATTGAAGAGGTTCAATATGTCTAATTCTAAAAATGGTATGGTACCATTCAGACATGGTCTTGTTTTAAAGAAGAACCAATATCCTTCTACTAAAGAGGAGAGGGATGCGATGAGTAGAGTTCCATATGCTTCGATAATAGGATCTATCATGTATGCCATGTTATTTACCCGCCCGGATGTCGCACATACACTAAGCATAACAAGCAGATACCAACAAGATCCAGGAATGGATCATTGGACTACAGTCAAGGCAATCCTGAAGTACTTGCGAAGGACTAAAGGATTAATGCTAGTGTACGGAGGACAAGAATAGCTCGTCGTACAAGGTTACACCGATGCTACTTTCTAGACTGATCAAGACGACATGAAGTCATAATTAGGCTTTGTTTTTAGCCTGAATGGTAGTGCGGTAAGTTGGAAAAGCTCGAAGTAAGGTACCACAGCCGACTCTACAACAAAATCTGAGTATATTGCTACATCCGATAGACCTCTTCTGTGGTAATAACGGGGCCATTGCACAAGTAAAGGAGCCCCGGTCACACCTGAAGACCAAACACAAACTCAGACGTTATCACCTCATCCGAGAGATCATCGATCGAGGAGATGTTAAAGTATGCAAAATAGGGTCAGATGACAATATGGCAAATCCTCTCACAAAAGCTCTACCACAGTCAAAGTTTGAGAGACATGTAATAGAGCTTGGTCTTAAAATGTTTAGGACGTAGCCCTTCAACGGGCAAGTGGGAGATTGTTGGTGTATGTGCCCTTTTTAAGGACTATATAGATATTTGTCGTTTTGATTGATGTTATAATCAGATGAGTTAATTTCATGATAGTAATATTCTTGTGCATATTTAATTTCATGAAATCGATCCGCCAAAAGAAACACTCCATGGATTTTTAGATCATGAGTGATTCTTTTGAGTAGTACTCGTACGAGGATCCTTAGACCAGAAATCACTGCATGGTCTTAAGTGAATTGTAGTGTGCTTTGACATACGCCTAACGGGGCCGTAATAGGTTGCCAAGTACGGGTATGATTGGGTACACTATGAGACACGCTAAGGTATGTAGGTGAAGTGATGGGACTACAAGTCTCTCTTAAGTGAGAGATGATATCTTGGCCACTTGACAGTGAACTGAGAAGTGCATGGCCGTGCCCAAGGAATGATAAGAGTTATCATTTTCTTGATGAATTCAGTGTCACTAAGAGATCAAGTAAACGTTTAGCTATATAAGGATGATTGTTCCATGCCTTATGCTAAACGGGATATCAATGTAGAGGATCGTATGCAGTTTGCTCGGAAAGGTTGTGTTGAATCACCATTCGACCCTACATTCTAAATTGGCTAGTCATTATGTCTTGCTAAAGACCACTAATAACTTATGGATTAATCAATGAGATTGAGTTATCCATTGTCAATTTGGAATGGGCCTACAGGATCGCACATAAAAAAGTTTGATGATGCAGAATAAGTATACTTGCCTACAATAAGTATAATTGTTATAGTTAAATAAAAAAATTAAATTAAATGGTTTAATTAAATATTATTGAAAAGTTCTGTGATATTAATTAAGAGTTAATTAATTACATGAGAACAATTGGGATGGGATGATAAATCAAGGGACTTAATTGCAATTGAAGTTCTTGACCCATTAGCCTGATCCATGGGTCATGGGTTGATCCAAGGGCTTGGTGTATAACCCAAATCACTAAGGTATTATTTAATACTGATTTGGAATCAGTAAATATTATTTAATACTGATTTGGAATCAGTAAAGTAATATTTGTTAATAATACTGATTTGAAATATGATTAAATCAGTTAAGTAATAATTGATTGATTACAATACTGATTTTGGAAATTTTAACTCTACAAATAACCTAGGGATATTATTGTAGGATGATGATTATTTTCAATCAGAAAATCAGAACAAACAAAATATATACAAAATCCCAAAAACTCTCCCCGTAGGCAAAAAATGGCTAGCACCGGATCTACAAAAAACTTCAGTGCTTGAAAGTAGAGAGTCCTTCAAAGAAGGATTTTGGTGGTGATAAACGTAACCGGAGTAGAAGGTTTGGACTAACATCAAACAAGGATCAATTAAGCTACGAGGGTAAGCTTTAGAAGTTTTAAACGTAGGATCAATTAAACACTAAAATTAGAATTGGCATGAATCCGCTGCGTAAAATTTTGAAAATCATGCCTCCGATCCCAACACACTGAGAAGTGGGAAAGACCTACCTGAAATTTCTGCTGCTCCTGTAATGGAAAAGGAAAATGAAACGGTAGAAGAAGAAGAAAAACAAGAAAGTTCTTCAAAGGTAAAATCAGATTCCTCTATATCTTTTTTTAACCCACATGTTCTTCCTTTTCCAACCAGGTTGCAAAAATCTAGAAAGGATGAGTATGAGGAATAAATGTTAGAGACTTTAAGGAAAGTAGAAATCAACATCCCTTTATTAAATGCCATCGAACAAATTCCAAAGTATGCCAGAATGTTGAAGGAACTTTGCATTAATCGAAGGAAAGACAAGAAAGCAGGTAATTCTGGAGAGATGGAAATTGTATCAAAAATAGATCATCAATTGCCAAATAAATGTCCATATCCCGGTATTTATACTTTACCTTGTGTAATAGGCAACAGAAAAATTGAAAAGGCTATGTTGGACTTGGGAGCATTAATAAATGTCATGCCATATTCAATTTATAATTTGTTAAATATAAGTCCACTTCAAAAGACTAATGTTCTTATTCAATTGGCTGACCGTTCTACTGTGCACCCTGAATGAATCGTAGAAGATGTGTTAGTGCAAGTAAAAGATTTAATTTTCCCTGCAGATTTTTATACTTTGAGAACGCAAGATGATTCTATTTCAAATCCATCTCCAATCTTGTTAGGAAGAAATTTCATGAGAACAACAAAAACGAAAATTGATATGGATAAGGGTACTCTTTTGTAGAATTTGCTAGAGAGACAGTGCAGTTCAATGTTGATGAGGAAATGAAATATCCTAATGAAAGTCATTCTCTTTATTTTGTTGACATTTTGGATCAAATTGTGCAGGAAAAATTTAATGAAGAACATAATCATGAATCCAGTGCACTATTTGAAGAGAATGTGGAGACTTATGACTTGTGTCAAATTTCTGATTTAGAAATTAAAAAACAAGAAAGCGGAGAAGGTTTACAACCAGATGGTTCACTGATTCACCAAAAATTGCTACCTTTTATTTTGCAGGCTCCAGAGTTGGAATTAAAGACTCTTCCAGATCATCTGAAATATGTCTTCCTGAGTGAAAAAGACACATTCCCAGTGATAATCTCAAATAGATTGACCAGTGACCAAGAAGAGAAACTGTTGAAGTTTCTTAAGGAATATAAAATGGCGATTGGCTGGACTTTAGCTGACATTAAGGGAATCAGCCCTACAGTCTGTATGCATAGAATTCTTCTGGAAGATGATGCCGAACCAGTACGAGAGGCCCAGAGGAAACTGAACCCTGCTTTAAAAGAGGTAGTCCTGAAAAAGATCCTTAGTTGCTCGACCAAGGGATAATTTATCCAATTTCAGACAGCAAGTGGGTAAGTCCAATCCATGTTGTGCCAAAAAAATACAGGTATTTAAGTGGTATTAAATCAAAAAAAATGAGACAGTTCAGATGAGAGTACAAAATGGGTGGCGAACTATAATTGATTTTTGAAGATTAAACTTGGCCACTCAAAAAGACCACTTCCCCCTTTATTGATAAAATGCTAGAAAGGTTGGCTGGTAGAGAGTTTTTTTTGCTTTCTTGATGGTTTTTCAGGTTATTATCAAGTTGTTATAGCTCAGGAGGATCAAGAAAAAACAACCTTCACCTGTTGATTTGGAACTTTCGCCTATAGAAGAATGTCGTTTGGCCTATGCAATGCTCCAGGTACATTTCAGAGATGCATACTTAGTATATTTTATGATTTTATTGAAAGATGCATTGAAGTATTCATGGATGATTTTATGGTATATGGAGATTCTTTTGATGGTAGCCTACATAATTTAACCATGGTTTTGAAAAGGTGCATTGAAACAAACTTGGTTTTAAATTATGAGAAATGTCATTTCATGGTGAATGAAGGTATTGTCTGAGGACATATGATCTCTTCTAGAGGGATTAAGGTGGATAAGTCTAAAGTTGATTTAATTGTGAGCTTACCCTACCCTAAGAATGTTAGGGAAGTACGTTCTTTTCTTGGACATGCAGGATTTTACTGCAGGTTCATCAAAGACTTTTCAAATATTGCAGCACCACTGTCGAACCTGCTTAAAAAAGATGTGGTATTTGTTTTTGGAGAAGAGTGCAAGGAGGCATTTGAAAAGCTGAAGAATTTATTGACCATTGCTCTAATCATTCAATCACCAGATTGGAATCTACCTTTTGAGAACATGTGCGATGCAAGCAATTATGCTGTTGGTGCTGTACTAGGCCAGAAAATTGAGAAGAAGAGACATGTCATATATTATGCTTCAAGGACGCTAAATTCAACACATTGCAATTATACAACTACTGAAAAAGAGCTAATAGTAATTGTTTTTGCTTTAGATAAATTTCGATCTTATTTACTTGGTTCTAAAGTAGTTGTATTTTCTGATCAAGCAGCACTCAAGTATTTGTTGGGGAAAAAAGGAGTCCAAGCCAAGGCTGATAAGGTGGATTTTGTTACTACAAGACTTTGATTTAGAGATAAAATATCGTCAAGGAACTGAAAATTTTGTAGCAGATCACTTAAGCAGGTTAGTAAGAGAGGAAAAGGTACTGCCCATTTTTGAATTTTTCCCTGATGAACATCTCTTTCAATTAAAAGGTATAGTTCCCTGGTATGCTAATATTGTGAACTATTTAGTCATGGGAATTTCGCCAAATTCACTACCTAAGTCTAGGAGAGAAAAAATCAGAACTGAGGCAAAACAATATGTGTGGGATGATCAATATCTTTGGAAATTCCACGCTGACCAATTGATTAGGAGATGCATTCTAAATCATGAACAAAATTTTGTCCTTACTTTCTGTCATTCTTATGCATGTGGAGGTCATTTTGGACCTAAAAGAACTGCTAAGAAAGTCTTGGATAGTGGGTTGTATTAGGAAACAATATTTAGAGATACATATCTATTCTGTAAAAATTGTGAAAGATGCCAGCAAAGTGGAAATCTGTCCAAAAAAAAAGAAATGCCTTAAACACCTATTCTGGTTTGTGAAATTTTTGATGTATGGGGTATTGATTTTATGGGTCATTTTCCTTCCTCATGTGGTTTTCTATATATACTGTTGGCAGTTGATTATGTTTCTAAAAAGGTGGAAGCAAAAGCCACCAAAACTAATGATTCTAAATGTGTTGTAGGCTTCCTCCAAACTGACATTTTCAGCAGGTTTGGAGTGTCTCGAGCAATTATAAGTGAATAAGGGAGTCATTTCTACAATACAACAGTTGAGACCTCAATGAAAAAGTATGGGGTACATCATCGTGTGGCTACAACATACCACCCCCAAACAAATGGACAAGCTAAAGTTTCAAACCGCGAGGTAAAATCCATTTTAGAGAAAACAATGAATCTAGGATGGAAATATTAGAGTTTGTGCCTTAATGATGCATTGTGGGCTTATCAAACAGCCTACAAAACACCTATAGGTATGTTCCTTTTCGTTTAGTTTATGGAAAATCCTGTCACTTACCAGTTGAAAATAAGCACAGGGCATTCTGGGCAGTAAAGCACTGTAATTTAGACATGGAAGCTTCTGGTAAGTCGAGAAAATTGCAATTACAAGAGCTTGAAGAACTCAGGTTAGAGGCTTATGAAAACTCGAGGATTTATAAAGAAAAGACCAAACTGTTTCATGATAAATTTCTTTTGAGAAAATAGTTTGTGGTTGGTCAGAAGGTTCTGTTGTATAATTCTCGTTTAAAATTTATGCCTGGAAAATTGCGTTCTCGTTGGATTAGTCCATTTGTTATTACTAAGGTTTTTTCTTATGGTACAGTTGAAATAAAGAGTTAAGACACAGATATGGTTTTTAAAGTCAATGGACAGAGCCTGAAATTCTTTCATGACGATTTGAAAGAGTCTGATATAGTGGCCATCACCTTGGCAATGCCTCATTACACACCAAATTGAGGGGTGGAAGACGTCGAGCATAACGACGTTAAAAATTTGCGCTTATTGGGAGGCAACCCAATTGTTTAAATTTTATTTGTTTTTACTTTCTTCTTGAATAAGTTGAGTAAATGGGTTAAGTTTTTTGTTCCTGTCTATCTTGAATTCTTCAATTTCTCGATATTCGTGGTTTTTCTTAACCATTTAGCCAACATAGTCTTAGGTTTCTTTTATAATAAGTTTGTTTCACTGTGGCGGCCAAGTTGAAACAATAAATGCGGCTCTCAAGTTCTCAAAGGATGACACCATCTCTACTTCTGAGTTCCAATATGATCTTGTGGCTCATCGACTAAAATTCCCAAGGGAGTATTGTTCTATTCTCTTTCACATATTATTTGAGATTTTTTTTCCTGCTTTCTTTCTCACACTAGAATACTTGTTTTGAATGTTTCCTACATTGTGGACAATGCAGAATTTAAGTGTAGGGGAGGAGTTTGTATTTTCTTGCCAAATTTTTTTTTTTCAGTATGTGAAAGATTGCCACATAGGATCTGGGTTCGCACTTATTCGATTTACCACGCAACAAAAATTTCTAATTGAAAACGGAATCTTAGAAAAGTACCTTTGAAGCTTGCACTCAGGTGATTCTCTTGTATCCTCAAGACTTTGACTTCACGTTGTGTGGGCAATGAACTAGAAGTCAGTTGATCAGCTAATCACCACAATCCACCTGCTAGAAAATTCTAGCACCGCTGCACCTGGCACTTTCTATAAACGTACCGCCCAGAGAGCGAGAAAGCTGCACGCAGCTGGTATAAAACTGGCAAAAATTTCGGCCAAGGGGAAGAAAAATCAGCCGCAATATTTGCCCAAAAATCCAACTTTGAGAGAGAAAGTTTTCTCTCTCTAGAATTTTCTCTCTCTAGTTTTCTTGTCTTGAAAACTTATGGAATTGTATATCTTGAATAGCTAATCCCTTGTCTATATATAGAGTTACAAGAGAGACCCCAAGTTGGTTTAGGATTGGTCTTCCTAATGGGTTTAGGTAATTAATTAGTTTCCAAATCCAATTAGGTAACCAATCTGATAGGATAAACCAAATCCTACTAGATTTTCTAATATCTAGGATTTCCTAATTCCAATTGAAACTTAAGACTTAATTAATTAAATAAATAATTCCACTTTGTTAATTACTCAATTAACCCTTAGGAATAATTAATCAATTATTTAATTCTACCTATTCAATTAACCCATTACAAAATTAATCGTACCACTAACGGATTAATTTTGGCACTACCATCCTACACCAGAATTGCTTTTGGAACAACTTAATTAAATTATATTCATAATCTCCCCACATCAAAGATATATACTGATAAATTAATTAATTAACCTCTTTAATTCTGAGACTAGTACCACTCAACCTTTTTACTATACCGGACATAAGTCCACCGGCCGGGTTTAGTATAATAAACTTTACGAGCTCATCTCGGGAGTACCATCACCCCGGACGCACAGGTACATGGTTTCCTTTCGACAAGCAGCAGTACACCAAGTAACTAACTACGTGCACCCAACCTACCGAGACTATTAGCCACATTTGACCTCACCCTTTGGCAGATCAAAGTACATTATGTCTAATCCTCATGCCCACTCGAGACTAGGGATTAAGAGATAGAATACCAAGAACGATTTGTCTATTAAATCAGTACAAGACAAATCATTCTTAAAGGCCAAGTTCAATACGCCCCGGACATATCTATATGATTCAATTAGTTTAGACAAACCAATTATCCGAATCACATAATAACCTAAACCGACAGTTTGTCCAAAGCTGTCTCGGTTACGAACCTCATTTATATATTATGTCTTTCAACCAATGATGAGATCTACTGTGTCACACAAGACACCTCATCATCTACTTACATAATACAAATGAATTAATGCACAACAAGATATAACCAAAACAGAAATCGATATATTACTGGGAAAAAGTACAACACAAGCATAGCTTATGTATTCAACTCCAACAGTATGTGGTTCAATGCTTTGATTCAATTTTATGTTGCTTAAGACCACTCTAAAATTTTTGAGCACTTAAGTCATGATTATGAGACTATTTGTGTGTGAAGAGAATATGCTGAAGTAAATGCCTTTGTCCTTTAATTTAATTCTATGCTTGTTTGACTAGCATTTGAGATTAAGTTGGAAGTATATCCTACTGAAGAAGTGATTTAGGCCATCTTTGAAATTATCCTTTGCATTCCCCTCGAGAGTTTGGCGTAATTTTCCAACTAAATAAAGCCTAACCTTTGATACCTATTCTTTTTTTACCTTATTTGAAGCTCATGTGAAATATGGTTCGAACGGATGAAAAAGATTTATGAATTGCAAGTTGAAAGGTTTGGGTGTGAAAAAAAGGAAAAAAAAAAAGTAGAAAAAGAGGTCAATATAAACAAGTTCAATTGAATTTGTGTGGCTGTAAAAAAGAAGCCAATATAAAAAGTTCAATTGGATTTGTGTGGCTACAAGAAAAAGAAAAAAAAAAAAAAAGAGAAAGAAGGTACAAGGGAAGTTCCAATGAACTTCAAGAAAAGAGTAGGAAAAGTATAAGTGTGGGGGTGATTGGTGAAACAAGGAAAATGGCAAAGTTTTGAGCTTCTTTATCATAAATGTTTTGGGTGGTTTAAGCCAATTTCTGTACTCTTATGTTACACTTATCCAAGCATGCAAGCCAATTAAAAAAGTCCTATTGATCTTGGGTTGGGTGGAAGTTTCAATCTAATTAAGGGTGCCATTAAAGATAAGTATAGGGTGGATTAGAATATCAGATATTTTGCTTCATCTATATTCTTCTAACCTGAAAATAGTTGAAGGTGATTGATTTGAACACACACACACACTTGAGTAGCTTATGGTGGCATGAGATTGGTCTTTGAGTTGTTCTACATACTTTGGTATAGTTTCTTAGAAATCTCCATGACTAGTCCTTTGAATCCTTCCATGCAATGAATTTGAATTCTTGATTGATTTTCACATACTTGATGGCATGCATGATTTAAGTGTGGGGGAATTTGATAAAGCCATATAATTGTATTATTGATTGTTATAATTTTATTGTTTTATAGGCTTTGTGAGTTGAATAAATGATTTATATCTATATTTTGTGTTGAAGGATGAGAATTGGAGATTGAAATCAAATTGCACAATATGGCACGATTAGGAACTCAATTTCGAGTCCGTTTACGGTAGTACTATAGGACTATCATGAATTTTACTCCTACCTACTGTAGCGCGCTACAGTAACGCGCTATAGTTGCGCGCTACAGTAACGAGCTACAGTTGCGCGCTACATTTTTTTTTTTGACGCACAGCCTTTTTAAAAAAAATAACTTTTTTTTAAAAAAATACTTTTTTTAAAAAAAATACTTTTTAAAAAAAATACTTAACAATGGAGTTCAGATCAGGATTATATAGACATCAGATCAGCGAATAATTGACATCAGATCAACACACTATACATATCAGATCAAGAATATAAAAGAAATCATATACTAGAACTAAAACATACTTAACAAAGGAGATCAGATCAGGATTATATAGACATCAGATCAGAGAATACTTGACATCAAATCAACAGACTATAGATATCAGATCAAGAATATAAAAGAAATCATACACTATAACTAAAACATACTTAACAATGGAGATCAGATCAGGATTATATAAACATCAGATCAACAGACTATAGATATCAGATCAAGAATAAAAAAGAAATCATACAGTAGAACTAAAACATACTTAACAATGGAGATCAGATCAGGATTATATAGACATCAGATCAGCGAATACTTGACATCAGATCAACAGACTATAGATATCAGATCAAAAATATAAAAGAAATCATACACTAGAACTAAAACATACTTAACAAGTGAGATCAGATCAGGATTATATAGACATCAGATCAGAGAATACTTGACATTAGATCAACAGACTATAGATATCAGATCAAGAATATAAAAGAAATCATACACTAGAACTAAAACATACTTAACAAGTGAGATCAGATCAGGATTATATAGAAATGAGATCAGCGAATACTAGACATCAGATAAACAGACTATAGATATCAGATTAAGAATATAAAAGAAATCATACAGTAGAACTAAAACATACTTAACAATGGAGATCAGATCAGGATTATATAGAAATCAGATCAGCGACTACTAGACATCAGATCAACAGACTATAGATATCAGATCAAAAATATAAAAGAAATCATACAGTAGAACTAAAACATACTTAACAATGGAGATCAGATCAGGATTATATAGACATCAGATCAGCGAATACATGACATCAGATCAACAGACTATAGATATCAGATTAAGAATATAAAAGAAATCATACACTAGAACTAAAACATACTTAACAAGAGAGATCAGATCAGAATTATATAGACATCATATCAGCGAATACTTGACATCAGATCAACATACTATAGATATCAGATCAAGAATATAAAAGAAATCATACACTAGAACTAAAACACACTTAACAATGGAGATCAGATCAGGATTATATAGACATCAGATCAGCGAATACTAGACATCATATCAACAGACTATAGATATCAGATCAAGAATATAAAAGAAATCATACACTAGAACTAAAACATACTTAACAATGGAGATCAGATCAGGATTATATAGACATCAGATCAACGAATACTTGACATCAGATCAACAGACTATAGATATCAGATCAAGAATATAAAAGAAATCATACACTAGAACTAAAACATACTTAACAAGAGAGATCAGATCAGGATTATATAGACATCAGATCAGCGAATACTTGACATCAGATCAACAGTACAACAAAAATGTCCATAATATGTATCATAATATCTAAAATTATTTAATTATAAAATAAATAAAATGATAATTTAAAAATAATTTTTTTATAAAATTCAAAAACATTAAAAAAAATACTGAATTGTTTAGAAAAAAAATGGACGGAAAAAAGTCTCAAGGAGGAAGACAAAAAAATAAAATAAAAAATAGCAAAAAATAACAAAAGAAAGGAAGGTACTGTAGCGAGTTACTGCAGCACGCGCGGAACTGTAGCGCGTACTGTAACGCGCTACAGTGGTAGGAGTAAAATTGCATGGTGGTCCTATAGGACCACCATATAAATTACCCTCAATTTCAGAGATTGAAGGAAAGCTTGGGGTCAAAAGTACTAAGGGAACAAATGGAGGGATCAATTGTCAAAATTACTAATGTGGTGCCCTAATTTTTGAAGTAGAGACCGGAAGAAGAAAAGAAGAACTGATCCTTTCCAAAATTCAGCAATAGCTTTTTCCTTTCCAAAATTAAGGTGCCAAAAAGGAGGAAAATAAGAGGGAGTAAATTCTTCTCGAAAGCTGCTAATTAGTTCCTTATTCCATATTCCAACAGCTGCCAAGGCCAAGAAAAAGGAAAAAGATACTGCTGCCCAAATTTTCTGCTAGCTGTCCGGAGTCTTCCCAAAAAATCAGGACCTAAGGAGGAAGAAAAGGAAATGGAATTTCCTTGGCTTCCAAGAAGTTGTTGCTGCCACCATACAAAGGAAAGGAAGGCAAGTAAAAATCTTTCTAAAACTGAGTTGCTGCTGATTTTGTGCCCAAAGCTGCTGTCGGTTTTGCTTTTTCCCAATTTTGCTGCGATTCTCGATATCAAGGGCTGTTGCCAATCAATTATTGCTTTTCAAAAATCTGATGGCACCTAAGGAATAAGGAAACAAGTTGGTAACCTACTGAAGAAGAAAAGGGAAGAAAAATCCTGCTGCAATTTTAGTTCAAAATCATGGCTGTGCAGATTTCATGAACCAATTTTGAGAATGGAAGGAAGAAAAAGGGGAAGTTTCCTAAGCTACTGATTACTTCCTTCTTTTCTTATTTATTAGTTACTGCGCATCTATAGAAGGAGCTCTCCTCTTCTTCAGAAAAACATACAGATGGTCGTGAGCATCAGAGAACGGAACAGAGCAACGGCCAAAGCTCAACTGCTGTATCTGGTTTTGCTGTTTCAGTTTTTTATGATTAACAATTTTTTATTTGTTTTTTCAAGAACATGCGTAACTAATTTCATTTTTCTAATCCAAGGGATTTGATTTTTTGAGTTTAATTTAATTTCTTTGGTAAGTTCAAGTATGATTGTTTTTTGGTTTAATTGAGAAATTTTTAGTATTAATTGAATTGACGACTCGATTAGTATTAATTTTTCTGTGCTATTTACATGTTGAGTGTTACGTATATGACACGAAATGGTAGTTCCAAGTAACAATTAGTTTATTTATGCATGTTGGTGAGACTTAATTGAGCATGCATGATAATCTAAAATTATTACTAGTTACCGCCCCAGTTTG
This sequence comes from Knoxia roxburghii, assembly GCA_030378225.1. Lineage (NCBI taxonomy): Eukaryota > Viridiplantae > Streptophyta > Magnoliopsida > Gentianales > Rubiaceae > Knoxia > Knoxia roxburghii. Next base: position 34,375,084 of record CM059420.1, on the reverse strand, counting down.
GACAATTATACCCTTAACAATACACTAAATACCTTCATGAATATTTAAATTAACAAATACACTAATACCTAAAATACCCTGCATACAAATTTAGGTAAAAAAAACCTACCCCCCCCCCCGGCGAACCCCCCTCCCCTAAATCGGTTATCCTGCGGAGCAGCGACCGGCGGGGGTCGCGACTCCGAACCCCCCTCCCCCCCCCCACCACCCCTCCCCTAAATCGGTTTCCCCCAATCGGTTACCCCTCCCTCAATGAAAACCCTAGCCAGCCCCGAACCCCCTCCCCTAAATCGGTTATCCCCCAATCGGTTACCCCTCCCTCAACGAAAACCCTAGCCGGCGCTACCCACTCTCCCACCGGTGCCCTAACGATTCCACCACTCCCGCTACCAAAACCCTAGCCGGTCGCGAAGTCGGACTGGTCGTTGGTTTTTTGTTGCCGCCGCGGTTTAGTGTTCTTAGCTCCGACCGGCGTAATTCTTGGTGTGCTTGATCCGGGCTCACCTTGTTTGATCTCTTTTGGTGATCCAAGGCTGAGTTCGTCCAGATCGTGACCAAGGATTGCGGTGGTTGGTCAGGCTTTGAACGGTGGCCGGAATTCCTTCACTGCGGAACAGTGACAGGCACGTGATTCAAGATTTGGTCAAGTTTTGGAAACAGAAAACTTTTGTAAATCAGATATTTTATAATTTGGGAAAAATATGAGCTGAAAATTTGAAACTTGTGCTTCTTGTTCTTTTTTATGCAATTGTTCAATTGTTCGATTCTTTTGGTAGATTTGGATGGTTCAATTGTTGGATTCTTTGGGCCAAAGTTTTTATAAGCAGAGTGGTGAGGCTGGTTTTGGAGTTTGTTGGCTTCGTTCGGCTGGTTTAGGACTGAGAATTGGTTTCAATGTCTGACATCAGATCAGCGAATACTTGACATCAGATCAACATACTATAGACATCAGATCAAGAATATAAAAGAAATCATACAACAGAATTAAAACACTTAACAAGGGAGATCAGATCAGGATTATATAGACATCAGATCAGCGAATACTTGACATCAGATCAACAGACTATAGACATCAGATCAAGAATATAGAAGAAATCATACAACAGAATAAAAACACACTTAACAAGGGAGATCAGATCAGGATTATATAGACATCAGATCAGATAATACTAGACATCAGATCAACAGACTATAGTTATCAGATCAAGAATATAAAAGAAATCATTCCGTAGAACTTAAACATACTTAAAAAGGGAGATCAGATTAGGATTATATAGACATCAGATCAGGGAATACTTGACATCAGATCAACAGACTATAGATATTAGATCAAGAATATAAAAGAAATCATTCAGTAGAACTTAAACATACTTAAAAAGGGAGATCAGATCATGATTATATAATAATAATATGCACAACAAAGGAATTGTTTGGACTAACACCAAATTAGCTGCAAATTTAAGTACCATGTTAGAAAAAATTATTTCACTAACTCACAAAAAACTCACCAACATTTCAAATATAAACCTTCAGCATCAAATATACATCAGTATAATTCATAAACACCTTACCTTCTTAAAATATCGGCAAATCTACAAATTAATACACAATTTCCACCACCGCTGTCCGTCGATTTATCAAATGCCACGGCCGTTGCCCAGACCAATCTCTCACCATATCTTCAAACTTTGCAACCCTACAACCGCGAACCCCTACCTTGCTCCGTCATTCCCCTGCTACACCAACCCAGTACACCCCGTCTGAGATGCAAGCTCCGACTCGCCGGCACCACAACCCAGCAACACAACAATTTTACCGCACACCAAATAAGTATGCACAACTCAATAATTTTGCATCACACCAGATTAATAAAAAAAATTCTGAAAGATTCTAGATTCAATACTTTACGTCTAATTTTGAATCTTTACTGTAGCACCCGTGAATTTCGAATCTTTACTGTAGCACCCGTGCTTTAGTTCTGTTGTATGATTTCTTTTATATTCTTGATCTGATGTCTATAGTCTGGTGATCTGATGTCAAGTATTCTCTGATCTGATGTCTATATAATCCAGATCTGATCTCCCTTATTAAGTATGTTTTAGTTCTACTGTATGATTTCTTTTATATTCTTGATCTGATGTCTATTGTCTGGTGATCTGATGTCAAGTATTCTCTGATCTGATGTCTATATAATCCTGATCTGATCTCCCTTGTTAAGTATGTTTAGTTCTAGTGTATGATTTCTTTTATATTCTTGATCTGATATCTATAGTCTGTTGATCTGATGTCAAGTATTCGCTGATCTGATGTCTATATAATCCTGATCTGATCTCCCTTTTTAAGTATGTTTAAGTTCTACTGAATGATTTCTTTTATATTCTTGATCTGATAACTATAGTCTGTTGATCTGATGTCTAGTATTATCTGATCTGATGTCTATATAATCCTGATCTGATCTCCCTTGTTAAGTGTGTTTTTATTCTGTTGTATGATTTCTTTTATATTCTTGATCTGATGTCTATAGTCTGTTGATTTGATGTTAGGGTTCAGTATCTATAGGGCAAGCCGATTTGGGGCGTTAGGGTTTTCGAGGGAGGGGTCGCCTGGGCGATATGGGGGAAGGCAGGAGGGGCGCGGTGGATGGTTTCGAGTGAGGCGTCGCCGGGGGGTGGAATCGTTAGGGTTTTCGAGGGAGGGGTCGCCAGGGCGATTTGGGGGAAGGCGGGAGGGGCGCGGTGGAGGGTTTCGAGTGAGGCGTCGCCGGGGGGAAAGGGGGGTGACGGGGAGAGGGTGAGTTAATAAAAAATTAATATTTTTAAATTTATTATTTTTATTATATTAATATATTATTATAAGGTTATATTAGTAAATTAGATTAGGGCGGTAAATAAAAATTGGGGCGGTAAACTAGGGCGATAATTAGTAAAACCAAGGATAATTTCGTCAAATTACAAGGCTACAGCCCCAGTTTTTGGGGCGGTAACTAGTAACCCCTATAATCTAAAGGGAAACAATTAGATTGAATTAGTTAGTTGCAGCTATCTCTTTGAGTTAATTTTAGTTTTCGACTGGTTCTTGTGTGTAATACTATTATGGGTGAATATAGAACGCTATCGTGCCCAGTTCTTCATTGCAAGAGTTAATCGAATGCTAGGTTTGGTTGATTAAATTAGAGAATCCATAGTTATTACGGCTATCCTAAAAATAGTGGAGGTTGAATGCTTGAATTGAAAGAAAACTTTTGAGCATGTGATCAACGTGTTAATTATTCATGTTTCCCTTGGATTGGATCTTTCTCTTTTGATTTTCTTGATTTAAATTTGTACAAATTATAAATTTCTTTTGATTTAGTAGTTAGTTAATCCAACTTTGAAACTCCCTGATAGCTGTTTGGTTTAAGGATTAAATTTGGTTCCTTTGGGATTTCGACACGGTACTACTATTACTGCAAGTTTACTTAGAGTTCGGTAGAGCCGAATTTATTTTGGGTGCCTCGACAAGCACGACCAAAATTTGGCGCTGTTGCCGGGGAACTAAAATATTAGTTCTTTGACTAAACAGTTTTTTTTTTTTTTTTTTTTTTTTTGACTAGGGTGCATCCACAAGGACCACTGCAATTCAATCCGGAGATTGAGAAAAAGTTGAAGAAAGTTCAGACTATGTCAAATCACCTTTGGAGCAAAAATTTAAGTGTTTGAATTGGAGCCCAAATTTCACTATAAATAGAGACCATGGGTGAAGACATTCAAAAAATCACAAGCTATCAAGCAATTTCTATTATTGTCAAATTCTCTCAACTTTTCAAATGTCTATTTTCAAATTTTACTTTCAAGTTCTAGTTATTTTTCAAAGTGTTCCAATTGTTTTTCAAAGTGTCATTCTTATATTTGTCACTTGTAAACCATAAACACTTCTCACACAAAAAGGTTTTATTGTTCTTGAAATCAAGAGGTTGCAAGTCAAGAACAAGTTAGAGGGTGAGTAGTGAAGAACCTCTTAGTAGAGTTACTAAGTTATTCTTCGGAGATTTGTAAAGGTTTGAATTCCACCTTAAGGAATTTTTGTTTTTTTGAGAAAGAAATAGGAAGGGCCTCAACTTTAGAAGTTGGGGAGTAGATGTAGAGCTTGTAAGGGGGTTACAAGTTTGAACCACTTTAAAAATTTTGTCTCTTTCATTGCTTTGCATTGTGTATTCATACTCTCTCTTCTACATTTCTTGCATCATAAAACATCACCATTAGACTTGTTTAATTCAAGTCGTACATTTTTAATTTCAAACTCAAACCTTGTCCTTATTTGAAGTTTTGCTTTCTTTAATTAAGTATTTATTTTATCTTAGACTTGTCGTTAATCAAGTCTTGACTTGTCCTTATCAAGTCAAGGATTTCTCCGTAATCAAGTTAATACTTGAGCTTTATTTTAAATTATTTAATTTCAAAACTTGTCAATTTCAAGTCAAAGACTTGTCCTTAATCAAGTTATAATTGAACTTTATTTTAAATTATTTAATTTCAAAACTTGTCTATTTCAATTCAAAAACTTGTCCTTAATCAAGTCAATACTTGTGGTTTATTTTAAATCATTTAATTTCAATACTTGTCCATTTCAAGTAACATACTTGACCTTTACTTTAATTTGATTATTATATATTGTGAACTAACAATTTCTTGTTTCATTATAAACTTTTATATTGTTGACTAATTTCAGTATTCTTGTTTTCATCTTATTTTAATTTACACTTATTTGTTATTTGTTTCATACACATAGAGAGTCATTGTTTATTTTAAAAAGAAATTAACTTTAAAATTTGTTTCTTTTTAAGTAAATTTTTTAAACAACAAAAATTCACTCACCCCCGGCCCCACTCTTAGGTTGTGTTGTTGATTTTCAATATCACATTAACAATATAAAGGAAATCATACAATAAAAATAAAATATATTTAACAAGGGGGATCAAATCATGATTCTATAGACATCAAATCACAAAATAGTAGACATCAGATCATCGGAAAACACAACTATAAAAGAAATCATCTCATATAACAAAAATACCCATAACATGTGTTCATATCTGCAAACTTTAGAAAATCATATTACAAGACAAAAGAAATCATATCACAATATATAAAATTATTTAATTACAAAACAAATAAAACAATAATTTAAAAATATTTTTTATAATATTTAAACAAATTCAAAAAATTTTAAAAATACTGAATTGTTTAGAAAAAATGGGACAGAAAAATAGTCTGATGGAGGAAGGTAAAAAAAAATAAAAAAATACACAAAAATAATAAAAGAAAAGAAAAAGAAATTGTAGCAAAATCTCCTGAAGGAATTGTTGAGAAATGGATGTCTCCGCTGAGCGCGTCCCACTGGGGGCAGAAAAAAAAATTGCACACGCACCACTCATCCGCCTTTTTTTTTATAAATAGCCCATTCTAAAAATTTTACTATTTTTGAGGTAGGAGTGAAATTGGATAATGATGCTATAGGATCACCAGGGAAGTTTTGTTGGAAAAAATAAACTTTGGACTGTGTAAAACTAATTTAATCAGAATTGTCAAAACAATTATTAGCATCCAAATCAATTTTTGTCATATCTTTCTAAATTACGCGTACGCAAGTGAAAATTCCATTTTTTACTTTCATAATATCTCTCAATTAATATATTTTTATTTTTTTTCTCCCTCTGACAATTTTGTCCCTTTATATGTAAGTCACATTCATTTTAAAGCTACAAATATCAAGGATTGCAATATGCATGTATAAGGAACGGGTCTGATTGAAAATCCGGTTTATTTTGTTGTTTTCATTCCTGATTATTAATCTGAGTTTTCGCTTTTGAATTATGTTTTTGCTGTTTATTTCATTATGTTTTTCCTGATTATTAATCTGAGTTTTCGCTTTTGATTCAGATTTATTTAAAATGAATATGACTTGAGAGATATAAACAAACCAAATTGTCCCATTGGAAAAAAAATAAATAAAAACATAAGAATTGAGAGATATTAGGAAAGTAAAAATGAGATTTTGACTTGGTAAGAATAACATAAAAAGATGCTACAAAATTTAGTTTTGATACTAACAAGTGTTTTGGCATCCATTTAATAATGATATCAGTTTTAAATGATCATGATAAAGAATAAATATAAATAAAAAATTAAATAAAAAGTGAATTGAAAGTAAAACAAATCACGCAGTCTGATTTGCTCACCATCTTGTCAATGGATAATTTATAGTAAAATTAATATATTTTTATTTTCTTAAAATTCAAAAAAAAAAAAAACACAAAGTATATCGTTATAGAAAATCATTCTTAGATTTCCGCTTCGATGTTATAATAGTAAATAGAAAGTAACCGCCTAATATTTGTTTTACAGCTAGCAAATTGATAATTAAAAATTTTATGTACGGCTCCCAGTTTCACTTTAATTAGGATTAAAATATCTCTTACAATATTCTCTCTCTACCGTAAAATGATAATTTTATCGAAATTAAGAGATAAATAATAAATAAAAAGAAGATAACTAGTAATACCTAAATTAGTTAATTATGCGTGTTATTCTAGAAGAGCACGTATACAGCATGCCCGATCCGATTTTCCTTTAAGATTCCATGCGAAACATTTAGTTTTTATTCTCTTCTTTCTGCTGTTCTTTGCGACATGTTTGGGAGTCGGAGATAAAATCCCAATCCAATAAAGAAAATGCAGTAACATAATAGACCACTATAAATACGGGCAAGAACTCGTATGAAAAACAAACTGTTTTTTTTTTTTTTTTTTCATATTTTCCTCTAACTTCTTTGCATTAACCAAGATTTTCGCCGCCCTTTTGCGATTTGCTAGCCCTTTCTCTGTTCAAAACCTTTTGCTTCTTCCTTTTTCTATAATTATGCCGGAGAATGAGAGTCCGATGGCTGGCGAGGCTCCAGCCGTACGGAACCATGATCATCAGAAAGTGCCTTATCATAAACTTTTCTCTTTTGCGGATCGTCTGGATGTTGCCTTGATTGTGGCGGGAACCATAGGTGCAATCGGGAGTGGAATGTCTCAGCCCCTCATGACTGTTATCTTCGGCAAGCTTATCAACTCGTTTGGGGCCAGTTATGGAAACTCTAAAAATCTTAACCATCAAATCGTGAAGGTTAATTATAAATTTATTTTTAATTCTTCATTTTGTTTTGTTTCAATTTTTCCAAGATTTTTTAGTATTAATTTTATGTCATGCATGCAGCCTATTTTGTTTTTTACTGATTGGACTTTGTTTTTTCAATTATGTTCCAAGAATTACTTGTTTGGTGATTATCTATCTGCCACTCCACTCCATTCTTCTGATGAGATGAGATTGAGTCAAATGAAGTTTTGAACTCTTGAACTCTTTTTTTTGTTTTTTTTTTTTTTTGGGCACTCTTATGTATGCGCTAAATTGTATTGTAATTTTCTGTTGTGGACTCTAAAATCTAGTGCTTATAATACATCAAATTCTGGCAAAAACGTTGCAGAGTTTTGAAGCCAAAATCCTGAAGAGGTAATATCCACGTAAATCGCCAATAATTGAAATTTGTCCATAAATGGTTGTGTATCAAACTTGTAAGCCGGGATTTCTGAATTATCAGTTTTTTTTTTTTTTTTCCTTTCTTTTTTTTACTTCTGATGAATGTTTTACGTAACTTAACTGCTTTAGGGGTGATGTTCTACGAATAAGTTTGGGTTCTGAATTCTTATGCGAAGCATCTATTTTTTGAAAATATATTGACAGGTTTTTTAAATGAGTTGGATTCTGAACTGAACAATCACCATTTAGTTCCATGGTGACATTTGTCCAAAATGGTAGTCTTGCATTATCTGTTTCACAGCAATGATGATGGATAGATTTTTGAAAAACCAGATCGTATTTGAAATGTGGTATTTGATTTGCATCCTTGAAACAATGGCACTATGCTTACATTAAACGCCAACAAAACTTAATAATTTTATTAATGTAAATTTCAGGTTTGCATTGATTATGTTTACCTTGCAATTGGCTCAGGCATTTGTTCCCTTCTTCGTAAGTAAATACTTATCTTTCCCGCTTTTCATAAGACTATTGTTATTTATCCTAGTGCCTAACTTAGGCAGCAATATTTTTGCTGCTTTGATAGGCAGTTTTGGTATTAAATCGGGACCAGTAGTTTGTTGGGGAGGTATGTGTAAACATAAAAGTCTTCCCAATGGGATGAAGATTGAGGTCTAGCATCTATGACATAGAGACTGAGCTGGTAAGTAGCTCCAGAATAGGGATGCCAAGAACTACTTTGGCCCTTGACAATGAATCCTAAGGAAGCCGATAAGTAGGCATTAGTCAAATATTTCAGCTGCTTAATAACCTTGGGAGATACCTAGTGTTAATATACAAATTTGAAAAGTCAATTTTTTTGGTTCTATTGTATTGTCCTAGACTATACTTCCCTTTTTTATTATTATTTAAATTTCTGTATTAAGGAAGTGAATTATGAAGAGGAAGAGGAAATATATGACTGAAAATTGAACATGTGCTGTAGAACCAGGACTAAATACATACTCTGAATCAGACTCTCAACTGTATTTTGATTTTAAATAATCGGTAATGTGCTTTAAGTTCGATTATTGTTGCTCAGCTTTGCATAAAGGCTTTAAATCTGTAAGTTTTATCCAATGTACTGAAATAGTTTGGTATATATCTTTTTGAAATGTCTCAGAGATGTCATGCTGGATGGTAACAGGAGAAAGACAGGCTGCGCGAATTCGTGGTTTGTACTTGAAAACAATATTAAGACAAGATATTTCATTCTTTGACACTCAAACAAATACAGGAGAGGTTATTGGGAGAATGTCTGGAGATACAGTCCTGATCCAAGAAGCCATGGGAGAAAAGGTAAACCTTCCTTTTACAGATGCCGGAGACAATTTCTTATATTAGTTGGTGGTACGATTTTTCAGACAAAATTCTTAATTCAATGTGTGATAGGTGGGGAAGTTCATCCAACTGGTATCAACATTTTTTGGAGGCTTTATAATTGGTTTTGCAAAAGGATGGCTTTTGGCATTAGTGCTGTGCTCTTGCATACCTGCTGTTGTGATTGTAGGAGGATTTATGTCATTGTTTGTGTCCAAGATAGCAAGCCGGAGCCAGATTGCTTATGCTGATGCTGGAAATGTGCTAGAACAAAGTGTAGGAGGAATTAGAACGGTAAAACACTACTGAAAGCTTGTCATTAATTGAAGTTATGATGTTCTGATACAACCTGTAGATTGAGCTTTGAGCTATGCACTTTCTTTTCGTTCTATACACTATAGGTTGCATCATTTACTGGAGAGAAGTTAGCAATCAAGAAGTATGACAGAAAACTGCAGATTGCTTATAAAACCGCAATTGAACAAGGGGTGGTTTCAGGACTAGGACTGGGCACGATGATAATGATTGTTTTTGGTATCTATGGATTGGCAATATTCTACGGATCCAGACTAGTTTTAAGTAAAGGTTACAGGGGCGGTGACGTGATTAATGTCATGATGGCTATAATGATGGGAGGAATGTAAGTATACTATGTTTATGAAATGTGTTATTCTGTTATTGTACAAGAGAGAAAATTTTGAACACATTATAATAAGTTTTAGGAGTCAATCAGTTGAGCTTTTAGGTCATTTAGTGATTATCTATACCACCAAACAAACAGGCATTTGATCCTATTTGCATTCTGCTCAACTTTGAATCAGGTCACTTGGCCAGACATCTCCTTGTTTGAATGCATTTGCAGCAGGGCAGGCTGCTGCATTCAAGATGTTTGAGACTATCAAACGTGTACCATTAATTGATGCATATAATACAAGTGGGATTGTCTTGGAAGATATGAAGGGTGAAATTGATCTGAAGGACGTATATTTCAAATATCCAGCTAGACCAGATGTGCAAATTTTTGCTGGATTCTCGTTACATGTTCCCAGTGGGACAACAGCAGCTTTAGTTGGCCACAGTGGAAGTGGGAAATCAACGGTCATCAGCTTACTACAACGATTCTATGACCCTCAAGCTGGGGAGGTACTTATTGATGGTGTGAATTTGAAGAAAATGCAGATCAAATCTTTAAGAGAGAAGTTGGGTCTGGTGAGTCAGGAGCCAGTTCTATTTGCAACTTCTATAAAAGAAAACATTCTATATGGCAAAGTAGATGCCACTGATTCTGAAATTAGGACAGCAATTGAGCTAGCCAATGCTGCCAAGTTCATCGACAAGCTTCCGAAGGTAAATAAACTTCAGAAGTTTATATGAGTTTAGATTTCAATGTTGAATTTCTTACAGCATGTTAGTAATCAGCTACTTATGCTCTTAACCTTTTAGGGACTGGACACAATGGTTGGTGAACATGGAACTCAACTTTCAGGGGGACAAAAGCAAAGAATTGCAATTGCTAGGGCTATTCTGAAGAACCCAAGAATTCTTCTTCTAGATGAAGCAACCAGCGCGTTGGATGCAGAGTCGGAACGCATAGTGCAAGACGCACTTGACAAAATTATGACTAATAGAACTACAGTGGTTGTTGCGCATAGGTTGACAACTATCAGAAATGCTGACCTTATAGCAGTGGTACATGCCGGTAAACTTGTAGAACAAGGTATTGTTAAGGTCAGTAATTGGTTTCTTTGTTTTGTTTTTAGAGCCATTTGAGAATAAGGTTCTGAAACTATATGGTAGGTACTCACTCTGAGCTGATGAAAGATCCTAATGGCGCATACCACCAGCTAGTCCATATGCAACAAGGCTCTAAACAAGCTTCGGGAAAAAATAGAAAGCTGGACTTAGAAAATGTGGATGCTGGTACAGATTTTGATGAAATTTTGAATAGGAGCTCAAGCCAGAGAATGTCTCTGAGGAGATCCACAAGCATAGGATCATCTCGGCACTCTTTCACCCTTAATTTTGGAGTTCCTGGTCTCATGAATATTCATGAATCTATGGTTGGAGAAGATGTTATTGAGAATGATCAAAAGGCCTCGGAGAAAAGCCAGAAAGTTTCACTTGTACGACTTTTCTATTTGAACAAACCTGAGTTACCATATTTGGGACTTGGATCACTTGCAGCTTGTGTTAATGGTGTAATATTCCCTGTATTTGGGCTCTTACTAGCAAAAGCTGTTAGAGTTTTCTTTGAGCCCCCACATGAACTCAGGAAAGACTCAAGATCTTGGTCACTGATGTTTCTTGGCCTTGGTGTTCTGACTTTTGTGATTGTGCCGGTGCAAAACTATCTTTTTGGGATTGCTGGGGGAAAGTTGATACAAAGAATTCGTTCTTTGTCATTTCAGAAAGTAATTCACCAGGAAATCAGGTGGTTTGATGACCCTGCAAACTCAAGGTACATTTCTGTGATCTTCATAAAAAATAGTGCAATATACTTTCTCCCACCCTTACTAAAACAATTATTGCTGAAATCAGTGGTGCTATTGGGGCAAGGTTATCCACTGATGCTTCAACCATGAAGAGTCTTGTTGGTGATGCTTTGGCACTAGTTGTACAGAACATTTCAACTATAATAACAGGGCTTTTGATAGCTTTCTCAGCTAATTGGATCTTGGCATTCATAGTCTTACTTGCATTACCCTTCATTGGATTGGAAGGATTCATGCAGATGAAGTTTCATACAGGACTTAGTGGAGATGCCAAGGTATTTCCAGCACTTTCTGATCTATAGTTGCCTCTATCAGAATAAGTTTAATACATGTTTCACACTGTGTGCAGATTATGTACGAAGAAGCCAGCCAAGTAGCGAATGATGCAGTTGGCGGCATTAGAACTGTTGCGTCATTTTGTGCTGAAGAGAAAGTAATTGACATGTATGAAACGAAATGTGAGGCCCCAATGAAAGATGGCATTAAAAGAGGAATGATGAGTGGTTTCTTTTTCGGCCTTGGTTCCGCATCGAATTACTTAGCGACTGCATTCTGCTTCTGGATAGGAAGTCGTCTCATCACTGGTGGAAAAGCAACCTTTGATGATGTATTCAGGGTGCGTCATTTTATCAATTGAAGCTGGATACTTGTTATGTCCTACAAACATTGTTTTGTCTAACCCCAATTCCCTTCAGGTATTTTTTGCCTTAACATTGGCTGCTATGGGAGTTTCACAAGCCACAGCTATGGCTCCAGATGTAAACAAAGCTAAACTTTCTGCTGCTTCTATTTTTAAAATCCTTGATGCCAAACCCAAGATTGATTCAAGCAGTGATGAGGGTCAAGTCCTTGGCACGGTCAAGGGTGATATTGAGTTTCAACACGTGAGCTTCAAGTATCCGACACGGCCTGACATCCAAATATTTAAGGATTTATGCCTAACTATCCCTTCTGGAAAGGTAAAAAGAGTAAACTCTTTTTCGACTTTATTGTTCTTGTTTCCACCTTTTGATAATTCCCAGATGCTTCTGCAGACTGTTGCTCTTGTTGGGGAAAGTGGAAGTGGTAAGTCAACAGTGATAAGCCTGATAGAGAGATTCTATGATCCTGACTCTGGAGACATAAATCTGGATGGGGTGGAAATAAGGAAGTTGAAGATAAATTGGCTGAGGCAGCAGATGGGCTTGGTAGGTCAAGAGCCTGTACTATTCAATGAAACAATCCGATCCAACATCGCTTATGGCAAACAAGGAGATGTGAGTGAAGAGGAGATAATTGAAGCAGCAAAAGCTGCAAATGCGCATAGTTTCATATCTGGACTGCCTGAGGGATACAATACTTGTGTGGGAGAAAGAGGAGTTCAGTTATCAGGTGGACAGAAGCAAAGAATCGCGATAGCACGAGCGATTCTTAAAGATCCGAAAATACTTTTGTTGGATGAGGCAACAAGCGCCCTGGATGCAGAGTCGGAACGTGTTGTTCAAGATGCATTAGACAGGGTGATGGTGAATAGAACCACTGTGGTCGTAGCACATCGTCTAAGCACGATAAAAGGGGCTGATATCATTGCAGTAGTGAAGAGTGGAGTGATTCCTGAGAAGGGCGGACACGAAGCCCTGATGAATATACCTAATGGTGTCTATGCATCCTTGGTTGCATTGCATATGACTTCCACCTAAGATGTAATACAGCCTCCACAGTCGGCACAATCAGTAAATCAGCAAGCTGCCTGCTGAGACTGTCGCTTAGTTATAGTCTTTAATGACAAGGAATGCTGTACATTGAAAGGATAAAAAGAATAGAATCAAGAAACATTGCTATCTTTTTAGTGTAATTGGGTTCAAATTGACCCAACAGAATCGTTTGAAATGCTGTTTGGCGGCTGATCAATCTTTTTAGATGACAAAAAAAAAATTGCATGAATACATATAATAAATGAATATCAGTGCCAGAATCTGAATGTGCCTATGTTGAATGATTCAAATGATATGCAAATAGAGAAGCATAAGCCCCATTGGCTATTTTAACAAGATCATCATGTCTGCCTTGCTCAACAATCGTACCATTCCTCAAAACAGCAACGGTATCGCTTGCTCTGATCGTAGTTAATCTGTGAGTTACAACTATTGTGGTTTTGTTGAGCATCACCTGATTCAAAGCTTCTTGAACAGCTTGTTCCGATTCTGCATCTAGCGCACTTGTTGCCTCGTCAAGTAAGAGGATTTTGGGGCTCTTCACTATGGCTCGGGCGATGGCGAGCCTTTGCTTCTGACCACCAGATAGCTGAGCTCCAAATTTCCCCACAGGAGTATCATATCCCAGAGGCAATGCTGATATGAAATTGTGTGCATTTGCTAATTTTGCTGCAGCAGTAATCTCATCTTCTGTTGTCACATCTTGCTTTCCATAAGCTATGTTGCTACGAATTGTTTCGTTGAAGAGTACGGGTTCTTGGCTCACCAAACCTATCTTATTTCTAAGCCATTTTGTTTTGTACTTGTGAATGTCAATGTCATCCAACAGTATACATCCTGAGTCCACATCATAGAACCTTTCTATCAAATTGATCAATGTTGACTTGCCATTACCACTTTCTCCAACAAAAACAAATGTCTGCAACAAAATAAAGTTAAAAACCTTCATCACATATCAGCTTTGCAGTGGCCTGATACAGAATCGAAACATTTAGCGAAGATCGATTCCTTAAATTCTGCAAAAAAAATTTGTACCTGTCCAGCAGAAATGCTCAAAGAGACACCTCTGAGAATTTGAACATTCGGGCGAGACGGATAAGTGAAGTGAACATTCTTAAATTCAATGTGACCTACAATGCTTTCTGGTGCATTGTCCATTTCTCCACCTGAATCATCTGTTTGATTCCTGTCAACGAGGTTATACATTGAACTAGCTAAAGTGGTTGCTTTTTTTGTGTCTAAAGCCATTCCACTCGCTTCTGCGATCCCTGCAGCCGTCGCTACCAAAGCCAAATAAACCTGCAACCAGACATCACAAGTTATACAACTAGTTTGAGACGGTAAAGAACATGTAGACTAGTTTTGCAAAATTCCACCTTAAAAATTTCTGGGACTGTTGCTTTCTTGTGATGGACAAGAGCAGCCCCAAGGTAGAAGCACACGGCGCTCGTGAAGTAGAATGCAAACTGAGAAACACCACAATTTATGCTGCTTCCAACACAGATCCAATATATCCTTTTGCTGCCTGATCTTTTCTGGTATAAATCTACCATCTTATTCTCAGCACAGATTGATAAAACAGTTGTTATGTTTCCAACCGCATCGCTTGCAACTTCACTTTGTTCAACATAACTAAGCTGAAAAGTGAAAACAGATTAAAGGGTAGTAATTTCATTACCATCTCTGCTGTTATTCAGTCCAAAACCTTAAGAGTCATGTTTATGGTTTCATTTGACTAACCTCAGTATTTGTGGCGAATCTTCGAAGCAGTTTCGTCTCCAATAAAACTTGCATTGCGATGATTGAAAATAGGGTGACAAGTACCAGTGCCATTATCCAGTTCTCATAGAAGGCTATGAAAAGTCCTGCAACAATTGTTGACATGTTCTGAACGAGCAGGGCTAAACCATCAACCACTAGACTATGTAAAGTAGAAGCGTTGGCAGACATCCTTGCACTAACTGCACCACTAAAAGATAAGCCAAAATGGGAGAAAAAAAGTAGAAAGATTCAGCTTCCATTCTTACCAAACAATAAAAATTATTTCTTTATCACAAAATATTTAGTATGTTCACCTTGAGTTTGAAGGATTATCAAACCAGCAGATGTTTCGATGTATAATGGTCTCGAATGACAGTAAGGAAATCCTCTTAGTCAATCTACTGCTTGCAGCTCGAAAACAGTAGTTCTGCAGGAGGACTGCTGCGAAAGTGACAATGCCAAGTAACACAAACATGAGTGCCCAATGGTTTGCATCCCTTTTTTGAATGCTTGGAGGTTCATAGAAACTCTGAATAGCTGTTGCAAACAGGAAACCAAACATAGGGAACGCCGCCCCGTATATTACGGAAGCGTTGATTCCAATCACGAAAAATGAGAGTTCATCTTTGCATAGATTAACCAGGCGTCCCATAGAAATTTTTCCATGCTTTTCAAAGCTGAGTTCCTTTCTCCTCACTTCCTCTTCAATGCTACTGCTTTGAGTAACCCTCCCAGATCCATTCATAGAGTCATCAACCAATGCTGAAACTTCTTTAGAAGAATTTTGAGATGATGGGAAACTCTCACATTTATCAACTGTCTCATGTGTTCCTTCAAAATTCTCCGTCTCAATGTTCCGTTGTGCCGACACTAATTTCGAATAATGCCCATTCTTATCTTTGATCAACTCATCATGAGTCCCTAGAATTGAACAACATCGGTAGTGAGAAGAATTTCAAGGGCATTCATACATATATAATGAAGAAGAAATCATCAGTTACCATGCTCCAGGACTTTCCCCTGGTTCATAACTGCAATGCTGTGAACCTTGTCAACACTGAACAAGTTGTGTGTTATAATGATAGTGGTTCGCTTGTGCGCAATCTTGAAAATTGCATCATAAGTAGCTTTCTCCGTTTTGGTGTCCAAAGCACTAGTCACTTCGTCAAGGAGAAATATTGTGGGATCCTTGAGAATCATCCGAGCAATAGCGATTCTTTGCTTTTGTCCACCAGAGAGTTGAGCTCCACCCTTTCCCACAATGGTCTCCAGGCCCTGGAAATAAGGAAACTTGATATAATTTTGTAACAATGCAATTTCATAAGAACATGATGAGCATGATCTATAATAAGGAAATCGGTAAGAATGACCCAATCCCACATCGAAAACCCCCACAACAACTTAATATAATATAAATAGTTCAAAGGTTTTGGGTTGGATGTTCATTCGGATCAATAAATTTAACAGAAATGAATGAGAAACAAGAAAGTCACCAGTGGGAAGTCGTTAACGAAGGCTGCAGCTGAAGAAAGCTCCAGGGCATTCCTGATTTCATCTTCTGTAGCGTTTTCTTTACCATATGAGATGTTGTCTCTTATCGTTGTATCGAACAAAACCGGCTCCTGACTGACTAGACCGATCTTTTCTCTTAGCCATTTGAGTTTTAATGCCTTGAGATTGACACCGTCTAGTAGTACTTCACCAGAATCAGGATCATAAAACCTCTCCAACAAATTGATCATTGTTGATTTCCCACTCCCGCTTTTCCCAACTAAAGCTACAATTGCACCACTTGGTATGCGCAGTGACAGTCCAGAGAAGACTTGCACATTTGGTCTAGCAGGATAATTGAAGTAGACATCTCTGAGCTCAATTTCACCTTTGAGGTTATCCAGGACGATACCGGTTGAGCCATCGGTGTCGATTTCTGGTTTTCGCTGGATCACAGCCAACATTTTCTTTGCTGAAGACTGTGCCAATGATATTGCATTTACACAGGTGGAAATTTGGCCCAATGCCCTGAACCAAAAACAATTTTTGAAGATTTATAATCCCAGGGTACTGGAACAGGCAAAGGAAAAACATGAGTTTAGACAAGATTCAACTTACAGTCCACTATATACCAGTGCAACAAGAATGCTGGCAATCTGTCCACCATTATCACCTTTCTCAACTATCAATTTCGACCCGTACCAAATCGCAAGACCGAAATCACTGAAAACTATAAATGTGGTGATACCTAATCCTAGCCCCAAGACTATTCCTTGTCTTTCTGAAAGCCCATATGCTCTTTCCAGCCGTTTAGCGTAGTTAAGAGTCGCGTGTTTTTCTGCTGTTAAGGACGATACCTTGTACAAGAATTACCAAATTAATCAAATCAGCTTACAGAAATATGCAGGCAACTATCAATATATATAGTAATAGGTATATTGCCAATATGTACATGGTATAATTTGCGAAACATGGGAGGTACTGATAAAAAAAAAAAAAAAAAGAAAAAACATACAGTTCTTATTGCGCCCACGGTCTCCTCAACTACATCTCCGGCCTCAGAAGATGCAGCTTGCTGTCGGGTCAACATATTTGTGAGTATTCTTGCCATGATTCCTCCAACAATAACAATACATGGGATCATGGAAAGTAGCACAACTGAAAGAAGCCATCCTCTAACAAAGGCGATCAAAAAACCGCCAAGAAAAGTAGAAATAAGCTGGATAGACTTTCCTATCTTACACCAATAATCCATACAAAAAAAAGGGTTCATGTCAGCCAATAATTCATGGAGCAGTACACTAAGGAATTAATAGCGACAAATGATTGCCGTGTTTATAAATTTACCTTGTGACTGATAGCATTCTGAATAGCTATGGCATCAGTTGAAGTTGTAGTGATGACTTGTCCCGCTGTCATTTCAGTGTCGAAGAAGGAGATTTCTTGCCGTAACAATGATTTGAAGTATAATGTTTGTAGTCTGGAAGCTTGTCTTTCTCCTGTGACGCTCCAGCATAAAACCTCTGCAACAACATATCAAACTGTATGAGACACAGAGATGAAAGTGAAAACGTTCCTTAGGGGACATCTGATAAAATTGGAACCATACAGAGAAGATTAGTATGGCCACTGCGCAAATCGAGATGAAAGTGAAAATCATGAGAGTAAAAGGAAGGATCATATACTTACGCAAAAATGCAGCCATTCCAACTCCAGTAGCCAAGTACAACAACTTGAACGACAGCTGCAAATTCCAAAAGGTACAACATTCTTAATAAACATCCCACTTCTGTAATTCTGACACTTGTACGTACATTTGACGTTTGGATTGAATAACTGACAACTTTAACTTAAAAAAAAAAAAAAAAACTAAGTAAAATGGAATTCAAGAAAGTTTGGACGACTCTCTAAGGACCCAAAAAAGGACTAAAAAAATCGTTAAAAAACGTTTAAAATAGAAAAAAAATTATTCACTATTATTTGCATTATTTGATGGACCTGTTTTGGAAGCCTGTAATAACGCAATGTACGATTCCATGATGGAAAATTACTAATGGACAAAATTAGAGTTGATGAATTATTTGGCCAGTTTTCGTCTCTACTGGTACCCTACCTGTTCAAGTTCGTCGTACCAAAAGATGACAAATAGCCCCAAAAAAATAAATAAAAAAAAGTATACTACCTTTATTTTTTCAGAGCACTAAATTAATGGCGCCCATGTATGAGGGAAAAAAAAAAAAACCCTAAAATTTGAGCTAAAACAAATATTTCAGTTATAAGCTTTTTTTTCTAAAAAAATCAGAATCAATAATATGTATTGATGTTCAAAAATTATTTATAGGTGAGGGCAGGATTAGAGGTGAGAATAGATCAATGGGTTCAAATCGATCCACTTATATGGTCTAATACAAACAATTTAAACATGCAATAGTATAAATTATTTTTAAAATTGTCGCAAAAATGGTTTAAGAAAACCCCAAAGAGATTTTTTAAAAAATAATTTAAATAAATTCAGATCAGTTCGGGTCGATTCAAGAAAATGATTCGAATCGATCCCAAACAAAACTAACTAACTCAAATGATTTTGATAGGATAATCAATTTTACCCAAGAGGGACTTAGAAAGTAGAGTCTGCGCTCTTGTTGGAAATTAGAGTTACGTGCTAATTTGGACAATCCATTAGCCATACATAAATCCAGCCGTAGGTTCAAACACAAATTCAACTACATTGAACGATAATGTTAACAAACAGATATTTTCGAACGTTGTGAATAGGCAAGAGGAGGACAGTTTCCTTTGATTTTTCTAACAAAATTCTTGTTATCAGCTATAATTTGAATGGTCTTCAACTTTGATTAAAAACTGAAATGACATTTTATATATATTACCAAGTTACAAGTATTTAAGAAAACGTGGTTTTCTTCAATGCAATGTTCTTGCACATTTTCTCCCCCATCAATTACTTTAAATTCCATGCATTATATACTTTGTTTGGTCGTTCCTTTATGTTTTACAATATATAATTTGCTCCCTTTAATTACTGGTTGAAGGTTAAAAAAATATTAATGACATTTATAACCTTAAATCTTTATTAAAATGTTGTTTAGTAGCTATAATCTTTATTAAAACTAAAAAAAATTATGAAAAGTAAATATAACAAATATTGTATCTTGAAATTCATAAAAGGTTTACTACAAAGGTTACACATTACTAATTAAAATTGATTTTTTTTTAAAAAAAATTAGAATACTGTACAAAATAATGGAAAATATTTAGAAGAATTGTTGTGATATATGCTAACGTTGTACAACTGCTGCATTAAGAGTACATGTTCAATCAGATTTATAACACGTAGTAAAACTAATAATGCGTCAATAAAATCGGCCTAACACCAGCCATTTAATTTCCCACATGTTCGGAAGCTAATTTGGCAAGGGACAAAAAAGAGAAAATGAAAGGAAATCCATGTTATTTTATTCCATAAGATCATCACTGCCGGGTACAAACTAGGAATTTGATGGAACTCAACCGCAAAATTGTCCTAATAAACCATTACAAATAAGTTTCAAATTAGACACTAGGTGGTTATAATTCTAATGTTTTTCATAAATAATTTTGGGTGGTTAAAAATAGTTATCGATCAAATTTTTTTTTTTTTAGTTTATGATTTACGTAATACTAGAACATCAATGATAATTCGATTTTTAAGGTATTAGCCCGGTTAACAATTGATAACCCCATCTCGTAAGTGTTCATTTTTCAACGTTTACAATAGTTTTAGGTACTAGTTATCATCTCAATTTTTTGGGCGGTAATCCATAAATTTTGATAAAATTGACCTTTTATTTAAAATGTGGAAAGAGAGAAGGTATTATAAGGGATATTTTAATTCAAATTGAGACGGTAAAAAATAAGAAGTGGACGGTAACTAGTAAAACTTATAATTTTATGATGATCACTAGATCAAAACTTCATCTCAGGAGAAATTCAAACAGGCTGATCTGTCAAACCTTAATGTAAAGTTGTCATTGAATAAGATCGGTTTTAAGAAAAGAAAAAAAAATGGTTTGTTGAACTAAAGTAATTTAGAAAGAAAGACTGGTTTTGGAGTGGAGGGAAGAATATGGTATAGAATGAAGAAACAAGGACCAACGTGGTGACCATACGTTTACCTTAGATACTTGATGAACGATATCTTGGTTGTTTGTGGTGCTAAATGTGTGGATTAGAGAGCCAAATAGGATGGCCATGATTGGTTGTCCCATACCATTTGCTACGGAACAAATGGATCCCATAACCATGAAGAAAATATCAACTCCATCTGCATATTTGAAAAGCTTCAAAGCTGAAAAACTAGTCTTCTTCTCATTTGCTTCTCCTCCACCTCCAGATTTATGCACTTGTTCTTCTAGGGCTGGAGAAACCGTTTTGTTCTTCATCTTTATGCAGCAGTAGAAGTTTAGAACCTTTCTCTACTGAGTTTTGCATGCAATATTATTATTGTATTGTTGTAGCTTGAAAGATCCCTCATGCATGGCCTTCTTTTTATATGAAGTTGTTTGTTCATCTTGCCCTCATGAGTAGGAAGCTTCACTAAATGATAAACGTGAATGGTCGGCCGGCCTAAGTCAGGTCATCCTGTGGGACGTGGAATGTTGGATTGTGACAGTGGTCCTTATTAGGCCCTTGCTAGTACGGCATCCCTAAATCAGTAATTGGAAATTTGAAAACAAACACTTTTGCGTCACATTTTCATCTATCCACTTCATACTTTGAAATTTTGATTTTTAAGTCACTTATTTTATTGTTTCGTTCAAGGATTTTTAGAACAAGAAAGAAAGTAATCAATTTGAAATTTTTGTTGGCCTTATGGGATGTGCTAACTAATTTAGGAATAAAATTGGTAGGTTTTAGAGGGTATAAACTTTTTCAAGGGAGGATCATATAATTTTTAAAAATATTTACTTTTAGTATTAGTATCATCATTACAATTACAAAAGCTCGTTTTTATGTCGAGTATATTCGGAAAAAGAAATTTTTTGTCCAGAGTTTCAATTTGATTTTGAAACTTCTTGTTTAAATTTTTTTTTTTTTTTTAAAGAAAGACGGAAAATTTGGTATTTTTGGTTCTTACGAAACCATTGTCTTCCTTTTGAGTATAAAATATGTCAACTCTTTAAATATATTCCAAAAGTCTTTAAAAAGTTATACAAGGGAATCTTAACTTGGTCCTTTATAGAAGATCACCATGCAATTTTACTCATATCTTTAAAAATAGTAAGTTTATACGCTAGGGCCTTTTTTTTTTATTTTTTCCGCGCGCTGCTGCTGCCCGCTTAGGTTTTTTTCTTTTTCTTTCATAATAGTACGTAGCATAACATTAATAGTTTCTCTTTTCTCTCTCTTCCTTGGCATATTTTGGATGGTTTTTTTTTTTTTTCTTCTTCACTGAAACTTTTTTTCCATCCGTTTTTTAAAAACAATTCAATAATTTTTTTATACGTTTTTAAATTTTTTAAAAAAATATTATTACAAAATATTTTTAATTATTTTTTAATTTATTTATAATTATTTAATTTTATATATTGTGATATGATATCTGTTTTTCAATGATCTGATGTCTACTATTTTGTGATCTGATGTCTATATAATCATGATTTGATACCCCTTGTTAAGTATGTTTTAGTTTTATAAGATGATTTATTTTATATTTGCGATATGATATCTGTTGTCTGATTATCTCATGTCTACTGTCTTATTTTTTTAGAAAAATGTTGTGCGTAAAAAAAAACTGTAGCGCATTACCGTAGCACGCTACAGTAGGAACATGATGAATTTTATTCCTATAACCTTACGGTATACGGATCTCTCTCAACCTACTTTTACTTGATACAACTATTTTTTTTTTTCACAAGTCAAAATTTGATCAAAAGTAAATAGGTTCAAGTTGGGTAGGTTTTTAAAATTACTATAGTGAACTTATAAATATAAAAATTTCTGTGATCGACTTATAAATATAAAATTTTCATTAATTTATCATATCTCTTTACTTTTATAATATTTATTATTATTTATTATTTATTTTCCTATTATTATTATTATTTCTCGCATCTCATTTTACTTGGTCTTGCTCATTTGGAATATTTTGCTCTTTTAACAAAGATGACAAAATAATTTAAGGGTACGAGACAAGTAAAAGGAATGAGTAAAATAGTCTAAAAAGGGGCGGGACAAGTAAAAGAGAGGGGAAATAGCAATTGAGATTTAAAAAATTCTTTATCTCTCTCTCTCTCTCCAATTCGTATACAGTAGTACTATAGTAGTACAATCATCTGTCTCCGTCCCTATTTTTTGACCTTTGACCAGTCTCTCTTATAGAAGTGGTATCACGCGCGTCTCTCATCCCTTGCGTCTCTCCCTTCCCGACGCCTTGCTTTCTCTCTCCTACCTTGCGTCTCTCCCTCCCGACGCCTTCCCTTCTGTCTCCTCCCTCTCTGTTCCTGTCATCGCCTCCCTCTCTCCCTCTCCCTCCCGCTGATATCACCACAGATGACTTAACTCGACGGACCTTAGGGAATTTGGTCTCCTCAATGATTTGGAAGCAGACTCCTAAGACGAGGATACATTGTTCACAAAACGAAGGGATAAAGGTGGGAGAAAATTTCTATTTGGATCAGACAAATATGTGAAAGATATCTTGGGCGATGAAGAAGTAGCGGCAGAAAGCACTTGAAACAATCATCGATCCACGGCTGGAAAGGAATTATTGTCCTGAATTATTAATCAGATACAGAGAAATTGCAGAGAAATGTAAAATAGATGAAGGAAAAAGCAGGCCAACAATGGGGGATGTTTTTGAAGGAAAACTGAACAAGCCCCGGGCTAAATCGAAAATCTCACTTTCGTGCAATGCATTCCAGAATCGGAAACTTTCGACGATGCTCAGGCTCAAATTCATTTTCCCATGAACGGATCTAGGCTTATACTTATTTAATTTATTAAATCGACAAACAACGCACAAAGAATCAACCTTTAATTAAAGCGGAAAGTCTAAATGTTATACCTTTGTAGCGAAGTCCAACGCAATAAGAAAAATCAAATCTTTAGGTTGCGATCACCACCTAAATCCAAAAGATGACTCCTAAAAACTTCGAATATTGCGTGGGCAATAATCTATCGAAGTGTACTCGTGAAACCCACGAAAACCCACAAAGGAAATCCCTCAATAAAGATTTATTCTGCCCAAAACTTGATCAAAACAACAACATAAAATCCGGTCACCACCTCGCCATATACAACCCGCCGGCCACTAATCAAGACCGACCGATCGCCATGAATTTGGCCACGATCTGGACGGGTTTCATCTCGGATCACCAATAGAGATAGAAAATAAGACAAAACCCGGATCAAGCACCCCAAATCCAAAATGATGGAGCAGCCAAAAAAATCAGGAAACCCGCGGCGGCCTTGGGCGAATCCGGTGAAGAATCCGGCGAGAAAAAAAATTAAAGAACCAAGCTTTGATCTTTTGGGCTAAATCCAAATCGAGATGAATGAGATTACAAGTTTGTTTTTGAAAGAAAACTTCAAAAGGAAAGAAGTTCTCTCTCTAGATCTTTCTCACTCTAAGAGTCTTGCAAGATTTCCCTCAGTTTTCTTTTGCCTCAAGTTTTCTATTTATAGGGAGTTCTAATGGAGACCTAGTGGGCCTTTGAGTTGGGCCTTTTAATTTGAATTTCCTTGACCGCTTACTCTTCCCTAGACTAATCAACTCCAATCGACCCATTCGAATTAATTTCTTAACCCACTTCGTTAATTTAATTTAATCGAACCCTAAGGATTAATTAATTCATATAGAATTAATTTCTTAATCCACTTTGTCAATTAAATATTAATTAAACCTTTAGGATTAATTAATTCACTTTGTCGATTAGTCAAATGCATAATTAGTCGTACCACTATCGGACTAACTATGGAACTACCGCTCAAAAATGACTTTACATCGCGCCACTATATTTTCTTCTATCTTCCCACATCAAAGATCTAGTGCTCGTTGGTTTATCAATTTACTGACAAACTAATTCACCGACTTCTTAGTATCCGAGATTAGTACCACTCGACCTTCTTATTTTACCATACATAAAGTCCACTGGCCAGTTTTAGTACAATAAACCTTACGAGCTCATCTCGGGAGCACCATCAACCCGGCGAACTGGTATGTGGATTCCTCCTACTAGCAGCGACACGTAAGAAGCTAAACACCGCATACCCAACCTACAAAGGTATAGGCCTCTATTGACAACACTCTTTGGCACATCAAAACATACGATATCTAACTCTCACTCCCATCCCAATCTCGGGATTGAGAGACTGAATACTAGGACCGAATTGACTACGCCGATTAGTACAAGTCAATTCTATCTAATCTGGTCGTGCTCAATATGCCCCGGGCATATCCGTGTGATTTAATTAGTCTAGATAAACTAATTTCCAAACCACACGATAACCTATACCGATAGTATGTTCAGACTATCTCAGTTACAAGCATACTTTTTATATATCAATACTTTAACCAATAACGGTATCTACTGTGTCTTTCCACACCCCGTTATCTAGTTCTATGATATATTGGAACAATTTAATACTGAAACAAAATGATATGTCATCTGTGGATATTAGTTTTTATACAAGCCATAGCTTTTCTGTATTCAAAACTAACAATCTCCCACTAATACTCAAAGCTATGCTAAGAAGTACAAAAACTGTCCAACCCGCTATTACACTGCTGTCATAATGAAGTTTACAGAACACCTTTATGCTCACTCACATGGCTCCCTCAAGAATCTGACTCCCATGCCCTCCACATTTCTCTCAAAGATCTTTGGGGTCAATGGCTTTGTGAAAGGATCTGCAAGGCTGTCATCTTATGCTATCTTGGCCACGGTCACATCTCCCCTCTTTACGATCTCTCGTATCAGGTGGGACTTGTGCTCTATGTGTTTACTCGCTTTGTGGGCTCGTGGTTCCCTCGAGTTAGCAACTGCACCATTGTTATCACAGTAAACTGTGATAGACCTAGGCAACTCAGGAACCACATCTAAGTCCACGAGGAAGTTTCGAAGCCATACAGTTTCTTTCGCTGCCTTTGATGTGGCAACGTATTTAGCCTCCATGGTGGAGTCCGCCACGCATTTCTGCTTGACACTCCGCCATACTATGGCTCTACCTCCAAAAGTAAACACAAACCCAGATGTAGACTTACTCTTGTCCATATCACCTTGAAAGTCCAAATCTGTGTAACCCAACGGTACAAGCTCCTGCGCTCTATAAACCAGGACATAATCTCTCGTCCTGCGCAAGTACTTGAGAATGCATTTTACTGCCTCCCAATGAGCCTTCCCAGGGTTACTCTGATATCTGCTAACCATGCCAACGACAAAGAAAATATTAGGCCTCGTATATAAACATGAGGCTACCCACGGCAGAAGTATAGGGTACCGCCTACATGGCATCTATCTCCTCAGCAGTCCTGGGACATTGCTCCTTAGACAAATGCACCTCATGCCTGAAAGGCAGTGAACACTTCTTAGAGTTCTGCATGTTAAAACGAGCCAGAATCATGTCTATGTAGGATGCCTGGGAGAGAGTCAGAGAACGTCTCCTACGATCTCGAATAATCTTGATCCCAAGGATATATCCAGCTTCTCCCAAATCCTTCATATCTAATTGCCTGGACAACCATGCCTTTACGTCTGACAATACCTTCTTACTATTGCCAATCAGAAGGATGTCATCTACGAAAAGTATGAGAAAAACCACCGTATCACCATCACGCCTACGATAAGCACACTGCTAATCCGGACACTGAGTGAATCCATAAGACTGGATAACCTCGTCAAAATGGATGTTCCAAGATCTATATGCTTGCATAAGTCCATAAATGGACCCTCTAAGCCTACATAACTTTTGCTCTTGGCCCTGAACAATGAAATCCTCTGGTTTCTGCATAAAAATGGTCTCCTCAAGACTTCCATTAAGGAAAGCTGTCTTGACGTCCATCTGTCAAATCTCATAGTCTATATGAGCAGCTATGGCCAAGAGAATCTGGATTGACTCAAGAATGGCTATCGGGGAAAAGGTCTCCTCATAATCGATACCCTATTTCTGAGTATACCCCTTTCTCAATAAGCCTAGCCTTGAAGGTCTCAACCCTTCCGTTAGATCCTCTCTTTCGCTTGTATACCCATTTGCACCCAATAGGCCGAAACCCATCAGGAAGATCTACCAGCTCCAAGACCTGATTTGAGTCTATAGAACCCATCTCAGCAATAATCGCTCTCTGCCAAGAATATGCATCTTTATTTTGGAGAGCCTCATTATAGCTAATTGGGTCTGGTTAAAGTTCGAATACTCACTCAAACCCATGTACCTCTCGGGTTGTCTGGCAACCCTCCCACTATGATGAGGTGCAGCTTGTGTAAGAGCATCATCTGTGATAGTGTGTGCAGTCTCTTGTTGTGTGTCTTCCTGTACTTGTGCATCTGGAATAATGGACTGACTTCTAAGCTCTTCCAATACTACCTTGCTACTTGACTTGTGATCTAAAATATAGTCCTCCTCAAGAAATCTGGCATTGGTGCTTACCACCACCTTCTGATCCTGAGAACTATAAAATAGACCACCTCTCGTTTCTTTGGGGTAGCCTACAAACAGCATAGCCTTTGATCTTGAATCTAACTTACCTGCATCTGCCTTAAGCACATGTGCTGGACAACCCCAAATCCTGAGATGTTCAGACTAGGCTTTCGCCCAGTCCACAACTCTAGAGGTGTCGTAGGCACAGATTTAGATGGCACGAGATTAAGGAGATAACACGCTGTCTCTAGCATAACCCCAAAAAGAGGTAGACAACTCATTATAACTCATCATCGATCTAACCATATCCATAAGAATCCTGTTCATCCTCTCTGCTACACCATTTTGCTGGGATATGCCAGGTGCAGACAACTGGGACTGAATACCCACCTCTGACAAATATGACCTAAATTCACTAGAGAGGTACTCGCAATCACGATCAGATCGCAAGGCCTTGATACTCTTACCTAGATGGTTCTCCACCTCAGCCTTAAACTCTTTGAACTTTTCAAAGCATTTGGACTTGTGGCGCATCAGGTATATGTATCCATATCTAGAGTAATCATCCGTGAATGTCACGAAATACTCATAACCACCTCTAGCCTGAACTGACATAGGCCCACACAAGTCAGAATGAATCAACTCTAAAATTTCTTTGGCCCTATACCCCTTTGTCTTGAAAGGCTTCTTGGTTATTTTACCCTCCAAGCAGGACTCACGGGTAGGAAAACTGTCAATATGTAATGAGTCTAAGGACCCATCATTGACCAACCTGTGAATCCTACTAAGGTTAATGTGACCTAGTCTCAGGTGCCAAAGATAAGTTTGATTCAAAGGGGAAAACTCTTTCTCTTACTATGATTCAGTGATGAGTTACTAGTTTCTGTATTTTGCACAACTGGGGAGTTTGTCTTAATTAAAAACAGATTGTCAACTAATGTACCGGAACATATAAGCCTCTGGTTCTTTCTAATTAAAATAGAATTATCAGAAAAAACACACTTATAACCATCCAATAAATGTTTAGAAACTGAAAGCAAATTCTTTCGAAAACTGGGTACATATAGACAATCTTTCAAATGTAAAATAGAGTCTGAAAAATAATGACATAAAACTCCCACTGCAACAACAGAAACTCTGGTAGTATCCCCAAAGTAGACCTGCAACTCTCCCTCTCTAAGCTGTTGGGTCACTTGGAACCCCTGCAAAGAATTACAAGCGTGATCAGTGGCTCCTGAATCCACACACCAAGTATCTGTGGGAATCACCGCTAAACATGTCTCAGTAACTAGGGAAACTTTACACATACCTCAAGGCTTCTGGCAATCCTTCTTCCAATGTCCCACCTTGCCACATCTTAAGCACTTGTCTTTCGGCTTATGCTTCTTGGCAATGCCCGACTTGTGTCCATGATCAGCAGCTCCTACTTTCTGGCCTCTCTTCCTATTTTGCTTCCTGACTTTGGGCCCAGCAGAGGAACCTGAGGGACCAACAGTAGCCAAGGCTTGTGTCTTCTCTACCAAGAGGCCCTCAGCAGACACCAATGCATTCATGAGCTCGGGAAGTGAATATGAGAGCTTGCTCATATTGTAGTTCAACTGAAACTGCTCAAAACTAGGGGGCAAGCTCTGGACGATAATATCAATCTAGGTCTCCCCATCAAAATCACCTCTCAATACCTCGATCTTATTGATGCAGCTCATCATGTCCAGCACGTGATCCCTCACTGAAGTGCCTTCAGCCATCCTAGCATTCATGAGTTTCCTCATAGCTGACTGCTTGACTGCCCTGCCCTGATGTCCAAATATCTCCCTGAGGTTGAGCATCATATCATAGGCTGAGGTAAACAGCTCATGCTGGTACTGCAGTACACTCGACATAGAAGCCAAGATGTAGCATCGGGTTATCTCATCAGCCTTCTGCCACCTCGTATATGGCTCTTGCTGCTCAGGGATGGCATCATCGCTAGGCTTAGGGGGGCACTCCTCAGTGAGCACATACTTGTAACCCTCGGCGGTAATGACAATGTCAAGGTTACGTTTCCGGTCAATGTAATTTGGACCCGTATGTTTGTTCTGATTAAGTATGACAGCTAGCGGGTTGAACGACATATCAACAACTAACAGTCAAGTTTTAGTATACTTTTTTGAAAATATTGATATCCTCAAAAGAATACATTCTCCTACCGACATCTCTCACACCGGGATTAACGCAGGTCACGTTGGGTGAACGTCTACGCCAACCCACATTCATTCGAGAAGAACCAAAGTTCATTAATTCCATTATTTGACCAATGATCTTATGATCAATGAAATTAATAGTCAATAATTTTAGTCGTACACAATAAGCAACGTAACCTCTTAGGAGGAATACTACAGATGGTACACTAAGTGTTTGCCATTACGTGACTTCTAAGCTTGTTACTTAGGATACTAATGCACCTCGGTTAGAGAGGGTGTCACAACTTTCTCCAATTAAACTCGCTATAGTCATCCCTTTAGAAATTCAATCTAGTGATATCTCGGGGTTGAATACCTATCCGTAGGGAAGAAGGCCCTTGGCCAGCGCGTCGGTCTAACCCACATCACATATGAATCCGTAATGGAGACCATGGAGATATTTACCAACCCTCTCCCACTTAGATTTTTAATTTTGAGGAACTTTAAGTTTTAACATGCAATATCTTAACTATGGATATTCGCACCCATAAAACCGTTGGAGTTTTAATATGCGAATAATCTACCTTAGTTAATTGCACTTTACTTTTTAAAACGATTTGTTTTGGTTTTCGTTCATGCAATTAAATCGAAAGCACACAATCAAAGAAAAGTCATAAATACGGGAAATTAAATAAATAAAATTTCTCAACTATTCTTGCCTTCTCTATCGTTGATTCCTTGACGCCTCGGTGACACGTCCCGTCATGTCGCTCCCACTCGTTATTTGGATTCCTCTCGATTCGCCCGGGTTTTCTCGATTATCTACATAATTAGGAATCACCCAAAATTACGAGAAACCAAAACTCGCGAAGATAAGTTACCCAAAATAACATCTTCGTCATAATACATAAATTCCTATATACAAGGTGTTTTTCTAGGAATTTAAAGACGACAACATTAGATTAAATCCTACTACAAGATTTATCTAATCCTACATGGCTTCCAGCTCATGGTTATTACTATTACAGACATTTTCACTCAAAAACAATACGAGCCCGGACATGTCCCGGGGTTTATGAATGAAAAATAAAATTCTACCGTAATAGCTGGGAAACTAATAACCACCTGTTTAAACATTTTGACAAAAATAATAATGCCAAAATAAAGCCGTGTAATAAATTAAACAAGTATAAAACCGAAACACTCGCTCTGATACCATTTTGAAGGAAAACAGAACAAGCCCGTGCTAAATCAAAAATCTCACTTTCGTGCAATGCATTCCAGAATCGGAAACTTTCGATGAAGCTCAGCCTCAAATTCATTTTCCCATTAACGGATATAGGCTTATACTTATATAATTTATTAAATCGACAAACAACGCACAAAGAATCTACCTTTAATTAAAAGAGGAAAGTCTAAAGGTTATACCTTTGAAGCGAAGCCCAACGCAATAAGAAAAACCAAATCTTTATGTTGTGATCACCACCGAAATCCAAAAGATGACTCTTAGAAACTTCGAATATTGCGTGGGAAATAATCTATCACAGTGTACTCACGAAGCCCACAAAAACCCACAAAGGAAATCCCTCAATAAAGATTTAATCTGCCCAAAACTTGATCAAAACAACAACATAAAATTCGGTCACCACCTCGCCATGCACAACCCGCTGGCCACTAATCAAGACCGACCGATCACCGTGAATTTGGCCACGATCTGGACGGGTTTCATCTTGAATCACCAACAGAGATCAAAAAAAGACAAAACCCGGATCAAGCACCCCAAATCCAAAATGACGGAGCAACCGGAAAAATCAAGAAACCCGCGGTGGCTTTAGGCAAATCCGGTGAAGAATCCGGCGAGAAAAAAATTAAATAACCAAGCTTTGATCTTTTGGGCTAAATCCAAATCGAGAAGAATGAGATTACAAGTTCATTTTTGAAAGAAAACTTCAAAAGGAAAGAAGTTATCTCTCTACAACTTTCTCACTCTAAGAGGCAAGACTTGTCTTGCAAGATTTCCCTTAGTTTTATTTTGCCTCAAGTTTTCTATTTATAGGGAGCTCTAATGGAGACCTAGTGGGCCTTTGAGTTGGGCCTTTTAATTTGACTTTCGTTGACCGTTTAATCTTCCCTAGACTAATCAACTCCAATCGACCCATTCGAATTAATCTTTTAACCTACATTATTAATTTAATTTAATCAAACCCTTAGGATTAATTAATTTATATAGAATTAATTTCTTAATCCACTTTGTCAATTAAATATTAATTAAACCTTTAGGATTAATTAATTCACTTTGTCAATTAGTCAAATACATAATTAGTCATACCACTATCGGACTAACTATGGAACTACCGCTCAAAAATTACTTTACATCGCGCCACTATATTTTATTCAATCTCCCCACATCCAAGATCTAGTGCTCGTCGGTTTTTTAATTTACTGACAAACTAATTCACCGACTTCTTGGTATCCAAGATTAGTACCACTCGACCTTCTTATTATACCGGACGTAAAGTCCACTGCCAGTTTTGAATACAGAAAACCTATGGCTTGTATCAAAAACTAATATCCACAGATGACATATCATTTTGCTTCGGTATTAAATTGTTCCATTATATCATAGAACTAGATAACGGGGTGTTGAAAGACACAGTAGATACCGTTATTGGTTAAAGTATTGATATATAAAAAGTATACTCGTAACCGAGATAGTCTGAACATACTATCGGTATAGGTTATCGTGTGGTTTGGTAATTAGTTTATCTAGACTAGTTTAAATCACACGGATATGCCCGGGGCATATTGAGCACGACCAGTTTGGATAGAATTGACTTATACTGATCGGCGTAGTCAATTCGGTCCTAGTATTCAGTCTCTCAATCTCGAGATTGGGACAGGCATGAGATTTGGATATCGTATGCTTTGATTTGCCAAAGAGTGCGGACAATTGAGGCCTATACATCGGTAGGTTAGGTATGCGGTGTTTAGCTTCTTACGTGCCGTTGCTAGTCGGAGGAATCCACGTACTGGTTCGCCGGGTTGGTGGTGCTCCCGAGATGAGCTCGTAAGGTCTATTATACTAAACTCGACCGGTGGACTTTATTTCCGGTATAATAAAAGGTCGAGTGGTACTAATCTTGGATTCCAAGAAGTTGGTGAATTAGTTTGTCAGCAAATTGATAAACCGATGAGCGTTAGATTTTTAATGTGGGGAGATAGAAGAAAATATAATGGCACGATGTAAAGTCATTTTCGAGCGGTAGTTCCATAAATAGTCCGATAGTGGTACGACTAATTATGCATTTTACTAATCGACAAGGTGAATTAATTAATCCTAAAGGTTTAATTAATATTTAATCGACAAGGTGAATTAAGAAATTAATTCTATTTGAATTAATTAATTCTAGGGATTCGATTAAATTAAATTAACGAAGTGGGTTAAGAAATTAATTTGAATGGGTCGATTGGAGTTGATTAGTTAGGAAAGACTAAGCGGTCAACGAAAGTCAAATTAAAAAGCCCAACTCGAGAGCCCATTAGGTCTCCATTAGAGCTCCAATAAATAGAAACCTTAAGGCCAAAGAAACTTAAGAAAATCTAGGAAGACATTTATGTCTTCCTTAGAGTGAGAAAGTTCTAGAGAGAAACTCACTTCCCTTTCGGGTTTTCTTTCAAAAACGAACTTAGATTCTCACTTCTCGATTTAGATTAAGCTTGAAAGATTAAAATTTTAGATAGCCCATCGATTTTTGGAGCCACTGCTGGAATTACTGTTCACGGGGGTACTGTTCATCGGTACTGTTCACGTCGGAATAACTGTTCATGCCGGACACTGTTCACAGACACTGTTCACTCTGGGGTGCTTAATCCAGCTGGGTTTGTGTTGATCTCTTCCTTGGGTTGGTGATCCACAATCCCAGTTGTCCAGATCGTGACCAGAGTTGAAGTGGGTTCGATTTTATTGGCGAGAAAAGTAGTGGGCAACAGTTTTTTGGGTTAAAGGTTGATCTTTTGGGCAGATTTGATCTAATTGAGGGATTTTCTTGGCGGGTTTCTCGTGGGCTTTGGTAGCAGACTTCGATACATTATTGCCCACGCAATATTTGAAGTTTTCTCGGAGTTATCTTTTGGATTTCTTGTGGAATTCGCATAAAGATTGGATTTTTCTTATTGCGTTGGACATCGCTACAAAGGTATAACCTTTAATCCTTCCGCTTTTAATTAAAGGTGTGATCTTTGTGCGTTAGATGTCATTTTAATAAATTAAATAAGTATAAGCCAAGATCCATTCGTTGGTAAATGAATTTGAGCCTGAGCTTGGTCGAAAGCTTCCAATTCTGGAATGCATTGCACGAAAGTGAGGTTTTCGATTTAGCCCGGACTTGTTCTGTTTTCCTTCAAATTGGTATCAGAGCGTTGGTTTTGGTCTTATACTTGTTTGATTTATTACACGACTTTATTTTGGCATTATTATTTTTGTCTAAATGCTTAAACAGGTGGTTATTGGTTTCCCAGCTATTATGGTAGAAATTTATTTTTCATTCATAATCCTGGGACATGTCCGGGCTCGTATTGTTTTTTGAATGGAAATGTCTGTAATAGTAATAACCAGGAGCTGGAAACCGTGTAGGATTAGAAAAATCTTGTAGTAGGATTGATCTAATCATGTCGTCTTTAAATTCCAAGAGAAATGCCTTTGTATATAGGAATTTATGTATTATGACGAAGACGTTATTTTGGGTAACTTATATTCGCGGGTTTTGGTTTCTCGTAATTTTGGGTGATTCCTAATTACGTAGTAAACCGAGAAAACCCAGGCGAATCGAGAGAAATCCAAATAACGAGTGGGAGTGACATGACGGGACGTGTTACCGAGGCGTCAAGGAATCAACGATAGAGAAGGCCATAATAGTCAAAAATTTTTATTTCTTTTAATTTCCCGTATTTACGACTTTTCGTTGATTGTGTATTTTTTGTTTTATTTTGCATGAACGAAAACCAAACCAAAATTGTTTTTAAAAGGTAACGAGCAATTACCTAAGGTAGATTATTCGTATATTAAAACTCCAACAGTTTTATGGGTGCAAATATCCATAGTTAAGATATTGCATGTTAAAACGTAAAAATTCTCAAGCTTAAAAATCGCAGTGGGAGAGGGTTGGTAAATATCCCCATGGCCTTCATTACGGATTCATTGGTGATGTGGTTAAACTTGCGTGCTGGCTTAGACCTTCCTCCCTATCGGATGAGTTTTCAACCACAGATATCACCAGAATGAATTTCTAAAGGGATGACTATAGTGAGTTTAATTGGAGAAAGTTGTGACACCCTCGCCATCCGAGGCGCATTAGTATCCTAAGTAACAAACTTAGAAGTCACGTAATGGCATACACTTTGTGTACCATTTTTAGTATTCCTCCCATCGAGGTTACGCTTTCTTCGTGTACAGCTAAAATTATTGACTATTAATTTCATTGATCATAAGATCGTTGGTCAAATAATGAAATTAATGAACTTCGGTTCTTCTCGAACGAATGTGGGTTGGCGTAGACGTTCACCCATCGTGACCTGCGTTAATCCCGGCGTGAGAGATGTCGATAGAAAATTATATTGGTTTTTTGAGGATTTTCAATATTTTTGAAAAAGTATACTGAAACTTGACTGTTTATTTTTCAGTTATAGTTGATATGTCGTTCAACCCGCTAGCTGTCATTTTGAACCAGAACAAACTTACGGGTCCAAATTATATTGACTGGAAATCTAACCTGGACATTGTCCTTACGGCTGAGGGTTACAGGTACGTGCTCACTGAGGAGTGCCCCCCTAAGCCCAGCGATGAAGCCACCCCTAAGCAGCGAGAGCCATATACGAGGTGGCAGAAGGCTGATGAGATGACCCGGTGCTACATCTTGGCTTCTATGTCGAGTGTACTGCAGCACCAGCATCAGTTGTTTACCTCAGCCTACAATATGATGCTCAACCTCAGGCGGTTGTTTGGACATCAGGGTATGGCAGCCAAGCAGTCAGCTATGAGGAAACTCATGAATGCTAGGATGGCTGAGGGTACTTCAGTGAGGGATCATGTGCTAGACATGATAAGTTGCATCAATGAGATTGAGGTATTGGGAGGTGACATTGATGGGGAGACCCAGGTCAATATCATCCTTCAGAGCTTGCCTCTCAGTTTTGAGCAGTTTTGGTTGAACTACAATGTGAGGAATCTCTCATATTCACTTCCCGAGCTCATGACTGCATTGGCGTCTGCAGAGGGCCTATTCGCAGAGAAGAAGCAAGCCTTGGCTACTGTTGGTCCCTCAGGTTCCTCTGCTGGGCTCAAAGCCAGGAAGCAAACGAGGAAGAGAGGCCAGAAGGCGGGAGCTGATCATGGACCTAAGGCGGGCATTGCCAAGAAGCACAAGTCGAAAGGCAAATGCTTCAAATGTGGCAAAGCGGGACATTGTAAGAAGAACTGCCCAACGCCTTGAGGTATGTGTAAATTTTCCCTAGTCACTGAGACGTGTTTAGCGGTGATTCCCACAGATACTTGGTGTGTGGATTCAGGAGCCACTGATCACGTTTGTCATTCTTTGCAGGGGTTCCAAGCGACCCGGTTGCTTAGAGAGAGAGAGTTACAGGTCTACCTTGGGGATACTACCAGATTTTCTGTTGCTGCAGTGGGAGTAGTTTGTCTTTATTTTTCAGACTCTATTTTACATTTGAGAGATTGTCTTTATGTACCCAGTTTTCTCAAGAACTTACTTTCAGTTTCTAAACATGTTTTGGATGGTTATAAGTGTGCTTTTTTCTGATGGATCTGTTTTATTAGAAAAGGCCAGAAACTTATATGTTCCAGTACATTGGTTGACAATTTGTTTTTAATTAAGACACACTCCCCAGTAATGCAAAACACAGAAACTAGTAGCTCATCACCGAATCATAATAAGAGAAAAGAGTCTTCCCCTTTGAATCAGACTTATCTTTGGCACCTGAGACTCGGTCACATCAACCTTAGTAGGATTCAAAGGTTGGTCAATAGTGGGTCTTTGGACTTACTGGATATTGACAGCTATTCGACCTATGAGTCCTGCTTGGAGTTTAAAATGACCAAGAGGTCTTTCAAGGCAAAGGGGTATAGGGCCAAGGAGGTTTTAGAGTTTATTCATTCTGACGTGTGTGGACCTATGTCAGTTCAGGCTAGAGGTGGTTATGAGTATTTCGTGACTTTCACGGATGATTACTCTAGATATGGATACATATACCTGATGCGCCACAAGTCTAAATGCTTTGGCATGTTCAGAGAATTCAAGGCTGAGGTGGAGAACCATCTGGGTAAGAGTATCAATGCCTTGCGATCTGATCGCGGTGGCGAATACCTCTCTAGTGAATTTAGGTCCTATTTGTCAGATGAGGGTATTCAGACCCAGTTGTCTGCACCTGGCATACCCCAGCAGAATGGTGTAGCAGAGATGAGGAATAGGACTCTTATGGATATGGTTAGATCGATGATGAGTTACAGTGAGTTGCCTATCTCGTTTTGGGGTTATGCCTTGGAGACAGCATGTTTTATCCTCAACCTTGTGCCATCTAAGTCTGTGCCTTCGACCCCAGCATAGTTGTGGAATGGGTGAAAGCCTAGTCTGAGACATCTCAGAATTTGGGGTTGTCCAGCACATGTGCTCGAGGCAGATGCAGGCAAGTTAGAGGAAAGAACCAAGGTTACGCTGTTCAAAGGTTATCCCAAAGGAACGAGAGGTGGTCTATTTTATAGTCCTCAGGATCAGAAGGTGGTGATCAGCACCAATGCCAGATTTCTTGAAGAGGACTATATTTTAGATCACAAGTCAAGCAGCAAGGTAGTATTGGAAGAGCTTAGAAGTCTGTCCATTATTCCAGATGCACAGGTATAGGAAGACACACCACAAGAGACTGCACACACTATCACAGATGATGCTCTTGCACAGGTTGCACCTCGTCGTAGTGGGAAAGTTATCAGACAGCCCGAGAGGTACATGGGTTTGGGTGAGTCTTCGGACTTTATCCCTGGCGCTCATGAACCAGACCCAGTTAGCTACAATGAGGCTCTCCAGGATAAAGATGCAGATTCTTGGCAGAGAGCGATGATTGCTGAGATGGTTCTACGGACTCAAATCAAGTCTGGGAGCTGGTAGACCTTCCTGATGGGTTTAGGCCTATTGGGTGCAAATGGGTCTACAAGCGAAAGAGAGGATCTGATGGAAGGGTTGAGACCTTCAAGGCTATGCTTGTGGCGAAGGGGTATACTCAGAAAGAGGGTATCGATTATGAGGAGACCTTTTCCCCGGTAGCTATACTTATGTCGATCTGGATTCTCTTGGCCATAGTTGCTCATATGGACTATGAGATTTGGCAGATGGACGCCAAGACAGCTTTCTTTAATGGAAGTCTTGAGGAGACCATCTTTATGCAGCAACCAGAGGGCTTCATTGTTAGGGGCCAAGAGCACAAGGTATGCAGACTTAGGAGGTCCATTTATGGACTTAAGTAAGCATCTAGATCTTGGAACATCCGTTTTGAGGAGGTTATCCAGTCCTATGGATTCACTCAGTGTCCGGATGAGCAATGTGTTTATCGCAGGCGTGATGGTGATATGGTGGTGTTCCTCGTACTTTACGTAGATGACATTCTTCTGATTGGTAACAATAAGAAGGTGTTGTCAGACGTAAAGGCATGGTTGTCTAGGCAATTCGATATGAAGGATTTGGGAGAGGCTGAACATATCCTTAGGATTAAGATTATTTGAGATCGTAGGAAATGTTCTCTGACTCTCTCTCAGGCATCCTACATAGGCATGATTCTGGCCCGTTTTAACATGCAAAACTCCAAGAAGGGTTCACTACCTTTCAGGCATGGGGTGCATTTGTCTAAGGAGCAGTGTCCTAAGACTGCTGAGGAGATAGATGCTATGAAGGTAGTACCCTATGCTTCTGCAGTGGGTAGCCTCATGGGGTGCACGAGGCCTGATATTTGCTTTGCCATTGGCATGGTTAGCAGATATCAGAGTAACCCTGGGAAGGCTCACTGGGAGGCAGTAGAATGCATTCTCAAGTACTTGCGCAGGACGAGAGATTATGTCCTAGTTTATAGAGCGCAGGAGCTTGTACCATTGGGTTACATAGATTCGGACTTTCAAGGTGATTTGGACAAGAGTAAGTCTACCTCTGGGTTTGTGTTTACTCTAGGAGGTGGAGCCATAGTATGGCGGAGTGTCAAGTAGAAATGCGTGGCAGACTCCACCATGGAGGCTGAGTACGTTGCCGCTTCAGAGGCAGCGAAAAAGGCTGTATGGCTCCGGATCTTCCTGATGGACTTAGATGTGGTTCCTGAGTTGCCTGGGTCTATCACAGTCTACTGTGATAACAATGGTGCAGTTGCTAACTCGAGGGAACCACGAGCCCATAAGGCGAGTAAACAAATAGAGCGCAAGTACCACATGATACGAGAGATCATAAAGAAGGGAGACGTGATCGTGGCCAAGATAGCATCAGATAACAACCTTGCAGATCCTTTCAGAGACATGTGGAGGGCATGGGAGTCGGATTCTTGAGGGAACCATGTGAGTGAGCTTAAAGGTGTTCTGGAGATTTCACTATGACAGCAGTATAATAGTGGGTTGGACAGTTTTTGTACTTCTTAGCATATCTTTGAGTATTATTGGGAGATTGTTAGTTTTGAATACAGAAAAGCTATGGCTTGTATCAAAAACTAATATCCACAGATGACATATCATTTTGTTTAGGTGTTAAATTGTTCCATTATATCATAGAACTAGATAACGGGGTGTGGAAAGACACAGTAGATATCGTTATTGGTTAAAGTATTGATATATATAAAGTATACTCGTAACCGATATAGTCTGAACATACTATCGGTATTGGTTATCGTGTGGTTTGGTAATTAGTTTATCTAGACTAGTTTAAATCATACGGATATGCCTGGGGCATATTGAGCACGACCAGTTTGGATAGAATTGACTTATACTGATCGACGTAGTCAATTCGATCCTAGTATTCAGTCTCTCAATCCCGAGATTGGGACGGGCGTGAGATTTGGATATCGTATGCTTTGATTTGCCAAAGAGTGTGGTCAATTGAGGCCTATACATTGGTAGGTTGGGTATGCGGTGTTTAGCTTCTTACGTGTCGTTACTAGTCGGAGGAATCCACGTACCGGTTCGCCAGGTTGATGGTGCTCCCGATATATGCTCGTAAGGTCTATTATACTAAACCCGGCCGTGGACTTTATGTCCGGTATAATAAAAGGTCGAGTGGTACTAATCTCGGATACCAAGAAGTTCGTGAATTAGTTTGTGAAAGATTTTGGTAGGATCTGGGTTTGCACTTGCTCGATTTACCACGCAACAAAAATTTCTATTAAAGCGGAATCTTAGAAAAGTACCTTTGAAGCGTGCACTTGGTGATTCTCTTGTATGCCTCAAGACTATGACTTCACGTTGTGTGGGCAACGAACTAGAAGTCAATTGATCAGCTACTCACCACAATCCACCTGCTAGAAAACTCTAGCCCCGCAGCACCTGGCACGTACTATAAACGCACCGCCCGCAGAGAGAGAAAGCTATGCGCAGCTGGTATAGATCAAGGCCAAAATTTCAGCCACTAGAAACCTAAAAACCAGCTGCACACTTTCTTGAAAATTCGACTTGGAGAGAGAAACGTTTTCTCTCTCTAGAATTTTCTCTCTCTAGAAATCTCGTGGATTAATTGTGTTATTGTTGTATTCTGAATGACTGATCCCTTGTCTATTTATAGAATTACAAGAGAGACTCCAAGTTGGTTTAGGATTGGTCTTCCTACTGGGTTTCTGTTTTCCTTCAATCCTGTTTCTAGACTGATACAGATTCTGTTTCCTTCAATCCTGTTCCTGGACTGATACACTCCCAACTGTCACAGGGATTCACTTATCCCAATCCAGTTCCTGGGATGAATCACTCCCAACTGACACAGGGATTCACTTATCCCAAACCAGTTCCTGGGATGATTCACAACCAACTGACACAAGGATTAATTAATTTCTAAATTAATTAAATCTACCTTTGTCAACAACCCAGTACATAATTAATCGTACCACTAACGGATTAATTATGGCACTACCAACCTACACCAGAATTGCTTTCGGAACAACTTAATTAAATTATATTCATAATCTCCCCACATCAAAGATATAGTGCTCGTTAATTCATTAATTTACTGATAAATTAATTCATCAACTTCTTAATATTCCGAGACTAGTACCACTCGACCTTTTTACTATACCGGACATAAGTCCACCGGTCGGGTTTAGTATAATAAACATTTCGAGCTCATCTCGGGAGCACCATCACCCCGGACGCACCGGTACATGGTTTCCTTTCGACAAGCAGCAGCACACCAAGTAACTAAACACGCGCACCCAACCTACCGAGATTATTGGCCACAATTGACCTCACCCTTTGGCAGATCAAAGTACACTATGCATAATCCTCATGCCCGCTCGAGTCTAGGGATTTAGAGATAGAATACAAGGATCGATTTGTCTATTAAATTAGTACAAGACAAATCATTCCTAAGAGTCAAGTTCAATATGCCCCGGGCATATCTATATGATTCAATTAGTTTAGACAAACTAATTATCTGAATCACATAATAACCTAGACTGACAGTTTGTCCAAAGCTGTCTCGGTTACGAACCTCATTTATATATTATGTCTTTCAACCAATGATGAGATCTACTGTGTCGCACCAAACACCTCATCATCTACTTACATAATATAAATGGACGATTAATGCACAACCAGATATGACTGAAACACAAATCGATATAATAAACTGGGAAACTGTACAATACAAGCATAGCTTATGTATTCTACTCCAACAATCTTCCACTA
Source organism: Knoxia roxburghii (assembly GCA_030378225.1). Classification (NCBI taxonomy): domain Eukaryota; kingdom Viridiplantae; phylum Streptophyta; class Magnoliopsida; order Gentianales; family Rubiaceae; genus Knoxia; species Knoxia roxburghii. The sequence continues at coordinate 34,334,011 of CM059420.1, read as the reverse complement.
ATACTTAAGCTGTGCTTTAAGTATACAACTACATACAATCCTACCCAATCTGCTGCTATCTATCTAGAAAAACTGTCAAGGCTCTCCTAAGAATCTGATCCCCTTGCCCTTCACGTGAGCCTCAAAGACTTTAGAAGTCAATATTTTCGTGAACGGATCTGCAAGGTTATCCTCTGATGCTATCTTAGCCATGACCACGTCTACCCTCTTTACGATGTCTCGTATCAGGTGGTACTTGCGCTATATATGTTTACTCGCCTTGTGGGCTCGTGGTTCCTTCGAGTTTGCAACTGCACCGTTGTTATCACATTAAACCGCGATAGACTTCTGCAAACCAGGAATCACATCTAAGTCCACTAGGAAGTTCTTGAACCATACTGCTTCTTTCGCTGCCTCTGATGCGGCAACGTACTCAGCCTCCATGGTAGAGTCCGCCACGCATTTCTGCTTGACACTCTGCCAAACTATGGCTCCACCTCCTAGAGTAAACACATACCCTGAGGTAGACTTGCTCTTGTCCTTGTCGTCTTGGAAATCTGAATCTGTATAACCTCGGGGTACCAGCTCAGACGCCTGATAGACCAGAACTAGGTCCCTCGTTCTGCGTAAATACTTGAGAATGCATTTTACTGCCTCCCAATGAGCTTTCCCGGGGTTACTCTGATATCTGCTCACCATGCCAACGGCATAACAGATATCAGGCCTCGTACACAACATGGCATACATGAGACTTCCTACTGCCGAAGCATATGGAACTGTCTTCATGGTCTCTATCTCCTCAACAGTCTTAGGAGACTGTTCCTTAGATAGAAACACTCCGTGCCTGAAAGGTAGAAAACCTTTCTTGGAGTTCTACATGTTAAAACGGGCCAGAATCGTGTCTATGTACGAAGCTTGGGAGAGCGTTAATGAACGTTTCCTACGATCTCGAATAATCTTGATCCCAAGGATATGTCCCGCTTCCCCTAAGTTCTTCATATCAAATTGCTTGGACAGCCATGCCTTTACGTCTGATAACACTTTCTTGTTGTTGCCAATCAATAGAATGTCATCTACGTAAAGCACAAGAAACACCACTGAGTGTCCATCACGTCTGCGATATACACATTGCTCATCCGGACACTGAGTAAATCCAAAGGACTGGATTACCTCATCAAACCGGATGTTCCAAGATCTGGATGCCTGCTTAAGTCCATAAATAGACCTCTTAAGCCTGCAAACCTTATGCTCTTGGCCTTTTTCAATGAATCCCTCTGGTTGCTGCATAAAGATGGTTTCCTCAAGACTTCCGTTCAGGAAAGCTGTCTTGACATCCATCTGCCAAATCTCATAATCCATATGAGCAGCTATGGCCAAGAGAATCCGAATCGACTTAAGCATGGCTACCGGGGAGAAGGTTTCCTCATAATCGATTCCCTCTTTCTGAGTATACCCCTTCGCCACCAGCCTAGCTTTAAAGGTTTCCACCTTCCCGTCAGGTCCTCTCTTACGTTTGTCGACCCACTTGCACCCAATGGGCTTAAACCCATCAGGCAGGTCCACAAGCTCCCAGACTTGATTGTGGTCCATTGACCCCATCTCGGATATCATTGCCTTACGCCAAGATTCTGCATCTTTATCTCGAAGCACCTCATTATAGTTAACTGGGTCAGGTTCAGGCACACCTGGGACCAGGTCTGAAGCCTCTCCCATGCCAATGAACCTGTCTGGCTGTCTCACAACCCTCCCACTACGACGAGGCACCGCCTGTGTAGGTGCATCATCTGTGATCTCATGTACAGTGTGTGGTGTATCTAATTGCGCTGGTGCATCAGGATTAGTAGTTTGTCATCTAAGCTCTTCTAGTACTATCTTACTCTTGGGCTTGTGGTCTAAGACATAGTCCTCCTCTAAAAATCTAGCGTTGGTACTTACCACCACCTTCTGATCTTTAGGACTATAGAATAGACCACCTTTCGTTCCCCTAGGATATCCTACAAACAGCATTAATTCTGTTCTTACATCTAACTTAGCCGTATCTGCCTTAAGCACATGTGCTGGGCAGCCCCAAATTCTGAGATGTCTTAGACTGGGCTTCCGCCCGTTCCACAACTCTATTGGGGTTGAAGGCACGGTTTTAGATGGTACAAGATTAAGAATATACATTGCCGTTTCCAAGGCATATCCCCAGAATGAACTTGGCAAATCACTATAGCTCATCATGGACCTAACCATTTCCATAAGAGTTCGGTTCCTCCTTTCTGCTACACCATTCTGCTGTGGCGTGCCAGGCGCAGACAACTGAGACTGAATTCCTACCTTAGTGAGGTAATCTCGAAATTCATGGGATAGGTACTCCCCACCACGATCTGAAATCAGTGTCTTGATACTCTTACCATGATGCTTCTCCACATCTGCCCGAAACTCTTTGAACTTGCCAAAACATTCAGACTTGTGGCGCATTAGGTAAATGTATCCGTACCTAGAGTAATCATCCGTGAATGTCACAAAATACTCATATCCCCCTCGTGCCTAGACCGTCATAGGTCCACACAAGTCAGAATGAATCAACTCTAATACTTCTTTAGCTCTATAGCCTTTTGCTTTAAAAGGTATCTTGGTAATCTCACCCTCCAAGCAAGATTCGCAGGTTGCATAACTGTCAATATCTAATGAACCCAAAGGTCCACCATTGACCAACCTCTGAATCCTACTAAGGTTTATATGACCTAGCCTTAGATGCCAAAGATAGGTTTGATTCATTTCAGAAGGTCTTTTTCTCTTATTAATGTTAGATATTGAGCTATCTATTTCTATGTTTTGCGCAACAGGGGAGTTAGAGTTAACCACAAGCATATTGTCCGCCAATGAACCAGAACAAATAAGTTTTCCATTTCTTCTAATAACAACACAGTCATCAGAAAAAATAAACTTATACCCGTTCTTTAAGAGTTTAGAAACCGAAATCAAGTTCTTTCTAAAACTCGGTACATAAAGACAATTAACTAACTCCAAGCTAGAATTTTCAAAATTCAACTTAACTACTCCCACTGCTTCTACTGACACTCTTGTAGTGTCGCCCAAGTAGATATCCAATTCGCCTGCTCTAAGCTTCCGGGTTACTTGGAACCCTTGCAAAGAATTACAAACATGGTCAGTGGCACCTGAATCCACACACCAAGTATCTGTGGGAATCGCCGCTAAACATGTCTCAGTAATTAAGGCATAATTTATCGTACTTATAAGCTTTGGACAATCCGCTTTCCAATGTCCCGTCTTATTGCACTTGAAGCACTTGTCTTTCGACTTCTTCTTTGCAATATCTGGCTTAGGCACAATTTGTGCCTTTTTAGCTACTCCCTCGAGCTTTCTCTTCTTCTTTCCAGCCTCAGGCTCAGAAGAAGATTCTAAAACTTCGACTGCGACTAAAGCTCGCTTCTTCTCTTGAAGAAGACTTTTAGCCACCATCAGCTCTGCCAAGAGCTCGGATGAACTCCACAACATCTTACTTATGTTGTAGTTTAACCGAATCCGCTCTTAGCTTTGAAGCGCCATCAACTGTGCTAAGAGCTTGGATGAACTCCACAACATCTTACTTATGTTGTAGTTCAACCAAATCCGCTCATAGCTTTGAGGTAAGCTCTGGAGGACAATATCGGCTTTGGTTTCACCAACGATTTTGCCTCCCACTACCTCAACCTTGTTGATGTTACTAATCATGTTAATGACACGATCTATCACAGGAGCGCTCTCAGCCCTAAGGACAATGTCCAAGTTACAACTTCCATCGACATTATTAGTTCCAGTTAAATTGTTGTTTTTCAAAATAGCAGCTAAAAGATTGAATGCCATATCGATTTAAACTGGAAAGTAAACAAACAGTGTTTCAGTTATATATGCTAGAATTTTCGAAAAAAAAACATGAAAATTCAATTAATTATCGATTCCCTCAAAACAATAATATTAATCCACCAACATCTCATCCACCGGGATTCTCGCAAGCCACGCAGTGTGGACGTTTACGCTAACCCACATTCGTTTGAGAAGAACCAAGTTCATTAACTACACTATCTGACCAACGATCTTTTGATCAATGTAGCTAATAGTCGGTGCTTTCAGCCGTACAAGTAAGCAGCGTAACCTCGCGGGAGGAATACTACAGATCGTACACTAAGTGTATGCCATTACGTGACTTCTGAGTTTGTTACCTCAGGATAGTGCACCTCAGATGGAGAGGGTGTCGCATTTCTCCTAGTTAAACTCGCTCTAGTCATCTTACTCAGAAGCTCATAGTCTAGCGATCTCGGGGCTGGACTCATCCGAATGGAGGAAGGCCCTAATGCCAACGCGTAAGCCCACCCACATCACATATGAACCCGTAATGGTGGCCATGGGGATATAACACAACCCGCTCCCACTTAGATTTCCAAAATGAGGGTTTTTCCGGTTTTAACATGCAATTAACTAACCTAAGTTATATGCAACCATAAAACCAGATATGCTTTAATTCATGCATCTAAAATACAGCATAAAAATAAAGCATAAAAATTAAAACAATAAATACGGGAAATAAATTCGAAAAAATAAATTCCCCGACTATTATGGTTTTAATTGCTTCCATCTTCTGTCTTGATCTCGTGTCCCATCACGTCACTCGATGGAGAGAGTCTTGAATTTCAAAAAACGAAAACTGGAGGAAAAACGGGCCAAAAACAGTCCGAACAGCCCAAACGGGCCGCCCGGGCCGTAGCACGGCCCGAGGGCCGCGCTGCCCGCGCGCACAGCCCGCACGGGCCGTGCGCGCGGCCCTGCGCGCGCGGCCACTGCACGCGCGGCCCGTGCCCGGCAGCAGCTGCTGCGTGCAGCGACTGCTGCGCGCTGCTGCTACCTGCTGCTGCCTTTTTGGCCTGCCGGCCGGCGATTTTGCTGCCGGCAAACGTTGCCGGCGTCGCCTCCTGCCGCCAACTCCTCCTTCGCATTTTTTTACGTTATTTGGTCTTCTTGCAATTCGTTCTGGATTTTCCTGGGTTTCTTCAAATTCATGATAACCCAAAACCCACGAATCCAAGTCGCCCACCATAACGCCTTCGATTACATAAAAAATAATTTTCCTACTACAAGGCATTCTAGGAAAATTAAATAATCAAAATTACATAGAATAAATCCTACTACAGATTTAATCTAATCCTACACGGCTTCCAGCACGTGGTTAAACTATTACAAACATTCATAATAAAATTAAATCCGGACATGTCCCGGAGTTTAACTAAAACCCATACAAACGTAACCATAATAGTCGGGATTCTAAACCACCTGCAAATAAAACCATGTAATAAATCGAACAAGCACAGAACCCCCTAAACCTCGCTTTGATACCAATTGAAAGATTTTGGTAGGATCTGGGTTTGCACTTGCTCGATTTACCACGCAACAAAAATTTCTATTAAAGCGGAATCTTAGAAAAGTACCTTTGAAGCGTGCACTTGGTGATTCTCTTGTATGCCTCAAGACTATGACTTCACGTTGTGTGGGCAACGAACTAGAAGTCAATTGATCAGCTACTCACCACAATCCACCTGCTAGAAAACTCTAGCCCCGCAGCACCTGGCACGTACTATAAACGCACCGCCCGCAGAGAGAGAAAGCTACGCGCAGCTGGTATAGATCAAGGCCAAAATTTCAGCCACTAGAAACCTAAAAACCAGCTGCACACTTTCTTGAAAATTCGACTTGGAGAGAGAAACGTTTTCTCTCTCTAGAATTTTCTCTCTCTAGAAATCTCGTGGATTAATTGTGTTATTGTTGTATTCTGAATGACTGATCCCTTGTCTATTTATAGAGTTACAAGAGAGACTCCAAGTTGGTTTAGGATTGGTCTTCCTACTGGGTTTCTGTTTTCCTTCAATCCTGTTTCTGGACTGATACAGATTCTGTTTCCTTCAATCCTGTTCCTGGACTGTTACACTCCCAACTGTCACAGGGATTCACTTATCCCAATCCAGTTCCTGGGATGAATCACTCCCAACTGACACAGGGATTCACTTATCCCAAACCAGTTCCTGGGATGATTCACAACCAACTCACACAAGGATTAATTAATTTCTAAATTAATTAAATCTACCTTTGTCAACAACCCAGTACATAATTAATCGTACCACTAACGGATTAATTATGGCACTACCAACCTACACCAGAATTGCTTCCGGAACAACTTAATTAAATTATATTCATAATCTCCCCACATCAAAGATATAGTGCTCGTTAATTCATTAATTTACTGAAAATTCATCAACTTCTTAATATTCCGAGACTAGTACCACTCGACCTTTTTACTATACCGGACATAAGTCCACCGGCCGGGTTTAGTATAATAAACATTTCGAGCTCATCTCGGGAGCACCATCACCCCGGACGCACCGGTACATGGTTTCCTTTCGACAAGCAGCAGCACACCAAGTAACTAAACACGCGCACCCAACCTACCGAGATTATTGGCCACAATTGACCTCACCCTTTGGCAGATCAAAGTACACTATGCCTAATCCTCATGCCCGCTCGAGTCTAGGGATTTAGAGATAGAATACAAGGATCGATTTGTCTATAAAATCAGTACAAGACAAATCATTCCTAAGAGTCAAGTTCAATATGCCCCGGGCATATCTATATGATTCAATTAGTTTAGACAAACTAATTATCTGAATCACATAATAACCTAGACTGACAGTTTGTCCAAAGCTGTCTCGGTTACGAACCTCATTTATATATTATGTCTTTCAACCAATGATGAGATCTACTGTGTCGCACCAGACACCTCATCATCTACTTACATAATATAAATGGACGATTAATGCACAACCAGATATGACTGAAACACAAATCGATATAATAAACTGGGAAACTGTACAATACAAGCATAGCTTATGTATTCTACTCCAACAGTTTGTCAGTAAATTGATAAACCGACGAGCACTAGATTTTTAATATGGGGAGATAAAAGAAAATATAATGGCGCGATGTAAAGTCATTTTCGAGCGATAGTTCCATAATTAGTCCGATAGTGGTACGACTAATTATGCATTTGACTAATCGACAAGGTGAACTAATTAATCCTAAAGGTTTAATTAATATTTAATCGACAAGGTGAATTAAGAAATTAATTCTATTTGAATTAATTAATTCTAAGGGTTCGATTAAATTAAATTAACGAAGTGGGTTAAAAAATTAATTCGAATGGGCCGATTGGAGTTGATTAGTCGGGAAAGACTAAGCGATCAACGAAAGTCAAATTAAAAGGCCCAACTCGAGAGCCCATTAGGTCTCCATTAGAGCTCCTATAAATAGAAAGCTTAAGGCCAAAGAAACTTAAGAAAATCTTGCAAGACATTTATGTCTTCCTTAGAGTGAGAAAGTTCTAGAGAGAAACTCACTTCCCTTTCGAGTTTTCTTTCAAAAACGAACTTGGATTCTCACTTCTCGATTTATATTAAGCTTGAAAGATTAAAATTTTAGATAGCCCATTGATTTTTGGAGTTGCCCAATGTTGGAATTACTGTTCACTGGGGGGACTGTTCACCGGTACTGTTCATGGGTACTGTTCACATCGGAATCACTGTTCACGCCGGACACTGTTCACTCCGGGGTGCTTGATCCAGCTGGGTTTGTGTTGATCTCTTCCTTGGGTTGGTGATCCACAATCCCGATTGTCCAGATCGTGACCAGAGTTGAAGTGGGTTCGATTTTATTTGCGAGAAAAGTAGTGGGTATCAGTTTTTTGGGTTAAATGTTTGATCTTTTGGATAGATTTGATCTAATTGAGGGATTTTATGATGATTTTAGTTTATGATGATTTTAGTCAACTCGTGACGATGGTTTTATAGTCCAACTATTTGACCATAACCAGCAAAACAAAAGGTTTGTAAGTTTCCTCGCAAGGACAACTCACGATCTAGCAAGACCACTCAAAGAGATTTTAGGGGTGAGTTAGCAACTCAAAGAAATTTCACAAGAAATTTTGTAGGCAAAAACAATCTATCTATTCTCAAAATATAGAGGCCTATTTATAGGCAATTACAAGTCTTCTCTTCCTATTCTAAAACGGTAATCTCAAATCCTAGTGATTTAGAGATTAAGAAACAAAACAAATCCTAAAACTACTCTGATCGGCTAAGAAATTTTGTCAAGGAGAGAGAATAACATACAAAAATTAAAATCCTAATCAAGAAGGAAAACTCGGCATATCCTATTTTAAATAAGATACACTTCCCTTCTTAAACTATGAAAAGTAAAAGAAACACAATCCTAGTTTGAAGATACTTGTTTTCCCAGCTTCAGTTGGATTAGGGGGAGCTTGGATTTCAAACTTGGGCTTCTAGTTTCCTTAACCCAAACTTCACCTGTTATTCGTGGGCTTCATTCATCATCTGCGTTATATCGGCAAGTCCATTATCGAATAATCTCATAACGTTAATGGGATTGGGCTTCCAAATATGTAGATGGGCTTGGGCCTGTTGGGCCATGGACTTGATCTTGAACTTTGAAGCTGGACTCTCGATCTAGTAACTGGACCAACATACTAAACTCGTGAATCAATCAGAATGAGATTTTGACCCACTGAGGAGTTTCCTGAGCTACTTCTTGCGCAAATCTGGCCCTCCTGAGCTATGTTTCGCGCCAGATGCTCTGGAGTTGAGGAATAACTGGCACTGACTGCTGGTTCTTCTTCTAAAGGAGAGTCTACCGCTTTGATGTTCACTTCAAAGATACTACAGACTTGGAAAAACAGATAGATTTAGAAGAAAAGAACCAAGAGTGGAAGCTGATCATTTGAGTAAAAGCTGAGAGTGCATCTTTATTTTACAGAAAGTGTTTAACATGGAATTGAAAGTTTAGATTTTTTTATGTATTTTAGTGAATCATGAGTTACTGGAAACATTTGATTCTTTCATTCTTATGGACATTAATGTTTGGCAGTGAAGCAGTGATAATGATAACTTACAATTCATCGGCTCTTTCTTTGGCTTCTCTTCTGTTATTGTTGGCCACTCATTTTGTTCTGTTATTTTCATTTCTTCTACTGCTTTGCTTTTCACCATTTTTTTATTGTTCTATAGTACAAACAGGAGTACATTACAGTGTCCATTTTTGACAAAGCATGAGGCCGTGTTAATAAATCATGTAAACTCATAATTCATAGTAATTTAGTGATTCAGTTCTAGTAGTTACGTAGTTACTCTATGTAAAGGTGAAACATGGATAGTTTTGAATAGGTTCAAACTCTTTTTTGAGTGTTTTGATTGATATAAAATAGTATTGTATAGATATAAGAGTGAATTTTAAAAAAGGTCATCATACTTTGATAAAGTTTAGGTTTTGGTCACTAACTTTTAAAAATTAAAAAAAGGTCACTAACTTTTGCATTTGAATTTTGGTTTTGGTCATTCCGTCCATATTATCCGTTAAGCCCACTAACGGACCAAAATTTTGAGGGTATTTCTGTCCAATCATACCCAAAAAACCCATGTACTTCCTTTTGAATTTTAAAAAAGGTCATCATACTTTGATAAACTTTAGATTTTGGTCACTAACTTTTAAAAATTCAAAAAAAGTCACTAACTTTTGCATTTGAATTTTGGTTTTGGTCATTCCGTCCATATTATCCGTGAAGCCCACTAACGGACCAAAATTTTGAGGGTATTTCTGTCTAACCATACCCAAAAAACCCATGTGTTTTTTTTTTTTTACTATTTATCTTTCTTCCCCTCACCCTCCCCTCTTTTTTTTTTTTTTTTTTTTCGTATTCATCTTTCTTCTCCAGCCACCCTACCACTCTTCTTGCCGAAAACAACAAAACCCATCACCATTCTCCCAGAAACGTCCAGAAACGTTTACATCCATGCATTTGAATTTAATTCGATTTTTTTCACATCCGTCTTTGTGAAAAAATTCGGCTTAAATTCACATGTATGGATGTAGACATTTCTGGGAGAATGGTGATGGGTTTTGTTGTTTCCGGCAAGAAGGGTGGCAGGGTGGCTGGAGAAGAAAGATGAATACGAAAAAAAAAAAAAAAGAGGGGGGGGTGAGGGGAAGAAAGATAAATAGTAAAAAAAAAAAAAAAAAGGAAGCACATGGATTTTTTGGGTATGATTGGACAGAAATACCCTCAAAATTTTGGTCCGTTAGTGGGCTTCACGGATAATATGGACGGAATGACCAAAACCAAAATTCAAATGCAAAAGTTAATGACCTTTTTTGAAATTTTAAAAGTTAGTGACCAAAACTTAAATTTTATCAAAGTATGATGACCTTTTTTAAAATTCAAAAGGAAGCACATTAGTTTTTTGGGTATGATTGGACAGAAATACCCTCAAAATTTTGGTCCGTTAGTGGGCTAAACGGATAATATGGACGGAATGACCAAAATCAAAATTCAAATGCAAAAGTTAGTGACCTTTTTTTAATTTTTAAAAGTTAGTGACCAAAACCTAAACTTTATCAAAGTATGATGACCTTTTTTAAAATTCACTCTAGATATAATTACTGATTTTGGTTGATATAAACTCTGTTTTGGTTGGTATAAACCACTTTTTTTTATGAAGAATATGGTTGATATAACTCTAGATTTTTTGTTGATATAAACTCTAATTTGGTTTATATAAAGAGTGAATTGTAAAAAAGGTCATCATACTTTGATAAAGTTTAGATTTTGGTCACTAACTTTTAAATATTCAAAAAAGGTCACTAACTTTAGCATTTGAATTTTAGTTTTGGTCATTCCGTTAGAATGAACCGTTAAGTCCACTAACAATCCTATATTTGGAGGGTATTTTTGTCCATTCATTAATGCTGTACACATGTTGCTCGCACTACAGTGCGCTACAGTAACGCGCTACAGTTATTTTTTTTTAACGCATAGCCTTTTTTTTAAAAATATATACTTTTTAAAACAAATACTTTTTTTTAAAAAATAATTTACTAAAAATACCAAAAAAATTTATTTATAATTCCGCTCATCTATGCTACTTTATTTATAATTTAATCTACCAAAAATTTATAAAAATTATAAATAAAGTAGCATAGATGAGCGGAATTATAAATAAAATTTTTTGGTATTTTTAGTAAATTATTTTTTTAAAAAAGTATTTTTTTTAAAAAAAGGCTATGCGTTAAAAAAAAATAACTGTAGTGCGAGCAGCATGTGTACAGCATTAATGAATGGACAAAAATACCCTCCAAATATAGGATTGTTAGTGGACTTAACGGTTCATTCTAACGGAATGACCAAAATTAAAATTCAAATGCTAAAGTTAGTGACCTTTTTTGAATATTTAAAAGTTAGTGACCAAAACCTAAACTTTACCAAAGTATGATGACCTTTTTTACAATTCACTCTTATATAAAACACTATTGTATATGATATAACTCCTATTTTTTATTGATATAAACTCTAGTGAAACACAATTGGATATGATATAATCAAATATTTACTCTTTATACATGATATTAACCCTTGTTATATCGATATAAACACCTACTTTACATGATATAAAGTCATGTTCTACTTAATATAAACTCGTATTTTCAATGATATAAACAAATATTTACTTTACATATATCAACATATACATATAAAACTAACTACATGAAACCATTGTACACTTGATATAACCCCTTATTATATCAATATAAACACATGTTTTACATTATATAAACTCATGTTCTACTTGATATAAACTCGTATTTTCAATGATATAATCAAATCCTTACTTTATATATACACACATATAAAACTTCATGAAACCATGATAAACTCATGTTTTTACTGATATAATCAGATATTTACTTTATATATATACAAAACTTCAAAAAAAAAAATCATGAAATTTAAAATTTGATATAATCTCATATTTTAACTTAATTAAATAATTTTAAAATTTTAATTAAAAATTTTGTAATTTATAAAAAAATTAAAATTTTTTATTTTGAAATAAATAAATAAAATTTATTTTCAAAACAAAAACTGAAAAAGAATTGAAGGCAAAAAAAAGATGAAAAATGTTATGAATAATTAAAATTAAAAAATCACAAAAAAAGAAAGAAAAAACAAAGACACGTAAGTAGTTAAGTAGTGCAGTAGCAACAAATTACTTACTAATTAAAATTCGCGTGCACAGTAATATTTCAATTGTAAAGCAATTAAACCAAAAGCAAGTGAACCCACCACTGAAAACGGACGTGTGGACCTTGCTAGTGGACAAAAAGTCAATGTGGCTAGATTCACTAAAACTAAAAATTAGTACAAAAACTAGTAGTACTATATAAATTGTGCTCTCCCTCTCATACCTTTCATCTATTTTTCATTTTATTTATTTCATTTATTTTTGGGTTAGTTAGTTATCGAAAAACTCTCATGTGATTTGAAAAGCGCAAATTATATGGTACCCCTATGGTATATAGCATTATGCCCCTATTTGTTTTTTAGGTAAATTTTTAATAAATTTAATATTTTTTAGAAACTTTTCTCAAGATTCTTTCACTCTCCACATATTGTTGTGTGTTGCACAAACTCTTTCATAATTATGGTTAATCTTTATTGATTGAAAGATAATTGTATTACCTAAAATTTAATATTCTTGCATTAAATAAGGGAAACATAAATATGTTGAAGATTTTGTTCTATATTTAAGATATCAATTAATATACTATAACTATATAAACTTTCTTTTATTAAAAGATACTTATAATGTTCATTGATTTCGAATTTATTTTCATAAAAAAACAATACCTGATTAACACTAATTTAATTATCAAAATTTTTTGAACGATAAAGGAGAAACAAATAGTGTTCATCAATTTTGAATATGATTTCATCAAAAACTACATTGAACCATTTGATGAATAATTGAACACTAACCTTCTATAGAATAACAAAACCCTAACCTATTTCGATGAAACACTGAATCCTAACATTTTCGATAAAAAATAGACCCTGATCTTTTCATTTAAAACCTATACCCTAACACTTTTTATTAAAATCAACACCCTAACACTTAAATAACCGAACCCTAACCCTTAAATAGCTGAATTTATATTTTATATTATTTTATTTTATTTAAATTTAAATAAATAAAAACGAATCAAAGAAACGTAACTTTCGAATGAATAAATTGATAGCTAACCCATTTCTCATTGAACAAAATAAATCAGATTGATTTTTTGATCAAAAGGACTATGTAAAATCTTCCGTTTTTCCTCTTCCTCTATCCCCCAAACCCTAAAACCCAAAACCCTAATCCCTAAACCATAAATGATTTTATACCTGATGAACACAAATTTAATTATCTGGATTTTTGAATGATAAAGGAGAAACAAAAAGTGTTAATCAATTTTGAATATGATTTCATAAAAAATATACCCTTACCCTTGATGAATAACTAAACATTAACCTTTTATATAATAAATAAACCCTAACCCCTTTTGATCAAACACTGAACCCTAACATTTTCAATAAAAAATAAACTCTGATATTTTCGTTTAAAACCCATACCTTAACCCCTTTGATTAAATAACTAAACCCTGAACCCTAAACCCTAACCCCTAAACACTAAAATCCAAATCCCTCATCTGTAAACCCTAATACATAATCCCTAAACCTTATACTCTAAACCCTAAACATCAAAAGGTTAGGGTTCAATTATTCATCAAATAGGTTAGGGGCTTATTTATTATATATAAGGTTATGATTCGGTTATTCAACAAATGGGTTAGGGGTTTTCATCAAATGGGTTAGGGTTTATTTATTATATAAAAGGTTAGGATTCCATTATTCATAAAATGGGTTAGGGGTTTAGTTATTATATATAAGATTTGGGTTCGGTTATTCATCAAATGGGTTAGGGGTTTAGTTACTTTATTGAAGGTTAGGTTTTGGTTATTCATCAAATGGGGATGGTGTTTTCTTGAAATGGGTTAGATGTTTAGTTATTATATATAAGGTTAGGGTTCGGTTATTCATCAAATGGGTTATGTGTTTTCATCAAATGGGTTAGGATATTCATCAATTTTGAATATGATTTCATAAAAAACTATACCCTCACCCATTTGATGAATAACTGAATTCTAACCTTATATATAATAACTAAACCCTATCCGATCAAACACTGAACCTTAACCTTTTCGATAAAAAATAAACCCCAACCTTTTCGTTTAAAACCTATACCATAACAACTTTGATTAAAATCTAAACCCCACTCTTAAATAACTAAACTCTAACCCCTAAAACCCTAATCCCTAATCCTTAAATCTTAAACCCTAAACCTCAAAAGGTTATGGTTCAGTTATTCATCAAATGGATTAGGGTTTTGTTATTATATAAATGGTTAAGGTTCGGTTATTCATTGAATGGGTTAGGGGTTTAGTTATTAAATATAACGTTATGGTTGGGTTATTCATCAAATGGGTTAGGGTTCATTTTTACATCAAAAATGTTAGGATTCAGTGTTTCATCAAAATTGTTAGGGTTCACTGTTTTATAAAAAATTTTAGGGTTTATATTTTAATCGAAAATGATAGGGTTCAGTGTTTTATCAAAGAGGCCAGGGTTTAGTTTTTCAATTGAAAACGTTATTTTTCAGCGTTTCATAAAAAATGTTAGTGTTCATTTTTTAATTATAAAGGTTAGGGTTCAGTTATTCATCAAATGGGTTAGGAGTTTAGTTATTCATCTAAATGGTTAGGGTTAAGTTATTCATCATATGGGTTAGGGTTTAGTTATTATATAAAAGTTAGGGTTCAGTTATTTCATCGAAAGGGTTATGGTTTGGTTATTATATAAAATGTTGGGGTTCAATTATTCATCAAATGAGTTAAGGGTTTAGTTATCATGTAAATTATTAGGGTTATGTTATTCATCAAATGGGTTAGGTGTTTTCATCAAATGGGTTAGGATATTTATCAATTTTGAATATGATGTCATAAAAAACTATACCCTATCCCATTTGATGAATAACTAAACCCTAACAATCCATATAATAACAAAACCCTAACCCATTTCGAACAAACACTGAACCCTAACATTTTCGATAAAAAAATAAACCCTGACCTTTTTGTTTTAAACCTAAACCATAACAACTTTGATTAAAATCTAAACCTTACCCTTAAATAACTAAACCCTAACCCCTTAAACCCTAAACCATAATCCCTAATCCTTAAATCTTAAACCCCAAACCTCAAAAGGTTAGGGTTCAGTTATTCATCAAATGGGTTAGGGGTATTCATCTAAATGGTTAGGGTTAAGTTATTCATCATATGGGTTAAGGTTTAGTTATTATATAAAAGGTAGGGTTCAGTTATTTCATCGAAGGGGTTAGGGTTTGGTTATTATATAAAATGTTAGGGTTCAATTATTCATCAAATGAGTTAGGGGTTTAGTTATCATGTAAATGATTAGGGTTCTGTTATTCATCAAATGGGTTAGGTGTTTCATCAAATGGATTAGGATATTTATCAATTTTGAATATGATGTCATAAAAAACTATACCCTATCCCATTTGATGAATAACTGGACCTTAACATTCTGTATAATAACAAAACCCTAACCCATTTCGATGAAACACTGAACCCTAACATCTTTTATAAAAAAAATAAACCCTGAGCTTTTTGTTTTAAACCTATACTATAACAACTTTGATTAAAATTTAAACCTTACCCTTAAATAACTAAAACCTAACCCCTTAAACCTAAACCCTAATCCCTAATCCTTAAATCTTCAACCTAAACCTCAAAAAGTTAGGGTTCAGTTATTCATCAAATGGGTTAGGGGTTTAGTTATTCATCTAAATGGTTAGGGTTAAGTTATTCATCATATGGGTTAGGGTTTAGTTATTATATAAAAGTTAGGGTTCAGTTATTTCATCAAAAGGGCTAGGGTTTGGTTATTATACAAAATGTTAGGGTTCAATTATTCATCAAATGAGTTAGGGGTTTAGTTATCATGTAAATGATTAGGGTTCTTTTATTCATCAAATGGGTTAGGTGTTTTGTTATTATATAAATGGTTAAGGTTCTATTATTCATTAAATTGGTTAGGGGTTTAGTTATTATATCTAACGTTAGGGTTTGGTCATTCATCAAATGGGTTAAGGGTTCATTTTTTCATCAAAAATGTTAGGATTCAGTGTTTCATCAAAATGGTTAGAGTTCAGTGTTTCATCAAAAAGTTTAGGGTTGTCAGGGTTTAGTTTTTCAATTGAAAACGTTATTTTTCAGCATTTCATAAAAAAGGTTAGGGTTCCTTTTTCAATTATAAAGGTTAGGGTTCAGTTATTCATCAAATGGGTTAGGGATTTAGTTATTCATCTAAATGGTTAGGGTTAAGTTATTCATCATATGTGTTAAGGTTTAGTTATTATATAAAAGTTAGGGTTCAGTTATTTCAGCGAAAGGGTTAGGGTTTGGTTACTATATAAAATGTTAGGGTTCAATTATTCATCAAATGAGTTAGAGGTTTAGTTATCATGTAAATGATTAGGGTTCTGTTATTCATCAAATGGGTTAGGTGTTTTCATCAAATGGGTTAGGATATTTATCAATTTTGAATATGATGTCATAAAAAACTATACCCTATCCCATTTGATGAATAATTGAACCCTAACATTCTATATAATAACAAAACCCTAACCCATTTTGATCAAACACTGAACGCTAACATTTTCGATAAAAAAATAAACCCTGACCTTTTTGTTTTAAACCTATAACATAACAACTTTGATTAAAATCTAAACCTTACCCTTAAATAACTTAACCCTAACCCCTTAAACCCTAAACCCTAATCCCTAATCCTTAAATCATAAACCCTAAACCTCAAAAGGTTAGGGTTTAGTTATTCATCAAATGGGTTAGGGGTTTAGTTATTCATCTAAATGGTTAGGATTAAGTTATTCATCATATGGGTTAGGGTTCAGTGTTTGATCGAAATGGGTTAGGGTTTTGTTATTATATAGAATGTTAGGGTTCAGTTATTCATCTAATGAGTGAGGGGTTTAGTTATCATGTAAATGATTAGGGTTCTTTTATTCATCAAATGGGCTAGGATATTTATCAATTTTGAATATGATATTATCAAAAACTATATATTGTCCTATTTGATGAATAACTGAACCCTAACATTCTATATAATAACAAAACCCTAACCCATTTCGATCAAACACTCAACGCTAACATTTTTGATAAAAAATAAACCCTCACCTTTTCATTTAAAACCTATACCCCAACACCTTTGATTAAAATCTAAACCCTAACTCTTAAATAACTAAACCAAAACCCTTAAATAACTAAACCCTGACCTTTTCATTTAGAACCTATACCCCAACCCCTTTGATTAAAATCTAAACCCTAACTCTTAAATAACTAAACCCTAATCCATAATCCTTAAACCCTAAACCTCAAAAGGTTAGGGTTCAGTTATTCATCAAATATGTTAGGGGTTTAGTTATTATGTCAATGCGTAGGGTTTGGTTTTTTATCAAATAGGTTTGGTGGTTTCATCAAATAGGTTAGGTTAGTTATTATATAAAAGGTTAAGGTTCAGCTATTCATTAAATACGTTAGGGGTTTAGTTATTATATATAAGATTAGGGTCGGTTATTCATCAAATGGTTTAAGTGTTTTTATCAAAGGGGTTAGGGGTTTAGTTATTATATATAAGGTTAGGGATCTTCATCAAATGGGTTAGGGTTTTCATCAAATGGGTTAGGGTTTAGTTATTATATAAAAGGTTAGGGTTCAATTATCATCAAATGTCTTAGGGATTTAGTTATTATATAAATGGGTATGGTTCTGTTATTCATTAAATGAGTTAGGGTTTAGTTATTATATAAAAGGTTATGGTTTAGTTATTCATCAAATGGGTTGGGGGTTTATTTTTTATATAAATGTTTAGGGTTCAATTATTCATCAATGGGTTAGGTGTTTTCATCAAATGGGTTTGGATTTTCGTTATTATAGAAAAGGTTATGGTTCGGTTATTCATCCATTGGGTTAGGCGTTTTCATGAAATAGGTTAGGGTTTAGTTAGTATATAAAAGGTTAGGGTTCAATTATTCGTCAAATGGGTTAGGGGTTTCGTTATTATATAAATGATTAGGTTTCAGCTATTCATCAAATAGGTTAGGCTTTTAGTTATAATATATAAGGTTAGGGTTCGGTTATTCATCAAATACGTTAGGGTTTAGTTATTCTATAAAATATTAGGATTCAATAATTTCATCAATTGGGTTAGGGGTTTAGTAATATATAAATAGTTGGGGTTTGGTTATTTCTCAAATAGGTTAGGGTTTAGTTATTATATAAAATGTTATGGATCAGTTATTTATCAAACGGGTTAGGGTTTAGTTATTCATCGAAATGGCTAGGGTTAAGTTATTCATCAAATATGTTAGGGGTTTAGTTATTATGTTAATGCTTAGGGTTCTGTTTTTTATCAAATTGGTTAGGTGTTTTCATCAAATGGGTTAGGGGTTAGTTATTATATAAAAGGTTAAGGTTCAGTTATTCATTAAATAGGTTAGGGGTTTAGTTATTATATATAAGATTAGGATTCGGTTATTCATCAAATGGGTTAGGTGTTTTCATCAAAGGGGTTAGGGGTTTAGTTATTATATATATGGTTAGTGATCGGTTATTCATCAAATGAGTTAGGGTTTGCATCAAATGGGTTAAGGTTTAGTTATTATATAAAAGGTTAGGGTTCAATTATTCATCAAATGTCTTAGGGATTTAGTTATTATATAACTGGGTATGGTTTGGTTATTCATTAAATGAGTTAGGGTTTAGTTATTATATAGAAGGTTGTGGTTTAGTTATTCATCAAATGGGTTGGGGGTTTATTTATTATATAAATGTTTAAGGTTCGGTTATTCATCATTGGGTTAGGTGCTTTCATCAAATGGGTTTGGGGTTTCGTTATTATAGAAAAGGTTATGGTTCGGTTATTCATCCAATGGGTTAGGCGTTTTCATGAAATAGGTTAGGGTTTAGTTTGTATATGAAAGGTTAGGGTTCAATTATTCATCAAATGAGTTAGGGTTTCGTTATTATATAAATGATTAGGTTTCAGCAATTCATCAAATGGGTTAGGCGTTTAGTTATTATATATAAGGTTAGGGTTCGGTTATTCATCAAATAGGTTAGGGTTTAGTTATTATATAAAATGTTAGGATTCAATTATTTTATCAAATGTGTTAGGGGTTTAGTAATATATAAATAGTTGGGGTTTGGTTGTTTATCAAATATGTTAGGGTTTAGTTATTATATAAAATGTTATGGTTCAGTTATTCATCCAATGTGTTAGGGTTTTGTGTTTTATAAAAAAAGTTAAGGTTCAGTGTTTCATCTAAAAGATTACGGTTCAGCTTTTTAAGTGAAAAGGCTAGAGTTTAGTGTTTCATAAAAAAATGTTAGGGTTCAGTTTTAAATTGAAATGGTTAGGGTTCACTTATTTAATTGAAAATGTTAGGGTTCAGCTTTTCATAAAAAATGTTAGGGTTCAGTGTTTCATGAAAAAAGGTTTGAGTTCATTGTTTTAATGGAGAATGTTAGGGCCTAGTTTTTCATAAAAACTGTTGGGATTAAGTGTTTCATCAAAATGGTTAGGGTTCAGTGTTTCATCAAAAAGTTTATGGTTTATATTTTAATCAATAATGTTAGGGTTCAGTGTTTCATCAAAACGGTTAGAGTTCAGTTTCTTAATTGATACCGTTAGTTTTCAGCGTTTCATCAAAAAGGTTAGGGTTCATTTTTTAATTGAAAATGTTAGGGTTATGTTATTCATCAAATGAGTTAGGGGTTTAGTTATTCATCTAAATTGTCAGGGTGTAGTTATTTCATCGAAAGGGTTAGAGTTTAGTTATTTCATCGAAAGGGTTAGGGTTTATTTATTATATAAAAAGTTAGGGTTCAATTATTCATCAAATGGGTTAGAGGTTTAGTTATTATATCAAAGGTTAGGGTTTAGATATTATATAAAATGTTAGGGATCCGTTATTCATCAAATATGTTAGATATTTAGTTATTCGTTGAAAAGGATAGGGTTCAGTTATTCATCAAATGAGTTAGGGGTTTTTATCAAATGAGTTAGGGTTTATTTATTATATAAAGGGTTAGGATTCAGTTATTCATTAAATAGGTTAGGGTATAGTTATTCATCGAAAATGTTAGGGTTTATATTTTAATCGAAAAGGTTACGGTTCAATGATCATCGGAAGGGTTAGGGTTCAAGTTTTTAATCGAAAAGGTTAGGGTTTAGGTTTTTAATTGAAATGGTTAGGGTTCAGTGTTTAATCAAAAAGGTTAGTGTTTAGTTTTTTAAGTGAAAAAGTTAGGGTTCAATTTTTCATAAAAAAGGTTCGGGTTCAGTTTTTTAATTGAAAAGTGTTGGTGAATGTGCCCTAATGAGGGCTATTTATGTAAATATACTTTGAGGGCTATTTATGTAAATAAGATATTTGTCGCTTGATTGATTGTTTATCAAATGAGTTAATTTCATGATAGTAATATCCTTGTGCATATTTAAATTCATGAAATCGATCCGCCAAAAGAAACACTCCATGGACTAATTAGATCATGAGTAATTCTTTTGAGTAGTACTGGTACTAGGATCCTTAGACCAGAAATCACTACATGATCTTAGGTGAATTGTAGTGTGCTTTGACATACGCCTAACGGGGCCGTAACAGGTTGTCAAGTACGGGTATGATTGGGTACACTATGAGACACGCTAAGGTATGTATGTGAAGTGATGGGACTACAAATCTCTCTTAAGTGAGATATGATATCTTGGCCACTTGATAGTGAACTGAAAAGTGCATGGCCATGCCCAAGGAATGATAAGGATATCATTTGCTTGATGATTCAGAGTCACTAAGAGATCAAGTAAACGTTTAGCTACATAAGGATGATGGTTCCATGCCTTATGCTAAAATGGATATTGATGTAGAGGATCGTACGCAGTTTGCTCGGAAAGGTTGTGTTGAATCTCCATTCGACCCTCCATTCTGAATTGGGTAGTCATTATGTCTTGCTAGAGACCACTAATGACTTATGGATTAATCAATGAGATTGAGTTATCCGTTGCCAATTTGGAATGGGACTACAGGATCATACATAAGAAAGTTCAATGATGCAGAATAAGGATTCTTGCCTACAATAAGTATAATTGTTATACTTAAATAAATAAGATTTAATTAAATGGTTTAATTAAATATTATTGGAAAGTTCTGTGGTATTAATTAATAGTTAATTAATTGCATGGGAACAATTGGGATGGGCAGATAAATTGAGGGACTTAATTGCAATTGAAATTCTTGACCCATCAGCCTGATCCATGGGTCATGGGTTGATCCATGGGCTTGGTGTATGACCCAAATCATTAAGGTATTATTTATGGCTGATTTGGAATTTGTAAATATTATTTAAATACTGATTTAGAATCAGTTAAATAATATTTGGTAACAATACTGATTTGGAATATTACTAAAATCAGTTTAAGTTATAATTGGATAATTACAATACTGATTTTGGAAATTAATTCTCTACAAATATCCTAGGGATATAATTGTAGGATGATGATTTTTGGAATAATTCTCATTAGACAAAAATACACAGAATTCCCAAATTCTCTTGGTAGGCAAGATCGGCTAGCACCAACTTGCAAAGGCTTTCGTGCTTAAGAGTAGAGGATCCTTCGAGGAAGGATTTTGGAGACAACAAAACGCCATCTTCTCAGAGGAGCCAGGGGACGTGCGCAACCGATTACGCTTCAAGGGTAAGACCCGATCCTCATAGTTTAGGATTCCGCTGTTTAATTGGATTAAACACCTAAACAAATTCCAACAGTGGTATCAAAGCTAGGTTCTAAATTAATTTTAGTGTTATATTAAAATTAATTTTGGATTGAAACAAATGGTTTGTTTTCAGAAATTAATTTTATGATTAGCCAATTTGAAAATTGATTTCTGGGCTGTTTTCCCGTTTTTCCCTTTTCCTGTCGGAATTTGTTCGTGGTCGGACCTAAAAGGGGCTGAACAAAAGGTTTTAGAAATTGGCCCCTTTCCTTATTTCTCCCCATTTTTCCTTTCTTAGTCAAACAAATTGGGAAGTGGCTTTTTGGCCGGAAACTGGAATTTCTTTTTGGGTCGCTGAAGTCAGAAGCTGGGCTTTAAAGTCTTCAATGGACAAATCATTTTCTGGGTATAAGAAAATTTCGCCGGAAATATATGGGTTTTGGTTTCAAAACGCTAGGCTATGTTGTTATTTTTTCCTGGGTTTTGATTCGAATGGCCGGAATCGTTCCGCCTTTGTTTTGGTCAGAATTGAAAATTTGTTTTATAGGCTGTTGATTGTTGTTTTGATTAGTTTCATTTTCGTCGGAATCTGGGTTCGGTTGTGAAAGTTTTTTTTGCTTTTGCTGGTTGCTTGTCGGTTTGGATGCCAAGGCTTCGCCGGGAGAAATGAGAGGAAGCCGCATGGCTGTCCGTTTAATGAGCCTCCTTGGTAAGCGTCGTCTTCGATCGGCGATTATCATTGGGCCATCGTTCTTCGTTTTCTCACCAGAAATTGAGTCGGACCGATCTTTGAGGTTGATTAAGAATGGAGAGCGCAGTGGCGATTGTCGTTACTGCAACTCCGTCGCGATTGGATTTCGGCGTTGGACGTCAGGAATCTCGGTTGGCCGAAAATCGAAGTCGAAAACTTTAATCGGCCGGCGAGAGTGTGAGTTGGGGAAGAAAGACTTGGCGGCGGGGTGCAGAAAACCCTAAATGGGTAAAATGACTAAATTGCCCCGCCGCTGCTTCCAAAACCCTAGCTGCAAAGTTTTGAGTTTTAAAAAATTATAAACCAGCCCCAACAGTTTTGTTTCCATAAAACCCTAAGCCCGGAAATTAAAATAAATTAGAGTATTGCCCCAAAAGTTTCAGAAAATTAAAATTTTAAAATTTTCTGAATTTTATTTAATAAGATTTAATTAAATAGTCTTATTTGATAAAGATAGGATTAATTTAGAATTTTATCCTATAAGTTTAAATTTATCTTAATTAGATAATTAGATAAATTTAAAATAATTATTTTAATTAGATTAAAATAATTAGAAAAGATAAATAAATAAATAAATAATTAATTAGATTAATTAATTAGTTTAAATTTTGAATTGTTATTTATTTATTTTATTTTATTTTAATTTTGATGCTTATTTAAATTGTTTAAATTTTATTTGAAGCATCATAATTATGCAAGCATGTTCATGCATCATTTTGGATAAATGTAAAATGAATAGAAGGATTGATTAAAATTGATCATGACAAGATCAATTTTAATTCTGTAATAGTTACACAATCCTTAAAATTAATCGGCTTAAATTAAAATCGGCTTGTATGAGCATATGCATTTTATGTGTTTCAAAGCATGAATTGGGCTTTTAATTTTAACGTTTTAAAAGTTGGGGCCTGTGATTCAAATTTGAATTTAGGCCTGCGTGCCTATAAAAATCATCATGTAATAGTTAGGCCCAAAAAGGAGGTTCCAGGAGGAGTCCATGGTGGAGCACAGGAGCGGAGGTCCAAACATGAAGATTTTAAAAGGCCCTGTAATAGACTAGAGCCCAGTTCATCGCTTTATTTCATTCTTTTATTTATGCGAATGAATGATAAACGAAAATGCATGTTAAGCCGATCAAACTTAAATCCCAAAAACCCAAGATTTTGCTTCCATACTTGAGGGCCCGCTTGAATGTCGAACGTCTGATGGATTTGGAGAGCCCAAGGGCCTCAGGTTTTCTTCATGCGGCGGGTTGTTACATAATAGTGCCCAACTTTATCACTACCATTAATGAGTGGAAAAACTGTTTGGGTGTTAGATGCTCAACTTTATCACTACCACTTATTATGGAAAAACTGTGTGGGTGTCTATTGATGTGATGCCTTGAGGGATGGTTTATCTTGGGAAGATTAATCCTAGTTTGACCCGATAAGTTGACTAGGGATTAATTTTGCAAAGATAGGATGGTGTCAAACATTTAGAATGTTCATCCTATCACCGAAAAGTTACATGGTATGCAATTGTAAAGCGTTAGATTACATGGAATGTGATTTGAACGTTGCCTACCAGAAGAGCCCAATCCCTACGATACTTGCCAAAGCAAGACCGGGGTTGACTCTTTGTGGATTTTCGGCCCACAATCTAGCACCAACACAAAATTGTTTGGGATTTCAATTTTGGCTATTGTGGAAAATAATTTTAAAACTCATTCTAATATTTTGCATTTTATTCTTTGTAGAAATGGCATTATCTAGCACAAATGTTATCTTAAACTTTACTCTAAGAAGTATATTGGATAAAGATAAATTGGTTGGACCAAACTTCTTAGATTGGGAAAGAAACTTGAGAATAGTTCTCAAACAAGAAAGGAAGCTACATGTCTTAGAGACCGCTTTACCTGAACCACCACAAAATGCTTCGGCAACTGTTCAACGAGCCTGGGATAAGCTGAAAAGTGACTCGATGATGTGACTTGCTTGATGCTCGCGTCAATGACGGGCGAGCTTCAAAAACAGTTCATGAATTTGGAAGCGTTCTGAATTTATGAGTCACTGATGGAAATGTTTCGTGAACAAGCTTCAGGTATCTTTGTTATAGAAATAAATCTTTCTATGTCCTCCTCATGGGTATTAGATGCTGGTTGTGGGGCTCACATTTGTACTAATGTGCAAGGACTTAGAAATAGAAGGATAACAAAGAAAGGTGAAGTAGATCTCCGAGTGGGCAACGGGGCAAGAGTTGCTGCTGTTGAAGTTGGAGATTACACTATGTCTTTACCTTCTGGTTTAAATGTCGAACTCGAAAATTGTTATTATGTACCTGCTTTGAGCAGAAATATTATTTCAGTTTCGAGTTTAGATAATAAAGGTTTTCGATTTATTATAGAGAATAATTCGATATCTTTATATCGAAATGATATTTTATACGGAGTTGCAAATATGTATAACAGTCTGTATGTCTTGGATTTGACCCGAGAAAAACCAGTCTATAACATAGAAAAGAAAGCTAAATCATCTAAAAATGATTTAAGTCCAACATACCTTTGGCATTGTCGATTAGGCCATGCAAATGAAAAGCGAGTTCAAAAGCTTCACAAGGATGGAGTGCTTGGTTCATTTGATTCTGAATCATATGAAACCTGCGAACCCTGCTTGCAAGGCAAAATGACAAAGAGTCCTTTCAACAAGAAAGGTGAAAGAACAAGTGAGCTATTGGCCCTAATACATACGGATGTATGTGGACCAATGAGCACACAAGCCAGAGGTGGATTTGAATACTTCGTGACTTTTACTGATGACTTTAGTAGATATGGGTATGTCTACTTAATGAGGTATAAAAGTGAAACTTTTGAAAGGTTCAAAGAGTTTAAAAATGAAGTAGAGAATCAGTTGGATAGAAGGATTAAGGCTATTCGCTCCGATCAGGGAGGTGAATACCTTAGTGATAAGTTCGATGGCTATCTGAAACAGTGTGGAATTGTTTCACAGCTGACTCCACCGGGAACACCTCAATGGAATTGTGTATCCGAAAGGAGAAATTGGATCTTATTAGATATGGTTCGATCAATGATGGGCCTAGCGACTCTCCCTACATGATTTTGGGGTTATGCTCTCCTTTCTGCTGCCTACTTATTGAATTGTATTCCATCTAAGGCAGTAGATAAGACTCCATATGAGATATGGATGGGTCGGAAGCCCTATATGTCTTATCTATGAGTTTGGGGTTGTCAAGCTCATGTAAAGCGTTTACAAAGTAATAAGCTTGAACCCAAAACTGA
Organism: Knoxia roxburghii; assembly: GCA_030378225.1. Taxonomy (NCBI): domain Eukaryota; kingdom Viridiplantae; phylum Streptophyta; class Magnoliopsida; order Gentianales; family Rubiaceae; genus Knoxia; species Knoxia roxburghii. The sequence continues at coordinate 34,308,165 of CM059420.1, read as the reverse complement.
CAAATGCCTATTTGTGGGATATCCTAAGGAAACCAAAGGATATCAATTCTACAACCCAACTAAGAACAAAGTGTTCGTTGCTCGATGAGCTACTTTCTTAGAGAAAAAATTTTTGTACAAGAAAGACAGTGGGAGTAGAATAGAACTCGGAGAAGTTCAAGAACCACAAGAGAATGTAGAACGATCTACAGAAACTCAGATGGAAGTTCACATGGAAACTCATGAAGATGAGCAACCTGAGTCAACAACACAAGAACCTAGAAAATCTGGTAGATCTCGTCACCAACCCGAGAGATACGGATTTCTCATGACTGACGATCAAGATTTGATCTTGGTGGACTCTGATGAGCCCACGACCTACAGACAGGTTTTAAAAAGTCCAGATTCAGATAAATGGCTGCAAGCCATGGAATCTGAAATGCAATCATTGAGGGACAATAAACTGTGGACTTTGATTGACCCTCCTGTTCAGGCAAAGGTTGTCGATTGCAAGTGAATTTTCAAGTTAAAACCTAGCGGGATCTTCAAGGCACGACTAGTGGCTAAAGGTTTCAGACAGACTCATGGTATAGACTACAATGAAACCTTCTCCCCTGTCGTGATGCTCAAGTCCATTAGGACAATGCTTGCCACAGTAGCATAGTTTGACTATGAGGTATGGCAGATGGATGTTAAGACTGCTTTCCTGAATGGAAACCTACTCGAGGATGTTTATATGAAACAACCCGAGGGATACATCGATCAAAAGCATCCTAATCGAGTATGTAAGCTTCAGAGGTCCATCTATGGACTAAAGCAAGCATCTCGAAGTTGGAATCTTTGTTTTGATGAGGAAGTAAAAGGTTACGGATTCATCAAGAACGAAGATGAGCCTTGTGTTTAGAAGAAAGTTAGTGGGAGCAAGATTGTTTTTCTTGTCCTATATGTGGATGACATCCTGCTCATAGGAAATGACACTCCTTTGATGAAAGACATCAAACAATGGTTGGGGAGTGTATTTTCTATGAAAGACTTAGGAGAAGCTGAGACGATACTAGGTATCAAGATCTATAGAGATAGGTCTAAAAGGCTTCTGGGACTAAGTCAAGAAGGGTACATAGATAAGATATTGAAAAGATTCAATATGTCTAACTCCAAAAATGGTAAGGTACCATTTAGACATGGCCTTTTCTTGAAGAAGAACCAAGGTCCTTCAATAAGAGAGGAGAGAGATACAATGAGTAGAGTCCCATATGCTTCGGCAATAGGATCTATCATGTATGCCATGTTGTGTACCCGTCCGGATGTTGCACATGCACTTAGCATGACTAGCAGATACCAACAAGATCTAGGGATGGATCATTGGACTGCAGTCAGAGCAATCCTGAAGTACTTACAAAGAACTAAAGGATTAATGCTAGTGTATGGAGGACAAGAACAGCTCATTGTACAAGGTTACACTGATGCTGCTTTCCAAATAGATCAAGATGACATGAAGTCACAATCAGGCTACGTGTTTAGTCTGAATGGAGGTGCAATAAGTTGGAAAAGCTCAAAGCAAAATACAACAGCTAATTCTACAACAGAGTCTGAGTACATTGCTGCATCAGATGCTGCAAAGGAAGCTGTTTGGCTGAGAAAGTTCGTGTCAGACATCGGAGTGATACCGAGTATCCAAGATCCGAGAGATCGGAGTGATACCGAGTATCCAAGATCCGAGAGATCGGAGTGATACTAACGGGGCCATCGCACAAGCTAAGGAGCCTCGTTCACACCAGAAAACCAAACACATACTCAGAAGGTTTCACCTCATCCGAGAGATCATTGATCGAGGAGATGTGAAAGTGTGCGAAATAGGGTCAGACAACAATATAGTAGATCCTCTCACAAAAGCTCTACCACAGTCAAAGTTTGATAGACATGTAATAGAGTTTATGACATAGCCCTTCATCGGGCAAGTGGGAGATTGTTGGTGAATGTGCCCTAATGAGGGCTATTTATGTAAATATACATTAAAGGTATTTATGTAAATAAGATATTTATCGCTTGATTGATTGTTTATCAAATGAGTTAATTTCATGATAGTAATATCCTTGTGCATATTTAAATTCATGAAATCGATCCGCCAAAAGAAACACTCCATGGACTAATTATATCATGAGTGATTCTTTTGAGTAGTACTGGTACTAGGATCCTTAGACCAGAAATCACTACATGGTCTTAGGTGAATTGTAGTGTGCTTTGACATACGCCTAACGGCGCCGTAACAGGTTGCCAAGTACGGGTATGATTGGGTACACTATGAGACACGCTAAGGTATGTAGGTGAAGTGATGGGACTACAAATCTCTCTTAAGTGAGAGATGATATCTTGGCCACTTGATAGTGAACTGAAAAGTGCATGGCCATGCCCAAGGAATGATAAGGATATCATTTGCTTGATGGATTCAGTGTCACTAAGAGATCAAGTAAACGTTTAGCTACATAAGGATGATGGTTCCATGCCTTATGCTAAACTGGATATCGATGTAGAGGATCGTACGTAGTTTGCTCGGAAAGGTTGTGTTGAATCTCCATTCGACCCTCCATTCTGAATTGGGTAGTCATTATGTCTTGCTAGAGACCACTAATGACTTATGGATTAATCAATGAGATTGAGTTATCCGTTGCCAATTTGGAATGGGCCTACAGGATCGCACATAAGAAAGTTCAATGATGCGGAATAAGGATTCTTGCCTACAATAAGTATAATTGTTATACTTAAATAAATAAGATTTAATTAAATGGTTTAATTAAATATTATTGGAAAGTTCTGTGGTATTTATTAATAGTTAATTAATTACCTGGGAACAATTGGGATGGACTGATAAATCAAGGGACTTAATTGCAATTGAAGTTCTTGACCCATCAGCCTGATCCATGGGTCATGGGTTGATGCATGGGCTTGGTGTATTACCCAAATCATTAAGGTATTATTTAAGGCTGATTTGGAATTAGTAAATATTATTTAAATACTGATTTGGAATCAGTTAAATAATATTTGGTAATAATACTGATTTGGAATGTTACTAAAATCAGTTAAGTTATAATTGGATAATTACAATACTGATTTTGGAAATTAATTCTCTACAAATATCCTAGGGATATAATTGTAGGATGATGATTTTTGGAATAATTCTCATTAGACAAAAATACACAGAATTCTCAAATTCTCTTGGTAGGCAAGATCGGCTAGCACCAACCTGTGAAGGCTTTCGTGCTTGAGAGTAGAGGATCCTTCGAGGAAGGATTTTGGAGACAACAAAACGCCATCTTCTCAGAGGAGCCAGGCGACGTGCGCAACCGATTACGCTTCAAAGGTAAGACCCGGTCCTCATAGTTTAGGATTCCGCTGTTTAATTGGATTAAACACCTAAACAAATTCCAACAAAAAGTTTATGGTTCAATGTTTCATAAAAAATGTTAGGGTTCAGTTTTTTAATTGAAAAGGTTACGGGTTCAGTGTTTCATAAAAAATGTTAGGGTTCTGTGTTTCATAAAAAAAAGTTAAGGTTTGCTAGTTGAGGGTAGTTGTATGAAATTTGTTTGTATAAAACAAGAATAAATTCTGTTTCATCAACAATAAATTTGTTTTCATCAGACCCGTGTGATGTCTAATGAAATAAACATTAATATTGAACACTGTAAATACCAGTTAGTGATAATATGACTAATGTAAAGAAAAATAAAAATAAAATAAGCTATATTAATACTTCTAATAGTTTATATGTAAATATAATAACAATTCAATATAAATAATTTTAAATCTAAACAAATTACGGATTATATTGAGAAAGGACTTTTGCTCTCACACTCTCCTCATGAACATCGCTCGGAGACAATAGTATATTGTAAGCATATTTCAACCATAGGGTTGAAAGTATGTTTGGATATCCTTTGCACGACGTCATAGTTGTACAAAGACTGTTTTCATCAAACAAATAGTTTTCATGAAATTGGACATTATTTTCATGCAGCAAAACAACTCCAAAATTAGAAACTGTTTTCAACAAACACTTTTCATCAACTAAGAAACTGTTTTCACCAAACAACTAGTTTCTATAATATTAGACATCATTTTCATTAAGCAAAACTACTTCAACATTAGGAACTGTTTCATCGACAAATTGTTTTCATCAAATTATACATCATTTTCATCAAGCAAAATAACTTCAATATGCTGTTTATAATATTTAACATTTCCTAGAAGGTTTTTTAGAATCCATATATCTCAATCCCATGTTTAAAACAATAAATGAAGTTGTTTAGGAATCAAAGGCAATCATAGTTTGTAAAAAAATTGGCTGTAAAACTTACCTAAAAAAAAAAAAAAAACTCGTTGTGAGAAATAAATCAGCAAGATCATAATTAGTATATTAGTGTATACTAATTTTAATGAAAAAATTAGTAAATTAGCTAAATGATGCCTAATTCTGATGAAAATAATATTAAGACTATTAAGAGGTTTAACAACAGTGATGAAATCTTCCTAGCATGAAAATTTCCAACTATTATAAAGAGAATTCATAAAAATGATAAATTAGCACATAAGAAAGGTCTGTCAGATACACTCATTAACATAATAAAACATAGTTTAAATTTGATTGAAAAAGATGAAATTACCTCCCATGAACAGAATAAGCAGAAACCCACGTTTTCTCAATTCTCCGCACCAAATCTAGTGAATCCTGAGTAGATTTTAACAGACGAATCTTACATGTGATGGGAGTATCCGAATTCCTTTTTAAGGTTGTTAAAATCTGCATTTGGAGACGTAAGAAAAAAATGATGAATTCCCAAAGCTTAAAAGTATAAGAGCGGAAAACAAATTTTTAATTTACTTACATCATGAATGAGCTTGGGTTTAGTCAACAGAGCAGCACCAAATCATCCACTTATAGAAAATAATTTAGGACAACTCATATTGATGTCCACTGCTGCAACATAAAGGGACTTTCCATTTGATTTTTTTTTCAAATGACATCAAGTGACATGAGCAGTAGTTATTCCTTTAAGACAATAAACACAATTCTAAGACAACCATACTAAAAAAACATAAAAACATTTCAAAATTCATAACAAGTATGAACATAGAAAATCATAATCACTCTCAAGCAATTTTAGAAGATTAAAAAATCTGGAAAATTTGAAAACAAAATCAAAATTCCAGGAAGTATACCTCTGTCCATGGAATCCATATTTTTCTCTTCATTTCCCTTAGGCTCCGCAGCAGCTTCTGCCATGTTAAACACCATAAACATCCAATAAAATTAGGGACACCCCAAATGACAAAAAAAAAAAAAAAAAAAGAGTATTATTTCAGGGCGGAAGGACCGGTTTCAAAAGGGATGAATGTTTCAGGAGAGAACCGAACAATTTAAAACTTACATAAGTTCTTGTTGATGAATAGCACTTCGTTGTTGGAGATTAACAGTCGACGAGAATATCAAAATCACCTTCAATCCTTTGGATTAATGAAATATTGTTGATGAAATCTAGGTCAGTGGAACGAGACGATGACAATGGAGATGATTGAGCCCATGGAGACGATGGAGTCGTGTTCAAGATTTACAAAAACTGCCCCTAAAACTCTTTTTTTTTTGTTGTTGTAAAGAAGGTGTGCTCGATTTTCTAGGAAAAAAATATTGATTAGTATTCATTAATTTTTTAAATTGATTTAGTTAATCTATAGATTTTACAGCAGTCAATTTTCCATGTTTTCATCCTTTCCAAATCTCATTCTTATGCGTGTAGTTTAAACACCATTTTTTAGCAATTTTTTTTATATTTTTTTAATTAGGGGTATATAGCACAGTACCTAGGGTACTATATACTTATTGTTTGAAAAGTACACCATTTATCTCTCTATGGTTCAATACAGTACGAAAGACCTACTCGTCCTTGGTATATTCATGTAAAATAGAAGAGAATATATATTTTAACGGGAAGTTTTTTTTTTTTTTTTAGAAATAGTCTCACAAGCCCCAGCGGGCAAGGCAGACCGGCAGGATTGACTACCCTGTTATTAAAATAAATTAACCAACAAGAAGGTACAATAGGCAGAGCCTCATCTCACCCAATCCCCTGTACGAAACTAACTTAGCCCTCCACCCTACTTAGACTATACAGTCACCAATACTTACTCGGAACTACTAACTATTACAAGTGTTCTGTTTTCATAGGACTAACTATTATCTAAATTCGAAGTAACCAATCTTAGCCTGTGAAGCCTCATAAGTCAAATAATCCGTAAACCAGGTATTCCCTGAGAGTCCAATGATATTTATTTATTTATAAATATAAATAAAGGAATGTAAGTAATTTTAACGAATTCCACAAATAATCCATTACTATTATTCATTTTCATCCATTTTATAGAAATAGATAAAGCACAAGGAGTTCTTTCATAGTATTTGAACCAAAAGAGGATAAGTGGTAAAATTTTCAAATTATAGGGAGTTTTTCTTAATTAACCCAAAACTTTAAAAATAAAAAATGAAAAATTGATGAAACATTAAAAAAAAAAAAAAGGAAAAGATTATTTTAAATTTATCAAAATAAATGTTATAAAAATTTTAAAAAATGAGAAATTAATGAACTGCTAACTGTTAGTTTACTTTTAACTAAATTTGGGCTTGGAAAAAACCTACTGTAGCAAATAAGAATGTGTAGAGAGATTAACAATATGACATTTTAAATAGCTTTAAAATACTTTTAAAGAGTTAAATTCTTTGAAATCGAAAAATGGGACAAGGTCATTTAAAACCCAAAAGTGCAATTTTTCAAAATTGGAAGATATGAATCGAGTTAACGAGAAGTTGTGCATGATTAGCCACTTTATTTCTTGGTAGGGTTTCATGTCGGTGTCGCAATTAAGATTAATGGACACGAGCAGTAAAATTAGGGCATTGACTGATATCATCTTTTTGTGATAAATTCGATGTTCATTCATCAATCATTCATGGTCCAATCTTTCCGACGGACTAAATTCAATCACGTGAAATTTGAGAGGGTAATCTTGCTTGTAGGCCCGTCGGATGCTCGCTTAAAAAACGAATCTAATTGTTCTATTTAATTCAATTTAGTTCGATTCAGTTTAAGTGCAATTAGAGACTGATGTGAGAGTTTGTATCCATGTTACTTTTTAATGCCGATTCGATTCGAATGGTAGAGGTTAGAGTTCGATTTGCGGGGCCGGTTTGAGTACACGTAAGGTTAATCTGGGTTGCTCTTTTAACTTGAGTGGGCCCATTTAATTTTTTTTATTAAATTTTGATGTGAATTTATTATTTTTTCATAATTATACTATTTTAATCAAAATTGGCTTATTTTAAATAGTATTATCAAACTTGGATCAATCTAATTACTCAAATCAGTTCGATGGAGAACAAAACAAATAATCAGTTTATATGTGACTAAAATTGTTAGATTATAGATAGTAACTCAAAGTAAAAAAAAACATCAAATAAAGGCGGATTCAGCTAAAAATGGATCCATGCCAAAATACCTCAGTGAATTAGTTTTGACATAGGTCAATCCATTTTTACCCAAATCAACTTATTTGACTTTTTTGAACCTTTTTGTGATTTGTCTAATTTGATGTAGATCAACTTGGTTGATTTGGGTTGACTTATTTTGAATTGGGTTGACTTAGATTGACTGAGTTGATTTGTTTAACTTTTTCTGTGTAATTCTTTTTTCTCCTATTAATATTGAATTAACTTGTTTTTAATAATTTCACCGATTTAATCTCAATCAATCCATTTTTGATATGAACAGTCACATATGACACAAATCAACATATTTGTTTTTATTTTGAATTTTTTGTTTTTAGACGTAAAATTATTATTTTTTACAACTAACTATTTTTACCCATTTCATTAATTTTAATTAGTGTTATCAAACAATTTAACTCCGATGGATGCGTCAAACTAGTTTAATCAATAACCAAATAAGTAATCGGTATAATTACGACTAAAACTTACCACATTATGAAACCAATAAAACTCAATCAAACCTGGGGTTTGACCTTTGTTTTCTTTGTAATATTCAAAAAAATATAGAAATTTATAAAAAATATACTATTTATCCAATTATTCAACAAATTGATAGATGTAGTACATGAAGATTTAAAAATAATTAACAACATGATTCTGAAAGGTTTTTTCGTGGAGATTTTTTTTGTTCATGGTCAGTACCCTTCCAGGCATTCTTAATGCATTTTTTTGTTGGCTTTTTTCTAAAAATCTTCTCCATTCTTTTTGTCTCCCTCCACCGTTTTTTCTGCCTATTATTTTACGTTGTCACTTTCTCCTTTTTGGAACATATTATAAATATATTTTTATACCCATAATGAATTTATATCAAATTAAATATATGATTGTATCAAATAATACATGAAATTATATCGATAACAATACGTGTTTATAATAAATAAAATTTACTTATATCAATTTTTTCTCTTAGGTTGTCAACTTTTTCTTTTTTAAGAATAAAATGAAAATGTGTTTTTATATTTGTCAAGAATTTATATCAAGTTTAACATGTAATTATATAAAGAGTAGTATTAAATATTGTCTATTTTTTTAAAAAAAAGGGGGTAAAATGATAATTCATAGGTGGTAAATAAACAAAATGAATAGCATTTAGGCCTCTACCTACATAGAGTAAAAAGTATGAAAATATATAAATAATAACATGTATTTATATAAAAAAAAATTAAGACATTTAGACCACGAGATCGCGAGAGACTGCAAGATAGCTCTCGGTTTTCACTCGCAATCTTGTTGCCGAAGACCCAATCTCCGGTGTTTTTACAATTCCGAGAACTGACTGGTTTTGTTTTTTTGGTGTATGCGTGTGTTTTTTTTTTTAAAGATCACAATAGCACCATGGTATAAAAATTGATAATATGAGTGATGTTGAACTACAAATTTTATATTATTATCTTTTCATTTAATATTGTCATTTTAAAAGGTACAGAAAGAGTAAATAAAAATAAGTGAACGCTATATATTACCATTTTTTTCGGAAATTATATCATGTACCTAGTGGTATATGTACCTAATAATATATCATCACTCTCACCATAAGAGAGTGAGATATACGTTCTTCTCTTCTTCTTCTTCTCCAAAAACTCAGTTCATTCTTTTTCAAAAATCACTTCTTCTTCTTCAAAAATCAGTTATTCTTCTTCGCCGTACTCCATTCGAAATCGCATTTAATCAAAATTTTCATCCAAACACAGATTTAACGGAGAACGACGATTGTATTTTCCAACGAACAACACCAAATACAACGAAAAAATCACTTCTTCTTAAAAAATCGCTTATTCTTGTTCAAAAATCACTTTTTCTTCTTCAAAAATAACTTATTCTTCTTAAAAAATCACCACATCATAAAGTATGAACTGTATTTGATGGATTTACGGAACCTTATTTTCGCAATTTGATGTTGGATAATGTATTAATGATGTTATATTCATGTTTTCTTATTCAAATAATGTTCTGTTACTCCGAAATATGATATATAAATAGTTTCCATGCGGTATTGGCACTTTCATGTGAAATGGATTGCTTTTGATTCTTCCCCACTGCTGGACTTGGTAGAACGTGTTGTAGGACGTAACTAGACGTAATGGAACGTTGCTGGATGTTGCGGGGCATAACGGGATGTTGCTACTTTGTATTTTGGACGTAGCTAGACGTAACAGGACATTGTGGGACGTAGCTGGACGTGGTGCTAGTTTTTTTGGACGTATCGAGACGTGATAGACTATGTTCTGTGAAAAATTCAGCTAAAATTCACATGTTTTGATGTATACGTAGTGTGGTAGTGACCAGTTGTGATTATGGCCGCCAAATTTGTCAAGAAAATTTTAGAATAACAATTTTACACAACGCAATTTGTACAACAATATATCCAAGTATTACCTCCAATTTGTGAAAAAATTCAGTTTAAATTCACACGCATAGATGTAGACATTTTTTGACGTGGTGATAGTCATTTTTTACGTTCTTCTGAGACGTGGTAGATGTCTTTGTGAAAAAAATAAGCTTAAATTTACATGCATGATGTAGACGTTTCTGGACATGGTGCTAGTTGTTTTTGACATTGTGCTAGTATTCTGAGACGTGGTGGAATGTCTTTGTGAAAAAATCAGCTTAAATTCACATGCATGAATGTAGACGTTTCTGGAAGTGGTTATGATTGTTCTGTGATGTGGTGGGCCTTTTTCGTGGAAAAAATCAGCTTAAATTCACATGCATGAATGTAGAGGTTTCTGGAAGTGGTTATGATTGTTCTGTGACGTGGTGGGCCTTTTTCGTGGAAAAAATCAGCTTAAATTCACATGCATGGATGTAGACATTTCTGGACGTGGTGCTAGTTGTTTTCGGCGTGGTGCTAGTGGTCTGAGACGTGGTGGACTGTCTTTGTGAAAAAAATAGCTTAAATTCACATGCATGGATTAGACATTTATGGACGTTGTGCTAGTTGTTCTGTGACGTGGTGGGCTGTTTTTGTGAAAAAAATCAGTTTAAATTCACATGAATGGATGTAGACGTTTCTGGACATGGTGCTAGTTTTTTTTTGACGTGGTGCATGTTGTTTTGAGACGTGGTGCTAGTTGTATTTGTGAAAAAATCAGTTTAAATTCACACGCATGGAAGTAGACGTTTTTTGACGTGGTTCTAGTTGTTATGGGACGTTTCTGGACGTTTATGGATGAGACGTTGTGGAGGGATGTAGCTAGACGTTACGGGACGTTGCGGGACGTAGCTGGACGTAGTGCTAATTTTTTTGGACGTAGCAAGACGTGGTAGACTATGTTCTGTGAAAAATTCAGCTAAAATTCACATGTTTGGAAGTATACGTGGTGTGGTAGTGGCCAGTTGTGATTCCAGCTGCCAAATTTGCTAGTGGTCAGTTGTGATTCCAGCTGCCAAATTTGACAAGAAAATTTTAGAATAACAATTTTACACAACGAAATTTATACAACAATATCTCCAAGTATTACCTCCAATTTGTAAAAAAAATCAGTTTAAATTCGTACACAAGGATGTAGACGTTTCTGGACGTGGTGCTAGTTATTTTTGACGTGGTGCTTGTTGTTCTGAGACGTGGCGGACTGTCTTCGTGGAAAAAATTAGTTTAAATTCACACCCATGGATGTAGAAGTTTCCAGACGTGGTTTAAGTTGTTTTTGACGTGGTGATAGTTGTATTTGTGAAAAAAATAGCTTAAATTTACATGCATGGATGTAGACGTTTCTGGACGTTGTGATAATTGTTTTTGACGTGGTGGACTGCCTTTGTGAAAAAATCAGTTTAAATTCACACGCATGGATGAAAACGTTTTTGGACGTGGTTCTAGTTGTTTTTGACATGGTGCTAGTTGTATTTGTGAAAAATTCAATTTAAATTCACATGCATGGATATAGACGTTTCTGAACGTAGTGCTAGTTGTTTTGGACGTGGTGCTAGTGTTAGGAGATGTTGTTGACTTGCCTGGATGTAGACGTTGCGACAGTTATTTTTTGGATGTTGCGGCAGTTGTTTTGAGACGTTGTTCACTCAGCAAGGAAGCGCGTTGGCGAAACTTACTATATTTAGTAAGTATACAGTTATCATGCGAAAAATTACTATATATAGTAATATGTACATGTACTACTGGTACACGATATACCTTCTGCCCTTTTTTTATTTACTTCGCACCCTAATTATTATTTTGTCCCTTTTTAATTAAAATATCCTTATAATTAAAAAATAAGAAAAAGAGATGGTATTTAGTATTATGATACTAAGTGAATGCCAACCATTAGGCGAAAGCAGTATGTTAGACATTTAAAATTTTGTTTAAGTGATAATTTTAGAAATAATTTCATATGTCTCTAATTTTTGTTTTATTTCTGCATTCAAGTATTTTTATTTTTTCTTTTCGTATTATTATTGACTAAAAAAATAAAATAATAACATGAAAACATTATATACTGTTAAAAAAATATATTTTATTCATGTACGCAATGATGGAAACGTTTAAGTTTCACGTTACTCAATCCATATTTGGCATCAAAGTTCTATTTGGTCCCCTTGTTTGAAAAGTTTATAACACTAAATTTGACACTGATTCAATTTCGTAACTTTTCTATCTCAACTAGGTCTAAAACAACCATGCGTATATCATAAACAGGAGAAGAACTTGGACGTAATTATAAGTGGTCCAAAATATTTCATAGATAATAAAAATAAGTGTGGCTTATATTCCATGTAAACTTATATTATTTAAAAGTATTTTTTTATTTACAATAATGTTCTTCTTTAAAAAAAAAAGAAAAAGAAATATCTAAATGGATGGATATAATATAAGGGTGGCAACGAAACAGCAACGAATCAGAAATATCCATTTGTAATATTTTTCTAATAAAATAACAGTATTATTTATTTAATTAAAATAAATATAAAAAATATGATTATTATTTTAATAGTGAGATGGTATTTTTTTTAATTTGAACATATAAATAGTATAATTTTGTGAGAAAACATCTAAAAAGTGATTTAAAAAACCTTAAAAAAAGCTTTAGATCAATTCAAATAACTTGGCATCGAATCCAGGGACACAACTCGATCGATTTGATTTGATCCGATTTAAACAAAACACTATTTCAAATGAGTCTAAACTGAACTGATCAGAATAGTATATATATGTTTAATTAGGGTAGATCGAGGCGAATTATTAATTTGCCCAACCCTGGATATTTCTCCATTGATCGATAATTTTATTTCAAAATTGACTTTTCACCAATCTTATTTAGTCGACCCTTTAATCAAATCTCTGGATCCATTCTCAACAAGAAAACGAGATTCACTTTAAAAAAACAACTTAAAAGAAAAGTACTGCCAGGTCCAACCTGACAAATATTTCAATTTTTATATACAATTTGTCCTTATCAAGAATATAATGTTAGTCCTTAAAGTTGGAAGGTTTGGGAGCTTAGCACCCAAATTTTGACGGCCAACGTTTTTTTAGCCCTCAATATGAGATAAGCGTCGCATTTTCAGTTCATTCAAGTGAAGGTCAAAGTCAATATTCACAAGCTTAAGAATTCATTAAAATGAAACTTTTAGTCATAAATATATTTTTAGTTTAAACTCTGTTGATATATCAGGGAGAAAGAAGAGCAACATGCTCAGCAGCTCGGTTTCACAGCAGCAAGGCAAGTTCAATCTATGGACTTCAGCAGCAGAAAATGTTTGCAGCAGTGCTAGCTGATGTGGCATTTCTAGTAACATCAAGGGTTCAGATTAAGCCTTGTAATGCTGACATGGAGCAACTAATGGATGTAGATCCAGGCTGAAAATTATTTGGTGTAGTTAGTTGCTTTAGTATTATTTATGCTGAGCTGTACTGATAATTAGCTGATTTGATACGCAAGTTGGAAGCGGTTATTAGTTTGGGATATATATATTTTTGTACAGAAACAGTTTTCAATTTTTTCTACACAATAGAGAAAAGCTTTCACATGTCTTGCTTCGGTTCTTCTTCATTCATGTTCTAGGGTTTTAGCATTCTTAATCAATTACTGCTAAAATTCTTCATGGTATCAGAGCACTCTGGTGTGCGGTTCGTTTAATTTCTGAAGTTGTTGATATTGATCTATCTGATGGATGAAGATCGAACTGAATTTGAAGATTTAGAGGTTGCAATTGAGCAGAGAAAACTTACGAACGAAGAGATTGAAGAGCAACTCACTCTTCACGGAGCTGATCATCCGAATCTTCTACTGGTTTCAAAAGTTCTCACAGAGTCGAACTTCTTAATTTGGAGAATGAAGATGGTGCGAGCACTCCGTTCGAAGAACAAGTTCGCGATTGTTCGGTTCGTGTTCTATGCCAAAAATTGATTCTCCTTATTACAGGAGGTGGATAACAGTGAATTCCATGGTTGTCTCATGGATTCAAGGAGCTATATCAGCCGAATTAGTGGATCAATTTGTCTATATTGAACTGGCAAGTGATCTGTGGGAGGAGATTAATGCACTATTTGGCATGTCTCATCCGTCTTTGTGGTATCAACTTAAGCGAGAAATTGCTATGGTACAGCAGGGAAATCTACAAGTTACTCAGTATTTTGGCAAAGTGAGAGTTAAGGGACAGATTAGATCAACTGAAACCAAATCAATTGGGAGAAAAGATACTTAGAGAGATTCAGAAGGAACGACGACCAGTACTTTTTATGTCTGGAGTCAAGGAATGTCTGAAAATGGTTTTAAGGGAATTGGAGCTTCTGGCTACAGATGAGAGGTGCATGGAGTTTTTGATGGGGATTAGGGCTGGCAATTTCTGACACGACACGGAAACCGGATACGAACCCGACACAAAACAGGTCGGGTTAGGGTCAGGATTTTGGACCCAAAAAAAATCAGGTCGGGTCCGGGTCGAGTTCTACAGTATAAGGTCAGAATCAGGTCAACCCGCCGGGTTTCCGGGTTGACCTGATGACCCGATAGATTAGGTATTACCGTATTAGGTATTCTCTTCTTCTCCCTTTCATTATCTCTCCCCGATTTCATTCATCCCTCCCTGCCTGCCGCTGAGCCGCACCTTTTCCTCAGCCAAATCGCCGTCGCCAATCCATCAGGTCTTCACCCGACCACCACTCCTCGATCGACGACGCCAACAAGTTTCCTTCTCTGCCCGAAGTGGCACTCTTCTGGGTCTCCCGAAAAAAGCTAGCTAGTGTAGCAGCCCCAGTTCCCGTACCTGCAGTTCCTGTTGAAGCTCTTTCCACTGCTGCCACAAAACCCGCTGCTTCTTCTAGCGAAACTTGTTGCAGCTCCTCTTCCTGCTCTATCTGCTGCTTGGTCTCTGTCTGATGCTACCCATCCATTAGCCTCGCCACATCCTGCCGCCAGTAACCACCATCTTCCGCCATTGGCATCCCCACCACTGTAAGTAGGAATCGTACGTTATTTTCTTGATAGGACACACACACAAATTTTTGGCAATGGGGTATCATCTTCCGCCATTGGGATCCCCACCACTCTCTAGGTGCTTGTTTGGCAATGGGGTATTATCTTAGCACTGCGGTGGTTTCCATTGTCAACAGCGCCACCGGTAACTCCACCCATCGGCCCTGGCTCTCAGGCGAAAACCTGAACCACTATAAACTGGACAGATTTTACTGGCTGATGTGTGTGCTGAGTGGCCTGAATTTCCTGCACTATCTGTACTGGGCAATGCGATACAAATACAGATCAGTGAAGGGTCCAAATCAGCTGGGACAATCTGAGAATGCAAAAGCAAATATTGTCCTGCCAAATTAGAACTTTACCCTGCACTTTGTTGATTTTTCGTTGTGGCTTGAAGTTTCAAAAGAATTCTTCGCTGTTGATTTTTAATTTGTTTGTTTGTACAATTTTCGTTGATATGGTGGTACTTCTCGATTGAAATTACATTCTCATTCTTTAAGTCCTCTTGTTTCGATTGATTTATCAGGTGAAGTACTCGAGGGAGCCCGAAAATCCGACCAAGTGTAATTTCTCTTACTAAAAGATTTTTTATTTTTTTTTAATTTCAGTTGTTTGGATTTTGTTCTCACTGGGGTTTGCCTCTTTTAAATGCAGCCTGTAAGGCCAAGGGATCCGATCTTCGCGTTCATTTTAAGGTACTTAAAGGAAAAGGCTTATTTTTTATATTTCAAGTTTTCATGCAGTTTACTTTCTAGCTATAGGTGGTGTATGCATAATGTGTAAGCATTTTTGGATTGGTAGGTTATTGGAAACACTGTTAGGTTTAGAAAGCGATTTGTGTTCATTTGCTTTGTTTTGATTGGATTAGTGATGTGGTATTATTTGGATCATAATACCCACAACCCATGCTGTCAAAATACATGTTCTGTAAGATAACCTAATGGAAAAGCAGGGTGCTTGTTATCTTTTTGATTGTGAATTGACCTCTCATAAACTTAAGGGAAATAGAACTGGCTGCATTCTTGTTGGGTGAAACTCTTGACCATGTAATGACTGAAGGTTCAGTGAATATCATGTAACTGGAAAAAGAAAGTTTTAGTGGAGGAATTTATTAAAAAGGAAAATAAAAATCTTTTGGTTTTAGATTTGGTGTCTACCTTCATATTTTCATTGGTTTGCACTGTTTAAAACCACCTGACGGGTGATATAAGCACCTAATTCTTTGCAAAATCGTTTAGGAGTTCATTGCACTTTTGTTAATGAAATTAAGCATATCATTTACAAGTATTTGGGAGAACTGTTTGCATCTACCAATCCATTAGTTCATTGATCTTCTTTATAAAATAGTTGCAAATATGTTAGCTTTCATCATATTTTGAATCCCAATATGCTTTTGTTCCTGATCTTTTAATCAAATATAATATTTTGATTATGAAATTAATGCATCATTTTTATGAAGGTTAAAACCCAAAAGTCATGATCAAACATGATCATTTTCTCATTATTTATTGTTTCGTATTTTAAGTTTCGTAATAATTTTAAGTTTCTCATTATGATGTTTCTTTAATCTCGTTGCTTGCATTAGTTCTCACTTTTCTTTCTTTCATGTTCATGCAACAGGTTAACATAAAGCAATGATGGAAGGAAGCAAAGAAAGCCAAAACCATGGGCAGGATGCTTCAGTTACTGGAGTATAGGGATCATCATCGCAAGTCAAGAAAGGAGATAAGAAAAAAAGAAAACTTAACTCAGGCGTTTGGGTTCACTTCAAGATGCTTCCTTTAGAAGAAACCGAGGGGATTCTTAAATGTGCATGCATTAAATGTTGGCAGCAATATAATGCGAGTAGCGCACATGGCACAGGTAATCTTCTTCGCCATGTTGAGAGGTGCATTAAAACAACTAATAACGAGATTGGTCAATATATGATTGTGGCTGATAAAAATTCTGCCTTGATGTCAAAGTCTACTTATTCTCAAGAGAAATTTAGAGAGTTGTGTTGGATTAGAATACATAAGCTATGCTTGTATCGTACAGTTTCCCAGTTTAATATATCGATTTGTGTTTCAGTCATATCTTGTTGTGCATTAATCGTCCATTTATATTATGTAAGTAGATGATGAGGTGTCTGGTGCGACACAGTAGATCTCATCATTGGTTGAAAGACATAATATATAAATGAGGTTCGTAACCGAGACAGCTTTGGACAAACTGTCAGTCTAGGTTATTATGTGATTCAGATAATTAGTTTGTCTAAACTAATTGAATCATATAGATATGCCCGGGGCATATTGAACTTGACTCTTAGGAATGATTTGTCTTGTACTGATTTAATAGACAAATCGATCCTTGTATTCTATCTCTAAATCCCTAGACTCGAGCGGGCATGAGGATTAGACATAGTGTACTTTGATCTGCCAATGGGTGAGGTCAAATGTGGCCAATAGTCTCGGTGGGTTGGGTGCGCGTGTTTAGTTACTTGGTGTGCTGCTGCTTGTCTAAAGGAAACCATGTACCGGTGCGTCCGGGGTGATGGTGCTCCCGAGATGAGCTCGAAATGTTTATTATACTAAACCCGGCCGGTGGACTTATGTCCGGTATAGTAAAAAGGTCGAGTGGTACTAGTCTCGGAATATTAAGAAGTTGATGAATTAATTTATCAGTAAATTAATGAATTAACGAGCACTATATCTTTGATGTGGGGAGATTATGAATATAATTTAATTAAGTTGTTCCGGAAGCAATTCTGGTGTAGGGTGGTAGTGCCATAATTAATCCGTTAGTGGTACGATTAATTATGTACTGGGTTAATGACAAAGGTAGATTTAATTAATTGAGAAATTAATTAATCCTTGTGTCAGTTGGTTGTGAATCATCCCAGGAACTGGTTTGGGATAAGTGAATCCCTGTGTCAGTTGGGAGTGATTCATCCCAGGAACTGGATTGGGATAAGTGAATCCCTGTGACAGTTGGGAGTGTATCAGTCCAGGAATAGGATTGAAGGAAACAGAATCTGTATCAGTCCAGAAACAGGATTGAAGGAAAACAGAAACCCAGTAGGAAGACCAATCCTAAACCAACTTAGAGTCTCTCTTGTAACTCTATAAATAGATAAGGGATCAGTCATTCAGATTAACACAATAACACAATTAATCCACAGGATTTCTAGAGAGAGAAAATTCTAGAGAGAGAAAACGTTTCTCTCTCCAAGTCGAATTTTCAAGAAAGTGTGCAGCTGGTTTTTGGGTTTCTAGTGGCTAAAATTTTGGCCTTGGTCTATACCAGCTGCGCGTAGCTTTCTCTCTCTGCGGGCGGTGCGTTTATAGTACGTGCCAGGTGCTGCGGGGCTAAAGTTTTCTAGCAGGTGGATTGTGGTGAGTAGCTGATCAATTGACTTCTAGTTCGTTGCCCACACAACGTGAAGTCATAGTCTTGAGGCATACAAGAGAATCACCAAGTGCACGCTTCAAAGGTACTTTTCTAAGATTCCGCTTTAATAGAAATTTTTGTTGCGTGGTAAATCGAGCAAGTGCAAACCCAGATCCTACCAAAATCTTACAATTTGGTATCAGAGCCTGGTTTAGGGGGTTCTGTGCTTGTTCGATTTATTACATGGTTTTATTTGCAGGTGGTTTAGAATCCCGACTGTTATGGTTACATTTGTATGGGTTTTAATTAAACTCCGGGACTTGTCCGGATTTAATTTTATTATGAATGTTTGTAATAGTTTAACCACGTGCTGGAAGCCGTGTAGGATTAGATCAAATCTGTAGTAGGATTTTTTCTATGTAATTTCGATTATTTAATTTTCCTAGAATGCCCTGTAGTAGGAAAATTGTTTTTTATGTAATCGAAGGCATTATGGTGGGCGACTTGGATTCATGGGTTTTTGGGTTATCATGAATTTGAAGAAACCCAGGAAAATTCAGAACGAATTGCAAGAAGACCAAATAGAGTGGGAAAAACGAAGGAGGAGTTGGCGGCAGGAGGCGACGCCGGCGACGACCGCCGGCAGCAAGTCGTGCCGGCCGGGTGGCCAGCAGCAGCTGCTGCCGCGCCCAGGGCGCAGCAACTGCGCGCAGGCCCGCGCGCGCACGGCCCGTGCGGCCGCGCGGGCGTGCGGGCACGCAGGCGCCCAGGCCCGCGCGCAGGGCCCTTGCGGGCCGTGCGGGCGCACGGGGGCAGCGCCGCGCGCGCAGGGCCCGTGCGGGCCGTGCGCACGCGCACGCGCGCTGGGCCGCGCTCACGGCCCGTGCGGGCGGTGCGCGCGGGCAGCGTGCTGCGGCCCGGGCGGCCCGTTCGGGCCGTTCGAGCTGTTTTTGGCCCGTTTTTCCTCCAGTTTTCATTTTTTGAAATTCAAGACTCTCTCCATCGAGTGACGTGACGGGACACGAGATCAAGGCAGAAGATGGAAGCAATTAAAACCATAATAGTCGGGGAATTTATTTTTTCGAATTTATTTCCCGTATTTATTGTTTTAATTTTTATGCTTTATTTTTATGCTGTATTTTAGATGCATGAATTAAAGCATGTCTGGTTTTATGGTTGCACATGACTTAGGTTAGTTAATTGCATGTTAAAATCGGAAAAACCCTCAATTTGGAAATCTAAGTGGGAGCGGGTTGTGTTATATCCCCCATGGCCACCATTACGCGTTCATATGCGATGTGGGTGGGCTTGCCCGTTGGCATTAGGGCCTTCCTCCATTCGGATGAGTCCAACCCCGAGATCGTTAGACTATGAGCTTCTGAGTAAGATGACTAGAGCGAGTTTAACTAGGAGAAATGCGACACCCTCTCCATCTGAGGCGCACTATCCTGAGGTAACAAACTCAGAAGTCACGTAATGGCATACACTTAGTGTACGATCTGTAGTATTCCTCCCGCGAGGTTACGCTGCTTACTTGTAAGGCTGAAAGCACCGACTATTAGCTACATTGATCAAAAGATCGTTGGTCAGATAGTGTAGTTAATGAACTTGGTTCTTCTCAAACGAATCTGGGTTAGCGTAAACGTCCACACTGCGTGGCTTGCGAGAATCCCGGTGGATGAGATGTTGGTGGATTAATATTATTGTTTTGAGGGAATCAATAATTAATTGAATTTTCATGTTTTTTCGAAAATTCTAGCATATATAACTGAAACACTGTTTGTTTACTTTCCAGTTTAAATCGATATGGCATTCAATCCTTTAACTGCTATTTTGAAAAACAACAATTTAACTGGAACTAATAATGTCGATGGAAGTCGTAACTTGGACATTGTCCTTAGGGCTGAGAGCGCTCCTGTGAGAGATCGTGTCATTGACATGATTAGTAACATCAACAAGGTTGAGGTAGTGGGAGGCGAAATCGTTGCTGAAACCAAAGCCGATATTGTCCTCCAGAGCTTGCCTCAAAACTATGAGCGGATTCGGTTAAACTACAACATAAGTAAGATGTTGTGGAGTTCATCCGAGCTCTTGGCAGAGTTGATGGCGCCTCAAAGCTACGAGCAGATTCGGTTGAACTACAACATAAGTCAGATGTTGTGGAGTTCATCCGAGCTCTTGGCAGAGTTGATGGTGGCTAAAAGTCTTTTTCAAGAGAAGAAGCGAGCTTTAGTCGCAGTCGAAGCTTTAGAATCTTCTTCTGAGCCTGAGGCTGGAAAGAAGAAGAGAAAGCTCGAGGGAGTAGCTAAAAAGGCACAAATTGTGCCTAAGCCAGATATTGCAAAGAAGAAGTCGAAAGACAAGTGCTTCAAGTGCAATAAGACGGGACATTGGAAAGCGGATTGTCCAAAGCTTATAAGTACGATAAATTATGCCTTAATTACTGAGACATGTTTAGCGGCGATTCCCACAGATACTTGGTGTGTGGATTCAGGTGCCACTGACCATGTTTGTAATTCTTTGCAAGGGTTCCAAGTAACCCAGAAGCTTAGAGAAGGCGAATTGGATATCTACTTGGGCGACACTACAAGAGTGTCAGTAGAAGCAGTGGGAGTAGTTAAGTTGAATTTCGAAAATTCTAGTTTAGAGTTAGTTAATTGTCTTTATGTACCGAGTTTTAGAAAGAACTTGATTTCGGTTTCTAAACTCTTGAAGAACGGGTATAAGTTTATTTTTTCTGATGACTGTGTTGTTATTAGAAGAAAAGGAAAACTTATTTGTTCTGGTTCATTGGCGGACAATTTGTTTGTGGTTAACTCTAACTCCCCTGTTGCGCAAAACATAGAGGTAGATAGCTCAGAATCTAACATTAATATGAGGAAGAAACCTTCTGAAATGAATCAAACCTATCTTTGGCATCTAAGGCTAGGTCATATAAACCTTAGTAGGATTCAGAGGTTGGTCAATGATGGATTTTTGGGTTCATTAGATATTGACAGTTATGCAACCTGCGAATCTTGCTTGGAAGGTAAGATGACCAAGAGACCTTTTAAAGCAAAAGGCTATAGAGCTAAAGAAGTATTAGAGTTGATTCATTCTGACTTGTGTGGACCTATGACGGTCCAGGCACGAGGGGGATATGAGTATTTCGTGACATTCACGGATGATTACTCTAGGTACGGATACATTTACCTAATGCGCCACAAGTCCGAATGTTTTGGCAAGTTCAAAGAGTTTCGGGCAGATGTGGAGAAGCATCATGGTAAGAGTATCAAGACACTGCGTTCAAATCGTGGTGGGGAGTACCTGTCCCATGAATTTCGAGATTACCTCACTGAGGTAGGAATTCAGTCTCAGTTGTCTGCACCTGGCACGCCACAGCAGAATGGTGTAGCAGAAAGGAGGAACCGAACTCTTATGGAAATGGTTAGGTCCATGATGAGCTATAGTGATTTGCCAAGTTCGTTCTGGGGATATGCCTTGGAAACGGCAATGTATATTCTTAATCTTGTACCATCTAAAACCGTGCCTTCAACCCCAATAGAGTTGTGGAACGGGTGGAAGCCTAGTCTAAGACAAATCAGATTTTGGGGCTGCCCAGCACATGTGCTTAAGGCAGATACGGCTAAGTTAGATGCAAGAACAGAATTAATGTTGTTTGTAGGATATCCTAGGGGAACGAAAGGTGGTCTATTCTATAGTCCTAAAGATCAGAAGGTGGTGGTAAGTACCAACGCTAGATTTTTAGAAGATGACTATGTCTTAGACCACAAGCCCAAGAGTAAGATAGTACTAGAAGAGCTTAGACGACAAACTACTAATCCTGATGCACCAGCACAAGTAGATACACCACACACTGCACATGAGATCACAGATGATGCACCTACACAGGCGGTGCCTCGTCATAGTGGGAGGGTTGTGAGACAGCCAGATAGGTTCATTGGCATGGGAGAGGCTTCAGACCTGGTCCCAGGTGTGCCTGAACCTAACCCAGTTAACTATAATAAGGCGCTTCGAGATAAAGATGCAGAATCTTGGCGTAAGGCAATGATATCCGAGATGGGGTCAATGGACCACAATCAAGTCTGGGAGCTTGTGGACCTGCCTGATGGGTTTAAGCCCATTGGATGCAAGTGGGTCTACAAACGTAAGAGAGGACTTGATGGGAAGGTGGAAACCTTTAAAGCTAGGCTGGTGGCGAAGGGGTATACTCAGAAAGAGGGAATCGACTATGAGGAAACCTTCTCCCCGGTAGCCATGCTTAAGTCGATCCGGATTCTCTTGGCCATAGTTGCTCATATGGATTATGAGATTTGGCAGATGGATGCCAAGACAGCTTTCCTAAACGGAAGTCTTGAAGAAACCATCTTTATGCAGCAACCAGAGGGATTCATTGAAAAAGGCCAAGAGCATAAGGTTTGCAGGCTTAAGAGGTCTATTTATGGACTTAAGCAGGCATCCAGATCTTGGAACATCCGGTTTGATGAAGTAATCCAATCCTTTGGATTTACTCAGTGTCCGGATGAGCAATGTGTATATCGCTGACGTGATGGAAACTCAGTGGTGTTTCTTGTGCTTTACGTAGATGACATTCTATTAATTGGCAACAACAAGAAAGTGTTATCAGACGTAAAGGCATGGCTGTTCAAGCAATTTGATATGAAGGACATAGGGGAAGCGGGACATATCCTTGGGATCAAGATTATTCGAGATCGTAGGAAACGTTCGTTAACGCTCTCCCAAGCTTCGTACATAGACACGATTCTGGCCCGTTTTAACATGTAGAACTCCAAGAAAGGTTTTCTACCTTTCAGGCATGGAGTGTTTCTATCTAAGGAACAGTCTCCTAAGACTGTTGAGGAGATAGAGACCATGAAGACAGTTCCATATACTTCGGCATTAGGAAGTCTCATGTATGCCATGTTGTGTACGAGGCCTGATATCTGTTATGCCGTTGGCATGGTGAGCAGATATCAGAGTAACCCCGGAAAAGCTCATTGGGAAGCAGTAAAATGCATTCTCAGGTATTTGCGCAGAACGAGGGACCAAGTTCTGGTCTATCAGGCGCTTGAGCTGGTACCCCGAGGTTACACAGATTCAGATTTCCAAGGCGACAGAGACAAGAGCAAGTCTACCTCAGGGTATGTGTTTACTCTAGGAGGTGGAGCCATAGTTTGGCAGAGTGTCAAGCAGAAATGTGTGGCGGACTCTACCATAGAGGCTGAGTATGTTGCCGCATCAGAGGCAGCGAAAGAAACAGTATGGCTCAAGAACTTCCTAGTGGACTTAGATGTGATTCCTGGTTTGCAGAAGTCTATCACGGTTTATTGTGATAACAACGGTGCAGTAGCAAACTCGAAGGAACCACAAGCCCACAAGGCGAGTAAACATATACAGCGCAAGTACCACCTGATACGAGACATCGTAAAAAGGGTAGATGTGGTCGTGGCTAAGATAGCATCAGAGGATAACCTTGCAGATCCATTCACGAAAACATTGACTTTAAAAGTCTTTGATGCTCAAGTGAAGGGCATGGGGATCAGATGCTTAGGAGAGCCTTGACAGTTTTTCTAGATAGATAGCAACAGATTGGGTAGGATTGTATGTAGTTGTATACTTAAAGCACAGCTTAAGTATTAGTGGGAGATTGTTGGATTAGAATACATAAGCTATGCTTGTATCGTACAGTTTCCCAGTTTAATATATCGATTTGTGTTTCAGTCATATCTTGTTGTGCATTAATCGTCCATTTATATTATGTAAGTAGATGATGAGGTGTCTGGTGCGACACAGTAGATCTCATCATTGGTTGAAAGACATACTATATAAATGAGGTTCGTAACCGAGACAACTTTGGACAAACTGTCAGTCTAGGTTATTATGTGATTCAGATAATTAGTTTGTCTAAACTAATTGAATCATATAGATATGCCCGGGGCATATTGAACTTGACTCTTAGGAATGATTTGTCTTGTACTGATTTAATAGACAAATCGATCCTTGTATTCTATCTCTAAATCCCTAGACTCGAGCGGGCATGAGGATTAGACATAGTGTACTTTGA
The DNA here is from genome assembly GCA_030378225.1 of Knoxia roxburghii. NCBI lineage: Eukaryota > Viridiplantae > Streptophyta > Magnoliopsida > Gentianales > Rubiaceae > Knoxia > Knoxia roxburghii. The sequence continues at coordinate 34,283,747 of CM059420.1, read as the reverse complement.
TCTGCCAATGGGTGAGGTCAAATGTGGCCAATAGTCTCGGTGGGTTGGGTGCGCGTGTTTAGTTACTTGGTGTGCTGCTGCTTGTCGAAAGGAAACCATGTACCGGTGCGTCCGGGGTGATGGTGCTCCCGAGATGAGCTCGAAATGTTTATTATACTAAACCCGGCCGGTGGACTTATGTCCGGTATAGTAAAAAGGTCGAGTGGTACTAGTCTTGGAATATTAAGAAGTTGATGAATTAATTTATCAGTAAATTAATGAATTAACGAGCACTATATCTTTGATGTGGGGAGATTATGAATATAATTTAATTAAGTTGTTCCGGAAGCAATTCTGGTGTAGGGTGGTAGTGCCATAATTAATCCGTTAGTGGTACGATTAATTATGTACTGGGTTAATGACAAAGGTAGATTTAATTAATTGAGAAATTAATTAATCCTTGTGTCAGTTGGTTGTGAATCATCCCAGGAACTGGTTTGGGATAAGTGAATCCCTGTGTCAGTTGGGAGTGATTCATCCCAGGAACTGGATTGGGATAAGTGAATCCCTGTGACAGTTGGGAGTGTATCAGTCCAGGAATAGGATTGAAGGAAACAGAATCTGTATCAGTCCAGAAACAGGATTGAAGGAAAACAGAAACCCAGTAGGAAGACCAATCCTAAACCAACTTGGAGTCTCTTTTGTAACTCTATAAATAGACAAGGGATCAGTCATTTAGATTAACACAATAACACAATTAATCCACAGGATTTCTAGAGAGAGAAAATTCTAGAGAGAGAAAATGTTTCTCTCTCCAAGTCGAATTTTCAAGAAAGTGTGCAGCTGGTTTTTGGGTTTCTAGTGGCTAAAATTTTGGCCTTGGTCTATACCAGCTGCGCGTAGCTTTCTCTCTCTGCGGGCGGTGCGTTTATAGTACGTGCCAGGTGCTGCGAGGCTAGAGTTTTCTAGCAGGTGGATTGTGGTGAGTAGCTGATCAATTGACTTCTAGTTCGTTGCCCACACAACGTGAAGTCATAGTCTTGAGGCATACAAGAGAATCACCAAGTGCACGCTTCAAAGGTACTTTTCTAAGATTCCGCTTTAATAGAAATTTTTGTTGCGTGGTAAATCGAGCAAGTGCAAACCCAGATCCTACCAAAATCTTACAAGCTGGTCGTACATGCTATAATTCGACATAATCTGCCATTTTCTTTTGTTGAATATGATGCGATATGGAATGTGTTTAAGTATCTTGAGCCTGGTGCTCTTAGATTTAGTAGGAATACTGCTAAGGCTGATGTTAAGAAAATATATATGAAAGAGTTCAATCGCCTTTTCAATGAGTTGGATGAATGTTGTGGTAGAATATGTTTGACTAGTGATGCTTGGACTTCTATTGTGACGGATGGGTATATCTGTTTGACTGCTCACTATATTGACAAGAATTGGAATTTACAAAAGAGGATTTTGAACTTTTCTTACATGCCATCACCACACACTGGTCTACTATTAAGTGAGAAGCTTTATGCATTGCTAAGTAGCTGGGGTATTGAGGGTAAATTATTTTCTATCACTTTGGATAATGCTTCGTCAAATGATGCTTGTGTTGGTCTACTTCGGAGACAGCTTTTATTGAATAATGGTTTGTTGAGTAATGGTAATCTATTTCACGTGAGATGTTGTGCCCATATTCTCAATCTGATAGTTCAAGATGGTTTGAAAGAAATTGATATTTCTGTTGAAAAAGTAAGAGAATGTGTGAAATATGTTAAAGGGTCTCAAGGGAGAAAGGAAAAGTTTAATTTATGTATTGAACAATCTTCTTTGAATGGTAAGAAAGGTTTGTTGCAAGATGTGCCTACTAGATGGAACTCTACTTATAAGATGCTTGCAAGTGCCCTTTACTATCGTCTTGCATTTGAGATCCTTCAAGTAAGTGATTTGAATTTCAGAAGCTGCCCAACTTCAGAAGAATGGGAAAAAATTGAGAAGATTTGTGTGTTTCTTGGTGTATTCTATTCTGCCACTACTGCTTTTTCTGGAACTCTTTATCCTACTTCCAATTTGTATTTTCCTCAAGTGTTTATGATTCAAGTGAGATTCGTTGAGGAATCTATGAGCTCAGATTTGTATATGAGCAAGATAGCTGGAAAGATGTTAGATAAGTTTCAAAAATATTGGGCTGAATTTAATGTTTTGTTGGCAATTGCTGTTGTGTTTGACCCTCGGTATAAGTCCCAAATGCTTGAGTTTAGTTATGAAAGGTTATATGGAGCGGATTCTAGTGAATTGGCAAAAGTGAAGGATACGCTTTTTAGCCTCTTTGGTGAGTATGAGCAGGTTTCTTCATTTGATCAAAGGTCTATTTTAGCTTCCAAGAACAAAAGAAGTAATGATGAGGAATCTTTGGGTGTGGGTTCTTCTAATGTCTTACAGGTATACTTTATAATTTTTCAAATTCTTTTATATGTAATTATTTTTTTCAATAATTTCATTATGATTGAAAGTTTTCTTTTTCGTGTTCATTATATAGGAATTTCGAGTTTTTCAAGGCAAAAAGCTCAGTTATGGTAATGTAAGAAAGTCTCAATTGGAGTTGTACTCGGATGAGCCAATGACCGATATTGAGACCGATTTGGAAGTGCTTCATTTTTGGAAATCTCAAGAATACAGATATCCAGATTTGGCCAGACTTGCTAGAGATATACTTGCTATTCCAGTATCAACCGTTGCTTCTGAATCAGCTTTCAGTTTTGGTGGTAGAATTCTATATCATTATCGTAGCTCGCTAGCTCCCAATATTGTTGAAGCACTGATATGTTGTAGGAATTGGCTCTTTGGAAGTGAAGAAGCAGGTAAGCAACTTGCTCGATATCATGTTTATCATTTTTTTATGTATGTCACATATATTAATTGTGATTTGTCTTTTTAGTAATTGAGGATTTCAAAGCTGATGAGTTAATCAAAGATATCCTAGATTTGAAAATTGGAGGAGGAGAAGGAGAATCTGAGGTCGGTAGTTCGAATACATAATTGATTTACTTCAATTATATTATTGAGTCAATAATATAATTGATAGTATTTGGTAAGTTTTCTGTCTTTAAAAATGTTATTTTGTAGGTGACACATGTTTAGGTGTGAAGATTTGAAGATTGTGAAAGATTGAATTCTATATTGGTGTTTGTTATTTATTTTGGAGTTTGGATTTGGTTTGTAATTTTTGAATTTGGATTGGAGTTTATTTTGTTTGGAGAACAAAGATTAGTACTGACACTTGTTGGATTGTGTTAAGTGGCACTGGCAGTGGCAGTAACTAGTAAGTAGCTTTATAAATTATAACTTCTTACTAATTGTTTTGAGTTTTTTTTTTTTTTTTTTTGTGAAAATTCGGGTTGAGTTCGGGTTAACGGGTCAACAACCCGAACCCGACCTGGTCAACCCGTTGACCAAAGTCAACGTGTTGAACAGGTCGGGTTCAGGTTGACCTGATAAAAAATAGGTCGAGTTCGGGTTGGTAATTCTTCAACCCGTTCGGGTTCGGGTCGGGTTCGGGTCGAGGGCAAAACTATAAATTTCACTTTCAACCCGACACGAACCCGACACGCTGACACGAATTGACAGCCCTAATGGGGATTAATGAGGTTTATGAGGCAGAAAAGAATCATATCCTAATGATGGATGAACTGCCTTCATTGAATAGAGTTTATTCCATGATGCTTAAGGCTGAGAACAATAGGCAGGTTGGTACTAATATGCTGCTTATGAAGTCTGAAAATGCAGCTATGATGTCTATCAATTCGAAGGGGAATGAGAAGAAAGATGGAAGGAAGAACCAGAAGGTAGACAAGAGTCACTTAGTGTGTACTCATTGCAAAAGGAAGGGGCACTTGGTCAGTGGTTGTTTCAAACTTCATGGATATCTGGATTGGTGGGTGGAGAACAAGAAAAAGAATGGAGAAAGAGTGAATGCTGCTCAGGTGGTGAATGAATCTGTGGCTACTGGACACAAGGAGAATGATGACTGGAATCAAGCCTTGGCAGTAGCAGTTCAAAAGGAGCTGGACAAGATGAACAAAGGAAAAGGAGGAGCTGTTTGCAAATTATGCTCGGTATCATGACTTTGCAGGTAGTTCTAACTCTCCCAATATCAATATGCTTAAGAATGATTATATTGATGATGAGTATTAGATTGTTGATACTAGGGCTACAAGCCATATGACTTATAACATTTCCTATCTCATTGATGTTAAACCTATGCATCTTGGTTCCTCAGTCATGTTCCCCGATGGTAGTGCACAAGTAGTTCAGAGTTCTTGAAATTTGCATTTATCTCATTCTATAGTCTTGAAGCATGTGTTGGTGATTCCCAGCTTCAAGCATAATTTTTTGTCTGTTCAGAAATTGCCACAGGACTCATCCGGTTTTGTCTCTTTTTTTCCTGATTGTTACCTACTACAGGATTTGAAGACTAAAACAGTCTTGGCAATTGGCTCAATCAATATTGGCTTGTATGTCTTGAATAAAGTTTCTTTCCTTTCAGAAACCATTCTGAGATATAAAAAGATGACTAGTGATAATTGTTTAGATAATAATTTCCTGAATGTTTCAGCTTCAGTTTCTCATACTTTGAATGATGCCGTAGTTTGACGTTTTAGGCTTGGACATCCTGCAGTTGATGTAATGCAGAGATTTCAATTTCCCCATTCCTTTGTAAATACTCATAAATTAATAAAGGCTTGTGAGATTTGTCATTTGTCCAAGCAACACAGGTTGCCTTTTTCTCTTTCTGCTCCTAAATAGATTACTCCTTTACAAATTTTACATATGGATCTATGGGGTCCTTATAAAGTTGCTTCCTTGAATGGTTGTCAGTTTTTCCTTACTGTAGTGGATGAATACAGTAGAAGTACTTGGACTTTTTTGTTGAAACACAAATCAGAAGTTCCTGGAATTGTCATAGCTTTTGTTAAACAGATCCAAAAACAGTTTGAGTTTTCAGTTAAGATAATTCAAACTGATAATGGCTCAGAATTCTGCAATTCTGAGTGTCTGAAATTCTTCATTGATCTTGGCATCATTCACCAAAGATCTTGTGCCTATACTTCTCAGCAGAATGGATTAGTTGAGAGGAAACATAGGCATCTTGTGCAGGTGGCCAGGTCTCTTCTGTTTCAGTCAAAATTACCAAACCGATTTTAGGGAGAAGCTATTCTTGCAGCCACATTTCTGATTAATAGAACTCCTTCCTCAGTCATTAATTGGTCCACTTCTTATGAACTCTTGCATAAAAGAACTCCAGATTATTCCATGATGAAAGTTTTCGGCTGCCTTGCTTTTGTATTAAATAAGTTTCCTTCCTGTGATAAGTTTGCTCCCAGGTCTTATGCAGGCATTTTTGTTGGTTATCCAGTAGGTCAAAAAGGTTACAAGATTTTTTGTCCTACTTTAAATAGAATTGTGGTTTCAAGAGATGTCATCTTTCATGAGCAGAAATTTCCCTCAGCTAATCTTGACCAGCCTATTGTTTTAGGTGATTCTCCGTCTCATGTCTTTGATTTTGATTCTTTTCCTGTTTCTTCTTCATAAGCCTTTCCTTGTTCTCCTTCAGCTCAGAATCAGGATTGTTCTATCACTCCTATTTCTTCTGAGCAATATTTGCCTTCTCCTTCAGAACATGATCTTCTTGATCATGACATTCCTTCTTTATCTGAGATGTCTAATGCTCCTTCTACTAAATTTTTACAGCCTGTTAGATGCAGCAACAGGCAAAGAACTGCTCCAAGATGGATGCAGGACTTTGTCCTTGCTTCTGAGTCCACTATTTCCAGCTGTAATTTTTCCACAGATTATAATCAATTTCTTATTAATCTGGCTTCTTTTAAGGAACCATCATCAAATAATCAAGTGAGTACTGATATTAGGTGGTTAGATGCTATGTCTCAAGAGATTACAACTCTTGAGAACAATGATACTTGGGAATTAACCTATTTACCTGCAGGAAAGAAAGCCATTGGTTGTAAATGGGTTTACAAGGTCAAATATAATCCTAATGGCAGTGTAGATAGGTTTAAAGCTCGGCTGGTAGCAAAAGGCTTTACTCAAAAGGAAGGGGAGGATTATTCTGAAGTTTTCTCACCAGTTGCTAAGGTAGTGACTGTTAGATTATTGATTGTTGTTGCAGCTTCCAAAGGTTGGCCTTTGTGCCAAGTGGATGTCAACAATGTCTTCCTCCATGGTACATTAGATGAGGAGGTTTATATGAAGTTGCCCCCTGGATTTGACAAAGCTCAACCGGGACAAGTGTGCATATTGAAGAAATCCCTTTATGGGTTGAAACAAGCTTCTAAGCAGTGAAATTTGGAATTCACAGCCAAGCTTACTGGTTATGGTTTTGTTCAGCTAGCCTTTGATCATTGTCTCTTTGTTTTACATGCTTCTACATTTAGCTTGTTCCTTCTTGTCTATGTGGATGATGTTCTCATCACAGGAACTGATGAAGATGAAATCAATAAGGTCAAGCTATTTCTAGATCAGGCTTTCACTATTAAGGATTTTGGGTATGTTAAGTATTTTATTGGGATGGAGTTGGCTAGGTCTGATTCTGGAATTCTCATTAGTCAGTGCAAATATATTCTGGATCTTCTAAAGGATGCCAACATATTGAACTGTACAGCTGCTCCTACTCCTTTTCCTCCAGGCCTTAAGTTTTCTGCAGCTGATGCAGATGACACTCCTTTGCTTGCACAACCTGATCAATATAGAAGACTCATTGGTCGATTACTATATTTAGGGTTCACTCGGCCTGATATTTCATTTCCTGTGCAGCAATTAAGCCAGTTTGTGCACTCTCCTCATCATTCACATTGGACAGCAGCTATGTATCTGCTCAGATACCTTGTGGGCAGTTTCAGTAAGGGACTTTTCTTTCAGCTCAGACTCCTTTACAGCTGCAAGCATTTAGTGATGCTGATTGGGGTTCCTGTAAGACAACTAGGCTTTCTATCATAGGATATTGTATTTTCCTTGGTCCTTCTTTGATTTCTTGGAAGGCTAAGAAACAGTCAACAATCTCTTGTTCAACTGCAGAAGCTTGATGGGTCGTCAACCAATCAAAAATAATCACCTACTCTACACAGAATAAAATAGCAAGCAGTGAGTAGGATCGTCTCCACAGGAAGCAGGGTAGTGAATTAATTAAATCAAAAACTGGTAACCAAGAGAGGGGGTTTTTGAGAATTTATTCTACTTAAATAAACTTCAATTAAAATTAATTAAGAAAACAAGAATTGGCTCAAATCCAATTTAGGAAATGATCTAGTCAAAGGAATTGTTCCCACCCTGATGTGATAAATTGATCCTCGACGCACAAATTTTCCCAATTAACCTTGATTATATTGGTTTTCCCTGTTGGAACCTCCTAACAGTTCAGTCCTATAAATTTAACCCAGCAATTAAGGAACTTCCGTTAACTGCATCTATAATCGAATATCCGTCCTGAAACCTCCTAGAACATTGATTTCGATAGTCTAGGACCCAATTCAATTTACAATTAATCAAACCTTGTTTAATTGCACGTTGATTATTTATTCCCTTCAACACGCTAACCTACGTACCACATGATTAGTTGAATTGAAACTCTTAGGATTACCGAACCTCGTGTTTTCGAGTTGACTCGACTACCTAGTTAATGCTAAATAATCTAACATACAAAGCGGAGAATAAATAAATAATCAAAACTCAATTGATATTAAGAACAAATTGATCTCACAATTTAATTCACATCTAGGGTTTAATTCCTCTGACTAGAATTAAAGATTTAGCTACTCATAATCGAATTAAAAGTAAAACTAATAATAATAAACAAATTCTCCATGAACAATAAAGGAATGAAAAATAGTACTAATATAGCCGCAAGAACCCAGCTCCAGTCTGTCGTCCTTCCTCCAAAATCTTCCCTTTCTCCCTGCTATCTTATTACCTAATATACTCCCCTAATTGAGTAATATCCGAAAAATACTTAAAAACAAGGCCCACCAGCCTATTTAAAATATACTAACTTAAATATAAAATCAAATAACAAGTCCAACTTGGAAATATCCCTTAATTTAAAATAAATCTTGGGCTCAACCCACAGCCCACTTTAATAACTCTCCCCCTGCATTTTTTTCTCTTCAATCCAGCCCACTTCTTCCAAAATCTGCCAAAATCTCTTTCCTTTGCTCTCCTTTATGAAATCTTCCCTACAAGTAAAAAGATAGCCTATTAGCTCATTAAATCCCTCAAAACAGCCCTAAAATTGCACTCAATCCACCACTTAAATTCCAGCTTATCAAAGCTGAGTACAGGGCTATGGCCACAACTGTCCGAGAGCTTCAATGGATTAATTATATTTTTGGTGATTTGAGGGTTCCAACTTCTTTGCCAGTAGATTTTTGGTGTGACAATAAAGCTGCCATTCATATAGACGAAAACCCTGTCTTCCATGAACGCACGAAACATATTGACATTGATTGTCATGTGGTGCGTGCAGCTTATAAATCAGGATTCCTTTCTCTACAGCATGTCTCTTCTTCTGAACAAGTTGTTGACCTGTTTACTAAGTCACTTCCAGCTTATACTTTCTCTCGAATGGTGTCCAAGTTGCAGCTTTTTGAGGCTGAACTTGAGGGGGGGATGTTGATATATCAGGGAGAAAGAAGAGCAACATGCTCAGCAGCTCGGTTTCATAGCAGTAAGGCAAGTTCAATCTATGGACTTCAGCAGCAGAAAATGTTTGCAGCAGTGCCAGCTGATGTGGCATTTCTAGTAACATCAAGGGTTCAGATTAAGCCTTGTAATGCTGACATGGAGCAACTAATGGATGTAGATCCAGGCTGAAAATTATTTGGTGTACTTAGTTGCTTTAGTATTATTTATGCTGAGCGGTACTAATAATTAGCTTCTTTGATACGCAAGTTGGAAGCGGTTGTTAGTTTGGGATATATATATATATATTTTTGTGCATAAACAGTTTTCAATTTTTTCTACACAATAGAGAAAAGCTTTCACATGTCTTGCTTCGGTTCTTCTTCATTCATGTTCTAGGGTTTTAGCATTCTTAATCAATTACTGCTAAAATTCTTCAAACTCTTCTTTATTTGATTGAGAATAATGGATGAAAATCGAAGAATGTCATACTTTGGAATCCCTTATTCCCAAAAATAGAAATAAAAATTGAGGAAAACTCATGCTCACAAAATTACGAGAAGTGAATAAAAAAAAAAGTTAATAGACCAAATTAAATGCAATAAATAATAAAAGAAAAGAATATTTGTAAGTTTCTTATATAAAGATTATAGAAGTTGATAGAATGACGTAAGAAGGTAGTTACTCACTTTTTATATTTTTAGTAGAAGTGGGATTAGTGTTGTAGTGAGTACTGTAATTATAAATTCCTTCTTCACAGAATTACTAAATGACAGAAAGTAAATTCACACTTTTTACCAGCATCAAACCCCCCAAAAATCAATCTCAGCACCTTTGACGGAACTAACCCACTTAACTGGTTATTCCAAGCAAAATAGTATTTTGACTTTTTCCAAATATCAAAAAATCGACATTTACCCATAATTTTCTTTTACCTACAAGGAAACGCTCTGAGTTGGTTCAAATGGATGCACTCCAACCATCTTCTCTCCACATGGGAAGCTTTTGTTCACGCACTACAAGTCAGTTTAGACCATCTCGGTACAAAAATCCCCAGGCAACCCTCTTCAAACTCAAACAACTAGGAACAGTGGCAGAATATCAGTTAGAATTTGAGAAATTAAACAATTACGTGGTGGGTTTACCTACTAATGCTATCTTGGATTGTTTTGTGTCGGGACTCAAGATAGAAATCCATCGAGAATTAGTCCTGCACCACCCGAGAACAATCACTGAAGCCATTGGATTTGCAAAATTAGTGGAAGCGAAAATTGCAGATGCCCTGCCTAGCCGTGACTTTCCCTTAAGCACGTGTCCAGCGCCAGTACCACCACCATCTCCATCACCGCTGAACAGCATACCACCTTAAGCATCCTTTCCAACGTCGTTGACCTCCCTCCTTCCAGTTCTAGGCCGAGCCCAACCAACGCTACCCATTCGACGGCTATTTCCGAAGAAAATTCAACAGCGTCGATCCAGAGGCCTCTGTTTTAATTGTGATGAGAAATTCACCCCGAGACATCGATGTAAGACGGTTCAATTTTTGACATTCATTGCACCAGCCGATATCCAGGAATTAATAGCAATTAATAGCAGAACAAATTGGGGAAGAAATACCTTTCAAACCTATGGATCTGTCGAGGATGCTGCTACATCGGTGACTCTCGATGCTATGTTACTGCCTTGTGGACAAGGTCACTCGTGATGGGGAGAGTAATGCTAGGATGACGTAAGAAGGAAGTTACACACGTTTTGTATGTTTAGTAGAAGTGGGATTAGTGTTGTAGTGGGGTAAAAGATAAGGATATATCTTACTTATTTGTAATTATAAATTCTTTCTTGACAGAATTACTAAAGGACAGAAAGTAAAAAGTTGAATTTTTCTCTTCTTCTTCTGGAGTTTTGGGACTGACTCGAATAAGTCCTAACAGAAGTTGATTCATGTTATAATTAAAAAATTTTAAATAAAAAAAAAGCCAAACAAAACTTTTTTTAAAAAAGAAAAATCTAGTTTTAATTTATGAAGATTGTGAACATAACTTTGACCAAAGGTTTTATAAAAATACAACCAGCACTAATAGTGTGTGAGATTCTAGCTAGGAAAAAATGTTCGCAACAGTAGAATAACATGGGACAAAATACTATTAGAACTATTCCTTCCCGTATGAGTTTGGATGTGTTCCAAGCGTACATAAAATAAAGCTGTTGGAAGAAGGAGTGCAAAATGTTGAATGAAAGATTGATTAGGGAAAGTGAAAAATTAAGTTATAAGCCGGAATTCTTTTGTCACACATTGAAATATTGAGAAATTTTAACTCACTCTGTAAGTTATTGTATTTTCAATATGGGTAAATTCCTAACATACATTATACACCATGCGAATCTCGTTCCAAATAGCTTGGTCATTCTGAATTTGGGTTTAAAGCTTGTGGCAGTTTCATATGGCTGATGGAATTAACCTTGAATTAATTCAATACAAACCTTGAAATTTTTTCCTCACAATTCTCTCTTTTCTTTCTAAGTGTTCAACATTATTTTAGTTTGTTAGTGAAGCGATTTTGTGCAAATTAACATCACATATTTCATTATTTTCTGATAAACATTTTATGGTCAACACCTCTTGTACATTTATAAAGAGGACAAATTCATTTTAAGAAAATTATTTTCTACACAAGCTTTGGAGTTTTACTTTCTTCCTAAATGCTAACACAAATTTTCCAACAGAAGCTATGTGAGTTGGTGGAGAATTCACTTTACTTGGATGATTTATATATTTTCAACTACTTTTTTTTTAATGGCTTGAAATTATGGTGATGATTGGTAGTATTTTTCAAGTATGAGTTCTTATTCTCGATGGCCCGGAGAAAAAACAAGCAGGCAAAACTTAAACTGAATTTGGAATAAAAACTAAACGCTTCTATTTTTTATGATGAATTTCTGCATCTTTTACAAAGATTTTGTGCACCATTTTATATGAAGAAAAATAATAGACTTAAATTACTAACTTGACACTATCTACTTGAACCTTAATAATAGGAAAGACATGCTCCACTATGATCGTAACAACGTAGCACTAAGTTATGGCTTAGTAAAAAAAATCTGAAAAAGAACAAATCTCAATAAATCAGGATTATATTTCAACACTTTCTCTTAATTGTGATTGTATAAAGTCTATATGAAAATCATGCTCCTTAACCTCACAAACGTGTCAAACACCAATGATTTGGTTAAGAGATAGTACTAGAATTTTGGGCTTTCACCACACACCTTTCATAATGCTAAATTATAAATGTATTTATTAATATCTACAATCACATCAAATATTAACTTATTTATATTTACTAAAACACTACAAGAGTAATGTTGTTATAATTATTTTAATGTGCCATCAAATAAAATCCTATCATAACGCTAGAAATAAGTGTTATAATAAAATTTCAATCAAAAGAACAACAAGTGTAATTAAAATTTTATAAGTATAGAAACACAATTAAATATTATTTTATTGTTAATATATTAACTTAAGGTATTAATAGATTATTATATATAGTGTAATTATAATACATATATAATTACATTATTAAGTGTGATTTAAAGTCGTCTGCTGCTATCCTACATTGGAAATGAAGGGAATGATTTGGTGTTAACTGTAGTATTAAAAGAGAATGATTGGGCTTGGAATATTATAGGCCAGAATTTCAACTGCCTAAAACTATTTGCATATTTACTTACAAATGACGTTATATACTATATATTTAAACATATTTTTATGTTCTCAATTATATAATATAATGACATATAATTTTATGATATTATGGTATTTGTATGAATATTTAAAATTGTCTAATAGGTTTTCTATCCAAAAACACTAAAGTGTGTATTAATATGTTAACATATATAACACTGTGAAGCCAACGAACCATGCCGTGATAGATGATTTATCATGACATATACTTGCATCTTCATATATATTATCACTCCACATTTTTTAGTATGTATGTTCATATTAAAAAATGTCGTGTTATCCAATACCACTTTGACCACGAAAAAAAGTTCGTGTCGTCATCGATAAAATGTGATGAAATTTTATCAATTATAACATTTTCAAGTGTTTTAGAAACCCTTTTTTGTTGTAGTGAGATCTATCATCTGGTCCTTACTTCTACAAAATTCCTGTTCAATCTTTCTTTGATAAACTAGTTCCCTTAGGAAATGAAACCGAAGATCAATATGCTTACTCCTTCCATACTCGGCTAAATTTCTAGCCAAATTGATTGTAAACTTATTGTAAAAAAAAAAAAAATCTTCAAACTTCCCATAACTGAAGTATACTACTAATTCATTAAGTTGATTAACCAAAGAGCTCGACAAGCACAAGAGACTACAACAATATACTCTACGTCACATGTTGAAAGTGCAACAATGGGTTGTTTTTTTGGTGACCATGAACATGCTGTGTTTCCAAATAGAAAACAAAAACCAGAGGTTGTTTTTCAATCATCCAGGTCAACACCCCAATCACTATCTGAGTTTCCTACAAGAGAACACTTCTAAAATGAAATATAGAACAATCCATAATCTTGAGTTTCCTTTAAGTATCGTACGATGCGTTTGTCAACTTGCAAATGTGACTGAGATCTTTCATGTCGAATTCCTTCATAATTAACTTCTTAAAGGTTTCAACCATACTTAAATTGTTGCTTGTGTATATTAAATCATCAACATACAAACATACCATTAAAATATCACCAGTATTGTTGACCTTCACATATAATGCATGCTCAGAAGGGCAACGATTAAAGCAATCTCTAAGGAAACAAGAATCAATGCATTTATTCTTGCCTCGTCGATGCTTAAGACCATACAATGCCTTTCTCAGTCAATAAAATTTCTGCTCATACCCTTGCTTCACAAAGGTAGAAGGCTGCTTGACAAACTCATTTTCTTAAAGTGAACCGTTAAGGAATGCTGACTTCATGTCCATTTGATGGATTTTCCAGTGGATTTTAAGCAGTTGTAACAATAATCAGTATGATGGTTTCAATTCGAGATACTAGAGCAAACACTTCTTCATAATCATCGTCCAATCGTTGCTTAAATTGATATGATCCAAAAGTCCTCGCTCACACTATCCCACCTTGCGGATTCATATCATGAAGAGCCAATCCATGAAGAGCACATATTTGGGCTAAATAATGTGCATCAAGGCCAATTTGAAGATTTTAGAGCAAAATCAAGATTAATTGGACACAAGGTTGAAGAGTCCATGAAGGAATCTCCTTTGGGCAAGACTAGAGTTTTGAAACTAAACAAGTTCACCAAAGACTTCTTTAAGGTGCCACTCAAAGAGAGCCAAAAATAATTCTTCAAGAATATGGGAAATTTGCTTCAAAGGATGTTGGATCCTCACAAATAAATGTTGCATCTTATAGGATCCATCATCAAGTGTTTTTATTTTTTTATTATTTTTTGACTAAAGAACTATTTTTGGCCAATTTAGCACTTTTATTTTATTTTTTGTCTTTGGGCTGATTGTGAAGGAATTATTTGTCCAGATTCAATAAAAAATTTCCATATCGTGCAAAGCATTCCAGATTAGGAAACCTTAACACATACCCAAACGCTCGTGCAATTCGATTCAAACCCTTTTGAAATACCATTCACTGAATCTTGGTTTACCTTGTTCGATTTGTCACGCAACAAAATAAATCTAATTTACACTGGAAGGAAAAAGATTTTACTTTTGAAGCGTGAAATCAAGATTTCTCTTGTATAACTCGGAGACAAGTCTAGACGTTGTGTGGGCAACAATCTACCAAACCGATTGAATCAGCACTGATACAAAACCAGCACAAAAACCAGCTTCGAAATCCATTCAAAAACCTGGACTTCAACCACCGCTGCCAATGAGCTTTGCCAGTTGAAGCCGAGAGGAGCCGCCTCCAGTCGCCGCCGCAGCAAATTGGGAATGCTGCCACCGACCGATGCTCATGCAACCCGAGGAGAAAAGATGAAAACTAGTTTTCTTCTCTCTCTCTAATTTCTAAAGTGCTTAATCAGTTATGACTTATGTGTCTTGGTTTGCTGATTCTTCTATCTATTTATAGAGTTATAAGAGAGACCTTAAGTGGGCTTGAGTTAGGCCTTCTTGTTGGGCTTGGGTTTATTAGTTTCCAAATCTCTTCTAGATTTCTTAATACTAATTGACCCAAGGATTAATTAGTCAATTAATCCAGCACATAATTAATCATACTACTAACGGATTAATTATGGAATTACCGCTCAAACCAAAATTACTTCTGAAACCACTTATTTAATTATTCTTTAATCTCTCCATGTCAAAGATATAGTGCTCGTCAATTTATTAATTGACTGATATATTGATTAATCGACCTCTTCTCATCCAAGATTAGTACCACTTGACTTTATTACTATACCGGACATAAGTCCACCGGCTGGGTTTAGTTTAATAAACTTTACGAGTTCATCTCGAGAGCACCATCACACTAAGCAATCAAACACTCGCACCCAACATACCGAGAATATAGGCCTCAAGTGACAGCACTCATTGAAGATTAAAGTACACTATGCTTAATCCTCGTGCCTATTCTAGTCTAGGGATTAAGAGATGAAATACAAGGTTTGATTAAATACTAAAGAACAGTACAAGTTAATTAATTCTTTAACTGTCATGCTCAATATGTCCCGGGCACATCTATATGATTCACTTAATTTAGATAAATCAATTTTGGAATCACATAATAACTTAAACCAACAGTGTATCCAAAACTATCTCAATTACGAGCCTTATTTATATATCATGATTTTAACTAATGATGAGATCTACCGTGTCACACCAGACACCTCATCATCTAGTCACATGATATAAGATGACAACCTATGTAAAAACATAAAAAATTTAACTAAAACATTCAATCGATATATAAATCGGGAAATAGTTTTCATACAAGCAAAACTTTCATTATTCAAACCAACAAATTAAGGGGCTTTGTAAATCTATTATGGATGAGTTTTACCCTTAGAGTGTGTTTGGTTCCTTGGAATTGGGGGGGGGGGGGGGGGGGGGGGGGGTAGAATTGGAATTGGAGGGGTTCAATTCCAATTCCACTGTTTGTTTGGGTAAGAAATGAAATAATTAGAATTCTTTTCTAATTCCAAATGGGTTCAATTCCACATTTTGAATTCTTTTGTGACCCTTGAAAATTGCAATTCCAATGCCATGCAATTTCGGATAAACACGCGAGTTTGGGTTAGTTTCTGGGTTAAAACATTTCTTTCATCCCTCAACACTTTCTATCACTCTCTCTCCTCGTTCCTCGTTCCTGCTCTCCGTTCTACAGCTCCCGATTCCTCACTACCCCATCAGCTCCTCCGTTTAATCTCTTCTACCTGCCATGTCTTCATTTACCCTTGGTGAAAAATCCTTGTTCGTTTATGGGTAATTTTATGTGGACGAATTTGTTATTTACTCTCTAAATTTTCTTTTCGCGTTGCTTTGAAATTGACCGATATTTTATTCATCGATCAAAAACCCTTATTTTAGATTAAAAAGGTTTCCTCAATTCCTATCCTGAGCTTCGCAAGGTTAACTTAAATATGTACAATCGCTCAATTTCTGATTGATCGTAGTCTTACTTTTCGTGGTAAATTTTGGTTTAGCTTATTGGAATTGATCTTAATTGATATGGATGGTAATAAAGATGAAACTCTGAAGTGTTTGAATCTTAATTGATTCATGCCCTAAATAGCTTCGCTCATGTAGGAGTGTTGGTGGGTTTGTGGGTTTTATGTGAGTTTGTGGTTGGTATTGAAATTCTTTTGGATGGTTGGGTAATAGAGCTCATAGTCTGTGATTCTGTAATTCTTTTTCCCCACCGTTTGTTCTTCTAAACTAGGGGTGTAATCGAGCCGAGCCGAACCGAGCCAAACTCGAGTTTAGAGTTGCTCGAACTCGGCTCGGATATATGTATGTAATACTTACTATTTCTGCCTTAAATAACGACCTCCTTATATTTGCACTTGCTAGATCACTCTCCAAAACATTCTCAAAAAAGTGTTTCTTCCTGTCTCTGTCCACATCGTCCTTATAATCTGCACATTGCTGGCATAGTAATGTACACTGTTAAAAATAATATTTAGTGAAGAACAAAAACCAACAACCCACAATATATAGTTAATAATCACACCGCAATAGTTAACAATTGAAAAGAGCCAAATTCACTTAAGAAAAACCCACTGTTGTTGAAAACCAGAATTCATATTTTAAATTATAATCCCACTTGTATGATTCGGGAATAATACATATATAAAAACAGTATCCCACCAAATTGTAATATCAGTTTATGCAGTTCCTATACCATCATCCTATAGTAGTACCATCCTCTGTCCCTATCCAAATTTTTTTACACTCCATCAGTCCCACTACGCGCTTGAAAGCACGATTATTTTTTACTTCCTCTGTCTTTTGCTCAGAACCTCTTATTTTCTCTTTGCGTCTTTTACTCCCTCCCGCCCTTCTCTCTCCTATCCCACCAACCCCCTCCCTCATACTTCTCCATGCCTCCTGATCTCCAGCCTCGAGATCGACGGACCTCGGGATCTCCTGCTATGCCGCTTGGTTGAGACAAAAAATTTCAATCACTAAATCAGGCGGCCTAGGACATCCAATCAGATATAAGAAACCCTAACAGCTTCAGTTCACTTGTAGAGGAGTAAAAGAGCATAGAGTAGCTACCAAACAACTTTTATGGGGAAAAAGCAGCATAGCAATGACCGGCTATTCATTACAAAGACGGAATGCGCGACCGAATGGTGTGGTGCAAAATCCAAAGAAATCTACGCGGCATTCAAACGACTTCCTTACTATTGTTGTGCGTCCATATTGCACCCCCTCCTAAATCCATAGGTATCATGAATTTGATATAAAAAACTTACTGATTTGATTTATGTGTAGTCTTACATTTACGCCATTCGAGGACCCCTTTTGCACCAAAATGGCAGCGTCTTCAAAATTATGTGAGATTTTCTTGTAGCTTTTTTCTGTTAATATTCGGCTGCCTTAGTTTTTTATTTTTTTTAAATTACAAGAGAATTGTGTAGTAGTAGAAATAATATTACTTCTGGGCTTACTTGCAATAGAGAAGTTGAATAATATGGATTATATCAAATTTCCAACTCATATCTAGATGTCTGTAATTGCATTGTTTATGCAATTTTTATTCGGATGATAGGCCCCGAGGCTTAAAGTTGCATATGCCCAGAACCAAGAATCACATGGTCTGGAAGGATTGCGCACTTGTCTTAGTCTTGTTTGTTACAATTTTTTATGTTCTTAGATATGCTAATCTGCACAATTCTCTCCATCTACCAATGGTGTTTTCAATATATTTTCCAGGATGCTACCGTTTGGGGATATTGCTGCTCTTGTGTATTTATGGAATCCATTTACCATACTAACTTCTGTTTATATGTATATGTATACTCGTTAATACTTAAAGTTATATGATATAACACTTTTATATATATATATATAAACTCTGTTTTGGTTGATATAAAATAGTTTGGTATATTATATAACTTTTTTTTTTTATATAAATCCCTACTAAAACTCGTATAATGAAAGAGAATTCATGAAATACTATGATATATGATATAAACTATGTTATATATTATATAAAAAATGATGTTTTACTTGATATAAATTTATATTTTTGTTCATATAAACCCCCTGCTCAAACTCTTATAGTAATACATTATATAAATTCTTGTTATATTGATATAAATGCATGTTTTAAAATGATATAAACTCATGTTTTGAATGATATAATATATGTATATATAACACTTCATGAAGCCATTGTACACAATATATGACCATTTGTTATATTGATATAAAGACATATTATATATGATATAAACTTATATTCTATTTGATATAAATTCATGTTTTCAATGATATAACCAACTATTTACTCTTTGTATATACATATAAAATTTCATGAAACCACTGAACACATGATATTTAACCCCTTGTTATATTGATATAAACACATGCTCGACATGATATAAACTCATATCCAATTTAATATAAACTCGTGTTTTCAATGATATAATCAAACCCAACACGCTCGACATGATATAAACTCATATCCTATTTGATATAAACTCGTGTTTTCAATGATATAATCAAACCCTTACTTTATATATACATATACATATAAAACTTCATAAAACCATGATATAAACTCATTTATTGACTGATATAATCAAAATTTTACTTTACATATATACAACTCATGGTTTTCAATGATATAATCAAACCTAACATGCTCGACATGATATAATCTCATATCCTATTTGATATAAACTCGTGTTTTCAATGATATAATCAAACCCTTACTTTATATATACATATACATATAAAACTTCATAAAACCATGATATAAACTCATTTCTTGACTGATATAATCAAAATTTTACTTTACATATATACAACTCATGGTTACAATCAAAATAAATAAAAAAAAAATAACTAACTTCATGAAACTAAAAATTTGATATAATCTCACCTTTTAAATTAATAAAATAATTTTAAATTTTAAATTAAAATTTTTTAATTTATAAAAAAATTTTAATTTTTTATTTTAAAATAAAATAAATAAATAAAATTTATTTTCAAAATGAAAATTTGAAAAAAAAATTGAACCCAACAAAACGAAGAAAAATGGGATGAATAATTAAAAAATGAGGAAATTAAAAAAAAAAAAAAATCTGTGCAACACATTTACTTGTGTTTAGCAACTGAAGCCAAAGCAATTGAAGACGCAGCAAATGATGCACGCGTAAGCTGCAGGAAGGGGCAAAAGTCAATAATTGTGGCTGGATGCACTAAAATTAAAAAATCAATACAAACACTAATAGGAGTTCAGTAAAATTGTACTTGTACATATGTACAATATAAATTGCCCAATTTATATATATGTTTATCATATATGTAGCTATCAAGTATTTTATATTCACGACATTGCACACATATATCCAGATTCAGTGGCTGATACATTTCAACAAGTATAGTATGAATTCTTAAATGAAGACTACAATCCCACGTATGTATAATAATGTTCACAATTTAAAACATTAATGTCCCACGTATGTATAATAAGCATTTTAAATAAGATTAAAGAATTTAAAATTCATGGAAGGATAAGATATGAAATTTTATTAGTCCTTGGAGTCGGGAGGGCAATAAAATGAATGATACTTCAGGAACAACTCCATTTTCTTCTATGATTTCATTACTTCTCCTTCTCTTAGAAGTACACTGGTTTTCTTGACCATCCTCTCTTTGTCCTATGAAAGTTGCGGATGTCCCTTTTGAGCTCCTAGATCTCACTCATCAAGTCTTGCAAGCGAAACTCCATACGCATATTAGATGCCTGGTATGAACAATAGTCAAATTCATGCTGCAGATAATTTTCTTCATTACATCTCCGAGTTCCATGGAAACCCCTACAGCTATGCACGTCGCTTCAACCAAACTGAAAAATGGTAGAAACGTTATTAGGTTGTTCCGAGTGACATCGAGAATATGGTGAGAGATTAAGCTTTCGAGGTTTATTTCTTCACCCGCCAGTAATACCAATAGAACCTTCAGTTGAGGTTCCAAGAGTTTGTATTGTGGTTCTGTCTCTGTAGGCACAACATACCTGCATTCCATCATATACAGAGATTGGGCAAAAGAATTCATCATGGCAAAGTTTTGGCCTTTCCACTTTGCTGGAACCGGCAATCCTGTCTCCATCATTTTCTCCTGCTGTGATGCTCTAGGCTCAAAATTCTCAAGGTATTGAAGCTCTTAGACCAAACTGCACCCCCAGAAATCTGTTAATGCTAACTTCCGAGAAATCCACCCTGGCCCCTCAAATAGTTACTACACATCCTTCGTTGCGATGTAAAACTTGGTGGTAAAAGTTGCCGACCACTGTGCGATTGACTTCTCGATTGACAGGACATAACATCTTCCAACCCCTCAACTGCATGTAACCAGCTAAGGCACCATGAGACTCAATCCAATATTGATGCAAGAGATCAATCATTTTTTTATGATTTCCATTATTTCTAAAGAATGAATTGCGATCTTCCATGATCTCTTTTTTTTTTTAACAAATTTAGAATTGTTATTCAGACTCTGAGGTCACGGTGCTTGGTCCATCTTAAAACTGCACCTTAAATATAGGCCATCTCGTCACATTGTTCATCCTCCCAGGGACATAGAGATTCCAAACGACCAAGTGTTCCTTCGCAAGGTGTGCAAATAAGATTCAACACATACTTATCCCATCATTAATACAGACGCACACTAAAGCACAAACACTTTCATCTTCATTCTCTGTATTTTCTTTGCCCATTCCTTTACCTGCTACTTCATTCACATTTTTCTTGATCAACAAAATATACATACATAAAAAATATTTAGAGAAACAGGGAAATGAATAAGAATTAAAGTTACCTATTATATATCTCTGCAACTTTCTGCCTCACCGACACATTTGAATCTTTTCTTTACATTGAAAGCTGCTTCGAACTCCGATACCAGGTCACTTAATTAAATCAGCGAATCCTTCTCGCCATCTATGCACTTATTCAGATGTGAGATGAAAGATTATCTGCCCGGGCCCGGTAAAAAATTCACTTTCGTGATATACATTCCAGAATTGGAATTCTTGAGCAGGCCTAGACTCTAGCACTGTTACTATTACAATCCTTGCTTGAAATAATATTGCTCAGGATCTTGGTTTGCACTTATTCAATTTATCACACAATAAATAAATTCTAATTAAAGTGGAAGTTTAGAAATACCTCTTGAAGTGTCAACTCAGGTGATCACTTGTATGACTCAAGACAGGTTCGAACGTTGTGTGGGCAATGAACCAATGATCAACAATCTAACACAATTGAGTCATAGAAAAAATCCAGCAACCGCCTCGCCTGCGTGTATAGCTCACGCGCCGCCTCCTCTATCCACGTGCCGCCCCTTTTGATCCCACACGCCACCATCTGACCGGGAATAAATCTAAAACGCCGGTGCTACACTTCGAGAACTGGGCAGTCGCACGAAGGGAAGAAAAAACCTTTTTGAGAGAAGAAAATTTGATTTCTCTCTCTTGTTTTCTTGTCTTGAAAACTTATGAATTGTGTGTCTTGAATTGCTAATCCCTTGTCTATATATAGAGTTACAAGTGAGACTCCAAGTTGGTTTAGGATTGGTCTTCCTAATGGGTTTCTGTTTTCCTTCAATCCAGTTCCTAGACTGATTCACATCCAACTGATACAGAAATTCACTTATTCCCAATCCAGTTCCTGATCTGATTCACAACCAACTGACACAAGGATTCACTTATCCTTTATCCAGTTCCTGGTCTCATTCACAACCAATTGACCTAAGGATTAACTAATTACTTAATTAATTAAATATGTCTTTGTTAATAACTCAATACATAATTAATCGTACCACTAACGGATTAACTATGACACTACCATCCTACACTAGAATTGCTTCCGGAATAACTAAATTAATTATTCTTTATTCTCCCCACGTCAAAGATTTAGTGCTCAATAATTTATTAATTTACTGATAAAATAATTAATTAACTTTTTATAATCCAAAATTAGTATCACTCGACCTTTTTACTATACTAGATATAATTCCATCGGCAGGGTTTAGTATAATAAACATAACGAGCTCATCTCGGGAGCACCATCACCCCGGACGCACCGGTACATGGTTTCCCTTCGACAAGCAGCAGCACACCAAACAACTAAACATGCGCACCTAACGTACTGAGACTATTGGCCACAAATGACCTCACTCTTTGGCAGATCAAAGTACACTATGTCTAATCCTGATGCATATTCAAGTCTAGGAATTAAGAGATAGAATACTAGGAACGAATAGTCTATTAAATTAGTATAAGACAATTCATCATAAATGGCCAAGTTCAATACACCCTGGGAATATCTATATGATTCAATTAGTTTAGACAAACCAATCATCCGAATCACATAATAACCTAAACCGACAGTGTGTCCAAAACTCTCTGTTATGAACCTCATTTATATATTATGTATTTTAACCAATGATGAGATCTACTGTGTCACACCAGTCACCTCATCATCTAATTACATAATATAAATGTACGACGTATGCACAACATATAAACTAAAACATTCAATCGATACATTAACTGGGAAATAGTATGATATAAGCATAGCTTTAGTATTCAAACCTAACATCTGAGAACTGCTCCTTAAATATAGGCCATCTTGTCACATCGTTCATCGTCCCGGGGATATAGAGATTCCAAACGACCAAATGTTCATTCGCAAAGTGTGCAAATAAGCATACTTATCCCATCATTAATACAGACGCACACTAAAGCACAAACACTTCCATCTTCATTCTCTGTATTTTCTTTGCCCATTCCTTTACCTGCTACTTGATTCACATTTTTCTTGATCAACATAATATACATACATAAAAGATATTTAGAGAAACAGGAAAATGAATAAGAATTAAAGTTACCTATTATATATCTCTGCAACTTTCCGCCTCATCGCCGCATTTGAATCTTTTCTTTACATTGAAAGCTACTTCGAACTTTGATACCAGATCACTTAATTGAATCAGTGAATCTTTCTCGCCATCTATGCACTTATTCAGATGTGAGAATCATTTCATCTATCAGTTGATTATCCTAAATACTAGTCCGTATGCAAAGGGCCGCAATTATATATAGTGAAATTCATTGCCTTAATACACTTACACAATTACAGTCTTTTATTGTTTTTTTTAAATTTTTTTCCCACTATTTATTAATTCCTATTTACATGTATGCAGTAGAAAGTTGCATGGAGAGTATTGAAAAAACATACAAAAACATAATGGCAGTTGATTAGTACCATTTTGTTTCAAAATCAGAAATTAAGAATTTAGCAGACACAATTAAAACTCATAAATAGCATATAGATATTAAGGGTTGCAATAGCGAATAAACTCGTTACTAACATTAACACATTGGCTACCATTAAACTTTCTGGCAATGCAATCTCCCAGGCAATAATCATTTTCATAGTTTGCCTTAAATACCGCTAAGCAAAACAGATACACTGATGCATCAAGGATATATGATGAGGAATGCAACTATGTTGAAAGCAAGAAATATGAGCACCAAACATTTCAGTACATAACAATAGGAATTATAATTGGATAAACAACAGTAAAATGTTACAATATTTAGAATGATAAATTCATTATGATGAATGAAAAAGTAATCAAATATTACAAATTTTGAAGTATTTCTTTATACACTACATTAGTTGTAGTCTTCACTATTTGACCGTCCTTATCACAAATGATCACCTTCATGTTGGGTTTGAATACTGAAGGTTTGCTTGTATTAAACTATTTCCCAGTTTTATATATCAATTAAATATTTTCATAAAATTATTTGTATGTTTTACATATGTCGTCCATTTATATAATGTAATTAGATGAGGTGTCTGGTGTGACACAGTAGATCACATCATTGGTTAAAAGACATAATATGTAAATGAGGTTCATAACTGAGATAGTTTTGGACACACTGTCAGTTTAAGTTAGTATGTGATTCAGAAAAATGGTTTGTCTAAATTAATTGAATTATATAGATATGCCCGGGCCATATTGAAAATGACCAATTAGGATGAATTGTCTTGTACTGATTTAATAGACTATTCCATCCTAGTATTCTACCTCTAAATCCCTAGACTTGAGCAGACATGAGGATTAGACATAGTGTACTTTGATCTGCCAAAGAGTGAGGTCATTTGAGGCCAATAGTCTCGGTTGGTTGGGTCCCCTTGTTTGATTACTTGGTGTGTTGTTGCTTGTCGAAAGGAAATCATGTACGGGTGCGTCCGGGTTGATTGTGCTCCCGAGATGAGCTGGTTATGTTTATTTATACTAAACCCGGCCGGTGAACTTATGTTCGATATAGTAAAAAGGTCGAGTGGTAATAGTGTCAGATTATAAAAAGTTAATTAATTAATTTATCAATAAATTAATAAATTAATTAGCACTATATCTTTGATGTTGGGAGATTGAAGAATAATTAATTTAGTTGTTCCGAAAACAATTCTGGTGTAGGATGGTAGTGCCATAATTAATCCGTTAGTGGTACGATTAATTATGTATTGGGTAGTTGAAAAAGGTAAATTTAATAATTCCCGGGGTTGTTTTTAGTTTTGTTTTCACTTCGTTGGTTGTGAATCAGACCAGGAACTGGATTGAGGATAAGTGAATCATTGTGTCAGGTTGTTGTGAATCAGTCCAGGAACTGGATTGAGGATAAATGAATCCTTGTGTTAGGTTGTTGGGAATCAGTCCAGAAACAGGATTGAAGTAAAACAGAAACTCAATAGGAAGACCAATTCTATAAATAGATAAGAGATTAGCAATTCACAATACACAATTTATTAGTTCCTCAATTCTTGAAACTTAGAGAGAGAAAGTCTAGAGAGAGTTAATATAATTCTTCCTCAAAGTTGACTTTTCAAAGGCTTTGAGCTACAGAAGCAATCTAAGAAAGCGATGTTGGTTCTTCTTTCGTGACAGGCAGCGCATGGTTTTGTCGGTGCGTGAAGGAGGCACTTTCGGCGGCGTGTTCGTTACACGCGCATGTGGCAGCGTGTCCAGGTTCTTTTCCAGCGGTAGCTTTTTGGAGTTGTGGTTCTGTTACTGATCGTTGGTTCATTGGTTCGTTGCTCACACAACATACGAGCTGGTCTTGAGTCATACAAGCGATCATCTAAGTACACGCTTCAAGAGGTAATTCTTAAAATTTCACTTTAATTAAGAATTATTATTACGTGACAAATCGAATAAGTAGAAGCTAAGATCTTACGCAATGGTATTTCAAGCAAGGATTGAAATAATATTTGTGCTAGTGCTTAGGCCTGGTCAAGAGTTTCGATTCTGGAATGCGTAGCACGAAAGTAAATTTTTTATCGGGCCCGAGTAAATATTATTTTAATTGGTATCAGAGCCATGGTTTTGGTTTTGTGCTTGTTCGATTTGTTACATTGTTTTGCTTGTAGGTGGTTTAGAAATCCCAGTTATTATGGTTGCGTTTGTATGTTTTAATTAAACCTCGGGACATGTCCGTGTTGTTTTTTATGAATGCTTGTAATAGTAAAACCACGTGCTAGAAGCCGTGTAGGATTAGATTAAATCTGTAGTAGGATTTTTTCTATGTAATTGTCAATTTTATTTTCTTAGAAGCCTTGTAGTAGGAAAATCTTTTGTAATCGAAGACGTTTGGTGGACGACTTTATTTCGTGGGTTTTGGTTTATCATTAATATGAAGAAAACCAAGAAAACCCAGAACAAATTGCAAGAAGACCAAATAACCTTTTTAGAAGCATGATCGAATACCCGGAAGGCGACGATGGTGAAGAAATTGCCGACAAACAGAGGCGAAGGAGCATAAGCGGTCGTGTATGGCAGCACCATTGCTACGCCACATTTATGTGGCGCAGGTAGCACTGGCATACACAGCGTAGGCGTTGCGCACAGGCCCAACGCGCGCAGCCCGGCCCGTTCAAGTTGCACGCGCGGCCTGTTTTTCATTTTTCGAGGTTATTTCAGAATCTAATTTTTTCCAAGACTTAATCCATCGAGTGATGTGATGGGACACGAGATCAAGGCAGCAGATGGAAGCAATTAAAATCATAATAGTCGGGAAATTTATTTTACGTATTTATTTCTCGTGTTTTTTGTCTTAATTTTGTGCTTTAAATTTTTGTGTTGTATTTTAGATGCATGATTTAAAGCATGATGGTTTTATGTTGCACATAACTTAGGATTAGTTAAATGCTTGTTAAAACCAGAAAATAGAAATCTAAGTGGGACCGGGTTGGTTACTATTCCCATAGCCTCCATTACGAATTCATATGTGACATGAGTGAACTTGCATATTAGCATTAGGGCCTTCCTCCATATCGGATGAATTCAACCACAAGATCACTAGTTTTCAATTTCTAAGTAAGATGACTAGAGTAAGTTAAAATTGGAGAAATGCGATACCCTCTCCATCTGAGGCACACTATCCTAAGGTAACAAATTCAGAAGTCACGTGATGGCATACACTTTGTGTACGATTAGTAATATTCCTCTAATCGAGGTTACACTGCTTATTTGTACGAGTAAAAGCATAGACTTTTAGCTACATTGATCAATAGATCGTTTGGTCAGATGGTGTAGTTAATGAACCTAGTTTTTCTCAAACGAATGTGGGCTAGTGTAAACGTCCACACTATCGTGACTTGCACGAATCTTGGTGAATGAATGTCGGTGGATTTAATTATTATTTGAGGGATTTCAATAATAATAGATTTTTTTTAAAAATTCTATGCTTAGTTTACTAAAACATTGTCTGTTTATTTATTTACAGTTTTCGATATGGCATTTAATCCATTAGCTACAATATTGAAAGACAACAAATTAACTGGTCCGAATTATGTTGATTTGAGTCAAAATTTGGACATTGTCCTAACGGCTGAGAGCAATCCTGTGAGATATCATGTCATTGACATGACTAGTAACATCAACGAGGTTGAGGGAGTGGGAGGCGAAATCGATAGTGAAACCAAAGTTGATATTGTCCTCCAGAACTTGCCTCAAAGCTATGAGCAGTTTTGGTTGAACTACAACATAAGTCAGATGTTGTGTACTTCATCCGAGCTCTTGGCAGAGTTGGTGGTGGTTGAAAGTCTTTTTCAAAAGAAGAAGCGAGATTTAGTAGCAGTCAAAGCTTTAAAATCTTCTTTTGAGCCTAAGGCTGGAGAGGAGAAGAGAAAGCTCAAGAGAATAGCTCAAAAGGCACAAATTCTGCCAAAGCAGAAGATTGCAAAGATAAGCCAAAAGGTAAGTGCTCCAAGTGCAATCAGACGGGACAGTGGAAAAAGGATTGTTCAAATAACAAAAGTACAACAATCTCTGCCTTCATTACTGAGACGTGTTTAGCGGCAATTCCCACATATACTTGGTGTGTGGATTCAGGCGCCACTGACCATGTTTGTAATTCTTTGCAGGGGTTCCAAGTAACCTGGAAGCTTAGAAAATGCGAGCTTGAAGTCTACCTGGGCGACACTACAAGAGTGTCAGTAGAAGCAGTGGGAGTTGTCTCTATTATTTTCGAAAATAGTAGGCTAGATTTACATAATTGTCTTTATGTGCCGAGTTTTAGAAAGAACCTGATTTCAGTTTCTAAACTCTTAATGAATGGGTATAAGTTTATTTTTTCTCATAAATCTGTTGTTGTTAGAAAATATAGTCAACTTATTTTTTCTGGTTCATTAGTAGACAATTTGTTTTTTAATAAATCAAACTCCCCTGTAATGCAAACCACAGAGTTAAATGGCGCATCATCTAACCAAAATAAGAGGAAAGAACCTTTTGAAATAAATCAAACCTATATTTGACATCTCATTCTAGGTCATATAAACCTTAGTAGGATTCAGAGGTTAGTCGATGATGGACCATTAAGTTCATTAAAGATCGACAGTTATTCAACCTGCGAATCTTGCTTGAAAAGTAAGATAACCAATAGACCTTTTAAAACAAAAGGTTATAGAGCCAAAAAAGTATTAGAGTTTATTCACTCTGACTTGTGTGGACCAATTTTGGTCCAAACACGAGGTGGATTTGAGTATTTTGTGACTTTCATAGATGATTACTCAATATAAGAATACATTTACTTAATGTGCCACAAGTCTGAATGCTTTAGTAAATTCAAAGAGTATCGGGAAGATGTGTAGAAACATCACGGTAAAAGTATCAAGACACTACGATCAGATCTTGGTGAAGAGTATCTATCCCATGAATTTCGTTAATACCTCAGTGTGGTCGGAATTCAGTCTCAGTTGTCTGTACCTGGCACACCACAGCAGAATGGTGTAGCAGAAAGAAGAAACAGAACTCTCATGAAAATGGTTAGGTCGATGATGAGCTATAGTGATTTGCCATATTCATTTTGGGGGTCTGCCTTAGAAACTGCAGCATACATTCTAAATCTTGTACCATCTAAAACCGTGCCTTCAACCCCTACAGAGTTGTGGAACGGCCGCCAGCCCAGTCTAAGACATCTCAGAATTTGGGATTGTCCAGCACATGTGCTTAAGGCAGATGCGGCTAAGTTAGATGCAAGAACCAAAGTAATGCTGTTTGTAGTATATCCTAGAGGAACGAAAGGTGGTCTGTCTTATAGTCCTAAAGATCAGAAGGTGGTAGTTAGCGCTGACGCCAAATTTTTAGAGGAAGACTATATTTTAGATCACAATCCCAATAGTAATATCATACTAGAAGAACTTAGAAAACAATCTAATCCTGATGCACCAGCACAAGTAGATACACCACAAAACATTGCACAAGATATCGTAGATGATGCGCCTACACAGGTGGTGCCCCGTCTTAGTTGAAGGGTTGTGAGACAACCCGATAGGTTCATTGGCGTAGGAGAGGCGTTAGACCTAGTCCCAGGCGTGCCTAAACCTAACATTGTTAACTACAATGAGGCTCTCCGATATAAAGATGCCAAATATTAGCGAAAATCAATAATATCCGAGATGGGGTCGATAAACCACAATCAAGTCTGAGAGCTTGTGGGCCTGCCTGATGGTTTCAAACCCAGTGGATGTAAGTGGGTCTACAAATACAAGAGAGGACCTAACAAAAAGGTTGAAACCTTTAAAGCTAGGCTTATGGCGAAGGGGTATACTCAGAAAGAGGGAATCAATTATGAGGAAACCTTCTCCCCTGTAGCTATGCTTAAGTCAATCCAGATTCTCTTGGCCATAGCTGCTCATTTAGATTATGAGATTCGGCAGATATATGTCAAGACAGCTTTCCTAAACGGAAATATTGAAGAAACCATCTTCATGCAGCAACCAGAGGAATTCGTTGAAAAAAAGCCAAGAGCATAAGGTTTGCAAGCTTAAGAGGTCCATTTACGGACTTAAAACAGTCATCCAGATCTTAGAACATTCGGTTTGATGAGGTAATCCAATTTTACAGATTTACTCATTACCGAGATGAACAATGTGTGTAACGCAGACGTGATGGAAACATGGTGGTGTTTCTTGTGTTTTACGTAGATGACATTTTACTAATTGGCAACTATAAGAAAGTGTTATCAGACGTAAAGGCATGGTTATCCAAGCAATTTGATATAAAAGACTTAGGAGATGCAGGACATATCCTTGGGATCAAGATCATTCGAGATCGTAGGAAACATTTTCTAACGCTTTCTCAAGCTTCATACATATATACAATTTTGGCTCGTTTTAACATGTAGAACTCCAAGAAAGGTTTTTTACTTTTCAGACACGGAGTGCATCTATCTAAAAAGCAGCATCCAAAGACTGTTGAGGAGATAGAAGCCATGAAAACAGTTCCTTATGCTTCTGCAGTAGAAAGTCTCATGTATGCAATATTGTGTACGAGACCTGATATTTGCTATGTTGTTGGTATTGTAAGCAGATATCAAAGTAACCCAGGAAAAGTTCATTGGGAGGTAGTAAAATGCATTCTCAAGTATTTGCGCTGAACGAGAGACCAAGTCTTGTTCTATCAGTTGCCTAAGCTGGTGCCCGTGGTTACACAGATTCGGATTTCCAAGGTGACAGTGACAAGAGCAAGTCTACCTCAGGGTATATGTTTACTTTGGGATGTGGAGCCATAGTTTGGCGGAGTGTCAAGCAGAAATACATGGCATACTCTACCACGGAGGCTGAGTATGTTACGACATAAGAGGCAGCGAAAGAAGCAGTGTGGTTCAAGAACTTCCTAGTGGACTTAGATGTGATTCCTGATTTGCCAAAGTTGATCAACCTGTACTATAACAACAACAGTGCAGTAACAACTCAAAGGAACCACGAGCTCACAAGGCGAGTAACCATATACAGCGCAAGTACCACCTAATACGAGATATCGTAAAGAGGGAAGACGTGGTTATGGTGAAGATAGCATTAGAGAAAACCTTGCAGATCCATTCACGAAGACACTGACTGCAAAAATCCATGAAGCTCACGTGGAGGGCATGGGGATTAGATACTTAGTAGAGCCATGATTTTTTTCTAGTTATTATTGTAGTTGTAAGATTAATGTAGTTTTATACTTAAAGCGCAGCTTAAGTATTAGTGGGAGATTGTTGGGTTTGAATACTGAAGCTTTGTTTGTATTAAACTATTTCCCACTTTTATATATCGATTAAATGTTTTAGTTAAATTATTTGTATGTTTTACATATGCCGTCCATTTATATTATGTAATTAGATGATAAGATGTCTGGTGTGACATGGTAGATCACATCATTGGATAAAAGGCATAATATATAAATGAGGTTCTTAACTGAGCCAGTTTTGGACACACTATCAGTTTAAGTTATTATGTGATTCAGAAAATTGTTTTGTCTAAACTAATTGATTCATATAGATATGCCCGGGGCGTATTGAACATGACCAATTAGGATGAATTGTCTTGTACTTATTTAATAGACTATTCAATTCTATTATTCTATCTCTATATCCCTATACTTGAGCAGACATAAGGATTAGACATAGTATACTTTGATCTTCCAAAGAGTGAGGTCACTTGAGGCCAATAGTCTCGATAGGTTGGGTCTGCGTGTTTGATTACTTGGTGTGTTGTTGTTTGTCGAAAGGAAACCATATACCAGTGCGTCCGGGGTGATGGTTCTCCCGAGATGAGCTCGTTATGTTTATTTATACTAAACCCGGCCGGTGGACTTATGTCCGGTATAGTAAAAAGGTCAAGTGGTACTAGTCTCAGATTAAAATAAGTTAATTAATTAATTTATCAGTAAATTAATAAATTAGTGAGCACTATATCTTTGATGTGGGGAGATTAAAGAATAATTAATTTAGTTATTCCGGAAGCAATTCTGGTGTTGGATGGTAGTGCCATAATTAATCCATTAGTGGTACGATTAATTATGTATTGGGTAATTGACAAAGGTAGATTTAATTAATTAAGTAATTAATTAATCCTTGTGTCAGTTGGTTGTGAATCAGACCAGAAACTGGATTGAGGATAAGTGAATCTTTGTGTTAGTTGGTTGTGAATCAGACCAGAAACTGGATTGAGGATAAGTGAATCCTTGTGTCAGTTGGTTGTGAATCAGTCCAGGAACTGGATTGAAGTAAAACATAAACTCAATAGGAAAACCAATCCTAAACCAACTTGTGGTCTCTCTTGTAACTCTATAAATAGACAAGAGATTAACAATTCACAATACACAATTCATTAGTTTCTAAATTCTTGAAACTGAGAAAGAAAAAGTCTAGAGAGAGAGTTAATATAATTCTTCCTCAAAGTCAACTTTTCAAAGGCTTTGTGCTGCGGTAGCAATCCAAGAAAGTGGCGTCAGTTCTTCTTTTGTGGTCGGCGGCGCATGGTTTGTCTGCACGTGAAGGAGGCACTCTCGTCGGCGCGTGCATTACACACGCTTGTGGCGGCGGGTCTGGCTTCTTTTTATGAGTTGTGTTTGTTTTGCTGACCATTGGTTCGTTGGTTCATTGCCCACACAACGTATGAGCTGGTCTTGAGTCATACAAGCGATCACCTAAGTACACGCTTCAAGAGGTAGTTCTTAAACTTTCACTTTAATTAAGATTTTATTGTTGCGTGACAAATCGAATAAGTAGAAGCTAGGATCCTGTGTAATGGTATTTCAAGCAAGGGTTAGAATAGTAATTTTGCTAGGGCTTAGGCCTTGTCAAGAATTTTGATCATGGAATGCGTAGCACGAAACTAAATTTTTTACCGGGCTCAGGCAAATAATCTTTCGCTTCAATCCTTCTCTTGATTTAACCCTAGATACGGCAACATAGAGTTGTCTATGAGTAAAGACTGGCTGCTTTAGAAACAATCTAACACGAGAGAGTAACAATTGATTGAGTGTGGATTGCATATCAGAATGATGTTCTGAATCATCATTGGATGAATCAGCTTTTCCCTCATTTTTATTGCATTTTTTGCATGCAATAATTATCTGTCTAAATAGAAAGAATTTCACCAAGATAATGTAGAAGCAACCCTGCTACATTAAACTTTCGAGTTAGATTGTTATAACTGAAGTGGAAGTACTTCTGTATTTATTGATATATACATCTTCAATATTACCGATTTCTTGAACTCTTTTTTTTTTTTTTCTTTTGTCTGATTGTAAGAACTCTTCATGCAACGATTGAGGATTATTGACTGGTATTTGACTAATTCTTGGAAAATAATTGTCATATTTTTCACCAGATTCAACCTATAATAATGTTCAAATAAAAAAAATAAAAGAGGTTTAAGTAAAATGGTTCATGAAATATATATAGGCAAATATGATGATTATTTTTGTTATTACCTTATTTTGAACTCACGTATCTCGTGAATGTCGGTGTTAATGAAGATTGTTGTTGAGAACAAAGAATTGGAAATATTCATTTCACCTGTTTAACACAACATAGGGAACATGTCAAGAAGTATGAATGATGATTATATGATATGTTTAATTGTAAACAAATTTTGGACTGATAAGTTCCTCGCCAATTCTTTATTTTGGCAAATTACATTATGAAGATGATATAGTCATTGGTTGGATTTTTTACATAACCACAGAGTTCATCAGCAAATTGATTCCATAAAGTACAGCTTATTTTTGCTTTCCTAAAAAAAAGGAAAAGTTATTTGAATTTGGAGAACACATTCATAATAATTATATATATCTATATGTAAAGGATGATTTATTCTTACTTCAAATCTTGCAGTTCTATTACAAATCTTCGAGACTTCTTGCCATCCTTTTCTGTCAGTTGAAGAGAACCAACATAAACAATTTCTCCAATGACATATGCATCATAATAGAATTTTAGTATAATAAAACCATTCAAAGTTATAACAAATATTTCAAAAAATCAAAGTAAAAAATAGAATATAATCATACCTACTAAACAGGTATCATCCAGTTTGTTGGATATAATATCATCGAAAGCTACAAATTGAAACCATGTCTTGGAATGTTCAAATCCGAATAAGTAGACACCAAAGTTGATCTGATGAAGTGAATCTTGTACGGATGATTAGTTTGTTTATATGAACCAGTGTTTTGACCCACTCCAAAGTTTTTTATGACTATAAATGCACCTTCGGTAAGCATTGGTAAAAATTTGAGCATCAATGCCTTTTTCATAGTCGATTGTATTCTATCAAGCTATCATTAAGGGAATAAATGATGAGAATGACCATTTAAAATATAAGGAAATAGTTGCTCACAAACAAATATTAAGAATGTACCTTTCCATCCATCAAGACCATATCTATGCTTCGATCTTGACTGGGATTATGGTAGAATGGTTGTTTCCATAATCGAATGATTCGTATGTGAATGGTCCAGTTTTCCTTTGATGGTGTTATGCCTTTGATGAAAGCTTGACTATCGGCCATGATTTCACTTGAATGATACAATTGAAAATATGTAAGTGAAGAATGTGATGATTGAAAGGTGAAATTGAACAATTTCCAAGTAAAAGTTCACAGAAAATAAAGGTGGGGTGATTGTGATAGCTGAATTGAAAGCTATATTTGTATATTAGTTGGTTATATATGTTGGCAGTGACATATTGTGTATTGTTATTGTTACGTATGCATGTGTTTATAAATATATATAAAGTGTTGTGTGTACATAATTATTTGTAACCAATGTATAATGATATAAGATAGACATAATTTTGAATTTTTTTAAATTGTAATAGATAAAATTAACTCAAAAATGTAAATAGGAATGATGATAATATGTGTAATAATGTGATGAGGTGATCTATGAATACCAAAAAAAAAGTGAATAATATATAAATTGATCTATTTTTTATATATATTTTTATAATTTATAATATAATCATTGATAATTGATTATTAAATTGAGTGATGGCGTAGTAATTGATTTGTTTATTATTTTATAAGGTCAATATGTGTTAACTTGTTGATTTTTAAACTGAATTGCTATTTGTATCACAAAAAAAAAAATCAAAATAATTATAAAATGATGAAAATGCCCTTATGAAGGAAAAAGGTAGAAAATGGCTAAGTAAATGTCGAAAACGCAACGAAAATGCGTTTTCTCCATTTACACAAACGCAGAGAATAACGTTTCTGAAGTGTAAAATTTAATACTGTTGACGTTTTAATACAACCAAAACGTCAAAATTCTCCGATAATGACAACAAAAAACGTATCAATTTAACGTTTCATGTGCAGTAAAAACGTCAAACTGGAGCGTTTAAACCTTGGCTCACTCGTTTAAATGGTGCGTTTCCACCATGGTACGCTCGTTCAAATGGTGCGTTTCCACCATGGCTCACACGTTATGGGACGTAACTGGACGTAGCGGGACGTTTCCGGTCGTAGCTGGACGTAGCGGGACGTAGCTGGACGTATCTAGACGTGGCGATAGTTGCTTTGGACGTAGCGAGACGTGGTAGACTATGTCCTGTGAAAAATTCAGCTAAAAGTCACACGCATGGATGTAGACATTTCTGGACATGGTC
Source organism: Knoxia roxburghii (assembly GCA_030378225.1). Classification (NCBI taxonomy): domain Eukaryota; kingdom Viridiplantae; phylum Streptophyta; class Magnoliopsida; order Gentianales; family Rubiaceae; genus Knoxia; species Knoxia roxburghii. Next base: position 34,248,417 of record CM059420.1, on the reverse strand, counting down.
CTGGTTGTTTTGGACGTGGTGCTAGTTGTTCGGAGACGTGGTGGACTGTCCTTGTGAAAAAAATCAGCTTAAACTCACATGAATGGATGTAGACATTTCTGGACGTGGTGCAAGTTGTTTTTGACGTAGTGCTAATGTTCTGAGACATAGTGGATTGTCTTTGTGAAAAAGTCAGCATAAAAGTCACACGCATGGATGTAGACGTTTCGGGACGTGGTGCTAGTTATTTTTGACGTGGTGCTAGTTGTGCTGACACGTCTACATCCATTCATGTGAATTTAAACTAATTTTTTTCCACAAAGACAGTCTACCACGTCTCAGAACAACTAGCACCACGTCTCAAAACACTAGAACCACGTCGAAAAACGTCTACATCCATGCATGTGAATTTAAACTGATTTTTGCACCAAACATATCAACTCGTCTCAGAACAACAAGAACCACGTTAAAAAAACGTCAAGAAATCCATTAATGTGAATTTAAATTGATTTTTTTCACAAAGACAGTCTACCACGTCTCATAACACTAGCACCATGTCTCAACACACTAGAACCACGTCCAAAAATGTCTACATCCATGCATGTGTATTTAAACTGATTTTTGCACAAAACATCTCAACTCGTCTCAGAACAACTATAATTACGTCAAAAACGTCTGATGTGGACAGAAATGTGCCTAATCTATTGTCTAAGGGTTTTGAAAAGATAAAACAAATAAAACGGCTATACAATTATCAGAAATGATCATGATCTCATATCTAAGAGTTGTAATGAGATAAAACAAATAAAATGACCATTCAACTCTTAGAAATGTTTATGATATCTGATGTAAGTGTTTTGTGAATATAAAACAATTAAAATGACCATATTACTCTTAGAAATATTCATGATCTTGTAAGTAGGTGTTATAAATAGATAAAACAAATAAAATGGCCATACAACATCTCAACTCGTCTCAGAACAACTAGAACCACGTCAAAAAAAGGTCTACATCCATTCATGTGAATTTAAACTGATTTTTTTCACAAAGACAGTCTACCACGTCCCATAACACTAGAACCACGTCTCCAAACACTAGAACCACGTCCAAAAACGTGTACATCCATGCATGTGAATTTAAACTGATTTTTGCACAAAACATCTCAACTCGTATCAGAAAAACTATAACCACGTCAAAAAAACGTCTACATCCATTCATGTGAATTTAAACTGATTTTTTTCACAAATACAGTCTACCACGTCTCATAACACTAGCACCACGTCTCAAAACACTAGAACCACGTCCAAAAACGTCTACATCCATGCATGTGTATTTAAACTGATTTTTGCACAAAATATCTCAACTCGTCTCAGAACAACTATAATTATGTCAAAAAACGTCTGATGTGGACCGAAATGTGCATAATCTATTGCCTAAGGGTTTTGAAAAGATAAAACAAATAAAACGGCTATACAATTCTCAGAAATGATCAAGATCTCATATCTAAGAGTTGTAATGAGATAAAACAAATAAAATGACCATTCAACTCTTAGAAATGTTTATGATATCTGATGTAAGTGTTTTGTGAATATAAAACAATTAAAAAGACCATATTACTCTTAGAAATGTTCATGATCTTGTAAGTAGGTGTTATAAATAGATAAAACAAATAAAATGGCCATACAACATCTCAACTCGTCTCAGAACAACTAGAACCACGTCAAAAAAACGTCTACATCCATTCTTGTGAATTTAAACTGATTTTTTTCACAAAGACAGTCTAACACGTCTCATAAAATTAGAACCACGTCTCAAAACACTAGAACCACGTCCAAAAACGTCTACATCCATGCATGTGAATTTAAACTGATTTTTGCACAAAACATCTCAACTCGTATCAGAAAAACTAGAACCACGTCAAAAAAACGTCTACATCCATTCATGTGAATTTAAACTAATTTTTTTCACAAATACAGTCTACCACGTCTCATAACACTAGCACCACGTCTTAAAACACTAGAACCACGTCCAAAAACGTCTACATCCATGCATGTGTATTTAAACTGATTTTTGCACAAAACATCTCAACTCGTCTCAGAACAACTATAATTATGTCAAAAAACGTCTGATGTGGACCGAAATGTGCATAATCTATTGCCTAAGGGTTTTGAAAAGATAAAACAAATAAAACGGCTATACAATTCTCTGAAATGATCATGATCTCATATCTAAGAGTTGTAATGAGATAAAACAAATAAAATGACCATTCAACTCTAAGAAATGTTTATGATATCTGATGTAAGTGTTTTGTGAATAAAAAACAATTAAAATGACCATATTACTCTTAGAAATGTTCATGATCTTGTAAGTAGGTGTTATAAATAGATAAAACAAATAAAATGGCCATACAACATCTCAACTCGTCTTAGAACAACTAGAACCACGTCAAAAAAACGTCTACATCCATTCATGTGAATTTAAACTGATTTTTGCCACAAAGACAGTCTACCACGTCTCAGAACACTAGCACCATGTCCAAAATAACTAGTACCACGTCCAAAAACGTCTACATCCATGCATGTGAATTTAAGCTGTTTTTTTTTTTTTTTCCACAAAGACAGTCTACCACGTCTCAGAACACTAGAACCACGTCCAAAATAACTAGTACCACGTCCAAAAACGTCTACATCCATGCATGTGAATTTAAGCTGTTTTTTTTTTTCCACCAAGACAGTCTACCACATCTACGAACACTAGAACCATGTCCAAAAACGTCTATATCCATGCATGTGAATTTAAACTGATTATTGCACAAAACATCTCAACTCGTCTCAGAAAATGTCTACATCCATTCATGTGAATTTAAACTGATTTTGTAGTACGGGAAAAAAATGCACCAAAAATGCGTTTGTATCATAAACAAAAACGCAAAAAAAAAAAACGTTTTTTACAGGTAAAAATTAAGGTCGATGACGTTTTTATTGATCGAAAACGTCAAAAATGCACGATTTTAACGACAGAAAACGCAATAAATGGAAGTTTTTCACCGGGAAAAATCTCCAGAAAGATGCGTTTTCACCATGGATAAGACGTCAAAATTGGGCGTTTCGTCCACGGTTCGCTCGCCCAGAAAAAACTTAAAAACCCTCAACTAGGCAGCCGAAATATTTTGTCAAGTTTTTTCTCAAAAATTCAGCAAGAAACCGCAAAAGTGCTTAGATTTTGTCGGCCAAAAACGCAAAGCATGGACGGAGGAGATGGCGAACAATCACGAAGGCACAGAGCCGGCAAAGGTCCACTGATAAACAGGGTAAACATCGTTATGAATTTGAGTTTTTTCTGCATTTTTTGGTGTTTTGGTGTTTGTATTACGTTATTTTTTCTGCCATGTAGTCTCACGATAATCAACAGCCAACGGCTCAATGAGAGTGTACTTAACCTTGAAATTCTGCATTAAATGGTTAAACTCCGCTACAGTCGGAGCCTTAATAATTTTCTTCCACCAGCTGTCATGAATATCACATGCTAAATTTTTGTTTCTTCTCCCAACATTTTTTTCCAACCACGCATTCACATCACGCCCAATATGCCACAAACATAACAAGTGATGTGATGCGGGAAAATGCTCCTTAATCGGCTGTAACAAACCCAACTCCCTATCTGTCACAATCACACTAGGTGACAAACTAGCCGGCAGCAAAAATCTCAAGTTCCTCATAACCCAGTCATATGCATCCTTTGACTCATTTCTAACAATAGCAAATGCAATATTAAAATTCTTATTTGTAAGAGTCATACCTATCATCTCGACGACAGGCATTTGGTACTTGTTGGTCTTGTAGGTAGAATCAATCCCCACCACCCAATACCATCTGTGGAACATCTGAATTGATGTTGGATGTGCAAAGAAGACATGTGTGATCTCATCAGTGTTCGCATCCTTCTGAATCTTGACATAGTACTGCTTCTCCTCAGCCAAATGCATAAATTGCTGTCCAATATTCCTACCTTCCAATCCGGCGGTCTTCATATCACCTTTCAAATTGTACACAGATTTGATTGGTACCTGGGAATCGGGAAACTGTTTATTCACAGCTTCCCAAACACACTTTGGCTTCACATTCGACCGAAGCATAAATTCAGCAACAGCCTTTGAATCTTTTGTAAAATGGCTCAACTGTCTGTGCCCATATGGATGCATTATACCTGTAAATCACATTTAATTATAATAGCAATTAATACATACAACACATCAATCAACTTAATTAATATTATGCGTAAATAATGTAATACCAGTGTGATTGTGAGTTGACGCTACTCCTGGGTTTGTATAAACCTTGTGATGTCCCAGATTAATTCTCTTACAAGTCAACCTAAAGGGGCAATTAGTGCCGCTCCTTCTTGTATTCTTCCGTCTAGTTGGGAAGGGCTTTGAAAGGATCTCTCCATCGCTTGCACGAGAAGTAGTACGTCGCAAATCCTTGGTTACCTCCTCTCTTTGTAATTACGAACTTCAGCCTCTTAGCTATTTTCTGACAATATTTCAAAGCCTTGCCAATAGTTCGAAACTCTCTGTCAATCTTGAAATATCCACTCAAATCTGAGCCAGGTTCAAGTTCCACCGCCTCCCCTTGAGCATTATCCGCCTCATTGTCATCTTCATCCTCCTCTTCATCGTCATCCTCCTCTTCATTCTCCGACTCCTCTTCATCCTCAGACACCTCCTCCTCCTCGTACTCATCATTGTCAGCCTGTATGTGAATACACACATTAATTAAAACTACGAAATAGTATGAATGCGAAACGGTAAAAATTATCGTACAAAAACCAAAAAGAAAGAAAAAAATTAAATAATTCTTACAATTATTTCTACCAAAAATATGATTCTTGAAATCAAAAACGCAACAATTTTGCGTTTCATGCACAAAAAAAGCAACAACTTTGCGGTTCATTTAGCCAAAAATGCAACAATTGTGCATTTCATGCAGCAAAAAACGCACCATGATTTAGTTTCCAGCAACCTAAAACGTAACACTTTTTATATAATGCATGTCGAAAACGCAGCACTTTTTATATAATGCATGTCAAAAACGCAGCACTTTTTATATAATGTATGTCAAAAACGCATCACTTTTTTATATAATGTATGTCAAAAACGCAAAAAAATGAAGTTTCTACCATGGCAAAATTGCTAAACAGCAACGTTTAAATGCTTCCTAAATGTCATTTTAGCGTGTTTTCGGCGTACACTATTTAAAATATATATATATATATAACTTTACGGTTCGAAAACTTACCATATCGTGATGATTCGCGTGCTAAATATTCTTTCGACGTCAACTGAATGATATAGCGAATATTTTTTAAGTTAAGAATTTGTTTGCATTTGTTTTTCTGGATTGTTGTTGTGTTTCATCCAAATCACATGAATGTGTAAACGTTTTTGAACTTCTGTACATGTAAAAAACACACCAGTTTTACGAGCGAACCATGGTCAAAATGCACAATTTCAACGATTTGGCTGACTAAAAACGCATCATTTTAACGAGCGAACCACGTCCAAAACGTCTCATAACGCTGTCACCACGTCAAAAATAACTAGCACCACGTCCAGAAACGTCTACATCCATGCATGTGAATTTAAGCTGTTTTTTTTTTTTTTCCACAAATACAATCCACCACGTCTCAGAACACAAGCACCACGTCAAAAATAACTAGCACCACGTCCAGAAACGTCTACATCCATGCATGTGAATTTAAGCTTTTTTTTTTTTCCACAAAGACAGTCCACCACGTCTCATAACACTAGCACCACGTCAAAAATAACTAGCACCACGCCCAGAAACGTCTACATCCATGCATGTGAATTTAAGCTATTTTTTTTTCCACAAAGACAGTCTACCACGTCTCAGAACACTACCACCACGTCAAAAATAGCTAGCACCACGTCCAGAAACGTCTACATCCATGCATGTGAATTTATGCTATTTTTTTTTCCACAAAGACAATACACCACGTAACACCACGTCAAAAATAACTAGCACCACGTCCAAAAACATCTACATCCATGCATGTGAATTTAAGCTGTTTTTTTTTTCCACAAAGACAGTCCACCACGTCTCATAACACTAGCACCACGTCTAGAAACGTCTACATCCATGCATGTGAATTTAAGCTATTTTTTTTTCCACAAAGACAGTCCACCACGTCTCAGAACACTAGCACCACGTCAAAAATAACTAGCACCACGTCCAGAAACGTCTACATCCATGCATGTGAATTTAACCTGATTTTTTTTCACAAAGACAGTGCACCACGTCTTGGAACAACTAGAACAACGCCTCAAAACACTAGAACCACGTCAAGAAACGTCTACATCCATGCATGTGAATTTAAGCTGTTTTTTTTTCCACAAAGACATTCCACCACGTCTCAGAACACTATCACCACGTCAAAAATAACTAGCACCACGTCCAGAAACGTCTACATCCATGCATGTGAATTTAAGCTGATTTTTTTTCACAAAGACAGTACACCACGTCTCAGAACAACTAGAACAACGTCTCAAAACACTAGAATCACGTCGAAAAACATCTACATCCATGCATGTGAATTTAAGCTATTTTTTTTTTTCCACAAAGACATTCCACCACGTCTCAGAACACTAGCACCACGTCAAAAATAACTAGCACCACGTCCAGAAACGTCTACATCCATGCATGTGAATTTAAGCTGATTTTTTTTTTCACAAAGACAGTACACCACGTCTCATAACAACTAGAACGTCTCAAAACACTAGAACCACGTCGAAAAACGTCTACATCCATGCATGTGAATTTAAACTGATTTTTGTACAAAACATCTCAACTCGTCTCAGAACAACTAGAACCACGTCAAAAAACGTCTACATACATTCATGTGTTATTTAAACTGATTTTTTTCACAAAGACAGTCCAATACGTAACACTAGCACCACGTCAAAAATAACTAGTACCACGTCCAAACACGTCTACGTCCATTCCTGTGACATTTTAACGAGCGAGCCATGGTGGAAATATACCATTTAAACGAGCGAGCCATGGTGGAAACGCACCATTTAAACGAGCTAGCCAAGGTTTAAACGCTCCTGTTTGACGTTTTTGGTGCACATGAAACGTTAAAGTGATACGTTTTTTGTTTGTCATTATCGGAGAATTTTGACGTTTTTGTTGTATTAAAACGTCAACAGTATTAAATTTTACACTTCAAAAACGTTATTCTCTGCGTTTGTGTAAATGGAGAAAACACATTTTAGTTGCGTTTTCGACATTTACTTAGCCATTTTCTACCTTTTTCCTTCATAAGGCCATTTTGGTCATTTCATAATTATTTTGATTTTTTTTTGTGATACAAATAGCAATTTTGTGATACAAATAGCAAGTCCCATTTTTAAATTTGAAGATAAACTGGTATTGTTTATCAATTTATCTACTGAATTCATTATGATAATTTGATGCAGTTAATAGGTTAAATTGTTATGTTCAACTTTTGAACATAATTTGGTGTTGTTTATCAATGTATCAATTCATTTTTTAAATTAAATATGATGTGTATAAATTATTTATTATATAGATGGAAGATAAATACATGGAATGAGATAATAATAATCACACTTTTTGTTATTTTTATTGTTTTCTTTAGATTATTTGAACATATAAAAAAATGGAGATATATCATGTTTGTTTGTTAATAATCACGAATTTTATGATATATTAGATTTTTTCATATTTTATTGTGATATAAATAAGTGTATTTCAAAGTGTGATTAAGATAATTATCATATATATTTTATATTTTTTTACAAAAATTTATAATTTTAAAAAAGTAATTAACGTAAAATTATAACTAAATATAAATCAATATATATATGATATTTTTTTGTAATTTATGATAAATTTTATGATGTATGAAAATTTATATATATATATATATATATTTTGTAATATAATTATTTGAATTCGAATACTTAGCGAGATAGATTATAGTAGTTTTCTGAAAAAATATTTGATTATTAAAAAACCATGAAAATCAAATAAATAACATACCAATTTATTAAAATTTAATTTGCGATATATTTGTACTTTTTGTACATAATCACAAAGCATTGGAATTTACCAAGTGAATTTGTAACATTTTTCAATTGAGAATTGTATAATATAGTTTATCATTTAATAATTGATTTCAAATACTCATGTAAAAAATAAAACTAAACTTTAAAATAAAATACAAATTAATGGAATAACATAAAAATATTGAAGTTTGGTGTAAACATAATTAACATCGTTTGTAAATAATACAGATTTACAATTAGGAGAACCTTATGTAATTCTTGAATATACTAAAAAGAAAATAACATTATTTACATTGATGAGAAATATGAACATATAAGATAGTCATATAGGCAAATGGATTACTGTGTAAATTGTAAACAAGTTTTGAGAGTTAAATAGGACATATTTGGGAAAACAACAAATAAGGTAAAGTAAAAGAAACCATAAAAGCAAATAAAGATATAGATGAAAAGCAAATAATTATACGCGTTTAATTTTGGGTATTGTCTACCAAAAATAATTGAATAACCATTGATTCTTTTGGTAAACTTATCCAACATTGACTAAGAAAGAAACATACAAAAATATGTTGTTAAAAAAGACTTATATACTCAGCATAAGGATGGAAAGAAGAACAGAATGGGAAGGCTAAACATATTGGTTCAGCAAGAAAACAGGCAGATGATATAGAGGTTAATCCTAGGGTAATATTTCTCAAAACAGGGACAAATTGGTTTGCTACATATTCAGTTAGTTGCTCACTCATGAAAAAATGGTGTATGCTACATGTTTAAACCAGAAAATAATGCATAAATCACTTCACAAGAGTATAAGTACATCTAAAGTAAACCAATATACATAAAATCAAATTATTCACACTTGGGGTTTTCAGAACATTTGAAAAGGACTTACTTGGAGGCTCAAGGAGAGATCAGATATCCATTTATCATCTGAACAATGAAAACACAAGAATTAATCACAGGGAACTACTTATATTGTGGAAATAATTGAACTCCACTTGATTTTGGAGAAAATAACATTTAACCAGAAATTCAAACAAAATACTAAAATAATATCCAGGAGCACTGGTGGCTCCAAAAAAACCAAAATAAAACAGAAATTTGAAAAGATGTTCCGGGGATATCAAAACAAGATCAGGGATTAAGCAGATTCAGGGCTGTCCATTTGAGAAGGAGGGGGGATATACACACTGGTGGTCAGGTACTTGTAGAAGATATCTAGTTGCTTACGCATTGAGCTTAATTCCTCTGTATTAATATGAATTTCATGTTGCTACTTTCGAAACTGGATACTCATATCTTCATCTTCTCGTACTATGCTTGCATCCTGGCCCAGTTGCCCTTCAATCCTAACAATTTCATCATCATACGGTGGTTGTACACCATTTGCAATACACATGGCTTCCACCAAACTGGCATATGAAAGACCAAATTTTTGGCTTCTGGTGGCAATGAATATGTACTGCATGATGATGCTACCAAGATTGAGTGCTTTGCTATCCATCACAGTGGATAGGATTCAGAACTATCTGTCATGGATTTTCCCACTCACATCAGCATGGATTGGTGCTATTTTGTTACAGATAAAAGTATTTAGAGTCTAAGGAACTAACCCTCATACTTTTTTTCAGTATCTGTAACTCCGGTCTCACAATCTTTTAAATAGTCTCCATGCTCGGCTGGTAAACATCTAACTACCAAATATCCAAATCTTATTCTTTCAACTTAACTCCCAAAAACCAAGTAAAGGATTTTGGAGAAAATGGTACCCTAGCGGAACGTACCTTTAGCATTCCTTTCTCTTCTCGATGCCTAGAACTAAAATAAAACGTTCTTACCAGAGTTTCGTTGCAATAACTCCCAGAAGGGGCAAGCTTAGCCCACTTCTTGGCTTCCAAATATAGCTTGAGCATACTGTCTTCCTCCACCTATATCTGATGGTGGATAGGATTGGTACCAACGCTAATGCCCTACCTGTATACAAACAATGGTCTGTCTTCCATATCAACATCACCATGAACATTAGTGATCGAAGAGAACATTAGTGATCGAAGAGGCCATTATATCTATTCTGTTGTTATCAAGAATAGCAAATAATATGAGAATCTAGTTTGGATCCAGAATAATGGTATTCCCGTTGGTAAAACAATTGCAGGTTATTATAATCACTTGTAATATTGTAATACTTGAAAAAGGGATTTAAATACATAAACAATATAAGAGAAGGGATAAAAGATTTTTTCATACAACATACCTGATATGAATAATTTTGAGAAAACTGCTTCTGTAAGTGAAGAGATAGAAACGGAAGAAGTTAAGAAATGGAAGAAACTATATAAAGAGAGAGGGGAGAACATTAGGGTTAGGGAAGTTATGATTACCCATCGTGTCCTTTAAATTTTCAAGGATATGCATGGACATTATGAACAGTTAATTCTAATGCGAGTGATTAGAATCCGTTTTAATGCAGCCACCCTTTTATTGAGTATCTCTTTATCTTCCAATGCATAAAATCCTTGGAATAAAAACAAAGGCAATTTGATACGAATTAAAAAAAGTGAGGGATAGATTAATTTGGAATTAATTATTATAGACATAATAAATCTTAATAACATAAATTTAAAATAAGTAAACATGTATAGATTTTTTTTTTTTTTTTTTTAGGAAGATTCAATTATTTTATTAAACATGGAGAGATTGATTTAATGTATTTAAAATTCAAAGTATAATAACAAAGGAATTTCATATAGGTTTATTTAAATTATAAATTAATATAGAAATATAGATTGATGATATATATTTTTTTATACAATAGATTGATGATTTAGTTATTGATAAATAAATAAATATAAACATTAATGATTTAACAGGAATATAAAGATGAAGTGATTGATTCAAAGATGGAGTGATTGAAGTAGGGGTGTAAATGAACTGAGCCGCTCGTGAGCTATTCGCGAGTCGGTTCGGTCAAAGCTTGGCTTGAGTTCGGAGTTGACCGAGTTCGAGCCGAGCTCGAGCTCGGCTCGTTAAGGTAACAAGCCGAGTTCGAGTATGTAATATATAGGCTCGTTAGGCTCGACGAGCCTAACGAGCTTATATATTATATATATATTTATTTATTGGGACTTGCTATTTGTATCACAAAAAAAATCAAAATATTTATGAAATGACGAAAATGGCCTTATGAAGGAAAAAGGTAGAAAATGGCTAAGTAAATGTCGAAAATTTTTGGTGCGTTTTTTGTCCCGTACTACAATATCAGTTTTTTTAGACTTTTTTGACGTGGTCCTAGTGTTTTGAGACGTTGTGCTACTTGTTCTGAGACGTGGTATACTGTCTTTGTGAAAAAAATCAGTTTAAATTCACATGAATGGATGTAGACATTTTTTGACGTGGTTATAGTTGTTCTGAGTCTGAGACGAGTTGAGATGTTTTGTGCAAAAAATCAGTTTAAATACACATGCATGGATGTAGACGTTTTTTGACGTGGTGCTAGTTATTTTTGACGTTGTTCTAGTGTTATGAGACGTGGTGGACTATCTTTGGGGAAAAAAATCATGTTAAATTCACATGAATGGATGTAGACGTTTATGGACGCGGTTCTAGTTGTCTTTGACGTGGTGGGTTGTCTTTGTGAAAAAAAATAGCTTAAATTCACATGAATGGATGTAGACGTTTCTGGACGTGGTGCTAGTTATTTGAGACGTGGTTCTAGTGTTATGAGACGTGGTGGACTATCTTTGCGGAAAAAAATCTGTTTAAACTCACATGAATGGATGTAGAAGTTTATGGACGTGGTTCTAGTTTTCCTTGACGTTGTGGGTTGTCTTTGTGAAAAAAATTGCTTAATTTCACACGAATGGATGTATACGTTTCTGGACGTGGTGCTAGTTATTTTAGACGTGGTGATAGTGTAATGAGACGTGGTGGACTATCTTTGGTGAAAAAAATCAGAGTAAACTCACATGAATGGATGTAGAAGTTTATGGACGTGGTTCTAGTTGTCCTTGACGTTGTGGGTTGTCTTTGTGGAAAAAAAAAGCTTAAATTCACACGAATGGATGTAGACGTTTCTGGACGTGGTGGAAGTTATTTTTGACGTGGAGCAAGTGTTATGAGACGTGGTACACCCCTAAAAAAATTATAGTGATATAATAATAAAAATACAAATACTTGTGAATAAAATATTATTATTACTGTAAATTGGAGTATTACATATGAAGTCACTGTTAGCAAAAAAAATAAATAAACAAAAAATTTAGCAACTTCATGAACCCTCTCGTACACTTGTTCTGCTCAATATTCTTCTTCAGGAACTGGAACCTTGGGATGCTCTGTTAAAATCCATGTAAACTCTTAGAATGCACAAATAAGAGAAGCTAAAAAAATATAGGATTGAGCTTACTTTGATGAAATTGTAGACGTTGGAAGATAAATTTCTTGATAGGTCTTATCCTTCTGTAACAAAATAACAAATATAAAGAAATAGTGTTACCACCAACTTAGTAAATAAATGAAATGAAACTAATCAACTTTATTAGTAAAACTTACTTTCATCTTGTGTTTAATTCCATTGGAGTATATAAGCCAATCCCCTCCACAAAGTAAGACCTGCACTGTCTCAGGGGAAAGTGAGGCACGATAAGAATCAATCACCCTTGTCCCCGCACTGAATGTTGCTTCAGAAGCCACTGAACTTACAGGGATAGCTAAAATATCAGCTGCCATCTTACATAATATAGGATACTGTATCCTATTCATCTTCCACCACTCTAAACAAGAAAAATTTTCAGGAATCTCATTGTTCTTGAGGCGTGGCTTTTCTAAATAGTCTACCAATTCAGATTTTTTAGGCTCCACGGTCTCAATTTGTGCACAATATTCATCAAAATCATCCCACTTACCCGCGAGGAAATGTGCTGCTGATCTTCAAAACTACTAGCAGGACCAAAACTATCAGAATTCGCCGGAAGTAAACTTCTACTAGAAGTATTTTCAACCACATACCCTTCATAAAGCCGATGAAGTGCATCTTTCACCTTATAAATGTTGTCTTGTGCCTCACCCTCAGAATATAGTTTAGGAAAACAAAATTCAACAGCAAGCATTTTCATTGTTGGATCAAGCACTGCAGCTATAGCCATTAAAAAATTACACTCCCCCCAATATTTGTCAAACTTATCTTTCATCTTGCCAACTAATTCTCTAATGAAATCATTTTCATGATAAGCATGCTTGTCCAATGTTGATTTAATTTTTTGAACTTCTTTCATAAACAAATTGGAGGTAGGATAGTCAGTACCTGAAATGATATGAGTTGCTGTCCAAAAATTTTCCAAAATAGAGCAAATCTTTTCAGCTTTATCCCAATCTTCTTTTAAAGGGCAGCAACAATAATTTAGATCACGTTGGCTCAGCATTTCAAAAACCTCCCTAAACTTGAGGGCGCAACTCAACATCTCAAAGGTAGAGTTCCATCTTGTCTTGCAATCACGAATCAATTTTCTATCTTTCAATGATAATTGTTGTGCAATCTCTGTAAATTGTAGACGCCTGACCTCTGAACGATTAACATATTCCACGCTTTCTCTCACATCTTCAATAAGATCTCCAATCTGCTTCAATCCATCCTGAACACATAGGTTCAATATATGTGCACAACAACGCACATGAAATAACTTTCCTCCACATGGAAAAACTCTTGACTTTTGAATGGTATTCTTCATATTTTCAAGAGCAACATTATTACTGGAAGCATTATCAACAGTAATACTGAATACCTTTTTCTCAATATCCCAATCCTTCATGCATTTGAATAATGCATCACAAATTTGGATACCTCCTCTTGGTGGTGGAATGTTGATGAAGCTTAAAACTCTCTTCTGCAATTTCCAAGAGAAGTCAATCCAGTGGCCAGTAACAACCATGTATTCAATCTTTTGATTTTTTGATTTCCAGCAATCCGTAGTCAAACTTATCTTGCTAACTCCTTCTAACTTCTTCTTTTCAATCTCAAATATTTTGTAACAGTCAGCTCTACACGTGTTTCTAGAAATTTTTTTCCACTCTGGATGTCCTCGCTTCATCATCAAGTTAAATCCATCCTCTTCCAAAATGGTAAATGGATGCTCATGCATCATAATCCAATGGGAAGCTGCCTCTCTCATTTGTTCCATGTCAAACTTACCAGAATGCAGAAGAGACATAGAAGTTGATGGCAAATCAGTTGGCATAAAATTCAACTTTTGTTGTTCAGAAGATACCTTCAAATTCAGTTTTCTCTTCACACATCCATCTCTGTGTCTCAACAAACTACTTGTGGCCCCTAAAGTACGAACAAGTATAGTATGACAATGGAGACATTTTGCTTTCTTCTTCCCATCCTCTATGCATTCTTCAAAATCATCCCAAACTTTTGAAGTTTTCTTCCTTTTATTGGTTTGAAAAACCTCTTCATTTTCTACTGCGGTATCTTTCTGCTCCCCAAAACCATGTGATCTTGCTGAATTCAACTCCATATCTCTCATAGTGTTGGTTTGATTTTGAAGTTCATCATCCATCTTGTTACTTTCTGCAACACCACTAGCACTTGTAGTTAGGGGAGGAGGATTTCCTGTACTCATAATGACGAACTCAACTGCAAGACAAAAAATTCAAGATCTCAAAGGTTTAGCCAAATAAAAAAAATAGAATGCAAGAATAAAATTCAAGATCACAAGACACCGGAAGGCGGTGGTTCGCTGTGGAACACAGTGGCGGCAAGGGTTTATACCAAATCGAAATCCGACTAACAAAATCAACACCAATCGGTGGGTTTTGCTCGCAAGTATATGAGGAGTATTCCAATGGTGACGTGCGACCCGAAACACGGCAGGGAGTGGTCAGAAATGGTGGCGCGAAGCGACGGGGAGAGAGAAAATTAGGCAGAGAAGAGAGGGATATCGGCGAGTAAGTGGCGGGAGAAATGAATTAGGAGAGGGATATCGGCGAGGAAATGGCGGGAGAAATGACTTAGGAGAGGGATATCGGCGAGGAAATGGCGGGAGAAATGACTTAGGAGAGGGATATCGGCGAGGAAATGGTGAGAGAAATGACTTAGGAGGAGAGGGATATCGGCGAGGAAATGGCGGGAGAAATGAATTAGGATTAGGGTTAAAGGATAGTTACTTGCCTACAAAACGAAAAATTTTAAAAATATTAAAAATATTTAATATTATAACATAATTTAACACGTTATGGGACGTAACTGGACATTTCCGGACGTGGCTGGATGTAGCTGGACATAGATGGACGTATCTAGACGTGGCTATAGTTGTTTTGGACGTAGAGAGACGTGGTAGAATATGTCCTATGAAAAATTCAGCTAAAAGTCACACGCATGGATGTAGACATTTCGGGACGTGGTGCTAGTGATTTTTAACGTGGTTCTAGTTGTGCTGACACGTCTACATCTATTCATGTGAATTTAAACTGATTTTTTTCACAAAGACAGTCTACCACGTCTCAGAACAACTAGCGCCACGTCTCAAAACACTATAACCACGTCCAAAAACGTCTACATCCATGCATGTGAATTTAAACTGATTTTTGCACAAAACATCTCAAATCGTCTCAGAACAACTAAAAACACGTTAAAAAAACGTCTACATCCATTCATGTGAATTTAAACTGATTTTTGCCACAAAAACAGTATACCACGTCTCATAACACTACCACCACGTCTCGAAACACTATAACCACGTCCATGAACGTCTACATCCATGCATGTGTATTTAAACTGATTTTTGCACAAAACATCTCAACTCTTCTCAGAACAACTAGAAACACGCAAAAAAAAATTCTGATGTGGACCGAAATGTGCATAATCTATTATCTAAGGGTTTTGAAAAGATAAAACAAATAAAAAGGCTATACAATTCTCAGAAATGATCATGATCTCATATCTAAGAGTTGTAATGAGATAAAACAAATAAAATGACCATTCAACTCTTAGAAATGTTTATGATATCGGATGTAAGTGTTTTGTGAATATGAAACAATTTAAATGAACATATTACTCTTAGAAATGTTTTGATCTTGTAACTTGTAAGTATGTGTTGTAAATAGATAAAACAATTACAATGGCCATACAACATATCAACTGGTCTCAGAACAACTAGAACCACTTCAAAAAAAAAGTCTACATCCATTCATGTGGATTTAAACTGATTTTTGCCACAAAGACAGTCGACCACGTCTCATAACACTAGAACCACGTCTCAAAACACTAGAACCACGTCCAAAAATGTCTACATCCATGCATGTGTATTTAAACTGATTTTTGCACAATACATCTCAACTCGTCTCAGAACAACTAGAACCACGTCCATAAACGTCTACATCCATTCATGTGAGCTTAAACTGATTTTTTTTCACAAAGATAGTCCACCACGTCTCAGAACAAGTAGCACCACGTCCAGAAATGTCTACATCCATTCATGTGAATTTAAGTTATTTTTTTCACAAATACAACCCACCACGTCAAAGACAACTAGAACCACGTCCATAAAGACGTTTCTGGACGTGGTGCTAGTTGTTTTTGGAAATGGGCCAAGTTGTTCTGAGACGTGGTGGGCTGTTTTTTGTGAATAAAATCGTTTTAAAATCCCTACTAGCAAGTAGCTTTCACGCACGCACTCCATCACTAATACCTCCTCAAAACCCCCTTGCTGCTGCAGTTACCTTTTAAAAAAAAAAAACTTCCTTCCCCTCAAAAACTTCCATAACCGCAATCGATCAAAGTCTGAAAATAGCAATTTCGTTTTCTTATTTTCAAAAAATCCATACAAACTTCGTCTCCGACGAAATTTCTGACGAAGAAGACCAAAAAAACACGACAACACGTTCAATCCAGACCGACTCCGTCCTGCTACGTTCATCGGAACTTCGTTCTTCAACTCCAAAAAAACAACATTCAAGCAAAAAACAGGTAATACGTCGCAAAAATTACTACATCGTAAACTATGAACTATATTTTACTGCAATTAATGGATTTACGAAACCCTATTTTCCCGTATTTGCTGCGTTTGATTTTGGTTGTATATTATGATGCTATAATCGTGTATTACCCTTAAAATAATGCTCTATTACTATCAAATATGATATATTGGTGTTTACTGGACGTTTCATTGTGTTTTTTATCTGTGTTTGTACTGAAATTATAATTGTGTGTTTTCGGACGTGGCGCTACTGTTTTTGGACGTGGCGCTACTGTTTTCAGACGTATAAAGACGTGGTACCTACTATAGTGGACGTTGCGCGGCTGTTTGTCAATTATTTTTCTGAAAAAATTAACTTTGTTCTTGTGATACTGGACGTTTCAGTATTTGTTATGGAATTTAGTAGATAAACAATGTCTTTGCTGTCTGTATTTGTGAAAGAATAATAAATTTTTTGTGTATGTTTTCGGACGTGGCGCTATTGATTTTTCTAACGTATTGGGACGTGGTACCTATTATTTCGGACGTTGCGCTTCTTTTCCTGTTTTGTTTTGTTTTGTTTTTTTTTTTTCTTCTTATGGTTATTTCCAATGTTCAATGCAGGATGGTTAACAAAACAGAACAAAATAGAAAACTTGTGTTATATGATTGTGATGATGATTTTGTCACACCATCATCAGCATCAGAAGATGATTCTGCCTCACCAAGCCAGCATGTGTCTCCCACAGAAAGTGAAGATGAATCACAAATACCACTAAACCAATATTTGCTGAAAAAAAGAACAGCCAGCCCAAGCCCTAAAATTTCTGAACAAGATCTAGCAACCCTTGTACAAGCAGCAACACAACACATCCTTGAACCTGAAAAACACAAACAGAAACCTCAAAAACAGCAATCCAAAACCAAAAAACAACCAACACAAAAACAACCCGTAGCCAAAAAACCACCAACAAAAAAGCCAACAAAGAGACCAAGAGATGAAATTGAATCAGAAGAAGATGAACTACAACAGAGAAATAAACAGAAAGCCAAAAAAACAGCAGCAAAAAAGAATACTACACCAGAAAAAAAATCAACAAAAAGACAGAGAGTTGAATCAGGTATGAGGATGTGTTCGGACGTTGTAGCCTTTTTCATGACATATGAGGACTTTGTATGTGGGCTAAGATTTATTTATTCATTTTCAGAACATGATGAAGAAGAAGCAGAACAGATTAAATTCCAAACAAGGACAACAACTGCTGGATTGTACAAGCTGACTAGAGTGTTGTCCGAGGTTCAAAGAGAGGCAGTAAGAGAGATTGGACTGGGATCATTGCTGGATGTAAATCTAAAACAAGTCCCATGTTCTTTAGGAGAGCATCTCTTGCAGCGTTTTGATCTCACAAGCATGTCAATCAGATTGCAAAGTGGAAGTTTGAAAATAGAAGAAGAAGATGTCCATCATGTGTTCGGAATACCACTTGGTGGTATTAGGGTTGAAGAATACACACATTATGAAGAACACAATGAAGAATACAAGAATGACATGAACAACTTCCATTCAAGGCATACAGGAACAATTGACAAGACAACCGGGAAACCAAGAAAACCAACCACCACACAACTTGCAGCATATATCAAAGCAAACAGAGAATATGCCAATGATAACTTCAAGATTGACTTCACAATCTACATGGCAACAACTCTGCTTTGGGCTTTCCAGGACCTTGGATGTCGACAAGCAATACTGAAGAGCATAAAAAATGTCAATGACATTAAAAATATGAACTGGTGCGAGTTCACAATCAGAGGTTTGAAAGAATCAGTAGAGTTTTGGAAGGAAAAGAGATCCATGTTTAGAGGATCACTCCCCTTCCTTGTGGTAAGTATTTCAAACGTTGTCCACTTTAAATCATCATTTTTTCAGATGTAGCTAACTATAACTTTTTCATTTTTCCAAAGCTACTCTATCTGGACAGAGTCAGACTTGCTGGTGATGCCCCACGTCCAACAAACACCACTCTACTCTCCTATTGGGACGTAGAAAAATATAACAAAAGAGAGACAAAGGAGATTAAAAGGTTGGGAGGTTTTGGAAGGGCAAGAATAATTTCAAGAGAAGATCTCCAAAAAGAACAACAACCTGGAGAGCAGCAAGAAGAACAACACCACCACAATGAGCAACATGGAGACCAACAAAAACAGAAGGAACCTGAATACCAACATCAGGTAATATTCAAAATCAAAAAATAATACTTACTCTTATTACTTGTTTTAGACGTATTTGGACGTGGTGGCCATATATAAAGACGTGGTGGCTATATATACAGACGTGGTATATATTATTCGCTAACAAATTTGATATTTTACAGCCTGATGATGATGATTATGATGCCGAGATCAGAGATAAAGAAATGCCAGAGATGGAAGATCAGGTAAATTTCAAAATTCAAACAATTTCTCTTACACATTTACTAGACGTATTTGGACGTGGCGACTGTGTACATCGACGTGGCGACTGTGGACACCGACGTGGCGACTGTGTACACAGATACACAGACGTGGCGAATGTGTACACAGACGTGGCGAATTTGTACACAGACGTGGCGAGTATTAATTCAATCACACTTACACCTGTGTTGTTTATATTTGGTTTTGTATAGCCTGTTGAAGCAAAGATCAGAAGCCTGAATCAAGAATTGAATGGATTATCTAAAGGAATGACCAACATTATCCAACTTGTGGACGATACCAAGGAAATCCAAGATAATCCAGCATTGATGATGCTTCATATGATGTGCAAACAA
Organism: Knoxia roxburghii; assembly: GCA_030378225.1. Lineage (NCBI taxonomy): Eukaryota > Viridiplantae > Streptophyta > Magnoliopsida > Gentianales > Rubiaceae > Knoxia > Knoxia roxburghii. The sequence continues at coordinate 34,228,561 of CM059420.1, read as the reverse complement.
ATGGCAAATCTGTTCAAAAATGAGAATAAAGAAATAGTACAAGATCAAATTGTACAAAGTCAAGCTGCCACTGAATTTGTTGTACAAAGTCAAGCTGCCACTGAATTTGTTGCACCATTGTTGAGTCAAGTTGAAAAGATGTTCCAGAAGCAACAAGAAGAACTCAACAAGAAGTTTGCTGATACAAACGCAACAACAGCCAATCTGAGTCAAGAACTTACTCCTGCAATACTGAATCAAGTGGATAAGATCCTTAAACAAGAGATGGAGAAGAAGTTTGTAGCATATGAGAAGCCACAGAGTCAAGTTCAACAAGAAAACAACAACATTGCTGCAATCCTGACTCAGATTGCAAAGATTGAAAAACAACAACAGGAGACAAACAATCTCCTGAACAAGAGGTTTCAAGAAGTTAAAGATTCTATGCCAAGCTTCAACCTGGGCATAGATTTAACTACTCCAAAGGAGCAAATGCCAATGCCAATGCCAATGAACCTTGAAAAGGAATGTGATGCTTCTCAGGCACAACCAGAGGACGAAATCAGAAAGTAAGTAATACTATCATTCATTTACTAGTATTATAATATTATTACTGATAGGGTAGACGTAAATAGACTTGTCTAAACGTGGTACATTTTAAATGTCTACAGAATCATCATGGATGAAGAAGACAATCCTTTGGAAATAGCAGACACAAAGCCAAATCCAAAGCATCGTCAAATCAAACTTCCATTGGCACTGAGGAGTCCATTCTATTGCTACATGAAGGATCCAACGAAGGAAATGCCAGATTTAAAGCTTTCTAAAAAGGAGGAAATCATGACAAACTTTGCATTCCTTATAAAGGATACAAAAAGAGGTATCCCTTACGAAACTGGGTAAGTACATTCAATTGCATATTTCAATCATTTGACACAACACATAGTTATCAGGCTGTACACACTTACACAGTCGCCACGTCTGTTTACACACTATCCACGTCTGTGTACATAGTGACCACGTCTGTGTACACAGTCGCCACGTCCAACTACGTGTTACTAACCACGACTTACTAACTCTAATATCAATGCAGGCAAACACTTTACAGCTATGGAACCCTGGGACTGACTAGACAAGATTTCCACAACATGTCAATCAATAAGTGGCTATCTAACAGTATGGTAGATGCATGGTGCAACCACATGAACTACATCAGAAGCTTTCCTGGGAAAAAAAGGGACCATACTGATTATAAAAGGTTCTTCTTCACAACAAGATTTTTGGTAAGAACATTTAAATTGGTACTTCTATTCACTTTTAATGGACGTGGTGTGTATTTACAATCTCAATTCATGCAGACAATTTGGACTGGCCAAGGAATATTCAAAATTTCTTCAAAAGAAAAACAAAAAAAAAATTTTCGTGACTGGATGATTGAAGAACTTGCACGAAACCACAGAACCTTGGAAGGTTTCAATGCAGACATTGTAAGTACATTTACAAAACCATTCATTAACAATCAATTCATTAACTTAAACTAATTCTTTTTTTATTCACTCCCAGGTTTTCTTCCCTCTCTTGGACCACAAGCACTTCACCTTGCTTGTGATCAATTTTGCATTTGAAGTGGCCATGGTAATCAACAACTTACCTCTGAATCCCAATCACAAATTGCCAAAGGACATGCTACAAATGTTACTTGCAATACTGTCGGAACAATCAAGTGAAAACCCCAAATACAAAGAGATGAAAGGTATAGATATACTATTCCCTGCTGCAAAATGGCAAGATGCAACAAACGTGAACGATTGCGGTATATACTGCATCAGGTAATATTACTTATTCTCTACGTATCTTGACAAGGTAGCTAGTATTTATTTACTTAAACTGAAGTTCTTTTCACAATCAGGCACATGGAGATGCATGGAGGGGATATGGAACTGGATTATGATAATCTCCTGATGAAGGCTAAAGAGGACAAAAACATCATGATCACATTAAGAGCCAAGTATGCATACAACATCCTCATGTCTCCATCAAACATGCTCAAGGATGATTTCAAGAAAAATGCACTGGAGTATTATAAGGAGAACTATCATACCTTATCCACCATGCCACAAGAATCTTTGCCTCCTCCAAAAGAAGATAATGGAGAAAATGAAGAATATAAAACATTTGTGGTGAATCGACAAGCAGCAAGCAGGGGCACAACAAAAGGGAAAGCCGAGGGGTAGGGGAAATTAGATAGCCTGCCACATCTGTAAATATATTAGCCACGTTCCAAAACGTCTTCTATAAATACTGCCCATTTTTTAAATATATATAATTTTTCCTTATAATAATTTCTTGAATAGCTTAATTAATTAACACATTTTGTATACTGCTTTACTAGAACCACGTCTCAAAACACTAGAACCACGTCTAAAAACACTAGGCCCACGTCAAAAAACGTCTACATCCATTCATGTGAATTTAAACTGATTTTTTCAAAAAACATCTCAAATCGTCTCAGAACAATTAGAACCACGTCCAAAAACGTCTACATCTATTCATGTGAACTAAACTGAATTTTTTCACAAAGACATTCGACCACGTCTCAAAACACTAGAACCACGTCTAAAAACACTAGGACCACGTCCAAAAACGTCTACATCCAGACATGTGAATTTAAACTGATTTTTTCACAAAATATCTCAATTCGTCTCAGAACAACTAGAAACACGTCCAAAAACGTCTACATACATTCATGTGAACTTTAACTGATTTTTTTCAAAAAGACAGTGTACCACGTCGCAAAACACAAGAACCACGTCTAAAAACACTAAGACCACGTCCAGAAACGTCTACATCCATTCAAGTGAATTTAAGCTATTTTTTCAACAAAGACAACCCATAACGTCAAAGACAACTAGAACCACGTCCATAAACGTCTACATCCATTTATGTGAGTTTAAACTGATTTTTTTCAGTAAAGATATTCCACCACGTCTCATAACACAAGAACCACGTCTATAATAACTTGCACCACGTCCAGAAATGTCTAAATCCATTCATGTGAATTTAAGCTATTTTTTTTCACAAAGACAAACCACCACGTCAAAGACAACTAAAACCACGTCCATAAACGTCTACATCCATTCATGTGAATTTAAACTGATTTTTTCCCCCAAGACAGTTCACCACGTCAAAAATAACTTGCACCACGTCAAAAATAACTTGCACCACGTCCAGAAACGTCAAAAATAACTTGTGAAGTATAGTGGTGAAAAAAATATTAAAAAAATAAAACAACCCCACTTCTACAGGATTATGATCTTTTATGGTTTCTTCCCTCACGGACGGAATTAATATTAAATTTAATGAGCGCTTTGTCAAACTCAAAATCGAGCTTGGGTCGCGAGCCTAGCGAGCCGAGCTCGCGAGCCGAGGCTCGCGATCCGAGCTCGAGCTTCACAATTCTTAAACGAACTCGAGCTCGAACTCCAAAAAATTAGCTCGAGCGAGCTCGAGCTCGAGCCCCTTCATATTTAGGCGAGCCGAGCCTGAACATAGGCAAGTTCGAGCTCGGCTCGGCTCGTTTACACCCCTAGATTGAAGTATACGAATTAGGGATATATGATTTTAAATAAATTAATGATAAATATGAATAATTTATTATTGTTTTAGGAGTTAAAAAATATATATTTAAAATTAGAAAAAGTAGTGATTGAGTTAATCATGGACATAAATATGAAAATATTTAGTTAACATATTCACGGATAAATTATAATTTAATTAATGTTTTGTTAATATTATTTTATATACTTAAATTTATTAATTATTTCTTTTTATTTAAGGGGATAAACTTATGGACTCATAAAATTAATTTTTATTTTTTTATTTTGTTAAAATATGAACCATTGTAAAGAGAAAATGCATGGAAATGAATACAGAGTGAGACGTGAGGGAATTACTACTTGGTGAAAAATGAGAATTGGAAATTGTGCTGGTGAAGTATACAAAGTGAAGAAGCAAAAGATTTTGTTATAAATTAGGCCGGCAGCATAATCATCATTCATCATCATTACAATATAGAGTATTAAAATTAAAAATAAATTTATGTATAACAAATTTTTAATTTGTTGCTATATACGAAGTTGTGATTTATTAAAAGCTGAAACTGAATAATTAATGTAAGAAAATAAATAAATTTAATAAAGAAATATTATGGAGTGAATAAGAAAGGATATTATACATAAAATAACATATAATGATATAATGAAATACAATTTACAATAAAATACATGAGATGAACATCTTCATTATCTAATAAGAAAATAAAAATGAACACAGAACAATGTATATTAGTTGTATTTGAGTTATGATTAATGAGACTTCATAGGAAAGCATAAAACATTGAATGAAAATTCAAAAGATAGTTTAATTGTAAAAGAAATATTTAATTTGGTTAGTTGTGTAGAATTAAAGCAATATTTAAGGTAGTTAGTTGTTAGATGGTAGTAATCATCATTAATTAATATATATTTTTATTAATTAAACCAAACAAAACCTTAAAATATTGAATACATTTATTAAATAATTATTACAGATATTTAAAAAAACCTTATTTAAACCAAAACCTTTTTAATTAATTAATATCTCTATTTCGAAAAAAAAATGTAATATCCAAACACATTTTAATTTTGTTGTAATAAATGGAAATGTATTTTGTACAAATTCAAATATGTATATTGATGATATAGAAATATGATTGATTTATAAGAGTAATTTGATACAAATTCAATTATGTAGATGGAGTTATTAATCCATGGAAATGAAATAAATAACCAACTACGTTTTAATTAATATGGAAATATAGATTGATGATGATTTAGTTAATGATGAATACAAACATTATTGTTTTATAAATATAAAGATGAAGTAATTCAAGTATATGAATTGTATTCATGATTTTAAGTAATTTAATGATATGAATAAATTTTTTTTTTCAGGAGTAAAATACATATTATATATATAAATTGGAATAATTAGTTGTTGATTTAATTATGGACTTGAAGATGAAAAGATTTAATTAACATAATTTGTCATAACTTATACTTAAATTAAATTATTTATTAGTATTGAAAACGGATGCAACATCACCATCATTCATCATTATTACTATATAGAATGAATATAAGGAGATGATACCTATGTGGTCTTATTAATTGTAAAGAAATGAAGTGAGTAAAGCTTTGATGCATTATTGATGGATTAAATTAGAAGTGAGAGAAAATAAAAGAATTTTTGGACAAAGAGGAGAATCGGAATACGTGTATATATTAAGTGAAAGAAGGAAAATAGTTGAATGTTGTATTAATTACTAAAGACATTGTAATCAAAAAAAAATTAATATTTAGACATGAAGGACTTATATGTAATATTCATATATTTTCCAAAAAAACATTTATGATGAAATGTTGAAATGCAAATACAATAATGCGGGAAAACAAAAAGAAGAAAAATAGAGTCGAATATCAATTGAAGAGCATATAAGTTTTGATGGATGATTGATGGATTAAATTATAATTAATAGGAAATGAAATAATTTTTGGAGAAGGAGAAGAATTGGATTGTGTGAAGATATGAAATGAAAGAAGGAAAATACTTGAGTGTTGTATTAATTACTAAAGAAAATATAACCAAAAAAATATATAAATATATATACAAGGAAATACTTATTTAAGAAAAGTTTTTTTTTGAGATATTTATTTTAGAAAAGTTAAGATTTTTTTAATAATTTAGAAATATTTTTTTATTGTATATAAGTTATTATGGATATTATATTATATTATATTATAAAGGGAGTTAAAATCATAAAAAAGTATTATGGACTTAAAGACGAAAATATTTACTTAACATAATTTGTGATAACATATAATTAAATTAAATTATTTATTAACATTGAAAACGGATGCAGCATCACCATCATTCATCATCATTACATTATAGAATGAATATAAGGATATTATGCGTTGTGTGGTCTTATTAATTGTAAAGAAATGAAGTGACTAATGCTTTGATGCATGATTGATGGATTAAATTAGAAGTGAGAAAAAATGAAAGAATTTTTGGTGAAGGAGGAAAGTCGGAATAGGTGTATATATTAAGTGAAAGAAGGAAAATAGTTGAGTGTTGTATTAATTACTAAAGAAATTATAATAAAAAAAAAATTAATATTTAGAGATGAATTACTTATATGTAATATTTTTATATTTGTCAAAACAACATTTATGATGAAATGTTTAAATGCAAATACAATAACGGGGAAAAAATTGTTGGAGAAGGAGGAGAATTGGATTTCGTGAAGATTTGAAATGAAATAAAGAAAATACTTGAGTGCTGTATTAATTATGTATTAATTAATAAAGAAATTGTAACCAAAGATATATATTAATGTTTAGAAAAAGAAATATTAATTTAATAAAAGGTTTTTTTATCATTGTCCAACTATACTTATTTTTTTTTGGCATATAGTTCATGGATGCTATGTGCATGCCATGGTTTTGTTATATGGATGCATTATAATTGTTTGCCTTTATTGATGGTTTCAATCAGTGAAAAGATTATTTGAAGGGATATAGAGTTAATAATGACATAATAGAGATAAAAATTTTATATAATAAACTTGATAATGAAAAAAAAAAAAGAACATTGTTAATAAATAGTAAAATTGTTAATGAAAGTTTGTTATGTAAAGAACAAAAAATGATAATAAGTTACCTTGAAATCCACAATAGGAACATCTTCATCTTCATTACTCAATAGATGAAATGTATATTTATCTTCCACTTTCATTCCATTTGCATCTCGAAAAGCACTTCATCCATCAACAATTTTCAAACGGTTATCTTTGCAAAGTTTCAACTGCACTTCCCATTGTCTTCTAGTAGAATCCTTAAGAGTCATCCTCTGCTTACTTAACAGTTTATGTTCTTTGGCAAAGTTGATTGGAATATTCTGTAAATGGAAATATGGAAACAAACTAGATGAATGATATGTTAACATTCAGTGAGTAATAATTGTGAAGTATAAATAAATCTTACCAAATGATTCCTTTTCAAGCAATAAGGCTTTATTGTTGAAGTAAACATTTTGGAAATGACTCCAGAAGGACCTGCATTGTCCATAAATACCTTTTCAAACTTCAACGCTGGATAGTCTCCGTTACTCAGCAACTAAAATGTGATTGTGTCACCTAGGACAATTCCATTTTCATTAAACATTTTACCCAATTCTTGGTGTTTCGTTATTTGAACATGGTGGCCATTTTCATAAATGTCAAATCCCCAAGGGATTCCACGTGGATTTGTAATACAAACACTCACTCTTCCTTGCAATAAACCATTTGCCCATCCAAGCTAAAACATGAAAATTATCAATTAAATATGACAATGAATGTCATTCCAAAAAAGTAAAATCTAAATTTTAAGAACATATACAGAATCATAGGGTAAAATTTGCAAAGTTAATGAAATAATTTATCCTTTACAATTCATATATCATGTATATATAATATTTAGATCATACCAAATATACCAAACAAAAACAAAATGGGTGATTAGTTAAAATTCAATTAATAATACATAAGACATTGGAAAAAAACTTGCATATAGAAATAATATTACACCAAACACATATTGACAATTAAAAAAAAGTGTGTATATGATAAAACTATATACAACAGAGCAAGAATACATAAATTTTGTCTAATCCAAACTCCATTACCATCCAATTTACACTTTTACATTAAACAATACAAATCATGGAATCAAAATTCAATATATTATAATAATAGGTGGATGTTATTGTTACAATATCAACACCAATCACTAAGGTGGAGAATTTAACATAACTTAAACATGATTTAAATACAACAAATCTGCAATAATTTTGTTATTACAATAATTTGTAAATGCATTACACAATAACAAAATAATATTACGATTATAATCACAAATCAGAGCATTCAAAATTGACAATATCAAAAGAAAAAGTACAACAGTTGTAAATCAACAAAGAATAAATATCAACAGAATGCTGAATAAAGAAAAAAATAAAAAACAAAAATAGTTGTAGAACAGTGTCAAAAGTAAAAGAAATCATAATATGGTTTAGATGAAAAAGTAAGAAAAATAACCAAGTAGTGGTGAGTAAAACAACTGTTTTGGATTGTTTTGGTAAAAGAGGGAGGACCTTATTCTTCAAATTCAGATTCAGAATATTCAAATTCGTAGTCATATCTGATCGGAAGAATTACTTTTTTCCATGCCATCAGGTCCGCCAACTCATACATCGAAAGTGAAATCACCTTTATTCAAAAAAGTCACAATATCGATGTAATTGAGCATATTCTAGCGTCTGAACTTCCTCAAACCTTTAGTCAGAAATCCATTCTCGTATTTGACATTCCATTGCAAACCAGATTTCTTCAAGATTACTCGACAGGAGGTGAGGCCGAGAAAAACCCTTCTTTGCACATGTTTATTAATGGGCAAAATATCCTTAGAACCCATCATATAGGCATTAAACCAAGATGTAGGGGGATTCGATACCATCTGATGTTCATCGGCCATAACTATTTCTGATTTGTGAATATTTAAAATGATTAAGAAGAAATATGATTGAAATACAGAAAGATGAAACAAGATTTATGTTGTGAGAGTCTAGAGTTTTGGTTGTTGAGAGAATTTTCGCTTGAGGGGAGTATGTTGTTAGGGTGTAAGGATGGTGGGTGGCAGCCCGTATACCCTGTACCACTGTGTACATGTACCTAGTGTTTATATCCCACTCTCACTACTATATCGTAGTTACACGCGCGCGACCGCTCAAAACCCACTTGCTGGACGTTTCCTTTTTCAAAACCCACAACTCCTTCCCATCAAAAGCTTCCATAACTTCCAGCGATCAAACCCTAGAAAAAATTTTTCCTACTTCCAATCTTCAAAAATCCAGACGAAAAACGAATCGGACGAAAATTTCTGACAAAGTTTCCGACAGAGAAGATCAAAAACCCACCGGAACAACTTCAATCCAGGCAACTTACGTCCCGCAACGTTCATACACTACATCGGAACTTCACAAAACTACAGGTAATACATTGCAAAATCTACTACATTGTTTACTATAAACTGTTTTTCACTGGAATTGATGGATTTCCGAAACCCTATTTTCCCGTATTTGCTGCATTCGATTATAATGCTATACTAGACGTTGTTCTGTTACCCTTCAGACTACTGTAAATAATGCTCTATTACTCTAAATAATGCTATATTACTCTAAATTTTACTAGACGTTGCATCGTCTTTGTTATTTCTATTTGTACTGAAATTAAAATTCTGTGTTTCCTAATGGACGTTGCGGTAGTAAATGATGGACGTTGCGATAGTTATTGATGGACGTTGCGGTAGTTATTGATGGACGTTGCGGTAGTAATTGATGACGTTGCTGCTTGTTTATCTGTCAAAAATAGAATTATTTTTGTTTCAAATTTGACTTTGTGATATATTTTATACGAATAGGATGATTCACAATCTGTTTGGTTTTTGAATTGGAGGAAATAACAGTTTTTTTTCTTCGTTTCCTAATGGACGTTGCGGTAGTAATTTTTGGGACGTTGTTAGACGTGGTGGACATGTAACTGGACGTTGCTGCTTTGTTTTTATGCCAAAAATATAATTGTTTTTGTTTCAAATTTGACGTTGTGATATATTTTATACGAATAACAATCTGTTTGGTTTTTGAATTGGAGGAAATAACAGTTTTTTTTTTTTTTTTTTTTTGTGTTTCCTAATGGATGTTGCGGTAGTATTTTTTGGGACGTTGTTAGATGTGGTTGGTATGTAACTGGACGTTGCGGTGACTTTTCTGTTTGTTTAATTTAATAAAAAATAACATTGTGTTTGTTGTAGGTATGTTATAGAAATTTGGTGACCAAAAATGTGATTTGTGTTTTGTATTTATGAAAAAATAATAAATTTTTGGTCTTTCTTGTTGGACGTTGCTGTAGTCTTTTTTACAGACGTAACTGGACGTTGTAATCATAATGTTACCAATTTTGTGTTTTTGTTTCTGATAATTATTTCCGTGGTTCATTACAGGATGGTTAAATACAAACAATCCGCAATAAGATCAAAACCAAATACAGATGATGAATATACAGATGATGATTTCGTGACAGATTCCACGCCATCACCAACACCAAGTAAATCCAATCCTGCCGCACCAAGTGAAGATGACTCCCAAATTCCATTAAACCAATACATACTGAAAAAAAGAAATTCCAGCCCTCATATTTCTTCAAAAAAGCTGGATTCCCTTGTTCATGCAGCAACAAAACACATCCTCAACCCTCAAAAAAATCCACAGCCAAAGCAGAAACAGAAACAGGCTGCAAAACCAAAAAGACTTAGAGACGAATCAGAAACTGAAGAAGATGACCCACAACAAAAAAAGAAACAGGCTGCTACACCCAAAAAAACACAAACAAAAAAGCAACCTGTAGCAGAAAAACCTACAAAGAGACCAAGACTTCAATCAGGTATGAATATTTTATGATCTTCTTAATTTCATATTTTCTATTATCATATCAACATGTTCTTTTAGGACGTTGCGGTAGTTATATTATGGATGTAACTGGACGTTGCAGTATTATAATAGACGTTGCGGAATATATTTTGTACGTGACTGATTTTTTTCATTTATTTCCATCACAGTTGGTTAAAAAAATCAACAAAAAAAATCTCCCAAAAGGACCAAATCCAAATTCCAAACAAGGACCAGCATTGCTGCATTGTACAAACTTGTACGACATTTGACTGAGCAGCAAAAACAAGCAGTGAGAGATATTGGATTTGGATCCTTGCTTGACATCAACTTAAATCAACTGCCATGTGGATTAGGAGAACATCTGTTACAATCTTTCACAATCTCAAACAACAGGTGCAAAATCCAGTTGAACAGTGGCAGCATTGATATTGAAGAAGAAGATGTCAGGCATGTGTTTGGAATACCACGTGGTGGTATTAAAATTGAAGAATACACCACTTCTGATCTGTATTCTGATGAATACAAGACAGAAATGGAAAAATTCCATTCCAGACATCCAGGATCAGTTAACAATGAAGGGGCTCAAAGAAAACCAACAACAACTCAGATGGCAGATTATATCAAGCAACACAAAGAGTATGCTGATGATGACTTCAAAATTGATTTCACAATCTACATGGCAACAACTCTCCTTTGGGCTTACACGGATTTAAGTTACCGACAATCTCTACTGAAGAGTGTCAAAAATGTAGATAACATCAGGAACTTGAACTGGTGCGAGTTCACCATCAGAGGCTTGATACAATCTGTCAAACATTGGAATGACACAAATCAAAGAGTGATCTTTAAAGGATCGCTCCCCTTCATTGTGGTAAGTGCTTCCAATCTACTTTATCAACAGTTGTGCACTTCATTTTCATCAGACGTAACTAACATTTATTCTTTTATTTTTTTTCAAGTTACTATATCTGGACATAGTCAGAATCCCTGGTGAACCCATACGTCCAAGAAACGTCTCTCTTCTTTCACATTGGGATTATGAAAAATATACAAGAAGAGAGGCAAAAGAGACAGAAATGGGGGGATTTGGAATGGGAAGAATATTGACAAGGGATGAGATGAAAAACCAGATAGAAGATGATCAACATCAAATCCCACAAGACCATCAAATCCCAGAAGATCAACATCAGGTAATATTTACATTTTCAAAAACAAAAGCATTATTTGTTATAGACGTTGTGCATATTATACTGAACGTTGTGGACATTAACTAACACATGTATATGTTTCTGTTTTTATTTTTAAAAGCATGGGCCTCATGATGTTGATTATGAAATTCATGATGATGATGATAATAATGATGAGATAAGACATGAAGAAATTCCAGAGAAGCAAGATCAGGTAAAATTCGAAATCCAAAATTACTATTTCTCTTATACATTAACTTGACGTAACCAGACGTAACTGGACGTTGTGGCTTTCTTATTGGATGTTGCGTCAGACGTAACTGGACGTTGCGTCAGACGTAACTCGACGTTGCGTCAGGCGTAACTGGACGTTGCGTTAGGCTTAACTGGACGTTGCGTTAGGCTTAACAGGACGTTGCGTTAGAAGTAACAAGACGTTGCATTTACTATTAACTCCTCTGATGTACCTTTTTTATTGTGTACAGCCTGTTGATAGTTCCAATGAAGCCAAAATCAGAAGACTTAATCAAGGAATGGCTCGATTAGTCAAGGAATACACCAACCTCATAAATCTTGTAGAAGATACAAAGGAAATACAAGATAATCCAGCATTGAGGATGCTTGAAGTGACATTGAAAAACATGGAAAGTCTCTTCAACAATATCACAAAAAAAACACTACAAGATGAGGATGCTGCTGCTGTTGTACCAAGTCAACCTCCCACTGACTTTGAACCAATGTTGAGTCAACTTCAAAGGATGTTCCAGAAACAACAAGAAGAACTCAACAAGAAGATTGATGCTACACAAAAGGATACTGCTGTTGTTGTACAAAGTCAACCTCACAATGACTTTGAACCTATGTTGAGTCAAGTTCAAATGATGTTACATAAACAACAAGAAGAACTCAACAAGAAGATTGAAACAACTCAGTATCCTGCTGAACTTTTGAGTCAAGTGGATAAGATTGTCCAACAAGAGATGGACAAGAAGTTTGCAGCCTTTGTCACACCACAAAGTCAGATTGACAAAGAAGACATTGCTGCACTTCTCAGTCAGGTTGATAAGATCGAAAAAGGACAACAAGAGGCAAACAAGAAGCTTAAAGAAATCCTACCACCAAGCTTCGACCTCGGAATAGAATTGTCACAGCAGCAGCAACAGCATGAGCCAAGGCCGAGGAATCTACAAAAGGAGTATGACACTTCTCAGAAGATACAGGCTGATCCACATGCTCAAAAACTGGAAGAAATTAGACAGTAAGTAATACTATAATTCATTCATTTTGTATCATACTATTATTACTAACAAATACATTTTCATTATTTCTCTAAAGAATCATCATGGACGAGGAAGACAATCCTCTGGAAAGAATTGATGAAAATCCACTTCCAAACCCAAAGCATCGCCAGATCAAGCTTCCATTGGCACTGAGAAGTCCATTTTACTGTTACATCAAGCCGCCAAAGAAGCAGATGCTGGACGTAAAGCTTTCCAAGAAAGAGGAATTGATGATCAATTTCGCATTCCTCATTAGGGATAGGAAAAGGGATAAGACTCACCACAAACAGTAAGTACATCCAAAACATTATCATCCAACAAAATTAATTATTTATTCTTACTAACTTATGATCCAACAAATGCAGTGAAACACTCTACAGCTTTGGAAGAACGGTCTTGTCTAGGCTAGACTTTCACACCATGTCAGCAAATAAATGGGTTAGTGCGGAAATGATAAATGCATGGTGCGCCCACGAAAACTACATAAGATGTTTTCCTGGCAAGCTAAGAGACAAATCTGGGCTAAAACGGTTTTTCTTCACAACCAGATTTTCGGTAAGAACATTTATATTTGCAATAAATAACAACTGTTTGTATTTATATTTGCAAGTCGAACGTTGTGGTAGTTAATTTTTTGACGTAGTTGGACGTTTTATGTATTATATTGGACGTTGCGATAGTTTATTTTTTTGACATTGTGGAACGTGGTGAGTATGTAACTTGACGTTGCGAGACGTGGTGAGTATGTAACTGGACGTTGCGGTAGTTTATTTTCTGGACGTTGTAGGACGTGGTGGGTATTAACTGGACGTTGCGGTAGTTTATTTTCTGGACGTTGTAGGACGTGGTGGGTATTAACTGGACGTTGCCACTTGTTAACTGCTTATGTTTGAGATAGAAGTATCATTGACCTTTTTGCTGTTTGAGATAAAACCTTTAACTGACATTGTGTATTAATTTGATGCAGTTAATTTTCACCAGTTACAAACAAAGCTTACAACAAGATGGTGAAAATGCACAAAAAAAATGTTTTCGTGATTGGATGCAGGAAGAACTTGCTCGATTCCACCATAGCTTGGAACATTTCGTTTTCGAGTTTGTAAGTACATTTACTAAATCATTCATTAAGTATACATATCAAATTCTATTTTATAATTTATTTTTTTCAATCACTCCAAGGTTTATTTTCCAATCATCGACGGTGGACACTTCACCACACTGGCCATTAACATCCAGGATGCATATGCAAAAGTTCTTGACAACTTAGGACCAAATAAAAATCCAATCCATCTTGAGGTCCTAACAATGTTTGCAAGCATAATGGATGAGGAGAAAAAAGGCCAATATCCAGAATTCAAATTCATGCAGACTAATTTATTAGAATATGCGGATCTGCCTTGGAAAGATCAAAATAACAAATGCGATTGCGGAATATTCACAATAAGGTAATATTAATTCTCTTCCTACTTGTTTTATTACTTGTTTATGTGACGTAGATAGACTTTTTGAGTTAGTTAATAATTGCTATTTCTGTTTGCTGTCGGACGTTGCGATAGTTGATTTGTTCGACGTAGGTAGACGTTGTTTGTATTAGCTGGACGTTGCGGGTCATTGGTATTGCTTATTATTGTTAAAATGCTATTTTGCTAAATAACTTTCACTATTTTGTGTTTGCTATCAGACACATGGAGATGTATGAAGGTCATTTAGAATTCAATTATGACAATCTTCTCATCGAAAGTAAGAAGGCAAATGACAAAAGCGTATTCATCAGGTTGCGAGCCAAGTATTCATACAACATCCTGATGTCTCCATCGAACATGATAAAAGATGAGATCAAGCAAAAAGCATTGGACTACTACCAGACCAATTATCATCTTTTATCAACAATGGCGCAGGAGTCATTGCCAATGCCCACTGGGAAAAAAGAAAACGAAAGAGAAGAATATGATTTGCCTGATTCAGATCCAGAGATTGCCAATCCAAATCAGAAAAAACAACCGCCAAAGAAACAACAAAGGCAGAATCCCCGAAAATAAAATATACAAATAGGTTTCTTTGTATATTTGTATATTTCTTATATTTGTATATACTTTCCACTATATATAAATTATCTATACTTTCCTCTATATATAATCAAAACTCCATACAACGTCCAAGACAAACCAACCACGTACGTTCAATATTAACTCTTTCAAAAGCTATACCATAAACAAGAACCACGTCTTGCAACGTCCAAACAACGTCCAAGTAAAATCACTTCATTCCGACGTTGCGATAGTTGTTTTTAAGACGTTACTGGACGTGGCGGATATATCAAGAAAAATCAAAACTTAAATTATATAATATTTGTTAACAATAACCATAAAACGTCCTGCCACTTATACAACGTCCGAAAAACGTATTACTACGTTTGTGTTTCAATAAAATAATAAATGTTTCTCTTTTCAAATCAGACGTTGCGATAGTTGTTTATGGGACGTTGACGGACGTTGGTGGACGTGGTGAGACATTCACATTCAAAAATATTCATCATTTACGTCACAAAACGTCCTGAAACGTTTAGTATACAAACAGACGCGTCTTTCAAACTTCATTCACTGCATCGAACAAAAAACCGTACGACTTTCCAAGCATACCTTCGTTACAAACAAGAAAACTATCCACTCCTATAAAACTAATTCTAAAACAATGTTTCACATTCACTTTCGTATAACTTAAAAATTCCTTCGCTTTCCTTCTTCCCTATCAAACACACCAATCCCAAAAACTTCTTCACTTTCCAATGGCCAGTCGTTATATTCTTGAAAGCATGAACATATTCGAAGAAAACCAAGACCCGCAACCACCAATGCCTCCAGTACTCCCGCTTGAACAAATGACAATGAAACATATGTTAAGCGTAGAACCTCATTCTGAACTCCGAATATTTCTCTTCAGAAATCATTGGAGTGGATTGATGCCGATGAACGACCAACACGTAAACAGATCGCTGGTCCTAGAGTTCTATGATGGTCTGCATAATAGAAATAGACTAAATACAGTTTACGTCAGAGAACATTCAATCAGAATAACTACTCGAGCCATCAACGCCCACTTGAGCATCAGGAACTTGGGTCCTCACTCTTTAAAACATGATGATATTGCCCGTTTCCAACCAACCATGGAGGAAGTCCGAGCAGTATTAAAGCAAAACATTAACGTCCCAAACAATTATTGGACGATCAGATTGGAAGATCTGAACAGTTTTGCAAAAATATTGTACACGTTCCTTCGTTACAATGTCGCTGCAGGACAAGTCTCCAAGCCATTCGGTTTGGCACTTTTAATTGCAACAAATGCAAGAAAAAATATCAATTGGGGCAACATCATCAAATACTACATGGAAGATGTTGGCTTATCAAATAGGTGGACTCGGAGTATCCTTTACCCCAGCCTCGTCATGGACATGTGCGAAATGTCTGGAATCCTACAATCACATTATGATGAAGTGGTTCCACTCCCTGAATATCTTGGAGACACCTCTGCCATTCTGCTTGACGAGGATGACGCTTCAAGTGTAGGTAGCAATGAGTTGTAATAATAAGTTTAATAAAATTTCATTTTTTTTCCTTTAAATATCAATATCTTAAATTTTCTCTTTGCATATTAGACGTTGCGTTAGTATTTTACTTGACGTTGTGGGACGTGGATGGACGTGGTGAGCCATTCACTTTCAACAAAACATCTTCAAATGGACGTTGCGGTAGTATTTTTTGGGACGTTGTTAGACGTGGTTTGTATGTAACTGGACGTTGCGGTGACATTAACACTAGAACCACGTCAAAAACAACTAGCACCACGTCCACAAACGTCTACATCCATGCAAGTCAACAACGTCTTCGCTGATTCAACAACGTCTCAGAACAACTTTTGCAACGTCCAAAAAACAACTTCCGCAACGTCTAAATCCAAGCATCTCCACAACCAAAATAAAATTTAAAATTCCTTATGGACGTCCAATTACGTCCTACAACGTCCTACAACGTCCAATTACGTCTACAAAATCTCAAATTAAAAATCAATAAAAATTCATTTTCCAAATCAAATGTTTATTACAACTACAAATTGATATCAATCCCTGCAATCATATAACTAAACTACACCTTCTGAACTGTTCTTTTTGTATTTCCTACCTCTCGAAATATTCCTTTTTTTCTCCATTGTACTCTTTGGCTGTACATTTCGAACACCTTTTGGTCTCTTTCCTTTCGGATCTCTAATTTCTCCTTCTGTACCATCATCATCATCATCATCATCATCCACATCTTCACCTCCTCCTTCCAATCTAATACCAGCTAAATCAGCAATGCAATCTCTAAGATCTTTGAATTTATCGTCTATAATTTCACGAGCAATAGAACTCGATTGACATAATTGAATCAATCTCAAATATTTCTTGCTGGCAGCATGCCTCCAAACAGAACAGTAAACATAATCTCCTTCATTACTAGGACGTGAATTGTGAAATTGAATCTGACGGCCATATGTCACACCCTTAGTCCACCTTTGCAATATACACCTATCGGGTAGTATCTATAAAAAAAAAATTAATTAATTAATCAACAAAACAAGTTACACAACAAACAACGTCTGGTATTGTATCATCAACGTCAATAAAAACATAATCGCAACGTCCAATTAACACATTAACAACGTCACCAAAAACAAAAAAAAACAAAAAAACTGAATCAATAAAAATTCATACCTTAACACAATTCAGGTTAAAAACACGAAGTGAATGACCGCATAATATCCCAACTTCATTGAAATATTTGCAGCTGCATTCTATCCAATGAGTCAACTTATCAAACAACACAACATGTTGAAAAATATCTTCTCCATCCCACCAGATATGATATTGAATTAACCTGTCATCTTCACAAACCTTTTCATAATTGTATAAAGTCATGTCTTTAAACTGAGTCTCAAACATACGATATGCATTAATTGTGTAAACTTCAGAAGCTTGAATTAACATCGAATGTTTCGGAACAAACAAATCCGGCTTCCCTTGATGACACCTGTAGTCTTCTTCATTTTCGTTATTCCTCCAGTCATTCACCACATCTACAAACTGATGGTAAAAATCGCAAAGTGATGATGTTTTGCTTAGACGCCTTGAAATCGAACGATTTGTTGACTCACTCCTTTGAGATGAGAGAACCCCTCCAGAAAAGTAATCTTTGTTAAATGCAGGACACAATTTCTCGCGAATCTCATATAGATCATTCAACCACTTTATATTGCCACATTCATATTCAGCAACCATGCTGTAAACAAAATACCGCAACGTCAAAAACAAATACCGCAACGTATGTAAAAACAATAATGCAACGTCCAATAAAACACTACCGCAACGTCTTTACCTGTCCCAAACATGCTGAAACTCTTCCTTTGTAACAACACTGTAAAGAAGGCGTTGAAACAATTTAAAAAAACCTGTGTCATCACGCAATGAAGGTAAGTTCTTCCGGAAGTTCTCACTTATATGCCAAAGACACAACCGATGACGAGTTGATGGAAATACATCCTTTATAGCTGCTGCCATCGAAAAAGCTTGATCTGTCATCAAAGTAATCGGTGCTTGACCATCCATGGACCTCAAAAACGTCTTAAACAACCAATTAAATGATTCAATCTTCTCATTCTTTATAAAACCAATTCCAAACATAACATTACGGCAGTGATTGTCCATCCCAACAAATGGTCCACATATCAAACCATACTTGTTTGTCCTATAAGTCGTGTCATGAACAACCAAATCTCCAAATATCTTGTAGTCTGCCTTCATTTGTCCATCACGCCAAAACAAATTACACAATGATGAATCGCTGTCCAGCTCAAAATCAAAATAGAAATCCTGTTCATCAAAAGACCTTTTCTTCAATATCTCAAAAAGTGTATTTGCATCACAACCATCAATGGTCTTTTTCTTCTCAATTTCCATACGATTATAAACATCTCGTGAAGTAAAACCTACTTGAGATGGTCCACCAGCCTGTTGCAAAAAAAAAAAAAAAAAATAAATAAATAAAATTTATAACTACAACGTCCACAAACGTCTGTAATACTACTCTCGCAACGTCCTGAAACGTCTGTATTAATACTATCGCAACGTCCACTTACGTCTACAGGAAAACTATTTAAAGTCCATTACCTCTTTGCACAACACTCTGTAACCATCTGAAACACGAACTCCAGAATCCTTCAAAGTCTTCAAATAATCAACTGATAAAGAATTCATATTTCTACTAGAACGCAATAAGTGTCTCTGATGTTCAAAGCACATCTCGTGATTGTGTTTCCTGAAATGCTTCTTGACCTCCCAAATACCATCATCAATTCTCTTAAATTCAACCAGGGCATTACATTTCGTTCGAACATCCAATTTAGAATAAATCCTCTCATTCTCAGTCTTATTTTTATAATCCTTCTCACCTTGCTTCGAACACACAAACTGTCTAATTTATAACCCATCTTCCTTGCTACGAGACCTATGCTTCCTAATACTAAAACCCAATTCGAAAGCATATTTGTTATACAAATCGTATGCCTCATCTACGCTACCAACTCTCTGACCAATCAATGACAGCATCGACTCATCGTCCATTGATTCCATATCTGGAAAAAAAAAAATTATAACAACTTAAACAACGTCCCACTTATTACTTACGCAACGTCCCAACACGTCCAAATTATTACTTACGCAACGTCCAGATAAAAATCATAAAAACTAGAGAAAAATATCATATCACGCAACGTCACACTTATTACTTACGCAACGTCCCAACACGTCCAAATTATTACTTACGCAACGTCCAGATAAAAATCACATAAAAACTAGATAAAAATATCATATCCCGCAACGTCACACTACGTCCCACTTATTACTTACACAACGTCCAGAAACATCACAAATAAAACAAAACAAACAACATCGCATTTAGCAACGTCCAAAAACGTCTCAGTTATACCTTACGCAACGTCCAGTTACATCATATAAAAACTAAAAAAAAATAACATCCCATCCGCAACGTGCATATTTATTCCCCAACATTCAAAAATACATACCAACAACGTCCTCGAACAAAACGATCAAAATATCAACATCACAAAGACGAATCATACGAATGGAACAACAATTTTCAAACGATCGAAAATCATAATTTTCAAAAAACATACTATAAGAACAACAATTAAACAACAAAAACATCAATCACGAACATAAAAAAAAAAAAAAACCAATGATCATATTTCGATCCAATACCTTTATTAACAATTTCAATGATTTCAGAAGCAGCGCAATTCGAAAAACTCTGGTTCTAATCGCTCTCGTTCAGATTTTGATCGCTCTCTTTCAGTTTTTGATCGCTCTCGTTCAGTTTTTGATCGCCCTCGTTCAGTTTTTTTAAAAAAAAAGTGCAACCACCACGTTTTGAATGTATATATACCCAGGCGGGAAAAAAAAAAAAAAAAACTGGGCGCGTCACTAAATATTACTAAAAATGGAAAAAATATAGCCGGCTCAAAAAAAATTACTAATTATAGTAAGTGGTACATGTACACAGTGGTACAGGATATAAATTGCGGGTGGGTGGGAGGCAAAACATTAATTTTATTTCGATGGAGAAAGAATTTATGGAAGTAGAAGATATGTTGGAGAATGTAGAATTGGAATTCGTGAATGATTGAAATTCGTTAATCATCATAGTAAGTGATTTACCAAAATTATATTAAGCATTAATTGAGGGTTAATTAATGTAAAAAGATACTAATATGGAAGTATTTTTGGACAATGGATAATTAGTAACCGTGTATAATTATAATTGTAGTAGAATTTAATTATATAAGTGATTCAATCACTATATATTTAATATTTGATTATTTAATGAAGAAATAAAACATGATCAAAGGATAAATTTTATATCAAGTGATATATAATAAACAAAGAAAAAATGTAATGGATGATAATTTTTTTAATTTGATAATTGAATTTGAAATTTATTGATGGATTAAAATACTTAATTTTTAATATTATAGATTATAGAGGGAATATAAGGCGAGGATGAATATTTTTGTTTAAAATTGTGTTATTTTTTAAATTTTAAGATGATATATATTATGTGGGTTTAATTATAATGTGAATTATTTAATGGATAATCAAAGAATGTATGAATAAAGAATATAATTGAAATTTATGAGAAAAGTTAGGGATATATGATTTGATTTGATAGGCATCATAATTTTGGATGGGTAAATTATAGGGTGAATTGATGAAGAAATATAATGGAAGGAATCTTGGAAAAAGTCTTTAGGATTGTAACTTGTGCATGTATAATAATTTTATTATATAAAAAAAATTATAAATAATAGGAACAAAAAGTATAAATATTACAATTGTATTATTATTGTAGTTCATTATATTATATAATATATCAACGGAGGCATACCTATTGGTGGACATAGTTTAAATTGATATATTGATTAGAAGCGTGTTCTTTTAATATTATAAATACATACATTAAATTAGATAATAATGATTATTTTTGTTTAAAGTTATAATATTTTTTGAAATTTTAATTTGATATGTATTATGTATATTTTTTAATAATGTGAAACAATTTAAAATCGAATCAAAGGTGATCTAGAATAAGACAATATATAATAATGATTATTTTTTTCATATTATAATAAATGTCACTTTTTTAAGAATAAAATCCAAAAATGATCCATTACATATAGCGAAAATATCATTTTAGTCCAAAATAAAAAAAATTACTTTTTTAGTCCATTACATCATTTTTTTAAAAATTTTGGTCCAAAACCTACTTTTGCTTGTCTTGACCAGGGGCATTTTTGTCTTAATGAATTTTTTTTTTTCTTTTAACCGACTGAAATTAATAAAATATTCAAAAAAAAGAAAAGAATTAAAATATTATTTTTTATAAACTATACCTAATACCCTAAAGTTTTAAGAAATTTCCAATCGACCCCCCATTTCATTCTTTTTTTCCTTTCTTTTCTTTTTCTTTTCTTTCTTCTTCTTCATTTCTCTTCCTATCTCCCTCTGCCGTTCTTCCCTCCACCGCACCTCCGCCTCTCATCTCCCTCTTCTTATTCTTCTTTAATTTTCTGACGCCACCTCCTCTCCCTCTTCTTCTAATCCCTTTTCTTCCCACATTCTCCCCTGCCCTAGTCGACAACCGCACTGGACAGAAGAAAAAGGAAGTTTTTCTTAGCTTCCCATATCGGTACCACCTTTGTTATTTCCTAAGACCTGCTTCGATCGTCTGGTGGCACCGGCATGTGGAACTCATTCGAGCGGATACCCCGATTAGTCAACAACGGCGGGGGTGGGGGGGAGTTCATTGGAGACCCCGCCCTTTCTTTGTTCTTACATGTCTATTCAACTAGCCTAGACATTTTACTTCTTCTATTCTAAAGTAGGGTGCAGGTTTCAAGTTATGTATCTTTAGCAAAATAACATTCCTAGTTAAGGGATGTAAAGAAGAAACAAGTCAAGTAGTAAACAAAAGAAAGGTTGAAAAACCAGGCTTTTCTACAAAAGAAACTCAATAGGACTTAAACATAGAAAAGTAAGAAAGGAACTTCCAAGATTGCAAGGATTGTTTCAATTTTTAGAAAACTGCTGCAGAATGCAGCTCTGTTCTTTGCTGTTTTTTGGAAAATCTAGAAAGCCAAAGTTGCTTCTATAAATTTTTGAGTAAACCTTATGCAAGGATGTTTAAATCGAGCTATAGTTTTGTTAAATCGGACAAAGAATGAAGAAGATATGAATTTCTAAAGTACAACTATTACTTCAGATTTTTCTGCGAAAAGAATAGCACTTTCAGCTCTGTTTCAGAGCTGATTTATGGGAGATTTACAAGTCCAAATGAAGATCCATAAAATTCTGTGTAATTCTTGTAAGGAGAGGTTTGAAACAAGCCAAAGTTTGGTCAAAACGAATGAAAAAGCTAGAAATGATGCAGGGAGAATCCACAGTCCATCGAGGGCATTACTATCCTATGATTATGTCTAAATGAGTCATGAAATATAGTTTGAACGCTGCTAGACGTGGCTAGACGTGTCCAGACATGGCCAAATGTGTTCATGTATACATAAATTCTACAGCTGTCATCCAACTTTGAAATTTCATATCTCTCTCGTTTCACGTTCGTTTTGACCAAACTTTGGCTTGTTTTAAACCTCTACTTACAAGGATTATACATAATGTTATGGATCTTCATTTGAAATTGTAAATCTCCCATAAATCAACTCTAAAGTAGAGCTGAAAATGCTATTCTTTTCGCAGAAAAATCTAAAGTAATAGTTGTACTTCAGAAATTCATATCTTCCTCATTCTTTCTCTGATTTAAGCAAAATATAGCTCGATTTAAACATCTTTGCATATGTTTTACTCGGGAATTTATAGAAGCAATTTTGGCTTTCTAGATTTTCCAAAAAACAGCAAAGAACAGAGTTGCATTCTGTAGCAGTTTTCTAAAAATTGAAACCATCCTTGAAATCTTAGAAGTTCCTTTCTTACTCTTCTATGTTTAAGTCCTATTGAGTTTCTTTTGTAGAAAAGACTGGTTTTTCAACCTTTCTTTTCTTTATTTCTTGACTTGTTTCTTCTTTACATCCCTTAACTAGGAATGTTATTTTGCTTAAGCGACATAACTTGAAACCTGCACCCTACTTTAGACTAGAAGAAGTAAAATGTCTAGGCTAGTTAAATAGACATGTAAGAACTAAGAAAGGGCGGGGTCTATGTTGAACTTCCCCCCTCCCTCCCCCCCGGGCCGTTGTTGACTAATTGGGGTCTCCACTCGAATGAGTACCACATGTCGACGCCACCAGAAGATCGGAGCAGGTCTTAGGAAATAACAAAGGTGGTACCGATATGGGAAGCTAAGAAAAACTTCCTCTTTCTTCGGTCCAGTGCAGTTGTCGACTAGGGCAGGGGAGAAAGTGGGAAGAAAAGGGATTAGAAGAAGAGGGAGAGGAGGTGGTGCCGGAAAAGAAGAAGAAGAGGAAGAAACGAGGGAGAGGAGAGGCGGAGGTGCGACGAGGGCGGTGGAGGGAAGAAAGGCAGAGGGAGAGCGGAATAAAAAGGAAGAAGAATAAAGAAAAGAAAAAGAAAAGAAAGGAAAAGAAGAAAGGAAGGGGATGGTCGATTGGGAATTTCTTAAAACTTTAGGGTATTAGGTTTAGTTTATAAAAAATTATATTTTAATCATTTTCTTTTTTTGAATATTTTATTAATTTCAGTCGGTTAAAAGAAAAGAATTTTTCATTAAGACAAAAATACCCCTGGTCAGACATGCAAAATTGGGTTTTGGATCAAAATTTTTAAAAAACATGATATAATTGACTAAAAAAGTAGTTTTTTTTTTGTTTTGGATAAAAATGATATTTTCGCAATATATAATGGACAATTTCTGGAATTTATTCCTTTTTTAATTGGATATATAATATGCTTTAAAAAAAGATTATTATTATTATTAAAATTGGATAATGTGCCTATTTAATTGGATAATAATTCTTATTAAAATTGGATAATGTGCCTATTTAATTGGATAATAATTCTTATTAGTTAATAATGTTAATCACTTTAAATTTAATTCAAAATGCTTTGGAATAATACATTAGATAATAATCAATATCATTGTTTAAAATTATAATAAATTTGAAATTTTAATTGGATATATATTATGCTTATTCTTTAATAATCATAATTATTTTAAAAAACAAATTAATGACTTTTAGATTATTAGTTTCATATTATATTTTTTTATAATGGGAAAAATATGAGAATAGTTATGGAGATAAAAAAAATGAAATAGATTTGTTGAATTCTTGAGGAAGTCATCAAGATTCTTGGAAAAACACACACACATACAAAAAGATTATAATGAATATTTATTATGATTGAATAATAAATGAAGAACATAACATAAAATAAAATAGAATAAAACAATTGCATAATTAATGATTAATTTTGATGTAAAAAATTAGTACAAAATTATTGAGCCACTGAATATTATAAAAAATATTAAGAGATAATGGTAAAGAAAATCGAGAAAGATGAGAACATTTAGGGAGAGAAAGGATGAAAGAGATTTCAAGATTTGTTGTGGAAATCATGAAGATTAGGGGAAACAAAAAGAAATAGAAAGACACTTTAATGCAATTCGTATACCATACAACTATAGTAGTACGGTGCTACTGTATCCGCCCTAATTTCCAAACTTTCACCAGTCGCACCCGGTGCGATTAGCCACATGCGCGATTTTGTTTCCCACCAAAATTCAATATCGCGCTTTACATCCCGAAACAAACAAGGCACAACATTTTCACATCTCTTCAGTTTCTGCAACTCTTCTAGAGAACACGATCTTTAGAAAGCAAAAAGTAGCGTCGATTCGACGGAAAACCAAAGATTATATCAAATAACATCCTGCAACTCCGGTAACCCAATCAAATTCACCACATTATTCCTATCATCGACCTTAAAAAGTCACAACTCTTAACAAAATACCTCTATAAAACAGAGGTAGTACGGATAGTCTCAGAGAGCAAGGATTTCTTACACAAATTTCAGAACTACCGAAGAAATATTGCAAACACAAAAGGTACAATTCATAATATAATCATCTTTGATTGATTTCTTACTAGTATAATCAACGTCTATGCTATATAATGTATTTTTCTGCTGATATAATGTTCATCGCAAACTACTGTTTTAGTTTTATGTTTAATCCGATGACGGCGATTTAATCCGTTCGCAAGATCTGTGATTATTGCTCAAGAAAATAGTATAACCTATTTAAATAGACGATTTCTGCTTGAAGCCTTTTTGAATCCGCATTAAAAAATTCCCAAAGCTACAAGAAAGCCAGAGACCTTCCGTGGTACAAGGGAATTCCCAATCAATGGGAGAGCATGCGCCAAAAGAATATAAGGGCATAAGTTAAGCACAGACAGGTGACATACCTTAGAAAAGAAAGTAAGTTCCGAAACTCGGAAGTAGATTCTTTTTTGATTGAGAATGTCAAGGCACAGATCAGGCTAGACCTTGGAAGCCAGGAGTGGAAAAAGATCAGAAGAACGAGAAGATAAGCTTTCACTTCCAAACAAACATATGTGCAGACATATTTTTTAAATCAAGCAGAAATCGTCTATTTAAATAGTATAACCGATTTAAATAGACGATTTCTGCTTGATATAAAAAATATGTCTGCACATATGTTTATTTGGAAACTTTCATCACATAAATATGTAAAACATAATACTAGTTAATAAATACTCTTCTACATGTGATATAATGCATTCAAAAATTTTGAACAAATGTCCGACTACTGCAAAAAATACTTGTTTGATTGTCTATTAGAAATAAACTTTATCGTTTGTTAATATAATGAATCTATCATATTGATATAAACCCTATGTCTTTTGCTCACTGTTGGTTAAAAGAATTATAGAATATGACTGATGTAAACTTTGCAGTTGGATGATATAAACTTTATATTTTATTGATATAAAGAATTACACATTCAAATACAATATATGTTTTGGTCTCTGTTTCCTGGAAGATATAAATTTTCATGTTATGCATGATATAAACTTCAACGTCTTTTGATATAAACCACATTGCATGATGATATAAACTTCATCTTCTTTGGATATAAACCACAGTATATGATATGAAAAAATATTAACTTTTTCACTTTGTAGGTTAAATTGATTCAAGTAACAATGACAGTGACTTTACAGCAGATAGAAGCAAACAAATACAAGATATAATAGACAAGTTCCGAAATAAGGGAAAAGAAAGCACAAAGAATCTACTCAATAGGACATTCCTGAGAAAGAAAATCCTTCACCAAACAATCCCAAAAAAATTCGTATCAAATTCCCAGCAAATAAAGTCCAAAAGAAACATTTTGATGGACAAGCAAAATCAACAAGGCAGCAAACGTCACCTGCTGCAAAGCCATCACATACTCCTACACCAAAAGCATCCCCTGCTTCAATACCAAAAGCATCACCTTCTCCAAAGCCATCGCCTGCTGCAAAACAAAAGGCATCAACTGTTGATCCTGCTCCTGCTACTGCACCAAAGCCAAATTCAAAGCCATCCACTGCAGCTCCTCCTCCTATTCCAAAGCCAAAACCAAAGTCATCGCCTCATGCTACTGCTCCTGCTCCAAAGCCAAAAGCTTCCCCTGCTCTTGCAGACAAAAAGAGAAAAACAACACAAATTGTGAAAATCCAGCAAAAAGAGGAGAAATAGCAAACAGAAAAGAAACAAAAGAAAAATCAAGTTGCTGAAGTGAAAGAGAAGAAGAAAGAACCTAGGAGATTTCTTAACAGAACATCTCCTAAATCCTTGAGTACTTTAGTTCAATCACACAACATAACAATTAATGTAACTTCAAACAATTATATTCACCAAAAGCAATAACATCACTTGCTTGTATCGCATTATCAATTAGCTTGGATATTTTCTTGTCTCCTACATATTTCACAAAAAAAAAAAAAAAGATAATATCATACAAAACGTTAGTTTTATAAAAGATAACTCCTCCTTACATCATAAAAATGTGTAACAATATACATACTAAACCAAACCATACCTTATATCAACCATATATTAAGTTTATATCATGGAAAAAGTTAGTTTATATCATAGATAACTCCTCCTTACATCATCAAAAACGTTTAACAATATACATACTAACCCAAACCGATATATTATATCAACAATGTCTCATTATTATATCATACAAAATGTTAGTTTATATTGACGATAACTCTTCCTTACATCATAAAAACGTGTAACAATATATATATCGACTAACACTTTAATTTATATCAACCATATCAAACCATATCAATACTAACCCAAACCGATACCTTATATCAACCATAGCTCAATATTATATCAACTAACACTTTAATTTATATAATATAACCAACCTTTTTCTAAAACAACATCTTTCAAAACAAAAATCTCATCCGATAGATTATCATCTCCTCCACAAAAATTCACTGCAACTTCAAAGAAAACCAGAACATGTATTCAGATTCTATCGTATATCCAAATTATAAAATAAAAAATCATCGCAACATCATAAAACGAATCGAAAATACCTTTTCCGTTCAAAACATTGAAGGAAAATAGAACAAGCCAGACTAAATCGAAAACCTCACTTTCGGACAATGCATTCTAGAATCAGAAGCTTTTGACAAAGCTCAGGCTCAAATTCATTTTTCCATGAACGGATCTAGGCTTATACTTATTTAATTTATTAAAACGACATCTACCGCACAAAGATTACACCTTTAATTAAAAGCGGAAGGATTAAAGGTTATATCTTTGAAGCGAAGTCCAACGCAATAAGAAAAACCAAATCTTTCTTGGTGATTACCACCGAAATCCAAAAGATGACTCCGAGAAAACTTTGAATATTGCGTGGGAAATAATCTATCGAAGTGTGCTACCAAAGCCCACGAGAAACCCACAAAGAAAATCCCTCAAAAAGATTAAATCTGCCCAAAAATCAAACCTTTAACCCAAAAAACTGCTGCCCACTACTTTTCTCGCCAATAAAATCGAACCCACTTCAACTTCGGTCACGATTTGGACAATCGGGATTGTGGATCACCAACCCAAGGGAGAGATCAACGCAAACCCAGCTGGATCAAGCACCCCAGAGTGATTAGAAGCAGCTGCCAAATTGCCCAAGTGAAGAACTAAAATTCGGCCAAACACCAAAAAAAAAAAAACTGGGCAGAATTTTTGCCAAAAATGTGAAGAATCCGGCGAAAAGAAATGAAATCCAGCAGTGGGCAAACTCAAAAATTGATGGACTATCTAAAAGTTTGATCTTTCAAGTTTAATCTAAATCGAAAAGTGAGATTCCAAGTTCGTTTTTGAAAGAAACCTAAGAAGGAAGGAGAGTCTCTCTCTAGAACTTTCTCACTCAAGGAAGACAAAGTTGTCTTGCAAGATTTTCTTATGTTTCTTTGGCCTTAAACTTTCTATTTATAGGGAGCTGTATGGAGACCTAGTGGGCTTTTGTGTTGGGCCTTTTAATTTGACTTTCGTTGACTGCTTAGTCTTTCCTAGACTAATCAACTCCAATCGACCCAATTGAATTAATTTCTTAACGCACTTCGTTAATTTAATTTAATCGAACCCTTAGGGTTAATTAACTCATATAGAATTAATTTCTTAATCCACTTTGTCAATTAAATATTAATTAAACCTTTAGGATTAATTAATTCACTTTGTCGATTAGTTGAATACATAATTAGTCGTACCACTATCGGACTAACTATGGAACTACCGTTAAAAAATGACTTTATATCGCACCACTATATTTTCTTCTATCTCCCAACATTAAAGATCTAGTGCTCGTCGGTTTATCAATTTAATGACAAACTAATTCACCGACTTTTTGGTATCCGAGATTAGTACCACTCGACCTTTTTATTATACCAGACATAAAATCCACCGGCCGGGTTTAGTATAACAAACCTTTCGAGCTCATCTCGAGAGCACCATCAACCCGGCGAACCGGTACGTGGATTCCTCCGACTAGCAATGGCACGTAAGAAGCTAAACACCGCATTCCCAACCTACTGAGGTATAGGCCTCAATTGACCGCACTCTTTGGCAAATCAAAGCATACGATATCCAACTCTCACGCCCGTCCCAATCTCGGGATTGAGAAACTGAATACTAAGACCGAATTGACTATGCCGATCAGTATAAGTCAATTCTATCCAAACTGGTCGTGCTCAATATGCCCTGGGCATATCCATGTGATTTAATTAGTCTAGATAAATTAATTTCCAAACCACATGATAACCTATACCGATAGTATATTCAAACTATCTCAGTTACAAGCATACTTTCAATATATCAATACTTTAACAAATAACGATATCTACTGTGTCTTTCCACACCCCGTTATCTAGTTCTATGATATAATGAAATAATTTAATTCTGAAACAAAATGATATATCATCTGTGAAAATTAGTTTTTGATACAAGTCATAGCTTTTCTGTATTCAAAACTAACAAACATTACAATCGCTTCTGAACAAATCATCAACCAGTCGATTTCCATTAAAGCGATCGCAAATCTCCTTTTTAAATGAAAAATTACCGACAAAGCAAAATATCACAAAATAAACGAAGAAAGTATATCTTCATCAATGAAAACAAGGAAATAAACAACATACCTGCAATCCGATCGATCAACATTACTAACGCGATCAATAATCTCCATTCTAAACAATCGGAAAGCAAAAAAACCAGCAGAAATAAAAAAACAGAGCAATAGACGAAATTTGATAAATTGCATGAATGCAGTATTTGAAAACGAAAAAAAAATGCGCTTTATATATAGAAACTGTCCAGCTGGACATCAATGTGCGCGTGAGGTAAATAAATCCGAAAAAACCGACTCACTAATTAAAAAATGTGGGGATCACTAATTGAAACCCGCTCCTATACAAAAACGGCGCCAGGTACAATCGCATAGTACTACTATAGTAGTACCATATAATTTGCCAACTTTAATGTGTGTTTATCATGGAAATATATATAATAAAAATATAAATTAAAATTATTAAAATAAATAAATAAACATCAATGATTTTGCATGCTTGTGCTAAATTTTGATAGGTTTGAAAGTGAAAACAATATACCATTAACGTGTCATTGTTCAATAACAAAACATATCATAATAATTGGTGATAAAAAGAAAAATTAATGTACAATGATTAAGAATATAATGGATTAATATCATTATAACTTTGCTATTTGAGAATTAGGTAAGACATGAAGGAAAATTACGAAAGGCATTGAAAATGAGTTTTTATTATCAAATTGAACATGATGACTTTATAAAATAAAATAATTAATGCAAATAACATAAAAATAAATACCTTTGTTAGGCAATATAAATTGTTGATTGCTTATTCAAGGCGTGAAGATTTCTGCACAAAAAAAATAAAAACAAACAAAAAAATCGAGAGAGAGAGAGAGAGAGAGAGAGAGAGATATAGATAGATAGATATATTATAGTGTGGTGTGAGAATGAATAATGGATGATAGGTGAAGAAATATATAGAATGTAGCTTGAAGATTTTAGAATAATGCAAATAACATAAAAAGAAATATCTTTGGTATGCAATATGAATTGTTGATTGCTTATTCAAGTGGTGAAGATATCTGCACAAAAAAACGATTAATAGAGAGAGATATAGAGAGATTATAAAGTAGTGTGATGATGAATAATCGATGAGAGGTGAAGAAATATATAGAATGGAGGTTAAAGATTTTAGAATTTAGAATTTGAAATGATTGAATGATAACTGATGATACGTTTATATTTTGATATTAGTTAGTAATTAGTAATAGTAATTCGTGAGTGAAATGAATTGAGTGATTTGAGTGATATAAGATGATTATTGGTTGATTGTTGATTTTATTATGTTTACAGAATTTTAGAGTGTATATTTGCCACGTCAGCATAAGTTAACAAAACAATGACACATAATCAGGTAGGGGGGTTTGTTGTTCAAGTTGTTCTTCTTTAGTAAGTATAATGATAATGATGATTTATTTTACCAGTCTCTTATGCCTTTTCTTGCACTCTTAGATAGAATTGCATAGTCCGTGAAAAGTTTTTTCCTTCCTGATAGTTTGATGTTGGTCATTCGGACTTTTGTATAGAATAGTGATCCGAGATTTGCTGGGAGTCTGCTCTATCTGTGCTTGCTATTTGGTTGGAGTTTTTTTTCCTCAGTTGCATTTTCCTTCTCATTCATAATGCTACAATGCTATGTGTCAATATATGTATATATAAATTACAATATAATTGAAGATAAATCCCACTTTTTATTCAGTTTAATTTAATTTTACCCGTCTAAGTCTGACTCTTCTTCTTTTTCTCCCTGATCATCTATTTCCTGTGTAACTGGATTATTGCAGCATTATGAATGAGAAGGACAATGCAACTGAGGAAAAAAAAAAACTCCAACCAAGCAGCAAGCATAGAGAGAGCAGACTCCCAACAAATCTTTGTGTTGGGTGATGAATTGAGTGAGGCATATGGCGAGATCGAGATAAGTATTTTTTTTTCTTTGTTATTTTTGACTTTCACTAGGAATAGCTAAGAATTTATGATGTTCAAGAAAGGAAGGTTGATAGTTGGAGATATGAGTGGCGCGGATGAGAAGGGGCGGTGGTTGTGGAGCGAAGAAAGTGCCGGTGATGGAGCAGCAGGAAGAAAAGTGGGTGAAGAAAGAAAACAATGTGACGGGTGGAGAAGGGGTGGTAGGAAGAATGGGCAGGGCGAGTAGAGAGGAGGAGAAGGAGTGGTTACGGGAAGGAAAAGATAAGGATATGAAGAGTTTAAAGGTTTGTGGAGAAAATAGAAGAATAATCTCACAGAGGGTATAGAATTTTTTTTTTTCTTTTAATTGATAGATAAGCTCAATGTTATTTTTGCCTTTTCATGCAATAAAATTGCTTACATCATCATTTTCCGTTCATGAGGGGGGTATTTGGTAATAGTTTGGGCGATTAAAAAGGTAAATATAATTATTAAAAATCTCAAGAGCTGATTAGTAGTTTGTCCAAATATCAGGGGAAGTAAAGGTAATTCACCCAAAATAATATAAATAAGGGTGGATATACAAGAAATGATGGGTTATCATATAATTTGCAAACAACATTACTAGGTAAAACATAAATATTTATTTATATTTTAAAATAGAAGAAATATTAATTTTAATTGTGTATTGTAGTAAATATATAGGTAAAATAGTACAACATTTACATGTATTTAAAAACAAAATTAATAATTTTTAGGGGGCGTATGACAACGATTTAACAATAAGATGAAGTGAACATTTAATATTAGAATTGCGTGTATTTTGGCAACAGAATTAAGAAATGATTGGGAAGTGTCATTGTTACAGCCTTCTTTTGTACCCAAATTTAACCAAACACACCTCAAATCATTCAACCATGCTACATGTTTCACTTGTTTTGTAACCAAATATATTTACCCATTCCATTCCATCAAATAATAATAATAGTTATATTTATAATTATTTCTTAATTTTTAAAAATAATCTATTATTTATAATTTTACTTTGAAAATATAGATTAATATAATTTTATGTGAATTTTATATAAATTATATATTATTAAATAAAATTATTATTATGTGGAAACGTAATAATAATACTTGTCTCATTCAATGGTCAATGAGCAGATAAGCTTCTGACTGGTAGATTTTTATTTATATATATTTTTTTAAGTATAAAATCTCCATTTACGTGTTGTAGGAGCGTCGAGACTTGAAGAAGACATCGATTTTGAAATATTGCTAATTCTGAATCCAATCCCTTCAATAAACTCAACCAACCCTAACCCCACCGCTGTCTCGTCTATTTTGTCCTCCTTAAATCTGACATACGTCTTTCTTACATATTACTAAAATAACCAAATACTCCCTCCCTCCCCTCTCTCCTACAATAATAGTTTTATTTAAAAATTTAAATTTTATTTCACACTATTTATTCAGTTTCTATATTTATATGATTAATTATACATGATTTTTATGTAATTTATAATTAAAATATAAAATTATGAAGGGAACAAAATTTTATATAAAGGTTTCATATGAGTTATATTTTGTTTAGATATGATTTTTTTTTTTTTCTCAAAATGTCGCCACCTTATTCATGCCATTAACGTGTGTCTCAAAATGAAAATTTTTGAGCCACATGGTATATTTACGTTGATTTATGAGTGACGGCCACCAAAATTTTTGAGTTGGGAAAAGGATTCCTTCACGTACATAAATAAGTTTTGGTTTTGTTTGTTTGTTTGTTCCTGATTAGGAAGAATATATCTAAAAATTATGACACGACCATGGAGTTTATACCAAAAAACTAAAAGTTAATTGAGAATATGTATTATCCTATGAGTAGGATCTTTTGAGACAAGTCAATTTAACCAAATTACTTAAATATGGCATTAAAACTTTTAAAGTTGCGGCCTCTACTACAAGTTTGTACCTGATTCCTGACCAAAATTATCGTCAAATTGAAATGTATCATTTAATAAATAATAAGATAATATTAATTAAAAGAAAAATAATAAATATTTATAAAAATTATCGTATTAAATGATTAAAAAAGAATTTTATTAAAATATTTTATAAATATTTCATAGATGTACGGTATAATTTGACAATTATTGTAATCTGGCATCCCTCAATTTCCATCGTTGAAGAGACATAGAACAAACAAATACATTTTATCATGCACCTATTATCTCCTTGGTCTTATTTATATGACGTCAGCAAAAGAATTTTCAAATTTAAAAGAAAAAAATCAATGGGTTAGTTTTGATTTGCTTACTGCTACTAACAAACAGTCTTTTCAACAGTAATATTGTGAAAAACTAAGAGTATATCACTGGATGATAAACTCTTGGAACACATATTTGAAAAGTGTTATTCGGAAGATAATTATGAGAATATAGGTTCTAACACAGTAATTTTTTATTGTCAGAGCACAATTTATTTTTACTATATTTCTCCCCTCAAACACTTTGTTACCTTCTCTTCTTTCTTATCTTTCTAAGATCCGTGTACTTTTATGATTTACATTTTTATCTTTCTATATTATGATGGATCTCCCTTCAAAATTTTAGTAATTTTCATCCTAAAATAATAAATTAATTAGCTGCAAAATGTTATGATTATAGGGCTTCATAATTCAAACATTTTACAACTAATTAATTTATTATTTTGAGAAAAAAATTACTAAAATTTTCGAGATGATCAATCTTGATGTAGAAAGATAAAATTGTAAATCATGAAAGCGAACGGATTTTGGAAGAGATGAAGAAGAAGAGAAGGTAACAAATGTGTCTGACTAAAGAATGATAGTATAGGAAAGAAATGCAACTTGTGCTCTGATAACTAAAAATTGCTCTCGCAATATTGCCGGTCTTATCAAAATACAAAAATTTATTATGAGCAAGTATAAATTCCGTATACTACTCATCCAATTTTATATAATAATAGTTATGTTTATTGAATTAAAATGTCACAATAAATAAAATTACTTCTTTTAGGACAGGGATAGTATATTCTTTAACAACATGATTATTGTAGAAAAATGGGTTTATTTTTCTTTTTTTAAGAAAAAACATGTTTCAATGGTTTAATATGCTCCCATTAAAAAAATATAAAATTTTATTAGTTACCGTCCTAAGTTTTATCATCTACCATTCCAATTTGGACTAAAACACCATTACAATACACTCTCTTTCCCTTTTTTAAGTAAAATAACAATTTTATTAAAATTGAGACAGTAATATTTAAAACTGAGACGGTAACTAGTAATACTCAAATATATATATATATATATTTATATAGCTCAATCACTGAAAAGGTTGAAATTTATCAATATAGTTTACGTGCTAATTCATAAATATTTACAATAGGATCCGTCTGATGTCAAAAAATTAGTTTAAGTATGAAATATAGTATATACTTGAAGGGTTATCATTTAAATTTGCTACATGTAAAATTATCCTTTGGTGCGTTTTGATGCAAGGCAAAAGCAATGGGACAAAGGTAAAATAATTTTGATTGCTACGTTTTTTGGTTAGTAAAATAAAATCAAAGACAATCAAATTACTTTAATGAAGCGATCAAATTCCTTTAATAAAACAATCAAATTCTTTTAATGAATGTCCTACTAATTTACCAAACGAGTCAAAGGCGATCAGATTCCTTTAATGATTATTGAGTTAATAAAATTTCGATTGCTTTATTGCCTTTTGCCTTGCATCAAACGCCCCTTAACGTTGTATTTATAGGTAAGTTATTTAAGTTTCTCTTTGTTGTTTATAAACCAAAATAA
Organism: Knoxia roxburghii; assembly: GCA_030378225.1. Classification (NCBI taxonomy): domain Eukaryota; kingdom Viridiplantae; phylum Streptophyta; class Magnoliopsida; order Gentianales; family Rubiaceae; genus Knoxia; species Knoxia roxburghii. The sequence continues at coordinate 34,192,512 of CM059420.1, read as the reverse complement.
GTTATATTAAATCTAATAAATAACAAGAAACACACGATTGGGTTTTGAATGTTGTTGTTCCTTCATTAACATGTTGTCGTTACATATACATAAAAGAATCTCCTAAATAAGTTAAGTTGATCATAAAAATTCTAATTAATTCTATAATTTTCTAGTTTAATTACTTTGATATTATATCTAATCATATCATATTCTAGTTATGGTATTACTTTGTTATTTACAATGATGCATTGATATGATTGCGTGATTTGCTTGATTCCCATGATTGCTTAATGACATGGCTTCATCTGCTTTAATAAATATTAACTAATCTCTATTTAATTTGAAGCATAAGTTTAATCAGATTTGTACTCATAAGCCAATTTTTGAAATACATGTATAAGACCCTAATGAAATACGTCAATGCTCGTACTCTTATCCTAATTGTAACATTCCATAAATTTTGAGCTACTTATCTTTTTGGGTCTCTGACTCTGACTAACTATCATTTTCTTCATAAATTTGGGTACATATAATAGCTTAATTATTAAATGTTGTTAAAAGAAGAAAATCCCTTTGCGTGAACTTTTTGTGCATGTAATTGAGAGCCGGCGTTGAAAATTCATCCCATGATGCATTCCGTGGCGCACGTAACTACGTTCTAATGTCTGACTGTAGATACTCTAAATTTAACTTCATCAGCACGGCAATATATCAAATAGTTTTAAATATTTTTTTATTCCTTATAAAATTTGGTTCATCAAACTGATCGCTCTTAATTCTTTTTACATCACATTTAATTTCTTTTAATGAATAATAACTAAATATAATATTAAAAAAATAAAAAATATATATATATATATATTAAAAGATTAGTTTGATTGACCAAATAACAAAAGGGATGTAGCCCGATTATCTTACTTTCTTTCTGGGACATAAATGGCAGCCCAGTTCAGATTCTGATTTTCCCCAACTGCGGGGGATGATTAGAAGTTGAAATGATAACGTTGTTGTTGTTGTTGTTATGCTCCAAATACGACCAATTGTGGCGCCATCGGTGGAACCTCATGCGCTCATTTCAGAGTCACTGCATAATAACTCCAATAATTTCTTAATACATTTCAAATAATACATGCCCCGTGTTTGAATTCCAAATGTCAATTGAAGAATCAGAATGTAATTTGAAGTTGAACTAATAACATCAGACAAGAGAACGTAAAACTTGAAGTTTAAACATATTTATTTTATTAATAGTTTATATATTGAAGATATTTAAAAAGGAGAAAAGAAAAATTAATAAGCATATCAAGTACAATTATCTTTGTCTGCGCAGCCATATATGATGATCGATTAAAGCTAGTTGGTTGGGGAAAAGTCTCCACCAAAGATTCTTTGACATTACTATTTTCATTTTCTTAATTAGTGTCTTCATCTTTATTTACTTTTATTTATCTTTCTCTATAATCAAAGCACGTCATATATACAATATTAAGGGTTTGTAACGGCTCAAATATTTATTTTCCAAATTTTAGGGGGCGGGGCAAATTGTAATGTTATTTGGTTATGGATATGCTTTATTATTTTTGTCCCAACTCATGTTTGGTAAACAATAAAATAAACTTGATTATTAAATTGGTGTATTCTATTCTGAATGTGGATTGAATAACTTTTTGAGAAACTTGAACATCTTGGACTTTCATTTGGGACTAATGTTGCTAGGATTACACCATCTAATGTTGCTTAGTTTGGACTTGGCCATGTTGTGCCAAATGGACATGGTTTGGGCCACATGAATATGGACTTCGCCTCATGAGTGATAAGTAGGGTTGGCAATTCGTGTCGTGTTCGTGTTATCGTGTTCGCGTTGGAGTGTCGAGAAACCCCCAATCAAAACCCAACTCATTTAATTAATCGTTTCGAAAACTTCAACCTTAACCCGACCTGTTCATAATCGTATCGATCCAAACCTAACCCGCGTAACCCGTTTAATTGTTGATAAGTGATTTTTCGGTCCAATTTTTGCCACAGAAAAAGGAGACTGAATTTGTCTAAAACATACATGTTTATTTATAATAACACCATCTAAAATTTGAATCTATCAAATTCAAATCCATTGATTTAAATTTAACCATAACATTCTTATAAATGACATCAACATAAATTTTATCAATTTAAATTCTTCATATTACAACCAAAATCCTATTCAATCTAATCAAAATAAATAAAATCCAAAGGTAATTACGATTAAAAAATTTAAATAACAAAATACCACCATAAGAAGTCGTGTTGAATATTTGATTTGAGAATTTGGAAGTTTCCTCAATTATTAAGGTTATAAAATTTAATTTTTTAAAAAATATTTTCTTAACGGGTTCACGTGTCGACCCGTTGTGTCGACCGAAACCCGATCCACTATTTAAACGTGTCGACCCAAACCCGACCCATTTATTATACATGTCAAAAATTTTAACCCTAACCCACTTTTTTGTGTCGTATCCGTATCGGGTTATCGTGTCGTGTCAGCAATTGCCAGCCCTAATGACAAGCAAGGTAAAGGTGTTAGTATGGTCCTTACATCGTATCAAAAACTTATTTTCTTATTTTTTTATATTTTTAATTAATTAAAATTTATTAATTATCTTATTTCATACTTTTTTCTTCTCATAGTAATTTTCCATTTAGAAATTATTTTTTAATTCTACAACAATTGTCCAAATATTTTTACCATCAATAGATATCATTTTACTTTCAAAATCTAAATTAATATAACTATATCATTTTAGCATATTATGAATATGTAACATACTATACATTAATACAACGAGTAAATTCTAAAATTGATAATAAATTATAGTGAAAATTGAATTTTAGTCAGTAAGAAATTGTTTTCTCAATCATTAAATTTTATATTTTTTCACAAAATTAGTTGGAGGAGAGAGAAGAAGGAAGTGGTTGAGAGTAGATAAAGGAGGGAAGACAGAGGTAGGAGAAGAGAGGTGATGAAATTCACAAAAATAGCCCCATAGAAAATGAACTGTTAGTGGATCAACATATCATTTAAAAGGAAATGTGACAAAAAGAAAATGTAGGTGACCTCAATATATGATTTTTAAAGTAAGATAATTCAAATTGTAATTTTGTAAAACTATGATAACTAATTTTACAATTTACTTAATTTTAGAATTACCATTGTAGTTTTATACCCTGCCATTCTGATTGTTAAATTAAAATAAATAATTTCTTTATTTATTTTGAAATTAAAATAATAATTATTCTTATTAAATTAAATTAACATTTATTTTGAAATTAAAATAATAATTATTTTTATTAAATTAAATTAACATATTAAATAAAATTAATATTTTTAAATAAAAATAGTAAAAGGGCCATAAATATTTCTCGCTGCAACATACTCCCCAATAATAAGAATACAATGAAATAAATACATAGAAATTTCTTTCCAAAATAATAGTTTTAATAATAATAATCCTATGAGTTTAGTTTTTTAGACAAAATGTTTAAAATTAATAAAATTTTACTTTCAAAACAATATTTAATTACTTATATATATTTTTTTGAAGCATTTAATTACTTATATTTAATAATAGAGTTTGACTAATTAAAAGACATATATTCATTATAAAAAGTTATAAAAAAATTATAAATAATATTATTTTTTAAATTCCTTAATTTGTGTTAAGGATCACTCAGTAAATCAAGTAACTATTTTCTAAAAATAAATTTAATTTTGTTGAAGCATTTAATTACTTATATTTAATAATAGAGTTTGACTAATTAAAAGACAGATATTCATTATAAAAAGTTATAAAAAAAATTATAAATAATATTATCTTTTAAATTCCTTAATTTGTGTTAAGGATCACTCAGTAAATCAAGTAATTATTTTATAAAAATAAATTTAATTTTCAAAATTAATAATTGAATTAGATAATATATTATATTATAATTATTAGATTAGCATGGCTTGTAGACACACACATAATCAAGAAATGATCTAAATTTTTCATACAATTCGTGAATGCAATTGACCCGCCGATTTCTTAGCTAATCTTTAGTGGTTTCACTTTCTTTTCTTCACGAGAGAATCTTCCTTCTAGGCTTCGAGACATGATTAGTATTGACCACGGGTGTAATTGAGCCGAGCCGAGCCGAGCTTGAGTAGGGTCTTGCTCGAGCTCGACTCGATAAAATGAGAGGGAGCTTGACGAGCTCTCTTGCTCAGTGCTCGAGTTTGGCTCGGTAAATAATTGTCGAACTCGAGCTCAGCTCGTGACTTATCACCACGTCTTCGCGGAGTGAACCACGTCTCAAAACACTAGCACCACGTCTCAAACAACTAGCACCACGTCCAAAAACATCTACATCAAGACATGTGAATTTAAACTAATTTTTTCATAAAACATCTCACCTCGTCTCAGAACAACTATCACCACGTCCTAAAACATCTACATCCGTGCATGTGAATTTAAACAGATTTTTTTCACAAAGAAAGTCTACCACATCTCAGAACAACTAGAACCACGTCTCAAACAACTAGCACCTCGTCCAAAAACGTCTACATCCAGACATGTGAATTTAAAATGATTTTTTCACAAAACATCTCACCTCGTTTCAGAACAACTAGCACCACATCCAGAAACGTCTACTCGCATGAGTGTTAATTTAAACTGATTTTTGAGACGTGGTGCTAGTTGTTTTGGATGTGGTTCCAGTTGTTTGAGACGTGGTTCTAGTTGCTTTCTGATGTGGTTGACTGTCTCTGTGAAAAAAATCAGTTTAAATTCACACGCATGGATGTAGACATTTTTGGACGTGGTGCTAGTTGTTCTGACACGTTATTGATTATTAACCATTATTGATTATGATCAATTTGAAATGACGAAGAAAGTTGTTACACAAAATGATGGTAAGCGTTATCATGTGCCTTGTTGTATGGCATGTTAGGAACTAATTAGAAATTACAGCTTATATTCCAGTTGCTTGATTGGCCAAATTCATGTATTTCAATTGTGCCTTGAGTGAACCACGTCTCAGAACAACTAGAATCACATCTCAAACAACTAGAATCAAGTCTAAAAAAACTAGCACCACGTCTCAAAAATCAGTTTAAATTCACACGCATGAGTGTAGACGTTTTTGGACATGGTGCTAGTTGTTCTGAGACGAGATGAGATGTTTTGTGAAAAAATTATTTTAAATCACATGTCTGGATGTAGACATTTTTTGACGTGGTGCTAGTTGTTCTTAGACGTGGTAGACTAGCTCTATGAAAAAAATCAGTTTAAATTCACAAGCATGGATGTAGACATTTTTGGACGTGGTTCTAGTTGTTCTGAGACGTTCTTGATTATTACACATTCTTGATTATGATCAATTTGAAATGGCGAAGAAAGTTGTTACACAAAAGGGACAGGATGATGGTAAGCGTTATCATGTGCCTTGTTGTATGGCATGCTAGGAACTAATTAGAAATTACAGCTTATCTTCCAGTTGCTTGATTGGCCAAATTCATGTCTTTCCATTGTGCTATAAGTGAACCACGTCTCAGAACAACTAGCACCACGTCTCAAAGAAATAGAACAACGTCTAAAACAACTAGCACCAAGTCTCAAAAATCAGTTTAAATTCACACGCATGGGTGTAGACATTTTTGGACGTTTTGCTAGTTGTTCTGAGACGAGTTGAGATGTTTTGTGAAAAAATCAGTTTAAATTCACATGTCTGGATGTAGACATTTTTGGACGTGGTGCTAGTTGTTCTTAGACGAGGTAGACTTTCTTTGTCAAAAATAGTAGTTTGAATTCACACGCATGGATGAAGAAGCTTTTAGACGTGGTTCTAGTTGTTCTGAGACGTTCTTGATTATTACACATTCTTGATTTGAAATGGCGAAAAAAGTTGTTCATAAAATAGACAGGATGATGGTAAGCGTTATCATGTGCCTTGTTGTATGGAAAGCTAGGAACTAATTAGAAATTACAGCTTATCTTCCAGTTGCTTCATTGGCCAAATTCATGTCTTTCCATTGCGCCTTAAGTGAACCACGCCTCAGAACAACTAGCACCACGTCTAAAACTACTAGCACCACGTATCAAAAATTAGTTTAAATTAACACGTATGGGTGTAGACATTTTTGCACGTTTTGCTAGTTGTTTTGAGACGAGGTGAGAAATTTTGTGAAAAAATCAGTTTATATTCTCATGTCTGGATGTAGACGTTTTTGGACGTGGTGCTAGGTGCTTGAGACGTGGTGCTAGTTGTTCTTAGATGTGGTAGATTGTCTGTGTGAAAAAAATCAGGTTAAATTCACACGCATGAAAGTAGAAGTTTTTGGACGTGGTGCTAGTTGTTCTGAGATCTTCTTGATTATTACACATTCTTGATTATGATCAATTTGAAATAGCGAAGAAAGTTCTTACACAAAAGGGACAGGATGATGGTAAGCGTTATCATGTGCCTTGTTGTATGGCATGCTAGGAACTAATTAGAAATTACGGCTTATCTTCCAGTTGCTTGATTGGCCAAATTCATGTATTTCCTTTATACCTTAAGTGAACCACGTCTAAAAATAACTAGCACCACGTCTCAAACAATTAGAACCACGTCTAAAACAACTAGCACGACGTCTCAAAAATCAGTTTAAATTCACACGCAAGGATGTAGACGTTTTTGGACGTGGTGCTAGTTGTTCTGAGACATTCTTGATTATTACACATTCTTGATTATAATCAATTTGAAATGGCGAAAAAAGTTGTTACACAAAAGAGACTGGATGATGGTAAGCAATATCATGTGCCTTCTTGTATGGCATGCTAGGAACTAATTAGAAATTACAGCTTATCTTCCAATTGCTTGATTGGGCAAATTCATGTCTTTCCTTTGTGCCTTAAGTGAACCACGTCCCAAAACAACTAGCACCGCGTCTCAAACAACTAGAACCACGTCTAAAACAACTAGCACCACTTCTCAAAAATCAGTTTAAATTCACACGCTTGGGTGTAGATGTTTTTAGACGTTGTGCTAGTTGTTCTTAGACGAGGTGAGATGTTTTCTGAAAAAATCATTTTAAATTCACATATCAGGATGTAGATGTTTTTGGACATGGTGCTAGTTATTTGAGACGTGGGGATAGTTGTTCTTAGACGTGGTAGACTGTCTTCGTGGAAAAAATCAGTGTAAATTCACACGCATGGATGTAGACATTTTTGGACATGGTGCTACTTGTTCGCAGACGTTTTTTATTATTAAACATTCTTGATTATGATCAATTTGAAATGGCGAAGAAAGTTCTTATAGAAAAGATTCAGGATGATGGTATGCGTTATCAACTGCCTGTTGTATGGCATGCTAGGAACTAATTAGAAATTACAGCTTATCTTGCAGTTGCTTCATTGGCCAAATTCATGTCTTTCCATTGCGCCTTAAGTGAACCACGCCTCAGAACAACTAGCACCACGTCTAAAACTACTAGCACCACGTCTCAAAAATCAGTTTAAATTAACACGCATGGGTGTAGACATATTTGCACGTTTTGCTAGTTTTTTGAGGCAAGGTGAGAAATTTTGTGAAAAAATCAGTTTATATTCTCATGTCTGGATGTAGACGTTTTTGGACGTGGTGCTAGTTGTTCTTAGACGTGGTAGATTGTCTGTCTGAAAAAAATCAGGTTAAATTCACACGCATGAATGTAGAAGTTTTTGGACGTGGTGCTAGTTGTTCTGAGACGTTCTTGATTATTACACATTCTTGATTATGATCAATTTGAAATAGCAAAGAAAGTTCTTACACAAAAGGGACAGGATGATGGTAAGCGTTAACTTGTGCCTTCTTGTATGGCATGCTAGGAACTAACTAGAAATTACAGCTTATCTTCCAGTTGCTTGATTGGCAAAATTCATGTATTTCCTTTGTACCTTAAGTGAACCACGTCTAAAAACAACTAGCACCACGTCTCAAAAAACTAGAACCACGTATAAAACAACTAGCACGACGTCTCAAAAATCAGTTTAAATTCACACGCTTGGGTGTAAATGTTTTTAGACGTTGTGTCAGTTGTTCTGAGACAATGTGAGATGTTTTGTGAAAAAATCAGTTTATATTCTCATGTCTGGATGTAGACGTTATTGGACATTGTGCTAGTTATTTAAGACGTGTTTCAAGTTGTTCTTAGACGTGGTAGACTGTCTTTGTGAAAAAAATCAGTTTAAATACACACGCAAGGATGTAGATATTTTTGGACTTGGTGTTAGTTGTTCTGAGACATTCTTGATTATTACACATTCTTGATTATAATCAATTTGAAATGGCGAAAAAACTTGTTACACAAAAGAGACTGGATGATGGTAAGCAATATCTTGTGCCTTCTTGTATGGCATGCTAGGAACTAATTAGAAATTACAGCTTATCTTTCAGTTGCTTGATTGGCCAAATTCATGTCTTTCCTTTGTGCCTTAAGTGAACCACGTCTCAAAACAACTAGCACTACATCTCAAACAACTAGAACCACGTCTAAAACAACCAGCACCACGTCTCAAAAATAAGTTTACATTCACACGCTTGGGTGTAGATTATTTTAGACGTTGTGCTAGTTGTTCTGAGACGAGGTGAGATGTTTTCTGAAAAAAATCATTTTAAATTCACATGTCTGGATGTAGATGTTTTTGGACATGGTGCTAGTTATTTGAGACGTGGGGATAGTTGTTCTTAGACGTGGTAGACTGTCTTCGTGGAAAAAATCAGTTTAAATTCACAAGCATGGGTGTAGACGTTTTTGGACATTGTGCCAGTTGTTCCGAGACAAGGTGAGATGTTTTGTGAAAAAATCAGTTTATATTCTCATGCCTGGATGTAGACGTTATTGGACGTTGTGCTAGTTGTTTAAGACGTGTTTCAAGTTGTTCTTAGACGTGGTAGACTGTCTTTGTGAAAAAAATCAGTTTAAATTCACACGCAAGGATGTAGACATTTTTGGACGTGGTGCTAGTTGTTCTGAGACATTCTTGATTATTACACATTCTGAATTATAATCAATTTGAAATGGCGAATAAAGTTGTTACACAAAAGAGACTGGATGATGGTAAGCAATATCTTGTGCCTTCTTGTATGGTATGCTAGGACTAATTAGAAATTACAGCTTATCTTCTAGTTGCTTGATTGGCCAAATTCATGTCTTTCCTTTGTGCCTTAAGTGAACCACGTCTCAAAACAACTAGCACCACGTCTTAAACAACTAGAACCACGTCTAAAACAACTAGCACCACGTCTCAAAAATCAGTTTAAATTCACACGCTTGGGTGTAGATGTTTTTAGACGTTGTGCAAGTTGTTCTGAGATGAGGTGAGATGTTTTCTGAAAAAATCATTTTAAATTCACATGTCTGGATGTAGATGTTTTTGGACATGGTGCTAGTTATTTGAGACGTGGGGATAGTTGTTCTTAGACGTGGTAGACTGTCTTCGTGGAAAAAATCAGTTTAAATTCACACGCATGGATGTAGACCTTTTTGGACATGGTGCTACTTGTTCTGAGACATTTTTTATTATTAAACATTCTTGATTATGATCAATTTGAAATGGCGAAGAATGTTGTAACAGAAAAGAGACAGGATGATGGTATGCGTTATCAAGTGCTTGTTGTATGGCATGCTAGGAACTAATTAGAAATTATAGATTATCTTGCAGTTGCTTCATTGGCCAAATTCATGTCTTTCCATTGCGCCTTAAGTGAACCACGTCTCAGAACAACTAGCACCACGTCTAAAACTACTAGCACCACGTCTGAAAAATCAGTTTAAATTAACACGCATGGGTGTAGACATTTTTTCACGTTTTGCTAGTTGTTTTGAGACAAGGTGAGAAATTTTTTGAAAAAATCAGTTTATATTCTCATGTCTGGATGTAGACGTTTTTGGACGTGGTGCTAGGTGCTTGAGACGTGGTGCTAGTTGTTCTTAGACGTGGTAGATTGTCTGTCTGAAAAAAATTAGGTTAAATTCACACACATGAATGTAGAAGTTTTTGGATGGTGGTGCTAGTTGTTCTGAGACGTTCTTGATTATTACACATTCTTGATTATGATCAATTTGAAATAGCAAAAAAAGTTCTTCCACAAAAGGGACAGGATGATGGCAAGCGTTATCATGTGCCTTGTTGTATGGCATGCTAGGAACTAATTAGAAATTACGGCTTATCTTCCAGTTGCTTGATTGGCAAAATTCATGTATTTCCTTTGTACCTTAAGTGAACCACGTCTAAAAACAACTAGCACCACGTCTCAAAAAACTAGAACCACGTCTCAAAAATTAGTTTAAATTCACACCCAAGGGTGTAGATGTTTTTCGACGTGGTGCTAGTTGTTCTGAGACGATGTGAGATGTTTTTTGAAAAAATCAGTTTAAATTCAGGTGTTTGGATGTAGACGTTTTAGGACGTGGTGCTAGTTGTTTGAGCTGTGGTGATAGTTGTTCTTGGACGTGGTAGACTGTCTTTGTGAAATAATCAGTTTAAATTCACATATATGGATGTAGACATTTTTGGACGTGGTGCTAGTTGTTCTGAGGCGTTCTTGATTATTACACATTCTTGATTATGATCAATTTGAAATGGCGAAGAAAGTTGTTACACAAAAGGGACAGGATAATGGTAAGCGTTATCTTGTGCCTAGTTGTATGGCATGCTAGGAACTAATTAGAAATTACAGCTTATCTTCCAGTTGCTTGATTGGCCAAATTCATGTTGTTCCATTGTGCCATACGTGAACCGCGTTTCAGAACAACTAGCACCATGTCTCAAACAACTAGCACCACGTCTAAAACTACTTGCACCAATCCTCAAAAATCAGTTTAAATTAGCACGCATGGGTGTAGATGTTTTTGGATGTTTTGCTAGTTGTTCTGAGACGAGGTGAGATATTTCGTGAAAAAATCAGATTAAATTCACATGTCTGGATCTAGACGTTTTTGGACGTAGTGCTAGTTGTTTGAGACGTGGTGATAGTTGTTCTTAGACGTGGTAGACTGTCTTTGTGAAAAAAATCAGTTTAAATTCACACGCATGGATGTAGACATTTTTGGACGTGGTGCTAGTTGTTCTGAGACGTTTTTTATTATTACACATTCTTGATTATGATCAATTTGAAATGGCAAAAAAAGTTTTTACACAATAGAGACAGGATGATGGTAAGCGTTATCATGTGCCTTATTGTATGGCTTGATAGGAATTAATTAGAAATTACATCTTATCTTCCAGTTACTTGATTGGCCAAATTCATGTCTTTTCTTTGTGCCTTAAGTGAACCACGTCTCAAAACAACTACCACCACGTCTCAAACAACTAGAACCACGTCTAAAACAACTAGCATAACGTCTCAAAAATTAGTTTAAATTCACACGCTTGGGTGTAGATGTTTTTAGACTTTGTGCTAGTTTTTCTTAGACGAGGTGAGATGTTTTCTGAAAAAATCATTTTAAATTCACATGTCTGGATGTAGATGTTTTTGGACATGGTGCTAGTTATTTGAGACGTGGGGATAGTTGTTCTTAGACGTGGTAGACTGTCTTCGTGGAAAAAATCAGTGTAAATTCACACGCATGGATGTAGACGTTTTTGGACATGGTGCTACTTGTTCTCAGACGGTTTTTATTATTAAACATTCTTGATTATGATCAATTTGAAATGGCGAAGAAAGTTCTTACAGAAAAGAGACAGGATGATGGTATGCGTTATCAAGTGCCTGTTGTATGACATGCTAGGAACTAATTACAAATTACAGCTTATCTTGCAGTTGCTTCATTGGCCAAATTCATGTCCTTCCATTGCGCCTTAAGTGAACCACGTCTCAGAACAACTAGCACCATATCTAAAACTACTAGCACCACGTCTCAAAAATCAGTTTAAATTAACATGCATGGGTGTAGACATTTTTGCACGTTTTGCTAGTTGTTTTGAGACGATGTGAGAAATTTTGTGAAAAAATCAGTTTATATTCTCATGTCTGGATGTAGACATTTTTGGACGTGGTGCTAGATGCTTGAGACGTGGTGCTAGTTGTTCTTAGACGTGGTAGATTGTCTGTGTGAAAAAAATCAGGCTAAATTCACACGCATGAATGTAGAAGTTTTTGGACGTGGTGCTAGTTGTTCTGAGACGTTCTTGATTATTACACATTCTTGATTATGATCAATTTGAAATAGCGAAGAAAGTTCTTCCACAAAAGGGACAGGATGATGGTAAGCGTTATCATGTGCCTTGTTGTATGGCATGCTAGGAACTAATTAGAAATTACGGCTTATCTTCCAGTTACTTGATTGGCCAAATTCATGTATTTCCTTTGTACCTTAAGTGAACCACGTCTAAAAACAACTAGCACCACGTCTCAAACAACTAGAACCACGTCTAAAAAAACTAGCACGACGTCTCAAAAATCAGTTTAAATTCACAAGCATGGGTGTAGACGTTTTTGGACGTTGTGCCAGTTGTTCTGAGACAATGTGAGATGTTTTGTGAAAAAATCAGTTTATATTCTCATGCCTGGATGTAGACGTTATTGGACGTTGTGCTAGTTGTTTAAGACGTGTTTCAAGTTGTTCTTAGACGTGGTAGACTGTCTTTGTGAAAAAAATCAGTTTAAATTCACACGCAAAGATGTAGACATTTTTAGACGTGGTGCTAGTTGTTCTGTGACATTCTTGATTATTACACATTCTTGATTATAATCAATTTGAAATAGTGAAAACAGTTGTTACACAAAAGAGACTGGATGATGGTAAGCAATATCTTGTGCCTTCTTGTATGGCATGCTAGGAACTAATTAGAAATTACAGCTTATCTTCCAGTTGCTTGATTGGCCAAATTCATGTCTTTCCTTTGTGCCTTAAGTGAACCACGTCTTAAAACAACTAGCACCACGTCTCAAAAATCAGTTTAAATTCACACGCTTGGGTGTAGATGTTTTTAGACGTTGTGCTAGTTGTTCTTAGACGAGGTGAGATGTTTTCTGAAAAAATCATTTTAAATTCACATGTCTGGATGTAGATGTTTTTGGACATGGTGCTAGTTATTTGAGACGTGGGGATAGTTGTTCTTAGACGTGGTAGACTTTCTTCGTGGAAAAAATCCGTTTAAATTCACACGCATGGATATAGACGTTTTTGGACATGGTGATACTTGTTCTCAGACATTTTTTATTATTAAACATTCTTGATTATGATCAATTTGAAATGGCGAAGAAAGTTCTTACAGAAAAGAGACAGGATGATGGTATGCGTTATCAAGTGCCTGTTGTATGACATGCTAGGAACTAATTACAAATTACAGCTTATCTTGCAGTTGCTTCATTGGCCAAATTCATGTCCTTCTATTGCGCCTTAAGTGAACCACGTCTCAGAACACGTAGCACCATATCTAAAACTACTAGCACCACGTCTCAAAAATCAGTTTAAATTAACAAGCATGGGTGTAGACATTTTTGCACGTTTTGCTAGTTGTTTTGAGACGAGGTGAGAAATTTTGTGAAAAAATTAGTTTATATTCTCATGTCTGGATGTACACATTTTTGGACGTGGTGCTAGATGCTTGAGACGTGGTGCTAGTTGTTCTTAGACGTGGTAGATTGTCTGTGTGAAAAAAATCAGGTTAAATTCACACGCATGAATGTAGAAGTTTTTGGACGTGGTGCTAGTTGTTCTGAGACGTTCTTGATTATTACACATTCTTGATTATGATCAATTTGAAATAGGGAAGAAAGTTCTTCCACAAAAGGGACAGGATGATGGTAAGCGTTATCATGTGCCTTGTTGTATGGCATGCTAGGAACTAATTAGAAATTACGGCTTATCTTCCAGTTACTTGATTGGCCAAATTCATGTTTTTCCTTTGTACCTTAAGTGAACCACGTCTAAAAACAACTAGCACCACGTCTCAAACAACTAGAACCACGTCTAAAACAACTAGCACGACGTCTCAAAAATCAGTTTAAATTCACAAGCATGGGTGTAGACGTTTTCGGACGTTGTGCCAGTTGTGCTGAGACAATGTGAGATGTTTTGTGAAAAAATCAGTTTATATTCTCATGCCTGGATGTAGACGTTATTGGACGTTGTGCTAGTTGTTTAAGACGTGTTTCAAGTTGTTCTTAGACGTGGTAGACTGTCTTTGTGAAGAAAATCAGTTTAAATTCACACGCAAGGATGTAGGCATTTTTGGACATGGTGCTAGTTGTTCTGAGACATTCTTGATTATAATCAATTTGAAATAGCGAAAAAAGTTGTTACACAAAAGAGACTGGATGATGGTAAGCAATATCTTGTGCCTTCTTGTATCGCATGCTAGGAACTAATTAGAAATTACAGCTTACCTTCCAGTTGCTTGATTGGCCAAATTCATGTCTTTCCTTTGTGCCTTAAGTGAACCACGTCTCAAAATAACTAGCACCACGTCTCAAAAATCAGTTTAAATTCACACGCTTGGGTGTAGATGTTTTTAGACGTTGTGCTAGTTGTTCTGAGACGAGGTGAGATGTTTTCTGAAAAAATCATTTTAAATTCACATGTCTGGATGTAGATGTTTTTGGACATGGGGCTAGTTATTTGAGACGTGGGGATAGTTGTTCTTAGACGTGGTAGACTTTCTTCGTGGAAAAAATCAGTTTAAATTCACACGCATGGATATAGACGTTTTTGGACATGGTGCTACTTGTTCTGAGACGTTTTTTATTATTAAACATTCTTGATTATGATCAATTTGAAATGGCGAAGAAAGTTGTTACAGAAAAGAAACAGGATGATGGTATGCGTTATCATGTGCCTGTTGTATGGCATGCTAGGAACTACTTAGAAATTACAGCTTATTTTCCAGTTGCTTGATTGGCCAAATTCATGTCTTTCCGTTGTGCCTTAAGTGAACCACGTCTAAAAACAACTAGCACCACGTCTCAAACAACTAGAACCACGTCTAAAAGAACTAGCACCACATCTCAAAAATCAGTTTAAATTCACACGCTTGGGTGTAGATGTTTTTAGCCATAGTGCTAGTTGTTCTGAGACGAGGTGAGATGTTTTCTGAAAAAATCATTTTAAATTCACATGTCTGGATGTAGATATTTTTGGACATGGTGCTAGTTATTTGAGACGTGGGGATAGTTGTTCTTAGACGTGGTAGACTGTCTTCGTGGAAAAAATCAGTTTAAATTCACACGCATGGATGTAGACGTTTTTGGACATGGTGCTACTTGTTCTGAGACGTTTTTTATTATTAAACATTCTTGATTATGATCAATTTGAAATGGCGAAGAAAGTTGTTACAGAAAAGAGACAGGATGATGGTATGCGTTATCATGTGCCTGTTGTATGGCATGCTAGGAACTAATTAGAAATTACAGCTTATCTTGTAGTTGCTTCATTGGCCAAATTCATGTCTTTCCATTGCGCCTTAAGTGAACCACGTCTCAGAACAACTAGCACCACGTCTAAAACTACTAGCACCACGTCTCAAAAATCAGTTTAAATTAACACGCATGGGTGTAGACATTTTTGCACGTTTTGCTAGTTGTTTTGAGGCGAGGTGAGAAATTTTGTGAAAAAATCAGATTATATTCTCATGTCTGAATGTAGACGTTTTTGGACGTGGTGCTAGGTGCTTGAGACGTGGTGCCAGTTGTTCTTAGACGTGGTAGATTGTCTGTGTGAAAAAAATCAGGTTAAATTCACACGCATGAATGTAGAAGTTTTTGGACGTGGTGCTAGTTGTTCTGAGACATTCTTGATTATTACACATTCTTGATTATGATCAATTTGAAATAGCGAAGAAAGTTCTTCCACAAAAAGGACAGGATGATGGTAAGCGTTATCATGTGCCTTGTTGTATGGCATGCTAGGAACTAATTAGAAATTACGGCTTATCTTCCAGTTGCTTGATTGGCCAAATTCATGTATTTCCTTTGTACCTTAAGTGAACCACGACTAAAAACAACTAACACCACGTCTCAAACAACTAGAACCACGTCTAAAACAACTAGGACGACGTCTCAAAAATCAGTTTAAATTCACAAACATGGGTGTAGACGTTTTATGACGTTGTGCCAGTTGTTCTGAGACAAGGTGAGATGTTTTGTGAAAAAATCAGTTTATATTCTCATGCCTGGATGTAGACGTTATTGGACGTTGTGCTAGTTATTTAAGACGTGTTTCAAGTTGTTCTTAGACGTGGTAGACTGGCTTTGTGAAAAAAATCAGTTTAAATTCACACGCAAGGATGTAGACATTTTTGGACGTGTTGCCAGTTGTTCTGAGACATTCTTGATTATTACACATTCTCGATTATAATCAATTTGAAATGGCGAAAAAAGTTGTTACACAAAAGAGACTGGATGATGGTAAGCAATATCTTGTGCCTTCTTGTATGACATGCTATGAACTAAT
This sequence comes from Knoxia roxburghii, assembly GCA_030378225.1. Taxonomy (NCBI): domain Eukaryota; kingdom Viridiplantae; phylum Streptophyta; class Magnoliopsida; order Gentianales; family Rubiaceae; genus Knoxia; species Knoxia roxburghii. Next base: position 34,176,098 of record CM059420.1, on the reverse strand, counting down.
TAGAAATTACAGCTTATCTTCCAGTTGCTTGATTGGCCAAATTCATGTCTTTCCTTTGTGCCTTAAGTGAACCACGTCTCAAAACAACTAGCACCACGTCTCAAACAACTAGAACCACGTCTAAAACAACTAGCACCACGTCTAAAAAATCAGTTTAAATTAACACGCTTGGGTGTAGATGTTTTTAGACGTTGTACTAGTTGTTCTGAGACGAGTTGAGATGTTTTATGAAAAAATCATTTTAAATTAACATGTCTGGATGTAGATGTTTTTGGACATGGTGCTAGTTATTTGAGACGTGGGGATAGTTGTTCTTAGACGTGGTAGACTCTCTTCGTCTAAAAAATCAGTTTAAATTCACACGCACGGATGTAGACGTTTTTGGACATGGTGCTACTTGTTCTGAGACGTTTTTTATTATTAAACATTCTTGATTATGATCAATTTGAAATGGCGAAGAAAGTTGTTACAGAAATGAGACAGGATGATGGTATGCGTTATCAAGTGCCTGTTGTATGGCATGCTAGGAACTAATTAGAAATTACAGATTATCTTGCAGTTGCTTCATTGGCCAAATTCATGTCTTTCCATAGCGCCTTAAGTGAACCACGTCTCAGAACAACTAGCACCACGTCTAAAACTACGAGCATCACGTCTCAAAAATCAGTTTAAATTAACACGCATGGGTGTAGACATTTTTGCACGTTTTGCTATTTGTTTTGAGACGAGGTGAGAAATTTTGTGAAAAAATCAGTTTATATTCTCATGTCTGGATGTAGACGGTTTTGGACATGGTGCTAGGTGCTTGAGACGTGGTGCTAGTTGTTCTTAGACGTGGTAGATTGTCTGTGTGAAAAAATCAGGTTAAATTCAGACGCATGAATGTAGAAGTTTTTGGACGTGGTGCTAGTTGTTCTGAGACGTTCTTGATTATTACACATTCTTGATTATGATCAATTTGAAATAGCGAAGAAAGTTCTTACACAAAAGGGACAGGATGATGGTAAGCGTTATCATGTGCCTTGTTGTATGGCATGCTAGGAACTAATTAGAAATTACGGCTTATCTTCCAGTTGCTTGATTGACCAAATTCATGTCTTTCCTTTGTGCCTTAAGTGATCCACATCTCAAAACAACTAGCATCACGTCCCAAACAACTAGAACCACGTATAAAACAACTTGCAACACGTCTCAAAAATCAGTTTATATTCACACCCAAGGGTGTAGATATTTTTGGACGTGGTGCTAGTTGTTCTTAGACGATGTGAGATGTTTTGTGAAAAAATCAGTTTAAATTCATATGTCTGGATGTAGACTTTTTTGGACGTGGTGCTAGTTGTTTGAGAGGTGGTGATAGTTGTTTTTAGACGTGGTAGACTATCTTTGCGAAAAAAATCCGTTTAAATTCACACGCATGGATGTAGATGTTTTTGGATGAGTTGCTAGTTGTTCTGAGACGTTCTTAGTTATTACACATTCTTGATTATGGTCAATTTGAAGCGAAGAAAGTTGTTCCACAAAAGAGACTGGATGATGGTAAGCGTTATCATGTGCCTTGTTGTATGGCATGCTAGAACCTAATTAGAAATTACAACATATCTTCCAGTTGCTTGATTGGCCAAATATATATCTTCCCTTTGTGCCTTAAATGAACTACGTCTCAAACAACTAGACCACGTCTTAAACAACTAGAACCACGTCTCAAAAATTAGTTTAAATTTACACCCAAGGGTGTAGATGTTTTTCGACGTGGTGCTAGTTGTTCTGAGATGATGTGAGATGTTTTTTGAAAAAATCAGTTTAAATTCAGGTGTCTGGATGTAGACGTTTTTGGACGTGGTGATAGTTGTTCTTAGACGTGATAGACTGTCTTTGTGAAATAATCAGTTTAAATTCACATATATGGATGTAGACATTTTTGGACGTGGTGCTAGTTGTTCTGAGGCGTTCTTGATTATTACACATTCTTGATTATGATCAATTTGAAATGCGAAGAAAGTTGTTACACAAAAGGGACAGGATAATGGTAAGCGTTATCTTGTGCCTAGTTGTATGGCATGCTAGGAACTAATTAGAAATTACAGCTTATCTTCCAGTTGTTTGATTGGCCAAATTCATGTCTTTCCATTGTGCCATAAGTGAACCGCGTTTCAGAACAACTAGCACCACGTCTCAAACAACTAGCACCACGTCTAAAACTACTTACACCAATCCTAAAAAATCAGTTTAAATTAGCACGCATGGGTGTAGATGTTTTTGGATGTTTTGCTAGTTGTTCTGAGACGAGGTGAGATATTTCGTGAAAAAATCAGTTTAAATTCACATGTCTGGATGTAGACGTTTTTGGACTTGGTGCTAGTTGTTTGAGACGTGGTGATAGTTGTTCGTAGACGTGGTAGACTGTCTTTGTGAAAAAAATCAGTTTAAATTCACACGCATGGATGTAGACATTTTTGGACGTGGTGCTAGTTGTTCTGAGACGTTTTTTATTATTACACATTCTTGATTATGATCAATTTGAAATGGCAAAAAAAGTTGTTACACAATAGAGACAGGATGATGGTAAGCGTTATCATGTGCCTTATTGTATGGCTTGCTAGGAATTAATTAGAAATTACAGCTTATCTTCCAGTTGCTTGATTGGCCAAATTCATGTCTTTCCTTTGTGCCTTAAGTGAACCACATCTCAAAACAACTAGCATCACGTCCCAAACAACTAGAACCATGTCTAAAACAACTAGCACCACGTCTCAAAAATCAGTTTAAATTAGCACGCATGGGTGTAGATGTTTTTGGATGTTTTTCTAGTTGTTCTGAGACGAGGTGAGATATTTCGTGAAAAAATCAGTTTAAATTCACATGTCTGGATGTAGACGTTTTTGGACGTGGTGCTAGTTGTTTGAGACGTGGTGATAGTTGTTCGTAGACGTGGTAGACTGTCTTTGTGCAAAAAATCAGTTTAAATTCACACGCATGGATGTAGATATTTTTGGACGTGGTGCCAGTTTTTCTGAGAAATTTTTGATTATTACACATTATTGATTATGATCAATTTGAAATGGCAAAAAAAGTTGTTACACAAAAGAGACAAGATGATGGTAAGCGTTATCATGTGGCTTGTTGTGTGGCATGCTAGGAACTAATTAGAAATTACAGTTATCTTCCAGTTGCTTGATTGGCCAAATTCATGTCTTTCCTTTGTGCCTTAAGTGAACCCCGTCTCAGAACAACTAGAACCCCGTCTCTAACAACTAGCACCACGTCTAAACCTACTAGCACGAAGTCTCAAAGATCTGTTTAAATTAACACGCATGGGTGTAGATGTTTTTGGATGTTTTGCTAGTTGTTCTGAGATGAGGTGAGATATTTTGTGAAAAAATCAGTTTAAATTCACATGTCTGGATGTAGACATTTTTCGACGTGGTGCTAGTTACTTGTGATGTGGTGCTAGTTGTTCTTACACGTGGTAGACTATCGATGTGAAAAAAATCAGTTTAAATTCACATGCATGGATGTAGACTTTTTAAACATCGTTCTACTTGATCTGAGACGTTTTTGATTATTACACATTCTTGATTATGATCAATTTGAAATGCCAATGAAAGTTGTTACACAAAAGAGACAGGATGATGGTAAGCGTTATCATGTGCCTTGTTGTATGACATGCTAGGAACTAATTAGAAATTACAGCTTATCTTCCAGTTGCTTGATTGGCCAAATTCATGTCTTTCCAATGTGCCTTAAGTGAACCACGTCTCAGAACAACTAGCACCACATCTAAAACTACTTGCACCACGTCTCAAAAATCATTTTAAATTAACACGCATGGTTGTAGATGTTTTTGGATGTTTTGCTAGTTGTTCTGTGACGAGGTGAGATATTTCGTGAAAAAATCAGTTTAAATTCACATGTCTGGATGTAGATATTTTTGGACGTGGTGCTAGTTGTTTGAGACGTGGTGATAGTTGTTCTTAGACGTGTTAGACTGTATTTGTGAAAAAAATCAGTTTAAATTCACACGCATGGATGTAGACATTTTTGGACGTGGTGCTAGTTGTTCTGAGACGTTTTTTATTATTACACATTCTTGATTATGATCAATTTGAAATGGCAAAAAAAGTTGTTACACAATACAGACAGGGTGACGGTAAGCGTTATCATGTGCCTTGTTGTATGGCATGCTAGGAACTAATTAGAAATTACAGCTTATCTTCCAGTTGCTTGATTGGCCAAATTCATGTCTTTCCTTTGTGCCTTAAGTGATCCACATCTCAAAACAACAAGCATCACGTCCCAAACAACTAGAACCACGTATAAAACAACTTGCAACACGTCTCAAAAATCAGTTTAAATTCACACCCAAGGGTGTAGACATTTTTGGACGTGGTGCTAGTTGTTCTTAGACGATGTGAGATGTTTTGTGAAAAAATCAGTTTAAATTCATATGTCTGGATGTAGACTTTTTTGGACGTGGTGCTAGTTGTTTGAGAGGTGGTGATAGTTGTTTTTAGACGTGGTAGACTATCTTTGCGAAAAAAATCCGTTTAAATTCACACGCATGGATGTAGATGTTTTTGGATGAGTTGCTAGTTGTTCTGATACGTTCTTGGTTATTACACATTCTTGATTATGATCAATTTGAAATAGCGAAGAAAGTTGTTCCACAAAAGAGACTGGATGAGGGTAAGCGTTATCATGTGCCTTGTTGTATGGCATGCTATAACCTATTTAGAAATTACAACATATCTTCCAGTTGCTTGATTGGCCAAATATATGTCTTCCCTTTGTGTCTTAAATGAACTACGTCTCAAACAACTAGACCACGTCTTAAACAACTAGAACCACGTCTCAAAAATTAGTTTAAATTTACACCCAAGGGTGTAGATGTTTTTCGACGTGGTGCTAGTTGTTCTGAGATGATGTGAGATGTTTTTTGAAAAAATCAGTTTAAATTCAGGTGTCTGGATGTAGACGTTTTTGGACGTGGTGATAGTTGTTCTTAGACGTGATAGACTGTCTTTGTGAAATAATCAGTTTAAATTCACATATATGGATGTAGACATTTTTGGACGTGGTGCTAGTTGTTCTGAGGCGTTCTTGATTATTACACATTCTTGATTATGATCAATTTGAAATGCGAAGAAAGATGTTACACAAAAGGGACAGGATAATGGTAAGCGTTATCTTGTGCCTAGTTGTATGGCATGCTAGGAACTAATTAGAAATTACAGCTTATCTTCCAGTTGCTTGATTGGCCAAATTCATGTCTTTCCATTGTGCCATAAGTGAACCGCGTTTCAGAACAACTAGCACCACGTCTCAAACAACTAGCACCACGTCTAAAACTACTTGCACCAATCCTCAAAAATCAGTTTAAATTAGCACGCATGGGTGTAGATGTTTTTGGATGTTTTGCTAGTTGTTCTGAGACGAGGTGAGATATTTCGTGAAAAAATCAGTTTAAATTCACATGTCTGGATGTAGACGTTTTTGGACTTGGTGCTAGTTGTTTGAGACGTGGTGATAGTTGTTCGTAGACGTGGTAGACTGTCTTTGTGAAAAAAAATCAGTTTAAATTCACACGCATGGATGTAGACATTTTTGGACGTGGTGCTAGTAGTTCTGAGACGTTTTTTATTATTACACATTCTTGATTATGATCAATTTGAAATGGCAAAAAAAGTTGTTACACAATAGAGACAGGATGATGGTAAGCGTTATCATGTGCCTTATTGTATGGCTTGCTAGGAATTAATTAGAAATTACAGCTTATCTTCCAGTTGCTTGATTGGCCAAATTCATGTCTTTCCTTTGTGCCTTAAGTGAACCACATCTCAAAACAACTAGCATCACGTCCCAAACAACTAGAACCATGTCTAAAACAACTAGCACCACGTCTCAAAAATCAGTTTAAATTAGCACGCATGGGTGTAGATGTTTTTGGATGTTTTTCTAGTTGTTCTGAGACGAGGTGAGATATTTCGTGAAAAAATCAGTTTAAATTCACATGTCTGGATGTAGACGTTTTTGGACGTGGTGCTAGTTGTTTGAGACGTGGTGATAGTTGTTCGTAGACGTGGTAGACTGTCTTTGTGCAAAAAATCAGTTTAAATTCACACGCATGGATGTAGATGTTTTTGGACGTGGTGCCAGTTTTTCTGAGAAATTTTTGATTATTACACATTATTGATTATGATCAATTTGAAATGGCAAAAAAAGTTGTTACACAAAAGAGACAAGATGATGGTAAGCGTTATCATGTGGCTTGTTGTGTGGCATGCTAGGAACTAATTAGAAATTACAGTTATCTTCCAGTTGCTTGATTGGCCAAATTCATGTCTTTCCTTTGTGCCTTAAGTGAACCACGTCTCAGAACAACTAGAACCCCGTCTCTAACAACTAGCACCACGTCTAAACCTACTAGCACGAAGTCTCAAAAATCTGTTTAAATTAACACGCATGGGTGTAGATGTTTTTGGATGTTTTGCTAGTTGTTCGGAGACGAGGTGAGATATTTTGTGAAAAAATCAGTTTAAATTCACATGTCTGGATGTAGACATTTTTCGACGTGGTGCTAGTTACTTGAGATGTGGTGCTAGTTGTTCTTACACGTGCTAGACTGTCGATGTGAAAAAAATCAGTTTAAATTCACATGCATGGATGTAGACTTTTTAAACGTCGTTCTACTTGATCTGAGACGTTTTTGATTATTACACATTCTTGATTATGATCAATTTGAAATGCCAAAGAAAGTTGTTACACAAAAGAGACATGATGATGGTAAGCGTTATCATGTGCCTTGTTGTATGACATGCTAGGAACTAATTAGAAATTACAGCTTATCTTCCAGTTGCTTGATTGGCCAAATTCATGTCTTTCCTTTGTGCCTTAAGTGATCCACATCTCAAAACAACAAGCATCACGTCCCAAACAACTAGAACCACGTCTAAAACAACTTGCACCACGTCTCAAAAATAGTTTAAATTCACACCCAAGGGTGTAGACATTTTGGGACATGGTGCTAGTTGTTCATAGACGATGTGAGATGTTTTGTGAAAAAATCAGTTTAAATTCAGATGTCTGGATGTAGACGTTTTTGGACATGGTGCTAGTAGTTTGAGACGTGGGGATAGTTATTTTAGACAAGGTAAACTTTCTTTCTGAAAAAAATCAGTTTAAATTCACACGCATAGATGTAGATATTTTTGGACGTGGTGCTAGTTGTTCCGAGACATTTTTTATTGTTACACATTCTTGATTATGATCAATTTGAAATGGCAAAAAAAGTTGTTACACAAAAGAGACAGGATGATGGTAAGCGTTATCATATACCTTGTTGTATGGCATGTTAGGAACTAATTAGAAATTACAGCTTATCTTCCAGTTGCTTGCTTGGCCAAATTCATGTCTTTTATTTGTGCCTTAAGTGAACCACGTCTCAAAACAACTAGCATCACGTCCCAAACAACTAGAACCATGTCTAAAACAACTAACACCACGTCTCAAAAATCAGTTTAAATTAGCACGCATAGGTGTAGATGTTTTTGGATGTTTTTCTAGTTGTTCTGAGACGAGGTGAGATATTTCGTGAAAAAATCAGTTTAAATTCACATGTCTGGATGTAGACGTTTTTGGACGTGGTGCTAGTTGTTTGGGACGTGGTGATAGTTGTTCGTAGACGTGGTAGACTGTCTTTGTGCAAAAAATCAGTTTAAATTCACACGCATGGATGTAGATGTTTTTGGACGTGGTGCCAGTTTTTCTGAGAAATTTTTGATTATTACACATTATTGATTATGATCAATTTGAAATGGCGAAAAAAGTTGTTACACAAAAGGGACAAGATGATGGTAAGCGTTATCATGTGCCTTGTTGTATGGCATGCTAGGAACTGATTAGAAATTACAGTTATCTTCCAGTTGCTTGATTGGCCAAATTCATGTCTTTCCTTTGTGCCTTAAGGGAACCACGTCTCAGAACAACTAGAACCCCGTCTCTAACAACTAGCACCACGTCTAAACCTACTAGCACGAAGTCTCAAAAATCTTTTTAAATTAACACGCATGGGTGTAGATATTTTTGGATGTTTTGCTAGTTGTTCTGAGACGAGGTGAGATATTTTGTGAAAAAATCAGTTTAAATTCATATGTCTGGATGTAGACATTTTTCGACGTGGTGCTAGTTACTTGAGATGTGGTGCTAGTTGTTCTTACACTTGGTAGACTGTCGATGTGAAAAAAATCAGTTTAAATTCACATGCATGGATGTAGACTTTTTAAACGTCGTTCTACTTGATCTGAGACGTTTTTGATTATTACACATTCTTGATTATGATCAATTTGAAATGCCAAAGAAAGTTGTTACACAAAAGAGACAGGATGATGGTAAGCGTTGTCATGTGCCTTGTTGTATGACATGCTAGGAACTAATTAGAAATTACAGCTTATCTTCAAGTTGCTTGATTGGCCAAATTCATGTCTTTCCAATGTGCCTTAAGTGAACCACGTCTCAGAACAACTAGCACCACATCTAAAACAACTTGCACCACGTCTCAAAAATCATTTTAAATTAACACGCATGGTTGTAGATGTTTTTGGATGTTTTGCTAGTTCTTCTATGACAAGGTGAGATATTTCATGAAAAAATCAGTTTAAATTCACATGTCTGGATGTAGATATTTTTGGACGTGGAGCTAGTTGTTTGAGACGTGGTGGTAGTTGTTCTTAGACGTGTTAGACCGTCTTTGTGAAAAAAAAATCAGTTTAAATTCACACGCATGGATGTAGACATTTCTGGACGTGGTGCTAGTTGTTCTGAGACGTTTTTTATTATTACACATTCTTGATTATGATCAATTTGAAATGGCAAAAAAAGTTGTTACACAATACAGACAGGGTGACGGTAAGCGTTATCATGTGCCTTGTTGTATGGCATGCTAGGAACTAATTAGAAATTACAGCTTATCTTCCAGTTGCTTGATTGGCCAAATTCATGTCTTTCCTTTGTGCCTTAACTGATCCACATCTCAAAACAACAAGCATCACGTCCCAAACAACTCAAACCACGTCTAAAACAACTTGCACCACGTCTCAAAAATCAGTTTAAATTCACACCCAAGGGTGTAGACATTTTTAGACGTGGTGCTAGTTGTTCTTAGACGATGTGAGATGTTTTGTGAAAAAATCAGTTTAAATTTAGATGTCTGGATGTAGATGTTTTTGGACATGGTGCTAGTAGTTTGAGACGTGGGGATAGTTATTTAGACAAGGTAAACTTTCTTTCTGAAAAAAAATCAGTTTAAATTCACACGCATAGATGTAGATATTTTTGGACGTGGTGCTAGTTGTTCCGAGACATTTTTTATTGTTACACATTCTTGATTATGATCAATTTGAAATGGCAAAAAAAGTTGTTACACAAAAGAGACAGGATGATGGTAAGCGTTATCATATACCTTGTTGTATGGCATGTTAGGAACTAATTAGAAATTACAGCTTATCTTCCAGTTGCTTGCTTGGCCAAATTCATGTCTTTCATTTGTGCCTTAAGTGAACCACGTCTCAAAACAACTAGCATCACGTCCCAAACAACTAGAACCACGTCTAAAACAACTAGCACCACGTCTCAAAAATCAGTTTAAATTCACACCCAAGGGTGTAGACGTTTTTAGACTTTGTGCTAGTTGTTCTGAGATGATGTGAGGTGTTTTGTGAAAAAATCAGTTTCAATTCAGATGTCTGGATATAGACTTTTTTGGACGTGGTGCTAGTTGTTTGAGACGTGGTGATAGTTGTTCTTAGACGTGGTAGATGGTCTTTGTGTAAAAAATCAGTTTAAATTCACATGCATGAATGTAGATGTTTTTTGACGTGGTGCTAGTTGTTCTGAGACATTTTTGATTATTACACATTCTTGATTATGATCAATTTGAAATGACGAAAGAAGTTGTTACACAAAAGAGATAGATTGATGGTAAGCGTTATCATGTGCCTTGTTGTATGGCATGCTAGGAACTAATTAGAAATTACAGCTTATCATCCAGTTGCTTGATTGGCCAAATTCATGTCTTTCCTTTGTGCCATAAGTGAACCACGTCTCAGAACAACTAGAACCACGTCTCAAACAACTAGCACCACGTCTAAACCTACTAGCACCAAGTCTCAAAAATCAGTTTAAATTAACACTCATGGGTGTAGATGTTTTTGGATGTTTTGCTAGTTGTTCTTATACGAGGTGAGATATTTTGTGAAAAAATCAGTTTAAATTCACATGTCTGGATGTAGACATTTTTCGACGTGGTGCTGGTTGCTTGAGACGTGGTGCTTGTTGTTCTTAGACGTAGTAGACTGTCGATGTGAAAAAAATCATTTTAAATTCACACGAATGTATGTAGACATTTTTAAACGTTGTTCTACTTGATTTGAGACATTTTTGATTATTACACATTCTTGATTATGATCAATTTGAAATGCCGAAGAAAGTTATTACACAAAAGAGACAGGATGATGGTAAGTGTTATCATGTGCCTTGTTGTATGACATGCTAAGAACTAATTAGAAATTACAGCTTATCTTCCAGTTACTTGATTGGCCAAATTCATGTCTTTCCATTGTGCCTTAAGTGAACCACGTCTCAGAACAACTACAGCCACGTCTAAGACAACTAGCACCACGTCTCAAAAATCAGTTTAAATTCACACCCAAGGGTGTAGACGTTTTGGACGTGCTGCTAGTTGTTCTGAGACAAGGTGAGATGTTTTGTGAACAAATCAGTTTAAATTCAGATGTCTGGATGTAGACGTTTTTGGATGTGGTGCTAGTTGTTTGAGACGTGGGGATAGTTGTTTTAGATGTGGCAGACTTTCTTTGTGAAAAAAAAATCAGTTTAAATTCACATGCATGGATGTAGATTTTTTGGACGTGGTGCTAGTAGTTCTGAGACATTTTTTATTGTTACATATTCTTGATTATGATCAATTTGAAATGGCGAAAAAAGTTGTTACATAAAAGAGACAGGATGATGGTAAGCGTTATCATGTGCCTTGTTGTATGGCATGCTAGGAGCTAATTAGAAATTACAGCTTATCTTCCAGCTGCTTGATTGGCCAAATTCATCTCTTTTGTTTGTGCCTTAAGTGAACCACGTCTCAAAACAACTAGCATCACGTCCAAACAACTAGAACCACGTCTAAAACAAGTAGCACCACATCTCAAAAATCAGTTTAAATTCACACCCAAGGGTGTAGACGTTTTTGAACGTGGTGCTAGTTGTTCTGAGACGATATGAGATGTTTTGTGAAAAAATCAGTTTAAATTCAGATGTTTGGATGTAGACGTTTTTCGACGTGGTGCTAGTTGCTTGAGACGTGGTGCTAGTTATTTTTAGACGTGGTAGACTTTCGATGTAAATAAATCAGCATATATTCACACACATGGATGTAGACGTTTTTGGACGTTGTTCTACTTGATCTGAGACATTTTTGACTATTACACATTCTTGATTCCGATCAATTTGAAATGCCGAAGAAAGTTGTTACACAAAAGAGACAGGATGATGGTAAGCGTTATCATGTGCCTTCTTGTATGACATGCTAGGAACTAATTAGAAATTACAGCTTATCTTCCAGTTGCTTGATTGGCCAAATTCATGTCTTTTCATTGTGCCTTAAGTGAACCACGTCTCAGAACAACTAGCACCACGTCTCAAACAACTCGCACCACATCTAAAACTACTTGCACCACATCTGAAAAATCAATTTAAATTAACATGCATGGGTGTAGATGTTTTTGGATGTTTTGCTAGTTGTTCTGGGACGAGGTGATATATTTTGTGAAAAAATCAGTTTAAATTCACATGTCTGGATGTAGACGTTTTTTGACGTGGTGCTAGTTGTTCTGAGACATTTTTGATTATTACACATTTTTGATTATGATCAATTTGAAATGGCAAAAAAATTGTTACACAAAAGAGACAGGATGATGGTAAGTGTTTTCATGTGCCTTGTTATATGGCATGGTAAGAACTAATTAGAAATTACTGCTTATCTTTCAATTGCTTGATTGGCCAAATTCTTGTCTTTCCTTTGTGGCTTAAGTGAACCACGTCTCAAATAACTAGCACCACGTCTAAACCTACTAGCAGCAAGTCTCAAAAATCAGTTTAAATTAACACGCATGGGTGTAGATGTTTTAAGATGTTTTGCTAGTTGTTCTGAGACGAGGTGAGATATTTTGTGAAAAAATCAGTTTCCATTCACATATTTGGATGTAGACTTTTTTTGACGTGGTGCTAGTTGCTTGAGATGTGGTGCTAGTTGTTCTTAGACGTGGTAGACTGTCGATGTGAAAAAAATCAGTTTAAATTCACACGCATGGATGTAGACGTTTCTGAACGTCGTTCTACTAGATCTGAGACGTTGTTGATTATTACACATTCTTGATTATGATCAATTTAAAATGCCAAAGAAAGTTGTTACACACAAGAGACAGGATGATGGTAAGCGTTGTCATGTGCCTTGTTGTATGACATGCTAGGAACTAATTAGAAATTACAGCTTATCTTCAAGTTGCTTGATTGGCCAAATTCATGTCTTTCCAATGTGCCTTAAGTGAACCACGTCTCAGAACAACTAGCACCACATCTAAAACTACTTGCACCACGTCTCAAAAATCATTTTAAATTAACACGCATGGTTGTAGATGTTTTTGGATGTTTTGCTAGTTCTTCTGTGACGAGGTGAGATATTTCGTGAAAAAATCAGTTTAAATTCACATGTCTGGATGTAGATATTTTTGGACGTGGTGCTAGTTGTTTGAGACGTGGTGATAGTTGTTCTTAGACGTGTTAGACGGTCTTTGTGAAAAAAAAATCAGTTTAAATTCACACGCATGGATGTAGACATTTTTGGACGTGGTGCTAGTTGTTCTGAGACATTTTTTATTATTACACATTCTTGATTATGATCAATTTGAAATGGCAAAAAAAGTTGTTACACAATACAGACAGGGTGACGGTAAGCGTTATCATGTGCCTTGTTGTATGGCATGCTAGGAACTAATTAGAAATTACAGCTTATCTTCCAGTTGCTTGATTGGCCAAATTCATGTCTTTCCTTTGTGCTTTAACTGATCCACATCTCAAAACAACAAGCATCACGTCCCAAACAACTCAAACCACGTCTAAAACAACTTGCACCACGTCTCAAAAATCAGTTTAAATTCACACCCAAGGGTGTAGACATTTTTGGACGTGGTGCTAGTTGTTTTTAGACGATGTGAGATGTTTTGTGAAAAAATCAGTTTAAATTCAGATGTCTGGATGTAGACGTTTTTGGACATGGTGCTAGTAGTTTGAGACGTGGGGATAGTTATTTTAGACAAGGTAAACTTTCTTTCCGAAAAAAATCAGTTTAAATTCACACGCATAGATGTAGATATTTTTGGACGTGGTGCTAGTTGTTCCGAGACATTTTTTATTGTTACACATTCTTGATTATGATCAATTTGAAATGGCAAAAAAAGTTGTTACACAAAAGAGACAGGATGATGGTAAGCGTTATCATATACTTTGTTGTATGGCATGTTAGGAACTAATTAGAAATTACAGCTTATCTTCCAGTTGCTTGCTTGGCCAAATTCATGTCTTTCATTTGTGCCTTAAGTGAACCACGTCTCAAAACAACTAGCATCACGTCCCAAACAACTAGAACCACGTCTAAAACAACTAGCACCACGTCTCAAAAATCAGTTTAAATTCACACCCAAGGGTGTAGACGTTTTAAGACTTGGTGCTAGTTGTTCTGAGATGATGTGAGGTGTTTTGTGAAAAAATCAGTTTCAATTCAGATGTCTGGATATAGACTTTTTTGGACGTGGTGCTAGTTGTTTGAGACGTGGTGATAGTTGTTCTTAGACGTGGTAGATGGTCTTTGTGTAAAAAATCAGTTTAAATTCACATGCATGAATGTAGATGTTTTTGGATGTGGTGCTAGTTGTTCTGAGACATTTTTGATTATTACACATTCTTGATTATGATCAATTTGAAATGACGAAAGAAGTTGTTACACAAAAGAGATAGATTGATGGTAAGCGTTATCATGTGCCTTGTTGTATGGCATGCTAGGAACTAATTAGAAATTACAGCTTATCATCCAGTTGCTTGATTGGCCAAATTCATGTCTTTCCTTTGTGCCATAAGTGAACCACGTCTCAGAACAACTAGAACCACGTCTCAAACAACTAGCACCACGTCTAAACCTACTAGCACCAAGTCTCAAAAATCAGTTTAAATTAACACTCATGGGTGTAGATGTTTTTGGATGTTTTGCTAGTTGTTCTTATACGAGGTGAGATATTTTGTGAAAAAAATCAGTTTAAATTCACATGTCTGGATGTAGACATTTTTCGACGTGGTGCTAGTTGCTTGAGACGTGGTGCTTGTTGTTCTTAGACGTAGTAGACTGTCGATGTGAAAAAAATCATTTTAAATTCACACGAATGTATGTAGACATTTTTAAACGTTGTTCTACTTGATTTGAGACATTTTTGATTATTACACATTCTTGATTATGATCAATTTGAAATGCCGAAGAAAGTTGTTACACAAAAGAGACAGGATGATGGTAAGTGTTATCATGTGCCTTGTTGTATGACATGCTAAGAACTAATTAGAAATTACAGCTTATCTTCCAGTTACTTGATTGGCCAAATTCATGTCTTTCCATTGTGCCTTAAGTGAACCACGTCTCAGAACAACTAGAGCCACGTCTAAAACAACTAGCACCACGTCTCAAAAATCAGTTTAAATTCACACCCAAGGGTGTAGACGTTTTGGACGTGGTGCTAGTTGTTCTGAGACAAGGTGAGATGTTTTGTGAACAAATCAGTTTAAATTCAGATGTCTGGATGTAGACGTTTTTGGATGTGGTGCTAGTTGTTTGAGACGTGGGGATAGTTGTTTTAGATGTGGTAGACTTTCTTTGTGAAAAAAAATCAGTTTAAATTCACATGCATGGATGTAGATTTTTTGGACGTGGTGCTAGTTGTTCTGAGACATTTTTTATTGTTACATATTCTTGATTATGATCAATTTGAAATGGCGAAAAAAGTTGTTACATAAAAGAGACAGGATGATGGTAAGCGTTATCATGTGCCTTGTTGTATGGCATGCTAGGAGCTAATTAGAAATTACAGCTTATCTTCCAGCTGCTTGATTGGCCAAATTCATCTCTTTTGTTTGTGCCTTAAGTGAACCACGTCTCAAAACAACTAGCATCACGTCCAAACAACTAGAACCACGTCTAAAACAAGTAGCACCACATCTCAAAAATTAGTTTAAATTCACACCCAAGGGTGTAGACGTTTTTGAACGTGGTGCTAGTTGTTCTGAGACGATGTGAGATGTTTTGTGAAAAAATCAGTTTAAATTCAGATGTTTGGATGTAGACGTTTTTCGACGTGGTGCTAGTTGCTTGAGACGTGGTGCTAGTTGTTTTTAGACGTGGTAGACTTTCGATGTAAATAAATCAGCATATATTCACACACATGGATGTAGACATTTTTGGACGTTGTTCTACTTGATCTGAGACGTTTTTGACTATTACACATTCTTGATTCCGATCAATTTGAAATGCCGAAGAAAGTTGTTACACAAAAGAGACAGGATGATGGTAAGCGTTATCATGTGCCTTCTTGTATGACATGCTAGGAACTAATTAGAAATTACAGCTTATCTTCCAGTTGCTTGATTGGCCAAATTCATGTCTTTTCATTGTGCCTTAAGTGAACCACGTCTCAGAACAACTAGCACCACGTCTCAAACAACTCGCACCACATCTAAAACTACTTGCACCACATCTGAAAAATCAATTTAAATTAACATGCATGGGTGTAGATGTTTTTGGATGTTTTGCTAGTTGTTCTGGGACGAGGTGATATATTTTGTGAAAAAATCAGTTTAAATTCACATGTCTGGATGTAGACGTTTTTTGACGTGGTGCTAGTTGTTCTGAGACATTTTTGATTATTACACATTCTTGATTATGATCAATTTGAAATGGCGAAAAAATTGTTACACAAAAGAGACAGGATGATGGTAAGTGTTATCATGTGCCTTGTTATATGGCATGGTAAGAACAAATTAGAAATTACTGCTTATCTTCCAGTTGCTTGATTGGCTAAATTCTTGTCTTTCTTTTGTGGCTTAAGTGACCCACGTCTCAAACAACTAGCACCACGTCTAAACCTACTAGCAGCAAGTCTCAAAAATCAGTTTAAATTAACACACATGGGTGTAGATGTTTTAAGATGTTTTGCTAGTTGTTCTGAGACGATGTGAGATATTTTGTGAAAAAATCAGTTTCAATTCACATATTTGGATGTAGACTTTTTTTGACGTGGTGCTAGTTGCTTGAGATGTGGTGCTAGTTGTTCTTAGACGTGGTAGACTGTCGATGTGAAAAAAATCAGTTTAAATTCACACGCATGGATGTAGACGTTTCTGAACGTCGTTTTACTAGATTTGAGACGTTGTTGATTATTACACATTCTTGATTATGATCAATTTGAAATGCCGAAGAAAGTTGTTACACAAAAAATACAGGATGATGGTAAGAGTTATCATGTGCCTTGTTGTATGACATCCTAGAAACTAATTAGAAATTACAGCTTATCTTCTAGTTGCTTGATTGGCCAAATTCATGTCTTTCCATTATGCCTTAAGTGAACCACGTCTCAGACCAACAAGCACCACGTCTCAAACAACTTGCACTACGTCTAAAACTACTTGCACCACATCTCAAAAATCAGTTCAAATTAACACGCATGGGTGTAGATGTTTTTGGATGTTTTGCTAGTTGTTCTGAGACGATGTGAAATATTTTGTGAAAAAATCAGTTTAAATTCACATGTCTGGATGTAGACCTTTTTGACGTGGTGCTAGTTGCTTGAGACGTGGTGCTAGTTGTTCTTAGACGTGGTGGACTGTCGATGTGAAAAAATTTAGTTTAAATTCACACGCAAGGATGTAGACATTTTTGGATGTCGTTCTACTTAACCTGAGACATTTTTGATTATTACACATTCTTGATTATGATCAATTTGAAATGCCGAAGAAAGTTGTTACACAATAGAGACAGGATGATAGTAAGCGTTATCTTGTTCCTTTTTGTATGTCATGCTAGGAACTAATTTGAAATTACAACTTATCTTCCAGTTGCTTGATTGGCCAAATTCATGTCTTTCCTTTGTGCCTTAAGTGAACCACGTCTCAAACAACTAGCACCACGTCTAAACCTACTAGCACCAAGCCTCAAAAATCAGTCTAAATTAACACGCATAGGTGTAGATGTTTTGCTAGTTGTTCTGAGACGAGGTGAGATGTTTTGTGAAAAAATCAGTTTAAATTCAGATGTTTGGATGCAGATGTTTTTGGTCGTGGTGATAGTTGCTTAAGACGTGGTGCTAGTTGTTCTTAGACGTGGTAGACTGTCGATGTGAAAAAAATCAGTTTAAATTCACACGCGTGGATGTAGACGTTTCTGAACATCGTTCTACTAGATCTGAGACTTTTTGATTATTACACATTCTTGAGTATGATCAATTTGAAATGCCGAAGAAAGTTGTTACCCAAAAAATACAGGATGATGGTAAGCGTTATCATGTGCCTTGTTGTATGACATCCTAGGAACTAATTAGAAATTACAGCTTATCTTCCAGATGCTTGATCGGCCAAATTCATGTCTTTCCATTATGCCTTAAGTGAACCACGTCTCAGACCAACAAGCACCACGTCTCAAACAACTAGTACTACGTCTAAAACTACTTGTACCACATCTCAAAAATCAGTTTAAATTAACACGCATAGGTGTAGATGTTTTTTGATGTTTTGCTAGTTGTTCTGAGACGAGTTGAGATATTTTGTGAAAAAATCAGTTTAAATTCATATGTAGATTTTTTTGGACGTGGTGTTAGTTGTTCTGAGAAATTTTTGATTATTACATATTCTTGATTATGATCAATTTGAAATGGCGAAAAAAGTTGTTACAGAAAAGAGACAGGATGATGGTAAGCGTTATCATGTGCCTTGTTGTATGGCATGATAGGAACTAATTAGAAATTGCAGCTTATCATCCAGTTGCTTGGTTGGCCAAATTCATGTGTTTCCGTTGTGCCTTAAGTGAACCATGTCTCAGAACAACTAAAACCACGTCTCAAACAACTAGCACCACGTCTAAACCTACTAGCACAAAATCTCAAAAATCTGTTTAAATTAACACGCATGGGTGTAGATGTTTTTGGATGTTTTGCTAGTTATTCTGAGACGAGGTGAGATATTTTGTAAAAAAAATAGTTTAAATTCATATGTCTGAATGTAGACGTTTTTCAACGTGGAGCTAGTTGCTTGAGACGTGGTGCTAGTTGTTCTTAGACGTGGTAGACTGTCGATGTGAAAAAAATCAGCTTAAATTCACACGTATGGATGTAGACATTTTTGGATGTCGTTCCACTTGATCTGAGACGGTTTTGATTATTAAACATTCTTGATTATGATCAATTTGAAATGGCAAAAAAAGTTGTTACACAAAAGAGACAGGATGATGGTAAGCATTATCATGTGCCTTGTTGTATGGCATTCTAGGAACTAATTAGAAATTATAGCATATCTTCCAGTTGCTTGATTGGCCAAATTCATGTCTTTCCATTGTGCATTAAGTGAACCACGTCTCAAAACAACTAGCATCACGTCCCAAACAACTAGAACCACGTCTAAAACAACTAGCACCACGTCTCAAAAATTAGTTTAAATTCACACCCAAGGGTGTACACGTTTTTGGATGTGGTGATAGTTGTTCTGAGAAGATGTGAGATGTTTTGTGAAAAAATCAGTTTAATTCAGATGTCTGGATGTAGACATTTTTGGACATGGTGCTAGTTCTTTGAGATGTGGGGATAGTTGTTCTTAGACGTGGCAGACTGTTTTTCTGAAAAAAAAAATCAGTTTAAATTCACACGCATGGATGTAGATGTTTCTGGACATGGTGCTAGTTGTTCTGAGACATTTTTTATTGTTACACATTCTTGATTATGATCAATTTGAAATGGCCAAAAAAGTTGTTACACAAAAGAGATAGGATGATGGTAAGCGTTATCATGTGCCTTGTTGTATGACATGCTAGGAACTAATTAGAAATTACAACTTATCTTCCAATTGCTTGATAGGCCAAATTCATGTCTTTCCATTGTGCCTTAAGTGAACCACGTCTCAGAAAAACTTGCACCACGTCTCAAACAACTAGACCACGTTTAAAACTACTTGCACCATGTCTCAAAAATTAGTTTAAATTAACACGCATGGTTGTAGATGTTTTTGGATGTTTTGCTAGTTGTTCTGAGACGAGGACAGATATTTTGCGAAAAAATTAGTTTAAATTCACATGTCTGGATGTAGATATTTTTGGATGTGGTGCGAGTTGTTTGAGACGTGGGGATAGTTGTTCTTAGACGTGGTAGCTGTTTTTGTAAAAAAATCAGTTTAAATTCACACGCATGGATGTAGAAGTTTTTGGACATGGTGCTAGTTGTTCTGAGACTTTTTTATTATTACACATTCTTGATTATGATCAATTTGAAATGGCGAAAAAAATTGTTACACAAAAGAGACAGGATGATGGTAAGCGTTATCATGTGCTTTGTTGTATGACATTCTAGGAACTAATTAGAAATTACAGCATATATTCCAGTTGCTTGATTGGCCAAATTCATGTCTTTCCATTGTGCATTAAGTGAACCACGTCTCAAAACAAATAGCGTCACGTCCCAAACAACTAGAACCACGTCTAAAACAACTAGCACCACGTCTCAAAAATTAGTTTAAATTCACACCCAAGGGTGTACACGTTTTTGGACGTGGTGCTAGTTGTTCTGAGATGATGTGAGATGTTTTGTGAAAAAATCAGTTTAAATTCAGATGTCTGGATGTAGAAGTTTTTGGACATGGTGCTAGTTGTTTGAGACGTGGGGATAGTTGTTCTTAGACGTGGCAGACTGTCTTTGTGAAAAAGAATCAGTTTAAATTCACACGCATGGATGTAGATGTTTCTGGATGTGGTGCTAGTTGTTCTAAGACATTTTTTATTGTTACACATTCTTCATTATGATCAATTTGAAATGGCAAAAAAAGTTGTTACACAAAAGATACAGGATGATGGTAAGCGTTATCATGTGCCTTATTGTAAGGCATGCTAGGAACTAATTAGAAATTACAGCTTATCTTCCAGTTGCTTGATTGGCCAAATTCATGTATTTCCTTTGTGCCTTAAGTGAACCACGTCTCAAAGCAATTAGCCTCACGTCCAAAACTACTAGAACCACGTCTAAAACAACTAGCACCACGTCTCAAAAATCAGTTGAAATTCAGACATTTCTTAACGTGGTGTTAGTTGTTTTGAGACGATATGAGATATTTTGTGAAAAAATCAGTAAATTCAAATGTCTGGATGTAGACGTTTTTTCGACGTGGTGCTAGTTGCTTGAGACGTGGTGCTAGTTGTTCTTAGACGTGGTAGATTGTCGATGTGAAAAAAATCATTCTAAATTCACACAGATGGATGTAGATGTTTTTGGACGTCGTTCTACTTGATCTGGGACGTTTTTTATTATTACACATTCTTGATTATGATCAATTTGAAATGCCGAAAAAAGTTGTTACACAAAAGAGACAGGATGATGGTAAGCGTTATGATGTGCCTTGTTGTATGGCATGCTAGGAACTAATTAGAAATTACAGCTTATCTTCCAGTTGCTTGATTGGCCAAATTCATGTATTTTCTTTGTGCGTTAAGTGAACCACGTCTCAAAGCAACTAGCCTCACGTCCAAAACTACTAGAACCACGTCTAAAACAACTAGCACCACGTCTCAAAAATTAGTTGAAATTTAGACGTTTCTTGACATGGTGCTAGTTGTTCTGAGACGAAGTGAGATATTTTGTGAAAAAATCAGTTCAAATTCACATGTCTGGATGTAGACATTTTTTCGACGTGGTGCTAGTTGCTTGAGACGTGGTGCTAGCTGTTCTTAGACGTGGTAGACTGTCGATTTGAAAAAAATCAATTTAAATTCACACGGATGGATGTAGACATTTTTGGACGTCGTTGTACTTGATCTGAGACATTTTTTATTATTACACATTCTTGATTATGATCAATTTGCAATGCCGAAAAAAGTTGTTACACAAAAGAGACAGGATGATAGTAAGCGTTATGATGTGCCTTGTTATATGGCATGCTAGGAACTAATTAGAAATTACAGCTTATCTTCCAGTTGCTTGATTGGCCAAATTCATATATTTTCTTTGTGCCTTAAGTGAACCACGTCTCAAAACAACTAGCCTCACGTCCAAAACTACTAGAACCACGTCTAAAACAACTAGCACCACGTCTCAAAAATCAGTTAAAATTCAGACGTTTCTTGACGTGGTGTTAGTTGTTTTGAGACGATGTGAGATATTTTGTGAAAATCAGTTCAAATTCACATGTCTGGATGTAGATGTTTTTTCGACGTGGTGCTAGTTGCTTGAGACGTGGTGCTAGTTGTTTCTTAGACGTGGTAGACTGTCGATGTTAAAAAAAATCAATTTAAATTCACACGGATGGATGTAGACATTTTTGGACGTCGTTCTACTTGATCTGAGACATTTTTTATTATTACACATTCTTGATTATGATCAATTTGCAATGCCGAAAAAAGTTGTTACACAAAAGAGACAGGATGATAGTAAGCGTTATGATGTGCCTTGTTGTATGGCATGCTAGGAGCTAATTAGAAATTACAGCTTATCTTCCAGTTGCTTGATTGGCCAAATTCATATATTTTCTTTGCGCCTTAAGTGAACCACGTCTCAAAGTAACTAGCCTCACGTCCAAAACTACTAGAACCACGTCTAAAACAACTAGCACCATGTCTCAAAAATCAATTAAAATTCAGACGTTTCTTGACGTGGTGTTAGTTGTTTTGAGACGATGTGAGATATTTTGTGAAAAAATCAGTAAATTCACATGTCTGGATGTAGACATTTTTTCGACCTGGTGCTAGTTGCTTGAGACGTGGTGCTAGTTGTTCTTAGACGTAGTAGACTTTCGATGTGAAAAAAATCAATTTAAATTCACATGGATGGATGTAGATGTTTTTGGACGTCGTTCTACTTGATCTGAGACTTTTTTTATTATTACACATTCTTGATTATGATCAATTTGAAATGCCGAAAAAAGTTGTTACACAAAACAGACAGGATGATGGTAAGCGTTATGATGTGCCTTGTTGTATGGCATGCTAGGAACTAATTAGAAATTACAGCTTATCTTCCAGTTGCTTGTTTGGCAAAATTCATGTTTTCCTTTGTGCCTTAAGTGAACCACGTCTGAAAACAACTAGCATCACGTCCCAAACGACTAGAACCACGTCTAAAACAACTAGCACCACGTCTCAAAAATCAGTTTAAATTCATACCCAAGGGTGTAGACATTTTTAGACGTGGTGCTAGTTGTTCTGAGACGATGTTATATGTTTTGTGAGAAAATCAGTTTAAATTCAAATGTCTGGATGTAGACATTTTTGGACGTGGTGCTAGTTTTTTGAGACGTGGTGATAGTTGTTCTTAGACGTGGTAGACTGTCTTTGTGAAAAAAATCAGTTTAAATTGACACGCATGGATGTAGATGTTTTTGGACGTGGTGCTAGTTATTTTGGGACGTTTTTTATTACTACACATTCTTGATTATGATCAATTTAAAATGCAAAAGAAAGTTATTACACAAAAGAGACAGGATGATTGTAACCGTTATCATGTGCCTTGTTGTATGGTATGCTATGAACTAATTAGAAATTACGGCTTATCTTCCAGTTGCTTGATTGGCCAAATTCATGTCTTTCCATTGTGCATTAACTGAACCACGTCTCAGAACAACTAAAACCACGTCTCAAACAACTAGCAGCACGTCTAAAACTACTAGCACCACGTCTAAAAAATCATTTTAAATTAACATGCATGGGTGTAGACATTTTTCTAGTTGTTCTGAGACGAGTTGAGATATTTTGTGAAAAAAACAGTTTAAATTCACTTCTCTGGATGTAGACGTTTTTTGGACGTGGTGCTAGTTGTTTGAGATGTGGTGATAGTTGTTCCTAGACGTGGTAGATTGTCTTTGTGAAAAAAATTAGTTTAAATTCACACGCATTGATGTAGAGATTTTTGGACGTGGTTCTAGTTGTTCTGAGACGCTGTTGATTATTACACATTCTTGATTATGATTCATTTTAAATGGCGAAGAAAGTTGTAACACAAAAGAGACAGGATGATGGTAAGCGTTATCATGTGCCTTATTTTATGGCATCCTAGGAACTAATTAGAAATTACAGCTTATCTTCCATTTGCTGGATTTGGCAAAATTCATGTCATTCCATTTTGCCGTAAGTGAATCACGTCTCAAAACAACAAGAACCACGTCTCAAACAACTAGCACCATGTCTAAAACGACTAGTAGCACGTTTAAAAAATCATTTTCAATTAACTCGCATGGGTGTAGACCTTTTTGGATTTTTTGCTAGTTGTTCTGAGACTTGGTGAGATATTTTGTGAAAAAGTCAGTTTAAATTCACATGTCTGGATGTAGACATTTTTTGGACGTGGTGCAAGTTGTTTGAGACGTGGTGATAGTTGTTCTTAGACGTTGTAGACTGTTTTTGCGAAAAAAATCAGTTTAAATTCGAACGCATGGATGCAGACATTTTTGGACGTGTTGCTAGTTGTTCTGAGACGTTCTTGGTTATTACACATTCTTGATTATGATCAATTTGAAATGGCGAAGAAAGTTGTTCCACAAAAGAGACAGAATGATGGTAAGCGTTATCATGTGCCTTGTTGTATGACATGTTAAGAACTAATTAGAAATAACAGCATATCTTCCAGTTGCTTGATTGGCCAAATATATGTCTTCCCATTGTGCCTTAAGTGAACTACGTCTCAGAACAACTAGAACCACGTCTCAAACAACTAGCACCACGTCTAAAACTACTAGCACCACGTCTCAAAAATTAGTTTAAATTAACACGCATGGGGGTAGACGTTTTTGGACGTTTTGCTAGTTGTTCTGAGACGAGTTGAGATATTTTGTTAAAAAATCAGTTTAAATTCACATGTCTGGATGTAGACGTTTTTTGGACGTGGCGCTAGTTGTTTGAGATGTGTTAATAGTTGTTCTTAGACGTGGTAGACTATCTTTCCAAAAAAACATCAGTTTAAATTCACACGCATGGATGTAGACGTTTTTGGCCGTGTTGCTAGTTGTTCTGATA
This sequence comes from Knoxia roxburghii, assembly GCA_030378225.1. Classification (NCBI taxonomy): domain Eukaryota; kingdom Viridiplantae; phylum Streptophyta; class Magnoliopsida; order Gentianales; family Rubiaceae; genus Knoxia; species Knoxia roxburghii. The sequence goes on along the minus strand of CM059420.1, from coordinate 34,151,749 downwards.
CGTTCTTGGTTATTACACATTCTTGATTATGATCAATTGGAAATGGCGAGAAAAGTTGTTCCACAAAAGAGACAGGATGATGGTAAGCGTTATCATATGCCTTTTTGTATGGCATGCTATGAACAAATTAGAAATTACAGCATATATTCGAGTTACTTGATTGGCAAATTCTTGTCTTTCCTTTGTGCTTTAAATGAACCACGTCTCAAACAACTAGAACCTCGTCTTAAACAACTAGCACCACGTCTCAAAAATCAGATTAAATTCACACCAAAGGGTGTAGACGTTTTTGGACGTGGTGCGTGTTGTTCTGAGATGATGTGAGATGTTTTGTGAAAAAATCAGTTTAAATTCAGATGTCTGGATATAGACGTTTTTGGACGTGGTGCTAGTTGTTTGAGATGTGGTGATAGTTGTTCCTAGACGTGGTAGACTGTCTTTGTGAAAAAAATCAGTTTAAATTCACACTCATTGATGTTGACGTTTTTGGACGATGTGCTAGTTGTTCTGAGACGAGGTGAGATATTTTGTGAAAAAATCAGTTTAAATTCACATGTCTGGATGTAGAGGTTTTTGGACGTGATGCTATTTGCTTGAGACGTGGTGCTAGTTGTCCTTAGACGAGGTAGATTGTCTGTGTGAAAAAAATCAATTTAAATTCACACACATGGATGTAGACGTTTTTGGACGTGGTTCTGGTTATTCTGAGACATTTTTATTTATTACACATTCTTGATTATGATTTATTTGAAATGGCGAAGAAAGTTGTAACACAAAAGAGACAGAATGATGGTAAGCGTTATCATGTGCCTTGTTTTGTGGCATGCTAGGAACTAATTAGAAATTACAGCTTATCTTCTAGTTGCTGGATTGGCCAAATTCATGCCATTCCATTGTGCTATAAGTGAATCACGTCTCAAAACAACTACAACCACGTCTCAAACAACTAGCACCACGTCTAAAACTACTAACACCACGTCTAAAAAATCATTTTAAATTAACTTGCATGGGTATAGACATTTTTGGATGTTTTGCTAGTTGTTCTGAGACGAGGTGAGATATTTTGTGAAAAAATCAGTTTAAATTCACATATCTGGATGTAGACGTTTTTTGGACGTGGTGCTAGTTGTTTCAGATGTGGTGATAGTTGTTCTTAGACGTGGCAGACAGTCTTTCCGAAAAAAATCAGTTTAAATTCACACGCATGGATGCAGACATTTTGGATGTGTTGCTAGTTGTTCTGAGACGTTGTTGGTTATTACACATTATTGATTATGATCAATTGGAAATGGAGAAGAAAGTTGTTCCACAAAAGAGACAGGATGATGGTAAGCGTTATCATGTGCCTTGTTGTATGGCATGTTAGGAACTAATTAGAAATTACAGCTTATCTTCCAGTTGCTGGATTGGCCAAATTCATGTCATTCCATTGTTCCGTAAGTGAATCACATCACAAACAACTAGAACCTCGTCTTAAACCACTAGCACCACGTCTCAAAAATAAGTTTAAATTCACACCCAAGGGTGTAGACGTTTTTGGACGTGGTGCGTGTTGTTCTGAGATGATGTGAGATGTTTTGTGAAAAAATCAGTTAAAATTCAGATGTCTGGATATAGACGTTTATGGACGTGGTGCTAGTTGTTTGAGATGTGGTGATAGTTGTTCCTAGACGTGGTAGACTGTCTTTGTGAAAAAAAATCTGTTTAAATTCACACTCATTGATGTTGACGTTTTTGGACGTTGTGCTAGTTGTTCTGAGACGAGGTGAGATATTTTGTGAAAAAATCAGTTTAAATTCACATGTCTGGATGTAGACGTTTTTGGACGTGATGCTATTTGCTTGAAACGCGGTGCTAGTTGTCCTTAGACGAGGTAGATTGTCTGTGTGAAAAAAATCAATTTAAATTCACACACATGGATGTAGACGTTTTTGGACGTGGTTCTGGTTATTCTGAGACATTTTTGTTTATTAACCATTCTTGATTATGGTTCATTTGAAATGGCAAAGAAAGTTGTAACACAAAAGAGACAGAATGATGGTAAGCGTTATCATGTGCCTTGTTTTATGGCATGCTAGGAACTAATTAAAAATTACAGCTTATCTTCCAGTTGCTGGATTGGCCAAATTCATGCCATTCCATTGTGCCGTAAGTGAATCACGTCTCAAAGCAACTAGAACCATGTCTCAAACAACTAGCACCACGTCTAAAACTACTAACACCATGTCTGAAAAATCATTTTAAATTAACTTGCATGGGTATAGACATTTTTTGATGTTTTGCTAGTTGTTCTGAGACGATGTGAGATATTTTGTGAAAAAATCAGTTTAAATTCATATATCTGGATGTAGACGTTTTTTGGACGTGGTGCTAGTTATTTGAGATGTGGTGATAGTTGTTCTTAGACGTGGTCGACTGTCTTTCCGAAAAAATCAGTTTAAATTCACACGCATGGATGCAGACATTTTGGACGTGTTGCTAGTTGTTCTGAGACGTTGTTGGTTATTACACATTATTGATTATGATCAATTGGAAATGGCGAAGAAAGTTGTTCCACAAAAGAGACAGGATGATGGTAAGCGTTATCATGTGCCTTGTTGTATGGCATGTTAGGAACTAATTAGAAATTACAGCTTATCTTCCAGTTGCTGGATTGGCCAAATTCATGTCATTCAATTGTGCCGTAAGTGAATCACGTCACAAACAACTAGGACCTCGTCTTAAACAACTAGCACCACGTCTCAAAAATAAGTTTTAATTCACACCCAAGGGTGTAGACGTTTTTGGACGTGGTGCTAGTTGTTCTGAGATGATGTGAGATGTTTTGTGAAAAAATCAGTTTAAATCCAGATGTCTGGACATAGACGTTTTTGGACGTGGTGCTAGTTGTTTGAGATGTGGTGATAGTTGTTCCTAGACGTGGTAGACTGTCTTTGTGAAAAAAATCAGTTTAAATTCCCACGCATTGATGTTGATATTTTTGGACGTTATGCTAGTTGTTCTGAGACGAGGTGAGATATTTTGTGAAAAAATCAGTTTAAATTCACATGTCTGGATGTAGACGTTTTTGGGCGTGATGCTAGTTGCTTGAGACGTGCTGCTAGTTGTCCTTAGACGAGGTAGATTGTCTTTGTGAAAAAACATCAATTTAAATTCACACACATGGATGTAGACGTTTCTGGACGTCGTTCTAGTTGTTCTGAGATGTTTTTGATTATTACACATTCTTGATTATGATTCATTTGAAATGGCGAAGAAAGTTGTAACACAAAAGAGACAGGATGATGGTAAGCGTCATCATGTGCTTTGTTTTATGGCATGCTAGGAACTAATTAGAAATTACAGCTTATCTTCTAGTTGCTGGATTGGCCAAATTCATGTCATTCCATTGTGCCGTAAGTGAATCACGTCTCAAAACAACTAGAACCACGTCTCAAACAACTAGCACCACGTCTAAAACTACTAGCACCACGTCTAAAAAATCATTTTAAATTAACTCGCATGGGTGTAGACATTTTTGGTTGTTTTCAAGTTGTTCTGAGACGAGGTGAGATATTTTGTGAAAAACTCAGTTTAAATTCACATGTTTGGATGTAGACAGTTTTTTGGACTTGGTGCTAGTTGTTTGAGACATGGTGGGACGTTGTAGACTGTTTTTGCGAAAAAAATCAGTTTAAATTCACACGTATGGATGTAGACATTTTTGGACGTGTTGCTAGTTGTTTTGAGACTTTCTTAGTTATTACACATTCTTGATTATGATCAATTTGAAATGGCGAAGAAAGTTGTTCCACAAAAGAGACAGAATGATGGTAAGCGTTATCATGTGCCTTGTTGTATGGCATGATAGGAACTAATTAGAAATAACAGCTTATCTTCCAGTTGCTTGATTGGCCAAATATATGTCTTTCCTTTGGGCCTTAAATGAACCACGTCACAAACAACTAGAACCACGTCTTAAACAACTAGCATCGCATCTCAAAAATCAGTTTAAATTCACACCCAAGGGTGTAGACGTTTTTGGACGTGGTGCTAGTTGTTCTGAGACGATGTGAGATGTTTTGGGAAAAAATCAGTTTAAATTCAGATGTCTGGATGTATACGTTTTTCGACGTGGTGCTAGTTGTTTGAGACGTGGTGATAATTGTTCTTAGACCTGGTAGACTGTCTTTGTGAAAAAAAAAAGTTTAAATTCACACGCATGGATGTAGACGTCTTTAGACTTGGTTCTAGTTCTTCTGAGACGTTATTGATTATTACACATTCTTGATTATGATCAATTTGAAATGGCGAAGAAAGTTGTTACACAAAAGAGACAGGATGATGGTAATTGTTATCAAGTGCCTTGTTGTATGGCATGCTAAGAACTAATTAGAAATTACAGCTTATCTTCCAGTTGCTTGATTGACCAAATTCATGTCTTTCCGTTGTGCCTTAAGTGAACCACGTCTCAGAACCACTAGAACCACGACTCAAACAACTAGCACGACGTCTAAAACTACTTGCACCACGTCTCAAAAATCAGTTTAAATTAACACGCTTGGGTGTAGATGTTTTTGGATGTTTTGCTAGTTGTTCTGAGACGAGGTGAGATATTTTGTGAAAAAATCAGTTTGAATTCACATGTTTGGATGTAGACATTTTTATATTTGGTGCTAGTTGCTTGAGACGTGGTGCTCGTTGTTCTTAGACGTGGTAGATTGTCTATGAGAAAAAAATCATTGTAAATTCACACGCATAGATGTAGACGTTTTTGGACGTGGTTCTACTCATTCTTAGACGTTTTTGATTACTACACATTCTTGATTATGATCAATTTGAAATGCAGAAGAAAGTTGTTACACAAAATATACAGGATGATTGTAAGCGTTATCATGTGCCTTGTTGTATGGCATGCTAGGAACTAATTAGAAATTACGGCTTATCTTCCAGTTGCTTGATTGGCCAAATTCATGTCTTTCTATTGTTCCTTAAGTGAACCACGTCTTAGAACAACGAGAACCACGTCACAAACACCTAGAACCACGCCTAAAACTACTAGCACCACGTCTAAAAAATCAATTTAAATTAATTGGCATGGGTGTAGACATTGTTGGATGTTTTGCTAGTTGTTCAGATACGAGGTGAGATATTTTGTGAAAAACTCAGTTTAAATTCACATGTCTGGATGTAGACATTTTTTTGGACGTGGTGCTAACTGTTTGAGACGTGGTGATAGTTGTTCTTTGACGTTGTAGACTGTTTTTGCGAAAAAAATCAGTTTAAATTCACACGCATGGATGTAGACGTTTTTGGACATGTTGCTAGTTGTTCTGAGACGTTCTTGGTTATTACACATTCTTGATTATGATCAATTTTAAATGGCGAAGAAAGTTGTTCCACAAAAGAGAAAGGATGATGGTAAGCGTTATCATGTGCCTTGTTGTATGGCATGTTAGGAACTAATTAGAAATTACAGCATATCTTCCAGTTGCTTGATTGGCCAAATATATGTCTTCCCTCTGTGCCTTAAATGAACCATGTCTCAAACAACTAGAACCACGTCTTAAATAACTAGCACCACGTCTCAAAAATCAGTTTAAATTAACACGCATTGATGTTGATATTTTTGGACGTTGTGCTAGTTGTTCTGAGACGAGGTGAGATATTTTGTGAAAAAATCAGTTTAAATTCACATGTCTAGATGTAGACGTTTTTGGACGTGATGCTATTTGCTTGAGACGTGGTGCTAGTTCTCCTTAGACGATGTAGATTGTCTGTGTGAAAAAAAATCAATTTAAATTCACACACATGGATGTAGACATTTTTGGACATGGTTCTGGTTATTCTGAGATATTTTTGTTTATTATACATTCTTGATTATGATTCGTTTGAAATGGCGAAGAAAGTTGTAACACAAAAGAGATAGAATGATGGTAAGCGTTATCATGTGCCTTGTTTTATGGCATGCTAGGAACTAATTAGAAATTACAGCTTATCTTCCAGTTGCTGGATTGGCCAAATTCATGCCATTCCATTGTGCTGTAAGTGAATCACGTCTCAAAACAACTAGAACCACATCTCAAACAACTAACACCACGTCTAAAAAATCATTTTAAATTAACTTGCATCGGTATAGACATTTTGGATGTTTTGCTAGTTGTTCTGAGACGATGTGAGATATTTTTTGAAAAAATCAGTTTAAATTCACATATCTGGATGTAGACGTTTTTTGGACGTGGTGCTAGTTGTTTGAGATGTGGTGATAGTTGTTCTTAGACGTGGTAGACAGTCTTTCCGAAAAAAATTAGTTTAAATTCACATGCATGGATGCAGACATTTTGGACGTGTTGCTAGTTGTTCAGAGACGTTGTTGGTTATTACACATTATTGATTATGATCAATTGGAAATGGCGAAGAAAGTTGTTCCACAAAAGAGACAGAATGATGGTAAGCGTTATCATGTGCCTTGTTGTATGGCATGTTAGGAACTAATTAGAAATTACAGCTTATTTTCCAGTTGCTGGATTGGCCAAATTCATGTCATTCCATTGTGCCGTAAGTGAATCACGTCACAAACAACTAGAACCTCGTCTTAAACAACTAGCACCACGTCTCAAAAATAAGTTTAAATTCACACCCAAGGGTGTAGACGTTTTTGGACTTGGTCCTAGTTGTTCTGAGATGATGTGAGATGTTTTGTGAAAAAATCAGTTTAAATTCAGATGTCTGGATATAGACGTTTTTGGACGTGTTGCTTGTTGTTTGAGATGTGGTGATAGTTGTTCCTAGACGTGGTAGACTGTCTTTGTGAAAAAAATCAGTTTAAATTCACACTCATTGATGTTGACATTTTAGGACGTTGTGCTAGTTGTTCTGAGACGAGGTGACATATTTTGTGAAAAAATCAGTTTAAATTCACATGTCTGGATGTAGACGTTTTTGGACGTGATGCTATTTGCTTGAGATGTGGTGCTAGTTGTCCTTAGGCGAGGTAGATTGTCTGTGTGAAAAAAATCAATTTAAATTCACACACTTGGATGTAGACGTTTTTGGACGTGGTTCTGGTTATTCTGAGACATTTTTGTTTATTACACATTCTTGATTATGGTTCATTTGAAATGGCAAAGAAAGTTGTAACACAAAAGAGACAAAATGATGGTAAGCGTTATCATGTGCCTTGTTTTATGGCATGCTAGGAACTAATTAGAAATTACAGCTTATCTTCCAGTTGCTGGATTGGCCAAATTCATGCCATTCCATTGTGCCGTAAGTGAATCACGTCTCAAAACAACTAGAACCACGTCTCAAACAACTAGCACCACGTTTAAAACTACTAACACCACGTCTAAAAAATCATTTTAAATTAACTTGCATGGGTATAGACATTTTTGGATGTTTGCTAGTTGTTCTGAGACGATGTGAGATATTTTGTGAAAAAATCAGTTTAAATTCACATATCTGGATGTAGACGTTTTTTGGACTTGGTGCTAGTTGTTTGAGATGTGGTGATAGTTGTTCTTAGACGTGGTAGACAGTCTTTCCGAAAAAAATCAGTTTAAATTCACACTCATTAATGTTGACATTTTTGGACGTTGTGCTAGTTGTTCTGAGACGAGGTGAGATATTTTGTGAAAAATCAGTTTAAATTCACATGTCTGGATGTAGACGTTTTTGGACGTGATGCTATTTGCTTGAGACGTGGTGCTAGTTGTCCTTAGACGAGGTAGATTGTCTGTGTGAAAAAAATCAATTTAAATTCACACACATGGATGTAGACGTTTTTGGACGTGGTTCTGGTTATTCTGAGACATTTTTGTTTATTACACATTATTGATTATGGTTCATTTGAAATGGCAAAGAAAGTCGTAACACAAAAGAGACAGAATGATGGTAACCGTTATCCTGTGCCTTGTTTAATGGCATGCTAGGAACTAGTTAGAAATTACAGCTTATTTTCCAGTTGCTGGATTGGTCAAATTCATGCCATTCCTTTGTGCCGTAAGTGAATCACGTCTCAAATCAACTAGAACCACGTCTCAAACAACTAGCACCACGTTTAAAACTACTAACACCACGTCTAAAAAATCATTTTAAATTAACTTGCATGGGTATAGACATTTTTGGATGTTTGCTATTTGTTCTGAGACGAGGTGAGATATTTTGTGAAAAAATCAGTTTAAATTCACATATCTGGATGTAGACGTTTTTTGGACGTGGTGCTAGTTATTTGAGATGTGGTGATAGTTGTTCTTAGACGTGGTAGACTATCTTTCCAAAAATATCAGTTTAAATTCACACGCATGGATGCTGACATTTTGGACGTGTTGCTAGTTCTTCTGAGACGTTGTTGGTTATTACACATTCTTGATTATGATCAATTGGAAATGGCGAAGAAAGTTGTTCCACAAAAGAGACAGGATGATGGTAAGCATTATCATGTGCCTTGTTGTATGGCATGTTAGGAACTAATTAGAAATTACAGCTTATCTTCCAGTTGCTGGATTGGCCAAATTTATGTCATTCCATTGTGCCGTATGTGAATCACGTCACAAACAACTAGAACCTCGTCTTAAACAACTAGCACCACGTCTCAAAAATAAGTTTAAATTCACACCCAAGGGTGTAGACGTTTTTGGATGTGGTGCTAGTTGTTCTGAGATGATGTGAGATGTTTTGTGAAAAAATCAGTTTAAATCCAGATGTCTGGATATAGACTTTTTGGATGTGGTGCTAGTTGTTTGAGATGTGGTGATAGTTGTTCCTAGACGTGGTAGACTGTCTTTGTGAAAAAAATCAGTTTAAATTCCCACGCATTGATGTTGATATTTTTGGACGTTGTGCTAGTTGTTCTGAGACGAGGTGAGATATTTTGTGAAAAAATCAGTTTAAATTCACATGTCTGGATGTAGACGTTTTTGGACGTGATGCTAGTTGCTTGAGACGTGGTGCTAGTTGTCCTTAGACGAGGTAGATTGTCTTTGTGAAAACAATCAATTTAAATTCACACACATGGATGTAGACGTTTCTGGACGTGGTTCTAGTTGTTCTGAGACGTTTTTGATTATTACACATTCTTGATTATGATTCATTTGAAATGGCGAAGAAAGTTGTAACACAAAAGAGACAGGATGATGGTAAGCGTCATCATGTGCCTTGTTTTATGGCATGCTAGGAACTAATTAGAAATTACAGCTTATCTTCCAGTTGCTGGATTCGCCAAATTCATGTCGTTCCATTGTGCCGTAAGTGAATCACGCCTCAAAACAACTAGAACCACGTCTCAAACAACTAGCACCACGTCTAAAACTACTAGCACCACGTCTAAAAAATCATTTTAAATTAACTCGCATGGGTGTAGATGTTTTTGGTTGTTTTGCAAGTTGTTCTGAGACGAGGTGAGATATTTTGTGAAAAACTCAGTTTAAATTCACTTGTCTGGATGTAGACAGTTTTTTGGACGTGGTGCCAGTTGTTTGAGACGTGGTGATAGTTGTTCTTAGACGTTGTAGACTGTTTTTGCGAAAAAAAATCAGTTTAAATTCACACGTATGGATGTAGACATTTTTGGACGTGTTGCTAGTTGTTCTGAGACGTTCTTAGTTATTACACATTCTTGATTATGATCAATTTGAAATGGCGAAGAAAGTTGTTCCACAAAAGAGACAGAATGATGGTAAGCGTTATCATGTGCCTTGTTGTATGGCATGTTAGGAACTAATTAGAAATAACAGCATATCTTCCAGTTGCTTGATTGGCCAAATATATGTCTTCCCTTTGGGCCTTAAATGAACCACTTCTCAAACAACTAGAACCACGTCTTAAACAACTGGCACTGCGTCTCAAAAATCAGTTTAAATTCACACCCAAGGGTGTAGACATTTTTAGACGTGGTGCTAGTTGTTCTGAGACGATGTGAGATGTTTTGGGAAAAAATCAGTTTAAATTCAGATGTCTGGATGTATACGTTTTTGGACGTGGTGCTAGTTGTTTAAGACGTGGTGATAGTTGTTCTTAGACCTGGTAGACTGTCTGTATGAAAAAAATAAGTTTAAATTCACATGCATGGATGTAGACGTCTTTAGACTTGGTTCTAGTTCTTCTGAGACGTTATTGATTATTACACATTATTGATTATGATCAATTTGAAATGCAGAAGAAAGTTGTTACACAAAATATACAGGATGATTGTAAGCGTTATCATGTGCCTTGTTGTATGGCATGCTAGGAACTAATTAGAAATTACGGCTTATCTTCCAGTTGCTTGATTGGCCAAATTCATGTCTTTCTATTGTGCCTTAAGTGAACCACGTCTCAGAACAACGAGAACCACGTCACAAACACCTAGCACCACGTCTAAAACTACTAGCACCACGTCTAAAAAATCAATTTAAATTAATTGGCATGGGTGTAGACATTTTTGGATATTTTGCTAGTTGTTCAGAGACGAGGTGAGATATTTTGTGAAAAACTCAGTTTAAATTAACATGTCTGGATGTAGACGTTTTTTTGGACGTGGTGCTAATTGTTTGAGACGTGGTGATAGTTGTTCTTAGACGTTGTAGACTATTTTTGCGAAAAAAAATCAGTTTAAATTCACACGCATGGATGTAGACGTTTTTGGACATGTTGCTAGTTGTTCTGAGACGTTCTTGGTTATTACACATTCTTGATTATGATCAATTTGAAATGGCGAAGAAAGTTGTTCCACAAAAGAGACAGGATGATGGTAAGCGTTATCATGTGCCTTGTTGTATGGCATGTTAGGAACTAATTAGAAATTACAGCATATCTTCCAGTTGCTTGATTGGCCAAATATATGTCTTCCCTATGTGCCTTAAATGAACCACGTCTCAAACTACTAAAATCACATCTTAAATAACTAGCACCACGTCTCAAAAATCAGTTTAAATTAGCACGCATTGATGTTGATATTTTTGGACGTTGTGCTAGTTGTTCTGAGACGAGGTGAGATATTTTGTGAAAAAATCAGTTTAAATTCACATGCCTGGATGTAGACGTTTTTGGACGTGATGCTATTTGCTTGAGACGTGGTGCTAGTTGTCCTTAGACGAGGTAGATTGTCGGTGTGAAAAAAATCAATTTAAATTCACACACATGGATGTAGACGTTTTTGGACGTGGTTCTGGTTATTCTGAGACATTTTTGTTTATTACACATTCTTGATTATGATTCATTTGAAATGGCGAAGAAAGTTGTAACACAAAAGAGACAGAATGATGGTAAGTGTTATCATGTGTCTTGTTTTATGGCATGCTAGGAACTAATTAGAAATTACAGCTTATCTTCCAGTTTCTGGATTGGCCAAATTCATGCTATTCCATTGTGTTGTAAGTGAATCACGTCTCAAAAATACTAGAACCACGTCTCAAACAACTAGCACCACGTCTAAAACTACTAACACCACGTCTAAAAAATCATTTTAAATTAACTTGCATGGGTATAGACATTTTTGGATGTTTTGCTAGTTGTTCTGAGACGATGTGAGATATTTTGTGAAAAAATCAGTTTAAATTCACATATCTGGATGTAGACGTTTTTTGGACGTGGTGCTAGTTGTTTGAGATGTGGTGATAGTTGTTCTTAGACATGGTAGACAGTCTTTCCGAAAAAAATAAGTTTAAATTCACACGCATGGATGCAGACATTTTGCACGTGTTGCTAGTTGTTCGGAGACGTTGTTGGTTATTACACATTATTGATTATGATCAATTGGAAATGGCGAAGAAAGTTGTTCCACAAAAGAGACAGGATGATGGTAAGCGTTATCATGTGCCTTGTTGTATGGCATGTTAGGAACTAATTAGAAATTGCAGCTTATTTTCCAGTTGCTGGATTGGCCAAATTCATGTCATTCCATTGTGCCGTAAGTGAATCACGTCACAAACAACTAGAACCTCGTCTTAAACAACTAGCACCACGTCTCAAAAATAAGTTTAAATTCACACCCAAGAGTGTAGACGTTTTTGGACTTGGTGCTAGTTGTTCTGAGATGATGTGAGATGTTTTGTGAAAAAATCAGTTTAAATTCAGATGTCTGGATATAGACGTTTTTGGACGTGTTGCTAGTTGTTTGAGATGTGGTGATAGTTGTTCCTAGACGTGGTAGACTGTCTTTGTGAAAAAAATCAGTTTAAATTCACACTCATTGATGTTGACATTTTTGGACGTTGTGCTAGTTGTTCTGAGACGAGGTGACATATTTTGTGAAAAAATCAGTTTAAATTCACATGTCTGGATGTAAACGTTTTTGGACGTGATGCTATTTGCTTGAGAGGTGGTGGTAGTTGTCCTTAGACGAGGTAGATTGTCTGTGTGAAAAAAATCAATTTAAATTCACACACATGGATGTAGACGTTTTTGGACGTGGTTCTGGTTATTCTGAGACATTTTTGTTTATTACACATTCTTGATTATGGTTCATTTGAAATGGCAAAGAAAGTTGTAACATAATAGAGACCAAATGATGGTAAGCGTTATCATGTGCCTTGTTTTATGGCATGCTAGGAACTAATTAGAAATTACAGCTTATCTTCCAGTTGCTGGATTCGCCAAATTCATGTCGTTCCATTGTGCCGTAAGTGAATCACGTCTCAAAACAACTAGAACCACGTCTCAAACAACTAGCACCACGTCTAAAATTACTAGCACCACGTCTAAAAAATCATTTTAAATTAACTCGCATGGGTGTAGATGTTTTTGGTTGTTTTGCAAGTTGTTCTGAGACGATGTGAGATATTTTGTGAAAAACTCAGTTTAAATTCACTTGTCTGGATGTAGACAGTTTTTTGGACGTGGTGCCAGTTGTTTGAGACGTGGTGATAGTTGTTCTTAGACGTTGTAGACTGTTTTTGCGAAAAAAAATCAGTTTAAATTCACACGTATGGATGTAGACATTTTTGGACGTGTTGCTAGTTGTTCTGAGACGTTCTTAGTTATTACACATTCTTGATTATGATCAATTTGAAATGGCGAAGAAAGTTGTTCCACAAAAGAGACAGAATGATGGTAAGCGTTATCATGTGCCTTGTTGTATGGCATGTTAGGAACTAATTAGAAATAACAGCATATCTTCCAGTTGCTTGATTGGCCAAATATATGTCTTCCCTTTGGGCCTTAAATGAACCACGTCTCAAACAACTAGAACCACGTCTTAAACAACTGGCACTGCGTCTCAAAAATCAGTTTAAATTCACACCCAAGGGTGTAGACATTTTTAGACGTGGTGCTAGTTGTTCTGAGACGATGTGAGATGTTTTGGGAAAAAATCAGTTTAAATTCAGATGTCTGGATGTATACGTTTTTGGACGTGGTGCTAGTTGTTTGAGACGTGGTGATAGTTGTTCTTAGACCTGGTAGACTGTCTGTATGAAAAAATAAGTTTAAATTCACACGCATGGATGTAGACGTCTTTAGACTTGGTTCTAGTTCTTCTGAGACGTTATTGATTATTACACATTATTGATTATGATCAATTTGAAATGCGGAAGAAAGTTGTTACACAAAATATACAGGATGATTGTAAGCGTTATCATGTGCCTTGTTGTATGGCATGCTAGGAACTAATTAGAAATTACGGCTTATCTTCCAGTTGCTTGATTGGCCAAATTCATGTCTTTCTATTGTGCCTTAAGTGAACCACGTCTTAGAACAACGAGAACCACGTCACAAACACCTAGCACCACGTCTAAAACTACTAGCACCACGTCTAAAAAATCAATTTAAATTAATTGGCATGGGTGTAGACATTTTTGGATATTTTGCTAGTTGTTCAGAGACGAGGTGAGATATTTTGTGAAAAACTCAGTTTAAATTCACATGTCTGGATGTAGACGTTTTTTTGGACGTGGTGCTAATTGTTTGAGACGTGGTGATAGTTGTTCTTAGACGTTGTAGACTATTTTTGCGAAAAAAAATCAGTTTAAATTCACACGCATGGATGTAGACGTTTTTGGACATGTTGCTAGTTGTTCTGAGACGTTCTTGGTTATTACACATTCTTGATTATGATCAATTTGAAATGGCGAAGAAAGTTGTTCCACAAAAGAGACAGGATGATGGTAAGCGTTATCATGTGCCTTGTTGTATGGCATGTTAGGAACTAATTAGAAATTACAGCATATCTTCCAGTTGCTTGATTGGCCAAATATATGTCTTCCCTATGTGCCTTAAATGAACCACGTCTCAAACTACTAGAATCACATCTTAAATAACTAGCACCACGTCTCAAAAATCAGTTTAAATTAGCACGCATTGATGTTGATATTTTTGGAAGTTGTGCTAGTTGTTCTGAGACGAGGTGAGATATTTTGTGAAAAAATCAGTTTAAATTCACATGCCTGGATGTAGACGTTTTTGGACGTGATGCTATTTGCTTGAGACGTGGTGCTAGTTGTCCTTAGACGAGGTAGATTGTCGGTGTGAAAAAAATCAATTTAAATTCACACACATGGATGTAGACGTTTTTGGACGTGGTTCTGGTTATTCTGAGACATTTTTGTTTATTACACATTCTTGATTATGATTCATTTGAAATGGCGAAGAAAGTTGTAACACAAAAGCGACAGAATGATGGTAAGCGTTATCATGTGTCTTGTTTTATGGCATGCTAGGAACTAATTAGAAATTACAGCTTATCTTCCAGTTTCTGGATTGGCCAAATTCATGCTATTCCATTGTGTTGTAAGTGAATCACGTCTCAAAAATACTAGAACCACGTCTCAAACAACTAGCACCACGTCTAAAACTACTAACACCACGTCTAAAAAATCATTTTAAATTAACTTGCATGGGTATAGACATTTTTGGATGTTTTGCTAGTTGTTCTGAGACGATGTGAGATATTTTGTGAAAAAATCAGTTTAAATTCACATATCTGGATGTAGACGTTTTTTGGACGTGGTGCTAGTTGTTTGAGATGTGGTGATAGTTGTTCTTAGACATGGTAGACAGTCTTTCCGAAAAAAATAAGTTTAAATTCACACGCATGGATGCAGACATTTTGGACGTGTTGCTAGTTGTTCGGAGACGTTGTTGGTTATTACACATTATTGATTATGATCAATTGGAAATGGCGAAGAAAGTTGTTCCACAAAAGAGACCGGATGATGGTAAGCGTTATCATGTGCCTTGTTGTATGGCATGTTAGGAACTAATTAGAAATTACAGCTTATTTTCCAGTTGCTGGATTGGCCAAATTCATGTCATTCCATTGTGCCGTAAGTGAATCACGTCACAAACAACTAGAACCTCGTCTTAAACAACTAGCACCACGTCTCAAAAATAAGTTTAAATTCACACCCAAGAGTGTAGACGTTTTTGGACTTGGTGCTAGTTGTTCTGAGATGATGTGAGATGTTTTGTGAAAAAATCAGTTTAAATTCAGATGTCTGGATATAGACGTTTTTGGACGTGTTGCTAGTTGTTTGAGATGTGGTGATAGTTGTTCCTAGACGTGGTAGACTGTCTTTGTGAAAAAAATCAGTTTAAATTCACACTCATTGATGTTGACATTTTTGGACGTTGTGCTAGTTGTTCTGAGACGAGGTGACATATTTTGTGAAAAAATCAGTTTAAATTCACATGTCTGGATGTAAACTTTTTGGACGTGATGCTATTTGCTTGAGAGGTGGTGGTAGTTGTCCTTAGACGAGGTAGATTGTCTGTGTGAAAAAAATCAATTTAAATTCACACACATGGATGTAGACGTTTTTGGACGTGGTTCTGGTTATTCTGAGACATTTTTGTTTATTACACATTCTTGATTATGGTTCATTTGAAATGGCAAAGAAAGTTGTAACACAATAGAGACCAAATGATGGTAAGCGTTATCATGTGCCTTGTTTTATGGCATGCTAGGAACTAATTAGAAATTACAGCTTATCTTCCAGTTGCTGGATTGGCCAAATTCATGCCATTCCATTGTGCCGTAAGTGAATCACGTCTCAAAACAACTAGAACCACGTCTCAAACAACTAGCACCACGTCTAAAACTACTAACACCACGTCTAAAAAATCATTTTAAATTAACTTGCTTGGGTATATACATTTTTGGATGTTTTGCTAGTTGTTCTGAGACGAGGTGAGATATTTTGTGAAAAAAATTAGTTTAAATTCACATATCTGGAAGTAGACATTTTTTGGACGTGGTGCTAGTTATTTGAGATGTGGTGATAGTTGTTCTTAAACGTGGTAGACTGTCTTTCCGAAAAAATCAGTTTAAATTCACACGCATGGATGCAGACATTTTGGACGTGTTGCTAGTTGTTCTGAGACGTTGTTGGTTATTACACATTCTTGATTATGATTAATTGGAAATGGCGAAGAATGTTGTTCCACAAAAGAGACAGGATGATGGTAAGCGTTATCATGTGCCTTGTTGTATGGCATGTTAGGAACTAATTGGAAATTACAGCTTATCTTCCAGTTGCTGGATTTGCCACATTCATGTCATTCCATTGTGCCGTAAGTGAATCACGTCACAAACAACTAGAACCTCGTCTTAAACAACTAGCACCACGTCTCAAAAATAAGTTTAAATTCACACCCAAGGGTGTAGACGTTTTTGGACGTGGTGCTAGTTGTTCTGAGATGATGTGAGATGTTTTGTGAAAAAATCAGTTTAAATCCAGATGTCTGGATATAGACGTTTTTGGACGTGGTGCTAGTTGTTTGAGATGTGGTGATAGTTGTTCATAGACGTGGTAGACTGTCTTTGTGAAAAAAATCAGTTTAAATTCCCACGCATTGATGTTGATATTTTTGGACGTTGTGCAAGTTGTTCTGATATGAGGTGAGATATTTTGTGAAAAAATCAGTTTAAATTCATATGTCTGGATGTAGACGTTTTTGAACGTGATACTAGTTGCTTGAGACGTGGTGCTAGTTGTCCTTAGATGAGGTAGATTGTCTTTGTGAAAAAAATTAATTTAAATTCACACACATGGATGTAGACGTTTCTGGACGTGGTTCTAGTTGTTCTGAGACGTTTTTGATTATTACACATTCTTGATTATGATTCATTTGAAATGGCGAAGAAAGTTGTAACACAAAAGAGACAGGATGATGGTAAGCGTCATCATGTGCCTTGTTTTATGGCATGCTAGGAATTAATTAGAAATTACAGCTTATCTTCCAGTTGCTGGATTGGCCAAATTCATGTCATTCCATTGTGCCGTAAGTGAATCACGTCTCACAACAACTAGAACCACGTCTCAAACAACTAGCACCACGTCTAAAACTACTAGCACCACGTCTAAAAAATCATTTTAAATTAACTCGCATGGGTGTAGACGTTTTTGGTTGTTTTGCAAGTTGTTCTGAGACGAGGTGAGATATTTTGTGAAAAACTCAGTTTAAATTCACATGTCTGGATGTAGACAGTTTTTTGGACGTGGTGCTAGTTGTTTGAGACGTGGTGATAGTTGTTCTTAGACGTTGTAGACTGTTTTTGGGAAAAAAATCAGTTTAAATTCACACGTATGGATGTAGACATTTTTGGATTTGTTGCTAGTTGTTCTGTGACGTTCTTAGTTATTACACATTCTTGATTATGATCAATTTGAAATGGCGAAGAAAGTTGTTCCACAAAAGAGACAGAATGATGGTAAGCGTTATCATGTACCTTGCTGTATGGCATGTTAGGAACTAATTAGAAATAACAGCATATCTTCCAGTTGCTTGATTGGCCAAATATATGTCTTCCCTTTGGGCCTTAAATGAACCACGTCTCAAACAACTAGAACCACGTCTTAAACAAATAGCACCGCGTCTCAAAAATCAGTTTAAATTCACACCCAAGGGTGTAGACGTTTTTGGACGTGGTGCTAGTTGTTCTGAGACGATGTGAGATATTTTGGGAAAAAATCAGTTTAAATTCAGATGTCTGGATGTATACGTTTCTGGACGTGGTGCTAGTTGTTTGAGACGTGGTGATAGTTGTTCTTAGACCTGGTAGACTGTCTTTGTGAAAAAAATAAGTTTAAATTCACACGCATGGATGTAGACGTCTTTAGACTTGGTTCTAGTTCTTCTGAGACGTTATTGATTATTACACATTCTTGATTATGATCAATTTGAAATGGCGAAGAATGTTGTTACACAAAAGAGACAGGATGATGGTAATTGTTATCAAGTGCCTTGTTGTATGGCATGCTAAGAACTAATTAGAAATTACAGTTTATCTTCCAGTTGCTTGATTGACCAAATTCATGTCTTTCCATTGTGCCTTAAGTGAACCACGTCTCAGAACAACTAGAACCACGTCTCAAACAACTAGCACCACGTCTAAAACTACTAGCACCACGTCTCAAAAATCAGTTTAAATTAACACGCATGGGTAGACGTTTTTGGATGTTTTGCTAGTTGTTCTGAGACGAAGTGAGATATTTTGTGAAAAAATCAGTTTGAATTCACATGTCTGGATGTAGACATTTTTATATTTGGTGCTAGTTGCTTGAGACGTGGTGCTCGTTGTTCTTGGACGTGGTAGATTGTCTATGAGAAAAAAATCATTTTAAATTCACACGCATAGTTGTAGACGTTTTTGGACGTGGTTCTACTTGTTCTGAGACATTTTTGATTACTACACATTCTTGATTATGATCAATTTGAAATGCAGAAGAAAGTTGTTACACAAAAGATACTGGATGATTGTAAGCGTTATCATGTGCCTTGTTGTATGGCATGCTAGGAACTAATTAGAAATTACGGCTTATCTTCCAGTTGCTTGATTGGCCAAATTCATGTCTTTCTATTGTGCCTTAAGTGAACCACGTCTTAGAACAACGAGAACCACGTCACAAACACCTAGCACCACGTCTAAAACTACTAGCACCACGTCTAAAAAATCAATTTAAATTAATTGGCATGGGTGTAGACATTTTTGGATGTTTTGCTAGTTGTTCAGAGACGAGGTGAGATATTTTGTGAAGAACTCAGTTTAAATTCACATGTCTGGATGTAGACGTTTTTTTGGACGTGGTGCTAGTTGTTTGAGACGTGATGATAGTTGTTCTTAGACGTTGTAGACTGTTTTTGCGAAAAAAATCAGTTTAAATTCACACGCATGGATGTAGATGTTTTTGGACATGTTGCTAGTTGTTCTGAGACGTTCTTGGTTATTACACATTCTTGATTATGATCAATTTGAAATGGCGAAGAAAGTTGTTCCACAAAAGAGACAGGATGATGGTAAGCGTTATCATGTGCCTTGTTGTATGGCATGTTAGGAACTAATTAGAAATTACAGCATATCTTCCAGTTGCTTGATTGGCCAAATATGTGTCTTCCCTCTGTGCCTTAAATGAACCACGTCTCAAACAACTAGAACCACGTCTTAAATAACTAGCACCACGTCTCAAAAATCAGTTTAAATTAACACGCATGGGTGTAGACATTTTTGGATGTTTTGCTAGTTGTTCTGAGACGAGGTGAGATATTTTGTGAAAAAATAAGTTTAAATTCACATGTCTGGATGTAGACATTTTTATACGTGGTGCTACAGTATCGTGCTACAGTAGTAGTAAAATTGCATGGTGGTCCTATAGGACCACCATATAAATTACCGGATGAGATGGCTTAGTGGTTTGATACTTTCCCTTACCTATTATGTTAAATTTTTTATACCACATAAAATATAACAAATTTCAATTGAAAATTGATTGACAATATATAAAACAAAGCGTATATTTATGCAATGATATTAACTTTTTCTCTGCCAATCCATATAAGCCAAATGAGAGTTATTTGCAAAAATCACAATTGAATTTTTGTCGATTTGTTGTTGAAAAATAGTAAATAGATTACGATAATAAATCAGACAAATTATTATTTTCGTTAATGAAAATAGAGCATAATAAAGTTTACATGTTGAGTATAATTGGGGGTGTAACAGAATGATTTTGAGACTTTTGGGGGAGCAAACTCGCAAAGTAATTATTTTTTCCTTTTCCTTTTTAACCATTATGTTTCACGATAATATAAAATATTAAATCAGTAAAACTTTAAAAAAATAAGTTAAATTATAATAATGGACTTGAAATTAAACAAAGTTACGAATGTGGTGCATTCCCAGAATGAGGAGGTACCAAAATCTCCAAAAAATACTCAACAGTTGTTGCCATTAAGATTCGTAGGGTTCGTCCTCTTACTGTTCAAAATCGGGTTGTCAAGCTCAATGTGGCGGTGGTGAGCCACTGAATAATATAATCTAATGGAGTCACTGAAAGGGTCGACATTTTGAAAGGAGTAGAATCCGTAGGAGAAGCATTGCAATATTTTAGGCAATTTTGAAGGAGAAGGAATGAATTTTTGTGGGGCCCAGTTGTTTACCTATGCCTTATTTTTTTTTTGAGCTTGTAGTTGCAAGAGGTTTAAAATTGGTAATGAATTTTTGTGCTGGAGATGATGACCTGAGATGATTCCAATATGTGATGTATTGTGTGCTTGAAGATGAAATGAAACTAAACAAAAACATATCTTAAATTAATCCTAAAAGGAATTTGTATCTATCTTTACTATAACCAAATAAATAATAAAACTACGTTTGTTGTTATTTAGTTGTTACAATGTGAAAGCCAAATTGCTCACCTCCACCCTCTTTCACAATCCTCCATTTAGAATTATATCACAACAAGACTCATCCCGAAAACATATTTATCCTAAACACACATCTTCAGGATCAATCCACACGAAATATGACTTCAAAATCTTAATGAACTAATGCTAATTCGGAAACCTAATCCATCGTTTTCCAGTACTATCAAATTATGCATCACTCATCCAAACACACATCTAGCACAGTCAATTGTTGTCACTTATAGGCTCGTCTTGGCGAGGCAATGAAGAATGCATGTGGATTCCACCTTCACAACTCTAATATTTCTATTCCATATGCCTTCCTTAAAGTTTTTGTATTTGTCATAGCCAGCTGAGAAACATCCGCGCAAGAGAGAGAGGAGGCACAGCTTAGCCTGGCAACATCAGTTACAGAGGATGCTCTGATTCCTCCCATTCCAATTCATTTTCACCCTTCGGGTACCCATGCAAGTTTTCGACATCCACCACTTCCATATCAATGCAAGTCTTTCCATATCCATTGCATGCACCTTCAGTGACACTGTCAGTCCACCATTGTGAAATTTGCAACCCAAAAAAAAAAGTGAAAAAATTAAACTCCAGAACAAAGCAATAAACATAAATATTTGGACTACGGGTGTCAAACGGGCGGGTAGGCCAGATATTGGGCTGGTATTAAATGGGTATTTAATTTAAGGGTATTTACCCGACCTTACCCATATAGTTAATGGGTTTAAATATGTAATGGGTATTTCAGGGTATCCATGAGTACCATGATTATTAATTTATAGGGTACCCATTGGGTATTCATGGGTACTGATTGGGTATCCTATATTATCTACTATTGGATATTTATATTTCAACCCGTTTCGAGCTGGGTCAGTCCATTTCCAGTTGGATCGACCCATTTTGTAAATTTTGAATTTTTATCTATTTAATGCAAAATTATTTTTTACATGTCTGATCCGTTTCGAGTTCGGTCGGCCCATTTCGAACTCGGTCGACCCGTTTCTTAAATTTTGAATTTTTTATCCTTTCAATTCAAAATTATTTTTTACATATGTTTTTATAATCACGAAAACTTATTTCAACCCCGGTCGACCCGTTTCGTAAATTTTAAATTTTCATCATGTACTTCAAAATTATTTTTTATATACGTTTTTATAATCACGAAAACTTATTTCAACCCCGGTTGACCCATTTCGAGCTGGGTCGATCCGTTTCGAGCTTTGTCGACCCGTTTCGTAAATTTTGAATTTTTATCATTTCAATTCAAAATTATTTTTCGAGTTGGGTCGACTCGTTTCGTAAATTTTGAATTTTTATCATTTCAATTCAAAATTATTTTTTACATACGTTATTATAATCACGAAAATCTATTTCAATCCCGGTTGACCCATTTCGAGTTGGGTCGACCCGTTTCATAAATTTTGAATTTTTATCTTTTCAATTCAAAATTATTTTTTACTTACGTTTTTTATAATCACGGAAATATATTTCAACTCTGGTTGACACGTTTCAAATCGGGTCGGCCCGTTTCGTAAATTTTGAATTTTAATCATTTCAATATAAAATTATTTTTTACATGACATAAATTTATTATTTATATTTATTTTGAATTATAAAAATCTTTAGAAATACGTTTTGAATTGGGTCGACCCATATCGAACTGGGTCGACCTGTTTGATTTTCTTTTAAAAAAATTTGCAATGAAAATGGCAGTCAAAGAAAACATTTTCTGCATCAATTACGTACTCCTTAATTAATGGTGATTGATATATGATGTTTTTTGCTTTTTTTGTTCTTGTTAGAGTGAAGATGGTGATATAATTGATTGTTTCGATATCTACAAGCAGCCAGCTTTTAACCATCCTGCTTTTAGAAACCACAAAATCCAGGTTTGTCTTATTTTGTTGTTTCAGAACTTGATGTGGCTTTCCATACAAAGAATGATTTGGATTTCCTGTCCAGATGGAACCAAGCTATTTTCCAACAGTAGACATTACATCCAGGAAGATAAAGAGAACAAAAAGCCTCAAAAAACAATCAAAACCAGACAGTATTCCTATTTCTGTAACATCAGAGATAAGGCAAAAAACTGGAAGCTGCCCTGATGGAACTGTTCCCATCCGGAGGTCGACGACGACAAAAACAACAAGCGAATTCAATTCGAAAAACTACAACAGCAAACACAATCAGCTCAACCAATGCAAGCCAACATATACTCAAAAGGGGTCAACTACGCATAAAAATTCCATGTCTTATCCTAACTTTCCCAACCCACTAAACTTCATCAGCATTAGCATTAATGTTAATGCGATCGATCAATCTTTGTATGTCAATGGACATTCCTTCAGCTTCATCATCTTCACTCTCATTATCACAATCTTTATAAACTGAAATAATTTGAGAAAATAAAAAAATATTACAATTTTCATATATCATACAAATATATAAAATTTTTTTAAGTGAAACTCAATGTTACCTGTACAACCAATCTCTAGTGCAAATGCGGGCCTCCACATTCTTTGGCAATGTACACGTGCAATATCTATCAAGCACCCGACCATCAATACTGAATGTAGATTCTGAAGCAACTGTGGCGATAGGAATGCTCAATATATCTCGTGCCATTAGGGATAATGCTGGCCGCTTGGTCTTGTTCGATTTCCAATAATCAACAACATCCAATTTTTCATTCTGTGGAATTTCCGCCTCATCCAAATACATGTCTAACTCAGACCTACTTGATCTCCTACCATATAAACTCACAAATTTTTCAAATTCCTACAAAGAAATATCAAGCTTTTATAAATTAAACAATATAAATATATAATTACTCCAAATTTCACAAATTCAATGTATCAACAAATAATAAGTACATACCATATCCATTGAAAGATTATCTGCCCGGGCCTGGTCAAAAACTCACTTTCGTGCTACGCATTCCAGAATCGAAATCTTTGATCAGGCATAAACTCTAGCGCAATCGTTATTTCAATCCTTGTTTGAAATAACATTGCGCATGATCTTGGTTTGTACTTATTCGATTTATCATGCAACAATAATTGTCTAATTAAAAGTGAAATCATAGAAAAGTACATCTTGAAGCGTGTTAACTCAGGTGATCACTTGTATGACTCAAGACTATGATTGCACGTTGTGTGGGCAACGATATAGCAGCCAATTAATTAGCAATCAACACAAAAATTGCGTTAGGAATCTCGCTGGAAAAATGAACAGCCGCCCGCCGCCTGGGACCAAAATTTCCGCCACCCAAAGCCTCTCTAGAGGGAGAAAATTATCTTCTCTCTCTAAACTTCCTCTCTCTAGTTTTCTTGTCTTGAAAACTTATGAGTTGTGTGTTATGTAATTGCTAATCCCTTGTCTATATATAGAGTTACAAGAGAGACCCCAAATTGGTTTAGGATTGGCCTTCCTAATGGGTTTCGGTAATTAATTAGTTTTTAAATCCAATTAGGTAACTAATCTAATAGGATAATCCAAATTCAATTAGATTTCCTAATCTCTAGGATTTTCTAATTCTAATTGAAACTTAAGACTTAATCAATTAATTAAATAATTCTACTTTGTTAATTACTTAATTAACCCTTAGGAATAATTAATTAATTCTACTTATTCAATTAACTCATTACAAAATTAATCGTACCACTAACGGATTGATTTTGGCACTACTATCCTACACCAGAATTGCTTCCGGAATAACTAAATTAATTTATTCTTATTCTCTCCACATCAAATATTTAGTGTTCGTTAATTTATTAATTTACTGATAAATTAATAAATTAACTTCTTCAATTCTGAGACTAGTACCACTCGACCATTTTACTATACCGGACATAAGTCCACCGGTCGGGTTTAGTATAATAAACATAACGAGCTCATCTCGGGAGCACCATCACTTTGGACACACCGGTACATGGCTTCCTTTCGACAAACAGCAGCACACCAAGTAACTAAACATGCGCACCCAATTCACCGAGACTATTGACCACAATTGACCTCACCAATTGGCAGATCAAAGTACGTTATGTCTTATCCTCATACCCGCTCAAGTCTAGGGATTAAGAGATAGAATACTAAGAACGATTTGTCTATTAAATTAGTACAAGATAAATCATTCTAAATGGTCAAGTTCAATACGCTTCGGGCATATCTATATGATTCAATTAGTTTAGAAAAAAACCAATTATCTGAATCACATAATAACCTAAACCGACAGTTTGTCCAAAATTGTCTCTGTTATGAACCTCGTTTATATATTATGTTTTAACCAACGATGAGATCTACTGTGTCACACAAGACACCTCATCATCTAACTACATAATATAAATGGACAAATATATGCACAACTAATTTAACCAAAACATTAAATGGATATATTAACTGGGAAAATGTATAATACAAGCATAACTTATGTATTCAACTCTAACAATCTCCCACTAATACTTAAGCTGTGCTTTAAGTATACAACTACATTCAACTCTATACACTCTACAGTATATCTAGGAAAACTATCATTGCTCTCCTAAGTATCTGATCCCCATGCCCTCCACGTGAGCCTCAAAGACTTTTGAAGTCAATGTCTTCGTGAACGGATCTACAAGGTTATTCTTTGATGCTATCTTAGCCACGACCATGTATTCCCTCTTAACGATATCTCGTATCAGGTAGTACTTGCGCTGTGTGTGTTTACTCGCCTTGTGGGCTCGTGGCTCCTTCGAGTTTACTACTGCAGCGTTGTTATCACAATACACTGTGATAGACTTTTGCAAACCAGGAATCACATCTAAGTCCACTAGGAAGTTCTTCAGCCACACTGTTTTTTTCGCTGCCTCTGATACAACAACGTATTCAGCCTCCATGGTAGAGTCCCCCACGCATTTCTGATTGACACTCTGCCATACTATGGCTTCACCTCCCAGAGTAAACACATACCCTGAGGTAGACTTGCTCTTGTCCTTGTCGCCTTGGAAATCTGAATCTGTGTAACCTCGGGGTACCAGCTCAGGCGCCTGATAGACCAACACTTGGTCTCTCGTTCTGTGCAAATACTTGAGAATGCATTTTACTCCCTCCCAATGAGCTTTCCAGGGGTTACTCTGATATCTGCTTACAATGCCAACGACATAACAGATATCAGGTCTCGTACACAATATGGCATACATGAGACTTCCTACTGCCGAAGCATAAGGAACTGTCTTCATGGCCTTTATCTCCTCAACAGTCTTGGGAGACTGTTCTTTAGATAGATGCACTGTGTGTCTGGAAAGTAGAAAACCTTTCTTGGAGTTCTGCATTTTAGAATCGTATCTATGTATGAAATTTGGAAGAGTGTTAACGAACGTTTCCTACGATCTCGAATTATCTTGATCCCAAGGATATGTCCCGTTTCTGCTAAATCCTTCATATCAAATTGCTTGGACAGCCATGCCTTTACCTCTGATAACACTTTTTTGTTATTGCCAATCAATAGAATGTCATCTACGTAAAACACAAGAAACACCACCGCATTTTCATCACATCTGCGATATACATATTGCTCATTCGGATATTGAGTAAATCTGTAGGACTGGATTACATCATAAAACCAGATATTCCAAGATCTGAATGCATGCTTAAGTCTGTAAATAGACTTCTTAAGCCTGCAAACCTTATGTTGTTGGCCTTTTTCAACGAATTCCTCTGGTTGCTGCATGAAGATGGTTTTCTCAAGACTTCCGTTAAGGAAAGCTGTCTTGACATCCATCTGCCATATCCCATAATCTAAATGAGTAGCTATGGCCAAGAGAATCCAGATCGAGTTAAGCATGGCCACCGGGGAGAAGGTTTCCTCATAATCGATTCCCTTTTTCTGAGTATACCCCTTCGTCACCAGCCTAGCTTTAAAGGTTTCAACCTTTCCATCAGGTCCTCTCTTGCGTTTGTAGACCCACTTACATTCAATGGGTTTGAACCCACCAGGCAGGTCCATAAGCTCCCAGACTTGATTGTGGTCCATCAACCCCATCTCGGATATCATTGCCTTTCGTAAAGATTCTGCATCTTTATCTCAGAAAGCCTCATTGTAGTTCACTGGGTCAGGCTCAGGCGCGCCTGGGACTAAGTCTGAGGCCTCTCCCATGCCAATGAACCTGTCGGGTTGTTTTACAACCCTCCCACTACGACGAGGCACCACCTGTGTAGGCGCATCATATGTGATATCTTGCGCAGTGTGTGGTGTATTTACTTGTGCTGGTGCATCAGGATTATCAGTTTGTCTTCTAAGCTTGCTCTTGGGCTTGTGATCTAGGATATAGTCTTCCTCTAAAATCTGGCATTACTGCTAACTATCACCTTCTGATCTTTAGGACTATAGAACAGACCACCCTTCGTTCCTCTAGGATATCCTACAAACAACATTACTTCAGTTCTTGCATCTAACTTAGTCGCGTCTGCCTTAAACATATGTGCTGGACAACCCCAAATTCTGAGATGTCTTAGACTAGGCTTACGCCCTTTCCACAACTCTATTGGGGTAGAAGTCACGGTTTTAGATGATACAAGATTAAGGATGTACATTGTTGTTTCTAAGGCATATCCCCAGAACGAACTCGACAAATCACTACAGCTCATCATTGACCTAACCATTTCCATGAGAGTTCGGTTCCTTTTTTCTGCTACACCGTTCTGCTATTGTGTGCCAAGTGCAGACAACTGAGACTGAATTCCAACTTCGCTGAGGTATTCTCAAAATTCGTGGGATAGGAACTCACCACCACGATCTGATCGCAGTATCTTGATATTTTTACCGTATACTCTTTGAATTTACTAAAGCATTCGGACTTGTGGCGCATTAGGTAAATATATTCGTACCTTGAGTAATCATCCGTGAACTTCACGAATACTCAAACCCACCTCATGCTTGGACCGACATAGGTCCACACAAGTCATAGTGAATCAACTCTAATACTTCTTTGGATCTATAACCTTTTGCCTTAAAAGGTCTCTTGGTTATCTTACCTTCCAAGAAATATTCACAGGTTGAATAACTGTCAATTTCTAATGAACTTAAAGGTCCATCATTGACCAACATTTGGATCCTACTAAGGTTTATATGACCTAGCCTGAGATGTCAAAGATAGGTTTGATTCGTTTTAGAAGGTTCTTTCCTCTTATTAGTGTTGGATGATGCGCTATCTATCTCTATGTTTTGCACAACAGGGGAGTTTGATTTAATTATAAACAAATTGTCAGCTAATGAACCAGAGCAAATAAGTTTGCCATCTTTTCTAATAACAACATATTCATTAGAAAAAATAAACTTATAACCATTCTTCAAAAGTTTAGAAACTGAAACAAGGTTTTTTCTAAAACTCGGTACATAAAGACAATTAACTTAATCTAATCTAGAATTATAGAAATTCAGGTTGAATGCTCCCACTGCTTCTATTGACACTCTTGTAGTGTCGCCTAAGAAGATATCTAACTCGCATTCTCTAAGCTTCTGGGTTAATTGGAACCCTTGCAGAGAATTACAAACATGGTCAGTGACGCCTGAATCCACACACCAAGTATCTGTGAGAATCGTCTGTCTCAGTAATTAAGGCAAAAACTATCGTACTTTTGAGCTTTGGACAATCTGATTTCCAGTGTCCTATTTGATTGCACTTGAGGCACGGCTTCTTCTTTGCAATCTCCGGCTTTGGCGCAATCTGTGCCTTTTGAGATTTTCCCTTGAGCTTTCTCTTCTTATTTCCAGCCTTAGGCTTAGAAGAAAATTATGAAGCTTCGTTTCTTCTCTTGAAGAAGACTTTTAGCTACCACCAACTTGTTAGAGTTAAATACATAAGCTATGCTTATATTATACATTTTCCCAGTTAATATATCGATTTAATGTTTTTGGTTAAATTTTTTGTGCATATTTGTCCATTTATATTATGTAGTTAGATGATGAGGTGTCTTGTGTGACACAGTAGATCTCATCATTGGTTAAAAGACATAATATATAAATGAGGTGTAACCGATTGGACAAACTGTCGGTTTAGGTTATTATGTGATTCGGATAATTGTTTGTCTAAACTAATTGAATCATATAGATATGCCTGGGGTGTATTGAACTTGACCATTTAGAATGATTTGTCTTGTAGTGATTTAATAGACAAATCGTTCTTAGTATTCTATCTCTTAATCCCTAAACTTGAGCGGGCATGAGGATTAGACATAGTGTACTTCGATCTACCAATGGGTGCGGTCAATGTGGCCAATAGTCTTGATGGGATGGGTACGCTTATTTAGTTACTTGGTGTGCTGCTGCTTGTCAAAAGGAAACCATGTACCGGGGCGTCCGGGGTGATGGTGCTCCCGAGATGAGCTCCTAATGTTTATTATACTAAACCCGACCGGTGGACTTATGTCCGGTATAGTAAAAAGGTCGAGTGGTATTAGTCTCGAAATTAAGGAAGTTAATTAATTAATTAATTAGTAAATTAATAAATTAACGAGCACTATATCTTTGATGTGGGGAGATTAAGAATTAATTAATTTTGTTGTTCCGAAAACAATTCTGGTGTAGGATGGTAGTGCCAAAATTAATCCGTTAGTGGTACGATTAATTTTGTAGTGGGTTAATTGAATAAGTAGAATTAATTGAATATTCCTAATGGTTAATTAAGTAATTAACAAAGTGAAATTATTTAATTAATTAATTAAATCTTAAGTTTCAATTAGAATTAGGAAATCCTAGAAATTAAAAAATCTAATTGGATTTGGTTTATCTTATTAGATTCGTTACCTAATTGGATTTGGAAACTAATTAATTACCTAGGCCCATTAGGAAAGGCCAATCCTAAATCAACTTAGGGTCTCTCTTGTAACTCTATATATAGACAAGATATTAGCAATTAGACAACACACAACTCATAAGTTTTCAAAACAGCAAAATTAGAGAGATAAAGTTTGGAGAGAGAAAGTAATTTCTCCCTCTAGAACAGCTTTGGGTTGGCCGAATTTCTTGGTTAAGGCGGCGGGGCGGCGGTTCGTTTTCCGACAAGAATCCCGATACAGTTATTGTGTTGATTACTGATCAATTGGTTGCTAGATCGTTGCCCACACAACGTGCAATCAAAGTCTTGAGTTATACAAGTGATCACCTAAGTTAACACGCTTCAAGAGGTATTTTTTTTCCTCTTTTTATTAGAATTTATGTTGTTGCATGATAAATCGAATAAGTACAAACCAAGATCCTACGCAATGTTATTTCAAGCAAGGGTTGGAATAACGATTATGCTAGAGTCTAGGCCTGGTCAAAGATTCCGATTCTGGAATGTAGCACGAAAGTGAGTTTTTTCCGGGCCCGGGCAGATAATCTTTCACAACTCTGCTAAGAGCTCGGATGAAGTACGCAACAATTTATTCATGTTGTAGTTCAACCGAAACTGCTCATAACTTTGAGGCAAGCTCTGGAGGACAATATCAACTTTGGTTTCACCATCGATTTCGCCTCCCACTACCTCAACCTTGTTGATGTTACTAGTCATGTCAATGACATGATCTATCACAGGAGTGCTCTCAGCCGTTAGGACAATGTCCAAATTACGACTCCAATTGACATAGTTCGGACCAGTTAATTTGGTGTTTTTCAATATTGTAGCTAAATATTTGAATGCCATATCGAATACTATAAATTAAATAAACAGACAATGTTTTAGTGCATATCCTAGAATTTCAAAATTAACAAATAAATTCTAACAATTATTGACTTCCCTTAAAACAATAATTTTAAAATAGACATCTCATTCACCGGGATTCTCACAAGCCATGATAGAGTGGACTTTTACGCTAAACCATCATTTGAGAAGAACCAAGTTCATTAACTACATTATCTGACCAAATGATCTATTGATCAATGTGGCTAATAGTCAGTGCTTTCAGCTGTACAAATAAGCAGCGTAACCTCGATGGGAGGAATACTACAAATCGTACACTAAGTGTGTGTCATTACGTGACTTCTAAGCTTGTTACCTCAGGATAGTGCGCCTCAGATGGAGAGGGTATCGCATTTCTCCTAGTTAAACTTACTTTAGTCATCTTACTTAGAAATTCATAATCTAGTGATCTCGTGGTTGGACTCATTCGAATGGAGGAAGGCACTAATGCCAACGAGCAAGTCCACCCACATCACATAAGAACCCATAATGGTGGCTATGAGAATATTAAACCAACACGCTCTTACTTAGATTTTTTAATTGAGGGTTTTTTCGATTTTAACATGCAATTAACTAATTCTAAGTTATATGCAAACATAAAACCAGCATGCTTTAAAATTATGCATCTAAAATACAACACAAAAATTAAAGCAAAAAATTAAAACTTAAAATAAGGGAAATAAATAAGAAAAATAAATTTCCCGACTATCATGGTTTTAATTGATTCCATTTTCTGCCTTCATCTCGTGTCCCGTCATGCCACTCGATGGATTGAGTATTGAACTTCAAAAAAATGAAATCTTGAGGATAAACGGGCCAAAAAGCTAGCCAAACAAGCCGCGCGTGTAGCACGCACAAGTCACGCCGAGCCTACTGCTACGCAGCGCGACGGCGACTTCTTCCGGTCAGCCGGTGGCGCCGGCGCTGGCCCCACCTCTGATTTTTCCTTCGCTTCTTTTTTCACGCTATTTGGTCTTCTTGCAATTCGTTCTGGGTTTTTTTTGGTTTCTATGAATTAACAATAACCCAAAACCAACGAATTCAAGTTGCCCACCATAACGCCTTCGATTACAAAAATTAATTCTCCAACTACAAGGCTTTCTTGGAAAATTAAAAATCAAATTACATAAAAAAAATCCTACTACAGATTTGATCTTATCCTACACGGCTTCCAGCACGTGGTTATACTATTATAAGCATTCATAATAAAACCAAACCCGGACATGTCCCGGGGTTTAATTAAAAAAATATATACAAACGTAACCATAATAGTCGGGATTTCTAAACCACCTACAAATAAAACAATGTAATAAATCGAACAAGCACAAAATCCAAAACTAGGCTCCGATACCAATTGAAAGATTGTCTGCCCGGGTCCAGTCAAAAATTCACTTTCATGCTACGCATTCCAGAATCGGAATCTTTGACCAGGCCTAGGATCTTGGTTTGTACTCATTCGATTTATCTCACAACAATAATTTTCTAATTAAAAGCAGAATAAAAAAAAGTACCTCTTGAAGCGTGTTAACTCAAGTGATCACTTGTATCACTCAAGACTTTGATTGCACGTTGTGTGGGCAACGATCCAGCAACCAATTGATCAGCAATCAACGCAATTGGTCACCGGAAAAATTCACCAACCGCCTGCCTAGCGCATGAATATCACTCGCCACCTAGGCTCGAGAGAGGACTCACGCACTGCCGGTTTTGCACAAAAACAGCCGCCCAAAATTGAAGAAAATTCTGGCAGCTTTTGAGCTTTAAAATCTGATTCTAGAGAGAGGAAATATTTCTTTCTTTAGGATTTTCGCTCTCTAAGTTTTCTTGTCTTGAAAACTAATGAATTGTGTGTTATGTAATTGCTAATCCCTTGTCTATATATAGAGTTATAAGAGAGACTCCAAGTTGGTTTAGGATTGGCCTTCCTAATGGGTTTAGGTAATTAATTAGTTTTCAAATCCAATTAGGTAAGTAATCTAATAGGATAAACCAAATCCAATTAGATTTCCTAATCTATAGGATTTCCTAATTCTAATTGAAACTTAAGAATTAATTAATTAAATAATTTCACTTTGTTAATTACTTAATTAACCCTTAAGAATAATTAATTAATTAATTAATTCTACTTATTCAATTAACCCATTACAAAATTAATCGTACCACTAACGGACACCAGAATTGCTTACAGAATAACTAAATTAATTTATTCTTAATCTCCCCACATCAAAGATATAGTGCTTGTTAATTTATTAATTTACTGATAAATTAATTAATTAATTAATTTAATTCTGAGACTAGTATCACTCAACCTTTTTACTATACCGGACATAAATCCACTGGCAGGGTTTAGTATAATAAACATTACGAGCTCATCTCGGGAGCACCATCACCCCGGACGCAGCGGTACATGGTTTCCATTCGACAAGAAGCAGCACACCAAGTAACTAAACACGTGCACCCAACCCACCGAGACTATTGGCCACAATTAACCTCACCCATTACCAGATCAAAGTACACTATGTCTAATCCTCATGCCCATTCAAGTCTAGGGATTAAGAGATAGAATACTAAGAACGATTTGTCTATTAAATCAGTACAAGGCAAATCATACTAAATGGTCAAGTTCAATACGTCCCGGGCATATCTATATGATTCAATTAGTTTAGACAAACCAATTATCTCAATCATATAATAACCTAAACCGACAACTTGTCCAAAACTGTTTCGGTTATGAACCTCATTTATATACTATGTCTTTTAACCAATGATGAGATCTACTGTGTCACACAAGACACCTCATCATCTAACTACATAATATAAATGGACAAATATATGCACAACAAATTTAACCAAAATATTAAATCGATATATTAACTGGAAAAATGTACAATACAAGCATAGTTTATGTATTCAACTCTAACACAAGTAACTAAACACGCGTACCGAACCCGCCGAGACTATAGGCCACAATTGACCTCACCCATTGGCAGATCAAAGTACGTTGTGTCTAATCCTCATTTCCGCTCTAGTCTAGGGATTAAGAGATAGAATACTAAGAACGATTTGTCTATTAAATCAGTATAAGACAAATCATTATAAATGGTCAAGTTCAATACGCCCCAGGTATATCTATATTATTCAATTAGTTTAGACAAACCAATTATCTGAATCACATAATAACCTAAACCAACAGTTTGTCTAAAACTGTCTCGGTTATGAACCTCATTTATATATTATCAACTGCTGATAAAATTTTTCTACATCTCCCACACTTTGCCTTTCTTTTTTCCTTATCATCAGGAGGTAATCTCTCAAACATATTCCAAAAACCAGAAGTTCGAGATCTTTCACTAGAACTACTAGATGATTCCTCACTCAATACTGGTTCATGATCACTAGAATCCATTTTATGAATTTTCTGAGAAAAACATTAACAAAAGATAGATAACAAATAAATTTCATAACTACGAGCTAAACATGAAAGCAACTTCGTAAATTCCCCAAAAATGTAAGACAGAAATAATACTGTTACAAAAACAAATAGAAACACAGAATAGGAAATAGAAAGCAAGACAGGTGCATTTATTGCATTCAATCAAGTTAGCAAAGCGGTAAATATATTAGGACAAGAATTTAGTGTTTATAGAGAAGAAGCTGTAGAGGAAATTGTAAAAGCATTAGACAGTCAAGTAGTTAATGAGAAAGTACAGGAGCAGTCAAGTAGTTCATAAGCTGTAGTGGCACTTTCATATTCCATAGCTAATGGGATTCCTGGTTTAGCAAGAGCAAGCTTAGTTACTATTTGTTGGATTAGCTGTTGTCTCCAGTCATTTGGAGAAAAAGGTTTATTCAGTCTCTGGTATGCACTATCCTTGTCCCTCAGTTACTGGACTCCCTAAATTATGAAAAAACTGTGGAGGAAAGGGTTCTTGCTTCTTTTTCATTGCTTAATCTTCTGGACGGTTCAGTTATGACAAAATCTACCATTATGAGTTAGCTAACCCCACTTAGTGAAAAAATTTGTTTAGGGCCCTAAGAAAAAGTTTCAAATTTTGTTTGTGTTTCTTCTGACACAGATTACCAAATCAGATTAAGCACAATGATCAATGGAGAGTTGATTAAAGAGCTTGACAAACTCTCCAAAGTGACATGGACTACAAAGGAGCTTATTTCAATTTTCAATTGGTTCCTACAAGACAAAGCTAAATTGATTCTTTGCATAGAAAACAACAAACTGTTTATAATTACCTAGCCTCTCTTGTATTAACAAAATAACTAACAGAACCTGGAATAACCATTCACAATATACACACTGATAGATACATGAAACTAGTGAATTTGTATTCAGTTGCTCAGTGAAGAAGATTATATGACATAATAAAGGAGTCAAACTTAAACTCACTTCTTAAAAAAGGAATTATAAAGATTCCAGACAACTTACAGTCAAGGCTGAAAGATTATCTGCCCGGGCCTAGCCAGAAACACACTTTCGTGCTACGCATTCTAGAATCGGAATATCTGACCAGGCCTAAATGCTAGCACAATTGCTATTTCAACCCTTTTGAAAAAACAATGCGCAGGATCTGGGTTTGCACTTATTCGATTTACCACGCAACAAAATTTCTAATTAAAAGCGGAACTTTAGAAAATACCTTTGAAGCGTGCACTCAGGTGATTCTCTTGTATGCCTCAAGACTTTGATTTCACGCTGTGTGTGCGACGATCTAGAAACCAATTTGATCAGCTAATCACCACAATCCACCTGCTAGAAAATTTCAGCACCGCTGCGCCTGGCACGTACAATAAACGCATTGCCCGGAGAGAGAGAAAGCTACACGTGCAGCTGGTTTGAACAGGCCAAAATTTCGGCCATGAACAGAAGAAAATCCAGCAGCACAAAGCTCAAAAAATTGGACTTGGAGAGAGAACAAAATATTTCTCTCTCTAGAATTTTATCTCTGGTTTGTTTGTCTTGAAAACTTATGAATTGTATGTCTTGAATAGCTAATCCCTTGTCTATATATAGAGTTACAAGAGAGACCCCAAGTTGTTTTAGGATTGACCTTCCTACTGGGTTTCTGTTTCTTTCAATCCTATTCCTGGACTGATACACATCCAACAGATACAGGGATTCACTTATCCCAAACCAGTTCCTGATATGATTCACAACCAACTGACCTAAGGGTTAATTAATTACTTAATTAATTAAATCTACCTTTGTCAATAACCCAATACATAATTAATCGTACCACTAATGGATTAATTATGGCACTACCATCCTACACCAGAATTGTTTCCGGAACAACTTAATTACTTTATATTCATAATCTCCCCACATCAAAGATATAGTGCTCGTTAATTTATTAATTTACTGATAAATTAATTAATTAACTTCTTTAATTCTGAGACTAGTACCACTCGACCTTTTTACTATACCGGACATAAGTCCACCGGCCGGGTTTAGTATAATAAACATTACGAGCTCATCTATGGAGCACCATCAACCCGGACGCACCGGTACATGGTTTCCTTTCGACAAGCAGCAACACACTAAGCAACTAAACACGCGCACCTAACCTACCGAGACTATTGGCCACAATTGACCTCACCCATTGGCAGATCAAAGTACACTATGTCTAATACTCATGCCCGCTCGAGTCTAAGGATTAAGAGGTAGAATACCAAGAACGATTTGTCTATTAAATCAATACAAGGGAAATCATTCCTATTGGTCAAGTTCAATATGCCCCGGGCATATCTATATGATTCATTTAGTTTAGACAAACCAATTATCCGAAACACATAATAACCTAAACCAATAGTTTGTCCAAAGCTGTCTCGGTTACGAACCTCATTTATATATTATGTTTTTTAACCAATAATGAGATCTACTGTGTCACACACGACACCTCATCATCTACTTACATAATATAAATGGATATATCATGCACAACAAAATATAACCAAAACATAGATCGATATATTACTAGGAAAATGTACAATACAAGCATAGCTTATGTATTCAACTCCAACAATCTCCGACTAATACTTAAGCTGTGCTTTAAGTATACATCTACATACAACTCTTATACACTCTGCTGCTATATATCTAGAAAAACTTTCATGGCTCTCCTAAGTATCTGATCCCCATGCACTCCACGTGAGCCTCAAAGACTTTTGAAGTCAATGTCTTCGTGAACGGATCTGCAAGGTTATCCTCTGATGCTATCTTAGCCATGATCACGTCTTCCCTCTTTACGATGTCTCTTATCAAGTGGTACTTGCGCTGTATATATTTACTCGCCTTGTGGGCTCGTGGTTCCTTTGAGTTTGCTACTGCACCGTTGTTATCACAATATACCGTGATAGACTTCTGCAAACCAGGAATCACATCTAAGTCTATTAGGAAGTTTTTGAGCTATACTGCTTCTTTCGCTGCCTCTGATGTGGCTACGTATTCAGCCTCCATGGTAGAGTCCGCCACGCATTTCTGCTTGACACTCGGCCAAACTATGGTTCCACCTCCTAGAGTAAACACATACCCTGAGGTAGAATTGTTCTTGTCCATGTCGCCTTGGAAATCTGAATCTGTGTATCCTCGGGGTACCAGCTCAGGTGCCTGATAGACCAGAACTTGGTCTCTCATTCTGCGCAAATACTTGAGAATGCATTTTACTGCCTCCCAATGAGCTTTCCCGGGATTACTCTGATATCTGTTCATCATGCCAACGATATAACAAATATCAGGCCTCGTACACAACATGGCATACATGAGACTTCCTACTGCCGAAGCATAAGGAACTTTCTTTATGGCCTCTATCTCCTCAACGATCTTAGGGGACTGTTCCTTCGACAGATGCACTCCGTGTCTGAAAAATAGAAAACCTTTCTTGGAGTTTTGCATGTTGAAACGGGCCAGAATATTGTCTATGTATGAAGCTTGGGAGAGCGTTAACGAACGTTTCCTATGATCTCAAATTATCTTGATCCCAATGATATGTCCCGCTTCCCCTAAGTCCTTCATATCAAACTGCTTGGACAGCCATGCCTTTACATCTGATAACACTTTCTTGTTGTTGCCAATCAATAAAATGTCATCTACGTAAAGCACAAGAAACACCACTGAGTTTCCATCACGTCTGCGGTACACACATTGCTCATCCGGACACTGAGTAAATCCGAAGGACTGGATTACCTTATCAAACCGAATATTCCAAGATCTGGATGCCTGCTTAAGTTCGTAAATGGACCTCTTAAGCCTCCAAACCTTATGCTCTTGGCCTTTTTCAACGAATCCCTCTGGTTGCTGCATAAAGATGGTTTCCTCAAGACTTTCATTTAGGAAAGCTGTCTTGACATCCATCTGCCAAATCTCATAATCTAAATGAGCAGCTATGGCCAAGAGAATCCAGATCGACTTAAGCATGGCTACCAGGGAGAAGGTTTCCTCATAATCGATTCCCTCTTTCTGAGTATACCCCTTCGTCACCAGCCTAGCTTTAAAGGTTTCCACCTTTCCGTCAGGTCCTCTCTTACGTTTGTAGACCCACTTGCATCCAATGGGTTTAAACCCATCAAGCAGGTCCATAAGCTCCCAGACTTGATTGTGGTCCATTGACCCCATCTCGGATATCATTGTCTTACGCCAAGATTCTGCATCTTTATCTCGGAGAGCCTTATTATAGTTACTTGGGTCAGGCTCAGGCGCGTCTGGGACTACGTCTGAGGCCTCTCCCACGCCAATGAACTGTCGGGCTGTCTTACAACCCTCACACTATGACGAGGCATTACCTGTGTAGGCACATCATCTGTGATCTCATGTGCAGTGTGTGGTGTATCTACTTTTGCCGGTGCATCAAGATTAGTAGTTTGTCGCTTAAGCTCTTCTAGTATTATCTTACTCTTGGGCTTGTGATCTAAGACATAGTTTTCTTCCAAAAATCTAGCGTTGGTACTAACCACTACCTTCTGATCTTTAGGACTATAAAACAGACCACCCTTCATTCCCCTAGGATATCCTACAAATAACATTATTTTAGTTCTCGCATCTAACTTAGCCGTATCTGCCTTAAGCACATGTGCTGGGCAACCCCAAATTCTGAGATGTCTTAGACTGGGCTTGCGCCCATTCCACAACTCTACTGGGGTTGAAGGCACGGTTTTAGATGGTACAAGATTAAGAATATACATCGCCATTTATAAGGCATATCCCCAAAACAAAATTGGCAAATCATCATCGACCTAACCATTTTCATGAGAGTCCGATTCCTCCTTTCTGCTACACCATTCTGTTGTGACGTGCCCAGTGCAGATAGCTGAGACTGAATTCTGACCTCACTGAGGTATTCTCAAAATTCATGGGACAGGTACTCCCCACCACGATCTGAACACAGTATCTTGATACTCTTACCATGATGTTTCTCCACATCTGCCCGAAACTCTTTGAACTTGCCAAAACATTCAGATTTGTGACACATTAGGTAAATGTACCCGTACCTTGAGTAGTCATCCGTGAATGTCACGAAATACTCAAATCCACCTCGTGTTTCGACCGTCATTGGTCCACACAAGTCAGAATGAATCAATTCTAATACTTCCTTAGCTCTATAACCTTTTGCTTTAAAAGGTCTCTCGGTCATCTTACCCTCCAAGCAAGATCCACAGGTTGAATAACTGTCAATCTCTAATGAACTTAAAGGTCTATCATTGACCAACCTCTAAATCCTACTAAGGTTTATATGACCTAGCCTGAGATGCCAAAGATAGGTTTGATTCATTTCAGAAGGTTTCTTCCTCTTATTAATGTTATATAAAGAGCTATCTGTTTCTATGTTTTGCGTAACAGGGGAATTAGAGTTAACCACAAATAAATTATCAGCCAATGAACCAGAACAAACAAGTTTTCCATTTTTTCTAATAAATACAGACTCATCAGAAAAAATGAACTTGTAACCGTTATTCAAGAGTTTAGAAACCGAAATAAGGTTCTTTCTAAAACTCGGTACATAAAGACAATTAACTAACTCTGATCTACAATTTTCAAAATTTAAATTGACAACTCCCACTGCTTCTACTGACACTCTTGTAGTGTCGCCCATGTAGATGTCCAGTTCGCCCTCTCT
Source organism: Knoxia roxburghii (assembly GCA_030378225.1). NCBI lineage: Eukaryota > Viridiplantae > Streptophyta > Magnoliopsida > Gentianales > Rubiaceae > Knoxia > Knoxia roxburghii. Next base: position 34,112,343 of record CM059420.1, on the reverse strand, counting down.
AAGCTTCCGGGTTACTTGGAACCCCTGCAAAGAATTACAAACATGATCAGTGGCGCCTGAATCCACACACCAAGTATATGTGGGAATCACCTCTAAACATGTCTCAGTAATTAGGGCAGAAATTATTGTACCTTTAAACTTTGGACAATCTGCTTTCCAGTGTCCTGTTTTACCGCACTTGAAGCACTTGCCTTTGGGCTTACTCTTCTTTGCGATCTTGGGCTTCGCAGCAAGTTTCCTGGCATTCTTCTTCTTCTTATTCTTCTTACCTATAGGCGCAGAAGAAGAACTTGAAGCCTTTACTGCGACCAAAGCTTGCTTCTTCTCATGGAAGATGCCTTCGGCCGCCACCCAATCAGTTAAGAGCTCTGGTAGAGTGTAAACTCTTTGGTTCATGTTGTAATTGACCCAAAACTGCTCAAAACAAGAGGGTAGACTTTGGAGGATAATATCTATCTGACTTTCTGGGTCGATTTCTCCTCCCAACACCTCTATCTCATTGATGTTACTGATCATGTGTAGCACATGATCTCTTACCGATCCGCCTTCAACCATCTTTGTGTTCATAAACTTCCTCATGGCTGCTTGCCTAGTAGTCCTACCTTGATGTGCGAACATCTCTCTCAGGTGAGCCATCATGTTGAAGGCAGAGACCATGGGATGAAGCTGATGTTGCAGCACATTTGACACAGAGGCCAAAATATAGCACCGCGCCATCTCATCCGTTTTTCTCCACCGGGCATAGGCATCCCTATCCTCTTGAGGAGAGTCCTCATCAGGCACATCTGGATATACTTCGGTGAGCACAAATTTATACTGCTCAGCCGTCAAGAGAATGTCCAAGTTACGACTCCAATCGACATAATTGGTTCCAGTTAATTTATTGTCTTTCAAAATAGCAGCTAATGGGTAAAATGTCATATTGATAAAACTGTAAAATAAATAAATAGACAATGTTTCAGTTATTAAGTCTAGAATTTCAAAAAAACCATGAAATTCTATCAATTATTGACTTCCCTCAAAATAATAATCTTAATCCACCAACAACTCATTAACCGGGATTCTCGCAAGCCACTCACTGTGGACGTTTACGCTAACCCACACTCGTGTGAGAAGAACCAAGTTCATTAACTACACTATCTGACCAAACGATCTATTGATCAATGTAGCTAATAGTCGGTGCTTTCAGCCGTACAAATAAGCAGCGTAACCTCGAGGGAAGAATACTGTAGATCATACACTAAGTGTGTACCATTACTTGACTTCTGAGTTTGTTACCTCAGGATAGTGCGCCTCAGATGGAGAGGGTGTCACATTTCTCCTAGTTAAACTTACTCTAGTCATCTTACTCAGAAATTCATAATATAGCGATCTCGGGGTTGGACTCATCCGAATGGAGGAAGGCCCTAATGCCAACGCACAAGCACACCCACATCGCATATGAACTCGTAATGGTGGCCATGGGAATATTAAACCAACCCGCTCTAACTTAGATTTCCAAATTGAGGGTTTTTTTGATTTTAACATGCAATTAACTAACCCTAAATTATATGCAATCATAAAACGAACATGTTTTAAAATCATGCATCTAAAATACAGCACAAAATAAAGCATAAAATTAAAAAAATAAATACGGGAAATAAATACAAAAAATAAATTTCCCGACTATTTTGGTTTTAATCGCTTCCATCTTCTGCCTTGATCTCTTGTCCCGTCACGCAACTCGATGGAGAGAGTCTTGAACTTTAAAAAATAAAAAACTGGAGGAAAAAAGGGCCAAAACGCAGCCCGAACGGGCCATATGCGCGCAGCCCGCATGGATCGCGCGTTGGCGCAGCTTCCTGCTGCGCCGCGTGGCAGCGCCGCTGCTCCTGGCGGTCGCCGTCGGTGGTAGTCGCCGACGCCGCCCCCTGCCGCCATTTCCTCCTTCGCTTTTTTCCACGCTGTTTGGTCTTCTTACAATTCATTCTGGGTTTTCCTGGGTCTCTACGAAATAACGATAACCCAAAACCCACGAATTTAAGTTGCCCACCATAACGCCTTCGATTACAAAAAAAATAATTCTCCTATTATAAGGCTATCTTGGAAAATTAAATAATCGAAATTACATAGAAAAAATCCTACAACAGATTTGATCTAATCCTACACTTATACTATTACAAAGATTCATAATAAAATCAAATCCGGACATGTCCCGGAGTTTAATTAAAACTCATACAAACGTAACCATAATAGTCGGGATTTCTTAACCACCTGCAAATAAAACCATGCAATACCAGGCTCTGATACCAATTGAAAGATTATCTGCCCGGGCGTAGCCAGAAACTCACTTTTGTGCTACGCATTCCAGAATCGGAATCTCTGACCAGGCCTAAACGCTAGCACAATTGCTATTCCAACCCTTTTGAAAAAACAATGCGCATGATCTGGGTTTGCACTTATTCGATTTACCACGCAACAAAATTTCTAATTAAAAGCGAAACTTTAGAAAATACCTTTGAAGCGTGCACTCAGGTGATTCTCTTGTATGCCTCAAGACTTTGATTTCACACTGTGTGGGCGACTATCTAGAAACCAATTTGGTAAGCTAATCACCACAATCCACCTGTTAGAAAATTCCAGCACCGCTGCGCCTGGCACGTACAATAAACGCACCGCCCAGAGAGAGAGAAAGCTACACGCGCAGTTGGTTTGAACAGGCCAAAAGTTCGGCCATGAACAGAAGAAAATCCAGCCCCACAAAGCTCAAAAAATTGGACTTGGAGAGAGAAGAAAATATTTCTCTCTCTAGAATTTTATCTCTCTAGTTTGCTTGTCTTGAAAACTTATGAATTGTATGTCTTGAATAGCTAACCCCTTGTCTATATATAGAGTTACAAGAGAGACCCCAAGTTGGTTTAGGATTGGCCTTCCTACTGGGTTTCTGTTTCCTTCAATCCTGTTCCTGGACTGATACACATCCAACTGATACAGGGATTCACTTATCCCAAACCAGTTCTTGGTATGATTCACAACCAACTGACACAAGGATTAATTAATTACTTAATTAATTAAATATACCTTTGTCAATAACCCAATACATAATTAATCGTACCACTAACGGATTAATTATGGCACTGCCATCCTACACCAGAATTGCTTCCAGAATAACTTAATTAATTTATATTCATAATCTCCCCACATCAAAGATATAGTGCTCGTTAATTTATTAATTTACTGATAAATTAATTAATTAACTTCTTTAATTCCGAGACAAGTACCACTTGACCTTTTTACTATACCTGACTTAAGTCCACCGGCCGGGTTTAGTATAATAAACATTACGAGCTCATCTCGGGAGCACCATCACCCGAAAGCATCGGTATATGGTTTCCTTTCGACAAGCAGCAGCACACCTAGCAATAAACACGCGCACCCAACCTACCGATACTATTGGCCACAATTGACCTCACCCATTGGCAGATCAAAGTACACTATGTCTAATCCTCATGCCCGCTCGAGTTTAGGGATTAAGAGATAGAATACCAAGAATGATTTGTCTATTAAATCAGTACAAGACAAATCATTCCAAATGGTCAAGTTCAATACGCCCTGGGCATATCTATATGATTCAATTAGTTTAGACAAACCAATTATCCAAATCACATAATAACCTAAACCGACAGTTTGTCCAAAGCTGTCTCGGTTACGAACCTCATTTATATATTATGTCTTTCAACCAATGATGAGATCTACTGTGTCACACAAGACACCTCATCATCTACTTAAATAATATAAATGGACATATCATGCACAACAAAATGTAACCAAACCATAAATCGATATATTACTGGGAAAATGTACAAACAAGCATAGCTTATGTATTCAACTCCAACAAAGGCATCCAATTATGTCCATTATATACTCATCCCCAAAAAAATTCTCAAAGAACACACCATTGATAATTGATGAAACTCTCAAATGTATGCAAAACAAAACAAACTCATGTTTTAGGCTAAAGAGAAGTGCCAAAGTTAATTAAACTTGGGATTAACTTAACATCACACGATGAAGAAAGATTATCTACAGAATGTAGCACATATACTAGTCAAAAACATCAAAGATAGTTTACAGGTAGCTAGAGTGGAAAAACTGGAGGGTGTAACCAATCACAAAAACATTAAAACTGACTGACATACCATGCAGGCTCCTCTGTTTTTGATGATTCTATCTGATTATCATCTATTGCAGTTGTTTTCTCCTTCCTATCCTCTGATATCGCAGGTGTCAAAGGCACAACTTTTGGTTCTTCATTAGACAAATCAGCTTTCTGGTTAATCACATCATTTACTGATTTTGGTACACCATTGCAAATTTCAGCAGAAACTGAAGAGCAGAGGAAACTGTTTCCAGCAACACTGAAACCAACAATATTTCCACAACCATTATGTATAACATGGGAAAACTTTTATAAAACTGACATAGGAATGACAGAAATGAAAAAGGAAAACTGCAAAAGGGGCTGGTCCCTCCCCTTCTGTACATCTCTAATTTGAACTGATATAGACAACCAAGTAAAGCCGTTTAAGATCCGCGACACAAGTACTTTCATTGAAAGATCAAGAGATGCCACACATATTTTTTACCTCCTCTCATATTATTTTAAAAACAATCTCCCTCCAATACATTTTTTCTCTTTTTTCCATTAAAAATTTCTCTACAAAAAAAAAAAAAAAAAAAACTAAAGTGCACAGACTATTCAGATGCATGTTTAATACATCCAACATACTAAGAAGTTAGTTAAAAATCCGGAGAAAAATCAATGTTTTGAGTACATATTCTGATCTTTGTTAAGAGAAACAAAAAAAGATACAGGAAGCCAGAAAAAAAGGACTTAAATCTGCACAGATGTTTCCATGCTTTGATTTTCCAAAGAGTGCAGTACCTCGGTAGGTTGGGTATGCAGTGTTTAGCTTCTTACGTGCCGTTGCTAGTCGGAAGAATCCACGTACCGGTTCACTGGGTTGATGGTGCTCCTGAGATGAGCTCGTAAGGTTTATTATACTAAATCTGGCCAGTGGACATTACGTCTGGTATAATAAGAAGGTCAAGTGGTACTAATCTCGGATACCAAGAAGTCGGTGAATTAGTTTGTCAGTGAATTGATAAATCGACGAACACTAGATCTTTAATGTGGGGAGATAGAAGAAAATAAAGTGGCGCGATATAAAGTCATTTTTGAGCAGTAGTTCCATAGTTAGTCCGATAGTGGTACGACTAATTATGTATTTGACTAATCGACAAAGTGAATTATTTAATCCTAAAGATTTAATTAATATTTAATTGACTAATTGGATTGAGAAATTAATTCTATATGAATTAATTAATCCTAAGGGTTCGATTAAATAAATTAACGAAGTGGGTTAAGAAATTAATTCGAATGGGTCGATTGGAGTTGATGAAAAAAAGAAATCAGTTCGGGTTCGGGTTTGGGAACTTCAATCCTTTCGGATTCAGGTTGGGTCCGAGTTGAGGGCAAAACTATAATTTTCTCTTTCAACCCGACACGAATTGACAACCCTACCAAAATTGAACAGAAATAATTTCCGGAAGAACAAGGAAGAGAAACCAAAATATTTGAACCCCAAAACTATAAACTCCGGCAGTCCCCAGTTTTTCGGCGAGGATTTTGTCTAACCGAAACTATCCCAACGAGGCTAAGGCAAAGGAAGAAGAAGAATCTAGGGTTTGGAGAAAAAAAATTAAACAAAGGCCCTTGAAAAAATTTTTTAACACAAGCCCCCAAAACTAACAGCAAATTTGGTCAAACTGTTTGTTGACCAAAATTTCTGTTAAGAGGGACCAAAAGACCTAAGAAATTAATGTTTAGGGACTAAAAATGCCCATGTAAAATTATAAGGGACTAAAAGTGAGACATACCAACTATAAGGGACCAAAAAAGCATTTTGGTCAGTTCCTTGTAATAGGTATGATACCACTTTTGGTTCCAATTAATTTTAAGGTGACACTTTAAGTCCCCTATTTTTTTTATTAGTATTTTTAATCTTTTTTATGAAAATACCCTTTGACTAACCCTCAAAATCCTTTGACTAACGGTTTGACCACCTCTAATTAATTTTACAGAGACACTTTTAGTCCTCTAACTTTTTTTTTTTGTATTTACAGTCATTTTATATGAAATACCCTTTGACTAACGGTTGACAAACTCTCAAAACACTTTGACTAATGGTTTGACCATCCCGCCGTCGCTACCACTGCCGTCGGCATTGCCCTGCCACCACCACCGCGCCGCCACCGTCGTCGCAAAATCTTATATTTTCAAAAATGAAATATTAAATTAAAATAAACACAAAAATACTCATAAAATCTTGTTCTATAATTTATAAATAACTCGTTCTTCTTGTCGATGAGGATGTGATGGGTTTGCAAAAGTTTTTATATAATTTATAATAAAAACATAAATTTATAAAAGAAAATATAATAATAAATTATTTATTTAAATTTTACACTGTTCAAAAAATTTTATTTTATTTAAATATGATAATTACAATTATTATTGGAGAGGATAAGTACTTTGAAATATGGATATTGTTGATGACAATTTAAAAAGGATGACAATTTAATTTAAAAAGGTTAGGAAGAAAATTGCTCATTCCACCTGTGTGAGGACGAACATCTCACACGTGCGAAGGAGGCATGGGAGGGAATTTTTGAGAAGAAAAATTCCCGAATATAAAATGTGGACCGAAAATAGGAAATTTCGAATTGTGGACGGAAAGAAAATTTTTGGATTTTAGAAATCCGAAATTAAAGCAATTCGGATTTCCAAAATCCGAAAACATGTATAAAGAATAATTAATTAGAACGTAATTAGGTTAATTAATAAAATTAATGAAACTCAGATTTACAAAATCTGAATTAGAAAAATAGAGAATTTAAAAAAAGAATTTTATTTAAATTGAATAATATTTAGAAAAGAATTCGGATTTACAAAAGCCAAAAACTTTGGTGAATTACACTAAAATTCGGATTTTGTAATTCCAAATTTTGTAAATTTGGATTTTATAAATCCGAATTTCGTAAATTCAGATTTATTAAATCCAAATTTTGTAAATCCGAATTTAGTTAAACATTTTTTAAAAAATTAATACATGTAAAAGAAAGAAAAAGAGATTGATTTCACCTATTAGAAACAATGAAATAATAAATTCCAAATGTCAAAAAATTAAATGTAAATACAGTACGAAAGAACAATCATATTGAATTAAATTATAATATATTAAAAAGAAAAATTGAAGAGTTCAAATATGATAAAAAGTAAAAAAATATATATATCAAAACATCCAATGTGAATACATAAAAATCTATGAATGTCCATATCTTCTAGGTGGAGGCACATTTCTCCTACCAACCCTCCTAGCTATAGGGCATGTACTCAAACTAGAACCCCGTGAACCTCCGGCTTCAGCTCCACCTCCACTTACACCTCCACCTGGACCCTGTGATCCTCCGTCATATGGCGGCGTAGAACCTCTATCATCCTCGATCTCCTCATCATCATCTTCTTCATTTTCTGCCCCTAAATTCTTTACATCCAAATGCTCTCCTACGATTGTCCTCCTCTTTCTGCCTCATCTCCAAGGAGGAACGTTCCTCGCTCGGTGACTCGAACGTGGGGCTTGAGAGAATGTAGGTTGAACATCTGAAAGTATTTGGTGCCCTCGACTGGCTCAAAAGTACAGCCACCAAATGTGAGGGCACTGTGGAAAGATGTGGTAATATCTTCGACGTACTGCAGGATCTTAAGGTCATCACCAATGTAATTGGATTGGAATTCCATGCCCCTATTGTATACGTCACTCACCACCTCCATCTACAAATAATTTAAATAAATACAATAGTTATAAAAAAATTAGATAAAATTGTAAAATATGTAAAAATGACATATAAGCTATTATATTGAAAACTCACATATAGTCCCTCTCGGGCAGAAGCACCATGGTATCCATCCACAAAATCAATGTTGGGATCATGGATTAGTTTGACCGTATCGCGGGTATACCACGAACGGTACTCATCGTCTGCCGTTGGAGGAATCGCCGGTACAAAATCATCTCTAATGGAAAGCCTCCTATTCTCCCAATCCTTCATGTAGGAGCGACTGTCTATGTCGTAGTCGATGTACCCCATGCATTGGCTTCCCTTGGCATGCATTTGATTATATTTCTCCTCCGTCAATGGATAAATTTGAGGGTTCCCAGGATGTGACTGACGGAACCCAAATTGGCAAAGAACTCTATCGACCTCATGAGGCTCGTGGCACTCCCAAAATATCATAAAAGTTTGGGACATCTAACAATTGAGGTCATCTGGGCAGAAATTGGGGAGATACTCGAGGATACTGTCCTCAGCGTAAGGTAGCCATTTAAAAAAAAAAAAAAAAAACATCAACTTATAAAAAGATTGGTAAATCTAAATCTATAGTATTATAATAGAATGACTTAAGTTAATAAAGAATGAACTCACGTCATCATCTCTGAGACTGTTCAACTGATCTCGGTACGCTGGCAAGACATGAGAAGTGAAGTCATCATAAGTGAAACGGACATCCCACCGTTGTGCCAACGGGTGACCTGTTATAGTTGAATACATAAGATATGCGTGTATTATAAATTTTCCCAGTTAATATATCGATTTATATTTTGGTTATATATTGTTGTGCATTATTTGTCCATTTATATTATGTAGTTAGATGATGAGGTGTCTTGTGTGACATAGTAGATCTCGCCATTGGTTGAAAGACATAATATATAAATGACGTTCATAACCGAGACAATTTTGGACAAACTGTCAGTTTAGGTTATTATGTGATTCGGATAATTGGTTTGTCTAAACTGATTGAATCATATAGATATGCCCAGGGCGTATTGAACTTGACCATTTAGAATGATTTGTCTTGTACTGATTCAATTGACAAATCATTCTTAGTATTCCATCTCTTAATCCCTAGACTTGAGCGGGCATGAGGATTAGACATAGTGTACTTTGATCTGCCAATGGGTGAGGTTGATTGTGGCCAATAGTCTCGGTGGGTTGGGTGCGTGTGTTTAGTTACTTGGTGTGCTGCTTCTTGTCGAAAGGAAACCATGTACCGGTGCGTCCGGGGTGATGGTGCTCCCGAGATGAGTTCGTAATGTTTATTATACTAAACCCAGCTAGTGGACTTATGTTCGGTATAGTAAAAAGGTCGAGTGGTTCTAGTCTCAGAATTAAATAAGTTAATTAATTAATTTATCAGTAAATTAATAAATTAACGAGCACTAAATCTTTGATGTGGGGAGATTATGAATAAATTAATTAAGTTGTTCTGGAAGTAATTCTGGTATAGGATGGTAGTGCCAAAATTAATCCGTTAGTGGTACGATTAATTTTGTAGTGGCTTAATTGAATAAGTAGAATTAATTAATTAATTAATTATTCCTAAGGGTTAATTAAGTAATTAACAAAGTGAAATTATTTAATTAATTAGTTAAGTCTTAAGTTTCAATTAGAATTAATAACTCCTAGAGATTAGGAAATCTAATTGGATTTGGTTTATCCTATTAGATTAGTTACCTAATTGGATTTGGAAACTAAATACCTAAACCCATTAGGAAGACCAATCCTAAACCAACTTGGGGTCTTTCTTGTAACTCGATATATAGACAAGGGATTAGCTATTCAAGATACACAATTCATTAGTTTTCAAGACAAGAAAACTTAGAGAGAAAATTCTAGAGAGATAAAGTTCATCTCTCTAAGTCCAATTTTCTAAGGCTATTGGCGGCTGGAATTCTCCCAATTTTCTGGTGCGCGTGGCTTTCTCTCTCCCTCTGGGCGGCGCGTGAATCACACGTGCTAGGTGCAGCGGTGTTGGAATTTTTGGGTAAGTGGATTGTGGTGATTTGCTGATCGATTGCTCATTACATTGTTGCCAACACAAAATACGAACAAAGTCTTGAGGCATACGAGAGAATCACCTGAGTAAACGCTTCAATAGGTAATTCTTATGTTTCCACTTTTAATTAAAAATTTATTTCTTGTGTGATAAATCGAATGAGTACATACCAAGATCTCGCGCAATGTTATTTTAAGCAAGGATTATAATAGCGATTGTGCTAGAGTCCAGGCCTGGTCAAAGATTCAGATTCTAGAATGCGTAGCATGAAAGTGAGTTTTTGACCGGGCCCGGGCAAATAATCTTTCATGTCCCATGTCGGGTCTGTCAGTATCTGTCACTCTACGCGGGCCGATGCGAGGAATACGCTCTCATACCCATACCTGTATAAACAAATGAAATTTGCATTTAAAAGGATAAAATTATAATATGAACCCATATAAGGTAAAAACAATAATAAAAAACAAGAGAAATAAAAATTAATAATGAACATATTCATTTTCAAAATACTAGTAAATCTGTTTACCTATAGGAGGAGCGGAAAACCAGTTATGTCATTGGCGTCGTGCACGCAAGCCTTCCATAGGTCGCGGTATAAACTGGCAAGGGCCGCCGAACCCCAACTAAGTGCACTACACCTCTCTTGGAACTCTATATTTACAAGCCAGTGTAGAGGGACGAAGTTGTTTGCCTTGTCCGTGAAGATCATCCCACATAGAAGGTATAGAATGTAGCACCTACCCCGCCGTACATAACCCTCCCTATCAACCCTTGGCGGGACTGCATCCTGAATCTCACGCAATAGATGGTTGAGATGCAATGAGTTGCTCCTCAAATGATGTGGTTCCGGGAAAAAACCCAACAAGCGGTCACATTCGCCTATCCATTCTTGTGTCGTTCTCTGAGGAAAAGTACCAGTAACAGTTGGACCGTCTGTACGGAGACCAAAGAGTACTTGAACATCCTGCAAGGTGACAGTGTCCTCGCCAAATTGAAAGTGGAACGTGTGAGTCTCCGGTCTCCATCTCTCAACCAATGCCGTTATAAGGGCATGGTCGAGTTGAATCGACCCCACACGTGTGACACCTCCAAATCCAAACTTGTCCAGCTCATCTTACACCTAGGGCAGTTATTGTGGCAAATAGTCCCACATACTACCATCACAGCGTCTACACTTGAGGGTCTTTGATCGAAACCCTGGGGCATCATTGTAAACTTGCAAAGATCTATGTCTACCCTGCAGATAAAGTAGTTCAAGTTCGATGGGATCTGGATTGAGATACTTGTGGCGTTGACTGTTTTGGCTCAAAGAAGCCATTGTACCTAAAACAACACACAAAAAAATTTAAAATACAATTTTTGAAATAAATTTCGGCAACACACTTAACGGCAGTAAAATGAACTTTTCCAAATACCCACAGCAGCGAAATACTAATAAAATCATCAATCCATCAAATTAAAGCCACAAGTAAATTAAATAACTAATAATGCAATGCGCAATTAAAATTCAATCTACCAAATATGTAAAAATATATGAAACACACAAATATAAATAATACTAACACCTATTTAATATGCACTTACTAAAAATAACTTAATTATTTAATATGCACTAAAAATAGAATTATAGAAAAAAATAATTATTTGCAAATAAATGAAATAAATGAAAATAACATAATAAATAATAGGTAATAGAATATTTACCACAAAATTTTAAGGTAGACGGAAGCTCCGGCGAGTTTCCAGTTCTGGTGGTGGTCTGGCGGCGGTTTCAACGAAATGAAAAAAAAAAAAAAAACTTAATGGGTTTTGTTCTATAACGTGCGGGGAATGTTTTTATGGTGAAAATTCAACTAAAAATCGGTTAGTTTGGCCGGAATCGCAGAAAATGTGATGGGTCTAAAAATATTGGGGCAAAAAAATTTGAGAACAAAATGAAGACTTACTTGGTTGGTTTTGTTCCTTACGTTGTAGGGAAGATTTTGATCGGATTAGAATTTAGAAAATGAGTTTTGGTTTGCCTGAATCAAAAATTGGGGGTTGAGGGTTTATGTTGGGCGGTTGTAAATTTAGGGGAAGAAGGGGGGTAGAAAAGGAGTCATGCTCCTTTTATACCCCGCCCAATTTCGGATTTACAACATCTGAAACTAGTTAAATTCATATGTACAAAATCCAAAATTTAACCAGTTTCGGATTTCGTAAATCAAAAATTGGTCGGCAAGAATGGCGCACAACATAGCGTCTGCAGCACCCTGGAAGGCTACGGACTCTTATTGCAGGCAGTTTGCACTACCTGTATAGAGCGTCTGACGCGCCCTGGGGCACTACGAACGTGCACGGCAGGCAGTAGGCAGTTTGCTTTGCCTGCATCACGCGTCTGTGTCGCCCTGGGGCATAACGGACGCGCGAGATAGTCCACACAAAAAATAAACCCTCCTCCCTTTATATGCACAATTTGTTTCCATTTTTCCATTTGCAAACATACGGACGTGAAGTGGAGGAAGCAAGGTGACATTTTTTCCATTTTTCCCAACTTGGTCACACTATTTTGGGATTTCTATTCCACTCACATTCCAATCTAAAAACTTTCCTAACGCATTTACAACATCAAACATTGATCAAATTCAAGGTATGATTTCCTTACACTCTTTTTCTCTAAATATTTCCTAGAACTAGGGTTATGTTATCAAATGATTCTTGAATGGTGTAGTAACATCTAGGCTTGTTGTTTGTAAGGTGTTTGATAAAATGCTTTAATGTGGAATTAACTCATGTTTTATCAAATTTTTGTGGGCATGCTTGTTCGATATACATGAGATGTTTAATCACATTGGATGGGGTATAAAAGCATTGGATATGACGGTAACATACAACTAATTTGTTATTTTTTTAGTTCACAATAGTGCGAATGAAACACAGCATCTTCAAGTGGGACTAAGAATAAACCACCTAGAAATAGGGCTCACTTGAGGAAGGAAGAAACCAAAAAGGAGCCAACCCCAAGGAAGCTCTTGAGATCATGATAGAGCGACCACTGCGCAACCAAAGAGGTGTGGACCAAAATAGCAAATATTGGGACTATGTGGTAAGAATGGGTTAGACCAATTTGCTACCTACGGAAAAGAAAGCTAACAAAACTTTGGTACGTGAGTTCTATGCGGCATTGGTATTCAAAGATGATGAGAACATGATCACAATGAAAAACCACAAGGTGAAGGTAACACGGAGAGCCATAAATGAGTTGCTTGAACTCAACTTGGGTATCAAGCCTTGTGGAACGAATGGCGTGAAAAGTTTTGAGCCAACCCAAGTGATATCCGAATGATATTGAGGAGGCACATTTAGACACCAGATTCGTGGGTAGATATCAAGTATCAAGACTTGAACAGTATGGCCAGGACCCTTTATACATTTATGGTCCATAATGTGTCACCGGTGATGAATATCAAGCCCACTAATTTCCGATTGCAATTTTTGATGCTAATGTATAAGGAAGCAGAGTTGGACTTAGGAGACATCATCCTTGATCAAATGATTGATGCTCTTGAGAAGAAAAAGAAGAGTGATGGACTTCCATTCCTAACTGTGATAGAGAAGTTGTGCAAGAGAGATGGCATTATAAATAAAAGGAATGATGCTATGGATACACTTTTGGGCCCTCTCACCGAACCCACTTGTTAAGACCCTGAAGAAAAAAGTGCTGCAGGATCACAATCAAGGAAGAAGAGGGTTAGAAGAGAAGGAGAAGGGGATGATGAAAAAAATGACTCCATATTCGAGGAGGAGGTGAACATGGACAATACTCAACAAGGTCATCCATCCAATCAAATCATTTTGGATGAATTTCGAAACATGAGATAGGAGATGGTGGAATGGAGAGCAATTGAGAAGAAAATAAGGCAAAATATGAGGGCCAAAGCCAAAGCAAAGATGATGAAGATGAAGTCCACCTTGAAGAAAAAGATCAAGGATCTCCAATAAATGATTTCCACCAATTTTGAGAGAGTCATATCCCACATTTCACCTCCATAGAATAGAGCATCCACAAGCACTCGTCACTCACCAAGCCATTCATGGCCATAGTTTGTTGGATATTATAATTTGAATTGGTTATTTTTATGGTTTTGATTTGGCTAGGAATTAATTATGTTGGTAGTTAAGTATGTTAACTTCGTATGAATACTTGCATTTTGTCACGTAATGTTACATTTTCATTATAATTTTTTAAGGAATCAATTTTGGATTTGAAAAATGAAATAGATGGTATATTTATATCAAGAACCATATAGCCGCGTCTGTGGCGCTCCAAAATCAGCAGGCAGAATTTTCTGCCTGGATAAAGCGTCTGTGGCGCTTTGGAACGCCACGGACGTGCTCACCATACAGAATGTTCTACCTGGTTACCGCGTCCGTGGCACTCAAAAGCACCACGGAATTGTATATTTAGGGAACTATAAATAAAACTTTTGGAATTAGTGAATCCGAATTTGATTAAATTCAGATTCACCAAATCCGAAATTAATCAAATTTGGATTCACTAAATCCGAATATGATTCGAATTTTGGATTAATGAATCCAAATTTAATTAAATTCAGATTTAATAAATCCGAATTTAATTAAAACCGGATTTCTTTAATCCGAAATTTACTAATACAGAAAATTTTAATGTAAAGATGAGATCGTAAAATAAACCAATCCATAACACCGCTACCAATCTACCAACACCATATGACCACACAGACACGCAATTGAATCAACTACCCAAATCAAAAAACCAATACGTAACCAAAACACCCATGGAACATCAAATAAGCAATTCTCCAATTACAACAGTGTGAAACATCAATACCTTACCAAAACACCAATGCAAATCAAATAAGCATTTCTACCTATTACATATACCAAACCATAAATTACTAAACATTACACCATATTAGCACTTCTACCTATTACGTATATCAAAACAACAATAACTAAAGAAACCAACAGAGGAACATCAAATAATTCCATTGGCGTCATATAGTCTACCAAGCCTTGTTCGGTCTGCTCTGGGATGAGAGACAGGACACATTCTAGCTCGATTAGCCGTACTTCCACACCTCGTGCATTTGCCACGGCGTCGTCTTCCACGGCGATCCATTTGCATTGTAAATCATCATTTCTGTCTCCTTCCTAGCGGTGCATTATGCACAACGAGTCTTTCATAGTCTATATTCAACTTCCAGTCAATGTCTCTTCGCCAATGCTCTCTTGGCGGGATTGGGATGAAATTTCCATGTCCGAATTGCCTCTTCCAGTTTCGGACCGTAAGCAAGATGTCCACAAGATTGAATGGATTATCACTAAGAGAACGACACATCGCCAAGGCATGTGAGCACGGAAACCTGTAGGTTTTCCACTTATGATAAGTACATGTGCGCGATTGATAATCAACAGTGTGTATGTTTCCTCCTTTGCCATCATAACACACAAATGTACTAACCCTGAAGATTTATTCCTCCAGTCATAAGGTTCAACCTGATGTCCCCCAACTCATATCTCGTAATCCTTGAATATTTCCCACAAAAGAGGAGGAAATTGAGTGTTGCATTTATGAGACTTTTTATTTTCCTGGCGGAATTTCTCTTTTGTTTTCTGGAAGGTCGACTCAATGATAGCTCGAATAGGAAGAGATCGTACCCCTTTCAACGCACTATTGTACCTTTTCACCATATTCATCGTTAGGTTACCCCAGCGATGGAATCCATCGTGTGCAAGACTCCATTTATTAGCACCGATATCCTGCAAATACTGAAAGGCATCCTGACTGTATTGAAACAGCTCCGCACCTACTCTATCAAACTTTCGAGGTTGACAGCATTCACCCATTTCCCAACACAAGCTATTCAATCTATTGCCGCGAAAATGCATCATTAGATTGCTTCGAACGTGTCGCAGGCAAAATCTATGGTGACCTGTAACACCTTCTTCCCATTCCTCCAAGTCTCTAAATGCGGCGAGCAACCCAGCATTTCGATCGGATATCACACACGTTGCACGCTGAGCAAAGACATGAAGAATGAGGTTTTTAATGAAAAAGCTCCAACTCTTAGTAGTTTCGTCATCACTAATGCAAACGCCAATGGAAGAAGACGACGTGTTACGGTAACTATGTTGGCAACCAGCAACTTCTCATTATATCCACCACGCAAATGTGTCCCATCTATACTAACCACCGGTGGACAATATATCCCAAACGAACGTCGAACTGGACCGAATGCCCAAAACAAATATTTGAAATTCCTCTCTGAATTGCCAATTCACGCTCCCCTCCTTGAAATTCCCATTCTACAACCGTCCCTGGATTCGGCGATTGTAAGGCTTCAACAAAAGTACATAAACAAACCAGTACACATTCATGAAAGATTATCTGCCCGGGCCTAGCCAGAAACTCACTTTCGTGCTGCATTCCAGAATCGGAATCTCTGGTCTGGCCTAGACGCTAGCACAATCGCCATTCCAACCCTTTCTTGAAATAACATTGCGCAGGATCTTGGTTTGTACTTATTCGATTTATCATGCAACAAATAAATTCTTAACTAAAATCGGAAACATAAGAATTACCTATTAAAGCGTTTACTCAGCTGATTCTCTTGTATGCCTCAAGACTTTGTTCGTGTGTTGTGTGGGCAACAATCCAACAAACAATTAATCAGCTAATCACCACAATCCACCTGCTGAAAAAATTCCAGCACCACCGCACTTGGCAAGTACAATCCACGCGCCGCTTGGAGAGAGAGAGAAAGCTACGTGCCGCCACCAAAATCAGAAAAATTTCGGCAGCCTTAAGCTTTGTGAAATCTGATTTTTAGTGAGAGAAAAATTCTCTCTCTAGAATTTTCTTTTTCTGAGTTTTCTTGTCTTGAAAAATTATAAATTGTATTATCTTGAATAGCTAATCCCTTCTCTATATATAGAGTTACAAGAGAGACCCCAAGTTGGTTTAGGATTGGCATTCCTAATGGGTTTAGGTAATTAATTAGCTTCCAAATCCAATTAGGTAACTAATCTAATTGGATAAACCAAATCCAAATAGATTTCTTAATCTCTAGAATTTTCTCATTCTAATTGAAACTTAAGACTTAATTAATTAATTAATTAATTCCACTTTGTTAATTACTTAATTAACCCTTAGGAATAATTAATTAATTAATTCTACTTATTCAATTAACCAATTACAAAATTAATCGTACCACTAACGGATTAATTTTGGTACTACTATCCTACACCAGAATTGCTTCCGGAACAACTAAATTAATTTATTCTTTTTCTCCCCACATCAAAGATTTAGTGTTCGTTAATTTATTAATTTACAGATAAATTAATGGCTTAAATCCATTTTAATCCCTCATAACATGGGTTATTCCAGTTTTGGTCCCCCATATGTTTTAGTCACCAATTTTAGTCCCACTTAAATTTTTTTTTTTACCAATTATGGTCCCTTTTAACGAAAAAGTTTAGAAGATAACGGATTACCTCATTTGATTGCTAGTCAAACCTTTTTTTTTTCAAAATGATTTGTACCGTGATGTTTTCAACCAATTTTATAATTCGGATCCTCATGAATATTCAACCCATTTAGGGTTTCAGCCGTCATTTTGGATTGTGAGTCGATCTAAATGGGTTGAACATCCATGAGGAATCGAGTCATAAAATGGATTCAAAACATTATGGTATAAATCATTTTGAAAAAAAAAAGAGGTTTGACTAGCGATCAAATGAGTTAATCCGTTATCTTCTAAACTTTTCCGTTAAAAGGGACCATAATTGGTAAAAAAAAAATTAAGTGGGACTAAAATTGGTAACTAAAACTTATGGGGGACCAAAACTGGAATGACCCATGTTATGAGGGACCAAAAATGGATTTAAGCCTAAATTAATTAATTAACTTCTTTAATTCCGAGACTAGTACCACTCGACCTTTTTACTATACCGGGCATAAGTCCACCGGCCTGGTTTAGTATAATAAACATTACGAGCTCATCTCGGGAGCACCATCACGTCGGACGCACCGGTACATGGTTTCCTTTCGACAAGCAGCAACACACCAAGTAACTAAACACGCGCACCCAACCTACCGATACTATTGGCCACAATTAACATCACTCATTGGCAGATCAAAGTACAATATATCTAATCCTCATGCCCGCTCGGGTGTACGGATTAAGAGATAGAATACTTAAGAACAATTTGTCTATTAAATCTGTACAAGACAAATCATTCCAAATGGTCAAGTTCAATACGCCCCGGGCATATCTATATGATTCAATTAGTTTAGACAAACCAATTATCCGAAATCACATAATAACCTAAACCGACAATTTGTCCAAAACTGTCTCGGTTACGAACCTCATTTATATTATGTAGTTAGATGATGAGGTGTCTTGTGTGACACAGTAGATCTCATCATTAGTTAAAAGACATAATATATAAATGAGGTTCGTAACCGAGACAGTTGACAAACTGTCTCGGTTACGAACCTCATTTATATATTATGTCTTTTAACCAATGATGAGATCTACTGTGTCACACAAGACACCTCATCATCTAACTACATAATATAAATGGACAAATAATGCTAAACAAAATATAACCAAAACATAAATCGATATATTAACTGGGAAAATGTACAATACAAGCATAACTTATGCATTCAACTCCAACAATTCATCACCCAATCATCATGAAAACAATAATTACAAGCAAAATTTACAAAAAAGCATAAACATTTAAAACTTACCTTTGTAAGTCAACAAAATTTGTTACCTAATTACTATATACCAAATCGATGGCCTTCCTTCTTGCATGCCATGCTTTCTTCTTCTTGACATCGACTTTTAAGTGTGTTTTGACGTCAATTTGAATAGCGGCCACTGGATACTCCGGATTTGGTCAATTTGCTTCATTATCAGTGGCGCTATTGTGGACGATGTGACATTGTGGTGGTCATTTCTCTCGGCCATTCCAAGGCAATTGTGACTGGGACACCAAATCACCACTTCCCATTTGCCGAGTACGATTGTTTTTTGACACCCGGATTTTCCATGCACATGGTGAATAACCTCCGGGTGTCTCAAATCGTCGACTCTTGCATTCCACGCACCACGTGGTTTTATTGCTCTCGACATTTACATATTCCCTAAGCCATGCCATGTTCCACGCGGATATGGCCCGTTGTGCTTCCTCTTTGTTTTTGAAAACAGTTATAAGGCCTATAGTCTCAGGATTGCCTTTATATCGGGGCAACGCATATTCATCTCGATCAATGGCATACGGATCTTAGTGTCCTATCTCAGAGTTGACGAAATGCCCCCTTCATACGTCCCAATCTCATCCAAACTTTCCTCAAAACTGAACTCCGTAGAATCAGAACAAAAATCACTATCGGATTCATGGTCACCTTCGGCATCATCCCCAATGTTATAATCCTAGTCCCCTGCCTCCTCTTCAAAATCATAACGGAATCCATAATCAAATTGCCCTTCTCCTCCATGTGGATAACTCGAAGCAATATTTCGTCTATCAACTCTATCTAAAGACTAAATTTCCTCAATACCGACGTAGACATAAATAAAACTCCATGGTCGAAAAGTATAAAAAAAATCCAGCATAGCATCAGAAGTAATTACTACTTTTCTCTTACTCCCATCCACTTCAAAAAAAACACTGTAAGTGTGATTTTGCAAGAATTCATTGACACCCCGATTACATTGCAAATTATTTCTACCAAATCATCCCTTGACATTCTAATATTAACGACTATTGAATGATCCGGATTTGGAGGGTTATCAAAATAAAACGTAGATGTCCAATAGAAATTAAACATATACGGACCATTAAATGCCATTATACCTGTCAATCATAAAAATGTCATTATAACAATTAATTTTCGATTTTCGTAATCAAAATTTTTTATCAATCAAATTTATAAACCACATTACATGAAACAACCCACAACATTACGATTTTAATTAGAATTTCATTACCACTTACGACTAATCATATTTAAAATAGAATAATTACACTACTAATGCATGACTACTAATTAAAAATTCAACAAAACTTACACAAATATTAGTCCTATACTACTAATACATGTGTTTTCTAACCACATTTCATCCACTACGTACACCATTACTCAAAATATCATCTAATCACTTTAAAATCATAATTACAATAATTACACTACTAATGCATGACTAATATTTAAAAGGTCCACAAAATTTACTCAAATCTTAGTCCCACACTACTAATACATATATTTCCTTATCACATTTCTTCAAATACATACACAATTACTCAAAATATCATATAATCAAATCAAATTCATATCAATTATTAAATATCTTCCATAAAATACGTAAATTGTCACTTACCTTAACACGATATCACAATGTGACGTAGATCTTCGAAGAAATTGAAGCCGAAATCCAAGATTTCTTGATGAATATTGCAGCCCGAATTAGAGAGAGAAATTTTGAGGGGGAAAATGAAGATAAGAGTGAGAAAAATGCTGCAAATGGCTAGGATTTTTGGTATTTATAGTCCCGTATAATTTCGAATTTTGTAAATCTGAATCCGAATTTGGAATGATTCGGATTATTGAAATCCGAATTAGTCCAAATTTGGTTTTTTTTTTGAACTTTTTTCAATAATTACTTTGATATTTTATATTATTCTACTAATTCGGATCTAAAAAATTCGAATTTTCAAAATTTGAATTTTATAAATCCGAGTTACATGAATTAAATCCAACTTACATGAATTCGAATTTTTTAAATCCGATTATGTCCAATTCGGATATACAAAATTTGATTTTTCCTTTGCCTTTTTTCCCTAATTTCCAAAATTTTTCAAAATTAAATTTTAATATTATATTATTATTCTGAAAAACAAATCCGATTTTATTAATTAATTAACAAATCAGATTTATAAAATCCGAAACTTAAATAGATTAAGATTTTCGAATTTGAAAAACTCTTTTTTTTTTTTTCACATTTCCTCAAATCAATTTATGTCAAGTCTAGTCCCTATATTTTGAAATTTTTCCGATCCGGCCCCACGGGAGGAGCCCTGGTTTCTAATTATGTAGACACGTATATAAATACATAAGCTGGCCCAAAAATAAAGCCAGCAAAGCAAATTAGCCAGTCTCTGTTGTCTCTATTACAAGGGAAAATGCAAAATTCAGTATCAAGTATTGCGAGACAAAACATATTCTGAGAAAAACCACATTTGGAAGCCATGTTTGACAGATACAAATTTGTGTTTGAAATCTTTCCATAACCAGACACAACAGGCATTTGAAACACAGGCATAATAAGTATGTGCAGCTTCTTCTTCACGTCTCACCAAAAAAAGAGGGAAAAAACTACAATGAACAGAGTTGAGGGTTCTGGTGTACAAATCACTGTCAAGTTGCAGCTGCCATGACATTGTTTCACATTCAGAGAGATTATTCACTTTGCAAACCAAGTAAACTTCAAATCATTTCCCAACAAAACACCAAGGCCAGACTCAGAAAACTTCAGCTGCACCATTACTTGAAGGAAGTCTTTGGCGTCGCTCGACGAATTCAGATGGAAACCAACCTGCTTTACCTCTGCATTCACCCTCTGACCAGCCTGATGGACTTACCTGGCAAAATAACCAAACATTTAAAGCCAAACTAGCAACTGATTTAAAAGAATGCTAAACATCAATGAGAATTATAGCCGTCTAGGTACAAAGTTTTGTTCTAACCTTCCGAACAACAATATAATCCCCCACTGCCAAGCTCAATTCTTTTTCTGATTCACCATTAAAAGCATGCTTTGCCTGCAAACACAAGCACAAGGTAGAAAGGGCTTTCCCAGGAACTCAAAAGATGCATACAATAACAAGAACCCAAAAAATATATATATGCGGAAGATACCTCAGCCAAAAAGTATTTAGTCTTTTCAGGTACCAGATTGGGTGGAACGGCAGGAGGAGCAGACTCTTTTCTTTGTTTCTCTGATACCAACTGTTGCAACAAGAACTATATCATTTAAATTTGGGTTTGCCTCGTAAAAGTTGCTGTCTAAGAGATCAAGTGCAGCACTGACCTCAGCCTCAATCTGACCAAGAATAGCTGCGACTCTCTCATGATACGTCTTCTCTCCTTCAACCTTTTGAAAGAATTTCCACATTTCAATTTCCTAGGCACCTTAATATCTCATTAAAGAATGGTAACATCTGATTTTCCGTACCAGTGCTACAAGCCTCTGAAATGTAAGCCTCTGCTGCTGAGATTCAACTGAGCTCAATGCTGCGGCTGCTTCTTTGCCTAATACTGCCATGTTCGCTTTGAGCTCCTGCATCTTAGCTTCAGCTGCATGCAGCTTTGTGACATTTTCAGGAATTGGAGCTTCCCTAACTCGTGCTTGTCTTCTCGAAACCTCTGTTGCCTGTTCACTTTGTCGATTCATTTTACATTATCAAATTAAAATACTTGTTGGACCCTGCAATTGTACCAGGAGTTGCAGCTCAGATCACAAGTACCTGTGATTCCGCTTCTTGCCTCATTCGGCTATAACGTTGAGCAAGATGGCGAGCTTCTTCTAAAGGTGAACCGGTTATCATTGCTCGCAAGGGTTCTAAGACCTGGTTATACAAACCACTTATCGCAATTCATGTAATTTCAGCAATAGCTACAATTAAACTGGAAACAATCACCTTCACAGATAATTATACAACAAAGTTATATACTCCATCTGTCCCTCAAAAGAGACAACTTGGACTATATCCTTACTTTTAACTTCTGAGCCACATTTAGTCATTATTAGTAATTCCAGAATTTATTTCAAAGTGGACTCCCTTTTAGGATACAGAGGAAAAGTTGAATAAAAATTCTCTTTCTGGGCCAGAGGCAGTATACATCAAACACTTTGATCAAGAAGGTTGATAGAGCAAAACAGCGTTGAGATCAAATGATAACAACTTCAGAGTGTGTTTTGCAGTAGTGATAATTTTGTAAGGCGAATATGATTAGAAATAATATAACCATCATCAAAACAATACTACAGTACTGTACTATTGTTTGGAACATTTCAATAGTAGGTGAATGAATCATAATACAGTTTTCATCTTTTTCAGGTATACATATCTAAGTATAATATAGCATTGTAACATGTTCTGCCTATCAATAAGAAGCAGAAGGTTTTTTTTTTTTTTTTTTTCTTTTTTCGGTTTAAGAAGCAATATCTTTGATACAAAATATTAAAAAATTAACTAAATTTTGCAAAATCTCTGCTACAATATTGAAATATCAACAACAAAATTTCTTTAATCTAAATCAATGCACATCCAAAACTTAAATAGATATCCAACAGTATCCTGATTTTGATTTCAAGGGAAGTACTCTGAATTTCTGTATTTAAAGCATTAATGATTATGCTATCTTTTCTTCAAAGACTTTTGAGGGAAATTTTATTATTTTTCTTCATTCTTCAGGGAGAAGAAAAGGTAAAAGAATTAGATATTACAACTAATTAGATGGTTTTGTTATTTCCACTGTCAGTGGAAACACTATTATGAAGGAACCACATCACATGTTAATGATGCTAAATTGGAATCACAAGCATAGGCATTACACATCTATTCCTTTAATCAGATTACGGCAAAACAATCACACTCTAAGTACTACTGGAGAAAATTAAAAAGACTGTTAGGAAGAAGAATCTATTGTCAACTTAGGCATAGAAGAGAAACCAGAAAAAAATATTTTAGTCAACCCAGCATGTGTACTGAATTCTACGTAGCTTTTAACTAACCTCTGAAAACAACATCTTATTCAGGTCTTCCTGCTCTTTTTCTACATGTTTTCGAGCATCTCCATAGATAGATGCAGCCTTAGCCAGGATTTCATCGTGACCATTCTCAATTCCATATTTGCAACAATCTTCAGAAAGTTTTGTCCCTGGTTCAAACATATATAAATCTTGTAAATTCAATTTCTCAAAAGTAAAATCAATAAGGAAAAGAAATAAAAATTTAACTCCTAAAAAGAAAACTCACAGAAACACACACGCACACTCAGTCTAAAACTTTCATCTTTGCAAAACTACTTACTACATCTACCATAGAAGTAAATGAAAACACAAACCTGCTTCAATATGCTTATAACCTATGGCAGTAAATGTTTCCGCAGCTTTAACAATTTCTTTCTGAAAATCCTGTATGATAAATAAGATCAGACAATTAATGTAAATGAATGAAATGGGGTATGCTGAATAATAGAGGTATTCAAACAAGATTTCGAAAAAAAATGAGCCACAAATTCCAAGAACCAGTCACACATTCATTAGAAAAGAGATCTCAAAAGATACACAACTATTCGATAGAATGCATTTGGTTTCCTTTGTTGTTTCTATAGTACAGTGGTCCTCATCACCTAATCTCCATATCTGCACCGCATATACTTTTAAATACTGATCCATCTCTTAGATTACAACTAAATTAACATTACGTGTTTCATCCAGAGTTGGTGATGATTACATCTTAATCTGCGTTTGTCCTATATTTAGAAGTTGTACATCATTTCATGAAGACAAACAAAAATTGTCAAACAGGTAGAAGCGATTGATTTATAAATACGTAACACAGGCGTAAACCACAAAAGATAATATACACATATAACATCAATCTCTATGATTTCAAGCATAATATCCAATGCCATGTATACACACTTATATTTATTGAAGCTCTAACTAACCAAGTTGAAGTCAAAAGTAAATCCCTCAATCTTTTTTATCAAGGTAGACACAAAAAACTAGCCAATCACTGGATTCTAACAGAATTGGATCCAGAACTTGTGAATACAGTGTGTGAAGGCATAATTACAAACAATCAAGTATCTTTCAGAATACCAAACTATAAGTATAGCAATTACCTCATGCAAATTATAACTGTTCAAAAACGAATAACCAAATGATTAGGATAAAGCAACAAACTGGAACAACAAAATTCAAAATGGAGCAGTCGCATTTAAACAAATATATAACAAGGATCCCCTGGTCCAAGCTTGACTCCACAAATGCTAAATCTACAACCTAAAGATCATATTCTTTCATTTTCTGCAACCCATCATCCCACACAATGTTGATACACTTCAAATAATCTACAGTAAGATGGGAACTTGAATAAGTGGAAATAACATTCACATTAAACCTGGGAGTAACCAATATACAATACAGCTAATAAGACTTCATCCCACTATTGGTGTTCAGTTATATGGACTACAAATAGCCATCATATTCTATCGAAACACATTTTCTCATTTAGATTCAAATAAATCAAGTCATTTGCAATAGTTTATTGAATTTTTCTGTCTTCACTCGCACTTTTTAATTTGAGATAATGATTCTTTGCTCTCAACACGCCTTAGACGAATATCTAAATGTCTCCTACGTACATGTCCAAACCACTTTAAGCATGTTTCTTTCATTTTTCTCCTACTATATGTAAATTTTTGCTTTTCCTCATCATAACGGTCATGCATTCTTCTTATTGATGTTAGCTATCATTTCAGACCATCATAGCGGGGAACGGAATTGATTATCTAAATTATTAGGTTTTTTCTCAAGCTTGTTCTTACTATTCTTTTTCACGTTTTCTCAGAATGACCCATTAATCTAATAACCCTATAGGTTCCATAATTTTGTATATCTCCTTTATAATTATATAAAGGTATTAATAAACCTTTTCCCATCAATGAGGAATGTTTTCAGTGTTGATACATACGTGACATAGATTGTAAGCTATGCGATTCCAACATTTTCAAGGTACTTCCACATCTTCAACAATTCATTTGAGCATGAATACAAATCAAAAAAGCTAATATCAACACTTAAAAACTGTCAGCTAAGCCTTTTATATTTGCTACCACCCTGCTCAACATTCTCTTCCCAATCCACAACTCCCTCCACAAAAACACAATAAAATCTTTTCAAAGTCCCAATTCGGAAGCTCAAAAAGCTCCAGAAACCATAAATTTCCCAACTAAAAAGTACATAGTTTCCGTAACTACTATTTCTTCTCCACTTACAGTTAACCAAACATCAAAATGAAACTCATTTACTACAAGGACCATCACAGACAGATTCTTTTTTTTTCCTCACACACAAAGCATAGTAGTCCAAATGAATCGATCCATGATCAACTTATCTTTTGAACTTAAGAATAAGGATATACACAAATGAGATTGATCTCACCATTCATACCAATCATTTCTTTCACCTGATATTTATTCCATCAATTCTAGACCTTAATTCGTACTCCATAACTATGCCAATAAAAACAAAGAAGAAAATATTACTACGTTACATATGGCGTTGGCAAATAAAATCAACACAAGAAATTACAGCTTAAGTATCTAAACTGCATCAACTATAAATTAACAAGTTACTGGCCATAAAACATGATTACCCTTCCAGAGCGAGTAGACCTGTATAATTTTTCCAATTGGTTATGTCTTTGCATCTCCACTTCATCAATAACCATAACATTTGAACCCTCATAGCCAGTCCCACTCAATTGTTTGATCACAGCCTGAATTGGAAACATTCAAGCATTATCCACAGATAAAGGCTTTAGTTATCAAAGGGTCTTACCTATTCAGCACGAACTCAAAAGAAAATTAAATCCTTCAAACAATAGATAGAAATCTAACAACTAACTTCCTTGTTATTATAAGGAGACCCTTTTGGGACAACGTAAAAATGGACTTTTTCAAGGTACAATCTTTATGCTCATGACCATAAAATTATGGAAGCTGACCCTAAGTTTATAAGATAGACACTGGTTCTACTTAATCCTATCATCCGCAACAAAAAACAAAACTTGTTTCCTCATTTTCTAGACAAATGAATGCAAAGCTTATTATTTGAGGGGAAAAGAGAAAAAAAGCAAAAAATAACAGAAACAGAAAATCTAAGGGACCTGTTGCTGTTTAGCAACTTGGTCTCTGAGTTTGCTCGCTTGCTTTCTCAGGGCATCCATGGCAGGATTTGCAGCTCTCTCCCAGTTCAGCGCGGGTTTAAGAGTTGGCAATGGGACGAACCAGAAACCGGAAGATTTCGTCTTCCTAAGATCTAAGTACGACGGAACTCTCTTTTATTTATGGTGAATTACATTTTCCTCCATAAACTTTGGTCTAAATATAAAAATATCTATAAAATTTTAAAAATTACAAAAACCCCATGTACTAACCAAGACACCAAAAATCTAATTTAGATCTATTTAATTCGTGTATTTGGCCTAAAAAACAAAGGTGTTCCCTACATAGTGGTACGTATACATACTACTATATATAGTAAGTTTCGCATTACAGCTAGGGGTGTAAATGAACTGAGCCGCTCATGAGCTATTCGCGAGCCGGCTCGGTCAAAGCTTGGCTTGAGTTCGGAGTTGACCAAGCTCGGCTCGTTAAGGTAACGAGCCGAGTTCGAGCCTGTAATATATAGGCTCGTTAGGCTCGTCGAGCCTAACGAGCTTATATATTATATATATATTTATTTATTGGGACTTGCTATTTGTATCACAAAATTACTATTTGTATCACAAAAAAAATCAAAATAATTATGAAATGACCAAAATGGCCTTATGAAGGAAAAAGGTAGAAAATGGCTAAGTAAATGTCGAAAATTTTTGGTGCGTTTTTTGTCCCGTACTACAAAATCAGTTTTTTTAGACGTTTTTGGACGTGGTCCTAGTATTTTGAGACGTGGTGCTACTTGTTCTGAGACGTGGTATACTGTCTTTGTGAAAAAAAATCAGTTTAAATTCACATGAATGGATGTAGACATTTTTTGACGTGGTTATAGTTGTTCTGAGACGAGTTGAGATGTTTTATGCAAAAAATCAGTTTAAATACACATGCATGGATGTAGACGTTTTTGGACGTGGTTCTAGTGTTTTGAGACGTGGTGCTAGTGTTATGAGACGTGGTCGACTGTCTTTGTGGCAAAAATCAGTTTAAATTCACATGAATGGATGTAGACGCTTTTTTGACATGGTTCTAGTTGTTCTGAGACGAGTTGAGATGTTTTGTGCAAAAATCAGTTTAAATTCACATGCATATATGTAGACGTTTTTGGACGTGGTACTAGTTATTTTGGACGTGGTGCTTGTGTTCTGAGACGTGGTAGACTGTCTTTGTGGCTAAAATCAGTTTAAATTCACATGAATGGTTGTAGACGTTTTTTTGACGTGGTTCTAGTTGTTCTGAGACGAGTTGAGATGTTGTATGGCCATTTTAGTTGTTTTATCTATTTATAACACCTACTTACAAGATTATGAACATTTCTAAGAGTAATATGGTCATTTTAATTGTTTTATATTCACAAAACACTTACATCAGATATCATAAACATTTCTAAGAGTTGAATGGTCATTTTATTTGTTTTATCTCATTACAACTCTTAGATATGAGATCATGATCATTTCTGAGAATTGTATAGCCGTTTTATTTGTTTTATCTTTTCAAAACCCTTAGATAATAGATTATGCACATTTCGGTCCACATCAGACGTTTTTGACGTAATTATAGTTGTTCTGAGACGAGTTGAGATGTTTTGTGCAAAAATCAGTTTAAATACACATGCATGGATGTAGACGTTTTTGGACGTGGTTCTAGTGTTTTGAGACGTGGTGCTAGTGTTATGAGACGTGGTAGACTGTCTTTGTGGCAAAAATCAATTTAAATTCACATGAATGGATGTAGACATTTTTTTGACGTGGTTATAGTTGTTCTGAGACGAGTTGAGATGTTTTGTGCAAAAATCATTTTAAATTCACATGCATGGATGTAGACGTTTTTGGACGTGGTACTAGTTATTTTGGACGTGGTGCTTCTGTTCTGAGACGTGGTAGACTGTCTTTGTGGCAAAAATCAGTTTAAATTCACATGAATGGATGTAGACTTTTTTTGACGTGGTTCTAGTTGTTCTGAGACGAGTTGAGATGTTGTATGGCCATTTTATTTGTTTTATCTATTTATAACACCTACTTACAAGATCATGAACATTTCTAAGAGTAATATGGTCATTTTAATTGTTTTATATTCACAAAACACTTACATCAGATATCATAAAATTTCTAAGAGTTGAATGGTCATTTTATTTGTTTTATCTCATTACAACTCTTAGATATGAGATCATGATCATTCATGTGAATTTAAACTGATTTTTTCCCCAAAGACAGTCCACCACGTCTCATAACACTTGCACCACGTCAAAAATAACTAGCACCACGTCCAGAAACGTCTACATCCATTCGTGTGAATTTAAGCTATTTTTTTTCACAAAGACAAACCACCACGTCAAATACAACTAGAACCACGTCCATAAACGTCTACATCCATTCATGTGAATTTAAACTGATTTTTTCCCCAAAGACAGTCCACCACGTCTCATAAAACTTGAACCACGTCAAAAATAACTTGCACCACGTCCAGAAACGTCTACATCCATTCGTGTGAATTTAAGCTATTTTTTTTCCACAAAGACAAACCACCACGTCAAAGACAACTAGAACCACGTCCATAAACGTCTACATCCATTCATGTGAATTTAAACTGATTTTTTTCCCCAAAGACAGTCCACCATGTCTCATAACACTTGAACCACGTCAAAAATAACTTGAACCACGTCCAGAGACGTCTACATCCATTCATGTGAATTTAAGCTATTTTTTTTCACAAAGACAAACCACCACGTCAAAGACAACTAGAACCACGTCCATAAACGTCTACATCCATTCATGTGAATTTAAGCTGATTTTTTCCCCAAAGACAGTCCACCACGTCAAAAATAACTTGCACCACGTCAAAAATAACTTGCACCACGTCCAGAAACGTCAAAAATAACTTGTTAAGTATAGTGGTGAAAAAAATATTAAAAAAATAAAACAACCCCACTTCTAATGAGCACTTTGTCAAACTCAAAATCGAGCTTGGCTCGCGAGCCGAGCTCGAGCTTCACAATTCTTAAACGAGCTCGAGCTCGAGCTCCAAAAAATTAGCTCGAGCCCCTTCATATTTAGGCGAGCCAAGCCTGAACATAGGCAAGTTCGAGCTCGGCTCGGCTCGTTTACACCCCTAATCACAGCTATACAATTACTAAATATAGTAAGTTTCGCCTATGCGCTCGCGTTTTTTTTTTTTTTTTCTCACTAAGACGTACACCTACTACTACAACGTCCTTCTGCATCCAAAAAACAACTGCTACAATGTCTACATCTAGGCATGTAAATTTAAGCTGAATTTTTCACATAACACCTTCAACCACGTCTCCTAACACTACTACAACGTTCCTCTACGTCCAAAAAATAACTGCTACAACGTCTACATCCAGGCATGTGAATTTAAGCTGAAAATTTTCACATAACACCTTCCACCACGTCTCCTAACACTACTACAACGTCTCTCTACGTCCAAAAAACAATTGCTACAACGTCTATATCCAGACATATGAATTTAAGTTGAATTTTTCACATAACACCTTCTATCACGTCTCTCAACACTACTACAACGTCCCCCTACGTTCAAATAACAACTGTTATAACGTCTACATCCAGGCATGTGAATTTAAACTGAATTTTTCACATAACATCTTCCACCATGTCTCCCAACACTACTGCAATGTCCCTCTACCTCCAAATAACAACTGCTACAACGTCTACATCCAGACATGTGAATTTAAACTGAATTTTTCACATAACATCTTCCACCACGTCTCCTAACACTACTGCAATATCCCTCTACGTCCAATAATAACTGCTACAACATCTACATCCAAGCATGTGAATTTAAGCTGAATTTTTCACATAACACTTCTACCACGTCTCCCAACACTATTGCAACATCCCTCTAAGTCCAAATAACAACTGCTACAACGTCTTCATCCAGGCATGTGAATTTAAGTTGAATTTTTCACAAAAACCTTCTACCACGTCTCCCAACACTACTGCAACGTCCCTCTACATCCAAATAACAACTGCTACAACGTCTACATCCCGACACGTGAATTTACGCTGAATTTTTCACACCTTCTACCACATATCCCAACACTACTGCAAAGTTCCTCTACGTCCAAATAACAAATGCTACAACGTCTACATCCAGACATATGAATTTAACCTGAATTTTTCACATAACACTTCTGCCACGTCTCCCAACACTACTGCAACGTCCCTATAC
Source organism: Knoxia roxburghii (assembly GCA_030378225.1). NCBI lineage: Eukaryota > Viridiplantae > Streptophyta > Magnoliopsida > Gentianales > Rubiaceae > Knoxia > Knoxia roxburghii. Next base: position 34,081,150 of record CM059420.1, on the reverse strand, counting down.
ATCAATATAACAACTGTTATAACGTCAGACATATGAATTTAAGCTGAATTTTTCACATAACACTTATACCTCGTCTCCCAACACGACTGCAACATCCCTCTACGTCCAAATAACAACTGCTACAACGTCTACATCCAGACATGTGAATTTAAGCAGAATTTTTCACATAACACTTCCACCACATCTCCTAACAGTACTGCAACGTCCCTCTACGTCCAAATAATAACTGCTACTACGTCAACATCCAGACATGTGAATTTAAGCTGAGTTTTTCACATAACTCTTCCACCACATCTCCTAACATTACTGCAATGTCCCTCTACGTCCAAAAAATAACTGCTACAATGTCTACATCCAAACGTCTACATCTAGGCATGTGAATTTAAGTTGAATTTTCACATAACACTTCCACCACATCTCATAACATTGCTGCAACGTCCCTCTACGTCTAAATAACAACTACTACAACAACTGCATCCAGAACACAGATTAAGGGGGACCTATTAAATGCTTGATGCTTCAATCTCAATGTTACTTCCTGCTCCTAGTTGATGTAGGTAAAATGCTCTTTAGCAAACTAGTTTTCTTGTCTTCGGATATTTGTAGCCTATAGTACAGGGACATTTGTGGAGAAAAGTTAACAAGTCCTTTTTGTCTTCTGATCTATTTAACTTGTGTTGAAGTAAAAAACTGTGGATGATGAAGTTACCTATGGCAACTACTGAGTCAGGTTTGCAGTATAAAGATATCAAAGTTTGAGTTGGCCCTAGTCCCCTCTGTTGTCTTTCAGGTATAGTTTCAGGTCCTGGAAATTTAATCTTATTGACATTTTTTTGGAAAAAACATGCTATCTGTAACTTTGCAGTACTTTTATTTTACTTAATCCTAATCTATCATTTCCTTCTCACTCACTCTTGTTATCGTGGGCCTTGATTTCATCCTTTATGGCATCATTTCTGATTTTAGTTTGTTAAATATCAGAACAATTCTATGAGGAGTAATTTCCCCATCGCAGTATCACTAGAAAGGCTTAGTATTACCAGAACACTATGCTTAAAAGTTTGTCTGTACACTTCAATATCACTCATCAACTGTGAATCCTAGGAAGCACAACGTGATTGTGTTCGATATCACAAAGGCTTCATTGCCTAGCCACAAATTAATATTCTAAAATTTAAAAACCTTCGTTTAGTATGTGAATTATGGAATAATACAATGCAAATTCAATCATATCAGATCATGTTCCATTATTCATGAAAAGCAAAAGTTCTGCCCCAACAGCTAAACTGATATCCAAGAAATTAATAACTTCTTCTATATCTTTAAACGAGGAAGGAGAGTCAAAATCACTATGCAAGTTATACCAAACCCCCTCAATCCAAGTTATTCTACATAATTTTGATTAACGAAGCATTTTATGATCTCATACATTCAAAGCACGAAAAAGGCACACAAAACCGGCAATATAAAATAGAAGGAAACAACAAATATAATATGAAATTGTGAATGAATGAAACCTCAAAGAATCAAAGACATAAAAAAAGTAAACCATAAATTCTTTCACTAATCCCCACTAGAGCATAGAATCTAAAATAATAATAATAATAAATAATAAAAAAGGACAAACCAGATAAGAATAATAATTAGGGATAGTTACCTTTAACTTGATTGATGCCAAAGAAAACCACGATAATAGAGACAAGGAACAGTGCAGAAGGCGACGGAAGAATTGAAAGCGAATGGTAAAAAAGAAAATAGAGGGTGAATGACAGTGTTGGTATTAAAAAAATTAATTAACCCTGAAAGACTGAGCGTGTTCAGTTTTCAGTCTTGAGTGATAGGGAAATCACTTAATTAAAAGCAGTAAATGTAAACAAATGGATTTAGAGGACTTATTTAATTCAAACATGACAATATGACTTATCAAACACATTTATTTAAATAAGTACTGAATCTATTTAAATTAAGTACTGAATTATTTTATTAAACAGACCCTTAGTTAACCATGTTTTCTAGAGTTTGTTATACTTCCTTAATCTATATAGCCACAACAGCATTCTCATTTTCAAGCTTTCTATTAATTTCACCTCTATACATAAAGTAGTTCATAGGTTTATATATATATATATACATTCAGAATAAGAGAGTGCAAACTGTTAACAGATAACCCAATGATTGATCAAACTATCAATATCCTCATAAGGTTCCTGATAATTACATATGACGCTTGACCGCTCAAACTATTAATAAATAGCTCCTAACAGATGAAAAGTAACTTCAGCTGATGAGGTCAGCAACTTTTTTAAGTGAAAAGACAAATTTAACCTTATAGATAACTTGGTTTTGTCAAATTATCGATATCACCCCTATGATTTGTTCAAATCACTAATATCCCGAAAAAATCCTCCCTCTATAACTCTTTCACCCTTCTTCTTCGGTCTTCTCAATCTTTTCTTTATCTTCTTATCTTTTCTGCCTTCTCCTTCTCACAATTTTAAAGTTTTGAAACCAATTTATCATCATAGTTGTCATATTCTTCCTCCTTCCGACACTACACTCATCTCCTTATCCACTCCAAACTGTCTGATGTGAATCAATTTCACATCTTTTTAGAAGGATAAATCATGCAATTTTAGGTTTTTATTAGATTTTTAATCTAATTGTGTTTTAAAGGTGTTATTTATATTTGATTTTGCATCGTTTGTAGTGAATGGCATGGATGTGAAGTTGATGAAGCTACTTGGATATTTTGAAGCTTAAAAGAGATCAAATTGTGAAGAAATGAAGGAAACTTGGAGAGCGAGTAAAGAAAAAAGAGACAAATTTGTGCGTGAGTGTTGGTGAATGTGCCCTAATGAGGGCTATTTATGTAAATATACTTTGAGGGTATTTATGTAAATAAGACATTTGTCGCTTGATTGATTGTTTATCAAATGAGTTAATTTCATGATAGTAATATCCTTGTGCATATTTAAATTCATGAAATCGATCCGCCAAAAGAAACACTCCATGGACTAATTAGATCATGAGTAATTCTTTTGAGTAGTACTGGTACTAGGATCCTTAGACCAGAAATCACTACATGGTCTTAGGTGAATTGTGGTGTGCTTTGACATACGCCTAACGGGGCCGTCACAGGTTGTCAAGTACGGGTATGATTGGGTACACTATGATTCACGCTAAGATATGTAGGTGAAGTGATGGGACTACAAATCTCTCTTAAGTGAGAGATGATATCTTGGCCACTTGATAGTGAACTGAAAAGTGCATGGCCATGCCCAAGGAATGATAAGGATATCATTTGCTTGATGGATTCAGTGTCACTGAGAGATCAAGTAAACGTTTAGCTATATAAGGATGATAGTTCCATGCCTTATGCTAAATGAGATATCGATGTAGAGGATCGTACGCAGTTTGCTCGGAAAGGTTGTGTTGAATCACCATTCGACCCTCCATTATGAATTGGGTAGTCATTATGTCTTGCTAGAGACCACTAATGACTTATGGATTAATCAATGGGATTGAGTTATCCATTTCCAATTTAGAATGGGCCTACAGGATCGCACATAAGAAAGTTTGATGATGCAGAATAAGTATTCTTGCCTACAATAAGTATAATTGTTATACTTAAATAAATAAGATTTAATTAAATGGTTTAATTAAATATTATTGAAAAGTTCTGTGGTATTAATTAATAGTTAATTAATTACCTGGAAACAATTGGGATGGACTAATAAATCAAGGGACTTAATTGCAATTAAAGTTCGTGACCCATCAGCCTGATCCATGGGTTGATCCATGGGCTTTTTGTATAACCCAAATCATTAAGGTATTATTTAATACTGATTTGGAATCAGTAAATATTATTTAAATACTGATTTGGAATCAGTAAAATAATATTTAGTAATAATACTGATTTGGAATATGACCAAAATCAGTTAAGTTATAATTGGATAATTACAATGCTGATTTTGGAAATTTGTTCTCTACAAATATCCTAGGGGTATGATTGTAGGAGGAAATACAAAGGATTTGGAATTAGAAAATTCAAATCAGCCAAAATACACAGGATTTCCCAAATTCTCTGGGTAGGCAAGATTGGCTAGCACCAACCTGCGAAGACTTTCGTGCTTAAGAGTAGAGAATCCTTCGAGGAAGGATTTTGGAGACTAAAACGCCATCTTCTAAGAGGAGCCAGGCGACGTGCGCAACCGATTACGCTTTAAGGGTAAGACCCGGTCCTCATAGTTTAGGAATTCCGCTGTTTAATTAGATTAAACACCTAAACAAATTCCAACAGTGAGGATGCAACCAACGCCTGATGGACGCCAGCTCCAGAAGAAGCTCCTGGCGACCGTCAGATGCCAGCGCCACCTCACCGCCATCTGCACTAGGTGACCGTCCGGCAGCGACGCCTTCTTGACGCGATTTGCAAATTTCCCTTGTTACCCCTCTGAACTTATTAATTTCAAATGTCCATTTGGGGCTTGTAATAAAATTTATTCTTTTATTCTTTATTTGTAAATGCCAAGGGGCATAGAAAACACATACTTTACACCATCAAAACACATGGTTGCACTTTTTATCACATAGTTCTCTTTTCTTAGTAAAGAAGTTAGAGAGAAAAGATGAAGTCTTACCTTAGAAAAATGATGCTCTAAGCCTAAGATTCAAATTTTCACTCCTCTAAGTAATAGAGGAAGTGAAAATCCATATAAATAGGATGGTGTTGTCTCAAATCTATAAGATTGTGTAGTTATTCTCAAGTTTGGTCTATGGGTTACTTTGTATCATGGATTTTCTTAGAGAAGTTAACTATTTTCCTTGTTAATTTGAGTTTATCTTGTGGTAGATCTTATGGGTTTGTTACAAATGTTCTTTTACATGTAATTTTCATGAAAAATTGTAATGATTGCATGTGAATGATATGATGAACAAATATTTTGCATGTTGTCGGTATGGGCTTTGTTATAAATGCTTTGATTTCTTATGGGCATGGTGAATTTGTGGGAGTCATCATTGAGAGCCTTGTTAGATTGAAGAATTATGGGCTAAATTTGGTTTGGGCCTTGTAATTTGGATGTCTAATGGGTGGTTAGATTTTGGCCTTACAATTATGCATCCCACTAGAAAGGTAAGGTTAGAATACTAGAATTGACGCCTCTAGTACTCTATTAGCAACCCATGACAACAATTGTGAATTTGGAAGTTTGATTATCATGCCGTAGAAATTGGTATACAATTCGTCCTCTTGAACTAAGAAACAATGGAAATCCAGCCTTCTAATCTCTTAAATTTACTTTTTTATTTATTTTCATTTGCATGCTTACAAATGTTGACAACAAACAAACTTTGCTTTTATTTTGCTTAAAACTCGAAAACCACAAAAAATGAATTAGCATTAATAACATCACTCCGCCCCTTGGGTTCGATACCTTTAATACTACTTAATTGTTTTATTTTAGGTTTATAAATGTATTTTTGTTGAGTAGATGACGAATTTGACACTCACCAAAAATGACGTTGTTGCCAGGGACGGTTGTTAGGTGTTTGTGTTAATTTCATTTTTAGTTTTTGAGTTTTTGCTTTATTTAGTCAAGTTTTTAATTTTCAGCACTTTGTTTTATTTTTGTTGACTTTAACTAATTTCTTGCTTTTGTTTGTTTTGTGAGGTATGTGGTTTTCTTGGATTTCTCTAGTTTTTGTGGTTGATTTATGGTTGTACAAAATCACAAGAAGTTAGAGAGTTGATTGAGTTTGAAGATAATTTGGAAAGACTTTTGAGGAAAGAAAAGAGAGACAAAAGTGAGAAAATAGCTCCACAAGGAAAAAGGACCTTTGGCATTCTTTAAACCGGACTTTGGAGAACAGGTGGAACTACAAGGAATTGAGGCTGAAAATTATCAAATTCAGCCCACTTTCATTAATTTGATACAAAATGGTTCAACATTTCAAGGGATTGAACAAGAGGATGCTCATGCACACTTGAAGGCATTTGTGACATAATGCAACACCTGAACAAAGCTTCAAGGACTAACAAAAGATCAATTGAGGAGAATCTTGTTTCCATTTTATTTAAGGGGTGTGGTCGTGTCTTGGTTTAATTCTTTGGATGAAAGTTCAATCAAACTTTTGAGGAGTTGAAATGATATTTTTCAATTTAGGCGATGTGAAGGGTGATGCCAACGGATTTAGTGTCGTGTACCGCTCAGAATTATTAATTTATAACCAAATACAACGAATAAACTAGTATACGGGTCGATCCACAGGGAACAGAGGGTAGAATTATGCTGTTAAGTTAAAATACAAGCAAAACAGAACAAGTATAAAAAAGTAAGTAAGCAGAATGACAAGGTATGCAAAATAAGGATGAAAGAGAAAATAAAATGAACAGAGAAACTGAGGATGAGAGTTGTGATTTTTACTCCCTGATGATGTAGAGGCTTTGATCATGGCTTGCAGTTGATAAGACAGCCTTCAGCATTCAACAGTGAGGATCAAGAATACGACAAAGAGCACCCAGTTTTGGCTCCACTTGAACAACACCCGTGCCACTTTACCTTATCGACTTTTGGAGTTCTCGGTTGTCCTTGTATACGGTCTAGCACAAATCCAACCAGTCATCTTGACAAGGGGATTAGAACTCCTTACCATACATGAATTATACCAGGGCTTGAATGAACTGAGTGTATAAGTGCTAAGGTACTATCAATGAAGATCTCCTTACAAGCACTCTAACTCTGGATCATTCATAGCTTTACAAAACAAGAAGTTACTGAGGTATTGTCACTTAAGACTTCCCTACAGTAATTCTCACTTTGTTAGACTAATGAGCTTCACAAAATAAGTGTTTTGAAGGTGTTGTCAGTTAAGACTTCCCTAACAATTCACCTATTTTTCTAGTCTCTTGAACTTAACAAAGTAAAGGTTTGCCGAGGTACTGTCAAGCAATACTTCTCTATAAGCAATTTGACTTATGTTAAGCTCTGGAGTCGAAGACTAGACGGTTGCCAAGGTATTATCAATTAAGATTTCTCTATAAATATGTCTACTCTTGTTGGACTTTGGATAGCACAAGATCAGTGATTACCACAGTATTATCAGTGAAGATTTCCTGATAAGTACTCAGATCTTGTGCTATCACAGCCTCTTAAACTGTATAATACTGTCATGGCTCGGACTTCTGTGACATCCTCACATCATTCTCTACTCACACTGTATTTGAACTACTGAATCTATACTACAACACTCACCACAACAAAATCAGTGAAAGCTCAAGTACAATCAGTGCTCAGTAAGTTTAAATAGCGATCTATTCCACACATCAGCTGGCAGAGAGGCTTAGGCGTGTGGTTCGATACTATCATACCTGTTTTTATGCACCTATTGTAAATGAGACTTTCACCTTACCTCTACCTCATTTGAGGAAAAACAATCCTAGCAAAGGTTCAAAACCGCATTGGTTCCAAACCACTCTCAAATGCTAAAGAACATGAATAAAGAGAATATGAGTTTCGGATTAATAAACAAAGTAAAGAAATTACAAGGGATAACTAACTCCGAACTCCTACTATACTACTCCTTACTCCCTACTGTCTCTGTTAATGAGTTCGGAGTTAACTACTACTATTTATAGAAGGAAATCTAGTGAATGAAATGTTGGATGGCTAATTTGGGAGTTTCTGGATTTCTTGGAGGCTAAGGATCGTAAGCTGGCTTCTTTGGCATATTCTAGTGGCAAACGCTGACAACCAGCTGTAAAAGCATCCCTGTGCGGTTCAAAAATGGTTAAAACAGCCTGCTACACTGTTTCGGGCATACTTCTTCTGCATGATCACTGTGTCGGTGTACTTCTTGTCTCCTCAGGCATGAATCATTAGCTGTAATATGTCATTCTTGTCTCCGGTGGCCCTGCCCTTAGCTAGCGCCTATATACTACTTGCTCTTTTGAAATTTTCCCTCTGCCTATGTCGGAGATATTGGTCGGATGCTCAGTTGACGGTGACTTCAACTGATCGTCACTTGGAAGTGTTCTGTCTCGGTTATCCTGCACTAAAGGGTTAGACTTGGCTTCACAAGATGCTGCAGTTTCATGTCGTCATCTTCTCACGTTCCTCCGACATTGGCGTTTGGTGATCGTTATATCTAGACTTTCATGGGACGCTGCCGTTTGAGGATAGTGATCTTCTCTTTTAAGCTTCTACTACTTCACTTTAGTGCTTCCTTTACTTAGTCGGGGTTACGTCCAGTGAACGATGTCGTGAACTGGACGTCTTCAGTTCACGGTCGCCTAACGCTGGATTTCACAAGACTTGGTCAACTTCACGCTCAAGTGAAGCTGTCGTCTGTTGTCTGTGTCATTTCTTATAGTTTGATAATCCTTGGTTTTGCTCCGAATGCTAAGTCCAAAATGCAGTTTTCTTCGGCCCTCATTCTATGCATAATTGACCTACAATCAACACAAATAGAGTCGTAACTAGTATTTTTACCATACGAACTTACTAAGATTCTGTCCGCTAACAGCTCGAAACTAGGCTAAAAACAAGTAAAAATATGTATAAAATGCTTCGCATTAAAGGGGAACAATTCTCTGAAGCTTGGGAGCGATTTCTTGATTTATTGAGAAAGTGTCATAGCCATAAGTTGGATCAAGGTCGTGATTTAAAAGTGTTCTATAAGGGCTTGATAAAAAACACCGCCAACATGGTAAATGGTAGTGCGGGGAGAAGCATCACTTCCAAGTCCAATAAGTAAGTGAGGGAACTTTTCACTAACATGGCATTGAATTTTGGGAATTGGCCTAGTGAAAAGAGAGTGGCGACACCAATGCCTACTAAGGAGGAAGTGCTTTTGAAATTGATCAGATTTCTAATTTGGAAGCTCAAATTGCATTGATTCAAAGCCAATTGAATTTGAAGGATGTGACGTCGGCTTATTGTGATTTGTGCAAAGTGAAAGATTATATGCCCGGGCCCAATCAAAAATTCACTTTCGTGCTATGCATTCCAGAATCGAAATTCTTGACCAGGCCTAGACTCTAGCACAATCGCTATTCCAATATTTGCTTGAAATAACATTGCGCAAGATCTTAGCTTGCACTTGTTCGATTTCTCACGCAATAATTAATTCCTAATTAAAGCGGAAGTTTAATAATTACCTCTTAAAGCGTGTACTTAGGTGATTCTCTTGTATGACTCGAGACTTTAATCATATATTGTGTGGGCAACAATCTAACGAGCAATTGATCAGCAATCACCACGATTTTCTCACCGAAAAAAATCTAACAACTTGTCACCGCCGGGAATTTTGCTCCCCACCGGTTCAACTCGCCGCCGCCCAGAATCCGTACCGCCGGCAATCGCCTGAACCCGCCGCCTGAAAATAATTGACTTCGAGGGAGAAACTTGTTTTCTCTCTCTAAATTCTCTCTCTAGTTTTCTTGTCTTGAAAACTTATGAATTGTATATGTAGAATTGCTAATCCCTTGTCTATTTATAGAGTTACAAGAGAGACCCCAAATTGGTTTAGGTAACAAATCTAAAAGGATTTCCTAATCCAAATAGATTTTCTAATCTCTATGATTTCCTAATTCCAATTGAACTTTAAGACTTAATTAATTAATTAAATAATTTCACTTTGTTAATTACTTAATTAATCCTTAAGAATAATTAATTAAATAATTAATTCTACTTTATCAATTAACCAACTACATAATTAATCATACCACTAACGAATTAATTATAGCACTACCATCCTACACCAGAATTGCTTCCGGAACAACTAAATTAATTATTCTTTAATCTCCCCACATCAAAGATATAGTGCTCATTAATTTATTAATTTACTGATAAATTAATTAATTAACTTCTTATAATCCGAGATTAGTACCACTCGACCTTTTTACTATACCGGACATAAGTCCACCGGCCGAGTTTAGTGTAATAAACATAACGAGCTCATCTCGGGAGCACCATCACCCCGGACGCACCGGTACATGATCTCCTTTTGACAAGCAACAGTACACCAAGCAACTAAACACGCGCACCCAACCTACCGAGACTATTGGCCACAAATGACCTCACTCTTTGGCAGATCAAAGTACACTATGTCTAATCCTTATGCCTGCTCAAGTATAGGGATTAAGAGATAGAATACTAGGAATGAATAGTCTATTAAATCAGTATAAGACAATTAATCCTAAATAGTCAAGTTCAATATGCCGCGGGCATATCTATATGATTCAATCAGTCTAGACAAACCAATTTCTGAATCACATAATAACCTAAACCGGCAGTGTGTCCAAAACCGCCTCGGTTACGAACCTCATTTATATATTATGTCTTTTAACAAATCATGAGATCTACTGTGTCACACCAGACACCTCATCATCTAATTACATAATATAAATGGACAACATATGTAAACACATAAACAATTTAACTGAAACATTCAATCGATATATAAAACATGGAAATAGTTTAACACAAGCAAAGGTTTAGTATTCAAATCCAACAATCTCCCACTAATACTTAAGTTGCACTTCAAGTATAAAACTACATTAATCCTACAACTATAATACAACTAGAAAAACTATCATGGCTCTACTAAGTATATGATTCTCATGCCCTCCACGTGAACCTCAAAGACTTTTGCAGTCAATGTCTTCATGAATGGATCTGCAAGGTTATCTTCGCCACGACCACGTCTTCCCTCTTGACGATATCTCGTATTATATGGTACTTGCGCTGTATATGGTTACTTGCCTTGTGGGCTCGTGGTTCCTTCAAGTTTGCTATTGCACCAATGTTATCACAGTACACTGTGATCGACTTTTGCAAACCAGAAATCACGTCTAAATCCACTAGGAAGTTCTTAAGTCACACTGCTTCTTTCGCTGCCTCTGATGCTGCAACGTATTCAGCCTCCATGGTAGAGTCTGCCATGAATTTCTGTTTAACACTCTGCCAAACTATGGATCCACTTCCCAAGGTAAATACATACCTTGAGGTAGGGGTGTAAACGAGCCGAGCCGAGCTCGAATTTGTCTATGTTCAGGCTCAGCTCGCCTAAATATTAATGGGCTCGAGCTCGAGCTCGAGCTCGAGCTCGTTCGAGCTCATTTTTTGGAGCTCGAGCTCGAGCTCGTTTAAGAATTGTGAAGCTCGAGCTCGAGCTCGCAAGCTAGGCTCGCGAGCCAAGCTCGATTTTGAGTTTGACAAAGTGCTCATTAAATTTAGGATCTTACTATTTGTAGCACAAAAAAATTGATGAAATGCCTAAAATGCCCTTAAAAACAGAAAATGTGAAGTTTGCATGAAAAATCGCCTGTAATTTGCGATAGCAGAACAAAAAATCGGACCCAAAATGCAATTTTTAATCCAAAAATCGGACGAAATGTGCGAAAATGGAGCGAAAAATTGCCTCACTTATTCGATTTTTGGGAGAAAAATCGGATAAGTGGGGCGATTTTTCCCCCAAAAATCGGATAAGTGGGGCGATTTTTTGCCCCACAATTGCACATTTATCCGATGTTTGGCTTAAAAATTGGAAAGTATGTCCGATTTTTTCACATTCGTATGTTTATATAATTGTCTTCACATGAATGGATGTAGACGTTTCTGGACGTGGTGCTAGTTATTTTTGACGTGGTGCTAGTGTTATGAGACGTGGTGGAGTGTCTTTGTGAAAAAAAATTTAGTTTAAATTCACATGAATGGATGTTGACGTTTATGGACGTGGTTCTAGTTGTCTTTGACGTGGTGGGTTGTCTTTGAGAAAAAAATAGCTTAAATTCACATGAATGGATGTAGACGTTTCTGGACGTGGTGCTAGTTATTTTTGACGTGGTGCTAGTGTTATGAGACGTGGTGGACTGTCTTTGTGAAAAAAAAATTAGTTTAAATTCACATGAATGGATGTTGACATTTATGGGCGTGGTTCAAGTTGTCTTTGACGTGGTGGGTTGTCTTTGAGAAAAAAATATCTTAAATTCACATGAATGGATGTAGACGTTTCTGGACGTGGTGCTAGTTATTTTTGACGTGGTGCTAGTGTTATGAGACGTGGTGGACTTTCTTTGTGAAAACAAAATTAGTTTAAATTCACATGAATGGATTTTGACGTTTATGGACGTGGTTCTAGTTGTCTTTGAGAAGAAAATAGCTTAAATTCACATGAATGGATGTAGACGTTTCTGGACGTGGTGCTAGTTATTTTTGACGTGGTGCTAGTGTTATGAGACGTGGTGGACTGTCTTTGTAAAAAAAAAATTAGTTTAAATTCACATGAATGGATGTTGACGTTTATGGACGTGGTTCTAGTTGTCTTTGACGTGGTGGGTTGTCTTTGAGAAAAAAATAGCTTAAATTCACATGAATTGTGCTAGTGTTATGAGAAACTTCTACATCCATTCATGTGAATTTAAGCTATTTTTTTCTCAAAGACAACCCACCACGTCAAAGACAACTAGAACCACGTCCATAAACGTCAACATCCATTCATGTGAATTTAAACTAATTTTTTTTTTCACAAAGACAGTCCACCACGTCTCATAACACTAGCACCACGTCAAAAATAACTAGCACCACGTCCAGAAACGTCTACATCCATTCATGTGAATTTAAGCTATTTTTTTCTCAAAGACAACCCACCACGTCAAAGACAACTATAACCACGTCTATAAACGTCAACATCCATTCATGTGAATTTAAACTAATTTTTTTTCACAAAGAAAGTCCACCACGTCTCATAACACTAGCACCACGTCAAAAATAACTAGCACCACGTCCAGAAACGTCTACATCCATTCATGTGAATTTAAGCTATTTTTTTCTCAAAGACAACCCACCACGTCAAAGACAACTATAACCACGTCTATAAACGTCAACATCCATTCATGTGAATTTAAACTAATTTTTTTTCACAAAGAAAGTCCACCACGTCTCATAACACTAGCACCACGTCAAAAATAACTAGCACCACGTCCAGAAACGTCTACATCCATTCATGTGAATTTAAGCTATTTTTTTCTCAAAGACAACCCACCACGTCAAAGACAACTAGAACCACGTCCATAAACGTCTACATCCATTCATGTGAATTTAAACTAATTTTGTTTTCACAAAGAATGTCCACCACGTCTCATAACACTAGAACCACGTCAAAAATAACTAGCACCACGTCCAGAAACGTTTACATCCATTCATGTGAATTTAAGATATTTTTTTCTCAAAGACAACCCACCACGTCAAAGAAAACTAGAACCACGTCCATAAACGTCAACATCTATAAACGTCAACATCCATTCATGTGAATTTAAACTAATTTTTTTTTCACAAAGACAGTCCACCACGTCTCATAACACTAGCACCACGTCAAAAATAACTAGCACCACGTCCAGAAACGTCTACATCCATTCATGTGAATTTAAGCTATTTTTTTCTCAAAGACAACCCACCACGTCAAAGACAACTAGAACCACGTCCATAAACGTCAACATCCATTCATGTGAATTTAAACTAAATTTTTTTTCACAAAGACAGTCAACCACGTCTCATAACACTAGCACCACGTCAAAAATAACTAGCACCACGTCCAGAAACGTCTACATCCATTCATGTGAATTTAAGCTATTTTTTCTCAAAAACAACCCACCACGTCAAAGACAACTAGAACCACGTCCATAAACGTCTACATCATATGAATTTAAACTGATTTTTTTTCAAAAAGATAGTCCAGGGAGGGAGAAATGAATTAGGATTAGGGTTAAAGGATAGTTACTTGCCTACAAAACGAAAAATTTTAAAAATATTAAAAATATTTAATATTATAAAATAAATATATATATATAATATATAAGCTCGTTAGGCTCGTCGAGCCTAACGAGCCTATATATTACAGGCTCGTACTTGGCTCGTTACCTTAACGAGCCGAGCTCGAGCTCGGCTCGAGCTCGATCAACTCCGAACTCAAGCCAAGCTTTGACCGAGCCGGCTCGCGAATAGCTCACGAGCGGCTCAGTTCATTTACACCCCTACCTTGAGGTAGACTTGCTCTTGTCCCTGTCGCCTTGGAAATCTGAATCTGTGTAACCTCGGGGTACCAGCTCAGGCGCCTGATAGACCAATACTTGGTCTCTCGTTCTACGCAAATACTTGAGAATATATTTTACTGCCTCCCAATAAGTTTTCCCGGGGTTACTCTGATATCTGCTTACAATGCCAACAACATAACAGATATCAAGCCTCATACATAACATTGCATACATGAGACTTCTTACTGCAGAAGCATAAGGAATTGTCTTCATGGCTTCTATCTCCTCAACAGTCTTAGGAGACTGTTCTTTAGATAGATGCACTCCATGTCTGAAAGGTAAAAACCTTTCTTGGAGTTTTGAATGTTAAAACGAGCCAGAATCGTGTATGTGTATGAAGCTTGAGAAAACGTTAATGAACGTTTCCTAAGATCTCAAATTATCTTGATCCCAATGATATGTCCCGCTTCTCCTAAGTCTTTGATATCAAACTGTTTGGACAACCATGCCTTTACGTTTGATAACACTTTCTTATTGTTGCCAATTAGTAAAATGTCATCTACGTAAAACACAAGAAACACCACTGAATTTCCATTACGCCTCCGATATACACATTGTTCATCCGAGCATTGAGTAAATCTGTAGGATTGGATCACCTCATCAAACCGGATGTTCCAAGATCTGGATGCCTGCTTAAGTCCGTAAATAGACCTCTTAAACCTGTAAACTTTATGCTCTTGGCCTTTTCTAACGAATCCCTCTAGTTGCTGCATGAAGATGGTTTCCTCAAGACTTTAGGAAAGCTGTATTGACGTCCATATGCCATATCTCATAATCTAAATGAGCAGCTATGGCCAAGAGAATCCAGATCGACTAAAGTATGGCCACCGGGGAGAAGGTTTCCTCATAATCGATTCCCTTTTTCTGAGTATACCCCTTCGTCAGAAGCCTAGCTTTAAAGGTTTCAACCTTTCCATCAGGTCCTCTCTTGTGTTTGAAGACCCACTTACATCCAATGGGTTTGAAACCATCAGGTAGGTTTACAAGCTCCCAGACTTAATTGTGGTCCATCGACCCTATTTCGGATATCATTGCTTTTCACCAAGATTATGTATATTTATCTTGGAGAGCCTTATTGTAGTTCACTGGATCTGGTTCAGGCATGCCTGGGATGAAGTCAGAGGCTTCTCCCAGGCCAATAAACCTTTCGGGCTGTCTCACAACCCTCCCACTACGACAAGGCACCACCTGTGTAGGCGCATCATCTGTGATATCTTGTGCAGTGTGTGGTCTATCTACTTGTGCTGGTGCATCAGGAATATCATATTGTTTTCTAAGTTCTTCCAGTACTATATTACTCTTGGGCTTGTGATCTAGAATATAGTCTTCCTCTGAAAATCTGGCGTTAGTGCTAACTATCACCTCTAATTTTTAGGACTATAGAACATACCATATTTTGTCCCTCTAAGATATCCTACAAACAACATTACTTCTGTTCTTGCATCTAACTTAGTCGCATTTGCCTCAAGCACATGTGCTGGACAACCCCAAATTCTGGTATGTCTTAGACTGGGCTTGCGCCCGTTCCATAACTCTATAGAGGTTGAAGACACGGTCTTAGATGGTACAAGATTTAGAATGTACATTGCAGTTTCTAAGGCATATCCTCATAACGAACTAGGCTAATCACTATAGCTCATCATTGACCTAACCATTTCCATAAGAGTTATGTTTCTTCTTTCTGCTATACCGTTATGCTGTGGTATACCAGGTGCAGACAACTGAAACTGAATTTCGACCTCACTGAGGTATACTCACCACCACGATCTGATCGCATTGTTTTGATACTTTTACCGTGATGTTTCTCCACATCTGCCCGATACTCTTTGAATTTACTAAAGCATTCGGACTTGTGGCGCTTTAGGTAAATGTATCCGTATCATTTGTGAATGTCACAAAATACTCAAACCCACCTCGTGCTTGGACCGACATTGGTCCACACAAGTCAGAATGAATCAATTCTAATACTTCTTTGGCTCTATAACCTTTCGCTTTAAAATGTCTCTTGGTCATCTTACCTTCCAAGCAAGATTCAAAGGTAGAATAACTGTCGCTCTCTAATGAACTCAACGGTCCATCATCGACTAACCTTTGAATCCTACTAATGTTCATATAGCCTAGCCTGAGATGTCAAAGATAGGTTTGATTCATTTTAGAGGTTCTTTCCTCTTATTACTGTTAGATGATGCGCCATTTAATTCAGTATTTTGCACAACAGGGGAGTTTGATTTAACCACAAGCAAATTGTCAACTAATGAACCACAACAAATAAGTTTGCCATCTTTTCTAATAACAATAGAATTATCAAAAAACAATAAACTTATAACCATTATTTAAGAGTTTAGAAACCGAAATAAGGTTCTTTCTAAAACTTGGTATATAAAGACAATTAACTAACTCTATCCTGGAATTTTCGGAAAACATTGTGGCTACTCCCACTGCTTCCACTGACACTCTTGTAGTGTCACCCAAGTAGACTTCTAGCTCGCCTTCTCTAAGCTTCCGGGTTATTTGGAACCCATGCAAATAATTTCAAACATGGTTAGTGGCTCCTGAATCTACACACCAAGTATCTGTGGGAATCGCCGCTAAACATGTCTCAGTAATTAAGGCAGAAACTATCATACCTTTGAGCTTTGGACAATCTGATTTCCAGTGTACCGTTTTACCATACTTGAAGCATTTGTCTTTAGGCTTATTCTTCTTTGCGATGTCTGGCTTGGCAGCATGTTTCTTGGTCTTCTTCTTCTTCTGGTTCTTGCTTTTAGGTGCAGAAGAGGAACTAGAAGCCTTCACTTTGACCAAAGCTTGTTTCTTCTCTTGGAAGATGCCTTCAGCCGACACCAATGCTGTTAGAAGCTCGAGAAGAGTATAGACTCTTTGATTCATATTGTAATTTAACCGAAACAGCTCGAAACTAGAAGGTAAGCTTTGGAGGATGATATCGATCTGACTCTCTGGATTAATCTCACCTCCCAATACCTCTATTTCATTGATGTTGCTGATCATGTGAAGTACATGATCTCACACCGATGAGCCCTCAGCCATTCTGGTATTCATAATTTTCCTCATGGTTGTTTGCCTTGCTGTCCGGCATTGATGAGCGAACATCTCTCTTAGGTGAGCCATCATATTAAAAGCGGAGACCATGGGATGAAGCTGATATTGCAGAACATTCGACACGGAGGCCAGAATGTAACACCGCACCATCTCATCCGCTTTTCTCCACCTCGCATAGGCATCAATATCCTCTTGAAGAGATTCATCATTAGGCACATCTGGACAAACTTCGGTGAGCACAAACTTATACTGCTCAGCCGTCAGGACAATGTCCAAATTCCAACTCCAATCGACATAGTTCGGACCGATTAGTTTGTTGTCTTTTAGTATTATAGCTAACAGATTAAAAGTTATATCGAAGACTGTAAATACATAAACAGACAATGTTTTAGAAAAAAAATCCAAGAATTTTCGAAAAAAATTCAAGTAATTATTGACATCCCTCAAATAATAATTAAATCCACTGATATCTCATTCACCGGGATTTTCGCAAGCCACAATAGTGTGGACTTTTACGCTAACTCACATTCGTTTGAAAAGACCTAGGTTCATTAACTACACTATCTGACCAAACGATCTATTGATCAATGTAGTTAATAGTCAGTGCCTTCAGTCGTACAAATAAGCAGCGTAACCTCAATGAGAGGAATACTACAAATTGTACACTAAATGTGTGCCATTACTTGACTTCTGAGCTTGTTACCTTAGGATAGTGCGCCTCAGATGGAGAGGGTATTGCATTTCTCCTATTTCAACTTAATATAGTCATCTAACTTAGAAATTCATAAGCTAGTGATCCTATGGTTGAACTCATCTGATATAGAGGAAGGCCCTAATGCCAACGCGCAAGTCCATTCACATCGCATATGAACTCATAATGGAGGCTATGGGAATATTAACTAACCCGCTCCCACTTAGATTTCTAAAATGAGGTTTTTTTTCGGTTTTAACATGCAATTAACTAATCCTAAGTTATGTCCAAACATAAAATCAACATGCTTTAATATTATGCATCTAAAATACAGCAAAAAAAATTAAAACATAAAATTAAAACTATAAATACGGGAAATAAATGCGTAAAATAAATTTCCTGACTATTATGGTTTTAATTGCTTCTATCTGCTGCCTTGATCTCGTGTTCCGTCACGCCACTCGCTGGATTGAGTCTTGAAAGTTGGATTTCAAAAAAATTGAAAAATAAAAAAAATGGGCTGCACGCGAACCAAACAGGCCGCGCGCAGCAATTGTTACGCGCAGGAGCCCTGCTACACCGCCACCACTGCGTGTCATTGGCGACACCTGCCGGCGAATTCTCACCGGCGCCATCCGGCATCCCCACACCGTTTTCCATCTTCTGCTCCCACTACGTTATTTTGGTCTTCTTGCAATTCGTTATGGGTTTTCTTGGTTTTCTACTAATTAACGATAAACTAAAACCCACGAATTCAAATCAAAAATTACATAACGCCTTCGATTACATAAAAACTTTCCTACTACAAAGCGTCTAGGAAAATAAAATCGAAAATTACATAGAAAAAATCCTATTACAGATTTGATCTAATCCTACACGGCTTCCAGCACGTGGTTTTACTATTACAAGCATTCATAATAAAACAACCCGGACATGTCCCAGGGTTTAATTAAAACTTACAAACGCAACCATAATAGCCGTGATTTCTAAACCACCAGCAAACAAAACAATGTAACAAATCGAACAAGCACAAAGCCAAAATCGGGCTCTTTTACGAATTGAAAGATTATCTGCCTGGGCCCAGTTAAAAATGCACTTTCGTGCTATGCATTCCAGAATTGGAATTCTTGACCAGGCCTAGACTCTAGCACAATCGCTATTCCAATCCTTGCTTAAATAACATTGCACAGGATTTTAGCTTGCACTTATTCGATTTATCACACAACAATTAATTCCTAATTAAAGCGGAAGTTTAAGAATTACCTCTTGAAGCATGTACTTGGGTGATTTTCTTGTATGACTAAAGACTTTGATCGTATGTTATGTGGGCAACAATCTAACGAGCAATTGATCAGCATTCACCACGATTTTCTCCCCGGAAAAAATCCAGCAGCTTGCCGCCGCTGGAATTTTTGCTCCGCCGCCCCGCCGCCGGTTCAACTAGCCGCTGCCGCCCGGAATTCGTAAGCTGGCCGTCTCCTGAACCCGCCGCCTGAAGAGAATTGACTTCGAGGGAGAAACTTGTTTTCTCTCTCTAAATTCTCTCTCTTGTTTTCTTGTCTTGAAAACTTATGAATTGTATATATAGAATTGATAATCTCTTGTCTATTTATAGAGTTACAAGAGAGACCCCAAGTTGGTTTAGGATTGGCCTTCCTAATGGGTTTAGGTAATTAATTAGTTTCCAAATCCAATTAGGTAACAAATCTAATAGGATTTCCTAATCCAAATAGATTTCCTAATTCCAATTGAACTTTAAGACTTAATTAATTAATTAAATAATTTCACTTTGTTAATTACTTAATTAACCCTTAGGAATAATTAATTAAATAATTAATTATACTTTATCAATTAACCCACTACATAATTAATCATACCACTAACGGATTAATTATGGCACTACCATCATATACTAGAATTGCTTCCGGAACAACTAAATTTAATTATTCTTTATTCTCCCAACATCAAAGATATAGTGCTCATTAATTTATTAATTTACTGATAAATTAATTAACTTCTTATAATCCGAGATTAGTACCACTCGACCTTTTTACTATACCAGACATAAGTCCACCGGCCGTGTTTAGTATAATAAACATAACGAGCTCATCTCGGGAGCACCATCACTCCGGATACACCGGTACCTAGTTTCCTTTTGACAAGCAATAGGACACCAAGCAACTAAACACACGTACCCAACCTACCGAGGCTATTGGCCACAAATGACCTCACTCTTTGACAGATCAAAGTACACTATGTCTAATCCTCATGCCTGCTCAAGTCTAGGGATTAAGAGATAGAATACTAGGAATAAATAGTCTATTAAATCAGTATAAGACAATTCATCCTAAATAGTCAAGTTCAATATGTCCCGGGTATATCTATATGATTCAATCAGCCTAGACAAATAAATTTCTGAACCACATAATAACGTAAATCGATAGTGTATCCAAAATTGCCTTGGTTACGAACCTCATTTATATATTATGTCTTTTAACCAATGATGAGATCTACTGTGTCACACCAGACACCTCATCATCTAATTACATAACATAAATGGACGACATATGTAAACACATAAATAATTTAACTGAAACATTCAATAGATATATAAAACATGAAAATAGTTTAATACAAGCAAAGCTTTAGTATTCAAACCAACACAATGGTCCCTACCACATGGATCATTGTGTCGAACAAATGGAGGATGTGAATTATGTAGGAAATGGGCAAAAGAACTTTGATCAAGGGTGGATGAATCAAAGATATGGGAACAATGCTCAATTTCAATGAGCAAGGCAACCACAAAATTTTGGGAATTACAATCAATCTTAAGGAAAAGCAAGTGAAGCAAATTAGAGGCCTAGACCTTAAGATGACCATGGACAACCACCCATGAGAGATGAAGACATGACATGGAATGAACATTTCAAGAAAATGACGGGGGTTGTGGATATGTACTCTAATGCAATTGGAGAGTTGAGAAAAGTAATGAAACATAAGGAGAATAGTTTTTGAGCTTTCATTCAAACCTTCAATAGCCAAAACAAAAGGAATCTTCCAAGTGACACCATGCAAAATCCCAAGGATATGGAGAAATGCCTTGTGGTGAATTTGAGAAGTGGAAAGAAGCTTGAAGATCACAAGGAAGCTGAAAATTGTGTTGGGAAAAATGAAGCTCCAAAAGACAAGGTTGACAAGAAAATTGAAGACAAAGTGATTCAAGAGCAAGAGGTTATTAGAGATGAAAATTCAACAATTCAATAGAAGGAAAATGAGGAAAAGAGGGTAGCTCTTGAACCACTTGAGAAATGAAGACTTGCAAATGAGAATAAATTGAAAAAGAAACTTCAAGAAGAAAAGGAACAAGTACCAAAAGACGTTGAGCCCCCATCACCTTGGAGGAAAGATGTGAAGGAAATTGATAGGAGGGTGTATGAACGGTTCTATGGGTTTTTAAAGGAGATTGACATGAAAATGTCTTTGGAGGATATGATTATGAATGTTCCTAAGTACTCTAAGTTTTTGAGAGTTGCTTACAAAGAAAGATAGGTTCAATTTGGAGTGATTGGCCCCAATCACAAAACAAGTTGGTGGACTTTATTGGCAAGAATTGCCTAAAAAAGATAAGGATCCAGGTATGTGCACTATTGTATGTAAAATTGGGCTTAGGCATTTCAAGAAAGTTTTGTGTGATCCGAGTACCAGAGTTAACTTGATGTCACTCACTACGACACAATCTTATGGGTTGGTTAGAGACTTGAAGCCGGTGAATGTGACATTACAAATGGCGAATCAGTAAAGAGTTACTCCAAGGGGAATCATCGAGAATGTTTTGGTTAGGATTAATCAAATGATCGTACCGGTGAATTTTATCATTGTAGACATAGATGAGGATGAAGAAGTGCCTATCATTAGGGAGAGGCCATTTTTAGCTACCAGTGATGCAGTGTTGCACATCAAAAGCAAGGGGCATAACCTTAATGTGTTAGGTAAAGAATATTTCTATAGGAAAAGCGGGTAGGAGGCCTTATGATGAAATTTTGGGAACGGTACTTTATCAAGGAGAGAACAAAATATAAAGGGTGAAAGCCGAAGTAGGTCGTATAGTGGTTGATAAGGAATTGTTTAAGCAAGATAAATATGCAACCATTAATCTACTGTGCTTAGGTGAGCCCAAGGTTACCCTTGAAGAAGTAGCAAATGAAACAAAGAATTCTTGTGTTGAAAAAAAAAGTGATTGAAAAAGAAGAAGGGTTTCCCTTGATTCGCGAAGAAGTTCAGTGTGAAGAATTGGCTAAGGAAAAGTCAAAGGATAATTATTGGAGTTTAATGAAGAAAAAATTGAGATTCATGAGCCACCAAGTTGGAACCAAAATGTTATACAAAATCTCTATGTTTTCAAAAGAATATAGACAAGGTTTAGAATATACAAAATCTCTAGATAAGGTTTTAGAGGAGTTAATTAACTCTAAAATGGAGCATGTGAAAGTAGTGAATCACGAAGATGAGGTAGAAGATGTGATGAGAGAAGTAATGCAAAAGAAAGAAGATCTAGAGGAAAAACTAGACAAGATAAAGGCCAAAAGGAAAAATAGAAGAGTAAAGCAAAAAGAGAACTTCAAGAAGTTTAAGGAGGAGTTATCTAAGGTTCTCCGACTGCAGCTTGTAGCTCCCTCTGGCGCAACGCTCAAATTGGCCACTCAAACTCTCTTGCAAGTGGTTCATCTCATGCTCAAGACTATAGGAGTCTTGATGGATCTTGATCTTTACCATTGAAGGATGAAGTCTAGCCGGAGACTTAAAAGTCCAAGCATTTCTTAGGAGGTAACCGAAGTAATAAATCCTTTTTGATATCCTTTTTAAGTTTTTTATTTTGTTTCTATTTTGATCAAATACGTTCTTGAGCTTAATTTGTGAATTTTTTTTTGTTTGATAATGAATTGAAGTGTATTTTTTATGTAGGTGTAGAATTTTTGAAGTGAAATGAAGAAGGAAAAAAGTTGAAAAAAGTGTAGAATTAACATGGCATGACCAGGCGCCAACGCCTGAGCAGTTCCTGGTGGACGCTTACTACTGGAGGCCACCTGGGTGCTATGGAAGAGCAGGCTCCAGTGCCTGATCAGCGCCTCCTTGTCGTCAGACATATCTATTTAAATTTTACTTTTTTTTAAATTTTTACTAGGGACCAAAAAGGAGATCAAGGAGGAGACCAGGATATCGAGAGTGTTTTGATACACCCTAGTGATCAAAATTAGGCTTGTCAAGGACTTGCGCCATATCACAAAACTTCTAGATTCGTATTATTTAATTTCAAATACTCATTTAAGATTTTAAAGTACAGGGGCCGTTTGGTAAAACAGTTGAGAATTAGAATCGGAATGAGAATGATAGAAGTGGGGATGAGTATGAGTTTTGAGAATCAAATAAGGTTGTTTGGTTTGTAAGGTGGGTTTGAGTTTATAATAGTGTAAAATGTCCATTTTATCCTTAATATCCATTTTGTCCTTCCTTTTTCCTAAACCCTAGCCGCCTCTCCTCTTTCCCCCTTCCTTCTCTTTCCCCGCCTCCCCTTCCCCCTTCTTTCTCTCCCCGCCACTTCTCTCGTGGCCTCCTGATGTGCTCAAATACAACACTAATAAAAACCTTCTTTTAGCACACTAAAGGATCACAAATCCAATCGTGTAGTAGAGAAAGGTATCGAATCTATAGGAAACACTGAACGCTTGTGTATTAATCTAAACTAAAGACATGCAGGGTGCTAAGATTGAAAGGACTTTGATTTGATCAAACAAAAACAAACAAAATTCAGAAAATAAATTGATGGAATTTTGGGATGGTGGTTTAATCTCATTCACTGTCTTCTAGTATTTATCATGCATTGGTTTCATTATCTCTTTTCAGACCTTAGGCTTATGCGGCTGACAAGATCCAATCTCACATATTACACAATGAAACCGCCAACAAGATCATAAACTTACTCAAGATTCAATCTTCAAAAGAGGAAACTGCCAACAAGATAATAAGCTTACTCAAGATTCAATCTCCAACAGTATAATAACCAAATCGCCAACAAATCAGCCAAGCCCAAATCAACCCAAGAAACCATTACACCAATATATAATAAATCAAAGGAATTCAGATACACTATACATATGAGCATGCACAATACATGATTCAGCCAGCTCACTCTCGCTTATTACGGTCTGTCACCCCGGAACAGCAAAAGTCATTTACCAAGCTGAAGAAAGAGAACTACAAAACAACTTCAACAAGTGCAGATGCACTGATTCCACCTAGAGTGTCTAGATCTGGGATTAAACCGCCATGAATTGCATGGTTCTAAGCTGAATCGCCATCTTTAAGTGAAACCCTAGCTACCCGATTTACAAGTAGAGCAGTCGACTCCAAATGAAAGAGAATGAAGCAAAAAAGTTACCATCAAGATTTGTCCTCTCACAATATATAATAATACAACATTCTAGGGTTGCAATTAACTAAAATAGTAGGGGTACAACAATCCTTTCAACACACATGCCCATATGAGATGACTAATTTAGTCCAACAATGACAACGTGCCCACATCCATCAATTCAACACTTTATGACCTTATTTTGGGTGGAAAAGTGACAAAACCGATCTCGAGTCTGCATTTACAACAAAACATATTATAAGCTTGAAAAGTACAAAAGAGTGATCAAAACTCTATCTAAATGTTAAGTACTTCTATAGAAAATGATATGAAAATTGATGTAACTTAGGGTTACATCACCTCCCCTTTCCAATTCCTTTGCCGCTCCGCCGCCTCCCCTCGACTCCAGCTCGCCAGTCGCCGTCGAAGCCAATTAGGAAAAATCTTTCTCCTCTTTTTCTTCTTTCTCTCTTCTTCAAATCCTACTTTGTTGCTTAATTTTTGCAGAATTCCAGGACCCTTTGAACTAATAATGAGTAAAAACCAAATCTTGAACCATAATCACATCAAAAAAAAGGATTTTGATTTGAAGAAAAGGAAAGCAAATAACAAGCAACGAGACTGATGATGAGTCACCGCCAACAAGCAACGAGGATAGTTGAATGAAAAAAAAAAAAAAAACAAAGAAGAAACGAGGGAATCAAATTGAAATCTAAGGGTAGGTTTTATAAAACTCATGCTAGATGGGTTTCAAATCCAAAACCCACCTCTTCCAAACAGTTGCAATGTGAGGGTTATGATTTTGAAAATCATACCCAGGGCATGGCCAAACAAACGACCGCTAAGTTACTTTTCAAATTTAAAACTTAAGATTTTAAAATTAAATTTTATTAATTTTTCAGATATTGCCGGCATTTATGCCAAAAAACAAAACAAAACAAAACACCCTCCAACAGTCGTTTATTTATTAAGGAAAAAAGAATAGAAAAGTCTCCCCAATAGTACAACGTATTCAATCCTGCCCACGAAAAGATGAGGTCTCCCTAGATTCCCTGAAATCCCCGTGGCCCCCATCCCCTTCGCACATTATTATCTGACAAATCCAACCCATCGCTCCGTAGTAATTGCCACCTCTTTCCTTTCAAAAATTTTCAATTCCCAAATCCACACACACACACACACGTACAGACCCAACGCCAAGGTTCACATTTATGGTTTTTTTTTTTTTTTGATTTCCCAAGGTTCACATTTTAGAGTAGATACAACTCTTTGTTTATTTGCCACCAAGGATCCAGTGAGAAGAATCACCTAGAAGGAGGAACGCACAGTTGGAGTAAAAGCAGAAACAAAAGGAGGTTTTGCATTATTGAGAGAGCCCACGGTTCGATCACTCAGCAGAAGCGTCTATTTTTATCGAAACAATCATGCCAAAAGGTCCCAAGAAGAGAAAATCTCTAAAGAAAAAGAAGGATGTTGAGTCCCATAATCAGAACCCCAACCAACAGCCACACTCTGATGTTTCACAAATTCATGGTACTTGAAAAGACTTGGTCTTTCGGTTGTTTATTTGTTTATCTTCTTTGTGTTTTACTTTTTCAATCTTTTTAGACAGAACCCATGTGTCAGTTTGGATGGTTTATCATATCTGTTTAACCTTTACAGTTGATCTATTCCTGTTTGGCCTTGTGGGTATGGCTTAGTTCTTTCTCTGTCTTGATTTTGGCATCCTTTTTTCCCTTGTCCATAAACCCACCCTTGTAGATAAAGATTAAATTTTTCTGAGTGTATTCATGTGTAGTGTCGTTAGTGTGGGGTTGTCAATCATACTAATTCAATGGCTTTGTGATATACTTTTTTTCTCGGTTTGATTTCGTTTGGAAGTTCTTCTTTAACTTCCTTATTTCTTTTGTTTGTGAACATTAATATAGTCTCCAAAGCTAGTTTCTATTTCATGCCTTGTTTTGTTGTTAACTCTCTAACTGTAGATTTATGGAGAACTTTTTCAATTATTAGTTGTTTCTCGTGTTCCTTATTTGAACTCGTGCTGTGTTAAATTGGAATCAATTAAAACTATGGCAGGGAATGATGATTTGAAGCCCCTTGATGGTAATGAAAGTGATGTTAGTTCGCCATCCTCAGCTAATCACCAGCATCAATTCACTGATGAGGAGAAGGAAGAGGTTGGGAGGACTGATGATAGCACACAAGTCCAGTTAGCAAGTGTGGAGAAAAAATTTGATGAAGAAACTAAAGAAAATGGGGTAGCAGTAAAAGCAACGGGCCCAGATGATAGGGTTGGATCTGAGGAGTCGTTGAAGCCTGATGTTGAATCTAATATCAGAAACACAGTTCTGGAGCATGTTGGTTCCCAGAATGGAAGAGAGGATGGAGTTTCATCACAGGCTATGAATGAGAGTGGTATACAAATTGAAATTGAAGGTGAACCTTTTGACAAATATGATAAAAATGCAGCCATGCAGGACATTGAACATGAAAAGAATTCAAGTGAAGAAGGGTTGCCCCGGACTGATATTGATGAATTCAAAGTGATTGACAAGATAAATGTGGCGATGGATGATTCTTCATTTACTAGTTCCACCGAGGCTGCTAATTTGCTGTCAGAAGGCCTGACTCTGGTACCTAACATCGTTCCGGTTGGAGAAAATTATGGATCTGTTGTAGATTCTGAAATGGGTGCTGTTTCCGATAATTCTGGACCAGTGAGTGAGAAGATTAGCATAGATAGTGTTACCTCTGGAAATAATTCTGCATCAGTCAAATGTGGAATTGATGAACAGTTGAAAAAAGAGGCTGCTTGGTTGGATCAGAAGGACACTAGTTCTGTTAATCTTCAGGATGCAGGCTTAGAGAATGAGAATGTAGAAGATGTTGCAACAAAAGATGCAAGGAACTCCAGGACCCAGGAAACTAAAGAAATGTCCCTTTCGGAAGTTAACCAGTCCTCTGATAATCAGGTGTAAATTCTTTCCTCTTGCTAGGTGCCTAGGTTGCATGATCCTGCAGCAATTAGTCGAAAAGATGCTATACATAACATATTTTGAATTATTTTATATGTTGATTATGCAGCCACTGCTTGGATCTGCTGCACAACCTATACAAAGAACCTCGTGGATGAGTTGCTGTGGCATGCTTGATGTATTTGCTGGATCCAATAGATAGTCCCTTAAAACTGTAAGTTTGAATTCCTACTTGTTGAGTGTCTTTTACTTGACTTGAGTTGACTCTTGATTATGTCAACTGTCTTTCCAACCCTGTAATGCTTGCACTTTTGTCCTTATTGAGTGCATGAAACTGGTGGTACTTGCTTCTTCACAGCAAGGTTTTAAGTACTTCAGATTGTTGTTGGTTGAAATCCTTTACAATAAATTTATCTGAATATATTTAATAGTGATGGTGAAGTTGATAAATATTCCTCATTTGCAAACCTCATAAGATATAGTTATCTATAGTCTTACTTTTGTGCCTATTTAATGTTCGAATATTAAATTTTTATTTAAGAAAAGAAAAGGGTGACTAGTCTTTTCCATTTGACTGAGTTTTGAAATTTTGATTGGGAAAATGTTTTTAAGTTTGGAAGGGGAAAACAGTCCCGGAATGTTTAATCCAAGTTTCAATGTGTTTTACTAATTCGCCATTATATGTTAATGGCTGTGAGGGTTTTTCAAGGAAAACGTAAATCTATAGTAGGAACTTGCAAAGTAGAAGTGTTTGCTTCATCTGTTACGGTCTCTCTTTGATCTGATTTCCTCATTCACTTTAATAGACCTTTTTCACTTCTTGACTCAGAGATCTTGGTGGTGATCAGTGACAAATTACGTTTTCTTTTGATAATGATACATTATGGTGTTATTGTTCTTTGGTTGTCCTGTCAGAAGCAGGTTTTGTAGTTTAATAGTTACATCCTAATAGATTGAGATAACAATGATAGCAAATATACTAGTATAAATTATGGAGTTGTTGAACGGATAAACGTCTAGATCTTAGATTCACTGGAAACTGGAGACAGATTGAAAAGAAGGAAAGGTGTGGTGCAGAAAGGAAATTAAAGACGTGCAGTATTATTAAACAACTGCTTCTGTATTTAAATTTTGCAAAAAATAAGCTAAACCCCTGTTCATCTAATAAGAGAATCTCTACTTTTAACCTATACATCATCTTCTGCTACATTCACTATCTTAAGTGCAGGATGAAAATTAACACTAAAAGAGAAACAAATATTCATTTGCACCCTTGTCTCTATACTCTGCAATCTTCATTGACCTAAGTAGAGGTTTCTCTACACAGTTTTAATGTATTTATTCATAGTCTATCCATCAACAAATGCTATTATCAACTATTATCAACTTTTATGTACTTGAGAAGAGTATCTTGCGCTGTAACTTTCTTATTGGATTGATTTCCTTTTTTTATCCTTTTTCTTGAAGTTCTTCCTTAGATTTCCTGTAAAGAAAGATATACAAACATAAATTTCTTACTTTGATAATATTTCCTGTTCAAATATTGTAGTTCTAAAGCTAAATGTACAACTGTTGATGCTGGAGTTTGTTTTAACAGAATCTTTGATAAACTTTTGTGAGAAAACTTCTAATGCAAAGGTTCTTCATGTATTTGATTCTGTTATATATAAGTGTGTGTAAGAGTAACATGCTTTGAAATGATTTGAGATTTTCTAGAGTTAGGATTTCTGTGTTTTGTGCATTCTTGGTGACAGTTTATTGTTCCATGAAAATCATCCAGATTATAAATTGCAGATACAAAATGGATTGAGGATGGGAATAACTGAGATATTTGAAATTTAAAAAGGCTTGATCAACCATGTATGTGACTATTCAGTTTGTCTTATGGCCAATTTTTTTTTTTGGCCGCCGGGGGGTGGGGGGGGGGGGGGGTGTTTTGGGGGCGATATATGGATAATGAGTTATTTATGAGAGTTTCTGCCTCTTATCCTACGTGCAAATATCACACGGAAGGGGTTTTGGGCCGATCCCAATCAACTAGGGTGAGCATGGTCTGGCCTAAACTGACCAAGGCTGACAAATGGTTTAAGAATATTCCCATGACTGGTGGTGGTTTGAATAATTTTCAAACCGTAGGATTGGTTTGGTTGATGATTTTATTGATTAAACCTACCATTTTGGCTGGAGCGGTCAATATATATTATCTTATGTAAAGTAAATATATTATTTATTATAAATAATAAATATATAATTTCGTCCGCAATAAAAAGTATGTCTATTCAACCATTATTCTATTGTAAGAAGTATGATTCTTATGTCTTTTGTATAGTTTGTATACTTTTGGTTTTGGATTTTGAATTTGTGAATGCATTAATATACAAACCAATCAAATCAAATCGTTAAAATGTGGTTTGACCGATTTGGATTGGTATATTTATTTGGCCGATTTGATTTGAAAATTTCTCAAAACGTAAGTAGTAATTTGGTTTGTATTCCATGACATAAACCGGCCAAACGGCTAGTGGCCACACGCACCATAAACCAACTAAATTCTATTAAGTTTTATGGGACTCTATCATTAAAGGTGGAATCTTTCGAATCAGTCAATTGGTCGTTGTATTCTACTTTATTGTACTGTTGAATGATATTATTTTGGTCAATGTATTTTAATTTGAAACGACTAGAACTAAATATTATAAAACAAGTTGCTGGTGTTTGGAAATTCTTGACCTTGCATTTGAGCTCCCATTGGCATTTAGAGCTCTATTATATCCAGTTAGTGGTGGCTTTAATTGAATGAAGTTTGCTGGTTACTTTGATTAAGTGCCTTAACTAAACCACTTTTCTGTATGAATGTTCTGATTGCAATAAAGATCCGACTTTAGGTGTCCCAAATGGAGTATTCTGCATTACTGTTATAAATTGAGAATACTAACATTTATTTATTTATTTATTTTTGCCTTCTTCTTTTGATGCAGAGAGCACGCAACTTCTTTCCTTTGGTGCGGAAAGCATAGAATGGAAGGCAGCTTTAAACGAAGACCATGAATCTTATAATTAGGGTTTTTTGTTCTTTCTTTTTCCTTTTTTTTTGTGTAGATGATGCATAAGCTAGCAGTCTGGTCAGTTTGTTACTTTCTTTTTTATTGTGTGATTGTTTTGTTTCTATAGAGCAGGGTCAACATACAGGAATTTTTTCATATAGTATAAGGGAGATTTTTGCATTGCATATAGTTGCATGAAAGTTTTTTTTGAAGGAATTTGGGATTTTATTAGTAATTAGGATACATAATTTATAGGACTTATTATTTTACAATGTCATTTTACTATGAGAAATGAGTTATTGTTGCCAATGCCGAATATTATGTTATATAGAAAAATATTGAAATTAGTAATTTATCTTTTATATATACTAGAGTTGCCAGATATCATAATGGCCCCGCACAATAAAATTAGGAAAAAATAAAAAATAAACATGTAAATTACTTTTTAAGGAAAATTTTCCAGTAAAATAATGAAAAAAAAGAGAGCTGATGAACAATGATAGGTGAAATAGGAGCATTTCCAACTAAGCTTTTGGTATTTGGAGTGAGTTGAGTAGTACTTTCTTCTTAGCATGGAAGGAAAATGATTCATGTATGCCTCAAGTGTATTAAGTTTCTTTCAATTTGAGCCTGCTATAATTAGCACTGTCCTAATAATAACTTTAAATTTGAGAAGTTGAATTTTGTTTTAACTTTGTTGTTTCTCTTAATTGTGCTCACATTTCCACGACATGGAATCGTATATTGTTTTTAGAATTATAATCTCTTACTTGTCCAAATGAATCACATATCGAATCTTTCTACAAAAAACAAGAGACTAAGTCCATAAATTTTTAATTTTATAAAACTCCTCAATAGGGCTGTACAGAAAATCGCATTTCGGTTCGAACTACGGGAACCGAAACCAAACTTCAATACACAAAAAGAGGAGGCTTATCAAACCCAAAGTTCTCTTGAATGATTCAACCAATTTACCCAAATATAATCTCGAGACATGTTATCTAGGATGTTGGCCTTCCTAAATATAATCTCGAGATGTTCTGATGAAAAAGAAAAAAGAAATACAACAATATTTCACAAATAAAAAGGAGAGAAAAAAAAAAACCTATTCTTAAATGTCAAAGTGATGACGAGAACTATAAAGGTCTGGAAAAAGAATAACCACCCTTTAAAGCATTTCCAATAGTTAGTTAATTGAGATGGCTCCATCCCATTAACCAACCAAAGTGGATTAAGAGCATCTCCAATGAAGGTTTATTGTAACCCACCAAAATGGGTGGCACCCACCCGGTGTATGCTGTTAATTCTTATATTGTAGTTTTAGGAATACATTGCAGTGTGTCTTGTATATAAGTGGGAGGAGTGTATTGGTTATGGTGAGAAAAGTAGTAAGTTATTAGGGGGTCAACATTGGGAGTGATTTTAATTATTATATTTAATTTTGTTAGGGATACCTTGTAAGATGTCCCTATAGGAGCATAATATAATGGCAGTTTTTTGTTTTTTTTTTTCACCTTTTTTTTCTTCTTTTTCTCATATATATATATATATATTTTCTTTCTTTCTTTCCCAAATCATACATTTTTAAAAAAAAAGTATATATTATCATTTATTTTTATTTTTTTAAAATTTATTATTTAATAAATATTTTATGAAATAATTATTGATATATTTTTATGTTATATTATTTTTATATGTATTTAGTAAAATAAATTTAAATATTGATAATAATTATAAATATTTATGTTGTGAATAAATGAAATAAATATAATATTATAGTGGGTCTATTCATTAACCTATTGTAGTATAAAACTATTGGAGGAAAAATGTTAATGAAATGAGAGGTTAATGAAAAGTTGATATGCCATTGTTCCTATTTATTAACCATGGGAGCAAACCATTGTGGATGCTCTATCATAAGAATACTATGATTCTATTTGAGTATGATATAATTTACAGCCCATGGATATTTTCTATGCTAAGGATATCAATATTCTTATAGTAGCCAAAATCAAATACTAAATCATTATGAGTCTCTCATTTGATGATAAGAGATCTCCAACCACACGCTAAAATACCATTTCTTCCTAATTTTACCGTAAATGGCTTCTCCAATGAGTACAGTAAAAAATATCATATGAAGAGAGAAAACCCTTTCATATGCTTACCGTATGAAAGTTGAAGACGTAAGCACTATAGCAGTGGACTCTTCCATTTTAAAATTTTTTTTTTTTTGTAGCCTTATTTTTTTTGTTTTTTAACCTCATTATTTCCTTTTTTTTTTTCTCTTTCTTTTTATTGATTTATTCTTTTTTTTTTAAATTTTTAACACTAATAAAATTTTTGATGAAAATATATTTAATATTAATAATTAATGTATGATTAAAAACTTTTGTATTTAATTTTAAATTGGAAATTCTCAAATTTTTTACCGTCATTAAAATTTGGCTATGTTTCCTTTTTTTAAAAAAAATTAATATCTTGTAAGCCAGTTCCTATATCATACACCTATGGTAGTATGATCCTTCTTTGTCGGCAAAACAGAAATATACTCTCAATTCAACTATTTTTATTGATATAAACCCTCCCCTCACTTAATATAGTTGATTTATTTGATATCATGATATAAACTTTATATAACGTTTGATATAAATTCTTCTTTTATTTGATATAAATTCCTCAATTGATATATTTGATAAACAATCACTTAATGAAATATAAGATATACAATGCCATATTGATATAAACTCAAGTTCGACTTGATATAAACTCGTATTTTCAATGATATAATCAAAATTTTATGAAACTATTGGACACATGATATACACCATTGTTATATTGATATAAACACATGTTCGACATGATATAAACTCATGTTCTATTTGATATAAACTCAAGTTTTCAATGATATAATCAAATATTTATTTTATACATATATATTCATATAAAACTTCATAAAACCATGATATAAACTCATTTTTTACTGATATAATCAAATCTTTACTTTATATATATACAAAACTTTTATAAAAAAACTTAATGAAATTAAAAATTTTATACAATCTCATATTTTAACTTAATTAAATAATTATAAAATTTTAATTAATTTTTTTAATTTGTAAGAAAAAATTAATTTTTTTTAATTTTGAAATAAATAAATAAAATTCATTTTCAAAATTAAAACTGAAAAAAATTGAAGGAAAAAAATATGAAAAATTGGATGATTAATTAAAAAAATTAGAAAATTACAAAAAAAAAAAGAAGAAAAAAAAAGTCACATCAGTACATATACAATACATAGCAACTATTGTAACTAAAGGCAAAAGCAAGTAAATTCACTCAGTTACACGCGCTTGAAGGTTGAATTGCACAAAAAGTCAATAATTGAAGCTGATATCCATTAAAATAAAAAAAATTTGAAAAAAATTAGTAATTGTACTCCTATAGATGTACAATATAAATTGCCCTTGTCAGTATGTCAATTTGGTATTTTGTATGTTTTAAAATTTTTATGTTTAGTAAACTTTAATATTTTGTACGTTTTACATATTTTATTTCGTTATAAAACTAATTTAATACAATTCATACCTTCATTATTATTATTATTATACTTAATTTTATAAAAATAATTTTTATTATTAACATTAATTATTTAAAAATATAATTTAAAATTAAATCACTAAATTTATAAAGAGTAAATTCTAAAATTAGTCACCATACTATAACCAATTTCTAGTTTTTGTGATCATACTTTGAAAACTATTTTTAATGTCATAATACTTTACTTTTATTTTTAAAAGAGGTCACTCCGTCCCTTTTGTCCGTTATGCTTCATAGTGGAACACTTTTTTTAGGGCATTTGGGTCAATGTTATTTATTAAAAAAATTAAAAACAAAAAGGGTCCAATTTCATTGCCCTCCTCAAATTTTTATTTTTTAAAAAAATGAAACCCTCCAATTAGGGTAAATCCTTACTGCCACCACCCCATCTCCGCCTCAGCACAGCCGCGCCTTCACCGCCGCCGCCTCCCCCTCCAGCCATCGGATCCCACCTTCCTCCTCCTCCAGTCGCAATCAACCTCCCTCCCTCCCTCTTCGTACCTACTCAAACAAGAACTTTCATCAAACATGAAGGAAACAGATCTGGTCCGAGCTAAATCGAAAATCTCACTTTCGTGTTATGCATTCCAGAATTGGAGACTTTCGATCTGGCCCAGATTCTAAATCATTTCCCTAAACGAATCTAGGCTTATACGTATTCGATTTATTAAAACGACACGCTAAAAATTAAATCTTTAATTAAAGTGGAAGATAAAGATAATACCTTTGAAGCGTGTCCCTCGCAAATAAGAATACCAAATCCTGAAATGCGAAACCCATAAGAAAAGATCTTTTCTTTTTAATTTGGAATCACCCAAAATTGAAAGATAAGAACTTTGCCTTAAAAAAGATTTTTTCTTTTCAATTAGGAATCACCCAAAATCGAAAATAAAGAACCTTTAACAAAAAAGGTTGAAACTTTGGTTGCGAAAACCACCAAAGAATCCCTCGAATGACTCCGAGATAGATCTGGAAGTTGTGTGGGCAACTATCTACCATATCAACTAGCCCGAAAACTCTAACAAGAAAACCTGTTAGGAAAACGAAAATCAGATCTGATTGGAAATCACCCAATCTATCATATCTCTCCTGAAACGAACTCCAAATGAACATATCTAGTTCCTGGAACTCAGATCTATCATCAGATCTAAAGATCCAATGAAAACCAAGTCCACACCGGAAAATGTTGTTCACGGGTTATTGTTCACGCCAGAACACTATTTCATGGGTACTGTTCATGCCGAAAATACTGTTCACTTGGGAAAATACTGTTCATGGGTACCGTTCACATCGGAAATACTGTTCACACCAGAACTTTTTGCCTCACTGGATTCTTCCCACGTCGACAAAAAAAAAAAGCCCACTTGTTTACGAGAGAGAATACACTGACTTCAAGAAAGATTCTTGAATAGATCTAAAATCTCTCTCTAGGTGCTTCTTTCTCTAAGGAGACAAGACTTGAATTCTTAAGTTTTCAAGGCATTACTTAATCTATTTATAGGAGCTTCAAGGGAGACCTAATGGGCTTTTGAGTTGGGCCTTAATGTTGGACTTTCGTTGACTCTCTTAGTCTTCCCTAGACTAATCAACTCCAATTGAACATTTAGAATTAATTCCTTAACCTATTTCGTTAATTAAATATTAATCGAGCCCTTAGAATTATTTCGTATAACCCACTTTGTCAATTAAATATTAATAAAACCTTTAAGATTATTTAATTCACTTTGTCGATTAGTCCAACGCATAATTAGTCGTACCACTAACGGACCAATTATGGAACTACCGCTCAAAAATGAATTACTTCGCTCTCACTTTATTATTCTTCCATCTCCTCACATAAAATATCTAGTGCTCGTCGATTCATAAATTTATTGACAAATTAATTCATCGACTTCTTGGTATCCGAGATTAGTACCACTCGACTTTCTTATTATACCGGACATAAAGTCCACCGGCCGGGTTTAGTATAATAAACCTTTCGAGTTTATCTCGGGAGCACCATCAATCCGGCGAACGTTACATGGATTCCTTCGACTAGCAATGGCACACAAAGAAACTAAACACCTCATACCCAACTTACCGAGATTTAGGTCTCATTTGACCACACCCTTTGGAAAATCAAAGCATACGATATCTAACTCTCATGCCCGCTCCAATCTAGGGATTAAGAGAATATAATACTAGGTTCAAATTAACTACGCCGATCAGTACAAATTAATTCAATCCCGAACAGGTCGTGCTTAATATGTCCCGGGCACATCCGTATGATTAATTAGTCTAGACAAACTAATTATCCAAATCACACGATAACCTAAACTGATAGTATGTTCAAGCTATCTCAGTTACGAGCATCTGTTTATATATCATTACTTTAACCAATAACGAGATCTACTGTGCTTTTCTACACCTCATTATCTAGATATATGATATAAAAGAACAATTTAATACTAAAACAAAATCGATATGTAAACTGTGGATATTAGTTTTTTATACAAGCAATAGTTTTTTAGTATTCAAAACTATCAAAACCTTGAGGAATAAGGCTGCCAAGAAACTTATCAAACTTTGGCAGCTGATCAGGCTCATCTGGCACAAACAAAATGAGCGGAAAAAGTATGAATCTTTGCCTGAAAACATTGCATATGTAAGAGTTCAAGAACCTTTTTCTTCAAAACCATTTTCAGAGCATCACAAAGGGTAAACAAAGTAAATTATTACCTTTCTTGAAGAGTTTGAAGTTGTACAGAGGAGATGTCCAGGGGCTATTATTGGAGAATGGATGCTTCACTGCTGAAAATAGGACAGAACCCATTGAGCAAACAACAAAAATGAGCATTACTTTGGTTAGATTTCAGGCCCATTTGGAGTCTTCACCTCTGAAAATGGCATCTTTTTTTTATTCCTCAACCATTGTTTGACCACCCTCGTCGATCGATCTCGCGTTGATCTGCGAGATCAACTACTCGCATCGCCCTTCGTCGTCAATTTCGCAAGTCCCGTGACTGAGAGAGGGAAGGATGGAGTGAGGCGAGGTAAAGGTCAGGGGGAGGTTTCGTCATCGATGGTTTATCTTCCTCGATCCAGATCGGATCGACGAGATCGACGACGAAGTGATGCCGATCGGAGATGGGAAAAGTTTCCGAGGAAGACGACGGGGAAGAGGAGGCGACAGGGGTGGGGTGAAGCCCTAACGGGTGAATTTACAATTATGCCCCCACCACAGATTTGAATACTAGTTGCCTTTCTTTTTAAAAGTTTTAAAAAATTGTAGATTGGTCCCAAGGTTTTTTGTCCTTCCTAAACCCTAGCCCAGAACTTCTGTTTTATTACGTAATTGCTCCAAAATTTTCAAAAAAATTGACATTTATTTTTTTTATTTGGAGGAGGGAAGTGAAAAAACAAAAATAGCCCTAAAAAAAGTTGACCGTTAGTGTATTAACGGAGGTACTTGACGGAGTGACCTTTTTTGAAAATAAAAGTAAAGTATGATGATCTTAAAAATAGTTTTCAAAGTATGATGACCAAAATCATAAACTGACAATAGTATGATGACCAATTTTGGAATTTACTCTTTTATAAATATAGATATGTATATAAAAAATATAATGTGAATGAGAAAAAAACTTATAGTGATATAATAATAAAATATTGCTAAACAATAAAATAAAATAAAATAAAAATAAAATTGAATAAAATATTATTTGTAGATAGAAGATAGAGTTGTTGGGTTGGAGTGAAATTATTGTAAAACAATGTAAATACTGGATTTTAGAGTAGAATGTACTGTATTTTTGGGGATTGGGTTGGAGATGCTCTAAGTATTCATATTCAAAATGAGAAAAGATTGAAAGTATAGGTGATTCTTGATGAGAGTGGTCTCAATGATTCTACCTTAGAATCATAATCAAGATAAGCAAATAGCTAAAATTTTAATCGTGTTCCCATTAATTTTCTGTTAATTAGTCATAACTAAAGTTATTATTAGTGTAAAATGATTTTTTATTAATAAAACAATAATGTGTGAACAAGAACAAGAACAAGAACAAAATACTTTTAGAACGTGTATTTGTGTTGATTTCTTTAAGGCTAATCAACCAAACTTATAGTTCAAATTGAATATACAAAATATGACAATTATATCTCCTACTTAGTTTAGTGATACTCAGAATATTCTATTCTAAACTAAATACGTACAATGCTACAATCATTCCATAATTATACAATTATGCAGTAACACCCCCCTAAAGTTGGAGCGTGGGAATTGCGAATGCCCAACTTGGATAAGAAACTGTCAAATTGGTATTTCCCGAGAGCTTCGGTGAGAATATTTGCCAATTGATCACGTGAAGGAACATATTTAGGAGCAATAATCCGTTGGACCAAAGTATCCCGTAGGAAGTGGCAATCAATTTCAATATGTTTGGTCCGTTCATGAAAAACTGGGTTCGCAATGTTGTGAAGAGCTGCATGATTATCACAGTACATGCACATGGGCTGATGATGACCAACACCAAGACTGCGAAGTAAGGATTTTAACCATTTCAACTCACATGTAGAAGGGGCCATGGCCTGATATTCAGCCTTAGCAGATGATCTGGAGACATTCTGATGTTTCTTGGTGCGCCAGGAGATAGGAGTGTGGCCCAACTGGATGAACCACCCTGTGAGAGAACGGCGAGTGAGAGGACAGCTGGCCCAATCCGAATCACACCATGCATATAACTGAAGAGCACAGTCAGAGCGAAGGAGGATGCTCTGACCAAGATTTCCTTTTAGGTAGCGGACAACACGAAGAGTAGCATCCCAATGGGCCTGAATTGGATGCTGCATGAATTGTGCCAAAGTGTGCACACAATAAGAGAGTTATGGGCGGGTGACAACCAAATAAATAAGATGACCAACTAGACGCCGATATCGGTCTGGATCGGGAAGTGGATTATCAGTGGCCATAGAGAGATGATGGTTGGGATCTAAAAGAAAGCCGGTAGGTTTGGCACTAAGAAGGCCAACCTCAGAGATAATATCAAGTGCATATTTTCACTGACTTAGAAAAATTCCAGATGGATTACTGGCAAGTTCGATGCCAAGGAAGTACTTGAGATGACCAAGATCCTTCATATGGAAGCACTCTTAAATAGCGTTTGAAGACGGGTAGATGGAATTTTAGTTCTGTGACCACGACTCAAGGCTTCGCCGGGAGGTATTTCAGATGCACTGTCAGGAGAGGGTGCATTATCACTCGTAGGGCCTGCAACAAGATCATCATCCTCTTCTGGCACAAGAAGGGGAACATCAGTAATCACAGCGGACTATTTCTTTAATCCAGATTCTAACTCAGCAAATGAAAACTCGGTCTCACAAAAGATCACATCTCGAGACACCAGAAAAGTATCATACTCTTAGTCATAAACCTGCCATCCTTTTTTTTTTTTTTTTTTTTTTCCAAACGAATAGCCAAGAAACACATAGCGGTGACTGTGACTGGCAAACTTGTCACCATGATGATCCTTATTGTACACAAAACATCGACATCAAAAAACTTGGAGATTAGCTAAAGAGGGAGCCTTTCCATAAAGACACTCAAACGGAGTGATACCATTTAAGAGTGGCGTGGAAGTGCGAATAATGAGGTAAGTCGCAGTCAAAACACAGTGAGCCCATAATTTTATTAGCAAGTGGGCCTAAAAAAGAAGAGCTCGGGCGACATTGAGAATATGGTGGTGCTTATGTTCATCGCGCCCACGCAGGAGGTCTCATGAACAATACCATTCTCATCAAAGTAGCGACTTAGAGCCATAAATTCCGTTCCATTATCACTACGAATGGTTTTGACCAATTTACCGAATTGTCTGGTGACCATAGCAAAAAACTGACACAAACGCACTGATACTTCTGTTTTGTCACAAATAAGATATAACCATGTTGGACGCAAATAATCAACTACGATGGTCAAGAAATAACAGGCAGTTGCAGGGGTTCGGTACGATCCCCATACGTCATAGTGAATCAACTCAAATAAATCAAAAGCTTTATAACTGCTAACAGAAATGAGTCTTGACAGTGCTTAGCTTGGAGACAGGCATCACAAGCTTTATTTTCAGAAAAATTAGAATTACCAAATTACAACTATTTTAATATTCGAGTAGAAGGATGTCTCATACGTTGATGCCAAATTTCTAATCCGACATCATCTTGGGCCCGAACAACTACAACAGATTCTATTTTGCGAAAAAAATACAGCCCCCACCTGCTCACATGCTCTAATTAGCATCCTTGAAATGCAGTCCTAGATAATACAAAAATGATTAGTAAAGTGAGTAGTAGCATCAAACAGTTCCAATAGTTGAAATAGTGAGATGAGATTGCACGTTAACCCAGGAACATAAAACACATAAGATAAAATTACAGAGGTATTGAGTTGGATCGTTCCCGCCTTATTAGCCATAAATACTGTTCTGTTAGGAAGCTGCACACGACGTGAAGGAATATTCTGGATTTTCAAGAAATAATTTAAAAATCCTGTCATATGATGAGTTGCCTCACAATTAAACATCCAAAATTTGGAAAGAATTAGCTTTATTTAGGAAAGCCATTAATGTCTCCCACTGTTCATTTGTGAAAGATTTGCTATTACCCGCAATTGAAGATTTTGAAGACCAAAATCAGCCACGTGGGCATTAAATGCTGGAGACATGTGGGAAGTAAATATTGGTGAGGTCAAATCCATGGGCCTCACTTGTGTATTAAATGAATTTGCTTGATGTGCATTGAATGAATTTGCTTGATGCACGACTGTGATAATTTTGAGACATTCCTCTTCCACTCGCCTACTGCATAGATCCACGTTCATGCCCAATTAGGTTTCTTGAACTTCTTCCTCCAGATATGGTCAGTTCGACACCAACAAAGTCTCTTCCTTTTTGCATAGAAGTCTGTCTCCCAGCCGCTGCCATCAACAGCCTTCGGCCAGAAGTTACGAAGAACCCAGACGCAACTCCAGGAGTGCCGCTACCATCAAATCTGGATCTGTCGCCAGTAATATAAACAGATCCGCTGTCAGCGCACACTTCTCTATTATTTCCGGTGACTCCAAAAAATTTTCTACCACCGTGACTGTTGTTGGATAGAGATTTCGCTGTCAGCGCACACTTCTCTATTATTTCCGGTGACTCCAAAAAATTTTCTACCACCGTGACTGTTGTTGGATAGAGATTTCGGACGTCACTATTCGGATACCCAATAATTTCAAAAGGTGAAATGATTTTTGATTCCACCAATTCTTTAGTGGCACTAGCATCTTTTGTAACATTTGGACCTGATGACTACGGAACGAAATGCTTCTCCCCACTCGTGCAGGGAATTACTTATGGTAACGGAGTATTCAAAGCAAGTAACACCAAGAGTCACAATTTAAAGTAATTAAATAACATGCCAAATGGCCAAATGGCCAAATGCCTAACATTCTAGAGCTCCGAGTCTTATTTCACGACACGTTACTCGATCTTTGAAACGACATCTTATTTCTCATAGAACGAATTAACTGTACATGGTAACATCAAAGGGATGAGCCTCAGTCCAGTGAGGGAGTCAAAAGGTTTTGTAGGCAAGCATCAAATTCCACGAACAACCTAAACAAAAACAACTTACAACGTACGGTATTAGACGCACCAAAACGGTATACTCAAGTGCACAGCGGAAAACACCCAAATCACACTACATGTATAAACGATTAGGGGAAAAAATATTAAACGAGTAAATAGAACAGACATATTGGGGTCCACCGCCCGGAGGGCCGCGACTGATAAGGGTCCACTGCCCAAGGGACAACGACTGATAGGGGTCCACTAACCAAAGGTCGGCAACTGATAATGGTCCACTACCAAGGGAGAGTGACTGATAGGGTCCACCAACCAAGGTTGGCGACTGATAGAGTATGGACAATTAATCACACAATAGGTAGCGGGTTATTCACACGTGCAAGTAGCACAATCAAGATTATTTGAAGGCACATATAGTAAGAAGTCAAGACACCCAGATAATAAAAAGTTAAATTGATAAAGACTATTGGTTGAATTAAAATAAATTTAAAAAAAAAATCACAATTAGTCCCACACTAGAATTCAAAGAGTCCAGTTGAGTCCAAATTAATACTGACAGCAAAGTCACTAATTACCAGTTTAGTAAATTTTGGGTGTGCTAATAAATAACAAACTAGTGGAGTTTGCCGCGCTAAGCGCGGCCCATTGTTAACGATTTTTTTTTTTTGTTTTATATTTTTAGTTTTTAAAATAATTTTTAATAGAGGTATTTTAAAGTGAAGATGAAAAAAATTAATCTTGATGAACCTAAAAAAATCTGCAGTGAAGATGAAGAAAATAAGCAGGTATTTAATAGAAGTATTGTTTGCAAACTTGAAGTTATTATCTCCATGTTTTTTAAATAGCGGTGAATATGAAGAAAATTAAGTTTGATGAACCTCACTACAAACGGACTGTTGTAACCAAAAAGTTAATGATGTTGGGTCAGTTCACCAAACTCGCTCTAAAAATAAATTATTATAGAATAATTATTAATGAATTATTCTGGACGTGGTGCTAGTGTTCTGAGACGTGGTGGGCTGTCTTTGTGAAAAAATAGCTTAAATTCACATG
The DNA here is from genome assembly GCA_030378225.1 of Knoxia roxburghii. Lineage (NCBI taxonomy): Eukaryota > Viridiplantae > Streptophyta > Magnoliopsida > Gentianales > Rubiaceae > Knoxia > Knoxia roxburghii. The sequence continues at coordinate 34,038,622 of CM059420.1, read as the reverse complement.
CATGGATGTAGATATTTCTGGACGTGGTGCTAGTTGTTTTTGACGTGGTTCTAGTGTTCTCAGACATGGTGGGCTGTCTTTGTGAAAAAAATCTGTTTGAATTCACATGCATGGATGTAGACGTTTCTGGACGTGGTGCTTGTGTTCTGAGACGTGGTGGGCTGTCTTTGTGAAAAAAATCTGTTTAAATTCACACACATGGATGTAGACATTTCTGGACGTGGTGCAAGTTGTTTTTGACGTGGTTCTTGTGTTCCGAGACGTGGTGGGCTGTCTTTGTGAAAAAAATAGCATAAATTCTCATGCATGAATGTAGACATTTCTGGACGTTGTTCTTGTTGTTTTTGATGTGGTGCTAGTGTTCTGAGACGTGGTGGGCTGTCTTTGTGAAACAATAGCTTAAATTCACATGCATGGATGTAGACGTTTCTGGACGTGGTGCTAGTTGTTTTTGACGTGGTGCTAGTGTTCTGAGACGTGGTGAGCTGTCTTTGTGAAAAAAATCTGTTTGAATTCACACGCAAGGATGTAGACGTTTTCGGACGTGGTGCTAGTTTTTTTTTGACGTAGTGCTAGTGTTCTGAGACGTGGTGGGATGTCTTTGTGAAAAAATACCTTAAATTGACATGCATGGATGTAGACGTTTCTGGACGTGGAGCTTGTTGTTTTTGACGTGGTTCTTGTGTTCTGAGACGTGGTGGGATGTCTTTGTGAAAAAAAATAACTTAAATTCACATGGATAGATGTAGACGTTTCTTAACGTGGTGCTAGTTATTTTTGAAGTGGTGCTAGTGTTCTGAGACGTGGTGTGCTGTCTTTGTGAAAAAATAGATTGAATTCACATACATGGATGTAGACGTTTTTAGACGTGGTGCTAGTTATTTTTTATGTGGTTCTTGTATTCATATACGTGGTGGGATGTCTTTGTGAAAAAAATAGCTTAAATTCACATGCATGAATGCAGACGTTTCTAGACGTTGTTCTTGTTGTTTTCGACATGGTGCTAGTGTTATGAGACGTGATGGGCTGTCTTTGTGAAAAATATAGCTTAAATTCACATGCATGGATGTAGATGTTTCTGGACGTGGTGTTAGTTGTTTTTGACGGGGTGCTAGTGTTCTGAGACGTGGTGGGCTGTCTTTGTGAAAAAAAATCTGTTTGAACTCACAAGCATGGATGTAGACGTTTCTGGACGTGGTGCTAGTTGTTTTTGACGTGGTGCTTGTGTTTTGAGACGCGGTGGACTGTCTTTGTGAAAAAATTAAGTTTAAATTCACACACATGGATGTAGACGTTTCTGGACGTGGTTCAAGTTGTTTTTTATGTGGTTCTTGTGTTCTGAGACGTTGTAGGCTTTCTTTTTGAAAAAAATCTATTTGAATTCACAAACATCGATGTAGACGTTTCTGGACATAGTGCTAGTTGTGTTTGACGTGGTTTTAGTGTTCTGAGACGTGGTGGGCTGTCTTTGTGATAAAAATAACATTAATTCACATGCATAGATGTAGACGTTTCTGGACGTAGTGCTAGTTGTTTTTGGCGTGGTTCTAGTGTTCTCAGACGTGGTGGGCTATTTTTGTGGAAAAAAAAAAGCTTCAATTCACATGGATGGATGTAGGCATTTCTGGACGTGATGCTAGTTGTTTTTGACGTGGTTCTTGTGTTTTGAGACGTGGTGGGCTGTCTTTGTGAAAAAAATAGCTTAAATTCACATGCATAGATGTAGACGTTTCTGGACGTTGTTCTTGTTATTTTTGACGTGGTGCTAGTGTTCTGAGACATGGTGGGCTGTCTTTGTGAAAAAAATAGCTTAAATTCACATGCATGTATGTAGACATTTTTGGACGTGGTGCTAGTTGTTTTTGATGTCGTGGGCTGTCTTTGTGAAAAAAATCTGTTTGAATTCACATGCATAGATGTAGACGTTTCTGGAAGTGGTGCTAGTTGTTTTTGACGTGGTGCTTGTGTTCTGAGACGTGGTGGGCTGTCTTTGTGAAAAAAATTAGTTTAAATTCAAACACATGGATGTTGACGTTTCTGGACATGGTGCTAGTTATTTTTGACGTGGTTCTTGTGTTCTTAGACGTGGTGGGCTGTCTTTATGAAAAAAATCAGTTTAAATTCACTCACATTGATGTAGACATTTCTGGACGTGGTGCTAGCTATTTTTGACATGGTTCTAGTGTTCTGAGATGTGGTGGACTGTCTTTGTGAAAAAAATAACATAAATTCATATGCATGGATGTAGACGTTTCTGGACGTGGTGCTAGTTGTTTTTGACGTGGTTCTAGTGTTCTCAAACGTTGTGGGCTGTCTTTGTGAAAAAAATAGCTTAAATTCACATGGATGGATGTAGACGTTTCTGGATGTGGTGCTAGTTGTTTTTGACGTGGTGCTAGTGTTCTGAGACGTGGTGTGCTGTCTTTGTGAAAAAATAGCTTGAATTCACATGCATGCATGTAGACGTTTCTGGACGTGGTGCTAGTTTTTTTTGACGTGGTTCTTGTGTTTTAAGACGTGGTGTGCTGTCTTTGTGAAAAAAATAGCCTAAATTCACATGCATGGATGTAAACATTTCTGAACGTTGTTCTTGTTATTTTTGCCGTGGTACTAGTGTTATGAGACGTGGTGGGTTGTTTTTGTGAAAAAAATAGCTTAAATTCACATGCATAGATATAGACGTTTCTGGACGTAGTGCTAGTTGTTTTTGACGTGGTTCTAGTTTTGTAAGACGTGGTGGGCTGTCTTTGTGAAAAAAACCCGTTTGAATTCACATGCTTGGATGTAGACGTTTTTGGACATGGTGCTAGTTGTTTTTGACGTGGTGCTTGTGTTCTGAGACGTGGTGGACTGTCTTTGTGAAAAAAATCAATTTAAATTCACACACATAGATGTAGACGTTTCTGGACGTAGTGGGCTATTTTTGTGAAAAAAATCAGTTTAAATTCACACACATGGATGTAGACGTTTCTGGACGTGGTGCTAGTTGTTTTTGACTTGGTTCTAGTGTTCTGAGACGTGGTGGGCTGTCTTTGTGAAAAAAATTAGTTTGAATTCACACGCATATGTCCCTATTGTTCTGAGATGTGGTGCTAATTGTTCTGAGACGTGGTGGACTGTCTTTGTGAAAAAAATCAGTTTAAATTCACACACATGGATGTAGACGTATCTGGACGTGGAACAAGTTGTTTTGGATGTTTCGAGACGTGGTAGACTATGTTCTGTGTAAAATTCAGCTAAAATTCAAATGCTTAGATGTATACGTAGTGCTAGTTGTTTTTGACGTAGTGCTAGGATAATTCACTTATAAAGGCGGATTTAGACTGAAAGATTATCTACCCGGGCCTAGCCAGAAACTCACTTTCGTGCTATGCATTCAAGAATTGAAATCTCTGGTCAGGCATAGACGCTAGCACAATTGCTATTCCAACCCTTTTGAAATAACATTGCGCGGGATCTGGGTTTGCACTTATTCGATTTACCACGCAACAAAAATTTCTAATTAAAAGCGGAACTTTAGAAAATACCTTTGAAGCGTGTACTCAGGTGATTCTCTTGTATGCCTCAAGACTTTGATTTCACGTTGTGTGGGTAACGATCTAGAAACCAATTTGATAAGCTAATCACCACAATCCACCTGCCAGAAAATTCCAGCACCGCAGCACCTGGCACATACAATAAACGCACCGCCCGGAGAGAGAAAACTACACGCGCAGCTGGTTTGAACAGGCCAAAATTTCGGCTAATAATTAAAGAAAAACCAGCCGCAATTTTCTTCTTAAAATTCGATTTTGAGGGAGAAATTTTATTTCTCTCTCTAGGATTTTATCTCTCTAGTTTTCTTACCTTGAAAACTTATGAATTGTATATTGTGGAATAGCTAATCCCTTGTCTATATATAGAGCTACAAGAGAGACCCCATGTTGGTTTAGCATTGGTCTTCCTAATGGGTTTAGGTAATTAGTTTCCAAATCCAATTAGGTAACCAATCTGATAGGATAAACCAAATCCTATTAGATTTCCTAATCTCTAGGATTTCCTAATTCGAATTGAAACTTATGAATTAATTAATTAAATAAATAATTTTACTTTGTTAATTACTCAATTAATAGGAATAATTAATCAATTAATTAATTCTATCTATTCAATTAAACCATTACAAAATTAATCGTACCACTAACGGATTAATTTTGGCACTACCATCCTACACCAGAATTGCTTTCGGAACAACTTAATTAATTTATATTCATAATCTCCCCACATCAAAGATATAGTGCTCGTTAATTTATTAATTTACAAATAAATTAATTAATTAACTTTTTTAATTCCGAGACTAGTACCACTCGACCTTTTTACTATACCGGACATAAGTCCACCGGCCGGGTTTAGTATAATAAACATTACGAGCTCATCTCGGGAGCATCATCACCCCGGACGCACTGGTACATGGTTTCCTTTCGACAAACAGCAGCACACCAAGCAACTAAACACGCGCACGCAACCTACTGAGACTATTGGCCACAATTGACCTCACCCATTGGCAGATCAAAGTACACTATGTCTAATCCTCATGCCCGCTCGAGTCTAGGGATTAAGAGATAGAATACCAAGAACGATTTGTCTATTAAATCAGTACAAGACAAATCATTCCTATTGGTCAAGTTCGATACGCCCCGGGCATATCTATATGATTCAATAATTTTAGACAAACCAATTATCCGAATCACATAATAACCTAAATCGACAGTTTGTCCAAAGCTATCTCGGTTACGAACCTCATTTATATATTATGTCTTTTAACCAATGTTGAGATCTGTTGTGTCACACAAGACACCTCATCATCTAACTACATAATATAAATGGACAAATAATGCACAACTAAATTTGACCAAAACATTAATCGATATATTGACTGGGAAAATGTACAATACAAGCATAGCTTATGTATTCAACTCCAACAATCTCTCACTAATACTTAAGTTGTGCTTTAAGTATACATATACATACAACTCCTATACACTCTGCTGCTATATATCTAGAAAAACTGTCCTCTCCTAAGTATCTGATCCCCATGCCCTCCATGTGAGCCTCAAAGACTTTTGAAGTCAATGTTTTCGTGAACGGATCTACAAGGTTATCTTCTGATGCTATCTTAGCCACGACCACGTCTTCCCTCTTTATGATGTCTCGTATCAGATGGTACTTGCGCTGTATATGTTTATTCGCCTTGTGGGCTCATGGTTCCTTCGAGTTTGCTACTGCACCGTTGTTATCACAATAAACCGTGATAGACTTCTGCAAATCAGGAATCACATCTAAGTCCACTAGGAAGTTCTTGAGCCACACTGCTTCCTTCGCTGCCTCTGATGCGGCAACGCATTCAGCCTCCATGGTAGAGTCTGTCACGCATTTCTGCTTGACACTCTACCAAACTATGGCTCCGCCTCCTAGAGTAAACACATACCCTGAGGTAGACTTGCTCTTGTCCCTGTCGCCTTGGAAATCTGAATCTGTGTAACCTCGGGGTACCAGCTCAGACGCCTGATAGACCAACACTTGGTCTCTCGTTCTGCGTAAATACTTAAGAATGCATTTTACTGCTTCCCAATGAGCTTTCCCAGGGTTACACTAATATTTGCTTACCATGCCAATGACATAACAGATATCAGGCCTCGTACACAATATGACGTACATGAGACTTCCTACTGCCGAAGCATAGGAACTGTCTGCATAGCCTCTATCTCCTCAACAATCTTGGGAGACTGTTCCTTAGATAGATGCACTTCGTGTCTGAAAGGTAAAAAACCTTTCTTGGAGTTCTGCATGTTAAAACGGGCCAGAATCGTATCTATGTACGAAGCATAGGAAAGCGTTAATGAACGTTTCCTACGATCTCGAATTATCTTGAACCCAAGGATATGTCCCGCTTTCCCTAAGTCCTTTATATCAAACTGCTTGGACAACCATGCTTTTACGTCTGATAACACTTTCTTGTTGTTGCCAATCAATAAAATGTCATCTACGTAAAGCACAATAAATACCACTGAGTTTCCATCACGTCTGCGATACACATCCGGACACTGAGTAAATCCGTAGGAGTGGATTACCTCATCAAACCGGATGTTCCAAGATCTAGATGTCTGCTTAAGTCCGTAAATGGACCTCTTAAGCCTGCAAACCTTATGCTCTTGGCCTTTTTCAACGAATCCCTCTGGTTGCTGCATGAAGATGGTTTCCTCAAGACTTCCTTTTAGAAAAGCTGTCTTAACATCCATCTGCCAAATCTCATAATCTAAATGAGCAGCTATGGTCAAGAGAATCCGGATCGACTTAAGTATGGCTACCGGGAAGAAGGTTTCCACATAATCAATTCCCTCTTTCTGAGTATACCCCTTCGCCACCAGCCTAGCTTTAAAGGTTTCCACCTTTCCGTCAGGTCCTCTCTTAAGTTTGTAGACCAACTTGCATCCAATGGGCTTAAACCTATCAGGAAGGTCCACCAGCTCCTAGACTTGATTGTGGTCCATTGACCTCATCTCAGATATCATTTCCTTGCGCCAAGATTCTGCATCTTTATCTTGGAGAGTCTCATTGTAGTTAACCGGGTTAGGTTCAGGCGCGCCTGGGACTAGGTCTGAGGCCTTTCCCACGCCAATGAACCTGTCGGGCTGTCTCACAACCCTCCCACTATGATGAGGCACCACCTGTGTAGGCACATCATCTGTGATCTCTTGTGCAGTGTGTGGTGTATCTATTTATGCCGGTGCATCAGGATTAATAGTTTGTCGTCTAAGCTCTTCTAGTACTATCTTACTCTTGGGCTTGTGATCTAAGATATAGTCCTCTTCAAAAAATCTAGCGTTGGTACTAACCACCACTTTCTGATCTTAGGACTATAAAACAGACCACCCTTCGTTCCCCTGGGATATCCTACAAATAGCATTAATTCAGTTCTCGCATCTAACTTAGCCGTATCTTCCTTAAGCACATGTGTTGGGCAACCCTAAATTTTGAGAAGTCTAAGACTTGGCTTTCGCCCGTTCCACAACTCTACTGAGGTTGAAGGCACGGTTTTAGATGGTACAAGATTAAGAATATACATCGCTGTTTCTAAGGCATATCCCTATAATGAACTTGGCAAATCACTATAGCTCATCATCGACCTAATCATTTGCATGAGAGTTCGATTCCTCCTTTCTGCTACACCGTTTTGCTTTGGTGTGCCAGGTGCAGACAACTGGGACTGAATTCCGAACTCACTGAGGTATTCTCGAAATTCGTGAGATAGGTACTCCTTACCACGATCTGATCACAGTGTCTTGATACTCTTACCATGATGCTTCTCCACATCTGCCCGAAACTCTTTGAACTTGCCAAAGCACTCGGACTTGTGACGCATTAGGTAAATGTACTCGTACCTTGAGTAGTCATCCGTGAACATCACAAAATACTCGAACCCACCTCGTGCTTGGACCGTCATTGGTCCATACAAGTCAGAATGAATCAACTCTAATCTTCTTTGGCTCTATAACCTTTTGCTTTAAAATGTCTCTTCGTCATCTTACCCTCCAAGCAAGATTCGCAGGTTGAATAATTATCAATCTCTAATGAACCTAAAGGTCCATCATTGACCAACCTCTGAATCCTACTAAGGTTTATATAACCTAGCCTGAGATGCCAAAGATAGGTTTTATTCATTTCAGAAGGTTTCTTCCTCTTATTAATGTTAGATAAAGAGCTATCTGTTTCTATGTTTTGCATAACAGGGGAGTTAGAGTTAACCACAAACAAATTGTCAGTCAATGAACCAGAACAAATAAGTTTTCCATTTCTTCTAATAAATAAAGACTCATCAGAAAAAATAAACTTATAACCGTTCTTTAAGAGTTTAGAAACCGAAATAAGGTTCTTTCTAAAACTCGGTACATAAAGACAATTAACTAACTCTAAACTAGAATTCTCGAAATTCAAAATCACTACTCCCACTGCTTCTACTGACACTCTCGTAGTGTCGCCCATGTAGATGTCCAACTCACCCTCTCTAAGCTTCTGGGTTACTTGGAACCCCTGCAAAGAATTACAAACATGATCAGTGGCGTCTGAATCCACACACCAAGTATCTGTGGGAATCACCGCTAAACATGTCTCAGTAATTAGGGCAGAAACTATCGTACCTTAAGGCTTTGGACAATCTACTTTCCAATGTCTCGTCTTATTGCACTTGAAGAACTTGTCTTTCGATTTCTACTTTGCAACATCTGGCTTAGGCACAATTCGCACCTTTTGAGCTATTCCCTCAAGCTTTCTCTTCTTCTTTCTAGCCTTAGGCTCAGAAGAAGATTCTGAAGCTTTGCCTGTGAATAAAGCTCGCTTCTTCTCTTGAAGAAGACTTTTACCCGCCACCAACTCTGCTAAGAGCTCGGATGAAGTACACAACATCTTACTTATGTTGTTGTTCAACCGAATCTGCTCATAGTTTTGAGGCAAGCTTCGGAGGACAACATCGACTTTGGTTTCACCAACGATTTCGCCTCCCTCTACCTCATCCTTGTTGATGTTACTAATCACGTCATTGACATGATCTCTCACATGAGTGCTCTCAGCCATAAGGACAATGTCCAATCAACATAATTAGGTCCAGTCAACTTGTGGTTTTTCAATATAGTAGCTAAGGGGTTGAATGCCATATCAAATATTGTAATTAAACAGACAACGTTTTAGTTATTAAATCTAGACTTTTGAAACAAGGAAATTCTAACAATTATTGGCTTCCCTCAAAACAATAATCTTAATCCACCAACATCTCATTCACCGGGATTCTCGCAAGCCACGCAGTGTGTACGTTTACGCTAACTCACATTCGTTTGAGAAGAACCAAGTTAATAACTACAACGTCTGACCAAACGATCTATTGATCAATGTAGCTAATAGTCGATACTTTCAGCCATAAAAATAAGCAGCGTAACCTTGAGGGAGGAATACTACAAATCATACACTAAGTGTGTGCCATTACGTGACTTCTGAGTTTGTTACCTCAGGATAATGCGCTTCAGATGGAGAGGGTATCACGTTTCTCCTAGTTAAACTTACTCTAGTCATCTTACTCAGAAATTCACAATCTCGCGATCTCGGGGTTGGACTCATCCGAATGGAGGAAGGCCCCAATGCCAACGCGCAAGCCCACCCACATCGTATATGAACTCGTAATGGTGGCCATGAGGATATTAAACTAACCCGCTCCCACTTAGATTTCTAAGTTGAGGGTTTTTCCGGTTTTAACATGCAATTAATTAACCCTAAGTTATGTGCAACCATAAAACCAGTCATGTTTTAAATCTTGCATCTAAAATACAACATAAAAATATAGCACAAGAATTAAAACAATAAATACGGGAAATAAATGCAAAAATTAAATTTCCCGACTATCATGGCTTTAATCACTTCCATCTTCTGCCTTGATCTCGTGTTCCGCTACGCAACTCGATAGATTGAGTCTTGATCTTGAAAAACGAAAACTGGAGAAAAAACGGGCAAAAAATGCGACCCGAACGGGGCCGTACGCGCACAACACACATAACGCGTGCTGCTGTCGCACCATGGCGCAGCAGGCCTGCTGTGTCGTGCGGCAGCGCTGCTGCTGCCACCGGCGGTTGCCGGTGGAGGCTCCTGCCGGTGAGTCATTGCCAGCACCGCCCCCTGCCACCTGTTTCTCCTTCGCTTCTTCCCACGCTATTTGATCTTCTTGCAATTCGTTCTGGGTTTTTCTGGGTTTCTATGAATTAACGATAACCCAAAACCCCCGAATTCAAGTTGGCCATCATAACGCATTCGATTACAAAAAATTAATTCTCCTACTACAAGGCTTTCTAGGAAAATTAAATAATTGAAATTACATAGAAAAAACCCTACTACAGATTTGATCTAATCCTACACGGCTTCCAGCACGTGGTTATATTATTACAAGCATTCATAATAAAATCAAATCCGGACATGTCCCAGAGTTTAATTAAAACCCATACAAACGTAACCATAATAGTCAGGATTTCTTAACCACCTGCAAATAAAACCATGTAATAAATCGAACAAGTACAAAACCCAAAACCAGGTTCTGATACCAATTAAAAGATTATTTGCCGGGCCTAGCCAGAAACTCACTTTTTTGCTATGCATTAGCACAATAGCTATTCCAACCCTTTTGAAATAACATTGCGCAGGATCTGGGTTTGCACTTATTCGATTTACCACGCAACAAAAATTTCTAATTAAAAGCATAACTTTAGAAAATACCTTTGAAGCGTGCACTCATATGATTCTCTTGTATGCCTCAAGACTTTAATTTCACATTGTGTGGGCAACGATCTAGAAACCCATTTGATAAGCTAATCACCACAATCCACCAGCCAGAAAATTCCAGCACCGCTGCACCTGGCACGTACAATAAACGCATCGCCCGGAGAGAGAGAAAACTACACGCTCAGCTGGTTTGAACAGGCCAAAATTTTGACCAATAATTGAAGAAAAACTAGCCGTAATTTTCTTCTTAAAATCCGACTTTGAGGGAGAAATTTTATTTCTCACTCTAGGATTTTATCTCTCTAGTTTTCTTGTCTTGAAAACTTATGAATTGTATATTGTAGAATAGCTAATCCCTTGTCTATATATAGAGTTACAAGAGAGACCGACCCTAAGTTGGTTTAGGATGGGTCTTCCTAATGGGTTTAGGTAATTAGTTTCCAAATCCAATTAGGTAACCAATATGATAGGATAAACCAAATCCTATTAGATTTCCTAATCTCTAGGATTTCCTAATTCGAATTGAAACTTATGACTTAATTAATTAATTAAATAATTTTACTTTGTTAATTACTCTAACCTTTAGGAATAATTAATCAATTAATTAATTCTACCTATTCAATTAACCCATTACAAAATTAATCGTAACACTAACAGATTAATTTTGACACTACCATCCTACACCAGAATTGCTTCTGGAACAACTTAATTAATTTATATTCATAATCTCTTCATATCAAAGTTATAGTGCTCGTTAATTTATTAATTTACTGATAAATTAATTAATTAACTTTTTTAATTCTGAGACTAGTACCACTCGACCTTTTTACTGTACCGGACATAAGTCCACCGGCCAGATTTAGTATAATAAATATTACGAGCTCATCTCGGGAGTACCATCACCCCGGACGCACCGGTACATGGTTTTCTTTAATCAAGCAGTAGCACACCAAGCAACTAAACACGCGCACCCAACCTACCGAGACTATTGACCACAATTGACCTCACCCATTGGCAGATCAAAGTACACTATGTCTAATACTCATGCCCGCTCGAGTCTAGGGATTAAGAGATAGAATACCAAGAACGATTTGTCTATTAAATTAGTACAAGACAAATCATTCCTATTGGTCAAGTTCGATATGATTCAACCAGTTTAGACAAACTAATTATCCGAATCACATAATAACCTAAACTGACAGTTTGTCCAAAGCTGTCTCGATTACGAACCTCATTTATATATTATGTCTTTTAACCATTGATGAGATCTACTGTGTCACACAAGACACCTCATCATCTAACTACATAATATAAATGGACAAATAATGCACAACTAAATTTGACCAAAACATTAATCGATATATTGACTGGGAAAATATACAATACAAGCATAGCTTATGTATTCAACTCTAACATAGACATCGTTTCTTATCAAAAGCAATATCTCAACCAAAAAGGCTACTAAATTGATAGCCATATTTCAAAGTCATTCATCATAATAACAAGAGCACCTTATACTTTTGGCATTCTATAGCCAATCAAAGCGATTATAAGAGGAAAAACAATAACAAAATTCAACTGTTATAAACAATGGGAAATTGCAATGTAAATCATTTTTCACGAACAGCAAAAAAATAACGCAAAAGACTACCTTATGATGGTGCCCACTGTTTTTAAGAACACCGCCTGCCGCCGTTGGCCGGGAAATACCCCCGGCCAACCCTCTCCCCTTCTCTCCTTCTCCGATCACCGGCGTAGGGCCTTCTTTTTTCCTGTAGCACCCTGCCGGCCTCCCTCATTTTCCTTCACAACGAACGAACTAACGACCACCATTACCACACCGTTTCTCTTTCCCCGATTCACCCCCCTTGTTCGACCATTTCGTGTTGCCGGTGAAGTCGTCACCCATCCACAGTTTTTGGTTCGCTCACGGAGGAATCTTTCGTTGAAGAAGATGAATGGCGGGATCTTTCACTGAATAAGACTGTTGGGGAAGCTAGAGTCTGACGGTGGTTTTAAACCATGGTCTTCGGCGGTGATCTTCGAGAGTGGCGAGAGGGAGATGGGAGAAAAAATAGACCGAGAAAGAGGAGGAGAATGAACGGAGAAGAAAAGAGGAAGAAGAAGAAAAAAAAAAAAACTCACACGTGAAAAAAACGAAATGAGAGCATGGGTACTTTCTTTACAGATATATATATATATATATATATATATATATATATGTAGATAGATAAGAAAATACTCCTGAAGTTAATAAACTAAAAAAAATGATTAGGAATCAAAATTCATACGCTGAGGTTTGGCCCAGTATTGGAAAATATAAAATAATGGCAAAAAAACAAAAAAAAACACCGTACATGTGAGCACGCACTCCAACGCCATTTCTCAATAAACCTTGACCATTAGTTTTTTTTCCAGCAGCGGACCTCACCCGAAATGTCAAATCCTTCCCACTCTTTAATTGCTTCCACCAAAACAACATAGTCCCCATAAATTGAGTTGCCTAAATCTTTCTCTCCTTTTCGGAAATAACAGCAGCGCGTATATCCTGTATACTGTGTACATGTACTTATTATTATATATAATAATTTTTGCATGACAGTTATACACTTACTAAATATAGTAAGTTTTGCCTACACGTGCGCCTTTTTTTTTTCGCGCTGAGTGAACAACGTCTTCGTTGAGTCAATAACATCTCAGAACAACTACCGCAATGCCCAAAAAACAACTGTCGCAATGTCCAAAAAACAACTGTCGCAACGTCTACATCCAGGCATGTCTACAACGTCTCCTAACACTAGCACCACGTCCGAAACAACTAGCAATACATCCAGAAACGTCTACATCATTGCATGTGAATTTAAACTGATTTTTTCACAAATACAACTAGAACCACATCAAAAACAAATAGTACTACGTCCAGAAACGTCTTTATCCATGCGTGTGAATTTAAACTGATTTTTTTTTACAAAGACAGTCCACCACGTCTCAGAACAACTAGAACCACGTCAAAAACAACTAGCACCACGTCCACAAACGTCTACATCCAGGCATGTCCACAACGTCTTTGCTGAGTCAACAACATCTCAGAACAACTGCCGCAACATCCAAAAAACAACTGTAGCAACTACATCCAGGCATGTCCACAACGTCTACTAACACTGCCGCAACGTCCACTTACGTCCAAAAAACAACTGCCGCAACGTTAAAAAATATCTATATCCAGGCATGTGAATTTAAGTTGAATTTTTCACATAACACCTTCCACAACGTCTACTAACACGGCCGCAACGTCCCCGCACGTCCAAAAAAAACTGCTGCAACGTCCAAAAACGGCTTAGCTGATTTTAGTAATGTAAAAAGCAGATACCATTTAAGTAACTATTAGTAGGAAAAAACCAAAAAAAAATTGTCAGGGACGAGACTCGAACCGTGGTTATTTTAGTCTTGTGACTCTCCAAAAAATTCAATTGCCATTAATCAACTTAAAGTTAGTTGACATTTAATTACACTTTTTTGTACATGTGATTTAAAAGATCACTATTGTCAATATTGAATTTCCTATCTCCCAATACATAAGTCAGTAGAACCCCGGAGGAACAAGGTTTTCATGCAGGTAAATCGTAAAAAACTAATTTTCATACATGCCAAATGTTTCATTAAAAATTCAAAAAACCCTTGAAATTATTAAAAATCTTCCATATCTTTTAAAATATGGCCTTTTTTGGAGTTTTGAGCGGCCCAAACCACCTTTGGCAGTTTGCAGATAGATAGATCTCGAAAAGTTATATGAAATCAAAAAAAAATTCGTCTAAAATGGACCACCGAGCACAAAGTTATGACCATTTAAAGTTTTTGTCCAAAACCACACATTTTTCAATATTGGAACCATCTCCAAATGCTGGTCTGCTGTGTACATTGCGTAGATCTCTTCGAGAACCATCAAATCGACTACTCGCGCATCCAAATTTGACAATCGAGTGCCGAGTTATGCCCTCTTGAACCGTCCGTGCAATACAACTTCATAGATTGCACCTTCCACAACGTCTCCTAACACTGCCGTAACGTCCCTGCACGTCCAATTAACAACTGCCGCAACGTCAACATCCAGGCATGTGGTGAATTTTTCGCATAACACCTCCTACAACGTCTCCTAATACTACCGCAACGTCCATGCACGTCCAAAAAATAACTGCCGCAACGTCTACATCCAAGCATGTGAATTTAAGCTGAATTTTTCAGATTACACCTTCAACAACGTCTTCTAACACTAGAACCGCGTCAAAAACAACTAGCACCACGTCCTGAAACGTCTACATCCATCCATGCATGTGAATTTAAGTTGATTTTTTTCACAAAGACAGTCCACCAAGTCTCATAACACTAGAACCACGTCAAAAACAACTAGCACCACGTCCTGAAATGTCTACATCCATGCATGTGAATTTAAGCTGATTTTTTCACAGAACATAGTCTACAACGTCCCGCAACGTCCGAAAATACAAAGTAGCAATGTCCCGCGACGTCTTGTTACGTTCCACTACATCCAAAATACAAAGCAGCAACGTCCCACAATGTCTTGTTACGTCCCACTACGTCCAAAATACAAAACAGCAACATCCCGTTATGCCCCGCAACGTCCCGTAATGTCTAGTTACGTCCCATAATGCGTTCTACCAAATCCAGCAGCGGGAAATAATCAGAAGCAACCCATTTCACATGAAAGTGCCAATACCTAGCGGAAACCATTTATATATCATATTTCGGTGCAACAGAGCATTATTTGAATAAGAAAACACGAATATAACATCATTAATACATTACCTAACATCAAACCGTGAAAATAAGGTTCCGTAAATCCATCAAATACATTTCATACTTTATGATGTGGTAATTTTTTAAGAAGAATAAGTTATTTTTGAAGAAGAAGAAGAGATTTTTGAAGAAGAAGAAGAAGAGATTTTTGGACAGGAAGAAGTGATTTTTCCGTTGTATTTGGTGTTGTTCGTCGGAAAAAATAATCGTCGAAGAAGAATAACTGATTTTTAAGAAGAATAAGTGATTTTTTGAAAAAGAAGAAACTGGGTTTTAAGATAATAAGAAGAAGAGAAGAGCGTGTATCTCACTCTCTATAGTGAGAGTGGTGATGTATTATTAGGTACATATACCTCTAGGTACATGATATAATTTGCGAAATAACAGAGAAGAACCAAGATTAAAATTGCCCCACTAATTCAACCAACATATTACTCCCTCTTTGTTAGTTTATCTGTCTCAGTTATATTTCTCAGAATAGATAAGGCAGTAAATAAGACCCAGAATACAGAATCACCAAATAAAACCCATAAGTTACTCAAAACTATGCTTCACCATCTCTACACTCCTCCGTCATACACGCAGGAATTATTTCTTTATAGTGTAAAATACGGCTAAAAATTAGGACAAAAACCTCTGTTTCCAAGACGTCAGAACATAATAAGATAATGGGCATCCATATAAGGGAAATTCCGTACATATTCTTAAATATACGTACCCAAAAGAGATCAGCACGTACCCATGTTTTGGCACAAATTCCGATGCCAACCAAACTGGGAACTCATTTACCAAATACCTTTTTGTCCACTCACCTTGGTTTGGTTACCACTTATCTACTTACTATTACCATTTTTTCCAAGAGCAGGAAATCCTCAAAAACAGGCTTGGCTCCAAGGATCCAGTCAAATCAGGCCACAAATTTGCTTTACGAGTGATCAAAATTCAACAGAATTGTGAAAGCCTCATTTCTCAACATAAATTCCATATAACCTGATATCTAACCACCACCCCATAACAATCACCAAATAAAGCATGCAATAAATATATTTGAAATATAAAATAGGGGTTGGTTAGACCCGAAAATTTATTATAAAAAGAAAAAATTTCTTTTAAATCTCTCACATCGACTTGATTTTTCACATAGTACTGGCTGACAACCGAACAGAAAACGGAACCTCCAAACTTAATATTCAGTTCCTGTACACAATACATTAAACGATGGGTCATTCCCGACTATAATTTTCCTTTGAATCGTAACTACTAGACAACAAAACAAAAGTCATCTACCAACATATTCAGGGACTGATTGACGACTATCAATGGCAGATCTAGATGACCAGTAGTTGACAGATGATACTGGAGTAAGGGTAAACGTAGGCTCTAAGAAGTAGTCAGATGGTAATTGGTTGTCGGGGATTGAGGTTATGTATATATGTGGGTTCTGTAGAGTCAATTTAACACGGTCTTAGAGTCCATCTGAAAGACTACTTTTAAAAAAATACCCACGTGTTGTAATTGTAACCTCACCCTGCAGAGATATCCAAATCCCTATGGGTAATCAGGACTTGACTACACCAATCCTATCTTTTCTAAGTTACCCTTACCCAATTTTTTAATCAAACGGTTGAGACGATAAATTTTTACGTGAAAGTTTTCCCTCTATTTTCTAGGTCGTCACATATTTGCTCGAGCCATTATTTCCTTTAGCCATGATCAATCATTACACCTAAAGATCGTCGCTCTGATACCATGAATAAGAACAAGAACAAGAGCACTTTTAGAATGTGTATTCGTGTTGATTTCTTTAAGGCTAATCAGCTAAACTTATAATACAAATTGAATATACAAAATATGACAATTATATCTCCTACCTAGTTTAGTGATACTCAGAATATTCTATTCTAAACTAAATATGTACAATGCTACAATCATGCTATAATTATATAATTATGCTAATCAAATGATGATGCTTGACGAGGGTGTAGGGGTGTACAAATAACTTGAGGTTTGTTTCGAACTAAAAATGGGGTTCAGTTTAATTTTAGATTATGAATTATATATTTGATTCAATCTTAATACTTTATTAAAAAAATTAAAATCGAATGGTTGCTGCAGCTAAAATAGGTTTACAAACAAATCGAACTTAAAATACCAATTAGTATATAGTAACATAGGGTATTTTGCTATATACCCTTACCTACCAAAATTAAAAAAAATTCTGGTGCAAAATAAAGTGTGTGCATACACGCTCATAAGAAGGATGGAAAGAATTAAAAACATAGAAAAAAATATCAATTAACGAAAATAGAATATTTTTTTAAAAAAGAAAATAAATATTCTGCAGCTATTTTACCAAAAAAAAAAAAAAAAACAATTGCATGCAGTCTCCTATAAAACCAAAATAAAATTAGGTTTATGATGCGCGAGCTTCATCATTTTCATAATCCAAAAAAATCTTCCGTCATCTGCAAAATTACAAAAAAAAAAAAAACGGATATATAAAGTAGTTTTAGGATTTGGGAGCTTCATAGTTTTCAGAATCCATAAAATCATCTGTCATACTCCAACATCTAAAAAATCATCTGTTTCGTCAACTGATGTCTGTTTGATCCGCAGAATGTTCATCAGCAGCTCTTCAATCAGCGGTTTCATCAGTCATCTCCTTCAACCGGTGATGTTGATGCCCCTGTTGTAGGGGTGTAAACCAGCGGAGCCGAGCTCGAACTTGTCTATGTTCAGACTCGGCTCGCCTAAATATGAAGGGGCTCGAGCTCTAGCTCGAGCTCGTTCGAGCTCATTTTTTGAAGCTCGAGCTCGAGCTCGTTTAAGAATTGTTAAGCTCGAGCTCGAGCTCGCGAGCCAAGCTCGATTTTGAGTTTGACAAAGTGCTCATTAAATTTATCCAAAATTTTAGGATCTTACTATTTGTAGCACAAATTTGCTATTTGTAGCACAAAAAAATTGATGAAATACCTAAAATGCCCTTAAAAACAGAAAATGTGAAGTTTACATGAAAAATTGCCTGTAATTTGCGATAGAAGAACAAAAAATCGGACCCAAAATGTAATTTTTAATCCAAAAATCGGACGAAATGTGCTATTCGATTTTTGGGAGAAAAATTGGATAAGCGGGGCGATTTTTTGGGACGAAATGTACTTAACAAGGTGCTAGTTATTAAAACATACTTAACAAGGTGCTAGTTATTTTTCTCAAAGACAACTAGAACCACGTCCATAAACGTCAACATCCATTCATGTGAATTTAAACTAATTTTTTTTCACAAAGACAGTCCACCACGTCTCATAACACTAGCACCACGTCAAAAATAACTAGCACCACGTCCAGAAACGTCTACATCCATTCATGTGAATTTAAGCTATTTTTTTCTCAAAAACAACCCACCACGTCAAAGACAACTAGAACCACGTCCATAAACGTCAACATCCATTCATGTGAATTTAAACTAATTTTTTTTTCTTCACAAAGATAGTCCACCACGTCTCATAACACTAGCATCACGTCAAAAATAACTAGCACCACGTCCATAAACGTCTACATCCATTCATGTGCATTTAAGCTATTTTTTTCTCAAAGACAACTCACCACGTCAAAGACAACTAGAACCACGTCCATAAACGTCAACATCCATTCATGTGAATTTAAACTAATTTTTTTCACAAAGACAGTCCACCACGTCTCATAACACTAGCACCACGTCAAAAATAACTAGCACCACGTCCAGAAACGTCTACATCCATTCATGTGAATTTAAGCCATTTTTTTTCAAAGACAACCCACCACGTCAAAGACAACTAGAACCACGTCCATAAACGTCAACATACATTCATGTGAATTTAAACTATTTTTTTTTCACAAAGACAGTCCACCACGTCTCATAACACTAGCACCACGTCAAAAATAACTAGCACCACGTCCAGAAACGTCTACATCCATTCATGTGAATTTAAGCTATTTTTTTCTCAAAGACAACCCACCACGTCAAAGACAACTAGAACCACGTCCATAAACGTCAACATCCATTCATGTGAATTTAAACTAATTTTTTTTTTCACAAAGACAGTCCACCACGTCTCATAACACTAGCACCACGTCAAAAATAACTAGCACCACGTCCAGAAACGTCTACATCCATTCATGTGAATTTAAGCTATTTTTTCTCAAAGACAACCCACCACGTCAAAGACAACTAGAACTACGTCCATAAACGTCAACATCCATTCATGTGAATTTAAACTAATTTTTTTTTCACAAATATAGTCCACCACGTCTCATAACACTAGCACCACGTCAAAAATAACTAGCACCACGTCCATAAACGTCTACATCCATTCATGTGAATTTAAGCTATTTTTTTCTCAAAGACAACCCACCACGTCCAAGACAACTAGAACCACGTCCATAAACGTCAACATCCATTCATGTGAATTTAAACTAATTTTTTTTTCACAAAGACAGTCCACCACGTCTCATAACACTAGCACCACGTCAAAAATAACTAGCACCACGTCCAGAAACGTCTACATCCATTCATGTGAAGACAATTATATAAACATACGAATATGAAAAAATCGGACCTACTTTCTGATTTTTAAGCCATACATCGGATGAAATGTGCGATTATGGGCAAAAAATTGCCCCACTTATCCGATTTTTGGGAGAGAAATGAATTAGGATTAGGGTTAAAGGATAGTTACTTGCCTACAAAACGAAAAATTTTAAAAATATTTAATATTATAAAATAAATATATATAATATATATAAGCTCGTTAGGCTCATCGAGCCTAACGAGCCTATATATTACAGGCTCGAACTCGGCTCATTACCTTAACGAGCCGAGCTCGAGCTCGGTTCGAGCTCGGTCAACTCCGAACTCAAGCCAAGCTTTGACCGAGCCGGCTCGCGAATAGCTCACGAGCGGCTCAGTTCATTTACACCCCTACCCTGTTGCCTTTTCAACAACAACGACTAAGTGATTTAATCAAAGAAAATTAGAGACTTTATTTTCATTGATTATATTGGCTTCTTTTGATAGGTAAGCAGTATGATTCTCCATTCTTTGATGGATTTGTGACTTATTTTGGGATTTTGGGATTTCAAAGCACGGAGTCCTTTGGGAAGCCGCCTCAATTTGTTGAATTGGTTAGATTAGCTAATTGAATTGCTAATAGATTAATAGGATAACATGTTGGTTTTTTAGCGAAGTTGTAATCTTTCGTGATGTTTGAAACTGTTCAAGCTTATGTGAATGACTTAATCTTTGGTGCTGTTTGAAGGTTGATTCAAGCCTCAGGGGATATGGACTATAATCTGGTATGCTTCTCCAGTTCTCTGGTGGGCTGAAGTTTTGGTTGCTTCTGCTCATGGAGTTTGTTCAGCTGGGTGAATTTGGGAGTTTTTGTCTCTCATTCTCGGAGCCAAAATGCAGTTAAATATGATCATAACATCATTTTTGTGAAGATTTGAAGGTTGATTCTTTAGTCAACTGATGCTTTAGCAATTTGTGGCTTGATTGGATAGATAAAAAGCAAATAA
Organism: Knoxia roxburghii; assembly: GCA_030378225.1. NCBI lineage: Eukaryota > Viridiplantae > Streptophyta > Magnoliopsida > Gentianales > Rubiaceae > Knoxia > Knoxia roxburghii. The sequence goes on along the minus strand of CM059420.1, from coordinate 34,017,961 downwards.
TACAATTCCTCTTTACTTGCCTTTTCTTGTCTGAATGGAATATTAGATCATTAATCAACTACAAGATTTTTTCTTTTTTCACTAATTTATGAAGTAATGCAACTGCATGTTCAACAATAGTTCAGCAACCAAAACAGTAAAAAAGATCTATTCTTGAAGTGGTCTTATATCTATTGTGTATATATATATATATATATTTCTTGAAAAAGCTGATGTTGGATTTCATGGACAGAGGTAGGTATATATATATATATATATATACATATACTATTTGATTCCATTCGGTCTTTGAGACTTCTAAAGAACATTTTCTATCATACTTTTCTTGAGCAGGTTCATAAGTATGAAAGACCGTTTTCTCTGAGACTAACCTTTTGATGAAACACTGAACCCTAACATTTTTTTATGAAACACTGAACCCTAACCTTTATGATGAAACATTGAACCCCGCCATTTTTATGAAAATTTGAACCCTAACCTTTTATATTAAAAAACAGAACCCTAAAATTTTTTTATGAGACACCGAATCTTAACATTTTTTTATGAAACACTGAACCCTAACATTTTTGATAAAAAACTGAACCCTAACTTTTTTATGAAACATTGAACCCTAACCATTTTGATGAAAAACTGAACCGTAACCTTTTCAATTAAAATACTGAACCATATCATTTTTGATGAAACACTGAACCCTAACATTTTAATTTAAAAAACTGAACCCTAACATTTTCAATTGAAAATCTGAACCTTAAGCCTTTCAATGGATCACTGTACGCTAACCTTTTTGATTAAAATATACACCCTAATCTTTTTTGATGAAACACTGATCCCTAACTTTTTTTTTTACGAAAAACTGAACCCTAACATTTTCAATTAAATAACTGAATCCTAACATTTTTTATGAAACACTGAACCCTAACATTTTTTATGAAAAAGGTAACCCTAATTTCAATTAAATAACAGAACCATAACATTTTTTATGAAACACTGAACCCTAACATTTTTTATGAAACACCAAACCCTAACATTTTTTTATTAAAAAACTGAACCCTAACATTTTTTATGAAACGCTGAAAACTAACTTTTTTCAATTTTAAAAATGAACCCTAACCTTTTTAATGAAACGCTGAACTTTAACCTTTTCAATTAAAAAACTTAACCCTAACATTTTCAATTAAAATCTAAACCCTAACATTTTCAGTTAAGAAATTGAACCCTAACATTTTCAATTAAAAAATTGAACCCTGATCGTTTTGATAAAACACTGAAAACTAACTGTTTCACTAAAAAAAATGAAGCCTAACTTTTTTGATGAAATGTTGAACCCTAACCTTTTCAATTAAGAAAATAAACCCTAACCATTTTGATGAAACACAGAACCTTAACTTTTTTGATGAAATGTTGAACAGTAACCTTTTCGATTAAAATCTAAACCCTAACCATTATGATGAAAAATAAACCCCTAACTCAATTGATGAATAACTGAACCCTAACCGGTTAGTGTTTAGGGTTTATGGTTTAGGGTTTTAATGGGTTAGGTTTAGAGTTTGGGGTTAGGGTTTAGTTATTTAAGGGTTAGGGTTTTTTTTTTATCAAAGGGTTAGGGTATAGGTTTTAAACGAAAATATTAGTGTTTAGTTTTTAATCAAAAAGGTTAGGATTCTTTGATTCATCAAAAAAACTGAACCCTAACCTTATCGATAAAAATCTAAACCCTAACCTTTTCGATTAAAAAACTGAACCATAACCTTTTCGATTAAAATCTAAACCCTAACATTTTTAATGAAAACTAAACCCCAAACTCATTTGATGAATAACTAAATCCTTATCTTTTTATATAATAACTAAACTCCTAATTCATTTGCTGAATACTTGAACCCTAACCATTTATATAATAACTAAACCCCTAACTCATTTACTGAACAATTAAACCCTAACCTTTTATATAATAACTAAACCCTAACCCATTTTATGAAAATCCCTAACACATTTGATGAATAACCGAACTCTAACATTATATATAATAACTAAAACCCTAACCCATTTGATGCAAAACTGAACCATAACCTTTTATATAATAACTAACCCCTAACCCATTTGATGAAAACACCTAACCCATCTGATGAATAACTGAACCATAACCATTTATATAATAACTAAACCCCTAACCCATTTGATGAATAATTGAACCCTAACCTTTTATGTAATAACTAAACTCTAACCCATTTGATGAATAACCGAACCCTAACCTTATATATAATAACTAAACCCCTGACCCATTTGATAAAAAAACTGACCCCTAATCTTATATATGATAACTAAACCCCTAACCTATTTAATGAATAACTGAACTCTAACCTTTTATATAATAACTAACCCGTAACCCATTTGATGAAAACACCTAACCCATTTGATGAATAACTGAACCAAAACTTTTGAGGTTTAGGGTTTAAGGTTTAAGGTTTAAGGATTATGGGATTAGGGTTTAGGGTTTATGGATTAGGATTTAGGGTTTTAGGGATTAGGGTTTAGTTGTTTAATAGTTAGGATTTAGATTTTAATCAAAGGGGTTAGGGTAAAGGTTTAAAACGAAAAGGTCAGGGTTTATTTTTTATCAAAAATATTAGGGTTTAGTGTTTAATCGAAAGGGGTTAGGGTTTAGTTATTATATAGCCCATTGGGGTTCAGGTATTCATCAAATGAGTCAAGGTATAGTTTTTGATGAATTCATATTCAAAATTGATGAATATTCTAACCCATTTGATAAAAACACCTGATCTATTTGATCAATAACCAAACCCTAACCTTATATATAATATCTAAACCCATAACCCATTTGATGAAAACACCTAACTCATTTGATGAATAACCGAACCCTAACCTTATATATAATAACTAAACCCCTGATGAATAACCGAACCCTAACCATTTATATAATAACTAAACCCTAACCCATCTGATGAATAACCGAACCATAACCATTTATATAATAACTAAACACCAAACCCATTTGATGAATAACTGAACCCTAACATTTTATATAATAACTAAACTCTAACACATTTGATGAATAACCGAACCTTAACCTTATATATAATAACTAAACCCCTAACCCATTTGATGAATAATCGAATCCTAGCCATTTATATAATAACTAAACCCTAACCCATCTGATGAATAACCGAACCATAACCATTTATATAATAACTAAACACCAAACCCATTTGATGAATAACTGAACCCTAACATTTTATATAATAACTAACCCTTACCCAATTTGATGAAAACCCCTAACGCATTTGATGAATAACCGAACTGTAATCTTATATATAATAACTAAACCCATAACCTATTTGATGAATAGCTGAACCATAACATTTTATATAATAACTAATCCCTAACTCATTTGAAGAAAACACCTAATCCATTTGATAATAACCGAACCCTAACCATTTATATAATAACTAAACCCCTAACCCATTTGATGAATAACTAACCCTAACATTTTGAAGTTTATGGTTTAGGGTTTAAGGTTTAGGGACTAGAGTTTAGGGTTTAGGGTTTTAGGTTTAGGGACTAGAGTTTAGGGTTTAGGGTTTTATGGGTTAGGGTTTAGAGATTAGGGAGTAAGGTTTAGTTAGTTAAGGATTAGGGTTTAGTTATCTAAGAGTTACCGTTTAGATTTTAATCAAAGGGGTTAGGGTATAGGTTTTAAACGTAAAGGTCAGAGTTTATTTTTTATCAAAAATATTAGGGTTCAGTGTTTCAAAATCGATGAACACTATAAGCAATCTTTTAATAAAAGAAAGTTCATATAGTTATAATATATTGATTGATATATTAAATATAGAACAAAATTTTCAACATATTTATGTTTATCTTATTTAATGCAAGAATATTAAATTTTAGGTAATATTATTATCTTTCAATCAATAAGGACTAACCATAATTACGAAAGTATTTGTGCAACACACAACAACAAGTAGAGAGTAAAATAATTTTCACCAAAGTTTCCAAAAAATATTAAAACTATGAAAAATTTATCTAAAAAACGAATACGGGCATAAAGCTATATACCCTAGGGGTACTATATAATTTGCGTTAAAATACGATTAATAGATTGTAGACTTGGTTTTGTTTCTTCTTTTATATAAAAAATGAAAATCAATCACAAAAATGTGTTTACTAAACCGTATTTAACTCAGTAATGTCAGTCAATAGGAAAATCAATTAATTGAAATATGAAAAATATAAATATATAATCTGGAAAAAAAGTTAGAAATTAGTGGGTCCTACAAAATAAAAAATAAAACAAATAGAGGTGGAATAATCCCCCTTATGGTGGACAGTAATAAAATGTATCTTACATTAGGAATACACACATATAAATGTGTTGGCCTAATATAAATAATTTATTTAATATAATGTCCATTTGCCTCGTTTCTTCCCTAACTAATACTTCCTTGTTATTTGTCAAAAATATACATTGCATTGTCCCTTTAGTTGTACTATATAACTATTGGTGTACGACTACTCTACCACAAAAAATATTTAAGTGGACCCTACTTTTAGCTTTAAAAGATAACTCCAGACACCGATGATTAAGTGAAGTAAAATCGATGAAATAATAATAAAATTATTCTACATTAATAGAAATTAAGAAAAATCAAATGGATTGACTTCAACACAAGTCGACCGATTCGAAACAGTCAATTCAAGTCAATTGGGTCGGCCCAAGTTAAATTATATGAAACACAAACGAAAATTAACTTTAGATTAATAGGAAGAAAATAAACAAGTTCAAAAAATATCAAATGAGTTGATTCGAGTTAAAATAGGTTGATCTATGTCAAAAGTGCTTGACTGATGCTAAATCTATTTTCACATGTGTCGATTCATTTTTAACCAAATTGACCTATTTGACTTTTTTAAAACTTTTAGTCAATATCTATAATGAAGCAAATTTAGTCCTATTTGGACCACTTACCTATTGAGTTGTCGGTTAAATCGTTTTGACCAACTGATCAAAGAGGTTCAAATGAGATAAAACTGATTAAAACATATCGATTTGGATTAAAATTGTATAAATATGAAAAAAAATAAATATACATCTAAAAAAATTTTCTAAAAAAAGTCAAATGGTTTACCACGTTAGATTTGGTAAATCGAACCAAATGCTTAGCTAGCATGAGTAATCGCTACTAATCGTACCTGAACCAAATCGAGCACGGTTACTAGTGACACGACCGGGTGCCGGTCGTTCCGCCCGTCTCAGTCCTTTTCCATTCCTTCAGCCCGTCAAAGGTTATTTGCTGGCACGTTTGGACATAGAGGGATCTAGAAGGACTAGAAGGTTCCCTCTCTTGCAAGTTGCATTGCAAGTTGCACGGGTGACATCATGCATGATGTCAGCCCTAGAAATTTCCTTCTATATATTATTTAGGGACTAGATTCTTCCAAGAATAAAATATAGGAAGCTTCTCTTGGAAGACATGAATAGTAACTGACCTTGAGCACTATAAATAGGGGCCAAGAGTCATTTGTAAACTCACAAAGCAAGAGTGTATAAGTACTTGTGCCAAGCAATATACTTCCGTTCCATTTCGGTCATTTTCGTGCCTATATTTCTCTTGAGTTCTCTTGGTCTTTTGCTGCCCACAAGATCACTTGTGTGCAAGAGTTAAGGCTGAGCTAGTTCTAGTCGTTAGTTGTTAGAACTAGTGCCACACGGTTCGCTCGTTGAGAAGTGAGCCCGTGACAAGTGGTATCAGAGCCAGGTTCTGCTCTTAAGCCAAGTTTTTGCTCAATCGTTCTTCTGGGATCATGGCCGCACCAACCAATACTACCAAGGTGGTAGAGGTTGAAGGTGAGCACGCCTCACGTGTAACGGAACGTGCCGACAAAAAGAGGAGCCGGAAGGATAAGTCCGTTGCACGTGAGCCGTCGGCTGATTTCGAGACACGGCTGGCCAAGGTGGAACTAGCCGTGGGGGACTTCCTTGATCATGATGAGGATGAGCTCGAGGAGAGGATGCTGAGCGTTCTCAATCAGATCGTGGAACGTTACGACCGAAAGATTGAAGAGCAAAAGGTAAGTATTGCCAATCTCCATGAGGGGATGCTCAAACTTCAAGAGGAAGTTGAAGTTTTGAGGGCATAGGTGGCTAGGGGAGGAGTTCAAGGTGGAGCTCTCCCTACCACCCGGATTGATATTCCTAAGCTCGAGGCTTATGGGGGAGCCCGGAAGGCGAAGGATATAAAAAATTTTCTATACGGCCTAGAACAGTATGTCAAGGCCGTTGGTGCAGCTACAGATGCTGCCCGGCTGGACTACGCCCCACTCTACCTCAAGGATGCTGCCTTGGTATGGTGGAGAAGGAGAACGGGGACCGTAGACATAGGCGTGGACACCATCAGCACTTGGGACGAGTTCAAGACAGAATTGAAGAAGCAGTTCCTTCCCAAGGACGCTGAAGACGAAGCTAGGGCGAAGCTTCGTCGTTTGCAACACCGGGACGGCCAAATTAGGGAATACGTCAAGGAATTTTCAGAACTAATGCTGGAAATCCCTGACTTGTCCCCTAAGGAGGCCTTGTTTACGTTTATGGATGGCCTGAGGCAATGGGCCAAGCTTGAGTTACAACGGAGGGACGTGCAAAATATAACTCAAGCTATGAACGTAGCGGAGTCCTTAATCGAGTTCCAGAAGAGGGACGGGGACAAGCCAAAGGACAATCTAAAGAAGTTTTCGGGCAAAAGTGTGGGAGACAAGGGGAAGTCTTACTCCAAGCCCGAGACGGCCAAGCCATCCAGCAGCAAGGACGGGTCAAAGGGAGACCGGCCCAGGAGGTCTTCTTATGCCAGGAGCCTCACTTGGCGCGGGACTGCCCATCTCGTTCCAAACTTGCGGCGTTGATTTAAAAATCCAACCAAGATGATGAGAGGAGGGTCGCTTGCATGCAACGGTTGAATGCCGTTCAAGCTAAGTTGGACGGGAAGCATAAGGGCCGCATGTTTGTCGAGGTAAGTTTTCCCAATCGGTCTTGTTGGGCACTTGTTGATACAGGGGCCGATTGCAACTATGTCAATGATGCTCTAGCCCGTGAGCTAGGCATCTCTTGGGACCCAGCAACGGGAGGTTCAAAGGAGTAAATGGGGTGTTGACATCGGTCGTGGGCGAGGCAAAGGATGTACCGGTCCAAATCGGGTCATGGAATAGCCGTGCCTCATTTTCCGTTGCGCCTTTGGGCCAATACGGTGTGGTTTTGGGCATGCATTTTATCGACGGACTTCGGCCCTTCATGGTGACCAAGGACGACACCATGGTCGTGCTGCAAGGACGAGACACGTGCGTCATCCAGATGCACCGGGAGATGGAACTGAGCGCCAGACAGCTCAACCGAGGCCTGAAGCAAGGGGAGCAAACATTTGCAGCCCTGGTGTTCGAAGAAGAGCAGCCAACCGAATCAGCATCAGTAACGGAGCCCGTTCCCTCAGCCCTACGCACTGTGATCGAGGAGTTTCGGGATGTAATGCCCGAAGATCTACCGAAAGAGTTACCCCCTAGACGGGAGGTCGACCATGCCATTGAGCTGGTTGAAGGGGCAAAACCAGTAGCAAAGGCACCGTACCGGATGTCCCCTAGCGAATTCCAGGAATTAAAGACTCAACTAAGGGAGCTGCTCGAGGCTGGATTCATAAGGCCGTTAAAAAGCCAGCGCAAGAAGGACGGGACGTTGAGGATGTGCATCGACTACCGGGCGCTGAACAAGTTAACGATAAAGAACAAATATCTGATTCCTCTTATAGCAGATTTATTCGACCGCTTGGCGAATGCTAGGGTCTTTTCCAAGCTGGACTTGAGGAAGGGGTACTATCAGGTTAGGATAGCCCCAGGGGACGAGCCGAAGATAGCCTGTATCACTCGGTACGGGTCATATGAATTTCTGGTGATACCGTTCGGCCTCAGCAACAAGCCGGCCACTTTCTGCACGCTCATGCAACGCGTGCTAGCCGACTTTATCGACCGTTTTGTAGTGGTCTACTTAGATGACATTGTCATCTATAGTGAGACCATGGAGGAGCACGTGGGTCATCTCCGTGCCATTTTTCAGGCCTTAAGGGAGAACAAGCTCTACGCCAAGGAAGAGAAGTGTGCGTTCGTGCTAAAGGAAGTCTCCTTTTTAGGCCACATCATTGGAGGAGGCCAGATTCGCATGGATCCAGGCAAGGTTCGAGCCATCATCGAATGGGAAGCACCGACCACGACGACCGAGCTACGGTCTTTTCTGGGGCTTGTCAATTACTACCGCGATTCATTGAGGGCCACTCAGCCATTGCTGCCCCTCTAACGGACCTACTCAAGAAAGGGACGGGATGGTGCTGGACATAGAAGCAACAAACGGCCTTCGAAGCCTTGAAGGATGCGGTGACAAAGGAAACGGTGTTGGCCCTTCCAGATTTCTCTAAGCCATTTGAGGTTTGTACCGATGTATCTGATTTTGCCATCGGTGGAGTGCTTATACAAGACGGACATCCCATCGCTTACGAAAGCCAAAAGTTAAGCGATGTGGAACGACGGTGGCCAACGCACGAGAAGGAAATGCTGGCCGTAGTGCATTGCCTAAGGTTTTGGGAGTACTACTTAAAGGCAGCAAATCTGTTCAAGGTGAGAACGGATAATCAGGCGGTAAGTTTAATTCAGAACCAGCCGAAGTTATCGAGCAAGCAGGCGCGATGGCTAGATTTTCTAGCCGAGTTCAAGTTTGAGTTGGAGTACTGCCCGGGAAAAACCAACCAAGTTGCGGACGCTTTAAGCCGCAAGAGTATGTTGGCCGCCATCACCAGCGCACCAGAGGGTCAGATGTTAGAACGTATAAAAACGGGACTGGAGCATGACAAGCAAGCTCAGGCCTTCATAGAGCTTGCTAAAGAAGCAAAAACGACCCGGTTTTGCCTCAAGGATGGGGTCTTGTATGCCAAAGGGGACTGGTTATACGTTCCGGCTTGGGAGAATTTAAGGCTGGAGATCCTGAAGGAATGTCATGATTCCCGTTATGCCGGACACCCAGGTACGCACCGTACGCTAGCTTTAGCGCAAGAACGTTTCTATAGGCCGAGAATGAGGGAGGACGTAGAAGCCTACGTGCGGACGTGCCTTGTTTGCCAACAAGACAAGACCGAGCAGGAGTATCCACACGGTCTTCTTCAGCCGCTGCCCGTACCAGAGAGGATATGGGACAGCGTTTCCATGGACTTCATTGTCAGCTTGCCTGTCTCATACGGATGCACCAACATTTTGGTGGTTGTAGACCGACTGTCAAAATATGCCGAGTTCATTCCAGCCCCAAAGGAATGCATGGCTAAGACTATTGGGGGCTGGAAACTTCGATCGTGAGCGATCGGGACTCACAGTTCACAGGACGGTTCTGGTAGGAGTTGTTTAGGCTGTTTGGCACATAACTGAAGATGTCCACAGCAATGCACCCGCAGACGGACGGCCAGACGGAACGGGTCAATAATGTGCTGGAGGTATACCTCAGACACTACGTCGCAGCCAACCAAACGGATTGGGCACAGCTGCTAGATGTTGCCCAATTCTGTTACAAATTAATGAGAAATGAAAGTACCGACAAGAGTCCATTCGAGATTGTCTTGGGTTTTCAGCCAACAACACCCAAAGACATCATTGGAGGCTACACGAGGAGTAGCCCACCGGCTTACCGGTTCGCCAAGGATTGGCGAGAACGAACCGATATTGCCCGGCTTTACTTGGAACGATCGGCCAAGAGGATGAAGAAATGGGCCGATAAGAAAAGAACTGCCCGGGAGTTCCAGGAGGGAGACCAAGTGTTGGTCAAGTTATACCAACACGGGCGTGTTTGAGGTTTGCATCAGGGACTAATGCGTCGGTATGAGGGACCGTTTACCGTCCTAAAACGTGTTGGAACCGTTGCCTACAAATTGGAATTACCGGAAGCCTATGAGAAGTTACATCCGGTCTTCCACGTGAGCCTACTCAAGCCGTTCCACAAGGACTTGGAGGACCCGGAGAGAAGTGTTCCAACACGCGCCCCAACAAGGGTAAGGGAGCCATTGGGGAAGGAACCGGAGCAAATCCTTTCCAAACGTATTATTCGAGGGCAAAACCAAGCACCGGCCAAGAAGTATTTGGTTAAATGGAAGGGACAACCAACGAGCGAGATAAGTTGGGAGCCGGCCGAAAAGTTAAGGGACGCAACCAGACTGGTGGTTGAGTTTGAGGAGTTAGAGTCATCGAGGGCGATGTCTCATTCAAGTGGGGGAGAATGACACGGCCGGGTACCGGTCGTTCTGCCTGTCTCGATCCGTTTCCGTTCCTTCAGCCCGTCAAAGGTTATTTGCTGGCACGTTTGGACATAGAGGGATCTAGAAGGACTAGAAGGTTCCCTCCCTTGCAAGTTGCATTGCAAGTTGCACGGGTGACATCATGCATGATGTCAGCCCTAGAAATTTCCTTGTATATATTATTTAGGGACTAGATTCTTCCAAGAATAAAATATAGGAAGCTTCTCTTGGAATACATGAATAGTAACCGACCTTGAGCACTATAAATAGGGGCCAAGAGTCATTTGTAAACTCACCAAGCAAGAGTGTGTAAGTACTTGTGCCAAGCAATATACTTCCGTTCCATTTTGGTTATTTTCGTGCCTACATTTCTCTTGAGTTCTCTTGGTCTTTTGCTGCCCACAAGATCACTTGTGTGCAAGAGTTAAGGCTGAGCTAGTTCTAGTCGTTAGTTGTTAGAACTAGTGCCGCACGGTTCGCTCGTTGAGAAGTGAGCCCGTGACACTAGCGTTGCACACCCTTGATCGGGATCGGGATCGGGGTAGCAGATCATCCCAAAGGCGCTTAGAAGTTCGAGTCATACTAAATCTAGATTAATAGGATTTAATAGGAGTTATACCTCTTTCTTTTGTTAAAAAAAAAAACTCGAACAAAAATTTCCAGCCAAATTAATTCTCTCTTTTGGACAATCCAAACGGAGCAGCCCAGAACATTATCCCAAGCAAAAAAGAGGGAAGGGAACAAAAAGGAGAGCAACGATAACATCACTCTGATTCTCTGATTCAAACAACGCTGTAGTTTGTTTCTTTGTTGTTGTAATTAGAAAAGTCTGAAAATCTGCGTATAGATTTAGCAGTTGTAGTCATCATCTTTCCTTCTGTGTTTGCAAAGCCCTAAAATTTAGATCTTGATCGGAGTAGATCGAAAAAGATCAAGATGGGAAACACAGAGAAGTTGATGAATCAAATCATGGAACTGAAATTCACGGCTAAGAGTTTGCAACGCCAAGCCCGGAAGTGCGAGAAGGACGAAAAAGCCGAGAAATTGAAGGTTAAGAAGGCCATCGAGAAAGGAAACATGGACGGCGCCAGAATCTACGCCGAGAACGCCATCCGTAAGCGCAGCGAACAGATGAATTACCTACGTCTGGCCTCGAGGCTGGACGCCGTGGTCGCTCGGCTCGATACCCAAGCCAAGATGACTACCATCAGCAAGTCCATGTCGAACATCGTGAAATCGCTCGAGTCAACCCTGGCCACCGGGAATCTCCAGAAGATGTCGGAGACTATGGATCAATTTGAGCGGCAGTTTGTGAATATGGAAGTTCAGGCCGAATTCATGGAGAGCTCCATGGCAGGGAGTACGTCGCTTTCGACGCCGGAGGGTGAAGTCAACACTTTGATGCAGCAGGTTGCGGATGATTATGGTCTGGAGGTCTCTGTCGGGCTGCCACAGCCGGCTGCGCATGCCATTCCAACTAAGAACAGCGAGGAGAAGGTGGATGAGGATGATCTCTCCCGGCGTCTCGCTGAGCTTAAGGCTCGTGGGTGAAGTTACTGAATGACCAAGGACTTAGTAAGAATTTATTTGGCAATTACTAATTAAACTATGCCATGTCATATCTGTATGGATGACTTGTGCTATTGTTGTTATTTTTCCCCTCTGCACTGCAATTTTAACTACTACAGCTACAGGTTGACTATGTATTAGTAATGTTTGTAAATTTAATGCCTTTGTGATTATCTGTGTTTGCTTCCAGTTTTGTGCTTGTTTAGGCCTTCAATTACACTGAAATGGGTATGCAATTACACTGAAGCTGACTAGTGTAAATTATCTCGGGCTCAGCTATTAATGCAGTAACATATGATGTCTGTCTTGGCTGCCTTATGTGTGATTCTTGCAAGTACCTAGATTTTGTGCTTCTTCATTTTGAACAAAGTTGAAATGCCATCCTTGGAGATTCTTGACAGGAAACGGATGAAAATAAATTGCGGATAGTAGAAAATACTAAGACAGCATTCAGGTGCGTGAAAGCTTAATTAGAGCACTTTCAGTGCACTTAATTAGATCTAACTAAGCAAATTTGGGTATGAAGCCTCAGTCTTAGACCTAGAACACTATGAACAGTCAAGAAACTATGGTTGTTGATTTTACCTGATTTCTGCTTTTCTAAGGGCTTAGTTCTTGGCACAGCTACCTTTATATTATTAATACTTAGGTCAGGCTTATATTGAGGGAAGTAGTTTTCAGTTTCCTACTCTGGAAGGTTGGAGGTTACACTCTAACTATGCGAAGTTGAAACCTTCCTCCTCTCATTGAGCTGGAAATTGCAGAACTGAAAGTGATCCTAGGAGGCTAGGTTAGTTTTAAAGTTTGAGAAGTTGAAGTAGTTTCTGATTTGTAATGCACAGCAACTTGATGCATGAAGGGAGTTTGGAATTGCAGGAAATGCAACCAAGAACTCTGCATGCCACAGTATTTACATGGCTCACACCTTTCTTGCTCATTAATTTTTGAATAATTTTCTAATTGCAATCAGCAAAACCTGATTGGTATCACTGGTTTGGATGGCTGCTTATGCAGAAATCAACGAAAATTCCAAGCAACACAAAAAATGTAATCGTAAAATTAGGAAAATCTATGGGGACTTGGTGAAGAATGCATGAACTTTTGTATGTGCATAGTGGACAGATTTTAGAGCAGGACCATTTTCTCTGCTCCATGGTGGACGCCAAACTTGGAGACCATTCACACTATTGAATTGTATTTGAATCATTTTCATTAATCACAGCCTAGCTCTGATCTAGTTAAGCATCTGAAAATTTACCAGGGATAGGTTAGTATCCCGTGGGATACTTTATGGATATATTCTTTATGGTTGGATCATTTTCCCTTTCTCCAGGTTTAATCTATAGTCAACAATTTCATAGGCGTTGCATTGGTTATTATTTTTCCCATATGTGATGTATTTGTTGATGCGGGATGCTTATGGTTTTTTTGTTCGAGACATTATTGTGCACAAATTAAGAAGCATCATTTATGATTATGCATTATGCTGGTGTTTGCTGCACAAAAGTTGAAGTGTAACATTAGCTTTTCAAAGTCTAATTGCCATTAAATGTTAAAGCATGCTGAGTGGATTCAATATTTAGGATAAACACAATTTGATTGTACTAGTTTTAATGGGATATAATGTAGATAGGGTTGGAAATGGATTAGTTGGAACTGTTTTGGTTTGGATCAAAGAGAATTACTTGAATCGGATCGGTTGAGATTGACGGATTGGTTTGATCGATTTATTGCATTCTTTTTTTTTTTAATAAAATAATAATCTTATTTATTGCAAGCTGAATGATGTTCATTCTCATAAATTCAAATAACCTTTTTTTTTCCTGGAAAACTTACATCAATTTAACAGAAACAAATGAAATAGTTGAATCCCTCAATACCATGAATTGGAAAACAGAAAAATTATACACACAAATGGGATTGAATGAAAAGTTTAAAACACACAGGGAACATACACGCGCTATTCAACGTGGGTTTTAATATTTTAGGAGCGTCGCCTTGAAGAAGCACTGTGGATGGCAGCAATGTATAAGAGCTGTGTGGCTGTAAGGATGATTATGAAAGCTTCCATTGTTCTCTGACAAATTTATTCCGAAATGGAGAATTTCATCAGTATGAAATTACATATAAGTACAACAATTTACTTTTTAAAAAAAAAAAAAAAAAACTTTTGGAAAACCCTTTTTAAAGACAAGGGGAAATTTTTGAAATTGCATACCAGGCGGGCATTTCTGATGTGTAGCTCGATCTCCTTCCAGGCAAAACTAAAAAAAAAAAAAAAATAATTGGGGGAGAATATTTATTAAAACAATGTGATTATCTTTAACATGTGTGATAACACAAAATTGTTTAATTTATGTGTTAATGAGATGTATTCACAGAATTATTAATTATCAGATTTCATTTCGTTCGTTTGAAAAATTAGTAATTGAAATTATTTTTCGATTGTTTCATTCTCGTTACACATCCTGAATGATTTGATATGATATAGGAGTAAAGGAGTAAAATTACCCCATGGCCAGAGCAGTGAGAGTCCAAGCGATAATAGCAGCAGAAGAAGCCGCAGGCAAGCTATCAATATCCCAGAACCGAAGATGATTCAGTCCACTTAAGGCAGATGCTACTCCAACAACCCCAGCAATTAATGAAAACACCACGAAAAATCCAGTCGCAGCATTCCCCATCGGGAAATATATCGGTGAAAAGTGCGCTGGTAAGCTCAGATCAGGACCTGCACTTAATTTATTCCACACCAACTTAATTCTCTAGCAGTGTCGGATTTAGAAAGTTTGGGATGAGAGTGCTAATTTGAAAGAAAAAGTAAGGAATAGAGGAATGCATGATGGAAAATAACGAATAATTTACAGAGAAAGAAAAAAATTCTAAAAAGGATGACAGAACCACTGGGCATAAAGGTGCTGTTGCATCCTCTTACTCTATGTTAGTTCCGCCACTGCTCTCTGGTACCGCCGCACCATAGAAAATACAAAACAAGAAAGCAGACAACACTGACCAATAATGAAACCATGGTTGATTGCTCTGTTGATAGCCCAGCCACCAATCCCCAAAACCACAGCATACATGCAGAAATTAAGCACAAGAAGCAGCCCTGCAGCCTGTTTCATCTGCTCACCAGCCATCTTTTTTTCTTTTTTTTCTGGGGAAAACTGAAAGGAAAAAGCAGAGATTTTTGCAGGCTGTGGATACAAGATGGTATGTTTCATAGCTATATGGTTTCTGGGTTTTTATAAGCGGATTTCTGAGAAGGATTGAAGTTCCTTGCTTCCTTCCTTGCAAGGCTGCCTTGCAAAAAGGCCATTTTGTGGGGCTGTAAAGGAACGTCCTACACTTCACTCTCAAGGAAGACATCTAACTTCTTTCTTCTCATTTCATTGATTAAAAAACTTTTATTCTTTGTCTGCCCTTCAATCCATGCACAGCTGCTAATAATTTTTTTGGATTTTTTTTTCTTTTGAAGAATTTAAGCTGTTTAATTATGATATACGACGTGTCAAATTTGAAATGTAAATTCTTAGTATTCATAATAACATTAAAAAATAATCTATTTAAAATTTAATATTAACATAAAAATTTATATTATAATCTTCTAGATCTACTCAATATTTACAAAGACATAACCTAATAGAGAAAACCTTGCTAATTAAAATAAAAAATTCCATGAAAAATTATTTTAATAGTTCATGAATTTCATTGATCAAAATAATTTTCATTGAAATTTTACTTAGAAATGGGCCACGACTCTAATTTCTAAAATTTATTATTACTATATAGAGTGTATAATCACTTTAGTATTGATATCCCTAAATGCTCATTATTTTGAGGGTGTTCATCACCCAATCGAGAGATAGGGAGAAGAAGAAACGACAGTATTGATGAGATCGACGGCAGGATATCGACGGTGAAGAGGAAGTCTGGTGGTGGAGGCCGACGGCGATGGTAGAAGGATGAACAAAAAATAGGGAACGATGAATAAGAAAAGTAACACGGCAAATAAGAAAATGAGTACAATTTTAAAAAGAGAGAAAAATAAGAAAGGAGGGGCGGTAAAAGAAGGAACTTGAAATATAGGCCAATTATATCATAGTCCCATGTAGCAACATGCTTCTGTTTAATTTATTATATTAAAATATAACCACTTTTAATTTGCTCAATTCTAATTGCCCACTATTTGCCCCCATAATTAATCACTTTCTCATTTATCACTTGCTCTGTTCCGGAATCCCTATTCTGCTCCTGTTCCAAATTTAAACGGTGCCGTTTTAGTTGTTTTTTTAAAACTCCTCAACATCCATCGGCGGCTCACCTAAATTGAGTGGCTCACTCATTTTTTTTTAACTGTTTACTTCCCTCCATCAAATCATTCTTCATTTCTTCTTCTCTCTGGCAAGCAGCCATTTGATTGATATCGCAAAATCGTCGTCATCAAGAAGAGACGCCATAACTGATTTTGGCGCTCAGGATTCATCACCTCCACAAGAACTCAATCCAACTCTCTCTCAAAAACTTCGAACTTACTCTCTGAATTCAAATATGACCAGATTTGTGACTATAGCTCTAGTTCGAGTTGGGCATTTCATCGAGGCGCAGATTCTTGAAGTCATAGGAGTTGATTACATCAATGAAAGTGAGGTTTTAGCTATTGCCGACGAAGATCATTTCATCAAAAAACAGAATTTCATCACACCATTCATCTACGGCTGCGTAGATCTCGGGGAGGCATTAAGAAGGGTGACAGAAGGCGCGGCTATGATAAGAACCCAAGGAGATTTGAAGGGCTTCGGCACACTATGGAGACTGTTCGCAATGTAAGAAATGTGATGGGGGATACAAAATCTTGAACAATATGGACGATGATGAATTCTTTGCATTCTCTAAGAAAATCGCAGCTCCTTATGATATCGTTGCTCAAAAAAAGCAAATGGGTAGGCTGCGGCTGGAGGGATTGTGACCCCTGCTGATGCGGCCCTGATGATGCAGTTGGGCTGTGATGGTCTGTTTTTGGAATCAGATGTGGAATCAGATGTCTTCAATTGCGCAGATCCTTATAAGAAAGTTTATGCTGTTGTGCAGGCGGTGAGGAACTATAATGAGCCAGTTATACTGGCTGATGCCAACAGCGGTTTGGAGGATTCCATGGCTGGATTAAATCTCAGTGAAACCAGGATTCCATAGCTGCTGATGAGGATTTGTTTCATAGGTTGTGTTCTTGATTTGTATTGGGTGTGTAATGCCTCATAGGTGTCACCATTTCTTAGTTTGTTTTGCCAGTTTTTCTTGGATGATAGGACCTGCTATTGTGTTGTATCTGATGAGTCTGTCCTCTGTTGCCTAAATGAAAGAAAACTTTGTACAACTTCGATCTTCATATAAAATAAGAGCATATGTTTGTCTTTGATAGCAATACAAACCTATCTCTACCATGATGTTTATTTACATTGTGCAAACTATATGGTAACAATCTACCATTGAACAATGGTTGAATGTTTTCTTTCTATGATATTTGAGATTCTTGCAAATGGGAAGTGCCATCGGCTGCATTTTCATGTTGCACTACCTTTAATTGCATAGAATCTGGAAAGTTTAATTTTGATTAACATATCAAATGCCATTCACAAATTGCTGCATCTCCTGGTAGCTAGCTAGGAGTGCCGTGATGAATCGCCTCGACGAGTTGGGGCTTCTTTTTTTCACATTACATTTTCTGTCTGCATGGTTACATGACTGTTGTTGTTGGTAAATAAGCACCTCAGAGCTGTTTCATAGGCTGTGAAATGGCTCCATTCACTACAAATGCTCTGGTAATTGCAGTTCCTAAACCGCGCCAGACCACTCGGTATCCTTCTCCTTTAACACTTTGTTGGAAGCAATCTACAGTGCCTTTGTATTTCAGTGGGTTCTGTGTGTAAGGAAATTAATTCCTAAGAACATTAAACCTTCAATCAATTATTGGGATAAACTGAAGCGGAAGCGTACCTTGATCCATAGCGAATAATTGATAGATCAAGTAACTGAACTGACAGTTGAATTAATCTCGTGATGAATCCCGGCAATGGTCTTCCAGGTGATTATCAGCCTTCTTTTCAGAGAGGTAGTTTCCCTAGTATTTTTTCTTATTGATGGGGAATAAGAAAAACAGAAAGTCTTGATTCACCCGGGGACCATAACCTTTATTTATAATATCAGGGTTTCCTAAATTACAGTTTCACCCATCGCAAAAAAGTAATTATAGGAATATACCGATTTCTGCACAATAAAATTCCATACTTAAAAGATACTTACGCCTTATTAAACTTAATTGATCACTTTAATTAGGCGTAACTATATAGACAACACTCTAATGTACAATAAGTCCAAAACCTTGCAATCTCCTACTTGGACTAACGTAATATATATACCTTATAATTGTACATGAACTGAATGAGTACTCTGAATTTGTTGTCATAACATATCTTTCACAATCCTGTCCATTAACTATATCAACATAGGATCAAAGAGGCTTTCGCTGCGACTAATGCGGCTAAACCCATCAATGGTCACATATGTCAACATAGCCAAATGACATGGATCAAGTATGGATGCACAGCATGGAAATTTCACGTGATGTGATCTTTAACGTGCCTAAATCCAACTGGTCCAACTGAACTTTAATGAGATCAATTTAATATGAAAATCAGAATATGAGCACAATTGAAAACTGAAACTTTAAACTTTAACTTTATGGTTTACGCTGCAGCATTAAAACCAATCCAAAACTTAAACTGAAGTGTTCGAAACCACGAACAAACTGAAAAATTAAAAACTCCCACTAAACTGATACATCATCAGACAATAAAACACCCATTTGAGCAACATGCTCAAGAAAGACCTTGGGTGGCAAACCCTTAGTAAAGGGATCCGCAATATTGGAGTCTGTCCTTATGTGCTCTACAGAAATCTGACCATTCTGAATTCTTTCTCTAACAACAAGATACTTGATCTCTATGTGTTTAGACTTAGAGGAACTTCTGTTATTGTTAGAGAATTCCACGGCAGCTGAATTGTCACAAAATAACCTAAGTGGTCTTTCAATACCATCGACAATTCGTAAGCCCGTGACTAAATTTCGCAGCCATATTGCATGATTGGATGTCTCAAAACATGCTATGTATTCAGCAGCCATTGTTGAAGTTGCTATTAGTGTCTGCTTGACACTTTTCCAAGATATAGCTCCTCCGGCAAGTGTGTAAGCATAGCCTGAAGTGGATCTAAAATTATCTGGACATCCACTGTAGTCGGAGTCGGAATACCCAATGATCTCTAACTGATCCGACCTTCGATAAGTGAGCATATGATTTGTAGTTCCAAGAAAAATCCGCATGACCCTTTTGGCTGCTCCCCAATGTTCCATACCGGGATTACTTAAGTATCTGCCTAAAACTCCAACAATGAACGCAATATCTGGACGCGTACATATCTGAGCATACATTAGACTTCCCACAGCAGAAGCATAGGGAATCTTTTGCATTTTCTTTCTTTCGAAAGAGTTCTTGGGGCATTGATTGAGACTGAACTTGTCTCCCTTAGAAACTGGAGTAGCACAGGGCTTGCAATCCTGTATCCCAAATCTTTTAAGGATTTTTTTGATATAGCTCTTTTGTGACAACTGTAATATATCTCGAGAGCGATCTCGAAATATCTGTATACCTAATACAAAAGAGGCGTCGCCAAGATCTCTCATCTCAAAATGATCTGAAAGAAATTTCTTGGTTTCGTGCAATAAGCCTATATCATTGCAGGCAAGCAGTATGTCATTAACATACAAAACCAGAAAAAATATGTCTACTCCCACAGAACTTATGATATACACAATCATCCACTAAATTCACCTCAAAACCAAAAGAGATGATCACTTGATGGAATTTGCGATACCATTGACGGGAAGCTTGTTTGAGTCCATAGATGGATTTATTTAGTTTGCACACCATCTCCTTTGAATGTTTAGAAACAAAGTTTTCAGGTTGCATCATATATATTGTTTCATCAATGTCTCCATTGAGAAACGCTGTCTTAACATCCATCTGATGAAGCTCAAGATCAAAATGAGCCACTAATGCCATTATGGTCCTAAAAGAGTCTTTCGATGATACTGGAGAGAAAGTCTCTGTATAGTCGATGCCTTCCTTTTGAGTAAATCCTTTTGCAACAAGACGTGCCTTATATCTTTCCACATTACCTTTTGAATCCCGTTTGGTTTTAAATATCCATTTGCAACCAATGGGTTTCACACCTTCAGGTAATGGGACAAGATCCCAAACGTCATTGTCTTTCATTGACTTGATTTCCTCATTCATGGCATCTATCCACTTTTGAGAGTTGGAACTTTCAATGGCCTGGTGAAAGTTGATTGGATCATCTCCCACCATTTCATTGGCTTCTTCATGTTCCATGAGAAACACTATATAGTAATGCGGAATAGCATTTCTCCTTTCTCTAGTGGATCTTCTTAATGGCATTTGTTCTTGAGGCTGTTGAGTTTGTTCTTCATGATTTTGTTCTTGATGAGGGAAATCATCGACATTGTCTTGTAATTCTTGAACAACATCAAGAATTACAACCGTAGGAAGAGAAACTGATTCCTCTTCAAGGACAAAGTCATTAACCTTATCTTCCCCTCCAAACTCAATATCCTCAAAGAATTGGGCATTTCCCGTCTCAAAGAAGGATCTGCTTTTGGGATCATAGAATTTGAATCCCCTAGACCTTTCAGCGTATCCAACAAAATAGCAACTTATGGTTCTTGAATCCAGTTTTCTTTCATTAAGCTTATAAGGCCTAGCTTCAGCTGGACAACCCCAAACATGAAAGTGCCTAATACTGGGTTTTCTGCCAGTCCATAGTTCATAAGGGGTTTTAACAGTTGCTTTAGTTGGAACTATGTTAAGTATATAGGTTGCAGTCTTTAGTGCTTCACCCCAGAGTGTATTCGGTGAAGAAGTACGACTTATCATACTTCTTACCATATCTTTAATTGTCCTATTTTGCCTTTCAGCAACACCATTCATAGTAGGACTACCAGGCATGGTGTACTGTGGGACAATGCCACACTCATCGAGGAATTTAGCAAATGGGCCCGGACGTTGTTCACCTGATCCATCATATCTACCGTAGTATTCACCACCACGATCAGATCTGACAGCCTTAATGCTTTTTCCAAGCTGATTTTTAACTTCAGCCTTAAAGCTTTTGAACACGTGTAGGGCTTGTGACTTCTCATGAATGAGATAAAGGTAACCATATCGTGAAAAATCATCTATGAACGTGATAAAATATGTTTGACCATTCCAAGAAGCCGTAGGGAATGGCCCACAAATATCTGTATGTATCAGTTCTAAGACATCTTTAGATCTTTCAGCCTCAAATCTCCTTTTGTCTGTCTGTTTTCCCTTAATGCACTCAACACAGATTTGAGAATCTGTAGAGTCCAATGGATCAAGAATTCCATCTGACACAAGTCATTCAATTCTCTGTCTAGAGATGTGACCTAAGCGCTTATGCCAAAGAGTAATGGAATTCTCATTGATTAATTTGCGTTTAGTACCACGTGTATCCACATGCAAGGTTTCATTGTATGAAACAATAGTATCAAGCAAATAAAGGTTATCATTACTAATTAAAGAGTCAGTTCCAACCTGCTTTGAATTAAATGAAAGACTAACTTTATTGTTTCCAAGAAGACAAAAGTAACCTGATTTGTCCAATAAAAAAACAGAAATTAAATTCCGTCTAAATGACGGAACAACATAAGTGTCTTCCAAATCCAAATAAAAACCAGTCTTTAATAACAACCTAAATGTGCCTATTGCCTCAACTTCAGCCGTATCGCCATTCCCCACATAGATGATTCTTTCAGCATCAATTGGTTTGCGATAATGGAGGCAACCCTGCAAAGACACACTTATGTGAGCAGTAGCACCGGAATCTACCCACCAAGTATGTCTTGGTACTGAAACCAAATTAACCTCAGAACAAACATTAACAATGACCATACCTTTCTTGGCACGCCAAGCATGATATTTGGTGCATTGTTTCTTTTGATGAGAAGTGTCACGACAGAAGAAACAAGAGGATTCCTTAGTCTGTTTCTTTTGTGGTGCTGCAACTGCAACTTCCTTATCCTTCTTTTTCCTTTTGTTCTTGTTATTCTGTTTAGAGGTTGTTGCCAAATGAGCACTCAGTCTTTTCTTGCTTCAATCTTTCCTCTTCTTGCACACAGTGAGAAATGAGTTCGTTAAGATCCCATTTTTCCTTTTGGCAGTTGTAACTGACTTTAAACTACCCAAACTGTGCAGGAAGGGAAATAAGTACCAAATGCACCAACAAGTCATCAGACAAGTCTAACTTCAGTGCCTTTAATTTTGAAGCAATAGTAGACATCTGCAAAATGTACTCCCTTATGTTCCCAGAACTCTTATACCTCATGGAAACAAGTTTACTCAAGAGAGTGCTTGTTTCCCCTTTATCACTTTTAACAAAAGACTTTTCGAGTTCTTGCAGGAACAAATTGGCATTGTTTTCCTCATGAACAGTGCCCCTAAAGGTTTCCGGAATTGACCGCGTCATGATCATTAGACTCATGCGATTTGATCGCTCCCACCGCTCCATGTTCCTTCTTTCCTCAGAGGAACTAGTATCCGTAAGAGCAGGGGGCAATCAGATCGAAGCGCAAGGTCTAGATCCATGCAACCAAGAACTATCAGAACATTGTCCTTCCAATTCTTGAAATTTGCACCATTAAGTGTTGGAATAGAATTAACATTGGCAGAAATAATTGCAGCAGAATCAACTGGAAAAATAAAATAACAAACATAAGCTCACACTAAGAAAAATATGACGAAATTTAAATTGACATCCCCATCACAAGATATCTAGTGCAACATTGGGTTTAGTCTTTGGACAGAAACATCAATTTGCAAGTGATACTCTTGTTGCAGTAATCAAATATTGACAATACACTCCTGCCAAATAATAAGCCTTCCTTTGGGCCGACTTATTATTCACATGGAAAAACCTAATATTGTCACATATTTATTACCGCAAGTATGTTTTAATTTCGGCCAAGTGAGGACCTTCCTTTGGGCCGATCGTCACCCGCATGATATTAAAACACACACAATCACCTTGGTAATTTAAAATTGATCATCAAACACAAAAGATGTTACTTTGGCAACTTTTTATGTCATCTAATCAACCAAAATATACTAGGTGTTATAAACCTTATATTTTATGTCAAAATAAATAAATCATATTATCTGTAATCCCAAAATCTGAACTAATTAAAGTTTTGAAAAATTTTTGCAACCAAATAAAATTTTTCCAAACTTAAATAGTTCAAAATATGATTTCTTTTAACTTTAGGGTTAAAATTACAATTTCCTAAAAGTTTACAGGCCAATATGTAAGTTCTATAGTCTTTTAGGGCCAAATAAGAAATCATAATAAATTTCGAACCTAAATGAATTAAAACAAAGTCTGCAGGAATGATTTATAGAACTTATTAACTTGAGGGGCTGAAATTGCAATTTTCTTAAAAAATTAAACAAAACCCTAAAATGTTTTTCTACTTCGTCTTCTTCAAACAAAACCCAGCAGCCGCCGCCTTGCCTAACACCCGCCGCCGCCCGCTGCAACACCCGCCACCACCGCTCGCGTTCACCACCCACGTCGACGTCTTCACCGCCACCACCTCGAGACCTTCACCGCAAAACCGAAAGCGGCGAAGAAGATGATGGCGAAACCGAGGACCGAAAAACGCGAGGTGAAGGCCACTGATCGGAGAAGCAAAGATCGACAAACGATGAAGGCCGACCTTTCCGGTTCTCGGAGGACAGTGACGCAGGCGAATGAGCGGCCATTCAAGGCGGAACCAAAAGCCTGAGAACGGCGAGCCTCCGAAGCGACAACCAGAAACACCCGAAGTCTGCAGCCGGAACCAAAACCTTGACGGAAGACGGCGAACGGGAAGCCAAATCCGAACCAAAACCGGATGTTCGGTGCTTGAAGAAGAACCACAAATTTTCAGCGACAAAACTTAGATCCACAAAGCTTGAACCCAAAGCAGTAACCTTGTTCTCAAGAAATTTCCGGCGACAACGTTAATTTATTGCGGCCATCCAAAAAACAAAAAACTTGATCATGAATGCGTAAACTTTAAAACCGAATTAAAGTTTGCAACTTTATTATCATGGCAATCAAAAAACAGTCGAACACAAATTTCAAACCAAATATTTACTTGTAATGAAATTAATTCACGCAAACCAAAAAAAAATTTATCGATCAATTTCAAATAAACCAAATATGAAATTAAGATGGATAT
This sequence comes from Knoxia roxburghii, assembly GCA_030378225.1. NCBI lineage: Eukaryota > Viridiplantae > Streptophyta > Magnoliopsida > Gentianales > Rubiaceae > Knoxia > Knoxia roxburghii. The sequence continues at coordinate 33,993,694 of CM059420.1, read as the reverse complement.
AATTTAATTGATTCCTAAATAATTGATATGAAGGTGGCTCTGATACCACTTGTAAGGAAATTAATTCCTAAGAACATTAAACCTTCAATCAATTATTGGGATAAACTGAAGCGGAAGCGTATCTTGATCCATAGCGAATAATTGATAGATCAAGTAACTGAACTGACGGTTGAATTAATCTCGTGATGAATCCCGACAATGGTCTTCCAGGTGATTATCAGCCTCCAGAGAGGTAGTTTCCCTAGTATTTTTTCTTATTGATGGGGAATAAGAAAAACAGAAAGTCTTGATTCACCCGGAGACCATAACCTTTATTTATAATATCAGGGTTTCCTAAATTACAGTTTCACCCATCGCAAAAAAGTAATTATAGGAATATACCGGTTTCTGCACAATAAAATTCCATACTTAAAAGATACTTACGCCTTATTAAACTTAATTGATCACTTTAATTAGGCGTAACTATATAGACAACACATTAATGTACTATAACCATATTTATATATTAATGTTAAGTCCAAAACCTTACACTGTGATGCCTGGAATCTGGTTTTGATGACATCTAATGGACAACAAGATATCCAGCTAGCAACACCAGCAAGGCTACCTGCTACAAGCATGGTTCTGAAGGTCTCCTGGCCATTCTATAGCCATAGAAAGAAAGTTTTACAATAGCAGCCCCAAGGCCACAGATTTTACTTATTGATCAACCAACGGAATGCTCACAAGACCAGCCTTTATAAGGTTTTTCACTTAATTTTAAAATTCACAATCACTTCAGTAATCAACCCACATTTCTTGCATACACAGAAGAACATCATAAACAATAAGGTTCTGTTTGCAAAAGAATTACAAGAACCTGTAATAGTTTAAAAGGTACTTAAATTAAAATTTGCTGGAAACATTTTTATGGATCAATGTAAGGTGTACCGATTACTACTGCAACACAAAATTTTCAGTTGCATTGCTTTTTTTTTAATATGTAACTCTCTAAATCCATAAACCCCTAATTATAGGCATTCACAGAAACGGCATGAAATTCCCACTGAATTGAGTTTCAAATCAACTCTGTAGGTAGTTCAATAAAACTGAGACATTCAAAACAATAATTAAAAAAAAAAAAAAAACTAGCCCAGTTAATTTTCCAATTAGGCAAGCAAATTTAGACATCCCAAAATTGCCCCAAATCACCTAAGAGGTCATCTAAAGATTGTGGCTAAACAAACAAAAATATCCAAATTCCTGTCACTGTATATAAGGACCATAATACTTACCAAGCCAATAGTGAAAGCACAGTTGGTGATTTCATATAAGGAATCCGATTTTTTGCAAACCGGAATTGTACCATCTCCAGGTGTAAGATGATGAGGAGGTAGGTGATGACGTAGAGTCTGCTGGGCCGCCAATACAGCATAAGATGCTGTTGTTGGGTCTGCACCGGGGATGACTGAGCAAGAAGGAGGAACATGGCCGCGGGCATGCTCTAAGACGTTATCGGTTTATCCCCCATTGAATTCAGAATTCGGAGTTAACTAGGAAGAATAAGTTGGAAGTTTTGAGAGAGAGATTGGGGATTGAGTTATTGCGGAGATGATGAATTGTGAGCGATAAAATTAGTTATGGCGTATTTCTTGATAATGATTTTGCGGATGCCTGCCAATTAGGGGTGTAAATCGGCCGGTTTGAAGGCTAAAGTACCGGCCAAACCAATAACTACGGTTTGACAAATTTTCAAACCAAGTCGGCCAAATAAATATGCCAAACCAAGTCGGTCAAACCATATTTAGACGGTTTGGTTCGGCCGGTTTGGACGGTTTCAAACAAATTTACGTTTTATTTCAAAAAAATAAGTACACACAAATACAATAACTGGAGCTTCTATATTTTGTAAAACATCAATGGAAACTATCATTTGAAAGTGGTAACTACCCAGCCAGTCAATGAAAATATATCCGAATAGACTATCAAAAGGGGATTTATGGATCGTATCATAAAAATGAAAAGTTATGTCCAATTTGAATCGATCTCAGGCGATCCCCCATTACTGCTACTTTGAGCAGTAATGACAAGGGATGACATGATTCGAACCCGTGACATTTTGTACCCAAAACAAGACTTCACAAAAATAATTGATTTCTTTTATATTCTTGATCTGATATCTATAGTCTGTTGATCAGATGTCTAGTATTCGCTGATCTGATGTCTATATAATTCTGATGTGATCTCCCTTGTTAAGTATGTTTTAGTTCTACTGTATGATTTCTTTTATATTCTTGATCTGATATCTATTGTCTGTTGATCTGATGTCAAGTATTCGCTGATCTGATGTCTATATAATCCTGATGTGATCTCCCTTGTTAAGTATGTTTTAGTTCTACTGTATGATTTCTTTTATATTCTTGATCTGATATCTATTGTCTGTTGATCTGATGTCAAGTATTCGCTGATCTGATGTCTATATAATCCTGATGTGATCTCCCTTGTTAAGTATGTTTTAGTTCTACTGTATGATTTCTTTTATATTCTTGATCTGATATCTATTGTCTGTTGATCTGATGTCAAGTATTCGCTGATTTGATGTCTATATAATCCTGATGTGATCTCCCTTGTTAAGTATGTTTTAGTTCTACTGTATGATTTCTTTTATATTCTTGATCTGATATCTATTGTCTGTTGATCTGATGTCAAGTATTCGCTGATCTGATGTCTATATAATCCTGATGTGATCTCCCTTGTTAAATATGTTTTAGTTCTACTGTATGATTTCTTTTATATTCTTGATCTGATATCTATTGTCTGTTGATCTGATGTCAAGTATTCGCTGATCTGATGTCTATATAATCCTGATGTGATCTCCCTTGTTAATTATGTTTTAGTTCTACTGTATGATTTCTTTTATATTCTTGATCTGATATCTATTGTCTGTTGATCTGATGTCAGTATTCGCTGATCTGATGTCTATATAATCCTGGTCTGATCTCTCTTGTTAAGTATATTTTAGTTCTATTGTATGATTTCTTTTATATTCTTGATCTGATATCTATAGTCTGTTGATCTGATGTCAAGTATTCGCTGATCTGATGTCTATATAATCCTGATGTGATTTCCCTTGTTAAGTATGTTTTAGTTCTACTGTATGATTTCTTTTATATTATTGATCTGATATCTATAGTCTGTTGATCTGATGTCAGTATTCGCTGATCTGATGTCTATATAATCCTGGTCTGATCTCTCTTGTTAAGTATATTTTAGTTCTATTGTATGATTTCTTTTATATTATTGATCTGATATCTATAGTCTGTTGATCTGATGTCAAGTATTCGCTGATCTGATGTCTATATAATCCTGATGTGATTTCCCTTGTTAAGTATGTTTTAGTTCTACTGTATGATTTCTTTTATATTATTGATCTGATATCTATAGTCTGTTGATCTGATGTCAAGTATTCGCTGTTCTGATGTCTATATAATCCTGATGTGATATATTTATTAAATATATTTATTATATATATTAAATTAAAAATGGCCGGTCCGGCCGAAGTGGCCGGTTTTATTATTGAAACCATCGGCCGAACCGTATCTATCGGTTTGAAAATTTTTAAACCGACAAGTAATTATATATATATATATATTGAGACCGGCCAAACCGATAAAACTTGACCGGTTTGGCCGGTTTGGTCGGTTTCGGCCGCACCACTTTCACCCCTACTGTCAATGGGTTTGGAAGAAGATGATGAAACAGAGAAGAAGAAGAATGAAATTAGTGAGCCAAGTGAACCGATAATGTTGGCGAGCCGTAAAAATAAATAGAACGACACCGTTTTCAATTGGAACAGGACATGAACAGAAATTTTGTAACATAGGATCCGGAGTGCTCATTTCTACACATGACAACGTGCAATATAGTCCTAGGACTAACATATAACTATTGTGAAATATAAAGAAAAATGACTAATTTTGAAACATACAAATAGTTAGAAACTAAGTTTGAATGGGGTTTATAGTTAAAGGAACAAAAGTGGATTTTCTCTTAAAAAATACAGAAAGAAAATATTAAATTATCAAATAATTTAAAATGGAAGAAGTATATATATCAGTGCAAAAAAAAAAATGACATAATTAATAATTTTGATTAAGCAAGATTGAAAAATAAATATTTCTTTGATATTCTTTTAATAAAGAAAAAATTAAAATTAAAATAATGATTTTAAGTGAAACGAATGAAAAATAATAAAATTGGTGAAAAGATCATTATACTGTGAATCAAGAAAATAGAATTTTGTATTTTTTTATTTTCTTTTTGGTTAAAAAAAGAATGTGATAGCGTAGATAACTCGAATTGAAAACTTATTATCTTAGGGGTGCGTTTGATGCAAGACAAAGACAACGAGACAAAGACAAAATAATTCTGATTGCTACATTTTTTGTTAGTAAATTAAATGCAAATACAATCATATTACTTTAATAAAATGATCAAATTCTTTTAATGAATTTTCTGCTAATTTACTAAACAAGTCAAAGGCGATCAGATTCTTTTAATAATTATTGAGTTAATAAAATTTCGATTGTTTAATTGCTTTTGCCTTGCTTCAAATGCACCCTAGTACGAAGTCCCAACCATTACCCTACCACATTTTTTAAAATTTGTACTTTTTTTACACTTATTATTATTACTATTTGCATATTTTACACTTTAAAGAAAAATTCATTTTCTTGCTAAATTGACCAAATCCCGACGGTATTGTTCATTTTACTTTCTCTAGTAGTGCGTGTCTCGTGCCGACGTTAAACCAAAATGCAGCTCGCCATATCCAGAAATTTGGATTCTTCACCATCGAGATCCTTGATATTTTTTACTTTTACCTATGCATATCTGACAAAGCCCTCAAAATCTTTTAAAGGTTTTGCCAAATTTTGCAAATTAAGTGCGCCATCTAACAACTCGGTCCTCTGTAATTACCTCAATGATCCATCTCCAGACGTATACCAATCTACTAAAATGATTGCTGAACTCGTTGAAATTCGTAGATTAGATGAAGCCTTAGAGGTGTTTGGTAAAATGCCTGTGAAGGATATCGTGGCGTGGAATTTGATGTTGAAGGGTTGTTTACGTTTTGGACAACTAGAGACGAGTTTGAAACTTTTTGATGAGATGCCCGAAAGGAATGTGATTTCATGGACTACTTTGGTAAATGGGTTGTTGAGATATGGAAGAGTTGAAGAGGCGGAGAGGTTGTTTTGGGGGATGCCTGTGAAGGATACAGCAGCCTGGAATGCAATGATTTATGGGTATTTTGAGAATGGTAGAGTGGAGGATGCAATGAAGTTGTTCGCCATGGTTCCTTGTAAGAATGTTATCACATGGACTTGTATGATTAGTGGATTTGATCAGCATGGGAGGAGTGATGAGGCTAGGCAGATTTTTGTAGAGATGATGAGATTTGGTTTAGTTCCCACTTCGAGTAGTTTTTCAAGTGTGATCACAGCCTGTGCCAAAGTGTTAGACTTATCATTAGGCCTTCAAATTCATGGGCATATAGTTAAGTTAGGCGGCCTGTTTGATCCATATGTTAGCGCTTCACTTATCACGTTCTATGCAAATTGCAAGCAATTGAAAGATTCTTGTCAAGTTTTTAGTGAAAGGCTGCATATGAATGTTGCTGTGTGGACATCTCTTATGACAGGATATGGTTCAAATAATAAGCATGAAGAGGCATTAACCGTTATGAGGACCATGTTTAGAAATGGAATTCTTCCCAATCAATCTTCCTTCACCAGTGCCTTAAACTCGTGTTGTGAGATGGAGTTCATTGATCTTGGAAAAGAAATACAAGGTGCAGCGGTCAAGCTTGGATTGGACACTGATTCTTTTGCGGGCAATGCTCTTGTTGTGCTGTATTATACGTGTGGTCTTTTGAGTTATGGAATAGACGTATTCAAAGAAATTACATACAAGAACATAGTATCTTGGAATTCTGTAATTGTTGGTTGTGCTAAACATGGATATGGCAAGTGGGCACTGGCCCTTTTCTGTCAAATGGTACATGCAGGAATCAAGCCGGATGATATCACATTTACGGGTTTACTTTCTGCTTGTAGTCATTCTGGTATGCTTCAGAAGGGGAGACATATCTTTAAGTACCTACAGCAAAGTAAACAAATTGAAGTGAAGCTTGAGCATTATGGCTGCATGTTGGATATACTATGCCGATGCGGAGAACTGGAAGAGGCAGAGATTTTAATCAGAAACATGCCCATGAGAGCAAATATGTCAATGTGGCTCTCTCTCCTAAATGGTTGCAGGAAACATTCCAATATTGATATAGCTGAAAGAGTTGCAAAGGATACTTTAAGTGTGGATCCCCATTGTAGCTCTGTTCATATATTGCTGTCAAATATGTATGCAGCAGCTGGCAGATGGAATGATGTTGCAAGAATTAGAATACAGATGAAAAAGAGCGGAACCATCAAAGCACCAGGAATCAGTTGGGTTACTCAAAAGGGATTGAGGCACGAATTTGTCTGCGGCGGTAGATCACACCCTCTGAGCAGCAAAATATATGAGAAGTTGGAGTGGTTAGGGAAAAAGTTGAAGGAATTTGGGTATGTCCCAGATGGAAGATTTGCTTTACATGATGTAGAAGATGAACAAAAGGAAGCAGCATTGTCCTTTCATAGTGAGAGGCTAGCTATTTGCTTTGCACTAATTAGTAATGCAGGGGGTGGATCTATAACAGTTATGAAGAATCTGCGAGTGTGCGAGGATTGCCACTCTGCCATCAAGCTCATAGCGAAAATTGTTGACCGTGAAATTATTGTGAGAGATTCTAGTCGATTCCATCATTTCAGGGATGGTTTCTGCTCCTGCAAGGACTATTGGTAGTGGGATGATTGATGAGCATAATTGCCAATCAAATTATACCATTACTAGCCGGAGAACACGCGAATGGATCACACCTCATATCTGATTCAAACCGTTTTGATCAGTTTCGATTTGGATTGGTTCATATTGGGTTGTGTTGACGGACCATTTGTAACATTTGCTCCTTTTTCTTTTAGTAAAATAAGGGGTCGTTTGGTACAATTGGGTGGAATCGGAATCAGAATGAGTATGATAGAAGTGACAATGAGCATGTATTTAGTTGTCTGGAATCATTACCATTTTTGATATTTGGTTTGCTGAAAGAATTAGAATGAGAATGTAATAAAATATAATTATAATATATAAATATTATTTATTATAAAAATAATAAATTTGTTCTTTATAGGTGCGCAAATAAGCAACCAAAATAATTGCGCATTTAGTCGCGTGGAATAAAACCAGGGGGTGGTCAGGTTTTTAGTATTTAGAAATGAAACTCATTCCCTTATTCTCATACCTCAAACCAAACCTTATAAATCATTATGATTTCGATTCTCTAATTTCAAACCCTCAAACCAAATGCTCCCTAATAGTTTTATTTGTTTAACTAAAATTAATATAAAAATATGACTATTATTTTTATGATGAATGTGATATTTCTTTTTAGTTTAAACGTATAAATAGTATAAATTTTTTAAAAAAGTATACAAAAAATAGTTTTGAAAGGCCCTAAAAAAAAGTTTAGATCAATTCGGATCAGTTTGGATCGATCCCAGCTGATCTAGTTCGCTCTAAAACAAAACTGCTCTAACAAAGACCTGCCCCGAACCAATCCAAATAGTTTTGGCCGGATCAGTTCGTTACAGATCATCAATTTTGCTCAGCCTTGAATAAGGGCAAATTTCTGCTCAGCTAGATTAATTTGGGACATATAATCAATTTTGCTCAGTCTTGAACAAGGGTAATTTATATGGTACATCTAGCGCAAATTATATCATACTCCTAGGAGTAAACCGGGCGGTTTACTCCTAGCTGGTTTATGTTTAAAAAACCCGGTTAATGAGCCCAACTGGATACAAAACGGCTGAACTTGTTCTCTTCTTCTTCTTCTTCTTCTTCCTCTTTTACCGTCGGCCACCCCACTTCAAACCACCGATCATCACCGCCATCACCGTTCCACCTCCCTCCTTCACTGATTTTCCTCACCCAGAATTCCATTGAGCTTCTCCTAGCTGGGATTTCATTTTCTTAGTCTGATTTTTGGTGGATCATCTAACCCACCTCCCGGTTCCTTCTTCGAGCTCCGGGAGGCCCAGTTCGGACGGCGACTTGCGGTGGCTCTCCAGTGATTTCTGGCGACCGAAGTCAACTCCCTAAGCTTCCTTCAAGCCTTTAGAAGCTCCAACTCCAGCTCAATCAAAGTGGGTCTTCACTCTCTGATTTTGGGCCTTGGATTGTCTTCATCGGGTCTTCACTCCGGCGAAGTTTTCGACGAATCCAGCAGTGGCCGACCGACCCTCTCGCCTCTTTTTAGCTCTTTGAAACCTTTGCTGCAGTTCCGGACCTCAAACTCTACAATTCTGTTTTTGGGTCACATAGCAAGGGGGTCTTCGGACAGTGGTAAGGAAACCAAGAATCTAAACCTAATCCATTGGTTATCACTTGGCAGCAGGGTGCTAGTTGTTTGATAAACTGAAGTCAGTTTATCAAACAACTGAGGGTTCTGAACTACTTATGTAAACTGAGGGTGCTGAACTACTTATGTAAACTGAGGGTTCTGAACTACTTATGTAAACTGAGGGTGCTGAACTACTTATGTAAACTGAGGGGTCTGAACTACTTATGTAAACTGAGGGTTCTGAACTACTTAAGTAAACTGAGGGTTCTTAACTATTTATGTAAACTGAGGGTTCTGAACTACTTATGTAAACTGAGGGTTCTGAACTACTTAAGTAAACTGAGGGTTCTGAACTACTTATGTAAACTGAGGATTCTGAAATACTTATGTAAACTGAGGGTGCTGAACTACTTATGTAAACTGAGAGTTCTGAACTACTTATGTAAACTGAGGGTTCCGAACTACTTAAGTAAACTGAGGGTTCTGAACTACTTATGTAAACTGAGGGTTCTGAACTACTTATGTAAACTGAGGGTTCTGATCTCGTTATGTAAACTGAGGGTTCTGAAACTACTTATGTAAACTGAGGGTTCTGAACTATTTATGTAAACTGAGGGTTCTGAACTACTTATGTAAACTGAAGGTTCTGAACTACTTATGTAAACTGAGGGTTCTGAACTACTTATGTAAACTGAGGGTTCTGAACTACTTATGTAAACTGAGAGTTCTGAACTACTTATGTAAACTGAGGGTTCTGAACTACTTATGTAAACTGAGGGTTCTGACATGGTGCTAGTTGAAGTGGACCTCATTTTTTGCCCTTTTTTTTTTTTTTTTTTTTGCTAGGAGTAGAAGTGTATTTTTACTCCTAGGAGTAGGATATACCAACTGGTACATCTAGGAGTACTAGTAGCATAGTACTCATAGCAAATTTTCTATACAAATTGGCAATTAATGATGTGTTCCCCACTTTCCAAAACCTCTTCCCTCTCACGCGCCTTATTTCTCAGTGCAAAACCCTCAGTCGTGCTCATCATTCTTCAACCGTTTCTACTGCAATAATTAGCCTTTTTCTTTTTTTTTTTTTACTTTGAGAATTGTCCAATTAATTATGGTGTCTGCTCCTCATCTTCATGTGTGTATTAATTTTTTTCCTGCTCTGCGTTATTTCACTCTCGCTTGAGCCGTGTTTTGATGGAAACTATGATGAAGTTGATGGAATATCGATATTTTTCATCTATTTAGTTAAGATCCATAGTTTTTGCTTATTTCTTCTCCCTTTTGTTGCTCTTTCCATATGGATATAATCCCTTTGCTTCTTCAATATAACGGTTTAAGTGATTGCAACAATGAGAAAAATCGTCTTAATATTATTGTCATATGTGATGGTGAGTTTTTTTTTTTTTTTTCCAATTTTGTTGTTGGAGTCTCTTGGGGGTTTTGTTTTGATGGTGTTGGTTTTGTGGAACTTCTGATTTTTTTCTTTTTCCTGAACATCTTGGCAAGCAGTGACGGTTTCGTTAATGATCGTGGGCAACCGTTTCTTCCTCCACATGCGTGAAGGTTTTTCTTCCTCCTCTAGCGAGACGGTTTTTCTCTCTCATTTGTCGCTTCCGACGTCTTTTGCTCTTCTTGATAGTGGACAAAACATGATGGAATTTCTTTGGAATATGATGGAATTTTGTTTTGAAAAACTTGATCATCTTTAGTAATTTATATTGTTATATTCTGAATCTGATGAAAAGTTCGATAAGTGATGGAATTTCATTTAGTTATGATATTTATGATTGATGGAATTTTGTATTGAAAAGCTGGATCGTGTTTAGTAATTTATATATATATATATATATTTGTCTTCTGAATTAGATGGAAAGTCCAAAAAAGTGATCAAATATAACACCAGATTGAAACATAGTGATTCTAACTCATGAATGGCAGAGATGCCTACACGAATGATAAGATTGATGAATAAGATTAACCAAATTTGTTATCCAAATGATAAGATTAACCAAGATGGATAAGATTAACCAAATAGTAGTTTCCATCAAATAAATAATCAGTCTCTATCAAACATATCTTCAATCAAAATTTTTTTAGATTCTATCATTCTTTCCAAACAAACTAAAACTTTTCATCAAGTACCGAAAATATAATATTTCCCAAAATTTTCATATAAACAATATTCCATCAAAAGTATGAAAATGTACATTTTTAGGTTCCATCAAGAAAAAGAAAAATTATCACATTTCAAAACATATTTTGCAGCATGAACAAGCAGTTCAGTCCATCAAGTTTCAAAGTCATCATCGAAATCTTCTACCTGAATTTGCTTTCTTTTGGCTGCAAGCACAATTTCAAATCAATTAATAACATAATGAAATAGTTCAAATTTGTTTGTCATCACATTCATACACAGTTTCTGTCACATTCATACACAATTTTCATCACATTCAGACACAGTTTCCTTGATATTCAACATCAGTTTCTGACGTGACTCCAAAATATACCTTTTCATGACCAAAATTCATGCACATTTAGCTTACTTTTAGTTGATTTTCAATGATTATGATATCTTTTATGAGCTTTCAATGCATTTATAGTTGGATGTGCATGATTTTGTAGTAAGGAGGCATATTGGAGATTTTGGATAAAACTTAAAGACTTTGCTGAAAAAAGCAATAAATCACGCAAGATTGAAGCTTAAAAAGAAGAATTTGGAAAGAGCGTGAAAAGACGAAGATTTTGAGACCGGCGTCCACTGGGCACTGGCGCTTGTTCATCGCTAACCTCGGCGTCCACATGATGCCAATGCCTGATCGTCGCTGACCTCGGCGTCCACTCGGCGCCACCGCCTTGTCATCGCCTGGGAATCACTGCTGAGAATTCCAAATTTGCCCTTGGCGTGACTCAACTTATGTAATTCCAATTTTAGCCCTCTGGAACCTTTCTTAATGGCCAATGTCCCTTGTAAAGACACACACTATTACACCTTAGTAGGTTTTTGATAGTTTTAGAAAGAGTAACTTAGGGAGGAAGAAACACGCATTTCTCACCTTTTCACACACACCCACACATACACTATGAATTCTCTTAGAACAACTATGTTCAAAGTAGATTTCTAGGGAAATCTATGTGATAGAGGGTAGTGGATTTCCATGTGATGTAGACTAAATCCAAGGATTCAATGTAAAGAAGTGCATTCTATAGGTGGAAGTTCAAGGGATTTGTTGATTTCTTTTCATATGTTAAGAAAGACTTCACCTTCTCTTATGAATCAAATCTTTTCATTATGCAATTATCATTTCCATGTGGATTTGCTCTTATCTATGGTTATTCATGAATATTATTAAATGGGTTTCTTGCAATTGAATTAATTCTATATCTTTTCATGTGGATTTTGTCTTGTTGGTGGAATATATGTTGAATATACTCCATTTAAGGGAATAATTGTTTATGTTATCTTATGAGAGAATTTGGTGTAGTCAATTGAGATTTCTTGTGTTGCAAGCTTAGTTGATTTTATGCTATTTGTGATTAGAAGTTTATGTCACCAATTCTCCCTGTGTATTTGGTTTAGAGGATTGATAACAGGTAGGATTGACGACCCTATTCTATTATTATCTATTATGGTCCTTATAAGAATGCAAATAGAGGTATTATTCATTTGATTAGTAAGTTGCTTGACTTCTATTTATAATAGCTCCCTTGATCTAGTTGTGGTTTGATTTTCCCGCCTTTATCCATTTATTATCTTTTTCTTTTGTTTTTAGTATTTGCATGTTTACTTGAAATCACGCATCTACCCCTTTGTTTTTGTATTTACTTAGGCTAAAAACTAATAGAACCTTGGTAAGTAAGGACTAGAACCCAACACTCTTATCAAGCAAGACAACAATTCGTATGGGAACGAAACCTTAAGTACTATAGTTTTGGTATTTTTGTTTTTTTTGTTTATAAATTTATTTTGCTTGTTCGCCCTTAACTTATACAATGACAAAAATGCGTCAAAATTGGCGCCGTCGACGATGATTGTTTATTTTGATTTATTATTGTTGTTGGTAGTTTTGAGGTTTACTTGTTTTTGTGTTTTTGGTAGTTTTTAGTAGGTTTTGAGTGTTTTTAAGTAATCTTTTGAGTGGAGTAGTTTATCTATTGTACATATCCTTTTTTTTTTTTTTTTTAGTTTGATTTTAATAGTTTTTCTTTTGTTTTTAGGTACTTAGTTACTTGGAGCAATGACACAACAAATTCGGGCTAATCCTAAGACATATGAGCAAAGGTTTTATAGATCTTGTAATATAACGTTTCAAAGATCTAGTCAAGAGGAATCGAGGACGCTCAATGGTTTACTTGGGCAAAATATGGAGTTTCAATATTTTTGTAGATGTGAACATTGTCAAGTAAATCATGGAGGGAATTCAAGGTATTATGATCCTAGGAGAAGTGAGTTTGGTGATTATATCAATGAAGGTAACTTGAGACTAGAGGAAGATATGATGGACGTGAGAAATCAATTGCAAGATTTGAGTGGTAGAGTGGGAAGAAATACAATGTCCCTTAGGAGTGTACAAGAACGTTTGGATAATTTAGAATGACAAGTGGATGCTTTAGCAAAGATTTATCAAGGTCAAAACAAAAAAGAAGTGGAGAATGAAAGACTTGATGTGACTAGTCTTACTTTGAACATTCGAAGCATACCTACCAATGGTTGTGAAGAAGAGGATTCAATGGATGATTATACACCGGAAGATAGAGAAAGAATTTATCAAGCCTTGTTGAAGCAACGTAAAGAAATATGGAAGGAAATGAGAGATAGAGGAGAATTTGATGAAGATGATGTTGCTTTTACAAAAATAAAGCAAGATGAAGGACTAAGTGAAGTTAGAATGGACATGGATGAACAAATGGAAAAAGAACTTGAGTTCAATTTGGTCATTAAAGGAAATGAGGAGTGATACTAATGACACTCCTAAGGAGTGGGAAGAGTTAGAATCAAGAAGGAAAAAACATAGGTTGGAGAGAAAGTAAAGGAGAGCCAATTATAAGGCAAAGTTCAAGGAAATGGAAGAAAGCATAAAGAGGAATCATAAGGAAAGTGCATCCATTGCACATGATTCAAGGAGTTTAGAGGGATCTTGAGTTCACACCTTAAGATAAGTCTAGCCGGAGACTCTAAAGTCCAAAGCGCTTCTTGGGAGGTAACCCAAGCATTTTCAACACATTTTAGTTCATTTTATAGTTTTTAGATTTTCAAATTTTTAAATTGCTAATAAGTTATGAGTTTTGATGTGATTTTTTAGTATGATGATTTTGAACACATTCCTGTGTTGTAGGTACAAGAGTTGATGCAATTAGATGGTGCAAAAGTCAAGAGGAAGAAATTTTGCGAAGATCGAGGAAAAACAAATGGCAAAACATTCGTGCCACCAGGTTGCCGCTAGCTCCAGGCGTCCACCAAGTTCTGGAACCAGGTTTCCGCCTTGATCTAAAGGCTATATTAGCAGCGCCGATCTAACACCGCCTCAGCGCCCAGATCCCCTGTTCTGCTTTTATGTTCTAAATGAGGTACCATGGAGTTTGAAACCTCCATTTTACTTACCTAAAACTTTCAAAACTTCCATGAGCTTAATTGAGAATTATTTATACCTCCAATGCATCCAATTCATGAATACATAAGCTATACTTGTATTGTACATTTTTCCAGTTAATATATCGATTTATGTTTTGGTTAAATTTAGTTGTGCATTAATTGTCCACGTATATTATGTAGTTAGATGATGAGGTGTCTTGTGTGACACAGTAGATCTCATCATTGGTTAAAAGACATAATATATAAATGAGGTTCATAACCGAGACAGCTTTGGACAAACTGTCGGTTTAGGTTATTATGTGATTCGGATAATTGGTTTGTCTAAACTAATTGAATCATATAGATATGCCCGGGGCGTATTGAACTTGACCCATTAGGAATGATTTGTCTTGTAATGATTTAATAGACAAATTGTTATTGGTATTCTATCTCTTAATCCCTAAACTCGAGCGGGCATGAGGATTAGACATAGTCTATTTTGATCTACCAATGGGTGAGGTTAATTATGGCCAATAGTCTCGGTAGGTTGGGTGCGTGTGTTTAGTTGCTTGGTGTGCTGCTGCTTTTCGAAAGGAAACCATATACCAGTGCGTCCAGGGTGATGTTGCTCCCGAGATGAGCTAGTAAAATTTATGATACTAAACCCGGCCGGTGGACTTATGTCCGGTATAGTAAAAAGGTCGAGTGATACTAGTCTCGGAATTAAAGAAGTTAATTAATTAATTTATCAGTAAATTAATAAATTAACGAGCACTATATCTTTGATGTGGGGAGATTATGAATATAAATTAATTAAGTTGTTCCGGAAGCAATTCTGGTGTAGGATGGTAGTGTCATAATTAATCTGTTAGTGGTACGATTAATTATGTATTGGGTTATTGACAAAGGTAGATTTAATTAATTAAGTAATTAATTAATCCTTGTGTCAGTTGGTTGTGAATCATACCAGGAACTGGTTTGGGATAAGTGAATCTCTGTATCAGTTAGTTGTGAATCATACCAGAAACTAGTTTGAGATAAGTGAATCCCTATATCAGTTGGATGTGTATCAGTCCAGGAACAGGATTGAAGGAAACAGAAACCCAATAGGAAGGCCAATCCTAAACAAACTTGGGGTCTCTCTTGTAACTCTATATATAGACAAGGGATTAGCTATTCAAGATATACAATTCAAGAGATTCATAATTCAAGAATATAGAGAGAGAAAATCCTAGAGAGAGAAAACTTTGTCTCTCTAAAATTTCAGATTTTATAAGCCAAAAGGTTGGCCGAATTTTTCCTCTAAATTTGGTTGGCACGTGTGGCTTTCTCTCTCCTCCAGGAGGCACGTGTAGTACACGTTCCAGGTGCGGTGGTGCTGGAATTTTTCGGCAGGTGGATTGTGGTGATTAGCTGATCAAATTGCTAGTTAGATTACTGCCCACACAGCATAAAAGCAAAGTCTTGAGGCATACAAGAGAATCACCTGAGTGAACGCTTCAATAGGTAATTCTTATGGTTCCGCATTTATTAAAAATTTTTGTTGCGTGATAAATCGAATAAGTGCAAACCCAGATCCTGCGCAATGTTATTTTAAAACGGTTGGAATAGCAATTGTGCTAGCGTCTAGGCCTGGCCAGAGATTCTGATTCTAGAATGCATAGCACGAAAGTGAGTTTCTGGTTAGGCCCGGGCAGATAATCTTTCAGAGTTCACACCTTAAGATAAGTCTAGCCGGAGACTCTAAAGTCCAAAGCGCTTCTTGGGAGGTAACCCAAGCATTTTCAACACTTTTTAGTTCATTTTCTAGTTTTTAGATTTTCAAATTTTTAAATTGCTAATAAGTTATGAGTTTTGATGTGATTTTTTAGTATGATGATTTTGAACACATTCCTGTGTTGTAGGTACAAGAGTTGATGCAATTAGATGGTGCAAAAGTCAAGAGGAAGAAATTTTGCGAGATCGAGGAAAAACAAACAGCAAAACATTCGTGCCACCAGGTTGCCGCTAGCTGCAGGCGTCCACCAGGTTCTAGAACCAGGCTTTTGCCATGATCTAAAGGCTATATTAGTAGCGCCGACCTAACACCGCCTCAGCGCCCAGATCCCCTGTTCTGCTTTTATGTTCTAAATGAGGTACCATGGAGTTTAAAACCTCCATTTTACTTACCTAAAACTTTCAAAACTTCCATGTGAAAGTTTTTCGTAGGATCTGGGTTTGCATTTGCTCGATTTACCACGCAACAAAAATTTCTATTAAAGCGGAATCTTAGAAAAGTACCTTTGAAGCGTGCACCTGGTGATTCTCTTGTATGCCTCAAGACTATGACTTCACGTTGTGTGGGCAACGAACTAGAAGTCAATTGATCAGCTACTCACCACAATCCACCTGCTAGAAAACTCTAGCCCCGCAGCACCTGGCACGTACTATAAACGCACCGTCCGCAGAGAGAGAAAGCTACGCGCAGCTGGTATAATCCAAGGCCAAAATTTCAGCCACTAGAAACCCAAAAACCAGCTGCACACTTTCTTGAAAATTCGACTTGGAGAGAGAAACGTTTTCTCTCTCTAGAAATCCTGTGGATTAATTGTGTTATTTGTGTATTCTGAATGACTGATCCCTTGTCTATTTATAGAGTTACAAGAGAGACTCCAAGTTGGTTTAGGATTGGTCTTCCTACTGGGTTTCTGTTTTCCTTCAATCCTGTTTCTGGACTGATACAGATTCTGTTTTCTTCAATCCTGTTCCTGGACTGATACACTCCCAACTGTCACAGGGATTCACTTATCCCAATCCAGTTCCTGGGATGAATCACTCCCAACTGACACAGGGATTCACTTATCCCAAACCAGTTCCTGGGATGATTCACAACCAACTGACACAAGGATTAATTAATTTCTAAATTAATTAAATCTACCTTTATCAACAACCCAGTACATAATTAATCGTACCACTAACGGATTAATTATGGCACTACCAACCTACACCAGAATTGCTTCCGGAACAACTTAATTAAATTATATTCATAATCTCCCCAAATCAAAGATATAGTGCTCGTTAATTCATTAATTTACTGATAAATTAATTCATCAACTTCTTTAATTCCGAGACTAGTACCACTCAACCTTTTTACTATACCGGACATAAGTCCACCGGCCAGGTTTGGTATAATAAACATTTCGAGTTCATCTCGGGAGCACCATCACCCCGGACGCACCGGTACATGGTTTCCTTTCGACAAGCAGCAGCACACCAAGTAACTAAACACGCGGACCCAACCCACCGAGACTATTGGCCACATTTGACCTCACCCATTGGCAGATCAAAGTACACTATGTCTAATCCTCATGCCCACTCGAGTCTAGGGATTTAGAGATAGAATACAAGGATCAATTTGTCTATTAAATCAGTACAAGACAAATCATTCCTAAGAATCAAGTTCAATATGCCACGGGCATATCTATATGATTCAATTAGTTTAGACAAACTAATTATCTAAATCACATAATAACCTAGACCGACAGTTTGTCCAAAACTGTCTCGGTTACGAACCTCATTTATATATTATGTCTTTCAACCAATGATGAGATCTACTATGTCGCACCAGACACCTCATCATCTACTTACATAATATAAATGGACATTAATGCACAACTAGATATGACTGAAACACAAATCGATATATTAAACTGAGAAACTGTACAATACAAGCATAGCTTATGTATTCAAATCCAACACCATGAGCTTAATTGACAATTATTTATACCTCCAATGCATCCAATTCATGAATTTGAGATTTGAAATTCTTCATTTTTAGTAATTTTACCTATAACATTGTTGTTCTTAAGTTCTTTGTAGATTTCAAACATCATACAAGTTCAAGAATCAATGGTAAGAGTATAGAGCTGCCTTGTGCTTAAATTTTGAAAAATAAATTTCTTATACATTACATAGTACTATGCTATGTATACTTCATATGATTGAATGAGTTTATAATGTTATGAATGGATGAATTTCTCACACTGATGTGTTTTATATGTTCTGATCTTTATTTCTTAGAGCTTTAATGTTATAGAGCATATATGACTTATGTTTTAATGGATGAGAAATAATGTGTTCTTATGTTTAGATCAATCAGATGCTTAATTAATATGTTTTGTGGTACTTTAATGTTTATTACTGCTGCTTTAGTGAATTGAGTTGGCTTATATTGACTGGCCCTGATGCCAGGCGATGTGATGACACCTAGCCTTTATGCCGCACATACTGGCGACCGCCAGGCGCCAACACCTGTTGGATGCCTAACCCCTGAGGTATGCTGAAGCCATTTTTCTCTTGAAAAATTTACTAATTCGTTACAATTTACAGGACATGGTTAGTTCTTGAAGTAAGAAAGAGGAAGGACGAGCTATAATGAAGAGCGAGACAGCTTATAGAGTGATGCACTATTGGTTTTCCCCCACATTTAGTTCCTTGAGAACAAGAGTTTGAGAATCCTTACAACTAATACTTTCTTACTACATTTTGTTGACACTTTTACAATTTAATTTTTATTTGCTTTGGTGTGTTTATTTTGAGTTTATTTTTTATGTTTTTAGTGGTTTGCATTGGGTATTTGGCTAACATTGTATGGGCATGAACTTAAATGTGATAAATGAATATAAAGAAAAAGAAATTGGCACCCCATTTTCCCACTTTTGTGTTTTGATACATTGAGGACAATGTATAAGTGTGGGGTGGATAACATAAGTTGTTATAAGTCTTCATGCTTGCTAATTAAGAAACTAGTAGTGAAGATGAGTCAATTTTGTGGTTAATTTTTCAAAAATTTGCTCTATTTTGGATTTTGCTAAAATTTTTCCAAAACAAAAGGACCCCTTCAAGTTAGTTTTGTGTATTTGCATTGCATGATTGGTGGAAATATGATGGAAATGGTTGCGTATTGATAGGTATGATGTGAGTCCTTAGTTGACATCTTGAGATGTAATCACATTTTAACCCTTGTTTTATGTGAGCTTTAATTTAAGCCTCTATTGAGCATTTCTTATTTGTTTGCTCATATTTTTTTGGTTGTGTGATTTGTCTTGCATGAATGGTTGAACCTAGAACTTGACTTTAGCATACATATCAAGACATTTTACGTGTTTTTGATACATTGAAGTGATGAAGGCAATTAGTTAGATTTTGTTTTTACCTTTTCTTTGTTTTACGCTACCCGTAATCATCTTTACCCCTTAGGCATAACCAAGTTGAGCTCCATCTTTTTCTTTAATTTCTTTTTATCCCAATAAGCCAACTTGAGCATTTTTGTTTTTTAAGCCTTGTTTTTGGACCTTGTAGAGTTTGTATGTGATTGGATGTGGAAATGAAAAGTAATTGATGGATTCTATGTTGTTAGTTTTTAGTTATTAGAAGTTTCAAAAAAAAAAAAAAATTTGAGTTAAAAGTTTAAAGAAATAAGAACAGGGAAGTAAAGGATATCTAAGCCTTAAACCTCAATTAGTAGCTAAAGAATCCAAGTAGAAGTAGTTGATGAAACATCCCATCAATGCAAATCTCTTTACATTAACTCCAATTTTCAAGCCTTGACATTTGCTTGTCCCTATCCAACTTTCTTAGCCCCGTTAACCCTAATAAAAGACCTTTTGATTAGTGTGTTGCATTCGCAATAGGCGGGTGGTGAGGTGATCTTGAGTCAAACTTATGGTTGAAGATCTTTCATGCAATTGACTTGAGCGTATTGAATATTTTAAAGTCTATACACTTTGAGTGTCATTGAGTGAATCTTTGATAGTGAGAGGTGATAAGGTCAATTGGTGTTGATAGAGAATTTATATCATGCTTCTTCTTGCTTGATTGTGGAAGTGATATGACATCATGAGTACATGTTTTTCATGTTTAGCTTCAAGGAGGAGAAAAAAACCATCTTAGAGCTAATTTATTTTATTTTGGACTCACTTTCTATTTGTTTTCTTGGTTAGTTTGCTTAAAAACAAGCAAAGTCTTAAGTGTGGGGGTGTAATGTGACTCCAACATATACCTTTTTATGACCCAAATTCATGCACATTTAGTTTACTTTTAGTTGATTTTCAATGATTATGACATCCTTTATGAGCTTTCAATTCATTTATAGATGGATTTGCATGATTTTGTAGTAAAAAGGCATATTGGAGATTTTGGATAAAATTTAAAGACTTTTGCTGAAAAGGGAAGAAATCAGGCAAGAATGAAGTTTAAAGAGAAGAATTTGAAAAGAGCGCGAAAAGAAGAAGATTTTGAGACCGGCGTCTACTGGGCTCTGTCGCCGGTTCGTTGCCACTCAGCATCCACATGGCGCCAATGCCTGATCGTTGCCGACCTCGGCGCCACCGCCTAGTCGTCGCCCGGAAATCACTGCTACGAATTCCAAATTTGCCCTTAGTGTGACTCAACTTATGTAATTCCAATTTTAGCCCTATGGAACCTTTCTTAATGGCCAAGGCCCCCTTGTAAAGACACTTACTATTACATCTTAGTAGGTTTTTGATAGTTTTAGAGAGAGTAACTTAGGGAGGAAGAAACACACACTTTCTCACATTTTCACACACTTTCTCACCTTTTCACACACACACTATGAATTCTCTTAGAACAACTATGTTCTAAGTAGATTTCTAGGGAAATATAAGTGATGGGGAGTAGTGGATTTTCATGTGATGTAGACCAAATCCAAGGATTCAATGGAAAGAAGTGCATTCTATATGTGGAAGTTCAAGGGATTTGTGGATTTCTTCTTTCATATGTTAAGAAAGACTTCACCTTCTCTTATGAATCAAATCTTTTCATTATGAAATTATCATTTCCATGTGGATTTGCTTTTATCTATGGTTATTCATGAATATTGTCAAATAGGTTTCTTGCAATTAAATTAATTCTATATATTTTCATGTGAATTTTGTCTTGTTGGTGGAATATATGTTGAATCTACTCCATTTAAGGGAATAATTATTGATGTTATCTTATGAGAGCATTTGGTGTAGTCAATTGAGATTTCTTGTGTTGCAAGCTTAGTTGATTTTTTGCTAGTTGTGATTAGAAGTTCATGTCACCAATTTTCCTTGTGTATTTGGTTTAGAGGATTGATAGTAGGTAGGATTGACGACCCTATTCTATTATTGGCTATTATGGCCCTTATAAGAAGGAAAAGAGAGGTATTATTCGTTTGATTAGTAAGTTGCTTGACTTCCATTTACAATAGCTCATTTGATCTAGTTGTGGTGTGATTTTCCCGCCTTTATCCATTTATTATCTTTCTCTTTTGTTTTTAGTATTTGCATGTTTACTTGAAATCACTCATCTACCCCTTTGTTTTTGTATTCACTTAGCCTAAAAACAACTAGAACCTTGGTAAGTAAGGACTCGAACCCAACACTCTTATCAAGCAAGACAACAATTCGTATGGGAACGAAACATTAAGTACTATAGTTTTGGTATTTTTGTTTTGTTTGTTTATAAATTTATTTTGCGTGTACGCCCTTAACTTATACAATGACAAGAGCACGTCAGTTTCCATCATATTGCAATTCATCATTGGAAAATTAATCAGTTTCCATTAGTTTGATATTATATTTCCATCAACATCAAATTACATGGTATTTAAGAATCAATTTCCATTATTTTACAGCAAATTCATCAAATGTTAACACCGGTTACCATTAATTTTAGACTTAAATTCAATTTTGGTCTCTCATAACATGGGTTATTCCATTTTTGGTTCCCCTTAAGTTTTAATCACCAATTTTAGTCCCACTTAAAAAATTTTTTGACAATTCTAGTACTTTTCTTACGAAAATATTCTTGACTAACCCTAATTGTTCACCCCTTAGTCACGAGTATTTTCGTAAAAAAAGGTACAAAAATATTCTTGACTAACCCTAATTGTTCACCCCTTAGTCACGAGTATTTTCGTAAAAAAAGGACTAGAATTGTAAAAACATATTTAAGCGGGACTAAAATTTGTGACTAAAACTTAATGGGGACAAAAAATGGAATAACCCATGTTATGAGGGACCAAAAATGAATTTAGGCCTAATTTTATATTCATTCAAGTTATCTTATAAAACATAAGTTTCCCTCAAATTCACATTTAGTTTTCATCAAATACACATCCAGTTTTCATCATAATAAATTCAATTTTCATCATAATAAAATTTAAGTTCCCATCAATTACATGATATTAAACCCCAGTTTCCATCGTATTCCATTTCATTCTTGGAAGATTCATCAGTTTCCATCATTTTAATATTATGTTTCCATCAACCTTAGTTTTCATCATATTCCAATTCATCATTGGAAAATTCACACTCAGTTTCCATCAAATAAATAATCAGTTTCCAACAAATTGAACGTTAGTTTCTATCAAACATATCTTTAATTCCAAACATTCCTTGGAATCTGTCTCGAGCCTCCTTATTGCCAAGAGGAATGTCTGGAATAGGGGTCACAAGCCAAACAGTGATTTTGTTAGGAACAAACATGTTGCGAATGTCTGGTGATGGGGTGATTGGCTAAGGTGATTCAGCCTTTTAACTGTTTCGAGTAGGCCAAGTTTGTACTTTGTTACTTACGTGTGCATTTGATGACTATTTGATTTATGTTTTAGTTTGGATGTTGGCTTGGTGGGTTTGTGGTATATGTTGTGTGCTATGTGTGTTGGTGTATGTGCCCTTTTAAGGGCTATATAGATATTTGTCATTTTTATTGATGTTATAATCAGATGAGTTAATTTAATGATAGTAATATTCTTGTGCATATTTAATTTCATGAAATCGATCCGCCAAAAGAAACACTAATGCCAAGATTTTAAATTTCTTAAAATTATAAATGGGCCCCAACAGTTTTGTTTTCCTTTAAACCCTAAGCCCAAAACTTCTATTAATTACAAAATTGACCCAAAATTTTTAGGAAATTTTTTTCTGATGTTTCAATTTTGGTAAGATTTTAAATTTTGATTTATTGGGATTAAATCAAATGTTATCAGATTTTAGGTTTTAAAATGTTAAAATTGGATTTTAAGAGTTTAAAATATTTTAAATCAATTATCTTAATGAGATTAGGATAATTAGCTAATAAATAGAATAATTAATTAATGTGATTGATTAATTTTATTCTTTTATTTATGTTTTCAAATATGGTATGATTTATTTAAATAGTTTAAATATTTGCATACATATTTGGTATGTTCATGCATCATTTTTCACAAATGATTGAACAAGAAAAATGAAAGATTGATTAAAATTGATTATGACATGATCAATTTTAATAGTATAGAATATTTTGAAAATATTCAATTACACAATCTTTTAAATGATTGGCTTAATTAAAATGGACTTGTATGAAGCACTTGCATTTTATATGTTTTCCATGCATAAATTGGGCTTCATTTATTTTGTTTTAATTTGGGGCCTGTGAGCCAATTAAATTGGGCCTGTGACCCTATTAAATTTATTGTAATAGAATAGATTAGAAATTGGGCCCAAGAAATTCCAACAAACCAAGACGGAGTCATGGAGTTGGAGCCCAACAATGGAGGCCCAAATGAAGACAAAGTTTTAAAAACCTTGTAATAGACTAGAGCCCAATTCATTGCATTTTTCGCTTTATATTTTGTGAATGATGAAAAACGAAATGCATGTTAAGCCGTTCAAACTAAATCCCTAAAAACCTAAGTTAGGTGCTAGTTGTTCTGAGACGTGGTAGACTGTCTTTGAGAAAAAAATCAGTTTAAATTCACATGGATATTTTGAGACATTTTTGGACGTGGTTCTAGTTGTTCTGAGATGTTGTGGGCTGTTTTTGTGAAAAAATCAGTTTAAATTCACATGTCTAGATGTAGATATTTTTGGACATGGTGCTAGTGTTTTGAGACGTGGTGCTAGTTGTTCTGAGACGTTTTTGTACGTGGTTATAGTTGTTCTAAGACGTGGTGGGCTGTTTTTGTGAAAAAAATTAGTTTAAATTCACATGAATGGATGTAGACATTTTTGGACGTGGTTCTAGTGTTTTGAGACGTGGTGCTAGTTGTTTTGAGACGTGGTAGATTGTCTTTGTGAAAAAAATTAGTTTAAATTCACATGAATGTTCTGAGACGTTTTTGGACGCGGTTTTAGTTGTTCTGAGACGAGTTGAGATGTTTTGTGAAAAAATAAGTTCAAATTCACATGTCTGGATGTAAACGTTTTTGGACGTGGTGATAGTTGTTTAAGACGTGGTGGACTTAGCAAGGAAAAAATCTTAGTAAGAACAAGAAGTGTACAGCTGTCATGCGAGAATTCGAATTTAACTTACTATGATGATGTAGAAGTGAACGTTGGAAGAAAAATTTCTCGATAGCCCTTATCCTTCTGTTAAAAAATAAATATATAAAAACAATTAAACTATTTGTAAGTAATCAACTTATCAAACAAGAAATGAAATAGACTTACAAAAAAATAAAATAGACTTACTTTTTGCTTCTTAACTCTTTTGATATTTTTGAGCCAATCTCCTCCACAAAGTATGATTTGTACTGTATCGGGAGATAGTGATTCACGATAAGTATCAATCACCCTTGTTCCAGCACTAAATGTTGTTTCAAAAGCCACTGAACTTATAAGGATAGCTAAAATATCACAAGCCATCTTTGAGAGTATAGAATACTGTAACCTATTCATCTTTCACCAATCTAAACAAGAAAAATCATCAAAAATCTCATCACTCTTCAGGCGAGGCTTTTCTAAGTACTCTATCAATTCAGATTTTCTTGTCTCTGAAGTCTCAAGCTCTACACAATATGTATCAAAATCAGACCACTTCCTTTTTGTGGAAATGGGTATCTTTCCAAGACTACTAGAAGAACCAAGACTCTCAGCAGCAGTAGAATGTTTAGAACTTTTATCACTAGAATGTTCAGACACATATTCTTCATAAAGATGCAAAATAGCATCTTTCACCTTTAAAATATTCTCTCGTGCCTCATACTCTGGATAAAGTCTAGGAAAACAAAATTCAATAGCTCATATTTTCATTGTTGGATCAAACATTGCAGGTAGAGCCATCAACAAGTTACACTCCCCTCAATATTTGTCAAATTTATTTTTCATTTTTCCAACCAATTCCCTAATGAAAATATCCTCATGATTCATATTTTCATCCAATGTTGATTTTATATTCTGAACTTCTTGGAGAAAAAAATTTGAAGTAGGATAATCAGTACCTGAAATGACATGGGTTGTTGTCCAAAAAGTTTCCAAAATAGAGCATATCTTCTCAACCTTGTCCCAATCTTCTCTCAAATGGCAACAATCAAAGTATAGATCCCACTGGCTAAACATATCAAATGTCTCTCTAAACTTGAGTGCAATACTCAACATCTCAAAAGTGGAATTCCATCTTGTTTTGCAATCACGAATCAACTTTCTATCTTTCAAAGATAATTGGTTCACAATACCTGCAAATTGCATATGCCTTGCATCTGATCGATTTACATACTCCACACTTTCTCTCACTTCTTAAATAATACTTCCAATCTATTTCAAACCATCTTGCACATACAAGTTTAATATATGTGCACAACACCGCACATGAAACAATTTTCCTCCACAAGCCAGCTTTCTAGACTTTAGAATTGTACTCTTTATATTTTCAAGAGCCACATTATTATTTGAAGCATTTTCAACAGTAATGCTGAAAACCTTCTTCTCAATATCCCAATCTTTCATGCATTTGAATAAAGTATCATAAATTTGAATACCTCCTCTTGGGGGTGGAATGTTGATGAAGCTCAAAACCCTCTTTTGCAATTTCCAATTGGAGTCAATCCAATGTCCAGTGACAACCATGTACACAATCTTTTGATTCTTTGATTTCCAACAATCTGTCGTCAAACTTATTTTGCTAACCACTTCAAGATATTAACTTCCTCTTCTGAATCTCATAAATTTTATGACAATCAGCTTTGCATGTGTTTCTACTGATTTTATGCCACTCTGGTGCAATCCGCTTCATCATCAAGTTGAATCCTTCCTCTTCTAAAATGCTGAATGGATGCCCATGCATCATAACCCAATGTGAGGCTGCCTCCCTTATTTGTTCCATGTCAAATTTCCTAGAATGCAAAGCAGGAATGGAAGATGATGGCGAATCTGTTGGCAAAAAGTTCAGCTTTGTTTTTTGTTCAGCTATCCTCAAATCGATCTTTCTTTTTGCACATGAATTCATATGCCTATCAAATGGGTGGTGCCCCTGTTTTAGCAATAGCAAGGTTAGCTTGATAATGAATGCATCTGACTTTCTTTTCCCCATCTTTCAAAATGACCTCTTCCAAATCTTTTCACATAGCTGAAGGTTTTTTCCTTTTATTGATTTTGAAAGTTTCATCTCCCTCTTGAGTAGTTTTCTCTCCCTCCTCAATAGCATTCGATCTTGCTGAATTCAACTCCATATTTCCTTGAGCTATAGTTTCATTTTGAAGCTGATTATTAGCTTTGCTACTTTCGACGGTGGCACTATCAATCGAGAGCGGGAAAGAGGTATATTATGTACTCATAATGATAACTGCAAGAAAACACATAAATGAAAAGAATATAATGAAATCGAAGTCAAACCCATAACCTATCCCGGCAATCACAGGTAAAAATAAATAATTGGCGAACCCAGATATATCACAGCAATAGAAACCCAAAGGCACTTTCTCAACATATTAACAATAGAAGTCGTCAAAAAGCAACAAGAAACTAACCTCAAAAGTCAAACATTGTAGAACTTTGCTCACAGAAGTTTCAGACGAAGCGCAGCCAACTAAAATCGACAGAGTGAGGAGGAAATCTAGGGGGAGAGAAATAGGGGAACTGGTGGCGCAAGAAATAAGAGAAGTGGCTTGTTTGGGTGGAGGCAATGGTTGTATGGTGGCGGTTTCGGTGTGAAAGGCGACGGATGGGTGAGAACTTGAGGCTGCATTGGAGCGCAAATTATATGTTGCACCCAATTGCTATTCACCAATCTTAAGTACCCAAGTACTATTTACCACTCTTATGTACACAATTACTATTCACCATTATCACGTAGTAGGACGTAACAGACGTTGCGCTAATGCTTTTTCAGACTGTCAAGACGTGGTACCTATTACAGTGGACATTACGCTATTGCTTTTTGGATGTGGTGCTAGTTGTTTGAGACATGGTACAAGTTGTTCTGAGACGTGGCAGACTGTCTTTGTGAAACAAAATCAGTTTAAATTCACATGCATGGATGTAAACGTTTTTGGACGTGGTTCTAGTTGTTCTGAGACGATGTGAGATGTTTTGTGAAAAAATCAGTTTAAATTCACATGCATGGATGTAGACGTTTTCGGACGTGGTGCTAGTTGTTTTTGGATGTGGTGCTAGCTGTTCTGAGACGTGGTGGACTGTCTTTGTGAAAAAAAATCAGTTTAAATTCACACACATGGTACAGGGTATAATTTTTGCAAAAAACTATTTCTAAGAGTTGAATGGCAATTTTATTTTTTTATCTTATTACAACACCTACTTACAAGATCATGAACATTTGTAAGAGTCATATGGTCA
The DNA here is from genome assembly GCA_030378225.1 of Knoxia roxburghii. Taxonomy (NCBI): domain Eukaryota; kingdom Viridiplantae; phylum Streptophyta; class Magnoliopsida; order Gentianales; family Rubiaceae; genus Knoxia; species Knoxia roxburghii. The sequence continues at coordinate 33,966,066 of CM059420.1, read as the reverse complement.
TTTTAATTGTTTTATCTTCACAAAACTCTTATATCAGAGATCATGAACATTTCTAAGAGTTGAATGGTCATTTTATTTGTTTTATCTCATTACAACTCTTAGATATGAGATCATGGTCATTTCTAAGAATTGTATAGTCGTTTTATTTGTTTTATCTTATCAAAACCCTTAGATAAGAGATTATGAAAATTTCGGTCCACCTTAGACGTTTTTGGATGTGGTGCTAGTTGTTCTGAGACGATGTGAGATGTTTTGTGAAAAAATCAGTTTAAATTCACATGTATGGATGTTGACGTTTTTGGACGTGGTGCTAGGTTTTTGAGACGTGGTTCCAGTTGTTCTTAGACGTGGTAGACTGTCTTTGTGAAACAAAATCAGTTTAAATTCAAATGCATGGATGTAAACGTTTTTGGACGTGGTTCTAGTTGTTCTGAGACGATGTGAGATGTTTTGTGAAAAAATCAGTTTAAATTCACATGCATGGATGTAGACGTTTTCGGACGTGGTGCTAGTTGTTTTTGGACGTGGTGCTAGCTGTTCTGAGACGTGGTGGACTGTCTTTGTGAAAAAAAAATCAGTTTAAATTCACACACATGGTACAGGGTATAATTTTTGCAAAAAACTATTTCTAAGAGTTGAATGGCAATTTTATTTTTTTATCTTATTACAACACCTACTTACAAGATCATGAACATTTGTAAGAGTCATATGGTCATTTTAATTGTTTTATCTTCACAAAACTCTTATATCAGAGATCATGAACATTTCTAAGAGTTGAATGGTCATTTTATTTGTTTTATCTCATTACAACTCTTAGATATGAGATCATGGTCATTTCTAAGAATTGTATAGTCGTTTTATTTGTTTTATCTTATCAAAACCCTTAGATAAGAGATTATGAAAATTTCGGTCCACCTTAGACGTTTTTGGATGTGGTGCTAGTTGTTCTGAGACGATGTGAGATGTTTTGTGAAAAAATCAATTTAAATTCACATGTATGGATGTTGACATTTTTGGACGTGGTGCTAGGTTTTTGAGACGTGGTTCCAGTTGTTCTTAGACGTGGTAGACTGTCTTTGTGAAACAAAATCAGTTTAAATTCACACGCATGGATGTAGACGTTTATGGACGTGGTGCTAGTTGTTCTGAGACGAGGTGAGATGTTTTGTGAAAAAATCAGTTTAAATTTACATGCATGGATGTAGACATTTTTGGACATTATTCTAGTGTTTTGAGACGTGGTGCTAGTTGTTGTGAGACGTGGTGACTGTCTTTGTGAAAAAAATTAGTTTAAATTGACATGAATGGATGTAGACCTTTTTAGACGTGGTTCTAGTTGTTCTGAGACAAGGTGAGATGTATTGTGAAAAAATCAGTTTAAATTCACATGTATGGATATTGATATTTTTTTGACGTGGTGCTAGTTTTTCGAGACGTGGTTCCAGGGAAGACTATCTTTGTGAAACAAATTCAGTTTAAATTCACATGAATGGATGTAGATGTTTTTGGACATGGTTCTAGTTGTTCTGAGACGAGTTGAGATGTTTTGTGAAAAAATCAGTTTAAATTCACATGCATGGATGTAGACATTTTCGGACGTGGTTCTAGTGTTTTGAGAAGTGGTTTTAGCTGTTCTGAGACGTGGTGGACTGTCTTTGTGAAAAAATTCAGTTTAAATTCACACGCATGGTACAGGGTATATTTCTGCAAAAAACTATTTCTAAGAGTTGTATGGCCATTTTATTTTTTATTTTTTATCTTATTACAACACCTACTTACAAGATCATGAACATTTATAAGAGTTAGATGGTCATTTTAATTGTTTTATCTTCACAAAACTCTTAGATCAGAGATCATGAACATTCTTAAGAGTTGAATGTTTATTTTATTTGTTTTATCTCATTACAACTCTTAGATATGAGATCAATATCATTTCTAAGAATTGTATAGCCGTTTTACTTGTTTTATTAGATAATAGATTATGCACATTTCGGTCCGTCTCACACGTTTTTGGACGTGGTGCTACTTGTTCTGAGACGATGTGAGATGTTTTGTAAAAAAATCAGTTTAAATTCACATGTATGGATGTTGACATTTTTGGACATGGTGCTAGTTTTTTGAGACGTGGTTCCAGTTGTTCTGAGACATGGTAGTCTGTCTTTGTGAAACAAAATTAGTTTAAATTCACATGAATAGATGTAGACGTTTTTGGACGTGGTTCTAGTTGTTCAGAGACGAGTTGGGATGTTTTTTGAAAAAATCAGTTTTAAATTCATATGTATGGATGTAGACGTTTTTTGAACATTGTTCTAGTGTTTTGAGACGTGGTGCTAGTTGTTGTGAGACGTGGTGGACTGTCTTTGTAAAAAAATCAATTTAAATTTACATGAATGGATGTAGACATTTTTGGACTGTTAGGATCGATTAGGCCTAGTTTTCAAAAAACGCGCAGCGGAAAAGCCTAATTATCAGAAATCGGGTATTACCCTTGAAGCGTAGTCGGTTGCCCTCGTCGCCTGGCTCCTTTGAGAAGATTACGTTAACCAACAACTCAGATGAATTGTCTCTACGCTCTTGCACAAGAGTCTATCAGAATGGGTGCTAGCCAATTCTTACTTGCACAAGAGAAAAACTATTTTTCTCTGGGAGAGTGTTTTTAAGAAAGGAAAATTTTTCACGTTTTAAAAGTAGAAGAATGATCTGATCTTCCGCAGATACGTCTCTTACCTCTTTAATAAAAGGTAACGACTTATCTGTTAAGTAAATAATTTTTATTATTTAATTAATTAAATAATAATATAATTATTTACTGTGTTGGATTTAACCAACACCATGGATCAACCCATTGACCCATGGATCAGGCTGATAGGTCAAGAACCTCAATTTATAATTAGGTCCCTTCATTTGTCAACCTATTTCAATTCTTCCTAGGTAATTAATTAACCCTTAATTAATACCATAAAACTCTTCAATAACATTTAATTAAACTATTTAATTAAATATTATTATTTAAGAATAACTCTTATACTTAGTACAGGCAATTTCATTAATTCTGAATTATCGAACTCACTTATGTGCGATCCTGTAGGCCCATTCCAAATTGACAAAAGATAATTAATCTCATTAATTAATCTATAAATCATTAGTGGTCTCTAGCAAGACATAATGACTACCCAATTCAGAACGGAGGGTCGAATGGTGATTTAACACAACCTTCCGAGCATACTGCATACGTTCCTTTACATTGATATCCCGTTTAGCATAAGGCATGGAACCATCATCCTTATTTAGCTAAACGTTTACTTGATCCTTGTGACACTGATTCTATTCGAGCAAATGATAACACTGATCATTTCTCGGGCATGCCCATGCACTTCTCAGTTCACTATCAAGTGGCCAAGATATTATCTCTCAATTAGAGAGATTTGTAGTCCCATGACTTCACCTACATATCTTAGCGTGACTCATAGTGTACCCAATCATACCCGTACTTGGCAACCTGTTACGGTCCCGTTAGGCGTATGTCAAAGCACACTACAATTCACCTAAGACTATGCAGTGATTTCTGGTCTAAGGATCCTCGTACGAGTATTACTCAAAAGAATCACTCATGATCTAAAAGTCCATGGAGTGTTTCTTTTGGCGGATCGATTTCATGAAATTAAATATGCACAAGAATATAATTATCATGAAATTAACTCATTTGATAAATTATCAAACAGACGACAAATGTCTAAACTAGCCCTCAAAAGGGCATACACCAACAATCTCCTACTTGCCCTTTGAAGGGCTATGTCCTAAACATTTTAAGACCAAGCTCTATTACATGTCTCTCAAACTTTGACTGTGGTAGAGCTTTTGTGAGAGGATCTGCTACATTGTCGTCTGATCCTATTTTGTACACTTTCATATCTCCTCGATCGATGATCTCTCGGATGAGGTGAAACCTTCTGAGTATGTGTTTGGTTTTCTGGTGTGACTGAGACTCCTTAGCTTGTGCGATGGCCCCGTTGTTATCACAGAACAGGTCTATCGGATCTTGGATACTCAATATCACTCCGATGTCAGACATGAACTTCCTCAACCAAACAACTTCTTTTGCAGCATCTGATGCAGCAATGTACTCAGATTCTATTGTAGAGTCGGCTGTGGTATCTTGCTTCGAGCTTTTCCAAATCGCTGCACCGCCATTCAGGCTAAACACATAACCTGACTGTGATTTCATGTCATCTTGATCTGTTTAGAAATCAGCATTGGCGTAAGTGCATCAGAAAAGATGCTCGCGAGCTCGCGCTGAGCTGCTCGCGAGCACTGTTTGTTTACAGCCTTACTCCTACACCAGTACATCAGAAAAGATCAGTACTTTACACCAACAAAATGTCAGTTTACAGAAACGAACAATGCTTTACAAAAAACATTTTACATCTAATGTTTTCTCTCAAAATATCGTCAACAACAATCATTCTTTTTCCTTTGATGTTTCAATTTGGCTTTATGCACCAGCTTCTCAACCGTACTCTTGAAACAAACATTCCGGGCACCTTTTGCCTCCTTGAAGTGGGATCTCTAATCTTCTTCGACGAAGGCAATTCAAAATTCTCATCCACAATATCAGCTTGGGCAGCAAGTGCATCTTTAGCTTTCACATAGTACTCATCCAAAATACCACGACCAATCTCACTGGAATGAGATAATCTAATTAAATCAAAATACCTTATACTAGCATCTGCCCACCGCAATGATGGTGAGAAACTTGATGGCGAACACATCGACACTTTTGAAGCACTAAACTTTCTATTACGAGAAACTGAAGTAGCTTTTGTCCACCTATCGAAGATATACATTTGTGGAATTTTCTGCAAAGATGTCAAAAAAAAAGGAAGATAATAATATTTTACATCAGTTTTTATTAGTTTACATCATTAACATCAGAAGAGAGAAAATACCGTAATTGTTTTGAAAAATGACACGAAAGCAATGAGAACATAGAATCCCAACTTCAGAAAACATTTTGCAAGTACACTTTATAGAATAATCATTGGCATAATAAATAACAACATGACGGAATATGTGATCATTCTCATCTTCTTTTGGAATACAAAGTTCAAACACGTATACACCATTTGATTGGGACTTCTGTTCCATCTTCAATTCCAGCATATTCAGATATTGTTTCTCAAAATATGTGTACATCTCAAGTGTGTACACTTCACGGGCATGCCTCAACATTAGACGTTGTTTAACAGGCACATCAACGTTGTCATAGAAGCACCTATGGTCTTCAAAGGAGCTTGGTATCGCCAATCAAGAATAACATTGACAAATTGATGGTAAAAATCACATAATGTTGAAGTCTTAGACAATCTTCGAGAAATAGAGTGATTTGTACTTCCACTCCTTTGAGAGGATAATGTTCCCCTAGAAAAATAATCCTTGCTGAAAGCAGGGCACCACTTCTCCCTTGAATCATAAGTTCTTTTCAACCACTCATTGTCTTCTCAAGCATATTTTTGTTCCATCCTGAAAACACATAATACATGTTCACTATGATTCTAACAATCAAATGTTGTAAATTGTCAGTTTACATCAGTCGTTGATGTAAACTATTAGTTTACATCAGTTTTTGATGTAAACTGTCAGTTTACATCAATCTTTGATGTAAACTATCAGTTTACATCACTCGTTGATGTAAAATTCAACAAGTACATAAACTCACCTCTTCCGGTGGTAATTAAATTCATCCACGGTGTTCACTTTGGCAAGCAATCTATAAAACAACTCAGAAAAACCTGGCTGCTGTCTGAGAAAACCAATTTTGCTCTCAGAGTTTTTAATGATATGCCAAATGCAAAGACGATGGCGTGAACCAGCAAATATATCTTGAATCTCCTTTCCCATGGATGCTGATTGATAAGTCATTACAGTTATCGGATGTTTATTGTCCATTGACCTCAAGAATGCAGAAAACAACCAAACAAATGATTCAAATTTCTCGTCCCTCAAAAAACCAATTCCAAACATGACATTCTTCCTGTGGTTGTCCAATCCGATAAATGGACCACATATCAAATCATATTTATTAGTATGATACGTGGTGTCATAAATTAAAAAATCATCAAATAGATTGTAATCAATCTTCATTTGACCATTTCTCCAAAAAATATTTTTCACAGAAGACTCATTATCCAATTTGAAATCAAAGAAAAAACCTTCCTCGTGAGAAGCCCTGTATTTCAATATCTCTATCAAAACATTCGAATCACCACCATCAATGAATCTTCTTTTTTTTCCAGCTCGTATACATCATTTGCTGTAAAACCAAAGTTTGATCGACCTCTGGCCTACATAACATCATATTTCTTTTTGGAGTTAAAATGCCAATTTACACCAACAAAAAGGTACTTTACACTAATAATCATTACTTTACACAAACTAAGAGAAATTCACACCAAAAAACAGTACATTACACGAAAGAGATAAGGGATTAGTACTGATCTCTTGGTGTAAGGTATTGATCTCTTGGTGTAAAGTACCTTTTGTTGGTGTAAACTGGCACTTTACATCAAAGTTGATGTAAAGTCACAGTTTACACCATTGTTGATGTAAACTGCCAGTTTACACCAACAAAAGGTATTTTACACCAAGAGATCAGAACTATACACAAAGAGATCACTACGATAATTTTGCGCATGCTAACATCATTTTAAACCAATAGACAGTACTTTACAGAAACTAAGAGAATTCCACACCAATAAAATAGTACTTTACACAAAATGAGATCAGTACTGATATCTTGATGTAAAGTACTGTTTATCGGTGTAAACTGTCAGTTTACATCAACAATTGTGTAAACTGGAACTTTACATCAAATTTGATGTAAAGTGGCAGTTTACACCAACATAACAGTACGGTCATTTTATACCAACAATAAACATTTTACACCAACAAAACTCACCTCTTTATACAGGATCTTGTAACTATCACAAACAGATATACCCGCAGATTTCATTGAATGAAAAAAATCAATAGATGATTTGGACAGCTTCCTGTGAAAAAGTAACAAATGTCTTTCATTCTCTGGACACATAACGTGATTATGCTTTTGAAAATGCTTTGTGACGACCCATAAACCATTTGTGGGCCTCATTTTAATTTCCGCACAATCCAAACAATCACAACGACTATCAATCTTGGTAAAGATTTGGTCAATCTTACAATTCTCCTTATTCTTACCATTTTCACAGCAAACAATTCTCCTCCAATCCTTGGTTCCGTCACTTCTCTTTCTATCTTTCTCTAAACGAACACCAAAACCAAGATCCCAAGCATATGAATTATAAAGTTCATATGCTTGCTCCTCACTCTCGGCTGTTATATGAACAAGAGAAGGCATTGTTTCATCATCCCTTGGTTCCAAATCTTAAACAAATAAAGAAAGACGGAAGTTTACATCAAATCCATATTCATTAAAGAACAAAAAAATATATGAGAAACAGTAACCTACCAAAACATATTACTTGCACGGTAGAATAATTTCTGACACTTTTGCAAACACCTAAACCATTTCCTTCAATGAAATGAACTATTTGCCCCATAGAAAGTATATCAAACTCAGATAACAATAAAGTTTGGTTGGTGTAAACTCGCATCAACTCGACTTTACACAATATTACGTGACTTTACATCAACTCTCGTGGCTCTAACACTACATGAAATCAATACCACAATGCTCGCATTTCAAATTTTGAAACACACTGAAGATGAACATTATGATATATACCAAATTTCAATCTCGATTATCAACGCCCATCATTATTATTTATCCGATGTGTTAAAAATGCAGCAAAAAATCATGCTTTTGAGGCTGAAAAACACGAATTCCGTCTTGTCGAACATAGGTGAAGATGCGCTAAAAGGAAAAGCATGTTATAGAACACGATTTTTCTCCAGTTTTCATCCAATTAACCCAGTTTTTTAGCAAAAATCGGCTAGGAGTATAACCTCGGCTTTACACCTAGTCCTATTATATAATTTGCGGGAAGAAGCTTAGTTAGAAAGCTGGTGCAAAGTTGAAACTTATGAAGCTTTTGAACTAAATGAACATTTGAACTTAAAACTCTTGGTTTAATTAAATCTGTACAAGGATTCTATTGTGGTTCAATTTGAATTATGACCTATAATCTAAAATTAACTTATAATCATATTAAATTCGAATCTTGATCGCTATTTGTAACTTAAAAATACTATTTGTAGCTCAAAAAAATGATAGAAAATGACTAAAATAGCCCTCGAATGAAGACCAACCTATTTTCAGCTTTGACAAAACCAAAAAATTTGGACAACCCATGGATTCCACGACCTGAATTTGAGTAGTCACCATGGTTACAACTCAAATTCAGGTCGTGACCTCCATGGGCAACATGCCTAAATGGTCTGTCTAACCATGGGATCAAACGAACATGCGACGCATCCGACCATGGTGTCGGATGCTTAAGTGGTGTGTTCCAACCATGGCCCAAGGGAAACTCCATGCCCCCCCCCCCTATATATAAACCATAACCCTCCATTCATTTTCATCCTCATAAACCATCCAATTTTGAAAGTTTTTCTCTTTCTCTTTAACCCATGGACGAACATCAATCTATGGACGGTGGTGGAGGTCAACAACGAAGGTGGCATGGAGTAGGAAAAGGCTTGATGATCGGTCAGGTAAAATTTTTGAAAATATTTTGCTCGTTTATATTCATGCGAGGCGTCGGTGACCGGACGCCGGGCGTCCGATCTCGTCATCGGACACCCGGCGTCCAGTGTCTGGACGAAATGCATTTGGTCCAGTCATCAAACGCCCTGCGTCTGGTGACTGGACGCTAGGCGTCTGGGTCCAGTCATTGGACGCCCTGCGTCTAGTGACTGGACCAGACGCGTCCGGTCCTTTCATCGAACGTCAGGCGTTCGGTCCGTGACTAGATCGGACGTCCGGCGTTCAGGTTTTTTATGTTTTTTGGGTATTGTGAATTATTTGCTAATTGTTTAATTATTTTAATCATTTATTGAAATTATTGTCCTAAATATTATATTTTTTTGTTTGGCTAAATTTTTTAATAATTTGAATAATTATTTACCTAGTTTATAAATGTTATTTTTGTGTACTTTTTATTATTTGAATTAGTATTGAACTTATTTGTCTAATTGTTTAATTATTTGCCTTAATTATTGAACTTATGTGGCTAATTTTTAAATTATTTTAAGTATTTATTGAAATGATTTGCCTAAATATTTTTTATTTTTTAGGTGGCTAATTTTAATTATTTAAATTAGTGTTGAACTTATTTGCCTAATTTTTCCACATTTGCCTTAATTATTGAACTTATGTGGCTAATTTTTAAATTATTTCAATTATTTATTTAAATGATTGGCCTAATTATTTTTTATTTTTAAGGTGGCTAATTTGAATTATTATTGAACTTATTTTCCTAATTTTTTAATTATTTGAATTAATTATTGAACTTATTTTACCAATTGTTATTTGTTTTGTAGGTTTCGGAGGTAACAGTACCGCGAAAGCGGCCTACTGCTTCTTATCGGAAACAGAAAGCCAATAGGGGTAGCTCATCCCAACAGTGGATGGATGAGCAGCATTATGCGGAGGAGGAACATCCAATCGGCAGGGAGGATCATCGAAGAAGTGGGACGGAGTGTGATATACATGGGGAGGATTATATCATGGCCAGTGAGGATTATCTCACAGGCGGGGAGCAGTATATCTTAGACGGGCATGAGTATCTCATTGGCGGGGAAGAGGATGACATAGGTGAGGAGAATGATCCCAGAGGCGGGGAGGAGCATCTGGATAGTGGAGAGGAGCATGGTGGTGATGGTGATGTTCGCAAGGAGAGAGTATCTCATATTCGAAGCAAATCGGATGGAAGTTTTACAGCTAAAGGTACACACTAAAAAAATGATAACTACTTAGATTTAAAATTGAATTATTATTTTATAATTTGTACACCTAATTTATGCATAATTACTTTTTATTTATGTGGCTTTATGTAATTTGTTTATTTTATTTTACTAACTACGTGAACTGGATATGATTTGTGTAATTTGTTTCAAATTTTATTTATATAATTTACTAAATGTTTATTTATGTGATTTACTTAATTTATGTAATTATATTATATGATGATCACTAATTATAATTTTATGTAATTTATGTAATTTGTTTATTTTATTTTACTAAATGCGTGTACTTAGATGTGATTTGTGTAATTTCTTTCAAATTTTATTTATATAATTTACTAAATGTTTATTTATGTGATTTACTTAATTTATGTAATTATATTATATGATCATCACTAATTATAAGTTCCTGTATTTTATGAAATTTTACACGCCTTATGACTATTTATGTGATTTGTTGTCGTTATTTACAAAATATTTTTATGAAATTAGAGAAAAGAAAGCGTTCCAAAGTTGTTGAGGAACAATGGTGGGTGACTACGCCTTGTATTGATGGCCCTAGGAATGGGTCTGTAATTCCTAGTTGGCTAGGCCACGTGGCCTCGAGGTATAGCCATTTAGGGAGCCCTTCAGGTGCCAAAATAGGGCAGGAATTTATCGTAGATTAGTTGATTAGTTTGCTGAGATGCCCAAGGATTGGCAAGTGACATTGAGGGCGACTGGTTTGTCCCACTGGCCTTCGATTATGTTTAGGTCCATAGATTGCCCACTTATCTATGCATTTCTTGAGCGTTGGCAGCCTGACACCAACACATTCTATCTACCGTTTGGTGAGATGGGAATCCTACTGTTTGGTGAGATGGGAATTCTACCGTTTGGTGAGATCGTATGTCATTCTCTAATCCTATCCAAGAACTCCACTGACCTTGCAAACTCAGCTAGACTATCATCGCGGTGACGCTCCCAGATACGGATCAAGGGTGGAACAGGACAATTAGGAATCAAACTTACACTTATAAAATGAATGCCCTAAACGTTCGCATTGCATATTTCCTTATCCGGTTGAGTGGCACCATCTACCTCCCTCACAGGTAATACACAGAAACAAGAAACCGCACTGGAGTCACTGAGATGGATAACCAATGTGTTCGCAAACGTGGCAATAGCAAATAAGTTCACTGGTGTGTGCATCCAATATTCCATGCCACACGATGATGCCCGATGAGATACCCTCTTCACTGCCCACTCTATAGCTTGATCACGAGTAACCTCCCCCGGTGCACATGCCTCAAAAATATCTCTGTACTTATCTTGATTACTAAGAATTTCCCCGGTAGCCACCATCCGAACTGTAGCCCATAGGTCCTCGTTTCCATATAGAGAATGTGCCACAGAACGGAAACCACAATTGCCATCTGTTATTACGTCCAAATACCCAGTGCAGTAAGAGTGAATATACCCTGGTAGAAGGGGAAAACTCTGAACTTCTTCTCTACCTACAAAAATAATTGAATAAACCATAATAGTAATATTAGGACTTCTAATCAAATACAACTCAACTATATAATAATTCACACAAATAATTCAAATCAAGTACAAATAACAGTTAGGTTTTATCATCCTCAAACTGCAATCTGCGACTCAATGAACGGCCCAATGCATTTGCTCGACATGCCCCCTATCTCAAAGGCGCTCTGTGTGCGCATTATAGATGAATGTAATCTTTTCCGACCGCGAGATGTTGCCAAGACTTCGGGCTCACACCCACTATTCCTATCAGGAAACAGTGCCTCTTCCATTTGGAGAAGCACCTGACGCATCATTGCAGTTGGACTGCTTTTAAATCTTGGAATGATTTCCTCACGGAAATATCTAATAATAAATATAAATATAGAAACAACATATTTTTTTTAAAAACATGGTATTTGAAGCCACAAACATACCTGAGTTCCGCAGAAATATTATTCGAAGCCACTTTAGAGGATACGATCTGTAATCTCTGCCAGAATTTGTGCACCATGTCGGTTGTGACCTTGTCGTTCGCTTCCTTTAATTTGAATAAATCACAAACACATGGAATCCCATGAGTCACCTTACAGAAGCATCGAAAGTACTCGAACATGTTTTCGCCCCACTTAATCATATTTTTAACCTGCTTGCTGATCAAATCCATACAATGGTGCGACACATAACCATGCAGCAAATCATATGTACCCTGCATCTTATTGGTTGGTTTCGTCGACATGGATTCCTCAAGTTTTCCCCTAAAATAATATATATGTGTGTGTGTGTAAAGTTAAAGTGACATAAAAATAATAAACACGTATTTAAATGATTTAGTAAAATAAATAACGATTCATATAAATTAATGATGTTACTTGATCTGGGATAACTGGTGAATGACATTGGCGTCAATCACACCAAACAGCATGTCAAGTGCTTGGGTGCCAGAATTTATCTAATCCTTCAATGAAGCATAAGTACTCTCTACTCTATTACTACTAGTATTGCCAAGGTGGAGAACTTGGTTTGTCCAAGCCTTACAAATCGTCTCTTTATGATAAAGCCATGTACCTTCCAAGTAGACAACAGCAGCAAGCGCAATAGTAGAGTAACTATCCTTGAAAAGCTGTAATAAAATATCATACTCTTGAACTGTTGGCGCATTAATAATTCTCTTCCACATACCTTTGACATCACTCCTCAATTTATCTTCACAAACTTTTTTCCTCAACATTGCATCAACATCACGGTCTATGTGCCACAAACATAGCAGGTGGTGTGAATGTGGAAAATTATCCTTAATAGGCTAAAGCAAACCGATCTCTCGATCTGAGACAATAGCACTTGGTACTTTGTCTTCATCCAACAAAATCCTCAACTTTGACAGCACACAATCATAAGTATTTTTTGACTCATCTCTCAAAATGGAAAATGCAATATTGAAATTCATATTGGTAGGAGTCATAACTATTATCTGAAAGAGTGACATTTTGTACTTATTGGTCTTGTATGTTGAATCAACCACAATCACCCAATAATATCGGTTGAACAGCTGAATTGATGTTGGATGATCTATTAATGCATGAGTGATCACATTTTTGCCCTGTTCCTTCTGGGTCTGAATAAAATAATGCTTCACACTGGCCAAAAGAACAAATTATTCCCCAATATCTCTACCCCGCAAAGTCATTTTCCTGTTCCGAGCTTTATTATTGTTTAACTGTCTGATTGTCACATTATCTTTGGGGTAATCCACATCAATCATTGCCTCACCATTTTTGGCTTCACATTTACCCTATCCAACCGGTTAGCTAAAACCCTTGCATCATCACCCAAGAACTAAACTGTCTGTGACCCTCTGGATAGACTATACCAGAATGATTGTGTGTTGACTCATAACCAGGATATACTCTGATCCACCAACCATAATTCGGCACTTTCAAGCAATATAACTTAAACGGGCAATCACATCATTTGTGCTTGGTAGGCTTCCTTTGTTTCGGGGCAGGCCCTTGCTGAACAGGATCTCTGAATCGTGCGCAACGATATGTCACTCCATTTCTCTTTAGGTTCCACCCTGCGCAAACAAGCTCGGAACGTAATTCCTTAGCTACATCCTTGCAATGCTCAAAAGCTTTTTCTTTAGTAGCAAAATATACAGGAGAGACAAAATGTGCACTCAAATCTTGCGACAAATCTGGTAAATCAACTGGATCCTACATTATTTATAAAATAAACATAAGTTTACTTTTTTAATTATAAAAATTAAACATAAATATGAAAAATTATAATATTAACAATTACGAATATTAAAAAATATTATATAATTAACAAAATATGAAATGCGTCAAATCTGGACGTAAACGCCAATTTAGGCGTGTATACCATGGAATTCACGCCCAGTTTGGGCATGTGAATCCATGGTACACACGCCCAAATTCGGGCCCAACTACACGCACAAATTTTGGGTGTGTAAACCATGGATATTCACGCCCTAACTGGACGTGATGATCCATGGTTTACAAGCCCAAAATTTGGGTGACTTCCATGGTACCCACGCCCACATTTGGCGTGAGTACCGTGGATGATCACGTCTACTTTGGACGTGTGACCCATGGACTACCATGCCCAAACTCGGCGTGCGTACCATGAAATTCGCTAAACAATCAAAATTAACAAAAACATATCGAAATGGTACCATTTTTGCGAGAATCTTCGACTTATACTTCTCCTCAACATAAATCTACGACCGTTGTAAGGTTTTCTCCTCATTGTTTTGTGGTGTTTTTGAATTGTTGGATGATTTTGTAGAGTTTTTGAATGAATGGTAAATGTGAAAGTTTATTAATTTTGGTGAGCTACAATTAGTATTTTTGAGCTACAAATAGTAAGGCCCAATTCGAATGGGATAGAATTAGGTAATTGAATATTAAAACTAATTTATTAATGTTATTTAAGCTAAACAGGTTATTTTAGCTTGGAAGGTCAAATAGTGTTTGGTATGTTGATTTGGCGACCGTTATCAAATACACCTAATTTGTTATACATAAGTGCTTAATCTATTATGAGTGTTAATATGGTTATCAAATAGACCTCTAATAACTCTTAAAGAGTGTAGGAGAGTAATTTTGTTTACGTTAAGACTTAAAGTGAGCCCCTTGGAGAAGGAATTGCTCAGAAACCTTTTTTTCAAACTTTGGCAAAATAAGAATTCAAAGACATCGGGTATAATACACACATCTAGACGAGCAAACTTATTTTACAAAGGGAACGTTCAAAAGGTGAAACTAGTCTCTGCGTGTATGCTGAGGTATAACATATTCAAACAGACATCTGTTCCACAGAATGTGACAATGCATCATCCCTAAATACAAAATACAAAAAACCAATAACAAATCCAATTGAAAAACTACACTGGGCCATGCATCGTAATGCAACAGAATCCAAATTCAGGAAGTACAAGTAAAATGATTCATGCTATCAGCAGGTGATTAATGTATGCAGGGATAAGTAGGTTACAGTAACAGAGAGCCCATAGTTACGAGGCAAACTATGTTGCAACAACTGTTTCATCACTTTTTGCCCTCAAAAAGAAACATCCAGAAATAATACTAATCTAATATTAGATACCACAGGCCAACCTTCCGATGTTGTGGAAAACGCAAGAGACAAGAACAGAGATCAGCTATAATAATACTTAACCATAGATGGCTCACCACCAACAAAATGCAACATGTTTCAGAGAACGTAACAAAACATGTAGAAAAATATAACCTCAAACAACCAAAAACGATCAGATGGTGCAAATATACAGTCGCTATTTCAAGTTAAATGCACGATATGAACCACAAAATCAAGCTCAGAATACAACAAAACAAACCTGAAAAATTCTATATTGTACCCTATAACACTAAAACCTTAAACTCAATCAAACACCAAGGAATCAGATATAAAATGTCAATCACCAAATTGCATCTGAAGATGCAAGTAAGACTGGGGCGACAAAAATCTATCATCTTCCTTGTTCACAACCAAATTTCCAAAACACAAAGGAAAAGGGGCTTCCACAAAAGCTTTTAAATTCTAAAAATGTCAGTCCAACTAATCATGACAGCCTAAACAAGCCACAAAACCCAACATCAGAGGTAAGATTCAAATCTGGATTCCTCTTCAAGAACAAATGTATCTTATTTTCTCTAAAATAAGACAATTCAATGAAGGAAGCTGTATAATTAAGCTAACAATAATCAGTTGCAAAACGTTGCAGCATCATTCTATTAAGTTCTTTTCTTTGAGACAGCATGATTCCTGATTCCTCTAATATATAGTAACACTTTTTTCAACTGTCTTCCAACAAGCATTTCTTAGAATGAAAATCAATGTTCTCAGATAAAATCTTGCTGCATTGTGATCCATATTTCACCTCAGTTTCTTCCAGCACTCTCACGATCCCATACTTTTTTTCCTTTGTAACTTTTCTCAGATGATGTTCTCATATTCTTGGAATTCATCCTTCGGTTACGCTCACCATAATTATTATCATCATCATCTAAATTTTGCAATGATCTTCGGCGAACACTTCTAGAATCATGAACCTCTGTTCTGAGATGAAATCTTGTTTTACTTCCACCTGAGTTTCCTGTAGCAGGCCCTGCCATGGAAGTATTTAGAGACTTCCGGCCTTTATAACTTTTCTCAGATGTTGTTCTCATATCCTTGGAATTCGTCCTTCCATGACGCTCATCATAATTCTTATCATTATCATATAAATTTCGCAACGATCTTGGACGAGCACTTCTAGAATCATGAACCTCTGTTCTGAGATGAAATCTTGTTTTACTTCCACCTGAGTTTCCTGTAGCAGGCCCTGCCATGGAAATATTTAGAGACTTCCCGCCTTTATAACTTTTCTTAGATGTTGTTCTCATATCCTTGGAATTCATCCTTTCATTACGCTCATCATAATTGTTACCATTATCATCTAAATTTCGCAATGATCTTGGACCAGCACTTCTAGAATCATGAACCTCTGTTCTGAGATGAAGTCTTACTTTTCTTGTAGCAGGCCCTGCCATGGAAGTATCTAGACACTCCCGGCCTTTAAACTTTTTATCTGGTGCTGCTTTCTTATTTTTTGAAATCATCCTTTCAGTGTGCTCATTGTCATCGTCATCATCTTCATCTTCTTCTTCTTCATAGTCATCATTACTATCTTCCTCCGATAAGTCATAAATTTCTCCATGTTCTTCCTCATCATTTCCATTCTCTTCCAACAAATCTTCACCTTGATGTTCCTTTGAAGACTTTTTCTGCACATTTTTAGATGCGGGGTCCTCCTTAACCGCGTTCATCAACTGAACATACTTAAATCTAATCTCCATCAGAGGCACCTTCTCAACCAATATGTTCCTGTTATAAGCTTCCCTCAGAACAACAGTATGAGTTCTGTTTTTGCTAGACACGTAAAATATACCAGGATGCTGCAACATTGCTCTCTTGAACCTCGACCTCAGACCCAACCATTCCCCTAAACTAAACACGACCTCCCTCTCTGCCTTCTTTCCAATAAAAAGATTAAGAATCTCATGTAAAATTGCCACAGCCCACTTATCTGATTCATCACTTTTTGAAGGAAGATGGGAAGCGTTCTCATAGGGCGAGATGTAGGGCAACTTTTGCCACTCATCGACCCATTTTTTATACTTCTTATCCATCTCAAAACCAGTGGAATACTTCAAAGGAAACTCAATAGGACACATCCTTTTCTTTTCAATTTCTGAAACAGAAAGCTCATTGTTCCAACAAACTAACTCTAACACTTGTTCATTTTTCAATCTAAAATAGTCAGGAAATTCCGGAACAATAGTTTTTAAATAATCCTGAGGCAGCCCTAGTTCCCATCTTAACCCATCAACAATACGAACAGGAATTTGATTGATTCTACTAACCATCAAAAGCTTCAAAAGCCGGTCAGCTACATCTTGCTTGTAAAGAACACTTTGGTACACAATCTGTTCCTCCTTGTTGTAATTGAGTACTTCCGGGGTGAGCTTGATGTGGGGCTGGATGCCAATGCCACCAGGGAGAAATTCTTCAAAAACCGAAGTGTATCTACGAATAAATTCAATAGGACGAAAAGGGATTCTTAGGGAATCTTTGGATTGGGTGATGAGCGAGAGAGGAAGAGACTTCGACGGCTCTGATACTATGAGGTTTTTTAGGTTGAGTAGCGGCTTGAGGTTCTTTTCTCTCTCCACGGCGTGGTCGAGACCCCGGTCTCGGACGCATTTCATCGATGACGCCGCATCGTACAGCCAGCGAATTTGGTGGTGCCGGAGAAAGTGGTGGCCCTGGTGGTGGGAACGATGGAGGTTGAGGAGTATTACTTGCATTTAGGGCGATGAGTTGCAGTGTGTACAGAAACAAAGAGCGGGTTTAAGAAGGGTTTTTTCTCTCCAGGTGAATTTGATTAATTTGCAAAATTTGTCCCTTAAATTTCGCCTTTTTGCTTTTACCCCTTGCATTTTGTTGTTGGTTTTATTTATTTATTTTTTATTTTTATTTTTTTTGGGGGTGAGAATTGGCTAGTGCCTTTAAAATATTCTCCTGACTATCACGAAAAGACTAGTGAAATCCAACAATTTGGTCTGTAAATCAGAAACTCCATCTAAGAAAAATCTAATAAGTCCAAATTATTAACTTCTCACTTTAGGCATTATTAGTTATTCACCCTGAAAGTGACAATTCTCACTTGGTCGGGATGATACAAGGGGGAAGAATCATTCTTATGGAGGGATTTGCAGTCCCCGAAGGAAATTAAGGAATCAGTTGACCATCAAACATGTGATAGCCCATTTATATGAAGAAGGGAATAATTAAGGAATCACCAAGATTGTCATATAAGGAATGGGTTACAAAACTCAATAAATTTATATGTTGAGCTTTGACTCAAATACTCTCATAATTGATTTAATAAAATAGTGACAAGAGTTTGATTTGATGAAGCTAAATAGTGGAAAAGAGGGACGAGGGCGTAGGAAGTGGTCAAGGTAAATTATAAATTGTGAAATGATGAGTTTTCAATCAGCTTAGTCTAACCAAACAACGTATAGAAACAATATACAACCCGACAAGCTAGAAAAGCAAATGAACAGAGTGGCTTCAAAAACCAAACTATCAACAAACGAAGTCCATGGCTTGCCAAGATTCATATTTGAATGCTTGCAACATTTTATGTTGGCTTCCCCCATATGGAACAAGTAGCAACTAATAATCTGTTTTGGTTTACCAGTGTGCTATATACATGTTTACGTCCTCCCAAGTCAGTTCAGGAGACCTCACAATTTGTTAACATCGACATAGAAATATATAGTCACAAAACTGCAAAATTATAACCTCAAAAACCATACTGTTCATCTGTCTACATCTGACATTATAGAATGGTTTAAACCACCTCATTTACCAAAATTACAACGTTAATATAACACCAGAATAATGATTCAAATGACAAAAGAGAAACTCAAGAAAAGAGCAACTAAGTTCCCCAAAAAAAGAAAGCCGACCACTATATAGGGCACTCAGAGGCTTATTCGTCCTCCTGGCTGCGCAACCTAGCAAGCTTGTTAGTAACAACAACATCAAGCTGTGCTGCTCTCTCCACAATCTCTTTCCTCTTTTTGGTGGACACATTGTGTGCAATCTCAGCACAATAGGTCCTGCACAACATTAATAAGGTATCCCAGTTTCAAGTTTATGCAGGGTGTCTTACAGAAAAGAAACAACATACTATAAAGTAACTAATGACTAATAACTGGCCACACTAGTTGGCACATTTACCTGTTGTGCATCATTAACAATTCAAGCTCGCTGACATTGTGCACAACAAATTTCTTGAAGCCATTGGGAAGGTAGTGGCGAGTCTTCTTGTCGGATCCGTATCCAATATTTGGCATCAAAGTGCATCCCTTAAACTTTCTCCTGACTCGAGAGTCAATACCCTTGGGTCTGCGCCAGCTTTCCTATAAAAAAAGACATATTTGGTAATCAAAAACACACCAAATATACATATGGGTAGGGTGAAATATAGCGTATTCAAACAGACATCTAGGTCCACAGAATACTACAATGCTTCCACCACAAAATATAACTTAACCAAAAGAACCCCAAGTTCAAAAACTAAACTGGGTCATACTTCATAATGCAAATTCAAGAAGTACAAGTAGAATGGGGTTTATGCCATCATGAGTTCACTAGTGTAAGCAGGGATATAGTAACAGAGAGCCTATAGTTATGAGGCAAACTGTGTCGCAAGAACTGTTTCATTATTTTTTGCCCTCAAAACGAAACATCCAGAAATAATAGTAGTCTGGACATTAGATACCACGGGCAACATACAAATGTTGTGGAAAACAAAACCAACAAGTACAAAGATCTACCTAATAATAAAAATCATTAAGGGGCACAATCTCAGCCGAAAGATGGTGAAAATTGTTTGAGATAATCACTAGTATATCAGCTATAACAATACTTCATCATAGATTGCGCACCAACAAAAAATCAACTTGTGAAAGTAACTTCCTCAACAGAACATGTTGAAAAATATAAGCTGAACAACCAAAAAACAAACAGATGATGCAAATATACAGTCACTACTGCCGGTCAAGTGGGCGGTATGAACCACAAAACCAAGGTCAGAAGACTACAAAAAAAAACTGAATTAACTTTTGGCGGTGAGATATGCAAGAAAGGTCAGATGGTAGTGCATGATCGATAATTCATCATTGAAAATACAGACTAGGTGGATAAGCATCATCATATCTCCTTGCATATCTGAATCTTTTCAAAAACCAGTAATAGTTTAAAAAAAATTTTCTAAAACTCTATTGTACTCTATAGTAGAAAACCTTTAACTCAATCAAACACAATGGAATCAGATATAAAATGTCAATCACCAAATTGCATCTCAAGATGCAAGTAAGACTGGGGCGACAAAAATCTATCATCATCTTCCTTGTTCACAACCAAATTTCCAAAAAAGAAAATGGGCTCCAGAAAAAAGCTTTTAAATTCTAAAATTGTCGCTCCAACTAATCATGACAGCCGAAACAAGCCAAAACACCACAAACCCCAAAATCAAAGATAAGATTCAAATCTGGATTCAAATCAAATCCTCCATATCTCCCAGAAAGAATGTATTTTAAAAAAAAAAAAAACATTAATCCCCCCTTAAAATAAGAGTAAGAAGATCATCTACATAGGTATACCTTGACGGAGATTTTGCGGTCGCTCTGGGGCCTCTTGAACTTCTTCACTCTTTTCTTCACAATCTTCTTTGAGAGCAAAGGAACCGCCATGGCTGCTTCTTTCCTCTTCTACCCCTGCAAGTAAAACAAACAAAACCCACATCAATAATTGATCGTCACACATAAATTAAGAGGGGATGGATTAAGAACGGCAGAATAACGCAGGAGGAGGTTTGGAGCGCTTACTAAGAATTAGGGTTCTTCTGAGCCGCACAGCTACGGATTTGGCAAAAATGAGCGCTGCGTCTCAACCTTATATAGTGGTGGGGTTAGTCTATGCTAGGGTTTTGGTGTGGAGACACTGGAAAGAAGAAGAGAGTAATTTTAATTTGTATAAGTGATCGGACGACGGAGAGTTCAAGTATAGTTAGTGGACGGTTGAGATTAGATTATTTGAAATTTTAATTCTCGGAAATAGGGGTGTTCAAATGGACGGTTTGCGAGTTATACGGGTTAATCGATTCGGGTTAATCAATTTTTTGGTAGTACGCCACCCGCCCAATAACCAAACCGCATAAGGAGAAATCCGCACCAAACCGTACCGATATTTATTCGGTTTTGAGGTTTGGGGCCCAAATAACCCGCTTCTAACAAATCTCTTTATTTGTTAAAAAAACTCATGTTTTTACAAATCTATCACTTTGTACCAACAATCAATCAATCCATACACATAAAGAAAAACATTCAAATCTTAGAACAACTAGCACCAAATCAAAAACAACTAGCACCACGTCCAAAAACAACTAGTATCACGTCAAAAACAACTAGCACCATGTCCAGAAACGTCTACATCATTGCATGTGAATTTAAGCTATTTTTTTACAAACACAACCCACCACGTCTCAGAACAACTAAAACAACGTCCAAAAACGTATATATCCATGAATGAGAATGTAAACATATTTTTTTCACAAAGACAACTCTACCACGTCTCAGAACAACTAGAACCACGTCAAAAACAACTAGCACCACGTCCAGAAACGTCTACATCCATGCATGTGAATTTAAGCTATTTTTTTCACAAAGACAACCCACCACGTCTCAGAACAACAAGCACCACGTCCAAAAACGTCTATATCCATGAATTAGAATTTAAACAGATTTTTTTCACAAAGACAGCTCTACCACGTCTCAGAACAACTAGAACCACGTCAAAAACAACTAGCACCACGTCCAGAAACATCTACATCCATGCATGTGAATTTAAACTATTTTTTCACAAGCACAACCCACCACGTCTCAGAATAACTAGAACAACGTCCAAAAACGTCTATATCCATGAATGAGAATGTAAACAGATTTTTTTCACAAAGACAGCTCTACCACGTCTCAGAACAACTAGAACCACGTCAAAAACAACTAACACCGCGTCAAAAACAACTAGCACCACGTCCAGAAACGTCTACATGCATGCATGTGAATTTAAGCTATTTTTTCCACAAAGACAACCCACCACGTCTCAAAACAACAAGCACCACGTCCAAAAACGTCTATATCCATGAATGAGAATTTAAACATATTTTTTTCACAAAGACAGCTCTACTAAATCTCAGAACAACTAGAATCACGTCAAAAATAACTAGCACCACGTCAAAAACAACTAGCATCACGTCCAGAAACGTCTATATCCACGCATGTGAATTTAAGCTATTTTTTTCACAAACACGACCCACCACGTCTCAGAACAACACGCACCATGTCCAAAAATAACTACCACACCACGTATACATCCAAACATGTGAATTTTAGCTGAATTTTTCACAGAACATAGTCTACCACGTCTCGATACGTCCAAAACAACTAGTACCAAGTCCAGCTACGTCCCTTACGTCCAAAATCATAAGAGATTTTTGAAGAGGAATAAGTGATTTTTTAAGAAAAAGAAGTGCTTTTTCCGTTATATTTGAAAGATTGCCACAAGGTCTGGGTTCACACTTATTCGATTTACTATGCAACAAAAATTTCTAATTAAAAGCGGAATCTTAGAAAAGTACCTTTGAAGTGTGCACTCAGGTGATTCTCTTGTATGCCTCAAAACTTTGACTTCACGTTGTGTGGGCAACGAACTAGAAATCAATTGATCAGCTAATCACCACAATCCACCTGCTAAAAAATTCTAGCACCGCTGCACCTGGCACGTACTGTAAACGCACCGCCCGGAGAGAGAGAAAGCTTCGCGCAACTAGTATAAAACAGGCCAAAAATTCGGCCAAGGAAGGAAGAAAACAAGCCACAAATAATGCCCAAAAATCTGACTTGAAGAGAAAATTTTCTCTCTCTATGATGTTTTCTCTCTAGATTCTTGAATTGTGAATCTATGGAATTGTGTGTCTTGAATAGCTAATCCCTTGTCTATATAAAGAGTTACAAGAGAGACCCCAAGTTGGTTTATGATTGGTCTTCCTACTGGGTTTCTGTTTTCCTTCAATCCTGTTCCTGGACTGATACACATCCAACAGTCACAGGGGTTCACTTATCTCAATCCAGTTCTTGGGATAATTCACAACCAACTGATACAGGGATTCACTTATCCCAAACCAGTTCCTGGTATGATTCACAACCAACTGATACAAGGATTAATTAATTACTTAATTAATTAAATCTACCTTTGTCAACAACCCAATACATAATTAATTGTACCACTAACGGATTAATTATGGCACTACCATCCTACACCAGAATTGCTTCTGGAATAACTTAATTAAATTATATTCATAATCTCCCCACATAAAAGATATAGTGCTCGTTAATATATTAATTTACTGATAAATTAATAATTAACCTCTTCGATTTCGAGACTAGTACCACTCGACCTTTTTACTATACCGGACATAAGTCCACCGGCCGGGTTTAGTATAATTAACTTTACGAGCTCATCTCGGGAGCACCATCACCCCGGACACACCGGTACATGGTTTCCTTTCGACAAGCGGCAGCACACCAAGTAACTAAACACGCGCACCCAACCTACCGAGACTATTGGCCACAATTGACCTCACCCTCTGGCAGATCAAAGTACACTATGCCTAATCCTCATGCCCGCTCGAGTCTAGGGATTAAGAGATAGAATACCAAGAAAGATTTGTCTATTAAATCAGTACAAGACAAATCATTCTTAATGGTCAAGTTCAATACACCTCGGGCATATCTATATGATTCAATTAGTTTAGACAAACCAATTATCCGAATCACATAATAACCTAAACCGATAGTTTGTCTAAAACTGTTTCAGTTACGAACCTCATTTATGTCTTTCAACCAATGATGAGATCTACTGTATCACACAAGACACCTCATCATCTTCTTACATAATACAAATGGACATATCATGCACAATAATAACAAAAACATAAATCGATATATTACTGGGAAAAAGTACAATACAAGCATAGCTTATGTATTCAACTCCAACAGTATTTAGTTGTTGTTCATCGAAAAATACAATCGCTGATCTCTGTTAAATCTGTGTTCGGATGAAAATTTGATTGAATGTGATTTCGAATGGAGTGCGGGGAATAAAAAGAACTGATTTTTGAAGAAGTGATTTTTGAAGATTAAAATACATCCATCCATCCATAAAATTGATTGAATCCATCCATCCAGCAGCAAATAACAACAATCCATAAAACGTCTATATCCATGAATTAGAATTTAAACAGATTTTTTCACAAAGACAGCTCTACCATGTCTCAGAACAACTAGAACCACGTCAAAAATAACTAGCACCACGTCCAGAAACATCTACATCCATGCATGTGAATTTAAGCTATTTTTTCACAAACACAACCCACCACGTCTCAGAATAACTAAAACAACGTCCAAAACGTCTATATCCATGAATGAGAATGTAAACAGATTTTTTTCACAAAGACAGCTCTACCACGTCTCAGAACAACTAGCACCACGTTCAGAAACAACAAGCACCACGTCAAAAACAACTAGCACCACGTCCAGAAACGTCTATATCCTTGCATGTGAATTTAAGCTATTTTTTCACAAACACAACCCACCACGTCTCAGAACAACGTCCAAAAACGCCTATATCCATGAATGAGAATGTAAACAGATTTTTTTCACAAAAGCAGCTCTACCACGTCTCAGAACAACTAGAATCACGTCAAAAACAACTAGCACCACGTCCAGAAACGTCTACATCCATGCATGTGAATTTAAGCTATTTTTTCACAAACACAACCTACCACGTCTCAGAACAACTAGAATAACTTCCAAAAACGTCTATATCCATGAATGAGAATGCAAACAGATTTTTTTTCACAAAGACAGCTCTACCACGTCTCAGAACAACTAGAACCACGTCAAAATTAACTAGCACCACGTCAAAAACAACTACGTCTACATCCATACATGTGAATTTAAGCTATTTTTTTCACAAAGAGAACCCACCACCTCTCAGAACAACAAGCACCACGTCTAAAAACGTCTATATCCATGAATGAGAATTTAAACAGATTTTTTTCACAATGACAGCTCTACCACGTCTCAGAACAACTAGAACCACGTAAAAAACAACTAGCACCACGTCCAGAAACATATACATCCATGCATGCGAATTTAAGCTATTTTTTCACAAACACAACCCACCACGTCTCATAACAATTAGAACAACGTCCAAAAATGTCTATATCCATAAATGAGAATGTAAACAGATTTTTTTCACAAAGACAGCTCTACCACGTATCAGAACAACTAGAACCACGTTAAAAACAACTAACACCACGTCAAAAACAACTAGCACCACGTTCAGAAATGTCTAAAATCCATGCATGTGAATTTAAGCTATTTTTTTCACAAAGACAACCCACCACGTCTCAGAACAACAAGCACCACATCCAAAAACGTCTATATCCATGAATGAGAATTTAAACAGATTTTCTTCACAAAGACAGCTCTACCACATCTCAGAACAACTATAACCACGTCAAAAACAACTAGCACCATGTCAAAAACAACTAGCACCACGTCCAGAAACGTCTACATCCATGCATGTGAATTTAAGCTATTTTTTCATAAACACAACCCACCACGTCTCAGAACAACAAGCACCACGTCCAAAAATAACTACCACACCACGTATACATCCAAACATGTGAATTTTAGCTGAATTTTTCATAGAACACAGTCTATCACGTCTCGATACGTCCAAAACAACTAGTACCACGTCCAGCTACGTCCCTTACGTCCAGAACCATAAGAGATTTCCCATGAGTCCTAGATACAGAACAGTACTCTTTCCCACAATATCGATACCTACTTTTTTGTTTACCATTATCATCCAAAAAAGAGTCAAAATGATCCCAAACCTTCGACCTTTTGCGAGATGCCCTTGTTTTCTTTGGTTTTTCCTCATTTGGTGGCTGATTTGATATATCTCCTCTCACCGACACATTCTCCTCATGTTGCTGCTACACAATGTCGTCCATATCAAAATCATCTATGGCTTCGTCATATTCAAATTGAGATATCCTTCAAAAAAAAAAAAAAAAAATCTAAACCAGCACACAGAACTGAAAAAAAATTCTCCAACACAGAACACCATCATATCAGCAGCCAATTGGTTTTGTGGTAAAGATTGGCTGCTGATATTATGGTGTTCTGTGTTGGAGAATTTTTTTTCAGTTCTGTGTGCTGGTTTAGATATATATTTTTTTTTGAAGGATATCTCAATTCGAATATGACGAAGCCATAGATGATTTTGATATGGACAACATTGTGTAGCTGCAACATGAGGAGAATGTGTCGGTGAGAGGAGATATATCAAATCAGCCACCAAATGAGGAAAAACCAAAGAAAACAAGGGCATCTCGCAAAAGGTCGAAGGTTTGGGATCATTTTGACTTTTTTTGGATGATAATGGTAAACAAAAAAGTAGGTGTCGATATTGTGGGAAAGAGTACTGTTCTGTATCTAGGACTCATGGGACTATATATATATATATATATATATATATTTACAAACCTTTCTGGTGCCTCTTCTTCCATCTGGTAGTACCTCTCTCCCTCTCTCAGATTTGGTGAAAAAAGAACACAAACTCACTGCTTTAAACTTTCTGCATAGCACAGGAGGAGAAAGGGAGATTGGTGGTGGTGGTGGTAGGCCGAGGTTGTCGTGGTGGTGATTGGTGGTCGTCGGCTCTAAGGTTTCATCAAGGAGAGGAGACAAACGAAGTGGGAAAGAAAGGGGGTTGTTGTTCGCGTGCGGCTAGGCAGCAGCAGAATGATTTTT
Source organism: Knoxia roxburghii (assembly GCA_030378225.1). Lineage (NCBI taxonomy): Eukaryota > Viridiplantae > Streptophyta > Magnoliopsida > Gentianales > Rubiaceae > Knoxia > Knoxia roxburghii. The sequence continues at coordinate 33,939,058 of CM059420.1, read as the reverse complement.
CTACTCAAAGTATTAAACAGGTTGCAGGCGATCCCCATATAAAAAATCCCAAACCCAAAACCGCCCACCAAATAATATGGGTTATTCGGTTACCCGCCCAAATAACCCGTTCACCCACATAAGCCAACCCTCTTTCTTAAACGGTTGCGGGATGGGCGGGTTATGCGGGTCAACCCGTTTAATGAACAGCCCTACTCGGAAGTCTTACTCCGTTATCGTTACGAAGTTTTAACTGTTAAGATTGGGCTCACATCCTACCAAAAATATGGGCTTGTATTGAGTTTGTTAGATTTACAATTTTATTTTACCAATTAACTATTACCAAAATTTATATTTAAAATTTATAATTATTATAACAAAATACTTATTCATATGTATTTTTTTTTAACATATGCATATGTATTTGAATCGTAATTAAATATTTAATTGAGATAAAAACTTTTCTGTATATAAATTAACAATCTCATATTTGTCACAAATATTTCTCATCGATTTTCTACCTATGAATATTTTTCATTGATTTTTCTACATACTCTCTTCATCGATATTATTGATATGCCATATTTCTTCAGTTACTATAGTAGTACAATCTTCTGTCCCCGTCTCTATTTTTTAAGGAATAGTATTATATCGTGCCCCTTTTTTATTATTGAACGCACTATTTTTTTAAAAAAGGCTTTTCATTTTATTTAGTATCGCCCCTTAATTCTTATTTCTCGCCCCCTTAATGCTTATCTTCCGCCCCCTTTATTATTACCTAATTACCTGTAATCAAATTACTAAAAATACAAAAAAAAATCATTTATAGTTCTGCTCATCTATGCTAGTTTAATCATAATTTTTATAGATTAATAAGGGACTTATAAAATTTCTGATAAATTGATTAAGGGTAGTTAGGTAATTTAATATATTATTATATTTTATATTTAAATATTATGATTGATATTTCTTAATTTTTTAACGATAATTTGGATATAAAAATGGCACGAAATAACAAAATAAGGGGTACGAAATAGGCCTCCACATTTTTTAATCTTCGGTCAGTCGCACATACACGCGTGTGTTCTCACATTTTTCTTTTTCCTCCCCTGTTTTTTGCAAACCTATTGTTTTTTGTTTTGTCTCCCTCCCGCCGCCTCCCTCCCTTCCCTCTATCTCTCCCTCCCGCTTCCCTCCCTCCCGATCGAACGCTGCCGACCAACTTGGAATCACTGGAAGAAATTATAAACAAACCAAGATTTGCTCGCAACTCGGGATCGGGCCACCTTGAATGATTCTCTGGCGTAGAATTTGGGGACTGCGCGACCAATCGAAGGAGCTTACTAGCTTCATCGTGGGTTCATCTACTCTGATGTCCATGTTGAATGTGATTGGAGCTTTATTTTGTTTTAAAATTGTAATTTTATATGTACTATTTAATTTAGGTAAAGCATATCAGTAAAAGGATGCGTGGATTTTTTATGCATGGTTTTTGGTTAAAGGATTTGGAATGTGAGTTGATGTGTTGATTTGGATTTCCTATGTTGGCCTTCATATGTAGTGACCACCACTGGTGGTTTGAAATGATCTTTCCACACGCCTCTTCACGCTGCACTTCTTGGTGGACTTCTGATGCGGTGAATTGGGTGGATTTATGCACTTCTCGCCGTTTTTGATGCGGTAAATTGGCATGTTAGCAACAGTCTTGACTTCCAAAATTTGTATAGAGGGGACTGACAATCTTGTCATTCCGACCCACCATTGGAAGTAAGCATGACCAAGATATTGGAACCCCAAGAAGAATAGCTGCAAGAAAGCTTGGTATTACTGAAAATGCCGTCGCCTCCAACTGTCGTGCCTAGTCCAACTCTGAATCTTCTAGAAATAGAGCTTGGTGTACATGTGGATTTCCTCTTCCCGTAACTGAAACATAAATAATACCTATTGAACTCTTCTAGTAACGGATGTTTGTGTTTTGTGTGTTTAGTATCCTTGCTTCAATTTCATGAATTTTTAAGTAATTAACGTTATTTTAGTTAAAACTTCTTATTTTAATAAAGTTCTCATGAATTTAAGATGATGAGATGGAGCATATTGGGAGTAAAAACAAACAGTAAGGAAGGTGTATCAAAGTTTGCTCATTAGAGTTGAGAGGGAAATGTAGGATATGAACAGAGCACCATAGATTTTGATTGCTAAAAATAGCCTCTGTAGGCACTCGCTAAAACTCATCTCTTATTTTATTTTTTTGTTGATTAATCTTTTTTTTTATATATATAAATTCTCCTCTAGTTGATATAAACTCTCTTTTAGAGCATCTCCAAAGGAATTATCCCCTCTCTATATAATAAATGGACCCAACACTTGCACATCAGTTTTTCACTAATCTCTCATTTTATTAACTTTCCTCCTCCAATAATTTTATACTACAATAGCATAATAGATGGACTCCACTATCATATAATATTTATTTAACTCACAGTATAAATATTTATAATTATATCAATATTTAAATTTATTTTACTAAATACACATGAAAAATAATATAACATAGAAATATATAAATAATTATTGCATAAAACATCATTAAAAAAAAACCAAAAGTGCATATAAATATTATAAAAAATACATAAATTGCAATTACTAGGACTTGAATATTAAACATATTACATTAATTTTCACCGTTGTTATTTCCAAAACGTTCACAAATATGTTAGACTAAATCCGATTGAAGTTGTTGATGCACCGTACGATCTCGTAGTTTTGTCAACCATTGAACATAACGATGAAAATCTTGGGGGGCACCTTGTCTTATCTCGTTCTTAGGATTTGCATCGTCCTCATCATACCAATTTGCTACTGCACCCCCATAATCTTCTATAATCATATTATGCAATATGATACATGCATACATTATATCCTTCAATTTTGATCTGCTTCACGGGCGAGCTGGATCACGTATAATACCCCACCGGGATTGGAGTACTCCAAATGCTCGTTCAATATCTTTTCTCGCTGCTTCTTGCATTTGTTTAAACTTGCATCTTTTTGGATCTAGCGGAGATGAGAAACTCTTCACATAAGTAGCCAATTCGGGATATATACCATTGGCTAAGAAATAACATCTGTTGTACATCGTGCCATTTACTGTAAATTATACGAGGGGAGCATATTCATGCAAAATGTCATTAAATACCGGGGATTGGTTGAGCACGTTGATGTCATTGTTAGACCTGCAATGCCGAATAAAGCATACCATATCCAGAGGTCAGCTGATGCAACTGCTTCTAGTATGATTGTAGAACAACCTTTATCACCTCGTGTGAATTGACATTTCCATGCAACTGAGCAATTTTTCCACTACCAATGCATGTAATATGTGAAACCCCTCGAATTGGCTTGACTTCGTGTAAATGAATAATAGTCGATTAACGAATAAATAATGATTTCCTACCTTTATTTAATTGGCTCAACTTATTATTATTAAATTCTTTGGGATAAGTCTTGAGGATATTAAGTGAGAATTCTAGGAAAAAAAATTTAATAAGGAGGAAAAAATAATAATAATAAAATAAATTGAAATAAAGTAATAATAATAATAATAATAATAATAATAATAATAATAATAATAATAATAATAATAATAATAATAATAATAATAATAATAGTACATAAGGTGGGCTAAGAGTTGTAGGTATGAAACTTGGCAAGTTAACCAATAAAAAATGAAACGTGGCTTTGGGGAATTAGATGAGGGTGGCAAGGCTAATATTCGGGTGGTAAAACTATACCCTTAGCCTGATGACAAGGTGGGTGTAGGATGCTTGTGTGCCATATAATGGGAGCAGGATGCAGTACTATAAATAAGGGAGAGTTTGTTTTTACCTCACCTTGCTCTCCCTCATTTCTTCTAGCCATAGGAAAAAAAAAATTGAAGCTTAAAAACCTCATTTTTTTACCTCACCTCTGTCCTGTTTTTCTTCAACTTTCCTCTTGATTTTCATTCTTAATATAACCTTGTCTTAGTATCAAGATGTTATAGTTTCCAGTCATGAAACGCTATGAAATTAACGCAAAATAGTAGCCAGATTAGCTGTCTGCCGAAAAATTGAACCAGCTGCTGTTCGTACAACTTTTCATTCCCCAAAGTAACTCTGAATCGTTCAAACAAACATCCCTACTCCTCCCGTATCTTCCCTCTTGAAGTAGTACCAGATTCCAGGTCGTTTGGATAACTACACGTGAGCAGAAAATTTGATAAAGTACTGCTGCCCAGTTTTTAGCATCCTCGAACTGCCGAGTTGAAAAAATTGGTGAGTTCTAGTTTCTTGTCGCAAGCCGCTAATTTTTGTTTCTAGTAATTCCTCACAACCTAAGGAATGATTTTTGGGTTCATGGATCAGCGAGGAGCATCAAGTTTTTGGTCATTCAAGCTAATTTCCCCGTCAGCCAAAAGCTTCCATACGCATTCGAGTGAACTTCGACTAAGGTAGGAAATTCTTAACCATTTAGTTAACCACTAAATTAGATTGTTATGTTGTGGTGTTGCTATGTTTTGCTTAAAACGTTACTGATTTGCGCTTGAGTAGGGTTGTACTTTAATCCATTTGAACTACTTGAAAGTTTCTAGTTCTAGACATAGCATTAGAAACCAATGGTTGATACGGAATTTTCAGCACAGTTGGGTTGCCTTTAAAACGTTATATCTCTTCGAAACATGCTCATATTTTAGTGAAACTTATCTTGATTTAAATCTCATAAGAATCATTAATCATCCTTTAGATCATAATTTGGACTTATAAATTGCCCAGAAAACGTTTTTAAAGTCACACTGCAGTTGCTATTTTACCACAGCAGTGCCATAGTCGTGCGGCGACTTTGACCTCCCATATCTCTTTCATCGTCTGTCCATTTTGAACAAACTATATCTTGAATTAAACCTCTTCTCATAAGGTTTATAAAGAATTTTATGGGTTTTTATTTAGAATTTTATAACGGTCAGAAACTACTTTTGAATGTAAGGTGGCCTTGCTGGTTTTTCAGAGAAATGTTGAGCTGATCCACAACTTTGAAAATTCATATCTACCTCGTTTCTAATCCGTTTTGACCAAAATATAACTCTTTTTAAACCTATAAACTCATGGTTCATTCAGTATTTTTTGGTTTATGAAATGGTGTTACGGACGCCCCGGAATGTGGTCTAAAATAGAACATGACACTAGCTCGGTGCATGAAATTCGGCATTTTAATTTTGGAATAAGAACCTTTCTAACGGCAATACTTGGATGTGACGCTATCTTCATGGAGAGCTTACGCTACTATAGATTACAAGTTAAGATAATGACGCAAGGATGATTTTACGCCCCGTTTTAACTTGTCGCGAGAATCATTCTCGAGAGCTAACTTTTAGCTAATGCTATACCTTTGAATAACCCTTGATAGCTAGGCTACCTGCTAGTCGCCTTACTTGGAACTTTATTTCTCCTTTGGCAGATCCGCAGGAAAATCTCACCGACTCCGCCTACGTCGATTAAGGTGAGTTGACCTGCTAAACTTTCCAACTTGTCCCCCTAGCTAATAGGACTTACGTGAATGCTTGTATATATTATACTACAAGTCTGCATGCCTTGCTTGAACTTGATACTTGAACAAAATGATCTTGATTCCCGTGTTATCGTTTAATTCCTGATGTTGCTGTTGGACATTACTTGTATATGGTTACTTATTCTATTACTTGCTCACTTGTCATGCTACCACTTGTTCTTGAGTGCTTGAATACTGGACTACGATCCTAGGCCCGAGGTGTACTTTACCACACCGATAACCTATGATCCTCTTGTTTACGCTTGATACATTCTCGATCGATGCCTACATTGCATCGAGGGGTTCCCCTCTCCCGGCGTAGCTATCATTTAGAAAAAGCCAGCATTGGGCTTGGTCGAACCTTATGATCTACGTTAGGCTTATTCCCCGGTACTCATGAGTTACCAGTGCGCACCATTTGTATTTGCTCTTACACTTGATCTTGATAAACTCGCCCGACTGCGCCAAAGCCTCACCTCGGGAATATCACCGAGTGGATTCATCTCGGGAAGCCTAGAGATAGGCTTTTCTGAGTGACAGATACATCTTGGTGTTGAGCCTAGTACCAACCTCCCAACCACAAAGGCTAGGGGTTTTACCTAGAGTCAACCACTTGATCTCGATATCCTTAATACTTGTTGCCCCTCTTATGTGGTTGACTTACTTGTTATATGCATGACTCGCTACATGGTTTTACCTTTTGTAAACATATGATATAGAGTCTCTGGGAAAGCTCACTGGGCTTGCACAGTGCATGCTCACCCCGTTATCCCTTTCCCTTACCCTTAGGTCCAGGTGCTCGGCGATGAGATTGAGACACTGAGGAGAGAGGTGACTTGCTGGAGGACCTTGGCGGTTGCAAGGAAGTTTGGTGCATTTGCTTTATGTGTGTTCCGAGTGCGTTGTACATCGGTATATAAGACCCACACAGCTTTGTAAACCTCCGATGCTTCCATACTTGGACCCGACTGATATATATTAGATATTTTGGCTATCCTAGTAGATCCTACTCTCAGGATCCTCTCATGTGTTGTTAGTATTTAATTTACTTTCTCTTCAGGTTATTCCATTTTATTTTTTTTGTTTACTTTATTCACGTGCTCATTTGTTCGACACATGTCCGGGCGTGAGCCAGGGGGACGTAGGCTTTGCCATTGTCAGTTAACCTGTCAGGGGCACGACAATAGGGGTGTCACAGAGTGGTATCAGAGCGACGTTCTAAATTAGTACTCCCAGAAGTTACATCATGATTAAGACTTTGGTTAATTATCTGCACTAAGTGATGGGAATGGGTAAAGGGGACCACGGGATAGGATTGTGACTTTGTGAGTGTTTTGTTTCTTTATTGCATTATGAGTATTAGGTTAGACTGATTTTACTTTTGCTCTAATATAGGATGGATTTGGATGGGGAAGATGACTGGAGACAATTTAGCTCCGTTCACTATTCCTTTGTCTATGAGGGGGAAGGTGATAACCGACGGCTGGTGGCCTATCGATAGCATGGCCGCGACGATTGTAGCCAGTACTGTTACCAGACTTACAGGTACTCAGATGAGGAGTACGCGCAGTTTATAGCTGACCGTGAGGGCTACGAGGCTGAGTTGACTTCCCTTCGGGAGAGACTTGAGTGATAGAGGAACACCTGGAGTGCGAGCGAGACATTTTATAGGAACTGCGAGTAGGGCTATTCATTAAACGGGTTGCCCCGCATAACCCGCCCGACCCGCAACCGTTTAAGAAAGCGGGTTGGCTTATGCGGGTGAACGGGTTTTTTGGGCGGGTAACCGAATAACCCATACGGTTTGGTAGGCAGTTTTGGGTTTGGGATTTTTTAAACGGGGATAGCCCGCAACCCGTTTAATACTTTGAGTAGAAAAATAATTCTGCTGCTGCCTAGTCGCACGTGAACAACCACCCCCTTTCTTTCCCTCTTCGTTTGTCTCCTCTCCTTGATGAAACCCTAGAGCCGACGACCCCCCAATCACCACCACGAAATCCTCGGTCCACCACCACCACCACCACCAATATCCCTTTCTCCTCCTGTGCTATGCAGAAAGTTTAAAGCAGTGAGCTTGTGTTCTTTTTTCACCAAATCTGAGAGAGGGAGAGAGGTACTACCAGATGGAAGAAGAGGCACCAGAAAGGTTTGTAATATATATATATATATATTTTCGAGCTTTTGGTTTTGTGGTAAAGATTGACTGCTAATATTATGGTGTTCTGTGTTGGAGAATTTTTTTTCAGTTCTGTGTGCTGGTTTAGATTTTTTTTTTTGAAGGATATCTCAATTCGAATATGACGAAGCCATAGATGATTTTGATATGGATGACATTGTGCAGCTGCAACATGAGGAGAATGTGGCGGTGGGAGGAGATATATCAAATTAGCCATCAAATGAGAAAAAACCAAAGAAAACAAGGGCATCTCGCAAAAGGTCTAAGGTTTGGGATCATTTTGACTCTTTTTTGGATGATAATGGTAAACAAAAAAGTAGGTGTGGATATTGTGGGAAAGAGTATTGTTCTGCATCTAGGACTCATGGGACTAGTTCTTTAAGAGGGCATTTGAACAACTGTGTATTTCCCTGGAAATATAGATTCTGCCCAATCTCATTTAACCCTCCATAAGGATGATAAAAAGGTTAATTTTCTTGCTTGGAAGTTTGATCAACTTGTTGTTAGGAAAGCTTTGTCACATATGGTTATTGTTGATGAACTTCCTTTCAAATTGGTAGAGGGTAAGGGATTTAAACATTTCTTGAGTGTGTGTCAATCTTTGTTTCAAATTCCATCAAGGATTAGTGTTGGAAAAGATGTGCGTACTTTTTATTGGGAAGAAAAGAAGAAAGTGAGGGCTCTTCTTAAAGAAAATGTTGGTAGAATTTGTTTGACCACTGATACTTGGACTTTGTTGCAAAAAGTTAATTATATGTGTGTTACTTCCCATTTTATGGATAATGATTGGAAATTACAGAAGATAGTTCTTAGTTTTAAACCTATATCAAGTCATAGGGAATTGACATTGGAAAATCTCTTGAGTTGTGTTTGATTGAGTGGGGGATTGATAATTTGTTTACTGTTACTGTTGATAATGCAAGTGCTAATGATACTGCTCTTAATTACTTGAGATTTCAATTGGTGAATTATGATAAGTGTATTTTGGGAGGGAAATGGGTACTTGTTCGTTGTGTTGCTCATATCATGAATTTGATTGTTTAAGATGGTTTGAATCATATTGGAAAATATGTGGATTGTGTTACGGCTGCTGTTAAGTATGTTAGACAATCTCCCCAAAGGCTGAAAATGTTCAATGTGCTGAATATGAAAAGTGGGGTAGTTATAAGAATTTGATCCTAGATGTCCCTACAAGGTGGAATTCCACCTATTTGATGTTAGATACGGCTCAGATCTATGAAAAAGCTTTTAGGATATATGCCAATGAAGATTCTGATTTTAGGGATGATCTTTCAAAGATAGGAATTCCTACCGCTGATAATTGGAGCAATGTGAGAAAATTGACTGGTTTTCTTTCTCATTTTTATAAGTTAACTTTGAAAGTTTCTGGGACCAAATATGTGATGCTAATACTTTTTTGGATGATATTACTGTCATTGATGTGCTGTTGAGGAAATGTTTGAATGATAGTGATGATTTGAATCTTATTGCTATGGCTACTTTGATGAGAGTTAAGATTGATAAGTACTATGGAAAGGTGGAGAAATTCAATATGTTGGTTTTTGTTGCTTCTTTACTTGATCCTAGAAACAAAGCTTATTGATGTTTATGGGAAAGTTGATGGATCAAGTATGCTTAGTTTGGTAAAAGAACATGTTGATGAGATGTATGCTGAATATGTAAGGATTCATACCCCTCCTGTTGCTACCCCTCCCACCACATCCTTGTCTTCTCAATATGCTGGAAAAAGGTCTTCTCCAGCAGATTAGGAACCTTCTAAAGAGCTGAAAAACAAATTTAGAATGGAAATGAAAAGGAGAAAGGAAGAAAGTGGTTTGATTGGATCAAAATCTGAGTTAGATAAGTATTTAAAAGAGGAAGTTGAGGAAGATTCTCCTAATTTTAATATTTTGGATTGGTGGAAAGTGAATAGTCATAGGTTTCCTATTTTGTCTTTGATGGCTCGTGATGTTTTGGCAATTCCAATATCTACTGTGGCTTCTGAATCAGTTTTTAGCACTAGTGGAAGGGTTTTGTTTTAGGAGTTCTTTAACTCCTAAAGTTGTTCAAGCATTAATTTGTTGTCAAGATTGGCTTCGTGTAGATTCAACTCCAATTGATGTTGAAGAAGCATGTGACGAAATTCAGCAATTGGAAGAATGTTGTATTTGTTTGATATTATATTTTTTTTGTCTATATTTTCTAAGTACTTGATGTTTTACTCACTTTAATCTCCTTTTTGTAGAATATGATGATGGGGTTAGTGGTACCAAAACAAGTTAAAGTTGCACCTTTTGTGAATCAAGGGGTTTGTAAGTTTGTAAGTATTTGTATTTCAATCCATTCTTTAATATTCAAATGATGTTTTAGGCGTCAATCTTATTATCTGTATTGGTTTTGTAGGTTGAACTTGGAACTCTTATCTATTGACAATGAGGAGCCATGATTTGAAGACTTTCTTATTTGACTTGAAACTTGATGGATGGATTTATGGATTCATGTTATTGTTGGATGAATGCATTTTAATTTTTATGGATTGTTGATGGATAGATTTTATGGATTGTTGTTATTTGCTGTTGGATGGATGGATTCAATCAATTTTATGGATGGATGGATGTATTTTAATCTTCAAAAATCACCTTCAAAAATCAATTCTTCAAAAATCAATTCTTCTTATTCCCCGCACTCCATTTGAAATCACATTCAATCAATTTTTCATCCGAACACAGATTTAACAGAGATCAGCGATTGTATTTTTTGACTTACAACAACTAAATACAACGGAAAAATCACTTCTTTTTCTTTAAAAATCACTTCTTTCTCTTCAAAAATCTCTTATGATTTTGGACGTAAGGGACGTAGCTGGACGTGGTACTAGTTGTTTTGGATGTATCGAGACGTGGTAGACTATGTTATGTGAAAAATTCAGCTAAAATTCACATGTTTGGATGTATACGTGGTGTGATAGTTATTTTTGGACGTGGTGCTTGTTGTTCTGAGACGTGGTGGGTTGTGTTTGTGAAAAAAATAGCTTAAATTCACATGCATGAATGTAGACGTTTTTGGACGTGGTGCTAGTTGTTTTTGACGTGGTTCTAGTTGTTCTGAGACGTGGTAGAGTTTTCTTTGTGAAAAAAATCTGTTTAAATTCTCATTCATGTATATAGACATTTTTGGACGTGGTGCTTGTTGTTCTGTGACGTGGTGGGTTGTCTTTGTGAAAAAATAGCTTAAATTCACATGCATGGATATAGACATTTCTGGACGTGGTGCTAGTTTTTTTTGACATGGTGCTAGTTGTTTTTGACGTGGTTATAGTTGTTCTGAGACGTAGTAGAGCTGTCTTTGTGAAAAAAATCTGTTTACATTCTCATTCATGGATATAGACGTTTTTGGACGTTCTAGTTGTTCTAAGACGTGGTGGGTTGTGTTTGTGAAAAAATAGCTTAAATTCACATGCATGGATGTAGAAGTTTCTGGACGTGGTGCTAGTTGTTTTTGACGTGGTGCTAGTTGTTTTTGACTTGGTTCTAGTTGTTCTGAGAAGTGGTAGAGCTGTCTTTGTGAAAAAAAATGTGTTTAAATTCTCATTCATGGATATAGACGTTTTTAGACTTGGTGCTTGTTGTTTTGAGACGTGGTGGGTTGTCTTTGTGAAAAAAATAGCTTAAATTCACATGCATGGATGTAGACGTTTCTGGACGCGATGCTGGTTGTTTTTGACGTGGTTCTTGTTGTCCTGAGACGTGGTAGAGCTGTCTTTGTGAAAAAAATCTGTTTACATTCTCATTCATGGATATAGACGTTTTTGGACGTTGTTCTAGTTATTCTGAGATGTTGTGGGTTGTGTTTGTGAAAAAATAGCTTAAATTCACATGCATGGATGTAGACGTTTCTGGACGTGGTACTAGTTGTTTTTGATGTGGTGCTAGTTGTTTTTGACGTGGTTCTAGTTGTTTTGAGACGTGGTAGAGCTGTGTTTGTGAAAAAAATCTGTTTACATTCTCATTCATGGATATAGACGTTTTTGGACGTTGTTCTAGTTGTTCTGAGACGTGGTGGGTTGTGTTTGTGAAAAAATAGCTTAAATTCACATGCATGGATGTAGACGTTTCTGGACGTGGTGCTAGTTGTTTTTGACGTGGTGCTAGTTGTTTCTGGACGTGGTTCTAGTTGTTCTGAGATTTGAATGTTTTTCTTTATGCTTATGGATTGATTGATTGTTGGTAGAAAGTGATAGATTTGTAAAAACAGGAGTTTTTTTTTTTAACAAATAAAGAGATTTGTTAAAAGCGGGTTATTTGGGCCCCAAACCGCAAAACCTAATAAAAATCGGTACAGTTCGGTGCGGTTTTCTCCTTATGCGGTTTGGTTATTGGGCGGGTGGCGTACTACCAAAAAACTGATTAACCCGAACCGATTAACCCGTATAACCCACAAACCGCCCGTTTGAACACCCCTAACTGCGAGCTGAGGAAGATGTCTTATTGTATAGAGCGAACATTCAACGCCACATCACTGAGGATGCAATAAGACAGGAAGAACTGATGCAGCAGGTCATCGACCTTCTCAATGACTAGATAGGTGCAGCACATCAAGAGTACCTACAGTTTATGAAAGAAATTGACCAGGGAATGGAGATCACCACAGAGGAACTGCACGACAGAGTAATGGCAACAACAGGAATGCCGGGAGGTGCAGATATAGGTGAATGTTATACCCCATCCTTGGGGAGTAGAGTTTAGAAGTTGGTAGGGTGATGGGTGAACTTCGTGGGTGGCTGGTGATTTTAAGTTCACCCATTTTGGGATTGATCCCTTAGTAGTAGGGGGTTGAGAGCCAGCCTAGATGGTAGAATGTTGATATTTGTTGTTTGAAATCGTATTATGTACATGTTACCTGCACCTATCTACATATTATTAGGATTATGTTTCTTTCTACTTTTGTTTTATTTTTGGATATTGGGGGAATTTTCTATTTCTTTTCATTACCTCAAACCGTTACTGTTTAGGTATGGCAGAAGATCCTAGACCTGGTCCGGGACAGGCCCCTGAGGAGGTAGATGCACTACTTCAGTTTGTGCGCCAGTACCGTCTAGAGGAATGCAATACACGTGGGTGCAGCTCTGACTGCCTTAGGACCCACACCCACCCCATCGATGAGGCCGTGCAGGCTAGAGATGCCAGCCGCCTAGTCTACCGGGAGGTTATGATAACTAGAGACCGATTGAACGAAAGAGAGGAGGCGGAACGTGATATACAGCTGGCAATTAGACAAAAACGCAGACGAAACAGGGGTGCTACTGTGGCCAAGGAACGATGGCTCCACGACTACTGACTTACAACTTAGGATATCGCCACTAGAAGATGATATAACAAGGCTGGAGAGTCGTCAGCACACTTTGATGAGTGCGTCGGCTCGTCATTTGCGGGATATAGCAGCCGGACACCCGCTGCCCCGGGAGAAGCTCTCTGCGCGAATCGCCAATGCATTCTGAGGGGACGAACCATCTCCAGAAGAGTGGGAACGGTCCTCCGAGCAATCTGGGGTGGACTCGGTGTTCGATGGCAGCTCGTAGGGGAGGGAAGAGTTGTGAACCCTAGTGGTAGATGTATATAACTTATCCTATCTAGTGTACAATGTAATAGATGTCTGGGTTAAGTTTGTGGTTATTGTAAGATAATGCTACTTGATGTATATAGAAGTTGTGCTATAAATACCCCGTACATGTTTCTTGACTTCTGACTGATAACCCTCTTATACAGCGGGTTAGCATGACATATTCAAACAATTCCGGAGTCATACCAACTCCCTTTCACCTGCCTATAAATATTTAACTGACATATCTTGGTATTATATAGGCAATGGAAGGCGAATGAACTAGCGAAAGAGCCCAGGGTAACCCTTTTGAAGAAGTAGCTGCACAAATGATGCAAACCTTTACACAAAATGCGACATTTTTACGAGCAGATGGGCGCAAAGCCACGCCAAATACCCTAGAGGAGCTGTGATCACAGAAGATATGGCGTTGGAACAATTTATGAAGTTTCAACCGCCAAAATTCAATAGGGAACCTGACAGCGAGATTGCCAAAAAGTGGGTTGAGGCTATCGAAAACATCTACAAAGCCTTGGATTATAGTGAAGCCATGAGAGTTGCATTTGTTGTTTTCCAGTTAGAAGGAGCAGCCCGTTCTTGGTGGACTCTGGTAAACTTGCGTTTGGAACGCAAGGATACGCCTCGGACTTGGGCCAATTTCTTAAAAGAATTCAGCACTAAATACATCCCGCCATTGGTACAAGAAATGAAGGAAAGTGAGTTTATCAACCTCCAACAAGGGACACGGAATGTGGCTGACTACGAAGCCACATTTACCAAGCTGGCCAAGTTTACCCCTAAGTTGGTGGAAACCGATGAACGAAGAAGACAATTCATGCAAGGAATGAGACAAGAAATTCAAACAGCCATGGCAGCTACCCGACATGACACGTTCGAAGAAGCCTTTGATGCAGCCCAACGAGTAGAGGAGGCCCAAGGGAAGCTCAGGAAAGAACAAGTTCAACGCCAGCCGTAGCAAGACAGAGCACGGTGGATCGCACCCCGACCCATGGTTCCAACCAAACGGTCGGGGTTCAGACCAAATCAACCCCGGAGAGCTGGCAACCAACCAGGAATTGCACCGGCTCGACTAATGGCCCAATTTGGACCAACCCCTTCCAATGTGCCTCGCTGCAACTTCTGCCAGAAATTGGGGCATCGAGATACAGAGTGTCGACATAAGAACAATGCATGTTTTCACTGTGGAAGGACATGACATTATGCACGGTTTTGCACAGCGGTGCCACTTCAGTCAGGCTCATCACAGGGACCCAGACCACCTGTGCCCCGATAGACAAGCGACCAGGCAAACAAGTCCAAGGTGCCTGCCAGGGTTTATGTCATCCCAGCAACAACCGATGTCATTGAATCCGTTAGTGATACGATTAATTATGTAGTGGGTTCATTGATAAAATATAATTAATTATTTAATTAATTATTCATAAGGGTTAATTAAGTAATTAACAAAGTGAAATTAATTAATTAATTAAGTCTTAAAGTTCAATTAGAATTAGGAAATCTAATTGGATTTGGAAATCTAATTATATTTGGTTACCTAATTAGATTTGGAAACTAATTAATTACCTAAACCCATTAAGAAGACCAATCCTAAATCAACTTTGGGTCTCTCTTGTAACTCTATAAATAGACAAGAGATTAGCAATTCACAACATACAATTCATAAGTTTTCAAGAAAAGAAAACTAGAGAGAGAAAATTTAGAGAGAGAAAACAAGTTTCTCCCTCAAAGTCAATTTTCTCAAGCGGCGGGTTCCACCCTCAGGCGGCAGCCGGCGGCATTATTTCCCGGCGGTGGCAAGGTTGAACTGGCGGTGGGCGACGGAAATCCGAGCGGCAACGTTAGGAATTCTGGCAAGAATTTTTGTGGTGTTTTGCTGATCGTTGATTCGTTGCCCACACAACGTACGAGCTGGTCTTGAGTCATACAAGCGACCACTTAAGTACACGCTTCAAGAGGTAATTGTTATACTTCCGTTTTAGTAATTTATTGTTGCATGGCAAATCGAACAAGTAGAAACTAAGATCCTGCACAATGTTATTTCAAACAAGGTTTGGAATAGCGATTGTGCTAGAGTCTAGGCCTGGTCAAAAGTTCCGATTCTGAAATGCATAACACGAAAATGAATTTTTGACCGGGTCCGAGAAGATAATCTTTCACGGACTACATAACAACAATCCTAAAATTACATTACATCACATTCATAATACAAAACATTATATTCATCAAACAAGCATACATATTACATGAGAAGCATAAAATCCATTAAAAAAAAAAAACTACGTACTACAATAATACTGATATTACATCAAATTCATAGACATAATCCATCAGATATTTCATCAAAAAAAAAAAAAAAAAGATTCCAACAAAAAAAAAAAAAAAAAAGAGAATGGTTTTCAGTTATATAATTTGATATTACATCAACAAAAACATACGGAAAATATTACCTCTTTAGACAAAACCTTATAAATATCACCAACACTTATTCCAGCACATTTATTGTCTTAAAAAATTCAACAGACCCTTTAGATTTTTTCCTTTGAGAACGTAACAGATGCATCTCATTTTCTGGACACATAACGTGATTATGCCTATGAAAATGCCTTGTCACAACCCATAAACCATCAGCCCTCAATTTAAATTCTATAAAAGCCAAATCACAACGAGAATCCATCTTCGTGAACATTTGGTTAATCTTATCATTCGACTTCTTCATACCCAGTTTACAACAAACAAGTCTCTTGCAATAACGTTTACCATCACCACTTCTCTTTCGATCTCTTTCTAGACAAACACCAAAACCAAGGTTCCAAACATAAGAATTATAAAGTTCATAAGTTTTTTCCTCACTCTCAATAGTTTTACCAACAAGAGACTCCATTAAATCATCATCACCTTGTTCAACCTGAAACAAATACAGAATAAACGATATTCTTATACACTCTCAAATGCATCTTGATTAAAAATATAAGCAGAAACTTACCATCACATATAACTTACACATTTTTACGATTTTTGTCATTGGTGCAATAACTTAAACCATTATCTTCAATCAAATGGATGATATCCATATCGAAATATATACAAATGAGTGGATGGTAACTAAATATAAAAATTTCGCGATATTTCATCAATTAATTCAGATTTTACATCAGAATTCCTGAAGCGAAAAATGAAGAAGAACAAAATAGAGATAAATTGAATCGATCTGATAACATCCGGAACTTGAAAATAGATAAAAATAATCTTAAGATTAACAACAAACATCATCACTAATTGTCCAAGTTTAAAAGAAGAAAACGGCTAGAGCATAATTAGCTGGACAATTTTCAAAAAAAAAAAAAAAAAAAAGTTGAAACAGGGAGTTAAGTAATAATGACAGCGGCTGAGGGTTTTGCAATTTTGGTTTAGGCACGTGAGGGAGTATTGTAAAGCAAAAGTGGGGAACATCTCATTAAATGTTATTTTGTATCAAAACCATAGTACTCCTAGTTGTAGGATATAAATTGCTGGTATCACCCCACCGCCGCTACCACCACTACTGCCCCCGCCTGCTGCCACTACTACCCGGCCACCACCACTATTGTCGCCACCGCCCTGCCGTCACCGCCACCTTGCTACCCCATTACCGTCGCCAAAACTTCTGCAAATTCGTCCCGTCGTCGCATAGAATGACACATGATTTATATGTAAATTATAGAATAAGATTTTACGAGATTTTATTCATAATTTTTACAAAGTAATTTTTTGTCTGATATTTTCAAAACAGAAATATTAAATTAAAATAAACACAAAAATGCTCGTAAAATCTTTTTTCATAATTTATATATAACTCGTTTCTCCTTTTCATCGGCGACGAGACGAGTTTGCAGAAGTTTTGGTGACGGTAATGGTGGCAATGGGGTGGCGGCAGGGTGGTGGCAGTGGTAGTGGTGGCGGCGGGGCAATGATCAAACCGAAGAAAAAGAATTATTAGACTTTTGAGAATTAGTAAATCATTAGTCAAAAGGTATTTTCCTAAAAAAAACTAAAACTACTTAAAAAAAAGAATATTAACTAATATTGTCACTCAAGACATAAGAGAAGAACAATTATGTTAATCAATCATTAGTCAAAGGGTATTTTCATAAAAAAAAACTAAAACTACTTAAAATAAAAGGATGAGAATTATTGTTATTTAAAATATAAAAGGGACCAAAAGTGAAATTACCAAACCAAAACTCCATTTAAGCCGTAAAAGAAGGCAATTTTTTTCCTACAACTAGGTGTACAAGTAGGATGGTACCCATAGTAGTTTTTGTATATAAAACATGTCATTAAATGATGTTTCCCAATTTTCTTCTTCTTAAATTGAGGTCATTAATGATGTTTCCCATAATAATTTTTATTTTTGTTTTAATTTTTACTATGTGTACAGATTTTTATAATACACTTAGTTGTACTATATAAGTATTGGGCATACCGTTGTCAACTTTTACTTCACCTTGTTTTCTATCAATTAAATGCTAGCCAAGCAAAAGTTTCATCCGCCGCCATTCTGCTTTTTGAAACTTACTTTTTATTTTTTCCGTAACAAGCACAAACCCTACTACAGCATTTCAATTTTCATGACAAGAAGCCTTGTGGCAAAAGTTGATTTTTTAATTATAAATTATCAAAGTTTTTGTCACCAGAGGCGTGGTTTTTCACCCAATAACTTCAAAAAGAGGCGTTATAAATGGAAGATATCATATACTCCTGGCTGGAAAAGCTGTACTGCACATTATACACCTTTTAACAAAGAACTTGATCACATCAAGGGATAAATGAATTACTCATCCACCTTCAATACAGAAACCTCATTTGAAGGAGAGGAGTTCAAACAACTGAATAATGAGCTGCGAAACTCCAAGGAGTTGGCTGATGAAGGAACAACATCAATCCACACTTTATCAACCTTCTCCGCGTGTCGGTTTGCCATGGGAATAGCTTCAAAATGGAGATTTTTCACCTGTTTCACAAACTTTTTAATGTATTTCATGGAAAACACCATGTGAAGATCCTCCTCGGACAGCTCCAAATCCTCAAAGACTTCGAGTCCCACGTTCCCTTTGCTCGAATCAACAAGCCCGACAAGTGCTTCTCCATTTTTGCTTGGAGATCTGTTCTTACAAACCTGCAGTGGCATCCCAGTACAAGTAAATTTCACAACTTTGAACCTCATTGACTCCAATACAAATGAAATGCATGGCACTGGAAAGCCCAGATGACATGGGGTTTTCAGCTATTAATCACAATCATTTAGATATCTATTAATCACAAATCTGCTTTCAGACAATCTTAGTCAGCACTTCCAAGCCTAGCTAATCAATGACTTCTCTCTTGGGATATTGCTAGCCTAAAGTCAGATATTCATACTTTTTGTTTGCCTAAGGTTTATTTTGAGTTAACATTTCTTTTCATGCAATTTGGTTAATGACTTGCGGCTCGTTGTCTCTTCAAATATGAATTAAATGATTTAGTGATGAACTATCCAACCTTAATATACTCTACCCCGAGTGCACTGAGGTTATCCAACAACTTGTTCGACGACAGTAAGCTTATCACTCCTCCAGACCCCACACGTTTCTTGAGTATTTCCCAAGGCGATTTCATCAGAATCTTATGCCTTTTGGTTTCTTCAGGTGAATTGTTGATAACCGGAAGCTTCTCTTCTTCCAGGAACCAAACCTACAGAAAGGTTCATCAACACACAAGCCATTATAAGCCAGAAACAAGAATGGGACATTAAAAGGTGATTGCAAGCCATCAAAAACCTTGAAACAGTTCTGTGCTAGAATTCCCATAAAAGATCGTGACTTACATAGTAAGCCAATCCTCTTTGAAATTAGAACAATTCAATCAATTATTAGCCTTAAGATTCCATGCTTGGAAGCTTAAAGAATATCTTCCTCACAAGGCAGATCAAGCACGCAACATATAAACCTTGGCTGAGAATATTTCAGTTCATCAGCCACAGACTTGGTTTTTCAAGTCAACAACCAACTACATTAACCAAAAAATTTCTTACCTTATCAGGGTTGAAAGAGAAATAATCATGATTTGAGAACAGTTCTTGAAGACAAGTTGTTATATGAGCTGGAGAAACCAATATCAAAGGTACAAAAGTGCGAAGTTCAGTCTGCAGTGAGAAAATATCAAATTCAGATGCGTATGTTATCAAGACTTCCAAGGATAACAAAAAAAGAGAGAGGAAAAAAGAAAAAAATTCTTCTCATTTTTTGCCACATTATTCTCAGTTGACAGATTTTTCTTTTTCCTCCATTGGTGGCAAGCATACACAGTAACTAAGAAAGACCTCAGAAAAAACAAAGGCTTCTTACGTTTTCATTTTGGACATAATACATGCAAAAGAACTATCAAATAGAAGCCAGAACCTAACTTATTCGGAAGTATTCAAAGCAGACCCAACTCTAAAAAGATGTTTCGATATCTTCTAAAACTTATCAAGAACACTAGGCAAGCAGCATGATATCCAGTTTTGATAAAATCACTTAAAGAATGTAAATGGTTGCAAAGAAGCACCTTCACTAATCTTTCATTTTCAGAGAATAGTGCTTCTACTGGAGCGCAGTTAGGTGTGTCATTTATGTCAGAATCAATAGGTGAATGTTCAGAACAACGTTGGGCTTCTTCATTATCCTCCAAAACCAAGATAGTGGCAACCTTGCCATGAGATGCAAGGAAAAAACCCTTCTCTTGCAATCTCAAATATAAATCTGACTGCTGCTTGATTCTTGTATGGAAACATTTTTCCACAACTTTGAAAGCATTTTCCAGATGCGAAGTCCTGAAATAAGTAGGGCAATCTAACTCATATGAAAATAAAAAGTCAGTCCCGAGAAGCCAGGGACTGGAATGTCAGCATAAGAAAAAAACAGGCAAAACTAATAAGGAAAGATGCGAGATCCACGACAGCTTAAATTCTTGCAGAGGCTCAATGTAAAGGTTGATCTGCACAATTTCAATTTGAAAGTTCTATGGCATTTCTCATTTCATTTTCCCACAAGCAACCAATGCAACAGCAATTATGAGAAATCCAAACTCATCCATCAGAGATAGACAAGATAGACCACAAAGAGGGTGTTCAATTAAAATTTAAAGACCGTGCAGAGGAAACCAATTATGTACACTCTAAAATCCTTCTTAATCTTCTACAGTCTAAATCGGAACACAAAAAAGTCAGAGTCTAGAAGTATCACCTTGGTAGTAAGCAAAGATAAATAGAAGTTAGAGCATAGGAGAACCCGTCTCTAGCACACTGAGATGCAAGCCAGTTTTAGGATTAGAAGGCCAGATTTCTTCTATATCTAAGGTTGCATGACAGTACTATGTAGTTGACATACCCAAGATCTAACAACCTTGTAACTCCCTCCAACAGAAAACAAGAGCCATTTCTTGGCGGTTGATCTTTTTCAACATTAAACACAATTTATATATGAGGTGGTGAAAAAAGAATCAATGTGCAAACATCTCAATCATAATATCAAATAAAAATATGAAACTCACCACGGTTTTTACATTCTTTCACAATGACTTCAAATTTCAGTTACTACAAAAGGGTAATCATGCCATTGAAAGAAAAAATAGAGGCAACCAATTCTAAACCTTGCAATGAGCTAATATTAAAAAATAGAATGGACAAATAACAACATTTTCAAGAGATTGAAAGTTAAGTAGCAAAGCTGGATGTTGAAATTTCCTCAAAATTGTTTTATACCTCAAGCGAAAACCACATACCCTATTACAGAACTTGCAAAGTAAACCATTAAACATAGAATAGGACTTTAACCTCATAGTATCCATCTGCAATGCTTGTTGAAGTAATTTTGAATTCACCGAAACTATTTGTTCAGCAAGTAATCTAGCTTGGGACTTCTCTCCATGTCCAAAACCATCAAAAATATGTTGCTGTTCCAGTTCACATAGTTTCTTCTTGGCTGCTATTACACGCTTTTGAAACTTTTTCCTTTCTTTCCACTCCTGGAATGAGCAAAATATTCTTAGGTCTTAGAAGCAAAAATTGCAGCAAAAAGTCTATTTGGAATCGCAACGGCAGAATCCATTTCTAGACCATTGAAACAACATAACACTGGAAGTACTTGATAGTTGCAAGAGTAAGGCATCATATATCCCTTACCATGGAAACAGGAACTGAAAGAAACATGGGTCGCAAGGACGAAACCAAACCAAAATGAAATAAGGGAAAAAACTATGTAATGAAAATGAAGCATTCATGGTGATGTCAAAGAGGACCGATGTTCAACAGGTAAAGGAAGCTGATCAAAATGCAGTGATAAATAATGGCAAGAACATAAATCACATTAAAAAAGAAGATGGCAAAGTACAAGCCGGAAGTAGAATAAATGAAGTAACATAACGAAATATCATCAGGAAAACAGTATTGAATGAAACGACCAACTGCTGAAAAGAAAAGGAAGCAGTAGCTGCATAGACCATGTTTTCCATGCTTATGAGTGGTTCATGTGCTACGATGAATGAGAATAACCAAGGAAAGAATCTAACAAAACTTGAAACTAATTCAAATTCAAATTCTTGCACAGATAGACAATAACTTTCCTTAGTATGGTAAGGAGAACAAATAATTAACTCTTCATACAGTACAGAACTTCTAGGTAAGAATGATATAGCTATTTAGAAACTTTTAACACATGCATAGTTCTTTATAATGAGGAACAGCACTTAAAGAAAAAGAAACAATGCTTTAACATAATAACAATTGTACTGAAGGAAAAACATTCAATGTGAAATGAAAGATTCCTCACAAGCAAGCGCCTTTCTTTCTTGGATCTCTCGTCAGAGCGGATATTTAGTTCCAGCAGCCCCTTTGGAGGTGTAATTTGCATCTCTCTCTTATTTATATCGACATCTGGAACAATTGCTTCAACAAAAGGAATCCACACTAGAGGGCCATGATTACCTACTTCATGTTCAGGTTTTCCAGGTTTGTCAACTGACGAATCGAGTCTGACATGAAGAAGGTCACTTGCTCCAGTATTGAAAACACTAACAACAATTCCTACCGATTCTCCAGTTTCCTGATACCGGACAACAAACAGTGAAATATGATAACAGGAAAGAGATTGGTTACCAAGATAGTATAAAAATAAAGGAAATCTTTAGTGCCACAGAAATCTTTTGACTTCCACAACAATACTGGATTTACTTAGGAACCACCAAATTAAAATGAAGTATGATGCTTACATCAGCTAAAACATAATGAAGTATGAAAGCCCAAAGCATAATTTAAAAGTGTCTTCAAATTACAAACTGGAAAAGCTCAATAACCATCTTGATACCATAAATTCTCTTCACGTGAAGAACTCCAGATGTTGGTGCAGTTTAGCTACCAAATAGATAAAGAGTTGGCATAATACCCAACCTTAAGAATAACTGCCATACCAACAAGGTCATGAGTGTAAAACTCCCCTTCGTCCAACTCTGGTCTATCTTGTTCTGAAACCATTATGGTTGACCCTACAAGTTTCAAAGCCTGCAAAGGATGGAAACAGGAATTTATTACTCCATCCCATAATAATAGTCCTCTTTGAGGGTTTTTCTCCCACAAAAATAATCCAATTTCTATATTTTTACTATCAATATATATCATTTTACTCTCAATATCTAAATTAATATGATTTTACATAACTTTATATAGTTTACAACTAAAACATAAAGTCACTCATGAAAAAAAAAAGAAAATACTAAACGGTTTATGTGAGTTGTACCTTACCCAAAATAAAAAGTTGTATCTTGTCCAAACAGGACTACTTTTATGGGATAGCATGAGTACAATGCAATCGTGCCCTTTTAGAACCATATTTTCCTAAACAATCTGGAAAGGAAGGGAGAGGGCGCGGGGTTGGGGGGAAGAAGGTGTTGGGAGGGAATCTAAACAAACCTCGACTTCTACCTTTATGTGTATTTCCTTGAATTACAGTCATTTGGCTAGTCTAACCATGAATTTATGGAGGACTTTCTGGTGTTCCAAAAACAAGATGGGATAAGCATTCTATGAAATCAATTGCACCTGAACATTCTCGTAATCTCAAACAAATCATACTGAATGTTAAATGTTTTATCAATGTAGGTAGGTTATGTCCATCTCCACAGCAAATATTATAACATTTTACCAAGCAAAGCATGGGATGGGTCCTAATAATCATAAAACACAATATAAGGTCAGTTTCTTTTCACACTTAGATTAAATCTGCATACTGGTATCAGCCATTTGATAGATTAACAATGAGGCACTGGAACCCTACTCTACAATTGATAGAAGGAAACTTATAATTATATGAAATATAATTTATGAAAAAAAGGAGAAACATCTGGAAATAGGGATCAAATAAATCCGGGAAAATTCATTCCAAATTACAAGTAAAACAATCTGCAGATCAATCAAGCCAAACCTTTTTGAGTGATCATATCTTCTATACTTCTATTATTCTATGTACTTGATTTCAAAACAAGAAATGCTCTAAACTCATTCAATGTCGCACTGTGATTAACTGCGGAACAGGTTCAATAATGTTTCCCTGTGACTATTCCATTACCTCAAATATCAATTCAGGCAAGACTCAAAAGTCAGAAAATTATCCTAGCAGTTTATCAGCCAGAGTCTAACTCCAATATGAATTGGCTGAATTGAAACAAAATATAGAATGTCAAAACAGGCATACATAGTACCTCGTCTACAGTTTCAATTTCATTAAATTTAACTATCCAACTCTGCTGCCCTGAATGTCCTCTTCCCTCCACCAGGAGAACTTCTCGAATTATCTCTCTCCCAGAAACTTGCTGCCTCAGCCAACGTCTCCCTGGCTAATAAATAAATATAGCGGCCAATTTAGAAGCATGAAGGAAAAACCAAAATAAAACTAAGTCAAGAAATATTCATGTAGCATTTACGACCTCAGAAAACCGCAGTTCTGGAAAGCCAGTGCTAGGTTTTACCCGCACTTCCCCTTGAAGCCCATGCACACTGCATATATGTCCAATATCTACAAATCCTGACTCTGTCTGATTTGTTTCAAGCACCTCTTGCACAGCTGAAATTGGCAAGATTTAATGTGTTATAGACCATCAACAATTATGTAAATTTTAGCAGGAAGACAAGAGAGAGAGAGGGGCTGTCAGTTGAGAATCATGATGAACAGCACAAATGAAGTTGAACCAATCTCATTTAACCCCAACCATGTAATACCAAATCAACAGAAATCAAGTTATATGAAGCAACAGATGGATAAATTAACTTCATCTCACACTAACGGCAATAAGTGAGAATGTATCTCTTCTATCAGAATAACCAGTTTCAGTACCCGCACAGTCAGTAAGTATATTTCAGACACACCAATCTTTGCCCCTTAAAAGTAAAAGGCGGAAGCTAAACACAATTGAACCTGATCTCACAGCATGTGAAATACATCATTTTCACTGATAAGATAATATTTCAACAGACAATAGCTAAAACAGGAAAAAGGATTACATTGGATTAAAAATGAAAATGCAACATAGAAAGGAAATTCTTGCCAAGCCCAGCAAAGTAGGTGGTCCAAGAGTTCCATGTCATATGGTATATTTATAAACTAGAAAACAACTGCATAAACCTAAGGACGTAATCAAAAGGTGGAAACTTTAAAAACAGAAGATAAAGTTTATATTTTACTTAGGCAACAGGAGATATGTTAACTGTCTAAATCAGGAAACATCTACGGAAACGAGGACCAAATTAACATAAAAAAATGTTCATAAAATCATCAGTAATCTCCAAAATTGTCCCTACAGAGCGATAAACAAAAAGATTAAGATAAATCCAGTTCAGTACCAATGAATTAACTTAACTCCGAAAATTGAAATTGTAGGCATATACGAAAGAACGAACAGAAACCCAATTCATTTAAAATCAACAAATTTGAAAATCTCCAAAAATCGGATAAAGGGTTACCTGAACTGCGAAGTGAAAACGGGGCAGATTGGGGAATACACACAGAATTGAAAGGATGCTTAGCGGGAAATGATGAAATGTTGAGAGATGTTGTTGATTGGTGGCTGAAAAATAGCATTCCACATCTTCGGAGAAGAGGATAAGGAAGTGACGAAAGAATAAAGTTTGAAGAACAGAGGAGGCTGGAAGAGCTGTGCATGGTGGTCGTGTTTGGTGGGAACTTCAAGTGGAGATGTGGGAAAAACTTATCCCGTCTTATTTTTTCCGGACCAAAATTTACTATCTCCTAGATTTTTATATCTTTCATTTTCAAGAATTTTTCGATACAAAATCATAGGCGGTTGATATGGCCAATGAAGTTATTAGTCTCCACATCAAATTTTAGTTTATCTGACAAAATTACCCACGTCAATAAATCCACCACATTTTCCACATAAAACATGATTTGATCTCTTTATAGGTTTTAATTCATCTTTCCCTATTCTTCTTGCCTTTTTAGGTCTTCCAACTCTCCGTCTAAGTAAGGGAGGAAGACATTCTTGTGCTTGCATTTGTGGCCAAATAGACGTGTGGAATCGGATTCAACAAATGACTATAGGCTTTCAAGTACTTTTCCTTTGTAAGACTTTGATCGCAATATTCTTCCAATTTCAGCCTTCTGTCCAGTAACACATGAGTTGCATGGCTACATGGTATACCTTTGTGGTTCCAAATTTTGCAATCACAATTCTTAGTATCTAAATTCACAACATAAGTCATTTTGTCTTCCTTGACCTCAAAAATGTTATCCTTTGCCAACCAGTATGTCATGCCCCTATTTTTTTGCGCAACACTCTTTAATTCTTCCATCACATTTGGAGTTACCTCATGTGTCCAACTACATGTTTTGGCATATCTCTTATTGATCTGTTCATCATTCTACCTCTAATTGTTTCAAGCATTGTCATGATGGGTTTTTCTCTCAAATCCCCTAACCAAGCATTGAATGACTCTGAAATGTTGTTTGTTACATGATCATAGAGTTTGAGAAAAGGCATGCCTAGCCCAAAATTCATTGCCAATATTCATCAACCAATCATAAGCTTCTTCCTTTATTCTTCTTATCGAAGACATCGTTGTCGTGAATTCTTGTTCTGTGTAAGCCATTGCAGCATTCCAAAACAATTTTCTCAAAAGTAACCCTGGAAACTTTGCTTTAAAATTGCCAAAAATATGATGACAACATTTCCTATGGACAACATAAGAAATTTCTTTAGCTACTGCATCAACCAGTCCCTAAAAATTAAGATATACAATAAACAATCGACTTGTTAAATACTGAGAAAATATCAATGAATTGTTATTAACATTTGAGACATTTACCTTTTGTCTGTCATAAATGTCCACTCTTTGTCACCTGGAAATCCTCTCATTAAATTCTTCAAATGATATAAAAAGAAGCGCCAACTACTTTCACATTCCACTTCAACCACCGCTAATGCAAGAGGGATGATGTCATTGTTACCATCAAGTCCAATTGCACTAAGTAATACACCCCCATATGAACCTTTTAAGTGGCAACCATCAAACCCAATGAAAGGTTTGCAACCTTCCATAAATCCCTTAGCAATTGCATCAAAACCTATGAAAACTCTCTTTACATTTGGGACTGTATTTCCTAAAGCCATTTGATAATTGATTTTAGCAACACTTCCTGGATTAGTTAAAACGACCATCATACAATACTTAGGTAGTGCTTTATACGAATCAACATGGCTACCATCAATGTTCTCTGCTGCTAATGTCATTGTTCTAAATAGCTATAAATTTGAGGGGTGAATTCCATATACCTGTAAAGCTTCCCTAAGTACGTGGATATTAACATTTCTACGTGCTGAAGCCTGTAGATCAGGGTCTATCTGACATGTATGATCTGGATTACATGTTTTGATGGCAAAAGTAACACCATCAGGCATTACAGAAGCATGCAGTCTCCAACCACATGGTTGATTATTGCAAATGGCAGTAACCCTTTTCCTTTCATTCTTTATTTTTTTAAGGTGACTCCCCACAGTATTGAGTACTCATATAAAATCTTCCTAAAAGCATCAACAGTTTCGAACATCATACCTTTCAAAATTTTGAACTTTTCACCAATTGGAACTTTGAATTCTTCCCTATTTAATATTCCATTCAATGGATCTTCAATTTCATCATCACGATTATTTCCAAACGAGTTCTCATCATCACCATCACAATCCGAAAGTCCACCATCACTTTCATCGTCATTTTCTAATCCCTCAATGATATAATCATTAATGTGTCATCTTCCTCAATGCAATTGTCATCATCATCATCAATAATAGCATATAACTCATCACCACTACTATTTTCATCATCTTCACCTAACTCATCTAATTGGACAACTCTCTAGCTTTCACATTTTTTAAACTTCTCATTGGTTTAGGCTCATCTTCTTTCGTAATTAACCTCCTTTTTCGTTTCTTATTTTCCTTTGTTATGGTGGTATCATAAAACCATTGTTGAGACTCAGCAACCATTGAATCCTCAGTATTATTAGCATGCCATGCAGATTCCAAATCCAATTTATTTTGCAAATTATCACAAGCTCCACTAGTAATGAAATCGGTATTACAAACATAAAAGTTGATAAACTCTTCACCAAGGCATAAATCAAACACTTCAAAAAGACTATCATAAACAACATCAATCTTATTTGAACTACCAGATATATCGCATCAGTGGCGTATGCAGGATTTTTATCAACATGGGGCGAAAAATTTTTTTTTGCCGTCATCGTTTGCAAATATCTAATATAAAATATACTAATAATATTAAAATATAATAGTACATAAGAAAAAAATATGAATTTCATAATATTAAACAACATATTACATATCTAATGAAATTCATAATACATGTATTAAATATGTGGAAGTGAAATTCTACGAGTAGCCATTCCTTGAAAAAGTTGTAAAATTTTTTCATCATCAATCGAATCAAAAACATCCTTCTCAATGAAGCACAGTAGCATATCATGCATCCAGTCGTCACTCATCCGATTGCGCAAATCGGTTTTGACAATATTCATAACTGAAAAAACTCTCTCAACAGATGCTATAGCAACCGGCAAAATCAAAACCAATTCAATCAACCGATAAACTAGAGGAAACACCTCATGCTTAAAGGTTTTCACCATCTTGATTGCAAGGCTGGCAAGATCATCACAACCAACAAAGTCCTCACTCCTCCGCACATCGAAAACAAATGTTTCAAGTTCATACTGCAATCTCTCAAGGTCAAAGGAGGAGAAGTCTTCTGAATACATTGAAGCAAGTGACATCAAACTAGCCTTATCATATCTAGCAAAAGAATCTCTAGGATCAAGGCATGAAATTAATTTCAATAAACTAGTCCTAGTTTCTGAAAACCTATCATTCAACTCAACAAGAAGCAAATCAATCATAGTAAGAAATAACTCATTATGATAATGATGATAATATGTTACCAATTGGCCATGTCTTCTAGAACGGCCTCTCACATGTAAGTGATCTTCCATGTCAATCACCAAAATGCCTTGTTTCTCACAAAATCTAGTGACTTCCTCAAGTAGAGGAATCCACCCATTTTCTCTCTCTTTGCAACAAATCTTTAGTACCATCCAAGAGATTCATAGCATTGAGAATATTTTGATCACCTCGTTGCAAAGCATTTGTGAAGTTATGTGTTATACTCAATACTTTAAGCATCAAATGCAAAATGAACACAAAATGAAAACTTTCCATATGACCAATCAAACCACATGCTGAACCTCTTTGCTCCGTACATACTCAATCTTCTGCAACAACTTCAAGTACATACAAAACCGATTCCCACATACTTTTCATCCGAAATAAAGTAATATGATGCGATCCCCAACGAGTATCACCCGGTCTAACAAGATTGGTCTCTTGATGTTGGCCTCTACCGGGGAAAATCTCTTTTTCTTCCAATTGTTTTAAAACACTTTCACGATGTTTCAGTTTCAAAACATCTCTTCTCTTACAAGAAGCACTAACAGCATGTACAATCATTCCAACATAATTAAAGAAATCACCAACAGTTGGTATACCCTTTACAACAGCAACAATAACTAATTGTAATTGATGGGCAAAACAATGAACATAAAACGCAAAGGGATTTTCATTCAGAATAAGTGTCTTTTGTTAGTTTTGAATACAGAAAAGCTATGGCTTGTATCAAAAACTAATATCCACAGATGACATATCATTTTGTTTCAGTATAAATCTGTTCCTTTATATCATAGAACTAGATAACGGGGTGTCGACAAACACAGTAGATACCGTTATTGGTTAAAGTATTGATATATAAAAAGTATGCTCGTAACCGAGATAGTCTGAACATACTATCGGTATAGGTTATTGTGTGGTTTGGAAATTGGTTTATCTAGACTAGTTTAAATCACACAGATATGCCCGGGGCATATTGAGCACGACCAGTTTGGATAGAATTGACTTGTACTGATCGGCGTAGTCAATTCGGTCCTAGTATTCCGTCTCTCAATCCCGAGATTGGGACGGGCGTGAGGGTTGGGCGTCGTATGCTTTGATTTGCCAAAGAGTGAGGTCAATTGAGGCCAATACCTCGGTAAGTTGGGTATGCGGTGTTTAGCTTCTTGCGTGCCGTTGCTAGTCGGAGGAATCCACGTACCGGTTCGCCTGGTTGATGGTGCTCCCGAGATGAGCTCGTAAGGTTATTATACTAAACCTGGCCAGTGAACTTTATGTTCGGTATAATAAAAGGTCGAGTGGTACTAATCTCGGAAACAAAGAAGTCGGTGAATTAATTTATCAGTAAATTGATAAATCGACGAGCACTAGATTTTTAATGTGGGGAGATAGAAGAAATAATAATGGCGCGATGTAAAGTCATTTTCGAGCGGTAGTTCCATAATTGGTCCGTTAGTGGTACGACCGATTATGCGTTTGACTAATCGACAAGGTAAATTAATTAATCCGAAGGGTTTAATTAATATTTAATCGACAAAGTGAATTTAGAAATTAATTCGATTTTGAATTAATTAATTCTAAGGGTTCGATTAAATTAAATTAACAAAGTGGATTAAATAAATTAATTTAAAAGGGTCGATTGGAGTTGATTAGTCGGGAAGACTTAGCGGTCAACGAAAGTCAAATTTTAAGGCCTAACTCAAGAGCCCATTAGGTCTCCTTAGAAGCTCCTATAAATACAACATTTTGGGCAGCAAGAAAACCCTAAGAAAGAAACTTGGCAGCCAAGTTTTGGCTAGAAAGAGAAAGTTTGGTCTAGAGAGAGAACGTGTCTTCCTCGTCAAGTTTTCTCTCGAAGTCGATCAAGATAACTTTCTTCTTCGTAAAGAAACTTAGCCCACTGGTTTTTAGAGCAGCCCGGTCATCTTCTTCACAAAAATAGTCGCTGGAATTTCCTGCAGTATTTTTTTTCTTCTCGCTAGTTGCGCAGCGGGTTTTTACTGTCCGGCAATTTGCTGTCTAAGAATCGGGGTGCTGATCCGGTATTGATCGCTTGTTGATCTCTTCCATTTCGGTCGGTGATCCAAGTGATCTGTCGTGCAGATCGTGGCCGGTCTTGACTGTCCTTCTTCGCCGGCAGGTTCGTGGGTTAAGCAGGGAAAAACCAGCGGCTAGTTTTCTTCAATTTAAGCTCCTGGCAGCTTTAATTTGTGAAGAAAAATTCTGGGCAGCTTCATTTTTGATAAAAAAAATTCTGGGCAGCTATAATTTTGAGAAAAAATTCTGGGCAGCCTCAATTTGAGTTTCTTGAGAAGCAAGTTTCTTGGGTTTTCAGTCGTATTGTTGTGGGTAGCTCCGTAGATGATAGCCCACACTATCTCAGAGTTCGTATTGGAGAATTCTTCGGATTTCTTGTGGAAATTGCGCTAAAGAATTGGGTTTTCTTTTAGGCAAGGGACTTCGCTACAAAAGGTATAATCTTTAAATTCCGCTTTTATTAAAGATTTAATTTTTTGTGTCCCGATTAATAAATTAAATAAGTATAAGCCTAGATCCGTTCATGGGTAAACTAATTTGAGCCTGAGCTTGGCCGAAAGCTTCCGATTCTGGAATGCATAGCACGAAAGTGAGGTTTTCGATTTAGCCCGGGCTTGTTCAGTTTTCCTTCAAATTGGTATCAGAGCGTTGGTTTCGGTCTTATACTTGTTTGATTTATTACACGGCTTTATTTTGGCATTATTATTTTTGTCGAAATGTATAAACAGGTGGTTATTGGTTTCCCGGCTATTATGGTAGAAATTTAATTTTCATTCATAAACCCCGGGACATGTCCGGGCTTGTTTTATTTTTGAATGGAAATTTCTGTAATAGTAATAACCACGAGCTGGAAGCCGTGTAGGATTAGAAAAATCTTGTAGTAGGATTTGATCTAATCATGTCATCTTTAAATTCCTAGAAAACGCCTTTGTATATAGGAATTTATGTACTATGACGAAGAAGTTATTTTGGGTAACTTATATTCGCGGGTTTTGGTTTATCGTAATTTTGGGTGATTCCTAATTACGTAGAAAACCGAGAAAACTCGGATTTTGGTTTATCGTAATTTTTGGGTGATTCCTAATTACGTAGAAAACCAAAATGGAAAACCGAGAAAACTAGGGCGAATTGAAATTATTTTAAAAATCTAAGTGGGAGCGGGTTGGTTAATAGCCCCATGGCCTCCATTACGAGTTCATTGGTGATGTGGTTAAACGGCTTCCCTACGGATGAGTTTTCAATCACAGATATCGCTGGAATGAATTTCTAAAGGGATGACTATAGTGCGTTTAATTGGGAAAAGTTGCGACACCCTCGCTAACCGAGATGCATTAGTACCCTAAGTAACAAACTTAGAAGTCACGTAATGGCATACACTTAGTGTACTGTTTATAGTATCCCTCCCACGAGGTAACGCTATTTACGTGTACGGCTAAAATTATCGACTATTAATTTCATTGATCATAAGATCGTTGGTTAGATAATGAGATTAATGGACTTCGGTCCTTCTCGAACGAATGTGGGTTGGCGTAGATGTTCACCCAACGTGACATGCGTTAATCCCGGTGGGAGAGATGTCGGTAGAAGATTATATTTCTTTTCTGAGGATTTTTCAATATTTTCGAAAAGTATACTGAGACATGTTTTTTCATTATTTTCAGTTGATATGTCGTTCAACCTGTTAGCTGTCATTCTGAACCAAAACAAACTCACCGGTCCTAATTACATTGATTGGAAACGAAACCTGGACATTGTCCTAACCTCTGAAGGTTATAAGTACGTGCTCACTGAGGAGTGCCCCCCTAAGCCCAGTGAGGATGCCACACCTGAGCAGCGAGAGCCATATACGAGGTGGCAGAAAGCTGATGAGATGACCAGGTGCTACATCTTGGCTTCCATGTCGAGTGTACTGCAGCACCAGCATCAGTTGATGACCTCAGCCTACGATATGATGCTCAACCTCAGGGAGATGTTTGGTCATCAGGGCAGGGCAGCCAGGCAGTCAGCTATGAGGAAACTCATGAATGCCAAGATGGCTAAGGGCACTTCAGTGAGAGATCACGTGCTGGAGATGATTGGTTGCATCAATGAGATTGAGGTATTGGGAGGTGAGATTGATGGGGAAACCCAGGTCGATATCATCCTTCAGAGCTTGCCTCCCATTTTTGAGCAGTTTCGATTGAACTATAATATGGGGAATCTCTCATATTCACTTTCTGAGCTCATGAATGCATTGGTGTCTGCTGAGAGCCTCTTCGCTGAGAAGAAGCAAGCCTTGGCTACTGTTGGTCCCTCAGGTTCCTCTGCTGGGCCCAAAGCCAGGAAGCAAAAGAGGAAGAGAGGCCAGAAAGCAGGAGCCAGTCATCGACCCAAGGCAGGCATTGCCAAGAAGCAGAAGCTGAGAGGAAAGTGCTTCAGATGTGGCAAAGTAGGACATTGGAAGAAGGACTGCCCAAAGCCTCGAGGTATGTGTAAATTCTCTCTAGTTACTGAGACGTGTTTAGCGGCGATTCCCACGGATACTTGGTGTGTGGATTCGGGAGCCACTGATCACGTTTGTAATTCTTTGCAGGGGTTCCAAGTGACCCGGCTGCTTAGAGAGGGAGAGTTGCAGGTCTACCTTGGGGATACTACCAGAGTTTCTGTGGCTGCAATGGGAGTTATTAGTCTTTATTTTTCAGACTCTATTTTACTTTTAAAGGATTGTCTTTATGTACCTAGTTTTCGAAAGAACTTGCTTTCGGTTTCGAAACTTGTTTGGATGGTTATAAGTGTGTATTTTCTGACGGTTCGGTTTTTATAAGAAAATGCCAGAAACTTATATGTTCCGGTACATTGGTTGACAATCTGTTTTTAATCAAGACTTACTCCCCAGTTATGCAAAACACAGAAACTAGTAACTCATCACCGAATCATAATAAGAGAAAGGAATCTTCCCCTTTGAATCAGACTTATCTTTGGCACCTGAGACTAGGTCATATCAACCTTAGTAGGATTCAAAGGTTGGTCAAGAGTGGGTCTTTAGACTTACTAGATATTGACAGCTATTCGACCTGTGAGTCCTGCTTGGAGGGTAAAATGACCAAGAGGCCTTTTAAGGCGAAGGGGTATAGGGCCAAAGAGGTTTTAGAGCTGATTCATTCTGACGTGTGTGGGCCTATGTCAGTTCAGGCTAGAGGTGTTTATGAGTATTTCGTGACTTTCACGGATGATTACTCTAGATATGGATACATATACCTGATGCGTCACAAGTCTGAATGCTTTGACAAGTTCAGAGAATTCAAGGCAGAGGTGGAGAGCCATCTGGGTAAGAGTATCAAGTTACTGCGGTCTGATCGTGGTGGCGAATACCTCTCTAGTGAATTTAGGACCTATTTGTCAGAGGAGGGTATTCAGACCCAGTTGTCTGCACCTGGCACACCCCAGCAGAATGGTGTAGCAGAGAGGAGGAACAGGACTCTTATGGAGATGGTTAGATCGATGATGAGTTACAGTGAGTTGCCTACCTCGTTTTGGGGTTATGCCTTAGATACAACATGTTATATCCTCAACCTTGTGCCATCTAAGTCTGTGCCTACGACCCCATTAGAGTTGTGGAGTGGGCGCAAGCCTAGTCTGAGACATCTCAGGATTTGGGGTTGTCCAGCACATGTGCTCGAGGCAGATGCAGGCAAGTTAGAGGCGAGATCTAAGGTTATGCTGTTTGTAGGCTACCCCAAAGGAACGAGAGGTGGTTTATTTTATAGTCCTCAGGATCAGAAGGTGGTGGTCAGCACCAATGCCAGATTTCTTGAGGAGGACTATATTTTAGATCACAAGTCAAGCAGCAAGGTAGTATTGGAAGAGCTTAGAAGTCAGTCCACTATTCCAGATGCACACGTACAGGAAGACACACCACAAGAGACTGCACACACTATCACAGATGATGCTCTTACACAGGCTGCGCCTCGTCGTAGTGGGAGGGCTGTGAGACAGCCCGAGAGGTACATGGGTTTGGGTGAGTCTTCGGACTTTATCCCTGGTGCTCATGAACCAGACCCAGTTAACTACAATGAGGCTCTCCAGGATAAAGATGCAGATTCTTGGCAGAGAGCGATGATTGCTGAGATGGGTTCTATGGACTCAAATCAAGTCTGGGAGCTGGTAGACCTTCCTGATGGGTTTAGGCCTATTGGGTGCAAATGGGTCTACAAGCGAAAGAGAGGATCTGACGGGAGGGTTGAGACATTCTTCTTATTGGCAACAGTAAGAAGGTGTTGTCAGACGTAAAGGCATGGCTGTCCAGGCAATTCGATATGAAGGATTTGGGAGAGGCTGGACATATCCTTGGGATCAAGATT
Organism: Knoxia roxburghii; assembly: GCA_030378225.1. Classification (NCBI taxonomy): domain Eukaryota; kingdom Viridiplantae; phylum Streptophyta; class Magnoliopsida; order Gentianales; family Rubiaceae; genus Knoxia; species Knoxia roxburghii. The sequence continues at coordinate 33,903,808 of CM059420.1, read as the reverse complement.
ATTCGAGATCATAGGTGACGTTCTCTGACTCTCTCACAGGCATCCTACATAGACACGATTCTGGCCCGTTTTAACATGCAGAACTCCAAGAAGGGTTCACTACCTTTCAGGCATGGAGTGCATTTGTCTAAGGAGCAGTGTCCTAAGACTGCTGAGGAGATAGATGCCATGAAGGTGGTACCCTATGCTTATGCAGTGGGTAGCCTCATGTATGCTATGTTGTGCACGAGGCCTGATATTTGCTTTGCCGTTGGCATGGTTAGCAGATATCAGAGTAACCCTGGGAAGGCTCACTGGGAGGCAGTAAAATGCATTCTCAAGTACTTGCGCAGGACGAGAGATTATGTCCTAGTTTATAGAGCGCAGGAGCTTGTACCATTGGGTTACACAGATTCGGACTTTCAAGGAGATTTGGACAAGAGCAAGTCTACCTCTGGGTTTGTGTTTACTCTAGGAGGTGGAGCCACAGTATGGAAGAGTGTCAAGCAGAAATGCGTGGAGGACTCTACCATGGAGGCCTAGTACGTTGCCGCTTCAGAGGCAGAGAAAGAGGCTGTATGGCTCAGGAGCTTCCTGATGGACTTAGATGTGGTTCCAGAGTTGCCTAGATCTATCAAAGTTTATTGTGATAGCAATGGTGCAGTTGCTAACTTAAGGGAACCACGAGCCCATAAGGCGAGTAAACACATAGAGCGTAAGTACCACCTGATACGAGAGATCGTAAAGAGGGGAGACGTGATCGTGGCCAAGATAGCTTAAGAGGACAACCTTGCAGATCCTTTCACCAAGCCATTGACCCCAAAGGTCTTTGAGAGGCATGTGGAGGGCATGGGAGTCAGATTCTTGAGAGAGCCATGTGAGTGAGCTTAAAGGTGTTCTGGAGATTTCAGTATGACAGCAGTGTAATAGCGGGTTGGACAGTTTTTGTACTTCTTAGCATAGCTTTGAGTATTAGTGGGAGATTGTTAGTTTTGAATACAGAAAAACTATGGCTTGTATCAAAAACTAATATCCACAGATGACATATCATTTGTTTCAGTATAAATTTGTTCCTTTATATCATAGAACTAGATAACGGGGTGTCGACAAACACAGTAGATACCGTTATTGGTTAAAGTATTGATATATAAAAAGTATGCTCGTAACCGAGATAGTCTGAACATACTATCGGTATAGGTTATTGTGTGGTTTGGAAATTGGTTTATCTAGACTAGTTTAAATCACACAGATATGCCCGGGGCATATTGAGCACGACCAGTTTGGATAGAATTGACTTGTACTGATCGGCGTAGTCAATTCGGTCCTAGTATTCCGTCTCTCAATCCCGAGATTGGGACGGGCGTGAGGGTTGGGTGTCGTATGCTTTGATTTGCCAAAGAGTGAGGTCAATTGAGGCCAATACCTCGGTAAGTTGGGTATGCGGTGTTTAGCTTCTTGCGTGCCGTTGCTAGTCGGAGGAATCCACGTGCCGGTTCGCCGGGTTGATGGTGCTCCCGAGATGAGCTCGTAAGGTTATTATACTAAACCTGGCCAGTGAACTTTATGTTCGGTATAATAAAAGGTCGAGTGGTACTAATCTCGGAAACAAAGAAGTCGGTGAATTAATTTGTCAGTAAATTGATAAATCGACGAGCACTAGATCTTTAATGTGGGGAGATAGAAGAAATAATAATGGCGCGATGTAAAGTCATTTTCGAGCGGTAGTTCCATAATTGGTCCGTTAGTGGTACGATCGATTATGCGTTTGACTAATCGACAAGGTAAATTAATTAATCCGAAGGGTTTAATTAATATTTAATCGACAAAGTGAATTTAGAAATTAATTAGATTTTGAATTAATTAATTCTAAGGGTTCGATTAAATTAAATTAACAAAGTGGATTAAATAAATTAATTTAAAAGGGTCGATTGGAGTTGATTAGTCGGGAAGACTTAGCGGTCAACGAAAGTCAAATTTTAAGGCCTAACTCGAGAGCCCATTAGGTCTCCTTAGAAACTCCTATAAATACAACATTTTGGGCAGCAAGAAAACCCTAAGAAAGAAACTTGGCAGCCAAGTTTTGGCTAGAAAGAGAAAGTTTGGTCTAGAGAGAGAACGTGTCTTCCTCGTCAAGTTTTCTCTCGAAGTCGATCAAGATAACTTTCTTCTTCGTAATGAAACTCAGCCCACTGGTTTTTAGAGCAGCCCGGTCATATTCTTCACAAAAATAGTCGCTGGAATTTCCTGCAGTATTTTTTTCTTCTCGCTAGTTGCGCAGCGGGTTTTTACTGTCCGGCAGTTTGCTGTCTAAGAATCGGGGTGCTGATCCGGTATGGATCGCTTGTTGATCTCTTCCATTTCGGTCGGTGATCCAAGTGATCTGCCGTGCAGATCGTGGCCGGTCTTGACTGTCCTTCTTCGCCGGCAGGTTCGTGGGTTAAGCAGGGAAAAACCAGCGGCTGGTTTTCTTCAATTTAAGCTCCGGGCAGCTTTAATTTGTGAAGAAAAATTCTGGGCAGCTTCATTTTTGATAAAAAAAATTCTGGGCAGCTATAATTTTGAGAAAAATTTCTGGGCAGCCTCAATTTGAGTTTCTTGAGAAGCAAGTTTCTTGGGTTTTCAGTCGTATTGTCGTGGGTAGCTCCGTAGACGATAGCCCACACTATCTCGGAGTTCGTATTGGAGAATTCTTCGGATTTCTTGTGGAAATTGCGCTAAAGAATTGGGTTTTCTTTTAGGCAAGGGACTTCGCTACAAAAGGTATAATCTTTAAATTCCGCTTTTATTAAAGATTTAATTTTTTGTGTCCCGATTAATAAATTAAATAAGTATAAGCCTAGATCCGTTCATGGGTAAACTAATTTGAGCCTGAGCTTGGTCGAAAGCTTCCGATTCTGGAATGCATAGCACGAAAGTGAGGTTTTCGATTTAGCCCGGGCTTGTTCAGTTTTCCTTCATCTTTAAACCATTAAACTCTCCCCTCATGTTCGATGCTCCATCGTAAGATTGACCCCGCAATCTTGAAATTGACAACTTGTTTCTTGCAAATACTTCATCTATTGACTTCTTCAATGAGCTCGATGAAGTGTCATTAACATGTTTAATGGAAAAAAACCGTTCAACTACCTCACCTTTATCATTTACAAACCTTAAAATAATTGCCATCTGTTCCTTAACTGATTTGTCTCGAGATTCATCAACTAACAAAGAGAAATTTTTGTCACCCAACTCTTTCAAGATAGATAATATCGTCTCAGAAGCACAAGCATTAACAAGATCTTTCTGGATTAATGGAGATGTACATTGAGAGTTCCCTAGAGCATTAGACCCAACAACATTTCTAACACTTTCTACCCTTTCAGCATACCAATAGAATAATTCCAAAAAATTTCCCCTATTGGAATCACAAGAAGACTCCCTATGTCCACGAAATGCCAGACCTTGTTTTAGTAAAAAACGAACAATATGTAAGGAAGCAGTCAAACGAATACGATAATTAACTTCTCTATTGTGGCCCTGAGGTGACAAAGAATGTGGAATACTTTGTCTTTGATTTTGAAAATCCTCACAACGTTGCCTAGCAATATCATGATTACTATTCACCATGCCAAAATGATTATTGAATAGTTCAATTGCTTTTTTCCAATTACTAATTCCTATTTTAGTAAATGTTTCACATTTTTTCCCACCCTTTGCAAATAAATAACACCAAAGACAAAATGCAGCATCTTTTTCCACACTATAATCTAGCCAAGGAAACTTCACATACCATTCTTCTTTAAATTACCTCATACTGTCTCCTTGTTTTTTTTTTTGGGAAAATCATGACCACGTGGTTGAGTTGGACCTTGTAATAAATACTCTCTTCTAATTTTATCTCTTATAGCAACATCATATTCATCAATTGGTATTCTCAAACCCGGATCACCTATAATATCTCGATAATCAAATTCAACACGATTTCTCTTTTGACCACTACCACTTCCCGCTTCTAAAATTGTACCAGAATTGACATTGACATCTTCATTTCTTCTAGGTATTGGTTTATAAAAATTCTTCAAAGTATTCTTCATTATAATATCTAAAAAAACATAACAAGAAAAATTAAAAACATACCAACAATCAAAATATTGGGAGAAGTAATACAAATCATTGTTAGACATATTATCGACGACTAATAGGACTAAAAATAAAATAATAGTTAAACAATAATTATCAATGTTAATTAATAAATAAATGCAAGACACAATAAATGGTTAAACAAACAATAATTTAGGGACAAGAGTAGGAAATGGAATTTGCTGAAAGCACAAGCAAATGGAACACACTACAAGATGTACAGTGAACTAAATCATCACCAAAACTTGGATAAAAATTCAAAATTTAAGGACAAGAGTAGGAAGACAGTTGAAGGAGGAAAAAAAACTCACCTGCACAACGGCAATCCCAAATCCAAATTAGGGTTTTTCTCCCTGAAACAAAAAATAGGTAAATTCTGGAGAATGCAATAGATTAAAATTGAAAAATGGCTTTCTTCGATTTAGCTGGAAATCTTCCAAAAGCATCCAAGGAGGAGGAAGAAGAAGAAAAAGGGCTGGGTTTGTTAGAATGAATTCTGCTCTTTCGCAAAAATGGAATACAAAGCTGAATTAACATTTTTTTTTTTTTTGTGGGCTGAAGTAACCATTTGGGCATATATTTTGATTCCTTTATTCTAGTTTTCAATTGGGCCTAATTCAGGTTCCATAAAATTTGGCTAGTAAAGGCCCAAGAGATTAACATTTGTGGCCTGTTAAAACAAAAATAATAAAAAAAAAGAATGGTGAAAGCTTCATCTTCAACCTCTGGGCACCCGACAGCAGCACCATGGCAGCCGGCGCCGTGCGGTGATGGTGGGGCGGCGAAGCAAATCCAATATCCCTACTCCCTAAAAATTTTGCATCAAGGTGGGGCGGCCGCCTTACCTCCTTATAAGGTAAATCCGCCCCTGTATCACATCTAACAGTAAGATCCATAGTTTGCCAAACATCAGGATCATTGTAGAATACCTTAATAAAGTCAGAAAGGAGCACAACCAGGGAGTATGCATCAGGATCCACATTTTCCACTACATGAGTCTTAATCCCATAGTGCAATTTCAGTTTTAATAGAACCTACACTTCATTTGCAGAAAATATATATATATATATATATATATATATATATAAAAGTATGTTTCCTAGGAAGGAATCTTTAAAGAAAACATATAACAAAGTCAATTATAGAATAATGTGATACCCTCCCAAACCTGGAGAGAAGGAACACCCATCAACTTATCAATATGCTGAATTTTCCAAATCATATAGATTTAATTCTTATTAAATCATACTAGTTCAGCCATTTTCTTTTCTTGATCCCATTAGAAGCTTCATTTTCTACATTCATAATCAAGACCAACTTTCGTTGAACTATGCACTAGCATTTTTTTTTCCTTTTCATACAAGACTACAATCTCCTAGGATGGATTCTAGGCCCAAGACAATTAATCAAGAATCCTTCCCTCAACATCATATTTTTGTCACAAATATCATTACCCTCTATCCAATGTAATAACTGATTATTTTAACTGATCATCATAACTTGAATCCTGCTTATAGTACTATTTCGGTATTAAAAAAAATGTTTGGACAACGTTGTCATGAGCACAACCAATATAGGAATAGGAATAGCAAGACGCTAGAATAAGAAATGATATCAACACTCCTGAAAGAAATACATATGAAAATAAGCATGATTCAGAAAGAAATGGAACACTGTCAAAATAAGCATATTTCTTTTTCAACCAAATTAACAAGTATATTACTACCGTAAGTTTGTTCTGAAAGGAAGTCATACACGCCAGTAAACCACCTCATTACCATTACTAGAAAAATTAATTTCAGCGTAAAGCTAATGATCCAGATACATAATGATGGATAACCTTATTAAGAAAGAAAATAGAGATAGAATATCTATATCCCGAACCATACTTCAAAATTCAAACCAAGTCCACTATCCTTCTGAATAACACCGCAAAAGTCTGAAAACCAGTTATCTTATAAAGGGTTTGACATTCAATTCAGTTATAATATGTAAAATCTCGGATAACCAATCAAGTTCATTGACTCAAATGAAGAATAACTATATCACTTACCATTTTAAATAACTTGTGGCACCGATCAAGCACTCGGAAGATATTGATGAAGGAGATGTTCTAGGTCAAAAACGTTCTACGGAGTGGAGAAAATTTTGACAGCGTTCAAATTGACAAGGAAGGGAAATACTTTTTTTTTTTTTTTTTTTCAATGTAGGGACAAAAATGTAACTTGATATATTTTTATTTTTATTTATTTTTTATTAGAATCTGCATGGGTTCTTTTGTCATTTTCTCAAATTTAATTGGTGAAAGGAGTTTTTTGATATATTTTAAAGGTGAGGAGGATATTTGATTTTTAAGTAATTGTGAGGAGGGTTTTTGGATATTAATCTATTTATTTATTTATAGAGCTTATTTACAATTTATACTAAAAAATAAATAAACATCATCACCAATAAATTCTCCCCACCACCACCTTCCCCTCCACCACCACCACCGCCGCCACAGTAAATCCTTCCCCCTCCGTCGTCACAACCACCACGAACCCGACTTGAGCGTCACCACCTCCCCCGCCCCTACTCAAAACGGTATGTATGTAGATAGTGTGATCTGTAACAAACCTTAGACTCGTAATCCATATGCAAGAGAATTTAATAAAACGGAATAAGCAAGAAACCTGAGTCCATGATGCAAGAGCGATACTTTGAAGCCAAAGATTTGAGCTGGAAACCGTAGACTTCAAGAAGCAGACTTCCAATTTACAAACCCTCCCTCTTTTGGTTTCGTTCACTCTGAATGGGAAGAGAGAAGCCGAAGAGTGTTGTAAATTGGGGACTACCTCATATTGTAAATGTAATTTATAATATTTACACAGTAGGTCCTCATATTCTACCCATCACAGAATAGACACCCGCTAATTTGAGTCTATGCCTATTTAAACCACACCAACAAAAGGTCCTAACCAAAAATCACTTAATGAGATCACTTTCATAGGACCAACAAGATAAATAGCAATGCAATATACCACTAATTATAATGTACTAAGTCCACAATACATAAAAGATTTTACAATCTCCCACTTGGACTATACATTATACCTTATAGTTGTATATTACGTCAAAAACTTTATGAGTACTCGATATTGCTATTATCTTAAACAATCCCGTCCATCAATCATGTCAATGCAGGATCAAAGGGGCCTTTGTCACCATAAATGTAACGAAACCCAACAATGGTCACAACATCAATACAATCAAATGACATGGATCAAGTGTGGAAGCATAGCATGAAAAATTCATGGAATGTGATCTACAACATGAATTTTCAACTAGTCCTCTTTATTCTTGGTAGAGATCAACCAAGCCTAATATCAGAATATAAAACTTGAAACTGAAAACTTTATACTTGAAACTTGAATGCTATAGCACTGTAACCAAAACCATTGAACCCAAAAGAAAACAAATTTACAAACTCCCACTAAACCATTACATCACTAGATAACATAACACCCATCCGAATAACATGGTCAAGAAAAACTTTGGCTGGTAAACCTTTTAAAGGGTCTGCAATATTGGAGTTTGTCCCAATATGTTCTATGGCAATCTGACCATTCTAAATCCTTTCTCTAACAACTAGGAATTTGATGTCTATATGCTTCGACTTGGTCGAACTCCTATTGTTGTTAGAAAAATCTACAGCTGCTTTATTGTCACAAAATAGCTTCAATGGTCTTTCAACTCCATCCACAATGCACAGTCCTGTGACAAAATTTTGCAGCCATAAAGCTTGATTGGATGCCTCAAAATAGGCTATATATTCTGCTGCCATAGTAGAGGTGGCTATAAGTGATTGCTTGACACTTTTCCAAGAGATAGCACCTCCTGCTAATAAATAAACATAGCCTGAAGTTGATTTGAAATTGTCTGGGATTATAATCGGAGTCTGAATAACCAAAGATCTCTATTTGATCAGAACTCCTATATGTGAGCATATGATTTGTAGTGCCTCGAAGATACCTCAAAACTCTTTTGACTGCTTTCCAATGACCCAAACCTGGATTACTTAAGAATCTACCAAGAACTCCAACAATATATGCAATATCTGGGTGTGTACAAACCATAGCATACATCAGACTCCCCACAGCTGAAGCATAAGGAATCTTTTGCATTTCCTTCCTTTCAAAATCATTTTTGGGACACTTATCGAGACTAAACTTGTTCCCTTTAGAAACTGGAGTATCACAAGGTCTACAATCCTGTATACCAAATCTCTTAAGAACCTTCTCGATATAGCTCTTTTGTGATAACTGAAGTATACCCCGAGAACGGGGTGTATCTGAATACCCAACACAAAAGAGGCGTCCCCAAGATCTTTCATTTCAAAATTCTTTGATAGAAATTTCTTGGTTTCACGCAATAAGCCTATATCATTGCAGGCCAAAAGTATGTCATCAACATACAAAAGCAGAAAAATATATTTACTCTCACTGAACTTGTGATACAGACAATCCTCTACTAGATTGACCTCAAAACCAAAAGAAAGAACAACTTGATAGAACTTACGATACCACTGACGGGATGCTTGTTTGAGCCCATAGATGGATTTCTTTAATTTGCAAACCATCTGTTCTGCATTTCCAGATATATAATTTTCAGGTTGCACCATATAGATCGTTTCATTAATATCACCATTAAGAAACTCCGTCTTAACATCCATCTGAGTAGCTCAAGATTGAAATGTGCCACAAGCGCCATTAATACCCTAAAGGAGTCTTTTGACGATACTGGACAAAAAGTCTCAGTATAATCAATACCTTCTTTTTGGGTAAATCCTTTAGCAACAAGACGAGCTTTATATCTCTCAATATTACCGTTTAAATCCCTTTTGGTTCTAAAAATCCATTTGCAACCAATGGGTTTCGCACCTTCTGGTAATTCGACAAGATCCCAAACGTCATTGTCACTCATTGACTTCATTTCCTAATTCATGGCATCTATCCACTTTTGAGCATTAGTATTTTCCATAGCTTGACTAAAGTTGATTGGATCACCATCAACTGTGCTAATGGTTTCCTCATGCTCAAGAAGAAATGTAACATAGTCATTTGAAATTGCATTTCTCCTTTCTCTAGTGGATCTCCTTAATGGCACATGTTCTTGAGGTTGTTGAGTTTGATTTTCTGGAATATCATTTTGAACTTGACGAGGGAAATCAATATCATTGTCCTGCATATTTTGAGATGTTTCTGGAACAATCTCATGAATGATCACTGTAGGAAGAGAAATTACTTCCTCCTCAAGGACAAAATCCTTATCTTTCTCCCCAAACTCAATATCCTCAAAGAACTGAGCATTTCCCGTCTCAAAAAAGGACTTAGTTTTGGGATCATAAAACTTATATCCCCTAGACCTTTCAGCATATCCAACAAAATAGCAACTAATTGTTCTGGAATCCAGCTTCTTTTCATTAGGCACATAAGGTCTAGCCTCAGCTGGACAACCCCAAATATGCAAATGTTTAAGACTAGGCTTTTTGCCTGTCCATAACTCATAAGGGGTCTTAATTGTTGCTTTAGTTGGAACTCTGTTCAGAAGGTATGTGTCTGTCTTAAGTGCTTCTCCCCAAAGTGAATGTGGCAATATGGTACGACTTATCATACAACGCACCATATCTTTAAGGGTTCTGTTTCGTCTTTCAGCTACACCATTCATAGAAGGACTACCAGGCATGGTGTACTGTGGGACGATGCCACACTCATCAAGGAATTTAGCAAATGGCCCTGGGCGTTGTTCACCTGAACCATCATATCTACCATAGTATTCACCACCACAGTCAGATCGTATGGCTTTAATACTTTTGCTAAGTTGATTTTCAACTTCAGCCTTAAAGCTTTTGAACACATCCAGCGCCTGAGACTTTTCATGAACGAGATAGAGGTACCCATAACGTGAATAGTCGTCTATGAACGTAACAAAATATGTTTGACCATTCCAAGAAGCCGTAGGGAATGGACCACATATATCCGTATGTATTAGTTCTAAGACGTCCTTTAGACCTGTCAGCACCAAATCTCCTTTTGTTTGTTTGTTTGCCTTTAATACACTCAACACAGATTGAAGAATCTGAAGAGTCAAGTGAATCAAGAATTCCATTTGTCACTAGTCTTTCAATCCTTTGTTTAGAGATGTGCCTAAACGTTTATGCCAAAGTGACATAGAATTCTCATTTGTTAATTTCCGTTTAGTGCCACGGGAATCAACATGTAAGGTTTCATGATATGAAGCAACAGTATACAATAAATACAAGTTATCACTACTTGATAAAAACCCGACACCAACTTTAGTTGAGTTTAGTACAAGATTGAACTGGCTATTTCCAAAAGAACAAAAATAACCTGATTTGTCCAACATGGACACAGAAACTAAATTCCTTCTAAAAGAAGGAACTACATAAGTCTCATACAGGTCCAAAAAACAGCCAGTCTGTAGTAATAACCTAAAAGTGCCTATTGCTTCTACTTCTGCCATTTCGCCATTTCCCATATAGATGCATCTTTCAGTATCAGTTGGCTTTCGGCAGTTCAGGCAACCCTGCATAGACAAACTGATGTGAGTAGTAGCACCAGAATCTACCCACCAAGTATGTCGGGGTGCTGAAACCAAATTGACTTCAGAGCAAACAAAAACAATGCACTTACCCTTCTTCACACGCCAAGCGTGATACTTAGGGCATTGTTTCTTCTGATGTGAAGCGTCACCACAAAAGAAACAACCAGATTGCTTATCCTTTGCCTGTTTCTTCGATGGTGATGCAGCCACAACTGCTTTGTCCTTTTGCTTAAAGGTTTTATCCCTTTTCTTTCTTTTATTAGTAGCCTTAGAGGTAGTAGCCAAATGAGCACTTTCAGTTTGATCTTGCTTTTGACGTTCCTCTTCTTGCACACAATGCGAAATGAGCTCATTTAGAGTCCATTTCTCCTTTTGGCAGCTATAAGTGACCTTGAACTGCCCAAAACGTGCAGGAAGAGAAATAAAGACTAAATGCACCAATATATCCTCTGACAACTCTAAATTGAGTGCCTTTAGTCTTAAAGCAAGATGAGACATATTCATAATGTGCTCCCTGATGTTCCCCATGCCTTTATACTTCATAGAAACAAGTTTTCCCAAAAGGGTACTTGTCTCCACCTTATCACTTTTAACAAAACTCTTTTCGAGCTCTGCCTGGAACACTTTTGCGCTACATTTCTCCTCTACTATACAGCCCCTTAAGGTTTCTGGAATGGACCGTTTCATAATCATCAAGCTGATCCTGTTTGATCGTTCCCACTTCTCTACTTTCCTTTTATGATCAAGAGAACTTTCAGTTGTGAGGGGAGCGGGATGATCAACTCGAAGAGCAAGGTCCAAATCCATACAACCAAGGATTATCAACAGTGTCTCCTTCCATTGCTTAAAGTTTGTACCACTTAACGCTGGAATGGAGTTTATAGCAGTAACTGTATTTGCACTAGCATCAACTGAACAAAACAAAATAACCAAACATAAGCTCACATATTAACTTCATCATAACTACAACATGGTTATTACATTCAAAAGAGTTATTCTCCATTCAAGATACCCAGCGCAACATTGAGTTTAGTCTTTGGACAGAAACTTCAACTTGCAAGTGGTATTCTTGCATAGTAATCAAACATTGACAATACAGTGTTGTCGAATAATAAGCCTTTCTTTGGACCGACTTATTATCCACAAATAAAACCCAATAATTGTCACACGTTCATTACCACAAATGCGTTTAAATCTCGGCCAACTGACGACCTTCCTTTGGGCTGGTGATCAGTCGCATGAGATTGCAACACACACTGTTGTCTTGGTATTTAAACTAACAGAGCAAAACTGAAGAGGTTACTTTGGTAACATACAACATTACCTCGTCAAGTTAACATCTACCAAACATCTTAGATAGGCATGTAACAACCAATAAGGTAAATAAAATAGCCACAAGAATTAAATTTGCATCAGCAATAATAAATCCAGCAATAATAAGTCCAGCAATGGACCAGCATCATAATCCCAACAATAAAAAACACAAGGCAGCCCAGAAATAATAATAGGCATTAAAAAAAACTTGAATCTAAGCATAAGTGAGCCCAGCAAATTTAAAACTTAAGCTGCAGAGCAATGGCCAATACAATTAATATTATTTCAAAACATAACAATGGACCAAAGACATAATAATTCAATGCCCATAATCTGCAGCCCATCACCTTAGATAACTGTAGGCTAAAACTGAAACCAAATAAGGCCCATAATTTAACAGCCCACAATCAGCTCATGCCATTATATATCAAGCCAACCAAAAAAGAAGTTTTGGCCATTTAAATCTAATCAGTAGCCCAATACAATCAGTAAGCAACCAGCCCAAATAAATTAAATTAGCCCAAAAGTCTTTTCAGCCTTCAACCCAAAACACCCTTTCCTCCTCCTTATTCCCAACTTGTTTTCTTTGTCCAGCACTTGCCGCCCCTCCACCAGTGGCCGACAACACCAAACGTCATCGCCACCGCCAACCATCATCTCCAAAAATTTCTTGAGAGCCACCATGTCATGCCTTACCACAATACCGAACGCAGCGAAGAACAAGGACATAACGGCAGCAAAACCAAAGACCCAAGAAAACAAAAGTGGAGAATCATTGTCCCAAGAACGGAGTCGACGACAAAACCAAAGAGGCGAACCAACAACAGAGGCATCAGTTCAAAAGCAAATTCCAAGCCAACAAAAAACAACCCAGCAGCAGCAACTTCATAAATAAATGAAGAGGGCAAGGTAATTTTTCTTCGTTGCCCAGAACAAAACACACATGAAACCGAAATCGGGAAAGGGCAAACTTGAATCGGGAAAACATGTGAAGGCCAAATCTAACAAGGGGCAAACAAATAGGGCTTAAAATTTTAAGTTCCAAATCAGAACTTCAAAACCAAATTCTCTAAACAATGAATTATGGGATGCTCTGATACCAATTGTAATAAACCTTAGACCCGTAATCCATATGCAAGAGAATTTAATAAAATGGAATAAGCAAGAAACCTGAGTCCATGATGCAAGAGCGATACTTTGAAGCCAAATATTTGAGCTAGAAACCGTAGACTTCAAGAAGCAGACTTCCAATTTACAAACCCTCCCTCTTTTGGTTTCGTTCACTCTGAATGGGAAGAGAGAAGCCGATGAGTGTTGTAAATTGGGGACTACCTCGTATTGTAAATGTAATTTATAATATTTACACAGCAGGTCCTCATATTCTACCCATCACAGAATAGACACCCGCTAATTTGAGTCTATGCCTATTTAAACCACACCAACAAAAGGTCCTAACCAAAAATCACTTAATGAGATCACTTTCATAGGACCAACAAGATAAATAGCAATGTAATATACCACTAATTATAATGTACTAAGTCCACAATACATAAAAGATTTTACATGATCATCATCTATCCTCATCATCTGCTTCTTTATTAATTAATTCCAGCTTTCTTTTATTTTTTCTAAAGTTTTGGGTGATGGGAATCATTCGAAACAGTTCCCTGTTTGTGCCTTGTTGCCGATTCGTTTCACTCTATGCATTTTAGGTTTTCAGTAATCTTGGAATTTAGATTCCTCAATCGTCAGCCAGCCTTAGGATGATCTTTGAAAGTTAAACATCTAATCCATGTATCTATACATGAATGCATAAAACCTTTGATGTCCAAGGCAATTGGAACCCAACAAAACGATCAACACCCTCTAATTGATTCTCAACGACCCGTTTTCATAATCTTTTATTGATCATCTTCCTGCCAGAAAGAAACAATTTTTTTCCTTTCTTCAACTTTGAATATTTTTCGAAGAAATAGGTCTTTGTTTATAGTACGTATTTTCTAAGCATGCCATGCCTGGAGTTTTGGATTAGTATCAATTAATGTTTGCTTTTTCTTTTTGGGTTCATAATCTCGAAGAAAATTCAACAATATATATTGTAAGTTAGCATCCCGACACAAAAACATTTTATCCAACACGTATGAACTAGCTACAAACTACTTTAACTATTGATTTTAGAAATATGATACCTTTTGATCCAAGATGAAGGTCTTGTCCATAATCTTTTTCTCCTGATTCAAATTTTCTCCCTGAATTTTTATTTTTCCCCTGATATGAATTGCCAGGTGCCGGCGAAAGGCGGATGAAGTTGGTAATTGGTAATAAATAAAAATCTATGCATTTAACTTCAGTCCATTATTTCTGTTCATCAGTTTCGTAAATTTTACCTCCGTCCTCTCTCTTTGAGTTTGAGAAAAGATGGAGAATACTGAAAGATATTTCTTCTTGGAGAGGGAAGAAAGAGCACTGATAAATTCAGTATCCCGCTCAAGTCTGTTCGTGGTGACGGTGACAGAGGGGGAGGATTTATTGTGGCGGTGGCTGTGGGGGAGGATTTGTTGCAATGATGTTATCTTTTATGTGTAAATGTAAATAAGTTTTGTAAATGAATAAATAGTAAGGATAATTTTGTACCATCAAACTAAATTTGATATGGAGGCTAATAATCGCTTTAGCAATATCATTAGCCAAAATCATATTATTTTGAAATTCAAAATTTTGACACAAATTTTATAAATTTTGATTTAAAATCACTAACTTTTGAACTAATTTTTATAAGGTTATTTTTGTTTCTCTACATCTCTTTGAGGGCTCATGATCTCCTGTTCCCGTTCTTGTACCAGCTAATTAAAAATTGACACGTGTCCCTTCATTTTTAACTTATTTACTCAACTTTTCTCCAACTCCGTTTCATTCTTTCTGTTCCGTCAAACCCTAGCTTCAATCACCTTCATCACCTCCCCTCTGCATGTTTCAAATTCTTAGCCCACACCCCAATCCAATCCAAGTCTCAGTTACAAATTTTTCAAAAATTCAATTTCAATCACATTCTAAACCTTTCAAAATTTTCTAAGGTTCTATTATATGCTATCTGGGAGGAAATCATTTGAAAATTTTGGAGGAATTTTGATTTGTTTTTTCTTTGAGAAATTTATCTCCAACTTGAATAATTACTCTTAGCTTTCTTACTCACTTTGCTATTGTGTGTCGGTGTGTGTTTTTCTGTGGTTTTGATGCTAAATTTATTTATTTTCTGAGTAGATGTATTGGATTGAAGTTTAAAAAGATTTATGAATGGGAACAAGTAATTTGTTCCATTCTTTACTTAATGTATTACATAACCTTCGCTGACCTTGATTGGTTCTCTGGATAAAAGTAGATCCTTTCCACCCGATTGGGAACCCAGAACTGCAGCCTTAAAAGACAAAGTCTCCGAAGTGTTTTCAGATTGATCCTCTTGGTTCTTTACCTTTTTCGTAGCTGGGTTGTCCTCAGCAATGTCCACGTTAGCGGATTCATCCATCTCCGTGTCCATATGGATAGGAGTAGCATAGTTTAAAGTCTGTAGTTGCCTAACTTTCTAAGCGAGAAATCAGGGTTTTGTTTTTTCCAAGAGAGAGAAAACCAAGATTGTTGATAGTGGTTGTGATGCTGAATTTTGAACTGTGAACTTCCTCACTGAACTATTTCCTTATACGAAAACTGAATCTTTTGAAATAAGGAAATCTTGTACAAAACACTCAAGATCTCTTTTGTCTTCAGAACCAGATTCTCAAACGGGCAGGGGGAAGGTTAAGGGTAGAGTAGGATGGTGGGGAGAAGATGAAGGTGAAGTGTGAGCATTTGAGAAGAGAGAGAAAGAAAATGGAACGGAAAGAAGGAAACAGAGTCGGAGAAAAGTTGAGTAAATAAGTTAAAAAATAAAGGGACAAATGTCAATTTTTAATTAGTTGGCACAGGAAGTGGAATAGGAAATTCTGAGCCCTTTTTGAACTGTCCACTTTTAACTCTCTCACTATCTCGGTATCACTACTATTTTAGTCGTCATTGGTAACGTCGCCTCGATGTCTCCAAAGAGAACCAATGGAAGGCAATGGTTGGTGATATTGGTCAAACCACCACAATTCCTATGTATCGACCAGAGAGTAATGAGTTGGGTTCCACAGACTGTAATGGGATTAATCCCTATTACTACTGTTTGATGGTTATCGTCACTCAATACTTATATAGTACAACTAAGTGTACTATAAAAATCTGTACACATAATAAAAATTAAAACAAAAATAAAATGTGTAAATTAAGTGAATAGGAGGGTGTATTCACGCTCCTTGAAAACCATCAAAACACAGCCGTCTAAACTTTTCTCCATCATCAATTTCCAACACAAAACAATTATTCACTCCTGGAAAATTGCACAAATTAAATTCTTCAATCAATGGAGAAAAAAACCCTTCATCCATCAAAACCATCATCATCGTCGGTTGATGATGCCAAATTACTGATGTCGTTTCGATACAAACTGCCGGTGAGACGCAAACTGCCGATTTCGCAAGCACGACCGAGCATTTCGCAAACCGCCGACGTTCATACAGGAGGATGCACCCCACTTCAACCGTCCGCAAAAGGGAAACCCATCAACCCTACAAAACAAAATCCGAAAAGAGGCGCAACAACATCCTTTGAAGAACAAGTAGCAGCAGAAAACATAAACGTGACAACAAAACTCAATCCAAATTGAGGAAAAATGAGTACAAAAAATGCATCAACGGGTGGGGAAAATGCGAAAATGCAGCAACAGCCCCATAGTGAAGGTAAATGTCAAGATTCTTTGGTTCTGTATTTTGTGTTTTCGATATGATGATGTTTGTGATGGTAAATGTGAAGATATTGATGGTAAATGTCAAGATGTTTTGGTTCTGTATTTTGTGTTTTTGATATTTTGTGAAGATGTTATGTTTTGAATCATATGACTGATTAGAAACTGTTTCTCGTTGGAATAAAATGGTGTATGATATCTGATATAGTTGATGGAATATATCGATAGTTGATGGAATATGTCGATAGTTGATGGAATATGTCGATAGTTGATGGAATATATCCAAAAGTAATCTGATCTGGTTGATGGAATATGTACAAAGTTGATGGAATATGTCCATAGTTGATGGAATATATCCATAGTTGATGGAATATGTCGGTAGTTGATGGAATATGTCAATAGTTGATGGTAAATGTGAAGATGTTGATGGTAAATGTCAAGATGCTTTGGTTATGTATTTTGTGTTTTCGATATTTTGTGAAGATGTTATGTTTTGAATCATATGACTGATTAGAAACTGTTTCTCGTTGGAATAAAATGGTGTATGATATCTGATATAGTTGATGGAATATATCCATAGTTGGAATATGTCGATAGTTGATGGAATATGTCAATAGTTGATGGTAAATGTCAAGATGCTTTGGTTCTGTATTTTGTGTTTTCGATATTTTGTGAAGATGTTATGTTTTGAATCATATGACTGATTAGAAACTGTTTCTCGTTGGAATAAAATGGTGTATGATATCTGATATAGTTGATGGAATATATCCATAGTTGATGGAATATGTCGATAGTTGATGGAATATGTCAATAGTTGATGGTAAATGTGAAGTTGCTTTGGTTCTGTATTTCATTCAAACTCTTTACGTACAGGCAAAAGGAAGATAGATGACGAAGAGACGGATGATGATTTCACAGATAAACCAGTCAAGAAAACTGTGGAGCAGAGTAAGGCAAATAAACGTTCAAAAAAAATGGAGAAAGGAAATGATTCAACGAGGTTCTTGAGCAGAACTTCTCCGTCTGCAATATCAGCATTACTAGGACAGATTACTGAACCCCAAAAGGAAGCATTGAGGCAGGTTGGACTTTCATACCTGTTCCAATTGAATATAGACAATCTTCCAAATGTATTGGGAGAATATTTGCTCACGAAGATGAACACAACAACAAGGAGTATAGAGTTGCCAGCAGGTAATATTTCAATTGACGAGATTGATGTAGAACTTGTGATGGGTTTCCCCGGTGGAGAACTTGAAATGGAAGAGTATACAAGGAAGGAGGAGAGATCAAAAAAATATAAATTGGACAAACAGAACATGGAAAGAAGACATGGAGGGAAAATTCCATCCACCGGAGAATTAGCACTTCACATCTTGAGGAACAAGGAATATTACAACTTGGATTTCCTTCAAGATTTTTTGATTTTAATGGTAACAACATTGGTGTTTAGCTATGGAAACACCACCATCAGATACAGATTGCTGAAATCTTTGGATACTGTGGAAAACATCAGCAAGATAAATTGGAGAAAGTATATATTTGACAAATTGTTGGAAGCAACAAATGACTGGAATAGCAGGAATGGTAAAGACCATTTTAGAGGGCCGCTTACATTTCTAGTGGTAAATCTTATACCCATCTATTGATTATGTTTTATGATTTGGATGGAATATTTATTATGATCTGATATGAGTGATGGAATATTGATCTTGTTTCTGGTTTTTCGTAACAGTTGTTCTACGCAGATAGAGTTGGGTATGGCAAATCAAGCAACCAAGACCGACCCGTACCAACAATTCAAAATTGGACAGAGCAACAACTGAATGTACTTGCAGAGTACAAAGGAGATTTTGGGGTGGGCAGAATAAGGGGACGCCCAAAAAACAATGATGATGATGAGGACACGTCTGGTGATGATAAGGATAATGTAAGATGTTCATTTTTGTTTTCAGGATTATCTGTTATGGTTGATGGAATATGTCAATAGTTGATGGAATATGTTAATTGTTGATGGAATATGTTAATAGTTGATGGAAATATGTTAATAGTTGATGGAATATGTTAATAGTTGATGGAATATGTCAATTGTTGATGGAATATGTTAAGAGTTGATTGAATATGTCAAATGTTGATGGAATATGTCAATAGATGTTCATCTTATATTGGCAGCAGGTGAAAGATTCCGAAGATGAGGACAATGGTAATGACGTAGAGCAAGAGGAAGAGGAGACAGATGAAGATTCTGATGGAGCCAACGAAGAAGAAGAGGAAGAAGCTGAAGGAATGCATGAAGAAAACATCATGGACATTGATGAGGAAGAGGTAGTTAATGAAACAGGAAATGAAAATGATGGAATATAATATATTATTATATATGCTATATCTAATGGCATTGTTTACGATGTGTTAACAAGAACAACCCAGTGACTTGGAACAGATGAATGGTTGCGTTGTTGCAATTGAAAATGCAATGACAAAATTATTACAAGTCTACAGTAGAGCAAAAGGTTCAGATGGAAAGAATGAC
Source organism: Knoxia roxburghii (assembly GCA_030378225.1). Classification (NCBI taxonomy): domain Eukaryota; kingdom Viridiplantae; phylum Streptophyta; class Magnoliopsida; order Gentianales; family Rubiaceae; genus Knoxia; species Knoxia roxburghii. Next base: position 33,884,447 of record CM059420.1, on the reverse strand, counting down.
ATGCAACTCCGTGAAATCGTTGATCAAGTTGATCTGATCTTTGCAAAAACGATAAAAGGATTCAGAGACATCGACCGTAAGGATGATGGACCTGATGTTGCTGAGCAGGAGGAGAAGGAGAAATCAAATGAAAAACATAAGATGGAAAATCCTGCAAGCGATAGAGAGGCAAAGGGAGAGGTAAGCACGAAAATGTCAAAGTTGATGGAATATATCCAAAAATTGATGGAATATGTCAAACGTTGATGGAATATGTCAATAGTTGATGGTAAATGTGAATATGTTGATGGTAAATGTCAAGTTGCTTTAGTTCTGTAAATGTGAATATGTCCAAAGTTGATGGAATATATTCAAAGTTGATGGAATATGTCAAAAGTTGATGGAATATGTCAATAGTTGATGGTAAATGTGAATATGCTGATGGTAAATGTCAAGTTTAACTTCTTCTTTTTTTTTTGCAGGATGAAAAGGAAGAAGACACAACAATTGGGATGCAAACCCCCGACAACATTAAAAAAGCTTTTGTAGAGGTAATGACGAACTTCAACAATATTACCATCAATAATTTGGATATTGATACACTCAGGTGACATATATAACAACCAATATGCAGCTAACCGATACCCCGGACACGGAGTGCATAAATGAGATATGCAGGGTACTGGATGTAGTGGAAAGAGAACAACTGATTGGGGATAAACATGCCAAGAAACGAAATGAGTTTCCATCATTTGATCTTGGAATATCATTAACACCGGTGCGTTTGAATGAAAAATTTCAGGATGCTAAAGAAACAAAAGAAACAACACCCAACACACCAGAATTGGACGCACTTGTAGATTTAGTTGTTGCATCGACTGAAGATAGAGGTGCAGGAGAAGAAGGATCAAAACGAAATGAGTAAGGAATTTACTGAAATTTTAATATAACACGTGATGTAAGATGTTATAAAGTTGATGGAATATCTCCATAGTTGATGGAATATCTCCAAAGTTGTGTGCTATCTTTTGTTTTCAGGACTATTGATGAAGACGACCAACGAAGTTTAGAGAGAGTGATGTTTGGTCCAAAAAATGAACGTAGAGAAGGCAAAAAACCGGCAAAATTGATGTCTCCATACATGACTAGCTGGCCAAGGGAGAGACTCAAGCTATCGGAGAAGGAGATAATGGTGAATGATTACGCAATGCTGGAGGAAGATAAAGACAAAGGCATTTTGGGGAGGTTTGTATACTTTCCATCCAAAATTATTGGTATCTTTTATGATTAATCAAAAGTTGATGGAATATCTCCAAATTTGATGGAATATCTCCAAATTTGATGGAATATATCCAAAGTTGGACATATTCCATCAACTCTTGGACATATTCCATCAACTTTTGGAATCCAACTAATCCATGTACAATTTACTTTTTTCATGTAGAATGCAGTGAGACGCTTTTTAGAGGATCATCATTTTTTGGCATAAACAGGGAAGATATGGAATGTATGAGGGTGCCTAATTGGTTAGACATCATTGTAATCAACTGTTGGGCATACCACTTGAACCAAACGAGAAACGTCCCAAAGCTTGAAGATCCTACAAGAATTTATTTCTCCATGAGTTTTACTGTAAGTAGAACATTACATCATGTTTAATTATTGGTATGCAAGTTACATGTTATGTTTTGGTATGTGAAACTGTTTCTCTATGGATTATACATTGCAGTCTATTGTTCAAGCACCTGAAAATGATCATAAAAAGTTAGTGGGTGAGATATGCCAAAGGTTCGGTGATCAACTGGAAGCGGAATTAAGGTTGATAAACTTAACACCGGAAAGATTTGATCCATCCATGGTAATTAGTACATAAATTCTGTATTGCATTGTACATATTTGCCATCAATATCGTCAAATATCGTCAAATGTACATGTGTTCTGTATGTTTATGTTAATGCAGGTGTTCTTCCCAATATACCTTCCCAAACATTTTTTGGTGATATGCATCAACAGCATGTCAAAGCAAGTGATAGTGCTGGACAACATGTGCGGAGGACCGGCTTCACTTAGGGGATACCAAAATGAAATTGTAAGTATTAATTACGATATTTATGGTTCGTTAAAGTTAGTTTGAAATCATCCATATTTGATGGTATATTAATGTAGGTGAAATACTTCGCAAACTGGGTGAAATCATCCAAGGGCAGTCAATTGTATCTTGATTGTGACAAATGGAAGAAGACATACCCCAGAACCAAATGGAAAAATGCCGATGGCATAAATTGTGGCATATACGTAATGAGGCACATGGAAACATACAAGGGACAAAAGACATTCGACTACGACAAGTTGATGATTGATGCAGTGAAGGACCCAGATATACTGTTAAGATTTAGGCTAAAATACGTATATGAATTGATTATGTCGCCATGTAACAGGGCAAGGGGGGAAGTGATTAAAAGAATGGCAGATTTTATTCCAAGTAACATATTGTTGATGAAGTATTAGATTTTTTTTATGGAATATTATCTGTTTTTCTGATGGAATATATTATCTTATTTAATGTACAACTTATAATTGCGTTTGCTTTAAAGTTTTGTATCTTGCGTTTGAAAGTTTTATATGGTAAAATTAATGGTAAATCCTAACATAAAGTTGATGGAATATCTCCAAATGTTGATGGAATATCTCCAAAGTTGGACATATTCCATCAACTTTGGAGATATTCCATCAACTTTGTAGATATTCCATCAACTTTTGGACATATTCCATCAACTTTTAGAATCAAACTAATCCATGTACAATTTACTTTTTTCATGTATAAATCCTGAACTATGATGGAAAATATGATCGATCAAAAGAACAATACATATTCCATCAAAAAAACAGAACATATTCCATCAAAAAAACAGAACATATTCCATAAAAAACAGTACATATTCCATCAAAAAACAGTACATAAATATAAGATTTTCCATCCAGAAACAAATTTCACAAATAGTCCTAAACTTAATCATCAACAGGGTTTATAAAAACACCATCTAAATTATCATAAGTCCTCTTCAGAATATCGGTGACCACCTTATTGGATCGCAATTCAGCTGCTTCAGACTTCCTTGAACGCCCTTGATGTTTGTATTTGGATTTATTGATTCGCTTCTCCACAGTACTCTTTATACGAACATTCCTAACACCTTTTGCGCGCCTGAAACTGGGATCTCTGATTTTATTAGACGATGGAACCTCCAAATTCTCATCCACAATCTCAGCTTCAGCAGCAATTGCATCTCTAGCTTTGACAAAGAACTCATCCAAAATACGACGAGCAATAGAACTAGTATGAGATAATTTAATCAAATCGAGATACTTTCTACTAGCATCTGCCCTCCACAAAGATGGGGAAGGATCCCCAGGACATTTGGACTCTTGAGAAATACTTAACTGCTCATTACGTGAAATTGATGCAGCTTTTGTCCACCTATTCAATATGTAAACGGCAGGAATTCTCTGCACAAATATGATATTACATAAGTTGATGGTATATGTCCAAAAGTTGATGGAATATGTCCATAAGTTGATGGAATATGTCCAAATTTGATGGAATATCTCTAAAGTTGATGGAATATATCCATCTTTGGACATATTCCATCAAATTTGGACATTTTCCATCAACTTATGGACATATTCCATCAATTTTTGGACATATTCCATCAAGTCCATAAAAATACCAAAAAAAGAAAAATACCTGGTAATTGTTCTGCATAAGAACACGAAGACAATGGCAACACAGAATACCAACTTCAGAAAACATTTTGCATGTGCACTTTACAGAATAATCGTTCTCATCAAAGCGAACAATATGACGAAAACTATCTTTTTCAGGTACCCAAACCTGAAACTCATATAAGCCATTTGATTGAGTAACCTGTACCAGATACAAAGCAAGCATTTGCATATATTGCTTCTCAAATTCTGTATATATTTCGATTGTGTATACTTCACAAGCATGTTTCAAAATTAGAGAATCTTTCACAGCAAGAACAACTTTACCATAGAAGCACCTATGGTCTTCTTGAGCAGCATTGTATCGCCAATCGTTCACAACATCCACATAATGGCCATAAAACTCACACAATGTGGAAGTCTTAGACAATTTAAGAGAAATGGAACGATTTGTAGTTTCACTCCTCTGAGAAGACACTATTCCACCAGAAAAGTAATCCTTGCTGAAGGCAGGACACCACTTTTCGCGTAACTCATATAAGCCTTTCAACCAATCAACGTCACGACAACCATATGTTTGCATCATGCTGATAAGAAAAGGTATATTCCATCAAAAAAATGGGGAAAAAACATACGGTAATACATAAATAATATGGATAAATAAGTAATATGATAATACATCAACAACAACAGACGTGAAGTTGATATTCCATCAACAACAACAGATATTCAGATATTCAATCATAGAAGAAAAAAAATTATTCCTAATCATATCATTTTGATGGAATATGTCCAAATTTGATGGAATATGTCCAAAGTTGGAGATATTCCATCAAATTTGGGCATATTCCATCAATAACAAAATCTTACTTGTTCCAGAGCCATTCAAATTCAGCTACGGTTTCCACTTGGGTCAGCAATTTATATAACATTTCCGAAAAACCTTCACGTTGCCTGAGAAATCCAACATTCTTCTCAGAGTTTTTAATGATATGCCAAACGCAAAGATGATGCCGGGAATTAGGAAACACAACAAGAATAGCCTTTGCCATAGAGGCTGATTGATCAGTCATGATAGTTATAGGAGGCTTATTGTCCATAGACCTCAAGAATACAGAAAACAACCAAACGAAAGATTCATATTTTTCGTCCCTTAGAAAACCGATTCCAAACATGACATTGCGATTGTGATTGTCCACACCGAAAAATGGGCCACATATCATATCGTATTTATTTGTACGATATGTTGTATCATGGACTACTAAATCCCCAAAAATACTGTAATCTAACTTCATTTGACCGTCTCTCCAAAAAATATTCCTCAACGAAGACTCAGCATCCAATTCGAAATCAAAGAAAAAATCTTTCTCATGAGAAGCCCTGTATCTCAAAGTTTCTATCAAGGAATTTGAATCACTGCCATCAAGATATATGCGTTTTTCAGATTCCAGTTGGTTATGTGCATCCCTCGCTATAAAGCCAACCTTTGAAGGACCGCCGCACTACATGAACAACAATAAAAAATACATATTGCATAATACTCATAACATAAAATATAACAATTTATATCATATTCCATCAACTTTGGACAAATTCCATCAACTTTAGACATATTCCATCAACTGTGGACATATTCCATCAACCAGATCAGATATCATACACCATAATATGATTCAAAATATAACATGTTATATCATATTCCATCAACTGTAGACATATTCCATCAAATTTCGACATATTCCATCAACCAGATCAGATATCATACACAATCATATGATTCAAAATATAACATGTTATATCATATTCCATCAACTGTAGACATATTCCATCAAATTTCGACATATTCCATCAACTTTCGACATATTCTATCAACCAGATCAGATATCATACACAATCATATGATTCAAAATATAACATGTTATATCATATTCCATCAACTGTAGACATATTCCATCAACTTTTGACATATTCCATCAACTTTTTGACATATTCTATCAATTATATCAGTCATGAACATGTGATATTCAAGTATAAATGGAGAAAAATCACTTACCTCCCTAGACAAAACCTTATAACTATCACCGACAGATATTCCAGCACCTTTCATTGTCTTAAAAAATTCAACTGAACTTTTAGATACTTTCCGATGAGAACGTAACAGGTGTCGCTCATTCTCCGGACACATAACGTGATTATGCCTACGAAAATGTTCGGTGACTTCCCATAAACCATCATCCCTCAGTTTAAATACAATGTAATCCAAACAACCACAGCGATAATCAAGCTTCGTGTACATTTGGTTTAACTTATCAGTCGCCCTCTTCTCCCCCTGTTTACAACAAACAAGTTTCCTGTAGTAACATTTTCCATCACGAGCTCTCTTTCGATCTCTTTCTAGACGAATACCAAAACCATGATTCCAAGCATACGAATTATACATTTCGTAAGCTTTTTCCTCACTCTCAACAGTTTTATGTAAAAGAGACTCCATTGAAACATCATCACCTTGTTCAGAAACTGAAAAAATGCATGAAACTGTTTACTGAATGCTTATCGTCCACATAGGAATCAAAAAATGACAAAAGTAACTTACCATCACATATGACTTGCACATTCTGACGATTTTGAATATTGTTGCAACCACTTGAACCATTATCTCCATTCAGAATCATGATATCCATATCAAAATATAAACAAAGCACCGTCTGCAAACCGCCGAAGTTCATACAGGACGAAGCACCCTACTTCAACCGTCCGCAAAAGGGTTTTGCGTTGGAACCTGCCGATTCCGCAAACTGTCGATTTCTCCATTGATGGCAGAAATTAATTTGTGCAATTTCCCCGGAGTGACTGACTGCTGGAGAAAGAAGAAAGAGAAGAAAAGGAAAATGAGAGTTTTGCACCTACAAAATAGGCGCGTGGAGGGAGTAAAATGAGGAAAATTGGGAAACATCATTTAATGAGATGTTTTATATACAAAATCTGCTATGGGTACCATCCTACTTGTACACCTAGTTGTAGGAAAAAAATTGCCATCGTCACTAGCAGAAGATGAAGAGGTTGGCGACGAAAGCTGGATGATTGTGGTGTTGGTTGGCAAAAAGAGGAAGGTAGAGACGGTGTTTATGGAGTCTTAAGGAGTTGAGAGATGGAGTTGTGGAAAGATTTAAGAATAACTATATTCTAATTTAACAAGTGCCAAATCTCAATTTGATAAAAATGGAGGTTAGGGAAGAAGACAAAAGTCAGGGAAAGGGGCTAAATGATGCGAATCAATTTCACATCTTTTTAATAGGATAAATCATGCAATTTTAGCTTATTTTTACTAGATTTTTAATCTAATTGTGCATCAAAAGTGTTATTTATAGTGATTTTGCATGATTTATAATGAATTGCATGGATGTGAAGTTTATGAACTACTTGAAGACTTTGGAGCTGAAAAGAGAAAAAATCGTGAAGAAATGAAGGAAATTTGGAGAGCAAGTAAAGGAAAAAGGGAAAAATTCGTGGGTGAGGAGGCATCCACCTGGCGCCAACGCCAGAAGAAGCACATGGCGACCATCAGGCGCCAACGCCACCTCACTGCCATCTGCACCAAGTGACCGTCAGGCGCCGGTGCCTCCTTTACGCCAGCTACAATTTTTCCATTTTACCCCTCCGAACTTATTAATGCCAAACATCCATTTTGGACATGTAATATACTTTATTCATTTATTCTTTATTTGTAAAGGCCAAGGGGCATAGAAACCACATACTTTACACCATCAAAACACACAGTTGCACTTTTTATATAGTTCTATTTTCTTATTAGACAAGTTAGAGAGAAATGATGAAATCTTACCTTAGAACAATCATATTTTAAGCCTAAGATTCGGATTTTCACTCCTCTAAGTGTTAGAGAAAGTGAAAATCCATGCAAATAGGATGGTGTTGTCTCAAATCTATAAGATTTTGAATTTTCTCTCAAGTTTGGTCTATGGGTTACTTTGTATCATGAATTTTTCTAAGAGAAGCTAACTTTGTTCCTTATTAATTTGAGTTTATATTGTGGTATTTCTTATGGGCTTGTTAAAAATGTCCATTTGCATGTGATTTTCATGAAGAATCGTAATGATTGCATGTGAATGATATGATGAACAAATATTTTGCATGTTATTGTTATGGGTTTTGTTATAAATGCTTTGATTTCTTATGGGTGTTGTGAATTTGTGGAAGTCATCGGCTTAGGATCCTCTCTGACACTCCATGTGACAAATTTTAATTACTTTGTCTATATATTGTATTTCATGTTAATTTATATATATTCGCAACATATAGTTTTAGTAGATTATTTTTATTTTCATACTTTATTTTTTTAGTATTATTTTATTTTTTATATATTTTGAGATTTTTTGAACAATAAAAATCATATTTAATAATTTAATATATCCTAACCCTTTAAAAAAGTGAACCCTTCGTGTTAAAAAATATAAGAGTGTAAATGATTATGTATTACTTAAAAATTAATCGAAAATACAATATATAAATAAAGTAATTAGAGTTTGTCACAGGGAGTGTCACAGAAAAGTGTCACAGAGGATCCTAAACCGGGGTCATCATTGAGAGTCTTTTTAGATTGAAGAATTATGGGTTAGATTTGGATTGGGCCTCGTAATTTAGATTTCCAATGGGTGGTTAGATTTTTACGTTGCAAATTATGCATTCCACTAGAAAGGTAAGGTTAGAGAATTAAAATTGATGCCTCTAGTAATCCATTAGCAACCCATAACAACAATTTCTTAAATTGGAGTTTTGATTATCAATACGTAGAAATTGGTGTACAATTCGGCCTTTTGAACTAGAAAAAAGCGGAAATCCCATCTTCCAATCTCTTGATTTACTTCATTTGCATGCTTACAAGTGTTTAAAACAAATAAACTTTACTTCTATATTGACTTGAACTCGAAAATCACAAAAAGAAATTAACATTAATAACATCACTCTGTCCATTGGGTTTGATACCTTTAATACTACTTCGTTGTCTTATTTTAGATTTATAAATATAGTTTTGTTGAGTAGATGACGATTTTGACACTCACAAAAAATAACGCCATTGCCGAGGACGATTGCTAAGTGTTTGTGTTAATTTTTTTTTTAGTTTTTAATTTAGTTAAGTTTTTAATTATATATAGACAAGGGATTAGCAATTCAAGACACACAATTCAAAAATTTTCAAGACAAGAAAACTAGAGAGAGAATCAAATTTTTTTCTCTCAAAACCGTTTTTTCTTCCCTTCATGCGGCTGCCCAGTTCCCAAAGTGTAGCACCTGTGTTTTGGATTTATTCCTGGTCAGCTGGTGGCGTGTGGGATCAAAAGGGGCAGCGCGTGGATAGGGGCGGCGGTGCGTGAGCTATACGCGCAGGCGAGGCGGTAGCTGGATTTTTTTGGCGACTCAATTGTGTTGGATTGTTGATCGTTGGTTCATTGGTTCGTTGCCCACACAACGTTCCAACCTGTCTTCAGTCGTACAAGCGATCACCTGAGTTTACCCTTCAAGAGGTATTTCTAAATTTCCACTTTAATTAGAAATTATTTGTTGCGTGATAAATCCAACAAGTGCAAACCAAGATCTTGCACAATGTTATTTCAAGCAAGAATTGGAATAGCAATTGTGCTAGAGTCTAGGCCTGGTCAAGAATTCCGATTCTGGAATGCATAGCACGAAAGTGAATTTTTGACCGAGCCCGAGCAAATAATCTTTCAATGGGTATGAGAGCCTAGTTTTGGTTTTGTGCTTGTTTGATTTGTTACATGGTTTTATTTGCAGGTGGTTTAGAAATCCCGACTATTATGGTTGCGTTTGTATGTTTTAATTAAACCCTGGGACATGTCCGGGTTTGGTTTTTATGAATGCTTGTTATAGCAAAACCACTTGCTGGAAGCCGTGTAGAATTAGATCAAATATGTAGTAGGATTTTTTTCTATGTAATTTTTCAATTTTATTTTCCTAGATGCCTTGTAGTAGGAAAATTTTTATGTAATCGAAGGCGTTATGGTGGGCGATTTGAATTCGTGGATTTTGGTTTATCGTTAATTCATAGAAAATCAAGAAAACTCAGAACGAATTGCAAGAAGACTAAATAACGTAGTGGGAGCAGGATAGAAGACCCGGAAGCAAAATGGGGCAGGCGGGTCGGTGAACTACTCACCGGCAGAAACCGTCGGTAACAGGCGCGTCGCTGGGCGTAGCACCGCAATTTTGCAGCGCTGGGCGCACCAGCGCGTGCTGCTGTGCGTGGCAATGGGCTGTCGCGTGTGCGACATGCTCCATGTGCGCGCGTAGCCCGGCCCGTTTGGGTTGTGCACGCGGCCCATTTTCTGTTTGTTTTGAGTTTTTTTCGAGATTCAACTTTCAAGACTCATTCAATCGAGTGGCGTGACGGGACATGAGATCAAGGCAGAAGATGAAAGCAATTAAAACCATAATAGTCGGGAAATTTATTTTACGCATTTATTTCCCGTATTTATAGTTTTAATTTTGTGCTATAATTTTTGTGTTATATTTTAGATGCATAATTTTAAAGCATGCTAGTTTTATGTTTGCACATAACTTAGGATTAGTTAATTGCATGTTAAAACCAGAAAAACTCATGGTTTAGAAATCTAAGTGAGAGCGGGTTGGTTAATATTCCCATAGCCTCCATTACGAATTTATATATGGGTGGACTTGCGCGTTGGCATTAGGGTCTTCCTCCATATTGGGTGAGTTCAACCACTAGATCACTATATTATGAATTTCTAAGTAAGATGACTAGAGTAAGTTGAACTAGGAGAGATGCGATACCCTCTCCATCTGAGGCACACTATCCTGAGGTAACAAGCTTAGAAGTCACGTAATGGCACACACTTAGTGTACTATTTTTAGTATTCCTCCCATAGAGGTTACACTGCTTATTTGTACGGCTGAAAGGCACTGACTATTAGCTATATTGATCAATAGATAATGTGGTTAGATAGTGTAGTTAATGAACTTGGTTCTTCTCAAACAAATATGGGTTAGCGTAAACGTCCACACTATCGTGGCTTGCAAAAATCCCGGTGAATGAGATGTCGGTGGATTTAATTATTGTTTGAGGGAAGTCAATAATTATAGAATTTTGTTTTTTGAAATTCTAGACTTAAAATACTGAAACATTTCTTGTTTATTTATTTACAGTCTTCAATATGACATTTAATCCGTTAGCTACAATATTGAAAGACAACAAACTAACTGGTCTGAACTATATCGATTGGAGTCGAAACTTGGACATTGTCCTAACGGCTAAGAGCACACCTGTGAGAGATCGTGTCATTGACATGATTGGTAACATCAACGAGATTGAGGTAGTGGGAGGTGAAATCGATAGTGAAACCAAAGTCAATATTGTCCTCCAGAACTTGCCTCAAAGCTATGAGCAATTTCGATTGAACTACAACATAAGTCAGAGGTTATATACTTCATCCGAGCTCATGGCAGAGTTGTTGGCGGTTAAAACTCTTTTTCAAGAGAAGAAGCGAGCTTTAGTCGCAGTCAAAACTTCATATTCTTCTTCTAAGCCTGATGCTGGAAAGAAGGAGAGAAAGCTCGAGGAAATAGCTCAAAAGGCACAAATTGTGCCAAAGTCGGAGATTGCAAAGAAGAAGCCAGAAGGCAAGTGCTTCAAGTGCAATCGGACGGGACATTGGATATCAGATTGTCCAAAGCTCAAAGTACGATAGTTTCTACCTTAATTACTGAGACATGTTTAGCGACGATTCCCACAGATACTTGGTGTGTGGATTCAGATGCCACTGACCATGTTTGTAATTCTTTGCAAGGGTTCCAAGTAACTCGAAAGCTAGAAGGCGAGTTAGAAATCTACTTGGGCGACACTACGAGAGTGTCAGTGGAAGCAATGAGAGTAGTTAGTTTAATTTTTGAAAATTCTAGACTAGATTTACCAAATTGTCTTTATGTACCGAGTTTTAGAAATAACCTTATTTCGGTTTCTAAACTCTTAATGAATGGTTACAAGTTTATTTTTTATGATAATTCCGTTGTTATTAGGAAAGATGGTAAACTTGTTTGTTCTGGTTCATTAGTAGACAATTTATTTGTGGTTAAATCAAACTCCCCTATTGTGCAAAACATAGAAATTAATGGCGCATCATCTAACAATAATAAGAGGAAAGAACCTTCTGAAACGAATTAAACCTATCTTTGGCATCTCAGGCTAGGCCATATAAACCTTAGTAGGATTCAGAGGTTAGTCAATGATTGACCTTTAAGTTCATTAGAGATTGACAGTTATTCAACCTGTGAATATTGCTTGGAAGGTAAAATAACCAAGAGACCTTTTAAGACAAAATGTTATAGAGCCAAAGAAATATTAGAGTTGATTCACTCTGATTTGTGTGGACCAATGTCGGTCCAAGCACGAGGTGTGTTTGAGTGTTTTGTGACGTTCACAGATGATTACTCAAGGTACGGATACATTTACCTACTGCATCACAAGTCCGAATGCTTTAGTAAATTCAAAAAGTATCGGCCAGATGTGGAGAAACATCATGGTAAGAGTATCAAGACACTGTGATCAGATCATAGTGGTGAGTAACTGTCCTACGAATTTTGAGAATATCTCAATAAGGTCAGAATTTAGTCTCAGTTGTTTGCACTTGGTATACCACAGCAGAATAGTGTAGCAGAAAGAAGGAACCGAACTCTTATGGAAATGGTTAGGTCAATTATGAGCTATAGTGACTTGCTGAGTTTGTTCTAGGGATATGCCTTAGAAACTGCGATGTACATTCTAAATCTTGTACCATCTAAAACCGTGCCTTCAACCCCAGTAGAGTTGTGGAACGGGCGCAAGCCCAGTCTAAGACATCTCAGAATTTGGGGTTCTCCAGCACATGTGGCTAAGTTAGATACAAGAACGGAAATAATAATATTTGTAGGATATCCTAGGGGAACGAAAGGTGGTCTGTTCCATAATTCTAAAAATCAGAAGGTGATAGTTAGCACTAATGTCAGGTTTTTAGAGGAAGACTATATTTTAGATCACAAGCCACTACTACAAAAAAGAGATTTAATTACACCTAAAAAAGTCTTGAAATATTATTTATCATGATATTAAAAATATTATGACATTTTTAAAAAATGTCATCCAAACCAAAGTCATGATAGGGCTGTAATGTAAAAGTATATTTTAAGATACTATAAAATGCCTTAATAAATAATTTTTAAAGTTATTTTTAGATTTATAGTGATACTTACCAATATCTTTATAAATAGTTTATAATTACATTTAAGATGTCACAAAAATATTTTTTATTACATATTAATTATGAAATTTTACGGTATTAATTATACATATTTTTCAGTTTTAAAATTTTGATAATATTACTTTTTTAAAATTGTATTATTATCTGTTATGATTGCAGTAATCAATACTATATTACACAGAAGAATTACTGGACTAAAATAATAAATAAGTAATAATATTTCATCTAATACAATTATGAAAAAGACACAAAAAACAACTCTGCTGTCAAGTTTTCTGTCTAATACATAATATCAAGCTTCAACTCCATGGCCTTAATTAGAAATTCTTCGAATTTCTGAAAATATTGGAGGTTTCATGCAACCCATTATTAGCTTACTCTGTATCCAACTGAATATCTGCATTCAAATGTTAACATCATAACTGAGCTGCAGTATTGCCATAAATTGCATCCCACACTGAATGATGTTTGGCTTTCATACCTTCATATTTGCAGAAGTATATATGTTGAGCCCAATTCAGATTTTTAGCTGTAGAATTTGATATCTTCAACTCCATTCTTGCTGCTGTTGCTGTCTTATACAACTGTATGTGATGCTGGGTCTGTCTTCCTAGCAAATCTTGAATGGCTTTGTAAAGTTAACCTTCGCTTTATTTGTAGTTAAGGAAGGGAACTCTGTCACATTCTCCTAAAGTTGTGACACTGAGAACTTCTTCTTCAATACTGGATCTAGATGTTCCTATTCTAGCATCTAGCAAAAAAAGGTAGACAATCCAATAAGCAAACACACCTTAGGAATTTGAGAAAAGAGACAATAAAAAAATGTAGCATAAGAGAAGCCACCAAGTTCCTCAGATGACTTCATAACAATGAGATCATCTATTTCTTCTTAGGCACTTTGTAGGAGGGTTGAACCCTATCTAACACTGGAAAACACTAGACACAGAGGGAGCATCAATAGCAGTCTGAACAAATCAAAAGCCTTTCAAAGCATCAATAGCAGTCTGAACAAATCACAAGCCTTTCAACATATATTTTTTTAAAAAATCAATTGGGTAATATATTATAGATAAATAGTCATTCTATAAGACCCAAGTTAAGTCACTGAAATATTATTACAGAATACATATACAAAAGATAGCTAACTTGTCAAGTAAACAAACAGTAGAAAGAACTACTCACTTTATTCAGCAGAGTTGTTATTGTCTATTATGCAGGAATCAATTTGGGGACCAGGCCTCACATCAAACAAATAGTTGCATTTCCAGATCCTATAATGCGCAAAACTCTTTAGTTGGCTTTTGTCTCACCACTGCCTCCATCATCGGATCGTTTCTTCTTAAACATCTTCTTGGCTTGGAAGAGGAGGTTGTGGATTTCGTCAAAATGAGGCTGCGTCGCGTTCTTCGCCTGATCAACCCACTTCAATATTTTCTGATGAGGGCTCAAAATACGGTCTTTAACCTTGTCATCCACAAGCTCAAGTTTCATAATCAACATGCCACAAAAAAATAATTCTACCTAAACTCTCAGTCCTCCCATACACCCCAGACTAAACCAAAATAAAAGAGGCAAAACGAAATCACTTAATGAACACTTGCTTGAAATAGAGACAAACTATTTATTTTCAAATGACAAGTTGCAGAACTCACCAACTCCTAAATGGGTGTTAATTGTAGCATATTCAGCTGTGCTAGCGAGGTTCTTGTTATCTCTAAAAATAAAGGAAATTCATAGCAGAATTTATTGTCAGAATACAAAAAAAATCAGTAGTTCCGACATTAATAATCGTCTTGACCAGAAGCAATCTGTTCAAGACTATCAGTACATCCATCAAATGCAGCATTCTATTAGTATCTATGGCTAGGAGGAATTACAAATTATCTATGTAGTTACTTGAATGCAACCCAATAAAAGTATATATGCTACTATCCGATCATCAGAAAGAACCTAATCCTACACCTCAATCATCAGAAAGAACTGCAAATATCCCATCATCAAGGTCCTACACCATTGCAAGGAATAAGGGAATATTTTCAATAATATCATTAAATATTTTTTTAAAAAAAATACTGCCACGCAACATAAAAGATCAAAGATGACAACAGAATCTAAAACAAAGTATAAGTAATTGAATGCCTAACAAAAGAACGTCACAACTAAACAAGGTTGAAAAAGAATAACCTGAGACATTTATCCTCATAGCGAACCTGCTCTTCCCCTTGTTTGGAAGTCCTAGTTGAGTTAAAACATCCTTGAGCTCCTTTATACTAAAATATGGCTAACATATCTAACAAAAAAAAAAAAAAAAAACAAAACAAAACAAAAGAACCACCATGCAGTGTCATTCATGGTTCAATTCAAGTAAAATATAAACAGTAGAGGGAGCGAGAAACTGTAGGTCTAGACACAATATTATTACCAAAAGGGATTATATTTTTCTTCAAATATCAAAGGTGCAATTTTTACCGAGCAAATGGCGGGCGTTCGGTCAGCAGCGTAAGTGATGGATCGGGGTTGAGAGCGGTTGTGGGTTGCTCATGAAATTTCCTTCTTTTTTTTTCCTCCCTCTTCTCCCCAAAATTGGATGGATTAGGGTTTTATTAAAGGAATTTCAAGTTTTTCTTAGAGGTCTTTAGTGGGAATTATATGGGTTTTGAAGGCAAGAGGCAACAGAGAAGTTGTATGGTGAGAATGAGGCAACCAAAGAGGGAGGTACGGTGTGGGGCAGCGAAGAATGACAGATGGCGGAGGAGTTGGGGGAAGACGAGAGTTGGGAAAAATTCAAAGAAAAAAGAGGAAAAGGAAAGTAGGAACGAAAAGAAAAGAAAAAAAAAAGGACTTTATAATTTTGTTAAATAATTTAAGGTCTAAATTTTCAAGCTATTGTGAAATTATAAAAAAGACATATGAAATTATATTTATTTATAATATCATTATTTAGTGTAATTATATAATATTATTAATGATATTTATTATTTATTGTAGTATTAGATTTAGTAAAAATGTAGTGATATATTACATGCCTTCATTGTATATTTATCATGATATTTTTATTTAAGTGCCTTATAAAAAATGCCATTAAATGTCAAATTTCTAGTAGTGAGCCCAAGAGCAAGATAGCACTAGAAGAACTTAAGAAGCAATCTGATAATCCTGATGCACCAGCAAAAGTAGATACACCACACACTGCACAAGATATCACAGATGATGCGCCTATACAGGTGGTGTCTCATCGTAGTGGGAGGGTTGTAAGACAGTCCGATAGGTTCATTGGTGTGGGAGAAGCCTCTGACTTCATCCCAGGTGCGCCTGAACCGGACCCTGTGAACTACAATGAGGCTCTCTGAGATAAAGATGCAGAATCTTGGTAAAAAGTAATGATATCCGAGATGGGTCGATGGATCACAATCAAGTCTGGGAGCTTGTGGACCTACCTGATGGTTTCAAACCCATTGGATGTAAGTGGGTCTACAAACATAAGAGAGGACCTGATGGAAAGGTTGCAACCTTTAAAGGTGGGCTTATGGTGAAGGGGTATACTCAGAAAGAGAGAATCGATTATGAGAAAACCTTCTCCCCGGTGGCCACGCTTAAGTTGATCCGAATTCTCTTCGCCATAAGTGCTCATTTAGATTATGAGATATGTCAGATGGATGTCAAGACAGCTTTCCTGAACGGAAGTCTTGAGGAAACCATCTCCATGCAGCAACCAGAGGGATTCGTTGAAAAAGGCCAAGCGCATATGATTTACAGGCTTAAGAGATCAATTTACAGACTTAAGCAGGCATCCAAATCTTGGAACATCCGGTTTGATGAGGTGATCCAATCCTATAGATTTATTCAGTGCCTAGATGAACAATTTGTGTACCGCAGACATGATGAAAACGCGATGGTGTTTCTTGTGCTTTACGTAGATGACATTTTATTAATTGATAATAATAAGAAAGTGTTATCAGACGTAAAGGCATGGTTGTACAAACAGTTTGATATGAAAGACTTAGGAGAAGCGGGACATATCATTGGGATCAAGATAATTTGAGATCATAGGAAACGTTCGCTAATGCTCTCTCAAGCATCATACATAGATACAATTCTGGCTCGTTTTAACATGCAGAACTCCAAGAAAGGTTTTCTACCTTTCAGACACAGAGTGCATCTGTTTAAATAGTAGTCTCTCAAGACTGTTGAGGAGATAGAAGCCATGAAGACAGTTCCTTTTGCTTCGGCAGTAGGAAGTCTCATGTATGCGATGTTATGTACGAGGCCTAATATCTGTTATACCATTGGTATTGTAAGCAGATATCAGAGTAACCCCGAGAAAGCTTATTTGGAGGTAGTAAAATGCATTCTCAAGTATTTGCGCGGAATGAGAGACCAAGCATTGGTCTATCAGGCACCTGAGCTGGTACCCCGAGGTTACACAGATTCAGATTTCTAAGGCGACAAGGACAAGAGTAAGTCTACCTCAGGGCGTGTGTTTGCTTTGGGAGGTGGAGCCATAGTTTGTGGAGTGTCAAGAAGAAATGCGTGGAAGACTCTACTATGGAGGCTAAATACGTTGCAGCATTAGAGGCAGCGAAAAAAGCAGTGTGGCTTAAGAACTCTTAGTGGACTTAGATGTGATTCCTGGTTTGCAGAAGTCAATCACAGTGTACTGTGAGAACAATGGTGCAGTAGCAAACTCGAAGGAACCTCAAGCCCACAAGGCGAGTGACCATATACAGTGCAAGTACCACCTAATACAAGATATCTTCAAGAGGGAAGACGTGGTCGTGGCTAAGATAGCATCAGAAGATAACCTTGCAGATCCGTTCACAAAAACATTGACTGCAAAAGCCTTTGAGGCTCACGTAGAGGACATGAGAATCAAATACTTAATAGAGCCATAATAGTTTTTCTAGGTGTATTGTAGTTGTAAAGATTAAATGTAGTTTTATACTTAAAGCACAACTTAAGTATTAGTGGAAGATTGTTAGATTTGAATACTAAAGCTATGCTTGTAATATACTATTTCCCAGTTAATATATCGATTAAACGTTTTAGTTTATATGTTGTGCATATATTGTCCATTTATATTATGTAATTAGATGATGAGGTGTATGGTGTGACACAGTAGATCTCATCATTGGTTAAAATACATAATATATAAATGAGGTTCATAACCGAGATAGTTTTGGACACACTGTCGGTTTAGGTTATTATGTGATTCGAATAATTGGTTTGTCTAAACTAATTGAATCATATAGATATGCCCGGGCATATTGAACTTGACCATTTAGGATGAATTGTCTCATACTGATTTAATAGAAAATTCATTCCTTGTATTCTATCTCTTAATCCCTAGACTTGAGCGGCCATGGGGATTAGACATAGTGTACTTTGATCTGCCAATGGGTGAGGTCATTTGTGGCCAATAGTCTCGATAGTTTGGGTGCACGTGTTTGGTTGCTTGGTGTGTTGTTGCTTGTCGAAAGGAAACCATGTACCGGTGAAGCCGGGGTGATGGTGCTCCTGAGATGAGCTCGTTATGTTTATTACACTAAACCTGGCCGGTGGACTTATGTCCGATATAGTAAAAAGGTCGAGTAGTACTAATCTCGGATTATAAGAAGTTAATTAATTAATTTATCAGTAAATTAATAAATTAATGAGCACTAAATCTTTGATGTGGGGAGATTAAAGAATAATTAATTTAGTTATTCCGGAAGCAATTCTGGTGTAGGATGGTAGTGCCATAGTTATTCCGTTAGTGGTATGATTAATTATGTATTGGGTGATTGAAAAAGGTAGATTTAATTAATTAAGTAATTAATTAATTCTTGTGTCAATTGGTTGTGAATCAGACCAGGAACTGGCTTAATGATAAGTGAATCCTTGTGTCAGTTGGTTGTGAATCAGACCAGGAACTGGATTGGGGATAAGTGAATCCCTGTGTAAGTTGGATCTGAATCAGTCCAGGAACTGGATTGAAGGAAAACATAAACCCAGTAGGAAGACCAATCCTAAACCAACTTGGGGTCTCTCTTGTAACTCTATATATAGACAAGGGATCAGCAATTCAAGACACACAATTCATAAGTTTTCAAGACAAGAAAACTAGAGAGAAATCAAATTTTCTTCTCTCAAAAATGTTTTGTCTTCCATTCGTTCGTAGCACCGGCATTTTGGATTTATTCCCGTTCAGCTGGTGGCGCGTGGGATCAAAAGGGGCGGCACGTAAGCTATACACGCAGGCGAGGCGGTTACTGGATTTTTTCGGTGACTCAATTGTGTTGGATTGTTGATCGTTGGTTCGTTGGTTCATTGCCTACATAATGTTCAAACATGTCTTAAGTAATACAAGCGATCACCTGAGTTTACGCTTCAAGAGGTATTTCTAAACTTCCGCTTTGGTTAAAAATTATTTGTTGCGTGATAAATCGAATAAGTGCAAACCAAGTTCCTGCGTAATGTTATTTCAAGCAATGATTGGAATAGCAATTGTGCTAGAGTCTAGGCCTAGTCAAGAATTCTAATTCTGGAATGCATAGCACGAAAGTGAATTTTTGACCGGACTCAGGTAGATAATCTTTCAGTGTACGAGACCTGATATTTGCTATGCGGTTGGCATGATTAGCAGATATTAGAGTAAGCCTGGAAAAGCTCATTGGGAAGCTGTAAAATACATCCTAAAGTATTTACGCAGAACAAGGGACCAAATATTGGTCTATCAGGCGCCTAACCTTATCCCTAGGGATTACACAGATTCATATTTCCAAGGCCATAGAGATAAGAGCAAGTCTACCTCTGGGTTGTATTTACTTTGGGAGGTGGAGCCATAGTTTGGCAGAGTGTCAAGCAAAATTACGTGGCGGACTCTACCATGGAAGCTGAGTATATTGTAGCATTTGAGGCACCGAAAGATGTTGTGTGGCTAAAAAATTTCCTGGTGGACTTAGACGTGATTCCTGAGTTACTGAGGTCAATCACAATGTTCTGTGATAACAATGGTGCAGTAACCACGAGCCCACAAGAAGAGTAAACACATAAAGCGCAAGTACCACATAATACGAGAAATGGTAAAAAATAGGAGACGCGGTCACGACGAAGATAGCATCAGCGAAGAACTTTGCAGATCTGTTCACGAAGATATTGATTTCGAAAGTCTTTGAGGCTCACATGGAGGGAATGAGAATCAGATACTTAGCTAAGCCGTGACAGTTCTCTTGTTAATAGTATAGTAGTAGGATTTTCAAATTTTTTAGCCAGTTTTTCAAAAATTACCGGTTTATTGTACTTAAAAGCACAACTTTGATTATTAGTGGGAGATTGTTAGTTTTGAATACTGAAAAGCTAAGCTTGTATTAAAAACTATTTCCCAATTATATCGATTAATTGTTTTAGTTAAAATCATATAATGTTTTACATATGTTGTCCACTTATATCAAATGACTAGATGATGAGGTGTCTGGTATGACATAGTAGATTTCACTGTTAGTTAAAGTCTTAATATATAAACCAGGCTCGTAACTGAGATAGTTTTGCTCAAACTGTCAGTTTAGGTTATTATGTGTTTCTGAAATTAGTTGGTCTAGACTAATTTAATCATATAGATATACCCGGGGCATATTGAGCATGACCATTGAGGGTTGAATTAACTTGTACTGATCGTTAGTAGTTAAGTCGAACCTTGTATTCTATCTCTTTATCCCTAGACTTGAACAGGCATGAGGATTATGTTGGAGTAGAATACATAAGCTGTGCTTGTATTGTACAGTTTCCCAGATTAATATATCAATTTGTGTTTCATTCGTATCTTGTTGTGCATTAATTGTCCATTTATATTATGTAAGTAGATGATGAGGTGTCTGGTGCGACACAGTATATCTCATCATTGGTTGAAAGACATAATATATAAATGAGGTTCGTAACCGAGACAATTTTGGACAAACTGTCGATCTAGGTTATTATGTGATTCAGATAATTAGTTTGTCTAAACTAATTGAATCATATAGATATGCCCGGGGCATATTGAACTGGACTCTTAGGAATGATTTGTCTTGTACTGATTTAATAGACAAATTGATCCTTGTATTCTATCTCTAAATCCCTAAACTCGAGTGGGCATGAGGATTAGACATAGTGTACTTTGATCTGCCAATGGGTGAGGTCAAATGTGGCCAATAGTCTCGGTGGGTTGGGTGCGCGTGTTTAGTTACTTGGTGTGCTGCTGCTTGTCGAAAGGAAACCATGTACTGGTGCATCCGGGGTGATGGTGCTCCCGAGATGAGCTCGAAACGTTTATTATACTAAACCCGGCCGGTGGACTTATGTCCGGTATAGTAAAAAGGTCGAGCGGTACTAGTCTCAGAATTAAAGAAGTTAATTAATTAATTTATCAGTAAATTAATTTTAATTAACGAGCACTATATCTTTGATGTGGGGAGATTAATGAATATAATTTAATTAAGTTGTTCCGGAAGCAATTCTGGTGTAGGATGGTAGTGCCAAAATTAATCCGTTAGTTGTACGATTAATTTTGTAATGGGTTAATTGAATAGGTAGATTTAATTAATTAATTGGTTAATTATTCCTAAGGGTTAATTCAGTAATTAACAAAGTGGAATTATTTAATTAATTCCTAAGGGTTAATTAAGTAATTAACAAAGTGAAATTAATTAATTAATTAATTAAGTCTTAAGTTTCAATTAGAATTAGGAAATCCTAGAGATTAGAAATCCAGTAGGATTTGGTTATCCTATCAGATTGGTTGCCTAATTGGATTTGAAAACTAATTCATTACCTAAACCCATTAGGAAGACCAATCCTAAACCAACTTGGAGTCTCTCTTGTAACTCTATAAATAGACAAGGGATCAGTCATTCAAGAAATACAATTCAACAATTAATCCACAGGATTTCTAGAGAGAGAAAACGTTTCTCTCCAGGTCGAATTTTCAAGAAGTTTTGGCGGCTGGTTTTTCTTCCTAGTGGCCGAATTTTTAAGCCCTTGGTGTATACCAGCTGCAAGCAACTTTCTCTCTCTCTGGGCAGTACGTTTGCAGTACGTGCTAGGTGCGGAGGTGCTGGATTTTTCTGGCAGGTGGAGTTGTGGTGATAGCTGATCAATTAACTTCTAGTTCGTTGCCCACACAACGTGAAGTTATAGTCTTGAGGCATACAAGAGACTCACTAAGTCACGCTTCAAAGGTATTTTTCTAAGATTCCGCTTTAATAGAAATTTTTGTTGCGTGGTAAATCGAGCAAGTGCAAACCCAGATCCTACCAAAATTCTTTCAATTGGTATCAGAGCGAGGTTTAGGGGGTTCTGTGCTTGTTCGATTTATTACATGGTTTCATTTGCAGGTGGTTTAGAATCCCGACTATTATGGTTACGTTTGTATGGGTTTTAATTAAACTCCGGGACTTGTCCGGATTTAATTCTATTATGAATGTTTGTAATAGTATAACCACGTGCTGGAAGCCGTGTAGGATTAGATCAAATCTGTAGTAGGATTTTTTCTATGTAATTTCGATTATTTAATTTTCCTAGAATGTCTTGTAGTAGGAAAATTGTTTTTTATGTAATCGAAGGCATTATGGTGGGCGACTTGGATTCGTGGGTTTTGGGTTATCATGAATTTGAAGAAACCCAGGAAAACTCAGAACGAATTGCAAGAAGACCAAATAGTGTGGGAAAAAGCGAAGGAGGGGTTGGCGGCAGGAGGCGACGCCGGCATGGTTTGTCGGCAGCAAAATCACCGGCTGGTAGGCAAACGGCAGCAGCAGGCAGCAGCAGCAAGCAGCAGTTGCTGCGTGCAGCAGCTGCTGCTGCAATTCGCGCGCAGAAGGCCGGGCGCACTGGGCCGCGCGCTGGGCCTCACGCGCACGGGCAGCACGGCCTTCGGGCAGTGCTGCGGCCCGGGAGGCCCGTTCTGGCCGTTCGAGCTGTTTTTGGCCCGTTTTTCCTCCAATTTTCGTTTTTTGAAGTTCAAGACTCTCTCCATCGAGTGACGTGACGGGACACGAGATCAAGGCAATAGATGGAAGCAATTAAAACCATAATAGTCGAGAAATTTATTTTTCGTATTTATTTCCCGTATTTATCGTTTTAATTTTTTATGTTTTATTTTTATGTTGTATATTAGATGCATGATTTAAAGCATGACTGGTTTTATGGTTGCACATAACTTAGGTTAGTTAATTGAATGTTAAAACCGGAAAGACCCTCAATTTGGAAATCTAATTGGGAGCGGGTTGTGTTATATCCCCATGGCCACCATTACGGGTTCATATGTGATGTGGGTGGGCTTGCGCGTTGGCATTAGGGCCTTCCTCCATTCGGATGAGTCCAGCCCCGAGATCGCTAAACTATGAGCTTCTGAGTAAGATGACTAGAGCGAGTTTAATTAGGAGAAATGTGACACCCTCTCCATCTGAGGAGCACTATCCTGAGGTAACAAACTCAGAAGTCACGTAATGGCACACACTTAGTGTACGATCTGCAGTATTCCTCCCGCGAGGTTATGCTGCTTACTTGTACGGCTGAAAGCACCGACTATTAACTACATTGGTCAAAAGATCATTGGTCATATAGTGTAGTTAATGAACTTGGTTCTTCTCAAACGAATGTGGGTTAGCGTAAACGTCCACACTGCGTGGCTTGCGAGAATCCCGGTGGATGAGATGTTGGTGGATTAATATTATTGTTTTGAGGGAAATCAATAATTAAATTGGATTTTCATGTTTTCGAAAATTCTAGCACATATAACTGAAACAATGTTTGTTTACTTTCCAGTTTAAATCGATATGGCATTCAATCCTTTAGCTGCTATTTTGAAAAACAACAATTTAACGGGAACTAATAATGTCGATGGAAGTCGTAACTTGGACATTGTCCTTAGGGCTGAGAGCGCTCCTGTGAGAGATCGTGTCATTGATATGATTTGTAACATCAACAAGGTTGAGGTAGTGGGAGGCGAAATCGTTGGTGAAACCAAAGCCGATATTGTCCTCCGGAGCTTGCCTCAAAGCTATGAGCGGATTCGGTTGAACTACAACATAAGTAAGATGTTGTGGAGTTCATCCGAGCTCTTGGCAAAGTTGATAGCGGCTAAAAGTCTTCTTCAAGAGAAAAAGCGAGTTTTAGTCGCAGTCGAAGCTTTAGAATCTTCTTCTGAGCCTGAGGCTGGAAAGAAGAAGAGAAAGCTCGAGGGAGTAGCTAAAAAGGCACAAATTGCGCCTAAGCCAGATATTGCAAAGAAGAAGTCGAAAGACAAGTGCTTCAAGTGCAATAAGATGGGACATTGGAAAGCGAATTGTCCAAAGCTTATAAGTACGATAAATTATGCCTTAATTACTGAGACATGTTTAGCGGCGATTCCCACAGATACTTGGTGTGTGGATTCAGGTGCCACTGACCATGTTTGTAATTTTTTGCAATGGTTCCAAGTAACCCAGAAGCTTAGAGAAGGCGAATTGGATATCTACTTGGGCGACACTACAAGAGTGTCAGTTGAAGCAGTGGGAGTAGTTAGGTTAAATTTCGAGAATTGTAACCTAGAGTTAGTAAACTGTCGTTATGTACCGAGTTTTAGAAAGAACCTGATTTCGGTTTCTAAACTCTTGAAGAACGGTTACAAGTTTATTTTTTCTAATGAGTCTGTTTTTATTAGAAGAAATGGCAAACTTGTTTGTTCTGGTTCATTGGTGGACAATTTATTTGTGGTTAATTCTAACTCCCCTGTTGCGCAAAACATAGAAATAAATAGCTCAGTATCTAACATTAATAAGAGGAAGAGACCTTCTGAAATGAATCAAACCTATCTTTGGCATCTAAGGCTGGGTCATATAAACCTTAGTAGGATTCAGAGGTTGGTCAATGATGGACCTTTGGGTTCATTAGATATTGACAGTTATGCAACCTGTGAATCTTGCTTGGAAGGTAAGATGACCAAGAGACCTTTTAAAGCAAAAGGCTATAGAGCTAAAGAAGTATTAGAGTTGTTTCATTCTGACTTGTGTGGACCTATGACGGTCCAGGCACGAGGGGGATATGAGTATTTTGTGACGTTCACGGATGACTACTTTAGGTACGGATACATTTACCTAATGCGCCACATGTCCCAATGTTTTGGCAAGTTCAAAGAGTTTCGGGCAGATGTGAAGAAGCATTATGGTAAGAGTATCAAGACACTGCGTTAAGATCATTGTGGGGAGTACCTGTCCCATGAATTTTGAGATTACCTCACTGAGGTAGGAATTCAGTCTCAGTTGTCTGCACCTGGCACGCCACAGCAGAATGGTGTAGCAGAAAGGAGGAACCGAACTCTTATGGAAATGGTTAGGTCCATGATGAGCTATAGTGATTTGCCAAGTTCGTTCTGGGGATATGCCTTAGAAACGACAATGTATATTCTTAATCTTGTACCATCTAAAACCGTGCCTTCAACCCCAGTAGAGTTGTGGAACGGGCGGAAGCCCAGTCTAAGACATCTCAGAATTTGTGACTGCCCAGCACATGTGCTTAAGGCAGATACAGCTAAGTTAGATGCAAGAACAGAATTAATGCTGTTTGTAGGATATCCTAGAGGAACGAAATGTGGTCTATTCTATAGTCCTAAAGATCAGAAGGTGGTGGTGAGTACCAACGCTAGATTTTTAGAAGAGGACTATGTCTTAGTCCACAAACCCAAGAGTAAGATAGTACTAGAATAGCTTAGACGACAAACTACTAATCTTGATGCACCAGCGCAAGTAGATACACCACACACTGCACATGAGATCACAGATGATGCGCCTATACAGGCGGTGCCTCGTCGTAGTGGGAGGGTTGTAAGACAGCCCGACAGGTTTGTTGGCATGAGAGAGGCCTCAGACCTAGTCCCAGGTGTGCCTGAACCTGACCCAGTTAACTACAATGAGGTGCTTCGAGATATAGATGCAGAATCTTGGCGTAAGGTAATGATATCCGAGATGGGGTCAATGGACCACAATCAAGTCTGGGAGCTTGTGGACCTGCCTGATGGGTTTAAGCCCATTGGATGCAAGTGGGTCTACAAACGTAAGAGAGGACCCGACGGGAAGGTGGAAACCTTTAAAGTTAGGCTGGTGGCGAAGGGGTAGACTCAGAAAGAGGGAATCGATTATGAGGAAACCTTCTCCCCGGTAGCCATGCTTAAGTCGATCCGGATTCTCTTGGCCATAGCTGCTCATATGGATTATGAGATTTGGCAGATGGATGTCAAGACAGCTTTCCTAAACGGAAGTCTTGAGGAAACCATCTTTATGCAGCAACAAGAGGGATTCATTGAAAAAGGCCAAGAGCATAAGGTTTGCAGGCTTAAGAGGTCTATTTATGGACTTAAGCAAGCATCCAGATCTTGGAACATCCGGTTTGATGAGGTAATCCAGTTTTTTAGATTTACTCAGTGTCCGGATGAGCAATGTGTATATCGCAGACATGATGGAAACTCAGTGGTGTTTCTTATACTTTACGTAGATGACATTCTATTGATTGGAAACAACAAGAAAGTGTTATCAGACGTAAAGGCATGGCTGTCCAGGCAATTTGATATGAAGAACTTAGGGGAAGCGGAACATATCATTGGGATCAAGATTATTCGAGATCGTAGGAAACGTTCGCTAACGCTCTCCCAAGCTTCATACATAGACACGATTCTGGCCCGTTTTAACATGCAGAACTCCAAGAAAGGTTTTCTACCTTTCAGGCATGGAGTGTTTCTATCTACGGAGCAATCTCCTAAGAGCAATCTCCTAAGACTGTTGAGGAGATAGAGACCATGAAGACAGTTCCATATGCTTCGGCAGTAGGAAGTCTCATGTATGCCATGTTGTGTACGAGGCCTGATATCTGTTATGCCGTTGGCATGGTGAGCAGATATCAGAGTAACCCCGGGAAAGCTCACTGGGAGGCAGTAAAATGCATTCTCAAGTATTTGCACAGAACGAGAGACCAAGTTCTGGTCTATCAGGCGTCTGAGCTGGTACCCCGAGGTTACACAGATTCAGATTTCCAAGGCGATAGGGTCAAGAGCAAGTCTACCTCAGGGTATGTGTTTACTCTAGGAGGTGGAGCCATAGTTTGGCAGAGTGTCAAGCAGAAATGCAGTATGGCTCAAGAACTTCTTAGTAGACTTAGATGTGATTCCTGGTTTGTCGAAGTCTATCACGGCATATTGTGATAACAATGGTGTAGTAGCAAACTCGAAGGAACCACGAGCCCACAAGGCGAGTAAACATATACAGCGCAAGTACCACCTGATACGAGACATCGTGAAGAGGGAAGACGTGGTCGTGGCTAAGATAGCATCAGAGGATAACCTTGCAGATCCATTCACGAAAACATTGACCTCTAAAGTCTTTGAGGCTCACGTGGAGGGCATGGGGATCAGATATCTAGGAGAGCCATGATAGTTTTTCTAGATAGATAGCAGCAGATTGTATAGGATTGTATGTAGTTGTATACTTAAAGCACAGCTTAAGTATTAGTGTTTGATTGTTGGAGTAGAATACATAAGCTATGCTTGTATTGTACAGTTTCCCAGATTAATATATCGATTTGTGTTTCAGTCATATCTTGTTGTGCATTAATTGTCCATTTATATTATGTAAGTAGATGATGAGGTGTCTGGTGCGACACAGTAGATCTCATCATTGGTTGAAAGACATAATATATAAATGAGGTTCGTAACCGAGACAGTTTTGGACAAATTGTCGATCTAGGTTATTATGTGATTCAGATAATTAGTTTGTCTAAACTAAATGAATCATATAGATATGCCCGGGGCATATTGAACTTGACTCTTAGGAATGATTTGTCTTGTACTGATTTAATAGACAAATTGATCCTTGTATTCTATCTCTAAATCCCTAGACTCGAGTGTGCATGAGGATTAGACATAGTGTACTTTGATCTGCCAATGGGTGAGGTCAAATGTGGCCAATAGTCTCGGTGGGTTGGGTGCGCGTGTTTAGTTACTTGGTGTGCTACTACTTGTCGAAAGGAAACCATGTACCGGTGCATCCGGGGTGATGGTGCTCCCGAGATGAGCTCGAAATGTTTATTATACTAAACCCGGCCGGTGAACTTATGTCCGGTATAGTAAAAAGGTCGAGTTGTACTAGTCTCAGAATTAAAGAAGTTAATTAATTAATTTATCAGTAAATTAATTTTAATTAACGAGCACTATATCTTTGATGTGGGGAGATTAATGAATATAATTTAATTAAGTTGTTCCGGAAGCAATTCTGGTGTAGGATGGTAGTGCCAAAATTAATCCGTTAGTGGTACGATTAATTTTGTAATGGGTTAATTGAATAGGTAGATTTAATTAATTAATTGGTTAATTATTCATAAGGGTTAATTCAGTAATTAACAAAGGGGAATTATTTAATTAATTTCTAAGGGTTAATTAAGTAATTAACAAAGTGAAATTATTTAATTAATTAATTAAGTCTTAAGTTTCAATTAGAATTAGGAAATCCTAGAGATTAGGAATCCAGTAAGATTTGGTT
The DNA here is from genome assembly GCA_030378225.1 of Knoxia roxburghii. Taxonomy (NCBI): domain Eukaryota; kingdom Viridiplantae; phylum Streptophyta; class Magnoliopsida; order Gentianales; family Rubiaceae; genus Knoxia; species Knoxia roxburghii. Next base: position 33,855,943 of record CM059420.1, on the reverse strand, counting down.
ATCCTATCAGATTGGTTGCCTAATTGGATTTGGAAACTAATTCATTACCTAAACCCATTAGGAAGACCAATCCTAAACCAACTTGGAGTCACTCTTGTAACTCTATAAATAGACAAGGGATCAGTCATTCAAGAAATACAATTCAACAATTAATCCACAGGATTTCTAGAGAGAGAAAATGTTTCTCTCTCTCCAGGTCAAATTTTCAAGAAGTTTTGGCGGCTGGTTTTTCTTCCTAGTGGCCGAATTTTTAAGCCCTTAGTGTATACCAGCTGCAAGCAACTTTCTCTCTCTCTCTCTCCGGGCAATGCGTTTGCAGTACGTGCTAGGTGCGGAAGTGCTGGATTTTTCTGGTAGGTGGAGTTGTGGTTATAGCTGATCAATTAACTTCTAGTTCGTTGCCCACACAATGTGAAGTTATAGTCTTGAGGCATACAAGAGAATCACCAAGTCACGCTTTAAAGGTATTTTTCTAAGATTCCGCTTTAATAGAAATTTTTGTTGCGTGGTAAATCGAGCAAGTGGAAACCCAGATCCTACCAAAATTCTTTCAGATTAGACATAGTGTACTTTGATCTGCTAAAGAGTGAGGTCACTTGAGGCCAATATACTTAGTAGGTTGGGTGCGCGTGTTTGATTGCTTGGTGTGCTGTTGCTTATTCGAAAGGAAATCATGTACCGGTGCGTCTGGGTTGATAATGCTCCCGAGATGAGCTCGTAATGTTTATTGTACTAAACCTGGCCAGTGGACTTATATCCGGTATAGTAAAAAGGTCAAGTGGTACTAGTCTCGGATAATAGGAATGCGATCAATTAATTTATCAGTAAATTAATATATTGGCTAGCACTATATCTTTAATGTGGGAGATTAATGAATAATTAATTTAGTTTTACTAGAAGCAATTCTGGTTTGGATGTTAGTGCCATAATTAATTTGTTAGTGGTATGATTAATTATGTATTGGTTGATTGGCAATGGTAGATTTAATTAATTAAGATATTAATTAATCCTTGTGTCAGTTAGTTGTAAATCAGTTCAGGAACTGGATTAAGGATAAGTGAATCCTTATATCAATTGGATGTGAATCAGTCTAGGAGTAGGATTGATGTAAAACACAAACCCAGTAGGAAGACCAATCTTTTTCCAACTTGAGGTCTCTCTTGTAGCTCTATAAATAGACATAGAGGGTCAACAACACAACACACAATTCATAAGTTTCATAATTCAAGAAACTAGAGAGAGAAAGCTAGAAAGAGAAAAGTAGAGAGAGAAGCTCTAACCTCTCTCCTCTATTTTTTTGGTTCTAGTGCAAATCAAGAATTACTAGGTGGTGGCTTCAACCAGCAGCTGCTGCGGCAGGTTCCCGATTTCTCTCTCCGACAGCGGATTTCGACTTCAGCGGCGGCGCGTGGAGTACACGGAGGCGATGCGTGGGAATCGCTAGGTGATGGCGGCTTGGGGTATTTTTTGGGCTATTTTTGTGTAGTTATTGTTGCTGATTCGTTTGGTTCGTTGCCCACACAACATACAAATCTCGTCTAGAGTCATACAAGATATTTTCTAAAGGACACGCTTCAAAGGTCAATTCTATTACTTCCGCCTTTAATTAGAATTATTTTGTTGTGTTTAACAAATCGAATAAGGTAGAACTAAGATCCTGTGTAATGGTGTTTCAAAAGGGTTTGAATAGTATTGGACTAGTGTCCGGGCTTGTGATTGATTTCCGATTCAGGAATTCAATGCACGGAAGTGAAATTTTTTATCGGGCCAAGGCGGATAATTCCTTCAATTGGTATCAGAGCTAAGGTTTTTTGCTCTACTTTATTCGATTTGTTTGCATGGTTTTTTATATGCAGGTGGTTTGTTTATCCTGTCTATTATGGTTTTCGTTTGTATGTTTTTAATTAATCTTCGGGACATATTCGGATGGTTTTTTATATGAATGCTTGTAATAGTAAAATCACGTGCTGGAAGCCGTGTATAATCAGATTGAATCTGTAGTAGGATTTTTTTTCTATGTAATTTTCGTTTTTATTTTCCTAGATTGATTTAGCCTTGTATTTAGGAAGATATGTACTACGAAGACGTTGTTGTAGGTGACTTGAATTTGTGAGTTTTAGTTTATTGTAATTTGGGTAATTCCAAGGATCACGTAGAAAATCGAGAAAATTCAGGCGAATTGCAAGAAGACCAAATAACGAAGTATGAATGGAGTTAAAGACTCAGGAAGACAACGGGGAATGTGAAGCCGGCGAAAAACTCGCTGGCAGAAATGGTCAGACAGTAGCACAACTGCGCGGGACAGCCCCTAGCGTGCGCTGGTACAATGCCACAGCGCACGGGTGTTGGGATCGGAGGCATGATTTTCAAAAATTTACGCAGTGGATTCATGCCTATTCCAATTTAGTGTTTAATTAATCCTACGTTTAAAGCTTCTAAAGCTTACCCTTGTAGCGTAATCGGTTGCCGCACCTGGATCCTTGTTTGATGCTAGTCCAAGCCTTCTACCCCGGTTACATTTGTCACCACCAAAAATCCTTCCTTGAAGGACTCTCTACTTTCAAGCACGAAAGCCTACGCAGGTCTGGTGCTAGCCGATCTTGCCTACAGAGAGAATTTGGGAATTTTGTGTATTTTTGTCTGATCTGAATTTTCTAATTCAAAATCATCCTCCTCCTACATTAATATCCCTAGGATATTTGTAGAGGTCAAATTTCCAAAATCAGTTTTGTAATCATTCAATTATTACTTAACTGATTTTAGTCATATTCCAAATCAGTATTATTATCAAATATTATTTTACTGATTCCAAATAAGTATTATTACCCAATATTATTTTACTGATTCCAAATCAGTATTTAAATAATATTTACTAATTCCAAATCAGTATTAAATAATACCTTAATGATTTGGGTTATACACCAAGCCCATGGATCAACCCATGACCCATGGATCAGGCTGATAGATCATAAATTAGAAAATTTTGTTGCGTGGTAAATCGAGCAAGTGCAAACCCAGATCCTATGTGGCAATCCTTTCATCAAGAACCTCAATTGCAATTAAGTTCCTTAATTTATCAGCCCATTCCAATTGTTCCCAGGTAATTAATTAACTATTAATTAATACCACAGAACTTTTCAATAATATTTAATTAAACCATTTAATTAAATCTTCTTTATTTAAGTATAACAATTATACTTATTGTAGGCAAGAATACTTATTCTGCATCATCGAACTTTCTTATGTGCGATCATGTAGGCCCATTCTAAATTGACAATGGATAACTCAATCTTATTGATTAATCCATAAGTCATTAGTGGTCTCTAGCAAGACATAATGACTACCCAATTCATAATGGAAGGTCGAATGGTGATTCAACACAACCTTTCCGAGCAAACTGCGTACGATCCTCTACATTGATATCCCGTTTAACATAAGGCATGGAACCATCATCCTTATATAGCTAAACGTTTACTTGATCTCTTAGTGACACTGAATCCATCAAGCAAATGATGTCCTTATCATTCCTTGGGCATGGTCATGCACTTCTCAGTTCACTATCAAGTGGCCAAGATATCATCTCTCACTTACGAGAGATTTGTAATCCCATCACTTCACCTATATATCTTAGGGTGACATACCCGTACTTGGCAACCTGTTACGGTCCCGTTAGGTGTATGTCAAAGCACACTACAATTCACCTAAGACCATATAGTGATTTCTGGTCTAAGGATCCTCGTACGAGTACTACTAAAAAGAATCACTAATGATCTAAAGGTCCATGGAGTGTTTCTTTTGGCGGATCGATTTCATAAAATTAAATATGCACAAGAATATAATTATCATGAAATTAACTCATTTGATAAATTATCAAACAAACGACATATATCTTATTTACATAAATAAACCTCAAAGTTTATTTACATAAATAGCCCTCATTAGGGCACATACACCAACAATCTCCCACTTGCCCGTAGAAGGGCTATGTCCTAAACTGTTTAAGAACAAGCTCTATTACATGTCTCTCAAACTTTGACTGTGGTAGAGCTTTTGTGAGAGGATCTGCTATATTGTCGTCTGACCCTATTTTGTATACTTTAACATCTCCTCGATCGACGATCTCTCAAATAAGGTGATAACGTCTGAGCATGTGTTTGGTATTCTGGTGTGACCGGGGCTCCTTTGCTTGTGCGATGGCCCCGTTATTATCACATAAGAGGTCTATCGGATCTTGGATACTCGGTATCACTCCAATGTCTGACACAAACTTCCTCAACCAAGCAGCTTCCTTTGCAGCATCTGATGCAGCAATATACTCAGATTCTGTTGTAGAGTCGGCTGTGGTATCTTGCTTCGAGCTTTTCCAACTCACCGCACCGCCATTCAGGCTAAAAACATAGCCTGATTGTGACTTCATGTCGTCTTGATCAGTCTGGAAAGCAGCATCGGCATAACCTTGTACGACGAGCTGTTCTTGTCCCCCGTACACTAGCATTAATCCTTTAGTCCTTCGCAAGTACTTCAGGATTGCCTTGACTGCAGTCCAATGATCCATTCCTGGATCTTGTTGGTATCTGCTAGTCATGCTCAGTGCATGTGCGACATCTGGGCGGGTACATAACATGGCATACATGATAGATCCTATTGTCGAAGCATATGGGACTCTACTCATCGCATCCCTCTCCTCTTTATTAGAAGGACATTGGTTCTTCTTTAAGAGGAGGCCATGTCTGAATGGTATCATACCATTCTTAGAATTAGACATATTGAACCTCTTCAATATCTTGTCTATATACCCTTCTTGACTTAGTCCTAGAAGCCTTTTAGACCTATCTCTATAGATCTTGATACCTAGTACCATTTCGGCTTTTCCCAAGTCTTTAATAGAAAATACACTTCCCAACCATTGTTTAATGTCTTTCATCAAGGGAATGTCATTTCCTATGAGCAGGATGTCGTCCACATATAGGACAAGGAAAACAATCTTGCTCCCACTAACTTTCTTGTGAACACAAGACTCATCTTCGTTCTTGATGAAAGCGTAACCTTTTACTTCCTCATCAAAACGAAGATTCCAACTTCGAGATGCTTGCTTTAGTCTATAGATTGACCTCTGAAGCTTACATACTCGATTAGGATGCTTTTGATCGATGTATCCCTCAGGTTGTTTCATATAAACATCCTCGAGTAGGTTTCCAGTCAGGAAAGCCGTCTTAACATTCATCTGCCATACCTCATCGTCAAAATATGCTACTATGGCAAGCATTGTCCTAATGGACTTGAGCATCACTACAGGGGAAAAAGTTTCATCATAGTCAATACCATGAGTCTGTCTGAAACCTTTAGCCTTGAAGATCCCGCCAGGTTTTAACTTGAAAATCCACTTGCAATCGACAACTTTGCCTGAACAGGAAGGTCAATCAAAGTCCACGCTTTATTATCCCTCATGGATTATATTTCAGATTCCATGGCTTGCAGCCATTTATCCGAATCTGGACTTTCTAAAACCTGTTTGTAGTTCGCGGGCTCATTAGAGTCCACCAAGATCAAATCTTGATCGTCAGTCACGAGAAATCGTATCTCTCGGGTTCATGATGAGATCTACTAGACCTTCTAGGTTCTTATGTTGTTGACTCAGGTTGCTCATCTTCATGAGTTTCCATGTCAACTTCCATCTGAGTTTCTGTAGATTGTTCTACATTCTCTTGTGGTTCTTGAACTTCTCCGAGTTCGATTCTACTCCCACTGTCTTTCTTGTACAGAAATTCTTTCTCTTAGAAAATAGCTCCTCGAGCAACGAACACTTTGTTCTCAGTTAGGTTATAGAATTGATATCCTTTGGTTTCCTTAGGATATCCCACAAATAGGCATTTGTTAGTTTTAGGTTCAAGCTTATTACTTTGTAAACGTTTAAATGAGCTTGACAACCCCAAACTCACAGATAGGACATATAGGGCTTCCGACCCATCCATATCTCATATGGAGTCTTATCTACTGCCTTATATGGAATACGATTCAATAAGTAGGCAGCAGAAATGAGAGCATAACCCCAAAAGGATGTAGGGAGAGTCGCTTGGCCCATTATTGATTGAACCATATCTAATAAGGTCCGATTTCTCCTTTCGGATACACCATTCCATTGAGCCGGTGGAGTTAGCTGTGAAACAATTCCACACTGTTTTAGATAGCCATCGAACTCATCACTAAGGTATTCACCTCTCCGATCAGAGCGAATAGCCTTAATCCTTCTATCCAACTGATTCTCTACTTCGTTTTTAAACTCTTTAAACCTTTCAAAAGTTTCACTTTTATACCTCATTAAGTAAACATAACCATATCTACTATAGTTATCAGTAAAAGTGACGAAGTATTCAAATCCACCTTTGGCTTGTGTGCTCATTGGTCCACATACATCCGTGTGTATTAGGGCCAATAGCTCACTAGTTCTTTCGCCTTTCTTGTTGAAATGACTCTTTGTCATTTTTCCTTGCAAACAGGGTTCACACGTGTCATACGATTCGAAATCAAATGACCCTAGCACTTCATCCTTGTGAAGTCTTTGAACTCGTTTCTCGTTTGCATGGCCTAAATGACAGTGCCAGAGATAAGTTTGACTCATATCAAATTTAATTGATTTAGCCTTCTTTTTCAATGTTATAGACCAGTCTTTCTTGGCTCAAATCCAAGACATATAGGTCGTTGCACAAATTCGCAACTCCGTATAAAACATCATTCCGATATAAAGATACGAATTATTACCAATAATAAAACAAAATCCTTTAATATCCAAACAAGAAATTGAAATAATATTCCTGCTCAAAGCAGGTACATAATAACAATTCTCAAGTTCAATATTTAAACCGGAAGGTAAAGATAAAGTGTAATCTCCCACTTTAACAGCAGCAACCCTTGCCCCGTTGCCCACTCAGAGATCAACTTCACCTTTCCTTGTCATCCTTCTATTTCTGAGTCCTTGCACATTAGTACAAATGTGAGCCCCACATCCGGTATCTAATACCCATGAGGTGGACATAGAAAGATTTATTTCAATAACAAAGATACGAGCTTGTTCACGAAAAATTTCCGTCAGTGACTCATAAATCTGAAACGGTTCCAAATTCATGAACTGCTTTTGAAGCTCGCCTGTCATAGACACGAGCATCAAGCATGTCACATCATCAAAATCGCTTTTCAGCTTATCCCATGCTTGCTGAACAGAGGCCGTGGCATTCTGTGGTGGTTCAGGTAAAACAGTCTCTAAGACATGTAGCTTCCTTTCTTGCTTGAGAACAATTCTCAAGTTTCTTTCCCAGTCTAAGAAGTTTGGTCCAACCAATTTGTCTTTATCCAATATACTTCTTAGAGTGAAGTTTGAAACAACATTAGTGCTAAATTATGCCATTTCTACAAAGAATAAATGCAAAATATTAGGATGAGTTTTAAAATCATTTTCCACAATAGCCAAAATTTAAATCCCAAACAATTTTGTGTTTGTGCTAGATTGTGGGCCGAAAATCCACAAAGAGTTAACCCCGGTCTTGCTTTGGCAAGTATCGTAGGGATCGGGCTCTTTTGGTAGGCAACGTTCAAATTACATTCCATGTAATCTAACGCTTTCCAATTGCATACCATGCAACTTTTCGGTGATAGGATGAACATTCCAAATGTTTGACACCATCCTACCTTTGCAAAATTAATCCCTAGTCAACTTATCGGGTCAAGCTAGGATTAATTTTCCCAAGTCAAACCATCCCTCAAGGCATCACATCAATTGATACCCACACAGTTTTTCCATAACAAGTGGTAGTGATAAAGTTGAGCATCTAATACCCAAACAGTTTTTCCACTCATTAATGGTAGTGATAAAGTTGGGCACCTATTATGTGACAACTCACCGCACGAAGAAAACCTGAGGCCCTTGGGCTCTCCAAGTCCACAGACGTTCGACGCGCTGGCGGGCCCCCAAGTATGGAAGCAATTTTCAACTTAGGTTTTTAGGGATTTAGTTTGAGCGGCTTAACATGCATTTAGTTTTTCATTATTCACAAAATATAAAATATAAAGCGGAAAAATGCAATGAATTGGGCTCTAGTCTATTACAAGGTTTTTAAAACTTGTCTTCATTTGGGCCTCCATTATTGGGCTCCAACTCCATGACTCCGTCTTGGCTTGTTGGAATTTCTTGGACCTAATTTCTAACCTATTCTATTACAATAAATTTTAATAGGCTCGCAGGCCCAATTTAAATGGCTCGCAGGCCCCAAATTAAAACAAAATAAATAAAGCCCAATTCATACATGAAAAACACATAAAATGAAAGTGCTTCATACAAGCCCATTTTAATTAAGCCAATCAATTTAAAAGATTGTGTAATTGAATATTTCTAAAATATTCTATACTATTAAAATTGATCGTGTCATAATCAATTTTAATCAATCTTTCCTTTTTTTTCTTGTTCAATCATTTATGGAAAAATGATGCATGAACATACCAAATATGTATGCAAATACTTAAACCATTTAAATAAATCATACCATATTTAAAGGCATAAATAAAGAATAAAATTAATCAAATTAATTATTCTATTTATTAGCTAATTATCTTAATCTTATTAAGATGATTGATTTAAGATAATTTTAAAATTTTAAAATCCAATTTTAACATTTTAAAACTAAAATCTAATAAGATTTGATTTAATTTCAAAATTAAGATTTTAAAATCTTACCAAAATCAGAAAACAATTTTCCTTAAAATTTTGGGTCAATTTTATGATTAACATAAGTTCTGAGCTTAGGGTTTAAAGGAAAATAAAACTACTGGGGCTTGTTTGTAATTTTTAAAACTTTAAAATTTTGCCAGCTAGGGTTTGGGCTTGCGGCGGGGGCATTTCCGTCATTTCAACCAATTAGGGCTTCAGCCAACCCGCCGCAACCCTTTTCTTCTTCCCCGTCGAAAACCAGCCATCTCCGATCATCTTCTTCGGTAAAAAAATTTTCCCGGTGAAGATGAAGCACCAAAACAGCAGCGGCTCAAACCAGAAGCCATTTCGAGGGAGACCCGAGAGAACCCAGTCCCAATTTACCGGCAAAAATCAAGAAACAAAAAAAATTTCCGTGCCCGATTTTCTGATGAACGAATCCGGGAAACTTAAACCAAAATCCGAGACCATCCCGGCGTTCCTTGTCTTCCCGGTTAGAAACCCTAACAATCATTTCGGTTAAAATGCCAACGCAACCCCGAAAACAATTTTCAGGCAGGCCCATTTTTCCGGCAACAAACAAACCAAACCCAGAAAAAAATGCGTTTTGAACCCAGATTTGTAAACCCAATTTTGCCGAAACCATTTCTGGGATGATAAGGAACAAAACCCACAACTTTTAAGGCCAAAAATACGAAGATCCAGCGACCCTCGGTTTTCTGGCGAAAAATCTGGCTGACGACGGCACCAAGTCCGGCAGCCTTCAAACAATTTTCAGAAAAATTATTTTATTATTTTCCCAGAAAATAAATAATTAAAATAAAATTATTTTTTTTCTTGTTGCTTTCTAAAAGCATGATTTTCCAAAATTCATGAAAATCAATTTTGATTAAAAATCCATTTTAATTTAAACACTAAAATTAAGCTTAGCTCTGATACCACTGTTGGGATTGGAGGCATGATTTTCAAAAATTTACGCAGCGGATTCATGCCTATTCCAATTTAGTGTTTAATTAATCCTACGTTTAAAGCTTCTAAAGCTTACCCTTGTAGCGTAATCGGTTACCGCACCTGGATCCTTGTTTGATGTTAGTCCAAGCCTTCTGCCACGGTTACGTTTGTCACCACCAAAAATCCTTCCTTGAAGGACTCTCTACTTTCAAGCACGAAAGCCTACGCATATCTGGTGCTAGCCGATCTTGCCTACAGAGAGAATTTGGGAATTTTGTGTATTTTTGTCTGATCTGATTTTTCTAATTCAAAATCATCCTCCTTCTACATTAATATCTCTAGGATATTTGTAGAGATCAAATTTCCAAAATCAGAATTGTAATCATCCAATTATTACTTAACTGATTTTAGTCATATTCCAAATCAGTATTATTACCAAATATTATTTTACTGATTCCAAATCTGTATTTAAATACTATTTACTGATTTCAAATCAGTATTAAATAATACCTTAATGATTTGGGTTATACACCAAGCCCATGGATCAACCCATAACCCATGGATCAGGCTGATGGGTCAAGAACTTCAATTGCAATTAACTCCCTTGATTTATCAGCCCATCCCAATTGTTCCCATGTAATTAATTAACTATTAATTAATACCACAGAACTTTTCAATAATATTTAATTAAACCATTTAATTAAATCTTCTTTATTTAAGTATAACAATTATACTTATTGTAGGCAAGAATACTTATTATGCATCATCGAACTTTCTTATGTACGATCATGTAGGCCCATTCTAAATTGGAAATGGATAACTCAATCTTATTGATTAATCCATAAGTCATTAGTGGTCTCTAGCAAGACATAATGACTACCCAATTCATAATGGAGGGTCGAATGGTGATTCAACACAACCTTTCCGAGCAAACTGCGTACGATCCTCTCTATTGATATCCCGTTTAGCATAAGACATGGAACCATCATCCTTATATAGCTAAACATTTACTTGATCTCTTAGTGACACTGAATCCATTAAGCAAATGATGTCCTTATCATTCCTTGGGCATGACCATGCACTTCTCAGTTCACTATCAAGTGGCCAAGATATCATCTCTTACTTAAGAAAGATTTGTAGTCCCATCACTTCCCCTACATATCTTAGCGTGACTCATAGTGTACCCAATCATACCCATACTTGGCAACCTGTTACGGTCCCGTTAGGTGTATGTCAAAGCACACTACAATTCACCTAAGACCATGTAGTGATTTCTTGTCTAAGGATCCTCGTACTAGTACTACTCAAAAGAATCACTCATGATCTAAAGGTCCATGGAGTGTTTCTTTTGGCGGATCGATTTCATGAAATTAAATATGCACAAGAATATAATTATCATGAAATTAACTCATTTGATAAATTATCAAACAAACGACATATATCTTATTTACATAAATAACCCTCAAAGTTTATTTACATAAATAGCCCTCATTAGGGCACATACACCAACAACGGGCGCTGCCCTAGCTGTACGAGCGGTGGGCTGATGCCCGCGCACGGCCCAACTGGGGAAAAGTCACCCAGCATGCGCGGGGTGGGCGCGCGGCCCGTCTATCTTGCGCGCGGCCTGCGTCGTTCACGTGGGCTTGTTTTCTGAGGTAATTCCGACATCCAAATTTTGAAGACTCAACCCATCAGAGTGACGTGATGGGACATGATACAATATAACAGATGGAAGCGGCATGCAAAATTAAAGCCATAATAGTCAAAAATTTTATTTTACTTATTTATTTCCCACTTTCTTATTGTTTTTAATTGCATGCTTATATGTTTTAATTAATGCTTTATTTTTTATGCATGATTAAAGAATATGGTTTTATGGTTGCTTATAACTTAGGATTAGTTAATTACATGTTAAAACTGAAAAACCCTCATTTTGAAAATCTGAGTGGGATCGGGTTTAAATTGATTAATTCTCATGGCCTCCATTACGAGTTCTTATGTGATGTGGGTGGACTTGCGCGTTGGCATTAGAGCCTTCCTCCATAACGGATGAGTATAATTCATAAGATCACTAGATTGAATTTCTAAGTAAGATGACTATAGTAAGTTAAATTGGAGAAATGCGATACCCTCTCCAACTGAGGCGCACTATCCTTGGCAACAAGCCTAGAAGTCACGTAATGGCATACACTTAGTGTACAATTAGTAGTATTCTTCCCATCGAGGTCACGCTATTTCTTTGTACTGCCGAAGAGACCAACTATTAATTTTATTGATCAATAGATCATTTGATCAGATAGTAAATTAATGAACTTAGGTTCTTTTCAAACAAATGTGGGCTAACGTAAACGTTCACACTATCGTGACTTGTGTGAATCCAGGTGAATAAGATGTTGGTGGATAGATTATATTGTTATTTATGAGGGTACAATATTTTTGATTTTTTTATGATTTACTAAAACACGTATGTTTATTTATTTTCAGTTATTCGATATGACATTTAATCCATTGTCTATTATACTGAAAGAGAATAAGTTAACTTGCACTAATTATATCGAATGGAAACTCAACTTGGACATTATCCTAACGGCTGAGTAATACAAGTTTGTGCTCACAGAACCAAGTCCTCTTGCGCCTACTGATGAATCTACTAATGAACAAAGAGAGGCATATTAGAGGTGAAGAAAAGCTAATGAGATGGCGTGTTGTTATATCTTGGCTTCTATGTCGAGTGTTTTGCAGCATCAATATCAATCAATGCTTACTGCCTCAGAGATGATGTGGAATCTCAAAGAAATGTTCAAACATCAAGATCGAGCTGCTAGGCGAGTAGCTATGAGTAAACTCATGCCTACTAAGATTAAAGAGGGCACCCCTGTAAGAGATCATGTGCTTGAGATGATTAGGCACATTAATGAGATAGAGGTGTCGGGAGGTGAAATCGACCATCATAGTCAAGTTGATATCATCCTCCAGAGCTTGCCTCAGAGTTTTGAGTAGTTCATGCTGAACTATAATATGAAAGAGAGAGATTATACTCTAGCCGAGCTCTTAACGTCACTGGTGTCGGCTGAAGGTCTTTCTGAGAGAAAAAACAAGCTTTAGTCACAATCAAAACTTCAAACTCTTCTTCTGCGCCTAAGAACAAGAAAAAGAATAAAGCTATGAAGGCTAATCAAGCACAGAAACTTGCACCAAAGCCAGACCTCACGAAGACGAAGCTGAAAGGCAAGTGCTTCAAATGCGGTCAGACTGGACATTGGAAGTCCGATTGTCCAAAGCTTAGAGGTATGACAATTTCAGTCTTAATTACTGAGACATGTTTAGCTGTGATTCCCACAGATACCTGGTGTGTGGATTCGGGAGCCACTGATCATGTTTGTAATTTTTTGTAGGGGTTTCAGGTAACCCAGAAGCTTAGAAGTGACGAGCTTGAAGTCTACTTGGGTGACACTACAAGAGTGCCAGTAGAAGCAGTGGGAGTAGTTAGTCTATTTTTCAAAAGTTATAGTAGTAGTTTGATTTTAAAGAATTGTCATTATGTACCGAGTTTTAGAAAAAACTTGATTTCAGTTTCTAAACTCATCAAGAATGGTTATAAGTTTATTTTTTTCTAATGATTTTGTTGTTGTTAGGAAAAATAAAAAACTTATTTGTTCTGGTTCGTTAGTAGATAATTTGTTTTTGAAAAAATCAAACTCCCCTATTGCGCATGTTGGTTTTGAATACTAAAGCTTTGCTTGTATTAAAACTATTTCCCAGTTTATATATCGATTAAATATTTTAGTTAAATTGTTTTTATATTTTACATATGTTGTCCATTTATATTATGTGATTAGATGATGAGGTATCTAGTGTGACACAATAGATCTCATCATTGGTTAAAAGACATAATATATAAATGAGGTTCGTAACTGAGACAGTTTTGGACACACTATCAGTTTAAGTTATTATGTGATTCTAAAATTGGTTTGTCTAAACTAATTGAATCATATAGATATGCTCGAGGCATATTGAACATGACCATTTTGGATTGAATTGTCTTATACTGATTTAATAGACTATTCGATCCTAGTATTCTATCTCTAAATCCCTAGACTTGAGCAAGCATGAGGATTAGACATAGTGTACTTTAATCTGCAAAAGAGTGAGTTCACTTGAGTCCAATAGTCTCGGTAGGTTGGGTGCGTGTGTTTGATTGCTTGGTGTGCTGTTACCTGTCGAAAGAAAACCGTGTACCAGTGCGTCCGAGTTGATGGTGTTCCCGAGATAAGCTCGTTATGTTTATTATACTAAACTCAGCCGGTGGACTTATGTCCGGTATAGTAAAAAGGTTGAGTGATACTAATCTCGGATTATAAGAAGTTCAAATTAATAAGTTAACGAGCACTATATCTTTGATGTGGGGAGATTAAAGAATAATTAATTTAGTTGTTCCGGAATCAATTCTGGTATAGGATGGTAGTGCCATAATTAATCCGTTAATGGTACAATTAATTATATATTGGGTTAATTGATAATATAGAATTAATTATATAATTAATTAATCCTAAAGGGTCAAATAGTAATTGACAAAGTAGGAATTAATTAAATTTTAAAGGTCAATTGGAATTAGGAAATCTTATTGGATTTAGAATTTAATTACATTTGGTAACTAATTGGATTTTGAAACTAATTAAGAAACTAAATTCCAATAGGAAAACCAATCCTAAACCAACTTGGAGTCTCTCTTGTAACTCTATAAATAGACATACAGAGTTGGCAACTAGAATACACAGTTCATAGTTTCCTTGTTCAAGAAACTTAGAGAGAGAAATTTTGAGAGAAAAGCTAGAGAGATAAAGAATTCTTCAGCTAGGTGATAACCGGGCAGCAATCGCGCGACTTTTCTCCAGTGGTGGCGCGTGTCATTCATGTTGGTTTTCTCTCTTCTCACCGACGAAGCGTGTACCTCACGCGCGTGCGATCTAAGCAGAGATATTTGGGGCAAATTCCACCAGCAACTTTTGTGAAATCTGTGTGATTGTTGATTCGTTTGGTTCATTGGTTTGTTGCCCACACAACGTACGAGTTTGTCTTGAGTCATACAAGAGAATCACTTAAGTACGCGCTTCAAGAGGTAATTCTTAAACTTCCGCTTTAATTAAGAATTTTACTGTTGCGTGACAAACCGAATAAGTAGAAGCTAAGATCCTATGCAATGATGTTCAAGCAAAGGTTGGAATAGTAATTGCGCTAGCGCTTAGCCCCGGTCAAGAGTTTTGATTATGGAATGCAATGAATGAAAGTAAATTTTTTACTGGGACCGGGCAGATAATATTTTAACTGGTATCAGAGCTATTGTTTTGGCTTTGTATTTGTTCGATTTGTTACACCGTTTTATTTGCAGGTGGCTTGTTAATTTCGGCTATTATGGTTTATGTGTTTATAGTTTATTAAACTCCGGGACATGTCTGGATTTTTTTGAAATGAATGCTTATAATAGTAAAATCACATGCTAGAAGCCGTGTAGGATTAGATTAAATCTGTAGTAGGATTTTTTCTAGGTAATTGTCATTTTTATTTTCCTAGAAAGATTTAGCCTTATAGTTAGGAAAATATGTAATAACGAGTGGGAACAGAGAAGAATACTCGGGAAAGTAACGGGAAAGATGAAGCCGGCAAGAAACTTATTGATAGAAATGGTCCGGTAGCAGCACCACTATGTGCGCGGAATGGCACCAGGCGAGCGCTGTGTAGCGCCGCACTGGAACACCAACGCACGGGCGCTGCCCCAGCTACTCGAGTGATGAGCTGATGCCCGCACCCGGCCAAGCAAGGGCAGGCCACCCAGCGTGTGCACAGGCCGAGCACACGCGCCATGTGAACGGCCTGTGTCGTTCAAGTCAACCCATTTTCTGAGGTAATTCCGAGATCCAGTTTTTCAGACTCAATCCATCAGAGTGATGTGATAGGACATGAGAACAAGGCAGCAGATGGAAGTAATTAAAACCATAATAGTCGGGACATTTATTTTACGTATTTAGTTATTTCCCATATTTACAGCATGTTGGTTTTATTTTGCATATAACTTAGAATTAGTTAATTGCATGTTAAAACCAGAAAAACCCTCATTTTAGAAATCTAAGTGGGAGTGGGTTGGTTAATATTTCCATAGCCTCTATTACGAATTCATAAGTGATGTGGGTAGACTTGCGAGTTAGCATTAGAGCCTTCCTCCATATCGGATGAGTTTAACCATAAGATCACTAGTTTGAATTTCTAAGTAAGATGACTAGAGTAATTTAAAATTAGAGAAATGAGAAACCCTCTCCATCTGAGCCACACTATCTTTGGTAGCAAACTTAGAAGTCATGCAATGGAATACACTTAGTGTACGATTTGTAGTATTCCTCCTGTCGAAGTTACGCTGCTTATTTATACCACTGAAAGCACTGACTATTAGCTACATTGATCAATAGAACGTTTGGTCAGATGGTGTAGTTAATGAATTTAGTTCTTCTCAAATGAATGTGAGCTAACGTAAAGGTTCACACTATCGTGACTTGCGCAAATCTCGGTGAATAAGATGTCGATGAATTTAATTATTGTTTTGAGGGATGTCAATAATTGATTTGTGAATTTTTGAATTCTTGCATTATTTACTGAAACATTGTCTGTATATTTATTTACAGTTTTTTATGGTTTTTAATCCATTAGCTACAATATTGAAAGATAACAAATTAATGTTAGTTTTGAATACTGAAAAGTTTTGCTTGTATGAAAAACTAATACCCAGTTTACATATCGATTGTATTTCAGTATTAATTGTTCCTTTATATCATATGCATAGATGATAAGGTGCCGAGTGTAGCACAATAGATCTTATCATTGGCTAAATTTATGAAATATAAATTAACGCTCGTAACCGAGATAGTTTGACATACTATCGGTTTAGGTTATTGTATGATTTTGAAATTATTTTGTCTAGACTAAATAAATCGTATGGGTATGCCCGGGGCATATTGAGCAGGACCTAATAAGGATTGAATTAACTTGTACTGATATTCGTAGTTAATTTGAACCTCATATTCTAATCTCTTCATCCCTAGACTAAAGTGGGAATGAGAGTTAGACATAGTGTACTTTGATTTGCCAAAGGGTGCGGTTAATTAAAGCCTAGATCTCGATAAATTGGGTATGCGTGTTTGGCTTGTTAGTGTACCGTTGCTTGTCGAAAGGAATTCATTTACCGGTTCGTCAGGTTGATGGTGCTCCCGAGATGAGCTCGTAAGGATTATTGTACTAAACCAGGCCGGTGAACTTATGTCCGGTATAATAATAAGATCGAGTGGTACTAGTCTTGGAGAATAAGAAGTCGATGAATTAATTTGTCAGTAAATTTATGAATCGACGAACACTATATTTCTGACGTGAGAAGATAAAAGAATTAATAAAAGTGAGAGCGAAGTAATTTCATTTTTGAGCTGTAGTTTCATAATTGGTCCGTTAGTGTACAACTAATTATGCGTTGGACTAATTAGCCAAGTGGATTAAATAAATTGCCTTTGGGTTAATTTTATATTTAATTGACAAAGTGAGTTATACGAAATAATCCTAAGGGTCGATTAATATTTAATTGACGAAGTGAGTTGAGTAATTAATCCTTCGGGCTAATTGGAGTTGACTAGTCTAGTGAGGACTAAGAAAGTCAACGAAAGTCCAACTCTAAGGCCCAATTCAAAAGCCCACTAGATCTCCCTTGAACCTCCTTATAAATAGCTAATGTTAGGCATTTCAAGACATTAAGAAACTTGGAGACAAAGTTGCCTAGAGAGAGAAGGAGAACCTAGAGAGAGAACTTCATCTTCTTTGTTGAGTTCTTTCTCAAAGTCGGCTTAGGATCCTTCTTCTTCGATTAAAACTCAGCCTGATTTTTGCTCCGATTTTATTCTCTCGCCGTCGGTTTATTTTCTTGACCGCCGGGACTATTCCACGATTTTCGGAGCTACCCACGCTTATCAGAAATTGGTAATCGACGTAGTTCGGTTTCTGGCGTGCCTCTAATCCAGACTACTGCGTCGATCTTGATCTGCAGTTTGTTCGTCTAGATCACGGCAGGAATTCATTCGCACGTCGGAAGTCCGATTAGTTGGTGGCTGGTGGCGCCGTGAGCTTCGGGCAACGATCTGTTTAGGTAGATTAAGATTTTTCGAAGCGGGTTTCTTTTGGATTTCTTATTTAGTTCCTTAGCCACCCCATAGATAGTTGCCCACACTACTTTAGGGGTTTTCGGAGTCATTCTCAGGATTTTCTCGTTGTTGGCGCTTGGTTTTCTTTATTGTTTCGAGGACAGGCTTCAAAGGTATTTTATTTTGTATTCCACTTTAAATTAAAGATTTAATTTTTAGTGTGTCGTTTTAATAAATTGAATATGTATAAGCCTAGATCCATTCAGGGGAAATGATTTTAGAGTTTAGGCTCGATCGAAAGTCTCTGATTCTGGAAAGGATAGCACGAAAGTGAGATTTTCAGTTTGGCCTGAACTAGATCTGTTTCCTTGAATTAACTGGTCTAAAATATGTCAATTGGAGTCGTAACTTGGACATTGTCCTAACGGCTTAGCAGTATAAGTTCGTGCTCACTGAAGTATGTCCAGATAGCCCACTGATGAAACACCTTAAGCAAATAGAGAAGCCTATCAAAGGTGGAGGAAGATTGATGAGATGATGCGGTGTTACATTCTTGCTTCTATGTTGAATGTTCTACAATATCAACTTCATCCAATGATCTCTGCTTTTAACATGATAGCTCACCTGAGGAAGATGTTTGGTCATCAAGGCAGGACAGCAAGGCAATCAGCCATGAGGAAGATAATGAATACCAAGATGGCTGAAAGCACCTCAGTGAGAGATCGCGTGCTTCACATGATTAGTAACATCAATGAGATAGAGGTGCTAGGAGGTGAGATTGATCCTAAAAGTCAGGTTGATATCATTCTCCAGAGTTTACCTCAGAGTTTTGAGTAGTTTCGGGTGAACTACAATATGAATCAAAGAGTTTATACTCTTCTCGAGCTCTTAACTGCATTGGTGTCGGCTAAAGACATCTTTCAAGAAAAGAAGCAAGCTTTAGTCATAGTCAAGGCTTCAAGTTCTTCTTCTGCGCCTAAAGGTAACAATACGAAAAAGAAGAAGACCATCAAAAAGGCTAATAATCATGCGCCTAAGCCTGACATCGCAAAGAAGAAAAAACCTAAAGGCACATGCTTCAGGTGTGGGAATACGGGACATTGGAAATCAGATTGTTCAAAGCTCAAAGGTACGACTATTTCTGCCTTCATTACTGAGACGTATTTAGCGGTGATTCCCACAGATACTTGGTGTGTGGATTCAGGAGCTACTGACCATGTTTGTAATTCTTTGCAGGGGTTCCAGGTAACCCGAAAGCTTAGAAGTGGCAAGCTTGAAGTCTACTTGGGCGACACTACAAGAGTGTCAGTAGAAGCAGTGGGAGTAGTTAGTCTTATTTTCGAAAATACTAGACTAGATTTAAGAATTGTCTTTATGTACCGAGTTTTAGAAAGAACTTGATTTAAGTTTCTAAACTCTTAGTGGATGGTTATAAGTTTATTTTTTCTGATAGATTTGTTGTTATTAGAAAAAGTAATAAACTTCTTTGTTCTGGTTTATTAGTAGATAATTTGTTTTTGATAAAATCAAACTACACTGTTGCGCAAAACACAGAGACAAATGACGCATCATTTAACCAAAATAAGAGGAAATAAAATTCTAAAACGAATCAAACCTATCATTGGCATCTTATACTAGGTCATATAAACCTTAGTAGGATTCAGAGATTAGTCAATAATGGACCTTTAAGTTCATTAGAGATTGACAACTACTCAACCTGTGAATCCTGCTTGGAAGGTAAAATGACCAAGAGACCCTTCAAGGGAAAAGGTTATAGATCAAAAGAAGTATTAGAGTTGATTCACTCTGACTTGTGTGGACCAATTTCGGTCCAAGTAAGAGGTGGTTTTGAGTATTTTTGACTTTCATATATGATTACTCAAGGTATAAATACATTTACTTAATGCGCCACAAATCCGAATGTTTTAGTAAATTCAAAGAGTATCGGGCAGATGTGGAGAAACATCATGGTAAAAGTATCAAGAAACTACAATCAAATCATGGTGGTGAATACCTGTCAAGTGATTTTTTAAATTACCTATCAGAGGTGGGAATTTAATCTCAGTTGTCTGTACCTGGCACACCACAACAAAATGGTGTGGCAGAAAGAAAAAATAGAACTCTTATGGAAATGGTTAGGTCAATGATGAGTTATAGTGAATTGCCTGATTCATTTTGGGGATATGCCTTAGAAACTGCAGCATACATTCTTAATCTTGTATCATTTAAAACCATGCCTTCAACCCCTTCAAAGTTGTGGAATGGACGCAAGCCCAGTTTAAGACATCTCAAAATCTGAGGTTGTCCACCACATGTGTTTAAAGCAGATGAGACTAAGTTAGATACAAGAATAGAAGTAATGTTGTTTGTAGGATACCCTAGAGGAATGAAAGGTGGTCTATTCTATAGTCCTAAAGATCAGAAGGTGATAGTCAGTACTAACACCAGATTTTTAGAAGAAGACTACATTCTAGATCACAAGCCCAAAAGTAAGATCGTACTATAGGAACTTAGAAAACAATACGATAATCCTAATGCACCTACACAAGTAAATACACCACAGATCACTGCACAAGATATCACAGATGATACGCCTACACAGGTGGTGCCTTGTCTTATGGGAGGGTTGTGAGATAACCCGACAGGTTCATTGGCGTGGGAGAGGCCTCAGACCTAGTCCTAAGCTCACAAGAACCAACCCCATAAACTAGAATAAGGCTCTCCGAGATAAAGATTTAGAATCTTGGCAAAAAGCAATGATATCGCAATTATATCCGAGATGGGTAGATGGACCATAATCAAGTCTGGGAGCTTGTAGATCTGCCTGATGGTTTCAAACCCATTGGATGCAAGTGGGTCTACAAACGCAAGAGAGGATCCGATGAAAAGGTTGAACCCTTTAAATCTAGGCTTGTGGTGAAGGGGTATACTCAGAAAGAGGGAATTGATTGTGAGGAAACCTTCTCCTTGGTAGCTATGCTTAAGTCGATCCGGATTCTCTTGGCCATAGCAGCTCATTTAGATTATGAGATTTAGCAGATGGATATCAAGACAGGTTTCCTTAACGGAAATCTTGAAGAAACCATCTTCATGCAGTAACCAGAGGGATTGAAGAAGGCCGATAGCATAAAGTTTGCAAGCTTAAGAGGTCCATTAACGGACTTAAGCAAGTATCCAAATCTTGGAACATCCGGTTTGATGAAATCCAATCCTACGGATTTACTCAGTGCCCGAATGAATAATGTGTGTACCGCAGACGTGATTGAAATGCGGTGGTGTTTCTTGTGCTTTATGTAGATAACATTCTACGATTAGCAACAATAAAAAAGTGTTATTAGACATAAAGGCATGGTTGTCCAAATAGTTTGATATGAAATACTTGTGAGAAGGGGGCATATCCTTGGGATAAAGATTATTAGAGATCGTAGGAAATTTTCACTGACGCTCTGTCAGACTTCATACATAGATACAATTCTGGCTCATTTCAACATGCAGAAAGGTTTTCTACCTTTCAGACACGGAGTGAATCTATCTAAAGAGCAGTCACCAAAGACTGTTGAGGAGATAGAAGCCATGCTGACAGTTTTTTATGATTCTGTAGTAGGAAGTCTCATGTATGCAGTGTTGTGTACGAGGCCTGATATTTGCTATGCTATCGGTTTGATAAGCAGATATCAGAGTAACCCCAAAAAAGCTCATTGGGAGGCTGTAAAATGCATTCTTAAGTATTTGTGCAGAACGAAAGACCAAGTCTTAGTCTATCAGGCGCATGAGCTTGTGTCCTGTGGCTACAAAGATTCAGATTTTCAAGGTGATAGGGATAAGAGTAAGTCTACCTCAGGGTATGTGTTTACTTTGGAAGGCGGAGCCATAGTTTGGCGGAGTGTCAAACAAAAATACGTGGCAGACTCTACCACGGAGGCTGAGTACGTTGCAGCATCAGAGGCAGCGAAAGATGCAGTGTGATTCAAGAACTTCTTAGTGGACTTAGTGTTTGGATCGGAGGCATGATTTTCAAAAAAAAATTTACGCAGCGGATTCATGCAAATTTTAATTTTAGTGTTTTAATAATCCTACGTTTAAAGCTTCTAAAGCTTACCCTTGTAGCGTAATCAGTTGTCGCGCCTAGATCCTTGTTTGATGTTGGTCAAAACGTTCTGCTCCAGTTACGTTTATCACCACCAAAATCCTTCCTTGAAGGATTCTCTACTTTCAAGAACGAAAGCCCTTTGTAGATTCGTTGCTAGCGGTTTTCTGCCTACAGAGAGTTCTCAGGATTTTGTGTATTATTTTCTTTTTCTGATTGAAAGCGTCTCTCTACTACAATAATATCCCTAGGATATTTGTAGGGTCAAAATTTCCAAAATCAGTATTGTAATCAATCAATTATTACATTACTGATTTAATCAGATTCAAAATCAGTATTATTACCAAATATTACTTTACTGATTCCAAATCAGTATTAAATAGTACTTTAATGATCTGGGTTATACACCAAGCCCATGGATTAACCCATGACCTATGGATCAGGCTGATGGGTCAAGAATCTCAATTGCAATTAAATCCATTGATTTATTAGCCCATCCCAATTGTTCCCAGGTAATTAATTAACTCTTAATTAATACCACAGAACTTTTCAATAATATTTAATTAAACCACTTCATTAAATCTTATTTATTTAAATATAACAATTATACTCATTGTAGGCAAGAATACTTATTCTGCATCATCGAACTTTCTTATGTGTGATCCTATAGGCCCATTCTAAATTGGTAATGGATAACTCAATGTCATTGATTAATCCATAAGTCATTAGTGGTCTCTAGCAAGACATAATGACTACCCAATTCGGAATGAAGGGTCTAATGGTGATTCAACACAACCTTTTCGAGCAAACTGCGTACAATCCTCTACATTGATACCCCATTTAGCATAAGGCATGGAACCATCATCCTTATATAGCTAAACATTAACTTGAACTCTTAGTGACACTGAATTCATCAAGCAAATGATAAGCTTATCATTCTTTGGGCACGACAATACACTTCTCAGTTCACTATCAAGTGGCCAAGATATCATCTCTCACTTAAGAGAGACTTGTAGTCCCATCACTTCATCTACATACCTTAGTATGACCCATAGTGTACCCAATCATACCCGTACTTAGCAACCTGTTATGGCCGTTAGGCGTATCTCAAAGCAACTACAATTCACCTAAGACCATGTAGTGATTTCTGGTCTAAGGATCCTCGTACGAGTACTACTCAAAAGAATCACTCATGATCTAATCAATCCATGAAGTGTTTCTTTTGACGGATTGATTTCATGAAATTAAATATGCATAAGAATATTAGTATCATGAAATTAACTCATCTGATTATAATATCAATCAAAATGAAAAATATCTATATATAGCCCTTAAAAAGGCATATACATCAATAATCTCCCACTTGCCCGTTGAAGGACTATGTCCTAAACATTTAAGACCAAACTCTATTACATGTCTCTCAAACTTTAACTGTGGAAGAGCTTTTGTGAGAGAATCTGCTATATTGTCGTCTGACCCTATTTTGCATACTTTAACATCTCCTCGATCGACGATCTCTCGAATGAGGTGATAACGTCTGAGTATGTGTTTGGTCTTTTGATGTGACCGGGCTCCTTTGCATGTGCGATGGCCCCATTATTATCACAGAACAGGTCAATCGGATCTTGGATACTCGGTATCACACCGATGTCTGACACAAACTTTCTCAACCAAACAGCTTCCTTTGCAGCATCTGATGTAACAATATACTCAGATTCTATTGTAGAGTCGGTTGTGGTATCTTGCTTCGAGCTTTTCCAACTCACCGTACAGCTATTCAGGCTAAAAACGTAGCCTAATTGTGACTTCATATCATCTTGATCGGTCTGAAAAGTAGCATCGGCGTAACCTTGTACGACAAGCTGTTCTTATCCTCCGTAAACTAGTATTAATCTTTTAGTCCTTCGCGTGTACTTCAGGATTGCCTTGACTGCAGTCCAATGATCCATTCCTGGATCTTGTTGGTATCTGCTAGTCATGCTTAGTGCATGTGCGACATCTGGGCGGGTACATAACATGACATACATGATAGATCCTATTGCCAAAACATATGAGACTCTACTCATCTCATCCCTCTCCTCTTTAGTAGAAGGACATTGGTTCTTGTTTAAGAGGAGACCATGTCTGAATGGTACCATACCATTCTTAGAGTTAGACATATTGAATCTCTTCAATATCTTGTCTATGTACCCTTCTTGACTCAGTCCTAGAAGCCTTTTAGACCTATCTCTATAGATCTTGATACCTAGTATCATTTTGACTTCTCTTAAGTCTTTCATAGAAAATACACTCCCCAACCATTGTTTGATGTCTTTCAACATGGGAATGTCATTTCCTATGAGTAGGATGTCGTCCACATATAGGACAAGAAAAAAATTCTTACTCCCACTAACCTTCTTGTAAACACAATGCTCATCTTCGTTTTTTTTAAAGCCATAACCTTTACTGCCTCATCAAAATTCCAACTTTGAGATGCTTGCTTTAGTCCGTAGATAGACCTCTGAAGCTTGCATACTCGATTAGGATGCTCTTAATCGATGTGTTCCTCAGGTTGTTTCATGTAAACATCCTCGAGTAAGTTTCCATTTAGAAAAGCCATCTTAACATCCATATGCCATATCTCGTGGTCATAATATGCAGCTATGACGAGCATAGTCTGAATGGATTTGAGCATCACAACAGGGGAGAAGGTTTTATCATAGTCAATACCATGAGTTTGTTTGAAACCTTTAACCACTAGTCGTGCCTTGAAGATCCCACCAGGTTTTAACTTGAAAATCCACTTGCAATCGACAACCTTTTCCTGAACAGGAGGGTCAATCAAAGTCCACACTCTATTGTCCCTCATGGATTGCATTTCAGACTCCATGGCTTGTAGCCATTTATCTGCATCTGGACTTTCTAAAACCTGTCTGTAGGTCGTGGGCTCATCAGAGTCCACCAAGATCAAATCTTGAACGTCAGTCACGAGAAATCCGTATCTCTCGGGTTGTTGACGAGATCTACTAGATCTTCTAGGTTATTTTGTTGTTGGCTCAGGTCGCTCATCTTCATGAATTTCCATACCAACTTCTATCTGAGTTTCTGTAGATGGTTCTACACTCTCTTGTGGGTCTCGAACCTCTTCGAGTTCTATTCTACTCCCACTGTCTTTCTTGTACAGAAAGTCTTTCTCTAAGAAAGTATCTCCTCAAGCAACAAACACTTTGTTCTCAGTTGGGAAGTAGAATTGATATCCTTTGGTTTCCTTAGGATACCCCACAAACAGGCATTTGTCAATTTTAGGTCCAAGCTTATTACTTTATAAACGTTTTACATGAGTTTGACAACCCCAAACTCTTAGATAGGACATATAGTGCTTTTGGCCCATCCATATCTCATAATCTACTGCCTTAGATGGAATACGGTTCAGTAAGTAGGCAGCAAAAACGAGAGCATAACCCCAAAAGGATGTAAGGAGAGTTTCTTGGCCCATCATTGATCGAACCATATCTAATAGGGTCCGATTCCTCCTTTCGGATACACCATTCCATTGAGGTGTTCTCGGTGGAGTCAGCTGTGAAACAATTCCACACTATTTTAGATAGCCATCGAACTCATCACTAAGGTATTCACCTCCCCAATCGGAGCGAATAGCCTTAATCCTTCTATCCAACTGATTCTCTACTTCGTTCTTAAACTGTTTAAACTTTTCAAACGTTTAACTTTTATCCCTCATTAAGTAGACATAGCCATATCTACTATGGTCATCAATACAAGTAACAAAGTATACGAATCCACCTCTGACTTGTGTGCTCATTGGTCCACATACATCCGTGTGTATTAAGGCCAATAGCTCACTAGTTCTTTCGTCTTTCTTGTTGAAATGACTCTTTGTCATTTTTCCTTACAAACAGGGTTCACGCGTGTCATATGATTCAAAATCAAATGACCCTAGCACTCCATCCTTATGAAGTCTTTGAACTCGTTTCTCATTTGCATGGCCAAAACGACAATGCCAAAGATAAGTTGGACTCATATCAAACTTAATTGATTTAGCTTTCTTTTCAATGTTATATATCGGTCTTTCTTGGTTCAAATCCAAGACATATAGGCCGTTGCACAAATTTGCAACCCCGTATAAAACATCATTTCGATATAAAGATAACGAATTATTTCCAATAATAAAATGAAAACCTTTAATATCCAAACAAGAAATTGAAATAATATTCCTGCTCAAAGCAGGTACATAATAACAATTGTCAAGTTCAATGTTTAAACTGGAAGGTAAAGATAAAGTGTAATCTCCAACTTCAACAACAACAACTCTTGCCTCGTTGCCCACTCGGAGATCTACTTCACCTTTTTTTGTCATCATTCTATTTCAGAGTCCCTGCACATTAGTACAAATGTGAGCCCCACATCTGGTATCTAATGCCCATGAGGTGGATATAGAAAGATTTATTTCAATAACAAAGATACCTGAAGTTGAAGGATTCTATTTGCTTTCAAGAAACAGTTTACAATCTCTCTTCTAGTGACCTTTCTATTTGTAGAAGAGACATATATCATCCTTATGAGGTTTTGTCTCAGCAGATGGAGGAGCTTCAGGCTGGGCATTGGTAGCAGTCTTACTGTGAGCTTTCTTGTTTTGCCCAGTTTTGCCTTGCCTTTAAACTTCCTCTTTTTACATTTTTCTACAACCATTACTGGCGTGGCCTTCTGAAGGGTTTGCTCAGTATTTTTCAGCATCCCATGAAGCTCAGGAATGCTCCTCTCCATGTTATGCATGTTGTAGTTCACCACAAAATCATTGTATTCATCAGGCAGTGAGGCCAAAATGATTTCAATGGCTAACTCTCTAGCAAGAGGCGCATTTAATCGCTCTAGAGTGTCAATATACCCTTTCATTTTGATTAAATACGTGCTTACTAATGAACCCTTCGCTATCTTGCACGAGATCAATACCTTGATTGTAACGAACCTTTCATTACGGGCTTGTTCATGAAACATTTTTGTCAGTGACTCATAAATCCGGAGTGCTTCCGAATTCATGAACTATTTTTGAAGCTCACCTGTCATAGACGCAAGCATCAAGCACGTCACATCGTCGGATTCACTTTTCAGTTTATCCTACGCACGCTGAACAGTAGCCAAGGCATTCTGTGGTGGTTCAAGTAAAGCAGTCTCTAAGACATGTAGTTTTCTTTCTTACTTGAGAACAATTCTCAAGTTTCTTTCCCAGTCTAAGAAGTTCGGTCCAACCAATTTGTCTTTATCCAAGATACTTCTTAGAGTGAAGTTTGAAACAACATTAGTGCTAGATGATGCCATTTTTACAAAGAATAAATGCAAAATATTAGGATGAGTTTTTAAAATCATTTTCCACAATAGCCAAAATTGAAATACCAAACAATTTTGTGTTGGTGCTAGATTGTGGGCCAAAAATCCACAGAGAACCAAACCCTAGTCTTGCTTTGGCAAGTATCGTAGGGATCAAGCCCTTTTGGTAGGCAACATTCAAATTACATCTTATGCAACTTAACACTTTCCAATTGCATCCCATGCAACTTTTCGGTGATAGGATGAACATTCCAAATGTTTGACAGCATCCTATCATTGCAAAACCAATCCTAGTCAACTTATCAGGTCAAACTAGGACCAATTTCCCTAAGTCAAACCATCCCTCAAAATATCACATCAGTAAATACCCAAACAGTTTTTCTACATAGTGGTAGTGAGTAAAGTTGGGCACCTATTATGTGACAACCCGTCTCAAGAAGAAAACCTGAGACCCTTGGGCTCTCCAAGTCCACAGACATTCGACGCTCTGGTGAGCCCCCAAGTATGGAAGCAATTTATAACTTAGGTTTTTAGGGATTTAGTTTGAACGGCTTAACATGTATTTCATTTTTCATCATTCACAAAATATAAAACATAAAACAAAAAATGCAATGAATTGGGCTCTAGTCTATTACAAGGCTTTTAAAACTTTGTCTTCATTTGGGCCTCCATTATTGGGCTCCAACTCCATGACTCCGTCTTGGCTTGTTGGAATTTCTTAGGCCTAATTTCTATTCTATTCTGTTACAATAAATTTTAATAGGCTCCCAGGCCCAATTAAATTAGCTCGCAGGCCCCAAATTAAAACAAAATAAATAAAGCTCAATTCATGCATGAAAAACACATAAAATGCAAATGCTTCATACAAGCCCATTTTAATTAAGCCAATCAATTTAAAAGATTGTGTAATTGAATATTTCCAAAATATTCTATACTATTAAAATAGATCGTGTCACAATCAATTTTAATCAATCTTTCCTTTTCTTGTTCAATCATTTGTGAAAAACGATGCATGAACATATCAAATATATATGCAAATATTTAAACCATTTAAATAAATCATACCATATTTGAAAGCATAAATAAAGAAATAAAATTAATTATTCTATTTATTATCTAATTATCCTAATCTTATTAAGATAATTGATTTAATATATTTTAAAATCTTAAAATCCAATTTTAACATTTTAAAACTAAAATCTAATAGATTTTATCTTAATTCCAAAATTAAAATTCAGAAAAAAATTTCCTAAAAAAATTTTGGGTCAATTTTGTAATTAACAGAAGTTCTGGGCTTAGGGTTCAAAGGAAAACAAAACTGCTGGGGATTGTTTCTAATTTTAAAAAGTTTAAAATTTTTTCTTGTTAGGGTTTTGGGATGTAGCAGGGGCATTTTTGTCATTTTAGCAATTTAGGGCTTCACCCCTCACCGCCGCAATCCCTTTCTTCTTCCCGACGAAAACGGCCATCTCCGATCATCTTCTTCGACGAAAAAAAAATTCTCCCGGTGAAGATGAAACACCAAAACATCAGCGGCTAGAGCCGACAACCATTGTGAGGAAGACCCGAGGGAACCCAGTCCCAATTCACTGGAGAAAATCAAGAAACAAAAAAGAAATTTTGGTGCCCATTTTTCCAATGAATGAATCCAGGAAACTAAAACCAAAATCCAAGACCATCCCGGCGTTCCCTGCCTTCCCGGTTAGAAACCCCAACAACTCTTTTTCGTTTCCTCGTTCGTTCTACTAAAGAACTCCAAAAGCTTCAAAAGCTTTTACCGGTGAACATAATCAAAAAAAAAAAAATTTCTGGCGAAATCCAAAAGAAAACCCAGAAGATTAAACCCACTTTAGAACCCCGATTTGTAAACCCAGTATGCCAGAAATGGTTTCCGAGAGCAAAGGGAGAAAACCCAAAAATTTTTAAGGTAAAAAACACGAAATCCAGTGACCCTTGGTTTTTGCGACGAAGATTCCAGCCAACGGAACTTTTTTGGCGGTTCTTCAAAATTCCCAGAATTTTAATTTTAATTATTTTCCAAAAAAAATTTCTTTTGCTTTCTAAAAGCATAGTTTTTTTCAATATTATTAAAACCAATTTTAATTAAAAATCCAATTACTTTTAATCAAAATCAATTTTAATTTTAATACTAAAATTAATTTTGAGCCTAACTCTGATACCACTGTTGGGATCGTAGGCATGAGTTTCAAAAAAAATTTACGCAGCGGATTCATGCCAATTCCAATTTTAGTGTTTTAATTATCCTACATTTAAAGCTTCTAAAGCTTACCCTCGTAGCGTAATCAATTACCGCGCCTGGATCCTTGTTTGATGTTGGTCCAAACCTTCTGCTCCGGTTACGTTTTTCACCACAAAAAATCCTTCCTTGAAGTATTCTCTACTTTCAAGCACGAAAGCCCTTTGCAGATTCGTTGCTAGTCATTTTGTGCCTACAGAGAGTTCTCGGGATTTTGTGTATTATTTTCTTGTTCTGATTTTTTCTGATTGAAATCATCTCTCTACTACAATAATATCCCTAGGATATTTGTAGAGTCAAAATTTCCAAAATCAGTATTGTAATCAATCAATTATTACATTACTGCTTTAATCAGATTCCAAATAAGTATTAGTACCAAATATTATTTTAATGATTCCAAATCAGCATTAAATAGTACTTTAATGATCTGGGTTATACA
This sequence comes from Knoxia roxburghii, assembly GCA_030378225.1. Taxonomy (NCBI): domain Eukaryota; kingdom Viridiplantae; phylum Streptophyta; class Magnoliopsida; order Gentianales; family Rubiaceae; genus Knoxia; species Knoxia roxburghii. Next base: position 33,826,015 of record CM059420.1, on the reverse strand, counting down.
CCAAGTCTATGGATCAACCCATGACAGATGGATCAGGCTGATGGGTTAAGAGTCTCAATTGCAATTAAGTCTCTTGATTTATCAACTCATCCCAATTGTTCCCAGGTAATTAATTAACTCTTAATTAATACCACAGAAATTTTCAATAATATTTGATTAAACTATTTAATTAAATCTTATTTATTTATATATAACAATTATACTTATTGTAGGCAAAAATACATTTTCTGCATCATCGAACTTTCTTATGTGCGATCATGTAGGTCCATTCTAAATTGGTAATGAATAACTTAATCTCATTGATTAATCCGTAAGTCATTAGTGGTCTCTAGCAAGACGTAATGACTACCCAATTCGGAATGGAGGGTCGAATGGTGATTCAACACAACCTTTCTGAGCAAAGTGTGTACGATCCTCTAGAATGATATCCCATTTAGCATAAGGCATGAAACCATCATCCTTATATAGCTAAACGTTTACTTGATCTCTTAGTGACACTGAATTTATCAAGCAAATGATAACGCTTATCATTCCTTGGGCACGGCCATGCACTTCTCAGTTCACTATCAAGTGGCTAAGATATCATCTCTCACTTAAGAGAGACTTGTAGTCTCATCACTTCACCTACATACCTTAGCATAACTCATAGTGTACCCAATCATACCCGTACTTGGCAACCTGTTACAGCCCCGTTAGGCGTATGTCAAAGCACACTACAATTCACCTAAGACCATGTAGTGATTTCTAGTCTAAGGATCCTTGTACGAGTACTACTCAAAAGAATCTCTCATGATCTAATCAATCCATGGAGTGTTTCTTTTGGCAGATCGATTTCATGAAGTTAAATATGTACAAGAATATTACTATCATGAAATTAACTCATCTTATTATAACATCAATCAAAACAAAAAATATCTATATATAGCCCTTAAAAGGGCATATACACCAACACTTAGACGTTCCTGGTTTGCAAAAGTCGATCACAGTGTACTGTGACAACAACAGTGCAGTAGCAAACTCGTAGGAACCACGAGCCCACAAGGCAAGTAAGTATATACAACACAAATACCACATGATACGAGATATCGTTAAGAGGAAAGACGTGGTTGTGACAAAGATAGCATCAAAAGATAACCTTGCATATCCATTCACGAAGACACTAACTGCAAAATTCTTTGAACCTCACGTGGAGGGCATGGGGATTAGATACTTTGCTGAGCCTTGACTGTTTTTCTAGTTATTAGTGTAGCTATATATTAATGTAGTTTTATACTTGAAGCACAACTTAAATATTAGTGGGAGATTGTTTGTTTAGAATACTAAAGCTTTGTTTGTATTAAAACTATTTCCCAGTTTATATATCGATTAAATGTTTTAGTTCAATTATTTTTATGTTTTACATATATTTTCCATTTATATTATGTGATTAGATGATGAGGTGTCTGGTGTGACACAGTATATCTCATCATTAGTTAAAAGACATAATATATAAATGAGGTTCGTAACTGAGACAGTTTTGGACACACTGTCAGTTTAAGTTATTATGTAATTCTGAAATTAGTTTGTCTAAACTAATTGAATTATACATATATACCCGGGGCATACTGAGCATGACCATTTTGGATTGAATTGTTTTATACTGATTTAATAGACTATTCAATCCTATTATTCTATCTCTAAATCCCTAGACTTGAGCAGGCATAAGGATTAGACATAGTGAACTTTAATCTGCCAAAGAGTGAGGTCACTTGAGGTTAATAGTCTCGGTAGGTTGGGTACGCGTGTTTGATTGCTTGGTGTGCTGTTATTTGTTGAAAGGAAACCATGTACCGGTGCGTCCGGGTTGATGGTGCTCCCGAGATGAGCTTGTTATGTTTATTATACTAAACCCGGTCGGTGAACTTATGTCCGGTATATCAAAAAGGTCGAGTGGTACTAATCTTGGATTATAAGAAGTTATTAATTAATTTATCATCAAATTAATAAGTTAACGAGCACTATATCTTTGATGTGGGGAGATTAAAGAATAATTAATTTAGTTGTTCCAGAAGCAATTCTGGTGTAGGATGGTAGTGCCATAATTAATCCGTTAGTGGTACGATTAATTATGTATTGGGTTAATTGATAATGTATAATTAATTATTTAATTAATTAATTCCAAATGGGCAATTAGTAATTGAAAAAGTAGGAATTAATTAATTAAATTTAAAGTTCAATTGAAATTAGGACATCCTAGAAATTACGAAATCTTATTGGATTTGGAATCTAATTAGATTTGGTAACTAATTGGATTTGAAAACTAATTAAGAAACCAAAACTCAATAGGAATACCAATCCTAAACCAACTTGGAGTCTCTCTTGTACCTCTATAAATGGACATAGAGAGTTGGCAATTAGAATACATAGTTCATAGTTTCATTGTTCAAGAAACTTTGAAAGAGAAATTTTGAGAGAAAAGATAGAGAGAGAAAAAATTATTCTCTCTCTTTGTGTGATTGCTGATTCTTTTGGTTCTTTGTTCATTGCCCACATAACGTATGAGCTTGTCTTGAGTCATACAAGAGAATCACCTAAGTACACACTTCAAGAGGTAATTCTTAAACTTCCGCTTTAATTAAGAATTTTACTGTTGCGTGATAAATCAAATAAGTAGAAGCTAAGATCCTGTGCAATGACGTTTCAAGCAAAGATTGGAATCGTAATAGTAATTGTGCTAGTACTTAGACCCGGTTAAGAGTTTCGATTCTGTAATGCAATGCACAAAAATAAATTTTTAACTGGGCTCGGGCGGATAATCTTTCAGCGTAAAACACAGAAAATGGCGCATCATTAAACATAAATAAGAGGAAAGAACCGTCTGAGACGAACCAAACATATCTTTGGCACCTTAGACTATGTCACATTAACCTTAGTAGGATTGAAAGGTTGGTCAATGATGGACCATTAAGTTCATTAGAGATTGACAACTATTCAACCTGCGAATCATGCTTGAAAGGTAAGATGACTAAGAGACCTTTTAAGGCTAAGGAGTATAGGGCCATTAAAGTGTTAGAGCTGGTTCATCTAACTTGTGTGGACCAATGACTACACAGGAGAAAGGAGGATATGAGTATTTTGTGACATTCATAGATGACTACTCAAGATATGGATACATTTACCTAATGTGCCATAAGTCTGAATGATTTGGTAAGTTCAATGAGTATTGGGCAGATGTGGAGAAACATCATGGTATCGGATCTCGTTGGAGAGTATCTCTTGGGCAAATTTTGAGAATACCTTGCAGATGTTGGAATTCAGTCTCAGTTATCTGCACCTGGCACACCCCAGCAGAATGGTGTAGCAGAACGGAGAGACAGAACTCTTAAGGAAATGGTTAGATCAATGATGAGTTATAGTGATTTGCCTATTTCATTTTGGTTTATGCCTTAGAAACAATAGCTTACATTCTAAATCTTGTACCATCTAAATCTGTACCTTCAACCCCTGTGGAGTTGTGGTCTGGGCGAAAATCCAGTGTCAGACACCTCAGAATTTAGGGTTGTTCAACACATGTGTTTAAGGCAAACGCGGGTAAGTTAGATGCAAGAACAGAAGTAATGTTGTTTGTAGGATATCCCAGAGGAATGAAAGGTGGTTTATTTTATAGTCCTAAAGATCAGAAGGTGGTAGTCAGTACTAACGCCAGATTCTTAAAAAAAGACTATATTCTAGATCACAAGCCCAGTAGTAAGATCATACTAGAGGAACTTAGGGAACAGTCTAAAACTTCATATATACCAGTACAAGTAGATAAACCACAGAATACTGCATAAGATATCACAGATAATGCATCTGCACAAGTGCTGCCTCATCATAGTTGGAGGGTTGTGAGACAACCCGAGAGGTACGTAGGCTTGGGAGAGTCATCAAACTTGGTCCAAGACGGTCACGAGCTAGATTCCATCAACTATAATGAGGCTCCCCGAGATAAAGATGTAGAATCTTTGCAAAAGGCAATGATATTTGAGATGGAGTCAATGGACTCTAATAAATTCTGGAAGCTTGGGGACCTGCCTGATGGTTTCAAACCCATTGGATGCAAGTGGGTCTATAAATGCAAGAACAGACCTGACGGAAAGGTTGAAACCTTTAAAGCTAAACTTGTGGCAAAAGGTATACTCAGAAAGAAGGTATTGATTATGAGGAAATATTCTCCTCGGTAGTTATGCTTAAGTCGATCCAGATTCTCCAGGCCATAGCTGCTCATTTAGATTATGAGATATGGTAGATGGATGTCAAGACAGCTTTCCTTAATGAAAGTCTTGAAGAAACTATCTTCATGCAGCAACCAGAAGGATTTATTGCAAAAGGCCAAGAGCATAAGGTTTGCAAGCTTAAGAGGTCAATCTACGAAATTAAGCAAGCATGCAGATCTTGAAACATCCAGTTTGATGAGGTAATCCAGTCCTAAGGATTTACTCAATGTCCGGATGAGCAATGTGTATACCGCAAGCATGACAGTAACGCCATGGTATTTCTTGTACTTTACGTAGATGACATTCTACTTATTGGCAACAGTACGAAAGTGTTATCTTGTCCAAACAGTTTGATATCAAAGACTTGGAAGAAGCTAGACATATCATTGGGATGAAGATCATTCGAGATTGTAGGAAATGTTCACTAACACTCTCTCAGGCTTCATACATAGATATTATTCTGGCTTGATTCAACATGCGAGACTTCAAGCAAGGTTTTCTACATTTCAGACACGGAGTGTATCTATCTAAAGAACAGTCTCCAAAGACTACTGAAGAGATAGAGGCCATGAAGACAATTCTATATGCTTCTGTAGTAAGAAGTCTCATGTATGCAATGTTGCGTACGAGACCTTATATTTGCTATGCGGTTGGCATGGTTAGTAGATATCAGAGTAACCCCAGAAAAGCTCATTGGGAAGCTATAAAATGCATCCTAAAGTATTTACGCAGAACGAAGGACCAAGTATTGGTCTATCAGGTGCCTGAGCTTATTCCTAGAGGTTACACAGATTCTGATTTCCAAAGCGATAGAGATAAGAGCAAGTCTACCTCTGGGTTTATTGTTTACTTTGGGAGGTGGAGCCATAATTTGGCAGAGTGTCAAGCAGAAATACATGGTGGACTTTATCATAGCAGCTGAATATGTCGCAGCATTAGAGGCAGCGAAAGAAGCTGTGTGGCTCAAGAACTTCCTGGTGGACTTAGACGTGATTCCTGAGTTACCGAGGTCAATCAAAGTATTCTGTGATAACAATGGTACAGTAGCCAACTCAAGAGAACCACGAGCAGTAAACACATAAAGTGCAAGTACCACCTAATACGAAAAATCATAAAAAGAGGAGACGTGGTTGTGACGAAGATAGCGTCAGCAGAGAACCTTACAGATCCGTTCACGAAAACATTGACTGCAAAATTCTTTGAGGCTCACGTGGAGGGCATGGGAATTAGATACTTAGCTGATCCATGACAGTTCTCTAATTATTAGTATAGTAGTAGATCTTTCGAATTTTTTAGGCAGTTTTTCTAAATTGCCGATTTATTGTACTTAAAAGCACAACTTTGAGTATTAGTGCGAGATTTTTAGTTTTGAATACTGAAAAGCTGAGCTTACATGAAAAACTATTTTTGAGTTATATCGATTAATTGTTTTAGTTAAAATCATATTATTTTTTACATATGTTGCCCACTTATATCAAGTGACTAGATGATGAGGTGTCTGGTGTGACATAGTAGATCTCATTGTTGGTTAAAGTCTTGATATATAAACCAGGCTCGTAACTGAGACAGTTTTGGTCAAACTGTTGGTTTAGGTTAATATATGTTTCTGAAATTAGTTGGTCTAGACTAATTGAATCATATAGAAATGCCCGGGGCATATTGAGCATGACCGTTGAGGATTGAATCAACTTGTACTGATCGTTAGTAGTTAAGTCGAACCTTGTATTCTATCTTTTAATCCCTAGATTTGAATAAGCATGAAGATTAGACGTAGTGTACTTTGATCTGCTAAAGAGTAAGGTCTCACTTGAGGCCAATAGATTTAGTAGTTGGGTCGTGTTTGATTGTTTGGTGTGTTGTTGCTTGTTCGAAAGAAAACCATGTACCGGTGCGTTCGGGTTGATTGTGCTCCCGAGATGAGCTCGTAATGTTTATTGTACTAAACTTGGCCAGTGGACTTATGTCCGATATAGTAAAAAGGTCGAGTGGTACTAGTCTCAGATAATAAGAAGCCGATTAATTAATTTATCAGTAAATTAGTACATCGACGAGTACTATATCTTTGATGTGGGGAGATTAATGAATAATTAATTTAGTTGTACTAAAAGCAATTCTGATTTAGATGGTAGTACCATAATTAATCCGTTAGTGGTATGATTAATTATGTATTGGTTAATTGGCAATGGTTGACTTAATTAATTAAGATATTAATTAATTCTTATGTCAGTTGGTTGTGAATCAGTCCAGGAACTGGATTAAGGATAAGTGAATTCTTGTATCAGTTGGATCTGAATCAGTCTAGGAGTAGGATTGATGTAAAACACAAACCCAATGGGAAGATCAATCATTTTCCAACTTGAGGTCTATCTTTTAGCTCTATAAATAGACATAGATGGTCAACAACACAACACACAATTCATAAGTTTCATAATTCAAGAAACTATAGAGAGAAGCTAGAAAGAGAAAAGTGGAGAGAGAAGGTCTAACCTCTCTCCTAAGTTTTTTTTTTTTTGTTCTAGTGCAATCGGGAATTACTAGGCGGCGGTGGCTTCAACCAGCAACTGCAGCGACAGGTTCCTGGTTTCTCTCACTGGCGCCGGATTCCAATTTCAACGGCGGCACGTGGAAGACGCGGCGATGACGCGCAGGAATCGCTAGGTTGCGACGGCTTAGGGTATTTCCCGGGCAGTTTCTGTGTAGTTATTTTTGCTGATTCGTTTGGTTCATTGGTTCATTGCCTACACAACGTACGAGCTGGTCTTAATTCATACAAGAGATTTTCTTGAGAACACGCTTCAAAGGTCAATTTTTTTCTTTTCGCTTTTAATTAGAATTTTTTTTGTTGTGTGTTAACAAATTGAATAAGGTAAAATTAAGATCCTGTGCAATGGGGTTTCAAAAGGGTTTGAATAGTATTGTACTAGTGTCCAAGCTTATGATTGATTTCCTATTCTGGAAGGCAATGCACGAAAGTGAAATTTTTTGATCGGGCCAAGGTGGATAATTCCTTTAGTAGACCTGTTACAAAGTCCGTGGTGATCAATTTCTATTTCTATTCCAGTACTCCTAAAGGTTGTAGTAATCCATTTGGTCTTTGGTGTTTTGCTTTTACCTGATGACAAACCATACAACTAGAAACAAATTGGGCAATATCTCTCTTCATATTGTCCCAACAATAGAGTTGCCTCAAATCCGGATACATTTTAGTACTACAGGGGTGGACTATGTATTTAGAGCAATGCGTTAAATATTCCTTTTTAATCCTGAATCTTGGGGTATATATAACTTTTTGTTATATCTTAGGATGCCATCATGTCCTAATGAATAACCTAGTAACTCACCTCGTTGAGCTTTCTCTCATCGCGGTTGTAAGGTTAGGTCCTTTTCTTATATCTCTTTAACTTGGGAAAGCATAATTGGCTGAACTGTAATACCCGTAAAGAATAACCCCTTCGATGTAACCTGAGGCTTCTATCTGTTACTAGTTGGGTTTCTCATACCATCAAACTTACTACTTGTAACTTTCTACTCAACACATCAGCGACCACATTTGCTTTTCCTGGATGGTAATGAAAACTGCAATCAAGCCTTAAAGAAACTCCACCAATCTTCGTTGTCTCACATTCAAATCATTCTGAGAGAAAAGATACTTAAGGTTCTTGTGGTCTGTATTGATGTAACCCTAAGTTACATCAATTTTCATAGCATTTTCTATAGAAGTTCATTAAAGTTAGATAGAGTTTTGATCACTCTTGTGTACTTTTCAAGCTTATAATATGTTTTGTTGGAAATGCAGGGAAATGTTTGGTTGTGTCACTTTTTCACCACAAATGAGGTCATAAAGTGCTGAAATGATGTAATTGGGCAAAATGGCCATTGCTGGAAGTAAATTAAGCATTTCAGATGGGCATTTGTGCCAAAAAAACTATTTTACCACTGCTGTTTAAGTTAATTGCAACCCTAGAATGTTGTAGTAGTATAAATTTTTGAGAGACAAATCCTGTTGGTAACTTTTTGCTTCGTTTTATTCCATCTTGGAGCCAAGTGCTCTACTCGTTCTTGAGGTATTCATTTGGATATGGCGATTCAACTTAGAACCATGCGGTTCTAAGCAGTTCATGGCGGTTTAATCCCAGATCTGGTGATCCTAGGTGGAATCAGTGCATTTGCACTTGTTGGAGCTGTTCTGTAGATCTTTTTCTTTAGCTTGGTGAGGCACTTCTGCTACTACGGGGTGACAGACCGTTGAAGCACAAGTGAACCGACTGAATCCTGTATGGTGTATGCTCCTATTGTGCAATATATCTAAATTCCTTTGATTTATTATGTATTGGTGCAATGGTTTTTTGGGGTTATCTGGGCTTGGCTGACTTTTGGCGATTTGGCTATTATACTACTGGAGATTGAATCTTGAGTAAACTTATTTTCTTGTTGGCGGATTCCTTTTTTGGGAATTGAATCTTGAGTAAGTTTATGATCTCGTTGGCGATTTCCTTGTGTAACATGAAAATTGGATCTTATCAGCCATTTAAGCCTAAGGTCTGAAAAGAAATAGTGAAACCAATGCATGATAAGTACTAGAAGACAGTGAAAGCGATTACACCACCGCTTAAACATCCATAAATTTATTTTCTAAATTTTATGTGTTTTTGTTTTATCAAACCAACTCCCTTTAAATCTCTGCATCTTGTATGTTTTCATTCTAATTAGATACATAAGTGTTCAAGTGTTCCCTGTGGATTCGATACCCTTCTTTACTACACGATAGGATTTGTAGTCCTTAAGTGTGCTAAAAGAAGGTTATTTATTAGTGTTGTTTTGAGCACATCACGTATAAACCTCAAATGTAACTCCATATAAGTAATGCTCCATTTCTTGAGCAAACACAACTGCTGCCAACTCTAAGTCATGTGTTGGATAGTTTTGTTTGTGAGGTTTTAACTTTCGAGAAGCATAATTAACTATATTGCCCCTCTGCATCAATACACATCCCAACCCTTCTTTGGATGTGTCGGTGTAGACTATAAATTCATATTAACCACAAGGCAACGTAAGGATTGGAGCTGTGATAAGACACTTATTCAATTCTTGGAAATTGTTTTCAACTGTGTCATTCCATTCAAACAGTACCCATTTCTGAGTAAGATGGGTTAACATGGCAGCTATTTTAGAAAAGACTGGTATAAACCTACGGTAGTATCCAGCTAAACCTAAGAAATTTTGGATTTCAGTCACACTTTCAGGCTATTTCCAATTTATAACAGCCTCCACCATAGATGGATCCATAACAATACCTTCCTTAGAAATTATATGACCCAAAAACGCCACCTTTTAAAGCTAAAATTCACATTTACTAACCTTTGAGAACTGTTTATTATCCTGCATGGTCTTTAGCACTCTTTAGCACTACCCTCAAATGGTTGGCAAGCTCCTCTCTTGTTTTAGAGTATACTAGGATGTTGTCAATGAAGATTATGTTAGTGTGAATACTGAAAGTTTTGCTTGTATGAACATTATATTCCAGTTATATCGATTGAGAATGTTTTAGTTAAATTGTTCGTGTTTATTTATTATTTATGAAGCCCCTTTATATCATATGACTAGATGATGAGGTGTTTGGTATGACACAGTAGATCTCATCATTGGTTAAAGTTATGATATATAAATAAAGCTCGTGACTGAGACAGTTTTGGACAAACTATCGGTTTAAGTCATTGTGTGTTTCTGAAATTGGTTTGTCTAAACTGATTGAAATATACAGACGCGCATGGTGCGTGTTGATCGGCACCGATTAGAATTGAATTAAATTGTACTGATTTTTAGTAGTTAATTCGAACCTAGTATTCAGTCTCTTAATCCCTAGACGAGGACAGGCATGATGATTGAGCATAATGTACTTTAATCTATCAAAGAGTGCGATCTCTTAAGGCCTATAGTCTCGGTAGGTTGGGTGCGCTTATTTAGTTGCTTGGTGTGTTGTCGCGAGTCAAAAGAAAATCGTGTACCGGTGCGTCCGGAGTGATGATGCTCTCGAGATGAGCTCAAAAGGTTTATTATACTAAACCCGGCCTGTGGGCTAGTGTTTGGTATAGTAAAAAGGTCAAGTGGTTCTAATCTCGGATGAGAAAAAGTCTATTAATTAATTTATCAATAAATTCGACGAGCATTAAATCTTTGACACGGGGAGATAGTTGAATTATTTAATTAGTGGATCCAGAAGTGTAGTTTCGGACTTGGATGGTAGTTCTATAATTATTCCGTTAGTGGTACGATTAATTATGTATTGAGTTAATTGACAAAGTTGATTTAATTAATCATTGGGTCAATTGGTTATTAATCAGTTCAGGAAGTGGATTGGAGTTAATAAAACACAAACCCAACAAGAAGATCAAACCCAAGCTTACTTGATGTCTCTCTTGTAACTCTATATAAGACACAAGAATCAGCCCAAAACAGACACAACAGTCATAACAGACAGCACACAAAACCTAGAGAGAGAAAGTAAGAGAGAGAGTCTGCATGAATTCCAGAGCTTGGCATTGGCAAGTTATTTGCGGCGGTATGGATGAGCTCTCGGTATGGATGAGCTCTTGGGCAGTGCGTGAGAATGCAGTAGCGGCAGCGGCGCATGGCTCACTGGTGACTTTTTCCGATGATTTTTTTCGGTGGCGAAAACAATTCGGAGGTGGCGGTTGGTTGCTGCGGCTCGGTTTTTGAGGATGGTTTATCTTGTGCTGGTTTTCTATCAGGGTTAGTTCAGAAACGTTCGGTAGATCATTGCCCACACAACGTCCGGACGGGTCTTTAAGAATACAAGCGAATTCTCAGGTTGACGCTTTAAAGGTCAATTCTTAATCTTCCGTTTTAATTTAAGTATTGTATTTTGTATGCGTGTCAAGTTGAATTAAAGTAATCCAAGATTCTGTATTATAGATTTATGAGAAATTTCAAATCAAAATGCACGAACCAAAATCTCTCTAGATGAAATCAGAATAGTACGAACGTGCTGTTGGGTTTGGTTGAAAGAATTCTAATCGGATTGCACGAATGAAATTTTTTGACCGGACCAGAATAAGCGTGAGAACTTTCAGATTACTACAAATTAGTCAAGGAAGCATCACCACAAAAGCATCACCACAAACTACAGGTGCGTTGATTAGGCCAAAAAGCATCACCACCAACTCATAGTGACCATATCTGGTATTAAATGCTATCTTAGAGAGATCCTCACTTCTAATTCAAAGCTGATAATAACCTTGTCGCAATTTAAACTTAGAAAAGACTTTGGCTCGTTATAGTTGATCAAATAATTCTTCAGTAAGTGGCAAAGGTACTTGTTTTTAACAGTGAGATTATTCAGCCCTCGGTAGTCTATACATAATCGCAAAGTTACATCTTTCTTCTTAACAAATCAAACAGGAGCTCCCCAAGGTGAAGTGTTGGGCTAAATAAAGCCTCTTAAAAGTAAGTCGTATAGCTGAAGCATTAGATCCTTCAGCTCAACTGGGGCCATGCGATAAGGTGATCTAAAGACAGGGGTAGACCCCGGTAACAACTCTATTATAAACTCAACATCCCTTTTTGGTGACAAGGATACTAATTCTTTAGGAAAAACATCAGGAAATTATTTTATAACTGGCACATCCTCAACTATTTGAAGGAAGCAGAACAAGCCCGGGCTAAATCGAAAATCTCACTTTCGGGCTATGCATTCCAGAATCGGAGACTTTTGACTCGGCTCAGGCTCAAATTCATTTCCCCTGAATAGATTTAGGCTTATACTAGTTCAATTTATTAAAACGACACTCAAAGATTAAATCTTTAACTAAAGCGGAATGATTAAAGATTATACCTTTGAAGCGAAGTCCTAAGCAATATAAAAAACCAAATCACCGGGAAAGTGAAATCCACTCAAAATCCCAAGGATAACTCCAAACAACCTCAAACTTGGGTGGGAAAGTAATTACGAGGTGGCTAAAGGCACTGGCGAAGAAATCTAAAGAAACTCACTTCAAGAAACTCGTAGATCTGAAAAAAAGATTTAGCCCGGGAACTTGTTCTAATCTAAAAACCCACACCGCCTCAATAAAACTTAGTGGGTAAGCTATTTGCTCGTAGATCTAGACTTTGGAAAACCAAAAGGAACGAGCCAAGGGATCAACACAACAAATAAATAAAGCCCACTACAAAAAACCACCAAAATCGCGCCTAAGAAAACAACCGCCGGTGACTAAGCTTTGGCCAGAAATAGGATCGGCGATCGGACCTCTCAAGGTGGCGTTCAAACTTCTGAGCAATAATCTTGGGCTTCTAGAATCGTGGGCTGAGTTTCTAGAAAAAAAAGATCGCAAACCGACTTCGAAAAAGAATTCTGAAGAAGGAAGAAAAAATTCTCTCTCTAGGCTTGTCTTTCTCACTCTAGGCATTTGCCTACAAAGGTTTCTAATGTCTTACTAAGTGCCTAACATTAGCTATTTATAGGGAGCTCCTTAGGAGACCTAGTGGGCTTTTGAGTTGGGCCTTAGTGTTTGACTTTCGTTGACCCCTTAGTCTTCCCTAGACTAGTCAACTCCAATCGAGCCTTTCGAATTAATTTCTTAACCCACTTCGTTAATTTAATTTAATCGAACCCTTAGGATTAATTAATTCAATATGAATTAATTTCTTAATCCACTTAGTTAATTAAATATTAATTAAACCTTTAGGATTAATTATTTCATTTTGTCGATTAGTCAAATGCATAATTAGTCGTACCACTAATAGACCAATTATGGAACTACCGCTCAAAAACAACTTTACATCATGCTAACTTTATTATTCTTCTATCTCCTCATATCAAAGATCTAGTGCTCGTCGGTTCATTAATTTACTGACAAATTAATTCACCGACTTCTTGGTATCCGAGATTAGTACCACTTGACTTTCTTATTATACCGGGCATAAAGTCCACCGGCCGAGTTTAGTATAATAAACCTTACGAGCTCATCTCGGGAGCATCATCAACCCGGCGAACCGGTACATGGATTCCTCCGACTAGCAACAGCACACAAAGAAACTAAACACCGCATACCCAACTTATCAAGATTTAGGTCTCAATTGACCGCACCTTTTGGCGAATCAAAGCATACGATATCTAACTCTCATGCCCGTCCCAATCTCGGGATTAAGAGATTAGAATACTATGATCGAATTAACTAAGCCGATTAGTACAAGTTAATTCAATCCAAACTGGTTGTGCTCAATATGCCCCAGGCATATTCATATGATTTAATTAGTCTAGACAAACTAATTTCTAAATCACACGATAACCAATACTGATAGTATGTTCAAACTATCTCAGTTACGAGCATTCTTTTTATATATCAATACTTTAACCAATAACGAGATCTACTGTGCTTTTCTACACCGTCGTTATCTAGTTCTATGATATAATGGAACAAATTTAATACTAAAACAAAATAATATGTCAACAGGGTATTAGTTTTTGATACACGTAAATAGCTTTCTAGTATTCAAAACTAACACTCTTACTTTCTCAACTGGAGAATTAATTAAGTAAGCTATATACCCCTGAGCCCCTTTTTTGTAAAAATTTTCTAGCGTGAAGTCCATAAATAAGACCAGATGAAACTGACCCCCCTTGATTTTGATTTCCATTACAGGCTTTCCATGCATACATAATTTCATTGTCCTAGCACAGCAATCAAGCTGGGCATGATACTTAGTTAACCAGTCCATCATAAGTATTATTTCATAACCCCAAATAGACAACGCAATCAGAACTGTAAGAAATCCTCTACCGTTAATTTTTATTTCACAATTAGGATATGCTACATCAGTCGCAAGTGTTTTATCATTGGTAGGGGTGTTAACCTCAAGTTTATAGGAAATCCTCTACCTTTAGTTTCTATTTCACAATTGTGCCATGCTATATCAGTCACAAGTGTTTTAACATTGATAGGGATACTAACCTCAATTATATAGGGTAAAGTTTTAACTTTAAATTCCATACTATGCATAAATTACAGGGTAACAAAAGAATGAGATGATCCAGGGTTAATCAACACTTTAGCAAGATGATTAAATACTGGGAGTGTACCTGCATAACCTCTGCAGATGGTGCCACCTCTTGTTCCACCATGTCATAAACTCTGTCTGGCACCTTAGGTTTGTTCCCCTTTCCAGTAGACGCTTTTGAAGAAGAATGGCCTACCAATGAAGGTGCTGGTGTTTGTTTTGAAGGGCACTCTTGAACCTGATGTACACTACTTCCATAGACCAAGCACCTTCGATGTTTCCTCTAGCAATCATTTTCCAAATGATTTGTTTTCTTGCAAAAATTACACACTGGGGAAAAAGATGGCCCTGCAGGCCCACGGTGCCCACTGTCTTTTCTTACCCCAAATATGATTTTCTAGCCTTTGGTTCAAAAAACCCTGCTGGGATTAAGAGTATTTCCCCTTAGCCTTGACCATTTCCCCTGTTTAGCTCGGTTAGTTACCTTTGTTTGTGTAAGCTCCTGCTGGATTTCTTTCACACGGTGGGCAGCATCAACCAGTTCAGTATAAGATCCAAAACTTGTTGACGCTAGAGAGTTATGCACCCGTACTTTTAATCCCTGATAGAAGTGGCGCCGGCGGTTATCATCTGTATCAACCATGTAGGGCACAAATTTGGACAGCCTGGTAAAAGTAGGTTCATAATCGGCCACTGCCATATTTTCTTGCTTCAGATTAATAAATTCAACTTCTCAGCATTCCCGTACCTTGATTAGGATGAACTTGTCACGAAACTCTTCAGTAAAATTATTCCAGGTTTGTGGGGTGGCTGCCAACTCCCATTTGCAAACAATAACTTTCCACCATTCTTGCGCCGGTCCATCAAATAAAAGGTGGCAAATGATATTTGGCGTTTCCCGTCATAATCAATAGCACCAAATACTTTCTATATTGTCTTAAACCACTGCTCTACTTCTTTGTCACTTGGTCCACCATTAAACCTGGGCGCATGGAACTTAAGAAACCACTATAGTGAAACGTATTTGCCTGGTTCAGGAAGGGCATCTGCACTACCAATCCCATAATCAATCAGAGGTGTTAGTCGCGCCTGCACTCGATCTACTAGTTTAACCACATTTTGCAGGGATGTGACTATCTGTGGGATGAAGTTTTCCGGGCCTGCAGCATGGTAGGATTCAGCCTCAGACTCCTCTGACCAGTTCTATGATTTGAGGTCCTTTCACAAAATCAGGGCATGCATATAAATCAAAGGTCAAGTAACGAATATCCTCAAATGGAAATTAACCTTTTAACCACCAAAAGGTTTCAATATAACCACAGTTCAATATTTTCCCTAGTTAAAGCTCTGATACCACTCTGTAACGCCCCAAACTAGACCCCCTGTCCAGTACAGGTTTCTAGTCGGACGTTGACCTGACTCATCACAGGACTCTATATAATGATGACAATTTAAGTGCAATCGCACCCAAAGTTTAATTGAAACGTATGGATATTATCATAAACTTTTAGGTACAACAATCCTGCAAGGATTACAAATACAAAGTGACACTAGAGACTTCAAAACCTTTATACAAACCTTAGAGTAGCACTATGAAACTCCAAATTATCACACTACTAATACATTTTCAAAAATCTCTTGCTACACATATAGCTGCTTCAATTTTTTCACCTGGAAAAGTATAATTTTAGGAAAATAGTGAGCTATTGCCCGTGAGGTTCTCAGTTAGTTATTTTTCTCCAAAACAAGAAACAATACATAGTTAAAACCAGCAACCGTAAGAATTCCCATGGCGAGGAAAATCACTATAGTAGGCAGTTATATGAGGAGAAATCATAGATGATACAATAAGACATAGCTCCATATCAATAGGAAAAAATGTCACCCCTAGAACTTGCAGTAAAATGTTCATACAACAATTACAAATCATTTAGTGTGGGAGATCTTACTCCGGACTACCTGTTCCCAAGGAGTGAGCATTCATCACTTACTGTACCAGTCCTTGCGTTATCCCACACAATCATCAGCCTCGCTCTCTAACAGTAAATAGTAAACAATGGTAGCTCGAGTCTGCCCTTACCACGACAGCCTTGTTCAACCACCCAAACCTGTTGCAGGCCTGGAGAACTTAGCCTATTCGTATCAAGTTTGGGGACCCTCATTGCAACAGTACACAACAGATAAAAGAGTACCCAAGTATCCATATACTCTACTGCAAACAACATACAATGACAAACACACACAAGCACAAAGATGATAAACCATAGGAGGACTACTCAATATGAATGCATCTATATATATGTATGTACATGCACAGTTGTATATATATCAGTATATACATACGTCATAGCACAAGGATGCATCCCAAAAATAGCGAGAACACTCACCGATCCTCAAGGTTTTGGATGGTCACCTTTGTCCAACAGAGGTCCTAAAACAAAGAAAATTCATGGTTAATAGCTCTAAGACTTAGGTTCTTTTTTTTTTTTTCTTTACATATTTATTTAACTAGTCTATATAATTTAATTTTTCTAGTCTTAAGCAAGGTGTAGATTTCAAGTTCTATCTCTTGAGCAAAAAAACATCCTTAGCTAAGGGATTCAAAGGTGACGAATGGTACATATTGAGCATGCAACCAAATCAACATTTCAGAATTGTAGGAAAACAAGCTATGAAATAAACAAAAGGGAAAGGATAAACTTCTCCGAGGTACTGCAACATTTTCCAACAACAAGAGGAGTTTAGAAAATCAGACTTCTCTAACAAAAAACTCAATAGAACATAAACACAGTGGAATAAGAGATGAACTTTCAAGATTTTCAGAATAGCTATAGATTTTAGAAAACTACTGCAGAATGCAGCTCTATTATTTGCTTTTTATTTTGGAAAATCTAGGAAGCCAAACTTGAATCTATTAATTTCAGAGTAAACATTATTAAAAAAGGTTTAAATCGAGCTATATTTTGCTTAAATCGGACAAGGAATGAGGGAGATAGGAATTTCTAAATTACAACAGTCACTTGAGATTTTTTGCGAAAAAATAGCAGTTTCAGCTCGGTTTCAGAGCTAATTTATGGAGGATTTACTAGTCCAAATGGAGAGACATAAAATTCTGCGTGATCCCTGTAAGGATAAGTTTAAAACAAGATATGGTTAAGATAAAACGGATAAAAAACGAGGGAGTTATAAAATTTTCAAGTTAGTATCTCTAACCAGTCATTTCAGAAATCCAGCAATGGCAATCCAACTTTAAGGATACTTTTTGAAAGATTTACAAGCCCAATTGGTGAGTTTCAAAATTCTAAATAATACTGGTAGAGAGAGGTTTGGAATAAGCCAAAGTTTGTCCAAATCGGACAGAGAACGAGTGAGACATATGGTTTCAAAATTTAACACTTGAACCTGAATTTTCTAAGGATTTTCTACACCATGCTATTCTTTTCAAGATCACTTTTAGAAGAATCCAACATTCCATTTCATATGATATCTAAACCATTTCAGACCTTAACAATCATGTCTTGATGCATAGAAAGAATTCACATAAAGATGATTAATAAATAAAATTTATATGTCTTTCAAAACAATCCTTTTAACTCATGTTGTTTAAGAGAATTCAGCCTTCTTAAACGTTTTGAAACTGATAGAGAGTTTTCATAAGACAGTTCTCAGTCATCTCAGCACTTTATATAAGTTATGGGGTTCATTTTCTAAGGATTGAAGCAATCAGTTAAGGTCCCTAAGGGTTTAAACCTTGCAAAAAGCACAACTAGAATTTTCCTTTCGCTTTTTGGTTCTAAATTAAGGCAAACAAATTTCAGGTTGATAAAGTGGGGTTTTCCATCTATCTTAAAACCACTAACCTATGTAATCATCTTATGCTTGTAAACAACAACTAAACCAAGCCAAAACCAAATGTTCTAAACCTTCCACACGACTCTCCTACCTCCAGCACAGTTTAAGAGTTCCACAAAAGCATTCGAAAATCCAAGAATTCACTCAAGAATTAATACTCAATAATTTATGGAGTTTTACAAAAAATAAAAAAATAGTGCTTTTACCTTATCTAGGTTAAGGAATGGAAGCAGGATGTCCACTGCTTCTCCAGCTATACCCCCAAATTGGTTGAGCCCTGGATTCTTCTCACGCTTCTATATGTCTCCCTCTCAGTCAAATTGTTCAGCTGCAGTTCATTCAAACCAAAATTCCCCCTCTGCCTTCCCTTTACAGCTAGCTATGGCGAAGAAAAGCTTAATTACAAACTGTATAAATGGAAAAAGAAAAAAGTAAAGAGAAGAAAATAGAAGAAAAGAATGGGAAAGTCGTTAGAGAGCAAAACAAAGGACACGACAAGGAAATTGGTGAAAAACATATGTTTATGGGTTTCTTAATCGGTATCTAAGCCTTTCTCTTTGCCTCCCATTTTTTTTAATTAACAGTAAGCATACAATACTCTCTATTACTCCCTCTATCCTGGATTTCTCCAAATTTTGACTCTCACCCACTCAACATAACTGTCTTTGCAATCATGCCCTTACAAATCCTATTATGCCTTGTTTAGATAGTAAGTGCTATTGCATAGAAAGTGTTATTTTCTATATTACCTTGTTAGTCCGAAGCGGGATCTTACATGTTATACCAATTGAAGTAATAGAAAGTGGAGGGAAATGTGTGTTCATTGATACAAACACCCTTAAGTTAACCCATGGAGTTTCAATATCAAATGAGGAAATGAGTTTGGGTAACAAGATGTTTTTAGTCAACAACATTCATGATCTAAAGGAAAAACATGAGCTTGAAGTATAGATCCAAGAAGATGTCAAAGAGATGAAGAAAGACAAGTCTATGATGTAAGAGATCTGTAGGTTAGAAAAGCTTGTTTAATGGGTTCTAATACTTGGGAAATGAGAAGAGTTTTGTACCATGCGTAGAGGAGAAGAAAAGTGAAAGACCTGGTGAAGTACTTGAGAGATGAATGAAAGGAGTTTAGTAATTCAACCCATTTGAGATCAAGTGTGAGTATAAAGAAATGTGAAGATGAGAAAAAGGAGTTATGCACACAAGGAGAGATTGTCAATGTTGGAGCTATTCTTGATAGCAAGGAAGAGCATGAAATCAAATCATCAGCAACATTTGAGGGAGAAGTGTGTGAGGAGCTTGTAAAAGATGATGAAGAAATCATGAAAAAACTAGAAGTTAAGTTTGAAGAAGACATCATTAAATAACATATGCACAAGTTGCGGATTGGTTGCAAATCAATGAGTGGGGTCAAGAACATGCAATGAATAAAATGCTCACTACACTCAAAAAGGGTTTGGACATAAGAAATTTGAAAATTTTCAATCATAGGACAATGGAAACGGTGAGAGAGAGATAATAAAAGTGCAAAATGAATTATTGTCAATAGAGATGAAATGCATGTATTAGTGTGATTGCTCAATAAGGTATATAGTGCAAGTCTAAGAGTGGTATTATAAATTGTTGAATTGTCGTCACTTTATTTTTAAATATAAGAATATGTATATATCCCTAAGGTATATAGTATAATTTTCCTTTGCAAGATGCTCCTAACACTTTCATAGAAAGAATCTTTTATCATTTAATATTATGACCCCTAAATGTTCATTGTTTCCCCCCTTAATCAATATTTTCTTCTAATGTGTCAAAGGACATTTTGCAATGTAGTTTTAGAACTACTATTTAATAACTGCATATTTATGGGTTTTAGCATTTTAGTCGATATTTTATATTTTTTTACATAATTTAGAACTTGTAGGGAAATTAAACCAAAACTAAGTGTTTGAAGGGGGTATGGGTTCCCATTTCACTGTTTGTTTTAGAGGGGGTATGAGTTTGAAACCTATATTCTATGGGTTTCATGAAACCCAACCCCCTAGTGGGTTTCATTCCCCATTCCCAGCCAATTCACTTTTTATTTGTTTTCCAAATGCTGCCCTTCGTTTCGTCTCCTTTGTTTTGGGTCTCGAATGAGAATCATCTCCTTCATTTCATTGCCCTTTGTTCCAAATATTTTCATTCGTTCTTCATTTTGGTTGGGTTGTTGGCGGTGAGAAGTGGAGAATGGAGAGGAATGATGATAGGGTGGTGCGGCTGTGAGAGAGAGACGGAGGAAGAGAAGAATTAGGGAAGAGGAAAGGAGAGCGACAAAAATTGGGGAAAAATAGTTCTGGCTATGAAAAAGGAAGAAGAAGAGCCTGGCGGTTTTGGGGGTGGCCGAATGAGGCAATCAGAAAAGAAGGGAGATCTCGATTGACGGTGCCGGGAGAGAAAAGGGAAGGGGAAAGGGGAGGCGGCTAGGTTTGGGAAAAGGAAGAGAGGAAGAGTAGCGATGCTGCGTGATAGGATTATGTAAGCATAGGCAGCTGCGTGATAGGATGATGTAAGCATAGGCAGTTACTATTAACTTTCACGTTTTACTATCTTTGAATAGAATTGGGATTAGTGCTTTAGTGCTTGAAAGAGAGGGATAAACCTATCTATCTTAGTTGTAATTATAAATTCCAGCAGAGAATTGCTCTGAAATAGCAAGTAAAAGTTTACTCATTCTCTTCTTAATCTGAATTCTTCTCGAGTTCTAAGATCAATTCGAATTGATCCTAGCATTTGATGCTCTCTTTGAGAGAAATGTCATCCCGTAAAGAACAGTCTGGGACTTCATCTTTTTCCCTGGAGGATACAGTGCATGATCTGCCTGAGATCGTGCAGGAAATACAACAGCAGACCTAAGAACAGAAACTGAACACCGACATAAAAAAAAAAAAAAAAATCGTCGACATTCAAGCTGTCACCAATATCGTTGGTGCCTTACATATATGCACTATAGCCCTCCCATGGATCCACCACCATTTCGTCCGAACCAAGCTGAATCCAGTAATCATCCACAACAACCCAGTTCTCCACTTTCAAGCATTAAACCTCCCGAAATCCATCTAAATACCTTTGATGGCACCAACCCTCTTGATGGTTGTTTCAGGCAGCGCAGTATTTTGAATTTTATCAGATACTACCCAATCAACGTCCACCCTTAATATCATTCCACCTGTAAGGCAATGCCCTCAGTTGGTTTAAGTGGATGCATTCTAATCGCCTGCTCTCCAACTGGGAAGTTTTTGTACACGCTCTGCAAGTGCATTTTAGACCATCCCGATACAAGAATCCTCAAGCGACTCTATTCAAACTCAAACAACAAGGAGCAATATCAGAATATCAAGGTAGAATTTGAAATGTTAAGCAACTGTTTGGTGGGGTTACGGGCGAATGCCATATTGGATTGCTTCGTCTCCGTACTCAAAACCAAAATTCAGAGGGAGTTAGTCCATCATCACCCGGGACCAATCACTGAAGCTATTGGATTGGCAAAACTGGTAGAAGCCAAGCAAATAGACGGCCATCCCAAGAGTTTCCCTCAAAGTCAGGCTTTCTCTTCCGGAGGAATTTCAGCCACTGCTACGAATTCGTCTGCAATACTGACGAACAGAACGCTTCTTCCAGCATCTCTTCCGACGCCATCGACGTCGCTCCTCCCAGCACCAGACCGGGAGCGACAACAACCTCCAATCCGCCGACTGTCACCTATGAAAATTCAACAGAGGCGATCAAATGGGCTCTATTTCAATTGTGATGAGAAATTCATCCCGAGACATCGCAGTAAGATGGCTTAATTTTTGGCACTCATCGCACCAGCCAATTTCCAGGAATTAACAGCAGAACAAATTGGGGAAGAAATACCTTTCGAACTGACGCCAGCCTCCGGCGAACCTCTAGATCCGTTAGAGCCTCTGCTTCATCAGTGACTCTCGGATTCTCGGCCACTTCGATCCGCCACGCCACCAATACCTCATCGGTTGGTTCTCTCTTTCCGGCAGTGATGATACATAAGAAGAGGCCGATCTCGTTCGCTCTGTTTTTTCTGAACTGGTTCACTCCTACGACTTTGCGGACAAGGTCGCTCTTGATTGGGAGGGTAATGATAGGATGACGTAAGCACAGGCAGTTACTATCTAACTCTCAAGTTTTACTATCTTTTAGTAGAAGTGAGATTAGTGTTTTAGTGCTTGGAAGATAGTGATAAACTTATCTTTCTTAGTTATCTTAGTTGTAATTATAAATTCTAGCAGAGAATTACTCTAAAACAACAAGTAAAAGTTTATTCATACTCTTCTTAATCGGAATTCTTCTGAAGTTTTGAAATCAACTCGGATCGATCCTAACACTGTGAGAGAGAGAAGGGAATGGGGGAAATGACTAGGGTTTGGGATAAGGAAAAGATGAAGGATAGCAATGGTGCGGGAAGAGAGAAGGGACGGGGAAAGGGGAGAGACGATTAGAGTTTGGAAGAGAAGAGAGAAATGTTTTTTTTTTTTTTTTCAATTTATCTAAGGGCAAAATAGACATTGAACAATAATATTAAGAATAAAATAAATATTTTACACAATTCTAACCCCAAACTGCCTTATTGGATTCACAAAACTCATACCGATTCCGATTTTGATTTTCAACTGTCTTACCAAACGGTCCCCCTAAAACTAAAACCAAATAGTAACTTAAATGATTTTAAATATATTCTTTGATTATTCTATTATTATTTCAGCTTTTTCTAGTTTAAAAATTGACCTTTTTCAATCATAATCGTTAATTTTGGTGCCATGATAAGTTTTTATTACAACTATCATATATATATATAATGAATTATATTCTTTGAAAAAATAGATTAAAAAATTATAGTCACTTTTGTATGTGATTCATAATAAAATTTTACTTTGGATGTGATTGCTCATAATATTGCAAGTTATGTGAAATATAATGAAATTGTTGAATAATACTGGTATAATGTGTCAAATTTTCTGAATCATCTATTGTTAGACAGTTTTCCAGTTAATCTATAAAACGGAAATTTTCACTAAATTTTTTTTTTTAAACTTTGGATGTTGACCTAATGCCTTCGCAGTGCATTGGATTTGGAATCGGACATGTTAGAAGCATTTGACATGGAATTCATACAATACCTTTTAACAAATTGAACCAAAAAAAATGTTCCTTCCAATATTTTTCACGTAGAAAATTTTTGGAATCCTATATTAGTAGAAATGTCAAAATAAAATACTTGAATGAGTTTTTTTTGTTTTTAAATAACTTTTTTTAAAAGATATTTAGAGATGGTTTGGCAGTGATTAAACAAGAAAAGTAATACTTAAAATGAATTTTTACTTCTATAATTAAAAGAATACACTCCCAACATCCCACAACGAATCATACACAGTCAATAGATGTGGACGTCAAAGGACAATTAAATACAGTTAAATGAACCTAATTAAAACCGCTCTTCTATCTTTTCCGAATTAATTTAATACATTTGATAAAACTCTAATCATATTTCTTTCCAGTTGTTTTATTTTAATTATCTATCTGTGTTATTATTATGTAAGAGACAGAACGAAAGATATATAAAAAAAGGAAAAAAAAAGAGTGAGAATTAAATAAGCAGCAATATTAGTTTTAAAACAAAATTCAGGAGTCACTTTTGCCTACTCTCAGTCTCTATATTTTGTTTTCTTTTGAAAATTTCTTGGAATTTTTGTGTGTGTTTTGGTGCTTCTTGTCTATTGGCTAATCAAGTTGAAGTTTTTGGGTTTGGTGGTATCTTCTCTGTAAGTTCTGTGTTTTTTTTTTTTGGTGGTTCTTATATGTGTTTTTCCTGCTTCTTCTCACACTCTCAACTTAAATGTCTTCTGGGTTCGGCTTACTTCTTGATAAATTCTTCTTGTATTCTTGTACATAGGTGGCTTTTGGTTTGTGTGCTTCTTTACGCGCTAAAGTGTGTATCTTTGTGTGTGTTTAATTTATTTTGTTTCATGGTTGAATTTTGTTTGTTTGAAGGATTATTTTGGTTGGTTGGTTTGGGAACATGCAAGTTTAGTTCTTAGTCCTTTCTGAATTTGCATTTGTTTGGCTGTTCTTTTTTTTTTTTAGGGAATTTTCGTTGGGGTCTTGGAGACGGAATGGTTACTAAACTGTAATTTTGCTGTCAACTAGTGCTCGTCTTTTGGTATATTTTCTGTTTTAGCTGGTTCGATTGTGATGGTTTTGATTTTGATGAGTTCCCCCCTAACTCTTTCTGCCCTGCTGTTTGGTTTATGAGCAAAGGGACTATTTTTTTTATTGAATAGTCAACCTCTGGCAGGTCTATAACAAGATCTTTGGCGGTGTTTGTGAAAATTGTTTGGATGATGAAGTATTGCTCATGCTATAGTAAACTCTTTATTTTGTAGGAATTTGGAAGAGGTGGTGGCGTAAGATCCTTATTCATGATCCAATGCTGATATAGCAAACAGTCTGAAGGAACAGATAAGAAGAAGAACTCAAACAAGAGGTTCATTTACTAAGATAAACTAAGGATAGTGCCCCTTTTCTATTTCATGGATGAAATTTGAGTCAGAAAGATAATTTCTCTTGCTTAGTTAGCCTTATGGTGGAAGACACTAGAATCTCTTACCCAGTGTTGCATGCGTTTGTATTTGTGTGTGTGTGTGTGTGTCTGAGAGAGAGAGAGAGAGAGAGAGAGAGTGATTAATGAGGCAATGTTTTTGGTGTTTATCTTCACATTTTATTTGCTGAAGAAGTTAGAGCTTATATGTATATAATTGAGTTTACCCCATTCTTATTTCTCTCATGATGCTTAGAATCATAGGTGGATCTAAATGGTTCTATTTATTTAATAAAATCTCAATGGATGAAAGCTATTTGGAACTTCTTCTGTATTGGACGATTTTGGCATGCCAGATGGTTCTCTATTTTGGAAAATTAGGTTTCCCTTTTTAGGCATGAACCATTGACTTTCCTTTTGCTATTGACTTTAGTTTCATTTGGGTTCAGTTTATGGGCCTGTTTCTTTCCAATATGGCTCTTTGCTTGAAGTAGTATGTGACTATGCTGTTGCATTATCAGTTGCAAATAATCATATATTTTTTTTTGCTTTGAGGTGGCATTTATTATTATCAGCTTGTATGTATGTTATTGTCGATCTGTCAAGCCTACAAAAACATTTGCTTGTCACGCCCAGTTGTCAGCTGCTGCGATTGCCACGTTCTACACTTAAATGGCTTTGGTGTCGCCATCATAGTTTATTTTAATGCATCACGACAATAGAAGCCGCTGCCACTAATATGAACAAATAGATATGTAGTACCCCATGAAAGATCTGAGTTCATCTGGAGTCTAGTTAACGCATGGTAGTAAACCATCTTGATTTGATTTGTTGCTTGAGAAAAAGAAATGAGAATGTCATGGTTGCTTCTAATTCATTCCAGTTTTTTGCCTACTTTAGGTCCTTGAAATATTTAATTGATGAATGCAACTGATAAGATGGATGCTGATGCCTGGATGATCTTTTCCGGATCCAACTCCTACCATGCCTCAAACGATGTGACCCTTTTTTCAACTTCATTGCCTGTGCTTCCTGCCCAGAAATGTATGCATGTCTGCTCTTTAAAGTTTACTTGTTAAAAGATTGTTTTAGATGAATGCTTATTATTCTATTGGATACGTGTAAATACAGTAAATCTGAAAGATGCTGAACAAGGTCATCAAACCATTCATGATGTCTCTTCCAGCTTGAAGAAAATGCACTCTCCAGATTGGGAGGCTAATGATGCATTTGAAATTGATGAAAATCATGCCATTGGAAGCTTGCTTCCTGATGATGAAGATGAACTTCTAGCTGGGATAATGGATGGTTTCAGTCTTGGTGCGCAGCTTCATCATGTGGATGATGTAGAGGACTTCGATCTTTTTGGCAGTGGTGGTGGATTGGAGTTGGAATCTGATTCTCATGAGAATTTAACTCCGGGTGCCTCAAGTGCTGGTCCCTCTGATGGTGGTAATGGAATGGCTCATTTTGGACCAACTAATGGCATGGGAACTGTTGCTGGAGAACATCCACTTGGAGAGCACCCTTCCAGAACACTGTTTGTACGTAATATCAATAGTAATGTTGAGGATTCAGAGCTCAGAAGTCTCTTTGAGGTATTTCCTTGCAGTTGGGGACTTGTTCTCTTTTCTGATGTTTATTATATGTTTCCGCCTCTTATTGGTTTGTCTTGTCCTATGTCATTTTCATTGCCTTTGTAGCATGCGTGCTAAATCAGACGGAAGAGTTCTGTTCTTGGGGTGTGGCTCTGTTATATCTCTATGTACACCCAAAAAATGTGGTTTTGGAGTAAAAGTTTCATTTCCATAAACTTTGAAATGGAAATATAAAGTTGTGGCTTTTGAATCAATTGAAATATGTGCATTGGGAGACTATTCTGTTTTTGCCTATTACATGCTGAGAGGTGGGATTGATTTATTGGGGCCTCTTAAATCATCAGTTTTTTCGGTATTTTTTCAACTGACCAGGCTTGCATGTAAGATCACTGTCTTTGATATGTAGGAAGTTATATGTCTGTTCTAGAGAAGGATGCTTCTTTACTTGATGTAAAATTCGGGATTGTCAGTGTCTTCGTATTTGTACTTACTCATATAGTTTTGGAGCATATGTTCTTCATTCCACAATCGGGTACATGATAAGTCTGATTACTGCGATTAAATTGTACTTGATGAAGCTAACAAACTATCTCACTAGTTCTTCCTGGTTTGATATGGTCTCGAAATTTTAGCCACTTAACTCTGGGACTGTGTTCTGAAGATTTACTAATCTGGTTATGTGGAGTCCCCTTTTGTTTTTCTTAAGTTCCTCGTTTGCAAAGCTGAAAGGATCTTTTGCAGCTGGATTAATGATGAGAATATGACATGCTTATTTGATATATACTCTCTTGCATTTAATGCTCAATTATGTTGTTACTCCTTTTGGTTACTTGGATTTTAGCCTTACGGAGCTATCAGATCTATGTATACTGCTTGCAAACATCGGGGCTTTGTGATGATATCTTACTACGACATCCGTGCTGCACGGAATGCTAAGCGGTTGTTACAAAATAAGCTCTTGGGACGGAGAAAACTGGACATTCATTTTTCCATACCAAAGGTTACATGCAAACCTTTTGTTAATGCCTAGTCAAAGTTTGCTATTTCCTGAAGTACATTTCTTGACTTGACTCTCTCTCTCTCTCTCTCTCTCTCCCCCCCTCCCCATCCTCCCCACACACGTACATGCATCCTGATCAGGATAATCCATCAGACAAGGATCTTAACCAAGGTACTTTGGTAGTGTTTAATTTGGATCCATCTGTGTCAAATGATGATCTCAAGCTAATATTTGGGGCTTATGGTCAGGTGAAAGAGG
Organism: Knoxia roxburghii; assembly: GCA_030378225.1. Taxonomy (NCBI): domain Eukaryota; kingdom Viridiplantae; phylum Streptophyta; class Magnoliopsida; order Gentianales; family Rubiaceae; genus Knoxia; species Knoxia roxburghii. The sequence goes on along the minus strand of CM059420.1, from coordinate 33,798,466 downwards.
TGAGAGATGTCTCTTCTTTGCCTTATTTGGTTGTCGCTTTCCTTAGGCAATCTGTTCATTTTCAAACATGTAATTTTTGCTTTTCCACAAGCAGATCAGGGAAACACCTCACAAGAAACATCATAAATTTGTAGAATATTATGATATTAGAGATGCTGAAGATGCTCTAAGATCCTTGAATAGGAGTGACATTGCTGGAAAACGCATAAAGCTTGAGCCTAGCCGTCCTGGGGGAGCAAGGCGAAAGTATGTTTTCCTGATAACCTTCTATGAACTTTGAGGTTTTCTTTGGTTTCTTGAACAGAAAACGAACTATTCTTTGCCTTTTTCTTTGTTTTAGCCTTGCCATACTGAGCTCCTTCTTGTCACCTTGATTCTGGCTGTGTAAGTGCTATATGCTTTCTTAGACTGGAACAGAATGAGCATGAATGGATACAATATAATCTATCTCTGTGCATCCATTTGTTGTAGAACTATAATTTCTTGCATCCAAATCATGGAGGTTATCATCCTGTGTCTTCCCTTAGCTGATATCTTTTTTATCCTCCTGTATGAATTTGATTTTGCTAATAATTTGTTTTACACTCTGGTTTTCCCTTGTTGCTCCTCCATTTCACTGAACTTTTGTACATCAGTTTTAAGTTGGATCACCTCAAGCTCATAAGTTGATAAATGAATTATAGAGCTTTAGCACCCTTTTTTTGTTTGGATCAGTGCCATTTAACATGTTTGCAAGATCATCAGTTATAATGGTCTCGAACAATTTAATCTGCAGTTGTTGAGTGTCATTTCCTACACTCGATTGATTCCTTCAAGCTTTTACCTTTTACTGTCTGCCAGTCTTATGTTGCACACGAGTCAAGACAGTGAACAAGATGAACCTCGAAGGTTTCGTCATCAAGTGCGTTCCTCAATAGGCAATTCCCCCCCAGGTGAGGCCTTTCAAGACACTTTTTCCTGCACAACATAGTGCATTTGTTCTTCATGCTTGTAAGTCCTTTCAATTGTTAGCGAATTTGCAGAGATGGTGTGACTCCCATATTTTGTACAGGTAACTGGACACAGTTGGGAAGCCCTGTGGAATGTGGTCCTCTGCAGAGTCTCAGTAGATCTCCTAGTTTTAGATCTCCGACAACGAGCAACAATCTTTACGGTTTAGCTTCCATTCTGGATCCTCAAATCTCAAACTCTCCAAGAGTTGCCCCAGTTGGCAAGGATTCTCTGAACAGCCTAATGTACCCTATATTTACCAACAGAAATCCAAATCGTGAAGAAGCTTTTCTACAGTCTCTTTCTTTTCCTGAACAAAACTCAAACCTGTATTCAGGAACTGCATCTTCTTTTGATGCTTCAAGTTCAAATGGTTCAGTTTTTGAAACTTTGTCTGGATCTCAATTCCTTTGGAGAAGTCCAAAGCTCTACTCTGACCCTGGTAATTTTCCTATTCCGAGAGGGGGATTTGTTGAGCATCATTTCACTACTAATGGCCAAAACCACGGCTTCACATTCGCCAATCATGGACCATTATTTGGTTCATCTCATGGCCACCACCAGGATCATCATCATTCTGGATCTGCTCCATCTGGTTTTCCTTTCCAAAGGCACTTTGGTTATTGTCAAGAGCCTCCAGGGACTTTGATAAAAACTAGTTTTGATGGTTTGGGTTATACTCATAATGACAAAAACTCAATGGTGAATTTGAGGGGTTGTGGCAGTGTTTCTATTTCAGGAAACTTGTCTGAAAGTGGTTCTCCTGGTTTTGGCTTGTTACCTTCTCTTGGATTTCGTCCTTTGGTTTTAGGAAATGGTCATTTCTCTGGGAATGATGTTGACACCATTGGGAACCAGATGGACAATACCAATCAATTTCAGCTAGACCTACATAAAATTGGAAGTGGTGAAGACACTCGATCAACATTGATGATTAAAAATATTCCAAACAAGTAAAGCTTGGCCTTGCTATATTTCATCTTAGAAGAATGTAGTGCAATAGTTGCATGAATATTTTAACTTGTGATTTTTGTCCAGGTACACCTCAAAGATGCTGTTGGCTGCTATTGATGAAAATCACAGGGGGACTTATGACTTTCTCTATTTGCCTATTGATTTTAAAGTAATTTGGCACAAGCATTTTCAGTGCTCATTGTAGTTTTCTTGGCCTTTTTTTCTTTTATCTGAGAATCTCTTGTTTGTATTTGCAGAATAAATGTAATGTCGGCTACGCATTCATCAACATGTTGTCGCCATCGTGCATTATTCCATTTTATGTGGTTTGTATCTGATGCTATCTCTAAACATTTGAGTTAGGTAGGGATGAACTATGACATGGTTTTCTTCTAATGTTGCCATTCTTGTACAGGAGTTTAATGGGAAAAGGTGGGAGAAGTTCAATAGTGAGAAATTGGCTTCTTTAGCTTACGCTCGAATTCAGGGAAAGGCTGCCTTGGTTTCCCACTTCCAAAATTCAAGTTTAATGAATGAAGATAAACGGTGTTGGCCTATTGTTTTGAACTCAGGAAGCTCAGGATCTGCTAATAACCAGGTAAAATGGTTAAATCCCTTTGTTGATAGTTTGAATTGAATTATGATTTTGAGTTGTCGTGGGTGAAGGAATACAGAAAAACTGATGATTGACATGCATTGTATATTGGTTTCCTCAGGAGCAACTTCATTCCAACATGTTGCACACCCAAGTTTGGGGATCATATAGCTTGGAACCCAGAGAGTCTGTTGAAATCTCGGCAGAAAATGCTGGTTACGCGCGGAGCTAGGAGGTGGATGAATGGTTACATCCCCTGTTAAAGTGTGAAATTTTGGCTTGATCAGACGTTTGGTACATAAATTTGGCACTCTTTTGGCCTCCTTGTGGATTGGATGGTGAAAGGGGATTTTTTGTTGGAAGTTGAGATTGAAAGTTCAATCTCTTGTAGGAAAGTTATTAGGACTCGTTGGGTAAAGAAAAGCCCTGTGATTTGTAAATGCTGCTGCATTGAATTACACAAGTGTATGCAAGGAATTAAAGCTTTTCTACTCCGACTTGTACATAATTTGCTTTCTAGATTTTCAAATTTCATTTATTTCTAAATATAGTAATAGGTATATAGTATAATTCGCCTCTTTCCCGTTCTTTCTTTTCTCCCCCACACAACACTTGGTCATTTTCACTTGTCTTAAATTATAAGCCTGCTTCTGCCAAAGCCTATTACTAGGTGAGTAGCAAAAGAGATTCTAGATTTGTCAAAATGCAAAGCACATACAATATTCATAACAGTTTGAATGCTCCTATCTTCTCCAACTTATATACACTACTTCAAACTTGATTTTATTCCTATATGATCCATTTCTCATCAATATCATTGTTGTTACATTAATACTGCACTACGCAACTATTGAAAGATAAATTAGGATCCGAAAATCCCAGGGTAAATTTTACAACTTAAATAATCATAATTCCTATCTAATTCCATTCAAATTATCAAAATTTGTAAAAGGCTGAATTGGTATTTTGGTCCTTTATAAATGGGGGTGTTTCTGTTTTGGTCCCAAATAAAATTACGATTGCTGATTTGGTCCCTTATCAATTTTTTATTAGCGTTTTTAGTCCCTTTTTGTGAAAAAGTTTAGAAGATTACGGATTAACTCATTTGATCGCTAGTCAAATCTAATTTTTTCTTCAAAATGATTTATACCATGATGTTTTCAATCCATTTTATGACTCAGTTCCTCATGAATGTTCAACCCATTTAAGGTTTCGGCTGTTATTTCGGATTGTGAGTTGATCTAAATGGGTTGAACATTCATGAAGAACAGAGTCATAAAATGGATTGAAAACATCATGGTATAAATCATTTTGAAGAAAAAATTAGGTTTGACTAGCGATCAAATGAGTTAATCCGTAATCTTCTAAACTTTTTCACAAAAAGGGACTAAAAACGCTAATAAAAAATTGATAAGGGACAAAAACAGCAATCGTAATTTTATTTGGGACCAAAACAGAAACATCCCCATTTATAAAGGACCAAAATATCAATTCAGCCTTTGTAAAACTAGATAAACCTTGTCGGAGGAGACTTCGATCTCCAGATAGTTTTGGCTAGCCGCTGCTTATTTATTAATCCTCAACTTAATGTCTAAGCACTGTTTTGAACTATTTATATTATTTTTTAACAAGGAGATTTTAATATCCAATAAAATCATTTTTGTATTAAAATATAAATTTTTTTGTTTTTGACTGAATTGAATTGAAAATTGTCATCTCGTTATCTCATCTCATATAAATTTTTTTGTTTTTGACTGAACTTGAGTGGCTATTTGATATGACTGTGTCCGACTACTACTATTACTAGCTTTCGGGTTGTGAACTAATTGTTATTCTTACTGTCACTAACACTTCAGACGATGAAACAACAAAAAGTCTAAAAGTTGTCTGGTGGGTTATTGACTGTGTAGTGGAGCTAAATGCCGTCTAAAAGTCGGGGCGTCTTTTGATTGTGACAAAATAATAAAAAATGCTGCAATTTGTGTGAACAAGCCTGTGCGCTCAGCCACTTTTGTTTTATTTATACAACTTCTACTATCCTTATTTTGTTACAATTCCATAATTAAAGTATTTCTAAATACTAACTAATCTATTTACTCAATTTTCTAATTCACATAATTTCCTATTTTACATAAACAACACTCTCCTCAAGTTGGAGCATGCGGATTTCGAATGCCCAACTTGCCAAGAAAGAACTCAAACTGTTGCTTGCCCAACGCCTTGGTAAAGATGTCTGCTAATTGAATCTGAGAGGTAATATAAGAGGCAGAAATAAGACCTTGAATAAGTGCATCTCGCACAAAATGACAATCCAACTCAATGCGTTTTGTGCGCTTAAAAAATAGAGGATTCGCAGCAATATGCAGAGCATATTAACTATCACAGAAAAGCTGCATTGGTTGAGGGTGCGCCACACCAAGGCTGGAGAGGAGCCCTTTTAACCACTCTAATTCACACACTGTAGAGGCCATGACACAATACTCGGCCTCAGCAGAAGAATGGGCCACGGTGTGCTACTTCTTAGTACACCAATACACTAGAGAGATTGACCAAGTTGAATGTACCAGGCAGAAAGAGAAAAAAATTTCAAATCACAATCACCATGCAAAACAATCCCCAGAGCCGTTTTGGACATTTTCGAGACCCCAATCAAAACAGAAAATGTGGGCCCTATAAATAGGAAAATATGTTGTTAATATTTTTTTCAAATAAAAATTCATTAATTACCTCAATAATAAAATTATATTACTATAATCAACTCAAAATAACAAAAAAAAAAAAATTCATTGTAGCCCCATTTATCGAAGAAAAAAATTAAATAAATATTTTTAAACACTTTGACATCAATATGCTTCCTCACAAGTCACAATGTATCATTTGAACATTTTCGTCCTCCGTGCATTCTTTGAATCAAATTCATCAATCAAATTTTCACAGGCAAATTCTCCGAAATGTCATTCTCAATAGCCAATAAAGCAAGTCCATTAAGCCTTTCCTGTGACATAGAACTACGCAAGTAAGACTTGAGCAATTTTAACTTTGAAAAACTTCTCTCGGCTGTTGCAACTATCACGAGAATGGTTAACAATATTCTATAAGAAATATTTGTATTAGGAAAGCAATCAACACGCTTCAAAAGCTTTAAAATATCAAGAGCCCCCAACTTTTCTTTTCATAAATACTCTTGAAATAATTTTAACTCCATATGCAAGTCATAACCATGAATATCACATTTGAAAACTGAAAAACAAACAAATAGGCCTAACAACATGAAATGGTTTAGGCAATAATCACGTGGACCAATTTAAACAAATGTCCATTTAGTTTTGTCTCTAAAGACGGCTCATGAATGCTTTCCTTTATAAATCTCTTCAATCTTTAGGGCCCATGAAATGGTTTATGCTTTCCTTTATTTAGTTATTATTTTTTTATATATACTAAAACTATATAATATATAATTATGGGCCCCACAAAAATGGGGGACCCAAGCAATGACATACATTGCTTCCCTTGAGAACCGGCCCTGACAATCCCTATACCAAGATTACCCTTTAAGTATTGCATCACACGAAGTGCAGCATCCCAATGAGGAGAGCGGCTGCTACATGAATTGAGCCAACAAATGAACATAATAGGACAATTCAAGTCTTGTGACCGCCAAATAAATCAGGCGTCCAACCAGACGCCTATAACTCTCAGGATCATGAAGAATTTCACTCTCAGTCACAAAAAGGTGATGGTTTTGCTCTAAGGGAAACACAACAGGCTTATTACCCAACAATCCTACCTCAACAACAATATCAATAGCATATTTCCTTTGACACCAAAATATGTCGGGGCATTACGAGCCACCTCAAAACCCAAAAAATATTTCAGAACCCCCCAAATCCTTCATATGAAAACAGTGACTTAAGTTTTGTTTAAACTTAGCAATGACATGACTATTATTCCCAGAGATAATAAGATCATCAACATACACCAACACATTCGGATGCATAGACCCACGATGAAAAGTAAAGAGGGAATAGTCATAATAGGATTGGAGAAAGCCATACCGCTTCAAAGCACTAGCAAGCTTGGCAAACAAACAACAAGGAACTTGCTTTAAACCATACAAAGAACGTCAGAGGCGACACACTTGCACCTCCTGAAAGATTATCTGCCCGGGCCTAGGCAGAAACTCACTTTCGTGCTACGCATTCCAGAATCAGAATCTTTGGCCAAGCCTAAATGCTAGCACAATCGCTATTCCAACCCTTGCTTGAAATAACATTGCGCAGGATCTTGGTTTGTACTTATTCGATTTATCACGTAACAAATAAATTCTTAATTAAAAGTGGAAGAATAAGAATTACCTATTGAAGTGTTCACTCAGGTGATTCTCTTGTATGCCTCAAGACTTTGTTCATATGTTGTGTGGGCAATAATCTAATGAACAATTGACAGCTAATCACCACAATTCACCTGCCAGAAAAATTCCAACACCGCTGCACCTGGCGCGTACAATCCACGCACCGCCCGAAGAGAGAGAAAGCTACACATCGCCGCCAAAATTTAGAAGAAATTTTGGCATCCTTTAAGCTTAGGGAAATCCGAATTTTAGTGAGAGAAATGTTCTCTCTCTAGGATTTTCTCTCTCTAAGTTTTCTTGCCTTGAAAACTTATGAATTGTATATCTTGTAATAGCTAATCCCTTGTCTATGTATAGAGTTACAAGAGAGACCCCAAGTTGGTTTAGGATTTGCCTTCCTACTGGGTTTCTGTTTTCTTCAATCCTGTTCCTGGACTGATACACATCCAACTGATACAAGGATTCACTTATCCCAATCCAGTTCCTGATATGATTCACAACCAACTGATACAGGGATTCACTAATCCCCAATCTAGTTCCTGGTATGATTCACAACCAACTGACACAAGGATTAATTAATTACTTAATTCATTAAATCTACCTTTGTCAATAACCCAATACATAATTAATCGTACCACTAACGGATTAATTATGACACTACCATCCTACACCAGAATTGCTTCCGGAACAACTTAATCAATTTATTCTTAATCTCCCCACATCAAAGATATAGTGCTCGTTAATTTATTAATTTACTGATAAATTAATTAATTAACTTCTTTAATTCTGAGACTAGTACCACTCGACCTTTTTACTATACCAGACATAAGTCCACCAGTTGGGTTTAGTATAATAAACATAACGAGCTCATCTCGGGAGCACCATCACCCCGAACGCACCGGTACATGGTTTCCTTTCGACAATCAACAGCACACAAAGCAACTAAACACGTGCACCCAACCTACCGAGACTATTGGCCGCAATTGACCTCACCCATTGGCATATCAAAGTACACTATGTCTAATCCTCATGCCCGCTCAAGTCTAGGGATTAAGAGATAGAATACTAAGAATGATTTGTCTATTAAATCGGTACAAGACAAATCATTCTAAATGGTCAAGTTCAATACGCCCCGGGCATATCTATATGATTCAATTAGTTTAGACAAACCAATTATCAGAATCACATAATAACCTAAACCGACAATTTGTCCAAAGCTGTCTTGGTTACGAATCTCATTTATATATTATGTCTGTTAACCAATGATGAGATCTACTATCTCACACAAGACATCTCATTATCTAACTACATAATATAAATGGACAAATAATGCACAACAAAATATAACCAAAACATTAATCGATATATTAACTGGGAAAATGTACAATACAAGCATAGCTTATGTATTCAACTCCAACACCTCCACCTTGGATATGAAGCCCCGGGGGGATTTCATATACACCTCCTCATCTAAATCACCATGTAAAAATGCATTGTGTACATCCATCTGATGAAACTCCCAATTTTTCGCCACTATCACAACCATAAACATACAAACGGAAACCATCTTGACCACTGGAAAAAACATTTCTTGATAATCTATGTGTTATAACCACAAACCCACCAAACCCAAGTCCACTAGTGAGGCCCTACCAAAGAGACCCTTGGTTGACATAGATAGGCTCATTACAAGAGCATAGAGGAAAAAGGCCACACAAGCCCTCAATGCCTTAGCCCATGAGATCCACAAACAAGAGCTCGTCCTTCAATACAAGTGCACATTAAAGGATGTGATGGTATTGAGCATTGACCCTTACCCTTTATTCAAGCCCATATTATTTTCTTGTTCTTGTTCTATTAAGTAATTTGACTATGACTTGTTTATTGGCTTCAATAAATTAGGCCCAAGTGTTAGGCCTTGTCTTAGTTCGACATTAATAAGAATATTAGTTGTATTAGAAGTAGGCCAAATAAATGAGGTGAAACCCAGCCCATAAAGATATTTGAAGACTACAAGAAACTTCTAGAAGACTCAAGAAAGTAAGGAATAATCAGCCCCAATTCTTAAAAGAAAAAAAAAAAAAAAGCAGGTTAAAGGATGATTAAAGGGAAGGAATAATCAACCCTAGAAGACTGAAGGATGATTGAAAATTTCTAGCATATTATACCATAAATGTAAATGTTAGAAGAGTATGCTAGGGTTTTTATAACCTAAAGGCTCACTTCTACTCCTATAAATAGATGAGAAGTTCAACTTTTGTAATCATGATTTGAATAGCAAGAATTTGAGAATTTTTCTCTTCTTTGAATCATCATTAGTATTTATTAAAAGTTAGGGTAGTTAGCTTTTGTGGTTGCCTCCCTAGGCTCTTCATTTTGAAGGTCTCATCCCATTACCTCCACATTTCTATACTTTGAGAATGACACTAGGTTAGGGACCTTTGATCCTTCATATAGTCTCTCTCAAACTTCTCTTCCAACCTACATCCCAAAACCTAGCCTACATATAGTCTCTCTACAGTCAAACTTCTGCCGGATTTTCTATATTTTAGAAGGATCACAACATTTGGTATCAGAGCCAAAGTGCTGCTTTCAAAGGTAAGAGTTGCTGTAATACCTTATGGAAGGAAGGATCCTTCTCCTTCTCCAAGTTGTTACAATCAACATTCTAAAATCGGAAAGGTTGAAGAAATCGGTTCTATAGCCGAATTTTCTCCCATTTGAATCCGAGAAGTTCTTTTGTTTTCATATTGTTCATTTTACTTCTTGTCCTTAATTTTGTCATTATTTTCTTGTTCTTAATTTTATTATTATTATTATTATTATTATTATTATTACTATTACTATTACTATTTTGTCCATTGATATTACTTTTCTTGTTCAACATTTTATTTTTTGTGTTATTTGAAATTTTAGTTCATTTTTTTTTCTATAATCTATACATCTTGAAAAGTATGAAAACTGAATTTTGCATGTAAATTCCATTTGTTAAGAGAAGAATAAAATTGGAAACATAATTGAGCAAATTAATTTTGTGAATAAATCTGAAATTTTTTGTAGAAATTATCTTTCCTTTTTTTTTTTGTTGTGATTATCCATTTTCCCTTTTAGTGTGATTATCTTTCCATCCACACCTAGTTTAATCAAAGAGTTAATTATTGAAAATGAATCTTTGGCATTAAGTCACTCAAGTATAACTAAAAGTTGCTATTTGGTGATGTTCTTTCAAAAGTTAGTGCTAAATTGCTAGAAAAGAATACTTGTTATATTTCGTATTCAATGATTGTGCTAAACCTATAAAACTCCCTAGATGTGGTTTGTCTTACATGAATAACTTGTGAATAATTTATTTTTTTGTATTTCCAACTAACTTATCTTTTGGTTTTGGTCTAGGTTGCCTTATGCCGCCTATGATAGGGTAAGAATTGCACCAAATGATAGCACTTATCATTTCTTGGGCACAACAATGCACTTCTTAGTTCACTATCAAGTGGCCAAGATATCATCACTTCATCTACATACCTTAGCGTGACTCATAGTGTACCCAATCATACCCGTACTTGGATACCTGTTACGGCCACGTTAGGCGTATGTCAAAGCACACTACAATTCACCTAAGACTATGTAGTGATTTCTGGTATTAGGATTCTCGTACGAGTACTACTCAAAAGAATCACTCATGATCTTAGCAATCCACGGAGTGTTTCTTTTGACAGATCATTTTAATGAATTAAAACATGCACAAGAATATTACATTCATAAAAATTTACTCATCTGATAAAAGATCAATCAAATGAAAAATGTCTATTTACATAAATAGCCTTAAAAGGGCACATTCACCAACAATGTCCCACTTGCCCATTGAAGGGCTATATCCTAAACATTTTAAGACCAAGTTCTATTACATGTCTCTCAAACTTTGACAGTGGTTGAGCTTTTATGAGAGGATCTGCTACATTGTCGTCTGACCCTATTTTGCACACTTTCACTTCTTCTCGATCGACGATCTCTCAAATGAGGTGATAATGTCTGAGTATATGTTTGGTCATCTGGTGTGACCGAGGCTCCTTTGCTTGTGCGATGGCCCCGTTATTATCACAGAATAGATCTATCGGATCTTGGATACTCGGTATCACTAAGATGTCTTACATGAACTTTCTCAACCATACAGCTTCCTTTGCAGCATCTGATGTAGCAATATACTCAGATTCTATTATAGCGTCGGTTGTGGTATCTTGCTTCGAGCTTTTCCAATCACTGCACCGCCAGTCAGGCTAAACACATAACCTGATTATGACTTCATGTCATCTTGATTTTTTTGGAAAGCAGCATCTGCGTAACCTTGTACAACGATCTATTCTTGTCCTCCATACACTAGCATCAATCCTTTAGTTCTTCGTAAGTACTTTAGGATTGCCTTGACTGTAGTCCAATAAGCTATTCTAGATCTTGTTGGTATCTGCTAGTAGTGCTTAGTGCATGTGCGACATTCATGAGGGTACATAACATGGCGCATACATGATAGATCCTATTGTCGAAGCATATGGAACTCTACTTATTGTTTTCCTCTCTTTTTTAGTTGAAGGACATTGGTTCTTCTTTAAGAGGAGGCCATATCTAAATGGTACCATACTATTCTTAGAGTTAGATATACTGAATCTCTTCAATATCTTGTCTATGTACCCTTCTTGACTTAGTCCTAGAAGCCTTTTAGACCTATCTCTATAGATCTTGATACCTAGTATCATTTCGGCTTCTCCTAAGTCTTTAATAGAAAATACACTCCCCAACCATTGTTTGATATCTTTCAACATGTGGATGTCATTTCCTATGAGTATGATGTCGTCCACATATAGGACACGAGAAACATTCTTGCTCCCACTAACTTTCTTGTAAACACAATACTCATTTTCATTCTTTATGAAGTCGTAACCTTTTACTGCATTATCAAAACAAAGATTACAACATCGAGATGCTTGCTTTAGTCTGTAGATGGACCTCTGAAGCTTGCATACTCGATTGGGATGCTCCTGATCGATGTATCCCTCGGATTATTTCATGTAAATGTCATCGAGTAGGTTCTCATTCAGGAAAGCAGTTTTAACATCCATCTGTCATATCTTATAGTCATAATATATAGCTATGACAAACATAGTCCTAATGGATTTGAGCATCACGACAGAGGAGAAGGTTTCATCATATTCAATACCATGAGTCTGTCTGAAACCTTTAGCCACTAGTCGTGTTGAAGATCCCGCCAGGTTTTAACTTGAAAATCCACTTGCAATCAACAACTTTTGCCTGAACAGGAGGGTCAATCAAAGTCCACACTTTACTGTCCCTAGTGGATTGCATTTCAAACTCCATGGCTTATAGCCATTTATCTGAATTCGGACTTTCTAAACCTATCTGTAGGTGGGCTTATCAGGGTTCACTAAGATCAAATCTTGATCGTCAGTCACGAGAAATCTGTATCTCTCGAGTTGTTGACTAGATCTACCAGACCTTAATCTTGTGTTGTTGGCTCAGGTTGCTCATCTTTATGATTTTTCATGCTAACTTCTATCTGAGTTTCTGTAGATGGTTCTATACTCTCTTGTGGGTTTGAACCTCTTCGAGTTCTATTCTACTCCCACTGTCTTTCTTGTAGAGAAAATCTTTCTCTAAAAAAATAGCTCATCTAGTAACAAACACTTTATTCTCGATTGGGTGATAGAATTGATATCCTTTAGTTCCTTAGGATACCCCATAAACAGGCATTTGTCAGTTTTAGGTTCAAACTTATTACTTTGTAAACGCTTTACATGAGTTTGACAACCCCAAACTCATAGATAGGACATATAGGGCTTTTGGCCCATCCGTATCTCATATGGAGTCTTATCTACTGCCTTGAATGGTATACGATTTAATAAGTAGGCAGCAGAAAGAAGAGCATAACCCCAAAAGGACGTAAGGAGATTCACTTGGCCATCATTGATCGAACCATATCTAATAGGACCCGATTCCTCCTTTCAGATACACCATTCCATTGAGGTGTTCCCGGTGGAGTTAGCTGTGATACAATTCCACATTATTTTAGATATCCATCAAACTCATCACTTAGGTATTCACCTCCCTGATCGGAGTGAATAGTCTTGATCTTTCTATCCAACTGATTCTCTACTCCGTTCTTGAACTCTTTGAATTTTTCAAAAGTTTCACTTTTATACCTCATTAAGTAGACGTATCCATATCGACTATAGTCATCAGTAAAAGTCACAAAGTATTCAAATCTACCTCTGGCTTGTGTGCTCATTGGTCCACATACATTCGTATGTATTAGAGCCAATAGCTCACTGGTCCTTTCCCCTTTCTTGTTAAAAGGACTCTTTGTCATTTTGCCTTACAAACAGGGTTCACATGTATCATATGATTCAAAATCAAATGCCCCAAACACTCCATCCTTATGAAGTCTTTGAACTTGCTTCTCATTTGCATGCCTAAACGACAATGCCAAAGATATATTGGACTTATATGAAATTTATTTGATTTAGCTTTCTTTTCAATGTTATAGACTAGTCTTTCTTGGTTCAAGTCTAAGATGTATAGGTCGCTGCACAAATTCGTAACTCCGTATAAAACATCATTTCGATATAAAGATAACGAATTATTACCAATAATAAAACTAAAACCTTTAATATCCAGACAAGAAACTGAAATAATATTCCTGCTCAAAGCAGGTAAATAAAAACAATTTTCTAATTCAATATTCAGACCGGAAGGCAAAGATAAAGTATAATCCCCAACTTCAACAGCAGCAACTCTTGCCCCGTTTCCCACTCAGAGATCTATTTCACATTTTCTTATCATCCTTCTATTTCCGAGTCACTGCACATTAGTACAAATGTGAGCCCCACATCCGATATCCAATACCTATGAGGTAGACATAGAAATATTTATTTCAATAACAAAGATACCTGAAGCTAAAGGATTTTGTTTCTTGCTTTCTTCAAGAAATGCAAGAAACTACTTGCAGTTTATCTTCCAATGACCCTTTTGTTTACAGTAGAAACATGCAACGTCCTTCTGAGAAGGTGTCTTAGCAGCTGGAAGAGCTTGAGGCTGGGCTTTGGCAGCAGTCTTACTGCGAGCCTTCTTGTTTTCACCAACTTTATCTATGCCTTTGAGCTTTCTCTTGTTACCTCTACCCTTTTCTACAACCATTACTGGCGTGCCCTTCCGAAGGGTTTGCTCAGTATTTTTCAGCATCCCATGAAGCTGAGGAATGCTCATCTCCATGTTATGCATGTTGTAGTTCACCGCAAAGTCATTGTATTCATCAGGTAGTGAGCCCAAGAGGCGCATTTAATCGCTCTAGGGTATCGATATACCCTTTTATCTTAATCAAATACGTGCTTAATGACGAACTCTTCGTCATCTTGCAAGAGATCAATGCCTTTATTGTAACGAACCTTTCGTTACGGGCTTGCTTTCGGAACATTTCGTGAGTGACTCATATATACAGAACGCTTCCGAATTCGTGATCTGCTTTTGTAGGTCGCCTGTCATAGACGCAAGCATCAAACACGTCACATCGTCATATTCACTTTTCAGTTTATCCCACGCACATTGAGCAACAGCCGTGGCATTTTGTGATGGTTCAGGTAAAATGGTTTCTAAGACAAGTAGCTTCCTTTCCCGTTTTAGAACAATTCTCAAATTTCTTTCTCAGTCTAAGAAATTTGGTCCAACAAGTTTGTCTTTATCCAAAATACTTCTTAGTGTAAGGTTTGAGATGACATTAGTGCTAGATGATACCAATTCTACAAAGAATATATGCAAAATATTAGAATGAGTTTTAAAACATTTTTCACAATAGCCAAAATTGAAATCCCAAATAATTTTGTGTTGGTGCTAGATTGTGGGCTGAAAATCCACAAAGAGCCAAACCCCAGTCTTACTTTGGCAAGTATCGTAAGGATCGGGCCCTTTTGGTAGGCAAAGTTCAAATCACATCTCATGCTACTTAACGCTTTCCAATTGCATCACTATGCAACTTTTCGGTGATAGGATGAACATTCCAAATGTTTGACACCATCCTATCATTGCAAAACCAATCCTAGTCACTTATCGGGTTAAACTATGACCGATTTCCCTAAGTCAAACCATCCCTCGAAACATCAGATCAATAAATACCCAAACATTTGTTCCACATTGTGGTAGTAAATAAAGTTGGGCATCTATTATGTGACAACTTACCTCACTAAGAAAACCTGAGGCCCTTGGACTCTCCAAGTCCATTAGATATTCGATGCTCTGACGAGCCCCCGAGTATGGAAGCAATTTATGACTTAGGTTTTTAGGATTTAGTTTGAACGGTTTAACATGCATTTCGTTTTTCATCATTCACAAAACATATGAAATATAAAGTGAATAAATGCAATGAATTAGGCTCTAGTCTATTACAAGGCTTTTAAAATTTTTGTCTTCATTTGAGCCTTCATTGTTGGGTTTCCGTTCCTAGGCTCCACCTTGGAATCCTTTAGAATTACATAAATTTTGGGCCTATCTAATTCTATTCTATTACATAGAATTTAATAGGCTCGCATGCCCCAAATTAAATCAAATTAAATAAAGCTCAATTCATGCATGAAAAACATATAAGAATGCAAGTCTTTCATAGAAGCCCATTTTAATTAAACCGAATAATTTTAAAAGATTGTGTAACTCTTACACTATTAAAATTGATCGTGTCATGATCAATTTTAATCAATCACTTGTTCATTCATTTGGT
Organism: Knoxia roxburghii; assembly: GCA_030378225.1. NCBI lineage: Eukaryota > Viridiplantae > Streptophyta > Magnoliopsida > Gentianales > Rubiaceae > Knoxia > Knoxia roxburghii. Next base: position 33,782,803 of record CM059420.1, on the reverse strand, counting down.
CAAATGATGCATGAACATATTTACATGATTATGTATGCATTTCACAATTTAAACACATTTAAATTTGAAAACATAAATAAATCATGAAAAATTCATAAATAAATAAATAAATCATAAATTAATTAATTAACTAACTAACTAATCTCATTAATTAATTATTTTTATTTATTTTCTAATTATCCTAATCTAATTAAGATAATTTAAATTTAAAATTTCAAATATTTTTCTAATTATCTTAATTTAATTAAGTTAATTATTTAAATTCAAAATTTAAAATAGGATAAGAATTTTAAACCAAATCGAATCCTATCTTCAATTTTGATAAGATTTTTTCATTTATCCTAAATAACCTAAACTATTATCAAAATAAAAGAAAACTAAATCTGATAACATATTTTAATTTTCTCCAAAAATAAAATTTAAAATCTTATCAATTTAAAATTCAGAAAAAAAATTTCTGGAAAAATTTAAGGGCAATTTCGAAATTAACCAAAACACCAGGGCTTAGGGTTTTGAAGGAACAAAACTGTTGGGGCTGGTTTTTAATTTTCAAAAATTTAAAATTTTCTGCCAGCTAGGGTTTGGGGTGCGGCGGGGTCATTTTGATAATTTCTTCAAAAAACCCATTAGGGTTTGGCCGCCGCCGGCGCTCCCTGTCATCTTCCCCGGCGAACTCGGCTCGTCTCCGATCTCCTTCCCCTGTGAAAGAAAAACTCTCCCGGTGAAGATGAATGAAGCGAAGCCCACCAGGAATCTTTTGCAAGGTGAACCCGAGGTGTCCAATGCCCGATTCAACCGGCGAAATAACAAATCCAAACAAAACCCAGTTCGAGGAAGGATTCCGGCATCCCATTTTTTCGGCAAGAAGAAAACTTCGAAAACGACCAAAAAAAATTTATTCAAATGCAAGGAATCTCTCGGAACCATTCCGGGATTCCGTTTCCGGTCGAAATCCCCAAAATTCTTTTCAAAATTTCTGTTTTTCGACAAACCCATAAACCTTTTCGTTGAAAACTGTTTTTCCGACGAGTTCTTCAAAACCCAGAAAAACCAATTTTCGAATCCGTTTTTGAAATCAAAACCACCCGGAAATCATTTTCAAGGAGTATGTGAACAAAAAATCATCAAATAAGCAAGATTGGCTTTACCCATTTTTTCCGGCTGGATTCCAGCCGGCCAGAAAATATTCCGGCGGTCACTGTTCATCCAAGACCGGCAGACCTCAAGTCAAAAAAGCAAGAAATATTATTTTAATTCCAGACTTATTAAAAAATATATTTCTCAATTTCTTTTCTAATTAATACTAAACAACATGGCTTTGATACCACTGTTTTATCTTTTAGGCATGATTAACAAAATTTTACGCAGTGGAATATGCCTAATTTGTGGTTTATTATTAATTAACTCTACGTTTAAAACATTTAATGCTTTCTCATAGCGTAATTGGTTGTCGTGCCTAGATCCTAATTGATGTTTGTTCGGAAATATCGATCACCACCAAAGCACTTCCTTGTAGATGCTTTCTACTCTCATGCACTGGAGTTCTCTCAGAACCGGTGCTAGCCGTTTACGTGTAGAGAGAAAAAATTTCTTTTGGAAGAATTTTGGTAAAACAAATTTTCTTTTCAAAAGACGTCTGTTTTCCACTGACTTTGTATCCGTAACTTTATAGAAGTCATAAGACTGAGTCAGTAAACAGAATTAGTAAATATTTTAATTAATTAAATAATTAAAAGAATATTTACTTTACTGACTTGGATTTTACCAAAATCCATGGATCAACCCAGTGATCAATGGATCAGACTGATGGGTCAAGAACTTTAATTTGTAATTAGGTCCCTTGATTTGTCAGCCTACTCCAATTCTTCCTAAGTACTTAATCAACTCTTAATTAATACCACAAAACTTTTCAATAATATTTAATTAAACTATTTAATTAAATATTATTTTTCTAAGTATAACAATTATACTTAGTGCATGAAATAATATTTATTCTGTATTATCGAACTCTCTTATGTGTGATCCTGTTTATAATACGTACGATCTTCTACATCGATATCCAGTTTAGCATAAAACATGAAACCATCATCCTTATTTAACTAAACGTTTAATTGATCTCTTAGTGACACTGATTTTCTTCAAGAAAATGATAACACTTATCATTTCTTGGGCACAGCCATGTACTTCTCAGTTCACTATGAAGTGACCAAGATATTATCTCTCACTTAAGAAAGACTTGTAGTCCCTGAAAGATTATCTGTCCGGGCCTAGCCAGAAACTCACTTCCGTGTTATGCATTCCAAAATCGAAATCTCTGGCCAGGCCTAGACGCTAGCACAATCGCTATTCCAACCATTGCTTGAAATAGCATTGCGTAAGATCTTGGTATGTACTTATTCGATTTATCACGCAACAAATAAATTTCTTAATTAAAAGCAAAAACATAGGAATTACCTATTGAAACGTTCACTCAGGTGATTCTCTTGTATGCCTCAAGACTTTGTTTATATGTTGTGTGGGCAACAATCCAACAAACAATTGATCAGCTAATCACCACAATCCACTTGCCGAAAAAATTCCAGCACCACCGCACCTAACACGTACAATCCACGCGCCGCCCAGAAAGAGAAAACAGCTCACGCGCCGCCGGTTCACTAGGCCAAAATTCGGTCTCCCAAAAGGGAAGAAAACCAACCGCAATTTTGAGCCTTAAAATTCAGATTTAGAGAGAGAAAATTTTCTCTCTCTAGAATTTTCTCTCTCTAGTTTTCTTGTCTTGAAAACTTATGAATTGTATATTGTGTAATAGCTAATCTCTTGTCTATTTATAAAGTTACAAGAGAGACCCCAAGTTGGTTTAGGATTGGTCTTCCTAATGGGTTTAGGTAATAATTAGTTTCCAAATCCAATTAGGTAACCAATATAATAGGATAAATCAAATCCAATTAGATTTTCCAATCTCTAGGATTTTCTAATTCTAATTGAAACTTAAGACTTAATTAATTAAATAATTGCACTGTTAATAACTTAATTAACCCTTAGGAATAATTAATCAATTAATTAATTCTACCTATTCAATTAACCCATTACAAAATTAATCGTACCACTAACGGATTAATTTTGGCACTACCATCCTACACCAGAATTGATTCCGGAACAACTTAATTAATTTATTCTTAATCTCCCCACATCAAAGATATAGTGCTCGTTAATTTATTAATTTACTTATAAATTAATTAATTAATTTCTTTAATTCTGAGACTAGTACCACTCGACCTTTTTACTATACCGGACATAAGTCCACCAGCTGGGTTTAGTATAATAAACATAACGAGCTCATCTTGGGAGCACCATCACCCCGGACGCACCGGTACGTGATTTCCTTTCGACAAGCAGCAGCACACCAAGTAACCAAACACTCGCACCCAACCCACCGAGACTATTGACCATAATTGACCTCACCTATTGGCAGATCAAAGTACACTATGTCTAATCGTCATGCCCGCTCAAGTCTAGGGATTAAGAGATAGAATACTAAGAACGATTTGTCTATTAAATCAGTACAAGACAAATCACACTAAATGGTCAAGTTCAATACGCCCCGAGCATATCTATATGATTCAATTAGTTTAGACAAACCAATTATCCGAATCACATAATAACCTAAACTAACAGTTTGTCCAAAGCTGTCTTGGTTACGAACCTCATTTATATATTATGTCTTTTAACCAATGATGAGATCTACTGTGTCACACAAGACACCTCATCATCTAACTACATAATATAAATGGACAAATAATACACAACAAAATATAACCAAAACATAAATCAATATATTAACTGGGAAAATGTACAATACAAGCAGAGCTTATGTATTCAACTCCAACAGTCCCATCACTTCACATACATACCTTAGCGTGACTCATAGTGTACCCAATCATACCCGTACTTGGCAACCTGTTACGACCACGTTAGGCGTATGTCAAAGCACACTACAATTCACCTAAGACCATGTAGTGATTTCTTGTCTAAGGATCCTTGTACGAGTACTACTCAAAAGAATCACTCATGATCTTAGAAATCCATGGAGTGCTTCTTTTGGCGGATCAATTTCATGAATTAAAACATGCACAAGAATATTACATTCATGAAAATTAACTCATCTGATAAAAGATCAATCAAACGACAAATGTCTATTTACATAAATAGCCCTTAAAAGGGCACATTCACAAACACTTTAAGCATTTCAAGGTATCAAACTACTACCCCGCCAAGAATAGTGCGCAACAAGTGGGTCTAAGGGTCCTGCAAAGATAATATCTAAACCTGCATATTTCAAACCTCTCATCTCATCCTCTAAGCCTACTATTTCACAAGACTCTAGTAATAGTGCTACTAACCGGCCTTTTTTAAGGAAAGTGATATGTTTCAAGTGTTTAGGCAAATGTCACATCCAGTCACAATGCCCGAACCAAAGGACAATAGTGGCACGAGAAGATGGAACCATCATGGACAAAGAGACGGCAGAAGGGCCCAGGCTCGAGGACGATGATGAGTTTAAAGATATGTCGGCCCTAATGGAAGAAGATGAGTATGTCGCCTGTGACGGTGTAGATGGTGTCTGCTTTGTATCTTTGTAAGTACCCGAGCCATCATCACAAGATACAACCAGCTTGGCCACAGAGAAGACCCTGAAAGAACACGCCAAACCAATCGATGAAGATGAGCAACGAAACAACATTTTCCACACCAAGGGACTAGTGGGTAAGGTTGTCTGTTTGATTATCATAGATAGCGGTAGTTAGAATAACCTTGTTTATGAGTATACAGTCAATAATCTTAGTCTAGACACCCAACCGCATCCTAAGCCTTACAAGCTTCAATGGCTCAACAACGGAGGTGAGATCCGAGTAGATCGACAATGCAAAGTGGGTTTTATAATCGGCAAGTACAAGGACTATACCACCTACGATGTGGTCCCGATGGATGCCGCCCATATGATCCTAAGAAGGCCGTGGGAATACAATCACAAGACAACCCACGACGGACTCACCAATATGTATTTTTTCACCTTCAATTCTAAAATTGTCTTAAATTCCTTGTCCCGTGCGCAGGTTGCTCAAGCCAATAGGGAGATGCATGAAGAACGGCTAAGAAGACAAAATGGCAAGGAAAAAGAGAAGGTAACCACCAAGGAGAATTCGGCCAAGACCCCCTAAGAAGTGGCCGAACCACCCATATCGAAAGCCCCACAACCCAAGCTAGAGATCAAGTCAAAGGGCCAAAGTCTCTTTGCATCCACCCGAGATGTCAAACAAGCAATTAGTAGTAAAAAAAGTCTCATCCTTATCCAATATTGTGAACGTACCTTAGAGACTAGACCTGTTGCTAACGAGTTACCTGTGAGTGTTCAAAGCCTCTTAGATGAGTTTGCATACGTCTTTCCCGAGGAGCTACCGAAGGGACTGTCCCTGATTAGAGGAATCGAACACCAGCTTGACTTCATCCCTAGATCGGTCATTCCCAACAGACCTGCTTACCGAGCTAACCCCGAGGAGAGAAAGGAGTTACAGAAACAAGTCGATGAACTACTCGAGAGGGGACATGTTTGAGAAAGTCTCAGCCCATGCGCCGTACCTGTCATCCTAGTGCCCAAAAAGGATGGAACCCTGCGGATGTGTGTTGACTACCGAGCCATCAACAAGATCACCATAAGGTACCATCACCATATCCCTCGCTTAGATGACATGCTTAATGAATTACATGGTGCTGTTATTTTCTCAAAAATTGATTTAAAAAGTGGCTATCACCAATTCCAAATTAAAGAGGGAGATGAGTGGAAAATTAAGTTTAAAACCAAATTTGGTCTTTATGAGTGGTTAATAATGCCGTTCGGATTAACCAATGCCCCTAGTACTTTTATGCGATTAATGAATAATGTTTTAAGACAGTACATAGGCAAATTTGTGGTTGTTTACTTTGATGATATCCTAATTTTTAGTAGTACATTTGAATTGCATATCTCATGTCTGTGGATTTTATTCTAGGCCTCCCAAGGTCCCAAAGAGGTAATGACTCCATCTTCGTAGTAGAAGACAGATTTTCGAAAATGAGTCATTTCATCCATTGCAGGAATAGATGACGCAAAGAAGTAGCCAAGCTCTTCTTTAACGAAGTGGTAAGGTTACATGGCATCCCCCACAACATAGTTAGTGATCGGGATGCCAAGTTCCTCAGTTATTTTGGGAAGACCCTGTGGGAAAATTTGGGCACAAAGTTACTCTTCTCAACCACCAGCCATCCTCAGACAGATGGTCAGACTGAGGTCTACGACCTCAACCACCAACTACTCTCTTTTTAAGATAGTCTATGGTTTCCAGCCCTTGACCCTAATGGATCTCTCATCCCTACCTATCAAACAAATCACGAGCTTAGATGTTGAAAAGGGCCAAAATGGTGCAAGAGATCCATGAACAACCTAGACTCAACATCTTCAAGCATCAAGACCACACTTCAAGGATGGTTAACAAAGGGAGGCGCAAGGTGACTTTTGAGCCCAGAGATTGAGTGTGGCTACACCTAAAAGAGGAGTGGTTTCCACAAGCCCTCAAGACCAAATTGCACCCATAAAGTAGATGGTCCATTCCAAGTGGTCCAGAAGGTTAACAATAATGCATACGAGTTGGACCTTCAAGGAAAGTTAGGTGTCCACGACACCTTCAATGTAGCGGACTTGGCATCGTTCGAGTTTGATGAAGAGTTGGAATCGAGGACAATTCCTTTTCAAAAAGGGGAGGGGGTGTTATAACCACAAGCCCACCAAACCCAACTCCACTAGTGAGGCCCTACCAAAGAGACCCTTTGGTTGACATAGATGGGCCCATGACAAGAGCAAGGAAGAAAAAGACTACACAAGCCCTTAATATCTTAGCCCATGAGATCCACAAATAACAGCTTGTCTTTCAAGACACGTACCCATTAAAGGATGTGATGGTATTGAACATTGACCCTTAGCTTTTAATCAAGCCCATGTTATTTTTTTGTTCTTGTTCTATTAAGTAATTTAGCCATGACTTGTTTATTGGCCTGAATAAATTACGCCAAAGTGTTAGGCCTTAATAAGAATATTAGTTGTATTAGGAGTAGGCCAAATAAATGAGGTGAAGCCCAGCCCATGAAAACATTTGAAGAATACAAGAAACTTCTAGAATACTCAAGAAAGGAAAGCACAATCAGCCCCAATTCTTCAAAAAAAAAAAAAAAAAAAAAGGCAGATTGAATGATGATTAAAGGGAATGAATAATCAGCCCTAGAAGATTGAAGGATGATTGAAGATTTCTAACATATTCTACCATAAATGTTAGAAGAGTAGGCTAGGGTTTTTGTAACCTAATGGCTCACTTCTACTCCTATAAATAGAAGAGAAGTTCAGCATTTGTAATCATGATTTGGATAGCAAGAATTTGAGAATTACTCTCTATTTTGAATCATCAGTAGCATTTATCAAAAGCTAGGGTAGTTAGCTTTTATGGTTGCCTCCCTAGACTCTACCTTTTGAAGTGAGCTACTTCCATCTTTCCATACTTTGAGAATAGCACTAGATTAGGGACCTTTGATCCTTCATATAGTCTCTTTCAAACTTCTTTTCCAACCTACATCCCAAAACCTAGCCTACATATAGTCTCTCGACAGTCAAACTTCTGTCGAATTTTCTATATTTTAGAAGGATCACAACACTATGCCTTCCACTTGCTTATTTGCAAGAATCAGAAGACGAGCCTTAAAGTATTCAATAGAGCCATCAGATTTATGTTTGATCTTATAGATCCACTTACATCCAATAGCATGCTTACCTGAGGGAAGAGAGACTACATCCCAAGTGTGATTGTTTTCTAGGGCCTGGATCTCATCCTGCATGGCAGAACGCCATGCAGGATCTGCAACTAGCTCAGCAAACGTGCGAGGCTCAACATGTGAAGCTATATATGCCAAAAATGTCTTATGTGCCAAAAAAAAAATCACAAGTTAAAAGGATTGCCATATAGGATCTGGGTTTGCACTTGCTCGATTTACCACGCAACAAAAATTTCTAATTAAAGCGGAACCTTAGAAAAATACCTTTGAAGCGTGACTTAGGTGATTCTCTTGTATGCCTCAAAACTATGACTTCTTGTTGTGTGGGCAACAATCCAGAAGCCAATTGATCAGCTACACACCACAATCCACCTGCCAGAAAAAATCCAGCACCTCCGCACCTAGCACGTACTGCAAACGCACTGCCCGGAGAGAGAGAAAACAATTCACGCAGCCAGCAAAATTTAGCCAAAATTTGGCCAAATAAACCAAAGGGGCCAGCCGCAATTTTTTCTTAAAATTTGACTATAAGAGAGAAAATTTTCTCTCTCTAGAATTTTATCTCTCTAGATTCTTGAATTATGAATCTATTGAATTGTTATGTCTTGAATAGCTAATCCCTTGTCTATTTATAGAGTTACAAGAGAGACCCCAAGTTGGTTTATGATTGGTCTTCCTAATGGGTTTAGGTAATGAATTAGTTTCCAAATCCAATTAGGCAACCAAACTCGGTACATAAAGACAATTAACTAACTCTAAACTAGAATTCTCAAAATTCAAAGTAACTAATCCCACTGTTTATACTGACACTCTTGTAGTATCGCCCAAGTAGATATCCAATTCGCCCTCTCTAAGCTTCCGGGTTACTTGGAACCCTTGCAAAGAATTACAAACATGGTCAGTGGCACCTGAATCCACACACCAAGTATCTGTGGGAATCGTCGCTAAACATGTCTCAGTAATTAGAGCATAAACTATCGTACGTTTAAGCTTTGGACAATCCAATTTCCAATGTCCCGTCTTATTGCACTTGAAGCACTTGTCTTTCGACTTCATCTTTGTAATATCTGGCTTAGGCGTAATTTGTGCCTTTTTAGCTAATCGCTCGAGCTTTCTCTTCTTCTTTCCAGCCTCAGGCTCAGAAGAAGATTCTAAAGCTTCGACTGCGACTAAAGCTTGCTCCTTCTCTTAAAGAGGACTTTTAGCCGCCACCAACTCTGCTAAGAGCTCGGATGAAGTACTCAACATCTTACTTATGTTGTAGTTCAACCGAATCTGCTCATAGCTTTGAGGCAATCTCCAGAGGACAATATCGGCTTTGATTTCACCAACGATTTTGCCTCCCACTACCTCAACCTTGTTGATGTTACTAATCATGTCAATGACATGATCTTTCACATGAGCGCTCTCAGCCCTAAGGACAATGTCCAAGTTACGACTTCCATCGACATTATTAGTTCCAGTTAAATTGTTATTTTTCAAAATAGCAGCTAAGAGGTTGAATGCCATATAGATTAAACTGGGAAATAAACAAACAATGTTTCAATTATTTAGCCTAAAATTTCGAAAACATGAAATTCTATTAATTATTGACTTCCCTCAAAACAATAATTATAACCCATCAACATCTCATCCACCGGGATTCTCGTAAGCCACGCAGTGTGGACGTTTACGCTAACCCACATTCGTTTGAGAAGAACCAATTTCATTAACTACACTATCTGACCAACGATCTTTTGATCAATGTAGCTAATAGTCGGTGCTTTTAGTCGTACAAGTAAGCAGCGTAACCTCGCGGGAGGAATACTGCAGATTGTACACTAAGTGTGTGCCATTACGTGACTTCTGAGTTTGTTACCTCAGGATAGTGCGCCTCAGAGGGAGAGGGTGTCGCATTTCTCCTAGTTAAACTCGCTCTAGTCATCTTACTCAGAAGTTCATAGTCTAGCAATCTCGGGGCTGGACTCATCCGAATGGAGGAAGGCCCTAATGCCAACGCGCAAGCCCACCCACATCGCATATGAACCCGTAATGGTGGCCATGGGGATATTAAACCAACCCGCTCCCACTTAGATTTTCAAATTGAGGGTTTTTCCGGTTTTAACATGCAATTAACTCAACCTAAGTTATGTGCAACCATAAAACTAGTCATGCTTTAAATCATGCATCTAAAATACAGCATAAAATAAAGCATAAAAATTAAAACAATAAATACGGAAAATAAATACGAAAAATAAATTTCCCGACTATTATGGTTTTAATTGCTTCCATCCTCTGCCTTGATCTCGTGTCCCGTCACGTCACTCGATGTAGAGAGTCTTGAATTTCAAAAAATGAAAATTGGAGGAAAAATGGGCCAAAACACAGCCCGAACGGGCCGCCCATGTCGCAACATGGCCTGAAAGTCGCACCGCCCGCGCGCACCGCCCGCGCGCACAGCCCGAATGGGCCATGCGCGTGGCCCAGCAGCACACAGCAGCTGCTGCGCGCTGCTGCCACACATTGCTGCCGTGCCTTGGCGCAGCACCCTGCTGTGCCGCGCGACAGCTGCTGTTGCTGCCCACCCGGCCGGCGCCACTTGCTGCCGGCGGTCTTTGCCGGCGTCGCCTCCTGCCGCCAATTCCTCCTTCGCTTTTTCCCATGCTATTTGGTCTTCTTGCAATTTGTTCTGGGTTTTCCTAGGTTTCTACGAATTAATGATAACCCAAAACCCACGAATTCAAGTTGCCCACCATAACGCCTTCGATTACAAAAAACAATTTTCCTACTACAAGGCTTCTAGGAAAATTAAATAATCGAAATTACATAGAAAACATCCTATTACAGATTTAATCTAATCCTACACGGCTTCTAGCACGTGGTTATACTATTACAAACATTCATAATAAAATTAAATCCGGACATGTCCCGGAGTTTAATTAAAACCCATGCAAACGTAACCATAATAGTCGGGATTCTTAACCACCTGCAAATAAAACCATGTAATAAATCGAACAAGTACCAAAACCCCCTAAACCAGGCTCTGATACCAATTGAAAGGATTGCCACATAGGATCTGAGTTTGCACTTGCTCGATTACCACGCAACAAAAATTTCTAATTAAAGCGGAACCTTAGAAAAATACCTTTGAAGCGTGACTTAGGTGATTCTCTTGTATGCCTCAAGACTATGACTTCTTGTTGTGTGGGCAACAATCCAGAAGCCAATTGATCAGCTACACACCACAATCCACCTGCCAGAAAAAATCCAGCACCTCCGCACCTAGCACGTACTGCAAACGCACTGCCCGGAGAGAGAAAACAATTCATGCAGCCAGCAAAATTTAGCCAAAATTCGGCCAAATAAACCAAAGGGGCCAGCCGCAATTTGTTCTTAAAATTTGACTATGAGAGAGAAATTTTTCTCTCTCTAGAATTTTCTCTCTCTAGATTCTTGAATTATGAATCTATTGAATTGTTATGTCTTGAATAGCTAATCCCTTGTCTATTTATAGAGTTACAAGAGAGACCCCAAGTTGGTTTAGGATTGGTCTTCCTAATGGGTTTAGGTAATGAATTAGTTTCCAAATCCAATTAGGCAACCAATCTGATAGGATAAACCAAATCCTACTAGATTTCCTAATCTCTAGGATTTCCTAATTCCAATTGAAACTTAAGACTTAATTAATTAATTAAATAATTCCACTTTGTTAATTACTTAATTAACCCTTAGGAATCAATTAAATAATTCCACTTTGTTAATTACTGAATTAACCCTTAGGAATAATTAACCAATTAATTAATTAAATCTACCTATTCAATTAACCCATTACAAAATTAATCGTACCACTAACGGATTAATTTTGGCACTACCATCCTACACCAGAATTGCTTCCGGAACAACTTAATTAAATTATATTCATTATCTCCCCACATCAAAGATATAGTGCTCGTTAATATAAATTAATTTACTGATAAATTAATTAATTAACTTCTTTAATTCCGAGACTAGTACCACTCGACCTTTTTACTATACCAGACATAAGTCCACCGGCCGGGTTTAGTATAATACACATTTCGAGCTCATCTCAGGAACACTATCACCCCGGATTCACCGGTACATGGTTTTCTTTCGACAAGCAGCAACACACCAAGTAACTAAACACGCGTACCCAACCCACCGAGACTATTGGCCACATTTGACCTCACCCATTGGCAGATCAAAGTACACTATGTTTAATCCTCATGCCCGCTCGAGTCTAGGGATTAAGAGATAGAATACAAGGATCGATTTATCTATTAAATCAGTATAAGACAAATCATTCCTAAAGGTCAAGTTCAATATGCCCCGGGCATATCTATATGATTCAATTAGTTTAGACAAACCAATTATCCGAATCACATAATAACCTAAACCGACAGTTTGTCCAAAACTGTCTCGGTTACGAACCTCATTTATATATTATCTTTCAACCAATGATGAGATCTACTGTGTCACACCAGACACCTCATCATCTACTTACATAATATAAATGGACAATTAATGCACAACAAGATATGACTGAAACATGAATCGATATATTAATCTGGGAAACTGTACAATACAAGCATAGCTTATGTATTCTACTCCAACACAAGTAATATACTTTGCAATATAATGTGGCATACCAGAGGAAGATGATGAAGCTGGGGGGCACAATTTTAGGGGGGGCGAGGGATAAACAATATGAGAGACACAATCACGCAGATGAGTAAATCAAATCTTAGTCTGATGACCACGGACCAAAAGCTCTTTAGGAGGAGGCGGCGGAGAAGAGTGGCCGCCGTCGGGAGGACTTGACCTGCCGCTGCCACCATTGTCCAGTTCTGTCACCGTCATAGAAGAAAACAAACCAACGCCTTCATTAAGAGTTAGGTTAGCGACGTTCAGCGGAGGAGCTAAGCTGTCATAAGGAAACACAAACTCATAAAATTTCATATACTAAGAAACCAGAATCTTTTTATGCTCAATATAATACACACACTACCCTTTCTTTCCAAATGGATAGCTAACGAATACGCAACGAAAATGATTCAGAGGAGGCGGCCTACCATACAACATCTCAAAAGGAGTTTTGTGAGACAAAATGGGTGTGGGAGTCTTATTAATCAAGTATCCGACTGTAAGAATACAATAACCCCAAAACTCAAGTGGTAAGTTAGCCTGAAACCGCAAAACTTGAGCAATATTGAGAATATGCTGATGCTTGCATTCAACCCGGTCATTCTGCTGGAGAGTATGTTCACACGAAGTTTCATACACAATGCCTTTCTTACGAAAATAATTACTCAGACACATGAATTCAGTACCATTGTCACTGCGCACAACTTTAACCAATTTTCCAAATTGATGTTGTACTATGGCCAAAAAATACACAAAGTAGAGGAGACTTTCATCTTGTCATGCAGCAAATAAACCCAAGTCGCACGAGAAAAGTCATCTACCATAGTAAAAAAAATATCTTGCACTACAAAAAGCTGAAACCAGATAGGGTCCCCACACATCATGATGGATTAATTGGAAACTGGCATCACTTTTACTTGAACTAAGAGAAAAACTATCACGAGTCTGTTTTACTCTGAAACACACATCACATAGTTTATTGAATAAACCAGAGATAGAACTGGAAAAATCAAGCTTAAGTTTATCCAACACTCTAGGAGATATATGACCCAACCGTTGATGCCCGATTTCTGGAGGAACCTGGGAAACTCTTGCGACAGCTGCAGTGGTTGTTCCGGAAAAGAAGTAGAGCCCCCCCCAACTGCTCACCCGTTCCAATCACCGTTCTCAAAATGTAGTCCTAAATAACACAAGAAGCATTAGTAAAATGTACAGTACATCCAAACTGCGATAATAAATGAGACAAGGAAATCAAGCTACACTGCAAATGGGGAACAAACAAAACATGATATAAAGTCATTGTGGGACTTAGATGCATAGTGTTGGATTTGCGTGCACTGGTAATCACCCTATTTAGAAAAGTAACCGATCGAATTGGGATGTTAAAAATGTTTGAAAAGAACTCAAAAAATCGGACATGTGATGAGACACACCACAGTCATACATCCAAACTTCATAATTGCGTTTACTAGAGAAGTGTGGCGTTGGCTTGGTCGAATTAACAATGTTGACCATTGGTTCCCACTGAGAATCACTCAATCCGAACAGTGGTGGTGGAACTCCAGCATTCATGCCGCCGCTACTCTACGCAGGCACCGCCAACACCATAGACCGCCATTTGTCCCGGTGTTCAAAAGCCCTTTCTGCAAAAAACCCAAGCTTATGTTGTTTTTCCACTAGACACCAATTCTTAGAAAGCATGCCAAGAATACACGGTGAATATGGAGAATACTTGTCCATTAGACACCACTAGTCACCAAGCCTATTTTGTCAGTACTTGTCTACGAATATAGAGAATACCCGATGAAGCGGAAACATCCAAAGTCACCCACCAAATTTCGTCTAAAAGCCGACGACATGAACTCCCTTATGTCCAAGGCGTGAAGTCTGACCAAATAACATCAATCATTGTCGAATTAACGGCGAAACCCTTTTCTTTTCTTCTGCTTTTGACCACTGCTGCCAACGAGAATTTTCTCAACCAAAATTAATTTATTTCCCTACTGCAACTTGTTTCTGCCGCCAACAAAAAACTAAAAAAATTTCTCGGACCAAACAAGGTAAAAAAAATTAATAATTTTCCTGCTCTGAAACCATGACAAAATAATAGAGAATGCTTGCAATTTGTGTGAACAAGCCTGTGCCCTCAGCCACTTTTGTTTTATTTATACAACTTGTACCATCCTTATTTGGTTACAATTCCATAATTAATGTATTTCCAAATACTAACTACTCTATTTACCCAATTTCGTAATTCACATAATTTCATATTTTACATCAACAACAGATTGATTTATCTGTTGGGAGCTCTACCACTCCTCATATTTTGTTGCTTTTGAATGGTTATGCGAAGTGCGTTTTAAAATTTGAATATCAAAAGTTCTGGCCATCGATTGGTTTATCCGTCCAGACTCCAACGATCTTCATCATTCCTCTTAATTGTTTTATGTGAACTAGATGGGATTTGCTTATATGATTGACTATGTTTACTTTTCAATTGAACTAGTACATTTAATCTATCTTATGTTGTGCATATGTTACAAAACCAATTTGACAATTCTCTCTTGTTACATATCTATATTTGGACTTGAGTTATAATTACATCTTATCTGCGCGAGTGATAAACCTTTTGACTCTCTCATAGAGCAGTAGCTCATTCCTTTATATATTAAAAATTTTCAACTTAGTGGATGAGCCAAGTAAGAGTTGATTGATGAGGCTAATGACAACCTCACTGTTGCACAACAAAGAATGAGATGTGGGGGTTGTGCTAGATTTTGCCAAGTGTTGAGACTGATTATCTATTTTTGTTGCATGGAAGTTGCATGTTTTACTACTTGTTGAGCTAACATGTAGTTATAGTGGCGGTTATGCATGTGACCTAATGTAGCTAGTGAGTAAGCATTCTCTCATGGTAGTGACATGCAGGCTCAGACTTAGAGTCAGTGGACAGTTATTTTTGCCCATGTTTCATCCCTTTGTAAAAGTGGCTGAGTTGGGTCCTTTTTGACAGTTTCCTTTGGTAGTTAAGGTGTTAAATACCATTTGATGTTGTTTTAGCATACATATTTAGTCAATGATTCGTTGACATGAGAGTTAGAAGTTAGAACAAAATTGGGCGACCAAACAGAGTTTTTTCTTGTGTTTGGAGTTTATGCATAAGGTTGGGCTTTTACCTTTAAATTCTGGTGTTACTTGTTCAGTTATTACTTTGCATTTAATTTTTGTTACTGTTTATTGAATGTAATTAGTAAATAGCAGTCCTAGAAGTACTAGCACCCACCCAGAATCTCTGCCATATGAATATCAATCCATATTTATTCAACTAATCGACTATGAGTCCATGGCAAAAAACTGAAAATCCCACTCAAATAGCAAAAATGAACACCGGAGAAGACTCTAGCCATCAACAGTGTCATTTGAGGATGGTATTGGTCGAGGTTAGAGGTTGATATTGGTCATTGTTGGAATTGTTCTCGATTTTTAATTAGTTATTGTGTGTTGGTGTTTTTCTCTATGATATTGTGATCGTTATTGGTGTTGCATTCGTTCAAATTTTACAATAAAAACAATATAGTTAAGGAAAAAAAAAAAACACTCGTTATTAATTAAGTTTCAAAAAGTACACAGTAAAAAATGTGTAAACCATATATATATATTTTTTTTGGTACAAAGAAGAGGCAAATTTGCCTCATGATCTAAGTAAGGAGTGCCAACCCCTACTTCTCTGAGTAAGTCATATTTACATGCACTAAAAAGATGTTTTTTTAAAAAAAAAAAAACAATCAATAGATTTGAGTTCGAGTCATCTAATTTATGGGATAAGCAACTGTAAGGCTATAGGATTAAAATTCATCATATTCTTACTGTAGCGCTACATTTTTTTTTTTTTTTTTACGCACAACCTTTTTTTAAAAAAAATGCTTAAAAAAATAAGACAGTAAACATTATATCAGCGGACAATAGATATCATATCACAAATATAAAATAAATCATCTCATAGAACTAAAACATACTTAACAAGGGAGATCAAATCATGATTATATAGACATCAGATCACAAAATAGTAGACATCAAATCAACATACTATAGATATCATATCAAGAATATAAAAGAAATTATACAATAGAACTAAAACATACTTAACAAGGGGGATCAGATCATGATTATATAGACATCAGATCACAAAATAGTAGACATCATATCAACAGACTATAAATATCATATCAAGAATATAAAAGAAATCATACAATAGAACTAAAACATACTTAACAAGGGGATCAAATCATGATTATATGTGACACCCCTAATGTTGTGCCCCTATCAGGTTAGCTAACAATGGCAAAACCTGCGTCCATCTGGCTCACGCTAGGACACGTGTTGAACAAATAGGTGCGCGTATAAAGTAAATAAAGAAAATAAAATGGAATAATCCTGAAGAGAAGTGACGAAATTAAATCGTATGCGAATAACACGTGAAAAGATTTTGGGAGTAGAATTTATTAGGATAGCCAAAGTATATGATATATCAGCCAAGCCAAAATAGTGGTGCATCGGAGGTTTACAAGGCTGCGTTGGTCTTATGTACAAAGGATAACACACGCGTAACACACAGAGAACATATATTTCACGCTTCCTTGTAACCTCTATGTTCTTCTAGCCGGTCACTCCGCTCCTCCATGTCTCAATCTCCTTGCTGAACGTCTGGACCTAAGGGTAAGGGAAAAGGGAAACGAGGTGAGCATGCACCGTGCAAGCCCAGTGAGCCTTCCCGAAGACTCTATAAAATATATTTACAAAAGGTAAAATCATGTAACCAGTCAATCATGTAACAAATAAGGGTAAACACATAACAAGTATTAAGGATATCGGGAACCAGTGATCGGCTCTAGGTACAATCCTCACGCCTATGTGGCAAGAAAGATTGGCCATAGGTTTGACTCCAATCTGTATCCACCTCTCGGAAGAGTCTGTCTCTAGACTCCTTGAGACGAATCCACTCGGTGATATTTCCTAGGTGAGGGTCCGGCGCGGTCGGGCGAGATTTCACGTATACATGCAAGTACAAATGGTGCGCACTGGTAGCTCATGAGTACCTGGGGACAAGCCCAAAGTAGATCATAAGGTCCGACCTAGCCCGATGCTGGCTCGTTCCATATGAGAGCTACGCCGGGAGAGGGGAACCCCTCGATGCAATATAGGCATCGATCGAGAATGTAAACAAGCGCAAACATGAGGATCATAGGTTACTGGTGAGATAAAGTACACCCCGGGTCTAAGATCACAATCCAGTAACCAAGCACATAGAGACAAGTGGTAACAAGACAAGCGATCAAATAAGTAAGCATACGCAAGTAACGTCCAAGCATCACGTCAGGAAGTAAGCAGAAATCAAGTATCAAGTTCAGGCAAGGCATGCAGACTCGTAGTATATTATATACAAGCATTCATGCAAGTCCTGTTAACTAGGGGGACAAGTTGGAAAATTTAGCGGGTTAACTCACCTTTGTCGATGTGGTCAGAGTTAGTGTAATTTTCCAGCGGATCTGCCAAAAGAAACATGGAGTATTGATTAAGATGACTAACAGTTAACTTATCCATCAAGGGTTATTTAAAGGTACAACGTTAGATAGAAAGTCAGCTCCCAAATGCGATTCCTGAGATAAGTTAGAACTGAGCGTAAGATCGTCATTGTGTTGAAATATCCACGATCATGTGTGTTCACAATGGCGTAAGCTTTTCGTGATCAAATTTCATGCTTAATAACGCTGTTAGGAAGGTTCTTAAACCAAAAGTTAAAATGATGAATTCCATGCATCGTGCTAGTGTCATGAGCTACTCAATGCCGTATTTTGGGACATCTGTGATGCCATTTCATAAAACGTGAGATCCTGAATAAACCTTGGGTCTAGGGGTTTAAAAGGAGTTATATTTTGGCCAAAACGGACGAGAAATGAGGTAAATATGAATCTTCAAAGTGCTGGATCAGCTCAGCATTTTTTCCCCGAAAAACCAGCAGGACGACCTTGGATTCAAATGCAGTTTCTGGTCGTTATAAAACTCCAAATGTCACCCCGTCAAATTTTTTATAATCCTTACGAGAAGAGGTTTAAATAGAGATATATTTTATTCAAAACAGACAGATAACGAGAGAGATATGGAAGGTTAAAGTCGCAGAACAACGGCAAAGCTGATGTGGTAAAACAGCAGCAGTAGCTGGATTTTAAAAAGTCCGGACTGTTTATAGATCTAAATATTGATCTAAAAGATGATTAGTAAACCTTGAGGTATGAGGCTTAAATCAAAATAAGTTTCACTAACTACAAGCATGTTTTGAGAGAGATATAACATTTTAAAGTCGACCCAATAATGCTGAAAATTCCATATCAATCGTCAGTTTCCAAGACTACGACTAAGACTAAGGACATCTTAAGCAAATAGTTCAAATGAACTAACATACAACTCTACTCACGCTCAAATCGATATGGTTTAAGCGAATCATAAAAGTACTAATAATATAACAACTCCATTTAATGGCTAGCTAAATGGTTAAAGTTTTCCTACCTCAGTTCAAGTTTAACTTGAGTGCGTCTGGGAGCTTTTAACCGTCGGAAGGTTTTAACTCGAATGACCAAAACTTAATGCTCCTAGCTGATCCATGAACCCAAAATCACTCCTTAGGTTATGAGGGGTTAATAGAAACAAAAACTAGCGGCTTGCAACGAGAAGCGAGAGCTCACCAATTTTTTTCAAGTCGGCAGTTCGAAGATGTTAAGAATTGGGCAGCAATTCCCCGTCGAATTTTTTGCTCTCGTGTAGTCCCTCAAATGACCTAGAGCCCGGTACTATTTCAAGAGGAGCGATAGGGAAGTAGTGGGAAGTTTTGTTTAAACGATTCAATGTCGATTTGGGGAGTAAAAAGGTGTAAGCACAGTAACTGATTCAGTTTTTTTTTCGGGCAAAACAACGGTAACTGTTTTGGCTATTGTTTTGTGTTAATTAACAGGGTTTCATGGCTGGAAAATATTCTAGGACACTGAGGATGTAGCAAAGAGGAAAAATAGAGAAGAAAGTTGGGAGAAAACAATGCAGAGGTGCGGTAGAAAATGAAGTTGAGTTTTAGTTTTTTTTTTTTTTTTTTTTTTTTCCTTTGGTTAGGAGAAATGAGGGAGGGCGGGGTGAGGAAGAAGCAGACTCCCCCCCTCCCCACAAAACAATTTAGAGCATCTCCAACGCATACGCTACTTTTGCGTTTTACTCTATTTTGGCGTACGAAGCGGCTCCAACGGGTAATGCAAATGGTACTGTAAAATTGGGGGAAGGAGAGAGGGACGGCAAATATAGCGTACGAAGATGAAGGCTGTATCCCTGTAGAAGTGGGGTTGTTTTATTTTTTTAATATTTTTTTCACCACTATATTTTCTTTTATATATATTTTTTCAAAACTTACTTATTTCCATTTCTTTCATTTTATTTTTTTCACCACTACATCAGATTAGCGAATAATAGACATCAGATAAACAGACTATAGATATCAGATCAGGAATATAACAGAAATCATACAGTAGAACTAAAACATACTTAACAAGGGAGATCAGATCAGGATTATATAGACATCAGATCAGCGAATACTTGACATCAGATCAACAGACTATAGATATCAGATCAAGAATAAAAAAGAAATCATACTTTCTGGACGTGGTACTTGTTATTTTTGACGTGGTGCTAGTGTTATGAGACGTGGTGGACTGTCTTTGTGAAAAAAAATCAGTTTAAATTCACATGAATGGATGTAGACGTTTATGGACGTTGTTCTAGTTGTCTTTGACGTGGTGGTTTGTCTTTGTAAAAAAAATAGCTTAAATTCACACGAATGGATGTAGACGTTTCTGGACGCGGTACTAGTTATTTTTGACGTGATGCAAGTGTTATGAGACGTGGTGGACTGTCTTTGGGGAAAAAAATCAGTTTAAATTCACATGAATGGATGTAGACGTTTATGGACGTGGTTCTAGTTGTCTTTGACGTGGTGGTTTGTCTTTGTGGAAAAAAAAAATAGCTTAAATTCACACGAATGGATGTAGACGTTTCTGGACGTGGTGCTAGTTATTTTTGACGTGGTGCAAGTGTTATGAGACGTGGTGGATTGTCTTTGGGAAAAAAGTCAGTTTAAATTCACATGAATGGATGTAGACGTTTATGGACGTGGTTCTAGTTGTCTTTGACGTGGTGGTTTGTCTTTGTGAAAAAAAAATAGCTTAAATTCACACGAATGGATGTAGACGTTTCTGGACGTGGTGCTAGTTATTTTTGACGTGATGCAAGTGTTATGAGACGTGGTGGACTGTCTTTGGGGAAAAAAATCAGTTTAAATTCACATGAATGGATGTAGACGTTTATGGATGTGGTTCTAGTTGTCTTTGACGGGGTGGTTTGTCTTTGTGAAAAAAATAGCTTAAATTCACACGAATGGATGTAGACGTTTCTGGACGTGGTTCTAGTTATTTTTGACGTGGTGCAAGTGTTATGAGACGTGGTACACCCCTAAAACAAACTCATATGTTCTACGGTTTACCTATTTTATTTCGTTATAAAACTAAATCAATACAATTCATATGTTTATTATAATTATTATTATACTTAATTTTATACAAATTATTTTATTATTAATTAATATTAATTATTTTAAAATATAATTTAAGATTAAATCACTAAATTTGCCGATATAAATATGTTTATAAAAAATATAATGTGAATGAGTAAAAAAATTATAGTGATATAATAATAAAAATAAAAATACTTGTGAATAAAATATTATTATTACTGTAAAATAGAGTTGTTGGGTTGGAGTGGATGTACTGTAAAATACTGTAGATATTAAATTTTAGAGTTGACTGTACTGTAAATTAGAGTATTGAGTTGGAGTTGCTCTTATAGTACATCCTGCCCCATCACATGCCACCCAAGCTCTCTATAACCTAACTTGTCATCAAGCTACAGGTATAGCTTTGCCACCCAAATGATAACCTTGCCACCCCACTTAGTTTTTCCCAAGCCACGTTTTATACTCGTTGGGTAAGTTGCCAAATTTCAGGCCTACAAACTTCTAGCCCACCTTATTCACTATTATTCACTATTGCTATTATTATTATTATTATTATTATTATTATTATTATTATTATTATTATTATTATTATCTTCTCCCATTACGTATTGCTACTAAATTTTCTAGTTAATATTTTCTAATTCCAAATTTATTCAAAAAACTCAATAATCACCAAATTAAATCGATTAGATAAAAGAAATCGTTATTTACTCGTTAATTAATTTTTATTTATTTACACGAAATTAAGCCGATTTAAAGGATTTCACATTATATAGACGTCAGATCACAAAACAGTAGACATTAGATCATTAAAAAAAAATATCATCACAATATATAAAATTAAATAATTATAAATAAATTAAAAAATATTTTTTAATCTTTTTTTAAAATTAAAAAATGTAAAAAAAAATTGCTGAATTATTTTAAAAAAATGGACAGCAAAAAAAGTTTTAGTGAAGAAGAAGAAAAAAAATCGTCCAAAATATGTCAAGAAAGAGAGAGAAAAGAGAAATTCTGATACTATGTTACGTACTATTGTGAAAAAAAAAATCTGAGCAAACAGCAGCTTGGGCGAAAAAAAAAAAAAACCTATTATATAGTTTATTAATCTTATATAAAAAAATTTATATTTTTAGAGGTATGAGTAAAATTGGATAATTCATATAAATTATAAAAAAAAATTTCTTTTTAAAACGGGGGTGACATAAGGTGCAGTTGATGATTCCTATTTTCAATGTCTGCTTAGAAAGGGCAAGAACGTTCGCCAAAGAAAAACCGGATGTCGGTAAGCAGGGAGCTGAATGTGATCCTGGAAAAGATGTACAGCCATGACAATGATTCAGCCATTGCCGCCATCGATTTTCGTAAAGCTGCTGAAATAACTTGAGGGATTCCTTAACACACTGGAAAACTCATCTCAAAGAATAACCGCTAGAACTCTGTTGCTGAATAATGGAGCTACCCAGTACTAAAGGAGGTGAGGCAAGTGCTACCCGAGAGAGCAATGATGGAATTGCAACTCTTTCAACTTGCTAGTCGCATCAATGCACGCAAGGTGTTGATGGCACAGTATGCTGCAGATGCGAGGCTCTTTCAGGAGTTTGAGCGGTCGGGTAAGTCTTTCAATTATGCTAAATCAGTGTTGAACTCCCCCAAAATCGCTAGTGAAGATGAGATGAATTTTTATCTATCCAAAATTCAGAGGGGTGGACTGATCCAACCATTTGGTTGTATGTTTGCAATTGAAGAACCCACCTTTAAAATCATAGGTTATAGTGAGAATTGCTATGACTTGTTGGGTTTAGAGGAGTCTAAGAACTCAGGGAGTCTTCTGGGTGTAGATGCAAGGACCCTTCTTACCTCTTCTTCCAGGGCTTCGTTGGTAAAGGCTGTGGCATCTAAAGAAATTTCTTTGTTGAACCCTTTATGTGTTCATTTTCGAAGCACCCACAAGCCATTTTATGCTATATTGCATAGAATTGATGTTGGTCTCGTGATTGATTTGGAGCCCGCTCAGTCGGGTGATCCTACAATGGTACTGGCTGGTGCAGTGTGGTCACAGAAACTTGCTGTCAGGGCAATCTCTAGGCTGCAGTCACTTCCTGGAGGAGATATTGGGGTCTTGTGTGACACTGTAGTTGAAGATATTCAGAAGTTAACAGGTTATGATAGGGTGATGGTTTACAAGTTCCACGGGGATGGCCATGGCGAAGTTGTTTCAGAGGTTAGAAGGTCTGATTTGGAGCCATACTTGGGACTGCATTATCCTGCTATAGATATCCCTCAAGCAGCCCGGTTTTTATTCCAGCAAAATCGGGTGAGGATAATCTGTGATTGCAATGCACACCCGGTTAAGATCATTCAGAGTGAAGAACTACCGCGGCCTCTTAGCTTGATCAATTCAACCCTTAGATCTCCTTATAGCTGCCATAACCATTACATGGCCAACATGGGGTCTGTTGCCTCACTAGTGCTGGCAATTGTTGTGAGTGGAGATAAATCTAATAGGCTATGGGGGTTAGCAGTGTGCCACCATACTTCACCTCGATATGTCCCTTTTCCTCTTCGATATGCATGTGAATTCCTGATGCAGGCATTTGCAGTGCAGCTTCACATGGAGCTTCAGTTGGCAGCACAAATGGTTGAAAAAAAAAATCTTCGGATGCAAACGGTGCTGTGCGACATGCTTTTGCGGGATATTCCATATGGCATTGTTACTCGTTCTCCCAGCATTATGGATTTAGTTAAATGTGATGGTGCGGCAATGTTCTATGGTGGCAAATGTTGGTTGCTTGGTGTGACTCCAACGGAGTCTCAAGTTAAGGACATTGTACAGTGGCTGCTAAATACCCACTTGGACTTCAGAGGATTAAGTACTGATAGTCTTGCTGACGCTGGTTATCCAGGTGCATCTCTACTAGGTGATGCAGTTTGTGGCATGACCACTGCTAGAATAAGTTCAAAAGATTTTCTCTTTTGGTTCAGGTCTCACACAGAAAAGGAAATCAAGTGGGGAGGTTCTAAGCATCATCCAGAGGACAGAGATGATGATGGGAGAATGCATCCCAGATGTTCATTTAAGTCATTTCTTGAAGTGGTCAAAAACAGGAGTTTGCCTTGGGAGGTTCCCGAAATTAATGCCATTTATTCTTTGCAAATTATGATGAGAGATTATTTTCAGGATATTGAAAAGCATGGTCCGGGAACATTGATACATCTGCAACAGAGTGATTCTGATGGCCAATCCTTGGATGAACTCAGTTCAGTGGCTAACGAAATGGTTAGACTGATTGAGACAGCAACAGCTCCAATTTTTGGAGTCGATGTAGCTGGTTCTATCAATGGTTGGAATGCTAAGATTGCTGAATTAACAGGACTGCAAGCTAGTGAAGCTATTGGAAAATCTCTAGTGAATGAAATTGTTCATGAAGATTCACGTGGAGCTTTTGGAAGTCTTCTATACAGAGCTTTGCAAGGTGATTATCTTTCATTGAGTCCTTATGGATATGACTCCAGGACCAGAGAAGTGTTGATTTTTCAAATACCTACTATTACCAACTGTAATGTGCTTCATTTTCAATTCAAG
The DNA here is from genome assembly GCA_030378225.1 of Knoxia roxburghii. Lineage (NCBI taxonomy): Eukaryota > Viridiplantae > Streptophyta > Magnoliopsida > Gentianales > Rubiaceae > Knoxia > Knoxia roxburghii. The sequence goes on along the minus strand of CM059420.1, from coordinate 33,758,117 downwards.
TTGATTACTGCTCTTCAACTGAATAAGAAAAGTTAGAATGATAGATGCTACAATGATGTTGAACTTGTGGACCGAGAACAGTCGTCATCGCTTATCAGATTTGTCTTTTTAATTGTTGTTCTTTTATGGTATTTATAGTCAATGGCTTGTCCCAACTCAGAATGTACGTTGGGTGCAGTTTGGTGAATTCTGCTGTTGCCAAATGCCTCTTATCCCTTATAACCTCCATCATCTGTTGATATATATCCCAACAATTAATTGGTTGTTTGCTAATATCTTTGATTTCTGATTCTGAAACACTTAACTTTTGGTGTGTGCATAAGAAAGATGTAGAGTTGATTTGAGGAATCTTTGGCTATGCCTTCAATTAGACATTGCTACGTACTGTCTTTCATTTAGATGTGGAGTTGATTGGTCAGTTTTTTTAAACCTACCTAATCTATAACTGAATTGTTGGGAATATCTTGGTGAAGTTGGCCTTTATTTATTTATCTATTTTCTTGATGTCCTTGTTTATTATTTGTTTTGATCCAACTGCGAAGGATGTATGTGAAGTATGTATGACTTCAAAGTACATTAGCTATTTATAGACAAATGCTTGGTGGTATGTACTTTACATGCAGCTTCATGTCTTACAGTATTTCTGATCAGTCTCTTAGGCCACACAGGCAACATTTTTCCAGGGCAAGAGTTTGACTATCTTATAATGTTTTCTCCACATTGAATGTAACTCCAAATCTGATCATTGAACATCCCAATGATTCTAGCACAAGAATATTATGTTGTTGTCTGTCGGGAATTGAGTAACGCATGAAGGCGAGAGAACCAGAAAGCTGACAAACTCTGAAGAATGACTCAGAAGTTTTTTCTTAGGAAAATTATCCAGTGGAATGAAACGAATAAAGAAAACTAATGTTATACAGTAATTTCTACAAGGAAAAATACTGTTTTTATTTTAGAACTTAAAAGTGTTATTTTAAAATTATTTTGAAGGGTTGCATATGCATTTCCATATCTATACAGCATTCATTCTCTTTCTGTAATCTGTAAAATTTTAAAGTTACATTCTTTAAGCATATGCATTTCCATGGCTATACAGCGTTCATTCTCTTTCTGTAATCTGAAAAATTTTAAAGTTTCATTCTTTAACTTTCTTTATGGTTCTAAATCTTGAATTGTAATGTGAAAGGATTCATAAGGATCAAACTATACAGATGTTTCACTTGTGTAAAGCCACTGTTTTGAAACTCCAAATGTTGATGACGTCTTATATTTCTATTCTTGTTTTTGCAAATAAATTGTTGCATTTAGTATTTTAAGTGACCATGAGTATTTTCTTTTAATAATTAAGTTAGATTTCTTTTTGTGAATCTGAAGTTACAGAATATTAAACATCTCATTTTATATGAGGTATTGAACTGTCATGTAAAATCTTCACTTACAACACGTGAAGGCAAGGATCTAACTTTCATCTTTTAAATGATATTTTTCAACTTGAAAGCAAAATAATGATTTGGCAATGTTTGATATAATTCATCTTTTAACGAGAAGTTCTGGTCTTACATAAGAATATGAAACGCTACATCATGTAAGGTTGAATAGTTATTTGGTTTAGCAGCTATATTGCCGTTGCCTCTAGCTTACTTGTGAAATACCTGAGTACAATCATAACTAGGATGACCATGCAAATACCCACAATATTAAATTCAATCTTGTCTGGTGTCTCATCTTGCAGGTGAAGAGAATAAGAATATTGAAGTAAAGCTGCAAAAGTTTCAGATACATCCAGAAAATGAAGCTGTATACCTTGTTGTCAATGCCTGCACAAGTCGAGACTACACTAATGAGATTGTTGGTGTATGTTTTGTGGGTCAAGATGTTACTTCTGAGAAAGTTGTCTTAGATAGGTTTATTCGTCTACAGGGGGATTATATGGCTATTGTACAAAGTCCAAACCCATTAATTCCACCAATATTCGCTTCTGATGAAAATGCCTGTTGTTCTGAGTGGAATGTGGCCATGGAAAAGTTAACTGGTTGTACAAGAAATGAAGTTATCAGTAAGATCCTTCCTGGGGAAGTTTTTGGTGGTCTTTGTCAACTTAAGAGTCGAGATGTCCTTACAAAATTCATGATTGTCCTACATCAATCAATTAGTGGTCATGATACAGAGAATATGCGATTTGGCTTTTTTGATAGAAAGGGAAAATTTGTGGAGGTGTTCTTAACAGCAAATAAGAGAGTCAATGAGTATGGGGCTATAATTGGGTGCTTCTGCTTCTTGCAGACTGTCCCAGTTGATCAACCACCATTTGCACTACCTGAACCAGAGCAAGATGCATGCATAGTCAAACTTAAAGAATGGGCTTATATATGCCAACAGATGAAAAGTCCATTGAATGGTTTACGATTCACCCACAAACTTCTGGAAGGTATGGATTTATCAGATTATCAGAAGCAGCTTCTCGAAACCAGAGATTCTTGTGAAAGACAGATAGTTTCTATTATTGGAGACATCAACTCTGGAGGTGTAATGGAAGGGTAAGTCTATATCCTTTGTACCTAAACTCAAACCTATTGTTACTAATTCTTACATGTAAAACATCAAACTTTATTTTGACAGAGTCTTTTTTGAAGCATTATTTTGACAAAGTTTATTCATGCATTGGGGAATTTATCACGAATATTCATTTGGATGGAAAATAATTATGTGTATTCATTATATCATTTTTCTATCTAGAGCATGGGTTTCATTTCTTTGGTATCTACCTGACCTTAGTCAAATCTCTTAAACATTCCTCCAGACTAATAGAGTGAAAAACTGGTTTGTCTTTAGCTTTCCTTTTGGTTGATGTGTAAAATGGGTTAACTGGGATTGTGTTAACTCTGGTTATTAGTTTTTTCCTATGTGTTGGCATGTTAGTTAAAGGGTTTGTAAAAGTTTAAGTTCATTCCAGAATGTGAGGGTGACTTCAACTAGCTGATGCCACTAAAACATTCAGAGACAGTGGCTGCAGATTTACCTAATATCTAATTAGCCACCTAGTCCTTTTGTTAGTAGTGTATTAGTAGCAATCTAAGGCTATCTGAATCCCTTTTCTTCCTTTCTTTCCCCTTTCTGGTGTAGGATTGTTTGGGGAGGTTTGGTGGGTAGACATGTGGGATTTTTATTTTTTTTTAGGTTGTTGTGTCTTCTATTTGTAGCCAGTTTGTATTACATCCTTCAAAATTTAACATTGTGGTTTTAATAAAATCCGTTTAGTGTCATGTTTCTGCTGGTAATTTTTTAATCTTCATTGTTGTTATAATGTTTTATGACAAATGCAATTAAGTTGCACATCATATGTATTTGAGAAATGGTGTGCCTTTGGATATGGACATTCGCTGATAAAAAAACATGATTAAGCTTGATTTATCTTCTCCTTTACCAGCAGCAAGATGCAACTAAACTGTGAAGAGTTTACATTGGGAAATGTCATAGATGCCATTGTTAGTCAAGTTATGGTTTTGCTGAGGGAAAAGAACTTGCAATTGACTCATGACATCCCTGATCAAGTGAAGACACTTTTCCTTTATGGAGATCAAATTAACCTTCAGCTGCTTTTGACTGATTTCTTGATTAGCATAGCACATCATACACCTTCTGGTTGTTGGGTAGAAATCAAGGTCTGCCCAGGCTTGAAATCCGTACAAGATCGACAGGAGTATATCCATCTGCAGTTCAGGTACATAAACTATGTACCTAGCTTTTTCACCGTAATCTATACTTCATATGCAGTAGGTTAGTTGCATGAATCAAGTGTTTGGTATGCTAATCATCTTTTGCTTGGTGCTATACCTTCCACAAACCAAGATGATATGTGACAAGGGGAGATTTTGTCTGTCTGGAGGGGGCAATGTGCTAAATAAATATGTGAGGGCATGCTCAGCCCTTGAGCTAGCTTTTTGAAGAGAAGACCCAAGAGCACCAAGTACCCACTTTTTGCAAATTCTTTTGCGTTCTAGTTCAAGGAATAACGGCTCATGTACCCAGTGTCCTATGAGTTTGTGAGATATGGAATTATCACATAAACTGACTGTTCTTTTGCATTATGTAAAGAGTTTGTTTACTTTGTTTGTGACTACCTTAATCTGAAGATTAAGAAGGTTTGGGATTTCTTTTATGGGATATGCTGATTAAACATGAAAACAGTTGAAAGAAAATAGTCTTATCCTTAGACGAATAAATTTTTGATAAAAACAGACTAGGTAAGTTCTTAGTAGCACATAAGGGGTGTAAGAGGAACCCTTGTCTCATGAAGACACTGACTAAACATAACAGGCTAATTTTCTCTCTTCTGGTATGCTTTAGTAGCATTTAAACTAGGCAGACAAAATGGGAAACCTAGTAATCAATTAAGTGCAGAATATTGATGCTCCTAGATTAGATGTGTCATTGTTTGATGTACCCTAGTTGGCATTGTGATCTTTGTTGAAGAGCATCTGATTGTCTAAACATCATCTTTTGATAATTATTAGCATGTAAGCATCTAACTGACAAGTTAGTGGAGTGCTTTTTTTTTTTTATCAGTTTACAGTATGTTTAAAGAATTATTAGTTTTCTTTCAGTGAATGAGTGGATCATATTATTAGGTTTTCTCGTTTTCCCTAATATAATGACATCATTTTGTTCGTTGTAACCGAAAATGCCCCAACACTTTTGAGTATAAAATCTTCTACTAACAAAATGGGAGGGAAAAACTGGACAACATGTAAGCAAAGTTGGAGCTGAAATGAGCTCATTGAAATGTCAAACAAGAGTAGAAGTCGTACAAATAAGTTGCATTGCACTTAATGATGAATCCTATACGGGATTCCTTTATGTAAATCCCTGGTACTGATCTATGAGATACAATACACATTTCTTGACTTTATTTTTGCTGAAACATTGGTATCTTCTGTGATCCAAGCTTTTGAAGAAGTGGTTTTTGGAAATTTCTAATTCAGCTGCCAAAATTTTGACACCTTAAAGACTGATAGCTTATTATTTTGCACTCCCTTGTCCCATAACAATAGTTCTGCTTGAATAAAATACAATTTTTTATTTTTAGATCAGACACAAGTCATATAAAAATTTATTATATTTTTTTCACTTGTAACTTTATATTTCAGTTGTAAACTAAATAATGTATAATCATATTAATTTAGATTTTGCAAGTCAAATGATATATATTGATTGTAAAAATATAAACTGGACTTCTTTTGTGGGACAAAAACAATCTTTGAACATGATTATTATTATGGGACGGAGGGAGTAGAATGTAATAGCGCAGGTAACATAGTGAAATAAGGGCCAATAAACTACTACATGTCACAGATATATGTGGATTTGACCAACACAACGCCATATAAAATTTACTTTGTGTATAACTTACCTTCTGCATAAAGCTGCTTGTTTTGTGAATAATATCTTGTAGTGTATTTGAAATATCTGTATTAGTACAAAACTACGTTGAATGAAAAACCTTCAACGACTTTAGCAAAGGGGAAAATGACAATTTTTTGCCCCCTTCATTTGAACCAGTGACACTTTGTTTCTTCTTGTTTCCAGGGTGACACATTTAACCTCTCATGTTTTAAAATATGACAAAAATGATCTATTTGCCTTGTAACATGTTTCCTTTATCAGTACTCTTTTTGTTTTTGAAATCCTTTATCAGTACCTCAGTCAATCATTACTATTTCAATAGAAAATTGCTTCCCTATATTCTGTTTCCCAGTTAACTATTGATATTTTTACATAAAAGGATATGGAAAATGTTTTTGCAGTGAGAAAAAACGTGTAAAAACACGGTAGACTAAAAAGTGTCATTCTTGAAGCAATAGGGACCGAAAGTGTCACTTATCCATTCAAAAGGAACCAAAAGTGTTATTTTTCCTTCGCAATTGTTGGTTTTAGAATAACTGTTGTCACTGAGGAATACTTGATGAAGTTGAATAACTTTCATTGTTTGAACTTCTGTTTGATTGCGACCAATGTGCAAAGCCAAGCAGCACTTTACCAAAATGTCTGCTTTGAAATTCTCTACCAGCTGCTTTAGTTCTCCAGGCTAATCTGAATGACTCTAGCTGTGTGGAAAATTTTTGGAATACAGATGCCTGAGAAAAGGTAGGAGGAGACAATAATAGTCTTTAACTTGCCTTTGTTTTGGGTTTTACAGCCTTTGAGATCATTTTCTGTAGTTGTCTGCATCTAGTTTTACGCTGAACCATATGCTATTATCTTATCATGAGATTTGACAAAGATTTTAGACTGGCTGTCAACCTAATGGAACCATCCCCCTTATTTGGGTTTAAAATCGCCTGAGGGCTTGTAAGCAGGCGGTCCTAGGACCATTTTCTATCATATGTTGCAGTAATGCATGTATCTGTCGATCATCATTGAGCTGCACTGATAACTATTTTCATATATAGGTTGGCTCACCCAGGAGAGGGTCTTCCTTCTGCGGTTCTTGAACAGATGTCTGGAGCAAGAAATGAATGCACTAGTCAACAAGGAATTGCCCTGAACATCTGTTACAATCTTGTTAGCATGATGAATGGTCGTGTCCGTTATATTAGAGATCAGGAGAAATGTTACTTCCGCATTGACCTTGAACTTAGAACCAAAAATTCAAGGTTGAGGAGTTCAAATGTTTGAGGTTCGAGATCAAATGGTGTTGTGACGATAGTGCCTTGCGATCATCTCAGATGCTGGGAGTTCGAGTCTGCCCTATATGAACAGCCACAACTACAACAACAAATAAGTTCTTGTCTGAGTTTGCCGCCATCATGTTTGCCCTCCCCCTTCCCTGTATATTTGAAAAAACAAGGTATGAGCTTCAGTAAACAAATTCTTCTCTAAAATGGCTATCTTAGTTTGAACCCCATAGCAGAGTAACTGGTTAATTGAGAGTTAATCATGCTCCATTCTCCTCAAATTTCAAATTTTGCTGATACACAAAGAATGGTGATCCTGCTGTAGAGTGGTATATAGAGTAAAATGAAGCTTAAGTTGTAGTATATTTGTATATTCTTCTCCCTGCACTTTTGTAAGAGATGTACTGGCATTGTTTCTTGGGCTTGCTTTGCTTGATAAAATTTGTTATGCGTGTTCAGGATTTTCTGTTTGGTTTATGTTTTAGAGTATTAGTTAATAGGTAGATTTTAGAAAAAGTAATATATAGATTTGTTGTGTGATGTTCAATTGTATTAAACTTGTTCTTTCTTGAAAATTTAAATTTTTTTAGTCATAATGTTTTTGTTTTATAATTATGATTTTGTTATTTTTGTTTTTGGCGAATTATATTTACTTCCTTTAAAATTTGGTCAAACTATAAATGCCCCTTCAAGTTTAGTTAAACTACATATATTTCCCTTGACCACCCAAACTAAGTAACAAATTTCTTTTCGGCAGATAAAAAAATGACATCAGCATTTTTGTTAAAGTAAAAGTCAAAATTAACCCTATAGTTAGCTCCTAAAATTTTTAAGACAAAAGGACCCTTATCACCACCACCTCCTATCCATGTCTTCCGCCACATAACTCCATAACCACACTAGGAGTAAAATTTATTCATATTAGTAGAAATAGGCAAATTGAAGAAGTGAATTAGTTTCTACCATCTTTGTTTGGTGGGCTCCACATGATAAATTTGGACTACCCAACGTTCATCATCGTCACCATCTTCACCCAACTTCTATTTTTTCTGAGTGTATGTAACCTTTCTTTTTTACTTCCATACCTCTTTCCATTCATTTGTTTAATATTTAGCTAAAAAGGCAAAAAAAATAATAATAAATAAAAACAGGGATTTGGGAAATAATTTTAACTTCCTCCATGTTCATCATCATCATCATCATCTTTTCCAATTTTTTTTCTGGGCTTCTATTTGTAGCACAAATTTGCTATTTGTAGCATAAAAAAATTGATGAAATGCCTAAAATCTCCTTAAAAATAGAAAATGTGAAATTGTAATGAAAAATCACTTGTAATTTGTGAAATTAGAACAAAAAATCGGAGGCAATTTGCGAAAAACAAGGAAAAAATCACCACCAATGCGCGAAACTGGGGCGAAAAATCGCCACACTAATCCGAAACTGGGGGGAAAAATCGCACAACTTATTCGATTTTTTCCCCAAAAATCGAATAAGTTGTGCGATTTTGTTGGGAAAAATCACACATCCTAACAAAATCGCACCTGATGTGCGATTTTTTTTGGAGTGTGCGATTTTCGCACATTAGGTGCGATTTTACCCAAAATTATTATTTTATGTTTGTTTTTAATTAATTTTAAATATGATTAATATTTGTCATGTTTTTAATTATTATTCGTAGTTTTAATGTTGTATTCATGAAATTTGCTGTAGGTTGCGGGGAAGTCTCTCCTACGACAGCGGCCCACAGCTTCTTATAGGAAGAAGAAAGCAGGGAGAGGTATCCCTCTACATGGGCTGATAGATGAGGATAGCGATAGGGAGGAGCAACCTTTCGTTGGCGAAGAGGAGTTTTCGTCATACTCAGGACACGATGAGCAGCCCCCACGAGGTCAGTTTTAAATTTAAGACTAATATCATGTATATTTATTTATTTCTCTTATTACGTTTTGTTATTTGAATTATATTAGTGAATGTTATTATTTATGTAATTTGAGTATATGATTATGTGTTGTTATTTGAATTAAATTATTGATTTTTTTAATTATTTTTGTTAAATAAGTTTATTTATAATAAATAAATTTTGAAATTAGTTACAAATAAGCGTGAGAGGAGCGACACGTCTTGGATTGTGACTGAGCCGTGTACGGGTGGCCGTATTGATGGGTCAGTTATTCCTAGTTGGAAGGTCCATGATGCCTATAGGTATAGACAGGACGGGGAGGATGGTGAGGAGGCTTTACCACCTAGGGTGCCCATGCGATGCCACAATAGGGCAGGGTTTGTGAGCAACTAGTTTCTTCGTTTGCCGCCATGCCGGACGACTGTCAGACATTGTTGAGGGCGACCTGTTTGGCTCACTTGCCCTTTATCATACACACGTCCATTGATGCGCAACTTATTTGTGCATTCGTTGAGCGGTGGCAGCCCGATACGAACACGTTTCATCTCCCTGTCGGTGAGATGAGTATACTCCTGCACGATGTGTGGGAGATACTTCGTATCCCCGTAAATGGCAGTATGGTGGCTGATCGTACTGACAAGGCTGTGATTTGTGGACTGTGCAGAGATCTGCTACAGGTGTCAGAGAGGGATGGGGATTGGTTGGTGAATCACTCAGATGGTGGGGTACTCTCTGATTACGTGTTCACGCGGCGGTCGCTTTTAGCGACGGGCACTATGCACTTACCTCGTGATTTGGAGGCTTGGTTGTGGATGGCCATTGGTTGTACTTTATTGGTGGACAAGAGTTCCAATAAGATTAGGCCACAACATATTGTACAGCTTAGGGGCCAGTTGCACACTGTGCATCAGTATGCTTGGGGCACCTCTGCACTAGCTTACCTGTATAGACATCTAGGTAAGGCTAGTAGAGGTAGCGCAACGGGATGGCGGGTTGTTTGACGATACTTCAGGCATGGATATACGAGCATTTTCCGGCGTTCACTTGACCACCTGAGGCCAGAGGAGGTATGTTAAAATATATTTGTACAGTTTATAATTACAGTTTTAGTTAAATTGTAAATATTTAATAACTATCTGACCATAATTGTATATATTATAGGTGACATAGACCCCTACGGTCAGTATCCGCACCTACGCACCCCTATCACCCCGTATAGGGGATTGATCGCATGTGGTGACGAGGTTGAGCCATACATGCCAGACAGGTGCGTGCGACAGTTGGGGTTCGTGCAGGATATCCCATTCGTCATCTTCCGTCCGAAGACGGCGTATAGGCCGTATAGTGGTGGGTATAGTGTGAATTTCGATTTGGAGTTCGCCAAGAGCTTATGGCAGTCTGCACGTCTCTCTAGTTTACGGCCTGAGGACCTGCAGCATTCTGACTATCCCGACGCATCCACACATGAGTATGTCACATGGTATCGCTAGCACTCCCACCAGTATCTGTTCATCGATGGCCCCCCTGCTGATGATAGTGGAGTGCCGCCACGCACCAACACAGAATATGTACGTATTTTGTTTTTTAATTTAATTTAATTTAATAATAGTTTTATATTGTTTTAGAATATATAAACTTAATAATTTCATCGTGTTGACTTTGTAGTGAGTGAGCTGATTTACGCATATGTCTGAGGACTTTGTGCAGATCATGAGAGATAGTGGAGTACCCCAGTCAGATGAATGCGAGGCTAGGTTGAGGGCGGAGATGGATAGGTGGCATTTAGCTGGGTGATTGTATTAGTGTACTATTTTTTGTTGTTATTTTTTGAAATTTGTTTGTAATATATATTGTAGTGTTGTATTTTATTTCTTTAAGACTTTTTGGTTTTTTAGTATTTCATTTAGGTATGATTTATGGTAATTTGACTAATGAAATGATAATGTGCAGTCTAAGTAACTGACAATTATTAAAAGATAACATACTAAACATACAATTCAAAGTGAAATGTCACAAATCATGGTCCACAAATCAAGTCCCAGTGGTCGAGCCTCCTTTTAAATTCAGGACCTCCTGCAAATCGCGCCATAACTTCATCGCAGTGATACTTCCACAAGTACGCCAACGGAGGGACAGGGCAATCATCAGTCAAACTAACATGGACATAATGATTTCCATGTACGTGGGCAATGGCTATCTGCCGAGATGGTCTGCTGTCACCCACTAACAACCTCAAAGGTAAAATGGAGAAACAACAACCATGAGCGATACTTAGATGGATTACCAAGGCGTTTGTATAAGTGGCGATAGCAAACAAGTCCGTGGGGGTGGTCATCCAGCCAGCACTGTCACATGGTGATGCAAAATGATTCAATAGAGCAATTCCCCAAGCAATAGGATCAGTGTCCTCAGAAAGAGTGTGTGGTAGACAAGCCCGGAGAAGCGGTATGTAAGTATCCTGATGCACAAGAATCTCTCCAATAGACGCAGTTCTAACCGTTCCCCATTCATTCTCATTACCTTAGAGACCAAGTGCAATAGCTCGAAATTCGCAATTGCCATCTGGCTTTACGTCCGTAATGCCATTACAGAAAGGATAAACAAAATGTGGTATCATGGGACTACTATCATTGTCTCCTCTAACTGCAAATTGGAAATAAACAATTATTGTTATTTTACTCTTTTGGAAAATTAAAGTAAACAGTCAATATTAATTGACCAAAAACAATGCTTACCTTCCTTAAATTACAACGATCTCTTTGATGATCTCCTGGATGCACTATTTTGACGCGCAGCTTTCTCCCGAGCACTCAGCTCTCGCCTCACTGATGGATGTAATCTTGGGCGACCCCTTGATGTTGACAAAATAGCTGGCTCAAACACACTTGAATTGTCAGGATTCAGCGACGCGTTCATCTTGACAATCAGATCACGCATGACCACGCTTGGACTGCTCTCGAATTTAGGAAAGATTTCCTCGCGGAAGAATCTGTTAAAAAAAATTAATTACAACATATAAAAATTATACATGAAAATATGTGTAAATAATAATAACATTGTAAAATAACATACTTAATATAAATCATACCTAAGTTTCTCAGAAATAGTGTTCGAACCCACTTCAGATGTCTCAATCGTCAATCTCTTCCAAAACTCGTGCACCATTTCAACAGTAATCGTGTCATGAGATTCCTTCAACTTCCAAATTTCACATGCACAAGGAATCCCATGTGTAGCCTTGCAGACACACCCACATCGCTCAAACAAGTCATTACCCAACTTAGTAATCCTTTCAACTTGTTCACTGATCTACTCCAAACAATAGTGCGACACATAACCATTCAATAATTCATACGGAAAACACAACATAGCGGTTGCTTTCTTGGAAATGCATGCCTCGAGCGTTTCCCTAAACAATACATTAATAAAGTAAAAAGTACATGTATTGAATTAATAAATTAAGTATTGAATTATATTAAATAATCAAGTTATGAGTGCATAATTTAAATAAATAAAGTAAGTAGCGAATTAAACTGGGTAATAAATTTACCTTATCTGTGATAACTGGTAATTGACATGGTCGTCAATCACACCGAACAGCGTGTCAAGTGAATGGGTGCCAGCATTTATTCGATCCTTAAGTGCAGCATGAGTACTCTCCACTCTGTTACTACTAGTGTTGCCAAAATGCAGAATTTTGTTTGTCCAAGCCCTACAAAACATCTCTTTGTAGACCAGCCATGTCCTCTCCAAATAGACAACAACAGACGGCGCAACCATAGAGTAACTATCCTTCAGCAGCTTCAGTAACATGTCATACTCTTCAACTGTTGGCGTATTAACAATTGCCTTCCAAAGCTTTTTTATTGTTTTTTTCCTTTCACCCTCACCAATAAGCTTTTTCAACTGATTATCGACATCACGGTCGATATGCCACAAAAATAACAGGTGGTGTGATCCCAAAAAATGATCCCGTATAGGATCCATCAAACCCATCTCTCGATCAGAAACAATAGCACTAGGAACATTTTCAACATCCAACAACTCTCTCAACTGTTCAAACACCCAATCATAAGTAATTTTTTTCTCATCTCTCAAAAGGGCACATGCAATATTAAAATTCTTATTGGAAGGAGTCATACCAATTATCTGAAAGAGTGGCATCATGTACTTGTTGGTCTTGTATGTTGCATCCACCACAATCACCCTATAATATCTGTTCAACAACTGAATTGACATTGGATGCGCTATGAATACATGTGTGATCACATCTGTGCCCTCTTCTGTCAAAACTTTTACATAATAATGCTTCTCCTCAGCGTAATGCACAAACTGCTGCCTAATATTTCTGCCTTCAAACTTTGCCTTCCTGTTATCAGATTTAAGATTGTTTAGCTGCCTCACTGTCACATTATCGGCAGGATGTGTCTCAGCAAGGTGATTCCGAATCAGTTTTGGCTTCATATTTGCATTGTTCAAAGTTCTAGCAACCTGCCTTGCATCATCACTCAACCGGCTGAGCTGTCTGTGACCCTCTGGATACACTATAGCAGTGTGATTGTGCATTGAATTCGCACCTGGTGTAACTTTGACCCACAACCATTATCCCTCACCTCCTTGCAATATAACTTGAACATACACTTACATCCTCGCCGTTTAGTGTTCTTCCTCTGTTGTGGGGGAGGCCCTTGTTCAACCAGATCTCTGAATCTGTTGCAACGATATGTGACCGCTTTTCCATTATTACCCTTCCCTACTTTAATCAGCTCGAAACGAAATGTAAGAGCCAGTTCTGAATAATAAGTGTATGCTGCTTCTTCATTAGGAAAAAAGCCAGGACACTTAAAATTGTGACTCATATCCCTCTGAAGGTTGGGCAATCCATTTGGATCCTGCGTCATTAATCAAATTCAAACGAATAATAAGTAATTACATAAACAATTACAAACCATACAAAATATATAATTTTCAAAAATTGGAGCAAATAAGTTATTTTCATAAAAAAAATCGCACATAAAGTGTGATTTTTTAAATAAATCCCGCGCACAATGTGCAAGATTTCCATGAAAAATTGCCTGCAAGGAGCAATTTTTTCTAGAAAAATTGCTTGCAAAGTGGGAAATTTTGGGGAAAAATGCCTGCAATAGGCGATTTTTCCTGGAAAAATCGCACATTGCAGGCGATTTTTCTATCCAATTTCGCCTGTAATTGGCGAAATTTGTATAAAAAATCGCCAACACTGGGCGATTTTTTAGTACAGTCTCGCCAATTAAGGGCGATTTTACTAAATAAAATTGCAAAACATGTGCAATTTTTTATGCAGCATGATAAAAACAATACAAAAGTATTAAATTCGTACCATTTTTGCGTAAATTTTGAAGTAGACTCTATCCCAACTTGAATGAAATATGTGTTTGAATTTGTTTCTACGATTTTAAACGTTTTTTTTGAACGATTTGGAAGGGTTTTGTAAAATTTTTGAGGGAGTTTTGTATGTTTTGAGATTTTTTTGAAATTTGTGAAGTATATTACTTATTCATATATTATGGGCATTTTTGTCATTTCATTTTTTTTTTGTGCTACAAATAGTAAATTTGTGCTACAAATAGTAAGATCCATTTTTTTCTAAGGAGAACACGAAAGCTTGTACCGTTAGTTCTTAATTTGAATATTTCCAATTTAGTAACAATAAGCTCATCACTCTACACACATGGATAATTATCCAAAAAAAAAAACCCCCAAAAAGCATTCAAGAATCATTCACAATAAGAAGCAGGAAATTGTAGGAAAAGGAGAAAAAACACAAAACCCCACCATTTCATTTTAGATTTTTCTAAAAAATGGGTCCCACTGTTAGGCATCAAAATGGTGTTCTAATCTATTTTCATTACTCTTTCAACAGATTATCTTACCCTCCCGCGAAAATCCCTGAAGCATTTGTTAAGCCTGATTCATTGTATTTTCTGAACCTCGAAATATAGTCCCACAGTTAGATTGATGCATTGATGAGAAAAATTCTGAATGTTGCAATAGGAAGAAGCATATGTACCTTTTCTACTAGTATCAGAGCTTTTGGCCTCAGAGTTGCATTATCAAGTAAGGTTGGTTCAGTACTTCTGCAAAGTAGAATAGCTTCCACGCAGGTCTCCCCAACTACAAAAACTTATTCAAATTAGGTTTAACAGGATTTCTCGAGAGATTTTCGATTCTGAATGAAACAAATCCTCCACGTGGGTTCCCAAACCTCAATCACCTCGGTGAAAACCTTTGAAACTCAAGATGTCTAACAAAGTTCGCACTACGAAAAAATAAAAAAATTCACACAATTAAAAAAAATCAAATAATATATATGGGTGGTGATTGTGGAGGAGAAGAAACGGCGGGAGGAAGGGGAGAGAGGGCGGTAGGAAGCGGAGAGGAGGGGAAGAAGGGGCGATAAAGAGAAGAGAGGGAGAAGGAGTGAAGGGGCGAGAAAAATGAAGAACAGAGGGAGTTTAGAGAAGAAGACGGTGAATTGAGAGGGAGGGTGGCGGCGGGGGAAAATGAAGAAGGCGATGGAGGGTGGCGGCGAGAAAAAATGAAGGCGTGATAAAGGTGGAGAAGAAATGAAGGACATTTTTGTCTTTTAATATTAATTATTTTCCTGTAATTTTTAAATTTTTTAGCCGGAATTCATCTGGATTTTCTATCTTTTTACATTTATCGGCAGTTGCCTTGGGTAAAGGGGAGTATCTGTAGTTTAAGCAAATATAAATATAAGAGTATCGGTAACTAAATCTTAAGGCAGGTAAATATAATTTATTTTAAAAAAATCATACAAATATATATAATGTGAATTATTATAAAAACAAACTATTATTTGTCATTTACTTTTTTTATTATTTTTATTTAAAAAAACTACGAAGGAAAATTATCTTCAATTTTGTTGAAATTTAAAATATCAATTTAAAATTTAATAATTTATAATAAAAAATTCAAAAAGTTATAATTTTGCTTATCATGAGCATATCATGCTGAGACAACGTATAAACATAAGTAAAAATGGAGAAAAAATTCAGCTGTCGGAATCGGAGGTTTAATTTAGTATTATACTTTAATTAGTAATAATATTAATTCCCACACTAATTTATTCTTTTATTTATTAATTTAATAATTATTACAGTGAAAAAAAAAATCCATCACTCACAATGAATAATACTCCTCTATTAATAATGAGTACTCACCCATCTATTGGGAGAGGAGTTTATTGGACTACTAATTAATTTATTGGATTACTGAATTAATTTATTAACAAAAATTTAAATTGGATTGGGTGAAGTTATTGGGTTAATCTAATAAGTTAGCACGCTAGAATTAACTGGAGATATTGTTGTTGCTCAAATTGAAATACATTAAAAAGTGTTTTTGACTATATATAAAAAATTTTAGAATAATATTGATAATTTTAGAATTACAATATAATTTGTTAGTGTTACTAGTTACTCGTGTTAATTTTGATAAAATTATCCTTTTACTTCAAATGAGGAAGAGAGAGTAAAGGAGAGGAGGAGTATTTTAATTTAAATTAGAATGATAGAGGGTAAAAAATGAAACGATAACTAATAAAATTTATAATTTTTGAGAGTTAATTGAATGGGATAATGTGTACTAGTTTTCTTTGTCGGAATTCAACAATTAGAAGAGTTCCTGTACTTTGTCTCTCCTTTTCCACCTCATAAATTTCAAAGTTTCAATTTTCGTCTAAATATTTGAGTTCTAATTTTGATTAGCCAAATTAAAAAATTCAAAAAAAATCATATTTGAATTCCATCAAAAAGTGACTTTGATATTAATTTGTTTATTTTACCCAACTTTTTAAATACATTTTGTATGAATTATGATATTTCACCTAAAATTGTTAACAAAAGAAATATACTCTTTCTTTGATATATCAACCTAATTTGAGTCCACGCCCAATTCAAAAATGCAAATTTGTGTTCCTATCAAACTCCCTTTAAATTTTTTCAAATTATGTTAACTAACCCAATTAAAAATTAAGAACAAAACATTAAGAATAGAATTAAAATTTGTAATCTTAAAAGACAAACTAGAAGAAATGGCCAATATTTATGGACTTTAGAGGTAATTAATTATTTATTGCTTATTTTGGTAAAAAAATATTTTATTATTGACTTAGTGAGTGTTAAACTCTATCGGTGAATTCGACTTATAATATGTATATTTAGCCAAAATTTGGACTATGGGTGAAGTTAAATCATAAAATTGCAACATTTTTATATGCGAAAGCCAATTTAATCTCAAATTGAGAGACTATAATTGAGTGATTTAGTCTTAATCTTTATTAGTGCTCAAGAGCTAATGAATCAGTTAGGGACTAACAGTATCGTCAACTATTCATATTTACAATACTTAAATATTCAAAACTACAATTAAAAAAAAAAACCATCTAAATACATCAAACGTAATTTATTTGAGGTTAAATATGTATTGAGGTCTTAACTCTGGAAAAGTGCATAAGGTTTCAAAAGTTAACTTCGGTGTTGTTCTAAATGGGCGTCTAGGTTTGATCTCTTTTTTTCCATTATTTAACTAAGTGGGAGTCTTATCATTATATTAATATTAATTATGCATGATATCATAAATTTACTTCTGAGATACCTCTTTGAACAACAATCCCTACCTGATTACGTGTCATCACTTCATTAACCTTGATGACGTGTCAAGTATTTAATAAAAATTTTTCGATTCACATTCTTCCATTCTTAATCTATCAATCAACTCAATTTAACTTATCATTTACTAATAGTAACTTAATTAATAAATAAATCATCAATTATCAATTCAAATCATAATCTCTCTCCCTACATCTCAATTTTTAATATTCATCAACAAGTAATCAAGAACTCAACAAACCATAATCTCTCTCTCTACATCTTCATATATTTTTTTAAAAAAATTTTGTGTGCAGAAATCTTTACCACTTCACTAAGTAATCAACAATTCTCTTGTCTCATTTATATTTTCTGACATACCAAAGGTATTTCTTTTTATGTTATTTACATTAATTATTTTAATTTATATATTTCTCATATTCAATTTCATCATAAAAACTCATTTTGCAGAAATCTACTTGACTACAATCAATCAACAAGCAAATGTAAATATTCCTCAACAAGTAATCAAGAATTCAACACACCATAACCTCTCTCTCTCTCTCTCTTTACATCTCGATATCTTTTTTTATTTATTTTGTGTGCAGAAATTTTCACCACTTTAATAAGCAATCAACAATTCTCTTGTCTCATCCATATTTCCTCACATACAAAAGGTACTCTCTCCCATCCTTCATCTACCTCACTATTCTCACATACCAAAGGTATTTACATTAATCTATTTGCATAATAATTCCTTAATTATAACATTTTTTGTGTTCTTTTTTTTTTTTTTCTAATGATCATAATTACACAAGCCAATTGATATTTTATCTATTTATTTTTTTTTTCAGGAATCTTGATATCTTTCGCAACTAATTAACTAAATTCAATTTTTGTCTTTATACAATTATTATTCCATTGTATCTTAAAATTTTTATTTATTGTAATGTTAATATGTTTATTATCCAACTTCACGAAAATTTGTATTCAATTTATCATTTTTTGATAAATTAATTCTTTGTAAATTTTTAAATATGATTTTTCATTATTTTTAATCCTATTTTTAAGGTTATCGTTTTATATTTATTTACAAAAAATCCATTACATAATTACTCATTCAAAATTATCATGCCTATCAAATCAAATCATATCTACATATCCTTACTCAATTATCCTTTAATTATCTCTTAAATAACTCAATTGAATGAAAAATATATAATAAACATTTAAGCTAAGTTATACTTCATCAAAAATGAGAAAATATACTTTGGCTATTAATATAGTGAGTCTTACCTCACTACACTAATTATTAAAATTTAAATTTTTTTATATTTTTTTAAATCCCCAAACAATAAGAAATTATTCATAATTATCATTAAATTACTTAAAATCAACTATCCAATCCCTATGCTTCAATCACTCCAACTTTGAATCAATCACTACATCTTTATATTTATCAATCAATAATATTTGTATTTATCAATAACTAAATCATCAATCTATATTTGTATATTAATTCAAACATCTTTGGGTAGTTATTGCATTTTCATCGATTAATCACTCCATCCACATATTTGAATTTGTATCAAATTACTCTTATCAATCATATTTCTATATCATCAATCTATTTATTTGAATTTGTATCAAATTACATTTCCATTTATTCAAATAAAATTAAAACGTCTTTGGATATTATATATATATATATATATTTGAAATGGCTATATTAATTAATTGTAAAGGTTTTCTTTGGCATAATACTTTTTTTTAAACTTATGTATTAATTAATTTATAATTTATAATATATATAATATATATTAATATATATAAATTTATAATAGTATAATCTGATATAATGTAATTATTAACATCTAACAACCCAAATACATTAATCTAATATATAAACGTATGTTTTTTTAAAAGACATTTATTGAGATTGATTAGTATATTTTAATCATGATTGTAATTCTTAACAAATTATACTACTTCCGTTGTTTTTTTAAACGAATTCATTGAGATGGATTATTATATTTTAATCATGATTGTAATTCTTACCAAATTATACCACTTCTATATTTTTTTTAAAAATAATGATTCCAATCCTACCAAATTATACCACTTCCTTTTTTTTAAAAAACAAAATATGGAATATTATATTTTAATCATGATTTCAATTCTTACCGTCATCACTTTTACCAACGCTAATTTTCCATAAATTATTCCATAACATCATTGATACTAATTATTATTTACTATATCTTTGATCAAAGATATAATTCCATAAGCAGTGGGATTGTAATTGCCTCATACGAAGCAGTCGCGAGAAGTCTAAAGCTAAAATATATCTTTGTTTAATAAGCAGGGGAATATTATATTTTAATCATGATTTCAATTCTTACCGTCGTCACTTTTACCAATTCTAATTGTCCATAAATTATTCCATAACATCTTTCTACATCAATTCACCCCCAAAACTAGGGGTGTTCAAATGGGCGGTTTGCGGTTTGGTTAATCGGTTCGGGTTAATCAGTTTTTTGGTATTACGCCACCCGCCTAATAACCAAACCGCATAAGGAGAAAACCGCACCGAACCGTACCGATTTTTTATTCGGTTTTGCGGTTTGGGGCCCAAATAACCCGCTTTTAACAAATCTCTTTATTTGTTAAAAAAAACTCCTGTTTTTACAAATCTATCACTTGCTACCAACAATCAATCAATCCATACGCATAAAGAAAAATATTCAAATCTCGGAACAACTAGCACCACGTCAAAAACAACTAGTACCACGTCCAGAAACAACTAGCACCACATCCAGAAACAACTAGCACCACGTCAAAAACAACTAGCACCACGTCCAGAAACGTCTACATCCATGCATGTGAATTTAAGCTATTTTTTCACAAACACAACCCATCACGTCTCAGAACAACTAGAACAACGTCCAAAAACGTCTATATCCATGAATAAGAATGTAAATAGATTTTTTTTCACAAAGACAGCTCTACCACGTCTCAGAACAACTAAATCCACGTCAAAAACAACTAGCACCACGTCAAAAACAACTAGCACCACGTCCAGAAATGTCTACATCCATGCATGTGAATTTAAGCTTTTTTCTCACAAACACAACCCACCACATCTCAGAACAACTAGAACAACGTCCAAAAGCGTCTATATCCATGAATGAGAATGTGAACAGATTTTTTTTTCACAAAGACAGCTCTACCATGTCTCAGAACAACTACAACCACGTCAAAATCAACTAGCACCGCGTCAAAAACAACTAGCACCACGTCCAAAAATGTCTACATCCATGCATGTGAATTTAAGCTATTTTTTCACAAACACAACCCACCATGTCTCAGAACAACTAGAACAACGTCCAAAAATATCTATATCCATGAATGAGAATGTGAACAGATTTTTTTTCACAAAGACAGCTCTACCACATCTCAGAACAACTAGAACCATGTCAAAAACAACTAGCACCCCATCAAAAACAACTAGCACCACGTTCAGAAACGTCTACATCCATGCATGTGAATTTAAGCTATTTTTTCACAAACACAACCCACCACGTCTCAGAACAACTAGAACAACGTCCAAAAGCGTCTATATCCATGAATGAGAATGTGAACAGATTTTTTTTCACAAAGACAGCTCTACCACGTCTCAGAACAACTAGAACCACGTCCAAAAATGTCTACATCCATGCATGTGAATTTAAGCTATTTTTTCACAAACACAACCCACCACGTCTCAGAACAACTAGAACAACGTACAAAAATGTCTATATCCATGAATGAGAATTTAAACAGATTTTTTTCACAAAGACAGCTCTACCACGTTTCTGGATGTAGACGTTTCTGGACGTGGTGCTAGTTATTTTTGACGTGGTTCTAGTGTTATGAGACGTGGTAGACTATCTTTGTAAAAAAAAAATCAGTTTAAATTCACATGAATGGATGTAGACGTTTATGGACGTGGTTCTAGTTGTCTTTGACGTGGTGGGTTGTCTTTGTGAAAAAAATAGCTTAAATTCACATGAATGGATGTAGACGTTTCTGGACGTGGTGCTAGTTATTTTTGACGTGGTGCTAGTGTTATGAGATGTGGTGGACTGTCTTTGGGGAAAAAAATAGTTTAAATTCACATGAATGGATGTAGACGTTTATGGACATGGTTCTAGTTGTTTTTGACGTGATGGGTTGTCTTTGTGAAAAAAATAGCTTAAATTCACATGAATAGATGTAGACGTTTCTGGACATGGTGCTAGTTATTTTTGACGTGGTTCTAGTGTTATGAGACGTGGTGGACTGTCTTTATGAAAAAAAATCAGTTTAAATTCACATGAATGGATGTAGAAGTTTATGGACGTGGTTGCAGTTGTCCTTGATGTGGTGGGTTGTCTTTGTGAAAAAAATAGATTAAATTCACATGAATGGATGTAGACATTTCTGGACGTGGTTCTAGTTATTTTTACGTGGTGCTAGTGTTATGAGACGTGGTGGACTGTCTTTGGGGAAAAAATCAATTTAAATTCACATGAATGGATGTAGACCTTTATGGATGTGGTTCTAGTTGTTTTTGACGTGGTGGGTTGTCTTTGTGAAAAAAATAGCTTAAATTTACATGAATAGATGTAGACATTTCTGGACGTGGTGCTAGTTATTTTTGACGTGGTGCTAGTGTTATGAGACGTGGTGGACTGCCTTTGGGGAAAAAATCAGTTTAAATTCACATGAATGGATGTAGAAGTTTCTGAACGTGGTTCTAGTTGTTTTTGACGTGGTGGGTTGTCTTTGTGAAAAAAATAGCTCAAATTCACATGAATGGATGTAGACGTTTCTGGACGTGGTTCTAGTTATTTTTGACGTGGTGCTAGTGTTATGAGACGTGGTGAACTGTCTTTGAGGAAAAAATCAATTTAATGGACTGTACAAATAATTTTGTAGAATTTGAAACCGTATATTACGGTTTGGCCTATACTTTTACTTTCAAATCGGCCAAACCGGACCGTGTACACCCCTAGTTGTTGTTGTCGCGCGTGGCTAGGCAGCTGAATGATTTTTCTACTCAAAGTATTAAACGGGTTGCGGGCGGTCCCCGTTTAAAAAATTCCAAACCCAAAACCGCCCACCAAACCGTATGGGTTATTCGGTTACCCGCCCAAATAACCTGTTCACCCGCATAAGCTAAACCGCTTTCTTAAACGGTTGCGGGTCGGGCGGGTTATGTGGGTCAGCCCGTTTAATGAACAGCCCTACCCAAAACTCATTTACGTATTATTGTAACATCTTCTGATGTACTTCATAGTTGGTACAGATATTATAGGTGTGATAGAAGAGTAATTAGCTTCAACCAAAAATTTTGTAAACATTGAATTTCAAATTGTTGTTAATTTCCAAATTAAATAAATTTATACCATTTTTTTTCTTATATTTGGAAGGGTAGTGTTATATCGCGCCCCCTTTTTGTTATTGAACGCCTCCCTTTTTTCAAAAAAAACCCTTCATTTTGTTAAGTAGCTCTCCCTTAATTTTTATTTCGCACCACCTTAATATTTATCTTCCGCCCTCCTATTATTACCTAATTACCCTTAATTAATTTATCAAAAAATTTATAAGTCCAATTTTAATCGAGCAAAAAATTATAAAAATGATGATTAAAGTAACATAGATGAGCAGATCAATAAATAAAAATTTTAATGGGTATTTTTATTAAATTGATTAAGGGTAGTTAGGTAATTTAATATATTAATATATTTTATATTTAAATATTATAGTTGGTATTTCTTAATTTGTCAGGGATAATTTGGGCATAAAAGGGCACGAAATAGACCTCCACTATTTGGAATATATATAATTAGACTAAGAAAGGAAATGATATGATACCTACAGGTCAGTGTAGATTAATGATTTCATAAATTATTTTATTTTCTAAGCTTCACTATATATTCAATATAATAATAATTCCTTCATTATCACATTTATTGTTTCTAATGATGATAATAACTCAAGCCAATGGATATTTTATTTTTTATTTTTCCTTTTCTGCAAGAATCTTGATATCTTCCACAAAAATTAACTAAATTAAATTTTTTTTCCTTTATACAATTATTATTCCATTATATCTTAAAATTTTTATTTTATTGATTATAATATTAATATTTTTATTTTCCGTTTCACCATAATTTGTACTCAATTTATGATTTATCGATAAATTAATTATTCGTAAATTTTTAAATGCTAAGGTTATCATTTTCTCTTTCTTTACAAATTTTCACATATTGCTACTAAAGATATTCTTATCTTATGATATAATTTGACGATTAATCCATTTAGGATTATGATGATCAAATTATTTGCATGTAGGTTAAGTTTTCAAATTATTGAATGTTGGTTGTGTTTTCAACATTTCAAATATTTTATTGTTGAATGCAATACTATTATCATAACTAGGGTTGGCAATTGCTGACACAACACGATAACCCGACACGAACACAACACGGAAAAAAGCATGTTAGGGTTGAGATTTTTGACACGTATAATAAATGGGTCGGGTTTGGGTCGACACGTTTAAATAGCGGGTCGAGTTTGGGTCGACACGACGAGTTGGCAAGTTGACACGTGAACTCGTTAAGAAAATATTTTTTAAAAAAATTAAATTTTATAACCTTAATAATTGAGGAAACTTTCAAATTCCCAAATCAAAAGTTCATCACGACTTCCTATGGCGGTATTTTGTTATTTAAACTTTGTAATTGTAATTACCTTTGGATTTTATTTATTTTGGTTGGATTGAATTGGATTTTGTTGTATTAGGAAGAATTTAAATTCATGAAATTTATGTTGATGTGATGTATAAGAATGTTATGGTTAAACTTAAATTGATATAGACTCAAATTTTAGATAGTGTTATTATAAATAAACATGTATGTTTTAGTTTCTTTGACAAATTTAGTTCCCTTTTTCTGTGACGAAAACTTGGATTGAAAAATCACCTATCAACAGTTAAACAGGTTACGAGGGTTAGGTTCGGATCGACACGATTATAAACAGGTCGGGTTAGAGTTGGAGTTTTTGACACGATTAATTAAATGGGATGGGTTTGGGTTGGGGTTTCTCGACACGCCAACACCAACCCGAATACGATAACACGAACACGACACGAATTGCCAGCCCTAATCATAACATTAGATAATATTAAAATTTAGATAAAAATAAAAATTATTATTTACAGAGAAAATTTTTAAAATAGTAAATTAAAGGAAAAATAACAAGATGATATTAGATACGATTAAAATTTAGATAGATATAAATAAGAAAAAATAATTATTTGTAGAGAAAATTTTAAAAAAGAGGAAGAGTAAATTAAAGGGAAAATAACAAGTTTGGTTAGGATGACATTAGATATAATATTAAAATTTAGATAAAGATAAATAATTATCTAGAGAGGAGAGATAAAAAATGAATGAATTAAAAATAAAACAACAAATTCTATTAGGATAAAATAACAAGCTTTTTACTTCATTAGATAAGATCAAAATTGAGATAAAGATAAATAAGAAAAAATAATTATTTGTAGAAAAAAAAGTGAAAAAAGTAAATTAAAGGGAAAAAAAGTAGTATAGAAAGACACATATATCTTTTATTTTGAGAATTGTCTCTTTATTTTAATCATATTTAATAGATAAATAGATTTTAGAGTAACTAAAAATTCATCGTATCTATTTTTCTATACACTTCAAACAAATACCGATCTTAGCAATTGTCAGGCCCCGAAAGCACCTGATTTCCTAAACTCGCAACAAAGCATGATGAAGCTAATTTAAACTAATTACAACCTACAAAATTCCAATTAACTAGCTATTACATTTAAGTATTTTCAAGGCTTATGACATCCCAACCACTCCCAAGCTTCTCCTAGGCTTGTATCAGAAAATCTCCTACCTGGATCACATTCAAAGATAAAATAAACATAAGTATGCGAAAACGCATATCTAGTGAGGGTCACCTCCTGGACCCAACAAAGCAAAATGAAAGACAACAAACACTAGGAAAGCATACAACGTAAGTCATGTATTCAAAACGTAACTCAACTAGCATGCCAATGTTATACAAAATAACCACATAATGCGCACCCAAAATAACCAACAAACCTGGATCTGTACCAACCAACGGAAACGGGTATCCCACCCGCTATCAACCGAGCCACCAATATCCACCGAGCCACCAAAGGTACCCCGGGCCATACCTGTCCTACGTACTAAGCCTCAATCCGGCCCCTACCTAGTAGGTCGGCGCGAAAAGGGCGGCCCCCCCCCAAAAGATGCAAACACAACCATGACTCTTAAATAAACCATACAACAATTAGTACAAATAATTATATGATCGTGCCATAGACTCTACAGAAATTTTGACAGCATAACGACTGAAAATACAACAAACCCAAATACTCCAAACAACACAAAATCATTCAAAACAACCACATAGTCAACCAACAGCACAACATAATATACATGACTGAAACCTATGTGCCAGCAAGGCCATAATCTTCTATACAGAATATAAACCAAACACAAGCATAATAAAACTTTGAATGTAATCCAGGTCCTTCCTAGGTTACACCTGTATGTCCATAGAACATACCGGTGTACTCCTAGTCAGAACAACAAGCACATCTAAGGGGGAGACACTCACCTTTTCCGCGTTATACTTAGCGAAAGTTTCGTTTGACCAGCAGACGCCAACAACCTCACTAT
The DNA here is from genome assembly GCA_030378225.1 of Knoxia roxburghii. Taxonomy (NCBI): domain Eukaryota; kingdom Viridiplantae; phylum Streptophyta; class Magnoliopsida; order Gentianales; family Rubiaceae; genus Knoxia; species Knoxia roxburghii. Next base: position 33,732,121 of record CM059420.1, on the reverse strand, counting down.
ACAAAAGCTACCTATTACAAACAGCATACAAATCCCTTATCAATATTTATTTATAAGACATGTAAATGCATCATGGCCTATTGATTTCTAAATGAGCCTAACCTAATCTTATGCATGTCTCTAACCAACTAGAAATCAAAGGGGAGAAGATCCTACTTGAGTTTGCAAGGCTCAAATTGGTTCTAACTCCTTTTGACCAACCTTTAGCTAGAGTCATATATGCAATTCTATGTTCTTGCCTAACTATATGTTACCTAATTTTCCTTCCAGAATATAATTTACTTAATTTCTTCATTCCTCTCTACCTCACCTAAAACACATTTAATTTATTTGAGCATCTCTTGTACTTAATTTCACCAAAGCCAACCACTAAACTCCTATATATTTACAAACCTAATTGTGGCAAGAAAAATAGCTTAAATGGGTTTCCGAGTTTACCACAAAACTCGCTGGAATTGAGCTTAAACTGAAGAAGGAAGCTTTGGTCGATGACTGGAGGATGAGGGAACCAGCGACGGCGGCGGCCCGGCAGCGGCAGTGGTGGTCAGGTGGCGGCGACGATCCTAGGGTGGCGTTCCGACCATGAAAATGGGAAATATCTTGAAGACTTGTGTTCTAGAGAGGGTGGGGAGTATTTTTGGTGTGAGAATCGACCACATGCATGGCCAGAAATGGCCAAATCAGCAGCGGTCGGGTGGTAGGGAAAGGGTTTTGGGGAGAGAGAATTCGTGAGAAAAGAGAGCAATGGAGGGTGGGTTTTGTTCCTTGCATGAAGGGGATTATTTTCGTGGTGTTCTATGACAAACCGGCGCCGGAGAAGGGCCAAACGGCCGGTGACAGTGCGGCGGGGAGGGGCTGTCCGAGAGGGTGAAGGGAGGAAGAAAGAAGAAAAGAAAGAAAAAGGGAAAGAAGAAAAAGAAAGGGAAAGTTAGGCTTAACCTTTAGGAATTTTCATTTTTAGTCCCTAAACTATCAAAGTCTTCTTAATTTAAGTCTACAATTATTATTTCCTCCAATTACACCCTTATCTTATCATTTTAGCATAATTAAATCATTCTATATATTATTTCACTAATTTAATTGTTAATTTTCTATTTGACTAATTATTTAAGTCATATTCATTTATATTTTGATCTATTTGATTAATTTACGGACTTGAGTCTTCTAATTTTCCTTGAAGACTTCACCTATTTTTCGGGAATGTTACAATCTCTCCCCCTTATGAAATTTCGTACCGAAATTTCCTTGGGGAAGGATTACGGTTGAATATTAACTACTTTGTTACTATCTGAATATTTAAGTTATGACTAACCGTGGGGTTATGCTTACTTTCAATTTGGCATTAAGGACCTAACAGGTAAAATCCCTAGCTTTAATCAAACTCCCACAATTGTCTCCAATGCACACTATTTGTAGTCCACCTTGGAAACGCGTAAAGTTCAAGGTGAAATTGGCGTAAACTTGAATTACTGAGCCACCTAGGACGATTTTCGTTAGAACTTGTTTAGACTAACTACTCTTATTCTAGGAATAGAATAAGATAGCATAGGGTTCATATAGAGTCAATAGGACTTGCATATATTTTTATATAATATTTTGAGTGATGAGTTGAGAGGCATTCTTTTGTTGAATGTTTATTAGACTCTTTGGTGAATTGGAGAACGATGGAGTTCGTTTCTCGGGATTGGATTTATATTAGCTAAGCAGTTAATCAGTTGAGTGTCTCCCCCTTAGATGTGCTTGTTGTTCTGACTAGGAGTACACCGATATGTTCTATGGACATACAGGCGTAACCTAGAGCTTAATCTTCTTGAGAGCAACCAAACTACAAACTAAGCACTTGTTTTAGAGTCTGGAATTTAATATGAAGATCTTTACTCTCAAGGTTGATATAACGAGCTAGCTATTTATAGACTATAATAAGGGATAAGTTTTCCTGATTCTTATATAAAGGCTCTTCCTTACAAACCCATCTTAAGAATACATTCTACTAAGAGAGTATTGAATTATACTCCTTTTGTTATAGTTATGTTACTTCCCTCCTATGGTTTGTTAATATCTTCATTTAGAGTCATGGTTGTGTTTGCATCTTTTGGGGGCCTCGCCCTTTTCGCGCCGACCTACTAGGTAGGGGCCGGATTGAGGCTTAGTACGTAGGACAGGTATGGCCCGGGGTACCTTTGGTGGCTCGGTGGATATTGGTGGCTCGGTTGATAATGGGTGGGATGCCCGTTTCCGTTGGTTGGTACAGATCCAGGTTTGTTGGTTATTTTGGGTGCGTATTATGTGGTTAGTTTGTATAACATTGGCATGCTAGTTGAGTTACGTTTTGAATACATGACTTACGTTGTATGCTTTCCTAGTGTTTGTTGTCTTTCATTTTGCTTTGTTGGGTCCAGGAGGTGACCCTCACTAGGTATGCGTTTTCGCATACTTATGTTAATTTTATCTTTGAATGTGATTCAGGTAGGAGATTTTCTGATACAAGCCTAGGAGAAGCTTGGGAGTGGTTGGGATGTCATAAGCCTTGAAAATACTTAAATGTAATAGCTAGTTAATTGGAATTTTGTAGGTTGTAATTAGTTTAAATTAGCTTCATCATATTTTATTTTTAAAATATAAAGTAAATAAATTAAAATATTTATTTTTATTAAACTGAAACAAAATAAGATAGTTGTAAAAGTTGATGAGAGTATGATTTCAAACCATATAATGTCTAGGATTAATCATTCGAGGTAATAATTTAATCACCTTTTTTCAATCAAAATATTAATTTTAGTATTTTTTAATTTTATGTATCCCTTTATCTACTTCTTTGTTGTCTTTGTGAACAATAATGTGCATTAATATAGACATTTTTTTAAGTAAAAATTTTGTTACGTGTATATATATATATATATATATATATGTTTTGATTCTATTTAGAAAATGAATAATTCAAGAATAATTTATTATAGTAATTCATTCATATATTTTTCAAAAATAAATATATTATTACATCACACACTACCTCATATCTAAAAAAATATTTTTATTTATTATATTATTTTAATTTAATAAAAAAATACTATTATTATGATATAAAAACAAGTAATTCAGTATTTAAACATACAAGTAATTTTAATGTGAATGATTCCATATAAATTAATATTTTACCACATCAAAATTGTGGAAACTGATATGAATATAGAAAGATATCCAACGAGAAGAAGAATGAATGTGAAGTTTGAAAAACTTGACAAATAAATACCAGTATTTTAGATATCTTAGTTTAATTTTTTCTTTATGTTTTTTAGAATAATTTTTTTTTAGTTCCTCTTCGGATTTTAACACTTTTATTTTATACATTTTGGATTTTTCATAATAAGTATTAAGTATTTGAGTGAATTATAAATTTGGTCATCATACTTTGGTGAAATTCAGGTTTTGGTCACTAACTTTTAAAAATTAAAAAAATACTAACTTTATCATTTTAATTTGACTTTTGGTCATTCCGACGAGCTGCATCGTTAAGTGTATTAACGGTTTGAATGAATTATAATTTGGTTTGAATGAATTATAATTTGGTCATCATACTTTGGTGAAATTCAGGTTTTGGTCACTAAAGTTTAGCTTTTGATCACTAACTTTTAAAAACTCAAAAAACATAATTAACTTTTATATTTTGGTTCCAATTTTGGTCACTCCATCCATGACAGCCGTTAAACCCACTAACGGACCTATTTTGAAGGGTATTTTTGTTATTTCGCATTGCAACTCTTCTTTTTCCTTTCCCTCTTAGGATGAAATTAAAAAGACCACGAGAAGTCAAGGACTTAACCATAATTTCTAAACTTTTAAACCTAAAGCCTCCACTTTTCTTTCTTCTTCAAACGTCTTTCCTTTTCTTCTTTCCCTTCTGCAGCGCCAAACCACCACCACGCCACCTCCCATCACCTTCGTTTTGGCCGTGCCACCACCGCGACCTTTAGTTTTCAAAACCCAACCCTTCTCTCTCTAGCCTTCACGTTCTCTCTCTCCCCGGACCTCCCCGCTACTGCCGCAGACAAGACCGTCGCCGTTGATTCTCGCCGCCGCCACCACCACGATTGGATTCCCAACACCTTTAGGACCAACCCTTTTTCTCTTCTGGGTTTCTATCTCTCCGACCTCAGCTCTATTTTTTCTCTGCTGCCACTGTCAGATTCGCTCCCCACCGCCACGCTGCCACTTGATAAAAGGAGTGTTTTGTTGGCTAGGCAGTCTCGGGTTTTATGGGGTTTCACTTGTTGATGAATGGATCATCTGAAATGGGTATTTTCTCATTTTTGTATCCTGGGTCCTTGGCTGACAATAAATACTTCATTTTAAGTCATTGATGCCACTGGAAACTTTGTCATGCCAAGAGGAATTGATCCTCACACTTACTGGCAATGGAATTTATAGGTACTTATTTCCTTTGGATCATGTATGCTTAGATAGAGTTGGCTTTGGATTATACCAAATTTCTAATGATATAGTTGTTGGAGTTGAATACATAAGCTATGCTTGTATTGTACATTTTCCCAGTTAATATATCGATTTATGTTTTGGATAAATTTAGTTGTGCATTATTAGTCCACTTATATTATGTAGTTAGATGATGAGGTGTCTTGTGTGACACAGTAGATCTCATCATTGGTTAAAGACATAATATATAAAGGAGATTCGTAACCGAGATAGTTTTGGACAAACTATCGGTTTAGGTTACTATGTGATTCGGATAATTGGTTTGTCTAAACTGATTGAATCATATAGATATGCCCGGGGCGTATTGAACTTGACCATTAGGAATGATTTGTCTTATACTGATTTAATAGACAAATCATTCTTGGTATTCTATCTCTTAATCCCTAGACTCGAGCGGGCATGAGGATTAGACTCGAGTGTGCTTTGATCTGCCAATGGGTGAGGTCAATTGTGGCCAATAATCTTGGTAGGTTGGGTGCACGTGTTTAGTTACTTGGTGTGCTGCTGCTTGTCTAAAGGAAACCATGTACCGGTGCGTTCCGGGTGATGGTGCTCCCGAGATGAGCTCGTAATGTTTATTATACTAAACCTGACCGGTAGACTTATGTCCGGTATAGTAAAAAGGTCGAGTGGTACTAGTCTCAGAATTAAAGAGGTTAATTAATTAATTTATCAGTAAATTAATATATTAACGAGCACTATATCTTTGATGTGGGGAGATTATGAATAAAATTAATTAAGTTGTTCCGGAAGCAATTCTGGTGTAGGATGGTAGTGCCATAATTAATCCGTTAGTGGTACGATTAATTATGTATTGGTTTATTGACAAAGGTAGATTTAATTAATTAAGTAATTAATTAATCCTTGTGTCAGTTGGTTATGAATCATACCAGGAACTGGTTTGGGATAAGTGAATCCCTGTATCAGTTGGTTGTAAATCATACCAGGAACTGGTTTGGGATAAGTGAATCCCTGTATCAGTTGGTTGTGAATCATATCAGAAACTGGATTGGGGATAAGTGAATCCCTGTATCAGTTGGATGTGTATCAGTCCAGGAACAGGATTGAAGGAAACAAAAACCCAGTAGAAAGGCCAATCCTAACCAACTTGGGGTCTCTCGTGTAACTCTATATATAGACAAGGGATTAGCTATTCAAGACATATAATTCATAAGTTTTCAAGACAAGAAAACTAGAGAGATAAAATTCTAGAGAGAGAAATATTTTCTTCTCTCTCCAAGTCGAATTTTTTGAGCTTTGTGCGGCTGGTTTTTCTTCTGTTCTTGGCCAAAATTTTGGCTTGTTCAAACCAGCTGCGCATGTAGCTTTCTCTCTCTCCAGGTGGCTCGTTTATTGTACGTGCCAGGTGCAGCGGTGCTGGAATTTTCTAGCAAGTGGATTGTGGTGATTAGCTGATCAAATTGATTTCTTGATCGTTGCCCACACAACGTGAAATCAAAGTCTTAAGGCATACAAGAGAATCACCTGAGTGCACACTTCAAAGGTATTTTCTAAAGTTTCACTTTTAATTAGAAATTTTTGTTGCGTGGTAAATCGAATAAATGCAAACCCATATCCTGCGCAATATTATTTTAAAAGGGTTGGAAAAGCGATTGTACCAACGTCTAGGCCTAGCTAGAGATTTCAATTCTGGAATGCATAGCACGAAAGTGAGTTTCTGGCTAGGCCCGGGCAGATAATCTTTCAATTGGTATCAAAGCCTGGTTTTGGGTTTTGTGCTTGTTCGATTTATTACATGGTTTTATTTGCAAGTGGTTAAGAAATCCCGACTATTATGGTTATGTTTGTATGGGTTTTAATTAAACTCCAGGACATGTCTGGATTTGATTTTATTATAAATGTTTGTAATAGTATAACCACGTGCTAGAAGCCGTGTAGGATTAGATCAAATCTGTAGTAGTATTTTTTCTATGGAATTTCAATTATTTAATTTTCCTAGAAAGCCTTGCAGTAGGAGAATTAATTTTTTGTAATCGAAGGCGTTATGGTGGGCAACTTGAATTCGTGGGTTTTTGGGTTATTGTTAATTCGTAGAAACCCAAGAAAACCCAGAAAGAATTGTAATAAGACCAAATAGAGTGGGAATAAGAAAAGGAGGAACAGGCGGCAGGGGGCGACGCAGGCGACTACCACCGGCAGCAGTCATCGCCGGCAACCGCCAATAGCAGCGGCGCTGCCGCACGGCGCAACAGGCGGTAGCAGTTGTTGTGGCCGTGCGTGCGGCCCGTTTAGGCTGCGTTTTGGCCCGTTTTTCCTCCAGTTTTTCGTTTCTTAAAGTTCAAGACTCAATCCATTGAGTTGCGTGGCGGGACATAAGATCAAGGCAGAAGATGGAAGCGATTAAAACCATGATAGTCGAGAAATTTAATTTTCGCATTTATTTCCTGTATTTGTTGTTTTAATTTTATGCTTTATTTTTTGTGTTATATTTTAGATGCATGATTTTAAAGCATGATGGTTTTATGGTTGCACATAACTTAGGGTTAGTTAATTACATGTTAAAACTGAAAAAACTCTCAACTTAGAAATCTAAGTGGGAGCGGGTTAGTTTAATATCCCCATGGCCACCATTACGAGTTCATATGTTATGTGCATGGGCTTGTGCGTTGGCATTAGGGCCTTCATCCATTCGGATGAGTCCAACCCCGAGATCGCTAGATTGTAAATTTCTGAGTAAGATGACTAGAGTAAGTTTAACTAGGAGAAATGTGATACCCTCTCCATCTGAGGCGCACTATCCTGAGGTAACAAACTTAGAAGTCACGTAATGGCACACACTTAGTGTATGATTTGTAGTATTCCTCCCTCGAGGTTACACCGCTTATTTGTACGGCTGAAAGTAATGACTATTAGCTACATTGATCAATAGATCGTTTGGTCAGATAGTGTAGTTAATGAACATGGTTCTTCTCAAACGAATATAGGTTAGCGTAAACGTCCACTCTGCGTGGCTTGTGAAAATCCCAGTGAATAAGATGTTGGTGGATTAAGATTATTGTTTTGAGAGGAGTCAATAATTATTAGAATTTCCTTGTTTTCGAAATTCTAGGTTAGATAACTAAAACATTGTCTGTTTAATTTACAGTTTTTGATATGGCATTCAACCCCTTAGCTACTATATTGAAAAACAACAAGGTAACTGGACCTACTTATGTCGATTGGAGTCGTAACTTAGACATTGTCCTTATGGCTGAGAGCACTCTTGTGAAAGATCATGTCATTGACGTGATTAGTAACATCAACAAGGTTGAGGTATTGGAAGGCGAAATCGTTGGTGAAACCAAAGTTGATATTGTCCTTCGGAGCTTGCCTCAAAGCTATAAGCAGTTTCTGTTGAACTACAACATAAGTAAGATGTTGTGTACTTCAGCCGAGCTCTTGGCAGAGTTGGTGACGGCTAAAAGTCTTCTTCAAGAGAAGAAGCGAGCTTTAGTCGCAGGCAAAGCTTCATAATCTTCTTCTGAGCTTGAGGCTAGAAAGAAGAAGAGAAAGCTCGAGGAAATAGCTCAAAAGGCGCAGATTGCGCCTAAGCCAGATATTGCAAAGAAGAAGTCGAAAGACAAGTGCTTCAAGTGCAATAAGACGGGATATTGGAAATCGGATTGTCCAGAGCTTAAACGTACGAAAGATTCTGCCTTAATTACTGAGACATGTTTAGCGGCGATTTCCACAGATACTTGGTGTGTGGATTCAGGTGCCACTGACCATGTTTGTAATTCTTTGCAAGGGTTCCAAGTAACCCAGAAGCTTAGAGAAGGCGAATTGGCTACTTGGATGGCACTACAAGAGTGTCAGTAGAAGCAGTGGGAGTAGTTACTCTGAATTTCGAAAATTATAGATTAGAGTTAGTTAATTGTCTTTCTATACCGAGTTTTAGAAAGAACCTTATTTCGGTTTCTAAACTCTTGAAGAATGGTTACAATTTTGTTTTTTCTGATGAGTCTGTATTTATTAGAAGAAATGGAAAACTTGTTTATTCTGGTTCATTGGCTGACAATTTATTTGTGGTTAACTCTAATTCCCCTGTTGCGCAAAACATAGAAATAGATAGCTCTTTATCTAAAATTAATAAGAAGAAGAAACCTTTTGAAATGAATCAAACCTATCTTTGGCATCTCAGGCTAGGTCATATAAACCTTAGTAGGATTCAAAGGTTGGTCAATGATGGACCTTTAGGTTCATTAGAGATTGACAGTTATTTAACCTGCGAATCTTGCTTGGAGGGTAAGATGACCAAGAGACTTTATAAAGCAAAAGGTTATAGAGCTAAGGAAGTATTAGAGTTGATTCATTCTGACTTGTGTGGACCAATGACTGTCCAGGCACGAGGTGGATTTGAGTATTTCGTGACGTTCACGGATGATTACTCAAGGTACGGGTACATTTACCTAATGCGTCACAAGTCTGAATGTTTTGGCAAGTTCAAAGAGTTTCGGGCAGATGTGGAGAAGTATCTGAAGGAAAACAGAACAAGCCCGGGCTAAATCGAAAACCTCACTTTCGTGCAATGCATTCCAGAATCGGAAACGTTCGACAAAGCTCAGGCTCAAATTCATTTTCCCATGAACAGATCTAGGCTTATACTTATTTAATTTATTAATTGGGACACAAAAGATACAATATTTAATTAAAGTGGAAAGTTTAAAAGATTATACCTTTGAAGTGTGTCCCTAGCAATAAGAAAACCAAAGCTGAAAATCCTGTTGTTTACCGCCGGGACCAATCACGAGAGAATCCCGATAACAACTCTGTCAATACCTCGAAATCATATGGGCGACTATCCAAAACGTAGCTAAGACACTAAGGAAGAGATCCATATGAGACCCACTTCCAAAAACTCGTCAGATCCTCAGCAGATCATTGCCAGAAGATTACTGCACTTATTTACCGCCTAGTTGCGAAATCCACTTGAAATTCGAAGAATAACTCCAATTCGACTCCGAACTAGTGTGGGCTAGTGTCTACGGAGTATCACAAGGCAAAACAAAGAAATACTAAGAAACCCACTTCAAGAATCACACAAATCTGAAAAAATAGATTTAGCTCGGGAACTTAACCCAATCTGAAAATCCACACCAAAAGTGTCTGGAATGTGTTCATGCTCGTAGATCTAGACTCTAGCGATCTAAGAAGATCAAGCTATCGCTAGAGGATCAACACAATAAGAATTAACAAACCCACTTCAAAAGGAGCAAAGCCACCACCCCAAAATAAACTAAACGCCGGCCGAGAAAAACAATCAAAGGCAGCAGCTTTTTACTCCAAAAATGGTGATCTAGGATTCTCTAGGTTATGGGCTTTTAGAATTCTCGAAGAAGAAAGCTCCAAAGTCGATTTTGAAAGAAAAGATACTAAGAAAGTTGAGAGCTTCTCTTTCTAGACTTAACTTTCTCTCACTAGGCGAATGCCTCTAAGGTTTCTAATGTCTTGTAAGTTGCTTAACAAGGGATATTTATAGGGAGCTTCTAAGGAGACCTAATGGGCCTTTTAGTTTGACTTTCGTTAACCCTTTAGTCTTTCCTAGACTAGTCAACTCCAATCGATCCTTTTGAATTAAATCTTTAACCCACTTCGTTAATTTAATTTAATCGAACCCTTTGGATTAATTAATTCATATAGAATTAATTTTCTTAATCCACTTTGTCAATTAAATATTAATTAAACCTTTAGGATTAATTAATTCACTTTATTGATTAGTCAAACGCATAATTAGTCGTACCACTAACGGACCAATTATGGAACTACCGCTCAAAAACGACTTTACATCGCGCCACTATATTTTCTTCTAACTTCCCACATTAAAGATCTAGTGCTCGTCGGTTTATCAATTTACTGACAAATTAATTCACCGACTTCTTGGTATCCGAGATTAGCACCACTCGACCTTCTTATTATACCGGACATAAAGTCCCCCGGTCGGGATTAGTATAATAAACCTTACGAGCTCATCTCGGGAGCACCATCAACCCGGTGAACCGATACGTGGATTCCTCCGACTAGCAACAGCACGTAAGAAGCTAAACACCGCATACCTAACCTACCGAGGTATAGGCCTCAATTGACCGCACTCTTTGGTAAATCAAAGCATACGATATCCAACTCTCACGCCCGTCCCAATCTGGGGATTGAGAGACTGAATACTAAGACCGAATTGACTATGTCGATCAGTATAAGTCAATTCTATCCAAACTGGTCATGCTTAATTTACCCTTGGCATATCCGTGTGATTTAATTAGTCTAGATAAACTTTTTTCCAAACCACATGATAACCTATACTGATAGTATGTTCAGACTATCTCAGTTATGAGCATACTTTTTATATATCAATACTTTAACCAATAATGGTATCTACTGTGTCTTTCCACACCCCGTTATCTAGTTCTATGATATAATGGAACAATTTAATACTGAAACAAAATGATATGTCATTTGTGGATATTAGTTTTTGATACAAGCCATAGCTTTTCTGTATTCAAAACTAACAATCTCCCACTAATACTCAAAGCTATGCTAAGAAGTACAAAAACTGTGCAACTCGCTATTACACTGCTATCATATTGAAATCTACAGAATACCTTTAAGCTCACTCACATGGCTCCCTCAAGAATCTGACTCCCATGCTCTTCACATGTCTCTCAAAGACCTTTGGGGTTAATGGCTTTGTGAAAGGATCTGCAAGGTTGTCATCTGATGCTATCTTGGCCACGATCACGTCTCCCCTCTTTACGATCTCTCGTATCAGGTGGTACTTACACTCTATGTGTTTACTCGCTTTATGGGCTCGTGGTTCCCTCGAGTTAGCAACTGCACCATTGTTATCACAGTAAACTGTGATAGACCTAGGCAACTCATGAACCACATCTAAGTCTATCAGGAAGCTCCGGAGCCATACTGCTTCTTTCACTGCCTCTGATGCGGCAACGCACTCAGCCTCCATGGTGGAGTTCGCCACGCATTTCTGCTTGACACTCCGCCATACCATGGCTCCACCTCCTAGAGTAAACACAAACCCAGAGGTAGACTTACTCTTGTCCATATCACCTTGAAAGTCCGAATCTGTGTAACCTAATGGTACAAGCTCCTGCGCTCTATAAACTAGGACATAATCTCTCGTCCTGCGCAAGTACTTGAGAATGCATTTTACTGCCTCCTAGTGAGCCTTCACAGGGTTAATCTGATATCTGCTAACCATGCCAACGGCAAAGGAAATATCAGGCCTCGTACATAACATAGCATACATGACACTACCCACTGCAGAAGCATAGGGTACCACCTGCATGGCATCTATCTCCTCAGTAGTCTTGGGACACTGCCCCTTAGACAAATGCACCCCATGCCTGAAAGGTAGTGAACCCTTCTTGGAGTTCTGCATGTTAAAACAGGTTAGAATCGTGTCTATGTAGGATGTCTGAGAGAGAGTCAGAGAACGCCTCCTACGATCTCGAATAATCTTGATCCCAAGGATATGTCCAGCCTCTCCTAAATCCTTCATATCAAATTGCCTGGATAACCATGCCTTTACGTCTGATAACACATTCTTACTGTTGTTAATCAGAAGGATGTCATCTATGTAAAGTACGAGGAACACCACCGTATCACCATCACGCCTGCGATAAACACACTGCTCATCCGGACACTGAGTGAATCCATAAGATTGGATAACCTCGTCAAAACGGATATTCCAAGATCTGGATGCTTGCTTAAGTCCATAAATGGACCTCTTAAGCCTGCATACCTTGTGCTCTTGGCCCTGAACAATGAAACCCTCTTGTTACTGCATAAAGATGGTCTCCTCAAGACTTCCATTAAGGAAAGCTATCTTAACGTCCATCTGCCAAATCTCATAGTCCATATGATCAGCTATGGCCAAGAGAATTCGGATCGACTTAAGCATAACTACCGGGGAAAAGGTCTCCTCATAATCGATACCCTCTTCTGAGTATACCCCTTCGCCACAAACCAAGCCTTGAAGGTCTCAACCCTCCCGTCATATCCTCTCTTTCGCTTATAGACCCATTTGCACCCAATAGGTCAAAACCCATCAGGAAGGTATACCAGCTCCCAGACCTGATTTGAGTCCATAGAACCCATCTCAACAATCATCGCTCTCTGCCAAGAATCTGCATCTTTATCCTGGAGAGCCTCATTTTAGCTAACTTGGTCTGGTTCATAAGCGCCAGGGATAAAGTCCGAAGACTCACCCAAACCCATGTACCTCTCGAGCTGTCTAGCAACCCTCCCACTATGACGAGGCGCAGCCTGTGTAAGAGCATCATCTGTGATAGTGTGTGCAGTCTCTTGTGGTGTGTCTCCCTGTACTTGTGCATCTGGAATAATGGACTGACTTCTAAGCTCTTCCAATACTACCTTGCTGTTTGACTTGTGATCTAAAATATAGTCCTCCTCAAGAAATCTGGCATTGGTGCTTACCAGCACCTTCTGATCCTGAGGACTATAAAATAGACCACCTCTCGTTCCTTTGGGGTAGCCTATAAACAGCATAACCTTTGATCTCAAATCTAACTTACTTGTATCTGCCTCGAGCACATGTGCTGGACAACCCCAAATCCTGAGATGTCTTAGACTAGGCTTTCGCCCAGTCCACAACTCTAGGGGTGTTGTAGGCACGGATTTAGATGGCACGAGATTAAGGAGATAACACGCTGTCTCTAAGGCATAACCCCAAAACGAGGTAGGCAATTTACTATAACTCATCATCGATCTAACCATATCCATAAGAGTCCTGTTCCTCCTCTCTGCTACACCATTCTGTTGGGGTGTGCCAGGTGCAGACAACTGGGTCTGAATACCCTCCTCTGACTAATATGACCTAAATTCACTAGAGAGGTATTTGCCACCGCGATCAGATCGCAAGGCCTTGATACTCTTATCCAGATGGTTCTCCACCTCAGCCTTAAACTCTTTGAACTTGCTAAAGCATTCAGACTTGTGACGCATCAGGTATATGTATCCATATCTAGAGTAATCATCTCTGAAAGTCGCAAAATACTCATAACCACCTCTAGCCTGAACTGACATAGGCCCACACACGTCAGAATGAATCAACTCTAAAACCTCCTTGGCCCTATACCCCTTTGCCTTGAAAGGCCTATTGGTCATCTTACCCTCCAAGCAGGACTCACAGGTCAGATAGCTGTCAATATCCAATGAGTCCAAAGACCCATTATTGACCAACCTTTGAATCCTACTAAGGTTGATGTGACCGAGTCTCAAGTGCCAAAGATGAGTTTGATTCAAAGGGGAAGACTCCTTTCTCTTACTATGATTTGGTGAGTTATTAGTTTCTGTGTTTTGCATTATTAGGGAGTATGTCTTGATTAAAAACAGATTGTCAACTAATGTACCGGAACATATAAGCTTCTGACCTTTTCTAATAAAAACAGAATGATCAGAAAAAGTACACTTATAACCATCCAATAAAAGTTTAGAAACTGAAAGCAAATTCTTACGAAAACTGGGTACATATAAACAATCTCTCAAATGTAAAAATGAGTTTGAAAAATAAAGACAAAGAACTCCCACTGCAACAATAGAAACTCTGGTAGTATCCCCAAGGTAGACCTGCAATTCTCCCTCTCTAAGAAGCCGGGTCACTTGGAACCCCTGCAAAGAATTACAAACATGATCAGTAGCTCCTGAATCCACACACCAAGTATCTGTGGGAATCGCCACTAAACATGTCTCAGTAACTAGGGAAAATTTACACATACCTCGAGGCTTTGGGCAATCATTCTTCAAATGTCCTACTTTACCACATCTGAAGCACTTGCCTTTCGGCTTATGCTTCTTGGCAATGCCCGCCTTGGGTCCATGATCAGGTCCTGCTTTCTGGCCTCTCTTCCTCTTTTGCTACCTGGCTTTGGGCCCAGTAGAGGAACCTGAGGGACTAACAGTAGCCAAAGCTTGCTTCTTCTCTGCGAATAGGCCCTCAGCAGACACCAATGCAGTCATGAGCTCGGGAAGTGAATATGAGAGCTGACCCATATTATAGTTCAACCGAAACTGCTCAAAACTGGGGGGCAAGCTCTGGAGGATGATATCGACCTGGGTCTCCCCATCAATATCACCTCCCAATACCTCAATCTCATTGATGCAGCTCATCATGTCCAGCACGTGATCTCTCACTGAAGTGCCTTCAGCCATCCTAGCATTCATGAGTTTCCTCATAGCTGACTGTTTGGCTGCCCTGCCCTGATGTCCAAACATCTCCCTGAGGTTGAGCATCATATCGTAAGCTGAGGTAAACAACTGATGCTGGTGCTGCAGTACACTCGACATAGAAGCCAAGATGTAGCACTGGGCCATCTCATCAGCCTTCTGCCACCTCGTATATGGCTCTCGCTGCTCAAGGGTGGCATCATCGTTGGGCTTAGGGGGGCACTCCTTAGTAAGCATGTACTTGTAACCCTCAGCGGTAAGGACAATGTCCAGGTTACGTTTCCAGTCAATATAATTTGGACCCGTAAGTTTGTTCTGGTTCAAAATGATAGCTAGCGGGTTGAACGACATATCAACAACTGAAAATTAAACAGTCAAGTTTTAGAATACTTTTTCAAAAATATTGATATCCTCAAAACAATACATTCTCCTACCGACATCTCTCACACCGGGATTAACGCAGGTCACGTTGGGTGAACGTTTACGCCAACCCACATTCGTTTGAGAAGAACCGAAGTTCATTAATTCCATTATCTGACCAACGATCTTATGATCAATGAAATTAATAGTCGATAATTTTAGCCGTACTCAATAAGCAGCGTAACCTCATAGGAGGAATATTAAAAATTGTACACTAAGTGTTTGTCATTACGTGACTTCTAAGCTTGTTACTTAGGATACTAATGCGCCTCGGTTAGCGAGGGTGTCGCAACTTTCTCTAATTAAACTTGCTATAGTCATCCCTTTAGAAATTCAATCTAGTGATATCTCGGGGTTGAAGACTTATTCGTAGGGAAGAATACCCTTGGCCAGCGCGTCGGTCTAACCCACATCACATATGAATCCGTAATGGAGGCCATAGGGATATTTACCAACCCACTCCCACTTAGATTTTTAACTTTGTGGATTTTTCCATTTTAACATACAATATCTTAACAAAGGATATTTGCACCCATAAAATCGTTGGAGTTTTAATATGCGAATAATCTACCTTAGTTAATTGCACTTTACTTTTAAAACGTTTTGGTTTGGTTTTCGTTCATGCAAAATAAAATGAAAAACACACAATCAATGAAAATACATAAAGATGGGAAATTAAAGAAACTAAAATTTCCTGACTATTATGGCCTTCTCTATCATTGATTCTTTGATACCTCGGTGACACGTCCCGTCATGTCGCTCCCACTCGTTATTTGGATTCCTCTTGATTCGCCCGGGTTTTCTCAGTTTTTTACGTAATTAGGAATCACCCAAAATTACGAGAAACCAAAACCCACGAATATAAGTTACCCAAAATAACGTCTTCGTCATAATACATAAATTCCTATATACAAAGGCGTTTTTCTAGGAATTTAAAGACGACATGATTAGATCAAATCCTCCTACAAGGTTTTTCTAATCCTACACGGCTTCCAGCTCGTGGTTATTACTATTACAGATATTTCCATTCAAAAACAATACGAGCCCGGACATGTCCCTATGAATGAAAAATAAAATTCTACCATAATAGCCGAGAAACCAACAACCACATGTTTAAACATTTTGACAAAAATAATTATGCCAAAATAAAGCCGTGTAATAAATCAAACAAGTATAAAGTCGAAACACTCGCTCTGATACAATTTTGAAGGAAAATAGAACAAGCCCGGGTTAAATCGAAAACCTCACTTTCGTGCAATGCATTCCAGAATCGGAAGCTTTCGACAAAGCTCAGGCTCAAATTCATTTTTCCATGAACGGATCTAGGCTTATACTTATTTAATTTATTAATTGAGACACAAAAGATACAATCTTTAATTAAAGCAGAAAGTTCAAAAGATTATACCTTTGAAGCGTGTCCCTAGCAATAAGAAAACCAAAGCTGAAAATAATGTTGTTTACCTCCTGGGACCAATCACGAGAGAATTCCGATAACAACTCCGTCTCTACCTCAAAATCGCGTGAGAGACTATCCATAAGGTAGCTAAGACTCTAAGGAAGAGATCCATATGAGACCCACTTCAAAAAACTCGTCAGATCCTCAGCAGATCGTTGCCCGAAGATTACTGTGCTTATTTGCCGCCTGGCTACGAAATCCACTCGAAATCCGAAGAATAACTCAAATTCGACTCCGAACTAGTGTGGGCTAGTGTCTACGGAGTAGCCCAAGGTAAAATGAAGAAATCCCAAGAAACCAACTTCAAGAATCACACAAATCTGAAAAAACAGATTTAGCCCGGGAACTTAACCCAATATGAAAATCCACACCAAAAGTGTCTGGAATGTGTTCCTGCTCATAGATCTAGACTCTAGCGATCTAAGAAGATCAAGCTAGAGGATCAACACAACAAGAATTAATAAACCCACTTCAAAAAGAGCAAAGCCGCCGCCCCGAAAATAAACCTAACGCCGGCCGAGAAAAACAATCAAAGGCAGCAGCTTTTTACTCCAAAAATGGTGATCTAGGATTCTCTAGGTTATGGGCTTTTAGGATTCTCAAAGAAGAAAGGTCCAAAGTCGACTTCAAAAGAAAAGCTACTAAGAAAGTTGAGAACTTCTCTTTCTAGACTTAACTTTCTCTCACTAGGCAAATGCCTCTAAGGTTTCTAATGTCTTGTAAGTTGCCTAATAAGTGATATTTATAGGGAGCTTCAAAGGAGACCTAATGGGCCTTTGAGTTGGGCCTTTTAGTTTGACTTTCGTTAACCCCTTAGTCTTTCCTAGACTAGTCAACTCCAATCGATCCTTTTGAATTAAATCTTTAACCCACTTCGTTAATTTAATTTAATCGAACCCTTTGGATTAATTAATTAATATAAAATTAATTTTCTTAATCCACTTTGTCAATTAAATATTAATTAAACCTTTAGGATTAATTAATTAACTTTATCGATTAGTCAAACGCATAATTAGTCGTACCACTAACAGACCGATTATGGAACTACCGCTCAAAAACGACTTTACATCGCCTCACTATATTTTCTTCTATCTCCCCACATCAAAACTAGTGCTCGTCGATTTATTAATTTACTGACAAACTAATTCACCAACTTCTTGGTATCCGAGATTAGTACCACTCGACCTTCTTATTATACCGGACATAAAGTCCACCGGCCGAGTTTAGTATAATAAACCTTACGAGCTCATCTCGGGAGCACCATCAACCTGGTGAACCGGTACGTGGATTCCTCTGGCTAGCAACGGCACGTAAGAAGCTAAACATCGCATACCCAACCTACCGAGGTATAGGCCTCAATTGACCACACTCTTTGGCAAATCAAAGCATACGATATCCAACTCTCATGCCCATTCCAATCTCGGGATTGAGAGACTGAATACTAAGACCGAATTGACTACGCCGATCAGTATAAGCCAATTCTATCCAAACTGGTTGTGCTCAATATACCCTGGGCATATCCGTGTGATTTAATTAGTCTAGATAAACTAATTTCTAAACCACACGATAACCTATACCGATAGTATGTTTAGACTATCGCAGTTACGAGCATACTTTTTATATATCAATACTTTAACGAATAATGGTATCTAATGTGTCTTTCCACACCCCGTTATCTAGTTCTATGATATAATGAAACAATTTAATACTGAAACAAAATTATATATCATCTGTGGATATTAGTTTTTGATACAAGTCATAGCTTTTTTGTACTCAAAACTAACAGGATCGTGGTAAGAGTATCAAGACACTGCGTTCAGATCGTGGTGGGGAGTACCTGTCCCATGAATTTTGAGAATACCTCAGTGAGGTCAGAATTCAGTCTCAGTTATCTGCACCGGGCACACCACAGCAGAATGGTGTAGCAGAAAGGAGGATTCTGACTCTCTTGGAAATGGTTACGTCAATGATGAGCTATAGTGATTTGCCAAGTTTGTTCTGGGGATATGCCTTAGAAACGGCGATGTATATTCTTAATCTTGTACCATCTAAAACCGTGCCTTCAACCCCAGTAGAGTTGTGGAATGGGCACAAGCCCAGTCTAAGACATCTCAGAATTTGGGGTTGCCCAGTACATGTACTTAAGGCAGATACGGCTAAGTTAGATGCGAGAACTGAATTAATGCTGTTTGTAGGATATCCTTGGGGAACGAAGGGTGGTCTGTTTTATAGTCCTAAAGATAAGAAGGTGGTGGTTAGTACCAACGCTAGATTTTTGGAAGAGGACTATGTCTTAGATCACAAGCCCAAGAGTAAGATAGTACTAGAAGAGCTTAAACAACAAACTACTAATCCTGATGCACCGGCACAAGTAGATACACCACACACTGCACATGAGATCACAGATGATGAGCCTACACAGGTAGTGCCTCGTCGTAGTGGGAGGGTTGTAAGACAGCCCGACAGGTTCATTGGCGTGGGAGAGGCCTCAAACCTAGTCCCAGGCGCATCTGAGCCTGACCCAGTTAACTACAATGAGACTCTCCGAGATAAAGATGCAGAATCTTGGCGTAAGGCAATGATATCCGAGATGGGGTCAATGGACCACAATCAAGTCTGGGAGCTTGTGGACCTGCGTGATGGGTTTGAACCCATTGGATGCAAGTGGATCTACAAACATAAGAGAGGACCTGATGAAAAGGTGGAAACCTTTAAAGCTAGACTGGTGGCGAAGGGGTATACTTAGAAAGAGGGAATCGATTATGAGGAAACCTTCTCCCCGGTAGCCATGCTTAAGTCGATCCGGATTCTCTTGTCCATAGCTGCTCATTTAGATTATGAGATTTGGCAGATGAATGTCAAGACAGCTTTCCTAAACGGAAGTCTTGAGGAAACCATTTTTATGCAGCAACCAGAGGGATTCATTGAAAAAGTCCAAGAACATAAGGTTTGCAGGCTTAAGAGGTCCATTTACGGACTTAAGTAGGCATCCAGATCTTGGAACATTCGGTTTGATGAGGTAATCCAGTCCTTCGAATTTACTCAGTGTCCGGATGAGCAATGTGTGTACCTCAGACATGATAGAAACTCAGTGGTGTTTCTTGTACTTTACGTAGATGACATTCTATTGATTGGCAACAACAAGAAAGTGTTATCAGATGTAAAGGCATGGCTGTCAAAGCAGTTTGATATAAAGGACTTAGGGGAAGTGGGACATATCCTTGGGATCAAGATGATTCGAGATCGTAGGAAATATTCGTTAAAGCTCTCCCAAGCTTCGTACATAGACATGATTCTGGCCCATTTTAACATGCAAAACTCCAAGAAAGGTTTTCTACCTTTCAGACACGGAGTGCATCTGTCTAAGGAACAGTCCCCTAAGACTGTTGAGGAGATAGAGGCCATGAAGATAGCTCCTTATGCTTCGGCAGTAGGAAGTCTCATGTATGCCATGTTGTGTACAAGGCCTGATATCTGTTATACCGTTGGCATGGTGAGCAGATATCAGAGTAACCCTGGGAAAGCTCATTGGGAGGCAGTAAAATGCATTCTCAAGTGTTTGGCAGAACGAGATACCAAGTTCTGGTCTATCAGGCGCCTAAGCTGGTACCCCGAGGATACACAGATTCAGATTTCCAAGGCGACAGGGACAAGAGCAAGTCTACCTTAGGGTATGTGTTTACTCTAGGAGGTGGAGCCATAGTTTGGCAGAGTGTCAAGCAGAAATGCGTGGCAGACTCTACCATGGAGGCTGAATACGTTGTCACATCAGAGGCAGCAAAAGAAGCAGTATGGCTCAAGAACTTCCTAGTGGACTTAGATGTGATTCCTGGTTTACGAAAGTCTATCACGGTATATTGTGATAACAACGGTGCAGTAGCAAACTCGAAGGAACCACGAGCCCACAAGGCGAGTAAACATATACAGCGCAAGTACCACCTGATACGAGATATCGTAAAGAGGGAAGACATGGTCGTGGCCAAGATAGCATCAGAAGATAACCTTGCAGATCCGTTCACAAAGACATTGCCTTCAAAAGTCTTTGAGGCTCACGTGAAGGGCATGAGAATCAGATACTTAGGAGAGCCATGACAGTTTTTCTAGATATATAGCAGCAGAGTGTTTAGGGTTTGTATGTAGATATATACTTAAAGCACAGTGTAAGTATTAGTGAGAGATTGTTGGAGTTGAATACATAAGCTATACTTGTATTGTATATTTTCCCAGTTAATATATCGATTTATGTTTTGGTTAAATTTAGTTGTGCATTATTAGTCCACTTATATTATGTAGTTAAATGATGAGGTGTCTTGTGTGACACAGTAGATCTCATCATTGGTTAAAAGACATAATATATAAAGGAGGTTCGTAACCGAGATAGCTTTGGACAAACTGTCGGTTTAGGTTATTATGTGATTCGGAAAAATGGTTTGTCTAAACTGATTGAATTATATAGATATGCCCGGGGCGTATTGAACTTGACCATTAGGAATGATTTGTCTTATACTGATTTAATAGACAAATCGTTCTTCGTATTCTGTCTCTTAATCCCTAGACTCGAGCGGGCATGAGGATTAGACATAGTGTACTTTGATCTGCCAAAGGGTGAGGTCAATTGTGGCCAATAATCTCAGTAGGTTAGGTGCTCGTGTTTAGTTGCTTGGTGTGTTGCTGCTTGTCGAAAGGAAACCATGTACCGGTGCGTCCAGGGTGATGGTGCTCCCGAGATGAGCTCGTAATGTTTATTATACTAAACCCGGCCAGTGGACTTATGTCTGGTATAGTAAAAAGGTCGAGTGGTACTAGTCTCAGAATTAAAGAGGTTAATTAATTAATTTATCAGTAAATTAATATATTAACGAGCACTATATCTTTGATGTGGG
Source organism: Knoxia roxburghii (assembly GCA_030378225.1). NCBI lineage: Eukaryota > Viridiplantae > Streptophyta > Magnoliopsida > Gentianales > Rubiaceae > Knoxia > Knoxia roxburghii. The sequence goes on along the minus strand of CM059420.1, from coordinate 33,710,674 downwards.
AAGATTATGAATAAAATTAATTAAGTTGTTCCAGAAGCAATTATGGTGTATGATGAGTGCCATAATTAATCTGTTAGTGATACGATTAATTATGTATTGGGTTATTGACAAAGGTAGATTTAATTAATTAAGTAATTAATTAATCCTTGTGTCAGTTGGTTGTAAATCATAACAGGAACTGGTTTGGGATAAGTGAATCCCTGTATCAGTTGGTTGTGAATCATACCAGGAACTGGTTTGGAATAAGTGAATCCCTGTATCAGTTGGTTGTTAATCATATCAGGAATTGGATTGGGGATAAGTGAATCCCTGTATCAGTTGGATGTGTATCAGTCCAGGAACAGGATTGAAGGAAACAGAAACCCAGTAGGAAGGCCAATCCTAAACCAACTTGGGGTCTCTCTTGTAACTCTATATATAGACAAGAGATTAGCTATTCAAGACATACAATTCATAAGTTTTCAAGACAAGAAAACTAGAAAGAGAAATATGTTTTTCTCTCTCCAAGTCAAATTTTTTGAGCTTTGTGCAGCTGGTTTTTCTTTTGTTCTTGGCCAAAATTTTGGCCTGTTCAAACCAGCTGCGCGTGTAGCTTTCTCTCTCTCTGGGCGGTGCGTTTATTGTTTGTGTCAGGTGCAGCGGTGTTGGAATTTTCTAGCAAGTGGATTGTGGTGATTAGCTGATCAAATTGATTTCTAGATCATTGCCACACAACGTGAAATCAAAGTCTTGAGGCATACAAGAGAATCACCTGAGTGCACGCTTCAAAGGTATTTTCTAAAGTTTCACTTTTAATTAGAAAATTTTGTTGTGTGGTAAATAGAATACGTGCAAACCCAAATCCTGCGTAATGTTATTTCAAAAGGGTTGGAATAGCGATTGTGCTAGCGTCTAGGCCTGGCTAGAGATTCCGATTCTGGAAAGCATAGCACGAAAGTGAGTTTCTGGCTAGGCCCGGGGCAGATAATCTTTCAATGGTTTCATATTTGCATTTGAAAAGATGTAAGACTCATTTCAAACCCAACTGTTTAGAGTTATTTTGGACCCAAGAACTGAAATCATCTTAATTTTGCAGGTGAGGAGGAGTTCATGGAAAAAGTGAAATAAAACTCTAAGCCAGGGCCAAAGAGTGATGCACGTTGGGTTTGGATTTCAGATTAATCTTTGGATTGTGTATATATATATATATATATTTGTTTATATTGATTGGATCGTTGGCTTTCGAGTTTGGAATTGTTGGTGTGCATTTTGTTCAGTTCATTAGAATTAGGATGGTTTTTCCGTTATGTGGTGGTGGTGATTTGTTCTATTATGTGGTGGTTGAAGGATTATCTGCCTGAGCCCGGTCAAAAATTCACTTTCATGCTACACATTCCAGAATCGGAATATTTGACCAGGCCTAGACTCTAGCACAATCGCTATTCCAACCCTTGCTTGAAATAACATTGCGCAGGATCTTGGTATGTACTCATTCAATTTATCATGCAACAATAATTTCTAATTAAAGCGGAAACATAGAAAAGTACCTCTTGAAGCGTGTTACTCAGGTGATCGCTTGTATGACTCAAGACTTTGATCGCACGTTGTGTGGGCAATGATCTAGTGGGCAATTGATCAGCAATCTACACAAAAAGACTCGCCAAAAAAATTTTGCAGCTCGACGCCGCTTGAATTGAACCGCCGCCACCGCCAGAATTTACTTCCCGCCGCCCGAAAATTATTCAAGAGAGAGAAAAATGTTTTCTCTCTCTAAACTTTCTTTCTCTAATTTTCTTGTCTTGAAAACTTAAGAATTGTGTGTTGTAGAATTGCTAATCCCTTGTCTATATATAGAGCTACAAGAGTGACCCCAAGTTGGTTTAGGATTGGCCTTCCTAATGGGTTTAGGTAATTAATTAGTTTCCAAATCCAATTAGGTAACTAATCTAATAGGATAATCTAAATCCAATTAGATTTCCTAATCTCTAGGATTTCCTAATTCTAGTTGAAACTTAAGACTTAATTAATTAAATAATTCCACTTCGTTAATTACTTAATTAACTCTTAGGAATAATTAATTAATTAATTCTCTTATTCAATTAACCCACTACAAAATTAATCGTGCCACTAACGGATTAATTTTGGCACTACCATCCTACACCAGAATTGCTTCCGGAACAACTAAATTAATTTATTCTTAATATCCCCACATCAAAGATTTAGTGCTCGTTAATTTATTAATTTACTGATAAATTATTAATTAATTAATTTAATTCTGAGACTAGTACCACTCGACCTTTTTACTATACCGGACATAAATCCACCAGTTGGGTTTAGTATAATAAACATAACGAGCTCATCTCGGGAGCACTATCACCCCGGACGCACCGGTACATGGTTTCCTTTCGACAAGAAGCAGCACGCCAAGTAACTAAACACGCGCACCCAACCCACCGAGACTATTGGCCACATTTGACCTCACCCATTGACAGATCAAAGTACACTATGTCTAATCCTCATGCCCGCTCAAGTCTAGGGATTAAGTGATAGAATACTAAGAACGAATTTGTCTATTAAATCAGTATAAGACAAATCATTCTAAATGGTCAAGTTCAATACGCCCCAGGCATATCTATATGATTCAATTAGTTTAGACAAACCAATTATCCAAATCACATAATAACCTAAATCGACAGCGTGTCTAACACTGTCTCGATTACAAACCTCATTTATATATTATGTCTTTTAACCAATGATGAGATCTATGTTGGAGTTGAATATATAAGCTATGCTTGTGTTGTACTTTTTCCCAGTTAATATATCGATTAATGTTTTGGTTAAATTCAGTTGTGCATTATTTGTCCATTTATATTATGTAGTTAGATGATGAGGTGTCTTGTATGACATAGTAGATCTCATCATTGGTTAAAAGACATAATATATAAATTAGGTTCGTAACCGAGACAGCTTTGGTCAAACTGTCAGTTTAGGTTATTATGTGATTCGGATAATTGGTTTGTCTAAACTGATTGAATCAGATAGATATGCCAGGGGCGTATTGAACTTGACAAATAGGAATAATTTTTCTTGTACTGATTTAATAGACAGATCGCTCTTGGTATTCTATCTCTTAATCCTTAGACTCTAGCGGGCATGAGGATTAGACATAGTGTACTTTGATATGCCAGTAGGTGAGGTCAATTGTGGCCAATAGTCTCGGTAGGTTGGGTGCGCGTGTTTAGTTGCTTGGTGTGCTGCTGCTTGTCAAAAGGAAACCATGTACCGGTGCGTTCGGGTTGATGGTGCTCCCGAGATGAGCTCGTAATGTTTATTATACTTAACCCAGCCGGTGGACTTATGTTCGGTATAGTAAAAAGGTCGAGTGGTACTAGTCTCAGAAATTAAAGAAGTTAATTAATTAATTTATCAGTAAATTAATAAATTAATGAGCACTATATCTTTGATGTGAGGAGATTATGAATATAAATTAATTAAGTTGTTCCGGAAGCAATTCTGGTGTAGGATGGTAGTGCCAAAATTAATCCGTTAGTGGTACGATTAATTTTGTAATGGGTTAATTGAATAGGTAGAATTAATTAATTGATTAATTATTCCTAAGGGTTAATTAAGTAATTAACAAAGTGAAATTAATTAATTAATTAATTAAGTCTTAAGTTTCAATTAGAATTAGAAAATCCTAGAGATTAAGAAATCTAATAGGATTTGGTTTATCCTATCAGATTGGTTACCTAATTGGATTTGGAAACTAATTAATTACCTAAACCCATTAGGAAGACCAATCCTAAATCAACTTGGGGTCTCTCTTGTAACTCTATATATAGACAAGGGATTAGCTATTCCACAATATACAATTCATAAGTTTTCAAGACAAGAAAACTTAGAGAGAGAAAATCCTAGAGAGAGAAAATTTCTCTCACTAAATTTTTGGATTTCTTAATCTTGAGGCAGCCAAAATTTTCTTCAAAATTTTGGCTGCAAAGTGTAGCTTTCTTTCTCTCCGGGCGGTGGGTGGATTGTACGCGCCAGGTGCAGCGGTGCTGGAATTTTTCTGGCAGGTAGATTGTGGTGATTAGCTGATCAATTTGCTCGTTAGATTGCTGCCCACAAAGCATACAAGCAAAGTCTTGAGGCATACAAGAGAATCATCTGAGTATACGCTTCAATAGGTAATTCTTATGTTTTAGCTTTAATTAAGAATTTTTGTTGCGTGATAAATCGAATAAGTGCAAACCCAGATCCTGCGCAATGTTATTTCAAAAGGGTTGGAATAGCGATTGTTCTAGCCTCCAGGCCTAGCCAGAGATTCCGATTCTGGAATGCATAACACGAAAGTGAGTTTTTGGCTAGGCCCGGGCAGATAATCTTTCAATCTATTATGTCACAGCAGACACCTTATCATCTAATTATATAATATAAATGGACGACATATGCACAACTTATAAACTAAAACATTAAATCGATATATTAACTGGGAAATAGTACAATACAAGCATAATTTATGTATTCAAACCTAAGAGTGGTGATGGTGGCGGTGGCACAGGCAACAATGGCGAGATTTTATTTGAACAGGGCAAGAAGACATAGATTTTATGGATTGACAAAATTAACCCCATATAAAATAGTCCGTTAAAGTATTAACGACCCAGTTGGATTGAGTGACCAAAAATAGAATCAAAATGTAAAAGTTAGTGATGCTTTTTAAATTTTTAAAAGTAAGTGACCAAAACCTAAACTTTACTAAAATATAATGACCAAATTTATAATTCACTCTTTTTAAAAACTCAAAAAAAATCACTAATTTTGTCATTTTAATTTCACTTTTAGTCATTTCGTAAAACTACATGGTTAATACACTAACAGGCCAATTTTATTAGGCTATTTTTGTAATTTCTTTTGCAACTCTCTCTCTCTTTTCCCTTCTTCTTATCCACTTTCAACCCCTAACTCTCTATTTCCATTTTAAAAGGAATTACAAAAATAGCCTAATAAAATTGGTCCTTTAGTTTATTTACAGTTTAATTTGACGGAATGACCAAAAGTAAAATTAAAATGACAATTTTAGTATTTTTTTATTTTTTAAAATTTAGTGACAAAAACCTGAATTTCATCAAAGTATGATGACAAAATTTATAATTCACTCAGACCGTTAATGCACTTCATGGTGCAACTTGACGGAATGACCAAAAGTGAAATTAAAATGATAAAGTTAATGATTTTTTTTTTAGTTTTTAAAAGTTAGTGACCAAAACCTAAATTTCACTAAAGTATGATGACCAAATTTATAATTCACTCTAAGTACTTTAATAATAAATCTTTCCTCTAATGATTATATAATTTGTCATTCATATAATGACTACTTACATTGTTTGTTCACAATAAAACATGTTGATGCATCATTTCCTTCTTGGCTAATATGCAACTGATTCAACCAATATCAAGTTAAGTCCATAAATATAAATTTGAACATGAGTGATACTTTCCTTTTTTTGATAATTTGACTTCATCAAATAAGGGGAACATCCAATTACTGAATATTGATGTTGCACCTTTAAAATATAACATTTCCACCTCTTATATCAACAAACCAATCCTACCAACACAACATATTTTGAATCGTCGTAACTAAATATAAAACTGCAATGTTAATAAAACTACATAGGTTATTTATGAATATGAGAGTGAATCCATATCTATTATCTATATTTATTGAATTAGCCTCGAGTCTCCGATAACTAAACACTAAAGTTGGTAAACAAGTAAACTATACAGTATCAAAAGCATTGACTACATCCAAGAAACAAAAAAGTGAACAACCATTTGATGAAACAGTTGTTATTTTTTAGATGTGACTCTCGATAAATACTTCATAATCTGCCTAAAGAGAGTAGACAAGATATTGTGCATAAAAATACTATTATAAACTTGGGAATCTAATGTTTGGCGATAGAAGATAGATCGAAACTATTTTGCAATGAGATTTACGGTATTCTTCTTCATCCACACTCCTTCGTCAGAAAGGAAATAAGACTTAGAAAGAAGAAAAGAAGGCAGCTTTCGTTTTGCTACTTTTTTTCCTTTTTCCTTATGTTTTTATATTTTTATTTTTTTACTTATACTGTTACAATATAATAATTTTTATTATTAAAAAATTAAGAATTAATAATATTGTTTATATATTGAAAAATACTTTTGAAATATTTTTTCAAAAGTACTTTTGAAAAATACTTTTCAAAAGTATTATTAAACAATATTATTAAAAAATTAAGAAATAATAATATGGCTCGGGATACATAGGAATAATTTTACATCATAATGTAAACCGGCACTCTTTTATAAACAGTCTACCCAAAACAACATCATACCAACTGCCCTAAACGCCTAATCATGGCTTAAGCGGGACTTACCAGGACAGATGTTAAACATGATATAAATTTATGTTTAAGGCCAGTTATAATTATCTAACCTACTAATACCTCAAGCAATAAACAAGATCGATTACATGTTTAGCATGAATAGTTATCAGACAACACACAAATAATTTAGCCTATAAGGCTAAACATCATTCAACAAATAAAATTCAAGAAAACTTACGGTTTTCGACCACCAGTCTTCAAGAGCTACTCAGCTCCTTTATACCAAAATATGGAATTGTATTTACTTTGAAAATAATTTACAAAAGAAGAAAAGGCTCAGCACATGAGCATACAAGGGAAAGTATGAAGAAGCAGAGAAGATGATGCCTTCACTTCAGCTTTCATCCCTTATTTATACAAATGAAAAGGCGTAAGAACTATTTGCAAATAGTCTCCGCACTAAGAAAAGGTGAAAGAAAAGAAAATAGCTATACATTCTGTCATTATCAATCATTATTACAGGAGGAATATCATCAGCACCTACGTCAGCATCCATTATTGGGCAGCAATATCATCAGCACCTGCGTCAGCATCCATTATTGGGCAGCATTATCATCAGTAGCTCCGTCATCATGCATTACCACATCTCTTGTCAAGCATCTATCTTTGCTTTGCCTTTATCTTTTTGAGTGGGAAGATGCTTCTTCTGTCTTTTTTAAAATATTTTCCACCAAGGTATCTTTTATTGCTTCAAACATATCATCAATAAGCACATCATCTTGGACATCATGCATATATTCCGATGCCATGGTCGAATCTGACTTAGTTGATTTGGTTTCTTCAAATTGAGACATCAAGTCTTTTCTCATTTCATCAACATAGGCAGCAATCATTTATTGCTTAGTCAAATTTTCAGATCTCATTCTGAATTTTTTAGAGATATAATCAAAAGGGAATGGAGTCTCAACATTATTTTGTTGACTCTCATATAAATCAATTTGTGTCTTCATCAAATCCAAAGTATCCTGGGCCAAGATCTCTTGGGTAGCTGAATCTACTTGCATCATTTTTTCCCAAAATCTGGTAAAAAATTTTCTTTGCAGACAAGGAATGCCTGTCTTGGTATGACCAACTTCGGGACTCCATTTACATATCCATGGAATTAAAAATTCAATAAAGAAAAAGCATGAGGCTATTCCATTAATGTAAAATTTATTTTCTTGTTTTTTAAGAAGTGGAGGGGAAACTTCTACCCACCTATCAAAATATTTTTTCATTGATTCCGGTAATATATCCGGAGTTGGGCCAAAACAATAAAACTAGTTTATAAACCAGTGTGGTATTTCCATATTATAAACCTGAGCACATATCTTTATAAACCAGGAGTGCTTGTGCCTTTCATTTTCATAGTAAAATGTTTTTATAAAAGCATCACAGTAGTCCCAATAATTATACTTGACTACTGCTGATGTATTCATTGTAATCTCTCTTTCTCTCATAGGAAAAATACCCCAATCTTCAACTGATATAACCTTCTTAATAATAATTTTGCTGAAATTATAAATTTCTTTAGTTTTTCCAAAGAAATGTGTTATTTCACATGATCCACTTTGGATTAATATTTGTTCATAAAATGATCTCGTTTTATAAGTTCTAGTAGGCATGAAGAATTTATCCATATACCTTTGAATTAAGGTCCATGGATCATCTTTCCATTTGAGATCTTTTTCTTCCAAGAGAAATATAATTTCTCTATATTCATTTTCTGAAAATCCAATATTATTGGATTCAGTTTCCTCTTCTCCAATGACTTTGGCATAAGAAGGAGTATTAGTACCTTCTGCAGCAATTTGTTGATTTTTCTTAAAGTTCAAAAATTCTTCATATTCCTTGTCTTGAGACAAGTCCATAGATATTAGCTTCTGTTTCCCATATTGAGATAAAACTTTTGGAATCTTCTTTTGACCATATGAGGTCTGACCATAAGAGGAATATCCTCTACCACCTCTTCCTCTATAAGAGGGAGTTCCTCTTCCACGAGAACTCATAACTGTTATACCTGTCATTGAGATAAATATTCCCTAGTTAGAAAATCTGGAAGATTATTAACTTCTCCTTTTTTATAAATGATTTCAAAATCAAATGGGGCTAAATGAGCCTGCCATCTTGCAAACATTTGTTTAGAAACATCATGTTTAAAATCTTTTTGAAACATAAATTTTGAAGCATTACAATCTGTCTTTACAAGAAATTTCTGATTATATAAATCATCTTGAAATTTTAAGACACATTTAACTATTGCTAAAATTTCCTTAGCCACAGTAGCATAATTTTTCTGGGATTCATTCCATTTACCTGAATGAAATCTAACAAGATATACTTGTTTGTTTTCTAGATTTTTCTGAGTTAAAATTCCTCCAAATCCTATATCAGAAGCATCTGTTTTAATTATTTTTTCCCAGCTAGGATTACTAATCATTAAACAAGGTAATACTTTTACCTTTGCTTTTATTCTTCTTACTGTCTCAGAATGAGTTTCCGTCCAAGGTTTAGGGTTCTTTTTAAGTCTATCATATAAAATAGCTGTATCCTTTACCAAGTCTTTATAATAAGGAGCAATATAATTTAAACTTCCTAAAAATCTTTCTAACATTGTTTTTTCAGTAATTTTATCAGGAAATTTTTCTGCAAAATCAATACTTCTATTTATAGGAATAATATTTCCCTTTCCAATTATGTGACCAAGAAATCTTATTTTGGTTTGAAATAAAACCATCTTTGGTTTTGAGATTACTAAACCATTTTGAATAACAATTGATTTAAACATATTTAAATGTTTAAAATGCATTTCAATCGTTTTTGAGTAAACTAAGATATCATCAATGTACACAATTATAAATGTACTATAGGATTAAAGATATCATTCATAATTTTCTGAAATTCAGAAGGGGCATTTTTTAAACCAAATGGCATTACATTTCATTCATAATGTCCAATAGGAACATTAAATGCTGTTTTATACCGATCAGATTTATTAATCTGAATTTGCCAATATCCTGACTTTAAGTCAAATTTAGAAAATATCAGACTATCATATAGTCTATCTAATAAATCCTTTTTATTAGGGATATGATGTCTAATCCATTTTAAAACTTTATTCAATGGTTTATAATTGATAACTAATCTAGGCATACCTCTTTCAATTTCAGAATGTTTATTAACATAAAATGCAGTACATGACCATGATGACTGGGAATGGCTTATTAATCTTTTCTGTAAAAGAGATTCAATTTCTTTTTTACAAATTTCTAAATATTCTGCATTCATTTAGCAAGGTCTAGCTTTAGTAGGAATCTCTTTTTCATTAAAAGAATCTTCATATGGTAAAGAAACAATATGTTTTTTTCTATTCCAAAAAGCATTGGGATGATCATTACAAATTTCCATAGAAAAATTATTTTTTAATAATTCAATTTTACTCTGTAATCTAGGATTATTTAATTGTTCTTCAATTGACAAAATATAAATTTCTTGTTTTAAAAAATTTATTTGATTCTGTTTTGACATAATATTATCGTACATATTATGTAGTATTTTAATATGTGGTTCTGTTATAAACTCAAGAAAGATATTATTATTTTCAAAAGTTCCAATTATGCCTTTATTATCAATCTTTTTAATTGGGTATATTTTATTTAAAAAAGGTGTACCAAGTATTACTTGGTTGGAAATATCTTTTGCTAAAATAAAACTTTGAGCAATACATGTATTATTAATACAAATAAAAGCTTTAGGGAGTTTATTTTTAATATGTAGTTTATCCCCACCAGCATGCCATAAATTATGACTAGTTTTATGAAAATATATAGTAGGAATTAATCCTTCCTGAATAACATTTAGATCTGCACCACTATCAACTAATGCCATAAATATCATTGTATAATAATTATCAATTAATAATGATATTTTAACATACAATTTTTGTGATATTACCATTTCTAAGGTAGAAAGAGAATTATCTGGAAAATTTTCTGGAGTACTAAACTCATCATTTAATATACTACTTTTCGAATTATCTTCTATTAAAATATTATTCTTAGAATTATTTTCTAATTTGATTATTCTATTTTCCTGTATTACTTGATGGTCTTTTAATATTTTGATTTCTTCCTTCAAATTATTCTTTAATTGACTCATAGCTTCCTTCATATTATATGTTCTAGAGTCTAAATTTTTTTTTTTTGAAGTATATCCTTTATTATATGAAGAAGTTCCTTCGTCTATATTGAATTGTTCAATAATCTGCATCCTTAATTCTGGATCTTTTATGGATTTTAATAATTCAATAATATTATTAGAAGTTAATACATTAATCTTCATTTCTAAAAATTGAGACATTATCTTATAAAATTCATCTGAATTATCATCCTCAATTTTATTTTTTCTTTTCCTTTAGAACATATTTGTCCTATTTTACATGGTTCACATTCTGATTCAGAACTATTCTCATTATTTAAAGCATTTATTATTTCTTCCTCTTCTGAGTCAGAAGTATCTATATCATCTGTTTCTGATTTTTTAGATTTTTCAGATTCAGATTGCTGTATTGACTGAATAATTATAGATTTTATATCCTCAGGAATATTAATATTATTAATCTTTCTTCTAGTCCAACAGTATTCTGTGGTATGACCAAAATTTTCACATGTTTTACAATGTCTTTCATTATTTTTCTTTTTCCTTTTATCATACTTAGGTTTTTTAGTTTTATGAATTTCTTTCTGTTTTTTCTTTTCAATATAGTATGGAGAGGGTCTTCGTTTTTTAGCTTTATAAACCTTATCATGTTTTTTATGAGTTTTACTAGTTTTACTAGTTCTAGGATTTTCTAATCCAAATTGTTGACAGAATTGTCCTAATTGTTTTCGTTCATCTAAATTTTGTCTTTTAATTTGCTGATTCAGCTTTATTTCATTACAAAGAGCTAATCCTTCTTGAATGCAAGTATCTATTAATGATCCATACGTATAATTTTCATATGCTATGGTAATATTATTCTTTCTAAGAGCTTTTCTTATTCTTTCTACAAATAAGCTTGGAAGTCCATCTATAAATTTAGATTTCCAATGAGTATTACCACATTCGGGTAATTCCCTTACTCTACTTACGAAGGTATCTTTATACCATCTGAAATCAGACAGTGTTTTACATCTTAAATTCTGTAATAAAGTTCTAATAGTATCACTATTATCACTGAATCTACCAGTAAAATATTCTATTATATTAATAGTTAGTGTGTAAACTGCATTTTCTACAAAATTATTATTTTCTTGTTTTACTGTTTGCATAATTTCATCTTTATTTTCTTGAGATAAAAAATTATCCCACCGACCTTTAAGTTGACCAGTAAATCCTGCAACTATCATGGATGCAATTGTCTTATCTGTATTATTATTACTCTTGCATATAGTAGCATACATCAACATTCTATGAACTGTATTGTAAATTTGTTTATTAGAATAACCATCAATATTCCATTCATATATTTTATTGCCAGAATAACTAATATCAATTATATCAGTATATTCTTCATGTAATACATCCATTGGGGTAGGTCTGGGATAGTAATATTTATTCAGTATAGGCTTATCTGCCCATTTAGTATTAATTTTATTTATTTGATTTCTAATTACCTGACTATGATCATTATTTTCAATAACCTCATATTGAAATTCCTTGTTTAAGGTTTTAATACTTAATTTATTAAAATTTTCTTCTAAAAGTTTGTCTAATTCAATATTGGTCTTATCTTAAAATTAGATACACTCGGGGGTGGCTGAAAGCTTGGAGCAATCTCTTTAGTTTCAGTAGTTGATTGTATTACTGTTGGCTGTAGTTTATGAATAGCCTTATTTATTATTTCTATTTTATGATGAAGTGATTACATCTGTTCTCCTAAAACATTTAAGAATAAATTTGTATAATTTTGATGTTCAAACATATTATTAATATGCTTACATGTAATGGCTAACGTATCATTTTCAATTAATTTACAATCGCTAAAAAGTGATGAATCTTTCCATTCTTTTCTATTTGAAAAGCTTGTTGTGGAGGATATATCCCTTTAAAAACACTTCCTGTTGTAAGTTTATAATCTCTTTCAATGACTGATATATAATTTTTCACATACCTATGTATAAACCAATGAACAAAAGGTATTAATGCATTTATTTTGTTACAGTATGTATAAAATTCATCATGTAAATATAACATTTCTTTCTGAGTAAAAGTTTCAGAAAACCATTTTTAAACTGGTTATAACCTGGATCTTTAAATTCTTCTGAAATTATTTTCCTTGCTGGAGAACCAGGACTAAAATCTATAATTTCACTTATATCCATTAAATAGGAAATTCCATATCTGACATTGTCGGGTCTAGCTCATTTCTATTATGAGTAATATTATTACTTTCTTTTACTATATTATTTCTGTTTATATACAGTTTTTTTGCTAAGGGAGTGAAAATATCTGATTCTCTTATTTGAGAAGTGGATGCCCTAGAAGGCATAGGAGATTCAACCCTATAATCTATAGGTGAAATATATGATCTCATTGATTTACTTGTCGGATATGATAACAATTTTAATTGATTATCAAATCTAATATTAACATTTCCCTCATGATTCTGGATGATATCAATTATATCATTATGATCCTGAGTCTGTGGTTTAATAGGAACAGCCTGTTCTATTACCCAATGTTCTGGAAAAGTAATTTCTTCCCATTTGATAGGTCTTCTACTACTAATATTTTACCTATTAAAATTAGTTTCGATTATTATAGTTTCATTTTTATGTTTATCCATTATCTTACAATGAGGATTTAATGTAAATAATAGTTTATATTATATTCTATAACAGAGGCTCTGTTCCAGCAAGATAATCATAACCATGAGTCTTAACATTTAATGTCAAAGCATCCAATATATTTACATCAGACAGAGATAATTATAAATTAGGATAAACATTAAAATACACTGGTCCATGTGCCAGAATGGATTGTATAATTCCTATTAAAGATTTTTTCCAATTTCTGTTTCTTCCATCTCTTAAAGCTGCCATAAAGCTTTCTGGTAATCCTTCTAATGTTAAAGGCTTAAATACAATTTGCACTAATCCTATATGTAAAAACTTATGTGTTTCTTTATAAGGACTTATGTCTTTATCGGATAATAATATAATTATCATTTCATTTTCATCTAATGAAATTGACTCTTCAGTAGTTTTGACTACCTGTTTTAATCCTAATTTTTCAAAAGTACCTAATTGATATATTAACTTAGGTTCAACTCTAGGAATTGTCCATTTATTAAGTAATTCTAAATTCTGTGGGATATCATACTCCTCACTCTTTATATTTTTCATATTAGGATTAAAACAGGATTAAAACAGGTATAAGTATTTTTCAAAAGTACCTAATTCTGTATTTTTAATCAGAATAATAATTAAGATATATTATTATTCCTATGTAAACAATATATAAACAATATATATTGTTTATATATTGAAAAATACTTTTGAAATACTTTTGAAAAGTATTTTTCAAAAGTATTTTTGAAAAAATATTTCAAAAGTATTTTTCAAAAATACTTTTGAAATACTTTTTCAAAAATACTTTTGAAAAAGTACTTTTGAAAAAATATAATAATTTATATATTTTTTATATATTGAAAAATACTTTTGAAATACTTTTGAAAATAATATTCCTATGTACCCCGAGCCATATTATTATTTCTTAATTTTTTAATAATATTGTTTAATCAGTATTTTTCAAAAGTACCTAATTGATATATTAACTTAGGTTCAACTCTAGGAATTATCCATTTATTAAGTAATTCTAAATTCTGTGGGATATCATACTCCTCACCCTTTATATTTTTCATATTTTTTATATTAGGATTAAAACAGGTAGTCAAAACTACTGAAGAGTCAATTTCATTAGATGAAAATGAAATGATAATTAAATTATTATCCGATAAAGACATAAGTTCTTATAAAGAAACACATAAGTTTTTACATATAGGATTAGTCAAATTGCATTTAAGCCTTTAACATTAGAAGGATTACCAGAAAGTTTTATGGCAGCTTTAAGAGATGGAAGAAACAGAAATTGGAAAAAATCTTTAATGGGAATTATACAATCCATTATGGCACATGAACCAGTGTATTTTAATATTTATCCTAATTTACAATTATCTCTGTCTGATGTAAATATATTGGATGCTTTGACATTAAATGTTAAGACTTATGGTTATGATTATCTTGCTGGAACAGAAGTAATATGCCTCTGTTATAGAATATATTATAAACCATTATTTACATTAAATCCTCATTGTAAGATAATGGATAAAATAAAAATGAAACTATAATAATCGAAACTAATTTTAATATGTCAAATATTAGTAGTAGAAGACCTATCAAATGGGAAGAAATTACTTTTCCAGAACATTGGGTAATAGAACAGGCTGTTCCTATTAAACCACAGACTCAGGATCATAATGATATAATTGATATCATCCAGAATCATGAGGGAAATGTTAATATTAGATTTGATAATCAATTAAAATTGTTATCATATCCGACAAGTAAATCAATGATATCATATATTTCACCTATAGATTATAGGGTTGAATCTCCTATGCCTTCTCGGGCATCTACTTCTCAAGATTATAGGGTGGAATCTCCTATGCCTTCTAGGGCATCCACTTCTCAAATAAGAGAATCAGATATTTCCACTCCCTTAGCAGAAAAACTGTATATAAACAGAAATAATATAGTAAAAGAAAGTAATAATAATAGTCATACTAGTCATACTCATAATAGAAATGAGCTAGACCCGACAATGTCATATATGGAATTTCCTATTTAATGGATATAAGTGAAATTATAGATTTTAGTCCTGGTTCTCCAGCAAGGAAAATAATTTCAGAAAAATTCAAAGATCCAGGTTATAACCAGTTTAAAAAATGGTTTTCTGAAACTTTTACTCAGAAAAAAATGTTATATTTACAGGATAAATTTTATACATACTGTAACATAATAAATGCATTAATACCTTTTGTTCATTGGTTTATACATAGGTATGTGAAAAATTATATATCAGTCATTGAAAGAGATTATAAACTTACAACAGGAAGTGTTTTTAAAGGGATATATCCTCCACAACAAGCTTTTCAAATAGAAAAGAATGGAAAGATTATCACTTTTCAGCGTTTGTAAAATTAATTGAAAATGATACGTTAGCCATTACATGTAAGCATATTAATAATATGTTTGAACATCAAAATTATACAAATTTATTCTTAAATGTTTTAGGAGAACAGATGCAATCACTTCATAATAAAATAGAAATAATAAATAAGGCTATTCATAAACTACAGCCAACAGTAATACAATCAACTACTGAAACTAAAGAGATTGCTCCAAGCTTTCAGCCACCCCCGAGTGTATCTAATTTTAAGATAAGACCAATATTTGAATTAGACAAACTTTTATAAGAAAAATTTAATAAATTAAGTATTAAAACCTTAAACAAGGAATTTCAATATGAGGTTATTGAAAATAATGATCATAGTCAAGTAATTAGAAATCAAATAAATAAAATTAATACTAAATGGGCAGATAAGCCTATACACAATAAATATTACTATCCTAGACCTACCCCAATGGATGTATTACATGAAGAATATACTGATATAATTGATATTAGTTATTCTGGCAATAAAATATATGAATGGAATATTGATGGTTATTCTAATAAACAAATTTACTATACAGTTCATAGAATGTTGATGTATGCTACTATATGCAAGAGTAATAATAATACAGATAAGACAATTGCATCTATGATAGTTGCAGGATTTACTGGTCAACTTAAAGGTTGGTGGGATAATTTTTTATCTCAAGAAAATAAAGATGAAATTATGCAAACAGTAAAACAAGAAAATAATAATTTTGTAGAAAATGCAGTTTACACACTAACTATTAATATAATAGAACATTTTACTGGTAGATTCAGTGATAATAGTGATACTATTAGAACTTTATTACAGAATTTAAGATGTAAAACACTGTCTGATTTCAGATGGTATAAAGATACCTTCTTAAGTAGAGTAATGGAATTACCCGAATGTGGTAATACTCATTGGAAATCTAAATTTATAGATGGACTTCCAAGCTTATTTGCAGAAAGAATAAGAAAAACTCTTAGAAAGAATAATATTACCATAGCATATGAAAATTATATAAGTATGGATCATTAATAGATACTTGCATTCAAGAAGGATTAGCTCTTTGTAATGAAATAAAGCTGAATCAGCAAATTAAAAGACAAAATTTAGATGAACGAAAACAATTAGGACAATTCTGTCAACAATTTGGATTAGAAAATCCTAGAACTAGTAAAACTCATAAAAAACATGATAAGGTTTATAAAGCTAAAAAACGAAGATCCTCTCCATACTATATTGAAAAGAAAAAACAGAAAGAAATTCATAAAACTAAAAAACCTAAGTATGATAAAAGGAAAAAGAAAAATAATGAAAGACATTGTAAAACATGTGGAAAATTTGGTCATACCACAGAATACTGTTGGACTAGAAGAAAGATTAATAATCTTAATATTCCTGAGGATATAAAATCTATAATTATACAGTCATTACAGCAATCTGAATCTGAAAAATCTGAAAAATCAGAAACAGATGATATAGATACTTCTGACTCAGAAGAGGAAAAAATAATAAATGTTTTAAATAATGAGAATAGTTCTGAACCAGAATGTGAACCATGTAAAATAGGACAAATATGTTCTAAAGGAAAAGAAAAAAAACAAAATTGAGGATGATAATTCAGATGAATTTTATAAGATCCAGAATTAAGGATGCAGATTATTGAACAATTCAATATAGAAGAAGGAACTTCTTCATATAATAAAGGATATACTTCAGAAAAAATTTTAGACTCTAGAACATATAATATGAAGGAAGCTATGAGTCAATTAAAGAATAAGTATCAAACTAATAATGAAAATATATCGATACAAACTCTTTTATAAAGAGATCAATAATTTGAAGGAAGAAATCAAAATATTAAAAGAACAACAAGTAATACAGGAAAATAGAATAATCAAATTAGAAAATAATTCTAAGAATAATATTTTAATAGAAAATAATTCAAAAAGTAGTATATTAAATGATGAGTTTAGTACTCCAGAAAATTTTCTAGATAATTTTCTTTCTACCTTAGAAATGGTAATATGACAAAAATGGTATGTTAAAATATAATTATTAATTGATAATTATTATACCAAGATATTTATGGTATTAGTTGATAGTGGTGCAGATCTAAATATTATTCAGGAAGGATTAATTCCTACTAGATATTTTCATAAAACTAGTCATAATTTATGGCATGCTGGTGGGGATAAACTACAGATTAAATATAAACTCCCTAAAGCTTTTATTTGTATTAATAATACATGTATTGCTCAAAGTTTTATTTTAGCAAAAGATATTTCTAACCAAGTAATACTTGGTACACCTTTTTTAAATAAAATATACCCAATTAAAAAGATTGATAATAAAGGCATAATTGGAACTTTTGAAAATAATAATATCTTTCTTGAGTTTATAACAGAACCACATATTAAAATGCTACATAATATGTACAATAATATTATGTCAAAACAGAATCAAATAAATTTTTTAAAACAAGAAATTTATATTTTGTAAATTGAAGAACAATTAAATAATCCTAGATTACATAGTAAAATTGAATTATTAAAAAATAATTTTTCTATGGAAATTTGTAATGATCGTCCCAATGCTTTTTGGAATAGAAAAAAACATATTGTTTCTTTACCATATGAAGATTCTTTTAATGAAAAAGAGATTCCTACTAAAGCTAGACCTTACCAAATGAATGCAGAATATTTAGAAATTTGTAAAAAAGAAATTGAATCTCTTTTACAGAAAAGATTAATAAGCCCTTCCCAGTCATCATGGTTATGTACTGCATTTTATGTTAATAAACATTATGAAATTGAAAGAGGTATACTTAGATTAGTTATCAATTATAAACCATTGAATAAAGTTTTAAAATGGATTAGACATCCTATCCCTAATAAAAAGGATTTATTAGATAGAATATGATAGTCTGATATTTTCTAAATTTGACTTAAAGTCAGGATATTGGCAAATTCAGATTAATAAATTTGATAGGTATAAAACAGCATTTAATGTTCTTATTGGACATTATGAATGGAATGTAAAGCCATTTGGTTTAAAAAATGCCCCTTCTGAATTTCAGAAAATTATGAATGATATCTTTAATCCCTATAGTACATTTATAATTGTGTACATTGATGATATCTTAGTTTACTCAAAAATGATTGAAATGCATTTTAAACATTTAAATATGTTTAAATCAATTGTTATTCAAAATGGTTTAGTGATCTCAAAACCAAAGATGGTTTTATTTCAAACCAAAATAAGATTTCTTGGTCACATAATTGAAAAGGGAAATATTATTCCTATAAATAGAAGTATTGATTTTGCAGAAAAATTTCCTAATAAAATCACTGATAAAATAATGTTACAAAGATTTTTAGGAAGTTTAAATTATATTGCTCCTTATTATAAAGACTTGGTAAAAGATACAGCTATTTTATATGATAGACTTAAAAAGAACCCTAAACCTTGGACGGAAACTCATTCTGAGGCAGTAAGAAGAATAAAAGCAAAGGTAAAAGTATTACCTTGTTTAATGATTAGTAATCTTAGCTGGGAAAAAATTATTGAAACAGATGCTTCTAATATAGGATTTGGAAGAATTTTAACTCAGAAAAATCCAGAAAACAAACAAGTATATCTTGTTAGATTTCATTCAGGTAAATGGAATGAATCCCAGGAAAATTATGCTACTGTGGCTAAGGAAATTTTAGCAATAGTTAAATGTGTCTTAAAATTTCAAGATGATTTATATAATCAGAAATTTCTTATAAAGACAGATTGTAATGCTGCAAAATTTATGTTTCAAAAAGATTTTAAACATGATGTTTCTAAACAAATGTTTGCAAGATGGCAGACTCATTTAGCCCTATTTGATTTTGAAATCATTTATAAAAAAGGAGAAGATAATAATCTTCCAGATTTTCTAACTAGGGAATATTTATCTCAATGACAGGTATAACAGTTATGAGTTCTCGTGGAAGAGGAACTCCCTCTTATAGAGGAAGAGGTGGTAAAGGATATTCCTCTTATGGTCAGACCTCATATGGTCAAAAGAAGATTCCAGACGTTTTATCTAAATATGGGAAACAGAAGCTAATAGCTATGGACTTGTCTCAAGACAAGGAATATCAAGAATTTTTGAACTTTAAGAAAAATCAACAAATTGCTGCAGAAGGTACTAATACTCCTTCGTATGCCAAAGTCATTGGAGAAGAGGAAACTGAATCCAATAATATTGGATTTTCAGAAAATGAATATAGAGAAATTATATTTCTCTTGGAAGAAAAAGATCTCAAATAGAAAGATGATCCATGGACCTTAATTCAAAGGTATATGGATAAATTCTTCATGCCTACTAGAACTTATAAAACGAGATCGTTTTATGAACAAATATTAATCCAAAGTGGATAATGTGAAATAACACATTTCTTTGAAAAAACTAAAGAAATTTATAATTTCAGCAAAATTATTATTAAGAAGGTTATATCAGTTGAAGATTGGGGTATTTCTCCTATGAGAGAAAGAGATATTACAATGAATACATCAGCAGTAGTCAAGTATAATTATTGGGACTACTGTGATGCTTTTATAAAAACATTTTACTATCACAATGAAAGGCACAAGCACTCCTGGTTTATAAAGATATGTGCTCAGGTTTACAATATGGAAATACCACACTAGTTTATAAACTGGTTTTATTGTTTTGGCCCAACTCCGAATATATTACCGGAATCAATTAAAAAATATTTTGATAGGTGGGTAGAAGTTCCCCCCCCCCCCCCCCCCCCACTTCTTAAAAAATAAGAAAATAAATTTTACATTGATGGAATAGCCTCATGCTTTTTCTTTATTGAATTTTCAGTTCCATGGATATGTAAATGGAGTCCCGAAGTTGGTCATACCAAGACAGGCATTCCTTGTCTGCAAAGAAAATTTTTTACCAGATTTTGGGAAAAAATGATGCAAGTAGATTCAGCTACCCAAGAGATCTTGGCCCAGGATACTTTGGATTTGATGAAGACACAAATTGATTTATATGAGAGTCAACAAAATAATATTGAGACTCCATCCCCTTTTGATTATATCTCTAAAAAATTCAGAATGAGATCTGAAAATTTGACTAAGCAACAAATGATTGCTGCCTATGTTGATGAAATGAAAAAAGACTTGATGTCTCAATTTAATGAAACCAAATCAACTAAGTCAGATTCGACCATGGCATCGGAATATATGCATGATGTCCAAGATGATGTGCTTATTGATGATATCTTTGAAGCAATAAAAGATACCTTGGTGGAAAATATTTCAAAAAAAACAGAAGAAGCATCTTCTTCCACTCAAAAAGATAAAGGCAAAGCAAAGATAGATGCTTGACAAGAGATGTGGTAATGCATGATGACGGAGCTGCTGATGATAATGCTGCCCAATAATGGATACTGACGCAGGTGCTGATGATATTGCTGCCCAATAATGGATGCTGACGCAGGTGCTAATGATATTCCTCCTGTAATAATGATTGATAATGACAGAATGTATAGCTATTTTCTTTTCTTTCACCTTTTCTTAGTGCGGAGACTATTTGCAAATAGTTCTTACGCCTTTTCATTTGTATAAATAAGGGATAAAAGCTGAAGTGAAGGCATCATCTTCTCTGCTTCTTCATACTTTCCCTTGTATGCTCATGTGCTGAGCCTTTTCTTCTTTTGTAAATTATTTTCAAAGTAAATACAATTCCATGTTTTAGTATAAAGGAGCTGAGTAGCTCTTGAAGACTGGTGGTCGGAAACCGTAAGTTTTCTTGAATTTTATTTGTTGAATGATGTTTAGCCTTATAGGCTAAATTATTTGTGTGTTGTCTGATAACTATTCATGCTAAACATGTAATCGATCTTGTTTATTGCTTGAGGTATTAGTAGGTTAGATAATTATAACTGGCCGTAAACATAAATTTATATCCTGTTTAACATCTGTCCTGGTAAGTCCCGCTTAAGCCATGATTAGGCGTTTAGGGCAGTTGGTATGATGTTGTTTTGGGTAGACTGTTTATGAAAGAGTGCCGGTTTACATTATGATGTAAAATTATTCCTATGTACTCAATTTGTGTCTTCATCAAATCCAAAGTATCCTGGGCCAAGATCTCTTGGGTAGCTGAATCTGCTTGCATCATTTTTTCCCAAAATCTGGTAAAAAATTTTCTTTGCAGACAAGGAATGCCTGTCTTGGTATGACCAACTTCGGGACTCCATTTACATATCCATGGAATTGAAAATTCAATAAAGAAAAAGCATGAGGCTATTCCATCAATGTAAAATTTATTTTCTTGTTTTTTAAGAAGTGGGGGGGGGGGGGGGGGGGGGGGGAACTTCTGCCCACCTATCAAAATATTTTTTCATTGATTCCGGTAATATATCCGGAGTTGGGCCAAAATAATAAAACCAGTTTATAAACCAGTGTGGTATTTCCATATTATAAACCTGAGCACATATCTTTATAAACCAGGAGTGCTTGTGCCTTTCATTTTCATACTAAAATATTTTTATAAAAGCATCACAGTAGTCCCAATAATTATATTTGACTACTGCTGATGTATTCATTGTAATCTCTCTTTCTCTCATAGGAGAAATATCCCAATCTTCAACTGATATAACCTTCTTAATAATATTTTTGCTGAAATTATAAATTTCTTTAGTTTTTCCAAAGAAATGTGTTATTTCACATGATCCACTTTGGATTAATATTTGTTCATAAAACGATCTCGTTTTATAAGTTCTAGTAGGCATGAAGAATTTATCCATATACATTTGAATTAAGGTCCATGGATCATCTTTCCATTTGAGATCTTTTTCTTCCAAGAGAAATATAATTTCTCTATATTTATTTTCTGAAAATCCAATATTATTGGATTCAATTTCCTCTTCTCCAATGACTTTGGCATAAGAAGGAGTATTAGTACCTTCTGCAGCAATTTGTTGATTTTTCTTAAAGTTCAAAAATTCTTGATATTCCTTGTCTTGAGACAAGTCCATAGCTATTAGCTTCTGTTTCCCATATTGAGATAAAATTTCTGGAATCTTCTTTTGACCATATGAGATCTGACCATAAGAGGAATATCCTCTACCACCTCTTCCTTTATAAGAGGGAGTTCCTCTTCCACGAGAACTCATAACTGTTATACCTGTCATTGAGATAAATATTCCCTAGTTAGAAAATCTGGAAGATTATTATCTTCTCCTTTTTTATAAATAATTTCAAAATCAAATGGGCCTAAATGAGCCTGTCATCTTGCAAAAATTTGTTTAGAAACATCATGTTTAAAATCTTTTTGAAACATAAATTTTGCAGCATTACAATCTGTCTTTATAAGAAATTTATGATTATATAAATCATCTTGAAATTTTAAGACACATTTAACTATTGCTAAAATTTCCTTAGTCACAGTAGCATAATTTTCCTGCGATTCATTCCATTTACCTGAATCAAATCTAACAATATATACTTGTTTGTTTCTGGATTTTTCTGAGTTAAAATTCCTCCAAATCCTATATCAGAAGCATCTGTTTCAATTATTTTTTCCCAGCTAGGATTACTAATCATTAAACAAGGTAATACTTTTACCTTTGCTTTTATTCTTCTTACTGCCTCAGAATGAGTTTCCGTCCAAGGTTTAGGGTTCTTTTTAAGTCTATCATATAAAATAGCTGTATCCTATACCAAGTCTTTATAATAAGGAGCAATATAATTTAAACTTCCTAAAAATCTTTGTAACATTGTTTTATCAGTGATTTTATCAGGAAATTTTTCTGCAAAATCAATACTTCTATTTATAGGAATAATATTTCCCTTTTCAATTATGTGACCAAGAAATCTTATTTTGGTTTGAAATAAAACCATCTTTGGTTTTGAGATCACTAAACCATTTTGAATAACAATTGATTTAAACATATTTAAATGTTTAAAATGCATTTCAATCGTTTTTGAGTAAACTAAAATATCATCAATGTACACAATTATAAATGTACCATAGGGATTAAAGATATCATTCATAATTTTCTAAAATTCAGAAGGGGCATTTTTTAATCCAAATGGCATTACATTTCATTCATAATGTCCAATAGGAACATTAAATGTTGTTTTATACCTATCAGATTTATTAATCTGAATTTGCCAATATCCTGACTTTAAGTCAAATTTAGAAAATATCAGACTATCATATAGTCTATCTAATAAATCCTTTTTATTAGGGATATGATGTCTAATCCATTTTAAAACTTTATTCAATGGTTTATAATTGATAACTAATCTAGGTATACCTCTTTCAATTTCAGAATGTTTATTAACGTAAAATGCAGTACATGACCATGATGACTGGGAAGGGCTTATTAATCTTTTCTGTAAAAGAGATTCAATTTCTTTTTTACAAATTTCTAAATATTCTGCATTCATTTGGCAAGGTCTAGCTTTAGTAGGAATCTCTTTTTCATTAAAAGAATCTTCATATGGTAAAGAAACAATATGTTTTTTTCTATTCCAAAAAGCATTGGGATGATCATTACAAATTTCCATAGAAAAATTATTTTTTAATAATTCAATTTTACTCTGTAATCTAGGATTATTTAATTGTTCTTCAATTGAAAAAATATAAATTTCTTGTTTTAAAAAATTTATTTGATTCTGTTTTGACATAATATTATCGTACATATTATGTAGTATTTTAATATGTGGTTCTGTTATAAACTCAAGAAAGATATTATTATTTTCAAAAGTTCCAATTATGCCTTTATTATCAATCTTTTTAATTGGGTATATTTTATTTAAAAAAGGTGTACCAAGTATTACTTGGTTAGAAATATCTTTTGCTAAAATAAAACTTTGAGCAATATATGTATTATTAATACAAATAAAAGCTTTAGGAAGTTTATTTTTAATATGTAGTTTATCCCCACCAGCATGCCATAAATTATGACTAGTTTTATGAAAATATGTAGTAGGAATTAATCCTTCCTGAATAACATTTAGATCTGCACCACTATCAACTAACGCCATAAATATCTTGGTATAATAATTATCAATTAATAATGATATTTTAACATACCATTTTTGTGATATTACCATTTCTAAGGTAGAAAGAAAATTATCTGGAAAATTTTCTAGAGTACTAAACTCATCATTTAATATACTACTTTTTGAATTATCTTCTATTAAAATATTATTCTTAGAATTATTTTCTAATTTGATTATTCTATTTTCCTGTATTACTTGCTGGTCTTTTAATATTTTGATTTCTTCCTTCAAATTATTCTTTAATTGACTCATAACTTCCTTCATGTTATATATTCTAGAGTCTAAAATTTTTTCTGAAGTATATCCTTTATTATATGAAGAAGTTCCTTCGTCTATATTGAATTGTTCAATAATCTGCATCCTTAATTCTGGATCTTTTATGAATTTTAATAATTCAATAATATTATTAGAAGTTAATACATTAATCTTCATTTCTAAAAATTGAGACATTATCTTATAAAATTCATCTGAATTATCATCCTCAATTTTATTTTTTTTCTTTTCCTTTAGAACATATTTGTCCTATTTTACATGGTTCACATTCTGATTCAGAACTATTCTCATTATTTAAAGCATTTATTATTTCTTCCTCTTCTGAGTCAGAAGTATCTATATCATCTGTTTCTGATTTTTCAGATTTTTCAGATTCAGATTGCTGTAATGACTGTATAATTATAGATTTTATATCCTCAGGAATATTAAGATTATTAATCTTTCTTCTAGTCCAACAGTATTCTGTGGTATGACCAAATTTTCCACATGTTTTACAATGTCTTTCATTATTTTTCTTTTTCCTTTTATCATACTTAGGTTTTTTAGTTTTATGAATTTCTTTCTGTTTTTTCTTTTCAATATAGTATGGAGAGGGTCTTCGTTTTTTAGTTTTATAAACCTTATCATGTTTTTTATGAGTTTTACTAGTTTTACTAGTTCTAGGATTTTCTAATCCAAATTGTTGACAGAATTGTCCTAATTGTTTTCGTTCGTCTAAATTTTGTCTTTTAATTTGCTGATTCAGCTTTATTTCATTACAAAGAGCTAATCCTTCTTGAATGCAAGTATCTATTAATGATCCATACGTATAATTTTCATATGCTATGGTAATATTATTCTTTCTAAGAGCTTTTCTTATTCTTTCTGCAAATAAGCTTGGAAGTCCATCTATAAATTTAGATTTTCAATGAGTATTTCCACATTCGGGTAATTCCATTACTCTACTTAAGAAGGTATCTTTATACCATCTGAAATCAGACAGTGTTTTACATCTTAAATTCTGTAATAAAGTTCTAATAGTATCACTATTATCACTGAATCTACCAGTAAAATGTTCTATTATATTAATAGTTAGTGTGTAAACTGCATTTTCTACAAAATTATTATTTTCTTGTTTTACTGTTTGCATAATTTCATCTTTATTTTCTTGAGATAAAAAATTATCCCACCAACCTTTAAGTTGACCAGTAAATCCTGCAACTATCATGGATGCAATTGTCTTATCTGTATTATTATTACTCTTGCATATAGTAGCATACATCAACATTCTATGAACTGTATTGTAAATTTGTTTATTAGAATAACCATCAATATTCCATTCATATAGTTTATTGTCAGAATAACTAATATCAATTATATCAGTATATTCTTCATGTAATACATCCATTGGGGTAGGTCTGGGATAGTAATATTTACTCTGTATAGGCTTATCTGCCCATTTAGTATTAATTTTATTTATTTGATTTCTAATTACCTGACTATGATCATTATTTTCAATAACCTCATATTGAAATTCCTTGTTTAAGGTTTTAATACTTAATTTATTAAATTTTTCTTCTAAAAGTTTGTTTAATTCAAATATTGGTCTTATCTTAAAATTAGATACACTCGGGGGTGGCTGAAAGCTTGGAGCAATCTCTTTAGTTTCAGTAGTTGATTGTATTAGTCTTATTTATTATTTCTATTTTATTATGAAGTGATTGCATCTGTTCTCCTAAAACATTTAAGAATAAATTTGTATAATTTTGATGTTCAAACATATTATTAATATGCTTACATGTAATGGCTAACGTATCATTTTCAATTAATTTTACAAACGCTGAAAAGTGATGAATATCTCCATTCTTTTCTATTTGAAAAGCTTGTTGTGGAGGATATATCCCTTTAAAAACACTTCCTGTTGTAAGTTTATAATCTCTTTCAATGACTGATATATAATTTTTCACATACCTATGTATAAACCAATGAACAAAAGGTATTAATGCATTTATTATGTTACAGTATGTATAAAATTCATCCTGTAAATATAACATTTATTTCTGAGTAAAAGTTTCAGAAAACCATTTTTTAAACTGGTTATAACCTGGATCTTTAAATTCTTCTGAAATTATTTTCCTTGCTGGAGAATCAGGACTAAAATCTATAATTTCACTTATATCCATTAAATAGGAAATTCCATATCTGACATTGTCGGATCTAGCTCATTTCTATTATGAGTATGACTAGTATGACTATTATTATTACTTTCTTTTACTATATTATTTCTGCTTATATACAGTTTTTCTGCTAAGGGAGTGAAAATATCTGATTCTCTTATTTCAGAAGTGGATGCCCTAGAAGGCATAGGAGATTCCACCATATAATCTTGAGAAGTAGATGCCCGAGAAGGCATAGGAGATTCAACCCTATAATCTATATGTGAAATATATGATCTCATTGATTTACTTGTCGGATATGATAACAATTTTAATTGATTATCAAATCTAATATTAACACCTCCCTCATGATTCTGGATGATATCAATTATATCATTATGATCCTGAGTCTGTGGTTTAATAGGAACAGCCTGTTCTATTACCCAATGTTCTGTAAAAGTAATTTCTTCCCATTTGATAGGTCTTCTACTACTAATATTTGACGTATTAAAATTAGTTTCGATTATTATAGTTTCATTTTTATGTTTATCCATTATCTTACAATGAGGATTTAATGTAAATAATGGTTTATAATATATTCTATAACAGAGGTATATTACTTCTGGTCTAGCAAGATAATCATAACCATGAGTCTTAACATTTAATGTCAAAGCATCCAATATATTTACATCAGACAGAGATAATTGTAAATTAGGATAAACATTAAAATACACTGGTCCATGTGCCAGACTGGATTGTATAATTCCCATTAAAGATTTTTTCCAATTTCTGTTTCTTCCATCTCTTAAAGCTGCCATAAAGTTTTCTGGTAATCCTTCTAATGTTAAAGGCTTAAATGCAATTTGCACTAATCCTATATGTAAAAACTTATGTGTTTCTTTATAAGGAGTTATGTCTTTATCGATAATAATTTAATTATCATTTCATTTTCATCTAATGAAATTGACTCTTCAGTAGTTTTGACTACCTGTTTTAATCCTAATTTTTCAAAAGTACCTAATTGATATATTAACTTAGGTTCAACTCTAGGAATTGTCCATTTATTAAGTAATTCTAAATTCTGTGAGATATCATACTCCTCACTCTTTATATTTTTCATATTATTTAGTAGTTTTGTGAGATATTAAATTTATTAAACTTTCATGATGTGAAAATTGATACACTAATTTTAATGATTTTAAATTTTTAATTTTAATAATGTACTTAAATATTTTTTTATCAATTTTGTTATATATTTAATTTCATAAATAATAATATTATGAAAATAATTATACATATATGAAATAAAATAAGTCTAAATTTTGAAATAATATTTATAATAATAAAATAAGTCTAGGATATAACTAATTCTTAATAGCTTTATTCTCCAGGAAACAAGTATGATGGTTTTCTTATTTTCTTCTTCAGATTTCCTCTGCTGCAAATCAAACTATATGCCTGCACCCAATTGAACAGAATGGAAGAGCTCATCCAATTTTGTTAATCCCAAATTCATTTTTTTTTTTTTTTCAAAAAAGAGACTACATATCAACTGGCAATGTAGCAGAAAACTGAAAACAACATTACATGAAGAAGTCAATGTTGCGGACAGGTGGGAGAGTAAGAAAAGTAAATTAGTCCAGAAAGTAGAATCAAAGATTTAAGAAAGGAATTAACAACCACCAAATTGACAAGCAAAATATTTGGAAAAGTGAAATGAGCTGATGAAGAATGTACAAAGGATATATACCTGATTGCTTTTCCATAGAAAGTCAAAACTCTTGCTTGGAGCTGGTTACCACAAGAACAGGCACATGACCTACACTTTGTCAAAGTCTTCTCCTTCCTCACCATTTTGAGTCGTAAACCTGTTACGGAATGCCTCTTATCTCCAATTCTTTAAGCTTTGTCAGGAATCGTAAACCATCTGGGATCATCTTCAACCTTTGACAACGATAGATTTGAAGACAAGAAAGATTGGGCATGGCCCCATTTTCCACCCCCCCATTCACTCAGTTCATCCAAACCATCGAGTAAAAGAAATTTAAGTTGAGGAAACCCAAGGCTAAAAGACTCCACAAGTTCCAGTTCCACCAAGTTTCTTAAGAAGTAGGACTGGTACTCTGGAAATACTCCCAAGGGACCCTCCAATTTCAAGTGAGAGAGATGGCTGCCAAACAACTTCTCAAGAAGACAAGTATACGTCTCAGAGAAGCCAGAATCAGCACCCATCACTGGAGCTAGAATCAAAGTTAGCAGCTGTAGGCATGGTGAAATGGAGGCAAAGTGGGCGATTTCTTCCAACTCTTTCTCATTGTATACCACTACTTTTAGCACCTGGAGATTACTTACGGTGCATAAATCTTTAAATTCACAATCTCTAACAGTGATGTTCTCTAGTACCTCTAACTGAGACAAGAGTCAAACAGTCGTACCTTACTCAATAATTCTAAAGTATTCCCTGAAAAGTAGAAATACCTTAAACGTTTGAGTTTGGGTATAACATTCCCTGTCAGCAGTACATCAGCTCGACATAGATCAAGGGGTTTCCAAATGTACCAAGTCAACATGAAGAAATAGGACTTCCTCACACAAAGGTAACGCAAATGAATAAGGTTGCCTATTTCCAATTGGACTGATGGGATTCGGTTGCAAATGTAGCCGCAGAACCCGGGGTGAACTGGGTGAAACCCTTCAATAGTTAAAGCTCTCAGCATCTTCAAGTTGTTAAATCGATATCTTGGCAAACGTTCATTATCCTCAAACTCTCCAAATCTGCCAACTATCAGGGATCTAATATGCGTATACCCTTGTCTCTTTGGTGGAACATACTTAAGCATGTCTTGTTTGTTAAACAACACGAGAGATCAATGACATTTAGTACTTCCAGAATTTGAATCAACCAACTCTGGATTGTTTCCTTGCCTATAATCAACAACCTCTACAAAATTCTCAACCTTTACTTTTTCTGCAATGCCTCCATCACCCTTTTCTAGAAAAGATTTGATGTTTTTGTAAACAAATTTCCACTCATTTAACTCATACTTTGTTGCGAGAATGCCTCCAAGAACAATAACTGCTAGTGAAAGCCCTTTACAACTCTTAGCCATCTCTTTCCCCAATTTTTCAAATTTACCAATATCTTCAAGGCCTACATAGGAATGTATGGCAATGGCATGCGATTACCCAAAAAAAAAAAAACAAATAAAACAAAACAAAATCATAAGCAGCAAATAAGGCAATAAAACGTATCCAGGATGCCAAGGAAAGATCATGTTAAGAGCAAGCAAAGGTCTGAACTAGAGCTTTCACAAACCATGCATTTGTTTCAAGATTAGATATGATTTATTTAGATATTAGCATTTAGAATTATCTTAGTGGCACAAAGAAAACAATTTGCAATATTTGGAGAAAAGTTTATAAAGAAGCATTCGTACATGCATTCAATCAGGAAAAAAGCACTGGCGGAAGAATGCGAGACAAAAGATTATTTTGAAAGATATCTTGGTGATTAAGGAAGTAATTGCTATATAACCATAGAAATCAAAAGGTCATTCAGCAGAAAAGTTGCATACCTTGACCAAGAGCTTCCCTTAAGGCTTTCGTTTTAAGTAACTCCCAACTTTCATCATTGTCCAGGCTCCGAGGTTTATGATGGAAACCATTTGGGTCTATGTGGATCGCCACACTTTCATTCTGAGTAGTAAGCAAACTTGAGCTTCTTGATCTCTGTCTACTTGGGAAAGCATTTTTCATGCAGTCCCAAGCATCTGTGGACCAAATGTCATCAACAACTATCAGACATTTTCTATCCTTGAGAATCCTATAAAGCTGTCCGGGTAGCTCATCCTCTCCAAACTTGAGATTTCTTCTCTTCTCTCTGGGCTTATTTTGATTAATATTCCTTGTAAGATATCTTTGGTTTGCCACTGCTGTGATATTCAAACCCAGGCAAAAGCATGGAAATGATGCCTCACAGTTGGGTGATTGTGTACCTTTCTAGCAATTGTTGTCTTCCCTAAACCTCCCATCCCACAAATGGAGACAACATGATAATTATTTACCTCATCATCATTGGTCAATTTCTGCACCAGCAACTCCACATCATTTCCCAATCCAACAAAATCATCATCTTCAACATGACAATACATCCTCCTTATCAACTGTTCATGCCTTGAGCTTGAACCTTCCTTCCCCATTGTATTTCTGATCCCATATTCATTAAAACTTTTGGTGAGTTCAGAGATTCTATCATGAAGTTTTTGAATCTCTGATCCCGCTTTGTGACGCATGTGGAATTCACTCACGATACAAGAGTACCTCATCAAAATATCAGAAATACTGCCTATTCCCCTTCTGGATGCCACCTTGAAGGCAAAGTCCTCAAGGACATTTTCTGCATCATAAGCAACATCTTTGCTTTGAGAAATCCACTCCTGAAGTAGACTATCCTGATCTTGTTTTGAATCAGCATCCCTCAATAGTGACAGCAGTAGCCTCAGCTTTGATTGAAGCTGTTGTGCTTGCTCACTGACGCCGCCTAGAAATTGGGCTTCTTCAATCAACAATTTGCTGATATTTTCTAAGATAAAAGAGACAACAGGCTCTGCAAAACTGGCCATTTGTTTCAAACTTGTATCAGAATTTGTAGGTTGTTTTGTATGTATTGGTACAAAGAAGTTTGTGAATAAGCAAATTAAAATATGTAATTGTGTTGCTTAAATAGGAACAACAACACTCATTCCTTGATCATGAAACTTGCGAAATGATTGCGCTTTATTCCCTTCAATTTTCACCTTTCCTATAAGTTCATTCCTACAGAATTTCCTTTATTTTATGCCTTCTTCAACTCTCAAGATAAGAACTATTCTGTCCTTGCTGTAATTATACCTTGTTTGTAATAATGGAAAATCAATAGTACAAACAGAGTTTAGGTTCAAATATTAACAACAACACTCCATTCCTTGGTTGTGAAATTCGCAAAACAAGAAATGAAGATTTTGATTCAAATGACAAGAGAGAAGTTATTCCTACAGTATTCCAATTCACTAGTGCTTTGTATTACTTCAATTTTCACCTTTCTTTCCCTTGAGAACAAAGCAATGAACATTGCTATCTAAATGAAAAGAGTGAACTTCATTCCCACAGAATTTCCTAAAGAAAAAAGATTGCCAATTTCTGGTGGAATTTGCCCTTCCAACTGGTTATTGTTCAAGTAAAGAGATTCTAATTCTGTGCAATTTCCGATCTCCTTGGGAATATTTCCCCTGAAATCATTGTAAGAAAGGTCAAGATAACTAAGGTTAGCCAGGCCAGCAATGCTAGGGCTTATTGAATTTCTTAAACTCCAGAAGGTAAATGCCCTCAGCATTCAGCCCTTCTAAAGGCCAAACCAGCAGCATAACTGCTACAAGAGTTGCAATCCACCCCAGTACCAAACCTCTTCTTGATTCAAGAATTTCACACGTTATCTCAACCTTAACCTTTTTAAATCTGCCAAAATTACGATTTAGCACTGACAATAAACCACTACTATCTGTAATTCTTCAAATTGAAAATGATCACAAAAGTTGCAACTATCTTAACTAAGTCAACTACTTGAACAGGAACTCACAGTGCATTCCAGTCACTACTCTACTGATGAATCATGATTCATGTGATACAAAAAAGAAAACCCAATAAACGTCAAACTCATTAAAGCAATCGGCCGCAGCAGAAATCATCCACCAAGACACCAGCACATAAACAAGGCCAAGCATAAGTGATTGGTGAATTACCAAAATAAGGGCAAAAGTCTTGCTACAGATTCGTACCTCTTGAATCCATCACCCGGCAAAATAGCTCGAAAATACCCAAGAAGCAGCAAAATCACCTCAGTTCAATGACTCCCTTCGATTGTAAGAAGGCAACAGTATCTGTTAGAAATATGTGATTGATAGCTTCCCTTCATTTGTATCATTCTAATTAGGGCTGGCAATTGCTGACACGACACGATAACCCGACACGGACACGACACGAAAAAAAGCGGGTTAGGGTTGAGATTTTTGACACGTATAATAAATGGGTCGGGTTTGGATCGACACGTTTAAATAGCGGGTTGGGTTTGGGTCGACACGACGGGTTGGCGGGTTGACACGTGAACCCGTTAAAAAAATATTTTTTAAAAAATTAAATTTTATAACCTTAATAATTGATGAAACTTTCAAATTTCTAAATTAAAAATTCAACAGGACTTCCTATGGTGGTATTTTGTTATTTAAATTTTGTAATTGTAATTACCTTTGGATTTTATTTATTTTGGTTAGATTGAATTGGATTTTGGTTGTATTAGGAAGAATTTAAATTGATGAAATTTATGTTGATGTCATGTATAAGAATGTTATGGTTAAATTTAAATTGATGGATTTGAATTTGATAGATACAAGTTTTAGATGGTGTTATTATAAATAAACATGTATGTTTTAGTCTCATTGACAAATTCAGTCCCCTTTTTCTGTGGTGAAAATTTGGACCGAAAAATTACCTATCAACAATTAAACGGGTTACGCGGGTTAGGTTCGGGTCGACACGATTATAAATGGGTCGGGTTAGGGTTGGAGTTTTCGACACGATTAATTAAATCGGTCGGGTTAGGGTTGAGGGTTTCTCGACACGCCAACACGTCAACCCGAACACGATAACACGAACACGACACGAATTGCCAACCCTAATTCTAATTGATACCTTATTCATTTGTAAAGATCATAGGTCTTAGATTGATATTTTCCTGTAATTAGGATATCTAATTCATACTAATTAGATAGAAATTTGTGAATAAATACCAACACATTGCACATTGTATCAAAGAAAAGGCAATCCAAGTTTTCCCATTTTCTCTTCTTTCCCTTTATGGTATCAGAGCTAGGACATTTCTCCATTTCTTTCCTACAGCAAATCTGCCGCAATATTGTTCTACAAATCCTGCAGTTGGAAATCTCCAATATTGTTCTGTAAATCCTATTGTTGACTTGCAGTCCAATCAGAGAAGGGTAGTGTTATATTATGCACCATAAGTCTCTTTTAATCTATCAAAAATTTATAAAAATTATGATTAAAGTAGCATAGATGAGCGGAATTATAAATAAATTTTTTTTGATATTTTTAGTAAATTGATTAAGGGTATTTAAGTAATTTAATATATTTTTATATTTAAATATTATGATTGGTATTTTTTAATTTGTCAGGGATAATTTAGGTATAAAAGGGGCGCAAAATAACAAAATAGGGGGCGCGAAATAGGCCTTCACATCATAAAACTCTTGGGGGGCGTTTGGTTTGGATATTTGGAATGGGGAATGGATATTATTTCCCAGTTACATATCGATTGTGTTTCAGTATTATATATTGTTCCTTTATATCATATGTGTAGATAATAAGGTGCCGGGTGTAGCACAGTAGATCTTATCATTGGTTAAATTTATGATATATAAATAACGCTCGTAACCAAGACAGTTTGGACATACTGTCGATATAGGTTATTGTATGATTCGAAAAATTAGTTTGTCTGGACTAATTGAATTATACGAATATGTCCGGGGCATATTGAGCAGGACCTATTCGGGATCGAATTAACTTGTACTGATTTTAGTAGTTAATTCGAACATAATATTCTAATCTCTTAATCCCTAGACTAGAGTGGACATAAGAGTTAGACATAGTGTACTTTGATTAAAGGGTGCGGTCAATTGAGGCCTAGATCTTGGTAAGTTGGGTATGCGTGTTTGACTTCTTATTGTGCGGTTGCTTGTCGAAAGGAAACCATGTATCGGTGCGTCCGGGGTGATAGTGCTCCCGAGATGAGCTCGTAAGGATTGTTATACTAAATCCGGCCAGTGGACTTATGTCTGGTGAGTGGTACTAGCCTCGGATAACAAGAAGTCGATTAATTTATTTGTCAGTAAATTAATAAATTGACGAGCACTATATCTTTGACGTGGGTAGATAAAAGAATAATTAAGTGTGCGTGAAGTAATTTCATTTTTGAGCGGTAGTTCCATAATTGATCCGTTAGTGGTACGATTATTTATGAATTGGCTTAATTGGTAAAGTGGATTAATTAAATATTTACCCTTGGGTTAATTAATATTTAATTGACGAAGTGAGTTACGAAATAATCCTTTGGTCGATTAATATTTAATTGACGAAGTGAGTCGAATAAATAATCCTTGGGCTAATTGAGAATTGACTAGTCCAGGGAAGACTAAGAAAGTCAATTAAATCCAATTAGTAAAGCCCCAATTCAAAAGCCCGCTAGATCTCGCTTGAAGTTCCTTATAAATACATAATGTCTTGACATTCAAGACATAAGAAACTTAAGAGGCAAGACTTGCCTAGAGAGAGAAGGAGTAGTCTAGAGAGAGAACTTCATCTTCTTCGAAGATCTTTCTCGAAGTCCACTTAGAAATCCTTCTTCCTCCAAAAATCTCAGCCCAAAGATTGGATCAAGTTGCTGCCAAGTTTTTTATTTGCTGCCCGGTTTTATTTGTTGTCTGATTTGGCTATTTTCGGCGTGGCTGTTTACTCCGGCGACCCATTTTCTGGAGACTGCTCCTGGCGCGCTGATCCACGGCTTGAATCGCCGTTCACCGTGTCTTGATTGCAGCAGGGTAGTGATCGCGGGCAGGTGGGCAGCGCTAGTTGGTGGGCGGTTTTTGGGTAGCAGCAGTGCAGAATTTTTGGGCAGCTTCTCTTGAGTTTTTCGAGGCGGGTTTCTTGTGGGTATATTGGATTTCGGTAGATCCACCCGGTAGATAGTTGCCCACTCAACTTTCGGGTTTGTTGGAGTCATTCGAGGGATTTTCTAGTGGATTTCACAATCAAAGATTGGATTTTTCTTATTTGCGAGGGACACGCTTCAAAGGTATAATCTTTATCTTCCGCTTTAATTAAAGATTTAATATTTAGAGTGTCGTTTAATAGATCTAACAAGTATAAGCCTAGATCCGCTCAGGGGAATTGATTATAGTGTTTGGGCTCGATTGAAAGTCTCTGATTCTGGAATGCGTAGCATGAAAGTGAGATCTTTGATTTGGCCCGGATCGGATCTTAATTCCTTCATAGGGTTGGGTTTAGGATCTCATTCCCGTAAGCTTTGTACAATTTCTTTATTTTCCTTGGCTGCCCTCGACAAAGAAGAACTGTGGCTTCACCGGGGAGGTTCCTGAAAAATTATCTGCCCGGACCCGGTCAAAAACTCACTTTCGTGCTACGAATTCCAAAATCAAAATCTTTGACCAGGCCTAGACTCTAGCACAATCGCTATTCCAATCCTTGCTTGAAATAACATTGCGCAGGATCTTGGTTTGTACTTATTCGATTTATCACGCAACAGTAATTTTCTAATTAAAAGCGGAATCATAGAAAATTACCTCTTGAAGCGTGTTAACTCAGGTGATCGCTTGTATGACTCGGGACTATGCCGGAAAAAAAAAACAACCGCCCCGCCGCCTTGACCAAGAATTTCGACCACCAAAACTTTCTTAGAGGGAGAAAATTCATCTCCCACTAATCCTTAAGATGTGCTTTAAGTACATAACTACATTTACATTCTACAATATATCTAGAAAAACTCATCATGGCTCTCTTAAGTATCTGATCTCCATGCCCTCCACGTGAGCCTCAAAGACTTTTGAAGTCAATGTCTTCGTGAAAGGATCTACAATGTTATCATGTGATGTATCTTAGCCACGATCACGTCTTCCCTATTGACGATATCTCGTATCAGGTGGTACTTGCACTGTATGTGTTTACTCGCCGTGTGGACTCGTGGTTCCTTCGAGTTTGCTACTGTACCGTTGTTATCACAGTACACTGTGATTGACTTCTGCAAACCATGAATCACATCTAAGTCCACTAGGAAGTTCTTGAGCCACACTGCTTCCTTCGCTGCCTCTGATGTGGCAACGTATTCAGCTTCCATAGTAGAGTCCGCCACGCATTTCTGCTTGACACTCCACCAAACTATGGCTCCACCTCCCAAAGTAAACACATACCCTGAGGTAGACTTGCTCTTGTCCCCGTCGCCTTAGAAATTTGAATCTGTGCAACCTCGGGGTACCATCTCAGGTGCCTGATAGATCAACACTTGGTTTCTCATTCTGCGTAAATACTTGAGAATGTATTTTACTGCCTCCCAATGAGCTTTCCCGGGGTTACTCCGATATCTGCTTACAATGCCAACGACATAACAGATATCAGTCATCGTACACAACATAGCATACACGAGACTTCCTACTGCTGAAGTATAAGGAACTGTCTTCATGGTCTCTATCTCCTCAACAGTCTTGGGTGACTGTTCTTTAGATAGATGCACTCCATGTCTGAAAGGTAGAAAACCTTTCTTAGAGTTCTGCATGTTAAAACGGGCCAGAATCGTATCTATGTATGAAGCTTAGGAGAGCGTTAACGAACGTTTCCTACGATCTCGAATTATCTTGATCCCAAGGATATGTCCCGAATCTCCTAAGTCCTTCATATCAAATTGCTTGGACAGCCATGCCTTTATGTCTGATAACACTTTCTTGTTATTGCCAAACAATAGAATGTCATCAACGTAAAGTACAAGAAACACCATCGCGTTTCCATCACGTCGTGATACACAAATTGTTCATCCAGACACTGAGTAAATCCGTGGGACTAGATTATCTCATCAAACTGAATGTTCTAAGATCTGGATGCTTGCTTAAGTCCGTAAATGGACCTCTTAAGCCTGCAAGCGTTATGCTTTTGGACTTTTTCAACGAATCCATCTGGTTGCTACATGAAGATGGTTTCCTCAAGACTTCCGTTAAGGAAAGCTATCTTGACATCCATTTGCCATATCTCATAATCTAAATGAGCAGCTATGACCAAGAGAATCCGGATTGACTTAAGCATGGCTACCGGGGAGAAGGTTTTCTCATAATCGATTCCCTCTTTCTGAGTATACCCCTTGGCCACCAGCCTAGCTTCAAAGGTTTCAACCTTTCCGTCAGGTCCTCTCTTGCGTTTGTAGACCCACTTACATCTAATGGGTTTAAACCCATCAGGCAAGTCCACAAGCTCCCAGACTTGATTGTGGTCCAACGACTCTATCTAGGATATCATTGCCTTTCGCCAAGATTCTGCATCTTTATCTCGAAGAGCCTCGTTGTAGCTAACTGGGTCAGGCTCAAGCGTGCCTGGGACTAGGTTTGAGGCCTCTCCCACGCCAATGAACCTGTCGGGCTGTCTCACAACCCTTCCACTATGATGAGACACCACCTATGTAGGCACATCATCTGTGATATCTTGTGCAGTGTGTAGTGTATCTAATTGTGCTGGTGCATCAGGATTATCAGTTTGTCTCCTAAGCTCTTCTATTACTATCTTGCTATTGGGCTTGTGATATAGGATATAGTCTTCCTCTAAAAATCTAGCATTGGTACTAACCACCACCTTCTGATCTTTAGGACTATAAAACAGACAACCCTTCATTCCCTTAGGATATCCTACAAACAGCATTACTTCCGTTCTCGCATCTAACTTAGCCGCATCTGCCTTAAGCACATGTGCTAGGCAACCACAAATTCTGAGATGTCTTAGACTGGGCTTACGCCCGTTCCACAACTCTACTGTGGTTGAAGTCACGGTTTTCGATGGTACAAGATTAAGGATGTACATTGTTGTTTCTAAGGCATATCCCCATAATGAACTCGGTAAATCACTATAGCTCATCATTGACCTAACCATTTCCATGAGAGTTCTGTTCATTCTTTCTGCTACACCATTCTGCTGTGGTGTGCCAGGTGCAGACAACTGAGACTGAATTCTAACGTCATTGAGGTATTCTCAAAATTCGTGGGATATGTACTCCCTACCACGGTCTGTTCGTAGTGTCTTGATACTCTTACCATGATGTTTCTCCACATCTGTTGATACTCTCTGAATTTACTAAAGTACTCGGACTTGTGGCGCATTAGGTAAATGTACCCGTACCTTGAGTAATCATCCATGAACATCACAAAATACTCAAACCCACCTCGTGCTTGGACCGACATAGGTCCACACAAGTCAGAGTGAATCAATTCTAATACTTCTTTGGATCCATAACCTTTTGCCTTAAAAGGTCTCTTCGTCATCATTACCTTCCAAGCAAGATTCGCAGGTTGAATAACTGTCAATCTCTAATGAACTTAAAGGTCCATCATTGATAAACCTTTGAATCCTACTAAGGTTTATATGACCTAGTCTGAGATGCCAAATATATGTTTGATTCATTTTAGAAGGTTCTTTTCTCTTATTAGTGTTAGATGATGCACTATCTATCTCCATGTTTTGCACAACAGGGGAGTTTGATTTAATTATAAACAAATTGTCAGCTAATGAACCAGAACAAATAAGTTTTCCATCTTTTCTAATAACAACAAAATCATCAGAAAAAATAAACTTATAATCATTCTTTAAGAGTTTAGAAACTGAAACAAGGTTCTTTCTAAAACTCGGTACATAATGACAATTAATTAACTCTAATATAGAATTTTCAAAATTTAGAGTAACAACTCCCACTGCTTCTACTGACACTCTTGTAGTGTCGCCCAAGTAGATGTCCAGCTCGCATTCTCTAAGCTTCCGGGTTACTTGGAACCCTTGCAAAGAATTACAAACATGGTCAGTGACGCCTGAATCCACACACCAAGTATCTGTGGGAATTGCCGCTAAACATGTCTCAGTAATTAAGGCATAAACTGTCATATTTTAAGCTTTGAACAATCTGATTTTTAATGTCCCATCTGATTGCATTTGAAGCACTTGTCTTTCGAATTCTTCCTTGCAATATCTGGCTTAGGCACAATTCGGGCTTTTTAAGATATTCTCACGAGCTTTCTCTTCTTCTTTCCAGCTTTAGGCTTAGAAGAAGATTCTGAGGTTTCGATTGTGACTAAAACTCGCTTTTTCTCTTGAAAAAGACTTTTAGCCTCCACCAACTCTGTTAAGAGCTCGGATGAAGTACACAACAATTGATTCATGTTGTTGTTCAACCGAAACTGCTCATAGCTTTGAGGCAAGTTCTGGAGGACAGTATCGATTTTGGTTTCACCATCAATTTTGCCTCTCACTACCTCAACCTCGTCGATGTTACTAGTCATGTCAATTACACGATCTTTTACAGGAGTGCTCTCAGCCGTTAGGACAATGTCCAAATTATGACTCCAATCGACATAGTTCGGACCAATTAGTTTGTTGTTTTTTAAAATTGTATCTAAATGATTGAATGCATATCGAATACTGTAAATTAAATAAACAGACAATGTTTTAGTGCATATCCTAGAATTTCGAAATCAACAAGAAATTCTAACAATTATTAACTTTCCTCAAAACAATAATTTAAACCACCGACATCTCATTCACCGAAATTCTCACAAGCCACGATAGTGTGGACGTTTACGCTAACCACATTCGTTTGAGAATAACCAAGTTCATTAACTACATTATTTGACCAAACGATCTATTGATCAATGTAGCTAATAGTCAGTGTTTTTAGCCGTACAAGTAAGCAGCGTAACCTCGATGGGATGAATACTACAAATCGTACACTAAGTGTGTTCCATTACGTGACTTCTAAGCTTGTTACCTCAGGATAGTGCGCTTCAGATGGAGAGGGTATCGTATTTCTCCTAGTTAAACTTACTTTAGTCATCTTACTTAGAAATTCATAATCTAGCGATCTCGTGGTTGGACTCATCCGAATGGAGGAAGGCCCTAATGCCAACGCGCAAGTCCACCCACATCACATATGAACTCGTAATGGTGGCCGTGGTAATATTAAACCAACCCGCTTCCACTTATATTTCTAAATCAAGGGTTTTCCCAGTTTTAACATGCAATTAACTAATACTAAATTATATACAAACATAAAACCATTCATGCTTTAAAATCATGCATCTAAAATATAAAACAAAAATTAAAGCACAAAATTAAAACTATAAATACGGGAAATAAATACAAAAAATAAATTTCCCGACTATTATGGTTTTAATTGCTTCCATCTTCTGCCTTGATCTCGTTTCCCATCACGCCACTCGATGGATTGAGTCTTAATCTTTTAAAAAAATGAACTTGGAGGAAAAATGGGCAAAAAATGCAGTAACCGGGCCGCGCGCGCTGCTGCTGCGCTTGCAGCTGCTGCCGGCCGGTGACTTCTGTTGGTGATTTTTCGCTGGCATCGCTGGTCACCTCCGATCCCTCATTCGCTTCTTTTCCCACGCTATTTGGTCTTCTTGCAATTCGTTCTGGGTTTTCTTGGGTTTCTACGAATTATCGATAACCTAAAAACCCACGAATTCAAGTTGTCCACCATAACGCATTCGATTACAAAAAAATTAATTCTTCTAGTACAAGGCTTCTAGGAAAATTAAAAAATCGAATTACATAGAAAAAATCCTACTACATATTTGATCTAATCCTACATGGCTTCCAGCACGTGGTTATACTATTACAAGCATTCATAATAAAACCAAACCCGGACATGTCCCGGGGTTTAATTAAAACCATACAAACGCAACCATAATAGTCGGAATTTCTAAACCACCTACAAATAAAACCATGTGATAAATCGAACAAGCACAAAACTCAAAACAGGCTCTGATACCAATTGAAAAATTATCTGCCCGGGCTCGGTCAAAAACTCACTTTCGTGCTACGCATTCCAGAACCAGAATCTTTGACCAGGCCTAGACTCTAGCACAATCGCTATTCCAATCCTTGCTTGAGATAACATTGCACAGGATCTTGGTTCGTACTTATTCGATTTATCACGCAACAATAATTTTCTAATTAAAAGCGGAATCATAGAAAAGTACCTCTTAAAGCGTGTTAACTCAGGTGATCGCTTGTATGACTCAAGACTATGATTGCACATTGTGTGGGCAATAATCTATCAACCAATTGATTAGCAATCAACACAAAAACTACGTCGGGATACTTTCTGAAAAAATGAACCGCCGCCCTGCCGCCTTGACCAAGAATTTCGGCCACCAAAGCTTTCTTAGAGGGAGAAAATTAAACTTTATCTCTCTAGTTTTCTTGTCTTGAAAACTTATGAGTTGTGTGTTACGTAATTGTTAATCCCTTGTCTATATATAGAGTTACAAGAGAGACCCCAAGTTAGTTTAGGATTGGCCTTCCTAATGGGTTTAGGTAATTAATTTGTTTCCAAATCCAATTAGGTAACTAATCTAATAGGATAATCCAAATCCAATTAGATTTCCTAATCTCTAGGATTTTCTAATTATAATTGAAACTTAAGAATTAATTTTCTAATTAAATAATTCCACTTTGTTAATTACTTAATTAACCCTTAGGAATAATTAATTAATTAATTAATTCTACTTATTCAATTAACCCATTACAAAATTAATCGTACGACTAACGGATTAATTTTGGCACTACCATCCTACATCAGAATTGCTTCCAGAACAACTAAATTAATTTATTCTTATTTTCCCCACATCAAAGATTTAGTGCTCGTTAATTTATTAATTTACTGATAAATTAATTAATTAACTTCTTTAATTCTGAAACTAGTACCACTCGACCTTTTTACTATACCGGACATAAGTCCACCGGCCTGGTATAGTATAATCAACATTATGGGCTCATCTCGGGAGCACCATCACCCCGGACCCACCGGTACATGGTTTTCTTTCGACAAGCAGCAGCACACCAAGTAACTAAACACTCGCACCCAACCCACCGAGACTATTGGCCACAATTGACATTATCCATTGGCAGATCAAAGTACACTATGTCTAATCCTCATGCCCGCTCAAGTCTAGGGATTAAGAGATAGAATACTAAGAATGATTTGTCTATTAAATCAGTACAAGACAAATCATTCTAAAAAGTCAAGTTCAATACGCCCCGAGCATATCTATATGATTCAATCAGTTTAGACAAACTAATTATCTAAATCACATAATAACCTAAACCGACAGCATGTTCAAAGCTGTCTCGGTTACAAACCTCATTTATATTTTATGTCTTTTAACCGAAGATGAGATCTACTGTGTCACACTAGACACTTCATCATCTAACTACATAATATAATTGGACTTAACATGCACAACATATAAACCAAAACATTAAATCGATATATTAACTGGAAAAAAATTTAATACAAGCATAGCTTTAGTATTCAAACCTAACAGTTTCGTCGCAGGCTTCTGAAGATAGGACTGGTGGGCGGACTGGAGAGTGTGATCGATCTAGATGACGTGAAAGG
This sequence comes from Knoxia roxburghii, assembly GCA_030378225.1. Taxonomy (NCBI): domain Eukaryota; kingdom Viridiplantae; phylum Streptophyta; class Magnoliopsida; order Gentianales; family Rubiaceae; genus Knoxia; species Knoxia roxburghii. The sequence goes on along the minus strand of CM059420.1, from coordinate 33,667,285 downwards.
AAGAGGAATATCTGCGAAGGTGATGATGGTGAATCGGGATGGTGGTGGTTGATGGCAAATCGGGCGGTGGTAGCAGCGGTGGGATGAGGTAAGGGGAGGCGCAAGGAGAGAGAAGGGAAAATGGAGGCGAGGAGGATAGAAGAGAAAAGGGAGGGTGGGGAAGAGAAGAGAAAATGGGGCGTGGGTAGGAGTTAGGGCTGAGCATGAGATGAGATTTGACCATATTTCGTAAATCTCATACTATCCAGTTCGGGACGGAATTTTATCAGGATCGGGATCGGGATGTTGTCAGGATTAGGAAGATGGGATGTCGGGATCGGGATAGGGATTTAAGGATCGGGATTGCGGGATGTTTAAAAAAAATTGATTTTTGTATTTTATTTATTAATTATTGTCATACTTTTAACTAAATAATTCAAAATTTTATTTATTAAATAAATGAACAAAAAAATGGTCTACTAAACTTCAAAGGTATCTCATAAAAAATATAGAAATTTTTAAAAAAATGGAATAAGAAACTAAATGAATAAGGTTCTGCATTAATCATCATCAACATATGGAGTGAAAAGTGATCATGAATAGTGAATTGAAAAAAGTAAATAGATATAAAAAATTGGTACCCACAAGATTTACTACCTAATTAACATATTTATAATAAGGAAAATATATGCAAATAAAAAATTAAACATATAATGAATAATAAAATCCAATTTTTGCACAAAACTAATAATTATTAAAAAAATATGTATTTCTTGGGACGTGGTCGGGATATTTGTTACCATATCCTAGTTCTGTTTTGGATGTCACGGGATCGAGTTGGAATGGAATCGGAATCTACTCGGGACCGAGATCATCGGGACGGGTTCAGAAATAATTATTAAAATATGTATTTTTGCCCTTGAAAAAATACTATATTATATTTAAAATTTTAAATATATTGTTGACCAGTAGTCCAATCCTAAAACTCTTGGGGGCGTTTGGTTCGGATATTTGGAATGAGGAATGGATATTAAATTCATTCCCACTTCCATTTCATATGTTTGGTTGAAAGAAAAGGGAATTGGGGAATAAAAATAAAACCCTTGCAAATGGCTTTAATCAAACCGGTTGGGTGGGGGGGGGGGGGGGTTGGGTTTAGGATCTCATTCCCACAAGCTTTGTACAATTTCTTTGTTTTCCTCGGCTTCCCTCGACAAAGAAGAACTGTGGCTGGTTTGCTTTGCCAGGGATGTTCCGTCGCAGGCTTCTGAAGATCGGACTAGTGGGTGGACTGGAGAGTGTGACCGATCTGGACAACGTGATGTCTTAAGGAAGAGGAATATCTGCGAAGGTGATGATGGTTAATCGGGATAGTGGTGGTTGATGGCCAATTGGGCGATGATAGCAGCGGTGGGCTAGGGTAGAGGGAGGCGCAGGAAGAGAGAAGGGAAAATGGAGGTGAAAAGGAGAGAAGAGAAAAGAGAGGGCGGGGAAAAGAAGAGAAAAATGGGCGGTGGTAGCAGCGGTGGGCTGGGGTTAGGGCTGAGCACGGGACGGGATGGGATAGGATTTGACCATATTTCGTAATTCCCGTTCCATCCCGTTCCGTGCTCAGCCCTAACCCCAGCCCGCCGCTGCTACCACCGCCCCTTTTTCTCTTATCTTCCCCGCCTTTTCATAATTCTCGTCCCATATTGTTCGGAACGAGATTTTATCGGGATTAGGATTGGGATGTTGTCGAGATCAGGACGACGGAATGTCAGGATCGGGATTGGAATTTCGAGATCAGGATTGCGAGATATGTAAAAATAAAAAATTGATTTTCGTATTTTATTTATTAATTATTGTCATACTTTTAACTAAATAATTCAAAATTTTATTTATTAAATAAACGGTCTACTAAACTTCAAACGTATCTCATAAAAAATATAGAAATTTTTTTAAAAATGGAATAAGAAACTAAATGAACAAGTTTTTGCATTAATCATCATCCACCTATGGAGTGAAAAGTGATCATGAATAGTGAATTGGAAAAATTAAACAGATATAAAAAAGTGGTACCCACAAGATTTACTACCTAATTAACATATTTATAATAAGAACAAATATATGCAAATAAAAAATTAAACATATAATGAATAATAAAATTTAATTTTTGCACAAAACTAATAATTATTAAAAAATATATATATATATGTATTTCTCAAGACGAGATCGAGATATTTTTTTACCATATCTCGGTCCCTTCCCAGATGTCATGGGATCGGATGAGGATGGAATCGGGATCTACTCAGGATTGAGATCATCGGGACAGGATAGCGGGACGAGTTCAAAAAATTTTTGGGATCTCGATAAATTTGCACACCCCTAGCTTGGGTAGGGGGAGGCACAGAAGAGAGACGGGAAAAGGGAGGCGCAGAGGAGAGAAGTGAAAAAGGGAGTGCGGGGAAGAGAAGAGAAAATGGGCGGCTAGGGTTTGTTGTATAATTTTTAATTTTACTAAGGACAAATGGGTAATTTTACATGATTCTAAACCCTAATATTATCAAACTGACCATACAATCCAAACGACTTTTATCATACCCATTATAATTTTCAAAGCCCATCTTATTTTGACTTAAATCAAATCCATTCTCATTTAAACGAAATCCATATCGATTCTGATTCTTGTAAGTTCAACCAAACGCCCCCTTGATTCCGAGTTGGAAAAATATGCAATTTTGGTCCAACATGTTTGGGAGATTTACTCTTTTGGTCCAACATGTTTAGGTTTCCTTAAAAATACCCATCACGTTTTAATTTTTAAGTAATTTTAGTCCATAAAAAATTATTGACCTGTAATAGCAGGTTTTTGTACAAGTCAATTTAAGTCAAAGGTTAATGGACTGTGTTTGTAAATTTAATAAATATTTAGGAGCATTTTATAAATAAAAAATTTTCTGTAACCCTAATCCCTACCCTTCCTCCTTCTATTTTCTGGCCGCATCTCCACCCGGCGTCGCTATCTGGTCACACCACCAACGAATCTTCCTCCCCCTCTATCAAACTCCAATCATCTGTTCCTCTTAATCATCCACATAACGAGACTTTTCTTCCTATTTTCTAAGTTTATTTTTGATGAAGGTGGGTACTCAATCGGAATTAAATGCAATCAAATCTCTTAATCAAATTGTAGGTTTTAGTAGGGTTTGTTTGTTAGAGAGAACTGGGTGGGAGGTATGGGATTATGGAAATCCGTCAAATTCAAGTAGGTACGGCCACCAAGTCCTTGTGTTTCGGATATTAATTCATAAGTTAAAAGCTTGTTCACATTGCAACCAAAATTCTGGATGTGTTTTTGCATCAATTTTTGTTTTGTACATTTTGTGTAATCCATGTAGTACTGCCTCTGTCACCACCCCCGTCGCGAATTCAAGGAATATATGGGTGGACAAAAATGGTGGGGATAGGATTGCGGAAGGTAGGTTCCGTGACCATTGCGGCAGAGGCGTAACTACAATGTGAGACTGTCCGGGGCCAGCGAGTGTTTGAAAGGTCTGCCGCCACCGTTCGACGACTGCCGGAGTTCAGAGGAATGGCTAGAATCGAAGTGCGGTGGGGGGATTTCGTTTTAAAGGTCCGATGATCCACTTTCGATCCTCAGGTTGCCACTGTCCCGAATAAAGCATTTAATGGGCTGATGATGTTGAGAATTTTCTGTTCCCAGTCATCTTCCAAGCGATTCTGTTTGTCCAAATGAAAAGGATGGCGTCGGGACAGTAGCTGGATGTAACTGTGTAATTTTACTTTCTCTAATGTATTTTACATATTTATAAAATACCCCTATGTATTTTTTACCTTTGACCAGATTTGATCAAACGAAAATCGAATGTAGCAGGTTTCAAATTTTAAATGAATTAAAATCGCTTAAAAATTAAACGTGATGGGTATATTTAGAAGAGGCTAAATATGTTGAACCAAAAGAGTAAATTCTCCATATATGTTGGACCAAAATTGCATTTTTTCCATTCCGAGTTTGACTAGTTTTATATCGAATTTAAAATAAATCAATTGATGGTGTGACCCAATAATATAAATTTAATTTAATTAAAAATTAACATGTTTATATTATTAAAACACAAATAAGACATTTTAATTTATCTCATAAGTTCACACTAACTCAATACTAAAATTGAAAGTTATAAATAATATTTATACAAAATTTTACTAGTTATCGCCCCAATATTTACCCTCTACTGCTCCAATTTAGACTAAAAAATCCCGCCTCTTTGCTTCTCTCTCTTCCCCCCCCCTCCCGCGCCCCCCTTTTAAGCAAAATGATAATCTAGTTAAAATTGGGATGGTAATACTTAAAATTGAGGCGATAACTAGTCAAACTCATTTTTAAATTTTAACCCAACTAAGATGACTATGGCATTTTCAATCAACTATCTTCTTCGTCTTTTGCTTTTTTGTTTGCCAAGTGGAGGCTAAAGAAGTTGCCCAGTAGTTAAGATGTTGATGAATTAGGTGTTGGTTTGAATACTGAAAAGTGATTACTTGTATAAAAAACTAATACCCAGTTGACATATCATTTTGTTTCAGTATTAAATTTGTTTATTTATATCATAGAACTAGATAACGAGGAGTAGAAAAGCACAGTAGATCTCGTTATTGGTTAAAGTAATTATATATAAACAGATGCTCGTAACTGAGATAGTTTGAACATACTATCGGTACAGTTATCGTGTGATTTGGAAATTAGTTTCTCTAGACTAATTAAATCATACGAATGTGCCCGGTGCATATTGAGCACGACCTGTTCGGGATTGAATTAACTTGTACTGATTGGCGTAATTAATTCGAACCTAGTATTCTAATCTCTTAATCTCTAGATTGGAGCGGGCATGAGAGTTAGATGTTGTATACTTTGATTTGCCAAAGGGTACGGTCAATTGAAGCCTAAATCTCGGTAAGTTGGGTATCCAGTGTTTGGCTTCTTTGTGTGCCGTTGTTAGTCGAAGGAATTCATGTACTGGTTCGCTGGGTTGATGGTGCTCCCAAGATGAGCTCGAAAGGTTTATTATACTAAATCTGGCCAGTGGACTTTATGTTCGGTATAATAAAAAGGCTAAGTGGTACTAATCCCGGACACCAAGAAGTAGATGAATTAATTTGTCAGTAAATTTATGAATCGATGAGCGCTAGATCTTTGATGTGGGTAGATAGAAGAATAATAAAGTGAGCACGAAGTAAATTCATTTTTGAGCGGTAGTTCCATAATTGGTCAGTTAGTGGTACGACTAATTATGCATTTGACTAATCGATAAAGTGAATTAATTAATCCTAAAGGTTTAATTAATATTTAATTGACTGAGTGGGTTATATGAAATAATCCTAACGGTTTGATTAATTTTAATTAACGAAGTGGGTTAAGAAATTAATTCGAAAGGATCGATTGGAGTTGATTAGTCTATGGAAGATTAAGGGGTCAACGAAAGTCAAAGATTAAGGCCCAACTCAAAAGCTCACTAGGTCTCCTTTGAAACTCCCTATAAATAGAAAGCTTAAGCCTTAAGAAAGTTAAGGAAAATCTTACAAGACAAGTTTTGCCTCTTAGAGTGAGAAAGTTCTAGAGAGAGAACTTCTTCTTCTTCTTCTTCTTCAAAAAGTGAGGTCTCAAGTTCGACTTCGAAAGATAACTTCAAGAAGAAGAAGTTATCTCTCTAGAACTTTCTCACTCTAAGAGGCAAGACTTGTCTTGCAAGATTTTCCTTAACTTTCTAAAGGCTTAAGCTTTCGATTTATAGGGAGTTCCAAAGGAGATCTAGTGGGGTTTTGACTTGGGCCTTAGTGTTTGACTTTCGTTGACCCGTTAGTCTTCCCTAGACTAATCAACTTCTATCGATCCTTTCGAATTATTTTCTTAACCCACTTCGTTAATTAAATTTAATCGAACCTTTAGGATTATTTCGTATAACCCACTTAGTTAATTAAATATTAATTAAACCTTTAGGATTAATTAATTCACTCTGTTGATTAGTCAAACACATACTTAGTCGTACTACTAACGGACCAATTATAGAACTACCGCTAAAAAATGAATTTACTTCGCGCTCACTTTATTATTCTTCCATCTCCCCATATCAAAGATCTAGTGCTCGTCCATTCATAAATTTACTAACAAATTAATTATCGACTTCTTGGTATCCGAGATTAGTACCACTCGGCCTTCTTATTATACTGGACATAAAGTCCACTGGCCAGATTTAGTATAATAAACCTTTCGAGCTCATCTCAGGAGCACCATCAACCCAGCGAACCTGTACATGGATTCCTTCGACTAGCAACGACACACAAAGAAGCCAAACACCACATACCAATTTATCGAGATTTAGGCCTCAATTGACCAAACCCTTTGGCAAATCAAAGCATACGACATCTAACTCTCATGCCCACTCCGATCCAGGGATTAAGATATTAGAATACTAAGTTCGAATTAACTACGCCGATCAGTACAAGTCTAGAGACGAGCAACTTCCTTCTAGGCAAAGGTCGTCGCCTGTTAAATTTTTGACTTTGTGGCCTAATTGAAAACGATATCTAACAAGAGTATTGTGAAATTTTTATTTTTAATTTTTTTTGTGATGTAAATTCTTTACAAAAATCGAAAAACTTAACTTAAAACGATCTTATCTTTTTAAATACGATGCCTGACAGGAGCATGGTGTGATTTTTTATTTTGAAATACAAAGTATTGTCAATGTTTAAATTATTCATGCTTGTTGTGAATGAAAATTGAAAGTATACAACACTGAAAAAATGGAAAAATTAGAAAATTGAGTTCTTTTTATTTTCTTTTATAAGTATTTTTCAATTGAGGGATGTGAGTTACTAAATTAACACCATAATTACACATCCAAGTAAGAAATGAATTTCTAGGATGTCAATTAAGAATATCTAGCTGCGATCCCTCCAAAATCCATAAAATCGATGATTGAATTGGACGTTCCAATAGGGGCTCCCATTGCATTGGGTAGTAGTAGTAGTAGTAGTAGTAGTAGGGCTTGAGAAATTCTGGGCGGATGTAGATGGGTTTAAATTCTTGTGAGAACCTTCCAACTAGAAGCCTGAATCATTATATAGTCAAGTGTATACATCTATACTTGAAGATAAGATTCCACAGCCCACTTGGCCCAAGTGCGTTCCTGAAAGATTATCTGCCCGGGTCCGGTCAAAAATTCACTTTCGTAATACGCATTCTAGAATCGGAACTCTTAACCAGGCCTAAGATCTAGCACAATCGCTATTCCAATCCTTGCTTTAAATAACATTGTGCAGGATCATAACTTATACTTATTCGATTTGCCACGCAATAATATATTCTTAATAAAAGTGGAAGTTTAATAATTACCTTTTGAAGCGTGTACTTAGGTGATTCTCTTGTATGACTTAAGACTTGATCGTACATTGTGTGGGCAATGAACCAACGATCAACAATCCAACACAAAATCTGAAGAACAGCAGCCGGAAAAACCAATCAAGCTCGCCGCCGCAAAAGCGTGATGCACGCGCCATCGAGAGCGCTTCCCATGCGCCGACCAAGACTCACGTGCCACTGGCCAAAGGAGGAGAACCGTCGCCTACTTCTCGAGATCTTAGCCACCTCTCGAAGCCTTTGAAGAGCCGACTTTGAGGGAGAATTAATTCTCTCTCTAGTTTTCTTGTCTTGAAATCTTATGAATTGTGTATTGTGAATTGCTAATCTCTTGTCTATTTATAGAGTTACAAGAGAGATCCCAAGTTGGTTTATGATTGGCCTTCCTAATGGGTTTAGGATTATTAATTAGTTTCCAAATCCAATTAGGTAACAAATCTAATAGGATTTCCAAATCCATTTCCTAATCTCTAGGATTTCCTAATTCTAATTGAAAATTAAGACTTAATTAATTAATTAAATAATTTTACTTTGTTAATTACTTAATTAACCCATAGAAATAATTAATTAAATAATTGATTCTATTTTATCAACTAACCCACTACATAATTAATCGTACCACTAATGGATTAATTATGGCACTACCATTCTACACCAGAATTCCTTCTGGAATAACTAAATTAATTATTCTTTAATCTCCCCGCATCAAAGATATAGTGCTCGTTAATTTATTAATTTACTGATAAATTAATTAATTAACTTCTTATAATCCAAGACTAATACCACTCGACCTTTTTACTATACGGGACATAAGTCCACCGGCCGGGTTTAGTGTAATAAACATAATGAGCTCATCTCGGGAGCACCATCACCCCGGACGCACCAGTACATGGTTTCCTTTCAACAAACAACATCACACCAAGCAACTAAACACACGCACCCAACCTACCGAGACTATTGGCCACAAATGACCTCACTCTTTGGCAGATCAAAGTACACTATGTCTAATTCTCATGCCTACTCAAGTCTAGGGATTAAGAGATAGAATACTAGGAATGAATAGTCTATTAAATCAGTGTAAGACAATTAATCCTAAATGGTCAAGTTTAATATGTCCCGGGCATATCTATATGATTTAATTAGTTTAGACAAAATAATTTATGAATCACATAATAATCTAAACTGACAGTCTGTCCAAAACTGTCTCGGTTACGAACCTCATTTATATATTGTGTCTTTTAACCAATGATGAGATTCACTGTGTCACACAAGACACCTCATCATCTAATTACATAATATAAATCGATGACATATGCAAAACATATAAACTAAAACATTTAATCGATATATTAACTGGGAAATAGTGTAAGACAAACAAAGGTTTAGTATTCAAACCCAATAATCTCCCACTAATGCTTAAGCTGCACTTTAAGTATAAAACTACATCAATCCTACAACTACAATAATGTCTTGAAAAACATTCATGGCTCAGCTAAGTATCTGATCCCCATGCCCTCCACGTGAGCCTCAAAGACTTTCGTAGTTAATGTCTTCGTGAATGGATCTACAAGGTTATCTTCTGATGCTATCTTCGCTACGACCAAGTCTTCCCTCTTTACGATATCTCGTATTATGTGGTACTTGCTCAGTATGTGCTTACTTACCTTGTGGGCTTGTGGTTCCTTTGAGTTTTCTACTGCACCGTTATCATCACAGTACAATGTGATCGACTTTGGCAAACTAGGAATCACGTCTAAGTCCACTAGAAAGTTCTTGAGCCAAAAAGCTTCTTTCGCTGCCTCTGATGCTACAACGTATTCAGCCTCTATGGTAGAGTGTGCCACATGTTTCTGCTTGACACTCTGCCAAACTATGGCTCCACCTCCCAAAGTAAACACATACCCTGAGGTAGACTTGCTCTTGTCCCTATCACCTTGGAAATTTGAATATATGTAACCTCGGGGCACTAGCTCGGGTGTTTGATAGACCAAAACTTAGTCTCTCATTATGTGCAAATGCTTGAGAATGCATTTTGCTGCCTCCCAATGAGCTTTCCCATGGTTACTCTGATATCTGCTTACAATGCTAACAACATAGCAAATATCAGACCTCGTACACAACATTGCATACATGAAACTTCTTACTGCAGAAGCATAAGAAACTATCTTCATGGCTTCTATCTCCTCAACAGTCTTTGGAGACTGCTCTTTAGATAGATGCACTCTGTGTCTAAAAGGTAGAAAAAATTTCTTGGAGTTCTGCATGTTAAAATGAGCCAGAATCGTGTCTATGTATGAAGCTTGAGAGAGCGTTAACGAACATTTCCTAAAATCTCAAATTATCTTGATCCCAATGATATGTCCCGCTTCTCCTAAGTCTTTCATATCAAACTGTTTGGACAGCCCTACCTTTACGTCTGAAAACACTTTCTTATTGTTTTCAATAAGCAGAATGTCATCTACGTAAAGCACAAGAAACACCACCGCGTCTACGGTACACATATTGTTCATTCGTACACTGAGTAAATCCATAGGATTGGATTACATCATCAAACTGGATGTTCCAAGATCTGGATATTTGCTTAAGTCCGTAAATGGACCTGTTAAGCATGCAAAACTTATGCTCTTGGCCTTTCTCAACGAATCCCTCTGGCTGCATGAATATGGTTTCTTCAAGATTTCCGTTAAGGAAATCTGTCTTGATATCTATCTGAAGGAAACAGAATAAGCCCAGGCTAAATAAAAAATCTCACTTTAAACTCACTCACATTGCTCTCTTAAGAATCTAACTCTCATGCCCTCCACATGTCTCTCAAAGACCTTTGGGGTCAATGGCTTTGTGAAAGGATTGGCAAGGTTGTCTCCGGATGCTATCTTGGCCACGGTTACATCTCCCCTCTTTACGATCTCTCATATAAGGTAGTACTTGCGCTCTATGTGTTTACACGCCTTGTGGGCTCGTGGTTCTCTTGAGTTAGCAACTGCACCATTTTTATCACAATAAATTGTGATAGACCTAGGCAACTCAGGGACCATATCTAAGTCCACCAGGAAGTTCCTGAGCTATACAGCTTCTTTCACTGTCTCTTATGCGGCAATGTACTCAGCCTCCATGGTGGAGTCTGCCACACATTTCTGCTTGACACTCCTCCATAATATAGTTCCACCTCCCAAATTAAACACAAACTCAGAGGTAGACTTACTCTTGTCATATCACATTGAAAGTCTGAATCTGTGTAACCCAATGGTACTAGCTCTTGTGCTCTATAAACTAGGACATGATCTCTCGTCCTACGCAAGTACTTGATAATGCATTTTACTGCCTCCCAGCCTTCCTAGGGTTACTCTGATATCTGCTAACCATGCCAACGGCAAAGCAAATATCAGGCCTAATACATAACATATCATACATGAGACTACCCATTGCAGATGTATAGGGTACCACCTGCATGGCATCTATCTCCTCAGCAGTCTTAGGACACTGCTCATTTGATAAATGCACTCCATGCCTGAAAGGTAATGAACCCTTCATGGAGTTCTGTATGTTAAAATGGGCCAGAATCGTGTCTATGTATGAAGCCTGAGAGAGTGTTAAAGAACGTCTCCTACGATCTCGAATAATCTTGATTTCAAGGATATGGCCAGCCTCTCCCAATTCCTTTATATCAAATTGCCTAGAAAGCCATGCTTTTATGTCTGACAACACCTCCTTACTATTGCCAATTAGAAGGATGTCATCTACGTAAAGTACGAGGAACACCACCAAATCACCATCACGCCTGTGGTATACACACTGCTCATCTGGACACTGAGTGAATCTATAGGACTAGATAACCTCGTCAAAACGGATGTTCTAAGATCTTGATACCTGCTTAAGTCCATAAATGGACCTTTTAAGCCTGCATACATTGTGCTCTTGGCCCTGAACAGTGAAACCATCTGGTTGCTGCATAAAGATGGTCTCCTCAAGATTTCCATTAAGAAAAACTGTCTTGACGTCCATCTGCCAAATATCATAGTCCATATAAGCAGTTATGGCTAAGAGAATCCGGATCGATTTAAACATAGGACCGACTTAAACATAGCTACCGGGGAAAGGTCTCCTCATAATCGATACACTCTTTCTGAGTATACCCTTTCACCACAAGCCTAGCCTTGAAGGTCTCAACCATCTCGTCAGATACTCTCTTTCGCTTGTAGCCCCATTTACACCCAATAGGAAGAAACCCATCAGGAAGGTCTACCAGCTCCCAGACCTGATTTGAGTCCATAGAACCCATCTCAGCAATCATCACTCTCTTCCAATAATCTACATCTTTATCCTAGAAAGCCTCATTGTAGCTAACTGGGTCTGGTTTATAGGCGTCAGGGATAAAGTCCAAAGACTCACACAAACCCATGTACCTCTCGGGCTGTCTGACAACCCTCCCACTACTACGAGGCGCAACCCGTGTAAGAGCATCATCTGTAATAGTATGTGCAACATCTTGTGGTGTGTCTTCCTGTACTTGTGCATCTGGAATACTCGATTGACCCCTAAGCTCTTCCAATACTACCTTGCTCATTGGCTTATGATCTAAAATATAGTCCTCCTCAAGAAATCTGGCATTGGTGCACACCACCACCTTCTGATCTTGAAAACTGTAAAATAAACCACCCTTCGTTCCTTTGGGATAGCCTACCAAAAGCATAACCTCAGATCTCACATCTAGCTTGGCTGCATCTGCGCTAAGCACATATACTGGACAACCCCAGATTCTGAGATGTCTCATACTAGGCTTTCGCCTAGTCCACAACTCTACAGGGGTCAAAGGCACAAACTTAGATAGTACGAGATTAAGGAGATAACACGCTGTCTCTAAAGCATAACCCCAAAACGAATTGGGCAATTCACTGTAACTCATCATCGATCTAACTATACCCATAAGAGTCATATTTCTCCTCTCTGCTACACCATTCTGCTGGGGTGTGCCAGGTGCAGACAACTGAGAATGAATACCCCCCTCTGACTGTTGGAGTTGAATACATAAGCTATGCTTGTATTGTACTTTTTCCCAGTAATATATCGATTTATGTTTTAGTTATATCTTGTTGTGCATTAATTGTCCATTTATATTATGTAGTTAGATGATGAGGTGTCTTGTGTGACACAGTAGATCTCATCATTGGTTAAAATACATAATATATAAATGAGGTTCGTAACCGAGACAGCTTTGGACAAACTGTCAGTTTAGGTTATTATGTGATTCGGATAATTGGTTTGTCTAAACTAATTGAATCATATAGATATGTCCGGGGCATATTGAACTTGACCATTAAGAATAATTTGTCTTGTACTAGTTTAATAGACAAATCGTTCTTAGTATTCTATCTCTTAATCCCTAGACTCGAGCGGGCATGAGGATTAGACATAGTGTACTTTGATCTACCAATGTGTGAGGTCAATTGTGGCCAATAGTCTTGGTAGGTTGGGTGCGCGTGTTTAGTTGCTTGGTGTGCTGCTGCTTGCGAAAGGAAACCATGTACCAGTGCGTCCGGGGTGATGGTGCTCCCGAGATGAGCTCGTAAAGTTTATTATACTAAACCGGTCGGTGGACTTATGTCCGGCATAGTAAAAAGGTCGAGTGGTACTAGTTTCGGAATCAAAGAGGTTAATTAATTAATTTATCAGTAAATTAATATATTAACGAGTACTATATCTTTGATGTGGGGAGATTATGAATATAATTTAATTAAGTTATTCTGGAAGCAATTCTGGTGTAGGATGGTAGTGCCATAATTAATCCGTTAGTGGTACGATTAATTATGTATTGGGTTGTTGACAAAGGTAAAATTAATTAATTAAGTAATTAATTACTCCTTGTGTCAGTTGGTTGTGAATCATACCAGGAACTGATTTGGGATAAGTGAATCTCTGTGTCAGTTGGTTGTGAATCATACCAGGAACTGGTTTGGGATAAGTGGATCCTTATATCAGTTGGATGTGTATCAGCTAGGAATAGGATTGAAGGAAAATAGAAACCCAGTAGGAATGCCAATCCTAAACCAACTTGGGGTCACTCTTGTAACTCTATATATAGACAAGGGATTAGCTATTCAAGACACACAATTCAATAGATTCATAATTCAAGAATCTAGAGAGAGAAAATCCTCTCTCTCAAAGTCGAATTTTTAGAGCAATATTGCGGCTGGTTTTCTTCTCTTCTTGGCCAAATTTTTGGCCTGTCAAGCCAGCTGCGTGTGTAGCTTTCTCCCTCTCCGGGCGGTGCGTTTACAGTACGTGCCAGGTGCAGCGGTGCTGGAATTTTCTAGCAGGTGGATTGTGGTGATTAGCTGATCAATTGGTTTCTAAATCGTTGCCTACACAACGTGAAATCAAAGTCTTGAGGCATACAAGAGAATCACCTGAGTGCACGCTTCAAAGGTATTTTTCTAGGATTTCGCTTTTAATTAAAAATTTTGTTGCGTGATAAATTGAATAAGTGCGAACCCAGATCCAGTTCAATGTTATTTCAAAAGGGTTCGAATAGCATTGTGCTAGCGTCTAGGCCTGGCTAGAGATTCTGATTCTGGAATGCGTAGCACAAAAGTGAGTTTCTGGCTAGGCCCGGGCAGATAATCTTTCAATTGGTATCAAAGCCTAGTTTTGGGTTTTGTGCTTGTTCGATTTGTTACATGGTTTTATTTGTAGGTGGTTAAGAAATCCCGACTATTATGGTTATGTTTGTATGGGTTTTAATTAAACTCCGGGACATGTCCGGATTTGATTTTATTATGAATTTTTGTAATAGTATAACAACGTGCTGGAAGCTGTGTAGGATTAGATCAAATCTGTAGTAGGATTTTTTCTATGTAATTTTGATTATTTAATTTTTCTAGAAAGCCTTGTAGTAAGAGAATTAATTTTTTGTAATCGAAGGCGTTATGGTGGGCAACTTAAATTCGTTGGTTTGGGTTATCGTTAATTCGTAGAAACCCAGGAAAACCCAGAACGACTTACAAGAAGACCAAATAGCGTGGGAAAAAGCGAATGAGGGATAGGCAGCAGGGGGCGGCACCGCAACTACTCGCCGGCAGCAGTCGCCGCCGGCGACCACCAGCAAGTAGCGCCTCTGCTGTGGGGCACAGTAGGAGGTTGTGCCAGCCGAGGCAGCAGCGCGCTGCGCGCGCGGCGTGCCCTTTGGGTATCTTGCGCGCGTGTGGACCGTTTAGGCTGCGTTTTTAGCCCGTTTTTCCTCCAGCTTTCATTTTTTGAAGTTCAAGATTCTCTCCATCGAGTGTCGTGACGGGACACGAGATCAAGGCAGAAGATAGAAGCAATTAAAACCATAATAGTTGGGAAATTTATTTTTCGTATTTATTTCTCATATTTATTGTTTTAATTTTTATGCTGTATTTTAGATGCATGATTTTAAAGCATGTTGGTTTTATGGTTGCATACAACTTAGGGTTAGTTAATTGCATGTTAAAACCGAAAAACCCCTCAATTTGGAAATCTAAGTGGGAGCAGGTTGGTTTAATATTCCCATGGCCACCATTGCAAGTTCATATGCGATGTGGGTGGGCTTGCGCATTGGCATTAGGGCCTTCCTCCATTCGGATGAGTCCAGGCCCGAGATCGCTAGATTATGAATTTCTGAGTAAGATGACTAGAGTAAGTTTAACTAAGAGAAATGCGACACCCTCTCCATCTAAGGCGCACTATCCTGAGGTAACAAACTCAGAAGTCACGTAATGGCATACACTTAGTGTACGATCTGCAGTATTCCTCCCAAGAGGTTACGCTGCTTATTTGTACGGCTGAAAGCATTAACTATTTGCTACATTGATCAATAGATCATTTGGTCACATAGTGTAGTTAATGAACTTGGTTATTCTCAAACGAATGTGGGTTAGCGTAAACGTCCACACTGCATGCCTTGTGAGAATCCCGGTGAATGAAATGTTGGTGGATTATAATTATTATTTTGAGGAAAGTCAATAATTAATAGAATTTCATGTTTTCAAAATTCTAGGTTAATAACTGAAACATTGTCTGTTTGTTAATTTTACAGTTTTATCGATATGACATTCAACCCCTTATCTGTTATTTTGAAAGACAATAAATTAACTGGAACTAATTATGTCGATTGGAGTCGTAACTTGGACATTGTCCTTATGGCTGAGAGCACTCCTGTGAGAGATCATGTCATTAACGTGATTAGTAACATCAACAAGGTTGAGGTAGTGGGAGGCAAAATCGTTGGTGAAACCAAAGTTGATATTGCCCTCCGGAGCTTACCTCAAAGCTATAAGCAGATTCAGTTGAACTACAACATTAGTAAGATGTTGAGTACTTCATCCGAGCTCTTGGTAGAGTTGGTGGTAGCTAAAAGTCTTTTTCAAGAGAAGAAGCAAGCTTTAGTCGTAGTCAAAGCTTTAGAATCTTCTTCTGAGCCTGAGGCTGGAAAGAATAATAGAAAGCTCGATGGAGTAGCTAAAAAGGCACAAATTGCGCCTAAGCCAGATATTGCAAAGACGAAGTCGAAAGACAAGTGTTTCAAGTGCAATAAGACGGGACATTGGAAATCGAATTGTCCAAAGCTTAAACATACGATAGTTTCTGCCCTAATTACTGAGACATGTTTAGTGGCGATTCCCACAGATACTTGGTGTGTAGATTCAGGTGCCACTGACCATGTTCGTAATTCTTTGCAAGGGTTCCAAGTGACCCGGAATCTTAGAGAGGGCGAATTGGATATCTACTTGGCGACACTACAAGAGTGTCAGTAGAAGCAGTGGGAGTAGTTACTCTAAATTTCGAGAATTCTAGTTTAGAGTTAGTTAATTGTCTTTATGTACCGAGTTTTAGAAAGAACCTTATTTCGTTTTCTAAACTCTTAAAGAACGGTTATAAGTTTGTTTTTTCTGATGAGTCTATATTTATTAGAAGAAATGGGAAACTTATTTTTCTGGTTCATTGGCTGACAATTTATTTGTGGTTAACTCTAATTCCCCTGTTGCGTAAAACATAGAAACAGATAGCTCTTAATCTAATATTAATAAGAGGAAGAAACCTATCTTTGGCATATCAGGCTAGGTCATATAAACCTTAGTAGGATTTAGAAGTTGGTCAATGATGGACCTTTAGGTTCATTAGAGATTGACAGTTATGCAACCCGCGAATCTTGCTTGGAAGGTAAGATGACTAAGAGACCTTTTAAAGCAAAAGGTTATAAAGCTAAGGAAGTATTAGAGTTGATTCATTCTGACTTGTGTGGACTAATGAAGGTCCAGGCACGTGGTGGGTTCGATAATTTCGTGACGTTCACGGATGACTACTCAAGGTACGGGCATATTTAACTAATGCGTCACAAGTCCCAATGTTTTGGCAAGTTCAAAGAGTTTCGGGCAGATGTGGAGAAGCATCATGGTAAGAGTATCAAGACACTGCATTCAGATCGTGGTGGGGAGTACCTGTCCCAGAATTTTGAGAATACCTCAGTGAGGTCAGAATTCAGTCTCAGTTGTCTGCACCTGGCACGCCACAGCAGAACGCTGTAGCAGAAAGGAGGAATCGAACTCTCATGGAAATGGTTAGGTCTATGATGAGCTATAGTGATTTGCCAAGTTCGTTCTGGGGATATGCCATAGAAACGGCGATGTATATTCTTAATCTTGTACCATCTAAAATCGTGCCTTTAACCCCATTAGAGTTGTGGAATGGGCGCAAGCCCAGTCTAAGACATCTCAGAATTTGGAGTTGCCCAGCACATGTGCTTAAGGTAGATACGGCTAAGTTAGATGCGAGAACTGAATTAATGCTGTTTGTAGGATATCCTAGGGGAACGAAAGGTGGTCTGTTTTCTAGTCCTAAAAATCAGAAAGTGGTGGTTAGTACCAACGCTAGATTTTTGGAAGATGACTATGTCTTAGACCACAAGCCCAAGAGTAAGATAGTACTACAAAAGCTTAGACGACAAACTACTAATTCTGATGCACCTGCACAAGTAGATACACCACACACTGCACATGAGATCACAGATGATGCGTCTACACAGGTGGTGTCTCGTCGTAGTGGGAGGGTTGTGAGACAGCCAGATAGGTTCATTGGCGTGGGAGAGGCCTCAGACCTATTCCCAGGCGCGCCTGAACCTGACCCAGTTAACTACAATGAGGCTCTCCGAGATAAAGATGCAGAGTCTTGGCATAAGGTAATGATATCCGAGATGGGGTCAATGGATCACAATCAAGTCTGGGAGCTTGTGGACCTGCCAGATGGGTTCAAGCCCATTGGATGCAAGTGGTCTACAAACAAAAGGGAGGACTTCACAGGAAAGTGGAAACCTTTAAAGCTAGGCTGGTGGTGAAGGGGTATACTCAGAAAGAGGGAATCAATTATGAGGAAACCTTCTCCCTGGTAGCCATACTTAAGTCGATCCAGATTTTCTTGGCCATAGCTGCTCATTTAGATTATAAGATTTGGCAGATGGATGTCAAGACATCTTTCCTAAACGAAAGTATTGAGGAAACCATCTTTATGCAGCAACTAGAGGGATTCATTAAAAAAGGCCAAGAGCATAAGGTTTGCAGGCTTAAGAGGTCTATTTACGGACTTAAGTAGGCATCCAGATCTATGAACATTCGATTTGATGAGGTAATCCAGTTCTTCAGATTTACTCAGTGTTTGGATGAGCAATGTGTGTACCGCAGACGTGATGGAAACTCAGTGGCGTTTCTTGTGCTTTACATAGATGACATTCTATTGGTTGGCAACAACAAGAAAGTGTTATCAGACGTAAATGCATGGCTATCCAAGTAGTTTGATATGAAGGACTTAGGGGAAGCGGGACATATCCTTGGGATCAAGATAATTCGAGATCGTAGGAAATGTTCGTTAACACTCTTCCAAGCTTCGTACATAGATACGATTCTGACCCGTTTCAACATGCAGAACTCCAAGAAAGGTTTTCTACCTTTCAGACATAGAGTGTATCTATCTAATGAACAGTCCCCTAAGACTGTTGAGGAGATAGAGGCCATGAAGACAGTTCCTTATGCTTTGGCAGTAGGAAGTCTCGTGTATGCCATGTTATGTACAAGGCCTGATATCTATTATGCCGTTGGCATGGTAAGCAGATATCAGAGTAACCACGGGAAAGCTTATTGCGAGGCAGTAAAATACATTTTCAAGTATTTGTGCAGAACGAGGGACCAAGTTCTGGTCTATCAGATGCCTGAGCTGGTACCCCGAGGCTACACAGATTCAGATTTCCAAGATGACAGGGACAAGAGCAAGTCTACCTTAGGGTATGTGTTTACTCTGGGAGGTGGAGCCATAGTTTGGCAGAGTGTCAAGCAAAAATGCGTGGCGGACTCTACCATGGAGGCTGAGTCCGTTGCCGCATCAGAGGCAGTGAAAGAAGCAGTATGGCTCAAGAACTTCCTAGTGGACTTAGATGTGATTCCTAGTTTACAGAAGTCTATCACGGTTTATTGTGATAACAACGGTGCAGTAGCAAACTCAAAGGAACCACGAGCCCACAAGGCGAGTAAACATATACAGCACAAGTACCACCTGATACGAGACATCGTAAAGAGAGAAGACGTGGTCATGGCTAAGATAGCATCAGAGGATAACCTTGCAGATCCTTTCACGAAAACATTGACTTCAAAAGTCTTTGAGGCTCACATGGAGGGCATGGGAATCAGATACGTAGGAGAGCCATGGCAGTTTTTCTAGATATATAGCAGCAGAGTGTATAAGAGTTGTATGTAGATGTATACTTAAAGCAAAGCTTAAGTATTAGTGGGAGATTGTTGGAGTTGAATACATAAGCTATGCTTGTATTGTACTTTTTCCCAGTAATATATCGATTTATGTTTTGGTTATATCTTGTTGTGCATTAATTGTCCATTTATATTATATAGTTAGATGATGAGGTGTCTTGTGTGACACAGTAGATCTCATCATTGGTTAAAAGACGTAATATATAAATGAGGTTCGTAACCGAGACAGCTTTGGACAAACTGTCGGTTTAGATTATTATGTGATTCAGATAATTGGTTTGTCTAAAGTAATTGAATCATATAGATATGCCCGGGGCATATTGAACTTGACCATTAAGAATAATTTGTCTTGTACTGGTTTAATAGACAAATCGTTCTTGGTCTTTTATCTCTTAATCCCTAGACTCGAGTGGGCATGAGGATTATCTGCCAATGGGTGAGGTCAATTGTGGCCAATAGTCTCGGTAGGTTGTTGGTGTATGCCCTTTTTGAGGGCTAATTTAGACATTTGTCGTCTATTTGATAATTTATCAAATGAGTTAATTTCATGATAATTATATTCTTTTGCATATTTAATTTCATGAAATCGATTCGCCAAAAGAAACACTCCATGGACTTTTAGATCATGAGTATTTTTTTGAGTAGTACTCGTACGAGGATCCTTAGACCAGAAATCACTACATGGTCTTAGGTGAATTGTAGTGTGCTTTGACATACACCTAACGAGACCGTAACAGGTTGCCAAGTATGGGTATGATTGGGTACACTATGAGTCACGCTAAGATATATAGGTGAAGTGATGGGACTACGAATCTCTCTTAAGTGAGAGATGATATCTTGGCCACTTGATAGTGAACTGAAAAGTGCATGACCATGCCCAAGGAATGATAAGCGTTATCATTTGCTTGATGAATTCAGTGTCACTAAGAGATCAAGTAAACGTTTAGCTATATAAAGATGATGGTTCCGTGCCTTATGCTAAACGGGATATCAATGTAGAGGATCGTACGCAGTTTGCTCGGAAAGATTGTGTTGAATCACCATTCGACCCTCTATTATGAATTGGGTGGTCATTATGTCTTGCTAGAGACCACTAATGACTTATGGATTAATCAATGAGATTGAGTTATCCATTGCAAATTTAGAATGGGCCTACAGGATCGCACATAAGAAAGTTCGATGATGCAGAATAAGTATTCTTGCCTACAATAAGTATAATTATTATACTTAAATAAATAAGATCTAATTAAATGATTGAAAAGTTCTGTGGTATTAATTAAGAGTTAATTAATTACCTGGGAACAATTGGGATGGGCTGATAAATCAAGGGACCTAATTGTAATTGAGGTTATTGATCCATCAGCCTGATCCATGGGTCATGGGTTGATCCATGGGCTTGGTGTATAACCCAAATCATTAAGGTATTATTTAACACTGATTTGGAATCAGCAAAAATTATTTAATATTGATTTGGAATCAGCAAAATAATATTTGGAAATAATACTGATTTGGAATATGATTAAATCAGTTAAGTAATAATTGATTGATTACAATACTGATTTTGGAAATTTCAACTCTACAAATATCCTAGGGATATTATGGTAGGATGATGATGATTTTCAATTGAGAAAAATCAGAACAAGAAAGATACACGAAAAATCCCAATTCTCTCTGTAGACAAAAACGGCTAGCACTGAATCTGCAAAGGCTTTCGTGCTTGAAAGTAGAGAGTCCTTCAAGGAAGGATTTTGGTGGTGATAAACGTAACCGGAACAGAAGGTTTGGACCAACATCAATCTAGGATCCAGACGCGGCAACCGATAACGTTTCAAGGGTATGATTTATTTGTTTTGAACATAGGATTAAAACACATCTAAATTGAAATTGGCATGAATCCGCTGCGTAAAATTTTTTGAAAAACATGCCTCCGATCCCAATAGTGGTATCAGAGCAAGGCTCAGAACATTTTTAGTGTTTTAATTAAAATTGATTTTAAGAAAAATTTGGAAAAATCGGGCTTTTAGAAAGCAAAAGGAAAGAATTTTTTTTTAAAAACATAATTAAAATATTAATTTTCTGCAGATTTGAAGAACTGCCAGAATAGTTCCGTCGGCCGGAATCCTCGCCGGAAAAATAGGGGTCGCCGGATCTTCATGATTTTAACCTTAAAAGTTTTTGTTTTTCTTCCTTTCCTCTCGAAAACCTTTTCTAACATGTCGGGGTTCCGATTCAGGTTTCGAAACTAGCCTAAATTGATTTGATTTGGTCATTTATGGGTTATTGATGTTTCGCTGGAAACACGATTTCAAAAAGGGGTTTTTGATTTGTTTTCGTTCTAACGGAAAAATGGGCTGGAGTTTTGGTTTTGATTTCGGGAAAAATGAGCACACCGAAATGGTTCCGGCTTGCTTGAATTTTCAAAACAGTTTCAAAAGTGAATTGAAGTTCTAGGTTTTCAAAATTCCTCACCGGAATATGGATTTTGGTTGTTGCTTCGCCGGGAAAATGAATCAGCCGGAAATGGTTTTCGGGCTTGTTTGTTTTTCTCTCGCCGATCTTATAAGGAAGTCAATGGCCGCTGCTTCTTCTCTTGTTGGGATGACAGGCGAATATCGCCGGGAGTCGAGGAGGCCGGCGAGAGGTCGAAGAGAACAAAGAGGGTTGGCGGCGTTTTGGGGGTGAAGCCCTAATAGGCTGTATTTACTAAATTACCCCGCCGCCCCAAGAAACCCTAATTGGGTAAAGAGAGAGAGGCGGCAAGCTTAAGCCTTAATGGGCGAATGAACTATATTGCCCCTATCGCATCCTCTAATTACCAAAAAGGGACATCTGTTTTTAAAATGATTTTAATTGCAAACATGGTCCCTGGACTTTGAGTCCTCCTCAAAACCCTAGCCCAGAATTTTATTTAAATTAACAAACTACCCTATAATTTAAGAAAAAATTGTTTTCTGAATTTTGGTAAGATTTTGAAATTTTAATTTTGGAATTAAATAAAATCTTATCAGATTTTAGTTTTAAAATGTTAAAATTAGATTTTAAGATTTTGAAAATATCATAAATCAATTATCTTAATAAGATTAGGATAATTAGATAATAAACAGAATAATTAATTTGATTCTTTTATTTATGCTTTCAAATATGGTATGATTTATTTAAATAGTTTAAATATTTGCATACATATTTGGTATGTTCATGCATCATTTTTCATAAATGATTGAACAAGAAAAAGGAAAGATTGATTAAAATTGATTATGGCACGATCAATTTTAATAGTATAGAATATTTTAGAAATATTCAATTACACAATCTTTTAAATTTATTGGCTTAATTAAAATGGGCTTGTATGAGCATATGCATTTATGTATTTTAAAGCATGAATTGAGCTTATTAATGTTTTAAAAGTTGGGGCCTGCGAGCCATTTGAATTTGGGCCTGCGTGTCTATTAAAATTTTATGTAATAGTTAAGCCCAAGAGGAGTCCATGGTGGAGCCCAGGAACGGAAGCCCAATAATGAAGGCCTAAATATGAAGAATTTTAAAAGGCTTTGTAATAGACTAGAGCCCAATTCATTGCTTTTATTCATTTTATTTATTTGATATACCAAATGAATGTTAAAACGAAAAATGCATGTTAAGCCGATCAAACTAAAATCCCAAAAACCCGAGTTAATTTTGCTTCCATACTTGGGGGCTCGCCAGAGCGTCGAACGTATGTAGACTTGGAGAGCCCAAGGGCCTCAGGTTTTCTTCGTGCGGCGTGTTGTCACTTAATAGGTACCCAACTTTACTCACTACCACTATGTGGAAAAACTATTTGGGTATTTATTGATGTGATGCCTCGAGGGATGGTTTGACTTGGAAAAATTAATCCTAGCTTGACCCGATAAGTTGATTAGGGATTAATTTTGTAAAGATAGGATGGTGTCAAACATTTGGAATGTTCATCCTATCACCGAAAAGTTGCATGGTATGCAATTGGAAAGCGTTAGATTACATGGAATGTAATTTGAACGTTGCCTACCAAAAGAGTCTGATCCCTATGATACTTGCCAAAGCAAGACTGGGGTTAACTCTTTGTGGATTTTCGGGCCACAATCTAGCACCAACACAAAATTGTTTGGGATTTCACTTTTGGCTATTGTGGAAAATGATTTTAAAACTCATTCTAATATTTTTGCATTTATTCTTTGTAGAAATGGCATCATCTAGCACTAACATCATCTCAAACTTTACTCTAAGAAGTATATTGGATAAGGATAAATTGGTTGGACCAAATTTCTTAAATTGGGAAAGAAGCTTGAGAATAGTTCTCAAGCAAGAAAGGAAGCTACATGTCTTAGAGACCGCTTTACCTGAACCACCACAAAATACTTTGGCAACTGTTCAACAAGCCTGGGATAAGCTGAAAAGTGACTCCGATGATGTGACTTGCTTGATACTCGTGTCTATGACGGGTGAGCTTCAAAAGCAGTTCAAGAATTCGAAAGCCTTCCAAATTTACGAGTCACTGACGGAGATGTTCTGTGAACAAGCCCATAACGAAAGCTTCGTTACAATAAAAGCTTTAATTTCGTGCAAGATGGCGAAGGGTTCGTCAGTTAGCACGCATTTAATCAAGATGAAAGGGTAAATTGATGCCCTAGAGCGATTGAATGCAACCCTTTATAGGGAATTGGCCATTGATATCATCTTGGCATCATTGCCTGATGAATACAATGATTTTGTGGTGAACTACAATATGCACAACATGGACAGGAGCATTCCAGAGCTCCATGGCATGTTAAAGAACACTGAGCAGACCCTTAAGAAGGCAACGCCAGTGTTGGTCGTAGAGAAAGGTAAAGGGAAGAGGAAGTTTAAAGGAAAGGACACATTTGGGCAGAACAAGAAAGCTCACAGTAAGATTGCTCCCTAACCACAACCTCCTCCTGCTAAGACAAGATCCAAAAAGGATGATACATGTCTCTTCTAAAAACAGAAGGGTCATTGGAAGAGAGACCACTAATGATTTATGGATTAATCAATAAGATTGAGTTATCCATTGCCAATTTAGATTGGGCCTATAGGATCGCACATAAGAAAGTTCGATGATGCAGAATAAGTATTCTTGCCTACATTAAGTATAATTGTTATACTTAAATAAATAAGATTTAATTAAATGATTAAAAAGTTCTATGGTATTAATTAAGAATTAATTAATTACATGGGAATAATTGGGATGGGCTGATAAATCAAGGGACCTAATTGTAATTGAGGTTCTTGATCCATCAGCCTGATCCATGGGTCATGGGTTGATCCATGGCTTTGGTGTATAACCGAAATCATTAAGGTATTTTTTTAATACTGATTTAGAATCAGCAAATATTATTTAATACTGATTTGGAATCAGCAAAATAATATTTGGTAATAATACTGATTTGGAATATAATTAAATCAGTTAAGTAATAATTGATTGATTACAATACTGATTTTTGAAAATTTCAAATCTACAAATATCTTAGGGATATTATGGTCGGATGATGATGATTTTCAATTGAGAAAAATCAGAACAAGAAAGATACATGAAAAATCCCAATTCTCTCTGTAGGCAAAAACGGCTAGCACAAAATCTGCAAAGGCTTTCGTGCTTGAAAGTAGAGAATCCTTCAAGGAAGGATTTTGGTGGTGAAAAACGTAACCGGAACAGAAGGTTTGGACCAACATCAATCTAGGATCCAGACGTGGAAATCGATTACGCTTCAAGGGTATGATTTACTTGTTTTGAACATAGGATTAAAACAATAAAATTGAAATTGGCATGAATCCGCTGAGTAAAAAATTTTGAAAAACATGCCTCCGATCCCAACATAGGTTGGGTGTGCATGTTTAGTTGCTTGGTGTGTTGCTGCTTGTCGAAAGGAAACCATGTACCGGTGCGTCAGGGGTGATGGTGCTCCCGAGATGAGCTCGTAAAGTTTATTATACTAGACCCGGCCGGTGGACTTACGTCCGGTATAGTAAAAAGGTCGAGTGGTACTAGTCTCAGAATTAAAGAGGTTAATTAATTAATTTATCAGTAAATTAATATATTAACGAGCACTATATCTTTGATGTGGGGAGAATATGAATATAATTTAATTAAGTGGTTCCGGAAGCAATTCTGGTGTAGGATGGTAGTGTCATAATTAATCCGTATGTGGTATGATTATTTATGTATTGGGTTGTTGACAAAGGTAGATTTAATTAATTTAGTAATTAATTAATCCTTGTGTCAGTTGGTTGTGAATCATACCAGGAACTGGTTTTGGATAAGTGGATCCCTGTATCAGTTGGATGTGTATCAGTCCAGGAACAGGATTGAAGGAAAACAGAAACCCAGTGGGAAGGCCAATCCTAAACCAACTTGGGGTCTCTCTTGTAACTCTATATATAGACAAGGGATTAGCTATTCAAGACACACAATTCAATAGATTCATAATTCAAGAATTTAGAGAGAGAAAATCCTAGAGAGAGAAAATTCTCTCTCTCAAAGTTGGATTTTTAGAGCAATATTGCGGCTGGTTTTCTTTTCTTCTAGGCCGAATTTTTGGCCTGTCAAGCCAGCTGCGTGTGTAGCTTTCTCTTTCTCTGAGCGGTGCGTTTACAGTACGTGCCAGGTGCAGCGGTGCTGGAATGTTCTAGCAGGTGGATTGTGGTAATTAGCTGATCAATTGGTTTCTAGATCATTGCCCACACAACGTGAAATCAAATTCTTGAGGCATACAAGAGAATCACCTGAGTGCACACTTCAAAGGTATTTTTCTAAGATTCCGCTTTTAATTTGAAATTTTGTTGCGTGGTAAATTGAATAAGTGCGAACCCAGATCCTGTGCAATGTTATTTCAAAAGGGTTGGAATAGCATTATGCTAGCGTCTAGGCCTGGCTAGAGATTTCGAATCTGGAATACATAGCACGAAAGTGAGTTTCTGGCTAGGCCCGGGCAGATAATGTTTCACTGACAAATAGGTCCTAAATTCACTAGAGAGATATTCACTACCACGATCAGATCACAGGGCCTTGATACTTTTACTGTGATGCTTCTCCACATCTGCCTTAAACTTTTTGAACTTATCAAAGCATTCAGACTTGTGGCGCATTAGGTATACGTATGCGTATCGAGTATAGGTATCTAAATCTAGAGTAATCATCCGAGAATTTCACGAAATACTCATAACCACCTCTAGCCTGAACTATCATAGGTCCACACAATTCAGAATGAATCAACTCTAAAACCTCCTTGGCCCTATACCCCTTTGCCTTAAAAGGCCTCTTGGTCATCTTACCCTCCAAGCAGGACTCGCAGGTCGGATAGTTGTCAATCTCCAATGAGCCCAAAGGTCCATTATTGACCAACCTTTGAATCCTACTAAGGTTGATGTGACCTAGTCTCAGGTGCCAAGGATAAGTTTGATTCAAATGGGAAGATTCATTTCTTTTACTATGATTCGATGATGAGTTATCAATTTCTGTATTTTGCACTACTGGGGAGTTTGTCTTAATTAAAAACAGATTGTCAACCAATGTACCAGAATATATAAGCCTCTGGTTCTTTCTAATAAAAACAGAATTATCAGAAAAAACACACTTATAACCATCAAAAAGAAGTCTCGAAACTGAAAGTAAATTCTTTCTGAAAATAGGTACATAAAGACAATCTCTCAAATGTAAAATTGAGCCTGAAAAATGAAGACATAAAACTCCCACTACAACAACAGAAACTCTAATAGTATCCCCAAGGTAGACCTGCAACTCTCTCTCTAAGGAGCCGGGTCACTTAGCACCCCTGCAAAGAATTACAAACATGATCAGTGGCTCCTGAATCCACACACCAAGTATATGTGGGAATAGCCGTTAAACACGTCTCAGTAACTAGAGAAAATTTACACATACCTCGAGGCTTTGGGCAGTCTTTTTTCCAATGTCTAGCCTTACTACATCTGAAGCACTTGCCTTTCGACTTGTGCTTATTGGCAATGCCTCCCTTAGGTCCATGATCAGTCGCTGCTTTCTGGCCCCTCTTCCTCTTATGCTTATTGGCTTTGGGCCCAGCAGAGGAACCTGAAGGTCCAACCATAACCAAAGCTTGCTTCTTCTCAGCGAAGAGGCCTTCAGAAGACAACAACGTAGTCATGAGCTCGGGAAGTGAATATGAGAGCTTACCCATATTGTAGTTCAACCGAAACTACTCAAAGCTGAGGGGCAAACTCTGGAGGATGATATCGACCTGGGTCTCCCCATTAATATCACCTCCCAATACCTCGATCTCATTGATGCGGCTCATCATGTCCAGTACGTGATCCCTCACTGAAGAGCCCTCAGCCATCCTAGCATTCACGAGTTTCCTCATAGCTGACTGCTTGGCTGCCCTACCCTGATGTCCAAACATCTCCCTGAGGTTGAGCATCATATCGTAGGCTGAGGTAAACAACTGATGTTGATGCTGCAGTACACTAGACATAGAAACCAAGATGTAGCACCTGGTCATCTCATCAGCTTTATTCCACCTTGTATATGGCTCTCGCTGCTCAGGGGTGGCATCATCGCTGTGCTTAGGAGGGCACTCCTCAGTGAGCATGTACTTATAACCCTCTCCAGTAAGGACAATGTCCAGGTTACGTTTCCAGTCAATGTAATTAGGACTAGTGAGTTTGTTCTGATTCAGTATGACAGCTAGCGGGTTAAACGACATATCAACAAACTGAAAAAATAAACAGTCAAGTTTTAGTATTCTTTTTCAAAAATATCGATATCCTCAAAAATAATATTATCTCTCATTGACATCTCTCACACCGGAATTAACGCAAGTCACGCGGATAAACATCTACGCTAAGCCACATTCATTCGAGAAGAACCAAAGTTCATTAATTTCACTATCTGACCAACGATCTTATGATCAATGAAATTAATAGTCAATGATTTTAGCTATACACATAAATAGCATAACCTCGCGGGAGGAATACTATAAATAGTACACTAGGTGTATGTCATTACATGACTTCTAAGTTTGTTACTTAGGAGATAGAGCACCTCAGCAGAGAGGGTGTCGTAATTCCCCAATTAAAGTCACTATAGTCATCCCTTTAGAAATTCAATCTAGTGATCTCATAATTGAAGACTCATCCGAATGGAGGAAGGCCCTAATGCCAACGCGCAAGTCTAACCACATCACATATGAATTTGTAATGGAGGCCATGGGGATATATACCAACCCTCTCCCACTTAGATTTTTAAATTTGAGGATTTTTATGTTTTAACATGCAATGTCTTAACTATGGATATTCACACCCATAAAACTGATGGAGTTTTAATATGTGAATAATCTACCTTAATTAGTTGCACTTTACCTTTTAAAACGGTTTGGTTTTCGCTCATGCAAAAAGAAAACGAAAACACACAATCAACAAAAAGACATAAATACAGGAAATTCAAAATTAAACATTTCCCGACTATTATAACCTTCTCTATCGTTGATTCCTTTGACACCTCGTTGACACGTCCTGTCATGTCGCTCTCACTCGTTATTTGGATTCCTCTCAATTCATCCAGGTTTTCTCAGTTTTCTACGTAATTAGGAATCACCCAAAATTACAAGAAACCAAAATACACGAATATAAGTTACCCAAAATAACATCTTCGTCGTAATACATAAATTCCTATATTCAAAGGCGTTTTCAAGGAATTTAAAGATGACGACATTAGATTAAATGTTAGTTTTGAATACAGAAAAGCTATGGCTTGTATCAAAAACTAATATCCACAGATGACATATCATTTTGTTTCAGTATAAATCTGTTCCTTTATATCATAGAACTAGATAACGGGGTGTCGACAAACACAGTAGATACCGTTATTGGTTAAAGTATTGATATATAAAAAGTATGCTCATAACCGAGATAGTCTGAACATACTGTCGGTATAAGTTATTGTGTGGTTTGGAAATTGGTTTATCTAGACTAGTTTAAATCACACAGATATGCCCGGGGCATATTGAGCACGACCAGTTTGGATAAAATTGACTTGTACTGATCGGCGTAGTCAATTCGGTCCTAGTATTCCGTCTCTCAATCCCGAGATTGGGACGGGCGTGAGGGTTGGGTGTCGTATGCTTTGATTTGCCAAAGAGTGAGGTCAATTGAGGCCAATACCTCGATAAGTTGGGTATGCGATGTTTAGCTTCTTGCGTGCCGTTGCTGGTCGGAGGAATCCACGTACCGGTCCGCCGGGTTGATGGTGCTCTCGAGATGAGCTCGTAAGGTTATTATACTAAACCTGGCCAGTGAACTTTATGTTCGGTATAATAAAAGGTCGAGTGGTACTAATCTCGGAAACCAAGAAGTCGGTGAATTAATTTGTCAGTAAATTGATAAATCGACGAGCACTAGATCTTTAATGTGGGGAGATAGAAGAAATAATAATGGCGCGATGTAAAGTCGTTTTCGAGCGGTAGTTCCATAATTGGTCCGTTAGTGGTACGACCGATTATGCGTTTGACTAATCGACAAGGTCAATTAATTAATCCGAAGGGTTTAATTAATATTTGATCGACGAAGTGAATTTAGAAATTAATTCTATTTTGAATTAATTAATTTTAAGGGTTCGATTAAATTAAATTAACAAAGTGGATTAAATAAATTAATTTAAAAGGGTCGATTGGAGTTGATTAGTCGGGAAGACTTAGCGGTCAACGAAAGTCAAATTTAAAGGCCTAACTCGAGAGCCCATTAGGTCTCCAATCGAGCTTCTATAAATAGAAAGCTTTAGCCCTAAGAAATTAGAAGTGTGGCTTGAAAGACAAGAAATTGTCTTGCTAAGAAAGAAAAGGGTTAGAGAGAGAATCAAGAAAAAAATTCAATCTTTGAATCTCTCTCGGAGTCACCCAGTTTTTTTCTTTGTTCCGAATTAATCTCCAACCAAAAGGGTCCATTTTGTGCTGCTGGTCATCATCTTTCTCGCCAGATTTTCAAGTGGGTTTCCGGCGGAACTGCTGCTAGTGTTTTCTTGTTGCTGCAGTTTTTATTTTCCCGATTGGACTGTTGAGTTCGGTGTGCTGAGCCGCGAACCTTGTTCGTGTGCAGATCGCGACCGAACTCCAGATCAGTCGGTGTTGTTTGGTTTTTTGCGCAGCTGTTGGTCGGTGGCAGTTTCGCTAGAAACTCACGGCGGTCTTCATTTATTAAGCAGCTAATACAGTCCAGTTTTTCCAACTAAGCACGCAGCTTATTAAGTAGCCAGTATCCATTTTTAATTGGACCCAGATTTTTGGTTGATATTTGGAGAAATTCGGGCAGCCCTTTTGGTAGTTCTCATGGGTTTAGTTAGCAAATCCCGTTAGATTATTGCCCACCCAATATTCGGGATTTCTACGGAGAATCGATTGGATTTCTTGTGGAAATCGCAGCAGTATTTTGGTTTTCTTTAATCGAGGGACTTCGCTACAAAAGGTATAATCTTTAAGTTCCGCTTTAATTAAAGATTTAATTTTTTGTGTCCCGATTAATAAATTAAATAAGTATAAGCCTATATCCGTTCATGGGTAAACTAATTTGAGCCTGAGCTTGGTCGAAAGCTTCCGATTCTGGAATGCATAGCACGAAAGTGAGGTTTTCGATTTAGCCCGGGCTTGTTCAGTTTTCCTTCATTAAATCCTACTACAAGATTTATCTAATCATACACGGCTTCCAGCTCGTGGTTATTACTATTACAGATATTTCCATTCAAAAACAAAACGAGCCCGGACATGTCCCGGGGTTTATGAATGAAAAATAAATCTACCATAATAGCCGGGAACTAATAACCACCTGTTTAAACATTTTGACAAAAATAATAATGCCAAAACAAAGTCGTGTAATAAATCAAACAAATATAAAGCCAAAACGCTATCTCTGATACCAATTTCAAGGAAACAGAACAAGCCCACCTAAATCGAAAATCTCACTTTCGTGCTATGCATTCCAGAATCGGAGACTTTCGACTCGGCTCAGGCTCAAATTCATTTCCTCTGAATGGATCTAGGCTTATACTAGTTTAATTTATTAAAACGACGCTCAAAGATTAAATCTTTAATTAAAATGGAATGACTTAAGATTATACCTTTGAAGCGAAGTCCCAAGCAATATAGAAAACCAAATCTCCGGGAAAGCGAAATCCACTCAAAATCCCAAGGATAACTCCAAACGACCTCGAAATTGGGTGGGCAAGTAACTACGAGGTGGCTTAAGGCACTGATGAAGAAATCCACTTCAAGAAACTCGTAGATCTGAAAAACATATTTAGCCCTGGAAACTGATTCTAATCTGAAAATCCACACCGCCTCAATAAAACTTCATGAGTAAGCTATTTGCTCGTAGATCTAGACTTTGGCAAACCAAAAAGATGAGCCAAAGGATCAACAAAATAAATAAATAAAACCCACAATGAAAATGCACAAAAACGGCGCCTGAAAATCCAAAAAATGCCTGCGACACTAACTGGCCTGAAAAAGAGTGGCGATCGGACTTCTCGAGCGGCATTCGAACTTTCAGGCGGTGGTCATGGGCTTCTATAATCATGGGCTGAGTTTCTCAAAAAGAAAGATCGCAAACCAATTTTGAGAAAGAACTCTCAAGAAAAAAGAAAAAGTTCTCTCTCTAGAACTTTCTCACTCTAAGGCATTTGCCTACAAGGTTTCTAACGTCTTACTAATGCCTAACATTAGTTATTTATAGGGAGCTCCTTAGGAGACCTAGTGGGCTTTTGAGTTGGGCCTTAGTGTTTGACTTTCGTTGACCCCTTAGTCTTCCCTAGACTAGTCAACTCCAATCGACCCTTTCGAATTAATTTCTTAACCCACTTCGTTAATTTAATTTAATCGAACCCTTAGGATTAATTAATTCAATATGAATTAAATTTTAATCTACTTAATCAATTAAATATTAATTAAACCTCTAGGATTAATTAATTCATTTTGTCGATTAGTCAAACGCATAATTAGTCGTACCACTAATGGACCAATTATGGAACTGCCGCTCAAAAATGACTTTACACCGCGCTCACTTTATTATTCTTCTATCTCCCCACATCAAAGATCTAGTTCTCGTCGGTTCATCAATTGATTGACAAATTAATTCACCGACTTCTTGGTATCCAAGATTAGTACCACTCGACTTTCTTATTATACCGGACATAAAGTCCACCGGACGGGTTTAGTATAATAAACCTTACGAGCTCATCTCAGGAGCACCATCAACCCGGCGAACTGGTACGTGGATTCCTTCGACTAGCAACGGCACACAAAAAAGCTAAACATCGCATACCTAACTTATCGAAATTTAGTCCTCAATTGACCGCACCCTTTGGAAAATCAAAGCATATGATATCTAACTCTCATGCCCGTCCCAATCTTGGGATTAAGAAATTATAATACTAGGATCGAACAAACTACGCAGATCAGTATAAGTTAATTCAATCCAAACTGGTCGTGCTCAATATGCCCCGGGCATATTCGTATGATTTAATTAGTCTAGACAAACTAATTTCCAAATCACACGATAACCTGTACCGATAGTATGTTCAGACTATCTCAGTTACGAGCATACTTTTTATATATCAATACTTTAACCAATAACGAGATCTATCGTGTCTTTTCACACCTCGTTATCTAGTTCTATGATATAATGGAACAAATTTAATACTGAAACAAAGTGATATGTCAACTGGGTATTAGTTTTTGATACAAGCAAATAATTTTCTATTATTCAAAACTAACACCATCTGTCATATCTCATAATCTAAATGAGCAGCTATGGCCAAGTGAATTCGGATTGACTTAAGCATGACTATCGGGGAGAAGGTTTCCTCATAATCGATTCCCTCTTTCTGAGTATACCCCTTCACCACATGCCTAGCTTTAAAGGTTTCAACCTTTCCGTCAGGTCCTCTCTTGTGGTTATAGACCCACTTACATCCAATGGTTTTGAAACCATCAGGTAGGTCTACAAGCTCCCAGACTTAATTATGGTCTGTCGACCCCATCTTGGATATCATTGCCTTTTACCAAGATTCTGCATCTTTATCTCTGAGAGCCTCATTGTAGTTCACCAGATCTAGTTCAGGCACGCCTGGGATGAAGTCAGAGGCTTCTCCCACTCCAATGAACCTGTCGGGTTGTCTCACAGTGTTGGCACATCATCTGTGATATCTGGTGCAACGTGTGGTGTATCTACTTGTACTGGTGCATCAGGATTATCAGATTGCTTTCTAAGTTTTTCTAGTACTATCTTACTCTTGGGCTTTTGATCTAGAATATAGTCTTCCTCTATAAACCTGGCGTTAGTACTAACTATCACCTTCCGATCTTTAGGACTGTAGAACAGACCACCTTTCGTTCCTCTAGGATATCCAACAAACAACATTACTTTTGTTTTTACATCTGACTTAGCCGCATCTGCCTTAAGCACATGTGCTGGATAACCTCAAATTCTGAGATGTCTTAGACTGGGTTTGCGTCCATTTCACAACTCTGTAGGGGTTGAAGACATGGTTTTAGATGGTACAAGATTTAGAATGTACATTACAGTTTCTAAGGCATATCCGCAGAACAAACTAGGCAAATCACTATAGCTCATTATCGACCTAACCATCTTCATGAGAGTTCTGTTTCTTCTTTCTGCTACACCGTTCTGTTGTGGTGTGCCAGGTGCAAACAACTGAGCCTGAATTTTGACCTCACTGAGGTATTCTCGAAATTCATGGGATAGGTACTCACCACCACGATCTAATTGCAGTGTCTTGATACTCTTACCATAATGTTTCTCCACATCTGCCCGATACTCTTTGAATTTACTAAAGCATTCGGACGTGTGGCGCATTAGGTAAATGTATCCTTACCTTGAGTAATCATCTATGAATGTCACAAAATACTCACACCCACCTCGAACTTAGACTGAAACTGGTCCACACAAGTCAGAGTGAATCAACTCTAATACTTCTTTGGCTCTGTAACCGTTTGCTTTAAAAGGTCTCTTGGTCATTTTACCTTCCAATCAAGATTCGCAGGTAGAATAACTGTCGATCTTTAATGAACTTAACGGTCCACCATCGACTAACCTCTAAATCTTACTAAGGTTTATATGGCCTAGCCTGACATGCCAAAGATAGGTTTGATTTATTTTAGAAGGTTCTTTTCTCTTATTTTGGTTAGATGATGCGCCATTTAGTTCAGTGTTTTGCATAACATAGGAGTTTGATTTAACCAAAAAGAAATTGTCTACTAATGAACCTAAACAAACAAGTTTTCCATCTTTTCTAACAACAACAGAATTATTAGAAAAAATAAACTTGTAACCATTCATTAAGAGTTTAGAAACCGAAATAAGGTTCTTTCTAAAACTCGATACATAAAGACAATTATGTAAATCTAGCCTAGAATTTCGAAAACTATGCTAACTACTCCCACTGCTTCTACTGACACTCTTGTAGTGTTGCCCAAGTAGACTTCTAGCTCGCCTTCTCTAAGCTTTCGGGTTACTTGTGTTAGGTTTGAATACTAAAGCTATGTCTGTATTAAACTTTTTCCTAGTTAATATATCAATTTAATGTTTTGGTTTATATGATGTGCATATATTTGTCCATTTATATTATGTAGTTAGATGATGAGGTGTATTGTGTGACACAGTAGGTCTCATCATTGGTTAAAAGACATAATATATAAATGAGGTTCGTAACCGAGACAGTTTTGGACAAACTGTCGGTTTAGATTATTATATGATTCAGATAATTAGTTTGTCTAAACTAATTGAATCATATAGATATGCCCGTGGCTTATTGAACTTGACTATTTAGAATGATTTGTCTTGTACTGATTTAATAGACAAATCATTCTTAGTATTCTATCTCTTAATCCCTAGACTTGAGCGGGCATGAGGATTAGACATAGTGTACTTTGATCTGCCAATGGGTGAGGTCATTTGTGGCTAGTAGTCTCGGTGGGTTGAGTGCGCGTGTTTAGTTACTTGGTGTGTTGCTGCTTGTCGAAAGGAAACTATGTACCGGGGCGTCCGGGGTGATTGTGCTCCCAAGATGAGCTCGTTATATTTATTATACTAAATTTGGCCGGTGGACTTATGTTCGGTATAATAAAAAGGTCGAGTGGTACTGGTCTCGAAATTAAAGAAGTTAATTAATTAATTTTTTAGTAAATTAATAAATTAACGAGCACTAAATCTTTGATGTGGGGAGAATAAGAATAAATTAATTTTGTTGTTCTGTAAGCAATTCTGGTGTAGGATGGTAGTCCCAAAATTAATCAGTTAGTGGTACGATTAATTTTGTAATGGATTAATTGAATAAGTAGAATTAATTAATTAATTATTCCTAAGGGTTAATTAAGTAATTAACAAATTAGAATTAATTAATTAATTAATTAAGTCTTAAGTTTCAATTAGAATTAGGAAATCCTAGAGATTATGAAATCTAATTGGATTTGGTTTATCCTATTAGATTAGTTACCTAATTGGATTTTGAAACTAATTAATTACCTAAACTCATTAGGAAAACTTGGGGTCTCTCTTGTAACTCTATATATAGAAAAGGGATTACAATTACATAATACACAATTCATTAGTTTTCAAGACAAGAAAATTAGAGAGAGAAAATCCTAGAGAGAGAAATATTTTCTCTCCAAATTTTCGGATTTCACAAGCTCAAGGCTGCCGATTTTTCTCCAGTTTGGGCGGCTAATTTTTGTCCCAAAATCGATGGTGCGTGAGTTCTCTCGAGGCCTAGGTGGCGCATGTAATTCACGCACTTAAGGTGGCGGTGGTTGCTGAATTTTTCGGCAACCTAGTTGTGTTGATTGCTGATCAATTGGTTTCTAGATCGTTGCCCACACAACGTGCGGTCATAGTCTTTAGTCATACAAGCGGTCACCTGAGTTAACACGCTTTAAGAGGTACTTTTCTATGATTCCGCTTTTAATTAGAAAATTATTTTTACGTGATAAATTGAATGAGTACAAACCAAGATCCTGCGCAATGTTATTTCAAGCAATGATTTGAATAGCGATTGTGCTAGAGTCTAGGCCTGGTCAAAGATTTCGATTCTGGAATGCGTAGCACGAAAGTGAGTTTTTGACCGGGCTTGGACAGATAATCTTTTAACTTGGAACCTCTGCAAAGAATTACAAACATGGTCAGTGGCGCCTGAATCCACACACCAAGTATCTGTGGGAATCGCCGTTAAACACGTATCAGTAATTAAGGCAGAAACTATCGTACCTTTGATCTTTGGACAATCCGATTTCCAATGTCCCATTTTACCTCACTTAAAGCATTTGCCTCTAGGCTTATTCTTCTTTGTGATGTCTGGCTTGGCAGTATGATTCTTGGTCTTCTTCTTTTTCTTGTTCTTGCCTTTAGGCGCAGAAGAAGAACTCGAAGCCTTCACTGTGACCAAAGCTTGCTTCTTCTCTTGGAAGATGCCTTCGGCCGACACTAATGTTGTTAGGAGCTCGGGAAGAGTATAGACTCTTTGGTTCATATTGTAGTTCACCCGAAACTGCTCGATACTAGAAGCTAAGCTCTGGAGGATGATATCGATCTGACTGTCCGGATCAATTTCACCTCCCAACCCTTCTATTTCATTGATGTTACTAATCATGTGAAGCACATGATCTCTCACCGATGAGCCTTCAGCCATTCTGGTATTGATGATTTTCCTCATGGCTGCTTGCCTGGCAGTCATGCCTTGATGACCAAACATCTCTCTTATGTGAGCCATCATGTTAAAAGCAGAGACCATGGGATGAAACTGATGTTACAGAACATTCGAAACAGAGGCTAGAATATAACACCATGCCATCTCATCTGTTTTTTTCCACCTCGCATAGGCATCCCTATCTTCTTGAGGAGATTTATCATCGGGCACATCTGGACAGACTTCAGTTAGCACAAACTTATACTACTCAGCCGTCAGGACTATGTCCAAATTCCAACTCCAATCGACATAGTTCGGACAAGTTAACTTGTTGTATTTCAATATCGTAGCTAACGGATTAAATGTCATATCGAATACTGTAAATAAATTAAACATACAATGTTTCAGTGAACCTTAAATTTTGAAAATAAATTCAAAATAATTATTGACATCCCTCGAACAATAATTAAATCCACCGACATCTCATTCACCGGGATTTTTGCAAGCCACGATTGTGTGGACATTTACGCTAACCCACATTCATTTGAGATGAACTAGGTTCATTAACTACACTATCTGACCAAACGATCTATTGATCAATGTAGCTAATAGTCAGTGCTTTCAGCCGTACAAATAAGCAGCGTAATCTCGATAGGAGAAATATTACAAATAGTACACTAAATGTGTGTTATTACGTGATTTATGAGTTTGTTACCTTAGGATAGTGTGCCTCAGATGGAGAGGGTGTCGCATTTCTCCTATTTCAACTTACTCTAGTCATTTTACTTAGAAATTCAAAATCAAGTGATCTTATGGTTGAACTCATCCGATATGGAGGAAGACCCTAATGCCAACGCGCAAGTCCACCAACATCACATATGAATTCGTAATGGAGGCTATGGGAATATTAAACCAACCCACTTCCACTTAGATTTCTAAAATTAGGGTTTTTCCAATTTTAACATGCAATTAACTAAACCTAAGTTATATGCAAACATAAAACCAGCATGCTTTAAAATATGCATCTAACATACAGCACAAAAATTAAAGCATAAAATTAAAACTATAAATACACGAAATAAATGCGTAAAATAAATTTCTCGACTATTATGGTTTTAATCGCTTCCATCAGCTACCTTGATCTCGTGTCCTATCACACTACTCGATGGATTGAGTCTTGAAAACAATTTTGGATCTCGGCACGTGCGCGGCCTTTGGGCTGCAAGCGTGAGCCCACGTGCTGGCGGGCAGCAATGCTTAGCGCTGCTGCCTTGCGCGCTACATAGCAACTATTATGCGGTACTACTGCCGGCGCTGGCGGTGGCTCCCGTCAGCGAGTCATCGCCGGCACCGCTGTCACCTCCCCTTCTACCAAAATTCTGCTTCGTTCTCACTAACTTATTTGGTCTTCTTTGCAATTCGTTCTGGGTTTTCTTGGTTTTCTACGAATTAACGATAAACCAAAACCCACAAAATCAAGTCGCCCACCATAACGCCTTCGATTACATAAAATTTTCCTACTACAAGGCTTATAGGAAAATAAAATTGAAAATTACATAGAAAAAATCCTACTACAGATTTAATCTAATCCTACACGGCTTCTAGCATGTGGTTTTACTATTACAAGCATTTATAAAAAAAAAAAAAAAAAACCAAACTCGGACATGTCCCAGGGTTTAATTAAAACATACAAACGCAATCATAATAGCTAGGATTTCTAAACCACCTGCAAACAAAACTATGTAACAAATCGAACAAGCACAAAGCAAAAACCAGGCTTTGATACCAATTGAAAGATTATCTGCCCGGGCCCGGTCCAAAATTCACTTTCATGCTACGCATTCCAGAATCGAAACTCTTAACCAAGCCTAAGCTCTAGCACAATCGCTTTTCCAATCCTTGCTTGAAATAACATTGCACAGGATCTTAGCTAATACTTATTTGATTTGCCACGCAATAATATATTCTTAATAAAAGCGAAAGTTTAAGAATTACCTCTTGCAGCGTGTACTTAGGTGATTCTCTTGTATGATTCAAGACTTGATCGTATATTGTGTGGGCAACGAACCAACGATCAATAATCCAACACAAAATCTGCAGAACAGTCGCCGAAAAAACAAATCAAGTCCGCCGCAGCAAACGCGTGTGATGCACGCACCACCGAGAATGCTTCTAGTGCGCTGACCAAGACTCACACGGCGTCAGCCAAAGGAGGATAACCGACATCGATTTCTCGAGATCACAGCCGCCGCTTGAAGCCTTTGATTGAGGGAGAATTAATTCTCTCTCTCGTTTTCTTGTCTTGAAAACTTATGAATTGTGTATTGTGAATTGCTAATCTCTTGTCTATTTATAGATTTACAAGAGAGACCCCAAGTTGGTTTAGGGTTGGTCTTCCTAATGGATTTAGGATTATTAATTAGTTTTCAAATCCAATTAGGTAACAAATCTAATAGGATTTCCAAATCCATATAGATTTCCTAATCTCTAGAATTCCTAATTCTAATTGAAACTTAAAAATTAATTAATTAATTAATTTTACTTTGTTAATTACTTAATTAACCCATAAGAATAATTAATTAAATAATTAATTCTACTTTATCAATTAACTCACTACATAATTAATCGTATCACTAACAGATTAATTATGGCACTACCATTCTACATCAGAATTGCTTCCGGAACAACTAAATTAATTATTCTTTAATCTTTCCACATCAAAGATATAGTGCTCGTTAATTTATTAATTTATTGATAAATTAATTAATTAACTTCTTATAATCCGAGACTAGTACCACTCGACCTTTTTACTATACCGGACATAAGTCCACTGACCGGGTTTAGTATAATAAACATAACGAGCTCATCTAGGGAGCACCATCACCCCTGACGAATTGGTACATGGTTTCCTTTCGACAATCAACAACACACCAATCAACTAAACACGCGCACCCAACCTACCGAGACTATTGGCCACAAATGACCTCACTCTTTGGCATATCAAATTACACTATGTCTAATCCTCATGTCTGCTCAAGTCTAGAGATTAAGAGATAGAATACTAGGAACAAATAGTCTATTAAATCAGTATAAGACAATTCATCATAAATGGTCAAGTTCAATATGCCACGGTTGGTACCATGTGGAGGTGATTGAGTTTCAAAGGTTTTCACCAAGGTGATTGAGGTTTAGGAACCCAGGTGGAGGATTTGTTTCATTCAGAATCGAAAATCTCTTGAGAAATCCTGTTAAGCCTAATTTGAATAAGTTTTTGCAGTTGGGGAGACCTGCGTGGAAGCTGTTCTACTTTGTAGAAGTACTGAACCAACCTTACTTGATAATGCAACTTTGAGGCCAAAAGCTCTGATACTAGTAGAAAAGGTGCAGATGCTTCTTTCTATTGCAACATTCAGTATTTTTCTCATCAATGCATCATGCTAACTATGGGACTATATTTCGAGGTTCAGAAAATACAATAAATCAGGCTTAACAAATGCTTCAGGGATTCTCGCGGAAGGGTAAGATAATCTGTTAAAAGAGTAATGAAAATAGATTAGAACACCATTTTGATGCCTAACAGTGGGAGCCATTTTTTAGAAAAACCTAAAATGAAATGGTGGGGTTTTGTGCTTTTCCCGTTTTCGTACAATTTCCTGCTTCTTATTGTGAAGGATTCTTGAAGGGTTTTTGTGGGTTTTCTTTTTTTTTGGGTAACTATCCATGTGTGTAGAGTGATGAGCTTATTGTTACTGAATTGGAAATATACAAATTGAGAACTAATGGTACAAGCTTTCGGGTTCTCCTAAGAAAAGAATTGGAGAAGATGATGATGATGAACAGGGAGGAAAGTCCAAATTATTGACCAAATACCTTCCTAGCTTTATAGAGAATCTAATAGATATGCCCAAATCCCAATTTTTATTTATTTATTTTTTTTGCCTTTTTAGCTAAATATTAAACACATGAAGGGAATGAGGTATGGAAGTAAAAAAAAGGTTACATAAACTTAGAAAAAATGGAGGTTGGGTGAACATGGTGGTAGTCCAAATTTATTATGTGGAGCCTACCAAACAAAGACGGTAGAAACTAATTCACTTCCTCAATTTGCCATTTCTACTAATATGAATAATTTTTACTCTTGGTGGTGGTTATTGAGTTATGTGAAGGAGGATAGTGGATAAGAGGTGGTGGCGATAAAGACTCTTTTGTCTTAAAAATTTTGGGAGCTAACTATAGGATTAATTTTGACTTTCACTTTAACAAAAATGCTGATGTCATATGCTTCGGTCATTTTTGGATCTGCCAGGGGGGGATTTGTTATTAGTTTGGGTGGTCAAAAAGGTATCTGTAGCTTAACTAAACCTAAGGGGGTATCGATAGTTTGACCAAACCTCAGGGGAGGTAAATCTAATTCGCCAAAAAAAATATAACTTAAGTAACATCAAAAGATATTATAAGTTGAGCTATTTTTAAGATGAAAAAGGAACCTAAATTATGATCATTTTAGCATCTTCCATGAACTCCTTTTGTTCTTTATGCCAACAGGTCTTTGTCAGAATAAGGAAGCTTAATTTACTCGATGCTTTTTTCAAGACCACAGGAAAGTAAGCCCCTCAATTGAAACCCACTGCTTTCTTGATTCTCTTAGCAACTTTACCATTTGTTTTTCGATCCAACTTTTTAGAGAATGCAACACAAGAAAACCACAAAAAAGAAATATAAAATGTTTCATTCTAATTATATCTCTCGAGATTTACCATTAACGCATAAAACTCGATTTCAAACGCTTCTAAACAGACTTGAATTGTTCATGACTGCAAACACTAGGTATGGTGCTAGATCTGCATGCAGAACTGTACAAGGAATCAGGAGATGAAGGAAGAGATATTGCCCTGAAAACGAACAAAGGAATGGTGAAGCTGGATATGATGGATGATTACAACATTATAGGACATGGTCCATCACTATAAATCATATGTTGATGCTCTCTACCTCAGTTACCAACTACGAATTCCATTTCTGCAAATCTTAAACTTAAAGTTCAGACATTCAAATGTTTTCCACATGTTTTGTACCATGTTCATCTCATTATTATTGGAGACAGAATATCCAACTTTCTTTTGTTGTTATACAATTAATACAGACATCATACCAAGTTATTGTCATTCAGTTATATTGCTTTGGATTTGAGATCAACTATGAACCATTTTATACAATCCAACTCTAGCTTTGTAACTTGTACACCGAATTTGGTTCAGAAAAGCGAATACTAAAATGGAGACATATGGACTCCCATTTGTCCAGTAAATGACCAAAATGAAAGATTATCAGAATCTAAATCACTTGGAGTTGTACACTCAAAGATACACACTGCAAAAACTGAGTCATTTCTAGCTAAAACTTGAGATGCAATATCCTGTTAAAGAATTGGCTGCACAATCACTGGCCTATAAAAGTATATACAACAACTGATGCCTGAAGCTCCCGGTCGACCTTGAAATGAGCATGAAAGAATCTTTTTTCCTGTAAAATAACAAATTTAAGCAGTGGCATGAAGTGAAGGTTGGCAACTCGAAAGCAGAAGTATTACAGCAACTATTAGCATCGGAAACAGAAGGCAAAAAAAAAAATCCAAACCTCGTGAAAATGATGCGAAACCAGTAACTCCTTTAGTGACTTTTCCTGTGAATCAAACATTACGATGTGACTAGGTATCGACCAATTTTTGGCGAATTCTGTGGTGAAACTAACTGGATCCATCAAGAATTTATCCGACTCGTCTAAGGGTCCTTTCTCC
The DNA here is from genome assembly GCA_030378225.1 of Knoxia roxburghii. NCBI lineage: Eukaryota > Viridiplantae > Streptophyta > Magnoliopsida > Gentianales > Rubiaceae > Knoxia > Knoxia roxburghii. The sequence continues at coordinate 33,624,632 of CM059420.1, read as the reverse complement.
TCACTGTGGAAACAAACAAAAAGGAAGTGTGATATTGGAAGTTCTATTTTCTCTGAATTAAAATAACAGATCAGAACAAATCCTTGAAGTATATTGGAGATTCAGAACCCGTACCTGGGAGTACAATCTAAGAAACGCATAGGAAGGTCATGATGTAAGGTTGAGTAGTAAGGCGTAGCATGGCAAGGCGTGAGGAACAAGATACTTTTCACCTTTCCTTCAGCAGCCTCTTTAGCGAGATAGTACATCACATCCTCTGTTCCTCGCTATCACAAACAATTGCTTGTCAGGACAAGAGGCAAGAAATAACTGAAAAGTAGAATAGTACGGTTTCCGGATGAACCAAGAATATGAAACCCTTGGTTCCCTGCTGAACACAATAATCACATCAAATCTGGAAATAAAACTATGTATTATAGTCAAGAAATAGTGCAGATAATTTGCATTCCTCATCTTAGAGCAAAAGCATCATCTACTAGGCACCCAACCAGTGCGTGCCACATAAACCATCGTCTCTAATACTCATAAAATCAATTACTATGGGCATAATAAAAAATAATATGCACACACCTGATGAACCATACTCATATAAAGAGCCATTGGAACATTGGTAGCAATAATAAAAGCCACTGCTAGCTGTTTCTTTAAGGGGGATCTAGCACCAGCATTTCGAGAAGTTTCGCTCTGACCATATGAGAAGCGAGTCCTTCCCAATTTGGCAATGGCATAACCAGAGAACATCAAAGCTATTGGAAGCACAGGGAGGACAAACCTATCACTCAAACTGATCACAAACTGACAATATTACTGATGATCCCACAATATAAACGTGAATCTAAACAGTTACCTGAACTCCTTGTGACCAAGTAAACTGTAGATTCCCAATACCCAAGCAACAAGTCCTGATAACTTCCATTCCTTTGACATAACAATGCCAGCTACGGCAAATGGTAGGAAAGTGAAAACCATGACAGTAAACCCCTGAGTGAAGTACCAGTGCCATGGATGAGTTCCATAGTAGTCTCCACCGGAAGAAAGAAAGTTGAACTTAAGAAAATTAACAGGAACAAAAACCCACGAGCCGTACATCAAACGATCCAACAGAAGAGTGAGTCCAAACACCAAACCTCTGATTCCAGGTATTCAAATGATAAATAAGCATTCTTAAAAAATAAATACTTCTGCATTTTTATGGATTGTTGAAAGAACCCAGAAGAAATACATGGAATAATGACAAAGCATTTGTAACAGTTGAAGGAAAATGCAAGAATTTGAATCCATCTATTATTCAAAAATGTAAACCCTTCAAACTTTTCACCACCCCTAGTTGATGAAACAATGAAAGGAAGCGAGAAAAAAAAACAACAAACATGTGTATGGACATATATTGACAATAAATATCACGCATGACAACAAGTTCATGCAGACAGTATGCCCTATCATGGGAAAATATCGGAAATTTACTTTACTCATTTTAATGTTTTGCAAGTATTAATTTAAGGGTCTTTCACAAATACACAAAAGAAATACCTTGAGCGTCTGAAATACACTTTATCACATATTTAATAACTTTCTCATTTTAGAATGTACGAAGGAAGGCAAGCATGAAATTTCCCATCATAACAACCAAATTATCAATGAAGAACAATTGCAGTAAATACATACCCAATAGGAATCACCTCAAGAAATACAAGCTTTAATCTATGGCGTGTCACAAGAAACTCCAGCAGGCCAACATAGAGCCATGTGATAGCACTTGTGGGACGAAGTGAACATGCTAATGCTGCTAAAGCCAAACCTAACATTCTTGATTTTACAGGATCTTTGCTGGATGAACCTCTAATTGATGGCCAGTAATACATGCTTGCTAAAGTGACAACAGTCTCCAAATTATTGGAGAACGTACGTGTGATACAGAAAAACATGAACCAGTTAACCAACTGTGCAAAGAGCTGCAACAAGAGTTAAGTAACACATGACCAGACTTCAATAAAGTTAACACCCAAGATTCAAACTTTTGGATCTTAAATAAGATGTACTTGGGAAAACAGAAACATGAAGCCCGAAAAGAAGGATACTGCCCACTTTGCAACATATTCACCAAAAACGATATTGGAAAGTTTGTATAAGTAAAGGTCACCAACTGCAGAAAATATAGACTGCAGTAGTCGAGGAGCCTTCACCTGTGAAATGCAAACTTAGTGACGAAAGAAATGGAGGACAGAAGACAATCTTTATAACTTAACAAGATCTAAGTACAAGTATTAAAATAATAATTATGCACCCTATCAAAATAATGAGGAAATCACCATCACCAATAACTCACAACCAAAAAGACTACAGAGCTAACTTAAAAACATCCGGTAGTATGCACAAGTATGCCACTGATCTTGATATTCAATAAAGGGAGTAACACCATTTTGTTCCCTCATTACCAAACAATCTTTGCTGCTGCAATTGGAATAGGTAATTTGAATAATCAATTAATAAAATCAATTTCATTTAAGTTTGGAATTAATTCAGAGTATTATCCAGAATGTTTCACTAGGAGGCTTCGTCCAGAGATACACTTTCATACTTTAAGTGCAACAATAAAAATTTCCACAGAAAACTGAGTTAATGGCCAATAATGCTGAGGTGTATAAAACTGAATTTTGAAACCTCCGATCATTTCAATAACTAAAAAAAGAAACCTGGAGATGGCAGGATGATGCACGAAATGAATCATCAAAATTTGTTCAGCAACAATAAGATATGGGAACGAATATATCAACATACAATAGTCCCTAAATTAAGAACCTCATTGCAATTAAAATTTGAATTTTTTACTTTAACTACAATAATTCGACACAAGTTGAAGAAAAGCAACATGAATAAATGAAACAACCTACTGGAGCCGGATATGGACAAAAACTAGGGAAATACATAAGCTAAAAGAAACATTGCCATTCAATCCACAAAAAGCTATGTGCTTAGTGCTTTCGACTACATCAAATCCTCCAGCTCACTTACATAATACTAAAGAGAAAATGGTTTAACGTGGGAAAATAAGACAATAATGATGATAGTTACCATGAACCAGGGGGTATCAAGATTCAAAAAGTCGAGGACTTTATAAAGGGCAGCAAAGATTACTGGATGCAGGTAGCTTCTTATACCCCTCTTCCATTCCCATGTCAAATGCCCATACCTGAAACCATTAAAATCAACAAAAGAAGCATCAATCCACGAAAATCCCAAAATTCACAAAAAAAGATCCAATATCAATACTTCAGCATTTAAAAGCAGTTTTAAAAGGCTTACCCAAAGGTTATCCTATGAGCAACTTCAAGAGCTTGCCAATGTTCATCTGGGTTGAAATATGTTTGCACCAGTAAAGCATTAGTTATTCTTATAACCAAGCAAACCAAAAACACTTTCCTCAGTGAAAATCTTGAGCTTGAGATGTGGGATTTTTCCTCATTTCTATCATCAGAAAGATTGTGCTTTTGAGTCGAACTGCTTGCAGCTGAACTAGTGTCAGTAGAAGAACTCTTTCTTTGTTTCATCACTAGCCACCCTCCAGACCTGGAAAAGCTTTTCAAAAATATAAATATATTCAAGTGCCAAAATCAATAACCCTACAGACACTCTTACTATCGCAATTCATCCCACAAGTTATATGCATAAATTATTAATCTGACGAATACGCAAGAAAAACTCACGATTTCTAACCCAACTTTCTCTGTATTGGCTATGGTGGTCCTATATTGGTTCAAGCTAAGAAGTGAAAGAGGAGAAAATGATTGATTCTGCTGTGGTAAACAATCAACGTTGATGTCGCAGAGCACAAATCAGTGAAGAATTCAAATGTTGACTCAAGTGAAAGACCATGAAAGAGGAAAAAGATTTGATAAGAGGTCTCGTTTTGCTTTAACTAAAAAATAAATAAAATGTTACCTGCCTATGCAGATCTGCGTGTTTTTCGAATTAAAGAATCAATTATTGTGAAGAGGAAAAGAATTTGGAAAAAATGTAAGTGAGGACTACTGACAAATTTATGCATGTAAGTGAGCACTACTGAAACCTCAGCGCAAACAACTAACAGCAGAAGAACAATTAGGAGAAACCCAAACACGTAATAGAACCGTCCAAGCCAGATGCTAGAGAGTAGGGGAGTAAGTCGGCCAGTTTGAGGGCAAAAATTCAGTCCAAACTAATAAGTACGGTTTGAAATTTTTCTAAACCATATCGGCCAAATAAATGTGTCAAACTAAACTGGTCAAACCATATTTAAACAGTTTAGTTCGACCGATTTGGACGATTTGAATAATTTTACATATTTTTTTTTTCAGAAAATACACACCTAAGAGACTTATTTCCTAAAGTAGACAACACTTTCAGGCCGTGAATAACTTTGGCAGCATAAAAATACAAAATATGGCCAAGCACCTTGATGAGAAGGTAGCTGCTCTCCTTCTTGGAAATCTTGGAGCTAAGCTCACTAAGCTATTTAAGGATCAGGCCCACTCACTATAGGTACTGTGGGATGAAAATGATCTTGGCCATTTAGGCTGAAAAAAAAAAAATACAACAATATGGTCAAATGACGGCAACAAAATATGATATTATGTGTGTTCCAACACAGTCAATTTGCAGTACAAAATGCACACATTAAAGCCCAATGACAAAGAAGTAATTAACTTATTCAATGACCTTTTTATGCAGTAATTAATTGACGGGAGAGTAAGAAATGATCCTCCACGCAAAGAGATTACAAATTGATAATTTGCTGCCAAGCAGGTTCAAAGGCAACAAGCATGACACACTACAAACATGACAGTAAGAACTCCCTCAAACATTAAAACTTTGTACAAATCCAAACAACTGGTTCCCATATATACATGATTTCAGCATCTAAACTTTGTTTCCAAACACATAAAAACATCTGTTCAGTTCTAATAAGATTGAAAAAATTTTAGTACAAATAAAAGCTTAATGAGAGGATGGAAACAGCAAATTTCTTCTTCAATGTGTTAATGAAAATATTGTGACTGTCATAAACAATAAATTTTCAAATGCTTTCCACTAAAATAATCACAAAACGTTTACTGAAGATCTTCGTTCAACTTGCGGTCTTGTGGGTTTCAAAGTTACTAGGAATAGGATGTTTGTAATGATCTTGGAGTAAAACCTACATACCAGTATACCTCCATTGATGTTTCTCACCGGTAGCAGCATTTCCCAGTGGGTCGGATGCCATCTAAACAGGGGATTAAGCAGTTGTGTATAGTAGGAGCATTAATAATGGCTATTTGCCTCATATTTTTTCCTTCATCATCCAGGTTCACTTGAATTTACTATTTGGAGCCCTCGAAAACATTACAATCCATATGTATATTCTGTGATCAGAGTCAAAATATGAAAGCTTTAAAAAATAATAATAATAATCACACAAAGCGTGCACCTTAAAAAAATTAAACTTCACCCCTCTTACAAACTAAAAATGAGAAAGATATGTATAATCACCTGGAAGTAGATCTATTGTGGTGGATGGAGGTCGATTCAACTGGTATTTCGAGGCATGAAAACCAAGGGCGGAGAAACGAAACGCCAACTCAAACTACAGAGAAGATGAGAAACGGGAGAAGATGGAGCTTCGCTTAGGCTGAGAGAAACCTTAGAAGATGGAGTTGAGTTCGTATACAGTAGACCTATAGGACTACCGTGAATTTTATTCCTACTGTAGGGCGCTACAGTAACACTCTATAGTTGAGCTACAGTTTTTTTTTTTTTTTTTTTACGCACAGTCTTTTCAAAAAAAAATAATAAGACAGTAGATATCAAATTAATAGACTATAGATATCAGATCAAGAATATAAAAGAAATCATACAACAGAACTAAAATATATTTAATAAGGGAGATCACATCATGATTATATAGACATCAGATCAACAGACTATAGATATCAGATCAAGAATATAAAAGAAATCATACAATAGAACTAAAATATACTTAACAAGGGAGATCACATCATGATTATATAGACATCAGATCAGAGAATACTAGACATCAGATCAACAGACTATAGATATCAGATCCAAAATATAAAAAAAATCATACAATAGAACTAAAGCATACTTAACAAGGGAGATCACATCATGATTATATAGACATCAGATCAGAGAATACTAGACATCAGATCAACAGACTATAGATATCAGATCAAGAATATAAAAGAAATCATACAATAGAAGTAAATCATACTTAACAAGGGAGATCACATCATGATTATATAGACATCAGATCAGAGAACACTAGACATCAGATCAACAGACTATAGATATCAGATCAAGAATATAAAAGAAATAATACAATAGAACTAAAACATACTTAACAAGGAAGATCACATCATGATTATATAGACATCAGATCAACAGACTATAGATATCAGATCAAGAATATAAAAGAAATCATACAATAGAACTAAAACATACTTAACAAGGGATATCACATCATGATTATATAGACATCAGATCACAGAATACTAGACATCAGATCAACAGACTATAGATATCAGAACAATAATATAAAATAAATCATAAAATAGAACTAAAATATACTTAACAAGGTAGATCAAATCATGATTATATAGACATCAGATAACAAAATAGTAGACATCAAATCAACAGACTATAGTTATCAGATCAAGAATATAAAAAGAAATCATATCATACAACAAAAACGTCCATAATATGCATCATAATATCTAAAATTATTTAATTATAATACAAATAAAATGATAATTTAAAAATATTTTTTTATAAAATTCAAAAACATTAAAAAAATACTGAATTGATTAGAAAAATGGACTGAAAAAAGTCTCAAGGAGGAAGGCAAAAAAATAAAATAAAAAAATAACCAAAAAATAACAAAAGAAAGGAAGACACTGTAGCGCGCAACTGTAGCGCACTACAGTAGGAGTAAACTTGCATGGTGGTCCTATAGGACCACCATATAAATTACCGTGTTGGGTTGGATGAGAAAATATTGGGTTAGTTAAAATAATAAAATATTTATTTATTATACAATATATATTAAATAATATAATAAGCGCGGATTCATTATCTATTTAATATATTAATTCACGTTAGATATTAAAATAAATTTTAATTATAGACAATTAAAATCATGAATAAATAGTCTATACATTATAAAATGTTAAAATTATCTATTTTAAAATATTAAAATTATCATGATATAGTCAGTATGCTAGTAGATTTTCAATCAATCTTGTATGATATTGTGGATATTTTTGCGTCATCACCACAATATAATTTCTTGAAATTAGTCGTTCTTTTATTACATTTATGCATGCTATTGCCATACTTAATGGTTCTATTGAATAAATATACCACGAGTTTGCAGCATGTTGTTTAAAAAATATACAGTTATACTCGAAGAAATTATTCATTGTTCGCGAATTGATTAAAAAAATATTTTAACATCAATAAGAGAACACGAGTACAAGACGCTTAAAATTATGGTGAAACAAAGTATCCATAAAAAAAGACTGAAAAATCCGAAACTTTTTACTCCAATATGAATTATTTAGTAACAAAATTTGAATTCTAATGCCATTTTGACAATGCGAATGGCCATTATTTCCAATTCAATGCATCTTATGATCATCTCAAAAATGAGAAAGTTTTAAAGTTTTTAAAGGTTGTAATCTTGGTAATAACAAAACGAACTGAGTAACGTTCCATTAGTTATGAACATAATTTACATAATACTACATAAAATATTACTATTATTTTGGGACGGGAAGTATTGTCATATTATCAAACATCGTTGCTTCTATTAATCCGGAAGTTCAATAAATAGCATTGCAGTATTTTATCAAACATTAGACACCTTAATAGTACTAAACTAGATCATGAGCCCGTGCATCGCACGGAGACCTATAGTAACGATCTAAATATTTGTAAAAATGTAATAACAATTTATACGTTATTATTATTTATTTCAATAAATAATATTTCATATGAATTTTAAATAAATGTCATTGTTTTGAAAATAAATTTTTTTAGAGAGTTTTAAAAATAATTTGTACATAAATTTTTAGTAAATGATTATATTAATAATTTATTTGTGAGTATTAGTATTATTATAGAATAGAAATTCTTATATAATGGACATCATTTTCTGGGTTCCACGAAAAATCTAAGTATCAACTCGCCACATTATAGATCATGGACACACTTATAACAAAAAAAAAAAAAAAATGTCCGTAGAATCCGATTCAAAGAGACATAAGCAAATGAAAAAAAAAAAAAGAAAAAGAAAAACAAGGATAGCACTTATAAACTAATATTTGTATCATTTTTTTGTTTGCATTTTACATCTATTTTTGCTCTTTCTCTAAGACAATCTTCATATTCTCAATCCAGATCTTACATTTTTTAAGATATTATATTCAAAATCTAAAATATTTTCGCATCTTTAGTGAATTTTCTTTAATGCTAAACAGAAGACTGTAATGAAATATTAGCATTATTATTTCACTAAGTAAAAAATGGCCAATAGTTCAGACAAAATTTCGGATACTCAATATTATCTCTGACAGGATGAATACTGCTGCAGAAGGCAACTGATAATCTTAAAAATGCCTAAACTCTGGGTAGTTTAGCAATGTTGCTTCAGAAGCGAGCAGTGATTTGGGCAAACAGAGCCTTGAAATCCATTATGGGAGTGCATGTCCCCTCAGGCTTTGAGGCCAGATCAAATGCTTTGTTCTTCGCATCCTCGAAATGCAAAGCATGTTGCACAAATTCATGATTGTGTAAGGAGATGCACAGAGGCAAAGACAAAGAAGCTGTTGCAGGTTAAACCCAATGGAGGAACACAAGTAATTACCTGAATGTTGACTTCTGTAACGTCGGCGCTGGCAATGGTTCTTGTTTCTATCTGAAGTAGCTCGTCGTCCTTAACTCTCTGACGCCACCTTCTTTATCTTATAAGCCCCCAGCTCTTTCTCAGCCAAATGAGATGCAACTGAGGTTAGAGATAAATCGAGCATTGAATAGATAACTAAGAATGATTTATTAAGCTGCAAAGAACAGTATTGTTGTGTTTTTGCTATCGTTTTTGTTCAATTACCTTTCCAAGTATGTTGTATTTTAAGATTCATGAATGAAGGGATGCATCAAACACTCTTCACAAGTTTTGATTGCTACCATAAATATACAGTAAGCATTGATGACAGTTCACCAATTCTCAAATGCTGTTTATTTCACAACTTAAAATATGAGATTTTATCAAGAAAAGAGGCACACTTGATAATAGTGTATGGGATACCAGAATCTGCTAAGTATTGCTCAGCTTTTCTCTTCCAAATCTGTAAGAATTCATCATTTTACCAATTAGTTTACTCTGCTAAATAGTTTCCAATAAGAAGATGCATACACTCTGATATTGAACAGATTTCCCCAAAACTTAGCTAGTTCAGCATATAATTGCAAGGAAAATTCGCCAAAAGGTGTTCGATTTGAACCTATAAACCACCCTAGGATTGTTTAAAGCAAGATAATAAGAAGGACCCCTTGAATCTTCACTCATCACTCAAATAAATAAGAGAGACAAAAGCAATGAACACAAACCACATAAACCAAAAGATTTCATTACAGGATAACAACATGTGCAGATGGGGAAAATGAATCAAGAGGATACGAACCAGAATGTTAAGATGCGCAGCAGGTCAACTACTATAAATTCTGAAGTACTTCTTTATACACTACATTTGTTGTTGTGTTCGATAGTTGACTATCCTTTTCACAAATGAGAACCTTCAATCCTTCTCTTGATTTAACCCTAGATATGACAACGTAGAGTTGTCTATGAGTAAAAACTGGTTTTTGTAAAAATAACAAAACATGAGAGAGTGATTGTCCTTGACTCTTATTAATTATCATAGCGAATTAAACAACCACTAAAAATCATTTTCTTTGCAACTTAAAGGGAAATATTATATTAGAAGGTGTTAACAACATCCGAGGTATGAATACGGCCTTGCCAATGTTACTGCCTGAAATAATTTTAGCTTCAATGACATAATTTCCCAATCTAGAAACTCGTAGTCAAGTACCATTCCACAAGGCAAAATGTTGATCAAAATTTATAAGCAGCATAATGAGAATTCCAACCTTTAACACAAGCTTGTGATTAGGTAAACCAGAGGTTGAAATATTGTTTAGGAATTCAGGAGATTATAGAGCTTCATTACAATCCATTTCCTTTTCTGATTTGCAAATAGAATCAGAACTGAGATATACCTTTTCCTTCCCCAGTTGAAACCAAGTAATCATTTAACTTTTCAACAACATCATTGGTGGGAGAAAGGATTGCTCTTTTCTGGAAGTATCCCGGAGACCATAAGTTCTCAACAATGGAAGGATAAGTACAATCAACTATTGATTGGATAAGATGATCGGATTCCTGTATGAGAATGTCATCAAGAATTTCAATAAGAGTTTCTCTATCATTAGGCTCACCTACAGAACCATCTCCAAGATTCAAAATCCATTCAGCAAACTTTTTTGTCTCATACGATTCTACATATTCAGATCCTTTAAGTCTCATATTTGTTGTCAATCTGAGAACTTTACAGTAATTCCACAAGTAAGAAGAATTTAAAGCAGAACATACAATATCTTGTCTACTTCCTCTGGGGACAACAGGAAGAATCTGTCAAAAATAACCTCCAAACGCAACAACTTTACCACCAAAAGGTTGTTCAAGACTCCATGGATTAGAAGATCGAAGTGAAGGAAAACAGAACAAGCCCGGGCTAAATCGAAAACCTCACTTTCGTGCAATGCATTCCAGAATCGGAAGCTTTCGACCAAGCTCAGGCTCAAATTCATTTACCCACGAACGGATCTTGGCTTATACTTATTTAATTTATTAAAACGACATCTAACGCACAAAGATCACACCTTTAATTAAAAGCGGAAGGATTAAAGGTTATACCTTTGTAGCGAAGTCCAATGCAATAAGAAAAATCCAATCTTTATGCGAATTCACAAGAAATCCAAAAGATAACTCCGAAAAAACTTGAATATTGCGTGGGCAATAATCTATCGAAGTCTGCTACCAAAGCCCACGAGAAACCCATGAACAGTATCGATGAACAGTACCCCCTGAACAGTAATTCCAACAGTGGGCAACTCCAAAAATCGATGGGCTATCTAAAAGTTTAAACTTTCAAGCTTAATTTAAATCGAGAAGTGAGAATCCAAGTTCGTTTTTGAAAGAAAACTCGAAAGGGAAGAGAGTTTCTCTCTTGAACTTGCTCACTCTAAGGAAGACATAAATGTCTTGCAAGATTTTCTTAAGTTTCTTTGGCCTTAAACTTTCTATTTATAGGAGCTCTAATGGAGACCTAATGGGCTCTCGAGTTGGGCCTTTTAATTTGACTTTCGTTGACCATTTAATCTTTCTCGACTAATCAACTCCAATCGACCCATTCGAATTAATTCCTTAACCCACTTCGTTAATTTAATTTAATCGAACCCTTAGAATTAATTAATTCAAATAGAATTAATTTCTTAATTCACTTTTTCGATTAAATATTAATTAAACCATTAGGATTAATTATTTCACCTTGTCGATTAGTCAAATGCATAATTAGTCGTACCACTATCGGACTAATTATGGAACTACCGCTCGAAAATGACTTTATATCGCGCCATTATATTTTTTTCTATCTCCCCACATTAAAGATCTAGCGCTCGTCGGTTTATAAATTTACTGATAAACTAATTCACCAACTTCTTGGTATCCGAGATTAGTACCACTCGACCTTTTATTATACCGGACATAAAATCCACCGGCCGGGTTTAGTATAATAGACATTACGAGCTCATCTCGGGAGCACCATGAACCCGACGAACCGGTACGTGGATTTCTCTGACTAGCAACGGCACGTAAGAAGCTAAACACCGCATATACAACCTACCGAGGTATAGGCCTCAATTGACCGCACTCTTTGGCAAATCAAAGCATACGATATCCAACTCTCACGTCCGTCCCAATCTCGGGATTGAGAGACTGAATAGTAGGACCGAATTGACTACGCCGATCAGTATAAGTTAATTCTATCCAAACTGGTCATGCTCAATATGCCCTGAGCATATGCGTGTGATTTAAACTAGTCTAGATAAACTAATTACCAAACCACACGATAACCTATACCGATAGTATGTTCAGGCTATCTCAGTTACGAGTATACCTTTTATATATCAATACTTTAACCAATAACGGTATCTACTGTGTCTTTCCACACCTCGTTATCTAGTTCTATGATATAATGGAACAATTTAATATCGAAACAAAATGATATGTCATCTATGGATATTAGTTTTTGATACAAGTGAAGGAAAACTGAACAAGCCCTGGCTAAATCGAAAACCTCACTTTCGTACAATGCATTCCAGAATCGGAAGCTTTCGACCAAGCTCAGGCTCAAATTAGTTTACCCATGAACGGATCTAGGCTTATACTTATTTAATTTATTAATCGGGACACAAAAAATTAAATCTTTAATAAAAGCGAAATTTAAAGATTCTACCTTTTGTAGCGAAGTCCCTTGCCTAAAGAAAAATCCAATCTTTGTTGAAATTCCAATAGAAATCCAATAGATATCTCCGTAGAAACTTCGAATATTGCGTGGGCAATAATCTATCGAAGTCTACTTGCTTAGCCCACAAGGAAATCTCTCTAAAACTGGACTCAAACAAACCAAAAACTGATCACAAAACTCAACCCACAAAAATCCTACTGCTGCTGCCCAAAAAAGCTACTGCCTTTAAATATAATCACCACTCTGACAGCAGTAATTCGAACTGCCCAGTCGTGATATAGACAGCCCAAGCTTCGGATCACCAAGAAGAGATCAACGAAGCCCAGGCCGAATCAAACACACTGGACAGTAGCAAAAAAATGCCGCCAGAAAACCCTGAAAAAATCCTGCAGAAAACCCGGCTGGAGTTTGAAGAACTAGGCAGCAGTTTTGCGGTGGATTAAACCGAAAATCTGGGCAGAATAATACCCAAATATAAAGCTGTGATCTTTGGTTAGAATCCAGTCAAGAGCAAGTGAGAAATCTGGTTTGTTTTTGAGAAAGAATTCTTGAAGAAAAATAATTCTCTCTCTTAAACCTTCTCACTCAAGAAAGCAAGAATGAAATGTCTTGCAAGACTTCCTTAGGTTTTCTTGGGCTTCAAGTCAATTGGAGACCTAATGGGCTCTCGAGTTAGGCCTTTTAATTTGACTTTCGTTGACCGCTAAATCTTCCCGACTAATCAACTCCAATCGACCCATTTAAATTAATTTATTTAATCCACTTTGTTAATTTAATTTAATCAAAACCTTAGAATTAATTAATTCAAAATAGAATTAATTTCTAAATTCACTTTGTCGATTAAATATTAATTAAACCTTTTGGATTAATTAATTTACCTTGTCGATTAGTCAAATGCATAATCGGTCGTACCACTAACGGACCAATTATGGAACTACCGCTCGAAAATGACTTTACATCGCACCATTATATTTTATTCTATCTCCCCACATTAAAGATCTAGCGCTCGTCGATTTATCAATTTACTGACAAATTAATTCACCGACTTCTTGGTTTCCGAGATTAGTACCTTTCGTCCTTTTATTATACCGAACATAAAGTTCACCGGCCGGGTTTAGTATAATATACTTTATGAGCTCATCTCGGGAGCACCATCAACCCGGTGAACCGGTACGTGGATTCCTCCGACTAGCAACGGCACGTAAGAAGCTAAACACCGCATACCCAACCTACCGAGGTATAGGCCTCAATCGACCGCACTATTTGGCAAATCAAAGCATACAATATCCAACCCTCACGCCCATCCCAATCTCGGGATTGAGAGACAGAATACTAGGACCGAATTGACTACGCCGATCAGTATAAGTCAATTCTATCCAAACTGGTCGTGCTCAATATGCCCCGGGCATATCCGTGTAATTTAAACTAGTTTAGATAAACTAATTTCCAAACCACACAATAACCTGTACCGATAGTATGTTCAGACTATCTCAGTTATGAGCATACTTTTTATATATCAATACTTTAACCAATAACGGTATCTACTGTGTCTGTCCACACCCCATTATCTAGTTATATGATATAAAGGAACAAATTTATACCGAAACAAAATGATATGTCAACTGTGGATATTAGTTTTTGATACAAGCCATAGCTTTTCTGTATCAAAACTAACAATCTCCCACTAATACTCAAAGTTATGCTAAGAAGTACAAAAACTGTCCAACCCGCTATTACACTGTTGTCATAATGAAATCTCCAGAACACCTTTAAGCTCACTCACATGGCTCTCTCAAGAATCTGACTCCCATGCCCTCCACATGTCTCTCAAAGACCTTTTGGGTCAATGGCTTGGTAAGGATCTGCAAGGTTGTCATCTGAAGCTATCTTGGCCACGATCACGTCTTCCCTCTTTACGATCTCTCGTATCAGGTGACACTTGCACTCTATGTGTTTACTCGCCTTATGGGCTCATGGTTCCCTCGAGTTAGCAACTGCACCATTGTTATCACAATAAACTGTGATAGACCTAGGCAACTCGGGAACCACATATAAGTCCATCAGGAAGCTCCTGAGCCATACAGCCTCTTTCGCTGCCTCTGAAGCGGCAACGTACTCAGCCTCCATGGTGGAGTCCACCACGTATTTCTGCTTGACACTCCTCCATACTATGGCCCCACCTCCTAGAGTAAACACAAACCCAGAGGTAGACTTACTCTTGTCCAAATCACCTTGAAAGTCCGAATCTGTGTAACCCAATGGTACAAGCTCCTGCGCTCTATAAACTAGAACATAATCTCTCGTCCTGCATAAGTACTTGAGAATGCATTTTACTGCCTCCCAGTGAGCCTTCCCATGGTTACTCTGATATCTGCTAACCATGCCAACGGCTAAGCAAATATCAGGCCTCGTGCACAACATAGCATACATGAGGCTACCCAATGCAGAAGCATAGGGTACCTCCTTCATGGCATCTATCTCCTTAGCAGTCTTAGGACACTGCTCCTTAGATAAATGCACTCCATGCCTGAAAGGTAGTGAACCCTTCATGGAGTTCTGCATGTTAAAATGGGCCAGAATCGTGTCTATGTAGGATGCCTGAGAGAGAGTCAGAGAACGTCTCCTACGATCTCGAATAATCTTAATCCCAAGGATATGTCCAGCCTCTCCCAAATCCTTCATATCGAATTGCCTGGACAGCCATGCCTTTACGTCTGACAACACCTTCTTACTGTTGCCAATAAGAAGAATATCATCTACGTAAAGTACGAGGAACACCACCATATCACCATCATGCCTGCGATAAACACACTGCTCATCCGGAGACTGAGTGAATCCATAGGACTGGATAACCTCATCAAAATGGATGTTCCAAGATCTGGATGCTTGCTTAAGTCCATAAATGGACCTCCTAAGCCTACATACCTTGTGCTCTTGGCCCTTAACAATGAAGCCCTCTGGTTGCTGCATAAAGATGGTCTCCTCAAGACTTCCATTAAGGAAAGCTATCTTGATGTTCATCTGCCAAATCTCATAATCCATATGAGCAGCTATGGCCAAGAGAATCCGGATGGACTTAAGCATAGCTACTGGGGAAAAAGTCTCCTCATAATCGATCCCTTCTTTCTGAGTATACCCCTTCGCCACAAGCCTAGCCTTGAAGGTCTAAACCCTCCCGTCAGATTCTCTCTTTCACTTGTAAACCTATTTGTACCCAATAGGCCTAAACCCATCAGGAAGGTCTACCAGCTCCCAGACTTGATTTGAGTCCATAGAACCCATCTCAGCAATCATCGCTCTCTGCCAAGAATCTGCATCTTTATCTTGGAGAGCCTCATTGTAGTTAACTGGGTCTGGTTCATGAGCGCCAGGGATAAAGTCCGAAGACTCACCCAAACCCATGTACCTCTCGGGCTGTCTCACAACCCTCCCACTACGACGAGGCGCAGCCTGTGCAAGAGCATCATCTGTGATAGTGTGTGCAGTCTCTTGTGGTGTGTTTTCCTGTATGTGTGTATCTGGAATAATGGACTGACTTCTACGCTCTTCCAATACTACCTTACTGCTTGACTTGTGATCTAAAATATAGTCATCCTCAAGAAATCTGGCATTGGTGCTGATCACCACCTTCTGATCCTGAGGACTATAAAATAAACCACCTCTCGTTCCTTTGGGGTAGGCTATAAAAAGCATAGCCTTGGATCTCGCCTCTAACTTGCCTGCATCTGCCTCGAGCACATGTGCTGGACAACCCCATATTCTGAGATGTCTCAGACTAGGCTTTCGCCCATTCCACAACTGTGATGAGGTCGAAGGCA
Organism: Knoxia roxburghii; assembly: GCA_030378225.1. Lineage (NCBI taxonomy): Eukaryota > Viridiplantae > Streptophyta > Magnoliopsida > Gentianales > Rubiaceae > Knoxia > Knoxia roxburghii. The sequence continues at coordinate 33,608,191 of CM059420.1, read as the reverse complement.
CAGACTTAGATGGTACAAGGTTGAGGATAAAACATGTTGTCTCCAAGGCACATCCCCAAAATGAGATAGGCAACTCACTGTAACTCATCATCGATCTAACCATCTCCATAAGAGTCATGTTCCTCCTCTCTGCTACACCATTCTGCTGGGGTGTGCCACGTGCAGACAACTGGGTCTGAATACCCTTCTCCAACAAATAGGATCTAAATTCACTAGAGAGGTATTCGCCACCGCGATCAGACCACAGTGACTTGATACTCTTACCCAGATGGTTCTCCACCTCAGTCTTGAATTCTCTAAACTTGCCAAAGCATTCCGACTTGTGGCGCATCAGGTATATGTATCCATATCTAGAGTAATCATCCGTGAAAGTCACGAAATACTCATAACCACCTCTAGCCTGAACTGACATAGGCCCACACACGTCAGAATGACTCAGCTCTAAAACCTCCTTGGCCCTATACCCCTTTGCCTTAAAAGGCCTCTTGGTCATTTTACCCTCCAAGCAGGACTCACAGGTCGAATAGCTGTCAATATCTAGTAAGTCCAAAGACCCATTCTTGACCAACTTTGAATCCTACTAAGGTTGATGTGACCGAGTCTCAGGTGCCAAAGATAAGTCTGATTCAAAGGGGAAGACTCTTTTCTCTTATTATGATTCAGTGATGAGTTACTAGTTTCTGTGTTTTGCATTACTGGGAAGTATGTCTTAATTAAAAATAAATTGTCAACCAATGTACCGGAACATATAAGTTTCTGGCCTTTTCTAATAAATATAGATCTATAAAAAAAACACACTTATAACCATCCAAAACAAGTTTAGAAACTGAAAGTAAGTTCTTGCGAAAACTGGGTACATAAAGACAATCTCTCAACAATAAAGTAGAGTCTGAAAAATAAAGACATAAAACTCCCACTGCAGCAACAGAAACTCTGGTAGTATCCCCAAGGTAGACCTGCAACTCTCCTTCTCAAAGCAGCCGGGTCACTTGGAATCCCTGCAAAGAATTACAAACATGATCAGTGGCTCCTGAATCCACACACTAAGTATCTGTGGGAATCACCGCTTAACACGTCTCAGTGACTAGGGAAAATTTACACGTACCTCGAGGCTTTGGACAGTTCTTCTTCCAATGTCCCACTTTGCCACATCTAAAGCATTTGCCTTTCGGCTTCTGCTTCTTGGCAATGCCCGCCTTGGGTCCATGATTGGCTCCTGCTTTCTGGCCTCTCTTCCTCTTTTGCTTCATGGCTTTGGGCCCAGCAGAGGAACCTGAGGGACCAACAGTAGCTAAGGCTTGCTTTTTCTTAGCGAATAGGCTCTCAGCAGACACCAATGCAGTCATGAGCTCAAAAAGTGAATATGAGAGATTCCCCATATTATAGTTCAATCGAAACTGCTCAAAACTGGGAGGCAAGCTCTGAAGGATGATATCGACCTGGGTTTCCCCATCAATCTCACATCCCAATACCTCAATTTCATTGATGCAACCAATCATGTCCAGCACGTGATCTCTTACTGAAGTGCCCTCAGCCATCTTAGCATTCATGAGTTTCCTCATAGCTGACTGCTTGGCTGCCCTGCCCTGATGTCCAAACATCTCCCTGAGTTTGAGCATCATATCGTAGGCTGAGGTCATCTGCTGATGCTGGTGCTGCAATACACTCGACATAGAAGCCAAGATGTAGCACCTGGTCATCTCATCAGCCTTCTGCCACCTCGTATATGGCTCTCGCTGCTCAGGGGTGGCATCATCGCTGGGCTTAGGGGGACACTCCTCAGTAAGCACGTACTTGTAACCCTCAGCAGTAAGGACAATGTCCAGGTTACGTTTCCAGTCAATATAGTTTGGACCGGTGAGTTTGTTTTGGTTCAAAATGATAGCTAGCGGGTTGAACGATATATCAACTGAAAAATAAACATTTCAAGTTTCAGTATACTTTTTCAAAAATATTGAAAATCCTCAAAAAACAAATATAATCTTCTACCGAAAACTCTCACACCGGGATTAACGCATGTCACGATAGGTGAACATCTACGCTAACTCACATTCGATCGAGAAGAACCAAAGTTTATTAATTTCATTATCTGACCAACGATCTTATGATCAATGAAATTAATAGTCGATAATTTTAGCCGTACTTGAAAATAGTGTAACCTCGATCGGAGGGATACTAAAAACGGTACACTAAGTGTATGCAATTACGTGACTTCTAAGTTTGTTACTTAGGATACTAATGCGCCTCGGATGGCGAGGGTGTCGCAACTTTCTCCAATTAAACTCACTATAGTCATCCCTTTAGAAATTCATTCCGGTGATATCCGTGGTTGAAAACTCATCCGATAGGGAGGAAGGTCTAAACCAGCACGCAAGTTTAACCACATCACCAATGAACCCGTAATGGAGGCCACGGGGATATTAACCAACCCGCTCCCACTTAGATTTTTAAGCTTGAGGATTTTTACGTTTTAACATGCAATATCTTAACTATGGATATTCGCACCAATAAAACCGTTGGAGTTTTAATATGCGAATAATCTACCTTAGTTAATTGCACATTACCTTTTAAAAAACATTTTGGTTTGGTTTTCGTTCATGCAAAATAAAATGAAAATCACACAATCAACGAAAAGACATAAATACTGGAAATTAAAATTAAATAAAATTTCTCGACTATTATGGCATTCTCTATCGTTGATTCCTTGACGCCTCGGTGACACGTCCCGTCATGTCGCTCCCACTCGTTATTTGGATTTCTCTCAATTCACCCGGGTTTTCTCAGTTTTCTACGTAATTAGGAATCACCCAAAATTACGATAAACCAAAACCCGCGAATATAAGTTACCCAAAATAACGTCTTCGTCATAGTATATAAATTCCTATATACAAAGGCGTTTTTTTAGGAATTTAAAGACGACATGATTAGATTAAATCCTACTACAAGATTTTTCTAATCCTACACAGCTTCCAGCTCGTGGTTATTACTATTACAGAAATTTCCATTCAAAAAATAAAACAAGCCCGGACATGTCCCAGGGTTTATGAATGAAAATTAAATTTCTACCATAATAGCCGGGAAACCCATAACCACCTGTTTAAGCATTTCGACAAAAATAATAATGCCAAACTAAAGCCGTGTAATAAATCAAACAAGTATAAGACCGAAACCAACGCTCTGATACCAATTTGAAGGAAAACTGAACAAGCCCGGGCTAAATCGAAAACCTCACTTTCGTGCATTGCATTCCAGAATTGGAAGCTTTCGACCAAGCTCAGGCTCAAATTTGTTTACCCATGAACGGATCTAGGCTTATACTTATTTAATTTATTAATCGGGACACAAAAAATTAAATCTTTAATAAAAGCGGAATTTAAAGATTCTACCTTTTGTAGCGAAGTCCCTTGCCTTAAGGAAAATCCAATCTTTGTTGCGATTCCAATAGAAATTCAATAGATATCTCCGTAGAAACTTCGAATATTGCGTGGGCAATAATCTATCGAAGTCTACTTTCTTAGCCCACAAGGAAATCTCTCTAAAACTGGACTCAAACAAACCAAAAACTGATCACAAAACTCAACCCACAAAAATCCTGCTGCTGCTGCCCAAAAAAGCTACTACCTTTAAATATAATCACCACTCCGACAGCAGTAATTCGAGCTGCCCAGTCGTGATCTAGACAGCCCAAGCTTCGGATCACCAAGAAGAGATCAACAAAGCCCAGGCCGAATCAAACGCACTGGACAACGGCAAAAAACTACCGCCAGAAAACCCTGAAAAATCCTGCAGAAAACCCGGCTGGAGTTTGAAGAACTGGGCAGCAGTTTTGTGGTGGATTGAACCAAAAATCTGGGCAGAATAATACCCAAATATAAAGCAATGATCTTTGGTTAGAATCCAGTCAAGAGCAAGTGAGAAATCTGGTTTGTTTTTGAGAAAGAATTCTTGAAGAAAGAAAATTCTCTCTCTTAAACCTTCTCACTCAAGAAAGCAAGAATGAAATGTCTTCCAAGACTTCCTTAGGTTTTCTTGGGCTTCAAGTCTTTTATTTATAGGAGCTCAATTGGAGACCTAATGGGCTCTCGAGTTAGGCCTTTTATTTGACTTTCGTTGACCACTAAGTCTTCCCGACTAATCAACTCCAATCGACCCATTTAAATTAATTTATTTAATCCACTTTGTTAATTTAATTTAATCAAACCCTTATAATTAATTAATTTCTAAATTCACTTTGTTGATTAAATATTAATTAAACCTTTTGGATTAATTAATTTACCTTGTCGATTAGTCAAATGCATAATCGGTCGTACCACTAACGGACCAATTATGGAACTACCGCTCGAAAACGACTTTACATCGCGCCATTATATTTTATTCTATCTCCCCACATTAAAGATCTAGCGCTCGTCGGTTTATCAATTTACTGACAAATTAATTCACCGACTTCTTGGTTTCTGAGATTAGTACCACTCGTCCTTTTATTATACCGAACATAAAGTTCACCGGCCGGGTTTAGTATAATATACTTTACGAGCTCATCTCGGCAGCACCATCAACCCGGCAAACCAGTACGTGGATTCCTCCGACTAGCAACGGCAAGTAAGAAGCTAAACACTGCATATCAACCTACCGAGTTATAGGCCTGAATCGACCGCACTATTTGGCAAATCAAAGTATACAATATCCAACCCTCACGCCCGTCCCAATCTCGGGATTGAGAGACAGAATACTAGGACCGAATTGACTACGCCGATCAGTATAAGTCAATTTTATCCAAACTGGTCGTGCTTAATATGCCCCGGGCATATCCGTGTGATTTAAACTAGTTTAGATAAACTAATTTCCAAAGCACAGAATAACCTATACCGATAATATGTTCAGACTATCTCGGTTTGAGCATACTTTTTATATATCAATACTTTAACCAATAACGGCATCTACTGTGTCTGTCCACACCCCGTTATCTAGTTCTATGATATAAAGGAACAAATTTATACAGAAACAAAATGATATGTCAACTGTGAATATTAGTTTTTGATCCAAGCCATAGCTTTTCTGTATTCAAAACTAACAACAAGCCATGGCTTTTCTGTATTCAAAGCTAACAATCTCCCACTAATACTCAAAGCTATGCTAAAAAGTATAAAAACTGTCCAACCCGCTATTACACTGCTGTCATAGTGAAATCTCCAGAACGCCTTTAAGCTCACTCACATGGCTCCCTCAAGAATCTGACTCCCATGCCCTCCACATGTCTCTCAAAGACCTTTGGGGTCAATGGCTTGGTGAAAAGATCTGCAAGGTTGTCATCTGATGCTATCTTGGCCACGATCACGTCTCCCCTCTTTACGATCTCTCGTATCAGGTGAAACTTGTGCTCTATGTGTTTACTCGCCTTATGGGCTCGTGGTTCCCTCGAGTTTGCAACTGGACCATTGTTATCACTGTAGACTGTGATAGACCTAGGCAACTCAGGACGCTCCGGAGCCATACAGCCTCTTTCGCTGCCTCTGAAGCGGCAACGTACTCAGCCTCCATGGTGGAGTCCGCCACGCATTTCTGCTTGACACTCCGCCAAACTATGGATCCACCTCCTAGAGTAAACACAAACATAGAGGTAGACTTACTCTTGTCAAAATCACCTTGAAAGTCTGAATCTGTGTAACCCAATGGTACAAGCTCCTACACTCTACAAACTAGGACATAATCTCTCGTCCTGCGCAAGTACTTAAGAATGAATTTTACTGCCTCCCAGTGAGCCTTCCTAGGGTTACTCTGATATCTGCTAACCATGCCAACGGCAAAGCAAATATCAGGCCTCGTACACAATATAGCATACATGAGGCTACCCACTGCAGAAGCATAGGGTACCGCCTTCATGGTATCTATTGTTGGAGTAGAATACATAAGCTATGCTTGTATTGTACAGTTTCTCAGTTTAATATATCGATTTGTATTTCAGTCATATCTTGTTGTGCATTAATCGTCCATTTATATTATGTAAGTAGATGATGAGGTGTCTGGTGCGACACAGTAGATCTCATCATTGGTTGAAAGACATAATATATAAATGAGGTTCGTAACCGAGACAGCTTTGGACAAACTGTCGGTCTAGGTTATTATGTGATTCAGATAATTAGTTTGTCTAAACTAATTGAATCATATAGATATACCCGGGGCATATTGAACTTGACTCTTAGGAATGATTTGTCTTGTACTGATTTAATAGACAAATCGATCCTTGTATTCTATCTCTAAATCCCTAGACTCGAGTGGGCATGAGGATTAGACATAGTGTACTTTGATCTGCCAATGGGTGAGGTCAAATGTGGCCAATAGTCTCGGTGGGTTGGGTGCGCGTGTTTAGTTACTTGGTGTGCTACTGCTGGTCGAAAGGAAACCATGTACCGGTGTGTCCGGGGTGATGGTGCTCCCGAGATGAGCTCGAAATGTTTATTATACTAAACCCGGCCAGTGGACTTATGTCCGGTATAGTAAAAAGGTCGAGTGGTACTAGTCTCGGAATATTAAGAAGTTGATGAATTAATTTATCAGTAAATTAATGAATTAACGAGCACTATATCTTTGATGTGGGGAGATTATGAATATAATTTAATTAAGTTGTTCCGGAAGCAATTCTGGTGTAGATTGGTAGTGCCATAATTAATCCGTTAGTGGTACGATTAATTATGTACTAGGTTATTGACAAAGGTAGATTTAATTAATTGAGAAATTAATTAATCCTTGTGTCAGTTGGTTGTGAATCATCCCAGGAACTGGTTTGGGATAAGTGAATCCCTGTGTCAGTTGGGAGTGATTCATCCCAGGAACTGGATTGGGATAAGTGAATCCCTGTGACAGTTGGGAGTGTATCAGTCCAGGAACAGGATTGAAGGAAACAGAATCTGTATCAGTCCAGGAACATGATTGAAGGAAAACAGAAACCCAGTAGGAAGACCAATCCTAAACCAACTTGGAGTCTCTCTTGTAACTCTATAAATAGACAAGGGATCAGTCATTCAGAAGACAACAATAACACAATTAATCCACAGGATTTCTAGAGAGAAAAAATTCTAGAGAGAGAAAACGTTTCTCTCTCCAAGTCGAATTTTCAAGAAAGTGTGCAGCTGGTTTTTGGGTTTCTAGTGGCTGAAATTTTGGCCTTGGTCTATACCAGCTGCGCGTAGCTTTCTCTCTCTGTTGGCGGTGCGTTTATAGTACGTGCCAGGTGCTGCGGGGCTAGAGTTTTCCAGCAGGTGGATTGTGGTGAGTTGCTGATCAATTGACTTCTAGATTGTTGCCCACACAACAAGAGGTCATAGTCTTTGAGGCATACAAGAGATTCACCAGGTGCACGCTTCAAAGGTATTATTCTATAGTTCGCTTTTATTAGAATTTTTTGTTGCGTGGTAAATCAAGCAAGTGCAAACCCAGATCCTACCCAAAATCCTTTCAATTGGTATCAGAGCCGGGTTTAGGGGGTTCTGTGCTTGTTCGATTTATTACATGGTTTTATTTGCAGGTGGTTTAGAATCCCGACTATTATGGTTACGTTTGTATGGGTTTTAATTAAACTCCGGGACATGTCCGGATTTAATTTTATTATGAATGTTTGTAATAGTATAACCACGTGCTGGAAGCCGTGTAGGATTAGATCAAATCTGTAGTAGGATTTTTTCTATGTAATTTCGATTATTTAATTTTCCTAGAATGCCTTGTAGTAGGAAAATTATTTTTTTTGTAATCGAAGGCGTTATGGTGGGCGACTTGGATTCGTGGGTTTTGGGTTATCATGAATTTGAAGAAACCCAGGAAAACCAAGAACGAATTGCAAGAAGACCAAATAACGTGGGAAAAAGCGAAGGAGGAGTTGGCGGAAGGAGGCGACGCCGGCAACGATTGCCGGCAGCAAAATCACCACCGGTAGCCATAGAAAGGCAGCAGCAGGCAGCAGCAGCGCGCAGCAGTCGCTGCACGCAGCAGCTGCTGCGCGCTGCTGCTGGGCGCGCAGGCCCGCGGGCGAGCACGGGGCGCTGGGCTGCGTGCGCTGGCCACGCCCGCTGGGCTGCGTGCGCTGGCAGCGCCCGCTGGGCCGCGCGTGCTGGACGCGTGCACAGTGCCGCGCGCACGGCCCGTGCAGGCTGTGCGCGCGGGCAGTGCGGCCCTCGGGCCGTGCTGCGGCCCGGGCGGCCCGTTCGGGCTGTTTTTGGCCCGTTTTTCCTCCAGTTTTCATTTTTTTTAAAATTCAAGACTCTCTCCATCGAGTGACGTGACGGGACACGAGATCAAGGCAGAATATGGAAGCAATTAAAACCATAATAGTCGGGGAATTTATTTTTTCGAATTTATTTCCCGTATTTATTGTTTTAATTTTTATGCTTTATTTTTATGCTGTATTTTAGATGCATGAATTAAAGCATGTCTGGTTTTATGGTTGCACATAACTTAGGTTAGTTAATTGCATGTTAAAACCGGAAAAACCCTCAATTTGGAAATCTAAGTGGGAGCGGGTTGTGTTATATCCCCATGGCCACCATTACGGGTTCATATGCGATGTGGGTGGGCTTGCGCGTTGGCATTAGGGCCTTCCTCCATTCGGATGAGTCCAGCCCCGAGATCGCTAGACTATGAGCTTCTAAGTAAGATGACTAGAGCGAGTTTAACTAGGAGAAATGCGACACCTTCTCCATCTGAGGCGCACTATCCTGAGGTAACAAACTCAGAAGTCACGTAATGGCACACACTTAGTGTATGATCTGTAGTATTCCTCCCGCGAGGTTACGCTGCTTACTTGTACGACTGAAAGCACCGACTATTAGCTACATTGATCAAAAGATCGTTGGTCAGATAGTGTAGTTAATGAACTTGGTTCTTCTCAAACGAATGTGGGTTAGCGTAAACGTCCACACTGCGTGGCTTGCGAGAATCCCGGTGGATGAGATGTTGGTGAATTAATATTATTGTTTTGAGGGAAATCAATAATTAATTGAATTTTCACGTTTTCGAAAATTCTAGCATATATAACTGAAACACTGTTTGTTTACTTTCCAGTTTAAATCGATATGGCATTCAATCCTTTAGCTGCTATTTTGAAAAACAACAATTTAACTGAAACTAATAATGTCGATGGAAGTCGTAACTTGGACATTGTCCTTAGGGCTGAGAGCGCTCTGTGAGAGATCGTGTCATTGACATGATTAGTAACATCAACAAGGTTGAGGTAGTGGGAGGCGAAATCGTTGGTGAAACCAAAGCCGATATTGTCCTCCAGAGCTTGCCTCAAAGCTATGAGCGGATTCGGTTGAACTACAACATAAGTAAGATGTTGTGGAGTTCATCCAAGCTCTTGGCAGAGTTGATGGCGGCTAAAAGTCTTCTTCAAGAGAAGAAGCGAGCTTTAGTCGCAGTCGAAGCTTTAGAATCTTCTTCTGAGCCTGAGGCTGGAAAGAAGAAGAGAAAGCTCGAGGGAGTAGCTAAAAAGGCACAAATTGTGCCTAAGCCAGATATTGCAAAGAAGAAGTCGAAAGACAAGTGCTTCAAGTGCAATAAGACGGAACATTGGAAAGCGGATTGTCCAAAGCTTATAAGTATGATAAATTATGCCTTAATTACTGAGACATGTTTAGCGGCGATTTCCACAGATACTTGGTGTGTGGATTCATGTGCCATTGACCATGTTTGTAATTCTTTGCAAGGGTTCCAAGTAACCCAGAAGCTTAGAGAAGGCGAATTGGATATCTACTTGGGCGACACTACAAGAGTGTCAGTAGAAGCAGTGGGAGTAGTTAAGTTGAATTTCGAAAGTTCTAGCTTGGAGTTAGTTAATTGTCTTTATGTACCGAGTTTTAGAAAGAACTTGATCTCGATTTCTAAACTCTTAAAGAACGGGTATAAGTTTATTTTTTCTGATGACTGTGTTGTTATTAGAAGAAATGGAAAACTTATTTGTTCTGGTTCATTGGCGGACAATTTGTTTGTGGTTAACTCTAACTCCCCTATTGTGCAAAACATAGAGATAGATAGCTCAGAATCTAACATTAATAAGAGAAAGAAACCTTCTGAAATGAATCAAACCTATCTTTGGCATCTCAGGCTAGGTCATATAAACCTTAGTAGGATTCAGAGGTTGGTCAATGATGGACCTTTGGGTTCATTAGATATTGACAGTTATGCAACCTGCGAATCTTGCTTGGAAGGTAAGATGACCAAGAGACCTTTTAAAGCAAAAGGCTATAGAGCTAAAGAAGTATTAGAGTTGATTCATTCTGACTTGTGTGGACCTATGACGGTCCAGGCACGAGGGGATATGAGTATTTCGTGATGTTCACGGATGACTACTCTAGGTACGGATACATTTACCTAATGCGCCACAAGTCTGAATGTTTTGACAAGTTCAAAGAGTTTCGGGCAGATGTGGAGAAGCATCATGGTAAGAGTATCAAGACACTGCGTTCAGATCGTGGTGCGGAGTACCTGTCCCATGAATTTCGAGATTACCTCACTGAGGTAGGAATTCAGTCTCAGTTGTCTGCACCTGGCTCGCCACAGCAGAATGGTGTAGCAGAAAGGAGGAACTGAACTCTTATGGAAATGATTAAGTCCATGATGAGCTATAGTGATTTGCCAAGTTCGTTCTGGGGATATGCCTTGGAAACGACAATGTATATTCTTAATCTTGTACCATCTAAAACCGTGCCTTCAAGCCCAGTAGAGTTGTGGAACGGGCGGAAGCCCAGTCTAAGACATCTCAGAATTTGGGGCTGCACAGCACATGTGCTTAAGGCAGATACGGCTAAGTTAGATGCAAGAATAGAATTAATGCTGTTTGTAGGATATCCTAGAGGGACGAAAGGTGGTCTATTCTATAGTCCTAAAGATCAGAAGGTGGTGGTAAGTACCAACGCTAGATTTTAGAAGAGGACTATGTCTTAGACCACAAGCCCAAGAGTAAGATAGTACTAGAAGAGCTTAGACGACAAACTACTAATCCTGATGCACCAGCGCAAGTAGATACACCACACACTGCACATGAGATCACAAATGATGCGCCTACACAGACGGTGCCTCGTCGTAGTGGGAGGGTTGTGAGACAGCCAGACAGGTTCATTGGCATGGGAAAGGCTTCAGACCTAGTCCCAGGTATGCCTGAACCTGACCCAGTTAACTATAATGAGGCGCTTCGAGATAAAGATGCAGAATCTTGGCGTAAGGCAATGATATCCGAGATGGGGTCAATAGACCACAATCAAGTCTGGGAGCTTGTGGACCTGCCTGATGGGTTTAAGCCCATTGGATGCAAGTGGGTCTACAAACGTAAGAGAGGACCTGACGGGAAGGTGGAAACCTTTAAAGCTAGGCTGGTGGCAAAGGGGTATACTCAGAAAGAGGGAATCGATTATGAGGAAACCTTCTCCCCGGTAGCCATGCTTAAGTCGATCCGGATTCTCTTGGCCATAGCTGCTCATATGGATTATGAGATTTGGCAGATGGATGTCAAGACAGCTTTCCTAAATGGAAGTCTTGAAGAAACCATCTTTATGCAGCAACCAGAGGGATTCATTGAAAAAGGCCAAGAGCATAAGGTTTGCAGGCTTAAGAGGTCTATTTATGGACTTAAGCAGGCATCCAGATCTTGGAACATCCGATTTGATGAAGTAATCCAGTCCTTTGGATTTACTCAGTGTCCGGATGAGCAATGTGTATATCGCAGACGTGATGGACACTCAGTGGTGTTTCTTGTGCTTTACGTAGATGACATTCTATTGATTGGCAACAACAAGAAAGTGTTATCAGACGTAAAGGCATGGCTGTCCAAGCAATTTGATATGAAGGACTTAGGGGAAGCGGGACATATCCTTGGGATCAAGATTATTCGAGATCGTAGGAAACGTTCACTAACGCTCTCCCAAGCTTCATACATAGTCACGATTCTGGCCCGTTTTAACATGCAGAACTCCAAGAAAGGTTTTCTACCTTTCAGGCATGGAGTGTTTCTATCTAAGGAACAATCTCCTAAGACTGTTGAGGAGATAGAGACCATGAAGACAGTTCCATATGCTTCGGCAGTAGGAAGTCTCATGTATGTCATGTTGTGTACAAGGCCTGATATCTGTTATGCCGTTGGCATGGTGAGCAGATATCAGAGTAACCCTGGGAAAGCTCATTGGGAGGCAGTAAAATACATTCTCAAGTATTTGCGCAGAACGAGGGACCAAGTTCTGGTCTATCAGGCGCCTGAGCGGGTACCCCGAGGTTACACAGATTCAGATTTCCAAGGCGACAGGGACAAGAGTAAGTCTACCTCAGGGTATGTGTTTACTCTAGGAGGTGGAGCCATAGTTTGGCGGAGTGTCAAGCAGAAATGCGTGGCGGACTCTACCATGGAGGCTGAGTTTGTTGCCGTATCAGAGGCAGCGAAAGAAGCAGTATGGCTCAAGAACTTCCTAGTGGACTTAGATGTGATTCCTGGTTTGCCAAGTCTATCACGGTTTATTGTGATAACAACGGTGCAGTAGCAAACTCGAAGAAACCACGAGCCCACAAGGCGAGTAAACATATACAGCACAAGTACCACCTGATACGAGACATCGTTAAGAGGGTAGACGTGGTCGTGGCTAAGATAGCATCAGGGGATAACCTTGCAGATCCGTTCACGAAAACATTGACTTCTAAAGTCTTTGAGGCTCACGTGAAGGGCATGGGGATCAGATGCTTAGGAGAGCCTTGACCGTTTTTCTAGATAGATAGCAGCAGATTGTATAGGATTGTATGTAGTTGTATACTTAAAGCACAGCTTAAGTATTAGTGGGATATTGTTGGAGTAGAATACATAAGCTATGCTTGTATTATACAGTTTCTCAGTTTAATATATCGATTTGTGTTTCAGTCATATCTTGTTGTGCATTAATCGTCCATTTATATTATGTAAGTAGATGATGAGGTGTCTGGTGCGACACAGTAGATCTCATCATTGGTTGAAAGACATAATATATAAATGAGGTTCGTAACCGAGACAGCTTTGGACAAACTGTCGGTCTAGGTTATTATGTGATTCAGATAATTAGTTTGTCTAAACTAATTGAATCATATAGATATACCCGGGGCATATTGAACTTAACTCTTAGGAATGATTTGTCTTGTACTGATTTAATAGACAAATCGATCCTTGTATTCTATCTCTAAATCCCTAGACTCGAGTGGGCATGAGGATTAGACATAGTGTACTTTGATCTGCCAATGGGTGAGGTCAAATGTGGCCAATAGTCTCGGTGGGTTGGGTGCGCGTGTTTAGTTACTTGGTGTGCTACTGCTGGTCGAAAGGAAACCATGTACCGGTGCGTCCGGGGTGATGGTGCTCCCGAGATGAGCTCGAAATGTTTATTATACTAAACCCGGCCAGTGGACTTATGTCCGGTATAGTAAAAAGGTCGAGTGGTACTAGTCTCGGAATATTAAGAAGTTGATGAATTAATTTATCAGTAAATTAATGAATTAACGAGCACTATATCTTTGATGTGGGGAGATTATGAATATAATTTAATTAAGTTGTTCCGGAAGCAATTCTGGTGTAGGTTGGTAGTGCCATAATTAATCCGTTAGTGGTACGATTAATTATGTACTGGGTTATTGACAAAGGTAGATTTAATTAATTGAGAAATTAATTAATCCTTGTGTCAGTTGGTTGTGAATCATCCCAGGAACTGGTTTGGGATAAGTGAATCCCTGTGTCAGTTGGGAGTGATTCATCCCAGGAACTGGATTGGGATAAGTGAATCCCTGTGACAGTTGGGAGTGTATCAGTCCAGGAACAGGATTGAAGGAAACAGAATCTGTATCAGTCCAGGAACAGGATTGAAGGAAAACAGAAATCCAGTAGGAAGACCAATCCTAAACCAACTTGGAGTCTCTCTTGTAACTCTATAAATAGACAAGGGATCAGTCATTCAGAAGACAACAATAACACAATTAATCCACAGGATTTCTAGAGAGAAAAAATTCTAGAGAGAGAAAACGTTTCCCTCTCCAAGTCGAATTTTCAAGAAAGTGTGCAGCAGGTTTTTGGGTTTCTAGTGGCTGAAATTTTGGCCTTGGTCTATACCAGCTGCGCGTAGCTTTCTCTCTCTGCGGGCGGTGCGTTTATAGTACATGCCAGGTGCTGCGGGGCTAGAGTTTTCCAGCAGGTGGATTGTGGTGAGTTGCTGATCAATTGACTTCTAGATTGTTGCCCACACAACAAGAGGTCATAGTCTTTGAGGCATACAAGAGATTCACCAGGTGCACGCTTCAAAGGTATTATTCTATAGTTCCGCTTTTATTAGAATTTTTTGTTGCGTGGTAAATCGAGCAAGTGCAAACCCAGATCCTACCCAAAATCCTTTCATCTATCTCCTCAGCAGTCTTAGGACACTGCTCCTTAGACAAATGCACCCGATGCCTGAAAGGTAGTGAACCCTTCTTGGAGTTCTGCATGTTAAAATGGGCCAGAATCGTGTCTATGTAGGATGCCTGAGAGAGAGTCAGAGAACGTTTTCTACGATCTCGAATAATCTTAATCCCAAGGATATGTCCCTCTCCCAAATCCTTCATATCGAATTGCCCAGACAACCATTCCTTTACGTCTGACAACACCTTCTTACTGTTGCCAATCTGAAGAATGTCATCTACGTAAAGTACGAGGAACACCACCATATCACCATCACACCTGCGATAAACACACTGCTCATCCAGACACTGAGTGAATCCATAGGACTGGATAACCTCATCAAAACGGATGTTCCAAGATCTGGATGCTTGCTTAAGTCCATAAATGGACCTCCTAAGTCTGCATACCTTGTGCTCTTAGCCCTTAACAATGAAGCCCTCTGGTTGCTGTATAAAGATGGTCTCCTCAAGACTTCTATTAAGGAAAGCTGTCTTGACGTCCATCTGCCAAATCTCATAGTCCATATGAGTAGCTATGGCCAAGAGAATCCGGATCGACTTAAGCATAGCTACAGGGGAAAAGGTCTCCTCATAATCGATACCCTCTTTCGGAGTATACCCCTTCGCCACAAGTCTAGCCTTGAAGGTCTCAACCCTCCCATCAGATCCTCTCTTTCGCTTGTAGATCCATTTGCACCCAATAGGCCTAAACCCATCAGGAAGGTCTACCAGCTCCCAGACTTGATTTGAGTCCATAGAACCCATCTCAGTAATCATCGCTCTCTGCCAAGAATCTATATCTTTATCCTGGAGAGCCTCATTGTAGCTAACTGGGTCTGGTTTATGAGTGCCAGGGATAAAGTCCAAAGACTCACCCAAACCCATGTACCTCTCGTGCTGTCTCACAACCTTCCCACTACGACGAGGCGCAGCGTGTGCAAGAGCATCATCTGTGATAGCGTGTGCAGTCTCTTGTGGTGTGTCTTCCTGTACTTGTGCATCTAGAATAATGGACTGACTTCTAAGCTCTTCCAATACTACCTTGCTGTTTGGCTTGTGATCTAAAATATAGTCCTCTTCAAGAAATCTGGCATTGGTGCTGATCACCACCTTCTGATCCTGAGGACTATAAAATAGACCACCTCTCGTTCCTTTGGGGTAGCCTATGAACAACATAACATTGGTTCTTGCCTCTAACTTGCCTGCATCTGCCTCGAGCACATGTGCTGGACAACCCTAAATTCTGAGATGTCTCAGACTAGGCTTTCACCCATTCCAAAACTCTGCTGGGGTTGAAGGCACAGACTTTGATGGCACAAGGTTGAGGATAAAACATGCTATCTCCAAGGCATAACCCCAAAACGAGATAGGCAGCTCACTGTAACTCATCATCGATCTAACCATATCCATAAGAGTCCTGTTCCTCCTCTCTGCTACACCATTCTGCTGGGGTGTGCCAGGTGTAGACAACTGGGTCTGAATACCCTTCTCCAACAAATAGGACCTAAATTCACTAGAGACGTATTCGCCACCGCAATCAGATTGCAAGGCCTTGATACTCTTACCTAGATGGTTCTCCACCTCAGCCTTGAACTCTTCGAACTTGCCAAAGCATTCAAACTTGTGGCACATCAGGTATATGTATCCATATCTAGAGTAATCATCCGTGAAAGTCACAAAATACTCATAACCACCTCTAGCCTGAACTGACATAGGCCCACACACGTCATAATGAATCAACTCTAAAACCTTCTTGGCCCTATACCACTTTGCCTTGAAAGGCCTCTTGGTCATTTTACCCTCCAAGCAGGACTCACAGGTCGAATAGCTGTCAATATCTAGTAAGTCCAAAGACCCACTATTGACCAACCTTTGAATCCTACTAAGGTTGATGTGACCGAGTCTCAGGTGCCAAAAATAAGTCTGATTAAAAGGGGAAGATTCTTTTCTCTTATTATGATTCGGTGATGAGCTACTAGTTTCTGTGTTTTGCATTACTGGGGAGTCTGTCTTAATTAAAAACAAATTGTCAATCAATGAACCGGAACATATAAGTTTCTGGTTCAAATTGACAGCTAGCGGGTTGAACGACTTATCAACTACAACTGAAAAATAAACAGTCAAGTTTCAGTATACTTTTTCAAAAATATTGAAAATTCTCAAAAAACCAATATAATCTTCTACCGACATCTCTCTCATCGGGATTAACGCAGGTCATGATGGGTGAACGTCTACGCCAACCCACATTCATTTGAGAAGAACCAAAGTTCATTAATTTGATTATCTGACCAACGATCTTATGAATAGTCAATAATTTTAGCCGTACACGAAGATAGCGTAACCTCGATGGGGGGGATACTAAAAACGGTACACTAAGTGTATGCTATTACGTAACTTCTAAGTTTGTTACTTAGGATACTAATGCGCCTCGGATGGCGAGGGTGTCGTAACTTTCTCCAATTAAACTCACTATAGTCATCCCTTTAGAAATTCATTCCGGTGATATCTGTGGTTGAAAACTCATCCGATAGGGAGGAAGGTCTAAGCCAGCACCCAAGTTTAACCACATCACCAATGAATCCGTAATGGAGGCCATGGGGATATTTACTAACCCGCTCCCACTTAGATTTTTTAAGTTTGAGGATTTTTACGTTTTAACATGCAATATCTTAACAAAGGATATTCGCACCCATAAAACCGTTGAAGTTTTAATATGCGAATAATCTACCTTAGTTAATTGCACATTACCTTTTAAAAACGTTTTGGTTTGGTTTTCGTTCATGCAAAATAAAACAAAAAACACACAATCAACGAAAAGACATAAATACAGGAAATTAAAAAAAATAAAATTTCCCGACTATTGTGGTCTTCTCTATCGTTGATTCCTTAATGCCTCGGTGACACGTCCCGTCTGTCGCTCCCACTCGTTATTTGGATTCCTCTCGATTCGCCCAGGTTTTCTCGGTTTACTACATAATTAGGAATCACCCAAAATTACGAGAAACCAAAACCCGCGAATATAAGTTACCCAAAATAATGTCTTCGTCATAATACATAAATTCCTATATACAAAGACATTTTTCTAGGAATTTAAAGACGACATGATTAGATCAAATCCTACTACAAGATTTTCTAATCCTACACGACTTCCCGCTCGTGGTAATTACTATTACAGACATTTCCATTCAAAAACAATACGAGCCCGGACATGTCTCTGGGTTTATGAATGAAAAATAAATTTCTACCATAATAGCCGGGAAACTAATGACCACCTGTTTAAGCATTTTGACAAAAATAATAATGCCAAAATAAAGCCATGTAATAAATCAAACAAGTATAA
Source organism: Knoxia roxburghii (assembly GCA_030378225.1). NCBI lineage: Eukaryota > Viridiplantae > Streptophyta > Magnoliopsida > Gentianales > Rubiaceae > Knoxia > Knoxia roxburghii. The sequence goes on along the minus strand of CM059420.1, from coordinate 33,590,430 downwards.
GACCGAAACCTACGCTCTGATACCATTTTGAAGGAAAACAGAACAAGCCCGGGCTAAATCGAAAACCTCACTTTCGTGCAATACATTCCAGAATCGGAAGCTTTCGACCAAGCTCAGGCTCAAATTCATTTACCCACGAATGGATCTTGGCTTATACTTATTTAATTTATTAAAACGACATCTAACGCACAAAGATCACACCTTTAGTTAAAAGCGGAAGGATTAAAGGTTATACCTTTGTAGCGAAGTCCAACGCAATAAGAAAAATCCAATCTTTATGCGAATTCCACAAGAAATCCAAAAGATAACTCCGAGAAAACTTCAAATATTGCGTGGGCAATAATCTATCAAAGTTTGCTACCAAAGCCCACGAGAAACCCGTGAACAGTATCGGTGAACAGTACCCCCGTGAACAGTAATTCCAACAGTGGGTAACTCCAAAAATCGATGGGCTATCTAAAAGTTTAATCTTTCAAGCTTAATCTAAATCGAGAAGTGAGAGTCCAAGTTTGTTTTTGAAAGAAAACTCGAAAGGGAAGAGAGTTTCTCTCTAGAACTTTCTCACTCTAAGGAAGACATAAATGTCTTGCAAGATTTTCTTAAGTTTCTTTGGCCTTAAGCTTTCTATTTATAGGAGCTCTAATGGAGACCTAATGGGCTCTCGAGTTGGGCCTTTTAATTTGACTTTCGTTGACCGCTTAGTCTTTCCCGACTAATCAACTCCAATCGACCCATTCGAATTAATTCCTTAACCCACTTCGTTAATTTAATTTAATCGAACCCTTAGAATTAATTAATTCAAATAGAATTAATTTCTTAATTTTCCTTGTTGACTAAATATTAATTAAACATTTAGGATTAATTATTTAACCTTGTCGATTAGTCAAATGCATAATTAGTCGTACCACTATTGAACTAATTATGGAACTACCGCTCGAAAATGACTTTACTTCGCGCCATTATATTTTCTTCTATCTCCCCACATTAAAGATCTAGCGCTCGTCAGTTTATCAATTTACTGACAAACTAATTCACCAACTTCTTGGTATCCGAGATTAGTTCCACTCGACCTTTTATTATACCGGACATAAAGTCCACCGGCCGGGTTTAGTATAATAGACCTTACGAGCTCATCTCGGGAGCACCATCAACCCGGTGAACCGGTACGTGTATTCCTCCGACTAGCAACGGCACGTAAGAAGCTAAACACCACATACACAACCTACCGAGGTATAGGCCTCAATTGACCGCACTCTTTGGCAAATCAAAGCATACGATATCCAACTCTCATGCCCGTCCCAATCTCGGGATTGAGAGACTGAATATTATGACCGAATTGACTACGCCGATCAGTATAAGTCAATTCTATCCAAACTGGTCGTGCTCAATATGCCCCGGGCATATCCGTGTGATTTAAACTAGTCTAGATAAACTAAATACCAAACCACACGATAACCTATACCGATAGTATGTTCAGACTATCTCGGTTACGAGTATACTTTTTATATATCAATACTTTGACCAATAACGGTATCTACTGTGCCTTTCCACACCCCGTCATCTAGTTCTATGATATAATGGAACAATTTAATACCGAAACAAAATGATATGTTATCTGTGGATATTAGTTTTTGATACAAGCCATAGCTTTTTCGTATTCAAAACTAACAAGAAGTACATCCCTTAAACTCTTATCGAAAGACTCAAATGAGTGCTTGTGAATCATGAGTACTTCATCCCAAATAATCAACCTGGTCTTATGCAACAAATTAGCCAATTCACTACCGCGTTTAATGTTACAAATAGAATCTTCATTAATATTTATAGAATTCGAAATCTAGAATAAGCAGTTCTACCCCCAGGTAATAGTAGTGAGACAATTCCACTGGAAGCAACAGTTAATGCAACATCACCCTTACCATGCAATGTTGCCGATAATGCCTTCCAAATAAATGTTTTTCCTGTTTCTCCATATCCATAAACAAAGAAAAGACCACCCTCTCCTTTTGATACAACATCCATCACTTGTTGATAGACCGAATTCTGTTCATCATTCAATCTACAGAAAGTTTCCCGAAAATCCATCTCCAAAGAAAAATGATCATAACAAAGCTCATCGTGAATTAACCTGTTTGATCATTGAGAAATGATGAAATCATCTGGATATGGCAATGAGGAGTAATTCTTTAGGCTGCTGCCATTGCTAGACAATATTTTTTTCAATTTCACTCAAAGTATAGTTTTTCAGTTCCTCACCACTAAGTTGCAGATCTGTTAAAAAACACACACACACACACACACAAAATAAATTAGATATTAATATAGTTAGTAAATTCTGATTGATATTCTCAAATATATGTTAACAATAAACATAATATATACATAACGTTACCTTTAATCTGAAGAATGAACCTCTGTTTATGAAGAATGTCATCCGACAATAATTTTCATGTTTCTTCCCACACAACTTTAGGTCTTGTTACAGTATTAGAAAACAAAAGAGATGTGAACATATTTCTTAAATAATGTCCAGATCCCTACAAACTTGCTTCTTTTATAGCTTCAATAAATTCTTTGTCGCCATCCAATAGTCTAAAGGCGTAGCAACTTCTTTGAAAGTTGGATGAACTGTGCCATTAACCATTCGTATATCTTCGTAACAAGCCAGTCCTCTAATTTGATTCAACAAAACCCTCATGTAATAGAGTTCACCAGACTTTGGTGGCACATAATGAATCCTACCCATCGAAAAGCCTTTTTTCCTCGGAGTCCACTCCTTTATCTGTCTATCCCAAACAAATTTGGTAGGGAAGTAGACATAAGTAAGCAACTTTGTTTCATCATATTTTTTATTACTCTTCATCCATACTAGAAACATTGATTCACTAATTCCAGTCCTATTCATAACATACTCAAGGTCATCACAATCATCAAAGATAACTGAATGTTCACCGGGCAAATAAAATGTCAATCTTTCCACATATAGAGTCCTGTAATGAATATCAAACCCATATAATCTCCACACCGCCTCGCAAGGAGAAATATATCTACAATCATAATATGTTTTTATCTCATCAAGATCATTGCTATCTTTTCTCTATACAGCATAAGTGCCATTTTCGAAAAAAACTGCAGCAACTATGTAGTTTCCCTTGCTGGTGTACTTAAAAAGATACGTTATGGCCCTAGACTGATTACACCACTCAATGTTAATGTGAGCCCGGTACCTCTTCAGTATTGTTGTGTTGTAAGGGACAACAAACCTATTGTCCAAGATTACTTCATTCTTCTTCACTGTCCTTCCATCATCCCGCCTCTTATAAATAGGATAACCATCCTCATCAACCGAACCGAATTCCCTATAATCCTTTGGAAACTTTTTGGAACAGCTGCCACCTCTCATGCATGGGCATTTCGGATTGGAAACACCACAAGGACCATGAATAATAAATTTCTTCCCTAGATCATAAATTTCAGGATCAGAGTTTTTATCAGGAATTTCTGCACATATGATATTGTTAATATGATTCGGACTTGGAAACTTGTCTTCAGGATGCAAGAACAATATTATGTGATAGTGAGGGAGGTCTCATTTTTTAAATTCAACTGTGCAGACAACTACAACATAAAATGATACAATTAAAATTTCATGTCCTGAAAATAACTACATAGAGATAAAAATAAGAATATGAAATAATTATGAGTAAGTATTATCAAAAACTCTAAAATCAAATGATTATCAATCAATTCAATATAATATAATAATTTAAATAACATAATACATGATTGAACATAAAAGATTAATTCAATTTAAATTCCATTTCATGTAGGTAATTAGAGAGAGATGAAAAATAGGGATATGAGATAATTATGAGTAAGTATTATAAACAACCCTAAAATCAAACGATTATCAATCAATAGAATCAATATAATTGAAATAAAATAAAACATGATTAATTATAAAAATAACCCCACTTTGGTACCTGCAATAAAAAACGAAATTTACAAATATGATATTAAAGTCTCAATACTCTAATGTATATTTCATCTCATTTGAAGAGTTTGAGATACATAACTTCCTTTGATAAGTAAAAGGATGGACAACATATTTGCTTCTTCATTTCAAAAAGATGATCAAGATCAAATCATTGTATAATCAACCTTAATACAATTAAAGATTTTATTGCCCAAAGGGGAAGTATATGCTTAAAAAATTTCACCATAAAACAAAAGCAGCAATACTCAAGCATTTGGAAAATGCCACTCTGGTTCCCACCACCAGCAATCAAGCTCATACGAACTCTTTACACTAACAATTTAAGGGTTGATATTTAAAGTTGAAGAAATCAACAACAATATAATTAAACACCCATAAAATAGTTGCATAGATTTCACATCCATGTCATTGTAGTCACTTAATCAACTTTAAAATATGTTCACGATATCATATCAGTGAATATTACCTAATACTCACAATTATGAAAACCAAAATATAAAATGTGAAACTTTTATCACGAATAGTTGAGTCATTACATGTTCAGATCAACAAAAAAGCACGTATGACAAAGAAGAATTCTTTTTCAAAGCTTTTGTACCCCCATTCATGTGCACATAATTAAATAAATCTATATTACAATTCGAGAAATAATTCACAGCAGGGTCCATCACCGAATTCTCAGTAAAAGCTTATCAAAGACTGAAAATTTACATAAACACTGATCTTAAACACAAAATCAAGAAATCATAATAATCCAAAGGAAAGTAGCAAAGGTAATAATTTAAATAAAATAAACATGATTAATCATAACATATTTATGCGTTATTATTGAATTTACCTGCTTTAACTCGCCAATAGTTGTTCATCCTTCAATTCCTTGAAAAAGTGATCAAATTTAATCTTGAAAGCTCTAGAAAAAATGTTGGGTCTGTCTTCGGGTTTAAGACCTTTAGAATCTAGGAAATTGATAATTTCTGGCCACTTTGAATTGCAAGTAAATGTCAGAAATAGATTTGGAAATCCAAAAAACTTGCTAAATGACATTGCCTCTAGATAATTTTGTGTCATATATCTCTCACCACCAATGAATGAGGAAGGCAATATTATTCTCTGGCCAATCAAAGAAGCTTCCGAATTTCCATTATGAATTTCTGATGATAAAGTTTTATAACACTCACTGCTAAGAGCATTCTAGTTGTTTTGAATGTAACAAGTCTATCTGCCTCAACCATCGTGTATGCATCAACAAAAAACTGTTGAAACAGCCTTTTAGAATATAAGATAGTTGAATATTCATTGGACCTGTCTTGAATCCTGAATGAAAAAAACTCTCTCATGCTCAATCTCTTCCTTTTCTTGGAAATATTATCATCCACTTCCCTCAGTGAGATGTCACATCTATATCTATCTTCTCCATAAGGAAAAAGTAATGGATATTGTAGTGCAAAGTAAGTTGGATGCAACTCATTTATCTGCTACAGATTACCAGAGTGAGCCTCAACTACAATATCTCTGTTAGTAGTTGAACTATCAATATCACTAACAATGAGAGCAGCAATTTCCGAGGATGTTGGAATGTTATACGTCCTTTCATCTTTTTCTCTAGTTCCTATGAGTTTCAACTTGAAGTTTTCATTCTCATTTGAAACGTAACGATCTCTTGCCATTCTGTAAGCCTTTGCCAAAGGATTAATATCATCAAAAACCTTCTTTAAATCACCAACAATCTCTGCATCTAATAAAATGTGTTCCTTTCTCGATACTTTATTGCTGAAAAAAAAATCACAAATAAAATAACATTAACAATATATAATGGATGTTAAATATAAAGACATATTAAATAATTTAACAGCAATAAGTTACCGTATTGCATTTAATCTATTGTTGACTTTATTTTGAGTGTCATAAATGTAGAGCTGTGAAAATTTACGAATTGATCCCGAAGTTGGTACCAAACTTCCTATTCTGTGGCAGTTTTGTCCATTAAGTCTGAAGGTGTATGAACCACATCCTTTTGCAACAGATATATCAACCTTGCCTCCCATTGAAGTAAAATAAAACATCATATTATATGCTCTCATGTTTTTAATATAATGTTTACTCTTAAAATCGTTGTCATGCATGAGATTCTTCAACAATACCGGTGAATCTTTCATGAAGGGTAGTTGAACTTTGTCATGCATGCAACACTTTGAGAAACTCGGTTTAGATGATTTTTTTGACGCGTGACACTTTCTTCAATCCACATCAAAAGGATTCAATTAAGCAAATAACTTACATGGTCTAAAGAATTTCATTCCTAAAACAACAAAAAACTAAAAGATGGATAGCCAAATCATCAAATATATAAGCACGTCTAACTCTTATTTATATGAGAACGAGACTTACAAAAAAACATCACTCGATATTGGTATTTTAAAAATGAGGTAAATTTTGTGACATAGAAATTCTTCACTTTCTTTTAAACAACTAGTGGGTTTATAAGAGATATATTGAGGACGACATCGTTGAGGGCAAAATGTAAGCAAATGAAAATGCTCAAGGAAATTGATATCATAGTTTTGATGAACAAAATTCAAACTTAATTCCTAAATTTCAATATCATCGTGATCCATGACTTAGTCCAAATTTTTAATATCCTTGCTATCCCTAAACTTATTTGGCCCCAAAATCTGAGTTGCCCTTGTTGAGAATCCTAATATAACGAATATTTGTTTCATTATTTATTTATTTAGTAATGATAAAAATTTTTACTTTAACGTGTACTCAACTCCAAATATACTCTAAGAAAGTCATGGATTTGTCAAGCATGAACCTTTAAAATATTCATTTATATAAGTTTGTATGGGTGTACTCGTGTTCACCTTAAGATCATTTCCTATATATGCTAATTTTTATTTTGTGACGTCATGATCAAAATTAAAATGTTCCGTCATGAAGTCCCTTTAGTAATTCAATTTGTATATCATACATCCAAGTACTTCCACTTAAAAATTTTCAAGCAAGTATTATATTCACCAATTAAATCTCAAGTTATGACCTAACCTCACATATTTTATTCTAATCCTCTGATTGCTCCTTTAAATATTAAATCTCTAGTCTCAATTTATATATTCCTTTATTATGATACAAATTTCAGCCTTTTAAGTTAAAAGTGTCTCTCTAAAGTTAGGGCCCTTATTTCCCCTGTAGTCAGTTTCATCTTTATGTTGGACTTGTTCTCGTAATCGATTCATAAATAATATTAGTCAATTCGTATTTCCTTTTGGATGATTAAAATCCATACTTAAATACTAAATGTTTTGCTATTGTTAGCTAAATTCCATAATCCCTTGGTCACTTATTCCCAATCTACAATTAACAACATCACTGGATGTTTGTTAAAATTATTATCACTAAAAGTTTTCATTAGACCTCTTGATCGTTAAATTAGTGTAATTTATTACTATTATTTATAAATCATCCGAACTCGACGAGTAACGGGTGTTTTGATACAACGCTGCACAATCTACAAATTCTAAGGTTTTGGCAATCCATTCACTTACCTATAAGGTTAAGAAGACTCTTCTCTTATGCCAACTACACTATAAAAACTTTAATAGGACAATAGCTCAATTATGAGTGTCTTGTAACTTATTCCTTCCCAAGTTAACTCAATTGTTAATAGAATAATATAAATGACGTGAATAGTTAAAATAACGTAAGAATATTTTTAGGAAAGTTATAAATATCATTCTCATAACTAACTAAAATATTCAATTAATCCATGTGGTAAGAGTCTTAAAGTAAGTGAGAAAGTTATAATAATAATATAGAGATGTGATGTGTGTTCTTAAATAAATTTTAAAAAAATAACTAATAACATAACAAGGAAATAATTTTAAATTGTTTTTTTTTTAATTCATGAGATGTATAGAAGGTAAAATAAGCTAGAAGTATAGATGTATTGTTTTTTTGTCCTTTATATATATATATATATATATATGCACACGTGTATATATATAAATGTATTACTGATGATAATGATTGAAACAAAAAATTTTTTAATCATATATATTCAAATCAATAAAACAAGCTGCTTAAAAAAAATCAATAAAACAAGCCAATAGAAAAATTACCATCCTTGGTCGTTTTCAAAGGGGAAATATATATATATATATATATAATAAATAAATATAGAAAGTTCTATACATAGTTTATAAAATTTAATAGTAAAGTAATATTCGGTTTTTTAAAAAAATTGTGAATTATAAATTTATATTAGAAAATTAGAAATATAAAAAATAATTAGGAGAGTTGTCAATTCATGTTACCTCGATATTCAAGTTTAACTTCAAAATACCCATCTCCTTCCTCACCATTCCCAATTCTAAACATAAGCAAACCTCACAATTTAAACTCTAACCGTCCCATCTTTTATTTTCATTAAATCTTTTTCTTAAATTTGTTGTTTCCTTTCTTATTTTCATTAAATCCTTTCCTTAATTTATTTTCAGTTGAAACTATACTAGCTTAGAACTATTATTTACTATCAATAAGTGAAGACTATAGATATGAGTAGCATACCTACATGCTGTCCACAAGAGTTAAAAATGAATTTCCATTCATCATATGCTTGTCAGTTCTAAAGGGATTCAGTACTTAAACTAACTACACAACACAATAAAACTCTTACGAGATAAATAATTTAATGTATAAGCAACTCTCACTCTTGTTTCCTTCGTATCATCTCAGAGATAATAAATCTAAAATCATTTACTAAAATTTTCTAAGATACGACTAACTATAATTGAGGAAAATAAATTAAAGACCAATTAACACTCAATGTCGAACAGAACTTTTAGGAGCCAATTAGTACCATTTTCCTTATTAAGGATGTCAATGGGTGAAACGATTTTAAAAATTTATGAAAATTATATCCCTTATTTTGACAATTAAACTTTTAGAATGAAGTATCGTGATCAACTTTTAAATATAGTATTTTAAATAATATATATATATATATATAAAATTAAGAGGGAATATAGTTAATGACATACATAAACTTTTTTAGAAAAAACGATTAATAATCCAATTGTGATAATCACATTAATGACAATATCAAAAGAAAATTTATGAATTACTTCAAAAACAGTCTGGTGAAACAAAAACATGTGAGATCAAATATTATATATATATATATATGTATATTTTAAACTAAATAAATAAATCAGAATCATAAGAAATGCTATATACATTTTAGAAAGAAATGGTAAACTATAAATTTATATGTATTTATTAGAAAGATAACATCATGAGAATAATTAAGAAAATTTTCAATATATATTATCCTAAGTTATTGAGATTTCAAGTTAGCTTCAAAACTTTTGTCTCTATTATCATTCTTTGAATTTCCAAGAATTCCGATAAAGACTTCCATTTTTGTTATTATCCTTGAAATCCTACTCAAAACTCCCTAAAACTCCTCATTATGATTAGTCAATCACTCCTCAAATTATAACTATCCATTTACTCCAAAATAACGTCCAACTCAATCAATCGATCCCAAATTTTAAGTAATCACTCATAATATAACCTAACATTTTTTTATATCATTTGCTAGTTATCATAAATAACTTTAAATTTTAAATCATACTACTAACCGAATCATTCTTAATTCCCTTGAAATTTTTTTTTTTCTTACATCATTTTCTATTTTCAAATTTTTCCACAAACCATATGCTCATTAATTAAATTCAAACTTTTCTTAAATAATTTTGACTGCTCTAATTCACTATTAATTATACTCCACTCAATTCAATTCAAGTCTCTAGATAGGTCCTTAGAGCGTTGCTCTGATACCAATTGTAACATCCCGCCCTAATGGTTACGAAACGGGATGCCTTTCTCAGCTCGCGCTGAGATTTATTAATTAAAATATCAATAAAATTTTACAATCCTTTATAAACCATACAATATAAAATGAATAACTGAAGTTTTTCCTAATATCCTAGAGCTCTCAAATGCCTTATTCCTTGACACGTGTCACGATCTTCAGAATCACGCATCTTTATTTAAAACCTAACTGAAATTGTAATATATAAAGGGATGAGCCACAGCCCAGTGAGAGAATTTAATAGAATTTAACATGCAAGCAAAACAAGTGTAAATCATAATCTAAAATTATTTCAAAAATACGTATAAGAAGATTTTAAAAACAGAGGCATAGCGGAAGACATTTAAAATTGGTTAGAAGTTCAAAACAGTTTCCAATAGCACGTATGAACAGTTAAAATATATCAGAAATAGAAAATAACAAATAGTGTCCGAAGGACAGTACCCGAAGGCCAGTACCCGAAGGCTAATAACAGTATCCGAAGGTTAATAATAGTGCCTGAAGGCTAGTAATATTGCCGAAGGCCAGTACCCAAAGGCTAGTAACAGTACCCGAAGGCTAGTAATAATGCCCGAAGGCCAGTACCCGAAGGCTAAAAACATTTAATCAAACAACAAGTCATTCAGATTTCATAAATCGTATCGTGATTTAAATGCTATCAAAATATTTCTTTACAACCTAAATATGGTTTGAAAAGAAAGAAAATCATTTCCCTTATTTTATAAAAATTACCATGAAACCTTGTAGTTGATTCTGTGGGTCAAAAGTCAACATTAGTCAAAATAGTCAACGATCAATATTGGTCGGTACGAAAGTATTTATAGCAAGTATGATATGATAGTCAAAGGTTAGCAATAATTAAAAGGGCACAAAAAGTCAACAAGTGTTAAAATAGTCCAAATAGTCAAGAGGGTCAATGATCAATATTTATTGTTACGAAAATACTCATAGCAAATACGATATAATAGTCAAAATCCCTCACCTTGATCTTTGATTTTCTAGCAACAACTATTTAATTTGATTTGAGATTTCAATGTCCACTACCTGCATAAAATTATCCAATTAAGGATTATTAAAATATTAAACTATGTCATATGTTGAGTTTTATCCTCGAGACAAAATTTAAAGGGAATGATGTTCATCTCTTACCCATGTGGCCGTTCCACGAGTCTCTTCTCTTTTTCCTTCCCCATCTGTGTCCATTTCTTCCTCTTTTCCTTCTCTCTGGCCGAAACCTTTACTCCTCTTCCCTTTCTTTTATTTTACCCAATACCAACTCATCTCTTTCTCTTCTTTTATTTTATTTTTTTCCCTCGACCGCACACAGGAAATCCCTTGAGGAGGTAGCCGGAACTGCTATCGGCTAGAGAGCAGCATAGAGGTTGTGGCTGTTTTGGAGTTTGAAAGGAGGTCTATAGATGGTGGAGTAAAGCAAGTTGAACAGAGAGTTGTGAGGAAACGTAATAAGTGTGGAACTAATTGGTAATTGGTTGCTTAAGTATGGAATTGTGAGAAAACCTAATTGATTCATTTACATATTTACTTAAAACTTGATTGATCCTAATTGTAGCTAATGAGACTTGATTGATTCTAATTGGAGCTAATGAGACTTGATTGATCCTGTAGATAATGGTGTATTTAAGTTGATTTAACATTATATTTATTCCCTCTAATAATTTAAATTAATTTAACAAAAATTAGATAGATGCAAATTGAGAAAGTTTTACTTTCAAATTTTCAGATCCTTACAACCCACCTCTTCGGAACTCGTGATTTTTACCCTCAGTTGATGAAATGTGTTGAGATTAAAATGTGAGTGGATTTTGAATTTTTGAAGGTGAAAATTTTGACTGATATGTTGGAATCGGGTGAAAAATGGGTGAAAATGAAAAAAAAATTCACCCCTATATATAGGTAAAAAAAAAATTAATTAGTGGTAATAAGTTAATTATAGTTAATCATTATTTACTGCAAAAAAATATTTTACTAATTACGTAATTTTAGCGAGTCTTCTACGAATTTTGACCGACAATGTTGTGAGTCTTCTAAGGATTTAGACTCACAACATTGTTAGTCTTTTAAGGATGAAGTCTCTCAATGTTGTGAGTCTCTCAATATTGTAAGTCTCCCATGAATCTAGTCTCACAATATTGTGAGTCTTTCATAGATTTAGTCTTACTGAATTGTGAGTCTTCCAAAAAAAAAAAAAAAAAAATATTTTGGTCAAGGGGGCGGGGCCTATGGGTTGTGAGTCTTCCACAAAAAAAAAAAAAAGTATTTTGGTCAAGGGGGCGGGCCTAAGTAATTTGGGATGCGGGAAATAGTAAACCCAAACAAAAAAAAAAAAAAAAAAAAGCAAGCGGACACTACTACTTTTACATAGGCTGCTTTTCTTTTATTTTTATTATTTAACTGTTTGCTTGCCTTATTTAAGTGATCAAAATGGACCAAAATAAAAGTAACATCAACCATACTTTTCTTAATAAGTTTGAACACATAATTGGGAGCCAACCCAAAAACATTTAAGTTCAAGTCACACTATTCCATCTAAAACCAGCAACTAAGGTTACCACTTGCATTTCAGTACTTGAGTTTGAGTTAGGTTAATATTTTGGTCAGGTTAGGATTTGTTAAAAAAAAAAAACAAATCATCAAACCGATGTCTTCACCTTGGTGGCCGAAATTTTAATCAACCAGCCGGTAAAAATCGTCCAGCAAAGGAAAGCATTCAGCAATGGCTTGGTGGCAGAGTTGATAAGTTATGTTGGGAGATAGATTATTAGGTTTAGTTCATGATGAACTGACACCCCTTGCTTGGATGCTAATAAACTTTGCTCTCGTAATTAGCAGCTAAGTTAGTGCTACCTCCAAAGGCACAATACAGCATGAAGTTAAGCTCGTGAATCTGAGCTTGTAGGCACTGCAAACTGGAGTTTTGAACTCATTCAGAACTGTTCAAATCCAGGTTGCATTCATAATATCAGTTTGATTTCAGAAAATTATCAGTTTGGAATGGAAAAATAGAGTAAAAGCTAACATCCACATTGAACATAAGATAATTAACAAAAGTTACACGTCAATGCTCCCGTCACAAAATACAATGGCGGGAAGCAATAGCTAATTATATTCATTTTCCAACTATATAAATGAAATGGCATCAGTCAATGGACAGAGGCTATGGCAACCACTTTAAAACTTATACAATCGGTGTAGTACACAACTTGAATTTGTTCTCGGGTAAACAACAGTTTCACTACATAGTGTTCTTCTTGTTAATTGCTTTCACAAAGTTCAGGGGTCATAAACAAGAAATTTATACTGCATACCTACTGTTATGAATTTGGTACCGAAAACATTATGAGATCTTCTCATTACCTGCAGATAACGCATTCAAATTTGTAAAGGATAGAGAAAACAATACCAACACACTTATCATCTGCGATGGGGGCTCTCAAACATATGCAACCCCACCAAGCATTTCAACTCCCTAACAATAATATCAAAGGTGTATTTTCCCCCACATGCTTTCAATCGTCAAGAGAAGCTCGTAAACATATTCAAAACTCCCAAAGCAATTAAACAAAATAAACCCACACACAACTAAACATGGCAAGCCAATTCAAACTGTCTACGTGATGTTCAGTATAACAAACAGGTCTATCCTTCTGTGACGGATGAAATTATATGCTTATTTTAGCACACTGCAATCTTTTCAAGTTCATTATTTCAAATCATTTGCACTGGTATATTTGTACTACGAAAAGTAAGGATATTCTCCACATGGATGCCCAAATCTGCTAATCCTGTAAATAATATACTCCAATCCTGTCAAAAGCCAAAAGATGCTTGACAAAACTATCCTTCACATGATTCACACTTTCAACTGGATTCTAGTTCCCTATGCTCTGATGAATTGACAAAGATACCCTTTCCAAAGTATATAATTGGGGTCTCCGTCACCCAAGCTAAACACAATCTAACCGGGTCAGAAAGGTCAGAAGCAATGCATTCAGCCACTTCACTCCAAAACACTTTCATTTCAGAGAAGGTAATGAAATAGGAAGAACTCAACTTTGCTGAAACTCCTTAATAAGTAACTGGGATTCATATAATTTACAAACATACGGTTGGCTATTTACTCCAGAAAGCAACATATCCTAGTCAAAATAACAAAAGTTTCCAAACTGGCCGGGTTATATCGATTGCTAAAATTTGAAACTAAAAAAGGCATCTCATCTGTTTAAGTCATTAGCAGATCACTGATGAAGCCACTACATGCTAGGTGTGCTTTGCCACCATCTCTCCTCATGACCCTGTCCAGTAATGTTTTCAAGGTGGGCCAGCCAACCAAAAAAATATCCGTTCCAGCATAAACAACCCCCACCCCCACCCTAAAAAAAAAAAAAAAAAATCTAAATAACAAGACCATACAGGAAGATTTTCCAGTACTTTACATTAGTATAACAGATCTTCAAATTCTCTTTCTTATTCTTCTCTAGTGAGACTAAATTGAACTTTCTATCCAAAGACAAGCAGGCAATAGAATGCCATACAGTGTGCCGTTAGACCCAACTCCAAACAAATTTTAATAACTTTATATTGACAGATCAAATCATCACTTTCCAAATCAAGTACGAGAAAACCCCTTTATTTAGCAGAAAAAGTTCCAACTGAGCACTGCCCTCTATAATATCTCTAATAACCTGCATTCTTCTGCACCAACAGGATTTCCTGAATCTTAACAACAGCAGATGCTAATGTTCTAGTCAAAGACAAGGCTCCATGAATTGGCAAATTCATTAATCATGCTGTAAAATGGGGAATGTTATTTTCTGATAAACCTGCCTAGTTAGGCACAATGTAAACACTTCATACTACTTAGAAGAACGGGATAACAAAAACATTATAGTTCTATCAAACAGTTAGGTAAACAGGAAAAAGAACCCTTTGCAACAAGATAGGCAAGAACTGGCAATGTAAGCTAGAAGAATAAAGACAAGTTACATTGTTGAGAACTACATTGACTTTTTAGTGGATCACAATTTTTCTTTCCATGCTTCCTTTCCTCTCATTATACAGTAAAATTCAAAATTAAAAGTTTTTCCATCAACATTTAACAGCTTTCCTTCTTTATAACAGGAGGACAAGCAAGTGAATGACAAATTTTTTTAAAGAAAAGTTAGCATTATCTTGCGAGCAAATTAAAAGAAATATTAAATCAGAAGTATATATTCATTAAGTTTTCAGGATTTTTCTACTTCAGAAATCTAATCAATGGGCTTATTGTTTTTCTTTTCTTAAGCACTTTTCAAATATTTACACCCTATCCTATTACTCCAACAGTTACGTTCAAATCCTACAAAGAAATTGTTCAAAATATCAACCCAATCTAGTGATTAACAAAAGGTGCTTGCTATCGCAACAGTTACAAGCTTTATCGATGGAAGAGAAAGGCTAGTTCCACTTACCAAATTTTTTATTCTGGCCCAGTAGCACATTGCTCAGATGCTTCCCTAAGATTAAAATGCTTTACATGAAGGAATTCCATGAATGAGTAATAAACAAATCACATACAGTTTCAGTAAATAGATATGGGCAACGAAGACATTAGTGAATTATCTCACAAAATTGTCAATATACACAACCTTTTAAACCTTTAAGCATATATAACTGTACAATGCAAGCATGAGAACCCATCTGAAGCTAACTTCCCCTAAAAAATCAGCTTTAACTAACCAGGTCATCAAGAGCCAGAAGAGGCAGGTAAAACTGACAAACAAAAGAAGCTGGAATATATCCCTGTCGTATGAAAAAATAGTATCCATGCTCAAAATCGATCTATGAGCATCTAAATGAAGGATAAGGATAAGTTTTTTTTTTTTAAAATGAGATCAAAGAGACAGGAGCTATTAAAGAAACTACTAATGAAGGCAAGGAGCTCTCATTCCTTGTTACCGAATCTCATAGCAATGATAGGTCGAACATCATCAGCATCAACCAATGTCTCAAGGAACGGGAGTAATGAAATTAATGCAGAGTCTGACGGGTCATCAAACCAACTCCTGATGGGAATTCCATTATTTATTTGAAGTCGGAACACCTGAAACCATCAGTAAACAAGTTCTATAAATTATCAAGACTTTGCATCTTGGGACTCAAAACTTGACAAGTCTCTTGCTCACTGTTAGTTAACTAGTCAGACCAATTTCCAAACTTGATCCTCTCAACTGGAACATGACTGGATTACGCCATAAAACACAAGTCAACAGAAATTTTTTTGGTAAATATCAATCTTAAAAATTTATAACATATTAGTTACGTCGCAACATATGACAGCCACAAAGGCAAAAGATGGTAAGGTAAGAATAACAACTAATGTCATTTCAAGTAGCCAAAAGAACGATACAACATATGAAACTTATTCAGCAAATACATCTCAAAGTTATTCATCATAAGCAACATTAAAAACATATATAACAGGTTATATCAACATCATTCGAAAATTCGATAGGTCCAGAAGAAAATTGACTATACCTGAGGAGAATTATCTATTATGACAACTTTTGCTAAATCAACACCTAAAACTGTCAAGTCCTTTGTGTAACTTCCATCACAAAAGATGCAGGATTCACGGTAAGCTCGTCTTGAGATAAGCTTGCCATCTGGGTCCAATATATCCAACAGTTGCTTAGCATAGATGCTCTGACTAGCCGTAAAAACTACAATTTCAAACATGTCAGCAACTCTTTCTAGGAATGTCCGCAGGTAAGGCCTTTTTTTCACATAAACTGTATGCTCCTTCATGTTGAAAAAGACTGGAAATGTGAAATCAGCGTCATCACAGTGATCCAAGGTTGAATGAACAAGGGTTTCTGTTCACCAAAAACAAATTTTAAAATTAAAAACTGCTTTTATCATAGAACATCGAGCATATATCAAAAATAGGTATTTTCTATTAATACATCACTCATAGATCATAATTCTATCCCTATCAATAGGCTGAAGAAACTTCCTTACCATCCAAGTCAAGAACAAGCGTAACAGATTTTGTACTCTTCTTTTCCTTCGGCAGAAGAGTTGGCCGAATATCTGAAGCCAAGTCAGGTAAATCTGGTACATTTCTAATAAACATTTGAGGATCAAAGGACTCCGGCTGATCCATATCTGAGTATACATTGAGATCAGGTTCCTGGTTGCAGGATCTCAATTGATGAATAGCAAGATATAAATTTGACTCTGAAGAATCAATATTGCTAGCTGTTGTGTCATCATGAACATAGCCATTTTCTACAACAGTTTTAAGATAAGGCTTCACCACAGATTCCTCAGGCAAATCAATGGATGTAATTGGCTCTTCACATTGGTAATCAGGAAAGAGTTTGTTGCTTGTACAATCATCATAGATTAAGTTTCCTTCAACTGGTAGCCCAGAAAAAATCATGTCAGAAATAAAGAAATCTGATATGCTACAGGTCTGGTATTCACATGAGCCCTTGCTGCTATCATCACTATCTTCTGTCTCCAACTGTGGCACATATAGATTGTTGATTCCTAGAACCAAAGAGAGAAAACGTAAAAATTATGTATACGAATAATGTCCATATTGATTCCATAGAAGATACAACAGATATACTAATCCAGGAGTTAGAGAATATGAAAATATGAAGGGGGTAAAATTCTACACTACAGATAAAAATATCAAGTAAATAAGTACCCAACTCTGTTACTCGGCCTCACATTGCACAATTTATTTTTGCAAACACTACCAGCACATTGGAGGCTGATCATTTTAGTTCGATTATATCATTGAAAATTCACACATAATTAGCTGAATCAGTCAGAAAATCTTCAGAATAAGTGATTCATATAGTATGCACGGTGTAATCAACAAAGACAACCTCTTTGGAAACCAGAGACTTAGGTTCCGCAATAGATGCTAAAGTATTTTTCAGACACTTGGTTTCAATGTTTGCCTACGTTCTGGAATACTTGAAGGGGTTGAACAAGTTCAAAATGTGCTGAAAATGTTGCTACAGCAGTCTGATAAAGTACATCAAGCTAAAGGGTTTCTAACTTGAGGTTTTAACCAAGTCACTTTCAAGAGTTGAAAGTCAATTTCAAATGTGACAAGCAGAATTCTGGCAAGTTAATTTCCTGCAACCTGACCTCCATTCTCCAGCTACCTTTCAGTACTCATCCAGCTTTCATTAACCACTAAGGTAGCTAATCACTAGGCATTCTTAACCTTTGATCTTTCTTATAAATATATAACTTGCAATAGCAAGTAGCTAAAATTGAAATCAGGATGATTCCCTGTCTCGTGCCTAGACTTGTTAATGGCAGTATCAACTTGGGCAGCTCATCCCCTGGAAATCAGAATGGAAATTTTTCCATTTCCAACAATCATTCTTTTCCTTAAATCCCCCTCACTCTTTCTAAAGTCTGATTCCTTAAGTTAACTAACCACCCCCCCCCCCCCCCCTCCCCCGCGGCTCGCTCTCTCTTCCATGAGACCTCAACAAAAGCCTTTAGTACACCCTGTAGACAAAAGATAATGCAATTCTTCTCTTTCTCCAGGGACTACAACATTGCACTCAAGAAAGAAAATAACAACAGCTATAATTTAAGTGCCAAAAATTCTATTTCATTCCCATGCTACAATCACATCATTCAGAGATAACAAATGTTCAGTAACAAATTCTCCACAGAAAAGAAATATCAGGACAAGTCATGTGACACACCTCCATAGAAGTCGGTAAATGATTCATTATTAATGTCAATAGACTCCAGAATCGGTGAGAAAATTGTCTCTGAACTGGTGCATGTGGCTGGTGTAGACTCCTATAATTGAACAAAACATTAAAGTTAGCTGAAATTGATAGAATAAGGGATAAAGATCTACATGCCAGTGGACAAAAAGAGAAATATCAAGATACTCTATGAACATATTACAAAGTTATCAAATGACATTTTAGCCCAGAATAAGTAATTCTGAGTTGAATTTATCACATGCATACATCTCACCAACACATAACCCCCTACAACCAAAGCTCACACAACATTTTAAGTAAATTTGGTAAGGAAATGCCATGACAGAGCAAGACAATGGGCTCATAATTAAAGAAGGCCATGAAAATTTATGTAAGATCCAGGAGTTTGAAGAAAAATGTTCCTGCAACTGCAAAACTATGTACTTATCATACATTCAGTAGCTGTTCTCCAAGGATGGGATATACAAGCATCAAATACAATATCACAATGACCAAGACTACAAATGGTAAGCTGTGAAATGTAACAAATAACAAAAGAGAAAATATACTTCATTTGCTAGATAACAAATTGCACAATTCTGCA
The DNA here is from genome assembly GCA_030378225.1 of Knoxia roxburghii. NCBI lineage: Eukaryota > Viridiplantae > Streptophyta > Magnoliopsida > Gentianales > Rubiaceae > Knoxia > Knoxia roxburghii. The sequence goes on along the minus strand of CM059420.1, from coordinate 33,571,204 downwards.
CATCTCTTACCATTCTATTGACAGCTACAGACTCAGATGCATCCTGATCACGAAGCAGAGGTTTTTCTCCATTAGGAGATTCATCATGCGGAGTTTCATTTGCTACATCCTGATGAGTGTCCATATTGTCACACGAACACACTACAAGAACAACGGAGCAATCATTTTATCACACCAGTTCAGCAAGCAACAAGATGCCAAAGGACCAATATTAATTAAAAGAAATTAATCTTAAAATGAACTTAACCATAAAGTCGAAAACCTAAATCCCAGAATAATTCTGTTGAGTTTTTTTGCAGGTTAAAACCTCAAAAACTTTAATCATAACACCAACCACAGTTTCATGCTCCAGCTCAAAGACTCAACTCCATTTCAGACAAACTACTACCAGTTTCAAAGAATAACTTGAGTAAAAGTTTGATTGAGAGTTGCAAATCCTGAAGAGTTTTTAGCATCTTTCCCCAGAAATAATGCAGAAGTGTAAAGAGAGAAGACTAACTCAATCCAATTTTTGACAAGACATTTTCAATAAAAGGACCATCATTCAATATTCAACACTTACCATCCTGAATATTATGAATTGCATCCTTCAGCTCTTCACTGTTGTGAGTGATTTTGGAAATAAAGTGAGAATTCTTGAAAATTAAACTTGATTTTGGGCATATACGGAGACCATTTTTTTCTTTTAAACAGCCGATTGTTGACTTGGCTTTCATTTTTAATGATGGCATTTCAACTACACCTCTGATACAGACTAGAATCTGGATTCAATAACATTCGAAGACCAATAGACTTCTCTTCAAATAGTCAGATCTGCAGAGTCATTGAAAAGTTGACCAAGAGAAGCCTCCCAAAATAAGAATACCACTCACAGCTAGAACATGAAAGTGAGAAATGAATCAGTCCAAACAAGATATATAACAAACCACTAATGCATCTATTTAAAGGCACTCAGTTACATGCATGTAGAGTAACAAAATAAAGGAAGAAACAGAAAACTAAACCATGGAATTAACAGAGGAAACCCATTGCTCCCTGGATGACCACGTGGCATTCAAGTGTTCAAATGACTCACATTTGTTTAATGCAACTAAAAGTACTAAATCAGGCGCACTTCAGCTGTTTAGTATATGTTTTCACACGTCCGGAAATACATTATGAAATGCATTAAAATCCAAAACTCGTCTACGGAGCAAATCAAAATTTGGTCCAAAAGATCGAAAAGGGATAAAGTTTCATCTATTCAATGACTAGAATTAGACGGGGATATATAGCTCGGAGCCGTAGAACAAAAATTCGTTTATTTGCGTCAAGCTTTCGGGGGGCCCATTCAAGACTTACTCAAACTATTACTCAACAGAAAATAAGAGCTTTAGTTTCGGCTCATCGGGATCAGGATAGTAAAAAAAGAAATTTTCGTCATTTGTGTAGATTGCATACAGCAACATTTTGCGCTTGATTCTTGTTCCCCACTAATTCATTTCGGAACACCACAAACCTACTTATCCATCAGTATCTCTCTGTCATTATCCACTTACTTATACCATTCAAGCTCCACTAGTCAGCCTTTCACCCTTCTGAAAAGTATTCGTGCAAATTGAAATTTCAAAACCATGGGCTATTTTAAATAACTTTCATCTATATGCAGCGGTCATTTCACCTCAAGCTGGTCCACTAAGTGCTTTTGAGCGACCCCCAAATTAGTGCGAAGCATCCAGTAAGTACTTAAGTTTTGAACTCACCCTTACACCGCTCACAGTCCAAGTCAACCTACTTCAATAATCTAATTGATTACCCAACAATCAAATTACAGAAATAATGATAAAACTATTCAAAAATAATCCATAAAAACAAAAATTCATCCACATAGAATAATATCCCATTATCCAAAATCAAAAAAGCACAAAAATACTAATCACCCTAATTGCCCCAACAACAACAATCAACCATTAACTAAAAGGTCGAATTTCCGCCAGTGATAGTATTCAATCGAAATTCGGACCAATTATCAAACATAATTACAACGCAATAATCAGCAGAATCACAGAAGTCAACGAACTAAAACAGCTGCAAATATGCAACACCGTAACCAGTAAATACGGTATTCATGCAACCAGGAAATCAAAGGTAAAAAAACGTAAGCATAATCCAAAATCTGCAGTTAAAAACACTAACCCTAACCATCGGAGTTGACTTAACGCTTCTAATACAGACAGGGAGAATGGAAATCCATTCAGTATGTTGAATAGCTGCTACGACTGGTTTCACCGAGAAGGTGAAGATGAGGTAGTAAAGCTAAAAGCTTTGACCGGCGAAGATCCCGGAACAAAAAGAGGGTGCCGGTCGGAAGGTGACGTCGAGAGAGCGAAAGAGAGCTGACTAGTCAGAGAGAAAACGGAGAGGATTAAGAATAGGCGGCTTTAGAAAATTGATGAAGAAAGAAAAAGTAATCGGGTATGATTATTGACTAAATGCTTAATAATGTGGCTTAATAGCTAAAAATAATTAAGTATTGACCCCTGCACTTTAAGTTTCTCATTCTCTTACCCCCATACATTGAATTTATATACATTTTGCTCCTACTTGGGACTAATATTTCAGAAAAACTATTTGTAGCACAAATTTACTATTTATAGCACAAAAAAATCGATGAAATACCTAAAATACCCTTAAAAACCAAAAATTGACAATTGCAATGAAAAATCGCTTGTACTTTACGAAAATAGAGGCAAAAATCGCTTGAAATTTGAGAAAAAATAGTAAAAATCGCCACAATTGCGTGATATAATGATAAAAAATCGCCACACTAATCCGATAAAAATTGGAAAAATCGTAAAATGGGTCAGATTTTTCACCCAAATTTTGGATAAGTGGGGCGATTTTTGTGATTTTTGGTTGAAAAATCGCACAATAGGTGCGACTTTGTCCAGCAGGTTTGGTTATATAATTGTTTGGGAAACCATAAAAACTCACACTTCGTTTCACATTCTCTCACCAAAAATCTCTCAAACCATCCAAAAAACTTAGAAAAAATCGCAAAATGGATGCGGGCGGCTCTCAACCACCACGGGGTCCCGGGAGGGGGAAAGGCTTGTACGGTCAGGTAAAAATCATATTATTTCGTTTAACTCGCGTACGTTATACTGTTGGATCGCCAATTGCCGGCGATTGTGTAGGAAATCACCAGCAATCGGTGAATTCTTTTGGAAGAATCGCAACTAGTTTGCGATTTTTCCCAAAAAAATCGCAGATCTGTGCGATTTTTTTGAGAAAAATTGCAAAATAGTTGCGATTTTGTCCAACAAAATCGCACCTTAGTGAAAATCGGACATTAGGTGCGATTTTTACTAAGAATAGTATTGTAAGTTTATTTTTTATTATTTTTAATTATTATTAATATTTTTCATGTTTTAATTATTATTCGTAGTTTTAATGTTGTATTCATGAAATTTGTTGTAGGTTGGGGGGAAGTCTCTCCCGCGACAGTAGCCCACTGCTTCGTATAGGAAGAAGAAAGCAGGGAGAGGTATCCCTATCCATATATTGGTAGATGAGGATATTGAAGGAGAGGAGCAGCCTTTCATAGACGGACAGGAGATTCCATCATCCTCAGCACATGATGAGGTGCCCACACGAGGTCAGTTTTAAATTTAAGACTAATTTAATGTTTATTTATTTAATTCTCTTATTTAATATATGTATTGTATTAGTGATTATTATTATTTATGTAATTTGATTATATGTTGATATCTGAAGTGTATTAGCGATTATAATTATTTATGTAATTTGATTATATGATTATGTGTTGTTATTTGAATTATATTAGTGAATTTTATTATTTATGTAATTTGATTATATGATTACGTGTTGATATTTGAATTATATTATTGAATTTTATTATTTATGTAATTTGATTATATGATTATGTGTTGATATTTGAATTATATTATTGAATTTTTTTTATTTATGTTTGTCAAATAAGTTTATTTATAATAAATATTTTTTGAAATAAGCAAAAAATAAGCGTGGGAAGGTCGATACGTCTTGGATTGTGACTGAGCCGTGTACAGGTGGCCCTATTGATGGGTCAGTGATACCTAGTTGGAAGGGGCATGTGGCTTCTAGGTATAGACAGGACGATAATTGGCAGACATTATCGAAGGCGACCGGTTTGTCTCACCTGCCTACTACCATGCACAGTACCATTGATGCCTCCCTCATATGTGCATTTATTGAGCGTTGGCAGCCTGATACGAACACGTTCCACCTCCCTGTTGGTAAGATGACTATACTCTTGCACGATGTGTGGGAGATACTACGCATACCGGTTGATGGTAGTATGGTCGCTAATTGTACTGCCAAGTCAGTTATGTGGGGCCTCTGCAGAGACTTGCTATAGGTTTCTGAACGGGATGGGGAGTAGAGTAAGATGCACTCTGATGGTGGGATAGTCGCTAATTATGTGTTTAGGCGACGATCGCATTTAGAGACGGGTACATTGCACTTGCCTTATGATGTGGAGGCTTGGTTATGGCTAGCTATTGGTTCTACTTTATTTGTGGACAAGAGTTCCAATAGGTTTAGACCACATCATATTGTGCAGATTAGGGGCCAATTACATACGGTACAACAGTATGCTTGGGGTACCTCGACACTAGCATACTTATATAGGCATTTAGGTAAGGCTAGTAGAGGTAGCTACAGTGGGATGGCGGGTTGTCTGACGTTGCTACAGGCATGGATATATGAGCATTTTCCAGCATTCAAACCTTATTCTGTGCCTATGTCTGATGATCCACATACTCCACGAGTTGCTTTGTGGACTGTTGGCCCCCGACAGGGCTCGAGTGCCCATCTGCAGAGGTACCGGGATGCACTTGACCATTTGAGAGCCGATGAGGTATGTTAAAATATTTTTGTACATTTTATAATTAAAGTTTTAGTTAAATTGTAAATATTTAATAAATATCTGATCACAATTGTATATATTACAGGTGACATGGACTACATACGGTCAGTATCCGCACGCACGCACCCCGATCACCACGTACCGGGGATTGATTGCATATGGTGACGAGGTCGAGCCTTACATGCCAGATAGGTGTGTGCGACAGTTGGGTACGTGCAGGATATCCCATTCGCCATTTTTCGTCCGAAGAAGACGTATCGGCTGTATAGGGGGTTACAGTGTGGACTTCGACTTGGAGTTCGCCAAGATTTTATGGCAGTCAGTACGTAGTTCTAGTTTACGTACTGAGGACTTGCAGCCGTGTGATTCTCCCAGCGCATCCACAGATGAGTACATCACATGGTATCGCCAGCACTCCTACCCATATCTGTTCATTGATGGCCCACTCGCTGATGTTGGTGGAGTTCCTCCTCGCACCAACACAGAATATGTTCGTAATTTTATTCATTTAATTTTAGTTAAAAATTGTTTTATATTATTATATAAAATATGAATTTAATAATTTCAATGTGTTGAATTTGTAGTGGGTGAGCCGATTACGCATATATCTGAGGAGTTTCTGCAGATCATCAGAGATGGTGGATTACCCCAGTCGGATGACTACGAGGCTATGTTGAGGGCGGAGATGGATAGATGGAATTTAGCTGGGTGATTGTATTATTGTACTCTTTTTTGTTGGTATTCTTGGATTTTGTAGCTATAATTTATTATGCCAAGACTTTATTTTGGTTGTTTTGTATTTCATTTAGCTATGATTTATGGTAATTTGACTAATGAAATGATAATTTGAAGCCTAAGTAAATGACAACTATATAAAAAAAAAAACAAACAAATATACAAATCAAATGAAATGTCACAAATCATGGTCCACAAACCATGTTCCAGTGGTCGAGCCTCCTTTTAAATTCAGCAGATTCTGCAAATTGCGCCATAACATCATCGCAGTGATACCTCCACAAGTATGCCAATGGAGGGACAGGGCAATCATCAGTCAAACTGACATGGACATAATGATTTCCATGTACGTGGGCAATGTCTATCTGCCAAGATGGTCTTCTGCCACCACCTAACGGCCTCAAAGGTAAAATTGAGAAATAACAACCACGAGCGATACTGAGATGGATTACCAAGGCGTTTGCATAAGTGGCGATAGCAAACAAGTCCATGGGGGTGGTCATCCAGCCAGCACTGTCACATGGTGATGAAAAATGATTCAATCGACCAATTCCCCAAGCAATAGGATCAGTGTCCTCAAGAAGAGTGTGTGGTAGACAAGCACGGAGAAGCGGTATGTAAGTATCCTGATGCACAAGAATCTCTCCAATAGATGCAGTTCTAACCGTTCCCCATTCATTCTGATTGCCATAGAGACCATATGCAACAGCTCGAAATCCGCAATTGCCATCTGGCTCTACGTCTGAAATGTCATTACAGAAATGATGGACATAATGTGGTATCAGTGGACTACTCTCACTGTCTTCTCTAACTGCAAATTAGAAATAAACAATTATTGTAATTTTACTCTTTTAGAAAATTAAAGTAAACATTCAATCTTAATTGACAAAAACAATGCTTACCATCCTCAAATTGCAAAGATCTTTTGGATGATCTCCCGGATGCATTATTTCGCCGTGCAACTTTCTCGCGAGCACTCAGCTCGCGCCTCACTGATAGATGTAATCTTTGACGACCCCTTGATGTTGACAAAATTGCTGGCTCAAACACACTTGAATTGTCAGGATTCAACGACGCATTCATCTTGACAATCAGACCACGCATGACCATGCGTGGACTGCTGTCGAATTTAGGAACGATTTCCTCGCAGAAGTATCTGTTAAAAAAATTAAATTACAACATATAAAAAATATCTATGAAAATGCATGTAAATAAATCATAACATCAAAAAATAACTTACATAATGTAAATCATACCTAAGTTCCTTAGAAATAGTGTTCGAACCCACTTCAGATTTCTCAATCGTCAATCTCTTCCAAAACTCGTGCACCATTTCAACAGTGATCGTGTCGTGTGATTCCTTCAATTTCCAAATTTCACATGCACAGGGAATCCCATGCGTAGCCTTGCAGACACAGCCACATCTCTCAAACAAGTCATTGCCCAACTTAGTAATCCTTTCAATTTGTTCGCTGATCAACTCCAAACAATAATACGACACATGACCATTCAATAATTCATACGGAAAACTCAACATAGCGGTTTCTTTCTTAGAAATGCATGCCTCAAGCGTTTCCCTAAAATACATTAATAAAATAAAAAGTGCATATATTAAATTAATAAAGTAAGTATAGAATCAAGTTAAATAATGAAGTTATGAGTGCATAATTTAAATAAATAAAGTAAGTAGCGAATCAAACTAAGTAATAAAATTACCTTATATGTGATAACTGGTAATTGACATGGTCGTCAATCACACCAAATAGCGTGTCAAGTGAATGGGTGTCAGCATTCATCCAATCCTTCAGTGCAGTATGAGTACTCTTCACTCTGTTACTACTAGTATTGACAAAGTGCAGAATTTTGTTTGTCCAAGCCTTACAAATAATCTCTTTATGGACCAGTCATGTCATCTCCAAGTAGACAACAACAGACGGCGTAACTGTAGAATAACTATTCTTCAAAAGCTGCAGTAACAATTCATACTCTTCAACTGTTGGCGCATTAACAATTGTCTTCCAAAGCTTTTTTATTGTTTTTTTCCTTTCACCCTCAGCAACAAGCTTTTTCAACTGATTATCAACATCACGGTCGATATGCCACAAACATAGCAGGTGGTGTGATCCCGGAAAATGATCCTTTATAGGATCCATCAAACTCATCTCTCGATCAGAAACAATAACACTAGGAACATTTTCAACATCCAACAACTCTCTCAACTGTGCAAACACCCAATCATAACTATTTTTTTTTCTCATCTCTAAAAAGGGCACATGCAATATTATAATTCTTATTAGAAGGAGTCATACCAATTATCTGAAAGAGTGGCATCTTGTGTTGGATCGAGTTTAGGCATTTAATTTAAAATTAACGCAGCGGACTATCCTAAACTATAAGAACCGGGGTCTTACCCTCGACGCGTAATTGGTTGCGCTCGCACCTGGATCCTTTTTGGAAAGATGGCGTTTCGTCTTTCTCTGGCACTTCCCGGAAGTGTCCTCCACAATCAGGCACTGGAGCTCTTCGGTGCTAGTATAAACTTCCTGTAAATAAATTTTGTTTTGGAAGAGAGAGAATTTTACAAGAGAGAAAAGAGAAGAAAAAATTTTCAGAAAACTATTTTCTCATTTTTTAAAATCTGTCTCTGCTTTTCTCTCACATATTCTCTTTATAAAAAAAATCTGATTTTTACCCAATCCCACAACCACCGGGTTGTTAAAAATAAAATATTTGATATTATAATAATAATATAATATTTTATTTTTACTGATTTGGGTTTTACTTGACCCATGGATCAAACCATTTATCCATGGATTAGACTGATGGGTCTAGAACCTCAATTGCAACTAGGTCCCTTGATTTGTCAGTCTATCTCAATTCTTCTTGAGTAATTAATTAACTATTAATTAATACCCCAAAACTTCTTAATAATATTTAATTAAGCTATTTAATTCAATATTATTCTTCTGAGTATAACAATTATACCTAGTACCATCAAAAATCTTCGAACTCACTTACGTGCAATCCTGTAGGTCCATTCTAAATTGACAATGGATAAATTAATCTCATAGATTAATCCATAAATCATCAGTGGCCTCTAGCAAGACATGATGACTACTCAATTTAGAATGGATGGTCGAATGATGATTCAACGCAACCTTTCTAAGCATACTATGTACGGTCTTGTACATCGATATCTCGTTTAACATAAGGTATGGAACCATCATCCTTATTAAGCTAAACGTTTACTTGATCTCTCAGTGACACTGATTCTATTCGAGCAAATGATAACAATTATCATTTTTCGGGCATGGCCATACACTTCTCAGTTCACTATCAAGTGGCTCGGATATCATCTCTCACTTAAAAGAGATTTGTAGTCACATCACTTCACCTACATATCTTAACGTGACTCATAGTGTACCCAATCATACCTGTACTTGGCAGCCTGTTACAGTCCCGTTAGGCGTATGTCAAAGAACACCACAATTCACCTAAGAACATACAGTGATTTCTAGTCTAAGGATCCTCGTACGAATATACTCGAAAAAAATCACTCATGATCTATCAGTCCATGGAGTGTTTCTTTCGGCGGATTGTTTTCATAAAATTAAATATGCACAAGAATATTACATTCATGAAATTAACTCATCAGATAAATAATCAATCAAACGACATATGTCTTATTTACATAAATAACCCTCAAAGTTTATTTACATAAATAGCCCTTATTAAGGCACATACACCAACATCTTGTACTTGTTGGTCTTGTATGTTGCATCCACCACAATCACCCAATAATATCTGTTCAACAACTGAATTGACATTGGATGCGCTATGAATGCATGTGTGATCACATCTGTGCCCTCTTCTGTCACAACTTTTACATAATAATGCTTCTCCTCGGCGTAATGAACAAATTGCTACCCAATATTTTTACCTTCAAACTTTGCTTTCCTGTCATCAGATTTAAGATTGTTTAGCTGCCTCACTGTCATATTATCTTCAGGATGCGTCTCAGCAAGATGATTCCGAATCAATTTTGGCTTCATATTTGTATTGTTCAAAGTTCTAGCAACCTGTCTTGATTCATCAGTCAAGCGGCTGAGCTGTTTGTAACCCTCTGGATACATTATAGCAGTGTGATTGTGCATTGACTTCGCACCTGGTGTAATTTTGACCCACCAACCATTTTCCCTCACCTCCTTACAATATAACTTGAACATACACTTACAACCTCGCCGTTTGGTGTTCTTCCTATGTTGGGGGGAGGTCCTTGCTCAATCGGATCTCTGAATCTGTTACAACGATATGTGACCCCTTTTCCCTTATTACCCTTCCCTACTTTAATCAGCTCGAAACGAAATCTAAGAGCCAAATCCGAATAATAAGTGTATGTTTCTTCTTCAGTAGGAAAAAGGCCGGGACACTTAAAATCGTGACTCATATCCCTCTGAAGGTCGGGCAATCCATTTGGATCCTGCGTCATTAATCAAATTAAAACTAATAATAATTAATTACATAAACAATTACAAACCATACAAAATATATAATTTTAAAAAATTGGAGCAAATAAGTGATTTTCATATCAAAAATCGCACATAAAGTGTGATTTTTCAAATAAATCTCGCACACAATCTGCAGGAGTTATATAAAAAATACCAACGATGTGGGAAATTTTTGTTAAAAATCGCCTACGATTTGTGATTTTTTTTACAAAATCGCACCCACATTGCGATTTTTGTAGAGAAAATCGCAAATCGTAGGCGATTTTAAACAAAAATTTCGCCCATAATTGGCGAAATTTATACAAAAAATAGCCAAATATGGGCGATTTTTAAACAATTTCTCACCAATTAAGGGTGATTTTTCCAAATAAAATAGCAAAATATGTGCAATTTTTTATGCAGCATGATAAAAACAATACAAAAATATCAAAATCTTACCATTTTTGAGTAAATTTTGAAGTAGACTCTATCCCAACTAAAACGAAATCTGTGTTTGAATGTTTCTCTCCGATTTTGGAAGGTTTTTTGAAAAATTTGGAATGGTTTTGTAAGATTTTTGAGGGAGTTTTGTATGTTTTGAGATGTTTTTTGAATTTTGTGAAGTATATAACTTATTCATATATTAGGACATTTTTATCATTTACAAATAGCAAATTTGTGATACAAATAGTAAGACCCCTAATATTTGTTTCTCAACCTCTTACTTTTGCACTGTAGAAGATGCATATGCACAAAATCCAAATATGTAATTAATAATGATTAATAATGTAGTTTTTATTTAATTTAATCTTGAATTTAAATTATTTTTTATTATTTTAAGATAATAAAATGGATATCTTATCTTTATCTTTTCACTGTAGAAGATACATATGCACAAAATCCAAATATGTAATTAAGAAAGATTAATAATGTAGTTTTTATTTAATTTAATCTTGAATTTAAATTATTTTTTATTATTTTAAGATAATAAAATGGATATCTTATCTTTATCTTTTCACCCGTTTTCTCTTTTCACTAACTCACATTCTTAACCATCTTTCTCCTCCGATTAACTTTCTTCTCACCTTCTGTATATTTTAACAAACTTGTATATATATTATTAATATTTACATGTATATTACGAAATAAACCTATAACATGTATATTAGATATATTTTCACGTATATTTTTAAATTTGAATGTGTGTGTATATATGTATATATACATATAATTTACAAAACTTCAAAGGTATATTATGATTATTTCACCAAATTTGTATATATATTGTGTGATATTTACATGTAATACCTAAGTATGATAAAAAGAAAAAGAAAAATAATGATAAAAACTTATATCATTTATATCATAAAGACTTATATCATTTATTCATGCTTTCAAAATGATAATATAATGTGTGTTGACTAATAACATAAACATGCTATCCAGGCTCTGATACCATTTAAAGACTCGGGGTACATAGGATATTTTTACACCATAATATAACCGACATCCTTTCATAAAACAGTCTATCCAAAAACTTCATGCCAACTGCCCTAAACGCCTAACCATGGCTTAATCGGGACTTACCAGGCCAGATGTAAAACAGGATATAAATTTTATGTTAAGGCAGTTATAATTATCTAACCTACTAATACCTCAAGCAATAAACAAGATCGATTACATGTTTAGCATGAATAGTTATCATACAACACACAAATAATTTATCCTATAAGGCTAATCATTATTTAACAAATATAAATTCAAGAAAACTTACGGTATACCCGTCCACCAGTCTTCAAGAGCTACGCAGCTCCTTTGTACTAACCAAATTATGGATTTGTATTTACTTTGAAAATATTTTACAAAAGAAGGAAAAGGCTCAGCACATGAGCATACAAAGGAAAGTATGAAGAAGCAGAGAAGATGATGCCTTCCCTTCAGCTTTCATCCCTTATTTATACAAATGAAAAAGCGTAAGAACTATTTGCAAATAGTCTCCGCACTAAGAAAAGGTGAAAGAAAAGAAAATAGCTATACATTCTGTCATTATCAATCATTATTACAGGAGGAATATCATCAGCACCTGCGTCAGCATCTATTATTGAGTTCATTATTGGGCAGCAATATCATCAGCAGCTCCGTCATCATCCATTATATCAGCACCTCTTGTCAAGCATCTATCTTTGCTTTACCTTTATCTTTTTGAGTTGAAGAAGATGTTTCTTCTGTCTTTTTTGAAATATTTTCCCCAAGGTATCTTTTATTGCTTCAAAGATATCATCAATAAGCACATCATCTTGGACATCATGCATATATTCCGATGCCATGGTCCAATCTGACTTAGTTGATTTGGTTTCTTCAAATTGAGACATTAAGTCTTTTTTCATTTTATCAACATAAGCAGCTATCATTTGTTACTTGGTCAAATTTTCAGATCTCATTCTGAATTTTTTAGAAATATAATCAAAAGGGGATGGAGTCTCAACATTATTTTGTTGACTCTCATATAAATCGATTTGTGCCTTCATCAAATCCAAAGTGTCCTGAGCCAAGATCTCTTGGGTGGATGGATCTATTTGCATCATTTTTTCCCAAAATCTGGTAAAAAATTTTCTTTGCAAACAAGGAATGCCTGTCTTGGTATGACCAACTTCAGGACTCCATTTACATATCCATGGGATTGAAAATTGAATAAAGAAAAAACATGAGGCTATTCCATCAATAAAAAATTTATTTTCTTGTTTTTTAAGAAGTTGGGGGGAAGCTTCTACCCACCTATCAAAATATTTTTTCATTGATTCTGGTAATATATCGGAGTTGGGCCAAAATAATAAAACCAGTTTATAAACCAGTGTGGTATTTCTATATTATAAACCTGAGCATATATCTTTATAAACCAGGAGTGCTTGTGCCTTTCATTTTCATAGTAAAATATTTTTATAAAAGCATCACAGTAGTCCCAATAATTATACTTGACTACTGCTGATGTATTCATCATAATCTCTCGTTCTCTCATAGGGGAAATACCCCAATCTTCAACGGATATAACCTTCTTAATAATAATTTTGCTAAAATTATAAATTTCTTTAGTTTTTCCAAAGAAATGTGTTATTTCACATGAACCACTTTGGATTAATATTTGTTCATAAAATGATCTCGTTTTATAAGTTCTAGTGCGCATAAAGAATTTATCCATATACCTTTGGATTAAGGTCCATGGATCATCTTTCTATTTCAGATCTTTTTCTTCCAAGAGAAATATAATTTCTCTATATTCATTTTCTGAGAAACCAATATTATTGAATTCAGTTTCCTCTTCTCCAATAACTTTGGCATAAGAAGGATTACTAGTATGTTTGTTATTAGTCAACACACAGAATGCAAAATATGAATAAGATGAAGATGAACATAGTTCATAAAAAGAATAATATGAAAAATATAAAGAGTGAGGAGTATGATATCCCACAGAATTTAGAATTGCTTAACAAATGGACAGTTCCTAGAGTTGAACCTAAGTTAATATATCAATTAGGTACCTTTGAAAAATTAGGATTAAAACAAGTAGTTAAAACTACTGAAGAATCAATTTCATTAGATGAAAATGAAATGATTATTAAATTATTATCTGATAAAGATATAAGTTCGTATAAAGAAACACATAAGTTTTTACATATAGGACTAGTGCAAATTGCATTTAAACCTTTAACATTAGAATGTTTACCAGAAAGCTTTATGGCAGCTTTAAGAGATGGAAGAAATAGAAATTGGAAAAAATCTTTAATGGGTATTATACAATCCAGTCTGGCACATGGACCAGTGTATTTTAATGTTTATCCAAATTTACAATTATCTCTGTCTGACGTAAATATATTAGATGCTTTAACATTAAATGTTAAGACTCATGGTTATAATTATCTTGTTGGAACAGAAGTAATATGCCTCTGTTATCGAATTTATTATAAACCGTTATTTACATTAAATCCTCATTGTAAAATAATGGATAAAAATAAAAATGAAACTATAATAATTGAAACTAATTTTAATAAGTCTAATATTAGTAGTAGAAGTCCTATTAAATGGGAAGAAATTACATTTCCAGAACATTGGGTTATAGAACAGGCTGTTCCTATTAAGCCCCAGATTCAGGATCATAATAATATAATTGATATCATACAGAATAATGAGGAAAATGTTAATATTAGATTTGATAATCAATTAAAATTATTATCATATCCGACAAGTAAATCAATGAGATCATATATTTCACCTATAGATTATAGGGTTGAACCTCCTATGTCAGCTAGAGCATCTACATCTCATGATTATAGAGTAGAATCTCCTATGCCTTCTAGGGCATCCACTTCTCAAATAAGAGAATCTGACATTTCTACTTCTTTAGTAGAAAAATTATACATCAACAAAAATAATATAGTAAAAGAAGGTAATAATAATAATTCCTATACTAGCAATGAGCTGGATCCGACTATGTCGGATATGGAATTTCCAATATAATGAATATAAGTGATATTATAGATTTTAGTCCTGGTTCTCCAGCAAGGAAAATAATTTCAGAAGAATTTAAAGATCCAAGTTATAACCCGTTTAAAAAATGATTTTCTGAAACTTTTTCTCATAAAGAAATGTTATCTTTACAGGATGAATTTTATACATACTGTACTACGATAAATGCACTTATACCTTTTGTTCATTGGTTTATATATCAATATGTACAAAATTATATTTATGTAATTGAACGAGATTATAAACTTACAACAGGAAGTATTTTTAAAGGGATATATCCTCCCCAACAAACTTTTCAAATAGAGAAAAATGGAAAGACTCATCACTTTTCAGCATTTGTAAAATTAATTGAAAATGCTACTTTAGCAATTACATGTAAGCATATTAATAATATGTTTGAACAACAAAATTATACAAATTTATTTTTAAATGTTTTAGGCGAACAGATGCAATCACTCCATAATAAAATAGAAATAATCAATAAGGCTATTAATAAATTACAGCCAACAGTAATACAATCAACCACTATTGAGACTAAAGAAATTGCTCCAAGCTTTCAGCCTCCCCCGAGTGTATCTAATTTTAAGATAAGACCAATATTTGAATTAGACAAACTCTTAGAAGAAAAATTTAATAAATTAAGTATTAAAACATTAAATAAAGAATTTCAATATGAAGTTATTGAAAATAATGATCATAGTCAGGTAATAAAAAATCAAATAAATAAAATTAATACTAGATGGGCAGATAAGCCCATATAGAATAAATTTTATTATCCTAGGCCAACTCCAATGGATGTTTTACATGAAGAATAATCTGATATAATTGATATTAGTTATTCTGATAATAAAATATATGAATGGAACATTGATGGTTATTCTAATAAATAAATTTATAATACAGTTCATAGGATGTTAATGTATGCTACGATATGCAAGAGTAATAATAATACTGATAAGACTATTGCATCCATGATAGTTGTAGGATTTACTGGTCAACTTAAAGGTTGGTGGGATAATTTTTTATCTCAAGAAAATAAAGATGAAATTATGTAAACAGTAAAACAAGAGAATAATACTCTTGTAGAAAATGCAGTTTATACACTAACTATTAATATAATAGAACATTTTACTGGAAGATTCAGTGATAATAGTGATACTATTAGAAGTCTATTACAGAATTTAAGGTGTAAAACACTGTCTGATTTCAGATGGTATAAAGATACTTTCTTAAGTAGAGTAATGGAATTACCTGAATGTGGTAATACTCATTGGAAATCTAAATTTATAGATGGACTTCCTAGTTTATTTGCTGAAAGAATTAGAAAAACTCTTAGAAAAAATAATATTACTATAGCATATGAAAATTATACATATGGATCCTTAATAGATACTTGTTTTCAAGAGGGATTAGCTCTTTGTAATGAAATAAAGCTGAATCAGCAAATTAAAAGACAAAATTTAGATGAAAGAAAACAATTAGGACAATTATGTCAAAAATTTGGTTTAGAAAATCCTCAAACTAGTAAAACTCATAAAAAACATGATAAGGTCTATAAATCTAAAAAACGAAGGCCCTCACCATATTATATTGAAAAGAAAAAACAGAAAGAAGAAAATAAACTTAAAAAACCTACGTATGATAAAAGGAAAAAGAAAAATAAAGAAAGACATTGTAAAACATGTGGAAAATTTGGTCATACTACAGAATATTGTTGGACTAGGAAAAAGATTAATAATCTTAATATTCCTGAAGATATCAAAACTATAGTTATACAGTCATTACAACAATCTGAATCTGAAAGATCAGAATCTGATAGTACTTCTGACTCAGAAGAAGAAGAAATAATAAATGCTTTAAATAATGAAGATAGTTCTGAATCAGAATGTGAACCATGTAAAATAGGACAAATATGTTCTAAAGAAAAAGAAAAAAATAAAATTGAAGATAATAATAATTCAGATGAATTTTATAAGATAATGTCTCAATTTTCAGACATGAAAATTAATGTTTTAACTTCTAATAATATTATGGAATTATTAAAATCTATAACAGATCCCGAATTAAGAATGCAGATTATTGAACAATACAATATGGAAAAAGGAACTTCTTCATCTAAAGGATTTGCTTCAGATAAACTTTTAAACTCTAGAGCATATAATATGAAGGAAGCTATGAGTCAATTAAATAATAAGTATCAAAATAATAATGAAAATATATCTATACAGACTCTTTATAAAGAAATTAACAACTTAAAGGAAGAAATTAAAATTCTAAAAGACCAACAGATAATACAGGAAAAAAGAATAATTAAATTAGAAGATAATTTTAATATAGGAAATACTTCAAAAGGTAGTATCCTAAATGAGGAGTTTAGTACTCCAGGAAATTTCCCGGATAATTTTCTTTCTACATTAGAAATAGTAATATCCCAAAAATGGTATGTTAAAATATCATTATTAATTGATAATTATTATACCAAGAATTTTATGGCACTAGTAGATAGTGGTGCAGATTTAAATGTTATTCAGGAAGGATTAATTCCTACTAGATATTTTCATAAAACTAGTCATAATTTATGGCATGCTGGAGGAGATAAACTACAGATTAAATATAAACTTCCTAAAGCTTTTATTTGTATTAATAATACATGTATTGCTCAAAGCTTTATTTTAGCCAAAGATATTTCTAACCAAGTTATACTTGGTACACCTTTTTTAAACAAAATCTATCCAATTAAGAAAATAGATAATAACGGCATAATTGGAACTTTTGAAAATAATAATATCTTTCTTGAGTTTATAACAAAACCACATATTAAAATGTTACATACTATGTATGATAATATTATGTCAAAACAGAACCAAATCAATTTTTTAAAACAAGAAATTTATATTTTGTCAATTGAAGAACAATTAAATAATTCTAGATTACAGAGTAAAATTGAATTATTAAAACATAATTTCTCTGTGGAAATCTGTAATGATCATCCCAATGCTTTTTGGAATAGAAAAAAAATATTGTTTCTTTACCATATGAAGATTCTTTTAATGAAAAAGAAATTCCTACTAAGGCTAGACCTTGCCAAATGAATGCAGAATATTTGGAAATTTGTAAAAAAGAAATTGAATCTCTTTTACAAAAAGGATTAATCAGTCCTTCTCAGTCATCATGGTCTTGTACTGCATTTTATGTTAATAAACATTCTGAAATTGAAAGAGGTATACCTAGATTGGTTATTAATTATAAACCATTGAATAAAGTTTTAAAATGGATTCGACATCCAATTCCAAATAAAAAGGATTTATTAGATAGATTATATGATAGTTTAATATTTTCTAAATTTGATTTAAAGTCAGGATATTGGAAAATTCAGATTGATAAATCTGATAGATATAAAACAGCATTTAATGTTCCTATTGGACATTATGAATGGAATGTAATGCCATTTGGATTAAAAAATGTCCCTTCTGAATTTCAGAAAATTATGAATGATATTTTTAATCCTTATAGTACATTTATAATTGTGTACATTGATGATATCTTGGTTTACTCAAAAACAATTGAAATGCATTTTAAACATTTAAATATGTTTAAGACAATTGTTATGCAAAATGGTTTAGTTATTTCAAAACCAAAGATGGTTTTATTTCAAACCAAAATAAGATTTCTTGGTCATATAATTGAAAAAGGAAATATTATTCCTATAAATAGAAGTATTGATTTTGCAGAAAAATTTTCTGATAAGATTACTGATAAAACAATGTTACAAAGATTTTTAGGCAGTTTAAATTATATTGCTCCTTATTATAAAGATTTAATAAAGGATACAGCTATTTTATATGATAGGCTTAAAAAGAACCCTAAACCTTGGACGAAAATCCATTCTGAGGCTGTAAGAAGAATAAAAGAAAAGGTAAAAAGTATTACATTGTTTAATGATTAGTAATCCTAGCTGGGAAAAGATAATTGAAACAGATGCTTCTGATATAGGATTTGGAGGAATTTTAACTCAGAAAAATCCAGAAAATAAACAAGTATATCTTGTCCGATTTCATTCAGGAAAATGGAATGGATCACAGAAGAATTATGCTACTGTCGCTAAGGAAATTTTAGCAATAGTTAAATGTGTTTTAAAATTCCAGGATGATTTATATAATCAGAAATTTATCATAAAAACAGATTGTAATGCTGCAAAATTTATGTTTCAAAAGGATTTTAAACATGATGTTTCAAAACAAATGTTTGCACGGTGGCAGGCACATTTAGCCCCTTTTGATTTTGACATCGTTTATAAAAAAAGAGAAGATAATAATCTTCCAGATTTTTTAACTCCGGAATATTTATATCAATGACGGGGATGAGTTCTCGTGGACGAGGAACTTCCTCTTATAGAGGAAGAGGTGGTAGAGGATATTCCTCTTCTGGACAGACCTCATATGGTCAAAAGAAGATCCCAGAGGTCCTATCCCAATATGGGAGACAAAAGCTAATAGCTATGGACCTATCCCAAGATAAAGAATATCAAGAATTCTTGAAATTCAAGAAAAAGCAGCAAACTTCCACTGAAGTTGAAGAAGGTAATACTCCTTCTTATGCCAAAGTAATTGGTGAAGAAGAAACTGAATCTAATAATAATATTGGATTCAGTGAAAATGAATATAGAGAAATTATATTTCTCTTAGAAGAAAAAGATCTTAAATGGAAAAATGATCCATGGACCTTAATACAAAGGTATATGGATAAATTTTTTATGCCTACTAGAACTTACAAAACGAGATCGTTTTATGAACAAATCTTAATCCAAAGTGGTTCATGTGAAATAACACATTTCTTTGGAAAAACTAAAGAAATTTATAATTTCAGTAAGATTTTTATTAAAAAGGTTATATCCGTTGAAGAATGGGGTATTTCCCCTATGAGAGAAAGAGAAATTACCATGAATACCTCAGCAGTAGTTAAGTATAATTACTGGGACTACTATGATGCTTTCATAAAAACATTTTATTATGAAAATGAAAGGCATAAGCATTCTTGGTTTATAAAGGTATGTGCTCAGGTGTATAATATGGACATCCCACACTGGTTTATCAACTGGTTCTATTGTTTTGCCCCCACTCCGGATATATTACAGGAACCAATGAAAAAAATATTTTCATCGATGGGTAGAAGTTTCTCCCCAACTTCTTAAAAAATAAGAAAACAAATTTTATATTGAGGGAATAGCCTCATGCTTTTTCTTTATTGAATTCTCCATACCATGGATATGTAAATGGAGTCCAGAAGTTGGTCATACCAAAACAGGAATTCCTTGTTTACAAAGAAAATTCTTTACTCGATTTTGGGAAAAAATGATGCAAATTGATGCATCCACCCAAGAGATCTAGGTCCAAGAAACTCTGGACTTGATGCAGACCCAAATTGAAGAATATGAGAGTCAACAGAATAATATTGAGACTCCATCTCCTTTTGATTATATCACCAAAAAATTCAAAATGAGATCAGCCAATTTAACCAAGCAACAAATGATCGCTGCTTATGTTGATACAATGAAAAAAGATTTGATGTCTCAATTTGAAGAGAACAAATCCACTAAGTCAGACTCGACCACGACATCAATACTGGATGCCTCAGAAGATGTGCTTATTGATGATATCTTTGAAGCCATCAAAGACACCTTGGTGGAAAATATGTCCAAAAAGACAGAAGAAGCATCTTCTTCAACAAAGGATAAAGGCAAAGCAAAAATGGAGGTGTGATCTGACACTGATGCAAGTGCTGATGTAAAGGATAATATTATGGCGCCATAATGGATGATGACGCAGAGGATGATGATATTACTCACCAATAATGGATGCTGATGCAGGTGCTGATGAAATTTCTCCTGTAATCATTTAATAAGGACAGAATGTATAGACTAGTCAAAATTTTCTTTTCTTCTTTTTTGAGTGCGGAGACTATTTGTCAATAGTACTTACGCCTTTTTAGTAGTATAAAAGAACATGAAGGCAGAAGAGATCATCATCTCTTGACTTCTTCATACTCTCTTGTATGCTCATGTGTTGAGCCTTCTTCTTTGTACAAACAATATTTCCCAGTAAATATAAATTCATATTTTCTAAAGGAGCTGCGCAGCTCTTAGAGCCCTGGTGAATTGGTGATCGGAACTCGTAAGTTTTCTTAAAATTTTTATCTGTTTAATTATGTTTAGCCTTATAGGCTAAATTATTTGTGTGTTGTCTGATAACTATACATGCTAAACATGTAATCGATCTTGTTTATTGCTTGAGGTATGCTTAGGTTAGATAATTCAGACAGGCCTTATACATAAATTTATATCCTGTTTAACATCTGGCCTGGTAAATCCCGCTTAAGCCATGAATAGGCGTTAGGGTAATTGGTATGATGTTGTTTGGGTAGACTGTTTATGAGATAGTGCCGGGTTGATATTATGATATAAAATTATGAGCCCTGGTGAATTGGTGATCGGAACTCGTAAGTTTTCTTAAAATTTTTATCTGTTTAATTATGTTTAGCCTTATAGGCTAAATTATTTGTGTGTTGTCTGATAAGACTGGCCTTGTACATAAATTTATATCCTGTTTAACATCTGGCCTGGTAAATCCCGCTTAAGCCATGAATAGGCGTTAGGGTAATTGGTATGATGTTGTTTGGGTAGACTGTTTATGAGATAGTGCCGGGTTGATATTATGATATAAAATTATCCTATATATCTCGAGCCATAGATGGTATGCTACGCAGCTCCTTTAGAAAATATGAATTTATATTTACTGGGAAATATTGTTTGTACAAAGAAAAAGGCTCAACACATGAGCATACAAGAGAGTATGAAGAAGTCGAGAGATGATGATCTCTTCTGCCTTCATGTTCTTTTATACTACTAAAAAGGCGTAAGTACTATTGACAAATAGTCTCCGCACTCAAAAAAGAAGAAAAGAAAAATTTGACTAGTCTATACATTCTGTCCTTATTAAATGATTACAAGAGAAATTTCATCAGCACCTGCATCAGCATCCATTATTGGTGAGTAATATCATCATCCTCTGCGTCATCATCCATTATGGCGCCATAATATTATCCTTTACATCAGCACTTGCATCAGTGTCAGATCACACCTCCATTTTTGCTTTGCCTTTATCCTTTGTTAAAGAAGATGTTTCTTCTGTCTTTTTGGACATATTTTCCACCAAGGTGTCTTTGATGGCTTCAAAGATATCATCAACAAGCACATCTTCTGAGGCATCCGGTATTGATGTCATGGTCGAGTCTGACTTAGTGGATTTGTTCTCTTCAAATTGAGACATCAAATCTTTTTTCATTTATCAACATAAGCAGCAATCATTTGTTGCTTGGTTAAATTGGCTGATCTCATTTTGAATTTTTTGGTGATATAATCAAAAGGAGATGGAGTCTCAATATTATTCTGTTGACTCTCATATTCTTCAATTTGGGTCTGCATCAAGTCCAGAGTTTCTTGGGCCAAGATCTCTTGGGTGGATGCATCAATTTGCATCATTTTTTCCCAAAATCGAGTAAAGAATTTTCTTTGTAAACAAGGAATTCCTGTTTTGGTATGACCAACTTCTGGACTCCATTTACATATCCATGGTATGGAGAATTCAATAAAGAAAAAGCATGAGGCTATTCCCTTAATATAAAATTTGTTTTCTTTTTTTTAAGAAGTTGGGGAGAAACTTCTACCCATCGATGAAAATATTTTTTCATTGGTTCCGGTAATATATCCGGAGTGGGGGCAAAACAATAGAACCAGTTGATAAACCAGTGTGGGATGTCCATATTATACACCTGAGCACATACCTTTATAAACCAAGAATGCTTATGCCTTTCATTTTCATAATAAAATGTTTTTATGAAAGCATCACAGTAGTCCCAGTAATTATACTTAACTACTGCTGAGGTATTTATGGTAATTTCTCTTTCTCTCATAGGGGAAATACCCCATTCTTCAACGGATATAACCTTTTTAATAATAATCTTACTGAAATTATAAATTTCTTTAGTTTTTCCAAAGAAATATGTTATTTCACATGAACCACTTTGGATTAAGATTTGTTCATAAAACGATCTCGTTTTGTAAGTTCTAGTAGGCATAAAAAATTTATCCATATACCTTTGTATTAAGGTCCATGGATCATTTTTCCATTTAAGATCTTTTTCTTCTATGAGAAATATAATTTCTCTATATTCATTTTTACTGAATCCAATATTATTATTAGATTCAGTTTCTTCTTCACCAATTACTTTGGCATAAGAAGGAGTATTACCTTCTTCAACTTCAGTGGAAGTTTGCTGCTCTTTCTTGAATTTCAAGAATTCTTGATATTCTTTATCTTGGGATAGGTCCATAGCTATTAGCTTTTGTCTCCCATATTGGGATAGGACCTCTGGGATCTTCTTTTGACCATATGAGGTTTGTCCAGAAGAGGAATATCCTCTACCACCTCTTCCTCTATAAGAGGAAGTTCCTCGTCCACGAGAACTCATCCCTGTCATTGAGATAAATATTCCCGAGTTAAAAAATCTGGTTCTTCTTAAAGTTCAAGTATTCTTGATACTCCTTGTCTTGAGACAAGTCCATAGCTATTAGCTTCTGTTTCCCATAATGAGATAAAACTTCTGGAATCTTCTTTTGATCATATGATGCTTGACCATAAGAGGAATATCCTCTACCAGCACCTCTTCCTCTATAAGAGGAAATTTCTCGTTCGCGAGAATTCATACCTATCATTGATATAAATATTCCCTAGTTAAGAAATCTTGAAGATTATTATCTTCTCCTTTTTTATAAATGATTTCAAAATCAAATGGGGCTAAATAACCTGCCATCTTGCAAACATTTGTTTAGAAACATCATGTTTAAAATCTTTTTGAAACATAAATTTTGCAGCATTACAATCAGTCTTTATAATAAATTTATGATTATATAAATCATCCTGGAATTTTAAGACACATTTAACTATTGCTAAAATCTCCTTAGCTACAGTAGCATAATTTTTCTGTGATTCATTCCATTTACCTGAATGAAATCTAACAAGATATACTTGTTTGTTTTCTGGATTTTGCTGAGTTAAAATTCCTCCAAATCCTATATCAGAAGATCTGTTTCAATTATTTTTTCCAGCTAGGATTACTAATCATTAAACAAGGTAATACTTTTACATTTTCTTTTATTCTTCTTACTGCCTCAGAATGAATTTCCGTCCAAGGTTTAGGATTCTTTTTAAGTCTTTCATATAAAATAGTTGTATCATTTACCAAGTCTTTATAATAAAGAGCAATATAATTTAAACTTCCTAAAAATCTTTGTAACATTCGGGTATTACCACATTCGGGTAATTCCATTACTCTACTTAAGAATGTATCTTTATACCATCTGAAATCAGACAGTGTTTTACACCTTAAATTTTGTAATAATGTTCTAATAGTATCACTATTATCACTGAATCTACCAGTAAAATATTCTATTATATTAATAGTTAGTGTATAAACTGCATTTTCTACAAAATTATTATTTTCTTGTTTTACTGTTTGCATAATTTCATCTTTATTTTCTTGAGATAAAAAATTATCCCACCAACCTTTAAGTTGACCAGTGAAACCTGCAACTATCATAGATGCAATTGTCTTATCTGTATTGTTATTACTCTTGCATATAGTAGCATACATCAACATTCTATGAACTGTATTATAAATTTGTTTATTAGAATATCCATCAATGTTCCATTCATATATTTTATTACCAGAATAACTAATATCAATTATATCAGTATATTCTTCATGTAATACATCCATTGGGGTAGGTCTAAGATAATAATATTTATTCTGTATAGGCTTATCTGCCCATTTAGTATTAATTTTATTTATGTGATTTCTAATTATCTGACTATGATCATTATTTTCAATAACCTCGTATTGAAATTCCTTGTTTAAGGTTTTAATACTTAATTTATTAAATTTTTCTTCTAAAAGTTTATCTAATTCAATTATGGGTCTTATCTTAAAATTAGATACACTCGGAGGTGGCTGGAAGCTTGGAGCAATCTCTTTAGCCTCAATAGTTGATTGTATCACTGTGGGCTGTAGTTTATGAATAACCTTATTTATTATTTCTATTTTATTATGAAGTGATTGCATCTGTTCTCCTAAAACATTTAAAAATAAATTTGTATAATTTTGATGTTCAAACATATTATTAATATGCTTACATGTAATGGCTAACGTATCATTTTCAATTAATTTTACAAACGCTGAAAAGTGATGAGTCTTTCCATTCTTTTCTATTTGAAAAGCTTGTTGTGGAGGATATATCCCTTTAAAAATACTTCCTGTTGTAAGTTTATAGTATCTTTCAATGATTAAAATATAATTTTTCACATGACTATGTATAAACCAATGAACAAAAGGTATTAATGCATTTATCATGTTACAGTAT
Organism: Knoxia roxburghii; assembly: GCA_030378225.1. Classification (NCBI taxonomy): domain Eukaryota; kingdom Viridiplantae; phylum Streptophyta; class Magnoliopsida; order Gentianales; family Rubiaceae; genus Knoxia; species Knoxia roxburghii. The sequence continues at coordinate 33,546,078 of CM059420.1, read as the reverse complement.
GTATAAAATTCATCCTGTAAATGTAACATTTCTTTCTGAGTAAAGGTTTCAGAAAACCATTTTTTAAACTGGTTATAACCTGAATTTTTAAATTCTTCTGAAATTATTTTCCTCGCTAGAGAACCAGGACTAAAATCTATAATTTCTTTTATATCCATTAAATAGGAAATTCCACATCTGACATTGTCAGTTCTATTATGAGTATGACTATTATTATTTTCTTTTACTATATTATTTCTGTTTATATACAGTTTTTCTGCTAAATGAGTGGAAATATCTGATTCTCTTATTTGAGAAGTAGATGCTCTAGAAGGCAAAGGAGATTCAACCCTATAAGGCATAGGAGATTCGACCCTATAATCTATAGGTGAAATGTATGACCTCATTGATTTACTTGTCGGATATGATAAAAATTTTAATTGATTATCAAATCTAATATTAACATTTCCCTCATTATTCTGGATGATATCAATTATATCATTCTGATCCTGAGTCTGTGGTTTAATAGGAACAGCCTGTTCTATTACCCAATGTTCTGGAAAAGTAATTTCTTCCCATTTGATAGGTCTTCTAGAACTGATATTTGACCTATTAAAATTAGTTTCAATTATTATAGTTTCATTTTTATGTTTATCCATTATCTTGCAATGAGGATTTAACGTAAATAATGGTTTATAATATATTCTATAACAAAGACATATTACTTCTGTTCCAGCAATATAATCATAACCATGGGTCTTAACATTTAATGTCAAAGCATCCAATATATTCACATCAGACAGAGATAATTGTAAATTAGGATAAACATTAAAATACACTGGTCCATGTGCCAAACTGATTTATATAGATTCATACATATTGGTTTAGTGCAAATTGCTTTTAAACCATTAACGTTAGAAGGATTACCGGAAAGTTTTATAGCATGTTTAAGAGATGCTAGAAATTTAAATTGGAAACAATATTTAATGGGTATTATACAATCGAGTTTAGTTCATGGCCCTGTTTATTTTAATGTTTATCCGAACTTATCATTATCATTAAGTGATGATAATATATTAAGTGCCTTAACATTAAATGTTAAAACTCATGGATATAATTATATGCCTGGTTCTGAATTAATTTGTGTATGTTATAGAATTTATTATAAACCTTTAAAAACATTGAACCCAAATTACAGATTGATGGATAAAAAGATTGATGAAACCATACTTATAGAAACTAATTTTAATAAATCAAAAATTATAAAAAGAAGAACTATTAAGTGGGATGAAATACCTATTCCAGAACAATGGACAATAGAAAAAGTAAGTCATAGACAGCCTCAAATTAATAGTGATATAGATTATATCGAACAAACTCCTGAGGGAAAAATTAAAATAAAAATGCAGAATAATCCATTTTTATTAGACAATAGATCTAAATTATCTAGATCATATTCTTCTCATTTTATCTCTCCTATAGATAACAAAGATGATATATCTGTGGCACCTAGAAATTCTGTTTCACAGCCTTATAGAGTTTCTACCTCTCAAGTTAGTGATGATACTGACAATTATGTTGATAGATTGGTTAAAAATAAACATAATATTGTTAAAGGTATTTATAATACAAACAAAGACGAAGACATAACTGAGTCTGAAATGGCTTTTCCAATATGAATAAAATAAATTTTAGTCCTGGATCTTTAGCCAGAAATCAGGTTAAAGCAGAATTTAATAAGGAAAGATGGCAACCATTTAGAACATGGTTTTTTCAGACTTTCACTTTGAGTGAACAGAAAAATATTTCTGATCAGTTTTATGCATTTCTATCGCAGCATAATATTCTCTTTCCGTTTGTTCCATGGTTTATTTCTCATTATATTGAACCTTGTATTGTGTCTTAGAAAGAGACTATCAACTTTTAAATGGTCATACTCTGAAAGGAATATTTCCTCCTCAACAACCTTTTAAATTAGAAAAGAAAAATCATATATTAAATTTCTCTGCTTTTATAAAATTATTTGAGAATGATACACTAGCTATAACTGTTAAACAAATGAATAAAGTTATAGAACAGAATAATTATACAAACATTTATTTGAATGTTTTAGGTGAACAGATTATATCTTTACATCACAGGTTAGAACATATTTTAACTACACTACAGCAGTCAAAAATATAAGCATCAACTTCTAAGGAACAGGTCATAGCCGCTCCAACACTTCAATCACCCCCTGAAATAAAAAATTTCAAATTAAAATCTATGTCAGAATTAGAAAAATTACTTGATGAAAAATTTAAAGGCTTAAAAATTAATACATTAGAAGAAGAATTAAATGCATTTGCACAACAACTAAAAGACACATCTAATAGCAAAGATGAAATAAATAAAATAGGTAAATTTGCTGATAGACCGGCTCAAAGACTCTATTATTATAATAGACCTTCTCCTATGGATATTTTACATGAAGAACAGGAATATGTTCTTAATAATAGTTATAGTGGTAAATGCATTTATGAATGGAATATTGATGGTTATACTGAAAAACAGATTTATAATCAAGCCCATAGAATGCTTATGTATAGTAGCATTTGTAAAACTAATGGTAATACTGATGTAGGTATAGCTAAAATGATCGTTTCAGGTTTTACAGGACAACTTAAAGGATGGTGGGATAATTATTTAACCCCACAAAATAAAAATGAAATCTTTACAACAGTAAAAATGGAAGAATCTACTTCACAACCGACTGAAAATGCGGTTTATACTCTAATAGTAACTATTTTAGAACATTTTACAGGACGAATTTCTGATAATAGTGAGAACATTCGTACCTTATTACAAAATTTAAGATGTAAAACACTATCTGATTTTAGATGGTATAAAGATGCTTTTCTCAATAGAGTTATGGAATTAAATGATAGTAATAGTAATCATTGGAAGTCTAAATTTATAGATGGATTACCACATTTATTTGCAGAAAGAATTAAAAAGGTCTTAAGAAAAGACAGAATAAATATACCTTATGAAATTTATACTTATGGCAAATTAATAGGAATTTGCATCCAGGAAGGTTTAGCCTTATGCAATGAAATTAAATTAAATCAACAAATTAAAAGTCAAAGACTAAATGAAAAACGTCAATTAGGACAATTCTGTAGTCAATTTGGTATGAATATACCATCTAAAGAGAAGATACAAAGAGTAGATAAGGATCATCAAACATATCCTAGACAGAAATATAAAAAGAGAAAATATTCTCAGGATAAAAAATATAAAAAAGAATCTAGAAAACTAGATAAACGTAATAAGAAAAACATGGATAATATTACATGTTATAAATGTAAACAAAAAAGACATTTTGCTAATAAATGTAAAATGAAGAAGAAAATTAATAGTCTTGAGATAGATGCGACTATAAAAGAAGAATTACTTCAAATCATAATCACTGATTCTGAGTATGAGTCAGGCATATCTGACAATGAAGAAATAAATAGCTCAGAAAGTGAACCAGAATGTAATTGCAATAATATAGAGCAAAAAGATACTCATAGTGAAAATGAAGAATATTATAAGATCCTATCACAATTTCAAGATATAGATTTGGATATAAACGTCCTAACTAATCATACTCTTTTAGAATTCTTAAAATCCATAAAAGATCAAGAATTGAGATCTAGAATAATAGAACAGATGGATGATACTCCAGAAACAAGTCAGACTACTAGTCAAATTAATTCTAAATTAGAGACAAGTCAGAATCCTTATACTATGTCTGAAGTATATAATATATTAAAAAAGAAACATAGTCCTACAGACAGATTTCCTACAACCATAGAAGATTTGGGAACAGAGATTAATAATCTTAAAAATGAGATCAAAGTCTTAAAAAAGGTTAATGAAAATTTGGATGAAAGAGTTTCTTATTTAGAAAAGAAAGATCATATTAAATTAGATTATGACATGTTACTAGAAGATACAGGAAATGAAAATTTCTTAGGATCATTAAATTTGATTACTTCTTTTAAATTTCATGTTCAGATCAAATTATTAATAGATCACTCTTTTCATATTAACTTAGTTGCTCTTTTTGATAGTGGGGCAGATGTTAGTGTTATACAAGAAGGAATAATTCCTACGAAATATTTTGAAAAATCTACTCATATAGTCCGACATGCAGGCGGTAAAGCTTTAGATATAAATTATAAATTATCTAAAGGTTATATTTGTAATAATAAGGTTTGTATTCCAGAAAGTTTTCTAATAGCCAAAAATATTACTAGTCAAATGATATTGGGAACTTCTTTTATAAAAAAGATATTTCCAATTACACATATTAATACTGATAAGATTATAGGTACTTATGATAAAAAGAGTGTCAGTTTTCAGTTTATAACTGAACCTAATACTAGATTTATAAATGAATTAAAAGATTTAATTAATAGAAAAAACAATCAAATTAATTTCTTAAAATTTGAAATTAACTCTTTTTCAATTGAAGATACTTTAAAAAATCCTAAATTAGTAGATAAAATAAAAGGTGTTTATAATACATTTTCTAATGAAATCTGTAATGAACATCCTAATGCTTTTTGGGATAGGAAGAAACACATTGTAAGCTTACCCTATGAGGATGATTTTAATGAAAGGACTATGATCAAAACTAAAGCCAGACCATGTCGAATGAACTCTGAATATTTAGAGTTATGTAAAAAAGAGATAAGTATGTTATTAGAAAAAGGACTAATAAAAAGTTCTGAATCACCTTGGTCATGTACAGGATTTTATGTTAATAAACATAGTGAAATAGAAAGAGGAAGACCTAGATTGGTTATAAATTATAAACCTCTTAATAAAGTATTAAAATGGATAAGACATCTTATTCCTAATAAAAAGGATTTATTAGATAGATTATATGATGCATTAATATTTTCCAAGTTCGATTTAAAATCTGGATATTGGCAGATTCAAATACAAGAATCAGATCAATATAAAACTGCTTTTAATGTTCCCATAGGTCATTATGAATGGAAGGTAATGCCTTTTGGCTTAAAAAATGCACCATCTGAATTTCAGCAGATAATGAATGATGTTTTTATTCCTTATAGTAATTTTATTATTGTTTATATTGATGATATCTTAGTATTTTCTAAAGATATTCAATCACATTTTAATCATTTGGATATATTTAAAAAGATTATAAAGACTAATGGATTTGTTATATCACAATCCAAAATGGTTTTATTTCAAACTAATATTAGATTTTTAGGACATCATATTGAGAAAGGAAAAATAATTCCTATTGATAGAAGTATTAATTTTGCTGATAAATTTCCTGATGAAATAAAAGATAAAACCCAATTGCAAAGGTTTTTAGGAAGTTTAAACTATATTTTACCTTATTATAAGCATTTAGCATATGATACTGCTATTTTATATGAAAGACTAAAAAATAAACCTAAACCTTGGACGGATGCACATACTAAGACAGTCCAAAAAATTAAAGAAAAAGTTAAAACTTTACCATGTCTTATATTAGCTAATCCAAATTGGACTAAAATTGTTGAAACAGATGCCTCTGATATAGGATATGGAGGAATTTTAAAACAGATATGTCCTAATGATAATACGGAAAAATTGGTTAGATATCATTCTGGAAAATGGACTCATAGTCAACAGAATTATGCTACAGTAGCTAAAGAAGTATTAGCTATATTAAAATGTGTTTTAAAATTTCAAGATGATTTATATAATCAGAGATTTATAATCAAAACTGATTGCCAAGCTGCAAAATATATGTTTCATAAAGATTTTAAACATGATGTATCTAAGCAAATGTATGCTAGATGGCAAGCTAATTTAGCTCCTTTTGATTTTGAGATTGTTTATAAGAAAGGGAAAGATAATAGTCTTCCTGACTTTCTATCTCGTGAATTTATACAGGATGATACCCAGGGACTCTAATAGAGGCAGAGGTGGCAGAGGAGGTTATCCTTCTCATGCTACTGGTTCTCGTGGCAGAGGTAGAGGGAGACATATGCTCTCTCAAAATTATAATACAACTTTATATGCGGATAATATTGCCAATATATCTAATACCTCTATGGATCTTATAAAAAATCCAAACTTATTTAATAAGTTCCAAAAGTTTTTGGAGCAAGAGAAAGTAGAATCCTCTTCTTCTATAGATACTCCTTCATATGTGGAGACAGTCATTAAAGAAGATTCTATCACTAATTATAAACTACACCCTCATAAAGAAATTCTCTTTCTTATAGAAGAAAAAGACTTACAATGGGGAAAAGACCCATGGCTCATTATTAATAGATATTTGGATACTGGCTCAAAGTCAAGTGGTATATATGTTCACGCTCATTGGGCTTATAAGCCTAGAATGTACTATGAGACTATTCTAAAAGTCTCTGGTGCATGTGAAATTAAACATTTCTATCATCATCAGAGTAGTCAAATTTATAATTTTAGCAAAATTATCATAAAGAAGGTTATTTCTCCAGAAGAATGGGGACTTTCAACCTTGAAAGATAAGGAATTCATAGTTCCTGAAAATCGGGTTACTTATAAGTACAATTATTGGGATTATATTGAAGCCCATAACCAGATTTTCTTATATGAAAATCCTAATAAAAAACACTCATGGTTCATTAAAGTATGCGGAAATATTTATAATGATCCCATACCAAATTGGTTTTTCAAATGGTGGTATCGATTTGGTCCTCCTAAATCTATTCTTCCTGAAAAATTCCTTACCTCATATGGTGACTGGATCAAAGTTTCACCAAAAATATCAGAATTGGTGGCATCTAATAGATGTACTGAAGAAATTGCTAATATGTGGTTCTTTATAGAATTTTCTATCCCTTGGATTTGGAAATGGACCCCAGAAATCAGTTATACTGATACTAAATTGCCATGTATTTTGCAAACTGTTTATATCCAGTTTTGGGCACATTTAAATAAGATTGATCCCTCTACTAATGTCTCATATGGTCAAGAAGTTTTAATGATGATACAAGACAAAGTCATGCATTATATGCAGAATCAAGATAACCAAAATCAGGAAATTGATCCTTTCCAGCACATTGCGATGAAGATCAAATTGCAGAAGGAAAATGTTTCTCAACAAGATTTGATTAAGGCTTATATGGCGGAACTCAAAAAATATTTGAAGAATCAAAATTCTCATGATAATAAGTCAGATATTTCTATGGCTTCTTCAAGCAAATCTCAAGATGATATGAATGAATTTGCTCAAGACCCAAATGATATGGACGAACTAGATGAAGAGTTCATGAATGAGCAATTGCAAGAGTTAATAGCTGGACTGCACAAAGAAGAAAAGGCCACTGATAAGGGAAAAAGCAAACTCATTTGACGAAAAGCAGCCATCAAGTGGACAAGTGGACCTGGGACATGAAAGATAATAACGACTTAAAGTTTCCATGATGTATGTAATGACCTCATAAGGCAATAATGTAATAGACCCTCATATGCAATAATGTAATGGACTTCAGAAAAATATTTCAAGTCCGTAATAGTTAGAAGTTTTAGTTTTCTATAAATAGTCTAGATAGATGATGAGTTCAGGGAGAACTCAGAACTCTTTCCTTCCTTTTCTCTTCTTTTGTAAAAAATTCTCTCTATTAATATATTACTCCGGTGGAGGTTTTCCTATTATAAGCAGCAGCGTTTGGGATTTCTTATATATATTATTTTGGTGTCATCAACCAAGTAAGTCTGTATTTAGTTTTTGTTTTTAAAATGCAAGGCTAAAAGCCTTATGGTTAGAATAAAAGTTTAGTAATTATGTAAATTCATACTTTAGATCCTTATTATTGAGAAATTCTCAGTATGATAATATTGAATTAAAGAATAGGTTAGAATCATTATACAGAGTATAAATTTAGAAAAGTAGGGTGTTATCGTTAGCCGTAATGTTTTGAAGGCGTTAGGCGTATAGCCCAGATTGCTTTGATAAATTTATAGTTCTGTTTAATAGATTCTGTAATACCCTGCGTACCTTTGCTTCTTTAATTATCATGCTGAGGGTCTCTCTGTAACGGCAACACCCTTCTTTTCTAAATTTATACTCTGTATAATGATTCTAACATATTCTTTAATTCAATATTATCATACTGAGAATTTCTCAATAATAAGGATCTAAAGTATGAATTTACATAATTACTAAACTTTTATTCTAACCATAAGGCTTTTAGCCTTGCATTTTAAAAACAAAAACTAAATACAGACTTACTTGGTTGATGACACCAAAATAATATATATAAGAAATCCCAAACGCTGCTGCTTATAATAGGAAAACCTCCACCGGAGTAATATATTAATAGAGAGAATTTTTTACAAAAGAAAAGAAAAGGAAGGAAAGAGTTCTGAGTTCTGCCTGAACTCATCATCTATCTAGACTATTTATAGAAAACTAAAACTTCTAACTATTACGGACTTGAAATATTTTTCTGAAGTCCATTACATTATTGCATATGAGGGTCTATTACATTATTGCCTTATGAGGTCATTACATACATCATGGAAACTTTAAGTCGTTATTATCTTTCATGTCCCAGGTCCACTTGTCCACTTGATGGCTGCTTTTCGTCAAATGAGTTTGCTTTTTCCCTTATCAGTGGCCTTTTCTTCTTTGTGGAGTCCAGCTATTAACTCTTGCAATTGCTCATTCATGAACTCTTCATCTAGTTCGTCCATATCATTTGGGTCTTGAGCAAATTCATCCATATCATCTTGAGATTTGCTTGAAGAAGCCATAGAAATATCTGACTTATTATCATGAGAATTTTGATTCTTCAAATGTTTTTTGAGTTCCGCCATATAAGCCTTAATCAAATCTTGTTGAGAAACATTTTCTTTCTGCAATTTGATCTTCATCGCAATGTGCTGGAAAGGATCAATTTCCTGATTTTGGTTATCTTGATTCTGCATATAATGCATGACTTTGTCTTGTATCATCATTAAAACTTCTTGACCATATGAGACATTAGTAGAGGGATCAATCTTATTTAAATGTGCCCAAAATTGGATATAAGCAGTTTGCAAAATACATGGCAATTTAGTATCAGTATAACTGATTTCTAGGGTCCATTTCCAAATCTAAGGGATAGAAAATTCTATAAAGAACCACATATTAGCAATTTCTTCAGTACATCTATTAGATGCCACCAATTCTGATATTTTTGGTGAAACTTTGATCCAGTCACCATATGAGGTAAGGAATTTTTCAGGAAGAATAGATTTAGGAGGACCAAATCGATACCACCATTTGAGAAACCAATTTGGTATGGGATCATTATAAATGTTTCCGCATACTTTAATGAACCATGAGTGTTTTTTATTAGGATTTTCATATAAGAAAATCTGGTTATGGGCTTCAATATAATCTCAATAATTGTACTTATAAGTAACCCGATTTTCAGGAACTATGAATTCCTTATCTTTCAAGGTTGAAAGTCCCCATTCTTCTGGAGAAATAACCTTCTTTATGATAATTTTGCTAAAATTATAAATTTGACTACTCTGATGAAGATAGAAATGTTTAATTTCACATACACCAGAGACTTTTAGAATAGTCTCATAGTACATTCTAGGCTTATAAGCCCCATGAGCGTGAACATATATACCACTTGACTTTGAGCCAGTATCCAAATATCTATTAATAATGAGCCATGGGTCTTTTCTCCATTGTAAGTCTTTTTCCTTTATAAGAAAGAGAATTTCTTTATGAGGGTGTAGTTTATAATTAGTGATAGAATCTTCTTTAATGACTGTCTCCACATATGAAGGAGTATCTGTAGAAGAAGAGGATTCTGCTTTCTCTTGCTCCAAAAACTTTTGGAACTTATTAAATAAGTTTGGATTTTTTATAAGATCCGTAGAGGTATTAGATATATCGGCAATATTATCCGCATATAAAGTTGTATTATAATTTTGAGAGAGCATATGTCTCCCTCTACCTCTGCCACGAGAACCAGCAGCATGAGAAGGATAACCTCCTCTGCCACCTCTGCCTCTATTAGAGTCCCTGGGTATCATCCTGTATAAATTCACGAGATAGAAAGTCAGGAAGACTATTATCTTTCCCTTTCTTATAAACAATCTCAAAATCAAAAGGAGCTAAATTAGCTTGCCATCTAGCATACATTTGCTTAGATACATCATGTTTAAAATCTTTATGAAACATATATTTTGCAGCTTGGCAATCAGTTTTGATTATAAATCTCTGATTATATAAATCATCTTGAAATTTTAAAACACATTTTAATATAGCTAATACTTCTTTAGCTACTGTAGCATAATTCTGTTGACTATGAGTCCATTTTCCAGAATGATATCTAACCAATTTTTCTGTATTATCATTAGAACATATCTGTTTTAAAATTCCTCCATATCCTATATCAGAGGCATCTGTTTCAACAATTTTAGTCCAATTTGGATTAGCTAATATAAGAAATGGTAAAGTTTTAACTTTTTCTTTAATTTTTTGGACTGTCTTAGTATGTGCATCCGTCCAGGGTTTAGGTTTATTTTTTAGTCTTTCATATAAAATAGCAGTATCATATGCTAAATGCTTATAATAAGGTAAAATATAGTTTAAACTTCCTAAAAACCTTTGCAATTGGGTTTTATCTTTTATTTAATCAGGAAATTTATCAGCAAAATTAATACTTCTATCAATAGGAATTATTTTTCCTTTCTCAATATGATGTCCTAAAAATCTAATATTAGTTTGAAATAAAACCATTTTGGATTGTGATAGAACAAATCCTTTAGTCTTTATAATCTTTTTAAATATATCCAAATGATTAAAATGTGATTGAATATCTTTAGAAAATACTAAGATATCATCAATATAAACAATAATAAAATTACTATAAGGAATAAAAACATCATTCATTATCTGCTGAAATTCAGATGGTGCATTTTTTAAGCCAAAAGGCATTACCTTCCATTCATAATGACCTATGGGAACATTAAAAGCAGTTTTATATTGATCTGATTCTTGTATTTGAATCTGCCAATATCCAGATTTTAAATCGAACTTGGAAAATATTAATGCATCATATAATCTATCTAATAAATCCTTTTTATTAGGAATAGGATGTCTTATCCATTTTAATACTTTATTAAGAGGTTTATAATTTATAACCAATCTAGGTCTTCCTCTTTCTATTTTACTATGTTTATTAACATAAAATCCTGTACATGACCAAGGTGATTCAGAACTTTTTATTAGTCCTTTTTCTAATAACATACTTATCTCTTTTTTACATAACTCTAAATATTCAGAGTTCATTTGACATGGTCTGGCTTTAGTTTTGATCATAGTCCTTTCATTAAAATCATCCTCATAGGGTAAGCTTACAATGTGTTTCTTCCTATCCCAAAAAGCATTAGGATGTTCATTACAGATTTCATTAGAAAATGTATTATAAACACCTTTTATTTTATCTACTAATTTAGGATTTTTTAAAGTATCTTCAATTGAAAAAGAGTTAATTTCAAATTTTAAGAAATTAATTTGATTGTTTTTTCTATTAATTAAATCTTTTAATTCATTTATAAATCTAGTATTAGGTTCAGTTATAAACTGAAAACTGACACTCTTTTTATCATAAGTACCTATAATCTTATCAGTATTAATATGTGTAATTGGAAATATCTTTTTTATAAAAGAAGTTCCCAATATCATTTGACTAGTAATATTTTTGGCTATTAGAAAACTTTCTGGAATACAAACCTTATTATTACAAATATAACATTTAGATAATTTATAATTTATATCTAAAGCTTTACCGCCTGCATGTCGGACTATATGAGTAGATTTTTCAAAATATTTCGTAGGAATTATTCCTTCTTGTATAACACTAACATCTGCCCCACTATCAAAAAGAGCAACTAAGTTAATATGAAAAGAGTGATCTATTAATAATTTGATCTGAACATGAAATTTAAAAGAAGTAATCAAATTTAATGATCCTAAAAAATTTTCATTTCCTGTATCTTCTAGTAACATGTCATAATCTAATTTAATATGATCTTTCTTTTCTAAATAAGAAACTCTTTCATCCAAATTTTCATTAACCTTTTTTAAGACTTTGATCTCATTTTTAAGATTATTAATCTCTGTTCCCAAATCTTCTATGGTTGTAGGAAATCTGTCTGTAGGACTATGTTTCTTTTTTAATATATTATATACTTCAGATATAGTATAAGGATTCTGACTTGTCTCTAATTTAGAATTAATTTGACTAGTAGTCTGACTTGTTTCTGGAGTATCATCCATCTGTTCTATTATTCTAGATCTCAATTCTTGATCTTTTATGGATTTTAAGAATTCTAAAAGAGTATGATTAGTTAGGACGTTTATATCCAAATCTATATCTTGAAATTGTGATAGGATCTTATAATATTCTTCATTTTCACTATGAGTATCTTTTTGCTCTATATTATTGCAATTACATTCTGGTTCACTTTCTGAGCTATTTATTTCTTCATTGTCAGATATGCCTGACTCATACTCAGAATCAGTGATTATGATTTGAAGTAATTCTTCTTTTATAGTCGCATCTATCTCAAGACTATTAATTTTCTTCTTCATTTTACATTTATTAGCAAAATGTCCTTTTTGTTTACATTTATAACATGTAATATTATCCATGTTTTTCTTATTACGTTTATCTAGTTTTCTAGATTCTTTTTTATATTTTTTATCCTGAGAATATTTTCTCTTTTTATATTTCTGTCTAGGATATGTTTGATGATCCTTATCTACTCTTTGTATCTTCTCTTTAGATGGTATATTCATACCAAATTGACTACAGAATTGTCCTAATTGACGTTTTTCATTTAGTCTTTGACTTTTAATTTGTTGATTTAATTTAATTTCATTGCATAAGGCTAAACCTTCCTGGATGCAAATTCCTATTAATTTGCCATAAGTATAAATTTCATAAGGTATATTTATTCTGTCTTTTCTTAAGATCTTTTTAATTCTTTCTGCAAATAAATGTGGTAATCCATCTATAAATTTAGACTTCCAATGATTACTATTACTATCATTTAATTCCATAACTCTATTGAGAAAAGCATCTTTATACCATCTAAAATCAGATAGTGTTTTACATCTTAAATTTTGTAATAAGGTACGAATGTTCTCACTATTATCAGAAATTCGTCCTGTAAAATGTTCTAAAATAGTTACTATTAGAGTATAAACCGCATTTTCAGTCGGTTGTGAAGTAGATTCTTCCATTTTTACTGTTGTAAAGATTTCATTTTTATTTTGTGGGGTTAAATAATTATCCCACCATCCTTTAAGTTGTCCTGTAAAACCTGAAACGATCATTTTAGCTATACCTACATCAGTATTACCATTAGTTTTACAAATGCTACTATACATAAGTATTCTATGGGCTTGATTATAAATCTGTTTTTCAATATAACCATCAATATTCCATTCATAAATGCATTTACCACTATAACTATTATTAAGAACATATTCATGTTCTTCATGTAAAATATCCATAGGAGAAGGTCTATTATAATAATAGAGTCTTTGAGCCGGTCTATCAGCAAATTTACCTATTTTATTTATTTCATCTTTACTATTAGATGTGTCTTTTAGTTGTTGTTCAAATGCATTTAATTCTTCTTCTAATGTATTAATTTTTAAGCCTTTAAATTTTTCATCAAGTAATTTTTCTAATTCTGACATAGATTTTAATTTGAAATTTTTTATTTCAGGGGGTGATTGAAGTGTTGGAGCGGCTATGACCTGTTCCTTAGAAGTTGATGCTTCTATTTTTGACTGCTGTAGTGTAGTTAAAATATGTTCTAACCTGTGATGTAAAGATATAATCTGTTCACCTAAAACATTCAAATAAATATTCGTATAATTATTCTGTTCTATAACTTTATTCATTTGTTTAACAGTTATAGCTAGTGTATCATTCTCAAATAATTTTATAAAAGCAGAGAAATTTAATATATGATTTTTCTTTTCTAATTTAAAAGGTTGTTGAGGAGGAAATATTCCTTTCAGAGTATGACTATTTAAAAGTTGATAGTCTCTTTCTAAGACACAAATACAAGGTTCAATATAATGAGAAATAAACCATGGAACAAACGGAAAGAGAATATTATGCTGCGATAGAAATGCATAAAACTGATCAGAAATATTTTTCTGTTCACTCAAAGTGAAAGTCTGAAAAAACCATGTTCTAAATGGTTGCCATCTTTCCTTATTAAATTCTGCTTTAACCTGATTTCTGGCTAAAGATCCAGGACTAAAATTTATTTTATTCATATTGGAAAAGCCATTTCAGACTCAGTTATGTCTTCGTCTTTGTTTGTATTATAAATACCTTTAACAATATTATGTTTATTTTTAACCAATCTATCAACATAATTGTCAGTATCATCACTAACTTGAGAGGTAGAAACTCTATAAGGCTGTGAAACAGAATTTCTAGGTGCCACAGATATATCATCTTTGTTATCTATAGGAGATATAAAATGAGAAGAATATGATCTAGATAATTTAGATCTATTGTCTAATAAAAATGGATTATTCTGCATTTTTATTTTAATTTTTCCCTCAGGAGTTTTTTTGATATAATCTATATCACTATTAATTTGAGGCTGTCTATGACTTACTTTTTCTATTGTCCATTGTTCTGGAATAGGTATTTCATCCCACTTAATAGTTCTTCTTTTTATAATTTTTGATTTATTAAAATTAGTTTCTATAAATATGGTTTCATCAATCTTTTTATCCATCAATCTGCAATTTGGGTTCAATGTTTTTAAAGGTTTATAATAAATTCTATAACATACACAAATTAATTCAGTTGTTTTTATTGCTCAAAGTTTTATTTTAGCAAAAGATATTTCTAATCAAGTGATACTTGGTACTCCTTTTTTAAATAAAATATACCCAATTAAGAAGATTGATAATAAAGGCATAATTGGGACTTTTGAAAATAATGATATCTTTCTTGAATTTATAACAGAACCACATATTAAAATGCTACATAATATGTATGATAATATTAAATCTAAACAGAATCAAATAAATTTTTTAAAACAAGAAATTCATATTTTGTCAATTGAAGAACAATTACATAATCTTAGATTACAGAGTAAAATTGAATTACTAAAAAATGATTTCTCTATGGAAATTTGTAACGATCATCCAAATGCTTTTTGGAATAGAAAAAAACATATTGTTTCTTTGTCATATGAAGATTCTTTTAATGAAAAAGAGATTCCTACTAAAGCTAGGCCTTGTCAAATGAATGCAGAATATTTAGAAATTTGTAAAAAAGAAATTGAGTCTCTTTTACAGAAAGGATTAATAAGCCATTCCCAGTCATCATGGTCATGCACTGCATTTTATGTTAATAAACATTCTGAAATTGAAAGAGGTATACCTAGATTAGTTATCAATTATAAACCTTTAAATAAAGTTTTAAAGTGGATCAGACATCCTATCCCTAATAAAAAAGATTTATTAGATAGGCTATATGATAGTCTTATATTTTCTAAATTTGATTTAAACTCAGGATATTGGCAAATTCAGATTAATAAATCTGATAGGTATAAAACACACTTAATATTCCTATTGGGCATTATGAATGGAATGTAATGCCATTTAGATTAAAAAATGCCCCTTCTGAATTTCAGAAAATTATGAATGATATTTTTAATCCTTATAGTACATTTATAATTGTGTATATTGATGATATCTTAGTTTATTAAAAAACGATTGAAATGCATTTTAAACATTTAAATATGTTTAAATCAATTGTTATCCAAAATGATTTAGTTATTTCAAAACCAAAGATGGTTTTATTTCAAACCAAAATCAGATTTCTTGGTCACATAATTGAAAAGGGAAATATTATTCCTATAAATAGAAGTATTGATTTTGCAGAAAAATTTCCTGATAAAATCACTGATAAAATAATGTTACAAAGATTTTTAGGAAGTTTAAATTATATTGCTCCTTATTATAAAGACTTGGTAAATGATACAGCTATTTTATATGAAAGACTTAAAAAGAATCCTAAACCTTGAACGAAACTTCATTCTGAGGCAGTAAGAAGAATAAAAGAAAAGGTAAAAGTATTACCTTGTTTAATGATTAGTAATCCTAGTTGGGAAAAAATAATTGAAACAGATGCTTCTGATATAGGATTGGGAGGAATTTTAACTCAGCAAAATCCAGAAAACAAACAAGTATATCTTGTTAGATTTCATTCAGGTAAATGGAATGAATCATAGAAAAATTATACTACTGTAGCTAAGGAGATTTTAGCAATAGTTAAATGTGTCTTAAAATTCCAGGATGATTTATATAATCAGAAATTTATTATAAAGACTGATTGTAATGCTGCAAAATTTATGTTTCAAAAAGATTTTAAACATGATGTTTCTAAACAAATGTTTGCAAGATGACAGGCTCATTTAGCCCCATTTGATTTTGAAATCATTTATAAAAAAGGAGAAGATAATAATCTTCCATATTTCTTAACTAGGGAATATTTATATCAATGACAGGTATGAATTCTCGCGGACGAGGAATTCCTTCTTATAGAGGAAGAGGTGCTGGTAGAGGATATTCCTCTTATGGTCAAACATCATATGGTCAAAAGAAGATTCCAGAAGTTTTATCTCAATATGGGAAACAGAAACTAATAGCTATGGACTTGTCTCAAGACAAGGAGTATCAAGAATACTTGAACTTTAAGAAGAATCAGCAAATTGCTACAGAAGGTAATAGTAATCCTTCATATGCCAAAGTTATTGGAGAAGAGGAAACTGAATCCAATAATATTAGTTTCTCAGAAAATGAATATAGAGAAATTATATTTCTCTTGGAAGAAAAAGATCTGAAATGGAAAGATGATCCATGGACCTTAATCCAAAGGTATATGGATAAATTCTTTATGCCCACTAGAACTTATAAAACGAGATCGTTTTATGAACAAATATTAATCCAAAGTTGTTCATGTGAAATAACACATTTTTTTAGAAAAACTAAAAAAATTTATAATTTTAGCAAAATTATTATTAAGAAGGTTATATCCGTTGAAGATTGGGGTATTTCCCCTATGAGAGAATGAGAGATTATGATGAATACATCAGCAGTAGTCAAGTATAATTATTAGGACTACTGTGATGCTTTTATAAAACCATTTTACTATGAAAATGAAAGGCACAAGCACTCCTGTTTTATAAAGATATGTGCCCAGGTTTATAATATAGAAATACCACACTGGTTTATAAACTGGTTTTATTGTTTTGGCCCAACTCCGGATATATTACCAGAATCAATGAAAAAATATTTTGATAGGTGGGTAGAAGCTTCCCCCCCAACTTCTTAAAAAACAAGAAAATAAATTTTTTATTGATGGAATAGCATCATGTTTTTTCTTTATTGAATTTTCAATCTCATGGATATGTAAATGGAGTCCTGAAGTTGGTCATACCAAGACATGCATTCCTTGTTTGCAAAGAAAATTTTTTACCAGATTTTGGAAAAAAATGATGCAAATAGATCCATCCACCCAAGAGATCTTGGCTCAGGACACTTTGGATTTGATAAAGACACAAATCGATTTATATGAGAGTCAACAAAATAATGTTGAGACTCCATCCCCTTTTGATTATATTTCTAAAAAATTCATAATGAGATCTGAAAATTTGACCAAGCAACAAATGATAGCTGCTTATGTTGATGAAATGAAAAAAAGACTTAATGTCTCAATTTGAAGAAACGAAATCAACTAAGTCAGATTCGACCATGGCATCTGAATATATGCATGATGTCCAAGATGATGTGCTTATTGATGATATCTTTGAAGCAATAAAAGATACCTTGGTGGAAAATATTTCAAAAAAGACAGAAGAAACATCTTCTTCAACTCAAAAAGATAAAGGTAAAGCAAAGATAGATGCTTGACAAGAGGTGCTGATATAATGGATGATGACGGAGCTGCTGATGATATTGCTTCCCAATAATGAACTCAATAATAGATGCTGACACAAGTGCTGATGATATTCCTCCTGTAATAATGATTGATAATGACAGAATGTATAACTATTTTCTTTTCTTTCACCTTTTCTTAGTGCGGAGACTATTTGCAAATAGTTCTTACGCCTTTTCATTTGTATAAATAAGGGATGAAAGCTGAAGGGAAGGCATCATCTTCTCTGCTTCTTCATACTTTCCTTTGTATGCTCATGTGCTGAGCCTTTTCCTTCTTTTGTAAAATATTTTCAAAGTAAATACAAATCCATAATTTGGTTAGTACAAAGGAGCTGCGTAGCTCTTGAAGACTGGTGGACGGGTATACCGTAAGTTTTCTTGAATTTATATTTGTTAAATAATGATTAGCCTTATAGGCTAAATTATTTGTGTGTTGTATGATAAATATTCATGCTAAACATGTAATCGATCTTGTTTATTGCTTGAGGTATTAGTAGGTTAGATAATTATAACTGGCCTTAACATAAAATTTATATCCTTACATCTGGCTTGGTAAGTCCCGATTAAGCCATGGTTAGGCGTTTAGGGCAGTTGGCATGAAGTTTTTGGATAGACTGTTTTATGAAAGGATATTGGTTATATTATGGTGTAAAAATATCCTATGTACCCCGAGTCTTTAAATGGTATCAGAGCCTGGATAGCATGTTTATGTTATTAGTCAACACACATTATATTATCATTGTGAAAGCATGAATAAACTGAAATAGTGTTTAATAAATGGACAATTACCTTGTTTAATAGTGTTTTTATGGACTAGAGCTCTGCTTTCTTGTTCTTCGAACTCTGCTTGCTATATGCTGCTCTGGTCCTTCTCCACCATTGTCTAATCCGATTGGAGACTTTGTTTGCATGGTTCTTCATTGCATCCCCAGCATCTGAGACTCCTTTTGTGATTTTCTGTTTCCAATCACTCTTTGTACTTTCTTTCTCCCTTAAAGCTTTTCCCAATTTTGAAGGTTGAGCGGATGCCGACATCATAGATATTGTTTGAAGGAATTGTATGGGAATTAAACCACAGTTTGCCTTAAAGATGAAGAGCATATTGGGGTAAGGAAGCGAAAGGATTGTTTAGATGTTTATGATGTTTCTTGGTGATTTTGAGGGTGGCCATTTGGAAATATCTGACAGGAAGGAATAGAGGAAAGCGAGGATTAGAGGAGAACGGAAAAAGGGCGGTGGCCGTTCAAGGGAGAAGGGGAAGGGAAAAGGAATAGAAAACCTAGGGTTCGAAAGTGTTTATTTATACTAGATTTTTTTTTTTTTTTCTCTCTCATTTGTCATATCTTTATTTTTATTCTTTCCATCCCAAATTTTCATATGTCTAATTTTAATCCTAAACTGTATTCTATTATTTCTTTTAATCCCTAAATCAAATTTTATAATTAATTAATTAAAACACTAAATATATATATATATATTATAGAGGAACCAAGGAAAAAATTTAAAAATATATATTAAACACGTTGACCTGATAAAAAACAGTTTGTTTAATTCAAATTGAAAAAATGAAAAATAAATTTATATTGAAAGGCTAAAAAAAAAAAAAAAAAAACTCAAAATATATTACATGGGCCAACTCAGTTCAAATGGGTCAGTGTAATTTAAATCCAACAAAATACAAAATAAATTTATATTAAAATAATAAACAAAAACAAAAACAAATTATATTAAATGAGTATATCTAGTTCAAAACATGTTGTAGTAATTCAATCGAACAAATAAAAAATTAATTTATATATAACAAAATTAAATAAGTCCATCCAGTTCGACCCAGTTCAAAACGAACATACACAAAAATTTAAAAATGGATCGACCCAACTCGAACGAGATCAACCCAATTCAAAATGCATTGTCAAAGGTTGTCGTAGTTTAAAACAAACATATAAAGAATAAATTTATATAGAAAGAATAAAATAAAAAAATAAAACGGGTCGATCAATATTAAATTAGGTCGACCCAATTTAAAACGTATTTTCAAGAATTTTCATATTTCAAATAAAAATTTAAATCAGTTAACTCAATTTGAATTAGGTCGATCAAATCTAAAAACGGGTTTTTAATAGTTGTCCTGGTTCAAAACAAATATATAACGAATAAATTTATATAAAAAATAAAAATAATAAAAAGTCAAATCAGTCGACCAGATCAAACTGGATCAACCCAATTTAAATGAGTTTTCAGGGTTCAAAACGAACATATAAAAAATAAATTTATATCGAAATAATTAAAAAAAAATTAAAAATATATTATACGGGTCGATCCAAATTATACAGATAAAATTAAGAAAAAAAGTTAAAAATAAGGATTGGCTCACAAATTAACCCATTGAGTTAAAATTTAACCAGTGACTCAACTCGTAGGTCAACCCAACCCACGAATCGTTTAACTATCTTAACCCGCGAACCAATAGGTTGAGTTAGATTATAAGTGATTTGGAATTACTCTTTTTTATTTTTTATTTTACAATAAGGATCTCCTGTTACATTTATGGGGTGTATTATACTATATATCTAGGGGTATACCCTATTTACTATTATTTGAATTTTGTTTTTGAGGAATAAAGAGGATTTTATTAATTTGTTGGAAAACTGTCCAGCAGCAGTTGCGATAAGAATTCTGGCACACTAGTCCAATATTGTTATGAGATAACAGTATTCTTCATAAAACTAGTTATCCCATGAGCACAAGTATTCTGAGATTGAAGGATCCAGTACAACTTAGGGGAACAACCCGACGGCAATAAGCTTCTGCAGTCCTCCAGTAAAGGCAGACATGAGTGTGAGCTTTGCGCAAGGCTACTAGCTGCAAGGATTTGTGATGAGTCTCCTAAAATTGAGTACACCTGGAGATTCAAACAGACACTGAGGATGAGTGTTTCCTTGAGTGCAAGCACCTTCGCTGATTCTAGGTCAATTTTGTGTGGGAAAATTTTTCCAAACCCACATATGAATTCTCTAGTAGGAGTAGCAATGAACACCCTAGCGACAACTCCTTGCCTCTGATGAGAGAGCCCGCCATTGAAAAAAACACAAACACCTTCCAATGTAGTAGGCCTGATCGGGGAGGGGAGATCGCAGTGAACATCGATACATGCACAGAAGAGCGAGCTGCCTGAAAAGCCTGCAATGTTGCTATGGCAGTGAGGACTACCTCACTCAGCTTCACTAGACCAGACTCATGAATCGTACCAAACAGAGGAGAATACCATTGCAGCATTCTCCACATCAGATTTTGAGAATCCAAGTAGAATCTTCATCACCCAGGTTTGTACATTGGAGTCCTGGAAGGAGTAAGGCAAGGAAGGGATGCCTAAAGCAATCCAGACCTCATGCACAAAAATATAGAAAAACAAAGTGTGTTCATGTGTTTCGTCTGCGCTGTGGCCAAACGGACACAAACCCGACAGTATAACATTTATCTTAGCCAAATTTTTAGCAGTAGGGAAGGTGTTTGTGATTAATCTCTAGCAATGGAGGATAACCCTTGGAGGAATTCGCAAAGTCCATATTCTGCGCCAAATCAGGTGAGCCTATTGCTTGATCACCGCACCAGTAATCAAAGGAGGAGGAGGATTGTTGGCTTAAAAAATTGCATGGTAAGCCGTCTGGATTGTGAAGACACCCTGCTTGTGGTGGTGCTAATACCATCTATCCTGGCCACTTGAAGTTTCTAGCGGTAAAGACAGTATTTCCACCGCAATTGTTGCCAGAAATGTGGCTCGAATCAATGATTCGTTCCAAGAAAAAGTCACAGGTGATATGAGTTGTGAAACTGTGGCCTCCATAGCTAGAGCTGCAGTAGGAGCAAAGGATCTAACCAAATCCTAGTTTACTAACATGAGAAAATTTTCAGCCACGTACCTTGCTTTAAGCATTATATGCCCACTAGGATTCCACGCAATGTAAATGACGATCATTGCCACGAAACTGCTTCAAAAACTCTGCATCCTCTGCAATATTTTGCTTGTAGTAGTCGCTCCAAGGTGGAAAGTGGTTGATAGAGAATGTTCTATGACTGCTTTGTGAGGAGGGCTAAGTTAAAGGAATGTAAGTCCCCAAAAACCCAAACCCCCTGATAACTATTTCCTTAACAATTGCCTCAAGTTAAATGTATTTTACAGGTGTCCAAGCTCGAGCCCCACCAGTATCTCGCAATCAGCCTTTGGATCTCATCGATGGTTCCATCTAGGATGAGGAAACATGATATCTATGAAGGTATAACCTGCAAAACATATTTTATTAGTGTTTATTTACCTGCCTTAAATAAGGATCTCTTAGACCATCCCTGAATACGCACAACAACTCTGTCTCTGAGATTACTGAATACTTCTTTTCTACTCATTTCCATTATG
Organism: Knoxia roxburghii; assembly: GCA_030378225.1. NCBI lineage: Eukaryota > Viridiplantae > Streptophyta > Magnoliopsida > Gentianales > Rubiaceae > Knoxia > Knoxia roxburghii. The sequence goes on along the minus strand of CM059420.1, from coordinate 33,523,648 downwards.
CTAGAACGGCCTAAGTATTTCCCATGTGAGATTGTATCAGGAACCCCTAAAACACCACATATTGTTGCTCGTTGATGTGTAGACGTATTGGGGCTAAAATAGACACCGGATTTGTCAAGATTAATACTCTAGTCCAAAATTGACTCGTAAGTTGTCAAAGCCCACTTTATATGGGATGTCTCTTCCACCGTCGCATTTCCAAATAAAAGGGTGTCATTTGTAAAAAATAAGTGTGAGATACAAAGGGCTTCACGCGACACTGAGATACCTCCTAAGTGCCCACATTTTTGTAAGTTTGGCAAAAAAAAAAAGATAGAACTTCACTGCAGATAATAAATAGGTAGGGCGAGAGAGGATCTCCCTGCCAGATTCCTCTATGAGGGATAAGTTGCCCAACCTGCATACTGTTCAACAGGAAAGTGAATTTAACTGTGGAGAGAAATCAATAAATAAGATGCACAAATTTAGAGCTAAAACATAGAGCTTGCAACATAGCAGTGATAAATCCCCATTTCAGCCTGTCAAAAGCTTTAATCATATCTAATTTGATGCTCATTTGACCTTTAGTACCTGCAGTTCTCCACTTTATTGAGTGGAAGTCTCATATGCAATTAATACATTATCTGTAATTAGATGGCCAGGAACAAAACCTGACTGTGATGAATATATAATATGATGTAAAACAGGACGCAGCCGGTTAGAAACCACTTTTAAAGCCAATTTATAAATGACATTGCAAAGACTAATCGGTTTGAACTGCGTAATAAATTCAGGCTGACTAATTTTAGGAATCAAAACAGTATGAGTAAGATTGATAACAGGATCCAAAATATCATAGTTCATAATACGAATAACGTATGATACGATATCTGAGCCTACTACATGCCAATATTTTTAAAAAAATATAGGACTCATACCATTAGACTCAGGGACTTGTAAGGATGCATAACCTTTAGTGCGGTGACGACGTTGTCCTCGGTGTACGGGCTGTCCATGTATGCATTAAGTTCAGAGGACACCCTTGGTTGGATTCGATGGAGGATTCTTTCCATGGCAAATATATGACTGAAGTAATTGTTAATTATGATCTCAATCTCCCTTGGGTCATTCCTAGTGATACCAGTGCCATCTTTCAGGCTATAAATAGTATTATGCACTTTCTTGCGATTGGCTGCTTGATGGAAATATCTGGTGTTTCCATCTCCTTCCTTGTGCCAAAACAGCTTAGTTCTTTGCTGTCACTTCACCGATAGCTAGTCCTGCAGGACCTCCAACTGTAAATTCAACTCCTTAAAACGTGTATGTTGGAGTTGAATACATAAGCTATGCTTGTATTGTACTTTTTCCCAGTTAATATATCGATTTATGTTTTGTTTATATTTTGTTGTGTATTATTTGTCCATTTATATTATGTAGTTAGATGATGAGGTGTCTTGTGTGACACAGTAGATCTCATCATTGGTTAAAATACATAATATATAAATGAGGTTCATAACCGAGGCAGTTTTGGACAAACTGTCGGTTTAGGTTATTATATGATTCGAATAATTAGTTTTTCTAAACTGATTGAATCATATAGATATGCCCGGGGCGTATTGAACTTGACCATTTAGAATGATTTGTCTTGTACTGATTTAATAGACAAATCGTTCTTAGTATTCTATCTTTTAATCCCTAGACTTGAGCGGGCATGAGGATTAGACATAGTGTACTTTGATATGCCAATGGTTGAGGTCAATTATGGCCAATAGTCTCGGTGGGTTGGGTGCGTATGTTTGGTTACTTGGTGTGATGCTGCTTGTCGAAAGGAAATCATGTACCGGTAAACCCGGGGTGATGGTGTTCCCGAGATGAGCTCATTGTGTTTATTATACTAAACCCAGCTGGTGGACTTATGTCCAGTATAGTAAAAAGGTCGAGTGGTACTAGTCTCGGAATTAAAGAAGTTAATTAATTAATTTATCAGTAAATTAATAAATTAACGAGCACTATATCTTTGATGTGGTGAGATTATGAATAAATTAATTAAGTTGTTCAGGAAGCAATTCTGGTGTAGGATGGTAGTGCCAAAATTAATCCGTTAGTGGTACGATTAATTTTGTAATGGGTTAATTGAATAAGTAGAATTAATTATTTAATTAATTATTCCAAAGGGTTAATTAAGTAATTAACAAAGTGAAATTATTTAATTAATTAATTAAGTCTTAAATTTCAATTAGAATTAGGAAATACTAGAGATTAAAAAATATAATTGGATTTGGTTTATCCTATTAGATTGGTTACCTAATTGGATTTAGAAACTAATTAATTACCTAAACGCATTAGGAAGACCAATCCTAAACCAATTCGGGGTCTCTCTTGTAACTCTATATATAGACAAGGGATTAGCCATTACACAATATATAATTCAATAGTTTTCAAGACAATAAAACATAGAGAGAAAATTCTAGAGAGAGAAAAATTTTCTCCCTCAAGTTCAGAATTTTGAAGCCTTTTTGCGACTGGGATTTTTCCCAATTTTTCTCGGTGGCGCGTGACTTTCTCTCTCCTAGCTGGGCGGCGCGTGAATCTCACGTGCTAGGTGCGACGGTGCTGGAATTTTTCTGGCGAGTGGATTGTGGTGATTAACTGAACAATTGCTCGTTAGATTGTTGCCCACACAACATACGAACAAAGTCTTGAGGCATATAAGAGAATCACCTAAGTGAACGCTTCAATAGGTAATTCTTATGTTTCCACTTTTAATTAAGAATTTATTTGTTGCGTGATAAATCGAATAAGTACATATCAAGATCCTGCGCAATGTTATTTCAAGCAAGGGTTGGAATAACGATTGTGCTAGCGTCTAGGCCTGGCCAGAGATTCCAATTCTGGAATGCATAGCACGAAAGTGAGTTTCTGGCTAGGCCCGGGCAGATAATCTTTCAGTGTATGCATTGTATCAGTTATGCATGAGTTTTGAAGGGACCGAAGTGTAATTTTAATTTGTTGAATACATTTCTCCAAATTCTTGAAAGCCCCACCGCCCCATCTTATCAGACCAATGGAGCAGTTATTCAGCTTATAAAACACACTGTCATCCTTGTTCCAATTTTCAGTGATGATATTTCACAATCCTCCGCTTTAATTCATCCAGAATGTTTCAAACTGGAAACATTTATGCTTGCCAAAGGAGGAGGAAATTGGCGCAGGTGGAGGAGCAGTGCTGTGTGGTTCGAAGAAAAAAATGGAACGCTCATCGCATATGTTCTAAAAAAAGGGTCTGAAGAGCCGAATTCACAATCCCACGATCCAACCTTGCTCGCTGTGTGAATGGGTGTCGTAGCATGCGAGATGATGTGCTCTTGTCGTTGTATAAGTTTTAAGTGAACACTTCAAAGTAATTTTATAAATAAACAAAATAAAAATACTAAGACTATAGTACTTAAGGTTTCATTCCCATAAGAAATTTGTCTTGATTGATAATGTAGTTGGGTTCGAGTCCTTATTTACAACAATTTCTAGTAGTTTTTAGATCTACAAACTAACAAAACAAAGGGTAAGATAGTAATTTCAAGTAAGTCGTGCAAGTAAATAAACAAAAGAAAAGATAACAATGGGGGGTAAAAATGGAAAAATCACACCACTTCAACATCCAAAGGGCTATTGCTAAGCAAATAACATACAAATATCTAGTCAATATGATAATACCTTACATGAATTTCCACAATAAGAACTAAAATAACCAATAATAGAACTAGGATCGTCAATCCTACTTTACTATCAATCCTCTACACCACCACCTCAAGCCAATCGAAATTACCAACTTACATGACAAATGGACAAGTAGACAACCAAGCTTGCAACACAAGAAATCTCAATTAGACTAGATCATATGCCTAAAACAAGTTAAGAACTCTCTAATTAAACAAGTAATGGAGTATATTCAACAAATATTCAAATTCCAAGGTAAAATCTATAAGTAACGACTAGAATTACTTCATTTGCATGAAACTCACTTAACAGTATGCACTAATAACCATAGAAGATAACAAAATAAACAAGGAAATGCTAATTGCTGCATAAAAGGATTCATTTCACAAGAGAATGTGAGACCTTTTTCAACACTTGAGGATAAAACACTCCCAACTCTTGAATTCCATCATTAAAGAGCAATTTTTTTCTATTGAATCCATGGTTTTGTTCTACATCTTATAGAAATCCACTACCCCCTATCACTTAGAAGGGTAGATTTCCCTAGAATATACTTAGAACATGATTGTTCTAAGAGAATTCACATTGTGTGTGTGAAAAAGGTGAAGAAGTGTATGTTTCTTCCTCACTAAGCTACTCTCCCTAAAACAAGAAAAACCTACTAAGGTGTAATAGTATGTGTCTTTACAAGAGGCCTTTGAAAGATTATCTACCCGGACCTAGTCAGAAACTCACTTTCGTGCTATGCACTCCAGAATCAGAATCTCTGGCCAGGCTTAGACGCTAGCACAATCGCTATTCCAACCCTTTTGAAATAACATTGCGCAGGGTCTTGGTTTGTACATATTCAATTTATCACGCAACAAAAATTCTTAATTAAAAGCGAAAGCATAAGAATTACCTATTTAAGCGTATACTCAGGTGATTCTTTTGTACGCCTCAAGACTTTGATTGCACGTTGTGTGGGCAACGATCTAGTGAGCAATTGATAAGCTAATCACCACAATCCACCTGCCAGAATAAACCAGCTGTCGCCGTCTAGCGCGTGAAGACCATGCGCCGCCGCACCGTTTGAGAGAACCACCCACGTGCCGTCACACCTCGATCCATGCGCCACCAGAAGAGAAAAAAACCTGGCCCGCCTGAATCTCGAAAATAGTGCAGTAACCAAAAGGTTCAAAGATCCGTTTTTAGAGAGAGAAAATACGTTTCTCACTCTAGGATTTTATCTCTCTAGTTTCTTGAATTATGAAACTATTGAATTGTGTGTCTTGAATAGCTAATTCCTTGTTTATATAGAGTTACAAGAGAGGCCCCAAATTAGTTTAGGATTGGTCTTCCTAATGGGTTTAGATAATTAATTAGTTTCCAAATCCAATTAGGTAACCAATCTAATAGGAAAAACCAAATCCAAATTAGATTCCTAATCTCTAGGATTTCCTAATTCTAATTGAAACTTAAGACTTAATTAATTAATTAAATAATTTAACTTTATTAATTACTCAATTAACCCTTAGGAATAATTAATCAATTAATTAATTCTACTTATTCAATTTACCCATTACAAAATTAATCGTACCACTAACGGATTAATTTTGGTACTACCATCCTACATCAGAATTGCTTCCGGAACAACTTAATTCAATTATATTTATAATCTCCCCACATCAAATGTATAGTGCTCGTTAATTTATTAATTTACTGATAAATTAATTAATCAACTTCTTTAATTCCAAGACTAGTACCACTCGACCTTTTTACTATACCGGACATAAGTCCACCAGCCGGGTTTAGTATAATAAACATTACGAGCTCATCTCGGGAGCACCATAACCCCGGACGCACCGATACATGGTTTCCTTTCGACAAGCAGCAGCACACCAAGTAACTAAACACGCGCACCCAACCTACCGAGACTATTGGCCACAATTGACCTCACCCATTGGCAGATCAAAGTACACTATGTCTAATCCTCATGCCCGCTCGAGTCTAGGAATTAAGAGATAGAATACCAATAATGATTTGTCTATTAAATCAGTATAATACAAATCATTCTAAATGGTCAAGTTCAATACGCCCCGGGCATATCTATATGATTCAATCAGTTTAGACAAACCAATTATCCGAATCACATAATAACCTAAACCGACAGTTTGTCCAAAGCAGTTTCGATTACGAACATCATTTATATATTATGTCTTTTAACCAATGATGAGATCTATTGTGTCACACAAGACACCTCATCATCTAACTACATATTATAAATGGACAAATAATGCACAACAAAATATAACCAAAACATACATCAATATATTAACTGGGAAAATGTACAATACAAGCATAGCTTATGTATTCAACTCCAACGGAGTTCGCCATGCATTTCTGCTTGACACTCCACCAAACTATGGCTCCACTTCCCAAAGTAAACATATACCCTGAGGTAGACTTGCTCTTGTCCCTGTGGCCTTGGAAATCTGAATCCGTGTAACCTCGGGGTACCAGCTCAAGTGCCTGATAGACCAATACTTGGTCTCTTGTTCTGCGCAAATACTTGAGAATGATTTTACTGCCTCCCAATGAGCTTTCATGGGGTTACTTTGATATATGCTTACAATGCCAACGACATAACAGGTATCAGGCCTCGTACACAACATGGCATACATGAGACTTCCTACTGCAAAAGCATAAAGAACTGTATTCATGGCCTCTATCTCCTCAACAGTCTTGGGAGACTGTTCTTTAGACGGATGCACTCCGTGTCTGAAAGGTAGAAAACATTTCTTGGAGTTTTACATGTTAAAACGGGCTAGAATTGTATCTATGTATGAAACTTGGGAGAACGTTAACGAATGTTTCCTACGATCTCAAATTATCTTGATCCCAAGGATATGTCCCACTTCCCCTAAGTCCTTCATATCAAACTGCTTGGACAACCATGCCTTTACGTCTGATAACACTTTTTTATTGTTGCCAATCAATAGAATGTCATCTACATAAAACACAGGAAACACCACTGAGTTTTCATCATGTCTGCGGTACACACATTGTTCATCCGAACACTGAGTAAATCCGTAGGACTGGATTACCTCATCAAATCGGATGTTCCAAGATCTGGATATCTGCTTAAGTCCGTAAATGGACTTCTTAAGCCTGCAAACCTTATGCTCTTGGCCTTTTTCAACGAATCCCTCTGGTTGTTGCATAAAGATGGTTTCCTCAAGACTTCCGTTTAGGAAAGCTGTCTTGACATCTATCTGTCATATCTCATAATCTAAATAAGCAGCTATGGCCAAGAGAATCCGGATCAACTTAAGCATGGCTACCGGGGAGAAGGTTTCCTCATAATCGATTCCCTCTTTCTGAGTATTCCCCTTCACCACCAGCCTAGCTTTAAAGGTTTCCACCTTTCTGTCGGGTCCTCTCTTACGTTTGTAGACCCACTTGCATTCAATGAGTTTAAACCCATCAGGCAGGTCCACAAGCTCTCTGAGAGCCTCATTGTAGTTAACCGGGTCAGGTTCAGGTGCACCTGGGACTAGGTCTGATGCCTCTCCCACGCCAATGAACCTGTCGAGCTGTCTTACAACCCTCCCACTATGACGAGGCACCACCTATGTAGGCGCATCATCTGTGATCTCTTGTGTAGTGTGTGGTGTATCTACTTGTGCGGTGCATCGGGATTATTAGTTTGTCTCCTAAGCTCTTCTAGTACTATCTTACTCTTGGTCTTATGATCTAGAATATAGTCTTTCTCCAAAAATCTAGCGTTGGTACTAACCACCACCTTCTGATCTTTAGGACTATAAAACAAACCACCTTTCGTTCCCCCAGGATATCATACAAACAACATTAATTCTGTTCTTGCATCTAACTTAGCCGCATCTGCCTTAAGCACATGTGCTGGGCAACCCCAAACTCTGAGATGTCTTAGACTAGGCTTTCTCCCGTTCCACAACTCTACTGGGATTGAAGGCACGGTTTTAGATCTTACAAGATTAAGAATATACGTCGCTGTTTCTAAGGCATATCCCCAGAACGAACTCGGCAAATCACTATAGCTCATCATCGACCTAACCATTTCCATGAGAGTTCGATTCCTTCTTTCTGCTACACCGTTCTGCTGTGGTGTGCCAGGTGTAGACAACTGAGACTGAATTCCGACCTCACTGAGGTATTCTCGAAATTCGTGGGATAGGTACTCCCTATCACGATTTGATCGCAGTATCTTGATACTCTTACCATGATACTTCTCTACATCTGCCCGAAACTCTTTGAACTTGCCAAAGCACTCAGACTTGTGACGCATTAGATAAATGTACCCGTACCTTGAGTAATCATCCGTGAACATCACGAAATACTCGAACCCATATCGTGCTTGGACAGTCATTGGTCCACACAAGTCACAATGAATCAACTCTGGTACTTCTTTGGCTTTAAAACCTTTTGCTTTAAAAGGTCTCTTGGTCATCTTACTCTCCAAGCAAGATTCGCAGGTTGAATAGCTGATTCGCAGGTTGAACCTAAAGGTCCATCATTGACAAACCTCTGAATCCTACTAAGGTTTATATGACCTAGCTTGAGATGCCAAATATAGGTTTGATTCATTTCAGAAGGTTTCTCTCTTATTAATGTTAGATAAAGAGCTATCTGTTTCTATGTTTTGCACAACAGGGGAGTTAGAATTAACCACAAACAAATTGTCAGCCAATGAACCAAAACAAATAAGTTTTCCATTCCTTCTAATAAATACAGAATCATCAGAAAAAATAAACTTATAGCCGTTCTTCAAGAATTTAGAAACCAAAATAAGGTTCTTTCTAAAACTCGGTACATAAAGACAATTAAATAATTCTAATCTAGAACTCTCAAAATTTAGAGTGACAACTCCCACTGCTTTCTACTGACATTCTTGTAGTGTCACCCATGTAGATGTCCAGCTCACCCTCTCTAAGCTTCCGGGTTATTTGGAACCGCTGTAAAGAATTATAAACATGATCAGTGGCGCTTGAATCCACACACCAAGTATCTGTGGGAATCACCGCTAAACATATCTCAGTAATTAGGGCAGAAACTATCGTACCTTTAGGTTTTGGACAATCCACTTTCCAGTGTCGCGTTTTCCCGCACCTGAAGAACTTGCCTTTCGGCTTGCTTTTCTTTGCGATTTCGGGCTTAGTAGCAAGTTTCTTGGCATTTTTCTTGCCTTTAGGCGCAGAAGAAGAACTTGAAGCCTTTGTTGTGACCAAAGCCTTCTCATGGAAGATGCCTTTGGCCGACACCAAATTAGTTAAGAGCTCGGGTAGAGTGTAAACTCTTTGATTCTTATTATAATTGACCCGAATCTGCTCAAAACTAGAGGGTAAGCTCTGGAGGATGATATCTATTTGACTTTCTGGGTCGATTCACCTCCCAACACCTCTATCTCGTTGATGTTACTAATCATGTGAAGCACATGATCTCTCATCGATCTGCCCTCAGCCATTTTAGTGTTCATCAACTTTCTCATGGCTGATTGCCTAGCAATCTTGCCTTGATGAGCAAACATTTCCCTCAGGTGAGCCATCATGTTAAAGGCAGGGACTATGAGATGAAGCTGATATTGTAGCACATTTGACACAAAGGTCAAAATATAGCACCGCGCCATCTCCTCCGTTTTTCTCCACCTGGCATAGGCATCCCTATCCTCTTGAGGAGAGTCCTCGTTATGCACATCTGGACATACTTTGGTGAGCACAAACTTATACTACTCTACCGCCAGGACAATGTCCAAGTTACGACTCCAGTCAACATAATTAGGTCTAGTTAACTTATTGTCTTTCAATATAGTAGCTAAGGGGTTGAATGCCATATTGAAAAACTATAAAATAAATAAATAGACAATGTTTCAGTTATTAAATCTAGAATTTCAAAAACAAGGAAATTCTAACAATTATTGACTTCCCTCAAAACAATAATTTTAATCCACCAACATCTCATTCACCGGGATTCTCGCAAGCCACGATAGTGTGGACGTTTACGCTAACCCACATTCGTTTGAGAAGAACCTAGTTTATTAACTTCACCATCTGACCAAACGATCTATTGATCAATGCGGCTAATAGTCAGTGCTTTTAGTCTTACAAATAAGCAGCGTAACCTCGATGGGAGGGATACTGCAGATCATACACTAAGTGTGTGCTATTACGTGACTTCTGAGTTTGTTACCTCAGTATAGTGCGCCTCAAATGGAGAGGGTGTCGCATTTCTCCTAGTTAAACTTACTCTAGCCATCTTACTCAGAAATTCATAATCTAGCGATCTCGTGGTTGGACTCATCCGAATGGAGGAAGGCTCTAATGCCAACACGCAAGCCCACCCACATCGCATATGAGCTCGTAATGGTGGCCTTTGGGGATATTGAACCAACCCGCTCCCACTTAGATTTCTAAATACCCTAAGTTATATACAACCATAAAACCATCATGCTTTAAAATCTTGCATCTAAAACACCACACAAAAATTAAAGCATAAAAATTAAAACAATAAATATGGGAAATAAATGCGAAAATTAAATTTCCCGACTATTATGGTTTTATTCGCTTCCATCTTCTACCTTGATCTCATGTTCTGTCACGTAACTCGATGGAAAGAGTCTTGAACTTCAAAAGAAATGAAAACTGGAGGAAAAACTAGCCAAAACGTGACCCAAACGGGCTGCGCGCAACACTTTTAAGGCTCGCTGCGCGCGTGCGCAGCCCACATGGGCCGCGCGCTGGCGCAGCAAATCTGTTGCGCCGAGCGGCAGTGGTGCTGCCTTTTTCCGGCGGTTGCCAGCTGCGGATCCCGCTGGTGAGTCATTGCCGGCGCCGCCCCCTACCATCAATCCCTCATTCAATTTTTCTTTGCTATTTGGTCTTCTTGCAATTCATTCTGGGTTTTCCTGGGTTTCTACGAATTAACGATAACCCAAAACCCACGAATTCAAGTTGTCCACCATAACGCCTTCAATTACAAAAATTTATTCTCCTACTACAAGGCTTTCTAGGAAAATTAAAGAATCAAAATTACATAAAAAAAAAAATCCTACTACAGATTTGATCTAATCCTACACGGCTTCCAGCATGTGGTTCTACTATTACAAACATTCATAATAAAATCAAATCCTGACATGTCCCGGAGTTTTATTAAAACCCATACAAACGTAACCATAATAGTCGGGATTTCTTAACCACCTGTAAATAAAACCACGTAATAAATCGAACAAGCACAAAACCCAAAAACAAGGCTCTGATACCAATTGAAAGATTATCTGCCCGGGCCTAGCCATAAACTCACTTTCGTGCTACGCATTCCATAATCGGAATCTCTGGCCAGGCCTAGACGCTAGCACAATCATTATTCCAACCCTTGCTTGAAATAACATTGCGCAGGATCTTGGTTTGTACTTATTCGATTTATCACGCAACAAATAAATTCTTAATAATAAGCGGAAGAATAAGAATTACCTATTGAAGCGTTCACTTAGGTGATTCTCTTGTATGCCTCCAGACTTTGCTTGTTTGCTGTGTGAGCAGCAATCTAACGAGCAAATTTATCAGCTAATCACCACAATTGAGTCGCCTGAAAAATTCTGCAACCACCTGCCTCTAGTACGTGAAGATCATGTGCCACCTGGGACTCTGAGAGAACTCACGCGCCGCCGGAAACTCTCCCATGCACCACCAAAATCCGGCTGGCCAAAGGGAGAAAAAAATGGCTGCTATGAGCTTATAAAATCCGATTTTAGAGAGATAAATTATTTCTCTCTAGGATTTTCTCTCTCTAAGTTTCTTGTCTTGAAAACTTATGAATTGTATATTCTTGAGTAGCTAATCCCTTGTCCATATATAGAGTTACAAGAGAGACCCCGAGTTGGTTTAGGATTGGTTTTCTTAATGGGTTTAGGTAATTAGTTTCCAAATCCAATTAGGTAACCAATCTAATAGGATAAACCAAATCCAAATTAGATTTCCCAATCTCTAGGATTTCCTAATTCTAATTGAAACTTAAGACTTAATTAATTAATTAAATAATTACACTTTGTTAATTACTTAATTAACCCTTAGAAATAATTAATCAATTAATTAATTCTACCTATTCAATTAACCCATTACAAAATTAATCGCACCACTAACGGATTAATTTTGGCACTACCATCCTACACCAGAATTGCTTCCGGAACAACTTAATTAATTTATTCATAATCTCCCCACATCAAAGATATAGTGCTCGTTAATTTATTAATTTACTGATAAATTAATAAATCAACTTCTTTAATTCCGAGACTAGTACCACTCGACCTTTATACTATACTAGACATAAGTCCACCAGCTGGGTTTAATATAATAAACATAATGAGCTCATCTCGGGAGCACCATCACTCCGGACGCACCGGTACATGGTTTCCTTTCGACAAGTAGCAGCACACCAAGCAACTAAACACGCGCACCTAACCCACCGAGACTATTGGCCACAATTGACCTCACGCATTGGCAGATCAAAGTACACTATGTCTAATCCTTGTGCCCGCTCAAGTCTAGGAATTAAGAGATAGAATACTAAGAATGATTTTTCTATTAAATCAGTACAAGACAAATCATTCTAAATGGTCAAGTTCAATATGCCCCGGGTATATCTATATGATTCAATCAGTTTAGACAAACTAATTATCCTAATCACATAATAACCTAAACTAACAGTTTGTCCAAAGCTGTCTCGGTTACAAACCTCATTTATATATTATGTTTTTTAACTAATGATGAGATCTACTATGTCATACAAGACACCTCATCATCTAACTACATAATATAAATGGACAAATAATGCACAACAAAATATAACCAAAACATTAGTCAATATATTAACTGGGAAAATGTACAATACAAGCATAGCTTATGTATTCAACTCCAACAGCCTTGGCCATTAAAAAAGGTTTCTGAGGGCTAAAATTGGAAAAATATAAGTTGAAACACGCCAAGGGAAAATTTTGACTTTCAGTAGGAATTTTCGGGCGACGAACAGGCTGTGGCGCCAGCTGGACGCCAAGGTCGGCAGCGTGCAGGCACCAGTGCCCAGCGGATGCCGATCTCGGACTCTTCATCTCTTTTTGCTCTTTCCCAAATTCTTCGTGTTTTTTATATTTTTCTAGCAAAAGTCTCAAGTTTCTTCCAAAATCTCCAACATGCCTTTTTACTACAAAATCATGCAAATCCAACTATAAGTTCATTGAAAGTTCATAAAAGATATCATAATCATTGAAAATGAACTAAAAGTAAGCTAAATGTGCATGATTTTGGGTCATAAAAAGGTATATTTTGGAGTCAAGTCACAGCCCCACTCTTAAGACTTTGCTTGTCCTCAAGCAAACTAAACAAGAAAACTAATAGAAAGTGAGTCCAAAATAAAATAAGTTCGCTCTAAGATGGTTTTTCTCCTCCTTCAAGCTAAACATGAAAAACATGCACTCACTTTGCATACATGGTATCAACATAACTTCAATAATCAAGCAAGACAAGCATACTATAACTTCTCAATCAACATCAATTGACTCCATCACCTCACGCTATCAAGGATTCACTCAATAACGCTCAAAGTGTATAGGCTTCAAAATATTCAATATGCTAAAGTTAATTACATGAAAGATCTTCAACCATAATCTTGACTCAAGATCACCTCGCCACTCGCATATTGCGAATGTAACACATCGATAAAAAGGAATTTTATTACGTGTAACGGGGCTAAGAAAATTGGCTAAGGATAAAAAAATGTCAAGGCTTGAAAATTGGAGTTATTGTAAAGAGACTTGCATTGGTTGGATGCTTCATCAACTACTTCTACTTGGATTCTTCTTCTACTTACTGGAAGTTTAAGGCTTAGATGTCCTTTACTTCCCCATTCTTATTCTTGAAACTTAACCTTTACCCCCTTTTTTTTTTAAAACTTTTCTTCTTTTGAGAACGTCTAACAACTCAAAACTAACAAATTTAGAATCCATCAATTATTTTTCATTTTCACATCCAAACGCATACAACCTCTTTAAGGGTGCAAAAACAAGGCTTAACAAAGAAAAAGGCTCAAGTTGGCTTATTGGGACAAAAGGAAAACAAAGAAAAGATGGGGCTCAACTAGGTTATGCCTAAGAGGATAAAGATGATTACGAGAATTGTAAAGCAAAGAAAAGGTAAAAACAAAAGCTAACTAATTGCCTTCATCACTTCAATGTAGCACAAACACATAAAAGGTCTTGATATGTATACTAAAGTCAAGTTCTAGATTCAATCATTCATGCAAGACAAATCACACAACCAAAGAAATATGAGCAAGCAAATAAGATATGCTCAATCAAGGCTCAAATTAAACTCACATAAATCAAGGGTTGAAATGTGATTACATCTCAAGATGTCAACTAAGAACTCACATCATACCTATCAATACTTAACCATTTTTATCATATCTCCACCAATCATGTAATGCAAATACACAAAACTAGTTTGAAGGGGTCCTTTTGTTTTGGAAATTTTTTTACAAAGTCCAAAATAGAGCAAATTTTTGAAAAATAATCCACAAAATAGACTCATCCACGACTAGTTTCTTAATTAGCAAGCATGAAAACTTAGAATAACAACTTATATTCATCCCCCCACACTTAAGATATATATTGTCCTCAATGTATCAAAACAAATCACAGGTGGGAAAATAAGGTGCCAATTTTTCTCTTTGATTCTTATATCTCACAATTAAGCTTATGCTCATATAATGTTAGCCAAAAACCAAATGTAAAACACTTAACCTTTATTAAAAACATAAAATAAAAACACCAAAGCAAATAAACAAACCAAAGCATATAAAAATAACTAAATTGCATAGGTGTCAACAAAAAGTAGTAAGAAAGTAATAGTGGTAAGGATTCTCAAAATCTTGTTGTAAAGGAACTAATTGTGGAGAAAAACCAATAGTGTATCACTCTATAAGCTTCCTCACTCTTCTATACAAGCTCATCCTTATCCTTTCTTACTTCATGACATGTCCTGAAAATTATAATGAATTAGTGAATTTTCAAAAGAAAAACAAAGTGGCTTCAGCATACCTTAGTGGCACTCACTAGGCTCTGGCACCTGTAGGTCACCAGTGTTGGCGGCATAGTGGCGTTGCGCCCTCATGTCGCCTGGCATCAGGGGCAGTTAATATACACTAATTCAATTCACTAAAGCGTCAGTAATAAGCATTAAATCATCACAAAGTGTGTTAATTTAACATATGATTGATCTAAACATGAGAATACATGATTTCTCATTCATTAAAGCACAAGTTACACATGTTCTAAGAGAATTCATAGTGTGTGTGTGAAAAATGTGAAGAAGTGTGTTTTTTTTCCTGTTAGTTCTGAATACTGAAAAATTTGCTTGTATGAAAAACTCTTTCCCAGTTACATATCGATTGTGTTTCACTATTTTATATTGTCCCTTTATATCATATATCTAGATAATGAGGTGTGGAAAAACACAGTAGATCTCATTATTTGTTAAAGTAATGATATATAAATAAACGCTCGTAGTCGAGACAATTTGGAAATACTATTGGTTTAGGTTATTGTATGATTCGGAAAATTAGTTTGTCTAAACTAATTGAATTATACGGATATGCCTGGGGCATATTGAGCAAGACCTATTCGGGATCAAATTAACTTGTACTTATCTTCGTAGTTAATTCGAACCTAATATTCTAATCTCTTAATCCCTAGACTAGAGCAGGCATGAGAGTTAGACATAATGTACTTTGATTTGCCAAAGGGTGCTGTCAATTAAAGATCTCGGTAAGTTGGGTATGCGTGTTTGACTTCTTAGTGTCCCATTGTCTGTCGAAAGGAATCCATTGTCTGTCGAAAAATACTAAAACTTTAGTACTTAAGGTTTCGTTCCCATAAGAAAGTTGACTTGATTGATAATGTAGTTGGGTTTGAGTCCTCACTGACTACAATTTCTGGTAGTCTTTAGGTCTACAAACTAACAAAATAAAGGGTAAGATAGTAATTTCAAGTAAGTCATGCAAGTAAATAACCAAAAGAAAAGATAACAATTGGGGTAAAAATGGAAAAACCACACCACTTCAACATCCAAAGGGCTATTGCTAAGCAAATAACATACAAATATCTAGTTAATATGATAACACCTTACATGAATTTCCACAATAAAGACTAAAATAGCCAATAATAGAATTAGGGTCGTCAATCCTACTCTACTATCAATCTTCTACACCACCACATCAAGCTAATCGAAGTTACCAACTTACATGACAAATGGACAAGTAGACAACCAAGCTGGCAACACAAGAATTCTCAATTAGACTAGTCCATATGATAAAACAAGTTAGGCACTCTCCAATTAAACAAGTAATGGAGTAGATTCAATAAATATTCCAATTCCAAGGTAACATCTATATGTAACGACTTGAATTACTTCATTTGCATGAAACTCACTTAACAATATGCATGAATAACCATAGAAGAGAACAAAATAAACACGGAAATGCTAATTGCTGCATAATAAGATTCATTTCACAAGAGAATGTGAGACCTTTTTCAACACTTGAGGATAAAACACTCCCAACTCTTGAATTCCATCATTAAAGAGAAATTCTTCTCCACTGAATCTATGGTTTTGTTCTACATCTTATGGAAATTCAATACTCTCTATCATTTAGAAGGGTAGATTTCCCTATAATCTACTTAGAACATGATTGTTCTAAGAGAATTCATAGTGTGTGTGTGTGAAAAATGTGAAGAAGTGTGTTTTTTTTCCTGTTAGTTCTGAATACTGAAAAATTTGCTTGTATGAAAAACTCTTTCCCAGTTACATATCGATTGTGTTTCACTATTTTATATTGTCCCTTTATATCATATATCTAGATAATGAGGTGTGGAAAAACACAGTAGATCTCATTATTTGTTAAAGTAATGATATATAAATAAACGCTCGTAGTCGAGACAATTTGGAAATACTATTGGTTTAGGTTATTGTATGATTCGGAAAATTAGTTTGTCTAGACTAATTGAATTATACGGATATGCCTGGGGCATATTGAGCAAGACCTATTCGGGATCAAATTAACTTGTACTTATCTTCGTAGTTAATTCGAACCTAATATTCTAATCTCTTAATCCCTAGACTAGAGCAGGTATGAGAGTTAGACATAATGTACTTTGATTTGCCAAAGGGTGCTGTCAATTAAAGATCTCGGTAAGTTGGGTATGTGTGTTTGACTTCTTAGTGTCCCATTGTCTGTCGAAAGGAATCCATTGTCTGTCGAAAAATACTAAAACTTTAGTACTTAAGGTTTCGTTCCCATAAGAAAGTTGACTTGATTGATAATGTAGTTGGGTTTGAGTCCTCACTTACTACAATTTCTGGTAGTCTTTAGGTCTACAAACTAACAAAATAAAGGGTAAGATAGTAATTTCAAGTAAGTCATGCAAGTAAATAACCAAAAGAAAAGATAACAATTGGGGTAAAAATGGAAAAACCACACCACTTCAACATCCAAAGGGCTATTGCTAAGCAAATAACATACAAATATCTAGTTAATATGATAACACCTTACATGAATTTCCACAATAAAGACTAAAATAGCCAATAATAGAATTAGGGTCGTCAATCCTACTCTACTATCAATCTTCTACACCACCACATCAAGCTAATCGAAGTTACCAACTTACATGACAAATGGACAAGTAGACAACCAAGCTGGCAACACAAGAATTCTCAATTAGACTAGTCCATATGATAAAACAAGTTAGGCACTCTCCAATTAAACAAGTAATGGAGTAGATTCAATAAATATTCCAATTCCAAGGTAACATCTATATGTAACGACTTGAATTACTTCATTTGCATGAAACTCACTTAACAATATGCATGAATAACCATAGAAGAGAACAAAATAAACACGGAAATGCTAATTGCTGCATAATAAGATTCATTTCACAAGAGAATGTGAGACCTTTTTCAACACTTGAGGATAAAACACTCCCAACTCTTGAATTCCATCATTAAAGAGAAATTCTTCTCCATTGAATCTATGGTTTTGTTCTACATCTTATGGAAATCCAATACTCTCTATCATTTAGAAGGGTAGATTTCCCTATAATCTACTTAGAACATGATTGTTCTAAGAGAATTCATAGTGTGTGTGTGTGTGAAAAATGTGAAGAAGTGTGTTTTTTTTCCTGTTAGTTCTGAATACTGAAAAATTTGCTTGTATGAAAAACTCTTTCCCAGTTACATATTGATTGTGTTTCACTATTTTATATTGTCCCTTTATATCATATATCTAGATAATGAGGTGTGGAAAAACACAGTAGATCTCATTATTTGTTAAAGTAATGATATATAAATAAACGCTCGTAGTCGAGACAATTTGGAAATACTATTGGTTTAGGTTATTGTATGATTCGGAAAATTAGTTTGTCTAGACTAATTGAATTATACGGATATGCCTGGGGCATATTGAGCAAGACCTATTCGGGATCAAATTAACTTGTACTTATTTTCGTAGTTAATTCGAACCTAATATTCTAATCTCTTAATCCCTAGACTAGAGCAGGCATGAGAGTTAGACATAATGTACTTTGATTTGCCAAAGGGTGCTGTCAATTAAAGATCTCGGTAAGTTGGGTATGCGTGTTTGACTTCTTAGTGTCCCATTGTCTGTCGAAAGGAATCCATGTACTATTTGTTTGGGTTGATAGTGCTCCCGAGATGAGCTCGTAAGGATTATTATACTAAACTTGGCCGGTGGACTTATGTTCGGTGTAATGAGAAGGTTGAGTGTTACTAGTCTTGGATAACCAAGAAGTCGATTAATATATTTTCAGTAAATTAATAAATTGACGAGCACTATATCTTTGATGTGGGGAGATAGAAGAATAATTAAAGTGTGCGAGAAGTAATTTTGTTTTTGAGCGGTAGTTCCATAATTGATCCGTTAGTGGTACGATTAATTATGAATTAGATTAATTGGAAAAGTGGATTAAATAAAATTCACCCTTGGGTTAATTTTATTTTTAATTGACAAAGTGGGTTACAAAATAATCCTTGGGTCGATTAAAATTTAATTGACAAATTGGGTCGAATAAATAATCCTTAGGCTAATTGAGAATTCACTACTAGTCTAGGGAAGACTAAGAAAGTCAATTAAATCTAATTAGAAGGCCCAACTTAAAAGCCCACTAGGTCTCCCTTGAAGCTTCTTATAAATACTTAAAGTCTTGCAACTTCAAGACATAAGAATCTTGGAGGCAAAGTTGCCTAGAGTGAGAAAGAGTAGTCTAGAGAGAGAACTTTGTCTTCCTCATTGAAGTTTTCTTTCGAAGGTGACTAAGGATCTTTCTCCTTCAAAAAACTCAACTCGATCATTGTTCGGTTTGATTTAAAAGCTACCGCCAGTTTTCTTCATTAGCACCACCATGCGTTTTTTCCGATCAGCCGCATTCTGACATTTTCTGGTGACTAGCGCCGCTTGGTTTTCTCGATGCGCCGATCCAAATTGTCACGTCGATCGTGGTTATTTTAGATCTTCGATTCACGTTGATCCTATTACGGTCAGAACTAGGCGGCGGTTCAGGCAGCTTCCGGGCAATGATCTGTTTGGGCAGATTGAGTTTTTTCGAAGCAGGTTTCTTTTGAATTTCTTCTTTAGTGTTTTATTCACCCTGTAGATATTTGCCCACACGACTTCGGGGGTAGTTGGAGTCATTCGAGGGATTCTCTTGTGGATTTTGCATTTCAGGATTTCGTTTTCTTTATTTGCGAGGGACACGCTTCAAAGGTATAATCTTTTATCTTTCACTTTAAATTAAAGATTTAATTTTTTGCATGTTGTTTTTATAGATTGAACATGTATAAGTCTAGATCCGTTCAGGGGAAATGAATTTAGAGTTTGGGCTCTATTGAAAGTCTCCGATTCTGGAATGCATAGCACGAAAGTGTATTTTTGGTTTGGCCCAGACCAGATCTGTTTCCTTCAAATTGGTATCAGAGCTAAGGTTTTTGCTTTATACTTGTTTGATTTATTACACCAGTTTTATTTTCATGTGGTTATTATTCCCGGCTATTATGGTTTTACATTCATTTATAAACCCCGGGACATGTACGGGCTTATTTTATTTTTGAACGTGAATGTGTGTAATAGTTATAACCACGAGTTGGAAGCCATGTAGGATTATATTAAATCTTGTAGTAGGATTTATTCTAAAGATGTCATCTTTATTTTTCTAGACAAGCCTTGTATATAGGAATTTTTGTAAAATGACATAGACGTTATTGTGGGTAACTCATATTCGTGGGCTTTGGTTTATCATAATTTTGGGTGATTTCTAATTACGTAGAAAATCGAGGAAACCCGTACGAATTAGTAGGAACAAAATAACAGGTCATTATAGGCAAATTGAATTTTTGATTTTTGGTTTGTCGTAATTTTGGGTGATTCCGAATTACGTAGTAAACCAAAAAAATTGAACGAATTCTAAGGGTCCTTATAACGAGTGGGAGACGTTGCGGGACACGTGGACAAGGCAAAATGAAGTTGACAATCTGAAGACCATAATAGTCAGGAAATGTTTCATTACGTATTTATTTCTCGCTTTATATGTCTTGATTGTTGATTGCATGTTTTAAATTTATGTTTTGATGCATGATTTAAAACAAATGGTTTTATGGTGTAATTAACTAAGGTAGAAAATTTGCATATTAAAACTCCAACGGTTTTATAGGTGCGAATAACCAAAGTTAAGATATTGCATATTAAAACCGTAAAAAAAAACCTCAATTTAAGAATCTAAGTGGGAGCGGGTTAGTTTATATCGTCATGGCCTC
Source organism: Knoxia roxburghii (assembly GCA_030378225.1). Taxonomy (NCBI): domain Eukaryota; kingdom Viridiplantae; phylum Streptophyta; class Magnoliopsida; order Gentianales; family Rubiaceae; genus Knoxia; species Knoxia roxburghii. The sequence goes on along the minus strand of CM059420.1, from coordinate 33,503,069 downwards.
CATTGGCGTTAGGGCCTTCCTTCATATCTGATGAGTCTTTATTTATAAGATTATTCGATTAAAATTCTAAAGCGATGACTATAGTGCATTTAATTGGAAAAAGTGCGGCACCCTCACTATCTGAGGCGCATAAGTATCCTAAGTAACAAACTTAGAAGTCACGTAATAGCATACGCTTAGTGTACTATTTGTATTATTCCTCACATCAAGGTTACGCTACTTATGTGTGCGGCTAAAATTACCAACTATTAATTTATTGGCCAATAGATCGTTTGGTCAGATAATAAATTAATGAGCTTTTGGCTCTCCTCAAACGAATGTGGACTAGCGTAAACGTCCACACTATCATGGCTTGCGCGAATCCCTGTGAATGAGGTGTTGGTGGAATTGATTATATTGTTTGTGTGTATCAATATTCTCTAAAAAGATAAAATACTGAAACTTCTCTGTTTATTTATTTTCAGCTTTCAATATGGCGTTTAATACAATATTTGTCACACTAAAGGAGAACAAATTAACTGGTCCAAATTATATCAACTGGAAATGCAATTTGGACATTGTCCTCATGGCTAAGTGGTGCAAGTACGTCCTCACTGAAGTATGCCCAGATGAGCCTAGGGATGACTCTCCCCTTGAGCATAGGGAAACCTATCAAAAATGAAGTAAGACTGATGGGATGGCTAGATGCTACATTCTGACTTCCATGTCGAATGCATTGCAGCATTAGCATCAGTCAATGAACTCTGTTTTTGATATCATGGTAAAGCTAAAGGAAATGTTTGGTCACCAAGGCAAAGCTGCTAGGCAAGTCGTCATGCGAAAACTAATGACTAGCAAGATGGTAGAGGGCATGCCTGTGGGTTATCACGTACTTGAGATGATTAGCAACTTCAATGAGATTAAGCTACTGAGAGGAAACATTGACGAGAAAACCCAGGTCGATATCATACTCTAGAGTTTACCTCAAAGTTTTGAGCAGTTTCGACAAAACTATGACATGAAACAGCATGTTTACACTCTTTCTGAGCTCTTAGCTGCATTTGTGTTTGCTGAAGGCCTATTCCAAGAGAAGAAGAAGGCTTTAGCCACAATCAGGCCTTCAGGTTCTTCTTCTGGGCTCAAAGCCAAAAAGAAGTAGAAGAGAGCCCAGAAGACTGCTAATCATAAGCCCAAGCCAGAAATCACCAAGAAAAAGAAACCGAAAGGTAACTGCTTCAAGTGTGGCAAAGGAAGACATTGGATGTCTGATTGTCCAAAGCTCAGAGGTATGACCATATATGCATTAATTACTGAGATATGTTTAGTGGTGATTCTCACAGATACATGATGTGTGGATTCAGGAACAACTGATCATGTTTGTAATTCTTTGCAGGGTTTGCCATGTAACCCAGATGCTTAGGGAGGGCGAGATGGAAGTTTACTTTGGTGACATTATCAGAGTGTCAGTGAAAGCAGTGGGAGTGGCTAGCCTTATTTTCAAAATAATGCTGTAATAGTTTTTTGAAGAATTGTCTTTATGATATGAGTTTTAGAAAGAATTTACTTGATGTTTCTAAACTCTTATTGAATAGTTATAAGTTTTTTTATCTAATAATTCTGTTATTAGAAAGAACGAGAAACTTATATATTCCAGTTCATTGTAGACAATCTATTCTTGATAAAAACTAACTCCCCTGTAGTGCAAAAACACTGAAATAAATAACACATCATTGAATCATAATAAGAGGAAAGAACCGTGTAAAATGAACCAAACTTGTTTTTGGCACCTAAGACTAGGTCATATAAACCTTAGTAGAATTCAAAGGTTGGTCAATGATGGGCCCTTGGGATCATTAGATATTGACAATTACTCAACTTATGAATTCTGTTTGGAGGGTAAAATGACCAAGAAGTTTTTTCAGGGACAAAGAGGTTTTAGAGTTGGTTTACTCTGACTTGTGACGACCTATGACAATTCAAGCCAGAGGTGATTTCGAGTATTTTGTGATCTTCACAGATTACTACTTGAGGTACGGGTACATTTACTTGATACGCCACAAGTCTGAATGTTTTGGCAAGTTCAAAGAGTTTCAGACAGATGTGGAGAACCGTCATTGTAAAAGTATCAAGTCATTATGATCCAATCGTGGTGGTGAATAACTATCTGGTGAATTTAGAAGCTACTTATCAGAGATAAGGATTCAATCCCAGTTGTCTACACCTAGCACATTCCAGTAGAATGATGTAGCAGAACGAAGAAACAAAACTCTTATGGAAATGGTTAGATCTATGTTGAGTTACAGTGAGTTGCCCAGTTTATTTTGGGGATATGCCTTAGAAAAAGCGGCTTACAATCTAAATCTTGTACCATCTAAATCTGTGCCTTTAACCCCTATAGAGTTATGGTCAGGGCAAAAGCCCCGTATTAGACATCTCAGAATCTGGGGTTGTCCCGCACATGTGCTTAAGGCAGATGCGGGCAAGTTAGATGCAATAACGGAGGTAATGTTATTTGTAGGATATCCTAGAGGAACGAAGGGTTGTTTATTCTATAGTGCTAAATATCAGAAGGTAGTGGTTAGTACTAACACTAGATTTTAGAAGAGGACTATATTCTAAACCACAAACCAAGTAACAAGATTATGCTAGAGGAGTTTAAGGGACAGCCTAGTATTCCTGATGTTGTTAGTTTTTTATACTAGAAACCTATTTGCTTGTATAAAAAACTAATACCCAGTGGACATATCATTTTGTTTCATTATTAAATTTGTTCCATTATATCATATAACTAGATAACGAGGTGTGAAAAGACACGGTAGATCTCGTTATTGGTTAAAGTATTAATATATAAAAAGTATGCTCGTAACTGAGATAGTCTGAACATACTATCGGTATAGGTTATCATGTGATTTGGAAATTAGTTTGTCTAGACTAATTAAAACATACGGATATGCTCAGGGCATATTGAGCACAACCAGTTTGGATTTAATTAACTTGTACTGATTGGTGTAGTTAATTCGATTATAGTATTCTAGTATTCTAATCTTTTAATCCCGAGATAGGAACGGGCATGACAGTTAGATATCATATGCTTTGATTTGACAAAGCGTGCGGTCAATTGAGGCCTAAATCTCAGTAAGTTGGGTATGCGGTGTTTAGTTTCTTTGTGTGCCATTGCTAGTCGGAGGAATCCACTTACCGGTTCGCCAGGTTGATGGTGCTCCTAAGATGAGCTCGTAAGGTTTATTATACTAAACCCGGCCGGTGGACTTTATGTCCAGTATAATAAGAAAGTCGAGTGGTACTAATCTCGGATACCAAGAGGTCGGTAAATTAATTTGTCATTAAATTGATGAACCGATGAGCACTAGATCTTTGATGTGGGGAGATAGAAGAATAATAAAGTGAGCGCGATGTAAAGTCATTTTTGAGTGGTAGTTTCATAATTGGTCCGTTAGTGGTACTACTAATTATGAGTTTGACTAATCAACAAACTGAATTAATTAATCCTAAAGGTTTAATTAATATTTAATTGACTAAGTGGATTAAGAAATTAATTCATATTGAACTAATTAATCCTAAGGGTTTGATTAAATTAAATTAACGAAGTGCGTTAAGAAATTAATTCGAAAGGCTCGATTGGAATTGACTAGTCTAGGGAAAACTAAGGGGTCAACAAAAGTCAAACATTAAAGCCCAACTCAAATGCCCACTAGGTCTCCTAAGGAGCTCCCTATAAATAGCTAATGTTAGGCACATTTGAATGCATTAGAAACCTTTTAGGCAAATGCCTTAGAGTGAGAAAGACAAGCCTGGAGAGAGAACTTCTTCTTCTTCCTTGAGAGTTCTTTCTCGAAGTCGGTTTGCAATCTTTCTTTTCGAGAAACTCAGCCCATGATTCTAGAAGCCCAAGACCACAGCTCAGAAGTTTGAACGCTGCTCGAGAAGTCTGATCGCAGCAATTTTTCCCGCAAGTTGGTGCCGCCAGCATTTTTTAGATTTTCCGGTGCCGTTTTAGTGCATTTTCATTGTAGGCTTTGTTTATTTGTTGCATTGATCCTTTGGCTCGTTCCTTTTGGTTCACCAAAGTCTAGATCTATGAGCATAGCTTACCCACTAAGTTTTATTGAGGCAATGTGGGTTTTCAGATTAGAATCAGTTTCCCGAGCTAGATCTGTTTTGATTTGCGAGTTTCTTGAAGTGGGTGTCTTTGGATTTCTTGACCAAGGCCTTTAGCCACCTCGTAGTTACTTGCCCACCCAAGTTCGAGGTCGTTTGGAGTTATCCTTGGGATTCTGGGTGGATTTTGCTTTCCCGGAGTTTTGGTATTAAATATTGCTTAGGACTTCGCTTTAAATGTATAATCTTTAGTCCTTTTGCTTTAGTTAAAGACTTAATTTTTAAGCGTCGTTTTAATAAATTAAACTAGTATAAGCCTAGATCTGTTTAGGGGAAATGAATTTGAGCCTGAACCGAGTCAAAAGTCTCAAATTCTGGAATGCATAGCACGAAAATGAGATTTTTTATTTAGCCCGGGTTTGTTCTGTTTCCTTCAAATTGGTATCAGAGCGAGTGTTTTGGCTTGATACTTGTTTGATTTATTACACGGCTTTGTTTTGGCATTGTTATTTTTGTCAAAATGTTTAAACAGGTGCTTATTAGTTCCCGGCTATTATGGTAGATTTATTTTTCATTCATAAACCCAGGGACATGTTCGAGCTTGTTTTTGTTTTTGAATGAAAATGTTTGCAATAGTAATTACCACGAGCCGGAAGCCGTGTAGGATTAGATAAATCTTGTACTAGGATTTAATCTAATATTGTCGTCTTTAAATTTCTTGAAAACGCCTTTGTACGAAGACGTTATTTTGGGTAACTTATATTCGTGGGTTTTGGTTTCTCGTAATTTTGGGTGATTCCTAATTACGTAGAAAATCGAGAAAACCTGGATGAATTGAGAGGAATCCAAAAAATGAGTGGGAGCGACATGACGGGACATGTGAACGAGGCATCAAAGGAATCAATGATAGAGAAGATCATAATAGTCGGGAAATATTTATTTTTGTATTTCCCGTATTTATGTCTTTTCATTGATTGTGTGTTTACATTTTATTTTGTATGAGCAAAAACCAAACCTTTTTAAAAAGTAAAGTGCAATTAACTAAGGTAGATTATTCGTATATTAAAACTCTAACGGTTTTATGGGTGTGAATATCCATATTTAAGATATTGCATGTTAAAATGTTAAAATCCTCAAACTTAAAAATCTAAGTGGGAGTGGGTTGGTATATATCCCCATGGCCTCCATTACGAATTCATATGTGATGTGGTTAGACTTACGCGTTGGCATTAGAGCCTTCCTATATTCAGATGAGTCTTCAATCACGAGATCACTAGATTGAATTTCTAAAGGGATGACTATAGAGAGTTTAATTGAAGAATTGCGACATCCTCACTGCTGAGGCACTCTATCTCCTAAGTAACAAACTTAGAAGTCACGTAATGACATACACTTAGTGTACTGTTTATAGTATTCCTCCCGCGAGGTTACGCTATTTATGTGTACAGCTAAAATTATTGACTATTAATTTCATTGATAATAAGATCGTTGGTCAGATAGTGAAATTAATGAACTTTGGTTATTCTAAAATGAATGTGGCTTAGCGTAGACGGTCACCCGCATGACCTGCGTTAATTCCGGTGTGAGAGATTTCAATGGGAGATTATATTGTTTTTAAGGATATCAATATTGAAAAAGAATACTGAAACTTGACTGTTTATTTTTTTAGTTTGTTGATATGTCGTTCAACACGCTAGCTATCATACGAAATCAGAACAAACTCACTGGTTCTAATTACATTGACTGGAAATGTAACCTGGACATTGTCCTTATTGCCGAGGATTACAAGTATGTGCTCACTGAGGAGTGCCCCCCCAAGCCCAGTGATGATGCCACCCCTGAGCAGCGAGAGCCATATACGAGGTGGCAAAAAGCTGATGAGATGACCAGGTGCTACATCTTGGCTTCTATGTCAAGTGTACTGTAGCAGCAACATCAGTTGTTTACCTCCGCATATGATATGACGCTCAACCTCAGAAGATGTTTGAACGTCAGGGCAGGGCAGTCAGCTATGAGGAAACTCATGAATGCTAGGATGACTGAGGGCTCTTCAGTGAGGGATCATGTATTGGACATGATGAGCTGCATCAATGAGATCGAGGTATTGGGAGGTGATATTGATGGGGAGACCCAGGTCGATATCATCCTCAAGAGCTTGCCCTCCTAGTTTTGAGCAGTTTCGATTGAACTACAATATGAGCAAGCTCTCATATTCACTTCCCGAGCTCATGACTGCGTTGGTGTCTACTGAAGGCTTCTTCACTAAGAAGAAGCAAGCTTTGGCTACTGTTGGACCTTCAGGTTCCCCTGCTAGGCCCAAAGCCAGGAAGCATAAGAGGAAGAGGGGCCAGAAAATAGCGATTGTTCATGAACCTAAGGGAGGCATTGCCAAGAAGCACAAGTCGAAAAGCAAGTGCTTTAGATGTGACAAGGCTGGACATTAGAAGAAAGACTGCCCAAAGCCTCTAGGTATGCATAAATTTTCCCTAGTTACAAAGACGTGTTTAGCAGCGAATCCCACAGATACTTGGTGTGTGGATTCAAGAGTCATTGATCAGGTTTGTAATTCGTTGTAGGGGTTCCTAGTGACCCGGCTGCTTAGAGAGGGAGAGTTATAGGTCTACCTTGGGGATACTACCAGAGTTTTTGTTGTTGCAGTGAGAGTTTTATGTCTTTATTTTTTAGACTCAGTTTTACATTTGAGAGATTGTCTTTATGTACCTAGTTTTAGAAAGAATTTACTTTCAGTTTTGAGACTTCTTTTAGATGGTTATAAGTGTGTTTTTTTTCCTGATAATTCTATTTTTATTAGAAAGAACCAGAGGCTTATATGTTCTGGTACATTGGTTGATAATCTATTTTTAATTAAGACAAACTCCCCAGTAGTGCAAAATACAGAAATTGATAACCCATCATCAAATCATAGTTAGAGAAATGAATCTTCCCCTTTGAATCAAACTTATCTTTGGCACCTGAGACTAGGTCATATCAACCTTAGTAGGATTCAAAGGTTGGTCAATAATGGGCCTTTGGGATAATTGGAGATTGACAGCTATCCAACCTACGAGTCTTGCTTGGAGGGTAAGATGACCAAGAGGCCTTTTAAGGCAAAGGGGTATAGGGCCAATGGGGTTTTAGAGTTGATTCATTCTGACTTGTGTGGACCTATGACAGTTCAGGATAGAGGTGGTTATGAGTATTTCGTGACATTCACAGATGATTACTCTTGATTTGGATACATATACCTGATGTGCCACAAGTCTGAATGCTTTGACTGAAGGAAAACAGAACAAGCCCGGGCTAAATAAAAAATATCACTTTCGTGCAATGCATTCCAGAATCGAAAGCTTTTGACAAAGCTCAGGCTCAAATTCATTTTCCCATGAATGGATCTAGACTTATACTTATTTAATTTATTAAATTGACATCTAACGCACAAAGATTGAACCTTTAATTGAAAGCGAAAAGTTCAAAGATTATACCTTTGTAGCGAAGTCCCTAGTAAATAGAAATCCAAAACTTCGGGTAAGTGAAATCCAAAAGAAATCCAAATAATTACTCCGATTCGACTCTGAACTAGTGTGGGCTAGTATCTACGGAGTAGCCCAAGGCAAAATGACGAAATCCTAAGAAACCCGCTTCGAAAAAACTCAAACTGCCCAAAAACAGATTAGCCCGGAGGCTTCTGCACAAATCAAGAACCACCGCCGGAAAATAAAGGGACTTCACCGGGAAAAAGTTCAGACCGGTCGGAGATCTAGACACTAGCTCAAAGCTTTTGCCAAGCTAGCGGTTCACCACACCCGCGGCAACCAAATCGCGGCGGCGCTGCCCATAGGAAATCACCAAATCGCGGCGGCGATTCAACTTCCGGGCAGGAAAAATAAACCAGCTGCAGTGGCTCCCAATGATTAAAATAGAGGGACAAAAATGGGCTAAGTTTAATCGAAGAAGAAAGTTATCCTAGCTGACTTCGAGGAGAAGATTCGAAGAAGAAGAATTTCTCACTCTAAGCTAGACTTTCTCTCACTAGGCTAGTAGCCACCAAGGTTTCTCATGTCTTCATTAATGCCTAACAAGGGGTATTTACAAGGAGCTTCTAAGGAGACCTAATGGGCCTTTGAGTTGGGCCTTTTCGTTTGACTTTCGTTGACTCCTTAGTCTTTCCTAGACTAGTCAACTCCAATCGATCATTTTGAATTAAATCTTTAACTAACTTCGTTAATTTAATTAATCGAACCCTTAGGATTAATTAATTCATATAGAATTAATTTTCATAATCCACTTTGTCAATTAAATATTAATTAAACATTTAGGATTAATTAATTCACTTTATTGATTAGTCAAACGCATAATTAGTCATACCACCAACGGACCAATTATAGAACTACCGCTCAAAAATGACTTTACATCGCGCCACTATATTTTCTTCTATCTCCCCACATTAAAGATCTAGTGCTTGTCGGTTTATCAATTTACTGACAGACTAATTTATCGACTTCTTGGTATCCGACATTAGTACCACTTGACCTTCTTATTATACCTGGCATAAAGTCCACCGACTAGGTTTAGTATAATAAACCTTACGAGCTTATCTCGGGAGTACCATCAACCCGGAAAACCGGTACATAGATTCCTCTGACTAGTAACGGCACATAAGAAGCTAAATACGACATACCCAACCTGCCGAGGTATAGGCCTCAATTTACTGCACTTTTTGGCAAATCAAAGCATACGATATCTAACTCTCACGCCCGTCCCAATCTTGGGATTGAGAGACTGAATACTAGGACCGAATTGACTACGCCGATCAGTATAAGTCAATTCTATCCAAAATGGTCGTGCTCAATATGCCCCAGACATATCCGTGTGATTTAATTAGTCTAGATAAACTAATTTCCAAACTACACGATAACCTATACCGATAGTATGTTCAGACTATCTCAGTTACGAGCATACTTTTTATATATCAATACTTTAACCAATATCGGTATCTACTGTGTCTTTCCACACCCCGTATCTAGTTCTATAATACACTGGAACAATTTAATACTGAAACAAAATGATATACCATCTGTGGATATTAGTTTTTGATACAAGCCATAGCTTTTCTGTATTCAAAACTAATAATCTCCCACTAGTACTCAAAGCTATGCTAAGAAGTACAAAAATTGTCCAACCCGCTATTACTCTGCTGTCATAGTGAAATCTACAGAACACCTTTCAGCTCACTCACATGGCTCCCTCAAGAATCTGACTCCCATGCCCTCCACATGTCTCTCAAAGACCTTTGGGGTCATTGGTTTTCTGAGAGGATCTGCAAGGTTGTCATCTGATGCTATCTTGGCCACGATCACGTCTCTCATCTTTACGATCTCTCGTATCAGGTGGTACTTACGCTCTATGTGTTTACTCACTTTATGGGCTCATGGTTCCCTCGAGTTAGCACTGCACCATTGTTATCACAGTAAACTGTGACAGACCTAGGCAACTTAGGAACCACATCTAAGTCCATCAAGAAGCTCTGAGCCATATAGCTTATTTCGCTGCCTCTGATGCAGCAATGTGCTCAGCCTCCATGGTGGAGTCTGCCACGTATTTCTGCTTGACACTCCGCCACACTATGGCTCTACCTCTTAGAGTAAACACAAACCCAGAGGTAGACTTACTCTTGTCCATATCACCTTGAAAGTCTGAATCTATGTAACCCAATGGTACAAACTCCCGCGCTCTGTAAACTAGGACACAATCTCTCATCCTGCGCAAGTACTTGAGAATGCATTTTACAGCCTCCCAGTGAGCATTCCCAGGGTTACTCTGATATCTGCTAACCATGTCAATGACAAAGCAAATATCAGGCCTCGTACATAACATAGCATACATGAGGCTACCCACTGCAAAAGCATAGGGTACCGCCTGCATGGCATCTATCTTCTCAGCAGTCTTGGGACACTGCTCTTTAGACAAATGCACCCCATGCCTGAATGGTAGTGAACCCTTCTTGGAGTTCTGCATGTTAAAAATAGTTAGAATTGTGTCTATGTAGGATGCCTGGGAGAGTGTCAGAGATCGTCTCCTACGATCTTGAATAATCTTGATCCCAAGGATATGTCCAGCCTCTCCCAAATCCTTCATATCAAATTACCTGGACAACCATGCCTTTACGTCTGACAATACCTTCTTACTGTTGCCAATCAGAAGGATATCATCTACGTAAAGTATGAAGAACACCACTATATCACCATTACGCCTGCAATAAACACATTGCTCATCCAGACACTGAGTGAATCCATAGAACTGGATAACCTCGTCAAAATGGATGTTCCAAGATCTGGATGCTTGCTTAAGTCCATAAATGGACCTCCTAAGCCTGCATACCTTGTGCTCTTGGCCCTGAACAATGAAACTCTCTGGTTGCTGCATAAAGATGGTCTCCTCAAGACTTCTATTAAGAAAAGCTGTCTTGACGTCCATCAGCCAAATCTCATAGTCTATATGAGCAACTATGACCAAGAGAATCCGGATCAACTTCAGCATAGCTACTGGGGAAAAGGTCTTCTTATAATTGATACCCTCTTTCTGAGTATACCCCTTCGCCACCTAGCCTTGAAGGTCTTAACCCTCCCGTCAGATCTTCTCTTTCGCTTGTAGACCCATTTGTTAGTTTTGAATATAGAAAAACTATGGCTTGTATCGAAAACTAATATCCACAGATGACATATCATTTTGTTTCAGTATTAAATTGTTCAATTATATCATAGAACTAGATAACGGGGTGTGGAAAGACACAGTAGATACCGTTATTGGTTAAAGTATTGATATATTAAAAGTATGCTCGTAACTGAGATAGTCTGAACATACTATCGGTATAGGTTATCGTGTGATTTAGAAATTGGTTTATCTAGACTAATTAAATCGCACGGATATGCCCGTGGCATATTGAGCATGACCAATTTGGATAGAATTGACTTATACTAATCGACGTAGTTAATTTAGTCCTAGTATTCCGTCTTTCAATCCCGAGATTGGGATGGGCGTGAGAGTTGGATATCGTATGCTTTGATTTGCCAAACAGTGTGGTCAATTGAGGCCTATACCTCGGTAGGTTGGGTATGTGGTGTTTAGCTTCTTACATACCATTGCTAGTTGGAGGAATCCACGTACCAGTTCGCCAAGTTGATGGTGCTCCCGAGATGAGCTCGTAAGGTTTATTATACTAAACCCGGCCGGTGGACTTTATGTTCGGTATAATAAGAAGGTCGAGTGGTACTAATCTCGGATACCAAGAAGTCGGTGAATTAGTTTGTTAGTAAATTGATAAACTGACGAGCACTAGATCTTTAATGTGGGGAGATAGAAGAAAATATAGTGGCGTGATGTAAAGTCGTTTTTGAGCGGTAGTTCCATAATTGATCCGTTAGTGGTACGACTAATTATGCGTTTGACTAATCGATAAAGTGGATTAATTAATCCTAAAGGTTTAATTAATATTTGACTGACAAAGTGGATTAAGAAAATTAATTCTATATGAATTAATTAATCCAAAGGGTTCGATTAAATTAAATTAACGAAGTGGGTTAAAGATTTAATTCAAAAGGATCGATTGGAGTTGACTAGTCTAGAAAAGACTAAGGGGTCAACGAAAGTCAAACTAAAAGGCTCAACTCAAAAGCCCATTAGGTCTCCTTAGAAGCTCACTATAAATATTCCTTGTTAGGCAATTTACAAGACATTAGAAACCTTAGAGGCATTTGGCTAGTGAGAGAAAGTTAAGTCTAGAAAGAGAAGCTCTCAACTTTCTTAGTAGCTTTTCTTTCGAAGTCGACTTTGGAGCTTTATTCTTCAAGAATCCTAAAAGCCCATAACCTAGAGAATCCTAGATCACCATTTTTGGAGTAAAAAGCTGCCTTTGATTGGATTTTTCGGCCGCTGGGTTTTGTTTGCCGGAAATAGATAAGCCAGTGTTTGGTTTATTTTTGGGGCGGTGGCTTTGTTCTTTTTAAAGTGGGTTTGTTAATTATTGTTGTGTTGATCCTCTAGCTTGATCTTCTTAGATTGCTAGAGTCTAGATATACGAGCAGGAACACATTCCAGACACTTTTGGTGTGGATTTTCAGATTGGGTTAAGTTCCCGGGCTAAATCTGTTTTTTCAGATTTGTGTGATTCTTGAAGTGAGTTTCTTGGAATTTCTTTGTTTTGCCTTGGGCTACTCCGTAGACACTGTCCCACACTAGTTCGGAGTCGAATTGGAGTTATTCTTCGGATTTCGAGTGGATTTCGCAGCCAGCGGTAAATAAGTGCAGTAATCTTCGGGCAACGATCTGCTGAGGATCTGATGAGTTTTTGGAAGTGGGTCTCATATGATCTCTTCCTTAGTGTCTTAGCTACCTTTTGGATAGTCGCCTACGTGATTTTGAGGTAGAGACGGAGTTGTTATCGGGATTCTCTCGTGATTGGTCCTAGGCGGTAAACAACAGGATTTTCAGTTTTTGGTTTTCTATTTGCTAGGGACTTCGCTACAAAGGTATAATCTTTGAACTTTCTGCCTTAATTAAAGATTGTATCTTTCATGTCCCGGTTAATAAATTAAATAAGTATAAGCCTAGATCTATTCATGGGAAAATAAATTTGAGCCTGAGCTTTGTCGAAAGCTTTCGATTCTGGAATGCATTGCACGAAAGTGAGGTTTTCGATTTAGCCCGGGCTTGTTTTGTTTTCCTTCACCATTTGCACCCAATAGGTTGAAACCCATCAGGAAGGTCTACCAGCTCCCAGACCTGATTTGAGTCCATAGAACCCATCTCAGCTATCATCGCTCTCTGCCAAGAATCTGTATCTTTATCCAGGAGAGCCTCATTGTAGCTAACTTGGTCTGGTTCATGAGTACCAGGGATAAAGTCTGAAGACTCACCCAAACCCATGTACCTCTTGGGCTGTCTGGCAACCCTGTCACTACGACGAGGTGCAGCCTGTGTAAGAGCATTATCTGTGATAGTGTGTGCAGTCTCTTGTGGTGTGTCTTCCTATACTCGCGCATCTGGAATAATGGACTACTTTTAAGCTCTTCTAATACTACCTTGCTGCTTGACTTGTGATCTAAAATATAGTCCTCCTCAAGAAATCTGGCATTGGTGCTCACCACCACCTTCTGATCCTGAGGACTATAAAATAAACCACCTCTCGTTCCTTTGGGGTAGCCTACAAACACCATAGCCTTTGATCTCGAATCTAACTTACCTGCATCTGCATCGAGCACATGTGCTGGACAACCTCAAATCTTGAGATGTCTCAGACTAGGCTTTCACCCAGTCCACCACTCTAGGGGTTTCGTAGGCATAGATTTAGATGGCACGAGATTAAAGAGATAACACGCTGTCTCCAAGGCATAACCCCAAAACGAGGTAGGCAACTCACTATAACTCATCATCGATCTAACCATATCCATAAGAGTCCTGTTCCTCCTCTCTGTTTCACCATTCTGCTAGGGTGTGCCAGGCGCAGACAACTGGGACTGAATACCCACCTCTGACAAATAGGACCTAAATTCACTAGAGAAGTATTCACCACCGTGATCAGACCTTAGGGTCTTGATACTCTTACCCAGATGTTTCTTCATCTTAGCCTTAAACTATTTAATCTTGCCAAAACATTCAGACTTGTGGCGCATCAGTATATGTATCCATATCTAGAGTAATCATCCGTGAATTGTTAGTTTTAAATACAGAAAAGCTATGGCTTGTATCAAAAACTAATATCCACAGATGACATATCATTTTGTTTCAGTATAAATTTGTTCCTTTATATCATAGAACTAGATAACGGGGTGTCGAAAAACACAGTAGATACCATTATTGGTTAAAGTATTGATATATAAAAAGTATGCTCGTAATCGAGATAGTCTGAACATACTATCGGTATAGGTTATTGTGTGGTTTGGAAATTGGTTTATCTAAACTAGTTTAAATCACACAGATATGCCCGGGGCATATTGAGCATGACCAGTTTGGATAGAATTGACTTATACTGATCGGCGTAGTCAATTCGGTCCTAGTATTCCGTCTCTCAATCCCGAGATTGGGACGGGCGTGAGGGTTGGATATCGTGTACTTTGATTTGCCAAAGAGTGAGGTCAATTGAGGCCAATACCTCGGTAAGTTGGGTATGCGGTGTTTAGCTTCTTACGTGCTGTTGCTAGTCGGAGGAATCCACGTACCGGTTCGCCGGGTTGATGGTGCTCCCGAGATGAGCTCGTAAGGTTATTATACTAAATCCGGCCGGTGAACTTTATGTTCGGTATAATAAAAGGACGAGTGGTACTAATCTCGAAAACCAAGAAGTCGGTGAATTAATTTGTCAGTAAATTGATAAATCGACGAGCACTAGATCTTTAATGTGGGGAGATAGAAGAAATAATAATGCCTCGATGTAAAGTCGTTTTCGAGCGGTAGTTCCATAATTGGTCCGATAATGGCACGACCGATTATGCATTTGACTAATCGACAAGGTAAATTAATTAATCCAAAGGGTTTAATTAACATTTAATCGACAAAGTGAATTTAGAAATTAATTCTATTTTGAATTAATTAATTCTAAGGGTTCGATTAAATTAAATTAACAAAGTGGGTTAAATTAAATTAATTTAAATGGGTCGGTTGGAGTTGATTAGTCGGGAAGACTTAGCGGTCAACGAAAGTCAAATTTTAAGGCCTAACTCGAGAGCCCATTAGGTCTCCAATCGAGCTCCTATAAATAGAAGACTTGATGCCCAAGAATAATAAGGAAGTCTTGCAAGAATTTTTTTTCAAATGGTTTTCTCTCAGAAACAAACCAGATTTTTCACTTCCTCTAAATTGGATTCAAACCAAAGATCACAGCTTTTAATTTGGGATTATATTGCCCAGCTCTTGATCGGTTTTTCAAGCAGAAAAACCTGCTGCTACTGTGGGTTTTAATTAAGCAGCCCAGCTCTTGGTCGGTTCTTCAAGCAGACTGCTGCCGTGGGTTTTAATTAAGCAGCCCAGCTCTTGGTCGGTTCTTCAAACAGACTGCTGCCGTGGGTTTTAATTAAGCAGCCCAGCTCTTGGTCGGTTCTTCAAGCAGATTGCTGCCGTGGGTTTTAATTAGCAGGAAAAACCTGCTGCTGCCCAGGTTTTAATCGAGCAGTAACCGGACTGCTGCTGCGGGTTTTTTCATCCAGTCGCGAGCAGGTCTTCAAGCCGCGATCTGGGTTTATTCTGCTGCTGGATTTCGCTGCTGCCTGCTGCGTTTGATTCCACTCAAGCCTCGTTGATCTCTCCTTGGTGATCCGAGGTTTGGGGCTGTCTAGATCACGAGTGGGCAGTCCGATTTTTAGTAGTAGGAGTGGCGATTTTCATGAAGGCAGTACCTTTCTTATTTTGGCAGCAGCGGGTTTTGCTTGAGGGTCAAGTTAGTGATCAGATTTTGGTCTTCATTGAATCCGATTTGAGTGATTTCCTTGTGGGCTAAGGCAAGAAACTTCGATAGATTATTGCCCACGCAATATTCGAAGTCTTCTCAGAGATATCGATTGGATTTCTAGTGGAATCGCAATCAAAGATTGGGTTTTCTTTAAGCAAGGGACTTCGCTACAAAAGGTAAAATCTTTAAGTATTCCGCTTTAATTAAATATTTTTTTTTTGTGTCCCGATTAATAAATTAAATAAGTATAAGCCTAGATCCGTTCATGGGTAAACTAATTTGAGCCTGAGCTTGGTCGAAAGCTTCCGATTCTAGAATGCATTGCACGAAAGTGAGGTTTTCGATTTAGCCCAGGCTTGTTCAGTTTTCCTTCAAATTGGTATCAGAGTGTTGGTTTCGGTCTTATACTTGTTTGATTTATTACACGGCTTTATTTTGGCATTATTATTTTTGTCGAAATGCATAAACAGGTGGTTATTGATTTCCCGGCTATTATGGTAGAAATTTAATTTTCATTCATAAACCCCGGGACATGTCCGGGCTTGTTTTATTTTTGAATGGAAATTTCTGTAATAGTAATAACCACGAGCTGGAAGCCGTGTAGGATTAGAAAAATCTTGTAGTAGGATTTGATCTAATCATGTCGTCTTTAAATTCCTAGAAAAATGCCTTTGTATATTGGAATTTATGTACTTTGACGAAGACGTTATTTTGGGTAACTTATATTCGCGGGTTTTGGTTTATCATAATTTTGGGTGATTCCTAATTACGTAGTAAACCGAGAAAACCCGGGCGAATCGAGAGGAATCCAAATAACGAGTGGGAGCGACACGACGGGAATTGTCACCGAGGCGTCAAGGAATCAACGATAGAGAAGGCCATAATAGTCGGAAAATTTTATTTTATTTTAATTTCCCGTATTTATGATTTTTCGTTGATTGTGTGATTTTCGTTTTATTTTGCATGAACGAAATCCAAACTAAAATGTTTTTGAAAGGGTAATGTGCAATTAACTAAGGTAGATTATTCACATATTAAAACTCCAACGGTTTTATGGGTGTGAATATCCATAGTTAAGATATTGCATGTTAAAAGGTAATGTGCAATTAACTAAGGTAGATTATTCGCATATTAAAACCCCAACGGTTTTATGGGTGCGAATTCCATAGTTAAGATATTGCATGTTAAAACGTAAAAATCCTCAAATTAATTACATTCGCGGGTTTTTTGTTAATCGTAATTTTGGGTGATTCCTAATTACGTAGGGTTTTGGTTTAATCGTAATTTTGGGTGATTCCTAATTACGTAGAAAATCGAGAAAACCCGGGTTTTTGGTTTATCGTAATTTTGGGTGATTCCTAATTACATAGAAAACCAAGAAAACCAGGGCGAATTGAAATTAATTAAAAATCTAAGTGGGAGCGGGTTGGTTAATAGCCCCATGGCCTCCATTACGGGTTCATTGGTGATGTGGTTAAACTTGCGTGCTGGCTTAGACCTTCCTCCCTATCGGATGAGTTTTCAATCACAGATATCACCGGAATGAATTTCTAAAGGGATGAATATAGTGCGTTTAATTGGAAAAAGTTGCGACACCCTCGCCATCCGAGGCGCATTAGTACCCTAAGTAACAAACTTAGAAGTCACGTAATGGCATACACTTAGTGTACTGTTTATAGTATCCCTCCCATCGAGGTTACGCTATTTACGTGTACGGCTAAAATTATCGACTATTAATTTCATTGATCATAAGATCGTTGGTCAGATAATGAAATTAATGAACTTCGGTTCTTCTCGAACGAATGTGGGTTGGCGAAGACGTTCACCCATCGTGACCTGAGTTAATCCCGGTGTGAGAGATGTCGGTAGAAGATTATATTTCTTTTCTGAGGATTTTTCAATATTTTCGAAAAAGTATACTGGAACTTGACTGGTTATTTTTCAGTTGTAGTTGATATGTCGTTCAACCCGCTAGCTGTCATTTTGAACCAAAACAAACTCACGAGTCCAAACTAAATTGACTGGAAACGTAACCTGGACATTGTCCTTACCGCTAAGGGTTACAAGTACGTGCTTACTGAGAAGTGTTCTCCTAAGCAGGGCAGCCAAGCAGTCAGCTATGAGGAAACTCATGAATGCTAGAATGGCTGAGGGCACTTTAGTGAGGGATCACGTGCTGGACATGATCAGCTGTATCAATGAGATCGAGGTACTGGGAGGTGATATTGATGGGGAGACCCAGGTCGATATCATTCTCCAGAGCTTGCCTCCCAGTTTTGAGCAGTTTCGGTTGAACTATAATATGGGCAAGCTCTCATATTCACTTCCCGAGCTCATGACTACATTGGTGTCAGCCGAGGGCCTATTCGCTGAGAAGAAGCAAGCCTTTGCTACTGTTGGTCCCTCAGGTTCCTCTGCTGGGCCCAAAGCCAGGAAGCAGAAAAGGAAGAGAGGCCAGAAGGCAGGAGCTGATCATAGACCCAAGGCAGGCATTGCCAAGAAACAGAAGCCGAAAGGCAAATGTTTTAGGTGTGGAAAAGCAGGACATTGGAAGAAGGACTGCCCAAAGCCTCGAGGTATATGTAAATTTTCCCTAGTCACTGAGACGTGTTTGGCGGCGATTCCCACGGATACTTGGTGTGTGGATTCGGGAGCCACTGATCACGTTTGTAATTCTTTGCAAGGGTTCCAAGTGACCCGGTTGCTTAGAGATGGAGAATTGCAGGTCTACCTTGGGGATACTACCAGAGTTTCTGTGGCTGCAGTGGGAGTTATTTGTTTTTATTTTTCAGACTCTATTTTACATTTAAATGATTGTCTTTATGTACCTAGTTTTCGAAAGAACTTGCTTTCCGTTTCGAGACTGGTTTTGGATGGTTATAAGTGTGCATTTTCTGATGGTTCAATTTTTATTAGAAAAGGCCAGAAACTTATATGTTCCGGTACATTGGTTGACAATTTGTTTTTAATTAAGACATACTCCCCAGCTATACAAAACACAGAAACTAGTAGCTCATCATCGAATCATAATAAGAGAAAGGAATCTTCCCCTTTGAATCAAACTTATCTTTGGCACCTGAGACTCGGTCACATCAATCTTAGTAGGATTAAAAGGTTGGTCAATAGTGGGTCTTTGGACTTACTGGATATTGACAGCTATTCAACCTGTGAGTCCTGCTTGGAGGGTAAAATGACCAAGAGGCCTTTCAAGACAAAGGGGTATAGGGCCAAGGAGGTTTTAGAGTTGATTCATTCTGACGTGTGTAGACCTATGTCAGTTCAGGCTAGAGGTGGTGAATACCTCTCTTGTGAATTTAGGACCTATTTGTCAGAGGAGGGTATTCAGACCCAGTTGTCTGCACCTGGCACACCCCAGCAGAATGGTGTAGCAGAGAGGAGGAACAGGACTCTTATGGAGATGGTTAGATCGATGATGAGTTACAGTGAGTTGCCTATCTCGTTTTGGGGTTACGCCTTGGAGACAGCATGTTTTATCCTCAACCTTGTGCCATCTAAGTCTGTTCCTACGACCCCAGTAGAGTTGTGGAGTGGGCGAAAGCCGAGTCTGAGACATCTTAGGATTTGGGGTTGTCCAGCACATGTGCTCGAGGCAGATGCAGGCAAGTTAGAGGCGAGATCCAAGGTTATGCTGTTTATAGGCTATCCCAAAGGAACGATAGGTGGTTTATTTTATAGTCCTCAGGATCAGAAGGTGGTGGTCAGCACCAATGCCAGATTTCTTGAGGAGGACTATATTTTAGATCACAAGTCAAGCAGCAAGGTAGTATTGGAAGAGCTTAGAAGTCAGTCCACTATTCCAGATGCACACGTACAGGAAGACACACCACAAGAGACTGCACACACTATCACAGATGATACTCTTACACAGGCTGCGCCTCGTCGTAGTGGGAGGGTTGTGAGACAGCCCGAGAGGTACATGGGTTTGGGTGAGTCTTCGGACTTTATCCCTGGTGCTCATGAACCAGACCCAGTTAACTACAATGAGGCTCTCCAGGATAAAGATGCAAGCATCCAGATCTTGGAACATCCGTTTTGACGAGGTTATCCAGTCCTATGGATTCACTCAGTGTCCGGATGAGCAGTGTGTTTATCGCAGGCGTGATGGTGATACGGTGGTGTTCCTAGTACTTTACGTAGATGACATTCTTCTTATTGGCAACAGTAAGAAGGTGTTGACAGACGTAAAGGCATGGCTGTCTAGGCAATTCGATATGAAGGATTTGGGAGAGGCGGGACATATCCTTGGGATCAAGATTATTCGAGATTGTAGGAAACGTTATCTGACTCTCTCTCAGGCATCCTACATAGACACGATTCTGGCCCGTTTTAACATGCAGAACTCCAAGAAGGGTTCGCTACCTTTCAGGCATGGGGTGCATTTGTCTAAGGAGCAGTGTTCTAAGACTGCTGAGGAGATAGATGCCATGAAGGCGGTACCCTATGCTTCTACAGTGGGTAGCCTCATGTATGTTATGTTGTGTACGAGGCCTGATATTTGCTTTGCCGATGGCATGGTTAGCAGATATCAGGGTAACCCTGGGAAGGCTCACTAGGAGGCAGTAAAATGCATTCTCAAGTACTTGTGCAGGACGAGAGATTATGTCCTAGTTTATAGAGCGCAGGAGCTTGTACCGTTGGGTTACACAGAGTCGAACTTTCAAGGTGTTTTGGACAGGAGTAAGTCTACCTCTGGGTTTATGTTGACTCTAGGAGGTGGAGTCATGGTATGGAAGAGTGTCAAGCAGAAATGCGTGGCGGACTCTACCATGGAGGCCGAGCGCGTTGCCATTTCAGAGGCAGCGAAAGAGGCTGTGTGGCTCAGGAACTTCCGGATGGACTTAGATGTGGTTCCTGGGTTGCTTAGGTCTATCACAGTTTATTGTGATAACAATGGTGTAATTGCTAACTCGAGGGAACCACGAGCCCATAAGGCGAGTAAACACATAGAGCGCAAGTACCACCTGATACGAGAGATCGTAAAGAGGGAGACATGTGAGTGAGCTTAAAGGTGTTCTGGAGAATTCATTATGACAGCAGTGTAATAACGGGTTGGACAGTTTTTGTACTTCTTAGCATAGCTTTGAGTATTAGTGGGAGATTGTTAGTTTTGAATACAGAAAAGCTATGGCTTGTATCAAAAACTAATATCCACAGATGACATAGCATTTTGTTTCAGTATAAATTTGTTCCTTTATATCATAGAACTAGATAACGGGGTGTCGACAAACACAGTAGATACCGTTATTGGTTAAAGTATTGATATATAAAAAGTATGCTCGTAACCGAGATAGTCTGAACATACTATCAGTATAGGTTATTGTGTGGTTTGGAAATTGGTTTATCTAAACTAGTTTAAATCACACAGATATGCCCGGGGCATATTGAGCACGACCAGTTTGGATAGAATTGACTTATACTGATCGGCGTAGTCAATTCGGTCCTAGTATTCTGTCTCTCAATCCCGAGATTGGGACGGGCGTGAGGGTTGGATATCGTGTGCTTTGATTTGCCAAAGAGTGAGGTCAATTGAGGCCAATACCTCGGTAAGTTGGGTATGCGGTGTTTAGCTTCTTACGTGCCATTGCTAGTCGGAGGAATCCACGTACCGGTTCGCCGGGTTGATGGTGCTCCCGAGATGATCTCGTAAGGTTATTATACTAAACCCGGCCGGTGAACTTTATGTTGGGTATAATAAAAGGACGAGTGGTACTAATCTCGAAAACCAAGAAGTCGGTGAATTAATTTGTCAGTAAATTGATAAATCGACGAGCACTAGATCTTTAATGTGGGGAGATAGAAGAAATAATAATGGCGCGATGTAAAGTCGTTTTCGAGCGGTAGTTCCATAATTGGTCCGATAGTGGCACGATCGATTATGCATTTGACTAATCGACAAGGTAGATTAATTAATCCAAAGGGTTTAATTAATATTTAATCGACAAAGTGAATTTAGAAATTAATTCTATTTTGAATTAATTAATTCTAAGGGGTCGATTAAATTAAATTAACAAAATGGGTTAAATTAAATTAATTTAAATGGGTCGATTGGAGTTGATTAGTCGGGAAGACTTAGTGGTCAACGAAAGTCAAATTTTAAGGCCTAACTCGAGAGCCCATTAGGTCTCCAATCGAGCTCCTATAAATAGAAGACTTGATACCCAAGAATAATAAGGAAGTCTTGCAAGACATTTTATTCTTGCTTTCTTGAGTGAAAAGGTTTTAGAGAGAGAATTTTTTTTCAAAGGGTTTTCTCTTAGAAACAAACTAGATTTTTCACTTCCTCTAAATTGGATTCAAACCAAAGATCACAGCTTTTAATTTGGGATTATATTGCCCAGCTCTTGATCAGTTTTTCAAGCAGAAAAACCTGCTGCTGCCGTGGGTTTTTTAATTAAGCAGCCCAGCTCTTGGTCGGTTCTTCAAGCAGACTGCTGCCGTGGGTTTTAATTAGCAGGAAAAACCTGCTGCTGCCCAGGTTTTAATCGAGCAGTAACCGGACTGCTGCTGCGGGTTTTTTCATCCAGTCGCGAGCAGGTCTTCAAGCCGCGATCTGGGTTTATTCTGCTGCTGGATTTCGCTGCTGCCGAATGTGTTTGATTCCACTCAAGCCTCGTTGATCTCTCCTTGGTGATCCGAGGTTTGGGGCTGTCTAGATCACGAGTGGGCAGTCCGATTTTTAGTAGTAGGAGTGGCGATTTTCATGAAAGGCATTACCTTTCTTATTTTGGCAGCAGTGGGTTTTGCTTGAGGGTCAAGTTAGTGATCAGATTTTGGTCTTCATTGAATCCGATTTGAGTGATTTCCTTGTGGGCTAAGGCAAGAAACTTCGATAGATTATTGCCCACGAAATATTCGAAGTCTTCTCAGAGATATCGATTGGATTTCTAGTGGAATCGCAATCAAAGATTGGGTTTTCTTTAAGCAAGGGACTTCGCTACAAAAGGTAGAATCTTTAAGTATTCCGCTTTAATTAAAGATTTATTTTTTTTGTGTCCCGATTAATAAATTAAATAAGTATAAGACTAGATCCGTTCATGGGTAAACTAATTTGAGCCTAAGCTTGGTCGAAAGCTTCCGATTCTGGAATGCATTGCACGAAAGTGAGGTTTTCGATTTAGCCCGGGCTTGTTCAGTTTTCCTTCATGAATGTCACGAAATACTCATAACCACCTCTAGCTTGAACTGACATAGGTCCACACAAGTCAGAATGAATCAACTCTAAAGCCTCTTTGGCCTTATACCCCTTTGTCTTGAAAGGCCTATTGGTCATTTTACCCTCCAAGCATGACTCACAGGTAGGAAAACTGTCAATATCTAATGAATCTAAAGACCCATCATTGACCAACCTTTGAATCCTACTAAGGTTAATGTGACCTAGTCTGAGGTGCCAAAGATAAGTTTGATTCAAAGGGGTAGACTCATTTCTTTTACTATGATTCGGTGATGAGTTATTAGTTTCTATGTTTTGCATATGGGGAGTATGTTTTGATTAAAAACAAATTGTCAACTAATGTACCGGAACATATAAGCTTCTGGCATTTTCTAAAAAAACAAATCTATCAGAAAAAACACACTTATAACCATCCAAAATGAGTTTAGAAACTGAAAGTAAATTCTTTCGAAAACTGCGAACATATAAATAATCTCTCAAATGTAAAACTGAGTCTGAAAAATAAAGACATAAAACTCCCACTGCAACAATAGAAACTCTGGTAGTATCCCTAAGGTAGACCTGCAACTCTCCCTCTCTAAGCAGCCGAGTCACTTGGAACCCCTGCAAAGAATTACAAACATGATCAGTGGCTCCTGAATCCACACACCAAGTATCTGTGGGAATTGATGCTAAACACGTTTCAGCAACTAGGGAAAATTTACACATACCTCGAGGCATTGTGCAGTCCTTCTTCCAATGTCCTGCCTTGCCATATCTAAAGCACTTGCCTTTCGACTTATGCTTCTTGGCAATGGCCGCCTTGGGTCCATGATCTGCTCCTGATTTCTGGCATCTCTTCCTCTTTTACTTCCTGGTTTTGGACCCAGCAGAAGAACCTGAGGGACCAACAGTAGCCAAGGCTTGCTTCTTCTATGTGAATAGGCCCTCAGCAGACACCAATGCAGTTATTGTTGGAAACTGTTTAGGCGTTTAATCTAATTAAACGGCAGAATTCTAAACTATGAGGATCGGGTCTTACCCTTGAAGCGTAATCGGTTGCGCACGTCGCCTGGCTCCTCTGAGAAGATGGCATTTTTATCTCCAAAATCCTTCATCGAAGGATTCTCTACTCTCAAGCCCGAAAGTCTTCGCAGGTTGGTGCTAGCCGATCTTGCCTACCTAGAGAATTTGGGAAAAAATGTATTTTTCTGATATGATTTACTAATTCAAAATCATCATCATCCTACAATTATATCCCTAGGATATTTGTAGAGAATTAATTTCCAAAATCAGTATTGTAATTATGTAATTATAACTTAACTGATTTTAGTTATATTCCAAATCAGTATTATTACCAAATATTATTTAACTGATTCCAAATCAGTATTTAAATAATATTTACTAATTCCAAATCAGCATTAAATAATACCTTAATGATTTGGGTTATACACTAAGCCCATGGATCAACCCATGACCCATGGATCAGGCTGATGGGTCAAAAACTTCAATTGTAATTAAGTCCCTTGATTTATCAGCCCATCCCAATTGTTCCCAGGTAATTAATTAACTATTAATTAATACCACAAAAATTTTCAATAATATTTAATTAAACCATTTAATTAAATCTTATTTATTTAAGTATAACAATTATACTTATTGTAGGCAAGAATACTTATTCTGCATCATCGAACTTTCTTATGTGCGATCATGTAGGCCCATTCCAAATTGGCAATGGATAACTCAATCTCATTGATTAATCCATAAGTCATTAGTGGTCTCTAGCAAGACATAATGACTACCCAATTCGGAATGGAGGGTCGAATGGTGATTCAACACAACCTTTCCGAGCAAACTGCGTACGATCCTCTACATCGATATCCCGTTTAGCATAAGGCATGGAACCATCATCCTTATATAGCTATACGTTTACTTGATCTCTTAGTGACACTGAATCCATCAAGAAAATGATATCCTTATCATTCCTTGGGCATGGCCATGCACTTTCAGTTCACTAGCAAGTGGCCAAGATATCATCTCTCACTTAAGAGAGATTTGTAGTCCCATCACTTCACCTCCATATCTTAGCGTGAATCATAGTGTACCCAATCATACCCGTACTTGGTAACCTATTACGGCCCCGTTAGGCGTATGTCAAAGCACACCACAATTCACCTAAGACCATGTAGTGATTTCTGGTCTAAGGATCCTCGTACCAGTACTACTCAAAAGAATCACTCATAATCTAATTAGTCCATGGAGTGTTTCTTTTGGTGGATCAATTTCATGAATTTAAATATGCACAAGGATATTACTATCATGAAATTAACTCATTTGATAAACAATCAATCAAGCGAAAAATGTCTTATTTACATAAATACCCTCAAAGTATATTTACATAAATAGCCCTCATTAGGGTACATTCACCAACAATCTCCCACTTGCCCGATGAAGGGCTATGTCCTAAACTGTTTAAGACCAAGCTCTATTACATGTCTATCAAACTTTGACTGTGGTAGAGATTTTGTGAGAGGATCTGCTATATTGTTGTCTGACCCTATTTTGCACACTTTCACATCTCCTCGATCAATGATCTCTCGGATGAGGTGAAACCTTCTGAGTATGTGTTTGGTTTTCTGGTGTGACCGAGGCTCCTTAGCTTGTGCGATGGCCCCGTTATTGTCACAGAAAAGTTCTATTGGATCTTGGATACTCGGTATCATTCCGATGTCTGACACGAACTTCCTCAACCAAACAACTTCCTTCGCAACATCTCATGCAGCAATGTACTCAGACTCTGTTGTAGAATCGGCTGTTGTATCTTGCTTTGAGCTTTTCCAACTTATTGCACCGCCATTCACACGTAGCCTGATTGTGACTTCATGTCATCTTGATCTGTTTGGAAAGCAGCATCAGCGTAACCTTGTACAATGAGCTGTTCTTGTCCTCCATACACTAGCATTAATCCTTTAGTTCTTCGTAAGTACTTCAGGATTGCTTTGACTGCAGTCCAATGATCCATCCCTGGATCTTATTGGTATCTGCTAGTCATGCTAAGTGCATGTGCAACATCCGGACGGGTACACAACATGGCATACATGAAAGATCCAATTGCCGAACCATATGGGACTCTACTCATTATATCCATCCCCTCTCTTGTTGAAGGACCTTGGTTATTCTTCAAGAGAATGCCATGTCTAAATGGTACCTTACCATTTTTGGAGTTAGACATATTGAATCTTTTCAATATCTTGTCTATGTACCCTTCTTGACTTAGTCCCAGAAGCCTTTTAGACCTATCTCTATAGATCTTGATACCTAGTATCGTCTCAGCTTCTCCAGAGTCTTTCATAGAAAATACACTCCCCAACCATTGTTTGATGTCTTTCATCAAGGGAATGTCATTTCCTATGAGCAGGATGTCGTCCACATATAGGACAAGGAAAACAATCTTGCTCCCACTAACTTTCTTGTAAACACAAGGCTCATCTTCGTTCTTGATGAATCCGTAACCTTTTACTTCCTCATCAAAATGAAGATTCCAACTTCGAGATGCTTGCTTTAGTCCATAGATGGACCTCTGAAGCTTACATACTTGATTATGATGCTTTTGATCGATGATTCCCTTGGGTTAATTCATATAAACATCCTCGAGTAGGTTTCTATTCAGGAAAGCCGTCTTAACATCCATCTGTCATACCTCATAGTCACAATATGCTGCTATGGCAAGCATTGTCCTAATGGACTTGAGTATCATGACAGGGGAGAAGGTTTCATCATAGTCTATACCATGAGTCTGTCTAAAACCTTTAACCACTAGTCGTGCCTTGAAGATCCCGCCAGGTTTTAACTTGAAAATCCACTTGCAATAAACAACCTTTGCCTGAACAGGAGGGTCAATCAAAGTCCATACTTTATTGTCCCTCATGGATTGCATTTCAGATTCCATGGCTTGCAGCCATTTATCTGAATATGGACTTTCTAAAACCTGTCTATAGGTCGTGGGCTCATCAGTGTCCACCAAGATCAAATCTTGATTGTCAGTCACGAGAAATCCATATCTCTCGGGTTCATGATGAGATCTACTAGACCTTCTAGGTTCTTGTGTTGTTGACTCAGGTTGCTCATCTTCATGAGTTTCCATGTCAACATCCATCTGAGTTTCCGTAGATCGTTCTACATTCTCTTGTGGTTCTTGAACTTCTCCGAGTTCTATTATACTCCCACTGTCTTTCTTGTACAGAAATTCTTTCTTTAAGAAAGTAGCTCCTCGAGCAACGAACACTTTGTTCTCTGTTGGGTTGTAAAATTGATATCCTTTGGTTTCCTTAGGATATCCCACAAATAGGCATTTGTCAGTTTTGGGTTCAAGCTTATTACTTTGTAAACGCTTTACATGAGCTTGACAACCCCAAACTCGCAGATAGGACATATAGGGCTTCCGACCCATCCATATCTCATATGGAGTCTTATCTACTGCCTTGGATGGAATACGATTCAATAAGTAGGCAGCAGAAAGGAGAGCATAACCCCAAAAGGATGTAGGGAGAGTCGCTAGGCCCATCATTGATCGAACCATATCTAATAAGGTCCGATTTCTCCTTTCGGATACACCATTCCATTGAGGTGTTCCCGGTGGAGTCAGCTGTAAAACAATTCCACACTGTTTTAGATATCCATCGAACTCATCACTAAGGTATTCACCTCCCCGATCGGAGCGAATAGCCTTAATCCTTCTATCCAATTGATTCTCTACTTCGTTTTTAAACTCTTTGAACCTTTCAAAGGTTTCACTTTTGTACCTCATTAAGTAGACATAACCATATCTACTATAGTCATCAGTAAAAGTGACGAAGTATTCAAATCCACCTCTGGCTTGTGTGCTCATTGGTCCACATACATCCGTATGTATTAGGGCCAATAGCTCACTTGTTCTTTCACCTTTCTTGTTGAAAGGACTCTTTGTCATTTGCCTTGCAAGCAGGGTTCGCAGGTTTCATATGATTCAAAATCAAATGAACCAAGCACTCCATCCATTTGCATGGCCTTATCGACAATGCCAAAGGTATGTTGGACTTAAATCATTTTTAGATGATTTAGCTTTCTTTTCTATGTTACAAACTGGTTTTTCTTGGGTCAAATCCAAGACATACAGACCGTTGCACATATTTGCAACTCCGTATAAAATATCATTTCAATATAAAGATAACGAATTATTCTCTATAATAAATCGAAAACCTTTATTATCTAAACTCGAAACTGAAATAATATTTCTACTCAAAGCAGGTACATAATAACAATTTTCAAGTTCGATATTTAAACCAGAAGGTAAAGACAGAGTGTAATCTCCAACTTCAACAGCAGCAACTCTTACCCCGTTGCCCACTCGGAGATCTACTTCACCTTTCTTTGTTATCCTTCTATTTCTGAGTCCCTGCACATTAGTACAAATGTGAGCCCCACAACCAGTATCTAATACCCATGAGGTGGACATAGAAAGATTAATTTCTATAACAAAGATACCTGAAGCTGAAGGATTGCTTTCGAGAAACTTCTTGCAGTCTCTCTTCCAATGACCCTTCTGTTTACAGAAGAGACATGTATCATCCCTTTTGGATCTTGTCTTAGCAGTTGGAGGAGCTTGTAGTTGGGAAGCAGTCTTACTCTGCCCAACTTTGGCCTTGCCATTAAGCTTCCTCTTCCCTTTACCTTTCTCTACAACTAACACTGGCGTTGCCTTCCGAAGGGTCTGCTCAGTGTTCTTTAACATGCCATGGAGCTCAGGAATGCTCATCTCTATGTTATGCATATTGTAGTTCACAACAAAATCATTATAATCATCAGGCAGTGAAGCCAAGATGCTATCAATGGCCAACTCTCTAGCAAGAGGCGCATTTAATCTCTTTAGGGTATCAATATACCCCTTCATCTTGATCCAATGCGTACTGACTGACGAACCCTTCGCCATCTTGCATGAAATTAATGCTTTTATCGTAAGGAACCTTTCATTATGGGCTTGCTCTCGGAACATTTCAGTGAGTGACTCATAAATCCGGAATGCTTCCGAATTCATAAATTGCTTCTAAAGCTCGCCAGACATAGTCACGAGCATTAGGCAAGTCACATCATCGGAATTGCTTTTCAGCTTTTCCCAGGTTCTTTGAACAGCAGCCGTAGCATTAACGGGTTGTTCAGGTAAATGAGCGTCTAAGATATTCAACTTCCTTTCTTATTTGAGAACTATTCTCAGGTTTCTTTCCCAATCCAAGAAGTTTGGACCAACAAGTTTTTCTTTGTCCAAAATACTTCTTAGAGTGAGATTTGAAGTGACATTAGTGCTAGACGATGCCATTTCTACAAAAGAAATAAAATGCAAAATATTAGAATGAGTTTTAAAATTATTTTCCACAATAGCCAAAATTGAAATCCCCAACAATTTTGTGTTGGTGCTAGATTGTGGGCCGAAAATCCACAAAGAGTTAACCCCAGTCTTGCTTTGGCAAGTATCATAGGGATCGGGCTCTTTTGGTAGGCAACGTTCAAATCACATTCCAGGTAATCTAACGCTTTCCAATTGCATACCATGCAACTTTTCGGTGATAGGATGAACATTCCAAATGTTTGACACCATCCTATCTTTGCAAAATTAATCCCTAGTCAACTTATTGGGTCAAGCTAGGATTAATTTTCCCAAGTTAAACCATCCCTCAAGGCATCACATCAAGACACCCACACAGTTTTTCCATAACAAGTGGTAGTGATAAAGTTGAGCATCTAATACCCAAATAGTTTTTCCACTCATTAACGGTAGTGATAAAGTTGAGCACTATTATATAACAACCCGCCGCATGAAGAAAACCTGAGGCCCTTGGGCTCTCCAAGTCTATCAGACATTCGACACTCAAGCGGGCCCTCAAGTATGGAAGCAAAATCTTGGGTTTTTGGGATTTAAGTTTGATCGGCTTAACATGCATTTTGGTTTATCATTCATTTGCATAAATAAAAGAATGAATTAAAGCGATGAACTGGGCTTTAGTCTATTACAGGGTCTTTTAAAATCTTCATGTTTGGGCCTCCGTTCGTGGGCTCCACCATGGACTCCTCTTGGAACCTCATTTTGGACCTAACTATTACATGATGATTTTTTATAGGCACGTAGGCCCAAATTTAAAACTGGCTCGAAGGCCCCAACTTTTAAAATGTTAAAATTAAAAGCCCAATTCATGCTTTGAAACACATAAATGCATATGCTCATACAAGCAGGTTTTTAATTTAAGCCGATTAATTTTAAGGATTGTGTAACTATTACAGAATTAAAATTAATCGTGTCATGATCAATTTTAATCAATCATTCTGTTCATTTTACATTTATCCAAAATGATGCATGAACATGCTTGCATAATTATGATGCTTCAAATAAAATTTAAACAATTTAAATAAGCATAAAGATTAAAATAAAATAAATAAATAACAATTCAAAATTTAAACAAATTAATTAATCTAATTAATTAATTAATTATTTATTTATCTTTTCTAATTATTTTAATCTAATTAAAATAATTATTTTAAAATTTATCTAATTATCTAATTAAGATAAATTTTCAAATTTAAACTTATAGGATAAAATTCTAAATTAATCCTATCTTTATCTAATAAGATTATTTAATTAAAATATTATTAAATAAAATTCAGAAAATTTTAAAATTTTAATTTTTTGAAACTTTTTGGGGCAGTTCTCTAATTTACCAAAATTCCCGGGCTTAGGGTTTTACAGGAACAAAACTGTGGGTCCATTTTGTAATTTTTAAAACATTAAAATATGGCAGATTAGGGTTTTAGAGATGCGGCGGGGGTATTTCCGTAATTTTAACCCCTAGGGCTTCAGCCACCCGCCGCCCATAATTCTCTTTCTTCTCCGGCATGTCGACGGTCTTCTTCCCGGCGAAAAAACCCTCCTCCCGGCGTCATTGATGAACGGCGACTCTCGCCTTCATCTCTACAGGCATCGCTCTTCTTCCCGGTCAAAGAATCTTAATCAGTTCCAGAAGAAAATGATTGATTCCAGGCGAAGAATCTCGAAATGGACCCTCGTTTTTCGGCAAAAAGAAGAAACCAAAAATAAATCCCGGCGACAATACCAAAATCGATTTCAGTCCGACGAAAACATCCAAACCATTTTGCGATTCCGTCTTTGAAAAAGAAAAACAAACCCCAAAGCCCTTTTCGTTTCCCCGTTTGTTCGACGGAAAATTTTTTTCAAAACCCTTCAAAATATTTTCGGCGAAAATCAAAACAAAAACAATAATAAAATTTGTATTTTGAACCCAGATTTGAAACCCCAATTGGGCAGAAACAATTTCCGGGAC
The DNA here is from genome assembly GCA_030378225.1 of Knoxia roxburghii. Lineage (NCBI taxonomy): Eukaryota > Viridiplantae > Streptophyta > Magnoliopsida > Gentianales > Rubiaceae > Knoxia > Knoxia roxburghii. The sequence goes on along the minus strand of CM059420.1, from coordinate 33,471,994 downwards.
ACTAAGGAACAAAACCCATAAAAGATTTGAACCAAAAATATGAAAATTGGGCATGTTCGGAGTTCGCGATTTTCTGACAAAATTCTGGCCGGTCGGCGGCACCCAGTCAGCGAGGCTCTTCAGCATTATTTTATTATTTTCCCAGAAAATAAATAAAATTAAAAAGATAATATTTTAATTATTTTCCCATAAATTTTTTTTCTTTTTGCCTTCTAAAAGCCCAATTTTTCCAAAATTTTATTAAAATCAATTTTAATTTTAACACTAAAATTATAAGCCTAGCTCTGATACCACTGTTGGAAACTGTTTAGGCGTTTAATCTAATTAAACGGTGGAATCCTAAACTATGAGGATCGGGTCTTACCTTGAAGCGTAATCGGTTGCGCACGTCGCCTGGCTCCTCTGAGAAGATGGCGCTTTTGTCTCCAAAATCCTTCCTCGAAGGATTCTCTACTCTCAAGCACGAAAGTCTTCGAAGGTTGGTGCTAGCCGATCTTGCCTACCTAGAGAATTTGGGAAAAAGTTTATTTTTCTGATATGATTTACTAATTCAAAATCATCATCATCCTACAACTATATCCCTATGATATTTGTAGAGAATTAATTTCAAAAATTAGTATTGTAATTATCTAATTATAACTTAACTGATTTTAGTTATATTCCAAATCAGTATTATTACCAAATATTATTTAACTGATTCCAAATCAGTATTTAAATAATATTTACTAATTCCAAATCCGCCTTAAATAATACCTTAATGATTTGGGTTATACACTAAGCCCATGGATCAACCCATGACCCATGGATCAGGCTGATGGGTCAAGAACTTCAATTGCAATTAAGTTCCTTGATTTATCAGCCCATCCCAATTGTTCTCAGGTAATTAATTAACTATTAATTAATACCACAGAACTTTTCAATAATATTTAATTAAACATTTAATTAAATCTTATTTATTTAAGTATAACAATTATACTTATTGTAGGCAAGAATACTTATTCTGCATCATCGAACTTTTTTATGTGCGATCTTGTAGGCCCATTCCAAATTGGCAATGGATAACTCAATCTCATTGATTAATCCATAAGTCATTAGTGGTCTCTAGCAAGACATAATGACTACCCAATTCGGAATGGAGGGTCGAATGGTGATTCAACACAACCTTTCCGAACAAACTGCGTACGATCCTCTACATCGATATCCCGTTTAGCATAAGGCATGGAACCATCATCCTTATATAGCTAAACGTTTACTTGATCTCTTAATGACACTGAATCCATCAAGCAAATGATATCCTTATCATTCCTTGGGCATGGCCATGCACTTTCAGTTCACTATCAAGTAGCCAAGATATCATCTCTCACTTAAGAGAGATTTGTAGTCCCATCACTTCACCTACATATCTTAGCGTGAATCATAGTGTACCAAATCATACCCGTACTTGGTAACCTATTACAGCCCCGTTAGGCGTATGTCAAAGCACACTACAATTCACCTAAGACCATGTAGTGATTTCTAGGGCTGGCAATTCGTATCGTGTTCGTGTTATCGTGTTCGGGTTGACGTGTTGGCGTTTCAAGAAACCCCCAACCCAAACCCCATTTAATTAATCGTGTCGAAAACTCCAACCCTAACCCGACCCATTTATAATCGTGTTTACCCGAACCTAACCCGCGTAACCCGTTTAACTGTTAATAGGTGATTTTTCCGTCCAAATTTTCGCCACAGAAAAAGGGGACTGAATTTGTCAAGGAGACTAAAACATACCTGTTTATTTATAATAACACCATCTAAAATTTGTATCTACTAAAACATACATGTTTATTTATAATAACACCATCTAAAATTTGTATCTATAAAATTCAAATCCATCAATTTAAATTTAACCATAACATTTTTATACATGACATCAACATAAATTTCATCAATTTAAATTCTTCCTAATACAACCAAAATCTAATTCAATCCAACCAAAATAAATAAAATCCAAAGGTAATTACAGTTAGAAAATTTAAATAACAAAATACCACCATAGGAAGTCCTGTTGAATTTTTGATTTGGGAATTTGGAAATTTCATCAATTATTAAGGTTATAAAATTTAATTTTTTAAAAAATATTTTTTTAACGGGTTCACGTGTCAACTCGTCAACCCGTCGTGTTGACCCAAACTCGACCCGCTATTTAAACGTGTCGACCCAAACCCGACCCATTTATTATACGTGTCAAAAATCTCAACCCTAACCAGCTTTTTTCGTGTCATGTCCGTGTCGGGTTATCGTGTCGTGTCAGCAATTGCCAGCCCTAGTGATTTCTAGTCTAAGGATCCTCGTACCAGTACTACTCAAAAGAATCACTCATGATATAATTAGTCCATGGAGTGTTTCTTTTGGCGGATCCATTTCATGAATTTAAATATGCACAAGGATATTACTATCATGAAATTAACTCATTTGATAAACAATCAATCACGTGACAAATGTCTTATTTACATAAATACCCTCAAAGTATATTTACATAAATAGCCCTCATTAGGGCACATTCACCAACAGTTATGAGCTTGGGAAGTGAATATGAGAGCTTGCTCATATTGTAGTTCAACCAAAACTGCTCAAAACTGGGGGGTAAGCTCTAGAGAATGATATCGACCTGGGTCTCCCCATTAATGTCACCTCCTAATACCTCAATCTCATTGATGCAGCTCATCATGTCCAGCACATGATCCCTCACTGAAGTGCCCTCAGCCATCCTAGCATTCATGAGTTTCCTCATAGCTGATTGCTTGGTTGTCCTGCCCTAATGTCCAAACATCTCCCTGAGGTTGAGCATCATATCGTAGGCTGAGGTAAACAACTGATGCTGGTGCTGCAGCACACTCGACATAGAAGCCGAGATGTAGTACCGGATCATCTCATCAGCCTTCTGCCACCTCGTATATTACTCTAACCCTTGGCGGTAAGGACAATGTCCAGGTTACATTTCCAGTCAATGTAATTTGACAGCTAGTGGTGAAAGAATTTTGGTAGGATCTGGGTTTGCACTAGCTCGATTTATCACGCAACAAAAATTTCTATTAAATCGGAATCTTAGAAAAATACCTTTGAAGCGTGCAATCGGTGATTCTCTTGTATGCCTCAAGACTATGACTTCACGTTGTGTGGGCAATAAACTAAAAGCCAATTGATCAGCTACTCACCACAATCCACCTGCTAGAAAAATCCAGCACCTCTGCACCTAATACATACTGCAAACGCACTGCCCGGAGAAAGAGAGAGAGAGAGAGAGAGAGAGAGAGAGAGAGAGAGAGAGAGAGAGAGAGAGAGAGAGAGAGAGAGAGTTGCTTGCAGCTGGTATACACCAAGGGCTTAAAAATTTGGCCAATAGGAAGAAAAACCAGCCGCCAAAACTTCTTGAAAATCTGACTTAGAGAGAGAAACGTTTTCTCTCTCTAGGATTTTCTCTCAATATAAATCTCGTGGATTAATTGTGTTTTCTGAATGGCTGATCCCTTGTCTATTTCTAGAGTTACAAGAGAGACTCCAAATTGGTTTAGGATTGGTCTTCCTAATGGGTTTAGGTAATGAATTAGTTTCCAAATCCAATTAGGTAACCAATCTGATAGGATAAACCAAATCCTACTAGATTCCTAATCTCTAGGATTTTCTAATTCTAATTGAAACTTAAGACTTAATTAATTAAATAATTCCACTTTGTTAATTACTTAATTAACCCTTAGGAATTAATTAAATAATTCCACTTTGTTAATTACTGAATTAACCCTTAGGAATAATTAACTAATTAATTAATTAAATCTACCTATTCGATTAACCCATTATAAAATTAATCGTACCACTAACGGATTAATTTTGGCACTACCATCCTACACCAGAATTACTTCCGGAACAACTTAATTAAATTATATTCATTTAATCTCCCCACATCAAAGATATAGTGCTCGTTAATTAAAATTAATTTACTGATAAATTAATTAATTAACTTTTTTAATTCCGAGATTAGTACCACTCGACCTTTTTACTATACCGGACATAAGTCCACCGGCCGGGTTTAGTATAATAAACATTTCGAGTTCATCTCGGGAGCACCATCATCCCGGACGCACCGGTACATGGTTTCCTTTCGACAAGCAGCAGCACACCAAGTAACTAAACACGCGCACCCAACCCACCGAGACTATTGGCCACATTTGACCTCACCCATTGGCAGATCAAAGTACACTATGTCTAATCCTCATGCCCACTCGAGTCTAGGGATTTAGAGATAGAATACAAGGATTGATTTGTCTATTAAATCAGTACAAGACAAATCATTCCTAAGAGTCAAGTTCAATATGTCCGGGCTTATCTATATGATTCAATTAGTTTAGACAAACTAATTATCTGAATCACATAAAAACCTAGACCGACAGTTTGTCCAAAGCTGTGTCGGTTACGAACCTCATTTATATATTATGTCTTTCAACCAATGATGAGATCTACTGTGTCACACCGGACACCTCATCATCTACTTACATAATATAAATGGACATAAATATGCACAACAAAATATAATTGAAACACAAATCGATATATTAAACTGGGAAACTGTACAATACAAGCATAGCTTATGTATTCTACTCCAACAATCTCCCACTAATACTTAAGCTGTGCTTTAAGTATACATTTGCATACAACTCCTATACAATCTGCTGCTATCTATCTAGAAAAACTGTCAAGGCTCTCCTAAACATCTGATCCTCATGCCCTTCACGCAAGCCTCAAAGACTTTTGAAGTCAATGTTTTCGTGAATGGATCTGCAAGGTTATCCTCTGATGCTATCTTAGCCATGACCATGTCTACCCTCTTTATGATGTCTCGTATCAGGTGGTACTTTCGCTGTATATGTTTACTCGCCTTGTGGGCTCGTGGTTCCTTCGAGTTTGCTACTACACCGTTGTTATCACAATAAACCGTGATAGACTTCTGCAAATCAGGAATCACATCTAAGTCCACTAGGAAGTTTTTGAGCCATACTGCTTCTTTCGCTGCCTCTGATGCGGTAACATACTCAACCTCCATGGTAGAGTCAGCCAAGCATTTTTGCTTGACACTCTGCCAAACTATGGCTCCACCTCCTAGAGTAAACACATATCCTGAGGTAGACTTGCTCTTGTCCCTGTCGCCTTGGAAATCTGAATCTGTGTAACCTCAGGGTACCAGCTCAGGCGCCTGATAGACCAGCACTTGGTCCCTCGTTCTGCGCAAATACTTGAGAATGCATTTTACTGCCTCCCAATGAGCTTTCCCGGGGTTACTCTGATATCTGCTCACCATGCCAATGACATAACAGATATCAGGCCTCGTACACAACATGACATACATGAGACTTCCTATTGCCGAAGCATATGGAACTGTCTTCATGGTCTCTATCTCCTCAACAGTCTTAGGAGACTGTTCCTTAGATAGAAATACTTCATACCTGAAAGGTAGAAAACCTTTCTTGGAGTTCTGCATGTTAAAATGGGCCAGAATCGTGTCTATGTATGAAGCTTGGGAGAGCGTTAACGAACGTTTCCTACGATCTCGAATAATCTTGATCCCAAGGATATGTCTCGCTTCTCCTAAGTCCTTCATATCAAATTGCTTGGACAACCATGCCTTTACGTTTGATAACACTTTCTTGTTGTTGCCAATCAATAGAATGTCATCTACGTAAAGCACAAGAAACACCACTGAGTTTTTATCACGTCTGCGATATACACATTGCTCATCTGGACACTGAGTAAATCTAAAGGACTGGATTACCTTATCAAACCGGATGTTCCAAGATCTGGTTACCTGCTTAAGTCCATAGATAGACCTCTTAAGCCTGCAAACTTTATGCTCTTGGCCTTTTTTAATGAATCCCTCTGGTTGCTGCATAAAGATGGTTTCCTCAAGACTTCCATTTAGAAAAGCTGTCTTGATATCCATCTGCCAAATCTCATAATCCATATGAGCAGTTATGGCCAAGAGAATCCGGATCGACTTAAGCATGGCTACCGGGGAGAATGTTTCCTCATAATTGATTCCCTCTTTTTGAGTATACCCCTTCGCCACCAGCCTAGCTTTAAAGGTTTCCACCTTCCCATCAGGTCCTCTCTTACGTTTGTAGACCCACTTGCATCCAATGGGCTTAAACCTATCAGGCAGGTCCACAAGCTCCCATACTCTATTGTGGTCCATTGACCCCATCTCGGATATCATTGCCTTACGCCAATATTCTGCATCTTTATCTCAAAGCGCCTCATTGTAGTTAACTGGATCAGGTTCAGGCACACCTGGGACTAGGTTTGAGGCCTCTCCCATGCCAACGAACCTGTCGGGCTGTCTTACAACCCTCCCACTACGACGAGGCACCGCCTGTGTAGGCGCATCATCTGTGATCTCATGTGCAGTGTGTGGTGTATCTACTTGTGCTGGTGCATCAGGATTAGTAGTTTGTCGTCTAAGCTCTTCTAGTACTATCTTACTCTTGGCTTGTGGTCTAAGACATAGTCATCTTCTAAAAATCTAGCGTTGGTACTTACCACCACCTTCTGATCTTTAGGACTATAGAATAGACCACCTTTCGTTCCCCTAGGATATCCTACAAACAGCATTAATTCTGTTCTTGCATCTAACTTAGCCGTATCTGTCTTAAGCACATGTGCTGGGCCGCCCCAAATTCTGAGATGTCTTAGACTGGGCTTCCGCCCGTTCCACAACTCTACTGGGGTTGAAGGCACGGTTTTTAGATGGTACAAGATTAAGAATATACATTGTCATTTCTAAGGCATATCCCAAGAACAAACTTGGCAAATCACTATAGCTCATCATGGACCTAACCATTTCCATAAGAGTTCGATTCCTCCTTTCTGCTACACCATTCTGCTGTGGCGTGCCAGGTGCAGACAACTGAGACTGAATTCCTACCTCACTGAGGTAATCTCGAAATTCATGGGACAGGTATTCCCCACCACGATCTGAATACAGTGTCTTGATACTCTTACCATGATGCTTCTCCACATCTACTCGAAACTCTTTGAACATTGCAAAACATTCGGACTTGTGGTGCATTAAGTAAATGTACTGTACCTAGAGTAGTCATCCGTGAACGTCACGAAATACTCAAATCCCCCTCGTGTCTGGACCGTCATAGGTCCACACAAGTCAGAATGAATCAACTCTAATACTTCTTTAGCTCCATGACCTTTTGCTTTAAAAGGTCTCTTGGTCATCTTACCTTCCAAGCAAGATTCGCAGATTGCATAACAGTCAATATCTAATGAACCCAAAGGTCCATCATTAACCTACCTCTGAATCCTACTAAGGTTTATATGACCTTGCCTGAGATGCCAAAGATAGGTTTGATTCATTTCAGAAGGTTTCTTCCTCTTATTAATGTTGGATCCTGAGCTATCTATTTCTATGTTTTGCGCAAACGGGGAGTTAGAGTTAACCAAAAACAAATTGTCCGCCAATGAACCAGAACAAATAAGTTTTCCATTTCTTCTAATAACAACACAGTCATCAGAAAAAATCAACTTATACCCGTTCTTCAAGAGTTTAGAAACCGAAATCAAGTTCTTTCTAAAACTCGGTACATAAAGACAATTAACTAACTCTAAACTAGAATTTTCGAAATTCAACTTAACTACTCCCACTGCTTCTACTGACACTCTTGTAGTGTCGCCCAAGTAGATATCTAATTCGCCTTCTCTAAGCTTCTGGGTTACTTGGAACCCTTGCAAAGAATTACAAACATGGTCAGTGGCACCTGAATCTACACACCAAGTGTCTGTGGGAATCGCCGCTAAACATGTCTCAGTAATTAAAGCAGAATTTATAGTACTTATAAGCTTTGGACAATCCGCTTTCCAATGTCCCATCTTATTGCACTTGAAGCACTTGTCTTTCGACTTCTTCTTTGCAATACATGGCTGTTGGGAATTGTCTAGGTGTTTAATCCAATTAAACAGCGGAATCCTAAACACTAAGGATCGGGTCTTACCCTTGAAGCGTAATCGGTTGTGCACGTCGCCTGGCTCCTCTGAGAAGATGGCGTTTTGTTGTCTCCAAAATCCTTCCTTGAAGGATCCTCTACTCTCAAGCACGAAAGCCTTCGCAGGTTGGTGCTAGCCAATCTTGCCTACCGGGAGAATTTTGGGAATTCTGTGTATTTTGTCTGATGAGAATAACTCAAAATCATCATCCTACAATTATATCCCTAGGATATTTGTAGAGAATTAATTTCCAAAATCAGTATTGTAATTTATCCAATTATAACTTAACTGGTTTTAGTAATTTTCCAAATCAGTATTATTACCAAATATTATTTAACTGATTCCAAGTCAGTATTTAAATAATATTTACTAATTCCAAATCAGCCTTAAATAATACTTTAATGATTTGGGTTATACACCAAGCCCATGGATCAACCCATGACCCATGGATCAGGCTGATGGGTCAAGAACTTCAATTGCAATTAAGTCCCTTGATTTATCAGCCCATCCCAATTATTCTCAGGTAACCTTTCCAATAATATTTAATTAAACCATTTAATTAAATCTTATTTATTTAAGTATAACAATTATACTTATTGTAGGCAAGAATCCTTATTCTGCATCATTGAACTTTCTTATGTGCGATCCTGTAGGCCCATTCCAAATTGGCAACGGATAACTCAATCTCATTGATTAATCCATAAGTCATTAGTGGTCTCTAGCAAGACATAATGACTACCCAATTCAGAATGGAGGGTCGAATGGAGATTCAACATAACCTTTTCGAGAAAACTGCGTACAATCCTCTACATCGATATCCCGTTTAGCATAAGGCATGGAACCATCATCCTTATGTAGCTAAACGTTTACTTGATCTCTTAGTGACACTGAATGCATCAAGCAAATGATATCCTTATCATTCCTTGGGCATGGCCATACACTTTTCAGTTCACTATCAAGTGGCCAAGATATCATCTCTCACTTAAGAGAGATTTGTAGTCCCATCACTTCACCTACATACCTTAGCGTGTCTCATAGTGTACCCAATCATACCCGTACTTGGCAACCTGTTACGGCCCCGTTAGGCGTATGTCAAAGCACACTACAATTCACCTAAGACCATGTAGTGATTTCTGGTCTAAGGATCCTAGTACCAGTACTACTCAAAAGAATCACTCATGATCTAATTAGTCCATGGAGTGTTTCTTTTGGCGGATCGATTTCATGAATTTAAATATGCACAAGGATATTACTATCATGAAATTAACTTATTTGATAAACAATCAATCAAGCGACAAATATCTTATTTACATAAATACCCTCAAAGTATATTTACATAAATAGCCCTCATTAGGGCACATTCACCAACAATCTCCCACTTGCCCGATGAAGGGCTATGTCCTAAACTGTTTATGACCAAGCTCTATTACATGTCTATCAAACTTTGACTGTGGTAGAGCTTTTGTGAGAGGATTTGCTATATTGTCGTCTGACCCTATTTTGCACACTTTCACATCTCCTCGATCAATGATCTCTCGGATGAGGTGAAACCTTCTGAGTATGTGTTTGGTCTTCTGGTGTGACCGAGGCTCCTTAGCTTGTGCGATGGCCCCGTTACTGTCACAGAAAAGTTCTATCGGATCTTGGATACTCGGTATCACTCCGATGTATGACACGAACTTTCTCAGCTAAACAGCTTCCTTTGCAGCATCTGATGCAGCAATCTACTCAGACTATGTTGTAGAATCGCCTGTTGTATCTTGCTTTGAGCTTTTCCAACTTATTGCACCGCCATTCAGACTAAACACGTAGCCTGATTGTGACTTCATGTCATCTTGATCTGTTTGGAAAGCAGCATCAGCGTAACCTTGTACAATGAGCTGTTCTTGTCCTCCATACACTAGCATTAATCCTTTAGTTCCTCATAAGTACTTCAGGATTGCTTTGACTGCAGTCCAATGATCCATCCCTGGATCTTGTTGGTATCTGCTAGTCATGCTAAGTGCATGTGCAACATACGGACGGGTACACAACATGGCATACATGATAGATCCTATTGTCGAAGCATATGGGACTCTACTCATTGTATCCCTCTCCTCTCTTATTGAAGGACCTTGGTTCTTCTTCAAGAGAAGGCCATGTCTAAATAGTACGTTACCATTTTTGGAGTTAGACATATTGAATCTTTTCAATATCTTGTCTATGTACCCTTCTTGACTTAGCCCCAGAAGCCTTTTAGACCTATCTCTATAGATCTTGATACCTAGTATCGTCTCAGCTTCTCCTAAGTCTTTCATAGAAAATACACTCCCCAACAATTGTTTGATGTCTTTCATCAAAGGAATGTCATTTCCTATGAGCAGGATGTCGTCCACATATAGGACAAGGAAAACAATCTTGCTCCCACTAACTTTCTTGTAAACACAAGGCTCATCGTCATTCTTGATGAATTCGTTGAAGGAAAACTGAACAAGCCCGGGCTAAATCGAAAACCTCACTTTCGTGCTATGCATTCCAGAATCGGAAGCTTTCGACCAAGCTCAGGCTCAAATTAGTTTATCCATGAACGGATCTAGGCTTATACTTATTTAATTTATTAATCGGGACACAAAAAATTGAATCTTTAATAAAAGCAGAAGTTAAAGATTCTACCTTTTGAAGCGAAGTCCCTCGTTTATAGAAAACCAAATAAAATCTGCTGCGATTTCCACAAGAAATCCAATCGATTCTCCAATACAAACTCCGAGATAGTGTGGGCTATCTTCTACGGAGTTACCCACGAGCAATCAAACAAAACCCAGAAACTTGCTCCGGAAGAAAACCCAAAAAATAAACTGCCCAAAACCCTAAACTGTTCTACGCAGCTTTGCCGGCCAAAAATAGAATCTGCCCACCGGAAAAATAGCTTATTTAATCCCGATCTAGACAACTGAGTTCATGGATCACTCCAATAGGAAGATCAAACATGAAATCCAGTCGGTTCTGGGCATTAAACAAAGCTGTCACCGGGTTTTAAGAAAAACGAAAAACCCACTGCGCAGCTTCGAACGGAAATCTGCTGCGCAGGTTCGGCTGGCAGTTCGCTGCGTGTTTCTGATCGGTTGGACTGATTGGGACTGGTCTGGGCAAGCTAAAGGCTAAGTCTTCCGGAGGAGAAAAGTTATCTTGGTCGACTTCGAGAGAAAACTTGACGAGGAAGACACGTTATCTCTCTAGACCAAACTTTATCTTTCTCGCCTAACTTGGCTGCCGAGTTTCTTAATGTTTTGGCTGCCCATTATGTTGTATTTATAGTAGCTCGATTGGAGACCTAATGGGCTATCGAGTTAGGCCTTAAAATTTGACTTTCGTTGACCGCTAAGTCTTCCCGACTAATCAACTCCAATCGATCCTTTTAAATTAATTTATTTAATCCACTTTGTTAATTTAATTTAATCGATCCCTTAGAATTAATTAATTCAAAATAGAATTAATTTCTAAATTCACTTCGTCGATCAAATTTAATTAAACCCTTCGGATTAATTAATTTACCTTGTCGATTAGTCAAACGCATAATCAGTCGTACCACTAACGGACCAATTATGGAACTACCGCTCGAAAATGACTTTACATCGCGCCATTATTATTTCTTCTATCTCCCAACATTAAAGATCTAGTGCTCGTCGATTTATCAATTTACTGACAAATTAATTCACCGACTTCTTGGTTTCCGAGATTAGTACCACTCGACCTTTTATTATACCGAACATAAAGTTCACTGGCCAGGTTTAGTATAATAACCTTACGAGCTCATCTCGGGAGCACCATCAACCCGGCGAACCGGTACGTGGATTCCTCCGACCAGCAACGGCACGCAAGAAGCTAAACACCGCATACCCAACTTACCGAGGTATTGGCCTCAATTGGCCTCACTCTTTGGCAAATCAAAGCACACGACACCCAACCCTCACGCCCGTCCCAATCTCGGGATTGAGAGACGGAATACTAGGACTAAATTGACTACGTCGATCAGTACAAGTCAATTCTATCCAAACTGGTTATGCTTAATATGCCCCGGGCATATCTGTGTGATTTAAACTAGTCTAGATAAACCAATTTCCAAACCACACAATAACCTATACCGATAGTATGTTCAGACTATCTCGGTTATGAGCATACTTTTTATATATCAATACTTTAACTAATAACGGTATCTACTGTGTTTGTCGACACCCCGTTATCTAGTTCTATGATATAAAGGAACAGATTTATACTGAAACAAAATGATATGTCATCTGTGGATATTAGTTTTTGATACAAGCCATAGCTTTTCTGTATTCAAAACTAACATTCGTAACCTTTTACTTCCTCATCAAAACGAAGATTCCAACTTCGAGATGCTTGCTTTAGTCCATAGATAGACCTCTGAAGCTTACATACTCGATTAGGATGCTTTTGATCGATGTATCCCTCGGGTTGTTTCATATAAACATCCTCGAGTAGGTTTCCATTCAGGAAAGCCGTCTTAACATCCATCTGCCATACCTCATAGTCAAAATATGCTGCTATGGCAAGCATTGTCCTTATGGACTTGAGCATCATGACAGGAGAGAAGGTTTCATCATAGTCTATACCATGAGTTTGTCGAAAACCTCTAGCCACTAGTCGTGCCTTGAATATCCCGCCAGGTTTTAACTTGAAAATCAACTTGCAATCGACAACCTTTGCCTGAACAGGAGGGTCAATCAAAGTCCATACTTTATTGTCCCTCATGGATTGCATTTCAGATTCCATGGCTTGCAGCCATTTATCTGAATCTGGACTTTCTAAAACCTGTCTGTAGGTCTTGGGCTCATCAGAGTCCACCAAGATCAAATCCTGATCGTCAGTCACGAGAAATTCGTATCTCTCGGGTTCATGACGAGATCTACTAGACTTTCTAGGTTCTTGTGTTGTTGACTCAGGTTGCTCAACTTCATGAGTTTCCATGTCAACTTCCATCTGATTTTCTGTAGATCGTTCTACATTCTCTTGTGGTTCTTAAACTTCTCCGAGTTCTATTCTACTCCCATTGTCTTTCTTGTACATAAATTCTTTCTCTAAGAAAGTAGCTCCTCGAGCAACGAACACTTTGTTCTCAGTTGGGTTGTAGAATTGATATCCTTTGGTTTCTTTAGGATATCCGACAAATAGGCATTTGTCAGTTTTGGGTTCAAGCTTATTACTTTGTAAACGCTTTACATGAGCTTGACAACCCCAAACTCGTAGATAGGACATATAGGGCTTCCGACCCATCCATATCTCATGTGTAGTCTTATCTACTGCCTTAGATGGAATACGATTCAATAAGTAGGCAGCAGAAAGAAGAGCATAACCCTAAAAGGATGTAGGGAGAGTTGCTAGGCCCATCATTGATCGAACCATATCTAATAAGGTCCGATTTCTCCTTTCGGATACACCATTCCATTGAGGTGTTCCCGGTGGAGTCAGCTGTGAAATAATTCCACACTGTTTTAGATAGCCATCGAACTCATCACTAAGGTATTCACCTCCCCGATCGGAGCGAATAGCCTTAATCCTTCTATCCAACTGATTCTCTACTTCGTTTTTAAACTCTTTGAACTTTTCAAAAGTTCCACTTTTATACCTCATTAAGTAGACATACCCATATCTACTAAAGTCATCAGTAAAAGTCACGAAGTATTCAAATCCACCTCTGGCTTGTGTGCTCATTGGTCCACATACATCCGTATGTATTAGGGCCAATAGCTCACTTGTTCTTTCACCTTTCTTGTTGAAAGGACTCTTTGTCATTTTGCCTTGCAAGCAGGGTTCACAGGTATCATATGATTCAAAATCAAATGAACCAAGCACTCCATCCTTGTGAAGCTTTTGAACTCGCTTTTCATTTGCATGGCCTAATCGACAATGCCAAAGGTATGTTGGACTTAAATAATTGTTAGATAATTTAGCTTTCTTTTCTATGTTATAGACTGGTTTTTCTTGGGTCAAATCCAAGACATACAGACCGTTACACATATTTGTAACTCCGTATAAAATATCATTTTGATATAAAGATAACGAATTATTCTCTATAATAAATCGAAAACCTTTATTATCTAAACTCAAAACTAAAATAATATTTCTGCTCAAAGCAGGTACATAATAACAATTTTCAAGTTCGATATTTAAACCAGAAGGTAAAGACAGAGTGTAATCTCCAACTTCAACAGCAGCAACTCTTGCCCCGTTGCCCACTCGGAGATCTACTTCACCTTTCTTTGTTATCCTTCTATTTCTGAGTCCCTGCACATTAGTACAAATGTGAGCCCCACAACCAGTATCTAATACCCATGAGGTGGACATAGAATGATTAATTTCTATAACAAAGATACCTGAAGCTGAAGGATTGCTTTCGAGAAACTTCTTGCAGTCTCTCTTCCAATGACCCTTCTGTTTGCAGAAGAGACATGTATCATCCTTTTTGGATCTTGTCTTAGCAGTTGGAGGAGCTTGTGGTTGGGAAGCAGTCTTACTGTGAGCTTTCTTATTCTGCCCAACTTTGGTCTTGCCATTAAGTTTCCTCTTCCCTTTACCTTTCTCTACAACTAACACTGGCGTTGCCTTCCGAAGGGTCTGCTTCTTTAACATGCCATGAAGCTCAGGAATGCTCCTTTCCATGTTATGCATGTTGTAGTTCACCACAAAATCATTGTATTCATCAGACAATGATGCCAGGATGATATCAATGGCCAATTCCCTAGGAAGGGGGTGCATTCAATCGCTTTAGGGTATCAATGTACCCTTTCATCTTGATCAAATGCGTGCTAACTGACGAACCCTTCATCATCTTGCACGAAATTAAAGCTTTTATTGTAACGAACCTTTCGTTACGGGCTTGTTCTCAGAATATCTCCGTCAGTGACTCGTAAATCCAGAACGCTTCCGAATTCATGAACTGCTTTTGAAGCTCGCCCGTCATTGATGCGAGCATCAAGCAAGTCACATCATCGGAGTCGCTTTTTAGCTTATCCCAGGCTCGTTGAACAGTTGCCGAAGCATTTTGTGGTGGTTCAGGTAAAGCAGTCTCTAAGACATTCAACTTCCTTTCTAGTTTGAGAACTATTCTCAGGTTTCTTTCCCAATCCAAGAAGTTTGGACCAACAAGTTTTTCTTTGTCCAAAATACTTCTTAGAGTGAGATTTGAAGTGACATTAGTGCTAGAAGATGCCATTTCTACAAAAGAAATAAAATGCAAAATATTAGAATGAGTTTTGAAAAATGTTTTCCACAATAGCCAAAATTGAAATCCCAAACAATTTTGTGTTGGTGCTAGATTGTGGGCCGAAAATCCACAAAGAGTCAACCCCAGTCTTGCTTTGGCAAGTATCGTAGGGATCGGGCTCTTTTGGTAGGCAACGTTCAAATCACATTCCATGTAATCTAACGCTTTCCAATTGCATACCATGCAACTTTTCGGTGATAGGATGAACATTCCAAATGTTTGACACCATCCTACCTTTGCAAAATTAATCCCTAGTCAACTTATCGGGTCAAGCTAGGATTAATTTTCCCAAGTTAAACC
This sequence comes from Knoxia roxburghii, assembly GCA_030378225.1. NCBI lineage: Eukaryota > Viridiplantae > Streptophyta > Magnoliopsida > Gentianales > Rubiaceae > Knoxia > Knoxia roxburghii. Next base: position 33,456,411 of record CM059420.1, on the reverse strand, counting down.
ATCCCTCAAGGCATCACATCAATAGATACCCACACAGTTTTTCCATAACAAGTGGTAGTAATAAAGTTGAGCATCTAATACCCAAACAGTTTTTCCACTCATTAATGGTAGTGATAAAGTTGGGCACTATTATGTAACAACCCGCCGCATGAAGAAAACCTGAGGCCCTTGGGCTCTCCAAGTCCATCAGACGTTCGACACTCAAGCGGGCCCTCAAGTATGGAAGCAAAATCTTGGGTTTTTGGGATTTAAGTTTGATCGGCTTAACAAGCATTTTCGTTTATCATTCATTTGCATAAATAAAAGAATGAAATTAAAGCGGTGAACTGGGCTCTAGTCTATTACAGGGCCTTTTAAAATCATCATATTTGGCCTCCGCTCCTGGGCTCCACCATGGACTCCTCTTGGAACCTCCTTTTGGGCCTAACTATTACATGATGATTTTATAGGCACGCAGGCCCAATTCAAAATTGGATCGCAGGCCCCAACTTTTAAAACGTTAAAATTAAAAGCCCAATTCATGCTTTGAAACACATAAAATGCATATGCTCATACAAGCCGGTTTTAATTTAAGCCGATTAATTTTAAAGATTGTGTAACTATTACAGAATTAAAATTGATCGTGTCATGATCAATTTTAATCAGTCCTTCTGTTCATTTTACATTTATCCAAAATGATGCATGAACATGCTTACATAATTATGATGCTTCAAATAAAATTTAAACAATTTAAATAAGCATCAAAATTAAAATAAAATAAAATAAATAAATAACAATTCAAAATTTAAACAAATTAATTAATCTAATTAATTAATTATTTATTTATTTATTTATTTATCTTTTCTAATTATTTTAATCTAATTAAAATAATTATTTTAAAATTTATCTAATTAAGATAAATTTAAACTTATAGGATAAAATTCTAAATTAATCCTATCTTTATCTAATAAGACTATTTAATTAAAATCTTATTAAATAAAATTCAGAAAAATTTCAAATTTAATTTTCTGAAACTTTTAGGGCAATTTAGTAATTAAAATAAAATTCTGGGCTATGTTTTGAGGAGGATTCAAAACCAGGGGCCATTCTGCAATTTTAAAACTATTTTAAAATTGCTGGCTAGGGTTACTTGCTGCGGCGGGGGCATTAACGTAATTTCACCCGCAAGGGTTTCAGCCTCCCGCCGCGCAAGCTTCCTCTCTCTTCCCCGATGAGCCATTCTCCGGATTCCTCGACTTCCGGTGACATTCACCGGTCGTCTTCTCCGGCGATGCAAGCCTTTTCACGATCGCACGACCCAGAACCATTCCGGACGTGCTTCCGATCATAAAGCGGGAATCCGGAAGTCGCGATATGAGAACGAAGTAGCCGCACAGATCAATTCCGGCGAGCCCGTTTTCCCGGCTTGGAGAAAACCCCAAAACAACCAAGAACGACTATCAGTTCTGAGAAACCAAAAACGTGCTTATTACCAACCCAGAAATCGAAAACCCAAACAAAACAAAAAGGAATTTCAGGCGAAAAATAGGTTTTTAAAACCAGAAAATAACATCAGCCCAGCAAGAAATTTCCGGCAAATTTGGCGACCAAAACAATTCCAGGAGAAAACCAAAACAATAAACATCCGAACCAGAATCCAATTCCAGATCAATTCAGCCCAGCAAAAATTCAAAACAAAATGAACCCAGTTTTCAATTTGGTTTTTGGTGAATTTTACAACCCAGAAAAGCAGCAAGATTTTTCAGCCAAGAAAATACCAAAACTTTTCAACAAATTTTCAGACCAAAAGGAAAAACGGAGAAAAATTAGAAAAGCAAAACCCATAATTCATGGCATGTTGTTAACCCCCATTCAAAACCAAAAAAAAAATTCGTCCGACGAACTGTTTTGGTGAAGATTTATGGCTACCCGACCAAAAACCCCTTTCCCGATTTTGATTAATGTTTCCAAAACAAAACAACCACTGTATCGTTTTGGTAAAAGTCTTTGACGGGAAAAAATTTTTTTTTTTCTTCCAACTTAATTTTATTTTAATTTAATTCTAATTAAATTAAAATTAACCTCGCTCTGATACCACTGTTGAGAATTGTCTAGGTGTTTAATCCAATTAAACAGCGGAATCCTAAACACTACGGATCGGGTCTTACCCTTGAAGCGTAATCGGTTGCGCACGTCGCCTGGCTCCTCTGAGAAGATGGTGTTTTGTTGTCTCCAAAATCCTTCCTTGAAGGATCCTCTACTCTCAAGCACGAAAGCCTTTGCACGGTGCTAGCCAATCTTGCCTACCGGGAGAATTTTGGGAATTCTGTGTATTTTGTCTGATGAGAATAACTCAAAATCATCATCCTACAATTATATCCCTAGGATATTTGTAGAGAATTAATTTCCAAAATCAGTATTGTAATTTATCAATTTATAACTTAACTGGTTTTAGTAATTTTCCACATCAGTATTATTACCAAATATTATTTAACTGATTCCAAGTCAGTATTTAAATAATATTTACTAATTCCAAATCAGCCTTAAATAATACATTAATGATTTGGGTTATACACCAAGCCCATGGATCAACCCATGACCCATGGATCAGTCTGATGGGTCAAGAACTTCAATTGCAATTAAGTCACTTGATTTATCAGCCCATCCCAATTGTTCTCAGGTAAATAATTAACTATTAATTAATACCATAGACCTTTCCAATAATATTTAATTAAACCATTTAATTAAATCTTATTTATTTAAGTATAACAATTATACTTATTGTAGGCAAGAATCCTTATTCTGCATCATTGAACTTTCTTATGTGCGATCCTGTAGGCCCATTCCAAATTGGCAACGGATAACTCAATCTCATTGATTAATCCATAAGTCATTAGTGGTCTCTAGCAAGACATAATGACTACCCAATTCAGAATGGAGGGTCAAATGGAGATTCAACACAACCTTTCCGAGCAAACTGCGTACAATCCTCTACATCGATATCCAGTTTAGCATAAGGCATGGAACCATCATCCTTATGTAGCTAAACGTTTACTTGATCTCTTAGTGACACTGAATCCATCAAGCAAATGATATCCTTATCATTCCTTGGGCATGGCCATGCACTTTTCAGTTTACTATCAAGTGGCCAAGATATCATCTCTCACTTAAGTGAGATTTGTAGTCCCATCACTTCACCTACATACCTTAGCGTGTCTCATAGTGTACCTAATCATACCCGTACTTGGCAACCTGTTACGGCCCCGTTAGGCGTATGTCAAAGCACACTGCAATTCACCTAAGACCATGTAGTGATTTCTGGTCTAAGGATTCTAGTACCAGTACTACTCAAAAGAATCACTCATGATCTAATTAGTCCATGGAGTGTTTCTTTTGGCGGATCGATTTCATGAATTTAAATATGCACAAGGATATTACTATCATGAAATTAACTCATTTGATAAACAATCAATCAAGCGACAAATATCTTATTTACATAAATACCCTCAAAGTATATTTACATAAATAGCCCTCATTAGGGCACATTCACCAACAATGGCTTAGGCGCAATTTGTGCCACTTGAGCTATTCCCTCGAGCTTCCTCTTCTTTTTTCTAGCCCCAGGCTCAAAAGAAGATTCTGAAGTTTCGACTGCGACTAAAGCTCGCTGCTTCTTTTGAAGAAGGCTTTTAGTCGCCACCAACTCTGCCAAGAGCTCAGATGAACTCCACAACATCTTACTTATGTTTTAGTTCAACCGAATCCGCTCATAGCTTTGAGGCAAGCTACGGAGGACAATATCGGCTTTGGTGTCACCACCGATTTTGCCTCCCACTACCTCAATCTTGTTGATGTTACTAATCATGTCAATGACATGATCTCTCACAGGAACGCTCTCAGCCCTAAGGACAATGTCCAAGTTACGACTTCCATCGACATTATTAGTTCCAGCTAAATTGTTGTTTTTCAAAATAGCAGCTAAGGGATTGAATGCCATATCGATTTAAACTGGAAAATAAACAAACAATATTTCAGTTATATATGCTTAGAATTTCGAAAAATTCTAATTAATTATTGACTTTTCTCAAAACAATAATCTTAATCCACCAATATCTCATCCACCGGGATTCTCGTAAGCCACGCAGTATGGACGTTTACGCTAACCCACATTCGTTTGAGAAGAACCAAGTTCATTAGATACACTATCTGACCAACGATCTTTTGATCAATGTAGCTAATAGTCGGTGCTTTCAGCCGTACAAGTAAGTAGCGTAACCTCGATGGAGAAATACTGCAGATCGTACACTAAGTGTGTGCCATTACGTGACTTCTGAGTTTGTTACCTCAGGATAGTGCGCCTCAGATGGAGAGGGTGTCGCATTTCTCCTAGTTAAACTCGCTCTAGTCATCTTACTAAGAAGTTCATAGTCTAGCGATCTCGGGGCTGGACTCATCCGAATGGAGGAAGGCCCTAATGCCAACGCGCAAGCTCACCCACATCGCATATGAACCCGTAATGGTGGCCATGGGGATATAACACAACCCGCTCCCACTTAGATTTCCAAATTGAGGTTTTTTCTGGTTTTAACATGCAATTAACTAAACTAAGTTATATGCAACCATAAAACCAGACATACTTTAATTCATGCATCTAAAATACAGCATAAAAATTAAAACAATAAATACGGGAAATAAATACGTAAAATAAATTTTCCTCCTATTATGGTTTTAATTGCTTCCATCATTTGCCTTGATCTAGTGTCCCATCACGTCACTCGATGGAGAGAGTCTTGAACTTCAAAAAATGAAAACTGGAGGAAAGACGGGCCAACAACAGCTCGAACGGCCCGAACGGGCCGCAGCACAGCCCGAAGGCCCCTGCGCGCCGCCTGCGCCCTGCAGCAGCGCGCCGTAGCTGTTGCTGCTGCCTGCTGCTGCGTTTTTTTTTGGTTGCCGGCTGCGATTTTGCTGCTGGCGATCGTTGTCGGCGTCGCCTCCTGCCTCCAATTCCTCCTTCGCTTTTTCCCACGCTATTTGGTCTTCTTGTAATTCGTTCTGGGTTTTCCTGGGTTTCTTCAAATTCATGATAACCCAAAACCCACGAATCCAAGTCGCCCACCATAACGCCTTCGATTACATAAAAAATAATTTTCCTACTACAAGGCATTCTAGGAAAATTAAATAATTGAAATTACATAGAAAAAATCTTACTACAGAATTGATCTAATCCTACACGGCTTCCAGCACATGGTTATACTATTACAAACATTCATAATAAAATTAAATCCCGACAAGTCCCGGAGTTTAATTAAAACCCATACAAACGTAACCATAATAGTCGGGATTCTAAACCACCTGCAAATAAAACCATGTAATAAATCGAACAAGCACAGAACCCCCCTTAAACCAGGCTCTGATACCAATTGAAAGAATTTTGGTAGGATCTGGGTTTGCACTAGCTCGATTTATCACGCAACAAAAATTTCTATTAAAGCGGAATCTTAGAAAAGTACCTTTGAAGCGTGCACTTAGTGATTCTCTTGTATGCCTCAAGACTATAACTTCACGTTGTGTGGGCAACGAACTAGAAGCCAATTGATCAGCTACTCACCACAGTCCACCTGCTAGAAAAATCCAGCACCTCCGCACCTAGTACGTACTGCAAACGCACTGCCCGGAGAGATAGAGAGAGAGAGAGAGAGAGAGAGAGAGAGAGAGAGAGAGAGAGAGAAAGTTACTTGCAGCTGGTATACACCAAGGGCTTAAAAATTCGGCCACTAGGAAGAAAAACCAGCCGCTAAAACTTCTTAAAAATCCAACTTGGAGAGAGAAACATTTTCTCTCTCTAGGATTTTCTCTCTCTAGAAATCTCGTGGATTAATTGTATTTTCTGAATGGCTGATCCCTTGTCTATTTATAGAGTTACAAGAGAGACTCCAAGTTGGTTTAGGATTGGTCTTCCTACTGGGTTTAGGTAATGAATTAGTTTCCAAATACAATTAGGTAACCAATCTGATAGGATAAACCAAATCCTACTAGATTCCTAATCTCTAGGATTTTCTAATTCAATTGAAACTTAAGACTTAATTAATTAAATAATTCCACTTTGTTAATTACTTAATTAACCCTTAGGAATTAATTAAATAATTCCACTTTGTTAATTACTGAATTAACCCTTAGGAATAATTAACCAATTAATTAATTAAATCTACCTATTCAATTAACCCATTACAAAATTAATCGTACCACTAACGGATTAATTTTGGCACTACCATCCTACACCAGAATTGCTTCCGGAACAACTTAATTAAATTATATTCATTTAATCTCCCCACATCAAAGATATAGTGCTCGTTAATTAAAATTAATTTACTGATAAATTAATTAATTAACTTCTTTAATTCCGAGACTAGTACCACTCGACCTTTTTACTATACCGGACATAAGTCCACCGGCTGGGTTTAGTATAATAAACATTTCGAGTTCATCTCGGGAGCACCATCACCACGGACGCACCGGTACATGGTTTTCTTTTGACAAGCAGCAGCACACCATGTAACTAAACACGCACACCCAACCCACCGAGACTATTGGCCACATTTGACCTCATCCATTGGCAGATCAAAGTGCACTATGTCTAATCCTCATGCCCACTCGAGTCTAGGGATTTAGAGATAGAATACAAGGATTGATTTGTCTATTAAATCAGTACAAGACAAATCATTCCTAAGAGTCAAGTTCAATATGCCCGGGCATATCTATATGATTCAATTAGTTTAGACAAACTAATTATCTGAATCACATAATAACCTAGACCGACAGTTTGTCCAAAGCTGTCTTGGTTACGAACCTCATTTATATATTATGTCTTTCAACCAATGATGAGATCTACTGTGTCACACCAGACACCTCATCATCTACTTACATAATATAAATGGACATAAATATGCACAACAAAATATAATTGAAACACAAATCAATATATTAAACTGAAACTGTACAATACAAGCATAGCTTATGTATTCTACTCCAACAAGTGGGTTGAACGACATATCAACAACTGAAAAAATAAACAGTCAAGTTTCATTATACTTTTTAAAAAATATTGATATCCTCAAAACAATACATTCTCATATCGACATCTCTCACACCGGGATTAACGCAGATCACGTTGGGTGAACGTCTACGCCAACCCACATTCATTCGAGAAGAACTGAAGTTCATTAATTCCATTATCTGACCAACAATCTTATGATCAATGAAATTAATTGTCTATAATTTTAGCCGTACATAATAAGCAGCATAACATCTTAGGAGGAATACTACAAATGGTACACTAAGTGTTTGCCATTACGTGACTTCTAAGTTTGTTACTTAGGATACTAATGCGCTTCGGTTAGCGAAGGTGTCGCAACTTTCTCCAATTAAACTTGCTATAGTCATCCCTTTAGAAATTCAATCTAGTCATATCTTGAGGTTGAAGACTTATCCGTTGGGGAAGAAGGCCCTTGGCCAGCTCGTCGGTCTAACCCACATCACATATGAATCCGTAAAGGAGGTCATGGGGATATTTACCAACCCGCTCCCACTTAGATTTTCAAGTTTGAGATTTTTACGTTTTAACATGCAATATCTTAACTATGGATATTCGCACCCATAAAACCGTTAGAGTTTTAATATGCGAATAATCTACCTTAGGTAATTGCACTTTACTTTTTAAAACGATTTGGCTTGGTTTTCGTTTATGCAAAATAAAATAAAAACCACACAATCAACGAAAAGACAGAAATACGGGAAATTAAAGAAATAAAATTTCTCGAGTATTATGGCTTTCTCTATCGTTGATTCCTTGACGCCTCGGTGAAACGTCACGTCATGTCGCTCCCACTCATTATTTGGATTCCTCTCGATTCGCCCGGGTTTTCTCAGTTTACTACGTAATTAGAAATCACCCAAAATTACGAGAAACCAAAACCCGCGAATATAAGTTACCCAAAATAACGTCTTCGTCATAATACATAAATTCCTATATAAAAAGGCATTTTTCTAAGAATTTGAAGACGGCATGATTAGATCAAATCCTACTACAAGATTTTTCTAATCCTACATGGCTTCCAGCTTGTGGTTATAACTATTACAGATATTTCCATTCAAAAACAATACGAGCCCAGACATGTCCCGGGGTTTATGAATGAAAAATAAAATTCTGCCATAATAGCCACTAATAACAACCTGTTTAAATATTTTGATAAAACTAATAATGCCAAAATAAAGTCATGTAATAAACTCAAGAAGTATAAAGCCGAAACACTAGCTTTGATACCAATTTGAAGGAAAACTGAACAAGCCTGGGCTAAATCGAAAACCTCACTTTCGTGCAATGTATTACAGAATCGGAAGCTTTCGACAAAGCTCAGGCTCAAATTCATTTTCTCATGAACGGATCTAGACTTATACTTATTTAATTTATTAAATCGACATCTAACGCACAAAGATTGAACATTTAATTGAAAGTGGAAAGTTCAAAGATTATACCTTTGTAGTGAAGTCCCTAGTAAATAGAAATCCAAAACTTCAGGCAAGCAAAATCCACAAGAAATCCAAAGAATTACTCTGATTCGACTCCGAACTAGTGTGGGCTAGTATCTACAGAGTAGCCAAAGGCAAAACAAAGAAATCCTCAGAAACCCGCTTCGAAAAAACTCAAACTGCCCAAAAATAGATTAGCCCGGAGGCTTCTAGGCAAATTAGGAACCACTGCCAGAAAATAAAGGGACTTCGCCGGGAAAAAGTTCCGACCGGTCAGAGATCTAGACACTAGCTCAAAGCTTTCGCCAAGCTAGCGGTTCACCACACCGGAGACAACCAAATCGCGGCGACGCTGCCCACCAAAAATCACCAAAATCGCGGCGGTGATTCAACTTCCGGGCAGGAAAAATAAACCGGCGGCGGCGGCTCCCAATGATTAAAACCGAGGGACAAAAAACGAGCTAAGTTTAATCGAAGGAGAAAGTTATCCTAGATGACTTTGAGGAGAAGATTCGAAGAAGAAGAATTTCTCACTCTAATCTAGACTTTCTCTCACTTGGCTAGTAGCCACCAAGGTTTCTCATGTCTTCATTAATGCCTAACAAGGGGTATTTATAAGGAGCTTCTTAGGAGACCTAATGGGCATTTTAGTTTGACTTTCGTTGACTCCTTAGTCTTTCCTAGACTAGTCAACTCCAATCGATCCTTTTGAATTAAATCTTTAACCCACTTCATTAATTTAATTTAATCAAACCCTTAGGATTAATTAATTCATATAGAATTAATTTTCTTAATCCACTTTGTCAATTAAATATTAATTAAACCTTTAGCATCAATTAATTCACTTTATCGATTAGTCAAACGCATAATTAGTCGTACCACTAACGGACTAATTATGGAACTACCGCTCAAAAATGACTTTACATCGTGCCACTATATTTTCTTTTATCTCCCCACATTAAAGATCTAGTGCTCGTCGGTTTATCAATTTACTAACAAACTAATTTACCGACTTCTTGGTATCCGAGATTAGTACTACTCAACTTTCTTATTATACCTGACATAAAGTCCTATGGCCGGGTTTAGATAATAAACCTTACAAGCTCATCTAGGGAACACATCAACCCGGCGAACCGGTACGTGGATTCCTCCGACTAGCAACGGCACATAAGTAGCTAAACACCACATACCCAGCTTACCGAGGTATATGCCTCAATTGACTGCACTCTTTGGCAAATCAAAGCATACGATATCTAACTCTCACGCCCGTCCCAATCTCGGGATTGAGAGACTGAATACTAGGACCGAATTGACTGCGCCGATCAGTATAAGTCAATTCTATCCAAACTGGTCGTGCTCAATATGCCCCGAGCATATCCGTGTGATTTAATTAGTCTAGATAAACTAATTTCCAAACCACACGATAACATATACTGATAGTATGTTTAGACTATCTCAGTTACGAGCATACTTTTTATATATCAATACTTTAACCAATAACGGTATCTACTGTGTCTTTCTACACCCCGTTATCTAATTCTATGATATAATAAAACAATTTAATATTGAAACAAAATGATATGCCGTTTGTGGATATTAATTTTTGATACAAGCCATAGCTTTTCTGTATTCAAAACTAACATTGACAAGTTCAAAGAGTTTAAGGTAGATGTGGAGAAGCATCACAGTAAGAGTATCAAGACCCTGTGATCTGATCAGGTGGTGAATACCTCTCTAGTGAATTTAGGGCTTATTTGTCAGAGGAGGGTATTCATTTCCAGCTGTCTGCACCTGGCACACCCCAGCAGAACGGTGTAGCAGAGAGGAGGAATATGACTCTTTCATTTTGGGGTTATGCCTTAGAGACAACGTGTTATCTCCTTAATCTTGTAACATCTCAGTCTGTGCCTTCAACCCCTGTAGAGTTGTGGACTGGGCAAAAGCCTAGTCTGAGACTTCTCAGAATTTGGGGTTGTCCAGCATATGAGCTAAAGGCAGCTGCAGCCAAGCTAAATGCGAGATCTGAGGTTATGTTTTTTGTAGGCTATCCCAAAGGAACGAAGGGTGGTCTATTTTATAGTCCTCAGGATTGGAAGGTGGTGGTGAGCACCAATGCCAGATTTCTTTAGGAAGACTATATTTTAGATCACAAGTCAAGGAGCAAAGTAGTATTGGAAGAGCTTAGGGGTCAGTCGAGTATTCCAGATGCACAAGTACATGAAGACACACCACAAGATACTGCACACACTATTACATATGATACTCTTACACAGGCTGTGTCTCGTCGTATTGAGAGGGTTATCCGACAGCCCATGAGGTACATGGGTTTCAGTGCATCTTCAGACTTTATCCCTGGCGCCCATGAAACAGACTCAATTAGCTACAACGAGGCTCTCCAGGATAAAGATGCATATTCTTGACAGAGAGCGATGATTGCTGAGATGGGTTCTATGGACTCAAATCAAGTCTGGGAGCTGGTAGATCTTCCTGATGGGTTTTGGCCTATTGGGTGCAAATGGGTCTATAAGCGAAAGAGAGAATCTGACGGGAGGGTTGAGACATTCAAGGCTAGACTTGTGGCGAAAGGGTATACTCAGAAAGAGGGTACCAATTATAAGGAGAGTTTTTCCCCGTAGCTATGCTTAAGTCAATTCGGATTCTCTTGGCCATAGCTGCTCATATGGATTATGAGATTTGGCAGATGGACGTCAAGACAAATTTCTTTAATGGAAGTCTTGAAGAGACCATCTTTATGCAGCAACCAGAGGGTTTCATTGTTCATGGCCAATAGCACAAGGTATGCAGGCTCAAGAGGTCCATTTATGGACTTAAGTGGGTATCCAGATATTGGAACATCCATTTTGATGAGGTTATCTAGTCCTATAAATTCACTCAGTGCCTGGATGAGCAGTGTGTATACCGCAGGTGTGATGGTGATATGGTGGTGTTCCTCGTACTTTACGTAGATGACATCCTTTTGATTGGCAACAGTAAGAAGGTGTTGTCAGACGTAAAGGCACGGCTGTCCAGACAGTTTGATATAACGGACTTGGGAGAGCTGGACATATCATAGGAGACTTTCTCTGACACTCTCCCAGGCTTCATACATAGACACGATTCTGGCCCATTTGAACCTGCAAAACTAGATAACGAGGTGTGGAAAGACACGATAGATCTCATTATTGGTTAAAGTATTGATATATAAAAAGTATGCTCATAACTGAAATAGTCTAAACATACTATCGGTATAGGTTATCGTGTGATTTGGAAATTAGTTTGTCTAGACTAATTAAAACATACAGATATACCCAGGGCATATTGAGCACAACCAGTTTGGTTTTAATTAACTTGTACTAATTGGAGTAGTTAATTTGATTCTAGTATTCTAATCTTTTAATCCCGAGATTGGAACGGGCATAAGAGTTTGATATCATATGCTTTGATTTGCCAAAGCATGCGGTCAATTGAGGCCTAAATCTCGATAAGTTGGGTATGCGGTTTTTAGTTTCTTTGTGTGCCATTGCTAGTCGGAGGAATCCACGTACCGGTTCACCGGGTTAATGGTGCTCCTGAGATGAGCTCGTAAGGTTTATTATACTAAACCCGGCCGGTGGACTTTATGTCCGGTATAATAAGAAAGTTGAGTGGTACTAATCTCGGATACCAAGAGGTCGGTAAATTAATTTGTCAGTAAATTGATGAACCGACGAGCACTAGATCTTTGATGTGGGGAGATAGAAGAATAATAAAGTGAGCGCGATGTAAAGTCATTTTTTAATGGTAGTTTCATAATTGGTCCGTTAGTGGTACGACTAATTATGAGTTTGACTAATCGACAAAGTGAATTAATTAATCCTAAAGTTTTAATTAATATTTAATTGACTAAGTGGATTAAAAAATTAATTCATATTGAATTAATTAATCCTAAGGGTTCGATTAAATTAAATTAACGAAGTGCGTTAAGAAATTAATTTGGAAGGCTAGATTGGAATTGACTAGTCCAAGGAAGACAAAGGGGTCAACAAAAGTAAACACTAAGGCCCAACTCAAATGCCCACTAGGTCTCCTAAGGAGCTCCCTATACATAGCTAATGTTAGGCACATTTGAAGACATTAGAAACCTTGTAGGCAAATGCCTTAGATTGAGAAAGACAAGCCTAGAGTGTGAACTTCTTCTTCTTCCTTGAGAGTTCTTTCTCGAAGTCGGTTTGCGATCTTTCTTTTTGAGAAACTCTGCCCATGATTCTAGAAGCCCAAGACCACCGACTGAAAGTTCGAACGCCGCTCGAGAAGTCCAATCGCCGCTCTTTTTCTAGCCAGTTAGTGCCGCCGACATTTTTTGGATTTTCCAGGGGCCATTTTGGTGCATTTTCATTGTGGGCTTTTTTTATTTGTTTTGTTGATCATTTGGCTCGTTCCTTTTGGTTCGCTAAAGTCTAGATCTATGAGCAAATAGCTTACCCACTAAGTTTTATTGAGGGGGTGTGGGTTTTTAGATTAGAATCAGTTTCCCGGGCTAGATCTGTTTTTCAGATCTGCGAGTTTCTTGAATGGGTTTCTTTGGATTTCTTGACCAATGCCTTTAGCCACCTCGTAGTTACTTGCCCACCCAAGTTCGAGGTCATTTGGAGTTATCCTTGGGATTGTGGGTGGATTTCGTTTTCCCGGAGTTTTGGTTTTCTATATTGTTTGGGACTTCGCTTTAAAGGTATAATCTTTAGTCCTTCCGCTTTAATTAAAGATTTAATATTTAAAATTTGTTTTAATAAATTAAACTAGTATAAACATAGATCTGTTCAGGGGAAATGAATTTGAGCCAGAGGCGAGTCGAAAGTCTCTGATTCTGGAATACATAGCACGAAAGTGAGATTTTCTATTTAGCCTGGGCTTGTTATGTTTTCTTCAGATGTACCAGTACAAGTAGATACACCACAGAATATTACACGAGTTTTCACAGATGATGTGATTACACAGGCGGTGCCTTGTCGTAGTGGACGGGTTTTCGGACAACCCGAGAAGTACGTGGGCTTGGGAAAATCTTCAGATTTGGTCCCTTGCGCTCACGAACTAGACCCAATTAACTACAATAAGGTACTCCAAGATAAAGATGCGGATTATTGGCAAAAGACAATGATTACATTGCAAAGGCCCAAGAGCACTAGGTTTGCAAGCTTAAGAAGTCCATTCATGGACTTAAGTAAGCATCCAGATCTTGGAACATCCAGTTTAATGAGGTAATTCAGTCCTATAGGTTTACTCAGTGTCCGAATGAACATTGTGTATATCACAGGCGTGATGAAAACTCAGTAGTGTTTTTTGTACTTTACGTAGATGATATTCTTCTAATTGGCAACGGTAAGAAGGTATTGTCAGATATAATGGCATGGTCGTTCAAGCAAGTTTGATATAAAGGATTTGGGAAAGGTTGGACATATCCTTGGGATCAAGATTATTCGAGATCGTAGGAAATGTACACAGACACTTTCTCAGGCTTCCTACATAGACATGATTCAGGCTCGTTTTAATATGCAGAACTCCAAGAAGGGTTTTCTACCTTTTAGATTTGGAGTGCATCTATTTAAGGAGCAGTCTCCTAAGTAGATAGAAGCCATTAAGACAGTTCCTTAGGCATCTGCGATAGAAAGTCTCATGTATGCTATGTTGTGTACGGGGCTAATATTTGCTTTGCCGTCGGCATAGTTAGCAGATATCAGAGTAACCTAGGAAAAGCTCAAGTATTTGCGCAGAATGAAGGACAAAGGTTTGATCTATCAGGAGCAAGAGCTTATTTCAAGGGTTTACATAGATTCGGATTTCTAAAATGATAAGGACAAGAGAATGTCTACCTCTGGGTTTGTATTTACTCTAGATAGTGGAGCCAAAGTGTGGCGGAGTGTCAAGAAGAAATGCATGGCAGACTCCACCATTGAGGCTGAATACATTGTTGTGTCAGAAGCAGTGAAGGAAGCAGTGTGGTTCAGGAACTTCCTAGTAGATTTAGATGTGATTCCTGAGTTGCCCAGGTTTATTACAATTTACTGCGATAACAATAGTGCAGTGGGAAACTCAAAGGAACCACAAATCCACAAGGCGAGTAAATACATAGAGCTCAAGTACCACCCAATATGAGAAATAGTAAAGAGGGGAGTCGTGAGTGAAGATAGTATCAGTAGACAACTTTGCAGATCCATTCACGAAAACATTGACTGTAAAAGTTTTTAAAATCCACGTAAAGGGCATGGGAGTTAGATACTTGGCTGAACCATGATAGTTCTCTAGATTTTGGTGTGACATTAGAATAAGTGTATTAAATCAGTTTTTATACTTAAAAGCATCATTTTGAGTATTAGTGGGAGATTGTTAGTTTTGAATACTAAAAAGCTTTGCTTGTATGAAAAACTCTTTCCCAGTTACATATCGATTGTGTTTTGATATTTTATATTGTCCCTTTATATCATATATCTAGATAACGAGGTGTGGAAAGACACAGTAGATCTTGTTATTGGTTAAAGTAATGATATATAAATAAATGCTCGTAACTGAGACAGTTTGGACATACTGTCGATTTAGATTATTGTATGATTCAAAAAATTAGTTTGTCTAGACTAATTGAATCATATGGATATACCCGGGGCATATTGAGCAAGACATATTCGGGATCGAATTAACTTATACAGATCTTCATAGTTAATTCGAGCCTAATATTCTAATCTCTTAATCCCTAGACTAGAGCGGGCATGAGAGTTAGACATAGTGTACATTGATTTGCCAAAGGGTGCGGTCAATTGAGGCCTAGATCTCGGTAAGTTGGGTACGCGTGTTTGACTTCTTAGTGTGCCGTTGCCTGTCGAAAGGAATCCATGTACCGGTTCGTCCGGGTTGATGGTGCTCCCGAGATGAGCTCGTAAGGATTAATATACTAAACTCGGCCGATGGACTTATGTCCAGTATAATAAGAAGGTCGAGTGGTACTAATATCGGATAACCAAGAAGTCGATTAATCTATTTGTCAGTAAATTAATAAATTGACGAGCACTATATTTTTGACGTATGGAGATAGAAGAATAATTAAAGTGTGCGCGTAATTTAATTTTTGAGCGGTAGTTCCATAATTGATTCGTTAGTGGTACGATTAATTATGAATTAGATTAATTGGCAAAGTGGATTAAATAAAATTCACCCTTGGGTTAATTTTATATTTAATTAACAAGTGGGTTAGGAAATAATCCTTGGGTCAATTAATATTTAATTGACAAAGCGGGTCGAATAAATAATCCTTAAGCTAATTGAGAATTGACTAGTCTAGGAAAGACTAAGAAAGTCAATTAAATCTAATTAGAAGGCCCAACTCAAAAGCCCACTAAGTCTCCCTTGAAACTCCTTATAAATACTTAAAGTCTTGCAACTTCAAGACATAAGAAACTTGGAGGCAAAGTTGCCTAGTGTGAGAAAGAGTAGTCTAGAGAAAGAACTTCGTCTTCCTCATCAAAGTTTTCTTTCGAAGTCGACTAAGGATCTTTCTCATTTGAAAAACTCAGCTCGATCATTATCTGGTTTGATTTAAAAGCTGCCGCCAGTTTTCTTCATTAGCGTCGCCGTGCGTTTTTTTCGATCAGTCGCGATCCGACATTTTTCGGCGACTAGCACCGCTTAGTTTTCTCGACATGCTGATCAGGATTGTCGCATCGATCATGGTCATTTTTGATCTTCGATTCACAGTGATCCATCTAGATCGCGGTCAGAGCTAGGCGGCGATCTCCGGCGGTTTAGGCAGCTTCTGGGCAACGATCTGTTCGGGCAGATTAAGTTTTTTCGAAGCGGGTTTCTTTTAGATTTCTTCTTTAGTGTTTTATTCACCCCGTAGATAGTTGCCCACACAACTTCGGGGGTAGTTGGAGTCATTCGAGGGATTCTCTTATGGATTTTGCATTTCAGGATTTGGTTTTCTTTATTTGCGAGGGGCACGCTTCAAATGTATAATCTTTTGTCTTTCACTTTAAATTGAAGATTTAATTTTTAGCATGTCGTTTTAATAGATAGAATATGTATAACCCTAGATCCGTTCAGGGGAAATGATTTTAGAGTTTGGGCTCAATCAAAAGTCTCTGATTCTGGAATGCATAGCACGAAAGTGAGATTTTCGGTTTGGCCCAGACCAGATCTGTTTCATTCACTTCCTCATTAAGCTACTCTCTCTAAAATAAGAAAAACCTACTAAGGTGTAATAGTATATGTCTTTACAAGAGGCTTTGGCCATTAAAAAGGTTTTTGAGGGCTAAAATTGGAAAAACATAAGTTGAAACACGCCAAGGGCAAATTTGGACTTTCAGAAGCAATTTCCAGGTGACTGACAGGCTGTGGCGCCGAGCGGACACCAAGATCGGTAGTGTGCAGGAGCCAGCACCCAGCAGATGCCGATCTTGGACTCTTTATCTCTTTTTGTTATTTTCCAAATTCTTCTCTTTAAGCTCCAATTCTTCGTGTTTTCTACCATTTTCCAGCAAAAGTCTTCAAGTTTCTTCCAAAATCTCCAACATGCCTTTTTACTACAAGATCATACAAATCCAAATATAAGTTCATTGAAAGCTCATAAAAGGTATCA
This sequence comes from Knoxia roxburghii, assembly GCA_030378225.1. Taxonomy (NCBI): domain Eukaryota; kingdom Viridiplantae; phylum Streptophyta; class Magnoliopsida; order Gentianales; family Rubiaceae; genus Knoxia; species Knoxia roxburghii. Next base: position 33,439,301 of record CM059420.1, on the reverse strand, counting down.
TAATCATTGAAAATCAACTAAAAGTAAGCTAAATGTGCATGATTTTAGGTCACAAAAGGTATATTTTGGAATCATGTCACGAAACCATGTAAACTTCTTACCAGTATCTCCAACTTCGTCTAAATTGCATAACTCTAATGCCTCTCTGAATGCTTGCATCTCCTAGTTTTGCCTGGGCCCCCTTCCTTGGAATTTATGCTGATAAAGGACCTCGTTAAAATCTCCAAAATACATCCATAGCAAGCAAGTTGGTTGATATAGACCCCTGAATTCATTCCAAAATGGTAGTCGTTGACTTACTACTGGATTACTGTAAAACCCCATCAGCCAAATATTCTAACCCTAAAAGAACAATAACATCAATAAAATGATTAGAAATATTTAAAAGTGTAACCTGAACACTGCGGTCCCGAAACATGCAAAGACCTCCACTAGGCCGTTTGACTCATAACAAACACAAAAAAGACCAAGTTGGTTCCTTATATTATTGAAGGAGGATTGAGAGCATTTTGCCTTGCTTAGAAATATAAGATGGGGATGATGAATCATATATAATCACGTAGCTCCTGAATTGTTTGGGGATTTCCTAAGCCCAGATAATTCCACCCTATGATATTCATTGGGCTGGGCAAGACTGGATAGTGATTCCAATCTCTGCCACTTCGCCAAACATAGAGAAATTTGGAATGAGGGTCTCTGAATTATCGATCCCCGATTATAAGACAACTTCTGCCTTCTTCGAGAGTTGCTCAAATGGAATGTCCTGAAGTTCAACCGGGTTCATACCATCATCATTAATTTGCACTTCGCGCTATGAGGTGAAATCGATTTTAAAGGCACTGCATTGCCTGACCTTTTCTTCCTCGTGAATTTTTTTGATAGCTGGTGGCCTGGAGTGTCTAAAGTCATGGGTGCCGGTACCAACATGCACGGAATAAGACTGGGACTAGAAGGTTGTGTCATGCCTGTGGTAGGGGCTTCAGGGGAAGGAGCGATTGGAGTGTGCGGAATGGAGAGAAACAGATCCTGATGGGAAACCTACAATAACTGATTTGGGGTAGGCAAGGTGGTGGCATGAGTAAACATCTTCAAATTTGGTGGATTCTGAATGTTGTGGATACAGTTGGGAGAATTTACTGGATCAATGTTGGGTGAGGATAATGTTGGTTCAAGTTGCACATATACATTATCCTGATCAGGCAGCTTTGAAGTGGCGATAGCAGGATAGGTCCCATCCAAGTTCGAATTTGAATTCATCTAAATTAGAGAAATAAGATAAGACCTATTTGTTTCTGGAGAGTCCTCATCCAATGAGATGTCTTTGACAGGTGAGCGGCATGTGAGACCACCCTCTGTAGCATCCTTTTGGGACCGTGGCGACGATGACGGGGTGTGACTGGCAGATGGAACTTTTGCTTGGTCATTGTGGAACCATCGCACATTTAATGGAGCTCTTAACCATGGACCGTACTGTAATGGCTGCGAATTATCTTCACCAGCATTCAACTTATCGATGCAGTCCTTATCAATGTGCTCGATGACTTCACAAAAATAACACACATCAGGTAGATTCTGTTTGGTTTAAATACTAAAGCTCTGCTTGTATTAAACTATTTCTCAGTTTTATATATCCATTAAATGTTTTAGTTGAATTGTTTATATGTTTTTACATATGTCATCCATTTATATTATGTAATTAGATAATGAGATGTCTGGTGTGACACAGTAGATCTCACCACTGGTTAAAAGACATATAAATGAGGTTCGTAACCAAGATAGTTTTTGACACACTGTCAATTTAGGTTATTATTTGGTTCAGAAATTGGTTTGTTTAAACTGATTGAATCATATAGATATGCCCGGGGCATATTGAACTTGACCATTTAGGACAAATTATCTTATACTGATTTAATAGACTATTCGGTCCTAGTATTCTATCTCTTTTTCCCTAGACTTAAGCAGGTATGAGGATTAGACATAGTGTACTTTGATTTGCCAAAGAGTGAGGTCATTTATGGCCAATAGTCTCGGTAGGTTGGGTGCGCGTGTTTAGTTGTTTGGTGTGTTGTTGCTTGTCGAAAGAAAATCATGTACCAATGCATCCGAGGTGATGATGCTCCCGAGATGAGCTCGTTATTTTTATTATACTAAACCCAACTGGTGGACTTATGTCCGGTATAGAAAAAGGTCGAGTGGTACTAATCTCGAATTATAAGAAGTTGATTAATTAATTTATCAGCAAATTAATAAATTAACGAGCACTATATCTTTGATGTGGGGAGATTAAAGAATAATTAATTTAGTTATTCCGGAAGCAATTCTAGTGTAGGATGGTAGTGTCATAATTAATCCGTTAGTGGTACGATTAATTATGTATTGGGTAATTGACAAAGGTAAATTTAATTAATTAATTAATTAATTAATTCTTGTGTCAATTGGTTGTGAATTAGACCAGGAACTGGATTGAGGATAAGTGAATCCTTGTGTCAGTTGGTTGTGAATCAGACCAGGAACTGGATTAGGGATAAGTGAATCCTTGTGTTAGTGGGATGTGAATCAGTCCAGGAATGGGATTGAAGTAAAACACAAACCCAACAGGAAGGCCAATCCTAAACCAAATTAGGGTCTCTCTTGTAACTCTATAAATAGATAAGAGATTAGCAATTCACAATACACAATTCATAGTTTCATAATTCAAGAAACTACAGAGAGAAATAGAAGAAATTCTTCTCAAGATTTATTTCTCGAAAGCAGTGCGTGAGATCCGATTTGTGACGGCGGAGCGTGATCATCAACCGTGGTCGACGGCATGTGGATCACACCAAAATGTGGCAAACTTTTTCCAATCGCAGAATCTAGCAGGCAGCGTACAGTGGTGTGACGCGGTGGTCCGGGTGGTGACGTTGGTTGGATTTTTTGACAAGTTTTTGTGGCCGTTTTGCTGATTGTTGGTTTGTTGGTTTGTTGCCCACACAACGTACGAGCTGGTCTTGAGTCATACAAGCGATCACCTAATTACAAGTTTTAAGAAGTAATTCTTAAACTTCTGCTTTAATTAGGAATTTAGTGCTGCATGGCAAATCAAACAAGTAGAAGTTAAGATCCTGCGCAATGTTATTTCAAGCAAGGATTGGAATAGTGATAGTGCTAGAGTTTAGGCCTGGTCAAGAGTTCCGATTCTGGAATGCATAGCACGAAAGTGAATTTTTGATTGGGTCCGGGCAGATAATCTTTCAATTGGTATCAAAGCCTGATTTTCTTTGTGATTGTTCGGTTTGTTACATGGTTTTGTTTACAGGTGGTTTAGAAATCTCGGCTATTATGGTAGCGTTTGTATGTTTTAATTAAACTCTGGGACATGACCGGGCTGTTTTTTTTATGAATGCTTGTAATTGTAAAACCACTTGCTGGAAACCGTGTAGGATTAGATCAAATCTATAGTAGAATTTTTTCTATGTAATTTTTTATAGTATTTTCCCAGAAACCTTGTAGTAGGAAAATTTTATGTAATCGAAGGCGTTATGGTGGGCGACTTGATTTTGTGGGTTTTGGTTTATCGTTAATTCATAGAAAACTAAGAAAACCCAGAATAAATAGCAAGAAGACCAAATAACACAGTAGGAGTGAAGCAGAATATTAATGGAAGAAGTGAAGGAGGCAACGGCACCGGCGAGAGCCACCGCCAACACCTGCTACAGTGCCGCGCAGCAACTGCTGCGCGTTGCACAAGGCAGCAGCCCGCAACACGAGGGCTTGCACATGCAGCATGCCTTAAGAGTCTAGAGTCTAGGCCTGGTCAAGAGTTTCGATTCTGGAATGCATAGCACGAAATTGAATTTTTGACCGGGCCCGGGCAAATAATATTTCAGATTCTCACATCGCAATGGGAATTTGTGCATGGTGCCACCGTCATCCAATTGAACGATCTGTCTCAGAGGTTGATTTAGGTTCAACATCACTTTGATATGCAGAAACTGACCTAAACACGAGCCCTCCTGGTCCTGATCTACTCCAAGAAAACCTCCCAACATGTTTCCTAAGAATTTAGCAAAATCAAGATTTATCCATCCGAGAGGGACATGGTAAATGTGGACCCAAAACGGACAACTGAGATCCTGAACCTTGGTGCCAACATCAGCTGATGAAGCCTCAGAGAGATTCAACAAGTAACGGTAAAAAATCCATGGTCGACCAGCTATAACCCGGGGTTTACCCGAGGAGTGTGGGAACTAATAACATGGTGTTATCCTTCAATGGCATGATCGAAAAAGTTCCAAAAGGCTTCTATATTCATTTGAAGAGCCCACGTATGTAATGGGGAGGAATAATCCCGGGATAGAGTAACTTCCCGATCAGAGATGCCATAGAGACCAACCTTGATGATGAAATGACAGAGGACGGAGCGGTAACAACTTTAAAATCAGACAGGGTGAGTTTGTTGTATAGAACCGCTGATGATTCCTCCACTGTTGATTAATGCCCAGCAACGACAGGAACCTGCATAAACCAGAGGTTAGGAGAATGACATAAACCAAATGAGACAAAAGGAAAGATAGGGAATAAGGCGTTGATATCTCATTGATGAGGCAAGAGCCACAGCGAACACGGCATGCAGATGACACGACTGTGTGCCAATCGTTCCATTCATTTTGGCTTGTTTTTGTTCTCTTGAACCGAGGCATTTTCTAGCCCGTTACAGCATTTTCAACCGGAAGAGGACACAATGTGACAGTTGCTTCTCTAAAAGGGAATGGAACTTTCTATTCTCTTGCAAGTTGCACAAGTGGGCATCGAGTGACGCTAGCATCATGTCAGCCCTAGGAATTTCCATATATATAATATTAGGGTCCTAGAGGAAGCTAGAATGTTCTTATATTAAAATATTAGAAGCTTCTCCAAAAAGCTTGGAACAATAACCGACTTTGAGCCCTATAAATAGGGGTGAGGGTTATTTGTAAAGATTTACCAAGCAAGAGTGTGTAAGTACTTGTACATAGCAATATACTTCCGTTTCACTTTCCAGTCATTTTCGTCCCTACATTGCTCTTGTATGCTTTCGGTAATTTCTTGGCCAACAAACTCTTTTGAGTGTTGGAGATAAGGCTGAGCTAGTTTTAGTCGTTGGTTGTTAGAACTAGTGCCGCATGGGTAGCGGGGTTCAAATGTGAGCCCATGAAAAGTGGTATCGGAGCAAGGTTCTATTCAATGCCAAGCTTTGATTTGAATCGTTCATTTGAGTCATGGACACACCAAACAATCCTACCAAGGTGGTGGAAGTTGAAGGTGGTGAGCACGTCTCACGCGCGACGGAACGTACCAGCAAGAAGGGGAGCAGGAAGGATAAGTCCGTTGCATGTGAGCTGTCGGCAGATTTTGAGTTGCGGCTCCCCTTCGTGCATTCCAATTTAAAATTTTTTTTGAAACCATTGCACATGATCTTGATTTACCTCGTTCGATTTTTCACGCAATCACATAACAATATCTAAATTAAAATATTTAGAATTGACCTTTAAAACGTGAACTTGAGAATTCACTTGTACTCCCAAAAACCCATCCGAACATTGTGTGGGCAACGAACTACCGAAAGTTTCTGAATCAGCAACGACAGAAACAACGCACAAAACTAGCTTCTCGTAAACCAGGTTGCTACCCCGGATTTCTCGCAATGTGCTGCCGGACGTTCCTGGTGCACCGCCACCCTGGTGCAAAGCCACTGTCGTAGCCGGACAAAGATCACCACACACCGCTGCATGTAAACACCATGCGCTGCTGCCCACGTTTCATGCTATTCGAGAAAAGGTTACATGTCTTTTCTCTCTCTAGTTTCTTGTGTGCTGTTTGAATTATGACAATCTCTATCTTCTGGAACTGATTCTTGTGTCTTATATAGGGCTACAAGTGGGCTTGAGTTAGGCCTTCCTGTTGGGTTTGGGTTTTATTAACTCCAATCATTCTCCTGAACTGATTAATAACCAATTGACCCAAGGATTAATTTAATCCATATTGACAATTAGCCTAACATATAATTAAACATACCACTAACGGATTAATATGAAACTACCGCTCAAACTAAATAATGCTTTCGGTTTCACTTAAATTCGTATTGTATTATCTCCCCGTGTCAAAGATATAATGCTATTCATGAAAGTTTTTGGTAGGATCTGGGTTTGCACTTACTCGATTTACCACGCAACAAAAATTTCTATTAAAGCAGAATCTTAGAAAAGTACCTTTGAAGCGTGCACCTGGTGATTCTCTTGTATGCCTCAAGACTATAACTTCACGTTGTGTGGGCAACGAACTAAAAGTCAATTGATCAGCTACTCACCACAATCCACCTGCTAGAAAACTCTAGCCCCGCAGCACCTGGCACGTACTAGAAATGCACCGCCCGCAGAGAGAGAAAGCTACGCCCAACTGGTATAAACCAAGGCCAAAATTACAGCCACTAGAAACCCAAAAACCAGCCGCACACTTTCTTGAAAATTCGACTTGGAGAGAGAAATGTTTTCTCTCTCTAGAATTTTCTATCTCTAGAAATCCTGTGGATTAATTGTTTTAATTGTGTTTTTTGAATAACTGATCCCTTGTCTATTTATAGAGTTACAAGAGAGACTCCAAGTTGGTTTAGGATTGGTCTTCCTAATGGGTTTAGGTAATGAATTAGTTTCCAAATCCAATTAGGCAACCAATCTGATAGGATAACCAAATCCTACTAGTTTTCTAATCTCTAGGATTTCCTAATTCCAATTGAAACTTAAGACTTAATTAATTAATTAATTAATTCCACTTTGTTAATTACTTAATTAATCCTTAGGAATTAATTAAATAATTCCACTTTGTTAATTACTGAATTAACCCTTAGGAATAATTAACCAATTAATTAATTAAATCTACCTATTAAATTAACCCATTACAAAATTAATTGTACCACTAACGGATTAATTTTGGCACTACCATCCTACACCAGAATTGCTTCCGGAACAACTTAATTAAATTATATTCATTAATCTCCCCACATCAAAGATATAGTGCTCGTTAATTAAAATTAATTTATTGATAAATTAATTAATTAACTTCTTTAATTCCGAGACTAGTACCACTCGACCTTTTTACTATACCGGATATAAGTCCACCGGCCGGGTTTAGTATAATAAACATTTCGAGCTCATCTTGGGAGCACCATCACCCCGGACGCACCGGTACATGGTTTCCTTTCGACAAGCAGCAGCACACCACGTAACTAAACGCGCGCACCCAACCCACTGAGACTATTGGCCACATTTGACCTCACCCATTGGCAGATCAAAGTACACTATGTCTAATCCTCATGCCCACTCGAGTCTAGGGATTTAGAGATAGAATACAAGGATCGATTTGTCTATTAAATCAGTACAAGACAAATCATTCCTAAGAGTCAAGTTCAATATGCCCCGGGCATATCTATATGATTCAATTAGTTTAGACAAACTAATTATCTGAATCACATAATAACATAGACCGACAGTTTGTCCAAAGCTGTCTCAGTTACGAACCTCATTTATATATTATGTCTTTCAACCAATGATGAGATCTACTGTGTCGCACCAGACACCTCATGATCTACATACATAATATAAATGGACATAAACATGCACAACAAAATATAATTGAAACACAAATCGATATATTAAACTGGGAAACTGTATAATACAAGCATAGCTTATGTATTCTACTCCAACAATTAAATTTATTGATTTACTGATAACTTAACTTAATAACCTTCTTCTCATCCGAGATTAGTACCATTCGACCTTATTACTATACAGACCAAATATCCACTGGCCAGGTTTAGTATAATAATCTTTTTGAACTCATCTCGATAGCACCATCATCCCGGTGCACCGGTATACAATTTTTCTTTTGACTAGAAACTACATATCAAGCAACTAAACACGTGTACCCAACCTACCGAGTATATAGGCCTCAATTGACCGCACTCTTTGACAGATTAAAATACACTATGATATTCCTCGTGCACGTCCCAGTTTGGGGATCAAGAGACAGAATACCATGTTTGAATTAACTACAAAAAATCAGTACAAGTTAATTCAATCATAAATGGTCCTGCTCAATATGCATCTTGCATATCCGTATGATTCAATCACTTTAGACAAACCAATTCCAGAAGCACACAATGAATTAAACCAACAGTATGTCCAAACAGTCTCAGTCACAAGCCTATTTATAGATCATAACTTTAACCAATGATGAGATCTACTGTGTCACACCAAACACCTCAGCATCTAATCATATGATATAAATGGACTTCATGTATAACACGAATAATTAACTAAAACATTTTCAATTGATATAAACTGGGAAATAATGTTAATACAAGAGAAGCTTTTCAGTATTCACACTAACAGGTAGAACTAACCGTGGGAGACTACCTAGACCGTGATGAGGATGAGGTCGACGATAGAGTTTTGGGCACTCTCAACGAGATTATAGAACGATTCACCCAGACCAACGAAGAGTAGAATTCGGTTATTGCCAATCTCCAAGAAAGGATGCTCAAGCTTCAAGAGAAAGTTGAGGCCTTGAGGGCACAAGTGGCTCGGGGCGGAGTTCAAGGTGGAGCTCTCACCACCTCCCGGATTGATATTCCAAAGTCGGAGGCTTATGGGGGAGCCTAGAAGGCTGAGGATATCGAGAACTTTCTAGACAGCCTAGAACGGTACTTCAAGGCCATTGGTGCGGTCACCGATACTTCCCAGCTCGACTACGCCCCACTCTACCTCAAGGATAAAGCTCTAGTATGGTAGAGAAGGAGAATAAGGATCGTAGACACCGGCGTCGAAGCCATCAGCACTTAGGACGTGTTCAAGACGGAATTGAAGAATTAGTTCCTTCCTGAGGATGCTGAAGATGAAGCTAGGGCCAAACTTTAGCGCTTGCAACACCAGGACGACCAAATTAGGGAATACGTCAAGGAGTTTTCAGAACTAATGCTGGAGATCCCTGACTTATCACCTAAGGAGACTCTATTCACTTTCATGGATGTCTTTAAGAAATGGGCCAAAACTTGAGTTACAACGGAGGGACGTGAAGAACGTGACTCAAGCCATGAACGTAGCTGAGTCCTTGATCGAATTCCAGAAGAATGACGGGGCAAGCCGAAGGACAAGCCTAAGAAGTTCTCCGGAAAAAGTGGGAAAGTCTTACTCCAAGCTCGAGATGGCCAAGTGACGTGCTCTTGTCGTTGTATAAGTTTAGGCGAACACTTCAAAATAAATTTATAAATAAACAAAACAAAAATACTAAAACTATAGTACTCAAGGTTTCGTTACCATACGAATGTTGTCTTGCTTGATAAGAGTGTTGGGTTTGAGTCCTTACTTACTAAGGTTCTAGTAGTTTTTAGCGTAAAAATCTAACAAAAACAAAGGGGTATATGAGTAATTTTAAGTAAATATGCAATAAATAAAAATAAAATAAAAAGATAACAAGTGGATAAAAGGCGGGAAAATCACACCACGACTAGATCAAGGGAGCTATTGTAAATGGAAATCAAGCAACTCACTAATCAAATGGATAATACCTCTCTTTACCTTTCTATGAGGACCAAAATAGCCAATAATAGAATAGGATCGTCAATCGTACCTACTATCAATCCTCTACACCAAATACACAAGAAAAATTGGAGACATGAACTTTTAATCACAAATAGTATAGAATCAACTAAGTTTGCAACACAAGAAATCTCAATTGACTACACCAAATGCTCAAACAAGTTTAGATCTACAATTACTCCCTTAAATGGAGTAGATTTAACATATATTCCACTAACAAGGTAAAATCCACATGAAAAGATAATGAATTAATTCAATTGCAAGAAACCCATTTAACAATATTCATGAATAACCATAGATGAGTTCAAACCTAACATGGAAATGATAATTGCATAATGAAAAGATTTGATTCATAAGAGAAGGTGAAGTCTTTCTCAATATAGGAAAGAAGAAATCCACAAATCTCTTAAACTCCATCTATAGAATGCACTTCTTTACATTGAATCATTAGATTTTGTCTATATCCCATGGAAATCCATGACTCCCCATTAATTAGAAGGGTAGATTTCCCTATAACCTACTTAGAACATAGTTGTTTTAAGAGAATTCACAGTGTGTGTGTGTATGAAGAAAGGTGAGAAAGTGTGTGTTTATTTCTCCATAAGCTAATACTCTAAAACTAAGAAAAATCTACTAAGGTGTAATAGTATATGTCTCTACAAGGGGCCTTGGTAATTAAGAAAGGTTCCAAAGGGCTAAAATTGGAATTACATAAATTAAATCACGCCAAGGGTAATTTTGGATTTTCATCAGCGATTTCCGGGCAAAGACAAGGCGGTGGTGCCATGATGACGCCGAGGTCCGCGACAAACAGGCGCTAGCGCCCAGTGGACGCCGATCTCGAACTTCTTCTTTTTTTTGTGCACTTTCCAAAGTCTTCTCTTTAAACTTCAATTCTGCATGTTTTCTTCCTTTTTCCTTCAAAAGTCTTTAAGTTTCTTCAAGAATCTTTGAGATGCCTCCTTACTACAAAATCATGCAAATCCAACTATAAATGCATTGAAAGCTCATAAAAGGTCATAATCATTGAAATTTAACTAAAAGTAAGCTAAATGTGCATGATTTTGGGTCATAAAAAGGTATATTTTGGAGTCACATCACTAAGCCATCTAGTAGTAAATACAATTTGAATGGATACAAGCCTAAGAAATTTGAGGTTGTTTCTTGTGCCATGGTTCTCACTCAGTACGAGATTGCCAGTCTCGTTCCAAACTTGCGGTGTTGGTTAAGGAATCCAACCAAGATGATGAGAGGAGCGTCACTTGCATCAAACGGTTGGATGCTATTCAAGCAAAACTGGACAGTAAACAAAAGGGCCGCATGTTTGTTGAGGCAATTTTTTTCAACCGGTCTTGTTGGGCACTTGTAGATACAAGGGCCGAGTGCAACTATGTCAACGATGTCCTAGCCAGTGAGCTAGAAATTTCTTGGGAACCCAGTAACGAAAGGTTTAAGAGAGTAAATAGGGCCTGAACCACTGTCGTTGGCGAGGTAAAGGATGTACCGGTCTAGATCAGGTCGTGGAATGACCGTGCCTCATTTTTTGTTGCACCTTTGGGCAAATACGGTGTGTTTTGGGCATGAGCTTTATTGACGGTCTTCGGCCTTTTATGGTAACCAAGGATGATACCATGGTCGTGTTGCAAGGTAAAGGCCCTTGTGTTCTCCAAATGCACTGGGAGGTGGAGTTGAGTGCTAAACAGCTCAACTAGGGCCTGAAGCAAGGAGAGCAAATGTTTGCAGCCTTGGTGTTTAAGGAGGAGCAGTCGACCGAGCCAACATCAATAACGGAGCCTGTTTCCCCAGCTCTTCGCGCCGTGCTTGAGGAATTTCAGGACGTAATGCCTGAAGATCTACCGAAGAAGTTACCCCTAGAAGAGAGATAGACCATGCCATTAAGTTGGTCGATGGGGTAAAACCCGTAGCTAAAGCACCGTACCAAATATCCCCTAGTGAGTTGCGAGAGTTAAAACTCAACTAAGGGAGCTGCTGGAGGCCGAGTTCATACGGCCTTTCAAAAGTCCATATAGTACACCGGCCTTATTTCAGCATAAGAAGGATGAGACGTTGAGGATGTGTATCGACTATCGGGTATTGAACAAACTGATGGTAAAAAACAAATACCCTATTCCTCTGATAGTTGACTTGTTCGACTGTTTGGTGAATGCAAGGGTCTTTTCCAACTTGATGAAGGGGTACTATCAGGTTAGAATAGCCCCAGGGGACGAGTCAAAAATGACCTGTATCACACGATATGGGTCTTACGAATTTCTGGTAATGTCGTTCAGCCTGACTAATGCACCAAATACTTTTTGCACCCTTATGCAATGGGTGTTGGCCGACTTTATCAACCGTTTTGTGGTGGTCTAATTAGATTTCATTGCCATCTATAGTGAGACCATGGAAGAGCACGTAGGTTATCTCTGTGCCGTTTTTAAGGCCTTAAGGGAGAATAAGTTGTACGCTAAGGAAGAGAAGTGCTCGTTCGGGCTGAAAGAAATCTCCTTTTTGGGTTACATTATTGGGGGAGGCCAGATTCGCATGGATCCGGCTAAGGTTTGAGCCATTGTCGAGTGGGAGGCACCAACCAAAGCAACTGAGCTTCGGTCTTTTCTTGGGCTCGTTAATTATTGTCGGTAGTTCATAGAGAGATACTCGGCCATTGCAGCCCCTTTAACGGACCTGCACAAGAAATGGACGGGATGGTGCTGGACCCGAAAGCAGCAAACGGCCTTTAAAGCTTTGAAGACGTGGTGACAAAGGAATCGGTACTGGCTCTTCTAAATTTTTATAAGCCATTCAAGGTATGTACCGATGCGTCTAATTTTGTTATCGGTGCTGTGATTATGCAGGACGTTGACCCCATCACGTACGACAGCTAGAAGTTAGGTGATACGACGATAGCCAACCCATGATAAAGAGATGATTGCCGTAGTGCATTGCCCCATAATTTGGGAGCACTATTTGAAGGTAGTAAACCCGTTCAAGGTGAAGACGGACAATCGGGCGGTGAGCTTCATTCAGAGCTAGCAGAAGCTGTCAAGCAAGCAGACGCGATGGCTAGACTTTCTAGCCAAATTCAAGTTCGAGCTGGAGTATAGCCTGGGGAAAACCAATCACGTTGCGAATGCATTAAGCGCAAGAATATATTGGCTGCCATAATTAGCTCACCCGAGGGTCAGAGTTTGGAACGTATCAAGACAGGACTGGAACATGATCGGCGGGCTCATGCCTATAGAGCTTGCCAAAAAGGAAAAGACGACCCTGTTTTGGCTCAAGGACAGCGCCTTGTATGCCAAAGGGAACCAATTGTATGCGTCGACATGGGAAAACTTGAGGCGGTATATCTTGAAAGAGTGTCATGATTCCTGTTATGTCGGTCACCCAGGTACGCACTGTACTTTAGCTTGGTTGCAAAAACGTTTCTACTGGCCTAGGATGAGGGAGGACGTAGAGGCATATGTGTGGATGCTTGGTTTGCCTACATGACAAGACCGAGCAGGATTTCCCACTTGGTCTTCTTCAACTGTTGCCTGTACCGGAGTGAATATGGGAAGACGTCTCCAATGAGTTCATAGTTAGCTTGCCTGTCTCAAACGGATGCACTAACATTTTGGTGATTGTGGACAGACTATCAAAGTATGCAGTGTTTATTCCTGCTCCAAAGGAATGCACAACAGAGACGATGGCCAAGCTTTTTATGAAACATGTGGTGAAGTATTGGGGGTTGCCAACTTCAATTGTGAGTGACCGGGACTCACAGTTCACATGACGGTTGTGGCAGGAGTTGTTCCGGCTATTAGGCATTGAACTGAAGATGTCCACATGCACAGACAGATGGCCAGATGGAATGGGTCAATAGTGTGCTAGAGGTGTACCCTAGACACTATGTTGCAGCCAACTAAATGGATTGGGCACAATTGCTGGACGTTACCCGATTCGCTACAACCTGATGAGAAACGAGAGTACCAAAAAGAGTCCATTCAAAATTGTCTTGGGATTTCAGCCAACAATGCCCAAAGACATTGTTAGAGGTTACACGGAGAGCAGTCCATCGGCTTACCGGTTCGTTACGCTCCAAGTATAGCGGAGCTATATCGGTTCATTAAGGATTAGCTGGAATGAACTGATATAGCTCCGCTATACTAGGAGCGCTCGACCATAGTTTGCAAACTCACGATCCGGATAGTAAGATCGGACGATCCTACGATCCAAAAGCACAAAATCGCTTCAGGATCTTTGGGGATCGAGTTTATAGGTGGGATCGTAGTGAGATTAGACAGAATCGTATGGGATAGTGGGATCGGACCGATTTCAAGAGTTTGTACGATCCATAGGAAAAATTTGATGAAGTGTTTAGCGGGGCGCGGGACCACGTCAAAAATAACTAGCACCATATCCAGAAACATCTACATCCATTCATGTGAATTTAAACTGATTTTTTCTCACAAAAATAGTCCACCAAGTCACAGACAACTAGCACCACATCCAAAAACGTCTACATCCATGCATGTGAATTTAAGCTGATTTTTTTCACAAATACAGTCCACCACGTCTTAGAACACTAGCACCACATCAAAAACAACTAGCACCACGTTCAGAAATGTCTACATCCATTCGTGTGAATATAAACTGATTTTTTTCACAAAGACAGCCCACCACATCACATAACAACTAGCACGACGTCCAGAAACGTCTACATCCATGCATGTGAATGTAAGCTGATTTTTTCACAAAGACTATCCACCACGTCTCAGAATACTAGCACCACGTCAAAAATAACTAGCACTACGTCCAGAAATGTCTACATCCATTCATGTGAATTCAAACTAATTTTTTTCACAAAAATAGCCCACAACGTCACAGAACAACTAGCACCATGTCCAGAAACGTCTACATCCATGCATGTGAATTTAAGCTGATTTTTTTCACAAATACAGTCCATCACATCTCAGAACACTAGCACCACGTCAAAAATAACTAACACCATGTCCAAAATATCTACATCCATGCGTGTGAATTTAAACTGATTTTTTTTACAAAGACAGTCCACCATGTCTCAGAACAACTAGCACTACGTCAAAAATAACTAGAACAATGTTCAGAAATGTCTACATCCATGCGTGTGAATTTAAACTGATTTTTTTTCACAAAGACAGTCAATCACGTCTCAGAACAACTAGCACCATGTCCAGAAACGTTTACATCAATGTGTGTGAATTTAAACTATTTTTTTCACAAATTTGAGGTAATACTTGGAGATATTGTTGTACAAATTGCGTTGTTTAAAATTGTTATTCTAATTGAGTGCCGAGCTATGCCCTCCCGAATAAATTAATTGGAATATAACTACTACCACCATGTCAAAAAATAACTACCACACCACGTATACATCCAAACATGTGAATTTTAGCTAATTTTTTCACAGAACATAGTCTACCACGTCTCACTGCTTCCAAAAAAACAAGCACCACGTCCAGCTACGCCCAGCTATGTCCCATAAATGAAATGAAAAATGGAATGACCTAATAGTGCACACCCCTACTTTTGTATTGGCAAGTAACTTGGTACTTGATAACTTTAAATCTTCAAGTGTTTGTTGAATCTTTTTATTTTGTTGAACATTATGAATTTAAAGTGATAATATTTTGTTCTCCATTTCTAG
The DNA here is from genome assembly GCA_030378225.1 of Knoxia roxburghii. Classification (NCBI taxonomy): domain Eukaryota; kingdom Viridiplantae; phylum Streptophyta; class Magnoliopsida; order Gentianales; family Rubiaceae; genus Knoxia; species Knoxia roxburghii. The sequence goes on along the minus strand of CM059420.1, from coordinate 33,424,022 downwards.
TACATTATGTAAGAAATGTGATTTGGAAAAGTATGTGTTTATGAAATATTTCATAAATTCATATTTTTTTTGCCTACATTTTAATACTTTTACGATCCTAATAATTCTATCCTACCGATCCAGGGACCGATCTGATCCTGTCATTACAAAACGATTCTGCATGGGATCTCGATCCTGAAACTATGCGCTCGACCAAGAGGATGAAGAAATGGGTCGACAAGTAACGAGCCGACCGAGAATTCCAGGAAGGAAACCAAGTGTTGGTTAAGCTATACCAACATAGGCGAGTTTGAGGACTAAATAAGGGACTCATACGTCAGTACGAGGGAATTTGTGAAGCCGTTTCACAAGGACGTGGTGAAGGAATTATCTGCCTGGACCCAATCGAAAATTTCGCTTTCATGCAATCCGAATCAGAAACCTTCTCATGAACCTAAATGCTCGTGCAATCTGATTCAAACCCTTTTGAAATACCATTGCACCGGATCTTGGTTTACCTTGTTCGAATTTGTCAAGCAACAAAATACAAAACTAAATTAAAGCGGAAGATTAGAATTGACCTTTGAAGCGTGTACTCGAGAATTATATTGTATTCCCAAAGACTTGCTTGGACATTGTGTGGGCAACAATCTATCGAACAAACTCAATCAACCCCGAAAAAATAGCAAAAAAACTAGCTTCTTGAAATGCTTGCCGCCGCGGGCACCGCCGTTTCTGACCACGCGCCGCCGAACGCATATCACTCGCCGCAGCGGAGAAATCTCATACTCCACAGAGTCCTCAAGATTTCCACCGCCGCCACTTGGAACTTATCTCAAAGGATTGAGCACTATTTCTCTCTCTATATTTTTGTCTTGACAACTTATGAGTTCTAGGGCTGATTATTGTGTTTTATATAGAGGGCTACAAGATATACCTCAAGTGGACTTGGGTTTGGCCTTCCTATTGGGTTTGTGTTTAACTCCAATCCTGTTCCTGGACTGATTCACAACCAACTGACACAAGAATTAATTAATTAATTCCACTTAGTCAATTAACCAACACATAAATAATCATACCACTAAAGGATTAATTATGAAACTACCTCCCAAACTAAATAATGCTTCCGGTTCCACTTAATTAATTATTCTTTATCTGCCCATATCAAAGATATAATGCTCGTCTATTTATTAGTTCACTGATAAATTAATTAATCAACTTCTTCTCATCCGAGATTAGTACCACTCGACTTTATTACTATACCGGACATAAGTCCACCGGCCGGGTTTAGTATAATAAACTTTACAAGCTCATCTCGAGGGCACCATCACCCCAGACGCACCGGTACATGGTTTCCTTTCGACTCACGACAGCACACAAAGTAACTAAACACGCACACCCAATCTACCGAGACTATAGGTCTTAAGCGTCTGACTCTTTGGCATATCAAAGTACACTTTGTTCAACCCTCATGCCTATCCTTGTCTAGGGATTAATAGACAGAATTCTAGGTTTGAATTAATTATGGCAGATCAGTACAAGTTAATTCAATCCCAATCGATTATGCTCAATATGCTCCAGGCATATCTATATGATTCAATCAGTATAGACAAACTAATTCCATAATCACACAATGACAAACTAATAGTATGTCAAAAACTGTCTTAGTCAAGAGCCTAGTTCATATACCATAACTTTAACCAACAATGAGATCTACTGTGTCAGACCCGACACCTCATCGTCTAGTCATATGATATAAAATGACTACATATGTAAATATGAAATAATTAACTAAAGCAATTTCAATTGATATATAAACCGAGAAATAGTGTTCATAAAAGCTAAACTTTCAGTATTCACACTAACACGTGGAAGACCCAGGACGAAGTGTTTCAACAAGAGCCCCAACTAGGATCAGGGAGTCTTTGGAGAAGGAGCCGGAGCAGATCCCTTCAAAACGCATCATTTATGGATAGAACAAGGCACCGGCTAAGAAGTACTTGGTTAAGTGAAAGGAACGACCGACGAGCGAGACCAGTTGGGAACCGGACGAGAAATTAAGTGGAGCAACTAGACTTGTGGTTGAGTTCGAGGAGCAAAAGCCATCATGGACGATGTCTCTTTCAAGTGAGCGAGAATGACACGACTAAATGTCACGACCCAAAATAGGGCCTAGTTGACATGCCACAAGTATGATTTCACAATCTCTAAATCATACCCGTAAGGCCTTCTTTTTTGAAATAAAATTTAAGATTTAGGGAGTAGCTAGACTAACTATGATAGCCTACCATTTATTTGTAGTTGTGCTGATACAACTGAGTAAATAAAAGAAAACACTTTGTTAAAACTCGGTGAGGAATTCTAGGAATTCGGTTCCGTTTTTAATTCAGAACACAATGTCTATATGAGCTCTACTATTTATCCTCATAGCTATCCATTTCAAAACTCCTAGTCTCATTGACACTTGAGCAATCTATAGGGGTTGCGATAAACGTCAGTACATCCATTGTCCAAATCAACAAAACATTTCATGGAAACATGAAGTATAAGTAAAGGAAAACAAAAGAAAACATATAAAACATACTTCCAATTTGATATGTAAAGTTGAGACAATAGCTATATACTTTATTTTAGTAACATGTGCATAGTTCAGGATACAAGCCCTCCGAACTTTGGGATACTTCTACCTTAGACCCTTCGGTCCATCTTTACTTTATCTCGGACCTTTCAGTCCATCTATAAAGCTTACTTAGGATTTTCTAATCCACTTGAAAAGCTTACTTTTGACTTTCCAGCCTCTTTTTCCATTTCCTTTGTGATCACTACTAAAATATCGTACATGCTTTTTGTCTCAAATTTTAACAGAAACATTTAAACATAAAACTCAACATGTTTTATGCATCATAAGAAAACATTTATTTCTCAAAGTTTTAGACAAGCATGCACTGCATTACGCACCTTATTCGGTACCTTTTTTCGGTACCTCCTGTTGTTCGGCTTCACCTGACATTATGTATGAATATCCTTAGGTTGGACATTTCATATCTAGGCTAACTATTCCTAGACTAACTATCCCAAAATAATTTTCTAAAGTTATTAACTCCTAACAGTTCCTCAGTACCATACGATTTTGAAAACATTAAGGAAAACCCTATCAATACTAGTTAAAAAAATCTAATTTTAGTCCCCAATATAAGATGGCAATTTTTTTCCTACAACTAGGGGTACAAATAGGATGGTACTAATAGGAGAATTTGTATACAAAACATCTCATTAAATGATGTTTCCCACCTACCCTCTTCTATACTCCCTTACGCGCCTCTTTTTTGTTTGCAAAACCCTCATTTTCACTTTCTTCTCTTTCTTCTTTTTGCAGCCATTTTTTTGCCTTGTAAATTGTCCCACATTTATGATTTTGTTTGCTCCTATTTTCCAGATTTCTCTACTCTACATTTTCCAGATTTATTCAGCTGCTCTGATGGAGAAGACTAAGGGATGCGTTGGATTTTGCAGAAGACTTCATGGGTTTGTCCCCTCTGTTTTTTTCATTTTCCGCTTCATTTTTCCCAATTTCTTGATGTGGTTAGTGTGTTCTTTTAAACTCGATTTAACTAATGATCCATCCATGCTATTGATTGTTTTCGATTTTCATTGTTGGTTTTCATTCAGAAGCGAGACAACAAGAAGAAGAATGGAAAAGAGCCCAGAACACGAAGACGAAGACGAAGAATATCAGATCAACAGACTATAGATATCAGATCAAGAATATAAAAGAAATCATACAGTAGAATTAAAAAATACTTAACAAGGGAGATCAGATCAGGATTATATAGACATCAGATCAGCGAATACTTGACATCAGATCAACAGACTATAGATATCAGATCAAGAATATAAAAGAAATCATACAGTAGAATTAAAACATACTTATGCTCCTATTGTATATTGATCTGATGTCAAGTATTCGCTGATCTGATCTCCCTTATTAAGTATGTTTTAATTCTACTGTATGATTTCTTTTATATTCTTGATCTGATATCTATAGTCTATTGATCTGATGTCAAGTATTCGCTGATCTGATGTCTATATAATCCTGATCTGATCTCCCTTATTAAGTATGTTGTAATGCTACTGTATGATTTCTTTTATATTCTTGATCTGATATCTATAGTCTGTTGATCTGATGTCAAGTATTCGCTGATCTGATGTCTATATAATCCTGATATGATCTCCTTGTTAAGTATGTTTTAATTCTATTCTATGATTTCTTTTATATTCTTGATCTGATATCTATAGTCTGTTGATCTGATGTCAAGTATTCGCTGATCTGATGTCTATATAATCCTGATCTGATCTCCCTTGTTAAGTATGTTTTAATTATACTGTATGATTTCTTTTATATTCTTGATCTGATATCTATAGTCTTTTGATCTGATGTCAAGTATTCGCTGATCTGATGTCTATATAATCCTGATCTGATCTCCCTTGTTAACCAAGTTCACATTTACCATCAACTTTGGACATTTACCATCAACTTTGGACATTTACCATCAACTTTGGACATATTCCATCAAACAAAATTCCTGATCTGATGTCAAGTATTCGCTGATCTGATGTCTATATAATCCTGATATGATCTCCTTGTTAAGTATGTTTTAATTCTATTCTATGATTTCTTTTATATTCTTGATCTGATATCTATAGTCTGTTGATCTGATGTCAAGTATTCGCTGATCTGATGTCTATATAATCCTGATCTGATCTCCCTTGTTAAGTATGTTTTAATTCTACTGTATGATTTCTTTTATATTCTTGATCTGATATCTATAGTCTTTTGATATGATATCAAGTATTCGCTGATCTGATGTCTATATAATCCTGATCTGATCTCCCTTATTAAGTATGTTTTATTTCTACTGTATGATTTGTTTTATATTCTTGGTCTGATATCTATAGTCTTTTGATCTGATGTCAAGTATTCGCTGATCTGATGTCTATATAATCCTGATCTGATCTCCCTTGTTAACCAAGTTCACATTTACCATCACCAAGTTCACATTTACTATCAACTTTGGACATTTACCATCAACTTTGGACATTTACCATCACTAAGTTCACATTTACCATCAACTTTGGACATTTACCATCAACTTTGGACATATTCCATCAAACAAAAATCAACCTTTCTTAAGGAATCAGAGGGCGGTGTGAGTGAAAACAGTAGTATCAGTACGTATAATTAAAGCCTCAAAAGAAAAAAGTTGGCTCCAAAAAGGACCATGTTTTCTTCTTCTCCTTCGTCTTCGTGTTCTGGGCTCTTTTCCATTCTTCTTCTTGATTTTGTACCACATTGTATGCAGAAGAAGCAACATAAACAAACCAAAAAAAAAAAAAAAAAAGGTAATAGTAGAGAATATCAAGATAAAGTTCTTGTTTCTCCAGAGACTGCCACCACCATTTCTTCTATTCTTTTCCCCTGCAGGCTCGGACAAAAGCCATCATCTGGGCTCTCTGTACCAGCTCTGGATATGGGCAAGAACCAACCTCGAAGCAGCTAAAGAATGGCCAAGCTTTGTGACGGGAACCCATTTCTCTTCTTCTATTTCGCGACGTCCTCCATGGCGACCACCACGGCCCCGACCACCGCGTTCACGTTCACCTCCTCCTCGGCCTCTAAAGCCTCTGCCAACGACGTCTTTGGTTTTCTTGAAATGGAGAGCATCAATTTTGCTTATTCAATCAAAAATGAGAATGAAAAGTCGTATTTCGTGTCCATTTTATGAGGATCGATGAAAATTTAAATTTGTTCAATTTCCCACACAAAATGAAATCATTACTCTTGTCTTTGAAAGTATAGGGATTTCAAATGCAGCTGCAACAGTTTGTAGGGTTCTTTTATTATTTTGAGGGAGCGTGACTACACTTGCTTCTTTATTTAATTTACTGTTTTACATTTTGATTTAATTTTTACTAGGAGTACTAAATAAATTAGTACTCCTAGTTTGTACTATATAAGTATTGATATCAGATACCCCTTTTCCAATTTACCCTAAAAATTTCACCCCTTTTGGACATAAAGAGTGGCAAAAATTGACCCGGAAAGTTGGCTGTTCTGTCAACGGAAAGAACAGTATTCATGGAGATTTACTGCTGATATTTAAAAGAATTTGACATCAAAAATCCAAAAATAAATTTTCGTAAACTTCATTTTCGACCATTCTGGAAATTTTCATAATTTTTATAACTAGTATTGGTCCAAACTAAAATTTACAAATCGGAGTCCCACAGATCTCCCAGCACCAACTAGTCCCCACTTAACCTCAATTAAATCTCCACACACACCTCCAAAATTCGTGAAACTAACCCAAGACATGTAAAACTCAACTAAGATCATTGGGTTTAAAAATCAGAATTTTTGGACTTATGGTTAAATAGAAAACATTTTCATAACAGTGAGGTTCCCCAAACACAGAAACAGTAGCAGTCAGAATTTCAACAATTTATTTCTCAGAATCTGTCCATCCTTAAATCCCGAAATTTTCGCCCAATGTACCTTCTCGTATTTAATGCCTCCTGGAAAAATTTGGGAATTTTTAAATATTTCTATCAATCCCTATAATTTATACAAAACCCACTGCCCCTGACTGATTTCTGACCAGGATTTAGCAACATAAAACATTTTTAACTACCCACCCAAAAGATAAAAAATTATAAAAATCGGCCACAATAACTATACAACATGATCTAATTCATATAAAAAAAATCATAATTTTCCATGCTTCCTAGACTCAAAAACCCTAATATTTTATTTAATCCAAATTCTGAAACTAGTTCCAAAGAATTTACCTTTACAGTTGATGGTTTCCTTTGGAAGATTGATTCCCATCTCTCCTCACATATGGTCTTCTTAAGTCGAAACCCTGTTGATTGTGAGGTTTCAGGGAATGATCAGGGGTTTTAATAGACGATATCACAATCCCCTACTCTCACTAAGATTCTTTCTCACTCACGTTTCTACAGCACACTTACCTCTCCTACTCCTATCCAACTTCTACTTTTCTTTTTCTTTTAAACTATTGTCTGCTTATTTAATATAATAAATAAAATAAAATAAACAAGGAAGACACGGGTATCACATAGACGACTCTCACACTCTCCTACTAATATTGTGAAAAATAATAACTGAAAAATCATACTCCTAACAAAATTCTAACTAAATCCTTTTATTTTAATTAATTAATTATTTATTTTTATATTTTAAATTATTTATTGAATAATTTCCGGGTTGAAAAATCCGGGTATTACATCCCCTTCCTAATAAGAAGTTTCGTCCCGAAACTTGATGGTACTAGCCCCTAAATTATTTCTCGGTGTTTGACTAGTGCTTCATCCTCTGCTACTTAGAGCAACTCCAACCACGTACTCCAATTTACAGTACAGTCAACTCTAAAATCCAGTATCTACAGTATTTTACAGTACATTCACTCCAACCCAACAACTCTATTTTACAGTAATAATAATATTTTATTCACAAGTATTTGTATTTTTTATTATTATATCACTATAATTTTTTTACTCATTCACATTATATTTTTGAAGAAAAATATCTATATCGGCAAATTTAGTGATTTAATCTTAAATTATATTTTAAAATAATTAATATTAATTAATAATAAAATAATTTGTATAAAATTAAGTATAATAATAATAATGAACATATGAATTGTATTGATTTAGTTTTATAACGAAATAAAATAGGTAAAACGTACAACATAACTTATTTCTTAGTTCGATAAGTAAGCACGACGTGCCCATAAATGATCTATTAAGTCATTTCTTAACTCAAAGTGTGCATTTTTGTCCTTGACTTGTCTGTACCGAGTGAGAAATTGATCAAATCGATTATTACCATTTGGTATCATTTGCACATCAGGCGTTGGAGCTTCGTTTGCATCTCTTATAGGTGCATTCAGATCTCGTTCATCTTCCACTATCATATTGTGCATGATAATGCACGCAATCATGATATCATGCAACACCTTCTTATCCCAAATTCGTGCCGGATTTGCAACAATAGCAAATTTAGATTGTAGGACCCCAAAAGCACGCTCCACATCTTTTCTACATGCCTCATGTCTTTCTGCAAAGTACTTATGATTTTCTTGATATGGATTACGAATTGTTTGAACAATTGTAGACCATTTTGGATAAATGCCATCAGCCAAATAGTATCCCATATGATACTCTTTTCCATTAATGACATAATGAGCAGTAGGAGCAATCCCTTGAGCCATGTTATAAAGTAAAGGAGATGACTCCAACACATTGATATCATTATTAGAACCGGGCATACCAAAATAAGCGTGCCATATCCATAAATCATAATCGGCAATAGCTTCAAGAATTATTGTTGGAGATCCCGAACGTCCAGTATATTGTCCTGCCCAAGCTGTCGGACATTTGTTCCACTTCCAATGCATACAATCAAGACTACCTAACATTCCTGGAAAACCACGTTGCTCGTTTACATAAAGAAGTCTTGCAATATCATTCTCATTTGGCAATCGGAGATATTGCGTTGAAAAGACCTCAATAACAGAACGACAGAATCTCTTCAAGCATTCCATTGCTGTTGATTCACCGATTTTAATATATTCATCTGTTAGATCTCCTGGGATACCAAATGCTAACATTCGGAATACGGCTGTTGCTTTTTGTAGCGTTGATAATCCACGCTTGCCTAGACCATCTCTTCGTTGTTCAAAATAATTATCATGATTTTTAACAGCAGTAATAATACGAAGAAACAAACTTCTGGACATGCGAAATCTTCGGCGAAACTCAACGTCACCATACAATGGATTTTGAGAGAAATAATCACGTACTAAATTAAGATGCGCACCTTCACGATCACGATTTATCACTCTGTGCCCTCGAACTGATCCACCACTAATCCTTTGGGTATTTTCTTGCTCAAGAATACGCGCAATTTCTGCATTATTTGCTTGCATCGTCTGAAGTATGAGCATTTGTTGTAACTCCAATCTACGAATTTCTTGTTCGAACTCTTCCGAACTTGACGAACTCGATGAAGATTGAGGTGGTGAACTGTCTTGAGAATTGATATTAGAAGGGTTGCCAATATCATAATTCATGATTGCAAAAAAAAAGAAAGAATTGAAATGAGAAATTTGGTATGGATTCGAGTTTGCATTGCTTGACATTTATGTAGAAATTTCGAATCTTCACTGTAGCACCCGTGAATTCTATTGTATGATTTCTGAATGATTCTTGATCTGATATCTATAGTATGTTGATATGATAGAAAAAAAGTAAAAGAAAGAATTGCACCCGTGAATTTCGAATCTTTACTGTAGCACCCGTGAATTCTTTTAAATTCTTGGTCTGATGTCTATATTTAGTTGATCTGATGTCAAGTATTAGTTGATCTGATGTCTAGTATCAGTTGATCTGATGTCTAGTATTCGCTGATCTGATCTCCCTTGTTAAAACTTACTTATTTCCATTTCTTTCATTTTAGTTTTTTCACAACTACATCAGATCAGCGTATACTTGACATCAGATCAACTGACTATAGATATCAGATCAAGAATTTAAAAGAAATCATACAGCAGAACTAAAACATACTCAACAAGGGCGATCAGATCAGGATTATATAGACATCAGATCAGCGTATACTTGACATCAGATCAAAAGACTATAGACATCAGATCAAGAATTTAAATTCACGGGTTCATTTCTCTCTTTTACTTTTTATCTATCATTCCCGTGATCCGGCATTTTTGAGACATTTGGTGCAGAAAAGATTCCGCTGCTATGAAAAGATTACTTTTTATACATCTATATTACATAAGCAATAATTCACGTTTATAAATATGAAATGTTTCACGCATAAACACTCACCCACTGTTTTACATAAGCATTCTATTTCTTCAAAGAAAAGCACATCATCCTGTTTCACACATAAACACTCAGCCACGAAATAATCATGTCTTCTTCAAAGAAAAGCACAGCATCACGAGCTGGCAACTACAACCCAATGGAAGATTTAAATCTTTGCACAGCGTATATGCAAATTTCGCAAGATCCTGCTGTTGGAAGATATCAAAGTGGTGATAATTTTTGGAAACGAGTAGACAGAACTTACCATGAGATCAAAGCCAAAGATTGGGAGAATCGTAGTACGAGGTCATTGCAATCACGATGGCAATCTATTGAGAAAGCAGTACGAAAATTATTAGCATGCATGAAACAAATCGAGCGCCTACATCCAAGTGGCATATCACCATTAGATGCGGTAAGTACATAACAAAATGTTATGTTAAAATTTTTATATATTTTGTATTCGTCGAATTAATTCTATATGTATATTTCTTGTAGATGAATAGAGCAAAATTGATGATGATGGAGGATTCTGATTTTAAAAATGGGTTTAAGTTCGATCATGTTTGGGACACTCTCAAGGACTATGAAAAATTCAATGATGATGTGCAAATAGCAAGACAGAATTACCAAAGCCAAGATTCGGAGTACAATATATTTGAATCAGATTATCCGACTCCTCCGGAAACACGTTTACCAGAATCACCGGGACTTTCAGGGTTTTCTCTTAATTTATCTAGTCCTGATGCAGGCGGCTCTCCATCCGAAAGACCTATTGGAATGAAGAAGGCTAAATCAAAAAGAAAAGTTGATGAATCAAATACGTCTCGTTTAAATGATCTTACACAACATAATATGAATCTTATAGAGATGTTCAAGAAAGCACAAGAAAGTACACACGAAATGAAGGAAGAGAGGAGGCTTAGGCACATAAATAAGATGGAGATGAAGAAAAAAAAGATGGAGATGGAGATGGAGATAGAGAAACAAAAGATGGAGATGGAGAACCGGAAATTGAATTTTGCAATTATGTCTCAAGACCCAAATCAAATTGCAGATCCTGCTCGCCGTGCTTATATTATAGACTGTCAAACCAACATTATTAATGCAAGAGCAAGTCAAGATTCATATTCATCAAATGTTATATTTGGAGTTGACTTTAATAACATTGGTGGGAGTGGAAGCGGGCTATATGATGACAATAATAAATTTTAATGTATTTAGTTCTATTGTATGATTTCTGCCATATTTTTGATATGATATATATAGTCAGTTGATCTGATGTCAAGTATACGTTGATCTGATGTCTATACAATCCTGATCTGATCTCCCTTGTTAAGTATGTTTTAGTTCTGCTGTATGATTTCTTTTAAATTCTTGATCTGATATCTATAGTCAGTTGATCTGATGTCAAGTATACGCTGATCTGATGTCCATATAATCCTGATCTGATCTCCCTTGTTAAGTATGTTTTAGTTCTGCTGTATGATTTCTTTTAAATTCTTGATCTGATATCTATAGTCAGTTGATCTGATGTCAAGTATACGCTGATCTGATGTCTATATAATCCTGATCTGATCTCCCTTGTTAAGTTTTTAAAAAAAAAGATAAAAGAAAATATAGTGGTGAAAAAAATATTAAAAAAATAAAACAACCCCACTTCTACAGGGATACAGGCTTCTTCTTCGTACGCTACATTTACCGTCCCTCTCTCCTCCCCCAATTTTACAGTACCATTTGCAGTATGCGTTGGAGCCGCTTCGTACGCCAAAATAGAGTAAAACGCTATTTTACAGTACGCGTTGGAGATGCTCTTAAAGCCTCTCTTTTGGCATGATAAGACCATTATGTATATGTACGATTGTTATGCGTCATCTTTTTTTTTATTATTATTCTAAGATATAATTCTCAATTCTTAGGGGGCAAAAGAAGAAAAAAAAATTCTTATTTAGACTCATTCATCTTCTTGTAGTTTATGGTTTAGGCTCCCTTTTCTTTCTCTCTCTCTCTTCCCCTCACCCATTTCTCTCTTTCCCATCCCATTTCTCTCTTTCTCACCCCCCCCCCCCCCCCGCTACACCACCCATTTCTCTCTCTCTCTCTCTCTCTCCCCCCACCCATTTCTCTTCTCGTTACACCACCTCCCCGCCGGTTCTTCTTCTTCGTCGGTGGCGTGAATCAGCAAGTGCGACAAGTGTTGTAGCGCGGTGCTACGAGGTGCATAGGGTGTGGATCGTTCGCCGATCTTGTGGAGTACGAAAGGGTTCTGAAGGTTTTCTTCCTGCCGGTGAAGAGTTGGCCGGGCAAAGAGCCCGTGTTTCACTGCGACAACTGCAACCTCTTCTTCCCTGAGTCGCTCGCTCCTCCTTCTCCGCCGCCGTTGGAGGGTTCTGAACTACTTATGTAAACTGAGGGTTATGAACTATTTATGTAAACTGAGGTTCTGAACTACTTATGTAAACTGAGGGTGCTGAACTACTTATGTAAACTGAGGGTGCTGAACTACTTATGTAAACTGAGGGTGCTGAATTTAAACTATTTTATGTGAATTTATGTGAATTTAAACTATTTTTTTCACAAACACAACCCACCAGGTCTAAGACATTTAGAACCACGTCCATAAACGTCTACATCCGTTCATGTGAATTTAAACTGATCTTTTTTTACAAAAATAGTGCACCACGTCTCATAACACTAGCACCACGTCCAGAAACGTCTACATCCATTCGTGTGAATTTAAGCTATTTTTTTCACAAAGACAACCCACCACGTCAAAGACGACTAGAATCACGTCCATAAACGTCTACATCCATTCATGTGAATTTAAACTGATTTTTTTTTTCACAAAGACAGTCCACCACGTCTCATAACACTAGCACCACGTCCAGAAACGTCTACATCCATTTATGTGAATTTAAACTATTTTTTTCACAAACACAACCCACCACGTCGAAGAAATTTAGAACCACGTCCATAAATGTCTACATCCGTTCATGTGAATTTAAACTGATTTTTTATTTTTTACAAAGACAGTGCACCACGTCTCATAACACTAGCACCACGTCAAAAATAACTAGCACCACGTCCAGAAACGTCTACATCCATTCGTGTGAATTTAAGCTATTTTTTTCACAAAGACAACCCACCACGTCAAAGACGACTAGAACCACGTCCATAAACATCTACATCCATTCATGAGAATTTAAACTGATTTTTTTTTTCACAAAGACAGTCCACCACGTCTCATAACACCATCACCACGTCAAAAATAACTAGCACCACGTCCAGAAACGTCTACATCCATTCGTGTGAATTTAAGCTATTTTTTTCACAAAGACAACCCACCACGTCAAAGACGACTAGAACCACGTCCATAAACATCTACATCCATTCATGAGAATTTAAACTGATTTTTTTTTTCACAAAGACAGTCCACCACGTCTCATAACACCATCACCACGTCAAAAATAACTAGCACCACGTCCAGAAACGTCTACATCCATTCATGTGAATTTAAGCTATTTTTTTCACAAAGACAACCCACCACGTCAAAGACAACTAGAACCACGTCCATAAACGTCTACATCCATTCATGTGAATTTAAACTGTTTTTTTTTTCACAAAGACAGTCCACCACGTCTCATAACACTAGCACCATGTCCAGAAATGTCTACATCCATTCATGTGAATTTAAACTATTTTTTTCACAAACAAAACCCACCACGTCAAAGACATTTAGAACCACGTCCATAAACGTCTACATCCGTTCATGTGAATTTAAACTGATTTTTTTTTACAAAGACAGTGCACCACGTCTCATAACACTAGCACCACGTCAAAAATAACTAGCACCACGTCCAGAAACGTCTACATCCATTCGTGTGAATTTAAGCTATTTTTTTCACAAAGACAACCCACCACGTTAGTTTACATAAGTAGTTCAGCACCCTTAGTTTACATAAGTAGTTCAGAACCTCAGTTTACATAAATAGTTCAGCATCCTCAATTTACATAAGTAGTTCAGCACCCTCAGTTTACATAAGTAGTTAAGAACCTCAGTTTACATAAGTAGTTCAGAACCCTCAGTTTACATAAGTAGCTCAGAACCCTCAGTTTACATAAGTAGCTCAAAACCCTCAGTTTACATAAGTATTTCAGCACCCTCAGTTTACATAAGTAGTTCAGAACCTCAGTTTACATAACGAGTTTACATAAGTACACATTCGAGTTTACATAAGCTAGGGACCATGGGGGATCTTTTAGTGGTGAGAACTGACCCAAATCTTGGCCGGAAAGGGATGAATCGGTGGCGAACGGTTTGCGGGAAAAGGAGATTCGCGGAGAGAGAAAACAGACATGAAATAGAGAAACGAAGACATGGTTTTGTTCTATGGAGTGTGGGGAACATTTTCATGGGTTAGGACGGCCGAGAATGGTCGCCAGTTGGCCAGAACGGGGGCGGCCGTGAAGAACCGACGGGGAGGTGGTGTAGCGAGAAGAGAAATGAGTGGGGGAAGATATATATATATATATATATAGAGAGAGAGAGAGAGAGAGAGAGAGAAATGGGTGGTGTAGCAAGGGGTGGGAAAGAGAGAAATGGGTGGGGGGAAGAGAGAGAGAGAGAGAGAAGGGGGAGTTATACTACTAGGAGTAAACCGTCTGGTTTACTCCTAGGAGTATAATATACGAACTGTGGAAAGTGGTCACATAGTGTCGGCTCATTATTTATTATATAATAGAATTTCATAAGCAAACCAAGTCATTTAGTTTTAAATTATAAACTATCTCTAGAATTTCATATGGTTTTGCAAGATACCGATCTAGATTCTCACAATTCTTATATCTACTTTGTATTGAAGAAAATATTGACAACTATTTCGTATCCTATTTACAATTTATATAGTTTTACTTTAAATCAATCCGACTATTTGACATTATTTTATTAATTTGACATGTTTTTATATCACTAGCATCTCATTTATTTTCATCAATTTGGACATAGTGAGGAGGGCAATTTATATAGTACTACTATAGTAGTACAATACAATTGTACTCCTACTAGTTTTTGTACTACTTTTTTAATCTTGTGGATTATAGCTATAATTGTTGACTTTTTGACCAGCAGCAGACCCACGCGCTCGTATCTAGTGGTGAGTGCACTTGCTTTACAATTGAAATACTACTATTGCACGGATTTTCATTTTTTGTCATTTTTTAATTAATCATCCAATTTCTCTTCTGTTTTTGGCCTTTAATTTTTTTTCAATTTTTATTTTGAAAATAAATTTTATTTATTTATTTTATTTCAAAATTAAAAAATAATTTTTTATAAAATAAAATATTTTTAATTAAAATTTTAAAATTATTTAATTAAGTTAAAATATGTGATTATATCAAAATTTTAATTTCATGATTTTTTTTTGGAAGTTTTGTATATATATAAAGTAAAAATTGATTATATCAGTCAAAACATGAGTTTATATAATGACTTCATGAAGTTTTATATGTATATGTATAGATATAAAAGAAAGATGATTATATCATTTGAGTCATGAGTTTATATCATGTAGAACATGAGTTTATATCATGTAGAATATGTGTTTATACAAATATATCAAGGGGTTATATCACGTGTACAATGGTTTCATGAAATTTTAAATATATATATGTATATATATATAAAGAGTAAAAATTTGATTATACATTGAAAAGTACGAGTTTATATCGAGTAGAACGTGAGTTTGTATCATGTAGAGCATTTGTTTATATATATCATGTGTAAAATGATTTTATGAAATTTTAAATGTATATCTATATATATATATATAGAGTAAAAATTTGATTATATCGTTGAAAAGTATGAGTTTATATCGAGTAGAATGTGAGTTTGTATCATGTAGAACATGTGTTTATATCAATATAACAAGGGGTTATATCATGTGTAAAATGGTTTCATGAAATTTTAAATGTATATGTATATATATATAAAGAGTAAAAATTTGATTATATCGTTGAAAAGTACGAGTTTATATAGAGTAGAACGTGAGTTTGTTTCATGTAGAGCATGTGTTTATATCAATATAACAAGTGGTCATATCATGTGTACAATGGTTTCATGAAGTTTTAAATGTATATGTATATATATATATATAAAGAGTAAAGATTTGATTATATTATTAAAAAATACGAGTTTATATCAAGTAGAACATAAGTTTATTTGATTATATTATTGAAAAATACGAGTTTATATCAAGTAGAACATAAGTTTATATCATGTAGAGTATGTGTTATTATCAATATAATATAGAGCATGTGTTTACATGAGTATATAATATTGTTTCAGTAGAGTTTATATCAACAAAAAAGAAGAGTTATATTATATACAATAGTATTTTATATCAACTAAATAAGATTTTTTTTTTTTTTTTGGTTACCATGGGGAAATCTAGAGCAAAAGCAAAATCATGTTGAATAACACATTTTCTCAACCTCTAATTGATGATCGTACGTGTTCAACCTTTCTCCCGAGGCCATGGAGAAAAAAACTTATTTTACATACACTACTGTAACTGAAATTGTGCACAAGTTGGGTTACTACAGCTGCTCATATATCCTATTGCTACTTGTTACATCTCATAGAAAATCAGAGAATATATTTAGCCGCCAAGAAAAAGATGCAGTCCTAATCTTGTACTCCACAAGAAGAGGAGCATTCACGATTCTTCCCTCTTCATTTAAAATGTTATAGGTTGATGCTGCATTCCCCTGTAACGTAAGATAGTTAGAAACTAAGAACTTGTCAAGATTAAGGTACACAATAAATTATCATTTCATCAAAGATATAGAGTCTCCAGGTTCAAAAATACCTTTTTTTTTTTTTTTTTCCACCGGGTCTTGATATTAGTCCACGTGGAAAGCACAAAACTTGTGTTAAAATGATATTAAAGCAAATAAATTGAACCCAGCCAAGTGCAAAACCCACAAACAAAAAATAGCAAAGGAAGTACACATATCGAGTCAGCTTCTAGTTTCATGCCAGTAGCTACTGGTTGAATATTCTTTTCGCCACCCAAAATTAAGATTTATGTTATCGGTCTCTTAGTTTGGAAGACATAACTCTCAGCATTGACCTCTGAGAATTTTTTAGGTATCCAAACATCAATAAATTTCTAATACCAAGCAAGCTACTCTCCTACTCAACTCCATTTACAATGAACCTTGTATCAGCATTGTCGACAGCAAGAAGAATGTCGATCTTCATTGATTTCTCCACAGACAGAACACGGAGTGTAGATATGGTCTCTCTCGGAGGTGGCAGGAATGAGATCGAGATGAGGGAGGGAGGCGAAGGGGGGATAGAGAGGAGAGGGAGGGAGGCGGCGAGAAGAGAGGAGAGATTGGAGGAGGCAAGAGGGTGGGGAGAGAGACGGGAGGGGAAGAGTGCAATTTTTGTTGGTTTCTGTTATGTTTTACACGCGCGTAAGTAAATGTCATCGGGGGAATGTAAAAACATTAGGACGGGTACAAAGCACTGTACTACTATACGAATTGAGTAAGGAATGCTAAGGTTTATTTTCATATCAGTTTGGTATCTATTTTTTGTGATAATCTTGTGTCTAGGTTGACAAATGTAGTAATTTTAGATGTTTTTTCCCTACTCATCAATTCAATTCTACTAACTTATTCATACCACGCATCAAAAGCATTCACTAAGATTTTAAACTCTACATTGATAGATTTCTTCTTTTTTTTCCTGCTATTTATAATATTCTTTTGATTGTTCTACGCCCTACTAACGTAACTCTATTAGTCTATTAATATAACTATTAACAAGTAGTTATATAATTAACCTTTCTAAAATTATATTTTATCTCTAACACATACTTCATCAACTTCTATTGTTAGGAAATGAGCCTGTTAGTTTGACTAAAAGGTTTTCTACAACCTTCCAATAGTACTTAACTGATCCTAAGAACGTTTCACATTTCAATCACATCACCAATATTGACGATTCTAAAAAAATTATCTTAAAATAAAATCCTTTAAATTTTTTTTTTTTTTTTTTTTTGTATAGTCCATACTCACAAGGGATTTATTCCTTTACCCAAAATTCGAGTTTTACTTATGAAACATTTCTTCTTTGCATTCAAGTTGACTATAATCACTTGTTAAAAACATTATTGATGACTTTCTTTATAGTTGATGAACCTACTAATCTCTTATAATTCTATCATGGACTTGTCTACATGGTAATTTCGTGTACTTAATCCACGAATGTGGTTTGCATATCATTTAGGTTGATATTATCACTGTAATTATAATGTCTATGGGTATTATTAACATACTCCGTTTATTATTATTATTATTATTATTATTATTATTATTATTATTATTATTATTATTATTATTATTTGTTAAAAATTTTGTTACACTCTTTAGTTGACTAAAAGGTCATTGGCCTTTGTAAAATGTACATATTCTTGGTAGTATATTCCAACAATCAATATAGATTCTTAGACACTTGTGTTTCTTGCGATCTCTATGATAATCTATTATACCGTATAATCTTTCATTCCATTAATTCTTGCAGTTGTCTTTCAAGTTTTTATAGTCCAAATCGCATTTTATAGGTACTCAAGTGGGGTGCTAGAGAATGGATAGTCTAGGTAACATTCATTATTGAAATCTTGCATGAGTGTCATTAATTTCAATAAATTTTATTTTCTAATATCTCAATAGTAATAGCTAGAAAAAAAATAATAAATTCTTTTTTCTTTTTAAGAATCTCACTACACTTCACTACACTTATGATAGAATCATTATAATTTTGTTTGTCGTATAATTTATTTGCTTATCACCCTCTTAACAGTCTGTAATATATCTATAAACAAATTTTGAATAGTTTTCCTTTCGGTCCTTTGATAGCACAAATTAGGTTTCCTTATAACGGCAGGAAATACTTTCATTAGTTATTAGTATGAATAGCGTATTTTTCAATTTTCATAAATTCTTTATTTCTAGACAAAAGAATTGGTTGTCTCATTACTACACACGACATAAGCAATACATGGATATAGTGCTCATGACCATTTTCCTATGGTGTTTACGTTGCCTATGGTTATTATCAACAATATTTGTTATGTTTTAGTGCTTTTATTTCTATCACTCTTGCAAGTGACAACTATCTTTTCTTCATTTGTTTATGTCATTAAGTCGTTGGTTTTTATTATGTCTTAAAATATATGATCTTTCCTAATCAAATATTTAACCTAAAACTCCTTCTACATTATTGTACTAGTTTAATGTTATAGGAACCTGGTAAGTTTTCGTGTGATATCTTTGCTAGATTCTTCTAATTTTACTGTTATTTTGAATTTTCTTGAGGACATTCTAAGATCTATTCATTTCCCTCATTTGAGGAAAAATTCAATCTTCGAATAACATGTGTACAAAATTTGAATGTTGACTCACCATTATCCCTAATTTCACATGTTACTATGAGTTGATTTTTTTTTTTTTTTTCCTGGAGTGACAAACAATTAATGCCTACTGAACTACAAACATTGGTTATCTGATCTTATCTGATCTTACTAGGTACCAATAACTTTAAGTTTTATTAAATTAATAGAACTATCTTCATTGCGATAGAATACAAGTCTAGATTTTCTTAATAATTACACTTTTAAGTCATTGATAATATTTATTTTACTATGTTGCATTAATGATTTTTTTTCCTTAATGTTGTATAATTTTACATTTTTCTTAATAATAAAGTACAAAAATATAACATCCTCAATTTGTAAGCAAATTATTTAAAAGAAATCAATTCTTAATAAGTAAACAATATCATGCATACGAACACGAAAGAATACTAAACTATACTTCAAATTCCTTTTTTTTTTTTTTTTTTGGTACTAATAAAACAAATACTCAAGGTGATAACATATTATATATATGAATAAATAAAGACATAAACTATGTAGTAACTCACATGTTTTTCATAGTCACACAAAAATCAACCGCAGTCTTTACTTATATTTTGCATCATTAAAAGCATATATATGTGTAATGTCAGTCATTTCTAAGTCACAAAAACTTTAATTAGTTAGATGTTAATATACCTTTAGAAATTTATCATACATTAACGGTGATGAACCATTATTTAATCTTGACTCCTAACCCCATGATTTTAGTAAAAGATTCATCATACATTCTAAAATATTCTTCAACTATAACTCCTACTAATTGAAGACTCGATTGAACATTTGCCTAGGATCTTTATTAGGATTAATGTTACTACAAGCTCTCTTCTTAACTCAATGTAATCTATGCCCAACTTGTAGTAAGATTTAATTCTAAACCTATTGCTCTGATACTACTAAATGTCACAATCCAAAATAGGGCCTAGTTGACACGCCACAAATATGATTTCACAATCTCTAAATCATACCCGTAAGGCCTTTTTTTCGAAATAAAATTCAAGATTTAGATAGTAGCTAGACTATAGCCTACCATTTATTTAGAGTTGTGCTGATACAACTGATTAAATAAAAGAAAACACTTTGCTAAAACTCGGTGAGAAATTCTAGGAATTTCGGTTCCCTTTTTATTTTAGAACGCCATGTCTATATGAGCTCTACCATTCATCCTCATAGCTCTCCATCTCAGAGCTGCTAGTCTCATTGGCACATGAGCAATCTATAGGGGTTGCGATAAACATCAGTGCATCCATTGTCCACATCAACAAAACATTTCATGAAAACATGAAGTATAAGTAAAGGAAAGCAAAAGAAAACATATAAAACATACTTCCACTTTGATATGTAAAGTGGAGACATTAGCTATGTACTTTATTTTAGTAACCTATGCACAGTTCCGGATACAAGCCCTCCGAACTTTGGGATACATCTACCTTAGACCCTTCGGTCCATCTTTACTTTATCTCGGACCTTCCAGTCCATCTATAAAGCTTACTTAGGATTTTCCAATCCACTTCAAAAGTTTACTTTGGACTTTCCAGCCCCTTTTTCCATTTCATTTGTGATCACTACTAAAATATCGTACTTGCTTTTTCTCTCAAACTTTAGCATAAACATTTAAACATAAAACTCAACATGTTCCATGCATCATAAGAAAACATTTATTTCGCAAGGTTATAGACAAGTATGCATTGCGTTACGCACCTTATTCGGTACTCTTTTTCGATACTTCTGATTGTTCGGCTTTACCTGACATTACGTATGAATATCCTAAGGTCAGACATTTCATAACTAAGCTTACTATTTCTAGACCAACTATCCCAAAATAATTTTCTAAAGTATTGACTCCTAACAGTTCCTCAGTACCGTACGATTTTGAAAACATTAAGAAAAACCCCAACAATACTAGTTAGAAAAATCTAATTTTCGTCACCAATATCAAATACCCCTTGTCCAATTTACCCTAAAAATTCACCCCTTTTGGACATAAAGATTGGACTAAATCAACCCGCAAAGTTGGCGGTTCTGTCAACGGACAAAACAGTATACCTAGAGATTTACGGCTGATATTTAAAAGAATTTGACATAAAAAAATCCCAAAAATAAATTTTCCCTTTATTAAACATTATTTTAGACCATTCTAGAAAATTTCATAATTTTTAGAACTAGTATTGGTCCAAACTACAATTAAAAAATTGGAGTCCCACAGATCTCCCTGCACCGACCAGTCCCAACTTAACCTCAGTTAAATCTTTACACACACCTCCAAAATTCATGAAACTAATCCAGAACATGTAAAACTCAACTAAAATCATTAGGTTTAAAAATCATAATTTTTGGACTTATGATTAAATAGAAAACATTTTCGTAACAGTGAGGTTCCCCAAAACAGCAGCAGTTGGAATTTCAACAATTTATTTCTCTGAATCTGTCCATCCTTAAATCCCGAAATTTTTACCCAATGTACCCTCTTGTCTGTAATACCTCCTGGAAATTTTTTTTTTTAATTTTTAAATAATTATATCAGTCCCTAAAATTTACACAAAACTGACTGCCCCTGACGGGTTTCTGACCAGGATTTAGCAACATAAAACATTTTTAACTACCCACCCAGAAGAGCAAAAATTATAAAAATCAGCCAGAATAACTATATAACATTATCTAATTCATATAAAAAAATTAGAATTTTCCATGCTTCCTAGACTCAAAAATCCTAATCTTTTATCTAATCCAAATTCTGAAACTAGTTCAAAAGAATTTTCCTTTACAGTTGATGGTTTCTTTTGGAAGATTGGTTCCCGTCTCTCCTCACAGATGGTCTACTTAAGTTGAAACCCTGTTGATTGTGAGGTTTTAGGGAACGATCATGGGTTTTAATAGACGATATCTCAATCCCCTACTCTCACTAGGATTCTTTCTCACTCACGTTCCTGCAGCACACTTACCTCTCCTACTCCTATCCAATTTCTACTTTTCTTTTTCTTTTAAACTATTGTCTGCTTATTTAATATAATAAATGAAATAAAATAAACAAGAAAGACATGGGATCAGATAGATGGCTCTCACACTCCCCTACTTTCACTAGAAATCTTCATAACTTACACTTGTGAAAAATAATAACTGAAAAATCCGACTCTAACAAAATTCTAACTAAATCTTTTTATTTTAATTAATTAACTATTTACTTTTATATTTTAAATTATTTCTTGAATAATTTCCAGGTTAAAAAATCCGGGTATTACAGCTGTGTGTCGGTCGTTCCGTTCATTTCGGTCCGTTTCCGTTCTTTTTGCACCGAAACATTTTCTAGCCCGTTATGGTGGTTTTTCTCGCCCGTTTTTGACCTGAATGGACACGATGTGACAGTTGCTTCTCTATAAGGGAATATAACTTTCTATTCTCTTCGAAGTTGCACAAGTGGGTCACGAGTAACGTCAGCATGATGTTAGCCCTAGGAATTTCCATGTATATAATATTAGGATCCTAGAGGAAGCTGGAATGTTGTTAAATTAAAATATTGGAAGCTTCTCCAAGAAGTTTGGAACAATATCTGACTTTGAGCCCTATAAATAGGGGTGAGGGTCATTTGTAAAGATTCACCAAGCAAGAGTGTGCAAGTACTCGTCTATAGAAATATACTTCCATTTCACTTTCCGGTCATTTTCGTGCCTACATTGCTCTTGTGTGCTTTCGGTCATTTCTTGGCCAACACTCTTTTGAGTGTTGGAGTAAAGTGACGTGCTCTTGTTATTGTATAAGTTTTAGGCAAACACTCAAAATAAATTTATAAATAAAAAAACAAAAATACTAAAACTATAGTACTTAAGATTTCGTTCCTATAAAATAGTTGTCTTGCTTGATAAGATTGTTAGGTTCGAGTCCTCACTTACTGCAATTTCTAGTAGTTTTTAGCCTAAGAATCTAACAAAACAAAGGGTAGGATAGTAATTTCAAGTAAGTCATGCAAGTACTAAAATAAACAAAAGAAAAGATAATATGGATAAAGACGGGAGAATCACACCACTTCAATATCCAAGGAGCTATTGTTAAGCAAGAATCATGGAACGACTAATCAAAATGATAATGCATTTCTTTAACTTCCTATAGGGACTAAAATAGTCAATAGTATGAATAGGGTCGTCCATCATACTCCACTATCAATCCTCTACACCATACAGATGCCAATTGAAAATACCAACTTACAATAACAAATGGATGTCAAGACAACCAAGCTTGCAACACAAGAAATTTCAATTGTGCTACTACACCAAATGATCAAACAAGTTAAACATCCACAATTAAACAAAGTAATGGGGGTAGATTCAATAAATATTCCACTAACAAGGCAAAATCTACATGAAAAGATAACAATTACTTCAATTGCAAAAAACCTACTTAACAATATGCATGAGTAACCATAGATAAGATCAAACCCAACATGGAAATGACAATTGCATAATGAGAAGATTCAATTCATAAAAGAAGGTAAGATCTTTCTCAAAAAATGTAAGAAAAATCCACAAGACTCTTGAATTCCACCCAAACAAAAGCAATTCTTCTTCATTGAATACTTGGATTTGGTCTACATCTCGTGGAAATCCACTGCCCCATATCATTTAGAAGGGTAGATTTCCCTAGAATCTACTTAGAACATGGTTGTTCTAAGAGAATTCATACTGTGTGTGTGAAAAAGGTGAGAAAGTGTGTGTTTCTTCCTCACTAAGCTACTCTCTCTAAACTATGAAAAACCTACTAAGGTGTAATAGTATGTGTCTTTACAAGAGGCCTTGGCCATTAAGAAAAGATCTTCAGGGATAAAATTGGAAAAACATAAGTTAAAACACCCCAAGGGCAAATTTTGATTTTCAGCAGCGATTGCTGGGTGACAACCAAGTGGTGGCGCTAAGTGGACGCCGAGGTCGGCGGCAATCAGACGCCAGTGCCTAGTGGACGCCAGTCTCGATCTTCATCTCTCTTTTCGATCTTTTACAAATTATTCTCTTTCAGCTTCATTTATGCGTGTTTTCTTATTTTTTTTGGCAAAAGTCTTCAAGTTTCTTCCAAAATCTCCAATACGCCGTTTTACTACAAGATCATACAAATCCAACTATAAGTGCATTCAAAGCTCATAAAAGGTATCATAATCATTGAAAATCAACTAAAAGTAAGCTAAATGTGCATGATTTTAGGTAATAAAAATATATATTTTGGAGTCACGTCATAAGGCTGAGCTAGTTCTAGTCATTAGTTGTTAGAACTAGTGCCACAGGGGTAGCAAGGTTCAAACGTGAGCCCGTGACACAAAGAAGATGAAACCTTGATGAGCAAGAAGATACACAAAGAGAGAGTTCCAGAGAAGTTCCATCTCGGATTAAGTTTACGTAAATATTAGTTTTTTGTAACTTAATAATTACTATTTTTTGAAACTAATTACATGAAAACTTAGCAATTTCTATATTTGGAATAAATCCATCAACACGAGCCTAAAGGTATATCAAGTATATACGAAGATTATTTTTTGTGCGAATTATATTTACCTCCCCTGAGTTTTGGTCAAACTAACGATACCCCCATCAGGTTTAGTTAAACTACGGATACCCCCCTTGACCACCCAAACTAGTAACAAATTCCCCCCATGGCAGACCCAAAAATGACCTAAGCATATGACATCAGCATTTTTGTTGAAGTGAAAGTCAAAGTTAACCCTATAGTTAGCTCCCAAAAGTTTTAAGACAAAAGGGCCCTCATCACCACCACCTCCTATCCACTTCCCTTCATCACATAACTCCATAACCACCACCAGGAGTAAAAATTATTCATATCAGTAAAAATAGGAAAATTGAGGAAGTGAATTAGTTTCTACCATCTTTGTTTGGTGGGCTCCATATGATAAATTTGAACTACCAGGTGTTCTGTTGGGTTTGAATACTAAACCTTTGCTTGTACTAAACTATTTCCCAGTTTGTATATATCAATTAAATATTTTAGTTAAATTTCTTTTATGTTTTACATATGTTGTCCATTTATATTATGTAATTAGATAATGAGGTGTCTGGTGTGACACAGTAGATCTCATCATTGGTTAAAAGACATAATATATAAATGAGGTTCGTAACTGATACAGTTTTGGACACATTATCAGTTTAAAGTTATTATGTGATTGGTTTGTCTAAACTGATTGAATTATATAGATATGCCTAGGGCATATTGAACTTGACCAATTAGGATGAATTTTCTTGTTCTGATTTAATAGACTATTCGATCCTAGTATTCTATCTCTAAATCCCTAGACTTAAGCAGGCATGAGGATTAGACATAGTGTACTTTAATCTACCAAAGAGTGAGGTCACTTGAGGCCAATAGTCTCGGTGGGTTGGGTGCGCGTGTATGTTTGCTTGGTGTTTTGTTACTTGTCAAAAGGAAATCATGTACCAGTGCGTCCGGGGTGATGGTGCTCTCGAGATGAGCTCGTTATATTTATTATACTAAATCCAGCTGGTGGACTTATGTCCGGTATAGTAAAAAAGGTCGAGTCGTACTAATTTCGGATTGTAAGAAGTTAATTAATTAATTTATCAGTAAATTAATAAATTAACGAGCACTATATCTTTGATGTGGGTAGATTAAAGAATAATTAATTTAGTTATTCCAGAAGCAATTATGGTGTAGGATGGTAGCGTCATAATTAATCCGTTAGTGGTATGATTAATTATGTAGTGGGTTAATTGATAAGGTAGAATTAATTATTTAATCAATTATTCCTAAGAGTTAATTAGTAATTAACAAAGTAAAATTATTTAATTAATTAATTAAGTCTCAAAGTTCAATTGGAATTAGGAAATCCAAAATATTAGGAAAACTTTTTGGATTTGGAATCGAATTAGTTTTGGTTACTAATTGGATTCGGAAACTAATTAAGAAACCTAAACCCATTGGGAAGGCCAATTCTAAACCAATTTGGGGTCTATCTTGTAACTTTATAAATAAACAAGAGATTAGCAATTCACAATACACTTTTTCATAGTTTTATAATTCAAGAAATTTAGAGAGAGAATTTTCAAGAATTCTTCCTCGCAGTCAGTTTTCTCACTCAGAAGCTCGGCGGTTCGGTTTCTCTCAGGCGGCTGGTGGTTGGTACACTTGATCGCACCAGGTGCCATGTGGAGAACCGGCGAGCGGCACATGGAGTTTTTCGTCAATGCGTGAATCACACGTGCAGGTTGGTGGCTGGTTTTTTCTGGTGATTGTGGTGGTTTTTGCTGATCGTTGGTTCATTGCCCACATAACATACGAGATGGTCTTGAGTCATACAAGTGATCACCTAAGTACACGCTTCAAGAGGTAATTCTTATACTTTCGCTTTTATTAAAAATTTATTGTTGCGTGACAAATCGAATAAGTAGAAACTAAGATCCTGCGGAATGGTATTTCAAGCAATGGTTGGAATAGTAATTGTGCTAGAATTTAGGTCTGGTCAAGAGTTTCGATTCTGGAATGCATAGCATGAAAGTAAATTTTTGACCTGTCCTGGGTAGATAATTTTTCAGCGTTCATCATCATCACCATCTTCACCCAACCTCTATTTTTTCTAAGTTTATGTAACCTTTCTTTTTACTTCCATACCTCCTTCCATTCATTTGTTTAATATTTAGCTAAAGAGGAAAAAAATAAATAAATAAAAACTGGGATTTGGGCATATCTATTAGCTTCTCTATAAAGCTAGAAAGGTATTTGGGCAATAATTTGGACTTCCTCCCTGTTCATTGTCACCATCTTCTCCAATTTTTTTGTGAGGAGAACCGAAAGCTTGTATCATTAGTTCTCAATTTGCATATTTCCAATTCAGTAACAATGAACTCATCACTCTACACGCATGGATAATTACCCAAAAAAAGAAAACTCACAAAAAGCCTTCAAGAATCCTTCACAATAAGTAGCAGGAAATTGTAGGAAAATGGGAACAAGCATAAAACCCCACCATTTCATTTTAGATTTTTCTAAAAAATGGCTCCCACTGTTAGGCATCAAAATGGTGTTCTAATCTATTGTCTTTACTCTTTCAACAGATTATCTTACCTTCCCACGAGAATCCCTGAAGCATTTTTTAATACTGATTCACTGTATTTTCTAAACCTCAAAATATAGTCCCACAGTTAGCATGATGCATTAATGAGAAAAATTCTGAATAGGAAAAAGCATTCGCACCTTTTCTACTAGTATCAGAGCTTTTGGCCTCAGAGTTGCATTATCAAGTCAAGTTGGTTCAGTACTTCTGCAAAGTAGAACAACTTCCACACAGGTCTCCCCAACTGCAAAAACTTATTCAAATTAGGCTTAACAGGATTTCTCGAGAGATTTTCAATTCTGAATGAAACAAATCCTCCACCTGGGTTCCTAAACCTCAATTACCTTGGTGAAAACCTTTGAACTCAAGATGTCTTACAAAGTTCGCACTACCAAAAAATAAAAGAATTCACACAATTAAAAAAATCAAATAATATATATGGGTGGTGATTGTGGAGGAGAAGAAACGGCAGGATGAAGGGGAGAGAGGGCGATAGGAAGAGGAGAGGAGGGGAAGAAGGGGTGATAGAGAGAAGAGAGGGAGAAAGGGGTGAAGGGGTGAGAAAAATAAAGAACAGAGGGAGTTTAGAGAAGAAGACGGTGAATTGAGAGGGAGGGTGGCGGCGGGGGAAAATGAAGAAGGCGAGGGAGGGTGGTGGTGAGAAAAATAAAGAAGGCTTGACAAAGATGGAGAAGAAATGAATGACATTTTTGTCTTTTAATATTATTTTTTTCCTTTAATTTTTAAATTTTTTTAGCCGGAATCCACCTGGGCTTTCTGTCTTTTTACATTTTTCGGCAGTTGACTTCGGTTAAGGGGGGGTATAGGTAGTTTAAACAAACCTGAGGGGGGTATCTGTAGTTTAACTAAACCTCAGGGAGGAAAATGTAATTCGCCATTTTTTTAAGAAAAATAATTTTCCCGTCATGATTTAGTTATGGGATTTGCTATTTGTATAATGGAATTGCTATTTGTATCACAAAAAAAGTTGCAAGATTACAAGTATAACTCTTGAACCAAAACCTTCCAAAAATTCAAAACAACACTCCGAAAATCCAATCCAAACAAATCCTTAACTACAAAAACATTCGGGCAATCATTTTGTTGAAGTCTATAGAAGTATTAGCACGAGAATCATCATGAAATGGTAAGTTTTTTATTGGTAATGTAAATTTTTTTTGAAAGTCGTATAGTAAAAAGCATAAAATTGACGTTCGCAATAGGTAGAAACGCTGCACTTTAGCTTTTTGCCCATGGCTCGCTCATTTTTCGTTGCGTTTTGTAGTGATATTATTTAAAATTCTCGGCATTTTTGACATGTGTAATATAAAAAGTGATGCATTTTATATACCATGAATGTAAAATTCCTAACGTTTTCATATACTGAAATTGTAAAGCTTTTGCGTTTATGCATATACAAAACTAAATCTGGCAGCGTTTCATATGTGTTAAATTTAATATTTGTAGCGCTTCTTAATGATAGTATGTAAATATAATTGCATTTTTTACAAGTGTAATATAAAATTTGGTGCGTTTTATATGTTATGAATGTTAATTTTGTAGCGTTTCTACATACATGAATCTAAATATGGGTGTGTTTTATATATACTGAATGTAATATTTATAGCGTTTATTACATTTGAAATTTAATACTTGTGGTATTTATCGCATTATACATCATTAAAGTGTTGCGTTTGTACTATAAAATTAAAGTGTTGCATTATACATCATTTGTGCATTTTTGTATATGAGAATCATTAAAGTGTTGCATTTATACTATTACGAATTTAAATTTGGGTGCATTTTTGTCTATGAGAATCCTTAAAGTGATGTGTTTTAATTAATGTGTGTATTTACATACAGGATGAGGATGATGAGTACGAACAGGGGGATAAGGAGGTTCGTCAGGAGCAGAAGGATCAGGAGGATGAAGAGGAGGATGAAGAAGAGGATGATGAGGTGGAGGAGGCTCGGGAGGAGGCTGTGGAACTTGAGGTTGGAGCAGATTTGAGTGGGTATTTTCAGATTGACCAATAGTTTTGTACTATTAGTGCTACATTGAAACATTGCCAGAAAATAGCAAACGCCT
Organism: Knoxia roxburghii; assembly: GCA_030378225.1. Lineage (NCBI taxonomy): Eukaryota > Viridiplantae > Streptophyta > Magnoliopsida > Gentianales > Rubiaceae > Knoxia > Knoxia roxburghii. Next base: position 33,394,504 of record CM059420.1, on the reverse strand, counting down.
TAAGTTCCTCCTTATAAAGAGAGGGGGCAATCAAGGCTTTGCCATGTATTACTTTTCATGCAAGCGATGGAGAGATCCATTGAAAGCCTTTCTCCCCCACCAAACAGAAGAATACCAAAAGGAGCGGATGTAATTGCCCCTTCAGGTTAACTTGTAAGCAACTTGACTTGGGACATCACAAGGTGTATACAAATCGAGGAGCACCGTCAACACACAATCATACTGGTATTACATTATTCATGTGTCATAGTAATTTTGTTGATATTTAGCATTTATGTTTATTAATATTAGTCCATTTTTAGGTATAGTGCATCCATATGGGTGCACACAGCTGATCCATTTTACTAAAGATTCAAAGGCTGTTGTTGAATTTATGCTTGGGGAGAATGTGAAGCCAAAGTGTGTTTGGAAAACTATTAATAAACAGTTCCCCAAAACCCAGGTACCAATCAAATCGATATACAATTTGAAAGGAGATATAAAGACAGCTGGGTTGCAAGGTAGAAATATTGGGCAGCATTTTTTGCATTTGGCTGAAGAGAAGCAGCATTATATCAATATTCTCAAGGATGCGAACACTAATGATATCACACATGTCTTCTCTGCGCATTCAACATCAATTCAGATATTTCACAGATGGTATTGGGTGGTCGAGGTTGATTCAACATACAAGACCAACAAGTACCAAATGCCCGTCATCGAGATGGTAGGTATGACGCCTACCAATATTGTATTTTCCATTGTTAGAAATGAGACAAAAGATACCTACGATTGGGTGATAAGGAACTTGAGGTTTTTGCTGCCTGCTAGTTTGGTACCAAGTGTGATTGTGACCGATAGGGAGCTGGATTTGTTGCAGCCTATTAAGGATCATTTTCCAGCTTCACACCACTTGTTATGTCGATGGCATATTATGCGTGATGTCAATGCTTGGTTGGAAAAAAAAATGTTGGGAGAAGAAATAAAACTTAGCATTTGATATCCAAGAGAACTGGTGGAAGAAAATTATTAAGGCCCCAACTGTAGAAGAGTATAACCTCGTATTGCAGCAGTTCAAGGTTAAATACTCTCTAATAGAGCATTTGGCTGTTGATTATTTTGATACCACATGGCTAATTTAGAAGGAGAAATTTTTTCGGGTTTGGACAAATCAATTTCTTCACTTTGGGAATACTGCCACTAACAGGGTTGAGGCTTCTCATGCAGCAATGAAAGATTGGCTGAATTCTTCCACCAATTCTCTTGACACGTTGTTCACTAAGATCGACTCACATCTTAACCACCTGTACCCTCACATCGGGTGAGTTTAATTATTTAATTGTTTATTTATCTGAGTTCACTCTATTAATATTTAATTATAATTAATTAATTGTTTATTTAATTGATTTTACTCTATGAATATTTAATTTTAATTGTTTATTTGACTATAATTTCACACAATAACAGTGGATCGCTTGAGTATTCCATTTTCATGACACAAACCAATATGCAGGGATTTCCATACTGTTACCTGAACAAGTATGTGTCACACTATTGTTTGAAGTTGGTGAAAAAAGAAGTTCGAAGGAAGAATAAGTTGGCCTGCGCCGTCCTCGAGCAATGTGGATGCGTGGTCAATGTGACATGTGGAATTCCGTGTGCTTGTGATATATTCAAAGCATAGTGATTGACGGACTATCCCCTACTCCCATATGTACATGAGTTCTAAAAGAGATTGATCATTGTACCATCTCAGGGGGATTCGAATTACATTGATGAGGATATCATGTACTTTTAATATATGTACGTCAATAATGGAAATTTGATTTCATCTATATTATTTTTTATAAATTATTTACATTTATTATATTTACTTTTTAAGGTATTTCCACGAGATTATCGTTCCTACAGTCTCTACCAGTCCGTCCTATTTGGCCCGTTTGTTGAATAGGGCGTATGTAGATAAGATGCACCCTGATAGGTCTAGTGTTGGCGAGCCAGGTGTTTCAAGGCCCCAAAAGGGGCGGCCACTGAATAGGTTACACCATTCAGTGATGCGAAAGTGTAGATCGACACGTGGCCCACGTGGTAGGGGTCGTTTAAATTCAGCCGGGCACTCAATTGGTCGCTCATCCAACAACGAGATAGACTCAGATGGTGTGAACTAATTTACCATTTACTTGAACTATTGTACTAATTTTAATTTCATTTGATGTTGTGAACTAAGTTAATGATGTAGTAATGTAGTACGATTGGTTGTGATATAATAGTAAATAGGAATGCATACAACCTAACATAAAATACAACAATAAATAAAATACAATCCACAAATATGAATTCAAAATAAAATTCGAAACAACAAAAAATACCAATCCAGTATAATATCTCACTCAAACAGAAAATAAAAAACAACCAATCAAACAGACCGGTCAAAGTCCACCTCGATATCAACAGTGTCAAGACCAAACTCATCGTAGAGGTCCGGTGCTCGCTCCCTCACCGTATCAAGCAACCGGTGGTGATGTTGTCCATATCGACTCATCCACTACAAATAGTTAAAAAATAAAATTAAAGTCTAATTAATTGAATTTAACAAATTTAAATTAAATAGTAAAAAATACTTACAAACTATGAAACGGCCCGACGAGGTCTTGCTAGCTCTGTATCATCATTGGGATCAACTGGGAGGACACGCGGATGTGATCGCTCTCTGAACCACTAGAGGTTGCCATCCACGCCCGCACTACGGGGAACGGTTCCACCTGTAGGCTGTCTGCCACTAAGCGATACCCAGTAGACGTCATACCGAACTCCTCCCACCCCGACTCTGCATACTCCACTGCGTGCTTGATCACATATGGCCTCCCAGTGTAGTCTCGGTAAGTACCCCTACCGAGACGCAAGAAACGAACAGACATCCACTGAACATATCTGAGCTGGGGCGCACACCTATCTGGCATATATGGCTCAATATAATCCCTGTACGCAATCAAACCTCTGTACAGGGTCCTCGGAGTCCTCACTATAGCATCGCGAACGTATGGCATCCAGGAAACCTATAAACATAATTTGCAATTACTTGAAAAAACATATAACAGATATATCAAACACAATGATAATATTTATTTTTCAAAAATAGTTACTTACAATATCAGCAGTCATATCGTCAAGTGCAAGTCGAATGGAGCTTAACCGCTGCTCTGTACTGTGGTGTGTGTCGAATGCCCACCTCAATGAACGCACCTATGAACCATGCAATCGGAGGAGCATCGGGTAGGGTCTAAAATCTGGGAAGTGCTCGTACATCCATGACTGTAGCAAAGTCATGCACCCTGCTATGCTCTGTGTCCCATGTCTACTGGCACAACCTAAATGATGGTTCATATATGCAAGTGTCACGGTGGCCTACCTGATCCATCCCCTTCCTCACCTGCACTATAGGAGCTGGCATAAACTTACTGGAACTCTTGTTTGTAAACAGACAAGTCCCAATAATACTCCACACAAGAGCAGCCACATCGGAATCATCCCGGGCACACTCTATACACCTCTCGATCACTCTCTGCGTTGAAAAACCACCGTTGGTGTACAACTCCTTCTCCAGCCGCTCCTCTGGAGGTATCTCAAGCAAACCCCTGGACCAAGAAAGTACTGTGGATGATGGTGTTACCTTAGTGATCAAGCGACCATCTATGGGGATACGCAAAATCTCTCACACATCGTGCAGTAAGATGGTCATCTCTCTAAATGACAGGTGGAATGAATTGGTGTCCAGCTGCTACCTCTCTATCAAAGCATTGATGAGAGGCTCATCAATGCTCCTATGCATAATGCGGGGAAGGTGTCCCAGCCCTGTCTGGCTCAAAATCTATGCACCCTCGGCTGTCATGGATACAATCCACTGCTCAAACAAATTATACATGCTACCCCTATTATGGCACCTAAGATAGTATATGGTAGGCTCGCCCTCCAGCCAATACCTCGGTACCACGTGCCCTAAAAAGATAAGGATCAAACTATCAACTATAGGCCCCCCAGGACAGCCTCTCTAACCAACCAACTCGTGTCATCCTTAATGCGCTTCCTAGGATGAACTAAATTACCAAATATAAAACACATATAAATATATATACAAAATAACTAATTTAACAAATAACTACTTAAATAAATAATCAAATAATTGGTTAAATTTACTAATTTAACAAATTTGTAAATAAACCTATAAACAATTACCTAATCAATTCACAAACTAAATCAAATAATCAATTAAATAACTTTAAAATTAAGTAAATAAACAAAATCACTAATTAATTAAATAAAAAATTAAATAATCAATTAACAAATTAAATCAAATATTAAATCCAATTAAATAATTAATTAAATTAAATAACTAAATTAATTAATAATTTAATTAAATAACCTCATTTATCGTAATCAAGCATGTACCTGTAGCAGGATTGAAGTGCTCAAACTGTCTGTCTTCTGGATTCCTATAACGGACATTCTTCTCAGTGTGTAGGTGAACAGGGTCACCTCCATACGTATCCCCCTCACCTTGATCCTCGTGTGGGTGAGAAGTCTCCCTCGCCTCCTCCTGCTGCAGCTATTTTTCCTCCTCGTGCTCATGAGATTCCTCACTAGTATCATCAGAATCATAAGTATCAAAATACTGTTTATCCCTCAACTGAAATGATGAGTCAACTATCCCTCCATCTCCACCGCCAACTCCTCGACCCCCATCTCTACCGTGTTCTCCATTTCGACCTCCATCTCCGATAATGATACCCCCGTCTGTCCCTCGGCCTCCATGGTGACATCCGCCTGTCTGTCTACCTCCTCTCCTCACTGGAACCTTCTGCCTTCTAGCAGAAACTGTGGGACACTGTCTATCCATGGTCGATTTTAACTTAGCACCACCCTAAATAACATTTAAACATAAGCATTTATAATATAAACATATTATGTGAAACTAAAAATTCAAAAATAAGGTGGAATTCAAAGAAAATAAGAAAACACATCATTTTAACGTTTGACTTTAAGTCAAATACTTGGTTTCAACGTTTGACCGAAGCAAAAGTGCAGCGGAAACATGTTTGTAATTCGGTCAAACGTAAAACACAAACGTTTGACACAACCAAAATCGCGAAAGTGGTACGTTTTGGTTTTACAAAACCGTCATCACGCGACGTTTTTTGTCAGCCAAACGCTACGAAATTGCATTTTTTTAAAACCAAAACGTACCACTTTTGCGGTTTGATTTTGTCAAAATGCACACAATAACGTTTATTGGATAACAAAACGTGACATATAACGTTTGTACACTACAAAAATACATCAAAACAGCTACTTCTAAACTATCCATCACAGAACTACAACATTTCATGTATACTAAATCTCTAATTCGGTACATTTTTCATAAGCAAAAAACTTGCACAAAAAATTTTAGGAACTAAAGAATTTTTACCTAGCTTATTATTGGACCTTTGCCCGTGCCATGTCTTCGCAATGATTCGCCTCCTTTCGCTTCCATTTCGTGCATTTTTTGCTAGAAAATTGTTTGAAAATCGCGTTAATGGGCTTTGGACGTTAAAGAGCTTTCGAAAAAAATTTTGGAGAATATGAAAAGTAATGTGTTTTGCTCATTTTTTTTTTTGATTTTTAGACTGAAATAGTCATAAACGCACCATTTTAACGAGCGAGCCATGGCGAAAATGCACCATTTTAATGAGTGAGCTATGGCGAAAATGCACCATTTTAAGGAACGAGCCATGGTGAAAACGCTCTGGTTTAACGTTTTCTTATAACGGGAATCGTGAAAGGGTTGCATTTTGTTCTCAATTAATTTGATGTTTTTAGCATTTTATGTATATTGAATCGTCATTGTTTTAGTATGTTATAAACATTTTTCTTTGCGTTTCGGTTCAGCAGAGCGTTTTTATTGCCTTTTTGGGAATTTCAAACTTTTTTTGTTCAAAAGGCCATTTTGGCCATTTCATAATTTTTTTTTTGATACAAATAGCAATCCAATTTAGTTATACTGAGGATCTCAATGTTTAGTTCGTTGAAATAAATTTAGCTGATGGTTGTTAATTATGGTAGCTTTTGTGAAATCTCATACGGAAGTTCGAAAAAGTTTCAATTTTTAAGTGGGAAAGGTAGTCTTTGAGTGTCCAGGAGTTTGAAATTGTTGTTCTTTACAGTAATTTTTGTCTGGGATCAAAGATTATTTGCTTACATATCTGGATATCAAGTTAGTGTTAGGAATTTAAATTCCTAAGAACATAAACCTTCAATCAATTATTAGGATAAACTGAAACGGAAGCGTACCTTGATCCATAGCGATTGATTGATAGATCAAGCAACTGAACTGACGGTTGAATTAATCTCGTGATGAATCCCAGCAATGGTCTTCCAGGTGATTATCAGCCTCCTTTCCAGAGAGATAGTTTCCCTAGTATTTTTCTTATTGATGGGGAATAAGAAAAAACAGAAAGTCTTGATTCACCCGGGGACCATAACCTTTATTTATAATATCAGGGTTTCCTAAATTACAGTTTCACCCATCGCAAAAAAGTAATTATAGGAATATACCGGTTTCTGCACAATAATATTTCATACTTAAAAGATACTTATGCCTTATTAAACTTAATTGATACTTTAATTAGGTGTAACTATATAGACAATACTTTAATGTACAATAACCATATTTATATATTAACGTTAAGTCCAAAACCTTACAATCTCCCACTTGGACTAACGTAATATATACCTTATAATTGTACATGAGCTGAATGAGTACTCTGAATTTGTTGTCATAACATATCTTTCACAATCCCGTCCATTAACTATATCAACATAGGATCAAAGAGGCTTTCGCTGCGACTAATGCAGCTAGACCCATCAATGGTCACATATGTCAACATAGCCAAATGACATGGATCAAGTATGGATGCACAGCATGGAAATTTCACGTGATGTGATCTTTAACGTGCCTAAATCCAACTGGTCCAACTAAACTTTAATGAGATCAATTTAATATGAAAATCAGAATATGAGCACAACTGAAAAACTGAAACTTTAAACTTTAACTTTATGGTTTACGCTGCAACATTAAAACCAATCCAAAACTTAAACTGAAGTGTTCGAAACCACGAACAAACTGAAAAATTAAAAACTCCCACTAAACTGATACATCATCAGACAATAAAACACCCATTTGAGCAACATGCTCAAGAAAGACCTTGGGTGGCAAACCCTTAGTAAAGGGATCCGCAATATTGGAGTCTGTCCTTATGTGCTCTATAGAAATCTGACCATTCTGAATTCTTTTTCTAACAACAAGATACTTGATCTCTATGTGTTTAGACTTAGAGGAACTTCTGTTATTGTTAGAGAATTCCACGGCAGCTGAATTGTCACAAAATAACCTAAGCGGTCTTTCTATACCATTGAAAATTCGTAAGCCTGTGACTAAATTTCGCAGCCATATTGCATGATTGGATGTCTCAAAACATGCTATGTATTCAGCAGCCATTGTTGAAGTTGCTATCAGTGTCTGCTTGACACTTTTCCAAGATATAGCTCCTCCGTCAAGTGTGTAAACATAGCCTGAAGTGGATCTAAAATTATCTGGACATCCACTGTAGTCGGAGTCGGAATACCCAATAATCTCTAACTGATCCGACCTTTAATAAGTGAGCATATGATTTGTAGTTCCACGAAGATACTGCATGACCCTTTTGGCTGCTCCCCAATGTTCCATACCGGGATTACTTAAGTATCTGCCTAAAACTCCAACAATGAACGCAATATCTGGATGCGTACATACCTGAGCATACATTAGACTTCCCACAGAAGAAGCATAGGGAATCTTTTGCATTTCCTTTCTTTCGAAAGAGTTCTTGGGGCATTGATTGAGACTGAACTTGTCTCCCTTAGAAACTGGAGTAGCACAGGGCTTGCAATCCTGCATCCCAAATCTTTTAAGGATTTTTTCGATATAGCTCTTTTGTGACAACTGTAATATACCTCGAGAGCGATCTCAAAATATCTGTATACCTAATACAAAAGAGGCGTCGCCAAGTTCTTTCATCTCAAAATGATCTGAAAGAAATTTCTTGGTTTCGTGCAATAAGCCTATATCATTGCAGGCAAGCAGTATGTCATCGACATACAAAACCAGAAAAATATGTCTACTCCCACAGAACTTATGATATACACAATCATCCACTAAATTCACCTCAAAACCAAAAGAGATGATCACTTGATGGAATTTGCGATGCCATTGACGGGAAGCTTGTTTGAGTCCATAGATGGATTTCTTTAGTTTGCACACCATCTGCTTTGAATGTTTAGAAACAAAGTTTTCAGGTTGCATCATATATATTGTTTCATCAATGTCTCCATTGAGAAACGCTGTCTTAACATCCATCTGATGAAGCTCAAGATCAAAATGAGCCACTAATGTCATTATGGTCCTAAAAGAGTCTTTCGATGATACTGGAGAGAAAGTCTCTGTATAGTCGATGCCTTCCTTTTGAGTAAATCCTTTTGCAACAAGACGTGCCTTATATCTTTCCACATTACCTTTTGAATCCCATTTGGTTTTAAATATCCATTTGCAACCAATGGGTTTCACACCTTCAGGTAATGGGACAAGATCCCAAACGTCATTGTCTTTCATTGACTTGATTTCCTCATTCATGGCATCTATCCACTTTTGAGAGTTGGAACTTTCAATGGCCTGGTGAAAGTTGATTGGATCATCTCCCACCATTTCATTGGCTTCTTCATGTTCCATGAGAAACACTATATAGTCATCCAGAATAGCATTTCTCCTTTCTCTAGTGGATCTTCTTAATGGCATTTGTTCTTGAGGCTGTTGAGTTTGTTCTTCATGATTTTGTTCCTGATGAGGGAAATCATCGACATTGTCTTGTAATTCTTGAACAACATCAGGAATTACAACCGTAGGAAGAGAAACTGATTCCTCTTCAAGGACAAAGTCATTAACCTTATCTTCCCCTCCAAACTCAATATCCTCAAAGAATTGGGCATTTCCCGTCTCAAAGAAGGATCTGCTTTTGGGATCATAGAATTTGAATCCCCTAGACCTTTCAGCGTATCCAACAAAATAGCAACTTATGGTTCCTGAATCCAGTTTTCTTTCATTAAGCTTATAAGGCCTAGCTTCAGCTGGACAACCCCAAACATGAAAGTGCCTAATACTGGGTTTTCTGCCAGTCCATAGTTCATAAGGGGTTTTAACAGTTGCTTTAGTTGGAACTCTGTTAAGTATATAGGTTGCAGTCTTTAGTATTTCACCCCAGAGTGTATTCGGTAAAGAAGTACGACTTATCATACTTCTTACCATATCTTTAATTGTCCTATTTCGCCTTTCAGCAACACCATTCATAGTAGGACTACCAGCCATGGTGTACTGTGGGACAATGCCACACTCATCGAGGAATTTAGCAAATGAGCCCGAACGTTGTTCACCTGATCCATCATATCTACCGTAGTATTCACCACCACGATCAGATCTGACAGTCTTAATGCTTTTTCCAAGCTGATTTTCAACTTCAGCCTTAAAGCTTTTGAACACGTGTAGGGCTTGTGACTTCTCATGAATGAGATAAAGGTAACCATATCGTGAAAAATCATCTATGAACGTGAAAAAATATGTTTGACCATTCCAAGAAGCCGTAGGGAATGACCCACAAATATCTGTATGTATCAGTTCTAAGACATCTTTAGATCTTTCAGCCTCAAATCTCCTTTTGTCTGTCTGTTTTCCCTTAATGCACTCAACACAGATTTGAGAATCTGTAGAGTCCAATGGATCAAGAATTCCATCTGACACAAGTCTTTCAATTCTCTGTCTAGAGATGTGACCTAAGCGCTTATGCCAAAGAGTAATAGAATTCTCATTGATTAATTTGCGTTTAGTACCACGTGTATCCACATGCAAGGTTTCATTGTATGAAACAATAGTATCAAGCAAATAAAGGTTATTATTACTAATTAAAGAGCCAGTTCCAACCTGCTTTGAATTAAATGAAAGACTAACTTTATTGTTTCCAAGAAGACAAAAGTAACCTGATTTGTCCAATAAAGAAACAGAAATTAAATTCCGTCTAAATAACGGAACAACATAAGTGTCTTCCAAATCCAAATAAAAACCAGTCTTTAATAACAACCTAAATGTGCCTATTGCCTCAACTTCAGCCGTCTCGCCATTCCCCACATAGATGATTCTTTCAGCATCAATTGGTTTGCGATAATGGAGGCAACCCTGCAAAGACACACTTATGTGAGCAGTAGCACCGGAATCTACCCACCAAGTATGTCTTGGTACTGAAACCAAATTAACTTCAGAACAAACATTAACAATGACCATACATTTCTTGGCACGCCAAGCATGATATTTGGTGCATTGTTTCTTTTGATGAGAAGTATCACGACAGAAGAAACAAGAGGATTCCTTAGTCTGTTTCTTTTGTGGTGCTGCAACTGCAACTTCCTTATCCTTCTTTTTCCTTTTGTTCTTGTTATTCTGTTTAGAGGTTGTTGCCAAATGAGCACTCTCAGTCTTTTCTTGCTTCAATCTTTCCTCTTCTTGCACACAGTGAGAAATGAGTTCGTTAAGATCCCATTTTTCCTTTTGGCGGTTATAACTGACTTTAAACTGCCCAAACTGTGCAGGAAGGGAAATAAGTACCAAATGCACCAACAAGTCATCAGACAAGTCTAACTGCAGTGCCTTTAATTTTGAAGCAACATTAGACATCTGCAAAATGTACTCTCTTATGTTCCCAGAACTCTTATACCTCATGGAAACAAGTTTACTCAAGAGAGTGCTTGTTTCCCCTTTATCACTTTTAACAAAAGACTTTTCGAGTTCTTGCAGGAAAAAATTGGCATTGTTTTCCTCTTTAACAGTGCCCCTAAAGGTTTCCGGAATTGACCGCTTCATGATCATTAGACTCATGCGATTTGATCGCTCCCACCGCTCCATGTTCCTTTTCTCCTCAGAGGAACTAGTATCCGTAAGAGCAGGGGGCAATCAGACCGAAGCGCAAGGTCTAGATCCATGCAACCAAGAACTATCAGAACATTGTCCTTCCAATTCTTGAAATTTGCACCATTAAGTGTTGGAATAGAATTAACATTGGCAGAAATAATTGCAGCAGAATCAACTGGAAAAACAAAATAACCAAACATAAGCTCACACTAAAAAATATGATGAAATTTAAATTGACATCCCCATCACAAGATATCTAGTGCAACATTGGGTTTAGTCTTTGGACAGAAACATCAATTTGCAAGTGATACTCTTGTTGCAGTAATCAAGTATTGACAATACACTCCTGTCAAATAATAAGCCTTCCTTTGGGCTGACTTATTATTCACATGGAAAAACCTAATACTGTCACATATTTATTACCGCAAGTATGTTTTAATTTCGGCCAAGTGAGGACCTTCCTTTGGGCCGATCGTCACCCGCATGATATTAAAACACACACAATCACCTTGGTAATTTAAAATTGATCATCAAACACAAAAGAGGTTACTTTGGCAACTTTTTATGTCATCTAATCAACCAAAAATATACTAGGTGTTATAAACCTTTATATTTTATGTCAAAATAAATCAATCATATTAATCTGTATTCCCAAAATCTGAACTAATTAAGTTTTGTAAAATTTTGCAACCAAATAAAATTTTTTTCCAAACTTAAATAGTTCAAAATATGATTTCTTTTAACTTTAGGGTTAAAATTACAATTTCCTAAAAGTTGTAGCTAAATCTGTAAGTTCTTTAATAATTTAGGGCCAGATAAGAAATCATAAAAGTTTCCGGACCTAACTGAATTATAACAAAATATGCAGGAATAATTTAAAGAACTAATTAACTTGAGGACTGAAATTGCAATTCTTAAAACAAAACCCTAACATGTTTTTCTTCCTTCTTCTTCAAACAAAACCAGCAGCCGCCGCCGCTGCCCAACACCCGCCACCACCGCTCGCGTTCACCACGCACGTCGACGTCGTTCACCGCAACCACCTCGAGATCTTCACCGCAAAACCGAAAGCGGCGAAGAAGATGATGGCAAAACCGAGGACCGAAAAAACGCGAGGTGAAGGAACCGGGAAATCCGCCGGAACCGAAAGCCGATGCTTGATGGCGAGCGGCGGCCGTAGGCGGCGACGTTCGTGACCGGAACCCAAGACTGAACGGGAAGGCGATGGCGCTGTGCTTGAAGAAGAACCAAAAAAAAATTTTCCCAGGACCCAAACAAAAATTTTTCCAGGCAGTACCGTTCCGGAGGAAAACCAAAAAACGGAAGAACCAAAGGGAACCAAATAATTTTATCAAACAAGAAAAATTCAAACGGCGGAGAAGAATAATAAACCCAATTTCTCAACCCAAACAGCAATAAATAGTAAAGCCATAGCCAATTTCCCTAGGAAATCGAGAACCATGAAAAATTACAACTTTAATTTGCATATAACAAAATAATCTCATGGCAAATTGATCCAAAATCAACCGAATAATTATGGAATTAATAATAATATAATATAATTAATTCCCAAATAATTGATATGAAGGTGGCTTTGATACCACTTGTTAGGAATTTAAATTCCTAAGAACATAAACCTTCAATCAATTATTAGGATAAACTGAAACGGAAGCGTACCTTGATCCATAGCGATTGATTGATAGATCAAGCAATTGAACTGACGGTTGAATTAATCTCGTGATAAATCCCGGCAATGGTCTTCCAGGTGATTATCAGTCTCATTTCCAGAGAGATAGTTTCCCTAGTATTTTTCTTATTGATGGGGAATAAGAAAAAACAGAAAGTCTTGATTCACCCGGGACCATAACCTTTATTTATAATATCAGGGTTTCCTAAATTACAGTTTCACCCATCGCAAAAAAGTAATTATAGGAATATACCGGTTTCTGCACAATAATATTCCATACTTAAAAGATACTTATGCCTTATTAAACTTAATTGATCACTTTAATTAGGCGTAACTATATAGACAACACTTTAATGTACAATAACCATATTTATATATTAACGTTAATTCCAAAACCTTACAATTAGTGCTTGCAGCCTTCATGTCTCTGCATTGAGGGTTGTTATTCGTCCGCTTTAGTAGTGTGTCAAACTTCAAAGTAATGGGAGGTGGGAAATTCGGATTCTGGTTATGGAAATAGAATGCATATCCTCCTCCGGGATATATTATGATTAGCGTATATGCAGTGGTTGTGATAGCTGTTTCTTTTGTGCATTGAGACTTACTTTATTTGCATATTGGTTTCTTTTACTTTTTATGTTTGTATTTCGAGTGTTGATTGTCATTTCATTCTACAGGAATTCATATCATTAATATTACAAAAACATGGGAAAAGCTCCAACTGGCTGCCAGGGCAATTGTTGCTATTGAGAACCCTCAGGACATTATTGTTCAATCTGCGAGGCCATATAGTCAGAGGGCTGTGTTGAAATTTACTCAGTACACTCATACTCATGCCATTGCTGGGCGACACATTCCTGGTACCTTCACCAACCAGCTTCAAACCTCATTCAGTGAGCCACGCCTCCTTATCCTTATGGACCCAAGAACTGATCACCAGGTCGGTCCTCATCCTTCCATGTACTACATTCACTTTTGAAAAAAACAGCGAAAAAAGGTTTCAGAGCTGGTGATAGTGTTTCTAAAACTTGATTGTAACTTCCTGTAGCCAATTGAGGAAGCTGCTCTGGGAAACATCCCCACCATTGCTTTTTGTGATACCGACTCCCCAATAAACTATGTTGATATTGGTATTCCTGCCAATAACAAGTGGAAACACAGTATCGGTTGTCTGTTTTGGCTCCTAGCAAGGATGGTTCTGCAAATGCGAGGTGCTATTCCACAAGGTCACAAATGGGATGTTATGGTAAATGCTTGTATTATGAAATTTCTTGTTTCTAATATTTGCCTAAATTACAGTCCATTAAGTTAAAAAATAGGTTTCAGATACAGCTTTCTTGAGTTTTAAAGATTTGTTAATTTTGCAATGATCTGCTTTAATAGGCTTAGATTTAGTGATATGCTTTGCAACTTGTATATGAGCCAGTTACTGGGAAGTGATAACAATAACTTTCTTAATGTCAATGCTTCCGTTATCAAATCTCGTGGGATGATGATTTACTTTTGTTCTTTGTAGGTGGATCTGTTTTTCTATAGGGAGCCTGAAGAGGCAAAAGAACCAGAAGAGGAGGAGGCAGCTCCTATTCCTGATTATGGAGACTACACTTCTGGCGCTCTCAGAGGTGTGGACAATTGGGGCACTTCTACTATTCCTGAAGGAGACTGGCCTGTTGCTGCCCCACCAGAAATTCCTGCTGTTCCTGCAGCTGGTTGGGCTAGGGATGCTGGTTAGTTGTCTTCCTTGTTGACACATGTAGAAGGTTTCAGTTGATAACATATGTCTGTGTGATTCAACTGCAGTTGAACCTCATATACACACAATTGTATGTACTTGTTAACTCAACATAGGTGATAGAAATTTCTACCAACATTTAAGTCTAACCATCCGGTTTAAGTTGCTCGCGACTGCTCCTCCATGTTTCCTTTGGCGGGATGCTAATCTTATGTCTTACTTCTGTGCATTAGGAATGATCCTTATGCTTAAATTCAGTGTAAACTTTGAAGTTGTTGATTAAGAGAAGATGATGTTGTGATGAATGGTGGTTTGTTGATCTGTAGTGCCAGTATCTACAGAAGGATGGGAACCAACTGCAGCTCCACCAATGGGTGCTCCAGGAATCGAAAGTGGCTGGGACTAGAGAGAAGTGTGTGTGTGTGTGTGTTTTTTTTTTTTTAGGGGACAATGTTGTGGTCGGTAACTGTGTTTGTTCTCCAGGGAATAGTTGAACGTCTAGAGTTATTATTGTTATCAAACATGAATGATTATTCAGTTTTTTTGTAGCAGTTGTGGCTAGGTCAAAAGAATTTTCCATGATAAGGTTTCTAAAAATGATGTTATAATTAATTATGTCTTGGAGTCTTGAAGCCTTGCTCTTATAATCTACAAATCTGTTTTGCTTACAAATCCATTTTCAGGGTGAGCTTCGTTTTGTAGGCCTCAAATCATCAGTTCATTGTATTAATTCGGTCGTAGTTTACTCCTTTTATTATAAAAAAAAAAATGCAAGAATAGTTTCTAAACTATGATCTAGTGAGATTAAATTTTTTAGTCTATATATAATCCTAAACTTTGCTGCACAAAAGATTTTGCGGTGCGGCGGTGCTTTTTTCAATTTCTCAACTTATCAAACACTTCCTTACGAAGTTCCCTAAAATTTGTCCCAAATTTTGAATTTTACCGCCAGTGCAAGTCTGCTCTAAGAATCGAGCCTTCAACATCCCAAATACCCAAATCCTTCAATATTCCAAATATCGAACTCCCAAATGAAGAATCGACCATAACTCAATTAGGCTCCATTCACTCAACATCGATCATTCGTTCTGCTAGTAGGTAAAACCCAGGAGTATTTGTGAAAATTAATCATGGTTACGAGTTCATGGACAAGTTCCCGGGTTTTTATTATGTTGTATGCAGGTCCATTATTTGCCATAAAAATGTCGACTTGAAAGCTGGCAATGAGAATGGCTCGAGAGTTTCTGATGAGTTGATGGCGAAGGCATGACCGAACCACCCTCAACTCCAAATAATTCTGCACATATCATTCCACCAAATCCACTTGAAGGGATGACGGGCCGAATGACTCATTTGAGAAAGAAAATGATGCAAGAAGTATTGAACATTTTAATTATTGAAGTCCATTTAAAAGAGAATCCAAAGGCTACTTCAATTCATGCTAAAAATTACATCATTTTGCAAGTTCTGGATCTTGATACAAATGGTGTGGGGAGTATTTTTTTTTGTAAAGATTCCAAAAGTGAATATTTCCCCCGACATGCTCATATCAGGAAATTCGTCCCCAAAACAGAAGTGAATATTCCCCCAACATGCCCATGTCATGTCAACAAAGATAGATTTAATTAATTAAGTAATTAATTAATCATTGTGTCAGTTGGTTGTTAATCATACCAAGAACTGGATTGGGATAAGTGAATCTTTGTATCAGTTGGTTATGAATCATACCAGGAATTGGATTGGGATAAGTGAATCCCTGTATCAGTTGGATGTGAATCAGTCCAGGAACAGGATTGAAGGAAACAGAAACCCGGTAGGAAGCCAATCCTAAACCAACTTGGGGTCTCTTTTGTAACTCTATATATAGACAATGGATTAGCTATTCAAAATATACAATTCATAAGTTTTTAAGACAAGAAAACTTAGAGAGAGAAAGTCTAGTTTTCTCCCTCTAGCATAATCTCAGGCGGCTGGTTATTGTCCCAGGCGGCGGTCGGTGGTTAAATCCGGAAGGCGGCGGTGGCAGGAGAAATCCGGCGGCAGTGGCGGTTGAAATTCGGGCAGTGACAAGCTGCAGAATTTTTTCTGGCAAGTGGATTATGGTGATTAGCTGATCAATTGTTCGTTAGATTGTTGCCCACACAACATACGAACAAAGTCTTGAGGCATACAAGAGAATCACCTGAGTAAACTCTTCAATAGGTAATTCTTATGTTTCCGCTTTTAATTAAGAATTTATTTGTTGCGTGATAAATCGAATAAGTACAAACCAATATCATGCGCAATGTTATTTCAAGCAAGGATTGGAATAGCGATTGTGCTAGAGTCTAGGCCTGGCCAGAGATTCCGATTCTGGAATGCGTAGCACGAAAGTGAGTTTCTGGCTAGGCCCGGCCACTTCAACAAGAAGAAAGAAGATGCAGACTTACCAGACCTTATATTGCCATCAAAACTGGACTTAACGTAAATGCATGGGTGCCAGAAGTAGAAGAATAATTTATGCTTTGCTCTGCACCAGGGGGTACATCCAGATCAACCTCCATCTCTCCCATCTATCATAAATAATCATTCACCACAAAATTGTACACTATTAAACTAATGCCCAAATCATGTCACTTCGTGTTCAATCCAGAACATGTAAAAAGATTAAAAAAATTGATAAAATGCTTCTTCAAAGGTTAGAATGACATCTAAATATACTTTAAATATTCTTAAAATAAAAATGTAAAAAACTATAAACTTACTTGGTTATAGTCTCTAGAAAGAGCGAACTTGAATTTGATTATTGAGAAGACATGAAACCACTGAGAGTCAGGGTTGCATTTTCTACTGCATTTTTCTTTTAGGAAAGGACAATTATGAAGCCACAATATTCGTAATTTGGTCAAGTGTCTCATGGCATCTATGGAGGGTAAATCTTGGAGTTTTGGACAATCCTTCAGACTAATTTCTTCTAGATATCCAAGGTTTCTCAACCAGTCAGGTAAAACTTCTAATGAAACCCTCTAGAGTTAAACTTGTTAGTGAAGTGAAGTGATGAAATTGATCTGGTAATCAAGTTTGCATTTGATCATACCCAGATAATTTTACCTTTTAGAACGTGGATCAACAATATAATAATCCTGACCAGTCAAAGAGTTGAATAAAATCATCTAAGTAAGACTCGATTGACAATCTCTTTAGGTTAGTGAGATGACTAAATCCTCTAGGCATATCATTTGTTGTGAACAACTTTGGACAATCAAGGAGAGGAATTAATAATATAGAAGGAGTTTGCTGTAAATCAAGTGGAAATGATTCAAGATTAGGGCATTTTATTACCGAAACCTCCTTAAAAAATTTACAACACCATAATATTTCACTTGGTATGTTAGTCAAACGGTTGCATTGTGTGATTTTCAATACCTCAATAGAGTTTGGGCGGTTATTTAGGATGTTATTGTGTTGTAACTCAACCACTTCAGAAAGACAAGACAAGGTATCCATGCTCTCTATCTTTAAATATTGGGCGAATTACATTTACCTCTCCTGAGGTTTAGTTAAACTACCGATACCCCCCTCAAGTTTGCTTAAACTACCGATACTCCCCTTGACCGAAGTCAACTGCCGAAAAATGTAAAAAGACAGAAAATCCAGGTGGATTCCGACTAAAAAAATTTAAAAATTAAAGGAAAAAAATAAATATTAAAAGATAAAAATGTCCTTCATTTCTTCTCCACCTTTGTCACAACTTCTTCATTTTTCTCGTTGCCACCCTCCCTCTCAATTCACCGTCTTCTTCTCTAAACTCCCTTTGTCTTCATTTTTCTCGCCCCTTCACCCCTTCTCCCTCTCTTCTCTCTATCGCCTCTTCTTCCCATCCTCTCCTCTTCCTACCGCCCTCTCTCCCCTTCCTCCCGCCATTTATTCTCCTCCACAATCACCACCCATATATATTATTTGATTTTTTTTTAATTGTGTGAATTTTTTGGTAGTGTGACCTTTGTAAGACATTTTGCATTTCAAAGGTTTTCACCGAGTTGATTGAGGTTTGGGAATCCAGTTAGATGATTTGTTTCATTCAGAATCGAAAATCTCTCGAGAAATCCTGTTAAGCCTAATTTGAATAAGTTTTTGCAGTTAGGGAGACCTGCGTGGAAGCTGTTCTACTTTGCAGAAGTACTGAACCAACCTTACTAAATAATGCAACTCTGAGGCCAAAAGCTCTGATACTAGTAGAAAAGGTGCGGATGCTTCTTCCTATTGCAACATTCAGAATTTTTCTCATCAATGCATCATGCTAACTGTGGGACTATATTTCGAGGTTCAGAAAATACAATCAATCAGGCTTAACAAATGCTTCAGGGATTCTCGGGAGAGGGTAAGATAATATGTTGAAAGGGTAATGAAAATAAATTAGAACACCATTTTGATGCCTAACAGTGGGAGCCATTTTTTAGAAAAATCTAAAATAAAATGGTGGGGTTTTGTGCTTTTTCCCCTTTTCCTACAATTTCCTGCTTCTTATTGTGAAGGATTCTTGAAGGCTTTTTGTGGGTTTTCTTTTTTTGGGTAATTATCCACGTGTGTAGAGTGATGAGCATATTGTTAATGAATTGGAAATATGCAAATTAAGAACTAACGGTACAAGCTTTCGGGTTCTCCTCCAAAAAAATAAAAATAAAAATTGGAGAAGATGATGATGAACAGGGAGGAAGTCCAAATTATTGCCTAAATACCTTCCTAGCTTTATAGAGAAACTAATAGATATGCCCAAATCCCAGCTTTTTTATTTATTTTTTTTGGCCTTTTTAGCTAAATATTAAACAAATGAATGCAAGGAGGTATGGAAGTAAAAAAGAAAGGTTTACATAAACTTAGAAAAAATGGAGATTGGGTGAAGATGGTGACGATGATGAATGCCTGGTAGTCCAAATTTATCATGTGGAGCCCACCAAACAAAGATGGTAGAAACTAATTCACGAGTTAGTATATTATACTCCTAGGAGTAGTAACACTGCAAAAAAAAAAAAAAAAAAAACACGAAACATGAGGCTGGACGACGGTGGCTTTAACGCGCCTCTTTTATAATATAACAAACAACAGCTCCTCTTTCCCTAAATCTTCATCCCTTTATCTTTCTCTCTCTAGCGATTTCTCTCCCCAAACTCTCTTCCCCCGTAGCTTCTTGCTGCCGATTCCGAGAAGATTTTTGAAGATATCTCACCTCCAAAATACTCTCCACATCTCAAGCTTCAAAACCCATACCATTTTCTACAATTTCACCATTTTTTGGGTTTGAGAGAACCCTAAATCAGCCACGAAAAAGAAAAGAAAACTAGGGTTTTATAGATCTGAAGAAGGGGATTCGTTTGGTTGTGTTTGCAGCCCATGAAGATGAAAGAAAAATTAGGGTTTTGGCAAAATATGTGTTTTTTTTTATGTAAAATCGTATGTTTTTGCTGGCTTGGTGGTGTAAAATGGTGTTGTTTGTGTAAAATGGTATTTGTATAAAGTGCTGCTTGTTTATGTAAAGTACTGTTGGCTTATGTAAACTTATGGTTCTTTAGTCAAAATGTTGTTTCTTGGTGTAAAATACTTTTTTCTGGTTCAAAGTGGTATTTGTTAGTATAAAAATATCGTTTTGATTCGTTTTTGTAAAGTGTTGGTTGTCTATGTAAAGTGCTGAATGTTTGTGTAAAGTGCTGGTTGTTTATTTTCTGAATGTTTATGTAAACTGGCAGTTGGGCAAAGTTTATGTAAACTGCAGTTTACTGCAAAGTTTATGTAAACTGGTACTTGGGCAAAGTTTATGTAAACTGCAGTCTGCAAAGTTTATGTAAACTGGTACTTGGGCAAAGTTTATGTAAACTGCATTTACTGCAATGTTTATGTAATCTGGTACTTGGGCAAAGTTTATGTAAACTGCAGTTTACTGCAAAGTTTATATAAACTGGTGTTTGGGCAAAGTTTATGTAAACTGCAGTTTACTGCAAAGTTTATGTAAACTGCAGTTTACTGCAAAGTTTATGTAAACTGCAGTTTACTGCAAAGTTTATGGAATTCCAAAGTTGGATGACAGCTGCAGAATTTCCACTCCACTTTACATAAACTTTGCAGTTGCAGTTTACATAAACTTTGCAGTAAACTGCAGTTTACATAAACTTTGCCCAAGCACCAGTTTACATAAACTTTGCAGTAAATTACAGTTTACATAAACTTTACCCAAACACCAGTTTACATAAACTTTGCAGTAAACTGCAGTTTACATAAACTTTGCCCAAGCACCAGTTTACATAAACTTTGCCCAAGTACCAGTTTACATAAACTTTGCAGTAAATTGCAGTTTACATAAACTTTGCCCACGTCTCATAACACTAGCACTATGTCCAGAAACGTCTACATCCATGCATGTGAATTTAAGCTATTTTTTCACAAAGACAGTTCACCACGTCAAGAACAACTAGCACCACGTCCAGAAACGTCTACATCCATGCATGTGAATTTAAGATATTTTTTCACAAAGACAGCTCACCACGTCTCATAACACCAACACCACGTCTCATAACACTAGCACCACGTCCAGAAACGTCTACATCCATGCATGTGAATTTAAGCTATTTTTTCACAAAGACAGCTCACCACGTCTAATAACACTAGCACCATGTCTCATAACACTAGCACCAAGTCCAGAAACGTCTACATCCATGCATGTGAATTTAAGCTATTTTTTCACAAAAACAGCTCGCCACGTCTCATAACACTAGCACCACGTCTCATAACACTAGCACCACGTCCAGAAACGTCTACATCCATGCATGTGAATTTAAGCTATTTTTTCACAAAAACAGCCCACCACGTCTCATAACACTAGCACCACGTCTCATAACACTAGCATCACGTCCAGAAACGTCTACATTCATGCATGTGAATTTAAGCTATTTTTTCACAAAGACAGCTCACCACGTAAAAAACAACTAGCACCACGTCCAGAAATGAAGAAGATATGAGACGTGGTGAATTTCTGAAGTACTTGTCAAATCGGAGAAAGAATGAAGAAGATATGAATTTCTGAAGTACAGTCATTACTTTAGATTTTTTTTGCGAATAGAACAGCACTTGCAGCTCTGTTTTAGAGCTAATTTATGAGAGATTTACAAGTCCAAATAAAAATCCGTAAAATTATGTGTAATCCTTGTAAAGAGAGGTTTAAAACAAGCCAAAGTTTGATCAAAACGGATGAGAAACGATGGAGATATGAAATTCCAAAGTTGGATGACAGCTGCAGAATTTTCACTCCACTTTACAATAACTTTGCAGTTGCAGTTTACATAAACTTTGCAGTAAACTGCAGTTTACATAAACTTTGCCCAATCACCAGTTTACATAAACTTTGCAGTAAATTGCAGTTTACATAAACTTTGCCCAAGCACCAGTTTACATAAACTTTGCAGTAAACTTTGCAGTTTACATAAACTCTCCTGCCCAAGTATTTCACTGCCAGTTTACATAAACTTTTAACAAATGAAGCGCATGAGGAGTGAGAGGGAGAGACATGCGCATTTAATATGCATTAAATGCGGTTGACCCACTTCATTTGTGTCTTTTTGTCAAAAAAAACCCAGTTTTTACACAGTTTTTACCCAAAAAAGCGATTTACTCCTAGGAGTATGATATAAGTTGCGCTAATTCACTGCCTCAATTTTCTTATTTATACTAATATGAATACTTTTTACTCCTGGTGGTGGTTATGGAGTTATGCGACGTAATATAGTGGATAGAAGGTGGTGGTGATAAGGGCCCTTTTGTCTTAAAAATTTTGGGAGCTAACTATAAGGTTAATTTTGACTTTCACTTCAACAAAAAATGCTGATGTCATATGCTTATGTCATTTTTTGGTCTGTAAGGGGGAATTTGTTAATAGTTTGGGTGGTCAAGGGAGTATCCGTAGTTTAACTAAATCTGAAGGGGGTATCGGTAGTTTGATCAAATCTCAGGAGAAGTAAATATAATTCGTCATATTTTTTAATATATCACTCCCGAATTATTATTTTATTTTTAATTTTTTAATCAAAATAATAAGGATATTTCAATAAAAAAGATCGGTAATAAAGAAAATGAACCTTAAACTAAAGGGACCATCCATAATTTTAACCAAATAACGGGAGTTAAATGTAATCTGCTTTCAGCCATTTTCTATGACAGAGCACTGTTGACCAATCATTTCTCATCATCAAAAACAAAGGAGACCTTGTTCTAGATCCAATCTAAGGAAGAAAGAAAAGCTGAAGAAGAAAATGGCGGATGCAATTATTGGTGCCACCATACAAGTTCTGTTGGAAAAGACACTCTCTCTTGCTACTGACAGGATTAGTTTGGTGCTTGGATTCAATAAGGATCTTGAAGAGCTGCGAGAATCTGCTACCATGATCCAGGCAACCTTGGCTGATGCTGAGACTAAACAAATTGAAAGCAGGGCTGTGCAACTTTGGCTGGAGAAGGTCGAAAAGGTGGCCTTTGATGCTGATAATGTTCTGGATGAGCTCAGCTTCGAGAGTCTTCGTCAGGAGGTGAAATCCAGGAACCAATCCAAAGGGAAGATGGTATGTGTCGTCTTCTCCTTATCTAAACATGATATTTCTTTTCGTTGCAAAATGGGTTCTAAGTTTGGGGATATCAACGCCAAGTTCAAAATTTTCAATCTCGAAGCCACCAATACTGGATTAATGCGACTGACAGCTTCACTGCTTCCCTCTACTACGGCTGCCACTGAGGTCACCATAAGTAGAGAAACCAACTCTCTTGCTCCCCAGTTTGTTGCAGGAAGAGCCAAAGAAGAATCTGAAATCGTGCAGATGTTGTTGGTCTCCTCTGACCAAAATGTTTTTGTTCTTCCTATTGTTGGTATGGGCGGCTTGGGAAAAATAATTTTAGCTAAATCAGGCTACAACAAATAGACAGTCACTTCACCCAAAAAATTTGGATTTGTGTGTCCGAAAATTTTGAAGTGACTCAATTTTTCAGATTAATTTTGGAGTCCCTGAAGAGAGGAAGAGGTGAACGTATGTCTGTCAAGATGCTATTGTTCGAGAAATTCGACAAGAACTTCATGGAAAAAGATTTCTCGTGGGACTCAGCACCACCAGTGGAAGCTGCTGTCTTTGGACTACTCGTTTGCAAACAACAGCAAACCTGATCCTTATTTCTTGGGAAAGCTATCAGATGGTGATTGTTGGTCTATTCTTGCAAATAAGGCAACTCTAGGTGGCGAAATGCCTCAAGAATTGAATGTCCATAGAAAGCAAATATTGAGGAGATGCCAAGGATTACCACTGGCAGCAAACGTCATTGGAGGTTTGCTGCTAAGTTTGCAGAAAATGGAAGACTGGCTTTCAATTGTGGAGAATAAGATTTTGAAGTTCAACAGAGACCATACAGATGACATTATGCAAGTATTGAAGTTGAGCTTTGATTATTTGCCATCTTCATCAATTAAGAAATGCTTTGCTTACTGTTCAATATTTCCCAATGACAAAACATTGGATGGAGATCAATTGATCGAACTTTGGATGGGGGAGGGATTTCTTCAAGGGAACGATGTTGATAGAGGAACAATGATGGAGGAAATAGGTGGCAAGTATCTTAGAATTTTGTTGGAGAGTTCTTTGTTGGTAATTCATGTATTCTACGGACAACCTTATTATAAAATGCATGATCTTGTTCATGACCTCGCAACAAATGTTTCAAAGACCAAAAGACCAAATGGTGAAAGTGGTGTGAAGGAAAGCAATCATGGTCAGAGTCCGTATCTTGCATTGAACTCATTTGGAGAAGGAACTGAAAAGGTCTTGAATGCAATGTCATCATTGGTTCGAACACTGTTCGTGAATACCAACATATCTGTTGACATGATATTGAAGTTTAAGAACCTGCACGGGCTGAATCTGTCTGGTAAAGAAATTGTAGTAAAAGATTTGCCAAACTCCATTAGCATACTGAAGCATTTACCCTATCTCGGTCTTCCATTTTCTAGAATCAGAAGACTGCCCTAATGTCTTTGCAAGCTTTATCATTTGCAAACTTTGAGGTTGGATAGGTGCAGTGATCGAAAAGGCCTTCCATAAGGGACGAACAATCTGATTAGTTTGAGGCATCTTCACTATGATACTCATAATGAGAAATTTCAAATGCCACTTGAGATGGGACAACTTACTTGTCTTCAGAAACTACCTTTCTTCAACATCGGAGGAGAGAAGGGTAGTGGAATGAAAGAGCTGGGACCGATGGAAAAGCTCAAAGGTGACCTTGAGATACGAAATCTGGAACTAGTAAAGGGTAAAGAGGCACAACAGGCAGATTTGTTTGGCAAGCAAAATTTGGAAAAATTGATTTTTGGTTGAGCCAGTAGGGACCAGCACGACATTGACATTGATTGTGATGAACAGGTTTTGGAAGGCCTCCAACCTCACACAAATTTAAAGGGGTTAACAATACAAAATTATATGGGTGATAGATTCCCTCATTGGCTAGGAAATTCATGGTTGGGTTTTTTGAACTTGGAGAATTCCAAGAGCTGCATAGAACTTCCTGCCCTTGGACATTTTCCATGTCTAGAAACTCTCTATTTGGAGGGACTGGAAAATGTTGGTTGTGTTTGGACGTCATTCTACAATAGCATTGAAGAGGATTGTGGGGTAAAAGGAGGAGAAAACATCAGTTCTGATGGTGGTCGAGTGGTTGGTTTCAAGAAGAAGAAAATTGTTTCCTGCCCTTAAAAAACATGGTTTAAGCAGAATGAGTAATTTGGTTGAATGGAAGGAAGTAGAAGGAGTTGATGGTGGCGATCATGCAGTGTTTCCCAAACTTGAGTTTTTAGGTATTGAGGATTGTTCCCAGCTGATCATCACTCCAACACACTTTCCAAGTCTTGAGAAATTGAACATAGTGGGAAATATGCAAGTTGTGATGGTTAAAACTATTCTCAGTAATATATTTGGTGCTTTTAAATATTTAAGGGCGAATTATATTTACCTCTCCTGAGGTTTGGTCAAATTATCGATATTCTACTTAGGTTTAGTTAAATTACGGATACCCCTTTGACCACCCAAACTAGTAACAAATTCACGTGATATCAACATTTTTGTTAAAGTGAGTCAAAATTAACCATATAGTTAGCTCCCAAAATTTTTAAGAAAAAAGGGCCCTTATCACCACCACCTCCTATCCTCTGCCCTCAGTCACATAACTCCATAACCACCACCAGAAGTAAAAATTACTCATATCAATAGAAATAGGAAAATTGAAGAAGGGAATTAGTTTCTACCATTTTTGTTTGGTGGGCTCCACATGATAAATATGGATTACCAGGCGTTCATCATCATCACCATCTTCACCCAACCTCCATTTTTTTTGAGTTTATATAACCTTTCGTTTTACTTCCATACCTCCATTCATTTGTTTAATATTTAGTTAAAAAGGCAAAAAAATAAAAAAAAAATAAAAACTGGAATTTGAGCATATCTATTAGCTTCTTTATAAAGTTAAGGTATTTGAGCAATAATTTGGACTTCCTCCCTGTTCCTCATTATCATCTTCTCTAATTTTTTTCTGGGGAGAAACTGAAAGCTTGTACCGTTAGTTCTCAATTTGTATATTTCCAATTCAGTAACAATAAGCTCATCACTCTACACACATGGATAATTACCCAAAAAAAGAAAACCCACAAAAAGCCTTCAAGAATCCGTCACAATAAGAAGGAGGAAATTATAGGAAAAGGGGAAAAAGCACAAAACCCCACCATTTCATTTTAGATTTTTCTAAAAAATGGCTCACACTGTTAAGCATCAAAATGGTGTTCTAATCTATTTTCATTACTCTTTTAACAGATCATCTTACCTTCCCGCAAGAATCACTGAAGCATTTGTTAAGCCTGATTCATTGTATTTTCTGAACCTCGAAATATAGTCCCACAGTTAGCATGATGCATTGATGAGAAAAATTCTAAATGTTGCAATAGGAAGAAGCATCCGCACCTTTTCTACTAGTATAAAAACTTTTGGCCTCAGAGTTGCATTATCAAGTAAGGTTGGTTCAGTACTTCTGTAAGTAGAACAGCTTCCACGCAGGTCTCCCCAACTGTAAAAACTTATTCAAATTAGGCTTAACAGATTTCTCAAGAGATTTTCGATTCTGAATGAAACAAATCCTCCACCTGGGTTCCCAAACCTCAATCACCTCGGTGAAAACCTTTGAAACTCAAGAAGTCTGTCAGGCCCCGAAAAGCACCTGACTTCCTAAACTGGTAAAATGCATAACTAAGCTACTTGAAAATAATTATTTACCTACAAAATTCCAACAATGAGCTATTACATTTAAGTATTTTCAAAGCTTTTGACATCCCTACCACTCCCAAGCTTTTCCTAGGCTTGTTTCCGATAAACTCCTACCTGGATCACATTCAAAGATAAAATAAACATAAGTATGCGAAAACGCATACCTAGTGAGGGTCACCTCCTGGACCCAACAAAGCCAAATGAAAGACAACAAACAGCAAGAAAGCATACAACGCAAGTCATGTATTCAAAATGCAACTCAACTAGCATGCCAATGTTATACCAACTAACCACATAATGCGCACCCAAAATAACCAACAAACCTGGATCTGTAGCAACCAATGGAAACGGGCATCCCACCCGTTATCAACCGAGCCACCAAAGGTACCCCGGGCCATACATGTCCTAAGTACTAAGCCTCAATCCGGCCCTTACCTAGTAGGTCGGCGCGAAAAGGGCGGGGCCCCCAAAAGATGCAAAAACAACCATGACTCTTAAATAAACCATACAACAACTAGTAAAAATAATTATACGGTCGTGCCATAGACTCTACAGAAATTTCGGTAGCATAACGGCTGTAAATACAACAATCCCAAATACCCAAACAACACCAAATTACTCAAATACAACCACAGAATCAACCAACATCACAACATAATATACATAAATGAAACCTATGTGCCGGCAAGGACATAATCTTTTATACAGGATTTAAACCAAACACAAGCATAATAAAACTTTGAATGTAATCCAGGTCCTTCCTGGGTTACGCCTGTATGTCCATCAAACATACCGGTGTACTCCTAGTCAGAACAATAAGCACATCTAAGGAGGGGGAGACACTCACCTTTTCCACGTTATACCTAGTGAAAGTTTTGCTTGACCAGTAGACGCCAACAACCTCACGACACAAAAACTACCTATTACAAACTGAAAGATTTTGGTAGGATCTGGGTTTGCACTTGCTCGATTTACCACGCAACAAAAATTTCTATTAAAGCGGAATCTTAGAAAAGTACCTTTGAAGCGTGCACTTGGTGATTCTCTTGTATGCCTCAAGACTATGACTTCACGTTGTGTGGGCAACAAACTAGAAGTCAATTGATCAGCTACTCACCACAATCCACCTGCTAGAAAACTCTAGCCCCGCAGCACCTGGCACGTACTATAAACGCACCGCCCACAGAGAGAGAAAGCTAAGCGCAGCTGGTATAAACCAAGGCCAAAATTTCAGCCACTAGAAACCCAAAAACCAACTGCACACTTTCTTGAAAATTCGACTTGGAGAGAGAAACGTTTTCTCTCTCTAGAATTTTCTCTCTCTAGAAATCCTGTGGATTAATTGTGTTATTGTGTAATCTGAATGACTGATCCCTTGTCTATTTATAGAGTTACAAGAGAGACTCCAAGTTGGTTTAAGATTGGTCTTCCTACTGGGTTTCTGTTTTCCTTCAATCCTGTTTCTGGACTGATACAGATTCTGTTTCCTTCAATCCTGTTCCTTGACTGATACACTCCCAACTGTCACAGGGATTCACTTATCCCAATCCAGTTCCTGGGATGAATCACTCCCAACTAACACAGGGATTCACTTATCCCAAACCAGTTCCTGGGATGATTCACAACCAACTGACACAAGGATTAATTAATTTCTAAATTAATTAAATCTATCTTTGTCAACAACCCAGTACATAATTAATCGTACCACTAACGGATTAATTATGGCACTACCAACCTACACCAGAATTGCTTCTGGAAAAACTTAATTAAATTATATTCATAATCTCCCCACATCAAAGATATAGTGCTCGTTAATTCATTAATTTACTGATAAATTAATTCATCAACTTCTTTAATTACGAGACTAGTACCACTCGACCTTTTTACTATACCGGACATAAGTCCACCGGCCGGGTTTAGAATAATAAACATTTTGAGCTCATCTCGGGAGCACAATCACCCCGGACGCACCGGTACATGGTTTCCTTTCGACAATCAGTAGCACACCAAGTAACTAAACACGCGCACCCAACCCACCGAGACTATTGGCCACATTTGACCTCACCCATTGGCAGATCAAAGTACACTATGTCTAATCCTCATGCCCACTCGAGTCTAGGGATTTAGAGATAGAATACAAGGATCGATTTGTCTATTAAATCAGTACAAGACAAATCATTCCTAAGAGTCAAGTTCAATATGCCCCGGGCATATCTATATGATTCAATTAGTTTAGACAAACTAATTATCTGAATCACATAATAACCTAGACTGACAGTTTGTCCAAAGCTGTCTCGGTTACGAACCTCATTTATATATTATGTCTTTCAACTAATGATGAGATCTACTGTGTCGCACCAGACACCTCATCATCTACTTACATAATATAAATGGACATAAAACTGCACAACAAAATATAATTGAAACACAAATCGATATATTAAACTGGGAAACTGTACAATACAAGCATAGCTTATGTATTCTACTCCAACAATCTCCCACTAATACTTAAGCTGTGCTTTAAGTATACAACTACATACAATCCTACCTAATCTACTGCTATCTATCTAGAAAGACTATCATAGGTCTCCTAGATATCTGATCCCCATGCCCTCCACGTGAGCCTCAAAGACTTTAGAGGTCAATGTTTTCGTGAACAGATCTGCAAGGTTATCCTCTGACGCTATCTTAGCCACGACCACGTCTTCCCTCTTCACGATGTCTCGTATCAGGTGGTACTTGCGCTGTATATGTTTACTTGCCTTGTGGGCTCGTGGTTCCTTCGAGTTTGCTACTGCACCATTGTTATCACAATAAATCGTGATAGACTTCGACAAACCAGGAATCACATCTAAGTCCACTAGGAAGTTCTTGAGCCATACTGCTTCTTTCGCTGCCTCTGATGCAGCAACATACTCAGCCTCCATGGTAGAGTCCGCCACGCATTTCTGCTTGACACTCCGCCAAACTATGGCTCCACCTCCTAGAGTAAACACATACCCTGAGGTAGACTTGCTCTTGTCCCTGTCGCCTTGGAAATCTGAATCTGTTTAACCTCGGGGTACCAGCTCAGACGCCTGATAGACCAGAACTTGGTCCCTCGTTCTACACAAATACTTGAGAATGCATTTTACTGCCTCCCAATGAGCTTTCCCGGGGTTACTCTGATATCTGCTCACCATGCCAACGGCATAACAGATATTAGGCCTCGTACACAACATGGCATACATGAGACTTCCTACTGCCGAAGCATATGGAACTGTCTTCATGGTCTCTATCTCCTCAACAGTCTTAGGAGACTATTCCTTAGATAGAAACACTCCATGCTTGAAAGGTAGAAAACCTTTCTTGGAGTTCTGCATGTTAAAACGGGCTAGAATCGTGTCTATGTACGAAGCTTAGGAGAGCGTTAGCAAACGTTTCCTACGATCTCGAATAATCTTGATCCCAAGGATATGTCCTGCTTCTCCTAAGTCCTTCATATCAAATTGCTTGGACAGCCATGCCTTTACGTCTGATAACACTTTCTTGTTGTTGCCAATCAATAGAATGTCATCTACGTAAAGCACAAGAAACACCATTGAGTTTCCATCACGTCTGCGATACACACATTGCTCATCCGGACACTGAGTAATGAAAGATTTTTGGTAGGATCTGGGTTTTCACTTGCTCGATTTACCATGCAACAAAAATTTCTATTAAAGCGGAATCTTAGAAAAGTACCTTTGAAGCGTTCACTTGGTGATTCTTTTGTATGCCTCAAGACTATGACTTCATGTTGTGTGGGCAACGAACTAGAAGTCAATTGATCAGCTACTCACCACAATCCACCTGCTAGAAAACTCTAGACCCGCAGCACCTGGCACGTACTATAAACGCGCCGCCCGCAGAGAGAGAAAGCTACGCGCAGCTGGTATAGACCAAGGCCAAAATTTCAGCCACTAGAAACCCAAAAACCAGCCGCACACTTTCTTGAAAATTCGACTTGGAGAGAGAAACGTTTTCTCTCTCTAGAATTTTCTCTCTCTAGAAATCCTGTGGATTAATTGTGTTATTATGTTAATCTGAATGACTGATCCCTTGTCTATTTATAGAGTTATAAGAGAGACTCCAAGTTGGTTTAGGATTGGTCTTCCTACTGGGTTTCTGTTTTCCTTCAATCCTGTCCTGGACTGATACACTCCCAACTGTCACAGGGATTCACTTATCCCAATCCAGTTCCTGGGATGAATCACTCCCAACTGACACAGGGATTCACTTATCCCAAACCAGTTCCTGGGATGATTCACAACCAACTGACACAATGATTAATTAATTTCTAAATTAATTAAATCTACCTTTGTCAACAACCCAGTACATAATTAATCGTTAATCGTACCACTAACGGATTAATTATGGCACTACCAACCTACACCAGAATTGCTTCCGGAACAACTTAATTAAATTATATTCATAATCTCCCCACATCAAAGATATAGTGCTCGTTAATTCATTAATTTACTGATAAATTAATTCATCAACTTCTTTAATTCCGAGACTAGTACCACTCGACCTTTTTACTATACTGGACATAAGTTCACCTGCCGGGTTTAGTATAATAAACATTTCGAGCTCATCTCGGGAGCACCATCACCCCGGACGCACCGGTACATGGTTTTCTTTCGACAAGCAGCAGCACACCAAGTAACTAAACACGTGCACCCAACCTACCGAGATTATTGGCCACATTTGACCTCACCCATTGGCAGATCAAAGTACACTATGTCTAATCCTCATGCCCACTCGAGTCTAGGGATTTAGAGGTAGAATACAAGGATCGATTTGTTTATTAAATCAGTACAAGACAAATCATTCCTAAGAGTCAAGTTCAATATGCCCCGGGCATATTTATATGATTCAATTAGTTTAGACAAACTAATTATCTGAATCACATAATAACCTAAACCGACAGTTTGTCCAAAGCTGTCTCGGTTACGAACCTCATTTATATATTATGTCTTTCAACCAATGATGAGATCTACTGTGTCGCACCAGACACCTCATCATCTACTTACATAATATAAATGGATGATTAATGCACAACCAGCTATGACTGAAATACAAATCGATATATTAAACTGGGAAACTGTACAATACAAGCATAGCTTATGTATTCTACTCCAACAAGTAAATCCAAAGGACTGGATTACCTCATCAAACTGGATGTTCCAAGATCTAGATGCCTGCTTAAGTCCATAAATAGACCTCTTAAGCCTGTAAACCTTATGCTCTTGGCCTTTTTCAATGAATCCCTTTGGTTGCTGCATAAAAATGGTTTCCTCAAGACTTCCGTTTAGGAAAGCTGTCTTGACATCCATCTGCCAAATCTCATAATCCATATGAGCAGCTATGGCCAAGAGAATCCCGATCGACTTAAGCATGTAATCGATTCTCTCTTTCTGAGTATACCCCTTCGCCACCAGCCTAGCTTTAAAGGTTTCCACCTTTCCGTCAGGTCCTCTCTTACGTTTGTAGACCCACTTGCATCCAATGGGCTTAAACCCATCAGGCAGGTCCACAAGCTCCCAGACTTGATTGTGGTCCATTGACCCCATCTCGGATATCATTGTCTTACGCCAAGATTCTGCATCTTTATCTCGAAGCGCCTCATTGTAGTTAACTGGATCAGGTTCAGGCACACCTGGGACTAGGTCTGAAGACTCTCCCACGCCAATGAACCTTTCTAGTTGTCTCACAACCCTCCCACTACAACGAGGCACCGCATGTGTAGGTGCATCATCTGTGATCTCACGTGCAGTGTGTGGTGTATCTACTTGTGCTGGTGCATCAGGATTAGTAGTTTGTCATCTAAGCTCTTCTAGTACTATCTTACTCTTGGGCTTGTGATCTAAGACATAGTCCTCTTCTAAAAATCTAGCGTTGGTACTTACCACCACCTTCTGATCTTTAGGACTATAGAATAGACCACCTTTCGTTCCCCTAGGATATCCTACAAACAGCATTAATTCTGTTCTTACATCTAATTTAGCCGTATCTGCCTTAAGCACATGTGTTGGGCAGCCCCAAATTCTGAGATGTCTTAGACTGGGCTTCCGCCCGTTCCACAACTCTACTGGGGTTGAAGGCACGGATTTAGATGGTACAAGATTAAGAATATCCATTGCCGTTTCCAAGGCATATCCCCAGAACGAACTTGGCAAATCACTATAGCTCATCATGGACCTAACCATTTCCATAAGAGTTCGGTTCCTTATTTCTGCTACACCATTCTGCTGTGGCGTGCCAGGTGCAAACATCTGAGATTGAATTCCTACCTCTATGAGGTAATCTCAAAATTCATGGGATAGGTACTCCCCACCACGATCTGAACGCAGTGTCTTGATACTCTTACCATGATGCTTCTCCACATCTGCCCGAAACTCTTTGAACTTGCCAAAACATTCAGACTTGTGATGCATTAGGTAAATATATCCGTACCTAGAGTAGTCATCCGTGAATGTCACGAAATACTCATATCCCCTTCGTGCCTGGACCGTCATAGGTCCACACAAGTCAGAATGAATCAACTCTAATACTTCTTTAGCTCTATAGCCTTTTGCTTTAAAAGGTCTCATGGTCATCTTACCTTCCAAGCAAGATTCGCAGGTTGCATAACTGTCAATATCTAATGAACCCAAAGGTCCATCATTGACCAACCTCAGAATCCTACTAAGGTTTATATGACCTAGCCTTAGATGCCAAAGATAAGTTTGATTCATTTCAGAAGGTCTCTTCCTCTTATTAATGTTAGATTCTGAGCTATCTATCTCTATGTTTTGCGCAACAGGGGAGTTAGAGTTAACCACAAACAAATTGTCCGCCAATGAACCAGAACAAATAAGTTTTCAATTTCTTCTAATAACAACACAGTCATCAGAAAAAATAAACTTATACCCGTTCTTCAAGAGTTTAGAAACCGAAATCAAGTTCTTTCTAAAACTTGGTACATAAAGACAATTAACTGACTCTAAGCTATAATTTTCAAAATTCAACTTAACTACTCCCACTGCTTCTACTGACACTCTTGTAGTGTCGCCCAAGTAGATATCCAATTCGCCTTCTCTAAGCTTCTGGGTTACTTGGAACCCTTGCAAAGAATTACAAACATGGTCAGTGGCACCTGAATCCACACACCAAGTATCTATGGGAATCGCCGCTAAACATGTCTCAGTAATTAAGGGATAATTTATCGTACTTATAAGCTTTGGACAATCCGCTTTCCAATGTCCCGTCTTATTGCACTTGAAGCACTTGTCTTTCGACTTTTTCTTTGCAATACCTGGCTTAGGCGCAATTTGTGCCTTTTAAGCTACTCCCACGAGCTTTCTCTTCTTCTTTCTAGCCTCTGGCTCAGAAGAAGATTCTAAAGCTTCGATTGCGACTAAAGCTCGCTTCTTCTCTTGAAGAAGACTTTTAGTCACCATCAACTCTGCCAAGAGCTCGAATGAACTCCACAACATCTTACTTATGTTGTAGTTCAACCGAATCCACTCATAGCTTTGAGGCAAGCTCTGGAGGTCAATATCGGCTTTGGTTTCACCAACGATTTCGCCTCCCACTACCTCAACCTTGTTGATGTTACTGATCATGTCAATGACACGGTCTCTCACAGAAGCGCTCTCAGCCCTAAGGACAATGTCCAAGTTACGACTTCCATCGACATTATTAGTTCCAGTTAAATTGTTTTTTTTTTTTCAAAATAGCAGCTAAAGGATTGAATGCCATATCGATTTAAACTGGAAAGTAAACAAACAGTGTTTCAGTTATATATGCTAGAATTTTTGAAAACATGAAAATTCAATTTAATTATTGATTTCCCTCAAAACAATAATATTAATCCACCAACATCTCATCCATCGGGATTCTCGTAAGCCACGCCGTGTGGACGTTTACGCTAACCCACATTCATTTGAGAAGAACCAAGTAAGCAGCGTAACCTCGCGGGAGGAATACTGCAGATCGTACACTAAGTGTGTGCCATTACGTGACTTCTGAGTTTGTTACCTCAGGATAGTGCACCTCAGATGGAGAGGGTGTCACATTTCTCCTAGTTAAACTCGCTCTAGTCATCTTACTCAGAAGTTCATAGTCTAGCGATCTCGGGGCTGAACTCATCCGAATGGAGGAAGGCCCTAATGCCAACGCGCAAGCCCACCCACATCGCATATGAACCCGTAATGGTGGCCATGGGGATATAACACAACCCGTTCCCACTTAGATTTCCAAATTGAGGGTTTTACCGGTTTTAACATGCAATTAACTAACCTAAGTTATATGCAACCATAAAACCAGACATGCTTTAATTCATGCATCTAAAATACAACATAAAAATAAAGCATAAAAATTAAAACAATAAATACGGGAAATAAATATGTAAAATAAATTTCCCGACTATTATGGTTTTAATTACTTCCATCCTTTGCCTTGATCTCGTGTCCCGTCACGTCACTCGATGGAGAGAGTCTTGAACTTCAAAAAAAATGAAAACTGGAGAAAAAAGGGCCAAAAACAGCTCGAACGGCCCGAGGGCCGCGCGACCGCATGGCCCGCACTGGCCGTGCGTGCGCGGGCCTAAGCGCCTGCGCGCCTGCAGCAGCAGCGCGCAGCAGCTGCTGCGCACTACTGCTGCCCTCCTTTGGCTGCCGGTGGCGTTTTTGCTGCCGGCGTCGCCTCCTGCCGCCAAGTCCTCCTTCACTTTTTCCCACGCTATTTGGTCTTCTTGCAATTCGTTCTGGGTTTTCCTCGGTTTCTTCAAATTTATGATAATCCAAAACCCACGAATCCAAGTCGCCCACCATAGCTCATTCGATTACAAAAAAAAAAAAAAAACAATTTTCCTACTACAAGGCTTTCTAGGAAAATTAAATAATCAAAATTACATAGAAAAAATCCTACTACATATTTGATCTAATCCTACACGGCTTCCAGCACGTGGTTAAACTATTACAAACATTCATAATAAAATTAAATCCGGACATGTCCCGGAGTTTAATTAAAACCCATACAAACGCAACCATAATAGTCGGGATTCTAAACCACCTGCAATCCCCAGAATGTCCCTTAAAGATTTGACCTTTAAAGCGTGTCCCTTAAAGAAATCCCCAGAATGTCTCCAAAATATATCTGGAAGTCGTGTGGCAACTATCTACCAGATCAGCTAGCCCAAAAACTCTAACAGAAAACCTGAATCTGGAAAACTAAGATCAGATCTGATTGGAAATCACACAATCTATCATATCTTGCCAGAAACGAACTCCAAGTGAACAGATCTAGTTCCCAGAACTCAGATCTATCATCAGATCTATAGGTCTAACGAATACCAAATACCTCGGAAAGAACCCAGCCCACGAAAGCACAAAAAACAGTGCATTCATGAAGAGCCAACTGCCGGCCGTCGGATTTACGCAAATTACGGACCGCCGAAATTTGCGCTGCGCTCTGGGAAGGCTTCAGGGACGCCAAAAAATGCTAGATTCAATCGGGCTCACTTCTTGCCTCACTGGATTCTTCCCATGTTGACAAAAAACAAAAGCCCATGTGATTTCGAGAGAGAATAGACCAACTTTGAGAAAGATTTTCGAAGAAGAAGAAGAAGTTCTCTCCCTAAGTGTTTCTTCCTCTAAGGGAGGCAAGATTAGAAGTCTTATTTTTCAAGGCATCATTTAATCTATTTATAGGGAGCTCCTAGGGAAACATTTAAGTGGGCTTAAGTTGGGCCATACTAATTGGACTTGTTGACTTCTAAGTTTTCACTAGACTAGTCAACTTTAACCAACCCAAGGATAATTAATTAATTAAATCCACTTCGTTAATTGACCCGAGGATAATTCATCGAATAATTAAATCCTCTATCAACTTACTTAAGGATTATTAATTAATTCTTAAATCCACTTTGTCAATTTAATCCAATTCATAATTATCGTACCACTAACGGATTAATTATGAAACTACCGCTTAAACCGAAATTGCTTTCGGGTCCACTTTTAATTATTCTTTTATCTTCCCACGTCAAAGATATAGTGATCATCAATTTATTAATTTATTGATAAATTAATTAATTGACTTCTTATAATTCGAGATTAGTACCACTCAACCTTATTACTATACTGGACATAAGTCCACCTGCCGGGTTTAGTGTAATAATCCTTACAAGCTCATCTCGAGAGCACCATCACCTTGGACGCACCAGTACATGGTTTCCTTTCGACAAGCAATGACACAATAAGAGACTAAACACGTATACCCAAATTACTGAGATCTAGGCCTCAAATATAGACCGCACCCTTTGGCAAATCAAAGCATACTATATCTAATCCCCATGTCCGTCCTAGTCTAGGGATTAAAAGAAAGAATACAAGGCTCAAATTAACTACGAAGATCAGTACAAGTCAATTTGATCCTACTCAAGGTTCTACTCAATATGCCCTGGGGCACATCCATATGATTCAATTAGTCTACACAAACCAATCTCAGAATCATACAATAACCTAAACCGACAGTGTGTCCAAACTGTCTCAGTTACGAGCGTTATTTATATATCATAAGTTTAACCAATGATAAGATCTACTGTGTCACACCAAATACCTTATCGTCTATACATATGATATAAAGGGACAATTTATAATACTGAAATACAATCGATATGTAACTGGGAAATAGTTCTTCATACAAGCAAAGCTTTTTAGTATTCAAAACTAACAAAGCATGCCTCCGGTCTTTCGATTTTTATTGGCTTCCCAAATCCTTCTTTTACTAAGAGCTTAATGGATTGTGTCTACTTCTCCATGCACAGAATAAAGAGGTAAAGGGAAATTGGGTCCCCTTGCCTAACACCCCTTGAAGTATTGAATATGGTATCCCTTACGTCACCCAGCAAACAGATGTAGAGCTGGATTTAAGTATTACCTTGATTGCATTCAAATTTTAGGGGGAAGGAGGGGGGGGGGGGGGGAAGTCTGCATCCAACATTGTGTCCTCAATGAACATCCAATTAAGCCTATCAAAGGCTTTTTCTAAATCAATTTTGACTTCCGTTGGCCCCTTCAGTGAACGCATGGAATGAATGAGTTCTTGTGTTGTAACAATGTTGTCAACAATGCTACGACCTTTGATGAAGCTCATTTGCTTAGGTTGGATAAGAGTGTGCATAAGATGCTTAATTCGGTTCGCAAAGACTTTGTGATTAGCTTCACGCAAACATTTATGAGGCTGTTTGGCCGGAGGTCTTTAAACTTCGTAAGGTGATTTACCTTGGGGACTAGTACAATGAGAGAAGTATTTAATTTTGGGTCGACCTCACCATTGTTGATGGCCATGATGACAAATTGCAGAGAGACGGACCGATGATTTCCCAATTTTTTTGGAAGAAGTGGTCGTTGATACCATCAGCACCTGGGGCTTGAAGGAGGTCCATTTCAAAGAGAGTTTCTTGGATATCTTTATGAGAGATAGGTTTGTTTAAGGCTAGTTTTTGCACACTGGAGAGGGGTGGGAATTCACCCCTGATCGGGAAAGGTTGGCCATTAGAAGAATCTCTAGAGTAAATTTTGCGATAGTACTCGGTGGCTTCCTGTTGAAGGGCTGATCTCTCCGAACACCATTGCCCATCTTCCAATTGAAGTAAAGAAATCTCCATTTTATTCCTTTTTAGCCTGTAGAGTGATTGAAAAAGCTTTGAGTTGGAGTCCCCATTACTGATCCAGAAGGCGTTCGATTTTTGGGCTCTGAATAATTCCTTCTGGCTAACAATGTGCTCATAATCTACCTTGAGTTTATATTCCAGCTTGCGTAGCCTATGGGAGGGGAAGAGCGCAAAAGCGTTTTGGAGACCATCTAAACGAGCAAGAATCCTTTTTTTCCTTATGAATATATTGCAAAAAACTTGCTTATTCCAGAGGGAGATATCTGTAGAGAAGACTTCCAAGGCCTCCTTTAGACTTAATTCCTCTTTCTAGTGCATTTTGAGCAATATTTTCTAATCCGGGTCATAGTCCAGGGGGCTAGATACCAGATGGGTCAAGGGAGAGGGGTTGGACTATTATGATTTGGTTAATTTTGATGAGGAGAGGAGTGTGATCAGACTGAATACGAGGAGATGTTTAACAGAGGCTGAAAGTTAGGATTTGGTCCATGAATGGTTAGTCAAGACCTAATAAAGACGAATATGGCAAGATCCATGAGCCCAAGAAATTTTTGCCCAGTAAATCCCACTTTTTGCATGACAGATTTATCTACCCAAGAGTTAAAGGCTTTATGATGCGATGCATTTTATACATGTTTTTAGCCTTGTTTTGAGCTGCCTATGAATAGAGCCTTAATATGTTTGTATGGTAAAAATACTAGTTACGTTTTACTTGTGCTGATTCCAGGTGAAATATGCATGGAATGAAGAATGTAGAAAACCACTCGTCGGACTTAGCATTTGGAGCGGAACCACGGATTCTCAAGTCAGCAGGAGGACACAACCACCAGACGACAATTTCACATGAGCGTGAAGTTCATAACGTTAAGAGAAAATCAAGTGTTTGGCGAACGTGAGCTGTAGACGTCCAGTTCACGATACTGTTCATTGGACGCGACCAAGAAGAAGTGGAGATAGCACTGAAGTGAAGCATAAGGAGCTAAAAGAGAGATCACGGCCTTCGGATGACAGCGTCCCCAGATAGCTTCAACATGACGACCATCAAACGCCAGCATTAAGAGAACGTGAGAAGATGACGACCGAATATTGCAGCGTCTGAAGAAGTCAAGTTCAACCCTTCAGTGTACGGTGACTGAGACAAAACACTTCCAAGTGACGCTCAGTTGAAGCCACCGTCAGCTGAACGTCCGGTCATCATCACCAGCATGGGCAGTGGGCAGATTCCAGAAGGACGAGTAGTACGCCGGAACGAGCTAAAGGCAATACCACAAGAGACAATAAGTACAATATAACGAGCCATGATCTGTCCAAGAAAACAAGAAGTACACCGACATAAGAAGCACGTGGAAGAAGTGCACCCGAAACAGTGTTGCAGGTTGTTTTAACCATTTCTGAACTACGCAGGTTACTTTTACGGATAAGTATCAATATTTATTCCCTGGAATATGCCAAGAAGCCAACTTGCAATCCTTGGCCCCCAAGCAACACAGAAATTCCCAAATTAGCCATCCAATATTTTTCTTCACTAGATTTCTTCTATAAATAGCAATAGTTAACTCTGAACTCATTAACAAGAGACAGTAGAGTGTAAGAAGTAGTAGTAGGAGTTCAGAGTTTTTTCCCTTGTAACTTGTTACTTGGGTTGTTTTATCTGAAACTCATTTTATTTTCTCTTTATTCATGTTCTTTTTTATATTTGAGTGTTGATTTGGAACCGAAAAGGTTCTAAGTCTTTACAGGGATTTTTACTCCTCTAATGAGGTAGAGGCAAGGTGAAAGTCTCATATACAAGATGTTCACTAAAGTGGATTTGTTAGTGACAAACCGCATGCATATGCCTCTCTGTCAACTGATTAGTGGACTAGACTGCTATGAAATCTGCTAAGCACTATCTTGTATATGTGCTTTCACTGATTATGATTATGGGGAGTGTTATAGTTTAGGTTCTCTAGTTAGCTAACAATGTGAGTAAGGAGTGGAGTGTGGATGCATAGAAGTCTGAATCATAGAAGTGTCATACAATTTAAGGGGCTATGTAGAAGCAATATTAGAATGCTTGTAGGGAAATCTTACTTGACAATACCTTAGCAACCAAAGATCATGTGACTTTCAGAGTTCAGCAGAATAGGAATGTTTTTAGGAAAATCTTAATTGATAATACCTCAGCAACCAAATATTATGTGAAGCTCACGAGTGAACAGAGTCGGAATGCTTGTAGGGAAATCTTAATTGGTAATACCTTAGCAACTATATACTCTGTTATATTCAAGTTCTAGTATGATGCATGTTATGGTAAAGAGGTTCAGTCCTCTACTGGTAGGACTGATGCTAGGCCGTACACTAGAGTAAACAGGGACTACATAGTCGAATGGTAGGGCGATCATGGAGTAAGTGACACAGGCATTACTCGAGTTGAGCCAGATCTGGGTGCTCTTTAGTTCATTCCTAATCCTTACTAATAGGGAGATTTAACCTTTCTTGTTGACTGTAAACCGTAACCTGAGCCTCTCTTCTTACAAGGAACTGAAAATCCCAACTCTCATCCTATGTTTCTCTATTCAGTATATTGTCTCTTTTCTCCCTTATTATATAACTCACTGACTGCTTACATTTTATTACTTTTATACTTGCTATGTTTTACTACATTTCTGACTTGTGTAGTAGAATTCTACCCTTCGTTCCTCGTGGTTCAACCTATATACTACGTTAATTTGTGGTATTCGGTTTATAAATTATTAATTCTGAGCAGTACTCGACACTAAATCCGTTGGCATCACTTTACATCCTAATTTTTTAGTACCCCCAATATTATCAAAAGAAAAACGATAGGCATTAAAATCCCCCCCTGCCATCCAAGGACCATTCACGTTTCTGCTGATGGATGTCAATTCTCTCCAGAGGTATTTCCTGAATTTGGGGGTTAGGCTCCCATAAATTATTGTGAGGAAAAATTTGGGCAGTTTCGTACTGGATATCTTAATGTGCATGAGTTTCCACTTACATATCAGGATTTCAACCTTCAAGTAATCTCTCCAAAGAATCCAAATGCCTCCCGAGAAACCAGATGCTTCAATACGGTGAAAATTGTTGAAGCTTAGTTTCCTGATAACAGAATAAGCTTTTTCTCCACTGATTCTGGGTTCCAGGATTGCAACCAATCCAAGAGAGTACATGTGCACAAGTGACTTAAGCACCGCAAGAAAATTTGGTTTAGCTGCTCCTTGGTAGTTCCATATGAGCATATTACCTTCCATTTATCGTGAAATTTTCATGGGAACATTATTGAGAGGTTACACGAACCTCTTCTACCTGGGGTTCAAGTATAACATAATCCCCAATTTAGGAAGAGTTAGGGAGTTGTGTTTGAGGGATAACAAGGGATTCTTCTGGAAAGGGGGTCTCCATGATCATGGTGTACAACTATTGGAGTTGAATACATAAGCTATGCTTGTATTGTACTTTTTCCCTATTAATATATCGATTAATGTTTTGGTTAAATTTAGTTGTGAATTTTTTTTGTCAACTTATATTATGTAGTTAGATGATGAGGTGTCTTGTGTGACACAGTAGATCTCATCATTGGTTAACAGACATAATATATAAATGAGGTTCGTAACCGAGACAGCTTTAGACAAATGGTCGGTTTAGATTATTATGTGATTCGGACAATTGGTTTGTCTAAACTGATTGAATCATATAGATATGCCCGGAGCATATTAAACTTGACCATTTAGAATGATTTGTCTTATACAGATTTAATAGACAAATCATTCTTAGTATTCTATCCCTTAATCCCTAGAATCGAGCGGGCATGAGGATTAGACATAGTGTACTTTGATTTGCCAATGGGTGAGATCAATTGTGGCCAATAGTCTCAGTAGGTTAGGTGCGCGTGTTTAGTTGCTTGGTGTGCTGCTGCTTGTCGAAAGAAAACCATGTACCGGTGCGGCCGGGGTGATGGTGCTCCCAAGATGAGCTCGTAATGTTTATTATACTAAACCCGGCCAGTGGACTTATGTCCGGTATAGTAAAAAGGTCGAGTGGTACTAGTCTCAGAATTAAAGAAGTTAATTAATTAATTTATCAGTAAATTAATAAATTAACGAGCACTATATCTTTGGTGTGGGGAGATTAAGAATAAATTAATTAAGTTGTTCCGAAAGCAATTCTGGTGTAGGATGGTAGTGCCATAATTAATCCGTTAGTGGTACGATTAATTATGTATTGGGTTATTGACAAAGGTAGATTTAATTAATTAAGTAATTAATTAATCCTTGTGTCAGTTGGTTGTGAATCATACCAAGAACTGGATTGGGGATAAGTGAATCCCTGTATCAGTTGGTTGTGAATCATACCAGAAACTGGATTGGGATAAGTGAATCCCTGTATCAGTTGGATGTGAATCAGTCCAGCAACAGGATTGAAGAAAACAGAAACCCAGTAGGAAGGCCAATCCTAAACCAACTTGGGGTCTCTCTTGTAACGCTATATATAGACAAGGGATTAGCTATTCCACAATATACAATTCATAAGTTTTCAAGACAGAAAACATAGAGAGAGAAAAATTCTCTCACTAAATTCTGATTTCTTAAGCTTAAGGATGCTAAAATTGTCTTCAAAATTTTGTTGGCGACGTGTAGCTTTCTCTCTCTCCGGGCGGTGCGTGGATTGTACGCGCCAGGTGCGGTGGTGCTGGAATTTTTCTGACAGGTGGATTGTGGTGATTAGCTGATCAATTGCTCGTTAGATTGCTGCCTACACAGCATACAAGCAAAGTCTTGAGGCATACAAGAGAATCACCTGAGTATACGCTTCAATAGGTAATTCTTATGTTTCCGCTTTAATTAAGAATTTTTGTTGCGTGGTAAATTGAATAAGTACAAACCAAGATCCTGCGCAATGTTATTTCAAACAAAGATTGGAATAGTGATTGTGCTAGTGTCTGGGCCTGGCTAGACATTCTTATTCTGGAATGCATAGCACGAAAGTGAGTTTCTGGCTTGGCCCGGGCAGATAAACTTTCAACAACGAGACTTGTGAG
This sequence comes from Knoxia roxburghii, assembly GCA_030378225.1. Classification (NCBI taxonomy): domain Eukaryota; kingdom Viridiplantae; phylum Streptophyta; class Magnoliopsida; order Gentianales; family Rubiaceae; genus Knoxia; species Knoxia roxburghii. The sequence continues at coordinate 33,351,051 of CM059420.1, read as the reverse complement.
AGCTGTTTTGGCTGCTAATCAGGATCAGGGTCCAAATTAATTTTATAAGGGTTAGGTGGTTCTTGATCAGAGTCATTTTCTTTCCTCTTTTTTTTTTTTTTTATTGTTTTGGTTTGATTTGTAGGTGAAGAGTTGCAGTTTGGATTTAAGGTTAAAGTTGTTGGTAGCTTTGGGTTGTTCCGTACTTGAAAAGGGGTGGCGCAGTAGGGTGGTAGTGTGGTTTCCAATTTGGAGAAAGGGGTCTGGTGTTATTTCTATTTGGGAAGATGCGGATACGCTAGAGAAGATGGGCCAGAAATATTGGGTTAGGCTAGTGGATTTTTATCTAGTGATTTTCCTAAGTAGGAGGTGTTATTTTGAGTGGGTGTTGATGAGGGAAGGTTTGGGCTATAAGTTAGGGGGAAAGCCCAGACAATGTTATGTACTTATTTTTTGGACCTGGGTTTCCGAGGCCCGGTTGGGGTGGGAGGGGCTGTTTGGTGGACCTAGAAGGTCAGCATCTGTCCACCCGGTAAGGCGTTTTGCTCATCGTTGTCTTCAGTCAGCAAGAGAGGCGTAAACCTTAAAGTGGAGGGCTCATTAGAAGCCAAAGGAAATCTTGGCACAGGGGAGGTAGGAAAGATTATCTGCCCGGGCCTAGCCAGAAGCTCACTTTCGTGCTATGCATTCCAGAATCGGAATCTCTGGCCAGGCCTAGATGCTAGCACAATTGCTATTCTAACCCTTTTGAAATAACATTGCGCAGGATCTGGTTTGAACTTATTCGATTTACCACGCAACAAAAATTCTTAATAAAAGCGAAAACATAAGAATTACCTATTGAAGCGTTCACTCAGGTGATTCTCTTGTATGCCTCAAGACTTTGCTTGTATGTTGTGTGGGCAGTAATCTAACTAGTAATTTGATCAGCTAATCACCACAATCCACCTGCTAGAAAAATCCAACATCGCTGCACCTGGCACGTACAAATCACGCACGCCTAGAGAGAGAGAAAGCTTCACGCAAGCCACCAAAAACTGAAGGAATTTTCGGAAGCTAAATAAGCTTGAAAAATCCGATTTTAAGAGAGAGTTTTTCTCTCGCTAGGATTTTCTCTCTTAAGTTTTCTTGTCTTGAAAACTTGTGAATTGTATATTCAATTGTGTGTCTTGAATAGCTTATCACTTGTCTATATATAGAGTTACAAGAGAGACCCCAAGTTGGTTTAGGATTGGCCTTTCTACTGGGTTTCTGTTTCCTTCAATCCTGTTCCTAGACTAATACACATCCAACTGATACAGGGATTCACTTATCCCAATCTAGTTCCAGATATGATTCACAACCAACTGATACAGGTATTCACTTATCCCAAACCAGTTCCTGGTATGATTCACAACCAACTGATACAGGGATTCACTTATCCCAAACTAGTTCCTGGCATAATTTATAACCAATTGACACAAGGATTAATTAATCACTTAATTAATTAAATCTACCTTTGTCAACAACCCAATACATAATTAATCGTACCACTAACGGATTAATTATGGCACTACCATCCTACACCAGAATTGCTTCCGGAACAACTTAATTAATTTATATTCATAATCTCCCCACATCAAAGATATAGTGCTTGTTAATTTATTAATTTATTGATAAATTAATTAATTAACTTCTTTAATTCTGAGACTAGTACCACTCGACCTTTTTACTATACCGGACATAAGTCCACTGGCTGGGTTTAGTATAATAAACTTTACGAGCTCATCTCGGGAGCACCATCACCCCGGACGCACCGGTACATGGTTTCTTTTCGACAAACAGTAACACACCAAGCAACTAAACACTCGCACCCAACCTACTGAGATTATTGGCCACAATTGACCTCACCCATTGGCAGATCAAAGTACACTATGTCTAATCCTCATACCCGCTCGAGTCTAGGGATTAAGAGATAGACTACCAAGAACGATTTGTCTATTAAATCAGTACATGACAAATCATTCCTAATGGTCAAGTTCAATACGCCACGGTTATATTTACATGATTCAATTAGTTTAGACAAACCAATTATCCGAATCACATAATAACCTAAACTAACTGTTTGTCCAAAGCTGTCTCGGTTATGAACCTCATTAATATATTATGTCTTTCAACCAATGATGAGATCTACTATGTCACACAAGACACCTCATCATCTACTTACATAATATAAATGGACATATCATGCACAACAAAATATAACCAAAACATAAATCGATATATTACTGGGAAAATGTACAATACAAGCATAGCTTATGTATTCAACTCCAACAAGGTAATCTCATGGATCTTTTTCTGTAACTTTTCTTCACAGCATAGACCCATGGGCCAACGAGGCAGTTACTTTTGGGGTCAGTGGATGAAGGCAAGTCACTGTTCACTGTACGACCATTCACCCCGGTCACGTGAGCTGCCTCAGGTAATGATTGAAGGGGTTGTTGGTTATTGTTTCTAGCGCCTGTTGGAGTTGAATACATAAGCTATGCTTGTATTGTACTTTTTCACAATAATATATCGATTTATGCTTTAGTTATATCTTGTTATGCATAATATATCCATTTATATTATGTAAGTAGATGATGAGGTGTCTTGTGTGACACAGTAGCTCTCATCATTGGTTGAAAGACATAATATGTAAATGAGGTTCGTAACCGAGACACCTTTGGACAAACTGTCGGTTTAGGTTGTTATGTGATTCGGATAATTGGTTTGTCTAAACTAATTGAATCATATAGATATGTCCGGGGCGTATTGAACTTGACCATTAAGAATGATTTGTCTTATACTGCTTTAATAGACAAGTCGTTCTTGGTATTCTATCTCTTAATCCCTAGACTCGAGCGGGCGTGAGGATTAGATATAGTGTACTTTGATCTGCTAAAGGGTGAGGTCAATTGTGGCCAATAATCTCGGTAGGTTGGATGAACATGTTTAGTTGCTTGGTGTGCTGCTTGTCGAAAGGAAACCATATACTGGTGCGTCCGTGGTGATGGTGCCCCTGAGATGAGCTCGTTATGTTTATTATATTAAACTCAGCTGGTGGACTTATGTCCGGTATAGTAAAAGGTCGAGTGGTACTAGTCTCAGAATTAAAGAGGTTAATTAATTAATTTATCAGTAAATTAATATACTAACGAGCACAATATCTTTGATGTGAGGAGATTATGAATATAATTTAATTAAGTTGTTTCGGAAGTAATTCTGGTGTAGGATGATAGTGCCATAATTAATCCGTTAGTGGTACGATTAATTATGTATTGGGTTATTGACAAAGGTAGATTTAATTAATTAAGTAATTAATTAATCCTTGTGTCAGTTGGTTGTGAATCATACCAGGAACTGGTTTGGGATAAGTGAATCCCTATATCAGTTGTTTGTGAATCATACCAGGAACTGGTTTGGGATAAGTGAATCCCTGTATCAGTTGGTTGTGAATCATACCAGGAACTGGTTTGGGATAAGTGGATCCCTGTATCAGTTGGATGTGTTTCAGTCCAGGAACAGGATTCAAGAAAAACAGAATCCCAGTAGGAAGGCCAATCCTAAACCAACTTGGGGTCTCTCTTGTAACTCTATATATAGACAAGGGAATAGCTATTCAAGACACAATTCAATAGATTCATAATTCAAGAATCTAGAGAGAGAAAATCCTAGAGAGAAAAATTCTCTCTCTTTAAAATTGGATTTTTCCAAGCCTTAAGGCTGCCAATTTTCCTATTTTTTTGGCGGCTTGCGTGTGGCTTTATCTCTCTCCGGGCGGTGCGTTTACAGTACGTGCCAGGTGTAGCGGTGATGGAATTTTCTGGCAGGTGGATTATGATTAGCTGATAAATTGGTTTCTAGATCGTTGCCCACAGAACGTGAAATCAAAGTCTTGAGGCATACAAGAGAATCACCTAAGTGCACGCTTCAAATATATTTTTCTAAAGTTCCACTTTTAATTAGAAATTTTTGTTGCGTGGTAAATCGAATAAGTGCGAACCCAGATCCTGTGCAATGTTATTTCAAAAGGGTTAGAATAGTATTGTGCTAGCGTCTAGGCCTGGCCAGAGATTCCGATTCTGGAATGCATAGCACAAAAGTGAGTTTTCGGCTAGGCCCCGGATAATCTTTCAATTGGTATCAGAGCCTGGTTTTGGGTTTTGTGCTTGTTTGATTTATTACATGGTTTTATTTACAGGTGGTTAAGAAATCCCAACTATTATGGTTATGTTTGTATGGTTTTTAATTAAACTCCAGGACATGACCAGATTTGATTTTATTATGAATGTTTGTAATAGTATAACCACGTGCTCGAAGCCGTGTAGGATTAGATCAAATATGTAGTAGAATTTTTTCTATGTAATTTCAATTATTTAATTGTCCTAGAATGCCTTGTAGTAGGAGAATTAATTTTTTGTAATCGAAGGCGTTATGGTGGGTAACTTGAATTCGTGGGTTTTGGGTTATCGTTAATTCGTAGAAACCCAGGAAAATCCAGAACGAATTGCAAGAAGACCAAATAACGTGGGAAGAAACAAAGGAGGGATTGGCGACAGGGGCAGTGCCAGCGACTACCCGCCGGCAGCAGTTGTCGTCGGTAACCGCCTGGAGCAGCGGCGCTGCAGCGCGCCGCAGCAGGAAGCTGCGCCAACGTGCTGCAGCAGTGCTGTGCGTAGCAACTGCCGCTCGCCCTTTGGGCGTGGTGCGCGCGTGCGGCCCGTTCGGGCTGTGTTACAGCCCGTTTTTCCTCCAGTTTTCGTTTTTTGAATTTCAAGACTCTCTCCATCGAGTGACGTGGCGGGACACGAGATCAAGGCAGAAGATGAAAGGAATTAAAATCATAATAGTCGGGAAATTTATTTTTCGTATTTATTTCCCATATTTATTGCTTTAATTTTTATGTTGTATTTTAGATGCAAGATTTTAAAGCATGTTGGTTTTATGGTTGCATATAACTTAGGGTTATTTAATTGTATGTTAAAACAGGAAAAACCGTCAATTTGGAAATCTAAGTGGGAGCGGGTTGGTTTAATATCCCCATGGCCACCATTACGAGTTTATATACGATGTGGGTGGGCTTGCACATTGGCATTATGTCCTTCCTCCATTCGGATGAGTCTAGCCCCAAGATCGCTAGATTATGAATTTCTGAGTAAGATGACTAGAGTAAGTTTAACTAGGAGAAATGCGACACCCTTTCCATCTGAGGCGTACTATCCTGAGGTAACAAACTCAGAAGTCACGTAATGACATACACTTAGTGTACGATCTATAGTATTCCTCCCAAGAGGTTACGCTGCTTATTTGTACGGCTGAAAGCACCGACTATTAGCTACATTGATCAATAGATCATTTGGTCAGATAGTGTAGTTAATGAACTTGGTTCTTCTCAAACGAATGTGGGTTAGCGTAAATGTCCACACTGCGTGGCTTGCGAGAATCCCGGTGAATGAGATGTTGGTGGATTGTAATTATTGTTTTGAGGAAAGTCAATAATTATTAGAATTTCATATTTTTGAAATTCTAGGTTAATAAATGAAACATTGTCTGTTTGTTAATTTTACAGTTTTATCGATATGGAATTCAACCCCTTACCTGCTATTTTGAAAGATAATAAATTAACTGAACTTAATTATGTCGATTGGAGTCATAACTTGGACATTGTTCTTATGGCTGGAAGCACTCCTGTGATAAATTATGTTATTGACGTGATTAGTAATATCAACAAGGATGAGGTAGTGGGAGGCGAAATCGTTGGTGAAACCAAAGTCGATATTGCCCTCCGGATCTTGCCTCAAAGCTATGAGCAGATTCGGTTAAACTACAACATAAGTAAGATGTTGAGTACTTCATCTGAGCTCTTGGCAAAGTTGGTGGCGGCTAAAAGTCTTTTTCAAGAGAATAAGCGACCTTTAGTCGCAGTCAAAGCTTTAGAATCTTCTTCTGAGCCTGAGGCTGGAATGAAGAAAAAAAAGCTCGAGGGAGTAGCTAAAAAGGCACAAATTGCACCTAAGCCAGATATTGCAAAGAAGAAGTCGAAAGACAAGTGCTTAAAGTGCAATAAGACGGGACATTGGAAATCGGATTGTCCAAAGCTTAAACGTACGATAGTTTCTGCCCTAATTACTGAGACATGTTTAGCGGCAATTCCCACAGATACTTGGTGTGTGGATTCAGGTGCCACTAACCATGTTTGTAATTCTTTGCAAGGGTTCCAAGTGACCCGGAAGCTTAGAGAGGGCGAATTGGATATCTACTTGGGCGATACTACAAAAGTGTTAGTAGAAGCAGTGGGAGTAGTTACTCTGAATTTTGAGAATTCTAGTTTAGAGTTAGTTAATTGTCTTTATGTATCGAGTTTTAGAAATAACCTTATTTCGGTTTCTAAACTCTTAAAGAACGGTTATAAGTTTGTTTTTTCTGATGAGTCTGTATTTATTAGAAGAAATGGAAAACTTATTTGTTCTGGTTCATTGGCTGACAATTTGTTTGTGGTTAACTCTAATTCCCCTGTTGCGCAAAACATAAAAACAGATAGCTCTTTATCTAACATTAATAAGAGAAAGAAACCTTCTGAAATGAATCAAACCTATCTTTGGCATCTCAGGCTAGGTCATATAAACCTTAGTAAGATTCAGAGGTTGGTCAATGATGGACCTTTAGGTTCATTAGAGATTGACAGTTATGCAATGTGCGAATCTTGCTTTGAAGGTAAAATGACCAAGAGACCTTTTAAGGCAAAAGGTTATAGAGCTAAGGAAGTATTAGAGTTGATTCATTTTGACTTGTGTGTACCAATGACGGTCCAAGCACGAGGTGGGTTCGAGTATTTCGTGACGTTCATGGATGACTACTCAAGATACGGGTACATTTACCTAATGCGTCACAAGTCCGAATGGTTTGGCAAGTTCAAAGAGTTTCGGGCAGATGTGAAGAAGCAACATGGTAAGAGTATTAAGACACTGCATTTAGATCGTGATGGGGGAGTACCTGTCCCATGAATTTCGAGAATACCTTAGTGATGTCGGAATTCAGTCTCAGTTGTCTGCACCTGGCACACCACAACGGAGTACCTCTCATGGAAATGGTTAGGTCGATGATGAGCTATAATAATTTGCCAAGTTCGTTCTAGGGATATACCTTAGAAACAGAGATGTATATTCTTAATTTTGTACCATCTAAAACCGTGCCTTCAACCCCATTAGAGTTGTGAAATGGGCGCAAGCCCATTCTAAGACATCTCAGAATTTGGGATTGCCCAGCACATGTGCTTAAAGCAGATACAGCTAAGTTAGATGCGAGAACTGAATTAATGCTCTTTGTAGGATATCCTAGGGGAATGAAAGGTGGTCTGTTTTATAGTCCTAAAGATCATAAGGTGGTGGTTAGTACCAACGCTAGATTTTTGGACGAGGACTATGTCTTAGACCACAAGCCCAAGAGTAAGATAGTAGTAGAAGAGCTTAGACGACAAACTACTAATCCTGATGCACCTGCACAAATAGATACACCACATACTGCACATGAGATCACAGATAATGCACCTACACAGGGGGTGCCTCGTCGTAGTGGGAGGGTTGTGAGACAGCCCGATAAGTTCATTTGTGTGGGAGAGGCTTCGGACCTAGTCCCAGGCACGCCTGAACCTGACCCGGTTAACTACAATGAGGTTCTCCGAGATGAAGATGTAGAGTCTTGGCGTAAGACAATGATATCCGAAATGGGGTCAATGGACCACAATCAAGTCTAGAAGCTGGTGGACCTGTATGATGGGTTTAAGCCCATTGCATGCAAGTGGGTCTACAAACGTAGGAGAGGACCTGACGGAAAAGTGAAAACCTTTAAAGCTAGGTTGGTGGCGAAGGGGTATACTCAGAAAGAGGGAATCGATTATGAGGAAACCTTCTCCCCGGTAGCCATGCTTAAGTCGATCTAGATTCTCTTGGCCATAGCTGCTCATTTAGATTATGAGATTTGGCAGATGAATGTCAAGACAGCTTTCCTAAACGGAAGTCTTGAGGAAACCATCTTTATGCAGCAACCAGAGGGATTCATTGAAAAAGGCCAGAAGCATAAGGCTTGCAGGCTTAAGAGGTCTATTTACGGACTTAAGCAGGTATCTAGATCTTGGAACATTCGGTTTGATGAGATAATCCAGTCCTTCGGATTTACACAGTGTCCGGATGAGTAATGTGTGTACCGCAGACGTGATGGAAACTCAGTGGTGTTTCTTGTGCTTTATGTAGATGACATTCTATTGATTGACAACAACAAGAAAGTGTTATCAGACGTAAAGGCATGGCTGTCCAAGCAGTTTGATATGAAGGACTTAGGGGAAGCAGGACATATCCTTGGGATCAAGATAATTTGAGATCGTAGGAAATGTTCGTTAACGCTCTCCCAAGCTTCGTACAGAGATACGATTCTGGCCCGTTTTAACATGCTGAACTCCAAGAAAGGTTTTTTACCTTTCAGACATAGAATGTATCTATCTAAGGAATAGTCCCCTAAGACTTTTGAGGAGATAGAGGCCATGAAGATAGTTCATTATGCTTCAGCAGTAGGAAGTCTCATGTATGCCATGTTGTGTACGAGACCTGATATCTGTTATGCCGTTGGCATGGTAAGCAGATATCAGAGTAACCCTGGGAAAGCTCATTGTGAGGCAGTAAAATGCATTCTCAAGTATTTGCATAGAATAAGGGACCAAGTTCTGGTCTATCAGGCGCCTGAGCTGGTACCCCGAGGTTACACAAATTCAGATTTCCAAGGTAACAGGGACAAGAGCAAGTCTACCTCAGGGTATGTGTTTACTTTGGGAGGTGGAGCCATAGTTTGGCGGAGTGTCAAGCAGAAATGCGTTGCGGACTCTAGCATGGAGGCTGAGTATGTTACCGCATCAGAGGCAGCGAAAGAAGCAGCATGGCTCAAGAACTTCCTAGTGTACTTAGATGTGATTCCTGGTTTGTAGAAATCTATCACGGTTTCTTGTGATAACAACAGTGCAGTAGCAAACTCGAAGGAACCACGAGCCAATAAGGTGAGTAAACATATAGAGCGAAAGTATCACCTGATACGAGACATCGTAAAGAGGGAAGACGTGGTCATAGCTAAGATAGCATCAGAGGATAACCTTGTAGATCCGTTCACGATGACATTGAATTTGAAAGTCTTTGAGGCTCACGTGGAGGGCATGAGAATCAGATACTTAGAAGAGCCATGACAGTTTTTCTAGATATATAACAGCAGAGTGTATAAGAGTTGTATGTAGGTGTATACTTAAAGCACAACTTAAGTATTAGTGGGAGATTGTTGGAGTTGAATACATAAGCTATGCTTGTATTGTACTTTTTCCCAGTAATATATTGATTTATGTTTTAGTTATATCTTGTTGTGCATAATATGTCCATTTAAATTATGTAAGTAGATGATGAGATGTCTTGTGGGACACAGTAAATCTCATCATTGATTGAAATACATAATATATAAATGAGGTTCGTAACCGAGACAGCTTTGGACAAACTGTCGGTTTAGGTTATTATGTGATTCGGATAATTGGTTTGTCTAAACTAATTGAATCATATAGATATGCCCAGGGTGTATTGCACTTGGCCATTAAGAATGATTTGTCTTGTACTGATTTAATAAACAAGTCATTCTTGATATTCTATCTCTTAATCCCAAGACTCGAGTGGGCATGAGGATTAGACATAGTGTACTTTGATCTGCCAAAGGGTGAGGTCAGTTGTGGCAAATAATCTCGGTAGGTTGGGTGCGCATGTTTAGTTGCTTAGTGTGCTGCTGCTTGTCGAAAGGAAACCATGTACCGGTGCATCCAGGGTGATGGTGCTCCCGAGATGAGCTTGTTATGTTTATTATACTAAACCCAGCTGGTGGACTTATGTCCGGTATAGTAAAAAGGTCGAGTGGTACTAGTCTCAGAATTAAAGAGGTTAATTAATTAATTTATCAGTAAATTAATATATTAACGAGCACTATATCTTTGATGTGGGGAGATTATGAATATAATTTAATTAAGTTATTCCGGAAGCAATTATTGTGTAGGATGGTAGTGCCATAATTAATCCGTTATTGACAAAGGTAGATTTAATTAATTAAGTAATTAATTAATCCTTGTGTCAGTTTGTTGTGAATCATACCAGGAAATGGTTTGGGATAAGTGAATCCCTGTATCAGTTGGTTGTGAATCATACCAGGAATTGGTTTGGGATAAGTGAATCCCTGTATCAGTTGGTTGTGAATCATACCAGGAACTGGTTTGGGATAAGTGGATCCCTGTATCAGTTGGATGTGTTTCAGTCCAGGAACATGATTGAAGGAAAACAGAATCCCAGTAGGAAAGCCAATCCTAAACCAACTTGGGGTCTCTCTTGTAACTCTATATATAGACAAGGGATTAGCTATTCAAGATACAATTCAATAGATTCATAATTCAAGAATCTAGAGAGAGAAAATCCTAGAGAGAGAAAAATTATCTCTCTCTAAAATCATATTTTTCCAAGCCTTAAGGCTGCCAATTTTCTCTATTTTTTTGGCGGCCTGCGTGTGGCTCTCTCTCTCTCTCCGGGCGGTGCATTTACAGTACGTGCCAGGTGCAGCGGTGCTGGAATTTTCTGGCAGGTGGATTATGGTGATTAGCTGACCAATTGGTTTCTAAATCGTTGTCCACACAACATGAAATCAAAGTCTTGAGGCATACAAGAGAATCACTTAAGTGCACGCTTCAAAGGTATTTTTCTAAAGTTCCACTTTTAATTAGAAATTTTTATTGCGTGGTAAATTGAATAAGTGTGAACCCAGATCCTGTGCAATGTTATTTCAAAAGGGTTAGAATAGCAATGTGCTAGCGTCTAGGCCTGGCCAGAGATTTCGATTCTGGAATGCATAGCACGAAAGTGAGTTTCTGGCTAGGCCCGGGCAGATAATCTTTCATTGCCATCGTGAGTTCACTGGTGTGCAGAATCATCTGGTTTGCCCGTCGTTAGAGGCGCTTCAGAAACATGTCCGTAGTGGCCACAGGTAAAACATATTTTTGGTAAGTCCTCATACTTCACCAACTGAATCTTACCATTGATTTTAATTTTCCAATCAAGGACCAAGAAAGATTCAACTCTATAGCAATTCTCGAGAATTTCACCTATTCACGATTAAGAGTATTCTATCCACCTTAATAAATTTTCCAATGGATTTTGCAATTTGATTCATAGCTTCTTCATGGTAGAAATGCAGTGGGGACCAGGGAGGCGTATCCAAGCGGCCACGGCAGAGGAGAAATCCGAGTCTACGCTGAAAACGGGATTCCAAGGCTGCACCATGACATAGTGCCTAAATATATTGAAAGATTATCTACCCGGGTATAGCCAGAAACTCACTTTCGTGCTATGCATTCCAGATCGAAATCTCTGGCCAGGCCTAGACGCTAGCACAATCGCTATTCCAACCCTTTTGAAATAATATTGTGCAGGATGTGGGTTTGCACTCATTCGATTTATCACGCATCAAAAAATTTCTAATTAAAAACGGAATCTTAGAAAAATACCTTTGAAGCATACACTCAGGTGATTCTCTTATATGCCTCAAGACTTTGCTTGTATGCTGTGTGGGCAGCAATCTAACCAGCAACTTGATCAGCTAATCACCACAATCCACCTGCCAGAAAATTCTAGCACCGCTGTACCAGGCATGTACAATAAATGCACCGTCCGGAGAGAGAGAGAACGCTTCACATGTTGCTGCCAAAACTTGGAAATTTCGGCTGCTATAGAAGCTAGGAGAATCCGAAAATTTAGTGAGAGAAATTTTCTCTCTGAGTTTTCTTGTCTTGAAAACTTATGAATTGTATATTGTGGACTAGCTAATCCCTTGTCTATATATAGAGTTACAAAAGAGACCCCAAGTTGGTTTAGGATTGGTCTTCCTAATGAGTTTAGGTAATTAATTAGTTTCCAAATCCAATTAGGTAACCAATCTGATAGGATAAACCAAGCCCTACTAGATTTCCTAATTTTAATTGAAACTTAAGATTTAATTAATTAATTAAATAATTCCACTTTGTTAATTACTCAATTAACCCTTAGGAATAATTAATCAATTAATTAATTCTACCTATTCAATTAACACAATACAAAATTAATCGTACCACTAGCGGATTAATTTTGGAACTACCGCCCTACACCAGAATTGCTTCCGAAACAACTTAATTAATTTATTCATAATCTCCCCCACATCAAAGATATAGTGCTCGTTAATTTATTAATTTACTGATAAATTAATTTAATTAACTTCCTTAATTCTGAGAGTAGTACCACTCGACCTTTTTCCTATACCAGCATAAGTCCACCAGCTGGGTTTAGTATAATAAACATAACGAGCTCATCTCAGGAGCACCATCACCCTGGACGCACCGGTACATAGTTTCCTTTCGATAAGCAGCAGCACACCAAGCAATTAAACACGCACACCCAACCTACCAAGACTGTTGGCCAGAATTGACCTCACCCATTGGCAGATCAAAGTACACTATGTCTAATCCTCATGCCATCTCAAGTCTAACGATTAAGATATAGAATACCAAGAATGATTTGTCTATTAAATCAGTACAAGACAAATCATTCATAATGGTCAAGTTCAATATGCCCCTGGCATATCTATATAATTCAATTAGTTTAGACAAACCAATTATCCGAATCACATAATAACCTAAACTGACAGTTTGTCCAAAGCTGTCTCGATTACGAACCTCATTTATATATTATGTCTTTCAACCAATGATGAGATCTACTATGTCACACAAGACCCCACATCATCTACTTACATAATATAAATAGACATATCATGCACAACAAAATACAACCAAAATATAAATCGATATATTACTGGGAAAATGTACAATACAAACATGACTTATGTATTCAACTCCAACATTCTCCTACTAATACTTAAACTATGCTTTTAAGTATACATCTACATACAACTCCTATACACTCTGCTGCTATATATCTAGAAAAACTGTCATAGCTCTCCTAAGTATCTGATCCCCATGCCCTCCACGTGAGCCTCAATGACTTTTGAAGTCAATGTCTTCGTGAACGGATCTGTAAAGTTATCCTCTAATGCTATCTTAGCCACGACCACGTCTTCCCTCTTTACGATGTCTCGTATGAGGTGGTACTTGCAATGTATATATTTACTCGCCTGGTGGGCTCGTGGTTCCTTCGAGTTTGCTACTGCACCATTGTTATCACAACATACCGTGATAGACTTTTTCAAACCAGGAATCATATCTAAGTCCAACAGGAAGTTCTTGAGCCATATTGCTTCTTTCGCTGCCTCTGATGCGGCAACGTATTCAGCCTCCATGGTAGAGTCTGCCATGTATTTCTGCTTGATACTCCACCAAACTATGGCTCCACCTCCTAGAGTAAACACATACCCTGAGGTAGACTTGCTTTTGTCCCTGTCGCCTTGGAAATCTGAACCTGTGTAACCTCGGGGTACCAGCTCAGGCACCTGATAGACCAGAACTTGGTCTCTTGTTCTGCATAAATACTTGAGAATGCATTTTACTGCCTCCCAATGAGCTTTCCCCGAGTTACTCTGATATCTGCTTACTATGCCAACGGCATAACTGATATCAGGTCTCGTACACAACATGGCATACATGAGACTTCTTACTGCCGAAGCATAAGGAACTGCCTTCATGGCCTCTATCTCCTCAACAGTTTTGGGAAACTGTTCCTTAGACAGATACACTCCGTGTCTAAAAGGTAGAAAACCTTTCTTGGAGTTCTGCATGTTAAAACGGGCCAAAATCATATCTATGTATGAAGCTTGGAAGAGCGTTAACAAACATTTCCTACGATCTCGAATTATCTTGATCCCAAGAATATGTCCCGCTTCCCCTAAGTCCTTCATATGAAACTGCTTGGACATACCATGCCTTTACGTCTGATAACACTTTGTTGTTGTTGCCAATCAATATAATGTCATCTACGTAAAGCACAAGAAACACCACTGAGTTTCCATCACGTCTGTGGTACACACATTGCTCATCCGGGCTCTGAGTAAATTCGTAGGACTGGATTACCTCATCAAACCTGATGTTCCAAGATCTAGATGCCTACTTAAGTCTGTAAATAGACCTCTTAAGCCTGCAAACCTTATGCTCTTGGCTTCTTTCAACGAATCCCTCTGGTTGCTGCATGAAGATGGTTTCCTCAAGACTTCCGTTCAGGAAAGCTATCTTGACATCCATCTGCCATATCTCATAATCTAAATGAGCAGCTATAGCCAAGAGAATCTGGATGGACTTAAGCATGGCTACTGGGGAGAAGGTTTCCTCATAATCGATTCCCTTTTTCTGAGTATACCTCATCGCCACCAGCCTAGCCTTAAAGGTTTCCAACTTCCTATCAGGTTCTCTCTTACGTTTATAGACCCACTTGCATCCAATGGGCTTAAACCCATCAGGCAGGTCCACAAGCTGCCAGACTTGATTGTGGTCCATCGACCCCGTCTAGGATATCATTTCCTTATGCTAAGATTCTGCATATTTATCTCAGAGAGCCTCATTGTAGTTAACTGTGTCAGGCTCAGGCGTGCCTGGGACTAGGTATGAGGCCCTCCCACGCCAATGAACCTGTCAGGCTGTCTTACAACCCTCCCACTATGATGAGGCACCACCTGTGTAGGCGCATCATCTGTGATCTCTTGTGCAGTGTGTGGTGTATCTACTTGTGCTGGTGCATCAGGATTAGTAGTTTTTCTCATAAGCTCTTCTAGTATAATTTTACTATTGGGCTTGTGATCTAGGATATAGTCTTCCTCCAAAAATCTAGCGTTGGTACTAACCACCACCTTCTGATCTTTATGACTATAAAACAGACCACCTTTTGTTCTCCTAGGATATCCTACAAACAACATTAATTCAGTTCCCGCATCTACCTTAAGCGCATGTGCTGGGCAACCCCAAACTCTGAGATGTCTTAGACTGGGCTTGCGCCCATTCCACAACTCTACTGGGGTTGAAGGCACGGTTTTAGATGGTAAAAGATTAAGAATATACATCGCTGTTTCTAAGGCATATCCCCAGAACGAACTTGGTAAATCACTATAGCTCATCATCGACCTAACCATTTCCATGAGAGTCCGATTCCTTCTTTCTACTACACCGTTCTGCAGTGGCATGCCAGGTGCAGACAACTGAGACTGAATTCTGACCTCACTGAGGTATTCTCGAAATTCGTGGGACAGGTACTCCCCACCACGATCTCATTGCAGTGTCATGATACTCTTACCATGATGCTTCTCCACATCTGCCCGAAACTCTTTGAACTTGCCAAAGCACTCGGACTTGTGACACATTAGGTAAATATACTCGGTACCTTGAGTAGTCATCCGTGAATGTCACGAAATACTCGAACCCACCTCGTGCTTGGACCGACATTGGTCCACACAAGTCAGAATGAATTAACTCTAATACTTCTTTAGCTCTATAACCTTTTACCTTAAAAGGTCTTTTGGTCATTTTACCTTCCAAACAAGATTCACAAGTTGCATAACTGTTAATCTCTAATGAACCTGAAGGTTCATCATTGACCAACCTTTGAATCCTACTATGGTTTAAATAACCTAGCCTGAGATTCCAAAGATAGGTTTGATTCATTTCAGAAGGTTTCTTCCTCTTATTAATGTTAGATAAAGAGCTATCTGTTTCTATGTTTTGCACGACAGGGGAGTTAGAGTTAACCACAAACAAATTATCAGCCAGTGAACCAGAACAAATAAGATTTGCATTTCTTCTAATAAATACAGACTCATCAGAAAAAATAAACTTATAATCGTTCTTTAAGAGTTTAGAAACCGAAATAAGGTTTTTTCTAAAACTCGATACATAAAAACAATTAACTAACTCTAAACTAGAACTTTCAAAATTTAAAGTAAAAGCTTCCACTGCTTCTACTGACACTATTTTAGTGTCGCCCATGTAGATATCCAGCTCACCCTCTCTAAGCTTCCAGGTTACTTGGATCCCCTGCAAAGAATTACAAACATGATCAGTGGCACCTGAATCCACACACTAAGTATCTGTGGGAATCACCGCTAAAGATGTCTCAGTAATTAGGGCAGAAACTATCGTACCTTTAGGCTTTGGACAATCCGTTTTTCAGTGTCCCGTTTTCTCGCACCTGAAGCACTTGCCTTTGGGCTTGCTTTTCTTTGCGATTTCAATCTTAGCAGCAAGTTTCTTTGCATTCTTCTTCTTTTTATTCTTCTTGCCTTTTGGAGCAGAAGAAGAGCTTAAAGCCTTCGCTGTGACCAAAGCTTGCTTCTTCTCGTGGAAGATGCCTTCGGCCGCCACTAAATCAGTTAAGAGCTCGGGTAGAGTGTAAACTCTTTGGTTGATGTTGTAATTGACCCGAAACTGCTTAAAATAAGAGGGTAAGCTCTGGAGGATAATATCTATATAACTTTCTGGGTCGATTTCTCCTCCCAACAACTCTATTTCATTGATGTTACTAATCATGTGAAGCACATGATCTCTCACCGATCCGTCCTCAGCCATCTTAGTGTTCATCAACTTTCTCATGGCTGATTGCCTAGCAGTCCTGCCTTGATGTGCGAATATCTCCCTCAGGTGAGCCATCATGTTAAAGGCAGAGACCATGGGATGAAGCTGATGTTGTAGTACATTTGACATAGAGGCCAAAATATAGCACCGCGCCATCTCATTCGCTTTTCTCCACCTGGCATAGGCATCCCTATCCTCTTGAGGAGAGTCTTCATCAGGCACATCTGGACATACTTCGGTGAGCACAAACTTATAGTACTCTCCCGTCAGAACAATGTCCAAGTTACGACTCCATTCGACATAGTTGGTTCCAGTTAACTTATTGTCTTTCAATATAGCAGCTAAGGGTTGGAATACCATATCGGTAAAAACTGTAAAATAAATAAACAGACTATGTTTCAGTTATTAAGTCTAGAATTTCGAAAAAAAGGAAATTCTCTCAATTATTGACTTCCCTCAAAACAATAATCTTAATCCACCAACATCTCATTTACCGAGATTCTCGCAAGCCACGCAGTGTGGACGTTTACGCTACCCATATTCATTTGAGAACAACCAAGTTCATGAACTACACTATCTGACCAAACGATCTATTGATTAATGTAGCTAATAGTCGGTGCTTTCAGCCGTACAAATAAGCAGCGTAACCTCGAGGGAGGAATACTGCAGATCGTACACTAAGTGTGTGCCATTACGTGACTTCTGAGTTTGTTACCTCAGGATAGTGCGCCTCAGATGGAGAGGGTGTCGCATTTCTCCTAGTTAAACTTACTCTAGTCATCTTACTCAGAAATTCTTAATCTAGCGATCTCGGGGCTGGACTCATCCGAATTGAGGAAGGCCCTAATGCCAACGCGCAAGCCCACCCACATAGCATATGAACTCGTAATGGTGGCTATGGGGATATTAAACAAACCCGCTCCCACTTAGATTTTCAAATTGAGGGTTTTTCTGGTTTTAACATGCAATTAACTAACCCTAAGTTATATGCAACCATAAAACCAACATGCTTTAAAATCATGCATCTAAAATACAATATAAAAATTAAAGCACAAAAATTAAAACAATAAATAAGGGAAATAAATACAAAAAATAAATTTCCCGACTATTATAGTTTTAATCGTTTCCATTTTCTGCCTTGATCTCGTGTCCCACCACGTAACTCGATGGAGAGAGCCGTGAACTTCAAAAAAGGAAAATTGGAGGAAAAATGGGCCAAAACGAGACCCGAACGGACTGCACGCGCGCAGCACGCCCAAGGATAGGCCGCGCGCAATGCGCAGCGCAGCAAGCCTACTGCGCCTTGCGGCAGCGGTGCTGCTGCACCATCGGTTGCCGCCGACGGCTCCTACCGGCGAGTCATCGTCGGCGCCACCCCCTACCGCGAATCCCTCCTTCGCTTCTTTCCCACGCTATTTGGTCTTCTTGCAATTCGTTCTGTGTTTTCCTGGGTTTCTACAAATTAACGATAACCAAAAACCCACGAATTCAAGTTGCCCACCATAACGCCTTTGATTAAAAAAATTAATTCTCCTACTACAAGGCTTTCTAGGAAAATTAAATAATCGAAATTACATTAAAAAAATCCTACTGCAGATTTGATCTAATCCTACACGGCTTCCAGCACGTGGTTATACTATTACAAACATTCATAATAAAATCAAATCCAGACATGTCCCGAAGTTTAATTAAAACCCATACAAATGTAACCATAATAGTCGGGATTTCTTAACCACCTGCAAATAAACCATGTAATAAATCGAACAAGCACAAAACCCAAAACCAGGCTCTGATACCAATTGAAAGATTATCTGTCCGGGCCTAGCCAGAAACTCACTTTCATGCTATGCATTCCAGAATTAGAATCTCTGGCCAGGCCTTGATGCTAGCACAATCTCTATTCAAACTCTTTTGAAATAACATAGCGCAGGATCTGGGTTTGCACTTATTCGAATTATCACGCATCAAAAAATTTCTAATTAAAAGCGAAATCTTAGAAAAATACCTTTGAAGCGTACACTTAGGTAATTCTCTTATATGCCTCAAGACTTTGCTTGTATGCTGTGTGGGCAACAATCTAACCAGCAACTTGATCAGCTAATCATCACAATCCACCTGCTAGAAAATTCTAGCACCGTTGCACCTGGCACGTACAATTAACACACCGCCCGGAGAGAGAGAAAGCTTCACGTGTTGCTGCCAAAACTTGGAAATTTCGGCTGCTATAGAAGCTAGGAGAATCCGAAAATTTAGTGAGAGAAATTTTCTCTCTCTAGGATTTTCTCTCTCTAAGTTTTCTTGTCTTGAAAACTTATGAATTGTATATTCTGGAATAGCTAATCCCTTGTCTATATATAGAGTTACAAGAGAGACCCCAAGTTGGTTTAGGATTGGTCTTCCTAATGGGTTTAGGTAATTAATTAGTTTCCAAATCTAATTAGGTAACCAATCTGATATGATAAACCAAATTCTACTAGATTTTCTAATCTCTAGGATTTCCTAATTCTACTTGAAACTTAAGATTTAATTAAATAATTAATTAATTCCACTTTTTTAATTACTCAATTAACCCTTAGGAATAATTAATCAATTAATTAATTCTACCTATTCAATTAACCCATTACAAAATTAATCTTTAAAATTAATCGTACCACTAACGGATTAATTTTGGCACTACCACCCTACACCAGAATTGCTTCCGGAATAACTTAATTAATTTATTCATAATCTCCCCACATCAAAGATATAGTGCTCGTTATTTTGTTAATTTACTGATAAATTAATTTAATTAACTTCTTTAATTTTAAGACTAGTACCACTCGACCTGTTTACTATACCGGACATAAGTCCACCAGCTGGGTTTAGTATAATAAACATAACGAGCTCATCTCGGGAGGACCATCACCCCGGACGCACCAGTACATGGTTTTCTTTCGACAAGCAGCAGCACACCAAGCAACTAAACACGCGCACCCAACCTACCGAGACTGTTGGCCAGAATTGACCTCACCCATTGGCAGATCAAAGTACACTATGTCTAATTCTCATGCCAGCTCGAGTCTAGGGATTAAGAGATAGAATACCAAGAACGATTTGTCTATTAAATTAGTACAAGACAAATCATTCCTAATGGTCAAGTTCAATACGCCCTAGGCATATCTATATGATTCAATTAGTTAAGACAATCCAATTATCCAAATCACATGATAACCTAAACTGATAGTTTGTCCAAAGCTGTCTCGATTACGAACCTCATTTATATATTATGTCTTTCAACCAATTATGAGATCTACTTTGTCACACAAGACACATCATCATCTACTTACATAATATAAATAGACATATCATGCACAACAAAATATAACCAAAACATAAATCGATATATTATTGAGAAAATGTACAATACAAGCATGACTTATGTATTCAACTCAACAATATAGACCACGGGTCGTTCATCAATGCAGCAGTATAGTCCTAAATACAAGGCAAAGTTATCGGATAGGTTCCATTTGCAAATTTCAGGAGCTTAATGTTCCCATATGGTTTCCATAAAGCCATCAAGCGGTTGTAAAGGGCCATACACCCTATTGATCTTCCCAGAAGTTTAATTATCACTGTGTTTTTGATAAATTTGTTGAGCATAGCCATGATGTTATCTGAGAATACAATTGTTGGGATCTTGCCATCAAAATTGAATTTGACCTCTGTTTCTGGAATTGGGATTTTCGGTTAGGTATTGCAGT
The DNA here is from genome assembly GCA_030378225.1 of Knoxia roxburghii. Lineage (NCBI taxonomy): Eukaryota > Viridiplantae > Streptophyta > Magnoliopsida > Gentianales > Rubiaceae > Knoxia > Knoxia roxburghii. Next base: position 33,330,714 of record CM059420.1, on the reverse strand, counting down.
CTTGGTTGTTGTTCTGGGTTTGAGTCTTGGATATTGTGGAGGTGTTGTTAAGAAGGGCATTTTTAAAGGAAAAGCTAGAATGCATATTGTCCTGGGAGATTTCAAGGAGAGAGGGAGCAGCTGTTTCTGTCTTTGTAGCAGAGGGGGTTGGGGCTTTGGGGATTATCTGTGTCCATGATTGAATCTATCGTGTTGGAAGAGAAGAGAAGAGAGATTTCTGGATTCAGAGAAATTCATTTAGGCTCCGACAAAATTATCGCATTCAGGCTACATTCCGACCAGACTTCAGTTTGCTTCAATTTGGATAACTTGCGAGCGAAAACTTGGGTTATTAGTGGTCTCACATTCAACATATATTTTTAGGATCTTACTATTTGTAGCTCAAATTTACTATTTGTAGCTCAAAAAAAAAAAAAGTGAAATGACAAAATTGCCCCTAACAGCAGAAAATGTGAAAATTCAATGAAAAATCGGATCCAATGTGCGAAATAACTTGGTAAAATCGGACCCAATTTGCAAAAAACTGGGAAAAATACCTACAGTACGTGAAAAAACATGAAAAAATCGCCACACTTATCCAAAATTTCAGGCAAAAATCGCCCAGAGCAGGCGAATTTTGACTGAAAAATCGGATAAGTGTGGCGATTTTTCAGTCAAAATTCGCCTGCTCTGGGCGATTTTTGCCTGAAATTTCGCCTAATGTGGGCGATTTTTTGGCCAAAATTTTGTTGTTATATTTGTCTGCAAACCTTACAAAATCATAAGTCATTTCAGATTTTCTTAGCAAAACTCTCTCAGACCAACGAAAAAATTTTGCAAAAAATCGCACGTAATGGAAGCAGGCGGATCTCAACCACCACAGCGTCTCGGGAAGGGGAAAGGATTGTTTAGCAAGGTAAAAAGCGTTAAATTTTGTTTAAAAATATATATCTAACAATTTTTTGACTAAATAAAATTAATTTCGTCTTTTAATTCAATAAAAATATTTACGTCAACAGTTTAATTTATTTTTCTTCGACTAGAGGGCTGTGTTCTCAGTTTAGATAATTAAAAAAGAGTAAATATAGTTTTGAAAACTTGAAAGGGTATCGATAATTTTACCAAGTAATATAAATGTAATTCAACCTAATCAATAATATGAATGAACTTTTGGGTTCAAATGGGCACACTTACATGTTGGAGAAAGAATGATCCAAAGTTGGTGGAATATTTCCACTCAAACGGTTGAAGCTCAAGTCCCTATTAAGAGTCAACTACAAAGTGTCCATAAATCTTTTACTCTATATATGCAGTATTAATTTAGCGAATTTTTAAATATCATTTTTTTTATTTACCATCCCTTAAATTATTATTTTGTCCTATTTTTTATTAAAATGTAAGAACGGTAAATAAAAAGATGTCGTATTTAAATACCCTTAATTTACTCTTGAGATGGGGGGAAGAAAACAAAGCTTTGAGATGTGGAGGCATCACTGTGATGCGGCTATGGCTAGCTTTGCAGAACGTGATGAATTTAAAAATAGGCTGGACCATTGGAACATGATTTGTGGACCATGATTTTTTTTAGCCATTGCACTTTGTTTTGAAAATTACATCGTTCTTTTAATAATTATCATTTTTGTAGTTTTCCAATTTTAATTTCATAAGTGCACTAAAAAAGGATTAAACATGTCAAATATAACGTAACAGAATCCTCATAGCATCACAAACTAAATAGAATAAATGTAAATATAGTAATATACTACAATCAACCAGCCAAATGCCATCTATCTATCTCCGCCCTCAACCTAGCCTCCATTTCTTCCGTCTCGACTAACCCAGCATCCCTGATGATCTGTACGGCGTCCTCACCGAAATTTCGCCACCGGCGGACCCACTACAAAGACAATACATTGCAATGATTACGTGCACTTATTCGATAACAATATAACATTATACTTAATCAAATTATGTAACAAAAAATACTTACATATTCTGTGTTGGTTCGCGGCGGAACTCCACCATCATCAGCTGGGGGGCCATCGATGAACAGGTATGGGTGGGAGTGCTGACGATACCATGTAAGGTAATCGTGGGTGACTGCGCCGGGAACGTCAGCAGGCTGGAAGTCATCGGGACGTATACAAGCCATACGTGGTGCCCGCCATATACTCTTGGCGAACGCCAAGTCAAAAACCACACTATACCCATCACTGTACGGCCAAAACGCCGTCTTCGGAAGGAGGATGTCGGCTGGGATATCCTGCACGTATCCCAACTGACGGACGCACCTATCTGGCATGTACGGCTCGACCTCACCACCACATGCGATCAACCCCCTGTACGTGGTGATCGGGGTACGTACGTGCGAAAAATGACCGTATGGGGTCCATGTCACCTGTAATATATCAAATTAATGTCATATATGTGCAGCAATTACATATTTACAATTTATCATAAACATTTATTACTAAAATCGGCAAATATATGTTGACATACCTCCTCCGGACGCAAGTGGTCAAGGGCATGTCGGTACCTCTGCAGACGGGAACTGCTGCCCTGTCGAGGTCCAGTGGTCCACAAAGCAGCGCGCGGGGTGTGTGGATCATCAGGCATCGGCACGGAATGCGGTCTGAATGCTGGGAAGTGCTCGTATATCCATGCCTGCAATAGGGTCATACAACCCGCCATCCCGCTGCAAGATCCTCTACTAGCCTTACCTAGATGTCTATACAAGTAGGCTAATGTAGAGGTACCCCAAGCATTCTGATGCACAGTCTGCAACTGTCCCCGAATATGCACAAGGTGTTGTGGTTTAATCATTTTGGAACTCTTGTCCACAAAAAGAGTAGAACCAATAGTCAACCACAACCAAGCCTCCAAAGCTCGTGGCAGGTTCGTACTGTCCGTAACTAAAGCTGACCCCCTCCTGAGCACGTAGTCAACTAGTACGCCACCATCGGTGTGGCTCGCCAACCAATCCGCGTCCCTCTCGGACACCTGTAGCAAATCTATGCACAGGCTCCAAAGCATTGACTTGTCAGTGCAGTCAGCAAGCATAGGACCATCCACAGGGATACGAAGTATCTCCCACACGTCGTGCAGGAGTATACTCATCTCACCGACAGGGAGATGAAACGTGTTCGTATCCGGCTGCCACCGCTCAATAAATGCAATAAGCAGTGGGGTATCAATGGACGTGTGCATAATGTACGGCAAGTGTGATAAACCAGTGGCGCGCAACAAAAGCTGGCAGTCAGATGACATCGAAGCCAACCAAGATACCAGACGCTCACACACACATGCCCTATTTTGGCATCTCAGTTGGGACCTAGGTGGTACGACCTCCTCACCCTCCTCTCCGTCCGGTCTATACCTATAGGCCACATGGCCCTTCCAACTAGGTATCACTGACCCATCAATAGGGCCACCCGTACACGCCTCAGTCACAATCCAAGACGTATCGCTCCGCCCACGCCTATTCGTAACTAATTTCAAAAAATATGAACTATAAATAAACTTATTTAAAAAAATATAAAACAAATACATTCAATAATTTAATTGAAATAGCAACACATAATCATTTGAAATAGAAACACATAATCATTATAATCAAATTACATAAATAATAAAAATTGAATAATGTAATTTAAATAACAACATATTATCATATAATCAAATTACACAAATAATTATAATCACGGATGCACTACAAATTTTAAATAATAGAAATCAAAACATATACATGATATTAGTGCATTATATTTAAAACTTACCTCGTGGGGGCTCCTCAGCGCGTCCTGAGGGCGACGGAATCTCCTCGCCGCCAGCAAAATACTGCTCCTCCTGATCGGAGTCCTCATCTACCAGCGTATGTGCAGGCACACGTCTCACTGCTTTCTTCATCCGAGCAGAAGCAGTGGGCCGCTGTCGCGGGAGGGCCTTCCCCGCAACCTACAAGAAAGTGCAAATAATAATTTAGAAGCATGCAAAATATAAATAATATTTAAAAATAATACAAAACTAATATAAAAAAATTTTTCCCAAATTTTCGCACATGATGTGCGATTTTTTGGGAAAAATTCGCACATCATGTGCGAATTTTGCCAAAAAATTCGCACATCATGTGCGAAAATTTCGGCAAAATTCGCACATCATGTGCGAATTGTACAAAACAATTCACACATGATGTGCGAATTATTTTGTACAATTCGCACCAAAAAATTCGCACCTGATGTGCGAATTGTACCAAAAAATTCGCACCTGATGTGCGAATTTTTTGGGAAAATTCGCACATCAGGTGCGAATTTTTACGCGAAATTCAAAAATTTAACCGAAATTTTACGCTTTTTACCTGTCCAAACAATCCTTTCCCCTTCCCGGGACACTGTGGTGGTTGAGATCCGCCGGCTTCCATTACGTGCGATTTTTTTGCAAAATTTTTTCGTTGGTCTGAGAGAGTTTTGCTAAGAAAATCTGAAATGACTTATGATTTTGTAAGGTTTGCAGACAAATATAACAACAAAATTCATCCAAAAAATCGCCCACATTAGGCAAATTTTCAGTCAAAATTCGCCCAGAACAGGCGAATTTTGACTGAAAATTCGGATAAGTGTGGCGATTTTTGCATGATTTTTCACGCATTGTAGGTGATTTTTCCAGCGTTTTTCGCAAATTGGGTCCGATTTTACCAAGTTATTTCGCACATTGTATCTGATTTTTCATTCAATTTTTACATTTCCTCCTTTTAAGGGCAATTTTGTCATTTAATCAATTTTTTTGAGCTACAAATAGCAAAAACGAGCTACAAATAGCAGCCCAGATATTTTTAATGCTTCCGGGAAACACTTGATGTCCAATTAACTCCAAAAGCACTCCAAAGTCACAAGGTGACATCCAATTGACTTTGGCGTGACCTGAACGCCACCACAGCCTTCTCCGTCATTTTTCCTCATTTTTCGCTCTTTTCCCATTCCATCCTTTCTAAACAACCCAAACTGCTCCAAATTCACCATTTCCTACACAATTAAACACAAAATCACATAAGTTCATACTTTCACTCATTTTAAAGCATAACTAACCAATAATAATGCCATATGAACTTATGGTGAATACATGCCTAAAATACCTAATAAGTATGGTGAATATGATTCACATCAATGACAAAAATAAAGGCATTTAGAAAGAAAAAGACCAGGAGAAAGAAGAAGGTGGACAGAATAAACAATAACAAGAGAAAAATGAAGAAGATGAAATTCTAGGCAAGTTAAAAAGGTGTCCCAGTTTCTATGAGCTGTCAAATCTGGAAGATGATGACACATATTTAGTTATAAACTCGGCTGTATCAATGTTGACACGTCCATAAAAGCTCAACATTGATGATTTGGATCCAGACTCCGCATAGAAGCTATCTGCACTAAGAAAATAGGTATACAATTTCAAATTCAATGATATAAACATTAGTACATATTGATATAAAATATTCATTCTTGTGTATATAATGCCCTACTGTACAAATGTTATGCAGATTCATAATGATGACCTAGATAACTCAATGGAGACAATCACAATCAAACCAAACAGATTGCATAGAATCAAAGAACTCCCAATTGCATTACGATCAGATTTTGATGTGAAACTTCCAACATCACACCTGGTAGTGTCACAGAGGGAAAAGTTGTTCACAGATTTTGCATTCTTGAAGGACAATAAAGGAAAAGGAATCAATGATCGGTAACAAAATATATCATGTTCTACATCATGTAAACTCATATTCTAATTCATATAAAATCATGTTTTCAATGATACCAAATTTTGTTTGCAGCGAACGAATGTTTGCAGGATGTTCTTTCTACTCCATCGACAAAAGCGATGTTAGAACAATACTGCCAAAAAAATGGTTGACAATGAATGTCATTGATGCATGGCTGCCACATGAACACCGACAAAGAAAAAGAAAAAAAAAACCACAAAGATTCTACTTGTCATGCAATTTTACAGTATGATTGATATAATTCAATATATAAGTTTGAAATAAACCCACATCTATAGTTCCTATAACGAAATTTAATACTTGATATAATCAGTTATCATACCTCATATATTCGAACATCTGAGATAATCCATAATCAGTTGACGTTTAATATGCAAAAAATTCTAGAACAATATGCAAAGAAGGTAGTACATGCGAAAAAGCAAGCAAAATGGAAGAAACAAGCAAAAAAGACTCAAATAGAAGAAGAAGAAGAAGAAGAAGAAGAAGAAGAAGAAGAAGAAGAAGAAGAAGAAGAAGAAGAACCCCTGAAGAAAGATAAAGGCCATATAAATGAAGAAATTCTGAAACAATGCAAGACGAATTATAATGATGCTCTCAAAACTACAAAAAATAATTGGATACATTTAATGCAAAATTGGTAAGTGATTCAAAATCATTCAAATTTATTCACCTACATATTATTCTTTATTAATATTAACATAAATATTTTCAAAACAGGTGTTCTTTCAATTACTTGCAAGGTTGAACTTTTATGTGATTTGTATAAATGTCATTCGGAAGAAGGTAATAGTTCTAAACAACAAGACAACCAGAAGTCCATCATGGTACAAAAATGTATCTCAATGAATTCTAAGTATTGTACTTAAACATTTACCTTTTGTTTGAAAAAATATGGTTGATATAAACACATTCATTGCTCTATATAAACTATACATACTTTATATATAAACCCTACTTGTATATGATGTAATGTAACTATAAATGTCCATTTTTTTCCACAGAGGAATTACTTCGCAGAGGTTGTCAAAGACACAGCAGTATCAACCATGTTCGGAGATGTCAAGAATTACGAAATATAATATCAATTGCTTGCATGGCATGATGATTCAAACCAAACTGATTGTGGTATTTTCACAATGAGACACATGGAAGTCTACAAAGGGAAAACTACATCTACTTGGGATGAAGAACTTTCAGCGGCATCCACATCAATCGTAAATATGAACACGACATTGGATATTCCGAGGCTGAAGTATGCATATCCATTGATGATAAGTGATATCAACAAGTTCAAAGAAGATCTCAATACGAGGATAGAAAATTTTTATATCTGAAGCAAGACGTTTGTTAGGTACTAAGTAAGCAGAATATAAAAGTAGATTTGATATAGTTTTCTGAACAATATAAGTTATTGTGTGATAAATTAGTTACTAATATTAGTTGTAGTCTAATGGATATTTCTAATGGATTGTTGTTTTTTAATTTCATTAAAACTTTTTCTTCCACAGTTATTCATCATTTACATCAGTGAAAGACAGACATTCTATCAACCTTCACTCTATGTTATATAACTAAAAACATTGTATTATATCAATACTCAATATTATTTGAAACTCGACTCCACTCTATATAACAAAAAAAACATTGTACTATACTCCCTCCATTTCATATTATAGGTCGTTTTTTCAAAAAAGGGAGCATGTCAAAATATAGGTCGTTCCTTTAGTGATAGTGTCTTTCCAGAACTACCCTTATTTATTAAATTTTATTGGAATTTGTGTGTGTTAATTCTCTCGTTGCCTCGAGACGATTAATTGCATTCTCTCTAATCTCTAAATGAGTATTGGGAATACGCAAAGGGAGGAATAATCTTAATCTGGTTCGTTTTATATTAATTCTGATTTCAATTCCAGACTTTGTTTTCAATTCTGTTTTTAATTCTGTATTCATTATATTTTGTTTTGAAATGGAACAGCCATTCGGATGTGGATTAGACAAAAATTTGGAAGATTTAGTTGTTGAAGACTACTTCGAAGGTGCAATAGTTGAAGATTCGTTTGAAAACGAAGTGGTTCAAGATTCTTTGGAAAATGCAATAGTTGAAGACTCATTCGAAGGCGTTGAAGATGATTTTGAAGAAGCCAATGATGATGTTGTAGATGAAAGAGAAGGTACAAAAATACTATTACCTTTTGATTTGAATGAACCGGCGATGCTAGATTTTGATTTGAACAAATACCCTGAAGAATTATGGGAAGAATTCGAACCAAAAGGTCGAGAAGATGTGGTCAGAGATATGTTAAGAATATACTGTCCCCGATTTTTTTAACCTTATTTGTTTTTTTATAATTTCATTGTTGCTGCTGTGTTTGATTTGTTTTGTTTAGAGGGAAGGTGAGTATTTTTCTTCTGATGTACTGATATTCACTGTGTTGGATATCTTGAGAAGTTAAATTTTTTGTTTTTGACTGAAGTAAAAGTTTTTTGTTTCATAAATATTTTGGATAACTTCTGATAAGAGTTACTCCCATATCCTTCTGATAATGTTTTGGATATTCACTGTTTTGGTAAGAGTTTTTTGTTTTGACGGAGTATCAAAGAGTTGGCAACGGGTTGGGTTGAAATTATATGAATTTGCACATGGCTGGAGATTAGAGGAGAGAAGATTCTTTCTCTGTTGCCGCCTGGTTGCTTTCGCTAAGATTAGTACTCACCATTATCATCGTATTCATGGTTCCTTCTCAACCTTTTCTTGTCTCTATTTGAATAATGAATTAATAGTAATATTGTCATGATCGGATTTTATAAAAAAAAATAAATAATAAAAATAAAAAATCATTTTATTTTATGAACTAGTCTGAAATGAATTTATAAGAACTAGTTTGAGATGAGATTATAAGAATTAATGGTTTATTTAAAAAAAAAAAAAAGAATCTTATCATATTGGAACATTTTGAGTTTAGGATGAGGTTATATATATTTTACTATTTCTGATATGCAAAGGAAAACCGTAAAAAAAATAATAAAGAAAATCAATTCAAAGACATGTGAAAAAAATATGACAAACACATTAAACATAATTTAAATAATTAATAACTGTTTGAATAACACTACGATCACATCCTAACTGTTTGGGTAGTCGACCTTGTCTTTCAAGCAATGCTTTCTTCATATGTTGGAGATTAGGCCTGATAAACAAAAAGAAAAAAAAATTATATTTTTGATTTAATATAAAAGAAAATTTAACTTTAAACTAATTAAAAGTGAATATATGTGAAAGTATGCACCTGTTACTGCCCATATCCTTCATAACTTCTATCATGCATGTCTGCAAGGTTAAGAAAATCCTGTTAACATTGTGTGGTGGATAATTTTCATATGCTCTTACCACAGCTCCAATAAGATCATCATAAGTTCTTGTTGCCTCTTTATCTTTTATAGCTTGAATAGCTCTAAAAAATCCAAGATCCAACACATTGAAGTCCGGAGAGTTTGGAGGTTGATTCATCAAACGAATATCAAAACCATCTTGTGTAGCAGCTTGAACAAATTGATCATCACTTTGATTAAGGTGGGGGCTTGCATTATCTTGTTGAATGAATATCGGACTACCCAAGTCCTCTCTAGGCCATTTTTCTCTTATTGCAGGCAGAAGTTTATCAATGAAAAATGTTCTATTGACTTCTCTAGTCACCAAGAGTATTGACTTCGTTTCTAATGTCCCTGCCAATCTATTAACGCTTGTTCTTTTAGCTGGCACTCGGGTGGTGAAAGGCCATACACCAATTTTTCCGTCGAAAGTTAAATTACCTTCGGAATCATATCTTGGTCGAGCTATAGCCACTAAAAACATAATCTTTTTTATAAAATTTTTATTTGGAACCATGCGATGTGGATCAGGCTCGTCTTGAGTCAAATAGACTATGGTATTCTTCTTCGTCATAAAAAACCACTTTTCATCGACATGAACAACATTATACATGTCTTTGAAAACTGGATTGCCTGGACTATTTAGATCTTGTAGCATTGATAAGCAAAATCTCAACCTTGATTTTTTGTTTTCATCCTTCAAATGAGGCTTTATCGAACTAGAATGTCGTCGTATTACCCCTGACTTCTTCCTTCGACATAAAGTAGATATACTAACCCCCATAGCTTCAGCTAATGAACTGTATGTTGTTCTTTTTAACACAGGCAATTCACGTAAACGATCATGATCGATTTCAACTCTTTTACGTCCATAATTTATCTTCCTGTGATGTACATCACCAATATCTTTATGTTGTTTCCAAATTCGTTGTACAGTTCTTATGGACACTGAAAATTCGGAAGCCACCATATGTGTCACACCTTGTTTAAACTTTCCACCCTGACTTTTCTCTAAAAGAGAATGATATATCCTCACGCGTTTATCATTTGACGTAAAACGTCTCGTATTATCTAAATAAATCATTCGATAAAAATAAAAAATCAAAATGAATATCAAGAGACATATATTTAAAAAAATATATATTTATGAATAAAAATAAAAATAAACTAGAAGCCCAAATTATAAGTTTGACAAAATCGAACCAGAAACGTATAAAATATACTCAATGGTAACTCAAACAAAGAAACAGTAATTGAAATTATATACTCAACCATATCCAACAAGGCCCGGCGATAATCAAATTATATATATATATATGGTAACTCAAATACTAAATTTTATAATATTTAAACATGTAAATGTCATTTACATTTGGATAAAGACCCAACATATTTTAACATTTAGATTTAATCAGTTTTAATTAAAAAATATATATATATATATATATTCGAATGTAACTTAAACATAACAATAGTAATTGAAAAAAAATACTCAATGGTAACTTAAACAAAAAAACAGTAATTATAAAAAAATATATATACTCATAAATATATAAGGCGGCAATAATCAAACAAAATAATTGAAAAAACATATATATTCAAACAAATTAATATAACTTAAATAATAAATTTTAAAATATTTAAACATGTCAATCTAATATCATATCAATATCTAATCATATCTTCAACTAAAATTTAAAATATCCAAAATAAAAAAAATATACGTTACCATGTGAAGAATATATTTCTTCATCCTCCTCATCTGAAAAATGTATTTCATTGTCACTAATCTCCTCCTCCTCCTCCTCCTCCTCCTCCTCCTCCTCTTCCTCCTCTGCAAACAAAGTTTGTCAGTACTAATCTTTGTTCTTTCTTCAACTACCATATATTAAATATTTTTTACCAATAAAATCATAAAAAAGTAGAGCTGGTTCTTCATTGAGATCAGGGAGGAGACTGGTTGACGCCACCAAACCACTCATGGGTGAACTTGGGGGAGGAGCATTAAGGTTGATTATAAAATCATCCGGTGGTACTTGATTAAGATCGGGCAAATTATTATCTCTATCTCCTATGGATGTCATAATAGAGGATTTTTGACGATATAGAGAAAAAAAAATTTGGGTTGAAGCTATGTTTATACTGTTCACATTCTTCTCCCCTCCAAAATTTGGGTGGGAAAATTTTCAACGCTCATACTAATTTGTCAAAAAAAAGGAGGGAAAATTTAGTTCAATTTTAATTAAGCAAAGAAATTATTATGCAGTGCCATAGTTAGGCCGGAGAAAGCTGCCATAGTTAATAACCTATCTTGTTCCCAATACTTGCATTAATTAGGGGTAAAACAGGATTAACTATTTAAGTTTATAAAAATGCTAAAAAATTAATTACTGCCTTAATATTCGTATTTGGTCAAAAACGACCTATAATATGAAATGGAGGGAGTATCAAACTTCATTGTACTTTACATAACAAAAAAAGAGTATTATATCAACCCTCCTATCCAAATGGATTAACAAAATTCCCATCAACAGTACTATAACTCTCAGATACAATTCATATAACTGTTAGTTTTGAATACTGAAAAGCTATTGTTTGTATAAAAAACTAATATCCAGTTGACATATCATTTTGTTTCAGTATTAAATTTGTTCCATTATATCATAGAACTAGATAACGAGGTGTAGAAAAGCATAGTAAATTTCGTTATCGGTTAAAGTAATGATACATAAATGGATGCTCATAACTGAGATAGTTTGAACATACTATCGGTATAGGTTATCGTGTGATTTGAAAATTAGTTTGTCTAAACTAATTAAATCATACGGATGTGTCAGGGGCATATTGGGCACGACCTGTTTGGCATTGAATTAACTTGTACTGATCGGTGTAGTTAATTCGAACCTAGTATTCTAATAACTTAATCCCTAGATTGGAGCGGGCATGAGAGTTAGATATCGTATGCTTTGATTTGCCAAAGGGTGTGGTCAATTGAGGCCAAAATCTCAGTAAGTTAGGTATGTGGTGTTTGGCTTCTTTGTATGCCGTTGCTAGTTGAAAGAATTCATGTACCGGTTAGTCGGGTTGATGGTGCTCTTGAGATGAGCTCGAAAGGTTAATTATACTAAATCTGGCCAGTGGACTTTGTAACCGGTATAATAAGAAAGTCGAGTGGTACAAATCTCGGATACCAAGAAGTCGAAGAATTATTTTGTCAGTAAATTTATGAAGCGACGAGCACTAGATCGTTGATGTGGGGAGATAGAAGAATAATAAAGTGAGTGCGAAGTAAATTCGGTTTTGAGCGGTAGTTCCATAATTGGTCCGTTAGTAGTACGATTAATTATGCGTTTGACTAATCGAAAAGTGAATTAATTAATTTTAAAGGTTTAATTAATATTTAATTGACTAAGTGGGTTATACAAAATAATCCTAACTGTTCGATTAAATTAAATTAACGAAGTGGGTTAAGAAATTCATTCAAAAGGTTCAATTAGAGTTGATTAGTCTAGGGAAGACTAAGGGGTCAATGAAAGTCAAATATTAAGGCCCAACTCAAAAGCCCACTAGGTATCCCTTGAAGCTCCTATAAATAGCTTAAATTAGGCATTTAGAAGACATAAGAAACCTTGTAGGCAAAGTTGCCTCTTTAGAGTGAAAGAAGAGCCTAGAGAGAGAACTTTGATTTGTTCTTTCTCGAAGTCGGTTTCTAGATCTTTCTTCTTCAAGAACTCAGCCCACATTTCCTACAAAACCCCGGAGTCCACTCTTCGAGTTCAGCCCACCGCCACGCCTAGCAGTCCGTCGTCGTGCATTGTTACCGCTAGCGTGTTTCTGGCGCCGGGTGCGATTGGGCAGTTTTTGCCGTGGATTTTGTTCTTTTGTCGCATTAATCCTTTGGCTCATTCCTTCTAGTTTGCCAAAGTCTAGATCTCCGGGCAAAAGCTTTTCCTGGGTTTTCAGATTAGGTGTAGGCCTCCGGGCTGTTTTAGATTTGGGCAGATTGAGTTTTCTTGAAGTGGGTTTCTTTGGATTTTTTCATATTGTGCCTTAGCCATCCCGTGGACATTTTCCCACTCAAATTCGGGATTGTTTGGAATTATTCTCGAGACTCTTTAGTGGATTCGCAACTCAAGACCCGATTTTCTTTATTTGCGAGAGACACGCTTCAAAGGTATAATCTTTAAAGGTTTCTGCTTTAATTTAAAGATTCAATTTTTGCATATCATTTTAATAAATTGAACTAGTATAAGCCAAGATCCGTTTAGGGAAAATGATTTTAAGCCTGAGCCGAATCGAAAGTCTCCGATTCTGGAATGCATAGCACGAAAGTGAGATTTTAGGTTTAGCCCGGGCTAGATCTATTTCCTTCAAATTGGTATTAGAGCTAGTGTTTTGGCTTTATACTTGTTCGATTTATTACACGGCTTTGTTTTGGCTTTGTTATTTTCATATTTTTGATATATTAACAGGTGGTTATTATTCCCGGCTATTATGGTTTTTATTTATATTCATAAAACCCAAAACATGTCCGAGCTCATTTTTAATTTGAATGAAAATATCGGTAATAGTAATAACCATGAACTGGAAGCCGTGTAGGAATACATGATTCTTGTAGTAGGATTTAATCTAAAGTTGTCATCTTTAAATTCCTAGAACGCCTTTATATATAGGAATTTATATATTATGACGAATACATTATTTTGGGTAACTCGTATTCGTGGGTTTTGGTTTATTGTAATTTTGGGTGATTCCTAATTACGAGAAAACTCAGACGAATTGAAAAGAATCTAAATAATGAGTGGGAGCGATACGATGGGACGTTTGAACGAGGCGTTAAGGAAGTGACGATAGAGAAGGCCATAATAGTCGGGAAATGTTTGTTTATGTATTTCCCATTTTATGTCCTTTTCGTTGCTTGTGTGTTTTCGTTTTATGTTTTTGCATGTTCGAAAACAAATAGTTTTTTTAATACGTGTAATTAACTAAGGTAGATTATTCGCATATTAAAACTCCAACGGTTTTATGGGTGCGAAAATCCATAGTTAAGATATTGCATGTTAAAATGTTAAAATTCTCAAATTTAAAAATCTAAGTGGGAGCAGGTTGGTATATATCCCCATGGCCTCCATTCTGAATTCATATGTGATGTGGATAGACCTACGCACTGACCAAGGGCCTTCTTCCCTATGGATAAGTCTTCAATCCACGAGATCACTAGATTGAATTTCTAAAGGGATGACTATAGTGAGTTTAATTGGAGAAACTTACGACACCCTCGCTAACCGAGGCACATTATATCCTAAGTAACAAAATTAGAAGTCACATAATGACATACACTTAGTGTACCGTTTGTTGTATTCCTCCTAAGAGGTTACGCTAATTATGTGCGCGGATAAAATCATCGACTATTAATTTCATTGATCATAAGATCATTGGTCAGATAGTGAAATTAATGAACTTGTGTTCTTCTCGAACGAATGTGGGTTGGCGTAGATGTTTACCTAACGTGACCTTCTGGTAATCCTGGTGTGAGAGATGTTGGTGGGAGATTATATTGTTTTTAGGATATCAATATTTGCAAAAAAGAATACGGAAACTTGACAATTTATTTTTTCAGTTGTCGATATGTCGTTCAATCTACTTGCTGTCATTTTGAATCAAAACAAACTCACCAGTCCTAATGACATTGATTGGAAGCGTAACCTGGACATTGTCCTTACTGCTAAGGGGTACAAGTACGTGCTCGTTGAAGAGTGTCCCCCCAGTGCCCACTGATGATTCCACTCCTGAGGAGAGAGAGGTTCACTTTAGGTGGAAGAAAACTGATGAGATTACCAGGTACTACATATTGGCTTCTATGTCGAGTGTACTGCAGCACCAGCATCAATTAATGATCTCAGCCTATGAGATGATACTTAACCTCAAGGAGATGTTCAGAGATCAGGGCAGGGCGGCCAAGTAGTCAGCTATGAGGAAACTCATGAATGCTAGGATGGCTGAGGGTACATCAGCGAGAGATCTCATGCTGGAAATGATCAGCTACATCAATGAGATTAAGTTCTTGGGAGGTGACATCGACGGGGAGACCCATGTTGATATCATTCTCCAGAGCTTGCCTCAAAATTTTGAGTAGTTCTGGTTGAACTATAATATGGGCAAGCTCTCATATTCCCTTCTTAAGCTCTTGACTACATTGGTGTCTGCCAAAGGCCTCTTTTCTAAGAAGAAGCAAGCTTTGGCTACTGTTCGACCTTTAGGTTCCTCTGCTGGGCCCAAAGCCAGATAGCAAGAGAGGAAGAAAGGCCAGGAGGCAGGAGCTAATCATGGACCCAAAGGTGGTGTCGCCAAGAAGCACAAGTAGAAAGGCAAGTGCTTCAGATCTGGCAAAGCAGGACATTGGAAGAAAGACTGCCCAAAGCCTAGAGGTATGAACAATTTCACCTTTGTTACTGAGACATGTTTAGTGGCGATTCCCATAGATACTTGGTGTGTTGATTCAGGAGCCACTGATCATGTTTGTAATTCTTTGCAGGGGTTCCAAGTGACCCAGCTGCTTAGAGATGGTGAGTTGCAGGTCTATCTTGGGGATACTACAAGAGTATCAGTTGCTGCAGTTGGAGTTGTTAAGCTTGTCTTTTCAGATTCTATTTTAGTTTTGTGACATTGTCTTTATGTACCCACCTTTAGAAAGAACTTGCTTTCAGTTTCTAAGCTAATTTTGGATGGTTATAAGTTTGTCTTGTCTGATGATTCTAGTTTTATTAGAAAGAACAAGAAACTTATATGTTCCGGTGCATTGGTTGACAATTTGTTCTTAATTAAAACTAACTCCCCAGTGGCGCAAAACACAGAAATTAATGACACATTATCGAATCATAATAAGAGAAAAGAGTCTTCCCCTTTGAACCAGACTTATCTTTGGCACCTAAGACTAGGTCATATCAACCTTAGTAGGATTCAGAGGTTGGTCAATGATGGGTCATTAGACTCTTTGGATATTGACAGTTTTCCTACCTGTGAATCTTACTTGGAGGGTAAACTGACCAAGAGGATTTTTGAGGCAAAGGAGTATAGGGCCAAAGAGGTTTTAGAGTTGGTTCATTCTTACTTGTGTGGGTCTATGTCAGTTCGGGCTAGAGGTGCTTATGAGTATTTCATGACATTCACAGATGACTACTCTAGATATGGATACATATACCTGATGCACCGCAAGTCTGAATGCTTTGGAAAGTTCAAAGAGTTTAAGGCTGAGGTGGAGAAGCATTTGGGTGAGAGTATCAAGACCCTGCGATCTGATCGTAGTGGTGAATATCTCTCTAATGAATTTAGATCCTACTTGTCAGATGAAGGTATTCTGTCCCAGTTGTCTGCACCTGGCACACCCCAGCAAAACGGTGCAGCAGAGAGGAGGAACAAGACTCTTATGGATATGGTTAGATCGATGATGAGTTATAGTGAGTTGCCCAACTCGTTTTGGGGTTATGCCTTAGAGACAACGTGTTATCTTCTTAATCTCGTACCATCTAAATTTGTGCCTATGACACCCCTAGAGTTGTGGACTGGGTGAAAGCCTAATCTGAGACATCTCAGGATTTGGGGTTGTCCAGCACATGTGCTTGAGGTAGATACAGGTAAGTTAGATGCGAGATCAAAGGTTATGCTGTTTATAGGCTAACCCAAAGGAACGAGAAGTGGTCTATTTTATAGTCCTCAAGATCAGAAGGTGGTGGTCAGCACCAATGCCAGATTTCTAGAGGAGGATTATGAAAGATTATCTGTCTGGGCCCGGTAAAAAATTCACTTTCGTGCTACGCATTCTAGAATCGGAATCTTTGACCAGGCATGGATTCTACCACAATCGTTATTCCAATCCTTGCTTGAAGCGTGTTAACTCGGGTGATCTCTTGTATGACTCAAGACTATGATTGCACGTTGTGTAGGCAACGATCTAGCAACCAATTGATCAGCAATCAACACAACTGGGTTGTCAGAAAATTCAGCAACTGCCTGTCGCCTTAAGCGTGTGAAAATACGCGCCACCTAGGCCTCAAGAGAACTCACGTGCCGCCAATTTTGGGACAAAAATTAGCAGCCCAAACTGAAGAAAAATCGACAGCTTTGAGCTTTAAAAATCCGATTCTGGTGAGAGAAAATATTTCTCTCTCTAGGATTTTTTGTCTCTAAGTTTCTTGTCTTGAAAACTAATGAATTGTGTGTTGTCTAATTACTAATCCCAAGTCTATATATAGAGTTAAAAGAGAGACCCTAAGTTGGTTTAGGATTTGTCTTCCTAATGGGTTTTGGGTTTTTAATTAGTTTTCAAATTCAATTAGGTAACTAATCTAATAGGATACCCAAATCCAATTAGATTTCCTCATCTCTAGGATTTTCTAATTCTAATTGAAACTTAAGACTTAATTAATTAATTAAATAATTACACTTTTTTAATTACTTAATTAACCATTAGGAATATTTAATTAATTAATTAATTCTACTTATTCAATTAACCCATTACAAAATTAATCATACCACTAACGGATTAATTTTGGCACTACCATCTTACACCAGAATTGCTTCCGGAACAACTAAATTTAATTTATTCTTAATCTCCCCACATCATAGATATAGTGTTCGTTAATTTATTAATTTACTGATAAATTAATTAATTGACTTCTTTAATTCTGAGACTAGTACCACTCGACCTTTTTCTATATCGGACATAAGTCCACCGACCGGGTTTAGTATAATAAACATTACGAGCTCACCTCGGGAGAACCATCATCCCAGACGCACCGGTACATGATTTCCTTTCGACAAGCAGCAGCACACCAAATAACTAAATACGCGCACCCAACCCACCGAGACTATTGACCACAATTGACCTCACCCATTGGCATATCAAAGTACGCTATATCTAATCCTCATGCCCACTCAACTCTAGGGATTAAGAGATAGAATAGTAAGAACAATTTGTCTATTAAATCAGTACAAGACAAATCATTCCAAATGGTCAAGTTCAATACGCCCCGGGCTTATCTATATGATTCAATTAGTTTAGACAAACCAATTATCTAAATCACATGATAACCTAAACCGACAGCTTATCCAAAACTGTCTCTGTTACAAACCTCATTTATATATTATGTCTTTTGACCAATGATGAGATCTACTGTGTCACACCAGACACCTCATCATCTAAATACATAATATAAAAGGACAAAACATGCACAACATATAAACCAAAACATTAAATCGATATATTAACTGGAAAAAAGTTTAATACAAGCATAACTTTAGTATTCAAACCTAATAGATGATATTTTAGATCATAAGCCCAACAGCAAAGTTATATTAGAGGAGCTTAGGGGTCAGTTGAGTATTCCAGATGCGCAAGTACAAGATGACACACCACAGAGTACTGCACGCACTATCACAGATGATGCACCTACACAGGCTACACCTCGTCGTAGCAAAAGGTTTGCCAGACAGCCAGAGAGGTAAATGGGCTTGGGTGAGTCTTCGGACTTTATCCCTGTCACTCATGAACCAGACCCAATTAGCTAAAATGAGGCTCTCTAGAATAAAGATGCAGATTCTTAGCAGAGAGTGATGATTGTTGAGATGGGTTCTATGGACTCAAATCAAGTCTGAGAGCTGGTAGACCTTCCTGATGGGTTTTGACATATTGGGTGTAAATGGGTCTATAAGCAAAAGAGAGGATCTGGCAGAAGGGTTGAGCTCTTCAAGGCTAGGCTTGTGGCGAAATGGTATACTCAGAAAGAGGGTATCGATTATGAAGAGACCTTTTCCCCGGTAGCTATGCTTAAGTCGATCCGGATTCTCTTCGTCATAGCTGCTCATATGGATTATGAGATTTGGCATATAGACGTCAATACAGCTTTCCTTAATGGAAGTCTTGAGGAGACCATCTTTATACAGCAACCAAAGGGTTTCATTGTTCAGGGCCAAGAGCACAAGGTATGCAAGCTCAAGAGGTCCATCTATTGACTTAACCAAGCATCTAGATCTTTTAACATCCATTTTGATGAGGTTATCCAGTCCTACAAATTCACTCAGTGTCCGAATGATCGATGTGTATACCGCAGGAGTGATGGTGATTTGGTGGTGTTCCCGTACTTTACATAGATGACATCCTTTTTATTGATAACAGTAAGAAGGTGTTGTCAGATGTAAAGACATGGTTGTCCCAGGAGTTTGATATGAAGGAATTGGGAGAGGTTAGACATATCCTTGGGATCAAGATTATTCGAGATTGTATAAGACATTCTCTGACGCTCTCCTATGCTTCATACATAGACACGATTCTGGCCCGTTTTAACATGCAAAACTCCAAGAAGGGTTCGCTACCTTTCAGGCATGGAGTGCATTTATCAAAGGAGCAGTGTCCCATGATTGCTGAGAAGATAGATGCCATGAAGGCAGTACCCTATGCATCTGCAGTAGGTAGTCTCATGTATGCTAAGTTATGCACTAGGCCTGATATTTGCTTTGTCGTTGGCATGGTTAGTAGATATCAGAGTAACCCTAGGAATGCTTATTGGGAGGCAGTTAAATGCATTCTCAAGTACTTGCCCATGACGAAAATCACATCTTGATTTATCGAGTGCAGGAGCTAGTTCCACTGGGTTACACAGATTCGGACTCTCAAGGTGATATGGACAAGAGTGAGTCTACCTCTGAGTTTGTGTTTACTCTAGGAGGTGGAGCCATAGTATGGCGGAGTGTCAAGTAGAAATGCATGACAGACTCTACCATGGAGGCTGAGTATGTTGTCGCATTAAAGGCAGCGAAAGAAGTTGTATGGCTCAAGAACTTCCTGGTGGACTTAGATATGGTCCCTGAGTTGCCAAGGTCTATCACAGTCTAATATGATAACAATGGTGCAGTTGCTAACTCAAGGGAACCATGAGCCCATAAGGCGAGTAAACACATAGAACGCAAGTACCACCTGATACGAGAGATCGTAAAGAGGAGACACATGACCATGACCAAGATAGCATCAGGAGACAACCTTGCAGATCCTTTCATGAAGGCATTGACCCCAAAGGTCTTTGAGAGCCATGTAGAGGGCTTGGGAGTTAGATTCTTAAGAGAGCCATGTGAGTGAGCTAAAGAGTGTTTCGTAGCTTTCATTATGACAGCTGTGTAATAAGAGGATTGAACAGTGTTTTTGTACTTCAGAGCATAGCTTTGAGTATTAGTGGGAGATTGTTAGTTTTGAATACTAAAAAGCTATTGCTTGTATCAAAAACTAATATCCAGTTGACATATCGTTTTGTTTCAGTATTAAATTTATTCCATTATATCATAGAACTGGATAACGAGGTATAGAAAAGCATAGTAGATCTCGTTATTGGTTAAAGTAATGATATAAAAGGATGCTTGTAACTGAGATAGTTTGAACATACTATCGGTATAAGTTATCATGTGATTTGGAAATTAGTTTGTCTAGACTAATTAAATCATACGGATGTGCCCGAGGCATATTGAGCACGACCTGTTTGGGATTGAATTAACCTGTACTAATCGGCGTAGTTAATTCAAACCTAGTATTCTAATCTCTTATTCCCTAGATTGGAGCGGGCATGAGAGTTAGATATCGTATGCTTTGATTTGCCAAAGGTTGTGGTCAATTGAGGCCTAAATCTCGGTAAGTAGGCTTTGTGGTGTTTGGCTTCTTTGTGTGCCGTTGCTAGTCGAAAGAATTCATGTACCGGTTCACTGGTTGATGGTGCTTCCGAGATGAGCTCGAAAGGTTTATTATACTAGATCTGGCCAATGGACTTTGTATCCGGTATAATAAAAAAGTCGAGTGGTACAAATCTCGGATACCAAGAAGTCGATGAATTATTTTGTCAGTAAATTTATGAATCGACGAGCACAAGATCTTTGATGTGGGGAGCTAGAAGAAGAATAAAGTGAGCGTGAATTAAATTCGGTTTTGAGCGATAGTTTCATAATTGGTCCGTTAGTGGTACGACTAATTATGTATTTGACTAATCGACAAAGTGAATTAATTAATTCTAAAGGTTTAATTAATATTTAATTGACTAAGTGGGTTATACAAATTAATCTTAAGGGTTCGATTAAATTTAATTACCGAAGTGGGTTAAGAAATTAATTCGAAAGGTTCGATTGGAGTTGATTAGTCTAGGGAAAACTAAGGGGTCAACGAAAGTCAAACATTAAGGCCCAACTCAAAAGCCCACTAGGTCTCCCTTAAAGCTCCTATAAATAGCTTAAATTAGGCAATTAGAAGACATAAGAAACCTTGTAGGCAAAGTTGCCTCTTTAGAGAGAATGAAGAGTCCAGAGAGAGAACGTTGATTTGTTCTTTCTCGAAGTCAATTTCTAGATCTTTCTTCTTCAAGAACTCAGCCTAGGTTTCCTAGAAAACCCCGGCGTCTGCCCTTCAATTTCAGCCCCCCGTCGCGCCGAGCAGTCTGCCACCCTGCCTTGGTGCCACAGGCGTGTTTCCGGTGCCGGGTGCAATTGGGCAGTTTTTGCCGTGGATTTTATTTTTTTATCACGTTGATCCTTTGGCTCATTCCTTCGGGTTCGCCAAAGTCTAGATCTTTGGGCAAAAGCTTTTCCTGGCAAGTGGGTTTTCATATTAGGTGCAGGCCTCCGAGCTGTTTTAGATTTGGGCAGATTGAGTTTTCTTAAAGTGGGTTTCTTTGGATTTCTTCATATTGTGCCTTAGCCATCCCGTGGACATTTGCCTACTCAAATTCGGGATTTTTTGGAGTTATTCTCAGGACTCTTTAGTGGATTCGCAACTCAATACCCGATTTTCTTTATTTGCGAGGGACACGCTTCAAAGGTATAATCTTTAAAGATTTGATTTTTGTGTGTCGTTTTAATAAATTGAACTAGTATAAGCCTAGATCTGTTCAGGGGAAATGATTTTAAGCCTGAGACAAATTGAAAGTCTTCGATTCTGGAATGCATAGAGAAAGTGAAATTTTTGGTTTGGCGCAGGCTAGATCTGTTCCCTTCAATAACACCTTCCTTTACCACAATGCAGCGGCGACTGAATTTTTTTCTTCCCCTTCAATTTATTAAACTGTTTCTCTACAACACTCTTTTGTCAAATATTTCGAACACATTCTTGCCTCCTGCTCTTAGGATCTCTTATATCACCATCATCTCTTGATTCTGATACTTCAACCTCCCCCGCATAAAAATGTCCAGTTTCAGATATGATCGACTCTATAGCCAAACTAAAATACCTTCCAAGGATACCACGAGTAATCACACTAGATTGCGCACATCTAATCAAATCCAAAAATTTCCTGCTCATTTCGGCTCTCCAAGCAGAAAAACAAATGTTCTCCGCACCATTTATTGTTTCTGAACCATCAAAAATATAATAATGACCAACAGTAGCGCTCTTAGTTCAACTCTTCACTATATACTTGTCCGAAATTCTCTATAAAAATATACAACTATCAACTTCATAATATGTTTATATCAATAATAACATCGCATTATATCAACAATAACATCGCATTACTTGTCCAGAATTCTCTATAAAAAATTTACAATTATCAACTTCATAATATGTTTATATCAATAATAACATCACATTATATCAACAATAACATCGCATTACATAATACATGAAACACTAAAATTAAAAAAAAAAAAAAACCTGAAAACCATTGACGTTCAAAATCCACAGAGCATGTGAACATAACAGACTAACCTCATAATACATCTTGCACGTGCATGTTACCGAATAATCATTCTCATCAAAACATACAACATGTCGGAAAAGATCAAATTTAGGCCTCCACAGCTCAAATAGATACGCACCATTCTCGTTACTCTTCTGCACATGTTCGTATTCCAGAATTTTCAAAAAATGCTCTTCGAAAATAATAAAAATCTCTATTATATAAATTTCATTAGCATGTCTCAACATCAAAAAATTTGGAACTGCATTGTCAACTTTCCCTTGGCACCTATGATCTTCATCAAACTCATTTTTTCGCCATTCATTCATAACATCAACAAATTGTTGATAGAAATCGCAAAGACTAGGTGTCTTTGACAACTTCCTTGATGCCGAACAATTAGTAGTTTCACATCTTTGAGAATAAAGTATACCTCCAGAAAGAATAATCTTTACTAAATGTTGGGCACTATTTTTCTCTAGTATCATATAATTTCATAATCCAACTGTTACTACTACATTGATATTTCTCCTACCAAAAAAAAAATTATATCAGAAAAGTCATCAATTTATATCACGTTAAATATATTTTTATATAAAAGAAATAAACATATTATATCATTTTATATCTAATCAAATAAAACCGTACCTCTTCTATTAAAAATCAAACTCCGCTTCTGTAGTAACTTGGGTCAATAAAAATTGAAACAACTCTACAAAACTCTCCTGGTTTCTCAGTTCACCTATATTTTTTTGCAGAATTCTGACAAATATGTAAAACACATAGACGATGCCTTACTGATGAAAAAACAACACGTATTGCAGCACCCATGGAAAATGATTGATCAGTCATCAATGTCACGGTTATTTACCACCCATAGATTTCAAGAAAGTTCTAAACAACCAAATAAAGGACTCCACCTTCTCAGCCTTCATAAAATCAATACCAAACATCAGATTCTGGCAATGATTGTCTATATTAAAAAGCATACCACATATTATATCGTACTTATTTGTACGATATGCCATATTATGCACCAACAAATCTCCAAAACATCATAATTCTTCTTCATCTGACAGGCCCTCCAAAAGACATTACACAAACACGACTCGTTGTCTAACTCAAAGTCGTAATAAAAATATTTCTCATCTATATACCTTTGTTTAAAAATTTTAATGAATGCATTTGAATCGGTCCCATCAAGATTTCTCCTCTTTTCTATCTCCAAAGCACTATAAACATCACGCAAAGTATAACCAAATATGAGATAGACCACTAGACTGGAAAAAAACATTATATCAGCTAACGCATAATGTTATATCAACTATAAATTCACTTTATAGCAACTATAACTTCAGTTTATATCAATATATACATGACGTTACAAATCTATAAGAGCGATATAACCTTGGGGGGAAAAAATATGGCTAACTTCATTGCTCAATACATTGAAACCTTCAGAAACAGATACACCAGAACTTTTCATCCCATCAAAATAATGCATAGCAGCCTTAGGAAAATTCCTCTGAGACCTCAAAAAATGCTTCTCTTGTTCAGAACACATCTCATGATTATGTTTCCTAAAATGATTGGTAACAACCCATCATTGATAAATTCGTTTCCTAAATTCTATGAACGCATTGCATACACAACGAATATCAACTTTTGAACAAATTTTATTCAGATTGTTTTTAATACATTTTGACCCCTGTCTATTACATTCGAACCTCCTCCAATATCTAGTTCCAGTAAACGTTGATTTACGATCTCTTCCTTTTCTAACACTAAATCCTAACCTAAAAGTAGAAAGCTTCTTTCTCGTTCTCAACAATCACACCAACCAAGGATTTCATTGACTCATCATCCAATATTCCAGAACCTACGAACAAAAAAAAAGTAGTTTATATAACGAATCATATAGAATTACATAACAATTACCATAACTTTAAACTATCACCTTCACCCGATGCAATAACATCACTTCCTTGTATCACATTATCAATAAACTTGGGTATTCTTTTGTCTTCTATATACTTCACAACGAAAAGTTAACCAAAAACATCATAATGACTATTAGTTTATATAGTTCATTCGTCACTTTATATTAGTTGTACCTTCACATTATATAATAAACATGTAACACTCTACATAACCACCAACAAACAATATATTATATCAATGATATCTTAACTTTATATCAACTATAACTTCACATTATATAATTTATAACTAACCTTCTTAATAACAACCACATTCTTCAAAATAGAACTATCATTCAATTCATTATCATCTCTCGAACAATTCACTGCACGTTCAAAACAGAACAATTCATCAGTTTCTATCATATCTCAACAAAAGATCAACTAAAAAATCATTGCAACATCATAAAACATTTACGAACCTTCTCCATTCAAAACAAGACAGTCACTTTCGAGCAAATTATCATCTGATCAATCAATATTACTAACTCGATTATAACTCTCCATTCTAAACGAGATATTATGGAGAAAGCAAAATACGATAAAAAAAAAATAGAGACTAATGAGCTTCACGACGAAAAACACCAAAAAAAAAAAAAAAAAAAACTCATCTTCAAAACTAGTTGATCACCACAATAACAATTATATGCCTTCTGAAGTTGAATACCTCAATTCGATTAATCTCTAATCGTTGAAGATCAATTATAGCGATAAGAAGAAAGAACGATATCAATGAAATTATGGTAATTGCATGAAATCAGTATTTCAAAACGAAAAAAAATGCGCCTTATATATGGAATGTGATTAATTAGTTTCTAAACTGGAAAACAAACGGGCGTGAAGCAACTAATTCGGACAAACTAACTTAATTTTTTTAAAAATTTGGGACTGCTCATTAAAAATTCGCACAATACAAAAACTGGGCTACTATTTGTAGCCCACTTTTTACTATTTGTAGCCCTTTTTTTCAAAACAAACTTTCCAAATTGCCCTTTAGATAATTTTTGAATAATTTCAAATTTCAACAAAACAAATATATTTATAATTATAAATAAATTTTTGGCCTAAAATCATTTTAAAAATATTCTAAAATAATATTATTTACCAATTTATGCATAATAAAAATAAAAAATTATAATGACTTCACGGTGATCAAAACACATAAAAACAAAACACAGATCAATGCAAGTACACCATGGCTCGGACACAACTCGTGAAGTGCCAACTATGGCTTGGGCGCAACTTGTGAAGTTCCCACCATGGTTCGGTTGCAACTCGTGAAGTGCTGACCATGAAAATGGTGCAACTCGTGAAGTGCCGACCATGGCTCGGGCGCAACTCATAATATTATTTTATAATATTTTTAAAATAATTATAGGCCAAAAATTTATTCATAATAATATATATTTGTTTTGTTGAATTTTGGATAGTTTATTCAAAAATTATCCAAATGACGATTTGGAAAGTTTGTTTTAGAAATAGGACTATAAATAATAAAAAATGGGCTACAAAGAGTAATACCTAAAAAAAAAAAATAGTAGTAGTTGTACTTTTATAAGTGTATCATATAAATTGCCCACCTAAAGACTGCACAAATTATGTGCTCACCCGACGGGCAAGGCAAACTGGTGGGCGGCTTGCCATAATGACGGTAATTTAGGACCACCATGTAATTTTACTCCTACCCCAAAAATAGTAAGTTATTAGGGTGTTTTAATTTTTTTTTGCAGAAAAAGATGCGCGGCGACTTAATGACGCTGAATAGCAAGCTGCGGGCATTTTTCTTCTTTTTCAATCTTTTTCTTAATATTATATTATTTCTATTGGGTTTTTTCTTTTCTTTTTCCCTGAAACTTTTTTTCCGTCCATTCTTTTAAAACAATTTAGTATTTTTTTCTATGTTTTTGAATTTTTTAAAAAAATATTTTTAAAATATTTGTAATTTATTTTATATTTAATTAATTTTATATATTGTAATATGATATCTATAGTCTGTTGATCTGATGTCTATATAATAATGATTTGATCCCCCTTGTTAAGTATGTTTTAGTTCTATTGTATGCTTTCTTTTATATTCTTTATCTGATATCTATAGTCTGTTGATATGATGTCTATATAATCATGATGTGATCTCCCTTGTTAAGTATGTTTTAGTTTTATTGTATGATTTCTTTTATATACTTGATCTGATATATATAGCCTGTTGATCTGATGTCTAGTATTTTGTGATCTGATGTCTATATAATCATGATGTGATCTCCCTTGTTAAGTATGTTTTACTTCTATTGTATGATTTTTTTTATATTCTTGATCTAATATCGATAGCATGTTAGTCTATATAATCATGATGTGATCTCCCTTGTTAAGTATGTTTTACTTCTATTGTATGATTTCTTTTATATTCTTGATTTGATATCGATAGTTTGTTGATCTAATGTCTAGTATTCTGTGATCTGATTCTATATAATCATGATGTGATCTCCCTTGTTAAGTATGTTTTAGTTCTATTGTATGATTTTTTTTATATGCTTGATCTGATATCTATAGTCTGTTGATCTGATGTCTACATAATCATGATCTGATGTCCCTTGTTAGTATGTTTTAGTTCTATTGTATGATTTCTTTTATATTCTTGATCTGATATCTATAGTTTGTTGATCTGATGTCTAGTATTATGTGATCTGATGTCTATATAATCATGATGTGATCTCCCTTGTTAAGTATGTTTTAATTTTATTGTATGATTTCTTTTATATTCTTGATCTAATATTGATAGCATGTTGATCTGAAGTCTATATAATCATGATGCGATCTCCCTTTTTAAGTATGTTTTACTTCTATTGTATGATTTCTTTTATATTCTTGATCTAATATCGATAGCATGTTGATCTGAAGTCTATATAATTATGATGTGATCTCCCTTGTTAAGTATGTTTTACTTCTATTGTATGATTTCTTTTATATTCTTGATTTGATATCGATAGTTTGTTGATCTAATGTCTAGTATTCTGTGATCTGATTCTATATAATCATGATGTGATCTCCCTTGTTAAGTATGTTTTAGTTCTATTGTATGATTTCTTTTATATGCTTGATCTGATATCTATAGTCTGTTGATCTGATGTCTACATAATCATGATGTGATGTCCCTTGTTAGTATGTTTTAGTTCTATTGTATGATTTCTTTTATATTCTTGATCTGATATCTATAGTTTGTTGATCTGATGTCTAGTATTATGTGATCTGATGTCTATATAATCATGATGTGATCTCCCTTGTTAAGTATGTTTTAATTTTATTGTATGATTTCTTTTATATTCTTGATCTGATATCTATA
Source organism: Knoxia roxburghii (assembly GCA_030378225.1). Lineage (NCBI taxonomy): Eukaryota > Viridiplantae > Streptophyta > Magnoliopsida > Gentianales > Rubiaceae > Knoxia > Knoxia roxburghii. The sequence goes on along the minus strand of CM059420.1, from coordinate 33,302,571 downwards.
ATCTGTTGATCTGATGTCTAGTATTCTGTGATCTGATGTCTATATAATCATGATGTGATCTCCCTTGTTAAGTATGTTTTACTTCTATTGTATGATTTCTTTTATATTCTTGATCTGATATATATAGTCTGTTGATCTGATGTCTAGTATTCTGTGATCTGATGTCTATATAATCATGATGTGATCTCCCTTGTTAAGTATGTTTTAGTTATATTGTATGATTTCTTTTATATTCTTAATCTGATATCTATAGTCGGTTGATCTGATGTTTTGTATTCTCTGATCTGATGTCTATATAATCATGATGTGATCTCCCTGGTTAAGTATGTTTTAGTCCTATTGTATGATTTCTTTTACATTCTTAATCTGATTTCTGTAGTCTGTTGATCTCATGTCTAGTATTATGTGATCTGATGTCTATATAATCATGATGTGACCTCCCTTGTAAAGTATGTTTTAGTTCTATTGTATGATTTCTTTTATATTCTTGATCTTATATCAATAGTCTATTGATATGATCTACTGTCTTATGGGAAGCCTAATCCACCTAAACTCGTCGTTGCAGTTTCTATGCTTATTTATCTTATGGTAGGGCAGTAGCAAACAACCTCTTGAGTCTCTAACTTCCGAATCCGAATGCCCAAAAGACCTACTGGTCGGCCACTGCTGCCTACGATCCAGTGTGCAGGGTGCTAGCCAAAGCCTGAACCAACTAGTCTAACTCCCTCCCAAAGATAAACTAGTCCGGCCCGATTTTTCTGGAATTCCCTTACCAAAATCCCGAGCTCACTCTTCCCGCCTTTACAAATGAGCGAGGTTCACCCATTTATAGGCTTACAATGCGTGCTTGACAGCCCCAATCACTAGGCCCGACTAAAGCTCTAGGAAACGATTACAAGCCCACGTTTGAAAAACTGCCCGCGTTTTCCGGTCGACCATCCCACGTTCTTAGACAACTCAGCACGTCTCCAGCAAGTTCAGCCCACGTCTTCAACCGCCTAACTGTTCCTTAAGCCTTAGCTTCACTTTGGCTCGATCATGTCGCAACAATCCCAGTTTTCCGCAACCGAAGATCAGCCCGTTCGAAGTTGTGCGCAACTTCTCGCAACGTCTCTCAACTGAAAGCCAACCCGCTCAGCCGTGCATGCATTTCTCGCAACTGAAGACCAGCCCGCTCAGCCGCGTGCGCATTTTGCCGCACATTTCGAACCATCTTTCGAACATGCCCACAAATTCTTGGCATCCAAAGGCTTTGTGCGCATCTCATCGGCCATGAACTTAGGATCTCGCCCCTCAAGTCCCTCCGTTCATTTTCTCTCAGACAACATGAATTAATTCTCGGCCAATCCACCAAAGTCAAGCTAACTATGCATTCACATGAATACACAAGTTAATAAAACAAGGAGATAAAATTAGCCAACAAGTTTACCGCTAACAAACCTCCCCCACTTAAAGATTTGATGCCCTCATTTCAAATTTCAAGCTGGTCCAGCAATTTTCTAACCACTGAACTCCATTCGATCCCACCTGGAACCAAAACATAACATTTCTTTGATCATCGAAAGAAGAAACCGGCAATTCAACCTCTGAACTGCTCCACACCCCATGGGGCCTCGAGGACGTTGAACTTAATTTTTCAATTCAACAACATTTCTCCAACTCAGCTTGAAGAAATCAGTCATACTAGTTTCCTCAAACCAACTAGCACAACTCCAAGGCAACTTTCACTTCCCCACTTCCTGCATCCCAAACTACTAGAAAATGGACTCAAAGGTTAGCGGCCTCCCATAACGACCCCAATGATAGAAATGAAAGCAACCTTACCCACGCCCGAAGGCTACTCGAGCAACTGAAATGCTCATATACGTACAATCTCATCCGAGGCTTCCTCTACTCGAACTGAGTTTGTACCAACGACTTGTTCCCTCATTGGACAGCCTCGAACCCGATGCCCCTGTTTGCCACACTTGAAACAACCTGTTCCTTTCGGTTTCTCAATTGTAGCCGGAGTAGGGATGTTGCCTTTGCTTGGATTCTCAGCAACAACTTTCTCCTTGGCCCATGCCTTGTCTTTCTTAGGCATCTTGGCCGCATCACCACCCATTGGTGCCTGCAATTCAACCAACCCATCTGCCACCTGAAGTGCTTGGGTTAAGTTCCTCACATTGGAGCGACACAAGTCCGCTTGCGCCCACGGTTGCAATCCCGCCACGAAGTTGAAGATCTTGTCCTCCTCAAAAATGCCTTCAACATCCAACATTAAAGAAGAAAAGTCTTTAACATAAGCACGAATGGAACTTACTTGTCTGAGCTTTCTCAAAGACTCCCGAGCCATCCAACCCGCATTCCATGGTAAGAACTGAGCCTGCAACTCTTTCTTCAACCCATCCCAAGTCTGGATTTTCGGCCGACTATGATCCTTAGCCCTTGTCCTCCACCAGAGCTTCGCATCTCCCTCAAGATACATGCTAGCGATCATCACCCCTTCCATTTCTGGCACATGTGCAGTAACAAAATACTGCTCCATATCCCACACAAAATTCTCAAGCTCCTTGGCGCTTCGAACTCCTCCAAAGCCCTTTGGTTCTGGAACTTTAAACTTCTGACCGAACGAAGAAGCCCCACCGTCAGTTGAACCAGATCCGACAGCCTTCTTCAAAAAACTCACGTCTTCTGTCACCTCACATAACTCGGAAAGATCATCCTTTAGTTCTTCCATTGAAACCGTGACCTCCAGCCTTCTCGTCAAGACCACTATGACCTACTTAACCGACTCCAACGTATCAGCAAACGATGGAGACTGAGAAGAACTTGAAGAAGCAACACCGACTGAAACTTTTCTTTCGAGCTCCCGAGTTCTAGTCTCCCAAGACTCAAGAGACCTTCGCAACTCATTGAACGAAGCAAAGAAATTCACCGTTTCGTCCTCAGTGCCCAGAAGAAATAGCAAGCTCACAATTTGAGACTCAATTCGGCCCACACGATCCCCCAACGGATTCACCATGTTGAAATCTTCAACACGCACACTGCATTTGCAACAGCAACGAAGGTAGAACAATTCGAACGAACCAACCTAGGCTCTGATACCAAAAATTGTCACACCCTCAAACACTAGCCAAAGATTTAGCGGAACTCACTAAGGCATCAACTAGAAATTGATGTCGAAAATACCCAAACGAAACCAATTCTAGCACGCAAGTGATTTTAACGAGCTGACGCCCCAAAACTCAGTGCAACTTTTATTGAAAACTCTCAATAGTTACAAAGAATTTCCGTTCAAGACTAAGGCCTCACACCTAGCCAAAGCCTAAACCAACTAGTCTAACTCCCTCTCAAAGCTAAACTAGTCCGGCCCTATTTTTCTGGAATTCCCTTACCAAAATCCCGAGCTCACTCTTCCAACCCATATAAATGAGCGAGGTTCACCCCTTTATAGGCTTACAATGCATGCTTGACAGCCCCAAGCACTAGGCCCGACTAAAGCTCTAGGAAACGATTACAAGCCCACGTTTGAAAAACTGCCCGCACTTTTCGATCGACCATCCCACATTCTTAGCCAACTCAGCACGTCTCCAGCAAGTTCAACCCACGTCTTCAACCGCCTAACTGTTCCTCAAGCCTTAGCTCCACTTCGGCTCGATCGTGTCGCAACAATCCCAGTTTGCAGCAATCGAAGATCAGCCCGTTCGAAGTTGTGCGCAACTTCTCGCAACTGAAAGTCAGCCCGCTCAGCCGTGCATGCATTTCTTGCAACTGAAGACCAGCCCGCTCAGCCGCGTGCGCATTTTGCCGCACATCTCGAACCATCTTTCGAACATGCCCACAAATTCTTGGCATCCAAAGCCTTTGTGCGCATCTCATCGGCCATGAACTTAGGATCTCGCCCCTCAAGTCCCTCCGTTCATTTTCTCTCAGCCAACATGAATTAATTCTCGGCCAATCCACCAAAGCCAAGTTAACTATGCATTCACATGAATACACAAGTTAATAAAACAAGGAGATAAAATTAGCCAACAAGTTTACCGCTAATAGCAGGGTATAAGGCCGACGATGTCACTTTACCCGACCGTGTAAAAATTTTAGTCGATCTCCAGTGGTTTTGAACGGTTAATGGCGGTGACCCAAAAAAAACCACTGGAGTTGGTCTAAGTTGGTGCCGATTGGGTACGGCTATGCCCAGAATTGGGCGCCAGACACGGCGCAAAATGGGCAAGAATAATTCCTTATAAATCTAAAATAAATTATTTTTAAAATAAAAAATTAAGAAAAATTAGCATTTTAGCTGTATTGGTATATTTCTGACATTAAAAACTTATTTAGTGTAATATTTGATTAATTGTGAGGAATTAAAAATAGGAATTGTAAAAATAATTTTGGTAAGATTGTAATATATATTGTAAATTGAAAGGACACAAGTCAATTTAGTAAAAAGCAGGCAATGCTGAGTAAAAGTTCCGTGATTCCCTATTTGTTTGATAAAGTTTGTGGATTTGATGGCCGATGTTCATGTGTTTTGCAGGTTTTGCCTTTGATTAAATAGATGTTCTAAAAACATAAACTCAACTGTCGTAAAAAAAAAAAAAAAAAAAACTCAACTGACGTAAAGTTTTTTCTTTTAATAAATCTTGACAAACATTTACTGACTTCAACTTTAGCTAACAACATGCATCCAAGCAATTGGTATTCGATCAAAAGATAAAAAGCCTAAATTCGCCTTCCGCTCCTAGTCAGAGCTTTTAATAAGATAAGTTTGCTTTGTCATTTTTAATTCTTCCTATTCTCCTGTCCAAAACTAACACAAATTCATGCTAATGCACCTCACGAGCTGCCTTAAGACCTGCCTTTTGCCCTTCTATGAGAAAAGTAGTCCACAGATATCTGAGATTTTACTGTTCTTTGGGCGAAAGTGCAGCAGATCCAGGAATGTCCATATCATGGGAAGCTGAAGTTCCACCAGCCGACTGCTGCTTAGGTAAGGAAACGGCTTGCTGAGATTGTGTCGACAAGGGTTCAGTTTGCATGGAATCCAAACCTTCTACCGCACTTTGTCGACCCTGCAACTCACGGAATTTACTTCTCCTTTCATCAACCAATAGTATGAAACCAATATGGATAGGAGATATAAGAGATCCAATGCTATCAATGCTAATTTTTGTACGTCAAATATCAAAGACAATTATCTCGACAAGTTTAAAAAATGCCACACATTTCTAATCAATATATATATTCGGAAGAAGAATAAAAAGATCAAGGTAACTAACTGAGCAAAGATGAGCATATGCAGAACAGAACACAAGAATGGTGTAACAGTTGAACAAAGAAATTTGTAATGGGATGTGATGAAGGCAACCAAAACGAATTAAGCTCATTAGCAGAAACCGCATGCACAATCTAATCCAAGAGATTGCTAATGGACTTATTTTCTCAGATGACTTCTCCACAGTTTATTTTTATCTAGATTGTAAATAAACAACAATTCACTCTGCTTCTAAGACAACATTCTAGCTCTTGTACTTGCTCCTCCATAGGGGAGGTCAAGAATAAAGAGTTGTTTGTACATAAGAATCAGAGACTTCTACCGCAGGGAAGAAATAGATTTGAGCATCATATAATGCTTGGAAGAGTGACAAAGAAAAATAGAGGTACATACAAAATTTAGTTGACAGTCAGACACAAGCAGCTCTGCATTTGTCTATGCCAAGTACCAAAGCTATGCGTGAAAAACCACAAGTTCATGAATCCCTAAACAAAGTCTAGGCGTAAGCAGTTACGAGTTTATTTCATATGGATATCACAAATTTCAATTCACTGTGCTGCATAAAACTTTATTCCTCGTGGACTTAGATAGCACTGAAATGCATGTCAGCTGATAACATTTCAGGAAATCCATGGAAAACTACCAAGAAGCTTTCCTAGACTAGGTGTTAACAAAAAACTTAAAGCTTCTCAACCTGCAATCATACCTCTCTCTGTTTTTTCTTTCTACTAAATGAAGATTTGTAGCAAGAACCTGACCGTGCAACAATGGGTTGATGCAGGAAAAAATTAAATCTTGTTCATCCCTTGTGTGCTAGCAATAGACATCTTAATTAATCATTTTATATGCCTTAATAATGTTCTTTTCTTTGGTATCTCTAAGTTTTCTCAATATGGAAACTAATCCAGGTTTATTGTAACATCACTTTTGACAGATATAACCAGAAGACCAGCTACACTGCATTTTAGGTTGGCACACTAAATGAAGAGTTTGATTACTTTAACACTGGAACACTAGATGTGAAGAATTCACCTGTGACTGCTGGCCGGTGCTTTGCAGTAGCTCATGATTTGAAGTTCTCAACTGATGTGGCTCCTGTGGGGAAGTCCGATGCAGCTGTTGCATCAGATTATATTGATATTGTTGTTGCTGATGCTGCTGCAACATTTGTCCATAAGCTTGTTGATGTAATTGGTATTGCTGAAAAGATGTCTGATATGCTTGTGCTGCATTCTGCTGGTATCCCTGTTGATTCATCTCATGGTCAAGTTTTTCTGACTGATGATATAGCTGTAGCTGTTGCTCATTTACTGACAGTAACTGTTGTTGCTGTCCTTGCTGTAATTGTAACTGTTGTGTCAACTGATGATACTGCAGCTGCAATTGGCGTTGCTGCTGCAGCTGCTGCCAAGAAGAGAACTGATGATTGTGTTGCTGTTGCAGCTGAAACTGCTGTAGCTGATGATATGATTGTTGATATGGCAGCATTTGGACTACCTGTTGCTGGTATTGCTGTTGTAGAAGATGTTGCGAATATTGCCACACTTGACTCGATGTTTGGCTATTGTTAGCAGGGATAAGTTGCTGACTACCTTGCAAGCCTTGCTGCGAATTTGGTTGAATGTATGAAATTAGAGGCGCAGACATACTTGATTGGGAAGCAGATGAGGAGCTTACATCTTGTACATTATTAGCTGGCCATAATTGATTAGCAGCTATATTCTCCTGCGCAGCACCTTCTTTGTTTTGCACCTGAGAATGACCAACTTGTTCCTGAATTCCTGGATGCTGCGGATATGCTTGAAGGGTAGGCATACCTAAGCCTTTTAGAGAAGGGTCTTCTTCTGATACAGAAGGCTGCTGATGTTGATGGTGCAACTTCGATGGCAAATGCAATCCTAAATTTTTAGTAACTGCGCCACTATGCATTTGATGCTCTCCAGAGACACTGGGTGTGAGCAGTGAGTCTGGATGTGTAGTTGTTGCACCTGGGGATTTTTTAACTTGAACAGAATCAGTAGCAGAAATGGTGTCTGAAGAGGGCTTTCCCTGAGAATGCAAGGAAAGATCATTAAACGAAATGCGAGGCGGATGTTGCTGGGGCTCTTGATCTTGGTTATCAAATGAAATGGAGTGTTTTTCTGAAGATTCTGAAACTGCAAATGCTGTTGAGTGGTCACAAGTCTTGTCTTGTAATCCTGATGTACCTTCACCAGAGACATGAGGCAATGCATGAGTTGTCTCCACTGGTCCAGGTATATTTCCTTCACACTCCCCTGGTAAACATTTGTTTGATTCAGCTTTTCCTGGAATAGTATCAACCTGTTCAGATGCCGCCGCCGCCGCCGCCAAAGTTGTTTCATCCACTGGCATATTGTCAAAGCATGTCTGAGAAATCTGACTACGACAAACCACTTCAACTTTGCTGGCGGCATGGTTCACAGGCACAACATAACTATGCCGCCCCTTAGATCGCAAATTGCTGCTGCCACAATAACCACTATCTCCTGCACCCAGCCGCTCATCTACAACGTTGTTCCTTATTAAATGGGGAAACAACTCAACATGACGAACCCATGCCTTCCTAACATCATCGAGAGTCCCACAGAGGTCCACAAACTGTACACTTCAAGCTATTATCAGGAAAAGCCTTTGCCAACATTATGTTCTTCAACAATTTAAATATAATGTCAACCAAATAATACAAGAAACTCAGCAAGTAGCATCCATTTGAAGATGCATATATATGTGCATGAAAAAATAATTAACAATAAATCAGGGGTAATGGTAAAATTATAATATGCCACTTGTTTCCCCATATTTTTCTCCAGCAAGGGAGTAATCTATATTCCAACTTCACAAGAATAGTACAAAAAGGGGTAGCAGTCATTCAAAAGTAATGATATATCAGAAAATATAATTAGATGCTAACACATTTTCACAGGTCTAGCAACCGGAAAACTCAAGGGATCTTTGACAAAGCTGAGAAACTAATTTATTCAACCGGTCACAAAGAATGAAATGAGAAAGTGAGTCTAACCTCCAAAAATAAACACGATATGCGCTCTCGATCTTTAAGGACCAGGCACTGGGATCCATGTTCGCTGGGAGGAGATATCGCCTGAGCTATAATGGAGTCGATCAAATTCACTTGTTTGGATCCTTCATGCGTCATTGCAAATTTAATCAATTCCTGCAGAAGTTGAGGTGTCAATCATTGTCATGATGATTTTCCCAGATAAGAAGAGAAACCAAAAGGCTAATAAAATTGATTTCTAGTAAATTGCAGCTCAGTTCTATATGACATCATTTATTCATAAAGCATCAAGAGAACAAGAATAAGAATAAGAAAGAAGAGTGGTTTTATATTCTCAAAGTGATGCAATTATTGAGAAATCTATTTTATTCTATTTTCTGTGAAACATGGCATTCAGAATAAGTGCCTAACAAGAATAGTTAGTGCAGGTGGTACATCTGTCTTAAATTTCTGCAGAAATGCACTCGGATTAAAAAAGAAGCATCACACTCCACTTGGAAGGATAATAGTACCTCTAGAAGTTCACAGCAAAGAGGAATCCGTTGAATTCCTTCGATTAGGACATCTCTAGCAGTTTCTGCACTGCCAGTGATCTGCAAGCCATTGATTGCTATGATTAGTATACTTAAGGATTTGCAATTCATGACCCAAATAATGTAATAAATGTCACTCTGTAACTGGATCTACAAAAGAAGGTACAGATGCATGCAAAACCCTATACAAGTCAGTCATGATCAGGAACGGTATTCAATTTCAAAACAACTTGATCAATACAAGAAATTGTGATTACAAAGGACTATATCCTAAAGTATTCTCTTTTTCATCCACCTTTTCCTATTTCAGGAAACTATTTTAAATTCTGAAATCCAGAGCTGTTTTCTATTTGCACCATCAACAAATACATATCCATTGCCAGTAAGTAGTTTCCAAAACACTGAAATGTATTAAGCAAGTGTTTTAGGTAGAGAAAAGTTCAAGTGGCTGGATTTTGTGCTAATCAAATACTCGCTCCATCCCAGAGAAACAGTCATGTTTAAAGTCCGGTTAAACATGACTCTTTTTCTGGGATGGGTAATAAATTTTCCGACCTATAAATTTAAGAGAGAGTCATTTCAGGATGGTAATTAAAGAGAGTCAACCTGAGTAAAATTGATTCATACCGACTAATCTAGTCAAGATTGAACTTATTCTTCTTAGGATGGGCCAACCTGTTAGTAAAATTATGACAAGCTCTTATAATTTAAAATATGCCTAAAAATATAAAAGCAGTTAATTCGAGATCCAGTTAAATCTCAATAGTGTCCAGGCCAAAATAAATTAGCAAACCAGAATCTATCTGTAGTTTACTAATACAAAGATAACTGATATCCTTTATATGCTTTGAAAGGGTGTAGGAGACTCAATTACACGCAGAATTTAATATTTGTATTACTCATTGTTCCCTTCAGTGGCGATCATCCAAGAAAGAAGGATAACTTTGCATAGCCTAAAGCTAATGAATTTCCACATTCAGAACCACTGGAAAAATACTTCCAAAAGGTCTTTTAATATTTTCTAAAATTTCCTTTCAAAAGATATGACATCTGCAACAAGATTGTGCGGCAGTTTATCAATTAAGTGTTATACGTTAACCAAATTTTGTTAGTCAAATGCTCCTGGATAGAAATACCTCACAGGCATAACCATTCTTAGTTCAGAGTCAAAGCTAAAATTTTGAATCATGTATCACACAGGAATCAATTGTTTGTAAGATTCTTGTATAGAAGGAAATCCAAAATAAGAGTATCTTGCTACCATTTTTAAAGGATTACAAAGCACCGAAGGAATGTTGAGGAAGCTAGATGCAACAAGAATATTCAGCAGAAAAAAGTAATGGTTTGAGTGAACTTAAGCTTTAAATAAGTCTAGGTTTATCTAAGTACATTGACACTAACCGCCTGTATCCAGAATCTCTATCATAATTGAATTAAATGTCATAAAAAATTGAGATGCTGTAATTACACAAATCTGTACACTCATCCTCACAGAAGTGTCCCAGATTATAAATTGGAAACAGTAACATCTGCACCGAGGGGGTAAACTGCAAAAGAGCAGAAAAATAACCTATAATCCAAACACTCACAACTTTACTTCGTTAAAGCTACATGATTTCCATCAAAAGCGATTGGAACATATTAATTTATAATATATTTCTTAAACTGCTTAATCTTCCCAAAGAAAAGTAAAGCCCAAAAGAATGTGAGGAATAAAAATCCCTACCGGCCCAGACCTCCCCTTCTCTTCATGGGTTTTCAAATACAGTTTCCTTCCATTTCCATCCATTTGATCAATAAACATGTTTTCATTTCAAACATTGTGTTCTTTATTAAGTCTTCAGAATGTTGGATTGTTACAATATGTTGGACACTTTATACAGATAAAGGAATGCTATTCAATTACTTTCAGGTATGCAAGTCAACTTTCTTGAGGAACTCTATCATCTGCTGGAAGAAGTCTAAATAAAGAGCTGATGTATCAACATTTTTTCTTGCCTGTAATAATCCTAATACACAAAAAAGCTAGATCTATTCAGGAAAGAAATTATTTTAAATACATCTAAATCTGTATGATATAACAGCAGAAGAAGCATAGCCCCCTGATCCCACACACACACACATATATATAGAGAGAGAGAGAGAGAGCACAGATGCATATGCAATCTTTTCCAGGTAAGCATCAACAACTACTGATTAAGTATTTTCAACAAGAAACAGACAATGTATACCTAATAAGTTTCAGATGCTATATATTCAGGTAACCTTGGATTTCATACCAAATATTTGAGACGGCTAGAGTGAATAAAGAGGCTAGAATAGTTATGCAACTTCTGCATCTTTTCTGCCACATTAATTGCTTTGTCCAAAGTAGCACAAGCTTCTTCCAATTTACCCTGCAAAGTTGCAAGGAAAGTTGATTATTCATATATTCAGGTTTATGAAAACAAACAGAAGAAACCCCGTACCTTGCGCCTTTGAATATTAGCTAGCTCTATAATATATTTAGGCAAGCAGTATCCTGATCCCATAAGACACTGAAGAAAGGCAACAGAGACAGCAACTGAATCTCCTATTTGTTCCTTAAACCTTGCACTGAAAAGATGGATTTCTGGCACATTCTGCATCATACATTCAAGGGTTTTAAACAAATTTGACATGATTACAGTACTCCATACAGTTTAGTGAGTTGAACTAAGGATCTCAGCTCATCATCTGTACACCAACAGGAAAAAAATGGAGAAGATGAGACAGAGAGAGAGAGAAGCTGTTGACAGTATATATTGAAGTCTTTGAATTCCAGAATCTGACTGCAAACATTTCAAAAATAGAATAATTGAATCTATATTCTGATCTCCAACGAAATCAAACAACGTAAAAAAGATAAAGAAAAAATATTTGACAGAGCAGATCTTTCAGGCACAACACAAATTCAAATTCAGATAGTCTAAGAAATCAACTACAGCAATGTATTTCCTTGTCCCTTGTGAAACTTATCAGGTACATGAAATAGATTCAGAAACAAAAAATAAGTCAGTCAGCTTCAAAAAGATTGCCAACTTTGTAAACTGAGTAGGTAGGAGCAAAGACCTAATTTCCAGCAGGAAAAAGTGTGAGGACTTAAATCAGAATTGACTACTTCATTGTCAAACTCTTCCGAGGTTTGGCTTTAAGCCTAGATCTTCCAGGATGAAAAAGCAGAGACCTTGACAATATTATGAACCATTAAACCACCCAAAAGCAATGTCCAAAAAAATAGCATAACTGCAAAAAAAACCAACAATGAGAGTAATACAGTAAACGGTCAAAGTTTATTCCAGCGACGACTGCCTCTATACGTTCATCCATTTCTTCTTGTAGTGAATCTAGTAAATCCAGAGAACTGGCAAATTCCGCAAACCCCAGTCCAAACAACACTAGGCATCATTGATAATTAGCTAGAACTGTTCCAAGTCAGAGTTTTAAAGTAAACTACTTATTGGTGCTCATTTAACCCACATCTAACTAGGCTAATTGGATTTAGCTGGACAAATCAGCTTCAATATGTTTTAATGTTTTCAGATGATTATTTCAAGGAACATGTGCGTTAAACTGGAAAAATAAATAAATAAATAAATAAATAAAAAGGAGCAATGAATCGAGTAGCCCAGTCTTGCGAATTACCCAAACCCCATTGATGCAGGAATTCATTATTCACCTAGAATTACTCATCTATTCCAGCCTGATGCAGGACAGAAGACATTACAAGAACATATAAAGCTTCGGAAGTTTTACAGTTATGAAAATTTAAGTGCTTTAGAAGTTGAGTTTTTTGGTTCTTTCTAGAGTAGGACCATCTCTGATTTTAATCCACAATGAAACAAAATATCACAAAACTACATAGTCGTCTCTTGATTAAAACCTATTTAGAGAAGAGGCCCTATCCCTTCAGATCCCTATTCTAGAAACAGTCCTACTATGGGAACAACCATATGACTCAGAACTTCTAAAACACTTGAACTTTCCTAATTGTAAATCTTTCTGAAGTTCATATTTTCATGCAGCGTATCATGCTAGCATAAAAAAAATAGATGTCATGCATCAGAACCAAACTTCAAGATAGATGTGAAATACTTAAACCAAAATTGCAACTTTGAATTGAGCAAACTCAATCAGAGACTGAGATTTTGAAAATCCACAGCATAAAAATACCATGGAAATGTTAAACACAATCCGAACTATGAGGGACTTATCTCATATCCAGAATCTTCTTTTCTTATTCTAATAGTTACCTTAAGAAAGACTTGAGTAGCTCGCTCCAAAGCCGAATTCGCAAACTCTCGCCCTCCCTTGCTTTCCATGAATTCTGCATAACGCATCCAGAATTCAGGGTAGTAAGCACAAGGAATCAAGCATCTTTCATAGACCTGCAGAGCCTGTAACCACAAAAATATTAGTTTTTGACAACATACTCAAAAAGCACTTGTTTTATTCACCAAAACCAACACATACCCAATCAAAATCCTCTTGCTTCTCAATAAAGTCCAGATACTGGTGCCAATTTTGCAGCTGTCCTTCATCAAGTGGTGAAGTATCAAAATATCGCCTTTGAATATTAGTTTCAAAGATTCTTATTTTTTCATCAAACTCATTTGATTTCTGATAAAATTCTTCTCCTATAGATTGGTAGGTGTGGACGGCTTTGCGAAAAATAACCTCATTGGGAGGGTTCTGCAGGTCCATAATGACTTGAGAGATTTCATATTCCGACCATTTAAATTCAGCATTATGCTGAGGTTTTACTTCGATTCTACAATCATTCTGTTTCCTCAATTCCTCCTCCATGCCGCCAACAAATTGTTTGAAACTGGAGATTCAACAGAAGAAAAAGACATCATGTATGATATTGTCACATGAATAAAAAATAAATGCTAAAATCCATTTTTGGTCCCTCATAACATGGGTTATTCCATTTTTGGTCCCCCTTAAGTTTTAGTCACCAATTTTAGTCCCACTTAAATTTTTTTTTTTGACAATTATAGTCCTTTTCTTGCGAATATACCCTTGACTTGTTCACCCCTTAGTCAAGGGTAGGTATTTCCGTAAGAAAATGACTAAAATTGTCAAAAAAAAATTTAAGTGGGACTAAAATTGGTGACTAAAACTTAAGGCGGACCAAATATGGAATAACCCATGTTATGAGGGACCAAAAATGGATTTGGGCCAAAAATAAAAGAAGCAAAAGGTGAACAGAGCCTGTAGATGAAATCAAAGAGCAGTTAAAAGTTGTTTGAAAACAAAGATGTGACTTCAGATACAGTAAGTGCTAGATTAAAAAGAAATGTACTAGAGCAATTATGAAAAGAAGATTTTAACAAATTTTGAGGAAGTTGTGAAGATGTAACGTGACGAGATACCACCAAAAACTACGTAAATTACACTATTGAGGCAGCTTACATGAATAATAGTGAAGAAGACACAAGGTTTTTAGCTAAATTTTGGAGATGAGAGAGGAAATGAAATCTAAGATGATTTTCCGACACCTCAGAACTCAACACTGCAGCATGTTGCAAACCATGTAAAATAGAAGTTAATTTTCGACAATTTTGTTCTGCACTGCACTCAACAAAACACACAAAAAAAAGAACTTTGCAGGATATTGAAAGTATGATAGAATGTCCTAAATGAATCAAGTGCAATACATCTAAAAATCATGGCTAAGCATACAAATATCAGGGGGGATTAGAAGCCAGCTTGACTGCTATATGCATGCAAGAGCAAGGTTAAAAAAAAATAAAGCATATCCCCTCTATAATGAGCAAGAAATATAAAAAATTGCCCAGATTTCTTGACAATAGTATTTTGGTACTATCCTGATGCATGTCAAATGACTTTCATTGTTGATTGGTACTTATTTTTATCCCATCCAAAACCTTTTACTCATCTAGCAGAAACATATCTGAAGCTAACTACAATGCTAGTTGCTTTTGCAGTTGAATGAGGTAAAAGGAGGGCAGTGCAAGGATGGAGACCGCAAGGGTGTTTGGAAATGGACTCATGCAAGCAATGGAATGTATGCAAGTTAAATACTCTTTACAGAATGTATATCTGATAAGTGCCAGGGCGTCAGCTAGAGTAAATGACTCGAGCTGCATAAGGTTTTTTTTTTTTTCCCTGGAAAGCTGTTCAAGGTTTTTCCCCCTTACATTTTACTTTATTTTCAACCATTTGCATGAATGCTTTAGCAAAATAAACCATTTATATCAAGATACTGCTTGCAAGAGCAATAACAGTGCAGATAGAGAGATGAACATCTCAAATTTGATCACACGGAGAATAATTCGTTGAAGAGGACTTAGTGATAAATAAATTTAATACATACTTATCATAATACTTCTGTAAATACTCTGTAGGAAATCTCAAAACTTGGAGGTAAATATTTGCAAGAAAGCCCCAGCTCTGTTGAGTGAATTCAAATTTAATGTACTCGTTCCATAAGGCATGACAAAGGTAATCTCTCTGAACATGCATGAGGGCTCTCTTGAATAACCTGTTTAAAATGAAACATTAGATTAAAGAATCAAGAACGGTAGTTGCTTTTCTTTGATAACATGAAGATCGTAGCAATCAAATGCATCACAAAGAATAAGATGCATGGCAAAAAAAGAAGCTAAACCCTAAATGATTCACATGATATTGCACAATAGAATGACAAATAAATCCCCTAGTAATAGATTCATGCTTGTAAATGTACCCAGAGCAACACAAGTGACTTTCTAACTGATCAACCATGGAAATTCAGATTCATTACAGAACCAACAAAAAGCTTCTCGAAATATTAAAGTTCAGAGTCATAACAAGTTTGTTTGCTTCTATGACAGCCCAATCAAATGGGACATTGGATTTCTTTTTTTCTAATATACCACATAAATTTGCACTATTCAAAAAATTGAATAACTATTAAATGGCACATAGACTTTTAAAAAATCACCTACGAACATCAAATGGATCCTCATAAAAACGCATGCCAAATTGACAATAGACAACCCACAAACCAACAGATAGAGTTGCTGCACCCACTGCCCGTTCAAATACTTTAATGGCCGCATGAGCATCTGAGAGCCGTACAATATGATCAGCATATTTCCTCCAGTACCAATGGCACAATGGAAACCTTGACAAAAATGAATCATATGTTAATGACATGATAGCCAAGTTATCCTGCAATTCAAGGCAGATTTTATATGCATTAGCAGATAAAGTTGGAGAAGATAGAAAAAACAAATATTGCAGGCTATAGAAGTAAACATTGATGAAACTATAACTTAAACAATTCATAATATAAAATAAAAACTGACATGTACCAGAATAAAACAAAATTTCATACCATGCACATATGTACTCGCTACATTTCCCTCATACAAAAAGATCATGCGAGCTATTTACAAACACACTGCAGATTGGCATGTCCGAATCTTAGACTTAAAATTTACGATGGAGAAGAAAGATTAAATCATAGCCAATCCAAACAACTGCACCACATTGTATATGGAATCTATAGTACTTCATTTTACTACTTGCGTACCTCAAATTCCCATATCAAATTGCTATGTTAATTAAATGAATCAAATAATAGAACTTCTCTTCCTCCTCTATGGATGCCTTTCTCTGAGTGCAAGTCCATGAACATGCCAACATAATGTTCAACCCTTAGATCAGTAGTGCTCACTGATTCACAATCTGTCTTCAATGCTTTTCCTAGAAAAAAAGGTCCTATTTATACTAAGCATATCTTTGGAATGAAATAGCTACTTCATTAAAATATACGATTTGCAGAAAGTAAACTTAGATTTAAAAAACTCACTAGTGAAGACAACCTCTTTTGGTAACAATGATTGATGTGCTTTCTTTTTATCCTGTTCTCTCTTGTTTATATCTTCTAGTGGTTCCATAGCTTTTTTCAGGTATCAATTTGACAAAGATAGTGTCATTAATAGGATTACAAATTATCCTCCTATGGTAGTTAAAATGCAACCATGCTTCTTTTCTGTGACAATTTCATTTGTGTAAATGGGCCTTCCCAATGTCCCAGTCAAAATTCAATAATTAGGTAAACTTCGTACGTAACAGGGCCTGAGTTTGCATAACCATGATGTGAAATCCTGGACCGGACTAAGGCTACTTAATGAAAACTAAGTGGTAAAAATGGATAACTGTGAAATTTTTTGAAAATTATTCTTAAGTTGTTCTATGCCAATAGCCATTCATTGGTTCGTGGGCAAGAAGGTACTCTACTTATGTTTTATCTTTGTCCTCATCTTCAGAAAATCAAAATAATTTAAGTTTACTTTTAGAATCATGCTATGGCCATTACTTTGGTACTTTCTGACTGGATAACCAGAACTACACATTTGTAACAGATCCTGGGAATTGTTTTTGCACATAGGATAAACCAAGACTTCAATCTCACAATAGCGCCGGAAAAGCTTGCGTCAGCCTCATAGTCGCATAATAGTGGGGTCCTACAATAGGTTTAAGCCATAAGGAAAGATGCGGTTGGATCATTAATGGTGGACAAGCTATCTTACCTTAACTAAGGACTAGATAGCTTCCCACTGGTGGCCGGGAAATGAATAGTCCAAAAAGTATAGTAAGGTCAGATCACACAAGAAAAGAGTTCCCACTTCCTTCTTACTTATCAATCAAAAGTCGAGACAAACTGACCACTAAAGTGACACATGGAAACAACTCTCCTTCCAGTCTTGATATTTCAAATCTTGAGTTCAATGTACTGAATGTTCAGAAGACATGGTTTAATTCAGGTAAAGCTTTATTCAAGAGCCAGGAGTGACAAAACCAAGCTGGTTGTGGTGATCTCAGAATTTGCATCTGTTTCCGATTATTCAGTGATCTCTCCACTTATGTCTTTGGTCCTGTTTGTTGCTCTCAAAGAAGTAACTGTATGCAAATATTAGCCAAACCAGCTAGCCATCAAAGCAGAAGAGATCATCATTTAGGTAGGAGATGACCAAACCTAATTGAAGATGATATTCCTCTAGTTACAAAGTCAAAAGCACATAACCATGGCATCTATGCCACTTCCAGAAGTTGTAAATTTTGAAGAAGGAAAATTAATTAGATCAATAAGTTACTAAATGCAAAAAACTAGGATTTGCTTACTAATCCGTAGCTAGCAAACTAAGTCAATCTTTCAAAATGTGGATTTTTCCTTTTTGAATCAGTGGTGAATCTTATAGCTTCTGTTTGATTTTTCTATTCCATTTATCAATCTAAGCAACAGCTCTCTATGGTCTAGAAGCTCCTCTGACTTGGCAATCCCACTGACATCTCTCAATCATATAAGGGATTTCATAGATTTGAATTTTAGAGAAACTGGAAACAATAATTAAACACAAACTGAAAGCAATATTAGCAGAGGTAAAAAAATCAGTGTAAGGCATCATACTCTAGACATTACCAAAGTACTCAAAGAAAATTTGCTTACAATATAGAATAATCTACATTTCGCAGCAGGATTTTGTGGATTTTATCTGAGATATAGAAAGGGGTCTTGAAGAGAGGGAGAAAGAAAAATAGTCTTAACGGGGGTATAGTATTTTGATAAACAAGGGGTGGAAACACTTGGCAACCAAAGAGCATCCACACCAGACTTGGCAAAACAGATTTTCTAAAGATTTTAAACACAATGTAATATCAGGTTTGAAGTGATATATATAGAACCTCCATCATTTTCTGCTGGCACTGCTACTTTAAGACCTATGAAGTCCTAAATTTTGGCATAATCTTGCCTTCACATTGAAGATGATAAATTCTTTTACACATTGATATGGTGTGAACGTTGAGCACTTTCCAAATATATACCTCCTTGGGCTCTTGCATGTTAGAGGGTAGTTCTGGCTCTACGGCTAGGTCTGTTTAGTATCCCAAGACTGAGAAGTTTACCCTTTCTCTAAAAAACTTCATCATCCAAACAACAATAAAACTCAGATTTTAAAATTTTAATTCCCTCCAAAACAAAATCTCCCTCCTGATTTCTTCACTCGTCTAGGCCTCTTTTTTTTCCAAGATACTTTCCAAACATAGCCTAAATCGTTGAGATGATCATAGCTGGTATGCAAATGGGTGTGCATTTTGCGGCTACAACATTTATGACTGATGTCTTAAGTAGTTAGATTACATCCAAACTTCTCATATACCTTAACTGGAGCCAGTTAACTACATCATATTTGGATTTTCCAATGGCTGACTTGAATATTAGATTAATGTGCAATTCAGTGACTCTGTGCATTAATACAGTCCTTAATAGATTGTGCTTTTTCTTACTTTCTACCTTTCTATCTTTAATTTGAATGTGATTGTGACTAGACTGAAGGTAAGTGTCACCTGATTCATGTTCCTTAAAATTACAACATGAACTTTTGGACTGGGGTTAGAATTGGTTGTTGGAGATGAGAGAGAAAAGTAACTGAGGTATTCCATTGGTGGGACTGGTTGTTGCCGAACCGGAGAATCTTATAACCCCCGCATATCAATTGTTCTACTCAATTGACAGCCCACCCTTCCGTCTTCCCAGACAGATGATGTTGACACATCTGATCAAAATTCAATAGTTTAAGAGTTATTAACTTTTCAAGTCAATGAAAAGTATCGTGGCCAAATTTTATTGGAACTGATCGGTAAGGTTGTTGGGGAAACTTCTGAACATGCAATAATAAGCATTTGTGTGTGTGTGTCTATATATATATATATATATATTTTAGTGCTAAACGAAACTAGGCAGAGTCACTTGTCTGGGAAAATCTTAAATTTTGTTCATAAGAATATTAATGAATATTTCCACGAGTTATTTATTTGCATATGCCTCTATAAAATAAGCAGGAAGCTTGTAGTTGCAGCGTAGTGCAACTTTATTCTCAGGACCTAGTTACTACCACAAATGAATTATTTTCGAAATAGGCAGATATAGCAATGCGCAATGAAATTGATAAAATTTGGGTACATAATTAAATATACATCCTCTTGGAATCAATTTCAAGTAAGAGTTGCACCGCATCGCCAAATTTTGGTACAAACTCAAAAGTGCTATCATCTCTGATCTAGTTTTCATGGATTCCTCTTTGGATATTCAAATTCACTTAGTAGAGATAAGGAAAAGAAAGGATAAAGTTGTCCAAACTGGCTAATACTGTAGTTAAAGAAGAAATACATGAACCATCGCAAAACGTTCAAGAACTTCTGACAGGATTAAAGTTTGGAATCAGTATGAAAAAAGCCAAAGAGCAAAAACGGACAAGAAATGACTTACAGGACACATTCTTTCAACCTCCTCAATTAAGGCAATCCAAGCATCAAAATTACAGGAATCTCCAGCAATCATTTCTTGCAGTCTTTGATGAAAGTAAGCCACTAGAAAGAGTCAAAAGGTTGTCTTTGAGTAACATAGCTTGGATGTCAATGATATACAGAAAATGTTGCACTAGGAAAGCTAGGAATTCAAGACCCTTGGATGTAGCCTAAGATTGCGTCATACATATGGTCAAAGAGGTCAAGGCCCTATTTTGATAGGTCTCAAAGTTAAATGACATCACAAAATTATAATGTAATTAAAAAAACTTCTCTGGACAATGCGTCAAATTTAGCAAATTGACGATCCAAGAGAAGTTGTAACGTTGAAAAGTTACATTTGGCATAACAAATGCAGGGTAAAACATGGATAATTCTACCACTGCAAAATAGAACGTGGATTATTGTACATCTCCATTTATGCGGTTATGAAGTTTCAAAAAGCTCCAGTGAAAATATTTCAAGAGAACTCCAGCTCTATCAAAACCATTGTTATCTAATCAATATGTTTATTTCCAAGAACTACTAGAAACTCAATATCCAGAAAATGGTTTAGAAAGATAAGATACCATCCTATTTGGTAGCCAGTCCCATACCAGATATAAACAATACTATTTAAGCTATACTTGCACAAATACTTGTCCTACGAACACAGCACAAAAAACCATAACTTAAATAATTGTGTAAGCAGACAATTATAGAAAAAATAAATTAAACAGACATCTTCTCAAGAAGTAAGCAATGTACGACAATGTATACCTTCAGTATCACTTTCCCTTTCTTGGTCTTCTTTTTCAGCATCACAGCTCTGCAACTCCACTTCTACAGAAACAAACCAAAAAGATCAACATACAAAACCTTCCACATGGTAAAAGCACAGATGCGAGTGCACGGATAAAATGCACACTAAAATAAGTAAGAATCACCTATCTATTAGATCATGACATATAATTGTCATCCAGAACGAAACAAAATAGTGTTTTGAACAGGGAAAATCATAAAAGATTTAAATCAAGTAACCCAGCAGATATTTCCATGGTCCATGTTCTTACCATATGTAAATCAATCAAATTTGGTTTGGAAATGGTGTAGGACCATAGGTAGATAGAGTACAGAAATGGACCATTGATAGATTTGGATTGGACTGGAAATGGAGTGAAGAAAAACCAAAGGAAAGGAATACTGCAGTTTAAAATGTACTTCCAAGTTTGATCACTTAAGCACATAGATAGATATGGTGGTTCTACGAACATGGGACCATTTCTCCAGCATTCTCTGCTAGCTTTTATTTGAAACAGAACACATTTGTTTATCCTCTACATTTCAAGCCCCAACCATCTAGCGCCTGCCCAATTATACATATATTTCTGAGTCCATGCTTCCCTTGTTTGAAGCATTGCCCCCTCCCAGATTGAACGCACGGCGGCTGGTCTACCATATGACAATTTGAAGCGCGTTTGCTCATAAAACTAAATTAAGAATGGTGGAGAATATTTATTTATGATATCTGATAACAAAATTAAGAATGGCGAAGGATATTTTATTTTCCACATCATCCACCATCTTTGATCAGATATCTTGATGTAAACAATTCAATAAATGTCCTTCATAAATGGGTGCAAAATCCAAGAAGCTTCATCCATTTTTTTGCAACCAATCTGAGAACAATTAACAATCCCCACCCCCCATATGCAACAAAAGCTAGAAAAAGGAAATGAGAGTAGGACCGGTTACCATAATTAACAACCAACTTCAGAAACCCGCAGATTAAGATCCAAAATTAGCAGTCCAGGTGACACTTCGGACATCACCATGCTACTGCTTCTTGAAGAAAATTCGTTTCCTCCAAACTATCACAAATTCAACACCAAATACAGACAAAATTTTCTATACTAAAATTAAACACACCAGGATTAAACGGTAAAAAGAAAAGAAAAACCCAGATTAAAGAGAGCAGACACTTAAGAGTGCTAAAATGTTACAAAAGCATTAAAAGAAAAAAAGAATTAAAGTACCAAATTTCATTTCCTTTATAAAGTAGGGAAAATTTAGAATATTAATTTAGAACACATGTGCCAAAATTCAAATTAGTACCTCTAAAGAGAAGAACTCATAAGAAGCGAAAAAATGAAAAAATTGCACTGTTTGTTCATATCAACGAAAGGATTAAACGCATACCTTCAGGCTGTTCATTGTTTGATTGGAGTTGAATATTTTGAGCAGGAGCAGAATTAGAACTTTCCATCTCCCCCATAGCCGCGGAACACCAAATTTCAAATAAGTCTACAAATTCAATCCTCCGTATATAAAGCGGGAGATGGAAGGTGTATCAACAGTGTTCCCCTCCGGTGTGCTTTGGGTGAGTGGTATCGACAGAGCAGGCGTTATGTGTGTAAAATTTTATGTTTTGAGGGACAAAATTGTTATTTAAAAAATTTTGCATGCAAATGCCAGGTCATATAATATATTTTACTAGGGTTGTGCACAAAAAAATTGGAAAGTGGCAATTGCTGGAAAGTGGAAAGTGGCAATTGCAATTGCACAAAAAAATTAATAAAATACCTAAAATGACCTTAAAAGCTGGAAAGTGGCAATTACAATGAAAAATCGCACATGCTTTGCGATAACTAAATAGAAAATAGCACAAATATTGTAATATATAGGACAAAAATTGCTCCTAATGCGCGATCAAAAAATGAAAAATCGCCACACTAATCCGATAAAATGGGTAAAAATCGCAAATCGGGTGCAATTTTGTTTTGAAAAATCGGATAAGTGTGACGATTTTTCATTCCCCGATCGCGCATTAAGAGCGATTTTTATCTCCATAAGCGCTACTTAGGTGCGATTTTTGTATTTTTTTGGTTATTTATTTAGTTGCTTTAGAAACCATACAAATCTAACATTAATTTCAGATTTTCTCACCAACAATCTCTCATATCATCCAAAACTCTCTGCAAAAATCGCACAATGGATGCGGGCGGATCTCAACCACCACGCGGTCCTGGGAGGGGGAAAGGCTTGTACGGTCAGGTAAAAATCTTAAAATGTTCGTTAAATTTTTAGAAAAATCGCAATCAGGGTGCAATTTTTGTTAAAAATCTCGCAGTTTGCCCGCAATTGTGCCTCCAATCGCTGGTAATTTTCGGGAATCCTAACAAAAATACACCCGGATTGCAATTTATGCCAAAAATATCGCTGAATAGATGCGATATTTTTGACAAAAATCTCCATCGCGGTGCGATTCCTGAGAAAAATATCGCCTATTACCAGCGATAATTCTCCCAGAAAGCGCACCTTTGGTGGGATTTTTTGAAAGTTTTTCGTCGTTGACAAGTGATAAACTTTCAAGAAATCACAACTTAGATGCTATTTTTTGAAATGATTTCGCTTGTCAACGGCAATTTTCGTCCCCAAAATCACACCTAAGGTGCGATTTTTCGAACAAAAATTGCATGTTATGTGCGATTTTTATAATTTTTAATTATTATTAATATTTTTCATATTTTTAATTATTATTCGTAGTTTTAATGTTGAATGAACGAAATTCGTTGTAGGTTAGGGGGAAGTCTCTCCCTCGACAGCGTCCCACTGTTTCCAATAGGAAGAAGAAAGCTGGGAGAGGTAGCTCATCCCATCTTTTGATGGATGAGGATATTGATGGAGGGTAGCAGCCTTTCATACACGGGCAGGAGAATCCCTCATCCTCATAACAGGATCAGGAGCCTGAAAGATTATACTGTCCGGGCCTAGCCAGAAACTTACTTTCGTGCTATGCATTCCAGAATCAGAATTTCTGGCCAGGCCTAGACTCTAGCACAATCGCTATTCCAAACCTTGCTTGAAATAACATTGCGCAGGATCTGGATTTGCACTTATTCGATTTATCACGCAACAAAAATTCTTAATAAAAGCGAAAGAATAAGAATTACCTATTGAAGCGTATACTCAGGTGATTCTCTTGTATGCCTCAAGACTTTGCTTGTATGTTGTGTGGGCAGCAATCTAACCAGCAATTTGATCAACTAATCACCACAATCCACCTACCATAAAATTCCAGCACCGCTGCACCTGGCACGTACAATTAATGCACCGCACGGAGAGATAGAAAGCTACACGTCGCCACCAAAATTTGAAGAAAATTTCGACAGCTATAAGCTCTATGAAATCCGAATTTAGAGAGAGAATTTTCTCTCTCTAGGATTTTCTCTCTCTAAGTTTTCTTGTCTTGAAAACTTATGAATTGTATTATGAAATTGTGTGTCTTGAATAGCTAATCCCTTGTCTACATATAGAGTTACAAGAGAGACCCCAATTTGGTTTAGGATTGGTCTTCCTACTGGGTTTCTGTTTCCTTCAATCCTGTTCCTGGACTGATACACATCCAACTGATACAGGGATTCACTTATCCCAACCCAGTTCATGGTATGAATCACAACCAACTGATATAGGGATTCACTTATCCTCAATCCAGTTCCTGGTATGATTCACAACCAACTGACACAAGGATTAATTAATTACTTAATTAATTAAATCTACCTTTGTCAATAACCCAATACATAATTAATCGTACCACTAATGGATTAATTATGGCACTACCATCCTACACCAGAATTGCTTCTGGAACAACTTAATTAATTTATATTCATAATCTCCCCACATCAAAGATATAGTGCTCGTTATTTTATCAATTTACTGATAAATTAATTAATTAACTTCTTTAATTCTGAAACTAGTACCACTCGACCTTTTTACTATACCGACATAAGTCCACCGGGCGGGTTTAGTATAATAAACATTACGAGCTCATCTCAGGAGCACCATAACCCCGGACGCACCGGTACATGGTTTCCTTTCGACAAACAGCAGCACACCAAGCAACTAAACACGCGCACCCAACCTACCGAGACTATTGGCCACAATTGACCTCACCCATTGGCAGATCAAAGTACACAATGTCTAATCCTCATTCCCGCTCGAGTCTTGGGATTAAGAGATAGAATACCAAGAACGATTTGTCTATTAAATAAATACAAGACAAATCATTCCTAATGGTCAAGTTCAATATGCCCCGGGCATATCTATATGATTCAATTAGTTTAGACAAACCAATTATCCAAATCACATAATAACCTAAATCGACAGTTTGTCCAAAACTGTCTCGGTTACGAACCTCATTTATATATTATGTCTTTTAACCAATGATGAGATCTACTGTGTCACACAAGACACCTCATCATCTAACTACATAATATAAATGGACAAAAATTGCACAACAAAATATAACCAAAACATAAATCGATATATTAACTGGGAAAAAGTACAACACAAGCATAGCTTATGTATTCAACTCCAACAATTTCCCAATAATACTTAAGTTGTGCTTTAAGTACATAACTACATTCAACTCCTATACAATCTGCTACTATATATCTAGAAAAACTGTCATGGCTCTCCTAAGTATCTGATCCCCATGCCCTCCACGTGAGCCTCAAAGACTTTTGAAGTCAATGTCTTCGTGAATGGATCTGCAAGGTTATCCTCTGATGCTATCTTAACCACGACCACGTCTTCCCTCTTTACGATGTCTCGTATTAGGTGGTACTTGCATTGTATATGTTTACTCACCTTGTAGGCTAGTGGTTCATTCGAGTTTGCTCCTGCATCGTTGTTATCACAATACACCGTGATAGATTTCTGCAAACCAGGAATCACATCTAAGTCCACTAGGAAGTTCTTGAGCCACACTGCTTCCTTGCTGCCTCTGCTGCGACAACGTATTCAGCCTCCATGGTAGAGTCCACCACGCATTTCTGCTTGACACTCCGCCAAACAATGGCTCCACCTCCTAGAGTAAACACATACCCTGAGGTAGACTTGCTCTTGTCCTTGTCGCCTTGGAAATCTGAATCTGTGTAACCTCGGGGTACCAGCTCAGGCGCCTGATAGACTAACACTTGGTCTCTAGTTCTGCGCAAATACTTGAGAATGCATTTTACTGCTTCCCAGTGAGCTTTCCCGGGATTACTCTGATACCTGCTTACAATGCCAATGGCATAATAGATATCAGGCCTCGTACACAACATAGCATACATGAGACTTCCTACTGCCGAAGTATAAGGACCTGTCTTCATGGCCTCTATGTCCTCAGCTGTCTTGGGAGATTGTTCCTTAGATAGATGCACTCCTTGTCTGAAAGGTAGAAAACCTTTCTTGGAGCTCTCCATGTTAAAACGGACTAGAATCATATCTATGTATGAAGCTTGGGAGAGCATTAACGAACGTTTCCTACGATCTCAAATTATCTTGATCCCAAAGATATGTCCTGCTTTCCCTAAGTCCTTCATATCAAACTGCTTGGACAGTCATGCCTTTACGTCTAATAACAGTTTCTTGTTGTTGCCAATCAATAGAATGTCATCTACGTAAAGCATAAGAAACACCACTGAGTTTCCATCACGTCTGCGGTACACACATTGCTTATCCGGACACTGAGTAAATCTGAAGGACTGGATTACCTCATCTAAATGGATATTCTAAGATCTGGATGCCTGCTTAAGTCCGTAAATGGACCTCTTAAGCCTGCATACCTTATGCTTTTGGCCTTTTTCAATGAATCCCTCTAGTTGCTGCATGAAGATGGTTTCCTCAAGACTTTCGTTTAGGAAAGCTGTCTTGATATTCATCTGCCATATCTTATAATCTAAATGAGCAGCTATGGCCAAGAGAATCCGGATCGACTTAAGTATGGCTACCGGGGATAAGGTTTCCTCATAATCGATTCCCTCTTTCTGAGTATACCCCTTCGCCACCAACTTAGCTTTAAAGGTTTCCACCTTTCCGTCAGGTCCTCTCTTACGTTTATAGACCCACTTACATCCAATGGGCTTAAACCCATCAGGCAGGTCCACAAGCTCCCAGACTTGATTGTGGTCCATTAACCCCATCTCGGATATCATTGCCTTACGCCAAGATTCTGCATCTTTATCTTGGAGAGCCTCATTGTAGTCAGGTTCAGGCACGCTTGGGACTAGGTCTGAGGCCTCTCCCACGCCAATAAGCCTGTCAAGCTCTCTTACAACCCTCCTACTATGATGAGGCACCACCTGTGTAGGCGCATCATCTGTGATCTCTTGTGCAGTGTATGGTGTATCTACTTGTGCTGGTGCATCAGGATTATTAGTTTGTCTTCTAAGCTCTTCTAGTACTATTTTACTCTTGGGCTTGTAATCTAGGATATAGTCTTCCTCCAAAAATCTAGCGTTGGTACTAACCACCACCTTCTGATCTTTAGGACAATAAAACAGACCACCTTTCGTTCCCATAGGATATCCTACAAACAGCATTAATCATGTTCTCGCATCTAACTTAGCTGCATCTGCCTTAAGCCCATGTGCTGGGCAACCCCAAACTCTGAGATGTTTTAGACTGGGCTTGCGCCAATTCCACAACTCTACTGGGGTTGAAGACACGGTTTTATATGGTATAAGATTAAGAATATACATCACTGTTTCTAAGGCATATCCCCAGAACGAACTCGGTAAATCACTATAGCTCATCATCGACCTAACCATTTCCATGAGAGTTCGATTCCTTCTTTCTGCTACACCGTTCTGCTGTGGCGTGCCAGGTGCAGACAACTGAGACTGAATTCTGACCTCACTGAGGTATTCTCAAAATTTGTGGAACAGGTACTCCCCGCCATGATCTGATCACAGTGTTTTGATACTCTTACCACGATGCTTCTCCACATCTGCCCGAAACTCTTTGAACTTGCCAAAACACTCAAACTTGTGACGCATTAGGTAAATATACCCGTACCTTGAGTAGTCATCTGTGAATGTCACGAAATACTCGAACCCACCTCGTGCTTGGTGTTGGAGTTGAATACATAAGCTATGCTTGTATTGTACTTTTTCCCTATAATATAGTGATTTATGTTTTGGTTATATCTTGTTGTGCATGATATGTCCATTTATATTATGTAAGTAGATAATGAGGTGTCTTGTGTGACACAGTAGATCTCATCATTGGTTGAAAGACATAATATATAAATGAGGTTCATAACCGAGACAGCTTTGGACAAACTGTCGGTTTAGGTTATTATGTGATTAAGATAAATGGTTTGTCTAAACTAATTGAATCATATAGATATGCCCGGGGCATATTGAACTTGACCCGTTAGGAATGATTTGTCTTGTACTGATTTAATAGACAAATCGTTCTTGGTATTCTATCTCTTAATCCCTAGACTCGAGCGGGCATGAGGATTATACATAGTGTACTTTGATCTGCCAATGAGTGAGGTCAATTGTGGCCAATAGTCTCGGTAGGTTGAGTGCGCGTGTTTAGTTTCTTGGTGTGCTGCTGCTTGTCGAAAGGAAACCATGTACTGGTGCCTCCGGGGTGATGTGCTCTCGAGATGAGCTCGTAAAGTTTATTATACTATCCCGGTCGGTGGACTTATGTCCGGTATAGTAAAAATGTCGAGTGGTACTAGTCTCAGAATTAAAGAGGTTAATTAATTAATTTATCAATAAATTAATATATTAACGAGCACTATATCTTTGATGTGGGGAGATTATGAATATAAATTAATTAAGCTGTTCCGAAAGCAATTCTGGTGTAGGATGGTAGTGACATAATTAATCCGTTAGTGATACGATTAATTATGTATTGGGTTGTTAACAAAGGTATATTTAATTAATTAATCCTTATGTCAGTTGGTTGAGAATCATACCAGGAACTGGTTTGGGATAAGTGAATCCCTGTGTCAGTTGATTCTGAATCATACCAGGAACTGGTTTGGGATAAGTGGATCCCCGTATCAGTTGGATGTGTATCAATCCAGGAACAGGATTGAAGGAAACAGAATTCCAGTAGGAAGGCCAATCCTAAACCAACTTGGAGTCTCTCTTGTAACTCTATATATAGACAAGAGATTAGCTATTCAAACCACACAATTCATAAGTTTTCACGACAAGAAAACTAGAGAGATAAAATTCTAGAGAGAGAAATATTTTCTTCTCTCTCCAAGTCGAATTTTTGGAGCTTTTGTGCTGCTGGTTTTTCTCCTTCTTTTGGCCAAAATTTAGGCCTGTTTATACCAGCTATGCGTGTAGCTTTCTCTCTCTCCGGGCAGTACGTTTACAGTACGTGACAGGTGTAGCGGTGCTGGAATTTTCTGGCAGGTGGATTGTGGTGATTAGCTGAACAATTGGTTTCTAGATCGTTGCCCACACAACGTGAAATCAAAGTCTTGAGGCATACAAGAGAATCACCTGAGTGCACTCTTCAACGGTATTTTTCTGAAATTTCGCTATTAATTAGAAATTTTTGTTGCGTGATAAATCGAATAAGTGTGAACCCAGATCCTGTGCAATGTTATTTCAAAAGGGTTGGAATAGCATTGTGCTAGCGTCTAGGCCTGGCCAGATATTCCGATTCTGGAATGCATAGCGCAAAAGTGAGTTTCTGGCTAGGCCCGGGCAAATAATCTTTCACTTGGACCGTCATTGGTCCACACAAGTCAGAATGAATTAACTCTAATACTTCTTTGGCTCTATAATCTTTTACCTTAAAAGGTCTCTTGGTCATTTTACCTTCCAAACAAGATTTGCAGGTTGAATAACTGTCAATCTCTAATGAACCTAATGGTCCATCATTGACCAACCTCTGAATCATACTAAGGTTTATATGACCTAGCCTGAGATGCCAAAGATAAGTTTGATTCATTTCAGAAGGTTTCTTCCTCTTATTAATATTAGATAAAGAGCTATTTATTTCTGTGTTTTGCACAACAGGGGAATTAGAATTAACCACAAACAAATTGTCAGCCAATGAACCAGAATAAGCAAGTTTTCCATTTCTTCTAATAAATACAAAATCATCAGAAAAAATGAACTTATAGCCGTTCTTTAAGAGTTTAGAAACCAAAATAAGGTTCTTTCTAAAACTCAGTACATAAAGACAATTATTTAATTATAATCTAGAACTTTCAAAATTTAAAGTGACTGCTCCCACTGTTTCTACTGACACTCTTGTAGTGTCGCCCAAATAGATATCCAGCTCGCATTCTCTAAGCTTCCGGGTTACTTGAAACCCTTGCAAAGAATTACATGGTCAGTGACACCTAAATCCACACACCAAGTATCTGTAGGAATCGCCGCTAGACATGTCTCAGTAATTAAGGCTGAAACAATCGTATGTTTAAGCTTTGGACAATCCGATTTCCAATGTCCCGTCTGATTGCACTTGAAGCACTTGTCTTTCGACTTCCTCTTTGCAATATCTAGCTTAGGCGCAATTCACGCCTTTTGAGCTATTCCCTTGAGCTTTCTCTTCTTCTTTCTAGCTTCAGGCTCAAAAGAAGATTGCAAAGCTATGACTGCGACTAAAGCTCACTTCTTCTCTTGAAGAAGACTTTTAGCCACCACCAACTCTGCCAAGACCGCGGATGAAGTACAAAACATCTTACTTATGTTGTAGTTCAACCGAACCTGCTCATAGCTTTGAGGCAAGCTCTGGAGGACAATATCGACTTTGGTTTCACCAACGATTTCGCCTCCCACTACCTCAACCTTGTTGATTTTACTAATCATGTCAATGACACGATCTCTCACAGGAGTGCTCTCAGCCGTCAGGACAGTGTCCAAATTACGACTCCAATCGACCTAGTTCGGACTAATTAATTTGTTGTTTTTCAATATAGTAGCTAAGGGATTGAATGCCATATCGAATACTGTAATTAAATAGACAACGTTTTAGTTATCTAATCTAGAATTTCAAAATTCAAGGAAATTCTAACAATTATTGATTTCCCTCAAAACAATAATTTTAATCGACCAACATCTCATTCACCGGGATTCTCTCAAGCCACGATAGTGTGGACGTTTACGCTAACCCAAATTGGTTTGAGAAGAACCAAGTTCATTAACTACACTATCTGACCAAATGATCTATTGATCAATGTAGCTAATAGTCGTGCATTTAGCCGTACAAATAAGCAACGTAACCTCGATGGGAGGAATACTGCAGATCATACACTAAGTGTGTGCCATTACGTGACTTCTGAGTTTGTTATAGGGGTGTACACAGTTTGACCGAAATCGTTTAAACCAGACAAAGCAAATCATTTTTTTCATTTTGGCCGGTTTATATATATATTTATAGGCCGAAAGTTTGAAAAATTTATAAACCGCAATAACGGTTCGGCCAACGGGTTAGGCCATGAAACCGGCCATTCTGGCCGAACCGAACCATATATATTATAAATATATTTATCATTTAATATACATAAAAACTTGGGCTAGACGTTTCTGGACGTGGTGCTAGTTATTTTTGACGTGGTGCTAGTGTTATGAGATGTGGTCGACTGTCTTTGTGAAAAAAAAATAGTTTAAATTAACTTGAATGGATGTAGATGTTTATGGACGTGGTTCTAGTTGTCTTTGATGTGGTGAGTTGTCTTTGTGAAAAAAATAGCTTAAATTCACATGAATAGATGCAGATGTTTCTGGACGTGGTGCTAGTTATTTTTGACGTGGTGCTAGTGTTATGAGACGTGGTGAACTGTCTTTGTGAAAAAAAAAATCAGTTCAAATTCACAGGAATGGATATAGACGTTTATGGACGTGGTTCTAGTTGTCTTTGACGTGGTGGGTTGTCTTTGGGAAAAAAATAGCTTAAATTCACATGAATGGATGTAGACGTTTCTGGACGTGGTGCTAGTTATTTTTAACGTGGTGCTAGTGTTATAAGACGTGGTGGACTGTCTTTGGAGAAAAACATCAGTTTAAATTCACATGAATGGATGTAGACGTTTATGGACGTGGTTCTAGTTGTCTATGACGTGGTGGGTTGTCTTTGTGAACAAAAAAAAAGCTTAAATTCACATGAATGGATGTAGACATTTTTGGACGTGGTGCTAGTTATTTTTGACGTGGTGCTAGTGTTATGAGACGTGGTGGACTGTCTTTGTAAAAAAAATCAGTTTAAATTCACATGAATGGATGTAGACGTTTATGGACGTGGTTCTAGTTGTCTATGACGTGGTGGGTTGTCTTTGTGAACAAAAAAAAAGCTTAAATTCACATGAATGGATGTAGACATTTTTGGACGTGGTGCTAGTTATTTTTGACGTGGTGCTAGTGTTATGAGACGTGGTGGACTGTCTTTGTAAAAAAAATCAGTTTAAATTCACATGAATGGATGTAGACGTTTATGGACGTGGTTCTAGTGGATTGTCTTTGTGAAAAAATAGCTTAAATTCACATGAATGGATGTAGACGTTTCTGGACGTGGTGCTAGTTATTTTTGACTTGGTGCTAGTGTTATGACACATGGTGGACTGTCTTTGTGAAAAAAAATCAGTTTAAATTCACATGAATGGATGTAGACGTTTATGAACGTGGTCCTTGTTGTCTTTGACGTGGTGGGTTATCTTTGTGAAAAAAATAGCTTAAATTCACATGAATGGATGTAGATGTTTCTGGACGTGGTGCTAGTTATTTTTGACGTGGTGCTTGTGTTATGAGACTTGGTGGACTGTCTTTGTGAAAAAAAATCAGTTTAAATTCACATGAATGGATGTAGATATTTATGAACGTGGTTCTAGTTGTCTTTGACGTGGTGGGTTGTCTTTGTGAAAAAAATAGCTTAAATTCACATGAATGGATGTAGACGTTTCTGGACGTGGTGTTAGTTATTCTTAACGTGGTGCTAGTGTTATGAGACGTGGTGGACTGTCTTTGGGAAAAAAATCACTTTAAATTCACATGAATGGATGTAGACGTTACTGGACGTGGTGCTAGTTATTTTCGACTTGGTGCTAGTGTTATGAGACGTGGTGGACTGTCTTTGTGAAAAAAAAATCAGTTTAAATTCATATGAATGAATGTAGACATTTATGGACGTGGTTCTAGTTGTCTTTGACGTGGTGGGTTGTCTTTGTGAAAAAAATAGCTTAAATTCACATGAATGGATGTAAACGTTTCTAGACATGGTGCTAGTTATTTTTGACATGGTGCTAGTGTTATGAGACGTGGTGGACTGTCTTTGGGGGAAAAAATCAGTTTTAATTCACATGAATGGATGTAGACGTTTCTGGACGTGGTGCTAGTTATTTTTGATGCGGTGCTAGTGTTATGAGACGTGGTGGACTGTCTTTGTTAAAAAAAATTAGTTTAAATTCATATGAATGGATGTAGACGTTTATGGACGTGTTTCTAGTTGTCTTTGACGTGGTGGGTTATCTTTGTGAAAAAAATAGCTTAAATTCACATGAATGGATGTAGACGTTTTCGGACGTGGTGCTAGTTATTTTTGACGTGGTGCTAGTGTTATGAGACCTGGTGGACTGTGTTTGGGAAAAAAAATAGTTTAAGTTCACATGAATGGATGTAGACGTTTATGGACGTGGTTCTAGTTGTCTTTGACGTGGTGAGTTATCTTTGTGA
Organism: Knoxia roxburghii; assembly: GCA_030378225.1. Taxonomy (NCBI): domain Eukaryota; kingdom Viridiplantae; phylum Streptophyta; class Magnoliopsida; order Gentianales; family Rubiaceae; genus Knoxia; species Knoxia roxburghii. The sequence goes on along the minus strand of CM059420.1, from coordinate 33,268,944 downwards.
AAAAAATAGTTTAAATTCACATGAATGGATGTAGACGTTTCTGGACGTCGTGCTAGTTATTTTTGACGAGGTGCTAGTGTTATGAGACGTGGTGGACTGTCTTTGTGAAAAAAATCAGTTTAAATTCACATGAATGGATGTTGACTTTAAAAATAAATAAAAAATAGCCCAAACCGTTAAACCGCCAAACCAAACCGTTAAAAAATGGTTTGGCCAGTTTGGTTTGAAAAATAAAATTGGCCAGTTTCGTTTGAAAAATTTTGAAACCGTATATTACGGTCTATACTTTTACTTTCAAACCGGCCAAACTGGACTGTGTACACCCCTAGTTTGTTACCTCAGGATAGTGTGCCTCAGATGGAGAGGGTGTCGCATTTCTCCTAGTTAAACTTACTCTAGTCATCTTACTTAGAAATTCATAATCTAGTGATCTTGTGGTTTGACTCATCTGAATGGAGGAAGGCCCTAATGCTAACGCACAAGTCCACCCACATCGCATATGAACTCGTAATGGTGGTTGTGGGGATATTAAACCAACCCGCTCCCACGTAGATTTCCAAATTGAGGGTTTTTCCTGTTTTAACATGCAATTAACTATCCCTAAGTTATATGCAACCATAAAACCAAACATACTTTAAAATGATGCATCTAAAATACAACATAAAAGTTAAAGCACAAAAATTAAAACAATAAATACGGGAAATAAATGCGAAAATTAAATTTCCCGACTATTATAGTTTTAATCACTTCCATTTTCTTCCTTGATCTCGTGTCCAGCCACGTTACTCGATGGAAAGAGTCTTGAACTTCAAAAAATGAAAACTGGAGAAAAAAAGGGCCAAAATACGTGCCTGCTTCCGTGAGCGACAGCAACTGCTGCGCTCTGCTACTGTGCCTGCTGCCGCGCGCTGCTGCGCCGCGCGGCAGTAGTGCTGATGCTACCGGCGGTTGCCAGCGGTGGCTCCCACCGGCGAGTCATCACCGGCACCGTCCCCTGCCACCAATCCCTCATTCGCTTCTTCTACTCTATTTGGTATTCTTGATATTTGTTCTGGGTTTTCCTGGATTTCTACGAATTAACGATAACCCAAAACCCACGAATTCAAGTTGGCCACCATAACGCCTTCGATTACAAAAAAAATTAATTCTCCTACAACTAGGCTTTCTAGGAAAATTAAATAATCGAAAAATTACATAGAAAAAATCCTACTACAGATTTGATCTAATCTTACACGGCTTCCAGCACATGGTTATACTATTACAAACATTCATAATAAAATCAAATTCAGACATGTCCTGGAGTTTAATTAAAACCCATACAAACGTAACCATAATTGTCGGGATTTCTTAACCACCTGCAAATAAAACCATGTAATAAATCCAACAAGTACAAAACCCAAAACCAGGCTCTGATACCAATTGAAAAATTATCTGCCCGGGCCTAGCCAGAAATTCACTTTCGTGCTATACATTCCAGAATAGGAATTTCTGGCCAGGCCTAGACTCTAGCACAATCGCTATTTTAATCCTTACTTGAAATAACATTGCGTAGGATCTGGATTTGCACTTATTCGATTTATCACGCAATAAAAATTCTTAATAAAAGTGGAAGAATAAGAATTACCTACTGAAGCGTATACTCAGGTGATTCTCTTGTATGCATCAAGACTTTGCTTGTATGTTGTGTGGGTAGCAATCTAACCAGCAATTTGATCAGCTAATCACCACAATCCACCTGCCAGAAAATTCCAGCACCGCTGCACTTTGCACGTGCAATTAATGCACCGCCCGGAGAGAGAGAAAACTACACGTCGCCACCAAAATTTGAAGAAAATTTCTGCAGCTATAAGCTCTATGAAATCCGAATTTAGAGAGAATTTTCTCTCTCTAGGATTTTCTCTCTCTAAGTTTTCTTGTCTCGAAAAGTTATGAATTGTATTATGAAATTGTGTGTCTTGAATAGCTAATCCCCTGTCTATATATAGAGGTACAAGAGAGACCCCAAGTTGGTTTAGGATTGGTCTTCCTACTGGGTTTCTGTTTCCTTCAATCCTGTTCCTGGACTGATACGCATCCAACTGATATAGGGATTCACTTATCCCAATCCAGTTCATGGTATGATTCACAATCAACTGATACAGTGATTCAATTATCCTCAATCCAGTTCCTGGTATGATTCACAACCAACTGACACAAGGATTAATTAATTACTTAATTAATTAAATCTACCTTTGTCAATAATCCAATACATAATTAATCGTACCACTAACGGATTAATTATGACACTACCATCCTACACCAGAATTGCTTCCGAAATAACTTAATTAATTTATATTCATAATCTCCCCACATCAAAGATACGTGCTCGTTATTTTACTAATTTACTGATAAATTAATTAATTAACTTCTTTAATTCTGAGACTAATACCACTCGACCTTTTTACTATATCAGACATAAGTTCACTGGCCGGGTTTAGTATAATAAACATTACGAGCTCATCTCGGGAGCACCATCACCCTAGACGCACCGGTACATGGTTTCCTTTCGACAAGCAGCAGCACACCAAGCAACTAAACACGTGTACCCAACCTATTGAGACTATTGGCCACAATTGACCTCACCTATTGGCAGATCAAAGTACACTATGTCTAATCCTCATGTTCGCTCGAGTCTAGGGATTAAGAGATATAATACCAAGAACGATTTATCTATTAAATTAGTACAAGACAAATCATTCCTAATAGTCAAGTTCAAAATGCCCTGGGCATATCTATATGATTCAATCAGTTTAGACAAACAAATTATTTGAATCACATAATAACCTAAACTGACAGTTTGTCCAAAACTGTCTCGGTTACGAACCTTATTTATATATTATGTCTTTTAACCAATGATGAGATCTACTGTGTCACACAAGACACCTCATCATCTAACTACATAATATAAGTGGACAAAAATTGCACAAAAAAATATAACCAAAATATAAATCGATATATTAACTGGGAAAAAGTACAACACAAGCATAGCTTATGTATTCAACTCCAACAGAGCCCACACGAGGTCGGTTTTAAATTTATGACTAATTTAATGTATATTTATTTATTTGCCTTATTTACTTTGACTATATGATTATGTTATGATATTTGAAGTATAGTAGAGATTTTTATTATTTATGTAATTTGATTATATGATTATGTGTTGATATATGAAGTATATTAGTGAATTTTTTTATTTATGTAATTTGATTATATGATTATGTGTTGATGTATGAAATATAGTAGTGAATTTTTTTATTTATGTTTGTTAAATCAGGTTATTTATAATAAATATTTTGTGAAATTAGTTACAAATAAGCGTGGGAGGGTCGATACGTCTTAGATTGTGATTATGCCTTGTACGGGTGGCCCTATTGATGGGTCAGTGATACCTAGTTGGAAGAGGCATGTGGCTTCGAGGTATAGACAGGACGGTGAGGAGGGTGAGGAGGCTGTAGTACCTAGGTTGCCCTTGAGGTGCCACAATAGGGCGGGCGTATGCGAGAGATTAGTTTCTTGGTTTGAGGGGATGCCCGATGTTTGGCAGACATTATTGAGGTCGATCGGGTTGTCTCACCTGTTTTCTACCATGCACAGTACCATTGACGCCCCCTTATATGTGCATTTATTGAGCGGGTGCAGCCTGATACGAACACGTTTCACCTCCCTGTCGGTGAGATGAATTTACTCTTGCACGATGTGTGGGAGATACTTCGCATACCGGTTGATGGCAGTATGATCGCTGATTGTACTACTAAGACAGTGATGTGAAGCCTATGCAGAGATTTGCTACAGGTGTCTGAGCAGGATAGAGAGTGGAGTGAGATGCACTCTGATGGTGGGATAGTGGCTGATTATATGTTTAGGCGACGGTCGCATTTAGAGACGGGTACTATGCTCTTGCCTTATGATGTGGAGGCTTGGTTATGGTTAGCTATTGGTTCTACTTTATTTGTAGACAAGAGTTCCAATAGGTTTAGACCACATCATATTGTGCAAATTAGGGGCCAGTTTGAAAGATTATCTGCTTGGGCCTAGCCAGAAACTCACTTTCGTGCTACGCATTCCAGAATCGGAATCTCTGGCCAGGCCTAGATGCTAGCACAATCCCTATTCCAATCATTGCTTGAAATAACATTGCGCAGGATCTGGGTATGTACCTATTCGATTTATCATGTAATAAATAAATTCTTAATTAAAAGCGGAAACATAAGAATTACCTATTGAAGCGTTCAGGTGATTCTCTTGTATGCCTCAAGACTTTGTTTGTATGCTGTGTGGGCAGCAATCTAACGAGCAATTGATAAGCTAATCACCACAATCCACCTGCCAGAAAAATTCCAGCACCACAGTACCTGGCACGTACAATCCATGTGCCGCCCGAAGAGAGAGAAAGCTTCACGCACTGCCAAAAATTGGAAAAATTCGGCCACCTAAAAAAGCTTGGGAAATCAGATTTTTAGAGAGAGAAAATTTTCTCTCTCTAGATTCTTGAATTATGAATCTATTAAATTGTATGTCTTGAATAGCTAATCCATTGTCTATATATAGAGTTACAAGAGAGACCCCAAGTTGGTTTAGAATTGGCCTTCCTAATGGGTTTAAGTAATTAATTAGTTTCCAAATCCAATTAGGTAACCAATCTGATAGGATAAACCAAATCCTACTAGATTCCTAATATCTAGGATTTCCTAATTTTAATTGAAACTTAAGACTTAATTAATTAATTAATTAAATAATTTCACTTTTTTAATTACTTAATTAACCCTTAGGAATAATTAATCAATTAATTAATTCTACCTATTTAATTAACCCATTACAAAATTAATCGTACCACTAACGGATTAATTTTAGCACTACCATCCTACACCAGAATTGCTTCTGGAACAACTTAATTAATTTATTCATAATCTCCCCACATCAAAGATTTAGTGCTCGTTAATTTATTAATTTACTGATAAATTAATTAATTAACTTCTTTAATTCCGAGACTAGTACCACTCGACCATTTTACTATACCGGACATAAGTCCACTAGCCATGTTTAGTATAATATGAAAGATTATCTGCCCGGGCCTAGCCAAAAACTCACTTTCGTGCTATGCATTCCAGAATCGGAATCTCTGGCCAGGCCTAAACGCTAACATAATTGCTATTCCAACCCTTTTGAAATAACATTGTGCAGGATCTGGGTTTGCACTTAGTCGATTTATCACGCAACAAAAATTCTTAATTAAGCGAAACAATAAGAATTACCTATTGAAGTGTATACCCAGGTGATTATCTTGTATGCCTCAAAACTTTGCTTGTATGCTGTGTGGGCAGCAATCTAACTAGCAATTTGATCAGCTAAGCACCACAATCCACCTGCCGGAATAAACCAGCACCGCTGCACCTGGCACGTACAATAAACGCACCGCCTAGAGTGAGAGAAAGCTACACGTTGTTGCCAAAATTCAGAAGAAAATTTCGGCCCCAATAAGCTTTGGAAATTCGATTCTAAGAGAGAGAAATTTTCGCTCTCTAGAATTTTCTCTCTCTAAGTTTTCTTGTCTTGAAAACTTATGAATTTTATATTGTGGAATAGCTAATCCCTTGTCTATATATAGAGTTACAAGAGAGACCCCAAGTTGGTTTAGGATTGGTCTTCCTAATGGGTTTAGGTAATTAATTAGTTTCCAAATCCAATTAGGTAACCAATCTGATAGGATAAACCAAATCCTACTAGATTTCTTAATCTCTACAATTTCCCAATTCTAATTGAAACTTAAGACTTAATTAATTAATTAATTAATTCTACTTTGTTAATTACTCAATTAACCCTTAGGAATAATTAATCAATTAATTAATTCTACCTATTCAATTAACCCATTACAAAATTAATCGTACCACTAACGGATTAATTTTGGCACAACATCCTACACCAGAATTACTTCCGGAACAACTTAATTAATTTATATTCATAATCTCCCCACATCAAAGATATAGTGCTCGTTAATTTATTAATTTACTGATAAATTAATTAATTAACTTCTTTAATTCCGAGACTAGTACCACTCGACCTTTTTACTATACCGGACATAAGTCCACTGATTCGTTTAGTATAATAAACATTACGAGCTCATCTCGGGAGCACCATCACCCCGGACGCACCGCTACATGGTTTCCTTTCGACAAGCAGCAACACACCAAGCAACTAAACATGCGCACCCAACCTACCGAGACTATTGGCCACAATTGACCTCACCCATTGGCAGATCAAAGTACACTATGTCTAATCCTCATGCCCGCTCAAGTCTAGGGATTAAGAGATAGAATACCAAGAACGATTTGTCTATTAAATCAGTACAAGACAAATCATTCCTATTGGTCAAGTTCAATACGCCCCAGGCATATCTATATGATTCAATCAATTTAGACAAACCAATTATCCGAACCACATAATAACCTAAACCGACAGTTTGTCAAAAGCTGTCTCAGTTACGAACCTATTTTATATATTATGTCTTTTAACCAATGATGAGATCTACTGTGTCACAAAAGACACCTCATCATCTAACTACATAATATAAGTGGATTAATAATGCACAAAAAAATTAACCAAAACATAAATCGATATATTAACTGGGAAATTGTACAATACAAGCATAGCTTATGTATTCAACTCCAACAATCTCCCACTAATACTTAAGCTGTGCTTTAAGTATACATCTACATACAACTCCTATACACTCTGCTGCTATATATCAAGAAAAACTGTCATGTCTCTCCTAAGTCTCTGATCCCCATGCCCTCCACGTGAGCCTCAAAGACTTTTAAAGTCAATGTCTTCGTGAACGGATCTGCAAGGTTATCCCCTGATCCTATCTTAGCCACGACCACGTCTTCTCTCTTTACGATGTCTCGTATCAGGTGGTACTTGCGTTGTATATGTTTACTAGCCTTGTGGGCTCGTGGTTTCTTCGAGGTTGCTACTGCACCGTTGTTATCACAATATACTGTGATAGATTTCTGCAAAACAGGAATCACATCTAAGTCCACTAGAAAGTCCTTGAGCCATACTGCTTCTTTCGCTGTCTCTGATGCGACAACGTATTCAACCTCCATGGTAGAGTCCGCCACGCATTTCTGCTTGACACTCCGCCAAACAATGGCTCTACCTCCTAAAGTAAACACATACCCTGAGGTAGACTTGCTCTTGTCCCTGTCGCCTTGGAAATCTGAATCTGTATAACCTCAGGGTACCAGCTCAGGTGCCTGATAGACCAACACTTGGTCTCTCATTCTACGTAAATACTTGAGAATGCATTTTTCTGCCTCCCAATGAGCTTTCTCGGGATTACTCTGATATTTGCTTACTATGCCAACGACATAATAGATATCATGCCTCGTACACAACATGTCATACATGAGACTTCCTACTACCGAAGCATAAGGAACTGTTTTCATAGCCTCTATCTCTTCAACAGTCTTGGGAGACTGTTCCTTAGACATATGCACTCCGTGTCTGAAAGGTAGAAAACCTTTCTTGGAGTTCTGCATGTTAAAACGGGCCAGGATTGTTTCTATGTATGAAGCTTAGGAGAGCATTAAAGGATGTTTCCTACGATCTCAAATTATCTTGATCCCAAGGATATGTCCCGCTTCCCCTAAGTCCTTCATATCAAACTGCTTGGACAACCATGCCTTTACGTCTGATAACACTTTCTTGTTGTTACCAATCAATAGAATATCATCTAGGTAAAGCACAATAAATACCACTGAGTTTCCATCACGTCTACGGTACACACATTGCTCATTCAGACACTAAGTAAATCCGTAGGACTGGATTATCTCATCAAACCGGATATTCCAAGATCTGGATGTCTGCTTAAGTCTATAAATGGACCTCTTAAGCCTGCAAACCTTATGCTCTTGGCCTTTTTTCAACGAGTCCCTCTGGTTGCTGTATGAAGATGGTTTCCTCATGACTTCTGTTTAGAAAAGCTGTCTTGACATCCATCTGCCATATCTCATAATCCAAATGAGCAGCTATGGCCAAGAAAATCTGGATCGATTTAAGCATGGCTACCAGGGAGAAGGTTTCCTCATAGTCGATTCCCTTTTTCTGAGTATACCCCTTCGCCACCAGCCTAGCTTTAAAATTTTCCACCTTTTCATCAGGTCCTCTCTTACGTTTGTAGACCCACTTGCATCCAATGGGCTTGAACCTATCAATTAGGTCCACAAGCTCCCAGACTTGATTGTGGTCCATTGACCTAATCTCGGATATCATGGCCTTACGCCAAGATTCTGCATCTTTATCTCGGAGAGCCTCATTGAAGTTTACTGGGTCAGGTTCAAGTGCGCCTGGGACTAGGTCTGAAGCCTCTCCCACACCAATGAACCTGTCGGCCAGTCTTACAACCCTCCCACTACGACGAGGCACCACCTGTGTAGGCGCATCATCTGTGATCTCTTGTGCAGTGTGTGGTGTATCTACTTGTGCTGGTGCATCAGGATTAGTAGTTTGTCTCCTAAGCTCTTCTAGTACTATCTTACTCTTGGGTTTGTGATCTAGAATATAATCTTCCTCCAAAAATCTAGCATTGGTACTAACCACCACCTTCTGATCTTTAGGACTATAAAACAGACCACCTATTCGTTCCCCTAGGATATCCTACAAATAGCATTAATTCAGTTCTCGCATCTAATATGCCCGGGCCTAGCCAGAAACTCACTTTCGTGCTATGTATTCCAGAATCGGAATCTCTGGCCAGGCCTAGACGCTAGCACAATTTTTATTCCAACCCTTTTGAAATAACATTGCACAGGATCTTGGTTTGCACTTATTCGATTTATCACGCAACAAAAATTCTTAATTAAGCGGAAACATAACAATTACCTATTGAAGCGTATACCCAGGTGATTCTCTTGTATGCCTCAAGACTTTGCTTGTATACTGTGTGGGCAGCAATCTAACTAGAAATTTGATCAGCTAATCACCACAATTCACCTGCCGGAATAAACCAACACCGCTGCACCTGGCAAGTACAATAAATGCACCGCCCAGAGAGAGAAGGCTTCACGTTTTTGCCAAAATTCAGAAGAAAATTTCGCTTTGGAAATTTGATTCTAAGAGAGATAAATTTTCTCTCTCTAAGTTTTCTTGTCTTGAAAACTTATGAATTGTATATTGGGGAATAGCTAATCCCTTGTCTATTTATAGAGTTACAAGAGAGACCCCACGTTGGTTTAGGATTGGTCTTCCTAATGAGTTTAGGTAATTAATTAGTTTCCAAATCCAATTAGGTAACCAATCTGATAGGATAAACCAAATCCTACTAGATTTCCTAATCTTTAGGATTTTCTAATTCTAATTGAAACGTAAGACTTAATTAATTAATTAAATAATTTCACTTTGTTAGTTACTCAATTAACCCTTAGGAATAATTAATCAATTAATTAATTATACCTATTCAATTAACCCATTACAAAATTAATCGTACCACTAACGGATTAATTTTGGAACTACCATCCTACACCAGAATTGGTCACGGAATAACTTAATTAATTTATATTCATAATCTCCCCAAATCAAAGATATAGTGCTCGTTAATTTATTAATTTACTGATAAATTAATTAATTAACTTCTTTAATTCCGAGACTAGTACCACTCGACCTTTTTGCTATACCAGGCATAAGTCCACCGATCGGGTTTAGTATAATAAACATTACGAGCTCATCTCGGGAGCACCATCACCCCGGACGCACCGCTACATGATTTCTTTTCGACAAGCAGTAGCACACCAAGCAACTAAACACGCGCACCCAACCTACCGAGACTATTGGCCACAATTGACCTCACTCATTGACAGATCAAAGTACACTATGTCTAATCCTCATGCCCGCTCGAGTCTAGAGATTAAGAGATAGAATGCCAAGAATGATTTGTCTATTAAATCAGTACAAGACAAATCATTCCTATTGGTCAAGTTCAATACGCCCCGGGCATATCTATATGATTCAATTAGTTTAGATAAACCAATTATCCGAATCACATAATAACCTCAACCGACAGTTTGTCCAAAGCTGTCTCAGTTACGAACCTCCTTTATATATTATGTATTTTAACCAATGATGAGATCTACTGTGTCACACAAGACACCTCATCATCTAACTACATAATATAAGTGGACTAATAATGCACAAAAAAATTTAACCAAAACATATATCAATATATTAACTGGGAAAATGTACAATACAAGCATAACTTATGTATTCAACTCTAACATAATAAACATTACGAGCTCATCTCGGGAGCACCATCACCCCGAAGCACCGGTACATGGTTTCCTTTCGACAAGCAGGCAGATTAACGTACACTGTGTCTAATCCTCATGCCCACTCGAGTCTAGAGATTAAGAGATAGAATACCAAGAATGATTTGTCTATTAAATTAGTACAAGATAAATCATTCTAAATGGTCAAGTTTAATACACCCTGGGCATATCTATATAATTCAATTTGTTTAGACATACCAATTATCCAAATCACATAATAACCTAAACTGACAGTTTGTCCAAAGCTGTCTCAGTTACGAACCTCATTTATATATTATGTCTTTTAACCAATGATGAGACCTACTGTGTTACACAAGACACATCATCATCTAACTACATAATATAAATGCACAAATAATGCACAACAAAATATAACCAAAACATAAATCGATATGTTAACTGGGAAAATGTACAATACAAGCATAGCTTATGTATTCAACTCTAACACAGTTACATACCGTTGATCAGCATTCTTGGGGTACCTCGACACAAGCGTACTTATATAGGCATTTAGGTAAGGCTAGTAGAGGTAGCTGTTGCGGGATGGTGAGTTATTTGACATTGCTACAGGCATGGATAGATGAGTATTTTTCAGCATTCAAACCTCATTCTGTGCCTATGCCTGATGATCCACATACCCCACAGTTGCTTTGTGGACTGTTGGCCCCCGTCAGGGCGCGGGTGCCCGTCTGCAGAGGTATCGTGATGCACTTGACCACTTGAGAGTGGAGGAGGTATGTTAAAATATTTTTGTACATTTTATAATTAAAGTTTTAGTTAAATATTTAATAAATATCCCACCATAATTGTATATATTACATGTGACATGGACCCCATATGGTCAGTATCCACACTTACGCACCCCGATCACCACGTACAGAGGATTGATTGCATGTGGGGACGAGGTTGAGCCTTACATGCCAGATAGGTGTGTGTGACAGTTTGGGTACGTGCAGGATATCCCATTCGCCATATTTTATCCGAAGAAGGCGTATCGGCCGTATAGTGGGGGTTACAATGTGGACTTTGACCTGGAGTTCGCCAAGAGTTTGTGGCAGTCAGTAAGTAGTTCTAGTTTACGTACTGAGGACTTTCAGCCTTGTGATTCCCCCGACGCCTCCATAGATAGGTACATTACATGGTACCGCGAGCACTCCCACCCGTATTTGTTCATTGATGGCCCCCCATGATTTAGGTGGAGTTCAGCCTTGCACCAACACAGAATATGTAAGTAATTTTTTCTTTTGTTTTAGTTAATAATAGCTTGCTATTATTATATGAAATATGAAATTAATAGTTTCAATGTGTTGAATTTATAGTGGATGAGCCGATTTACGCATAGATCTGAGGAGTTTCTGTAGATCATTAGAGATGGTGGATATCCCCAGTAGGATGAGTGTGAGGCTATGCTGATGGCGGAGATAGATAGATGACATTTAGCTGGGTGATGGTTTTATTGTAATCTTTTTTTGGTATTTTTGGATTTTGTAGCTATGACTTTTTTGTTGTGTCGTATTTTATTTAGCTATGACTTTTTGGTTGTTTTGTATTTTTTTTGAGTAAATTCCAAAATTGGTCATCATACTAGCACTACGTGTAAAACAACTAGCACCATGTCTAAGAACAACTAGCACCATGTCTAAGAACAACTAGCACTATGACTCAGAACAACTAGCACCACGTCTCAGAACAACTAGCACCACGTCTAAAACAATTAGCACCACGTCTAAAACAACTAGCACCACGTCTCAGAATAACTAGCACCACGTCTAAAACAACTAGCACCACGTCTTAGAACAACTAGCACCACGTCTAAAACAACTAGCACCACATCAATTGGATTTATTGTACATAATAATGGTATTTTATATATGATACCAAATTAGAAAACAAATTTGACAACAATTATAATGAAATGATAATTTGAAATCAAATGAAATGATAACTAATAAAAACACAAAATAAATATTCAAATCAAATTGAAATGTCACATATAATGTCGTATACTTCATGGTCCACAAATCATGTTCCAATGGTCAAGCCTCTTTTTAAATTCATCAGATGCTGCAAATCGCGCCATAACAGCATCACAGTGATATCCCCACAGATATGCCAACAGAGGGACAGGGCAATCATCAGTCAAACTGACCCGTATAAAATGATTTCCACGAACGTGGGCAATGACTATTTGCCGAGATGGTCTTGTGCCACCACCTAACGGCCTCAAAGGTAAAATGGAGAAACAACACCCACAAGCGTACTGAGATGGATTACCAAGGCGTTTGCATAAGTGGCGATAGCAAACAAGTCCGTGGGGGTGCTCATCCAGCCAGCACTGGCACATGGTGATGAAAAATGATTCAATTGCCAAATTTCCCAAACAATAGGATCAGTGTCCTGAGGAAGATTGTGTGGTAGACAAGTATAGAAAAGTGGTATGTACGTATCCTAATGCACAAGAATCTCTCCAATAGACGCAGTTCTAACCATTCCCCATTCATTCTGATTGCCATAGAGACCATATACAACAGCTCAAAAACCACAATTTCCATCTGGCTCTACGTCCAAAATGCCAGTACAGAAAGGATTAACATAATCTGTTATCATGGGACTGCTCTCACTGTCTTCTCAAACTGCAAATTGGAAATAAACAATTATTGTAATTTTAGTCCATTAGAAAATTAAAGTAAAGGGTCAATCTTAATTGACACAAAAATGCTTACCATTCTCAAAGTGCAAAGAGCTTTTGGATGATCTCCCATATGCATTATTTCGCCGTGCAACTTTCTTGCGAGCACTCAGCTCGCGCCTCACTGATGGATGTAATCTTTGACGACCCCTTGATATTGTCAAAACAGCTGGCTCAAACACACTTGTATTGTCAGGATTCAGCGATGCGTTCATCTTGACAATCAGATCATGCATGACCACACGTGGACTGCTGTCAAATTTAGGAACGATTTCCTCTCGGAAGCATCTGTTAAAAAAAATTAAATTATAATATATAAAAAATCTCTATGCAAATACATGTAAATAAATCATAACATCGCTAACTAACATACATAATGTAAAACATACCTAAGTTCCTCATATATGGTATTTGAATACTTCAGATGTCTCAATAGTCAATCTCTTCCAAAACTCGTGCACCATTTTAACAGTGATCGTGTCGTGTGATTCCTTCAACTTCCAAATTTCACATGCACAAGGAATCCCATGCGTAGCCTTGCAGACACAGCCACATCTCTCAAATAAGTCATTGCCCAACTTAGTAATCCTTTCAACTTGTTCGTTGATCAACTCCAAACAATAGTGCGACACATGACCATTCAATAATTCATATGGAAAACACAACATAGAGGTTGCTTTCTTAGAAATGCATGCCTCAAGGGTTTCCCTAAAATACATTAATAAAGTAAAAAGTGCATAGATTATATTAATAAAGTAAGTATATAATCAAATTAAATAATCAAGTTAGAAGTGCATAATTTAAATTAATAAAATAAGTTGCGAATCAAACTAATTAATAAAATTACCTGATCTGTGATAACTGGTAATTGACATGGTCGTCAATCACACCAAATAGCGTGTTAAGTGAATGGGTGTCAGCATTCATCCAATCCTTCAGTGCAGCATGAGTACTCTCCACTCTGTTACTACTAGTATTGCCAAAGTGGAAAATTTTGTTTGTCCAAGCCCTACAAATCATCTCTTTATGGACCAGCCATATCCTCTCCAAGTAGACAACAACAGACGGCGCAACTATAGAGTAACTATCCTTCAAAAGCTGCAATAACAAATCATACTCTTCACTATTGGTGTATTAACAATTGCCTTCCAAAGTTTTTTTTATTTCTTTTTTCCTTTCACCCTCACCAACAAGCTTTTTCAACTGATTATCAACATCACAGTCGATATGCCACAAACATAGCAGGTGGTGTGATCCCAGAAAATGATCCCTTATAGGATCCATCAAACTCATCTCTCGATCAGAAACAATAGCACTAGGAACATTTTCAGCATCCAACAACTCTTTCAACTGTGCAAACACCCAATCATAACTAATTTTTTTCTCATCTCTCAAAAGGGCACATGCAATATTATAATTCTTATTAGAAGGAGTCATACCAATAATCTGAAAGAATGACATCTTGTACTTGTTGGTCTTAGGGGTGTAAGCGGTTCGGCCGAGACTGGTTAAACTGGCCAAACCGTTCAAGTTTGGTCGGTTTGGCTGGTTTCAAAATACTTAAAATTATTACTGGTTTTAAAATTTTCAAACCGTAAGGTCTGGTTCGGCCAACGGTTTTAGCAGTAAAACTGGCCATTTAAACCGGACCGAACCGTATATATTTATTATATATTAATATTATATAATATATATTGTATAATAAATAAATATTTTATTATTTTCCCCCAACCCTAATGTTCTCTTAGGCAATCCTCGTCTGCCGTTTCTTTCTCAGCCAGCTGCCAGCCAAACGAACTCCATCTTTCTCAGTCGAACGAACCTCTCATTTCTTTGTTTCTTGCTCAACCAAAACGAAGCTCGGTCTTCTCCTATTTTTTCTCAGCTTCGCTTCTTCTTCCATTTCTCTCAGCATGAAACTTCATCTTCTCTCATTTCTTATTTCTCTGTTTGTCTTTACGCCATTGATACCAAACCTCCTAATACCAGTTGAATCGGCCTCAATCAACAACAATAGATCTATTCCAGGTGATTATTCATATTTTTTATTTTCATTTTGAATGAATTTGTAAAAGAGATGATTTTCTTTCATTTGTACTTCGTGATTCTGACATAATGAATACTTGGAATTAATGTGTTGACTGTGAGCTCTAAAGAAAAAAAAAATCAATCTAATTTGCATTTGGTCATCAGGAGTTACTTGTTGGATTATGGTGAATTAAACTGAAAGTTTTAGTTAGTTTATTAATGCATAAATACATCTCCCCAGTACACATGTAATGAAGCTACGCATATTCTATGCCCACTAGCTTGTTTGAGGACTATCTGAGACCCAAGAAACAATAATAATAAATAGAAAACATATTCATAGTATGTTTGCCTACTTTGATTAACGCATAGAAACGCGAGGATTGAAGGAATCTTATTTTGGCTAATTAATCTCTTGGACATAATTTTTACTGGTGAGCATTGTTGGTTATGAATGTAAATTTTCTGAATTTTGGTTAGGGGCTATCTCTACACTTAATATACAACAAAATGTTTATGCATAAAGATCATTAGCAAAGTCTCCATTTCTTTTTCTTAAACAAAAACAATGAAAATTTTCCTTTCTTTGTTAGTTCTGTTCATAAAATATCTTTAAAGTATAGTATTTTCATGGATTAATAATTATCTT
The DNA here is from genome assembly GCA_030378225.1 of Knoxia roxburghii. Lineage (NCBI taxonomy): Eukaryota > Viridiplantae > Streptophyta > Magnoliopsida > Gentianales > Rubiaceae > Knoxia > Knoxia roxburghii. The sequence continues at coordinate 33,253,220 of CM059420.1, read as the reverse complement.
TTTTTTCCAACCATAGATATCTCAACTATCATGGATGATGAGACTCATGCAATTATTGATGTTTTACAAAATATAGAAGCTCCAGTTATTCTATTTGTGTGTACTTGTTTTTTTGAAATAAAACGTAAATTTGTTTGAAACCGTCCAAACCGGCCTAACCAAACCGTCTAAATATGGTTTGGCTGACTTGGTTTGGCATATTTATTTGGCCGACTTGGTTTGAAAATTTTTAAACCGTAGTTATTGGTTTGGCCGGTACTTTAGCCTTTAAACTGGCCAAACCGGCCGATTTACACCCCTAGTTGGTCTTGTATGTTGCTTCCACCACAATCACTCAATAATATATGTTCAACAACTGAATTGACATTGGATGTACTATGAATGCATATGTGATCACATCTGTGCCCTCTTCTGTCAAAACTTTTACATAATAATGCTTCTCATCAGTGTAATGAACAAATTGCTGCCCAATATTTCTACCTTCAAACTTTGTTTTCCTATCATCAGATTTCAGCTTGTTTAGCTGCCTCACTGTCACATTATCTTCAGGATACGTCTCAGCAAGATGATTCCAAATCATTTTTGGCTTCATATTTGCATTGTTCAAAGTTCTAGCAACCTGTCTTGATTCATCAGTCAAGCGATTGAGCTGTCTATGACCCTCTGAATACACTATAGCAGTGTGATTGTGCATTGACTTCACACCTGGTGTTACTTTGACCCACCAACCATTTTCCTTCACCTCCTTGCAATATAACTTAAACATACACTTACATCTTCGCCGTTTGGTGTTCTTCCTATGTTGGGGGGAGACCCTTGCTCAATTGGATCTCTGAATCTGTTGCAACGATAGGTGACCCCTTTTCCCTTATTACCCTTCCCTACTTTAATCAGCTCAAAATGAAATCTAAGAGCCAAATCCAAATAATAAGTGTATGCTTCAGTAGGAAAAAAGTCAGGACACTTAAAATCGTGACGCATATCCCTTTGAAGGTCGGGCAATCCATTTGGATCCTGCGTCATTAATCAGATTAAAACTAATAATAAGTAATGACATAAACAATTACAAACTATACAAAACATATAATTTTGAAACATTGGAGCAGATAGGTGATTTTCATGTGAAATAAATCTCGCACACAATGTGCGAGAGTTATATAAAAAATCACCAACAATGTGGGAATGTGTAGTGAAAAATTGCAAATGCTTTGCGATTTTTGCTGAAATAATCGTACACACATTGCGATTATTTAGAAAATTGTAGATCATTGGAAAATTTTCAAGATATTGTCGCCCACACCTAGCAAACATTATACAAAAAATCGCAAAAATTGTGCAATTTTGATTGCCTTTCTCGCCAATTTAGGGCGATTACTTCAATGAAAATCGCAAAACATGTGCGATTTTTTATGCAGCATACTAAAAACAATAAAAAAATATCAAAATCTTACCATTTTTGCGTAATTTTGAAATAGATTGTATCCCAACTCGAAAGAAATCAGTGTTTGAATGTTTTTCTACGATTTTGGAAGGTTTTTTTTATAGATTTGGAAGGGTTTTGTAAGATTTTTGAGAGAGTTTTATATGTTTGGAGATGTTTTTTGAATTTTTGAAGTGTATAACTTCTTAATACATGAAGGTTATTTTTGTAATTTTACTATTTTTTTGTTGCTATATTTAGTAAATTTGTGCTACAAATAAGCAAGATCCACAACGGGTTTTAAAAAACTAATCCGAACCACCATAAGCAATTTGGTTTGGATTGTTCTCACTGTTTGGACCACATTTTTTTGGCCTATATTTTAGTTTGGACTTTTGGAAAAATGACACTCTTTATTTGATATGAACATAAACAAGCTTCCTTGTCTTGTAAATTTTTTGTTTACTTTTTAACCTGTCTTTCGAGCATAAACAGGACCTAAAGGCCACCTTAAATTTTACAAATGCACATGCAAAAACAATACTCCAAATGGCTGATCACATATAGAACTTTGAAAAGAGAATTGGTTACATTAACGAATGGCTATAATGCGAGTATGGTAATGGTAATGCAGCAACAGATCAGTAGAAGAAACCAGGAATAATCCAAGACCAAAATAAGCATACAAAAAACATAAAAATTCTCTTGTTCTCCAAATAGATCAATTCTTTCTAATTTCTTCCACCTCCAACCTACAGCAACCATAAAAAGGGTGAGCTATAACCACAAAAATTCTAAGATAACAAATTATGCAACTATATAACCTATTATATGAAGTAAGTGTATGATATTTGTTCACTATTTCTCAACATGATAGGCATCCTCCTGATAGTAACATCTCTCTAGCAAATGTCCAACAAAAGTATAATCTGTCAATGCAACTACAAGCATTCTAGCAAATGTCCACTAGAAGTATAATCTGCCACTGCAAACACAAGCATTCTAGCAAATGCCACCAAAAATATAATCTGTCAAATAGGTTAGAAAAGAAGACAAATTCTCACCTTACAGCTTTCTAATGCAATCATTCAATCTGGCTCGTGCAAATATGTAAACTTCTGAAAGTAAAAACAAAACAATAACAAATTATACTTCACAAAAAGTAGTAATAAGCAATATAAAATTTTATAAGTAATGACAAAAATTAGTAATAAGCAATGTTACCATTTTAAATTTTCTCAAGCTCTTCAATGTCTTTAAAGGATGCTTGATAATTAACATGTTTTTCCTCTTTTTGAACCTTTTTGAAACCCGCTCGAAACCAATCTTGCGTACATATGAGTGATTGCACTATTTTAGGAGAAATAGAGCTCCTAAATGGATCCAAAATACGGTCTCATGTACTAAACGCGGACTCCGAAGCAACCGTAGAAACGGTATAGCCAATACATCCCTTGCAACTTTCGACAAAATCTTATACTTCATAGAATTTCTCTTCCACTAATCTAGCACATCCAAAGGCACATCTATACTCTCTCTTGCATCGGTCAAATACTTTTCCAACTCAGTTTTCACACCTTTTTCTCCCTCTTGTAAGTATGACTTGAATTTCCGCATGCGCCTCTCTTGTATGCTATGAATTTTGTCATCAACACTTGAATTCAAATTGCTACCCGCTAAAAATTTTCCACTATTTCCCAAATTTTCAACACTATAAAAAGATAAATCAAGGTATCATTAACCTTTTTCTTCAAATTGGTTGCAATATTACCATGAGGGTACAAGTCATCGGAATTCCCATCGACATAATCTTTCTTGTACCGAGGATCAAGTACACCGACAACATATAATATTTATCACACTTCTCTTTCATTTTCAAAGCCATTGGGCTCAACCTCACATCAACATCATCAATGCAATCTTGTATATAAGTATGCATCAAACACATTTCATGAAAATAAGTATTTGAAGTTACATATAAAGATCCTGAAAACTGTTCTATTTTCTCAAATAACACCTCAAGAGATTTCATAAAGTTCTTTGCATCTTCCCAATCACAACCATCAGGCAGTCCAATTCTATTCACATCACACTCTTTCCCCTTTTCTAAAAGCAATTGACTACGACCAACATTAAAATACCTACTATACTGACCATCTTCTTCCATTCGTTCAAGTGCTCTTCTATACTTTAAAGCTGATTCCAACATCAAAAAAGTAGAATTACATCTTGTACAAACATCTAAACATACTATCCCACTAGCATCTAACTTTTCAATGTTCCCACAATCCTTAAATTTATTCAATCTAAAAGGAGAAGATCTAACATATCTTATTGCGTTTCTAATAACTTGAATAGCCGGATCATAATCTTTCAAATCATCAGTCACAATCAAGTTTAGAATATGGGCACAACAATGCATATGCAAGTAATCACAATTCAAAATAGACTTTCCCCAATTCAAATTTTTTTTCTCAAAAAATGAACCGCAGTATCATTTGAACTTGCATTATCCACGATGATCGTAAAAACCCTTTCAATGCCTCATGAAATCAGACATGTTTTAACCATTTTCCCAATAGTTTCACCTCTATGATTAACAATCACATCAAAATTCACAATTATTTTCTGAAGATTCCAATCATCATCAATGAAATGCACAGTTAAAACCAAGTAATTGATATTTTGAATAGATGTCCACACATCCGTAATAAGGCAAACATGTGAGCAATTACCATTTAACATATCTTTTAGCTTTTTCTGTTCCTCCACATACAAGCTTAAAATGTCTCTAGCAATAGTAGTACGACATGGCAAAGATAACTCAGGCCTTACTACGCTACAAAAATATCTAAATCCTGGTTTTTCAACATAGGAAAATGGTTGCTCATCCATTACCATCATATAAACAAGAGTCTTTCTACCCATTTCTTTAGTAAACATAACAGATGTTAAGTTTTCACCATCATGCTCAAAACTCAAAGTTTTTTGTTTTTTGTGAAGGAAAATAAAATAAGCCCGGGCTAAATCGAAAATCTCACTTTCGTGCAATGCATTCCAGAATCAGAAACTTTCGATGAAGCTCAGGCTCAAATTCATTTTCTCCTGAACGGATATAGGCTTATACTTATTTAATTTATTAAATCAACAATCAACGCACAAAGATTACACCTTTAATTAAAAGTGTAAACTTTAAAAGTTATACCTTTGAAGCGAAATCCAACTCAAATAAGAAAACCAAATCTTTGGGCAAGTGAATTCCACAAGAAATCCGAAGAATAACTCGAATTCGACTCTGAACTAGTGTGGGCTAATGTCTACGGAGTAGCCCAAGGCAAAACGAAGAAATCCTAAGAAACCCACTTTGAAAAAATCAAAATCTGTCGAAACAGATTTAGCCTGGAGGACCTGCGCTAGACCGCCGGCCACCACTACCAAATCCGGTCAACTAAAAGGATCCCGGCCATGATTTGGACAGCGATCTCCACTGATCACCAACCGAAGAAGAGATCAACGTGGAAGATCATCAGATCAAAGCACCCCGAAAGCCCAAAAGTCGCCGAAGACTTCACCAAAAATCCGAGAACCCAGCAGCGGAAAAATTGTAGCTGCGGCGGGTCCAAGCTACGCAATCTGAAGAAAAAATCGAGGGACTAAAAACGGGCTAAGATTTTTCGAAGAAGAAATTTATCCTAGCTGACTTCGAGGAGAAGATTGGAAGAAGAATAATTTCTCAGTCTAAGCTAGACTTTCTCTCACTAGGCTAAGAGGCCTCCAAGTTCCTTATGTCTTGTAAGTTGCCTAACATGGGATATTTATAGGGAGCTTCTAAGGAGACCTAATGGGCCTTTGAGTTGGGCTTTTTAGTTTGACTTTTGTTGCCCCCTTAGTCTTTCCTAGACTAGTCAACTCCAATCGATCCTTTTAAATTAAATCTTTAACCCACTTCGTTAATTTAATTTAATCGAACCCTTAGGATTAATTAATTCATATAGAATTAATTTTCTTAATCCACTTTGTCAATTAAATATTAATTAAACATTTAGGATTAATTAATTCACTTTGTTGATTAGTCAAACGCATAATTAGTCGTACCACTAATGGACCAATTATGGAACTACCGCTCAAAAATGACTTTACATCGCGCCACTTTATTTTCTTCTATTTTCCCACATTAAAGATCTAGTGCTCGTCGATTTATCACTTTACTGACAAACTAATTACCGACTTCTTGGTATCCGAGATTAGTACCACTCGACCTTCTTATTATACCGGACGTAAAGTCCACTGGCCAGTTTTAGTACAATAAACCTTTTGAGCTCATCTCGGGAGCACCATCAACTCGGCGAACCGGTAAGTGGATTCCTCTGACTAGCAACGGTACGTAAGAAGCTAAACACCGTATACCTAACCTACCAAGGTATAGGCCTCAATTGACCGCACTCTTTGGTACATCAAAGCATACGATATATAACTCTCACGCTCGTCCCAATCTCGGGATTGAGAGACTGAATACTAGGACCGAATTGACTACGCCGATCAGTACAAGTCAATTCTATCCAAACTGGTTGTGCTTAATAGGCCCCGGGCATATCCCTGTGATTTAATTAGTCTAGATAAACTAATTTCAAAACCACACGATAACCTATACTGATAGTATGTTCAGACTATCTCAGTTACGAGCATACTTTTTATATATCAATACTTTAACCAATAACGGTATCTACTGTGTCTTTCCACATCCCGTTATCTAGTTCTATGATATAATGGAATAATTTAATACTGAAACAAAATGATATGTCATCTGTGGATATTAGTTTTTGATACATGCCATAGCTTTTCTGTATTCAAAACTAACAATCTCCCACTAATACTCAAAGCTATGCTAGGAAGTACAAAAACTGTCCAACCCGCTATTACACTACTGTCATAATGAAATCTACAGAACACCTTTAAGCTCACTCACATGGCCCCCTTAAGAATCTGACTCCTATGTCCTCCACATGTCTCTCAAAGACCTTTGGGGTCAATGGCTTTGTGAAAGGATCTGCAAGGTTGTCATCTGATGCTATCGTGGCCACGATCACATCTCCCCTTTTTACGATCTCTCGTATCAAGTGGTACTTGCGCTCGATGTGTTTACTCCCTTTGTGGGCTTGTGGTTCCCTCGAGTTGGCACCTGCACCATTGTTATCACAATAAACTGTGATAGACCTAAGCAACTCAGGAACCACATCTAAGTCCACCAGGAAGTTCCGGAGCCATACAGCTTCTTTCACTGTCTCTGATGTGGCAACGTACTCAGCTTCCATGGTGGAGTCTACCACGCATTTCTGCTTGACACTCCGCCATACTATGACTCCACCTCATAGAGTAAACACAAACCCAGAGGTAGACTTACTTTTGTCCATATCACCTTGAAAGTCCGAATCTGTGTAACCCAACGATACAAACTCCTGCGCTCTATAAACTAATCTCTCGTCCTGCGCAAGTACTTGAGAATGCATTTTACTGCCTCCAGTGAGCCTTCCCAGGGTTACTCTGATATCTGCTAACCATGCCAATGGCAAAGCAAATATCAGGCCTCGTACATAACATAGCATACATAAGGCTACCCCTTGCAGAAGCATAGGGTATACCGCCTGCATGGCATCTATCTCCTCAGCAGTTTTGGGACACTGCTCCTTAGACAAATGCACCCCTTACCTGAAAGGTAGTGAACCCTTCTTGGAGTTCTACATCTTAAAACGGGCCAGAATCGTGTCTAGGTAGGATGCATAGGAGAGAGTCAGAGAACGTCTCCTACGATATTGAATAATCTTGATCCCAAGGATATGTCCATCCTCTCCCAAATTCTTCATATCAAATTACCTGGACAACTATGCATTTACGTCTGACAACACCTTTTTACTGTTTCCAATAAGAAGGATGTCATCTACGTAAAGTACGATGAACACCACTGTATCACCATCACGCATGCGATAAACACACTACTTATCTGGACACTGAATGAATCCATAGGACTAGATAACCTCGTCAAAACGGATGTTCTAAGATCTGGATGCTTGCTTAAGTCCATAAATGGACCTCCTAAGCCTGCATACCTTGTGCTCTTGACCCTGAACAATGAAACCCTCTGGTTGCTGCATAAAGATGGTCTTCTTAAGACTTCCATTAAGAAAAGCTGTCTTGACGTCCATCTGCCAAATCTCATAGTCCATATGAGCAGCTATGGCCAAGAGAATCCGGATCGACTTAAGCATAGCTACTGGGGAAAAGGTCTCCTCACAATCGATACCCTTTTTTGCTTGTAGACCGATTTGCACCTAATAGGCCAAAACCCATCAGAAAGGTCTACCAGCTCCCAGACCTGATTTGAGTCCATAGAACCCATCTCAGCAATCATCGCTCTCTGCCAGGAATCTACATCTTTATCCTGAAGAGCCTCAGTGTAGCTAACTGGGTCTAGTTCATAAGCGTCAGGGATAAAGTCCGAAGACTCAACCAAACCTATGTACCTCTCGGGCTGTCTGGCAACCCTCCTACTACGACGAGGCACAGCCTGTGTAAGAGCATCATCTGTGATAGTGTGTGCAGTCTCTTGTGGTATGTCTGATTATACTCGTGCATCTGAAATAATAGACTGACTTCTAAGCTCTTTCAATACTACCTTGCTGTTTGACTTGTGATCTAAAATATAGTACTCCTCAAGAAATCTGGCATTGGTGCTGATCACCACCTTTTGATCCTGAGAACTATAAAATAAACCACCTCTAGTTCCTTTGGGGTAGCCTATAAATAGCATAGCCTTAGTTATTGCCTCTAACTTGCCTGTATCTGCCTCGGGCTCATGTGCTGGACAACCCCAAATCCTAAGATGTCTCAGACTAGGCTTTCGCCCAGTCCACAACTTTACTAGTATCGAAGGCACAGACTTAGATGGCACAAGGTTGAGGATAAAACATGTTGTCTCTAAGGCATAACCCCAAAATGAGATAGGCAACTCACTGTAACTCATCATCGATCTAACCATATCCATAAGAGTCATGTTCTTTCTCTCTGCTACACCATTCTGCTGGGGTGTGCCAGGTGCAGACAACTGGGACTGAATACCCACCTTTGACAAATAGGACCTAAATTCACTAGAGAGGTATTCGCCACCGCGATCAGATCGCAAGGCCTTGATACTCTTACCCAGATGGTTATCCACCTCAGCCTTAAACTCTTTGAACTTGCCAAAGCATTCATACTTGTGGCACATCAGGTATATGTATCCATTGAAAGATTATCTGCCCGGGCCTAGCCAAAAACTCACTTTCGTGCTATGCATTCCAGAATCAAAATCTCTGGCCAGGCCTATACGCTAGCACAATTCCTATTCCAACCCTTTTGAAATAACATTGCGCAGGATCTGGGTTTGCACTTATTCGATTTACCACGCAATAAAAAATTTCTAATTAAAATTGGAATCTTAGAAAAGTACCTTTGAAGCGTAAACTCAGGTGATCGCTTGTATGACTTAAGACTTTGATTTCACGTTGTGTGGGCAACGATCTAGAAACCAATTGAACAACAATCAACACAAAAAACTGCGTTGGAAACCTTGCCAGAGAAAACCCACCATACGCCACACGCGCTGCCCCGAAGTTCCCTCATCGCCGCCCTCTGTAACCACGTACCACCGGGAAGTTGTGAAGGTCCTGCCGCCGGTATAGAGGAGAGAGAGCAGCCGCCTAGAACTTAGGAAAATCCAACTTCAAGAGCTGAAGTTTAATTCATTCTCTAGAATTTTATCTCTCTAATTTCTTGAATTATGAAACTATTGAATTGTGTATCTTGAATAGCTAATCCCTTGTCTATATATAGAGTTACAAGAGAGACCCCAAGTTGGTTTAGGATTGGTCTTCCTAATGGGTTTAGGTAATTAATTAGTTTCCAAATCCAATTAGGTAACCAATCTGATAGGATAAACCAAATCCTACTAGATTTCCTAATCTCTAGGATTTTCTAATTCTAATTGAAACTTAAGATTTAATTAATTAATTAAATACTTTCACTTTGTTAATTACTCAATTAACCCTTAGGAATAATTAATCAATTAATTAATTCTACCTATTCAATTAACCCATTACAAAATTAATCGTATCACTAACGGATTAATTTTGGCACTACCACCCTATACAAGAATTGCTTCCGGAACAACTTAATTAATTTATATTCATAATCTCCCCACATCAAAGATATAGTGCTCGTTAATATATTAATTTACTGATAAATTAATTAATTAACTTCTTTAATTCTGAGACTAGTATCACTCGACCTTTTTACTATACCGGACATAACTCCACCGGCCTGGTTTAGTATAATAAACATTACGAGCTCATCTCAGGAGCACCATTACCCCGGATGCACCGGTACATGGTTTCCTTTCGACAAGCAGCAGCACACCAAGCAACTAAACACGCGCACCAAACCTACAAAGACTATTGGCCAAAATTGACCTCACTCATTGGCAGATCAAAGTACACTATGTCTAATCCTCATGTCCGCTCGAGTCTAGGGATTAAGAGCTAGAATACTAAGAACGATTTGTCTATTAAATCAGTACAAGACAAATCATTCCTAATGGTCAAGTTCAATACGCCCCGGGCATATCTATATGATTCAATTAGTTTAGACAAACTAATTATCCGAATCACACAATAACCTAAACTGACAGTTTGTCCAAAGCTGTCTCGGTTATGAACCTCATTTATATATTATGTCTTTTAACCACTGATGAGATCTACCGTGTCACACAAGACACCTCATCATCTACTTACATAATATAAATGGACATATCATGCACAACAAAATATAACCAAAACATAAATCGATATATTACTGGGAAAATGTACAATACAAGTATATCTTATGTATTCAACTCCAACAATCTCCCACTAATACTTAAGCTATGCTTTAAGTATACATCTACATACAACTCCTATACACTCTGCTGCTATATATCTAGAAAAACTGTCATGGCTCTCTTAAGTATCTGATCCTCATGCCCTCCACGTGAGCCTCAAAGACTTTTGAAGTCAATGTCTTTGTGAACAGATCAACAAGGTTATTTTTTGATGCTATCTTAGCCACGACCACGTCTTCCCTCTTTACAATGTCTCGTATCAGGTGGTACTTGCGTTGTATATGTTTACTCTCCTTATGGGCTCGTGTTTCTTCGAGTTGGCTACTACACCGTTGTTATCACAATATACCGTGATAGACTTCTGCAAACCAGGAATCACATCTAAGTCCACTAGGAAGTTCTTGAGCCATACTGCTTCTTTCGCTGCCTCTGATGCGGCAACATATTCAGCCTCCATGGTAGAGTCCGCCACGCATTTTTGCTTGGCACTCCGCTAAACTATGGCTCCACCTCCTAGAGTAAACACATACCCTGAGGTAGACTTGCTCTTGTCCCTGTCGCCTTAGAAATCTGAATCTGTGTAACCTCGGGGTACCAGCTCAGGCGCCTGATAGACCAGAACTTGGTGTCTTGTTCTGCGCAAATACTTGAGAATGCATTTTACTGCCTCTCAATGAGCTTTCCCGGGGTTACTCTGATATCTGCTTACCATGCCAATGGCATAACAGATATCAGGTCTCGTACACAACATGACATACATGAGACTTCCTACTGCCGAAGCATAAGGAATTGTCTTCATAGCCTTTATCTCCTTAACAGTCTTAGGGGACTGTTCCTTAGATAGATACACTCCGTGTCTAAAAGGTAGAAAACTTTTTTTGGAGTTTTGCATGTAAAACGGGCCAGAATCATATCTATGTACGAAGCTTAGGAGAGCGTTAACGAACATTTCCTACGATCTCGAATTATCTTGATCCCAAGGATATCTCCTATTTCCCCTAACTCCTTCATATCAAACTCATTGGACAGCCCTGCCTTTACGTCTGATAACACTTTCTTGTTGTTGCCAATCAATAGAATGTTATCTACGTAAAGCACAAGAAACACCATCGAGTTTCCATCACGTTTGTGGTACACACATTGCTCATCCGGACACTGAGTAAATCTGTATGACTGGATTACCTCATCAAACCGGATGTTCCAAGATCTGGATGCATGCTTATGTCCGTAAATGGACCTCTTAAGCCTGCAAACCTTATGCTCTTGGCCTTTTTCAATGAATCATTCTGGTTGCTGCATGAAGATGGTTTCCTCAAGACTTCCGTTTAGGAAAGCTGTTTTGACATTCATCTGTCAAATCTCATAATCTAAATGAGCAGCTATGGCCAAGAGAATAGATCGACTTAAGCATGGCTACCGGGGAGAAGGTTTCCTAAAAATTGATTCCCTCTTTTTGAGTATACCCTTTCGCCACCAGTCTAGCTTTAAAGGTTTTCACCTTCCTGTCAGGTCCTCTCTTATGTTTGTAGACTCACTTGCATCCAATGAGTTTAAACCCATCAGGCAGGTCCACAAGCTCCCAGACTTGATTATGGTCCGTTGACCCCATCTCGAATATCACTACCTTACGCGAAGATTCTGCATCTTTATCTCGGAGAGCCTCATTGTAGTTAACAGGGTCAGGCTCAGGTGCACCTGGGACTAGGTCTAAGGCCTCTCCTACGCCAATGAATCTGTCGGACTGTCTCACAACCCTCCCACTACGATGAGGCACCACCTGTGTAGGCGCATCATCTGTGATCTCTTGTGCAGTGTGTCGTGTATCTACTTGTACTGCATCAGGATTAGTAGTTTGTCGTCTAAGCTCTTCTAGTACTATCTTACTCTTGGGCTTGTGATCTAAGACATAGTCCTCTTCCAAAAATCTAGCTTTGGTATTAACCACCACCTTCTGATCTTTAGGACTATAAAACAGACCACCCTTCATTCCCCTAGGATATCCTACAGACAACATTAATTCAATTCTTGCATCTAACTTAGCCGTATCTGCCTTAAGCACATGTGCTGGGCAACCCCAAATTCTGAGATGCCTTAGACTGGGCTTGCGCCCATTCCACAACTCTACTGGGGTTGAAGGCACGGTTTTTTATGGTACAAGATTAAGAATATACATCACCATTTCTAAGGTATATCCCCAGAACGAACTTGGCAAATCACTATAGCTCATCATCGACCTAACCATTTCCATGAGAGTCCGATTCCTCCTTTATGCTACACCGTTCTGCTGTGGTGTGCCAGGTGCAGACAACTGAGACTGAATTCCGACCTCACTGAGGTATTCTCGAAATTCATAGGACAGGTACTCCCCACCACGATCTGACTGCAATGTCTTGATACTCTTACCATGATGTTTCTCTACATCTGCCCGAAACTCTTTGAACTTGCCAAAGCACTCGGACTTGTGATGCATTGGGTAAATATTGAAGGAAAACTGAACAAGCCCGGGCTAAATCGAAAACCTCAATGCATTCCAGAATCGGAAGCTTTCGACCAAGCTCAGGCTCAAATTAGTTTACCCATGAACGGATCTAGGCTTATACTTATTTAATTTATTAATCGGGACACAAAAAATTAAATCTTTAATTAAAGTGGAATTTAAAGATTCTACCTTTTGTAGCGAAGTCCCTTGCTTAAAGAAAAACCAATTCTTTGTTGCGATTCCAAAAGAAATCCAATCGATTACTCCAAGAACACTTCGAATATTGTGTGGGCAATAATCTATCGAAGCTTACTTGCTTAGCCCACGAAAACCCACGAAGAAATCCTTCTAATTGGATTCTAAAAACCCCAAAATCCTAATTGAACAAAACCCTGAAATTTCTCTACCTCCTGCTCGACTAGCGGCTGCTGCAGCGCCCGAATTCTGCCAGCCCTCAGTCCGATATCTCGTCGGGATCTAGACAAGAAGGTGCTGCGGATCACCCATCAAGAATGAAAGAGATCAACGCAGCCTTCTCAAATCAACCGCACGAAAACCTGCGACTGAAGCAAACAGGAGCCAGGCGAAAAAAAAAATGTAAAACAGCAACAGCTGTTCGATGAATAATCCGGCAGAAAACTGGTAGAGATTTCGAAAAATAAATTGAAGGTTCAATCTTTGGGTTGAATCCAATTCGAAGAGCAAGAAATCTAGTTCGTTTTTGAGAAAGAATTCTTGAAGAAAAATTCTCTCTCGAGAACCTTCTTGCTCAAGAAAGGGGCAAGACTTGTCTTGCAAGATTTCTTAGCTTTCTTTGGTCTCAATTTATTCTATTTATAGGAGCTCGATTGGAGACCTAATGGGCTCTCGAGTTAGGCCTTAAAATTTGATTTTCGTTGACCGCTAAGTCTTCCAGACTAATCAACTCCAATCGACCCATTTAAATTAATTTATTTAATCCACTTTATTAATTTAATTTAATCGAACTCTTAGAATTAATTAATTCAAAATAGAATTAATTTCTAAATTCACTTTGTCGATCAAATATTAATTAAACCTTTTGGATTAATTAATTTACCTTGTCGATTAGTCAAATGCATAATCGGTCGTACCACTAACGGACCAATTATGGAACTACCGCTCGAAAATGACTTTACATCGCGCCATTATATTTTATTCTATCTCCCCACATTAAAGATCTAGCGCTCGTCAATTTATCAATTTACTGACAAATTAATTCACCGACTTCTTGGTTTCCGAGATTAGTACCACTCGTCTTTTTATTATATCGAACATAAAGTTCACCGGTCGGGTTTAGTATAATAACCTTATGAGCTCATCTCGGGAGCACCATCAACCCGGCGAACCGGTACGTGGATTCCTCTGACTAGCAACGTCACGTAAAAGAAGCTAAACACCGCATACCCAACCTACCGAGGTATTGGCCTCAATTGACCTCACTCTTTGGCAAATCAAAGCACACGATATCCAACCCTCACGCCCGTCCCAATCTCGGGATTGAGAGACAGAATACTAGGACCGAATTGACTACGCCGATCAGTATAAGTCAATTCTATCCAAACTGGTCGTGCTCAATATGCCCCGGGCATATCTGTGTGATTTAAACTAGTTTAGATAAACTAATTTCCAAACCACACAATAACCTATACCGATAGTATGTTCAGACTATCTCGGTTACGAGCATACTTTTTATATATCAATACTTTAACCAATAACGGTATCTACTGTGTCTGTCCACACCCCGTTATCTAGTTCTATGATATAAAGGAACAAATTTATACTGAAACAAAATGATATGTCAACTGTGGATATTAGTTTTTGATACAAGCCATAGCTTTTCTGTATTCAAAACTAACAAATGTACCTGTACATTGAGTAGTCATCTGTGAACGTCACGAAATACTCGAACCCATCTCGTGCCTGGACCGTCATTGGTTCACACAAGTCAGAATGAATCAACTCTAATACTTCATTAGCTCTATAACATTTTGCTTTAAAAGGTCTCTTGGTCATCTTACCCTCCAAGAAAGATTCGCAGGTTGAATAACTGTCTATCTCTAATGAACCTAAAAGTCCATTATTGACCAACCTATGAATCCAACTAAGGTTTATATGACCTAGCCTGAGATGCCAAAGATAGGTTTGATTCATTTCAGAAGGTTTCTTCCTCTTATTAATGTTAGATAAAGAGCTATCTGTTTCTATGTTTTGCACAACAGGGGAATTAGAGTTAACCACAAATAAATTGACAGCCAATGAACAAGAACAAATAAGGTTTCAATTTCTTCTAATAAATACAGACTCATCAGAAAAAACAAACTTATAACCGTTCTTCAAGAGTTTAGATACCAAAATAAGGTTCTTTCTAAAACTCAGTACATAAAGACAATTAACTAACTATATACTAGAACTTCCAAAATTTAAAGTAACAGCTCCCACTGCTTCTACTGACACTCTTGTAGTGTCGCCTATATAGATGTCCAGCTCGCCCTCTCTAAGCTTCCGGTTTACTTGGAACCCCTGCAAAGAATTACAAACATGATCAGTGGCTCCTGAATCCACACACCAAGTATCTGTGGGAATCACTGCTAAACATGTCTCAGTAATTAGGGCAAAAACTATCGTACCTTTTGGCTTTGGACAATCCGCTTTCCAGTGTCCCGTTTTCCCGCACCTGAAGCACTTGCCTTTGGGCTTGCTCTTCTTTGTGATTTCAGGCTTAACAACAAGTTTCTTGGCATTCTTTTTCTTCTTGTTCTTCTTGCCTTTTGGCGTAGAAAAAGAACTTGATGCCTTCGCTTTGACCAAAGCTTGCTTCTTCTTGTGGAAGAAGCCTTCGGCCGCCACCAAATCAGTTAAGATAAACTATTTGGTTTATGTTGTAATTGACCCGAAACTACTCAAAACAAAAGGTAAGCTCTGGAGGATAATATCTATCTGACTTTCTGGGTTGATTTCTCCTCCTAACACCTCTATCTCATTGATGTTACTGATCATGTGTAGCACATGATCTCTCACCGATCCGCCTTCAGCCATCTTTGTGTTCATTAACTTCCTCATGGCTGCTTGCCTAGCAGTCCTGCCTTGATGAGCAAACATCTCCCTCAGGTGAGCCATCATGTTGAAGGTAGAGACCATGTGATGAAGCTGATGTTGCAGTATATTTGACACAGAGGCCAAAATATAGCACCGCGCCATCTCATTAGTTTTTCTCCACCTGGTATATGCATCCCTATCCTCTTAAGTAGAGTCCTCATCAGGCACATCTGGACATACTTCGATAAGCACAAACTTATACTGCTCATCCGTTAGGACAATGTCCAAGTTACGACTCCAGTCGACATAAATGGTTCAAGTTAATTTATTGTCTTTCAAAATAGCAGCTAAGGGGTTGAATGCCATATCGATAAAACTGTAAAATAAATAAACAGACAATGTTTCAGTTATTCAGTCTAGAATTTCGAAAACAAAGAAATTATACCAATTATTGACTTCTCTCAAAACAATAATCTTAATCCACCAACATCTCATTCACCAGGATTCTCGCAAGCCACGCAGTGTGGACGTTTACGCTAACCCACATTCGTTTGAGAATAACCAAGTTCATTAACTACATTATCTGACCAAATGATCTATTGATCAATGTAGCTAATAGTCGGTGCTTTCATCCATACAAATAAGCCGCGTAACCTCGAGGGAGGAATACCGCAGATCGTACACTAAGTGTGTGCCATTACGTGACTTCTGAATTTGTTACCTCAGGATAGTGCGCCTCATATGGAGAGGGTGTCGCATTTCTCCTAGTTAAACTTACTCTAGTCATCTTACTCAGAAATTCATAATCTAGCGATCTGGGGCCTGGACTCATCCGAATGGAGAAAGGCCCTAACGCCAATGCGCAAGCCCACCCACATCGCAAATGAACTCGTAATAGTGGCTGTGGGGATATTAAACCAACCCGCTCCCACTTAGATTTTCAAATTGAGGGTTTTTCTGGTTTTAACATGCAATTAACTAACCCTAAGTTATATGCAACCATAAAACCAACATGCTTTAAAATCATGCATCTAAAATACAACATAAAAATAAAGCATAAAAATTAAAACAATAAATACGGGAATACATACAAAAAATAAATTTCCCGACTATCATGGTTTTAATCGCTTCCATCTTCTGCCTTGATCTCGTGTCCCGCCACAGAACTCGATCGAGAGAGTCTTGAACTTCAAAAAAAAAAAAACTGGAGGAAAAATGGGCCAAAACGCGACCCAAATAGGCCGCACGTGCGCAGCATGCCCTGGGCGCATCACGCGCGGCCCAGCAGCGAGCAGCAGTTGCTGCAACTGCTGCCACGCGACAGCGCCGCTGCTTCTGCATGCAGTTCCCGGCGACAGCTCCTGCCGGCGAGTCATCGCTGGCGCCGCCCCCGGCCGCCAATCGCTCCTTCGCTTCTTCCCACGCTATTTGGTCTTCTTGCAATTCGTTCTGGGTTTTCTTGGGTTTCTATGAATTAACGATAACCCAAAATCCACGAAATTAAGTTGCCCACCATAACGCCTTCGATTACAAAAAATAATTCTCCTGCTACAAGGCTTTCTAGGAAAATTAAATAATCGAAATTACATAGAAAAAATCCTACTACAGATTTGATCTAATCCTACACGGCTTCCAGCACGTGGTTATACTATTACAAACATTCATAATAAAATCAAATCCGGACATGTCCCAGAGTTTAATTGAAACCCATACAAACGTAACCATAATAGTCGAGATTTCTTAACCACCTGCGAATAAAACCATGTAATAAATCCAACAAGCACAAAATCCAAAACCAGGCTCTGATACCAATTGAAAGATTATCTGCCCGGGCCTAGCCAGAAACTCACTTTCGTGCTATGCATTCCAGAATCAGAATCTCTGGCCAGGCCTAGACGCTAGCATAATTGCTATTCTAGCCCTTTTGAAATAACATTGCGCAAGATCTGGGTTTACACTTATTTGATTTACCATTGAACAAAAAATTTCTAATTAAAAGCGAAATCTTGGAAAAGTACCTTTGAAGCGTAAACTCAGGTGATCACTTGTATGACTCAAGACTTTGATTTCACGTTGTGTGGGCAATGATCTAGAAACCAATTGATCATCAATCAACACAAAAAACTGCATCGATAACCTCGTCGGAGAAAACCCGTCGTCCACCGCCTGCCCTGAAGTTCCCTCGCCGCCGCCCTCTGTAGCCACGTGCCGCTGGGAAGTTGTGAAGGTCCGACAGCCGGTATAGAGGAGAGAGCAACCGCCTAGAACTTAGGAAAATCCGACTTCGAGAGCTGAAGTTTAATTCTCTCTCTAGGATTTTATCTCTCTAGTTTCTTGAATTATGAAACTATTGAATTGTGTATCTTGAATAGCTAATCCCTTGTTTATATATAGAGTTACAAGAGAGACCCCAAGTTGGTTTAGGATTGGTCTTCCTAATGGGTTTAGGTAATTAATTAGTTTCCAAATCCAATTAGGTAACCAATCTGATAGGATAAAGCAAATCCTACTAGATTTCCTAATCTTTAGGATTTCCTAATTCTAATTGAAACTTAAAATTTAATTAATTAATTAAATAATTCCACTCTGTTAATTACTCAATTAACCCTTAGAAATAATTAATCAATTAATTAATTCTACCTATTCAATTAACCCATTACAAAATTAATCATACCACTAACGGATTAATTTTGGCACTACCACCCTACACAAGAATTGCTTCCGGAACAACTTAATTAATTTATATTCATAATCTCCCCACATCAAAGATATAGTGCTCGTTAATATATTAATTTACTGATAAATTAATTAATTAACTTCTTTAATTCCGAGACTAGTATCACTCGACCTTTTTACTATACTGGACATAAGTCCACCGGCCGGGTTTAGTATAATAAACATTACGAACTCATCTCGAGAGCACCATCACCCCGGACACACTGGTACATGGTTTCCTTTCGACAAGCAGCAGCACACCAAGTAACTAAACACGCGCACCCAACCTACTGAGACTATTTGCCAGAATTGACCTCACCCATTGGCAGATCAAAGTACACTATGTCTAATCCTCATGCCCGCTCGAGTCTAGGTATTAGGAGATAGAATACTAAGAACGATATGTCTATTAAATGAGTATAAGACAAATCATTCCTAATGGTCAAGTTTAATATGCCCCGGGCATATCTATATGATTCAATTAGTTTAGACAAACTCATTATCCGAATCACACAATAACCTAAACCGACAGTTTGTCCGAAGCTGTCTCGGTTACGAACCTCATTTATATATTATGTCTTTCAACCAATGATGAGATCTACTGTGTCACACAAGACACCTCATCATCTACTTACATAATATAAATGGACATATCATGCACAACAAAATATAACTAAAACATAAATTGATATATTACTGGGAAAATGTACAATACAAGCATAGCTTATGTATTCAATTCCAACATCCATATCTATAGTAATCATCCGTGAATGTCACGAAATACTCATAACCACCTCTAGCCTGAACTGACATAGGCCCACACAAGTTAGAATGAATCAACTCTAAAACCTCTTTGGCCCTATACCCCTTTGCCTTGAAAGCCCTCTTGGTCATCTTACCCTCCAAGCAGGACTCGCAGGTCGGATAGCTGTCAATCTCCAATGAGCCCAAAGGCCCATTATTGACCAACCTTTGAATCCTACTAAGGTTGATATGACCTAGTCTCAGGTGCCAAAGATAAGTTTGATTCAAAGGGAAAGACTCTTTTCTCTTATTATGATTCGGTGATGAGTTACTAGTTTCAGTATTTTGCATTACTGGGGAGTATGTCTTGATTAAAAACAGATTGTCAACTAATGTACCGAAACATATAAGCTTCTAGTTCCTTCTAATAAAAATAGAATCATTAGAAAAAACACACTTATAACCATCCAAAATAAGTTTTGAAACTGAAAGTAAATTCTTTGGAAAACTGGGTACATATAAACAATCCTTTAAATTTAAAACTGAGTCTGAAAAATAAAGACATAAAACTCCCACTGCAACAACCGAAACTCTGGTAGTATCCCCAATGTAGACCTGAAACTCTCCCTCTCTAAGCAGCTGGGTCACTTGGAACCCCTGAAAAAGAATTACAAACGTGATCAGTGGCTCCTGAATCCACACACCAAGTATCCGTGGGAATCGCCGCTAAAC
This sequence comes from Knoxia roxburghii, assembly GCA_030378225.1. NCBI lineage: Eukaryota > Viridiplantae > Streptophyta > Magnoliopsida > Gentianales > Rubiaceae > Knoxia > Knoxia roxburghii. The sequence continues at coordinate 33,233,165 of CM059420.1, read as the reverse complement.
GCGTCTCAGTAACTAGGGAAAGTTTGCACATACCTCGAGGCTTCTGGCAATCCTTCTTCCAATGTCCCGTCTTTCCACATCTGAGCACTTGCCTTTAGGCTTGTGCTTCTTGGAAATGCCAGCCTTGGGTCCATGATCAATAGCTCCTACTTTCTGTCCCCTCTTCTTCTTATGCTTCTTGGCTTTGGGCCCAGCAGAGGAGCCTGAGAGAGCAACAGTAGCCAAGGTTTGCTTCTTCTCTACGAAGAGGCCCTCTGCAGACACCAATGCAGTCATGAGCTCAGAAAGTGAATATGAGAGCTTGCCCATATTGTAGTTCAATCGAAACTGCTCAAAACTGGGGGGCAAACTCTGGAGGATGATATCGATCTGGGTCTCCCCATCAATATCACCTCCCAATACCTCGATCTCATTGATGCAACTGACCATGTCCAATACGTGATTCCTCACTGAGGTGTCTTCAGCTATCCTAGCATTCATGAGTTTCCTCATAGCTGACTGCTTAGCTGCCCTGCCCTGATGTCCAAACATCTCCCTGAGGTTGAGTATCATATCGTAGGTTGAGGTAAATAACTGATGCTGGTGCTGCAGTACACTCGACATAGAAGCCAAGATGTGGTACCGGGTCATCTCATCAGCTTTCTGCCACCTCGTATATGGCTCTCGCTACTCAGGGGTGGCATCATCGCTTGGCTTAGGGGGGCACTCCTCAGTGAGCACGTATTTCTAACCCTCAGCATTAAGGACAATGTCCAGGTTGCGTTTCCAGTCAATGTAATTAGGACCCGTAAGTTTGTTCTGATTCAATATGATAGCTAGCAGGTTGAACGACATATCAACAATTGAAAGTTGCAGGATTACTTTTTCAAAAATATTGAAATCCTTAAAAAACAATATAATCTTCTACCGACATCTCTCACACCAGGATTAATGCAGGTCACGATGGTTGAACGTCTATGCCAACCCACATTTGTTCGAGAAGAACCAAAGTTCATTAATTTCATTATCTGACCAACGATCTTTTGATCAATGAAATTAATAGTCGATAATTTTAGACATACACGAAAATAGCGTAACCTCGATGAGAGGGATGCTAAAAATGGTACACTAAGTGTATGTCATTACGTGACTTCTAAGTTTGTTACTTAGGATACTAATGCGCCTTAGATGGCGAGGGTGTCGCAACTTTCTCCAATTAAACTCACTAAAGTCATCCCTTTAGAAATTCATTCCGGTGATATCTGTTGTTGAAACATCATCCGATAGGGAGGAAGGTCTAAGCCAGCACGCAAGTTTAACCACATCACCAATGAACCCGTAATGGAGGCCATGGGGATATTTACCAACCCGCTCCCACTTAGATTTTTAAGTTTAAGGATTTTTATGTTTTAACATACAATATCTTAACTATGGATATTCACACCCATAAAATCGTTGGAGTTTTAATATGCGAATAATCGACCTTAGTTAATTGCACTTTACCTTTTAAAATGGTTTAGTTTGGTTTTTGTTCATGCAAATAAAATGAAAACACACAATCAATGAAAAGACATAAATACGGGAAATTAAAGATATAAAATTTCCCGACTATTATGGCATTCTCTATCATTGATTCCTTGACTCCTCGGTGAGACGTCCCGTCATGTCACATCCACTCGTTACTTGGATTCCTCTCGATTCGCCCTGGTTTTCTAAGTTTACTACGTAATTAGGAATCACCCAAAATTACGAGAAACCAAAACCCACGAATATAAGTTACCCAAAATATCGTTTTCGTCATAATACATAAATTCCTATATACAAGGTGTTTTTCTTAGAATTTAAAGACGACAACTTTAGATTAAATCCTACTACAAGATTTATCTAATCCTACACGGCTTCCAACTCATGGTTATTACTATTACAGACATTTCCATTCAAAAATAATACGAGCCCGGACATGTCCCAAGGTTTATGAATGAAAAATAAATTCTACCATAATAGCCGGGAAACTAATAACCACCTGTTTAAACATTTTGACAAAAATAATAATGCCAAAATAAAGCCGTGTAATAAATTAAACAAGTATAAAGCCAAAACACTCACTCTGATACCAATTTGAAGGAAAATAGAACAAGCCCAGGCTAAATCGAAAATCTCATTTTCGTGCAATGCATTCCAGAATCGAAAACTTTCGACGAAGCTCAGGCTCAAATTCATTTTCCCCTGAACGAATCTAGGCTTATACTTATTTAATTTATTAAATTGACAATCAACACAAAAAGATTACACCTTTAATTAAAAGTGGAAACCTTAAAAGTTATACCTTTGAAGCGAAGTCCAACGCAAATAAGAAAACCGAATCTTTGGGCAAGTGAATTCAACAAGAAATCCGAAGAATAACTCCAATTCGACTCTGAACTAGTGTGGGCTAATGTCTACGGAGTATCCCAAGGCAAAACGAAGAAATCCTAAGAAACCCACTTCAAAAAAATCAAAATCTGTCGAAACAGATTTAGCCCGAAGGACCTGCGCTAGACCGCCGGCCACCAATCCGGTCAACTAAAAGGATCCCGGCCACGATTTGGACAGCGATCTCCATGGATCACCAACCAGAGAAGAGATCAAAGTGGAAGATAGCCAAATCAAAGCACCCCGGAACCCCTAAAGTCACCTGAGACTTCGCTGGAAATCCGAGAACCTGGCGACAGAAAAACTGTAGCGGCGGTGGGTCCAAGCTGCGCAATCCGAAGGAAAAATCGAGGGACTAAAAACGGGCGAAGATTTTTCAAAGAGAAAGTTATCCTAGCTGACTTCGAGGAGAAGATTCGAAGAAGAAGAATTTCTCACTCTAAGCTAGACTTTCTCTCACTAGACTAAGTGGCCTTCATGTTTCTTTTGTCTTGTAAGTTGCCTAACATAGGATATTTATAGGGAGCTTCTAAGGAGACCTAATGGGCCTTTGAGTTGGGCCTTTTAGTTTGACTTTCGTTGACCCCTTAGTCTTTCTTAGACTAGTCAACTCCAATTGATCCTTTTGAATTAAATCTTTAACCCACTTCGTTAATTTAATTTAATCAAACCCTTAGGATTAATTAATTCATATATAATTAATTTTTTTAATCCACTTTGTCATTTAAATATTAATTAAACATTTAGGATTAAATAATTTACTTTGTCGATTAGTCAAACGCATAATTAGTCGTACCACTAACGGACCAATTATGGAACTACCGCTCAAAAATGAATTTACATCGTGCCACTTTATTTTCTTCTATCTCCCCACATTAAAGATCTAGTGCTCGTCGGTTTATCAATTTACTGACAAACTAATTCATCGACTTCTTGGTATCCGAGATTAGTACCACTCGACCTTCTTATTGTACCGAACATAAAGTCCACTGGCCAGTTTTAGTACAATAAACCTTACGAGCTCATCTCGAGAGCACCATCAACCCGGTGAACCGGTACGTGGATTCCTCCGACTAGCAACGGCACGTAAGAAGCTAAATACCGCATACCCAACCTACCGAGGTATAGGCCTCAATTGACTGCACTCTTTGGCACATCAAAGCATACGATATCTAACTCTCACGCCCGTCCCAATCTCGGGATTGAGAGACTGAATACTAGGACCGAATTGACTACGTCGATCAGTACAAGTCAATTCTATCCAAACTGGTCGTGCTCAATATGCCCCAGACATATTCATGTGATTTAATTAGTCTAGATAAACTAATTTCCAAACCACATGATAACCTATACCAATAGTATGTTCAGACTATCTCAGTTACGAGCATACTTTTTATATATCAATACTTTAACCAATAACGGTATCTACTGTGTCTTTCCACACCCCATTATCTAGTTCTATGATATAATGAAACAATTTAATACTGAAACAAAATGATATGTCATCTGTGGATATTGGTTTTTGATACAAGCCATAGCTTTTCTGTATTCAAAACTAACATTTTGTCTACAATTTCACGAAGAGGACTCTTTGCACAGTATCTTTTAAGATGATTCAATAAAGTTCCATTTCCATTCTTACCCGGATCATATGCATATAACTTCCCATAATGTTTGCACGTAGTGCGTACCCCAGGCTTTTTCTCCTCTGGAACATTGAAGTGATCCCAAGAAATCGATTGCTTTCTCCGTTTAGAACCACCTTTTACATTCTCCCCACCCTCAACTTCATCATCTTCAATGTGTGCAAGATCATTTGGCACAGTATTGTCCTCAATATCTATTGCCACTGCCACTGCCACTGCCACAGGTATATTGTTGTCAAGTTCCATTTTGGATAGATTCTTCATGAAAAAGTATAAAAATCAGTAACCATTAAACATGAGCAATCTTTGAACCCCGAAAACAAAAACTAAACAAAATTATAGACACCAAGAACAATGAAGGGAAAAAAATTACGCACCAAGAATTTCGATTTTCGATTGAATTGAATCTTGTGAATGACGTTGTGTGAGTGAAAGGGAGAAATTACTTCGAACTTGAAAAGCCCTAATAAAGTTATTGCCGCACTGATTGACTTAGTGCCTGTGACTTAGCAGGACTGACGGAGGTGGCGAGCGACCACCGGATTTAACGAAGAAACAGAAAATAAATGATGAGCAAAGAAAGGGTGTCATTGGGACAAGGACTTAGGAGTAGGAGAGGTGGTTGGAGAGGATGACATCTTGACGATTGAGGAGAAATGGAGTGGAGCCGAGAGCGTAGGCGACGGTGTGATGCGACGGCAGTGATTTGTATAGGAAAATTAGGAATTTAGGTATTTGTCTTTGAGATGGGAAAAAAAATAAAAGTAAAACTAAGCATCAGGGTTCCAATTTTCCAATTTAGTAAAACAAAATAATAATAAACTAATATGCATATTACTTAATAAAATATAATATAAATATAAAAAATAAATATATATTTAAATAAAATATACGGTTCGGTTTGGTTCAGTTTGAACCGAGTTTTGGATTATCGCAAACTGCAAAAATAATTGTTAAATTGATTTTTCAATTTTAAAAATCGTCAAATTGTAAAATATTTTTAAAAATGACCAAAAACCAAACCATTGAACGGATTGGATCAGTTTCACGGATTAGACATAACCGTGCACACCTCTTCCTTGTATTGTATGTCGTACACAGGCAGTCTGGGTCGAAGGTGGAGGATAAAGGTTATGAAATGATATGAACGGTACCAATAGGATGGCTATGTGCTATCGTCGGCATATCATCACTAGGGAGGCAGGGCGAGGTGTACCAATGGTCAGGCTATCTCAGGACAGACTGGTCGGGTCTCATAGCGCATCAAACCATCCAGTCATCTAGGCTTAACGGTGATACGTCGTGTAGATCGGCAGACCCTCTATTATTTTCTTATATGATTGATTGATTAATTGATGTTGAATGATATTGATTGTTTACGAGCTAAATAATACTTGAACTGTGTCGTCTAAGTATATATATACGCATCCGGGAATACTCATTGGGCTTGCATGGCGCATACTCATCCATGTTATCCCACTCTCCCTACCCTTAGATTCTAGAGGCAAAGGAACCAGATGATGGCTTGCTAGTGCTGGACCAGAGACTTGAGCGACTGTTCTTTCTGACCATCCTATGGCTGTTACTTATGAGTTGCTTATCACTGTACCTGATTGTGAAACTACCTGAAGGTTGTTTGGATTTGAATACTGTATTACTGAATGTGCGGTTTAGAGATTTGGATTATTGTTACTTAGTCATGGATTTATATTGTATTTGGGATTTATAATAATTATGTCTTGAGATTTATCATAACCCTGAACAGGAATTTCCTGAAAGATTATCTGCCCGGGCCCGGTCAAAAATTCACTTTCGTGCTATGCATTCCACAATCGGAATTCTTGACCAGGCCTAAACTCTAGCGCAATTACTATTCAAATCATTGCTTAAAATACCATTGCGCAGAATTTAGCTTCTACTTGTTCGATTTGTCACGCAACAACAAATTCTTAATAAAAGCAGAAGTTTAAGAATTACCTCTTGAAGCGTGTACTTAGGTGATTCTCTTGTATGACTCAAGACTTGATCGTACGTTGTGTGGGCAACGATCTAACGAGCAATTGATCAGCAATCACCAAAAAAACCTGCTGAAAAAATCTGACGAAATGCCGCCACTCGCAGTGAACTCCACGCGCCGCCCATTTGATCACCACGCGCCACCGCCGGTGGAGAAGTCAACTGCCGCCACACTTTGGGAATCGAGCCGCCGCACAGAAGAAGAAAAAGTTTGACTTTGAGAAAGAAATATTTAATTTCTCTCTCTAGTTTTCTTGTCTTGAAAACTTATGAATTGTGTATTATGAATTGCTAATCTCTTGTTTATTTATAGAGTTACAAGAGAGACCCCAACTTGGTTTAGGATTGGCCTTCCTAATGGGTTTAGGATTATTAATTAGTTTTCAAATCCAATTAGGATCCAAATCTAATAGGATTTCCAAATCCAAATAGATTTCCTAATCTCTAGGATTTCCTAATTCTAATTGAACTTTAAGATTTAATTAATTAATTACATAATTACACTTTGTTAATTACTTAATTAACAATTAGAAATAATTAATTCTACTTTATCAATTAACCCACTACATAATTAATCGTACCACTAACGGATTAATTATGGCACTACCATCCTACACCAGAATTGCTTCCGGAACAACTAAATTAATTATTCTTTAATCTCCACACGTCAAAGATATAGTGCTGGTTTTATTAATTTATTGATAAATTAATTAATTAACTTCTTATAATCCGATATTAGTACCACTCAACCTTTTTACTATACCAGACATAAGTCCACCGGCTAGGTTTAGTCTAATAAATATAACGAGCTCATCACCCCGGACGCACTAGTACATGGTTTCCTTTCGACAAGTAACAGCACACCAAGCAATCAAACATACGCACACAACCTACCGAGACTATTGGCCTCAATTGACCTCACTCTTTGGCAGATTAAAGTACTCTATGTCTAATCCTTATGTCTGCTCAAGTCTAGGGATTTAGAGATAGAATACTAGGATCGAATAGTCTATTAAATCAGTATAAGACAATTCATCATAAATGGTCAAGTTCAATATGCCCCGAGCATATCTATATGATTCAATTAGTCTAAACAAACCAATTTTCGAATCACATAATAACCTAAACCGACAATGTGTCCAAAACTGTCTTTTAATATATATTATGTCTTTTAATCATGATGAGATCTACTGTGTAACACCAGATACCTCATCATCTAATTACATAATATATATGGACAACATATGTAAAACATACAAACAATTTAACTAAAATATTTAATCGATATATAAGAACTGAAAAATAGTTTAATACAAGCAAACCTTTAGTATTCAAACCTAAGACTTCCTATATGAGATCCTTGGCCATTCGTATTGAACTCTGACGATTTCGCAGTTAGAGTTATCTTTCGGTTTTTTTTAAAAATTTTTTTGAAAATCAATATTTTTGTTACTTAGATGTCCTAGCAAGAGTCAATGAGGCATTTAGCTGCGTCATCGATGACTTAATCATTGGTGACCCGGTTACAAGGCATCATATAAGTATCCAACCAAATCTCATTCATCCTAAAAAAATTAACTGCATACCATCGCTAAATTTAAGCAACCCTTAAAGGCAAGTCCCCCTGCAGCAGCACCAACTGCAAGCTCTTTCTAATCTAAATTCATGATAGCAAGTGAACAGTAATTTTAAGCACTAGATATTAACAATTAACGTGTTTATATTAAATTGAATTCTACAGTTCAAGATAACTATGCACAAACCTCCATGATGGTGTTTTTTTGTCCCAACAGTTTCCCACGAAGTGTTGGAAGAGGCAGTAGTCTCTGAAAATTCAAGAAGCGTTTAATAGAGAATGGGCAAGAAGAAATAATAAATAAAAAAGATTAAATTTCAAAATTGGTTATCATACTATAGTTAGTTTTTGATTTTGGTCATCATACTTTGAAAACTATTTTTAAGGTCATCATACTTTACTTTTATTTTCAAAAAATGTCACTCCGTTAGTTTCGTCCGTTAAAACAGTAACAGCCCACTTTTATAGGGTTAATTTTGTATTTTCACTATCCTCTCAATTTAAAAAAAATAAAAAATCCTCACACCGCTTTTGAATTGGGGATGTCTGTATAATTGAAACCGCACACCGCTTTTGAATAAGTGGTGTCAAACTAGTACTTCTCTCCTCTCTCCGTTTTTTATTACTCTACTCTATTTTAATTTGTTTCTCCAGTTCTCCCTCCATCCCTCCCTTCACCGCCGCTGCTGTCTCCCTCCCTCTCTCTCGGATCTCCCTCCTTCCCTCCCTACCTCCAGTAGATCATCTTTTCAGGTCGCTCTTCTCTCCTGTTAAAGAATCCGAGTCGATTTATGAAGAAATGGAACAATTCCCGGTGGATAAGACAAAATCCAGACGGAATTCTTGGTGGCCCGATTTTTGGCAAAAAAATCATAAACTTCCGGTGAAATAAAACTGACCAAAATTTGCTTCAAAACCAAACAAAAACAAATGGTAATCTCTAGGATCCTTTTCCGACAAAAAAACCAAAAGCCCAAAAACCTTTTTTTTTTTTGCATAGCTCCAGCATTTCCGGTAGTTTTATTGGCATCACGAACAACAATGGCCCGACTGAGAAGGGAACTAGGGCCATTGAGAGGGACATTTTATTGTTCAATTGATATCTCCAAAATTCTATCAAGACCGGCAACAATGTTCCCAAATCAAAGGCGACTGCTCCTTGTCCTTGATGATGCTCATTAGCATTGCTGTTACTGGTCCAATGGTAAATGTGCAAACCATGAACCCTTGGAGTAAGCCCTTGTATTCTCCCCATGATACGAGCTTTTCCTCTATTGGAGTAGTCCTGGATGAATTGGAGTGAACCCTTTATGTTGTTCTTGCTAGAGTAGAAAGAGGAAGAAGAAGAGATGATCGCCTCCGCAGCTTTCACATTGCCGCCCATTGCAGTTCTTCCTCCGACCACTTTATTCACAAAAACAAGAAAACCAAATTAGAAAGACAACAAGTAACATAACGTGAGCATTACTAACTAGCAATATGAATTATCTCAACTTATGATGCCTATTATGTAGTGAGATTCGGATGAGATAGTATATTACGAGTTGTACTGATTATAGGCGGTGAAATTGGGGAAATTTCTACTTCAACTCCTTTTTTTTTTTTTGCTTTTCTCCCCTTTTCGATCAAAACCCCAAATCGAAAATAAATTTCCGACAAACCTTTTAAAACCCAGAAAAACTCTATTTTAAAATCCAATTTCGAAAGCCAACAAAGATCCCAGATCTGAACGATTTTGAAAACCAAACCCCCTGAAACGGCTTCCGGGAGAAGGGAGAACAAAAACCCAACAAAATTCAATGCGGAAAACATGAAGTCCAGTAGTCCCGTTTTCTGGCAAAATTCCGGCCGGCCAAAACTATTCCAGCTGGTCTGCGTCAACGAACTCCGACGGGCTGAAACCCTAAGTTGAACTTTAAAATTTTTTTAAAATTACATATTGACCCCAGGAATTTTCTCCTTATTTTAACCCTAAGCCCATAAGTTTGGTTAATTATGAAATTAAACCATTTTATTTGAGAATGGCAGTGAAAAGACAAAAATAACCTTAAAAAAATTTGGCTGTTAGTAACTTAACCCCTCAACTTGACGGGATGACCTTTTTTGAAAATAAAAGTAAAGTATGATAACCTTAAAAATAGTTTCCAAAGTATGATGACCAAAACCAGAAACTGACTATAGTATAATGATCAATTTTGGAATTTACTCAATAAAAAAACCCATGAATTACTTTAGTAAATATATGTGATGCAAAAAAAAGTGCATGAAAAACTGGAGTAAAACAAGAGAGATAGGGACGTGTGAAGGGAAAGAATGATACAAGGGAGAGATGGACACTTGAAGAGAAAAACAGAGGGGAAAAAAAGAAAAAGTCAATAAAAAATATATGGACCATTACAAAAACGATACAGATAGGAGGTAAGATTATAATATAGGACAACCATATAATTTGCTTTTTAAGGGTCTTATTTATTTTCTTAGCCATACTTCAAATTTAAATTTATGGTTAAAAACTTGATAAATCACTAAATTTTTTCAATCGTATACTTTTGGCCACTGAACTTTTTTGTTTGGCTAATCACCCACTCATCTTTAAAAATAACATATTAATGGTCATTTCATTAATTTTTTCTGTTTATACTAACGAATTTAGGGACAAATACGACAATTCACTTATTTATAATTTGGATCAATTATATTTTATTCCCTTAACTTTAGTTAAAATACAAAAACTCTCCTAAAATTCTAAAACGAATTTTTAAAAAACCCTTACACCACCCAAACCGTTCACATCCGACCTCCTCATCAATTGAAAAGTGACGATATCGAATGATCTCATCTAATTTAACAGATGAATAGAATGTAATAACTCTGATATAATCCCCCACTAAAGTCTTAGTGATAAGACATCAGAAGGAATCAAGCTCCACCAGAAGAAAAGCCATACGACTCTTCCTCTCCCATTAGTGAATTTTCGCAAGACCACCCCCCCCCCCCCCCCCAAAAAAAATAGGAAAGAAGGGAAATGTAAATTCAACTAAGGGCACTAAGGATATGGATCCAAACATCTACAAGAGAGATCCATTAGTCAATATTGTTGAACCTATGACGAGAAATAGGACTAAGAAGGTTGAAAAAGCTTTGAAGTTACTAATCGAGCAAGCCCAACAACAGGCTCAACCCCAACAATTCAACTTGATACCTAAGCCCATTAGTTTGACGAGTTTGAAAGAAGAAGGACGTGATGAGAAGGCTTGGACCCATCTCCTCTTTCTTCTCTTTCACACTCTTCCCACTGCTGCGAATCCACCCTCCTCATCTAGCCACGAATCCCATACATTTGTAAACTATTATAAATTGTTCCCATCATATTGAAAAAAAAAAAAAAAAACTTTGTAAACTATTATATTATTATCATGATGAAGTAATCTGTGGTGGGGGGAACTGAGCATAAATCATCCAATAAAATACATTGAGGATGGCGGCAACAATGGGGAACAAAGGCAAGTTTTGCACATTCCCGTTTTGATACACCTTGCACTGCAACAAAAAGAGTAAAATTAAATTAAATTTTGAACGACTTAATCACATAACTTATAAACAAATTGAATATAGTTTAAGACTATCATACCATCACATGGATTGCAGAACCATACATTAAAAAGTTTCCACCTGCTCCAATATACCCCAAAATTACATCTCTAGCAACTCCATGACGGGGAGGATGATACGCCACATTAACAATCAACCACAACACCACTACAAATGAGATTTCAAGGACTACAATAATTATCAACCGTAATTCATCATCCCATTGGAAAAACACCAGTAAAATAACACAAAACCAAACTCCACAGCACAACCAATGGAGCTAACAATAAGCAACAAAGTGTTGTTGATGTGCACAATGGCATATAGTACCCACAATGCACAATTCAGCATTGTGGTTATATATGGCCATTGTTGAAACTGACCCACTGTTCCTGCTTGAAAAATGTCCCAGAATATTTTCCTTCCAAAAAAATAAAATATATGTTAGAAATCAAAGAATGGAATAATGAAATTTAGAAAAACCACTGCATTGAAACTTACCCTGGGCTAATGTACAACATCACAGAAGCAACATTTCCTGAGAGAAAGAATAAATTCAACATCAAAATCAAAAAATAAATAAAGTAAGAAAAAAATAAAAGAACAAATGATTTTACCTAGTATGCCAAAGATGGTTTGGACAGTTTGTGCCTTCACCATAGTAGTAGCAATTCCTTACTTGAGATTCAGAGAGCAGAATAGATTGACATTCCATGCTTGAAACTCCAGTATATATACAGGGCCGACAATGATGGTCTCTCTGCATTTTAATTACTATTCTCCAATTTGTGTGTGGCATTACTACAACTTTTGAAAATTTGCTTTTGAAACAACACAAATGGGTGAAAGATTTTGGTTGTTCGAACGCAACAGCAGACTGCCCTGACAGAAGAAAAAGAAAAAGAAGAAGAAAAAAAAAAAACAAAAGATTTCAACCAAAGGAGCTACTGAGTATCAAACTTTTGAAGTTTGGCTTTTTCACATAACCAAAAATTGTGAAAGGTCTTTGCAGGCGAAGACAGAGAATCAAAGGGGGGCAGAGGCGTGTTTGTGTGAGAAAGAAGGAAATTTTGGAGTCGGAAGGAGAAAGAAAAAATAAGGGGAGAGACGAGTGGATTTGTGTGAAGAAAAAAAGAAAAAGGGTACAAAATAAAGAGTGTGGAAAAGTCGAGGATGAGATACATCTTGTTGTTAATTAGTTAATATATAAATTTTAAAAATTAAAATTATTTTTTTCAAACAATCAATCAATCTAGCATATCATTTTACTTTCCCAACTACCCTCACATCCTCCCTCATTACTATATTCCCCCAAATCCTCCCTTATTACTCCACCCTCATTATTATTATATCTACATAGCTTCTTTTATTTGTTTAATTTTTAAATTCTTCTATAGAAATAAAATACTATATGTATTTATATATTACTCTATTAATCCTATAATAATTTTTTTGTTTATAATAAAATATTTATTTTTTAATTCATAACTTATATTGAATTTAGGACATATATATTGGAGTAATAACTTCTCCATTGACTCCCATTTAATCAACATCAAATTAATATAATATATTAACACATTCTCTCTATTTCCTTACTTTCAGTCTCTTACTTTTCATTCTCTCTCTCTTACTTCTCATTCTCTCTCTTTCTTTTCTTTTTAACCAATCAATGTTGCTATTGAATAATGTAACGTGTTAAAGAAAATAATGTAATAAATGTTGCTTGAAACTGTAAATATAAAGATATAATGGCAAATGATGGGCAATATAGTAATATTTTGCCTTTCCTTTTGTTACTATAATGAATTTCCTGTTGCAATTGAATCTGAAGTGGGCAGCTGAGTATTTTGATATAGCTTTTTTAAATTTTTACCGAAAACAGGTAGTATAATTTTCACATATAGAACTACTGCTGATATTTTTCTTTTGGATATAATGAAGCAAATATACCAATGCTAGTTAATCATCATAAGGCTTTAAAAGCATTATTTTTTACAAGGAACGGCGAAAACAATTTGAAAGCATGGCTATCTTTAACCATTCACGACAAAGAAATAAAGAGGAGAAATTGTAATTGAAAGACATCTAATTGACAATCAATTAATATTGTCATATAAATGCAGCAGCTCCCTGCTGGAGTAGGGAGCTTGATTTTGGTGTAAAATGTAATTTAAATTTTAGAGAAAATAATCCGCTTGCTTAATTTTTGCATAAATAATAAAGTGACTGACTTATTTTTAAACCCTAATCTTATTTGCAGTTGATATTTATCATAATATTTTTTTCTAATAAATACTGCTCTACTTGAGAATTTCTCTTTAACATTCAAATAGAGAAAGTTAGATATGTAATTAAGAATACGTTTCCTATTTGGGCTATTAAAGAACGGACTTTAAAATGAAAAAGGGTTTTTGGAGTTTTTCCATATTCTCCTAATTAATTTAATTTTTTTCCTGATTAGTAATATATTTTTTTATTGAAGAATTTTAGTCAAGTTATAAAAATTGTAATAGCCGTTCAACTGTCATGCCTGCATACTATCACCATTTTGTTAAGTATTAAAAATATTTTTAAATAATAGTTTTTATTATTAAATTGAAATAGTATAACAAGTAAAAATAATTTTTTGGAAAAAACTAATATATACCAATAGTAACAATAGAAAAATTAAAATTATTTTTCTAAGACAAAAGTAATACAAGAAAAATTCCTAAACTTGATCAGCCGAGTTGTACTAGTATTTTGGCAATTTTTCTATCAAAAAATTATACTAGTAGTATCACTGGCTTTGCTAGTCATGTTCATTCAAAATGTTCAATAGGTGATTAAATTATATAACTAGTGAAATTAACTTTTTCGAACTTAAGTTAATATCAATAATTGTTTGGGTTCCGAAATTTCGTCAATATATTAATTTCAAAAATCCAACTTTATTTTCAGAATCATACACCATAATCTTAAAGCTTACATCTTGTAGGGATACACTGCGCAAATGACAAGATACTTACTTTGCTTAAATAAAATACTCATTTTCCCAATGTCAAACCCTATTCATATCTTCAAAAGTACTCATCAATTAGTGACTCTTTTATTTCAAAAACCAAATAAATTACAATTGTATATATTCATATTTCCAGTAAATCTTTCACCAGTATAAAAAAAAAAAAAAAAAAAACATATGCAATCCTGTATATGAGTATACATCAAACACATTTCATGAAAATAAGTATTTGAAGTTACATATAAAGATCCTGAAAACTTTTGTGTTATCTCAAAAAACACCTCAAAAAATTTCATAAAGTTCTTTGCATCTTCCCAATCACAACCATCAAGCGGTCTAATTCTATTCACATTACACTCTTTCCCTTCTTCTAAAAGCAATTGACTACGACCAACATTAAAATACCTACTATACTGACCATCTTCTTCCATTCGTTCAAATGCTCTTCTACACTTTAAAACTGATTCCAACATCAAAAAAGTAGAATTCCATCTTGTATAAACATTTAAACATACTGTCCCACTAGCATTAACTTTTCAATGTTCGCACAATCCTTAAATTTGTTCAATCTAGAAAGAGAAGATCTAACAGATCTTATTGCATTTCTAAAAACTTGAATAGCAGGATCATAATCTTTCAAATCATCAGTCACAATCAAGTTTAGAATATGGGCACAACAACGCATATGCAAGTAATCACAATTCAAAATAGACTTTCCCCAATTCTGAATTTTATTTCTCAAAAAATGAACCGCGGTACCATTTAAACTTGCATTATCCACAGTGGTCGTAAAAACCCTTTCAATGCCTCATGAAATCAGACATGTTTCAACCATTTTCCCAATAGTTTCACCTCTATGATTAACAATTACCTCAAAATTCAAAATTCTTTTTTGAAGATTCCAATCATCATCAATGAAATGCACAGTTAAAACCAAGTAATTGATATTTTGAATAGATATCCACGCATCTGTAGTAAGGCAAACATGTGAGGAATTACCATTTAACAAATCTTTTAGCTTTTTCTGTTCCTCCGTATACAAACTTAACATGTCTCTAGCAATAGTAGTACGACATGGAAAAGATAACTCAGGCCTTACTACACTACAAAAATATCTAAATCCTGGTTTTCCAACATAGGAAAATGGCTGTCCATCAATTACCATTATATAAACAAGAGCCTTTCCACCCATTTCTTTTGTAAACCTAACAGATGTTAAGTTTCCACCATCATGCTCAAAACTCAAAGTTTTTTGTTTTTTGTCTACCATTTCACGAAAAGGACTCTTTACACAGTATCTTCTGAGATGATTCAATAAAGTTCAAGTTCCATTCTTACTCAGATCATATGCATATGACTTCCCACAATGTTTGCACGTAGTGCGTGCCCCAGGCTTTTTCTCCTCTGGAACATTAAATTGATCCCAAGAAATCGATGGCTTTCTCCATTTGGAATTACCTTCTTCATTCTCCCCACCCTCAACTTCATCATCTTTAATGTGTGCAAGATAATCTGGCACAGTATTGTCCTCAATATCTACTGCCATTGCCACATGTACATTGTTGTCAAGTTCCATTTTGGATAGATTCTTCATGAAAAGAGTATAAAAATCAGTAACCATTAAATAGGAGCAATTGTTGAACCCAGAAAATAAAAACTAAACAAAATTATAGACACCAAGAACAATGAAGGGAAAAAAATTACGCACCAAGAATTTGGATTTTCGATTGAATTGAATCTTATGAATGATGATGTGTGAGTGAAAGGGAGAAATTGCTTCAAACTTGACAAGTCCTAATAAAGTTATTAATGGAGGCCGACTGATTGACTTAGAGCCTGTGATTTAGCGGAACTAACGGAGGTGGCTAGCGATCGCCGAATTTAACGGAGAAACAAAAAAGAGAGGATATCATCGGGACAAGGACTTAGGAGTAGGAGAGGTGGTTAGAGAGGATGTCTTCTTGACGATTGAAGAGAAATAGAGTGGAGCTGGGAGCGTAGGCAACATCACGATGCGACGGTGGTGATTTGCAGATAAAAATTAGAAATTTAGGTATTTGTCTTTGAGATGAGAAAAAAAGAAATGAAAAGTGAAACTAAGCATCAGGGTTCCTATTTTCCAATTTAGTAAAACAAAATAATAATAATAAACTAATATACATATTACTTAATAAAATATAATATAAATCTAAAAAATTAATACATATTTACATAAAATATATGGTTCAATTAGGTTTGAACTGCGGTTTGAATTATCGCAAACCACAAATCAAACAGTTAAATCTATTTTTCAATTTTAAAAACCGTCAAATTGTAAAATATTTTTAAAACCGACCAAAAATCAAACCATTGAATAGATTGGATCGGTTTTATGGATTAGACCGAACCATGCACACCCCTACCTCGTACTATATGTCGTACACATGCAGTCTAGGTCGAGGTTGGAGGATAAAGGTTATGAAATGATATGAACGGTACCAATAGGATGGCTGTGTGCTATCCTGGGCATCTCGTCGCTAGGGAGGCAGGGCAAGGTGTACCAATGGTCAGGCTATCTCACGACAGACTGGTCGGGCCTCATAGCGCAACAAACTATCCAGTCATCTAGGCTTAAGGGTGATGCCTCGTGTAACCATTATTTTCTTATATGATTGATTGATTAATTGATGTTGAATGATATTGATTACTTATGTGCTAAATGCTACTTGAACTGTGTCATCTAAGTCTATATCTATGTATGTATATACTAGTCCGGGAAGACTCACTGGGTTTGCATAGTGCATGCTCACCCATGTTATCCCACTCTCCCTACCCTTAGGTTCTAGAGGCAAAGAAACCAGATGATGGCTTGCTAGTGCTGGACCAGAGACCTGAGCAACTGTTCTTTCTGACCGTCCTATGGCTGTTACTTATGAGTTTCTTATCCCTGTACCTGATTGTGAAAAAACGTGAAGGTTGTTTGGATTTGAATATTGTATTACTGAATTGACGATTTAGAGATTTGGATTATTGTTACTTAGTCATGGATTTATATTATATTTGGTATTTATGATAATTATGTCTTCAGATATATCGTAACCTTGAACAAGAACTTCCTATATCATATCCTTGGACATTTGTATTGAACTCTAATGGTTCCGAAGTTAGAGTTATCTTCCGCTTTTGTTTAAAAAAGTTTTTGAAAATTAGTATTTTTGTTACTTAGATGTCCTGACGAGAGTCAATGAGGCATTTAGCTGCGTCATTGATCACTTAATCATTGGTGACGCGGTTACAAGGACATCATATAAGTACTCCAACTAAATCCCGTTCATCCTAAAAAAAAGTGACTGCATACCATCACTAATTTTAAGCAACCCTTAAGGGCAAGTCCCCCTATAGCACCAACTGCAAGCACTTTCTAATCTAAATTCATGATAGCAAGTGAACAATAAATTTAAGCACTAGAGTTTAACAATTAACGTGTTTATATTAAATTGAATTTTGCAGTTCAAAACTATGCACAAACCTCCACGGTGGTTTTTTTTATCCCTATAGTTTCTGGCGAAATGCTGGAAGAGGTAGTAGTCTCCAAAAACTCAAGAAGCGTTTAATGGAGAATGGGCAAGTAGAAATAATAAAGCAAAAAACCCATTCATTATTGTAGTAAATATGTGATGCAAAAAAAAAAAAAAAGTGCAGAAAAAACTGGAGTAAAACAAGAGAGATAGGGACGTGTGAATGGAAGGAATGAAACAAGGGAGAGATGGACACTTGAAGAGAAAAACAAGTGGAAAAAAGAAAAAGTCAATAAAAAATATATGGACCATTAAAAAAAAGATACAAATTGGAGGTAAGATATAATATAGGACAACCATATAATTTGCTTTTTAAGGGTCTTATATATTTTCTTAGTCATACTTCAAATTTAAATTTAGGGTTAAAAACTTGATAAATCACTAAAACTTTTCAATCGTACACTTTTCACCACTGAACTTTTTTGTTTGGCTAATCACCCACTCATTTTTAAAAATAACATATTAATGGTCATTTTATTAATTTTTTCTGTTTATACTAACGAATTTAGGAACAAACATGACAATTCACCTGTTTATAATTTGGATAAATTACATTTTATTCCCTTAACTTTGGTTAAAATACAAAAACTCTCCTAAAATTCTTAAAATTATTTTAAAAAACCCTTACACCACCCAAACCGTTCACATCCGACCCCCTCATCAATGGAAAAGTGATGCAATCGAACGATCTCATCTAATTTAACAGATGAATAGAATGTAATAACCGTGATATAATCCCCCAGTAAAGTCTTAGTGATAGGACATCATAAGGAATCAAGCTCCACCAGAAAAAGAGCCACACGACTCTTCCTCTCCCATTAGTGAATCTGCGCAAGACCACCCCTCCCCCCCCCCCCCCCCAAAAAAATAGGACAGAAGGGAAATGTAAATTCAACTAAGGGCAGTAAGGCTATGGATCCAAACATCTACAAGAGAGATCCATTTGTCAATATTGTTGAACCTATGACGAGAAATAAGACTAAGAAGGTTGAAAAAGTTTTGAAGTTACTAATCGAGCAAGCCCAACAACAGGCTCAACCCCAACAACTCAACTTGATACCCAAGCCATTAGTTTGACAAGTTTGAAAGAAGAAGGGCTTGACGAGAAGGATTGGGCCCATCTCTTCTTTCTTCTCTTTCACACTTTTCCCACGGCTGCGAATCTATCATCCTCCTCTAGCCACGAACCCCATACCTTTGTAAACTATTATAAATTGTTCCCATGTTGAAAAAAGAAAAAAAAAAACCCTTTGCAACTATTATATTATTACCATGATAAAGTAATCTATGGTGGGAAACCGAGCATAAATCATCCAACAAACTCCATTGAGGATGGCGGCAACAATGGGGAACAAAGGCATGTTTTGCACATTCTCGTTTTGACACACCTTGAACTGTAACAAAAAGAAAATTAAATTAAATTTCAAACTACTTAATCACATAATTTATAAACAAATTGAATATAGTTTAAGACTATCATACCATCACAAGGATTATAGAACCATACATCAAAAAGTTTTCACCTGCTCTAATATACCCAATATTTACATCTCTAGCAACTCCATGAGGGGGAGGATGATACGCCACATTAACAATCAACCACAACACTGCTACAAATGAGATTTCAAGGACTATAATAATTATCAACCGCAATTCATCATCCCATTGGAAAAACACCAGTAAAATAACACAAAACCAAACTCCACAGCACAACCAATGGAGCTAACAATAAACAACAAAGTGCTGTTGAGGTGCACAATGGCATATAATACCCACAATACACAAATCAACATTGTGGTTATATATGGCCATGGTTGAAACTGGCCCAATGTTCCTGCTTAAAATGTATGAAGGATAAATAAGGGACTATTAAGCTGTGTCTTAATTTCGTCCAAAAAGGCTCCAGCCTCCGGCCTATAAATACCACACATTTGAGATTCCAAATACACACCTCAGAATCATTCTTACATTTTTGAAGAATAATTCTCCTCATTCTCTCTACAACTCTCTCAGAATTTTCTAGCCGTGGCTCTAGGCCATGAAATCTGAAATTGATTCCGTTTATGAGAACCAAGTTTGGACCTTGGTTGATCCACCAGAAGGGGTTAAACCTATAGGGTGCAAATGGGTCTTTAAGAAAAAGACTACATGGATGGTAGAGTGTCTACCTACAAAGCACGATTGGCTGAAAAAGATTTCACACAACGGCATGGTATCGACTTTGACGAAACTTTTTCACCAGTTGCTATTCTAAAGTCCATTAGGATTTTACTTACAAAAGCTGCATACTTTGATTATGAAATCTGGCAAATGGACGTTAAGACAGTGTTTCTTAACGAAAATTTCTAAGAAGAGGTGTATATGATACAACCTGAAGTTCTCATATAAAAAGACTCTAAAAAGGTTTGCAAGCTACAAAAGTCCATTTATGGACTCAAGCAAGCTTTAAGAAGTTGGAATATTCGTTTTGATGAGATAATCAAACAGTTTGGTTTTATCAAAAATAAAGAAGAACCTTGTGTATACAAAAAGATTAGTGGGAGCACTGTGGTTTTTCTCATACTATATGTAGATGACATATTGCTTATGGGAAATGACAAACATGCACTTGAATCAGTCAAGCAGTGGTTGTCCAAGAACTTCTCAATGAAGGATCTAGGAGACACAACTTATATATTAGGGATTAAGATCTATCGTGATAGATCTAAAAGGTTGTTTGGTCTTTCACAGTCAACATATATTGATAAAATGCTAAAGAGATTTAGCATGGATCAATCGAAGAAAGAGTTTCTTCCAATGACACATGGGATTCACATTTCTAAGAAAATGTGCCCTGTGACAGATGTTGACAAACATCGCATGCAAGATATTCCTTATGCTTCTGTTATAGGATCTATCATGTATGCAATGTTGTGTACAAGACCTGATGTCTCCCATGCTCTAAGTGTTACAAGCAGATACCAAGCTAATTCAGGTGATAGTCATTGGACCGCAGTCAAGAATATTCTTAAGTACTTGAGAATAACTAAAGACTTATTCTTGGTCTATGGAGGAGCTGAGCTTGAGGTCTGTGGATTTGGTGATGCGAGTTTTCAGTCTAACCAAGATGATTTCAAATCACAATCAGGTTACATATTTACTCTGAACGGTGGTGCAGTAAGTTAGAAGAGTTCTAAACAAGAAACTACTGCAGATTCTACAACGGAAGCCGAATACATTGCTGCTTCTGAAGCTGTGAAAGAGGCTGTTTGGATTAGAAAGTTCATAACTGAAATGGAAGCCGTTCCTTCAAGTGTTGATCCAATAAGACTATATTGTGACAACACCGGAGCTATTGCACAAGCGAATGAACCAAGGTCTCATCAACAATCCAAACATGTCCTTAGGCGCTATCACTTGATTAAAGAAATCATTGGTAGAAATCAAATTAGAATAGAAAAGATTCCTACAGACGAAAATGTAGCTGATCCATTGACTAAGGCCTTGTCTTAAAAGAAACATGAAAGTCATGTTGTTTCGTTTGGTCTCAAGTGCATGAGTGATTGGCGTTTGACGTTGTAGGAATATTTTGTAAATACCGCAGTATTTGTATGTTGGTTGATTTATGCAATAAATAATATGACATCTTTATCATTCGTGTTTTATACTTGTCCAAATAATAAAAGTCCTTAGAATAATGTTATTATTCTTAAATGTCCCTAATCATAGTATTAACAAAACAAGGGCATTGTTAATACGGATAGATTGGCTTGTATAGTGATACATGAGTGAATTGTTGTGAACTAGTTCACTGGACTGGTCCGCTAAGAGATTACCAAAGGGTTGTACTTTTTGAGTGCCATTGATATAATCTCTTCATGGCAGAGTATAATATATCCTTAGACTTAAGGTCATAAGAGTATTGTATGTGCCTATTATTGTGTTTTGACTATTTTTTCACATAGCTGTAAATGGTTATGCAACTGGTAGATGTTGGATACAATAAGAAGCACAAGTGTAATAGTTTATGATCAATACAAGATTCACCGCTCCTTACAGGATGAGAGTATATTCCCAGTATGGCCACTTGTTAGAATGTCAACTCTAAAGTTTGCAAACGATCAAATTTAGAAGAGTTCTAAATTTAATTTAAGAGAGTTGAATTCGATAACAAGAAAATTAGTACATAAAAGAGTTGGCACTCTTACCTTACTCTTTACTAATGGGAATAAGAGATGGTGAAAGGAATGAATACGAGAAATCTATTTCATGGACAGGTGAAGTCGATCATTTGACTTTTCCTAACTCTTGGGTGGTCATGATGCCTAGGCTAGAGGCCGCTCTTGATAAATATAAAAGAGTTAATTAGAGAATTAACGATAAATTAAAGTTGTTTAATTTATTTAATCTTAGAATCCTCACGACTAAAATTGATTTTAGTCCAAGTGGAAGTTTGTTGGTTTTGTACTAAAACCAATCTAAGATTATGTTTTTATATTTATTAGCCAAGTGTTTAGGAACCTAAAGGGTCACACACAATTGAATAATTCTTGGTTAAACTGATTGGAGATTAAATTATAAGATAATTTAATTCTCAGTGTCTACGTGTAATTATCTAAAAGTTAGATAATTAATTATAATAATAAGTTATTGATTTATTGAGTTACTGAGTTACAGAGTTATCAATTTTAATTTAAGATAAATTAAAAACTCTGTAACTAACAGAGTCGTTGGTGGCTGACACGATCAGATCGTGAGAGCTACCTTCCTGAGGTGAATTTGTTACAGATACTTTTCACACCCAACATCATTATCTCTGTCTCAATAAAAAGGCACACACACAGAGGACTCCTTACAGATTATTTTACAATCAACCTATCAAAAATTTCTCTGACTGTGAAATATATTGTGCTGACGGAGTTAGAAGGAAGTAGTCTATTTGCCTCTGTGTGTTCGCGAGAGTTCCAGGAATCATTCGTGTGGATACCTTGGAGGCTGATAGCAGCTAGATTGGGATAATCCTGTCTGTTCATCCGGAGAAGAAGCTTACCAAAAGTTTTTGGCAACCGTTGGTGATCCGGAAAGGAAGGTTAGCACAAACATCCGGTAAAAGGTAACTCATCACACTATCACGGTTCTTGGCAGGAAAATTATAAAAATTTGTTCCGCTGCAAATAGGATTTGCATCTAGTAAACTTACACTGAGAACACCATGGTGGAGATGATGGTTGGCTGATAGCGGCTGCGACAACTGGTGGCGGTGGCGGCGGGTCTTGAATGGGGAAGAAGAAGGTAAAGTAAATGGAAGGAAGTGTTTTTCATTTTTTTGGGCTGAAGTAAGAAAAACGGATGGATGGCTGAATTTTTTGGTTAATTGGGCTGCAAATATTGATTAAGTTTATTGGGCTGGAAATTTAAAAAAAGGCCATGGGCGGCCTAATTAAATGCTAAAGGCTTATTAACTAATTGGGCTTCGTTTCCCTCAAAAAAAATAATTGGGCTTCGTTTTTACTAAGTTTCTTTGGGCTGTAACTTTATTAATTTTATGGGTTGCCTACTTAGTTCATTAATGCGGCTGTTATCTTTCGGACCTTATTCGGCTTCAGTTCAGTTTTAGGCAGCAGTTGTTCAACTTGATGGGCTGCTAATTATGGGCCTTTTAATCATATGCCTTTGGCCCATTGCAGCTAAAGTTATATTTTATTTTCCTTGGCTGACTTTATGTTTGGACTAAAGCTTTCCATGCTTTATTTTTGGGCTGTCTTGTGCTTATTATTGATGGCTTGTGGTGCTGGTTTTAAGTTTTGGGCTAATGTAAATTTAACTACTGAATTGCTATTCGTCGCCCACGTTTTACTCTTTACAGTCCACTTTTTGACCTTAAATACCTATTTTACCCTTTTATTAATATATATTTCATTTTACTCTTTTATTAATATATATTTGATTTATTTATCTAATGCACGTTTCATGTTTAGACTAATATATAGACGCATTCATTTCCACGATTATACTCCAACGTCAATTGTCTTCTATTTTTTTCAAAATTTCGAAGAAGTTATGGCACCAAGAAAAACTACAGGGAGAGGTAGAGGAACAACGGGAAAATAGGTACGTGATTTTGTAGACAAGTTTTAAATTTAATTTTAATAAAAAAATATAAAAGTGAGATTAAATTCACGGATTCCGGGCAGTGCGCAACTCCCTTGCGCAGGGGCCGCCGGCTGTGCACAACTCCCTTGCGCAGGGGCCGCCGGCGTGCGCAACTCCCTTGCGCAAGGGCCGCCGACCGTGCGCAACTCCCTTGCGCAGGGGCCGCCACCGTGCGCAGGGTGGTTGCGCAGGCCGGCGGCCTCTGCGCAAATTGGTTGTGCATAGCCTTTAATTTTGTTTGTGGCTATTTTTACCGTCGCTCAAGTTCGTATATTATTTTGGGTTTATAATTTAATATTTTGTTTACATGGGACGTTTGATGTTCTTTCTCATTACTTGTGTTTTGATTAGTGTAAGTAGTAAGTTTGAAATAGAAAATAGTGTTCACTGCTTCAAACTTTAGCTAATTTTTGGGTTCTTTACTCCCAATCTGCTATGGTTTCTCGTTTCGATATTGGATATGAATATAAGTGGGAGTTAAGAGATGGTATAAAGGGGAAAAGGAACTAATTTTTTTTTTTTTTGCCTGAAAAGTGAAAATTCATTGAGCAAAAAATATTCCTCTGTAATGGGAAAACCCCCACCAGGGAAACATGGTTAAATCCTGCTTCTGTTATCAAGTATTGATTTCATCTCATTAAAGTACATTGAAATCCCATTGAAGACATTAAAGTACTGATTTCATCTCAAAGTGGCCCTCCAACTCCAAAATCATGCCTGATTATCCACCCTTTACTTGTTCCCAGAATGATGACATCATTCCCTGCAGCCATTTGTTCTTTCTAAGAAATTAGAAAGAACAAAAAGAAAATATGGAGTGTGAATAGAATTTAAGCAGAATAATCCAAATGGTAAGATAACTTGAAGTTATTAATAAAGCTTCAGAAAAAAGCAAATAGAATGTCCACTTAACAAAATTTGTTATAGTTAAAGCATTTGAAAGCTGATTTATTGTGGCAGTCAACCTAATTAGAGTGTCAAAGTGAGAAGCTTCATGAAGAATTTAAGAAATATAGCTAAAAGTTGTCTAGTAATGCTTTGACATCAATCTATTGCAAGCTGTCTTTTGGGAAGTTTATACTTAGTGGTCTGACTTCTTGAGGGAAGTGTGCTGTAGCATCTTATTGAAATTTCTATGGGAGATTTTTGTTTATTATGTTATTAGATTCTAATTGAGCTATCCCAATGAGTGCTTATGGTCTCTCAACTGGAATGGAATCTGGCATACTACTGGTTATTTGTTCAATGTTAGCAGCATCCTAAAAAATCCCCCCCTCCAAGTTCTGATTTAGTTTATAGGATGCAGGACATCAGAAATGGGCACACTCATTAAAGAAAGAAGAAAGGTTTTAGTTTCAATCAACCCTTTTAGCATAAATGATAGTTCCACCGCAAAGGCGATTTTGAAATCCAAAGAGCAAGAGGATTATTTGGGACCAGGTAGCTATGCTTAGTTATGGAGAGACAAGACAGGAAGGAGCCAGTTTTTCTATTATTGTCTATGTGGCCTTAACTTAAAGGACCACATGTTAAGGATTTTATTAACATGTGGATTTCATTGAAAGTTTTTTATTAATTTTAATTTTGTGTAATATTAGTCCATAATATTTGACAAACAATTCTCTAATGCACAGAACCCTCACGAACGCAAACTTCCCGCCTCTGATAGAAGGGGATATGATTCAAATAGGACTTCAAAGATTGCATAGAATAACAATGAGTTTGAGATTTGTGATAATGAGTTGCAAAGGTCATATTTGCATGAGGGAGTTGAAGATAGTGATTGTAGACCAAGTGATTCCGAAGAGACTGATTCTGAGGAGATTGATTCTGAGGGACCACAACAAGAAGCAGATGGACGTTTTCTTGCTAGTTCATCTTCAGGTACACAAGTTATTAGCTTTACTTTATTGAAATTTTGACGAAATTATTTATTTTGCCTCTATTTGGGATTGGTTTATAGTAAAGACTCATTATATTATATTAGTATTATCATGCATAGTAGGAAAAAAGTTTAGTTCTAATTATATATTTCTGTAAATTTATTATAAATTTAGGGAGTACTAAACGACCTCGTACTGAGAATGATGCGTGGATGGTTAAGAAGAAAGTGATTGGGGGACCTATCGATGGTTCAGTGATTCCTAGTTTCTTGGGTCATGTAGCATCTACTTACATGGAGGGTAAGTATCGGAAATCTATTAAGTGCCATAATAGAGCAGGAGTGATAGATAAATTGTGACAGTGGTATACGAAGATGCCAAATGAGGCGCAGGATATGCTTATTGAGACTGGTTTGGAGCACCTCCAGTTTAGCATGTTCCGTCACCTGGATGTTCCACTGATTAGTGCATTTGTTGAGCGATGGCAGCCAGATACTAATACTTTTCACATGCCACTCGGTGAGATGACTATAATGCTGCACGATGTTTGGTATATTCTGCGCATTCCTATTGATGGAGAGATGGTTAACAAAACGTTGGATTCACAGGCATTAATGGCTCTCTGCAAGGAACTACTGCATTTGCCTCTGACATCGGATTTAATGAAAGACTACTGGGAACTTGGGCGTATTTCGTCAGATGCTGTCATTGAGCTTTACAAAAAAAATTCTAGGACAGCCGCGGATCAGGCGAAGGCATGGCTATGGGTGCTCTTAGGTTGCACATTGTTTACTGACAAGAGTTCCAGTAGGTTCATACCAACGACTCTGCATGAGATTAGGAAAGGGTTGGCTAAAGTTCAAGGGTACTCGTGGGGATCCGCTACACTAGCAAATCTATATCGTCATTTAGGAAAGGCTACCAGAGGAAATTGTGGGGGCATTACAGGTTGTCTAACCCTGCTACAGGGCTGGATATACGAGTACTTCCCTATATTCCGGCCTCACAGAGATTCAATGCTCCAAGATCCTGATCTTCCTCGCTCCAGGGGGTGGATGTCTGCCATGCCAGACTGTTCTGAGACACGGTTGAAGGTCTTCTGTGCACGTCTGGACACAATTACTCCAGAGGAGGTACATATTATTTTTAATTGAGAAAAGGGAATATATATATTTTAGTTATATCAATGTCAATATTTTTGATTGATTGTTTTATGTGCACTTGCACAGGTAACGTGGTTGCCCTTCGGTCCTGATTCGGTTTCTGCTGTCCCTAGAACTATTTATAGCGGGCTTATTGTTTGTCGAGATATTGTTGAGCCTTATTGTCCTGCCAGAGTGCTTCGACAAATTGGATACATGCAGTCTATCCCACCCAAGATTACAAGGCAAAGCTGTCCGAGCATGGTCCGTGAGATCGTACAAGGTAAAGCATGAAGTAATTCCTGCTATTGATGCTTGGGAGAGCTTTCCTGAAATGCACATGATTAATCTTGGGTTATACAAACCTACTTCATAGTATCCGGGATCGTGTCATATAGGGTATATAGAGTGGTACACATCTAATTCACGCCCTTATCTTTTGCGCGTGTCAGTTGCTGAATCTTGTCGACCTCCTTCTCGCAGTAACAGTGAATATGTAAGTAGTCTATTTTTTTTTTATTTTTTTCATAATGAATCACATTAACTATAATAGTATCATATTTACGAAGTAATTATTTTTACGTTACTTAAATATTTCAGTGGGTTAGTCGCTATCAGAGAGTTAGCGAGAGTATGCTACAAAATTTAAGGGATGTCAACCATATCCGTGCAAATGAGCATGCATCAGCATTGGATGAGATCATGGATCAGTGGAAGGTAGCCAGTTGAGCCACCATCTATTTGCTCTTACTTTGATTTGAATAATAATTACCATGGAATATTTTATGAGTTGACATTTTATTTTATAAGTTTTTGTTTGGGATTAAAACTAAAAACACAACAATTTGAATTGTTTTCCTGCCATTATGCTTTTCGTTATTTATGTTGTTTTTCTCTCTCTCTCTCTCTCTCTCTCTCTCTTTTACAAGAAAATAAAATGGGGGCCTGTTAATAATGCAGTTTCAACAAATTCTGAATCACAAGTACAATAAAATTGCATAAAAAATGCTCCAGTAATTCTTACCTTAAACGTAAAGTGAGACAGATAATCATCCTTAATGAAAACCGACATTGAAAAGGCTCTGCTAATCGTTGTCCAAAGTTGACATCTGATGATTTTGCTGCAATTTTTAACAAGGACCAAAAAGAGAAAAAAGATTAAATTGTGAAAGAATTCTTTTTACGTACAGAGAGGCTAAAGGTTTTAATAGTATGATGGAGAATTGGGTGAGCTACGCGCAAGAATTTGGTGAGCTGTGTGCACGAGATTCAAATAATAGTATGATGGAGAAGAAAAGTATAGTGTCCATTTGAAAAAAAATAATACTAATATTAACAATACAATAATACTAAACTTAACAAATTGCAATAATAATATGAAAAATAGAGTGCAATACAAAGTGAAATTAACGACCATGGCGAGTAGCCACCCCATTATCCCATAACCCTCTCCTAAATCGATAACGTCCATACCAGTTGGCAACACTAGCATCCCGATACTCATTCCAATATGGATGCATAGGTGGGACTGCAAAATTTTCAGATAAATCTAGACGTATATAGTGCTCATATGACCCTAAATGAGCTATAACAATCTCCCTAGATGGTCGTACTGCAGCCCCACGTGCACGTAGTGGTAATACAGTATAACAACCCATTAAAGTTGGATAAAAAAAAATAACTGCTGTATTGACCCATGTGGCAATAGGAAGCAAGTCCTCTGCAGTAATCATCCAGTGTTCGGGCCCACAACCTCCTCCATCCCATTCTATACGCCGAATTGCACGATCAATTACACCATTATCTTCTGAAGATGTGGCATATATAGGGTGGTACAAATCTCTATGAAGGGCAAGTTCACCAGCAATAGCAGTTCTTACCATAGGCCACTGATCTTCATTTCCAAAAACATAATCCGCCACTACACGAAATCCGCAATTACCATCTGATCTCACATCAGTGTAGCATGGGGCGAAAGGAAAAAGTATATCTGGAATATATTTTTCATACTTGGACTTACGAACATGCACTCCACGCATATCTGAAATATTTATTTATAACATTTAAATATATTGAATGCTTAATGATCATAACTATAAATTAATAATAATATAAATATCCATATTCCTTACTGTTAGTGTTGGCATTATTCTTATATGGAGAAGAGTCACTATCGTCGGATCGACCACGGCCACTTTCAATCCCACGACCACGACCACGATCATGAGCCCTTTCCCTCTCGCTATATTCCCACCCACTTGGATCGCGCCTCGTGGATGAATTATTTTTGGGTCGACCTCTATTTGTGTCCTTCACAGTCGGTTCACATGTACCTCTATCCTCAGGGTAAATTGTGTTGTGAATCATCAAATTCACTTTTCTCACAGTGGCAGGATCACTTGCCTCCACCGCACCAGTAAGTCTCTGGAAAAGCCTGTGTTTTTGAAACATGTTAATAATCCCAACACAATGTGAATGAATTAACAGAACCTATAAAATAGGCATATAGTTCACCCACGATTTTTTATTTAATATGATGATAATTAATACTAAAAAAACAACTTTAATTAGCTTGACAATGATTACAATACCTGTGATCTTCAGACATGTAATTGGAACCCGCAAAAAAGGAATCCTGGCCAACCTCAAGTGTCCGCCAAAATTTGTGTACAGATTCTACACTAATAAGGGATTCAGTATCATGAGCTTTCTTAAGCTCACATGCACATGGAATCTGATGTGTGTTTCTTAACACACAACCACATCTCTCATACACTTCACAACCCAAATCACTCATTCGTTTTAACTCTCCCCACAGTAAGAGCAAACAATAATGTGAGACATGATACTTCAAGAGTTCAAATGGAAATCCTGAGCACAAATTGGATCGAGTGCCTCTTGACATCTCAAGCTCCGCTCTTAGAAAGAAATAAAAATAACATCACCATATATTTAATATATGTAATGAAAGTATACAACATTTATATACTACTAAAAATTAATACTAATATTTAATTACGTACCTGATATGAGTATGTTGATCATCAAGGTGTTTGTCGATCTTTGTCCATACTGTATCTAGGGAACCAGTAGACGTGCTAAGCCATTGTTTTACCGCAGCGTGTGCACTCTCCACTCTACATGTTGTAGTGTTACCAAAATGGAGAATTTTGTTCGTCCATGCACAAGCAAACTTTTCTTTGTGCACCAACCATGTATCTTCAATGTAAGAAACTACGTGGGGGCAAATGATAGATAACTACCTCTCATATTCTCCACTGCTGCTTCAAATAATTCCACAGTCGGAGCCTCAACTATCTTTTTGAAATGACCACTCTTGAAATTTTTTGCCCAATTCCAATCCTTTCCAAACAGTTTGTACACCTTGTTTTCCACATCCTTGTTTATGTGCCAGGTGCACAACAAGTGAGCAGACTTTGGGAAATGCACTTTGATTGGTTTCAATAATCCTATTTCCCTATCAGTAACAATCGCAGCAGGTTCAAGCCCATTGTCATACAACCCTCGCAACTGTTGTAACACCCAATTGTAACTCTTTTCTGTTTCATCCTTCATTATAGCATATCCAACAAGGAAATTCATATTGCATGGAGTCATGCCAACAATTTGAAATAAAGGCATTCTGTACTTATTAGTCTTGTATGTGGAGTCCATGCCAATGAATAAGTGGTAAGCACGGAGCAACTCCAGTGAATCTGGTCGAGCCATGAACACATGTGTAAGCTCTTTTGTATTTATATCCTCCAGCAACTCAAGCACATATTTATTTTTCATAGCTACATGCAAGAATTGAGAGGTGACATCTCTACCTTCCCTTCCCTTTGCTCGCAATTTAGACCTATGGTTGTATATTTGTTTCTTAGTAACATTGTCCTCCGGAAACTTTTGTTTCAAAGCAGTGAAAATAGCCATAGGCTTTGCCTGGGCCTCTGTCATTTCCTGGACAATTTGTTTCGATCCAGATATGAGCGTACTAAGCTGTCTGTGTCCCTCTGCATAAAAAATCAGTGCATGATTATGCATACCTTTTGGCGCACCCTTATACGTTCGAATACTCCAAGTTTTTACACTTTTGATTGCCTAACTGATATCTGGAATTTACAACCGCAAAATTTAGTCTTTGTGTTCTTCCTCACAATAGTATTTGGAGATTTATCATCTCGTCTATCGGGAATCCCCCTTGAACATGCCAAGAATTTTACCGTCCCTTTTTGTTTGTGGGTTGAAATACAAAGCTCGAACCTAAGTGCAATTGCTAATGTTTTTGCCCACTCAATGGCTTCATCATCAGTCTGGAATACATTACTAGTTGCAAAATTGTAACTATAATCCACTCCGTCCCCCACTTCATTAAAATCTTCTAATGAAGCCTGCACAACAAAGTTTGTTCAATACTAGATAA
Source organism: Knoxia roxburghii (assembly GCA_030378225.1). Taxonomy (NCBI): domain Eukaryota; kingdom Viridiplantae; phylum Streptophyta; class Magnoliopsida; order Gentianales; family Rubiaceae; genus Knoxia; species Knoxia roxburghii. Next base: position 33,201,804 of record CM059420.1, on the reverse strand, counting down.
TGAATATCAAAACCTAATCAAATAAACTAATCAATTAATTAAATATTTATAATAATTAATAATAATATAGAAAATACGAGCAGGACGATTGCGCACGAAAATAGTTTATGCGCATGGTGATTACGCACGAAATTAGTTCGTGCACAATGATCTTGCGCACGAACTTATCTTCTCCAAGTTATCTACTTGTGCTGGTGCATCAGGATTAGTAGTTTGTCGTCTAAACTCTTCTAGTACTATCTTACTCTTGGGCTTGTGGTCTAAGACATAGTCCTCTTCTAAAAATCTAGCGTTGGTACTTACCACCACCTTCTGATCTTTAGGACTATAGAATAGACCACCTTTCGTTCCCCTAGGATATCCTACAAACAGCATTAATTCTGTTCTTACATCTAACTTAGCCGTATTTGCCTTAAGCACATGTGCTGGGCAGCCCAAAATTCTGAGATGTCTTAGACTGGGTTTCCGCCCGTTCCACAACTCTACTGGGGTTGAAGGCACAGTTTTAGATGGTACAAGATTAAGAATATACATTGCCGTTTCCAAGGCATATCCCCAGAACGAACTTGGCAAATCACTATAGCTCATCATGGACCTAACCATTTCCATAAGAGTTCGGTTCCTCCTTTCTGCTACACCATTCTGCTGTGGCATGCCAGGTGCAGACAACTGAGACTGAATTCCTACCTCAGTGAGGTAATCTCAAAATTCATGGGACAGGTACTCCCCACCACGATCTGAACGCAGTGTCTTGATACTCTTACCATGATGCTTCTTCACATCTGCCCGAAACTCTTTGAACTTGCCAAAACATTCAGACTTGTGGTGCATTAGGTAAATGTATCCGTACCTAGAGTAGTCATCCGTGAACGTCACGAAATACTCATATCCCCCTCATGCCTGGACCGTCATAGGTCCACACAAGTCAGAATGAATCAACTCTAATACTTCTTTAGCTCTATCACCTTTTGCCTTAAAAGGTCTCTTGGTCATCTTACCCTCAAAGCAAGATTCACAGGTTGCATAACTGTCAATATCTAATGAACCCAAAGGTCCATCATTGACCAACCTCTGAATCCTACTAAGGTTTATATGACCTAGCCTTAGATGCCAAAGATAGGTTTGATTCATTTCAGAAGGTCTCTTCCTCTTATTAATGTTAGATTCTGAGCTATCTATCTCTATGTTTTGCGCAACAGGGGAGTTAGAGTTAACCACAAACAAATTGTCCGCCAATGAACCAGAACAAATAAGTTTTCCATTTCTTCTAATAACAACACAGTCATCAGAAAAAATAAACTTATACCCGTTCTTTAAGAGTTTAGAAACCGAAATCAAGTTATTTCTAAAACTCGGTACATAAAGACAATTAACTAACTCTAAACTAGAATTTTCGAAATTCAACTTAACTACTCCCACTGCTTCCACTGACACTCTTGTAGTGTCGCCCAAGTAGATATCCAATTCACCTTCTCTAAGCTTCTGGGTTACTTGGAACCCTTGCAAAGAATTACAAACATGGTCAGTGGCACCTGAATCCACACACCAAGTATCTGTGGGAATCGCTGCTAAACATGTCTCAGTAATTAAGGCATAATTTATTGTACTTATATGCTTTGGACAATCCGCTTTCCAATGTCCCGTCTTATTGCACTTAAAGCACTTGTCTTTCGACTTTTTCTTTGCAATATCTGGCTTAGGCACAATTTGTGCCTTTTTAGCTACTCCCTGGAGCTTTCTCTTCTTCTTTCCAGCCTCAGGCTCAGAAGAAGATTCTAAATCTTCGACTGTGACTAAAGCTCGCTTCTTCTCTTGAAGAAGACTTTTAGCCGCCATCAACTCTGCCAAGAGCTCGGATGAACTCCACAACATCTTACTTATGTTGTAGTTCAACCGAATCCGCTCATAGCTTTGAGGCGCCATCAACTCTGCCAAGAGCTCGGATGAACTCCACAACATCTTACTTATGTTGTAGTTCAACCGAATCCGCTCATAGTTTTGAGGCAAGCTCTGGAGGACAATATCAGCTTTGGTTTCACCAATGATTTCGCCTCCCACTACCTCAACCTTGTTGATGTTACTAATCATGTCAATGACACGATCTCTCACAGGAGTGCTCTCAACCTTAAGGACAATGTCCAAGTTACGACTTCCATCGACATTATTAGTTCCAGTTAAATTGTTGTTTTTCAAAATAGCAGCTAAAGGATTGAATGCCATATCGATTTAAACTGGAAAGTAAACAAACAGTGTTTCAGTTATATATGCTAGAATTTTCGAAAACATGAAAATTCAATTTAATTATTGATTTCCCTCAAAACAATAATATTAATCCACCAACATCTCATCCACCGGGATTCTCGCAAGCCACGCAGTGTGGACGTTTACGCTAACCCACATTCGTTTGAGAAGAACCAAGTTCATTAACTACACTATCTGACCAACGATCTTTTGATCAATGTAGCTAATAGTCGGTGCTTTCAACCGTACAAGTAAGCAGCGTAACCTCGCGGGAGGAATACTACAGATCGTACACTAAGTGTATGCCATTACGTGACTTCTGAGTTTGTTACCTCAGGATAGTGCGCCTCAGATGGAGAGGGTGTCGCATTTCTCCTAGTTAAACTCGCTCTAGTCATCTTACTCAGAAGCTCATAGTCTAGCGATCTCGGGGCTGGAACATCCGAATGGAGGAAGGCCCTGATGCCAACGCGCAAGCCCACCCACATCGCATATGAACCCGTAATGGTGGCCATGGGAATATAACACAACCCGCTCCCACTTAGATTTCCAAATTGAGGGTTTTTCTGGTTTTAACATGCAATTAACTAACCTAAGTTATGTGCAACCATAAAACCAGACATGCTTTAATTCATGCATCTAAAATATAGCATAAAAATTAAAACAATAAATACGGGAAATAAATACGTAAAATAAATTTCCCGACTATTATGGTTTTAATTGCTTCCATCCTTTGCCTTGATCTCGTGTCCCGTCACGTCACTCGATGGAGAGAGTCTTGAACCTCAAAAAATGAAAACTGGAGGAAAAACAGGCCAAAAACAGCCCTAACGGCCCGAACGGGACGCCCGGGCCGGCCGTGCTGCGCACTCGAGGCCCACTGCACGCACGGTCGTGCACGCGCGGCCCGCGCCCGGTAGCAGCGCGCAGTAGCTGCTGCATGCAGCGACTGCTGCTGCTGCCTACTGCTGCATGCAGCCCAATTTCTTATGACTGCTGTGATTTTTCTACCAGCAATCGTTGCCGGCGTCGCCTCATGCCGCCAACTCCTCCTTCGCTTTTTCCTACGCTATTTGGTCTTCTTGCAATTCGTTCTGGGTTTTCCTGGGTTTCTTCAAATTCATGATAACCCAAAACCCACGAATCCAAGTCGTCCACCATAACGCATTCGATTACATAAAAAACAATTTTCCTACTACAAGGCATTCTAGGAAAATTAAATAATCGAAATTATATAGAAAAAATACTACTACAGATTTGATCTAATCCTACACGGCTTCCAGCATGTGGTTATACTATTACAAACATTCATAATAAAATTAAATCCGGACATGTCCCGGAGTTTAATTAAAACCCATACAAACGTAACCATAATAGTCGGGATTCTAAACCACCTGCAAATAAAACCATGTAATAAATCGAACAAGCACATAACCCCCTAACCCAGGCTCTGATACCAATGGAAAGAATATTGGTAGGATCTGGGTTTGCACTTGCTCGATTTACCACGCAACAAAAATTTCTATTAAAGCGGAATCTTAGAAAAGTACCTTTGAAGCGTGCACCTGGTGATTCTCTTGTATGCCTCAAGACTATAACTTCACGTTGTGTGGGCAACGAACTAGAAGTTAATTGATCAGCTATCACCACAACTCTGTTGGAGTAGAATACATAAGCTATGCTTGTATTGTACAGTTTCCCAGTTTAATATATCGATTTGTGTTTCAGTCATATCTTGTTGTGCATTAATCGTCCATTTATATTATGTAAGTAGATGATGAGGTGTCTGGTGCGACACAGTAGATCTCATCATTGGTTGAAAGACATAATATATAAATGAGGTTCGTAACCGAGACAGCTTTGGACAAACTGTCAGTCTAGGTTATTATGTGATTCAGATAATTAGTTTGTCTAAACTAATTGAATCATATAGATATGCCCGGGGCATATTGAACTTGACTCTTAGGAATGATTTGTCTTGTACTGATTTAATGGACAAATCAATCCTTGTATTCTATCTCTAAATCCCTAGACTCGAGCGGGCATAAGGATTAGACATAGTGTACTTTGATCTGCCAAAGGGTGAGGTCAATTGTGGCCAATAATCTCGGTAGGTTGGGTGCGCGTGTTTAGTTACTTGGTGTGCTGCTTGTCGAAAGGAAACCATGTACCGGTGCGTCCGGGGTGATGGTGCTCCCGAGATGAGCTCGAAATGTTTATTATACTAAACCCGGCCGGTGGACTTATGTCCGGTATAGTAAAAAGGTCGAGTGGTACTAGTCTCGGAATATTAAGAAGTTGATGAATTAATTTATCAGTAAATTAATGAATTAACGAGCACTATATCTTTGATGTGGGGAGATTATGAATATAATTTAATTAAGTTATTCCGGAAGCAATTCTGGTGTAGGGTGGTAGTGCCATAATTAATCCGTTAGTGGTACGATTAATTATGTACTGGGTTGTTGACAAAGGTAGATTTAATTAATTGAGAAATTAATTAATCCTTATGTCAGTTGGTTGTGAATCATCCCAGGAACTGGATTGGGATAAGTGAATCCCTGTGACAATTGGGAGTGATTCATCCCAGGAACTGGATTGGGATAAGTGAATCCCTGTGACAGTTGGGAGTGTATCAGTCCAGGAACAGGATTGAAGGAAACAGAATCTGTATCAGTCCAGAAACAGGATTGAAGGAAAACAGAAACCCAGTAGGAAGACCAATCCTAAACCAACTTGGAGTCTCTCTTGTAACTCTATAAATAGACAAGGGATCAGTCATTCAAATTAACACAATTACACAATTAATCCACATGATTTCTAGAGAGAGAAAATTCTAGAGAGAGAAAACGTTTCTCTCTCCAAGTCGAATTTTCAAGAAAGTGTGCAGCTGGTTTTTGGGTTTCTAGTGGCTGAAATTTTGGCCTTGGATTATACCAGCTGCGCGTAGCTTTTTCTCTCTGCGGGCGGTGCGTTTATAGTACGTGCCAGGTGCTGCGGGGCTAGAGTTTTCTAGCAGGTGGATTGTGGTGAGTAGCTGATCAATTGACTTCTAGTTCGTTGCCCACACAACGTGAAGTCATAGTCTTGAGGCATACAAGAGAATCACCAAGTGCACGCGTCAAAGGTACTTTTCTAAGATTTCGCTTTAATAGAAATTTTTGTTGCGTGGTAAATCGAGCAAGTGCAAACCCAGATCCTACCAAAATCTTTCAAACTCCACGTGCCAGAAAAATCCAGCACCTCCGTACCTAGCACGTACTGCAAACGCACTGCCCGAAGAGAGAGAAAGCAACACGCGGGGCTAGCAAAATAAGGCCAAAATTTCGGCCAAATAAACCAAGAGGCCAGCCGCAATTTTGCTTAAGAAAATTCGACTTGGAGAGAGAAAATTTTCTCTCTCTAGAAATCTTGTGGATTAATTGTTGAATTGTCTTTCTTGAATAACTGATCCTTTGTCTATTTATAGAGTTACAAGAGAGACTCCAAGTTGGTTTAGGATTGGTCTTCCTAATGGGTTTAGGTAATGAATTAGTTTCCAAATCCAATTAGGCAATCAATCTGATAGGATAACCAAATCCTACTGGATTCCTAATCTCTAGGATTTCCTAATTCCAATTGAAACTTAAGACTTAATTAATTAATTAATTAAATAATTCCACTTTGTTAATTACTTAATTAACCCTTAGGAATTAATTAAATAATTCCACTTTGTTAATTACTGAATTAACCCTTAGGAATAATTAACCAATTAATTAATTAAATCTACCTATTCAATTAACCCATTACAAAATTAATCGTACCACTAACGGATTAATTTTGGCACTACCATCCTACACCAGAATTGCTTCCGGAACAACTTAATTAAATTATATTCATTAATCTCCCCACATCAAAGATATAGTGCTCGTTAATTAAAATTAATTTACTGATAAATTAATTAATTAACTTCTTTAATTCCGAGACTAGTACCACTCGACCTTTTTACTATACCGGACATAAGTCCATCGGCCGGGTTTAGTATAATTAACATTTCGAGCTCATCTCGGGAGCACCATCACCCCGGACGCACCGGTACATGGTTTCCTTTCGACAAGCAACAGCACACCAAGTAACTAAACACGCGCACCCAACCCACCGAGACTATTGGCCACATTTGACCTCACCCATTGGCAGATCAAAGTACACTATGTCTAATCCTCATGCCCACTCGAGTCTAGGGATTTAGAGATAGAATACAAGGATCTATTTGTCTATTAAATCAGTACAAGACAAATCATTCCTAAGAGTCAAGTTCAACATGCCCCGGGCATATCTATATGATTCAATTAGTTTAGACAAACTAATTATCTGAATCACATAATAACCTAGACCGACAGTTTGTCCAAAACTGTCTCGGTTACGAACCTCATTTATATATTATGTCTTTCAACCAATGATGAGATCTACTGTGTCACACCAGACACCTCATCATCTACTTACATAATATAAATGGACATACATATCCACAACAAAATATAACTAAAACATAAATCGATATATTAATCTGGGAAACTGTACAATACAAGCATAGTATATGTATTCTACTCCAACATGGCAATCATCCCATTCATCATCCAAATCAAAGCCTCCACATAAGCCTTCAGACAAACAAACATCTGTCGGATTTCTCTAAAGTTAGAAGGATCACAACATTTGGTATCAGAGCCAAAGTGTTGCTGTTAAAGGTTAGAGTTGTTGTAACACCTTGTGGAAGGAAGGATCCTTCTCCTTCTCCAAGTTGTTACGATCAACATTATGAAATCAGATAGGTTAAAGAAATCGGTTCTATAGCCGAATTTTCTCCCCTTTGAATCCGAGAAATTCTTTTGTTTTAATTTGGTTCATATTGTTCATTTTAATTCTTGTTCTTAATTTTTGTCATGATTTTCTTATTCATAATTTTATTTTTTGTTCATTTGATCTTAATTTTTTGTTCAACATTTTATTTTTGTGTTATTTGAATTTTTTTAATCTTTGTTTTTCCTATAATCTACACACCTTGATAAGCATGAAAACTGAATTTGGCATGTAAATTTCATTTGTTAAGAGAAGAATAAAATCGGTAATATAATTGTGCAAATCTAATTTTGTATATAAATATGAAATTTTTAGTAGAAATTAATTTTCCTTTTTTTTTTTTGTGATTATCCATTTTTCCTTTTTTGTGTGATTATCTTGCCATGCATACCTAGTTTACTCAAAGAGTTAAACATTGAAAAGGAATCTTTGGCATTAAGTCACTCAAGTATAACTAGAAGTTGTTAATTGGTGATTTCTTTCCAAGTTAATGCAAAATTGAGAAATCTTGTTCTATTGCCCAATTCAATGATTGTGCTAAACCTATAAAACTCCATAGATGTGGTTTGTCTTACTTGAATAATTTGTGAATAATTTCTTTTTGTGTTTCCAACTAACTTATCTTTTGGTTTTGATCTAGGTTGGCTTATGCCGCCTATGATAGGGTAAGAAGTGCAAAAAAAAAAAAAAAAAAAAAAAGAGCAACAAAAGTGTTTTTGCCAAAGGCAACAAAGAGAAAATATTTCAAATTTGGAACAAATGTGTCAAAATCAAGAAGAAGAAAAAAAGCACAAAATCTTGTGCCTAGTACAAAAAAATAAGGTTTAAATCTATTTTTGGTCCCTCATAATAGGAGTTATTTCAATTTTGGTCCCCTTTTTGTTTTAATCACCAATATTAGTCTCATTTAATTTTTTTTTCTATTTTTGGTCCTTTTAGATGGAAATACCCTTTGACTAACCCTAGCCGCTGTCGTTGCCCCTTTCCTCTCTCCCCACCGCTCTTGTCGGCGTTTGTTTCCCGGCTTCTCTCCAGTGTCTTCTCTGACACCGTTCTCTCCGTGCTGATCTCCTCTCTTGGTGGCCAGAACCTTTCTGGCCCCGATCAAAGCGAGATCTGACTTCGAAAATGCAAACCCAATTTGCTAAAAGCTTGATTAGAAAAAGGAGATGCGGCTCGATTTGATTCCCAGTGTTGAGCGACGACCAATCCCAGTCGAGAATGAAGCACGGACCGATGAAGGTTGTAGCAATGACGTTTCACCATTGCTTCGATCGACACAAGGATCAGATCCAGTGTTACTGCAACGGAGAAAACAAAGAACACGTTTTTCCTGCAACCGCATTTTTTTAACGAACGAAGAATAGCCCAGATCTAACGATTTTTCAACCAAAATAAGAGTTTTTGAAAACCAAAACAATTCCGGTTAAGATGCCCCAAAATTCAGTAAGAAAACCAAGAAAAAATGGATTTAAAAATCTTTGAAATGCTAGAATCTCTTTGCCGGCGAAAATTTTGGCCAGATCCCAACACGTTTTTTCGGCCGTCTTCAACAGACGATGAGGTGGCAGCGGCGGCGAGGTAGTGGGATGGTGGTGGGGCTGCGGCGACGACGAGGGTTAATAAAAGGGTATTTTCATCAAAAATGACCAAAATGGAAAAAAATTAACTGGACTAGTATTGGTGACTAAAATAAAAGGGAGACCAAAACTAGAATAACCTCTATTATGAGGGACCAAAAATGGATTTAAGCCATAAAAAAAAAAAAAATTTGTTTTGTGCAAGTGTTAAAAACAAAACCCTTAGGTGAAAGTATAAGTCTACAAAACTTATACCTTTACTAAAGGAGAAGTGTTTTGAGACACTTAGAGAGTTGTTCATTTGGTTTTCAACATTAGGCGTCATTCTAGTAAAGAGGAAATAGTGGAAATAGCCAAGAGTCTTCGAGTCTTGTGTGATATAACTTGTTTTATCCTAAATGCATATTGATAACCAAAAAGCAACCTAAAGGAGTACCAAAAGGGGCTTAAGTCCAAAGTTTCCTAAAAAACACTTAGGGTGTAAAAATTGGCACACTATCACACAAGCACTTGCATACTTGTGTGACCAACATTTTCTTACTCCTTTCCTTTCTCTAATTTGTAATTTTCGTAAATTTGCAATTTGTGACTTAAAAAAAAAAGAAATTCTGAATTTTTTTTGCTTTTGAATTTTGTAATTGAACTAACCCTTAAGGGATAAATCTTCTTTCTAACCAAATTTTTTTGTTTCCTTGATAGCAATGGATTCTAATGAGCAAGAAAGGATTCTAGGGTCAGAGAAAGAATTAAAGGGTATGATAGCAAGTTTGCTCACATTCGAGCCCAGCTAGACCACTTGAGGAACCAAAGACAAGAAGACCATACCCCAAGAATCCCGACATCCAATGAGCATCATTCTCTTGCTAAGTCTTACAAAACAAAGGTACACTTCTCTAACCCTAGTAGGTCCTTGAATTCTTTTCAATCTGGTGCTGATACTACTAACAAGCTTCTCACGAAGCAAGTTTTTTGTGGTAATTGTTTAGGCAAAGGATATACCCAAATCCATTTCCCAAACAAAGGATCAAGAGTTGCACTAGGTGAAGACATATATATTGACAGGATAGCAAGTGACGAAGAATGGGAAAAGGAAGACAATCTTCACATAAGCTAGAAGAGATACATTCTCCTCATAGTGTATGACTCACCTCATTGTCCACGCACCAATATTCAAGAAATGAGGTAAAACCTTCCACTTGTGATGAAATTAAAAGAGTACTTAACTCGCAAAGCAAGTTAGAAGAAGATGTTGAGTAAAGAACTAATACTTTTCATGCAAAAGGTAAAGTGGGTAAGGCAATTTGTTTGATTAATATTGATAGTGGTAGTTGGACAAACATTTCTTCTAATTACATTGTAGATAATTTGAATCTTGCTACTTTTCCTCACCCCAAACCCTACACTTTGATATGACTCAACAAATTAGGTGAAGTTGTTATTAAAAGACAATGTAAGTTGTCATTCTCTATAGTTAGATACCAAGGAGAAGTGACATGTGATGTAGCTCCCATGGATATTGCACACATTATCCTAGGCCAACCATGGATATGTGACAACAAAGCAAAGCATGATGGCTTCACTAATAGGTATTACTTATGTTCTCATGGTCAGAAATTTGCACTTAATCCTTTTTCTAGGGAACAAATGTCTCAAGAAAAGAAAGAAATACATGAGGCAAGAGAATGAAGGAAGAGGATACATGAAAAAAAAGAGAGCAAATATGTACACTAAGCTAGCCAAGCTTACGCCCTCAAATTCGGCCATGAATTCCACTCCCATGATTCAGCCACTTCGAAAGAGTTTGAATGACATACCTAACGTTTTAACTTCAACACAAGAGTTAGTAAAATCTAAGATTAGTTCCACATGTGATTTACTAACACGTTTTACTATTTTAGTGAAGGTTTTTAGAACTCAAAGTTTGACAAGAACTAGAATGCCCACGACATTCAAAGTGGAATTAAGTCCACACTGAGTCAAAGTAAGAGAGTTTGGAAGTATGAATCGTCTCATAACTACTAATCCTACTTTATTTTTTGATTTAGGTTCTCAAACTTTGAGGACAAACCTTCTTAAAGAAACAGAAGATGATACGATCCATAGGTCCTTACTCAAATTGTCCAACCTTGAAGATACGCCCAACCATAAAGCTCATATATTTGGAAAAAAATCATAAGCATCAAGCCCATTTTGAAGGCATGAGATTAAGTTCAAAATTAATTGGACCACACAAGGTTGAGGAGCCCATCAAGGAAACTCTTTTGGGCAAGGAAAAAACAATAAAACTCAACAAGCTCACAAAGGACTTGTTTAAAGTCCCTTGGATCTACTTCAAAGGTTTTTTTCTTGTCAAAAATTATTTCAGCCCACTCATTTTATTTGTCATTCGGCCATGTTATGTTTAATTTGGCCTTGAATAAATTAGGCTAAAGTGTTAGGCCTTGTCTTATTTAATAATTCGGCCACCATATGTTTAAGGATAGTACTATTTGTGGCCCTATTTTCGAAACAATCTTCCCAAATTATCCTTTTACTAATTTTTAAATAATTTATCAAAATTCAACAAAATGAATATATATTTTTTTTCCCAACAAAATGAATACTATCTTAATTATTTTAAACATATTTAATCCTATAATAACCAATTATAAGAACAATTCTCACACATACAGTATTTTTTTAAAAAATGACAAAAATTAATAATAAGAATTAAAATGAGCAATATGAACAAAATTGAGACAAAAGAATTTCTCGATTCAAAAGGGAGAAAAATTCTGTTATAGAACCGATTTCTTCAACTTTTCTGATTTTAGAATGTTGATTGTAACAACTTGGAAAAGGAGAAGGATCCTTCCTTCCACAAGGTATTACAACAACTCTTACCTTTGAGAGTAGCACTTTGGCTTTGATACCAAATGTTGTGATCCTTCCAACTTATCAAAAATCCAGCAGAGGTTTGTTTAGTGAAGGCTTATGTATGGCTTGGATTTTGGGAATGAAAGAAATAATGATGGTCGAATGGTTTGAGGCTATAGGGAAAGATTCAAGGTCCCTAATCTAGTGCTTTCTCAAGGGATGGAACTACGGTGGTAGTGAGATGAGGCCTTCAAAAGGAAGATCCTAAGGAAGCAACCACAAAAGCTAACTACCCTAACTTTTGATAAATGCTAATGATGATTCAAAGTAGAGAGGAATTCTCAATTCTTGCTATTCAAATCATGTTTACAAAGGCTGAACGTCTCTTCTATTTATAGGAGTAGAATTGAGCCTTTAGGTTACAAAACCCTAGCCTACATTTATGGCAGAATTTTCAATCATCCTTAGTCATCCTTCAATCTGCCTAATCATCCTTTAATCTGCCTTGTTTTCTTAAAGGCTAATTATTCATTCTCTCAATCATCCTTCAATTTGCCTAATCATCATTCAATCTGCCTTGTTTTCTTTTTGAAGAATTAAGGCTAATTATTTATTCCTTTCTTGAGTCTTCTAAAAGTTTCTTGTAGCCTTTCAATATCTTCGTAGGCTGGATTTCACCTCATTTATTTGGCCTACTCCTAATACAACTAATATTTTTATTAAAGCCTAACTAAGACAAGACCTAACACTTGGGCCTAATTTATTCAGGCCAATAAAACAATTAATGGCCAAATTACAAATAAAATGAGTGGGATGAAATTATTCTTCATAAGAAAAATAAAGTAAAGGCCTTTAAAAATGATCCAATGGACTTTGAACAAGTCATTTGTGAACTTGTTGAGTTTTATTATTTTTGTCTTGCCTAAACAAGTTTCCTTAATGAGCTCTTCAACCTTGTGTGGCCCAATTGCTTTTGAACTTGATCTCATACCTTCAAATTGGGCTTGATGCTTATGATTTGTCCCAAGTATGTAAGCTTCGTGGTTGGGCTCTTCTTGACACGCATCTTTAAGTTTGAGTGAGGACATCTAGATCATATCATTCATTCTCCCATAAATAAAGAAGGGATGCAGCCTTTTTCATTTGTGATTTGTTGAAGAAAAATCTTGAGTTGTGACTTCCAAATCCTCTTGAATAATTATTTTTAGCATTTATCAAAAATTAGGGTAGTTAGTTTTTGTGGTTGCATCCTTAGGCGACTTCCTCTTGAAAGCCTCACCCCACTACCACCATAATTCCATCTCCTTGAATAAGCACTAGATTAGGGACCCTTTGATCCTTCAAAAACCTCACATTTCCAAATCCAAGTTCCGAACAAGCCAAATACAGTCGAACCTCTGTCAGACTTTCTACTTGTGAGGAAGGATCATATCATTTTGGTATCAGAGCATACCAGAGGCTAAATGATATGTATAGTGACGTATTCTACAATAATTGTCGTAATTTATTTTTTCACACTGCAATTTTATGATAGGCATCAATATTATTTAATTTTCTGCTGCCATAATTTTATACCATCAAAATTAAGCCAATGGTTTGATTTGGTTGTATAAATAATCATATGTATAATATGATTATGTAAATGGGATTTATTGAATGCCCTCTTAAGTTTAATGATTAAAAATAAATTAATTATAATTTATGTATATATATATTGTGTAGATGGCAAATTATATGGTACTATAATAGTAGTACCATGCAATTGTACCTGACGCGATTTTTGTATAGGAGCAGGTTTCAATTAGTGGTCCCCACATTTTTTAATTAGTGAGTCGGTTTGTCTAGATTTATTTTCTCCACGCGTGCATTGATGTCCAGCTGGACAGTTTCTATATATAAGGCGCCTATTTTTTCATTTTCAAATACTACATTCATGCAATTTATCAAATTTCGTTTATTGCTCTATTTTTTATTTCTGCTGGTTTTTTTTGCTTTCCGATTGTTCAGAATGGAGATTTTTTATCGACTTAGTAATGTTGATCAATTAGATTGCAGGTATGTTGTTTTTTTTTTCTTGTTTTTTGTTGTTGAAGGTATATGTTCTTCTTTTATTTTGTGATATTTTGCTTTCTCAGTAATTTTTCGCTTAGAAAGGAGATTTTTTATCGCGTTAGTAATGTTGATCGATCGGATTACAGGTATGTTGTTTTTTTCTTTTTTTTGTTGCTGAAGATATATGTTCTTCATTTATTTTGTGATATTTTACTTTGTCGGTAATTTTTCATTTAGAAAGAAAATTTGTGATAGCGTTAATGTTAATCGATCGGTTGATGATTTGTGTAGAAGAGATTGTAATGTGTTGAACCGAGGAGGTATTTTTTATTTGTTTTATGATGTTGCGATAATTTTTTATTATATAATTTGGAGATAAGATAGAACCTGAATACATGTTCTGTTTTTTTTTTTTTTTTTTTTTGACTTGCAGTGAATTTTTGTGGAGGAGATGATAATCCATTAGATGAGATTTATGTTTTGAAAGATGTTGTTGTTATTTTTTGTGAAGGTTGGTTATGAATCATATAAATTAAAGTGTTAGTCGATATAATATTGAGATATCGTTGATATAAGGTATCGGTTTTGGTTAGTATTGATATGATTGATATAAATTAAAGTGTTAGTCGATATATATTGTTACACGTTTTTATGATGTATGGAGGAGTTATCATCGATATAAACTAACTTTTTGTATGGTATAATATTGAGATATGGTTGATATAAGGTATCGGTTTGGGTTAGTATGTATATTGTTACACATTTTTTATGATGTAAGGAGGAGTTATCGTTGATATAAACTAACGTTTTGTTTGATATAATCTTAATATATGGTTGATATAAGGTATCGGTTTAAGTTAGTATGTATATTGTTACATGTTTTTATGATGGAATGATGAGTTATAGTTGATATAAACTAACATTTTATATGATATAATCTTTTTTTTGGTAATATGTAGGAGGCAAGGAAATATTCAAGCTTATTGATAACGCGATACAAGGAAGTGATGTTATTGCTTCCAATGAAGGTAATTGTTTGAAGTTACGTTAAATGTTACGTTATGTGATTCTATATTTTTTCTTTAATACCTGTTTTTTGTTTGTAGGTTCTGGGTTATTTGTTGATGAATCAAACAAATCTTTGGTTGGTGAGATTGTTGAGAACGAGAATGCTGCTTTCGATTTATATAATCGGTATGCTTTTAGATTAGGATCTAGTGTTAGAAAAGGTAAAGATCGTAAATCAAAGTTTTCTGGAATTAGATATTGGAGGAGGTTTGAATGTAGTAGACAACGTTCTTATTCAGAGATCGCTTCTGTTTATATGTATATGTATATATACAAAGGAAAGATGATTATATCATTTGAGACATGAGTTTATATAAAGTAGAACATGAGTTTATATCATGTGGAACATGTGTTTATATCAATATAACAAGGGGTTATATCATGTGTACAGGGGTAAAGATTTGATTACATCGTTGAAAAATACGAGTTTATATCGAGTAGAATGTGAGTTTATATCATGTAGAACATGTGTTTATATCAATATAACAATGGTTAATATCATGCATGAGGAGTAAAAGTTTGATTAATAGTGTTTGAGTAGAGTTTATATCAACAAAAAACATGATTTATATCATATAGAATATTGTTTTATATCAACTAGAAAAGAGTTTATATCAACAAAAAAAAATACAACACAGTAGTATTTTATATCAACCATATTCCTGATAAAAATAATAGTGTTTCATATCAACTGAAATTATGTTTATATCAACCAAAATTAAAAATTATATCTACACAATAGTATTTTATATCAACCAAAACACCCAAAAGAGATTTAAAGCCATTAAAGATTATCCACTTAGAATTGAGGAAAATGTGAAAAGAGATGACAAATGTAAGAAGTAAAGAATTGTATTTCATAAAACTCATTTGATAGAGTACATGATGTCCTCGTTTTATAGAATGCTACTCCAGGTGATAAACATAAGAGATATTGTAGTTAAAAGGATTACTTGAGATTCATTATCACAAAATATATCTAGATAAAATTATAAACATGATAACATTATCACTCCAAGCATCCTTATCACTCCACATGTTCAATGATCGCTGAATTCGAAACACTCCAATAATGTACTAATTACCACCATTAATTATAAAGAACTAAGCCTTGTATTAGCAGAAAATGAAAAATAACGGCACCATATATCAGAACAGGTCATCAGAGAGGAGGCGATCGAGATGCCGATTGAGACATCGAGAAGAGAGGAGGCACCGAAAATCCCAAAGTCAAAAAAAAAAAAGAGGCGCGATAGAGTCGAAGGAGATCCAAGGGAGTGAGGGAGACGGCGTGAGAGAGAGGGAGAGAGATAGAGGGTTGGAGAAAAAAATAAAAAAAAGCGCATGTTGCTAATCGCCGTGCTGCGACTAGTAGAAGGTGGAAAATTAGGGCGTGTACAATAGTATCGTACTACTACTGTATACGAATTGATTGTATATGGATATTTTTTTATGCCTCGATAAAATTAGAACGAATATGTTTTTTAATTTTATTAATGTTAAAATAATTATTAAATATGTTATTATATGACATTAAGTGAAAATTAATTTGTTTGTTACAAAGTAGCGAAATTAATTTTTGAATGTAGTCATTTTGTGTGTTTTATTACCTATGACATTAATTTGTTTAATTTGTCAATCACCAAACTAATTAAATTAAATTTGAATATGATAATATAATTTTATAATTTATGAAATTCTAAAATGCATTCAATTGTAAAATATGATAAGATAAAATTGATTTGTAGTCACCAACGTGAAAAAATTAATTTTAATATGTAATTAAAATATTTAAACATTTTTAATATGAAATATAATAAAAGTACATAATATTCAATTGCATGTATATTATTTTCATATTTTATTTGATAAAATTTTTATAATTATCTTTATGCATAATTTACTCATTAATTTTTATTAATAACCCTAAATATTTTAGGCATAACATTTATCTTGAAAGCTTTTGCATTTGCAATACAATGTACACGTTACAAAATTACGTTTTTACCGGTGTAAATATAAATCGTACACTTATTTTAATGTCAAAAAAATTTACCCATAATTACCTATGTGTAAAACCTTTTTTTCATTATATGTAAAAGATTACTACGTTATATGTCCAATATAATGTATACAATTTAATGTATTTTATTTTATACATTATTTTCACATAGACATGTATTTCATTTTATATAGATGGAATATATGATTATGATAGTTAAAAGATAATATAGATTTTATAATATTTTTATAGATTATTACATAGTTTATACATTCAGTTTTAAATAATATAATAAAATTTATATTTAATTAATTTTATTTATACCTAATTATGATATAATATTATTTTAAAAAAATCATTTGTATTACGGAGTCCGTTTACGGTGGTACTATAGGAGTAGGATGAATTTTACTCCTACTTACTGTAGCGCGCTACAGTAGCGCGCGCTACAGTGACGCGCTATAGTTTCGCGCAACAGTTTTTTTTTTTTTTTTGACGCACAAACTTTTAAAAAAAAATACCTTTTTTAAAAAAAATTCTTTTTTTTTAAAAAAAAATTACTTTTTATAACAAGGGAAATCAGATCAGAATTATATAGACATCAGATTAGAGAATACAAGAGATCAGATCAACAGACTATAGATATCAGATCAAGAATATAAAAGAAATCATACAGTAGAACTAAAATATAATTAACAAGAGAGATCAGATCAGGATTATATAGACATCAGATCAGCGAATACTTGACATCAGATCAACAGACTATAGATATCAGATCAAGAATATAAAAGAAATCATACAGTAGAACTAAAACATACTTAAAAAGGGAGATCAGATCAACAGACTATAGACATCAGATCAGCGTATACTTGACATCAGATCAACAGACTATAGACATCAGATCAAGATTTTTAAAAAAATCACACAGCAGAACTAAAACATACTTAACAAAGGAGATCAGATCAGGATTATATAGACATCAGATCAACTCATACTTGACATCAGATCAACAGACTATAGACATCAGATCAAGATTTTAAAAGAAATCACACAGCAGAACTAAAACATACTTAACACAGCAGAACAAAAATATACTTAACAAATGAGATCAGATCAGGATTATATAGACATCAGATCAACTCATACCTGACATCAGATCAACAGACTATAGACATCAGATCAATATTTTAAAAGAAATCATACAGTAGAACTAAAACATACTTAAAAAGGGAGATCAGATCAACAGACTATAGACATCAGATCAGCGTATACTTGACATCAGATCAACAGACTATAGACATCAGATCAAGATTTTAAAAGAAATCACACAGCAGAACTAAAAACATACTTAACAAAGGAGATCAGATCAGGATTATATAGACATCAGATCAACTCATAATTGACATCAGATCAACAGACTATAGACATCAGATCAAGATTTTAAAAGAAATCACACAGCAGAACTAAAACATACTTAACAAAGGAGATCAGATCAGGATATATAGACATCCGATCAACTCATACTTAACATCAGATCAACAGACTATAGATATCAGATCAAGAATATAAAAGAAATCATACAGTAGAACTAAAATATACTTAACAAGGTAGATCAAATCATGATTTTATAGACATCAGATCACAAAATAGCAGACATCAGATCAACAGAATTTAGATATCAGATCAAAAATATAAAAGAAATCATATCATACAACAAAAACGTCCATAATATGTATCATAATATCTAAAATTATTTAATTATAAAACAAATAAAATGATAATTTAAAAATAATTTTTTTATAAAATTCAAAAACATTAAAAAAAATACTGAATTGTTTAGAAAAAAAACGGACGAAAAAAAATTTCAAAGAGGAAGGCAAAAAAAAAAAAAAAAAAATCAAAAATAACAAAAGAAATGAAGGTACTGTAGCGCGTTTACTGTAGCGCGCGTTTACTGTAGCGCGGGGTAGGAGTAAAATTCATGGTGGTCCTATAGGAGTAGGATATAAATTGCATGTATTACGTTATATTTTATTCAAATATATATTACAATATAATTTTATAGTTATAATATTAATTATCATTTATATTATTATTTATATATTAATAATATTTATAATTTTTTTACATATAAATTTTGAATTCATATATTTAATTATATTAAATTAATAATATTTTAATTTTTAAAAAATATATAACACTAATTGTAAAATATAAAAATGATAGTATTATATGTGTCTCCCTTTTTCTTATTTAACGCCCCTCTTTTTTCCAAAAAATTTCTTAAATTTTTAATATCCTTGCTAATTCTTATCTTCCACTCTTTTAATGTTTATCTTCTGCCCCTCCTATTATTATCTAGCTGTCATTAATCAATTTACAACAAATTTTATAAGTTCTTTTTTAATTTATTAAAAATTTATAAAAATTATTATTAAAGTAGCATAGATGAGCAGAATTAGAAATAAATTTTTAATGTGTATTTTTGGTAAATTTATTAAGGGCAGTTAGGTAATTTAAGATATTATTTTATTTTATACTTAAATATTATTATTGATATTTCTTAATTTGTCAAGGGCAATTTGGATATAAAAGGAACAAGAAATAAGAAAATACGAGACGCGAAATAAACATTCACATATAAAAAATATAAAAATAATTCATCCCGTGCAGGCGTTATTGGAAGTGAACTCAGTGTGCCGCTTAGGGACTTACTATTTGTATAACAAAAAAATGGGGCAAGATTACAATTATATCCTTTGAAACAAAATATTTCAAAACCCACTTGAACCAAAATCCTTCACCAATCTTGAAAACAAATTCAAATCTCCAATCCAAAGAAATCTTCAGTAGACAAACGTTTGGGCAATCATATTCTTTATTATTAGATTGACATTCATCAAGAAATGGTAAGTTTTCTACCCATTTTGTCTATTTTTTTGGACTATCCGACTTTAAAATGCTATGGATTAGCATTTTAAACGCAGATCAGAAGCATTTAATCCATGGCTATCTCGTTAATGCGTAGTGTTTTTTATATAATGCATATGAAAAGTGTAGCGTTTTTTATATAATGCATATGAAAAGTGTAACATTTTTTATATAATGCATATGAAAAGTGTAGCATTTTTTATATATTGCATATGAAAAGTGTAGCGTTTTTGATATATTCAATATGAAAATTGTTGCATTTTTTGGTAACCTAAATATGTAAGTTATAGCATTTTTTACATGCTGAATTCGTAAGTTGTAGCGTTTTTTATGTACTGGATGTGTAAGTTGTAGCGTTTTTTGTATTCTGAATATGAAAATTGTAGCATTTTTAGTATAATGAGTTTGTAATCTGTAGCGTTTTTTATATACTGAATGTGTAATTTGTTGCGTTTTTTATATACTGAATGTGTAATTTCCAGCGTTTTGTATATACCATACGTTTAAGTTGTAGCGTTTTTTTGTGTATTGGTAATTTACAGCATTTAATCTAACATTGTGATCGTTTTAATTTACGTGTGTAATTATACAGGAAGAAGATCATGATATGACTATGCACGATACTCATGAAGAGGATGAAGATGACGAAGGGGGTGAGGAACAAGATATTGGAGCAAATTTGAGTGGATATTTTAAGATTGATAGAGATTTTGCAAGTGTCGATGAGGCATTTGACTTTTGCTATCCACTAGCTAATAGGCTCAAGTTCGTGCTTTCGAAGTAAGGTGGAAATGGCTCAACGTATTACTTCAGGTGCAGCCGATGGAAAGATCAATTGAAGGAGTCTCTCCCTACCATACGAATGAATACCAAAAGGTGCGGATGTAAATGCCTCTTCAAGTTAACTGTTAAGAAGGTTTTTGCTGAGCGTTACAATATGCTTGTGACACTAGGGGAATGTCCACGCACAATCATCCTGGTACGAATACCTTACGTTATTTCTTTGTTATATTAATTTTATTGATATTTATCATTTATGTTTATTAATATTATTAAATTTTTTCAGGTATAAGGCATCTATAAGGGCACACAGGCAGCTGAGCCATTTTACTAAAGAGTCAAAGGCTGAGGCTGAATGCATGCTTTCTTTTAATGTGAGGCCAAAAAGTGTTTGAGAAGCTATTAATGAATAGTTTCCCAAAGACAATGTAGACATCAGGAAGGGTTACAATCTGAAAGAAGAGATGAAGAAAGCTGGGTTACAAGGTAGGAATATTGGGCAGCAATTTTTGCATTTGGCTCGTGAGAAGAAATATTTTGTTCAGATTGTCACAGATGGGGCCACTAATGCAATCACACATGCATTCATTGCTCATCCAACATTAATTCAGCTATTTAACCGATGGTATTGGGTGGTCGAGGTTGATTCAACATACAAGACCAACAAGTACAAAATGCACATCGTTGAGATGATTGGTATGACTCATACCAATAAGAAATTCAATATTGCATTTGCCATTGTTAAAAATGAGACAAAAGAAACTTATAATTGGATGATGAAGAACTTGAGGGACTTGTTGCCCAGTAATGTGGCACCAAGTGTTGTTGTCTCAGATAAAGAGTTGGGTTTGTTGCAACTTATTAAGGATCATTTTTCATCTTGTCAACACTTGTTATTTCGGTGACATATTGAGTGTTATGTTGCAATTTGGTTGGAAACAAATGTTGGGAGAAGGAATTTAGACACAGCTACTGATATCTACACAAACTGGCAGTGCTCAGGCGTTTACATTTTCAAGGTAGAAGTTGCATAGAGCCTACTGGATGGTCACACCCACCGACTTGTATCCCCTCACCACGTATGCTAATGCCGTGGTAATCTATCTCAGCCGTACTCAACCTCTAGCGAATTATACTGTATTACCTTTGGATGCGGAAGAGGGCGAAACACTACCTGAAAGGCAGATAGCAATTGCTCACGTGGATGGTAATCATTATGTACGTGTAGATGTGGTTGATGATTGTCCTCTCTCACCGTTGCACACTGTTTGGTGAGATCACTGCAATAAGGACACTGTAGGACGATGGGCCAACAATTTGAGGATGAGCTTTCGGCTATGGGTAATCGTCGTGATTCATAGTAATTTGAGTTTCATGTGACATTTTTATGATTGATATTACATTAACCTTTAATGTAATTTGACTTTTGTTTGAAGTTGTGTACTAATTGATGTTGTAGTTTTGTAGTAGCATTGGCGATATAGTATATATTCCACTCCACAAATGTATAGAACATAAAATAAAATACAATCTTAAGATATAAAAAAAAATTACAATCTGCGCGATAAAATAAGTACATAAAGTTCATAAAGTACAATCCACATAAAAAAAAAAGTCCATAAAGTACATGCCATATGTATGTAAAGTACGAATGAGACACTAAATCTGCCCGGTCAAACCTCTGCTTGAACTGTGCAAACCTCTTCGAGCATACAGGTCGGGTGCTTAATCCCTTAACTGATCGAGCAACTAGGTCTGAATCCGCAGCACATCACCAACCCACTACAAAAATTTACATAATAAAATGAAAACTTACTTTTTGAAATTATAATTTTTAAAATTTGTAATAAATGCTTACATATTCTGAGGCTGACCGTTGCGGTATAACTGGACTTGCCTGCTCCTGAGTGGCGCCTAATACGTATGAATACGAGTGGTCTCTAAACCAAACGGGGTAGTCATCAACGCAAGCACTATATCTGACACCATGACCGGTCTATGGCTGGTTTAGAAAAAATAATGCACCAGTTGAAGGGTACGCATCCCAATCCGTCTCTGTGTATGAGCATGGGTGCTGCACCATATAACACGTCCCACCGTACCCCCAATAAGTACCCTCCGTGGCCGGAATGAATGGTCTCGAGATCCACTGAATGTAGCCAAACTGGCACGCACACCTATCTGGCATATATGGCTTGAATCATCTCTGTACACAATAAGACCACGGTACATATCCTCGAAGTCCGCGTGACTGCATCGCGACCATAAGGCATCCATACAACCTATAAACGTGATTTGTAATTACAATAAAATTTTAATTTCATAAGATTATCAATGACATATAGAAATAAAATTTAAATATAATAAGATTTACATATATCATCCGGGGTCAAGGTATCCAGTGACTCTCAAAACGCGACTAACTGATCCTCTTTATTGCGGGGGGTGTCGACGGTCCACCTACTAGTTCGCGGTCAATCGGGGTGCGCTGGCAAAGGCCTGGCATTCTCCTAAAAGAAGGGAAATGCTCTTAGATCTAGGTCTGTAGCAACATCAGGCATCCTGTAACGCTCGACGTGCCATGCCTACAAGCAGCACCTAAATGTCTGTGTAGGTACGCTAGCGTCGTCGTACCCCATGCATGCTGCCCCACTTGTGGCATCCCACCTCTAATCTCCAAGACAGGCCCTGGCATAAACTTATTAGAACTCTTATCCGTAAACAGACAAGTCCCAGTAGTAGTCCATAAAAACGCAGTGACATCTGAATCGGGTCGGGGTCGCGGTCGCCCCCTACACGTCTCTATCACCCTCTCTGTCGAGAATGCCCCATTATCGTATAACTCGTTCTCGATGTACTGATCAGGAGGTATCTCAAGCAAATCTTTGCAGAAGCCAATAACGGTAGTAGTATCTGTCGGCTCAGTGATCAATCGACCCTCTACCAGGATGCGCAATATTTTTCACACGTCGTGGAGCAAGATGGTCATCTCTCCGAATGGTAAATGAAATGAATTGGTGTCTGGATGCGACCTCTCTAGAAATGCGCAAATCAGAGGCCGTCTATGTGTCTGAACATAATGCTAGGAATGTGTCACAGCCCTGTCTCACTCAGTATCACTGTCCCAAGGGGTGACATATCTCCCACCCACCTAACCAACAAATCGTACATGCTACCCCTATTATGGCACATAATAAGGGATCTAGTACCCTCATCCCCATACCTCGATACGACGTGGCTTAAGAAACTAGGAATAACAGTCGCATATATAGGGCCACCGTCAACAGGGCCTGTGACCAACCAGCTCTTATCCCCCTTCATCCGCTTTTTAGGATTTACTAAATTTAACAAATATAATAAATAAATAAATAAATAAATAAATAAAGTAATTAAATGAATAAACAAATAAATCATAAAATAACTAATTAAATAAATAAACAAATAAAACATAAATTAACTAATTAAACAAGTTAACAAATAAATAAACAAATAATTCATAAAATAACTAATCTAATAAGTTAACAAATAAATAAACAAATAATTCATAAATTAATTAATTAAATAACTAAACAAATAATTCAATTAAATAACAAAATAACTAATTAAACAAATAAATTAAATTAACAAAAAAATAACTTTATTTATCGTATTAGAGCGTGTACCTGCAGAAGGATCGATCTCCTCAAACTGTCCATCGCTCGGGTTCCTTTACCAGACATTCATCTCGGCGTAGGGGTGATGAGGGTCACCCCCATAAGTATCATCCTCCCCCTGATGCTGCTGCGCATCCCCCTGATACTGATGCCCCTCCCCCGGATGCTGCTCCTCTGCCTCCCGAGAATCCTAGTCAATAGTATCATCATCCTGGTCATCCGACAAATGGAACAATGACTCGTCTGTCACACGTCCTCTACCTCGACCTCGACCCCCACCTTCACCTCTCCCTCCACCTCCAACTTCAACTCCAACCCCACCTCCAACTCCAACTCCAACTCCAACTCCAACTCCAACTCCAACTCCAACTCCACCTCCACCTCCACCTCTCCCTCTACCTCGGGGTCTCCTCGCTGGGACTTTCTGCCTTCTGGCAAAAGTTGTAGGACCCTGTCTATCCTCCGTGGGGGTAGGACGCGGTTTTACCTTACCGCCACCCTGAAAAACATTTATATCACACATATTAATATACAAACATTTTATTTTACATTCAAACTTGAAATAATGTTGATTTTGGGCCAATGAACATAAAACGTTACATATTAGCGTTTGACTTTAAGCTTTTGACTGAAAGTCAAATGCTACAGTATAACGTTTGACAATAAGTCATACGTTATAGATTAGCATTTGACTTTCAGTCAAATGCATATAAGTAACATTTGATTGATACACCGCAGCGTTTGGATATCAGTCTAATGCTAATATGTCACATTTGACTAAAAGTCAATCGTTACGTATACACGTTTGACTAATATCCAAACGCCATATGGTCACGTTTGACTGATAGTCAAACATTACCTATCAGTGTTTGACTAAAAATCAAACGCTAATAGGTAATGTTTGACTACAACAATAACGCTACATTCTAACGTTTGAGGAAACGAAAATGCCGATCGTTAGCTTTTTCTCTTCAAAAAAATGTAACCGATCAGCGTTTTTGTTTACCAACAACGCTATGTTTTGGCATTTCCATTACAGTCAAACTTACTATATTTACGTTTGACCGGACTAAAAACGCCACAAAATAGTGGCATACCTGCATGAAAACACGACAAAAAATAAAAATCTAACCTATACATGACAGATCTAAAGCGTTTTTTAACTACCAACTCGCAAAAACATAGAGTTTTTTATGACCAAAATAAAATCAACAAAAAAATTAAAGGTTCAGCGTATTTTACCCGATTGATTATTGTACCTTTGCCTGAGCCATGACATTTCGAAGATTCACATTCTCCCGCATCCATTTAGCGATTTTTACCCTCAAAATCGAAGAGAATTGGTGTTTTTGCATTTTTAGGTTTTTTGCATTTTTGTAGGGAACGATATGAAATGTGCAGCGTTTTTATTGCTTTTTTCTTTTTTTAACTTGTAGCATTTGAAACGCTACTATTCATGACTCGCTCACTGTGTTTTGGCAATTTGCAACCACGTGCTCGCTACGTTTTAGCGTTCATGCACTCTCGCTCGCTACGTTTTAGCGGTTCGACCTGGCTCTCTCGCTACGTTTTAGCGGGTCTGCCACGATTTTAAAGGTACATTTTAGCATTTTTACATTTCTAAAACTTCTTGGTTTTCCAATTTTTGAGCTTTTTTTCCGAATATCGCAGCATTTTAGGCATTTTTTTAACCAAACATAACTTATTTTTTGGCCACAAGGGTAATTGGGGCATTTTTTGTTATACAAATAGTAATTTTTGTTAGGTTTGAATACTAAAGGTATCCTTGTATTAAACTTTTTCCCAGTTAATATATCGATTTAATGTTTTGTTTTATATGTTGTGCATGTCAAGTCCATTTGTGTTATGTAGTTAGATGATGAGGTGTCTGGTGTGACATAGTAGATCTCATCATTGGTTAAAAGACATAATATATAAAGGAGGTTCGTAACCGAGACAGCTTTGGACACGCTGTCGATTTAAATTATTATGTGATTCAGATAATTGGTTTGTCTAAACTAATTGAATCATATAGATATGCCCGGGGCGTATTGAACTTGACCATTTAGAATGATTTGTCTTGTACTGATTTAATAGACAAATCATTCTTGGTATTCTATCTCTTAATCCCTAGACTCGAGTGGGTGTGGGGATTAGACATAGTGTACTTTGATCTACCAATAGGTGAGGTTAATTGTGGCCAATAGTCTCGGTAGGTTGGGTGCGCGTGCTTAGTTACTTGGTGTGTTGCTGCTTGTCGAAAGGAAATCATGTACCGGTGCGTCAGGGGTGATGGTGCTCCCAAGATGAGCTCGTTATGTTTATTATACTAAACCCGGCCGGTGGACTTATGTGCGGTATAGTAAAAAGGTCGAGTGGTACTAGTCTCGCAATTAAAGAAGTTAATTAATTAATTTATCAGTAACGAGCACTATATCTTTGATGTGGGGAGACTAAGAATAAATTAATTTAGTTGTTCTGGAAGCAATTCTGGTGTAGGATGGTAGTGCCAAAATTAATCCGTTAGTGGTACGCTTAATTTTGTAATGGGTTAAATGAATAAGTAAAATTAATTAATTAATTATTCCTAAGGGTTAATTAAGTAATTAACAAAGTGGAATTATTTATTTAATTAATTAAGTCTTAAGTTTCAATTAGAATTAGGAAATCCTAGAAATTAGGAAATCTAATTGGATTTGGTTTATCCTATTAGATTAGTTATCTAATTTGATTTGAAAACTAATTAATTACCTAAACCCATTAGGAAGGCCAATCCGAAACCAACTTGGGGTCTCTCTTGTAACTCTATATATAGACAAGGGATTAGCAATTACATAACACACAACTCATAAGTTTTCAAGATAAGAAAACTAGAGAGAGAGAATAATTTTCTCCCTCTACAAACTTTTTGGGCGGCTGAATTTTGGTCCAGGCGGCAGGCGACGGTTCGTTTTCTGGTGAGAATCCCGAAGCAGTTTTTGTGTTGATTACTAATCAGTTGGTTGCTAGATCGTTGCCCACACAACGTGCAATCATAGTCTTGAGTCATACAAGCGATCACCTGAGTTAACACGCTTCAAGAGGTATTTTTCTATGATGCTGCTTTTAATTAGAAAATTATTATTGCGTGATAAATTGAATGAGTACAAACCAAGATCCTGCGCAATGTTATTTCAAGCAAGGATTAGAATAGCGATTGTGCTAGAGTCTAGGCCTGGTCAAAGATTCCGATTCTGGAATGCTTAGCACGAAAGTGAGTTTTTGACCGGACCTGGGCAGATAATCTTTCAATTGGTATCAGAGTCTGGTTTTGGGTTTTGTGCTTGTTCGATTTATTACATGATTTTATTTACAGGTGGTTTAGAAATCCCAACTATTATGGTTGTGTTTGTATGGTTTTTAATTAAACCAGGGGACATGTCTGCGGTTGGTTTTATTATGAATGCTTGTAATAGTATACCAAGTGCTAGAAGCCGTGTAGGATTAGATCAAATCTGTATTAGGATTTTTTCTATGGAATTCGATTGTAATTTTCCTAGAGAGCCTTGTAGTTGGATAATTAATTTTTGTAATCAAAAGCGTTATGGTGGGCAACTTGAATTCGTGGGTTTTGGATTATCGTTAATTCGTAAAAACCCAAGAAAACCCAGTACGAATTGCAAGAAGACTAAATAGCGTGGGAAAAGAAGCGAAGGAAGAATCAGAGATGGAAAGGGGTGGCGCCACCGATGACTCACCGGTGGGCGTCGCCGCTGGTAACCGGCAACAGTGCAGCCGCCACCGCACAGCGCAGCAAATAGCTGCGCGGGTGCACGGCAGCAGCTGCAAGCGCAGCAGCAGCACAGCAACTGTGCACGCGGCACGCCTCGTGCTTGCTGTGCACGCGGCCCGTTTGTCTTGCGTTTTGTCCCGTTTTTCTTTCAGATTTCATTTTTTGAAGTTCAAGACTCAATTCATTGAGTGGCGTGATAGGACATGAGATCAAGACAGAAGATGGAAGCAATTAAAACCATAATAGACGGAAAATTTATTTTTCATATTTATTTCCCGTATTTCGAGTTTTAATTTTGTGTTTTAATTTTTGTGTTGTATTTTAGATGCATAATTTTAAAGCATGCTGGTTTTATGTTTGCATATAACTTAAGATTAATTAATTGCATGTTAAAACCAGAAAAACCCTCAATTTAGAAATCTAAGTGGGAGTGGGTTTGTTTAATATCCCCATGACCACCATTACGAGTTCATATGTGATGTGAGTGGACTTGCGAGTTGGCATTAGGGTCTTCCTCCATTCGGATGAGTCCAATCACAAGATCGCTAGATTATGAATTTCTAAGTAAGATGACTAAAGTAAATTTAAGTAGGAGAAATGCGATACCCTCCCCATCTGAGGTAACAAGCTTAGAAGTCACGTAATGGCACACACTTAGTGTACAATTTGTAGTATTCTCCCATAGAGGTTACGCTGCTTATTTGTACGGTTGAAAGCACTGACTATTAGCTACATTGATCAATAGATCGTTTGATCAGATAGTGTAGTTAATGAACTTGGTTATTCTCAAACGAATGTGGGTTAGCGTAAACGTCCGCACTATCATGGCTTGGGAGAATCCCGGTGAATGAGATGTTCGTGGTTTAAATTATTGTATTGAGGGAAGTCAATAATTATTAGAATTTCTTATGATATTCGAAATTCCAGGATTAAACACTAAAACATTGTCTGTTTATTTAATTTACAGTATTCGATATGGCATTCAATCTTTTAGCTACAATATTGAAATACAACAAATTAATTAGTCCGAACTATGTCAATTGGAGTCGTAATTTGGACACTGTTCTAATGGCTGAGAGCAATCCTGTGGGAGATCATGTCATTGACATGATTTGTAACATCAACGAGGTTGAGGTAGTGGGAGGCAAAATCGATGGTGAAACCAAAGTCGATATTGTCCTCCGGAACTTGCCTCGAAGCTATGAGCAGTTTCGGTTGAACTACAACATGAGTAAGATGTTGTGTACTTCATCCGATGGCAGAGTTGGTGGCGGCTAAAAGTCTTCTTCAAGAGAAGAAGCGAGCTTTAGTCACAGTCAAAGATTTAGAATCTTCTTATGATCCTGAGACTGGAAAGAAGAAGAGAATGCTCGAGGGAATAGCTCAAAAGGCACGAATTGTGCCTAAGCCAGATATTGTAAAGAAGAAGTCGAAAGACAAGTGCTTCAAATGCAATCAGACGGGACATTAGAAATCGGATTGTCCGAAGCTTAAAGGTACGACAATTTCTGCCTTAATTACTGAGATATGTTTAGCGGTGATTCCCACAGATACTTGGTGTGTGGATTCATGAGCCACTGATCATGTTTGTAATTCTTTGCAGGGGTTCCAAGTAACCCGGAAGCTTAGAGAAGGCGACCTGGACATCTACTTGGGTGACACTACAAGAGTGTCAGTAGAAGCAGTGGGAGTAGTCAGCCTTAATTTCAAAAATTCTAGGCTAAATTTAGTTAATTGCCTTTATGTACCGAGTTTTAGAAAGAACCTTGTTTCAGTTTCTAAACTCTTGAAGAATGGTTATAAGTTTATTTTTTTCTGTTGATTATGTTGTTATTAGAAAAGATGGAAAACTTATTTGTTCTGGTTCATTAGCTGAAAATTTGTTTATAATTAAATCAAACTCCCATGTTGTGCAAAACATAGAGATAGATAGCACATCATCTAACACTAATAAGATGAAAGAACTTTCTAAAATGAATCAAACCTATCTTTGGCATCTCAGGCTAGGTCATATAAACCTTAGTAGGATTCAAAGGTTGGTCAATGATGGACCTTTAAGTTCATTAGAGATTGACAGTTATTCAACCTACGAATCTTGCTTGGAAGGTAAGATGACCAAAAGACCTTTTAAGGCAAAAGGTTATGGATCCAAAGAAGTATTAGAGTTGACTCACTCTGACTTGTGTGGACCTATGTCGATCCAAGCACGAGGTGGGTTTGAGTATTTTGTGACGTTCACGGATAATTACTCAAGGTACGAATATATTTACCTAATGCGCCACAAGTCCGAATGCTTTAGTAAATTCAAAGAGTATCGGGCAGAAGTGGAGAAACATCACGGTAAAAATATCAAGATACTGCGATCAGATTGTGGTGGTGAGTACCTCTCCCAAGAATTTCGAGAATACCTCAGTGAGGTTGGAATTCAGTCTCAGTTGTTTACACTTGGCACACCACAGCAGAACGGTGTAGCAGAAAGAAGGAACCGAACTCTCATGGAAATGGTTAGGTCAATGATGAGCTATAGTGATTTGCCGAGTTCATTCTGTGTGTATGCCTTAGAAACAACAATGTACATCCTTAATCTTGTACCATCTAAAATCGTGCCTTTAACCCCAGTAGAGTTGTGGAACGGGCGTAAGCCCAGTCTAGGACTGTTGGAGTTGAATACATAAGCTATGCTTGTATTGTACATTTTTCCAGTAAATATATCGATTTATATTTTGGTTATATCTTGTTGTGCATTATTTGTCCATTTATATTATGTATTTAGATGATGAGGTGTCTTGTGTGACACAGTAGATCTCATCGTTGGTTAAAAGATATAATATATAAATGAGGTTCGTAACCGAGACAGCTTTGGACAAACTGTCGGTTTAGGTTATTATGTGATTCGGATAATTGGTTTTTCTAAACTAATTGAATCATATAGATATGCCCGGGGCGTATTGAACTTGACCATTTAGAATGATATGTCTTGTACTGATTTAATAGACAAATCATTCTTAGTATTCTATCTCTTAATCCCTAGACTCGAGCGGGCATGAGGATTAGAAATAGTGTACTTTGATCTGCCAATGGGTGAGGTCAATTGTGGCCAATAGTCTCGGTAGGTTGGGTGCGCGTGTTTAGTTGCTTGATATGCTGATTCTTATCGAAAGAAAACCATGTACCGGTGCGTCTGGGGTGATGGTGTTCCCGAGATGAGTTCGTAATGTTTATTATACTAAACCCGGCCGGTGGACTTATGTCCGGTATAGGAAAAAGGTCGAGTGGTACTAGTCTCGGAATTAAAGATGTTAATTAATTAATTTATCAGTAAATTAATATATTAACGAGCACAAAATCTTTGATGTGGGGAGATTATGAATAAATTAATTAAGTTGTTCCAAAAGCAATTCTGGTGTATGATGGTAGTGCCATAATTAATCCGTTAGTGGTACGATTAATTATGTATTGGGTTATTGACAAAGGTAGATTTAAGTAATTAAGTAATTAATTAATCATTGTGTCAGTTGGTTTTGAATCATACCAGGAACTGGATTGGGGATAAGTGAATTTCTGTATCAGTTGGTTGTGAATCATACCAGGAACTGGTTTGGGATAAGTGAATCCCTGTATCAGTAGGATGTGTATCAGTCCAGGAACAGGATTTAAGGAAACAGAAACCTAGTAGGAAGGTCAATCCTAAACTAACTTGGGGTCTCTCTTGTAACTCTATATATAGACCAGGGATTAGCTATTCCACAACATACAATTCATAAGTTTTCAAGACAAGAAAACTTAGAGAGAGAAAATTCCCTCTCAAGAATTCGGATTTCCTAGCTTCTTTAGCTGGCCGAAATTTTCCCAAGTTTTGGCAGCAGTGCGTGGATTGTATGCGCTAGGTGCAGCGGTGCTAAAATTTTTCTGGCAGGTGGATTGTGGTGATTAGCTGATCAAATTGCTAGTTAGATTGCTGCCCACACAGCATACAAGCAAAGTTTTGAGGCATACAAGAGAATCACCTGAGTGAACGCTTCAATAGGTAATTCTTATGTTTCCACTTTAATTAAGAATTTTTGTTGCATGGTAAATCGAATAAGTGTAAACCTAGATCCTGCGCAATGTTATTTCAAAAGGGTTGGAATAGCGATTGTGCTAGAGTCTAGGTCTGGCCAGAGATTCCGATTCTGGAATGCATAGCACGAAAGTGAGTTTCTAGCTAGGCCCGGGCAGATAATCTTTCAAGGACATCTCAGAATTTGGCGTTGCCCAGCACATGTGCTTAAGGCAGATACGGCTAAGTTAGATGCAAGAACTGAAGTAATGCTGTTTGTAGGATATCCTAGGGGAACGAAGGGTGGTCTGTTTTATAGTCCTAAAGATCAGAAGGTAGTGGTTAGCACTAATACCAGATTTTTAGAGAAATACTATATCCTAGATCACAAGCCCAAGAACAATATAGTACTAGACAGCTTATGAGACAAACCGATAATCCTTATGCACCAGCACAAGTAGATACACCACACACTGCACAAGATATCACAGATGATGCGCCTACACAGGTGGTGCCTCATAGTAGTGAGAGGGTTGTAAGACAGCCCGACAGGTTCATTGGCATGGGAGAGGCTTCAGACCTAGTCCCAGGCGCACCTGAGCCTGACCCAGCGAAGTACAATGAGGCTCTCTAAGATAAAGATGCAAAACTTGGCAAAAGGCAATGATATCCGAGATGGGGTTGATGGACCACAATCAAGTCTGGGAGCTTGTGGACCTGTCTGATGGGTTTAAGCCCATTGGATGTAAGTGGGTCTACAAATGCAAGAGAGGACCTGACGAAAAGGTTGAGACCTTTAAAGCTAGGCTTGTGGCGAAGGGGTATACTCAGAAAGAGGGAATCGATTATGAGGAAACATTCTCCCCGGAAGCCATGCTTAATTCAATCCGGATTCTCTTGGCCATAGCTTCTCATTTAGATTATGAGATATGGCAGATGGATGTCAATACAGCTTTCCTTAACAGAAGTCTTGAGGAAACCATCTTCATGCAGCAACCAGAGGGGTTCGTTAAGAAAGGCCAAAAGCATAAGGTTTGCAGGCTTAAGAGGTCTATTTACGGACTTAAGCAGGCATCCAGATCTTGGAACATCCGGTTTGATGAGGTGATCTAGTCATACGGATTTACTTAGTGTCAAGATGAACAATGTGTGTATCGCAGACGTGATAGAAATACGGTGGTGTTTCTTGTATTTTACGTATATGACATTCTATTGATTGGAAACAACAAGAAAGTGTTATCAGACGTAAAGGCATGTCTGTCCAAATAATTTAATATAAATGACATAGGAGAAGTTGGACATATCCTTGGGATCAAGATAATTTGCGATCGTAGGAAACGTTCGTTAACGCTCTCCCAAGCTTCATACATAGATACAATTCTAGCCCGTTTTAATATGCAGAACTCCAAGAAAGGTTTTCTACCTTTCAGACATCGAGTATATCTATCTAAAGAATAGTCTCCCAAGACTGTTGAGGGGATAGAGTCCATGAAGATAGTTCCTTATACTTCGGCAGTAGGAAGTCTCATGTATGCCATGTTGTGTACGAGATCTGATATCTGTTATATCGTTGGCATTGTAAGCAGATATCAGATTAACCCTGGGAAAGCTCATTTGGAGGCAGTAAAATACATTCTTAAGTATTTGCATAGAACGAGAAACCAAGTGTTAGTCTATCAGGCTCCTGAGATGGTACCCCGAGGTTACACAGATTCAGATTTCCAATGCGAAAGGGACAAGAGCAAGTATACCTTAGGGTATGTGTTTACTCTGGGAGGTGGAGCCATAGTATGGCAGAGTGTCAAGAAGAAATGTGTAGCGGACTCTACCATGGAGGCTGAATATGTTGCCGCATCAGAGGCAGCGAAAGAAGCAGTGTGGCTCAAGAACTTCCTGGTGGACTTAGATGTGATTCCTGGTTTGCAGAAGTCAATCACAGTGCACTGTGATAACAACGGTGCAGTAGCAAACTCGAAGGAACCACGAGCCCACAAGGCTAGTAAATACATACACCACAAGTACCACCAGATACGAGATATCGTCAAGAGGGAAGACATGGTCGTGGCTAAGATAACATTGAAGAATAACCTTGCAGATCCTTTCACGAAGACATTGACTTCAAAAGTCTTTGATGCTCACGTGGAGGGCATAGGGATCTGATAATTAGGAGAGCCATGATAGTTTTTTTAGATATATTGTAGAATGTAAAAGATTGAATGTAGTTATGTACTTAAAGCACAACTTAAGTATTAGTGGGAGATTGTTAAGTTTGAATACTAAAGATATCCTTATATTAAATTTTTTCCCAGTTAATATATCGATTTAATGTTTTGCTTTATATGTTGTGCATGTTAAGTCCATTTATATTATGTAGTTAGATGATGAGGTGTCTGATGTGACACAGTAGATCTCATCATTGGTTAAAAGACATAATATATAAATAAGGTTCGTAACCGAGATAGCTTTGGACACGCTAAAGCTGTCGATTTAGGTTATTATGTGA
This sequence comes from Knoxia roxburghii, assembly GCA_030378225.1. Lineage (NCBI taxonomy): Eukaryota > Viridiplantae > Streptophyta > Magnoliopsida > Gentianales > Rubiaceae > Knoxia > Knoxia roxburghii. The sequence continues at coordinate 33,167,488 of CM059420.1, read as the reverse complement.
TTCAGATAATTGGTTTGTCTAAACTAATTGAATCATATAGATATGCCCGGGGCTTATTGAACTTGACCATTTAGAATGATTTTTCTTGTACTGATTTAATAGACAAATCGTTTTTAGTATTCTATCTCTTAATCCCTAGACTTGAGTGGGCATGAGGATTAGACATAGTCTATTTTGATCTGCCAATGGGTGAGGTCAATTATGGCCAATAGACTCGGTAGGTTGGGTGCGCGTATTTAGTTACTTAGTATGCTGCTGCTTGTCAAAAAGAAACCATGTGCCGGTGCGTCCGGGGTGATGGTGCTCCCGAGATGAGCTCGTTATGTTTATTATACTAAACCCGGCCAGTGAACTTATATCCGGTATAGTAAAAAGGTCGAGTGGTACTAGTCTCGGAATTAAATAATAAATTAACGAGCACTATATCTTTGATGTGGGAATATTAAGAATAAATTAATTTAGTTGTTCCGGAAGCAATTCTGATGTAGGATGGTAGTGCCAAAATTAATCCGTGGTACGATTAATTTTGTAATTGGTTAATTGAATAAGCAGAATTAATTAATTAATTAATCCTAAGGGTTAATTAAGTAATTAACAAAATGGAATTAATTAATTAAGTCTTAAGTTTCAATTAGAATTAGAAAATCTTAGAGATTAGGAAATCTAATTGGATTTGGTTTATCCTATTAGATTAGTTATCTAATTGGATTTGGAAACTAATTAATTACCTAAATCCATTAGGAAGTCCAATCCTAAACCAACTTGGGGTCTCTCTTATAACTCTATATATAGACAAGGGATTAGCAATTACATAGCACACAACTCATAAGTTTCCGAGACAAGAAAACTAGAGAGAGAAAATTTAGAGAGTGAAAATAATTTTCTCCCTCTAGAAACTTTTTTGGAGGCCGAATTTTGGTTCGGGCGGCGGGTGACAGTTCGTTTTCTGGCGAGAATCCTGACGTAATTTTTGTGTTGATTGCTGATCAATTGGTTACTAGATCGTTGCCCACACAACATGCAATCATAATCTTGAGTCATACAAGCAATCACCTGAGTTAACACGCTTCAAGAGGTATTTTTCTATGATTCCACTTTTAATTAGAAAATTATTGTTGCGTGACAAATCGAATGAATACAAACCAAGATCCTGCACAATATTATTTCAAGCAAGGATTGAAATAGAGATTGTGCTAGAGTCTAGGTGTAACACCCCTGGAAGAACATGCGATCCCTTTCACGTGATTATTAAGAGTTAAGTAGGAATTATAAAAATAAATATGTTAATTAAGATAAGAACGAGAAAAGTTAGAGACTTAAGTGATTTAAAAGGAAACATTTAAGTGGCTAAATGGGAGAAAAGAACTTAATCAAGGGAATTAGGAATTTTGAGGTGTAATTTAAAAAGAACCTAAGAATCTAGGGACTAAATCATAGATTCCTAAAGACTAAACTTAGTTCCTATTCTTTTTAAAACAAAAAATTCCAGCAGCCCTTTTTCTTTTTTTTTTTTTTCCTTCTCTTCTTCCTCTATCAGCCCGTGAGCAGCTCACCTTCGCCGGTTTCCTTCGGTCGCCACCACTTCCAGCCAGCAGGTCTTCCTTTCGGCCATCCGAACCCCCGAAAAGAAACCCCACCCTCCAGGGAACAAAACCCACCACTTAAACACCTCCTCTCCTCGTTTTTTCTCTCTCCCCGTCAAGCTCCGCCACCGCTGTTTTCGTCGCGATTCAGCCTCTTCCAGCGTCTACTTGGACGGAAACTACCTCGAATGGACGCCTCTACCCAAGAGCTATAAAACCCACTGCTTGTTCTCTCATTTGGCGGTCAATTGGCTCTCACCAAAAAATAATCACCGCTGCCGGATTCGCCGTCCATCACCACTGTGGGCACTACTGACGTCTCCATTCAACACAACTGCTGGTGACCCATATTTGGTTTGACTTCCAGTCACTAGAAAAATGGTAAATCTTAAGCTTTGATCACTTTAATTAAAAGAAACTTACTTTTGGATTAATAATGTGAATGCATGGCTTATTATTGTTTAATTGATGTTGTGATTCTTAATCTAGTCATGCATGTGATAATATTGTAGGTTGTGCACCTAATGTTAATAGATAAGGTTCAAAGACAAAGGTAACAAATAAGTAAGTCTAGGTCACTCGAAGATAGGTTAACTAGGAAAAAATTAGAAGGATAAATTAGTTAGAAATTGGGCAGAATAGTATTTAGGACAAATAATAGGCTAGTTAAGTTATATGACTGTAGGTTGGATTACTAAGCATGACTAGGATATTATTGAATTGGAAAGATAAAGAACAGTAAGTTAATACTATACATATCTACATGAGCTTAAGAGTCTAGAAATCATATAGGAAGCTAGGTAAATAAATCTAAGTAATAAAAATGGATTCGCATGTGCCTTGGGATCAAGTTTAGGTCAAAAGGACGTGGGAATCGCCTCGTGTTTCGCGACCCCGAGAGGAATCTCACTCCCTTTGGCTTAGTACTTGGTTGTGAGACATGAATAGGAATAGATTAGTACATGTAGAGACCCTTAGGGCATGCCAATCTTTATGTGCGATTTTTGATAAGTGGACTCTGTTTGTTATGTGTAATAGGAATCCTTATGACTCATAGACAAGTGGTGTCTTCTTGTCAAGCTGAGTTGTGAAAGGTTAACGCATTAAAGGTGAGTTGATTCTTTTTATGTGTTGCTTTGTTAAATTCAGGAGTACTTATATGCCCTCAAAAGCATATGGGTAGCCTGGGTTTAACCTGGAAAACATTCGTATGTACTTTTGCATGTCTCTGCTTATTGCTCTCGATGCATCTAGACAATTATGGCCTTGCCGGCACTTAGGATTTATTCTCTGTAACCATGGTTATGTTTTGATGCTAGTTTGTGGTAATGAATTATGTGTGGTATTTACGACTTTGGATGTTTAGCATGATGGTTGATGGGTGTTATTTCCGCACATTTGTTGTGTTTGCATCTTTTGGGGGCCCCGCCCTTTTCGCGCCGACCTACTAGGTAGGGGCCGGACTGAGGCTTAGTACGTAGGACAGGTATGGCCCGGGGTACCTTTGGTGGCTCGGTGGATATTGGTGGCTCGGTTGATAGCGGGTGGGATGCCCGTTTTCCGTATATCCTAGGGAGGGCATTGGTTGCGATGACCTATACCCCTCTAGGATTCAGGTTGGCTTTATTTAAGTTGTTGCACATTATTTGGTTGGTTGACGTTTCTTGTTAGCATGTTTAAATGTTTTACCGTTTTGATGCCTAATTATGTGGTTATGTTATCGATGGTTCTTGTATATGTTTGTGGGTTTGTTGTTTGTGTGCATATCTTTTTGACCCTCCTTCCAGCGCAGGCGGCGCCAGGTAAGCTAAAAGAGAATCCTAACTGAGTATGCCTAGCATGCTTATTTAGTTACGTGTGTTTTCCAGGAATAAGTCCGGAGCGAGCCTAGGGGGAAGCTGGGTTGGTTTATGGGTTTGAAGGAAGGTGTTCGAAGCTGCGAACTAAGGAATTGAATTTAAAACTAGAACTTGTATGTAATGTACTTAAGTACTTTATGATTTAAACTTGTTCAGGATTCTTGTAAAGCAATTGTAGCAAGATAATGATGATTTTGGGTTTAGCTGTTACGAATTTGATGTTATAAACGTTACGTTATTTTGGAAAAGTCAAATCGAGCTTTGTATGCTGATTCAGGTAGAATGACCTTTTTGGGGTCGTTACACTAGGCCTAGTCAAAGATTCCGATTCTGGAATGCTTAGCACGAAAGTGAGTTTTTGACCTAGTCCGGGCAGATAATCTTTCAATTTTGTTATATAAATAGCAATTCAGTACCGCTTATCAGGCAAACAATTAGAGCTATGGCCCAATACGAGGCCTTCTTCAAGAAGTCCAATGCCTCTGATAATACGTCCGCTAGCCCACTGGACATTACAGCTATAGCAAAACCGGCCCCCAAAAACAAAACTTTACCCCATGGCAACTTATTGCACTTGTTCCAGTCCATTAACTTCTCTCCCCTTTGCTTTTTGTTTGGAATTATGAATAACTAGTAGAGTTGGTCACGCCATGTAATTGAGTATTTGAAAAGTTAAAAAAATAATTGATTGACAAAGTAAATATGAATTGGATTGTTAAGAGGTGAATTTTTTGTTGGGGTGAACCATGATTCTTAATATGAGGTTTTTTTGGTTGAATTTTCATCTATTTAATTACCTAACAATTGGGATTAACTTAAAAGTACTACAACGATTGAATAAAATTATTCAAATGTATTAAGGAGATATAAATCAAAATATTTTAAAGTGAGATGTTTTTAGAAGTATTTGGTGCTCCAAATTAAAAAAAAGAAAAAAGGATTATGGCTATTTAAGAAGAATTACGATTTAGTTTGCCCAAAATGATGAATTTGTATTAAGGAAATAAATTTTTGAAACAAAACATTTAGGATTTGGCATGTCAAATCACTATTGTATTTAAAATATTTACAAATATAATATAGAGATTCTGGAATGACTCTTATTTTATAAATATATTTTAAAATGTTCTTAAATTACTTCATGAAATATTTTTTAAATTATAAATTTTAAGAAATTTTTGAACAAAAAGCCCGATAGATAATTTACGAAAAAATGTGATTTAAAATGTTAGCTAAACAATTTAGGATAAATATGAAACTGTAAATGTAACAGTAATTCACCTATATTATGATTGACATTTCTAGTTAAACAAAAAGGACAGACTATTAAAAACATGAGGAGCCAAAAATGAAAAGTCATATTGCGGTGTACAAATTGAAGGCAATGACAATCTATTATTATTTTTCTAATAAGAAAGAATTAATTTTCTAATAAGAAAGAAATGACAAAAGTAAATCTGGAATACTATTTGTAGCTCATTTTTTATTATTTATAGTCTTATTTTCAAAGTTTACTATCCAAAATGCCCCTCTAACAACAAAAAAAAAAAATCTCAACATTTTTTCTTATTTCTTCTTCTCCTTTTTCAAACTCCACCACCAATACACTACCCTCACATTCAATTTCACTTCCTCATTTACCGATTCTTTTCAAGTTGTGGTTATAAAACGTGAAACCTTAGCACCATATCATCATAAGTTCTTTCAATTGAACTAAGATAGTTATATTACACGAATTTTAAAATCCCGATCAATACTGATAATGAACCTCCGATATGGGAAAATTTTCTGCACAAAAAATTTAATTAAAGAACATTTGAATTCTGAAACAATTATTTTTACTTAATGCATAACATATTCTCATAATAAGATAATAACATAATAGAATTTATTTATAATTACACACATATTTATTTATTTATTTATTTTACCTATTTTTTGGAATTATTTTTCTTTCTGTGGATATCACTTAACGATAGCCAGAGCCACCATGAGGCAATTCACGTCGTCATCTTCTGCAATTTATATCCTGTACCACTGTGTACATATACCACTTACTATAATTAGTAAATTTTTTTGAGCCGATTGTCTTTTTTCCATTTCTAGTAATATTTAGTGACGCGCCCAGTTTTTTCTTTTTATTTTATTTTTTTATTTTTTTTCCGCCGTGGTATATATACATTCAAAACGTGGTGGTTGCACTTTTTTTTTTCAAAAACTGAACTAGAGCGATCAAAAACTTAACGAGAGCGATCAGAACCAGAGTTTTTCAAATTGCGCTGCTTCTGAAATCATTCTACAAGCATTGAAATTGTTAATAAAGGTATCGGATCAAAGAACAATGATGATCATTGGTTTTTTTTTCGCGATTGATGTTTTTGTTGTTTAATTGTTGTTCTTATAGTATGTTTTTGAGAATTATGATTTTTGATCGTTTGAAAATTGTTATTCTATTCGTATGATTCGTCTTTATGATGCTGTTATTTTGATCGTTGTATTCGAGGATGTTGTTGGTATGTATTTTTGAATGTTGCGGCATAAATCTGCACGTTGCGGGATAGGATGTTATTTTTTTTAGTTTTTATATGATGTAGCTGGACGTTGCGTAAGGTATAACTATGACGTTTTTGGACGTTGCTTAATGCGATGTTGTTTGTTTTTGTTTTGTTGTGATGTTTCTGGACGTTGCGTAAGTAATAAGTGGGGCGTAGTGTGACGTTACGGGATATGAGTTTTTTCCCTAGTTTTTATGTGATGTTCATCTGGACGTTGCATAAGTAATAAGTGGGACGTGTTGGGACGTTGCGTAAGTAATAAGTGGGACGTTGCTTAAGTTGTTATTATTATTTTTTCCCTCTTTATTTGTTTTTTTTTCAGATATGGAATCAATGGATGATGAGTCGATGCTGTCTTTGATTGGTCAGAGAATTGGTAGTGTATATGAGGCATACGATTTGTATAACAAATATGCTTTCGAATTGGGTTTTAGTATTAGGAAGCATAGGTCTCGTAGCAAGGAAGATGGGTTATATATGAGACATTTTGTGTGTTCGAAGCAAGGTGAGAAGGATTATAAAAATAAGACTGAGAATGAGAGGATTTATTCTAAATTGGATGTTCGAACAAAATGTAATGCACTTGTTGAATTTAAGAGAATTGATGATGGTATTTGGGAGGTGCAGAAGCATTTCCGGAAACACAATCATGAGATGTGCTTTGAACATCAGAGACACTTATTGCGTTCTAGTAGAAATATGAATTCTTTATCAGTTGATTATTTGAAGACTTTGAAGGATTATGGTGTTCGTGTTTCAGATGGTTACAGAGTGTTGTGCAAAGAGGTAATGGACTTTAAATAGTTTTCCTGTAGACGTAAGTGGACGTTGCGAGAGTATTATTACTGACGTTTCAGGACATTGCAAGAGTATTATTACAAACGTTTGTGGACGTTGTAGTTATAACTTTTAATTTTTTTTTTTTTGTTTGCAACAGCCTGGTGGACCATCTTAAGTAGGTTTTACTTCACGAGATGTTTATAATCGTATGCAAATTGAGAAGAAAAAGACCATTGATGGTTGTAATGCAAATACACTTTTTGAGATATTGAAGAAAAGACCTTGTGATGAACAGGATTTCTATTTTGATTTTGAGTTGGACAACGATTCATCATTGTGTAATTTGTTTTGGCGTAATGGACAAATGAAGGCAGATTACAAGATATTTGGAGATTTGGTTCTTCATGACACGACTTATAAAACAAACAAGTATGGTTTGATATGTGGACCATTTGTTGGGATGGACAATCACTGCCGTAATGTTATGTTTGGAATTGGTTTCATAAAGAATGAGAAGATTGAATCATTTAATTGGTTGTTTAAGAAGTTTTTGAGGTCCATGGATGGTTAAGCACCGATTACTTTGATGACAAATCAAGCATTTTCAATGGCAGCAACAATAAAGGATGTATTTCCATCAACTCGTCATCGGTTGTGTCTTTGGCATATAAGTGAGAACTTCCGGAAGAACTTACCTTCATTGCATGATGACACAGGTTTTTTTAAATTGTTTCAATGCCTTCTTTACAGTGTGGTTACAAAGGAAGAGTTTCAGCATGTTTGGGACAGGTAAGGACGTTGCGGTAGTGTTTTATTGGACGTTGCAATATTGTTTTTACATACGTTGCGGTATTTGTTTTTGACATTGCAGTATTTGTTTACAGTATGGTGGCTGAATATGAATGTGGAAATATTAAGTGGTTGAATGATCTCTATGAGATTAGCGAGAAATGGTGTCCTGCATTTAACAAAGATTACTTTTCTGGAGGGGTTCTCTCATATCAAAGGAGTGAGTCAACAAATCGTGCGATTTCAAGGCGGCTAAGCAAAACATCATCACTTTGTGATTTTTACCATCAGTTTGTAGATGTGGTGAATGACTGGAGGAATAACAAAAATGAAGAATACTACAGGTGTCATCAAGGGAAGCCGAATTTGTTTGTTCGAAGCATTCGATGTTAATTCAAGCTTCTGATGTTTACACAATTAATGCATATCGTATGTTTGAGACTCAGTTTAAAGATGTGACTTTATACAATTATGAAAAGGTTTATGAAGATGACAGGTTAATTCAATATCATGTCTGGTGGGATGGAGAAGATATTTTTCAACATGTTGTGTTGTTTGATAAGTTGACTTATTGGATAGAATGCAGCTGCAAATATTTCAATGAAGTTGGGATATTATGCGGTCATTCACTTCGTGTTTTTAACCTGAATGGTGTTAAGGTATGAATTTTTATTGGTTCAGTTTTTTTTTTGTTTTTTTGGTGACGTTGTTAATGTGTTAATTGGACGTTGCGATAATGTTTTTATGGACCTTGATTATAAAATATCAGACGTTGTTGTTGTGAAACTTATTTTGTTGATTAATTAATTAATTATTTTTTTTATAGATACTACCCGATAGGTGTATATTGCAAAGGTGGACTAAGGGTGTGACATATGGCCGTCAGATTCAATTTCACAATTCACGTCGAGAAATGAAGGAGATTATGTTTACTGTTCTGTTTGGAGGCATGCTGCCAGCAAGAAGTATTTGAGATTGATTCAATTATGTCAGTCGAGTTATATTGCTCGTGAAATTATAGATGATAAATTTAAAGATCTTAGAGATTGCATTGCTAATTTAGCTGGTATTAGATTGGAAGGAGGAGGTGAAGATGTGGATGATGATGATGATGGTACAGAAGAAGAAATTAGAGATCCGAAAGGAAAGAGACCAAAAGGTGTTCGAAATGTACGGCCAAAGAGTACAATGGAGAAAAAAAGGAATATTTCGAGAGGTAGAAAATACAAAAGGAATAGTTTAAAAGGTGTAGTTGAGTGAGATGATTACAGGTATTGAGATGAATTTGTAGTTGTAATAAACATTTGATTTGGAAAATGATGTTTATTGATTTTAATTTGAGATTTTGTAGACGTAATTGGACGTAGTAGGACGTAGTGGCATAATGAGTTGTGTTTTGATATTAGTTGTTACATTTCTGCATGTTTGGTTACGTCCAAAAAAAAAATATTCGTAACGTCCATAAGGAATCGTAAAATTTTATTGGTTGTTATATTTGATTTTCTTATTAGACGTTCCTGGACGTTGCATTCCGTTTTCAGACGTTGTACATGTCATATGAAATTTTAAGATATTGATATGAAAACAAAATAATGGAATTTTATTAAAATTATTATTACAAATGCATGGATGTAGACGTTTCTGGACGTGGTGCTAGTTGTTTTTGACGTGGTTCTAGTGTTATTAGACGTGGTGGATTGTCTTTGTGAAAAAAATTAGCTTAAATTCACATGCATGGATGTTGACATTTCTGGACGTGGTTCTAGTCGTTTTTGACGTTGTGCTAGTTTTATTGATTCTGGTATTGATTTCTGGCCATTTTTTGAAGAAGTTTTGTTGTTTTTGAATTGGTTTTTGAAAGTGAATGTCTCACCACGTCCAACAATGTCCCGTAAACAACTATCGCAACGTCTGATATGAAAAGAGAAAGTTTAAGATACTGATATGAAAAGAAAATAATGAAATTTTATTAAAATTATGCTATCTACACTTGAGGCATCATCCTCGTCAAGCAGAATGGAAGAGTAGTCTCCAAGATATTCAGGGAGTGGAATCACTTCATCATGATGAGATTGTAGGATTCCAGACATTTCGCACATGTCCATGACGAGGCTGGGGTAAAGGATACTCCGAGTCCACCTATTTGAGAAGCCAACATCTTCCATGTAGTATTTGATGATGTTGATGTTGCCCCAATTGATACTTTTTCTTGCATTTGCTGCAATTAAAAGTGCCAAACCGAATGGCTTGGAGACTTGTCCTGCAGCGACATTATAACAAAGGAACGTGTACAATGTTTTTGCAAAACTGTTTAGATCTTCCAATCTGATCATCCAATAATTGTTTGGGACGTCAATGTTTTACTTTAATACTGCTCGGACTTCCTCCACGGTTGGTTGGAAACGGGCAATATCATCATGTTGTAAAGACTGAGGACCCAAGTTCCTGGTGACCAAGTGGTCGTTGATTGCTTGAGTAGTTATTTTGATTGAATGTCCTCTGACGTAAACTGTATTTAGTCTATTTCTATGATGCAGACCATCATAGAACTCTAGGACCAGCGATCTGTTTACGTGTTGGTCGTTCATCGGCATCAATCCACTCCAATGATTTCTGATGAGAAACATTCTGAGTTCTGAATGATGTTCTACACTGAACATATGTTTCATTGGCATTTGTTCAAGCGGGAGTAATGGAGGCATTGGTGGTTGCGGGTCTTGGTTTTCTTCGAATATGTTCATGCTTGGAAGAATATAATGACTGGCCATTGGAACGTGAAGAAGTTTTTGGGATTGGTGTGTTTGAAAGGGAAGAAGGAAAGCGAAGGAATTTTTAAGTTTTACCAAAGTGAATGTGAAACATTGTTTTAGCATTAGTTTTATAGGAGTGGATAGTTTTCTTGTTTGTAACGAAGGTATGCTTGGAAAGTTGGACGGTTTTTTGTTCTGATGCAGTTAATGAAGTTTTAAAGACGCGTTAAACGTAGGAACGTGTACAATATCATTGTAAAACGGTTCAAATCTTCCAATATGATCGTCCAATAATCATCTGGGACGTCAACGTTTTGCTTTAATATTGCTCTGACTTCTTCCTTGGTCGGACTTCTTGTTTGGAGAGCCACATGTGTTAGTGCATCTGGACTTTGGTTCCGCAGGGACAAGTGCGTGTTGATTGCTTTTGTTGATATGCTAACTCTAAAACCCCTCACATTTAATATATTTACTGAATTTTTGTTGTGTAGTGCATCATAGAACTCTAGGACCAACGATCTATTTACGAATTGGCGGTCTATTGGCAACAATTCCGTCAAACCATTTCTGGTGAAAAATAGCATAAGTTGTGAATCATTTCCTACATTGAACATATACTTCATCGGCATATGGTCAAGCGAAAATGGCAGTGGTGGCGGCATTTGTTGTGGTGATTTTTGGTTTTCTTTAAAGATATTCATGTTACGAATAATGTAACGAAGGGCCATTGAGGAAATTGGTGAGAAATAGTTCAGGTTTGTGGCTTGGTTTCTTTGGAAGGGAAGAAGAAAAGCAGAGGAAATATTGGTTTTGGACGTTGTATGGACGTTGCCAGACGTGGGTCTTGTTATATTGAACGTACGTGGTTGGTTTGGCAATTAATATGAATGTAGTTGAAACTATTAATAAGTAAGTGGTTGAGGAAATTGAATGAAGTGATGGAGTGTTGGTTGGTTTTCAGAAGTGGCAGGAAGTTGTACGGTTACTGTTAACAAATATTATATACTTTAAGTTTTGATTTTTCATGATATGTCTGCCACGTCCAGTAACGTCTTAACAAACAACTATTGCAACGTCGGAATGAAGTGATTTGGCTTGGACGTTGACAGACGTGATTTTTGTTTATACTAGAATTTTTGAAAGAGTTTATATTGAACGTACGTGGTTGGTTTGGCAATTAATATGAACGTAGTTGAAACTATTAATAAGTAAGTGGTTAAGGAAATTGAATGAAGTGATGGAGTGTTGGTTGGTTTTCAAAAGTGGTAGGACGTTGTATGGTTACTGTTAACAAATATTATATACTTTAAGTTTTGATTTTTCTTGATATGTTCGCCACGTCCAGTAACGTCTTAAAAAACAACTATCGCAACGTCGGAATGAAGTGATTTGGCTGTTGACAGACGTGGTTCTTGTTTATACTAGAATTTTTGAAAGAGTTTATATTGAACGTACGATGTTGGTTTGGCAATTAAAATGAATGTAGTTGAAACTATTAATAAGTAAGTGGTTGAGGAAATTGAATGAAGCGATGGAGTGTTGATTGGTTTTGGCGGGAGTTGTTTTTAGAAAGTATTGATAAATTATATATAGTGGAAAGTATATGCAAATATAAGAAATATACAAATATACTAATAAACCTATTTATTTTTTATTTTCGAGGATTCTGCCTTTGTTATTTCTTTGGCAGTTGTTTTTTTTGATTTGGATTTGCAATCTCTGGATCTGAATCAGGCAAATCATATCCTTCTCTTTCGCTTTCTTTTTTCCCAGTGGGCATTGGCAATGACTCCTGTGCCATAGTTGATAAAAGATGATAATTCGTCTGGTAATAGTCCAATGCTTTTTGCTTGATCTCATCTTTTATCATGTTCGATGGAGACATCAGGATGTTGTATGAATACTTGGCTCGCAACCTGATGAATACGCTTTTGTCATTGGCCTTCTTACTTTGGGAGAAGATTGTCATAATTGTAATCCAAATCACCTTCATACATCTCCATGTGCCTGATAGTAAACACAAAATAGTGAAAGTTATTTTGCAAAATAGCAATTTAACAATAATAAGCAATAGCAATGACCCGCAACGTCCAGTTACATACCCACCACGTCTACCTACGTCGAAAAAATCAACTATCACAACGTCCGAAGCAAACAGAAACAGCAATTATTAACTAACTCACCAAGTCTATCTACGTCACATTAACAAGTAATACAACAAGTAGTAAGAGAAATAATATTACCTTATGGTGTATATTCCGCAATCGCATCTGTTATTTTGATCTTTCCAAGGCAGATCCGTATATTCTAATAAATTAGTCTGCATTTGTTTGAATTCTGGATATTGGCCTTTTTTTTCTCCTCATCCATTATGCTTGCAAACATTGTTAGGACCTCATGATGCAATCGATTTTGATTTGGTCCTAAGTTGTAGAGAACTTTTGCATATGCATCCTGGATATTAATGGCCAGGGTGGTGAAGTGTCCACCGTCGATGATGGGAAAATAAACCTTGTAGTGATTGAAAAAAAAAATCATAAAATAGAATTTGATATGTATACTTAATGAATGATTTTGTAAATGTACTTACAAATTCGAAATTGAAATGTTCCAAGCTATGGTGGAATCGAGAAAGTTCTTCCTGCATCCAATCACGAAAACATTTTTTTTGTGCATTTTCACCATCTTGTTGTAAGCTTTTTTGTAACTAGTGAAAATTAATTGCATCAAAAGTAATACACAACGTCAGTTAAAGGTTTTATCTCAAATAGCAAAAAGGTCAATGCTACATCTATCTCAAACATAAACAGTTAACAAGTCGCAACGTTCAGTTACATACCCACCAGTCCCCCAATGTCCAGAAAATCAACTATCGCAACGTCCACTATAATACCTACAACGTCCCATATCGCAACGTTCGACAAGCAAATACAAATAGTTGTTATTTATTGCAAATATAAATATTCTTACTGAAAATCTGGTTGTGAAGAAAAACTTTTTTAGCCCAGATTTGTCTCTTAGCTTGCAAGGAAAACTTCTTATGTAGTTTTCGTGGGCAGCACCATGCATTTAGCATTTCCATACTAAGTCATTTATTTGGTGACATGGTGTGGAAGTCTAGCCTAGTTAAGACCGTTCTTCCAAAGCTGTAGAGTGTTTCACTGCATTTGTTGGATGATAAATTAGTAAGGATAAATAATTAATTTTGTTGGATGATAATGTTTTGGATGTACTTACAGTTTGTGATGAGTCTTATCCCTTTTCCTATCCTTAATGAGGAATGCGAAATTGATCATCAGTTCCTCTTTCTTTGAAAGCTTTACATCCAGCATCTACTTCTTTGGAGGCTTGATGTAACAGTAAAATGGACTCCTCAGTGCCAATGGAAGCTTGATCTGGCGATGCTTTGGGTTTGGAATTGGATTTGCATCATGTCTTTCCAGAGGATTGTCTTCCTCGTCCATGATGATTCTATAGAGAAATAATGAAAATGTATCTGTCAGTAATAATATTATAATACAAAATGAATGAATTATAGTATTACTTACTATCTGATTTCTTTCAGTTTTTGAGCATGTGGATCAGCCTGTATCTGCTGAGAAGCATCATACTCATTTTGTAGATTCCTTGGTCTTGGCTCATACTGCTGTGACAAGTCTATGCCGAGGTAAAAGCTTGGTGGTATGATTTCTTTAATTTCTTTAAGCTTCTTGTTTGTCTCTTGTTGTCCTTTTTTTTTTTTTTTTATCTTATCAATCTGACTGAGAAGTGCAACAATGTTTTCTTTATCAATCTGACTTTGTGGTGTAACAAATGCAGCAAACTTCTTGTCGATCTCTTCTTGGACAATCTTATCCACTTAACTCAAAATAACAGCAGGATACTGAGTTGTTTGTGTAGCATCAATCTTCTTGTTGAGTTCTTCTTGTTATTTTTGGAACATCCTTTCAACTGGACTCAACAGTAGTTCAAAGTTAGTTGGAGGTTGACTTGGTACAACAACAGTAGCATCTTCATCTTGTAGTGTTTCTTTGGTGACATTGTTGAAGAGATTTTCCATTTTTTTCAATGTCACTTCAAGCATCCTCAATGCTGGATTATCTTGTATTTCCTTTGTATCTTCTACAACATTTATGAGGTTGGTGTATTCCTTGACTAATCGAGCCATTCCTTGATTAAGTCTTTTGATTTTGGCTTCATCAGAATTATCAACAGGCTGTACACAATAAAAAAGAAACAACAGAGGAGATATTTTGTGAGTGAATAATACACTCAACGTCCTGTTACACACACACAACGTCTAATAATAAAGCAACAACGTCCAGTTACGTCCAGTTAATGTGTAAGAGAAATAGTAATTTTGGATTTCGAATTTTACCTGATCTTACTTCTCTGGTATTTCTTCATGTCTTATCTCAGCATTATCATCATCATCATTATCGTAATCAACATCATGAGGCCCATGCTTTTAAAAATAAAAACATAAACAGAGACAGGTGTAACTTAATATCCACAACGTTCAGTATAATATCCACAACGTCCTTCCACGTCTAGAACAAATAATGCTTTTGTGTTTGAAAATGTAAATATTACCTGATGTTGATCTTCTGGGATTTGATCGTCTTATGGGATTTGATCATCTTCTATCTGGTTTTTCATCTCATTCCTTGTCAATATTCTTCCCCTTCCAAATCCTCCCAATGTTGTCTCTTTTGCCTCTCTTCTTGTATACTTTTCATAGTCCCAATGTGAAAGTAGAGGCACGTTTCTTGGACGTATGGGTTCACCACGAATTCCAACTCTGTCCAGATACAGTAGCTTGAAAAAAATGAAAGAATAAATGTTAGTTACGTCTGATGAAAGTCAAGTTCACAACGTTTATAAAGTAGCTTGGAATTACTTACCACAATGAAGGGGAAAGAACCTTTAAAGATTACTCTTTGATTTGTGTGATTCCAATATTTGACAGATTGTATCAAGCCTCTGATGGTGAACTCGCACCAGTTCATGTTTCTGATGTTATCTACATTTTTTACACTCTTCAGTAGTGATTGTCGGCAATTTAAATTCGTGTAAGCCCAAAGGAGAGTTGTTTCCATGTAGATTGTGAAGTCAATTTTGAAGTCATCATCAGCATAGTCTTTGTGTTGCTTGATATAATCTGCCATTTGCGTTGTGGTTGGTTTTCTTTGAGTCCCTTCATTGATAACGGATCCTGGATGTCTGGAATGGAATTTTTCCATTTCTATCTTGTATTCATCAGAGTACAGATCAGAAGTGGTGTATTCTTCAATCTTAATACCACCACGTAGTATTCCAAACACATACCTGACATCTTCTTCTTCAATATCAATGCTGCCACTATTCAACTCGATTTTGCACCTGTTGTTTGAGATTGTGAAAGACAGCAACAGATGTTATCCTAATCCACATGACAGTTGATTTAAGTTGATATCAAGCAACGATCCGAATCCAATATCTCTCACTGCTTGTTTTTGCTGCTCAGTCAAATGTCTTAAGCTTGTACAATGCATCAATGCTGGTCCTTGTTTGGAATTTGGTCCTTTTAGGAGATGTTTTTTGTTCATTTTTTTGACTGACTGTGATAGAAATAAATGAAAAAAATCAGTCACATACAAAACATATTTCGCAAATAATACATACCACGTCCCGTTAAGTCCATAAAATAACTACCACAACGTCATCAAACAACATGTTGATATGATAATAGAAAATATGAAAGTAAAAAGATCACAAAGTCTTCATACCTGATTGAAGTTTTGGTCTCTTTGTAGGTTTTTCTGCTAAAGGTTGCTTTTCTGTTTGTGTTTTTTTGGGTTTAGCAGTCTGTTTCTATTTTTGTTGTGGTTCATCTTCTTCTGATTCTATTTCGTCTCTAAGTCTTTTTGGTTTATGTTTTGTTGGTGGTTTTTGTGCAACAGGATTTTTTGTTGTTGATAGTTTTTTGGTGTTGGACTGGTGAGCTTGGGTTTTTGTTGTTTTCTGCTTTGGCTGTGGATTTTTTTGAGGGTTGAGGATGTGTTTTGATGCTGCATCAACAAGGGAATCCAATTTTTTTGCAGAAATTTGAGGGCTGGCATTTCTTTTTTTGAGTATGTATTGGTTTAATGGAATTTGGGAGTCATCTTCACTTGGTGCGACAGCATTATATTTATTTGGTGTTGGTGATGGTGTGGAATCTGTGACGAAATCATCATCTGTATTTGGTATTGATCCTTTTGCGGGTTGTCTGTAGTTAACCATCCTGCAATGAACTAGGGAAATAATTATCAGAAACAAAAACACAAAATTGTTAACATTATGATTACAACGTCCAGTTACGTCTGAAAAAAAAACTACAACAACGTCCAACAACAAAGACCAAAAATTTATTATTTTTTCATAAATACAAAACATAAAACACATTTTTGGTCACCGAATTTCTATAACATACTTACAACAAACACAATGTTACTTTTATTAAATTAAACAAACAGGAAAGACACCGCAACGTCCAGTTACGTACCCACCACGTCCAACAACGTCCCAAAAATTACTACCGCAACGTCCATTAGGAAACACACACAAAAAAAAACTGTTATTTCCTCCAATTCAAAAACCAAACAGATTGTGAATGCTCTTATTCGTATATCATATATCACAACGTCAAATTTGAAACAAAAACAATTCTATTTTTAGCAGAAAAACAAGCAGTAACGTCCAGTTACATATCCACTACGTCCAACAACGTCCCAAAAATTACTACCGCAACGTCCATTAGGAAACACAAAAAAAAAAAAAAAATTGTTATTTCCTCCAATTCAAAAACCAAACAGATTGTGAATGCTCTTATTCGTATATCATATATCTCAACGTCAAATTTGAAACAAAAATAATTCTATTTTTAGCAGAAAAACAAGCAGCAATGTCCAGTTACATACCCACCACGTCTATCAATTACTACCGCAACGTCCATTAGGAAACACAGAATTTTAATTTCAGTACAAATAGAAATAACAAAGACGATGCAACGTCTAGTAAAATTTAGAGTAATATAGCATTATTTAGAGTAATAGAGCATTATTTACAGTAATTTGAAGAGTAACAGAGCAACGTCTAGTATAGCATTATAATCGAATGCAGCAAATAAGGGAAAATAGGGTTTCAAAAATCCATCAATTCCAGTGAAAAATAGTTTTATAGTAAACGATGTAGTAGATTTTGCAATGTATTACCTGTAGTTTTGTGAAGTTTCGATGTATTGTATTAACGTTGTGGGACATAGGTTGCCTGGATTGAAGTTGTTCCGGTGGGTTTTTGCTCTTCTCTGTCAGAAACTTTGTCAGAAATTTTCGTCCGATTCGTTTTTCGTCTGGATTTTTGAAGATTGGAAGTAGAAATCAATTTTTTTAGGGTTTGATCGCTGGCAGTTATGGAAGATTTTGATGGGAAGGAGTTGGGGTTTTGAAAAAAGAAACTGCTAGCAAGTGGGTTTTGAGCGGGGTTCGCGCGCGTGTAACTACTATATAGTAGTGAGAGTGGGATATAAACACTAGGCACATGTACACAGTGTACAGGGTATACGCGCTGATCATCTTCTTTTTCTAGCCTTACACAAGTTCTAACCATGTCCTCGTCATCTTCTTTGTCTTCTCTGCAACAATAGTAGCAGGAAGAACAACTCCAAGAAATGCTGTATTTTCCACAAAAATAAGCCATTTGATGAAGATGACAACGATGATCACGATGATCGAAATCAAATCATTGTTGCGATCATGCCCATGGAGACGGCTGTGATAATGATGGTACTAGTTCTAGTAATTGATAGGGGTTTCATTCGATTAATACAAGTAGTTGTTCAGGAATTTTTTACCAAAAAAATGATTATTTTTCTCTCCCATTTTATCCTTTTTTTAATCTTTTTATTTTTTTAAAAAATATTGTATGCGTGAGAATTGTTCTTATAATTAGTTATTATAGGATTAAATATGTTTAAAATAATTAAGATAATATTTATTTTGTTGGGATAAAAAATATATATTTATTTTGTTGAATTTTGATAAATTATTTAAAAATTAGTAAAAAGGAAATTTGGGAAGATGTTTTGAAAATAGTACCCATATCAAATTGGTCATATTTAGCCTCTAAAATTACTACTACTACATGAGGTGGACTTGGCAATCCAACATAGAGGTTTGGTTTGCTGTGGAATTCACTCACTTTAGTATCTTCAAACATCTCACACGAACACATTGGAACCTGAACATGATTAAACATTTGCTTCCATTCTCGAACAAATCATGTGACTTCGCCAACTCCAAATGGCATTCGCTCAAATGCCAATGTACTCGGATCTTGCCCCACGTGTAAATCCGTTAAGAAACTTGAGACTTCCAAGATCCTAACTCCCTTCTTTATATTGCTAATTTTCTCTGTGCATCCGGCCGAAACGCAGAAGAAGCTGAAAGCAAAAGTTATTCGAAAGGAGAAAGGCAGGATGATGCTATCCGTTTCTGTTGCTACTTCAAGTCCGACTAAGGCTGGGACTGCTCAGTCTTACTATAGCAGGCTCTGCCACATCTCACTTTCCCCTCGACTCAAGTATAATCCGCAAAGACCACCGCACGCTTCTTCTTTGCTTGGCTTGAGTAACCCTTTAAGGTATTTAATCGCATCATTATCTTCAAAGGCTGTTTATCTATCGATTTCTCTTGCTTGAAGAAGAATTTGGGTGCTTATTGATTCAGTCACCACTACAGTTACCTGATTATGTAAGATTTGTTGGGATGGGTTAGTTATTTATGCCTGGATGATGACGACCTTCGGTTCATCTTAGAAATGGGCTTTTTCCTGTGGTTTTACGGGGATGAGTCTGTTTTGGTATTTCTGCTTTTTGTAATTGAGGCATTCCATTAATTTTAAAAGGTTTGAATGTAACATTCAGAATTCATGGCCAGTATATGTGGGATTTTTTGGTGGACTTTTGGGATTTATTTTTCATATCAATTTAATTGTCTGATGGAGTTTGTTACTAAATTTTACAGTCATGAGTGCGAATATTGATTAATTTAGGCGGGAATTTTAGGATTAGCTGGTGGGTTGGGGTCGTGGACTAGTGAGTTTCTCTTGTAGTAATATCAGTTTGTGCTATGTACAGTTTCGGTTATCGAGGGTCAGATTTTGAGATTCTTTGTGGTTGGGTTTTCCTGTATACATATAGTTCTGTTTCTTGATGTCGATTTGCTTGGTGCAGGGTTTCAGTTAATCGTAAAGGGATGGTGATGAAGAAAAAAGCAAAAGCATTTGGTGCTGTTTGTCTTGCTGCACCTCTTACTACAACTAACCTCCAATGGCTGTCTACCGTTTCTACTGTGTAAACTTCTTTTTTTCCCCCCCCCCTTTTTCTTATCTATTTTGGATGATGAGTTCTGAAACGAAGATTCTGTTGAATTTTAACTGCTTTGGTCATGTGAGTTTGCATGAACCCTGTGAAATTTACTAGACGTTTTGAAGGAACTTAGTTTTTGATGATCAAGCGAGTAGGAAAAAAGATATTAATTTTTCAGTAAGTTATCAAGGGAGGAGTAGGGAAGAAGAGATTGATTTTCCAATGAGTTATTCATGACAAATACATTCTATAGTTCAGTTAAGTTTCTGCCCAAATGTATTAAGAAATTAGATGAGTACTGGTGTAGAAAATCAATTTAATCTAAAAAGTCAGTTAAGCAAGTTGAATATGAAGATCAAGTGCACCTTAAGCTATAAAACAATGTGGACGCTTCACAGTAAGAGGTGTTCTGGCTAAAGTTATGAAATTGATGTGGAGCACTAGATCTAAATATGGTTACAAATTTAGAGTTTTAACCTTTCGTCTGTGGAGAAGAAGAGTAACCAACTTTTAGGTACTTCCAGATATTAGGTGTATTCCCTTCTTTGAGAACATGACTTCATTTTATCTTTGTTTTTCTAGCAGTTAGACTTTATCTTTTGCTTGAGAAACAGGCCTCCTAGCCATCATTTTCTTGTTCTGCATCCTATAGGATTCTAATGCTTGGGAGAGGAACTGCAATTCACAAGTCTTTTCTGGTTCCTTTGTTCGCTTTACAAGCCCCTACCAGCCTTATCTCGTGGATCAAGTAAGCAGTAGCTGTTTGTGTGTTTCATTGGCTGGTTATAACCTGTATGCAGTGGCCTTGGTGCATTTAGATTGTGAATGATTACCTGTTCAAGTTTCTGTACAATTAGAGAAATTTGATTTTCAGGGGAGAGTATGGAATTTGGACTGCATTCTTGGCTCTTCTAGTCCGCCTATTCTTTGCTTTTCCTGGTAGGTCATTGGTATTTGGTCTCTCTCTCTCTCTCTCTCTCTCTCTCTCTCTCTCTCTCTCGTGTTAATTTAAATACCTGGTTAGATAGGGATAAAATTGCCTGTACTTGGCTGGTGTTTTTCTGGAGGGTTCCTGTGCTGCATTTATATATGGAGTTTCAGTAAAGTTTCCAAACCAGTACACCAAGTGACAACAATGAATATATTCTTAAACTGTATCAGGGTTTAACATTTTCTTTAGAAATCTGATTTCTGTGCTACCAGTTTTTCCAGTCCATTTATAAATAGAAACAAGAAAATGAGGAAATAAAGAGATGCTGCAAGTTGTGAGTTATTTGTATTATCATTATTATTCAATAGATAGATCAATATATTTTCTCATATTCCCCCCTTATTTGACTCAAACTCATGATCACATCGGTCCAAAATTAGGAGTGCAAATCACTGGACCACAACCTTTCTTCTGAATTAATACTACTCCATTTGGCAGTAGAAAATCAGGGCCGATTGTCAATTTCTTTGAGAATTATAATTGTTGCTTCACTATGCACCTGCCTTCACCTTTGTGCAACATGACTATCCAAATTTAGATCTAATATGCTACATGATTCAAACATCAATTGAATGATATTGATTTTTGAGCTGACCTGCTGGACGAGATTGTCAGTGTTGAAGAGAACAGTTTCTAATTGACAAAGAAATTTGATCCTATAGATTTTCCCCAAATCGAAGCTATATGTGATATAAAACAAACGTTAAGATTTTTGTAAAATTGAGCTATTTTAGCACGCAGTTGATTGCTCTATGTTCACATTGTTATATTTATCTTCTTTGTAGGGGAACTTGAGTTGCCTTTTGTGGCACTACTTTTGGTAATTGTCGCACCTTATCAAGTAATGAACCTAAGGTAGGTGAAACAAAAACTTAAAGATATATTTTTATGTTATTCCTGTTAAAAAAGCAACCACTCTAAGAAAAATAGATAAAGAAAAAGGCAACTACTCTAAATTCTCTATTTCTTTTGATTGCTTTCTGCAGGGGAAGACAGGAAGGAGTTATTATCTCTCTGATAATTGCGGCTTATCTAGCTGTCCAACATTTCTCGCGAGCAGGTAGCTTGCGTAAAGCACTTGACCAAGTCTCGATAATTGCCTCTTTGGCAATCATTTGCATTGTTGCCGTGCCATGCTTGCTCCTGATCTGACTTCAGTTGAGTTTCCTAAGCTTCATCTCTACATTTCTTAACTCTTAAACTGGACTGATGGCGGACATATCAGTGTAAAGTAGTCGTAGAAATGATGGTTTTTTTTTTTTTTTTTTTTTTTTTTTCCGAAGAGGACATGCTCTGTGCCTGTTCTAACTATTTGACTTGCATGACAAGTAGGTATGGACTTGGACGTGTCAAAACAATATATGTATTGCCATTTAGCTTTATAAGCATGCATCTATTAGTTCTGGTATCTGCCATGCGATATCTTAAAACTCTTTTAACATCCTATTTCTGACAGTTATTGCATAACAAGCAAAACGGTCCATTTTAGAATGATGATGGACTTTGTATTCATAGCTTATTTCTTGATCCCTGTAGGAAAAAGGACTCCGTTATGTGCATGTTAACCGCACTAATTTTCAAAAGACATAACAACTAACTTTCAACAGTTTAGCTTATGGTCCTTAGGTAAATCTAATGTCTTGCAGCTAAAGAGTAGAAGATGAAGTTAGTTAAATTGTACTACCTCCATCCCAAAATAATAGACCTGTTTGTTATATTGTTTTAGTTAAACAAACAGGGCTATTATTATTGGATGGAGGGAGTGATTCCAAACTAGTCACATCGAGGATAATAAAATTAGAAGCTATCAAATTCTCTTGATTTTTCAGTTTAATATCCAATGCCCTTATTTTAAATGTAGTCTAAGCAGTTCCATGAATATTTCTGTGGAAAGAAAACTAATCATTGCTATTCTGGAATCTGTGCCCGTTCTTTGATATTGTACAAGTTTCTTGACTAATAAAATGCTAAAACTAGATCTTCTTGTGGTAAATATTTATTAACTGCTGAGAGTGGTCGTAAACTGTGAAGAAATCTATAGATGCCTATCCACCAGTTTGCTATTTAGACTAAAGAAACTTACATAAGTGATCAATGAACTAATTTGACGACCTTGGAGTTCTTAAAGTCTTGACAGTTTCTATGCCTGCAAATAGATCTGCAAAAGCCAGTTGGCAATCTCCATGTTGGACTTTTATCTAGTGTCATCTGAGCTTTATTCAGAGGAGATTTGATGCAGGAATCCATAATGTGAGACATGTCATAACCAAGAACAATTGTAAGTTGTATGATATTGTCTCCGCGGAGCTGGGGGTGCCCGTAGGTTCTGAACCATAATCTGTTGGTTCTGATCCATAACCTGTTGGTCCACTTGGGCTGTAAGGATTGACAGGTGTTGTTGTGCTGCATCCGCACACCTTGTTAGTGTTTTATTCATGAACTCTTAAATATTCAGAAAGACATTTCAGATAGTGCTGAGAGGCTCACCTAGGTGTTGTAGTGGGAATGGTTGGAGTGGGTGTTGTCGTTGGTGTTTTTGTAGTTGATGCAAAATGGCAGTTCCCATAACCTGTAACAATGCCAGACGAATACCTTCATGATTAGCTTTCATTTTCTTGATTAGAGTTTGGGATGTGCGTAAGAGGGAATAAACATAGACATCATGCTTTATGGAGGGGTGGAGTAAGCTGTCCGATATATTGAATAGAGTAAACACTAACCCATAGCCTGGTAGCTAGCTAATTTATAGTAGAACTGATACGCATAGTTCTGAAGAACTTTTAGCTATGGGAAGTTCATTGAAATCTTTAAAACTGTTTCATCTTGTACTTGAGGCAAGCTTAAAGTTTAAGGACAAAAGACTGATTCTTCAGACCAACGATAAGAGGTATCTTACTGCAAAAATGAATGAGAACATCACTTTAATTGGTGTTTTTTTCTTGCGTAATGATTCTGTGAGTTAGATCTAGTAAATTCAGTAGAGTCTCTACTTTGTCTCCTCTACTGACTTAGCTTATTTGGACTAGTTATTTATCTCTGTACTAAAAGATTAATTTTCGCGAAATATATCACACAAGACTTTCCGACTTACTTGGGTCGGTGTAGGTAAGCTGAGCTGTTCCCCCGAAGACACAGCTAGTTGGAATAGGGTTCTTTTGGTAGTAGTCATTGAAAGCATAAGAGGCATGATCCTTGACTGTATTTGGATCATAGCAACTGGAACCTGGTTGAATTCCTGAACAGTCTGCACCACCATAGCCACAGGCATAGTCTAAAGCCACTTGTAGTGCAGTTGGTGAAGCATTGGGGTTGGCTATACACCAAGCTCCTCCTGATGCTGGAGTAGGATTCGTTATCGGTCCAGTCACCATTGGAGGTGGTGGGCTGCCAGGGTTTACGATCGGAGTAGTTGTAGTCGGTGTTGTGGGATTGACAATAGGAATCGTTCCTGGAGCCGCATCTAGCTCAGTAGCATCGTTGGAAGATGTAAAGTAAATCTCATTTTCTTCATTTGAGAGTTTCTGAATTTGATAGATGTTCTCAGTTGGAGGTTTGGTGGCAATACCTGTATCTGAAAGCAAAATAACTAGAGTAAGTTATTCTGATCTCCAGAGCAAGAATTGCAATGCAAGGTTGGTTGGATTCCAAGCAACCATCTCAAGTACAGAGCCTTGTGATGCACTACTTTTGGCTTCCTATTTTCAGGGCCTATCCGAAAGAGTAGTACTTCTTGGTAGTGAATATCTGAACTGGTTATTCGATGTTCAAGAATTCTTGTTATTTTCGATTATAAACGATGGAATCGCCAATTTTGTTACATAAAAAATAATCGATTTAACAAAATCGTACGAAAAGAAATCTCTCAATATTTTTTTGAGGTACGCAAAATAAAGAATATCTTTTATCATAACATAGATCTTTTGTTGGTGGGATTGAGGGTTGAGGATGGAACCTTGTCTTGGTGGTGCCTCAAAAAGTCTTTCTTAGGATGAGAATTAATAACATTGAACCTTAAAATCTTACCTGAAATTAAGATAGAAAGGAGGATGAACATTGCAAGCCCAAAAACTCCAGCATCCATAGTAGTATGTTTGGAGCCTGGTGACATGAAAACTCTCAATTTTTGCGGGCAGTTTGTGGATATGGGATTTGTAGACTGATAAAATTTAAGAGAGGGGCTGTTATTTAGTGTCTGTGTAGAAGAAGATATCGTTTCTGCATTTTGGGATATAAATAATAAAGTAGAAAGAATCATAGATTTCTTAATTGCATTGCAGAGGCAATGGCAATGAGAGGGTGATGTTGTTGTTGGGGGGAATATTAGAAAACTTAAGGAAAGAGGCATTGGTAGCTAAAAACTGCAAGCAACGAGGTACCAAAATAGGGCAAAAGTTGCCAATGAAGAACCAAAAGGTGCAAGAATCACCTTTTTCAACACAAATCTCTCATGTTTATGTCTAGTGATTACTAATGTTGATCATATTGAAGAATCTCAAGGTTTGTTTTGTTTCTTTAGTTTCTTGATAACTCAAACTCCATTTTTTTTTTTTTTTTTTTTGTTTTTTAAGACGCATAGAAAGAGTCTACCATTATAGTAGCTATGTTTTGTTGTGGGAACTGTTTGGAATTTTTTTCTTTCTCTTTAATATCACCGTTTTACATTTACAAATTGAAAATTGGGGGAAATTCTGGGGAGATATGCTGAAAAATGCAAGTTGTGAATTAGGGTAAAACGTTGAGAGGAGAAATAGTCATTCTTGTATGCTTAGGGTGTAATATCCTTGTAGCCATTCAGGCAAAGCTCCGTTGGTTCTCTTCTTTTTGGTTGGGTATAATGTTACGGCATCCTAATTAATCTTTTTTGAGGAATAATAGTAAATTAATCTAAATAGTAAAGTATTTTTTTAAAATCAAGAGTGTATTAAAAGTATATCTCAATAAAAAGGTAATTCTAAGATAATTATCCCATGGCTCGGTCAACAATCTGATATGGACATTTCATAAATTATTATGAATAAATTAAATCAAATGGTTCTATTCTCGAATGCTCATTAGAATTAACCTTTTATTTCTTTACCTCTGGTTGATTCAGTACTAACAAAACATAGGAGGTAAAAAAGGGTGTTAGAGGCAAGGATATTTTGATGGGTCCAGGACCCCACCACCCCGGAGCATATATATCCAAGCTCTAATTAAGACTTTTGAAATATGAGTTAATCGAGACTAATTGCTTGATTATCGCTGATCGATAAGTTGTACCTATTTAGTTTGTACATTAGTTTAATTAGATTATTCTGTTACAATACTTAAACTAGTCAATCGTAGTTAATTAGTCAGTAGATACTCAGAAGGTATATACTGTATCAGTGGTACATGTACCTATTACTATATATAGTAATTTTTCGCATGACAGCTGTATACGTACTAAACATAGTAAGTTTCGCCAACAAGCGCCTTTTTTTTCTTCGCTAAGTCAACAAAGTCTCAAAACAACTGCCGCAACGTCCAAAAACAACTGTCGTAACGTCTACATCCAGGCATGTCTACAACGTCTCCTAACACTGTCGCAACGTCTACATCAAGGCATGTCCACCACGTCTCAAAACAACTAGCACCACGTCAAAAATAACTAGCACAACGTCTAAAAAAGTGTACATCCATGCGTGTGAATTTCATTTTTTTTCACAAATACAACTCACCACGTCTCAGAAGAACTAGCACCACGTCAAAAAAAAAAAAAAAAAAAACTAGCACAAAGTCCAGAAACGTCTACATCCATGCATATGAATTTAAGCTATTTTTTTCACAAATACAACTAGCACCACGTTTCAGAACGATTAGAACCACGTCAAAAGCAACTAGCACCACGTCCCGAAATATTTACATCCATGTGTGTGAATTTAAACTAATTTTTTTTTTCACAAATACAATCCACCACGTCTTAGAACAACTAGCACCACGTCAACAACAACTAGCACCACGTCCAGAAATGTCTACATCCATGCGTGTGAATTTAAACTGATTTTTTTCACAAATACAACTAGAACCAAGTCTCAGAACAACTAGCACCACGTCAAAAACAATCAGCATCACGTCCAGAAACGTCTACATCCATGCGTGTAAATTTAAACTGATTTTTTTACAAAGACAGCCTAACACGTCTCAGAACAATTAGAACCACGTAAAAAATAACTAGAATCACGTCCAGAAAAGTCTACATCCATGCATGTGAATTTAAGCTATTTTTTTTCACAAATACAACTAGCACCACGTCCAGAAATGTCTACATCCATGCGTGTGAATTTAAATTGATTTTTTTCACAAAGACAGTTCACCACGTCTCAAAATAACTAGAACCACGTCAAAAACAAATATTACCACGTACAGAAACGTCTACATCCACGCATGTAAATTTAAACTGATTTTTTCACAAATACAACTAGAACATTGTCTCAAACACTATCACCACGTCAAAAACAACTATCAACACGTCCAGAAACGTCTTCATTCACGCGTGTGAATTTAAACTGATTTTTTTCACAAAAACAGCCCACCACGTTTCAGAACAACTAGCACCACGTCAAAAACAACTAGCACCAGCTCCAGAAACGTCTACATCCATGCATGTGAATTTAAGCTATTTTTTTCACAACTACAACTAGCACCACATCTCAGAACACTAGAACCACATCAAAAAGAACTATCACCACGTCCAGAAACGTTTTCATTCATGCGTGTGAATTTAAAATGATTTTTTTCACAAAAACAGCCCGCCACGTTTCAGAACAACTAGCACCACGTAAAAAACAACTAGCACCAGCTCCAGAAACGTCTACATCCATGCATGTGAATTTATGCTATTTTTTTCACAACTACAACTAGCACCACATCTCAGAACACTAGAACCACGTCAAAAACAACTATCACCATGTCCAGAAACGTCTACATCCATGTGAAGGAAAACAGAACAAGCCCGAGCTAAATTGAAAATCTCACTTTCGTGCAATGCATTCCAGAATCGGAAGCTTTCGACAAAGCTTAGGCTGAAATTCATTTTCCCCTGAACCGATCTAGGCTTATACTTATTTAATTTATTAAAACGTAAATCGACATGCAAAGATTCAACCTTTAATTAAAAGCGAAAACTTTAAAGGTTATACCTTTGAAGCGAAGTCTAACGCAAAAAGAAAAACCAAATATTTATGATGCGATCACCACCGAAATCCAAAGGATTACTTCAAGAAGCCTCGAATATTGCGTGGGCAATAATCTATCGAGGTGTACTATCAAGTCCACGAGAAACCCACTAAGAAAATCCCTCAATTAGATTAAATCTACCCAAAAGATTAAACCTTTAACCCAAAAAACTGCTGCCCACTACTTTTCTCGCCAATAAAATTGAATCCACTTCAACTCCGGTCACGATCTGGACAACTGTGATTGTGGATCACCAACCCAAGGAAGAGATCAACACAAACCCAGCTGGATCAAGCACCCCGGAGTGATTAAAAGCAGCCGCCGGACTTGATAAGAAAACCGAGCAGCAGTCCGCCTGAAAAACTGTTCCAAAACCGGCGAGAAAATAAAAAAAATTCGGACAAATAATCAAGATCCAGCAGTGGGAAACTCAAAATAAATCGATGGGCTATCTAAAAGTTCGATATTTGGACTTAATCTAAATCGAGAAGTGAGATTCCAAGTTCGTTTTTGAAAGAAACTCAAGAAGGAAGGAGAGTCTCTCTCTAAAACTTTCTCACTCAAGAGGAAGACAAAATTGTCTTGCAAGATTTTCTTAAGTTTCTTAAGGCATAAGCTTTCTATTTATAGGGAGCTCCAATGGAGACCTAGTGGACTTTTGAGTTGGGTCTTTTAATTGACTTTCGTTGACCGCTTATTATTTCCCAGACTAATCAACTCCAATCGACTCATTTGAATTAATTTCTTAACCCACTTCGTTAATTTAATTTAATCGAACCCTTAGAATTAATTAATTCATATAGAATTAATTTCTTAATTCACTTTGTAAATTAAATATTAATTAAACCTTTAGGATTAATTAATTCACTTTGTCGATTAGTCAAATACATAATTTGTCGTACCACTATCGGACTAACTATGGAACTACAGCTCAAAAACGACTTTACATCGCGCCACTATATTTTCTTCTATCTCCCCACATCAAAGATCTAGTGCTCGTCGGTTTATCAATTTACTGACAAACTAATTTACCGACATCTTGGTATCCGAGATTAGTACCACTTAACTTTCTTATTATACTGGCCAGTTTTAGTACAATAAACTTTACGAGCTCATCTCGGGAGCACCATCAACCCAGCAAACCGGTACGTGGATTCCTCCGACTAGCAACGGCACGTAAGAAGCTAAACACCGCATACCCAACTTACCGAGGTATAGGCCTCAATTGACCGCACTCTTTGGCACATCAAAGCAGACGATTTCTAACTCTCACGCCCATCCCAATTTCGGGATTGAGAGACTGAATACTAGGACTGAATTGACTACGTCGATCAGTATAAGTCAATTCTATCCAAACTGGTCGTGCTCAATATGCCCCGGGCATATCCGTGTGATTTAAATTAGTATAGATAAACTAATTTCCAAACCACACGATAACCTATACCGATAGTATGTTCAGACTATCTCAGTTACGAGCATACTTTTTATATATCAATACTTTAAC
Source organism: Knoxia roxburghii (assembly GCA_030378225.1). Classification (NCBI taxonomy): domain Eukaryota; kingdom Viridiplantae; phylum Streptophyta; class Magnoliopsida; order Gentianales; family Rubiaceae; genus Knoxia; species Knoxia roxburghii. The sequence continues at coordinate 33,138,092 of CM059420.1, read as the reverse complement.
CAATAACGGTATCTACTGTGTCTTTCCACACCCCGTTATCTAGTTCTATGATATAATGGAACAATTTAATATTGAAACAAAATGATATGTCATCTGTGAATATTAGTTTTTGATACAAGCCATAGCTTTTCTGTATTCAAAACGAACACAATGCGTGTGAATTTAAACTGATTTTTTTTCACAAATTGGAGGTAATACTTGGATATATTGTTGTACGAATTGCGTTGTGTAAAATTGTTATTCTAAAATTTTCTTGTTAAATTTGGCAGCCGGAATCACAACAGGCCTCTAGCAAATTTGGCAGCCGGAATCACAACTAGCCACTACCACACCACGTATACATCCGAACATGCGAATTTTAACTGAATTTTTCATAGAACATAGTCTACCACGTCTCGCTACATCCAAAAAAACTAGCACCATGTCCAGCTACGTCCCGCAACGTCCTGCTACGTCCCACCACAACGTCTCATCCAGAAACATCCAGAAATGTCTCAGAATAACTAGAACCACATCAAAAATAACTAGCACCAAGTCCAGAAACGTCTACATCCATGCGTGTGAATTTAAACTGATTTTTTTCACAAATTGGAGGTAATACTTGGAGATATTGTTGTACGAATTGCGTTGTATAAAATTGTTATTCTAAAATTTTCTTATCAAATTTGGCAGCCGGAATCACAACTGGCCACTATCACACTACGTATACATCCAAACATGTGAATTTTATCCGATTTTTTCACAGAACATAGTCTACCACGTCTCGATACATCCAAAAAAACTAGTACCACGTCCAGCTACGTCCCGCTACATCTAAAATACAAAGGAGCAACATGCCGTTATGTCCCGTAACATCCCGCAACGTCCCGTTACGTCTAGTTACGTTCCATAACACTTTCTACCAAGTCCAGCAGCAGGGAAGAATCAGAAGCAACCCATTTAACATGAAAGTGTCAATACCTCACGGAAAATATTTATATATCATATTTCGGAGTAATAGAGCATTATTTGAATAAGAAAACACGAATATAACATCATTAATACATTACCCAACATCAAATCGCGAAAACAAGGTTCCGTAAATCTATCAAATACAGTTCATACTTTATGATGTAGTGATTTTTTAAAAAGAATGAGTTATTTTTTAAGAAGAATAAGTTATTTTTTAAGAAGAAGAAGAGATTTTTGAAGAGAAAGAAGTAATTTTTTAAGAAGAAGTGATTTTTCCGTTGTATTTGGTGTTGTTAGTCAGAAAATACAATCGTCGATCTCCGTTAAATCTGTGATTGGATGAAAAATTTGATTAAATGCGGTTTCGAATGGAGTACGACGAATAGAAATAACTGATTTTTGAAGAAGGATAAGTGATTTTGTAAGAAGAATGAGAGTTTTTGAAAAAGAAGGAAGTGGGTTTTTGAAGAAGAAGAAGAGGAGAGTGTATCTCACTCTTTTATATTGAGAGTGGTGATGTATTACTAGGTACATGTATCTAGTGGTACAATGTATAATTTACCGGAGATACTATTGTCATATATTGTAAAACAATTCTTGTATTATAAATGACACTAATTGATTTAAAAAAAAAAAAACATGAATACACGTTCAAAATATTCTGTTCTTGTACATGGTATTAGAGCTTTAGAGGCAGTAGTGGAAGGTATCACCGGAAAGTTGAACGGTAGCGAAAGACTCCTTCGGTGCTTCCGTTGCCGTCCATAAATTATAAATAGTTAAAGAATCTCTTCACATATTACCAATTAATTTTGGGTTGGATGCTCATGTTAGATCAATAAATTCAACGAGATATTATAAAATTGTTATACGAATGCGTTAGTGCTGCTGCTGTTGTGGGATTCACTTTTATCTTTTTTGCTTAACTTTCCACTGTTTTTATAAGATTTAATCAAAAGGTAAAGATTGAGAGAGATTGAGAGAGAGAGAACAAGGGGAAGATATTATTCCAGGTGGATGCTAAAAGGTTTTCTCTCGTTTGTGTTACCTTGGCACATTGGATCTGCCAAATTTAGGAACTTGTGTAGATGCAAACTGTCCAAAGGAAATAAGGTATAGAATAGCTTTCCTTTCTTTTTGCCATGCAAAGATGTGGAACTGGATTTTGGACAATATAGCTTTGAGACTTCTGTTCTATATTTAATTTCAACGCCAAAACTTTGAGTATAGTATTTGTCTATTGGAGGATTGGTACCTAGATACGATTCGTTTCTTATTTTATTAAACCAACATGAAGATTAATTGTATTATACTTGCTCATGGTGAGTACATCTCAAGATTTAGTTCAAGTATTTTGATGGATAATCTAAGTAAAATTCGAAATCTTTTGTGAAGTTTAAATACCAAAGTTAAAGATCCTTAACACCTTGAAATGAAATTTTTTAGGTGATATAATTGGGCCAATGATAAAGCAAGGACTAAGAAAGTTCAGGAAGTCCTCAAGGTTGTTTTCGAAAGTGCCCATGAACAAGTTCAACTTCATGTGACTCTGCTAACGTTCAAAATGATTAATTTCTCAACTATTTGTGAAAATGAGTTTGTGCACTCAATTGCTATAGCCCATATTTTACTAAATATCGGACATATTTTAAAATAAAATTATCTAAATACCTCTAACCCTTTAATTTTACAAAAATTTCTAAATAACCCCTCAAAAATTATATACTTCTTTCAAAAAAATAATTTTTTTAAAATTTTTTACAATAAATCCAAAACTAATAATTATGTTAAAAAAATTAACAGGTAAAGTATTATTATTATTATTTAATTTTTTGTTTATATTAAACGTAAAAGCTGTATCCCGACTTATTATAGTTCATGGCACAATGAGAGAAGAGTGGCACCCAAGAAGCCAACAAATGCCGAATTATTAGATGTGAATAGAATTGCGAGTCTTGAGACTCAATTCGCCAATCTCCAAAGGGAGTTGAAGATGAAAAAGAATACTGAATTGCTATTTGTATAATAAATTTACTATTTGTATAACAAAAAATGTCCAAAATACCCCTAGTATGAAAGAAATGATCAATTCCTGATTAAATTTGGGGTAAAAACGCTGCGAATTACATAAGAGAAGGGGCAAAAACGTAAAATGAGAACGGAAAAGTAACTAAAAAACGCTAAAACGTGACGTTGAAATCCCTATCAAACGTTAGAATGCAGCGTGGTAGCAACACTAAAACGCTAAAACGTTGCGATATAATTCACAACAAACGCTAAAGTGTGGCGATATCATTCACCAGAAACGCTAAAGTGTGGCGATATCATTCACCAGAAACGCTAAATTGTAGCGTTTGAGAGGACTTCGCTCGTTAAAATGTAGCGTTAGAGCCGGCTGAATTTTAAAAAAGGAAACGGACCAATATCGCTGCCAAATCATTATTTCGTGCATATCAAACGCTCCATTCTTCCAAACTCGCGAAAACAGTAAACATATTTCCCAAATTCAAACAAAATCAGCGAAATGGACGCGGGTGGTGGTGAATCTTCGAGAGCTCATGGCGCGGGCAAAGGTCTCTTTATTCGGGTAAGAAATCATTGAAAGTTTTAATCGTTTTTTAGATTGGATTTCGCATATTATGTTTTGGCATTTTTATGAGTTGAAAACGCTTCGGTTTAGTGTTTGTTTAGGATAGAAACGCTTATTGGCTGCGTTTGGATCTATAAAAATGCTGATTTGATGCGTTTGGGTTTTGTTGAAACGGTGAGTTGATGCGTTTGAGTGGAGACAAAACGCCGAACCGTTGCGTTTGGAGGCGACGTAAATGCAGATCGTTAGCGTTTACGACGTTCCAAGACGCTGCAGATCAGCGTTTTGTCTCCGGTCAAACGCTATGATGTAGCGAATGACTAAGAGTCAAACGCTGATCGGCAGCGTTTGACTCTAAGTCATACGCTACATCTTAGCGTTTGACTGTTAGTCAAACGCTATGTTAGAGCGTTTGACCGTTGGTCAAATGCTTTTAATTCAATTTGTATATGCATTTTAAATATTTATGTAATATAAAATGTTTGTGTATTAATATATTTGAATTACATTTTTCAGGGTGGCGGTAAGGTTAAACCGCACGTTCCTCCTTCCACTGTTGAGGAGAGACAGCGGCCCACAGCTTCTGCCAGGAGGCAGAAGATGCCAGCGATGAGAGCTCGAGGTGGCCGAGGCAGGGGTGGCGGCCGAGGGATTGGCGGGGAGTCGGCGTTCCATCTGAGGGACGAGGACGATGACGCGCCGAACGACGAGGATACACGGTCAGAGGAGGAGGAGGCTCACGAGGAGCAGCCGAGATCGAGCCATCAGCATCATCAGCAGTCTGGTTTGCAGCAGCAGCAGCGGCCGGATCGTTCTGCAGGTACGCGATATATATTAATGAATTACGTTTATTTAATTGATCTATTTGTCTAATTTGGGAATTATGTAAATTATGTATTATTTGTTTAGACAATTATTAATTAAGTATTTATTTAAATTATTATTTAATTGTTAATTTATTTGTTAATATGATTACTTAGTTAGATTATGTTATAGTGTTTTATAAATTGTAATTTTTATTCAGTTACTTGATTTATGAAGTATTTGTTTATTTATTTGTTAATTTGTCTAGTTAGTTAAAGTATCTAATATTTGTTTACATGTTATTAATTATCTAGTTATTTAATATATGAATTAGTTGTTTATGTATTTCTTAATTTGTCTAGTTAGTGAAAATATGTTATATTTGTTTATATATGTTATTAATTTGGCTTTTTTGTTTATTTATTGTGTAAATTGTTAAAATATTTATGAATGTTTTATTTATTTTATAACATGTGTAATTATTAAAGTATGTTTTATTCGTTTATTTTGTTAATTAGTTAAATTAATTATATATATTATATTTGATAAATATAGCGATCCCTAAAAAGCGGAAGAAAGATGACAAGAGCTGGTTAGTCACAGGACCAGTCGAGGGTGGGCCGATCGATGCGACGGTTATTCCTAGTTTTTTAGGCCACGTCATATCGAGGTTTAGTGAGACGGGTGGTAGAGCCCCTATTAGGTGTCACAATAGGGGTTTGATGTACGATTCCTTAGTTAGTTGGGTGCGTGTTATGTCACCCCTAGGGGCTCAGATACTTAGTCAGACAGGGCTGGGACATATTCCCAGCATTATGTTTAGGCATATAGACGCGCCATTGATATGCGCATTTTTGGAGAGGTGGCAGCCGGACACCAATACGTTTTATTTACCCTTCGGTGAGATGACGATACTTCTCCACGACGTGTGGGAGATTTTGCGGATACCGATAGAGGGTCTTTTGATTACTCAGTCCACGGATACTGCCACCATAGTAGCGTATAGTAGAGATTTGCTCGAGATACTTCCGGATCAGCACATCGATAAGGAGTTATTCGAGAATGGGGCATTCTCGACTGAGCGGGTGATAGATCTCTGTAGGCGTAGACCGCGGCCCGACTCGGACGTTACAGCATTTCTATGGGCTACTATTGGGACTTGTCTGTTTACAGACAAGAGTTCCAATAAGTTCATGCCAGGCCCTGTTCTGGAGCTGAGGGGCGGGATGGCTCAGGTGGGGGAGTATGCGTGGGGCACGACGACGCTAGCGTATCTATATAGACACTTAGGTGCTGCTAGTCGTCATGGCACGTCGAGCGTTACGGGTTGCTTGACGTTGCTACAGGCCTGGATCTACGAGCATTTTCCATCTTTTAGGAGTAATGCCAGGCCTCTGCCAGCGCACCCCGATCGGCCGCGGGCCAGCAGGTGGACGATCGACGCACCCCGCAACAAGGACGACAGACTGGCCATTTTCCGAGAGGCCCTGGATGCCTTGTCGCCGGACGATGTAAGTAAATCAAAATTGTACATTAATTAAATATATATATTTTTCATAAAACTAGGAAATGTAATTGGAAATTTTTTTTTATAGGTTGTATGGATGCCCTATGGTCGCGCTGCTGTCACGCGCACTCCGAGGACCCAGTACCGCAGACTGATTGCGTACCGGGAGGACATAGAGCCGTATATGCCAGACCGGTGTGCTCGTCAGTTGGGCTACGTGCAGTGGATCCCCAGACCGTTCATTCCGGCCACGGATGGGACATATAGGGGGTACGGGGGTAGTGGGTATGTCGTGCACCACCCACGGACCTATGCGGAGTCCGACTAGGACGCATATCCGTCGACCGGGCCTATATATTTTGTGCACCGTGCACAGACAGGCCACGGCGTCAGATATAGTGCCTGCGTGGACGGCTATCTGGACTGGTTCGTACCCCGCTCCCATCCGTACGTCATAGGGCCCCACCGGAGCAGCCACATCCAGATATCCCACGCCGATCAGCATCGGAATACGTAAGTATTTTTTACAAATTTGTAATATATTTTATTATAATGTTCAAAAGCAAAAATTGATATAATTGTGTGTATTTTTGTAGTGGGTTAGCGATGTGCTCGGCGTGCAGCACCAGTTGCTGGATCATCTGCGAGATCGAGCACCGGACCTGCATTCGGAGTATTCTGCTCTGATTGACGATTTTGAGCGGCGCTTTGACCTGGCCGATTGAGCCCGTTCGTATTTGTTTACATATGTACGACATTTTGTATACATTTGTATATTTATATTGTATGTAAACTAGTGTTTTACATTTATTGTATGACATTTGGTCTTTTATATAGTAGTCTTATATGCATTACATTTTGTTAGTATTTGTTTAGTATGAAGGCCAATTTTGAATTTTACTAACAACAATCGAATAACAACTTTAGTTCATGACTCCAAACATTATTTACATAAAAATTGTCGCATTAAACTAAAGCTACTATGCATCCCGACGATCTTCCCATAGCCTAAAACGCATTCTCAAACGATGTGGCCATTCCCCGACGGTTGCCTGATTGCAGTGATCTGCCCAAACAACGTGCAATGGTGGAAAAGGACAATCATCAACAACATCTACACGGACGTAATGATTACCGTGCACGTGAGCAATTGCTATCTGTCTATCAGGACGTGATTCATCCTCCCCAGCATCCAAAGGTAATATGGTATAATTAGCCATTGGCTCCGAACGGCTGAGGTGCAGTACCACGGCATTAGCATGTGTTGTAAGTGGGAACAAGTCCGTGGGTGTGGCCATCCAGTAGGCATCAGAACAACTTCTACCTTGATAACGTAAATGCCGGAGCACGGCACCCCAATGATCACCATCAGCAGGTCTCTCCTCCACAACTCCAAACAAACCTGCATACCTTTGTGGATCACGACCGATCTCTCCAACGAACGCTCTACGCGACAATTTCCAATTGTGCTGGCCGCCTGAAAGATAACTGGCAATCACTCTGAACCCACAATTTCCATCTCCAATGACATCCGACCATCCAGTACAGTAAGGCCGAAAAAACACTGGTACGCATGGAACATCTTGTCCAAATCCTAACATGTCACATAAATTAGAATGAACATAGCTGAACAAATTTTGTAAAGAAATTAATCATTGAACTAACATTAACAATATTTACCTTCACGTAAGGGAGACTCATTAGATGAGCCCGTCGTATTGTTGGATGTGCGCCTAGTTGATCGACCACTTGAATTTGACCGACCCCTACCACATGGTCCACGTGTCGCTCTCTCGCGTCCACTCCACTCGCGCATAACTGAATGGTGGAGTCTGCTCGACGGTCGGCCCCTATGAGCACCCTCAACTGATGGCTCAGCTGCACTAGACCTATCAGGGTGCATCTCTTCTACATAAGCCATATTAAGTAGACGAGCCAAGAATGACGGACTTGTGTTAACTGCAGGAATGACTTCCTCATTGAAAAACCTTTAAAAAACAATATTTTCAATCAGAATCTTATACTAAAAATATAAAACATTAAAAAAATTTAGTATTACTAAAAAGCATAAGTAAAAAGTACCTGATGTCTTCATTCAAAGTATTAGAATCCCTTTCAGATGGTAGAATAGTCAATCTCTGCCAGAACTCGTGGACTAATGGGAGCAATTGATATATGCGGTCGATTCCTGTGCCTTGTATATATCACAGGCACAAGGAATCCCAAGCGTCACCTTGCACACGCATCCACACCTATCGATCACTTCGCCCGCCAACCTATCCTTTTTTTCAACTTGTTTGCTAACTAAATTCAGGCAGTGATGCGACACATATTTGTTCAAGTAACAGTATGGAAACCCCATCATACTGGTTTGTGTCGTGGCAGTAGAAGACTAGAGCGACCCACTGTTAGTGTTTTCACATACAATAAAATTATAATAAAATTATGACATTAAATAAATAATCGAATGCAGTCATTGAACTTACGCGATATGAGGGAACAGATGCTTGAGATGGGAGTCGATCTTCATGAACAACGTGTCAAGAGAATTGGTGGAAGAATGAAGCCAATCTTTCAATGCAGCATGGGAAGCCTCAACCTTGTTAGTTGTAGTATTCCCAAAGTGTTGAAATGTATCCGTCCAGGCCCGACAGAATTTCTCCTTATGAATGAACCATGTCCCCTCCAAATAATCAACAACTGCAGGTTCAATCATAGAGTATGTAACCTTGAATTGCTGCAATAAGAGGTTAAACCTTTCAACTGTGGGAGCCATGATAATTTTCTTCCACCAATTACTGTATATATCAGTGGCCGTGTTCACATTCCTCCGAGCAACATTTTTTTCCAACCAAATAGCAACATCACGGTCAATATGCCACCGACATAACAAGTGATTGCAAGATGGAAAGTGATCCTTAATAGGCTGCAACAAACCCAACTCCCTATCTGAGACAACAACACTTGGTTCCACATTACTAGGCAACAATTCCCTCAAGTTTTTCATTACCCAATCATATGTTTCTTTTGTCTCATTCTTAACAATGGCAAAAGCAATATTGAAGTTCTTATTGGTGGGAGTCATATCGATCATCTCAACGACGGGCATTTTGTACTTGTTGGTCTTGTAGGTTGAATCAACCACTACGACCCAATACCACCTGTTGAACATCTGAATTGATGTAGGATGAGCAATGAATGCATGTGTGATCGCATTAGTTGCCTCATCAGTGATAATCTGAACATAATATTTCTTCTCGCGAGCTAAATGCAAAAATTGCTGCCCAATATTCCTACCATCCAATCCATCTTTCTTCATATATTCTTTCAAATTGTAGACCTGCCTTATCTGTACATTGTCTTCGGGAAACTGCTGATGAATAGATTCCCAAACGCTTTTTGGTCTCACATTGAAAAAAAGCATGCATTTAGCCTCAGCCTTTGACTCTTTCGAGAAATAGCTCAGCTGCCTGTGCCCATATGGATGCCTTATACCTACAAAAATTAGTAATAATAATATAAGTAAAGGCTAATTATAAAAAAAAAAATGATATAACATATTCAATAACGAAACGTATTCATACCAGGATGATTATGCATGGACATTACCCCTGGCGTAACATGCACACTGTAATGCTCATTAACAACCTTCTTGACAGTCAACTTGAAAGGACATTTACATCCGCACCTTTTCGTGTTCAACCGTATGGTGGGGAGAGGCTCCTTCAATGGATCTTTCCATCGACCGCACCTAAAATAATACGTCGAGCCACTTCCGCCTTGCTTCGAAAGCACAAACTTCAGGCTATTTGCTATAGGATAGCAAAACATAAATGCATCGTCCACACTTGCAAAATCCCTATCTATCCTAAAATATTCACTTAGATCTGCCCCAAGTTCTTGTTCCTCACCCCCCTCGTCATCCTCATTATCCTGTTCTTCCTCGTGATCATCATGTGCACTCATATTCGAATCATCGTCCTGTATAGTCAGAATACAAATCCATATTGTTACTAACGCTATAAATTACACAATAGGACTATAAAAAATGCTTCACTTTACATATGTAATCTTAAAAAAATGCAACATATTTCACAAAATTTGCATAAAAACGCCACAATTTTCATGAACTGTACACAAAAATGCTACACTTCACAAAAAAATTAAATAAAAACGCTACGAATTTCACGTAAATACCCTAAATTCGCTACAATTTTCGTAAATATACTGCATAAATGCCACCATTTGACATTTTGTTCATAATAAAACGCATTGAATTAGTGTTTATGATGACCAAAAATGCCAATTATAAGCATTTTTAGTGATTATAAACGCTAATAAGTAGCGTTTTTGGTCATCATAAGCGCTAAAAAAAATAAAAATACATAGCGGGTAGCAAAATTACCATTTCGTGATGAATGTCAATCGAAATTTGTACAATACGAATGACAAGTGGATATGGTTCGACGAAACATTCTTTTGATTGGCGATTTGAATTTGTTGTCAATATTTGTAAGGGAACCTTTTGTAAAGAGAATGTACAAAGGTTATGGTATGAAGGAATTTGTTGTCAATATTTGGTCTGTTCATATTGTTGGAGTAGAATACATAAGCTATGCTTGTATTGTACAGTTTCCCAGTTTAATATATCGATTTGTGTTTCAGTCATATCTTGTTGTGCATTAATCGTCCATTTATATTATGTAAGTAGATGATGAGGTGTTTGGTGCGACACAGTAGATCTCATCATTGGTTGAAAGACATAATATATAAATGAGGTTCGTAACCGAGACAGCTTTGGACAAACTGTCGGTTTAGGTTATTATGTGATTCAGATAATTAGTTTGTCTAAACTAATTGAATCATATAGATATGCCCGGGGCATATTGAACTTGACTCTTAGGAATGATTTGTCTTGTACTGATTTAATAGACAAATCGATCCTTGTATTCTATCTCTAAATCCCTAGACTCGAGCGGGCATGAGGATTAGACATAGTGTACTTTGATCTGCCAAAGGGTGAGGTCAATTGTGGCCAATAGTCTCGGTAGGTTGGGTGCGCTTGTTTAGTTACTTGGTGTGCTGCTGCTTGTCGAAAGGAAACCATATACCGGTGCGTCCGGGGTGATGGTGCTCCCGAGATGAGCTCGAAATGTTTATTATACTAAACCCGGCCGGTGGACTTATGTCCGGTATAGTAAAAAGGTCGAGTGGTACTAGTCTCGGAATATTAAGAAGTTGATGAATTAATTTATCAGTAAATTAATGAATTAACGAGCACTATATCTTTGATGTGGGGAGATTATGAATATAATTTAATTAAGTTGTTCCGGAAGCAATTCTGGTGTAGGGTGGTAGTGCCATAATTAATCCGTTAGTGGTACGATTAATTATGTACTGGGTTAATGACAAAGGTAGATTTAATTAATTGAGAAATTAATTAATCCTTGTGTCAGTTGGTTGTGAATCATCCCAGGAACTGGATTGGGATAAGTGAATCCCTATGTCAGTTGGGAGTGATTCATCCCAGGAACTGGATTGGGATAAGTGAATCCCTGTGACAGTTGGGAGTGTTTCAGTCCAGGAACAGGATTGAAGGAAACAGAATCTGTATCAATCTAGAAACAGGATTGAAGGGAAACAGAAACCCAGTAGGAAAGACCAATCCTATTCCAACTTGGAGTCTCTCTTGTAACTCTATAAATAGACAAGGGATCAGTCATTCAGATTACAACAACAACACAATTAATCCACAGGATTTCTAGAGAGAGAAAATTCTAGAGAGAGAAAACGTTTCTCTCTCCAAGTCGAATTTTCAAGAAAGTGTGCAGCTGGTTTTTGGGTTTCTAGTGGCTAAAATTTTGGCCTTGGTCTATACCAGCTGCGCGTAGCTTTCTCTCTCTGCGGGCGGTGCGTTTATAGTACGTGCCAGGAGCTGCGGGGCTAGAGTTTTCTAGCAGGTGGATTGTGGTGAGTAGCTGATCAATTGGCTTCTAGTTCGTTGCCCACACAACGTGAAGTCATAGTCTTTGAGGCATACAAGAGATTCACCAGGTGCACGCTTCAAAGGTATTATTCTATAGTTCCGCTTTTATTAGAATTTTTGTTGCGTGGTAAATCGAGCAGGTACAAACCCAGATCCTACCAAAATCTTTCAATTGGTATCAGAGCCTGGTTTAGGGGGTTCTGTGCTTGTTCGATTTATTACATGGTTTTATTTGCAGGTGGTTTAGAATCCCGACTATTATGGTTACGTTTGTATGGTTTTTAATTAAACTCCGGGACATGTCCGGATTTAATTTTATTATGAATGTTTGTAATAGTTTAACCACGTGCTGGAAGCCGTGTAGGATTAGATCAAATCTGTAGTAGGATTTTTTCTATGTAATTTCGATTATTTAATTTTCCTATAATGCCTTGTAGTAGGAAAATTATTTTTTTTTATGTAATCGAAGGCGTTATGGTGGGCGACTTGGATTCGTGGGTTTTGGGTTATCATGAATTTGAAGAAACTCAGAAAAATCCAGAACGAATTGCAAGAAGACCAAATAGCGTGGGAAAAAGCGAAGGAGAAGTTGGCGGCAGGAGGCGACGCCGGCGACGACCGCCGGCAGCAAGTCGCGCCGGCCGGGTGCCCAGCAGCAGCTGCTGCCGCACCAAGGGCGCAGCAGCAGCAGCTGCCGCGCCCAGGGCGCAGCAGCCGAGCGCAGGCCCGCGCGCGCACGGCCCGTGCGGCCGTGCGGGCGCGCGGGCGCGCAGGGCCCGTGCGGGCCGTGCGCCCGCGCGCGAGCCCTGGGCCGCGCGCACGCCCCGTGCGGGCTGTGCGCGCGGGCAGCGCGGCCCTCGGGCCGTGCTGCGGCCCGGGCGGCCCGTTTGGGCTGTTCGGGCTGTTTTTTTTGCCCGTTTTTCCTCCAGTTTTCGTTTTTTGAAATTCAAGACTCTCTCCATCGAGTGACGTGACGGGACACGAGATCAAGGCAGAAAATGGAAGCAATTAAAACCATAATAGTCGGGGAATTTATTTTTTTTTCGAATTTATTTCCCGTATTTATTGTTTTAATTTTTATGCTTTATTTTTATGCTGTATTTTAGATGCATGAATTAAAGCATGTCTGGTTTTATGGTTGCACATAACTTAGGTTAGTTAATTGCATGTTAAAACCGGAAAAACCCTCAAATTGGAAATCTAAGTGGGAGCGGGTTGTGTTATATCCCCATGGCCACCATTACGGGTTTATATGCGATGTGGGTGGGCTTGCGCGTTGGCATTAGGGCCTTCCTCCATTCGGATGAGTCCAACCCCGAGATCGCTAGACTATGAGCTTCTGAGTAAGATGACTAGAGCGAGTTTAACTAGGAGAAATGCGACACCCTCTCCATCTGAGGCGCACTATCCTGAGGTAACAAACTCAGAAGTCACGTAATGGCATACACTTAGTGTACGATCTGTAGTATTCCTCCCGCGAGGTTACGCTGCTTACTTGTACGGCTGAAAGCACCGACTATTAGCTACATTGATCAAAAGATCGTTGATCAGATAGTGTAGTTAATGAACTTGGTTCTTCTCAAACGAATGTGGGTTAGCGTAAACGTCCACACTGCGTGGCTTGCGAGAATCCCGGTGGATGAGATGTTGGTGGATTAATATTATTGTTTTGAGGGAATCAATAATTAATTGAATTTTCATGTTTTACGAAAATTCTAGCATATATAACTGAAACACTGTTTGTTTAACTTTCCAGTTTAAATCGATATGGCATTCAATCCTTTAGCTGCTATTTTGAAAAACAACAATTTAACTGGAACTAATAATGTCGATGGAAGTCGTAACTTGGACATTGTCCTTAGGGCTGAGAGCGCTCCTGTGAGAGATCGTGTCATTGACATGATTAGTAACATCAACAAGGTTGTGGTAGTGGGAGGCGAAATCGTTGGTGAAACCAAAGCCGATATTGTCCTCCAGAGCCTGCCTCAAAGCTATGAGTGGATTCGGTTGAACTACAACATAAGTAAGATGTTGTGGAGTTCATCCGAGCTCTTAGCAGAGTTGATGGCGGCTAAAAGTCTTCTTCAAGAGAAGAAGCGAGCTTTAGTCGCAGTCGAAGCTTTAGAATCTTCTTCTGAGCCTGAGGCTGGAAAGAAGAAGAGAAAGCTCGAGGGAGTAGCTAAAAAGGCACAAATTGTGCCTAAGCCAGATATTGCAAAGAAGAAGTCAAAAGACAAGTGCTTCAAGTGCAATAAGACGGGACATTGGAAAGCGGATTGTCCAAAGCTTATAAGTACGATAAATCATGCCTTAATTACTGAGACATGTTTAGCGGCGATTCCCACAGATACTTGGTGTGTGGATTCAGGTGCCACTGACCATGTTTGTAATTCTTTGCAAGGGTCCCAAGTAACCCAGAAGCTTAGAGAAGGCAAATTGGATATCTACTTGGGCGACACTATAAGAGTGTCAGTAGAAGCAGTGGGAGTAGTTTAGGTTAAATTTCAAGAATTGTAACCTAGAGTTAGTAAACTGTCTTTATGTACCGAGTTTTAGAAAGAACCTGATTTCGGTTTCTAAACTCTGTAAGAACGGTTACAAGTTTATTTTTTCTGATGAGTCTGTTTTTATTAGAAGAAATGGCAAACTTGTTTGTTCTGGTTCATTGGTGGACAATTTATTTGTGGTTAATTCTAACTCCCCTGTTGAGCAAAACATAGAAATAGATAGCTCAGAATCTAACATTAATAAGAGGAAGAAACCTTCTAAAATGAATCAAACCTATCTTTGGCATCTAAGGCTAGGTCATATAAACCTTAGTAGGATTCAGAGGTTGGTCAATGATGGACCTTTGGGTTCATTAGATATTGACAGTTATGCAACCTGCGAATCTTGCTTGGAAGGTAAGATGACCAAGAGACCTTTTAAAGCAAAAGGCTATAGAGCTAAAGAAGTATTAGAGTTGATTCATTCTGACTTGTGTGGACCTATGATGGTCCAGGCACGAGGGGGATATGAGTATTTCGTGACATTCACGGATGATTACTCTAGGTATGGATACATTTACCTAATGCGCCACAAGTCCGAATGTTTTGGCAAGTTCAAAGAGTTTCGGGCAGATGTGGGGAAGCATCATGGTAAGAGTATCAAGACACTACGTTCAGATCGTGGTGGGGAGTACCTGTCCCATGAATTTCTAGATTACCTCACTGAGGTAGGAATTCAGTCTCAGTTGTCTGCACCTGGCACGCCACAGCAGAATGGTGTAGCAGAAAGGAGGAACCGAACTCTTATGGAAATGGTTAGATCCATGATGAGCTATAGTGATTTGCCAAGTTCGTTCTGGGGATATGACTTGGAAACGGCAATGTATATTCTTAATCTTGTACCATCTAAAACCGTGCCTTCAACCCCAGTAGAGTTGTGGAACGGGCGGAAGCCCAGTCTAAGACATCTCAGAATTTGGGGCTGCCCAGCACATGTGCTTAAGGCAGATACGGCTAAGTTAGATGCAAGAACAGAATTAATGCTGTTTGTAGGATATCCTAGGGGAACGAAAGGTGGTCTATTCTATAGTCCTAAAGATCAGAAGGTGGTGGTAAGTACCAACGCTAGATTTTTAGAAGAGGACTATGTCTTAGACCACAAGCCCAAGAGTAAGATAGTACTAGAAGAGCTTAGACGACAAACTACTAATCCTGATGCACCAGCGCAAGTAGATACACCACACACTGCACATGAGATCACAGATGATGCGCCTACACAGGTGGTGTCTCGTCGTAGTGGGAGGGTTGTGAGACAGCCAGACAGGTTCGTTGGCATGGGGAAGGCTTCAGACCTAGTCCCAGGTATGCCTGAACCTGACCCAGTTAACTACAATGAGGCGCTTCGAGATTAAGATGCAGAATCTTGGCGTAAGGCAATGATATCCGAGATGGGGTCAATGGACCGCAATCAAGTCTGGGAGCTTGTGGACCTGCCTGATGGGTTTAAGCTCATTGGAAGCAAGTGGGTCTACAAACGTAAGAGAGGATCTGACGGGAAGGTGGAAACCTTTAAAACTAGGCTGGTGGCGAAGGGGTATACTCAGAAAGAGGGAATCGATTATGAGGAAACCTTCTCCCCGGTAGCCATGCTTAAGTCGATCCGGATTCTCTTGGCCATAGCTGCTCATACGGATTATGAGATTTGGCAGATGGATGTCAAGACAGCTTTCCTAAACGGAAGTCTTGAAGAAACCATTTTTATACAGCAACCAGAGGGATTCATTGAAAAAGGCCAAGAGCATAAGGTTTGCAGGCTTAAGAGGTCTATTTATGGACTTAAGCAGGCATCCAGATCTTGGAACATCCGGTTTGATGAAGTAATCCAGTCCTTTGGATTTACTCAGTGTCCGGATGAGCAATGTGTATATCGCAGACGTGATGGAAACTCAGTGGTGTTTCTTGTGCTTTACGTAGATGACATTCTATTGATTGGCAACAACAAGAAAGTGTTATCAGACGTAAAGGCATGGCTGTCCAAGCAATTTGATATGAAGGACTTAGGGGAAGCGGGACATATCCTTGGGATCAAGATTATTCGATATCGTAGGAAACGTTCACTAACGCTCTCCCAAGCTTCATACATAGACACGATTCTGGCCCGTTTTAACATGCAGAACTCCAAGAAAGGTTTTTTACCTTTCAGGCATGGAGTGTTTCTATCTAAGGAACAGTCTCCTAAGACTGTTGAGGAGATAGAGACCATGAAGACAGTTCCATATGCTTCGGCAGTAGGAAGTCTCATGTATGCCATGTTGTGTACGAGGCCTGATATCTGTTATGCCGTTGGCATGGTGAGCAGATATCAGAGTAACCCCGGGAAAGCTCATTGGGAGGCAGTAAAATGCATTCTCAAGTATTTACGCAGAACGAGGGACCTAGTTCTTGTCCATCAGGCGTCTGAGCTGGTACCCCGAGGTTATACAGATTCAGATTTCCAAGGCGACAGGGACAAGAGCAAGTCTACCTCAGGGTATGTGTTTACTCTAGGAGGTGGAGCCATTGTTTGGCGGAGTGTCAAGCAGAAATGCGTGGCGGACTCTACCATAGAGGCTGAGTATGTTGCCGCATCAGAGGCAGCGAAAGAAGCAGTATGGCTCAAGAACTTCCTAGTGGACTTAGATGTGATTCCTGGTTTGCCGAATTCTATCACGGTTTAATGTGATAACAACGGTGCAGTTGCAAACTCGAAGGAACCACGAGTCCACAAGGCGAGTAAACATATACAGCGCAAGTACCACCTGATACGAGATATCGTAAAGAGGGTAGACGTGGTCATGGATAAGATAGCATCAGAGGAGAACCTTGCAGATCCGTTCACGAAAACATTGACTTCTAAAGTCTTTGAGGCTCACGTGAAGGGCAAGGGGATCAGATGTTTAGGAGAGCCTTGACAGTTTTTCTAGATAGATAGCAGCAGATTGGGTAGGATTGTATGTAGTTGTATACTTAAAGCACAGCTTAAGTATTAGTGGGAGATTGTTGGAGTAGAATACATAAGCTATGCTTGTATTGTACAGTTTCCCAGTTTAATATATCGATTTGTGTTTCAGTCATATCTTGTTGTGCATTAATCGTCCATTTATATTATGTAAGTAGATGATGAGGTGTCTGGTGCGACACAGTAGATCTCATCATTGGTTGAAAGACATAATATATAAATGAGGTTCGTAACCGAGACAGCTTTGGACAAACTGTCGGTTTAGGTTATTATGTGATTCAGATAATTAGTTTGTCTAAACTAATTGAATCATATAGATATGCCCGGGGCATATTGAACTTGACTCTTAGGAATGATTTGTCTTGTACTGATTTAATAGACAAATCGATCCTTGTATTCTATCTCTAAATCCCTAGACTCGAGCGGGCATGAGGATTAGACATAGTGTACTTTGATCTGCCAAAGGGTGAGGTCAATTGTGGCCAATAGTCTCGGTAGGTTGGGTGCGCTTGTTTAGTTACTTGGTGTGCTGCTGCTTGTCGAAAGGAAACCATATACCGGTGCGTCCGGGGTGATGGTGCTCCCGAGATGAGCTCGAAATGTTTATTATACTAAACCCGGCCGGTGGACTTATGTCCGGTATAGTAAAAAGGTCGAGTGGTACTAGTCTCGGAATATTAAGAAGTTGATGAATTAATTTATCAGTAAATTAATGAATTAACGAGCACTATATCTTTGATGTGGGGAGATTCTGAATATAATTTAATTAAGTTGTTCCGGAAGCAATTCTGGTGTAGGGTGGTAGTGCCATAATTAATCCGTTAGTGGTACGATTAATTATGTACTGGGTTAATGACAAAGGTAGATTTAATTAATTGAGAAATTAATTAATCCTTGTGTCAGTTGGTTGTGAATCATCCCAGGAACTGGATTGGGATAAGTGAATCCCTATGTCAGTTGGGAGTGATTCATCCCAGGAACTGGATTGGGATAAGTGAATCCCTGTGACAGTTGGGAGTGTTTCAGTCCAGGAACAGGATTGAAGGAAACAGAATCTGTATCAATCTAGAAATAGGATTGAAGGGAAACAGAAACCCAGTAGGAAAGACCAATCCTATTCCAACTTGGAGTCTCTCTTGTAACTCTATAAATAGACAAGGGATCAGTCATTCAGATTACAACAACAACACAATTAATCCACAGGATTTCTAGAGAGAGAAAATTCTAGAGAGAGAAAACGTTTCTCTCTCCAAGTCAAATTTTCAAGAAAGTGTGCAGCTGGTTTTTGGGTTTCTAGTGGCTAAAATTTTGGCCTTGGTCTATACCAGCTGCGCGTAGCTTTCTCTCTCTGCGGGCGGTGCGTTTATAGTATGTGCCAGGAGCTGCGGGGCTAGAGTTTTCTAGCAGGTGGATTGTGGTGAGTAGCTGATCAATTGGCTTCTAGTTCGTTGCCCACACAACGTGAAGTCATAGTCTTTGAGGCATACAAGAGATTTACCAGGTGCACGCTTCAAAGGTATTATTCTATAGTTCCGCTTTTATTAGAATTTTTGTTGCGTGGTAAATCGAGCAGGTACAAACCCAGATCCTACCAAAATCTTTCACATATTAGTTCGGTCCGTTTTTTAACAGGAACCGTCACACAAGCTACTATTTAAGCAAGATATGTTTTAACGCTACAATTTAGCGTTTTTTTGTCCTTAAAACGCTACATTTTAGCGTTTTATATACATTTCTTCGCTTCCTTTTAGCGTTTATAAATAATTGAAACGCTTCAGTTTAGCGTTTTTATCTAATTTTAACATGATATTTTAGCATTTTTTTTGTTAGTTCACATACCTAATTTACGTTTTTGGCCCTTCATTTCCGCAATATGTAGCGTTTTTTACCCAAAAAATTTCTCTTATTTCCTATCGGGGGTATTTTGGACATTTTTTGTTATACAAATAGTAATTTTGTTATACAAATAGTAAATCCCAAAATAATACGATAATGATGTGTGGATTGTGTGAAGGCCGCACTATAACGATGAATGCCCAATGCAACTTGATAATGTAAATTTTGTTGGCAACGGTGTTGGTGAAAGTGCCCTAATGAGGGCTATTTATGTAAATATACTTTGAGGGTATTTATGTAAATAAGATATTTGTCGCTTGATTGATTGTTTATCAAATGAGTTAATTTCATGATAGTAATATCCTTGTGCATATTTAAATTCATGAAATCGATCCGCCAAAAGAAACACTCCATGGACTAACCAGATCATGAGTGATTCTTTTGAGTAGTACTGGTACTAGGATCCTTAGACCAGAAATCACTACATGGTCTTAGGTGAATTGTAGTGTGCTTTGACATACGCCTAACGGGGCCGTAACAGGTTGCCAAGTACGGGTATGATTGGGTACACTATGAGACACGCTAAGGTATGTAGGTGAAGTGATGGGACTACAAATCTCTCTTAAGTGAGAGATGATATCTTGGCCACTTGATAGTGAACTGAAAAGTGCATGGCCATGCCCAAGGAATGATAAGGATATCATTTGCTTGATGGATTCAGTGTCACTAAGAGATCAAGTAAACGCTTAGCTACATAAGGATGATGGTTCCATGCCTTATGCTAAGCTGGATATCGATGTAGAGGATCGTACGCAGTTTGCTCGGAAAGGTTGTGTTGAATCTCCATTCGACCCTCCATTCTGAATTGGGTAGTCATTATGTCTTGCTAGAGACCACTAATGACTTATGGATTAATCAATGAGATTGAGTTATCCGTTGCCAATTTGGAATGGGCCTACAGGATCGCACATAAGAAAGTCCAATGATGCAGAATAAGTATTCTTGCCTACAATAAGTATAATTGTTATACTTAAATAAATAAGATTTAATTAAATGGTTTAATTAAATATTATTGGAAAGTTCGGTGGTATTAATTAATATTTAATTAATTACCTGGGAACAATTGGGATGGGCTGATAAATCAAGGGACTTAATTGCAATTGAAGTTCTTGACCCATCAGCCTGATCCATGGGTCATGGGTTGATCCATGGGCTTGGTGTATAACCCAAATCATTAAAGTGTTATTTAAGGCTGATTTGGAATTAGTAAATATTATTTAAATACTGACTTGGAATCAGTTAAATAATATTTGGTAATAATACTGATTTGGAAATTACTAAAATCAGTTAAGTTATAATTGGATAAATTACAATACTGATTTTGGAAATTAATTCTCTACAAATATCCTAGGGATATAATTGTAAGAGTAGAGGATTTTTGAATGATTCTCATCAGAAAAATACACAGATTTCCCAAATTCTCCGGGTAGGCAAGATTGGCTAGCACCAACCTGCGAAGGCTTTCGTGCTTGAGAGTAGAGGATCCTTCGAGGAAGGATTTTGGAGACAACAAAACGCCATCTTCTCAGAGGAGCCAGGCGACGTGCGCAACCGATTACGCTTCAAGGGTAAGACCCGATCCTCATAGTTTAGGATTCCGCTGTTTAATTGGATTAAACACCTAGACTATTCCCAACAGTGGTATCAGAGCTAGGCTTATAATTTTAGTGTTAAAATTAAAATTGATTTTGATTAAAAGTAATTGGATTTTAATTAAAATTGATTTTAATAAAATTTTTGAAAAATCGGGCTTTTAGAAAGCAAAAGAAAAAAAAAGAAAAAAAAAACTGGAAAAAATAATTAAAAATTTTTCTGGAAATTATTTTGAAGCTCCGCCGGACTGGGTTGATATCGACCGGCCGGAAAATTTTCTGACCGGCCGGATTCTCGTCGGAAATCGCGAGCGCCCGATATGGCCAGATTTCATGATTTTGGTTCAAAATTCTTTGAGGGTTTTGTTCTTCGTTCTCCCGGAAATCGTTTTCGGGTGATTTGGGTTTCAAAACTAAAATGATTTCTGAGAATCGAAATTTTTTCCCTTGGGTTTTCGAAACCGACCGCCGGAGAAACGAGTTTAAAACAAAGGTTTTTGGGGATGTTTTTGCTCTGAAAATTGAGTATTAAAGGCTGGGTTTTGTGACCGGGATGATTCCGATGATTTTCCAATTGTTTTAAAAGGGTTTTGTTGCTTGTCGGACGGAGAAGTTCGTTCTTCGAATTTCGTCGGAAAATCGGGGTCGCCGGAAATTTTGTTGGACGAGATTTCCGTTTGGATCTTCGAAGATCGATGATGGTTCTTCGATCATCGGGAATTCCAGATCACCGGGAGAGATCGGGCGAGATGAACGGTGTTCATCGATGACGCCGTGAAATTTTTCGTTTCTCGCCGGGAATCGCAAACTGGCCGAGGAAGACGACCGGAGGCTGGCGGCGGGCGGTTGAAGCCCTAGGGGCTGAAATTACCAAAATGCCCCCGCCGCAGCCTCAAAACCCTAAAATGCCATCAGTTTTAAAATTGTTTTAAAATTACAGAATGGCCCCTGGACTTTGAGCCCTCCTCAAAACCCTAGCCCAGAATTTTATTTTAATTACCAAATCGCCCCAAAAGTTTCAGAAAATTAAAATTTTAAAATTTTCTGAATTTTATTTAATAAGATTTTAATTAAATAGTCTTATTAGATAAAGATAGGATTAATTTAGAATTTTATCCTATAAGTTTAAACTTATCTTAATTAGATAATTAGATATATTTTAAAATAATTATTTTAATTAGATTAAAATAATTAGAAAAAGATAAATAAATAAATAAATAAATAATTAATTATATTAATTAATTAGTTTAAATTTTGAATTGTTGTTTATTTATTTATTTTACTTTAATTTTGATGCTTATTTAAATTGTTTAAATTTTATTTGAAGCATCATAATTATGCAAGCATGTTCATGCATCATTTTGGATAAATGTAAAATGAACAGAAGGATTGATTAAAATTGATCATGACACGATCAATTTTAATTCTGTAATAGTTACACAATCCTTAAAATTAATCGGCTTAAATTAAAAACGGCTTGTATGAGCATATGCATTTTATGTGTTTCAAAGCATGAATTGGGCTTTTAACTTTAACGTTTTAAAAGTTGGGGCTTGCGAGCCAATTTTAATTGGGCCTGCGTGCCTATAAAATCATCATGTAATAGTTAGGCCCAAAAGGAGGTTCCAAAGAGAGTCCATGGTGGAGCCTAGGAGCGGAGGCCCTATATGAAGATTTTAAAAGGCTTTGTAATAGACTAGAGCCCAATTCATTGCTTTTATTCATTTTATTTGATATGCAAATGAATATGATAAACGAAAATGCATGTTAAGCCGATCAAACTAAAATCCCAAAAACCCAAGATTTTGCTTCCATACTTAAGGGCCCGCTTGAGCGTCGAACGTCTGGTGGACTTGGAGAGCCCAAGGGCCTCAGGTTTTCTTCGTGCGGCGGGTTGTTACATAATAGTGCCCAACTTTATCACTACCATTAATGAGTGGAAAAACTGTTTGGGTATTAGATGCTCAACTTTATCACTACCACTTGTTATGGAAAAACTGTGTGGGTGTCTATTGATGTGATGCCTTGAGGGATGGTTTAACTTGGGAAAATTAATCCTAGCTTGACCCGATAAGTTGACTAGGGATTAATTTTGCAAAGATAGGATGGTGTCAAACATTTGGAATGTTCATCCTATCACCGAAAAGTTGCATGGTATGCAATTGGAAAGCGTTAAATTACATGGAATGTGATTTGAACGTTGCCTACCAGAAGAGCCCGATCCCTACGATACTTGCCAAAGCAAGACTGGGGTTGACTCTTTGTGGATTTTCGGCCCACAATCTAGCACCAACACAAAATTGTTAGGGATTTCAATTTTGGCTATTGTGGAAAATAATTTTAAAACTCATTCTAATATTTTGCAAATTTTCTTTTGTAGAAATGGCATCTTCTAGCACTAATGTCACTTCAAATCTCACTCTAAGAAGTATTTTGGACAAAGAAAAACTTGTTGGTCCAAACTTCTTGGATTGGGAAAGAAACCTGAGAATAGTTCTCAAACAAGAAAGGAAGTTGAATGTCTTAGAGACCGCTTTACCTGAACAACCACAAAATGCTTCGGCAACTGTTCAACGAGCCTGGGAAAAGCTGAAAAGCGATTCCGATGATATGACTTGCCTGATGCTTGCGACTATGTCAGGTGAGCTTCAGAAGCAATTCATGAATTCGGAAGCATTCCGGATTTATGAGTCACTCACGGAAATGTTCCGAGAGCAAGCCCGTAATGAAAGGTTCATTACGATAAAAGCATTAATCTCATGCAAGATGGCGAAGGGTTCGTCGGTAAGTACGCATTTGATCAAGATGAAGGGGTATATTGATACCCTAGAGAGATTAAATGCGCCTCTTGCTAGAGAGTTGGCCATTGATATCATCTTGGCTTCACTGCCTGATGATTACAATGATTTTGTTGTGAACTACAATATGCACAACATGGAGAGGAGTATTCCTGAGCTCCATGGCATGTTAAAGAACACTGAGCAAACCCTTCGGAAGGCAACGCCAATGTTAGTTGTAGAGAAAGGTAAAGGGAAGAGGAAGCTAAATGGCAAGGCCAAAGTTGGGCAGAATAAGAAAGCTCGCAGTAAGACTGCTTCCCAACCACAAGCTCCTCCAGCTGCTAAGACAAAATCCAAAAAGGATGATACATGTCTCTTCTGCAAACAGAAGGGTCATTGGAAGAGAGACTGCAAGAAGTTTCTCGAAAGCAATCCTTCAGCTTCAGGTATCTTTGTTATAGAAATTAATCTTTCTATGTCCACCTCATGGGTATTAGATACTGGTTGTGGGGCTCACATTTGTACCAATGTGCAGGGACTCAGAAATAGAAGGATAACAAAGAAAGGTGAAGTAGATCTCCGAGTGGGCAACGGGGCAAGAGTTGCTGCTGTTGAAGTTGGAGATTACACTCTGTCTTTACCTTCTGGTTTAAATATCGAACTTGAAAATTGTTATTATGTACCTGCTTTGAGCAGAAATATTATTTCAGTTTCGAGTTTAGATAATAAAGGTTTTTGATTTATTATAGAGAATAACTCGTTATCTTTATATCGAAATGATATTTTATACGGAGTTGCAAATATGTGTAACGGTCTGTATGTCTTGGATTTGACCCAAGAAAAACCAGTCTATAACATAGAAAAGAAAGCTAAATCAACTAAAGATGATTTAAGTCCAACATACCTTTGGCATTGTCGATTAGGCCATGCAAATGAAAAGCGAGTTCAAAAGCTTCACAAGGATGGAGTGCTTGGTTCATTTGATTTTGAATCATATGATACCTGCGAACCCTGCTTGCAAGGCAAAATGACAAAGAGTCCTTTCAACAAGAAAGGTGAAAGAACAAGTGAGCTATTGGCCCTAATACATACGGATGTATGTGGACCAATGAGCACACAAGCCAGAGGTGGATTTGAATACTTCGTAACTTTTACTGATGACTTTAGTAGATATGGGTATGTCTACTTAATGAGGTATAAAAGTGAAACTTTTGAAAAGTTCAAAGAGTTTAAAAACGAAGTAGAGAATCAGTTGGATAGAAGGATTAAGGTTATTCGCTCCGATCGGGGAGGTGAATACCTTAGTGATGAGTTCGATGGCTATCTAAAACAGTGTGGAATTGTTTCACAGCTGACTCCACCAGGAACACCTCAATGGAATGGTGTATCCGAGAGGAGAAATCGGACCTTATTAGATATGGTTCGATCAATGATGGGCCTAGCAACTCTCCCTACATCCTTTTGGGGTTATGCTCTCCTTTCTGCTGCCTACTTATTGAATCGTATTCCATCTAAGGTAGTAGATAAGACTCTATATGAGATATGGATGGGTCGGAAGCCCTATATGTCCTATCTACGAGTTTGGGGTAGTCAAGCTCATGTAAAGCGTTTACAAAGTAATAAGCTTGAACCCAAAACTGACAAATGCCTATTTGTGGGATATCCTAAGGAAACCAAAGGATATCAATTCTACAACCCAACTGAGAACAAAGTGTTCGTTGCTCGAGGAGCTACTTTCTTAGAGAAAGAATTTCTATACAAGAAAGACAGTGGGAGTAGAATAGAACTCGGAGAAGTTCAAGAACCACAAGAGGATGTAGAACGATCTACAGAAACTCAGATGGAAGTTGACATGGAAACTCATGAAGATGAGCAACCTGAGTCAACAGCACAAGAACCTAGAAGGTCTAGTAGATCTCGTCACCAACCCGAGAGATACGGATTTCTCGTGACTGACGATCAAGATTTGATCTTGGTGGACTCTAATGAGCCCACGAACTACAAACAGGTTTTAGAAAGTCCGGATTCCGATAAATGGCTAGAAGCTATGGAATCTGAAATGCAATCCATGAGGGACAATAAAGTATGAACTTTGATTGACCCTCCTGTTCAGGCAAAGGTTGTCGATTGCAAGTGGATTTTCAAGTTAAAACCTGGCGGGATCTTCAAGGCACGACTAGTGGCTAAAGGTTTCAGACAGACTCATGGTATTGACTATGATGAAACCTTCTCCCCTGTCGTAATGCTCAAGTCCATTAGGACAATGCTTGCCATAGCAGCATATTTTGACTATGAGGTATGGCAGATGGATGTTAAGACGGCTTTCCTGAATGAAAACCTACTCGAGGATGTTTATATGAAACAACCCGAGGGATACATCGATCAAAAGCATCCTAATCGAGTATGTAAGCTTCAGAGGTCCATCTATGGACTAAAGCAAGCATCTCGAAATTGGAATCTTCGTTTTGATGAGGAAGTAAAAGGTTACGGATTCATCAAGAACGAAGATGAGCCTTGTGTTTACAAGAAAGTTAGTGGGAGCAAGATTGTTTTCCTTGTCCTATATGTAGACGACATCCTGCTCATAGGAAATGACATTCCTTTGATGAAAGACATCAAACAATGGTTGGGGAGTGTATTTTCTATGAAAGACTTAGGAGAAGCTGAGACGATACTAGGTATCAAGATCTATAGAGATAGGTCTAAAAGGCTTCTGGGACTAAGTCAAGAAGGGTACATAGACAAGATATTGAAAAGATTCAATATGTCTAACTCCAAAAATGGTAAGGTACCATTTAGACATGGCCTTCTCTTGAAGAAGAACCAAGGTCCTTCAACAAGAGAGGAGAGGGATACAATGAGTAGAGTCCCATATGCTTCGGCAATAGGATCTATCATGTATGCCATGTTGTGTACCCGTCCGGATGTTGCACATGCACTTAGCATGACTAGCAGATACCAACAAGATCCAGGGATGGATCATTGGACTGCAGTCAAAGCAATCCTGAAGTACTTACGAAGAACTAAAGGATTAATGCTAGTGTATGGAGGACAAGAACAGCTCATTGTACAAGGTTACGCTGATGCTGCTTTCCAAACAGATCAAGATGATATGAAGTCACAATCAGGCTACGTGTTTAGTCTGAATGGCGGTGCAATAAGTTGGAAAAGCTCAAAGCAAGATACAACAGCCGATTCTACAACAGAGTCTGAGTACATTGCTGTATCAGATGCTGCAAAGGAAGCTGTTTGGCTGAGAAAGTTTGTGTCAGACATCGGAGTGATACCGAGTATCCAAGATCCGATAGAACTTTTCTGTGACAATAACGGGGCCATCGCACAAGCTAAGGAGCCTCGGTCACACCAGAAAACCAAACACATACTTAGAAGATTTCACCTCATCCGAGAGATCATTGATCGAGGAGATGTGAAAGTGTGCAAAATAGGGTCAGACGACAATATAGCAGATCCTCTCACAAAAGCTCTACCACAGTCAAAGTTTGATAGACATGTAATAGAGCTTGGTCTTAAACAGTTTAGGACATAGCCCTTTCATCGGGCAAGTGGGAGATTGTTGGTGAATGTGCCCTAATGAGGGCTATTTATGTAAATATACTTTGAGGGTATTTATGTAAATAAGATATTTGTCGCTTGATTGATTGTTTATCAAATGAGTTAATTTCATGATAGTAATATCCTTGTGCATATTTAAATTCATGAAATCGATCCGCCAAAAGAAACACTCCATGGACTAACCAGATCATGAGTGATTCTTTTGAGTAGTACTGGTACTAGGATCCTTAGACCAGAAATCACTACATGGTCTTAGGTGAATTGTAGTGTGCTTTGACATACGCCTAACGGGGCCGTAACAGGTTGCCAAGTACGGGTATGATTGGGTACACTATGAGACACGCTAAGGTATGTAGGTGAAGTGATGGGACTACAAATCTCTCTTAAGTGAGAGATGATATCTTGGCCACTTGATAGTGAACTGAAAAGTGCATGGCCATGCCCAAGGAATGATAAGGATATCATTTGCTTGATGGATTCAGTGTCACTAAGAGATCAAGTAAACGCTTAGCTACATAAGGATGATGGTTCCATGCCTTATGCTAAGCTGGATATCGATGTAGAGGATCGTACGCAGTTTGCTCGGAAAGGTTGTGTTGAATCTCCATTCGACCCTCCATTCTGAATTGGGTAGTCATTATGTCTTGCTAGAGACCACTAATGACTTATGGATTAATCAATGAGATTGAGTTATCCGTTGCCAATTTGGAATGGGCCTACAGGATCGCACATAAGAAAGTCCAATGATGCAGAATAAGTATTCTTGCCTACAATAAGTATAATTGTTATACTTAAATAAATAAGATTTAATTAAATGGTTTAATTAAATATTATTGGAAAGTTCGGTGGTATTAATTAATAGTTAATTAATTACCTGGGAACAATTGGGATGGGCTGATAAATCAAGGGACTTAATTGCAATTGAAGTTCTTGACCCATCAGCCTGATCCATGGGTCATGGGTTGATCCATGGGCTTGGTGTATAACCCAAATCATTAAAGTGTTATTTAAGGCTGATTTGGAATTAGTAAATATTATTTAAATACTGACTTGGAATCAGTTAAATAATATTTGGTAATAATACTGATTTGGAAATTACTAAAATCAGTTAAGTTATAATTGGATAAATTACAATACTGATTTTGGAAATTAATTCTCTACAAATATCCTAGGGATATAATTGTAAGAGTAGAGGATTTTTGAATGATTCTCATCAGAAAAATACACAGATTTCCCAAATTCTCCGGGTAGGCAAGATTGGCTAGCACCAACCTGCGAAGGCTTTCGTGCTTGAGAGTAGAGGATCCTTCGAGGAAGGATTTTGGAGACAACAAAACGCCATCTTCTCAGAGGAGCCAGGCGACGTGCGCAACCGATTACGCTTCAAGGGTAAGACCCGATCCTCATAGTTTAGGATTCCGCTGTTTAATTGGATTAAACACCTAGACTATTCCCAACAAACGGGCCCAGAGGAGGAGACAATACATAGAGGAACCAAAATTTTGGGGGGAACAATTAACAATTCTACAACCTAAAGGGCCCTCAAAATTTTGAAAATCAACAAAGAGGAGGAAATTTCAGAAATCTCAACCAAGATGGTAACTAATTTGGCAGGCAAGGAAGTTCTAGTGATTACCAAGGAGGATGGAGGCCAAGACCTCAAGGCAATTTTGAGCAACAAGTGAAAAATGAAGGGGAATTGTCTATGGATGAGAGGTTGAAGAAAATGATGACATGCATTGAACACAACTACAAAGGGATTGATGAGGTCAAGAGAAGCTTGAAAAACGTGGAGGACCAAATGGGGATGCTTATGCAATACGCCAATAGTCACAACAAAGGCGTTTTGCCGAGCGACACCGTGTAAAATCCCAAAAATTTTGAAATGTTTTTGGCCATTACATTGAGAAATGGCAAGGTTTTGAAGGAGAAGGAAAGTACAGCCACCAACCCACTACTAAAAAATTTAGATATTAGGATACTTATTTTAAGACACTTAATAATAGTGTCATCATACAAATATTATCAAGACATTTAAATAATAATTATTTGTAATGTCACTCTTATAAAGACATTTTAATATAAGTGTCATAATCAAATTCTTAATATGACACTTATTTATGCTTTTACATTATATAAGTGTTATTTTAAGAGACATTTATTAAAAATGTCACTAAACAATATGTTTAAAGACATTCTATTAATATTAACCTTTTCTACTTATAATAATTCGCGGGTCGAAACCGGGTTATAACAAAATTCGGATTTTTCAATTTCTTCAGCATCGAAAGCCCTCAATCAACTTTTCCTTCAACGATTGTTAGAAAATTTTGCTTGCTTTGGTCCAACCGAATTCACGTGAATACTTCCCAACAGGTACCATTTTCTCACTTCCCTTTCCTTTGGTTTTGGGTCATTGAGATTTGGTTCCTTCGTTTTTTGTGTTTTCTTAATTGGGGATAGGATTTGGTGGGTGTTAGCATTGAGGTTTCGGTGTGAAACATGGGAGTTCCAGGAATTAGATAAAGATTTTGAGCCCGTATAAAAGTTCCTAGGTTCCAAATCAAGCATTTATCTTCAGTCGTAAATTGTTGGTAGAAAAAGCCCAGACAAAGAGGGATGTATGAACCCCTTTCACCCTTTGAATCTGTGTGGAAAAACCTTAGAGTGAGTCTCTACTTAATGGACAGACAAGAAAGCTTTACTGGAGTTGCTGATTCATAAAGTCTTGTTTGAATAGAAATAAGTCAGGTATTGCCTTGAGTAGGCAGGATTTAAGGTACTGCAATTTGTAGTTCAATGTTTTTCTTATATAAGATTGGTTAATTTGGTGACCGTTATTTCATTTCCATTGGCAAGAATCATTAAATTACATGTCAACATATGTTTTGCCATGTAATTCCTCACCTAATCATTAATTAGGTAATAACTTATTTGGTATGAGTAGCATGAGCCCCTTATAATTATGGCATCAGTGTTAAGTTCTCCCAATCCATTGATTGACAACTCTTCCCTGTTGAGATCAGTCAAAATTACTCTTTTTTGAGGCTTGACTGTAATATAACTGTGCCAAAACATACTCAACCTTGATGGTGTAGGTGTGGATCTTTTTCAAGCATAATTCCTGTATAATTAGTTTAATAAATTGCTTTTCTCTTGTGACAATGATTTATAAATGCATGTTTATCTGCTAGTGGGAAACTTGTAGTTTTAGATTGATGGGCATCAGGATGAAGTGTAATTTGTTTCTGTTTACTGAAA
Source organism: Knoxia roxburghii (assembly GCA_030378225.1). Lineage (NCBI taxonomy): Eukaryota > Viridiplantae > Streptophyta > Magnoliopsida > Gentianales > Rubiaceae > Knoxia > Knoxia roxburghii. The sequence continues at coordinate 33,107,668 of CM059420.1, read as the reverse complement.
TGAGAAGCATGAAAGAGAGTGCTGTGAAATAGAAATAAGTTGTGTTAGCAAAATGGTGATTCCTCAATATGAAAAATTACTTTAATGACCTTTGAAGTTTTGTATGAGAGAACTCTCACTTTCTTATTTTCTTAATCTGTTTTCTGATTGTTAATCTCTTTGATTCACTTTATCTGAGAAGTGATTTTCTGTCTTTTAAACCTAGCTTTCAGAATTTGTCTATGTTGATATCTAATTATGTACCGTCATTTAATTCTTATCATTACTACCAGGCACTGGTTCAAAGTCCTCACTGAAATATGGAAAAGGGTTGGATGAAAAAATCGAGGCATTGTCAAGAGTACTTGGTTGGACTTGAAAGTTTTTTGGACTTTGCCTTTTCTAATTCAAGCGGAAAGATTTTATGTCCATGCAAGGAATGCAAACTAGGTGTATTTGTGACACAGAATGATGCACGTGAACATTTGATTTTTACGGGATTTATTAAAGATTACACCCAATAGATAGCTCATGGAGAGTCTTCAATACACACTCTAATTAGTTCTTCACCTTTTACTGATTCTAGAGCTTCAAAGGCTGCTATAGATGACATGGATGGTTTACTTCATGATGCATTTGGGATTCCACAACAAGACGTGGATATAGATAGTTCAATGGAATCTCCTAGGGATATAGAAATTGCCACTAAAGCTGCTGAAAAATTTTATAAGTTAATTGATGATTCTCAAAAAATGCTATATAAAGAGTGCAAGTATTCTTCGAAACTTTCATTCATGATACGCCTCTTGCACCTCAAAGATCTTAGTAGATGTAGTAACAAGCACTTTGATATGCTGTTAGAGTTGTTAAGAGAAGCTTTTCCAGAGGCGATGACTGACCAACCTAAGTCGTTCTATGAATGTGAAAAATTGATTAGAGATTTAGGGCTTGGTTATGAGAAGATAGATACTTTTCGTAATGATTGCACATTATATTGGGGAGTGAATATAGGAAGAACTTCATGTGAAACATGCAATGAGTTAAGGTGGTGCACTTCTGAGAAAGACCCAACTGGTGAGAAAAAGAAGATTGCACACAAGGTTTTGTGGTATTTTCTGATAAAGCCTAGGTTGCAACTAAAAGGATTGCCACATAGGATCTGGGTTTGCACTTGCTCGATTTACCACGCAACAAAATTTTTTAATTAAAGCGGAACCTTAGAAAAATACCTTTGAAGCGTGCATCTGGTGATTCTCTTGTATGCCTCAAGACTATGACTTCAAGTTGTGTGGGCAACAAACTAGAAGTCAATTGATAAGCTACTCACCACAATCCACCTGCTAGAAAAATCCAGCACCTCCGCACCTAGCACGTACTGCAAACGCACTGTCCGGAGAGAGAGAAAGCAACACACGGGGCTAGCAAAACCAAGGCAAAATTTTGGCCAAGGTATCAAAAAACCAGCCGTCCCAATGCTTAATAAAATCCGACTTTGAGCTTGAGAAATTAAATTTCTCTCTCTAGGATTTTATCTCTCTAGATTCTTGAATTATGGATCTATTGAATTGTGTGTCTTGAATAGCTAATCCCTTGTCTATTTATAGAGTTCCAAGAGAGACCCCAAGTTGGTTTAGGATTGGTCTTCCTAATGGGTTTAGGTAATGAATTAGTTTCTAAATCCAATTAGGCAACCAATCTGATAGGATAAACCAAATCCTACTAGATTCCTAATCTCTAGGATTTCCCAATTCCAATTGAAACTTAAGACTTAATTAATTAATTAAATAATTCCACTTTATTAATTACTTAATTAACCCTTAGCAATTAATTAAATAATTCCACTTTGTTAATTACTGAATTAACCCTTAGGAATAATTAACCAATTAATTAATTAAATATACCTATTCAATTAACCCATTACAAAATTAATCGTACCACTAACGAATTAATTTTGGCACTACCATCCTACACCAGAATTGCTTCCGGAACAACTTAATTAAATTATATTCATTTATCTCCCCACATCAAAGATATAGTGCTCGTTAATTATAAATTAATTTACTGATAAATTAATTAATTAACTTCTTTAATTTCGAGACTAGTACCACTCGACCTTTTTACTATACCGGACATAAGTCCACCGGCCGGGTTTAGTATAATAAACATTTCGAGCTCATCTCGGGAGCACCATCACCCCGGACGCACCGTACATGGTTTCCTTTCGACAAGCAGCAGCACACCAAGTAACTAAACACGCGCACCCAACCTACCGAGACTATTGGCCACAATTGACCTCACCCATTGGCAGATCAAAGTACACTATGTCTAATCCTTATGCCCGCTCGAGTCTAGGGATTAGGAGATAGAATACAAGGATCGATTTGTCTATTAAATTAGTACAAGACAAATCATTCCTAAAGGTCAAGTTCAATATACCCCGGGCATATCTCTATGATTAAATTAGTTTAGACAAACCAATTATCTGAATCACATAATAACCTAAACCGACAATTTGTCCAAAGCTGTCTCGGTTACGAACCTCATTTATATATTATGTCTTTCAACCAATGATGAGATCTACTGTGTCAGACCAGACACCTCATCATCTACTTACATAATATAAATGGACAATTAATGCACAACAAGATATAAACAAAACATAAATCGATATATTACAAGGAAAAAGTACAACACAAGCATAGCTTATGTATTCAACTCTAACAGCAACGCTTGTTCATGTCATCAAAGACAGCGTGCCACATGCGATGGCATGCAGAAAGTCGTACAAAGGATGGATGCATGAGACATCCTGCGGATTCCCCTGCTTGGCAGACATTTGATGCCAAATTTCCTGTAGTTGCAAGTGATCCTTGTAATGCTAGATTTGGGTTGGCATCTGATGGATTTAATCCATTTGGTAATAAGAATGTGTCACATAGCTCATGGCCCATGATTTTGACACCATACAATCTTCCTCCTTGGATGTGCTTGAAAAAACCTTACTCCATGTTATCTTTGTTGATTCCTGGCCCAACAGCTCCTGGAAATAACATCGACATTTATATGCAGCCTCTTATAGCAGATTTGAAAGATTTATGGGAAGTGGGAATCTAAACGTATGATGCCTCAACAAAGAAAAACTTTCAGCTGTTTGCTAGTTTATTGTGGACAATAAGTGATTTTCCAGGTTATGCAAATTTGTCTGGATGGAGTACCAAAGGTAAATTGGCATGCCCCGTGTGTTATGAATTCACACATTCAGAGAGATTGAGAAATGGTGGTAAATATTGTTACATGGGTCATAGGAGATTTTTGGATAAAAATCACAAGTTTCAAAAGAATGCTCAACTCTTCAACGGAAAAGAGGAGAATGGATGCCCACCATACCGGTTATCTAGGGAGAAAGTGCAAGAATTGTTGAAGGATATAAATTTCAGATTTGGGAAAAAAGTTGATAACAATCCAGAATTTCCTTTCAATTGGAAAAAGAGAAGCATTTTTTTTGAATTGCCATATTGGAAAGATGTGGTCGTGCAACACAATCTTGATTTTATGCACATTGAGAAGAATGTGTGTGAGTGTATATGTGCTACACTGCTTGATATTGATGGGAAAACAAAGGACAGTCTTAAGTCACGTCTTGACTTGAAAGAAATGGGGATTAGACCAGAATTGCATCCTATTCCAAATGAGTCCAGTAAAGTGTACTTACCTCCAGCAGCTTTTAAAATGAACAAGCAAGAAAAGAACATGTTTTGCAATGTCTTGAAAACAGTGAAGGTGCCTGATGGATATGCTTCTAACATATCGAGGGGTGTTCAATTAAAACCACCTAAACTTCTTGGTATGAAAAGTCGCGACTATCATATTTTGATGCAACAATTATTACCAGTTGCATTGAGAGGAACTCTACCCAAGTTAGTGGGGGTCCCTTTAATGAAATTGAGTCGATACTTTAGGGAACTATGTTGTAAAGTCATTTATCCCCCTGATGTGATTTGTCTAGAGAAGGAAATTGTTATTATTCTTTGTGAATTGGAAAGTGTGTTCCCTCCAGCATTTTTTGATGTGATGGTACATCTAACTATTCATTTGGCGACTGAGGTAAAGTTGGCCGGATCAGTTCACTATCGTTGGATGTATCCAATTGAAAGATAATCTCTTTAACATTTTATGTTTTTTTGTTTGTGCTTGAAGCTATTTCTTGCGCACTGGTCATTTACAACTGAAGCTATTTCTAGTATACAACAATGAGGACATATATTAATGACAAAGGATTCTACTTTATGGTATATATCACAATAAAGGGAAGGGACCATCTATAGTTCATGAAAAGTTCATTGTTGATGTATCTAAACGTAGTCTGGAATGTTAGAGTGACAATTGAGCTTGTATAATTTTATTAGTAGCAGTGTACTATCCTTTAGCTTTGACACTTCATTTCTGTGTTTGAACCTCTACATACACATGGATTTTCTTTTATAATACTTTTCATCTTTTGCTTTACAATTTTGTTTTACTAATTCTCTTAAACCAATACGACATTGCACACGGCTTCGTGTTAGAGGCCATTTTTTCACTCTTCCTCTGCTGCAAATGGTTTTTGTCTCAGATTCTTGTGTTCTTTGAATGCTTTCAGCCACTTACTCCCTAGAAGTAGAAGTCTATCTCAAAATCCTATTCTTAGTTGAGAATTGAGAATACAGAACCTGCTGATTACTACTGACTGCAAATGTGTGATTGCTTTAAAATATGGTGTGAAGGTTTAATGATTAAGGTTTCTTACCACTGTATTTGGATTTTACCTTCAGCATCCTGGGTGAACCACGCTCCTATACAGGCTACAGTTGAATATCTGACTTTTACTGTTTGTTTGATGGCTTTGCTCAGCCAATAAAGTCAATAAAAATACAGTTCATGTAATATATTATAATATCATTGCTCGAATATGATTTTCCTCGGTTTCTTTTGGATCGGCATATGCTGAACAAAAATAAGTGACATTTATTACTATGGAGTTTTGAATGACATTGTTGAGCTAGATGTAGGGCGCAAGGTGGTTTTATTTGATTTTGACTGGGTTTCAAAAGGTTCACGATTAAAATATGATAGTGATGGATTTCTTTCGGCTAACTTCAAAAATGTCAAAAGTTGCAATGAAGCTTTCATTTTATCATCCCAAGTTGCGCAGGTGTTTTACATTGCAGATCCAGTTTATCCTGATTAGTGCGTTGTCATCTTCACATCTGCTAGAGGAATTTATGATATGCAAGAAATGGAAGATGTTAAAACCTACTTGCAGAGTAATGTAGGTAATCTAGTGGATGACAATGGGGATAAGGAAGTCAAATGGATTCGTGAAGGTGTCGTTGGAGTTGAAATTGACATTGGTGAATGATGTAAGTCCATCATTCTGCTTTGCAAACTCTAGTATGTAAAGATACTACTTTGACTTGTGCAATTCATAGTCATAAGGATCTTCTGAAAGAATTTCATCATTTTACTGAAGTTCGTTGCACCAGAGAGGGAGAAGTTTCTTGGTTGCATCTGAGATTGTGATGTAGTGTTTTGTTTAAATGTAATATGTTTGCTTAGATTGGCTTCTGTCTCCAGTAAAATAATTAGTCTAACCGTATTGATTTTGCATTTGGCAATATACAACACAAAAAACTGCTCTTTAACTAATAAAAATGAAACAATCCATTGAATAGAATCCTAACACAAGAAAATTTTTAACAATCAGTAAATTTAAACAATTATAGAAAAATGGTTGAGGTTAAGAACTTTTTCTCTTAAAGAAAATTAAACTTAAATCCACCATTTTTTTATTTTACCTTAAAAGTGTTATGAAATCAATAAAAAAAAAGTGATATTAAGGCAAAAACCATTTAGTAATTTATTTATTATTTACTTATAATTACACATTAGTTTTGCCGAAACCATTAGTAATTAAATAAATGTCTCCCGCTTTCAAAAACAAACATTCGCTGCAAATCTCATATTCGCCCATCCTTCCCGCTTATTCTTCCACAGCACGAAATTTCTACACCTTTTTTTCTCTATAGAATCTCAACTCGTGATGGTTACATCTCAACTCAACGTTGGCGGAATCGAAGACTCCTCGTCTCTGTATAGAAAGGTGAGAAGTCGGTTCTCTCGTGAGCTGGAAGAAGAAGAGCTAGAGGAGCAAAAGCGTTGAATCAGAGCCTCCTCATATTATTGTAAGTTGATAAGTTGTTTCTCTCGTGAGCTGGAAGAAGAAGAGCCAGAGGAGCAAGAGCCTCCACCCAGAGCTGCGCCCAAGGGTAGGTTCTTTTGATTTTAGTTGTGATCGTGATCTTAAATTTTTGTGATTATTAATTCTGATTTTAAATTTATTGCTTGTGTTGATTTTTGATTTTAGTCGTTTCTCAGTTTCTGAATACTTGCGAGCCTATTTTCAATGTTTTCAGTCCGCATTTCATCCCTAGTAGTTCTTGCTTAATACCTTTGGTCGCCAAAGTTTAGGAATAGTTCATTTCTGGCCATCCTAATTGATACCAAACTTTGTAATTTTGGTTTTGTTGGTAATTCTTCACGTTAATGATGCTTTTTATCATAGTATATGTTGTTTCTTTGGTTTTTTGGTTTAATCTTTGATTTGATGAGTTGGATGAACCTAATGGATTAAGTTTTGTATCAAGTTCCTTAGAAATCGTTTAAAATTACCTTGTATGGATGAACCTAATGGATTAAGCAGTCAAGAAGATGCAAAGAAATGGCAAAAAAAGCAAAGGTGATTGTTCATGTTGATAAAGAGTATCTACTATATTGAAGCTGATTGTAGTTTTGTATAATCCTTTTATGGATTGAAAATGACAATAAGAGTATCAGAAGAGGAGAAAACCTTACTAGTCAGTCTCAATAGTGAGTGGTAAATTCCTATTTCTGTTGAATATGATATGTTTATGAATGGTAAATTCCTACTGCTTTTGAATATGATATGTTTATGAATGATTATAGCGGATTCTCTAACCATGTGTTTCGTCCGTTTACTATTGCTATGGATGATCAGGATCTCTATTTTTTTTGTATTGATCTTCTGTTCCTTCCTTATGATCCATTCTCAGTTTTTATCCTTTGATTTTTTAGTTGCATCATGTTCTTGATGGTGTTAAGGCTACATATGCTAGCAGTCAAAGGGTTGTATATTTTTGGGTTTTGATTCTGGCTGCTAGGTATTCCTGTACATCTGTCCTGATTTATCTTGATAGTGGCATTTAGAAACTGTTTTGGGAGCTATTCATGTCCTGATTTCTCTTGCTTTTCCACTTATAATCTCATGCTATTGTTTTCTGAACTTGTGTTAGCTTTTATATGGTTTGCTTAGTTTTCTCTACTTAAAAAATGCTAGCTCAACCATTTTTTTAAAGCTGATGTTAATTTGTTTCTTGATTCCATATTTGGTAGAAAATATAGAGGAAAGAACTAGAGGTCCCACCTATATGATGAAAATATAGGGTCGACCATCTCATTTGCCTCGCATGGAACTCGACTATGATGAACTTGGAGTACCAATAGGCACCAATGGGCAAAAACTTGCTGAATTCTTGGGCACCATAGCAAGGAATAGTAAACTCTGCCCAATTGATGTAGAAAATTGGCATCAAATGCCAAAGAAAAACAAGAAGGAGATGCTAGATAATGTCAAGGTAATAAGAATCATTATTTCACAATAGGTGTTACCTCTTTTCTCCTTACTAACTCTTTTTTTTTTTTTTTTTTTGATTTAGTTACAATTTGATATTAGTATTGCCGATGAAGATTGGATTTTGCAGTCCATTGATCACAAATGGAGGAATTGAAAGCATGAACTGAAGACTAAGTATTTCTTACCTAATAGGATTGAGGAATATATAGATGAAAGGGATGAAAGGGTAGATAAAGAACAATGGATAAAGATTCTCCAACATTGGAACAAAGAGAAAATAGAGGTTTTTACTTGTTTTAAAACTTGTTTCCTTAGTTTGTTATATATAATAAATTATGAAATACAAATATGTTTGTTTTTTTGCAGGAACAGAGTCACAAGAACAAAATTGCAAGATCGAAAAAATTGATGGATCATTCAACTGGAAAGCGATCATTTGCCCAAGTTCGTCACAATTTGGTGGGTTTAGATTTTTTTCCCCACATAATCTCTATCTTAAATGGCTTATTGTTTTTTTTTTTTTCTGCCATTGTATATTCTCTGTGTGAATGTGAATGTGATTAGAACCTGTATAAGGAGCACTTTCATGTTCAATATGTGGAATTATAAGTTATATAATAGTGTTTCGGGAGTTACTTTATGATTAAGCTTGCTCATGGTTTGCTTTTCAATAATCTTTCTTTCCCCTTTCTGTGAGTAATCTTTCTTTCCCCCTTTTGGGAATTAAAGGGTGATGGATTAATCCTATTTTGGAAGAGACGAGAAAGCATTCTGATTCTTTAATTAATGAAGCCAAATACTCATTAAACCAAAAAAAACTATTTAATTTTTACAGCTCTAATTTGTAAAATATCTCAATGACATTTAGAGAACCATTCTTTGATCTGGGAGTAATTTAGTGCTTCCAATGTACTTGTTCTTATCTATGAAGATCTCATGTTGCTCTATTTTGAGGATTAAGTAGTTTTAAATGTTTGCTGATTGTAGGTAAGTTACTGATGCAAGTCTCCTTAAACAGTGCTAAGCTACTTAGTTGTCATCTTAGTTTATTGGCATGTCTTACCAGGTGTTTAATTCCCAAAAGAAGTACCTGTAACATGTCACAATTGTTTTGTTATGCTCATCTTATGTATTTGGCTGCAAGCATAGAGGCTATCGAGCTGTGTCTAGACTTTTGAATTTGACATTTGTGGCTATTTTAGACAGGTGCCAGCTGTCATGCAAATGCAATTGCTGTCTCTTTGATGAAACCAGTCATTAGTTAAAAAATATTACATTCCTCTGTAGATATGTGGCAGGTTTATATATATGATTTTTAGTTCTTTGATTTTAATTCTAGATATTTCAAAGAAAGGTAAATACAAAATCTTCCAATTCTGCAATACCTTTTAGATATGTTAAAGTGCATGAGCACAAGGGCTAACATAATTTGAAAATAGACTTCAGGCATCTTAGATTATCAGTTCATATTTCAATTGCAGCCTTAACCATTCTGATCGCAAACAGTAGTAGTTAGAATAAATGTTTTACGGAGAGATCCAGCTGATGGAGTTCAAGCTAAGAATACTCAAAACAAATTGTAGGAAGCTGTTAAGTTTTAGATTTTTTTTTTCTCACATAATATGTGTCTTAAATGATTTACTAAGTAATCATTTTCTTTTTTCAGAAAAAAGAGAAAGGTTGTTCTCCTTCACGTGCTAATATATTTTTAGGATTGCCATAATCCTAAAAATGGGAACTCATTTCATATTTCTGGATATTTGGTAAGTTTGTTCTCTATTTCATGTGCCTCAATACTTTATGTTTTGTTGTTGCTAAGATAAATCTTGTATTGAAGGCTGAAATGAGAAAATGACAACAACTACTACCACAAGGTTCAAAAGATAGCATTAGTCAAAATGATATCTTTGCACAAGTTGTTGGCCAAGATAAACCGGGTTGGGTACGAATGATGGGGGGAGGAGTTCGTCCATCAGATATTTGGGGAGAAGGTCCTAGCCGAAACACCTACAAGAGAGTACTGTTGGAGCAGAATAAAGAGATGAGAGAAATGAAAGATGAAATATATGCTATGCAAGCACAACTTTGGGCACAACGAAGTTCTAAGCCTAATAATCTTTCCAATACTCCTTCAACAGCAAAATCTCTTCAGGTAAACTAAGTTTAAGGGTACGTAAGATTTTAACAATGACTTGAAGGGCTCAAATACATGGTGTGGCTTTAAATTTCATGTTGGAGTTATTGTGCCTCTCAAAAGCATATCTGATCCAACTAAGATTGTGGTGAAAGGATACCTTCACAGCATTGATCCAAATACAGAAGTTGGGGGGATACACAGTTGGAAAAAATTGGTGACAGATACATATAAGTGCAGTACTTCATGCAGAGGAGCAGTTGATTCGGCCTTATGGTTTTTACAAGACAATTGGAGACATGATTTGTGAAATGGTTGCTTGGCCGTGCTCATTGGTAAGTTATTATATCTAATCCAGTATTATACTGTTTCTTTTTTTATTATCTTTCTCCTTCAAGGCTTCACTCAACACTCATAATAACCGAAAGTGACTCAGTATTGTATTTCTTCCTTCTTCCCCTACCTAACATTTCATACTAATCTCAATTCCTTGCTATTTTGAATGTAAATTAGGTCTGGGAGGTCATCAGTTGAATTCAGACCTAGTTCAGAATCCATTTGTAGCCTTACCTCTTGGGATCACTTGATGGAAAACTAACAACCAAATCATGTACAGTCTCAATATAGCATCATCATAAATGATGCCCAAAGGAATTTTGCACTCAATGGAAATTTGATTGAGCAAAACTGGAGCTGGAGAGCTGGGGTTTCATGCATTAATAAACCTTATGGATAAATTTGTTGAACCAGTTATTATAGCAGCAAAATAGTAATTTTATTTTATGCTACTGGTTTTTAGAGATACTATTTCAGCTAAAATGCAGTTGTAAGATTGGAGTTGCTTACATAGGTTTCTTCTTTCTTTGCATATTTAATCCGAGACTTGCAATTATCTATTATAATATTTTATAATATCCTCTGTTACTAATTATTAACACTTCCTTAAGTGTCTTAAAATTAAATTTTGAATCACTTAACATTGTTTGAAAAAGTAATTTATCAAGATACTATATAGTGTCTTGAAAATTTATTTATTAAGATATCTTTAAATGTCTTAAAATTAATTTGTCAAGGTACTTAAAAGTGTTTTAAAAAGTAATTTATAAAGACATTATATAATGTATTGAAAAATTATCTATTAAGACATTTTAAAATGTCTTAAAATTAGTTTATAGGACACTTAAGAGTGTTTTAAAAAATAATTTATCATGACATCAAATGATGTCTTGAAAAATTACTAATCAAGACACTTTAAAATGCCTTAACATTAATTTATTAAGACACTTAAAGAGTGTCTCAATAAGTAGTCTATTAAGACATAAAAAAATTTCTTAAAATATTGTGTATTAAGACACTTTAAAATGTCTAAAATTTAATTTATTAAGATACTTAAACTTGCCTTAAAAATTAATCTTTCAAGACATTTAATATATAGCCACACTATATTTAGGTGACATTTAATATAAGTGTCATAAAAAGTAAAAATGTCACTAAATTTTAATTTCAAGACACTTTTAAATGTCATAAAAAGTCAAATTTGTTGTAGTGACCCCAAGCAAAATGAAGAAGACTCAAGTATTGGTTCTCAAAAGAGAAAAGTGGAGTAGAAAAGAGGGTTGAATGTGAAAAAGAACATGAGGCCGGCAAAGAGGAAATTGTGAAAGCAAAGGAGGATGCCAACCCAAGGAGAAAGAAAAGTCACCATACATGGAGAAGAATGAGGCAGCCCCACTTTTTTTATGGAGAGCCAAGACAAAAATCAAGGACCGAAGAGTATACCAATGATTCTGCGAGCTACTAAGGGAAATACATATGCAAGTGTCGCTGGTGGACTTAATCCTCAATGCCCCAAGTACATCAAATTTTTGAAAGAGTTATTGGCTAAGAACGAGCAGTTCAACTTAGATTCATTGGCCCCTTTGAACAAGCAAGCTGGTAGTTTATATTAGAAGGAGCTCCCAAAGAAAGAGAAAGACACCGAGATGTGCACCATCCCTTGTAAGATTGGGATTCGGTCTTTTCTCAAGGTGTTGTGTGATCCGGGAGTTGGGGGTGAAACTTATGTCACTATCCACCGTTGAATCTTGTGGGTTAATGAAAGACTTGAAACTGGTGAATGTGACTCTACAAATGACCGATAGGTCAAAGGTTGTCCCGAAAGGCATCATTGAGAATGTCCTTGTGAGAGTTAATCAAGTTGTGCTTCCGGTCGATTTCATTATTTTTGACATAGAGGAAGATGTTGAGGTACAATCATCGTGGGAAAATCATTCTTGGCAACGGGGGATGCCACTTTGATGATCAATACCTTTAATGTGTGTAGTGAAGAGTATGTGTTCAAGATTGATGAATCCGAGAATAGGCCATATGATGATGTTTTAGGAGCCATTTTTTTATCGAACTCATTGAATTAATGAGGTTGAAACAGAGAGGAATCCAAGAGTTGAGGAGAAGATGCACATGAAGTTTAACAAAACGGATGAAGAGATAGCCAAATATCTAGAGAGGATGGTAGATTGCAACTTTATCAAAACTTGTACTTTTGAAGTAACCGGAGGATTCCCAAGGCAAAAAGAAAAAATGATTTTGGCGGTAAGGAGAGTTTAATTGCTGCAGTGAGAGTGTGAAGGGAGAGAGAAAATACCAAGGTTGAAAGCTATGAAGCTTGTGAAAAGTTTGGAGAATTAGTAGGGACTTTAAGTGAGAAAAACATCATTGATAAGGATAGGGAAATTGTGAAAGTAGCCCCTATCAGTAAAAAAGACAATGAGGAAAAGATTTTGATCCCACCATTATCTTTTTAAAGGAAATGTAACACTCCTTGTTCTTGCATAAGGAAAGTTAAAGAGATGGAAACTAAGATTGACAAACTTCAATTCATCTTGGAGTTGATTCTTAAGGGTATGTTTGAGCCTCAAACCACTCAAGTGCACATTGCGGAAGCTATTGAGTAACCCCCTCAGGAAAAAGAAGAGTTTAAAGAGGAAGTGGAGAATGAGGAAGCTATTGAGATTATGAAAGAAGTGAAGCAAGAAGTTGATAAGGAAAACAGAAAGGAAGATCAAGAAAGCCATGGCCAAGGAAAGATGCAAGAAGTTGGAGGAAAAGGCTTTCATACTTAAGGCAAGTTTAAGAAATCCAATGATAATTGGGAGCTGTTCTTCCACCCCCATAGATAAAAGAGGCCTTGAAGGCTCTTGACCTTGCCAAGAAAAGAAGAAAGGTCGAGCCGACGGCGTTAAAACCAAGCGTTTTTGGGAGGCACCCCAAGAATAATCATTTTTAGTATCCTTTCTTAAATTCTAGTTTTTTATTTGATTAAACTCCTAAAATGGTCCATTACATATGGCAAAAATATCATTTTGGTCCAAAACAAATAAAAATTACTTTTTCAGTCCATTACATTATGTTTTTGTAAAAATTTTGGTCAAAAACTCACTTTTGTCTGTCTTTATCAGGGGTATTTTTATCTTAATAAAATTTTTTTTTCTTTTTAACCTTCAAAATTATAAAATAGTAATAAAATAAAACATTTAATCTTCCCCCTCCCTACTTTCCTTCTCCCCTTCTCTCTTTCTCTCCATAGCCCACCACCCGCCACCAACCCCCACCAGATCCACCCCTTTCACCACCACCACTAGATCGACCCCCGCCCCTCCGGCTTCTTCTTCCAACCAAATCGACCCCCACCACCAAAACCTTTCCTTCTCCCCTTCTCTCTCTCACCCTTTGTCCGCCACCCCACGCCGCCTCCTCCCTCCCTTTTATCTTCTTTTTCGATGGTCACTTCGAGGAATGAATTGACGAGGAATATTGGGATTAGGGAAAGTAATTCCAAAAGTTTTGATCTCATATGGTATCAGCGGCATTTTTATCTCCAGCAATGTTAAGATGTGGAGGGCTTAGAAATATCCCTTCAGCCATGTTGGCCAGAATAATAGGTATATCAAATATCAAATCCTCATCAACAACTACTAAAACGACTACGTATTGGAGATCGCATGTAGTTAACACTAACCAGTGTCGTTGGCGATGTTATGCTGGTGGCCATCAGAAAAATTTCAATTGCTCACCTTTGTCATTGACGCATTTTGGTTCATTAATGTCTTTGCATAATACTGTCTCCGAGCTTTGCTTTCCTGCCAGAATAGATTTTCTAATGTGAGCTTTGAGATCGCCGTTGGCCGTCATTTCTATTGTTTTGTGATTTTTCCACCTGCTACTATCATTTGAAACATTTTTAATAAAATCCACATAGAGCAGGTGCGGCCAGATTCCTGATTTCATAACGGGTTAGTTGGACGTTGGTCGGGAATAGTTGGAGAAGGAACAAATCATGCCCTATTTGCCTCTTTTATCCTCATCCAGCAATCTCATTCTCCACGCAATACTCAGCCTGTCACTCACTATTTTCCTATCATTCCTAAAGATCCCGGCTTTCTTTCTATATGGTCTCCACACTTACGTTTATCTAGATGATGTCAATCCCAACGACAACTCATCCCGTGAAGGTGGTATTAAAGCTGTGATTCGAAGGCCTGGTGCGGTTGATTCTGAACCCAAGCCCCAGAAAAAATCCAAGGAAAAATTTGAGTTTGACGAGAATAAAGCTCAGATCTTTAGGCTAAAGCTCAATGATGCTCACTTGGAAACAAGGGTTTATTTCACACAGTTTCGTGGGGTTTTTAATTCATCTGTTGTAACTCTTTCTCTATTTTGCTTCATAATTCTTTGAAGGTAGATGCTCTCATCGGGGATTTTACGAAATGGGTCTGTCATTCTGATTTTATTAGGGATTGTGGTAGTGTGTAGGCTATTCCTTTTGATTGCCAAAGCTTATTTCGAGAGGTCTGCATCTAAGAGGTCTGAGAAGCTACTGACTGTTGTATTTGGGTTCATCGGGTTTCTCTGGGGCTTTGTCATTGTTTTTTAAGAGAAAAGGGAGGGAGGGTTGGTAGTGACCACTGGAGAAGAAGAGAAATGGGGGGGGGGGGTTGGCAGTGACCACCAGAGAAGAAGAGAAAATGAAGGGGGGTCGGTGCCAGGCAGCGGGATAGGGGAGAGAGGAGAGAGGAGAGAGGGGGGAAGGGAAGGGGAGGGTAAATATTTTTTTGATATTTTATTAAAAAGTTTTATTTTATTATTATTTTATAATTTTTAGAAGGTCAAAAAAATATTTTTTATTAAGACAAAAATGTCCCTGGTAAAGACAGGCAAAAGTGGGTTTTGTACCAAAATTTTTAAAAAATATAATGTAATGGACTGAAAAAGTAATTTTTATTTGTTTTGGACCAAAATAATATTTTCGCTATATGTAATGGACTATTTTGGGAGTTTAATCTTTTAATTTCAATTTTCATGTTTAGTTAATTTTATGTCTTTTGAAGATAAGTGAATTGTGTTTTGGTTCTTGAATTGGTGATGAAAGTGAACATTTTGTGTTTAGGTGTGTGAAGGAATGCATCTCAAAGATCAAAGAAAGAAGAAAGTTGCAAAAATGAAAAGGTATGAAAAACAGCTGCCACCTGCAGCCAAGGTGCTACCTCACAAATATGTACGGCCAAGTTGTGGCCACACATAGGACATATGTAGCTATGGGTGGTCTCATGCGGCCAAGGTTTGACCACACCTTAGATGCACACACCACCAAGCACCAGTGGAGAAAAAGGCAGCCGATTATTGAAAGATTATCAGCCCGGGTCCAGTCAAAAATTTACTTTCGTGCTACGCATTTCAGAATCGAAACTCTTGACCATGCCTAAGCACTAGCGCAATTACTATTCCAACCTTTGTTTGAAATACCATTGCGTAGGATCTTAGCTTCTACTTATTTAATTTGTCACGCAACAATAAATTCTTAATTAAAAGTGAAAGTTTAAGAATTACCTCATGAAGCGTGTACTTAGGTGATCTCTTGTATGACTCAAGACCAACTCGTATGTTGTGTGGGCAACGAACTAACGAATCAATGATCAACAAAACACAAAAAAATCATTGGAAGAAACCAGTAAGAAGTCGCCAAAAAATTACAACCGCCGCTGCCTGTGCGTGTTCTTCACGCATCACCGCTTTCTCACGTGCAACCGCACCAGTCAGAAAAAAGAAATCTGACCGTCGACTTTTGCAAGGAATCGAGTTGCTGCTGGCCCAAGGTGAAAACTGACTTCGAGGGAAAAAGAATTAATTTCTCTCTCTAGGTTTTCTCTCTCTAGTTTCTTGAAAATTTGAAACTATGAATTGTATCTTGTGAATTTCTAATCTCTTATCTATTTATAGAGTTACAAGAGAGACCCCAAATTGGTTTAGGATTGGCCTTCCGAATGGGTTGAGGATTCCTAATTAGTTTCCAAATCCAATTAGTAACCAAATCTAATTAGATTCCAAATCCAAATAGATTCCTTAATGTATTGGATTTCCTAATTCCAATTGATCTTTAACACTTAATTAATTAATTAAATAATTTCACTTTGTTAATTACCAATTAACCCTTAGGACTAATTAAATAAATAATTAATTCTATTTTATCAATTAACCCTTGATATAATTAATTGTACCATTAATGGATTAATTATGACACTACCATTCTACACCAAAATTATTTCCGGAACAACTAAATTAATTATTCTTTAATCTTCCCACATCAAAGATATAATGCTCGTTAATTTATTAATTTACTGATAAATTAATTAATTACCTTCTTATAATCTGATATTAGTACCACACAATTTTACTATACCGAACATAAGTCCACCAGTTGGGTTTAGTATAATAAACATAACGAGCTCATCTTGGGAGCACCATAACCCCGGACGCACCGGTACAAGGTTTCCTTTCAACAAGTAACAGCACACCAAGCAATCAAACATGCGCACCCAACCTACCAAGACTATTGGCCTCAAGTGACCTCACTCTTTGGCAGATTAAAGTACATTATGTCTAACCCTCATGCCTGCTCAAGTCTAGGGATTTAGAGATAGAATACTAGGATCGAATAATCTATTAAATCAATCTAAGACAATTCATCATAATTGGTAAAGTTTAATATGCCCCAGACATATCTATATGATTCAATTAGTTTAGACAAACCAATCTTAGAATCATATAATAACTTAAACTGACAGTGTGTTCAAAACTGTTTCAGTTACGAACCTCATTTATATATTATATCTTTTAACCAATGATGAGATATATTGTGTCACACCAGACACCTCATCATCTAATTACATAATATAAATGGACGACATATGTAAAACATAAAGACAATTTAACTAAAACATTTAATCGATATATACAAACTGGAAAATAGTTTAATACAAACAAAGCTTTAGTATTCAAACCCAACAATCTCCCACTAATACTTAGGTTGCGCTTTAAATATAAAACTACATTAATCTTTACAACTACAATAACAACTAGAAAAACAATCATGGATCTACTAAGTATCTGATCCCCATGCCCTCCACGTGAGCTTTAAAGACTTTTGAAGTCAGTGTCTTCATGAATGGATCTGCAAGGTTATCCTCTGATGCTATCTTCACCACGATCACATCTTTCCTCTTTACGATATCTCGTATCAAATGGTACTTGCATTGTTTATGCTTAGACACCTTGTGGGCTCGTGGTTCCTTCGAGTTTGCTACTGCACCGTTGTTATCACAATACACTGTGATTGACTTTTGCAAACCAGGAATCATGTCTAAATCCACTAGGAAGTTCTTGAGCCACATTGCTTATTTCGCTGCCTCTAATGCTGTAAAGTATGCAACCTCCATGGTAGAGTCTGCCATGCATTTCAGGTCCTCTCTACGCCAAGTCAGGTCCTCTCTTGCGTTTGTAGACCCACTTACATCCAATGGGTTTGAAACCATCAGGCAGGTCCACAAGCTCTCAGACTTAATTGTGGTCATCGACCCATCTCGGATATCATTGCTTTTCACCAAGATTCTGTATCTTTATCTCGGAGAGCCTCATTGTAGTTAACAGGGTCAGGTTTAGGTGCGCTTGGGACTAGGTCTGAGGCCTCTCTAATGCCAATAAACCTGTGGGTTATCTCACATCCCTCCCACTATGACGAGGCACCCTGTGTATGCGCATCATCTGTGATATCTTGTGTAGTGTTATGTGGTGTATCTACTTGTGCTGGTGCATCAGGATTAGATTGTTTTCTAAGTTTTTCTAGTACGATCTTACTCTTGGGCTTGTGATCTAGAATATAGTCTTCTTCTAAAAATATGACATTAGTGCTAACTACCACCTTCTGATATTTAGGACTATAGAACAGACCACCTTTCGTTCTTCTAGGATATCCTACAAACAACATTACTTCGGTCCTTGCATCTAACTTAGTCATATCTGCCTTAAGCACGTGTGCTGGACAATCCCAAATTCTGAGATGTCTTAGACTGGGCTTACGCCTGTTCCACAACTCTATAGGGGTTGAAGGCACGGTTTTAGATGGTACAAGATTTAGAATATATGCTGCAGTTTCTAAGGCATACCCCCAAAACGAATCAGGCAAATCACTATAGCTCATCATCGACCTAACTGAAAGATTATCTGCCCGGGCCCGGTCAAAAATTTACTTTCGTGCTATGCATTCTGGAATCGGACCTCTTGACCAGGCCTCTAGCACAATCGCTATTTCAATCCTTGATTGAAATAACATTGCGCAGGATCTTAGCTTACACTTGTTCGATTTATCACGCAACAATTAATTCCTAATTAAAGTATAATTTTAAGAATTACCTCTTGAAGTGTGTACTTAGGTGATTCTCTTGTATGACTCAAGACTTTAATCGTATGTTATGTGGACAATAATATAACGAGCAATTGATCAGCAATCACCACAATCTTCTCACCGGAAAAAATCCAGCAGCTTGCCGCCGCTGGAATTTTTGCTCCATCACCCCGCCGTCAGTTCAACTCGCCGCTGCAGCCCGGAATCTTTACCACAGGCCGCCGCTTGAACCCGCTGCCTGAAGAGAATTGACTTTGAGGGAGAAACTTGTTTTCTCACTCTAAATTCTCTTTCTAGTTTTCTTGTCTTGAGAACTTATCAATTGTGTATGTAGAATTGCTAATCTATTGTCTATTTATAGATTTACAAGAGAGACCCCAAGTTGGTTTAGAATTGGCCTTCCTAATGGGTTTAGGTAATTAATTAGTTTCCAAATCCAATTAGGTAACAAATCTAATAGGATTTCCTAATCTAATTAGATTTTCTAATTCTAATTGAAACTTAAGACTTAATAAATTAATTAAATAATTCCACTTTGTTAATTACTTAATTAACCCTTAGGAATAATTAATTCTACTCTATCAATTAACCCACTACATAATTAATTGTACCACTAACAGATTAATTATGGCACTACTATCCTACACAGAATTGATTCCGGAACAACTAAATTAATTATCCTTTAATCTCTCCACATCAAAGATATTGTGCTCATTAATTTATTAATTAATTAACTTCTTATAATCCGAGATTAGTTCCACTCGACCTTTTTACTATACCGGACATAAGTCCATCGGTCGAGTTTAGTATAATAAACATAACGAGCTCATCTCGGGAGCACCATCACCCTGGACACGCTGGTACATTGTTTCCTTTCGACAAGCAATAGCACACTAAGAAACTAAACACGCGTACCTAACATACCGAGCCTATTGGCCACAAAATAACCTCACTCTTTGGCCGATCAAAGTACACTATGTCTAATCCTCATGCCTGCTCAAGTCTAGGGATTAAGAGATATACTAGGAACGAATAGTCTATTAAATCAGTATAAGACAAACAATCCTAAATGGTCAAGTTCAATATGGGCATATCTATATGATTCAATTAGTCTAGAAAAACCAATTTCTGAATCCCATAATAACCTAAACCGACAGTGTGCCCAAAACTGTCTCGTTTACAAACCACATTTATATATTATGTCTTTTAACCAATGATGAGATCTACTGTGTCACACCAGACACCTCATCATCTAATTACATAATATAAATGGACGACATATGTAAACACATAAACAATTTAACTGAAACATTCAATTGATATATAAAACAGGGAAATAGTTCAATACAAGCAAAGCTTTAGTATTCAAACCTAACACTAACCATTTCCTTGAGAGTTCTATTTCTTCTTTCTGCTACACCATTCTGCTGTGGTGTGCCAGGTGCAGAAAATTGAGACTGAATTCCGCCCTCATTGAGGTATTCTCAAAATTTGTGGGATAGATACTCTACACCATGATCTGGTCATAGTGTCTTCATACTTTTACCGTGATGCTTCTCCACATCTGCCCGATACTTTTTGAATTTACTAAATCATTCGGACTTGTGACGCATTAAGTAAATGTATCCGTATCTTTAGTAATCATCTGTGAGAGTCACAAAATACTCAAACCCACCTCGTGCTTGGACCAAAATTGGTCCACACAAATAAGAATGAATCAATTATAACACTTATTTGGCTCTATAACCTTTTGCTTTAAAAGGTCTCTTGGTTATTTTACCTTCCAAGCAAGATTCACAGGTTGAATAACTATTGATCTCTAATGAACTTAATGGTCCAACATCAACTAACCTCTAAATCCTACTAAGGTTTATATAACCTAGCTTGAAATGCCAAAAATAGGTTTGATTCATTTCAGAAGGTTCTTTCTCTTATTTTCATTAGATGATGCGCCTTTAACTCTGTGGTTTGCACAATAGGGGAGTTTGATTTAATCAACAACAAATTGTCTACTAATGAACCAGAACAAATAAGTTTACTATCTTTTCTAACAATAACAGATTTATCAGAAAAAATAAACTTATAACCATTCATCAAGAGTTTAGAAATTGAAATGTGGTTCTTTCTAAAACTCGGTACATAAAGACAATTATATAATCTAGCCTACTATTTTCAAAAATTAAGCTGGTTACTCCCACTACTTCTACTGACTCTATTGTAGTGTCACCCAAGTATACTTCTAACTCGCCATCTCTAAGCTCCTGGGTTACCTGGAACCCCTACAAAGAATTACAAACATGGTCAATAGCGCCTGAATCCACACACCAAGTATCTGTGGGAATAGCCGCTAAACACATCTCAGTAATTAAGGTATAAACTGTTGTACCTTTGAGCTTTGGACAATCTGATTTCCAATGTCCCACTTTCCCTCACTTGAAGCATTTGTCTTTAGGCTTTTTCTTCTCTGTGATGTCCGGCTTGGCAGCATGATTCTTGGTCTTCTTCTTCTTCTTGTTCTTGTCTTTAGGCACAGAAGAAGAACTCGAAGCCTTAACTGTGACCAAAGCTTGCTTATTCTCTTGGAAGATGCCTTCGGCCGACACTAATATTGTTAGGAGTTTGGGAAGAGTATAAACTCTTTGATTCATGTTGTAGTTTACCCGAAACTGCTCAAAACTAAAAGGTAAACTCTGGAGGACGATATCGATCTGACTCTCAGGATCAATCTCACCTCCTCACACTTCTATTTCATTTATGTTACTAATCATGTTAAGCACATGATCTCCCACTGAGGTGCCTTTAGCCATTTTGGTATTCATAATTTTCCTCATGGTTGTCTGCCTTGCTGTCCTGCCTTGATGACCAAACATCTCTCTCAGGTGAGCCTTCATGTTAAAGGTGGAGATCATCAGATGAAACTGATGCAGCAAAATATTTGACACAGAGGTAAAAATGTAAAACTGCATCATCTCACCAGCCTTCCTCCACCTCTGATAAGCATCCCTATCTTCTTGAGGAGATCCATCATCAGGCACATCTGGAAAAACTTCAGTGAGCACATACTTATACTGTTCAGCCGTCAGGACAATGTCCAAATTTCGACTCCAATCAACATAATTCGGACTGGTTAGTTTGTTGTCTTTGAATATTGTAGCTAACGGATTAAATGTCATATCGAAAACTGTAAATAAATAGACAGACAATGTTTCAGTAAATAAATAAAAGAATTTCAAAAAATTCATTTATTATTGGCATCCCTCAAAACAATAATTTAGTCCATCGACATCTCATCCACCGGGATTTGCACAAGCCACGATAGTGTGGATGCTTACGCTAGCCCATATTCGTTTGAGAAGAACTAGGTTCATTAACTATACTATCTGACCAAACGATCTATTGATCATTGTAGCTAATAGTCAGTGCTTTTAGCCGTACAAATAAGCAGTGTAACCTCGATGAGAGAAATACTACAAATCATACACTAAGTGTATGCCATCACGTGACTTCTGAGTTTGTTACCTTAGGATAGTGCGCCTCAGATGGAGAGGGTTTCACATTTCTCCAATTTAAACTTACTCTAGTCATCCTACCTAAAAATTCAAACTAGTGATCTTATGGTTAAACTCATCTGATATAGAGGAAGGCTCTAATGCCAACGCGTAAGTCTAACCACATCACTTTTGAACTCGTAATGGAGGCTATGAGAATATTAACCAACCTGTTCCCAATTAGATTTCTAGAATGAGGGTTTTTAAAGTTTTAACATCCAATTAACTAATCCTAAGTTATATGCAAACAACAAACATGCTTTAAATCATGCATATAAAGTATAGCACAAAAATTTAAAGCACATAATTAAAACTGTAAATACGGGAAATAAATAAATAAAATAAATTTCCCGACTATTATGGTTTTAATTGCTTCCATCCGCTGTCTTGTTGTCATGTCCCGTCACATCACTCGATGGATTGAGTCTTGAGAAAAATGGATCTCAAAATAACCTAAGAAATAAGAAAAATGGGTGTGCGGCTGGTGCCCTGGCCCTGCACAAGCGCAGCGCCGCATTAGCTGCGCGTGCGGCCTCAGTTGGGCAGCAATGCTGCGCAACATTTGCCGGTAACTTCTGCCGGTGATTCTTTAGTTAGTGTTGCCTTCCGGGTCTTCCGTCCTGTTCCCACTGCACTATTTGGTCTTCTTGCAATTCGTTCTGGGTTTTCTTGGTTTTCTTACGTATTAATGAAAAACCAAAACCCACGAAATCAAGTCGTCCACCACAACGTCTTCGATTACAAAAGATTTTCCTACTACAAGGCTTCTAGGAAAATAAAATCGAAAATTACATAGAAAAAATCCTACTACAGATTTAATCTAATCCTACACGGCTTCATAAAAAACAGACCCAGACATGTCCCAGGGTTTAATTAAAACATACAAACGCAACCATAATAGCCAAAATTTCTAAACCACTTGCAAACAAAACCATGTAACAAATTGAACAAGCACAAAGGCAAAACCATAGCTCTGATACCAATTGAAAGATTATCTGTCCGGGCCCAGTAAAAAATTTACCTTCGTGCTATGCATTCCAGAAGCGAAACTCTTGACCAGGCCTAAGCACTAGCGCAATTACTATTCCAACCCTTGCTTGAAATACCATTGCGCAGGATTTTAGCTTCTACTTATTCAATTTGTCACGCAACAATAAATTCTTAATTAAAAGCGGAAGTTTAAGAATTACCTCTTGAAGCGTGTACTTAGGTGATCGCTTGTATGACTCAAGACCAACTCGTATGTTGTGTGGGCAATGAACTAACAAACCAACAATCAGCAAAACACCACAAAACTCGTCTGAAGAAACCAGCAAGAAGTCGCCAGAAAATTCCAACCGCCACCGCTTGCCGTGTTCTTCACACGCCGCCGTCTCCTCACACGCTACTGCACCAATCCCATGGATTTCCTAATTCTTAAAATTTCCTAATTCTAATTGGTTTCTTAATTAGTTTCCAATTCCAATTAGTTACCAAATATAACTAGATTTTCAAATCCAATTAGATTTCCTAATTCTTGAAATTTTCTAATTCTAATTGAACTATATGACTCAATTAATTAATTAATTAATTAATTTTACTTTGTTAATTTACTAATTTACTCTTAGAAATAATTAATTCTACTTTATCAATTAACCCTCTACATAATTAATCGTACCACTAATGGAATAATTATGGCACTACCATCCTACACCGGAATTGCTTCCAGAACAACTAAATTAATTATTCTTTAATCTCCCCACATCAAAGATATAGTGCTCGTTAATTTATTAATTTACTGATACATTAATTAACTTCTTATAATTCGATATTAGTACCACTCGACTTTTTACTATATTGGACATAAGTCCACCAGTTAGGTTTAGTATAATAAACAGAACGAGCTCATCTCGGGAGCACCATCACCCCGGACGCACTGGTACATGGTTTCCTTTCGATAAGTAACAACACACCAAGCAATCAAACACGCGCGCCCAACCTACCGAGACTATTGGCCTCAAGTGTCCTCACTCTTTGACAGACTAAAGTACACTATGTCTAACCCTCATGCCTGCTCAAGTCTAGGGATTTAGAGATAGAATACTATGATCAAATAGTCTATTAAATGAGTATAAGACAATTCATCCTAATTGGTCAAGTTCAAAATGCCCTGAGCATATCTATATGATTCAATTAGTTTAGACAAACCAATCTTAGAATCATATAATAACTTAAACTGACAGTGTGTCCAAAACTGTCTCATTTACGAACCTCATTATATATTATGTCTTCTAACCAACGATGAGATCTACTGTGTCACACCAGACACCTCATCATCTAATTACATAAATAAATGGACGACATATGTAAAACATAAAGACAATTTAGGATCTCCAAGCTTTCTTTGAACTTTAACTTATACACTAAGCCCCATTAGCCTTTCTTTCTAGCATATTCATTTGTGAACCCCAAAAAGATTAATTATTGTTAAAACACTAATAGCTTACAAAAGTTGTGTGGATTCATACTTTTTAATTTTCATCGTGTTTTAAGTTTTAGAATCGTGGTGTTTACCTAGTAATAAAAAGGTGAAGATAAGCCCTTGAGCAAAAAAAAAAAAAACAAAAAAAAAAAAAGAGTGAGGAAATGAAAAGACATATAAACCTTCTATCCTCACTTGAAGAATAAGAATCCTTAATAAAGCCTCAATAAAGGGTTTTGACTAAGACTAAACTCTTTGATGTCAACCTCTATTTTCTAACCTTAACGAATTTTAGTCTAACCCTTAGCCTTATCACACCCCAATAAAAAACCTTTTGATTGGTGTATTGCTTTCACAATATGAGTGGTGGAGACATGATTTTGAGTTAAGCCTCTGGTTGAGAGTTCATTTTCATAAGTGTTTCGAGAGCCGTTTAAAAATCCTTTGTGTGAGGGTGATTGGTTCTATTGAGTACTCATGTGAATTGATTTTCATGCTTGACTTGATCTTCATGTCTTGTGAAATCCATGTAATGAATGCCTTGTATCACATGTTTTAAATGGAAAAGCTTGAGAGTTGAAAAAAATTATAGAGGTTAAACTTTTTGAGATTGACCACTGTGAAGTTAGCAATATTGTGGTAGAGTTTGCTTGAGGAAAGCAAAGTCTTAAGTGTGGGGGAGTTGACGTGAACCAACTTTACATGTGTTTTATGTGTAATTCATGCCAAATTATGCCTAATATTGATTATAATTCTTGTTCTAATTGAGCGTTAAGAGATGATTTATAGTAAATTGTGTGAATTACAGGTAGTTATCGATGCGTGTAAAGTTGGACAAGTCCTTAAGATTTTCCAAGGAAAGTGAAGCAAAGGAGAATAAAAAGGGAGAAAAAGAAAAAAGAAACAAAGCTGCAGACTCAACGTGCGGCCGCACCATGGACGCACCACACCTCTAGTAGCTACCAGCGGCTGACCTGCTCCCGCACTGTGGATGCACAAGACAACCGAGCCGAAGAATCACGCCTGACTTAAAAATGTATACGGCTAGGACCTGCGGCCAGAGTGTGGTCACAGGCTGGATGCACCAACCTTCCCGAGAGCACCTGCAGCCACAAGTTAGACGCAGCTCTACTCCAGTTTCACTTGAAATGCCAGTTCTACCCTTGCCAGATCTGAGTTCCAAGCCTCCATTTTGAGCCATTCTTTGTATATATCTTGTAAAAACCCTAGCACACAACACATTAGAACATATATTAGATAACTAGACACTTTTAGAGAGAAGTAAGAGTAGTTATAGAGAGAGAAACAAACCCTAGCTTAGATTTATGGCTTTTAAGCTTAGAATGAATATGTTCTAAGCTTCTATTAGGGATTTTCACCAACTCTAAGGTGTAGATGAGGTGGGAATCCCATGTAAAGGATGGGTTTGGGTGGATTTCTATCAATATATCAATTTGAGCACATGGTTGTGTTTTTCTTGGTTTGATCTTGAGGAAGACTCTGTCTTTTTGTGTTTGAATGGTGTAGTTATGGTTTATTTTCTAAGGGTTTGTGTGTATTTGTTATTTGTATGAGATTCCCACCGTGGTTGTTGTTTATTTGATATGCGTTTATGATATATGTGATTATGTGATTTTATTTCATGGGGTTCTTGATTATGCTCTTGTTAGCTATGTTTGTATTATTTAGACCAATGGAAGGTGTTATGTTGCTTTGTTTGGTTGGATTGATAGGTTAGTTCATTTAGGACTTTGGCATTCGTAATTTAACTAAACAAAGTAGCATCACTAGTCCATGGTTAGAAAAATAACATGATGATAGGAGGCCTAAGCCCGACCAAAACTAGGTTAACTATCGTTTCAATAATCTAAATGTGCTTAATCTACTTTTTAGGTGTGGCGGATCAATAACCCACTTAAGTTGTTAATTTAAGTGACGTGACCATCCGATCTTGAGTGAAAAATGGATTAAACTCTTAATTGAGCATGTGTCATGGATAGAATTCACATAATAGGAACAAATGACTAAAACCTATTCAAGTTGGCATAATCCCACCTCTATTACCTAGATGAAGTGAAATCCCGTCTATTCTCATTAATAATTTTTTATATATTCTATTTGCTAGTTGATGATACTTACTACTTTCTAATCATACTTGACAAACCCCTTTACTTGCTTTAAGACTTGAAAAGAAAAGAAAAAAATGCTAAATCTCATCCCTGAGGGATCGATACCTCAAGTAATACACAATGAGAGTACTTGATCCTTTAATGTGGGAGAGAGGTTAAATAAATATTATTACTTGTTTGTACGACCACACCACCAGGTTTGCTAATATCCATTGTTGTAACTCCATCCCAAAAAAAGTACCCTTTGCTACTTATGGGGACTATCTTATTCCACACCATTGCTGCCTTCCCCCCACAATCCCTTAAAGTGTGTAGTAGCAACTCTGATCTTATCCCACATAGCATACAACCTCGTGAAAAATCAGGTGGCGTCTATACCTTTTCGAATTGGTCAAAAGCCAGTCATTTGCCGCCAACCATAGGATTGGCCTGATTCGTGTGGCCCATCCCGTGTACAAATCGTTCTCCACAAATGCTGCTCACTCAATTTCATAGTATTCAAGGAAACACATGCTGACTTGGTTGTGAAATCGCCTGAAGTAGACCACTTCCAGCATATTCGATCATCCCCACTCGAGGCCTATGGGGGAAGAACTGAAGCGTTGTGGTCAGCAATTCAAACCGGCAACACATGTTGGAAAATTGCCCACTCCCAGTGTCCATTTGAATCGACAAACTACGCCACGTATCTTCCTTTTTGCTCGTCTGGGATCGGTTTTTGGGCATAATAGTCTAGCGCTTTAGGAATCGTTAGCCGTTTGTCCTCCCAGAATCTAACCTTTTCATACCCTTGTCATTCTTTTAAAGGAGGAGGTTTGCAAAAAAATCCCACAAGGGAATTGTTTGGAATAAAAAAAAGTTTTTAAGTTTTTTGAACACGCAAGTTGTCTTCCTTATGTGCGTTTCTTGTCCTTCCAATTTGTTTCATTTTGCTTTTATTTTTTGGAAAATTTTTGTATCAACATTAAAACCTCTTATAAAGATCAATCTTTTGCGTGGTTTTAAGAGAAATTTTCAGTTTTTGTTCGCAATTTATATCCTGTACCACTGTGTACATGTACCACTTACTATAATTAGTAAATTTTTTTGACCCGACTGTATTTTTTCCATTTTTAGTAATATTTAGTGACGCGCCCAGTTTTTCCTTTTTTTTTTCTTTTTTTTTCCGCCGTGGTATATATACATTCAAAACTTTGTGGTTGCACTTTTTTTTAAAAAAAATTGAACGAGAGCGATCAAAAACTGAACGAGAGCTATCAGAATCAGAGTTTTTCGAATTGCGCTGCTTCTGAAATCATTCTGCTAGTATTGAAATTGTTAATAAAGGTATTGGATCGAAATATGATCATTGGTTTTTTTTTTTATGTTCGTGATTGATGTTTTTGTTGTTTAATTGTTGTTCTTATAGTATGTTTTTGAGAATTATGATTTTCGATCGTTTGAAAATTGTTGTTCCATTCGTATGATTCATCTTTGTGATGTTGATATTTTGATCGTTTTGTTCGAGGACGTTGTTGGTATGTATTTTTGAATATTGCGGCGTAAATATGCACGTTGCGGGATAGGATGTTATTTTTTTTTTTTTTAGTTTTTATATGATGTAGCTGGACGTTGCGTAAGGTATAACTGGGACGTTTTTGGACGTTGCTTAATGCGATGTTGTTTGTTTTTGTTTTGTTGTGATGTTTCTGGACGTTGCATAAGTAATAAGTGGGACGTAGTGTGACGTTGCGCGATATGAGATTTTTCTCTAGTTTTTATGTGATGTTTATCTGGACGTTGCGTAAGTAATAATTTAGACGTGTTGGGACGTTGCGTAGGTAATAAGTGGGACGTTGCTTAAGTTATTATAATTTTTTTTTTCAGATATGGAATCAATGGATGATGAGTCGATGCTGTCTTTGATTGGTCAGAGAGTTGGTAGCGTAGATGAGGCATACGATTTGTATAACAAATATGCTTTCGAATTGGGTTTTAGTATTAGGAAGCATAGGTCTCGTAGCAAGAAAAATGTGTTATATATGAGACAGTTTGTGTGTTCGAAGCAAGGTGAGAAGGATTATAAAAATAAGACTGAGAATGAGAGGATTTATTCTAAATTGGATGTTCGAACGAAATGTAATGCGCTTGTTGAATTTAAGAGAATTGATGATGGTATTTGGGAGGTGCGGAAGCATTTCAGGAAACACAATCATGAGATGTGCTTTGAACATCAGAGACACTTATTGCGTTCTAGTAGAAATATGAATTCTTTATCAGTTGATTATTTGAAGACTTTGAAGGATTCTGGAGTTCGTGTTTCAGATGGTTACAGAGTGTTGTGCAAAGAGGTAATGGACTTTAAATAGTTTTCCTGTAGACGTAAGTGGACGTTGCGAGAGTATTAATACTGACGTTTCAGGACGTTGCGAGAGTAGTATTACAGACGTTTGTGGACGTTGTAGTTATAAATTTTATTTATTATTATTATTTTTTTTTTTTGCAACAGGCTGGTGGACCATCTCAAGTAGGTTTTACTTCACGAGATGTTTATAATCGTATGAAAATTGAGAAGAAAAAGACTATTGATGGTTGTGATGCAAATACACTTTTTGAGATATTGAAGAAAAGGTCTTGTGATGAACAGGATTTCTATTTTGATTTTGAGCTGGACAGCGATTCATCATTGTGTAATTTGTTTTGGCGTGATGGACAAATGAAGGAAGACTACAAGATATTTGGAGATTTGGTTATTCATGACACGACTTATAGGACAAACAAGTATGGTTTGATATGTGGACCATTTGTTGGGATGGACAATCACTGTCGTAATGTTATGTTTGGAATTGGTTTTATAAAGAATGAGAAGGTTGAATAATTTAATTGGTTGTTTAAGACGTTTTTGAGGTCCATGGATGGTCAAGCACCGATTACTTTGATGACAGATCAAGCATTTTTGATGGCAGCAGCTATAAAGGATGTATTTCCATCAACTCGTCATCGGTTGTGTCTTTGGCATATAAGTGAGAACTTCCGGAAGAACTTACCTTCATTGCGTGATGACACAGGTTTTTTTAAATTGTTTCAACGCCTTCTTTACAGTGTTGTTACAAAGGAAGAGTTTCAGCATGTTTGGGACAGGTAAAGTGAAAGAATTTGGTAGGATCTGGGTTTGCACTTGCTCGATTTACCACGCAACAAAAATTTCTATTAAAGCGGAATCTTAGAAAAGTACCTTTGAAGCGTGCACCTGGTGATTCTCTTGTATGCCTCAAGACTATGACTTCACGTTGTGTGGGCAACGAACTACAAGTCAATTGATCAGCTACTCACCACAATCCACCTGCTAGAAAACTCTAGCCCCGCAGCACCTGGCACGTACTATAAACGCACCGCCCGCAGAGAGAGAAAGCTACGCGCAGCTGGTATAAACCAAGGCCAAAATTTCAGCCACTAGAAACCCAAAAACCAGCTGCACACTTTCTTGAAAATTCGACTTGGAGAGAGAAACGTTTTCTCTCTCTAGAATTTTCTCTCTCTAGAAATTCTGTGGATTAATTGTGTTTTTTTGAATGACTGATCCCTTGTCTATTTATAGAGTTACAAGAGAGACTCCAAGTTGGTTTAGGATTGGTCTTCCTACTGGGTTTCTGTTTTCCTTCAATCCTGTTTCTAGACTGGTACAGATTCTGTTTCCTTCAATCCTGTTCCTGGACTGATACACTCCCAACTGTCACAGGGATTCACTTATCCCAATCCAGTTCCTGGGATGAATCACTCCCAACTGACACAGGGATTCACTTATCCCAAACCAGTTCCTGGGATGATTCACAACCAACTGACACAAGGATTAATTAATTTCTAAATTAATTAAATCTACCTTTGTCAACAACCCAGTACATAACTAATTGTACCACTAACGGATTAATTATGGCACTACCAACCTACACCAGAATTGCTTCCAGAACAACTTAATTAAATTATATTCATAATCTCCCCACATCAAAGATATAGTGCTCGTTAATTCATTAATTTACTGATAAATTAATTTATCAACTTCTTTAATTCCGAGACTAGTACCACTCGACCTTTTTACTATACCGGACATAAGTCCACCGGCCGGGTTTAGTATAATAAACATTTCGAGCTCATCTCGGGAGCACCATCACCCCGGACGTACCGGTACATGGTTTCCTTTCGACAAGCAGTAGCACACCAAGTAACTAAACACGCGCACCCAACCCACCGAGACTATTGGCCACTTTTGACCTCACCCATTGGCAGATCAAAGTACACTATGTCTAATCCTCATGCCCACTCGAGTCTAGGGATTTAGAGATAAAATACAAGGATCGATCTGTCTATTAAATCAGTACAAGACAAATCATTCCTAAGAGTCAAGTTCAATATGCCCCGGGCATATCTATATGATTCAATTAGTTTAGACAAACTAATTATCTGAATCACATAATAACCTAGACTGACAATTTGTCCAAAGCTGTCTTAGTTACGAACCTCATTTATATATTATGTCTTTCAACCAATGATGAGATCTACTGTGTCGCACCAGACACCTCATCATCTACTTACATAATATAAATGGACGATTAATGCACAACAAAATATAATTGAAACACAAATCGATATATTAAACTGGGAAAGTGTACAATACAAGCATAGCTTATGTATTCTACTCTGACAATCTCCCACTAATACTTAAGTTGTGCTTTAAGTATACAACTACATACAATCCTACCCAATCTGCTGCTATCTATCTAGAAAAACTGTCAAGGCTCTCCTAAGCATCTGATCCCCATGCCCTTCACGTGAGCCTCAAAGACTTTAGAAGTCAATGTTTTTGTGAATGGATCTGCAAGGTTATCCTCTGATGCTATCTTAGCCATGACCACGTCTATGCTCTTTACGATGTCTCGTATCAGGTGGTACTTGCGCTGTATATGTTTACTCGCCTTGTGGACTCGTGGTTCCTTCGAGTTTGCTACTGCACCTTTGTTATCACAATAAACCGTGATAGACTTCTGCAAACCAGGAATCACATCTAAGTCCACTAGGAAGTTCTTGAGCCATACTGCTTCTTCCGCTGCCTCTGATACGGCAACGCACTCAGCCTCCATGGTAGAGTCCGCCACGCATTTCTGCTTGACACTCCGCCAAACTATGGCTCCACCTCCTAGAGTAAACACATACCCTGAGGTAGACTTGCTCTTGTCCCTGTCGCCTTGGAAATCTGAATCTGTGTAACCTCGGGGTACCAGCTCAAACGCCTGATAGACCAAAACTTGGTCCCTCGTTCTGCACAAATACTTGAGAATGCATTTTACTGCCTCCCAATGAGCTTTCCCGGGTTTCTCTTATATCTGCTCACCATGCCAAGGGCATAACAGATATCAGGCCTCGTACACAACCTGGCATACATGAGACTTCCTACTGCCGAAGCATATGGAACTATCTTCATGGTCTCTATCTCCTCAACTGTCTTAGGAGACTGCTCCTTAGATAGAAACACTCCGTGCCTGAAAGGTAGAAAACCTTTCTTGGAGTTCTGCATGTTAAAACGGGCCAGAATCGTGTCTATGTATGAAGCTTGGGAGAGCGTTAGCGAACGTTTCCTACGATCTCGAATAATCTTGATCCCAAGGATATGTCCCGCTTCCCCTAAGTCCTTCATATCAAATTGCTTGGACAGCCATGCCTTTACGTCTGATAACACTTTCTTGTTGTTGCCAATCAATAGAATGTCATCTACGTAAAGCACAAGAAACACCACTGAGTTTCCATCACGTCTACGATATACACATTGCTCATCCGAACACTGAGTTAATCCAAAAGACTGGATTACCTCATCAAACCGGATGTTCCAAGATCTAGATGCCTGCTTAAGTCCATAAATAGACCTCTTAAGCCTGCAAACCTTATGCTTTTGGCTTTTTTCAATGAATCCCTCTGGTTGCTGCATAAAGATGGTTTTCTCAAGACTTCCGTTTAGGAAAGCTGTCTTGACATCCATCTGCCAAATCTCATAATCCATATGAGCAGCTATGGCCAAGAGAATCTGGATCGACTTAAGCATGGCTACCGGGGAGAAGGTTTCCTCATAATCGATTCCCTCTTTCTGAGTATACCCCTTCGCCACCAGCCTAGCTTTAAAGGTTTCCACCTTCCCGTCAGGTCCTCTCTTACGTTTGTAGACCCACTTGCATCCAATGGGCTTAAACCCATCAGGCAGGTCCACAAGCTCCCAGACTTGATTGTGGTCCATTGACCCCATCTCGGATATCATTGCCTTACGCCAAAATTCTGCATCTTTTTCTCGAAGCGCCTCATTGTAGTTAACTGGGTCAGGTTCAGGCATACCTGGGACTAGGTCTGAAGCCTCTCCCATGCCAACGAACCTGTCTGGCTGTCTCACAACCCTCCCACTACGACGAGGCACCGCCTGTGTAGGCGCATCATCTGTAATCTCATGTGCAGTGTGTGGTGTATCTACTTGTGCTGGTGCATCAGGATTAGTAGTTTGTCGTCTAAGCTCTTCTAGTATTATCTTACTCTTGGGCTTGTGGTCTAAGACATAGTCCTCATCTAAAAATCTAGCGTTGGTACTTACCACCACCTTCTGATCTTTAGGACTATAGAATAGACCACCTTTCGTTCCCCTAGGATATCCTACAAACAGCATTAATTCTGTTCTAGCATCTAACTTAGTCGTATCTGCCTTAAGCACATGTGCTGGGCAGCCCCAAATTCTGAGATGTCTTAGACTGGGCTTTCGCCCATTCCACAACTCTACTGGGGTTGAAGGCACGGTTTTAGATGGTACAAGATTAAGAATATACATTGCCATTTCCAAGGCATATCCCCAGAACGAACTTGGCAAATCACTATAGCTCATCATGGACCTAACCATTTCCATAAGAGTTCGGTTCCTCCTTTCTGCTACACCATTCTGCTGTGGCGTGCCAGGTGCAGACAACTGAGACTGAATTCCTACCTCAGTGAGGTAATCTCGAAATTCATGGGACAGGTACTCCCCACCACGATCTGAACGCAGTGTCTTGATACTCTTACCATCATGCTTCTCCACATCTGCCCGAAACTCTTTGAACTTGCCAAAACATTCAGACTTGTGGCGCATTAGGTAAATGTATCCGTACCTAGAGTAGTCATCCGTGAACGTCACGAAATACTTATATCCCCTCGTGCCTGGACCGTCGTAGGTCCACACAAGTCAGAATGAATCAACTCTAATACTTCTTTAGCTCTATAGCCTTTTGCTTTAAAAGGTCTCTTGGTCATCTTACCTTCCAAGCAACATTCGCAGGTTGCATAACTGTCAATATCTAATGAACCCAAAGGTCCATCATTGACCAACCTCTGAATCCTACTAAGGTTTATATGACCTAGCCTTAGATGCCAAAGATAGGTTTGATTCATTTCAGAAGGTTTCTTCCTCTTATTAATGTTAGATTCTGAGCTATCTATCTCTATGTTTTGCGCAACAGGGGAGTTAGAGTTAACCACAAACAAATTGTCCGCCAATGAACCAGAACAAATAAGTTTTCCATTTCTTCTAATAACAACACAGTCATCAGAAAAAATAAACTTATACCCGTTCTTCAAGAGTTTAGAAACCGAAATCAAGTTATTTCTAAAACTCGGTA
This sequence comes from Knoxia roxburghii, assembly GCA_030378225.1. Lineage (NCBI taxonomy): Eukaryota > Viridiplantae > Streptophyta > Magnoliopsida > Gentianales > Rubiaceae > Knoxia > Knoxia roxburghii. The sequence goes on along the minus strand of CM059420.1, from coordinate 33,073,332 downwards.
CATAAAGACAATTAACTAACTCCAAGCTAGAATTTTTGAAATTCAACTTAACTACTCCCGCTGCTTCTACAGACACTCTTGTAGTGTCGCCCAAGTAGATATCCAATTCGCCTTCTCTAAGCTTCTGGGTTACTTGGAACCCTTGCAAAGAATTACAAACATGGTCAGTGGCACCTGAATCCACACACCAAGTATCTGTGGGAATCGCCGCTAAACATGTCTCAGTAATTAAGGCATAATTTATCGTACTTATAAGCTTTGGACAATCAGCTTTCCAATGTCCCGTCTTATTGCACTTGAAGCACTTGTCTTTCGACTTCTTCTTTGCAATATCTGGCTTAGGCACAATTTGAGCCTTTTTAGCTACTCCCTTGAGCTTTCTCTTCTTCTTTCCAGCCTCAGGCTCAGAAGAAGATTCTAAAGCTTCGATTGCGACTAAAGCTCGCTTCTTCTCTTGAAGAAAACTTTTAGCCACCATCAACTCTGCCAAGAGCTCGGATGAACTCCACAACATCTTACTTGAAAGATTTTGGTAGGATCTGGGTTTGCACTTGCTTGATTTACCACGCAACAAAAATTTCTATTAAAGCGGAATCTTAGAAAAGTACCTTTGAAGCGTGCACTTGGTGATTCTCTTGTATGCCTCAAGACTATGACTTCACGTTGTGTGGGCAACGAACTAGAAGTCAATTGATCAGCTACTCACCACAATCCACCTGCTAGAAAACTCTAGCCCCGCAGCACCTGGCACGTACTATAAACGCACCGCCCGCAGAGAGAGAAAGCTACGCGCAGCTGGTATAATCCAAGGCCAAAATTTCAGCCACTAGAAACCCAAAAACCAGCTGCAAACTTTCTTGAAAATTCGACTTGGAGAGAGAAACGTTTTCTCTCTCTAGAATTTTCTCTCTCTAGAAATCCTGTGGATTAATTGTGTTATTGTGTTGTATTCTGAATGACTGATCCCTTGTCTATTTATAGAGTTACAAGAGAGACTCCAAGTTGGAATAGGATTGGTCTTTCCTACTGGGTTTCTGTTTCCCTTCAATCCTGTTTCTAGATTGATACAGATTCTGTTTCCTTCAATCCTGTTCCTGGACTGAAACACTCCCAACTGTCACAGGGATTCACTTATCCCAATCCAGTTCCTGGGATGAATCACTCCCAACTGACACAGGGATTCACTTATCCCAAACCAGTTCCTGGGATGATTCACAACCAACTGACACAAGGATTAATTAATTTCTCAATTAATTAAATCTACCTTTGTCATTAACCCAGTACATAATTAATCGTACCACTAACGGATTAATTATGGCACTACCACCCTACACCAGAATTGCTTCCGGAACAACTTAATTAAATTATATTCATAATCTCCCCATATCAAAGATATAGTGTTCGTTAATTCATTAATTTACTGATAAATTAATTCATCAACTTCTTAATATTCCGAGACTAGTACCACTCGACCTTTTTACTATACCGGACATAAGTCCACCGGCCGGGTTTAGTATAATAAACATTTCGAGCTCATCTCGGGAGCACCATCACCCCGGACGCACCGGTATATGGTTTCCTTTCGACAAGCAGCAGCACACCAAGTAACTAAACACGCGCACCCAACCTACCGAGATTATTGGCCACATTTGACCTCACCCATTGGCAGATCAAAGTACACTATGTCTAATTCTCATGCCCACTCGAGTCTAGGGATTTAGAGATAGAATACAAGGATCGATTTGTCTATTAAATCAGTACAAGACAAATCATTCCTAAGAGTCAAGTTCAATATGTCCCGGGCATATCTATATGATTCAATTAGTTTAGACAAACTAATTATCTGAATCACATAATAACCTAGACCGACAGTTTGTCCAAAGCTGTCTCGGTTACGAACCTCATTTATATATTATGTCTTTCAACCAATGATGAGATCTACTGTGTCACACCAGACACCTCATCATCTACTTACATAATATAAATGGACGATTAATGCACAACTAAATATAATTGAAACACAAATCGATATATTAAACTGGGAAACCGTACAATACAAGCATAGCTTATGTATTCTACTCCAACAATCTCCCACTATTACTTAAGCTGTGCTTTAAGTATACAACTACATACAATCCTACCCTATCTGCTGCTATCTATCTAGAAAAACTGCCAAGGCTCTCCTAAGCATCTGATCCCCTTACCCTTCACGTGAGTCTCAAAGACTTTAGAAGTCAATGTTTTCATGAACGGATCTGCAAGGTTATCCTCTGATGCTATCTTAGCCATGACCACGTCTACCCTCTTTACGATGTCTCGTATCAGGTGGTACTTGCGCTGTATATGTTTACTCGCCTTGTGGGCTCATGGTTCCTTCGAGTTTGCTACTGCACCGTTGTTATCACAATATACCGTGATAAACCGCTGCAAACCAGGAATCACATCTAAGTCCACTAGGAAGTTCTTGAGCCATACTGCTTCTTTCGCTGCCTCTGATGCGGCAACGTACTCAGCCTCCATGGTAGAGTCTGCCACGCATTTCTGCTTGACACTCCGCCAGACTATGGCTCCACCTCCCAGAGTAAACACATACCCTGAGGTAGACTTGCTCTTGTCCCTGTCGCCTTGGAAATCTGAATCTGTGTAATCTCGGGGTTCCAGCTCAGGCGCCTGATAGACCAGAACTTGGTCCCTCGTTCTGTGCAAATACTTGAGAATGCATTTTACTGCCTCCCAATGAGCTCTCCCGGGGTTACTCTGATATCTGCTCACCATGCCAACGGCATAACAGATATCAGGCCTCGTACACAACATGGCATACATGAGACTTCCTACTGCCGAAGCATATGGAACTGTCTTCATGGTCTCTATTTCCTCAACAGTCTCAGGATACTGTTCCTTAGATAGAAACACTCCATGCTTGAAAGGTAGAAAACCTTTCTTGGAGTTCTGCATGTTAAAACGGGCCAGAATCATGTCTATGTATGAAGCTTGGGAGAGCGTTAGCGAACGTTTCCTACGGTCTCGAATAATCTTGATCCCAAGGATATGTCCCGCTTCCCCTAAGTCCTTCATATCAAATTGCTTGGACAGCCATGCCTTTACGTCTGATAACACTTTCTTGTTGTTGCCAATCAATAGAATGTCATCTACGTAAAGCACAAGAAACACCACTGAGTTTCCATCACGTCTGCAATATACACATTGCTCATCCGGACACTGAGTAAATCCAAAAGAACTGGATTACCTCATCAAACCGGATGTTCCAAGATCTGGATGTCTGCTTAAGTCCATAAATAGACCTCTTAAGCCTGCAAACCTTATGCTCTTGGCCTTTTTCAATGAATCCCTCTGGTTGCTGCATAAAGATGGTTTCCTCAAGACTTCCGTTCAGGAAAGCTGTCTTGACATCCATCTGCCAAATCTCATAATCCATATGAGCAGCTATGGCCAAGAGAATCCGGATCGACTTAAGCATGGCTACCGGGGAGAAGGTTTCCTCATAATCGATTCCCTCTTTCTGAGTATACCCCTTCGCCACCAGCCTAGCTTTAAAGGTTTCCACCTTTCCGTCAGGTCCTCTCTTACGTTTGTAGACCCTACTTGCATCCAATGGGCTTAAACCCATCAGGCAGGTCCACAAGCTCCCAGACTTGGTTGTGGTCAATTGACCCCATCTCAGATATCATTGCCTTACGCCAAGATTCTGCATCTTTATCTCGAAGCGCCTCATTATAGTTAACTGGGTCAGGTTCAGGCACACCTGGGACCAGGTCTGAAGCCTCTCCCATGCCAATGAACTTGTCTGGTTGTCTCACAACCCTCCCACTACGACGAGGCACCGCCTGTGTAGGCGCATCATCTGTGATCTCATGTGCAGTGTGTGGTGTATCTACTTGCGCTGGTGCATCAGGATTAGTAGTTTGTCGTCTAAGCTCTTCTAGTACTATCTTACTCTTGGGCTTGTGGTCTAAGACATAGTCCTCTTCTAAAAATCTAGCGTTGGTACTTACCACCACCTTCTGATCTTTAGGACTATAGAATAGACCACCTTTCGTTCCCCTAGGATATCCTACAAACAGCATTAATTCTGTTCTTACATCTAACTTAGCCGTATCTGCCTTAAGCACATGTGCTGGGCAGCCCCAAATTCTGAGATGTCTTAGACTGGGCTTCCGCCCGTTCCACATCTCTACTGGGGTTGAAGGCACGGTTTTAGATGGTACAAGATTAAGAATATACATTTCCGTTTCCAAGGCATATCCCCAGAACGAACTTGGCCAATCACTATAGCTCATCATGGATCTAACCATTTCCATAAGAGTTCGATTTCTCCTTTCTGCTACACCATTCTGCTGTGGCGTGCCAGGTGCAGACAACTGAGACTGAATTCCTACCTCAGTGAGGTAATCTCGAAATTCATGGGACAGGTACTCCCCACCACGATCTGAACGCAGTGCCTTGATACTCTTACCATGATGCTTCTCCACATCTGCCCGAAACTCTTTGAACTTGCCAAAACATTCGGACTTGTGGCGCATTAGTTAAATGTATCTGTACCTAGAGTAGTCATCCGTGAATGTCACGAAATACTCAAATCCCCCTCGTGCCTGGACCGTCATAGGTCCACACAAGTCAGAATGAATCAACTCTAATACTTCTTTAGCTCTATAGCCTTTTGCTTTAAAAGGTCTCTTGGTCATCTTACCTTCCAAGCAAGATTCGCAGGTTGCATAACTGTCAATATCTAATGAACCCAAAAGTCCATCATTGACCAACCTCTGAATCCTACTAAGGTTTATATGACCTAGCCTTAGATGCCAAAGATAGGTTTGATTCATTTCAGAAGGTTTCTTCCTCTTATTAATGTTAGATTCTGAGCTATCTATCTCTATGTTTTGCGCAACAGGGGAGTTAGAGTTAACCATAAACATATTGTCCGCCAATGAACCAGAACAAATAAGTTTTCCATTTCTTCTAATAACAACACAGTCATTAGAAAAAATAAACTTATACCCGTTCTTCAAGAGTTTAGAAACCGAAATCAAGTTCTTTCTAAAACTCGGTACATAAAGACAATTAACTAACTCCAAGCTAGAATTTTCGAAATTCAACTTAACTACTCCCACTGCTTCTACTGACACTCTTGTAGTGTCGCCCAAGTAGATATCCAATTCGCCTTCTCTAAGCTTCTGGGTTACTTGGAACCCTTGCAAAGAATTACAAACATGGTCAGTGGCACCTGAATCCACACACCAAGTATCTGTGGGAATCGCCGCTAAACATGTCTCAGTAATTAAGGCATAATTTATCGTACTTATATGCTTTGAACAATCCACTTTCCAATGTCCCGTCTTATTGCACTTGAAGCACTTGTCTTTCGACTTCTTCTTTGCAATATATGGCTTAGGCACAATTTGTGTCTTTTTAGCTACTCCCTCGAGCTTTCTCTTCTTCTTTCCAGCCTCAGGCTCAGAAGAAGATTCTAAAGCTTCGACTGCGACTAAAGCTCGCTTCTTCTCTTGAAGAAGACTTTTAGCCGCCATCAACTCTGCCAAGAGCTCGGATGAACTCCACAACATCTTACTTATGTTGTAGTTCAACCGAATCCGCTCATAGCTTTGAGGCAAGCTCTGGAGGACAATATCGGCTTTGGTTTCACCAACGATTTCGCCTCCTCCTACCTCAACCTTGTTGATGTTACTAATCATGTCAATGACACGATCTCTCACAGGAGCGCTCTCAGCCCTAAGGACAATATCCAAGTTACGACTTCCATCGACATTATTAGTTCCAGTTAAATTGTTGTTTTTCAAAATAGCAGCTAAAGGATTGAATGCCATATCGATTTAAACTGGAAAGTAAACAAACAGTGTTTCAGTTATATATGCTAGAATTTTCGAAAAAAACATGAAAATTCAATTAATTATTGATTCCCTCAAAACAATAATATTAATCCACCAACATCTCATCCACCGGGATTCTCGCAAGCCACGCAGTGTGGACGTTTACGCTAACCCACATTCGTTTGAGAAGAACCAAGTTCATTAACTACACTATCTGACCAACGATCTTTTGATCAATGTAGCTAATAGTCGGTGCTTTCAGCCGTACAAGTAAGCAGCGTAACCTCGCGGGAGGAATACTACAGATCGTACACTAAGTGTGTGCCATTACGTGACTTCTGAGTTTGTTACCTCAGGATAGTGCTCCTCAGATGGAGAGGGTCTCGCATTTCTCCTAGTTAAACTCGCTCTAGTCATCTTACTCAGAAGCTCATAGTCTAGCGATCTCGGGGCTGGACTCATCCGAATGGAGGAAGGCCCTAATGCCAACGCGCAAGCCCACCCACATCGCATATGAACCCGTAATGGTGGCCATGGGGATATAACACAACCCGCTCCCACTTAGATTTTCAAATTGAGGGTTTTTCCGGTTTTAACATGCAATTAACTAACCTAAGTTATATGCAACCATAAAACCAGACATGCTTTAATTCATGCATCTAAAATACAGCATAAAAATAAAGCATAAAAATTAAAACAATAAATAAGGGAAATAAATTCAAAAAAATAAATTCCCCGACTATTATGGTTTTAATTGCTTCCATCTTCTGCCTTGATCTCGTGTCCCGTCACGTCACACGATGGAGAGAGTCTTGAATTTCAAAAAATGAAAACTGGAGGAAAAATGGGCAAAAAACAGCCCGAACGGGCCGCCCAGGACGCAGCACGGCTCGAGGGCCGCGCTGCCACGCGCACAGCCCGCACGGACCGTGAGCGCGGCCCAGTGCTTGCGCAAGTGCGCACGACCCGCACGGGCCGTGCGTGAGGCGCTGTGCCCGTTCGCCCGCGCGCCTGCACGGCCAGCACAAGCAATGCGCGCGCGGGGCCCTGCGCACCTGCAGCAGCTGCTGCGCGCTGCTGCTGCCTGCTGCTGCCTGCTGCTGCCCTCCTTTGGCTGCCGGTGGCGTTTTTGCTGCCGGCATCGCCTCCTGCCGCCAACTCTTCCTTCGCTTTTTCCCACACTATTTGGTCTTCTTGCAATTCGTTCTGGGTTTTCCTGGGTTTCTTCAAATTCATGATAACCCAAAACCCACGAATCCAAGTCACCCACCATAACGCCTTCGATTACATAAAAAACAATTTTCCTACTACAAGGCATTCTAGGAAAATTAAATAATCGAAATTACATAGAATAAATCCTACTACATATTTAATCTAATCCTACACGGCTTCTAGCACGTGGTTATACGATTACAAACATTCATAATAAAATTAAATCCGGACATGTCCTGGAGTTTAATTAAAAACCATACAAACGAAACCATAATAGTCGGGATTCTAAACCACCTGCAAATAAAACCATGTAATAAATCAAACAAGCACAGAACCCCCTAAACCAGGCTTTGATACCAATTGAAAGATTTTGGTAGGATCTGGGTTTGCACTTGCTCGATTTACCACGCAACAAAAATTTCTATTAAAACGGAATCTTAGAAAAGTACCTTTGAAAAGTGCACCTGGTGATTCTCTTGTATGCCTCAAGACTATGACTTCACGTTGTGTGGGCAACGAACTAGAAGTCAATTGATCAGCTACTCACCACAATCCACCTGCTAGAAAACTCTAGCCCCGCAGCACCTGGCACGTACTATAAACGCACCGCCCGCAGAGAGAGAAAGCTACGCGCAGCTGGTATAAACCAAGGCCAAAATTTCAGCCACTAGAAACCCAAAAACCAGCTGCACACTTTCTTGAAAATTCAACTTGGAGAGAGAAACATTTTCTCTCTCTAGAAATTCTGTGGATTAATTGTGTTTTTTTGAATGACTGATCCCTTGTCTATTTATAGAGTTACAAGAGAGACTCCAAGTTGGTTTAGGATTGGTCTTCCTACTGGGTTTCTGTTTTCCTTCAATCCTGTTTCTGGACTGGTACAGATTCTGTTTCCTTCAATCCTGTTCCTGGACTGATACACTCCCAACTGTCACAGGGATTCACTTATCCCAATCCAGTTCCTGGGATGAATCACTCCCAACTGACACAAGGATTCACTTATCCCAAACCAGTTCCTGGGATGATTCACAACCAACTGACACAAGGATTAATTAGTTTCTAAATTAATTAAATCTACCTTTGTCAACAACCCAGTACATAATTAATCGTACCACTAACGGATTAATTATGGCACTACCAACCTACACCAGAATTGCTTCCGGAACAACTTAATTAAATTATATTCATAATCTCCCCACATCAAAGATATAGTGCTCGTTAATTCATTAATTTACTGATAAATTAATTTATCAACTTCTTTAATTCCGAGACTAGTACCACTCGACCTTTTTACTATACCGGACATAAGTCCACCGGCTGGGTTTAGTATAATAAACATTTCGAGCTCATCTCGGGAGCACCATCACCCCGGACGTACCGGTACATGGTTTCCTTTCGACAAGCAGTAGCACACCAAGTAACTAAACACGCGCACCCAACCCACCGAGACTATTGGCCACTTTTGACCTCACCCATTGGCAGATCAAAGTACACTATGTCTAATCCTCATGCCCACTCGAGTCTAGGGATTTAGAGATAAAATACAAGGATCGATCTGTCTATTAAATCAGTACAAGACAAATCATTCCTAAGAGTCAAGTTCAATATGCCCCGGGCATATCTATATGATTCAATTAGTTTAGACAAACTAATTATCTGAATCACATAATAACCTAGACTGACAATTTGTCCAAAGCTGTCTCGGTTATGAACCTCATTTATATATTATGTCTTTCAACCAATGATGAGATCTACTGTGTCGCACCAGACACCTTATCATCTACTTACATAATATAAATGTACGATTAATGCACAACAAAATATAATTGAAACACAAATCGATATATTAAACTGGGAAGCTGTACAATACAAGCATAGCTTATGTATTCTACTCTAACATAAAGACGTTGCGGTAGTGTTTTATTGGACATTACAATATTGTTTTTACATACGTTGCGGTATTTGTTTTTGACGTTGCGGTATTTTGTTTACAGCATGGTTGTTGAATATGAATGTGGAAATATTAAGTGGTTGAATGATCTCTATGAGATTCGTGAGAAATGGTGTCCTGCATTTAACAAAGATTACTTTTCTGGAGGGGTTCTCTCATCTCAAAGGAGTGAGTCAACAAATCGTTCGATTTCAAGGCGTCTAAGCAAAACATCATCACTTTGCGATTTTTACCATCAGTTTGTAGATGTGGTGAATGACTGGAGGAGTAACGAAAATGAAGAAGACTACAGGTGTCATCAAGGGAAGCCGGATTTGTTTGTTCCGAAACATTCGATGTTAATTCAAGCTTCTGAAGTTTACACAATTAATGCATATCGTATGTTTGAGACTCAGTTTAAAGACATGACTTTATACAATTATGAAAAGGTTTGTGAAGATGACAGGTTAATTCAATATCGTGTCTGGTGGGATGGAGAAGATATTTTTCAACATGTTGTGTTGTTTGATAAGTTGACTTATTGGATAGAATGCAGCTGCAAATATTTCAATGAAGTTGGGATATTATGCGGTCATTCACTTCGTGTTTTTAACCTGAATTGTGTTAAGGTATGAATTTTTATTGATTCAGTTTTTTGTTTTTTTTTGGTGACGTTGTTAATGTGTTAATTGGATGTTGCGATTATGTTTTTATTGACGTTGATGATAAAATACCAGACGTTGTTATTGTGAAACTTTTTTTGTTGATTAATTAATTAATTTTTTTTTTTTTTTATAGATACTACCCGATAGGTGTATATTGCAAGGTGGACTAAGGGTGTGACATATGGCCGTCAGATTCAATTTCACAATTCACATCCGAGAAATGAAGGAGATTATGTTTACTGTTCTGTTTGGAGGCATGCTGCCAGCAAGAAATATTTGAGATTGATTCAATTATGTCAGTCGAGTTCTATTGCTCGTGAAATTATAGATGATAAATTCAAAGATCTTAGAGATTGCATTGCTGATTTAGCTGGTATTAGATTGGAAGGAAGAGGTGAAAATGTGGATGATGATGATGATGATGGTACAGAAGGAGAAATTAGAGATCCGAAAGGAAAGAGACCAAAAGGTGTTCGAAATGTACGGCCAAAGAGTACAATGGAGAAAAAAAGGAATATTTCGAGAGGTAGGAAATACAAAAAGAACAGTTCAGAAGGTGTAGTTGAGTTATATGATTACAGGGATTGAGATGAATTTGTAGTTGTAATAAACATTTGATTTGGAAAATGAATGTTTATTGATTTTAATTTGAGATTTTGTAGACGTAATTGGATGTAGTAGGACGTAGTGGCATAATGAGTTGTGTTTTGATATTAGTTGTTACGTTTCTGCATGTTTGGTTACGTCCAAAAAAAAAATTATTCGCAACGTCCATAAGGAATTTTAAAATTTTATTTTGGTTGTGGAGATGTCTGGATTTAGACGTTGCGACAGTTATTTTTTGGACGTTGCCAAAGTTGTTCTGAGACGTTGTTGACTCAGCGAAGACGTTGTTGACATGCATGGATGTAGACATTTGTGGACGTGGTGCTAGTTGTTTTTGACGTGGTGCTAGTGTTATTAGACGTGGTGGATTGTATTTGTGAAAAAAACAGCTTAAATTCACATGCATGGATGTAGACGTTTATGGACGTGGTTTTAGTTATTTTTGACGTTGTGCTAGTTTTAGTGATTCTAGTATTGATTTCTGGCAATTTTTTTGAAGAAGTTTTGTTGTTTTTTAAATGGTTTTTGAAAGTGAATGGCTCACCACGTCCATCCACGTCCCACAACGTCCCATAAAAATACTAACGCAACGTCTAATATGCAAAGAGAAAGTTTAAGATACTGATATTTAAAGAAAAAAAATGAAATTTTATTAAAATTATTATTACAACTCATTGCTATCTACACTTGAGGCGTCATCCTCGTCAAGCAGAATTGCAGAGATGTCTCCAAGATATTCAGGGAGTGGAACCACTTCATCATGATGGGATTGTAGGATTCCAGACATTTCGCACATGTCCATGACCAGGCTGGGGTAAAGGATACTCCGAGTCCACCCATTTGAGAAGCCAAATCTTCCATGTAGTATTTGATGATGTTACCCCAATTGATACTTTTTCTTGCATTTGTTGCAATTAAAAGTGCCAAACCGAATGGCTTGGAGACTTGTCCTGCAGCGACATTGTAACGAAGGAACGTGTACAATATTTTTGCAAAACTGTTCAGATCTTCCAATCTGATCGTCCAATAATTGTTTGGAACGTTAATGTTTTGCTTTAATACTGCTCGGACTTCCTCCATGGTTGGTTGGAAATGGGCAATATCATCATGTTTTAAAGACTGAGGACCTAAATTCCTAATGCCCAAGTGGGCGTTGATGGCTTGAGTAGTTATTCTGATTGAATGTTCTCTGACGTAAACTGTATTTAGTCTATTTCTATGATGCAGACCATCATAGAACTCTAGGACCAGCGATCTGTTTACGTGTTGGTCGTTCATCGGCATCAATCCACTCCAATGATTTCTGAAGAGAAACATTCAGAGTTCAGAATGATGTTCTACGCTGAACATATGTTTCATTGGCATTTGTTCAAGCGGGAGTAATGGAGGCATTGGTGGTTGCGGGTCTTGGTTTTCTTCGAATATGTTCATGCTTTCAAGAATATAACGACTGGCCATTGGAAAGTGAAGAAGTTTTTGGGATTGGTGTGTTTGATAGGGAAGAAGGAAAGCGAAGGAATTTTTAAGTTCTACGAAAGTGAATATGAAACATTGTTTTAGCATTAGTTTTATAGGAGTGGATGGTTTTCTTGTTTGTAACGAAGGTATGCTTGGAAAGTCGTACGGTTTTTTGTTCGATGCAGTTAATGAAGTTTTAAAGACGCGTCTGTTTGTATACTCAACGTTTCAGGACGTTTTGTGACGTAAATGATGAATATTTTTTTACAGTTGTTTAGTTTTACGAGATGGACAAGTTGTGACGTATATGGACGTTGCGGTAGTGTTAACAGACGTTGTTCTACTAAATTGAAGCAAATGATATGTAGATTAAAACAAATTATAACAGAAACGAGATTTTTGTTGTTTTTGAATTAGTTTTTGAATGTGAATGTCTCACCACGTCCAACAACGTCCTTCAACGTCCCATAAACAACTATTGCAACGTCTGATTTAAAAAGAGAAACATTTCTTAGTTTATTTAAACACAAACCTAGTACTATGTTTTTCGGATGTTGTAGAATTGAACTATAAATAAAGATAATGATTTTAAAAGAAAACTAGAGATTATATTATAAATGCTGAATATTTTTTTACAGTTGTTTAGTTTTACGAGATGGACATGTTGTGACGTATATGGACGTTGTGATAGTGTTAACAGACGTTGTTCTACTAAATTGGGCGTTGCAAGACGTGGTTCTTGTTTATAGTATAACTTTTGAAAGAGTTTATATTGAACGTACGTGGTTGGTTTGGCAATAAATATAAATGTAGTTGAAACTATTAATAAGTAAGTGGTTGAGGAAATTGAATAAAGCGATGGAGTGTTGATTGGTTTTCAGAAGTGGCAGGACTTTGTACGGTTATTGTTAAAAAATATTATATAATTTAAGTTTTGATTTTTCTTGATATGTCCGCCACGTCCAGTAACGTCTTAAAAAACAACTATCGCAACGTCGGAATGAAGTGATTTTGCTTGGACGTTGTATGGAGTGTTGATTAAATATAGTAGAGAGTATTGATAAATTATATATAGTGGAAAGTATATACAAATATAAGAAATATACAAATATACAAAGAAACCTATTTATTTTTTATTTTCGGGGATTCTGCCTTTGCTGTTTCTTTTGCGGTTGTTTTTTCTGATTTGGATTTGCAATCTCTGGATCTGAATCAGGCAAATCATATTCTTCTCTTTCGCTTTCTTTTTTCCCAGTGGGCATTGGCAATGACTCCTGTGCCATGGTTGATAAAAGATGATAATTCGTCTGGTAGTAGTCCAATGCTTTTTGCTTGATCTCATCTTTTATCATGTTCGATGGAGACATCAGGATGTTGTATGAATACTTGGCTCGCAACCTGATGAATACGCTTTTGTCATTGGCCTTCTTACTTTGGATGAGAAGATTATCATAATTGAAATCCAAATCACCTTCATACATCTCCATGTGTCTGATAGTAAACACAAAATAGTGGAAGTTATTTTTCAAAATAGCAGTTTAACAATAATAAGCAATACCAATGACCCGCAACGTCCAGTTAATACCCACCACGTCTACCTCCGTCGAACAAATCAACTATCGCAACGTCCGACAGCAAACAGAAACAGCAATTATTAACTAACTCAAAAAGTCAATCTACGTCACATAAACAAGTAATTCAATAAATAGGAAGAGAATTAATATTACCTTATTGTGTATATTCCGCAATCGCATTTGTTATTTTGATCTTTCCAAGGCAGATCCGCATATTCTAATACATTAGTCTTCATTTGTTTGAATTCTGGATATTGGCCTTTTTTCTCCTCATCCATTATGGTTGCAAACATTGTTAGGACCTCATGATGGATTGGATTTTGAATTGGTCATAAGTTGTCGAGAACTTTTGCATATACATCCTGGATATTAATGGCCAGGGTGGTGAAGTGTCCACCCTCGATGATGGGGAAATAAACCTTGTAGTGATTGAAAAAAATAAATTATAAAATAGAATTTGATATGTATACTTAATGAATGATTTAGTAAATGTACTTACAAACTCGAAAACGAAATGTTCCAAGCTATGGTGGAATCGAGCAAGTTCTTCCTGCATCCAATCACGAAAACATTTTTTTTGTGCATTTTCACCATCTTGTTGTAAGCTTTTTTTGTAACTGATGAAAATTAACTGCATCAAAAGTAATACACAACGTCAGTTAAAGGTTTTATCTCAAACAGCAAGAAGGTCAATGATACTTCTATCTCAAACATAAACAGTTAACAAGTCGCAACGTCCAGTTAATACCCACCACGTCCCACAACGTCCAAAAAATAAACTATCGCAACGTCCAGTTACATACTCACCACGTCCCACAACGTCAAAAATTAAACTATCGCAACGTCCACTATAATACCTACCACGTCCAATTACTTCCAAAAATTAACTACCGCAACGTTCGACAATCAAATATAAATACAAACATTTGTTATTTATTGCAAATATAAATGTTCTTACCAAAAATCTGGTTGTGAAAAAAAACCGTTTTAGCCCAGATTTGTCTCTTAGCTTACCAGGAAAACATCTTATGTAGTTTTCGTGGGCGCACCATGCATTTATCATTTCTATACTAATCCATTTATTTGCTGACATGGTGTGGAAGTCTAGCCTACTCAAGACCGTTCTTCCAAAGTTGTAGAGTGTTTCACTACATTTGTTGGATCATAAGTTAGTAAGAATAAATAATTAATTTTGTTGGATGATAATGTTTTGGATGTACTTACTGTTTCTGGTGAGTCTTATCCCTTTTCCTATCCTTAATGAGGAATGCGAAATTGATCATCAATTCCTCTTTCTTGGAAAGCTTTACGTCCAGCATCTGTTTCTTTTGCGGCTTGATGTAACAGTAAAATGGACTCCTCATTGCCAATGGAAACTTGATCTGGCGATGCTTTGGGTTTGGAATTGGATTTTCATCAAGTCTTTCCAGAGGATTGTCTTCCTCGTCCATGATGATTCTTTAGAGAAATAATGAAAATGTATCTGTCAGTAATAATATTATGATACAAAATGAATGAATTATAGTATTACTTACTGTTTGATTTCTTCCAGTTTTTGAGCATGTGGATCAGCCTGTATCTGCTGAGAAGTATCATACTCCTTTTGTAGATTCCTTGGCCTTGGCTCATGCTGCTGCTGTGACAATTCTATGCGGAGGTCGAAGCTTGGTGGTAGGATTTCTTTAATTTCTTTAAGCTTCTTGTTTGTCTCTTGTTGTCCTTTTTCTATCTTATCAACCTGACTGAGAAGTGCAGCAATGTTTTCTTTATCAATCTGACTTTGTGGTGTGACAAATGCAGCAAACTTCTTGTCCATCTCTTCTTGGACAATCTTATTCACTTGACTCAAAAGTTCAACAGGATACTGAGTTGTTTCAATCTTCTTGTTGAGTTCTTCTTGTTGTTTATGTAACATCATTTGAACTTGACTCAACATTGGTTCAAAGTCAGTGTGAGGTTGACTTGGTACAACAACAGCATCATCCTTTTGTGTAGCATCAATCTTCTTGTTGAGTTCTTCTTGTTGTTTCTGGAACATCCTTTGAACTTGACTCAACATTGGTTCAAAGTCAGTGGCAGGTTGACTTGGTACAACAGTAGCAGCATCTTCATCTTGTAGTGTTTCTTTTGTGACATTGTTGAAGAGATTTTCCATTTTTTTCAATGTCACTTCAAGCATCCTCAATGCTGGATTATCTTGTATTTCCTTTGTATCTTCTACAAGATTTATGAGGTTGGTGTATTCCTTGACTAATCGAGCCATTCCTTGATTAAGTCTTCTGATTTTGGCTTCATTGGAACTATTAACAGGCTGTACACAATAAAAAAGGTACATCAGAGGAGTTATTTTTTGTGAGTGAATAATACACGCAACGTCTTGTTACACACACGCAACGTCCTGTTACGTCTAACGCAACGTCCAATAACAAAGCCACAACGTCCAGTTACGTCCAGTTACGTCCAGTTAATGTATAAGAGAAATAGTAATTTTGGATTTCGAATTTTACCTGATCTTGCTTCTCTGGTATTTCTTCATGTCTTATCTCAGCATTATCATCATCATCATGAATGTCGTAATCAACATCATGAGGCCCATGCTTTTAAAAATAAAAACAGAAACATATACTTGTGTAAGTTAATGTCCACAACGTTCAGTATAATATGCACAACGTCCTTCAACGTCTATAACAAATAATGCTTTTATTTTTGAAAATGTAAATATTACATGATGTTGATCTTCTGGGATTTGATCGTCTTGTGGGATGTGATCATCTTCTACCTGGTTTTTCATCTCATCCCTTGTCAATATTCTTTCCCTTCCAAATCCTCCCAATGTTGTCTCTTTTGCCTCTCTTCTTGTATACTTTTCATAATCCCAATGTGAAAGTAGAGAGACGTTTCTTGGACGTACGGGTTCACCAGGAATTTTGACTATGTCCAGATACAGTAACTTGAAAAAAAATAAAAGAATAAATGTTAGTTACGTCTGATGAAAATCAAGTGCACAACGGTTGATAAAGTAGATTGGAAGTACTTACCACAATGAAGGGGAGCGATCCTTTAAAGATTACTCTTTGATTTGTGTCATTCCAATGTTTGACAGATTGTATCAAGCCTCTGATGGTGAACTCGCACCAGTTCATGTTTCTGATGTTATCTACATTTTTGACACTCTTTAGTAGTGATTGTCGGCAACTTAAATCCGTGTAAGCCCAAAGGAGAGTTGTTGCCATGTAGATTGTGAAGTCAATTTTAAAGTCATCATCAGCATACTCTTTGTGTTGCTTGATATAATCTGTCATTTGCGTTGTTGTTGGTTTTCTTTGAGTCCCTTCATTGCTAACGGATCCTGGATATCTGGAATGGAATTTTTCCATTTCTGTCTTATATTCGTCAGAGTACAGATCATAAGTGGTGTATTCTTCAATCTTAATACCACCACGTGGTATTCCAAATACATGCCTGACATCTTCTTCTTCAATATCAATGCTGCCACTGTTCAACTGGATTTTGCACCTGTTGTTTGAGATTGTGAAAGATTGCAACAGATGTTCTCTTAATCCACATGGCAGTTGATTTAAGTTGATATCAAGCAACGATCCAAATCCAATATCTCTCACTGCTTGTTTTTGCTACTCAGTCAAATGTCTTACAAGCTTGTATAATGCAGCAATGCTGGTCCTTGTTTGGAATTTGGTCCTTTTAGGAGATTTTTTTGTTTATTTTTTTCACTGACTGTGATGGAAATATATGAAAAAAATCAGTCACGTACAAAATATATTTCGCAACGTCTATTATAACACATACTACGTCCCGTTACGTACATAAAATAACTACCGCAACGTCCTAAAAGAACATGTTGATATGATAATAGAAAATATGAAATTAAGAAGATCATAAAGTATTCATACCTGATTGAAGTCTTGGTCTCTTTGTAGGTTTTTCTGCTTCAGGTTGCTTTTTTGTTTGTGTTTTTTTGGGTTTAGCAGCCTGTTTCTTTTTTTGTTGTGGTTCATCTTCTTCTGTTTCTGATTCATCTCTAAGTCTTTTTGGTTTATGTTTTGTTTGTGGTATTTGTGCAACAGGATTTTTTGTTGTTGATGGTTTTTTGGTGTTGGAATGGTGAGCTTGGGTTTTTGTTGTTTTCTGCTTTGGCTGTGGATTTTTTTGAGGGTTGAGGATGTGTTTTGTTGCTGCATCAAAAAAGGGAATCCAGCTTTTTTGCAGAAATATGAGGGCTGGAATTTCTTTTTTTTGAGTATGTATTGGTTTAATGGAATTTTGGAGTCATCTTCACTTGGTGCGGCAGCATTAGATTTACTTGGTGTTGGTGATGGTGTGGAATTTGTCACGAAATCATCATCTGTATATTCATCATCCGTATTTGGTGTTGATCTTTTTGCGGGTTGTTTGTAGCTAACCATTCTGCAATGAACTAGGGAAATAATTATCAGAAACAAAAACACAAAATTGGTAACATTATGATTACAACGTCCAGTTCCGTCTGAAAAAAGACTACAACAACGTCCAACAAGAAAGACCAAACATTTATTATTTTTTCATAAATACAAAACACAAAACACATTTTTGGTCACCAAATTTCTATAACATACCTACAACAAACACAATGTTACTTTTATTAAACTAAACAAACAGCAAAGTCACCGCAACGTCCAGTTACATACCCAGCACGTCTATCAACGTCCCAAAAAATACTACCGCAACGTCCATTAGGAAACACACAAAAAAAAACTGTTATTTCCTCCAATTCAAAAACCAAACAGATTGTTAATGATCTTATTCGTATAAAATATATCACAACGTCAAATTTGAAACAAAAACAGTTCTATTTTTGGCAGAAAAACAAATCAACAACGTCCAGTTACATGCCCACCACGTCCAACAACGTCCCAAAAATTACTACCGCAACGTCCATTAGGAAACACAAAAAAAAAAAAAAAACTGGTATTTCGTCCAATTCAAAAACAAAACAGAATTTGAATCATCCTATTCGTCTAACATATATCACAACGTCAAATTTGAAACAAAAACAATTCTATTTTTGGTAGAAAAACAAAGCAGCAACGTCCAGATACATGTACACCACGTCTAACAACGTCCCAAAAATTACTACCGCAACGTCCATTAGGAAACACACAAAAAAAACTGTTATTTCCTCCAATTCAAAAACCAAACAGATTGTGAATCATCCTATTCATATAAAATATATCACAACGTCAAATTTGAAACAAAAACAATTCTATTTTTGGCAGATAAACAAGCAGCAACGTCCATCAATTACTACCGCAACGTCCATTAGGAAACACAGAATTTTAATTTCAGTACAAATAGAAATAACAAAGACGATGTAAGTCTAGTAAAATTTAGAGTAATATAGCATTATTTAGAGTAATAGAGCATTATTTACAGTAGTTTGAAGAGTAACAGAGCAACGTCTAGTATAGCATTATAATCGAATGCAGCAAATACGGGAAAATAGGGTTTCGAAAATCCATGAATTACAGTGAAAAAATCTTTATAGTAAACGATGTAGTAGATTTTGCAATGTATTACCTGTAGTTTTGTGAAGTTTCGATGTAGTGTATTAACATTGCGGGACGTAGGTTGCCTGGATTGAAGTTCCGGTGGGTTTTTGCTCTTCTCTGTCGGAAACTTTGTCAGAAATTTTCTTCCGATTCGTTTTTCGTCTAGATTTTTGAAGATTGGAAGTAGGAATAAGTTTTTCTAGGGTTTGATCGCTGGCATTTATGGAAGATTTTGATAGGAAGAGTTTAGGTTTTGAAAAAGGAAACTGCCAGCAAGTGGTTTTGAGCGGGGATCGCGCGCGTGTAACTACTATATAGTAGTGAGAGTGAGATATAAACACTAGATACATGTACACAGTGTACAGTGTATACGGGCTGGTTTTTGTTGGACTAATTCAAAATCAGAAATTTGAGCATTTCTTTTCTTATTTTTTACCGTTTGAATCTTTGTGCCCTTAAAATTTTGTAATTTTCTTTTGTGATTTTGTGTCAAATTTTGGTCCTTGATCATAAGTTCAAAATTTGAGGACCATTAAAAAAAAAAAATTTGTGATTTTGGCACTTAGTTCTTAAATTAGTCCACAAACTCTTTTGTTCTTGAATTCGAAATATTGAAAACTTGAAGCCTAAGTTATAAACGAAATCTGTGCCTCCATAATGAACATCCATTTCTCTTCCCGCTAGCTTCTTTTGCTCCACACCACGGAAACATGGTTCTAGTATTCTTGATACCAGAGCATGTCTGTCAACACAGTTCTTATACCATATACCTTAGGTATATATATAAGTTATTAAAATTAAAAACTGTACAGTTAGTATAATAAATATTACTATATATAGTAATAGGTACATCTACCTATAGTACATGGTATAATTTGCCCTGTCCACATTGCTGACATCTAACCACTAAAAATATCAATAACATGTGCTGCCAATTCTCTGTAAATTTCTTCCTGTCGCCCTAATAAATAGTAATACATCCTACAGCAAAGGTTGCTAAGGAGTTAACTATGCATTAAATCCTTTAGCTCTGGCTGATGCTCAGGGAGGCAACAAATCAGAAGTGCACAAAGCAAGAACAGGAAATCAGACTGTCCAACTTAGTCTCCCACAGAAGTCCAGATTCAAAGCCATGAACTTCATTGCCCCATGTTACTATGCATTTTGATAACATAAAATAACATAAAATAACAATACAGGGGCTGCAAGTGAAATAACATAAAATAAGATACAACCCTAGGTTAATATCATGCAAAATGATGTATGGAGCGAATTCTCACATTCAGTTCATCCCTCTTGTTGTTTGTGACATTTTGATAAATGTTTCATGACTTCAGTCCAATCTACAAAGAGAAGGTTATGTGTCAAGTTTTTTGCATCAAGTCTAATAATATAAGACCTTGTTACCACTTACCAGGAATGCTCCTATAATCAGGCTCCACCCCGTTACCATTTATGTCCATGTGATTTGGGGTAACATACTTCCCGACAGTGACTACCACACCGGATCCATCATGCAGCTCAAACACGGATTGAATCAGGCCCTGTACCAACAAAATTAAATTGAGACAACATTTTCTAAGCAATATTTTCCTATTTCATACCAACTATGGTATATTTGTAACATTTCTAAGGATAAGCAACCTCAAACCATGGTTCCAAAACCTAACAGATTCCCTCGTCTTCCACCAATGAATTGTGGCCACGTTTTTAACTCGTTACTATTGAATCCTAAATCAATTAATCAACATACCCAATATTTCCAACTAAATTGGGGTTTGGGAGGTCAGATGTACGCAGCCTTACCCTTGTAACTATACAAAGAGGCTGTTTCCGCAACCGACCCGAGATACGTTGCGTCATACTATTGAATCCTCATTGAACTCAAATTTGTTAAACCCACTCTCTTTCAGAAAATATTCTTACAATAAGAAGAATTGTGAAAAATCATTACCTACTTTTCGGGGATTGTCTTGGAAAGCAAATAACCTAGTTAAAAGCGTGGTTTTGGAGGACCAAATTCGTAAATCTAACTCAAAGGCCTAAAGATCATGTGGATAATTCAAACAACGTTCAAAGAAGTGGAGTTAACAAGATAGAAGACGCAACAAAGTTTTGGCCAAACAACAATGCTATTAGGTGCATAATCAGAGTGCAACAAAGGGATCGTATATGGTACTAGGGAAGCCCCTTAAAAATGTTTACTACCTTTCCGTATGTCCTCTCCCCGACAAGAACCGCTCTGCAATTGTCATGAACTGCTGTGGCCACCTGGACAAGAAACCTTATTTATAACATCTTTGGATTACATTTAAGCAAAAGGTTATAGAAGAAACAACTCACAATTTCACTTGCACTAGCAGTGTTTTTATTCACCAAAACCTGCAACCAATGATGATTCTCATCAGGCGAACCCAATATTGTTTTAAGAGTCAAAGCAGACTAATAAGTTCATCAATTTGCTAAGGGCTAAATATGTGGATATTTCCTAAATAAATGCAATTTGTATTGTTCCTATCTTAATTACGCTCACTGTATCAAAAGTATGATTACCCTTTACCCCTTAACTACAAGAGGGTCAACTGAAAAAAAGGAGTTAAAACATTAAACTGAAATGGAAATAGTTTTTTAGGAGATAACAAGATATCAGCTCCAATGTGGAGAAGAACAGTTCCCATAAACAAAGGATCAAGGAAAAATAGAGTTACCCAGTTTTAAGCAGCCAGACTTTAATTAAGTTGATCCCAAATGTATAATATCAGAAAAGAACAGTTCACTGATATTAGACATTCGTACAAGAAAATTTTGCAACCAAAAATGAATGTGGCAAAATCAAAGAGATCCTTTAGGTTATCGAATTTCATACATACACAAACAGCTTCCCGCATTTTGCTTCTGTATTTTCTTAAGAAGACATAAGCAGCCAATAGCTTTAGGTAAATCTATCCTGGTACACATCGTACATGTGATCTCTTCCACTAAAGGATAGAAATCCAGGAAGTAAGAAGACAATGCTCACAATGACAGGAGCTGTGACTAGGGGCGGGGCTTCTGCTACAATATTTTTAACAGACAGTGGATCCCGCCCAACAGTATAAGTCACCTGTACAGAAATTAACTATAAAGTTATTAAACAATAACATTATATATAAGAAATAAAAAGAAAAACATTAGGGTAGTTAAAAGAAGAACAAGGAATCAACTTGACAGTAACCACCAAAATAAAATTGCCTCAAAAGGGATGATATCTTATCAAGCTTTAGATAACATAGGAGTGAATTGGCAGGTACTGAAAACGAAAAGGATAAAACTAATTTCTCTGCTTGAAACAAAGAGTTCGTTTCCATCAACTCCTTCCCACCAGCCATTCCACCTCAGCATCACAATTGCCAAAAAGAAAATAAGGAAAAAATCCCTGTGCTAGAAAAGAGAGGCACATTTTATTATATTTACAACAGTGATGTTTAGAGGGTTTAGATTCTTTTCACTAAGGTTTTGAGTTTGATACCATTTTACCAGGATTTTAGTAAGAAAATGGTCATGGGAAAATTGTAACGAAGTTTGATGTCAAGCTAAAATGTTCTCATAGATGTGAGAAATATATAAAATAAATCTAGTTCTTATAAACATCAGGGTTGACTAAATAAGAATCAATTAGAGATGTGTAATAGGTCACAGGTGTATAAATATATATATATATATATCAATGCAGGAGCTAAATTAAATATGCCCTCATAGATGTGGAAAGAAGATAAAAGCAGCATCTAACTCTAACAAACATCATGAGTGAATAAAAGTATAACCAAGCAATATGTAATACATCAAAGGTTTATAAACATTAGGAGTTAAAATATAGATCATCATCAAGTTCTTGCAAATATTAGGAGTGAATATAAGTATCACCTACATACATATATGTAACAGGTCAAAGGTGAATCAACATATACGTATATATATATATATATATATCAATTTGGAAGTTAAATACATACATCCTCGTAGATGTGAAGAAATTTAGAAACATTATCATAGTATAACCACAAGAAAGTTTCATTTCCAGGGAAAAAGGGGTTCAGTCTGCAAGAAGACCAGATTAGCATGATATTACCAAAAAGTACAGCCACCAAATCGAATTTGCAAGGAAAAACCCTAATACAAGTTAGACTCACATACCGTCTCGCCTTTATTCAGAAAGAGTTTGGCAATTTCAATGCCTGCCTGCAATACAAAACAGAACTCACATTAGAAAAGGTCCAAAATTATTATAGAATTGATTAATACATTAGAAAAACAAAATGTCACACTTGAATTATCATTGTTTCCTTTGGTTAAACCCTGTTAGAAGTAAACATGTGCATAGAGATATATGTAAGAACTTTGCCCACTTCTTTTGTTGAATGAATATGACATTCTTCCCTCATTATACATAGTGTCACTAGAGTAATTTGAATCAGTTTGTTGGAGACTGACAGAACCACCATTGGTCAGCCACCAGAAAATTCATTTCCATCAATAGTATGCCTAATCTGTGTTCTGTGGGGTTTTTGTACTGTCAGGTTCACTTTTTATGTCCCTAAAGTTTGTGTATGTTGCCGAGGCATCTGTTTGTGGGGACCCAGCTTCCCACTTGTTTATAGTAATTGGTATGTTGGTGAAAGCTTGTTTCCTGATGACTCTGTTGCTTATAGGGACAGGAGTAAGTGGAGAGATTATGTGGATGGTATATATGGATACTTCTGATTGTTTTGTAGTGTGTTAAGAAAGATAAAAATTGTGTTGTTTTGTGGATTTGGTTTTTAGGATCTGCAAGCGGATTAGAGGTTAGAACATGTTGTCTGGATTGGGGTTTTAGGATCTGTGAGCAGATGGGAGGTCAGAACTTATTTGACTTTGTTGAGGAGTGTCGAAGCTGGTGGTGTTTTGCCAACCCTTTGATGATCCGGTAAAAACTCTAGGGATAATGTTCTATAGAGAAACAGGAAATATCCTTAAGGGGAGTGTGCACACTTATTTTGAAATCAACTTGAAGAGGAGTGCTAGAATGTGTATGTTGTGGTCAGTCTCTGTAAACATCGGGGTAAGTTATATTTGCACCTTTGGTGCTTGTAATCTGCAAAGCAGTAATTAGTGACAAGAAATATCCTTCATTTCAATTAGTGACAAGAAATATCTTTTCAAACATAAGAAACATAAGAATAGATAGTTTTCTTCATTTTATTGAGCAACCTAAAACATCTAATTTTGAACCAAGTAAAACGTTCATGTTGGAGAAACTTTAGCAATAAACTATGGACCTAAACCAAAGAAGTAAAAACTGCATATTGAGATTCGAAACCAAGCTAACTAACAAATAAATTTCTTTTCCCTGATAAGTATCTAACAGCGCAAGCTAACCTGTACAAGTCCACCAAGATTATCTCTAAGATCAAGAACAAAATATGTAGCACCCATGTCCTTGAGCCGCTTAATTGCTGCAAGAAATTTCAAGCTTAAATAAACTTTAACTACAAAACCTAATAAGAACAAAATATGAAGAAGAAAACAGAAGAATCAAACAGCAGCAAGCGGACGATTTTCTATCCTATTTATAGTGATAAATGCGAGAATACTAGCACCAATTAAAAATTCATTAACCAAATTAACAAAGAACACAACTTTTTCACCAATAGTTTTCTACCAAGAGAATGCTTCATTTCGTGTGTGCTCTCTAATTCCAGCCCAAGGACTAGAAAATAGAAATAGTGCAACATTAGGTAATAGATATCACTGAACAAAACATACTACAAGCACTTTCCTCTTGAGTTTCTTGTTGCAAAATCAAGGACTAGCAATGCAATCTGGACACAAGAAACTGTCCAATAAGCTATAAAGCTACAATAGGTATCAAGAGAGCTATTCTTATTGTGTTTCAGAAATTTCTTAGGAAGAAAAATAAAACCACTTCAGCTCACTAGTATGTAAGTAAAAGGTATTCATCTCAGGTATCTATTTTCCCAATCGTCGAGAAATTTAGAAGTTATATAGGATACCGTTGGCTCACGGAGTCCTTAAATTGAAGATTAAAATAGAACTTGGCCTTTAAAATTCCTAACCCTCTAAATTCATAACCCTGAATATACAGGACCCAATCGCAGTTCTAAATAACGCACTACGAACTGCAACTCAAGCATCTCAAGAATCCGCATACCTATAAATTTTTATTTTTTAATTCAATCAGTGAAATTTAATCAATCAGTGAAATTTAATCACCATTATGACACATATTAAATTCTAATACGACTTTAATTCCTGAGTCCAAAGCAGAGAAGTTGCAGATGCTTTTGGCCTTTTATGACTTTATCAATCGCCATTATGTTTTATACCCAAAATAATCATTATTTAAACCATACGAACAGGGAGAAAAAATAAAGATCAGCTAAAATGACCAGAAATGTTGAACTTGGCGATGCACTCTGGTTTTGGCAAACTTTCCCAAAGCAATCACCTCATGTCATTCTGGACGTAAGAAAGGTTTTTAGAGTTATAGCAAGGTAAAGATTTTGTTTCAGCAATCAAGAAAGCCACTAATGGATGAGGAAACGAAACTAATATGACAATTGGATAATGTCTGGATAAATGGACATCCTGTGTATATAAAGAGGTCAAACAATGTCTCCGTGGTATGCACTAAAATTCAGACTTGTAGATTGCAAAATGTTCTTGCATCTGAAACATGAAAATCGTGTAACAGTTTTGTCACTTTACATGACAAATCCATCAAAACCATGCTACATTCTCAGATTCCATAAGCAATGATCAGAAAAGAATATCTATCCTTCCCATACCATGGGAAACTAACATCACCATTCGGACTAGCAGCAGTGACTCTTTGTAATTATAAATAAATTATATTGGTCGAGGAATTATCTAAACTAATCTGTAGCAAAGCAAAATTATTTGCAGGAATTTTCCGAAGGCACACACCTGTAACCAAATCTTTTCTAGCCAGTGCATTAAACTCTTTCAGCCGCACGTAACCAACAGATGCACCATTTTCAATCTGCTCCAATCGATAAAAAACAGGAGTCTTTGCGACAGATTGCCTCTGGACATCAATGGTTTCTACAGGTCCACAATTTCCATGCTTTACCTAGCAGGCATCAATTTCTCAATGAATCATGTATAGAAAGATGAGACAACTGCAGTAACATTTCTGTACTACATTCAATGTCACTTACTGTGATGTTCACAAATGTTTCACTGGGACCTTGTAGTAGGGATGACACTTCAAAGGCAGATTTCCCTCTGACATCCACCCCATTAACTGTCAGCAACTCATCTCCCTGTATCCAATTCAAAAAGAGAACTACTAATCAAAAATTAAGAAATTCAAGATTGTCCACAAAGGCATATGAAAGAGTACTTCCAGATAAAACTAAAATAAGAAATTCATAAAATTTTGCTATTTTTTCTAATTAACTAAAAATATTCATGTCATTGAATTTTCAAGGTCATAAAATGTTGGAAGGCAACCATAGAAAGTACAAATGCATATATGAAAACAAAGCTCGTCAAGTATTTAAAGTCCAAAAGAAGGCCCAGAGCAACTTTTTCCAATGAAAACCAAGTTACAATGCGGAAGCAGTACTTTTTAAGTTATCTTACATAAGGGGTCTACTACAACTTAATGCAGCAATTCAGTTCTGGCTCTCAGGAACTAAATAAGTAAACTTATGCTGCTTCAGTCGCATGAACTTTGACGTGCAATTTAAAGATTAGTTCTTGCAGTTATTACAGGAGAAAAGAACGGAGCAGAGTAAGTAGACTAAGATATGAAGTTGGCCATGTATGACATAATACAATGCTGAATAAACAGCCATAAAACTATGACCCTCAAACTGTCACACAGAGTGCTTTATCATCAACATTCTGCACATGAGCAAAAATGTCTTTCCAGATCAAATAAGGTACAAAGATGGATTTATAGAGTCTCACTGATGGCAGAAAATACTAAAATATGCACCATTAGTGATAAGAAGAAGAGTCATAGTCCCGTATAATGAAATGTCATTTCAAAATCTGGAAAGCTTATACATATAAGAATGTTTACCCAGTGAGTTCTACAAAAAAGTGCATACCTGCCTCACACCAGCAGTATGGGCAGGGCCATCAAGAAGGAGCCCAAGAACCTTAAGTTTCACACCTCCACCATCATCTGGAATTTCCCTCAGATTAATTCCAATACCAGTCATATCATATCTCGCCATCTTGGAGAACTTTCGGGAATTATGGAAGTAACATGTCCATGAAATTGAAAAAACTGAAAATTTCGTTAGTTTACAAGGAAGTCAGCCCCGACTAAGGAATTGTTATTCCTAGAGATATAATCAGAGCAACACAGAAATTTTTCAGTAAGTCATATTCTTTGTCCCCCTGGCAGTAGTTGAACTCTCTTAAAATGTTATCAACTTAAGTATGCCAAGTACCTTTGAATTAAGTGGAACCCTTTCCCACCCCCCGGCCTCCCCCGGCCCCAACCCTCTCTTATGTCCTGCGGGAATTTTTTTATATTTATTTATTTTGATGATATGCTATGCGATATTTTTTTAAAAACAAGCAGAATGGGTAGGGAAATCAAGTAAAAGCCCCTAAACCTTCAGTTTCACACCTCAATTGTCATCTTGAATTTTGCTCAGATTCTTATCAATCCCATAACCTATCTCGTCACCTTGAAGAAATGTCAGGAAAAATGGAAGTAATATCCATGAAATTGAAAGAAAACTGATAACTTCATTAGTAAACTAAGGATGACCAGGAATCACAGCCCAGACACTAAAGAACTATTATTCCAAGATGACAGAGCAAGCAACCAAGAGAAAACTATTATTACAAGATGGGGGGAAAAGACGATTGAAAACTAAACATCTTTAAAAAATACACTTTGACAACGCTACAGTAGAATCTAAGCTACAAGACGAAAACACAAATAGAGTAACAATTGATTACCTCTGCAGGAGTAAGAAATCGAGTATAGTTGTCACCCAAGCTCGCCAACATCCGCCGAATGATAGCATGAGCTTTTGATCTACTCTGGATTGATGTTCCCAAAACATCTTCCTTCTTTTGCTGAAAGAAGAAAAGGAGTCAAAGGTGGAAACCATCAGTATGCTGTTCTGAAATCATTAAAGCAATAAAGTATTGTATTCCGTCAATCTTTTAAGGCTATGAAGTATCTATTCCAACAGAAACAGCCATGAAATTTTCAACAATCGAACTAAGACGCTGGCTTCACAAATGTTTAAAAAACATATTTTAACTGTAAGATACTTAAAAATAGTCTTCCTGTCGCCATAGTTCCTACGGCCAAAAAGAACCGTGAAAATTTAATGTCCAATTAAAAACTTTCCAAAATATCACATCTATGCTTTACATTTTCCTCACAGTTACCACATCAAACACCTCTCCGTTGTAACTGCAATTCAAATATAAAACCATCAACAGATAATAATTTTTGCAAGTTCTCACAAGCCATGTTTCTGGAGACCAACGGTATCGGTTATTGGTATCGATAAAGCTTTCATAGACAATCTCCCAAGCTTCTTCTACTATGCCTTCGTTAGTCACAACTGGAGATGTATTCACGGACTTCTCTCCCTGCGCTACATCTTCTTCTACACAATTCGCGTTCTTCGTCGTCAAATAAACGGGAGGTGATGATAGAACTGGCGACGGCGAATCCATAGTAATTGACAAACATGGTTTTGGGGAAGAAAATACAAGTCCAAACGAGAGAATAATAGAGACTCCATTGCCGAGAGCCCGAGTTAGCGCCCCGTCACGAATGGCGGTTGGGATGGTGGAGGAGAGTGGCGGGGCTTTGCAGTTGTAGACAGGGGTCTTCTGGAGTGGTAACGGTGAAGAGGAGTTGGACAGAAGGAAAGGCCCCATCTTCTTCTAACTGAGCCTCGTGACCGTTGGAAGTCGGATAAGCAGTCGAATAAGTGTACTTCCTATCCTACGTTTACGTCCCTGAGGTGTAGCAAAAGTAAAAATTTGTTCGTGGAAGATGTGACCGAAATTCTACATGGTTTGAAATTAATGATAATCTGGTCGGCAGTAAATGACATCGTCCAAAAATTTTAGGGGCTCATAATTTTTATATTTTATTAATGTTAGAGCAGTGCTTATATAGTAGTACTCCTAGTAAAAATTAAATTAAAATGTAAAATAGTAAATTAAATAAAGAAGCAAGTGTAGTCACGCTCCCTCAAAATAATAAAAGAACCCTAAAAACTGTTGCAGCTGCATTTTAAATCCCTACACTTTCCAAGACAAGAGTAATGATTTCATTTTGTGTGGGAAATTGAACAAATTCAAATTTTCATCGATCCTCATAAAATGGACACGAAATACGACTTTTCATTCCCATTTTTTATTGAATAAGCAAAATTGCTGCTCTCCATTTCAAAAAAAACCAAAGACGTCGTTGGCAGAGGCTTTAGAGGCCGAGGAGGAGGTGAACGTGGACGCGGTGGTCGGGGCCGCGGTGGTCGCCGTGGAAGACGTCGCGAAACAGAAGAAGAGAAATGGGTTCCCGTCACAAAGCTTGGCCATTCTTTAGCTGCTTCGAGGTTGGTTCTTGCCCATATCCAGAGCTGGGTTTGTCCCCTCTGTTTTTTTCATTTTTCGCTTCCAGAACACGAAGACTTCATGGGTTTTTTTCATTTTCCCCTCTGTTCTTTTCATTTTCCAGAACACGAAGACGAAGAAGAAGAAGAAAACATGGTCCTTTTTGGAGCCAAATTTTTTCTTTTGAGGCTTTAATTATACGTACTGATACTACTGTTTTCACTCACACTGCCCTCTCATTCCTGGTTTTTAGTTTCCCAAACAATCAAATAAATGATTTTTGTTTGATGGAATATGTCCAAAGTTGATGGTAAATGTCCAAAGTTGATGGTAAATGTGAACTTGGTGATGGTAAATGTGAACTTGGTTAACAAGGGAGATCAGATCAGGATTATATAGCCATCAGATCAGCGAATACTTGACATCAGATCAACAAATTATAGATATCAGATCAAGAATATAAAAGAAATCATACAGTAGAATTAAAACATACTTAACAAGGGAGATCAGATCAGGATTATATAGACATCAGATCAGCGAATACTTGACATCAGATCAACAGACTATAGATATCAGATCAAGAATATAAAAAAAATCATAGAATAGAATTAAAACATACTTAACAAGGAGATCAGATCATGATTATATAGACATCAGATCAGCGAATACTTGACATCAGATCAACAGACTATAGATATCAGATCAAGAATATAAAAGAAATCATACAGTAGAATTAAAACATACTTAACAAGGGAGATCAGATCAGGATTATATAGACATCAGATCAGCGAATACTTGACATCAGATCAACAGACTATAGATATCAGATCAAGTTCACATTTACCATCACTAAGTTCACATTTACCATCAACTTTGGACATTTACCATCAACTTTGGACATTTACCATCACCAAGTTCACATTTACCATCAACTTTGGACATTTACCATCAACTTTGGACATATTCCATCAAACAAAAATCCTGATCTGATGTCAAGTATTCACTGATCTGATGTCTATATAATCCTGATCTGATCTCCTTGTTAAGTATGTTTTAATTCTATTCTATGATTTCTTTTATATTCTTGATCTTATATCTATAGTCTGTTGATCTGATGTCTATATAATCCTGATCTGATCTCCTTGTTAAGTATATTTTAATTCTATTCTATGATTTCTTTTATATTCTTGATCTGATATCTATAGTCTGTTGATCTGATGTTAAGTATTCGCTGATCTGATGTCTATATAATCCTGATCTGATCTCCCTTGTTAAGTATGTTTTAATTCTACTGTATGATTTCTTTTATATCCTTGATCTGATATCTATAGTCTGTTGATCTGATGTCAAGTATTCGCTGATCTGATGTCTATATAATCCTGATCTGATCTCTCTTGTTAACCAAGTTCACATTTACCATCAACTTTGAACATTTACCATCAACTTTGGACATTTACCATCACCAAGTTCACATTTACCATCAACTTTGGACATTTACCATCAACTTTGGACATTTACCATCACCAAGTTCACATTTACCATCAACTTTGGACATATTCCATCAAACAAAAATCATTTATTTGATTGTTTGGAAAACTAAAAACCAGGAATCAGAGGGCAGTGTGAGTGAAAACAGTAGTATCAGTACTTATAATTAAAGCCTCAAAAGAAAAAAGTTGGCTCCAAAAAGGACCATGTTTTCTTCTTCTTCTTCGTCTTCGTCTTCGTCTTCGTGTTCTAGAAAATGAAAATAACAGAGGGGAAAATGAAAAAAACCCATGAAGTCTTCGTGTTCTGGAAGCGGAAAATGAAAAAAACAGAGGGGACAAACCCATCTCTGGATATAGGCAAGAACCAACCTCGAAGCAGCTAAAGAATGGCCAAGCTTTGTGACGGGAACCCATTTCTCTTCTTCTGTTTCGCGACATCCTCCACAGCGACCACCACGGCCCCAACCACCGCGTTTACCACGACCCCGACCCATTTCTCTTCTTCTGTTTCTGCAAAATCCAACGCATCCCTTAGTCTTCTCCATCAGAGCAACTGAATAAATATGGAAAATGTAGAGTAGAGAAATATGGAAAATAGGAGCAAACAAAATCATGAATGTGGGACAATTTACAAGGCAAAAAAACGGCTGCAGAAAGAAGAAAGAGAAGAAAGTGAAAATGAGGGTTTTGCAAACAAAAAAGAGGCGCGTAAGGGAGTATAGAAGAGGGTAGGTGGGAAACATCATTTAATGAGATATTTTGTATACAAATTCTCCTATTAGTACCATCCTATTTGTACTCCTAGTTGTAGGAAAAAAATTGCCATGTTAGAGTGCCGTTATTTAAAAACAATCGGAATAGGAACAGTCAGAATTTGATAACTCAGCAATCATTAAAGGAATCTGATTGTGTTTGACTTCCTTAGTAACAATCATTAAATGAATCTGATTGTCTTTGACTTGTTTTATAACATTCATTAGAGAACCTAATTGCCTTTGACTTGTTTGGTAATAACCCTTGTACATGTTTGGAAACGTAGCAATCGAAATCATATTACGATTGCCCTATTCTCAATGCCTCCAAACAAACATACCCTTAATGTATAATTGAAAACAAAAAAGTCCATATAAAATAGGCCCTTTTATTGTATAATTTTTTTAAATAAAAAATAAAGAAAACTTGGTCAAATTAGGAGTTGTAAGGACGGTCACAAATTTTAGGAGTTTTAATGGGATTTGAATGGGGCGGTCAGAAAAAGTAGAAAGTCAGTGAAATTTGAATGGCAGTAGACTCTCCATCAGAAGAATAACCAGTAATCAAAGCCAATTCTTCCTCTACTTTAAAGACTTTAGCGCAATTCTCCCCTGAAGAGATATAAAAAGTGGCGCAAAGATCCAATAGAGAAGAATATGTGGATCTCAACGTATTCAAACATTATCCACAAGCTGAGTTTGTTAGACCAATTACTAGATCGAGAGCCCAGAAGATGATTGGATCAAGTCCAACTTCAAAGTTAAAGATCAAGTCCAAGGCCCAACAGCCCTAAGCCCATCTACAGATTTGGAAGCCCAAACCCATTAATATTTCAAGATTATTCGATAATGGACTTGCAAATGCAACGTAGATGAGTAATGAAGCCCAAGAATAAAAGCTAAGGTTTGGGTCTCGAAAATCAAGGCTTCCCTAAGCCCAACTGAAGCTGCGAAAATCAAGTCTCTTCCTACTAGGTTTATGTTTTTACTTTTTTAGTTTTGGAAGGTTTTGTAAGTCTATTCTAATTCAACTAGGATAGATGGAGTTTTTTTCTTATAATTAGGAGTTTCATTTATTTTGAACTTCATCTCTAATTGGCCAAAAATTAGAGCCTTTCAGAGTTGTATTAGGATTTTTTTTTTCTTAATCTCCAAGTCATTAGGATTTGAGATTACCCATTTTAGAACATGAAAAGAATACTTGTAATTGCCTATAAATAGGCCCCTTCATTGTCGAATTTAATAGCTTGTTTTTGATGAAGAATTTCGTGTTAAATCCCCCATTGAGTTGTGAACTCAATTAAAATCTCTTTTAGTGATCTTGTGAGATCGTGAGTTGTCCTTGCGAGGAAACTTACACCCCTTTTCATTGGTTATATTCTTTGGTTGGACTATTAAATCTTGTCACGTGTTGATTAAAATCATCACAAACCATCACCCATCATCTGAGATAAATTTTCTCACAAAGAGATCTAAATAAGAGTGTGTTTCTTGAGTTGAGCGATTTCACCGTTTCAATTCATGCTTGTGGAGATAATAGGAAGGAATAGACGAGAAAGGTCCGTCAACACAAGGGTCTTGTTCGTGTAGCATCCAACTTGTCAGTTTCGCTTTCCTGCTGATTTGATTTCCGAATAAAATTACCCGTCAGATTGGTATCAGAGCATAGGTCATTTCATTCTATTCTACTATTATTTTTTTTCAAAATTTTGTTGTTTTGGTGTGTCCTTTTGATTTCGAACCTATCCCCATAGTTTTAAAAATATATTGAGTCAATTGGTTGAAAATCAATGGAGCTCGAGTTCGAGTACTAATCAATGGAGCTCAAGTTCGAGCTCGAGCTCGGCGAGCTCCCTTTCTCAGTGCTCGAGCTCGGCTCGGTAAATAATTTTTGAGCTCGAGCTCAGCTCATGACTCGACTGAGTCACGAGTCGAGCTCACGTTACTGCTTTGTATTTTAGACTTAGCGGGATATGGTACCCATTATAGTGGACGTATCGGGACGTGGTACTCATTATAGTGGACGTAGTGGGACGTGGTACCCATTATAGTGGACGTATATGGACGTGGTACCCATTATAGTGGACGTAGCGGGACCTGGTACCTATTATTGCGGACGTAGCGGGACGTGGTACCAATTATATTGGACGTTGCACATCTATTTGCCATTTTTTGTGAAAAAAATTAACTTTGTGTTTGTTATACTGGACGTTGCAGTATATTTTATAGAATTTAGTAGAGAAACAATATCTTTGATGTTTGTATTTGTGAATTTTTTGTAGACGTTTTTGGACGTGGTTCTAGTTGTTTAAGACGTGGTGCTAGTTGTTCTGAGATGTGGCAGACTGTCATTGTAAACAAAAGCATTTTAAATTCACATGCTTGGATGTAGATGTTTTTGGACGTGATGCTAGTTATTCTGTGACGAGGTGAGATGTTTTGTGAAAAAATTAGTTAAAATTCACATGTATGGATGTTGACGTATTTGGGCGTGGTGCTAGTTTTTTAGACGAGTTGAGATGTTTTGTGAAAAAATCAGTTTAAATTCACATGTCTAATTGTAGACGTTTTTGGACATGGTGCTAGTTGTTCTGAGACATGGTAGACTGTCTTTGTAAAAAAAAAATTAGTTTAAATTCACATGAATATTCTGAGACATTTTTGGATGTGGTTCTAGTTGTTTTGAGACGAGTTGAGATGTTTTGTGAAAAAATCTATTTAAATTCATATGTCTAATTGTAGACGTTTTCGGACGTGATGCTAGTTGTTCTGAGACGTGCTAGAATGTCTTTGTGAAAAAAATCAGTTTAAATTCACATGAATGTTTTGAGACGTTTTTGGACGTGGTTCTAGTTATTCTAAGACGAGTTGAGATGTTTTGTGAAAAAATCAGTTTAAATTCATATGTCTAATTGTAGACGTTTTTGGACGTGCTGCTAGTTGTTTGAGACGTGGTGCTAGTTGTTCTGAGAAGTGGTAGAATGTCTTTGTGAAAAAAATCAGTTTAAATTCACATGAATGTTCTGAGACATTTTTGGACGTGGTTCTAGTTGTTCTGAGACGAGTTGAGATGTTTTGGAAAAAAATAGTTTAAATTCACATGTGTGGATGTAGACTTTTTTGGACGTGGTGCTAGTTGTTTTGAGACGTGGTATACTTAGCGAATTGCATAAATCTTAGTAAGAACAAGAAGTCTGCAGCTGTCATGCGAGAATTCGAATTTAACTTACTATGATGATGTAGAAGTGGACGTGGGAAGAAAAATTTCTCGATAGCCCTTATCCTTCTGTTAAGAAATAAATAAATAAAATCAATTAAACAATTAAACTATTTATAAGTAACCAACTTATCAAATAAAAAATGAAATAGACTTACAAAAAATGAAATAGACTTACTTTTTGCTTCTTAACTCCATTGATATTTCTGAGCCAATCTCCTTCACAAAGTATGACTTGTACTGTATCGGGAGATAGTGATGCACAATAAGTATCAATCACCCTTGTTCCAGCACTAAATGTTGCTTCAGAAGCCACTGAACTTATAGGGATAGCTAAAATATCACAAGCCATCTTTGAGAGTATAGGATACTGTAACCTATTCATCTTCCACCACTCTAAACAAGAAAAATCATCAAAAATCTCATCACTCTCTTTGTGAAAAAAAATCAGTTTAAATTCACAAGCATGGCTACAGGGTATAATTTCTGCAAAAAAATATTTCTAAGAGTTGTATGGCCATATTAATTGTTTTATCTTATTACAACACCTACTTACAAGATTATGAACATTTCTAAGAGTTATATGGTCATTTTATTTCTTTTATCTTCACAAAACTCTTAGATCAGAGATCATGAACATTTCTAATAGTTCAATGGTCATTTTATTTGTTTTATCTCATTACAACTCTTAGATATGAGATCATAATCATTTCTAAGAATTGAATAGCCGTTTTATTTGTTTTATCCTATCAAAACCCTTAGATAAGAGATTATAAACATTTCGGTCCACCTCAGACGTTTTTGGACGTGGTGCTAGCTGTTTTGAGACGAGTTGAGATGTTTTGTCAAAAAATCATTTTAAATTCACATGTCTTTATGTAGACATTTTTGGATGTGGTTCTAGTGTTTTGAGACGTGGTGCTAGTTGTTCTGAGACGTGGTAGTCTTTCTTTGTGAAAAAAATCAGTTTAAATTCACATGAATGGATTTAGATGTTTTTGGACGTGGTTCTAGTTGTTCTGAGACGAGTTGAGATGTTTTGTGAAAAAATCAGTTTAAATTCACATGCTGGATGTAGACATTTTTCGACGTGGTTCTAGTGTTTTGAGACGTGGTGCTAGTTGTTCTGAGACGTGGTGGACTGTCTTTGTGAAAAAATCAGTTTAAATTCACATGAATGGATGTAAACATTTTTGGACGTGTAACTAGTTTTTCTGAGATGAGTTGAGATGTTTTGTAAAAAAATCAGCTTAAATTCGCATGTCTGGATGTAGACGTTTTTGGACGTGGTTCTTGTGTTTTGAGACGTGGTTCTAGTTGTTCTGAGATGTGGTAGACTATATTTGTGAAAAAAATCATTTTAAATTCACATGAATGGATGTAGACGTTTTTGGACATGGTTCTAGTTGTTCTGAGACGAGTTGAGATGTTTTGTGAAAAAATCAGTTTAAATTCACATGTCTGGATGTAGACGTTTTTGGACGTGGTTCTTGTGTTTGAGACGTGGTTCTAGTTGTTCTGAGACGTGGTAGACTATATTTGTGAAAAAAATCATTTTAAATTCACATGAATGGATGTAGACGTTTTTGGACATGGTTCTAGTGTTTTGAAACGTAGTTCTTGTTGTCTGAGACGTGGTAGACGTTTTCGGATGTAGACATTTTTTGACGTGGTGCTAGTGTTTTGAGACGTGGTGCTAGTGGTTCTGAGACGTGGTAGACTGTCTTTATGAAAAAAATCAATTTAAATATATTATTATATGTTAGGCTCGAGCCTACCGAGCCTGATTTTGGTCTGCTTGATACTCGGCTCGAGCTCGGTCAACCTGAGCTAGAGCCGAACTTTGACCGAGCTGCTCGCGAAAATCAAGTCTCTTCGTACTAGGTTTGTGTTTTTACTTTCTTAGTTTTGGAAGGTTTTGTAAGTCTATTCTAATTCAACTAGGATAGATGGATTTTTTTCCTTCTAATTAGGAGTTTTATTTGTTTTGAACTTCATCTCTTATTGGCCGAAAATTAGAGCCTTTTAGAGGTATTAGGATTTTTTTTCTTAATCTTCAAGTCATTAGGATTTGAGATTACCTTTTTAGAGCAGGAAGAGAAGACTTGTAATTGCCTATAAATGGGCCCCTTCATTGACGAATTTAATAGACTATTTTTTATAAAGAATTTCGTGTGAAATCCCCCCTTGAGTTGTGAACTCAGTTAAAATCTCTTTGAGTGACCTTGCGAGATCGTGAGTTGTCCTTGCGAGGAAACTTACACCCCTTTTCGTTGGTTATAGTCTTTGGCTGGACTATTAAACCTTGTCACGTGTTGACTAAAATCATCACCCATTATCTAAGATAAATTTTCGCACAAATGGGTCTAAATAAGAGTGCGTTTTCTTGAGTTGAGCGATTCTGCCACTTCAATTTATACTTATGGAGATAATAAGAAGGAATAGACGAGAAAGGTCTATCAACACAAGGGTCTTGTTCGTGTAGCATCCAACTTGTCAGCTTCGCTTTCATGTTGATTTGAATTCCGAAGAAGATTACCCGTCAACAGATTAACTCATTTGATCGCTAGTGAAACCTAGTTTTTTTCTTCAAAATGATTTGTACTATGATGTTTTCAATCCATTTTATGACTCGATTCCTCATGAATGTTCAACCCATTTAGATCAACACACAATCCAAATTGACGGCTGAAACCCTAAATGAGTTAAACATTCATGAGAATCCAGATCATAAAATTGGTTGAAAACATCATGGTACAAATCATAGTGAAGATAAAATTATGTTTGACTAACGATCAAATTGGTCAATCCGTTATCTTCTTAACTGTTTCTTTTCGATAAGAAACAGCCACGGAAAAATCAATATGATAATTGAATGATAAATTAAAGGAAAATCTTGAATATTTTCTAAATTTGAGAGAAATATTTAATATAGTAGTAAATCTCAGAGTCGGTTTTAACTGATGAAAACCATTAATTTGCCAAACACACCGGTGGTTCGGTTTAGATTGATCCGAAAATTTACCCGAAATCTATCTGGTTTGATCTGATGAGAAGTTAACCCAAATTAAAAGGATTGGATTGGATAGAAAAGGATCACAAAAGTTGTCACCCCTGACTTGCCGGCCTAATGAGTGGTTAGTAATGCTGTTTGGATTAACCAACGCCCCTAGTACCTTTATGCGTTTAATTAATCATGTTTTGAGAAAGTACATAGGGAAATTCATTGTTGTTTACTTTGACGATATCCTAACTTATAGTAGTACTTTTGATTTACACTATATCTAAGAGTTGTGATAAAATAAAACTTGTAAAACGACCTCACAACTCTTAGAAATATTCATTATCTCGTATATCAGAGTTGTGATAGGATAAAACAATTAAAATGACCACACAAAAACTTTGGAATAGGAGAATCAGAATCAAAATGATTTCGAGTGTTTGATTTGAGGGTTTGGAATAGGGGAATCATAATCGAAATTATTTTGAGTGTTTGGTGCATTTGGTTTGAGGGTCTGGAATAGGTCACAATGAAATCTCCAGAACACCTTTAAGCTCACTCACATTGCTCTCTCAAGAATCTGACTCCCATGCCCTCCACATGTCTCTCATAGACCTTTGGGGTCAATGGCTTTGTGAAAGGATCTCTTCATTTTGGCTATTTGTTATCCCTTGCATCTGAATTTTGTCAGAATGGACATTTGATCTCTATAGAGCTTGGGAATGCCATACTTCATTTAAATTTGTGCTTGCGGTATCTACTGTGTTTGTCGACACCCCGTTATCTAGTTCTATGATATAAAGGAACAGATTTATACTGAAACAAAATGATATGTCATCTGTGGATATTAGTTTTTGATACAAGCCATAGCTTTTCTGTATTTAAAACTAACAACAGGAAGTAAGATGATTTATGCTAGTTCAAAAGATAGATTCAAAAGGGAGCTAGATGGAATTCAGGTGGAACTACAAGCAACTGATCCCACTGAAATGGGACTTGATGTAATAAAAAGTCGAGCCTGCTAAAACATGGATTGCGAAAAGCTTTGTCAGGCAAAGCTCTTAAACCTTTTCAGTGTACTTTGTGTTTTCTTTGACGAATTTCTATAACAAAGATACCTGAAGCTGAAGGGTTGCTTTCGAGAAACTTTTTGCAGTCTCTCTTCCAATGACCATTCTGTTTGCAGAAGAGACATGTATCATCCTTTTTTTATTAGGCTAACACTACTAGTAACCGAATGCTGGAATGAAATGGAAGCAAGGCTCGATAACAAATAAAAATAGTTACACGAGAGAATAGTGGTTCTATGGAAAAACCATATCACTACTCATACATCCTAGTTCTTTCATTTAATCTCTGACTTTTAATTTGTTGATTTAATTTAATTTCATTGCATAAGGCTAAACCTTCTTGTATGCAAATTCCTATTAATTTTACCTTAACATTGACCAGTCATCACCTAAAAGGTTCCTGTATGTAAATGGGGTTTTTTTTTTTTTTTTTTTAACTTGTAATAACTTTGCACTTTAGTTTCTTAAAGTCAGTCTAATCCACAGGAGGACTTTGTACAATCCATTCCAGTGTGGTTGTGTAAAACATCTTGTCTAATGCTTACTTCTTAATGGATTGAAACATTCATGCATCTAAAATACAGCATAAAAATTAAAGCATAAAAATTAAAACAATAAATAAGGGAAATAAATGCGAAAAATAAATTTCCCAACTATTGTGGTTTTAATCGCTTCCATCTTCTGCCTTGATCTTGTGTCCCGCCACCTAACTCGATGGAAAGAGTCTTGAACTTCAAAAAACAAACACCTTTACGGTATGTGATCAAAATTCTTGAAGAGAAATCTTCTACAAAAGAAGCAAATCCTTCAGACTGAGTTGGATCACTCAGGGAGCTACCTTCAGCAACATTGTAGCAGTTTCCAAGAAGCCATATATCACTTACTGAGCTAGAACTACCAGTCTTATTTAGTCCAAGTATTCTCCTCATTGAGCCACTATTAAGTACTCTCCTTAAATGTCCTGTCCATCCATAGCTTTTCGGACAACAGTCTTTATTGTTTCCTCTTGAGTGGTCACAAACATAGCTCACCTTATAGATTTTAAGAGTTGATCAAAGATAATTGGAGATGTTACAGTAGCCACAGATAAGAGTGCACGGCAACCATCTAACAACTCATCTTTATGCAGCAACCAGAGGGCTTCATTGTTAAGGGCCAAGAGCACAAGGTATGCAGGCTTAGGAGGTCCATTTATGGACTTAAGCAAGCATCCAGATCTTGGAACATTCGTTTTGATGAGGTTATCCAGTTGTAAACATGGTGAGTAAGAAGTTACAATCCAAATCTATGTGCATTGACACTAACATGAAACATGTAGAAGGCATAATAACATATTTTAAAAATTTTAGAGATGTAGGTTTTATTAAAAGTATGGAGCATGCTAAAACTATTGCTTTTAATAAGGATGTTGAGTCTGAATTTCCATCAAAACGTCGTAAAATTAGAAAAAACAATTTGATGAAAGTGATGATAATGTAGAAATGAAACCGTCAAATTATATGGTACACCTAGGGGCATGGAGCATTATGCCCCTAGTAGTTTTCTATATAAATTTTTAATAAAGTTAAAAAATTTTTAAAACTTTTTTCAAGATTCATCCACTCTCTACATAATGTTCTGTGTTTTACCAACTCTGAAATATTTATGGTTAATGTTAATTGATTGAAAGATGGTTATATAAATTAAGTTTGAATATTCTAGTATTAAATAAAGGAAACATAAATATGTTCAAGATTCCGTTCTACATTTAAGATGTCAATTAATATGTGTTAATATGTATTAATATGTTATAACTATATAAAGTTTCTTTTATTAAAATATGCTTATATTAATCAATAATTCACCAAACATTAAGGAAAAAATAATTAATTTTCTAAGTATGTTTTACGTTTATAACCATAAACATGAAAAGTCCCGATTACCTTTAAAATGACATCTATAACAATAAACAAGAAAAGCCACTGGAATTGAAACAGTGTTTATCAACTTTGAATTTATTTTCATAAAAAAAAAACTCCAACCATCGAAATATCACCAATACCTGATGAACACTAGTTTTGTTATCTGGATTTTTCGAACGAGATGGGAGAAACAAATAGTGTTCAACAATTTTGAATATGTTTTCATAAAAACTATACCCT
Source organism: Knoxia roxburghii (assembly GCA_030378225.1). Classification (NCBI taxonomy): domain Eukaryota; kingdom Viridiplantae; phylum Streptophyta; class Magnoliopsida; order Gentianales; family Rubiaceae; genus Knoxia; species Knoxia roxburghii. The sequence goes on along the minus strand of CM059420.1, from coordinate 33,032,216 downwards.
GACCCCTTTGATGAATAACTAAACACTAACATTCTATATAATAACTATACCCTAACCCTTATTTGATTAATCACTGATCCCTAACATTTTCGATTAAAAACTAAACTCTAACCTTTTCGTTCAAAACCTATACCCTAACCCCTTTGATGAAAAATTAAACCCTAACTCTTAAATAACTAAACTCTAACCCCTAACCCTTAAAATCCCAAACTCCAAATCCTCTAAACCCCAAACCCTAAACCTAATAACTAATCCCTAAACCCTTAGCCCTTAAAACCCTAAACCATAAACCTTAAACCTCAAAAGGTTAAGGTTCAGTTATTCATTAAGTGAGTTAGGTTTAGTTATTATATAAAAGATTAGAGTTCAGTTATTCATCAAATAGGTAAGGGGTTTATTTATTAATCAAAAAGTTTAGGGTTCAGTTATTCATCAAATGGGTTTAGGGTTTAATTATTATCTAATAGGATAGAGTTCAGTTATTCATCAAATGAGTTAGGATTTAGTTATTATAGAAAGTGTTACGGTTCAGTTATTTATAAAATAAGTTTAGCATTTAGTTATTATATAAAATGTTAGGGTTCAGTTATTCATCAAATGGTTAAGGGGTTTAGTTATTCATTGAAAAGGTTATGGTTAAGTTATTCATCAAATGTGTTAAGGTTTAGTAATTATATAAAAGGTTAAGATTCAATTATTCATCAAATAGGTTAGGAGTTTAGTTATTCATCAAAAATGTTAGGATTCAGCTATTCATCAAATAATTTAGGGGTTTAGTTATTTATCGAACTGGTTAGGGTCAAGTTATTCATCAAAAAGGTTAGGGTTTAGTTATTATATAAAAGATTAGGGTTCAGTTCTTCATCAAATGGGCCAGAGTTTAGTTATTATATAAAATGTTAGGGTTTAGTTATTGGTCAAATGGGTTAAGGATTTAGTTATTCATCAAAAAGGTTATGGTTCAGTTATTCATCAAATGGGTTAGGAGTTTAGTTATTCATCAAAAAAGTTAGGATTCAGCTATTCATCAAATGGGTTAGGGGTTTAGTTATTTATCAAAATGGTTAGGGTTCAGTTATTCATCAAAAAGGTTAGGGTTTAGTTATTATATAAAAGGTTAGGATTCGGTTATTCATCAAATAGGTTTGGCATTTAGTTATTCATCAAAAAGGTTAGGATTCAGCTATTCATTAAATGAGTTAGGGGTTTAGTAATTTATCAAAACGGTTAGGGTTCAGTTATTCATCAAATGGGTTAGAGTTTAGTTATTATATAAAATGTTATGGCTTAGTTATTCGTTAAATGTGTTAGGGGTTTAGTTATTCATCGAAAAGGTTATGGTTCAATTATTCATCAAATTTGGTTAGTGTTTAGTTATTATATAAAATATTAGGATTCAGATACTCATCAAATGGGTTACGAGTTTAGTTATTATATAAAATGATAGAGTTCAGTTATTCATCAAATGGGTTAGGGGTTTAGTTATTCATCAAAAATATTAGGGTTTAGTTATTCATCAAATTGGTTAGGGTGTAGTTATTCATCGAAAATGTTTTGATTCAGTTATTCATCAACTGCGTTAAAGGTTTAGTTATTCATCGAAACAGTTAGGGTTCAGTTATTCATCAAATGAGTTAGAGTTTAGTTATTATATAAAAGGTTAGTGTTCAGTTATTTATCAAATGGGTTAGAGTTTAGTTATTCATCGAAAATGTTAGGTTCATTGATTCATTGAAAAGGTTTAGTTATTCATAAAATTAGTTTGGATGTTGTGTTTAGTTTAAAAGAAAAAGTCTTACAAATAGTGGAAGATTATTATTTTCATCAAACATAGGTGTGTGTTCATCAACATTGTCGTTTCACTAATATAATAATTTGTTTTCGTCAAATTTAGGCTCCGTTTGGACAAGCGTTTCAAAAATATTTTAAGTGTTTTAAGGATTAAAAATCTTATAAAAAATGTATGGACAAGAATGATGTGACATTTTTAAAATTTGGTTTATAAAAATAATGACTTGTTAAAACACTTATTGAAAAACAAGTATGAGGTGTTTTAAGAATTTTTGGAAAATAAATTCGTGGGTTGAAAGTTGGGTCAAAACGGGTTATATTTACTCGTGGGTCATTTTTGAAATCGTTTCCAAATTTCATAAGTCGTTCTCCATCTCCCATGGCTTCTTTTCATCAGCAACCTAAGCTTCGACTTTTCCATCAGCAGCCTTAAAACGCGAGTTCAGCCACCATCACAATAGAAGATAGCTCTGGCTTTCTTCATCACCAACCGCTAACGCCAAAATTAGAGCGATCTGTTAACATCCGGCTTGGTTCCATCTCTTTTTGTTCAGATCTGTTAACAAACGACAACATCGAAGTGACCCACCTCTCATAATGTAACAATAATTGTCGTTAGCATATGTTGTTCATTCTTAGCATTCGTTAGGATACGTTTTAATCCCGGTTTATTGTCCTATGTTTTTCCAGCTTTGGTTTGATGTTCAAGTGAGCTATTATAGCTCAATATTATACTCGGCCCCTCTTCTATCCGGAGCCACCTCTGCGCACCCCACTGGTACGTTTGCCCCATATTTATCATTGTTCTCATATGTGTTTGTTCATCTAATCGAGTTGTTTTTGTTGCTTGATCCCCATAAGTAAATATTTGATGTAAGCTTGATATGGTTGTTTTGTGTATGTTTTCTCTTTTGTCTCTAAGATGTTTGATAAATCAATTTTACTTTGTACTATACTTTTCTCCTCGTTATTTGAATTTGTTTGTTGGTATGTACTGGTTTGTGTAAAACTCGTGCTTTGCTTCAGTAGTCCTGCTTCTGGAGTCACTACTTTCTGTGTCAAGTGAATACTTTTATAATTCTCTAGCCACATTTTTCTCCTGTCCCTTTTGAGATTCTTTCCCAGGCCCTCTTAGATCTCAGTTCTTCTGTTATTAGAGTAATTTAGATCCATACTGTTCTTTTGTCGATTCTTTATTGATTCTAGTAATGATCATTAGAGAGTGGGGGACTTCTTTCTGCATTTCAGATAGCATTGTTTCTTATTATATAATTGACAAAAGATAAGGTTTTGATCAGTTGCATATAATTGACAGAAGATAAGCTTTTTGGATCACTTGTGACTTGTGCCTTTGTTTTGTCCTTGTATTACATGTTGCATATGGATATTTGTAAGTGGCTATTTGAGATGTTTGCTTACTGTTGTACTTGTGAAGCAGATTATCTCTTTCCCTTTTGGTACCCCTCTGGTTTTTTTTTTTTTTTTTTTGATGAATGATATTGAGTGGTGTGATTTCTCTTTATTAAATGGACTGCAGTTTCATTGTTAAATATTTCCGGATTCTAAATGACGTGCTTGAAGTATCAGAATCCGGTTGTTCTTCTGTGCATTCTACATCAAAATTGGGATTGAGACCTCATATACTTCAAATTGTTGTGATAAAAAAAATTAACATTTGTATGCATTTGGCTTTATAAGATGTTTTCTACAAGCTTCATAATGTTAAAGTTTAGTAATAAAAAGATATCTTGCCTTGTTTTGTTTTCTTGCAATAATTTTACCTTCTGGGAAACTACTGCTCAACATGACCTACTGCTCAACATAACCTACTGCACTTGCCCTTCTGCAGAAAATTCTGCACTTGTTGGCCGTCTTCAAAAATTCATATCTTCTTTGTTCCTTGTCTGATTTAGACAAAATTTAGTTTGATTTAAACTATGCACTCAAGGTTTACTAAAAAATTTATAGATTTCAAATTTTACTCTCGAATTTTTTTAAAAATATGTTCGAACAGAACTATCTACTGCAGTAGTTTTCCTTTAGATCAGTAGAAGGACTCCCTGTTTGTAACCTATTTTGTTTCTATTTGTTGAACTGGTTTTTAAGGATTGCTTCTTAATAATACTGTATTCGACTTCTACAGTTCACGATCCTATGTATTCTCGAGTAACTATATAAGTGACTAATGTGCTTTGATTGATCAGTTATCTGAAGTTCATGAATTGTTAAGATGCCTGAGCAGTTTTCTTTAACCATACATTCCGAAAGTGATGAAATCGACATCGAACTTTGTATAAAAAATAGTCAAGAGGTATTCATTTACATGGAATTCTTTGTGAAATTAAATTTTTTTATAGCTGAATAATAATATTACTTTTAAAACATTAGATGGCACATGAAATTGAACAAACTAGTGGCAAGCATAGTCATTCTCGAACCATTTGGCTTCCAAAGGATGTTAAATTGTTTGTTGACCTATTATTGGAATATAAAACAAATGGGGAGATGAGAAACAACAATTTTGGGAAGTCTTGGACCAAGATTTGTAACGACTACAACTCTAAAGCTGAGTTTAAACAAAACCAAGACCAATTGACTCAAAAGTTCAATCGGTTTAGAGTTGAATGGCGTAGTTTCAAAGAGTTATATGAGAATTACACTAAGCTTGAATGGGACTCTGTGAATGAAGCAATTACTACTTTGGAAGAACATTCGACTGAGTTGATTAAGGTGCTACTTCAATGTATTGGTGTACATTGATTCATAAGTTTTAGATTCAATCAAAATGTTTTGGATTTATAATTTTTATATTACAATTGTTGTGCAGAAAAACAAGGAATTTAATAAGTTCAAGTTTAGGAGTTTGGAATATAACAAAGATCTTACTGAATTATTCCAAAAAAAAAATACTTCTGTGGGCGGATCTGCATTTGCACCGAGCTACTACCAAGTGAATGAGAATCTTGGGGTTGAGAAGGATAACCCAAATGAATTTGTGTGTATTGATGATGATAATGATATGGTTCCAAAGGCATCAAAGTCATCGAGAAAAAAGTCTATTTCTGATAGGGTTAGTTTAGGATCAAAAGCCAAGAATGCTAAAAAGACAACATCTAGGGAATATCTTTTCCTTGAGTCTGCTACCCAAGCTTGTATTGCAAAGAGTAAAAAATATGAGGTAAATGAAGAGTGCTTATCTGAGAAGTGCATGGACGCACTATATGAGTTGGAAGATGAAATCGTTGATGATGCTAAGTTTATTAAGGCAACTGAATCATTTATGGATCCCGCATGGAGACCTCTTTTCATGAAGATGACTATAAGACATTGATTAGCTTGGGTTAATAGACTTTATATTTGACTGGAAGTTATAGATTACTTTGAGATGTTTGTTTTGGATGATCATCTTGTTTTAAAAACCCAATTTCTGCATGCTTATACTTGTTCTGGTAGGGTACTTTATTGACTTTGTTATTGTTCAATTGTGGTATGTCTTGGAGTTTATTCTCCTTGTTTTTTATTTTGAGGGAGTTGACTTTCCGAAATGAAGTAAATGGATGCCAGATCGTATTTTGTTCAATATTGTCATTGAATTTCTATGACTTGATCTTTCTTTTTCACTAAACTTAAAGCTTTCTTTTAACAATCCATGAGATTTATTTCTGGACCACTGTTGAGATGCTGAACACTACCTTATGGCTCAAAAATCATAGTAAACTGAATGGCTGTGATTAGTGGGGTTCATGTACTCTTTGTTTTTGGTATAAAAGTATGTTGTTGTTTCTGTCTTTCCGCATTTTCTGCGAGGATCGTCAAGAGCATAATAGGATAAGTGGAAATCTCTTACTGTACTATCATCTCAATTCTCACTAGTCATTTCATCTGGTGCTATTGTTTTGATTGGGAAAGTGGTCTCTTCCATCTTAAATAAGGAATATATTCTTTTATTTTCTTTTTTATTTTCTGGTAATTATAGGTTCAACTGTTACTGCATATGGTTTCTCTAAAATCTCGATCATAGGAGTAGTAAAGCATTTGCTCTCAGTTCAGTAGGATTAATCCGGTGGCTTCACATACTATTATTGAATATAGAGCACCACAATAATGGGATCCTATGCACTTGCATTTGTTTATCCTCTAGGTAGGTGTTTTTGGATGGTTGAATGAGAAAACATCTAACACTTATGGTTCCCACTCTGAATTTTTAATATGATCTTGTTAAGTAGAGAGGGCTGCAGTAATTTTGGGTTTTGGAGGAAATTGATAGTTGAATTTTACCTTATTTTTTTGATTGGGGTTGCTTCATATGCTTGTAAGTCTGTTTGTTTATATCTGCTTGTATGCTGGCATGCGTACGTGTATGCCTTTTTTCCTTGGTGCAATTTTTGACTTTTCTTTTTGTACACCAAATCATTAACCACATTCCTGTCAATGAATAGTGATTGATGCATTCAGGATAGCAATTGTTTGCGTTAATGACTCTTAAGGAAAGTAATCGTGATTTACTTTAGATTTAAGCAGTCACCTATGTGAGAGAGAAGTGGGGCCGCTTCAAAGGAGAATTGGTTAGGCTAAATTCTTTAGCAATCTCATAGAACCAGGGCATGTTGATGGTCATAATGAACAAAACTATGAGAACATAACATTTATAAGAGGGGTTTCTGTGTACTGTACGTGGGATTCCATTACACTATATAGCAGGACAGTTCAAGGATATCATATCTACTGGCCAGCTAGTAATGCAAGCGTACTTTAAAAGGGGGAAGTTCAAATGTGCTGACACCTACTTTCTCTTTGCAGAAATCAGATGATGAACATTTTCCTCCAATTCAAATCAATATCTCAGTCATGTGGGGGATTGTTGGAAATGAGACGAATTTGAATGAGAATTGAGTTTCTCATTGTGTTGGGAAAATCAAGGGTAATACCAAAAGGCCTGATCAACCTACGGTTTACTCTGTAATGAACTGAAAGATTGTGACTATTCGTAAATGAATTTAATGAGCAGAAGGAAACGTATCTAATACGTTAGATACATTGAAATGTTTCTACAATGATTCTAATTTGTTAGATACATTGAAACGTATGTACAATGAACCTGCTATGCACCTATTCAGTTAGACCAAAGAATTTTTCACCTATAAATAATGGCTTATTTTCAAGCATTTGGCATCCCCATTCAGAAACATTCTTCTTGAGTTTCTTAAGTCTCATTTCTCTCTTTTTCTTGGTGTTCATCATTCCTCTCTATTCTAGTTCGTGGTGAGATTGTTTCGTGCAAAAACAGATTTCATGTATCCGTTATATCCTGGGAAACAGTTGTCCAGTTAACCTCTGGCACGGTGTGGGGGGACAAAAATGTTTTAAGGAAAACGTGTTTTCACGTGCCTTAAACTTTTCCTTTTCCTATCTATTTGATATTGACCATCATAAATACTACCAATTTTTTCCAACAAATAATTTCAATTATTCTTACCAATGGTGATGAAAATCTGACTTTGTTGAATCTCGAATTAGTAAACTATGCTCAAGGTCGTACCAGAAAGTATTTCGGCACCTTAACAGTATGGTTCGGGCTTTACTTTCATTAGCCTACTCCAACTACTGCTGGCACTAACAGATCTTGAACATAGAATACTGATCCAAGCTCAAGAACACGATCTGCAATAACATTGTTAAGAATAATTGAAATACATATATATATATATAACACTAAATTACAATTTTAGTCCCAAATGCACATAAGAATTGCCGGTTTAGGGTTTAGCATAAATATTGCTCTCTAAACCCACCCAAAACCAAATCAGCCATTTCTAGTTGCAACTCTCTTCATTAAGCTGTTGTCTTATTAAAGTGCATGGAATTGCCATGCGCATATGCCATTTTATGTCAATTTTTGTAAAATCATTAAAAATCACTCATAAAGCATCCAACATTTATAGTCCCTATTTTGCAAGTAAATCTTGTGTTTGTGACAAGGAGATGGAAGCAAAGGAGTTATGGGAGGCTTTTCGTTTGATTGGGACTTCGGATTTCTGGAGGATGTCGATATTCTGGACTTTTTCTCTCATCATCTCCTACTGGCAACTTTTTTCACAAAGATTTTTCCGTGAGAAATCGACAAGCTACGCAAATTCTTCTCCTCCATTTCATCATCCAAAGACGGTTCCAGCTCCTACCGCAGATGCTTTGAGAATACCCGTCTGTGTGATCACCGGTGTAATAAACCTCATTCATTTCCAATAATATTTGTTAATGTGATTTGTCTACTTTTGCTAGAATCAGATTCTCTGCCTTGTTTAATTTGATACCCGAATGTTCATTGCTAACCGAGTAATTGCTGATTTTCTTCATTCAAATATTAGTAATTGCTGAAATTTTTTAAATTTCCATTTCAATCTCTTATATATGGTCGGCGGATTTCAATTCACCAAATGGTTTTCTCTATCTTTATAGTTTCAGGGCTCTCACTGGTTTTATAATTTTTACTTCCTTTTCATAGTTCCAATGGTTCTTTGTTTTCCCTGGGTTAATATTCAGGCAACATCTGGTTTGGGTGCTGCAGCTGCCAAGGCCTTGTCAATGCAAGGGTTTTACGTGGTTCTAGGTAATTCAGAAGTTTGCCTTCCTGGTAAGCTGAATATGAACTGTGTACTTAGACATCTCTGGCTGAACTACAATGGAGTCAAGGAACTTACTAGGAACTAATTTAGTTGAAAGTTTTTCACTTTTGTGCATATTCTCTTTTAACAACTCAAGAGAAATCTATTCTTTTAAATATCATGGCTGGAGGGGCATCTTGCTAGCGTGCATCCTTTTGGGATACACCTAAATGAGTTGGTTATATAATTTTGTTCACAGATCAGACAAGCACGCCAGGAAAAGAAATTGTTATGACGACTAATGAGACTTTCTCTGACCACTTTATTATGGTTTGAACCATTACTGTCAACAAACCTGTTCTTCTTCATTAGTATTTTGATATTAAAAATTTTTAATTTAGGGAAAACTATCCGAAGGCTACATGTAGACTTGAAAAGCTTATAAGTCAAGTGAGATTGATGCTTTGCAATTTAGATAGGCATCTTGGAGTGCTTCCCCAAAGCTAAAGATGAGCTGTTTGCTGGTGGTTCTTTGTACTATATATATTCAGATTGTCATGTCTCTTCGACATTATTCTGGAAATTTTGCATGATAGTGACCATGATATTTCTTTTTGCAACGTAATTTCTATTTTCTCGCAACCCTCTCTTTCGGTTGCTTAGACCTGTAGATGAATATAGTTCTTTGCTAACTGCAGTTGGAAGGTCATCTGAAATATTGGCAAAGGTATCATTTTGGTGGACTATTTTCTGTTCTCCTATATTTCTTTCCATCTCTCTCTGTATATGCACACATATGCACACTTGTCATTCCCTCCCCATTTATGTATATGCATCTTATTTCTTTACCTGTACTGATGACAGACGGTAGCTGATATCAAGAAACAGAACATTTGTGCTTCTGTGAAAGCCTTTCAGGTTGATGTATCATCCTTCGAGTCAATCTTGAAGTTCAAAGCATCCCTTCAGGGATGGTTATTGGAAGCAAACATGCATTCTTCTATTCAGCTTCTGATTAATAATGCTGGAATCCTTGCAACATCATATAGACTCAATCATGAAGATTATGATCAGTAATGACAGTAAATTTTTGTCTTAAGTTTGTCTTGTACATATATTGTGCAGAAGTTTGAGTTGTTACAAATCAGATTTCACTTGTTAAGCCCCTTACATTAGAAATATTGGAGAAAGAAGGCAATGAAGCTAAAATTCAAGCGTGGTGCCAATTTACCTAACAAGCATAGCAAAGATCATCTGATGCTTCACATGTTCATTTGCAACATATCTTGAAGACTTGAAAATTGTTTTCTATGTGTTCTCTGGCAACTTTAGCCACTGTAATCTTGTTGTAATTTTTAGGTTGGAGAACTTCTAATCATTGACATGTTTTGGACATCGTTTGGTCTTTGCTCTATATGCATTCTTCGACAAAAGATGTGGAACTTAATAATATTGTTAGTGAGGTGCTAGATAGTGGCTTCATTAGTACATATGTCTTGTAGGGCTACATTTCTTGTAATTTATGAAAGAATAAATGTCATTTTGGCAGTAATTAATTTTTTTTCCAGGATGATGGCTACAAATTACATTGGTGCATTTTGCCTTACCAAAGTTCTTCTGCCACTTTTGGAAAACAGCCCTGTTCCTTCGCGTGTTATGAACGTCACATCCTTTACTCATAGATCTGGTAAGATAGATTATCTTTTCTGTTCAATGCAAGTAATTGAAGTGTGCCATTCCCCTTTTTCCTCCACTTGTTAAACTTGCTTCTGTGACTGTATGTATGGATATGGACTTTCTGATCCTAAGAAGTATATTATAGAAGCTGCTCAAACCCAATGTCAATGTCATTATACATTTCATGTTAATTTTTCTATGAGTAGTACATAATTAAATGTAAAAGTATTCTGCTGTTATAATGTTGAGAATGCTTGCTTGGTGGTATTGCTAATCGAGTTGTACAAATCGGCTTACTGGAAGTATTTTTATGCTTCTTCAATGTAGCATCTAGGATGCAGGTAGACAAGGAAACTGTCACTGGGAAGTGTTTTTCAAGATCAAAATGCTACCCCTTCGCTCGCATTTATGAGTACTCAAAACGTAAGTGGTTAGTGATGAATAAAGTGTTATGATTTATCCCAACTGGTCTGCTGAGAATTGACTATCATCATTGACAGTCTGCTTGCTTCTCTTCTCATATGAGCTTCATCGACAAATTGGATTGATGCAGAAATCTCATCAGATCTCAGTCATGTATGTTTCTGTCTTGTGTAGATAGGGAATTCGATCAGATTTCTACCTGGGCGAATGTCATGTAATATATATTATACTAGAGTTTCTACTTAATTGCAGTAGCAGAACTGTGAATGAAAAGTAGACAAGAGATTTATAACTTGCTTTTTGGCTAGAAATGTTATTTCTTATCTTCCTCTTCTTGTTCTCTGACACTGTATCCTCTCTCCTTTATGAAGCTTCACATATATCATTTTATGAAATGTGGGTGGCACGAACTTATGTGCCTCTATGGAGCTAATAAGGGTCTATATATCCTGAAATTTCATTGTTAAATCTAGAGAAAGGGAGTTGATCCTGGTGGGAATATAAATTATCTGTAGAAGAAAACATATTTTGAGATTGCTTTATCTGCTATTGTATATGAGTAATTGATGCCTCTCATAGCTAATTTGGTGAATTAGTGCTTAAATGAGCTTCGAGGAACAAAGATATTCCTAGAATAATGATGGAGTTGGTATCTTAGTGAGAAATGTTTGGCTCTTTTCTGTTCTTGAAGTGTTAGTGATTGTCATTTTTCATAGCTAATAATTTTATCCCATTCCTTGTGGTGATGAAGTGCTGTTGACCCTGGAGCTGTCGAGACGAACATAATGCGAGAATTTCCGGCCTGCATTACTGGGATAGCTTTTTTTACACTGAAACTTTTGGGTTTGCTGCAGTCACCTGAAAATGGAGTGTCTTCTATTCTTGATGCGGCTCTTACTGGACCTGTATGTAATCTTTAAAAATTATTTTTCAGTGTGAACTTCCTTGAGTTCAGAATGCAGTATACAAAATTATGGTTATCTTATGAGTTACATAAGCTTGCATTTGTAAAGACACCTCTTGATATTCCCATGCAATCTATTTGCAGGAAACAAGCGGAGTTTATTTTTTCGGAGGAAAGGGGAAAACGATCAAGTCCTCTGCGCTTTCATACAGCACCAAGCTTTCGACCGATCTTTGGGTTACTTCATGTGATATTTTCTTACAATTGCAACTTGCTTACAACGGCTCTTCTGGTGAATGAGTGGACAGTATGTGACTCAGTATGTGTCGAGAAATTCTGTTGTTTTTCTAATGGTTTTCATGGCTGCAGAGATATATATCAGTTCCCTCTATGAGGCAGTAGTTCAGCCAGCGTTAAAGAACCAAGGTAGGTAGCAGTCCAAAGTGTCTGAATGAAATCTGAATTTATGTGCACTGCCTTTGTTGGAGGCTATTTCCTTTTGTTTGATGCTGATGAAATGTTTAAATCCTTTCCTCCATCCATTCTTCTAATTAATACATTGGAAAATAAGTTTTAAGTACTGCCTATTTTTGGAAGCAAATAAAGTAAATAAAGGTTAATTAATTTCACTAGTCTCTCCCTTTGTTCAAACTTCTCATTCATTTTCATTTTAATTCTGTTTTATTGTTATGAGTTTTTTTGGTTGCTATAACTTTATTTAGTTTTAATTCTTAGGAAAAATTACAAATTTCTTTCCTCATATTCTTCATAATTTACTAATTTCTGTCAAAATTGTAATTTTTTTCTTTAAAAAAAAAAAACTTGCCCACAAATAGGCATAATATTTTGAGGTTGTTAGTATTGAGATACTTTAATAAATGTCATGTCAACTAGGAGCGTCAACAACTAGATTATTTCCCAATTAATATACTATGATCTTATAGGACACCACCAAACGCGTCACTACATGTCACTTTATTTTTTCTTTTAAATTATAAATTTGGTCATCATACTTTGGTGAAATATAGATTTTGCTCATTAACTTTTAAAAACTAAAAAAAATCACTGTCATTTTAATTTCACTTTTGGTCATTCCTTGAAGTTACATCGTTCAGTGCATTAACGGTCTTAACTTTTAAGGGTAAATTTGTCCAATCATCAATAATTATATAGTGAATTACAAATTTGGTTATCATACTTTGGTGAAATTTAGGTATCAAGATCCTGTGATTTGATCGTGGTGGCGAATACATCTCTAGTGCATTTGGGACCTATTTGTCAAATGAGGGTATTTAGTCCCAATTGTCTGCACCTGGTACACCCCAACAGAATGGTGTAGTAGAGAGGAGGAACAAGACTCTTATGGATATGGTTAGATCCATGATGAGTTATAGTGAGTTGCCCAAATCGTTTTAGGGATATGCTTTGGAGACAACAGCTTATATCCTCAACCTCATATCATCTAAGATTGTGCCTTCTACCCCTGTGTAATTGTGGACCGGGCGTAAGCCTAGTCTGAGACATCTCAGGATTCGGGGTCACCCAGCACATGTGCTTAAGGCAGATGTAGCCAAGTTAGATGCGAAATCTGAGGTTACGCTATTTGTAGGCTATCCCAGAGGAACGAAGGGTGATATATTTTATAGTCATCAGGATTAGTAGGTGGTAGTTAGCACCAATGCCAGATTTCTAGAGGAATATTATATTTTAGATCACAAGCCCAATAGCAAGATCATACTAGAGGGGTTTAGGGATCAGTCGAGTATTCCAGATGCACCAGTACAAGATGATACACCACAGAGTACTACACGAACTATCATAGATGATGCACCTACACAGGCTGTGCCTCGTCGTAGTGAGAGAGTTGTCTGACAGTCCGAAAGGTACGTGAGCTTGGGAGAGTCCTCGCACTTTATCCCTGGCGCTCACGAACCATACTCAATTAGCTACAATGAGGCTCTCCAAGATAAAGATGCAGATTCTTAGCAGAAATCGATGATTGCGGAGATGGATTTTATGGATTCAAATCAAGTCTGGGAGCTGGTAGACCTTCCTGATGGGTTTCGACCTATTAGGTTCAAATGGGTCTACAAGCGAAAGAGAGGATCTGACGGGAGGGTTGAGACCTTCAAGGCTAGACTTGTGGCGAAAGGGTATACTCGAAAAGAGAGTATCGATTATGAGGAGACCTTTTCCCCGGTAGTTATGTTTAAGTCGATCCAGATTTTCTTGTCCATAACTGCTCATTTAGATTATGAGATTTGACAGATGGACGTCAAAACAGCTTTCTTTAATGGAAGTCTTGAGGAGACTATCTTTATGCAGCAACCAAAGGGTTTCATTGTTCAAGGCCAAGATCACAAGGTTTGCAAGTTCAAGAGGTCTATCTATGGACTTAAGTAAGCATCCAGATCTTGGAACATCCGTTTTGACGAGGTGATCCAGTCCTATGGATTCACTCAGTGTCCGGATAAGCAGTGTGTATACCGCAGGCGTGATGGTGATATGTGGTGTTCTTGTACTTTACGTAGATGATATTCTTCTTATTGGAAATAGTAAGAAGGTATTGTCAGACGTAAAGGCATGGTTGTCCAAGCAGTTTGATATGAATGATTTGGGAGAGGCTGGACATATCCTTGGATCAAGATTATTCGAGATCGTAGGAGACGTTCGCTGACACTCTCTCAGGCCTCATACATAGGCACGATTATGACCCTTTTTAACATGCAGAACTCCAAGAATGGTACACTACCTTTCAGGCATATAGTGCATATATCGAAAGAACAGTGTCCCAAGACTGCTGAGGAGATAGAGGCCATGAAGGCAGTTCCCCATGCATCTGCAGTGGGTAGTCTGATGTATGTTATGTTATGTACTAGGCCTGATATTTGTTTTGTCGTTGGCATGGTTAGCAGATATCAGAGTGACACTGGGAAAGCTCATTGGGAGGTTGTCAAGTGTATCCTCAAGTATTTGCGCAAGACGAGAGATCATGTCTTAATTTATCGAGTGCAAAAGCTAGTTCCATTAGGATACACAGATTCAGACTTCCAATGAGATATGGACAAAAGTAAGTCTACCTCTGGGTTTGTGTTTACTCTGGGAGGTGGAGCTATAGTTTAGCGGAGTGTCAAGCAGAAATGTGTGGCAGACTCCACCATGGAGGCTGAATACGTTGCCGCATCAGAGGCAGTGAAAGAAGCTGTATGGCTCAGGAACTTTCTAGTGGCCTTAGATGTGATTCCTGAGTTGCCGAGGTCTATCACAGTTTACTGTGATAACAATGATGCAGTTGCTAACTCAAGGAAACTACGAGCCCACAAGGCGAGTAAACACATAGAGCGCTAGTACCACCTGATACGAGAGATCGTACAGAGGGAAGATGTGGTCGTGGCCAAGATAGCATCAGGAGACAACCTTGCAGATACATTCACGGAGGCATTGACTCCAAAGGTCTTTGAGAGCCATGTGGAGGGCATGTGAGTCAGATTCTTAAGTGAGCCATGAGGTTTTGTAGATTTCAGAATGACAGACAGCAGATAAGTGTATTGAACAAAGTTTTATACTTCAGAGTATAGCTTTGAGTATTAGTGGGAGATTGTTAGTTTTGAATACTGAAAAGCTATTACTTGTATGAAAAACTAATATCCAGTTTACATATCGATTATGTTTCAGTATTTATTGTTCCTTTATATCATATGCATAGATGATAAGGTGTCGAGTGTAACACAGTAGATCTTATCATTGGTTAAATTTATGATATATAAATTAACGCTCGTAACCGAGATAGTTTAAACATACTATCAGTTTAGGTTATCGTGTGATTTAAAAATTAGTTTGTCTAGACTAATTAAATCATACGTATGTGCTCGGGGCATATTGAGTAGGACCTAAGTAGGATTGAATTAACTTGTACTGATCTTCGTAGTTAATTCGAACTTAATATTCTAATATCTTAATCCCTAGACAAGAGCGGGCATGAGAGTTAGACATCGTATACTTTAATTTGCCAAAGGGTGCGGTAAATTGAGGCCTAGATCTCGGTAAGTTGGGTATGCGTGTTTGGCTTCGTTAAAAATGAGCCCGTGACATTAGTGTGCCGTTGTTTGTCGAAGGGAATCCATTTACCGGTTCATCGGGTTGATAGTGCTCCCGATATGAGCTCGTAAGGATTATTATACTAAATCTGGCCTGTGGACTTATGTATGGTATAATAAGAAGGTTGAGTGGTACTAATCTCGGATACCAAGAAGTCGATGAATTAATTTGTCAGTAAATTTATGAATCGACGAGCACTATATCTTTGACATGGGGAGATAGAAGAATTAATAAAGTGAGCGCAAAGTATTTTCGTTTTTGAGTTGTAGTTCCATAATTGGTCCGTTAGTGGTATGACTAATTGTGCGTTGGACTAATTAGTGAAGTGAATTAAATAAATTACCTTTGGGTTAATTTTATATTTAATTGACAAAATGGGTTATACGAATTAATCCTAAGGGTCGATTAATATTTAATTAACAAAGTGAGTTAAGGAATTGATTCAAAGGGCTAATTGGAGTTGACTAGTCTAGTAAGGACTAAGAAAGTCAACGAAAGTCCAACAACCTTCTTAGGTGCAGGGGCAGATTTCGCAGCCTTACCCTTACCGTAGGGATTTTCGTGGATCCTTTGGGGAGAGGGGAAGGGTGTTTGGCCCTTTCTTTGCCTAACTGTGGCTTGTCCTTTCCCGCACTAGAAGGGTTAGTTTTGTTGTTGGATCGTTCTTTATGTAGTATTTCCTGAACTAAGGTGACCTACGTAGAAGAAAAAGGAAACAGATTAGCTTTCTTACCCTTGTATAAGAAATAATACCTGTTAGTGAAACCGTCTTTGGAGACTCTTCTATCAAACTCCCACGGTATTTCTAGCAGTATATGACAAGCACTCATGCATCACATAGTACTTTTTCCTTGATTTGTCCAAGGTAGAAAGTAACCATGGTCTGCTTCTGTACCTTTACATTTCCAACATTATCCAACCATTGCAACCTGTAAGGTTTTGGATAAGGCGAACAAGTTAGCTTTAATTATTGAACTAAAGACTCACTCACTAAGTTTGTGCAATTGCCACTATCTATGATGAGTAGTCGCTTCCTCTGATCCTCTGTCTTACACCACATATGAAATATGTTGTTTCGCTACCCTTGGGTTCATTCTGCCACAGGCTGAGCACTTAAAGACAGAAGCATGACTAGAGTTGAATTTCTAATCAATGGTCTTTCGTGGTGCATTGCCTTTGAAACTTCTCTAAACTTGTCTTTCATTCTGCCATCACAAATTAGAGCAAAAAACCAAGCGTAACAAGACACAAGACCCAAAAAGGAAACAAAAGGAAACAGAACAAAAACAAAGACAACAAAACAAAACAAAAAATTGAGAAAACTAAACCTGGCGCATCGCCCACGAGTGGCGAGATTTAGCGACGAACAAGCATTGGTCACGGATTCTTGGCAGTGGTCGAGTGATCCCCGCAGTCGGCTTTTAGCGACGGTTCCCATCAAGGGTCGCTATAGGCAGGAGGTATGTAGAGCTAGGATTTTAAGGGCCAAACTTCTCATCTTTTCAATCGGGTTTCCTTTTCTAACGATTCAAAAACAAAACTCACAACTAAAATACTTAAAACAAAACAAAACAAAAACTCAAAGACTAACTAGAAATTAAAGGACAAGCCTAACAAAACAATACAAATCTGAAACAAACAAAGGTGACAAAAACAAGTAGCTATATAATATAGGTGCTTATTAAGTCGCACAAAAGTCAAACAAAACCAAAATCAGCAGGTACTCTCTCAAGTTAAACTGTGATCCCTCAAGAACACGAGTTCAACTACCGGGGAGAGGAAAGAGTTTATACACACACTGGGCAATATAACCTTAGGGAAATTGACAACCCTATACTCCCAATTTCAAGGTGTGATCATTCCTATCTCCAAATTCCGTTTGCTTCCCTACTAATCTTTAGAGAACTTGTTACTTTTGTAATCTCGGCTTGTCTTTTTCTTTACTTAGCCAGACTTTTGCATAAGAGTTTTTTTTTATATATATAGAATTTGTCAAATTCTTAAGATTGATTCTTTGTCTCTTGCCTTTTCTCACTATGTTTATACTTTTTCCGGGAGTTTTAGAACTACTATCTATTGCGAGGGGGACTTTCTACCTTAAGTACACAACAAGAGAGTAAGGTTATCGAACTTCAAGTATTATCAATAAAATCACAATCAAACCTTAAATAAAACCCACTAACCTCAACTTCGTGATCCTCGTGCACTAATTTGTGAAAATACCTTTCACCTTTGCAAGTTCCAACCTCGTACTACCTGTCAGAAAAATCCAAAAATAGTTTAAACAGAACAAAAACAACCTTGACACTAGAAAGAAGACACAAAATTTCAAAAATCACCTAAACTCACAAAAAGGGTATTTTAGTAAATTTTGGAAAGTTTTGATAGGTTTTGACTAGGGGTAAAATTGACTTTTCTACCACCAAAACTCGACACTGACACAAATTAAACATAGAGGATAACTTCTAGATTCAAACAAAACTAGAATCAATTAAAAAGACTCAAAAACTAAGAAACACCTGGTTCCCTAAGTGGCCTCAGACACAACTTTTGACACAGATATTTGGACTGAAAATTGGACTGATTTTTAACCAATATACTAAAATAATTTGTGAAATATTGGATAGATATTTCGAAAAAGACTCCTAGATATTTGGATCAAAAATTGGACAAATTTTCTAACCAATGACAAAACAGAAAATTCGAAAAAACATAAAGATACGGAATAGAACGAAAACTTAGCTTTGATACCACTCTGACGGATCCCAGTCTCACCTTCCTTTAAGGAACAACCAAGTCCCCGATGTTTTGTCTGATCGTTCGTAGCTATCCCTTCTGTATCTTTTCAAACCAACGAATTGACTGGCAGAAACAATCAATCACAAAGACACACACTTATTTAACCTCTTTGTGCGAAATTGGTTAAGAGGATGGATGATGGTTTATGATAAATTCTATCAAACTAACACGGAATAATAGTTCAACCTAAACTACTACACCAAGGGTGCATTTTGTGTTTCCCACGCCTAGATTCACACGATCTCGCAAGACCACTCGAACTCGAGATTCCAAGATAAAGGATAACACACAGCTAACTTTTGAAATTAACACTCAATAATGACTCAACTGTATTGAAAATTTGGATATATGGGGCCTTATATAGGCAATTACAAGTCTTCTCTTCCTATTCTAAAAAGGAATCTCAAATCCTACTGATTTAGAGATTAGGAAACAAAACAAAATAAATCCTATTACTACTCTGATTGGCTAAGTAATTTCGGCCAATGAGAGATAATATTCAAGACAAAATGAAATCCTAATCAAGAAGGAAAAACTCACCATATCCTATTTCAAATAAGATACACTTCTAAAACCTTCTCTTACTATGAAAGTAAAAGACAACACAATCCTAATTGGAAGAGACTTGTATTTCCCAGCTTCAGTTGGGCTCAGGGGAAGGCTTGGAATTTTCGAATGGCTTCACTTCCCTTAATCCAAACTTCAGCTTCTATTTGTTAGATTTGAATACTGAAACTATGCTTGTATTATACTTTTTTTCAGTAAATATATCAATTGAATGTTTTAGTTTATATGTTGTGCATATGTCGTCAATTTATATTATGTAATTAGATAATAAGGTGTCTGGTGTGACATAGTAGATCTCATCATTGGTTAAAAGGCATAATATATAAATGAGTTTCGTAACCGAGACAGTTTTGGACACACTGTTAGTTTAGGTTATTATGTGACTTGGAAAATTGGTTTGTCTAAACTAATTAAATCATATAGATATGCCCGGGGCATATTGAACTTGATCATTTATGATGAATTGTCTTATACTGATTTAATAGACAATTCGTTCCTTGTATTCTATCTCTTAATCCCTAGACTTGAGCAGGCATAAGGATTAGACATAGTGTACTTTGATCTGCCAAATTGTGAGGTCATTTGTGGCCAATAGTCTCGGTAGGTTGGATGCGCGTGTTTAGTTGCTTGGTGTGTTGTTGCTTGTCGAAAGGAAAGCATATACCAGTGCGTCCGGGGTGATGGTGCTCTCGAGATGAGCTCGTTATGTCTATTATACTAAACCCAACTGGTGGACTTATGTCCGTTATAGTAAAAAGAACGAGTGGTACTAATCTCGGATTATAAGAAGTTAATTAATTAATTTATTAGTAAATTAATAAATTAACGAGCACTAAATCTTTGATGTGGGTAGATTAAAGAATAAATTAAATTAGTTATTCCGGAAGCAATTCTGGTGTAGGATGGTAATGCCAAAATTAATCCGTTAGTGATACGATTAATTTTGTAGTAGGTTAATTGAATAAGTAGAATTAATTAATTAATTAATTATTCCTAAGGGTTAATTAAGTAATTAACAAAGTGAAATTATTTAATTAATTACATCTTAAGTTTCAATTAGAATTAGGTAATCATAGAGATTAGGAAATCTATTTAGATTTGGATTATCTTATTAGATTAGTTACCTAATTGGATTTGGAAACTAATTAATTACCTAAACCCATTAGGAAGGCAAATTCTAAACCAACTTGGGGTCTCTCTTGTAACTCTATATATAGACAAGGGATTAGTAATTCCATGTACACAATTCATAATTAATTCCCGACAGCGCGTGAGTCAGTCTTCGTCGGCGCGTGGAAGTTGGGTTGCCGGCGCGTGTAGTCTCGGGGAGCACTTGCTGGCGGCGGTCCGATTAGTTTTTCGGCAATGGCTGCTTGGAATTGTGGTTGAGTTGCTGATCGTTGGTTCGTTGCCCACACAACGTTCGAGCCTGTGTTGAGTCATACAAGCAATCACCCGAGTTTACGTTTCAAAAGGTATTTATAAACTTCCGATTTAATTAGAAATTATTTGTTACGTGATAAATCAAATAAGTGCAAACCAAGATCCTGTGCAATGTTATTTCAAGCAATGATTGGAATAGTGATTATGTTAGAGTCTAGGCCTGGTCAAGAGTTCCAATTCTGGAATGCATAGTACGAAAGTGAATTTTTGATCGGGCCCAGGCAGATAATTTTTCACTATTCTAGGCTTTATTCCACATCTACGTCTCATCTGCAAGTCCCTTATCAAACAATCTTGTCATACTAATGGGTTTGGACCTACAAATCTGTAGATGGGCTTGGGCCTGTTTTTGGGCTTTTTCAATCACAAGCTGCAAGGTTTCTTGAACCTTTTTTGTCCTAAATCTCGTCATAGGCCCAACAATGTCAACCAGTAGATCACGTCTAAAAATGTTAGGGTCCACTTGTATTCTCCCAACTGAACCATGCGACACTTTTTCTCTCTCCTCAGGAAGAGCCGGTTGGCTCTTCTTCTGGTGGATGTTGGTCTATCCTGATGTCCACATCAGTAGGTAGAGGGTATGATTGGAATTTCAAATGGCTTCAGGCAGATGCTATGGCTGAGCTGCGCAAGTAGCTCGTAAGTGTTCTTGGGTGCCTCTTATTTGTTATCTTACGACCACCTTGTGATCGCAGTGTCTTTAGTTATTCGGCTCTAAAATGCATAAACTGCGATCGTAGGTAGCTCGTAGGTGCTTACTGGAATGGGCGCTACGGCTTCTTTGCGGTCGCAAGTTGCTCGCATGATGCTACTGCTCTTCTTCTTCATTTTCAGCTCATATTCTGCACCTTTATCTCTGATTTTACAAAGTCTTCTTCTAAACTACCAACTTTACCATTTTTCATCTTTCATCTGCAAAACACATGAACATTCCATAAAAAAACTTGGAAAACACTTCTAGAACATGAAATTCGAGCAAAGCTAAGGCATAAATTCATGCATTTTGCTCTTATAAAATAGATACAATTGGTTCACATCACTTCTCATACGAGAGATCTTGTTAGTAAGCTAAATAGTTCTAAGAATTATATTGATTTTTAGAAATTTGATATTTTATGTAGTTGGAATATGTTTGAAATGGATAAGTTAGTACCAAACTACATCTTATTATCCATAATTATTGTAGGATCGAAGTATTTGGGTGTCAAATAAAGCATCGTCTCTCTCTTGATTGGAAAAATTGTGATGGTAAAGCATCTCCTAACATCAATGCTTTTGCATGTTATCAGCATCTTTACGTTACCTACAACAATTGTCCAAGAGGTAGGTCAAAGTATGGTGGCTTTCATGGGATTATGTAATTCAAAACTCAAAAGGGGGTAATTATACTCTGCCTCCTCCAAAATTCTCCTGTTTTTCTTATTTTCTGCCTCCTCTTTTCTTATTTATCGTCCCCATATTCTCTGCATTTTGCCCGCCACCGCTGCTCATCACCACCGCCCGTCCGCCGTTCCCATCTGTCAGAAATCGCCGCCGACAAATGGATTGATCTAACGGACGATCATCGCCCGTTCGTCCGACGATTGAGGGCTTGAGGGTTTCATCTGATGATCCGGCGAGAAGAAAAAGACGGTTTCGAGGACTGGATCCGGCAAGAAGAAAAAGAAGAAGAGGAGGAGGCAGCGGTGGTGTGGAGATGGGACTACAGAGGGGAAAGGAAGGAGAAGGGTTTAAGAATTTACCTTAAAGTTATGGGCAAAGTATAATAAAAAAGGAGGGTACATATTAATGGCCAACCACCAACCTACATGCTCATCCTTCATCGTCAGGATAGAATGTTAATCAAAGCCTGGTTAGGCAAGCTGGCTTGGAAAATACGTCCGCAAGCACATTTTTTATTTGCACGGTTCTTCTGTGGAAAGAATTGTCAGACAGGTTCCTTTAGGACATCCAAAATATGAATGGTGCCTCGTATTATTATTTCCCAAGATGCCTTTAGAATTTTTAGTAGTTATATGACCCGAATCACAAAATCAGCTAATATCTATAAACTAACCAAATTGACTATAGTAACCATCATATTGGATCAACAAAATTTTCATATTCGTGGAAGGTAAGACTAGTCACAAAATGTGTTTAAAAGAGGAATTAGTACACATCCCCACTCTGTTGGTTGCAATTTTGACCAAAGGCCTAGCGTGCCATGGAAAACATGGATACAATCCTGGTTTCGGGGGAGTTCCCTGATTTGGAGTCAAGACAAGAAGAATTTATAGATGCAGTTTACAATGCTGCATCTCCTGCTGAAATTCAGAATATAGTATGGAAATAAAGAGTTACTTCAAAAGTTTTCAGCCCAAAATGCGTCGAGAAGAATTTAACCTAGAGTGTGAATAAGAATCCAAAACTCACCTAATCAAAAACTAGATTGCAACCTCTTTTAAGAAACTGAATTGCTATTTGTATAACAAAATTACTATTTGTATAACAAAAAATGTCCAAACTACCCCTGGTGGAAAGACAGGAGGAAAAAAACGCTGCGTATTTCCAAAAAAAGGGACAGAAACGTTAACGTTTAATGAAAAAACCCCAAAAAAACGCTAAACCTTAACGACATAATCGGAAAAAAACGCTAAAACGTAGTGAAAACGGGATTTAAAAACGCTAAAACAATGCGAAATTGGAGGAAAAAAACGCTAAAACGTAGCGTTTATCCCTGTAAAAACGCTAAAATGCAGCGTAAAAACTGATATCAAACGCCAAAATGTAGCGTTATATTGATCCTCGCTCGCTAAAAGGCAGCGTTTAAGTCCGTCAGTTTGAAAAAAAAATAAAAGGAACAAGGAACGCCGCAGAAGTGGTTATTTCGGCCGCAGAAACGCCGCAGAAACGCCTCAGACATAAGGAAAACGCGAAAAAAAACTGTAAAGTGTTTACAAGATTCGGTATAGATTAGCGAAATGGACGCGGGTGGTGCTGGATCTTCGAAGGGTCATGGCGCGGGAAAAGGGCTACACATTCGGGTATAAATTCCTTACCATTTTAATCTTGTGTTGATTTGATGTTTTAAATTTTTTATGAACGTTTGCTGTTGGATTGAAGTAGAATCGGTTGTGTTGAGCGTTAGAGTAGGAATGATTCGCATTTTTTGTGGGTTTGGATCGGAAATTGTCCGCTGTTTTAGGTTATAAACCGCCGATCGGCGGCGTTGTTTGGAAAATAAACGCCGATCGGCGGCGCTGTTTGGAAAATAAACGCCGATAGGCGGCGTTGATTAGTAGTTCAAACGCCAATTTGAGGCGTTAAATGTGAAGTCAAACGCCGATAGGCGGCTTTTAGATGAATTTGACCGCCGATCGGCGGCGTTGGTTTCGAAGGTAACCGCCGATCGGCGGCGTTGGTATCGGACCCAAACGCTGACAGGGGGCGTTTGGGTGAGAGTCAAACGCCGGGTACTAGCGTTTGACTCAAAGTCAAACGCTAGATTCTGGCGTTCGACTTTAAGTCAAACGCCAGTATATGGCGTTTGACTTTGAGTCAAATGCTGGATTTGAGCGTTTGACTCATATCCAAAAGCTGTCATTTACTATATTTCTTCTTATGCGGGTTTAAATATTTATATAATAGAAAATGTATGTGTATTAATATATATTTGAATTACATTTTTCAGGGTGGCGGTAAGGTTAAACCGCGCGTTCCTCCTTCGATCGTTGAGGAGAGACAGAGGCCCACAGTTTCTGCCAGAAGGCAGAAGATGGCAGCCCAGAGACCTCGTACTCGAGGTGGCCGATCCAGGGGTGGCGGTCGAGGGATCGTCATCGGGGAGTCGGCGTTCCATCTGAGGGACGAGGACGATGCCTCGCCGAGCGACGAGGACGATCGGTCAGAGGAGGAGGAGGCTCACGAGGAGCCTCCGAGATCGAGCCAGCAGCAGCAGTCTGGTATGCAGCAGCAGCAGCGGGCGGAGCCCTCTGCAGGTACGCGATATTGATTTGTTAATTACGTTTATTTAATTGATCTATTTGTCTAATTTGTGAATTATGTAAGTTATGTATTATTTGTTAATACTATTATTACTTAAGTAAATTTTTAAATTATTATTTAATTGTTAATTTATTTGGTAATATGATTACTTAGTTAAATTATGTTATATTGTTTTATAAAATGAAATATTTATTGAGCTATTTACTTTATGATGAATTTGTTTATTTATTTGCTAGTTTGGCTATTTAGTGAAAATATGTTATATTTGTTTATATATGTTATTAATTTGTCTTTTTTGTTTATTCATTGGGTAAATTGTTAAAATATTTATGAATGTTTCATTTATTGTATAACATGAGTAATTATTAAATTATGTTTTATTTGTTTATTTTGTTAATTAGTTAAATTAATTATATATATTAATTTGATAAATATAGCGATTCCTAAAAAGCGGAAGAAGGATGACACGAGCTGGTTAGTCACTGGACCAGTCGAGGGTGGTCCGATCGATGCGACGGTGATTCCTAGTTTTTTAGGACACGTCGTATCTACGTTTAGTGAGACGGGGGGTAGAGCCCCTATTAGGTGTCACAATAGGGGGTTGATGTACGATTCCTTAGTTTCTTGGGTGCGCGGTATGTCACCCCTAGGGGCTCAGATACTTAGCCAGACAGGGCTGGGACATATTCCCAGCATTTTGTTTAGGCATATAGACGCGCCACTGATATGCGCATTTTTGGAGAGGTGGCAGCCGGACACCAATACCTTCCATCTACCATTCGGTGAGATGACGATACTTCTCCACGACGTGTGGGAGATTATGCGTCTACCGATAGAGGGTCGGTTGATTACCCAGTCCTCTGATACCGCCACCCTATTAGCGTTGGCTAGAGATTTGCTCGAGATACCTCCGGACCAGCACATCGAGAAGGCGTTATTCGAGAATGGGGCATTCTCGACCGAGCGGGTGATAGAGCTCTGTAGGCGTAGACCCCGGCCCGACTCGGACGTTGCAGTTTTTCTATGGACTACTATTGGGACCTGTCTGTTTACAGACAAGAGTTCCAATAAGTTCATGCCAGGCCCTGTTTTGGAGCTGCGGGGCGGGATGGCTCAGGTTGGCGAGTACGCGTGGGGCACGGCGACGCTAGCGTACCTATATAGACACTTAGGTGCTGCTAGTCGTCATGGCACGTCGAGCGTTGCGGGTTGCTTGACGTTGCTACAGGCCTGGATCTACGAGCATTTTCCATCTTTCAGGAGTAATGCCAGGCCTCTGTCGGTGCACCCTGAGCGGCCGCGGGCCAGCAGATGGACGGTCGACGCACCACGCAACAAGGATGACAGACTGGCGCTTTTTCGGGAGGCACTGGATGCCTTGTCGCCGGACGATGTAAGTAAATCAAAATTAATTTACTTAAATGTATATATAAAAAACATAGGAAATGTAATTGGAAAATTTTGTTACAGGTTGTATGGATGCCATACGGTCGCGCTGCTGTCACGCGCACACCGAGGACCCAGTACCGCGGACTCATTGCATACCGGGAGGATATAGAGCCGTACATGCCAGACCGGTGTGCGCGTCAGTTAGGGTACGTGCAGTGGATCCCCAGACCATTCATTCCGGCCACGGATGGGACGTACAGGGGATACGGGGGCAGTGGGTACGTAGTGCACCACCCACGGACATATGCGGAGTCCGAGTGGGACGCGTATCCGGCTACCGGGCCTATATATTTTGTGCACCGTGCACAGACAGGGCACGGCGTCCGATATAGTGCCTGCGTGGACGGATATATGGAGTGGTTCGTACCCCGCTCCCATCCGTACGTCATAGGGCCCCCACCGGATCAGCCACAGCCACGCCGATCGTCATCGGAATACGTAAGTATTTTTGTTTATCAAATGTGTAATATATTTTATTATATTGTTCAACATGAATAATTGATGTAATTGTGTGTATTTTTTGTAGTGGGTTAGCGATGTGCTGGGCGTGCATCACCGGTTGCTGGATCAGCTGCGAGATCGAGCACCGGACCTGCACGACGAGTATTCTGGTCTGATTGCGGATTTTGAGCAGCGATTTGACCTGGCCGATTGAGCCCTTATGTATTTTTATATGTTTGACATTTTGTATACATTTGTATATTTTTTTATGACATCAGCACCATTTCTATATCAGTACTTTGTGCATTACATTTATTGTTTGTGTTTGTTTAGTTATATGTCATGAATGTGAATACCACCAATATAATACCAAAAAATGATATAATACCAAAGCAAACAATCATATAATACCAAAAAAAAAATTCACAGTACACTGAAGCCGCTAAGCATCACGACGATTTACCCATAGCCTAAAACGCATTCTGAAAATATTAGGCCAACGTCCAACGGTCGCTTGGTTGCAGTGATCGCGCCAAACAACGTGCAGTGGCGGAAGGGGACAATCATCAAGAACATCAACACGAACGTAATGATTACCACCCACGTGAGCAATTGCTATCTGTCTCTCCGGGCGGGTTTCGTCCTCTCCAGCATCCAAGGGTAATATGGTATAATTCGCCATCGGCTCCGAACGGCTGAGGTGCAGTACCACGGCATTAGCATGCGTTGCAAGTGGGAACAAGTCAGTGGGTGTGGCCATCCAGTAGGCTTCAGAACAACTTCTACCTTGATAACGTAAACGCCTGATAACGGCACCCAAATGATCACCGTCAGCAGGTCTCTCTTCCACAACTGCAAACAAACCTGCATACCTTTGCGGATCACGAACGATCTCCCCAACAAGTGCTCTACGCGACAATTTCCAATTGTGCTGTCCGCCTGATAGGTAACTAGCAATCACTCTGAACCCACAATTTCCATCTCCAATGACATCCGACCATCCAGTACAGTAATGCCGAAAAAACACTGGTACGCATGGTACATCTTGTCCAAATCCTAAAGTGTTAAATAAAATAGAATGACCATAATTTAATTAAATTTGTAAATAAATAAATTCGTGCAACATCACTAACAATATTTACCTTCGCGTAATGGAGACTCAATAGAGGAGTCCGTCGTATTGTTTGATGTGCGCCCAGTTGATCTTCCACTTGAATTTGACCGACCCCTAGCACGTGATCCACGTGTCGCTCTTTCCCGTCCACTCCACTCACGCATAACTGAATGGTGCAGTCTACTCGGCGGCCTTCCCCTATGAGTACCCTCAACCGATGGCTCAGCTGCACTAGACATATCAGCGTGCATCTCTTCCACATAAGCCATATTAAGAAGACGAGCCAAGAATGACGGACTTGTGTTAACAGCAGGAATGACTTCCTCATTGAAAAACCTTGATGAAACATTATTTTCAATCAGCATCCAAATGTAAAATTACAAAAAATAAAACAAATTTCATATAGCTACCAAACATAAGTAAAATGTACCTGATGTCCTCATTCAGATTATTCGAATCCCTTTGGGAGGGTACAATTGTCAATCTCTGCCAGAACTCGTGGACTAATGGGAGCAATTGATATGCGGTCGATTCCTGTGCCTTGTATATATCACATGCACAAGGAATCCCAAGAGTCACCTTGCACACGCATCCACACCTATCTATAACTTCGCCTGCCAACCTATCCTTTTTTTCAACTTGTTTGCTTACCAAATTCAGGCAGTGATGCGAAACGTATTTGTTCAAGTAACAGTATGGAAACCCCATCCTATTGGTTTGTGTCGTGGCAGTAGAAGACTCGAGCGACCCACTGTTATAGTTTTAACATACAATAAAATTATAATAAAATTATGACATTAAATAAATAATCGAACGCGGTTATTGCACTTACGCGATGTGAGGAAACAGATGCGTGAGATGAGAGTCGATCTTCATGAGCAACGTGTCGAGAGAATTGGTGGAAGAATGAAGCCAATCTTTCAATGCAGCATGGGAAGCCTCAACCCTGTTAGTTGCCGTATTACCAAAGTGTTGAAATGTGTCCGTCCAGGCCCGACAGAATTTCTCCTTATGAATGAACCACGTCCCCTCCAAATAATCAACAACTAAAGGCTCAACCATAGAGTATGTAACCTTGAATTCGACCAACACTTGGTTAAACCTTTCAACTGTGGGAGCCATGATAATTTTCTTCCACCAATTACTATATATATCAGTGGCCGTGTCCACATTCCTCCTACCAACATTTTTTTCCAACCAAATGGCAACATCACGGTCAATATGCCACCGACATAACAAGTGATTGCAAGATGGAAAGTGATCCTTAATAGGCTGCAACAAACCCAACTCCCTATCTGAGACAACAACACTTGGTTCCACATTACTGGGCAACAATTCCCTCAAGTTTTTCATTACCCAATCATATGTTTCTTTTGTCTCATCCTTAACAATGGCAAAAGCAATATTGAAGTTCTTATTGGTGGGAGTCATACCGATCATCTCAACGACTGGCATTTTGTACTTGTTGGTCTTGTAGGTTGAATCAACCACTACAACCCAATACCACCTGTTGAACATCTGAATTGATGTAGGATGAGCGATGAATGCATGTGTGATCGCATTAGTGGCCTCGTCAGTGATAATCCGAACAAAATATTTCTTCTCGCGAGCCAAATGCAAAAATTGCTGCCCAATATTCCTACCATCCAATCCATCTTTCTTCATATCTTCCTTCAAATTGTAGACCTGCCTTATCTGTACATTGTCTTCGGGAAACTGCTGATGAATAGCTTCCCAAACGCTTTTTGGTCTCACATTGAAAGAAAGCATGCGTTTAGCCTCAGCCTTTGCCTCTTTCGAGAAACCGCTCAACTGCCGGTGCCCATATGGATGCCTTATACCTACAAAAATTAGTAATAAGAATATAAGAAAATGCTAATTATATGAAAAATAATATAACATATTCAATAGCGAAAAATATTCATACCAGGATGATTATGTGTGGACGATACCCCTGGCGTAACAAGCACACTGTAACGCTCATTAACAACCTTCTTGACAGTCAACTTGAACGGACATTTACATCCGCATCTTTTCGTGTTCAACCGTATGGTGGGGAGAGGCTCCTTCAATGGATCTTTCCATCGACTGCACCTAAAATAATACGTCGAGCCACTTCCGCCTTGCTTCGAAAGCGCAAACTGCAGGCTATTAGCTATAGGATAGCAAAACGTAAATGCAGCCTCCACACTTGCAAAATCCATATCTATCCTAAAATATTCACTTAGATCTGCCCCAATGTCCTCATCCTCACCCCCCTCGTCATCCTCATTATCCTGTTCCTGCTCGTAATCATCATGTGTGCTAATATTCGAATCATCGTCCTGTATAGTCAGAAATCCAAATCCATATTGTTACAAACGATATAAAAAACGCTTCACTTTACATATGCAATCTTAAAAAAACGCAACGTATTTCACGTAACTATACAAACAAACGCTCCATTTCACAAAAAATTTAACTAAAAACGCTACGGATTTCACATAAATACCCTAATTTCGCAACAATTTTCCTAAATTAAATGCATAAAACGCCACAATTTGGCGTTTTATCTGACAAAAAACGCCGCATATTAGCGTTTATGGTAATTAAAACGCTAATAAGTGGCGTTTTACTTACACAAAACGCCACTAATTTGCGTTGATGGTGACTAAAACGCTAATACGTGGCGTTTAACTTCACACAAAACGCCACATATTTGCGTTTCAGGTGACTAAAACGCTAATAAGAGGCGTTTTAGGGCAAAAAAAACGCTGCAAAATACAAAATTACATAACGGGTAGCAAACTTACCATTTCGTGAAGAATGTCAATCGAAAGTTGTACAATACGAATGGCAGATGGATATGATTTGACGAAACCTTCAATACGAATGGCAGTTGGCAATATTTGTAAGGGAACCTTTTGTACAGAGAATGTACAAAGGTTATGATATGATATGATGTAATTTGTTGTGAATATTTGGTCTGTTCATATTTGTTCGGTCCGTTTTTTAACAAAACCCGTCACAAACGCTACTATTTAACGAGCGAGCTATGTTTTTCGGTTATACTTTAGCGTTTTTTCTTGCATGAAACGCTATATTTTAGCGTTTTAGGTGCTATAAACGCATCACTTTAGCGTTTTTCGACAAATAAACGCTACATTTCGGCGTTTTTGGTAGAGGTCTTCGCTACGTTTTAGCGTTTATATATAATTTCCACAAGACCTTTAGGCGTTTTTTTGTTCATTTCCATACCAAATTTGCGTTTTTTACCCTTCAGTTCGGCAATGCGCAGCGTTTTTTATCAAAAAAATTTTCAGTTGTTTCATATCGGGGTAATTTGGACATTTTTTGTTATACAAATAGTAATTTTGTTATACAAATAGTAAATCCCTTTAAGAAAAGAAGAAATCTTGAGCCCAAAATTCTCTGCGCCCAAGAACAAGGGTGGACACAATCCGCAATTGGACAGCAGATCAACTATTAAATGGCATTGCTCAGCGTTTCTTGGAAACACCAACCGTTTTGCCCCTTCTTCCTGTCGTCTTGGTGTGCTGACCACGCACCCTCAGACCCCAGTAGTGTCGGAGACCACGGTGGTTCCTGACATTCATAGAGAGCAAGATTAAAAAAGCAAATCAGTATCGAGTGAACAGAATCCAGTTAAAAACCTTCTTTAGAGGTAATTCAATATAAACTGACTCTGACAATGGCTGTAATTTAGTATAAACCAACTCTGAAAATGGCTGAAAACACAGAACTACCATAGTATATGGCATCCAAACATGAATGTCTACTTAAAGCATCAATCAGACAGCAACTTATACAGTGGAAATTACAACACCTAGAGTTAGATCTATTGCCCATGTTCAATATCAAGGAAACACCGTGTTCATGTCCGTATAAGGTGTAACAAAGGCATAGACCATAGTCGTACCTGATCTTCTTCAAGCGCTCAAGATCATCCCTCAGCTTCATATCCAAGGCATTGGACACAACCTGAGAGTACTTGCCATCCTTGTAATCCTTCTGCCTGTTAAGGAACCAGTCTGGGATTTTAAATTGGCGAGGGTTGGCCACTATGGTCATCAAATTGTCAATCTCAGCTGCAGAAAGCTCACCGGCTCTGCATCCAAAGTTAAAACCAAAAGTTTAGGGTTTATGCTCCAAAAACAACACAATCCTATCCTCCCAAAGGTAGTCCTAGAAGAAGCTAATAAAGGAAATTTCCCTTTTCGTGAACGAGTGACCAAATCCTGGAACCACAATTTGTCTGTAAAACGAGCAAATTATTCAAGAAACCATAAAATTAAATCCCAAGGGAGGAGTAATTAAAATAGACCAACAGAGAATTCATCTTTCAAAGTACAGAAATATCTATAAGCAAAAAAACCAATCAGCCGCTGAAAGAAATTAACAAAAACCCCTATATTGACAAGATACACAAAAGACTAGAACTAAACATAAAATCAAAGACGATGCCCAAAAATATAACCGAGGAAGCTGACCTTTTGTTCATGTCGACATCGGCCTTTTTGCAGATAATATTAGCGAAACGGCGACCAATACCCTTGATCGAAGTCAAGGCAAACATCACCTTTTGTTTGCCATCAACATTGGTATTCTGAATACGCAGGATATGTTGAAATTCTTCGTTCGCCACAAGAGCCTGCCAAAGAAGGAGAGGAACAGAGGAGTTAAACAATCATAAAGCTTAGATCGAGCGAGTCCCATGACGACTCGACAATTAACAAACTCACCATCGTTTAAGAGTTTGCAGAATTTCTCTGGGCTTTTCTCTGCAATGAAGACAAGAAAACCCTAAAAGTCGAGCAGAGATTTCACTACACTTTTAAATACATTTTTGGAAAAAAAATTGTAAATTTTGTATAGTATATTGTAGAAGCAAATTTAGTTGTTAGTCCACAAATTTAATCCTAAATTTTCTTAATAATTGTACATTTAGTGTTATAATAGTATTTTTTTAAGATTTAATAATTTCTTTTTAATTTTATCAGTTTATTGTCATGTAACCACTAGGATGATCTGTGGACGAAACATCATCAAGCTGCACATAAATTTTATCAAGTTAAACAATTAAAAAATATTCACTTCAATGGATTATATTTATGTACAGCATTGATGACGTGTCGTCCACATATCATCTCAGTAGATTATATTATTCCATATGGCACCACATCTACGTCACGTGATAATGGACTGATAGAATTGAAAAATAACTGTTAAATCTGTAAAAATAAATTATTATGAGACTAAATATGATGCTATTAAGAAACTCGAACTAAATTTGTCGACTATTAAACGGTCAAATATAAATTTGCCACTAAACCATATTATGGGGACTAAATTGCCAATTTTTTTCTTAATTTTTTGCTTGTTAAAGTTCACATATTTTTTTTTATTTATAAAGCTATATAAGAATCCTATTTATATTTTGTAATTTCAAACTAATAATATATGAGTTAAATACAGTTTTGGTCTCTTATAATATGAGTAATTTCATTTTTAATCTCTTTTATGTTTTGAATGACAATACTAGTCCCTCATTTTATAAAAAACTGGTTTAGTTCTTTTTCTTTGTTGTTGCGTTTGGATGGGTAAATTACATTTACCTCCTTCATAATTTAGTGAAACTATCAATATTCACTCAAGTTTTGAAAATAATGTATATTCCCTTTGACTATTTATAAATTTATAACCATAGGTATTCTTTCAGGAGCAGTGTGGGCTAACGAAGCGTGGGGATCCTATTGGAATTGGGACCCAAAAGAAACGTGGGCGTTTATTACTTGGACCATATTCGCGATTTATTTACATACTCGAACAACTAGTAATACGCAGGGTTTCAACTCAGCAATTGTAGCGCTTCTAGGGTTTCTTATAATTTGGATTTGCTATTTTGGGGTCAATTTATTAGGAATAGGACTGCATAGTTATGGTTCATTTACATTAACATCTAAGAGTTCAAGATTCAAGAAAGGATCTTGGGAATATAACCGAGTACAGTGTATATATACTAAATTAAATACTAAAAAACTTTATGCGAACCGTGTGAATCAAATAAAATATTTGATTCACGCGGTTCGTGCTCATTGCCCATATGGGGTTAAAATTCATTTTTTTTAACTTTACTTAGAAATTGATGAGAAAAGCTCTCTTTTTTCATTCTAGAGATTTGAAAATACAAAATGAATGATTTCAAAATCATTGTTTTAGTTATGAAAACTATTTATAAAAAAGAATTAGATAGAATAACTTCGACCTTGTCAACCGACAGTGAAAAAATGAAATCGGGGAAATTAATATAATTTTACAATCTTATTTTACCAAAATATCATCAAATTTTTTTGTTTTTTGATATTTTTTTATATTTAACTTGATCAAGGTAGTGGTAATTGTCAAAAATCTCAAAAAATAATTAATAATTTGACCAAATCACATGAAAAGAAGATGTAATTCACTGTATTTGGATTGCTGGTTTTTTTTGCTTCAAACGGAGGATTTTTTTTGCTGCATTTTTGCAGGATTGCTAGGTATGATGCATTTTTGTCTGGTTTGGTGCGTTTTCACTGGGTTTTCGGGATGGAAGACCGAAGTGGTGCTGGCTGAACGAGGCAAGGATTTTTTCGCCCCAGTACCATTTATTGGGACACGACCCTCTCTCCTCAACTCAACAACACCCTTGTTTAAATGAAAGTTAACATCTGAATAAAAATTCATAATGAAGTAAAATTTATCTGAACCAACGAATTCAGAGAGTTTAAAATAGTCATATCACGAACTACAGAACTTCAAAATTGGGTGGGAATAAAAATATGACGCAAAAGAAGGAATGACAAGAATCTTTAACAACTCCTTGTATACAGCAGTGCACAAATCTTTAAAGAGAGTTGATGCAACATATGCTTAAAACTTCTCCCCTATTTGTCACATGTCAGCATTCAGATTGTCATTTACTTTTCAAGACTTTAACCCACACAACAAAGACAAAAGTTGAATGTCAGCTGGCCCAAAGGTCCTCAACTACATTTGCTCATTTTCATGCTTTCTAACCAGAAGGCATCTCCCAAAATTAAGCTCACACATCACTTCAGAAGGGATCTTGTAAGATGTTCACGAGCAGTTGCTAAGGCTTGACTTATTGTCTGCGAGCAAACACGCCGACTAGTGAATTACACCCCACAAGCAAATACCACGCAAACAACTTATAGGTTTTAGCATGTGACAATATTAAGCAATTTAGAATACCTGCTCAGATAAAGGCGCTCCACCATCCAAACTGTTGTTTGCAACTTTCCCGGCAGCAACATTCGCATCAGTTTCAAGAATTATGCTGCAAAAATCAATCATAAAACATTAGTGAAGCATGATGTGGAAGACCAGAAAGGTCACAATTTTTCAAGTTTCTAAAACTATTAAAAAGGAAACACTGTATTTGAAATTAAATGAGAATGTGTACGGTCAGAACACTGTATTTGAGCAAATCATCTAACTGAGAAGGCAGTTGCTCAAACTTGCAGCCTCTAATGGGGAAAGATGACTCGGCAAACATCAACTTCTTGAAATTCAGAAAACGGTTAAAAGTAACACTAACATTTGTTTAAATATTTTCACAGAACTATAAGTAGAATGTCGTCTCAATTAGCCTCACAGTATTTTCTCATAGCAACCAGTTTCTTATTTTCAGCATTTCATAGTAATGGCATTTTGGTTACTGCCTTTTCTACCTTAGAAGTAACAGGGTCTAATGGTTAATGCTCTCTTTTTCTCCATTAAGGGATAAGGTTTATGTCCCCCTCTCTCCTGATAATATTTTTGATTACTACAATGGTTGTTTCCATTGAATGCAGTCTGATTAACATACCTCAAAAGGCACTTAAAGATTAATTCTGGGGAATAAGGTATCAGGATTTGGAAAATTCCCAAGTTCTAAGACATGACTGAAAGTACAGCTCTTAAGCAAGAACAAAAACTGGGCACTTAAACTACATATGGTCAGCACTCCTCCAAGTTTCTTTCAGTTTTCACAATGCAACACTGGTTTCACAAGCTCATTGAAATTTATCTTTATTAAACTCGAACAAACCATTCATCAAACAACAAAATATGATTATACCGAACTTCAAATGAAGATCTATGTCAGAATAGATCTCATCAGCATGTGAAATTTATAGACTTTCAACTACACCTGCCCACCCAACACAAAAGTAACGTGCAAATGAGATAAATTGAAATTGATTATCAAGAAAATGTTTTCACCTAATGTCAACTGCAATTAGAAAGCCGAAAATTGACAAAGAATAAGAATCTAGCATACCCGCCATCTACAACTTCATCCATGCACAAAAGAATGAGGTCCAGGTTTTCTAGGGCCTCCTTCTTATCAACATTGCCCCTGAAACAAAGCTACCCACTTAGGCACAGAGCACTCTCAAAGGACAAAAATGAATCAGGAAATAGCATAAGTTCATGATATTTATTTATGAATTGAAAATTAAATAAAGCTTGAGATCACCTAAGTAGAAGGCCTACAGCATCAAAGAATCCCGTAAGAACAGTAGCTAAGATAAGCTCATTTTCATCTTCTCCACCAGTGACAAAGAAGTGGAGATCTTGAACAAATTTGTAGACAACAATGTAATTTTCAAACATTGTTATCTCAGCTGCAGATGAAATCAATCAAGTAAGCAGGAAAGTAGTCTTCACAGTTTAATCACGGAAAATATTGTTACCAGCCTCAAAAGTATTCTCATGCAATACAGCGACAGAAAACATCATGTCCAATAGAATAAATTCATCTACATCATTCATCATATGCCCTATCCAATAATAAGCTACCCTCAAATGCAAATATGCAAGTAAAAGTTATGATCTAACTCGGGACTGTAAAAACTATCAATGAACTGATAGTAGAGGGTTTCGCGTAGCTGAACATATGATACATGCCATAGACAAAGAAGCCTACTTTGCACTTTCGCAGAACTATATGCGCTTTCTACCATCCATTAAGCTTATTCATCACTGACACTAATCCTAAATGTTCCATAAGTATGGGGCACAAACAGGATCTTAGCAGGAAGATCAAGTAAAACAGCACCTTCAGTCCGAGCGTTTGTCTTCTGAGTCTTGTTAAATATTGCTTTCTCAAAAGCATCCTTTGAAGCATTTGTTGGCCAATCTTCTGAACAATACTTAACAGCCACGCGTTTCCCTTCTGAATCTAAGAGAAGAATGTTCTTAACCAAAGGACAGGTTTCCTACAGATAAATATATTGAGAAATTTGAGATGATTAATCAAATATAGTGACCAGACAGAATAAACTTGTTCTTCACTGGTGTTTTAGAGCCATTTATTTTTTACTTAGTGATCAAGTAAACATAAATCAGTTTTTCCTTCCACTTCTAAAAGATGAGAATTCACATAATTAGAATCTGACAATTCTTTCGGGCCAAAGTTCACTTTGGTCCCCTTATGGGACACACGGCAGTTTGATAAAAAAAACTTATTTGGCTTGGACCACAAACATTTTCTTTCTCCAAGAAAAGAAAGAATGATTATTGCTGATTCTTGCTTAGACTAAAATTGAAAACTCTAGATTAAGGGTTAAAAATAGCACTGTGGTCTGCCTCTATAAAAGATTTACTCATAACCAAGCGGTGTGCCATCTCACAGTCGTTAATTCTTTGAATTCCTCTATGCATTTTGTTTCAGTTTTTCTAGAACTTTCATAACCCGTTTTCTCATTTGACCGATAGAGAAATGAACTGGTCACATTATTATCATTAAAACGAACCTCTTGAGAATCTTTTTATACTTTCCATTCAGAAAAGAAGCAAGGGGGAAAAGGGGCAAATTAATGTTTTCTATGTCATGCATCCTTAAATTTTCTTCCTTTTCTGAAAGTATTATCCAAACTATCACCATTTTATTGCATTCAATAGAATCTCATATTGTTATCTGTTAACAGCATAAACCCATTTAAGCTATTCTGCAAACAAAAGCATCAACCCAATTGATAACATAATTATGATTAATCAGAGATCATTCTACATATTTTTCACCAACAAAAGCAAACATATGAGAAGCGAAGCACACAACTTGCGCAGCCAGATCGACAGTATACACATACACCAAAAGGTATGAGATGGATGCACCTGCTGATTAAATGTGAACTGCTGTTCTTTACATGATTAGTGACTCCATCTTTTGTCACATTAAAAAAAAGTAAGAAAATTTGCATCTATATTTGATGCTATCATACTCTTCAGTTTTACTCTTAAAAAGCACAGTTTTCTTGTTTGCACATGTTCATAAATGTCCTAGTCATTTATGATGCTTCTCCATATTATCAAACCAATTTTCTGATTATGTTCTAGAATAATAAATGTCACTGTTTATTATACTGATGACTAAGTTTTTTATCATTACAAAGGGAAAAAATAAAAACCCTTCGTTTTTTATGATGTCTTCTGCAGTTGTAACCTAGAACAGCTTAGATTTCTAGTTTGGACAACCAGATTTAGATTTCTTGTTTACAAACTATAATCACTCCTCACATTTCAAAATTCAGTTGTCTTACCCAGTTTGAGAATAAGAGGTCTTAGAGATCATATATTCCCTGACATCTCAAAGATCACTTCCTTCATACCACCAGGAAGCACCTAAATATCTTCTTTCTCATATGTGCACATAATAGATACTCCATCCAGTTTTTTTATAAGATATTTAAGGTTGTTCACATTAATTTAGGATTTAATTTGAAAAACAATGTTATCCTTAGTTTTCTTTTATTACAACTCTCCTCCAAACAATATCTCTCTCCTATCTATTAAAATTCTATCATTTAAGATTAAAAAGCCTAAAGTTGTATTGAAAGTCCAAAGCATCTTATAAAACAACCATTTCTCACTTTTTAAAACATCTTATATAAAATATTGGAGTAAGTAAGATAAAGTTTGTTCACTAAATTCAGATTCAATTAGAAGAACATGATCTAACGGCAGTTGCAGATGATCTTACTCTCCGTGCAATTCATGTATATTCCTAAACTGTTATATACACAATTATGATGTTATCCACACTTTTGATTTGGGTACAATGCCTCAGATGACTATAAATGGTAAACATTGACCAATTAAGTCGCAGTTTAACCAGTTAGATTTTGCAATAGAATAGTTCGATTTTAATTCAGATGATAAAAGCTAATTGCCAAAACCAATCCCAAAGCAATAATATCAAAACTTTCATTGGTTCATTTCTTTTCTTTATAATGTACAAAAAGAATGCCCATGCCATATTTACACTTAAGAATTAAGATCATGGTGCTCATAGGAATACAGATGTCGTCAAATGAGGTTTCCAATTCATTCAAGAAAAATCGGAACTTTTCAATTTTTTATTTTTATTTTTTAAGATCTCCATAGTAAAACAAAATCAAGATAAACGAAAAAGAAACCTAAAGTTCACAGCTTTATCTTCAATTCAGAAGTATACCCCAATCAAACAAATAAAAATAAAATAATACTGAAAATTCAAAATTTAAAATTTAACGACAAGAAGCCTGAGCACTTTATCGATCGCTCTTCATAGGAATAAAACTTGTAGATCAACAGATGGGCTGCCGAAATAAACAAACAAGAACATAAGGTGAGCTCCAATTTTCCTTCATCCTGATAAAACTACAGAACTATAGATAGTTTCAAAAACCCACAATTGAAATGTGTGTATGAAATCTACTAAAACTGCAGTCAGTGATTCTAGGCACTAATTTAAATTAAGCAGTTGATAGAAATGCACTCTGTGTTCGTGTACGAGTGAGTATC
Source organism: Knoxia roxburghii (assembly GCA_030378225.1). Taxonomy (NCBI): domain Eukaryota; kingdom Viridiplantae; phylum Streptophyta; class Magnoliopsida; order Gentianales; family Rubiaceae; genus Knoxia; species Knoxia roxburghii. The sequence continues at coordinate 32,993,098 of CM059420.1, read as the reverse complement.
TCACTGCGTGATTGTGTGAGAGAGAAATAGAAACGGAAAGCTGCGGAATCTGACCATTTTGAGCGATCTTTCGGGCCTGAAGGTCGCGGATCGTTCAAACTTCGGACACTCGCACGCACAGCGAAGCGGTTGAAGTGTTCGGGTTTTATGTCACAAGTATATGATCAATTTGTGCCAACTTTTCGTCCTTGCAGTTCCAAAGTTGCCCTTTTAAGCTAAATTTCACAAATTTACTAAATTTGACTCACATTTTATTATTACCCACATATTTTTTAGTAGGATCTTACTATTTGTAGCACAAATTTACTATTTGTAACACAAAAAAAATAAAATGACAAAAATGCCCTTAATATATGAATAAGTAATATACTTCACAAAATTCAAAAAACATCTCAAAAATCATGCTGCTAAAAAATCGCACATGCTTTGCAATTTTATTTAGTAAAATCGCCCATAATTGGCGAAAGTGTACTAAAAAATCGCCCAGTGTTGGCGATTTTTATACAAATTTCACCAATTATGGGCAATTTTTCAGTAAAAAATCGCCTGCAATGTGCGATTTTCATTGAAAAATCGCACAATGCAGGCGATTTTTTACTAAAAATTGCACATTGCAGGCGATTTTTTACTGAAAAATTGCACATTGCAGGCGATTTTGGACGTTTCTGGACGTGGTGCTAGTTATTTTTGACGTGGTGCTAGTGTTATGAGACGTGGTGGACTATCTTTGTGAAAAAAAATCAGTTTAAATTCATATGAATAGATGTAGACGTTTATGGACGTTGTTGAAGTTGTCTTTGACGTGGTGGGTTGTCTTTGTAAAAAAAAGCTTAAATTCATATGAATGGATGTAGACGTTTTTGGACGTGGTGCTAGTTATTTTTGATGTGGTGCTAGTGTTATGAGACGTGGTGGACTATCTTTATGAAAAAAAATAAAGTTAAATTCAAATGAATGGATGTAGACGTTTATGGACGTGGTTCTAGTTGTCTTTGACGTGGTGGGTTGTCTTTGTGAAAAATAACTAGCACCTTGTTAAGTATGTTTTAATTCTATTGTATGATTTCTTTTATATTCTTGATCTGATATCTATAGTCTGTTGATCTGATGTCTAGTATTCTCTGATCTGATGTCTATATAATCCTGATCTGATCTCCCTTGTTAAGTATGTTTTAATTCTATTGTATGATTTCTTTTATATTCTTGATCTGATATCTATAGTCTGTTGATCTGATGTCAAGTATTCTCTGATCTGATGTCTATACAAAAGTAGGCTCGACCATTGGGACGCAATTTGTGGACAATGATTTGTGACATTTAACTTTGATTTGTATGTTTAATATGTTATCTTTTAATGGTTCTCAGTTACGTAGACTTCGCATTACCATTTCATTAGTCAAATTACCATAAATCATACATAAATGAAATACTAAAAATCCATAATGTCTTAAAGAAATTAAATACAACACTACAATATATATTACAAACAAAGTTAAAAAAAAAAAAAATTATAGTACTCATGATACAATCACCCAGCTAAATGCCATCGATCTAGCTCCGCCCTCAACCTATCCTCAATGTCTTTCGTCTGTGGTCTGAGAGAATTTTGCTTAGAAAATCTGAAATGAAGTTTGATTTTGTAAGGTTTGCAAGACAATTATATAAACTGAATTGCTATTTGTATCACAAAAAAAAATCAAAATAATTATGAAAGGACGTAGCTAGACGTTTTGAGACGTGGCGATAGTTGTTTTGGACGTACCGAGACGTGGTAGACTATGTTCTGTGAAAAAATCAGCTTAAACTCACATGAATGGATGTAGACATTTCTGGACGTGGTGAAAGTTCTTTTTGACGTGGTGCTAGTGTTCTGAGACGTGGTGGACTGTCTTTGTGGAAAAAATCAGCTTAAATTCACATGAATAGATGTAGACGTTTCTGGACGTGGTGCTTGTTATTTTTGACGTGGTGCTAGTGTTCTGAGACGTGGTGGACTGTGTTTGTGGAAAAATAAGCTTAAATTCACATGAATAGATGTAGACGTTTCTGGACGTGGTGCTTGTTATTTTTGACGTGGTGCTAGTGTTCTGAGACGTGGTGGACTGTCTTTGTGGAAAAAATCAGCTTAAATTCACATGAATAGATGTAGACGTTTCTGGACGTGGTGCTTGTTATTTTTGACGTGGTGCTAGTGTTCTGAGACGTAGTGGACTGTCTTTGTGGAAAAAATCAGCTTAAATTCACATGAATAGATGTAGACGTTTCTGGACGTGGTGCTTGTTATTTTTTACGTGGTGCTAGTGTTCTGAGACGTGGTGGACTGTCTTTGTGAAAAAATCAGCTTAAATTCACATGAATAGATGTAGACGTTTTTTGTCATAATTAATTTTTTTTTGTGTGGTACAAATAGCAAATTTGTGATACAAATAGCAAGTCCCTTATATAAACATACAAATATGAAAAAATCGCACCTACTTTTCAATTTTTAAGCCAAAAATCGGACAGAATGTGCGAAATTGGGGCGAAAAATCGTCTCACTTATGCGATTTTTGGGGGAAAAATCGCCCCACTTATCCGATTTTTCTTCCAAAAATCGGATAAGTGGGGCAATTTTTCTCCCCATTTTTGCACATTTTGTCTGATTTTTACTTTAAAAATTGCATTTTGGGTCCGATTTTTTGTTCTGCTATCGCAAATTACAGGCGATTTTTCATGCAAAATTCACATTTTCTGTTTTTAAGGGCATCTTAGGCATTTCATCAATTTTTTTGTGCTACAAATAGCAAATTTGTGCTGCAAATAGCAGCCCAGTTTTTAGTATTCGATTTTAAATTATCGTATTCTTCCTATGGGGCGCATCGGTGACCGTCTTGGTTTGCGGCCTAAGTTTCAATCATGATCATAATAAGGCGTCTAATTTAGACACGCAATCTTCCGGTAGAGATATATTTAGGCACGTAGCCATATGGAGTAATTTATATGGTACAACTAGAGTACCAAAGACATGGTATTCCTAGTGGGTTTTCTATACAAATCAGCAGTTAATGTGATGTTCCGTATTTTTAATAAATTTTCAACCTCACGCGCCATTGGCTTGCTTGCAAAACCCATCAACTGTTTGTCATTAAAACATCATAATTTTTAGCCCTTTTTTTTTAAAACCCGTTTTACTCTCTTCTCTTTCCTTTTCAGCTGCCCTTTTTTTTTTTTTTTTAAACCCATTTTACTCTCTCATTTTCAGCCGGGATTTTGTTTTTGAAAATTGAGCAAATAATGATGATGTTTGATCCTACTTTCAAGATTATTCCATTCAATTTTTAAAATCCTGATATCAGATTCGAATGGGTAGAGCGTTTTCTCTACATTTTTTGCTTGTCAATTTTTGATGTAAAATCTTAAAGGTCTTCATGTTAAATAGCGATATTTGACATATTTTGCTTTCATCCACTGTTTTTTATATATTTCAATATGAATATCATCCATTTGAATGAAGATAATAGTTCAAGTGATTGCAACAATGACAGAAATCGTCATATGTGACGGTAAGTTACTTATTGCATTTTTTGTTTTTTCTATCGACGAGAAGCATTCTAGTATTCTATGAGAATACTGTTTATAATGTATTTTTTTACAGGTTCCAAACAAGGTGATGATCTTTCAATGGAGTCTCTTTTTGGTAGAACTATTGAGAGTGATGAAAAAGCTTAAGAACTTTATAATTTGTAGGCATAATCACGTTATGTGTCCGAAGAATGAGAGACATCTGTTACGTTCTCAACGGAATGTATCTAAATGTTCGGTTGAATTTTTTAAGACAATGAAAGGTGCTGGAATAAGTGTTGGTGATAGTATAAGGTTTTGTCTAAAGAGGTAAATTGTTTTTAGTCTGTTTTTGTTGATGGAATATCACAAATTTATGATGGAAAATGTGTCTATTTTTGTTTGAATATATTTTTTCTTATGTTTTTTATTGAATAACTGATGGAATATGTGTACAGAGTCTAAAGAGACAAGTTATTTTTAGTCTGTTGTTGTTGATATAATATCACAATTTGTGATGGAAAATGTTACTAAAATTGTTTGAATATCATATGTATTTTTTACAGGTTCTGAATACATTTATGAATTTGTTGATTGAATATCTGATTGATCGAAAATCGTGTTAGAAATGTTCAAAAATCCCAATTCCAGGAGGGCAAAAGGTGTTAGGAATGTTCGTATAAAGAGTACAGTGGAAAATTGTTAATAGATCCAAAGCCAAACATCAAGGGCGTTCAAAGAAGTCTGATGTGGCTGCCTTGCGATCTAGGAAGAGGGTTATCGATATTTTGACATAGAATGATGATAATTTAGATGACGTTTTTGTAAACCCTGTTGATGATAAAGTTTAGCAATATTGGTGAAAACTGCTTATTGATGCAAACTTATATATTTATGTAAACTCGTTATTGTGTTTTTGATTCAAACATGTTAAATGTCTATTACATCTGATGGAATATCGTTATCTGTATTATTGAAGAAATCTTATATACTTTGATGTTATTTGTCATTCTAAATAATAAGTTGTGTTCCTTCTAACTTATTCCTGTATTTTCCATCAAATTTCAAGAAAGCATAAACCAATAGGGAATCATATTTTCCATCAGAATTCATGATTTTACATCAAACATATCAGTAAATACATTTAATCATATTTTCCATCATAAATTCAGTATTTTCCATCAAATTTTACAGAAAGCATAAAACAGTAGTAAATCACATTTTCAAAAGTTGGAGATTTGTTTGAATATCATGTAATATTATGTTCTATTAGAGAAACTGTATTTGTTTTTTACATTAGATACATATTTTCATCGTAATATATATTTTCCATCATAACAAGAGACAAAAATTATATTAATTCGAAATCAGTAAAATTATATTAAGTAAAATGGTATATTCTATCAATAATGTTTATATATTCCATCAATACAATTGCCCTACTTGGAATAAAAATCTATCACTTTTTTCTTCACTTCATCCTCACCTATTACATGGTGACATAAGCAAGATATATACATATTTTTGTCTTAATGTCCTCAGTATATCTGGATTTTTCTTTGTATCAATCATATCTTTGTCGTAGTCAAATGTCACTTGCCCCTTGTATGTTTCAATATGCCTCATTATATATAAGCCACAATTTATACCGTCTGGGTTTTTCCATTTCAGTCTGGGGTATGTCTTCTTCCATTTGTTGCAATCAAAATACAGTCAACTGCCCTTTGATGATTTCACTTGTAATAATATTCCATCAAATGCAAGAATCAATATTCCATCAAATATATAATCACTTTTTTCCATTGATATTCCAAGACTATTTATAATAAACAATATTCCATCACTTATTTCCATAACGAACCAGGTGTATATTATCGTAATTAATACATACAGATTGTCCAACACGATCACTTGCTTTGATATGTTGTTGATGCAAATTACCACAAAGTGTTTGGGAAGGTGAATTGGAAAGAATACCTGCATTAGTATAAACATACATCATATGTATATTATTAGAAAGCATAAAACAATATAAAATCGCATTTTCCATCAGAATCCAGTATTTTTATCAAATTATCAGAAAACAGAAAATAATATAGAATCGCATTTTTCATCAGAATCCAGTATTTTCTATCAAATTTTTAGAAATCATAAAACAATATCCAATCACATTTTCCATCATAATCTAATATTTTCCAACAAATTATCAGAAAGTATAAAACAATATAGAACCGCATTTTCCTTCAAAATCCAGCATTTTTTATCAAATTTTCAGAAAGCATAAAACAATATGGAATCACATTTTCTATCAGAATCCAGTATTTTTCATCAAATTTTCAGAAAGAATAAAACAATATCCAATCGTATTTTCCATCAGAATCCAGTATTTTTCATCAGAAAAAATATAGAATCACAGTATTTTCTAAAAAGTTGACATCTGTATCCAAAAATCCAAGATCTTTTTCAAGGAGGATGCTTCCAACAAAGGAGGATAAAAAGAGCATCAGAATTCTCCAATGTAAAAATCATTATAGTATTTTGTTGAAAAATGGAAAGCCTATTTACTTTATGAAATCGAATTCCAACATCAGTTTTCCATCCACGTTCATTTTCCATCAGAATTAAGTAATACATTTCCATTGAATATCGTAATATCATTTCCATCTATGTTAGAAAACATCAGATACACATGTTTTACATCAATTTTCCAACAGATATCTATTTTCCATAAGTTTTTTAACATTGATGGTAAATCAGTTTCAAGACATCAGATTGATGAGTTCCAATCATTTTTCTAACAGTATTCCATCAAAGTTAGAGAGAACATCAACGTTTAGTTTTCCATCAACATTCAAAATAACATTTCCATCACATTCTGAAACACATCAAAAGAATACCAAAATCACAAATATTATCAGTTTTCCATCAACAATTAGTCTTCCATCAACAATCGGTCTTCCATCAACATTCAATAATAGATATCTATTTTCCCTCAGATACACATGTTTTCCATCAATTTTTCAATCCCACTTCATCGCTGGACTCGAAAGAAAAGATATGAGGAACAGAAGAAAAAAAAAAAAGGGGGATGAGGAGCAGCCAAAAGAGATGAGCCAAATCAGAAAATTCAAATATTCAAACAAAACGATGAGCAAGGATATGGAATCCAAAAGAAAAAAGGCAAAAACTAAAAACACACACACATGGAGATGAAAAACACACCTCATTCCATCATATTCTTTCTTCGACTTTACTGGTTGTTTCTTACCCTTCTTATTCTCCTTAGGTTTCTTCATCATCTTATTCGGCTACTGGATTTTTTTAACTCTTGATTGATATTCTGCTAAAGACATATCATCTGTGAAATCATCATCCAATTCTTCGCCATGATCTTTCTTTCTTTTTCCTGCAATTGATGAGTTTTCCATCAATAAATATTCCATCATGATTTTACATCATCAATGTCAGTAAATTCTTTTTACATCATCAGTAAAATGGATATCTATACAATGCTTTACACCATCAAAAACCCCAATACATTTTCCATCAGATACATCAGAGTACATTTTCCATCACCGGTAATTAGAATTTTCATCATCGTCATTCATATTACGACACTATAATATTTTCCATCATATTATCATATTACATCATCAAAAGCATAAAAAAATTCTAAAAAAAGCAAAACAAAAGCATCGGTTATACATTCAAAGGTTTTACGTCAAACATATCAGTCATAATATTTTACATCATCAAAATCACGATACATTTTCCATTATCAAAATCTCAATACATCAGTCATAATATATAGTGTTATCCACCATCAAAATCACGATACATTTTCCGGCATCAAAATCTCAATTCTTTTTCATTAGTATAGTACTCAGTCGAAAAAATTATGTCTTCCATGAACATCTAAACTCGTATAAAACATGTCATTCCATCAGATCATAACTTTATTTCAAATTGTGGAAAAGAAAAGCCCTTTTTTTTTTACAACTATCAAAAGGGTTTTCTATCATATCATCACTTTAATTCAAACTATTGAAAAAAAAAAAACAGCCCTTTTTTTTTTTTTTTTTACATCAACCAATAGGGTTTTCCATCATACTTTTTAAATCGATCAATGATCGGCAAACATCGATTTAGATGAACAGTTTTCTATCAACATTCATTTTTTCTCACCCCATTCAATATTACATTTGGATGAATACCTAAAACGAACCAATATTATGCAAAAAAAAAAGGTATATATAAATAAAACGAACAAAGAAATACCTTCTCTCTATTTTTTTTCTTCTCCTTTATCTAAAACATTTTTGGTTCTCATTTTTTCTCCCTTTCCGTTCCATATGGTCGACTGCTCTGCAATTTTTTATTTTTTTTATTCTTCACAACAGATGGATAATGCTATTGCTCTGCTGTTCCGATTAGGTATTATTGTTGGAGTTGAATATATATGCTATGCATGTATTGTACATTTTCTCAGTAATATATCGATTTATATTTTGATTATATTTTGTTGTGCATGATATGTCTATTTATATAGATGATGAGGTGTCTTGAGTGACACAGTAGATCTCATCATTGGTTGAAAGACATAATATATAAATGAGGTTCGTAACCGAGACAGCTTTGGACAAACTGTCGGTTTAGGTTATTATGTGATTCGGATAATTGGTTTTTCTAAACTAATTGAATCATATAGATATGCCTGGGGCGTATTGAACTTGACCAGTAGGAATGAATTGTCTTGTACTGATTTAATAGACAAATCGTTCTTGGTATTCTATCTCTTAATCCCTAGATTCGAGCGGGCATGAGGATTAGACATAGTGTACTTTGATCTGCCAATTGGTGAGGTCTATTGTGGCCAATAATCTTAGTAGGTTGGGTGCACGTGTTTAGTTACTTGGTGTGTTGCTGCTTGTCAAAAGGAAACCTTGTACTGGTGCATCCAGGGTGATGGTGCTCCCGAGATGAGCTCGTTATGTTTATTATACTAAACCCAGCTGGTGGACTTATGTCCGGAATAGTAAAAAGGTTGAGTGGTACTAGTCTCAGAAATAAAGAAGTTAATTAATTAATTTATCAGTAAATCAATAAATTAACGAGCACTATATCTTCGATGTGGGGAGATTATGAATATAATTTAATTAAGTTGTTCCGAAAGCAATTCTGGTGTAGGATGGTAGTGCCATAATTAATCCGTTAGTTGTACGATTAATTATATATTGGGTTTTTGACAAAGGTATATTTAATTAATTAAGTAAGTAATTAATCCTTGTGTCAGTTGGTTGTGAATCATACCAGGAACTGGTTTTGGATAAGTGAATCCCTGTATCAGTTGGTTGTGAATCATACCAGGAACTGGTTTGGGATAAGTGAATCCCTGTATCAGTTGGATGTGTATCAATCCAGGAACAGGATTGAAGGAAACGGAAACCCAGTAGGAAGACCAATCCTAAACCAACTTGGGGTCTCTCTTGTAACTCTATATATAGACAAGGGATTAGCTATTCAAGATATACAATTCATAAGTTTTCAAGAAAAGAAAACTAGAGAGATAAAATCTTAGAGAGAGAAAGAAAATTTCGCCCTCAAAGTCAGATTTTACGAAGAAAATTGCTGCTGGTTTTTCTTCAATTATTGGCCAAAATTTTGGCCTGTTCAAACCAGCAGCGCGTATAGTTCTCTCTCTCTCTGGGCGGTGCGTTTACAGTACGTGCCAGGTGCAACGGTGCTGGAATTTTCTGGTAGGTGGATTATGGTGATTAGCTTATCAAATTGGTTTCTAGATCATTGCCCACACAACGTGAAATCAAAGTCTTGAGGCATACAAGAGAATCACCTAAGTGCACGCTTCAAAGGTATTTTCTAAAGTTATACTTTTAATTAGAAATTTTTGTTGCGTGGTAAATCGAATAAGTGCAAACCCAGATCCTGCGCAATGTTATTTCAAAAGGGTTGGAATAGCAATTGCGCTAGCGTCTAGGCCTGGCCAGAGATTCTGATTCTGGAATGCATAGCACGAAAATGAGTTTCTGGCTAGGCCCGAGCAGATAATCTTTCAATTGGTATCAGAGCCTGATTTTGGATTTTGTGCTTGTTCGATTTATTACATGGTTTTAACTGTAGGTGGTTAAGAAATCCCGACTATTATAGTTACGTTTGTATGGGTTTCAATTAAACTCCGGGACATATCCGAATTTGATTTTATTATGAATGTTTGTAATAGTATAATCACATGCTGGAAGCCATGTAGGATTAGATCAAATCTATAGTAGGATTTTTTCTATGTAATTTTGATTATTTAATTTTCCTAGAAAGCCTTGTAGTAAGAGAATTAAAATTTTGTAATCGAAGGCGTTATGGTGGGCAACTTAAATTCGTGGGTTTTGGGTTACCGTTAATTTGTAAAAACCCAAGAAAACCCAGAACGAATTGCAAGAAGACCAAATAGCGTGAGAAAAAGTGAAGAAGGGATTGGCGGCAAGGGGCGGCACCGGCGATGACCCGGCGGTAGGGGGCAGCACCGGAGACGACCCGCCGACAGGGGCCACCGCTTGCAACCGCCAGCGACAGCAGCAGGTGGTAGCATGCTGCGCAATGCTGGGCCGCTCGCACGGCACGCCTTTTGGGCGTGTTGCGCGCTTGCGGCCCGTTCAGGCTGCGTTTTGGCCCGTTTATCCTCCAATTTTCATTTTTTGAAGTTCAAGACTCTCTCCATCGAGTTGCATGGCGAGACACGAGATCAAGGTAGAAGATGGAAGCGTTTAAAACCATAATAGTCAGGAAATTTATTTTTTGTATTTATTGTTTTAATTTTTTTATGCTTTATTTTTATGTTGTATTTTAGATGCATGATTTTAAAGCATGTTGGTTTTATGGTTGCATATAACTTAGGGTTAGTTAATTGCATGTTAAAACTGGAAAAACCCTCAATTTAGAAATCTAAGTGGGAGCGGGTTGGTTTAATATCCCCATGGCCACCATTACGAGTTCATATACGATGTGGTGGGCTTGCGCTTTGGCATTAGGGCCTTCCTCCATTCGGATGAGTCAGATTATGAACTTCTGAGTAAGATGACTAGAGTAAGTTTAACTAGGAGAAATACGACACCCTCTCCATTTGAGACGCATTATCTTGAGGTAACAAACTCAGAAGTCACGTAATGGCATACACTTAGTGTACAATCTGCAGTATTCCTCCCGCGAGGTTACGCTGCTTATTTGTATTACTGAAAGCATCGACTATTAGTTACATTGATCAATAGATCATTTGGTCAGATAGTGTAGTTAATGAACATGATTCTTCTCAAACGAATGTGGGTCCACACTGCGTGGCTTGCGAGAATCTCGGTAAATGAGATGTTGGTGGATTATAATTATTGTTTTGAGGGAAGTCAATAATTATTAGAATTTCATGTTTTCAAAATTCTAGATAAATAACTGAAACATTGTCTGTTTATTTATTTTACAGTTTTATCCATCCCTTAGGTGTTATTTTGAAAGACAATAAATTAATTGGAACCAATTATGTTGACTGGAGTCTTAACTTGGACATTGTCCTGACGGCTGAGTAGTATAAGTTTGTGCTCACTGAAGTATGTCCAGATGTGCCTGAAGAGAACTCTCCTCAAGAGGATAGGGATGCCTATGCCCGGTGGAGAAAAGCGGATGAGATGGCGCAGTGCTATATTTTAGCCTTTGTGTCAAATGTGCTGCAACATCAGCTTCATCCCATGGTCTCTGCCTTCAACATGATGGCTCACCTGAGAGAGATGTTCGTACATCAAGGCAGGACTGCTACGCAAGCAGCCATGAGGAAGTTAATGAACACAAAGGTGGCTAAAGGCGGATCGGTGAGAGATCACGTGCTACACATGATCAGTCACATCAACGAAATAGAGGTGTTAGGAGGAGAAATTGACCCATAAAATAAGATAGATATTATCCTCCAGAGTCTACCCTCTTGTTTTGAGCAGTTTTGGGTCATTTACATCATGAACCAAAGAGTTTATACTCTACCCGAGCTCTTAACTGATTTGGTGACGGCCGAAGGCATCTTCCACTAGAAGAAGCAAGCTTTGGTCGCAGTAAAGGCTTCAGGTTTTTCTTCTGTGCCTAAAGGCAAGAAGAATAAGAAGAAGAAGAATGCCAGGAAACTTGTTGCGAAGCCCGAGATCGCAAAGAGAAGCAAGCCTAAAGGCAAGTGCTTCAAGTGCGGTAAAACAGGACACTGGAAAGCGGATTGTCCAAAGCTTAAAGGTACGATAGTTTCTGCCCTGATTACTGAGACATGTTTAGCTGTGATTCCCACAGATACTTGGTGTGTGGATTCAGATGCCACTGATCATGTTTGTAATTCTTTGCAGGGGTTCCAAGTAACCCGGAAGCTTTGAGAGGGCGAGCTGGACATTTACATGGGCGACACTACAAGAGTATCAGTAGAAGCAGTGGGAGTGGTCAATTTAAATTTTGAAAATTGTAGATTAGAGTTAGTTAATTATCTTTATGTACCGAGTTTTAAAAAGAACCTTATTTTGGTTTCTAAACTCTTGAAAAATGGTTATAAGTTTGTTTTTTCTAATGAGTCTGTATTTATTAGAAGAAATGGAAAATTTATTCTGGTTCATTGGCTGACAATTTATTTGTGGTTAACTTTAATTCCCCTGTTGCACAAAACATAGAAACATATAGCTCTTTATCTAACATTAATAAGAGGAAGAAACCTTCTGAAATGAATCGAACCTATCTTTGGCATCTCAGGCTAGGTCATATAAACCTTAGTAGGATTCAGAGGTTGGTCAATGATGGACTTTTAGGTTCATTAGAGATTGACAGTTATGCAACCTGCGAATCTTGCTTGGAAGGTAAAATGACCAAGAGACCTTTTAAGGCAAAAGGTTATAGAGCTAAGGAAGTATTAGAGTTGATTCATTCTAACTTGTGTGGACCAATGACGGTCCAGGCAAGAGGTGGGTTTGAGTATTTCGTGACATTCATGGATGACTACTCAAGGTACGAGTACATTTACCTAATACGTCACAAGTCCAAATGTTTTGGCAAGTTCAAAGAGTTTTGGGCAGATGTGGAGAAGCATCATGGTAAGAGTATCAAGACACTGTGTTCAGATCGTGGTGGGGAGTACCTATCCCATGAATTTTGAGAATACCTTAGTGAGGTCGGAATTCAGTCTCAGTGGTCTGCACCTGGCACGCCACAGTAGAACAGTGTAGTAGAAATGAGGAATCGGACTCTCATGGAAATGGTTAGGTCTATGATGAGCTATAGTGATTTGCCAAGTTCGTTCTGGGGATATGCCTTAGAAACAACAATGTATATTCTTAATCTTGTACCATCTAAAACCGTGCCTTCAACCCCAGTAGAGTTGTGGAATGACCACAAGCCCACTCTAAGATATCTCAGAATTTGGGATTTTCCAGCACATGTGTTTAAGGCAGATACAGCTAAGTTAGATGCGAGAACTAAATTAATGCTGTTTGTAGGATATCCTTAGGGAACGAAAAGTGGTCTGTTTTATAGTCCTAAAGATCAGAAGGTGGAGATTAGTACCAACACTAGATTTTTAGAAGAGGACTATGTCTTAGACCACAAGCCCAAGAGTAAGATAGTACTAGAAGAGCTTAGACGACAAACTACTAATCCTAATGCACCGGCACAAGTAGATACACCACACACTGCACATGAGATCACGCGTGATGCGCCTACACAGGTGGTGCCCCATCGTAGTAGGAGGGTTATGAGACAGCCAGGTAGGTTCATTGGCATGGGAGAGGCCTCAGACCTAGTCCCAGGCACTCCTAAACCTGACCCAGTTAACTACAATGAGGCTCTCCGAGATAAAGATGTAGAATCTTGGCGTAAGGCAATGATATCCGAGATGGGGTCAATGGACCACAATCAAGTCTGGGAGCTTGTGGACCTGCCTGATGGGTTCAAACCCATTGGATGCAAATGGGTCTACAAACGTAAGAGAGGACCTAATGGGAAGGTGAAAACCTGTAAAGCTAGGCTGGTGGTGAAGGGGTATACTCAGAAAGAGGGAATCGATTATGAGAAAACCTTCTTCCCGGTAGCCATGCTTAAGTCGATCTGGATTCTCTTGGCCAAAGCTGCTCATTTAGACTATGAGATTTGGTAGATGGATGTCAAGATAGCTTTCCTAAACGGAAGTCTTGAGGAAGCCATCTTTATGCATCAACCAGAGGGATTTGTTGAAAAAGGCCAAGAGCATAAGGTCTGCAGGCTTAAGAGGTCCATTTACGGACTTAAGCAGGCATCCAGATCTTGGAACATCCGGTTTGATGATGTAATCTAGTCCTATGGATTTACTCAGTGTCCGGATGAGCAATGTGTGTACCACAGACGTGATGGAAACTCAGTGGTGTTTCTTGTGCTTTACGTAAACAACATTCTATTGATTGGGAACAACAAGAAAGTGTTATCAGATGTAAAGGAATGGCTGTCCAAGTAGTTTGATATGAAGGACTTAGGGGAAGTGGGACATATCCTTGGGATCAAGATAATTCGAGATCGTAGGAAACGTTCGTTAACGCTCTCCCAGGCTTCGTACATAGATATGATTCTTGAAAGATTTTGGTAGGATCTGGGTTTGCACTTGCTCGATTTACCACGCAACAAAAATTTCTATTAAAGCGGAATCTTAGAAAAGTACCTTTGAAGCGTGCACTTGGTGATTCTCTTGTATGCCTCAAGACTATGACTTCACATTGTGTGGGCAACGAACTAGAAGTCAATTGATCAGCTACTCACCACAATCCACCTGCTAGAAAACTCTAGCCCCGCAGCACCTGGCACGTACTATAAACGCACCGCCCGCAGAGAGAGAAAGCTACGCGCAGCTGGTATAGGCCAAGGCCAAAATTTTAGCCACTAGAAACCCAAAAACCAGCTGCACACTTTCTTGAAAATTCGACTTGGAGAGAGAAACGTTTTCTCTCTCTAGAATTTTCTCTCTCTAGAAATCCTGTGGATTAATTGTGTAATTGTTGTGTTAATCTGAATGACTGATCCTTTGTCTATTTATAGAGTTATAAGAGAGACTCCAAGTTGGTTTAGGATTGGTCTTCCTACTGGGTTTCTGTTTTCCTTCAATCCTGTTTCTAGACTGATACAGATTCTGTTTCCTTCAATCCTGTTCCTGGACTGATACACTCCCAACTGTCACAAGGATTCACTTATCCCAATCCAGTTCCTGGGATGAATCACTCCCAACTGACACAGGGATTCACTTATCCCAAACCAGTTCCTGGGATGATTCACAACCAACTGACACAAGGATTAATTAATTTCTCAATTAATTAAATCTACCTTTGTCATTAACCCAGTACATAATTAATCGTACCACTAACGGATTAATTATGGCACTACCACCCTACACCAGAATTGCTTCCGGAATAACTTAATTAAATTATATTCATAATCTCCCCACATCAAAGATATAGTGCTCGTTAATTCATTAATTTACTGATAAATTAATTCATCAACTTCTTAATATTCCGAGACTAGTACCACTCGACCTTTTTACTATACCGGACATAAGTCCACTGGCCGGGTTTAGTATAATAAACATTTCGGGCTCATCTCGGGAGCACCATCACCCCGGACGCACCGGTACATGGTTTCCTTTCGACAAGCAGCAGCACACCAAGTAACTAAACACGCGCACCCAACCCACCGAGACTATTGGCCACATTTGACCTCACCCATTGGCAGATCAAAGTACACTATGTCTAATCCTCATGCCCGCTCGAGTCTAGGGATTTAGAGATAGAATACAAGGATTGATTTGTCTATTGAATCAGTACAAGACAAATCATTCCTAAGAGTCAAGTTCAATATGCCCCGGGCATATCTATATGATTCAATTAGTTTAGACAAACTAATTATCTGAATCACATAATAACCTAGACCGACAGTTTGTCCAAAGCTGTCTCGGTTACGAACCTCATTTATATATTATGTCTTTCAACCAATGATGAGATCTACTGTGTCGCACCAGACACCTCATCATCTACTTACATAATATAAATGGACATTTAATGCACAACAATATATGACTGAAACACAAATCGATATATTAAACTGGGAAACTGTACAATACAAGCATAGCTTATGTATTCTACTCCAACAATCTCCCACTAATACTTAAGCTGTGCTTTAAGTATACAACTACATACAATCCTACCCAATCTGCTGCTATCTATCTAGAAAAACTGTCAAGGCTCTCCTAAGCATCTGATCCCCTTGCCCTTCACGTGAGCCTCAAAGACTTTAGAAGTCAATGTTTTCGTGAACGGATCTGCAAGGTTATCCTCTGATGCTATCTTAGCCATGACCACGTCTACCCTCTTTACGATAACTCGTATCAGGTGGTACTTGCGCTGTATATGTTTACTCGCCTTGTGGACTCGTGGTTCCTTCGAGTTTGTTACTGCACCGTTGTTATCACAATAAACCGTGATAAACTTCTGTAAACCAGAAATCACATCTAAGTCCACTAGGAAGTTCTTGAGCCATACTGCTTCTTTCGCTGCCTCTGATGCGGCAACGTACTCAGCCTCCATGGTAGAGTCCGCCACGTATTTCTGCTTGACACTCTGCCAAACTATGGCTCCACCTCCTAGAGTAAACACATACCCTGAGGTAGACTTGCTCTTGTCCTTGTCGCCTTGGAAATCTGAATCTGTATAACCTCAGGGTACCAGCTCAGACGCCTGATAGACCAGAACTAGGTCCCTCGTTCTGCGTAAATACTTGAGAATGCATTTTACTGCCTCCCAATGAGCTTTCCCGGGGTTACTCTGATATCTGCTCACCATGCCAACGACATAACAGATATCAGGCCTCGTACACAATATGGCATACATGAGACTTCCTACTGCCGAAGCATACGGAACTGTCTTCATGGTCTCTATCTCCTCAACAGTCTTAGGAGACTGTTCCTTAGATAGAAACACTCCATGCCTGAAAGGTAGAAAAACCTTTCTTGGAGTTCTGTATGTTAAAACGGGCCAGAATCGTGTCTATGTATACAGCTTAGGAGAGCGTTAGTGAACGTTTCCTACGATCTCGAATAATCTTGATCCCAAGGATATGTCCCGCTTCCCCTAAGTCCTTCATATCAAATTGCTTGGACAGCCATGCCTTTACGTTTGATAACACTTTCTTGTTGTTGCCAATCAATAGAATGTCATCTACGTAAAGCACAAGAAACACCACTGAGTTTCCATCACGTCTGCGATATACACATTGCTCATCCGGACACTGAGTAAATCCAAAGTACTGGATTACTTCATTAAATCGGATGTTCCAAGATCTGGATGCCTGCTTCAGTCCATAAATAGACCTCTTAAGCCTGCAAACCTTATGCTCTTGGCCTTTTTCAATGAATCCCTCCGGTTGCTGCATAAAGATGGTTTCTTCAAGACTTCCGTTTAGGAAAGCTGTCTTGACATCCATCTGCCAAATCTCATAATCCATATGAGCAGCTATGGCCAAGAGAATCTGGATCGACTTAAGCATGGCTACCGGGGAGAAGGTTTCCTCATAGTCGATTCCCTCTTTCTGAGTATACCCCTTCGCCACCAGCCTAGCTTTAAAGGTTTCCACCTTCCCGTCAGGTCCTCTCTTACGTTTGTAGACCCACTTGCATCCAATGGGCTTAAACCCATCAGGCAGGTCTACAAGCTCCCAGACTTGATTGTGGTCCATTGACCCCATCTCGGATATCATTGCCTTATGCCAAGATTCTGCATCTTTATCTCGAAGTGCCTCATTATAGTTAACTGGGTAAGGTTCAGGCACACCTGGGACCAGGTCTGAAGCCTCTCCCATGCCAACGAACCTGTCTGGCTGTCTCACAACCCTCCCACTACGACAAGGCACCGCCTGTGTAGGCGCATTATCTGTGATCTCATGTGCAGTATGTGGTGTATCTACTTGTGCTGGTGCATCAGGATTAGTAGTTTGTCGTCTAAGCTCTTCTAGTACTATCTTACTCTTGGGCTTATGGTCTAAGACATAGTCCTCTTCTAAAAATCTAGCGTTGGTACTTACCACCACCTTCTGATCTTTAGGACTATAGAATAGACCACCTTTTGTTCCACTAGGATATCCTACAAACAGCATTAATTCTGTTCTTGCATCTAACTTAGCCGTATCTGCCTTAAGCACATGTGCTGGGCAGCCCCAAATTCTGAGATGTCTTAGACTGGGCTTCCGCCCGTTCCACAACTCTACTGGGGTTGAAGGCAAGGTTTTAGATGGTACAAGATTAAGAATATACATTGCTGTTTCCAAGGCATATCCCCAGAACGAACTTGGCAAATCACTATAGCTCATCATGGACCTAACCATTTCCATAAGAGTTCGGTTCCTCCTTTCTGCTACACCATTCTGCTGTGGCATGCCAGGTGCAGATAACTGAGACTGAATTCCTACCTCAGTGAGGTAATCTCGAAATTCATGGGACAGGTACTCCGCACCACGATCTGAATGCAGTGTCTTGATACTCTTACCATGATGCTTCTCCACATCTGCCCGAAACTCTTTGAACTTGCCAAAACATTCGGACTTGTGGTGCATTAGGTAAATGTATCTGTACCTAGAGTAATCATCCGTGAATGTCACGAAATACTCATATCCCCCTCGTTCCTGGACCGTCATAGGTCCACACAAGTCAGAATGAATCAACTCTAATACTTCTTTAGCTCTATAGCCTTTTGCTTTAAAAGGTCTCTTGGTCATCTTACCTTCCAAGCAAGATTCGTAGGTTGCATAACTGTCAATATCTAATGAACCCAAAGGTCCATCATTGACCAACCTCTGAATCCTACTAAGGTTTATATGACCTAGCCTTAGATGCCAAAGATAGGTTTGATTCATTTCAAAAGGTTTCTTCCTCTTATTAATGTTAGATTCTGAGCTATCTATCTCTGTGTTTTGCGCAATAGGGGAGTTAGAGTTAACCACAAACAAATTGTCCGCCAATGAACCAGAACAAATAAGTTTTCCATTTCTTCTAATAACAACACAGTCATCAGAAAAAAATAAACTTATACCCGTTCTTCAAGAGTTTAGAAACCGAAATCAAGTTCTTTCTAAAACTCGGTACATAAAGACAATTAACTAACTCCAAGCTAGAATTTTTGAAATTCAACTTAACTACTCCCACTGCTTCTACTGACACTGTTGTAGTGTCACCCAAGTAGATATCCAATTCGCCTTCTCTAAGCTTCTGGGTTACTTGAAACCCTTGCAAAGAATTACAAACATAGTCAGTGGCACCTGAATCCACACACCAAGTATCTGTGGGAATCGCCGCTAAACATGTCTCAGTAATTAAGGCATAATTTATCGTACTTATAAGCTTTGGACAATCCGTTTTCCAATGTCCCGTCTTATTGCACTTGAAGCACTTGTCTTTCGACTTCTTCTTTGCAATATCTGGCTTAGGCACAATTTGTGCCTTTTTTAGCTACTCCCTCGAGCTTTCTCTTCTTCTTTCCAGCCTCAGGCTCAGAAGAAGATTCTAAAGCTTCGACTGCGACTAAAGCTCGCTTCTTCTCTTGAAGAAGACTTTTAGCCACCATCAACTCTGCCAAGAGCTCGGATGAACTCCACAACATCTTACTTATGTTGTAGTTCAACCGAATCCGCTCATAGCTTTGAGGCAAGCTCTTGAGGACAATATCGGCTTTGGTTTCACCAATGATTTCGCCTCCCACTACCTCAACCTTGTTGATGTTACTAATCATGTCAATGACACGATCTCTCACAGGAGCGCTCTCAGCCCTAAGGACAATGTCCAAGTTACGACTTCCATCGACATTATTAGTTCCAGTTAAATTGTTGTTTTTCAAAATAGCAGCTAAAGAATTGAATGCCATATCGATTTAAACTGGAAAGTTAAACAAACAGTGTTTCAGTTATATATGCTAGAATTTTTGAAAAAACATGAAAATTCAATTAATTATTGATTCCCTCAAAACAATAATATTAATCCACCAACATCTCATCCACCGGGATTCTCGCAAGCCACGCAGTGTGGACGTTTACGCTAACCCACATTCGTTTGAGAAGAACCAAGTTCATTAACTACACTGTCTGACCAACGATCTTTTGATCAATGTAGCTAATAGTCGGTGCTTTCAGCCGTACAAGTAAGCAGCGTAACCTCGCGGGAGGAATACTACAGATCGTACACTAAGTGTATGCCATTACGTGACTTCTGAGTTTGTTACCTCAGGATAGTGCGCCTCAGATGGAGAGGGTGTCGCATTTCTCCTAGTTAAACTCGCTCTAGTCATCTTACTCAGAAGCTCATAGTCTAGCGATCTCGGGGCTGGACTCATCCGAATGGAGGAAGGCCCTAATGCCAACGCGCAAGCCCACCCACATCGCATATGAACCCGTAATGGTGGCCATGGGGATATAACACAACCCGCTCCCACTTAGATTTCCAATTTGAGGGTTTTTCGGGTTTTAACATGCAATTAACTAACCTAAATTATATGCAACCATAAAACCAGACATGCTTTAATTCATGCATCTAAAATACAGCATAAAAATAAAGCATAAAAATTAAAACAATAAATACGGGAAATAAATTCGAAAAAATAAATTCCCCGACTATTATGGTTTTAATTGCTTCCATCTTCTGCCTTGATCTCGTGTCCCGTCACGTCACTCGATGGAGAGAGTCTTGAATTTCAAAAAATGAAAACTGAAGGAAAAACGGGCCAAAAACAGCCCGAACGGCCCGAATGGGCCTCCCGGGCCGCAACCAGCGCGCACTGCCCGCACGGGCCGCGCGCGCGGCCCGCGCTCGGCAGCAGCTGCTGTGTGCAGCGACTGCTGCGCGCTGCTGCTGCCTGTTTGGCCTGCCGGCCGGCGATTTTGCTGCCGGCAAATGTTGCCGGCGTCGCCTCCTGCCGCCAACTCCTCCTTCGCTTTTTTCCACGTTATTTGGTCTTCTTGCAATTCGTTCTGGATTTTCCTGGGTTTCTTCAAATTCATGATAACCCAAAACCCACGAATCCAAGTCGCCCACCATAACGCCTTCGATTACATAAAAAAAATAATTTTCCTACTACAAGGCATTCTAGGAAAATTAAATAATCGAAATTACATAGAATAAATCCTACTACAGATTTAATCTAATCCTACACAGCTTCCAGCACGTGGTTATACTATTACAAACATTCATAATAAAATTAAATCCGGACATGTCCCGGAGTTTAATTAAAACCCATACAAACGTAACCATAATAGTCAGGATTCTAAACCACCTGCAAATAAAACCATGTAATAAATCGAACAAGCACAGAACCCCCTAAACCAGGCTCTGATACCAATTGAAAGATTTTGGTAGGATCTGGGTTTGCACTTGCTCGATTTACCACGCAACAAAAATTTCTATTAAAGCGGAATCTTAGAAAAGTACCTTTGAAGCGTGCACTTGGTGATTCTCTTGTATGCCTCAAGACTATGACTTCACATTGTGTGGGCAACGAACTAGAAGTCAATTGATCAGCTACTCACCACAATCCACCTGCTAGAAAACTCTAGCCCCGCAGCACCTGGCACGTACTATAAACGCACCGCCCGCAGAGAGAGAAAGCTACGCGCAGCTGGTATAGGCCAAGGCCAAAATTTTAGCCACTAGAAACCCAAAAACCAGCTGCACACTTTCTTGAAAATTCGACTTGGAGAGAGAAACGTTTTCTCTCTCTAGAATTTTCTCTCTCTAGAAATCCTGTGGATTAATTGTGTAATTGTTGTGTTAATCTGAATGACTGATCCCTTGTCTATTTATAGAGTTACAAGAGAGACTCCAAGTTGGTTTAGGATTGGTCTTCCTACTGGGTTTCTGTTTTCCTTCAATCCTGTTTCTAGACTGATACAGATTCTGTTTCCTTCAATCCTGTTCCTGGACTGATACACTCCCAACTGTCACAGGGATTCACTTATCCCAATCCAGTTCCTGGGATGAATCACTCCCAACTGACACAGGGATTCACTTATCCCAAACCAGTTCCTGGGATGATTCACAACCAACTGACACAAGGATTAATTAATTTCTCAATTAATTAAATCTACCTTTGTCATTAACCCAGTACATAATTAATCGTACCACTAACGGATTAATTATGGCACTACCACCCTACACCAGAATTGCTTCCGGAACAACTTAATTAAATTATATTCATAATCTCCCCACATCAAAGATATAGTGCTCGTTAATTCATTAATTTACTGATAAATTAATTCATCAACTTCTTAATATTCCGAGACTAGTACCACTCGACCTTTTTACTATACCGGACATAAGTCCACCGGCCGGGTTTAGTATAATAAACATTTCGAGCTCATCTCGAGAGCACCATCACCCCGGACGCACCGGTACATGGTTTCCTTTCGACAAGCAGCAGCACACCAAGTAACTAAACACGCGCACCCAACCCACCGAGACTATTGGCCACATTTGACCTCACCCATTGGCAGATCAAAGTACACTATGTCTAATCCTCATGCCCGCTCGAGTCTAGGGATTTAGAGATAGAATACAAGGATTGATTTGTCTATTGAATCAGTACAAGACAAATCATTCCTAAGAGTCAAGTTCAATATGCCCCGGGCATATCTATATGATTCAATTAGTTTAGACAAACTAATTATCTGAATCACATAATAACCTAGACTGACAGTTTGTCCAAAACTGTCTCGGTTACGAACCTCATTTATATATTATGTCTTTCAACCAATGATGAGATCTACTGTGTCGCACCAGACACCTCATCATCTACTTACATAATATAAATGGACATTTAATGCACAACAATATATGACTGAAACACAAATTGATATATTAAACTGGGAAACTGTACAATACAAGCATAGCTTATGTATTCTACTCCAACAATTCTAGCCCGTTTTAACATGCAGAACTCCAAGAAAAGTTTTCTACCTTTCAGACACGGAGTGCATCTATCTAAAGAACAGTCTCCCAAGACTGTTGAGGAGATAGAGGCCATGAAGGCAGTTCCTTATGCTTCGGCAGTAGGAAGCCTCATGTATGCCTTGTTGTGTACGAGGCCTGATATCTGTTATGTCGTTGGCATGATAAGCAGATATCAGAGTAACCCCGAGAAAGCTCATTGGGAGGCAGTAAAATGCATTCTCAAGTATTTGCGTAGAACGATGGACTAAGTTCTGGTCTATCAGATGCCTGAGCTGGTAACCCGAGGTTACACAGATTCAGATTTCCAAGGCGACAAGGACAAGAGCAAGTCTACCTCAGGGTATGTGTTTACTCTGGGAGGTGGAGCCATAGTTTGGCGGAGTGTTAAGCAGAAATACGTGGTGGACTTTACCATGGAAGCTGAATACGTTGCCGCATCAGAGGCAGCGAAAGAAGCAGTATGGCTCAAGAACTTTCTAGTGGACTTAGATGTGATTCCTGGTTTGTAGAAGTCTATCACGGTATATTGTGATAACAACGGTGCAGTAGCAAACTCGAAGGAACCACGAGCCCACAAGGCGAGTAAACATATACAGCGCAAGTGCCACCTGATACGAGACATCGTAAAGAATGAAGAAGTGTTCGTGGCTAAGATAGCATCAGAGGATAACCTTGCAGATCCGTTCACGAAGTCATTGACTTTAAAAGTCTTTGAGGCTCACGTGGAGGGCATGTGGATCAGATACTTAGGAGAGCCATGACAGTTTTTCTAGATATATAGCAGTAGAGTGTATAGGAGTTGTATATAGATGTATACTTAAAGCACAGCTTAAGTATTAGTGGGAGATTGTTGGAGTTGAATACATAAGCTATGCTTGTATTGTACATTTTTCCAGTAATATATCGATTTATGTTTTGGTTATATTTTGTTGTGTATGATATGCCCATTTATATTATGTAAGTAGATGA
Organism: Knoxia roxburghii; assembly: GCA_030378225.1. Lineage (NCBI taxonomy): Eukaryota > Viridiplantae > Streptophyta > Magnoliopsida > Gentianales > Rubiaceae > Knoxia > Knoxia roxburghii. The sequence continues at coordinate 32,969,577 of CM059420.1, read as the reverse complement.
TGAGGTGTCTTGTGTGACACAGTAGATCTCATCATTTGTTGAAAGACATAATATATAAATGAGGTTCATAACCGAGACAGCTCTGGACAAACTGTCGGTTTAGGTTATTATGTGATTCGGATAATTGGTTTGTATAAACTAATTGAATCATATAGATATGCTCGAGGAGTATTGAACTTGACCATTTGGAATGATTTGTCTTGTACTGATTTAATAGACAAATCATTCATGGTATTCTATCTCTTAATCCCTAGACTCGAGCGGGCATGAGGATTAGACATAGTGTACTTTGATCTGCCAATGGGTGAGGTCTATTGTGGCCAATAATCTTGGTAGGTTGGGTGCGTGTGTTTAGTTGCTTAGTGTGCTGCTGCCTGTCGAAAGAAAACCATGTACCGGTGCGTCTGGGGTGATGGTGCTCCCGAGATGAGCTCGTGGTTCTAGTCTCGGAAAAGGTCGAGTGGTGGACTTATGTCCGATATAGTAAAAAGGTCGAGTGGTTCTAGTCTCGGAATTAAAGAAGTTGATTAATTAATTTATCAGTAAATTAATAAATTAACGAGCACTATCTCTTCGATGTGGGGAGATTATGAATATAATTTAATTAAATTGTTTCGGAAGCAATTCTGGTGTATGATGGTAGTGCCATAATTAATCCGTCAGTGGTACGATTAATTATGTATTGGGTTGTTGACAAAGATAGATTTAATTAATTAATCCTTGTGTCAGTTGGTTGTGAATCATACCAGGAACTGGTTTGGGATAAGTGAATCCCTGTATCAGTTGGTTGTGAATCATACCAGGAATTGGTTTGGGATAAGTGAATCCCTGTATCAGTTGGATGTGTATCAGTCCAGGAACAGGATTGAAGGAAATAGGAACCCAGTAGGAAGACCAATCCTAAACCAACTTGGGGTCTCTCTTGTAACTATATATAGACAAGGGATTTGCTATTCAAGATATACAATTCATAAGTTTTCAAGACAAGAAAACTAGAGAGATAAAATCCTAGAGAGAGAAATAAAATTTCTCCCTCAAAGTCGGTTTTAAGAAGAAAATTACGGCTGGTTTTTGTTCAATTATTGGCCAAAATTTTGGCCTGTTCAAACCAGCAGCGTGTATAGTTTTCTCTTTCTCCGGGCGATGTGTTTGCTGTACGTGCCAGGTGTAGCGGTGCTGGAATTTTCTGGCAGATGGATTGTGGTGATTAGCTGATCAAATTGGTTTCTAGATTATTGCCCACACAACGTGAAATCAAAGTCTTGAGGCATACAAGAGAATCACCTGAGTGCATGCTTCAAAGGTATTTTCTAAAGTTCCACTTTTAATTAGAAATTTTTGTTGCGTGGTAAATCGAATAAGTGCAAACCCAGATCCTGCGCAATGTTATTTCAAAAGGGTTGGAATAGCAATTGCGCTTGCGTCTAGGCCTGGCCAGAGATTCCGATTATGGAATGCATTGCACGAAGGTGAGTTTCTGGCTAGGCTCGGGCAGATAATCTTTCAATTATATGTATTATGGGTTCAACGTTTGTGAACGTGAGAAAGCTGATGGTTTGTGCAAGAGAAAGTGGCGGTTTGCGGCAACTGGAAATCGACAGTTTCTCAAAAACTTTTCTCAGATGATGTGGGTAGTTTGCGGCAACTGGAAATCAACAATTTTGCTTGTTGAATCGAAAATGGGGATAGAATGCCGAATTTGTTGTCCACGTTGTGAGTATTGATGAAAATTTTGAATTTGTTCAATTTTTCTCACAAAAAGAAATCATTACTCTTGTCTTGGAAATTATAGGGATGATAAATGGCAGCTGCAATAGTTTTTAAGTTTTTTCTTTTTAATTTTGAGGGAGCGTGGCTACACTTTCTTCTCTACCTAATTTACTCTTTTACATTTTGATTTAATTTTTCTAGTTGTACTATATAAGTATTGGCCATATGGTAGAGAATATATAAAAGCGCGCGACCTTACGATTAGAATAATATATATGTGTCTCGTCATATGGTGAGATTTATTCGGATGTGCCTACTTATATATAATATGTTTAATTTCATATATATTACGTTTTAATTAATTTTTGTTTATTTTTAATTATTAATATATTTATAATTATTAATGATTAATATTGTTATATTTTTTAATTATTAATTTCTTTATAATTCTTAATATAGCAATTTTTATAATTGTTAATAGTTATTATTTTTATAAATGTTAACTTATTTATATTTGTTAATGGTTCAATATGCTGGATCCAGAGTAAGATATTCAAGAAAAATTAAATAGTTATTGTGAAATAGATACAATATTTTCCACTGCTAATGAAGTATTTAAATTTGCAAGGTTGGTGGCACTTTCACTTCGGTTTGAGTTTATTAAAAAATGGACATTACAGAAAGATAATGATGAGGACATTAGAATAAACCATCCTCCACCTTCGGAAGAAGCAGTTGTCGCCACTTCTCCCTCTCCCCATGAATGTGCACAGAGCTCTATTGGTAAAAGGAGAAATGTAAGTTGATTTAGGGAGCCATACTGTGATCCTAATGTGTACAAAAGAAATTCATTAGTGACATGGACCAATGACGAGAAACAGAACTAAGAAGGTTGAAAAAGCCTTAAATTTGTAGATCAAGCAAGCATCGCAACTTATCGATTCAAGGTCCAAACCCACTAGTCTATCGAGTCTTACAGAAGACGGACTTGAAGAGGAGATAATTTGATGGACTGAATGTTAGTTTTGAATACAGAAAAGCTATCGCTTGTATCAAAAACTAATATCCACAGTTGACATATCATTTTGTTTCGGTATAAATTTGTTCCTTTATATCATAGAACTAGATAACGGGGTGTGGACAGACACAGTAGATACCGTTATTGGTTAAAGTATTGATATATAAAAAGTATGCTCGTAACCGAGATAGTCTGAACATACTATCGGTATAGGTTATTGTGTGGTTTGGAAATTAGTTTATCTAAACTAGTTTAAATCACACAGATATGCCCGGGGCATATTGAGCACGACCAGTTTGGATAGAATTGACTTATACTGATCGGCGTAGTCAATTCGGTCCTAGTATTCCGTCTCTCAATCCCGAGATTAGGACGGGCGTGAGGGTTGGATATCGTATGCTTTAATTTGCCAAAGAGTGCGGTCAATTGAGGCCAATACCTCAGTAGGTTGGGTATGCGGTGTTTAGCTTCTTACGTGCCGTTGCTAGTCGGAGGTATCCACATACCGGTTCGCCGGGTTAATGGTGCTCCCGAGATGAGCTCGTAAGGTTATTATACTAAACCCGACCGGTGAACTTTATGTTCGGTATAATAAAAGGACGACTGGTACTAATCTCGGAAACCAAGAAGTCGGTGAATTAATTTGTCAGTAAATTGATAAACCGACGAGCGCTAGATCTTTAATGTGGGGAGATAGAATAAAATATAATGGCGCGATATAAAGTCATTTTCGAGCGGTAGTTCCATAATTGGTCCGTTAGTGGTACGACCGATTATGCATTTGACTAATCGACAAGGTAAATTAATTAATCCAAAAGGTTTAATTAATATTTAATCGACAAAGTGAAGTTAGAAATTAATTCTATTTTGAATTAATTAATTCTAAGGGTTCGATTAAATTAAATTAACAAAGTGGATTAAATAAATTAATTTAAATGGGTCGATTGGAGTTGATTAGTCGAGAAGACTTAGCGGTCAACGAAAGTCAAATTAAAAGGCCTAACTCGAGAGCCCATTAGGTCTCCAATTGAGCTCCTATAAATAGAATAACTTGAGACCAAAGAAAGCTAAGAAATCTTGCAAGACAAGTCTTGCCCATTTTAGAGTAAGAAAGTTCTAGAGAGAGAACTTCTTCTCTTTGAAGATCTCTTTCAAAAACGAACTAGATTTCTTGCTCTCGGATTGGATTCAACCCAAAGATCGAACCTTCAATTTGTTCTTCACAAAGCTTCACCGGATTCCTGCTCGGTTTTCACTGCACCACTGCTGCCGCGATTTGATCATTTAATTCCGGTCCAGCGTTGGTAGCTTCAGCCTCAAGTCTTGCGCGGTTGATTCGAGGATGGCCTGGGTTGATATCTTTCATTCGATGGGTGATCCTCAGGTCATTCTTGTCTAGATCTCGATGAGATTTCAGGTTGAAGACCGGCGGGAAATGGGCTGGGCAGCGGCGGTCTTCAAGCAGGAGGTGGAGCAGATTTTTAAGGGTTTTGTTTGATCAGTTTTTTGGGATTTTCTGAATTCGATTTGAAAGATTTCTTCGTGGGTTTTCGTGGGCTGAGCAAGTAAGCTTCGATAGATTATTGCCCAAATAATATTCGAAGTTTCTACGGAGTAATTAATTGGATTTCTATTGGAATCGCAACATAGATTGGATTTTTTTTCTTTAGGCAAGGGACTTCGCTACAAAAGGTAGAATCTTTAAATTCCGCTTTTATTAAAGATTTAATTTTTTGTGTCCCGATTAATAAATTAAATAAGTATAAGCCTAGATCCGTTCATGGGTAAACTAATTTGAGCCTGAGCTTGGTCGAAAGCTTCCGATTCTGGAATGCATTGCACGAAAATGAGGTTTTCGATTTAGCCCGGGCTTGTTCAGTTTTCCTTCAAATTGGTATCAGAGCGTTGGTTTCGGTCTTATACTTGTTTGATTTATTACACAGCTTTATTTTGGCATTATTATTTTTGTCAAAATGCATAAACGGGTGGTTATTGGTTTCCCGGCTATTATGGTAGAAATTTAATTTTCATTCATAAACCCCGGGACATGTCCGGGCTTGTTTTATTTTTGAATGGAAATTTCTGTAATAGTAATAACCACGAGCTGGAAGCCGTGTAGGATTAGAAAAATCTTATAGTAGGATTTGATCTAATCATGTCGTCTTTAAATTCCTAGAAAACGCCTTTGTATATAGGAATTTATGTACTATGACGAAGACGCTATTTTGGGTAACTTATATTCGCGGGTTTTGGTTTATCGTAATTTTGGGTGATTCCTAATTACGTTGTAAATCGAGAAAACCCGGGCGAATCGAGAGGAATCCAAATAACGAGTGAGAGCGACATGACGGGACGTGTCACCGAGGCGTCAAGGAATCAACGATAAAGAAGGCCATAATAGTCGAGAAATTTTATTTAATTTTAATTTCCCATATTTATGTCTTTTCGTTGATTGTGTGATTTTCGTTTTATTTTGCATGAATGAAAACCAAACCAAAATGTTTTTAAAAGGTAATGTGCAATTAACTAAGGTACATTATTCGTATATTAAAACTCCAAAGGTTTTATGGGTGCGAATATCCATAGTTAAGACATTGCATGTTAAAACGTAAAAATCCTCAAACTTAAAAATCTAAGTGGGAGCGGGTTGGTAAATATCCCCATGGTCTCCATTACGGGTTCATTGGTGATGTGGTTAAACTTGCGTGTTGGCTTAGACCCTCATCCCTATCGGATGAGTTTTCAACCACGGATATCACCGGAATGAATTTCTAAAGGGATGACTATAGTGAGTTTAATTGGAGAAAGTTGCGACACCCTCGCCATCCGAGGCGCATTAGTATCCTAAGTAACAAACTTAGAAGTCACGTAATGGCATACACTTAGTGTACCATTTTTAGTATCCCTCCCATCGAGGTTATGCCATTTTTTGGTGCGGATAAAATTATTGACTATTAATTTTATTGATCATAGGATCGTTGGTCAGATAATGAAATTAATGAACTTCGGTTCTTCTCGAACGAATGTGGGTTAGCGTAGACGTTCACCTATCGTGACATGCATTAATCTCGGTGTGAGAAATGTCAGTAGAAGATTATATTGGTTTTTAGAGGATTTTCAATATTTTCGAAAAAGTATACTGAAACTTGAATTGTTTATTTTCAGTTGATATGTCGTTCAACCCGCTAGCTATCATTCTGAACCAAAACAAACTCACCGGTCCAAACTATATTGATTGGAAACGTAACTTAGACATTGTCCTTACCGCTGAGGGTTACAAGTACGTGCTTACTGTGGAGTGCCCCCCTAAGCCCAGCGATGATGCCACCCCTGAGCAGCGAGAGCTATATACGAGGTGGTAGAAGGCTGATGAGATGACCAGGTGCTACATCTTGGCTTCTATGTCAAGTGTATTGCAGCACCAGCATCAGCAGATGACCTCAGCCTACGATATGATGCTCAACCTCAGGGAGATGTTTGGACATCAGGGCAGTGCAGCCAAGCAGTCAGCTATGAGGAAACTCATGAATGCTAGGATGGCTGAGGGCACTTCAGTAAGAGATCACGTGCTGGACATGATTGGTTGCATCAATGAGATCGAGGTATTGGGAGGTGACATTGATAGGGATACCCAGGTCGATATCATTCTCCAGAGCTTGCCTCCCAATTTTGAGCAGTTTCGATTGAACTATAATATAGGGAATCTCTCATATTCACTTTCCGAGCTCATGACTGCATTGGTGTCTGCTGAGAGCCTATTCGCAGGGAAGAAGCAAGCCTTGGCTACTGTTGGTCCCACAGGTTCCTCTGCTGGGCCCAAAGCCGGGAAGTAAAAGAGGAAGAGAGGCCAGAAAGCAGCCAATCATGGACCCAAGGCGGGCATTGCCAAGAAGCAGAAGCCGAAAGACAAATGCTTTAGATGTGGCAAAGCGGGACATTGGAAGAAGGACTGCCCAAAGCCTCGAGGTACGTGTAAATTTTCCCTAGTCACTGAGACGTGTTTAGCGGCGGTTCCCACAGATACTTGGTGTGTGGATTCAGGAGCCACTGATCATGTTTGTAATTCTTTGCAGGGGTTCCAAGTGACCCGACTGCTTAGAGAGGGAGAGTTGCAGGTCTACCTTGGGGATACTACCAGAGTTTCTGTTGCTATAGTGGGAGTTTTATGTCTTTATTTTTCAGACTCTACTTTATTGTTGAGAGATTGTCTTTATGTACCCAGTTTTTGCAAGAATTTACTTTCAGTTTCTAAACTTGTTTTGGATGGTTATAAGTGTGTTTTTTCTAATAGATCTATATTTATTAGAAAAGGCCAGAAACTTATATGTTCTGGTACATTGGTTGACAATTTGTTTTTAATTAAGACATACTCCCCAGTAATGCAAAACACAGAAACTAGTAACTCATCACCGAATCATAATAAGAGAAAATAGTCTTCCCCTTTGAATCAGACTTATCTTTGACACCTGAGACTAGGTCATATCAACCTTAGTAGGATTCAAAGGTTGGTCAAGAGTGGGTCTTTGGACTTACTAGATATTGACAGCTATTCAACCTGTGAGTTCTGCTTGGAGGGTAAAATGACCAAGAGGCCTTTCAAGGCAAAGGGGTATAGGGCCAAGGAGGTTTTAGAGTTGATTCATTCTGACGTGTGTGGGCCTATGTCAGTTCAGGCTAGAGGTGGTTATGAGTATTTCGTGACTTTCACGGACGATTACTCTAGATATGGATACATATACCTGATGCGCCACAAGTCTGAATGCTTTGGCAAGTTCAGAGAATTCAAGGCAGAGGTGGAGAACCATCTGGGTAAGAGTATCAAGGTGCAATCTGATCGCGGTGGCGAATATCTCTCTAGTGAATTTAGATCATATTTGTCAGAGGAGGGTATTCAGACCCAGTTGTCTGCACCTGGCACACCCCAGTAGAATGGTGTAGCAGAGAGGAGGAACACGACTCTTATGGAGATGGTTAGATCGATGATGAGTTACAGTGAGTTGCCTATCTCGTTTTGGGGTTACGCCTTGGAGACAGCATGTTTTATCCTCAACCTTGTGTCATCTAAGTCTGTGTCTTCGACCTTATCAGAGTTGTGGAATGGGCGGAAGCCTAGTCTGAGACATCTCAGAATATGGGGTTGTCCAGCACATGTACTCGAGGCAGATACAGGCAAGTTAGAGGCGAGATCCAAGGCTATGCTGTTTATAGGCTACCCCAAAGGAACAAGAGGTGGTTTATTTTATAGTCCTCAGGATCAGAAGGTGGTGATCAGCACCAATGCCAGATTTCTTGAGGAGGACTATATTTTATATCATAAGTCAAGCAGCAAGGTAGTATTGGAAGAGCTTAGAAGTCAGTCCACTATTCCAGATGCACACATACAGGAAGACACACCACAAGAGACTGCACACACTATCACAGATGATGCTCTTGCACAGGCTGCGTCGTCGTAGTGGGAGGGTTGTGAGATAGCCCGAGAGGTACATGGGTTTGGGTGAGTCTTCTAACTTTATCCCTGGTGCTCATGAACTGGACCCAGTTAACTACAATGAGGCTCTCTAGGATAAAGATGCAGATTCTTGGCAGAGAGCGATGATTGCTGAAATGGGTTCTATGGACTCAAATCAAGTCTGGGAGCTGGTAGACGTTCCTGATGGGTTTAGGCCTATTGGGTGCAAATGGGTTTACAAGCGAAAGAGAGGATCTGACGGGAGGGTTGAGACTTTCAAGGCTAGGCTTGTGGCTAAGGGGTATACTCAGAAAGAAGGGATCGATTATGAGGAGACTTTTTCCCCAGTAGCTATGCTTAAGTCAATCCGGATTCTATTGGCCATAGCTGCTCATATGGATTATGAGATTTGGTAGATGGACGTCAAGACAGCTTTCCTTAATGGAAGTCTTGAGAAGACTATCTTTATGCAGCAACCAGAGGGCTTCATTGTTAAGGGCCAAGAGCACAAGGTATGCAGGCTTAGGAGGTCCATTTATGGACTTAAGCAAGCATCCAGATCTTGGAAACCCGTTTTGATGAGATTATCCAGTCCTATGGATTCACTCAGTCTCCGAATGAGCAGTGTGTTTATCGTAGGCGTGATGGTGATATGGTGGTGTTCATCGTACTTTACGTAGATGACATTCTTCTTATTGGCAACAGTAAGAAGGTGTTGTCAGACATAAAGGCATGGTTGTCCAGGTAATTCGATATGAAGGATTTGGGAGAGGCTGGACATATCCTTGGGATCAAGATTATTCGAGGTCGTAGGAGACGTTCTCTGACTCTCTCTCAGGCATCCTACATAGACACGATTCTGGCCCGTTTTAACATGCAGAACTCCAAGAAGGGTTCACTACCTTTCAGGCATGGAGTGCATTTGTCTAAGGGGCAGTGTCCTAAGACTGCTGAGGAGATAGATACCATGAAGGCGGTACCCTATGCTTCTGCAGTGGGTAGCCTCATGTATGCTATGTTGTGCATGAGGCCTGATATTTACTTTGCCGTTGGCATGGTTAGCAAATATCAGAGTAACCCTGGGAAGGCTCACTGGGAGGTAGTAAAATGCATTCTCAAGTACTTGCGCAGGACGAGAGATTATGTCCTAGTTTATAGAGCCATGAGCTTGTACCATTGGGTTACACAGATTCGGACTTTCAAGGTGATTTGGACAAGAGTAAGTCTACCTCTGGTTTTGTGTTTACTCTAGGAAGTGGAGCCATAGTATGGAAGAGTGTCAAGCAGAAATACGTGGCGGACTCTACCATGGAGGCCGAGTACGTTGCCGCTTCAGAGGCAGCGAAAGAGGCTATATGGCTCAGGAGCTTCCTGATGGACTTAGATGTGGTTCCTGAGTTGCCTAGATCTATCACAGTTTATTGTGATAACAATGGTGCAGTTGCTAACTCAAGGGAACCACGAGCCCATAAGGCGAGTAAACACATAGAGTGCAAGTACCACCTGATACGAGAGATCGTAAAGAGGGGAGACGTAATCGTGGCCAAGATAGCTTCAGATGACAACCTTGCAGATCCTTTCACCAAGCCATTGACCCCAAAGGTCTTTGAGAGACATATGGAGGGCATGGGAGTCAGATTCTTGAGAGAGCCATATGAGTGAGCTTAAAGGAGTTCTCGAGATTTCATTATGACAGCAGTGTAATAGCGGGTTGGACAGTTTTTGTACTTCTTAGCATAGCTTTGAGTATTAGTGGGAGATTGTTAGTTTTGAATACAGAAAAGCTATGGCTTGTATCAAAAACTAATATCCACAGTTGACATATCATTTTGTTTCGGTATAAATTTGTTCCTTTATATCATAGAACTAGATAACGGGGTGTGGACAGACACAGTAGATACCGTTATTGGTTAAAGTATTGATATATAAAAAGTATGCTCGTAACCGAGATAGTCTGAACATACTATCGGTATAGGTTATTGTGTGGTTTGGAAATTAGTTTATCTAAACTAGTTTAAATCACACATATATGCCCGGGGTATATTGAGCACGACCAGTTTGGATAGAATTGACTTATACTGATCGGCGTAGTCAATTCGGTCCTAGTATTCCATCTCTCAATCCCTAGATTGGGACAGGCGTGAGAGTTGGATATCGTATGCTTTAATTTGCCAAAGAGTGCGGTCAATTGAGGCCAATACCTCGGTAGGTTGGGTATGCGGTGTTTAGCTTCTTACGTGTCGTTGCTAGTCGGAGGAATCCACGTACCGGTTCGCCGGGTTGATGGTGCTCCCGAGATGAGCTCGTAAGGTTATTATACTAAACCCGGCCGGTGAACTTTATGTTCGGTATAATAAAAGGACGACTGGTACTAATCTTGGAAACCAAGAAGTCGGTGAATTAATTTTTCAGTAAATTGATAAACCGACGAGCGCTAGATCTTTAATGTGGGGAGATAGAATAAAATATAATGGCGCGATATAAAGTCATTTTCGAGTGGTAGTTCTATAATTGGTCCGTTAGTGGTACGACCGATTATGCATTTGACTAATCGACAAGGTAAATTAATTAATCCAAAAGGTTTAATTAATATTTAATAGACAAAGTGAATTTAGAAATTAATTCTATTTTGAATTAATTAATTCTAAGGGTTCGATTAAATTAAATTAACAAAGTGGATTAAATAAATTAATTTAAATGGGTCGATTGGAGTTGATTAGTCAGGAAGACTTAGCGGTCAACGAAAGTCAAATTAAAAGGCCTAACTCGAGAGCCCATTAGGTCTCCAATTGAGCTCCTATAAATAGAATAACTTGAGACCAAAGAAAGCTAATAAATCTTGCAAGACAAGTCTTACCCATTTTAGAGTAAGAAAGTTCTAGAGAGAGAACTTCTTCTCTTTGAAGATCTCTTTCAAAAACGAACTAGATTTCTTGTTCTCGGATTGGATTCAACCCAAAGATCGAACCTTCAATTTGTTCATCAAAAAGCTTCACCGGATTCCTGCTCGGTTTTCACTGCGCCGCTGCTGCCGCAATTTGATCATTTAATTTCGGTCCAGCGTTGGTAGCTTCAGCCTCAAGTCTTGCGCGGATGATTCGAGGATGGCCTGGGTTGATCTCTTTCATTCGATGGGTGATCCTCAGGTCATTCTTGTCTAGATCCCGGTGAGATTTTAGGTTGAAGACGACGGGAAATGGGCTGGGAAGCGGCGGTCTTCAAGCAGGAAGTGGAGCAGATTTTTAAGGGTTTTGTTTGATCAGTTTTTTGGGGTTTTCTGAATTCGATTTGAAAGATTTCTTCGTGGGTTTTCGTGGGCTGAGCAAGTAAGATTCGATAGATTATTGCCCACGCAATATTCGAAGTTTCTACGGAGTAATCAATTGGATTTCTATTGGAATCACAACAAAGATTGGATTTTTTTTCTTTAGGCAAGGGACTTCGCTACAAAAGGTAGAATCTTTAAATTCCACTTTTATTAAAGATTTAATTTTTTGTGTCCCGATTAATAAATTAAATAAGTATAAGCCTAGATCCGTTCATGGGTAAACTAATTTGAGCCTGAGCTTGGTCGAAAGCTTCCGATTCTGGAATGCATTGCACGAAAGTGAGATTTTCGATTTAGCCCAGGCTTGTTCAGTTTTCCTTCACTGAAGCCCAAATAAAAGGAGTCAATTGGACCTTTATAGAGAAGGGAAAATGTGCACTAACCCTCTCCCTAAGCCCAATTGAGACCCCTAAATCTCTTCCTATTAGGTTTATGTTTTATGTCATATAGTTCAAGAAGGTTTTAGAAATAGATCTTATTTGTAATAGGATTAACTGAGTTTTTTTTTCTAGAATAGGACTTTGTTTTGCTTTGCAATAGCCTCAATATGACTAAAATTATAAGGTCCAATTGGAGTTAGAATATGATTTTATTTTTTCAATATCTCTTTTCCCTAGGATTTGAGATTACATATTTAGAACATGAAAATTAGCTTATATAAGGCCACATAACCCACAAAATTATGTAGCCTGTAGATTACATATATTGATTCGTGTATTTTGGCTCAGTGTAGCAACACCACCCCTTCCCCCCAAAATAAATTTTGTTTATTTGGTTTATAGTTTTAGGTTGAACTATCAAGCCTGTACTCTTGCAAGAGTAATAACTAATCACAAGCCATTTCATCCATCTCTCCTAACCCCTTTCACGTGAGGAGAATGAAAATAAACACATGCCCTTTTTGGTTTTGAGTGTTTCCGCCATTAAAATCCATAGTTTGTAGATAACTGAGAAAATAGTTAGAAAGATCAGGCAGCCCTTTGATTTCTCCCTCGAATGTAGATCAAATCGACAGCATCGCTACCATTGGTAAACTGCGTTCCTTGAAGGAGTCACATCAGGTTAAGTGACACTTATGATCTGCAACCAATGGAGATCTCCTAAAAATCAAGGGTCTCCTCATACTATACGGAAGAACACCCGTATACGATTGTGATTGCTAGTTCTGAATATGTGTAAGGGTAATACATCCTGGAGGTTTGGTGTGATGTGAACATCAAGATAGAAGAACCTCCATCAGAAGAAAAACCAGCACGAGAAGCCAGTTCTTCCTCAACTCCAGAGCATCATGCGCATCCCCTCAGGGAGGACTAATTCGCATTTCAAATAGCTCAGCGAAGCCCTATGTGGATCCAAATCTCTTCAGGAGAGATACACAAGCTGATATGGTCCAGTAACAAGAGCTAGAGCAAAAAAGGCTTCTTCAACAAGCCCAGCTTCAAAGTTGCTGATCGAGTCCAAGGCCCAACAGGCCCAAGCTACCAACAACGAGACCCAAGCCTATTAACGTCACGAGATTGATTGAGAATAGACTTGTAGAGTTAACATAGATGAGAAATAAAACCCACAATAAAGGGTGAAGATTGGGTTGAAGAGTTAAAGGCCTATAAGTGAAGGAACTCCTTAATCCCATTTGAGACCCTTAAGTCTCTTCCTAGTAGGATTGTTATATTGATTCCATAGTTCTATAAGGTTTTGTAAGTTTATCCTAATTCTAATAGGATAGATGGATTTTTTCCTTCTATAGTAGGATTTTATTTTAAGCTGTATTACTACTCTATTTGGTTCAAAAATCACTAACCATTAGATTTAGAATAGGATTTGTTTTCTTAGTCTTCAAGTCACTAGGATTTGAGATTACTTTTTAGAAAAGGAAGACAACTCTCGTAAAGCTTATAAATAGGCCCCCTTATTTAGGAAATATACATGCGTGGTTGATTGAAATTTCATGTGAAACACGTTGAGTTTAGAGTGATTTGCGAGATCGTGCATCTGTCCTTGCGAGGAAGCCACAATGTTGGTTTTAATAGTTTAGGTTGAACTATTAAGCCTTGTCCTAAGTGACTAAATTAATCACAAACCATCCTCCATCATCTTAACATAATTTGGCATAAGGAGGGCTAAAGAATAGTGTGTGTTCTTTGAGTTAAGTGTTTCTGCCACTTAATTCAACCTTATAGATAGTGTGAGACAATAGTTAGAAAGCTCCGATAGTTTTGCTATGATCGGTAACTTGTTCCTGAATGAGGAGGTTTTCTGTTAGAGTGATATCACAGCAAAGGTCGTATCTTTCTATTCTACTATATTTGTGTCAGTTTTTGTTTTTGTCATTGGTTAGAAAATTTGTTCAATTTTTCTATCCAAATATCTTAGAGTCTTTTTCAAAATTAGTGTCCACGATTTCACAGGTTTTTTATGTCCATTGGTTGAAAATCAATCTAATTTTCAAACAAAATATCTGTGTCAAAGTCAGTGCTTGAGACCCTTTTAGGGACTGAAGCGTTTGTTCATTTTTTATTCTTTTACTTGATTTTTGTTTTATGTCAGTCTAGAAGTGTTCCTCTAGGGAAAACTTGTGTCAGTGAAAAATTCTAGTGGTAGAAAACGTATTTTTACTAAGCATCTTTTAGGGATTTTCACTCCTCTAATGGAATAGAGGCGGGTAAATGGCTGAATTAATTTCCATATTTGCACTTTGATTTGCATAATCTTGATTATGGTCACATTTTGCTTGATTTATTTTGAGTAACATGTCCATTTTCCATCTATCGGAGAATTAGTGGTTAACCTTGTTATGGATGTTAATTTATTTATCTTGTACTTGGGTTTTCATTTTGTATTGTGATAGGTGGTGTGTTATGTGGTTCGTTGCTAGTTAACCCGATGAGTAAGAGGGTGGGTGCGACTCTATTTGGCACCATTATCACCAGACGGTCCAGTCGTGCCATTAAGGGGGTAGTATAGAGGCTAAGATGAATTCTATTAGTATAATCTTTATTGATATGAGCTTAGAACCTGCCATCTTAGAAGAAATATGTTCCTGGTGTGTGGGTGGTCGTGGTAATGGCGTCGAGTCCAAAAAGGAGTAACTGTGTTAGGCCAAATATAATAGGAGTGAGAACAAGGACTCCATGGAAAGGTGATTGAATTCCATAGAGTAAGTGACACGGGTGTTGCGAAAAGGTCGATCTGCATCAAATAGATAGTGCCTCGAGGTCAATCCTAGTGGTTAGGTGTATAAAACTGTAACTAGATTCATACAAAATCACAATCGAACCCTTTAGCTCCATGAGGAAGTGGAAATCCAGCCTTTTATTTTGTTTTTGTGTGTTTATTTACATTGCTCTGTTATGAAACCAACATCAACTGATATAATTTACTGATTTCTTTACTTATCTGTTTTTATTGTTTTTCTAACTAGCGTTCAATAAAGTCTTCTTCGTTCCCGGAGAGATCAATACTTTTTACTGCATTTTTAGTAGTTTTAAGTAGTTTTATAAATTTTAATTATGTGTGGTACACGACAATAAATCCGCACCAATCACCATCAAATATAGGCATCATATCTCAAGCCTTGAGAGAAATTTCTTAAAATATGCCTATTTTTGAAGAAATAGAGTGCATTGTGCCTATTTGAGAATTCATTTCACAAATACGAACTCTGAATTTTTTTAAAAAAAATTAAAAACAAGTCCGCATCTATTTTTTTATAGTATAATAAAAAATTATAAATTTTAT
The DNA here is from genome assembly GCA_030378225.1 of Knoxia roxburghii. Taxonomy (NCBI): domain Eukaryota; kingdom Viridiplantae; phylum Streptophyta; class Magnoliopsida; order Gentianales; family Rubiaceae; genus Knoxia; species Knoxia roxburghii. Next base: position 32,954,334 of record CM059420.1, on the reverse strand, counting down.
TTAATTTATTACTAAATTAATTTATACATTTATGTAAAATATTTTTTTATTTTCTCATGTTTATTTTGTTAAAAATAATGTTCTCTTAATTTTTTTGGAGCATTAATATTTTTATGATTAATTTAATTTATTTCTAATAATGAAATTTTATAATTTATTTTTTAAAAGCAAATAGTCTGAAACAGGAATTTTATTCTAACCAGTTATTTTAATTTCCTAATGAATATAGGAAAAGGAAAGCAGATTATTAAAAATAGTCTGAAACAGGAATTTGATATCCCTGAAAATCTAGAAGATCTTAATAGGTGGACAATTCCCAGAATTGATGTTAAAACTGTCTATCAGTTAGGAACCTTTGAAAAATTAGGTTTCAAACAGATTATAAAAACAACCGAAGAATCAGTTTCTTTAGATAATGAAGAAATTGAAATTAAATTAATCCAATCTGATGATATTAATAGATATACTGATTTATATAGATTCATACATATTGGGTTAGTACAAATTGCTTTTAAACCATTAACCTTAGAAGGTTTACCTGAAAGTTTTATAGCATGTTTAAGAGATGCTAGAAATTTAAATTGGAAACAATCTTTAATGGGTATTATACAATCGAGTTTAGCTCATGGCCCTGTTTATTTTAATGTATATCCGAATTTATCTTTATCATTAAGTGATGATAATATATTAAATGCTTTAACATTAAATGTTAAAACTCATGGATATAATTATATGCCTGGTTCTGAATTAATTTGTGTATGTTATAGAATTTATTATAAACCTTTAAAAACATTGAATCCTAATTGCAGATTAATGGATAAAAAGATAGATGAAACAATACTTATAGAAACTAATTTTAATAAATCTAAAATTATAAAAAGAAGAACTATTAAATGGAATGAAATACCTATTCCAGAGCAGTGGACAATAGAAAAGGTTAGTAATAAACAGCCTCAAATTAATAGTCACATAGATTATATTGAACAAACTCCTGAAGGAAAGATTAAAATAAAAATGCAAAATAATTCATTTTTGTTGGATAATAAATCTAAATTATCTCGATCATATTCTTCTCATTTTATATCACCACTAGATAGCAAAGATGATATATCTGTGGCACCTAGATATTCTGTTTCACAGCCTTATAGAGTTTCTACCTCTCAGGTTAGTGATGATACTGATAATTATGTTGACAGATTAGTTAAAAATAAACATAATATTGTTAAAGGTATTTATAATACAGATAAGGACGAAGAAATAACTGAGTCTGAAATGGCTTTTCCCATATGAAGAAAATTAATTTTAGTCCTGGATCTTTAGCCAGAAATCAGGTTAAAGAAGAATTTAATAATGATAGATGGAAATCATTTAGAACGTGGTTTTTCCACACTTTCACATTAAATGAACAGAAAGATATTTCTGATCAGTTTTATGCATTTCTATCACAGCATAATATTTTATTTCCTTTTGTTCCATGGTTTATTTCTAATTATATTGAACCATGTATATGTGTTTTAGAAAGAGATTATAAACTTCTGAATGGTAATACTTTAAGAGAAATATTTCCTCCTCAACAACCTTTTAAATTAGAAAAGGAAAATCATATATTAAATTTCTCTGCTTTTGTTAAATTATTTGAAAATGATACATTGGTAATTACTGTTAAACAGATGAATAAAATTATAGAACAGAATAATTATACCAACATTTATTTAAATGTTTTAGGCGAACAGATTATATCTTTACATCATAGACTAGATTACATCATAAATAGATTACAAAAGTCATCTGTCGAGGAATCATCTTCTAAAGAACAGGTTATAACGGCCCCAACACTTCAACCACCTCCTGAAATAAAAGATTTTAAGTTAAAATCTATGTCTGGATTAGAAAAATTACTTGATGAAAAATTTAAAGGTTTAAAAATTAATACATTAGAAGAAGAATTAGACGAATTTGAGAAACAACTTAAAGATCCATCTCATAATAATAAAGATGAAATAAATAAGATAGGAAAATTTGCTGATAGACCAGCCCAGAGACTTTATTACTATAATAGACCTTCTCCTATGGATATTTTACATGAAGAACAAGAATATGTACTTAATAATAGTTACAATGGAAAATGCATATATGAATGGAATATCGATGGTTATACTGAAAAACAGATTTATAATCAAGCACATAGAATGCTCATGTATAGTAGCATTTGTAAAACCAATGGTAATACTGACGTAGGTATAGCTAAAATGATAGTTTCAGGATTTACAGGACAACTAAAAGGTTGGTGGGATAATTATTTAACTCCACAAAATAAAAATGAAATTTTTACAACAGTAAAAATGGAAGAATCCACTTCCCAACCTACTGAAAATGCGGTCTATACCCTCATAGTAACTATCTTAGAACACTTTACGGGTAGAATTTCTGATAATAGTGAAAATATTCGCACCTTATTACAAAATCTGCGATGTAAAACATTATCAGATTTTAGGTGGTATAAAGATGCTTTTCTTAATAGAGTTATGAAATTAAATGATAGTAATAGTAATCATTGGAAGTCTAAGTTTATAGATGGACTACCTCATTTATTTGCGGAAAGAATTAAAAAAGTTTTAAGGAAAGATAGGATGAATATACCCTATGAAATTTATACTTATGGAAAATTAATAGGAATCTGTATACAGGAAGGATTAGCCTTATGTAATGAAATTAAATTAAATCAACAAATTAAAAGTCAACGACTCAATGAAAGACGTCAATTAGGACAGTTTTGTAGTCAATTTGGCATGAATATACCATCCAAAGAAAAGATTAAAACATTGGATAAGGATTATAAAAGATATTCTTGATCTAAATATAAAAAAAGAAAATATTCTCCAGATAAAAAATATAAAAAGGACTCTAGGAAACTAGAAAGACGTAATAAGAAAAATATGGATAATATTACATGTTATAAGTGTAAACAAAAAGGACATTTTGCTAATAAATGTAAAATGAAAAAGAAAATTCATAGTCTTGAGATAGATGAGAAACTTAAAGAAGAATTACTTCAGATAGTAACTACTGATTCTGAGTATGAGTCAGAAATATCTGACAATGAAGAAAATATGAAAAGTTCAGAAGATGAACAGGAATGTCATTGTAATACTCTAGAGCAAAAAGATACTAATAGTGACGATGATGAATATTATAAAATTTTGTCACAATTTCAAGATATAGATTTGGATGTTAATGTATTAACTAATAATCATATCTTAGAATTCTTAAAATCTATAAAAGATCAAGAATTAAGATCTAGAATAATAGAACAAATGGATGATATTCCAGAACCTAGTCAGACTACTAGTCTCAATAATAATAAATTAGAAGAAAATCAGAATCCCTATACCATGTCTGAAGTATATAAAATCTTAAAACAGAAACATAGTCATACAGAAAGGTTTCCTACGACAATAGAAGATTTAGGAACAGAGATTAAGAATCTTAAAAATGAGATTAAAATATTAAAAAAGGTTAATGAAAATTTAGATGAGAGAGTTTCTTATTTAGAAAAGAAAGATCACATTAAATTAGATTATGATAAGTTACTAGAAGATACAGGAAATGAAAATTTCTTAGGATCATTAAATTTGATCACTTCTTTTAAATTTCATGTTAAGATCAAATTATTAATTGATCACTCTTTTAATATTGAATTAATAGCTCTTTTTGATAGTGGAGCAGATGTTAGTGTTATACAAGAAGGAATAATTCCTACTAGATATTTTGAAAAATCTACACATATCGTAAGACATGCAGGAGGGAAAGCCTTAGATATCAATTATAAATTATCTAATGGTTATATTTGTAATAATAAGGTTTGTATTCCAGAAAGTTTTCTAATAGCAAAAAATATTACTAGTCAAATGATATTAGGAACTTCTTTTATAAAAAAGATATTTCCCATCACACATATCAATACTGATAAGATTATAGGCACTTATGATAAGAAAAATGTAAGTTTTCAATTTATAACTGAACCTAATACCAGATTTATAAATGAATTAAAAGATCTAATTAATAGAAAAAATACTCAAATTAATTTTTTAAAATTTGAAATTAACTCTTTTTCTATTGAAGACACTTTGCAGAATAATCTTAAATTAAAAGAAAAAATAAAAAGTGTTTATAATACATTTTCTAATGAAATTTGTAATGAACATCCTAATGCTTTTTGGGATAGAAAGAAACACATTGTAAGTTTACCTTACGAAGATGATTTTAATGAAAGGACTATGATAAAAACTAAGGCCAGACCATGTCAAATGAACTCTGAATATTTAGAGTTATGTAAAAAAGAAATAAGTATGTTATTAGAAAAAGGATTAATAAAACAGTCCGAATCACCTTGGTCATGTACGGGATTTTATGTTAATAAACATAGTGAAATAGAAAGAGGAAGACCTAGATTGGTTATCAATTATAAGCCTCTTAATAAAGTTTTAAAATGGATAAGACATCCTATTCCTAATAAAAAGGATTTATTAGATAGGTTATATGATGCATTAATATTTTCTAAGTTTGATTTAAAATCAGGTTATTGGCAGATTCAAATAAAGGAATCAGATCAATATAAAACAGCTTTTAATGTTCCAATAGGCCATTATGAATGGAAAGTAATGCCTTTTGGACTAAAAAATGCACCGTCTGAATTTCAGCATATTATGAATGATGTTTTTATTCCTTATAGTAATTTTATTATTGTTTATATTGATGATATCTTAGTATTTTCTAAAGATATTCAATCACATTTTTATCATTTAGATATATTTAAGAAGATTATAAAGACTAATGGATTTGTTATATCACAGTCCAAAATGGTTTTATTTCAGACTAATATTAGATTTTTAGGTCATAATATTGAAAAAGGAAAAATAATTCCTATCGATAGAAGTATTGATTTTGCTACTAAATTTCCTGATGAAATAAAGGATAAAACTCAATTGCAAAGATTTTTAGGAAGTTTGAATTATATTCTACCTTATTATAAAAATCTCGCATATGATACAGCTATTTTATATGATAGACTAAAAGATAAACCTAAGCCTTGGACAGCAGAACATACTAAGACAGTACAGAAAATTAAAGAAACAGTTAAATCTTTGCTATGTCTTATATTAGCTAATCCAAATTGGGTTAAAATTGTTGAAACAGATGCCTCTGATATAGGATATGGAGGAATATTAAAACAAATATGTCCTGATGATAAGACAGAAAAATTAGTTAGATATCATTCAGGAAAATGGACTAATAGTCAAAAAAATTATGCCACAGTAGCTAAAGAAGTACTAGCTATATTAAAATGTGTTTTAAAATTTCAAGATGATTTATATAATCAGCGATTTATAATTAGAACTGATTGCCAAGCTGCAAAATATATGTTTAATAAAGATTTTAAACATGATGTGTCTAAGCAAATGTATGCTAGATGGCAAGCTAATTTAGCTCCCTTTGATTTTGATATTGTTTATAAGAAAGGGAAAGATAATAGTCTTCCTGATTTTCTCTCTCGTGAATTTATACAGGATGATACCCAGGGACTCTTATAGAGGAAGAGGTGGCAGAGGAGGTTATCCTTCTCTTGCTGCTGGTTCTCGTGGCAGAAGAAGAGGGAGACATATGCTCTCTCAGAATTATAATACAACTCTATATGCGGATAATATTGCCGACCTCTCTACTAATCCTACGGATCTTATAAAGAATCCAAATTTATTTCATAAGTTTCAAAAGTTTTTGGAACAAGAAAAAACAGAATCCTCTTCTTCTTCTGAAACTCCTTCATATGTGGAGACAGTTCTTAAAGAAGACTCTATTACTAATTATAAACCTCATCCTCATAAAGAAATTTTATTTCTTATAGAGGAAAAGGATTTACAGTGGGGCAAAGATCCTTGGCTCATCATTAATAGGTACTTGGATACTGGCTCAAAGTCAAGTGGTATTTATGTTCATGCTCATGGTGCTTATAAGCCTAGAATGTACTATGAAACCACTTTGAGGGTTTCTGAAGCATGTGAAATTAAACATTTCTATCCTAATCAGGGTAGTCAAATTTATAATTTTAGCAAAATCATAATCAAAAAGATTATTTCTCCAGAGGAATGGGGACTTTCTACTTTGAAGGATAAGGAATTCATAGTTCCTGAAAACCGGGTTACTTATAAATATAATTATTGGGATTATATTGAGGCTCATAACCAAGTTTTCTTATATGAAAACCCCAATAAGAAACATTCATGGTTTATTAAAGTATGTGGAAACATTTATAATGATCCCATACCCAATTGGTTTATCCAATGGTGGTATAGATTTGGTGCTTATAAATCTATTCTTCCTGAAAAATTCCTTTCCTCATATGGAAATTGGATAAAAGTTTCTCCCAAGATATCAGCATTGGTGGCATCTAATAGATGTACTGAAGAAATTGCTAATATGTGGTTCTTTATAGAATTCTCTATCCCCTGGATATGGAAATGGACTCCAGAGATCAGTTATACTGATACCAAATTACCATGTATAATGCAAACTGCTTCTATTCAGTTTTGGGCTCATTTGAATAAAGTTGATCCCACTACTAATGACTTATATGGCCATAAAGTTTTAATGACAATCCAGGAAAAAGTGACGCATTATATGCAGCATCAAGATACTCAAAGTCAGGAAATTGATCCCTTCCAGCATATTGCTATGAAGATAAAACTACAACAAGAAAATGTGTCTCAACAAGATCTGATTAAAGCTTATATGGTGGAGCTTAAAAAACATTTGAAAAATCATAATCCTACTGATACTAAATCAGATATTTCTATGGCCTCTTCTATCAAATCTCAAGATGATATGGATGAATTTGCTCAAGACCCTAATGATATGGAAGAACTTGATGAAGAATTCATAAATGAACAATTACAAGAGTTGATAGCCGGACTCCACAAAGAAGAAAAAGACAAAGACAAGGGGAAAAGCAAAATAATTTGAAGTAGACATAAAGCAGCCGTCAAAGAGGACTTCAAGACTCAAAGTTTTGCTTTTATGATGTAAGCAGTGACATAATAGGGATGCCTATGTAAGCAATGACCTCATAGGAGAATAATGTATGGACTTGAAAAAATAGATTTAAAGTCCGTAATAGTTAGAATTCAATTAGTATAAATAGCCTACTAGTTTTTGGTTTTCAGCAGACTTCTTCTGCTCTTTCTTTTCTCTTTCCTCTTTCTTGTAACCAACTCTCTTTGTATTTTCTTTGTTTTAATATATTACTCCAGCGGAGGTTTTCAGAAGCAACAGTCTTATTATTATTAGCAGCTTTTTGGGATTTCTTATATATTTCTTATTTTGGTATCATCGTACAAGTAAGTTTGTATTTATTTTCTATTTAAGATGCAAGGCTAAAAGCCTTATGGTTAGAATAAAAGCTGAGTAATTATGTAAATTCATACTTTAGATCCTTGTTATTGAGAAATTCTCAGTATGATAATATAGAATTAAAGAATGGGTTAGAATTATTAGACAGGTTATAAATTTAGAGAAGAAGGGTGTTGCCATTAGCCGTTATTGTTTAGGCGTAAGGCGTAGAGCCCGGATTGCTTTGATAAATTTGTAGTTCTGTCTGACTAATTCTGTAACATCCTATGCTTCTTTGCTTCTTTAATCATCATGCTGAGGGTCTCTCTGTAATTTATAATAAATTCTATAACATACACAAATTAATTCAGAACCAGGCATATAATTATATCAATGAGTTTTAACATTTAATGTTAAAGCATTTAATATATTATCATCACTTAATGATAAAGATAAATTCGGATATACATTAAAATAAACAGGGCCATGAGCTAAACTCGATTGTATAATACCCATTAAAGATTGTTTCCAATTTAAATTTCTAGCATCTCTTAAACATGCTATAAAACTTTCAGGTAAACCTTCTAAGGTTAATGGTTTAAAAGCAATTTGTACTAACCCAATATGTATGAATCTATATAAATCAGTATATCTATTAATATCATCAGATTGGATTAATTTAATTTCAATTTCTTCATTATCTAAAGAAACTGATTCTTCGGTTGTTTTTATAATCTGTTTGAAACCTAATTTTTCAAAGGTTCCTAACTGATAGACAGTTTTAACATCAATTCTGGGAATTGTCCACCTATTAAGATCTTTTAGATTTTCAGGGATATCAAATTCCTGTTTCAGACTATTTTTAATAATCTGCTTTCCTTTTCCTATATTCATTAGGAAATTAAAATAACTGGTTAGAATAAAAGTAAGTAAATTCATAAATCCAGGCTCTGATACCAAATTACAGAGAGACCCTCAGCATGATGATTAAAGAAGCAAAGAAGCATAGGATATTACAGAATTAGTCAGACAGAACTACAAATTTATCAAAGCAATCCGGGCTCTACGCCTTACGCCTAAACAATAACGGCTAATGGCAACACCCTTCTTCTCTAAATTTATAACCTATCTAATAATTCTAACCCATTCTTTAATTCTATATTATCATACTGAGAATTTCTCAATAACAAGGATCTAAAGTATGAATTTACATAATTACTCAGCTTTTATTCTAACCATAAGGCTTTTAGCCTTGCATCTTAAATAGAAAATAAATACAAACTTACTTGTACGATGATACCAAAATAAGAAATATATAAGAAATCCCAAAAAGCTGCTAATAATAATAAGACTGTTGCTTCTGAAAACCTCCGCTGGAGTAATATATTAAAACAAAGAAAATAAAAAGAGAGTTGGTTACAAGAGAGAGGAAAGAGAAAAGAAAGAGCAGAAGAAGTCTGCTGAAAACCAAAAACTAGTAGGCTATTTATACTAATTGAATTCTAACTATTACGGACTTTAAATCTATTTTTTCAAGTCCATACATTATTCTCCTATGAGGTCATTGCTTACATAGGCATCCCTATTATGTCACTGCTTACATCATAAAAGCAAAACTTTGAGTCTTGAAGTCCTCTTTGACGGCTGCTTTATGAAGTCCTCTTTGACGGCTGCTTTATGTCTACTTCAAATTATTTTGCTTTTCCCCTTGTCTTTGTCTTTTTCTTCTTTGTGGAGTCCGGCTATCAACTCTTGTAATTGTTCATTTATGAATTCTTCATCAAGTTCTTCCATATCATTAGGGTCTTGAGCAAATTCATCCATATCATCTTGAGATTTGCTAGAAGAGGCCATAGAAATATCTGATTTAGTATCAGTAGGATTATGATTTTTCAAATGTTTTTTAAGCTCCACCATATAAGCTTTAATCAGATCTTGTTGAGACACATTTTCTTGTTGTAGCTTTATCTTCATAGCAATATGCTGGAAGGGATCAATTTCCTGACTTTGAGTATCTTGATGTTGCATATAATGCGTCACTTTTTCCTGGATTGTCATTAAAACTTCATGGCCATATAAGTAATTAGTAGTGGGATCAACTTTATTCAAATGAGCCCAAAACTGAATAGAAGCAGTTTGCATTATACATGGTAATTTGGTATCAGTATAACTGATCTCTGGAGTCCATTTCCATATCCAGGGGATAGAGAATTCTATAAAGAACCACATATTAGCAATTTCTTCAGTACATCTATTAGATGCCACCAATGCTGATATCTTGGGAGAAACTTTTATCCAATTTCCATATGAGGAAAGGAATTTTTCAGGAAGAATAGATTTATAAGCACCAAATCTATACCACCATTGGATAAACCAATTGGGTATGGGATCATTATAAATGTTTCCACATACTTTAATAAACCATGAATGTTTCTTATTGGGGTTTTCATATAAGAAAACTTGGTTATGAGCCTCAATATAATCCCAATAATTATATTTATAAGTAACCCGGTTTTCAGGAACTATGAATTCCTTATCCTTCAAAGTAGAAAGTCCCCATTCCTCTGGAGAAATAATCTTTTTGATTATGATTTTGCTAAAATTATAAATTTGACTACCCTGATTAGGATAGAAATGTTTAATTTCACATGCACCAGAAACCCTCAAAATGGTTTCATAGTACATTCTAGGCTTATAAGCACCATGAGCATGAACATAAATACCACTTGACTTTGAGCCAGTATCCAAGTACCTATTAATGATGAGCCAAGGATCTTTGCCCCACTGTAAATCCTTTTCCTCTATAAGAAATAAAATTTCTTTATGAGGATGAGGTTTATAATTAGTAATAGAGTCTTCTTTAAGAACTGTCTCCACATATAAAGGAGTTTCAGAAGAAGAAGAGGATTCTGTTTTTTCTTGTTCCAAAAACTTTTGAAACTTATGAAATAAATTTGGATTCTTTATAAGATCCGTAGGATTAGTAGAGAGGTCGGCAATATTATCCGCATATAGAGTTGTATTATAATTCTGAGAGAGCATATGTCTCCCTCTTCCTCTGCCACGAGAACCAGCAGCAAGAGAAGGATAACCTCCTCTGCCACCTCTTCCTCTATAAGAGTCCCTGGGTATCATCCTGTATAAATTCACGAGAGAGAAAATCAGGAAGACTATTATCTTTCCCTTTGTTATAAACAATATCAAAATCAAAGGGAGCTAAATTAGCTTGCCATCTAGCATACATTTGCTTAGACACATCATGTTTAAAATCTTTATTAAACATATATTTTGCAGCTTGGCAATCAGTTCTGATTATAAATCGCTGATTATTAAAATCATCTTGAAATTTTAAAACACATTTTAATATAGCTAGTACTTCTTTAGCTACTGTGGCATAATTTTTTTGACTATTAGTCCATTTTCCTGAATGATATCTAACTAATTTTTCTGTCTTATCATCAGGACATATTTGTTTTAATATTCCTCCATATCCTATATCAGAGGCATCTGTTTCAACAATTTTAACCCAATTTGGATTAGCTAATATAAGACATGGCAAAGATTTAACTGTTTCTTTAATTTTCTGTACTGTCTTAGTATGTTCTGCTGTCCAAGGCTTAGGTTTATCTTTTAGTCTATCATATAAAATAGCTGTATCATATGCGAGATTTTTATAATAAGGTAGAATATAATTCAAACTTCCTAAAAATCTTTGCAATTGAGTTTTATCCTTTATTTCATCAGGAAATTTAGTAGCAAAATCAATACTTCTATCGATAGGAATTATTTTTCCTTTTTCAATATTATGACCTAAAAATCTAATATTAGTCTGAAATAAAACCATTTTGGACTGTGATATAACAAATCCATTAGTCTTTATAATCTTCTTAAATATATCTAAATGATAAAAATGTGATTGAATATCTTTAGAAAATACTAAGATATCATCAATATAAACAATAATAAAATTACTATAAGGAATAAAAACATCATTCATAATATGCTGAAATTCAGACGGTGCATTTTTTAGTCCAAAAGGCATTACTTTCCATTCATAATGGCCTATTGGAACATTAAAAGCTGTTTTATATTGATCTGATTCCTTTATTTGAATCTGCCAATAACCTGATTTTAAATCAAACTTAGAAAATATTAATGCATCATATAACCTATCTAATAAATCCTTTTTATTAGGAATAGGATGTCTTATCCATTTTAAAACTTTATTAAGAGGCTTATAATTGATAACCAATCTAGGTCTTCCTCTTTCTATTTCACTATGTTTATTAACATAAAATCCCGTACATGACCAAGGTGATTCGGACTGTTTTATTAATCCTTTTTCTAATAACATACTTATTTCTTTTTTACATAACTCTAAATATTCAGAGTTCATTTGACATGGTCTGTCCTTAGTTTTTATCATAGTCCTTTCATTAAAATCATCTTCGTAAGGTAAACTTACAATGTGTTTCTTTCTATCCCAAAAAGCATTAGGATGTTCATTACAAATTTCATTAGAAAATGTATTATAAACACTTTTTATTTTTTCTTTTAATTTAAGATTATTCTGCAAAGTGTCTTCAATAGAAAAAGAGTTAATTTCAAATTTTAAAAAATTAATTTGAGTATTTTTTCTATTAATTAGATCTTTTAATTCATTTATAAATCTGGTATTAGGTTCAGTTATAAATTGAAAACTTACATTTTTCTTATCATAAGTGCCTATAATCTTATCAGTATTGATATGTGTGATGGGAAATATCTTTTTTATAAAAGAAGTTCCTGTTGGATCGTGTCAAGTGTTGAGAGGGGGGGGGTGAATCAACACTCTATCAATTTTTCTTTCAACTAAAGGATTCCCTCTCAAATGTTAGCTCAGTTAGAGCTTATTGTTGAACTCACGTTTTGGCTTAGATGGACTGTTGGCAGATCAGATCAACCAAGGAAGACATCAGATCAACCAAGGAAGACATCAGATCAATTCAATCACTCAAGGAGGGTTTACTTACACAACCATGACACTCCTGTTCAAGCTTACAGTTTGATAATACCACACCAGTCAAGACACACTCAAAGCAGTAAATGTGCAAGGGGGATTTTTACGTGGTTCGATCAAATGATCTACATCCACGGACAGATTCACTCCTGTCAATCTTCACTATCACAGAATCATTCAGCTCTGGCCTCACTGACCATAAGCAACATAAACAAGAGCTCACTGCTCAACACATTGAGGTTCACTACCTCTACAAGTTCATCAACTAAAACAATAACATGTAAATCTCTGTTGTGCTGCCTTTTCTACACAAATATCTTTCAAAATCACTTAATGAAAGACGTTTGATAGTGTTCTAGGCTTACCACCTGAAGCTGCAATCTCAGGGTCAGTTCTCCCGATTCTGCTCCTCCTCAGCTTCTTCTTCTCCTTGACTTCTGCCTCTCCAGAGCTTCAGCTTCTCCTTGTGCAGCAGACTGTTTCTTTCTCTCTTGTGTTTCTCATATCATCTTTTTCTGCTCTCACTCTTTTTCTCCTCCCTTTTCTCGGTTTCGTTCTGTTCAGCATTCACCTTGGCTGCTGCTCCTCTCTCTCTTTTTGGGTTTTTTCCTCCCAATGTGGTTTATCCTGCATTCTACAGTTGTTGTGCCTACCACACCTACTCATCTGCCCGTTTCTTTTCCCAGAAGAAAAACTGTGCCCTACGTGCGGTGTGTCAGCATATCTTACACGGAAGGCGGCTCAAGATTCATATAATCCATTTTCAACCTTTTTAAGTTGCAACTTGCTTGCCATGTCATATTGTTGACTGTACTCCTTCAGACTTTCTCGAGTAGCTTGTCTTAGATATGTTGAAACAGCAGAAGTGATCTGATCTTAGCTTATAGCTGATCTGATGTGCCCGGCATTTGATCTGATGTCACGCTTCGGTTGATCTGATGTTAGCATGCAGTTGATCTGATGTTAGCCTCCGGTTGATCTGATGTTAGCTTGCAGTTGATCTGATGTTAGCCTCCGGTTGATCTGATGTTAGCTTCATGTCACAACGTTCTGTCCAGCAACTCAGAACCATCCATGTAGCTCCTGCAGTTCTTCTGATCGGCACTTCTTGATTCTTTTGTATTTCTGCTCGCTCACCGGATTGCTAGATACTTCAACATGATGCTCCTGCGTCTTCTGAATCTTTGGGAGACTTTTAGAGTCGCGCGTTTGAGGTGTGATTCACTAGCCGTCCTTGACTTCAGCTTCTTAGGTGTCTGCTCTAGCTCTCCAGCCTTGAGTTGTTCTCTTCTGCTGCAAATATGTTTTGTTGCTGACTTGCCTTGCTTCTGTGAAACTAAGCTGCTGAGCAATCCCTTGAGAATTTGATCTGATCTTTACTTCCGTTGATCTGATTTGTGCTGCATGTGATCTGATGTGTGCATCCTTTGATCTGATGCGCACTGCATTTGATCTGATCTTCACTTCCCTTGATCTGATCTGTGTGGCCTTTGATCTGATGTGCGCGTAACTTGTCTGTGCAGCCTTTGATCTGCTGTGCGCGTAACTTGATCTGATCTGTGCAGCCTTTGATCTGATGTGCGCGTAACTTGATCTGATCTGTGCAGCCTTTGATCTGATGTGCGCGTAACTTGTCTGTGCAGCCTTTGATCTGATGTGCGCGTAACTTGATCTGATCTGTGCAGCCTTTGATCTGATATGCGCGTAACTTGTCTGTGCAGCCTTTGATCTGATGTGCGCGTAACTTGATCTGATGTGCCAACAGTACACTTCCTTCTCATTTTGGCACTTCAGTTTATTCATCGGCTTCTTGCTGAGATTTTGTCCAGACAATCCTCATGAACTCAGTCCATTATTGCCTTAGTAATTCACAGATTTGTCACAATGTGGTTGCAACAATTACAACACAACATTGGACTTTAATAAAGGCTAAGAAAGCTTCATTGTAGCAGCTCCAATGGCTCAACAATCTCCCCCTTTGGAATTGTTGGCAACCACATTTGCAGCCAATCAGTCAACTCAGTGCTAAGCCAACTCAGTGCTAAGCTCCCCCTGAACCTTATTCTTCTACATAGTAAGCTCCCCCTGCATAGAGCTTTTCCAACGTCCTTCTCTCCCAAGGACAATACTGCTGCGTCTGGCCGGCCTGCTGCGGCTATCTCTCCCCCTTTGACAACCAATTTCAAAGGGATTTGGGGATGCTCAACTGATTCAGCATGAGAAGGAGGACTGCACTCCCATTTGCATCCTCAAAGTTTCAAACACCTCGGCTGGAAGAGGCTTTGTCATTACATCAGCTATTTGTTTAGCTGTGGGAACATACTCTAGCATAATTTCTCCTTTCTCAACCTTGTCCTTTATGAAGTGATACTTGATTTCTATATGTTTGGCTCTCGAGTGCTGGACTGAATTCTTTGACAAATCAATGGCACTTTTGTTGTCACAAAGAATTATCAGTGGCAAAAGAACTTCTTCTTTAAGATTTTGCAGTTCAGATCTCATCCATATAGCTTGAGTGCATGCCTTGGTTGCTGCTATGTACTCAGCTTCAGCAGTGCTTAAGGCTATACTTTCTTGCTTCTTGCTTAACCAGCTCACACATCTATTTCCAAGAAAGAATACTCCTCCTGAAGTGGATCTCCTGTCATCAACATTTCCTGCCCAATCAGCATCAGTGAAGCTTCTTAATCCCAAGCTTCCTTTCCTTGCATACCACAGACCATAATCTACTGTCCCTTGCAAATATCTTAGCACCCTCTTTAGTGCAATCATATGAGAACTCTTTGGATTTGCCTGGTATCTAGCAGCTTGGCAGACAGCAAAGGTAATATCAGGCCTTGTTGCTGTTAAGTACAATAAGCTTCCTATCATGCTTCTGTATAGACTTTGATCAGCTTCAGCTCCTTTTTCATCCTTGCTCAGCTTGCAGTTAGTTGCCATGGGTGTAGACATTGGCTTAGCATCAGTCATACCAAATTTCTTCAGCACTTCTTTGGTATACTTGGTTTGAGAGATAAAAATTCCAGTTGCTTTTTGATGAATCTGCAGTCCAAGGAAAAATGAGAGCTCTCCTATCATGGACATTTCAAACTCTTCTTGCATCTTTCTAGCAAATTCATGGCACAGCTGCTCCTTATCTCCTCCAAATATTATGTCATCAACATAGACTATGGCTATTAACTGTCCACCCTTTCCATCAAGAACATATAAATTGCTATTTATGCAACTTTTTCTGAAATTCAGATTCTTCAGGTAGCTGTCCAGCCTTGAGTACCATGCTCTTGGGGCTTGTTTTAATCCATACAGTGCCTTTTTGAGCCTGCACACCTTGTTTTCATCTTCACAAACTAGAAAACCATCTGGTTGCTCAATGTACACTTCTTCCTCCAGATTTCCATTCAAGAAGGCAGATTTAACATCCATTTGGAAGACCTTGTAACTCCTTGCTGAAGCCACTGCCAAAAACATTCTTATGGCTTCAAGCCTTGCTACTGGGGCAAAGGTTTCATCCACATCTACTCCTTCAATTTGAGAGTATCCTTTGCACACAAGCCTTGCCTTATTCTTTACAACCTTTCCTTCCTCATTCAACTTGTTCCTGAACACCCATTTTGTGCCTATCACATTCTTGTTTGCTGGCCTATCCACGAGCTCCCAAGTTTGGTTTTTCTCAATTTGGTCCAGCTCTTCATTCATGGCTTGCAGCCATGACTGGTCCTCCAGGGCTTCCTCTATTGACCTTGGCTCAACTTGAGACAGTAGGGCAGTTGCAACCATACTTTTCAGTTGCCTTCTTGTTCTTACTGGAGCTTTGGGATCTCCAATGATAGGCATCTTGTCAATTCTCTTGTTGTACTTTCTTTTTGCTTTTTCCTGGCCTTCTGTAACTTCTGTCTCTGATCCTTCTGCATCAGTCTCCTCAGTAGCTGATTTCAGCTCCAGGTCTGCCTCATCTTGGCTCTCTAAGTCATCTAAGTGATCCAGAAAATTTTCAGGATCAGTGGCTTTCATCTTGACTTCCTCAACCACTTTCACATCATAGCTTTCCATAATCTTATCCAGCCTCTTGTTATAAACCTTGTAAGCCTTGCTCTTATTTGAGTAACCAAGGAAAATGCCCTCATCAGCCCTCTCTTCAAATTTTCCAAGGCTTTGCTCCTTGTTCTTGATGAAGCATTTGCTGCCAAAAACTCTAAAGTACTTCACATTTGGCTTGTGACCATACCAAAGTTCATATGGTGTCTTTTCAGTGTTTGGCCTCAACATGGTTCTATTTTGTACATGCACAGCTGCCATTGTGGCTTCCTTCCAGAAGTGCTTTGGAGTATTGTGCTCCAACAGCATGGTTCTTGCCATCTCAATCACACTTCTATTTTTCCTCTCTACAACTCCATTTTGCTGGGGAGTGTGAGGACTTGAGACTTGATGTTTGATTCCCATTTCCTCCAAGTATTCTTCAAATTCCTGCGAGGTAAACTCTCCTCCATTATCTGATCTCAAAACTTTGATCTTCCTTCCATGCTGGTTTTCTGCCAGTTTTTGAAATCTTTTGAAACAGTTGAAGGCTTCACTCTTTTGCTTCATGTGCATGATGCACATCATCCTAGTGAAGTCATCCACAAAAAGAATGAAATACATCTCTTTACCTGTACCTTTTCTTTTCATTGGTCCACATACATCAGTGTGAACTAGCTCCAATGGCTTAGAGGTTCTATGCTCCTTGGACTTGTGAGAAAGCTTTGCAAATTTCCCTTTTTGGCATGAGTCACAAGTGCTGTTGTCCCTCTTTAGTACAGGGAGGTTTAACACTGCATTGCACTTCACCAGGCTTCTCATGCTCTTTTGATTTAAATGTCCAAGCCTGCAATGCCAAAGCGTATTTTCATCCATTTTGCTTAGCATGCACAACTTTTCCTTCACATCTATGAGATATAAATCCTTGTTGTCTCTTATTCCTTTGGCCATGATTTCTCCAGTCTTGCAGTCTTTGATGAAACAGCCATTTTTTGAGAAGTCTACTTTGAAACCATTGTCACACAGTTGTCTTACACTCAGCAAGTTGTACTTCAGCCCTTCTACAAACAGCACCTCCTTAGATTTGAACTTTTCTGATCCAATGGTGGCTTCTCCAACAGCCTTGATCTTTAACCCACTCTTATCTGCAAACTTGACAAACCCTCTTTCAACTTCTTTTGTGTTTCTCAGTAGAGTTTTGTCTCCAGTCATATGGCTTGTGCACCCACTGTCAATGATCCATTGGGCTTCCTTAGCTTTTGTTTTCAGTGCAACTTCAGCAATGCAAGCTTCTTCAAATCTGTTTTTCTTCCTCCAAATTTTTCTTGCTGCTGGTATGCCTTGCTGTTCATTCAATCTCTGATTGCTCCTGCTGCAGCTCCAGTGATCATTCTCTTCTAACCCTTCAAAAATTTGAAATCTGTTTCTCAGATTAAGTGGCTGCATTAGAGACTGATTTCTTCTTGTGTAATCTGCTTGGTTTCTTCTTGTTCCTGCTGCAAAGTTTCTTCTATTTGTAGCTTGTTGCAGTGGCAGGGCTCTCCTGCTATTCACTTCTTCCGACCACTTGCTTCTCTTATTTGGCAATCTGCATCTGCACCAGACATTCAATTTTTGATACACTTCTCCAGGTTGTATGACATGGCCTTTTCTGATTTCAGCTTCAGGGATCCTTCTTGAAGTACTTAGGCTTCTTTGATGATAATACTCTTTTCTATTCCATCCTCTTGACTGCATTGTTCTTCCTCCAAATCTCCAGAATGCCTTCCTCCAGCAATTTGCTGCATAGTGACCTGATTCTCCACAGGTGAAACATACTCCAGCAATCAGCCTTCTACTTTTGAGCAGGCTTCTTTGATACATAGATTGCCTCCCCCTCAGCTCGTGCAGTCTTTCATTTTGCTCATTAGACTTTCTTGATCCATTAGAAATTTCCATCTTCTTAGCATCAACAAAACTAGTTCCTGCCTTTACACCAGCAACACAAATTGAACCTTCTTTGACAAAGGTAACAGTCTTCTTGATTGTTGCAGCTGGTTGTCCTTCTAATTTTTGATCTCCTTCATAACCAAGACCTTTCTTCCCTTCTGAATGAGATCTCTGCTTGCTGAGGCACTCATCTAACTTCCTTGTGGCTTCTTCAGTTTTTGCAGCCACTTCTTTGCTCCTTGAGTATTCACCATGCTCAGTTTTGCTTGACTGAAGCTCCAGCTTTCCTTTCAATTTTGATTCTACAGTAGTTCCATCAGTCATTTCTTTAGCTTTGATCACAGTTTGTTGAGACAGCAGATCTTCTATCTTTCTTGTTGCATCCTCTAGTTCGGCAGTGGTGGCATCTAGCTTTTCTACCAAGGTTTCACATGTCTTTTGAAGTTCCATCTTTTCTCTTGTACAATTTTTGTGAACCTCAGCTTCATTTTGCATGAGAATCAGTTCCTGCTCCAATTCAGTTACTCTATTCTCCAGTATTGAGTTTTCTTCTTGACTGCTCAAGATGACCTTTTCCATCTCCTTCATTGTCTTCATTGTCTTCTTGTGCAATCTCTTCTGCTCCTCTATCTTGTTGTATGCAAACTTCAGTTCTTCCTCTAGATCCACTTCTTCATCATCAGCTGATTGGTTCTCTAGTTCAGCATCCTCCTTCAATGAAACAGTTGAAGATTTCATTACCATGAGAGTCTCCTCTTCAGCTTCAGACTCATCTTCACTGTCTGAGACATCAGTCTCTTCATCCTCCTCAGAGCTATCATTCTTCTTCTTGCTCAGGTAGCTCCGTTTTCTGTAAGCTTTCCCTTTTCTTGATTTGAAGCTCATCTTCTTCTTTCCTTTCTGCTCAGGCCACCTGTCTGATGGCTTGTCAGCTTCCTCATCTTCTGTTCTCTTGTTCTTCATGAAGCACTTGCTTGCAAAGTGGCCTATTTTGCCACAATTGAAGCATTTTAAGGGCAACTTTCCCTTGTACTTTCCAGTCTGGCCTCTGAAACTCCTTGAAATCAGCACCATCATTCTTTCAAGATCACTGTCTGCTGCTTCATCTTCACTGCTTTCCTCCTTTAGCTTCCTTGAGTGTTTTGTTTTAAATGCTATCTCCTTGACTGCCTTTGAAGTCTCCTCCTTTGAATTTGAAATCCTCATTTCATATGCTACAAGGGTGCTTTGTAGCTCATCTAATGTCACTTTATCTAGGTCCCTCTCCTCTATAGCAGAGACCTTAGAATCATATCTTGCTGGTAGGGATCTAAGAACCTTTTTAACTATATTGGAATCTCCAACACTCTCACCCAGACCCCTCATTGAGCTAACTAATTCAACAACTCTGTTTAGAAAGTCCTCAATGTTTTCACCTTCTCCCATCTTAAGACCTTCAAACTTACTTCTAAGAACCTGCAATTTTGCCTCCTTAACCTTGATGTCTCCCTCATGAATATTAATCAGTTTAATCCATATTTCATGAGCAGTAACACAGTCTATAACTTTAAAGTTCTCTTTTTCTGACAGAGCTGCATATAGAGCATTCCTTGCCTTTCCATCAGCTTCTAAGTTTCTAATTTCTGCAGCTGTAGGATTCTCCTCATCTACGGTTGGTGTAAATCCATGCAAGACTACTCTTTGTACTTGTAGACCTTGTGCTAAGAGATAAGCACTCATTCTCTTTTTCCATAACTGGAAATTTTGGCCACTGAAATAAGGAACTCCCTTAACAGTTGTTGCTTGATTCTCCATTTCTACTGCTGGTTTTAAGTTTCAACAATCACTTGACAAAAGCAAACCTAGCTCTGATACCAATTGTTGGATCGTGTCAAGTGTTGAGAGGGGGGGGGGTGAATCAACACTCTATCAATTTTTCTTTCAACTAAAGGATTCCCTCTCAAATGTTAGCTCAGTTAGAGCTTATTGTTGAACTCACGTTTTGGCTTAGATGGACTGTTGGCAGATCAGATCAACCAAGGAAGACATCAGATCAACCAAGGAAGACATCAGATCAATTCAATCACTCAAGGAGGGTTTACTTACACAACCATGACACTCCTGTTCAAGCTTACAGTTTGATAATACCACACCAGTCAAGACACACTCAAAGCAGTAAATGTGCAAGGGGGATTTTTACGTGGTTCGATCAAATGATCTACATCCACGGACAGATTCACTCCTGTCAATCTTCACTATCACAGAATCATTCAGCTCTGGCCTCACTGACCATAAGCAACATAAACAAGAGCTCACTGCTCAACACATTGAGGTTCACTACCTCTACAAGTTCATCAACTAAAACAATAACATGTAAATCTCTGTTGTGCTGCCTTTTCTACACAAATATCTTTCAAAATCACTTAATGAAAGACGTTTGATAGTGTTCTAGGCTTACCACCTGAAGCTGCAATCTCAGGGTCAGTTCTCCCGATTCTGCTCCTCCTCAGCTTCTTCTTCTCCTTGACTTCTGCCTCTCCAGAGCTTCAGCTTCTCCTTGTGCAGCAGACTGTTTCTTTCTCTCTTGTGTTTCTCATATCATCTTTTTCTGCTCTCACTCTTTTTCTCCTCCCTTTTCTCGGTTTCGTTCTGTTCAGCATTCACCTTGGCTGCTGCTCCTCTCTCTCTTTTTGGGTTTTTTCCTCCCAATGTGGTTTATCCTGCATTCTACAGTTGTTGTGCCTACCACACCTACTCATCTGCCCGTTTCTTTTCCCAGAAGAAAAACTGTGCCCTACGTGCGGTGTGTCAGCATATCTTACACGGAAGGCGGCTCAAGATTCATATAATCCATTTTCAACCTTTTTAAGTTGCAACTTGCTTGCCATGTCATATTGTTGACTGTACTCCTTCAGACTTTCTCGAGTAGCTTGTCTTAGATATGTTGAAACAGCAGAAGTGATCTGATCTTAGCTTATAGCTGATCTGATGTGCCCGGCATTTGATCTGATGTCACGCTTCGGTTGATCTGATGTTAGCATGCAGTTGATCTGATGTTAGCCTCCGGTTGATCTGATGTTAGCTTGCAGTTGATCTGATGTTAGCCTCCGGTTGATCTGATGTTAGCTTCATGTCACAACGTTCTGTCCAGCAACTCAGAACCATCCATGTAGCTCCTGCAGTTCTTCTGATCGGCACTTCTTGATTCTTTTGTATTTCTGCTCGCTCACCGGATTGCTAGATACTTCAACATGATGCTCCTGCGTCTTCTGAATCTTTGGGAGACTTTTAGAGTCGCGCGTTTGAGGTGTGATTCACTAGCCGTCCTTGACTTCAGCTTCTTAGGTGTCTGCTCTAGCTCTCCAGCCTTGAGTTGTTCTCTTCTGCTGCAAATATGTTTTGTTGCTGACTTGCCTTGCTTCTGTGAAACTAAGCTGCTAAGCAATCCCTTGAGAATTTGATCTGATCTTTACTTCCGTTGATCTGATTTGTGCTGCATGTGATCTGATGTGTGCATCCTTTGATCTGATGCGCACTGCATTTGATCTGATCTTCACTTCCCTTGATCTGATCTGTGTGGCCTTTGATCTGATGTGCGCGTAACTTGTCTGTGCAGCCTTTGATCTGTTGTGCGCGTAACTTGATCTGATCTGTGCAGCCTTTGATCTGATGTGCGCGTAACTTGATCTGATCTGTGCAGCCTTTGATCTGATGTGCGCGTAACTTGTCTGTGCAGCCTTTGATCTGATGTGCGCGTAACTTGATCTGATCTGTGCAGCCTTTGATCTGATATGCGCGTAACTTGTCTGTGCAGCCTTTGATCTGATGTGCGCGTAACTTGATCTGATGTGCCAACAGTACACTTCCTTCTCATTTTGGCACTTCAGTTTATTCATCGGCTTCTTGCTGAGATTTTGTCCAGACAATCCTCATGAACTCAGTCCATTATTGCCTTAGTAATTCACAGATTTGTCACAATGTGGTTGCAACAATTACAACACAACATTGGACTTTAATAAAGGCTAAGAAAGCTTCATTGTAGCAGCTCCAATGGCTCAACAGTTCCTAATATCATTTGACTAGTAATATTTTTTGCTATTAGAAAACTTTCTGGAATACAAACCTTATTATTACAAATATAACCATTAGATAATTTATAATTGATATCTAAGGCTTTCCCTCCTGCATGTCTTACGATATGTGTAGATTTTTCAAAATATCTAGTAGGAATTATTCCTTCTTGTATAACACTAACATCTGCTCCACTATCAAAAAGAGCTATTAATTCAATATTAAAAGAGTGATCAATTAATAATTTGATCTTAACATGAAATTTAAAAGAAGTGATCAAATTTAATGATCCTAAGAAATTTTCATTTCCTGTATCTTCTAGTAACTTATCATAATCTAATTTAATGTGATCTTTCTTTTCTAAATAAGAAACTCTCTCATCTAAATTTTCATTAACCTTTTTTAATATTTTAATCTCATTTTTAAGATTCTTAATCTCTGTTCCTAAATCTTCTATTGTCGTAGGAAACCTTTCTGTATGACTATGTTTCTGTTTTAAGATTTTATATACTTCAGACATGGTATAGGGATTCTGATTTTCTTCTAATTTATTATTATTGAGACTAGTAGTCTGACTAGGTTCTGGAATATCATCCATTTGTTCTATTATTCTAGATCTTAATTCTTGATCTTTTATAGATTTTAAGAATTCTAAGATATGATTATTAGTTAATACATTAACATCCAAATCTATATCTTGAAATTGTGACAAAATTTTATAATATTCATCATCGTCACTATTAGTATCTTTTTGCTCTAGAGTATTACAATGACATTCCTGTTCATCTTCTGAACTTTTCATATTTTCTTCATTGTCAGATATTTCTGACTCATACTCAGAATCAGTAGTTACTATCTGAAGTAATTCTTCTTTAAGTTTCTCATCTATCTCAAGACTATGAATTTTCTTTTTCATTTTACATTTATTAGCAAAATGTCCTTTTTGTTTACACTTATAACATGTAATATTATCCATATTTTTCTTATTACGTCTTTCTAGTTTCCTAGAGTCCTTTTTATATTTTTTATCTGGAGAATATTTTCTTTTTTTATATTTAGATCGAGAATATCTTTTATAATCCTTATCCAATGTTTTAATCTTTTCTTTGGATGGTATATTCATGCCAAATTGACTACAAAACTGTCCTAATTGACGTCTTTCATTGAGTCGTTGACTTTTAATTTGTTGATTTAATTTAATTTCATTACATAAGGCTAATCCTTCCTGTATACAGATTCCTATTAATTTTCCATAAGTATAAATTTCATAGGGTATATTCATCCTATCTTTCCTTAAAACTTTTTTAATTCTTTTCGCAAATAAATGAGGTAGTCCATCTATAAACTTAGACTTCCAATGATTACTATTACTATCATTTAATTCCATAACTCTATTAAGAAAAGCATCTTTATACCACCTAAAATCTGATAATGTTTTACATCGCAGATTTTGTAATAAGGTGCGAATATTTTCACTATTATCAGAAATTCTACCCGTAAAGTGTTCTAAGATAGTTACTATGAGGGTATAGACCGCATTTTCAGTAGGTTGGGAAGTGGATTCTTCCATTTTTACTGTTGTAAAAATTTCATTTTTATTTTGTGGAGTTAAATAATTGTCCCACCAACCTTTTAGTTGTCCTGTAAATCCTGAAACTATCATTTTAGCTATACCTACGTCAGTATTACCATTGGTTTTACAAATGCTACTATACATGAGCATTCTATGTTCTTGATTATAAATCTGTTTTTCAGTATAACCATCGATATTCCATTCATATATGCATTTTCCATTGTAACTATTATTAAGTACATATTCTTGTTCTTCATGTAAAATATCCATAGGAGAAGGTCTATTATAGTAATAAAGTCTCTGGGCTGGTCTATCCGCAAATTTTCCTATCTTATTTATTTCATCTTTATTATTATGAGATGGATCTTTAAGTTGTTTCTCAAATTCGTCTAATTCTTCTTCTAATGTATTAATTTTTAAACCTTTAAATTTTTCATCAAGTAATTTTTCTAATTCAGACATAGATTTTAACTTAAAATCTTTTATTTCAGGAGGTGGTTGAAGTGTTGGGGCCGTTATAACCTGTTCTTTAGAAGATGATTCCTCGACAGATGACTTTTGTAATCTATTTATGATGTAATCTAGTCTATGATGTAAAGATATAATCTGTTCGCCTAAAACATTTAAATAAATGTTGGTATAATTATTCTGTTCTATAATTTTATTCATCTGTTTAACAGTAATTACCAATGTATCATTTTCAAATAATTTAACAAAAGCAAAGAAATTTAATATATGATTTTCCTTTTCTAATTTAAAAGGTTGTTGAGGAGGAAATATTTCTCTTAAAGTATTACCATTCAGAAGTTTATAATCTCTTTCTAAAACACATATACATGGTTCAATATAATTAGAAATAAACCATGGAACAAAAGGAAATAAAATATTATGCTGTGATAGAAATGCATAAAACTGATCAGAAATATCTTTCTGTTCATTTAATGTGAAAGTGTGGAAAAACCACGTTCTAAATGATTTCCATCTATCATTATTAAATTCTTCTTTAACCTGATTTCTGGCTAAAGATCCAGGACTAAAATTAATTTTCTTCATATGGGAAAAGCCATTTCAGACTCAGTTATTTCTTCGTCCTTATCTGTATTATAAATACCTTTAACAATATTATGTTTATTTTTAACTAATCTGTCAACATAATTATCAGTATCATCACTAACCTGAGAGGTAGAAACTCTATAAGGCTGTGAAACAGAATATCTAGGTGCCACAGATATATCATCTTTGCTATCTAGTGGTGATATAAAATGAGAAGAATATGATCGAGATAATTTAGATTTATTATCCAACAAAAATGAATTATTTTGCATTTTTATTTTAATCTTTCCTTCAGGAGTTTGTTCAATATAATCTATGTGACTATTAATTTGAGGCTGTTTATTACTAACCTTTTCTATTGTCCACTGCTCTGGAATAGGTATTTCATTCCATTTAATAGTTCTTCTTTTTATAATTTTAGATTTATTAAAATTAGTTTCTATAAGTATTGTTTCATCTATCTTTTTATCCATTAATCTGCAATTAGGATTCAATGTTTTTAAAGGTTTATAATAAATTCTATAACATACACAAATTAATTCAGAACCAGGCATATAATTATATCCATGAGTTTTAACATTTAATGTTAAAGCATTTAATATATTATCATCACTTAATGATAAAGATAAATTCGGATATACATTAAAATAAACAGGGCCATGAGCTAAACTCGATTGTATAATACCCATTAAAGATTGTTTCCAATTTAAATTTCTAGCATCTCTTAAACATGCTATAAAACTTTCAGGTAAACCTTCTAAGGTTAATAGTTTAAAAGCAATTTGTACTAGCCCAATATGTATGAATCTATATAAATCAGTATATCTATTAATATCATCAGATTGGATTAATTTAATTTCAATTTTTTCATTATCTAAAGAAACTGATTCTTCGGTTGTTTTTATAATCTGTTTGAAACCTAATTTTTCAAAGGTTCCTAACTGATAGACAGTTTTAACATCAATTCTGGGAATTGTCCACCTATTAAGATCTTCTAGATTTTCAGGGATATCAAATTCCTGTTTCAGACTATTTTTAATAATCTGCTTTCCTTTTCCTATATTCATTAGGAAATTAAAATAACTGGTTAGAATAAAAGTAAGTAAATTCATAAATCGAGGCTCTGATACCAAATTACAGAGAGACCCTCAGCATGATGATTAAAGAAGCAAAGAAGCATAGGATATTACAGAATTAGTCTGACAGAACTACAAATTTATCAAAGCAATCCGGGCTCTACGCCTTACGCCTAAACAATAACGGCTAAATATTTTTATGATTAATTTAATTTATTTCTAATAATTAAATTTTATAATTTATTTTTTAAAAGCAAAAATTAAATATTTGATCATATATTATTATGTCTATGTTTTAGACACCTTTAATATTTTAATATTAAATTTATAAATTTATATATATTCTATTAATAATATTATTGATAATTTATAAATTAAAATGAATTTATTTTAATTTATTAATTCATGTCAATGTTTTGCATTTATAATTGATAAATTTTTAAATAATATTATTTTTTGGCATATTATATTTATTATTAATTGTAATCATACATTTAAATAATAATTTTTGTTGTTATGTAAATAAATATTATATTTGTGGTTATTTTTTTCTTTATTTTGTTTGACATTTGTATAAATTTGTTTAATAAAAATTTTTTAATTTAATTTAAGAAAGCCAACTTTAATTTCACTTTTTAAAACAGAATTAACTATTAATTTAATTTATAACTAGATCTAAGTTGTTAAAATATATTAATATTAATTTATAATGCATAAATAAAAAATATTTTTTTAAAATAAGAAATTTAAAATATATGTTAAGGAGGAGTTCGTATTATATACTTTTATTAGTTTTAAAACAAGTTTAGGACATGCGATGGTTGGATATTTCCATTACAAAATAGTACAAAACCATAGTTACAAAAAAGACCTCTTTTATGTTTAAAGTTCAATTTATTTGATTACTATAGGTATAAACCGAATCTCAAATATGATACATAAAATAAAAGATTACAATATCAAATAATTTCTTTCTAGCAACATAGATCCTATTGAATGTATCAAATGAGACAATACACCTTGCTAATTTGAAGAGATAATGATGATAGAAATAGCTTTCGTGTATTGATTGTTTTAAACTTTATTTGTTACATATAAATCTTAGTAGAGTGCATTCTTCCTTGAAACCATGCATCATAAGTGAAATGTGGAAGAACGTCTTTTTATGTTTATTTATATCATGTGATACATTTTGTTGTAGAGGTCATTGTGTTGTAGGAAGATTCAAAAGATATATGTTGCTGAACAAACTATGAACCATAAAATTGTTTCTCAATAAATATTTTAGTCAACATTAAAATAAAAAAACAACAATAACATACTAAACTTCTAATTTACTATTTATGACCTATAAGCTATCCATGAGTTCCACAACGAGTAGGTTTAATTATTCTTTTTTATCTATGTAGTGGAACATCTACTTCTCGCAGACCGTCTGATTGAAGCGGCTCTTCATCACATTGTATTTCTTTGCCAACATCATCATCATTGTCTTCAGCATCATGATGCTCTTATTCTTCCATTGGCTCTTCACCCATCTGAAACTAAATATGCAATATAAATTTGAAATTGAACTTGTAGATGGATGTATAAATATTTGATAACAATAAAATGTCATTGTGCATATAGGAGATATGAAAGAAAGATGAGCCTGATGTGTAAAAAGTTGAGATGAGTTGGCTTGACATGTAGACAAACCCTCTATGTTTGTAGGCATTTACATAGAATCCTCGTTGGCAATACAATCTGCTGGAATGTGATATTTAAACCTTCTACCTCCTTATTTATGACCTCTACGACCTACTCGAGCCTGTTTTGAATTCGCGGTATATTGATATTACTCTGAGAAAACTCATGCTCTTCTAAAGGTCGTATATCCAATAATGCGACTCCTGAACCACACACATAGAATTGCTAGCCAAGTCTCGAATCTGAGCAAGCCCATCTAAACCTCTATCTTGTGCTATATTATCCAATGACATATGATAGGCGCGAGAAACAACATCTATCTATAAATATAAAAAATGAATTTTAAGAAACATATATATATTAACTAAGATATAAAATTGAAAAAAATAAATAAATTGATATATACCAAATACTCTAAGGTAGATCCACTTCCCTGAAAGCTTTATGGGGAAACAGTATCACGGTAGGGAGTGAAAATATATTTGACCATTCTTGGATTGTACCACGTCATGTACTCTATAGATCCAATTGCTATTACCATTCTTGGATTGAACTTATGGAGTTCCAATAATCTATCCATCAAAAAAGGCATAGGAATTGGTTGACCCATTTCAAATTGTCTCAACACTCCATTTGGAAGATGTAGCTCAATGGTAATCCAGCAGATGAGATACACCATAGATCGCCAAATTTCTTGACCATTT
This sequence comes from Knoxia roxburghii, assembly GCA_030378225.1. Lineage (NCBI taxonomy): Eukaryota > Viridiplantae > Streptophyta > Magnoliopsida > Gentianales > Rubiaceae > Knoxia > Knoxia roxburghii. Next base: position 32,925,864 of record CM059420.1, on the reverse strand, counting down.
TTGCAAAATGAAGGAAGTGCTGTAAGGACTGGCTCTGAGTAAGATTGCCATATGAACTGAAAATTTTATAATAAATATGCATTAAATTTTATAAAATAAGTATGAATATAAAATATTATTGGAAATAATTATATGAAATATATACCTGGTCGAAGCGTAAAGTCGCCAGTTAATCTTGATACGCTGGAAGACAATGCATAGGCACTCGTGTTAAGTTAAAATGAACCTTACACCTACAACAAATGTATTTGAAACATGTGACTATAAATAAAACCTATGACAACATAATAATCATCATTTGAACAAATGTTGTACCCAACTACATATGGATATCTAAAATCGTGAATTGGATTTCTTCTATCCAGTCTAATGGTAGGTATCCTTTCCCATGCCCAAACCTGAATCATAGAAATAGAAAATTATATCACCCACTAAAAATAAAATAAAATAACTCATATTTTCAAGAAAAAATCATAAATTTATTCATAGTTGAAGTAATACTAATGGTCCAACAATCTCTTGCACGTTCGTTGATGTCGCATCGCATAAATTGCGATACAAAGTAGCTGAAACTGCACTTCCCCCACTATATAAATGCACATTCTCTAATATTTCTAACATAGATAAATAGAGCAGGGGCATTGCACCACTTGACTTATCAGAAACTAAATTTGCACCTAATAACAACATGATATATATATATATTAGCGAGCACGCTGCATACACATATCAACTGGAGCATCAATATCTAAAAGGGTATAAATTACATTAGATAAACAAGACAACCTAATACAACCTCCTATGATTGCAAATGTTGGTGGACTAAATCCTAACAAGCGCTCACACATTTCAATCTATTGACTTAAACTATGTGCAACATCTGTCCCAATAGCAGGGATGCTATCGATGGGCAAACCCCACAATACCTCAACATCTTGTAATATAACAGTTGTTTCACCAATGGAAAAATGAAATGTGTGTGTTTCGGGCCTCCAACCCTCAACTAGTGCAGTAATGCGTGCATGATCAATCTGAATAAAATCACAACTTATCACACATTCAAATCCAGCCATTCTGATATAGTGTAATACAGATTCCTGAATTGGAATGTGTTGCCATAACCTTCAGCCAAAACGCCTAACTTGAAATTGACCATCTTTGAGAGTTCTATTAAATATATGTTTGGTCATGTGTCTATGATTGAATATCAAAAGATCTATAAGTGGCCCAGGATCCATAGGTCGTAATGATGAAATATCGATATAAACCAAAATCAGAACAATATTCAAAAAATGGTTAGCGTGAATCTAGCCTCTGAAATAAAATAATCAGATCATTGGTATTAAAATGCACAAGTCCTGTCTTTCAAATTAAAAGAACCAAAATAGAAATTTTACAACAATATTAACATCCACAAATCCAAGTTCCAAAATAAAAGAATCAGATCAATAGTATTAAAATGCACAAATCTTGTCTTCCAAATTAAAATAACCAAAACGGAAATTTTATAAAAATAGTAATAAATAATAGTTCTATTACAAATCATTCTCTGATTTGTTGGTTTTGATAGTTCTTCCTATTATGACCACTGTGATGACAAATTGAACACAGACGAGATTCTTTAGGTAGTTTCTCCTCACCTCGACTAGGTATGTGACGTGCTCGAATACGACCACGGCGATGCTTAATAAAGTGACTCGTGGCTGCCACAAGTTCCCAACATGGGTGTGCCCAGTAGTCAACATGAAGTAATGGTGAAAAGTTGCCAGAATACTGAGCTTCATAGGTGGCAACCGTGTAATTCTTGCTCATCAACGAGATTGGCCTATCCTGTCTCACCCTACAAACAACTAATGCATGTGAATAAAGAAATCTAAATGCCTGCCATTTACCACAAGTACACACATGCTCTAAGTACTTTAGCTTCTGCTAATTGCCACCCGAACCTTCTTGACGCATCACAATTTTAACTCCATATACCGCATTAATAGTATCAAATAACTCCACACTGTGTCTCTTTGAAACTGTATCATACCTAGTAAACCATGCCCATATTTTCTTTGGCAATCTATTAGTACAATGATGAGCTTCCAATTTTTTTAAACATCTTCACAGTTCGATGAAAAGTTAAATCAACACATGCCTTAATAGGCAAATCTCTAGCTGCTTTCAAAACATTGTTGTAGCTTTCAGAAGAATTCGTGGTCAAATCACCCCGTATAGCATTCTTAGTATCATATGCAAGGCACCACTTTAAAATGTCAATCTCTGATAAATGATGCCAAGCATTAGCATTTAAACTCTTTATCTCATGACGTAACATTTTCTACTTATGCTTATGTATTTCAGAGCCAATTGCCCACACCAATTGTTTCAACCTTTTATTCTTAAATTTATCTTGAAAATTACCCCTGATGTGCTGCAAACAAAATATGTGAAAGGCTACAGGTTCTTTCCAGTAATCATTATTCTCCATTGTATGCACAATCCCTAGGTTTCTATAAGATAAAACACACAATGGGATCCTATCATAAGCCACGAATAATTTGAACTGATCCATGAACTAATTCCAAATTTCAACTGTCTATTCATCAACTATTGCAAATGCAATTGGTAACAACGTGTTATTTGCATCACTAGCTACTACCACAAGCAATTTACCTTTGTACCGACCACCCAAATGAGTCCCATTTATACTAATAATAGGCCCGCACATGTGAAAAACTTCTATTGCTGGTCCAAACGCCCAAAAACATATTTAAAAAATCTTCTTGTCATCAGTACTACTGGGATGATGTAACCACTGAACAATGGTGCCTAGATTTGAATCAACCAGTATTTTCATATACTTTGGCAAATCTATAAATGACTCATCCTAATCGCCAAATAAAGTTCAATTGCTTTTTGACGAGTATGCCACTATTTCTGATATCCACTTGAATACTACTTACACCATAACCTGGATCATTTTGTATTGCATCATAAATGTGGGAAGCAATCATGGTCGAGGTCAAATTTACATGCTTGCTTCCTTATCCATCACCAAGGCAATTGTGTGAAGTCACCCCCTTTATAATCTCCCACATACCATGTGTCTTCTTTTAAACTACATAGAGACACCAAAGACATCCTAATCTATGTTGTCCATTGCCACTACCATCCATTGGAGCAACCTTCATCTTACATTTGGCAACCCATGTATTAATCCTATTCTCAACAACCATAAACAGGGATTTATAGACCAAATTGTTACTCCACGAAAACTCTATCACTAACTGTGAAATCCCTATTTACATATAAGCACTTCTCCTAACACAGTTACACGCAAATGGACTTGACCCTATACCATGACAACCACACACCAGGACATAGGACTTTATCTGAACCAGCAGTTCCTAAGTTATCATCAATTAAGATCTCACTAAAATGATCAGATCCAACCTCCATACTACTCCCAAAAGGCACGACGTATTGACATAATAAAGTTCCAAAAACCCAACACCCCACTCCATACCCAATCAGTTAAATTAGCTAGAGACAACAATCCATGATACAAATCACAACCAAAATGAAAGCCCGAGTACAAGATGCACTCATCAGATTTTATAACAAGGTTAACCGCTAATCAACCCGATCGAGGAAATATGCACACATTATTCTAAATGCAGTGAATGCAAACAGAGATATAGGCAAGCATAAGCGCATATATTAAATCTAATTTAAACACATATTTGTAAATGAGACTTCCACCTGCCTTTGTTCTATTAAAGGGGTGAAAATCTCTAAAAGGTGTTTAGAACCTCATCGGTTTTTAGCTAAAAAAGAAAAGAAAAAAGACATAGATAAAAACAAATAAAAATGAGTTTCGAATAAAACAACCCGTGTAAAAGTGTCTACAAGGGAAAAAACTTCGAACTCCCTAACGTGCTCTTGTCTTTGTATAAATTTTAGGCGAACACTTCAAAATTAATTTATAAAAAAATAAAAACTAAATATTAAAACTATAGTACTTAAGGTTTCATTCCCATATGAATGTTGCATTGATTGAAGTAGTAGTTGGGTTCGAGTTCTTACTTACTAATGCTTTAATAGTTTCTAACCTAAGAATCTAACAAAAAAGAGGGTAAAATAGTAGTAAATCATGTAAAAGCTAAAATAAACAAAAGAAAATAAAATATGGGTAAAAGTGGGAAAATCATACCACAACAAGATCCAAGTGGCTACTGATAAGTGAAATATCATGCAATTGTTCAAACACTTAGATATTGTCATTCCTATTATGCACATAAGGACAAAAGATATCCAATAATAGAAATAGGGTCGTCAATCCTATCTATTATCAATCCTCTACTTCCTACTTTGAGATTAAGCAACCTTTCCAACTTACATAGCAAATGAATAAAGGAACAACTAAGCTTGCAATGCAAGAAAACATAATCAACCCATACCACATGCTTACACAAGTTATGCAATCCTCAATTCTACCAAGTAGTGAAGTAGATTCAACACATATACTAACATCAAGGCAAATTCATTAGGCATAGACAAGAATTACTTCATTTGCATGAAACCCACTTAACAATATATGTACTGCCAATCAGGTAAATTTGCTCGTGGAAATTAGGCGATTTAAAATTTTTAAATGAAGGAAGTAAACTAAATTATAAATAAAATTATTGGGTTAAGCCTTAAATTAAAAGAAATAATCTAGATCTTAAATAGATATATGTAAATAATTGGTTAAATGGGGGATTAACTAATATATGGGTCTAGTTGAAGAAACTTAAGAATTTTAGGATGAAACTAAAGGAGCTTAATAATTCTAGGGATTGAAGTGTAATTTTTCTAAACTAAACCCTAACTTTCCTTTTCCTTTTTCTTTTTCCTAAGCTGCCCCTTATTTCTTTTCTTTTCTTTACTTCTTCCTTCGTCTCACCCCGTTAGTTTCTTCTCCACCCGCCATGGTCGCCGCCCGTTTTCACCTCATCCGACACCGATTTGGTTGCGCAACACCACGAAAATAACCCCCTTCATGTGAAGAACAAAACCTATTTCTCAATTTTCCATTCTCTCCCCATTTTTCTCTCACCTCAAAACCTTCTCACCGAGCCTTCGTCGTTGATTTGTCCCTTTTCTGGTCATGCATTTGGCCAGTTTGCACCATCATTAGATTCTCATAATCCTTAGGATAAAACCCCTCAAAGAATTTGGCCTTTGGATGGCTGGATTTCCACCCCAAGCTTGCGCCGTCGGACCACCATCTTTGCCAGAGTTACACCGCCGCCGTTCGTTCACCCCTCCAGTGGCCGACCGAGGTGCCCTCTTGCCATGCCCGACACTCTCCTAGTGAATTCTTGGGTAAATTCTTAAAACCCATTTAGATCTATTATGATCATATTTGTGTTCAAGCATGCCTAGAGTTTTTACTAATTGTTGTTTAGTGAGAATGAAGACATTGGAAAATAACAAAAGGGGCAGCCTACTATTTCAAAGTACATGAGGGCAGAATTTGGCCTTGCATGGTTGAAAAGTTGGTTACCAAACTAGAAAAGTAAAACGTAGGATTACTAATCTGGATGCATGCATGTAATTGTGAGTAGGAAACTGTAGATACTAGGAAAAAGATATACATAACTCAAGCCACTTAGATAACTAGGTTTAGTATTAAGTTATATTTATTTTACAAGTTGTCTTTAAATACATATCTATTGAGTAAGTTGATATGTTTAGGTGTTAATTGATCATGGGGCAATCAGGAAGATGATAGTGACCCTCCCTTGAGTTAAAAGCGTAGATGTGAGCTTTGTTTATAAGGTGAGTGTCTCCCCCTTAACAGTGCATGTTGTTATAGCTAGGAATACACGTGTATGCCACTGAGCATATACGCGTAACCTAGGTATAACCTGGATTACATTCGAAGTTCCTTAATGCATGTGATTGTTACATTCATTTCCATTCAGAAGATTTTCACCTTGCTGGCACATAGGTGGTTTTTATATACGTTGTATGATGTTAACGGTATTTTGTGATTGTCGCTTGGTTCAGTTCTGTGCCGTTTGGAATGAATGAATTGTTGTACTTACTGCTCTTATATTGCTGAAATTTCCGTAGAGTCTATGACATGACCGTAAAATTATTTGTACTACTCGCTGTATGCTTTATTTAAGAGTCATGGTTGTGTTTGCATCTTTTGGGGGCCCGCCTTTTTCGCGCCGACCTACTAGGTAGGGGCCGGATTGAGGCTTAGTACGTATGACAGGTATGGCCCGGGGTACCTTTGGTGGATCGGTGGATATTGGTGGCTCGGTTGATAACGGGTGGGATGCCCATTTTCGTTGGTTAGTACAGATCCAGGTTTGTAGGTTATTTTGGGTGCGCATTATGTGGTTAGTTGGTATAACATTGGCATGCTAGTTGAGTTACATTTTGAATACATGACTTGCATTGTATGCTTTCCTGCTGTTTGTTGTTTTTCATTTAGCTTTGTTGGGTCCAGGAGGTGACCCTCACTAGGTATGCATTTTCGCATACTTATGTTTATTTTATCTTTGAATGTGATCCAGGTAGGAGTTTATCGGAAATAAGTCTAGGAGAAGCTTGGGAGTGGTTGGGATGTCATAAGCTTCAAATATACTTAAATGTAATAGGTCGTTGATTGGAATTTTGTAGGTTGTAATTAGTTTAAATTAGCTTAGTTATGCATTTCACCAGTTTAGGAAGTCAGGTGCTTTTCGGGGCCTGATAATTGGTATCAAAGCTATAGGCTAATATCCTTAGCACATCTAAATAAGTTTTAACAAGTGGAAACCAAATTGGGTAGCAATTAGGTGCCATTATAGGTTAGACCCTCAACTTGGAAATCTAAGTGGGAGCAGGTTGTGTTATATCCCAATGGCCACCGTTACGGGTTCATATGCGATGTGGATGGGCTTGCGCGTTGGCATTAGGGCTTTTCTCTATTCGGATGAGTCCAGCCCCGAGATCGCTAGACTATGAGCTTCTGAATAAGATGACTAGAGCGAGTTTAACTAGGAGAAATGTGACACCCTCTCCATCTGAGGCGCACTATCCTGAGGTAACAAACTCAGAAGTCACATAATGGCACACACTTAGTGTACGATCTGCAGTATTCCTCCCGCGAGGTTACGCTGCTTACTTGTACGGCTGAAAGCACCGACTATTAGCTACATTGATCAAAAGATCGTTGGTCAGATAGTGTAGTTAGTGAACTTGGTTTTTCTCAAACGAATGTGGGTTAGCGTAAACGTCCACACTGCATGGCTTGCGAGAATCCCGATGGATGAGATGTTGGTGGATTAATATTATTGTTTTGAGGGAAATCAATAATTAATTGGATTTTCATGTTTTCGAAAATTCTAGTATATATAATTGAAACACTATTTTGTTTACTTCCCAGTTTAAATCGATATGGCATTCAATCCTTTAGCTGCTATCTTGAAAGACAACAAATTAACTGGAACAAATTATGTCGATTGGAGTTGGAATTTGGACATAGTCCTGACGGCTGAGCAGTACAAGTTTGTGCTCATCGAAGCATGTCCAGTAGTGCCTGATGATGACGCTACCCAAGAGGAAAAGGACACCTATGCCAGGTGAAGAAAAGCGGATGAGATGGCGCGGTGCTACATTTTGACCTCTGTGTCAAATGTGCTGCAATATCAGCTTCATCCCATGCTCTCCGCCTTTGACATGTTGGCGCACCTAAGAGAGATGTTTGCACATCAAGGTAGGACTGCCAGGCAGTCAGCCATGAGGAAGTTAATGAACACCAAAATGGCTGAAGAAGGATCGGAGAGAGATCATGTTTTACACATGATCAGTAACATCAATGAAATAGAGGTGTTAGGAGGAAATATCGACCCGGAAATTCAGATAGATATTATCCTCCAAAGTCTACCCTCTTGTTTTGAGCAGTTTCGGGTCAACTACAATATGAACCAAAGGGTTTATACGTTGCCCGAGCTCATGATTGATTTGGTGGCGGCTGAAGGCATCTTCCATGAGAAGAAGCAAGCTTTGGTCGCGGTAAAGGGTTCGAGTTCTTCTTCTGGGCCAAAAGGCAAGAAGAAGAAGAAGAATGCCAAGAAACTTGCAGCGAAGCCAGATGTTGCGAAGAAAAGCAAGCCAAAGGGCAAGTGCTTTAAATGCGGCAAGGCAGGACATTGGAAAGTGGATTGTCCAAAGCTCAAAAGTACGATTGTTTCTGCCCTAATTACTGAGACATGTTTAGCGGTGATTCCCACAGATACTTGGTGTGTGGATTCAGGAGCCACTGACCATGTTTGTAATTCTTTGTAGGGGTTCCAAGTAACCCGGAAGCTTAGAGAGGGCGAACTGGACATCTACATGGGCGACACTACAAGAGTGTCAGTTGAAGCAGTGGGAGTAGTTAGGTTAAATTTCGAGAATTGTATCCTAGAGTTAGTAAACTGTCTTTATGTACCGAGTTTTAGAAAGAACCTGATTTCGGTTTCAAAACTCTTGAAGAATGGTTACAAGTTTATTTTTTCTGATGAGTCTGTTTTTATTAGAAAAAATGGCAAACTTGTTTGTTCTGGTTCATTGGTGGACAATTTATTTGTGGTTAATTCTAACTCCCCTGTTGCGCAAAACATATAAATATATAGCTCAGTATCTAACATTAATAAGAGGAAGAGGCCTTCTGAAATGAATGAAACCTATCTTTGGCATCTAAGGCTAGGTCATATAAACCTTAGTAGGATTCAGAGGTTGGTCAATGATGGACCTTTGGGTTCATTAGATATTGACAGTTATGCAACCTGCGAATCTTGCTTGGAAGGTAAGATGACCAAGAGACCCTTTAAAGCAAAAGGCTATAGGGCTAAAGAAGTATTAGAGTTGATTCATTCTGACTTGTGTGGACCTATGACGGTCCAGGCACGAGGGGGATATGAGTATTTCGTGACATTCACGAATGACTACTCTAGGTACGGGTACATTTACCTAATGCGCCACAAGTCCGAATGTTTTGGCAAGTTCAAAGAGTTTTGGGCAGATGTGGAGAAGCATCATGGTAAGAGTATCAAGACACTGCGTTCAGATCGTGGTGGGGAGTACCTATCCCATGAATTTCGAGAACCTCATTTAGGTAGGAATTCAGTCTCAGTTGTCTACACCTGGCACGCCACAGCAGAATGGTGTAGCAGAAAGGAGGAACCGAACTCTTATGGAAATGGTTAGGTCCATGATGAGCTATAGTGATTTGCCAAGTTCGTTCTGGGGATATGCCTTAGAAACGGCAATATATATTCTTAACCTTGTACCATCTAAAACCGTGCCTTCAACCCCAGTAGAGTTGTGGAACGGGCGGAAGCCCAGTCTAAGACATCTCAGAATTTGGGGCTGCCCAGCACATGTGCTTAAGGCAGATACGGCTAAGTTAGATGCAAGAACAGAATTAATGCTATTTGTAGGATATCCTAGGGGAACGAAAGGTGGTCTATTCTATAGTCCTAAAGATCAGAAGGTGGTGGTAAGTACCAATGCTAGATTTTTAGAAGAGGACTATGTTTTAGACCACAAGCCCAAGAGTAAGATAGTACTAGAAGAGCTTAGACGACAAACTACTAATCCTAATGCACCAGCACAAGTAGATACACCACACACTGCACATGCGATCACAGATGATACGCCTACACAGGCGGTGCCTCGTCGTAGTGGGAGGGTTGTGAGATAGCCCGACAGGTTCGTTGGCGTGGGAGAGGCTTCAGACCTAGTCTCAGGTATGCCTGAACCTGACCTAGTTAACTACAATGAGGCACTTCGAGATATAGATGCAGAATCTTGGCGTAAGGCAATAATATCCGAGATGGGGTCAATGGACCACAATCAAGTTTGGGAGCTTGTGGACCTGCCTGATGGGTTCAAGCCCATTGGATGCAAGTGGGTCTACAAACGTAAGAGAGGACTTTATGGGAAGTTGGAAACCTTTAAAGCTAGGCTGGTGGCGAAGGGGTATACTCAGAAAGAGGGAATCGATTATGAGAAAACCTTCTCCCCGGTAGCCATGCTTAAGTCGATCCGGATTCTCTTGGCCATAGCTGCTCATATGGATTATGAGATTTGGCAGATGGATGTCAAGACAGCTTTCCTAAATGGAAGTCTTGAGGAAACCATCTTTATGCAGCAACCAGAGGGATTCATTGAAAAAGGCCAAGAGCATAAGGTTTGCTGGCTTAAGAGGTCTATTTATTGACTTAAGCAGGAATCCAGATCTTGGAACATCCAGTTTGATGAGGTAATCCAGTCTTTTAGATTTACTCAGTGTCCGGATGAGCAATGTGTGTATCGCAGATGTGATGGAAACTCAGTGGTGTTTCTTGTGCTTTACGTAGATGACATTCTATTGATTGGCAACAACAAGAAAGTGTTATCAGACGTAAAGGCATGGCTGTCTAAGTAATTTGATATGAAGGACTTAGGGGAAACGGGACATATCCTTGGGATCAAGATTATTCGAGATCGTTGGAAACGTTCGTTAACGCTCTCCCAAGCTTCGTACATAGACACGATTCTGGCCCATTTTAACATGCAGACGAAAGGTTTTTTAGCTTTCAGGCATGGAGTGTTTCTATCTAAGGAGCAGTCTTCTAAGACTGTTGAGAAGATAGAGACCATAAAGACAGTTTTATATGCTTCGGCAGTAGGAAGTCTCATGCATGTCATTTTGTGTACAAGGCCTGATATCTGTTATGCCGTTGGCATGGTGAGCAGATATCAGAGTAATCCTGGGAAAGCTCATTGGGTGGCAGTAAAGTGCATTCTCAAGTATTTGGGCAGAACGAGGGACCAAGTTCTGGTCTATCATGCGCCTGAGCTGGTACCCCGAGGTTACACAGATTCAGATTTCCAAGGCGACAGGGATAAGAACAAGTCTACCTCAGGGTATGTGTTTACTATAGGAGGTGGAGCCATAGTTTGGCGGAGTGTCAAGCAGAAATGAGTGGCGGACTCTACCATGGAGGCTGAGTACGTTGCCGCATCAGAGGCAGCGAAAGAAGCAGTATGGCTCAAGAACTTTCTAGTGGACTTAGATGTGATTCCTGGTTTGCCGAAGTCTATCACGGTATATTGTGATAACAATGGTGCAGTAGCAAACTCGAAGGAACCACGAGCCTACAAGGCGAGTAAACATATACAGCGCAAGTACCACCTGATACGAGACATCGTAAAGAGGGTAGACGTGGTCGTGGCTAAGATAGCATCAGAGGATAACCTTGTAGATCCATTCACGAAAACATTGACTTTAAAAGTCTTTGAGGCTCACGTGAAGGGCATGGGGATCAGATGCTTAAGAGAGCCTTGATAGTTTTTCTTGATAGATAGCAGCAGATTGTATAGGGATTGTATGTAGTTGTATACTTAAAGCACAACTTAAGTATTAGTGGGAGATTGTTGGAGTAGAATACATAAGCTATGCTTGTGTTGTATAGTTTCCCAGATTAATATATCGATTCGTGTTTCAGTAATATCATGTTGTGCATTAATCGTCCATTTATATTATGTGAGTAGATGATGAGGTGTCTGGTGTGACACAGTAGATCTCATCATTGGTTGAAAGACATAATATATAAATGAGGTTCGTAACCGAGACAGCTTTGGACAAACTGTCGGTCTAGATTATTATGTGATTCAGATAATTAGTTTGTCTAGACTAATTGAATCATATAGATATGCCCGGGGCTTGTTGAACTTGACTCTTAGGAATGATTTGTCTTGTACTGATTTAATAGACAAATCAATCCTTGTATTCTATCTCTAAATCCCTAGACTCGAGTGGGCATGAGGATTAGACATAGTGTACTTTGATCTGCCAATGGGTGAGGTCAAATGTGGCCAATAGTCTCGGTGAGTTCGCGTGTTTAGTTACTTGGTGTGCTGTTGCTTGTCGAAAGGAAATCATGTACCGGTGCGTCCGGGGTGATGGTGCTCCCGAGATGAGCTCGAAATGTTTATTATAATAAAACCCGGCCGGTGAACTTATGTTCGGTATAGTAAAAAGGTCGAGTGGTACTAGTCTCGGAATTAAAGAAGTTAATTAATAAATTTATCAGTAAATTAATTTTAATTAACGAGCACTATATCTTTGATGTGGGGAGATTAATGAATATAATTTAATTAAGTTGTTTCGGAAGCAATTCTGGTGTAGGATGGTAGTGCCAAAATTAATCCGTTAGTGGTACGATTAATTTTGTAATGGGTTAATTGAATAGGTAGATTTAATTAATTAATTGGTTAATTATTCCTAAGGGTTAATTCAGTAATTAACAAAGTGGAATTATTTAATTAATTCCTAAGGGTTAATTAAGTAATTAACAAAGTGGAATTATTTAATTAATTAATTAAGTCCTAAGTTTCAATTGGAATTAGGAAATCCTAGAGATTAGGAAATCTAGTAGGATTTGGTTATCCTATCAGATTAGTTGCCTAATTGGATTTGGAAACTAATTCATTACCTAAACCCATTAGGAAGACCAATCCTAAACCAACTTGGAGTCTCTCTTGTAACTCTATAAATAGACAAGGGATTAGCTATTCAAGAAACACAATTCATAGATTCATAAATCAAGAATCTGGAGAGATAAAATCCTAGAGAGAGAAACATTGTTCTCTCTCAAGAATCGGATTCAAGGACCAAATTGAGGCTGCCCAAGAAAAAGTCTTGAGCTGCCCGAATCTTCCATCTTGACCGGCGGCTGGTTTACAAGCTTGGGGCGGCGGCGCGTGTGGTTTATTTCGGTTCCAGGTGGCGCGTGAAGCTCACACGCTAGACGGTGGAGGTTGCTGATTTTTCCGACAAACCCAGTTGTGTTGATTGCTAATCAATTGGCTTCTAGATCGTTGCCCACACAACGAGGAGTCAAAGTCTTGAGTCATACAAGTGATCATCCAAGTCACGCTTCAAAGGTATTTTTCTAGAATTTCGCTTTAATAGAAATTTTTGTTGCGTGGTAAATCGAGCAAGTGCAAACCCAGATCCTACCAAAAACTTTCAGGTCGGTTGACTTGGGCTTGACGTCCCCCAATATTCAAACTCGTCCCTCTTGGCATGCTACTATTGAGTAGAGAAGCACAAATAATAGATTAACCATTTGACTAAATAGCAAAGCTTTCAGGAATAAGTTACCTAACCTATAAATTGGTTAATTTGTATAAATTTATAAAATATGGGTATAAACGATAATGAATAATAATAATAAAGTAAATAAAATAATATACAAAACATAATATACAAGATATGAGAAACATCTAGACTATTGGTTAGATAATATATAAAATAATAATAATAGTAGATAGTGATAATAGAATATAATAATATTAACATAGGTATAAAATAAATAAATAACATACACATGAGAAAGTAAAAAGAGGTTGACGGTTATTATGAAATTATATATAAATTTATGCCTAGGGATGATAAATAATAAATAATATTACGCCCTAGGGTGTAAACTACACAAAGACAATATTTTACCTGAACAAGGAAACGTATAATAGGGTTAATGTATGAATAAATTCCCCTTAACTATTAAATAGGTAAACACGTACGAATAACATATAAATATAAGCAATACTAAGAGTTAAGGAACCTGGAGCAGGAACAGATTATTGAATCTAAAAATAGTAGCTAATTGATAATAAGAATTAGTGAGTTTAGAGTATTGTTTAGGATTTACTAGCAATAAGGCATAACAGGGAATAAGATTTAGCGAGTGTGAGTAGTTAATCTAAGTCCTTACTTTATTATTAAAGTATAGCAAATCAGCGATTATCTTAATCTACTCGCTAACCTATAAGGATATAGCTAGAGCTGGTAGATTATCTTAATCTACCAGCTTCCAGACCTGATTTTAGTCAATAATCTACATCTTTATCTTGGAGAGCTTCATTGTAGCTAACTGAGTCTGGTTCATGGGTACCAAGGATAAAATCTGAAGACTCACCCAAACCCATGTACCTCTCGGGCTGTTTGACAACCCTCCCACTACAACGAGGCACAACCTATGCAATAGCATCATCTGTGATAGTGTGTGCAGTATCTTATGGTGTGTCATCCTGTACTTGTGCATCTAGAATACTCAATAGACCCCTAATTAGCAAGATCCTGATTTCTAGAGGAGGATTATATTTGAGATCACAAGCCCAGTACTAGCAAGATTTCTAGAGGAGGATTATAAAATAGGCCACCTATCGTTCGTTTGGGATAGCAAGATTACCAGTACTAGCAAGATTATATTAGCAAGATCCTGATTTCTAGAGGAGGATTATATTTTAGATCACAAGCCCAGTAGCAAGATTATACTAGCAATAAGGCATAACAGGGAATAAGATTTAGCGATTGTGAGTAGTTAATCTAAGTCCTTACTTTATTATTAAAGTATAGCAAATCAGCGATTATCTTAATCTACTCGCTAACCTATAAGGATATAGCTAGAGTTAGGCTAACAGACACAAATTGTAATTTAATTTTGATTTAGAAATTTTGCTTTAGTAACTCGCGAGTGCTCCACCTATACACCACTCGACATCTTCTAACCTGATCTTCTTCTCTTCTCTTGGCATTCGTCCTCTGTCACAATAGAACTTTGGCCTAAATTATCTACAATCCTGCAAGCTCGAAAGTTAACTAGTTCTCATGAATCTTAATGCATATATACTAAACTGAAAAAAATAATAATAAATAAATAATTTTTTTAATACAATCTAATTAGTAACATACAAATTGCCAAATTACTTAAATTATGTCCTCAACCTCTTTCATCGTGTAAACCCTTTTCATCTTTACTCTTTCCCAAAGGCCTAACTCTTTCTTGTGACTTATCTACTATGTAGTATTCCTTTTCCTTACACGCCTCATTGACTTACATTTCTATGGATCTATCTCGTTTCAAAGAATTAAAACATAACAACGTAAATTTTTCAAAACCAACTCAAGTTCAACTTTCCAAACTAACTCTAGCACCAGAATCTAAGCTCCGGCTAATACCCATATTCAATCCTCCGTGCCCTATTAATTCAAACTCCATGCTCTTTTAACTTTTTCTTGTAATCATCTAATCTACCCTAAACTAATGGTTTCTTAATTGGCCATGTTAAAGGAATTGGAACTCTAACGACAACAATTCAGTGAAATATATAATTAGACCAAGGAAACAAGTCTGGTTCTCTTTGATTTTCAAATTCTTCCCTAACCGTTTTCCTCTTTAACTAATCCTCATTTTCTCTTCAGTTCTTTGGAGATGAGCTATTCTTCAAATGGCCTGACTAAGTGTCTAAAACTCTTGATTGTCCAACCACAAGGCAAAATCTTCAAGTACAACTATCATAGTGGGTATGATTCTTCCCAAACCTATAAAACCTTTGTTAGTTTTGAATACAGAAAAGCTATGGCTTGTATCAAAAACTAATATCCACATATGACATATCATTTTGTTTCAGTATTAAATTGCTCCATTATATCATAGAACTAGATAAGGGGTGTGAAAAAACACAGTAGATACCATTATTGGTTAAAGTATTGATATATTAAAAGTATGCTCATAACTGAGATAGTCTGAACATACTATCGGTATAGGTTATCGTGTGATTTGGAAATTGGTTTATCTAGACTAATTAAATCACACAGATATGCCCGGGGTATATTGAGCACGACCAGTTTGGATATAATTGACTTATACTGATGGCATAGTTAATTCGGTCCTAGTATTCCGTCTCTCAATCCCGAGATTGGGATGGGCGTGAGAGTTGGATATCGTATGCTTTGATTTGCCAAAGAGTGCAGTCAATTGAGGCCTATACCTCGGTAGGTTGAGTATGCGGTGTTTAACTTCTTACGTGTCATTGCTAGTCAGAGGAATCCACGTACCGGTTCGTCGGGTTAATGATGCTCCCAAGATGAGCTCGTAAGGTTTATTATACTAAACCCGGCCGGTTGACTTTATGTCCGGTATAATAAGAAGGTCGAGTGATACTAATCTCATATACCAAGAAGTCGGTGAATTAGTTTGTCAGTAAATTGATAAACCGACGAGCACTAGATATTTAATGTGGGAAGATAGAAAAAAATATAGTGGTGCGATGTAAAGCCATTTTTGAGCAGTAGTTTCATAATTGGTCCGTTAGTGGTACGACTAATTATGCGTTTGACTAATCGATAAAGTGAATTAATTAATTCTAAAGGTTTAATTAATATTTAATTGACAAAGTGGATTAAGAAAATTAATTTTATATGAATTAATTAATCCAAAGGGTTCGATTAAATTAAATTAACGAAGTGGGTTAAAGATTTAATTCAAAAGGATCGATTGGAGTTGACTAGCCTAGGAAAAACTAAGGGGTTAACGAAAGTCAAACTAAAAGGCCCAACTCAAAGGCCCATTAGGTCTCCTTAGAAGCTCCCTATAAATATCCCTTGTTAGGCAACTTACAAGACATTAGAAACCTTAGAGGCATTTGCCTAATGAGAGAAAGTTAAGTCTAGAAAGAGAAGCTCTCAACTTTCTTAGTAGCTTTTCTTTCGAAGTCGACTTTGGAGTTTTCTTCTTCGAGAATCCTAAAAGCCCATAACCTAAAGAATCCTAGATCACCATTTTTGGAGAAAAAAGTTGCTGCCTTTGATTGGTTTTCTCGGCCGCTGGGTTTTGTTCGCCGGAAATAGATCGGCCGGCGTTTGGTTTACTTTTGGGGTGGCGGCTTTTCTCCTTTTGAAGTGGGTTTGTTAATTATTTTTGTGTTGATCCTCTAGCTTGATCTTCTTAGATCGCTAGAGTCTAGATCTACGAGCAGGAACACATTCCAGACACTTTTGGTGTGGATTTTCAGATTGGGTTAAGTTTCTGGGCTAAATCTGTTTTTTAATATTTGTGTGATCCTTTAAGTGGGTTTCTTGGGATTTCTTTGTTTTGCCTTGGGCTACTCCGTAGACACTAGCCCACACTAGTTCGGAGTCGAATTGGAGTTATTCTTCGGATTTCGAGTGGATTTCGTAGGTAGGCGGTAAATAAGCACAGTAATCTTTGGGCAACGATCTGCTAAGGCTCTGACGAGTTTTTGGAAGTGAGTCTCATATGGATCTCTTCCTTAGTTTCTTAGCTACCTTTTGGATAGTCTCTCACGCGATTTTGAGATAGAGACAGAGTTGTTATCGGGATTCTCTCGTGATTGATCCTGGGCGGTAAACAGTAGGATTTTCAGTTTTTGGTTTTCTATTTGCTAGGGACTTCGCTTCAAAGGTATAATCTTTGAACTTTTCAATTTAATTAAAGATTGTATCTTTCATGTCCTATTTAATAAATTAAATAAGTATAAGCCTGGATCCATTCATGGAAAAATGAATTTGAGCCTGAGCTTTGTCGAAAACTTTCGATTCTGGAATGCATTGCACGAAAGTGAGATTTTCGATTTAGCCCGGACTTGTTCTGTTTTCCTTCAACCTTCTGCTTTTAGCTAACTCTTAAGTTAAACCCTCAATAGATCATGTAAGTAAACTAACCTAGTCAGGTCTAGGTAGTGGTCCAAAGTAATCAATCTCTTTCCAAGGAAATTTCAGTACGAAATTTCATAAGGGGGAGAGATTGTACCATCTCTGCCAAGCAGGTAAATTTGGTCGTGGAAATTAGGCGAAACTTAAGACTGTTAGGATGAAACTAAAGGAGCTTAATAATTCTAGGGATTGAAGTGTAATTTTTCTAAACTAAACCCTAACTTCCCTTTTCTTTTTTTTTTCCCTAGCCGCCCATTCTTTCTTTTCTTTTCTTTTCTTTTCTTCTTCTTTCGTCTCACCCCGTCGGTTTATCTTTAAATGTGATCCAGGTAGGAGTTTATCGGAAAGAAGTCTAGGAGAAGCTTGGGAGTGGTTGGGATGTCATAAGCTTCAAAAATACTTAAATGTAGTAGCTCGTTGATTGGAATTTTGTAGGTTGTAATTAGTTTAAATTAGCTTAGTTATGCATTTTACCAGTTTAGGAAGTTAGGTGCTTTTCGGGGCCTGACAATATGCATGGAAAACCATAGAATAGAACAAAAGTAACATGAAAATGCGAAGCCCATCATAAAATAACTCAATACATAAGAGAAGGTTAGGACTTTTCAATAATAAGGGAAAGAACACTCCCAATTCTTGAACTTCATCATCAAAGAGAGAAACTTCTCCATCTTTGTTCTACATCACTTGGAAATCCACTACCCCCTATCACTTAGAAGGGTAGATTTCCCTAGAATCTACTTAGAACATAGTTTTTCTAAGAGAATTCATAGTGTGTGTATGTGTGAAAAGGGTGAGAAAGTGTGTGTTTCTTCCTTTCTAAGTTACTCTCTCTAAAACTATGAAAAAACTTACTACGGTGTAATAGTACGTGTCTTTAAAAGGGGCATTGGCCATTAAGAAAGGTTCCATAGGGCTAAAATTGAAATTACATAAGTTGAATCATGCCATGGGTAAATTTGGACTTTCAGTAGTATTTCTCGGGCGATGACCAGACGGTGGCGCCGTGTGGACGCCGAGGTCGGCGGTGAACAGACACCAGCGCCCAGTGGACGCTGGTCTCAGAATCTTCAACTCTTTTTGCTTTTTTCCAAATTCTTCTTTTTAAGCTTCAATTCTGCGTGTTTCTTTCCTTTTTTCAGCAAAAGTCTTTAAGTTTCATCCAAAATCTCCAGCATGCCTTTTTACTACAAGATCATGCAAATCCAACTATAAGTGCATTGAAAGCTCATAAAAGATATCATATTCATTGAAAATCAACTAAAAGTAAGCTAAACATGCATGATTTTGGGTCATAAAAAGGTATATTTTGGAGTCATGTCACTCCCCTAAGTCTTACATCCTACAGCTATTTATAGACGAAAATAGAATGAACTAGAATGCATGATGGTTATTTTGAGAATTCTGAATTTTTGCTTCGGCTCTAAGTTTTGTAAGGTGACATCTTCCTGGAAAGTGGCCAGCTGACACAGCCATAAAAGTGGCCTGCATTGTGCAAAAGTCGTTAAAGTAACTTGCAACAATGTACTGGTCATCCTTCTTCATCATGCTTTAGCTCGTGCCAATGTACTATTTGTTCCCTCGGCCATAGCTAT
This sequence comes from Knoxia roxburghii, assembly GCA_030378225.1. Lineage (NCBI taxonomy): Eukaryota > Viridiplantae > Streptophyta > Magnoliopsida > Gentianales > Rubiaceae > Knoxia > Knoxia roxburghii. The sequence goes on along the minus strand of CM059420.1, from coordinate 32,906,745 downwards.
AGCTCGTGCCTGTGTACTAGCTGTCTGATGCAACGGATTTATTTTCGTGTACCGCTCAAAATTAATAATTTATAAACCTCACACCACAAAATAATATAGTAAAATGTGTCAATCCAACAGGGAACGAGGGTAGAATTTTGCTACATAAGTTAGAAAAGTAGTAAAACAGAGCAAGTATAAAAGCAATAAAGTATAAAGCAGTTGGTGAGGTATAAAATAAGGGTGGAAAGACATAAGAAAAGAAAACAAAGGATGAGGGTTAGGATTTTCACTTCACTGTCGAGAATAAAGGCTTCGGTTATGGTTTGCACTGATAAGGAAGGTTAAAGCTCCCTAAAAGTTAGGACAAAAAATAATGAGATAGAGAATATTCAGTATCGGCTCACTTGAAATAACACCTGTGTCACTTACTCCATGGTCACCCTACCACCTAACTATATAGTTATTTTACTCCAAGCACTCACCTAGCATAGTCCTAATTCTGAGAGATTGACCTTTTCACTATGACAAGCTCACACCAGGACCTGAGTTCCACAGAGCCTTAAGCTGTTAAGGTATTATCAATTAAAACTTCCCTACAAGCATCCAACCCTACGTCACTGGGGGTTAACAGAACCTAAACCTGCTAAGGTATCATTAATTAATATTTCCCTACAAGCATCCAATCCTGCTTCATCCCAGCCCCTTAATGGCATGGTACATTACCATGATTTGGACTAAAATCTTCAGCATCTCACTCCTTACTCAATCAGTTAGCCAAAATAGAGAACCTAAACTACAACACTCTCCATAATCGAAATCAGTGAAAGCCCAAGTACAAGATGTGCTCAGCAGACTTTATAGTAGCATAGTCCACCAATCAGCTGGCAGAGGAAACAACCACACATCATTCTAAATCTAGTGAATGATGCATGCTAGACATAAGGCATAAGAATGCGGTTCGCACTTATTATATCCGCTTTAGTGCACATCTTGTAAATGGAACTTTCACCTTGCCTCTAACTCATTAGCTTAGTGAAAATCCTCACAAGATGCTTAGAACCTCATCGGTTCTTAGCAACACTTATATGAAAAGGAAATCATAAATAAAGAGAAAGAAACATGAGTTTCGGATAAAAAAACCCAAGTAACAAGTTACAAGGGAAAAAACTCCGAACTCCTACTTCTACAACTCTTTACTCCCTACTATCTCTACTTTTTATTATTTGGAGTTTGGAGCATATGCAATTATTTATAGAAAAAATCTAAGGAAAGAAATGGAGGATGGCTATTTTGGGAATTTTGGATTTGCTTCGGGGCTAAGTTTTGCAAACTGGCACCTTCAGGGGGCAGCCGCTGACACACAGCAGTAAAAGCAACTTGCACTGTTTAGAGACCATTAAAGTAACCTGCAACACTGTACTGGTTGTCATTCTTCAGCATGCTTCTCTCGTGCTGACATACTATTATCTCCTCAGGCAGGATCACAACTCGTGATAGTGTATGATTTGTCTCATTTGGACATGCCATTATCTTGTATCGGCGTACTAACTGTCCTTCTAGAATCTTTTTGTTGCCCGTGCCGGTGATAGTTGTCGAACACTCAACAAACATTGGCTTCTACTGAGCGTCACCTGAAAGTGTTCTGTCACAGTCACTATGCACTGGTTGGGTGGATTTGGCTTCTTCAGACTCTGCAGTCTTTGGTCATCATCTTCTCACGTTCACGAGACTCTGGCGTTTACTGGTCATCATGTTGTCATAGTCCAGAGATGCTGTCGTTCGTGAGCGTGATCCCTCTTTCAGCATCTACTGCTTCAGTTCAGCGTTAACTCCACTTGATCTTTGTCACGTCCAGAGAACGGCGTCGTGAGCTGGACATCTTTAGCTCGCTTTCACTAAACACTGGATTTCACTTGGACTTAGTGAATCTCATACTCATTTGAAGTTTTCGTCTACTTGATGTGTCCTTCTGCTAGCTTGATAATCCTCAGCATTGCTCCAAATGCTAAGTCCGAAGTGCCATTTTCTACGGTCTCCATTCTATCCACATTTCACCTGTATTTAGCACAAGTAAAGCCGTAACTAGTATTTTACCACACAAATAGATTAAGAATATGCCCATGGAAAGCTTAAAACAATGCTAAAAAATGTAAAAATATGTATCAAATTAGTTGCATCACTGTCCTTCTGGTCATCTACCCGCAGCCTATACGGATGGTTGTCGTCTGGCATTCAGCTGGCGTTGGCTTTAGCTAAATGTCACCAGATAATTTCTATTGGAGTCATTGTGCACTAGTCAGGTCAACACTTGCAATTCAGACACTGTAGTTCTGGGTCGTCATCTAGTTCACGGTCACTAGACGCTAGTGTTGGCAGTGCTTGTTGAGGCACCAAAAATAAATCTGGTTCTCTACCGAACTATAGTTGATTTGTAGTGATAGTGGTACCAGGTCGAAATCCCAAGGGAACCAATTTATAATTCGAAAACCAACGATAACTTAAATACTAAGTTTTAATTCAAGAAAGCAATCGAGCTGTAGAAAGATAAAATAAATTCAATAATAATAATATTCAATCCAAGGAAAATATTATTCAATTGTCACGTTGATCATAGGTTATAAGTCATTCTTTTACTCAAATTGCCTATTCCTATATTTAATAGAATAGTCATATTAAATATAGATTTTTCAATATCATCAACCAAACCTAGCATTTTATTAAATCTTGTCATGACAGCCTGGGTACGATAGCATTCCATGTCTAATCATAACAGCACGAAACTCAGAAAATTGATTGGCTACAAACTAATTAAAAGAAATAGCTGCTTTTAAATAATTATGCTTTATTTGTTGCATCTTAGGCTATCATGAATGTACTTGTCTCACCAACATACATGAATCGCATAATTGCCACTAGATTTCACCGATTTATATCTATTACGTAACATTTAATCGACGAATAGCAGAAGAAGAATAAATACTTGTTAAGTTGTCAGTTCAGCAAATATTCATACTTCTAAATCTTTCAAAGCAACAAATAATATTTGAGTGTAAGAAGAAATCAAATTAAGAAGAAAACCTCACAACATAATAATCGAAATCAATCCCTTGAATTGAAAAATAAAAACTTAGTCACTCATGTTCAAGAACATGGCTTGAAGGTTCTTGAGAAAACTAAAGTAATAAAGTAAAGAGAAACTAACACTTTTCTAATAATTCTATTTGCTACTTCTCGTCTCTGCAGAGAGCAGAGAACACTCCTATTTATAAAATACTTCCTAACATAGCAACTAGTAAAAGGAAAAGATAATATCTTTGAATAAAGGTAATATCTTCCTTAAATAAAGTAACCAAAAGATTTTAAAATCCTAACTTTAATCTTTGACTAATTCCACTTTAACACACGAAAATCCAACAAGGCAAAAATTAGTCCAGCAACAATTTGGTTTGCAGAAATCTGGTTTGCAAAAAATTCAGCAGCTGCAATCTAGTCCTAAAGTTTTTAGAATTTCCATTCGAACCTCTATAACTCTCAAAAATTGCAGTTTGGTCCCTGTGTGTGTAAAACTGAGCCAAATGTCTTCAAAACCCAAAATTGAGTCCCTAACACCAAAATGTGAACATGAGCAACAATTTATCTCATAAAAGTCTACAAATATACAAGATATATAATAAAACTCACTAACTTCATAGACTGATCAAATCCCCCACACTTAAACCATGTTTGTCCTCAAGCATTCACACTTTGAACTCCGTCAAGTAGTCATAGTACACAATGAGATAACCTAGGCGATCATTGATAGAACAAGTGAATTACTAATTTAGAAAACAATTGCAACCATTTAGAATGTACTAAAGTTTCATGCCTCACAAAGATTCACTCCATCCACTCAAAGTGTTTATGGGGACATATATAAGTATGCTCTCAATCAAACCATAATATATCATCCCATTAGTTTGGCATGTATCACCTCTTCTTAGCAACAAAATGAAGTTTTGCAATATCAAAGGGACTTTCTCAGGGTTGAAACGGGGCTTGGATGAGTAAAAGGTATGACATATAGGTAAACAAGCTAAAGTTATCCAAATATATGCATGAAACATACTCAACACTCACCATCAATCCAAATGACCCATGTGTAACGACTCCTAATAATCCTAAAACATTATTAACAAATGGAAAAGAACATTGCATATTTCATAAGTCCATGATGACCTAAGAAATATGAAACATTACAAAAAACCATACCATAGAACCAACTTCCTATACAAAACTGAAAACAGTGCCAATATTATTCCCTTTTTTTTTGTTTTCTTTGGCACATCATAACTTCTCTCTTATTTTTTTCCTTTTTTCTTTTTTTTCACTTTCATAACTTCCTCTTTCTCAATGTACATGACCACAGCATTTTTTTCCTTTTTCTTTCCTTCTAAAAAAAATGAATATGAATACAAGACCAAGTGAGCACAAAGTTGCCATTATAAAACGACCTCATACCACTAACCAATGTCAAGCATGTAATCATACATATTTCGGATAACGTGATGAAAAGAAGGATAAAACAAAAGGCTAAGGGGTTTGTGTAAGTGGAGTTACAACAAAACAGGTGTAGGCTCAATGTGGTTTACTATGGGTAAACATAGAAGGTAATGATTTTAAGAAAGCTGAACTTTGTGAACCTAAATGCCCTTATCATATATCACAAAAATTTCACAAGTGCCAATATGAAATGCATAACATGAGCAAATTCTACGATGTACATAATATGAATGAACCCTCCAAAATTCGAGCAAGTGTGCTCTCTGGCTATGAAAATGCACAAAAGGGTTGTTTGCATAAAACTTAGCACATTCTTTACTTCAAAACCAAAGAATTGCACAATTCGTTTAGAAAAATAGTTGAAAAACCAATCACAAGTTCCAATATGCCTTAGTATAGTCAAACCATGCACTTTTGACACAAAAACCATTTAAATTCGGACAAACAAGCAATGTTTTGAAAAATTTGTGGAAAATTTTTTCAATAAACAGAACTTCTCCCCAACACTTGATTTCCACATTGTCCTCAATTGGGTTTCATTGTACTCACAAAGAATAAAAACATGGAGCTAAACAAATGTTCGTATGAAAGTACAACTAGTACTCATTCATTCAAAGCATATGAAAAATCAGAAACAGTAAACGTCAAGGGAGAAAATTCAAAAACTCCCTTGAATAGAGAGCAGTCCTATGATGATGGAGAATGGAGGTGCGAACTTCATCTGCTCAAGGAAAATCTCTGCCTTGAAGATCGTCTTGAATGTCAAAACTGAAAGAGCAAAATCAACAGTAGAAATTCCACGAATCAGAATTGATAAACCACATCATTTATTAAAACAAAAAAAATAATAAATAAATATGGGTTGTCTCCCATTCAGCGTAATTGTTTAATGTCGTTATGCTCGACATGAGACTGACTCGATTTGAGGAGGATCTCGCACCCCTGGATCAAATATGTCAATAACACAACTTGGAGAACATGTTATAGGATACTTGTCTGCATCAGCAACATGAAATTGCACTTTATCTCTTTCCAACTCCACAGAGAGAGTACCCTTGTCCATATCAATCTTTGTCTTGGCTGTTCTTCTTGGGATCTAAGGCATAGTTTTTCAAAAAATTACGCAGGAAAAATGCCTAATATGTGATTTTAGTGTTAATTAGAACCTAGGTTAAAGCATTTAACGCTTACCCTCGTAGCTAAATCGGTTGTCACGCCTAGATTCTGATTGATGTTCGTTCGGGACTTTTGATCACCACCAAAGCACTCCCCAGAAGACGCTCTCTACTCTCAAGCACTAGAGTCTCACAGACTGGTTGTTAGCCCATCTGCATAAAGAAAATTTTTGCTGGAAGAATTTTCTGGTAAAATTTTCTTTTTGGAAAATCTAGTCCCTCAACTGAACTAGTGTCATAGTTTTATAGACATAAGACTTGAGACTTAGTCAGTAAATCTTTTAATTAAATAATTAAAAGATTATTTACTTACTGACTTGGGTTTACCAAAACCCATGTATCACCCAATGACCCATGGATTAGGCTGATGGGTCAAGAACTTTAATTTGTAATTAGGTCCCTTGATTTGTCAATCTATTCCAATTCTTCCTATGTACTTAATTAACTCTTAATTAATACCACAAAACTTTTCAATAATATTTAATTAAACTATTTTTCTAAGTATGACAATTATACTTAGTGCAGGCAATTCTGTATCATCGAACTCTCTTATGTGTGATCCTCTAGGCCCATTTCAAATTAAAAATGGATAAATCAATCTCATTGATTAATACATAAATCATCAGTAGTCTCTAGCAAGACATAATGAATACTCAATTCAGAACGGAGGGTCAAATGGTGATTCAACATAATCTTCCGAGCATACTACGTACGATCCTCTACATTGATATCAGTTTAGCATAAGGCATGGAACCATCATCCTTATTTAACTAAACGTTTACTTGATCTCTTAGTGACACTGATTCTATTCAAGCAAATGATAACACTTATCATTTATCGGGTATGGCCATGCACTTCTCAGTTCACTATCAAGTGGTCAAGATATCATCTCTCACTTAAGAGAGACTTGTAGTCTCATCACTTCACCTGTATTCCTTGGCGTGACTCATAGTGTACCCAATCATACCCGTACTTGGCAACCTGTTATGGCCCCGTTAGGCGTATGTCAAAACATACTACAATTCACCTAAGACCATGTAGTGATTTCTGGTTTAAGGATTCTCGTACAAGTAATACTCAAAAAGAATCACTCATAATCTAATCAATCCATGGAGTGTTTCTTTTGTTGGATCGATTTCATGAATGCAAACATGCACAAGAATATTACATTCATGAAATTAACTCATCTGATAAATCAACAATCAAACGACAAATGTCTATATAGCCCTTAAAAGGGCACATACACCAACAATCTCTCACTTTCCCGTTAAAGGGTATTACATTCATGAAATTAACTCATCTGATAAATCAACAATCAAACGAAAAATGTCTATATAGCCCTTAAAGGGGCACATACACCAACAATCTCTCACTTGCCCGTTAAAGGGCTATACCTAGACATTTTAAGACCAAACTCTATTACATGTTTCTCAAACTTTGACTGTGGTAGAGCTTTTGTGAGAGGATCTGCTACATTGTCGTCTGACCCTATTTTGCACACTTTCACATCTCCTCGATCGATGATCTCTCGAATGAGGTGATAATGTATGAGTATATGTTTGGTCTTCTGATGTGACCAAGGCTCTTTTGCTAGTGCGATAGCCCAGTTATTATCACAGAACAGGTATATCAGATCTTGGATACTCAGTATCACTCCGGTGTCTGGCACGAACTTCCTCAACCAAACAGCTTCTTTGGCAGCATCTAATGCAGCAAGGTACTCAGATTCTATTGTAGAGTCGGCTGTGGTATCTTACTTCGAGCTTTTCCAACTCACTGCACCGCCATTCAGGCTAAACACATAACCTGATTTTGACTTCATGTCATCTTGATCTGTTTGGAAAGCAGCATCAGCATAACCTTGTATGACGAGCTGTTCTTGTCCTCCATACACTAGCATCAATCCTTTAGTTCTTCGTAAGTACTTTATGAATGCCTTGACTGCAGTCCAATGAGTCATTCCTAGATCTTGTTGGTATCTGCTAGTCATGCTTAGTGCATGTGTGACATCCGAGCGGGTACATAACATGGTATACATGATAGATCCTATCACCGAAGCATAAGGAACTCTACTCATTGTTTCCCTCTCCTCTTTAGTTGAAGGACATTGGTTCTTCTTTAAGAGGAGGCCATGTCTAAATAATACCATACCATTCTTAGAGTTAGACATACTGAATCTCTTCAATATCTTGTCTATGTACCCTTCTTGACTTAGTCCTAAAAGCCTTTTAGACATATCTTTATAGATCTTGATACCTATTATCATTTCGACTTCTCCTAAGTCTTTCATAGAAAATACACTCCCCAACTATTGTTTGATATCTTTCAACATGGGGATGTCATTTCCTAGGAGTAGGATATCGTCCACAAATAGGACAAGAAAAACATTCCTGCTCCCACTAACCTTCTTGTAAACACAATGTTCATCTTCGTTCTTTATGAAGCCGTAACCTTTTACTACCTCATCAAAACGAAGATTTCAACTTCAAGATGCCTGCTTTAATCCATAGATGAACCTCTGAAGCTTGCATACTCGATTAGGATGTTCCTGATCGATGTATCCCTCAGGTTATTTCATGTAAGCATCATCAAGTAGGTTTTCATTTACGAAAGCCGTCTTAACATCTATCTGTCATATCTCATAGTCATAATATGCAGCTATGGAAAGCATAGTCCTAACAGACTTGAACATCACGATAGGAGAGAAGGTTTTATCATAGTCAATACCATGAGTCTATTTGAAACCTTTAGCCACTAGTCGTGCCTTGAAGATCCTGCTAAGTTTTAACTTGAAAATCCACTTGCAATCAACAACCTTTGCTTGAACATAAGGGTCAATCAAAGTCCACACTTTATTGTCCCTCACAGACTCTATGGCTTGTAGCCATTTATCTGAATCTGGACTTTCTAAAACTTGTCTTTAGGTCATGGGCTCATCAAGGTCCACCAAGATCAAATATTGATCGTCAGTCATGAGAAATCCGTATCTCTCGGGTTGTTGACGAGATCTACCAGACCTTCTAGATTCTTGTGTTGTTGGCTCAGGTTGCTCATCTTCATGAGTTTCCATGCCAACTTCTATCTGAATTTCTGTAGATGGTTCTACACTCACTTGTGGGTCTTGAACCTCTTCGAGTTCTATTCTACTCCCACTGTCTTTTTTGTACAGAAAGTCTTTCTCTAAGAAAGTAACTCCTCGAGCAACAAACACTTTGTACTCAATTGGGTGATAGAATTGATATCCTTTGGTTTCCTTAGGATACCCCACAAATAGGCATTTGTCAGTTTTAGGTTCAAGCTTATTACTTTGTAAATACATTACATAAGCTTGACAACCCCAAACTCGTAGATTGGACATATAAGGCTTTTGGCCCATCCATATCTCATATGGAGTTTTATCTCCTGCCTTAGATGGAATACGATTTAGTAAATAGGCAGCAGAAAAGAGAGCATAACCCCAAAATGACATAGGGAGAGTCGCTTGGCCAATCATTGATCGAACCATATCTAATAGAGTCCGATTTCTCCTTTTAGATACACCATTCCATTGAGATGTTCTCTGTGGAGTTAGCTGTGAAACAATTCCACATTGCTTTAGATAGCCATTGAACTCATCACTTAGGAATTCACCTCCCCGATCGGAGCGAATAACCTTAATCCTTCTATCCAACTAATTTCCTACTTCGTTCTTGAACTCTTTGAACTTTTCAAAAGTTTCACTTTTATACCTCATTAAGTAGACATAACCATATATACTATAGTCATCAGTAAGAGTCATGAAGTATTCAAATCCACCTCTAGCTTGTGTGCTCATTGGTCCACATACATCCGTATGTATTAGTGCCAATAGCTCACTCGTCCTTTCCTCTTTCTTGTTGAAAGGACTTTTTGTCATTTATCCTTGCAAACAAGGTTCACACGTGTCATATGATTCGAAATCAAATGACCCAAGCACTCCATCTTTATGAAGTCTTTTAACTATTTTCTCATTTACAGGGCCTAAACGACAATGCCAAAGATATGTTGGACTTAAATCAGATTTAGTTGATTTAGCTTTCTTTTCAATGTTATAGAACGTTCTTTCTTGATTCAAATCCAAGATATATAGGCCGCTGCAAAAATTTACAACTCCATATAAAACATCATTCTAAATAAAGATAACGAATTATTTCCAATAATAATACGAAAACCTTTAATATCCAAACAAGAAATTGAAATAATATTCCTGCTCAAAGTAGGCACATAGTAACAATTCTCAAGCTCAATGTTTAAACCGAAAGGCAAAGATAAAGTGTAATCTCTCACTTCAACAGCAGCAACTCTTGCCCCGTTGCCCACTCGGAGATCAACTTCACCTTTCCTTGTGATCCTTCTATTTCTGAGTCCCTGCACATTAGTATAAATGTGAGCCCCACATCCGGTATCTAATACCCATGAGGTGGACATAGAAAGATTTATTTCAATAACAAAGATACCTAAAGCTGAAGGATTCTTGCTTTCAAGAAACAGTTTATAGTCTCTCTTCCAGTGACCCTTGTGTTTGCAGAAGATATATGTATCTTCCTTTCGAGGTTTTGTCTTAGCAGGTTGAGGAGCTTGAGCAGCAGTCTTACTGCAAGCTTTCTTGTTTTGCCCAGCTTTGGCCTTGCCTTTAAACTTCCTCTTGTTCCCTTTACCTTCTCTACAACCATTACTGGCGTGGCCTTCCGAAGGGTTTGCTTAGTATTTTTCAGCATCCCATGAAGCTTAGGAATGCTCCTCTCCATGTTGTGCATGTTGTAGTTCATCACAAAGTCATTGCATTCATCAGGCGCATTTAATCGCTCTAGGGTATCAATATACCCTTTCATCTTGATTAAATGAGTACTTATTGATGAACCCTTCACCATATTGTACTAGATCAATACTTTGATCGTAACGAACCTTTCGTTACGGGCTTGTTCATGGAACATCTTTGTCATTGACTCATAAATCTGGAACGCTTTCGAATTCATGAACTACTTTAAAGCTCGCCTGTCATAGACGCGAGCATCAAACATGTCACATAATCAGAATCGCTTTTCAGTTTATCCCCACTGAACAGCAGTCGTGGCATTTTGTGGTGGTTCAGGTAAAGTGGTCTCTAAGACATATAGCTTCCTTTCTTATTTTAGAACAATTCTCGAATTTCTTTCCCAGTCTAAGAAATTTGGACCAATAAGTTTGTCTTTATCCAAAATACTTCTTAGTGCAGTTTGAGACAACATTAGTGTTAGATGATGCCATTTCTACAAAAGAATAAATGCAAAATATTAGGATGAGTTTTAAAACCATTTTCCACAATAGCCACAATTGAAATTCCAAATAATTTTGTGTTGGTGCTAGATTGTGGGCCAAAAATCCACAAAGAGTCAAACCCCAGTCTTGCTTTGGCAAGTATCGTAGGGATCGGGCCCTTTTGGTAGACAACGTTCAAATCACATCTCATGCAACTTAATGCTTTCCAATTACATCACCGTGCAACTTTTTGGTGATAGGATGAACATTCCAATTGTTTGACACCATCCTATCATTGCAAAACCAATCCAAGTCACTTATCAGGTTAAACTAGGACCAATTTCCCTAAGTCAAACCATCCCTCGAAGTATCACATCAATAAATACCCAAACAGTTTTTCTACATAGTGGTGATGAGTAAAGTTGGGCACCTAAATACCCAAACAGTTTTTTCACATGGTGGTAGTGAGTAAAGTTGGGCACCCATTATGTGACAACTCGCCTCATGAAAAAAACCTGAGGCCCTTGTGCTCTCCAAGTCCATCAGACGTTCGACGCTCTAAGCCCCCAAGTATGGAAGCAATTTATAATTTAGGTTTTTAGGGATTTAGTTTGAACGGCTTAACATGCATTTCGTTTCATCATTCACAATAACATATGTCAAATATATTTAAAATGAATAAAATGCAATGAATTAGGCTCTAGTCTATTACAAGGCTTTCAAAATAATTGTCTTTATTTAGGCCTTCATTGTTGGGCTTCCGTTCCTAGACTCGACCTTGGACTCCTTTGGAATTACATAAATTTGAGCCTATCCAATTCTATTCTATTACATAGAATTTAATAGGCTCACATGCCCAATTTAATTGGCTCATATGCCCCAAATTAAAACAATTTAAAGCCAAATTCATGCATGAAAAACACATAAGAATGCAAGTGCTTCATACAAGTCTATTTTAATTAAGCCAAATAATTTTTAAAGAATCGTGTAACTATTACACTTTTAAAATTGATCATGTAATGATCAATTTTAATCAATCTCTTATTCATTCATTTGGTCAAAATGATGCATGAACATTTTTCACATGATTATGTATGCATTTCATAATTTAAACAATTTAAATTCGAAATCACAAATAAATCATGAAAATAAATAAATGAATGAATTAATTAATTAACCTATCTCATTAATTAATTAATTTTATTTATTTTTTTATAATTATCCCAATCTAATTAAGATAATCATTTAAATTTAAAATTTCAAATATTTCTAATTATCCTAATCTAATTAAGATAATTATTTAAATTTAAAATATTTCTAATTATCCTAATCTAATTAAAATAATTATTTAAATTTCAAATTTCAAATTTTTCCTAAATATCCTAATCTAATTAAAATAATTATCTAAAATTTAAAATTTTAAATATTTTGATAGGATAATAATTTTAAATCAAATTTTAATCCTATCTCTAATCTGATAAGATACTAATGTTATCCTAAATAACCTAAAATCTTATCAAAATATCCTATAACTAAATCTGATAAGATATTTTAAATTTATAAAAAATAAAATTTAAAATCTTATCAATTTAAAATCAGGAAAAGCAATTTCTGGAAAACTGCTAGGGCAAATTTGTAATTAACGAAAATCTAGGGCTTAGGGTTTTGAAAAGAACAAAACTGTTGAGAAAAAAATTGTAGACTAAGGGCCTGAGGCAGCGGCGGGGGCATTTTGGTCATTTCAGCCAAAAAAGAACCCGTTAGGGTTTGTCCGCTACGCCGCTCCTCTATCTCCTTCTCCGGTCGTCTTCCCCGGTGAAAAAAATCAAAATCTGTCGCCTTTGATGAATGACGAAATTGTCTTCCATCTCGACCGATCGCTCCCAGTGATCGAGATCTTTGAAGTTCGATTAACATCCATCAATCTTCAAAGACATCGATCGATTCTCGTCCAACCAAAATCTTTCCCAACGAGCTCTTTTTTCGACGGAGAGGAAATGCGACCAAAACCTGCATAACCCAGCAACATCCTGACCAAAACATTTTAAATCTGACAAAAATCCTCATAACCATTCAGTACTTCGTTTATTGCAATAAAATCAAAAACAAAATCAAAATCCCTAAAGAAAAATTTTTGGCGAAACTTTTTATACCCAGAAATGAAATTTCGAAATCGAAGCAATCAAGGCAAGTTTTGAAAACCAAACCTAACGGAAACACTTTCTGGGAGAATAAGGAACAAAACCCTAAAAAAATTTCAAGCCAAAACAAGAAATCCTTCTTCTCGCGGTTTTCTGGTGAGATTCTGGCCGGTTGGCGGCACCCAGTCCGACGGACCTTGAAATGATTTTCCAAAAAATAAATTTTAATTCCTTTTTCAAGAAAAAACAATATTTTAATCCCAACACTTTTTTCAAAAAAAAATTTCTTTTGTTTTCTTGCTTTCCAAAGCATGATTTTTTCTTTTTTAAATCTTATTAAAATTAATTTCAAACAAATGATTTGTTTTAATATTAATTTTAATATTAACACTAAAACAAGCCTAGCTCTGATACCACTGTTGGGATCTAATGCATAGTTTTTCAAAAATTACGCAGTGAAAATGCCTAATATGTGATTTTATTGTTAATTAGATCCTAAGTTTAAAGCATTTAATGCTTACCCTCGTAGTGTAATTGGTTGCCACGCCAGCATCCTGATTGATGTTCGTTCGGGAATTTTGATCACCACCAAAGCACTCCCCAAGAGACGCTCACTACTCTCAAGCACTGGAGTCTCACAGAATGGTTACTAGCCCGTCTGTAGAGAGAAAAATTTTGCTGGAAGAATTTTCTGGTAAAATTTTCTTTTTAGAAAATCGTGTCCCTCAACTGAACTAGTCTCGTAGTTTTATAGACATAAGACTTGAGACTTAGTCAGTAAATCTTTTAATTAAATAATTAAAAGATTATTTACTTACAGACTTGGGTTTTACCAAAACCCATGTATCACCAAGTGACCCATGGATTAGGCTGGTGGGTCAAGAACCTTAATTGTAATTAGGTCTCTTGATTTGTCAGTCTATTCTAATTCTTCCTTGGTACTTAATTAACTCTTAATTAATACAACAAAACTTTTTAATAATATTTAATTAAATACTATTTGTTTAAGAATAACAATTATACTTAGTGCAAGCAATTATGTATCACCGAACTCTCTTATGTGCGATCCTATAGGCTCATTCCAAATTGACAATGGATAAATCAATCCCATTGATTAATCCATAAATCATTAGTAGTCTCTAGCAAGACATAATGACTACTCAATTCAAAACGGATGGTCGAATGGTGATTCAACACAACTTTCCGAGCATACTACGTACGATCCTCTACATTGATATCAGTTTAGCATAAGGCATGGAACCATCATCCTTATTTAACTAAACGTTTACTTGATCTCTTAGTGACACTGATTCTATTCAAGCAAATGATAACACTTATCATTTATCGGGCATGGTCATGCACTTCTCAGTTCACTATCAAGTGGTCAAGATATCATCTCTCACTTAAGAGAGACTTATAGTCTCATCACTTCACCTGCATTCCTTCGCGTGACTCAAAGTGTACCCAATCATACCCGTACTTGGCAACCTGTTATGGCCCGTTAGGCGTATGTCAAAACACACTACAATTCACCTAAGACCATGTAGTGATTTCTGGTTTAAGGATTCTCGTACAAGTAATACTCAAAAAGAATCACTCATAATCTACTAGGAAATCAACAATCAAATGACAAATGTCTATATAGCCCTTAAAAGGGCACATACACAAACAGTTCTCATGAAAGTTCTTCCCAATAAGATTAGAGATGGATTTTCAATAGAATTATCTTCCATCTTTAGGACGTAAAAATTTGCAGGGAAAATCAATTCTTTAACATGCACTAAAACATCCTTAACAACTCATTCAGGGTGGACAATAGAACGATCAGCCAACTGGATAAGAACGTTAGTCTTTTTTATTGGACTTAAATTTTGCAATTGAAAATTTGAATAGGGCATAACATTTATAGATGCTCCTAAATCCAACATAGTCTGCTTAATTTTTGGCAGTGCTTGACGAGGCACCCAAAATAAATTCGGTTCTACCGAACTCCAAATAAATCTGTAGCAGTAGTAGAACCGAGTCGAAATCCCAAAGAAACCAAAAATAATTCTTAAACCAAACAGTAATCAAGGGGTTTTGAAATTAAACTAAAAATACTAAAATCAAAAGAAATAAATAATGGTAAACAAAACTAAAAATCAAGAAATTCAAATGAGAAAGATTCAATCCAAGGGAAATACAATTTAATTATTATGTCGATCATCGGTTCAAAAGTATTCTTTCATTCAAGCATTCAACCTCCACTATTGTTAGGATAGCCGTAACAACTATGGATTCTCTAATTTCTTTAACCAAACCCAGCATTCGATTAAATCTTGTTATGAAAAACTGGGTACGATAGCGTTCCATATTCAACCATAACAGCATTACACACAAGAATTAGTTGAAACCAAAATTAATTAAAAGAGATAGCTGTAAATAATTGATTCTGTCCAATTGTTTCCCCTTAGACTATCATGCATGAACAATTAAGTCTCACCAACATGCATAAAACATCTAATTGCTACTTGATACTACCGGTTCGTGTCTATTACGTAACATTCAACCTGTAGATAGCACAGAAAAATAACACTTATTGAGTCGTCAATTCAATTAGTACTAAAAATTCTAAATTAAAACAAGAAACAATCAATACTTGAATTTAACGAAAGAAATTAAATTAAACTCAAAACCTCACAACATGCTAATTAAATCAAATCCCTTGGACTGAACAATGGATTTAGCTACTCATGTTCTTGAACAAAACAAATAAGAAATTGTTAATCATAAAACTGAAACAGTAAAACCAGATACAGCAGTTGAGCCTTAGTAGTTCCTCCGTTCCGTTCTCTGTTGTGTCAGTCTTTGTTTCGTATATGAACTCAAGGTTCTCCCTCTCCTTAAATGCCAGCAGCAGAAAAATTATAAAAATGGAAAATCCAGACCTTACCCATTTTCCTTTGCTTTTCTTCGGGTAAAACCAAATCGGAATTTGGAAACAGAATTTTCCTTTCCTTTTCTTTTCGGTCCAGCAGCAAATTGGGGAGGAAAGGAATCGGGATCATTTTTGGAAACAAAAATCAGCCAGCTCAATTTTTTTTATCTAAACAGCACCCTTCCTTCCTTGTTCCCACTTGGATTCGCAGCCTTGATTTCTTTAGAACTCACCGAATTTTGCTGCAGTTTTTTTTCCCTTTTTTATTCCTTCTTGACTGGTCAGCAACCCTTGAACTTTTGAGAATTCAGTAGCAGTAATTTTAGAAAGAACAAAACTTTCTTTCCCGGTTCTTGGGCATCTTTTTGGGAACAAGGAGAATAAAATTCTGCTTCCTTTTCTTGTTCATCGGTTGGCAGCAAAGCAACTTGGAAATTTAGGAAAATCCCATTTCTTTATTCTTATGATTTCCTTTCTTTAGAAACCAGAAACTCAGCAGCCCTTAATTTCTTTGAGAAAACAGCAACAACTTTGGAAATTGGAGAAATCAAAGCAGCTCAATTTTTTGGAAGGGTTTTTACTTACCTTCTTTTTCTTGCACTGTGGCAGCTGCAGCTTCTTAGAAACCAGGAAAATTCCAATTTCTTTCCTTCCTTCTTGGGTTCTGATTTTGGACAGCAGGTACTTTGGAAACAATAGCAGCCCGTTTCCTTATTCATCTCGCGTTAGCAGCTCTGAGAAATCGCAGCAAACTCCGGAGAAAGAAAAACCACCAGTTTCAGTTATTCTCCTTGGAAACTTTACAATAGATGGCAGCAGCTTGGCAACTGCAATTCTGGAAGCAAAATGAAGAAGAGTAGCGGACAACTTCAATTTAGTAAACTAGGGATTTTAGTCAAAATAGCCACAATGCAGAATTGACCCTCTATTTATGCCATTGTCAACTTTCACCCCTACTTTTCCTTCAATCTTGCAAATTGGTCCTTAATAGAGTGTATCATCCAAAATAATTGCAATCTCCAATTTCTATCCTTCAACACAAAATATAGATATAAGCAATTAATTCAACTCACAAAGCCTATAAAACAATAAAATTATAACACTGAAAAATACCATTATATGGCTTTATCAATTTTCTTATTGCCAATAACACATGGTAAGAAATAAATACCTGGGTCAGGGCACTTTTTTGGTAACTTATTATCTATCCTTAACACATTTTACCTTGAATTAACATTTCCTTACCTTTTTTCCTATTGGTGCAAAATTTCTTCAACATTCGTGCATATTTTGGTATTTTCTTGATGGCTTCTAGCAATAGAATGTTGATTGCTACCTTTCCAAAAATCTCAATCACCTCTCTTTCATCATCCACTTCTTTAGCTTTCTTTAACCTACTAGGAAAAGGTGGAGCAAGTGGGTTAGAATTAAAAGGTAAAGAAGAATTGGGAATTACCGATGAGGTCTCATGTGTTTCGTCTTCACCAATGTCTTTGTTCTTTTCAACCCTTGGAGCAATAGGAATTTCAGAGAGCTCCTTTCCACTTCTCAATGTAATTGCACTAACATTCTCCTTTGGATTTATTACTGTCTGAGATGGTAATTTTCCAGAACTTTGTGCTTCCAACCTACCAACTGATTTAGCTAGTTGACTGATTTGGTCTCTTAGCTCTTGTATGTTTGCCTTTGTTTCTTGCTGAAATTGTTAAGTGTGAAAGATTTTTGGTAGGATCTGGGTTTGCACTTGCTCGATTTACCACGCAACAAAAATTTCTATTAAAGCAGAATCTTAGAAAAGTACCTTTGAAGCGTGCACCTGGTGATTCTCTTGTATGCCTCAAGACTATGACTTCACGTTGTGTGGGCAACGAACTAGAAGCCAATTGATCAGCTACTCACCACAATCCACCTGCTAGAAAACTCTAGCCCCGCAGCACCTGGCACGTACTATAAACGCACCGCCCGCAGAGAGAGAAAGCTACGCGCAGCTGGTATAGACCAAGGCCAAAATTTTAGCCACTAGAAACCCAAAAACCAGCTGCACACTTTCTTGAAAATTCGACTTGGAGAGAGAAATGTTTTCTCTCTCTAGAATTTTCTCTCTCTAGAAATCCTGTGGATTAATTGTGTTATTGTTGTATTCTGAATGACTGATCCCTTGTCTATTTATAGAGTTACAAGAGAGACTCCAAGTTGGTTTAGGATTGGTCTTCCTACTGGGTTTCTGGTTTCCTTCAATCCTGTTTCTGGACTGATACAGATTCTGTTTCCTTCAATCCTGTTCCTGGACTGATACACTCCCAACTGTCACAGGGATTCACTTATCCCAATCCAGTTCCTGGGATGAATCACACCCAACTGACACAGGGATTCACTTATCCCAAACCAGTTCCTGGGATGATTCACAACCAACTGACACAAGGATTAATTAATTTCTCAATTAATTAAATCTACCTTTGTCAATAACCCAGTACATAATTAATCGTACCACTAACGGATTAATTATGGCACTACCAACCTACACCAGAATTGCTTCCGGAACAACTTAATTAAATTATATTCATAATCTCCCCACATCAAAGATATAGTGCTCGTTAATTCATTAATTTACTGATAAATTAATTCATCAACTTCTTTAATTCCGAGACTAGTACCACTCGACCTTTTTACTATACCGGACATAAGTCCACCGGCCGGGTTTAGTATAATAAACATTTCGAGCTCATCTCGGGAGCACCATCACCCCGGACGCACCGGTACATGGTTTCCTTTCGACAAGCAGCAGCACACCAAGTAACTAAACACGCGCACCCAACCTACCGAGATTATTGGCCATAATTGACCTCACCCTTTGGCAGATCAAAGTACACTATGTCTAATCCTCATGCCCGCTCGAGTCTAGGGATTTAGAGATAGAATACAAGGATCGATTTGTCTATTAAATCAGTACAAGACAAATCATTTCTAAGAGTCAAGTTCAATATACCCCGGGTATATCTATATGATTCAATTAGTTTAGACAAATTAATTATCTGAATCACATAATAACCTAGACCGACAGTTTGTCCAAAACTGTCTCGGTTACGAACCTCATTTATATATTATGTTTTTCAACCAATGATGAGATCTACTGTGTCGCACCAGACACCTCATCATCTACTTACATAATATAAATGGACGATTAATGCACAACAAGATACGACTGAAACACAAATCGTTATATTAAACTGGGAAACTGTACAATACAAGCATAGCTTATGTATTCTACTCCAACAAAGTGTTAGTAGCTAAAGACTTGACAATTTCATCTAAAGACACACCTGGGTCTTGGGATTGTGTCTACTGAAAAGGTGGTCTAGGATATGATTGATTTGGCATTCCTTGATTTCCATATCTGAAATTTGGATGATCTCTCTAACGAAGATTGTATGTGTTAGAGTAGGGATCATACTTGCGTTGAGGTGGATTTGGAAAACCTCCCACAGCATTGACCTGCTGAGTTTCCTCGTCATACAAGCTATGACACATATCTGTAGAATGCCCTAGTTTTGAACAAAGTCCACAAACCTTTGCTACTAGTTGTTGTCCTATAGCAATTCGGTGCACTAGAGAAGTTAAATAAGCAATATGATTTTCCAAACTTGAACAACTTACCTGATTTACATTTTTTGCAACTGTATGCGCTCTTGTGTTGAATTGTTGAGAAGTTTCAGCCATGACTGCAATCAATTGCAGAGCTTGCTCTGGAGTCTTGTTCATTAAAGGTCCACCACTAGCTAAATCTAATTTGCTTCTGTCTAGATCAGGAAATCCCAGGTAAAAGTACTGGATCAGCAACTGCTCAGGAATCTAATACTGAGGGCAGCTATTGCACAATTTGTTTGAATCTCCTCCAATACTCATGCAATGTCTCACCATTGAGCTGACAAATTCCACAAATTTCTTTCATAATATTTGCTGCTCGAGAAATTGGAAAAAATTTCTCTAAGAATTGCTTCTTTAATTCATTCCAAGTGGTGATTGAGTCCACTGGTAGATCAAAAAGCCAATCATTTGCATTGTTGTCCAAAGAAAATGGGAAAGCTTGCAATTTAACTCGCTCTTCGCTAACTCCCTGATGTCTTAGAGTTGAACACACACTTGAAATTCTTTCAAGGGTTTGTGAGGATCCTCACCTGCAAGACCACAAAGCTTAGGTAATAATTGAATTGTACCTGATCTAAGTTCAAATGGTACAATAATCAGGCAGAATAATGCACAGCAATTGATGATTGACATCCGGAGTTGCCAATTCTCTTAATGTTCTGTTCTCGCCATTGTTTGCCATTTCTTCTTATTCTTCTTGAAAATCAAAATAATTGGAAAAATTACTTTCACTATCAGAATGAACTCTTTCATACTCACATTTTCTTAATCTAGTTTCTTTTCTCAATTGCCTGGCTGTTTTCTCAATTTCAGGAATATATTGCAATGAACTTTGAGAAGATCGGGTTCATAAAATCAAAAACGGCAATCCATCACAACACAAAATCATAAAAGACATTCAAAATTCAGCCCTATCTAACGTATATACACAAATTATTCACAACTCCAGGACACGTCTTAAATCGAGAAAAGAACACCTTGTGCACAAAAGATTCAGTAACACAATTGAAAGAGTTCAAGGCAAGGAATTTCACACTGTTAGAGAATCAGGTGATTGTTACTGCACAAAATTGTCTTCTTGCTTCAGTGTTCGGCAGCTTGGATTACCTGGATTGGGATGACGATAGAGCTGCAACTTGGAAAAATTATAGGGAAGGAAAATAAATAAATAAATAAGTATCAAAAAATTAAATAACTGACTATGAAAAGAATAAATAAATCAATAATTGACACTAAGCTTTTATAAAAATTCAATAATAGTGGCGGTGGAAACCAAATCTGGTACTGTAGAAAAAATTAAATAAATAAATAAAAGACAGAGGAAGAAAGTGTTGGAATAAAGAGAAGAAATTAGGTATGTGAATGAGAGAGTGTATGGAATACAGCTCGTAAGTAAAATTGTTGGGACTGATCAACCCGCGTTTTGCTTCGTTCTGGATTCAAGTTTACCCCTTTTAATCTCATTTTAATAAATGATAGCGGGTTTAGCTTCGTATTAATCCACCGCAGTCTCCAAATTAAATTTGGATTAATGGCATTATTAGTGGCTACATTTTCATGTCAGAAGTCGAAGGGTTGGATGGATTAATAGCATCAATCTTATTTGAACGATGCATAAATTATTGATTGATTTAGGATTAATTCTTGGAATTAATCAAAGCTGATGGGTTTTTCAAATTTTTTCTAAAGCCTACGTATCTCCAATTTTGAAAGAGGATTAGTATTCATGGTTTTCAAAGGTCGTTTAATCAATAATGGTTATTGGATAACCATGAATTGATTTGTGATTTTTAAATAACTTGTGAGGAAACTAAAAGACAATGGAGAAAACCAAAAGATATTGAAGGCATTAAATGTGCAGATTCATTATAGGTCATGCTTGGTCTATAAATAGTCTTTTTTGGGTAGATTTAAAAGCACTCCAAAAAGTTTCTGAAACTATTTCTCCTCTCCTAAACGGGTTTCTTTCAAAATTCTGCTCCTCTCAAAATTAGTCTACAGCTACGAGAGAATTCTTCTCACCCTTAAAGAAATTCTCTTATTCTCTTAAGTGTTCAATAATTGTTCTAGTTCGTTGGTGAGGCGGTTTTGTGCAAACTGACTTCAAGGTTTCCATTGTATCCTGGGAAACATTTTATCCACGATTCTCTTGCATAATTTGTAGAGGGGGCAAATTTGTTTTAAGAAAATTGTATTTACACAAGCCTTGGAATTTCTCTTATTTTATACTCATCTAAATACTGGCCATTTTAATTATTATTGTATATTTTTCTAACAAAAAGGTGGTAGCGGTGCTCGGTGGTGGAATCGGCATTGTTGAAGATAACCAAACTGCAAAGGCAAAGACGAGGGTGAAAGAAGGTGTTGCCGTGTTGGTGGTCCACCTCCCGACTACTGCAAAGAAAAATTGGATTCAAAATTTGATGTTAAATTTTATCACGCCTCAAAATTTTCCAAAATTCCCTGCAAGAGTGTTAATTAAATACTCCCTATTAACCCAAAAATTGGATAAATTGTGAGGCTACTGGCTTTGGAGGAAGTGGGGTACGTGCTGAGAAGAGGAACACGACTGCTAATTCTGTGATGTGGCGGTTCTGGAATCTCAGTGGAGGTGTTGACAGCTAGAGGAAAAATCGATGGAGAAAAATGGTGTTAGCTTCGTAGATGGTTCGAACTCCTCTACTAGATGGAGGAATCGGCGTTGACAGCTGTGCTCGAGATGGTGAACGGACGGTGGCACTGCCAAAGAAAGAAAAACAAAAATTACAGCAAGGGAAATTGTAAAAAGAAGTAAAACAAAGGAAAAACTACACATAGTAAATCTATAAAATTATTATTATTAACGTGAAACAGAAAGAGAGAAAAAAAACTCTTTTCTTTTTTTTAAGACTCTGTAAAAAAAACTAAAAGAACAGAAAAATAAACAAATAAATAAAATCTTTTAAATTTTTTTTACGGACCGAGAAAAATATGAATTGTTTTAATAATAATAACAACACAAATTACTGTTTGACCAAGAATTAATCTTAGTTCCCCGGCAACGGCGCCAAATTTTGGCAATGCTTGTTAAGGCACCCAAAAAAAATCCGATTCTCTACTGAACTACAGTTGATTCGTAGCGATAGTGGTATCTGGTCGAAATCCTAAGGGAACCAATTTATAATTCGAAAACCAATGATAACCTAAATGCTCAAGTTTTAATTCAAGAAAGCAATCGAACTGTAGAAAGACAAAATAAATTCAATAATAATAATATTTAATCCAAGGAAAAAATTATTCAATTGTCATGTTGATCATAGGTTATAAGTCATTCTTTTACACAACTCATTCATACACACGCATAAAAGCATACTGTGAGGAAAGAAGAGCTTGTTGTGTATGTGTGTATCCATCAAGAGAGAGCACAAGGTAAAATAAATGTGACGATTCTTCACAAAGATAACAATTTGAAATGCCACACCACAAAAAGAAATCTGTAACTGAATTAATTGATGACAGGAGGAAAAATACATGTGTATCTAAAACTCACTACTGGGCAAGATCCTTGTACTTGTCAGCATCAAGGTTAGCTATAACCACGTCACTCTCCAGTTTAAACACTGTAGCAACCTTTTCATAAGTCTACATAATACAAACAAATGACAGTAAATTTTCCACTTTAAGGTTGTTTAGATAGTTCCTAGCTGATTCATCTAATAGTAAATCATGCACTTATAGGAGCAAGGTTTTTGCAGTGACCACACTTGCAAATGACAAAGAAAAATCAGAGATGCAAGTGACAGAGAACTGTATTAGAAATATCAGCACTATGATCTTTGTTTGAGGATAAATGATTTAACTAAAACAAGAAATGGATTGGAGATAGCTACCAGAGTGCATAAAACTCAGCCAAGACATCTTTCTTTCTATCGAGTACAATCTCATCGAAGTTTTCTTGAGTTAATACGACAACATTCGATGGAACTGAAGCTATTTTAATGTTAGTTCCTGCAAAGCAAAAGATATCCGTTTGGCACATAATAGGAAAAATAAATGTTGAATATAAAATGATGATGGCCGCAGTTCACTCAATTGATGTGATATTGAGTAGCTACATGTATTCATCATTGCTATACTCATTATTAAACCAATTGATCATACTATATATCCTATTCCTTTCCCTATGACTGCAGAAGGTTCCCATGCAGTGAAATTATTTTCCCAACATCAATTAACGTACTGACAAAAGATATCACCAAAAACAAGAATTCTATGATTTCATAGGTTTACAGGATAGTAAATGCTTCGGTGAAACATTAAGAATGCAACAATCAGCTGAGATTCTCCTTTCGAGTAAAGGTAAATGAAGCTAGTCACATTGCATGTAAAAAACAACACGCAATGTTATGTTTTAGTTGTAAGGATAAGTAGAACAGATAATAAGAAACCATTTGAAGAAGACAAAGTAGTCAAAAAGGAATAAAATGTGGTTAAGAACTTAAATATTTCTAATGAATTAATGTAGCTATTCTGGAATCATTAGCAAGTAAACATCATGTTAAATTTAAATTACATTTGCTTTGGAGATCAGACATCCAGCAAACAAAAGACAAAATGGAACGAAGATAACTGTGACACATGATGATATGCATTACACACCTAGACTACAAGAAACAAACAAATAGACCAAAATTATTACCTCCTTCAGTGTTCACATACTCAGCGGGGGCTTCAACAGATCGTGCACCTTCATACCTAAGAATTAAAAGTTCAATTAATGAGGAACATATAAAGTTGCACGAATTGAAAGATTCCAATCCCCATGTAATTCCAATCAGTGTGTTAAATGCTTACATAACTTAAAGCAAAACACATATTCAAAATAAATGAAGTATACACTCACTTTTTGGGCTCCAAAGAACCTTTTAGAAACAATATATGGTAGGGTATCCAGAAACTCCATATTTACTGCAAAAGCTCTTATGCTCATCACAGTCCACCTAAAACAAAGAAGGTTCCCCAATTTGTAACCTTAATTTCAATTTGATAAAATTGGTTTCTTTAAGTTTCATGAAAATTTGCTTGAAGCACAGAAGTTAAAGATGCATATCAAAAAATTTACAACATCAAATACGTCAACTTATGGAGGTCAATACGAGGGTGACTTCTTAAAGAGCTCCTAATCGAAAAACTTATGTGAGGGTCAACTTACAAAAAACTTGAACAATCGAAGATGCCGGCTAGAGACAGATGATGGCGGGAATGAACAAGAATGATGAAGAAAAGGGAGTAATGGAGGGTTTTGTTAGTGAAAGACGAAGAGAACTCACAAAAATGGCGCTTCAATTCTTCTTCGCAAGGCCCACTCTTTTCTAATCGACAACTCCACGAATTCACGAGACAGCCACTTGAGGACGATGAAAAACTTGAAGGATCACATCGGCCAATTATATTATAGTTAGAGGAATATTAAATTTATAGTTAAATGTACAGAACGTATACCCTGTACCAATGGTACATGTACCTACTACTATATATAGTAATTTTTAGCATGACAGCTGTATATTTACTAAATATAGTAAGTTTCGTCAACGCGCACACCTTTTTTTTTCTCGCTAAGTCCACAACGTCTCATAACAACTACCGCGACGTCCAAAAAACAACTATTGCAACATCTACATAAAGGTATGTCCACAACGTCTTCTAACACTGCCGCAACGTCCCCGTACGTCCAAAAAATAACTGCCGCAATGTCCAAAATTATTTACATCCAGGCATGTGAATTTTAGCTGAATTTTTCACATAACACCTTTCATAACCTCTCCTAACACTGCCGCAACATCTCCGTACGTCCAAAAAATAACTACAGCAACATCCAAAAACATCTACATTCAGGCATGTGAATTTAAGCTGAATTTTTCACATAACACCTTCCACAACGTCTCCTAACACTGTCGCAACGTCCCTGCACGTCCACAAAACAACTACCGCAACGTCTACATCCTGGCATGTGGTGAATTTTTCACATAACACATTCTACAACATCTCCTAATACTGCCGTAGCGTCCCTGCACGTCCAAAAAATAACTGCCGCAACGTCTACATCTAAGCATGTGAATTTAAGCTGAATTTTTCACATTACACCTTCCACAACGTCTCCTAACACTGCTGCAATGTCCAAAAAATAACTGTCGCAATGTCCAAAAATGTCTACTATTTTTTTTTCACGTGGGACTAAATTAATTGGAATATAACTACTACAACCACGTCCAAAAATAACTACCACACCATGTCTACATCCAAACATGTGAATTTTAGCTGAATTTTTCACAGAACACAGTCAACCACGTCCCGCTACGTCCAACTACAAAGCAGCAACGTCCCGTTACGTCCCATAATACGTCCTACCAAGTCCAGCAGCAGGGAGGAATCGGAAGCAACCCATTTCACAAGAAAGTGCCAATACCTCACGAAAAACATTTTTATATATATATATATATATATATCATATTTTGGAGTAACAGAGTATTATTTGAATAAGAAAACACGAATATAACATCATTAATACATTACCCAACATCAAATCGCGAAAATAAGGTTCCGTAAATCCATCAAATACAGTTCATACTTTATGATATAGTGATTTTTTAAGAAGAATAAATTATTTTTTAAGAAGAAGAAGAGATTTTTGAAGAGCAAGAAGTAATTTTTTAGGAAGAAGTTATTTTTCTGTTGTATTTGGTGTTATTCGTCGGAAAATACAATCGTCGATCTCCGTTAAATCTGTGTTTGGATGAAAATTTTGATTACAACGAAGAAGAATAACTGATTTTTGAAGAAGAAGGAAGTGGATTTTTGAAAACGAAGAAGAAGAGAAGATAGTGTATCACACTCTCTTATAATGAGAGTGGTGATGTATTATTAGGTACATGTACCTAGTCGTACAGGTAATTTATATGGTGGTCCTATAGGACCACCATGCAAATTTACTCCTACTTTAGCGCGCTACAGTAACGCACTACAGTTGCCTTCATTTCTTTTGTTATTTTTGGCTATTTTTTTGCCTTCCTCCTTGAGACTTTTTTCCATCTATTTTTTTTCTAAACAATTCAGTATTTTTTTTAATGTTTTTAAATTTTATAAAAAAAATATTTTTACATTATCATTTTATTTGTTTTATAATTAAATAATTTTAGATATTATGATACATATTATGGACTTTTTTGTTGTATGATATGATTTCTTTATATATTCTTGATTTGATAACTATAGTCTGTTGATTTGATGTCTACTATTTTGTGATCTGATTAAAATTAATAATAATTATTATTTTATTTCTAAATATAATAATAAATATATATACTAGAGATATGGTATAATTTCTCGTTAAGTTAGGCCAACCTCAAAAAAAAGTCAAGTTACCTTATAGTAAATTTACCTCAAAATATGAACAAAACAAATAAGTGTTATGAAGGCCGTGCACAAAAATCACACCGTTTAGGCACATACGAAACGGGAGAGAAGAGGGTTTTGGAAACAGAAACGGCGCTCTTTCTGAGGCAGTTAAATAATAAAATTTAGAAATTTCTAATTGTGGGGTTTTTTTTTTTTTTTTAAAGTATAAAAAGAAAGGGGAAAAAAAACACTAGCGCACTCCTACTAAAAGAATAACACTAAAAAATCCAACACGCCATTATATAATCCGCCTCAGTCTTGACAGGCCGATTCTTTTACTTACTCTTTTCATTATTATCAATATATATTATCGTATCTGCGGAGCAGACCCGAGGTGGAGGCGGTGACGGCGACGGAGTGAATAAGAATAATAAAGGCAAAAAGTGGGTTTCTCACCGGCGTTTACTTTGCCACAGATCTGAGAGAGAGAGGAGTAATGGGTAGCGGCAGAGGAGGAAGCAGCAACAATATCACCGCCAGCAAGACTAACAATAATGCGGTGGGGGCTGGTGTAGGGTTACAGTCGATTCCGGCAGGTTCTCGGAAAGTAGTGCAGAGTTTAAAAGAAATTGTGAACTGCCCTGAACCCGAGATCTATGCTATGCTTAAGGAATGCAATATGGACCCTAATGAAGCCGTTAATAGACTCCTCTCCCAAGGTTTCTTTTTTTTTTTTTTTTTTGGGAAGAAACTTTTTTCCTCTGTAACCCTAGAAAGACTGTTCTTTCTGATATATTTGTTCTTTTCTTGGTAATTTAACGCATATCCTTGAATGTTTTCTTTCATTGTTAATTTATCACATCTCCTGTGAGCTTACAGTTTGAGTGAAGCTGGTTTTTTTTTTTTTTTGGGTTAGGTATTACCGTGGGCTTACTATTATTTTCAAGGAAGACTACGGCTATTGAAATTTATGTAATTTAAAATTTTTTACTCGTTTAAAGTATTCCGTTTCCAGTCTTATGAGGTTGAGGAATAGGAAAATGTGAGATTTTGATTTAATTTATTTGAAAGAACCAATGAGTTTAGGGGGAAAATTGGAGATTATTGCTTTTGTGTGTTTTTCTCAATGGAAGTTCGGGAATTTTTTGTTGATTTTATTCTCGGGTTTAGGGTTTCTGTTTTGGTGACTTTGTGACTGGACATCTGAGTCTTACTGATTGGATAAATAATTTTGCATTTTATTTTGTTAAATTGTGTTTTATTCATTAATTTTTTTGGAGTTGTTTTTGGTTCTAAAGTGAATGAACTGTATCGAAAACTAAAATTTATGTTTGTGGGCTTTGCAACTATGCAGGATTTTTTATGGACATTCTCGATGAGGTTCAATACTTTCTTTAGTCTGATTTGGGCTTCGTAGGTTCTCGACTGCATGGAACTATTGTATTATGTGATGTGCCTCTTAGCATTGATTTTGATTTTTATGAGATTAGTTGTGCATATAGCAGACTGACAGGCCTGCATGCACTGACTTATGTGGATGATGTTTCCATTCGGTTGGCAGATTTATGTTTAAGAATGATATTTGGTCGCAGTGCATTTATGGACTTCTACTTTAGTTAATTATGAGTGGCAAATCGTATTATCTGTGACACATGGCTGTTTGTCAATCAAAATTGAAGTATTCACTCCAATCGGTCAGTTACTAGGTTAGAACTGTCCCATTGATGATTATTTGATAAAATTTTGCCTTTTGTGTTTATGCTACAAATATGGATTAGCCCGTGAGAGTTCTAGTAGAGGTGGAATTGTATTCCTTGAGAGTTCTGTTTCTTGCGATTTTAAATGTTAATGCTTTTGTTTTTCTTTTATCATGTCTGTTGTTACTGCTCTTATAATGTAGGGTATTGTTTTAGTTTGGAAAGAAGCTGTGTTTTGATCTTTTTTTCCTCCTTTCTTTAGATCCTTTCCGAGAGGTCAAGAGCAAAAGAGAAAAGAAAAAAGAGGTGCGTATTTGCTTTTAGAGTACGTCTAATTTTGTTTCTTATCATGAAGTTGCTAGCCACTGTCTTACTTTGTTGTAACTTCACTTGTTCCTATTGTGAATGACAAAAATAACTGGTCCTTTTTCTTAAGAACGTAAGCCAAGGGAAGCATTTTAACAGTTTGACAACTATTACTGCTGGCTTGCTATACGCAATGAAACTTGGATAAGTCAGTTCTTACTGCAGAAAAATATTCCATCTGTATAATAAGGAGAGCATGCTCATTCTTTAATCTTTATATTTTGGTAATGGCTATGTCTGCTTATTTGTGGCAAGCATCAATTTCCTTAAGCAAACTTCTGAACCATCTTCACTGCAGAATAAGGAAACTCCAGATTCTAGGTCACGAGTTGGTAGTAGTACTTCAAATCGTGGCAGGGTTGGCACAGCAGATCGATATGCAACCCGTGGTGGTAGCACCCAACATGGTTCTTCCGGTGTGTTCATTTGTTTCATGCTTAGTTAAGCTAGCATTTGATGTAAACATGGGCTAACAGGTCCTTTTTTGGCAGAATCTGTTATTTCGCATGGAAGACCTGCATACAAGAAGGAAAATGGATCAGCTACTTACTCAAGCTCTCAATCTTCATCTTCTGGAGTGGCAGGAAATAATAGTGCAAGTAGGAGGCCGGCTCTCCCTAGGTTGGTTATTTCAACAACCGCATTGCTCAAAAAGTACCTCAGTTACTATCTTAGTTGTTCCAAAAATTCCTTTAAAGTGATTTCTTATTATTATTTTATTAACTTCTCTGACTTGGTTTTTTCTCCATTGCTTTCCCAGCAAGAACTGGGGACACCAGAAATTACCATTGACTCATTATGACTTTTTAGTTTTTACACCTTTTGGATTTTTTCCATTCCTTTAGTATTTAACGCTGCACATTCTTTGGATTCATGTCGAAATTCATACATTTGTATGGTATGAGTTTTATCTTTGTGCTGTTGTTGGTACTTAGTAAGACTTTGTGTCTCAAAAGTGTGAGAATTACCATAATGCACTCAATGTTTGGGATGTAGTTTGGAACATCATGTAGTCAGGTTTAACCTCCTTATTGAATGAACTTTTTGTACAGATGCTGTCTGTTTGTTGCTATGTGGTTTATTACTATGTTGGTCTCGATTGCACTCTATATCTTCTTTAACCCAGAAAATAGAAACATTACAGTTGTTTTTGGGGTCTCTACAATTTTTTCAACTATTTTCATTTCTGTACTTTGTAAAGAGCTATACAGGCATGTAAACTGCCGGTTCAGTGCGAAGACAAGGCTTCTTGCTGTGTTACTTACTTTCCTTTCTTTATGGCGAACATTGTAGTGATGCTGCATCCAGTGAATTCAAAGTGCCAGCTACTGTTGTGGTTAATAATATGTCATCAGGCTCACAGCCTTCAGGATATCAAGGTGCCTGGGGCGGAGTTCCCGGTCAAGTATCAATGGCTGACATTGTGAAAATGGGTAAGCCTCAGAGCAGAGTGCCAAGCATGCCAAACACATCTCACAGTGTTAATCAACACCACATTCAGGGCCCATCATCTACTGCATATCAAAGCATGCAGTTTTCTGAAGACCATACTTCCAAAGTTTCGGAGGAGCACCTTGATACCAGGGCTTCTTCGGGCCAGCATGTTTCTGTTGATGATGAATGGCCTTCAATTGAACAGCCATCAGCTACCAGTGTGCCCTCTATATCTAAACCACCTGTGGTGCCTGAGCTACATCCAGAGTCATCCAGCGTCCCCTTTGATACACTTAACAGGCTCTCTGGATTAGATGAGGTTCAGGATGCAGAAGACAGTACTGTTGAAGATCATGATGCCAACCATGTTGGAGCTGCTTCTGTCTCTGGTAGGAAGATTCTGGAGGATAATTCTGAAGGTGAATCTCTGTTTGAGAATGACTTTTATCACAGAGGAGCCTACCAACCCCAAAGTCACGCCTTTGATCGTCAGGGAGGTAACTACTCTGTTCTCATAAATGTGTGGGCTTAAAGTATGCTGGTTCATCATTTTGGATACTGTGCTTTATTCGATTTCTGAAACTTGACAATAGCCCTTTTGTTTGCCATGTGTATTTGGAAGCTCACTTCTCAACTTTATCAGTCAGCTTTTAGTGCACTAATTGTACAAACAAAATGTAAATAGTGAATTCATAGTGGTTTCGCTGTATATATTTCATCACCTATTGAATTGGAGACTATGGAAGTTCAAGTTTCTCATTTTTGTGTGACTCTGCACCTAAAATATAAATTTATCTGGGATAATTGAGAGACAAATGATTCTTTTTTCTTCAACTGGTTCTTTTTTCCTCTAGGTTGATCTATTGCCATTTGTGTCATAATAAGCTTTATTAATTTTTGGGGAAGGTATAATTTTCTGAAATTCAAGTGAGAATGTATTTGGCGCAACTTTTCTGTCCCTTTTATGTGGATACAACTATAAGTTAACATAAAGTGTGGAACTTGATGTATTTGAAATTACCTAAATGGAATGTCACGAGTATATCTCATTAAGCCAGTGCATCAAGGAAAGATGTGGAGAAAGCTTGTTGCAGGATTTATTGGTTTTTGTTAATGTGTAAGTTTATGGAGCATTTTTTTTCGTCTTTGCTTACTCGATATCAGCTTCCCTTCTTTGCCTGGAGACAGGAGCCCATAACTCCCCTCATTGGATAGTAGTATATCTAACTTTGTCTCTTGAAAAGCATGTGTATATTGTTTGCTCTGTTCCCCAATAATATGTGGTTGCTTTCAAAGTTTGTGTCGAACTTCAGTTGCTTTTGGGTAAGATGATTGTATTAATATCGATTATGACTAAATAATGCTCTTGCAGTGGAAAATCCTAGTGCCTCCGTGTCCTCTGTGACTGCAAACATGCAACATTTGAATCTGAAAAAGGAGGATGTTGCGCAGCCACTTGAAAGCGATGGGCCTTCTGTGGTAATTCCTGATCATCTGCAAGTCCAGTCTGCAGACTGTTCACATTTGAGCTTTGGTACCTTCGGATCTTCTGTTAGTGCTCCTTTCTCTGGACCTTTGGTATCTATGCCCGTGAAAGCTAATTTAGACGAGGCTCCTCTGGAGGCAGATGGTTCATCTGTTGGACATTCGGAAACTAGGTACAATGTTCTTAAAGTGCTGCATGATTGTGTTATAGTGTACTGTACTCATAGCGAAGCATTTTTATTTTGAAACTTAATGTTATATTCCTTTGCAGAAATTCAGAGTATTATGCTGATGAACCTCTTAGAAGTACCTCAGAAGGTAATTTATATAATAGAGGTGGTGCACCTTCTGGGAACTATGATTCAGTTACTGCTTCACAACCTGAGCCATTGAAAGTGGAAGACCTTGAGGTTGATCGTGGAAATCAGTATGCATTCCCTCCATCTACACCTGGCTATGCATTTGAAAATCCTCAACAGTTGAATATTGGATTTAGTGAATCTCAGACAAGTTCCCAGATGCAAAACATTTCTCCCTTCTCAAATGTTATGGTAAAATTAGCTCTTTTATATAGTATCTGTCAATTTGCTTTGTCATGGATGCAAGACCTTTGCCTGAATATTTGTTGATGATATCATGGGTAACAAAAGAAGTTGTAGTTCGATAGAGAAAATGAATGTAGTTCTCTGTTTAGGTTTTAATTAAGAAACTATTTGACCTTGATGTTCTATACCAGTGTTACAGTCAACTTTGTTCTTGATGTTAAGTTGTGTTTCAACTGGAAGGTATCAAATAGGCCTCCTCCCTTTTTTTGGCTTATAATTGTGGGGGAAAGAAAAATTAATCATGTTGACAGAGCAACCGAAGATATATGTAAGACTGAAGTGATACGGCTTTAAAAGAGTGGATAATGAGAGACCGGATTTTTTAAACTGGACTTAATAATGCATCTGGTCCAGAAAGCTAGCTAATTTTGTTCTTAATACTGTGACTGAAATTCCAATCTGTTCTCCTTGGAGGCCATTGACTCTTGTAGTGTTATTTTTTGCATCGTTGCAAATATCTTGAGAGAAAAGAACCAAAACATTCAACCTGAGTTGGCATGGAGCCATAAATTCTTCTAGTCTTTTTTACTTGAAATAGCATCTTGGTTCTATGTCGATTGTGCTGGGGAAATTTCATCTAGGTTGTATGCCGATTATACTGACCATTGCTGTTAGTCTTTTATATTTAGGGGTTTTTTTTTTTTTTTTGGTGGTGGTGCAATTTGTTATGCGATATCACTTTCTGAGTTACTTTCTCCTTACAGACAGCATATACGAATTCCTTGCCAAACTCTCTGTTGGCAGCAAATGTTCCCCTTGGAAGAGAACCTGATATGCCATACTCACCCTTTCCAGCAACCCAGTCAATGGCATCAAAGTATGGGAACATCGCGTCTTCCATTGGTGGCCCATCAATTTCTATGAATGAGGTAAATCACTGGCTTTAAAGTAAAGTTCTTGATTGTTGCTGTTTTCTGTTTCATCCCGGTATGGATTTTGCCTTTTTTGGCTCTATCTGTAACTTGAAGTGGAAAAATGTCTACTTTCCCATGCTGTAGTTGTCTTTCACGAGAAATCAATCCCATATCTGCTGAGAAAGTTGGAAATGCTTACTTCTGTGTTAATGCCTTTTTCCTGTGACAATATGTTAGTGGCTGCTTTGGATGACTCTTCCTGTCATTGAACCCAGTCAAATTTGTAATTTTAACTTGAGATGCTAGTTGTTTGTCATATTAAAGAATAATTTCACATCTGATGTCTTGTCCCTGGCCCAAATCTGTATGAGTTTGATTATGACATCTGTCATTTTTTCTTTTTGTACAAGCTTCCATAATCACAATGACTGAACTTCAGTTATTGCTAGGATCTTTTGTTATCCTGTTGTTGGTCAATACTTTTTTAAAACTTCTTATTGTTCTCGTGCGCTCTTTAGTTGAACAATAATTGGGACTATGCCATTGGTGGGTTGTAAGATGTTCAATCGAGGCAGAGTCCAGGAAAACTAAAGGGGACTGACGCTTTGCTTTAGAGCTTGATTTGGAGAACATCCTGTATATAGCTTGTTATCATATTTATTTCAATTGCTTGTACAATGATAACAACTAAGCCTCTGTCCTGGTATTTGGCAACACTTTGATTTGTTGATGAACTTTACACTTGAGGCTACTTTCTAGAAAGGCAGGGGAAGGTGGTATATTCTTTGTTTTCCTCAATCCCAGATCTATAATCTTTTATGTATCCTTGTCCCTTTTTCCTCCTTTGCTGTTATTGTTGTAAAAGTTCAAACTGCATTCAGGCTCTAAAGACTGTTGTTTTTCATCAAATCAGCCTACAGCACAAACTATATCTGGAAATAGTGTTGCCACGGGGCCAGCTCTTCCTCAACATCTTGCTGCACCTCCATATTCCCAACCTACTCTTCCTTTGGGGCCTTTTGGTAACATGATTGGCTACCCATTCTTGCCTCAGAGCTATGCGTATATGCCTTCTGCATTCCAGCAAGCATTTGCCGGTAACAGCACATACCATCAATCTCTTGCAGCGGTGCTTCCTCAATACAAGAACAGCGTATCTGTCAGTAGTTTGCCCCAGTCCGCAGCTATTGCTTCTGGGTATGGTTCCTTTGGGAATTCAACTGCAATTCCTGGAAACTTCCAAATGAATCCAGCTGCTGCTTCTTCTGGCACAAATTTAGGATATGAGGATGTTCTGAATGCTCAGTACAAGGATAGTAATCACTTGATCTCTCTTCAGCAGGTACATTTGTTGAGATCTTTAGAGTGCATCTTTTCCCTGACTAACATCCCACATCCCAGGAAGCATTTACTCTCAATCAAAATCACCTGTACATTTTTCGTGTTGTTTACTTGTGGGCTACTTATTTTACAGAGTGACAACTCAGGTATGTGGCTTCATGGACCTGGCTCGAGAACAATGTCGGCAGTTCCAGCGAACACATATTACAGTTTTCAGGGGCAAAATCAACAAGCTAGTGGATTTAGGCAAGGTCAGCAGCCTTCACAGAATTATGGAGCTCTAGGTTATCCGAATTTCTATCATTCTCAGACTGGGATATCTTTAGACCATCAACAGCAAAACCCGAGAGATGGTTCGCTTGGTGGATCTCAAGGCCAAGCTAAGCCATCCCAACAGTTATGGCAAAACAACTACTAATCACCTTTTACCTCTTGGTTTTTCGGGGGCTTGTAACGAGAGTATGAAAGTGGCCTTCAATTTGTGTCATGCTGATATATATCTATATAAATCATGATGTGTCCCCTGAAGAAGAGGACTTGAGTGGCTGCTGCCCTGTGCCTTGAGGAGGTTGTATTTTACATAATCCTATCGCCAGTCAAAAATGTAACGTAGGGAAAACTTTGCTAATGTGGTGTTAGTGGACTTTTTGCCGCCACCCTTGTCGTTGGGGGCTCTATGGTTTTTCTTTTCTTTTTTTTTTTTTGATTTATTGCTTTACTTTTTATTCTGATTTCGCCCCTTTTGTTGCAAGTAGATTTGGTGTGTTGTGTTTGCGAGTGGCCCTAATGTGAATGATAGTTCTACTGTCTAACCGTTTTAACCCATTTATTTGTATCAACTTACTGAAATTAACATCTGAAACTTACACTTTCTTCAAAAATCGTTTTCCTTTTCTATTTTAATCTACATATGGTGCAGTTTCAATTCGGCACCTTCACTATTTTATTTCAGGCTTATTTATTTATTTATTTTTTTTTTGTGTTTTGGCATTTCTACTAGCTCAACCAAATTCGTCTCTCAATTTTGTTTGATATGATTTAATTATGATTTGTTCAATCCATTTTGATTTAGATTCGTCCACTCAAAATAACAATGGAACACATTAACAAGGATGGGAGGCGACCCTATTATGAACAAATAAAAAAATATAAAAACCTTTATTTGATATAACATCTTCACTAATGTAGGACGGTTTCGCAAAAATTACTGTTTTTTTTTTTCTTTTGGTACAAAAGGGCAGGTCAAGCCCGAGGTTACAAAATTGAACTAAACGGGGCCATATTTGACCCTCTTTATTATCAATTCTTATGCTGTATACCTATAAGAATATATACTTAATAGTTTTTAGTAACATCACCAGTCTCACTAAAACACTAACAACACGCGTGCCTCCTAAATTCCCCGCTCAAAACCAACTTTCTTCCGCTACCATTTTCAAAACTGACTTTCCTTCTTTTTCGACTAAATTCTTCCAAAATCGCATTCAATCAAACCTTAAAAACATTCGGTTTTTCATTTTCATCATTTTACATCAAATCGAACACAACAGAGATCAACGATATAATTTTCGACGAACAACACCAAATACAACGGAAAAACTTCAATTCAGACGAACTACGTCCGCTACGTCGATCCGAACTTCGTTTTTCAACTTCGCAAAACTAATATTCGAACAAACATACAGGTAATACATCACAAAAACTACTGCATCATAAAGTACCAATTGCATTTGATGGATTTACGAAACCCTATTTTCGCGTATGAACTGCATTTGATGTTGGTGATATATTATGATGCTATACTTGTGTATTCCTCTTCAAATAATGCTCTATTACTCTAAATTATGATATATAAATGTTATTCGTGAAGTAGTGATACTTTCTTGTGAAATAGGTTGCTTCCTGCTTCCTCATTGGCTGTTGGATGTAATATTTGTGTATATATGACGTATGGTACGTAATATGTATGTATAAATGATGTAATCATGTGTCTCTGCTTATTCTTCAGACCCTTGTGTTCGACGTAGTATCCATTTACAAATGACGTATAAGACGTAATATGTATGTATACATGACGTAGCATTGTGTCTCTGCGAAATATTCAGCTTTAATTCACTTATTCCGTAGTTTTTTTGTGACGTATATATGTTTATGCTTGAATGCAACACTGTTATTTCCCTTGTTCTTGCTCTTAGTTAGACATATGATACTTCCAATAATGACGTATGTGACGTAATATGCTATTAAACATGACGTAACAACTTCCTTATGTGACGTAATCTCTTCATTCTAAATGCAGGATGGTTAGAATGAAAGTTTCAGCAAAAAGACCAGATCTACATAAGAAGAAGAAGCTCATTTCTACACCTCAAATGAACTGTCATCACTACCATTACCAACACCATCACCACCACCAGCTGTTCCAAGCATAAGTTTCAGGATCGAGATCCCACACATAATCATTTTGTAATTACAGGATCGGATCGATCCATGGATCGGTAGGGTCGAATTATTATGATCATAAAAGTATTAAAATCAACTTACATTTGCAAATGTAGGCAAAAAGATATATGAAATTATGAAATATTTCATAAACATATACTTGTCCAAATCACATTTCTTACAGAAATGGAGAACACGATATTTTCACTTTAAAACTATAATGCTCAACAAAATCAAAAGATTCAACATAACACTTGAAAACTTAAAGTTATCAATTACCAAGTTACTTGCCAATACAAACGCGATTTAAAGTGACTACAAAAGTTATTCCATCACAAAGTTTGACATTCATTAGTCATATTTCAGGGATTAAGTAAAGAAGTTAAAATCATCTTCACTTTCTCCACTCAATCTCTCTTACACTATCATTTCATTTATACATCTCTCTTCATCTTTGCCTTGGTCACCATCTTTATCTTTCTCCTCATCTTCATCCCTCAATACAATCTTTGGCATTTTATTGATTTTCTTTCTCTTCTTATTTGCCCCACTTGTTTCTTCTCCATCATTTTCATTTCTAGCTATCTTTTCATCTTTGCCTTGGTCACCATCTTCATATTTTTCCTCATCTTCATCCTCAATACAACCCTTGGCCTTTTATTGATATTGTTTCTCTTCTCATTTGCCCCACTTGTTCATTCTCTAGCATTACCTACATTTAGCATAACTAGGTGAGTATAATGTACATATTTATATAAAAATTCAATAACCTTACAAGAAATAAGTATAAATAACTTACAAGTCCTTATTATCACGGAAGAAAGGTATTCAATTACTTGTTCCTCATCCGAAGAGTTGTGTGGATTTGTATCAAAAATTCTCAACCAATTGTTGTTCTTTGGTAGCACATGATCTTCTTTCTCCGTAATCCATTCATCATCAGATACTAATGAAAAATTATCTACCCAGGCCCGGTCAAAAATTCACTTTCGTGCTATGCATTCCAGAATCAGAATTCTTGACCAGGCCTAGACTCTAGCACAATTGCTATTTCAATCCTTGCTTGAAATAACATTGCGCAGAATCTTAGCTTATACTTGTTCGATTTGCCACGCAACAAATAATTTCTAATTAATGCTGAAGTTTAGAAATACCTCATGAAGCGTGTACTTAAGTGATCGCTTGTATAACTCAAGACAGGCTCGAACATTGTGTTGGCAACAAACCAACGAACCAAACGATCAGCATTTCCACTATTTCACTCGTCGAAAAATTCCAGCACAGCAGCCACCTGCGCGTAGTCTCCACGCGCTGCTGCCGCCACTCCACGTGCCGCCCACCAACAACCCACACACCACCGGACTTCTTGAAGGAAAAGTCACCGGAGCTTCTTGGGAAACGGGCCGCAGATTGGAGCTGAAGAAAACCGACCACGAGAAAGAAATATTGAATTTCTTTCTCTAGATTTTCTCTCTCTAAGTTTTCTTGTCTTGAAAACTAATGAATTGTGTATGTAGAATTGCTAATCTCTTGTCTATTTATAGAGTTACAAGAGAGACCCCAAGTTGGTTTAGGATTGGCTTTCCTAATGGGTTTAGGTAATTAATTAGTTTCCAAATCCAATTAGGTAACAAATCTAATAGGATAACCAAATCCAATTAGATTTCCTAATCTTTAGGATTTCCTAATTCTAATTGAAACTTAAGACTAAATTATTTAATTAAATAATTCCAATTTGTTAATTACTTAATTAACCATTAGAAATAATTAATTAAATAATTAATTCTACATAATCAATTAACCCACTACAAAATTAATCGTACCACTGACGGATTAATTTTGGCACTACCATCCTACATCAGAATTGCTTCCGAAACAACTAAATTAATTATTCTTTAATCTCCCCACATCAAAGATATAGTGCTCTTTGATTTATTAATTTACTGATAAATTAAATAATTTACTTCTTATAATCCGAGATTAGTACCACTCGACCTTTTTACTATACCGGACATAAGTTTATCGGCCGGGTTTAGTATAATAGAAATAACGAGCTCATCTCGGGAGCACCATCACCCCGGATGCACCGGTATATTGTTTCCTTTCGACAAGGAGTAGCACACCAAACAACTAAACACGCGCACCCAACCTACCGAGACTATTGGCTACAAATGACCTCACCCTTTGGCAGATCAAAGTATACTATGTCTAATCCTCATATCCGCTCAAGTCTAGGGATTAAGAGATAGAATACAATGAATGAATAGTCTATTAAATCAATATAAGACAATTTTGTTAGTTTTGAATACAGAAAAACTATTGCTTGTATGAAAAACTAATATCCACAGTTGACATATCATTTTGTTTCAGTATTAAATTTGTTCCATTATATCATAGAACTATATAACGGTGTGTGAAAAGACACAGTAGATCTTGTTATTGGTTAAACGATTGATATATAAAAAGTATGCTCGTAACTGAGATAGTCTGAGCATACTATCGGTATAGGTTATCGTGTGATTTAGAAATTAGTTTGTCTAGACTAATTAAATCACATGGATATACCCGGGGCATATTGAACACGACCAGTTTGGATAGAATTAACTTGTATGGATCGGCGTAGTTAATCTCTCAATCCCGAGATTGGGATGGGCATGAGAGTTAGATATCATATACTTTGATTTGCCAAAGAGTGAGGTCAATTGAGGCCTATACCTCCGTAAGTTGGGTATGCAGTGTTTAGCTTCTTGTGTTGCGTTGCTAGTCGGAGGAATTCATGTACCGATTTGCTGGGTTGATAGTGCTCTCGAGTAAGGTTTATTATACTAAACCCGGCCGGTGGACTTTATGTCCGGTATAATAAACAAGTTGAGTGGTACTAATCTCGGATATCAAAATGTCAGTGAATTAATTTTTCAGTAAATTGATGAACCGACGAGCACTAGATCTTTGATGTGGGGAGATAGAAGAATAATAAAGTGAGCGCGATGTAAAGTCATTTTTGAGCGGTAGTTCCATAATTGGTCCGATAGTGGTACGACTAATTATGTGTTTGACTAATCGACAAAGTGAATTAATTAATTCTAAAGATTTAATTAATTTAATTGACTAAGTGGGTTATTCGAAGTAATCCTAAGGGTTCGATTAAATTTAATTAACGAAGTGAATTAAGAAATTAATTCGAAAGGATCGATTGGAGTTGAGTAGTATAGGAAAGACTAAGAAGTCAACGAAAGTCAAAAGTTAAATGCCCAACTCAAAAGCCCATTAGGTCTCCTTTGGAGCTCCCTAAAAATAGAAAGTTTAAGGCCAAAGAAACATTAAGAAAAATCTTGCAAGACTAGTCTTGCCTCTTAGAGTGAGAAAGTTCTAGTTAGAGAACTTCTTCCCTTTTGAGTTTTCTTTAAAAAACGATCTTGAAATCTCATTCTTCTTGATTTGGATTTAGCCCAAAAGACCAAAGCTTTTATTTTTCCTGATTTTGGATTGTCAGACTGCTCGCCAGAATTGGTTGCCGCCGTGAGTTGTTATTAATTCCGATCGCCTGAATTCTTGGCGTGCTTGATCCGGGCTCACCTTGTATTGATCTCTTATGGTGATCCAAGGCTGAGTTCGTCCAGATCATGACCAAGGATTGCGGTGGTTGGTCGGTTTTCGCTCGGTGGCCGGAGGTTCGTCACGGTGAAGTGGTGACCTGCGGGTGATCCAAGCTTGATCAAGTTTTGGGCAGATTAAATCCATTTTCGAGGGATTTTTCTTGTGTGTTTCATGGGCTTTGATAGCACATCCCATTAGACTATTGCTCACGCGATATTTGATTTCAGTGGTAGTCGCTTTCCAGATTATCGGTTTTCTTATTTGCTAAGGACTTCGCTTCAAAGGTAAAATCTTTAGACTTTTCGCTTTAACTAAAGATTTAACTTTTGAATGTCAATTTAATAAATTAAATAAGTATAAGCCTAGATCCATTCAAGGGAAATGAATTTGAGCCTGAGCCGAGGCAAAAGTTTTCGATTCTGGAATGCATTGCACGAAAGTGAGATTTTTGATTTAGCCCGGCTTGTTCTGTTTCCTTCAAATTCATCCTAAATGGTCAAGTTCAATATGCCCCGGGCATATCTATATGATTCAATTAGTTTAGACAAACCAATTTCTAAATCACATAACAACCTAAACCGACAGTGTGTCCAAAACTGTCTCGGTTACGAACCTCATTTATATATTATGTCTTTTAACCAATGATGAGATCTACTGTGTCACACCAGACACCTCATCATCTAATTACATAATATAAATGGACGACATATGCACAATATATAAACTAAAACATTCAATTGATATATTAACTGGGAAATAGTATAATACAAGCATAGCTTCAGTATTCAAACCTAACAATCTCCTACTAATATTTATGCTGTGCTTTAACTATAAAACTACATTTAATCTTTACAACTACAATACAACTAGAAAAACTATCATGGCTCTACTAAGTATCTGATCCCCATGCCCTCCATGTGAGCCTCAAAGACTTTTGCAGTCAATGTCTTCGTGAAAGGATCTGCAAAGTTATCTTCCAATGCCACAACCATGTTTTCCCTCTTGGCGATATCTCGTATTAGATGGTACTTGCATTGTATATGCTTACTCGCTTTGTGGACTCGTGGTTCCTTCGAGTTTGCTACTGCACCATTGTTGTCACAGTACATTGTGATCAACTTCTGCAAACTTGAAATCACATCTAAGTCCACTAGGAAGTTCTTGAGCCACACTGCTTCTTTCGCTGCCTCTGATGCGGCAACGTATTCAGCCTCAATGGTAGAGTCCGCCACACATTTCTACTTGACACTCCGTCATACTATGGCTCCACCTCCCAAAGTAAACACATACCCTGAGATAGACTTGCTCTTGTCCCTATCATCTTGGAAATCTGAATCTGTGTAACCTTGGGGTACCAGTCAGGCGCCCGTTCTGCGTAAATACTTGAGAATGCATTTTACTGCCTCCCAATGAGCTTTCCCGGGGTTACTCTAATATCTTCTTACAATGCCAACGTCATAACAGATATCAGGCCTCGTACATAACATCGCATACACGAGACTTCCTACTGTCGAAGCATAAGGAACTGTCTTCATGGCTTATATCTTCTCAACAGTCTTGGAAGACTGTTCTTTAGATAGATGCACTCTGTATAGGTGGAAAACCTTTCTTGGAGTTCTGCATGTTAAGATGAGCCAGAATCGTGTCTATGTATGAAGCTTGAGAGAGCATTAATGAATGTTTCCTACGATCTCAAATTATCTTGATCCCAAGTATATGTCCCGCTTCTCCTAATTCTTTCATATCAAACTGTTTGGATAGCCATGCCTTTACGTCTGATAACACTTTCTTATTGTTGCCAATCAGTAAAATGTCATCTACGTAAAGCACAAGAAACACCACCGCGTCTCCATCACGTCTGTGGTACACACATTGTTCATCCGAGCACTGAGTAAATCCGTAGGATTGGATTACCTCATCGAACCGGATGTTCCAAGATCTGGATGCCTGTTTAAGTCTGTAAATGGACCTCTAAAGCCTGAAAACCTTATGCTCTTGGCCTTTTTCAACGAATCCTTCTGGTTGCTGCATGAAGATGGTTTCCTCAATACTTCCGTTAAGGAAAAATGTTTTGACATCTATATGTCATATCTCATAATCTAAATGAGCAGCTATGGCCAAGAGAATCTGGATCGACTTAAGCATGGCCACCGGGGAGAAGGTTTCCTCATAATCTATTCCATCTTTCTGAGTATACCCCTTCGCCACAAGCCTAGCTTTAAAGGTTTCAACCTTTTCGTAAGGTCCTCTCTTGCATTTGTAGGCCCACTTACATCCAATGGGTTTGAAATCATCAGGTAGGTCCACAAGCTCCCAGACTTGTGGTCCATCGACCCCATCTCGGATATCATTGCTTTTCGCCAAGATTCTACATCTTTATCTTGAAGAGCCTCATTGTAGTTAACAGAGTCCGGTCTAGGTGCACCTAGGATGAAGTTACACACCTCTCACACACCAATGTACCTCTTGGGCTATCTCACAACCCTCCCACTACGACGAGGCACAACCTGTATAGGCGCATCATCTGTGATATCTTGTGCAGTGTGTGGTGTATATACTTGTGCTGGTGCATCAGGATTATCATATTGCTTCCTAAGTTCTTCTAGTACTATTTTACTCTCGGGCTTGTGATTTAGAATATAGTATTCCTCTAAAAATATGGCATTAGTGCTAACTATCACCTTCTGATCTTTATGACTATAAAATAGACCATCTTTCGTTCCTCTAGGACATCCTACAAACAACATTACCTCTGTTCTTGCATTTAACTTAGTCACATCTGCCTTAAGCACATGTGCTGGACAACCCCAAATTCTGAGATGTCTTAGACTGGGCTTGCGCCCGTTCCACAACTCTGTAGGGTTGAAGGCACGGTTTTAGATGGTACAAGATTTAGAATGTACATTGCAGTTGCTAAGGCATACCCCCAGAACGAACTCAGAAAATCACTATATCTTATCATTGACCTAACCATTTCTATAAGAGTTTGGTTCATTTTTTCCGCTGTGGTGTGCCAGGTGCAGATAAATGAGACTGAATTCCGACCTCACTATGTATTCTCAAAATTCATGGGACAAGTACTTACCACCACTATCTGATCGCAGTGTC
Source organism: Knoxia roxburghii (assembly GCA_030378225.1). NCBI lineage: Eukaryota > Viridiplantae > Streptophyta > Magnoliopsida > Gentianales > Rubiaceae > Knoxia > Knoxia roxburghii. The sequence goes on along the minus strand of CM059420.1, from coordinate 32,862,787 downwards.
TTGATACTTTTACCATGATGTTTCTCCTCATCTGCCCGATACTCTTTGAATTACTAAAGCATTCGAACTTGTGGCGCATTAGGTAAATGTATTCGTACCTTAAATAATCATCTGTGAATGTCACAAAATACTCAAACCCACCTCATGATTGGATTGACATTGGTCCACACAAGTCAGAGTGAATCAACTCTAATACTTCTTTAGCTCTATAACCTTTTCTTTAAAAGGTCTCTTTGTCATCTTACCTTCCAAGCAAGATTCGCAGGTTGAATAGCTATCAATCTCTAATGAACTTAAAGGTCCATCATTGTCTAACTTCTGAATCCTACTAAGGTTTATATGGCCTAGCCTGAGATGCTAAAGATAGGTTTGATTCATTTTAGAAGCTTCTTTTCTCTTATTTTGGTTAGAAGATGCGCCATTTAGTTCTGTGTTTTGCACAATAGGGGAGTTTGATTTAATTAAAAACAAATTGTCTACTAATGAACCAGAACAAACAAGTTTGCCATCTTTTCTAACAACAACAGAATTATCAGAAAAAATAAACTTGTAACCATTCATTAAGAGTTTAGAAATCGAAATAAGGTTCTTTCTAAAACTCGGTACATAAAGACAATTATGTAAATCTAGCCTAGAATTTTCAAAAACTATCCTCACTACGCCTATTGCTTCCACTGACACTCTTGTAGTGTCGCCTAAGTAGACTTCTAGCTCGAATTCTCTAAGCTTCTGGGTTACTTGGAACCCTTACAAAGGATTACAAACGTGGTCAGTGGCTTCTGAATCCACACACCAAGTATCTGCGAGAATCGCTGCTAAATATGTCTCAGTAATTAAGGCAGAAACTGTCGTACTTTTGAGCTTTGGATGATCTGATTTCCAATGTCCCGTCTGATTGCACTTGAAGCACTTGCCTTTTGGCTTCTTCTTTGCAATCTCTGACTTGGCGTAATTTGTGCCTTTTGAGCTATTCCCTCGAGCTTTCTCTTTTTCTTTCCAGTCTCAAGCTCAAAAGAAGATTCTGAAACTTTGACTGCGACTAAAGCTCACTTCTTCTCTTGAAAAAGATTTTTAGCCACCACCAACTCTGCTAAGAGCTCGGATAAAGTACACAACAATTTACTTATGATGTAGTTCAACTGAAACTACTCATAGCTTTGAGGCAAGTTCTGGAGGACAATATCGACTTTGGTTTCACCATTGATTTCGCCTCCCACTACCTCAACCTCGTTGATGTTACTAATCATGTCAATGACATGATCTCTCACATGAGTGCTCTCAGCTGTTAGGACAATGTCAAAATTACGACTCCTATCGACATAGTTCGTACCGGTTAGTTTGTTGTCTTTCAATATTGTAGCTAACGGATTAAATGTCATATCAAAAACTGTAAATAAATAAACAGACAATGTTTCAGTTAATTAAGCCTAGAATTTCAAAAATAAAATTCTAAGAATTATTGACTTACCTCAAACAATAATTAAATCCACCGACATCGCATTCACCTGGATTTTCGCAAGCCACGATAGTGTGGACAATTACGCTAACCCACATTCGTTTGAGAAGAACCAGGTTCATTAACTACACTATCTGACCAAACGATCTATTGATCAATGTAGCTAATAGTCAGTGCCCTTCAGCCGTACAAATGAGCAGCGTAACCTCGATGGGAGTAATACTACAAATCGTACACTAAGTGTGTGCCACTACGTGACTTCAGAGCTTATTACCTTAGGATAGTGCACCTCAGATGGAGAGGGTATCGCATTTCTCCTATTTCAAATTACTCTAGTCATCTTATTTAGAAATTCATAAGCTAGTGATCTTATGGTTGAACTTAGGGCTGGCAAAATGGGTTGACCTGCTGTAAACGGGTTGGGTCAACCCAACCCGCAAAAAAATCGAGTTGTGTTGACCCAACCCGTTTATTAAATGGGTTAAGAATATGAATCCAACCCAACCTTGTTAATAAACAGGTCAAACCAACCCAACCCGTCTAACCCATTTAATTAAACAGGTCACCCATAACCTGCCAACCCTCCAACCCTCCGACCCGCCTAATAAATTTTAATTATTTATTTGAAAATATAAATCATTTTTTCATGTCATTCGTTCGTTGCTAATAACAGAAACAAAACACATATAAACAACTGATTAGTACAATAAACTTGTCTATATTATTATATATATGCTTGCTCATGAATTCACTCACATATACATATATTATATATATACGTGCTTGATAGCAAAATGAAATTTATACTGAGCACTTCCATATGCTTGAGCTTTTACTGAATCAGCCAAAGCCAGGGTGCTAGCAGTCTTGCTCCGAGGATTTTAAGTCAATTTCATAAGCAAAACAAACAGAAACAACATCCTGCTAATATTACCAACCAAAGAAGGACCTAAACACTAGGGGTCACGGTCCGGTTTGGCCGGTTTGAAAGTAAAAGTATAGGCCAAACCGTAATATACGGTTTCAAAATTTTTCAAACCAAACTAGCCAATTTTATTTTTCAAACCAAACTGGCCAAACCATTTTTCAACGGTTTGGTTTGGCGGTTTAACGGTTTGGGCTCTTTTTTATTTATTTTTAAAGTCTACATCCATTAATGTGAATTTAAACTAATTTTTTTTTCACAAAGACAGTCCACCACGTCTCATAACACTAGCACCACGTCAAAAATAACTAACACTACGTCCAGAAATGTCTACATCCATTCATGTGAATTTAAGCTATTTTTTTCACAAAGACAACCCACCACATCAAAAACAACTAGAACCACGTCCATAAACGTCTACATCCACTAATGTGAATTTAAACTGACATTTTTCCACAAAGACAGTCCACCACGTCTCATAACACTAGCACCACGTCAAAAATAACTAGCACCACGTCCAGAAACGTCTACATCCATTCATGTGAATTTAAGCTATTTTTTTCACAAAGACAACCCACTACGTCAAAGACAACTAGAACCACGTCCATAAACGTCTACATCCATTCATATGAATTTAAACTGATTTTTTTTTCACAAAGACAGTCCACCATGTCAAAAATAACTAGCACCACGTCCAGAAACGTCTACATCCATTCATGTGAATTTAAGCTATTTTTTTCACAAAGACAACCCACCACGTCAAAGACAACTAGAACCACGTCCATAAACGTCTACATCCATTAATGTGAATTTAAACTGATTTTTTTCCCCAAAGACAGTCCACCACGTCTCATAACACTAGCACCACGTCAAAAATAACTAGCACCACGTCCAGAAATGTCTACATCCCCACGTAAAATACAACTAGAACCACATCCATAAACGCCTACATCCATTCATGTGAATTTAAACTGATTTTTTTTCCACAAAGACAGTCCATCACGTCTCATAACACTAGCACCACGTCCAGAAACGTCTACATCCATTCATGTGAATTTAAGCTATTTTTTTACAAAGACAACCCACCACGTCAAAGACAACTAGAACCACATCTATAAACGTCTACATCCATTCATGTGAATTTAAACTGATTTTTTTCCCAAAGACAGTCCACCACGTCTCATAACACTAGCACCACATCCGAAAATGTCTACATCTATTCATGTGAATTTAAGGGCTTGGTTTTGGAAGACGACAGACAGAGAGAATGAAAAAGAAAAGTGAGTGTGAGAGAGACGGTGTCGGCTGCTAGCCTGCTATGTTATTCTTCATATATATATAGTATATATATATAAATATATTTTTTGACTGGTTAGATGGGTTAACCCGTGAACCCGCCGGGTTGACCTGACCTAACCTGTTTATTAAACGGTTGGGTCAAACCCAACCCGTTTAATAAACGAGTTAAAAATCTCAACCCAACCTATTTTTTTTCCAGTGTTGGGTCGTGACGGGTTCACGGGTTGGGTCAAAAATTGCCACCCCTAGTTGAACTCATCCGATATGGAGGAAGGCCCTAATGCCAACGCGCAAGTCCACCCAAATCACATATGAATTCGTAATGGAGGCTATAAGAATATTAACCAACCCGCTCCCACTTAGATTTCTAAAACGAGGGTTTTTCTAGTTTTAACATGCAGTTAACTAATCCTAAGTTATGTGCAAACATAAAACCAGCATGCTTTAATATTATGCATCTAAAATACAGCACAAAAAATTAAAGCATAAAATTAAAACTGTAAATACGGGAAATAAATGTGTAAAATAAATTTCCCGACTATTATGGTTTCAGTTGCTTCCATTTGCTGCCTTGATCTCGTGTCCCGTCACGCTACTCGATGGATTGAGTCTTGAAAGTTAGATCTCAAAAAAACTCGAAACAAACAGCAAACGGGCCGCGCGCACGGCTCTGCGGCACTGCACCAGCGCCTGCTGCGCGCAGTGGCACGCCAGCTGCCGGGGGTTTCTGCCGGCAAACCCGTATGGTTTCTGGGACTTCCATCACGCTCCCACTATGTTATTTGGTCTTCTTGCAATTCGTTCTGGGTTATCTTGGTTTTCTACGAATTAACGATAAACCAAAACCCATGAATTCAAGTCGTCCACCGTACCGCCTTCGATTACATAAAACTTTCCTACTACAAGGCGTCTAGGAAAATAAAATTAAAAATTACATAGAAAAAATCCTACTACAGATTTGATCTAATCCTACACGGTTTCCAGCACGTAGTTTTACTATTACAAGCATTCATAAAAACCAAACCCGGACATGTCCCAGGGTTTAATTAAAACATACAAAAGTAACCATAATAGTCGGGGTTTCTAAACCACCTAAAAATAAAACCATGTAACAAATCGAACATGCACAAAACCAAAACCAGGCTCTGATACCGATTGAAAGATTATCTGCCCGGGCCCGGTCAAAAATTCACTTTCTTGCTATGCATTCCAAAATCAGAATTCTTGACCAGACCTAGACTCTAACACAATTGCTATTCCAATCCTTGCTTAAAATAACATTGCGCATGATCTTAGCTTATACTTGTTCGATTTGCCACGCAACAAATAATTTCTAATTAAAGCAGAAGTTTAGAAATACATCTTGAAGCTTGTACTTAGGTGATCGCTTGTATGACTCAAGACATGCTCGAATGTTGGGTGGGCAATGAACCAACGAACAAAACAATCAGCAATTCCACAATTTCACTCGTCAAAAAATTCCAGCACCGCCGCCGCCCGCGTGTAGTCTCCATGCTCTGCCGTCGTCACTTCACGCACCGCCCGCCAACAACCCATGCGTCGCCGGACTTCTTGAAGGAAAAGTCGCCGGAGCTTCTTGGGAAATGGGCCACCGATCGAAGCTGAAGAAAATTGACCACGAGAAAGAAATATTGAATTTCTGTCTCTATATTTTCTCTCTCTACGTTTTCTTGTCTTGAAAACTAATGAATTGTATATGTAGAATTGCTAATCTCTTGTCTATTTATAGAATTACAAGAGATACCCCAAGTTGGTTTAGGATTAGCCTTCCTAATGGGTTTAGGTAATTAATTAGTTTTCAAATCCAATTGGGTAACAAATCTAATACGATAACCAAATCCAATTAGATTTCCTAATCTCTAGGATTTCCTAATTTTAATTGAAACTTAAGACTTAAGTAATTAATTAAATAATTCCACTTTATTAATTACTTAATTAACCCTTAGGAGTAATTAATTAAATAATTAATTCTACTATATCAATTAACCCACTACAAAATTAATCGTACCACTAACGGATTAATTTTGGCACTACCATCCTACACTAGAATTGCTTCCGAAATAACTAAATTAATTATTCTTTAATCTCCCCACATCAAAGATATAGTGCTCTTTAATTTATTAATTTACTGATAAATTAAATAATTAACTTCTTATAATCTGAGATTAGTACCACTTGACCTTTTTACTATACCGGACATAAGTCACCGGTCGGGTTTAGTATAATAAACATAACGAGCTCATCTGGGGAGCACCATAACCCCGGACGCACTGGTACATGGTTTCCTTTCGACAAGCAGCAGCACACCAAGCAACTAAACACATGCACCCAACCTACCGAGACTATTGGCCACAAATTACCTCACCCTTTGGCAGATCAAAGTACACTATGTCTAATCCTCATGTCCGCTCAAGTCTAGGGATTAGAGATAGAATACTAGGAATGAATAGTTTATTAAATCAGTATAAGACAATTCATCCTAAATGGTCAAGTTCAATATGCCCCGGGCATATCTATATGATTCAATCAGTTTAGACAAACCAATTTCCAAACCACATAATAACCTAAACTGACAGTGTGTCCAAAACTGTTTCGGTTACGAACCTCATTTATATATTATGTCTTTTAACCAATGATGAGATCTACTGTGTCAAACCAGACATCTCATCATCGAATTACATAATAGAAATGGACGACATCGGTTAGATGATGAGGTGTTTGGTGTAATTAGATCTCATCATTAGTTAAAAGACATAATATATAAATGACGTTCATAACCGAGATAGTTTTGGATACACTGTCAGTTTAGGTTATTATGTTGTTCGGAAATTGGTTTGTCTAAACTGATTGGATCATATAGATATGCCCGGGGCATATTGAACTTGACCATTTAAGATGAATTATCTTATACTGATTTAATAAACTATTCATTCCTAGTATTCTATCTCTAAATCCCTAGACTTGAGCAGGCATGAGGATTAGACATAGTGTACTTTGATCTGCCAAAGAGTAAGATCATTTGTGACCAATAGTCTCGGTAGGTTAGGTGTGCGTGTTTAGTTGCTTGGTGTGCTGTTGTTTGTCGAAAGGAAACCATGTACCGGTGCATCCAGGTTAATAGTGCTCCCGAGATGAGCTCGTTATGTTTATTTTACTAAACCCAACTGGTGGACTTATGTCCGGTATAGTAAAAAGTTCAAGTGATACTAATCTCGGATTAAGAAGTTAATTAATTTATTAGTAAATTAATAAATTAATAAGCACTATACCTTTGATGTGAGAAGATCTAAGAATAATTAATTTAGTTGTTCCGGAAGCAATTCTGGTGTAGGATGGTAGTGCCATAATTAATCCATTAGTGGTACAATTAATTATGTATTGGGAAAGTGATAAAAGTAGATTTAATTAATTAAGTAATTAATTAATCCATGTGTCAATTGGTTGTGAATCAGACCAGGAACTAGATTGAGGATAAGTGAATCCTTGTGTTAGTTGGTTGTGAATCAGGTGAGGAACTGGATTGAGGATAAGTGAATCCTTGTGTCAGTTGGATGTGATCAGTCCTGGAACGGGATTGAAGTAAAACACAAACCCAATAGGAAGGTCAATCCTAAACCAACTTGGGGTCTTTCTGGTAACTCTATAAATAGACAAGTGATTAACAATTCACAACACACAATTCATAAGTTTCATAATTCAAGAAACTAGAGAGAAATTAAGAAATTTCTCCCTCATAAATCGGTTTTGGGTTATGGCGGCCGTCCGGTTGATTTTTTCCGGTGGCTGCTTGGTGTTTTGTGGTGGATTGCTGATCGTTGGTTCGTTGCCCACACAACGTACGACCTGGTCTCGAGTCATACAAACGATCACCTAAGTACACGCTTTAAGATGTGATTCTTAATCTTTCGCTTTAATTAAGAATTTATTGTTGCGTGGCAACTCGAGCAAGTAGAAGCTAAGATCCTGCACAATGTTATTTCAAGCAAGGATTGAAATAATGATTGTGTTAGAGTCTAGGCCTTGTCAAGAGTTCCGATTCTGGAATGCATAGCACGAAAGTGAATTTGACCGGGCCCAGACAGATAATCTTTCACCTATTTGCAACACAGTAATTACAACTCCTTAGAAGAAAGAGTAATCATGTTACTTGGAAGAAAAAATAAAAAAAAAATCAGTAATTACCATTTCAAATGCACTCCAATTATGTTCACATCCTGAAGAACTACATGTTAAAGTTAGAACTCTCATGGCAAACCTTTGCAATTCTGGACATTCATCACTATAAATTTCCCACCACTCAGCTACAATCCAATAAATGAATAATAAACAAACTTGTATATCACCAATTTCTAAACATATCAAATAGTTTGTACAAGAAAGAACCTAGCTCCATTGTGTGTATAGATTTCACAGTAGCGTCTTCCCAAATAATCCTTTAGCATGAGTAAATCTAACAAGTTGAGGATACATTTTTTCTCGCAATCTCGAATCAGGAACCAGCTTCTTCATGCATTCAAGAAAACCCAACTTCATCTCTAGATTCCCCTCAAACTTTGGGACATATTGGTATTTTGGATTTAAGTAATATCCAACAAAATGTAAAGATTGATTGAGCATTTTTTTCACATCTAGAATCGATGATCTTGATGATAGGCTCATACCTACAAAACAATAAAGAAATTAGAAAAAGAAAGTATTTGTACACATAAATTCAAAAGAAGAGTATAAAAATTGACCTTTTCTTTGTGTGGTTCAATTTTTTTTTTTTTATTATTTCTTCTTTTGCAGCTCCAATGGCTTTGTATAAATACCCCATTGAAGGTTTCTTATCGGAATCAACCATTCTCAAAACCTTAATGATTGGTGATGCAATCCTTAAACACATCTCAATATTTGCCCAGAAATTTCCACCATCAAAAACAATATCACAAGGTTCTTTTCCCTTTTGTTTCTTAACATATACACTTCCTTTCCACTTATCTGAAGCAAACAAACCTATCAAATCACCTTTCAACTCATGAAGGCGCCTTAGAGTTAGAAATGATGTAGCAAAACGTGTGACTCCAGGCCTAACCAACTCCTTACCCTTAGTGAACTCTTTCATCCAATTTACAAGTGTTGATGAAGAGTAAATGAACGATACAACTAACTTACTCTTGGTTATAGTCACTTTGAGAAAGTGGTCTAACTTATAAAAACCTTCCAACATCAAATCTAAACAATGGGCAGCACAAGGGGTCCGAAACAGCCCCTTCTTTTCTCCATCAACAATCTCCCGACAGCCTTGTAATTAGCCGCATTATCAGTGACAACTTGTACCACATTCTCCTCTCCAACCTTCTCCACAACCTCATCCAACATCTCAAAAACCTTATCAGCAGTTTTACATATATCTGTTGTTTCCTTGGACAATAAAAATATAGTTCCACCAGGACTGTGAACAAGAAAATTCACCATTGTTATTTTTCTTTGATCAGTCCATCCATCAGACATAATAGTGTAACCAAAATTTTCCCAAAAAAACTTGTGCTTTTCAACAATTTTCAACACATCAGCCACTTCCCTCTTTAGCAATGTTTCTCTCAATTCATGATACGAGGGTGGTGCAAAACCCTTTCTAAACTCTCCTATTTCTTTCACCATTTGTTTGTAGTAAGGGCTTTTTACATTATTAAAAGGAATAGCACAAGAATAAAACTACCTTGCAATAGTTTGACAAACAGCATCTCTCGAATGTCTTTGCCACCTATCATTTAAAGTAACTTGTTTCTCCTTTAGATCAGCAATGATTTTTTGACAAAACTCATCCATTGAGCTAACAGTAGATGCAAACTTCTGCTTAGAACTACTTTAGATGATGCCACACTAGCAGAAGACGACAAAATTGCAATCATTTCATCCCTAACATCATCAGGATCTTGAACACATGGAGAACCATCTTTATGTGTACCTGCTAGATGATGTTTTAACCTAAAAATGCCTCTGGATCTAATTTCACGACAAAACTTACATTCAACCTTTTTACTAGCAGCATCAATATCAATACCATACTTCCAGACAGGATCTAAACGAGCTCCAGGCGCATTACTTCGAGTTTTATTTGCTCAATTTGCAGCAGACGAACCAATACAAGACATTTGCAATATTTTTACACAAACAGAACTATAATGTTCGAGAATTCAATAAAAACAAGAAATAGATTAATATAGGTTAGCTCTTTTCACAAAACAAAAGAAGATAAGGGCAACAAAAGGATTCAAAAGCACATGCCTAAAACCATGTTACACAAAAAGCAAAGACTCTAAATTCTCCACTTCTATTAGCTTTAACAAACATTTTCTTCATATGCTCAAATTTTGAAGCATGTAAGAAACTGAAAACGTGATTTACATGAGACTAAAGCAAAGATTAAGCAAAAAACTTTTTTCTGTAGGAAAATAATGAAATTAACCAACAAAACTAACCATACATTTAGCAAAAAAAATTAAAATAAAACCCATGTAGGACAAATCTCACGTTGGATCAACAAACAGGAAGATGTCCAACTGTTGTCATTTGAATACTCTCTGGCAGCAGAAAATTACAGAAGGAGCCTGAATTTCAAAACAAAAATGAAAAGGGAAGAAGAACAGTTAGAAAATCGTATGCACCAGCTGGCAAACTCAGAAATCAATTAAGAAATATGTAAAGACTGTTGGCTTTCCTAATTTCCCCACATCACGAAACTGCTAACCACTTATGCACATAGGGCAAAACTTCACTAAATTATCTGAGAGATAGTGTTAGAAAACCCAAAGATGACTTTGAAAATGTCGGAGCATAATACTACAGCTAAAGGCATAACAACACTCTATAACAAAGGCTAGAGTTTCACACTAGAAATTCTGGAATGATCCAATGGGAAACTTTTTTCTGCGTTATTTTTGTTCTCACCATTGACATCAAGGTGTAAGACACAACTATTGCACTGGATTAATTTTTTAGCACCAATATTGGAACGGCTTAAATTTCAGCACATCTGGCCAGAACTTCAGATGTGATGACCTCAACAGGTTTTGCATTGATTTGGTGTACAATGAGAGCTGACGACAATTTTAAACTTGATGTCCTATTGTTTAAGAGAAAATACTAGAGTAGATACCGTGAGCATCTCAAGTGAACTTTATAATTCAAATTAGTTTCATATTAAACTACATGAATGCCAAACTAAATCATAACCACATGAAGAACAAAGAAAGCAGAGATGCAAAATGCCTTCAAAAGAAGAGATTTGAGCCATTTATGCTGCTCTCTTCAAAGTCAAAACCTAAGAAGCCTAGAAAGATATCACCCAAAATAATTAACTTGTACATTTCATGAAGTGACTGCTTGGTATAATGCCTGATAAGGATCTCTCAGATGAATTCCCAACTAGCCAGCTGATGAGAAAGAACCACTTCTTTAATATAAATTTGTGCTCCCTCAACATTGGCTAAGGCCATAAAACCTCTCTGTATTTGCCATTATCATAAGAATTTGTAGAGAATTATGAATATACAAAGCTACACAAAAGGATTATAATCCTTTAGGTGAGGCCAAAGAACGACAGTGGGGCGAGGGCAACGAACGAAGCGCCGAATCGTGCTAGGGGTCTGAAAATGGGGCGAGGCAATAAACTAACCCTCAATTTGCAAATGGGTCTGAATCGCGATTGAAGAAGGAAGAAAAGAAATAAGGGTCATTAGAAGAAACGACACCGTTTTCAACAATCTCCCAATTTTTCCCTTGGATCGTCTTAAAATCGATCCGATTCCACGATCCTGGCCGATCCCAGTCCAATCCCAAATATAAACTCGACCCCTTCCGATCCCGTATTGATTTTATTATTTTGGATCGTAGGATCGCCCGATCCAGATCGCGATTTTGCAAACAATGGTTCCAAGTGACAATGATTTCGTCACCCAAACACAATCCTCATATAAAGACTAGTTCATCCTTAAAAAGAGACAGAAGATACATGCAGAGGATGAAATTGATGAAGATAACCTGAATATCCTTATTCATGCAGTAACAGAAGCTCACATACCTAAACCTTAAGATCCACAGCCAAGAAAAAAACCAACTCAGCAAAACAAAAAACCAACAAAACCTCTAAAACAACAACCAAAAAAACCTGAACCACAACAGAAATAAAAACAGCAGCCTAAAGCCAAAAAAAAAAAAAAAAAAAAACCCAACAAAACAACCACAAAAAAGAACAATAGATGAACATGAAACAGATCAGTCTGAACCAAAACCAAAACCAAAACAAGAGCCTACAGCCAAAAAAAACCCAATAAAACAGCCACCAAAAGACCAAGAGATGAATCTGAACCTGAATCAGATAAAAATGAAGCAGATGAGTCTGAACCAACTCCCAAAAACAAAAAGAAATTCTAAAGAAGAACATCCTCTGGTGGAATATACAAGCTGGAAAAAGAATTGAGCGAGGAGCAAAAAGTTAAAGAGATTGGAATGGCTTCATTGCTCCACATAAACTTGGGACAACTTCTAATGAATATAAGAGTATCTATTGAGGTCTTTCGAACCCTCAAGCATAAGACTAACATTGGGGGATGACAAAATTGACATTGAAGATGAAGATGTCAATGATGTGTTGGGATTACCACGTGATCCTCGTGTGGTTCAAGAATACACAACTGAGGAAAAAAATGAGGACTACAAGAGAGAAGTAAAAACGTTCGAGCTATGCATCCAGGAAAAGGTATAGTAAAACCAACAACACAAATTGGAGCCTATATCATGAAGAACAAGGACTATACAGATGATAACTTCAAGATGGACTTCATGATCTACATGGTATCATCTCTTATTTGCGGTTACAGCACAACATGTTGTAATCGACTCTTGAAAAGCCTCATAAGTAGGACTATCAATTCGTGTCGGTGTGTTGGGTTGGAAGGGAAAATTACAATTTTGCCCCCAATCTGAACCCGAACGGGTTGGAGAATCCCAACCCTAACCCGACCTAATTTTTATCAAGTCAACCCCAAACTGCCAACCCGAACTCAAACCGGATTTTCAAAAAAAAAAAAAAAAAAAAAATTCCCAAACAATTTTTAAAAGTTATTTTGCCTACTAAGTACTAACTAACCAGCCAGTCTTTTCAAAAAAAGAAACTAAACAGCCAGCCATTCAATTCAACATTCCAAAAAAAATAACAAAAGAAAATCACAATCTCCTAACAAAATAAACCAAAACAAAAGAAATCAAAAGCAATCCAATCCAAATTTAAAAAGTCCAAAGTCCATCATAAATTACAGAACGCTAACAAGAGAAATTCATCGTTCATCACAATCTTCAAATTCTTCACATCATTTGGAATTGGAACCTCCACAAATCTTCACATTATTGTTTTAATGCATCTCTCGAACATGGCGAACGAGATTACCTATACCATGGTGAAGGAGATACTGGTTCCCACATTTAATGCATAGAATCTCTCCGGTTTCTTCTTCTAGAGGAAGCATCCGAATTTAACCCATACGCCTGAGTTAAGTTTTGTTTTTTTCTCATCTCCTTTCTTGATATGTGATGATCCCTCTCTTCCATTAACATTTACCGAATCATCATCCCCGCCTTCTTTGTTTCCTTCCATCATTTTCTGAACAAAGACTAAACACGGGATAAACAAACAACCCAAAAAAAGAACAAAAAAAAAAAAAAAAATAGAAACAACCAACTTGGAAATAAAAACCCAACAGCACAAGACATAACCAAATCAAGAGTTTATAACCAATTAAATCTTCAACCTATCCCGAGTCTCACCAAGCAACTCAAAAATAAGGTGTTAAACAGCCAAATCAAGAACCAAATTGCAAATAATGTTTGTCAAGAAGCACAATAGAAAAAAGTAGAAAATGAAGTAAACATCAACCTATATAATCATAGTCAAAGTTCAAATATAGGAACTACAGCAATCCCAAACAAAACAAACCTCAATGTCAAACTACCACAAATAACTGAAGTATAAGGCTTTAAGCTTTCTCACTTTCTAATTTCTAAAATCTCTCATAAGAGAATATCCTCACAATTGAAAGTATCGAATCTTATTTCGTTAAAGAAAAAAAAATAGGAACAAAATGCTATTGAGCTTCGAATTGGACTCCATCAAGTGCATCCCCCATCAATTTTAAAAGAGCATTAGAATTCACAAGCAATATTTTGAGTTCAAGAATCAAAAGGCAAACTTTCTCCAATTAAATATCCACGCCAGTAGAAAACAAAGACTCTTATCACTGAAGATAGCATTTTCCACATAATATAAATTAGATTTCAGACAAAAAACAATTCCTCAAAAACCAATCAACAAAAAATCCATATATTTCTATAAAATCCAGAATAGAAAATCCGTACGAACTAGTTCATGGAGTCATATACTGAAGAAATAAAATCCCTTTTTTATCATTGAAGAGGATAATTTACGATTAACATAAAAAAGAAAAAGAAAAACGAAAAACCCATGTTCCAAAACTGCATCCTTTACATTTTTTCCATTGAAAACCTCAACTTCTTTGTTATGTCGGATACAGAAAAACAACAGCAATCATCTAAAAACATGGAATGTAAAACAATTTGGAAGCGGCCAATCAAAGAACAGAGGGTGAGAAGACAAGCACCTTCGGAGAAGCAATCTCGATTGAACAATGCTCGTTTAAACCAGTTATTCAGCTCAATTGATGAAGTTTCTATGTGTAAAGGCCTACAACAGAAATTAGAGGGGGAGAGAGGAGACTGTTGTGGTGGGGGGAGGGGGGGGGACAAGGTACTATTCGACCTAACCCAGATTAGATCCGAATTTTTTTGGGTCCAAATTTCCAACCCGAACCATTTCGTGTTCGGGTTTTGAGTCGTGTCAGAAATTTATTGCCTTACTTATAAATGTCACTGAAATAAAAAATATAAACGGGTGTGAGTACACCATCAGAAGTTTGGTAGAGACAACCACATAATGGAACAATACTAGTCAGACATTGATGTTTAAAGGACCACTGACATTCCTTGTGAGAAGTCCTCTAATTCACGTAATATTATTTCTATAATGACGTACTATATACATGTCTTTTTTATTTAACGTCAAATTTCATATAATATTACATCCAATACTATGTAAAACTTGGACGTAATATCATCTGATATAAGATGTAATATAATCTATATTGGATGTATGTTCTTCATTGTTCTAATATTACTTCATTCATTTTCAGCTACTTTATCTGGACAGAGTCAGATGTGGGGGTGATTAAAGAGGCACATGAGTTGAAGTTGGGAGGATTTAGAAGAGGAAGAATAATAAATGAACCAATAGAAACTCATCCCAACCTAGAACCTCTCAAAATGCCAAATGAGCAAGAGAGGAAAGACCACAAAGAGCAGCAAGGCCAGCAAGAGTAGCAACAACATGAAGAAAATCAAAACACACCTGATCAGCAAATGGAAGAGGATAAACCATATATTACAATGGCAGATGATCAAGATCAGGTAATATTCACAATCAACTATTTTGCTTATACTTGACATAATCATGATGTAACAGTAACTTATAGTTGACGTAATATTCAATTACACAAGAAGTATCTTTACTTATAATTGACGAAACATATACACTTGTATTGTTCATATTGTGTACAGCCTGATGATGATGATGCCAAGTTCCGACAACTAAATGAGGATTTTATTGATTGTGCTAACTCCATAATAAAGCTCCTCAAGTATATGGAAGGTGGGAGAGGAATAAAAAAATATCCACCAGCCATGTTGTCTGAAATGGTTAGTACGCGAATGGCAGCCATCTTCAATAATGTGAGGAAAACAGAAGTAGAAGATGACTTTTGACCAAGTCAAGATTCCACATTCTATCCTGCCGTTTTCAAATACATGGATGAGATAGCCAAAAACAAGAAGTTTGGAAATACCCCAAAATTCAGCATGGGCATAGATTACAGTCAACCTACGTCACAATCAGCAGTTCCCGAGGAGGACAAACAGAATGAGGAAACAAGATTGCAACCAAGGAATCTAGAAAATGAATTCAATACTCCTCAGAAGCAAGTTGATGCTAATGATGAATAGACATTGATATAATCACACAGTAAGTAATACAAAATTCTAACGTAGTATAAGATTATAAATGACGTAGTATAGACGTATTAATATATAACGTATGACGTAATATGTTTTATATATCTACAGAATCATCATGGATGGAGACAATCCTGAGGACCAAGTAGATGAAAACCAAATAGTAAGCATCACATCATAAGTCTTCCATTGGCACTGAGGAATCCATTTTATCTCATGTTAAAGCCTCAATTGAAGAAAAAAATATAGATTTAAAGCTTTCATAGAAAGAGGAACTCATCACCAATTATGCATTCCTCCAACAAGATAAGGAAAAAAACTATCGACGTCGACCACTTGTACATACATTCAAATCCTTAAATCATTTTAAATATACAATCAATCTATTTTACTTACTAACTTTAATATTCCAAAATTCAATGCAATGAAATGCTTTACAAATATGCAAACTGTTGGGTTTGAATACTAAAGTTTTGTTTGTATTAAACTATTTCCCAGTTATATATATCGATTAAATGTTTTGGTTAAATTGTTTGTATGTTTTACATATACCGTCCATTTATATTATATAATTAGATGATGAGGAATCTAGAGTGACACAATAGATCTCATCATTGGTTAAAAGACATAATATGTAAATGATGTTCGTAACTGAGACAGTTTTGGACACACTGTCAGTTTAGGTTATTATATGATTCAGAAAATTGGTTTGTCTAAACTAATTGAATCATATAGATATGCCCGGGGCATATTGAACTTGACCATTTAGGATGAATTGTCTTATAATAATTAATAGACTATTCGATCCTAGTATTCTATCTCTAAATCCCTAGACTTAAGCAGGCATGAGGATTAGACATAGTGTACTTTAATCTGCCAAAGAGTGAGGTCACTTGAGGCCAATAGTTTCGGTAGATTGGATGTGTGTGTTTGGTTGATTGTTGTGCTGTTACTTTGAAAGATTATCTGCCCGGGCCTAGCCAGAAACTCACTTTCGTGCTACGCATTCCAGAATCGGAATCTCTGGCCAGGCCTAGACGCTAGCACAATCGTTATTCCAACCCTTGCTTGAAATAACATTGCGCATGATCTTGGTATGTACTTATTCGATTTATCACACAACAAATAAATTATTAATTAAAAGTGGAAGAATAAGAACTACCTATTGAAGTGTACACTCAAGTGATTATCATGTATGCCTCAAGACTTTGTTCATATGTTGTGTGGGCAACAATCCAACGAATAATTGATCAGCTAATCACCACAACTGGATCGCCTAAAAAAATTCTACAACCACTTGTCCCTAGCGCGTGAAGTACACACGCCACCTGGAACCCGAGAGAAACCCACACGTGCCACTGTCTCGAAAACCGTGTGCCACCGGGATGAAAGAGAATTCCAGCCGCCAGTTTTTAGAGAGAGAAAGGCTGCGCACAAGGCTTGAAAATCCGACTTGGAGAGAGAAGAAAATATTTCTCTCTCTAGAATTTTATCTCTCTAAGTTTTCTTGTCTTGAAAACTTATGAATTGTATATTGTGTAATAGCTAATCCCTTGTCTATATATAGAGTTACAAGAGAGACCCCAAGTTGGTTTAGGATTGGTCTTTCTAATGGGTTTAGGTAATTAATTAGTTTCCAAATCCAATTAGGTAACCAATCTAATAGGATAAACTAAATCCAATTAGATTTCCTAATTTCTAGGATTTCCTATTTCTAATTGAAACTTAAGACTTAATTAATTAATTAATTTCACTTTGTTAATTACTTAATTAACCCTTAGGAATAATTAATTAATTAATTCTACCTATTCAATTAACCCATTACAAAATTAATCGTAACACTAACGGATTAATTTTGGCACTACCATCCTACACCAGAATTGCACCCAGAACAACTTAATTAATTTATTCATAATCTCCCCACATCAAAGATATAGTGCTCGTTAATTTATTAATTTACTAATAAATTAATTAATTACCTTCTTTAATTCTGAGGCTAGTATCACTCGACATTTTTACTATACTGGACATAAGTTCACCAGCTGAGTTTAGTATAATAAACAGAACGAGCTCATCTCGGGAACACATCACCCCGGACACACCGGTATATGATTTCCTTTCGACAAACAGCAGCACACCAAGTAACTAAACACGCGCACCCAACCTACCGAGACTATTGGCCACAATTGACCTCACCCATTGGCAGATCAAAGTACACTATGTATAATCCTCATGCCCGCTCGAGTCTAGGGATTAAGAGATAGAATACTAAGAACGATTTGTCCATTAAATCAGTACAAGACAAATCATTCTTAATTGTCAAGTTCAATAGGCCCCGGGCATATCTATATGATTCAATCAGTTTAGACAAACCAATTATCCGAATCACATAATAACCTAAACTGACAGTTTGTCCAAAACTGTCTCGGTTACGAATCTTATTTATATATTATGTCTTTTAACCAATGATGAGATCTACTGTGTCACACAAGACACCTCATCATCTAACCACATAATATAAATGGACAAATAATGCACAACAAAATATAACCAAAACATTAATCGATATATTAACTGGGAAAATGTACAATACAAGCATAGCTTATGTATTCAACTCCAACATACTTATCGAAAAGAAACCATGTACCGGTGCGTCTGGGGTGATGGTGCTCCCGAGATGAGCTCGTTATGTTTATTATACTAAACCCGGCCAATGGACTTATGTCCGATATAGTAAAAAGGTCGAGTGGTACTAATCTCGGATTATAAGAAGTTAATTAATTAATTTATCAGTAAATTAATAAATTAATGAGCACTATATCTTTGATGTGGGAATATTAAAGAATAATTAATTTAGTTATTCCGGAAGCAATTCTGGTGTAGGATGGTAGTGCCAAAATTAATCCGTTAGTGGTACGATTAATTACGTATTGGGTAATTGAAAATTGTAGATTTAATTAATTAAGTAATTAATTAATCCTTGTGTCAATTGGTTGTGAATCAGACTAGGAACTATATCAAGGAAAAGTGAATCCTTGTGTCAGTTGGATGTGAATCAGTTCAGGAACAAAATTGAAGTAAAACACAAACCCAATAGAAAGACCAATACTAAACCAACTTGGGTCTCTCTTGTAACTCTATAAATAGACAAGAGGTTGGAAATACACAATAAACAATTCATAGTTTCATAATTCAAGTAACTTAGAGAGAGAAAGTCTAGAGAGATAAGTTAAATATTTTCTCTCAAAGTTGACTTTCTATAGCTCCGTGCGGTGACATAATTCCTGAGAAAATACCAGCGGTTTTCTTCTTGAAAATCCAGCGGCGCGTGGATCTTGGCACGGCTCGTGGGTCTTGGCGAGCAGCACGTGGAGGAGCCTCTCAGTGGTGCGTGATCTTCACGCGCGGACGGCGACAACGGGAATCTTTCTCCGGCAAGCTGGTTGTGGAGTTTTTGGTGTTTTGCTGATCAATTATTCATTAGTTCGTTGTCCACACAATGTACGATCAAGTCTTGAGTCATACAAGAGAATCACCTAAGTACACGCTTCAAGAGGTAATTCTCAAACTTCTGCTTTAATTAATAATTTATTGTTGCGTGACAAATCGAATAAGTAGAAGCTAAGATCCTGCACAATGGTATTTCAAGCAAGGGTTGTAATAGTGATTGCACTAGAGCTTAGTCCTGGTTAAGAGTTTCGATTCTGGAATGCGTAGCACGAAAGTAAATTTTTTACCATGCCCTAGCGGATAATGTTTCACAAACATGGTCAAAATGGACACATAAGAATTTCATCACATGAAAATGAGATTAGATTACTAACTGGATGGTAGATGTATGGTGCTGCCACATGAACTTTATAAAAAACCAAACTGGAAAAGAAAAATCCATTGCAAGGTTCTTCTTCTCAACAAAATATTTGGTAAGAGCATTTTAATAACTCTCAACCATTTTACATTACGACTTATTAATTGATTTTAATGGACGTAATATGCAATTTTAACGAACATAATATGGGTTAAACTGACATAAGTATTGTGTTCAACTGACTTAATCCCTTGTTTTAATTGACGTAATATGCTCTCCTTATTTACGTAATATACATATTCAATCTCTCTTAATGCAATTAATTTTCACCAGTTTGGAAAAGAACCTGGAAAAAAAAGGGACAAATCATGATTCAAGAACTTGGACTCATCGACGACTCACTGGACACATTCGATTATGATATTGTAAGTACATTTCCAAATCATTAATTCATATTCAAATCTACATGAATATAAACTAATTTATATACATGTGTTTTTTTTTTTAACTACAAGGTTTTTTCCCTCTTATCCAAAGTAAACACTTCTACTTGCTCGTCGTCAATATCATGACAAATCAAGCTATTGTACTCAACAACTTAAACCCAAATCCAGAGGCTAAACTCCCAAAGAAGGTGCTGAAAATGTTCTCTAGTATAATGCAGAAGGAATGAACTAAACACAGTATATTTGGAGATATTAGCAAGTATCCAATCGAGTTCTCTCATGTGGCATGGCAAGATCATAACAACAAATGGGACTGCGACATATACACAATGATGCATATGGAGATGTATACAGGGCTTGACACTTATGATTTTCTAATGAGAACCCTAAAAAAGCAAAACATATTGATGATGTTACGAGCAAAGTATGCATACAACATTCTCATGTCTCCAACCAACGAATTCAAAGATAAGGTGAAACAAGCAATATAGGAATATTACAAGAAGAATTGTCATAATTTGTTGGAAAAGGATATTATGAAGAAGAAAATGTAGGATTTTGTACTTAAACCACTGATGTATTTGTATATTTGTATATAATACTGCTTTCCTTCCAATGAATATAATTTTCTTTCATTTCAATCTATAATAATTTCCTATATGGCTTTGTTACTGTTAGGTTTGAATATTGAAGCTATGCTTGTATTATACTATTTCCCAGTTAATATATCGATTAAATGTTTTAGTTTATTTGTTGTACATATGTCATCTATTTATATTATGTAATTAGATGATGAGGTGTATGGTGTGACACAGTAGATCTCATCATTGGTTAAAAGACATAATATATAAATGAGGTTCATAACCGAGATAGTTTTGGACACACTTTCGGTTTAGGTTATTATGTGATTCGGAAAATTGGTTTGTCTAAACTAATTGAATCATGTAGATATGCCCGGGGCGTATTGAACTTGACCATTTATGATGAATTGTCTTATACTGACTTAATAGACAATTCATTCCTTGTATTATATCTCTTAATCCCTAGATTTGAGCGGGCATGAGGATTAGACATAGTGTACTTTGATCTACCAAAGGGTGAGGTCATTTGTGACCAATAGTCTCGGTAGGTAGGGTGCGCATGTTTAATTGCTTGGTGTGCTACTGCTTGTCGAAAGAAAACCATGTACCGGTGCGTCCGGGGTAATGGTGCTCCTAAGATGAGCTCGTTATGTTTATTATACTAAATCCGGCCGATGGACTTATGTCCGGTATAGTAAAAAGGTCGAGTGGTACTAATCTCGGATTATAAGATGTTAATTAATTAATTTATCAGTAAATTAATTAATTAACGAGCACGATATCTTTGATTTGGGGAGATTAAAGAATAAATTAATTTAGTTGTTCCGGAAGCGATTCTGGTGTAGAATGGTATTGCCAAAATTAATCCGTTAGTGGTACGATTAATTTTGTAGTGGGTTAATTGAATAAGTAGAATTAATTAATTAATTATTAATTAAGTAATTAACAAAGTGGAATTAATTAATTAATTAAGTCTTAAGTTTCAATTAGAATTAGGAAATCTAATTGGATTAGGAAATCCTATTAGATTTGTTACCTAATTGGATTTGGAAACTAATTAATTACCTAAACCCATTAGGAAGGCCAATCCTAAACCAACTTGGGTCTTTCTTGTGACTCTATAAATAGACAAGAGATTAGAAATTCTATATACACAATTCATAAGTTTTCAAGACAAGAAAACTAGAGAGATAAAATCCTAGAGAGAGAATTAAAAATTCAGCTCTCAAAGTCAGATTTCTTTCTCCCTGTGCGGCGGCCCAAATCCCGAGACAAAGTCTGGTGATCGAATTCTTTATCCCAGCGGAGCGTGGGACATCAGGAGGCAGCGTGTGGAGTGGCGGCGGTGCTGGAATTTTTCAGTGAGTGGATTGTGGTGATTTGCTGATCAATTGCTCGTTAGATTGTTTTCTACACAACATACGATCAAAGTCTTGAGTCATACAAGAGAATTACCTGAGTGTACGCTTCAAGAGGCATTTTTTTTGAAGATTTGTTTTTTCAAGACTCAATCCATCGAGTAGCGTGACGGGACACGAGATTAAGGTAGAAGATGGAAGCAATTAAAACCATAATAGTCAGAAAATTTATTTTACATATTTATTTCTCGTATTTATAGTTTTAATTTTATGCTTTAATTTTGTGCTGTATATTATATGCATATTTTAAAGCATGCTGGTTTTATGTTTGTACATAACTTAGGATTAGTTAATTGCATGTTAAAATCGGAGAAACCCTCATTTAAGGGTTGGTTAATATTCTCATAGCCTCCATTACGAATTCATATGTGATGTGGGTGGACTTGCGTATTGGCATTAGGGTCTTCCTCCATATTGGATGAGTTCAACCACAAGATCACTAGATTATGAATTTCTAAATAAGATGACTATAGTAAGTTAAACTAGGAGAAATGCGATACCCTCTCCATCTGAGGCGAACTATCCTGAGGTAACAAGCCCAGAAGCCACGTAATGGCACACACTTAGTGTATAATTTGTAGTATTCCTCTCATCGAGGTTAAACTGCTTATTTGTACGGCTAAAAGGCACCAACTATTAACTACATTGATCAATAGGTCGTTTGGTCAGATGGTGTAGTTAATAAACTCGGTTCTTCTCAAACTAATGTGGGTTAGCGTAAACGTCCACACTATCGTGGCTTGTGAAAATTCCGGTGAATCAGATGTCGGTGGTTTTAATTATTGTTTTAGGGGAATTCAATAATTGTTAGAATTTTTGTTTTTTCAAAATTCTAGGTTAAATGCTGAAACATTGTCTGTTTATTTAATTTACAGTATTCGATATGACATTCAATCCTTTAGCTACAATATTGAAAGACAACAAACTAACCGGTTGGAACTGTGTCGATTAGAGTAAAAAATTGGACATTGTCCTAACGCTAAGAGCACTCCTGTGAGAGATCATGTCATTGACATGATTAGTAACATCAACGAGGTTGTGGTAATGGGAGGCGAAATCGATGGTGAAACCAAAGTGGATATTGTCCTTGAGAACTTGCCTCAAAGTTATGAGCAGTTTCGGTTGAACTACACCATAAGTCAATTGTTGTGTATTTCATCCGAGCTCTTAGCAGAGTTGGTGATGGCTAAAAGTCATTTTCAAGAGAAGAGGCGAGATTTAGTCGTAGTCAAAGCTTCAGAATCTTATTTTAAGCCTAAGGCTAGAAAGAAGAAGAGAAAACTTGTGGGAATAGCTCAAAAGGCACACATTGCGCAAAAGTTGGAGATTGCAAAGAAGAAACCAAAAGGAAAGTGCTTCAAGTGCAATCAGACCGGACATTGGAAATCAGATTGTCTAAAGCTCAAAAGTACGACAGTTTCTGCCTTAATTACTGAGACGTGTTTAGCGGGATTCCCACAGATACTTGGTGTGTGGATTTAGGCACCACTGACCATGTTTGTAATTCTTTGCATGGGTTCCAAGTAACCCGGAAGCTTAGAGAAGGCCAGCTGGAAATCTACTTGGGTGACACTACAAGAGTGTCAGTGGAAGCAGTGGGAGTAGTTAGTTTAATTTTTGAAAATTCTAGACTAGATTTACCAAATTGCCTTTATGTACCGAGTTTTAGAAAGAACCTTATTTCGGTTTCTAAACTCTTAATGAATGGTTACAAGTTTATTTTTTCTGATAATTCTGTTTTTGTTAGAAAATATGGCAAACTTGCTTGTTTTGGTTCATTAGTAGACAATTTATTTGTGGTTAAATCAAACTCCCATGTTGTGCAAAACATAGAAGTAAATAGCACATCATCTAACAGTAATAAGAGGAAAGAACCTTCTAAAACGAATCAAACCTATCTTTGGCATCTCAGGCTAGGTCATATAAACCTTAGTAGGATTCAGAGGTTGGTCAATGATGGACCTTTAAGTTCATTAGAGATTGACAGTTATTCAACCTGCGAATCTTGCTTGGAAAGCAAGATGACCAAGAGACCTTTTAAAGCAAAAGGTTATAGAGCCAAAGAAGTATTAGAGTTGATTCACTCTGACTTGTGTGAACCAATGTCGGTCCAAGCACGAGGTGGTTTTGAGTATTTTGTGATGTTCACAGATGATTACTCAGGTACGGAAACATTTACCTAATGCGTCACAAGTCCGAATGCTTTAGTAAATTCAAAGAGTATCAGACAGATGTGGAGAAGCAACATGGTAAGAGTATCAAGACACTGCGATTGGATAGTGGTGGCGAGTACCTATCCCACGAATTTTGAGAATACCTCAGTGAGGTTGGAATTCAGTCTCAGTTGTCTACACCTGGCACACCACAGTAGAATGGTGTAGCAGAAAAAAGGAATCGAACTCTCATGGAAATGGTTAGGTCAATGATGAGCTATAGTGATTTGCCTAGTTCGTTCTGGGGGTATGCCTTAGAAACTATAATGTACATTCTAAATCTTGTACAATCTAAAACCGTGCTTTCAACCCCTACAGTGTTGTGGAACGAGCGCAAGCCTAGTCTAAGACATCTCAGAATTTGGGGTTGTCCAGCACATGTGCTTAAGGCAGATATGATTAAGTTAGATGCAAGAACGGAAGTAATGTTGTTTGTAGGATATCCTAGAGGAATAAAAGGTGGTTTGTTTTATAGTCCTAAAGATTAGAAGGTGATAGTTAGCACTAACACCAGATTTTTAGAGGAAGACTAGATCACAAGGCCAAGAGCAAAATAGTACTAGAAGAACTTAGGAAACAATCTAATAATCCTGATACATCAGCACAAGTAGATAGACCACACACTACACAAGATATCACAGATGATGTGCCTACAAAGGTAGTGCCTCGTCATAGTGAGAGGGTTATGAGACAACCCGAGAGTTCATTGGTGTGGGAGAGACGTGTGACTTCATCCCAGGTGCTCCTGAACCGGACCCTGTTAACTACAATGAGGCTCTCCGAGATAAAGATGCAGAATCTTAGCAAAAAAAAATGATACCCGAGATGGGATCGATGGATCACAATTAAGTCTGGGAGCTTATGGACTTACCTAATGGTTTCAAACCCATTAGATGTAAGTGGGTCTACAAACGCAAGAGAAGACCTGACGAAAAGGTTGAAACCTTTAAAGCTAGGCTTGTGGCGAATGAGTATACTCAGAAAGAAGGAATCGATTATGAGGAAACCTGCTCCCCGGTGGCCATGCTTAAATCAATCCAGATTCTCTTGGCCATAGCTGCTTATTTAGATTATGAGATATGACAGATGGATGTCAAGACAGCTTTCCTCAACGGAAGTCTTGAGGAAACCATCTTCATGCAGCAACCAGAGGGATTCGTTGAAAAAGGCAAAGAGCATAAGGTTTGAAGGCTTAAGAGGTCTATTTACGGACTTAAGTAGGTATCTAGATCTTGGAACATTCGGTTTGATGAGGTGATTCAATTCTACGGATTTACTCATTCTCCGGATGAACAATGTGTATACCACATGCGTGATAGAAACTCAGTGGTATTTCTTGTGCTTTACGTATATGACATTTTACTGATTGACAACAAAAAGAAAGTGTTATCAGACGCAAAGGCATGGTTGTCCAAACAGTTTGATATAAAACACTTAGGAGAAGTGGGACATATTCTTGGGATCAAGATAATTCAAGATCGTAAGAAACGTTTGCTAACGCTCTCTTAAGCTTCATAAATAGACACGATTCAGGCCCATTTTAACATGCAAAACTCCAAGAAAGGTTTTTTACCTTTTAGACACGGAGTGCATCTATCTAAAGAATAGTCTCCCAAGACTGTTGAGGAGATAGAAGCCACGAAAACAGTTCCTTATGTTTTGGCAGTAGGAAGTCTCATGTATGCAATGTTATGTACGAGGCCTGATATCTATTATGTCGTTAGCATTATAAGCAGATATCAGAGTAACCCCAGGAAAGCTCATTGGGAGACAGTAAAATGCATTCTCAAGTATTTGCACAGAATGAAAGACCAAGTCTTGGTCTATCAGGCGCCTGAGTTGGTACCCCAAGGTTACACAGGTTCAGATTTCCAATGCGATAGGACAAGAGCAAGTCTACCTCATGGTATGTGTTTACTTTGGGAGGTGGAGCTATAGTATAGTGGAGTGGCAAGCAGAAATGCATGGCGGACTCTACCATAAATGCTGAATACGTTGTCGCATCAGAGGCAGCGAAAGAAACAGTGTGGCTCAAGAACTTCCTAATAGACTTAGATGTGATTCCTGGTTTGCAGAAGTCAATCACAGTGTACTGTGATAACAACGGTGCAGTAGCAAACTCGAAGGAACCACGAGCCCACAAAGCGAGTAAGTATATATAGCGCAAGTACCACCTAATACGAGACATCGTTAAGAGGGAAGACGTGTTCATGGCTAAGATAGCATCAGAAGATAACCTTGTAGATCCTTTCACGAAGACATTGACTGTAAAAGTCTTTGAGGCTCACGTGAAGGGCATGAGGATCAGATACTTAGGAGAGCCATGATAGTTTTTCTAGTTGTTTCGTAGTTGTAAAGATTAAATGTAGTTTTATACTTAAAGCACAGATTACGTATTAGTGGGAGATTATTAGGTTTGAATACTGAAACTATGCTTGTATTATACTATTTCCCAGTTAATATATCGATTAAATGTTTTAGTTTATTTGTTGTGCATATGTCGTCCATTTATATTTTGTAATTAGATGATGAGGTGTCTGGTGTGACACAGTAGATCTCATCATTGGTTAAAAGACATAATATATAAATGAAATTCGTAACCGAGACAGTTTTGGACACACTGTCGGTTTAGGTTATAAAGTGATTTGGAAAATTGGTTTGTCTAAACTAATTGAATCATGTAGATAAGCCCGGGGCGTATTGAACTTGACCATTTAGGATGAATTGTCTTATACTGATTTAATAGACGATTCATTCCTTGTATTATATCTCTTAATCCCTAGACTTGAGCGGGCATGAGGATTAGACATAGTGTACTTTGATCTGCTAAAGGGTGAGGTCATTTGTGACCAATAGTCTCGGTAGGTCGGGTGCGCATGTTTAGTTGCTTGGTGTGCTACTGCTTATAGAAAGAAAACTATGTACCGGTGCGTCTGAGGTGATGTGCTCCTAAGTTGAGCTCGTTATGTTTATTATATTAAATCCGGCCAATGGACTTATGTCCAGTATAGTAAAAAGGTCGAGTGGTACTAATATCGGATTATAAGAAGTTAATTAATTAATTTATCAGTAAATTAATAAATTAATGAGCACGATATCTTTGATGTGGGGAGATTAAATAATAAATTAATTTAGTTTTTCGGAAGCAATTCTGGTGTAGGATGGTATTGCCAAAATTAATCCGTTAGTGGTACGATTAATTTTGTAGTGGGTTAATTAAATAAGTAGAATTAATTAATTATTTCTAAGGGTTAATTAAGGTATTAATAAAGTGGAATTATTTAATGAATTAATTAAGTCTTAAGTTTCAATTAGAATTAGGAAATCCTAGAGATTAGGAAATCTAATTGGATTAGGAAACCTATTAGATTTACCTAATTAGATTTGGAAACTAATTAATTACCTAAACCCATTGGGAAGGCCAATTCTAAACCAACTTGGGGTCTCTCTTATAACTCTATAAATAGACAAGAGATTAGCAATTCTACACACACAATTCATAAGTTTTCAAGACAAGAAAACTAGAGAGATAAAATCCTAGAGAGAAAACTAATTTTCTTTCTTCTAGAGCGGCGGCCTAAATCCCAAGACAAAGCTCCGATGATCGAATTCTTTCAACCAGCAGCGCGTGGGACATCGGGTGGCGGTGCGTAGAGTGGCAGCAGCGGCGGAGCGTGGAGACAACGCGCGGGCGGCAGCGGTGCCGGAATTTTCTGGCCAGTGGATTGTGGTGATTTGCTGATCAATTACTCGTTAGATTGTTGCCCACACAACATACGATCAAAGTCTTGAGTCATACAACAGAATCACCTGAGTATACGCTTCAAGAGGTATTTCTAAACTTTCGCTTTAATTAGAAATTATTTGTTGCGTGATAAATTGAATAAGTGCAAACCAAGATCATGCGCAATGTTATTTCAAGCAAGGATTAGAATAGCG
Organism: Knoxia roxburghii; assembly: GCA_030378225.1. Lineage (NCBI taxonomy): Eukaryota > Viridiplantae > Streptophyta > Magnoliopsida > Gentianales > Rubiaceae > Knoxia > Knoxia roxburghii. The sequence continues at coordinate 32,834,561 of CM059420.1, read as the reverse complement.
ATTGTGCTAGAGTCTAGACCTGGTCAAGAGTTCTGATTCTAGAATGCATAGCACGAAAGTGAATTTTTGACCGGGCCCGGGCATATAATCTTTCAGATACAATGTAAAACTATTAACTACATCTCATAACACATGATGTTGCGTCCACTACATCAACCATCTAATTAACCTACCTCACACAAACATATGTTCTTTCAACCAATATATATAAAATTCTATAATTTCAATGTATAAAATTGATGCAATTCATTTTACACATATTTTCGCATGTTTTTAGCACTGTAAGCTTCACACGGACAACTTCTTAATCTATTTGTGTGATAAAAATACTAGTTACGGCTTTACTTGTGCTATTTGCAGGTGAAATATGGATGGAATGGAGACCGTAGAAAACCACACTAAGGACTTTGAAGGAATTAGTCGGTCTGGGCCAAATCAAAAATTTCATTTTCGTGCTATGCATTCCAGAATCGAAAACTTTCGATCGAGCCCAAACACTAGTACAAATTCCTTTGAACCCGATCTTGGTTTAACTAGTTCTATTTATTTTACCCACTAAAAATTGAATCTTTAAATGAAAGCGGAAAGATTAAAGATTCAACCTTTGAAGCGAGTCCTTCAAGAAATCAATTGAGAAAATTGCACCTTTGAAGCTTGTCCCTTAAGAAATCCCTCGAATGTCTCCAAGATAAATTTGAAAGTCATGTGGGTATCTATCTATTGGATAGATCGGTCAAAACCCATGAAAATAAGCTAAAGAAACTCCACGTAAAACACCAAGAGTCGCTGGAAAAAGCTGGATCCGTCGGAAAACTCCAGGTAGCGAGAAAACCCGCAAGCAGTGTCGGATCCGCACGAAAATCTGCGAGCAGCACTAGATCGGCCGGAAAAAGAAGCCCAAGCGAGAAAAGCTGAAGATCTGCCAGAATCCGTGAAGCCCCCGCTGGAAAAACGCTGCCCAAACTGAGATCAGACCTTCTTTTTCCAAGAGAGATAAAAAACCGACTTCGAGTGGGTCTTAGTTTGACTAGTTCTCTAAGTCCCTCTCTAAGCCTTTCTTTCTCTAGAGCCAAGACATCTTGTCTTCCAAGTTTTTTTTTTTTTTTTTTAAGGGCAAGACTTTATCTATTATAGGTGTTTCAAGGAAGATCTAATGAGCTTTTGAGTTGGGCTTTCTAGTTTTAATTTTTATTGACTTCTAAGTCTTTACTAGACTAATCAATACTAATTGACCCAAATATAATTAATTAAATAATTAAATTCACTTTGTCAATTAATCCAACACCTAAGTAATCGTACCAATAACATATTAATTATGGAACTACCGCTCAAAACAAAATTGCTTCCGGGTACCACTTTAATTATTCTTTTATCTCCCATGTCAAAGACATAGTGCTTGTCAATTATTAATTTACTAATAAATTAATTAATCATCCTCTTCTCATCTGAGATTTGTACCACTCGACCTTATTACTATACCGGATATAAGACCACCGGCCGAGTTTAGTATAATAATCCTTACGAGCTCATCTCGAGAGCACCATCACCCCGGATGCATCGGTATATGATTTCCTTTCGACAAACAACAGCACAATAAGAAACTAAACACATGCTGTCTCAATTAAACTAACAGTAACTTAAACTGACAGTATGTCTAAACTATCTCAGTTATGAGCATTATTTATATATGATAACTTTAATCAATGATGAGATCTACTGTGTCACACCAAACACCTCTTCATCTAGTCATATGATATAAGTGGACAACATGTATAATATGTGATTATATAAGAAAAACAATCGATATGTAACTGGGAAATAGTTTTTCATATAAGCAAAGCTTTTAAGTATTCAAAACTAACATACTTAGCATTTGGAGCAGAGCTGAGGATTATCAAGTTAGCAAAAGAACACGACAAACAGACAGCGACTTCACATGAGCGTGAGATTCACAAAGTACCAGTGAAGTCCAGCGTTTGGTGAAAGCGAGCTGAAGACGTCCAGCTCGCGACACCGTTCCCTGGATGTGACAAAGACGAAGTGGAGTTAGCGCTAAAATAAAGTAGCAGAACTGGGCGAGAGATCATGGCTTGTGAATGACAGCGTCTCTGGAATGTGACAATGTGACGACCAACAAACGCCAAAGTCTAGTGAACGTGAAAAGGTGACGACCCAAGACTACAGCGTCTGAAGAAGCCAAGTCCACCTGACCAATGTACGGTGACTGAGACAGAACACTTCCAGGTGATGCTCAGCAGAGGCCAACGTTTGCTAAGTGCCCAACGACCATCACTGGCACGGGTAGCGAGCAGATACTAGAAAGATAGTTAGTACGCCGACAACAGCTGAGGGCAGACTACAGGAGATAAATAGTACACCATCATGAGCGATGATCATGCCCGAGGAGACAATAACACACTGGCACGAGAGAAGCATACTGAAGAAAGAAGAATAGTACAGTGTTGTAGGTTACTTTAACGGCCTCTGAACTATGCAGGTTGCTTTTACGACTGTGTGTCAGCGGCTGCCTCCTAGAAGATGCCAGCTTACAAACCTTAGCCCCAAAACAAATATGAAATTCCCAAAATAGCCATCCTACATTTCCTTCTTTAGATTTTATCTATAAATAGATGTAGGGAGCTCCAAACTTAACAAATAGAGAGTTGTAGAAGATAGTAGGAGTTCAGAGTTTTTTTCCTTGTAATTCTTTACTTGGGTTGTTTTATCTGAAACTTATTTTCTTTCTCTTTATTCATGATTTTCTTTTCATTTGAGTCTTGCTAAGAACTGATGAGATTCTAAGCATCTTGTAGGGATTTTTGACCCTCTAATGAAATAGAGGCAAAGTGAAAGCCTCATTTACGTGACGTGCACTAAAGCAGATTTAATAAGTGTGAACCGCTTGCGTATGCCTTTATTCATAGTGTTCATCATTCACTGCATTTAGAATGATGTGTGTTTTGTCCTCTGCCGGTTGGTTAGTGGACTATGCTGCTATTAAATCTGTTGAGCACATCTTGTATTTGGGTTTTCACTGATTTTGATTATGGGGAGTATCGTAGTTTAGGTTCTCTAGTTCGGCTAACTGATTAAGTAAGGAGTGAAGTGCTGATGATTTATGTCTGAATCATATCAATGCATCATACCATTAAGAGGTTGAGGTGAAGCAGAGTCTGTTACTTTTAGGGAGATCTTAATTGATGATACCTTAGCAACTGCTGGCTCAGTGAATCTCCGGAGTGAAGCAGGGTTTGACGCTTGTAGGAGAATCTTAATTGATAATATCTTAGCGTCTGTTGGCTCAGTGGAACTGGTGTGTGTTTGTCATGGTGAAAAGATCAGTTCCTTAGAATTAAAACTGTGCTAGATGAGTGCTTGGAGAAAACAAGGACTTCATGGTTAGGTGGTAGGGTGACCATGGAGTAAGTGACACAGGTGTTACTTCAAGTGAGCAAATCTTGAATATTCTTCACTTCATTATTTTTGGTCCTGACTGTTAGGGAGCTTTAACCTCTTTTGTCGATTACAAACCATAATCAAAGCCTCTAATTTCAGCAGTGAAGTGAAAATCCCAACTCTCCTACCTCTTGTTTATTATTTTGTGTCTTTTTACCCCTCTTTTATACCCCACCAACTTCTTATACTTTACTGTTTTCTTACTTGCTCTATTTTACTATTTTTCTAACTTGTGCAGCAGAATTCTATCCCCATTCCCTGTGGGATCGACACATTTTACTATATATTGTTGTGGTGTGAGGTACTTATAAATATTAATTCTAGGCGGTACACGACACTAAATCCGCGCATAAAAAATCTTACATTGCTTATGACACGGCCGTGTGCCAGTCGTTCCACCTGTTCTGGCCCGTTTCCATTCCTTCAGCCCGTCAAGGTTGTTTCCTTGCACGTTTTGGACTTAGAGAGACGCAATATAGCAAACCATCATCTAGAAGGATCTCTCCCCTTGCAAGTTGCACAAGTTGGCTCGGGTGACATCATGCATGAAGTCTGCCCTAAGAATTCCCTTTTATATAAAATTTAGGGACTAGAGTCTTCCATGATTAAAATATTGAAAGCTTCTCATGGAAGCCGTGAATAGTAACCGATCTTGAGCACTATAAATAGGGGCCAAGGGTCATTTGTAAAGATCACCAAGCAAAAGTGTGTAAATACTTGTCCATAGCAATATACTTCCGTTTGCTTTCGTGCCTATATTTCTCTTGTGTTTCTTGGTCATTTTGCTGCCCACAAGTTTGCTTGTGTGCTAAGGGTTAAGGCTGAGCTAGTTCTAGTCGTTAGTTGTTAGATCTAGTGCCGAATGGTTTGCTAGTTAAAGAGTGAGCCTGTGACAAGTGGTATCAGAGCCAGGTTCTGCTCTTAAGCCAAGCTTTTGCTCAATCGTTCATCAGGGGTCATGGCCGCACCAAGCAACGCTTCCAAGGTGGTAGAAGTGGAAGGTGAGCACGCCTCACGCGAGACGGAATGTGCCGGCAAAAAGGGGAGCCAGAAGGATAAGTCCGTTGCACATGAGTCATCTGCTTGAGAGTAGAGAATCCTTCGAGGAAGGATTTTGGAGACAATAAAACGCCATCTTCTCAGAGGAGCCAGGCGACGTGCGCAACCGATTACGCTTCAAGGGTAAGACCCGATCCTTAATGTTTAGGAATTCTGCTGTTTAATTAGATTAAACACCTGAACATTATCCTTAATGTTTAGGAATTCGTTTTAGTGATAATGATTGAAATTAATTGAGTAAAACAAAAGGGATTTGTTTTCGAAAATTAATTTTGTTACGTCACAAACAAGGGCTAAATTTGTTTTTTTTTCTGGGTTTTGGAAACCCTCATTGGAAAAACCGTGTTGGCTAGAAGGCCAAGCATAGGTGTTCAAGAATCTGTTTTGTTTCATTATTAGATTTATTACCGGAAACCAATTTCCGTCGGGAAAATTTTCAGTCAGGAAAATTTGAAAAACATCTGAGTTGCAAAATGATTTCGCCGGAAAACAATTGTTTGAACAAAATCTAGGTTTATGTTTGGTGTCGAAAAGTTTCTGGGCTGTTGTGGGTTGTTGTTTTGCTGTTTTTCCGCAGGAACTCGCCGGAATTATGGTGTCGGATTCGGAAGTTGTTCCGGACGACTACGATTCCAATAGGCGACCTGGGCACGGTTCGAACTCTGCAATTTTGACCGTTCGCGCTGCCACCGGAAGTGTTCCAGATGGTTTCGATCGGTTTTGGTGTCGATCGGTGATGGTCGTCAATCGGTGGATTTTCTTCCGTTTTGGTATTCTCGATCATGCACGGTCACAATCGGGGGCCATGGACAGCGGAAAGAGTAGCAGCGCCGAAAAAACATAGACGACCGGCGTCGGACGCTGAAATTCGAAGTAGCCGGCGACGAGGGTTGAGGAAGGAGGTAGATGGCGGCGGTTGGGGGTGAAGCCCCAGGGGCTGAAGTTGCCATATTACCCCTGCCGCCCCATGACTCCCTTAGCAGATGCCCTAATGGGTTTAAATTACTAAACTGCCCCTCCGCCCCTTGAACCCTAAACAGTCTTAAATTTTAAAATAGTTTTAAAATTGTAGCCCCTGAACTTTGAGTCCTCCTCAAAACCCTAGCCCATAATTTTATTTAAACTGCCTAATTGCCAAAAGTTTCAGAAAAAATATATGAATTTTATTTAATAAGATTTTAATTAAATAGTCTTATTAGATAAATATAGGATTAATTTAGGATTTTATCCTATAAGTTTAAATTTAAAATTTTGAAATAAATTATCTTAATTAGATTAGGATAATTAAAATTATTTAAATTTTAAATTTGAAAATTTATCTTAATTAGATAATTAGATAAATTTTAAAAAAATTATTTTAATTAGATTAAAATTAGAAAAGATAAATAAATAAATAAATAAATAAATAAATAATTAGATTAATTAATTTGTTTAAATTTTGAATTGTTATTTTTTTATTTTATTTTATTTTATTTTAATATTGATGCTTATTTTAAATTGTTTAAATTTTACAAGAAGCATCATTATTATGCTAGCATGTTCATGCATCATTTTGGATAAATGTAAAATGAACAAAAAGATTGATTAAAATTGATCATGACACGATCAATTTTAATTCTATAATAGTTACACAATCCTTAAAATTAATCGGCTTAAATTAAAACCGGCTTGTATGAGCATATGTATTTTGTTTGTTTCAAAGCATGAATTGGGCTTTTAATTTTAACATTTTAAAAGTTGGGGCCTGCGAGCTAATTTTGAATTTGGGTATGCGTGCCTATATATAAAAATCATCATGTAATAGTTAGGTCCAAAAGGAGATTCCAAGAGGAGTCCATGGTGGAGCCCACGAATGGAGGCCCAAACATGAAGATTTTAAAATGCCCTGTAATAGACTAGAGCCCAGTTCATCGCTTTAATTCATTCTTTTATTTATGCAAATGAATGATAAACGAAAATGCATGTTAAGCCGATCAAACTTAAATCCCAAAAACCCAAGATTTTGCTTCTATACTTGAGGGCCCACTTGAGCGTCGAACGTCTGATGGACTTGGAGAGCCCAAGGGCCTCAGGTTTTCTTCGTGCGGCGAGTTGTTACATAATAGTGCCCAACTTTATCACTACCATTAATGAGTGAAAAAACTGTTTGGGTATTAGATGCTCAATTTTATCACTACCACTTGTTATGGAAAAACTGTGTGGGTGTCTATTGATGTGATGCCTTGAGGGATGGTTTAACTTAGGAAATTAATCCTAGCTTGACCCGATAAGTTGACTAGGGATTAATTTTGCAAAGATAGGATGGTGTCAAACATTTGGAATGTTCATCCTATCACCAAAAAGTTGCATGGTATGCAATTGGAAAACGTTAGATTACATGGAATGTGATTTGAACGTTGCCTACCAAAAGAGCCCGGTCCCTACGATACTTGCCAAAGCAAGACTGGGGTTGACTCTTTGTGGAATGTGATCTAGCACCAACACAAAATTGTTAGGGATTTCAATTTTGGCTATTGTGGAAATAATTTTAAAACTCATTCTAATATTTTGCATTTTTTTTCTTTTGTAGAAATGGCATCTTCTAGCACTAATGTCACTTCAAATCTCACTCTAAGAAGTATTTTGGACAAAGAAAAACTTGTTGGTCCAAACTTCTTGGATTGGGAAAGAAACCTGAGAATAGTTCTCAAACAAGAAAGGAAGTTGAATATCTTAGACGCTCCTTTACCTGAACAACCCGTTAATGCTACGGCTGCTGTTCAAAGAACCTGGGAAAAGCTGAAAAGCAATTCCGATGATGTGACTTGCCTAATGCTCGCGACTATGTCTGGTGAGCTTCAGAAGTAATTCATGAATTCGGTAGCATTCCGGATTTATAAGTCACTCACGAAAATGTTTCAAGAGCAAGCCCATAATGAAAGGTTCATTACGATAAAAGTATTAATCTCATGCAAGATGACGAAGGGTTCGTTAGTAAGTACGCATTTGATCAAGATGAAGGGGTATATTAATACCCTAGAGAGATTAAATGTGCCTATTGCTAGAGAGTTGGCCATTGATATCATCTTGGCTTCACTGCCTGATGATTACAATGATTTTGTTGTGAACTACAATATGCATAACATGGAGAGGAGCATTCCTGAGCTCCATGGCATGTTAAAGAACACTGAGCAGACCCTTCGGAAGGCAACTCCAGTGTTAGTTGTAGAGAAAGGTAAAGGGAAGAGGAAGCTTAATGGCAAGGCCAAAGTTGGGCAGAATAAGAAAGCTCGCAGTAAGACTGCTTCCCAACCACAAGCTCCTCCAACTACTAAGACAAGATCCAAAAAGGATGATACATGTCTCTTCTGCAAACAGAAGGGTCATCGGAAGAGAGACTGCAAGAAGTTTCTCGAAAGCAATCCTTCAGCTTCAGGTATCTTTGTTATAGAAATTAATCTTTCTATGTCCACCTCATGGGTTTTAGATACTGGTTGTGGTGCTCACATTTGTACTAATGTGCAGGGACTCAGAAATAGAAGGATAACAAAGAAAGGTGAAGTAGATCTCCGAGTGGGCAACGGGGCAAGAGTTGCTGCTGTTGAAGTTGGAGATTACACTCTGTCTTTACCTTCTGGTTTAAATATCGAACTTGAAAATTGTTTTTATGTACCTGCTTTGAGCAGAAATATTATTTCAGTTTCGAGTTTAGATAATAAAGGTTTTCGATTTATTATAGAGAATAATTCGTTATCTTTATATCGAAATGATATTCTATACGGAGTTGCAAATATGTGTAACGGTCTGTATGCCTTGGATTTGACCCAAGAAAAACCAGTCTATAACATGGAAAAGAAAGCTAAATCATCTAAAAATGATTAAAGTCCAACATACCTTTGGCATTGTCGATTAGGCCATGCAAATGAAAAATGAGTTCAAAAGCTTCACAAGGATGGAGTGCTTGGGTCATTTGATTTTGAATCATATGATACCTGTGAACCCTGCTTGCAAGGCAAAATGACAAAGAGTAATTTCAACAAGAAAGGCGAAAGAACAAGTGAGCTATTGGCTCTAATACACACGGATATATGTGGACCAATGAGCACACAAACCAGAGGTGGATTTGAATACTTCGTCACTTTTACTGATGACTATAGTAGATATGGTTATGTCTACTTAATGAGGTACAAAAGTGAAACCTTTGAAAGGTTCAAAGAGTTTAAAAATGAAGTAGAAAATCAATTGAATAGAAGGATTAAGGCTATTCGCTCCGATCGGGGAGGTGAATACCTTAGTGATGAGTTCGATGACTATCTAAAACAGTGTGGAATTATTTCACAGCTGACTCCACCGGGAACACCTCAATAGAATGGTGTATCCGAAAGGAGAAATCGGACCTTATTAGATATGGTTCGATCAATGATGGGCCAAGCAACTCTCCCTACATCCTTTTGGGGTTATGTTCTCCTTTCTGCTGTCTACTTATTGAATCGTATTCCATCTAAGGCAGAAGATAAGACTCCATATTAGATATGGATGGGTTGGAAGCCCTATATGTCCTATCTACGAGTTTGGGGTTGTCAAGCTCATGTAAAGCGTTTACAAAGTAATAAGCTTGAACCCAAAACTGACAAATGCCTATTTGTGGAATATCCTAAGGAAACCAAAGGATATCAATTCTACAACCCAACAGAGAACAAAGTGTTCATTGCTCGAGGAGCTACTTTCTTAGAGAAAGAATTTCTGTACAAGAAAAACAGTGGGAGTAGAATAAAACTCGGAGAAGTTTAAGAACCACAAGAGAATGTAGAACGATCTACAGAAACTCAGATGGAAGTTGACATGGAAACTCATGAAGATGAGCAACCTGAGTCAACAACACAAGAACCTAGAAGGTCTGGTAGGTCTCGTCATGAACCCGAAAGATACGGATTTCTCATGACTGATGATCAAGATTTGATCTTAGTGGACTCTAATAAGCCTACGAACTACAAACAGGTTTTAGAAAATCCAGATTCGGATAAATGGCTGCAAGCCATGGAATCTAAAATGCAATCCATGAGGGACAATAAAGTGTGGACTTTGATTGACCCTCCTGTTCAGGAAAAGGTTACCGATTGCAAGTGGATTTTCAAGTTAAAACCTGGTGAGATCTTCAAGGCACGACTAGTGGCTAAAGGTTTTAGACAGACTCATGGTTTAGACTATGATGAAACCCTCTCCCCTGTCGTGATGCTCAAGTTCATTAGGACAATGCTTGCCATAGCAGCATATTTTGACTATGAGGTATGCAGATGGATGTTAAGACAGTTTTCCTGAATGGAAACCTACTCGAGGATGTTTATATGAAACAACCCGAGGGATACATCGATCAAAAGCATCCTATCGAGTATGTAAGCTTCAGAGGTCCATCTATGGACTAAAGTAAGCATCTCGAAGTTGGAATCTTCGTTTTGATAAGGAAGTAACGGATTCATCAAGAATGAAGATAAGCCTTGTGTTAGTTTTGAATACAGAAAAGCTATGGGCTGTATCAAAAACTAATATCCACAGTTGACATATCATTTTGTTTCGGTATAAATTTGTTCCTTTATATCATAGAACTAGATAACGGGGTGTGGACAGACACAGTAGATACCGTTATTGGTTAAAGTATTGATACATAAAAAGTATGCTCATAACCGAGATAGTCTGAACATACTATCGGTATAGGTTATTGTGTGGTTTGGAAATTAATTTATCTAAATTAGTTTAAATCACACGGATATGCCCGGGGCATATTGAGCATGATCAGTTTGGATAGAATTGACTTATACTGATCGGCGTAGTCAATTCGGTCCTAGTATTCTGTCTCTCAATCCCGAGATTGGGATGGACGTGAGGGTTGGATATCGTATGCTTTGATTTGCCAAAGAGTGCGGTCAATTGAGGCCTATACCTCGGTAGGTTGGGTATGCGGTGTTTAGCTTCTTACGTGCCATTGCTAGTCGGATGAATCCACGTACCGGTTCGCCGAGTTGATGGTGCTCCCGAGATGAGCTCGTAAAGTCTATTATACTAAACCCGGCCGGTGAACTTTATGTTCGGTATAATAAAAGGACGTGTGGTACTAATCTCAGAAACCAAGAAGTCGATAAATTAATTTGTCAGTAAATTGATAAATCGACGAGCACTAGATCTTTAATATGGGGAGATAGAATAAAATATAATGGCGCGATGTAAAGTCGTTTTTGAGCTGTAGTTCCATAATTGGTCCGATAGTGGCACAACTAATTATGTATTTGACTAATCGACAAGGTGAATTAATTAATCCTAAAGGTTTAATTAATATTTAATCGGCAAAGTGAATTAAGAAATTAATTCTATTTGAATTAATTAATTCTAAGGGTTCGATTAAATTAAATTAACAAAGTGGGTTAAATAAATTAATTTAAATGGGTCGATTGGAGTTGATTAGTCGGGAAGACTTAGCGGTCAACGAAAGTCAAATTAAAAGGCCTAACTCGAGAGCCCATTAGATCACCATTAGAGCTCCTATAAATAGAGGACTTGAAGCTCAAGAAAAACAAGAAAATCTTGCAAGACAAGTCTTGCCCAATTTAGAGTGAGAAAAGTTCTAGAGAGAGAACTTCTTCTTCTTGAAGTGTTCTTTCGAAGTCGAACGAGTTTTCTCATTCCTCGAATTAAGTCTTAGCTCGAAGATTAAACCTCTGCCCATTTTTTTTTGTTGGTTCCGCCGATTTATTCAAGCAGTTTCCGCCGGGTTTTCTTCAAGTTCAGTCCGGCTGCTGTTGGTAATATTGGAGAGGTTCAAGGTGATATCTTTGGGGAGCTTGATCCAGGCCTTGCTGTGTTTTGATCTCTCCTTGGTGATCCACAGCATGGCTTGTCCAGATCGTGGCCAAAGGTTGAGCCTTTAGAGCCGATCTGTTCAGGGTTTTCGCGGCTGGACTGGGCGACTTCCTTGCGGCAGAAGAAACCAGCTAGCGGACTGTTTGATCAGTTTTATTCGAGCAGTTTTTTATTTTAATCGTGAGATTTTCTTGTGGGTATTTTGTGGGCTGAACAAGAAACTTCAATAGATTATTGCCCATGCAATATTCGAAGTCTTCTTGGAGATATCTCGTGGATTTCTATTGGAATCGCTATCAAAGATTGAATTTTTCTTTAGGCAAGGGACTTCGGTACAAAATGTAGAATCTTTAATATACCGCTTTAATTAAAGATTTAATTTTTTGTGTCCCGATTATTAAATTAAATAAGTATAAGCCAATATCCGTTCGTGGGTAAATGAATTTGAGCCTGAGCTTGGTCGAAAGCTTCCGATTCTGGAATGCATTGCACGAAAGTGAGGTTTTCGATTTAGCCCGGGCTTGTTCTGTTTTTCCTTCAAATTGGTATCAGAGCGTCGGTTTCGGTCTTATACTTGTTTGATTTATTACATGGCTTTATTTTGGCATTATTATTTTTGTCGAAATGCTTAAACAGGTGGTTATTGGTTTCCCGGCTCTTATGGTAGAAATTTAATTTTCATTCATAAACCCCGGGACATGTCCGGGCTTGTTTTATTTTTTGAATGGAAATTTCTGTAATAGTAATAACCACGAGCTGGAAGCCATGTAGGATTAGAAAAATCTTGTAGTAGGATTTGATCTAATCATGTCGTCTTTAAATTCCTAGAAAATGCCTTTGTATATAGGAATTTATGTACTATGACGAAGACGTTATTTTGGGTAACTTATATTCGCGGGTTTTGGTTTATCGTAATTTTGGGTGATTCCTAATTACGTAGAAAACTGAGAAAACCCGGGCGAATCGAGAAGAATCCAAATAACGAGTGGGAGCGACATGACGGGACGTGTCACCGAGGCGTCAAGGAATCAACGATAGAGAAGGCCATAATAGTCAGGAAATTTTATTTATTTCAATTTCCCGTATTTATGTCTTTTTATTGATTGTGTGATTTTTGTTTTATTTTGCATGAACGAAAACCAAACCAAAATGTTTTTAAAAGATAATGTGCAATTAACTAAGGTAGATTATTCGCATATTAAAACTCCAACGGTTTTATGGGTGCGAATATCCATAGTTAAGATATTGCATGTTAAAACGTAAAAATCCTCAAGCTTAAAAATCTAAGTGGGAGTGGGTTGGTTAATATCCCCATGGCCTCCATTACGGGTTCATTGGTGATGTGGTTAAACTTGCGTGCTGGCTTAGACCTTCCTCCCTATCGGATGAGTTTTCAACCACGGATATCACCGGAATGAATTTCTAAAGCGATGACTATAGTGAGTTTAATTGGAGAAAGTTGCGACACCCTCGCCATCCGAGGCGCATTAGTATCCTAAGTAACAAACTTAGAAGTCACGTAATGGCATACACTTAGTGTACTGTTTTTAGTATCCCTCCCATCGAGGTTACGCTATTTTTGGGTACGGCTAAAATTATCGACTATTAATTTCATTGATCATAAGATCGTTGGTCGGATAATGAAATTAATAAACTTCGGTTCTTCTCGAATGAATGTGGGTTAGCGTAGACGTTCACCTATCGTGACATGCGTTAATCCCGGTGTGAGAGATGTCGGTAGAAGATTATATTTGTTTTTTGAGGATTTTCAATATTTTCGAAAAAGTATACTGAAACTTGAAATGTTTAATTTTCAGTTGATATGTCGTTCAACCCGCTAGCTATCATTCTGAACCAAAACAAACTCACCGGTCCAAACTATATTGACTGGAAACGTAACCTGGACATCGTCCTTACCGCTGAGGGTTACAAGTACGTGCTTACTGAGGAGTGTCCCTCTAAGCCCAGCGATGATGCCACCCCTGAGCAGCGAGAGCCATATACGAGGTGGCAGAAGGTTGATGAGATGACCAGGTGCTACATCTTGGCTTCTATGTCGAGTGTATTGCAGTACCAACATCAGCAGATGACCTCAGCCTACGATATGATGCTCAACCTCAGGGAGATGTTTGGACATCAGGGCAGGGCAGCCAAGCAGTCAGCTATGAGGAAACTCATGAATGCTAAGATGGCTGAGGGCACTTCAGTGAGAGATCACGTGCTGGACATGATTGGTTGCATCAATGAGATTGAGGTATTGGGAGGTGAGATTGATGGGGAAACCCAGGTCGATATCATCCTTCAGAGCTTGCCTCCCAGTTTTGAGCAGTTTAGATAGAACTATAATATGGGGAATCTCTCATATTCACTTTCTGAGCTCATGACTGCATTGGTGTCTGCTGAGAGCCTATTCACAGAGAAGAAGCAAGCCTTGGCTACTGTTGGTCCCTCAGGTTCCTCTGCTGGGTCCAAAGCCAGGAAGCAAAAGAGGAAGAAAGGCCAGAAAGCAGGAGTCAATCATGGACCCAAGGCGGGCATTGCCAAGAAACAGAAGCCGAAAGGCAAATGTTTCAGGTGTGGCGAAGCAGGACATTGGAAGAAAGACTGCCCAAAGTCTCGAGGTATGTGTAAATTTTCCCTAGTCACTGAGACGTGTTTAGCGGCGATTCCCACAGATACTTGGTGTGTGGATTCAGGAGCCACTGATCATGTTTGTAATTCTTTGCAGGGGTTCCAAGTGACCCGGCTGCTTAGAGAGGGAGAGTTGCAGGTCTACCTTGGGGATACTACTAGAGTTTCTGTTGCTGCAGTGGGATTTTTTTGTCTTTATTTTTCAGACTCTACTTTATTGTTGAGAGATTGTCTTTATGTACCAAGTTTTTGCAAGAACTTACTTTCAGTTTCTAAACTTGTTTTGGATGGTTATAAGTGTGTTTTTCTGATATATCTATATTTATTAGAAAAGGCCAGAAACTTATATGTTCTGGTATATTGGTTGACAATTTGTTTTTAATTAAGACATACTCCCTAGTAATGCAAAACACAAAAACTAGTAGCTCATCACCGAATCATAATAAGAGAAAAGAGTCTTCCCCTTTGAATCAGACTTATCTTTGGCACCTGAGACTAAGTCATATCAACCTTAGTAGGATTCAAAGGTAGGTCAAGAGTGGGTCTTTGGACTTACTAGATATTGACAGCTATTCGACCTGTGAGTCCTGCTTGGAGGGTAAAATGACCAAGAGGCCTTTCAAGGCAAAAGGGTATAGGGCCAAGGAGGTTTTAGAGCTGATTCATTCTGACATGTGTGTGGGCCTATGTCAGTTCAGGCTAGAGGTGGTTATGAGTATTTCCTGACTTTCACGGATGATTACTCTAGATATGGATACATATACCTGATGCGCCACAAGTCTGAATGCTTTGGCAAGTTCAGAGAATTCAAGGCTGAGGTGGAGAACTATCTGGGTAAGAGTATCAAGTCCCTGCGATCTGATCGCGGTGGCGAATACCTCTCTAGTGAATTTAGATCCTGTTTGTCAGAGGAGGGTATTCAGACCAGTTGTCTGCACCTGGCACACCCCAGCAGAATGGTGTAGTAGAGAGGAGGAACATGACTCTTATGGAGATGGTTAGATCGATGATGAGTTACAGTGAGTTGCCTATCTCGTTTTGGGGTTATGCCTTGGAGACAGCATGTTTTATCCTCAACCTTGTGCCATCTAAGTCTGTGCCTTCGACCCCATCAGAGTTGTGGAATGGGCGAAAGCCTAGTCTGAGACATCTCAAAATATGGGGTTGTCCAGCACATGTGCTCGAGGCAGATGTAGGCAAGTTAGAGGCGAGATCCAAGGCTATGTTGTTTATAGGCTACCCCAAAGGAATGAGAGGTGGTTTATTTTATAGTCCTCAGGATCAGAAGGTGGTGATCAGCACCAATGCCAGATTTCTTGAGGAGGACTATATTTTAGATCACAAGTCAAGCAGCAAGGTAGTATTGGAAGAGCTTAGAAGTCAGTCCATTATTCCAGATGCACACATACAGGAAGACACACCACAAGAGACTGCACACATTATACGTAGATGACATTCTTCTTATTGGCAACAGTAAGAAGGTGTTATCAGACGTAAAGGCATGGTTGTCCAGGCAATTCGATATGAAGGATTTGGGAGATGCTGGACATATCCTTGGGATCAAGATTATTCGAGATCGTAGGAGACGTTCTCTGACTCTCTCTCAGGCATCCTACATAGACACGATTCTGGCTTGTTTTAACATGCAAAACTCCAAAAAGGGTTCACTACCTTTCAGGCATGGAGTGCATTTGTCTAAGGAGCAGTGTCCTAAGACTGCTGAGGAGATAGATGCCATGAAGGCGGTACCCTATGCTTCTGCAGTGGGTAGCCTCATGTATACTATGTTGTGCACGAGGCCTGATATTTGCTTTGCCGTTGGCATGGTTAGCAGATATCAGAGTAACCCTGGGAAGGCTCACTGGGAGGCAGTAAAATGCATTCTCAAATACTTGCGCAGGACGAGAGATTATGTCTTAGTTTATAGAGCGCAGGAGCTTGTACCATTGGGTTACACAGATTCGGACTTTTAAGGTGATTTGGACAAGAGTAAGTCTACCTCTGGGTTTGTGTTTACTCTAGGAGGTGGAGCCATAGTATGGAGGAGTGTCAAGCAGAAATGCGTGACGGACTCTACCATGTAGGCTGAGTACGTTGCCGCTTCAGAGGCAGCGAAAGAGGCTGTATGCCTCCGGAGCTTCCTGATGGACTTAGATGTGGTTCCTGAGTTGCCTAGGTCTATCACAGTTTATTGTGATAACAATGGTGCGGTTGCTAACTCGAGGGAACCACGAGCCCATAAGGCGAGTAAACACATAGAGCGCAAGTACCACCTGATACGAGAAATCGTAAAGAGGGGAGACGTGATCGTGGCCAAGATAGCATCAGATGACAACCTTGCAGATCCTTTCACCAAGCATTGGCCCCAAAGGTCTTTGAGAGACATGTGGAGGGCATGGGAGTCAGATTCTTGAGGGAGCCATGTGAGTGAGCTTAAAGGTGTTCTGGAGATTTCATTATGATAGCAGTGTAATAGCGGGTTGGACAGTTTTTGTACTCCTTAGCATAGCTTTGAGTATTAGTGGGAGATTGTTGGTTTTGAATACAAAAAAGCTATGGGTTGTATCAAAAACTAATATCCACAGTTGACATATCATTTTGTTTCGGTATAAATTTGTTCCTTTATATCATAGAACCAGATAACGGGGTGTGGACAGACACAGTAGATACCGTTATTGGTTAAAGTATTGATATATAAAAAGTATGCTCGTAACTGAGATAGTCTGAACATACTATCGGTATAGGTTATTGTGTGGTTTGGAAATTAATTTATATAAATTAGTTTAAATCACACGGATATTCCTGGGGCATATTGAGCATGACCAGTTTGGATAGAATTGACTTATACTGATCGGCGTAGTCAATTCGGTCCTAGTATTCCGTCTCTCAATCCTGAGATTGGGATGGGCGTGAGGGTTGGATATCGTATGCTATGATTTGCCAAAGAGTGCGGTCAATTGAGGCCTATACCTCGGTAGGTTGGGTATGCGGTGTTTAGCTTCTTACGTGCCGTTGCTAGTCAGAGGAATCCATGTACCGGTTCGCCGGGTTAATGGTGCTCCCGAGATGAGCTCGTAAAGTCTATTATACTAAACCCGGCCGGTGAACTTTATGTTTGGTATAATAAAATGACGAGTGGTACTAATCTCAAAAACCAAGAAGTCGGTGAATTAATTTGTCAGTAAATTGATAAATCGACGAGCACTAGATCTTTAATGTGGGGAGATAGAATAAAATATAATGGCGCGATGTAAAGTCATTTTCGAGTGGTAGTTCCATAATTGGTCCGATAGTGGCACGACTAATTATGTATTTGACTAATCGACAAGGTGAATTAATTAATCCTAAAGGTTTAATTAATATTTAATCGGCAAAGTGAATTAAGAAATTAATTCTATTTGAATTAACTAATTCTAAGGGTTCGATTAAATTAAATTAACAAAGTGGGTTAAATAAATTAATTTAAATGGGTCGATTGGAGTTGATTAGTCGGGAAGACTTAGCGGTCAACGAAAGTCAAATTAAAAGGCCTAACTCGAGAGCCCATTAGGTCTCCATTAGAGCTCCTATAAATAGAAGACTTGAAGCTCAAGAAAAACAAGAAAATCTTGCAAGACAAGTCTTGCCCAATTTAGAGTGAGAAAAGTTCTAGAGAGAGAACTTCTTCTTCTTGAAGTGTTCTTTAGAAGTCGAACGAGTTTTCTCATTCCTCGAATTAAGTCTTAGCTCGAAGATTAAACCTCTGCCCATTTTTTTTTGCTGGTTCCGCCGATTTATTCAAGCAGTTTCCGCCGGGTTTTCTTCAAGTTAAGTCCGGCTGCTGTTGGTAATATTGGAGAGGTTCAAGGTGATATCTTTGGGGTGCTTGATCCAGGCCTTGCTGTGTTTTGATCTCTCCTTGGTGATCCACAGCATGGCTTGTCCAGATCGTGGCCAAAGGTTGAGCCTTTAGAGACAATCTGTTCAGGGTTTTCGCGGCTGGACTGGGCGACTTGCTTGCGGCAGAAGAAACCAGCTAGCAGACTGTTTGATCAGTTTTATTCGAGCAGTTTTTGATTTTAATCGAGAGATTTTCTTGTGGGTATTTTGTGGGCTGAACAAGAAACTTCGATAGATTATTGCCCACGCAATATTCAAAGTCTTCTTGGAGATATCTAGTGGATTTCTATTGGAATCGCTATCAAAGATTGAATTTTTCTTTAGGCAAGGGACTTCGCTACAAAAGGTAGAATCTTTAATATTCCGTTTTAATTAAAGATTTAATTTTTTGTGTCCCGATTAATAAATTAAATAAGTATAAGCCAATATCCGTTCGTGGGTAAATGAATTTGATTCTGAGCTTGGTCGAAAGCTTCCGATTCTGGAATGCATTGCACGAAAGTGAGGTTTTCGATTTAGCCCGGGCTTGTTCTGCTTTTCCTTCACCTTGTGTTTTACAAGAAAGTTAGTGGGAGTAAGATTGTTTTCCTTGTCCTATATGTGGACGACATCCTGCTCATAGGAAATGACATTCCCTTGATGAAAGACATCAAACAATGGTTGGGGAGTGTATTTTCTATGAAAGACTTAGGAGAAACTAAGACGATACTAGGTATCAAGATCTATAGAGATAGGTCTAAAAAGTTTCTGGGACTAAGTCAATAAGGTTACATAGACAAGATATTGAAAAGATTCAATATGTCTAACTCCAAAAATGGTAAGGTACCATTTAGACGTGGCCTTCTCTTGAAGAAGAACCAAGGTCCTTCAACAAGAGAGGAGAGGGATACAATGAGTAGAGTTCCATATGCTTCGGTAATAGGATCTATCATGTATGCCATGTTATGTACCCGTCTGGATGTTGTACATGCACTTAGTATGACTAGCAGATACCAACAAGATCTAGGGATGGATCATTGGACTGCAATCAAAGCAATTCTGAAGTACTTCGAAGAACTAAAGGATTAATGCTAGTGTGTGGAAGACAAGAATAGCTCATTGTACAAGGTTACGTTGATGCTGCTTTCCAAACAGATCAAGATGACATGAAGTCAAAATCAGGCTACGTGTTTAGTCTGAATGGCGGTGCAATAAGTTGGAAAAGCTCAAAGCAAGATACAACAGTCGATTCTACAACAGAGTCTGAGTACATTGCTGCATCAGATGCTGCAAAGGAAGCTGTTTAGTTGAGGAAGTTCGTGTCAGACATCAGAGTGATATCGAGTATCCAAGATCTGATAGAACTTTTCTGTGACAATAACGGGGCCATCGCACAAGCTAAGGAGCCTCGGTCACACCAGAAAACCAAACACATACTCAGAAGGTTTCACCTCATCCGAGAGATCATTGATCGAGGAGTTATGAAAGTGTGCAAAATAGGGTCAGACGACAATATAGCAGATCCTCTCACAAAAGCTCTACCACAGTCAAAGTTTGATAAACATGTAATAGAGCTTGATCTTAAACAGTTTAGGACATAACCCTTCATTGGGCAAGTGGGAGATTGTTGGTGAATGTGCCATAATGAGGGCTATTTATGTAAATAGACTTTGAGGGTATTTATGTAAATAAGACATTTGTCGCTTGATTGATTGTTTATCAAATAAGTTAATTTCATGATAGTAATATTCTTGTGCATATTTAAATTCATGAAATCGATCTGCCAAAAGAAACACTCCATAGACTAATTAGATCATGAGTGATTTTTTTGAGTAGTACTGGTACGAGGATCCTTAGACCAGAAATCACTACATGGTCTTAGGTGAATTGTAGTGCGCTTTGACATACACCTAATGGGGCCGTAATAGGTTGCCAAATATGGGTATGATTCACGCTAAGATATGTAGGTGAAGTGATGGGACTACAAATCTCTCTTAAGTGAGAGATGATATCTTGGCCACTTGATATTGAACTGAAAAGTGTATGGCCATGCCCAATGAATGATAAGGATATCATTTGCTTGATGGATTCAGTGTCACTAAGAGATCAAGTAAACGTTTAGCTATATAAGGATGATGGTTCCATGCCTTATGCTAAACGGGATATCAATGTAGAGGATCGTACGCAGTTTGCTCAGAAAGGTTGTGTTGAATCACCATTCGACCCTCCATTCTGAATTGGGTAGTCATTATATCTTGCTAGAGACCACTAATGACTTATGGATTAATCAATGAGATTGAGTTATCCGTTGCCAATTTGGAATGGGCCTACAGGATCGCACATAAGACAGTTCGATGATGCAGAATAAGTATTCTTGCCTACAATAAGTATGATTGTTATAATTAAATAAAGAAGATTTAATTAAATATTATTGAGAAGTTCTGGGGTATTAATTAATAGTTAATTAATTACCTGGGAACAATTAGGGCAGGCTGATAAATCAAGGGACTTAATTGTAATTGAAGTTCTTGACCCATCAGCCTGATCCATGGGTCATGGGTTGATCCATGGGCTTAGTGTATAACCCAAATCATTAAAGTATTATTTAATGCTAATTTGGAATCAGTAAATATTATTTAAATACTAATTTAGAATCAGTAAATATTATTTAAATACTAATTTGGAATTAGTAAAATAATATTTGGTAATAATGCTGATTTGGAATATGACTAAAATCAGTTAAGTTATAATTGGATAATTACAATACTGATTTTAGAAATTTAATCTCTACAAATATCCTAGGGATATTATTGTAGGAGTAGAATGATTTTGAATTAGAAAATTCTGATCAGACAAAAATACATAAGTTTTCCCAAATTCTCTGGGTAGGCAAGATCGGCTAGCACCAACCTGCGAAGACTTTCGTGCTTGAGAGTAGAGAATCCTTCGAGGAAGGATTTTGGAGACAACAAAATGCCATCTTCTTAGAGAAGCCAAGCAACGTGCGCAACCGATTACGCTTCAAGGGTAAGACCCGATCTTTAATGTTTAGGAATTCCGCTATTTAATTAGATTAAACACCTGAACATTATCCAACACCGTTGGCTGATTTCGAGACACGGCTGGCCAAGGTGGAACTAGCCGTGGGGGACTTCTTAGATCATGATGAGGACGAGCTCGAGGAGAGGATGTTAAGCGTTCTCAACCAGATCGTGGAACGATATGACCGGATGATTGAAGAGCAAAACCTGAGTATTGCCAATCTCCATGAGGGGATGCTCAAGCTTCAAGAGGAAGTTGAAGTCTTGAGGGCACAAGTGGCTCGGGGAGGAGTTCAAGGTGGAACTCTCCCCACCACCCGGATTGATATTCCTAAGCCTGAGGCTTATGGGGGAGCCCGGAAGGCGAAGGATATTGAAAACTTTCTATACGGCCTAGAACGGTACTTCTAGGCCATTGGTGTAGCTACAGATGTTGCCCGGCTTGACTACGCCCCACTCTACCTCAAGGACGCGGCCTTGGTATGGTGGAGAAGGAGAACGGGGACCGTAGATATAGGCGTGGATGCAATCAACACTTGGGACGAGTTTAAGACGGAATTGAAGAAGCAGTTCCTTTCCAAGGACGCTGAAGACGAAGCTAGGGCGAAGCTTCGGTGCCTGCAACATCGGGACGGCCAAATTAGGGAATATGTCAAGGAATTTTCAGAACTAATGCTGGAAATCCCTGACTTATCCCCTAAAGAAGCCTTGTTTACTTTTATGGATGGCCTCAGGCAATGGGCCAAGCTTGAGTTGCAGCGGAGGGACGTGCAGAACATAACTCAAGCTATGAACGTAGCGGAGTCCTTGATCGAGTTTCAAGAAGTTTTCTGCCCAAAGTGGGGGAGACAAGGGGAAGTCTTACTCCAAGCCAGAGACGTCTAAGCCATCCAGCAGCAAGGACGGGTCAAAGGGAGACCGGCCCAGGAAGTTTGAAGGATGCTTGTTGTGCCAAGGTCCTCACATGGCGCGGGACTGCCCGTCTCGTTCCAAACTTGCGGCTTTGATTCAAGAGTCCAACCAAGATGACGAGAGGAGGGTCACTTGTATCCAACGGTTGGATGCCGTTCAAGCTAAGTTGGACGAGAAGCAAAAGGGCCTCATGTTCGTTGAGGTAAGTTTTCGCAACCGGTCTTGTTGGGCACTTGTAGATACAGGGGCCGATTGCAACTATGTCAATGATGCCCTAGCCCATGAGCTAGGCATCTCTTGGGAGCCCAGCAACGGAAGGTTCAAGGGAGTAAATGGGGCTTGGACATCGGTCGTGGGCGAGGCCAAGGATGTACCGGTCTAGATCAGGCGTGGAATGGTCGTGTCTCATTTTTCGTTGCACCATTGGGCGAAAACGGTGTGGTCTTGGGCATGACTTTTATTGACGGACTTCGGCCTTTCATGGTGACCAAGGACGATACCATGGTCGTGCTGCATGGCCGAGACCCGTGAGTCATCCAGATGCACTGGGAGACAGAGCTGAGTGCCAGACAGCTCAACCGGGGCCTGAAACAAGGAGAGCAAACATTTGTAGCCCTGGTGTTCAAAGAGGAGCAGCTGACCAAACCAGTATCGATAACAGAGCCCGTTCCCTCCGCCCTACGCACCGTAATTGAGGAGTTTCGGGATATAATGCCCGAAGATATGCCAAAGGAATTGCCCCCTAGACGGGAGATCGACCATGCCATTGAGCTGGTTGAAGGGGCAAAACCCGTAGCAAAGGCACCATACCGGATGTCCCCTAGTGAGTTACAGGAGTTGAAGACTCAACTAAGGGAGCTGCTCGAGGCTGGGTTCATACGGCCCTCAAAAAGCCCATACGGAGCATCGACTTTATTTCAGCGTAAAAAAGACGGGACGTTGAGGATGCGCATCGACTACCAGGCGCTGAATAAGCTAATGGTAAAGAACAAATACCCCATTCCTCTTATAGCTGATTTGTTTGACCGCTTGGTAAATGCTAGGGTCTTTTCCAAGCTGGACTTGAGGAAGGGGTACTATCAAGTTCGGATAGCCCCAGGCGATGAGCTGAAGACAGCCTGTGTCATTCAGTACGGGTCATATGAATTTCTGGTGATGTCGTTTGGCCTCACCAACGCACCGGCCACTTTTTGCACGCTAATGCAATGGGTGCTGGTCGATTTTATTGACCTTTTTATAGTGGTCTACTTAGATGACATTGTCATCTATAGTGAGACCATAGAGGAGCACGTGGGTCATCTCCGTGCCATTTTCCAGGCCTTAAGGGAGAACAAGCTGTACACCAAGGAGGAAAAATACGCGTTCGGACTAAAGAAAGTCTCCTTTTTAGGCCATATCATTGGGGGTGGACAAATTCACATGGATCCGGCCAAGGTTCGAGCCATTATCGAATGGGAGGCACTAACCAAAACAACTGAGCTACGGTCCTTTCTAGGACTTGTCAACTATTATTGCTGATTTATTGAGGGACACTCGGCCATTGCTGCCCCTCTAACGGACCTGCTCAAGAAAGGGACGAGATGGTGCTGGACCAGGAAGCAACAAACGGCCTTCGAAGCCTTAAAGGATGCTGTGACGAAAGAACTGGTGCTGGCCCTTCCAGACTTCTCCAAGCCATTTGAAGTGTGTACCGATACATCTGATTTTGCCATCGGTGGTGTACTGATGCAAGACGGACATCCCATCGCCTATGAAAGCCGAAAGTTATGCGAGGTGGAACGACGGTGGCCAATGCATGAGAAGGAGATGCTGGCCGTAGTGCATTGCCTCAGGGTTTGGGAACATTACTTAAAGGCAGCAAACCGTTCAAGGTAAGAACGGACAATCGGGCGGTAAGCTTCATTCAGAACCAGCCGACGCTGTCCAGCAAGCAGGTGCGATGGCTAGATTTTCTAGCCGAGTTTAAGTTCGAATTGGAGTACGGCCCGGGTAAAACCAACCAAGTTGCTGATGCTCTAAGCCGCAAGAGTATGTTGGCTACCATCACCAGCGCACCGGAGGGTCAGATGTTAGAACGCATCAAAATGGGACTGGAGTATGACAAGTAAGCTCAGGCCTTCATGGAGCTTGCCAAAGAGGCAAAGACGACCCGATTTTGGATCAAGGATGGGGCCTTGTATGCCAAAGGGGACCGTCTATATGTACCGGCTTGAGAGAACTTAAGGCGGGAGATCTTGAAGGAGTGTCATGATTCCCGTTATGCCGGACACCCAGGTACGCACCGCACTCTAGCCTTAGTGCAAGAACGCTTCTACTGGCCTAGAATGAGGGAGGACGTAGAAGCCTACGTGCAGACATGCCTTGTTTGCCAACAAGACAAGACCGAGCAGGAGTATCCGCACGGTCTTCTTCAGCCGCTGCCCGTACCAGGGAGGATATGGGACAGCGTCTCTATGGACTTCATAGTCAGCTTGCCTGTCTCAAGCGGATGCACCAATATTTTGGTGATTGTAGACCGACTATCGAAATATGCCGAGTTCATTCCAGTCCCAAAGGAATGCACGGCAGAGACAACGACCAAGCTTTTTATGAAGCATGTGTTAAAGTATTGGGGGTTGCCAACTTCAATCGTGAGTGATCAGGACTCACGGTTCATGGGACAGTTATGGCAAGAATTGTTTCGGCTGTTGGGCATAGTACTAAAGATGTCCACAGCCATGCACCCACAAACGAACGGCTAGACGGAACGCGTCAATGGTGTGCTGGAAGTGTATCTAAGGCACTATGTCGCGACCAACCAAACGGATTGGGCACAGCTGCTGGATGTTACCCAATTCTGCTACAACTTAATAATGAACGAGAGTACCGACAAGAGTCCCTTCGAGATTGTCTTGGGGTTTTAGCCAACAACACCCAAAGACATCGTTGGAGGCTACACGGGGAGTAGTCTACCGGCTTACCGGTTCGTCAAGGATTGGCGAGAAAGAACTGATATTGCTCGGCTTTACTTGGAACGATCGGCCAAGAGGATAAAGAAGTGGGCCGATGAGAAAAGAACTGCCCGGGAGTTCCAGGAGGGAGACCAAGTGTTGGTCAAGTTATACTAACACGGGCGAGTTCGAGGACTGAACAAGGGACTAATGCGTCGGTACGAGAGACCGTTCACCGTCCTAAAATGTGTTGGAACCGTTGCTTATAAGGTGGAATTGCCAGAAGCCTATGAGAAGTTACATCCAGTCTTCCACGTGAGCCTTATCAAACCGTTCCACAAGGACCTAAAGGACCCGGAGAGAGGCGTTCCAATAAGAGCCCCAATGAGGATAAGGGAGCCGTTGGAGAAAGAGCCGGAGCAAATCCTTTCCAAACGGATCATTCGGGGGCAAAACAAGGCACCGGCTAAGGAGTATTTGGTTAAATGGAAGGGACAACCGACAAGCGAGATAAGTTGGGAGCCGGCAGAGAAGTTAAGAGACGCAACCAGACTGGTGGTTGAGTTTGAGGAGCTAGAGCCATCGAGGGCGATGTCTCGTTCAAGTGGGGGAGAATGACACGGCCGTGTGCCAGTCGTTCCACCCGTTCTGACCCGTTTCGGTTCCTTCAGCCCGTTAAGGTTGTTTCCTTGCACGTTTTGGACTGGAAGAGATGTAATATAGCAAACCATCATCTAGAAGGATCTCTCCCCTTACAAGTTGCACAAGTTGGCTCGGGTGACATCACACATGAAGTCAGCCCTAAGAATTCCCTTGTATATAAAATTTAGGGACTAGAGTCTTCCATGATTAAAATATTGAAAGCTTCTCATGGAAGTCGTGAATAGTAACCGACCTTGAGCACTATAAATAGGGGCCAAGGGTCATTTGTAAAGATCACCAAGCAAGAGTGTGCAAGTACTTGTCCATAGCAATATACTTCCTTTTGCTTTCGTGCCTACATTTCTCTTGTGTTTCTTGGTCATTTTGCTGCCCACAAGTTCGCTTGTGTGCTAAGGGTTAAGGCTGAGCTAGTTCTAGTCGTTAGTTGTTAGAACTAGTACCGCACGGTTCGCTAGTTAAAGAGTGAGCCCGTGACACTTACTTCATAATTTCAATACGCCGCTTAAAACGTCATGTTACGTCCAACACTTAAGCCAACTACGTCATTTAAATAACAAAACATACTTCATCAGTAATACTATCTTTGTTAACACATTATATTACGTCTACTACGTTAAATGTTCAAAGAATCTACGTCCAAATACAAACAAACGCATCCTTTATTATTAATTGCGACGGTCCATCTCTTCCAACGAAGAAAACCTGCCCAACCACTTTCATTATTAAATCCGACGTTCCATGCATCCCTTCTAATAAAAAAACCCATCCAACTTCCTTCCTTGATTAAGAATTTTGACTGATTTTGATTCTTTCTGAAGAGTCGCATTGCTGGACTGGCGTTGGATTCTCGCTAGAAAGTGGAACCATTCAGAAAATTCTTGCTGAATTGCTCTTCCAGTTTTGTGGATTTATATTATTATTTTTTATTATGTTAGTGTTGGATTCTGTTTTGGGATTGCTGTAATTTATTTCCGGGAATGAAAGAGTTTAAATCCTGTTAGGCCCAAGAGTTTTTGTTTTGGAGAGCTATAGTTTCTTTCGTGTTATAAATTTTTCTTGTATGTTTTTCACTATGGAAAGTGGAATAATTCTTTACTGCATTTCTGAAGACTTGTTGCTCACCCACATTATAAAATGGAACGCCCAATGATTCCCTTTAGCATCCCCATGATTAATCCCATACATTATCAAAAAAAAAAAAAAAAATGTATAAAAAATGTATAAGATAAATTAACACAAAATTGACAAAAGTACCATTTTCCAAACCTAATAATTTCACACTTTATAACCAAAAAAAATAAAATCTCATAGTTCATAAAGCATATATGTGTCCCGACAAACAAACAAACAAAAAAAAAAGGAAAAATCATTATCCTACAACAGCTCTGACATTCATCTCCGAAAAAAAATCAGAAATGGAACTGCTCCAGAGGTTATTCAATAATTAACATTGAGTTTAAATTATAGAAGTTAACAGTCAACTATACACTAACTAATAGGCAGTTTGTTTTAACCCTATTATGGGCTGGGTTTGGAGTGGACACATGTTTGTTTGAGGGAGGGGAATGAGTTTTAAACCTATTTATATTGGTTTCATGAAACTCAACCTCCCATGGGTTTGATTTCATGCGACCAAATATGCGACTATTTTAGTCACGCATTTGGTCGTACACCTAATAAAATTAAAATTATTATTTTTATAATATTATATTTATAATAAGTAATATTTATATTTATAATATTATATTTATATATTATTTCATTCCGATTTCGATTTCCTCAGCAAACCAAACATAAGAAATGATAATGATTCCAAACAGTTAAACCCATATTTATTTCTATAATACCCATTCTAATTTCGGTTCTCGATTGTTTTACCAAACGCTTCATAAGTCGTTTTAAGATTTGGACTATGTTACACCAGAGTCCATGTATAAATTGCTTGAAAAAGCCATCTTACCAGGAACATGTAGCATTACAATGTAATGTTTTTTTCCTTTATAAATCTGAGTTAACTACCTAATTTACAAAAAGGTAGTTTTATATCCCTTCTCTTTTTTCTTATATATTGCCCTTCTTTTTTCAAAATGATCTTAATTTTTTTAAGTGTCGTCCACTAATTCTTATCTTCCATCCCCTTAACAATTATCTTCCGCCCTTCTTATTATTAACTAGCTGCCCCTAATAAATTTATAAGTCATTTCTTAATTTATTAAAAATTTATAAAAGTTACGATTAAAGTAGTATAAATGAGTGAAACTAAAAATAAATTTTTTAATATGTATTTTTAGTAAATTGATTAAGAGCGGTTAAATAATTTAGGATATTATTTTATTTTAGATTTAAATATTATGATTGATATTTCTTAATTTATCAGTGATAATTTAAATATAAAAAAACGAGAAATAAAGATTCACTTAAAAAAACAAACGGTACATAGTTAGGAAAAAAGATATTTAAAAAAATCATAGGACCCTTTGAAAAAATTTTGGAAGTAGGGTAAAGTACCAATTTTATCGGATCCGAAGGGAGAAATAAATAAAGCGTTTGATTTAAAAATAAATAAATAAATAAGGGGCAAACTGGAAGAACGATTCTTGAGGCATCGTCTAATACTCTGGTAATTTCTTAACTTTAATTCTAGTCATATATATATATTGTAAAAGCGTTTGTTGAGCTTTGCACTGTTCAAGATGTCGTAGGATTTAGTAGCAAGCAATCGCTGTTGTGGATATGGTAGGTAGGAATGTTTGAGTTATTCTTCTTTTTGTTTTTGTTTTTAATTTTAATTTTTAATAAATAACGGGACAGTCGATAACTTGGACCCCATATGCATTTGATTGAAACTGGTAAAGTAGCTTTTACCTGGTGATTTGTAGTTGGATGTGAATTACTGACCTTTAAAGAACTGAAATGGGATGCAAGGAGTTGAGCGTAAGAAGCCTTCTGCTTTGAGAAGTGGTTAAATTTATACTGGGTAAAGAACTATAGGGTGCTAATGCTTGAAAGGGTTTGTGGAATGGAAAGAAGTTGAAAATTGAATTAATCTCTAGCTGGATCTTGGGAGAGATGAGGGCTTAGAACATCTTTGGTTGGTCATTACGACTGACATCGAAAAGGTAGCCAATCCAAGCCATTTCATGAATAAAATGTGCCGCCAACTAACCAACCAATAAATCACTTGTTACAAATAACATCTTGTTGCATTGAAACACATAAATGTTGACTAATCTGGCCAATATTGAGCTTGGAGTTAATGATAATATAGGGCGCTGTAGCATAACGAAAATGGAGCAGAATGGCTTTGTGTGTTTCCATTCCATTTTGGTTATAGGTTCAACATTGGGAAGCTGATTGTTTAAATTTTATTTTGGACATGGAGAAGTTTTCAACTGGGATATCCTTGAGTAACCTTTCCTTTTCCTTAAGAAGAGAACAGTATTCTCTTTATTTTTTGCATTTGACTGCAAAATCTATCGCTCAATGAGTTATATGCATGAATGCACCAATGAAGAATACCGTTTCTTATGCTATTATAGCATCTCATCTAGTCTTCCTGAAATTTATGTTCATGACTACGATACTTCCGTGGCAAAATTCTTAGCTCCTAGTAAATATTAGTTTGAAATAAAATTAGTATATTCGGTATTTACCCACTTGCTTTCATTCCCTTGGTTCTTTTGTCACCTAATCAATCACTCTCAATGTTTTCAGCTGACGTTTATCTGGATTTACTATGATAATCTTTTTAAGGTTGATATTTTCCCTGATATAGTTTCTTTATTTACTTCAAGAGGGCCTTGAAATGTTGATCATGACTAGTCCCTGAGCAGTATGTTCAGTAGAGCTTAAGAGTGCAGTTTTATGCATTTTTCATTAAATTTTTGCATACTAGACACATCTTGTTGAATCTTTTACTATATTTCCGCCAAGTATTCCGTTGTAAAACCCAACTGCACTTGTGGTACCGCTGAAGAGGCATTCTTAGATTTTGGTTAGAACTGTTGTGCTTCATGATCCTGCCTTCTGGAAGCTCTATGTACATGTGTAGTTAAAGACCTAAAGGCTGTTAAAATTTGCAACAGTTTAGAATTGTTGTTGTTCTTTTACATTTTCGCAACTGGTGGATTTATTAGATGTATGATCCCATGTATCCCTCTTGATCTGGATAGGCTGGTGTTTTTATTGCGTTTTTATTTGTGTCCGCAGATTTCCTTGAACTATGCTTCTCAAAAGTTCTACTGCAAGTCGTAAACTATCACCGCCTAGCAGTTCTCCAACGAGTTGCTCTATTAATGATCTTGGTTTGGCTGCTTTCCAGTAAGTTGCGAATTCCTTGGGCTTCTTTTATAAGGAAGCTCCCCCTATTATGGTGGTTAAAATGCTTGAGATCATAATCTAATCCTCATTTGTTTTCAAGTTAGCTTTCACTTTCATGTTTATGAAACAAAGTGCGAACGGGGCAAGTGAAGACAGCTCCTTCATGGCCAACTCTGTAAAGAAGCCTGAGGGTCATAGAAGCCACCATAATAAGGATGTCAATCCAGGGGATGAGCTTTGGACAGACGGACTTATTTGTGCTTTTGAATTTGTGCGGATACATGCAAAACCTAGTCGACAAAAATCTTATTCAAAGTTTCCAGCAGTCTCTCAAGTAGAAGCTGAGAATGTGAAGAAATCTGGGGGCGCTCAAAGAGAGGCCGAACTTTCTTCCCAAAGAAGCACTCGAGGAGTAGGAGTGGCTGAACATTCTTCTGAAATAAGCAGTGTAAGAAATGTTGTTGATTTTGAACCTCTTGTGGAGATTGAAAATCAAGGTGTGGAGATTGGAAATCAAGGTGTTGGTGCTTTGGTTGATAAAGTAGATGAACAGAAGTCCCAGTCAAATGGTTTTCATTCCATGAGAAGGGTTGAAGGTAATCACTGGATTCCAATTGGGTGGGCTAGAATTTCTGAACTTGTTCAAACCATGCAAGTAGATACCGAATGGGAGCCAATTGATTTGGTTGATGATGAAGACGATCTCACAGTTGCTGATCTAGCAGCTCCTTACTGGGAGCGTCAACGTGGGCCCACATGGTGGTGTCATGTTGTTGCAGGACATCCATATGTAGAAGCATGGCTCAACAGTGCCCAGTGGTTGCATCCTGCAATTTCCATTGCATTAAGAGATGAAAGTCGATTAATAAGTGATCGGATGAAGCACCTCCTTTATGAGGTAATTGCTCATTAAGTATGCAAGTCTTGTTCTTGAATTTCTTTCTTTAATTTTTTGTTGTTGGATGATATTATTCAAAAAGCGTACAAGGATGTGCAGGAGTTCTTGTGCAACATGGATAAAGGCTTTCTCTGTTGGCATTGTCTTAAATCTCAAGCTTACCTTGTTGTCATTGTTCATTTATGATAAATAATCTTGGTCTGGTTAAGGTCCAATATCATTCATTATGTCTCTTGGAAAAGTATGTGTTGAAATGTAGATCCATCTTGACTGTTATCAAAAACATGAAAATGGTTAATGATGATAGTTACCATAATAATAATAAAAAAAAACGGTTGAAATGTGTTTTTGGACGTTATTGAGCTCCAACATAGGTACCTGTGCGGGTGGCGGGGGGACTTCTCTTTGAGCTTCTAGGGCAATCTGCTGGAGATCCCTATGTTGAGGAAGATGATATTCCAGTTGTTCTTCGTTCTTGGCAATCACAGAACTTCCTGATTACCGCTTTGCATGTAAAAGGATCTGCTACAAGAATTAATGTCTTGGGCATAACAGAAGTACAGGTATGTTCCTTCACATAAATATGCTCTAAAATCTCTAGTGCATACTTGACAATTTTATATTTGGTATGGAGAATCATACCTTGAGTATCAAAGTGTCATTTTAGGTGTACGAGGTCTAACATGTAGATGCAGACATGAATACTGGTATAGAACCAAGCTACACCCTAAAATCATACTATTGAAATACTAACCTCAAACTATCTAAACTTAAGCCTATTACAAGTACTTGAGATGTCTACTAGAGTGTATTTTTAGTATCCTCTAACAGTATTCTTAAGACTGTAATTATGAACTAACTGCAATTTCTGGCTGAAATTATGGAAGGACATCTAGCATTGCACTCTTCCTTTATAGTTTCTTTGACCTGTTCTGGGAAATTTGGGGATTTAGGTTCGTTTGGTTTCAACTGGTTTTGTTATTCATTTTTTAGGAACTACTTCTTGCTGGCGGTGGTAATGCGCCAAGAACAGTGCATGAAGTCATTGCACATTTAGCTACCCGCCTTGCTCGATGGGATGACAGGTGAGACAATCTTTTTGTCCTCTTTGGATGAAGTACTGATGGATACATGTGATGCTGCTCTAGCATGTCTTCTAGCTAAATAGATCTTAGAAAATCTTCTAGGCTTTAGGATTCAGGCAACTGTAAACTGGTTCCCTATGAAAATCTTCTAGCTAAATATTGAATTGGTTAACTGGCAGGTGCTATAACAATGTCATGCTCAAAACTATAAATAATGGACATGTGATTAATTTTATCAGAATCCATGACAAACTTTAGTCAAGAGATCAAAATTTTGATGTATCGATTAGAGGGACTATAAAGTTCATTTTAAGGTGAGATGAAAATGATTAAACTGAAAAAAGTAAGGGAATATTTTTGTCATTCTATCTGTAATACCAGAAAAGATTAAGTTGCAAAAGTAATAAACTGTTTTCTATGAATGAATCAATCCCTAATGTTGGATTTCCTTGAGTTTATTATCTGCATCAGCATCACTGAGGAAATATATTTTGTTCCATTTTTTTTCTTCTTGCCATGTCAGAAGAATTTGAATTCTAATTTGATGACTTCACATCCTTTTTCATCTGAGTTTTGTGAATGTAATTTAAGAATTGTATTGATATGAACTTGGTATTACAGTTATGCATTCTATCTTGTCCTTCATTTGAATTTCTGGTGTTCCTGAGGGGCGGAGAGGTATTAATGACGGATTATGGGAGATAATATGGTCAGAATTTTGGTTCTTTATTTGTAAAGCTTGTTTTCCTGATGGAATGTTATTGTTAAGGGATGATACTTTGTGATAGACAATTTTTGCTTTTACTTGAGGATTCTTGGATTTGAAGTTAATTTTCAGATTTAGAGCACATTTTTTTTTTTTTTTTTTGGCATTGTAATCTTTTGGGAGTTTATTTTGTATGATTTAGATCTCTTTACTCTAAGTTTCTCTTTTTATTTAATTATTTAGCCTTATTTTTATGATTTTGCCCTCTGAAATGTTTGGGAACTTGTTGAATCTTCTGATATGGCAGCCTTTTGGATGGTTACTTTTTTCTGTGTATGCCTGTTGGATTTTAATCTTTGTGGGGCATCCCTGTATTGAGATTCATGCTAAAATGGGTACTCATAATTTTTAGGTTTTTGTGATTTCTCAGGAAAGTTTGTAAAATTTTTGCACTTATGAGACACCTGTAAAACATAATTCCTCAGTATTTCTGGCGATAACTTTGAAAATTGTTACTCAGACTGTGCTGCTTTTAAGCACCTATTATTTGTTGGATGAGGTTGTTTCTACCTTCTTTTGTTGCCTCCTTGTTTCTAGCTACTTAGAAGTTTCTTACAACAACAACTAGCCTTTGTCAACACTTAGAAGTTTCTTAATGAAAAATCATTCATTAAAAGTGGATTTACGGCATGCCCCCCAACCCCCCACCCCAACAATGTTGATAAAGATGAAACCCATCTGGCTTCAATGATATGTGATGCATGTTCGTCAAATGTGAACCCATTTACCTGTTTCTGATGACTTAAAAGCGATATCTTTGTATTGTGCAAATGAGGGCTCTTCCACAAACATAAGACTATCCATGAATTATGCTTGAAGGCTCAATAGAATATAATCGTTTTTTTTTTTTTTTGGGTTTGACTCAAAATAGTTTTGTATATGACACTGCAAGATTCATGGAAGTACTGCACTATTACATAAATCATATCTAACTGTGATATGCACGGACTAATATGGTCGTTGTTGCTGTTAGATTGTTCCGGAAATATATATTTGGGGTGGCAGATGAACTGGAACTAAAATTTATTAACAGGTATTAACTTGTCACCTTGAGATATGATAAACTGTCATCTTTGATTTTGATGCATGTACTTACCTCTGTAAACAGGAGGAACCATGAAGATTTGAATCTTTTTGGTATAATTTTGAACCAAGAAATCAGAAAGTTATCAACACAGGTGATCAGAGTGAAATGGTCACTTCATGCAAGAGAAGAGATAGTATTTGAGCTTCTTCAGCATCTGAAAGGAAATACAACTACTAGACTGCTAGAAGGAATCCACAAAAGTACTCGCGAGATGATTGAAGAGCAAGAAGCAGCTAGAGGCCGGTTGTTTACCATCCAAGATGTGATGCAGAGTACGATACGCGCATGGTTGCAGGATAGAAGCCTTAGAGTGACACACAATCTGACAGTTTTTGGTGGAGGTGGCCTAATACTTACGATTATAACAGGGTTGTTTGGGATCAATGTAGATGGGATTCCAGGAGCGATGAACACACCGTATGCGTTTGGACTGTTTACTGGGCTACTTGTTGTCATAGGTATTATTCTAATTGCGGTTGGATTACTGTATTTCGGGTTAAAAAATCCAGTTGCTGAGGAGCAAGTTGAGGTGAGGAAACTGGAATTGCAAGAGTTGGTGAAGATATTCCAGCATGAAGCAGAGACTCATGGACAGGTACGCAAACCACTAGCGCGGCATAATCTACCCCCAACTGCAACTGACAAGATGTTTCAGGGAGCAGATTATTTTCTCATCCACTAACTCTGATGCCTTAAATTAAATCTGTTTATCTAACTTGCTTCTTCTGTTCGAGAGAGGGATTTCAGCCGCACATCATCTAGGGCAGTCTGTTTACTGCTAATTATAACTTTGTTCCACTACATTATTTTACTATCGGAGTTTCAATGAATTTATACTCTACTCCTTCCTACCATCATACCCCCCCTCTTGTCTGCATATATTAGTTGTTTTAGAAGTTGGAAGGTCACTTACTTTATTAGTAATTTTCTCTTCAATTTGGGGATAAAAAAGAAAATTTACTTAATTAAATTCATAATTATTGCTCTCCTTTAATAATAGTGAAGAGTGATTTGATTCATTCTGAATTCATTGTGTAATGATTCAACCATTCATAAAATAAAAAGAAAAGTCATTCCATTTCGACAAAAGACCGACACTCAAATTCCATAACTTTTGGTCCGCTATCTCCATCATTTGACCCCCAGGGGGAAAGGTACTTCCCCTTTGGGCCGGTTGTGAGCGAGGAGGGATTCGAACCCCTGACACCGTGGTTCGTAACCACGTGCTCTAATCCTCTGAGCTACAGGCCCCACCGCGTCTCCACTGGATCTGTTCGTGGGAATACCCTCAAAAAAAAAAGAATCATTTTCTTTGCCCAGCTATTTCGGGTTAAGAAGATGCGAAAGCGCGTTTATCTCTATAACTATAAGAAGGGTGTGTTCGAGATGTGAAGTAGGAGAGAGGGAATGTCATAATTGGGGTTTAAAACGACTATTATTTATGGACGGGGG
This sequence comes from Knoxia roxburghii, assembly GCA_030378225.1. Taxonomy (NCBI): domain Eukaryota; kingdom Viridiplantae; phylum Streptophyta; class Magnoliopsida; order Gentianales; family Rubiaceae; genus Knoxia; species Knoxia roxburghii. Next base: position 32,799,572 of record CM059420.1, on the reverse strand, counting down.
GAGTATATATATATATATATATATATATATATATATAAATATATATAGATGAAGATTTTGATAATTGGAACGCCCTTAGATTGTAACTAGTTACAGGCAAAAAGGCCAAGGCTTATGCATTTTGAAGCATATCCCAAAAAGCATAAATTAAGATGAGATTACTAACACACTTAACTATGCAGTCTAAGAAGCTCTTGGTATTTATTGTTTAACAAAGGCGACAAAGGAGACATAAGTAGCAGAATGCATAGAGTAAGCGGCTACTCTAAATCAATTATTGCCAGCTTTCCTGCTGAGGAGTTGTTGTAAATCAAGTCCATTGATCTTTGCAGCAAGTATGAAATCATTTTCAGTCAGCCCACCTGCGATCAAACCACAAATGCTTACTACAAGTCTACTATCATCTTTAATTCAATCACAATTCAGGAAACAATGTATAAGTAAACAAATTCAGGTTGCTGTGTGTAATTAACTCTCCTCTTGCGAAACAAGTTGTGAGCTTCGCGCGTCTTTATACTACATGCATAAAGCAGGAAAAGGAGCACAAACTAACCAATCAAGGACAACAGGAAAGGATAAATAGGTTGCTCAGCAAAACTTACCCACTGCATGTGTCCAAATATCAATCTTCACATTATTCCATCCCACAAGATGAAGATCTGGGTGATGTCCTGCACCAAAGAGAGAGTGTTGATTACATTGCCAATTCTCACAAATTCATAAGCACTGTGTGTTCTATTAGTTGAATTAATGCTCAAAATTCAAGAAGCGCTACAAGCCAAGCAACTAATCAATCAATGCTCTCTTATATCCATACTTTTACCTCTCCATTCTAAATTCGCAGGCATGCTCAACTTGTGATTAATAACAACGTAATTCGAATCCCTAAACTGTGTAAGAACTAGTAAGTAAGGACAGGAAAGGATTTCAACAAAAACATTAGAACCTACTACAGCACAGCATTGAGCACCACTTTAACATGTCAAAGTTCGAGCAAAAATAGTTACAACTCAGGTGAAAAAGTGAATATCAATGAGTATCGGCTGAAAAAAGCTTCTAACGGCTTTGCCATTAATCATTTGCCAATGGGTCAAAACGCAAAAGAATAACATGCTTATTTTAAGATTGAATTAGACAAATGATTTACTGAATAGCCTAGTGGTTGACACTCTCACTTAAGATCCAGGGGGTCCTGAGATCGAGTTACCGCGGGGGTTGGGGGCAAAAAAAGAAAAAAGGGCTGAATCGTCCCTGCCATAGATTTCAGAGTATATGACAAACCTCCCTTATTTCTTGACGCAATTTCTGCATTTTGATTTTTTTAACTTTCCAACTCCCTAAAACATATATAGAAAATGAATATAGACCAGAAACGGCACCTCTTATGTCATTGATATTGAATTGGCCATCTAGAGCCCATGGTCCCAAGATCCATAATATCTTCCTCTCCCTCTCAATCAATGTTAAATTACTCAATACAGCCTCAAGAATTTAGAAACTTCTTCCTATTCTATTTTAGTTATCCTCCATGCCAACATTTCAGAAATGCAAGGAAATTAGTAGCTTTAGGATAAATATCATCTCAAGTCACTTTAAGGATTATATTCTAGAAGATTAAACCCAAAAGTTAACGCATGCCAAAAGCATCCAAAAGAACCAATTGTTAGTAACACTGTCATTAAGTTTTGACATCAAAAGTCATTGTCTCATTATCCATCAGAATGTAGAGGAAAACGACACAAATCAGAAACACAAATGCCTCCCTAGGAAAGACATCAAGTATAGAGGTAATTATAAACATGTAGAAGCAAAAATGCCTTGACCCAAACTCAGACTCAGCACAGTAAAGCAACATTTCCATAATACCAAAAACAGTTTCATTGGAATTTCAGGTGACGAAAAGCTATATTTTAGAGATGAGATGCTTCAACAGTTCAAAATGATTGCAGATAATATGACCCGGCATCTAGAATTCACCAGTATGGAGAACTGATAACAGTAGCAACGACTTTGGAGTAGGAGATACCTTCTGCCTCAGCTACATTAGCAACAAGTTTGAAGAATTCCAATCCTTTCAGAAAAGTTTTGACTTTCCAAATACGCTGCAGCCTCATCGTGCCATCTTCAGTGATCAAATTCCATCCATTTACCTGAGCATTAGGCTTCTCATCAAGCAAGAACACATTAAGAGTAACAGCCATAGCTACACCTGCAGTAAAGACTAACCTGAGGGATCAACTTATGTGCTGCATCTTCAGTCATAGGTCTCAGGTCCTTCGCATTGCATGGTACACACTTCTTGGTTGATAAATCTGACAAGCCAATTTTACAATTATTTGCCTAGAATTGCAAAGAAGAACCTATCCGAAGCAAGTTTTGAACTCATAATGCTACATAGGTTGATTCTGATTAGAAAGACTGCAAAAGTGGAGAAAAGCCTATCATGTAATTATAAAGATAAATGCATAGGTGTTTGCATCAACAAAATAACATTTGCCACACAAATAAGGAATGAACGAATTGGCCTAAGCCACTTGGAGCATTGTGTCAAGAACAAAATTTAAAGCTATGTCACAAACTCACTAGGCACTTCTGATAAACTAAATGATTTATGAAATAGTTTTTCAGAGAAGAAAGGTTGTAATTTATTGACCTGGAATCTCTCTATCATGTCCATACTAAACAATCTATCCACTAAACAACATTATCCTATGTAAAAGAAGAAAATTGAATCAGAGAAAGATTCACCAGTTACGTGAACAGAAATCCATGAAAGGATATAACCTCATGATCAAAATGAACTATTGACCGAATTTTAAGATTTAGACGAACCTGTATCAGAACAGAAAGTCCTAAAGCCATTATGTACATGATTATACAATGAAAATTCCTCGCGACCCAGAAGTTTCTCAGCTACGTGAATGTTTGAGCTGTATAAGAGTGCACAAGTGCAGGGAAGATACCTTTATAAATACCTAGCTCTAAGGAAAAGTCAAAATTGCAGAATGATAAGAAGTTAAATGAAAATATAAAGTTAACAACCATAAAAGGATGATTCGCATAGAAACCCAGGTGTTTTTCGGCCTTCAGATGGTAATCCAAATGAAGTTACACAAACAAATTGCATTTACAAATGTAACTTCAGAAATTTTACAATCAGTGGCTACTCACATCAAGTGATGGACACCAAAGTACAGATGGAAACTAATTGGACATGCCAGCTGCTGCCAGCTTTATCATGCATATGAAGTATTGGTAGAAATTAACAAGGAGAAACTTTACTTCAAAAAGAACGAATAGTAATAATTGATTTTATCAGCATTAACTATAGATTGAAAGCCACTATTCGACGTATGACTTGGAATATAGTTAAGGCAACAAAAATTTATCCCAGTTGCAAAAGGCCCCTAATGAAACAAAACTAAAACCATTAAAATTTTCTTTTTTTTGAGGTCATAGCACCATTACAATATAGCCAACCAAGAGCAATGCAATTCAAACTGAAACATACAAAAATGTCAAAAGCTATACACAAAATACAAATTTAATTAACCGAGAAACACACTCGAATATCAAACAGAAAAAGGAAAAATCAATCTTTCTTCCGCCAGAAAATACATATTCAAATAGATTGCAGCACAGGAAACATGCAAACAAAAACCAAAACGTAGTTGCTTCAAACTAAAAAAAATTTACAAAATTAGTATAATTTGGCAAGTATCCAGCGATAGAGAAGGGAAAAAGAATATTTCCAAATTAACTTAACAAAAACATAAGGTAATAAGAAACGGGTTTTTCCAGAAATTACCGTCCATGAGCTGTGCGGAAGTTTTGTGCTAGAGATGGAAACCAAACCTTAAAATACTTCAAAATAGAAACCCAATATTAAGAACAATTCATTTTATTTGAATAGCGAAATTGAAACAGACAAATTCAGTAAGGTGCGTGGATGAGGAAGACAAGAAACGAACTTGAAATTGCACAGGCGTTTGCAGCATTGGACTCGTATCACTGTGAACAGGATGCCACCATGTACTCGGGTAGAAGAGGCAGTGAAAGACTCGAAAATTTTTGGGAAATTATTTTAGTTAATAATTTAAAACCTAAGACCTGTTAGTTTCAATTGTGTTAGGGCCGTTTGTTTGGCCTTCGGTGTGGGTTTCAAACCCATACCCCTCCCATTTCACTGTTTGTTTGAGGGAGGGGTATGTATTTGAAACCCATGTTTTATGGGGTTTCAAGAAATCACCCTCCCCTCTCCCGGTTTTCAATTTGATTCCATCTGTTTTTTCTTTTTTTTTTTCTTTCCATTTACTGCCCTCGCCTCGATTACTTCGTTGTTGCTTGTTGGTCTCTTGGTTTTTGACGGCAGCTCCATCAACTGCGGCATCGAGTGAGAGATCGAAGGGAAGACAAAGGAGAAGCGATGGTGGTTGATAGCGACTCTGTTAAAAAATGAGAAGAAAATAGAAGAAATGATGTTAATTCCTCCTCCGATGCTCCATTAGTCGGCGGGAGGGACAAGAAGATCACAAATAACCAACTCATACCAGATATTAAGCTCTTAAAGAAGAAGATCATAATGGGGAATAAGTGTCGCCCATTTACTAAATCTGGCATGCTTCAGTAGGATGGAAATAACATGTTTTACCTAAATAAACCTCAATTAATCGAGATCCAACTGAGTCTGCAGTAATTTCTTTGAAGTCAAAATCACAAATTTTGACGGTCAGATTAGGGTAATGGGCCAATAGCCTAAAGCCTATAAAAGGTCAAATTAAGCATCGACATGAATTGTATATAAGGGTACTATTGTTTCTATTTACTCAAAATCTTTGTTGGGGTTGAAGCAGTGGTGGTAGGTGGCGGAAGTTGGTCGGAGAGAGGGGGAACGGGAAAGGGAAGGAGAAAGGGAGAATTTTTTTTAAAAAAATTTATCTTAGGGATAAAATTGACATTTTATAATATTTTAAACTCAAACCCACTTTACAAACCAAAAAACCTTATTGAATTCACAAAACCCATACTCATTCTCATTTCAATCATTCATATCCTGATTCTAATTCCAACCAATTCTACCAAACGGCCTCTTAGTTTCAAGTGGGGAGTACATGCAATTTATATCCTATAACTAGAGTACCAATTTATTTGCAAATTATATGGTACCCCTAGGGCGTAGAGCATTATGCCCCTAGTAGTTATTTATGTAAATTTTAATAATTTTAATGGTTTTTGAAAACTTTTATAAAGATTCCTTCACTCTCCACATATTGTTGTGTGTTGCACAAATTTTTTCATAATTATAATTAATCTTTATTGATTGAAAGTTAACTATATTAACTAAAATTGAATATTCTATCATTAAATAAGAGAAAAATAAATATGTTGAAGATCTTGTTCTATATTTAAGATGTAAATTTGTATATAATAACTATATAAACTTTCTTTTATTAAAATATGCTTATAGTGTTTATCGATTTTGAACGTATTTTCATAAAAAATAATACATGATGAATATTAATTTAATTATCTGCATTTTCCGAACGATAGAGGAGAAACAAATAGTGTTCATCAATTATTATTTTGAATATTATATCATCAAAAACTATACCCTGACCCATTTGATGAATAACTGAACCCTAACATTCTACATAATAACTAAACCCTAACATCTTTTCAATGAAACACTGAACCATAACATTTTCGATAAAAACTAAACCCTAACTTTTTCTATTGAAACCTATACCTTGACCCCTTTGATTTAAATCTAAACCCTAACTCTTAAATAACTAAACCCTAACCCCTAAAACCCTAAACCCTAATCCATAAACCCTCAAATAACTAAACCCTAACCCCTAAAACCCTAAACCCTAAATCTCAAAAAGTTAGAGTTTAGTTATTCATCAAATGGGTTAGGACTTTAGTTATTCATCGAAAAGGTTAGGATCAGTTATTCAACAAATAGGTTTAGGGTTTAGTTAGTATATAAAAATGTTAGGGTTTAGTTATCATCAAATGGATTAGGATTTTAGTTATTATATAAATGGTTAGGGTTCGGTTATTCATAAAATGAGTTAGACATTTTCATAAAATGTTTTAGGGTTTAGTTATTATATAAAAGGTTAGGGTTCAGTTATTCATCAAACGAGTTAGGGGTTTAGTTATTATATAAAAGGTTATGGTTCAGTTATTATCAAAGAAGTTAGGGGTTTTCATCAAATTGATTAGGCTTTAGTTATTATATAAAATGTTAGGGTTCAGTTATTCATCAAATGGATTAGGGGTTAGTTAACATATAAATTGTTAGGGTTCGTTTATTAATCAAATGGGTTAGCGTTTAGTTATTATATAAAATGTTATGGTTCAGTTATTCATCAAATGGGTCAGGGGTTTAGTTTTTACAAAAACGGTTAGGGTTCGGTTATTCATCAAATGGGTTAGGGGTTAGTTATTATATGAAAGGTTAGGATTCAGTTATTTATCAAATATGTTAGGAGTTTTCATCAAATGGGTTAGGGATTAGTTATTATGTGCAAGGTTAGTTATTATAACTAAACCCTAACACTTAAAACCCTAAAAACCCTAAACCCTAAACCTCAAAAAGTTAGAGTTAAGTTATTCATCAAATGATTTAGAGTTCAGTTATTATATAAAAAGGTTAGGGTTCAGTTATTCATAAAATGGTTAGCGTTTAGCTATTATATAAAAGGTTACGGTTTAATTATTCATCAAATGGTTTAGGGTTTAGTTATTATATAATATGTTAAGGTTCGGTTATTTATCAAATGTGGTAGGAGTTTTCATCAAATGGGTTAGATGTTAATTATTATATGGAAGGTTAGGGTTCAGTTATTGATCACATGGTTTAAGGGTTTTCATCTAATTGGTTAGGGTTTAGTTATTATATACAAGGTTAAAGTTCAGTTATTCATCAAATGGGTTAGGGTTTAGTTATTGTATAAAAGGTTAGGGTTAAGTTATTTATCAAATGGGTTAGGGGTTTAGTTATTATTTATAAGGTTAGGGTTTAGTTATTTATCAAATGCGTGAGGAGTTTTTATTAAATGGGTTAGGATTTAGTTATTATATAAAAGGTTAGTGTTTAGTTGTTATATAAAAGGATATGGTTCGGTTATTCATCAAATGGATTAGGGGGTTTCATCAAATGGGTTAGGAGTTAGTTATTATATAAAAAGTTAGGGTTCAGTTATTTATCAAATAAGTTAGGGGTTAGTTATTATATGAAAGGTTAGGGTTCAGTTATTCATCAAATGGGTTAGGGGTTCAATTTTCAATCAAAAAGGTTAAAAAGTGTTTCATAAAAAAGATTTGGGTTCAATTTTTTAATTGAAAATGTTAGGGTTCAATTTTTCATCAAAAAAGTTAGGGTTCAGTGTTGCATAAAAAAGGTAAGGATTTACTGTTTCATCAAAAGGTTAGAATTCAGTGTTTCATAAAAAATGTTGGAGTTCAGTTTTTTAATTGAAAAAGGTAGGGTTTAGTGATCCATTGCAAGTGTTAGGGTTAAGGTTTTTAATCAAATGGTTATGGTTCAGTGATCCATCAAAAAGGTTAGGGTTCAGGTTTTTGACCAAAAATGTTAGGGTTCAGTATTTCATCAAAAAGATTATGGTTCTGTTTTTTAATTGAAAATGTTAGAGTTCAGTTATTCATCAAACGAGTTAGGGGTTTAGTTATTATATATAAGGTTAGGGTTCAGTTATTCATCAAATGGGTTAGAGGTTTAGTTATTATATAAATTGTTAGGGTTCGATTATTCATCAAATGAGTTAGTTGAATCAATGTTGTTCCTATTATGGGTTAGGTATTTTCATCAAATAGGTTACGAGTTAGTTATTATATAAACGGTCAGGGTTCGATTATTCATCAAATGGGTTAGGTGTTTTCATCTAATGAGTAATTGTTGGAGTTGAATACATAAGCTATGCTTGTATTGTACATTTTCCAAGTTATAGATTAATGTTTTGGTTATATTTTGTTGTGCATTATCAGTAAATTAATAAATTAATGAGCACTATATCTTTGATGTGGGGAGATTATGAATAAATTAATTTAGTTATTCCGGAAGCAATTCTGGTGGAGGATGGTAGTATAATAATTAATCTGTTAGTGGTACGATTAATTATGGATTGGATTATTGACAAAGGTAGATTTAATTAATTAAGTTATTAATTAATCATTGTGTCAATTGGTTGTGAATCATACCAGGAACTGGATTAAGGAAAAGTGAATCCTTATGTCAGTTGGTTGTGAATCAGATCAGGAACTGGATTGGGGATAAGTGAATCCCTATATCAGTTGGATATGTATCAGTCCAGGAACATGATTGAAGGAAACAAAAACCATTAGGAAAACCAATCCTAAACCACCTTGGGGTCTCTCTTGTAACTCTATATATAGACAAGAGATTAGCTATTCAAGACACATAATTCATAAATTTTCAAGACAAGAAAACTTAGAGAGAGAAAAATCTTCTATCTAAAAGTCAAATTTTTGAAGCTATTGTGCGACTGCACATTCTCCAAGAAAGCCGCCATTTTCTCCAAGCATTTTGGGCGGCGAGTGAGGGTTGTGCGGCGGCGCGTGGGTGGCTTCTCTCGGCCTAGGTGGCGCGTGTAATTTACGCGCTTAAGGTGGCGATGGTTTGCTGAATTTTCTGGCAACCCAGATGTGGTGATTAGCTGATCAAATGCTCTTTAGATTGTTGCCCACACAATATACGAATAAAGTCTTGAGGCATACAGGAGAATCACTTGAGTTTGCGCTTCAATAGGTAATTCTTATGTTTTCGCTTTTAATTAATAATTTATTTGTTGCGTGATAAATCGAATAAGTACATACCAAGATCCTACGCATGTTATTTCAAGCAAGGGTTGGAATAGCGATTGTGCTAGCGTCTAGGCCTGGCCAGAGATTCTGATTCTGGAATGCATAGCACGAAAGTGAGTTTCTGGCTAGGCCCGGGAATATAATCTTTCAGTAATGGGTTTAGTTAGTATATAAATAGTTAGCGTTCAGTTATTCATCAAATGGGTTAGGTGTTTAGTTATTATATATAAGGTTAGAGTTCGGTTATTTATTAAATGGGTTAGTGGTTTAGTTATTATATATAAAGTTAACGTTGAGTTATTCATCAAATGTGTTAGAGGTTTTCATCAAATAGGTTAGGGGTTCAGTTATTATTCTAAAATATTAGGGTTTAGTGTTTCATCAAAAAGGTTTAGGTTCAGTTTTTTAATTGAAAAGGTTAGGGTTCAATTTTTCATCAAAAATGTTAGGGAATAAAAAAAGTTACGGTTTAATGTTTCATAAAAAATGTTAGGGTTTAGTGTTTAATCAGAAAGGTTAGGGTTCAGTGTTTCATGAAAAATATTAGGGTTCAGTTTTTTAATTGAAAATGTTAATGTTCAGGTTTTTAATAAAAAATATTAGGGTTCAGCGTTTCCAAAAAAATGTTAGGATTCAATTTTTTATTTGAAAATGTTAGGGTTCAGTTATTCATCAAATGAGTTAGGGGTTTAGTTATTATATAAATGGTTAGGATTCAGTTATTTATCAAATGGGTTAGGAGTTTTCATCGAATGGGTTAGGGGTTTAGTAAGTATATAAATGGTTAGGGTTCAGTTATTTATCAAATGGGTTAGGAGTTTTCATCGAATGGGTTAGGGGTTTAGTAAGTATATAAATGGTTAGGGTTCAGTTATTTATCAAATTGGTTAGGGGTTTAGTTATTATATAAAAGGTTAGTTTCAGTTATTCATCAAATGAGTTTTGGGTTTAGTTATTATATAAAAGGTTATGGTTCGGTTATTATCAAATGAGTTAGGGGTTTTCATCAAATTGATTAGAGTTTAGTTATTATATAAAAGGTTAGGGTTCAGTTATTCATTAAATGGGTTGGGGTTTAGTTATTATATATATGGTTAGGGTTCAGTTATTCATCAAATTGGTTAGAGGTTTTCATCAAATGGGTTAGGGGTTAAGTTATTATTCAAAAATATTAGGGTTTAGTGTTTCATCAAAAGGGTTTATGTTCAGGTTTTTAATTGAAAAGGTTCGGGTTCAATTTTTCATCAAAAAGGTTAGGGTTCAGTGTTGCCTAAAAAATGTTACGGTTTAATGTTTCATAAAAAATGTTAGGGTTTAGTGTTTCATCAGAAAGGTTAGGGTTCAGTTTTTTTATTGAAAGGGTTAGGGTTCTGGTTTTTAATCAAAAAGGTTAGGGTTCAATATTTAATAAAAAAGGTTAGGGCTCAATTTTTTAATTAAACAGGTTAGGGTTCAGTTATTCATCAAATGAGTTAGGGGTTTAGTTATTATATAAATGGTTAGGATTCAGTTATTTATCAAATGGGTTAGGAGTTTTCATCGAATGGGTTAGGGGTTTAGTAAGTATATAAATGGTTAGGGTTCAGTTATTTATCAAATTGGTTAGGGGTTTAGTTATTATATAAAAGGTTAGTTTCAGTTATTCATCAAATGAGTTTTGGGTTTAGTTATTATATAAAAGGTTATGGTTCGGTTATTATCAAATGAGTTAGGGGTTTTCATCAAATTGATTAGAGTTTAGTTATTATATAAAAGGTTAGGGTTCAGTTATTCATTAAATGGGTTGGGGCTTAGTTATTATATATATGGTTAGGGTTCAGTTATTCATCAAATTGATTAGAGATTTTCATCAAATGGGTTAGGGGTTAAGTTATTATTCAAAAATATTAGGGTTTAGTGTTTCATCAAAAGGGTTTAGGTTCAGGTTTTTAATTGAAAAGGTTCGGGTTCAATTTTTCATCAAAAAGGTTAGGGTTCAGTGTTGCCTAAAAAATGTTACGGTTTAATGTTTCATAAAAAATGTTAGGGTGTAGTGTTTCATCAGAAAGGTTAGGGTTCAGTTTTTTTATTGAAAAGGTTAGGGTTCTGGTTTTTAATCAAAAAGGTTAGGGTTCAATATTTAATAAAAAAGGTTAGGGCTCAATTTTTTAATTAAACAGGTTAGGGTTCAGTTATTCATCAAATGGGTTAGGGGTTTAGTTATTATATATAAGGTTAGGGTTCAGTTATTCATCAAATGAGTTAGGGGTTTAGTTATTATATGAATGGTTAGGGTTCAATTATTCATCAAATGGTTTTGGGGTTTAGGTGTTGTATAAAAGTTTAGGGTTCAGTTATTTATCAAATGGGTTAGGGATTTTCATCGAATAGGTTACGGGTTATTTATTATACAAACGGTTAGGGTTTAACTATTCATCAAATAGGTAAGGGGTTTAGTTAGTATATAAATGGTTAGGGTTCAGTTATTCACCAAATGTGTTAGGGGTTTAGTTATTATATATAAGGTTAGGGTTCAGTTATTTATGAAATAGGTTAAAGGTTTTCATCAAATGGGTTAGGGGTTTTGTTTTCCATGAAAAAGGTTAGGGTTCAGTGTTTCATGAAAAATATTAGGGTTCAATTTTTAATTGAAAATGTTAATGTTCATGTTTTAATAAAAAATATTAGGGTTCAGTGTTTCCTACAAAAAATTAGGATTCAATTTTTTATTTGAAAATGTTAGGGTTCAGTTATTTGTCAAATGGGTTAGGAGTTCAGTTATTATATGGGTTTTTATCCAATGGGTAAGGGGTTTAGTTAGTATATAAATGGTTAGGGTTCAGTTATTCATCAAATGGGTTTGGGATTTAGTTATTATATAAAAGGTTAGGGTTCAGTTATACATCAAATGTGTTAGGGCTTAGGTATTATATAAAAGGTTAGGGTTCAATTATTCATCAAATGAGTTTTGGGTTTAGTTATTATATAAAAAGTTATGGTTCGGTTATTATCAAATGAGTTAGGGGTTTTATTGAATTTATTAGGGTTTATTTATTATATAAAAGGTTATGGTTCGATTATTATCAAATGTGTTACGGGTTTTCATCAAATTGATTAGGTTTAGTTATTATATAAAAGATTAGGGTTCAGTTATTTATCAAATGGGTAAGGGGTTTAGTTATTATATAAATGGTTAGGGTTTGGTTATTTATCAAATAGGTTAAAGGTTTTCATCAAATGGGTTAGGGGTTTTGTTTTCCATGAAAAAGGTTAGGGTTCAGTGTTTCATGTAAAATATTAGGGTTCAATTTTTTAATTGAAAATGTTAATGTTCATGTTTTAATAAAAAATATTAGGGTTCAGTGTTTCCTACAAAATATTAGGATTCAATTTTTTATTTGAAAAAGTTAGAGTTCAGTTATTTGTCAAATGGGTTAGGAGTTTAGTTATTATATGAGTTTTCATCGAATGGGTAAGGGGTTTAGTTAGTATATAAATGGTTAGGGTTCAGTTATTCATCAAATGGGTTTGGGGTTTAGTTATTATATAAAAGGTTAGGGTTCAGTTATACATCAAATGTGTTAGGGCTTAGGTATTATATAAAAGGTTAGGGTTCAATTATTCATCAAATGAGTTTTGGGTTTAGTTATTATATAAAAAGTTATGGTTCGATTATTATCAAATGAGTTAGGGGTTTCATTGAATTTATTAGGGTTTATTTATTATATAAAAGGTTATGGTTCGGTTATTATCAAATGTGTTACGGGTTTTCATCAAATTGATTGGGTTTAGTTATTATATAAAAGATTAGGGTTCAGTTATTCATCAAATGGGTAAGGGGTTTAGTTATTATATAAATGGTTAGGGTTTGGTTATTTATCAAATGGGTTAGGAGTTTTCATTGAATGGGTAAGGGGTTTGGTTAGTATATAAATTGTTAGGGTTCAGTTATTCATCAAATGAGTTAGGGGTTTAGTTATTATATAAAAGGTTAGGGTTCAGTTATTCATCAAATGTGTTAGGGCATAGTTATTATATAAAAGGTTAGGGTTCAGTTATTCATCAAATTGGTTTTGAGTTTAGTTATTATATAAAAGGTTATGGTTCGGTTATTATCAAATGAGATAGGGGTTTTCATCAAATTGATTAGAGTTTAGTTATTATATAAAAGGTTAGGGTCCAGTTATTCATCAAATGGGTTGGGGTTTAGTTTTTATATATATGGTTAGGGTTCAGTTATTCATTAAATGGGTTAGAGGTTTTCATCAAATGAGTTAGGGGTTTTGTTTTCCATGAAAAAGGTTAGTGTTTAGTGTTTCATGAAAAAAATTAGGGTTTAGTTTTTTAATTGAAAATGTTAATGTTCAGGTTTTTAATAAAAAAAAAATTAGGGTTCAGTGCTTCCTAAAAAATGTTAGGATTCAATTTTTTATTTGAAAATGTTAGGGTTCAGTTATTCATCAAATGGGGTAGGTGTTTTCATCAAATAGGTAAGGGGTTTAGTTACTATATAAATGGTAAGGGTTCGCTTATTCATCAAATAGGTTAGGGGTTTAGTTATTATATAAAAGGTTAGGGTTCAGTTATTAATCAAATGTGTTAGGGTTTAGTTATTATATAAAAGGTTAGGGTTCAGTTATTCATCAAATGGGTTTGGAGTTTAGTTATTATATAAAATATTATGGTTCGGTTATTATCAAATGTGTTAGGGGTTTTCATCAAATTGATTAGGGTTTAGTTATTTTATAAAAGGTTAGGGTTCAGTTATTCATCAAATGGGTTAGGGGTTTAGTTAATATATAAATTGTTAGGGTTCGTTTATTCATCAAATGTGTTAGGATTTAGTTATTATATAAAAGGTTATGGTTCAATTATTCATCAAATGGTTTAGGGTTTAGTTATTATATAATATGTTAGGGTTCGGTTATTCATCAAATGTGGTAGGAGTTTTTATCAAATGTGTTAGAGGTTAATTATTAAATGGAATGTTAGGGTTCAGTTATTGATAACATGATTTAAGGGTTTTCATCTAATGGGTTAGAGTTTAGTTATTATATAAAAGATTAAGGTTCAGTTATTCATCAAATGGGTTAGGGTTTAGTTATTGTATAAAAGGTTAGGGTTTAGTTATTCATCAAATGGGTTAGAGGTTTTCATCAAATGGGTCAGGGGTTCAATTTTATATAAAAAGGTTTGCGTTCAGTGTTTCATAAAAAAGATTTGGGTTCAGTTTTTTAATTGAAAAGGTTAGGGTTCAATTTTTCATCAAAAAGGTTAGGGTTCAGTATTGCATAAAAATTGTAGGGGTTTACTGTTTCATAAAAAAAGATAGAATTCTGTGTTTTATAAAAAATGTTAGGGTTCAGTTGTTCAATTGAAATGGTTAGGGTTCAGTGATCCATCGAAAGTGTTAGGGTTCAGGTTTTTAATCAAATGGTTATGGTTCAGTGATCCATCGAAAGGGTTAGGGTTCAGGTTTTTGATAAAAAAGGTTAGAGCTCAGTATGTTAGGTTTGAATACTGAAGTTATGCTTGTATTTTAATATTTCCCAGTTAATATATCGATTTAATGTTTTAGTTTATATGTTGTGCATATATTTTCAATTTATATTATGTAATTAGATGATGAGGTGTCTGGTGTGACACAGTAGATCTCATCATTGATTAAAAGACATGATATATAAATGAGGTTCGTAACCGAGATAGATTTGGACACACTGTCAGTTTGGGTTATTATGTGATTCAGAAATTGGTTTGTCTAAACTAATTGAATCATATAGATATACCTGGGGCATATTGAGCTTGACCATTTAGGATGAATTATCTTGTACTGATTCAATAGACAATTCATTCCTAGTACTCTATCTCTTAATCCCTAAACTTGAGCGGGCATGAGGATTAGACATAGTGTACTTTGATTTGCCAATGGGTGAGGTCATTTTGTGACCAATAGTCTCGGTAAGTTGGGTGCGCGTGTTTAGTTGCTTGGTGTGCTGCTGCTTGTCGAAAGTCAACCATGTACCGGTGCGCCCGGAGTGATGGTGCTCCCGAGATGAGCTCGTTATGTTTATTATACGAAACCCGGTCGGTGGACTTATGTTCGGTATAGTAAAAAGGTCAAGTGATACTAATCTCGGATTATAAGAAGTATAACGAGCAATAAATCTTTGATGTGGGGAGATTAAAGAATAATTAATTTAGTTGTTGTGGAAGCAATTCTGGTGCAGGATGGTGTGCCAAAATTAATCCATTAGTGGTACGATTAATTTTGTAGTGGGTTAATTGAATAAGTAGAATTAATTAATTAATTAATTATTCCTAAGGGTTAATTAAGTAATTAACAAAGTGGAATTATTTATTTAATTAATTAAGTCTTAAATTTCAATTAGAATTTGGAAATCCTAGAGATTAGAAAATCTAATTAGATTTGGATTATCCTATTAGATTAGTTATCTAATTGGATTTGGAAACTAATTAATTATCTAAACCCATTAGGAAGGCCAATCCTAAACCAACTTAGGGTCTCTCTTGTAACTCTATAAATAGACATAGAGTGTTGGCAATTAGAATACACAATTCATAGTTTCACAATTCAAGAAACTAGAGAGAGAAATTAAAAAAAAGCTTAATTAGCAATTTTTTTTTGGAGTTTTCTTTGGCGCGTGGTGGGTAGCATTAGATGGCGGGAAGAAGTCCAGCCAGCATCTCGGGGCAGCTACTCCATCTTCTCTCTCCGACGTTGTCATTGGCGGCACGTGAAGCTCACCGGCGGCTCGTGTGGATCACGCGTTAGGTGCGGTGTGCAGCTCGGGTTCTCCAGACAGTTTTTGGTGTTCTCCTTTTCAATTGCTGATTCATTTGGTTTGTCAGTTCGTTGCCCACAAAACGTTCGAGCCTAGTCTCGAGTCATACAAGCGATCACCTGAGTACACGCTTCAAGAGGCATTTCGAAACTTCCGCTTTAATTAGAAATTATTTGTTGCGTGATAAATTGAATAAGTGCAAACCAAGATCCTGTGCAATGTTATTTCAAGCAAGGATTGAAATAGCGATTGTGCTAGAGTCTAGGCCTGGTCAAGAGTTGCGATTCTGGAATGCATAACACGAAAGTGAATTTTTGACCGGGCCCAGGTAGATAATCTTTCAATTGGTATCACAGCCTGGTTTTGGTTTTGTGCTTGTTCGATTTGTTACATGATTTTATTTGCTGGTGGTTTATAAATCTCGGCTATTATGGTTGCGTTTGTATGGTTTTAATTAAACCCAGGACATGTCCGCGCTTGGTTTTTTTGAATGCTTATAATAGTAAAACCACGTGCTGGAAACCGTGCAGGATTAGATCAAATCTGTAGTAGGATTTGTGCTATGTAATTTCGATTTTATTTTCCTAGATGCCTTGTAGTAGGAAAATTTATTTTGTAATCGAAGGCGTTATGATGGGCGACTTGGATTCGTGGGTTTTTGATTTATCGTTAGTTCGTACAAAACCAAGAAAACCCAGAACGAATTGCAAGAAGACCAAATAACGTAGTGGAAGTAGGATGGAGAACCCAGAAGGCAATGCCGGTGAAGAAGTTGCCAGCAGGACAGGGCGACAGTAGGCGCTGCAGGACCAGGCCTGCACCACAATTTTGTTGTGCAAACAGCGCTGGTGCTGCGCCTCGGGCGCTGTGCGCAGGCCGGCCCATTCGAGTCGCGCACGCGTGCCGTTTGCTATTTTTTTTTTAGTTTTTCGAGATCCAACTTTTAAGACTCAATCCATCGAGTGACGTGATGGGACACGAGATCAATGCAGCTGATGGAAGCGATTAAAACCATAATGTCAGGAAATTTATTTTATGCATTTATTTCTTGTATTTATAGTTTTAATTTTATGCTTTAATTTTTATGTTGTATATTAGATGCATATTTTAAAGTATGTTGGTTTTATGTTTGCACATAACTTAGGATTAGTTAATTGCATGTTAATATCGAAAAAATCCTCGTTTTAGAAATCTAAGTGGGAGCGGGTTGGTTAATATTCCCACAGCCTCCATTACACCTATGTGATGTGGATGGACTTACGCGTTGGCATTAGGGCCTTCCTCCATATCCGATGAGTCCAACCATAAGATCACTAGCTTATGAATTTCTAAGTAAGATAACTAGAGTAACTTGAACTAGGAGAAATGCGATATCCTCTCCATCTGAGGCGCACTATCCTAAGGTAACAAGCTCAGAAGATACGTAATGGCACACACTTAGTTATTCGTAAAATGTGTTAGGGGTTTAGTTATTATATATAAGGTTAGGGTTCGGTTATTTACCAGATGGGTTAGTGGTTTAGTTATTATATATGAGGTTATGGTTCAGTTATTCATCAAATGGGTTAGGGATTCAGTTATTATTCAAAAATATTAGGGTTTAGTGTTTCATCAAAAAGGTCTAGGTTCAGTTTTTTAATTTAAAAGGTTAGGGTTCATTTTTTCATCAAAAAGGTTTGGGTTCAATTTTTTAATTGAAAGGGTTAGGGTTTAAGTTTTTAATCAAAAGGGTTAGGGTTCAATTTTTCATAAAAAAGGTTAGGGTTCAGTGTTGCATAAAAAATGTTAGTGGTTTAGTTATTAATAAGCCCTTCGCTGTCTGCATGGCCATGTACTGCTTTTTATGTTAATAAACATTCAGAAATAGAAAGAGGTATACCGATATTGGTAATCAATTACAAACCTTTAAATAAAGTTTTAAAGTGGATTAGACATCCGATCCCTAATAAGAAGGATTTACTTGATAGACTTTATGATAGTCTAATATTTTCCAAATTTGACTTAAAGTAGGATACTGGCAAATTCAGATTAATAAATCTGATAGATATAAAACAACATTTAATGTACCCATAGGACATTATGAATGGAATGTAATGCCATTTGGTTTAAAGAATGCTCCTTCTGAATTTCAAAAGATCATGAATGATATATTTACTCCTTATAGTACATTTATAATTGTTTATATTGATGACATATTAGTTTATTCTAAAACTATTGATATGCATTTTAAACATCTAAATATGTTTAAATCAATTATTATTCAAATGGTTTAGTTATTTCAAAACCTAAAATGGTTTTATTTCAAACCAAAATTAGGTTTTTGGGTCATATAATTGAAAAGGGAAACATTATTCCGATAAATAGAAGCATAGATTTTGCTGATAAATTTCCTGATAAAATCACTGATAAAACTAGTTTACAGAGATTTTTAGGAAGTTTAAATTATATTGCTCGTTATTACAAAGATTTGATAAATGATACAACTATTTTATATGATAAACTTAAAAAGAATCCTAAACCTTGGTCTGAAGCTCATTCTGCGGCAGTAAGAAGAATAAAATCTAAGGTTAAGACATTACCTTGTTTAATGATAAGCAATCCAAATTGGGAAAAAATAATTGAAATAGATGCATCAGATATAGGATTTGGAGGGATTTTAACTCAGAAAAATCCAGATAACAAACAAGTATATCTTGTTACGTATCATTCAGGTAAGTGGAATGATGCATAGAAAAATTATACTACTGTTGCCAAAGAAATCTTAGCAATTGTAAAATGTGTTTTAATATTCCAAGATGATTTATATAATCAAAAATTTATAATAAAGACAGATTGTAATGCTTCCAAATTTATGTTTCAAAAAGATTTTAAACATGATGTTTCTAAACAAATGTTTGCAAGGTGGCAAGCTCATTTAGCTCCATTTGATTTTGATATCATTTATAAAAAAGGTGAAGATAATAGTCTTCCAGATTTTTTAACTCGAGAATATTTATGTTAATAACAGATATGAGTTCTCGAGGCCGAGGAGCTTCCTCTTATAGAGGAAGAGGCGGTCAGAGGAAAATACCAGAGATTATATCTCAACATGGGAAACAAATGCTTATAGCTATGGATTTATCTCAAGATAATGAATATCAGGAATTTCTGAAATTCAAGAAGAGCCAGCAGATTGCTAATGAAGGTAATGATACTCCTTCTCATGCCAAAATAATTGGAGAAGAAAAATATGAATCCAATAATATTGGATTTTCAGAAAATGAATACAAGGAAATTATATTTCTCTTGGAAGAAAAGATTTAAAATGAAAAAATGATCCATGGGCCTTAATCCAAAGGTATATGGATAATTCATCCAAGCGCACGAGGACTTATAAGTCCAGATCCTTTTATGAACAGATATTGATTCAAAGTGGATCCTGTGAAATATCACATTTCCATGGGAAAAATAAAGAAATTTATAATTTCAGTAAAATGATTATTAGAAAGGTTGAAGGAAAACTGAACAAGTCCGGGCTAAATCGAAAACCTCACTTTCGTGCAATGCATTCCAGAATCGGAAGCTTTCGACCAAGCTCAGGCTCAAATTAGTTTACCCATGAACGGATCTTGGCTTATACTTATTTAATTTATTAATCGGGACACAAAAAGTTAAATCTTTAATTAAAGCGGAATGTTTAAAGATTCTACCTTTTGTAGCGAAGTCCCTTGCCTAAAGAAAATCCAATCTTTGATAGCGATTCCAATAGAAATCCACTAGATTACTCCGTAGAACTTCGAATATTGCGTGGGCAATAATCTATCGAAGTCTACTTGCTTAGCCCATGAAAACCCACCAGGAAATCTCTCAAAATAGGACTCAAAGAAACCAAAATCTGATCACTAACTTGACCCACAAGTTTCCTATTGCTGCCGAATGAAAAGGTGCTGCCTTTTTATAAAACCGCCACTCCTTCAACCAAATTTTGAACTACCCACTCTTGATCTAGACAGCCTAAGCCTCGGATCACGAATAAGAGATCAACGAGACTCAGGCCGAATCAAACGCAATGAGCAACAGCGAAATCGGAAGCAGGATTCTCGAAGAACCGCGCGGCAACCCCTTTGCGAACTGGATGAAAATCGCGACAGCAGCAGGATTTTCAAGCACCAAAAACCGGGCAGATTATAACCCAATTAATAAAGAAGTAATCTTTGGTTCGAATTCAATTCGAGGAGCAAGAAATCTAGTTCGTTTTTGAAAGAAAACTTCTAAGGGAAGAAGTTCTCTCTCTAGAACTTTCTTACTCTAAAATGGGCAAGACTTGTCTTGCAAGATTTCCTTAGCTTTCTTTGGTCTCAAGTTATTCTATTTATAGGAGCTCTAATGGAGACCTAATGGGCTCTCGAGTTGGGCCTTTTAATTTGACTTCCGTTGACCGCTAAGTCTTTCCCGACTAATCAACTCCAATTGACCCATTTGAATTAATTTCATAACCCTCTTCGTTAATTTAATTTAATCGAACCCTTAGAATTAATTAATTCTAATAGAATTAATTTCTTAATTCACTTTGTCGATTAAATATGAATTAAACCTTTAGAATTAATTAATTCACCTTGTCGATTAGTCAAATGCATAATTAGTCGTACCACTATCGGACTAATTATGGAACTACCGCTCGAAAACGACTTTACATCACGCCATTATATTTTCTTCTATCTCCCCACATTAAAGATCTAGTGCTCGTCAGTTTATCAATTTACTGACAAATTAATTCACCGACTTCTTGATATCCGAGATTAGTACCACTCTTCCTTTTATTATACCGGACATAAAGTCCACCGGCCGGGTTTAGTATAATAGACCTTACGAGCTCATCTCGGGAGCACCATCAACCCGGCGAACCGGTAGGTGGATTCCTCCGACTAGCAAAAGCACGTAAGAAGCTAAACACCGCATACCCAACCTACCGAGGTATAGGCCTCAATTGGCCGCACTCTTTGGCAAATTAAAGCATGCAATATTCAACTCTAGCGCCCGCCCCAATCTCGGGATTGAGAGACCGAATACTAGGACTGAATTGACTACGCCGATCAGTATAAGTCAATTCTATCCAAACTGGTCATGCTCAATATGCCCCGGGCATATCCGTGTGATTTAAACTAATTTAGATAAATTAATTCCCAAACCACACGATAACCTATACCGATAGTATGTTCAGACTATCTCGGCTACGAGCATACTTTTAATATATCAATACTTTAACCAATAGCGGTATCTACTGTGTATTTCCACACCCCGTTATCTAGTTCTATGATATAAAGGAACAAATTTATACTGAAATAAAATGATATGTCAACTGTGGATATTAGTTTTTGATACAAGCCATAGCTTTTCTGTATTCAAAACTAACAAAGGTTATATCCTTAGAAGATTGGGGTATATCTCCAATGAAAGAAAAAGACATACTGATTAATACATTAGCACTAGTTAAATATAATTACTGGGATTATTGTGATACTTTTATAAAAGCATTTTACTATGAAAATGACAGGCACAAACATTCATTGTTTATAAAGATTTGTGCTCAGATTTATAATATGGAAATTCCACACTGGTTTATAAACTGGTTTTATTGTTTTGGACCTACTCCGAGTATATTATCGGAGCCAATGAAAATCTATTTTGATAAATGGGTGGAAATTTCACCCTAGCTTCTAAAGAAGCAAGAAAATAAATTGTATATTGAGGGAATAGCCTCATGCTTCTTTTTTATTGAATTTTCAATTCCATGGATTTGCAAATGGAGTCCAAAAGTGAGTTATACCAAGACGGGAATCCCGTGCTTACAGAGAAAATTTTATACAAAATTCTGGGAGAAAATGATGCAGATGGATCCCAATACCAAAGAAGTTTTGGCTCAACATACAATGGATATAATGAAAAGACAAATCAGTCTTTATGAATCTCAACAAGAAATTATAGATACTCCATCCCCCTTTGATTATATCTCAAAAAAATTTAAAATGAGGTGAGAAAATCTGACTAAGCAACAAATGATAGCTGCTTACGTAGATGAAATGAAAAAAGATTTAATTTCTCAATTTGAGGAAACAAAATCTACAAAGTCAGATTCGACAATGGCATCAGAATACATGCAAGATGCACAAAACCCAAATGATGTCAGCATTGAAGATATATTTGAAGTAATTAAAGACACTTTAGTAGAGACAATCTCGAAAAAGACAGGGAAGCATATTCCTCCACTCAAAGAAAGATGGGAGAATAAAGAAGAAGCTGATAAATACATCTTCCTAATAAAGGAAGATATGGAAGATACAAGATACGGGAATCCCAGCCTTTCTATGTAAATATTGGACTATTCATAAATAGTTCCTTCACTAACTTTAGCATTTAGTAGCCAGAATTATTGGCTTTTACTGTTTACTTTTGATTTTTGTTTTAGTGCGGAGAACTATTCATAAATAGTTCTTTAACTTTTTATTGTATAAATAGACTAGATTAGTTTAGAGAAAGGCAGAACGAATTTTAAGAATTCTACTATTAGTCTCTCTCTTGTATGCTCATGTGCTGAGCCCTTTCTTCTTTCCTTTTGTAAATTGTTTTCAAAGTAAATAAAATTCCATAATTTTATACAAGGAGCTGAGTAGCTCTTGAAGACCGATGGTCGGGAACTGTAAGTTTTCTTTACTTTTATTTGAATGATGTTTTATAGGCTAAACTCATTTGTGTGTTGACTGATAACTATTCATGTTAAACATGTAATCGATCTTGTTTATTGCTTGGGTTATTAATAGGTTAGATAATTATAACTGGCCTTAACATAAAATTTATATCCTGTCTGACATCTGGCCTGGTAAGTCCGCTGAAGCCGTGGTTAGGCATTTAGGGAAGTTGGTATGATGTTTTTGGGTAGACTGTTTTATGAAAGGTTGCCGGTTTATTATTATGCTGTAAAATTATCCTTTATGTAACCTAAGACATAAATGGTATCAGAGCCTGGTTAGCATGTAATATGTTATTGTCAACACACATTTATTGATCATGAATCTCATAAACATCATTAATAAAACCTCTAATATTAAAAATATAAAAAGTGAGGAATATGATATTCCACAGAATTTGGATATACTTAATAAGTGAACTATTCAAAAAGTTGAACCAAAGTTGATATACCAATTAGGAACCTTTGAAAAATTATGTTTAAAACAAGTAGTAAAGACTACTGAAGAATCGGTTTCATTAGATAATAATGAAATGATAATCAAATTATTATCCGATAAGGATATAAGTCCATATAGGGAAACACATAAATTTCTTCATATATGATTAGTACAAATTGCATTTAAACCTTTAACTTTAGAAGGTTTACCAGAAAGCTTTATAGCAGCTTTAAGAGATAGAAGAAATTTAAATTGGAAACAATCTTTGATGGGAATAATCCAATCCAGTTTATCTCATGGACCAGTTTATTTTAACGTGTATCCTAATTTAAAATTATCTTTATCTGATGTGAATATATTGGATGCTTAGTGTTAAAACTCATGGTTATAATTATATTCCTGGAATAGAAGTAATATGTCTGTGTTATAGGATTTATTATAAACCTTTGTTTACATTAAATCCACACTGTAAAAGGATAAATAAACCTAAAAATGAGACAATAATAATTGAATCTAATTTTAACAGGTCTAATATTACTTGTAGAAGATCGATAAAATGGGAAGAAATTACTTTTCCAGAAAATTGGGTTATAAAACAAGCTATACCTGTTCAACCACAGATTCAGAATCAGGATAATATTATTGACATAGTTCAAAATAATGAAGGAAATGTAAACATCAGATTTGATAATCAGTTGAAATTATTATCATTTCCAAAGAGTACTTCAATGAGATCATATATATCACCTATAGATTATACGGTAGAATCTCCTATACCTGCTAGAGCATCTACTTCTCAAATAAGAGAGTCAGAGATTACAACACCTCTGACTGAAAGACTGTATATAAACATAAATAATATTGTAAAAGAAATGAATAATCAGACTCAGAATAAAAATGAGTTAGAACCGACAATGTCAGAAATGGAATTTCCTAT
The DNA here is from genome assembly GCA_030378225.1 of Knoxia roxburghii. NCBI lineage: Eukaryota > Viridiplantae > Streptophyta > Magnoliopsida > Gentianales > Rubiaceae > Knoxia > Knoxia roxburghii. Next base: position 32,775,840 of record CM059420.1, on the reverse strand, counting down.
TTAATGGATAGAAGTGAAATAATAGACTTTAGCCGTGGTTCTCCAGCCAGAACAATTATTGCTAAAGAATTTAAAGACCCAAGTTATAACCAATTTAGAACATGGTTTTTTGAAACCTTTAGTACAGAGGAAATATTATATTTCTAGGAAGAATTTTATAAATACTGCAAATTAATAAATGCTTTAATTCCTTTTGCTTCATGGTTCATAAAGATATATGTAAGAAATTATATTTCTGTTATTGAAAGAGATTATAAGCTAGAAACATGAAATATTTGTAAGGGGATATATCCTCCACAACAAGCTTTTCATATTGAAAAGAATGGGAAAACTCATACTTTTTCAGCCTTTATAAAATTATTAGAAAATGATACATTGCCAATTACATGTAAACATATTAACAGTATGTTTGAACATCAGAATTATACAAATCTGTTCTTAAATGTTTTGGGAGAACACTTACAATTGCTTCATGATAAGATAGAAATTATAAATAAGGCTATTAATAATATACAACCTACAGTTACAAAACTAATTCCTGAAGTTAAAGAGGCTAGTCCTAGCTTTCAGCCTCCCCCATCTGTATCTGATTTTGAGATAAGACCAATACAGGAAATAGAAAAATTTCTAGAAGAAAAATTTCATAAAGTGAGTATTAAAACTTTAGATAAAGAGCTACAATATGATTTGATAGAGCAATCTGATTATAGTCAAGTTTTTAAAAATCAGATAAATAAAATTAATAATAAATGGGCAGATAAGCCTATACAGAATAAATTTTATTATTCTAGACTGACACCTATGGATGTGTTGTATGAAGAATACACTGATACTATAGATATTAGTTATTTAGGTAGTAAAATTTATGAATGGAATATTGATGGATATTCTAATAAACAAATTTATAATACTATACACAGAATGCTGATGTATTATACTATATGTAAGAATAATAATAATTCTGATAAAAGGATTGCAGCAATGATAGTTGCTGGATTTACTGGACAACTTAAAGGTTGGTGGGATAATTTTGTATCTCAACAAGATAAAGATGAAATAATGAAAATAGTAAAACAAGAAAATAATATTTTAGTCGAAAATGCAGTTTATACACTTGCTATTAATATTATAGAATATTTTACTGGAAGGTTCAGTGATAATAGTGATACTATTAGAACCTTATTACAGAATTTAAAGTGTAAAACACTCTCTGACTTTAGATGGTATAAAGATACTTTCTTGAGTAGAGTAATGGAATTACCAGAGTGTAGTAATACACATTGCAAATCCAAATTTATAGATGGACTTCCAAGTTTATTTGCTGAAAGGGTTAGAAAAAATCTAGGAAAAAATAATATTACAATATTATATGAAAATTACACTTACGGAGCATTAATAGATACTTGAATCCAAGAAGGATTAGCTCTGTGTAATGAAATAAAGCTGAATCAGCAAATTAAAAGACAAAACTTAGATGAAAGAAAACAATTAGGACAATTTTGTCAACAATTTGGACTAGATAATCCTACATCTAGTAAAACTCATAAAAAACATGACAAAGTTTATAAATCAGAACACAGAAGATCTTCTCAAAATTATATTGAAAAGAAAAAGCATAGAAAAGAAGAAAATAATAAAAATAAAAATCCTAGTTATTGTAAAAGGAAAAAGAAAAATAATGAAAGACATTGTAAAATATGTGGTAAATTTGGCCATACTTCATAATACTATTAGACAAAGAAGAAGATTAATAATCTTAATATTCCTGAAGATATAATGCCTATAATAATACAGACACTTCAAGATTCTGAATCAGATAAAACAGAAACAGAAGATACGGAGATTTCTGAATCAGAAGAAGAAGAAATAATAAATGCTCTAAAAAATGAAAATAGATCTGCATCAGAATGTGAACCTTATAGAATAGGACAAATTTGTTCTAAAAAAGAAAATAAAATTGAAGATAATCTTAGATAAATTTTATAAAATAATGTCTCAATTCTCAGACATGACATTAAATGTATTAACTTCTAATAATATAATTGAATTATTAAAATCAATAAAAGATCCAGAATTAAGAGTTAAGATTATTAATGAAAAAAATATAGAAGAAGGAACTTCATCATCTTCTAATATTAAAGAAGATGTTTTCGGAAACATATTAAATAATAATATGACGTATAATATGACTGAAGTAATGAATCAGTTAAAAAATAAATATCAGTACAAAGAAGGAAATATTTCTCTTCAAACTCTTTATAAAGAAATTAATAATTTAAAAGAGGAAATTAGAATCTTGAAAGAAAAGAATATAAGTCAAGAAACTAGAATTTCCAAATTAGAAAATGTTTCTACAGAAATAGTTCCAATAGAGAAAAATATTGGACATGATATGTCAGAGAAATTCTTATCTACTATAGAAATGGTAATATCCCAAAAATGGTATATTAAGATATCATTGTTAATTGATAATCATTATACAAAAGTATTTACTGCTTTAGTTGATAGTGGAGCAGATCTAAATATTATTCAGGAATGATTAATTCCTACTAGGTATTTTCATAAAACTAGTCATAATTTATGGCATGCTGGAGGTGATAAACTTCAAATTAAATATAAGCTTCCTAAAGCTTTTATATGTATTGATAATAAATGCATTGCTCAGAATTTTATTCTAGCAAAAGATATTTCTAATCAGATGATACTTGTCACACCATTTTTAAATAATATATATCCAATTAAAAAAATTGATAATAAGGGAATAATTGGAACGTTTGAAAATAAATTCCTTGAATTTATAATAGAACCATTTACTAAAGTTTTGTATGGTATTTATGACAATATTAAGGAAAAAACAGAATCAGATAAATTTCTTAAAACAAGAAATCAAAACATATTGTTTCGTTACCTTATGAAGATTCTTTTAACGAAAAAGAAATTCCTACTAAGGCTAGGCCTTGTCAAATGAATTCAGAATACTAAGAAATTTGTAAAAAAGAAATTGAATCTCTTTTACAAAAAGGATTAATAAGCCCTTCGCTGTCTGCGTGGTCATGTACTGCTTTTTATGTTAATAAACATTCAGAAATAGAAAGAGGTATACCGAGATTGGTAATCAATTACAAACCTTTAAATAAAGTTTTAAAGTGGATTAGACATCCGATCCCTAATAAGAAGGATTTACTTGATAGATTTTATGATAGTCTAATACTTTCCAAATTTGACTTAAAGTCAGGATACTGGCAAATTCAGATTAATAAATCTGATAGATATAAAACAACATTTAATGTACACATAGGACATTATGAATGGAATGTAATACCATTTGGTTTAAAGAATGCTCCTTCTGAATTTCAAAAGATCATGAATGATATATTTACTCCTTATAGTACATTTATAATTGTTTATATTGATGACATATTAGTTTATTCTAAAACTATTGATATGCATTTTAAACATCTAAATATATTTAAATCAATTATTATTCAAAATGGTTTAGTTATTTCAAAACCTAAAATGGTTTTATTTCAAACCAAAATTAGGTTTCTAGGTCATATAATTGAAAAGGGAAACATTATTTCGATAAATAGAAGCATAGATTTTGTTTACAGGTTCATCAAATCTAAGCACAAATACAAACTAATTAAAAGACATATTAAAAACTAAAAGAAAATAAATAAAAGAAAAAACTGCAGCAGCTTGGTTGGATGCTCTCGGCTCTCCCTCGTTCTTCTGTTCCTCCCCGCGTTCTAGGATGATGATCTTTTCTGCTCTGTCTTCTCTCCCTTTTATAGATGAAGCTGTGAAGCTTTTAGAAATTCAAACCTGCCCTTAATTTTTCTTCATTTGCATCGGGTGGAAGGCAGTGGCTCAAAAGGAAAGGTTTTCTTTTATTTTCTTGACCAACCCAATCGGTCCAGATTTAATTAAGGGAGGAATTAATTGGCAGCAACTTTGGAAACTTTCTTTGCTTTTCTATCAATCGATCAACAATAGAGCGTTTTGGAAAAGATGGAATCAGCAGCACTTGAATTTTGGAAATGGATGGAATCAGCCCATTTTCTTCAATCTTGCAATTTGGCCCTTAATTGTGCTTAATTCGCCAAAAATACTTTTAATCTCCAATTTTCAGTCCTAAACAAAAAATCATAGATATAAAGAATTAATACCACTCATAAAATCCATAAATTAATAAAATTATAACAAGTAAAAATGCAATTTAATAGCTTTATCATGGAGTTCCACATCGTGTGTTCAGCAGCAAGCTATCAGGATGTCATTAAAGAGCAGGTCAAACTCCATGCTTTTCCTTTCTCCCTATAGGACAAGGCGAACCATTTGCTCTTTGGGTTACCAGCTAGCTCAATCACTACATGGAATGAGCTTAAAAAGTTATTTTTGGAGAAATTTTTCCAGCATCTCGTGCCTCCAATATCGGAAAGGATATCTGTGGTATGCGGCAATTTAGTGGCAAGAGTCTATACGAGTATCGGGAGAGATTTAGTGATCTGTGCAGAAGCTACCCTCAACATCAGATTCCTGAGCAGCTATTAATCCAATATTTTTATGAAGGTTTATCCGAGTTAGATAGGGACAAAATTGATTCAGCAAGTGGAGGAGCACTTATGAACAAGACTCCTGCAGAGGCAATGAGGTTGATTTCTGTAATGGCTGAGACATCATAGCATTTTCATAGGAGAGTAGACATTCACACCAAAAGAGTAAATGAGGTTAGTGTTTCAAGTGGGGAAAGTAAAATTGAGCAATTAACTGACTTGGTGCGTCATCAAGCTGTAGGACAACTACAGGCAATTAAGGTTTATAGGATATGTGCAATGCAAGGACACACATCAGATGACTGTCCCGCTATGGAAGAAGGTGCACATGTGAAAGCTATAGGTCGATTCCCAGGCCAAACCTAAAAGAGGTATGACCCGTACGTTAATACTTACAATCCAGGATGGAGGGATCACCCCAATTTCATTTACAAGTAGCCAGGTTTCCAACAGCAACAAAAGCCTCCTATGAGGATTCAAGAACCTACACAACCAGCTACACAAGGTATGTTTGTAGAAGATATGATTAGAAGATTAACAGTTACCGTGCCAAAAATTGTTGAGAAGGAACAAACACATGACTAACAATCACAAGCAACACTAAAAAGTTTGGAGAAACAGTCTCTCAATTAGCCACCCATATACACCAGAGGGAGAAAGCAAGTGGGAAGCTCCCTTCTTAGCTAGAAATTAGTTCAGTGGAGAATGTCAGTGTAATGACGTTAAGAAGTGGGAAAGAGTTGCCAGAACCCAAAAGTTAGACTCTAGAAGTCCAAGGATTTTCAAATAAATATGATAAAGAAGGGGAAGATGAAAAAAAAAAAAGAAAAGGAGGTAAGTCCTGAGCCTACTAAAATTAAATATGAATTTGTTATACCACCACCTTTTCCTGGGAGGTTAGCACAACCAAAAAAAGAGTACAGTTATCAAGAGGTTTTGGAAGTATTTTGTAAGGTGGCCATCAACATTCCGTTGATAGATGCAATTGGTCAAATTCCGAAATATGCCAAATTTTTGAAGTTACTCCTGACAAAGAAGAAGAGACCTGAAGACAAAATGTTTGTGAACTAGATCGTCTCTTTGGTAATTCAATGGAAGCTACCTCAAAAATACACTGATCCAGGTATATTCTCTACTTCTTGTGTCATTGGATCTCAGGTAATAAAAGCTGCTATGCTAGATTTAGGAGCATCTATCAATGTCATGTCATTATCCCTTTTTAATAAGCAGAAAATTGGAGCTCTTAAGAATACCAATGTCATAGTCCAATTGGCTAATAGGTCAATTATTTATCCTGAAGGGGTAGTGGAGGATGTTTTGGTTAAATGCGGTATATTGATTTTTCCACCTGATTTTTACATCATTGACATGAATGATGAGCATGTTCCTAACTCTAATATTCTCTTGTTGGGTAGAACATTCATGAAAACGGCTAAAACAAAGATTGATATTGATTCAGGTACTTTTACTTTTGAAGTTGATGGTGAGAAAGTTAAATTCAATATGTATAAGGCTAAGAAACACCCCCCGAGTTCTGAAAATTTTTTTGAAATTAACCTAGTCAATACCATTTTTCAAGAGGATATAGAAAATACGTTGATGCTTGATGAGTTAGATTGTGTGTTACAACATTGCATACATGAGAAGGATACCCACAAAGAATTGAGTGAAGGCATTATTGAAGCAATAACAGCACTTCATCCCAATCTTGAACTGCGAACCAGGTTTGCTAGTCAATGTTTAGGATTGCCTATTAACACAGATAAGATTCTATCTTCTTTGGTACATGCACCTAAATTGGAGTTGAATTTGTTACCTAATCGTCTCAAATTTTTTTTGTTAGAGCCCGAATCAAAACCTGTAAGAGATGATTACTTCCCTCCTACTTTTATTGACAAAACTATTGGAAAAGTTAACAGTTAAACAATTCAACATGAATGTTAAAGAAATGGGGTAAGAAAGAAAGTTACAACTGCAAGAATTTGAAGAAATGCGAGTAGAAACTTATGACAACTCGTAGCTGTCCACGGGGATAACTAAAATCATTCAGGATAAGCTGCTATGTAGGAAAGAGTGCATGGTTGGGCAGAAGGTATCTCTTTTCGATTCCAAGTTGAAATTCATGCTAGGCAAGTTGAAATCAAGATGGCATGGATCTTATGTTATGGTAAGCATCTCTCCATATGGCATGTTTTAAATTCATTGTTTAAAATTAGGAAAAATATTTCGTGTTAATGGTCATTGACTTAAACCATTTATTGAGAATTTTAACATAGCCTCTGTTGATGAGATTCAACTACTTCAACCAATTTATGTGGATTTATTAGAAGTAGGACTTTGTCTAGCCAAAGAGATTAAAGAAAGGCACTTGTTGAGAGGCAACCAATTTTCATGTTTTATAATTGTTTTGATTTAGTTGCTTTTTGAGGTGGTTTATACAGGTGTTAGTGAGCAAGATTTAAAGGAATTCTAGAAGTGAAGTTCTCCTGCGACATGCCCATGTCAAATTAATTCGATTATTTAGGATGGCTGGACAGTAGATGAAGTTGCTCGCAACATGCCCATGTCAAAATTACTTTGCGGGATGACAGAAGCTGGACATAGGAGAAACTTGCCCGCGACATGCCCATGTCAAATTTAGTCGATTATTTGGGACGGCTGGACAGTAGAGAAAGTTGCTCGTGACATGCCCATGTCACAATAAATAAATAAAAAAAATCCTTGTTTTTCCTTTTCTCTTCTAGTTTTTTTTTACTCAGTGTTTCTTCTCCCTTTCTTTTTTAGTCAATTCAGCTGCCAAGCAAAATTGCTTTTGCTCTTACCATCCGTAAGCCTCGTCTTACCCATATGCCGACCACCGCCAGCCACTACCCATTCGAACCGTCGGCAAAGTCGGCGACCTGCAGAGGAACGATAAGCCGCGACTGACCACAAACTAATGGTAGTTCTCACGCAGGCTTTCTAATGTAGCAATTCGTGACTCCCACGATCGCGATTATTGATTTCACCAATGACAGACCTGTTGGTGTATGCCCTTTTAAGGGCTAATTTATACATTTGTCGTCTGTTTGATAATTTATCAAATGAGTTAATTTCATGATAATTATATTCTTGTGCATATTTAATTTCATGAAATCGATCCGCCAAAAGAAACACTCCATGGACTTTTAGATCATGAGTGATTCTTTTGGGTAGTACTCGGACGAGGATCCTTAGACCAGAAATCACTACATGGTCTTAGGTGAATTGTAGTGTGCTTTGACATACACCTAATGGGACCGTAACAGGTTGCCAAGTACGGGTATGATTGGGTACACTATGAGTTACGCTAAGATATGTAGGTGAAGTGATGAGACTACAAATCTCTCTTAAGCGAGAGATAATATCTTGGCCACTTGATAGTGAACTGAAAAGTGCATGGCCATGCCAAAGGAATGATAAGCGTTATCATTTGCTTGATGAATTCAGTGTCACTAAGAGATCAAGTAAAAGTTTATCTATATAAGGATGATGGTTCCATGCCTTATGCTAAACGGGATATCAATGTAGAGGATCACACGCAGTTTACTCAGAAAAGTTGTGTTGAATCAGCATTCGACCCTCCATTATGAATTGGGTAGTCATTATGTATTGCTAGAGACCACTAATGACTTATGGATTAATCAATGAGATTGAGTTATCCATTGCCAATTTAGAATGGGCCTACAGGATCGCACATAAGAAAGTTTGATGATGCAGAATAAGTATTCTTGCCTATAATAAGTATAATTGTTATACTTAAATCAATAAGATTTAATTAAATGGTTTAACTAAAAGTTGTGTGGTATTAATTAAGAGTTAATTAATTACCTGAGAATAATTGGGATGAGCGGATAAATCAAGGGACTTAATTGCAATTGATGTTCTTGACCCATCAGCCTGATCCATGGGTCATGGGTTGATCCATGGGCTTGGTGTATAACTCAAATCATTAAGGTATTATTTAATACTGATTTGAAATCAGTAAATATTATTTAATACTGATTTGGAATCAGTAGAATAATATTTGGTAATAATACTGATTTGGAATATGATTAAATCAGTTAAGTAATAATTGATTGATTACAATACTGATTTTGAAAATTTTAATTCTACAAATATCCTGGGGATATTATTGTAGGAAGATGATGATTTTCATTTGAGGAAAATCAGAACAAGCAAGATACACGAAAAATCCCAAATTCTCTCTGTAGGCGAAAAAATGGCTAGCACTGGATCTGCGTAGGCTTTCGTGCTTGAAAGTATAGAGTCCTTCAATGAAGGATTTTGGTGGTGAAAAACGTAACTGGAACAGAAGGTTTGGACCAACATCAAACAAGGATCCAGACGCGGCAACCGATTACGCTTCAAGGGTATGGTTTACTTGTTTTGAACATAGGATTAAAACACTAAAATTGAAATTGGCATAAATCCACTGCGTAAGAATTTTGAAAATCATGCCTCTGATCCCAACAGTGGTATTAGAGCAAGGTTTAATTTTAGTGTTAAAATTAAATGGATTTTTAATTAAAATTGATTTTCATGAATTTTGGAAAATCATGATTTTAGAAAGCAACAAGAAAAAATAATAATTTTTATTTTAATTATTTATTTTCTGGGAAAATAATAAAATAATAATTTCTGGAAATTGGTTCAAGGCTCGCCGGACTAGGTGCCGTCTACCGTCCGGAATAGTTCTGTCGCCGGAATTACCGCCGGAAAAACAGAGTCGTCGGATTTCAATGTTTTTGGCCTTAAAAAATTTTTGGTTTTCTCCCTTTTGCTCTCGGAAACCATTTCCGGCATGCTGGGTTTACAAATCTGGGTTAAAAACGTGTTTTAATTTTTTGGGTTTTGTTTTGAAAAATTATCGCCGGAAAAACGGGGCTGCCTGAAAACTGTTTTTGGGGTTGCGTTGGTTTTATCACCAAAATGATTGTTGGGGTATCTAACCGGGAAGACAAGGAACGCCGGGATGGTCTCGGATTTCGTTTTAAGTTTCCCGGATTCACTCATCGGAAAATCGGGCACCGAAATTTCTTTTTCGTTTCTTGATTTTTTGTCGGTAAATTGGGACTGGGTTCCCTCGGGTCTCCCTCGAAATGGCTGCCGGCTTGAGCCGCTGCTGTTTTAGTGCTTCATCTTCGCCAGGAATTTTTTTTTCTTCTCGCCGGGAAATACAGAGCCATTGGGGAAGACAACTGGGAGCAGCGACGGGTTACTGAAACCCTAGTGGGTGAAATTACGGAAATGCCTCGCCGCATCCCAAAAACCCTAATCTGCCATATTTTAATGTTTTAAAATTTATAAATTGGCCCCAGCAATTTTGTTTTCCTTCAAACCCTAAGCTTAGAATTTTTGTTATTTACAAAATCGACTCAAAATCTTTCAGGAAATTGTTTTTCTGATTTTAATTTTGGAATTAATTCAAATCTTATTAGATTTTAGTTTTAAAATGTTAAAATTGGATTTTAAGATTTTTAAATTATCTTAAATTAATTATCTTAATAAGATTATGATAATTAGATCATAAATAGAAAAAAATTAATTTTATTCTTTATTTATGCATTTAAATATGGTATGATTTATTTAAATGGTTTAAGTATTTGCATACATATTTGGTATGTTCATGCATCATTTATCATAAATGATTGAACAAGAAAAAGGAAAGATTGGTTAAAATTGATTATGACACAATAAATTTTAACTGTATAGAATATTTTGGAAATATTCAATTACACAATCTTTTAAATTGATTGGCTTAATTAAAATGGGCTTGTATGAAGCACTTGCATTTTATGTGTTTTTCATGCATGAATTGGGTTTTATTTATTTTGTTTTAATTTGGGGCCTGCGAGCCATTTAAATTGGGCTTGCGAGCCTATTAAAATTTATTGTAATAGAATAGATTAGAAATTAGGTCCAAGAAATTCCAACCAGCCAAGACGGAGTCATGGAGTTGGAGCCCAATAATGGAGGCCCAAATGAAGACAAAGTTTTAAAAGCCTTGTAATAGACTAGAGCCCAATTCATTGCATTTTTCTCTTTATATTTTATATTTTGTGAATGATGAAAAACGAAATGCATGTTAAGCCGCTCAAACTAAATCCCTAAAAACCTAAGTTGAAAATTGCTTCCATACTTGGGGGCCCACCAGAGCGTCGAACGTTTGTGGACTTGGAGAGCCAAGGGCCTCAGGTTTTTTTCGTGCGGCGAGTTGTCACATAATAAGTGCCCAACTTTATCACTACCATTAATGAGTGGAAAAACTGTTTGGGTATTAGATGCTCAACTTTATCACTACCACTTGTTATGGAAAAACAGTGTGGGTATCAATTGATGTGCTGCCTTGAGGGATGGTTTGACTTGGGAAAATTAATCCTAGCTTGACCCGATAAGTTGACTAGAGATTAATTTTGCAATGATAGGATGGTGTCAAACATTTGGAATGTTCATCCTATCACCGAAAAGTTGCATGGTATGTAATTGGAAAGCATTAGATTACATGGGATGTAATTTGAACGTTGCCTACCAAAAGAGCCCGATCCCTACGATACTTGCCAAAGCAAGACTGGGGTTAACTCTTTGTGGATTTTTGGCCCACAATCTAGCACCAACACAAAATTGTTTGGGATTTCAATTTTGGCTATTGTGGAAAATGATTTTAAAACTCATTCTAATATTTTGCATTTATTCTTTGTAAAAATGGCATCATCTAGCACTAATGTCATCTCAAACTTTACTCTAAGAAGTACATTGGATAAGGATAAATTGGTTGGGCCAAACTTCTTAGATTGGGAAAGAAACTTGAGAATAGTTCTCAAGCAAGAAAGGAAGCTATATGTCTTAGAGACCGCTTTACCTGAACCACCACAAAATGCTTCGGCAACTGTTCAACGAGCCTGGGATAAGCTAAAAAGTGACTCCGATGATGTGACTTGCTTAATGCTCGCGTCTATGACGGGGGAGCTTCAAAAGCAGTTCATGAATTCAGAAGCCTTCCGGATTTATGAGTCACTCACAGAGATGTTCCATGAACAAGCCCGTAACGAAAGGTTTGTTACAATAAAAGCTTTAATTTTGTGCAAGATGGCGAAGGGTTCGTCAGTTAGCACGTATTTAATCAAGATGAAAGGGTACATTGATACCCTAGAGCGATTGAATGCAACCCTTCCTAGAGAATTAGCAATTGATATCATCTTGGCATCATTTCCTGATGAATACAATGATTTTATGGTGAACTACAATATGCACAACATGGATAGGAGCATTCCTGAGCTCCATGGCATGTTAAAGAACACTGAGCAGACCCTTAAGAAGGCAACGCCAGTGTTGGTAGTAGAGAAAGGTAAAGGGAAGAGGAAGTTTAAAAGCAAGGCCACAGTTGGGCAGAACAATAAAGCTCGCAGTAAGACTGCTCCCCAACCACAAGCTCCTCCTGCTAAGACAAGATCCAAAAAGGATGATACATGTCTCTTCTGCAAACATAAGGGTTATTGGAAGAGAGACTGTAAAAAGTTTCTCGAAAGCAATCCTTCAGCTTCAGGTATCTTTGTTATAGAAATTAATCCTTCTATGTCCACCTCATGGGTATTAGATACTGGTTGTGGGGCTCACATTTGTACTAATGTGCAGGGACTCAGAAATAGAAGGATGACAAAGAAAGGTGAAGTAGATCTCTGAGTGGGCAACGGGGCAAGAGTTGATGCTGTTGAAGTTGGAGATTATATTTTGTCTTTACCTTCTGGTTTAAATATTGAACTTGAAAATTGTTATTATGTACCTGCTTTGAGCAGAAATATTATTTCAGTTTCTAGTTAGGATAATAAAGGTTTTCGATTTATTATTGAGAATAATTCGTTATCTTTATATCGAAATGACATTTTATACAGAGTTGCAAATATGTGTAACGGTCTGTATGTTTTGGATTTGACCCAAGAAAAACCAGCCTATAACATAGAAAAGAAAGCTAAATCAACTAAAAATGATTTAAGTCTAACATAACTTTGGCATTGTCGATTAGGCCATGCAAATGAAAAGTGAGTTCAAAAGCTTCACGAGGATGGAGTGCTTGGGTTGTTTGATTTTGAATCATATGATACCTGTGAACCCTGCTTGCAAGGCAAAATGACAAAAAGTCCTTTCAACAAGAAAGGTGAAAGAACAAGTGAGCTATTGGCTCTAATACACATGGATGTATGTGGACCAATAAGCACACAAGCCAGAGGTGGATTTGAATACTTCGTCACTTTTACTGATGACTATAGTAGATATGGTTATGTCTATTTAATGAGGTATAAAAGTGAAACGTTTGAAAGGTTCAAAGAGTTTAAAAACGAAGTAGAAAATCAGTTGGATAGAAGGATTAAGGTTATTCGCTCCGATCGAGGAGGTGAATACCTAAGTGATGAGTTCAATGGCTATCTAAAACAGTGTGGAATTGTTTCACAGCTGACTCCACCTGGAACACCTCAATGGAATGGTGTATCTGAAAGAAGGAATTGGACCTTATTAGATATGGTTCGATCAATGATGGGCCAAACAACTCTCCCTATGTTCTTTTGGGGTTATGCTCTCCTTTCTGCTGCCTACTTATTAAACCGTATTCTATCTAAGGCAGTAGATAAGACTCCATATGAGATATAGATGGGTCGGAAGCCCTATATGTCCTATCTACGAGTTTGGGGTTGTCAAGCTCATGTAAAACATTTACAAAGTAATAAGCTTGAACCTAAAACTGACAAATGCCTATTTGTGGGATATCCTAAGGAAACCAAAGGATATCAATTCTACAACCCAACTGAGAACAAAGTGTTTGTTGCTCTAGGAGCTACTTTCTTAGAGAAAGAATTTCTGTACAAGAAAGACAGTGGGAGTAGAATCGAACTCGGAGAAGTTCAAGAACCACAAGAGAATGTAGAACAATCTACAGAAACTCAGATGGAAGTTGACGTGGAAACTCATGAAGATGAGCAACCTGAGTCAACAACAGAATAACCTAGAAGGTCTAGTAGATCTCGTCATGAACCCGAGAGATACGGATTTCTCGTGACTGACGATCAAGATTTGATCTTGGTGGACTCTAATGAGCCCTCAAACTACTAACAGGTTTTAGAAAGTTCGGATTCAGATAAATGGCTACAAGCTATGGAATCTGAAATGCAATCCATGAGGGACAATAAAGTGTGGACTTTGATTGATCCTCCTGTTCATGCAAAGGTTGTCGATTGCAAGTGGATTTTCAAATTAAAACCTGGCGGGATGTTCAAAGCAGGACTAGTGGCTAAAGGTTTCAGACAGACTCATGGTATTGAGTATGATGAAACCTTCTCCCCTGTCGTGATGCTTAAGTCCATTAGGACAATGCTTTCCATAGCAGCATATTTTGACTATGAGGTATGGCAGATGGATGTTAAGACGGCTTTCCTGAATGGAAACCTACTCGAGGATGTTTATATGAAACAACCTAAGGGATACATCGATCAAAAGCATCCTAATCGAGTATGTAAGCTTCAAAGGTCCATCTATGGACTAAAGCAAGCATCTCGAAGTTGGAATCTTCGTTTTGATGAGGAAGTGAAAGGTTACGGATTCATCAAGAACGAAGATGAGCCTTGTGTTTACAAAAAGGTTAGTGGAAGCAAGATTATTTTCCTTGTCCTATATGTGGACGACATCCTACTCATAGGAAATAACAGTCCCATGTTGAAAGAAATCAAGCAATGGTTGGGGAGTGTATTTTCTATGAAAGACTTAGGAGAAGCCGAAATGATACTAGGTATCAAAATCTATAGAGATAGATCTAAGAGGCTTCTAGGACTAAGTCAAGAAGGGTACATAGACAAAATATTGAAGAGATTTAATATGTCTAACTCTAAGAATGGTATGGTGCCGTTCAGACATGGCCTTATCTTAAAGAAGAACCAAGGTATTTCAACAAGAGAGGAGAGGGAAATAATGAGTAGAGTCCCATATGCCTCGGCTATAGGATCTATCATGTATGCCATGTTGTGCACCTATCCGGATGTCACACATGCACTAAGCATGACTAGCAGATACCAACAAGATTCTGGAATGACTCATTGGAATGCAGTCAAAGCAATCCTAAAGTACTTAAGAAGAACTAAAGGATTGATACCAGTGTATAGAGGACAAGAATAGCTCATCGTACAAGGTTACACTGATGCTGCTTTCCAAACAGATCAAGATGACATGAAGTCACAGTCAGGTTATGTGTTTAGCCTGAATGGTGGTGCAGTGAGTTGGAAAAGCTCGAAGCAAGATACCACAGCCGACTCTACAACAAAATCTGAGTACATTGCTGCATCAGATGCTGCAAAGGAAGCTGTTTGGTTGAGGAAGTTTGTATCAGAAATCTGAGTGATACTAAGTATCTAAGATCCGATAGAACTGTTCTGTGATAACAATGGGGCCATCGCACAAGCTAAGGAGCCTCGGTCACACCAGAAAACCAAACACATAGTCAGAAGGTTTCACCTCATCCGAGAGATCATCGATCGAGGAGATGTGAAAGTGTGAAAAATAGGATCAGACGACAATGTAGCAGATCCTCACACAAAAGCTCTACCACAGTCAAAGTTTAAGAGACATGTAATAGAGCTTGGTCTTAAAATGTTTAGGACATAGCCCTTCAACGGGCAAGTGGGAGATTGTTGGTGTATGCCCTTTTGAGGGCTAATTTAGACATTTGTCGTCTGTTTGATAATTTATCAAATGAGTTAATTTCATGATAATTATATTCTTGTGTATATTTAATTTCATAAAATTGATCCACCAAAAGAAACACTGCATAGACTTTTAGATCATGAGTGATTCTTTTGAATAGTACTCGTACGAGGATCCTTAGACCAGAAATCACTACATGGTCTTAGGTGATTTGTAGTGTGCTTTGACATACACCTAACAGGACAGTAATAGGTTGCTAAGTACGGGTATGATTGGGTACACTATGAGTTACGCTAAGATATGTAGGTGAAGTGATGGGACTACAAATCTCTCTTAAGCGATAGATGATGTCATGGCGACTTGATAATGAACTGAAAAGTACATGGCCATGCCCAAGGAATGATATGCGTTATCATTTGCTTGATGAATTCAGTGTCACTAAGAGATCAAGTAAACGTTTAGCTATATAAGGATGATGGTTCCATGCCTTATGCTAAACGGGATATCAATGTAGAGGATCATACTCAGTTTGCTCAGAAAGGTTGTGTTGAATCACCATTCGACCCTGCATTATGAATTGGGTAGTTATTATGTCTTGCTAATGACTTATGGATTAAGCAATGAGATTGAGTTATCCATTGCCAATTTAGAATGGGCCTACAGGATCGCACATAAGAAAGTTCGATGATGCAGAATAAGTATTCTTGCCTACAATAAGTATAATTGTTATACTTAAATAAATAAGATTTAATTAAATGGTTTAATTAAAAGTTGTGTGGTATTAATTAAGAGTTAATTAATTACCTGGAAATAATTGGGATGGGCTGATAAATCAAGGGACTTAATTACAATTGAAGTTCTTGACCATCAGCCTGATCCTTGGGTCATGGGTTGATCCATGGGCTTGGTGTATAACCCAAATCATTAAGGTATTATTTAATACTGATTTGGAATCAGTAAATATTATTTAATACTGATTTGGAATCAATAGAATAATATTTGGTAATAATACTGATTTGGAATATGATTAAATCAGTTAAGTAATAATTGATTGATTACAAAACTGATTTTGGAAATTTTTATTCTACAAATATCCTAGGGATATTATTGTAGGAAGATGATGATTTTCATTTGAGGAAAATCAGAACAAGCAAGATACATGAAAAATCCCAAATTCTCTCTGTAGGCAAAAAAAATGGCTAGCAACGGATCTGCATAGGCTTTCGTGGTTGAAAGTAGAGAGTCCTTCAAGAAAGGATTTTGGTGGTAAAAACGTAACCGGAACAGAAGGTTTGGACCAACATCAAACAATGATCCAGGCGCGGCAACCGATTACGCTTCAAGGGTATAGTTTACTTGTTTTGAACATAGGATTAAAACACTAAAATTGAAATTGGCATGAATCCGCTGCGTAAGAATTTTAAAAATCATGTCTCCGATCCCAACAAGACCAAGACTTTCAAGCTCGCGATTGGACCCACGGATAATGGTGCAAAAGAAGGCCAGAGCCAATAGGCCACTACAGGAGGAGATGGTTTCCGCCAAAAATGAAGCACCACCATCACCATCGCTGGTTATGGAGACGCGCATCAAACGTCAGAAACCACTAGCGACACAAACTACGGTCCCGACGACAACTTCTACAGGTCGTTCAAGAACCAAGTCCTGCCCTAACATTGTGCCCTTTTCTCATTCGTGTTAATTTGTTGTGGAGCTTGAAACGAAAAGTCATTGAAAACTCTACAAAAAGGTTTTTCGGATGAGGAGCGCGCTGACACGTCTTCTGTGATGGCGGTACAGTTAGATGCAATCTACGAACAACTCAATAGCATTCACGACTTTCTTCAAGGAATTAATGCCACTAGCCACGCTTTTTGTACACTTGTGAGTTTAGAACAATCAATTCCTCCACCATTGGGAGTTTCTCTCACACTTTGTAATTATTTTTATGTTTTTATTTATTTTTTTTCATTGTTTCATGTTTTGGTGGTGCTATGTGTTTATTTGCCAGCCTTTATTCCTAATATCTACATTGGGGACAATGTAGGATTTAGGTGTGGGGGGATGGTTTGTATTTGTAAACTTTTTTCGGTTGGTTGTCTTTGGGATGGTTGGTGTTTTATTGTGTCTAGAGTCTAGGTGTGGGGGAAAAGTTATATGTATATGTTTTGTGTGGAAAATCGATATGCAATATGTGATTTGGGTAAGGTGAGGATGAAATGTAAGAAATAATAGTAGTATTATGTGTTGAATGACTATAACTTTTTCTTATGATAACTCAAATGATGATGCTTGCTTGAGTGACACAAAAAAACTAGATAAAGTGACATTTTGAGCCTTAATGATCAACAATTTTTTTATCTTGTGCTGAATTGTTTTTCTTTAGAGTGTTTCATACATAGTTTGCATATTCTAGAAGTTGCTTTGTTATGCATGTTACCATTACTTGTGAATTCGATGTACAAAGATGATAAAGGCGCTTGCTTTAAAATCCAAACTTCTTTGCTCACCATTAGTTAACCTCTTTGAAGCTTAGATCCTATTCTTTGATTGTAAAGCCACTCAAATAAAACCTAGGCTTGTGTTTAGCTTGCTTTTTATTATTCCTGGTTATTGAAAGTAGTTTATACTTGATTGTTGACCTTGGGTGTGGTATGAAGGCGGACAATGCAAGGCAATAGTAGCTCATAAAAGAATAAGTTTTGTGCTCTACAGTGTAAAGATGCCTATGGATAAAATCGAGGCACAAAGGTTGGTGAAAAAAAAAACAGCCAATATAAATAAATTCCAATGAATTTTTGTGGTGAGGAAAAAAAAAAGAAAGGTTGAAGAAGGAGTTAGGTTTGGAATCTTTTCGGGTTACTATTGTCTTGTATGGGATATTCTTGGTAAGATGTTGGAAGGTTGACAATTGAGTATAAGTTTCCTTTCGTAACTGTAGCCTATGTTTTATTCATTGTTTATCCCACCTTATCCTGAGCCCCATTATAACCCTTGATGGAGACCTTTTGATTTGTACTTTGGATTCATTTGAGTGACGGAAATGTGATATATTTTTAAGCTTACGGAAAAAAATGCTATGTGGTGAACTTGAATAATTATATGTCCCTTAAACACTTTTGAGTGCATGAGAGATTACTTGAGAGGTGGATATCACTCTTGTTGGTTATTTGAGTTTGGGGAGTTATGAGGAGTTTGGTATAGTCATTGCAAATGCATGGTACTATGAAACGTTTTCTATGTGGATTGTCATTCATGCTTGGCTGTATATTGCATATTGAGGATTCATGTGTTTGTTTGTTTGTTTCTCGTTGAGTCATGCTTGGGGACAAGAATTGTTTGGGTGTGAGGGATTTGATAAGGATGAATTTAACGGTTGGATTTAGTGCAAATTGAACGCCAAGTTGATTTATTTTATGACTTAATGCGTTGTTTTAGGCATGCAAGAAAATATGGGTTTTGTTGTTGCGGAATAGGCGTTTTTTGTTAATTCTTGGAAGAAGTTAAGAGTTGAGCAGAAGGATGTCAAATTGGGCTGGATTCAAGAAATTGTGAATGAAGAGAAATATCAAAGTGTGCTTTATTTTTAAGACCCATTGTGATTGACATTATTTAATTGGAGTCCAAAACTAATTAGGAGTTAATTATTAGAGTAAGAATTCTTATGATGAATTTTAATTAGGTGGCCGCCGGATTAGGAAACTATACATATTAGGTACTATATATAATAGGGAGCTTCTTTTTGCTCAGACTAAGTTTTTGGCTACAAGACCTTCGGACGCAAACTTTGTTCATGGTTTTGTGCGACGGCCACAATTAGTACTTTTCTTTCTTCTTTTAATTAATGAATTATTCTTTTTATATAATGAATTTTTTTCACTTTAATTATGTGTAGCTAAAATTTTTTAATCTAGCCAAAGGATTTAAACCCTCGATGCCGTAAAATTGTGATATCTAATTGTGCTTTAGTACCAATTAATTTGTGATTATTTATTTATTCTCTGAGTTTGTATTTTGGACTATTTGGCATTATTTGAATCGCTGGTAGCATTCAGGTCTTCCTAGGTAGTCTGATTTACTTGAATATACGAGGTTCGATATTCGTAGGAGAACAATTCAATTAATCACGTGGTACGTAAGCTAGTTGTTTTGAAGAGAGTAAATGATCAGATTGCAATTGAACAAAGTTTGTTTATTTGTTATTTGAATTGGGTCCTTGACTATCAAAATTTTGTCCTAGGAGGTTCTAGGACTGATTATTTGATTATAGATGCAATTAACGGAGGTTCCTTAATTGCTGGTGAAAAATTAATAGGATTGAATTGTTAGGAGGTTCCAGCAATGATAACCAATATAGTCATAATTTAATTGGTTAAATTCTTGAATCGTTGATCAATTTATCGCATCGATGTGGAAATAATTCCTCTGACAAGGGCATTCCCCTTTTTGGTTACTTGCTTCTAACTGAAGTAAATTCACTCCGGTGTTCCCTTTGAAGACGATTCTACTCATTATTGTGATACTAAAAACCCTTTAGAGTGGGTCTTTATTTTTTATTGGGTTGATGCCCTATCAAATTTTGGCACCGTTGCCGTGGAGCATGGTATAGTGTTTTGATTTTTAATTAGAAGTTCAGATTGTTTTGTTCCTTTTTATGGTTCGCTTTTCTCGTACATACAAATTAATTTTTGATTCAGAGATAGAGAAAACTGCAAAGAGGAACACGAAAGAGAAGAAGCAAAGAGATCAACTTGCTGAGTCCACATCTATGTCTCAAACGGTTGATAAAGAAGATGAAATCGAGATCCCCGAAGAGAAAGAATATCTGATTGAATAATTCATGGCAAACAGAACTTTAAGGGAGTTGGCAACTTCCAACGTTAACCAGCAGTCTTTTTGCAATGTTTTCCCTGACAATACTCCAAGATTTGAATTAAAATCTAGTACAATACACTTACTGCCTAAATTTCGTGGTTTGACAGGTGAGGACCCCCACAAGCATCTGATGGAGTTTCCATATCGTGTGTTTAGCAGTAAGCTATCAGGATGTCACTGAAGAGCAGGTCAAAATCTGTGTTTTTCTTTTCTACTTAGAGGACAAGTCGAAACATTGGCTCTTTCGGTTGCCAGCTGGCTCAATCACTACATGGAATGAGCCTAAAAAGTTATTTTTGAGAAATTTTTTCCAGCATCTAGTGCCTCTAATATTATAAAGGATATCTGAGATATCCGGCTATTTAGTGACGAGAGCCTGTCTGTGCAGAAACTATCCTCAATATCAGATTCCTGAGCAGCAGAAACTGTCCGCAATATCAGATTCCTGAGCAGCTGTTAATCCAATAATTTTATAAAGGTTTATCCGAGTTAGATAGGGACAAAATTGATTCAGCAAGAGGAGCAGCACTTATGAACAAGACTCCTGTAGAGGCAATGAGGTTGATTTCTGTAATGGCTGAGACATCACAGCAGTTCCATAGGAGAGCAGACATTCCCACCAAAAGAGTAAATGAGGTTAGTGTTTCAAGTGTGGAAAGTAAAATTGAGCAATTAACTGACTTGGTGTGTCAGCTAGCTGTAGGACAACTACAGGCAGTTAAGGTTTGTGGTGTTGGATATGAATACTAAAGTTTTGCTTGTGTTAAACTATTTCCCAGTTTATATATCGATTAAATGTTTTAGTTAAATTATTTTTATGTTTTACATATGTTGTCTATTTATAGTATGTAATTAGATAATGAGGTATCTGGTGTGACACAGTAGATCTCATAATTGGTTAAAAGACATAATATACAAATGAGGCTCGTAACTGAGACAATTTTGGGCACACTGTCATTTTGAGTTATTATATGATTCATAAATTGGTTTGTCTAAACTAATTGAATCATATAGATATGGTTGGGACATATTGAACATGACCATTAAGGATTAAATTGTCTTATACTGATTTAATAGACTATTCAATCCTAGTATTCTATCTCTAAATCCCTAGACTTTAGCAGGCATGATAATCAGACAGTGTACTTTAATCTGCCAATGAGTGAGGTCACTTGAGGCCAATAATCTCGGTAGGTTGGATGCGCGTATTTGATTGCTTGGTGTGTTGTTACTTGTCGAAAGGAAACCATGTACCTGTGCGTCCGGGTTGATGGTGTTTTCGAGATGAGCTCGTTCTGTTTATTATGCTAAATCGGGCCAGTGGACTTATGTCCGGTATAGTAAAAAGGTCGAGTGGTACTAGTCTCAGATTATAAGAAGTTAATTAATTAATTTATCAGTAAATTAATATATGAACGAGCACAATATCTTTGATGTGGGGAGATTAAAGAATAATTAATTTAGTTATTCCGGAAGCAATTCTGGTGTAGGATGGTAGTGTCATAATTAATTCATTACTAACACGATTAACTATGTACTGGTTAATTGACAAAGGTAGATTTAATTAATTAATTTATTAATTAATCCTTGTGTCAGTTGGTTGTGAATCAGTCCAGGAACTGGATTAAGGATAAGTGAACCCTTGTGTCAGTTGAATGTAGGGCTGTAAACGAACCGAGCAAGTTCGGCTCGAGCTCGGGATAACCGAGCTTGAGCTGAGCTCGAGTCGGCTTGTCTCATTGACGAGTCGAGTATCGAGCAGACCAAAAACAGGATCGGTAGGCTCGCGAGCGTACCACGTCTCAGACAACTAGCACCACGTCTCAAAACACTAGAACCACGTCCAAAAACGTCTACATCCAGACATGTGAATTTAATCTGATTTTTTTCACTAAACATCTCAACTCGTCTCAGAACAACTAAAACCACGTCAAAAAAATTCTACATCCATTCATGCGAATTTAAACTGATTTTTTTCATAAAGACAGTCAACCACGTCTCAGAACAATAAGCACCACGTCTCAAAACACTAGAACCACGTCCAAAAATGTCAACATCCAAGCATGTAAATTTAAACTAATTTTTTCACAAAACATCTCACCTCGTCACATAACAACTAGCACCACGTCCAAAAACGTCTACATCCATTCATGTGAATTTAAACTTTTTTTTTCACAAAGACAGTCTACCACGTCTCAGAACAACTAGCACCATGTCTCAAAACACTAGAACTGCGTCCAAAAACGTCTACATCCAGACATGTGAATTTAAACTGATTTTTTCACAATACATCTCAACTCGTCCCAGAACAACTAGCACCACATAAAAAAACGTCTACATCCATTCATGTGAATTTAAACTGATTTTTTTCACGAAGACAGTCTACCACATCTCAGAACAATTATCACTATGCTAAAAACACTAGAACCATATCCAAAAACGTCTACATCCAGACATGTGAATTCAAACTTATTTTTTCACAAAACATCTCAACTCATCTTAGAACAACTATAACCACGTCCAAAAACGTCTGAGGTGGACTGAAATGTGCATAATCTCTTATCTAAGGGTTTTGATAAGATAAAACAAATAAAACGGCTATACAATATTTACAAATGATCATGATCTCATATATAAGAGTTGTAATGAGATAAAACAAATAAAATGACCATTCAACTCTTAAAAATGTTCATGATCTCTGATCTAAGAGTTTTGTGAAGATAAAACAATTAAAATGACCATATAACTCTTATAAATATTCATGATCTTGTAAGCAGGTGTTCTAATAAGATAAAACAAATAAAATGGCCATACAACTCTTAGAAATAGTTTTTTGCAGAAATTATACCATGTACAATGTGTGTAAATTTAAATTGATTTTTTTCACAAAGACAGTCCACCACTGAAAGATTATCTGCCCGGGCCTAGCCAGAAACTCACTTTCGTGCTATGCTTTCAAGAATCGGAATCTCTGGCCAGGCCTAGATGCTAGCACAATTGCTATTCCAACCCTTTTGAAATAACATTGTGCAGGATTTGGGTTTGCACTTATTCGATTTACCACGTAACAAAAATTCTTAATTAAGCGGAAACATAAGAATTACCTATTGAAGCGTACACTCAGGTGATTCTCCTATACGCCTCAAGACATTGCTTGTATGCTGTGTGGGCAGCAATCTAACCAGCAATTTGATCAGCTAACCACCACAATTCACCTGCCAGAAAATTTCTGCACCACCGCACCTGGCACATACAATTAACGCACCGCCCGGAGAAAGAGAAAGGTTCATGTGTTGTGCCAAAACTTGAAAATTTTGGTTTCTATAGAAGCTAGGAAAATCCAAAAATTTTAGAGAGAATTTTCTCTCTCTAGGATTTTCTCTCTCTAAGTTTTCATGTCTTGAAAACTTATGAATTGTATATTGTGGAATAGCTAATCCCTTGTCTATATATAGAGTTACAAGAGAGAGCCCAAGTTGGTTTAGTATTGGTCTTCCTAACGGTTTAGGTAATTAATTAGTTTCCAAATCCAATTAGGTAACTAATCTGATAGGATAAATCAAATCCTACTAGATTTCCTAATCTCTAGGATATCCTAATTCTAATTGAAACTTAAGACTTAATTAATTAATTAAATAATTATACTTTATTAATTACTCAATTAATCCTTGGGAATAATTAATCAATTAATTAATTCTACCTATTCAATTAACCCATTACAAAATTAATCGTACCACTAACGGATTAATTTTGGCACTACCACCCTACATCAGACTTGCTTTCGGAGCAACTTAATTAATTTATATTCATAATCTCCCCACATCAAAGATATAGTGCTCGTTAATTTATTAATTTACTTATAAATTAATTAATTAACTTCTTTAATTCTGAGACTAGTACCACTCGACCGTTTTACTATACCAGACATAAGTCCACCTGTCGGGTTTAGTATAATAAACATTATGAGCTCATCTCGGGAGCACCATCACCCCTGACGCACCGGTACATGGTTTCTTTTCGACAAGCAGCAGCACACTAAGCAACTAAACATGCGCACCCAACCTACCGAGACTATTGGCCATAATTGACCTCACCCATTGGCAGATCAAAGTACACTATGTCTAATCCCCATACCCGCTCGAGTCTATGGATTAAGAGATAGAATACCAAGAACGATTTGTCTATTAAATCAGTACAAGAAAAATCATTCCTACTTGTCAAGTTCTATACGCCCCTGGCATATCTATATGATTCAACCAGTTTAGACAAACCAATTATCCGAATCACATAATAACCTAAACTGACAGTTTGTCCAAAGCTGTCCCGGTTATGAACCTCTTTTATATATTATGTCTTTTAACCAATGATGAGATCTAATGTGTCACACAAGACACCTCATCATCTAACTACATAATATAAATGGACTAATAATGCACAACTAAATTTAACCAAAATATAAATCGATATATTAACTGGGAAAAAGTACAACACAAGCATAGCTTATGTATTCAACTCCAACAATCTCCCACTAATACTTAAGCTGTGCTTTAACTATCCATCTACATACAACTCCTATACACTCTACTGCTATATATCTAGAAAAACTGTCATGGCCCTCCTAAGTATCTGATCCCCTTGCCCTCCACGTAAGCCTCAAAGACTTTTGAAGTCAATGTCTTCTTGAACGGATCTGCAAGGTTATCTTCTGATGCTATCTTAGCCACGACCACGTCTTCCCTCATTACAATATCTCGTATCAGGTGGTACTTGCACTGTATATGTTTACTCGCCTTGTGGGCTAGCTGTTCCTTTGAGTTTGCTACTGCACCGTTGTTATCACAATACACCGTGATAGACTTCTGCAAACCAGGAATCACATCTAAGTCAACTAGGGAGTTCTTGAGTCATACTGCTTCTTTCGTTGCCTCTGATGCGACAACGTAGTCAACCTCCATGGTAGAGTCCGCCACTCATTTCTGCTTGATACTCCGCCAAACTATGGCTTCACCTCCTAGAGTAAACACATACCCTGAGGTAGACTTGCTCTTGTCCCTGTCGCCTTGGATATCTAAATCTGTGTAACCTCGGGGTACCAGCTCTGGCACCTGATAAACCAACACTTGGTCTCTCGTTCTGCGTAAATACTTGAGAATGCATTTTACTGCCTCCCAATGAGCTTTCCCGGGGTTACTCTGATATCTGCTTACCATGCCAATTGCATAACAGATATCAGGCCTCGTACACAACATGGCATACATGAGACTTCCTACTGCCGAAGCATAAGGAACTGTCTTCATGGCATCTATCTCCTAAACAGTCTTGGGAGACTGTTCTTTAGACAGATGCACTCCGTGTCTCAAAGGTAGAAGATCTTTCTTGGAGTTCTATATGTTAAAACGGGCCAGAATCATATCTATTTACGAAGCTTAGGAGAGCGCTAACGAACGTTTCCTACGATCTCGAATGATCTTGATCCCAAGGATATGTCCCGCTTCCCCTAAGTTCTTTATATCAAACTGCTTGGGCAACCATACCTTTACGTCTAATAACACTTTCTTGTTGTTGCCAATCAATAGAATGTCATCTACTAAAAACACAAGAAACACCACTGAGTTTTCATCACGTCTGCGGTACACACATTGCTCATCCAGACACTGAGTAAATCCGTAGGATTGGATTACCTCATCAAACCGGATGTTCCAAGATCTAGATGCCTGCTTAAGTCCACAAATAGGCCTCTTAAGCCTGCAAACCTTATGCTCTTGGCCTATTTCAACGAATCCCTCTTGTTGCTGCATGAAGATGGTTTCCTCAAGACTTCCGCAAGACTTCCGTTTAGGAATGCTGTCTTGACATCCATCTGTCATATCTCATAATCTAAATGAGCAGCTATAGCCAAGAGAATCCGGATCGACTTAAGCATGGCTACCGGGGAAAAGGTTTTCTCGTAATCGATTCCCTCTTTCTGAGTATACCCTTTCGCCACCAGCTTAGCTTTAAAGGTTTCCACATTTTCGTCAGGTCCTCTCTTACGTTTGTAGACCCACTTGCATCCAATGAGCTTAAACCCATCAGGCAGGTCTACAAGCTCCCAGACTTTATTGTGGTCCATTGACTGTTGGAGTAGAATACATAAGCTATGCTTGTATTGTACAGTTTCCCAGCTTAATATATCGATTTGTGTTTCAGTCATATCTTGTTGTGCATTAATCTTCTATTTATATTATGTAAGTAGACGATGAGGTGCCTGGTGCGACACAGTAGATCTCATCATTGGTTGAAAGACATAATATATAAATGAGGTTCGTAACCGAGACAGCTTTGGACAAACTGTCGGTCTAGGTTATTATGTGATTCAGATAATTAGTTTGTGTAAATATGCCCGGGGCATATTGAACTTGACTCTTAGGAATGATTTGTCTTGTACTGATTTAATAGACAAATCGATCCTTGTATTCTATCTCTAAATCACTAGACTCGAGTGGGCATGAGGATTAGACATAGTGTACTTTGATCTGCCAATGGGTGAGGTCAAATGTGGCCAATAGTCTCGGTGGGTTGGGTGCGCGTGTTTAGTTACTTGGTGTGCTGCTGCTGGTCGAAAGGAAACCATGTACCGGTGCGTCCGGGGTGATGGTGCTCCCGAGATGAGCTCAAAATGTTTATTATACTAAACCCGGTCGGTGGACTTATGTCCGGTATAGTAAAAAGGTCGAGTGGTACTAGTCTCGGAATTAAAGAAGTTGATGAATTAATTTATCAGTAAATTAATGAATTAACGAGCACTATATCTTTGATGTGGGGAGATTATGAATATAAATAATTAAGTTGTTCCGGAAGCAATTCTGGTGTAGGGTGGTAGTGCCATAATTAATCCGTTAGTGGTACGATTAATTATGTACTGGGTTAATGACAAAGGTAGATTTAATTAATTGAGAAATTAATTAATCCTTGTGTCAGTTGGTTGTGAATCATCCCAAGAACTGGTTTGGGATAAGTGAATCCCTGTGACAGTTGGGAGTGTATCAGTCCAGGAACAGGATTGAAGGTAACAGAATCTGTATCAGTCCAGAAACAGGATTGAAGGAAAACAGAAACCCAGTAGGAAGACCAATCCTAAACCAACTTGGAGTCTCTCTTGTAACTCTATAAATAGACAAGGGATCAGTCATTCAGAATACAACAATTACACAATTAATCCACAGGATTTCTAGAGAGAGAAAATTCTAGAGAGAGAAAACGTTTCTCTCTCCAAGTCGAATTTTCAAGAAAGTGTGCAGCTGGTTTTTGGGTTTCTAGTGGCTGAAATTTGGCCTTGGTCTATACCAGCTGCGCGTAGCTTTCTCTCTCTGCGGGCGCTGCGTTTATAGTACGTGCCAGGTGCTGCGGGGCTAGAGTTTTCTAGCAGGTGGATTGTGGTGAGTAGCTGATCAATTAACTTCTAGTTCGTTGCCCACACAACGTGAAGTCATAGTCTTGAGGCATACAAGAGAATCACCAAGTGCACGCTTTAAAGGTACTTTTCTAAGATTCCGCTTTAATAGAAATTTTTGTTGCGTGGTAAATCGAGCAAGTGCAAACCCAGATCCTACCAAAATCTTTCATTGACCCCATCTCGAATATCATTGCCTTACGCCAAGATTCTGCATTTTTATCTCAGGAAGCCTCATTGTAGTTTACTGGGTCAGGTTCAGGCGCACCTGGGACTAGGTCTGATGCCTCTCCCACACCAATGAACCTGTCGGGCTGTCTTACAATCCTCCCACTACGACTAGTCACCACCTGTTTAGGCGCATCATCTGTGATCTCTTGTGCAGTGTGTGGTGTATCTACTTGTGTTGGTGCATCAGAATTAGTAGTTTGTCTCCTAAGCTCTTCTAGTACTATCTTACTCTTGGGCTTGTGATCTAGGATATAGTCTTCCTCCAAAAATCTAGCGTTGGTACTAACCACCACCTTCTGATCTTTAGGACTATAAAACAGACTACCCTTCATTCCCCTAGGATATCCTACAAACAGCATTAATTCTGTTCCCGCATCTAACTTAGCCGTATCTGCTTTAAGCACATGTGTTGGGCAACCCCAAATTCTGAGATGTCTTAGACTGGGCTTTCGCCTGTTCCACAACTCTAATGGGGTTGAAGGCACGGTTTTAGATGGTACAAGATTAAGAATATACATTGCTGTTTCTAAGGCATATCCCCATAATGAACTCGGCAAATCACTATAGCTCATCATCGACCTAATCATTTCCATGAGAGTTTGATTCCTTCTTTCTGCTACACACTTCTGCTGTGGCGTGCCAGGTGTAGACAACTGAGACTGAATTCCGACCTCACTAACGTATTCTCAAAATTCGTGAGACAAGTACTCCCTACCATGATCTGATCACAGTGTCTTGATACTCTTACCATGATGCTTCTCCACATCTACCCGAAACTCTTTGAATTTGCCAAAACACTCGAACTTGTGACGCATTAGGTAAATGTACCTGTACCTTGAGTAGTCATCCGTGAACGTCACAAAATACTCGAACCCACCTCGTGCTTGGACCGACATTGGTCCACACAAGTCAGAATGAATTAACTCTAATACATCTTTAGCTCTATAACCTTTTACTTTAAAGGTCTCTTGGCCATCTTACCCTCCAAGCAAGAATCGCATGTTGAATAACTGTCAATCTCCAATGAACCTAAAGGTCCATCATTGACCAACCTCTGAATCCTACTAAGGTTTATATGCTTTAGCCTGAGATGCCAAAGATAGTTTTGATTCATTTCAGAAGGTTTCTTTCTCTTATTAATGTTAGATAAAGAGCTATATGTTTTTATGTTTTGTACAACAGGGGAGTTAGAGTTAACCACAAACAAATTGTCAGCCAATGAACCAGAACAAATAAGTTTTCCATTTCTTCTAATAAATACAGACTCATCAGAAAAAATAAACTTATAACCGTTCTTTAAGAGTTTAGAAACCGAAATAAGGTTATTTCTAAAACTCGGTACATAAAGACAATTAACTAACTCTAATCTACAACTTTCGAAATTTAAAGTGACTGCTCCCACTGCTTCTACTGACACTCTTATAGTGTCGCCAATGTAGATGTCCAGCTCACCCTCTCTAAGCTTCCGGGTTACTTGGAACCCCTACAAAGAATTACAAACGTAATCAGTGGTGCCTGAATCCACACACCAAGTATCTGTAGGGATCACCGCTAAACATGTCTCAGTAATTAGGGCAGAAACTATCGTACCTTTAGGCTTTGGACAATTCACTTTCCAGTGTCTCGTTTTCCCGCACCTGAAGCACTTGCCTTTGGGCTTGCTCTTCTTTGCGATTTTAGGCTTAGCAGCAGGTTTCATGGCATTATTCTTCTTCTTATTCTTCTTCCCTTTTGGCGCAGAAAAAGAACTTGAAGCCTTCGCTGTGACCAGAGCTTGCTTCTTCTCGTGGAAATGCCTTCGGCCGGCACCAAATCAGTTAAGAGCTCGGGTAGAGTGTAAACTCTTTGGTTCATGTTATAGTTAACCCAAAATTGCTCAAAACAAGAGGGTAAGCTCTGGAGGATGATATCTGTCTGATTTTCTAGGTCGATTTCACCTCCCAACACCTCTATTTCATTGATGTTACTGATCATGTGAAGCACATGATCTCTCACCGATCTGCCCTCAACCATTTTATTGTTCATCAACTTTCTCATGGTTGCTTGCCTAGCAGTCTTGCCTTGATGAGCGAACATCTCCCTCAGGTGAGCCATCATGTTGAAGGCAGAAACCATGGAATGAAGCTGATGTTGCAGTACATTTTACACAGAGGCCAAAATATAGCACCACACCATCTTATCCACTTTTCTCCACATGGCATAGGCATTCCTATCCTCCTGAGGAGAGTCATCATCAGGCATATTTGGAAATACTTCGGTGAGCACAAACTTGTACTACTCTACCGTTAGGACAATGTCCAAGTTACGACTCCAGTGGACATAGTTAGTTCCAGTTAACTTATTGTATTTCAATATAGCAGGTAAGGGGTTGATTGCCATATCGATAAAAACTGTAAAATAAATAAATAGACAATGTTTCAGTTATTAAGTCTAGAATTTCAAAAACAAGGAAATTCTTTCAATTATTGACTTCCCTCAAAACAATAACCTTAATCCACCAACATCTCATTCACCGGGGTTCTCGCAAGCCACACAGTGTGGACGTTTACGCTAACCCATATTTGTTTGAGAAGAACCAAGTTCATTATCTACATTATCTGACCAAACGATCTATTGATCAATGTAGCTAATAGTCGGTGCTTTCAGCCATAAAAATAAGCAGTGTAACCTCGAGAGAGGAATACTGCAGATCGTACACTAAGTGTGTGCTATTACGTGACTTTTGAGTTTGTTACCTCAGGATAGTGCGCCTCAGATGGAGAGGGTGTCACATTTCTCTTAGGTAAACTTATTCTAGTCATCTTACTCAGAAATTCATAATCTAGCGATCTTGTGGATGGGCTCATCCGAATGGAGGAAGACCCTAATGCCAATGCACTAGCCCACCCACATCGAATATGAACTCGTAATGGTGGCCATGGGGATATTAAACTAACCCGCTCCGACTTAGATTTCTAAATTGAGGGTTTTCTCCAGTTTTAACATGCAATTAACTAACCCTAAGTTATGTGCAACCATAAAACCATCATGCTTTAAAATCAGGAATCTATAATACAACATAAAAAGAAAGCACAAAAATTAAAACAATAAATACGGGAAATAATTACAAAAAATAAATTTCCCGACTATCATGGTTTTAATCACTTCCATCTTCTGCCTTGATCTCGTGTCCCGCAATGCAACTCAATGGATTGAGTCTTTGATCTTGAAAAACAAAAACTGGAGGAAAAACCAAAATGGGCCAAAAACGTGACTCTAGGCCCCGTACTGGCGCAGCAAACTGCTGCGCCGCGTGGCAGCAGTGCTGCTACTTCCGGCGGTTGTCGGCGGCGGCTCTTGCCGATGAGTCGTCACCGGCATCACCCCTGGCCACCAATCCCTTATTCGCTTCTTCCCACGCTATTTGGTCTACTTGCAATTCGTTCTGGGTTTTCCTGGGTTTCTACGAATTAACGATAACCCAAAACCCACGAATTCAAGTTGACCACCATAACGCCTTCGATTACAAAAATTAATTCTCCTACTACAAGAAAAAATCCTACTACAGATTTGATCTAATCCTACACGGCTTCCAGCACGTGGTTATACTATTACAAACATTCATAATAAAATTAAATCTGGACATGTCCCGGAGTTTAATTAAAACCCATACAAACGTAACCATAATAGTCGGGATTTCTTAACCACCTACAAATAAAACCATGTAATAAATCAAAAAAGCACAAAACCCAAAACCAGGCACTGATACCAATCAAAAGATTATCTGCCCGGGCCTAGCCAGAAACTCACTTTTGTACTATGCATTCCAGAATCGGAATCTCTGTCCAGGCCTAGACGCTAGGAAAATTGCTATTCCAATCCTTTTGAAAAGATATTGCGCAGGATCTGGGTTTGCACTTATTCGATTTACAACGCAACAAAATTTTTTAATTAAGCGGAAACATAAGAATTACCTATTGAAGCGTACACTCAGGTGATTCTCTTGTATGCCTCAAGACTTTGCTTGTCTGTTGTGTGGGCAGCAATCTAACCAGCAATTTGATCAGTTAATCACCACAATCCACTTGCCAGAAAATTCCAGCACAAACGCACCTGGCACGTACAATTAACATACCGCCCAGAGAGAGAAAGCTTCGCGTGTTGCTGCCAAAACTTGGGAATTTCGGCTACTATAGAAGCTAGGAAAATCCAAAAATTTTAGAGAGGATTTTCTCTCTCTAGGATTTTCTCTCTCTAAGTTTTCTTGTCTTGAAAACTTATGAATTGTATATTGTGGAATAGCTAATCCCTTGTATATATAGAGTTACAAGAGAGACCCCAAGTTGGTTTAGTATTGGTCTTCCTAATGGGTTTAGGTAATTAATTAGTTTCCAAATCCAATTAGGTAACCAATCTGATAGGATAAATCAAATCCTACTAGATTTCCTAATCTCTAAGATTTCCTAATTCTAATTGAACCTTAAGACTTAATTAATTAATTAAATAATTCCACTTTGTTAATTACTCAATTAACCCATAGGAATAATTAATCAATTAATTAATTATACCTATTCAATTAACCCATTACAAAATTAATCGTACCACTAACGGATTAATTTTGGCACTACCACCCTACACCAGAATTGCTTTCGGAATAACTTAATTAATTTATATTCATAATCTCCTCACATCAAAGATATAGTGCTCGTTAATTTATTAATTTATTGATAAATTAATTAATTAACTTCTTTAATTCCGAGACAAGTACCACTCGACCTTTTTACTATATCGGACATAAGTCCACCAGCCGGGTTTAGTACAATAAACATTACGAGCTCATCTCGGGAGCACCATCACCCCGGACGCACCGGTACATGATTTCTTTTCGACAAGCAGCAGCACACCAAGCAACTAAACACTCGCACCCAACCTACCGAGACTATTGGCCACAATTGACCTCACCTATTGGCAGATCAAAGTACACTATATTTAATCCTCATGCCCGCTCGAGTCTAGGGATTAAGAGATAGAATACCAAGAACTATTTGTCTATTAAATCAGTACAAGGAAATCATTCCTATTGGTCAAGTTCAATACTCCCTTGGCATATCTATATGATTCAATCAGTTTAGACAAACCAATTATCTGAATCACATAATAACCTAAACCGACAGTTTATCCAAAGTTGTCTCGGTTACGAACTTCCTTTATATATTATGTCTTTTAACCAATGATGAGATCTACTATGTCATACAAGACACCTCATCATCTAACTACATAATATAAATGGACTAATAATGCACAACTATATTTAACCAAAACAATCGATATATTAACTGGGAAAAAGTACAACATAAGCATAGCTTATGTATTCAACTCCAACAGTTGGTTCGTTACCCACACAACATACGAGCTGGTCTTGAGTCATACAATCGATCACCTAAGTACACGCTTCAAGAGGTAATTCTTAAACTTCT
Organism: Knoxia roxburghii; assembly: GCA_030378225.1. NCBI lineage: Eukaryota > Viridiplantae > Streptophyta > Magnoliopsida > Gentianales > Rubiaceae > Knoxia > Knoxia roxburghii. The sequence continues at coordinate 32,742,586 of CM059420.1, read as the reverse complement.
ATTTTAATTAAGAATTTTATTGTTGTGTGACAAATCGAATAAGTAGAAGCTAAGATCCTTCGCAATAGTATTTTAAGCAAGGGTTAGAATAGTAATTGGCTAGTGCTTAGGCCTGGTCAAGAGTTTAAAATTCTGGAATGCAATGCACAAAAGTAAATTTTTGACCAAGCCCGGGCATATAATCTTTCATGTGGGATATGCGCAATGCAAGGACACACCTCAGATAAGTGTCCAGCTATACAAGAAGGTGCACATGCCAATGCTGTGGGTGGATTCCCCAGCCAAACCCAAAGGAGGTATGATCCATACGCTAATACTTACAATCCAGGATGGAGGGATCACCCCAATTTCATTTACGAGCAGCCAGGTTTCTAACAACAACAACAACCTCCTATGAGGATTCAAGAACCTACACAACCAGGTACATAAGGTATGTCTATGGAAGATATTATTAGAAGTTTAACAACTACTGTGCAGAGAATTGTTTAGAGGGAACAAACACGTGACCAACAATCACAAGCAGCAATAAAAAGTTTTGAGAAACAGGTCTCTCAATTAGCCACCCAGATGCACCAGAGGGAGAAAACAAGCAGGATGCTCCCTTCTCAGCCAGAAATTAGTTCAGTGGAGAATGTCAGTGTAATGACTTTAAGAAGTGGGAAAGATTTGCAAGAACCCCAAAGTCAGACTCTAGAAGTCCAAGGATCTTCAAATAAATCTAATAAAGAACGGGAATATGAAAAAAATGAAAGAAAATGAGGTAAGTCTTGAGCCTACTAAAATTAAATTTGAATCTGTAATACCACCACCTTTTCCTGGCAGGTTAGCATAACCAGAAAAAGAGTACAGTGATCAAGAGGTTTTGGAAGTATTTCGCAAACTGGCCATCAACATTCCGTTGATAAATGCAATTGGTCAAATTCTGAAATATGCCAAATTTTTGAAATCACTCCTGACCAAGAAGAAGAGACCTGAAGGCAAAGTGTTTGTGAACGAGAACGTCTCTTCGGTAATTCAACGGAAGCTACCTCAAAAATGCGCTGATCCAGGTATATTTTCTATTTCTTGTTTCATTGAATCTCAAGTAATAAAAACTGCTATGCTAGATTTAGGAGTATCTATCAATGTCATGTCATTATCCCTTTTTAATAAGCTAAAAATTGGAGCTCTTGAGGATCATAGTCCAATTGGCTAATAGGTCAATGATTTATCCTGAAGGGGTAGTGAAGGATGTTCTGGTTAAATGTGGTACATTGATATTTTCATCTGATTTTTACATCCTTGACATGAATGATGAACATGTTCCTAACTCTAATATTCTCTTTTTAGGTAGAACATTCATGAAAACGGCTAAAATAAAGATTGATGTTGATTCGGTTACTTTTACTTTTGAAGTTGATGGTGAGAAAGTTAAATTCAATATGTATAAGGCTATGAAACACCCCGGAGTTCTGAAATTTTTTTTGAAGTTAACCTAGTCAATACCATTGTGCAAGAGGATATACAAAATAAGTTGATGCTTGATGAGTTAGATTGTGTGTTACAGCATTGCATACAGGAAAAAGGATACCCACAAAGAATTGAGCGAAGGCATTATTGAAGCAATAACGACACTTCATGCAAGTTTTGAACTGTGAACCAGGTTTGCTAGTTAATGTTTAGGATTTCCTATTAACACTGATAAGATTCTACCTTCTTTAGTACGGACACCTAAATTGGAGTTGAATTTGTTACCCAATCGTCACAAATATCTTCTGTTAGAGCCTGAATCAAAACCGGCAAGAGATGATACTTCCCTCATGCTTTTATTGACCTACTGTTGGAATATTTAACAGTTAAAAAATTCAACATGAATGCTAAATAAGTGGGGTAAGAAAGAAAGTTACAACTGCAAGAGTTGGAAGAAATGCGAGCTGTCCATGGAGATAACTAAAATCATTCAGGATAAGCTTCAATGTATGAAAGAGTGTGTGGTTGGGCAGAAGGTATCTCTTTTCGATTCCAACTTGAAATTCTTGCCAGATAAGTTGAAATTGAGATGGCATGAACCTTATGTTGTGGTAAACATATCTCATTATGGCATGTTTGAAATTCAATGTTTAAAATCAGGAAAAATATTTCGTTTTAATGGTCATCGACTTAAACCATTTCTTGAGAATTTTAACATAGCCTCTGTTGATGAGATTCAACTACTTCAACCAATTTATGTGGATTGATTAGAAGTAGGACTGTGTCTAGCCAAAGACATTAAAGAAAGACGCTTGTTGGAGGGCAACCCAATTTTCATGTTTTATAATTGTTTTGATTTAATTGCTTTTTGAGGGTGGATTTGGCAGGTGTTAGTGAGCAAGATTTAAATTAATTGCAGAAGTGAAGTTCTCTTGTGACATGCCCATGTCAAATTAATTCGATTATTTGGGATGGCTGGACAGTAGAGGAAGTTGCTTGGGACATGCCCATGTCAAAATTACTTCGCGTGACGACAAAAGCTGGACATAAGAGAAACTTGCCCCCGACATGCCTATGTCGAATTAAGTCGATTATTTGGGAGAGCTGGACATTAGACAAAGTTGCTCACGACATACCCATGTCACAATAAATAAAAAATAAAATTAAAAAAAAATGATCCTTGTTTTTCCTTCTCTTCTATTTTTTTTTTTTTTTTTACTTAGGGTTTCTTCTCATTTTCTTCTTTAGTTAATCGAGCCGCCAAGCAAAATTGTTTTTGCTCTTACCATCCGTAAGCCTCGTCTTACCCACCTACCAACCACCGCCGGCCACTACCCATTCGAACCGTCAGCAAAGTCGGCGACCAGCAGAGGAACGACATCATTCGCAAGCCGCGACCGACCACCAGCTAACGGCAGTTCTCACGCAAGTCGTTCTCAAGCAGCGATTCGCAACTCCCATGATCCCGATTCTCGATTCCACCAGTGACAGACCAAGACTTTCAAGCTTGCGAGTGGATGTCATGCTATGTTGTGAATTTGAGTGATTATATGTCCCTTAAACCCTTTTGAGTGCATGAGAGATTACTTGAGAGGTGAATGTCACTCTTGCTGGTTATTTGAGTTTGGGGAGTTATAAGGAGTTTGGTATAGTTATTACAAATGCATGGTATTATGAAAAGTTTTCTATGTATATTAAAAGTCTTGTTTAGTTTTATATTGCATATTGAGGATCTGTGTGTTTGTTTGTTTGTTTCTTTTTCTCGATGAGTTTTAAGTCATGCTTAAGAACAAATATTGTTTGAGTGTGAGAGATTTGATAAGCCTGAATTTAACATGGAGACTTCTACTTTGTTATAAGTATGACTTTTCATCGAGACTTTTTGCATAAATTTGGGAAGCAATTGGTATGCTATGTCAAGGTGGAATGTGATGTCAAAGTGACTGTTGTCGAATTGATAGAGATAAGATGTTACGATGTACCCCTGACATCTTGTCTCTATCAATTCCGCAATCAGTCTTTATCTTTCTTCTTTTGGTTTATATAAGTTTTTTTTTTTGACATTCTCATGAACAACTGTGAAACAAAAAGTAGTCGTGAATAAGTTGTGCAGTAGTATCCTGAAGCATCTTTGTTGAAAAGGTCAGTATGCATTTGAATAGCTTCATGCTTTCTGTAAGCAACTGTTGAGTGGAAATCTATCCATGGTGGCTTTGTCATCAGGGTTTCTGGAGAGTGTCTAACTCTATCTCGGCCTTCACCCTCGAGATATTCTGGCCCGTGGCAGCAGCTGAGAAAGCATAGATGACAGGAACATTCATTTCCTGCCCAACTTCAGCTACCCAATGGGTAATCAAATCAGTTGTAATGCAGTCAATTATGTCTCTCCTAGAAGTTGGTTGGCTACCTCTCATTTTGTTCTAGAGTTTTTTTTTTGTCGGGCATTGATGGCACGCGGGAAGAGCTGGTGCAGTTGCAGCAGGGTTTGAAAAAGGAATTGATCGTGATTTTGAACGGCGGGATGGTGGCAGTGGCGGTGGCTGTGGTGGTGGCAGGCAAGGCAGTGATGGTGATGGCGGGACGGTGGTGACGAGAGAGGTGTCGGCGGTGGCAGCAATGGTAGGGGTGATGGCAGCGGAAGGCGTCGCCGGAGAGGGCGTTGTGGGTCAGCAAGTGTTCAAACAAGGAAGTTGCATAGTCGGACAAAATTGTAGGATTCAGAACAGGGTGCATTTTCACTCTTCCTCCTCGCGTGTCTCGCCGGAAAACAGAACTCAAGTAAGCAAGCGATTTGCCTCATTCCTCTCAACCTTAGCCTGGGAAAGGCTATGCTCTACCATTGAGCTTCTTCCGCGTGTGGAACTTTCATATCTCTTATGTACAACTCGAAAGGGAGTGAGTGGCCTTCTCGTCTGCTTTCCTGCCCAACTTCAGCTACCGAATGGGTAGTCAAATCAGCTGTAATCCAATCATGGGATTGATCTGCAATGTAAGCTTTAAAGGGATTCTTTAGGCTGTCATGTGCTACCTTCAAATACTGGATTTTCTCATAGGGGAGTTGTACTGTGGCCTCAGCATCTCCAGGCAAGTGAGAGTAATCCATGGCTGGAAGTGGAAGTGCAACCAAATCCACCAAGTCTTGAACATCAAGGGGGGATTCCAGGAAGGAGTCTGGGGATGTTTCTTGGGGTGGAAACAAGTGAGGCATGAACTCCTGATGTAGCCAGGCAATTGAGAGCTGGAAAGTGGCATAATGTTGCCAAATGCTGCCCATGGAACCAATACTACATGGATTTGGTCTCCTTTCTTCATTATTTTCTTCATTATTGAGTGTTCTTTTTGATTTTGTCCTAGAAGCAAACTGTATATGCAACATAAGAGTTAGAAATAGTAAGGGAGTGGTTGGATGGGAATCTTGAAATATATAAAACTCAGCCCATTTTTTCATTGAGAATTATTCAATTACAGCATGGACTTTTCCTTTAGTTGGAGGTGGTTTGAGGGAATCTTACAGCGAGCCAGCAACAAAGTTTGTTTATCGATAAATATATTTAACTAAACTTCCCGTCAATTTTATCCCTATACACTTTTAGACTTCTTATTTCTTCATACAAGTAAAATAAAACTAAAAATGATTTTTTAAAGAAAATAAAAAATTAATTTCTGAAAATTAAAAAAAAAAGGGGATTAAATTTTTAAGGATAGTGGTAAAAAATGATTGAAAAAAGTGAAAAAATTTGTAGAAAATGAAGGAGTTGGAAGATAAAGTATATAAATAAATCAGTATTTGATAATAAATTAATAAGAAAATATTTTATTAACATTAATTGAATTAAATAATGAAATATTAAATAATAATCAGTAATTTTTTTTTTTTTAATGCTTCTCTTTGTTTCTATCATTGTTTCTATCATTGAAGATTTGCTCTTTCTTGTCGTTGGTATTTTCGAGTTCAGAGTGGAACTAGTGCTTTGCTATTACCTCTTTGGCAGAAATAGCTTGTAAATTAGACTTTCTTTTCTTATCTTCCTAGAATCAAGTGAATCGAATGTTACGGTTATCTGATGAAGACACTAAGACTGTGAGGGACTTTCAAGAGATCCATAGGATGGCCAAAGAGAAGGGTTATGGGAGAGTTTTCCGATCTCCAACTTTGTTTGAGGACATGATCAAGTGTGTTGTCCTCTGCAATAGCCAGTGAGTAGTTATTCCTTGTCTTACCTAGTTACCCTACCTTAGGCATTTGTTTCCTATAATAAGCATTACTGTGGCATTAAGGGGTCACTTTAATGTGTAGAGGTAATCATTTTCTCCTCAACTTTGTCATGAATTAAAAGAGTTGGTGGCTGTTTGAAATTGTGGGAAGATTCAAATGATTCACATAGAATAATGGTCAATCAAACCTTCAACAAGTGTTAGGATGGTACGTAGTTGTATCAATCTTGCCTGAGTAGCATGAGACAAGCTTCTTAAGCTGGTTTTGCCTGCTAGCCTGAGATTTTTTGTAGTTTCTTGCAACTTAGAAAATGATGTACTCCACATGTTGTTCCTTCAATAATCAAATGCTTTTCAATATGATCCCTTCATAGGTGGTCTAGGTCTCTATGTATGGCTAGAGTTCTGTGGGAACTTCAGTGCGGAGGATGAGGAAAGCAAGACAGGTTTTCTGCAATTGGATACAATACCGGCTTTTTAAACTTCATTTCGAGAAAGTAATATTAGATTTTATGCTTCTATGCTTTCCACTGCTCAAGTGCGAATGAACCTTATAGCCAACATGGCATTGGAAATTTTCCAAGCCCGAAGGAATTAACAAGTTTTGATGTTTCTGTTCTAGAAAAGCGGTGCAATCTTGGTTATCGAGCAAGTCGCATATCGACACTTGCCCAGCTTGTAGAAGCAGGTGACATTCAGCTGAGAGAACTTGAAGAAGCTTGCGGCAAACCAACCTTATGCAACTACAATAAGTTAACTGAGCAGGTAAGAAAAATAGATGGATTTGGTCCTTTTACATGTGCAAATGTGCTCATGTGTCATTCCCTCAGATTCCGACAGAATAAGGCATCTGAAACAGGTTCTTCTCCTTTTTCTTATGTGTTCATCCTTTCCTATCTCCTACACCTTAACAGCCCTGAATTTTGCATGAAACTGAACGACACAGGTAAATGCCAGACACACTAATCCTAGAACAATGCATGCGGATCTTGACATAATTTTTGGACAGTATGCACCTTTTCAGTTCTTGGCATACTGGTAAGTGCAAGTAATGTTCATTTCCTTGTCCAAGGCTTTTGTTTTTAGAATCTTTAGGTTTTGATGCTTGTCCAGGACACAAGTATGGCAGTTTTATGAGGAATGGTTTGGGAACTTGAGTGAAATGGCTCCAACAAACTATAACCTTATTACTGCAGCCAATATGAAACCAGCAAAGAAAGCTCAGAGAGAAGATGACTAAAGCATCCGAGCCAGAGAAACAACTTCATTCAAGTTCAAGTCAAGGGAAAAATATGTTGTAGTTTAATGTTAACTCTGCCCACGTTGGCTTACACTACTTAAATTATCAGGTAATCTTAAGTGTACCAGGTAATCTTTTTTCCCCCCAGCGAGAATATGAACATTATAGTGTCAAATTCTAGTCTTTCATCTCTGCTGAATAACCCAGGGAAGCCTGCTCGAATGAGCTTTTGTTTGTAGATTTTACTTAGTTTTCTAGTCTAAGTTTAGCTCCTCTTGATTCCCTGTTAGCAGCTAAAGGGTTTAGTAATTTACGTATAATTTATTGTTTTGGTGGGAAAGGTATCATGGGATCAACCAGAAAAAGTGAAGGCAGTAAAATCTTTTTGTTGGGTTCGCTATTTTTTGGTTAAACTTTTCGTTGGTTTCCGTACTGTATCTGCTCAACATTTTCGGATTTTCCTCTCATCGAATCCCTACTCTGTTGAAAGAATTGCAAAGATTATAGGAAACGAAAGAATCTCAACTTCCACCAGAGGGTTGAAAATCTAAATGTAACAGATATACCTGAATACTAGGAATTCTACACAGATTTGTGCTTATCATCATGTCAATATATACACAAGTTACACACTAATAAATATAAAAATGCATGATATTATATATTTAAAACGCAAAATATAATATATTAATCCCCAAAATATTAAAATTAAGACAAGGGGGTAAAACTTACTTTAAAATTAGAATTAGGACTTAAATATTTTGATTGGGGGATTGATTAATTGTTGTGGGCTCCAAATTTTTGTGGATTGGGATGCAAATATTTAGGGGAGGACCGGGGAGGGTTTTGAGTTTAAAACAAAGGGGTTTGTGAAGGAATTATCTGCCCGAATCCGGTAAAAAATCTCACTTTCGTGCAATGCATTTCAAAATCGGAGATTCTCAACCAAACCTGAACACTCACGTAATATGATTCAAATCCTTTTGAAATATCACATGAGCACCGAATCTTAGTTCTACTCTATTCGATTTATCACGCATTTAAAATAATTCTAATTAAAGCGGAAAAAAAGAATTGACCTTTGAAGCGTGTCCCTTAAATAATTGCTTGTATGACTCTTAGACGAGATTTGTACGTTGTGTGGGCAACAATCCAACGAACCAATTGATCAGCAATTACACACTATACTCGCCAAAATAACCAGCTGATGCCGCCGGAAGAACCGATCCGCCACCACTGCCGCTGTGCATGTCTACATGCGTCGCCACTCGGAGAAAGTTCCCGCTACCACCGACTTCACGCGCCGCCGCATGGATGTACAAGGACAGCTGTCGATCGGTTTTGTGCACGCGAGGTTCGAGGAGAAAATAAACAAGACTTCTTTTCTTATTTTTTTCTCTCTATCTTTTTCTTTCTAAGTTCAAGAATTATGAAACTTGAATTGTCTTGTTATTGCTAATGTCTTTTCTATTCATAGAGCTACAAGGGAGACTTTAAGTGGGTTTAGATTTACTATTTTCCTGATCTCAATTAGTTACCTGAAAGATTATCTGCTCGGGCCTAGCTAGAAACTCACTTTCGTGCTATGCATTCCAGAATCGGAATCTCTAGTCAGGCCTAGACGCTAGCACAATCGCTATTCTAATCCTTGCTTGAAATAACATTGCACAGGATCTTGGTATGTATTTATTCGATTTATCACGCAATAAATAAATTCTTAATTAAAAGCGAAAATATAAGAATTACCTATTGAAGTATTTATTTAGGTGATTCTCTTGTATGCCTCAAGACTTTGTTCGTATGTTGTGTGGGCAACAATCCAACGAATAATTGATCAGCTAATCACCACAATCCACTTGCCGAAAAAAATTCTGTAGCTCGTCGCCGCCTGAATTTCAACCGCTGTCGCCGCCGGATTTCTCCTGCCACCTCCGCCTACAGGAATTAACCACCGACTGCCGCCTGGGACAACAACCGGCCGCCTGAGATTATGCTAGAGAAAAAAAATTTCTCTCTCTAGGATTTTCTCTCTCTAAGTTTTCTTGTCTTGAAAACTTATTAATTGTATGTTTTGAATAGCTAATCCCTTTTCTATATATAGAGTTACAAGAAAGACCCCAAGTTGGTTTAGGATTGGCCTTCGTACTGGGTTTCTGTTTCCTTCAATCCTGTTCCTGAACTGATACACATCCAACTTATACAGGAATTCACTTATTCCAATCCAGTTCCTAGTATGATTCACAACCAACTGATACATAGATTCACTTATCCCCAATCCAGTTCCTGGTATGATTCACAACCAACTGACACAATGATTAATTAATTACTTAATTAATTAAATCTACCTTTGTCAATAACCCATTACATAATTAATCGTACCACTAACGGATTAATTATTGAACTACCATCGTACACCAGAATTGCTTCCGGAACAACTTAATTAATTTATTCTTAATCTCCCCACATCAAAGATATAGTGCTCGTTAATTTATTAATTTGTTGATAAATTATTTAATTAACTTCTTTAATTCCGAGACTAGTACCACTTGACCTTTTTACTATACCGGACATAAGTCCACCAGCCGGGTTTAGTATAATAAACATTACGAGCTCATCTTGGGAGCACCATCACCCCGGACGCGCCAGTACATGGTTTCCTTTCAACAAGCAGCAGCACACCAAGTAACTAAATACGCGCACCCAATCTACCGAGACTATTGGCCACAATTGACCTCACCCATTGGCAGATCAAAGTACACTATATCTAATCCTCATGCCCGCTCGAGTCTAGGGATTAAAAGATAGAATACTAAGAACGATTTGTCTATTAAATCAGTACAAGACAAATCATTCTAAATGGTAAAGTTCAATACGCCTCGGGCATATCTCTATGATTCAATTAGTTTAGACAAACCAATTATCCGAATCACATAATAACATAAACCGGCAGTTTATCTAAAGTTGTCTCGGTTACGAACCTCATTTATATATTATGTCTTTCAACCAATGATGAGATCTACTGTGTCATACAAGACACCTCATCATCTAACTACATAATATAAATGGACAAATAATGCACAACAAAATATAACCAAAACATAAATCGATATATTAACTAGGAAAATGTACAATACAAGCATAGCTTATGTATTCAACTCCAATATTACCAAATCCAATTTGTTTCCAAATCCAATTAGTTACCAAATCTAATTAGATTTCCTAATCCAATTAGATTTCCTAATTCTTGGATTCCTAATTCCAATTGAACTTTAAGACTTAATTAATTAATTAATTAATTCAACTTTGTCAATTTACTAATTGACACGTAGGATTAATTAATTATACTTTATCAATTAACTCAGCACATAATTAATTGTACCACTAACGGATTAATTATGGAGTCACTACTCAAACCGAAATTGCTTTCGGAACCACTAATTAATTAATTTTTTATTCTCCCCACGTCAAAGATATAGTGCTCGTCAATTTATTAATTTATTGATAAATTAATTCATCAACTTCTTATTGTCCAAGACTAATACCACCTGACTTTATTCCTAAACCGGACATAAAGTCCACTGGCTAGACTTAGTATAATAAATATTTCAAGTTCATCTCGAGAGCACCATCACCTCGGATGCACCGGTACGTGGTTTCCTTCGACTCGCTATGACACACCAAGCAACTAAACATACACAGCCAACCTATCGAGACTACAGGCCTTAAGCGACCTCACTCTTGGCAAATCAAACAACACAATGCTCAATCCTCGTGCTCATTCTCATCTAGGAATTGGAGATAGAATACAAGGTTTGAATTAACTACTAATAAACAGTACAAGTTAATTTAATCCTAAACGGTCACGCTCAATATGCCCCCGGGCATAGCTATATGATGAAAGATTATCTGCCCGAGCCCGGTCAAAAATTTACTTTCGTGCATTGCATTCCAGAATCGAAACTATTGACCAGGCCTAAACTCTAGCGCAATTACTATTCAACCCTTGCTTGAAATACCATTGCGCCGAATCTTAACTTCTACTTATTTGATTTTTTTGAAAGATTATCTGCCCTGTTCTAGCCAGAAACTCACTTTCGTGCTACGCATTCCAGAATCGGAATCTCTGGCCAAGCCTAGATGCTAACACAATCTCTATTCCAACCTTTTCTTGAAATAACATTGCACAGGATCTTGGTATGTACTTCTTCGATGCATCACGCAACAAATAAATTCTTAATTAAAAACGAAAACATAAGAATTACCTATTAAAGCGTAAACTCAAGTGATCTCTTGTATGCCTGAAGACTTTGTTCATATGTTGTGTGGGCAACAATCCTACGAACAATTGATCAGCTAATCACCACAATCCACCTTCCAGAAAAATTCCAGCACCGCTGCACCTGGCGCGTACAAACCACGCACCACCTGGAGAGAGAGAAAGCTACACGTCGCCGCCAAAATTTAGAAGAAATTTTGGCAGCCTTTAAGCTTAGGGAAATCCGAATTTAGTGAGAGAAATTTTCTCTCTCTAAGTTTTCTTGCCTTGAAAACTTATGAATTGTATCTTGTGTAATAGCTAACTCCTTGTCTATATATGGAGTTACAAGAGAGACCCCAAGTTAGTTTAGGATTGGCTTTCCTACTGGGTTTCTGTTTCCTTCAATCCTATTCCTGGACTGATACACATCCAACTGACACAGGGATTCACTTATCCCAATCCAGTTCCTGGTATGATTCACAACCAACTGATACAGAGATTCACTTATCCCCAATCCAGTTCCTGGTATGATTCACAACCAACTGACACAAGAATTAATTAATTACTTAACTAATTAAATCTACATTTGTCAATAACCTAAAACATAATTAATCGTACCACTAACGGATTAATTATGGTAATACCATCCTACACCAGAATTGCTTCCGGAACAACTTAATTATTTTATTCTTAATCTCCCCACATCAAAGATATAGTGCTCGTTAATTTATTAATTTACTGATAAATTAATTAATTAACTTCTTTAATTCTGAGACTAGTACCACTCGACCTTTTTACTATACCGGACATAAGTCTACCAGCTGGATTTAGTATAGTAAACATAACGAGCTCATCTCGGGGGCACCATCACCTCAGAGGCACCGGTACATGGTTTCCTTTCGACAAGCAGAAACACACCAAGTAACTAAACACGTGCACCCAATCTATCAAGACTATTGTCCACAATTGACCTCACCCATTGGCAGATCAAAGTACACTATGTCTAATCCTCATGCCCGCTCAAGTCTAGGGATTAAGAGATAGAATACTAAGAACGATTTGTCTATTAAATCAGTACAAGACAAATCATTCTAAATGGTCAAGTTCAATACGTCCCGGGCATATCTTTATGACTCAATTAGTTTAGACAAACCAATTATCCGAATCACATAATAACCTAAACCAACAGTTTGTCGAAAGCTGTCTCGGTTACGAACCTCATTTATATATTATGTTTCTCAACCAATGATGAGATCTACTGTGTCACACAAGACACCTCATCATCTAACTACATAATATAAATGGTCAAATAATGCACAACATAATATAACCAAAACATAAATCGATATATTAACTGGGAAAATGTACAATACAAGTATAGCTTATGTATTCAACTCCAATATTTTCACGCAACAATAAATCCTTAATTAAAGCGGAAGTTTAAGAATTACCTCTTAAAGCATGTACTTAGGTGATCGCTTCTTTGGCTCTATAACCTTTTGCAATAAATGGTCTCTTGGTCATTTTACCTTCCAAGCAAGATTCGCGGGTTGAGTAGCTATCAATCTGTAATGAAATTAAAGGTCCATCATTGACTTACCTCTGAATCCTACTAAGGTTTGTATGACTTAGTCTATGATGTCAAAGATAGGTTTGATTCGTTTCAGAAGTTTTTTTTTCCTTTTTTTTTGGTTAAATGATGTGCCATTTGTCTCTGTGTTTTGCGCAACTGGAGAGTTTGATTTTATCAAAAACAAATTATCTACTAATGAACCAGAACAAATAAGTTTATTATCTTTTCAAACAATAACATATCTATCAGAAAAAATAAACTTATAACCATCCATTAAGAGTTTAGAAACTGAAATCAAGTTCTTTCTAAAACTCGGTACATAAAGACAATTATTTAAATCTAGTCTACTATTTTCAAAAATAATGCTGACTACTCCCACTGCCTCTACTGACACTCTTGTAGTGTCGCCCAAGTAAACTTCAAGCTCGCTATCTCTAAGCTTCCGAGTTAACTGGAACCCCTGCAAAGAATTACAAACATGGTCAGTGGCACCTGAATCCATACACCAAGTATCTGTGGGAATCGTCGCTAAACATGTCTCAGTAATGAAGGCACAAACTGTTGTACCTTTGAGCTTTGGACAATATGATTTCCAATGTCCCATCTTCTCGCACTTGAATCATTTGCCTTTATGCTTCTTCTTATTTGCGATGACAATCTTAGGCGCATGATTATTAGCCTTCTTGTTGGTCTTCTTTTTCTTTTTCTTCTTACCTTTAGGTGCAGAAGAGGAATTTGAAGCCTTGACTGTGACTAAAGCTTGCTTCTTTTCTTGAAAGATGCCTTCAGCCGACACCAATGCTGTTAGAGCTCGGGAAGAGTATAAACTCTTTGATTCATATTGTAGTTAACTCGGAACTGCTCAAAAGTGTGAGGTAAACTCTGGAGAATGATATCAATCTGATTCTCATGATCAATCTCACCACCTAATACCTCTATCTCATTTATGTTACTAATCATGTAAAGCACATGATCTCTACTGAGGTGCCATAAGCCATTTTGGTGTTCATAATCTTCCTCATGGCTGCCTGCTTTGCTGTCCTGCCTTGATGACCAAACATCTCTCTTAGGTGAGCTATAATATTAAAGGCAGAGATTATAGGATGAAGCTGATGTTGCAGAACATTCGACACAGAAGCCATAATGTAACACTGCGTCATCTCATCAGCCTTCTCCCACCTTCGATAGGCTTCCCTATCTTCTTGAGGCGTTTCATCAGTAAGCACATCTGGACATACTTCAATGAGCACGAACTTATACTGCTCAGCCTTAGCACAATGTCCTTGTTTCGACTCCAATCGACATAACTTGGACCAGTTAATTTGTTGTCTTTCAATATTGTAGCTAACGGATTAAAAGCCATATCAAAAACTGTAAATAAATAAACAAACAATGTTTCAGTAAATAATGCAAGATTTCAAAAATCAATCATTGACATCTCTCAAAACAATAATTAAATCCACCAACATCTTATTCACCGGGTTTTGTGCAAGTCACGATAGTGTGAACATTTACACTAGCCCACATTCGTTTGAGAAGAACTAAGTTCATTAACTGCACCATCTGACCAAACGATCTATTGATCAATGTAGCTAATATTCAGTGCTTCGTACAAATAAGCAGTGTAACCTAGATGGGAGGAATACTACAAATCATACACTAAGTGTATGTTATTACGTGACTTCTAAGTTTGTTACCAAGGATAGTGTGCCTCAGATGGAGAGGGTTTCACATTTCTCCAATTTAACTTACTCTAGTCATCTTACTTAGAAATTCAAACTAGTGATCTTATGGTAAAATTCATCCGATATGGAGGAAGGCTCTAATGCCAACGCATAAGTCTACACACATCACATATGAACTCGTAATGGAGGCTATGGGATTATTACCCGCTCCCACTTAGATTTCTAAATTTTTTTCGATTTTGACATGCAATTAACTAATCCTAAGTTATATGCAAAATAAAACCAACATGCTTTAAATCATGACTAGAGTAAGACGAACCTTGCAGATACATTCACAAAGATAGTCATTTTCTATATCTGATAATCTAAATGAACAGCTATGGCCAAGAGTATCCGGATCAACTTAAGCATAGTCATAGGGGAGAAAGCTTCCTCATAATCGATTCCCTCTTTCTGAGAATATCTTTTAGCCACAAGCCTAGCTTTAAAGGTTTCAACCTTTTGGTCAGGTCCTCTCTTGCGTTGGTAGACCCACGTGCATCCGATATGTTTAAAACCATTAGGCAGGTTCACAAGCTCCTAGACTTGATTGGAGTCAATTGACCCCATATCTAATTTCATTGCCTTTTTCTATGATTCTGCATCTTTATCTCGGAGAGTCTCATTGTAGTTCACCGAGTCTGGTTCATGCGCGTCTGGGACAAAATCAAAGGATTCTCCAAGCCCACGTACCTCTCGGGTTGTTTCACAACCCTCCCACTACGACGAGACACCACCTGTGTAAGTGCATCATCTATGACATCTTGTTCAGTATTCTGTGGTGTATCTACTTGTACTGATGCAATAGGAGCAGTGGATTGTCCTTTAAGTTCTTCTAGTACGATTTTGCTACTAGGCTTGTGATCTAGAATATAGTCCTCTTCTAAAAATCTGGCGTTAGTACTTACTACCACCTTCTGATCTTTAGGACTATAGAATAAACCATCTTTCGTACCTTTGGGGTCTCCTACAAACAACATTACCTCTGTTCTTGCATCTAACTTACCCGCATCTGCCTTAAGCACACGTGCTGGACAACCCGAATTTTAAGGTGTCTGACACTGGGTTTTCGCCAGACCACAACTCCACAGGGGTTAAAAGCACGGATTTAGATGGTACAAGATTTAGAATATATGCAACCATTTTCTAAAACGAATTTGGCAAATCACTATAACTCATCATAGACTTAACCATTTCCATAAGAGTTCTATTTCTCCTTTTTGCTACACCATTCTGCTGGGGTGTGTTAGGTACAGATAACTGAGACTGAATACCTCCTTCCACCAGATAATTTCAAAAATGAGTGGACAAGTACTCACCACCATGATCTGATTGTAGTTCTTGATATTTTTACCATGATGCTTTTCCACATCTGCCCGATACTTTTTGAACTTTCCAAAGCACTAAAACTTGTAGCGCATCAAATAAATGTATCCGTACCTCGAGTATTCATCTGTGAATGTCACAAAATACTCGAAACCTCCTATGGCTTGAATAGATACTAGTCCACACAAGTCAAAATGAACCAGCTCTAACACTTCTTTGGCCCGATACCTCTTTGCCTTAAAAGGCCTCTTGGTCATCTTACCTTCTAAGCAAGATTCGTAGGTTGAATAGTTGTCAATCTCTAATGAACCCAAAGGTCCATCATTGACTAACCTCTGAATCCTACTAAGGCTTATATGACCTAGTCTCAGATGCCAAAGATAAGTTTGGTTCATTTCAGAAGGCTCTTTCCTCTTATTATGGTTTAATGATGTTTGATTTGCAGTTACATATCTAGTAGGAGAAGTTGGTTTTAGAATAAATAAATTATCTACTAATGAACTAGAACAAATGAGTTTCTTATTTCTTCTAATAAACAAAGAGTCATAAGAAAAAATAAACTCAAAACCATTCTTTAAAAATTTAGAAACTGAAACAAGGTACTTTCTAAAACTAGGAACATAAAGACAATTTTCTAAAACTAAGCTATTGTAATTCTCGAAATTGAACTTCACTTCTCCCACTACAACAACTGACACTCTTGTAGTGTCGCCCAAGTAGACATCTAGCTCGCCTTCTCTAAACTTTCGGGTTACTTGGAACACCTGCAAAGAATTACAAACATAGTCAGTGGTGCCTGAATCCCCACACCAAGTATCTGTGGGAATCACCGCTAAGCATGTTTCATTAACTAAGGCAAGATTAGTCGTACCTTTAAGCTTTGGGTAGTCCAATTTCCAATGTCACATCTTCCCGCATTTGAAGCACTTGTTTTTCAGCTTCGTCTTCTTTGCGATGTCAGGCTTAGGCGCATGATTGCCTATCTTCTTGGCTTCATTCTTCTTCTTTTCAGCCTTCGGCTTAGATGTAGATCCCGAAGCCTTGACAGTGACTAAAGCTTATTTTTTCTCTTAAAAAAGACCTTCAGCCGACACCAATGCTAGTAAGAGTTCAGCCAACATAAAATCTCTTTGGTTCATATTGTAGTTTAGCCGAAACTGCTCAAAGTTCTGAGGCAAGCTCTGGAGGATTATATCAGTTTGAGACTGACAGTCTATCTCATTGATGTTGCTAATCATTTCTAGCACGTGATCTCTCATAGGTGCGCCCTCTTTCATCTTAGTAGTCATGAGTTTCCTCATGGCCACTTGTCTAGCTTCCCGACCTTGATGTCCGAACATTTCTCTAAGATTCATTATCATGTCTGCGGCGATGACCATTGCCAGATGCTGATGTTGTAGAACATTCGACTTAGAAGCCAAAATGTAACACCGTGCCATCTCATCAGACTTCCTCCACCGGTTATATACCTCTCTTTTTTCATTTGTGGACTCGTCATTAGGTTCGGCTGGGCACGGTTCTGTGAGCACAAACTTGTGTTGCTTAGCCATAAAGACAACGTCTAAGTTGCGTTTCTAATTAGTGTAGTTTTGACCAGTTAGTTTGTTCTTTTCTAATATCACAGCTAACGGATTAAATGCCATATCAAAAACTATAAAAAATAAATAAACAGAGCATGTTTCAGTACATATGAAATTCGAACAAACATTGCAAAATTCCTCAAAACAATATTTAAATCCACCGATATCTCGTTCATCGGGATTCGCGCAAGTCAAGTTGGGAGGAATACCACAAATTGCCCACTAAGTGTTGTGCCATTACGTGACATCTAAGTTCGTTACCTAGAATAGTGCGCCTCAGTTAGAGAGGGTGTCGCTTTCTCCAATTTTAACTTACTATAGTCATCTTACTTAGAAATTCAATCTAGTGATCTTATGAGTTGGACTCATCCGTTATGGAGGAAATCCCTAATACCAACCCGTAATTCCACCCACATCACTTATGAATTTGTAATTGAGGCCATGGGAATATAAACAAACCCGCTCCCACTTAGATTCTTAAAATGAGAGTTTTTCCGATTTTAAAATGCAATTAACTAATCCTAAGTTATATGCAACATAAAAAAAAACATGATTTAATCATGCGTAAAATAAAACACAAAACTAAAACATGTAAACGATAATTAAAGCAATAAAAATGGGAAATAAATATGTAAACTAAAATTTCTGACTATTATGGTTTTAATTGCTTCCAGCTGTTGCCTTGTCTCGTGTCCCATCACGTCACTCATATGGATTGAGTTTGAATCTGGATCACAAAAAAATAACATGGGCCTCGCGCATACCCGGTTGGGCCGGGCGGCGCGCACTGGTCTGTGCACAGCGCTGTGCTGCGGACGCTGGCGCGCTCACTCTGCACAATTGTGGCGCAGCGCCAGCGCTACTGTGCCCATTTGCCGGCAACCTCTGTCGATGATTCCTTTGCCAGCCTCGCCTTCAGAGTCTTCCTTTCTGCTCTCACTACATTATTTGGTCTTCTTACAATTCACCTGGGTTTTTTTTTTTATTTTTTACATAATTCTTGGAATCACCCAAATCACGATGAACCAAAACCCACGAATTCAAGTTGCCCACAACAACGCCTTCGATTACATAAATTTCATAAATACAAGGCTTGATTTCTAGGAAAAATAAATCGACAATTGCGTAGAGAAAATCCTACTACAAACATAATCTAATACTACACAGCTTCTAGCACGTGGTTTTACTATTACAAGCATTCGTATAAAAAACTATTCGGACATGTCGCAGAGTTTAATTAAAACATACAAACACAACCATAATAGCCGGGATATCAAAAACCACCTATAATAAAACCATGTAATAAATCGAATAAAGCAAAATCAAAACCTTAGCTCTGATACCAATTTAAGGAATTATCTGCCCGGGCTCGGTCAAAAAATCTCACTTTCGTGCAATGCATTCCAGAATCGGATATTCTCAAACAAATCCGAACGCTCGCGTAATACGAATCAAACCATTTTGAAATATCACACGAGCACCGGATATTAGTTCTACTCTATTCGATTTATCACGCATTAAAAATAATTCTAATTAAAGCGGAAAGAAAAGAATTGACCTTTGGAGTGTGTCCCTTAAGTAATCGCTTGTATGACTCTTAGACGAGATTCGTAAGCTGTGTGGCCAATGATCCAACGAACCAATTAATCAGCAATTACACAATAACTCGCTGGAAAAACCAGTTGATGCTGCCGGAAAAACCAAACCGCCACACTGCCGCTGCGCGTATCCACACGCTCTGCCGCCCGGAGAAAGTTCCCGCTGCCACCGACTTCACACACCGCCGCCCGGATGTTCAAGGACAGCCACCAATTGGTTTCGTGTATGCGATGTTCAAGGAGAAAATAAACAAGACTT
This sequence comes from Knoxia roxburghii, assembly GCA_030378225.1. Classification (NCBI taxonomy): domain Eukaryota; kingdom Viridiplantae; phylum Streptophyta; class Magnoliopsida; order Gentianales; family Rubiaceae; genus Knoxia; species Knoxia roxburghii. Next base: position 32,723,364 of record CM059420.1, on the reverse strand, counting down.
GTTTTCTAACGTTCTCTCTAACTTTCTCTCTCTAAGTTCAAGAATTATGAAACTTAAATTGTCTTGTTATTCTTAATGCCTTGTCCATTTATAGAGGTACAAGGGAGACCTTAAGTGGGTTTGAGTTATGCCTTTCTTGTTGGGCTTTGGATTTACTAATTTCCAAATCTCAATTAGTTACCAAATCCAATTTGTTTCAAAATCCAATTAGTTACCAAATCTAATTAGATTGCCTAATTGTCGGATTTTCTAATTCCAATTGAACTTTAAGACTTAATTAATTAATTAATTACACTTTATCAATTTACCAATTGGCCTTAGGATTAATTAATTAATAATTAATTCTACTTTATTAATTAACCCAACACATAATTAATCGAAACACTAACGGATTAATTATGGAATCACTACTCAAACACAAATTACTTCCGGAACCACTAATTAATTAATTCTTTATTCCCCCACGTCAAAGATATAGTACTCGTCAATTTATTAATTTACTGATAAATTAATTCATCGACTTCTTATTATTTGAGACTAGTAACATTGACTTTATTACTATACCGGACATAAAGTCCACTAATCAGATTTAGTATAATAAACCTTTCAAGTTCATCTCGAGAGCACCATCACCCCGGACGCACCGGTACGTGGTTTCCTTCGACTCACAACGACACACCAAGCAACTAAACATGCGTAGCCAACCTACCGGGTGAAAGAATATTGCCATATAGGATCTGGGTTTGCACTTATTCGATTTACCACGCAACAAAAATTTCTAATTAAAGTGGAACCTTAGAAAGTTACCTTTGAAGCGTGCACCTGGTGATTCTCTTGTATACCTCAAAGACTATGACCTTTTGTTGTGTGGGCAACAATCTAGAAGTCAATTGATCAGCAACTCACCACAATCCACCTGCTGAAAAAAAATTTCAGCACCTTCGCACCTAGCACGTACTGCAAACGCACTGCACAGAGAGAGAAAAAGCAACACACGAGGCTTGCAAAACCAAGGCAAAATTTCGGCTAAGGTAAGAAAAATCAGCCGCCCCAATTGCTTAATAAAATTCGTTTAGGAGAGAAAATTTTCTCTCTCTAGAATTTTATCTCTCTAGATTCTTGAATTATGAATCTATTGAATTGTGATGTCTTGAATGGCTAATCCCTTGTCTATTTATAGAGTTACAAGAGAGACTCCAAGTTGCTTTAGGATTGGTCTTCCTAATGGGTTTAGGTAATGAATTCGTTTCCAAATCCAATTAGGCAAACCAATCTGATAGGATAAACCAAATCCTACTAGATTCCTAATCTCTAGAATTTTCTAATTCTAATTGAAACTTAAGACTTAATTAATTAATTAATTAATTCCACTTTGTTAATTACTTAATTAACCCTTAGGAATTAATTAAATAATTCCACTTTGTTAATTACTGAATTAACCCTTAGGAATAATTAACCAATTAATTAATTAAATCTACCTATTCAATTAACTCATTACAAAATTAATTGTACCACTAACGGATTAATTTTGGCACTACCATCCTACACCAGAATTGCTTCCGGAACAACTTAATTAAATTATATTCATTAATCTCCCACATCATCAAAGATATAGTGATCATTAATTAAAATTAATTTACTGATAAATTAATTAATTAACTTCTTTAATTTCGAGACTAGTACCACTCGACCTTTTTACTATACCGGACATAAGTCCACCGGTCGGATTTAGTATAATAAATATTTCGAGCTCATCTAGGGAGCACCATCACCCCGGACGCACCGGTACATGGTTTCCTTTTGACAAGCAGTAGCACACCAAGTTACTAAACACGCGCACCCAATCCACCGAGACTATTGGCCACATTTGACCTCACCCATTGGCAGATCAAAGTACACTCTGTCTAATCCTTATGCCCACTCGAGTCTAGGGATTTAGAGATAGAATACAAGGATCGATTTGTCTATTAAATCAGTACAAGACAAATCATTCCTAAAGGTCAAGTTCAATATGCCCCGGGCATATCTATATGATTCAATTAGTTTAGACAAACCAATTATCTGAATCACATAATAACCTAGACCGACAGTTTGTCCAAAACTGTCTCGGTTACGAACCTCATTTATATATTATGTCTTTCAACCAATGATGAGATCTACTGTGTCGCACCAGACACCTCATCATCTACTTACATAATATACATGAACAATTAATGCACAACAAGATATGACTGAAACACGAATCGATATATTAATCTGGGAAACTGTACAATACAAGCATAGCTTTTGTATTCTACTCCAACAATCTCCCACTAATACTTAAGCTGTGCTTTAAGTATACAACTACATACAATCCCTATACAATCTGCGGCTATCTATCTAGAAAAACTGCCAAGGGTCTCTTAAGCATCTGATCCCCATGCCCTTCACGTGAGCCTCAAAGACTCTTGAAGTCAATGTTTTCATGAATGGATCTGCAAGGTTATCCTCTGATGCTATCTTAGCCACGACCACGTCTACCCTCTTTACGATGTCTCGTATCAGGTGGTACGTGCGCTGTATATGTTTACTCACCTTGTGGGCTCGTGGTTCCTTCGAATTTGCTACTGCACCGTTGTTATCAAAATAAACCGTGATAGACTTCTGCAAACCAGGAATCACATCTAAGTCCACTAGGAAGTTCTTGAGCCATACTGCTTCTTTCGCTGCCTCTGATGTGGTAGCCTATTCAGCCTCCATGGTAGAGTCCGCCACGCATTTCTGCTTGACACTCCGCCAAACTATGGCTCCACCTCCTAGAGTAAACACATACCCTGAGGTAGACTTGCTCTTGACCCTGTCGCCTTGGAAATCTAAATCTGTGTAACCTCGGGGTACCAGCTCAGACGCCTGATAGACCAGAACTTGGTCCCTCGTTCTGCGCAAATACTTGAGAATGCATTTTACTGCCTCCCAATAAGCTTTCCCGGGGTTACTCTGATATCTGCTCACCATGCCAACGGCATAACAGATATCAGGGCTCGTACACAACATGGCATACATGAGACTTCCTACTGCCGAAGCATATGGAACTATGTTCATGGTCTCTATCTCCTCAACTGTCTTAGGAGACTGCTCCTTAGATAGAAACACTCCATGCCTGAAAGGTAGAAAACCTTTCTTGAAGTTCTGCATGTTAAAATGGGCCAGAATCGTGTCTTTGTACGAAGCTTGGGAGAGCGTTAATGAACGTTTCCTACGATCTCGAATAATCTTGATCCAAGTATATGTCCCGCTTTCCCTAAGTCCTTCATATCAAATTGCTTGGACAGCCATGCCTTTACGTCTGATAACACTTTCTTGTTGTTTCCAATCAATAGAATGTCACCTACGTAAAACACAAGAAACACCACTGAGTTTCCATCACGTCTGCGATATACACAATGCTCATCCGGACACTAAGTAAATCTGAAAGGCTGGATTACCTCATCAAACCGGATGTTCCAAGATCTGGATGCCTGCTTAAGTCCATAAATAGACCTCTTAAGCCTGCAAACCTTATCCTCTTAGCCTTTTTCAATGAATCCCTCTGGTTGCTGCATAAAGATGGTTTCCTCAAGACTTCTGTTTAGGAAAGCTGTCTTGACATCCATCTACCAAATCTCATAATCCATATGAGCAGCTATGGCCAAGAGAATCCTGATCGACTTAAGAATGGCTACAGGGGAGAAGGTTTTCTCATAATCGATTCCCTCTTTCTTAGTATACCCCTTCGCCACCAACCTAGCTTTAAAGGTTTCCACTTCCCGTCAGGTCCTCTCTTACATTTGTAGACCCACTTGCATCCAATGGGCTTAAACCCATCAGGTAGGTCCACAAGCTCCAAGACTTGATTGTGGTCCATTGACCCCATCTCGGATATCATTGCCTTACGCCAAGATTCTGCATCTTTATCTCGAAGCGCCTCATTGTAGTTAACTGGGTCAGGTTCAGGGGTACCTGGGACTAGGTTTGAGGCCTCTCCTACGCCAACGAACCTGTCGGGCTGTCTCACAACCCTCCCACTACGAAGAGGCACCACCTGTATATGCGCATCATCTGTGATCTCATGTGCAATGTGTGGTGTATCTACTTATGCTGGTGCATCAGGATTAGTAGTGTGTCGTTTAAGTTCTTCTAGTACTATCTTACTCTTGGGCTTGTGGTCTAAGACATAGTCCTCTTCTAAAAATCTAGCATTGGTATTTACCACCACCTTCTGATCTTTAGGACTATAGAATAGACTACCTTTCGTTCCCCTAGGATATCCTACAAACAACATCAATTCTGTTCTCGCATCTAACTTAGCCGTATCTGCCTTAAGCACATGTGCTGGACAGCCCCAAATTCTGAGATGTTTTAGACTTGGCTTACGCTCATTCCACAACTCTACTGGGGTTGAAGGCACGGTTTTAGATGGTACAAGATTAATAATATACATTGCCATTTCTAAGGTATATCCTCATAACGAACTTGGCAAATCACTATAGCTCATCATGGACCTAACCATTTCCATAAGAGTTCGATTCATCCTTTCTGCTACATCATTCTGCTGTGGCGTGCCAGGTGCAGACAATTGAGACTGAATTCCTACCTCACTGAGGTAATCTCGAAATTCATGGGGTAGGTACTCCCCACCATGATCTGAGCGCAGTGTCTTGATACTCTTACCATGATGCTCCCCCATATCTGCCCGAAACTCTTTGAACTTGCCAAAACATTCGAACTTGTGGTGCATTAGGTAAATGTATCCTTATCTAGAGTAGTCATCCGTGAACGTCACGAAATACTCATATCCCTCTCGTGCCTGGACCGTCATAGGTTCACACAAGTCAGAATGAATCAACTCTAATACTTCTTTAGCTCTATGACCTTTTGCTTTAAAAGGTCTCTTGGTCATCTTACCTTCCAAGCAAGATTCGCAGGTTGCATAACTGTCAATATCTAATGAACCCAAAGGTCCATCATTGACCAACCTCTGAATCCTACTAAGGTTTATATGACCTAGCCTGAGATGCCAAAGATAGGTTTGATTCATTTCAGAAGGTTTCTTCCTCTTAATGTTGGATCTTGAGCTATCTATTTCTATGTTTTGCGCAACAGGGGAGTTAGAGTTAACCACAAACAAATTGTCTGCCAATGAACCAGAACAAATAAGTTTTCCATTTCTTCTAATAACAACACAGTCATCAGAAAAAATAAACTTATACCCGTTCTTCAAGAGTTTAGAAACAGAAATCAAGTTCTTTCTAAAACTCGGTACATAAAGACAATTAACTAACTCTAAGCTAGAATTTTCAAAATTCAACTTAACTACTCCCACTGCTTCTACCGACACTCTTGTAGTGTCGCCCAAGTAGATATCCAATTCGCCTTCTCTAAGCTTCCGGGTTACTTGGAACCCTTGCAAAGAATAACAAACATGGTCAGTGGCACCTGAATCCACACACCAAGTATCTGTGGGAATCGCCGCTAAACATGTCTCAGTAATTAAGGCAAAATTTATCGTACTTATAAGCTTTGGACAATCCGCTTTCCAATGTCCCAACTTATTGCACTTGAAGTACTTGTCTTTCGACTTCTTCTTTGTAATACCTGGCTCAGGCGCAATTTGCGCCACTTAAGCTATTCCCTCGAGCTTTCTCTTCTTCTTTCTAGCCTCAGGCTCAGAAGAACATTCTGAAGCTTCGACTGCGACTAAAGCTCTCTTCTTCTATTGAAGAAGACTTTTAGCCGCCACCAACTCTGCCAAGAGCTAGGATGAACTCCACAACATCTTACTTATGTTGTAGTTCAACCGAATCCACTCATTGCTTTGAGGCAAGCTCCGGAGGACAATATCGGCTTTGGTTTCACCAACGATTTCGCCTCCCACTACCTCAACCTTGTTGATGTTACTAATCATGTCAATGAAATGATCTCTCACAGGAACGCTCTCAGCCCTAAGGACAATGTCCAAGTTACGACTTCCATCGACATTATTAGTTCCAGTTAAATTGTTGTTTTTCAAAATAGCAGCTAAGGGATTGAATGCCATATCGATTTAAACTGGAAAATAAACAAACAATGTTTCAATTATATATTCTAGAATTTCAAAAAATTCTAATTAATTATTGACTTCCCTCAAAACAATAATCTTAATCCACCAACATCTCATCCACCGGGATTCTCGCAAGCCACGCAGTGTGGACATTTACGCTAACCCATATTCGTTTGAGAATAACCAAGTTTATTAACTACACTTTCTGAGCAACGATCTTTTGATCAATGTAGCTAATAGTCGATGCTTTTAGGCGTACAAGTAAGCAGCGTAACCTCACGGGAGGAATACTGCAGATCGTACACTAAGTGTGTGCCATTACGTGACTTCTGAGTTTGTTATCTCAGGATAGTGCGCCTCAGATGGAGAGGGTGTTGCATTTCTCCTAGTTAAACTCGCTCTAGTCATCTTACTCAGAAGCTCATAGTCTAGCAATCTCAGGGCTGGACTCATCCGAATGGAGGAAGGCCCTAATGCCAACGCGCAAGCCCACCCACATCGCATATGAACCCATAATGGTGGCCATGGGGATATAACACAACCCGCTCCCACTTAGATTTCCAAATTGAGGGTTTTTCTGGTTTTAACTAACCTAAGTTATATGCAACCATAAAACCAGACATGCTTTAATTAATGCATCTAAAATACAGCATAAAAATAAAGCATAGAAATTAAAACAACTATGGGAAATAAATACGAAAAATAAATTTCCTGACTATTATGGTTTTAATTGCTTCCATCCTTTGCCTTGATCTTGTGTCCCATCACGTCACTCGATGGAGAGAGTCTTAAACTTCAAAAAATGAAAATGGGCAAAAAACGCTGCCCGAACGGCCCGAACGGGCCGCCCGTGCCGCAGCACGGCCCGAGGGCCGCACCGCCCGCGCGCACAGCCCGGACGGGTCGTACGCGGGCGGGCCTGCGCGCCAGCAACTGCTGCACGCTGCTGTTGCCTGCAGCTACCTATTTCAACTACCGGCCAGCGCGACTGCTGCTGGCGGTCGTTGCCTGCGTCGCCTCCTGCCGCCAACTCCTCCTTCACTTTTTCCCATGCTATTTGGTCTTCTTGCAATTCGTTGGTTTTCTTGGGTTTCTTCAAATTCATGATAACCCAAAACCCACGAATCCAAGTCACCCACCATCACGCCTTCGATTACATAAAAAAAACAATTTTCCTACTACAAGGCATTCTAGGAAAATTAAATAATCGAATTACATAGAAAAAATCCTACTACAGATTTGATCTAATCCTACACAGCTTCCAGCACGTGGTTATACTATTACAAACATTCATAATAAAATTAAATCCGGACAAGTCCCGGAGTTTAATTAAAACCCATACAAACGTAACCATAATAGTCGGGATTCTAAACCACCTGCAAATAAAACCATGTATTAAATCAAACAAGTACCAAAACCCCCTAAACCAGGCTCTGATACCAATTGAAAGAATATTGCCACATAGGATCTAGGTTTGCACTTGCTCGATTTACCACATAACAAAAATTTCAAATTAAAGCGGAACGTTAGAAAGTTACCTTTGAAGCGTGCACCTGGTGATTCTCTTGTATGCCTCAAAGACTATGACCTATTGTTGAGTGGGAAACAATCTAGAAGTCAATTGATCAGCAACTCACCACAATCCACCTGCTGAAAAAAAAAAATTCAGCACCTCCGCACCTAGCAAGTACTGCAAACGCACTGCCCGGAGAGAGAGAGAGAGAAAACAGCACACGAGGCTTGCAAAACAAGGCAAAATTTCGGTCAAGGTAAGAAAAATCAGCCGCCCCAATTGCTTAATAAAATTCATTTAGGAGAGAGAAAATTTTCTCTCTCTAGAATTTTCTCTCTCTAGATTCTTGAATTATGAATCTATTGAATTGTGATGTCTTGAATGGCTAATCCCTTGTCTATTTATAGAGTTACAAGAGAGACTCCAAGTTGGTTTAGAATTGGTCTTCCTAATGGATTTAGGTAATGAATTAGTTTCCAAATCCAATTAGGCAAACCAATCTGATAGGATAAACCAAATCCTACTAGATTCCTAATCTCTAGGATTTCCTAATTCTAATTGAAACTTAAGACTTAATTAATTAATTAAATAATTTCACTTTGTTAATTACTTAATTAACCCTTAGGAATTAATTAAATAATTCCACTTTGTTAATTACTGAATTAACCCTTAGGAATAATTAACCAATTAATTAATTAAATCTACCTATTCAATTAACCCATTACAAAATTAATCGTACCACTAACGGATTAATTTTGGCACTACCATCCTACACCAGAATTGCTTCCGGAATAAGTTAATTAAATTATATTCATTAATCTCCCCACATCAAAGATATAGTACTCGTTAATTAAAATTAATTTACTGATAAATTAATTAATTAACTTCTTTAATTCCGAGACTAGTACCACTAGACCTTTTTACTATCTCGCAACCCTCCCACTACGACGAGGCACCACCAGTGTAGGCGTATCATCTGTGATCTCATGTGTAGTGTTTGGTGTATCTACTTGTGCCGGTGTATCAGGATTAGTAGTCTGTCATCTAAGCTCTTCTAGTACTATCTTACTCTTAGGCTTGTGGTCTAAGACATAGTCCTCTTCTAAAAAATCTAGCGTTGGTACTAACCACCACCTTCTTATCTTTAGGACTATAAAACAGACCACTTTTTGTTCCCCTAGGATATCCTACAAACAGCATTAATTCAGTTCTCGCATCTAACTTAGCCGTATCTGCCTTAAGCACATGTGTTGGGCAACCCCAAATTCTGGGATGTCTTAGACTGAGCTTGCGCCCATTCCACAACTCTACTGGGGTTGAAGGCACGGTTTTAGATGGTACAAGATTAAGAATATACATTGCCGTTTCTAATGCATATCTGCAGAATGAACTTGGCAAATCACTATAGCTCATCATAGACCTAACCATTTCCATGAGAGTCCGATTCCTTCTTTCTGCTACACCGTTCTGCTGTGGCGTGCCAGGTGCAGACAACTGAGACTGAATTCTAACCTCACTGAGGTATTCTCAAAATTCATGGGACAGGTACTCCCCACCACGATCTGAACGCAGTGTCTTGATACTCTTACCATGATGCTTTTCCACATCTGCCCGAAACTCTTTGAACTTGCCAAAACATTCGGACTTGTGACGCATTAGGTAAATGTACCCGTACATTAAGTAGTCATCCGTGAACGTCATGAAATACTCAAACCCACCTCGTGTCTGGACCGTCATTGGTCCACAAAAGTTAGAATCAATCAACTCTAATACTTCCTTAGCTCTATAACCTTTTGCCTTAAAAGGTCTCTTGGTCATTTACCTTCCAAGCAAGATTCGCAGGTTGCATAACTGTCAATCTCTAATGAACCTAAAGGTCCATCATTGACCAACCTCTGAATCCTACTAAGGTTTATATGACCTAGTCTGAGATGCCAAAGATAGATTTGATTCATTTCAGAAGGTTTCTTCCTCTTATTAATGTTAGATAAATAGCTATCTGTTTTTATGTTTTGCACAACAGGGGAATTAGACTTAACCACAAATAAATTATCAGCCAATGAACCAGAACAAATAAGTTTTTCATTTCTTCTAATAAATACAGATTCATCAGAAAAAACAAACTTATAACCGTTCTTCAAGAGTTTAGAAACCGAAATAAGGTTCTTTCTAAAACTCGGTACATAAAGACAATTAACTAACTCTAATCTACAATTTTCAAAATTTAAATTGACAACTCCCACTGCTTCTACTGACACTCTTGTAGTGTCACCCATGTAGATATCCAGTTCGCCCTCTCTAAGCTTCCGGGTTACTTGGAACCCCTGCAAAGAATTACAAACATAATCAGTGGCGCCTGAATCCACACACCAAGTATCTGTGGGAATCACCGCTAAACATCTCTCAGTAATTAGGGCAAAAACTATCGTACCTTTAAGCTTTGGACAATCTATTTTCCAGTGTCCCATTTTATTGCACTTAAAGCACTTGTCTTTCGACTTCTTCTTTGCAATATCTGGCTTAGGTGCAATCTGCGCGTTTTGAGCTACTCCTTCGAGCTTTCTCTTCTTCTTTCTAGCCTCAGGCTCAGAAGAAGATTCTGAAGCTTCGACTGTGACTAAAGCTCGCTTCTTCTCTTGAAGAAGAATTTTAGCCACCACCAACTCTATCAAGAGCTCGGATGAAGTGCACAACATCTTACTTTTGTTGTAGTTCAACTGAATCTGCTCATAGCTTTGAGGCAAGCTCTGGAGGACAATATCGACTTTGGTTTCACCAATGATTTCGCCTCCCACTACCTCAACCTTGTTAATGTTACTAATCACGTCAATGACGTGATCTCTGACAGGAATGCTCTCAGCCATAAGGACAATGTCCAAGTTACGACTCAATCGACATAATTAGGTCCAATTAACTTGTTGTTTTTCAATATAGTAGCTAAGGGGTTGAATGCCATATCAAAAACTGTAAATTAAACAGACAATGTTTCAGTTATTAATCTAGAATTTAAAAAATATGAAATTCTAATAATTATTGACTTCCCTCAAAACAATAATTATAATCCACCAACATCTTATTCACCGGGATTCTCGCAAGCCACGCAGTGTGGACGTTTATGCTAACCCATATTCATTTAAGAAGAATCATGTTCATTAACTACACTATCTGACCAAACGATCGATTGATCAATGTAGCTAATAGTCGGTGCTTTCAGCCGTACAAATAAGCAGCGTAACCTCGCGGGAAGAATAATGCAGATCGTACACTAAGTGTATACCATTACGTGACTTCTGAGTTTGTTAACTTAGGATAGTGCGCCTCAGGTGGAGAGGGTGTCACATTTCTCCAGTTAAACTTACTCTAGTCATCTTACTCAAAAATTCATAATCTAACGATCTCGGGGCTGGACCCATCCGAATGGAGGAAGGCCCTAATGCCAACGCGCAAGCCCACCCACATCGCATATGAACTCGTAATAGTGGCCATGGGGATATTAAACCAACCCGCTCCTACTTAGATTTCCAAATTTAGGGTTTTTCTGGTTTTAACATGCAATTAACTAACCCTAAGTTATATGCAACCATAAAACCAACATGCTTTAAAATCATGCATCTAAAATACAGCATAAAAATTAAAACAATAAATACAGAAAATAAATACTAAAAATAAATTTTCTGACTATTATGGTTTTAATCGCTTCCATCTTCTGCCTTGATTTCGTGTCCTGCCAAGTCACTCCATGGAGAGAGTCTTGAACTTCAAAAAAACAAAAACTGAAGAAAAATGGGCCAAAACGCAGCCTGAACGGGCAGCATGCGTGCAGCACGCCCAAAGGGCGAGCCTTTGGGCGTGCTGCACGCGCGACTGCCCGCTGCCGCTAGCCCATCCCTCCTTCGCTTTTTCCCACTCTATTTGGTCTTCTTGCAATTCGTTCTGGGTTTTTCTGGGTTTCTACGAATTAATGATAACCCAAAACCCACGAATTCAAGTTGCCCACAATAACGCCTTCGATTACAAAAAATTAATTTTCCTACTACAAGGCTTTCTAGGAAAATTAAATAATCGAAATTACATAGAAAAAATCCTACTACAGATTTGATCTAATCCTACACGGCTTCTATCACGTGGTTATACTATTACAAACATTCATAATAAAATCAAATCCGGACATGTCCCAGAGTTTAATTAAAACCCATACAAACGTAACCATAATAGTCGGGATTTCTTAACCACCTACAAATAAAACCATGTAATAAATCAAACAAGCACAAAACCCAAAACCAGGCTTTGATACCAATTGAAAGATTATCTGCCCGGGCCTAGCCAGAAACTCACTTTCGTGCTATACATTCCAGAATCGAAATCTCTGGCGAGGCCTAGATGCTAGCACAATGCTATTACAACCATTTTGAAATAACATTGCACAGGATCTGGGTGCAACAAAATTTCTAATTAAAAGCGGAACTTTAGAAAATACTGTTGAAGCGTGCACTCAGGTGATTCTCTTGTATACCTCAAGACTATGATCTTACGTTGTGTGGAAAACGATATAGAAACCAATTTGATCAGTTAATCACCACAATCCACCTGCCAGAAAATTCCAGCACCACCGCACCTGGCACGTACTGTAAACGCACCGCCCTAAGAGAGAGAAAGCTACACGTACAGCTGGTTTGAACAGGCCAAAATTTTGGCCAAAGTAGAAGAAAAGCCAACCACACAAAGCTCCAAAAATTTGACTTGGAGAGAGAAGAAAATATTTCTCTCTCTAGAATTTTATCTCTCTAGTTTTCTTGTCTTGAAAACTTATGAATTGTCTCTTCAATAATGTGTCTTGAATAGCTAATCCCTTGTCTATATACAGAGTTACAAGAGAGACCCCAAGTTGGTTTAGGATTGGTCTTCCTACTGGGTTTCTATTTCCTTCAATCCTGTTCCTGGACTGATACACATCCAACTGATACAGGGATCTACTTATCCCAAACCAGTTCCTAGTATGATTCACAACCAACTGATCACTTATCCCAAACCAGTTCCTGGTATGATTCACAACTAACTGACACAATGATTAATTAATTACTTAATTAATTAAATCTACCTTTGTCAACAACCCAATACAAAAATTAATCATACCACTAATGGATTAATTATGATACTACCTTCCTACACCAGAATTGCTTATGGAACAACTTAATTAATTTATTCATAATCTCCCCACATCAAAGATATAGTGCTAGTTAATTTATTAATTTACTGATAGATTAATTTATTAACTTCTTTAATTCTGAGACTAGTACCACTCGACCTTTTTACTATACCGGACATAAGTTCACCAGTTGGGTTTAGTATAATAAACATAACGAGCTCATCTCGGGAGCACCATCACCCCGGATGCACCGGTACATGGTTTCCTTTCGACAAGCAGCAGCACACCAAGCAACTAAACACGGGCACCCAACATACCGAGATTATTGGCCACAATAGACCTCACCCATTGGCAGATCAAAGTACACTATGTCTAATCCTCATGCCCGCTCGAGTCTAGGGATTAAGAGATAGAATACCAAGAACGATTTGTCTATTAAATCTGTACAAGACAAATCATTCCTAATGGTCAAGTTCAATACGCCCCGGGCATATCTATATGATTCAATTAGTTTAGACAAACCAATTATCCGAATCACATAATAACCTAAACCGATAGTTTGTCCAAAGCTGTCTCGGTTACGAAACACATTTATATATTATGTTTTTCAACCAATGATAAGATCTACTGTGTCACACAAGACACCTCATCATCTACTTACATAATATAAAAGAACATATCATGCACAACAAAATATAACCAAAACATAAATCGATATATTATTGGGAAAATGTACAATACAAGCATAGCTTATGTATTCAACTCCAACAATATGTATTTAGAATTGTCGTGTATCTGTTAAACAAGGTTTCTTGTTTGTCAGTTTCAAAATTCCTCTTGAATTATGAACTAAATTTAGTTTAAGACACATGTATGTTTGGGGTTGTCTAACAGAATCACGCGTCTATAATCTACATGAAAGAAAATTGGATTCTCGAACGTTTAAAGGCTACTTTATTGGTGACCTAGAGAACTCTAAGGGTATAGGGTTTGCTTTCCAAACCATAGTTGTAAAATTATTAAAGAAGGTAATGCCAAATTTTAGAAAAAGAGATAGTTAGTGGGAGTACTGAAAATCAAGTTGTGAATATTGAAAGGGTTAATGTGTCATTACCCATAAATGTTCCTGAATTCATGACTATTTCTAGTGTTGTTCATTTATTGTTAGATTAGAATAATCAAGAACAATATTTGAATAATGGAAAAGTACCCATGAGAACCTAACTTATCACCAAAGCAAGTAAGTACACTTGTTGGAGTAACTTTAATAAACCTGTAATGGTTAGAATGTAAGTTATTTCCAATGATTATGTAGTTTATTTGCAAAGTTAGATTTGATTGTGGCATTGATAAATTCTGTTTGTTTTCACAAACCATAGAACTAATAAGTCTGGAATGTGAATTGATGTTGTGAACTAAGAGTTGAAATCAATGACTCATATCGATGTCTGTGATCTTGTAGACTTGCTAGAAAGTTCTAAATTATTTGGGTGAAATGGTTCATTAAAATCATGACACAACTCGAAAAATGTAAAATTAGACTTGTAGTCAAAGATTATACTTAGAAAAAATAGTATTAATTATAAAGAGACTTTTAGCTTATCTCAAAGAAAAAATAGTATTAATTAATTGGATATTTGGTTTCAGTGACTCATTTTAATTTAGAGTTACATTATATGAATGTGAAAACAACATTTTGAATGAGGATCTTAATAAAGAAGTTCATATGGATCAACCTAAAGGTTTTTCAATTGAGCATAAAGAAATGGTGTGTAAACTGATGAAGTCAATATATAGATTTGAAACAAGCTTTCACTCAATGATATATTATGTCTAATAATATCATTCCTTCTTTGGTTTTAAGGGAATCACTGTTGATCAGTGTAGTTGCCGAGGATCAGTGGGAGTATGTTTATAATTGTGATTTTGTATATTGATGACATTTTATTTGTTGCTAATGATTTGACTTTGTTGCGTAAAACTAAAGAAATCCTTTCTAAGAATTTTTTCAATTAAATATATGAGTGAGATTTCCTTTATGATTGGAATTTCAATATTCCGTAAGAAATATGAAGGTTTAGAAAGATAGTCTCATAAAGCTCATGTTCAGAAAATTCTCAAGAGAATGAACAAAGGATTATATGCTTGTTTGTAAGTTATCTAATCAATTAAAATGATTGGATATTTTAGATTTTAATGGATGATTGACAGTTGGAAGTTTATGTTTGGCTATTTGTTCTTCTTAAATGAAAGAGCAATCTTATGAAAGTACAAAATAATCTGTCATTACTGTATCCATTATGAAATAAAATTTTTAGCTTGTTATGAGGCTACTGTTGTTGCATTATGTCTGCAAAACTTTATTTCAAGGCTTGGTGTTATCGACACTGTACGCAAGCCTTTGAAAATTTATGACAATGTTGCAGTAATTATCTTCTAAAAAAAATGATAAAGTTCCTAATGTGAAAAACATATGAATTTTAATTTCTTTATCATTAAAGAAGATATTCAGAAACAATGAGTGTTATTTAGAACATATTATGTTGAATCTCATAATTGCAGACTCTAACTAAAGGTTTACAACTAAAGGCTTTTAAACACGTGCTTATAATGAACCTTGGTTGTATTAATGACAATGATGTTCTAACACTCTTGAACTCAATAATAAATTGTTTTTGATTTTATATTTCTTATTCTATATGTTTATGCATGCATGATTGGTTGAATAAGAAATTCGTGTGACTTTTCATAACAGTATGTGGACTGTATGTTATTTATATACAATTTATGAACCTGACATGATAAGCCCTTAATGTTGTGGTGTGTGGAAGGGAGTATATGACTATACTGTGTATGGCAGCCATAACTAATATTATGTGATTTGTTATGTTAAGGTGTTAATGATGTTAATGGTTGACAGATTTAATCTTGCTAGCCTTATGTTATATTATTAAAAGGAATTGTGGAACATCCGGCCAAGTGGGAGAATGTAAGAATGTGGCCTGGATGTTATGGCCCATATCTTTAATAAGCCCAATTAAGTTGGTTTAGGTTTCCTAATCAGTTTAATAATAGGAATAAATCTGGACCGTTAAACTAGTATTTGATGGACGTACTAGATTAAAGATTGTGGGTACATAAACTAGTCATCTCCTTGCCTTAATCAATTAACACACAACACAACACACATATGGTTGTGTGGGGTAGATGAAAGTTGTCTCTCCATCTGGCTATCTACTACTTATTGTTGGAGTTGAATACATAATCTATGCTTGTATTGTACTTTTTCCCAGTTAATATATCGATTAATGTTTTGGTTAAAATTTTGTTGTGCATTATTTGTCCATTTATATTGTGTAGTTAGATGCATCATTGGTTAAAAGACATAATATATAAATGAGGTTTGTAACCGAGACAGCTTGAAACAAACTGTCGGTTTAGGTTATTATGTAATTCAGATAATTGGTTTGTCTAAACTAATTGAATCATATAGATATGCCCGAGGCGTATTGAACTTGACCATTAGGAATGATTTGTCTTGTACTGATTTAATAGACAAATCGTTCTTGGTATTCTATCTTTCAATCCCTAGACTCGAGCGGGCATGAGGGTTAGACATAGTGTACTTTGATCTGCCAATGGGTGAGGTCAATTGTGGCCAATAGTCTCGGCTGGTTGGGTGCGCGTGTTTAGTTGCTTGGTGTGCTGCTGCTTGTCGAAAGAAAACCATGTACCGGTGCGTCTGGGGTGATGGTGCTCCCTAGATGAGCTCGTAATGTTTATTATACTAAACCCGACCGGTGGACTTATGTCCGGTATAGTAAAAAGGTCGAGTGGTACTAGTTTCGGAATTAAAGAAATTAATTTATTTATTTATCAGTAAATTAATAAATTAACGAACACTATATCTTTGATGTGGAGAGATTATGAATAAATTAAATAAGTTGTTCTGGAAGCAATTCCGGTGTAGGATGGTAGTGCCAAAATTAATCCGTTAGTGGTACGATTAATTTTGTAATGGGTTAATTGAATAGGTAGAATTAATTAATTGATTGATTATTCCTAAGGGTTAATTGAGTAATTAACAAAGTGGAATTATTTAATTAATTAATTAAGTCTTAAGTTTCAATTAGAATTAAGAAATCCTAGAGATTAGGAAATCTAATAGGATTTGGTTTATCCTATCAGATTGGTTACCCAATTGGATTTGGAAACTAATTAATTACCTAAACCCATTAGGAAGACCAATCCTAAACCAACTTGGGGTCTCTCTTGTAACTCTATATATAGACAAGGGATTAGCTATTCCACAATATACACAATTCATAAGTTTTCAAGACAAGAAAACTTAGAGAGAGAAAATTTCTCTTTCTAAAATCGGATTTTTAAGGTTAATAGCTGTCGGTTTTTATTCTATTTGGGCGGCTGAATTTTGTCCAAATCGGCGGCGCGTGTAGCTCCTCTCTCGGGTCCCCGGTGGCGCGTGATCCTCAAGCACTAGGGGCAGGTGGTTGTAGAATTTTTCAGGCGACATAGTTGTGGTGATTAGCTAATCAAATTGCTCGTTAGATTGCTGCCCACACAGCATATAAGCAAAGTCTTGAGGCATACAAGAGAATTACCTAAGTATACGCTTCAATAGGTAATTCTTATTCTTCCGCTTTTAATTAAGAATTTTTGTTGCGTGATAAATCGAATGAGTGCAAACTCAGATCCTGCCCAATGTTATTTCAAAAGGGTTGGAATAGCGATTGTGCTAGCGTCTAGGCCTGGCCAGAGATTCCGATTCTGGAATGCATAGCACGAAAGTGAGTTTCTGGCTAGGCCCGGGCAGATAATCTTTCACTTATGAGGGTCAATGTGGAGAAACTAACTTATAGGGATTATTGCAATCCTGTTGCAGATCTAGTGTTTCTGTATATCTGGTGATGGTTTTATCATATGACTAATTTCGCATTAAGGTATGTTTTATGTCCTTTATCTGTGTGATTATTATTATATTCAAGATCCTAATTGGTATTATTGTTATGATGTTCTTATCATGTTAAAATTAACAGGTCTACTAATCTTTTCGGGTAATCTAATGGTAGTACGCATGATGGTAGGTTATCTACCTTGCATTTGGCGTTATTGGGTGTATCTTATGGAAATTCGAGTGATCATTGTAGAGTTGAATGGATCTGTATCTCATATTTTACAGGAGGGTAACTATTGGAATTTTTTATGTTAAATAGGTAATTATGGAGATATGATATGATTGAGTAATTATGACTATATGATTAGTTGTAGATATGATTGAGTCATAGTTTGATTGTATAGTGATTAATTGTAATTGTAATCATATGAGATATTGTAGCCTTCTTCCTAGAATAGCTTGTATTACTTGCTATAAAACAAGAGCTTGTACATCACAAAAATTATGAAGATTCAATAATTTTCTTCATATCATTTTATCTTTTTATATAGTAAATCAGTGGCTGATTACTTGGCTAATATGGGGTTAAATGAGAAAGCGGAAATTTTTTATTTATCTTGAGACTTTCCTTCAAGACTTCAAGCCTTAATCTCTCTTGATTTGCAGGGGGTCCCTGGCATTCGGTTGGTACCATGACTAGCTTAGTTTCCTTTGTAATAGATAGTAGCTCCGAGTTTTGGTAGTTGAAAAGTTTTAAAATGGGGGAAGGGATTTTGCTAGTTTAGAGGGAATCGAGTAAGTCGAAACACTGCCAATTGTACCTTATTTGATTTTTATAATTTTAATAAAGGGTAATCAATTCCACCAGTCTACTTTACGGGCTTGCGGGACTCTTTATTTATATATATATATATATATAAAAGAACAAGTGCAGGCTTTCATATAAATATATGTATTTAAACAAGGCGGCAGGTTTATCCTTAAAGCAGCCATACCAATTAATCCTAGGTTTACAGATTATTTAAATTAGAAATTTATAATTAATTATCATAAAATTTAAGAATTATTATTTATTCATAGCACATGTTAACTTTTAGGAATCAATAGTTTATATACTTTATATACCCACTAATATTACTACGTTCATTAAATAATAGTTTAGGGATCCAAAGTTGAGCATATAATTAAACTAATTAAAAACTTAAACCAATATTAATTAATTATGCTTATTAAAAATATGGGTCGAACAGACAAGTAGGAGATGATCTAGTGGTTGACATTTCTCACTTAAAATCATGAGATATTGAGTTCGAGCCCGTCAAACATCTAGTCGGGCTCGTTCCTCGGTTGGTAAGTTGAGATGGAGAGATGCTGATAGTTTTACTATAACAAAGGAAAACGAGCCAGATCGAGGAAAGAGTTGGTTGCAACTTCACGCTTAGTGAGGCTCGAGTTCCATATGTTAAATACCTAAATGATTAGACAAATTATTTGGCGAATAAAATTTGTAATTCGTCTGACATTGTATTACTTTATTGGTTTTTCTGGATCCCATGTTATGTTCTAATAAGATTGTTGAATGTCAGAATAAATTTGATTTTGATAGTTGTTATTCTTCAAATAATAGTTGCATTTGGCTGTTTGTGAGGTATAGCCTACGTTTATCTGTGATGGCTGAGGAGGAGCAGGTGGTGGAAGCCTAGTTGTCACACCCTGATGATGGGGGTAATTCTTTGATTTGGACTTTCTCGCTGCTGTAAAGAAGGATTGGGTTGGGCCTATTGGATCTTATGGGATGTTGGGTTTTTCTCTGAATTGCTATTTGTATAACAAATTTACTATTTGTATAACAAAAAATATCCAAAATACCCTTGGTAGGAATGGATGAGCAATTTTGTGGGTAAAAAACGCTACGTATTGCGAAAATGAGAGGGCGAAAACGTAAAATGGGAACGATAATTAACAATATAAACGCTAACAAGTCACGTTAAATTGGAAAAAAACTTTAAAGAGCAGCGTTTACGTAGAGCGTAAACGCTAAACCGAAGCGAAGTAAATGATGTGAAACGCTTAAACGTAGCGTCAAAGTGAAACAGAAACGCTGAAGTGTAGCGTTTAAACATAGCTCGCTCGTTAAATAGTAGCGTTTATGATGTTCACGGCTAAAAAAAGGAACCCATAACGCGGCAGAATCCATATTTGACCCTTTCCAAACGCAATAATTCTGCGATAATGACAAAAAAACGCATCACTTTAACGTTTAATGTTACTAAAAACGTCAAACTGGAGCGTTTAAACCTTGTTCGCTCATTAAAATTGTGTGTTTCAACCATGGTTAGCTCATTTAAATGGTGCGTTTCCACCACGGCTCGCTCGTTAAATGTCGCTCATTATGGGACGTAGCTGGACGTAGCTTGACGTAGCGGGACGTAGCTAGACGTATCTAGACGTGGCGATAGTTGTTTTGGATGTAGGTAGACGTGGTAGACTATGTTCTGTGAAAAATTCAACTTGTTTGTCACACGCATGGATGTAGACGTTTCTGGACGTGTTCCTGGACGTATGTGGACTCCTGCTAGTTGTTCGGAGACGTGATGGACTGTCCTTGTGAAAAAAATCAGCTTAAACTCACATTAATGGATGTAGACATTTCTGGACGTGGTGCAAGTTCTTTTTGACGTGGTGCTAGTGTTCTGAGACGTGGTGGACTGTCTTTGTGGAAAAAATCAGCTTAAATTCACATGAATACATGTAGACGTTTCTGGACGTGGTGCTAGTTATTTTTGACGTGGTACTAGTGTTCTGAGACGTGGTGGACTGTCTTTGTGAAAAATTAAGCTAAAAGCCACACGCATGGATGTAGACGGTTTTGGACGTGGTTCTAGGTGTTTTTGACGTGGTGCTGCAAGTCGTTCTGACACGTCTACATCCATTCATGTGAATTTAAACTGATTTTTTTCACAAAGACAGTCAACCACGTCTCAGAACACTAGAACCACGTCTCAAAACACTAGAACCACGTCTACAAAAGTCTACATCCAGACATGTGAATTGAAACTTATTTTTTCACAAAACATCTCAACTCGTCTCAGAACAACTATAATTACGTCCAAAAAAGTCTACATCCATTCATGTCAAGTTTAACTGACTTTTTTCACAAAAACAGTCTACCACGTCTCAGAACACTAGCACCACGTCTCAAAACACAAGAACCACGTCCAAAAACGTCTACATCTTTGCATGTGAATTTAAACTGATTTTTGCACAAAACATCTCAACTCATCTCAGAACAACTAGAACTACGTCAAAAAACGTCTGATGTGGACCGAAATGTGCATAATCTATTATCTAAGGGTTTTGAAAAGACAAAACAAATAAAACGGCTATACAATTCTCAGAAATGATCATGATCTCATATCTAAGACTTGTAATGAGATGAAAAATAATAAAATGACCATTCAACTCTTAGAAATGTTCATGATATTTAATCTAAGAGTTTTGTGAATATAAAACAAGTAAAATGACCATATTACTCTTAGCAATATTCATGATCTTGTAAGTAGGTGTTATAATAAGATAAAACAAATAAAATGGCCATACAACATCTCAACTCGTCTCATAACAACTATAACCACGTCCAAAAACTTCTACATCCATTCATGCCAAGTTTAACTGATTTTTATTCACAAAACAGTCTACCACGTCTCAGACCACTAGCACCACGTCTCAAAACACAAGAACCACGTCAAAAAATGTCTATATCCATGCATGTGAATTTAAACTGATTTTTGCACAAAACATCTCAACTCGTCTCATAATAACTAGAACTATGTCAAAAAACGTCTGATGTGGACCGAAATGTGCATAATCTATTATCTTAGGGTTTTGAAAAGACAAAACAAATAAAACGGCTATACAATTCTCAGAAATGATCATGATCTAATATCTAAGAGTTGTAATGAGATAAAAAAAATAAAATGACCATTCAACTCTTAGCAACGTTCATGATATCTGATCTAAGAGTTTTGTGAATATAAAACAAGTAAAATGACCATATTACTCTTAGCAATGTTCATGATCTTGTAAGTAGGTGTTATAATAAGATAAAACAAATAAAATGGCCATGCAACATCTCAGCTCGTCTCATAACAACTATAACCACGTCCAAAAACGTCTACATCCATTCATGTCAAGTTTAACTGATTTTTATTCACAAAAACAGTCTACCACGTCTCAGACCACTAGCACCACGTCTCAAAACACAAGAACCACGCCCAGAAACGTCTATATCCATGCATGTAAATTTAAACTGATTTTTGCACAAAACATCTCAACTCGTCTCATAACAACTAGATCCACATCCAAAAACGTCGACATCCATTCATGTCAATTTTAACTGATTTTTTTTCACAAAAATATTCTACCACGTCTCCTAACACTAGCACCACGTCAAAAATAACTACCACCACGTCCAGAAACGTCTGCATTTATTCATGTGAATTTAAGTTGATTTTTTCCACAAAGACAGTCCACCACGTCTCAGAACACTAGGACCACGTCAAAAAGAACTTGCACCACGTCCAGAAATGTCTACATCCATTCATGTGAGTTTAAGCTGATTTTTTTCACAAGGACAGTCCACCACGTCTCCGAACAACTACCAGGACGTCCACATACGTCCAGGAACACATCCAGAAACGTCTACATCCATGCGTGTGAAAGATTTTGGTAGGATCTGGGTTTGCACTTGCTCGATTTACCACGCAACAAAAATTTCTATTAAAGCGGAATCTTAGAAAAGTACCTTTGAAGCGTGCACTTGGTGATTCTCTTGTATGCCTCAAGACTATGACTTCACGTTATGTGGGCAACGAACTAGAAGTCAATTGATCAGCTACTCACCACAATCCACCTGCTAGAAAACTCTAGCCCCGCAGCACCTGGCACGTACTATAAACACACCGCCCGCAGAGAGAGAAAGCTATGCGCAGCTGGTATAAACCAAGGCCAAAATTTCAGCCACTAGAAACCCAAAAACCAGTTGCACACTTTCTTGAAAATTCGACTTGGAGAGAGAAACGTTTTCTCTCTCTAGAATTTTCTCTCTCTAGAAATCCTGTGGATTAATTGTGTTATTTGTATGTCTTGAATAACTGATCCCTTGTCTATTTATAGAGTTACAAGAGAGACTCCAAGTTGGTTTAGGATTGGTCTTCCTACTGGGTTTCTGTTTTCCTTCAATCCTCTTTCTGGACTGATACAGATTCTGTTTCCTTCAATCCTGTTCCTGGACTGATACACTCCCAACTGTCACAGGGATTCACTTATCCCAATCCAGTTCCTGGGATAAATCACTCCCAACTGACACAGGGATTCACTTATCCCAAACCAGTTCCTGGGATGATTCACAACCAACTGACACAAGGATTAATTAATTTGTCAAATAATTAAATCTACCTTTGTCATTAATGAAAGATTTTTGGTAGGATCTGGGTTTGCACTTGCTCGATTTACCACGCAACAAAAATTTCTATTAAAGCGGAATCTTAGAAAAGTACCTTTGAAGCGTGCACCTGGTGATTTTCTTGTATGCCTCAAGACTATGACTTCACGTTGTGTCGGCAACGAACTAGAAGTCAATTGATCAGCTATCACCACAATCCACTTGCTAGAAAACTCTAGCCCCGCAGCACCTGGCACGTACTATAAACGCACCGCCCGCAGAGAGAGAAAGCTACGCGCAGCTGGTATAGACCAAGGCCAAAATTTTAGCCACTAGAAACCCAAAAACCAGCTGCACACTTTCTTGAAAATTCGACTTGGAGAGAGAAACGTTTTCTCTCTCTAGAATTTTCTCTCTCTAGAAATCCTGTGGATTAATTGTGTTATTGTGTATTCTGAATGACTGATCCCTTGTCTATTTATAGAGTTACAAGAGAGACTCCAAGTTGGTTTAGGATTGGTCTTCCTACTGGGTTTCTGTTTTCCTTCAATCCTGTTTCTGGACTGATACAGATTCTGTTTCCTTCAATCCTGTTCCTGGACTGATACACTCCCAACTGTCACAGGGATTCACTTATCCCAATCCAGTTCCTGGGATGAATCACTCCCAACTGACACAGGGATTCACTTATCCCAAACCAGTTCTTGGGATGATTCACAACCAACTGACACAAGGATTAATTAATTTCTCAATTAATTAAATCTACCTTTGTCATTAACCCAGTACATAATTAATCATACCACTAACGGATTAATTATGGCACTACCACCCTACACCAGAATTGCTTCCGGAATAACTTAATTAAATTATATTCATAATCTCCCCACATCAAAGATATAGTGCTCGTTAATTCATTAATTTACTGATAAATTAATTCATCAACTTCTTTAATTCCGAGACTAGTACCACTCGACCTTTTTACTATACCGGACATAAGTCCACTGGCCAGATTTAGTATAATAAACATTTCGAGCTCATCTCGGGAGCACCATCACCCCGGACGCACCGGTACATGGTTTCCTTTCGACAAGCAGCAGCACACCAAGTAACTAAACACGCGCACCCAACCTACCGAGATTATTGGCCATAATTGACCTCACCCTTTGGCAGATCAAAGTACACTATGTCTAATCCTCATGTCCGCTCGAGTCTAGGAATTTAGAGATAGAATACAAGGATCGAATGGTCTATTAAATCAGTACAAGACAAATCATTCCTAAGAGTCAAGTTTAATATGCCCCGGGCATATCTATATGATTCAATTAGTTTAGACAAACTAATTATCTAAATCCCATAATAACCTAGACCGACAGTTTGTCCAAAGCTGTCTCGGTTACGAACCTCATTTATATATTATATCTTTCAACCAATGATGAGATCTACTGTGTCGCATCAGACGCCTCATCATCTACTTACATAATATAAATGGACATAAACATGCACAACAAGATATGACTGAAACACAAATCGATATATTAAACTGGGAAAATGTACAACACAAGCATAGCTTATGTATTCAAATCCAACAATCTCCCACTAATACTTAAGTTGTGCTTTAAGTATACAACTACATACAATCCTACCCAATCTGCTGCTATCTATCTAGAAAAAACTGTCAAGGCTCTCCTAAGCATATGATCCCCTTGCCCTTC
Organism: Knoxia roxburghii; assembly: GCA_030378225.1. Taxonomy (NCBI): domain Eukaryota; kingdom Viridiplantae; phylum Streptophyta; class Magnoliopsida; order Gentianales; family Rubiaceae; genus Knoxia; species Knoxia roxburghii. The sequence continues at coordinate 32,698,577 of CM059420.1, read as the reverse complement.
ACGTGAGCCTCAAAGACTTTAGAAGTCAATGTTTTCGTGAACGGATCTGCAAGGTTATCCTCTGATGCTATCTTAGCCATGACCACGTCTACCCTCTTTACGATGTCTCGTATCAGGTGGTACTTGCGCTGTATATGTTTACTCGCCTTGTGGGCTCGTGGTTCCTTCGAGTTTGCTACTGCACCGTTGTTATCACAATAAACCGTGATAGACTTCTGCGAATCAGGAATCACATCTAAGTCCACTAGGAAGTTCTTGAGCCATACTGCTTCTTTCACTGCCTCTGATGCGACAACGTACTCAGCCTCCATGGTAGAGTCTGCCACGCATTTCTGCTTGACACTCTGCCAAACTATGGCTCCACCTCCCAGAGTAAACACATACCCTGAGGTAGACTTGCTCTTGTCCCTGTCCTCTTGGAAATCTAAATCTGTAACCTCGGGGTACCAGCTCAGGCACCTGATAGACCAGAACTTGGTCCCTCGTTCTGCGTAAATACTTGAGAATGCATTTTACTGCCTCCCAATGAGCTTTCCCGGGGTTACTCTGATATCTGCTGACCATGCCAACGGCATAACAGATATCAAGGCTCGTACATAACATGGCATACATGAGACTTCCTACTGCCGAAGCAAACGGAACTATCTTCATGGCCTCTATCTCCTCAACAGTCTTAGGAGACTGTTCCTTAGATAGATGCACTCCGTGTCTGAAAGGTAGAAAAACCTTTCTTGGAGTTCTGCATGTTAAAACGGGCCAGAATCGTGTCTATGAATGAAGCTTGGGAGAGCATTAGTAAACGTTTTCTACGATCTCGAATAATCTTGATCCCAAGGATATGTCCCGCTTCCCCTAAGTCCTTCATATCAAATTGCTTGGACAGCCATGCCTTTACGTCTGATAACACTTTCTTGTTGTTGCCAATCAATAGAATGTCATCTACGTAAAGCACAAGAAACACCACTGAGTTTCCATCACGTCTGCGATATACACAATGCTCATCCGGACACTGAGTAAATCCAAAGGACTGGATTACTTCATCAAACCGGATGTTCCAAGATCTGGATACCTGCTTAAGTCCATAAATAGACCTCTTAAGCCTGCAAACCTTATGCTCTTGGCTTTTTTCAATGAATCCCTCTGGTTGCTGCATAAAGATGGTTTCCTCAAGACTTCCGTTTGGGAAAGCTGTCTTGTCATCCATCTGCCAAATCTCATAATCCATATGAGCAGCTATGGCCAAGAGAATCCGGATCGACTTAAGCATGGCTACCGGGAAGAAGGTTTTCTCATAATCGATTCCCTCTTTCTGAGTATACCCCTTCTCCGCCAGCCTAGCTTTAAAGGTTTCCACCTTCCCGTCAGGTCCTCTCTTACGTTTGTAGACCCACTTGCATCCAATGGGCTTAAACCCATCAGGCAGGTCCACAAGCTCCCAGACTTGATTGTGGTCCATTGACCCCATCTCGGATATCATTGCCTTACGCCAAGATTCTGCATCTTTATCTCAAAGTGCCTCATTGTAGTTAACTGGGTCAGGTCCAAGCATACCTGGGACTAGGTCTAAAGCCTCTCCCACGCCAATGAACCTGTCTGGCTGTCTCACAACCCTCCCACTACGACGAGGCACCGCCTGTGTAGGCGCATCATCTGTGATCTCATGTGCAATGTGTGGTGTATCTACTTGCGCTGGTGCATCCGGATTAGTAGTTCGTCGTCTAAGCTCTTCTAGTACTATCTTACTCTTGGGCTTGTGGTCTAAGACATAGTCCTCTTCTAAAAATCTAGCGTTGGTACTTACCACCACCTTCTGATCTTTAGGACTATAGAATAGACCACCTTTCGTTCCCCTAGGATATCCTACAAACAGCATTAATTCTGTTCTTACATCTAACTTAGCCGTATCTGCCTTAAACACATGTGCTGGGCAGCCCCAAATTCTGAGATGTCTTAGACTGGGCTTCCGTCCATTCCAGAACTCTACTGGGGTTGAAGGCACAGTTTTAGATGGTACAAGATTAAGAATATACATTGTCGTTTCCAAGGCATATCCCCAGAACGAACTTGGTAAATCACTATAGCTCATCATGGACCTAACCATTTCCATAAGAGTTCGGTTCCTCCTTTCTGCTACACCATTCTGCTGTGGCGTGCCAGGTGCAGACAACTGAGACTGAATTCCTACCTTAGTGAGGCAATCTCGAAATTCATGGGATAGGTACTCCCCACCACGATCTGAACGCAGTGTCTTGATACTCTTACCATGATGCTTCTCCACATCTGCCCGAAACTCTTTGAACTTACCAAAACATTTGGACTTGTGGCGCATTAGGTAAATGTATCCGTACCTAGAGTAATCATCCGTGAATGTCACAAAATACTCATATCCCCCTCGTGCCTGGACCGTCATAGGTCCACACAAGTCAGAATGAATCAACTCTAATACTTCTTTAGCTCTATAGTCTTTTGCTTTAAAAGGTCTCTTGGTCATCTTACCTTCCAAGCAATATTCGCAGGTTGCATAACTGTCAATATCTAATGAACCCAAAGGTCCATCATTGACCAACCTCTGAATCCTACTAAGGTTTATATGACCTAGCCTTAGATGCCAAAGATAGGTTTGATTCATTTCAGAAGGTCTCTTCCTCTTATTAATGTTAGATACTGAGCTATCTATTTCTATGTTTTGCGCAACAGGGGAGTTAGAATTAACAACAAATAAATTGTCTACCAATGAACTAGAACAAACAAGTTTGCCATTTCTTCTAATAAAAACAGACTCATCAGAAAAAATAAACTTGTAACCGTTCTTCAAGAGTTTAAAAACCGAAATCAGGTTCTTTCTAAAACTCGATACATAAAGACAGTTAACTAACTCCAAGCAAGAATTTTCGAAATTCAACTTAACTACTCCCACTGCTTCTACTGACACTCTTGTAGTGTCGCCCAAGTAGATATCCAATTTGCCTGCTCTAAGCTTCTGGGTTACTTGGAACCCTTGCAAAGAATTACAAACATGGTCAGTGGCACCTGAATCCACACACCAAGTATCTGTGGGAATCGCCGCTAAACATGTCTCAGTAATTAAGGCATAATTTATCGTACTTATAAGCTTTGGACAATCCGCTTTCCAATGTCCCGTCTTATTGCACTTGAAGCACTTGTCTTTCAACTTCTTCTTTGCAATATCTGGCTTAGGCACAATTTGTGCCTTTTTAGCTACTCCCTCGAGCTTTCTCTTCTTCTTTCCAGCCTCAGGCTCAGAAGAAGATTCTAAAGCTTCGACTGGGACTAAAGCTCGCTTCTTCTCTTGAAGAAGACTTTTAGCCGCCATCAACTCTGCTAAGAGCTCGGATGAACTCCACAACATCTTACTTATGTTGTAGTTCAACCGAATCCGCTCATAGCTTTGAGGCGCCATCAACTCTGCCAAGAGCTCGGATGAACTCCACAACATCTTACTTATGTTGTAGTTCAACCGAATCCGCTCATAGCTTTGAGGCAAGCTCTGGAGGACAATATCGGCTTTGGTTTCACAAATGGTTTTGCCTCCCACTACCTCAACCTTGTTGATGTTACTAATCATGTCAATGACACGATCTCTCACAGGAGCGCTCTCAGCCCTAAGGACAATATCGAAGTTACGACTTCCATCGACATTATTAGTTCCAGTTAAATTGTTGTTTTTCAAAATAGCAGCTAAAGGATTGAATGCCATATCGATTTAAACTGGAAAGTAAACAAACAGTGTTTCAGTTATATATGCTAGAATTTTCGAAAACATGAAAATTCAATTTAATTATTGATTTCCCTCAAAACAATAATATTAATCCACCAACATCTCATCCACCGGGATTCTCGCAAGCCACGTAGTGTGGACGTTTACGCTAACCCACATTCGTTTGAGAAGAACCAAGTTCATTAACTACAATATCTGACCAACGATCTTTTGATCAATGTAGCTAATAGTCGGTGCTTTCAGCCATACAAGTAAGCAGCGTAACCTCGCGGAAGGAATACTGCAGATCGTACACTAAGTGTGTGCCATTACGTGAATTCTGAGTTTGTTACCTCAGGATAGTGCGCCTCAGATGGAGAGGGTGTCGCATTTCTCCTAGTTAAACTCGCTCTAGTCATCTTACTCAGAAGCTCATAGTCTAGCGATCTCGGGGCTGGACTCATCCGAATGGAGGAAGGCCCTAATGCCAACGCGCAAGCCCACCCACATCGCATATGAACCCGTAATGGTGGCCATGGGGATATAACACAACCCGCTCCCACTTAGATTTCCAATTTGAGGGTTTTTCCGGTTTTAACATGCAATTAACTAACCTAAGTTATGTGCAACCATAAAACCAGACATGCTTTAATTCATGCATCTAAAATACAGCATAAAAATAAAGCATAAAAATTAAAACAATAAATACGGGAAATAAATTCAAAAAAATAAATTCCCCGACTATTATGGTTTTAATTGCTTCCATCTTCTGCCTTGATCTCGTGTCCCGTCACGTCACTCGATGGAGAGAGTCTTGAACTTCAAAAAATGAAAACTGGAGGAAAAACGGGCCAAAAACAGCCCGAACAGCCTAAACGGGCCGCCCGGGCCGCAGCACGGCCCGAGGGCCGCGCTGCCCCCGCGCACAGCCCGCACGGGCCGTGCGCGCGGCCCAGAGCTCGCGCGCGCGCACAGCCCGCCTGGGCCATGTGCGCGCGGCGCTGCGTCCGTGCGCCCGCGCGCCCTCACAGCCCGCACGGCCCGTGCGCGCGATAACCTGGGTGCCTGCGCGCCCGCGCGCCCGCACGGCCTCACGGGCCATGCGCGCGCCGGCCTGCGCGCGGCTGCTGCGCCCTGGGCGCGGCAGCTGCTGCTGCTGGCCACCCGACAGGTGCAACTTGCTGCCGGCGATCGTCGCCGGCGTCGCCTCCTGCCGCCAACTCCTCCTTCGCTTTTTCCCACGCTATTTGGTCTTCTTGCAATTCATTCTGGGTTTTCCTGGGTTTCTTCAAATTCATGATAACCCAAAACCCACGAATCCAAGTCGCCCACCATAACGCCTTCGATTACAAAAAAAAATAATTTTCCTACTACAAGGCATTCTAGGAAAATTAAATAATCGAAAATACATAGAAAAAATCCTACTACAGATTTGATCTAATCCTACACGGCTTCCTCCACGTGGTTATACTATTACAAACATTCATAATAAAATTAAATCCGGACATGTCCCGGAGTTTAATTAAAAACCATACAAACGTAACCATAATAGTCGGGATTCTAAACCACCTGCAAATAAAACCATGTAATAAATCGAAGAAGCACAGAACCCCCTAAACCAGGCTCTGATACCAATTGAAAGATTTTTGGTAGGAGCTGGTTTTGCACTTGCTCGATTTACCACGCAACAAAAATTTCTATTAAAACGGAATCTTAGAAAAGTACCTTTGAAGCGTGCACCTGGTGATTTTCTTGTATGCCTCAAGACTATGACTTCACGTTGTGTGGGCAACGAACTAGAAGTCAATTGATCAGCTATCACCACAATCCACCTGCTAGAAAACTCTAGCCCCGCAGCACCTGGCACGTACTATAAACGCACCACCCGCAGAGAGAGAAAGCTACGCGCAGCTGGTATAAACCAAGGCCAAAATTTCAGTCACTAGAAACCCAAAAACCAGCTGCACACTTTCTTGAAAATTCGACTTGGAGAGAGAAATATTTTCTCTCTCTAGAATTTTCTCTCTCTAGAAATCCTGTGGATTAATTGTGTTATTGTGTATTCTGAATGACTGATCCCTTGTCTATTTGTAGAGTTACAAGAGAGACTCCAAGTTGGTTTAGGATTGGTCTTCCTACTGGGTTTCTGTTTTCCTTCAATCCTGTTTCTGGACTGATACAGATTCTGTTTCCTTCAATCCTGTTCCTGGACTGATGCACTCCCAACTGTCACAGGGATTCATTTATCCCAATCCAGTTCCTGGGATGAATCACTCCCAACTGACACAGGGATTCACTTATCCCAAACCAGTTCCTGGGATGATTCACAACCAACTGACACAAGGATTAATTAATTTCTCAATTAATTAAATCTACCTTTGTCATTAACCCAGTACATAATTAATAGTACCACTAACGGATTAATTATGGCACTACCACCCTACACCAGAATTGCTTCCGGAATAATTTAATTAAATTATATTCATAATCTCCCCACATCAAAGATATAGTGCTCGTTAATTCATTAATTTACTGATAAATTAATTCATCAACTTCTTTAATTCCGAGACTAGTACCACTCGACCTTTTTACTATACCGGACATAAGTCCACTGGCCAGGTTTAGTATAATAAACATTTCGAGCTCATCTCGGGAGCACCATCACCCCGGACGCACCGGTACATGGTTTCCTTTCGACAAGCAGCAGCACACCAAGTAACTAAACACGCGCACCCAACCTACCGAGATTATTGGCCATAATTGACCTCACCCTTTGGCAGATCAAAGTACACTATGTCTAATCCTCATGCCCGCTCGAGTCTAGGGATTTAGAGATAGAATACAAGGATCGATTTGTCTATTAAATCAGTACAAGACAAATCATTCCTAAGAGTCAAGTTCAATATGCCCCGGGCATATCTATATGATTCAATTAGTTTAGATAAACTAATTATCTGAATCATATAATAACCTAGACCGACAGTTTGTCCAAAGCTGTCTCGGTTACGAACCTCATTTATATATTATGTCTTTCAACCAATGAGATCTACTGTGTCGCACCAGACACCTCATCATCTACTTACATAATATAAATGGACAGAAATATGCACAACAAGATATGACTGAAACACAAATCGATATATTAAACTGGGAAAATGTACAACACAAGCATAGCTTATGTATTTAAATCCAACAATTAACCCAGTACATAATTAATCGTACCACTAACGGATTAATTATGGCACTACCACCCTACACCAGAATTGCTTCCGGAATAACTTAATTAAATTATATTCATTATCTCCCCACATCAAAGATATAGTGCTCGTTAATTCATTAATTTACTGATAAATTAATTCATCAACTTCTTTAATTCTGAGACTAGTACCACTCGACCTTTTTACTATATTGGACATAAGTCCACCGGCCGGGTTTAGTATAATAAACATTTCGAGTTCATCTTGGGAGCACCATCACCCCGGACGCACCGGTACATGGTTTCCTTTCGACAAGCAGCAGCACACCAAGTAACTAAACACGCGCACCCAACCTACCGAGATTATTGGCCACAATTAACCTCACCCTTTGGCAGATCAAAGTACACTATATCTAATCCTCATGCCCGCTCGAGTCTAGGGATTTAGAGATAGAATACAAAGATTGATTTGTCTATTAAATCAGTACAAGACAAATCATTCCTAAGAGTCAAGTTCAATATGCCCCGGGCATATCTATATGATTCAATTAGTTTAGACAAACTAATTATCTGAATCACATAATAACCTAGACCGACAGTTTGTCCAAAGCTGTCTCGGTTACGAACCTCATTTATATATTATGTCTTTCAACCAATGATGAGATCTACTGTGTCACACCAGACACCTCATCATCTACTTACATAATATAAATGGATGATTAATGCACAACTAAATATAATTGAAACACAAATCGATATATTAAACTGGGAAACTGTACAATACAAGCATAGCTTATGTATTCTACTCCAACAATCTCCCACTAATACCTAAGTTGTGCTTTAAGTATACAACTACATACAAACCTACCCAATCTGCTGTGATCTATCTAGAAAAACTGTCAAGGCTCTCCTAAGCATCTGATCCCCATGCCCTTCACGTGAGCATCAAAGACTTTTAAAGTCAATGTTTTTGTGAATGGATCTGCAAGGTTATCCTCTGATGCTATCTTAGCCACGACAACACCTACCCTCTTAACGATGTCTCGTATCAGGTGGTAGTTGTGCTGTATATGTTTACTCGCATTGTGGGCTCGTGGTTCCTTCGAGTTTGCTACTGCACCGTTGTTATCACAATAAACCGTGATAGACTTCTGCAAACCAGGAATCACATCTAAGTCCACTAGGAAGTTCTTGAGCCATACTGCTTCTTTCACTGCCTCTGATGCGGCAACGTACTCAGCCTCCATGGTAGAGTCTGCCACGCATTTCTGCTTGACACTCTACCAAACTATGGCTCCACCTCCCAGAGTAAACACATACCCTGAGGTAGACTTGCTCTAGTCCCTGTCGTCTTGGAAATCTGAATCTGTGTAACCTTGGGGTACCAGCTCAGGAGCCTGATAGACCAGAACTTGGTCCCTCGTTCTGCGCAAATACTTGAGAATGCATTTTACTGCCTCCCAATGAGCTTTCCCGGGGTTACTCTGATATCTGCTCACCATGCCCACGGTATAACAGATATCAGGCCTCGTACACAACATGGCATACATGAGACTTCCTACTGCTGAAGCAAATGGAACTGTCTTCATGGTCTCTATCTCCTCAACAGTCTTAGGAGACTGTTCCTTAGATAGAAACACTCCGTGCCTGAAAGGTAAAAAACCTTTCTTGGAGTTCTGCATGTTAAAACGGGCCAGAATCGTGTCTATGTATGAAGTTTGGGAGAGCGTTAGCGAACGTTTCCTACGATCTCGAATAATCTTGATCCCAAGGATATGTCTCGCTTCCCCTAAGTCCTTCATATCAAATTGCTTGGACAACTATGCCTTTACATTTGATAACACTTTCTTGTTGTTGCCAATCAATAGAATGTCATCTACGTAAAGCAAAAGAAATACCACTGAGTTTCCATCACGTCTGTGATATACACATTGCTCATCCAGACACTGAGTAAATCCAAAAGACTGGATTACCTCATCAAATCGGATGTTCCAAGATCTGATGCCTGCTTAAGTCAATAAATAGACTTCTTAAGCCTGCAAACCTTATGCTCTTGGCCTTTTTCAATGAATCCCTCTGGTTGCTGCATAAAGATGGTTTCCTCAAGACTTCCATTTAGGAAAGCTGTCTTGACATCCATCTGCCAAATCTCATAATCCATATGAGCAGCTATGGCCAAGAGAATCCGGATCGACGTAAGCATGGCTACCGGGGAGAAGGTTTCCTCATAATCGATTCCCTCTTTCTGAGTATACCCCTTCGCCACCAGCCTAGCTTTAAAGGTTTCCACTTTCCCGTCATATCCTCTCTTACATTTGTAGACTCACTTGCATCCAATGGGCTTAAACCCATCAGGCAGGTTCACAAGCTCCCAGACTTGATTGTGGCCCATTGACCCCATCTCGGATATCATTGCCTTATGCCAAGATTCTGCATCTTTATCTCGAAGTGCCTCATTGTAGTTAACTGGGTCAGGTTCAGGCACACTTGGGACTAGGTCTGAAGACTCTCCCACGCCAATGAACCTGTCTGGCTGTCTCACAACCCTCTCACTACGACGAGGCACCGCTTGTGTAGGCGCATCATTTGTGATCTCATGTGCAGTGTGTGGTGTATCTACTTGTCCTGGTGCATCAGGATTAGTAGTTTGTCGTCTAAGCTCTTCTAGTACTATCTTACTCTTGGGCTTGTGGTCTAAGACATAGTCCTCTTCTAAAAATCTAGCGTTGGTACTTACCACCACCTTCTGATCTTTAGGACTATAGAATAGACCACCTTTCGTTCCCTAGGATATCCTACAAACAACATTAATTCTGTTCTTGCATCTAACTTAGCCGTATCTGCCTTAAGCACATGTGCTGGGCAGCCCCAAATTCTGAGATGTCTTAGACTGGGCTTCCGCCCGTTCCACAACTCTACTGGGGTTAAAGGCACGGTTTTAGATGGTACAAGATTAAGAATATACATTGTCGTTTCCAAGGCATATCTCCAGAACAAACTTGGCAAATCACTATAGCTCATCATGGACCTAACCATTTCCATAAGAGTTCAGTTCCTCCTTTCTGCTACACCATTCTGCAGTGGCGTGCCAGGTGCAGACAACTGAGACTGAATTCCTACCTCAGTGAGTTAATCTCGAAATTCATGGGACAGGTACTCCCCACCACGATCTGAACGCAGTGTCTTGATACTCTTACCATGATGCTTCTTCACATCTGCCCGAAACTCCTTGAACTTGCCAAAACATTCGGACTTGTGGCGCATTAGGTAAATGTATCCGTACCTAGAGTAGTCATCCGTGAACGTCACGAAATACTCATATCCCCCTCGTGCCTAGACCGTCATAGGTCCACACAAGTCAGAATGAATCAACTCTAATACTTCTTTAGCTCTATGACTTTTTGCCTTAAAAGGTCTCTTGGTCATCTTACCTTCCAAGCAAGATTCACCGGTTGCATAACTGTCAATATCTAATGAACCCAAAGTTCCATCATTGACCAACCTCTGAATCCTACTAAGGTATATATAACCTAGCCTTAGATGCCAAAGATAGGTTTGATTCATTTCAAAAGGTTTCTTCCTCTTATTAATGTTAGATTCTGAGCTATATATCTCTATGTTTTGCGCAACAGGGGAGTTAGAGTTAACCACAAACAAATTGTCCGCCAATGAACCAGAACAAATAAGTTTTCTATTTCTTCTAATAACAACACAGTCATCAGAAAAAATAAACTTATACCCGTTCTTCAAGAGTTTAGAAACCGAAATCAAGTTCTTTCTAAAACACGGTACATAAAGACAATTAACTAACTCCAAGCTAGAATTTTCAAAATTCAACTTAACTACTCTCACTGCTTCTACTGACACACTTGTAGTGTTGCCCAAGTAGATATCCAATTCGCCTGCTCTAAGCTTCTGGGTTACTTGGAACCCTTGCAAAGAATTACAAACATGGTCAGTGGGACCTGAATCCACACACTAAGTATCTGTGGGAATCGCCGCTAAACATGTCTCAGTAATTAAGGCATAATTTATCGTACTTATAAGCTTTGGACAATCCGCTTTCCAATGTCCCGTCTTATTGCACTTGAAGCACTTGTCTTTCGACTTCTTCTTTGCAATATCTGGCTTAGGCACAATTTGTGCCTTTTTAGCTACTCCATCGAGCTTTCTCTTCTTCTTTCCAACCTCAGGCTCAGAAGAAGATTCTAAAGCTTCGACTGCGACTAAAGCTCGCTTCTTCTCTTGAAGAAGACTTTTAGCCGCCATCAACTCTGCTAAGAGCTCGGATGAACTCCACAACATCTTACTTATGTTGTAGTTCAACCGAATCCGCTCATAGCTTTGAGGCGCTATCAACTCTGCCAAGAGCTCGGATGAACTCCACAACATCTTACTTATGTTGTAGTTCAACCGAATCCGCTCATAGCTTTGAGGCAAGCTCTGGAGGACAATATCGGCTTTGGTTTCACCAACGATTTTGCCTCCCACTACCTCAACCTTGTTGATGTTACTAATCATGTCAATGACACGATCTCTCACAGGAGCGCTCTCAGCCCTAAGGACAATATCGAAGTTACGACTTCCATCGACATTATTAGTTCCAGTTAAATTGTTGTTTTTCAAAATAGCAGCTAAAGGATTGAATGCCATATCAATTTAAACTGGAAAGTAAACAAACAGTGTTTCAGTTATATATGCTAGAATTTTCGAAAACATGAAAATTCAATTTAATTATTGATTTCCCTCAAAACAATAATATTAATCCACCAACATCTCATCCACTGGGATTCTCGCAAGCCACGCAGTGTGGACGTTTACGTTAACCCACATTCATTTGAGATGAACCAAGTTCATTAACTAAAATATCTGACCAACGATCTTTTGATCAATGTAGCTAATAGTCGGTGCTTTCAGCCGTACAAGTAAGCAGCGTCACCTCGCGGGAGGAATACTGCAGATCGTACACTAAGTGTGTGCCATTACGTGACTTCTGAGTTTGTTACCTCAGGATAGTGCGCCTCAGATGGAGAGGGTGTCGCATTTCTCCTAGTTAAACTCGCTCTAGTCATCTTACTCAGAAGCTCATAGTCTAGCGATCTCGGGGCTGGACTCATCCGAATGGAGGAAGGCCCTAATGCCAATGCGCAAGCCCACCCACATCGCATATGAACCCGTAATGGTGGCCATGGGGATATAACACAACCCGCTCCCACTTAGATTTCCAATTTGAGGGTTTTTCCGGTTTTAACATGCAATTAACTAACCTAAGTTATGTGCAACCATAAAACCAGACAAGCTTTAATTCATGCATCTAAAATACAGCATAAAAATTAAAACAATAAATACGGGAAATAAATTCAAAAAAATAAATTCCCCGACTATTATGGTTTTAATTGCTTCCATCTTCTGCCTTGATCTCGTGTCCCGTCACGTCACTCGATTGAGAGAGTCTTGAACTTCAAAAAACGAAAACTGGAGGAAAAATTGGCCAAAAACAGCCCGAACGGGCCGCCCGGGCCGCAGCACGGCCCGAGGGCCGCACAGCGACGCGCAGCAGCTGCTGCCTGCTGCGACTGCTGCTGCGTTTTTCGCCTGCCGGCCGGCGATTTTGCTGCTGGCAATCGTTGCCGGCGTCGTCTCCTGCCGCCAACTCCTCCTTCGCTTTTTCCCACGCTATTTGGTCTTCTTGCAATTCGTTCTGGGTTTTCCTGGGTTTCTTCAAATTCATGATAACCCAAAACCCACGAATCCAAGTCGCCCACCATAACGCCTTCGATTACCAAAAAAACAATTTTCCTACTACAAGGCATTCTAGGAAAATTAAATAATCGAAATTACATAGAAAAAATCCTACTACAGATTTAATCTAATCCTATACGGTTTCCAGCACGTGGTTATACTATTACAAACATTCATAATAAAATTAAATTCGGACAAGTCCCGGAGTTTAATTAAAACCCATACAAACATAACAATAATAGTCGGGATTCTAAACCACCTGCAAATAAAACCATGTAATAAATCGAAGAAGCACAGAACCCCCTAAACCAGGCTCTGATACCAATTGAAAGATTTTGGTAGGATCTGGGTTTGCACTTGCTCGATTTACCACGCAACAAAAATTTCTATTAAAGCGGAATCTTAGAAAATTACCTTTGAAGCGTGCACTTGGTGATTCTCTTGTATGCCTCAAGACTATGACTTCACGTTGTGTGGGCAACGAACTAGAAGTCAATTGATCAGCTACTCACCACAATCCACCTGCTAGAAAACTCTAGCCCCGCAACGCCTGGCACGTACTATAAACGCACCGCCCGCAGAGAGAGAAAGCTATGCCCAGCTGGTATAAACCAAGGCCGAAATTTCAGCCACTAGAAACCCAAAAACCAGCTGCACGCTTTCTTGAAAATTCGACTTGGAGAGGGAAACATTTTCTCTCTCTAGAAATCCTGTGGATTAATTGTGTTATTTGTATGTCTTGAATAACTGATCCCTTGTCTATTTATAGAGTTACAAGAGAGACTCCAAGTTGGTTTAGGATTGGTCTTCCTACTGGGTTTCTGTTTTCCTTCAATCCTCTTTCTGGACTGATACAGATTTTGTTTCCTTCAATCCTGTTCCTGGACTGGTACACTCCCAACTGTCACAGGAATTCACTTATCCCAATCCAATTCCTGGGATGAATCACTCCCAACTGACACAGGGATTCACTTATCCCAAACCAGTTCCTGGGATGATTCACAACCAACTGACACAAGGATTAATTAATTTCTTAATTAATTAAATCTACCTTTGTAATTAACCCAGTACATAATTAATCGTACCACTAACGGATTAATTATGGCACTACCACCATACACTAGAATTGCTTCCGGAACAACTTAATTAAATTATATTCATAATCTCCCCACATCAAAGATATAGTGCTCGTTAATTCATTAATTTTCTGATAAATTAATTCATCAACTTCTTAAATTCCGAGGCTAGTACCACTTGACCTTTTTACTATACCAGACATAAGTCCACCGGCCGGGTTTAGTATAATAAACATTTCGAGTTCATCTCGGGAGCACCATCACCCCGGACGCACCGGTACATGGTTTCCTTTCGACAAGCAGCAGCACACCAAGTAACTAAACACGCGCACCCAACCTACCGAGATTATTGGCCACAATTGACCTCACCCTTTGGCAGATCAAAGTAAACTATGTCTAATCCTCATTCCCGCTCGAGTCTAGGGATTTAGAGATAGAATACAAAGATCGATTTGTCTATTAAATCAGTACAAGACAAATCATTCTTAAGAGTCAAGTTCAATATGCCCCGGGCATATCTATATGATTCAATTAGTTTAGACAAACTAATTATCTGAATCATATAATAACCTAGACAGACAGTTTGTCCAAAACTGTCTTGGTTACGAACCTCATTTATATATTATGTCTTTCAACCAATGATGAGATCTACTGTGTCACACCAGACACCTCATCATCTACTTACATAATATAAATGGATGATTAATGCACAACTAAATATAATTGAAACACAAATTGGTATATTAAACTGGGAAACTGTACAATACAAGCATAGCTTATGTATTCTACTCCAATAGCGTGTTACAAACAAGTTGATTTTTTCACAGAACATAGTCTACCACGTCTGCCTACGTCCAAAACATCTAGCGCCACGTCTAGATACGTCTAACTACGTCCCGCTACGTCAAGCTACGTCCAGCTACGTCCCATAACGAGCGTTACAATGAAATAGAAACGCTGAAGTGTAGCGTTAAAACTGAGCTCGCTCGTTAAATAGTAGCTTTTAAGAATTTTACGGCTAAAAAAAGGAACCCATAACGCGGCAGACTCCATACTTGACCCTTTCCAAATGCAAGAACGTCAAAACCATATTCGAAAACAGTAAATCCCTTTCCCAGATTAAATAGAAATTGGCGAGATGGATGCGAGGGGTGCTGGATCATCGCGAGGTTATGGCACGGGCAAATGGCCATTCATTGTTCGGGTAAATACTCCTTCCCAATTTTGATGCTTTTTGAAATTAATTTAGGGCAATTTTTGGATCGGTTATTAGTTTGAAATTGCGGTAGAAATGGTGCTGTTTAGTTGGGTAGTAGATTAAAAACGCAAATATGTGTGGTTGGTTTGAGTAGGAACGTAAATTTGGACTGAATTTTCGTAATCAAAATGCGGATCTGTCGCGTTTCTGGGCAGGAAAAGACAGTCGTTAGGCAGGGTTTTTTGATCGCCGATCGGTGGCGTTGGATGCTAACTCGAACACTGCCGATCTGCGTTTGACTTGGAGTCAAACGCAGATCGGCAGCGTTGACCTTTGAGTCAAACGCTGTGATGTAGCGTTTGACTTCTGGTCAAATGTTTTTTTATAGCGTTTGACTCGAAGTCAAACGCTATAATTTAATATATATATATATTGTTTAGGGTTTAGGGTTTAAATATTTATATAATATAAAATATTTGTGTATTAATATATGTTAATTACATTTTTCAGGGTGGCGGTAAGGTTAAACCGCGTGTTCCTCCTCCCACTGTTGAGGAGAGACAGCGGCCCATAGCTTCTGCCAGGAGGCAGAAGATTCCAGTGACGAGAGCTCGAGGTGGCTTGTGAGGCAGGGGTGGCGGCCGAGGGATTGGCGGGGAGTCGTCGTTCCATTTGAGAGACGAGGACGATGACGCGTCGAGCGATGATTATACACGGTCAGATGAGGAGGAGGAGGAGGAGGAGGAGATTCACGAGGTGCAGCCGAGGGATGACCATCAGCATCATCAGCAGTCTGTTGTGCAGCAGCAGCAGCAGCGGGCGGATCGTTCTGCAGGTACGCGATATAGATTAATGCATTACGTTTAATGAATTATGTCCTTATTTAATTGATTTATTTGTCTAATTTGTGAATTATGTGTTCAAATAAGAATTTAAATTATGTATTATTTGTTCAGACAATGATTAATTAAATAGTTATTTAAATTATTATTTAATTGTTAATTTATTTGTTAATATATGATTACTTATAGCGATTCCTAAAAGGCGCAAGAAAGATGACAAGAGTTGGTTAGTGACCAGACCAGTCGAGGGTGGGCCGATCGATTCGACGGTTATTCCTAATTTTTTAGGACACATCGTATCGCGTTTTAGGGAGAAGGGTAGTAGAGCCCCTATTAGGTGTCATAACAGGGGTAGTATGTACGATTCCCTAGTTAGTTGGGTGCGCGCTATGTCACCCCTAGGGACAGATATTCTTAGTCAGACAGGGTTGGGACATATTCCCAGCATTCTGTTTAGACATATAGACGCGCCCCTGATTTGCGCATTTTTGGAGAGGTGGCAGCCGGACACCAATACCTTTCATTTACCCTTCGGTGAGATGACGATACTTCTCCACGACGTGTGCGAGATTTTGCGGATACCGATAGAGGGTTGTGTGATTACGCAGTCCACGGATACTGCCACCGTTCTTGCGTATAGTAGAGATTTGCTCGAGATACCTCCGGATCAGCACATCGATAAGGAGTTATTTGAGAATGGGGCATTCTCGACTGAGCGGGTGTATTTGTAGGCGTAGACCACGGCCTGACTCGGACGTTACAGTATTTTTATGGGCTACTATTGGGACTTGTCTGTTTACAGACAAGAGTTCCAATAAGTTCATGCCAGGGCCTGTTTTGGAGCTGAGGGGAGGGATGGCTCAGGTGGGGCAGTATGCGTGGGGCACAGCGACGCTAGCGTACCTATATAGACATTTAGGTGCTGCTAGTCATCATGGCACGTCGAGCGTTGCTGGTTGCTTGACGTTGCTACAGGCCTGGATCTACGAGCTTTTTCCATCTTTCAGGAGTAATGCTAGGCCTCTGCCAGCGCACCCCGATCGGCCGCGGGCTAGCAGGTGGACGATCGACGCACCCCGCAACAAGGATGATAGACTAGCCAGTTTTCGAGAGGCATTGGATGCCTTGACGGCGGACGATGTAAGTAAATCAAAATTATACATTAGATAAATATATATGATTTTCATAAAACTAGTCTATATAATTGGAAAATATGTTTTGTAGGTTATATGGATGCCCTATGGTCGCGCTGCTGTTACGCGTACTCTGCGGACACAGTACCACGGCCTCATCGCGTATCGGGAGGACATAAAGCCGTATATGCCAGACCGGTGTGCTCGTCAGTTGGGCTACGTGCAGTGGATCCCTAGAGCGTTCATTCCGGCCACGGAGGGGACATATAGGGGGTACGAGGGTACTGGGTATGTCGTGCATCACCCACGGTCCTATGCGGAGTCCGACTGGGCCGCATACCCATCGACCGGTGCTATATATTTTATGAACCGGGCACAGACAGGCCATGACGTCAGTTATAGTGCATGCGATGCCGACTATTTGGACTGGTTCGTACCCCACTCTCATCCGTACGTCATAGGGCCCCCACCGGATCAGCCACAGCCAGTTCTACCACGCCGAGCATCCTCTGAATATGTAAGTAGTTTTTAGTTATTTAACTATATTTTATTGTGATGTGCAAATGCAAATTTTTTGATAACAATGTTTATTGGTTTTTTTTAGTGGGTCGGTGATTTGCTCAGTATACAGCGACAGTTGCTGGGTCAGTTAAGTATTCGAGAACCGGACCTGTATGCGGAGTATTCTGCTCGGGTTGACGAGTTCGAGGAGCGATTTGACCGCGCAGATTGAGGGGTGTTTGTATTTTGTATAAGTATTATATTTTATGTATACATTTGTTTATTTATATTGTATGTGTACTATGTATATCTATAATTATGAAATGGTTAGTGACTAAATTGCTATTTGTATCACAAAAAAAAAAATCAAAATAATTATGAAATGGTGGTAGAGCCCTTCATGAAGGAAAAAAGCAGAAAATGGCTAAGTAAATGTCGCCAACGCAACTAAAAAGCAAAAAATGTCTCGGCTCGATCGTTAAAATGTCGCTGGTTAACTTAAGTAGACGCGATGGGACGTAGCTGGACGTAGAAGTAGATTGACGTATCTAGACGTGGCGATAGTTATTTTGGACGTAGCGAGACGTGGTGGACTGCCTTTGTTCCAAAAATCGGAATAAATTCACATGAATAAATGCAGACGTTTCTGGACGTGGTGCTAGTTATTTTTGACGTGGTGCTAGTGTTATGAGACGTGGCGGACTGCCTTTTTGGAAAAAAATTGGCTTAAATTCACTTGAATAAATGCAGATGTTTCTGGACGTGGTGCTAGTTATTTTTGACGTGGTGCTAGTGTTATGAGACGTGGTGGACTGCCTTTTTGGAAAAAAATCGGCTTAAATTCACATGAATAAATGCAGACGTTTCTGGACGTGGTGCTAGTTATTTTTGACGTGGTGCTAGTGTTATGAGACGTGGTGGACTGCCTTTTTTGAAAAAAACCGGCTTAAAAATATATCAGTATATTTAAAGTAAGCTAAAAGCCACACGGTTAATTTAAAAATATTTTTCAAATTTACTCTTAAAATAAGCTAGAACCACATTTTAAGCTACATTCCTTTTTTCGGCCAAACTTGAGTAAATCCACTATGCATCACGACGATTTTCCCATAGCCTAAAACGCATTCTCAAACGACCGCACCTAAAATAATACGTTGAGCCACTTCCGCCTTGCTTCTGAAGCACGAACTTCAGGCTATTAGCTATAGGAAAGCAAAACGTAAATGCATCGTCCACACTTGCAAAATCCCTATCTATCCTAAAATATTCACTTAGATCTGCCCCAATTTCTTGTTCATCACCCCACTCGTCATCCTCATTATCCTGCTCCTGCTCGTAATCATCATGTGCAGTCATATTCAAATCATCGTCTTGTATAGTCAGAATGCAAATTCATATTGTTAAAAACGCTATAAATTACACAATAGGATTATTTGAAACGCAACAATTTGAACATACAGCATATAAAAAAACGCTTCGCTTTCCATATAATATAGTAAAAAAACGCTACAACATTCAAATGAACAATATCAAAAAACGCTACACTTTACAATAAAATTACAAAAAAAACGCTACGAATTTCACATAAAAGCTGCAAAAAACGCTACAATTTTCCTAAAAATGCAGCATAAAACGCCACCATTTGACGTTTTGATCATAAGAAAACGCAGTATCTCAGCGTTTTTTATGACAAAAAACGCTCATCGATAGCGTTTTTGTGCCGACATGCAAAAAAAAATACAAAAAAAAAAACAAATACATAGCGGGTAGAAGAATTACCATTTCGTGTTGAATGTCAATCGAATTTTGTAGATTATGAATGCCAAATGGTATGGTTCGACGAAGCTTTCTTTTCTGTGGCGATTTGAATTTGTTGTCAATAGTTGTAAGGGACCCTTTTGTAAAGAGAATTTACAAATGTTTTGGTGTGAATGACATAAATATAATCTTGCCAATTTCTTACTATTTGGTATGCCCTTATTAGTTCTGTTCGTTTTTTTTACCGGGAAGGGACCCAAACGCCACAACTTAACGAGCGAGATATATTCTAACGCTACACTTTAGCGTTATATGTTCATTCAAACACTACATTTTAGCGTTTTATTTGCTTTTATTCACTGTGTTTTAGCGTTTATATGTATTTTGGACATTTTTTGGACATTTTTTGTCATACAAATAGTAAATTTGTTGTACAACGTCGAAAAACGTCTGCATACATTCATGTGAATTTAAAATGATTTTGTTTCACAAATATAGTCTACCACGTCTCATAACACTAGCACCACGTCAAAAATAACTAGCACCACGTCTAGAAACGTCTACATCCATTCATGTGAATTTAAGCTAATTTTTTCACAAAGACAACCCACCACGTCAAAGACAACTAGAACCACGTCCATAAACGTGTACATCAATTCATATGAATTTAAACTGATTTTTTTGAACAAAGACAGTCCACCACGTCTCATAAGACTAGCACCACGTCAAAAATAACTAGCACCACGTCCAGAAACGTCTACATTCATTCATGTGAATTTAAGCTATTTTTTTCACAAAGACAGTCCACCACGTCAAAGACAACTAGAACCACGTCTATAAACATCTACATCCATTCATGTGAATTTAAACTGATTTTTTTTCACAAATACAGTCCATCATGTCTCATAAGACTAGCACCACGTCAAAAATAACTAGCACCACGTCCAGAAACGTCTACATCCATTCATGTGAATTTAAGCTATTTTTTCACATAGACAACCCACCACGTCAAAGACAACTAGAACCACGTCCATAAACGTGTACATCCATTCATGTGAATTTAAACTGATTTTTTTGCACAAAGACAGTCCACCACGTCTCATAAGACTAGCACCACGTCAAAAATAACTAGCACCACGTCCAGAAACGTCTACATCCATTCATGTGAATTTAAGCTATTTTTTTCACAAAGACAGTCCACCACGTCAAAGACAACTAGAACCACGTCCATAAACGTGTACATCCATTCATGTGAATTTAAACTGATTTTTTTGCACAAAAACAGTCCACCACGTCAAAAATAACTAGCACCACGTCCAGAAACGTCTACATCCATTCATGTGAATTTAAGCTATTTTTTTCACAAAGACAGTCCACCACGTCAAAGACAACTAGAACCACGTCTATAAACATCTACATCCATTCATGTGAATTTAAACTGATTTTTTTTTCACAAATACAGTCCACCACGTCTCATAAGACTAGCACCACGTCAAAAATAACTAGAACCACGTCCAGAAACGCCTACATCCATTCATGTAATTCTATTGTAGGATATATTTTATGTTCTTGATCGGATTGACTGTTTTCGTAGTTTGGATGAACTCTTGCGTTTGATATGCCCGAATTATGGATTGTGCAGAGTTATTGGTTCGTTTCGTCATTTAAATTTGGAGCATTGCTAACGCTGCGTTTTAACGAGCGAGCTCTCCTGTAACGCTACCTTTTAGCGATTCAGTTTATGTTCCATCGCTACACTTTAGCAATTTTGTACCTTTTTTCGCAACGTTTTAGCGTTGGAGTTTACTTCAAACGCTGCATTTCAACGTTTCCGTCCGTATTAACGTTATGTTTTAGCGTTTTTTGGGTATATTCCCATACCAATTTTACGTTTCTGGCCCTTAAGTTGTGGAATACGCAACGTTTTTATCCCAAATTTAATCTGAAAAGTGATTTTTTTCATACCAGGGTTATTTTGGACATTTTTTGTTATACAAATATAAATTTTGTTATACAAATAGTAAATCCCGTTTTTTCTTTGAAGGTGGGTGGTTTGAATATGGATGTTGTTGAGGGTGCAGTGATTCAGCAGGAAGGAATTGGTGTTTGTTTGGGATGGCCGTGGATGAAATAAGAGACATTGAAGGTCCTAAGCTAGGATTAAGTTTTCTACTTGTAAGGCAGTTGGACTCCATTGTCTCTGCTTTCAAGATCTGATGTGCCAACATTCTCATACCATATACCTACTAAGTAGGTGGTAATGGATGTAGTTACTAGTTGGAACACTAATCTCATTATACATATTACTTTTATACTTTCTATATATAATAATAGTACATATACAAAATTATTAGAAATTATACCACGTCAACTAATGGTGGTACAAACAGTGTTTTTGTAGTTAGGCCGATGAATTTATCAAACATATATTTCTGGATTTGGTATATATATAATACCACATGTTTACCGAAAAGCTAAAAATGCTCCACCTAATTCTCTACCGACCAAGACGTTTCTACAATCTATACGTCCTTTAATAACTTACCACATATACAGCTTGAAGAGCCTTTTGATTCAGACAATTTGTGAACAGACTGCATTTTTTCATTAATAAACCAACACTTCTACAACCCCCCTAGTTGAATGACTCTGGCTATCAAATGAATGAACAAGTAGGAGCAATTTACTTACAACACTTAGTTGATCGATTAGGGTTCAACCACAAAAGTTTATCAAGAGCATTTTCAGCCACATAGGTTAGCTACTTGAACCAAAATCTGCAGTAATAACTAGAGTATATTTGGATTGCATAAAACACTACAAGCAACTCACAAGCTGCTATCCCTTCAACTTCTCTGTCTCAATTATTTACGGCTGTTGTGCCATCTCTGCTGCTGTATTTACCTCTTTTTGGTAAATATTACATTGGGAGACCTTCACTTTGGATTGCATTTATCATCCACCTCATAACGCTGCTCTACTCTTCAACTCATTCATCACAACCATACCACTAGTATCCTCCTGGAGAAACCCACACACACTTTGATTAACTTAGCCAAATATATTTCAGACGCCAAATTACAAGACATGCATCCACACTTGTTATTTTCTGAGTTAACACCACCGCAAATTATATTCTAGTACTAGGAGACACTTTGCAACGTATCCCTAACACTTTAATAAAAAGAATATTTTGTCATTTAATGATGTGACCCCCTGAATTTCCATTGTTTCCTTCCTTAGCCAATATAATCTTGTCATTTAGGACTACTATATAACTGCCGTGCGTCATGTTTTACATGGTTCAACTATTCTTAAGTTCATTTGATTCTGTTTAATTGGTGCATTCCCAAACAATAAAGAGAACGACAAAGAAAAGAAGAAGCACACTTATCACTGAATCATAAGCGATGGCAGCCATGCACATCAACTACATCAGTTTCAAGAAAAAATACGAACCGAATAAGCAAGTAGCCTAGTATATGAAAGTTGTGAATATTGAATAAAGATCCACACCTTGGTAAAATATTTGAGTTATCACAGTTTGAACTACCACATAGATCAAGAGAACCATGTGGCATCAATTAGATATTGTACGTCCAAGAAGAAGGCAATATAACAATTCTGCTGTAACAAGTAGCTTCTGCTTCTCCGTTTTCTTACAAGCAGAATGAACCTACTAACAGCAAACCATGTTAGACTCGCATATCATACATCACCTGTTTTTCGCATACTCAGACTACTAAATGCAAAGTACCGAGTCCATAAGATATGACTATGGGTTGAAAATTGAGTTTACTTAGAACACAGTAAGATGAATTCTACCAACACCAGATCTTTATGAGCAACACACATAAACAAATACATCCAACAACCATCTCATCAGGAATACTGTAGTTCCATGACTGCCTGTTTCTCACATTTAAACCCATTTAGCATATCAATAAATCAGTTACACTAGTACAAGGTTCCCAGGTTAAGGTGGTTTTCTGATTTACATACACAAATCTCTCCCAAGCCACAATACTTTTTCCAGCTTCACAGATTACATTAAAGGCAGAGCATTTTTAAACCAAGCTCTATGTCATCTACACACGAGGTATGGACAAAACAGTCCCCAGACGTTGAAACCTACTAAACACCTACTTAAATACACACGTTGCAGTTTGATTTTGAGCAAATCACTCACCAATCACATTATATCAAGTTAGTCAAATACCGCATAAGATTCTACACATCCAATTCCCTTATGATATAATCATTAGAGAGAATTCAAAGATGCAAATATAAGAGATCATAGACAGAAATCAGAGTCATTAATAAAGTAAATACCTGAAAAACTCTCATTTTGACAAGGGTTTCTGCAACAGAGCAGTCAAATAAACCTCCCCATTCTTCAATCCACTGGAATCAGTCTTGTTGGTAACAGCCCATTTTACCTTCCTATATCCCAACTTCCCGATCAAGGGTGTATAAACCTTCACAAGATCCAGTCTTTTACTGAAAAAATGATCCAACCAAATGTACCCTCCGCCTCTCAACACTCTATCAACATCAAACAACAAAAATTCTAAAGCAGTCAAAGGAATCCACCTATTAACACCATGCCCACACCTAACCAGATCCAGCACCCCATCAAATACTGGCAACCTCTGCTGCAACGGGACATGCAATGGAACTAACCCCCTCAGAGCAACTGCCTCATTGTTAGGTGCACCAAGATTCATAGTCGTAGTTATAACTGTCACATTGTGCAACTTCATTTGAGCAGCAAATGTCCCTGTACCACCCCCAATATCAAGTGCTAGCCTAATAAAACTTTTTGATGATCTTGAAAGCTGCAAAAGCTGTGAAATTGGGAGATCCAGATCTGTTTTGAACTCCAAGAATTTAGCCTTTTCCAATTTCATATCAAATCCCATTTCAGAGTTCAGCTTTGCAAGACAAGTGAAGCTCTTGCAATTGCTCTTGCTATAATGGGGCCAAATTACAGTGGTGTCTGGGATTGTACCAAAAGGGTCGGTAGGAAGCGAGCTGGGATTGGTATTGGTGGTTCTTGAAAAGCACCGACGCCTTGGGAGAGGGTGGCAGCCACGAAGAATGAGGGACTCAGCTAAAGGGGTGTCACTGGGACAGAGACTAAAAGGTGTATAATTCATGTATTGATAAAGAAGTTCAGGATAGTCTTTACATGAAGAAGCAATAGGCGAAATGTGAGTGTACATAAGGAGGTCGGAAGGGATGGTGGGTCGGGAAGTTTTACCGGTAGAAGTTGAGGGAGTGGTGGTATGCTGAAGGCGCGTGAGGTGGTTAATGGTGGCGCGTATGGTTTCAAGTTGGCGGATGAGGTGATCAGGAACTGGGGGAGGAGCAGGGGGTTTGGATTGGAGGTTGGAAGAGAGGTGGTAGAGGGAAAGAATATTGGTGGCCACCATGGCCAACAAGAGAACCATGTTTAAGCCCATTGTGAATCTCATCTCAGTTGTTTCCCCGATCCTTTGCAAAGAATCTTTCTGCTCAGTTCTTCAGTGCCAACGGCAAAAACTCCAAACTAAAACCGCTGCTTAGTTGCGAGAGCTCCCCATTTTCTTTCTGGCTCTACCCTTTGTTCTCTCTCTCTCTCTCTCTCTCTCTCTCTCTCTCTCTCTCTCTTGAAGATGAAGTGAATCATAAAGACAGATTCTGCTTACTTCGATCTGTGATAAATTTGATATTTACTTGAGCTTCACTGAATTATGGAGGAGTAAATAAATTGTCAGATTCTTACCAGCTCCTCTAACTAAGCTCACATTAATCCAATACCCTCTATTGTCAATGCCCAAATATTACTTCTAGATCAAACTCTATTTTTACTTTTTTTTTTTTAATTTTAAATATCAGTATTTACATTGTAATATTTAAAAATTGAGTCAAATTTAGAAAAAAATTAAAATAATTATTCTTCATTTTGGTTCATTTTCAAACTATTATACACTTGATTTCAGAACGTTTTGTGGAAGTTCTACATGAGTGGGGTTCATATAATTTAGACAATATCAATAATATGAACCGAATAATATATTTTTTAAATATAAGGGACTAAAAATATTTAAAAATGTAAAATATTTTTAAAAATTAGAGTAAATTATAAAATTGGTCATCATACTATTTTAAAATTTCACTTATGGTCATTTTATTTTAAAAAATATATTTAAAGTCGTCAACTTTTCATTTTTTTTAATGCATTTTTGTTATTCTGTCAAAATTCTTCGTTAACTCTTTAACGAATCATAGTTTTATAGGGCTATTTTTGTCAATTTATTCACTTCTCTTCTTCTACCTTTGTTGTCCCTCCTTTATCCATCCTCAATCACCTCATTCCTCTCTCTTCATCAGAGCCACTTTTTTGTTTTTGGTTCTTGTTATGGATCAAGTTCCGATTCTTCTTTGGTTTAATACTAAAGTTCCAGACTAAACCCAATTTATCGCATGCATACAATTTCTTATTGCATCTGGTTCAGTTTTAATAAATTCTGATAATTGCTTGGCTGTTCAGTTTTAACTTTGGGAATTATTGTGTTGCCTTGTGTTTTTATTTGGCTAAGGAAATCTTGTTGTTTGAATTAAGGAGAAGAGGGATAGGAGGTGGCGGTGGGACAAGGAAGAAGAATAAGAAGAGAGAAGAGGGAGAGGCGACAGCGGGGGACGGGGCGGCGGAGAGGGTAGACGGGAAAGAGGGAAGAGCGGGGAAAGGTAAAGGGATTCACCCAAAAGTTAGGGACAATTCGGTTCTAAATGATGGGGATCGACAGACATGAATTTTTTTATTTTCGTAATGGAAGCATATGCTTTGCGAATTTTCATGCCTGTTTAGTTTTAATGTTATTGACGATCACGTTTCAAAGCTTGTAAATTCTTACCTTGAAGCGTAATCGGTTGTTAGATCGTATCGATCCTAGTTTTTGCTTTGGTTGATCACCATATATTCTTCCCTGAAGAATCTTTATACTCTGGAGTACGGAGAGTCTTCACAGAGTGGGTGCTAGCCATTCACACTTGCAATCAGATTTTTGGGATTTTCTATTTTTTATCTTCTGTTCGTCTCATGTACACAGAGAAAAATAATAACATAGGGTTGGGTTAATATTCTTCATATAGAATATTACTTTAACTAATCTTGAACCTAGCATCCCATGGATCAACCCAAGTGACCCATGAATCAGGCTGATGGGTCAAGAGGTTCCAAAACTGTAATTTCGGTCCCTTGACTTCTCTGCCTATCCCAATAGCTCCTACGTACTTAATACTATAGAACTTTCAATAACACTTAATTAAATCTTTTAATTAAGCATTATTTACCTAAGCATAACAATTACACTTAGAACATGAGTGATTATTTATTCTGTATCATCGAACTCTCTTATGTGCGATCTTGTAGGCCCATTCTAATATCAACAATAGATAATTCAATCCTATTGATTAATCCATAAGGCATTAGTGGTCTACCCAATGTAAAACGGAGGGTCGAATGGTTAAACACAACCTCTAGAGCATACTACGTACGATCTCCTACAATGATATCTCGTTTAGCATAAGACATAGAAGCAATCATCCTTATTAGCTAAACGTTTTATTTGATCTCTTAGTGATACTGAATTTCATCAAACAAATGAATATGCTTATCATTTATTAGGCACGGCGATACACTTCTCAGTTCACTATCAAGTGGCTAAGATATAATCTCTCACTTAAGTGAGATTTACAGTCGCATTTCTTCACTCACATATCTTAACATGATTCGTAGCATACCCATACTTGGAAACATCTTGGAAACCTGTTACGGCCTCGTTAGACGTATGTCAAAGTATGCTACTCTTCACCTAAGACCATGTAGTAATTTCTGGTCGAAAAATCCTAGTACGAGTACTACTCAAAAGAATCACTCACTGCTACAAAAAAGAGTTTTAGTGACTGTTCAAAAAGTCTGAAAATATTACTTATCGTGATATTTAAATTATTATGATATTTTTAGAATATGTCATCCAAAGTGAAGTCATGATAGAATAATGTCATTTTAAAATGCATTAATAAATAATTTTTAAAGTCATTTTTATATCTATAATAACTTTTGCAAATGTCTTTATAAATAATTTATAATTACATTTTAAAATGTCATGAAAATATTTTTTTACATTTTTATTATATATTAATTATTGATTATTTATAATATTATATTTTTTAAATTATATTATAGTAATCAATATTATATTACACAAAAGAATTACTGGAATAAAATAACAAACAAGAATTTATTAAAAAAAATTCATGTAAGATTGATAACATTAAAAAACATTCATCATCGTCCCAAGATTGAAGAATATCATCAAAGGAAAAAATAGGGGACACATTCGGATCAAAGTTTGTTATTCAGACCATTGAAATTCATTTGGCCATCATCACTTTAACAAACTCCTCGTAGTTGATTTATCCATCACCATCTACTTCAGCCTCTTTGATCATCTCATCAACTTCCTCACCCGTAAGTTTCTCCCCTAGGTTGGTCATCACTGAAAGATTATTTGCCCTGTCCTGGTCAAAAATTTACTTTCGTATTACGCATTGCAGAATCAAAACTCTTAACCAGGCCTAAACTTTAGCGCAATTACTATTTCAACCCTTGCTTGAAATACCATTGTGCATGATCTTAGGTTCTACTTATTCGATTTGTCATGCAACAACAGATTTTTAATAAAAGCGGAAGTTTAAGAATTACCTCTTGAAGCGTGTACTTAGGTGATCGCTTGTATGACTCAAAACCAGCTCATATGTTGTGTGGGCAACGAACCAACAATTAGCAAAGCAACCACAAAAATTCTGCCCAGAAAAGATTCCAATCCGCCGCGCCCGCGCGTGCGATTCACGCGCCTCCGGGGAGAGCTTCTCACGCGCCACTGGGTCCACCACCATGCGCTGCTGGTTTCAATCACAACGAACCCCCGCCGCCTGCTAAGAGGTGTTACCGCCGAGCTCTAAGGAAGAAAACTGACTGCGAGGGAGAATTCTTAAAATTTTGTCTCTAAGTTTTCTCTCTCTAAATTTCTTGAATTATGAAACTATGAATTGTGTATGTGAATTGCTAATCTCTTGTCTATTTATAGAGTTACAAGAGAGAACCCAAGATGGTTGAGAATAAGCCTTCCTAATGGGTTTAGGTTTCTTAATTAGTTTCCAAATCCAATCAGAAAACAAATCTAATAGGATTTCCAAATCCAAATAGAATTCCTAATATTTAGGATTTCCTAATTCCAATTGAACTTTAAGACTTAATTAATTAATTAAATAATTTTACTTTGTTAATTACGAATTAACCCTTAAGAATAATTAATTAAATAATTAATTCTACTTTATCAATTAACCCACTACGTAATTAATCGTACCACTAATGGATTAATTATGACACTACCATCCTACACCAGAATTGCTTTCAGAATAACTAAATTAATTATTCTTTAATCTCTCCACATCAAAGATATAGTGCTCATTAATTTATTAATTTAATGATAAATTAATTAATTAACTTCTTATCATCCGAGACTAGTACCACTCGACCTTTTTACTATACCGGACATAAGTCCACTGGCCGGGTTTAGTATAATAAACATAACAAGCTCATCTCGGGAGCACCATCACATCGGACGCACTGGTACATGGTTTCCTTTCGACAAGCAGCAACACACCAAGCAACCAAACACACACATCCAACCTACCGAGACTATTGGCCTCAAGTGACCTCACTTTTTGGCAGATTAAAGTACACTATGTCTGATCCTTATGCCTGCTCAAGTCTAGGGATTTAGAGATAGAATACTAGGATCGAATAGTCTATTAAATCAGTACAAGACAATTCGTCATAAATGGTCAAGTTCAATATGCATCGGGTAGATCTATATGATTCAATTAGTTTAGACAAACCAATTTTCTAAATCACATAATAACTTAAACTGACAGTGTGTCCAAAACTGTCTCAGTTACGAACCTCATTTATATATTATGTCTTTTAACCAATGATGAGATCCACTGTGTCACACCAGACACCTCATCAGCTAACTACATAATATAAATGAACATCATATGTATAACATATAAACAATTTAACTAAAACATTTAATCGATATATAAATTGGGAAATAGTTTTAAACCAGTAAAACTTTAGTATTCAAATCTAACAATCTAAGACTTTTGCAGTCAGTGTCTTCGTGAATGAATCTGCAAGGTTTTCTTCTAATGCTATCTTCGCCATAATCACGTTTTTCCTCTTTATGATATCTCGTATCAGGTGGTACTTGCGCTGTATATGCTTACTCGCCTTGTGGGTTCATGGTTCCTTCGAGTTTGCTACTGCACCATTATTATCACAGTACACTGTGATCAACTTTTGCAAACCAGGAATCACATCTAAGTCCACTAGAAAGTTCTTGAGCCACACTACTTCTTTCGCTGCCTTTGATGCTGCAACGTATTCAACCTCCATGGTAGAGTCTGCCATGCATTTCTACTTGACACTCTGCCAAACTATGGCTTCACCTCCTAGAGTAAACACATACCCTGAGGTAGACTTGCTCTTGTCCCTGTCGCATTGAAAATCTGAATCTGTGTAACCACGGGGCACAAGCTCAGGCGCCTGATAAACCAAGACTTGGTCTCTCGTTCTGTGCAAATACTTGAGAATGCATTTTACTGCCTCCCAATGAGTTTTCTCGGGGTTACTCTAATATCTGATTACAATGCCAACAGCATAGCAAATATCAGGCCTCGTACACAACGTTGCATACATGAGACTTTCTACTGCAAAAGCATAAGAAACTATCTTCGTGGCTTTTATCTCCTCAACAGTCTTTAGAGACTGCTCTTTAGATAGATGCACTCTATGTCTGGAAGGTAGAAAACCTTTCTTGGAGTTCTGCATGTTAAAATGAGCCAGAATCGTATCTATGTATGAAGCCTGAGAGAGCGTTAGAGAATGTTTCCTACAATCTCTAATGATCTTGATGCCAACGATATGTCTCGCTTCTCCTAAGTCTTTTATATCAAACTGTTTAGATAGCCATGCCTTTACGTCTGATAACACTTTCTTGTTGTTGTCAATTAGTAAAATGTCACCTACGTAAAGCACAAGAAATACCACCACGTTCCCATCACGTCTATGGTACACACATTGTTAATTCGGGCACTGAGTAAATCTGTAGGATTGGATTATCTCATTGAACTGGATGTTCCAGGATCTGGATGATTGCCTATGTCCGTAAATGGACCTCTTAAGTTTGCAAACCTTATGCTCTTGGCATTTTTTAACGAATCTCTCTAGTTGCTGCATGAAGATGGTTTCTTCAAGACTTCCGTTAAGGAAAACTGTCTTGACATCCATCTGCCAAATCTCACAATCTAAATGAGCAACTATAGCCAAGAGAATCTGGATTGACTTAAGCATGGCTACCGGGGAGAATGTTTCGTAATAATCGATTCCCTCTTTCTGTGTATACCCTTCGCCACAAGTCTGGCTTTAAAGGTTTCGACCTTTCCGTCAGGTTCTCTCTTGTGTTTGTAGACCCACTTGAAGGAAATAGATCTAGCCCGGGCTAAACTAAAAATCTCACTTTCGTGCTATGCATTCCAGAATCAGAAACTTTCGATTCGGCACAGTTTTAAAATCATTTCTCTTGAACGGATATCGGCTTATACAAATTCGATTTATTAAAATAACACGCAAAAATTGAATCTTTAATAAAAGCAAAAATCTTAAAGATTATACCTTTGAAGCGTGTCCCTCGCAATAAGAAAACCCAAAGTCGGGAAACAGCGAATACCACCAAAAGTCTCAAGAATGACTCCTACAACTCCGAAATCGGGTGGGCGATTAGCTACGGAGCGGCTAATAGCACTAACGAAGAAATCCAAAAGAAACTCGCTTCGAAAAACTCAAGAAAACCCAAACAGAAGTCTGCCCGAAAGTGACCTGCGCAAGCTGCCGGAATTCGCTTGGCCGCCAACCGTTCGTCGTAGACCAACTCCGACCGACCACAATCTCTACACGGGCTCAAGGCAAAGATCGCCAAACCGATGGATTGGTGTGACGGAGAGAAATTGATCACGACACCGGACGATCGAAACAATCACCGAAAAATGATCATTGGCGACGGTGCTGAAAATTCACGGCGGCTGCACCCAAAAATCCGGCGAAAACTGAAATAAAGATCGGGAAAACTCTTTGGATTGAGTTTTAATCAAAGAAGAAGGATTCTAAGCCAACTTCGAGAAAGAACTCAACGAAGAAGAATATGTTCTCTCTCTAGGCTACTCTTTCTCTCTCTAGGAAACTTAGCCTTCAAATTTCTTAATGTCTTTGAGTGCCTAACATTAGCTATTTATAGGGAGCTCCAAGGGAGACCTAGTGGGCTTTTGAGTTGGGCCTTAGTGTTGGACTTTCGTTGACCTCTTAGTCTTCCTTAGACTAATCAACTCCAATCGATCATTTTAAATTAATTCTTAACCTACTTCGTTAATTAAATTTAATCGAACGCTTAGGATTATTTCGTATAACCCACTTTGTCAATTAAATATTAATTAAATCTTTATGATTAACTAATTCACTTTGTCGATTAGTCCAACGGATAATTAGTCGTACCACTAACGGACCAATTATGGAACTACCGCTCAAAAACAAATTTACTTTGCACTCACTTTATTATTCTTCTATCTCCCCACATCAAAGATATAGTGCTCGCCGATTCATAAATTTATTGACAAATTAATTCATCGACTTCTTGATATCCGAGATTAGTACCACTCGACTTTCTTACTATGCCGAACTTTAAGTCCACCGGCCGGATTTAGTATAATAAACCTTTCGAACTCATCTCGGGAGCACCATCAACCTGGCAAACCGGTATATGGATTCCTTCGACTAGCAACGACACACAAAGAAGTCAAACACCGCATATCTAACTTATCGAGATCTAGGCCTCAATTGACTGCACCCTTTGGGAAATCAAAGCATACGATATCTAACTCTCGCACCTACTATAATCTAGGGATTAAGATATTAGAATACTAGGTTCGAATTAACTATGTCGATCAGTATAAGTTAATTCAATCCCGAACAGGTCGTGCTCAATATGCCCCGGGCACATCCATATGATTTAATTAGTCCAGACCAACTAATTTCCAAATCACACGATAACCTAAACCGATAGTATGTTCAAACTATCTCAGTTACGAGCATATGTTTATATATCATTACTTTATCCAATAACGAGATCTGTTGTGCTTTTCTACACATCGTTATCTAAATAGATGATATAAAGGAACAAATTTAATACTGAAACAAAATGATATGTCAACTGGGTATTAGTGTTTGATACAAGCAGTAGCTTTTCAGTATTTAAAACCAACACCACTTACATCCAATGCATTTGAAGCCATCAGGTAGGTCCACAATCTCCAATCTTGATTGTAGTCCATCGACCCCATCTCGGATATTATCGCTTTTTGCAAAGATTCTACATCTTTATCTCAGAGAGCCTCATTGTAGTTCACGGGATCTGGTTCTGGCGCGCCTGGGACGTAGTCAGAGGCTTCTCCCATGCCAATTAACCTCTCGGGTTGTCTCACAACTCTCCCACTATGATGTGAAAGTTTTTGGTAGGATCTGGGTTTGCACTTGCTCGATTTACCACGCAATAAAAAATTTCTATTAAAGCGGAATCTTAGAAAAGTACCTTTGAAGCGTGCACCTGGTGATTCTCTTGTATGCCTCAAGACTATAACTTCACGTTGTGTGGGCAACAAACTAGAAGTTAATTGATCAGCTATCACCACAATCCACCTGCTGAAAAAATTCAGCACCTCCGCACCTAGCACGTACTGCAAACGCAC
The DNA here is from genome assembly GCA_030378225.1 of Knoxia roxburghii. Taxonomy (NCBI): domain Eukaryota; kingdom Viridiplantae; phylum Streptophyta; class Magnoliopsida; order Gentianales; family Rubiaceae; genus Knoxia; species Knoxia roxburghii. The sequence goes on along the minus strand of CM059420.1, from coordinate 32,665,502 downwards.
TGCCCGGAGAGAGAGAGAAAGCAACACACGGGGCTAGCCAAGAAGTACCAAAATTCGGCCACTTGAAGGAAAAATCAGCCGCCCCAAAATTGCTAAAATTCGTTTTTGAGAGAGAGAGAATTTTCTCTCTCTAGAATTTTATCTCTCTAGATTCTTGAATAATGAATCTCTTGAATTGTGTTTTCTGAATGACTGATCCCTTGTCTATTTATAGAGTTACAAGAGAGACTCCAAGTTGGTTTAGGATTGGTCTTCCTAATGGGTTTAGGTAATGAATTAATTTCCAAATCCAATTAGGCAACCAATCTGATAGGATAACCAAATCCTACTGGATTCCTAATCTCTAGGATTTCCTAATTCCAATTGAAACTTAAGACTTAATTAATTAATTAAATAATTCCACTTTGTTAATTACTTAATTAACCCTTAGGAATTAACTAAATAATTCCACTTTGTTAATTACTAAATTAACCCTTAGGAATAATTAACCAATTAATTAATTAAATCTACCTATTCAATTAACCCATTACAAAATTAATCGTACCACTAACGGATTAATTTTGGCACTACCATCCTACACCAGAATTGCTTCCGGAACAACTTAATTAAATTATATTCATTTAAATCTCCACACATCAAAGATATAGTTCGTTAATTAAAATTAATTTACTGATAAATTAATTAATTAACTTCTTTAATTCCGAGACTAGTACTACTCGACCTTTTTACTATACCGGACATAAGTCCACCGGCCGGGTTTAGTATAATAAACATTTCGAGCTCATCTCGGGAGCACCATCACCCCGGACGCACCGGTACATGGTTTCCTTTCGACCAGCAGTAGCACACCAAGTAACTAAACACGCGCACCCAACCCACCGAGACTATTGGCCACATTTGACCTCACCCATTGGCAGATCAAAGTACACTATGTCTAATCCTCATGCCCACTCGAGTCTAGGGATTTAGAGATAGAATACAAGGATCGATTTTTCTATTAAATCAGTACAAGACAAATCATTCCTAAGAGTCAAGTTCAATATGCCCTGGGCATATTTATATGATTCAATTAGTTTAGACAAACTAATTATCTGAATCACATAATAACCTAGACCGACAGTTTGTCCAAAACTGTCTCGGTTACGAACCTCATTTATATATTATGTCTTTCAACCAGTTATGAGATCTACTGTGTCGCACCAGACACCTCATCATCTACTTACATAATATAAATGGACATAAAAATGCACAACAAAATATAATTGAAACACAAATCGATATATTAAATTGGGAAACTGTACAATACAAGCATAGCTTATGTATTCTACTCCAACATGACGAGGCACCACGTGTGTAGGCGCATCATCTGTGATATCTTGTGCAGTGTTCTGTGGTGTATCTACTTGTGTTAGTGCATCAGGATTATCAGATTGCTTTCTAAGTTCTTCTACTACTATCTTACTCTTGGGCTTGTGATCTAGGATATAGTCTTCCTTTAAAAATCTGGCGTTAGTGTTAACTATCACCTTTTGATCTTTAGGACTACAGAACAGACCACCTTTCATTCCTCTAAAATATCCTACAAACAGCATTACCTCTGTTCTTGCATTTAACTTAGCCGTATCTACCTTAAGCACATGTGCTGGACAACCCCAAATCCTGAGATGTCTTAGACTGGGCTTGTGCCCGTTCCACAACTCTGTAGGGTTGAAGGCACGATTTTAGATGGTACAAGATTTAGAATGTATATTGCATTTTCTAAGGCATATCCCCAGAACGAACTAGGCAAATCACTATAGCTCATCATTGACTTAACTATTTCCATGAGAGTTCTATTTCTTCTTTCTGCTACACCATTCTGCTGCGGTGTGCCAGTGCAGACAACTGAGATTGAATTCCAACCTCATTGAGGTATTCTCAAAATTTGTGGGAAAAGTACTCTCCACCACGGTCTGATCGCAGTGTCTTGATACTTTTACCGTGAAGTTTCTCCACATCTGGTCGATACTTTTTGAATTTACTAAAGCATTCGGACTTGTGGCGCATTAAGGAAATGTATCCGTACCTTGAGTAATCATCTGTGAAAGTCTCAAAATACTCAAACCCACCTCATGCTTGGACCGAAATTGGTCCACACAAGTCAGAGTGAATCAATTCTAATACTTCTTTGGCTCTATAACCTTTTGCTTTAAAAGGTCTCTTGGTCATCTTACCTTCCAAGCAAGATTTGCAGGTTGAGTAACCGTCAATTTCTAATAAACTTAAAGGTCCATCATTGACTGACCTCTGAATCCTACCAAGGTTTATTTGGCCTAGCCTGAGATGCCAATGATAGTTTTGATTCGATTTAGAAGGTTATTTTCTATTATTTTGGTTAGATTTTGTGCTATTTAACTCTGTGTTTTGCACAACGGGGAGTTTGATTTTCAAAAAACAAATTGTCTACTAATGTACCCTAACAAATAAGTTTGTCATCTTTTCTAACAACAATAGATTTATCAGAAAAAATAAACTTATAACCATTCCCTTAGAGTTTAGAAACTAAAATCAAGTTCTTCGTAAAACTCAGTACATAAAGACAATTATCTAAAACTACACTACTATTTTCGAATCTAATAGTAACTACTCCCACTGCTTTTACTGACACTCTTGTAGTGTTGCCCAATTAGAATTCAAGCTCACATTCTCTAAGCTTCTAGGTTACCTGGAACCCCTGCAAAGAATTACAAATGTGGTCAGTGGCGTCTAAATCCACACACCAAGTATCTGTGGGAATCGCCGCTAAACACGTCTCAGTAATTAAGGCAGAAAATGTCGTACCTTTGAGCTTTGGACAATCTGATTTTCAGTGTCCCATCTTCTCGCACTTGAAGCATTTTCCTTTAGGCTTCTTCTTCTTTGCGATGTCAGGCTTAGCAGTATGATTCTTGGCCTTCTTCTTTTTCTTGTTCTTGCCTTTAGGCGCAAAAGAGGAACTCAAAGCCTTAACTGTGACTAAAGCTTGTTTATTCTCTTGGAAAATGCCTTCAGCCAACACTAATGCAGTTAGGAGCTCGGGAAGAGTATAAACTCTTTGATTCATGTTGTAGTTTACCCGAAACTACTCAAAACTAGAAGGTAAACTCTGGAGGATGATATCGATTTGACTCTCAGGATCAATCTCACCTCCTAACACTTCTATCTCATTGATTTTACTGATCATGTGAAGCACATGATCTCTCACTGAGGTGCCTTCATCCATTTTGGTATTCATAATCTTTCTCATGGCTGACTACCTCGCTGTCCTGCCTTGATGACCAAACATCTCGCTCAGGCGAGCCATCATGTTAAAGGCATAGATCATGGGATGAAGCTGATGTTACAGAACATATGACACAGAGGCCAGAATATAACATCGTGCCATTTCATCCGCTTTTCTCCACCTCTGATAGGCTTCCCTATTTTCTTGAGTAGTTTCATCAGTAGGCACATCTGCATATACTTCAGTGAGCACAAACTTATACTGCTCAGCCGTTAGGACAATGTCCAAATTTCAACTCCGATCGACATAATTCGGACTAGTTAATATGTTGTCTTTCAATATTGTAGCTAACGGATTAAATGCCATATCGCAAACTGTAAATAAATAAACAGACAACGTTTTAGTAAACATAGAATTTCAAAGAAAAATTCTACAATTATTGACATCCCTCAAACAATAATTAAATCCACCAACATCTCATTCACCGGGATTCACGCAAGCCACGATAGTGTGAACATTTAAGCTAGCTCACATTTGTTTGAGAAGAACTAGGTTCATTAACTACATTATCTGATCAAACGATTTATTGATCAATGTAGCTAATAGTCAGTGCTTTCAGCCGTACAAATAAGCAGTGTAAACTTGATGACAGGAATACTACAAATCGTACACTAAGTATATGCCATTATGTGACTTCTGAGTTTGTTACCTTAGGATAGTGCGTCTCAATTGGAGAGGGTTTCACATTTCTCCAATTTCAACTTACTCTAGTCATCTTACTTAGAAATTAAAACTAGTGATATTATGGTTAAACTCATCTGATATGGAGAAAAGCCCTAATGCCAACGCTCAAGTTCGCCACATATGAATTCGTAATGAAGGCTATGGGAATATTAACCAACCCGCTCCCACTTAGATTTCTAAAACGAGAGTTTTTTCGGTTTTAACATGCAATTGACTAATCCTAAGTTATGTGCAACAGAAAACCATCATGCTTTAAATTATGCATCTAAAATACAACATAAAAAATTTAAAGCACATAATTAAAACAATAAAACAGGAAATAAATGAGTAAAATAAATTTCCTGACTATTATGGTTTTACTTGCTTTCATCTTCTACCTTGTTTTCATGTCCCGTCACGTCACTTGATGAATTAAGTCTTGATCTTGGAAAACTTGAAAAAAAACAACCCCCCAAAAAAAACTGGGTTACGCGTGTAGCACACGAGCACACATATTCTGTGGTGTGCGCGTGCGCCACATGTGCTACGCTACAGCAGTAGCTACGAGCACAACGCACCTACTATGGTAGTGCTGCGCTAGCACCACCGCCGCTGGCGCCAATTTTGGTGCCACGGTGGTGCAACAAACCAACAAACCAACCATCAGCAAAACAACTACAAAAATTCTACACATAAAAGATTCCAAGCCGTAGCACCCCGCGTGTGATTCACGCGCTGCCGGGTCCACCACCACACGCCACTGGTTTTAATCACACCGAACTGCCGCCGCTTGCTATGAGGTGTTGCCGCCAAGCTATGAGGAAGAAAACTAACTGCGAGGGAGAATTCTTTAAATTCTCTCTCTAAGTTTCTTGAATTATGAAACTATTAATTGTGTATGTGAATTGCTAATCTCTTGTCTATTTAGAGAGTTACAAGAAAGACCCCAAGTTGGTTTAGGATTAACATTCCTAATGGGTTTAGGTTTCTTAATTAGTTTCTAAATCCAATCAGGAAACAAATCTAATAGGTTTTCCAAATCTAAATAGATTTCCTAATCTCTAGGATTTCCTAATTCTAATTGAACTTTAAGACTTAATTAATTAATTAAATAATTCCACTTTGTTAATTACTAATTAACCCTTACGAATAATTAATTAAATAATTAATTCTACTTTATCAATCAACACACTACATAATTAATCGTACCATTAACGGATTAATTATGGCACTACCATTCTACACCAGAATTGCTTCTGGAACAACTAAATTAATTATTCTTTAATCTCCCCACATCAAAGATATAGTGCTCGTTAATTTATTAATTTATGGATAAATTAATTAATTAAGTTCTTATAATTCGAGACTAGTAACACTCGATCTTTTTACTGTATTAGACATAAGTCCACCAATTCGATTTAGTATAATAAACATAACGAGCTCATCTCGAGAGCACCATCACTCCGGACGCACCGGTACATAATTTCTTTTCGACAAGTAACATCACACCAAGCAATAAAAAATGCGCACCCAGCCTATCGAGACTATTGGCCTCAATTGACCTCACTCTTTGGCAAATCAAAGTACACTATGTCTAATCCTCATGCCTACTCAAGTCTAGTGATTTAACGATAGAATACTATGATCAAATATTTTATTAAATCAGTACAAGACAATTCATCCTAAATGGTCAAGTTCAATATGCCCCGGGCAGATCTATATGATTCAATTAGTTTAGACAAACAAATTTTCTGAATCACATCATAACTTAAACCAACAGTGTGTCCAAAACTGTCTCAGTTATGAACCTCATTTATATATTATATCTTTTAACCAATGATGAGATCTACTGTGTTACACCAGACACCTCATCATCTAACTACAAAATTTGAATGGACATCATATGTAAAACATATAAATAATTTAACTAAAACATTTAATCGATATATAAACTGGAAAATAGTTTAATAAAAACAAAATTTTAGTATTCAAATCCAACAATCAAATGGCGAAGCTCAACTGCAAAAATGAAGTCATTCTGATCCTTGTCAAAAACTTGGAATGCTTCATTCAGCTCCTCCTCAGAGTCGGTATCCTTCATCTTCCTGACCATTAGATTCAAAAACTCAGGGAAATCAATTGTTCTATTCCCATCAGCATCGACTTCATTAATCATACCCTGGAGCTCAGCCTCGGTAGGATTCTGGCCCAGAGACCTTATCACAGCCCCAAGCTCCTTGGTGGTGTACAACCTATATAAAGAAATAACCCAAACCAACCTTATGCATTGAATCGCAAGACATACAAATCTATGATGACTCAGATGAGATAAAGATTTGATTTTTATTCTCTTTCAGATCAAGATCAATGATTAGGATTTCAACATGACAAGAAAAATACATGAAAGTGAGATGGGATCAGATCTAGTGGTTATGAATAAAAATAACAGAGATGAGAGGAAAGAAAGAAAGAGGAAGAGAAAAACCATCTCCATCATTTTCAAGAAGGCCTGCCTTCTTGAACTCAGATATCAAATCATTAGTAAGTTCATCAGCCATATTCTCTGCGTCTCCTCCTGGCAGAACCAAACTAGACCATCTCCGTCCTTGTCGCAATTTATTACAATCAGAATTAATGACTGTCTACCAATCATTAGGCCTGTATAATTTCCCTATTACCTTTCTATACTCCGTAAAATAGGACAGAAATGAAGTTTCAAAATAAAAACAAGAAATAATATAAACGAACTTGGATATTCAAAGGATCCATAAAATCCTAAGCAAGATCCAGGAAATCATATCAATATAAAAACATGATCAAAACTTTAAATTAGGAGATCCTGATCATCCAGGCACAAAAAAAAAAATCACAATATCATTTGGATGAAAGGTTTAGAATTTGAATCAGAACATTAGGAAAAATTTCTAACATCTAAACAATTGACCTAAGTAAATCAAGTAAAAGTAGAAGCTGAATTAAGTTGATTAAACTCAAACTGAAACAGAAAGATACAACTCAAATAGAGACCTAAAAGGGAAACTGTAAAAGCACCAAGAAGTAAACCGGTACCTTTCAACAATTCTATGTCAATGTCAGGAACAATTACCTCAGAGACATGGAAAAAAACAAACTAAGAACAGACAAGTGACCATTGTCCAACCTAACCTACTATTATTTATCATTCACTTAATAATTGCAAAACATTAGAACATATGGGAGAAATTTAATTTCTTGTTCAATTATATGTTCTTCTTAATTTCTTAACTTTTTTCAACTGAATCAGCAGCTATTAAAACACTAAAATCCATGTTGTCAAAAAATCTATAGAGAAAAAGAAGAAATTTCCAACATCCATGCAGGGCGCATTTGGAGAGAGATAAATCATGAACAGAAGAATGGTGCCCAGATTTCTCAATTGCCAAGTGTGCATCATAGATGTACATAGAATTTGGTTCTGATCATATTTATAACTTCAATTGTAGCATCTATAAGCTAAATTTTTGTACTTTCCAGTTTTTCTTTTTGAGAAAAGTCAACATAAGACTTTATATCTGTACAATATAGTCAACTGTATTTGAAAAATCCCAATAAGTGAATGGAGTTTTAATCAATCTAGAGGCAGAGAGAATAATCAAGTTGCAAACTCTACATTTTTTAACATCTAAGGATCGGCAACTGACCTATTAGCAGAAATAGAGACTCCTCTCAAACTCTGAAGAAGTCTTTCCCTCACAAGTATCACAGTTCCAGGAAGCCTATCACTTTGGGCTGACCTCATATTATACCTTAGGTTGCATTTGGTAATTTTGTTGGTTTTCTTCGAAGTTCATCAATGGAATAAATGGGGGTCTTGAGTTTGGGGGAGGAAATAAGATGTGAACGGAAAGAGGGTAAATAATTTCAACTAAAGAGGGGAGATGAAGAGAGGCTGGCGGTTTGGGTGGCAGGAGGAGAAGAAGGGTTTTGGTTTGTGGCGGCGTCCGGCTGATAGAACGATGGATCAGAGGGGTGAATAGTTGAGGTGGGAGTCAAGGAGTCAAGGAGTGACGGAGTAGATGACATGGCACATGGTGAAGCAAACAGTGAAGAAGGATCGGAAGTGGGGAAAGAATAAGGGTAGAGACAGCTGGTAGTTTTCATTGACAGGGAGAGGGTCGGGGAGAAGAATGAGCGAATGTGAGAGTCGAGGAGAAGAAGGAGCAAGCGCGAGAGTCGGGGAGAAGAGGAGAGGATGAGGGATCAGAGTAGCGGCGGCAGTTGGAGGCGATAGTGCCCGACGATAAGGAAAAGAGGGATAGCAGCCGGTCACAGAAGAAAGGGAAGAAGAGTAGGAAAGTGGAGAACTGTAGGTTTTATACCTAGGTTAACCTATTCAATATTTTCAAAAAATAAAAAAATTCATAATATATTATTTCAATTGTGACATTTTATATTAACTAATTTTATATTAGATTATTTTTTATTCACAATTATTGTTAGTGTCTTAATAGGTTTTTTTTAATAATGTCATGATATAGTATTATATAGAAAAATTAATATTTAATGTAGTATTAGATTTAGTAGAACTGTAGTAAAAGTAACATGCATTTATTGTATTGTTATTATGACAATTGTGTTTTAACGAGTGTCATTATATGCTAATTTTGTAGTAGTGACTCATGATCTAACGTAGTCCATGAGAGTGTTTTTTTGGACCGATTGATTCAATGATATATTCTCTAACATGTTCATTTATGTTTTTAGTTGATGTCACTACATCATAGTTAGTGAAACTCTACCATCACTAAAGCACATACTAGTCTTATCATATTGATGTTCCCAAGTCAATAACCGATTAGGGATAGTTTTGTACTTGAACATTTTTGGCTTAAAGGGTATCACAACAAAGACATTCTGAGGGTTCATGTATAAGTCAATGTTCTGGTACATGGATCATTTCATCATTTATATGTGCACAAGAATATGAAACTGATGAAATAAACTCATTTCATATATCATCAGTCAAACGACAAATGTCTATATAACCTTTATAAGGGCACATACACCGACACTACAGAGGCTAGGGAATATTAAAAAGGTGGTGGTAAATATGAATGGTATTTTCTTGTATATGATTGATGTGTTAATAAATTTGTTTAACTTCTTGTAGTTTGTTTTAAAAATTTTTAAAATCTGGTTATTTTCGTACTTGTATAGCCTAATTAGATTCGACTAATTGTTTTGGCGAGAGCCAGTGGGACCTAGGTTACGTCATCAATAGCGTAGCTATTGGTGACGTGGCACTCGGGATATAACATTTAGGCTTTGAAAAATAGTTATTTGCTAAAGAATTTTAAAATAATCGCTAACTTATTATATGAGAGACACAATCATTAAGTGTATGCATAATTTTTTTAATTAGACTAAATTTGATACTTTAAGAAAGTTTTAGGAAATTTTTATGACTAAATTTGATACTCTCATAAACTTTTAGGACTAAATTCGTCAATGTTTAAGTTTTTTAAAAAAATTTAATAATTATTCCACATGGCTGACACACGGTGGCCACGTGGTATAAATTTGACAGTTGCAGTTGTTAATTGTGTGCTCAAAGGTTAATTGGACTAAATGTGTTCAATATAAAAACATTGAAAACTACATTTTTCAACTGTGAAACATTTAAACCTAAATTTGACACCAAGTGATACTAGAGGGACCATTCATGTATTTCTTCCTCTAAATGTTGGGATTGGAGGCATGATTTTCAAAAATTTACGCAGCGAATTCATGCTAATTTCAATTTTAGTGTTTTAATTGATCCTACGTTTAAAGCTTCTAAAGCTTACCCTTGTAGCGTAATCGGTTGTCGCACCTGGATCATTGTTTGATGTTGGTCCAAGCCTTCTGCTCTGGTTACGTTTGTCACCACAAAATCCTTTCTTGAAGGATTTTCTACTTTCAAGCACGAAAACCCTTTGCAGATTCGGTGCTAGCCGTTTTCTGCCTACAGAGAGAATTTGGGATTTTGTGTATATTTTGCTTGTTCTTATTTTTCTAATTGAAAACAGTCTCTCTCTACAATAATATCCCTAGGATATTTATAGAATCAAAGTTTCCAAAATCAGTATTGTAATTAATCAATTATTACATAACTGATTTAATCAGATTCCAAATCAGTATTATTACAAATATTATTTACCAATTCCAAATCAGTATTAAATAATATTTACTGATTCCAAATCAGTATTAAATAATGCTTTAATGATTTGGGTTATACACTAAGCCCATGGATTAACCCATGACCCACGGATCAGGCTGATGGGTCAAGAATCTCAATTGAAATTAAGTCCCTTGATTTATCAGCTCATCCCAATTGTTCTCAGGTAATTAATTAACTATTAATTAATACCACCAAACTTTTTAATAATATTTAATTAAACCATTTAATTAAATCTTATTTATTTATTTAAGTATAACAATTATACTTATTGTAGGCAAGAACACTTATTCTGCATCATCGAACTTTCTTATGTGCGATCCTGTAGGCCCATTCTAAATTTGTAATGGATAACTCAATCTCATTAATTAATCCATAAGTCATTAGTGGTCTCTAGCAAGACATAATGACTACCCAATTTGGAATGGAGGGTCGAATGGTGATTCAACACAACGTTTCCGAGCAAACTGCGTACGATCATCTACATTGATATCCCGTTTAGCATAAGGCATGGAACCATCATCCTTATATAGCTAAACGTTTACTTGATCTCTTAGTGACACTGAATTAATCAAGCAAATGATAACACTTATCATTCATTGGGCACGGCCATGAACTTCTCAGTTCACTATCAAGTGGCCAAGATATCATCTCTCACTTAAGAGAGACTTGTAGTCCCATCACTTCACCTACATACCTTAGCGTGTCTCATAGTGTACCCAATCATACCCGTACTTGGCAACCTGTTACGGCCCCGTTAGGCGTATATCAAAGCACACTACAATTCACCTAAGACTATGTAGTGATTTCTGATCTAAGGATCTTCGTACGAGTACTACTCAAAAGAATCACTCATGATCTAATCAGTTAATGGAGTGTTTCTTTTGGCAGATCAATTTCATGAAATTAAATATGCACAAGAATATTACTATCATGAAATTAACTCATCTGATTATAACATTAATCAAAATGACAAATATCTATATAGCCCTTAAAAGGGCACATACACCAACACTAAATAAAAGATACGACAGATCACGCACATAGTAGGAGAAACATGCAAAGAGGTTTTGTTTCCTTCTATGATGTGATGTAAAGATATTAGTTTGATAATGTTGCATAATGATTTGTACACTAGCTTAGTTTCAGTTCGACAATTGAATATAAATAATTAATCTTAAAATTAAATTAGTACAAAACCAATAGAATCCTTAGCTAACATCTCAGATGATCACACTATAGCCTGAAATTTTGAGAATTATGCTAATATCTCGAACGAAACAAAACCTCATGTATGATGAGTATTTGAATACTCACGATTCATCATCTCCTTATAATCAAACTCTTTCAAGGATTTTCATCAAAATATGCGCCTATTTTATTGTTTTGTGGACCTCTAAGAGATGAATCCTCATCTACCTTAGCAGCGGCGGTGCTTGCATATTGCTGTACTACCAGCACAGAAGTTGCTGAAGAAAAATATGATGATATCAGAAGCTCACCAATGCATCCCAAGCCAGGGTGCTCCCTCCAATCTTCCAGTCTTGCTGTTATGGGTGACGATGTCCCCATTCCTCTGCCTACTAGAAAAATATCATAGCTTTCAGCAACAGATTTCAAGATTGCAACATTTTCTAAGGCATTCTCTGACTCTTTTTCGAAGTATTTAATGGTTTCTTTGTCCATGGATTTCTGCATGAATTCCATAGTGAACTTATCATTTAGTTGCTTTTCAGTTTCGATGTCCACTTTTACAGAAGGAACCCTAAAGCTATATCCCTCCTCATGGCTTGATGAATTAGCACTTGGGATAAGTTGAATTACTGTTAACACTGCTTTTGGATGACCTGCCATTTACCAGGAAAATGTAAGTGCCTCTTGATCATCAGCTCCACCAATGTATACCATACAAATGCGAATTATAACAAACTCAATGCCACCTTCTTTGTTTGAGTGTGTCCCAATTCCCCGGTCCACAAGAACACAAACTGAACAAGGTGCATTTTTGAATATATTTTCATTGATTTCTTTATAAACAGGGTTGCCATCTTACATTCTGTTATGGACAGTCTGTCGGGTGGAACGGTAAAATAACCATTGTGACGGATTTCTCCTCTGCAATGTTGCACACATCTTCATGCATGGTTGAATAATCAGACATAGCTGTTAGTGGTTGAACCGTGATCATGTTGTTTTGTTGCTCTAATTTCTCCAAGGCAGCTATCATTTGGTCATTTGTCCATCGATTATTTAGTTACTTGGTGAGCCAGAATCGTAGGAGCCATGCTCGATTAGAAAAGCGGTTGTGTTTTTAGCAAAACGAACGAGTTAGAGGGCGAATAAACAAATTGGGGACCTTTTTGTGGCGTTAGAAGCTTCAATGAGAGCTGTGATACCTGCAACAGTTTGCAATTCATGGATGCATGCAAGGATTCTGAGCTCTGCACCAGGCTTGAGTTTTGTAAGAGTTATGTGTTTGCTAGATGAGAAATGCCTTTTCTGTTTGTAGAGAAAACCCAAGATCGGGGTCGCTACAATTGTCATCAGTGTCGTACAAATAACCATCGCAGTATAACCATGATAATTCAATGCCTCTAACCAATAAATATATAAAAGTAAGGGTCCTTAATTTGAATTCTGAAGTCTAAATTCTGAAAACTGAATTCATCAAGTTAGTCATTGTTTTTATGAGGAGAAAAATTACCATATGGTCACGTCCCCATGTTAGGTTTGAATACATAAGCTATGTTTGTATTGTACTTTTTCCCAATTAATAAATCGATTTAATGTTTTGGTTTATATGTTGTGCATGTTTAGTCCATTTATATTATGTGGTTAGTGTTAGGATTGAATACATAAGCTATGCTTGTATTGTACATTTTCGCAATTAATATATCGATTTAATGTTTTGGTAAATTTGTTGTGCATATATTTGTCCATTTATATTATGTAGTTAGATGATGAGGTGTCTTGTGTGACACAGTAGATCTCATTATTGGTTAAAAGACATAATATATAAATGAGGTTCGTAACCGAGATAGCTTTGTACACGCTGTCAATTTAGGTTATTATATGATTCAGATAGTTGATTTTTCTCAACTAATTGAATCATATAGATATGCCCGGGGCATATTGAACTTGACCATTTAGAATGATTTGTCTTGTACTGATTTAATAGACAAATCGTTCTCAGTATTCTATCTCTTAATCCCTAGACTTGAGTGGGCATGAGGATTAGACATATTGTACTTTGATATGCCAATGGGTGAGGTCATATGTGGCCAATAGTCTCGGTGGGTTGGGTGCGCGTGTTTAGTTGCTTAGTGTGCCGCTGCTTGTTGAAAGGAAACCATGTATCGATGTGTCCGGGGTGATGGTGCTCCCAAGATGAGGTCGTTAGGTTTATTATACTAAACCCAGCTGGTGGACTTATGTTCGATATAGCAAAAAGGTCGAGTGGTACTAGTATCAGAATTAATGAAGTTAATTAATTAATTTATTAGTAAATTAATAACTTAACGAGCACTAAATCTTTGATGTGGGGAGATTAAGAATAAATTAATTTAATTGTTCCGGAAGCAATTCTGGTCTACGATGGTAGTGCCAAAATTAATGCGTTAATTTTACGATTAATTTTGTAGTGGGTTAATTGAATAAGTATACTTAATTAATTAATTATTCCTAAGGGTTAATTAAGTAATTAACAAAGTGGAATTATTTAATTAATTAATTAAGTCTTAAGTTTCAATTAGAATTAGAAAATCCCAGAGATTAGAAAATCTAATTGGATTTGGATTATCCTATTAGATTAGTTGCCTAATTGGATTAGGAAACTAATTAATTACCTAAACCCATTAGGAAGACTAATCCTAAACCAACTTAGGGTCTCTCTTGTAGCTCTATATATAGACAAGGGATTAGCAATTTGACCATACACAATTCTTAAGTTTTCAAGACAAGAAAACTATAGAGAGAAAGTTTAGAGAGAGAAAACATTTTTCTCTATCTTGAATAATTTTTTGGGCGGCGGGAAGTAAATTCCAGCGGCAGTGGCAGTTCAATTCAGGCGGCGTCAAGCTGCAGAATTTTTCCGGTGAGTCTTTTTGTGTAGATTGCTGATCAATTGCTTGCTAGATCGTTGCCCACACAACAAGCGATCAAAAGTCTTAAGTCATACAAGCGATCACCTAAGTAACACGCTTCAAGAGGTACTTTTTATGTTTCCACTTTAATTAGAAATTATTGTTGCGTGATAAATCAAATAAGTACATACCAAGATCCCGCGTAATGTTATTTCAAGCAAGGGTTGAATAGCGATTGTGCTAGAGTCTAGGCCTAGTAAAAGTTTCTGATTTTGGAATTCGTAGCACGAAAGTGAATTTTTGACCGGGCCTGGGCAGATAATCTTTCAATTGGTGTAAGAGCCTGGTTTTGGGTTTTGTGCTTGTTCGATTTATTAATGGTTTTATTTGTAGGTGGTTTAGAAATCTCGACTATTATGGTTGCGCTTGTATGTTTTTTAATTCAACCAAGGGACATGTCCGGGTTTGGTTTTATTATTAATGCTTGTAATAGTATAACCACGTGCTGGAAGCCGTGTAGGATTAGATCAAATCTGTAGTAGGATTTTTTCTATGTAATTTTGATTTTAATTTTCCTAGAAGCCTTGTAGTAGGAGAATTTTTTTTTTTTGTAATCAAAGGCGTTATGGTGGGCAACTTGAATTCATAGGTTTTGAGTTATTGTTAATTCATAGAAACCCAGGAAAACCAATAACGAATTGCAATAAGACCAAATAGCATAGAAGAAGCGAAGAAAGAATCGAAGGTTGGCAGCGGCAGCACTGCCGCCGTGCGGCGCAGCGAACTGCTGCCCAAGTGCGCGAAAGTGATTGTGGCAGCAGCACGCAGCAGCGGCTGCAGCGCTCTGTTGGGCCGTTCGCGGCCCATGTGGCCAGCGCGCGGCCCATTTGGCTCGCGTTTATTGGCTCATTTTTCCTTCGGAGTTCGTTTCTTTTTTAAATTGAATTTTTTTAAGACTCAATGCATCGAGTGGCGTGGTGAGACACGAGATCAAGCCAGAAGATGGATGCAATTAAAACCATGATAGTCGAGAAATTTATTTTTCGTATTTATTTCCCCAATTTATAGTTTTAATTTTTGTGCTTTAATTTTGTGTTGTATGTTCGATGCATAATTTTAAACCATGCTGGTTTTATGTTTGCACATGACTTAGGATTAGTTAATTGAATGTTAAAATCAGAAAGAGTCTCAATTTTGAAATCTAAGTGGGAGCGGGTTGGTTTAATATCCTCACAGCCACCATTACGAGTTCATATGTGATGTGAGTGGACTTGCGCGTTGCATTAGGTCCTTCATCGCTAGATTATGAATTTCTAAGTAAGATGACTAGAGTAAGTTTAACTAGGAGAAATACGATACCCTCTCCATCTAAGGCGCACTATCATGAGGTAACAAGTTTAGAAGTCACGTAATGGCACACACTTAGTGTACGATTTGTAGTATTCCTTCCATCGAGGTTGTGCTACTTATTTTTACGGCTAAAAGCATCGACTATTAGCTATATTGATCAATAGATCGTTTGGTCAGATAGTGTTGTTAATGAACTTGGTTCTTCTCAAACGAATGTGAGTTAGCGTAAACGTCCACACTATCGTGGCTTGCGAGAATCCCGGTGAATGAGATGTTGGTGGTTTAAATTATTATTTTGAGGGAAGTCAATAATTATTAGAATTTCTTATGTTTTTATAAATTCTATGATTAAACACTAAAACATTATCTGTTTATTTAATTTACAGTATTCGATATGACATTCAATCTTTTAGCCACAATATTTAAAGACATCAAATTAACTGGTCCGAACTATGTCGGTTGGAGTCGTAATTTGGACATTGTTCGGACGGCTGAGAGCACTCCTGTGAGAGATTATGTCATTGACATTAATAGTAACATCAAAGAGGTTGAGGTAATGAGAGGCAAAATTGATGGTAAAACCAAAGTCGATATTGCCTCCAGATCTTGCCTCAAAGCTATGAGCAGTTTCGGTTGAACTACAACATGAATCAATTGTTGTGTCATTCATCCGAGCTCTTAGCAGAGTTGGTGGCGGCTAAAAGTCTTTTTCAAGAGAAGAAGTGAGTTTTAGTCACAGTCAAAGCTTCAAAATCTTCTTCTAAGCCTAAGGCTGGAAAGAAGAAGAGAAAGCTAGAGGGAATAGCTCAAAAGGCGCAAATTGCGCTTAAGACAGATATTGCAAAGAAGAAGTCGAAAGACAAGTGCTTCAAGTGCAATCAGATGGTACATTGGAAATCAGATTGGCCAAAGCTTAAAAGTACGAGAGTTTATGCCTTAATTACTGAGACATGTTTAAGGGTGATTCCCACAGATACTTGGTGTGTGGATTCAGGCGCCACTGACCATGTTTGTAATTCTTTGCAAAGGTTCCAAGTAACCCGGAAGCTTAGAGAAGGCGAGCTGGATATCTACTTGGGCGACACTACAAGAGTGTCGGTGGAAGTAGTGGGAGTAGTTAGTTTAAATTTCAAAAATTATAGACTAGATTTACCAAATTGTCTTTATGTACCAAGTTTTAGAAAGAACATTATTTCGGTTTCTAAACTCTTAAAGAATGGATTCAAGTTTATTTTTTTCGATAAAACTGTTGTTGTTAGAAAAGATGACAAACTTGTTTGTTTTTGTTCATTAGTAGATAATTTGTTTGTGGTTAAATCAAACTCCCCTGTTATGCAAAACATAGAATTAAATAGCACATCATCTAACACTAATAAGAGAAAAGAACCTTCTGAAATGAATCAAACCTAACTTTGGCATCTCAGGCTAGGTCATATGAACCTTAGTAGAATTCAAAGGTTGGTCAATGATGGACCTTTAAGTTCATTAGAGATTGACAGTTATTCAACCTGTGAATCTTGCTTGGAAGGTAAGATGACCAAGAGATCTTTTAAGGCAAAAGGTTATAGATCTAAAGAAGTACTAGAGTTGATTCATTCTGACTTGTGTGGACCAATGTCGGTCCAAGCACGAGGTGGATTTGAGTATTTCCTGATATTCACGGATGATTACTCAAGGTACATATATATTTACCTAATGCGCCACAAGTCCGAAGTCTTTAGTAAATTCAAAGAGTATCGGGCAGATATGGAGAAACATCATGGTAAAAGTATCAAGACACTGCGATCAGATCATGGTGGTGATACCTGTCCTAAAAATTTCGAGAATACCTCAGCGAGGTCGGAATTCAGTCTCAGTTGTCTGCACCTGGCACACCACAGTAGAACGGTGTAGCAGAAAGAAAGAACCAAACTCTCATGGAAATGGTTAGGTCAATAATGAGCTATAGTGATTTGTAGAGTTCGTTCTGGAGATATTCCTTGGAAACAGCAATATACATCCTAAATCTTGTACCATCTAAAATCGTGCCTTCAACCCCAGTAGAGTTGTGGAACGGGCGTAAGCCCAGTCTAAGACATCTCAGAATTTGGGGTTTCCCAGCACATGTACTTAAGGCAGATACGGCTAAGTTAGATGCAATAACAAAAGTAATGCTATTTGTAGGATATCCTAGGGGAACGAAAGGTAGTCTATTTTATAGTCTGAAAGATCAGAAGGTGATAGTTAGCACTAACGCTAGATTTTTAGAGGAAGACTATATTCTAGATCACAAACCCAAGAGCAAGGTAGTGCTAGAAGAGCCTAGGAAACAATTTGATAATCCTGATGCACCAGCACAAGTAGATACACCACACATTGCACAAGATATCACAGATGATGCACCTACACAGGTGGTGCCTCATCGTAATGGGAGGGTTGTAAGACAGCCCGATAGGTTCGTTGGTGTGGGAAAGGCCTTAGACCTAGTCCTAGACGCGTCTAAGCCTGACCCAGTAAACTACAATGAGGCTCTCTGAGATAAAGATGCAGAATTTTGGTGAAAAGCAATGATATCCGAGATGGGGTCGATGGACCACAATCAAGTCTGGGAGCTTGTTGACCTGCCTAATGGGTTCAAACCCATTGGATGTAAGTGGGTCTACAAATGCAAGAGAGGACATGACGGAAAGGTTGAGACCTTTAAAGCTAGGCTTGTGGCGAAAGGGTATACTCAGAAAGAGGGAATCGATTATGAGGAAACCTTCTCCCCGGTAGCCATGCTTGAGTTAATCAGGATTCTCTTGGCCATAGCTATTCATTTAGATTGTGAGATATGACATATGGATGTCAAGACAGCTTTCCTTAACTGAAGTCTTGAGGAAACCATCTTTATGCAGCAACCAGAGGGATTCGTTGAGAAAGGCTAAGAGCATAAGGTTTGCAGTTTTGAGAGGTCTATTTACGGACTTAAGTAGGCATCCAGATCTTGGAATATCCGGTTCGATGAGGTAATCCAATTCTACGGATTTACTTAGTGTCCAGATGAGCAATGTGTGTACCACAGATATGATGGAAACGCGGTGGTGTTTCTTGTGCTTTACGTAAATGACATTTTACTAATTGGCAACAATAAGAAATTTTTATCAGATGTAAAGGCATGGCTGTCCAAGAAGTTTGATATGAAAGACTTAGGAGAAGCGGGACATATTGTTGGGATCAAGATAATTCGAGATCATAGGTAATGTTCGTTAACGCTCTCTCAAACTTCATACATAGATACAATTCTGACCCGTTTTAACATGCAGAACCCCAAGAAAGGTTTTCTACCTTTCAGACATAGAGTGCATCTATCTAAAGAACAGTCTCCCAAGACTGTTGAGGAGATAGAGGCCATGAAGACAGTTTCTTATTCTTCAACAGTAGGAAGTCTCATGTATGTCATCTTGTGTACGAGGCCTAATATCTGTTATGCTGTTAGCATTTTAAGCAAATATCAGAGTAACCCCGGGAAAGCTTATTGGGAGGCAGTAATATGCATTCTCAAATATTTGTGCAGAACGAGAGACCAAGTATTGGTCTATCAGGCGCCTGAGCTGGTACACCGAGGTTACAAAGATTCAGATTTCTAAGGTGATAGGGATAAGAACAAGTCTAGCTTAGGGTATGTGTTTACTTTTGGAGGTGGAGCCATAGTTTAGTGGAGTGACAAATAGAAATGCGTGGGGGACTCTACCATGGAGGCTGAATATGTTGTCACATCAGAGGCAGCGAAAGAAGCAGTGTGGCTCAAGAACTTCCTAGTGGACTTAGATGTGATTCCTGGTTTGCAAAAGTCAATCATAGTGTATTGTGATAACAATAGTGCAGTAGCAAACTCGAAGAAACCACTAGCCCACAAGGCGAGTAAACATATACAGCGCAAGTACCACCTAATACGAGATATCGTTAAGAAGGAAGATGTAATTGTGACTAAGATAGCATCAGAGGATAACCTTGCAGATCCGTTCATGAAGACATTGACTTCAAAAGTCTTTGAGGCTCACGTGGAGGGCATGGGGATCAGATACATAAAAGAGCCTTAATAGTTTTTCTAGATATATAGTAGAGTGTATAAGAGTTGAATGTAGTTGTATACTTAAAGCACAACTTAAGTATTACTGAGAGATTGTTAGGATGAATACATAAGCTATGTTTGTATTGTACATTTTCCAAGTTAATATATCGATTTAATGTTTTGATATTTTTCAGGTGGCGGGAAACAAATTCCGGCGGCTGTGGCGGTGCAATTCAGGCGGCATCAAGCTGCAAAATTTTTCCAGTGAGTCTGTTTGTGTAGATTGCTGATCAATTGCTCGCTAGATCGTTGCCCACACAATGAGCGATCAAAAGTCTTGAGTCATACAAGCGATCACCTGAGTAACACGCTTCAAGAGGTACTTTCTATGTTTCCACTTTAATTAGAAATTATTGTTGCGTGATAAATCGAATAAGTACATACCAAGATCCTGCGCAATGTTATTTCAAGCAAGGGTTGGAATAGTGATTGTGCTAGAGTCTAGGCCTAGTTAAATATTCTGATTCTGGAATGCGTAACACGAAAGTGAATTTTTGATCGGGCCCAGGTAGATAATCTTTCAGTTAGATGATGAGGTGTCTGGTGTGATACAGTAGATCTCATCATTTGTTTAAAGACATAATATATAAATGAAGTTCATAACCGAGACAGTTTTGGACATGTTTCGGTTTAGGTTATTATGTGATTCGGATAATTGGTTTGTCTAAACTAATTGAATCATATAGATATGCCCGGGGCATATTGAACTTGACCATTTAGAATGATTTGTCTTGTACAGATTTAATAGACAATTCGTTCTTAGTATTCTATCTCTTAATCCCTATACTTGAGCGGACATGAGGATTAGACATAGTGAACTTTGATCTGCCAATGGGTGAGGTCAAATGTGGCAAATAGTCTCGGGTGCGCGTGTTTAGTTACTTGGTGTGCTGCTGCTTGTCGAAAGAAAATCATGTACCGGGGCATCCTGGGTGATGGTGCTCCCGAGATGAGCTCATTTTGTTTATTATAATAAACCCAGCTGGTGGATTTATGTCCAGTATAGTAAAAATGTCGAGTGGTACTAGTCTCGGAATTAAAGAAGTTAATTAATTAATTTATCAGTAAATTAATAAATTAACGAGCACTAAATCTTTGATGTGGGGAGATTAAGAATAAATTAATTCATTAGTGGTACAATTACTTTTGTAATGGGTTAATTGAATAAGTAGAATTAATTAATTAATTAATCATTCATAAGGGTTAATTAAGTAATTAATAAAGTGGAATTAATTAATTAATTAATTATGTTATAGGTTTCAAATAATATTATGAAATCCTAGAGATTAGAAAATCTAATTAGATTTGAATTATTCTATTAGATTAGATTAGTTACCTAATTGGATTTAGAAACTAATTAATTATCTAAACCCATTAGGAAGACCAATCATAAACCAACTTGGGGTCTCTCTTGTAGCTCTATATATAGATAAGGGATTAGCAATTACATAGTACACAATTCATAAGTTTTCAAGACAACAAAACTAGCGAGAGAAAGTTTAGAGAGAGAAATCGATTTTGTCTCTCTTGAATAATTTTCGGGCGGCGGGATGTAAATTTCGACGGTAGCGGCAGTTCAATTCCGGCGGTGTCAAGCTGCAGAATTTTTCCGACTAGTCATTTTGTGTAGATTGCTGATCAATTGCTCGCTAGATCGTTGCCCACTCAACGTGCGATCAAAGTCTTGAGTCATACAAGCGATCACCTGAGTAACACGCTTCAAGACGTACTTTCTATGTTTTCGCATTAATTAGAAATATTTTGTTGCGTGATAAATCAAATAAGTACATACCAAGATCCTGCGCAATGTTATTTCCAACAAGGGTTAGAATAGCGATTGTGCTAGAGTCTAGGCCTGGTCAAAGATTCTGATTCTGGAATGCGTTGCACGAAAGTGAATTTTTGACCGGGTCCGGGCAGATAATCTTTCAATTGGAATCAGAGCCTGGTTTTGGGTTTTGTTTTGGTTCAATTTATTACATGGTTTTATTTGCAGGTGGTTTAGAAATCCCGACTATTATGGTTGTGTTTGTATGGGTTTTAATTAAACCACGAGACATGTACGGGTTTGGTTTTATTATGAACTTGTAATTGTATAACCACGTGCTGGAAGCCGTGTAGGATTAGATCAAATCTATAGTTGGATTTTTTCTATGTAATTTCGATTTTAATTTTCCTTGAAACCTTGTAGTAGGAGAATTTTTTGTGTAATCGAAGGTGTTATGGTGGGCAACTTGAATTCTTGGGTTTTGGGTTATCGTTTATTCGTAGAAACCTAGGAAAATCCAGAACGAATTGCAAAAATACCAAATAGCGTAGAAGAAGCGAAGAAGGAATCAAAGGTGGGCAGCGACACCGGTGACAGCTCACCGGCGGGAGCCGCAGCTGGCACCGGCAGCACCACCACCGCACGGCAGTGGTAGCGGCAGCAGCGCGCGGCCCATGATGCCAGCGCGCTCGCGGCGCGCCTTATAAGTGCTGCGCGCGGCCCGTTTGGCTCGCGCATTTTGGCATGTTTTTCCTCCAGAGTTCGTTTTTTTGGAAATTTAATTTTTCAAGACTCAATCCATCGAGTAGCGTGGCGGGACACAATATCAAGTTAGAAGATGGAAGCAATTAAAACCAGGATAGTTGGAAATTTATTTTTCATATTTATTTCTTGTATTTATAGTTTTGATTTTTGTGCTGTATTTTAGATGCATAATTTTAAAGCATGCTGGTTTTATGTCTGCACATAACTTATGATTATTTAATTGCATGTTAAAACTGGAAAAACCCTCAATTTAGAAATCTAAGTGGGAGCAGGTTGGTTTAATATATCTACAGCCACCATTACGAGTTCATATGTGATGTGGGTGGACTTGCGTGTTGGCATTAGGGCTTTCCTCCATTCGGATTAGTCCAATCACAAGATCGCTAGATTATGAATTTCTAAGTAAGATGACTAGAGTAAGTTTAACTAGGAGAAATGCGATACCCTCTCCATCTGAAGCACACTATCCTGAGGTAACAAGCTCAGAAGTCAAGTAATGGCACACACTTAGTGTACGATTTGTAGTATTCCTCCCATCGAGGTTACGTTGCTTATTTGTACGGCTGAAAACACTGACTATTAGCTACATTGTTCAATAGATCGTTTGGTCAGATAGTGTAGTTAATGAACTTGGTTATTCTCAAACGAATGTGGGTTAGCGTAAACAAACACACTATCGTGGCTTGCGAGAATCCCGGTGAATGAGATATTGGTGGTTTAAATTATTGTTTGGAGGGAAGTCAATAATTATTAGAATTTCTTATATTTTTAAAATTCTAGGATTAAACACTAAAACATTGTCAGTTTATTTAATTTACAGTATTCGATATGACATTCAATATTTTAGCTACAATATTGAAAGACATCAAATTAACTGGTCCGAACTATGTCGATTGAAGTGTTAATTTGGATATTGTCCCGATGGCTGAGAGCACTCCTGTGAGAGATCATGTCATTGACATGATTAGAAACATCAATGAGGTTGAGGTAATGGGAGGCAAAATCGATGGTGAAACCAAAGTCGATATTGTCCTCCAGAACTTGCCTCAAAGCTATAAGCAGTTTCGGTTGAACTACAACATGAATCAATTGTTGTGTACTTCATCCGAGCTCTTAGTAGAGTTGGTAGCGACTAAAAGTCTTTTTCAAGAGAAGAAACCAGTTTTAGTCACAGTCAAAACTTCAGAATCTTCTTCTAAGCATGAGGCTGGAAAGAATAAGAGAAAGCTCGAGGGAATAGCTCAAAAGGCACAACTTACACCTAAGCCAGATATTGCATAGAAGAAGTTGAAAGAAAAGTGCTTCAAGTGCAATTAGACTGGACTTTTTGAAATCGGATTGTCCAAAGCATAAAAGTACGACAGTTTATGCCTTAATTACTGAGACATGTTTAAGGGCGATTCCCACAGATACTTGGTGTGTGGATTCAGGAGCCACTGACCATGTTTGTAATTCTTTGCTGAAAGGATTGCCACTTAGGATCTGGGTTTGTACTTGCTCGATTTACCACACAACAAAAATTTTCTAATTAAAAGCGGAACTTTAGAAAGTTACCTTTGAAGCGTGACTTGGGTGATCGCTTGTATGACTCAAGACTTTGACTCCTCGTTGTGTGGGCAACGATCTAGAAGCCAATTGATCAGCAATCAACACAACTGGGTTCGCCGGAAAAATCAGCAAACTCCACCGCCTTGCACGTGAGCTTCACGCGCCGCATGGCTCGAGATTAACCAACACGCGCCTCCGCCCCAAGCTTATAAACAGCTGCTGGAAAATAGGTACAAAATCCGGCCAAAAAGTTTCAAGTGGGCAGCCGCAATTTTGGTGTCAAAATCCGACTTTGAGAGTTTATCTCTCTAGGATTTTATCTCTCTAGATTCTTGAATTATGAATCTATTGAATTATGTATCTTGAATAGCTAATCCCTTGTCTATTTATAGAGTTACAAGAGAGACTCCAAGTTGGTTTAGGATTAGTCTTCCTAATAGGTTTAGGTAATGAATTAGTTTCCAAATCTAATTAGGTAACTAATCTGATAGGATAATCCAAATCCTACTAGATTCCTAATCTCTAAGATTTCCTAATTCCAATTGAAACTTAAGCCTTAATTAATTAATTAAATAATTCCACTTTGTTAATTACTTAATTAACCCTTAGGAATTAATTAAATAATTCCACTTTGTTAATTATTGAATTAACCGCTAGGAATAATTAACCAATTAATTAATTAAATCTACCTATTCAATTAACCCATTACAAAATTAATCGTACCACTAACGGATTAATTTTGGCACTACCATCCTGCACCAGAATTGCTTCCAAAACAACTTAATTAAATTATATTCATTAATCTCCCCACATCAAAGATATAATGCTCGTTAATTATAAATTAATTCACTGATAAATTAATTAATTAACTTCTTTAATTCTGAGACTAGTATCACTCGACCTTTTTACTATACCGGACATAAGTCCATCGGCCGGGTTTAGTATAATAAACATTTCAAGCTCATCTCGGGAGCACCATCACCCCGGACGCACCGGTACATGGTTTCCTTTCAACAAGCAGCAGCACACCAAGTAACTAAATACGCGCACCCAACCTACCGAGACTACTGGTCACAATTGACCTCACCCATTGGCCGATCAAAGTACACTATGTCTAATCCTCATGCCCGCTCGAGTCTAGGGATTAAGAGATAGAATACAAGGATCGATTTGTATATTAAATTAGTACAAGACAAATCATTCCCAATGGTCAAGTTTAATATGCCCCGGGCATATCTATATGATTCAATTGGTTTAGATAAACCAATTATCCGAATCACATAATAACCTAAACCGAAAGTTTGTCCAAAGCTGTCTCGGTTACGAACCTCATTTATATATTATGTCTTTTAACCAATGATGAGATCTACTGTGTCACACCAGACACCTCATCATCTGCTTACATAATATAAATGGACAATTAATGCACAACAAGCTATAACCAAAACATAAATCGATATATTACAGGGAAAAAGTACAACACAAGCATAGCTTATGTATTCAATTCCAACAAGCTCCCACTAATACTTAAGCTGTGCTTTAAGTATACATCTACATACAACTCCTATACAATCTGTTGCTATCTATCTAGAAAAACTATCATGGCTCTGCTAAGTATCTGATCCCCATGCCCTCCACGTGAGCCTCAAAGACTTTTGAAGTCAATGTTTTCATGAATGGATCTGCAAAGTTATCCTTTGATGCTATCTTAGCCACAACCACGTCTTCCCTCTTCACGATGTCTCGTATCAGGTGGTACTTACGCTGTATATGTTTACTCGCCTTGTGGGCTCGTGGTTCCTTCGAGTTTGCTACTGCACCGTTGTTATCACAATAAACCATGATAGACTTCTGCAAACCAGGAATCACATCTAAGTTCACTAGGAATTTCTTGAGCCATACTGCTTCTTTCGCTGCCTCTGATGTGGCAACGTACTCATCCTCCATGGTAGAGTCTGAAAGATTTTGGTAGGATCTGGGTTTGTACCTGCTCGATTTACCACGCAACAAAAATTCTAATAAAAGCGGAACCATAGAATAATACCTTTGAAGCGTGCACCTGGTGAATCTCTTGTATGCCTCAAAGAATATGACCTCTTGTTGTGTGGGCAACAATCTAGAAGTCAATTGATCAGCAACTCACCACAATCCACCTGCTGGAAAAATTCAGCACCTCCGCACCTAGCACGTACTGCAAACGCACTGCCCGGAGAGAGAGAAAGCAACACACGGGGCTAGTATTTTGGACCAATATTTTCGGCCACTTGATGAATAAAACCAGCCGCCTATTTGCTCAAAAATTCGTTCTTGAGAGAGAAAGAAATTTCTCTCTCTAGAATTTTATCTCTCTAGATTCTTGAATTATGAATCTCTTGAATTGTGTTTGTTGAATGGCTGATCCCTTGTCTATTTATAGAGTTACAAGAGAGACTCCAAGTTGGAATAGGATTGGTCTTCCTACTGGGTTTCTGTTTCCCTTCAATCCTGTTTCTAGACTGATACAGATTCTGTTTCCTTCAATCCTGTTCCTGGACTGAAACACTCCCAACTGTCACAGGGATTCACTTATCCCAATCCAGTTCCTGGGATGAATCACTCCCAACTGACACAGGGATTCACTTATCCCAATCCAGTTCCTGGGATGAATCACTCCCAACTGACACAGGGATTCACTTATCCCAATCCAGTTCCTGGGATGATTCACAACCAACTGACACAAGGATTAATTAATTTCTCAACTAATTAAATCTACCTTTGTCAACAACCCAGTACATAATTAATCGTACCACTAACGGATTAATTATGGCACTACCAACCTACACCAGAATCGCTTCCGGAACAACTTAATTAAATTATATTCATAATCTCCCCATATCGAAGATATAGTGCTCGTTAATTCATTAATTTACTGATAAATTAATTCATCAACTTCTTTAATTCCGAGACTAGTACCACTCGACCTTTTTACTATACCGGACATAAGTCCACCGGCCGGGTTTAGTATAATAAACATTTCGAGCTCATCTCGGGAGCACCATCACCCCGGACTCACCGGTACATGGTTTCCTTTCGACAAGCAGCAGCACACCAAGTAACTAAACACGCGCACCCAACCTACCGAGATTATTGGCCACAATTGACCTCACCCTTTGGCAGATCAAAGTACACTATGTCTAATCCTCATGCCCGCTCGAGTCTAGGGATTTAGAGATAGAATACAAGGATCGATTTGTCTATTAAATCAGTACAAGACAAATCATTCCTAAGAGTCAAGTTCAATATGCCCCGGGCATATCTATATGATTCAATTAGTTTAGACAAACTAATTATCTGAATCACATAATAACCTAGACCAACAGTTTGCCCAAAGCTGTCTCGGTTACGAACCTCATTTATATATTATGTCTTTCAACCAATGATGAGATCTACTGTGTCGCACCAGACACCTCATCATCTACTTACATAATATAAATGGACGATTAATGCACAACAATATATGACTGAAACACAAATCGATATATTAAACTGGGAAACTCTACAATACAAGCATAGCTTATGTATTCTACTCCAACAGAGTCCGCCACGCATTTCTACTTGACACTCCGTAAAACTATGGCTCCACCTCCTAGAGTCCTGAGGTAGACTTGCTCTTGCCCCTGTCGCCTTTGAAATCTGAATCTGTGTAACCTCGGGGTACCAGCTCTGGCGCCTGATAGACCAGAACTTGGTCCATCGTTCTGCACAAATACTTGAGAATGCATTTTACTGCCTCCCAATAAGCTTTCCTGGGGTTACTCTGATATTTGCTCACCATGCCAACAGCATAACAGATATCAGGCCTCGTACACAACATGGCATACATGAGACTTCCTACTGCCGAAGCATATGGAACTGTCTTCATGGTCTCAATTTCCTCAACAGTCTTAGGAGACTGTTCCTTAGATAGAAACACTCCATGCCTGAAAGGTAGAAAACCTTTCTTGGAGTTCTGCATGTTAAAATGGGCCAAAATCGTGCTTATGTACGAAGCTTGGGAGAGCGTTAACGAACGTTTCCTACGATCTGGAATAATCTTGATCCCAAGAATATGTCCCGCTTCCCCTAAGTCCTTCATATCAAATTGCTTGGACAGTCATGCCTTTACGTCTGATAACACTTTCTTGTTGTTGCCAATCAATAGAATGTCATCTACGTAAAGCACAAGAAACACCACTGAGTTTTCATCACATCTGCGATATACACAATGCTCATCCGGACACTGAGTAAATCCAAAGGACTGGATTACTTCATCAAACCGGATGTTCCAAGATCTGGATACCTGCTTAAGTCCATAAATAGACCTCTTAAGCCTGCAAACCTTATGCTCTTGGCTTTTTTCAATGAATCCCTCTGGTTGCTGCATAAAGATGGTTTCCTCAAGACTTCCGTTTAGGAAAGCTGTCTTGTCATCCATCTGCCAAATCTCATAATCCATATGAGCAGCTATGGCCAAGAGAATCCGGATCGACTTAAGCATGGCTACCGGGTAGAAGGTTTTCTCATAATCGATTCCCTCTTTCTGAGTATACCCCTTCTCCGCCAGCCTAGCTTTAAAGGTTTCCACCTTCCCGTTAGGTCCTCTCTTACATTTGTAGACCCACTTGCATCCAATGGGCTTAAACCCATCAGGCAGGTCCACAAGCTCCCAGACTTGATTGTGGTCCATTGACCCCATCTCGGATATCATTGCCTTACACCAAGATTCTGCATTTTTATCTCGAAGCGCCTCATTATAGTTAACTGGGTCAGGTTCAGGCACATCTGGGACTAGGTCTGAGGCCTCTCCCATGCCAATGAACCTGTCGGGCTGTCTCACAACCCTCCCACTACGACGAGGCACCACCTGTGTAGGCGCATCATCAGTGATCTCATGTGCAGTGTGTGGTGTATCTACTTGTGCTGGTGCATCAGGATTAGTAGTTTGTCGTCTAAGCTCTTCTAGTACTATCTTACTCTTGGGCTTGTGGTTTAAGACATAGTCCTCTTCTAAAAATCTAGCGTTGGTACTTACCACCACCTTCTGATCTTTAGGACTATAGAATAGACCACATTTCGTTCCCCTAGGATAACCTACACACAGCATTAATTCTGTTCTTGCATCTAACTTAGCCGTATCTGCCTTAAGCACATGTGTCAGACAGCCCCAAGTTCTGAGATGTCTTAGACTGGGCTTGCGCCCATTCCACAACTCTACTGGGGTTGAAGGTACGATTTTAGATGGTACAAGATTAAGAATATACATTTCCGTTTCTAAGGCATATCCCCAGAACGAACTTGGAAAATCACTATAGCTCATCATGGACCTAACCATTTTGATAAGAGTTCGATTCCTCCTTTCTGCTACACCATTCTGCTGTGGCGTGCCAGGTGCGGACAACTGAGACTGAATTCCTACCTCACTGAGGTAATCTCAAAATTCATGGGACAGGTACTCCCCACCATGATCTGAACGCAGTGTCTTGATACTCTTACCATGATGCTTCTCCACATCTGCCCGAAATTCTTTGAACTTGCCAAAACATTCAGACTTGTTGCGCATTAGGTAAATGTACCCGTACCTAGAGTAGTCATCCATAAACGTCACGAAATGCTCATATCCCCCTAGTGCTTGGACCGTCATAGGTCCACACAAGTCAGAATGAATCAACTATAATACTTCTTTAGCTCTGTAACCTTTTGCCTTAAAAGGTCTCTTGGTCATCTTACCTTCCAAGCAAGATTCGCAGGTTACATAACTGTCAATATCTAATGAACCTAAAGGTCTATCATTGACCAACCTCTAAATCCTACTAAGGTTTATATGACCTAGCCTGAGATGCCAAAGATAGGTTTGATTCATTTCAGATGGTTTCTTCCTCTTATTAATGTTAGATACTGAGCTATCTATTTCTATGTTTTGCGCAATAGGAGAGTTAGAATTAACCACAAATAAATTGTCAACCAATGAACCAGAACAAATAAGTTTCCCATTTCTTCTAATAAGTACAGAGTCATCAGAAAAAAATGAACTTATAACCATTCTTCAAGAGTTTAGAAACCAAAATCAGGTTCTTTCTAAAACTCGGTACATAAAGACAATTTACTAATTCTAAACTACAATATTTGAAAATTAAGCTAACAACTCACAGTGCTTCTACTGACACTCTTGTAGTGTCGCCCATGTAGATGTCCAGTTCACCCTCTCAATGCTTCCGGGTTACTTGGAACCCCTGCAAAGAATTACAAACATGGTCAGTGGTGTCTGAATCCACACACCATGTATCTGTGGGAATCACCGCTAAACATGTCTCAGTAATTAGGGCAGAAACAATCGTACCTTTGAGCTTTGGACAATCCATTTTCCAGTGTCCTGCTTTACCGCATTTAAAGCACTTGCCCTTGGGCTTGATTTTCTTCACAATGTCTGGCTTTGCAGCAAGTTTCTTGCCGTTCTTCTTCTTCTTGTTCTTCTTGCCTTTCAGCCCAGAAGAAGAACTCGAACCCTTTACTGTGACCAAAGCTTGCTTCTTCTCGTGAAAGATGCCTTCAGCCGCCACCAAATCAGTCAAGAGCTGGGGTAACGTATAAACCCTTTGGTTCATATTGTAGTTGACCCGAAACTGCTCAAAACAAGAGGGTAGACTTTGGAGGATAATATCTATCTGACTTTCCAGGTCGATTTCACCTCCCAACAACTCTATTTCATTGATGTTGCTTATCATGTGTAAAACATGATCTCTCACCAATCCGCCTTCAGCCATTTTGGTGTTCATCAACTTCCTCATGGCTGACTGCCTAGCAGCCCTGCCTTGATGCGCAAACATTTCCCTTAGGTGTGCCATCATGTCGAAGGTGGAGACCATGGAACGAAGCTGATGTTGCAGCGCATTTGACACAGAAGCCAAAATGTAGCACCGCTCCATCTCATCCACTTTCCTCCACTTGGCATAGGCATCCCTATCCTCTTGGGTAGAGTTCTCATCAGGCACTTCTGGACATGCTTCGATGAGCACAAACTTATACTGCTCAGCCGTCAGGACTATGTCTAAGTTCCGATTCCAATCGACATAATTTGTTCCAGTTAATTTGTTGTCTTTCAAAATAGCAGCTAAAGGGTTGAATGCCATATTGATTTAAACTGGAAAATAAACAAACAATGTTTCAGTTATATATGCTAGAATTTCGAAAAATTCTAATTAATTATTGACTTCCCTCAAAACAATAATCTTCATCCACCGACATCTCATCCACCGGGATTCTTGCAAGCCACGCAGTGTGGACATTTACGCTAACCCACATTCGTTTGAGAAGAACCAAGTTCATTAACTACACTATCTGACCAACGATCTTTTGATCAATGTAGCTAATAGTCGGTGCTTTTAGCTGTACAAGTAAGCAGCGTAACCTCGTGAGAGGAATACTGCAGATCGTACACTAAGTGTGTGCCATTACGTGACTTCTGAGTTTGTTACCTCAGGATAGTGCGCCTCAGATGGAGAGGGTGTCGCATTTCTCCTAGTTAAACTCGCTCTAGTCATCTTACTCAGAAGTTCATAGACTAGCGATCTCGGGGCTGGACTCATCCTAATGGAGAAAGGCCCTAATGCCAACGCGTAAGCCCACCCACATCGCATATGAACCCGTAATGGTGGCCATGGGGATATTAAACCAGCCCGCTCCCACTTAGATTTCCAAATTGAGGGTTTTTTCGGTTTTAACATGCAATTAACTAACCTAAGTTATATGCAACCATAAAACCAGCCATGCTTTAAATTCATGCATCTAAAATACAGCATAAAATAAAGTATAAAAATTACAACGATAAATACGGGAAATAAATAAGAAAAATAAATTTCTCGAATATTATGGTTTTAATTGCTTCCATCATTTGCCTTGATCTCGTGTCCCGTCATGCCACTCGATGGAGAGAGTTTTGAACTTCAAAAAATGAAAAGTGGAGGAAAAATGGGCCAAAATGCCGCCCGAACGGCCCGAACTGGCCGCCTGTGCGCACAGCCCGTACGGGCCGTGCGCGCGCACGCACAACCCGCATGGGCCGTGCACTACCTGTGCGCGCGCGCACAGCCTATGCGGGTCGTGTGCATGGCCCAGCAGTGCGCAGCAACTGCTGCGCGCTGCTATCGTGTCTTGGCGCAGCACCCTGCTGCGCCGCACGACAGCAGCTCCTGCTGCCCCTGGCTGGCACGACTGCTGCCGGCAGATGGTGCCGGCGTCACCTCCTGCGGCCAAATCCTCCTTTGCTTTTTCCCACGCTATTTGGTCTTCTTGCAATTTGTTCTGGGTTTTCCTAGGTTTCTACGAATTAACAATAACCCAAAACCCACGAATTCAAGTTGGCCACCATAACGTCTTTGATTACAAAAAATAATTTTCCTACTACAAGGCATTCTATGAAAACTAAATAATCGAACTTACATAGAAAAAATCCTACTACAGATTTAATCTAATCCTACACGGCTTCCAGCACGTGGTTATACTATTACAAACATTCATAATAAAATTAAATTCGGACATGTCCCGGAGTTTAATTAAAACCCATACAAACGCAACCATAATAGTCGGGATTCTTAACCACCTCCAAATAAAACCATGTAGTAAATTGAACAAGTACCAAAACCCCTAAACCAGGCTTTGATACCAATTAAAAGGATTGCCACTTAGGATCTGGGTTTGCACTTGCTCGATTTACCATGCAACAAAAATTTTCTAATTAAAAGCGGAACTTTAGAAAGTTACCTTTGAAGCGTGACTTGGGTGATTGCTTGTATGACTCAAGACTTTGACTCCTCGTTGTGTGGGCAATGATCTAGAAGCCAATTGATCAGCAATCAACACAACTGGGTTCGCCAGAAAAATCAGCAAACTCCACTGCCTTGTTCGTGAGCTTCACGCGCCGCATGGCTCAAGATTAACCAACACGCGCCGCCGCCTCAAGCTTATAAACAGCTGCTGGAAAATAGGTACAAAATTCGACCAAAAAGCTTCAAGTGGGCAGCCGCAATTTTGGTGTCAAAATCCGACTTTGAGAGTTTATCTCTTTAGGATTTTATCTCTCTAGATTCTTGAATTATGAATCTATTGAATTGTGTATCTTGAATAGCTAATCCCTTGTCTATTTATAGAGTTACAAGAGAGAGCCCAAGTTGGCTTAGGATTGGTCTTCCTAATGGTTTTAGGTAATGAATTAGTTTCCAAATCCAATTAGGTAACCAATCTGATAGGGTAATCCAAATCCTACTAGATTCCTAATCTCTAGGATTTCCTAATTCCAATTGATACTTAAGACTTAATTAATTAATTAAATAAATCCACTTTGTTAATTACTTAATTAACCCTTAGAAATTAATTAAATAATTCCACTTTGTTAATTACTGAATTAACCCTTAGGAATAATTAACCAATTAATTAATTAAATCTACCTATTCAATTAACCCATTACAAAATTAATCGTAGCACTAACGGATTAATTTTGGCACTACCATCCTACACCAGAATTGCTTCCAGAACAACTTAATTAAATTATATTCATTAATCTCCCCACATCAAAGATATAGTGCTCGTTAATTATAAATTGGTTTCCTTTCAACAAGCAGCAGCACACCAAGTAACTAAACACGTGCACCACCCAACCTACTGAGACTACTGGTCACAATTAACCTCACCCATTGGCAAATCAAAGTACACTATGTCTAATCCTCATGCCCGCTCGAGTCTAGGGATTAAGAGATAGAATACAAGGATCGATTTGTCTATTAAATCAGTACAAGACAAATCATTCCTAATGGTCAAGTTCAATATGCCCCGGGTATATCTATATGATTCAATTAGTTTAGACAAACCAATTATCCGAATCACATAATAACCTAAACCGACAGTTTGTCCAAAGCTGTCTCGGTTACAAACCTCATTTATATATTATGTCTTTTAACCAATAATGAGATCTACTGTGTCAAACCAGACACCTCATCATCTACTTACATAATATAAATGGACAATTAATGCACAACAATATATAACCAAAACATAAATCGATATATTACAGGGAAAAAGTATAACACAAGCATAGCTTATGTATTCAATTCCAACATTTGCAAGGGTTCCAAGTAACCCGGAAGCTTAGAGAAGGCGAGCTAGATATCTACTTGGGTGACACTACAGGAGTGTCAGTAGAAGCAGTGGGAGTAGTTAGTTTAAATTTCAAAAATTATAGACTAGATTTACCAAATTTTCTTTATGTACCGAATTTTACAAAGAACGTTATTTCGGTTTCTAAACTCTTAAAGAATGGATTCAAGTTCATTTTTTCTGATAATACTGTTGTTGTTAGAAAAGATGGCAAACTTGTTTGTGCTAATTCATTAGTAGATAATTTGTTTGTGGTTAAATCAAACTCCCATGTTTTGCAAAACATATAATCAAATAGCACATCATCTAACACTATTAAGAGAAAAGAACCTTCTGAAATGAATCAAACCTATCTTTGGCATCTCAGGCTAGGTCATATAAACCTTAGTAGGATTCAAAGGTTGGTCAATGATGGACCTTTAAGTTCATTAGAGATTGACAGTTATTCAACCTGCGAATCTTGCTTGGAAGGTAAGATGACCAAGAGACCTTTTAAGGAAAAAGGTTATAGATCTAAAGATGTACTAGTGTTGATTCATTCTGACTTGTGTGGACCAATGTCGGTCCAAGCACAAGGTGGGTTTGAGTAGTTCGTGACGTTCATGGATGATTACTTAAGGTACGGATATATTTACCTAATGCGCCACAAGTCCGAAGTCTTTAGTAAATTCAAATAGTATCGGGCAGATGTGGAGAAACATCACGGTAAAAGTATCAAGACACTGTGATCAGATCGTGGTGGTAAGTACCTGTCCTAAAAATTTCGAGAATACCTCAGCGAGGTCGGAATTCAGTCTCAGTTGTTTGCACCTGACACACCATAACAAAACGGTGTAGCAGAAAGAAGGAACCAAACTCTCATGGAAATGGCTAGATCGATGATGAGCTATAGTGATTTACCGAGTTCGTTCTGGGGATATTCCTTGGAAACAGCAATGTACATCCTAAATATTGTACTATCTAAAACCGTACCTTCAACCCCAGTAGAGTTGTGAAACGGGTGTAAGCCCAGTTTAAGACATCTCAGAATTTGGGGTTACCCAGCACATGTGCTTAAGGCAGATACGGCTAAGTTAGATGCAAGCACGGAAGTAATGTTGTTTGTATGATATCCTAGGGGAACGAAAGGTAGTCTGTTCTATAGTCCTAAAGATCAGAAGGTGATAGTGAGCACTAACGCCAGTTTTTTAAGGAAGAATATAGTCTAGATCACAAGTCCAAGAGCAAGATAGTACTAAAAGAGCTTAGAAAACAATATGATAATCCTGATACACCAGCACAAGTTCATACACCACACACTACACAAGATATCACAGATGATGCACTTACACAGGTGGTGCCTCGTCGTAATTGGAGGGTTGTAAGACATCCCGACCGGTTCATTGGCCTGGGAGAGGTGTCAGACCTAGTCCTAGGCATGCTCGAGCCTAACCCAGTGAACTATAATGAGGCTTTTCGAGATAAAGATGCAGAATCTTTGCGAAAAGCAATGATATCCGAGATGGGGTCGGTAGACCACAATCAAGTCTGGGTGCTTATGGACCTGCCTGATGGGTTCAAGCCCATTGGATGTAAGTAGGTCTACAAATGCAAGAGAGGACCTGAAGGAAAGGTTGAAAACTTTAAAGCTAGGCTTGTGGCGAAGAGGTATACTCAGAAAGAGGGAATCGATTATGAGGAAATCTTCTCCCTGGTAGCCATGCTTAAGTCAATCCAGATTCTCTGGGCCTTAGCTGCTCATTTAGATTATGAGATATGGCAAATGGATGTCAAGACAGCTTTCCTAAACGGAAGTCTTGAGGAAACCATCTTCATGAAGCAACTAGAGGAATTCGTTGAAAAACGCAAGAGCATAGGGTTTGCAAGCTTAAGAGGTCCATTTACGAACTTAAGCAGGCATCCAGATCTTGGAACATCTGGTTCGATGAGGTAATCTAATCCTACAGATTTACTCAGTGCTGGATGAGCAATGTGTGTACTGCAGACGTGATGAAATAGCGGTGGTGTTTCTTGTGCTTTACGTAGATGACATTTTACTAATTTCCAACAATAAGAAAGTGTTATCAGACATAAAGGCATGACTGTCTAAGAAATTTGATATGAAGGACTTAGGAGAAATGGGACATATTCTTGGGATCAAGATAATTCAAGATCAGGAAACGTTCGCTAACGTTTTCTCAAGCTTCATACATAGATACGATTCTGGCCCATTTTAAAATGCAGAACTCCAAGAAAGGTTTTCTGTCTTTCAGACACGGAGTGCATCTATCTAAAGAACAGTCTTCTAAGACTATTAAGGAGATAGAGACCATGAAGACAGTTCCTTATGTTTTGGCAGTAGGAAATCTCATGTATGTCATGTTGTGTACGAGGCCTGATATCTATTATGCCGTTGACATTGTAACCAGATATCAGAGTAACCCCGGGAAAGCTCATTGGGAGGCAGTAAAATGCATTCTCAAGTATTTGTATAGAACGAGAGACCAAGTATTAGTCTATCAGGCGCCTGAGTTGGTACCCCGAGGTTACACAGATTCAGATTTCCAAGGGGTCAGGGACAAGAGCAAGTCTACCTCAAGGCATGTGTTTACTTTGGGAGGTGGAGCCATAGTTTGGCAGAGTGTCAAACAGAAATGCGTGTCGGACTCTACCATTGAGGCTGAATAAGTTGTCGCATCAGAGACAGCGAAATAAGCAGTGTGGCTCAAGAACTTCCTAGTGGACTTAGATGTGATTTCTGGTTTGCAGAAGTCAATCACAGTATACTGTGATAACAACCGTGCAGTAGCAAACTCGAAGGAACTATGAGCCCACAAGGTTAGTAAACACATACAACGCAAGTACCACCTGATACGGGATATCGTTAAGATGGAAGATGTGGTCGTGGCTAAGATAGGAATAGAGGATAACCTTGCAGATCTATTCACGAAGACATTGACTTCAAAAGTCTTTGAGCCTCACGTGGAGGGCATGGGAATCAGATACTTAGGAGAGCCATGATAGTTTTCCTAGATGTATTATAGATTGTAAAATATTGAATGTAGTTATATATACTTAAAGCATAACTTAAGTATTAGTTGGAGATTATTAGGTTTGAATACATAAGCTATACTTGTATTGTACTTTTTCATAGTTAATATATCGATTTAATGTTTTGGTT
This sequence comes from Knoxia roxburghii, assembly GCA_030378225.1. NCBI lineage: Eukaryota > Viridiplantae > Streptophyta > Magnoliopsida > Gentianales > Rubiaceae > Knoxia > Knoxia roxburghii. Next base: position 32,628,412 of record CM059420.1, on the reverse strand, counting down.
TATATGTTGTGCATGTTTAATCCATTTATATTATGTGGTTAGATGATGAGGTGTCTGGTGTGACACGGTAGATCTCATCATTGGTTAAAAGTCATAATATATAAATAAGGTTCGAAACTGAGACAGTTTTGGACACGCTGTCGGTTTAGGTTATTATGTGATCTGGATAATTTGTTTGTCTAAACTAATTGAATCATATAAATATGCCTGGGGCATATTGAACTTGATCATTTAGAATGATTTGTCTTGTACTGATTTAATAGACAATTCATTCTTAATATTCTATCTCTTAATCCTTATACTTGAGCGGGCATGAGGATTAGACATAGTGTACTTTGATCTGCCAATGGGTGAGGTCAAATGTGGCCAATAGTCTCGGTGGGTTGGGTGCGCGTGTTTAGTTACTTGGTGTTCAGCTGCTTGTCGAAAGGAAACTATGTACCGGTGCATCCGGGGTGATGGTGCTCCCGAGATGAGCTCGTAATGTTTATTATACTAAACTCAGCTGGTGGACTTATGTTCGGTATAGTAAAAAGGTCGAGTGGTACTAGTCTCGGAATTAAAGAAGTTAATTGATTAATTTATCAGTAAATTAATAAATTAACGAACACTAAATCTTTGATGTGGGAGATTAAGAATAAATTAATTTGGTTGTACTGGAAGCAAATCTGGTGTAGGATGGTAGTGCCAAAATTAATCCGTTAGTGGTACGATTAATTTTGTAATGGGTTAATTAAATAAGTAGAATTAATTAATTAATATATTATTCCTAAGGGTTAATTAAATAATTAACAAAGTGAAATGATTTAATTAATTAATTAAGTCTTAAGTTTCAATTAGAATTAGGAAATTCTAGAGATTAGGAAATCTAATTGGATTATCCTATTAGATTAGTTACCTAATTAGATTTGGAAACTAATTAATTACTTAAACCCATTAGGAAGACCAATTCTAAACTAACTTGGGGTCTTTCTTGTAGCTCTATATATAGACAAGGGATTAGCAATTACATAGTACACAATTTATAAGTTTTCAAGACAAGAAAACTAGAGAGAGAAAATGTTTTTCTCTCTTGAATAATTTTCGGGCGGCGGGAAGTAAATTCGGACTGCAGCGGCGGTTCAATTCAGGAGGCGTTACGCTGCAGAATTTTTTCGGCGAGTCATTTTGTGTAGATTGCTGATCAATTGCTTGCTAGATCGTTGCCCACACAACGTGCGATCAAAGTCTTGAGTCATACAAGCGATCACCTGAGTAACACGCTTCAAGAGGTACTTTCTATGTTTCCACTTTAATTATAAATATTTTGTTGCGTGATAAATCGAATAAGTACATACCAAGATCCTGCGCAATATTATTTCAAGCAAATGTTGGAATAGCAATTATGCTAAAGTCTAGGCCTGGTCAAAGATTACGATTCACGAAAGTGAATTTTTGACCTGGTCCGGGCAGATAATCTTTCACCCCAGACCAAAGCAACTGGCGCAACCAGACCTTTCGTGTTCATAATAACTCCGAGAGCCATTCCTTCTCTGATGGGGATTTTGTAAATGTAGGAAACGGCCAAAGTGGTAGTGATCTTTGGTAGGAAAGAGATAAAAGCCACTCCAACCATCAACATAATATCAGTTTCCGTTCTGACCTCCTTGCTAGCCATATGAGTTCTCATCCCAACACATGCATAGAACAATGGCATGAATAAGTCCGATACAAAACCTTGAAGAACCACAAAGAATCTCTGCCCAAGAGCATCTTTAGGTATAATTAGCCCTAAAACGAATGCACCATACATGGAGCTAAGTCTACATATATCCGACAATAAACCACAGAACAAAACCATTGATAGAATAACACAAATAGTTGATTCACTAAACTCTTCTCCTTCTTGTGTTCTTTTGATCACCGATAAGATAGTGGGCCGGACAACATAGAAGGAAAATGCAGCTAAGAAAATCGCCACCAAAAGGGAGAGGAAGAACAAAGGTCCACTGCTAGTGACTGCAATACAGACCAACAGAAGTGTCCAGGAAAAAATTCCATTCACCAACGCTGAAGACAAGCTTATCCTTCCAAATTCAGAATGGAGAAGTTTGTGCTTTAAGAGTAACTCTCCAACTGGTTGTAAGCCTGTGACTAAGAGGGCAACTCCCCAAAAAAGGCAACCCGAAGCGAAGTCTTGTTTAAACTCAGGGAGCCCGAAATAGTAAAATGCACAATCTACTAGGAATGGGAACAAATATCCTGATATGCCAATGCTTAGAGCTTTGTTTCCAACTCGGGTTACTGCAGTTAAATCCATCTCCAGTCCAAGAAAGAACAAGTAGTAGTTAAGCCCTAAATTTACCACTGTCTCCATCATCATTATCCTGGGGATATGAAAGATTGTCTGGAAAATAAGCCTTTCGATAGGTTCGAATATGAATTCGGGCAAAAGCAACACAAATGACGGACCCAACATTAAACCAGCCTGCAAAATTGCAAATTGACTGCACATAATGGTCTAAAATTGGGAGGAAAAATCATATAAAATAATGAATTATAAGCAGTGATTGTAGTGACAAAGAAACGAGTATTTGTATTTGTTAAGACCATTTGCATGTTACCACTGTTGAAAAGTCCAATGAAACATGCCCAAAATATAAATCCATGGAGTTCACCCTAAAACCAAATGGTGATAGGGGGAGTAGCCCACCACACTTATATATTGAGATTAGAACTATCTGTTCACCCATGTGGGATTGAATTTGCACCCCAACAACCACTATCCTGATTGAATATAGAAGCCTGCAGATTGGCAGCTTCGTCTAGCATATCCTGACTAGCTATATATATATATATAATACTGATTCTCAATTCTTTACAAGAAATCTAGAGACATATGTTAAAGACAGTAGGCTATTATGGTTCTTGGCCACAGCAGAATTCTTGTATAAATTAATGGAAGACATTACAGAAAATACAAATTCCAATGCTTAAGTACTCAAAGATCAAAAGCCATACAAAAAATGCAGATGGTAACAATGCCGCAAAATAATCAGAAAATATGGGAAAGAAAGAACCAAATGCTATACATAAAAAAACCGATGTTGGGATGGAAGAAATGCAAGTAAAACACTACCATAAGGTCCGCCACAATCTGAGGCTGGCGAAGAGGTTTTGCAAGAAGTAGAAAAATCCGAGTAAGAGTTATAATAATAATAATTTGTACAATGAACATAGGAAGTTTCTTGCTCAACGGATTAACATCTGTCCACATTCCGTGATCTATGGTGGCACTGATGAGGTAACACATTTGACTTTGCCTAGGTTTTGCACTAATGATCCCATCTAGGGAAAAAGTTGGCGGATTGTTCAAGAAGTTTTTGTTCGGCATGATGCAAAAACTTTGTGTTTGATGACGTGATGATATTCCATACTACCACCACCGGCACCAACGCCATAACCGCCACCTTCTTCCTCAGCTTCCTCTTCCTCTGCCTTATAAGCCAAACAAAGAGAAAGCACAAATGACGAGAAAACCTGGAGAAAATTAACCACATCAGAAACCTTGCCAGCTCTGCTCAAAATAGAACTGGTCTCCATGCAATATTCACATAGTTGTATGATTTTCCGCTCACCATGGGTAAACTATTTTTATCTTTTCATATTTTATTTAGAGTGAATTTTAAAAAAAGTCATCATACTTTGATAAAGTTTAATTTTTGGTCACTAACTTTTAAAAATTCAAAAAAGGTCACTAACTTTTGCATTTGAATTTTGGTTTTGGTCATTCCGTCCATATTATCCGTTAAGCCCACTAACGGACCAAAATTTTGAGGGTATTTCTGTCCAATCATACCTAAAAAACCCATGTGCTTCCTTTTGAATTTTAAAAAAGGTCATCATGCTTTGATAAAATTTTAGTTTTGGTCACTAACTTTTAAAAATTCAAAAAAGGTCACTAACTTTTGCATTTGAATTTTGGTTTTGGTCATTCCGTCCATATTATCCGTGAAGCCCACTAACGGACCAAAATTTTGAGGGTATTTCTGTCCAATTATACCCAAAAAACCCATGTGCCTCTTTTTTTTTTTTTTTACTATTTATCTTTCTTCCCCTCACCCTCCTTTTTTTTTTTTTTTTTTTTTGGTATTCATCTTTCTTCTCCAGCCACCCTGCCACCCTTCTTGCCGGAAACAACAAAACCCATCACCATTCTCCCAGAAACGTTTACATCCATGCATGTGAATTTAAGTCATTTTTTTCACATCCGTCTTTGTGAAAAAATCGGCTTAAATTCACATGCATGAATGTAGACGTTTCTGGGAGAATGGTGATGAGTTTTGTTGTTTCCGGCAAGAAGGGTGGCAGGGTGGCTGGAGAAGAAAGATGAATACGAAAAAAAAAAAAAGAGAGGGGAGGGTGAGGGTGAGGGGAAGAAAGATAAATAGTAAAAAAAAAAAAAAAAAGGAAGCACATGGGTTTTTTGGGTATGATTGGACAGAAATACCCTCAAAATTTTGGTCCGTTAGTTGGTTTCACGGATAATATGGACGGAATGACCAAAACCAAAATTCAAATGCAAAAGTTAGTGATCTTTTTTGAATTTTTAAAAGTTAGTGACCAAAACTTAAATTTTATCAAAGTATGATGACCTTTTTAAAATTCAAAAGGAAGCACATGAGTTTTTTGGGTATGATTGGACAGAAATACCCTCAAAATTTCGGTCCGTTAATGGGCTTAACGGATAATATGGACGGAATGACCAAAATAAAAATTCAAATGCAAAAGTTAGTGACCTTTTTTGAATTTTTAAAAGTTAGTGACCAAAACCTAAACTTTATCAAAGTATGATGACTTTTTTTAAATTCACTCTTTTATTTAAGCTTTTCCTTTAACCCCCTTCTTTTTTATTTTTTTATATCTTTTAATATTTTATTTTATTTTTTCAGATTTACTTTTATAGTTCTTTGAATCTTTTACTACCTCTAGTTTCTTTTTTTTTTTTATGCAAAATATTTAATACTATGCACAAAATTTAAAAACCATCCACTATATAATTTGTATCATTATTTCTTCTTCTCACAAGATTTCTTCCAAATGAAACCTCTCTTGTATCCTAATAAAATTATACGGTCAAATAGGGACAATTTAAAACCAACATATTAAAAGTTACATTTACAGTATATAAAATATATTGTAAAAAATATTCATCGATCAATTATAGAATCTTACATAAAAAATTGGAGTGAGTACTCCCTCCATTTCAAAATCAAGTCGTTTTTGACCACATATACTAAGGCAGCAATTATGTGTTTCACATTCTTACAAATTTTAATTGTAAATCCTATTGACTAAACTTAAAAAATGGTCCATTATAGCAAAAATATCATTTTGATCCAAAATAAAAAAAAACTACTATTTTAGTACACTACATTATGTTTTTTAAAATTTTTTGTCCAAAATCCACTTTTGTCTGTCTTGACCAGGGATATTTTTGTCATAATGAAAATACTTTTCTTTTAAGCGACTGAAATTAATAAAATATTTTTAAAAAAGAAAAGAATTAAAATATAAATTTTTATAGATTAAACCTAATATCCTAAACTTTTAAAAAATTCTCAATCGACCCCCTTTCCTTTCTTTTGTTTTTCTTTTCTTTCTTCTTTTTCTTCCTTTTTCTTCCTCTCTCCCCGACAGCCACCCCACCCTGCCGGACCAACCCTCGTCGCCAATGAAACCGGCCATTCGATCTCCCTCTCAGTCGCGCGACACCACAAAAATATTCCTCTCATCGCCTAGAACAAAACACATGCCTCAAAACCCTTATTCCACCTCTTTTTTCTCTCTCTCCCCGCTGCCGCTCCTCACCGCCAGTTTGGCCATTTCCGGCAATGCATTTGGACGGTTGTTTACTTCCATCATTTCTTCTACGGGGAAGTGAATAGAGAGGCTCAACAATAGATTTCATTAAAGCAGAAAAATTGCAGTTGAGGCAACAAAATGAAGAAGTCAACAAACAGGTAAACTACTCAAGTTTACTTTCCATCAGCAATTGTTTGGACAGAAGGTATTAATTCCACAATATGATCGCCAACAAAAAGTAGGCATTCAATCTCTTTCCGCCACATCTGCTTCTTTTCAGAAGGCAAAGGGGCTAGCCTCCATAATTGCCCAAATAAAGCAGCTACAACAGTTACATTTGCTAGAAAAATGAGAAAATTGGGAGCAAACTAGAGATTGGATAGTTGCAGTAAGCACAGGCATAGTTTTCAGGATCGAGATCCCATGCAGGATCGTTTTGTAATCACAGGATCAGATCGGTCCCTGAATCGGTAAGATCGAATTATTAGGATCGTAAAAGTATTAAAATGTAGGAAGAAAAAAGAATTTATGAAACATTTCATAAACACATACTTGTCCAAATCACATTTCTTACATAATGTACTAGAAATAGAGAACACAATATTATCATTTTAAATTCATAATGTTCAACAAAATCAAAATATTCAACAAACACTTGAAGATTTAAAGTTATCAAGTACCAAATTACATGCAAATACAAAAGTAGGGGTGAGCACTATTAGGTCATTCCATTTTTCATTTCATTTATGGGACGTAGCGAGACGTAGCTGGACGTGGTGCTATTTTTTTGGACGTAGCGAGACGTGGTAGACTATGTTCTGTGAAAAATTTAGCTAAAATTCACATTTTTGGATGTATACGTGGTGTGGTAGTTATTTTTGGACTTGGTGGTAGTAGTTATATTCCAATTAATTTATTTGGGAGGGCATACCTCGGCACTCAATTAGAATAACAATTTTAGAATAATAATTTTACACAACGCAATTTTTACAACAATATCTCCAAGTATTACCTCCAATTTGTAAAAAAATCAGTTTAAATTCACATGCATGGATGTAGACGTTTCTGGACGTGGTGCTAGTTGTTTTTGACATGGTGCTAGTTTTTTTGAGACGTGGTGCTAGATGTCTTTGTGAAAAAAATAGCTTAAATTCACATGCATGGATGTAGACATTTCTGGACATGGTGCTAGTTGTTTTTGGACGTGGTGCTAGTTGTTCTGAGCCGTGGTGGGCTGTTTTTTTGAAAAAAAAAATAGTTTAAATTCACATGCATGGATGTAGACGTTTCTGGACGTGGTGCTAGTTGTTCTGAGACATGGTGGACTGTCTTTGTGAAAAAATCAGTTTAAATTTACACGCAAAGATGTAGACATTTCTGGACGTGGTGCTAGTTGTTCTGAGACGTGGTGGACTGCCTTTGTTAAAAAAATCAGTTTAAATTCACACGCATTGATGTAGACATTTCTGGATGTGGTGCTAGTTATTTTTAACGTGGTGCTAGTTGTTCTCAGACGTGGTGGACTGTCTTTGTAAAAAAAATCAGTTTAAATTTACATGCATGGATGAAGACGTTTCTGGACGTGGTGCTAGTTGTTTTTGGACTTGGTGCTAGTTGTTATGAGACGTGGTGGGTTGTCTTTGTGAAAAAAATAGCTTAAATTCATATGCACGGATGTAGACATTTCTGGACGTGGTGCTAGTTGTTTTTGGACGTGGTGCTAGTTGTTCTGAGACGTGATGGGCTATTTTTGTAAAAAAAAAAAAAAAAAAGTTTAAATTCACACGCATGGATGTAGACGTTTTTGGACGTGGTGCTAGTTGTTTAAAACTATGTCTAAACATTTCAACAAATTTTTCTGGACGTGGTGCTGGGCACACACCTCTTCCACTACCAGACATGTCTTCACCAAGTAACAATTTTACAAACCTCTTTTTCATCATCTCGATTTCTATTTGATTTAAAGGGAACATGTAATCACCAGTATGGAAGATCAAACAAAATTTGAAAAATGTAGCAAGTAAACATGTTTTATGATTTTGGAAACCCTAGGCCGCCATTTCCCTGCCGAGTGCCACCTTGCAAAATCAATCCTCACTCAAACTCTTCCAAAATACAAATCTAAGGGAGGGGTTTTGTTCTAAGGGGGATGAGGATCATTTTGGTGGTGAGAACCATACAAAGTCATGGTCGGAAATGGCCAAACTGGCGGCGAGGAGCAGCGGTCAAGAATGAAGTGGGGAGAAAGAAAAACGAGGTGGAAGAAGGGTTTTGAAGCATGGGTTTTGTTCTAGGCAATGAGGGGAATGTTTTTGTGGTGTCGCGCAACTGAGAGGGAGATCGAACGGCCGGCTTCGTTGGCAGCGAGGGTTGGTTCGACGGGGTGGGGTGGTTGTCGGGGAGAGAGGAAGAAAAAGGAAGAAGAAGAAGAAAGAAAAGAAAAAGAAAAGAAAGGAAGGGGTCGATTGGGAATTTCCTAAAAGTTTAGGGTATTAGGTTTAGTCTATAAAAATTTATATTTTAATTCTTTTCTTTTTTTTGAATATTTTATTAATTTCAGTCGCTTAAAAGAAAAGTATTTTTTATTATGACAAAAATACCCCTGGTCAAGACAGGCAAAAGTGAGTTTTGGACCAAAATTTTTAAAAAACATAATGTAGTGTACTAAAAAAGTAGTTTTTTTTTTTTTTTGACCAAAATGATAGTTTTGCTATATGTAATGGACCATTTTTGGAGTTTAGTCAATCCTATTATTTAGTCAATCCTATTATACACTTAAATAATATATTCTTGATAATAGTGTTATACTTAGAGTAATATATGAGAAATACAAGTTTCAATGAAATTATAAATTAAATAAGGATAATAGAGTGAAAGCAATGACTTGTTTCTTAAAACTAGACAAGTGATTTGTATTTTGATCGGTCCCATAAATTGAAAAAATGACTTATATTTTGAAATGGAGGGAGTAATTCTTTACTTTGTTTTAATCACACATATCTAGTGGTGGAACACTGGACCGCCAAATCTAAATGCAGTTTTCCATTTATCTCCACGTTTCATACAAATTTGATGATAACCTTGTATGAGATCTATCTTCGAGAAAATGGCAGCATCATGCAAGCCCTCTAACATGTTATCTAGCCTAGGAATAGGGTGTCTGTATTTTACCATTATCTTATTTTTAACCCTACAATCAACACACATTCGCCAAATTCCATCTTTAGGGACATGAATTACAGGCACATCACATGGACTCAAAGAATCATGAATCGAACATTTGGCAAGGAGTTCCTCGACTTGCCTTTGCAATTCTTGTTAGTTTTGAATACTGAAAATTTTTGCTTGTATGAAAAACTATTTCCCAGTTACATATCGATTGTGTTTCAGTATTATATATTGTCCCTTTATATCATATGTATAGATGATAAGGTGCCGGGTGTAGCACAGTAGATCTTATCATTGGTTAAATTTATGATATATAAATAAACACTCATAACCGAGACAGTTTAGACATACTGTCAGTTTAGGTTCTTGTATGATTTAGAAATTAGTTTTTCTAGACTAATTAAATCATACGGATGTGCCCTGGGCATATTGAGCAACACCTAATTAGGATTGAATTAACTTGTACTGATCTTCGTAGTTTATTTGAACCTGATATTCTAATCTCTTAATCCCTAGACATAGTGTACTTTGATTTTCCAAAGGGTGCGATCAATTGAGGCATATATCTCGATAAGTTGGGTATGCGTGTTTGACTTCTTATTGTGCCGTTGCTTTTCGAAAGGAATCCATGTACCGGTACGTTTGTTGGAGTTGAATACATAAGCTATGCTTGTATTGTACATTTTCTCAGTTAATATATCGATTTATGTTTTGGTTATATTTTGTTGTGCATTATTTGTCCATTTATATTATGTAGTTAGATGATGAGGTGTCTTGTGTGACACAGTAGATCTCATCACTAGTTAAAAGACATAATATATAAATGACGTTCGTAACCGAGACTGCTTTGGACAAACTGTCGGTTTAGGTTATTATATGATTCAGATAATTGGTTTGTCTAAACTAATTGAATCATATAGATATGCGAGGGGCGTATTGAACTTGACCATTTAGGAATGATTTGTCTTGTACTGATTTAATAGACAAATTGTTTTTGGTATTCAATCTCTTAATCCCTAGAATCGAGCGGGCATGAGGATTAGACGTAGTGTACGGTGCTCTCGAGATGAGCTCGTAATGTTTATTATACTAAACCCGGCCAGTGGACTTATGTCCGGCATAGTAAAAAGGTCGAGTGGTACTAGTCTCAGAATTAAAGAAGTTAATTAATTAATTTATCAGTAAATTAATAAATTAACGAGCACTATATCTTTGATGTGGGGAGATTATGAATATAAATTAATTAAGTTGTTCTGGAAGCAATTCTGGTGTAGGATGGTAGTGCCAAAATTAATCCGTTAGTGGTACGATTAATTTTGTAATGGGTTAATTGAATAGGTATAATTAATTGATTAATTATTCCTAAGGGTTAATTGAGTAATTAACAAAGTGGAATTAATTAATTAATTAATTAATTAAGTCTTAAGTTTCAATTAGAATTAGGAAATCCTAGTGATTGGGAAATCTAGTAGGATTTAGTTTATCCTATCAGATTGGTTACCTAATTGGATTTGAAAACTAATTACCTAAACCCATTAGGAAGACCAATCCTAAACCAACTTGGGGTCTCTCTTATAACTCTATATATAGACAAGGGATTAGCTATTCCACATATACAATTCATAAGTTTTCAATACAAGAAACCTTAGAGAGAGAAAATCCTAGAGAGAGAAAATTCTCTCTCAAGAATTCAGATTTTATAAGCCTTAAGGCTGTCGAAATTTGTCCAAGATTTTTGCGGCTTGCGTGAAGCTTTCTCTCTCTCTGGGCGGTGCGTTAATTGTACGTGCCAGGTGCAGCGGTGCTGGAATTTTCTGGCAGGTGGATTGTTGTGATTAGCTGATCAATTGTTTGCTAGATCGTTGCCCACACCATGTGCAATCAAAGTCTTGAGTCATACAAGAGAATCACCTGAGTATACGCTTCAATAAGTAATTCTTATGTTTCTGCTTTAATTAAGAATTTTTGTTGCGTGGTAAATCGAATAAGTGCAAACCCAGATCCTGCGCAATGTTATTTCAAAAGGGTTAGAATAACGATTGTGCTAGTGTCTAGGCCTGGCCCGAGATTCTAATTCTGGAATGCGTAGCACGAAAGTGAGTTTCTGGCTAGGCCCGGGCAGATAATCTTTCAATGTTCTGGTTGATGGTGCTCCCGAGATGAGCTCGTAAGGATTATTATACTAAACCCAGCCGGTGGACTTATGTCCGGTATAATAATATGGTCGAGTGGTACTAGTCTCGGATAACAAGAAGTCGATAAATTAATTTGTTAGTAAATTGATGAATTGAAGAGCACCATATCTTTGATGTGGGGAGATAGAAGAATTATTGAAGTGAGCGCGAAATAATTTCATTTTTGAGCGGTAGTTCTATAATTAATCCGTTAGTGGTACAATTAATTATACGTTGGACTAATTGGCAAAGTGGATTAGATAAATATTTACCCTTGAGTTAATTTTATATTTAATTGACAAAGTGGATTGCAAAATAATCCTTGGGTCGATTAATATATAATTGGAAGGGAGTCGAAGAATTAATCCTTGGGCTAATTGGTATTGACTAGTCTAGTGAGGACTAAGAAAGTCAATAAAAGCCTAACACTAAGGCCCAACTCAAAAGCCCACTAGGTCTCCATTGAACCTCCTTATAAATACTTAAAGACTTACATTTACAAGACATAAGAAACTTGAGAGGCAATTAGCCTAGAGAGAGAAAGAGAAGCCTAGAGAGAACTTCATCTTCTTCGGAAACTTAGACAGTTAGTTTTCTTGCCCAGTTTTTCATTTCCTTGCCATCCGTTTTAGTACTGCCGACCGACTAGCATTTTTCGGCGATTGGGTTTTCTTGATTTCGGCAATCGGCTATTTTGCAAGTAGTCCATCGTGCCTGATCCGTTTGCTGCCATGTTAATATCACCGATCCATGGTGGTCAATGTCCAGATAGCGGTCGGATATTTGCACGGTCGCGGGCTTTCCGGCTATTCGGTGGTAGGTGCTCCGGCAAAGCTTCATTTGGGCAGTTTTTAAGTTTTTCAAAGCAGGTTTCTTGTGGGTTTCTTGGATTTCGCTAGATTCACCTCGTAGATAGTTGCCCACTCAACTTCGTGGTTTGTCGGAGTCATTCGAGAGATTCTTTAGTGGATTTCGCAATCAAAGCTTGGAGTTTTTTCTTATTTGCGAGGGACACACTTCAAAAGTATAATCTTTATATTATGCTTTAATTAAAGATTTAATTTTTAGCGTGTCGTTTAATAGATCTAACCAGTATAATCCTAGATCCGTTCAGGGGAATTGATTCTAGGGTTTGGGCTCGATCGAAAGTCTCTGATTCTGGAATGCATAGCACCAAAGTGAGATTTTCGGTTTGGCCCAAACCGGATCTAATTTCTTCAAATTGGTATCAGAGTTACGATTTTGGCTTTATACTTGTTCGATTTATTACACAGTTTTGTTACAGGTGGTTATTATTCCAGACTATTATGGTTTTACATTCATTTATAAACCCCGGGACATGTCCGGGCTCATTTTATTTTGAATGTGAATGTGTGTAATAGTAATAACCACGAGCTAAAAGCCGTGTAGGATTAGAGTAAATCTTGTAGTAGGATTTATTCTAAAGATGTCGTCTTTTTTTTCCTAGTCAAGCCTTGTATATAGGAATTTATGTAAAATGACGAAGATGTTATTGTGGGTAACTCATATTCGTGGGTTTTGGTTTATCGTAATTTGGGTGATTTCTAATTACGTGGAAAACCAAGAAAACATAGATGAACTAAGAGAAATCCAAATAACGAGTGGGAGCGACGTGACGGGATTTGTCAACAAAGCGTAAAAGGGAAGCAACGATTGAGAAGGCCATAATAGTCGGGAAATGTTTCATTACGTATTAATTTCCCGCTTTATGTCCTAATTGTTGCTTGTGTGTTTTCGTTTTGTGTTATTATGCATGATCGAAAACAAATGGTTTTATGGGTGCAAATATATAAATTTAGAAATGACTAAAGTTAAGACATTGCATGTTAAAACCGTAAAAATCCTCAATTTTAAGAAGCTAAGTGGGAGCGGGTTGGTTTATATCCCCATGGCCTCCATTACGAATTCATATATGATGTGAACAGACTTGCACGTTGGCATTAGCATCTTCCTCCATATCAGATGAGCATTTATTCATAAGATCACTAGATTGAATTTCTAAAAGAATGACTATATTGAGTTTAATTAGAGAACTGCAACACCCACTCTATCTGAGGCGAATAAGTATCCTAAGTAACAAACTAAGAAGTCACGTAATGGGATACACTTAGTGTATCGTTTGTAGTATCCCTCCCAACGAGGTTACACTACTTATGTGTGCAGGTTAAAATCACCGACTATTAATTTCATTGATCAATAGGTCATTTGGTCAGATAATGAAATTAATGAACTTGGTTCTCGAACGAATGTGAACTAGCGTAGACGTTCACACAATCGTGGCCTGCATAAATCCCGGTGAACGAGATGTTCGTGCATATGATTATATTGTTTTGAGGATATCAATATTTTCTAAAAAGATAAAATACTGAAACTTCTCTGTTTATTTATTTTCAACTTTTGATATATCGTTCAATCCACTTGTTGTCATACTTAATCAAAACAAACTCACTGGTCTAAATTACATTGACTGGAAGCGAAATTTGGACATTGTCCTTACTGATGAGGGGTACAAATATGTGCTCACTGAAGTGTGCCGTGAGACGCCCACTGATGCTTCCATCCCTGAGGAGATAAAGTCTCATAAAAGGTGGAAGAAAACTGATGAGATGACCATGTGCTACATTTTGGCTTCTATGTCAAATGTATTGCAGCATCAGCATTAGTTGATGACCTCAGAGTATGATATGATGACTAACCTTAAGGAGCTATTTGGATATCAGGGCAGGGTAGTCAGGCAAACAGCTATGAGGAAACTCATGAATGCCAGGATGGCTGAAGGCACTCGAGTGAGAGATCATGTGCTTGACATGATTAGAAGCATCAATGAGATTGAGGTATTGGGAGGTGACATTGATTGTGAGTCTTAGTGTGATATCATCCTCCAGAGCTTGCTTTAGAGTTTTAAGCAGTTTCGGTTAAACTATAATATAAACAAGATTCAGTATACCCTTTCCGAGCTTATGACTACTTTGGTGTTAGCTGAAGGCCTTTTCAATGAGAAGAAGCAAGCTTTAGCAATTGTTGGGCCTTCAGGATCTTCTTCTGGGCCCAAAGCCAGAAAAAATAAGAAGACCCAAAAGGCAGCTGCTAACCATGGGCCCAAAGCAGGGATTGCTAAGAAGCCCAAGCCGAAAGACAAGTGTTTTAAGTGCGGCAAGCCAGGACATTGGAAGCCAGACTGCCCAAAGCTCAAAGGTATGAGCAATTTCACATTTGTTACTGAGACATGTTTAGCGGTGATTCCCACAGATACTTGGTTTGTGGATTCATAAACCACTGATCATGTTTACAATTTTTTGCAAGGGTTCCAAGTAACCCGGATGCTTAGAGATGGTGAGTTGCAGGTCTACTTGGGTGATACTACCAGAGTATCAGTTGTTGTAGTGAGAGTTGTTAAGCTTGTCTTTTTCAGATTCTGTTGTTTTAATTTTGAGATATTGTCTTCATGTACCCAGCTTTAGAAAGAACTTGCTTTCAGTTTCTAAGCTTTTGAAGGATGATTATAAGTTTGTTTTTTCTGATGACTCTGTTTTTATTAGAAAGAACAATAAATTTATACGTTCCGGTTTGTTAGTTGACAATCTTTTCTTAATTAAGACTTACTCCGCTGTAGTGCAAAACAAAGATATTAATGACACATCATATAATCATAGTAAGATAAAAGAGCCTTCCCCAATGAACCAAACTTATCTTTGGCACCTAAGACTAGTTCACATCAACCTTAGTAGGATTCAAATGTTGGTCAATGATGGGCCTTTGGGCTCATTGGAGATTGAAAGCTATCCAACCTGTGAGTTTTGCTTGGAGGGTAAAATGACCAAGAGGCCTTTTAAGCCAAAGGGGTATAGGGCCAAAGAGGTTTTAGAGTTGGTTCACTCTGACTTATGTGGACCTATGTCAATTCAGGCTAGAGGTGATTTTGAGTATTTTGTGACATTCATAGATGACTACTCTAGATATGGGTACATTTACCTAATGCGCCACAAGTCTGAATGCTTTGGCAAGTTCAAAGAGTATAGGGCAGATGTGGAGAAGTTGTTAGTTTTGAATACAGAAAAGCTATGGCTTCTATCAAAAACTAATACCACAAATGACATATCATTTTGTTTCAGTATTAAATTATTCCATTATATCATAGAACTAGATAACGGGGTGTGGAAAGACACAGTAGATATCGTTATTGATTAAAGTATTGATATATTAAAAGTATGCTCGTAACTGAGATTGTCTGAATATACTATCAGTATAGGTTATCGTGTGGTTTGGAAATTGGTTTATCTAGACTAATTAAATCACACGAATATGCCCGGGGCATATTGAGCACGAACAATTTGGATAGAATTGACTTATACTGATTGGCGTAGTCAATTCGATCTTAGTATTCAGTCTCTCAATCCCGAGATTGGGACGGGCGTGAGAGTTGGATATCGTATGCTTTGATTTGTCAAAGAGTGCGGTTAATTGAGGTCTATACCTCGGTAGGTTAGGTATGCGGTGTTTAGCTTCTTACGTGTCGTTGCTAGTCGGAGGAATCCACGTACCGGTTTGCCGGGTTGATGGTGGTCTCGAGATGAGCTCGTAAGGTTTATTATGCTAAACCCGGCTGGTGGACTTTATGTCCGGTATAATAAGAAGGTCGAGTGGTACTAATCTCGGATACCAAGAAGTCGGTGAATTAGTTTGTCAGTAAATTGATAAACCGACGAGCACTAGATCTTTAATGTGGGGAGATAGAAGAAAATATAGTGGCGCGATGTAAAGTCATTTTTGAGCGATAGTTCCATAATTGGTCCGTTAGTGGTACGACAAATTATGCGTTTGACTAATCGAGAAAGTGAATTAATTAATCCTAAAGGTTTAATTAATATTTAATTGACAAAGTGGATTAAGAAAATTAATTCTATATGAATTAATTAATCCAAAGGGTTCGATTAAATTAAATCAATGAAGTGGGTTAAAGATTTAATTCAAAAGGATCGATTGGAGTTGACTAGTCTAGGAAAGACTAAGTGGTTAATGAAAGTCAAACTAAAAGGTCCAACTCAAAGGCCCATTAGGTATCCTTAGAAGCTCCCTATAAATATCCCTTGTTAGGCAACTTACAAGACATTAGAAACCTTAGAGGCATTTTGCCTAGTGTGAGAAAGAGTGGTCTAGAGAGAAAACTTCTTCCCCTACCTTGAAGTTTTCTTTCGAAGTCGACCAAGGATCTTTCTTCTTCGAGAATCCTCAAAGCCCATAACCTAGAGAATCCAAGATCATCATTTTAGGAAGAAAGTTGCTGCCTTTTTCGTGGGATTTTTTTGCCACCAATTTGATACCGCCAATGGAGTAGTCCGGCGCCGACTTTTGGTTTCTTTAGGTGGCGATTTGTCTTCCCTCATTGTGGGTTTGTTGATTCTTGTTGTGTTGATCCTCTAGCTTGATCTTCTTAGATCACTAGAGTCTAGATCTACGAGCAGGAACACATTCCAGACACTTTTGGTGTGGATTTTCAAATTGGGTTAAGTTCCCGGGCTAAATCTGTTTCTTCAGATTTGTGTGATTCTTGAAGTGGGTTTCTTAGGACTTCTTCGTTTTGTCTTGGGCTACTCCGTAGACACTAGCCCACACTAGTTCGGAGTCGAATTGAAGTTATTCTTTGGATTTCGAGTGGATTTCGCAGCCAGGCGGTAAATTAGCACAGTAATCTTCGGGCAACGATCTGCTGAGGATCTGACGAATTTTTGGAAGTGGGCCTCATATGTATCTCTTCCTTAGTGTCTTAGCTACCTTTTGGATAGTCTCCCATATGATTTCGAGGTAGAGACGGAGTTGTTATCGGGATTCTCTCGTGATTGGTCCTAGGCGGTAAACAGTAAGATTTTCAGCTTTGGTTTTCTTATTGCTAGGGACACACTTCAAATGTATAATCTTTCGAACTTTCCACTTTAATTAAATATTGTATCTTTTTTGTCCCGATTAATAAATTAAATAAGTATAAGCCCAGATCCGTTCATGGGAAAATGAATTTGAGCCTGAGCTTTGTCGAAAGCTTCCGATTCTGGAATGCATTGCACGAAAGTGAGGTTTTCGATTTAGCCCGGGCTTGTTCTGTTTTCTTTCAAAATGGTATCAGAGCGAGTGTTTCGGCTTTATACTTGTTTGATTTATTACACGGCTTTATTTTGACATTGTTATTTTTATCGAAATGTTTAAACAGGTGGTTATTAGTTTCCCGGCTATTATGGTAGAATTTTATTTTTCATTCATAAACCCCGGGACATGTCCGGGCTCGTATTTTTTTTGAATGGAAATGTCTGTAATAGTAATAACCACGAGCTGGAAGCTGTGTAGGATTAGAAAAATCTTTGTAGTAGGATTTGATCTAATCATGTCGTCTTTAAATTCCTAGAAAAATGCCTTTGTATATAGGAATTTATGTATTATGATGAAGACGTCATTTTGGGTAACTTATATTCGCGGGTTTTGGTTTCTCGTAATTTTGGGTGATTCCTAATTACGTAGAAAACCGAGAAAACCCGGGTGAATCGAGAGGAATCCAAATAACGAGTGGGAGCGACATGACGGGACGTGTCACCGAGGCATCAAGGAATCAACGATAGAGAAGGCCATAATAGTCGGGAAATTTTAATTTCTTTAATTTCCCGTATTTATGTCTTTCGTTGATTGTGTGTTTTTTGTTTTATTTTGCATGAACGAAAACCAAACCATAACGTTTTAAAAGTAAAGTGCAATTAACTAAGGTAGATTATTTGCATATTAAAACTCCAACGGTTTTATGGGTGCGGATATCCTTTGTTAAGATATTGCATGTTAAAACAAAAAAATCCTCAAAGTTGACAATCTAAGTGGGAGCGGGTTGGTAAATATCCCCATGCCCTCCATTACGGATTCATATGTGATGTGGGTTAGACCGACGCGCTGGCCAAGGGCCTCCTTCGCTACGGATAAGTCTTCAACCCCGAGATATCACTAGATTGAATTTCTAAAGGGTTGACTATAGCAAGTTTAATTGGAGAAAGTTGTGACACCCTCGCTAACCGAGGCACATTAGTATCCTAAGTAATAAGCTTAGAAGTCACGTAATAGCAAACACTTAGTGTACCATTTGTAGTATTCCTCCTAAGAGGTTACACTGCTTATTGAGTACGGCTAAAATTATCGACTATTAATTTCATTGATCATAAGGTTGTTGGTCAGATAATGGAATTACTGAACTTCGATTCTTCTCAAATGAATGTGGGTTGGCGTAGACGTTCACCCAATTTGACCTGCGTTAATCTCGATGTGAGAGATGTTGGTAGGAGAATGTATTGTTTTGAGGATATAAATATTTTTGAAAAAGTATACTGAAACTTGACTGTTTATTTTTCAGTTGTTGATATGTCGTTCAACCCGCTAGCTGTCATTTTGAATCAGAACAAACTTACGGGTCCAAATTACATTGACTGGAAACATAACCTGGACATTGTCCTTACCACTGAGGGTTACTAGTACGTACTCACTGAGGAGTGCCACCCTAAAGCCCAGCGATAATGCCACCCCTGAGCAGTGAGAGCCATATACGAGGTGGCAGAAGACTGATGAGATGACCCGGTGCTACATCTTGGCTTTTATGTCGAGTGTACTGCAGCACCAGCATCAGTTGTTTACCTTAGCCTACGATATGATGCTCAACCTCAGGGAGATGTTTGGACATCAGGGCAGGGCAGCTAAGCAGTCAGCTATGAGGAAACTCATGAATGCTAGGATGGCTGAAGGCACTTCAGTGAGGCATCACATGCTGGACATGATGAGCTGTATCAATGAGATCGAGGTATTGGGAGGTGACATTGATTGGGAGACCCAGGTCGATATTATCCTCCAGAACTTTCCCCACCAGTTTTGAGCAGTTTCGGTTGAACTATAATATGGGCCAGCTCTCATATTCACTTCCCGAGCTCATGACTGCATTGGTGTCTGCTGAGGGCCTATTCGCAGAGAAGGCAAAAAACTGGCAAAATTGATGTCTCCCTACATTACTAGCTAGCCAATGGACAGACTCAAGGTCTCGGAGGAGGAGATAATGGTGAATGATTACGCAATGCTGGTGCAAGATAAAGACAGAGGCATTTTCAACAGGTTTGTATACTTTCCATCCAAAATTATTAGTATCTTTTATGGTTAAACCTAACTTGAAACGAACTAATCCATATACAATTTACTTTTTCATGTATAATGCAGTGAGATAATTTTTAGAGGATCATCATTCTTTGGCCTAAACAGGGAAGATCTGGAATGTATGAAGTTGCCTAATTGGTTAGACATCTCTGTAATTAACTGTTGGGCATACCACTTGAACTAGACGAGAAATGTCCCAAAGCTTGAAGATCCTACAAGAATATACTTCTCAATAAATTTTACGGTAATTAGAACATTACATCATATTTAATTATTGTTATGCAAATTACTACAATGTTTTGATGGAAAATGTATTATTATTTGATTATACACTTCAATCTATTGTTCAAGCACCTGAAAATGATCATACAAAGTTAGTGGGTGAGATATGCAAAAGGTTCGATGAACAACTGGAAGGGGAATTAAGGTTGATAAACATAACACCAGAAAGATTTTATCCATCCATGGTAATGAGTACATAAATTATGTATTGTATTTTACATATTTGCCATCAATATCGTGAAATATTGTCAAATGTACATGTTTTCTGTATGTTTATGTTAATGCAGGTATTCTTCCCAATACACCTTCCCAAACACTTTTTGGTAATATGCATCAACAGCATGTCAAAGCGAGTGATAGTGTTGGACAACATGTGCGGACCACCATCGTCAATTAGGGGATACCACAATGAAATTGTAAGTATTAATTACGATATTAAACATATGGTTCGTTAAAGTTAGTTTGAATATTATATATCTGATTGATTGTTGATTTAAGCCTTTGATGGTATATTACTGTAGTTGAAATACTTCGCAAACTGAGTGGAATCATCCAAGGGCAGATAATTGTATCTTGATTGTGACAAATGGAAGAAGACATACCCCAGAATCAAATGGAAAAATGCCGATGGAATAAATTGTGGTATATACGTAATGAGGCACATGGAAACATACAAGGGGCAAGAGACATTCGACTACGACAAGGTGATGATTGATGCAGTGAAGGCACCAGATATACTGTGAATATTTAGGCTCAAATACGTATATCAATTGATTACGTCGCCATGTAACAGGGCAAGGGTGGAAGTGATGAAAAAAATGGCATATTTTTATTCGAAGTAACATATTGAATTGATGGAATATGTACTGATATCTTGATGGAATATTGCCTGTTTTTTTTATGGAATATGTACTGAATTGATGGAATATATACTGATATGTTGATGGAATATTGACTGTTTTTTTGATGGAATATTAACTGTTTTTGTTGATCGAATATTAACTATTTTTTTGATGGAATATATTATCTTATTTAATGTAAAACTTATAATTGCGTTTGCTATAAGTTTTGTATCTTGTTATATACGATATAAATGGGATTTTTATAATAAGCATCAGGAGTCAACGAGTAACTTATATACGATGAATAAAGTTGCGTTTGAAAGTTTGATTAACAATTGTTTAGGCCCTCTGGTAAAGTTGATGGTAAATTTTGAAATTTGATGGAAAATATGGTCGAAATTCTGAAAGTTACGTTTGAAAAATGACACGTTATTACATCTCATGTATTAGGCAGAAAACATGTTTGCATCAACAAACACAAAAATAACTGGTACACATAAATATAGGATTTTCCATTACGAAACAAATTTCACCAATATTCCTAAACTTAATCATCAACAGGGTTTATAAAAACACCATCTAAATTATCATAATTCTTCTTTAGAATATCGGTGACCACCTTATTAGATCGCAATGCAGCTGCTTCAGACTTCCTTGAACGCCCTTAATGTTTGGTTTTGGATTTATTGGTTCGCTTCTCCACAGTACTCTTTATACGAACATTCCTAATACCTTTTGCGCGCCTGGAACTGGGATCTCTGATTTTATTAGACGATGGAACCTCGAAATTCTCTTCCACAAGCTCAGCTTCAGCAGTAATTGCATCTCTAGCTTTGACAAAGAACTCGTCCAAAATACGGCGAGCAATAGAACTAGTATGAGATAATTTAATCAAATCGAGATACTTTCTACTTGCATCTACCCTCCACAAAGATGGGGAAGGATCCCCTGGACATTTAGACTCTTGAGAAATATTTAACTGCTCATTACGTGAAATTGATGCAGCTTTTGTCCACCTATTCAATATGTAAACAGCAGGAATTCTCTGCTCAAATATGATATTACATATGTATAAAATAATTATCATTGAAAATGAGAGAAAAAAGTAAAAAGAATCGGATTATAACCTGTATAATACATTTTACATCACCATTTATATCGATATTCCATCAATTCCATCAAAATACCAAAAAAAAAAAAACCTGGTAATTGTTCTACATAAGAACACGAAGACAATGACAACACAGAATACCAACTTCAGAAAACATTTTGCATGTGCACTTTACAGAATAATCGTTCTCATCAAAGCGAACAACATGACGAAAACTATCTTTTTCAGGTACCCAAACCTGAAACTCATATAAGCCATTTGATTGAGTAACCTGTACCAGATACAAAGCAAGCATTTGCAGATATTGCTTCTCAAATTCTGTATACATTTTGATTGTGTATACTTCACAAGCATGTTTCAAAATTAGAGAATCTTTTACAGCAAGAACAACTTTACCATAGAAGCACCTATGGTCTTCTTGAGCAGCATTGTATCGCCAATCGTACACAACATCCACATAATGGCCATAAAACTCATACAATGTGGAAGTCTTAGGCAATTTAAGAGAAATGGAACGATTAGTAGTTTCACTCCTCTGAGAAGACACTATTCCACCAGAAAAGTAATCCTTGCTGAAAGCAGGACACCACTTTTCGCGTAATTCATATAAGCCTTTCAACCAATCAACGTCACGACAACCATATGTTTACATCATACTGATAAGAAGCGGTATATTCCATCAAAAAAATGGGGAACAAACATACGGTAATACATAAATAATATGGATAAAGAACTAATATGATAATCCATCAACAACAACAGACGTGGAGTTGATATTCCATCAACAACAACAGGCTAATTATAGTATATTTCCCAACAAACATATTATTGGCCACATAAACAAAAAAAAAAAAAATACTACACAATATATCGTATTCATATGATATTCCATCATTTATAACAAAAAAAAAAAAAAAAAAAAACTCACCCATTTATGCTACACACAAACAAGTCAATCAGATATTCAATCACAGAAGAAAAAAAAATAACTCCTAACAAAATCCGTGACATTTTACATCATATCTATGGCATATTCCATCAATAACACAATTTTACTTGTTCCAGAGCCATTCAAATTCAGCAATGGTTTCCAC
The DNA here is from genome assembly GCA_030378225.1 of Knoxia roxburghii. Lineage (NCBI taxonomy): Eukaryota > Viridiplantae > Streptophyta > Magnoliopsida > Gentianales > Rubiaceae > Knoxia > Knoxia roxburghii. The sequence goes on along the minus strand of CM059420.1, from coordinate 32,605,713 downwards.
TTGGGTGAGAAATTTATATAACATTTCCGAAAAACCTTCACGTTGCCTGTTCTAAGAGTTTTTAATGATATGCCAAATACAAAGACGATGCCGGGAATTAGGAAACACACCAAGAATAGCCTTTGCCATAGAGGCTGATTGATTAGTCATGATAGTTATAGGAGGCTTATTGTCCATAGACCTGAAGAATGCAGAAAACAACCAAACGAAGGATTCATATTTTTCGTCCCTTAGAAAACCGATTCCAAACATGACATTGCGATTGTGATTGTCCTCACAGACAAATGGGCCACATATCATATTGTATTTATTAGTACGATATGTTTATCATGGACTACTAAATTCCCAAAAATACTGTAATCTAACTTCATTTGACCGTCTCTCCAAAAAATATTCCTCAACGAAAACTCAGCATCCAATTCGAAATCAAAGAAAAAATCTTTCTCATGAGAAGCCCTGTATCTCAAAGTTTCTATCAAGGAATTTGAATCACTGCCATCAAGATATCTGCATTTTTCAGATTCCAGTTGGTTTGTGCATCCCTCGGTGTAAAGCCAACCTTTGAAGGACCGCCGCACTACATGAACAACAATCAAAAATTCATATTACATAACATTCGTAATGGAGATAGATTTAACAAAAATAATTTAACAATATTCGAATTAGATTGATAAATTTAAAAGATATTCCATCATAACCAAGTGATATTCCATCGATTATAACAGACTAAAAATAACTTACATATTTAGAATCGAATCAGATTGATAAATTTAATAGATATTCCATCAAATATAATATTGCATATTCCATCAATCATATCATTAGAATAACTACTAGTTCACTGAAAATGATATTCTATAACATATTCCATCATAACCAATTGATATTCCATCATAATCAAGTGATATTCCATCGATTATATCAGTCTAAAAATAACTTACATATTTAGATTCGAATCAAATTGATAAATTTAATAGATATTCCATCAAATATAAGATTGCATATTCCATTAATCATATCATTAAGATAACTAATAGTTCACTGAAAATGATATTCTATAACATATTCTATCATAAACATGTGATATTCCATCGATTATATCAGACTAAATATAACTTACATATTTAGATTCTGTACAAAATCTCAATCATGAACATGTAATATTCCATCAAGTATAAATGGAGAAAAATAACTTACCTCTCTAGACAAAACCTTATAACTATCACCGACAGTTATTCCAGCACCTTTCATTGTCTTAAAAAATTCAACCGAACTTTTAGATACATTCCGATGAGAACGTAACAGATGTCGCTCATTCTCCGGACACATAACGTGATTATGCCTACGAAAATGTCCGGTGACTTCCCATAAACCATCATCCCTCAGTTTAAATACAATGTAAGCCAAACAATCACAACGGTAATCAAGCTTCATGTACATTTGGTTTAACTTATCAGTCGCCCTCTTCTCCCCCTGTTTACAACAAACAAGTCTCCTGTAGTAACATTTTCCATCATGAGCTCTCTTTCGATCTCTTTCTAGACGAATACCAAAACCATGATTCCAAGCATACGAATTATACATTTCGTAAGCTTTTTCCTCACACTCAACAGTTTTATGTAAAAGAGACTCCATTGAAACATCATCACCTTGTTCAGAAACTGAAAAAAGAATGTATTATATATTGAATGCTTATCGTCCACAGAGGAAACAAAAAATGTCAAAAGTAACTTACCATCACATATGACTTGCACATTGTGACGATTTTGAACATTGTTGCAACCACTTGAACCATTACCTCCATTCAGATTCATAATATCCATATCGAAATATAAAAAAAGTAGTGAATGAGAGCAGAATATGTCCAATACCGAGATTTTACATCAACTATCACGATTTACCATCACGACATGAAAGCAAGAAGACGAATTTCAGGAAGAACACGATAGGAATGAAAAACAACAATGAAAATTGAAAAAAATCAATAGCATGGATGGAGCATTAGTTAAATCGAGTTGAAAAAAATACACCAACCACCAACCACATCAAGAAATTGGGGAAAATGGAGGGAAAATGAAAAAAGCAGAGGGGACAAACCTAGAAATGAACCCATGAAGTCTTCTGCAAACTCCAACCCATCCCTTAGTCTTCTCCATCAGAGCACCTGAAGGGAAAATTTTCAAAACAAAAATATAGAGTGGAGAAATCTGGAAAATTAGAGCAAACAACATCCTGAATGTGGGACAATTTTCAAGGCAAAAAAAAAAAAAAAAAAAAACGGCTGGAGAAAGAAGAAAGAGAAGAAAGTGAAAATGAGGGTTTTGCAAAAAAAAAAAAAAAAAAAAGCGCGTGAAGGGGGATGAGTTTTTGAAAGTAGAGAACATATCATTAAATGACATTTTGTATTAAAAAACTGGTAGAAGTACCATGCTATTGATACTTCTAGTTGTACCATAAAAATTGACCCTTTTAGAAGCATGCTGGCTGAAATCTTTCCTCCTCTGAGCCTTAATGGACTTTATTGGACTTGTTTAATGGAAAAACTCATCCTTGAAGGATTTACAAAAGCCCTTAAACAAGTAAAAAGACTCAATAATTTAAATAAATAAAACTTTGGCCCAAACTCTAATCCTACTTTAACTCGAAAATGAAATAAAATAGAAGGCTCTCAATCAATCTTGCATAGTACTATGACTTTTCTTGATGGTATCTTATCTTTGAAAATAAGAACCATAGTACTAAGGGCTTGAAATGTTTCATTCTTGCTCTTGTATGAGGATCCAAAATGTCTACAATTTGGACTTGGCTCATGCTCTTCAATCTTTGAGCTTGCTCTTAACTTGTTAAGATAAGCTTTGAACCATGAGGTTGTCTTGAGATCATATCAGCGTTACTGATGTCACGCCCGGATAAAGCTGTTATGAGTAGTAAGTAATCTACTAATGTCAGGTTGCAGCTGATACACACTGAAGTTGTCTTTGCTTCGTCCATGTTATGCCCAGATGACGCTTTGTGGTCTAGACATCACCTGTTCATGTCCACCAGATGCTGGTGCGGACTGGGCGTCATGTTGCTCACACCAATATGCAGCTGTAGTCTACTGGACGTCCTCTGAAAAGCTAAACTTCATTTTCAAATCTTCAACTCCAGCACTTGAAATTCTGTCCTTAGGGTGGTGTTCTTTAGACTTCACATCATCCGTAAACTACCTGCAATATCGAAGCCATAAATTCACCATTTTCTCACGAATAGACCTAAAATCTAGGCTAACAACAGTATCAATTACACATGAAAATAGATGTGAAGTGATTAACATCACCAGCCATCCTCAGAAAAATAGGCCTATAACAAGATCAAGGAGGAGAAATGCCACACAAGCTCTCAGTACATTAGCCCAAGAGATCCTCACTCAAGAACTTGTATTTCAAGACAAGTACCCACTCAAAGAGGTTATGGTATTGAGTATTGGTCCTTAGATTTTCCTATTTTAATTCATTTTAATTCATTTGAATTTATTTGTTTTATTGTTCTTTTAATTTCAGCCAAGGATTTGTTTATTCGGCTTGAATTATTTTGGCCCAATTTTTAGGCCTGTCTTATTTTTGGTCATTTGTGAATTTCGACCATCTTGTTGAGTAACTGTTGGATCGTGTCAAGTGTTGAGAGGGGGGGGTGAATCAACACTCTATCAATTTTTCTTTCAACTAAAGGATTCCCTCTCAAATGTTAGCTCAGTTAGAGCTTATTGTTGAACTCACGTTTTGGCTTAGATGGACTGTTGGCAGATCAGATCAACCAAGGAAGACATCAGATCAACCAAGGAAGACATCAGATCAATTCAATCACTCAAGGAGGGTTTACTTACACAACCATGACACTCCTGTTCAAGCTTACAGTTTGATAATACCACACCAGTCAAGACACACTCAAAGCAGTAAATGTGCAAGGGGGATTTTTACGTGGTTCGATCAAATGATCTACATCCACGGACAGATTCACTCCTGTCAATCTTCACTATCACAGAATCATTCAGCTCTGGCCTCACTGACCATAAGCAACATAAACAAGAGCTCACTGCTCAACACATTGAGGTTCACTACCTCTACAAGTTCATCAACTAAAACAATAACATGTAAATCTCTGTTGTGCTGCCTTTTCTACACAAATATCTTTCAAAATCACTTAATGAAAGACGTTTGATAGTGTTCTAGGCTTACCACCTGAAGCTGCAATCTCAGGGTCAGTTCTCCCAATTCTGCTCCTCCTCAGCTTCTTCTTCTCCTTGACTTCTGCCTCTCCAGCGCTTCAGCTTCTCCTTGTGCAGCAGACTGTTTCTTTCTCTCTTGTGTTTCTCATATCATCTTTTTTTTTTGCTCTCACTCTTTTTCTCCTCCCTTTTCTCGGTTTCGTTCTGTTCAGCACTCACCTTGGCTGCTGCTCCTCTCTCTCTCTTTTTCTTTCTTTTCGTGCCTTCTCTCTCTTTGGGTTTTTCCTCCCAATGTGGTTTATCCTGCATTCTGCAGTTGTTGTGCCTACCACACCTACTCATCTGCCCGTTTCTTTTCCCAGAAGAAAAACTGTGCCCTACGTGCGGTGTGTCAGCATATCTTACACGGAAGGCGGCTCAAGATTCATATAATCCATTTTCAACCTTTTTAAGTTGCAACTTGCTTGCCATGTCATATTGTTGACTGTACTCCTTCAGACTTTCTCGAGTAGCTTGTCTTAGATATGTTGAAACAGCAGAAGTGATCTGATCTTAGCTTATAGCTGATCTGATGTGCCCGGCATTTGATCTGATGTCACGCTTCGGTTGATCTGATGTTAGCATGCAGTTGATCTGATGTTAGCCTTCGGTTGATCTGATGTTAGCTTGCAGTTGATCTGATGTTAGCCTTCGGTTGATCTGATGTTAGCTTGCAGTTGATCTGATGTTAGCCTCCGGTTGATCTGATGTTAGCTTGCAGTTGATCTGATGTTAGCCTCCGGTTGATCTGATGTTAGCTTGCAGTTGATCTGATGTTAGCCTCCGGTTGATCTGATGTTAGCTTCATGTCACAACGTTCTGTCCAGCAACTCAGAACCATCCATGTAGCTCCTGCAGTTCTTCTGATCGGCACTTCTTGATTCTTTTGTATTTCTGCTCGCTCACCGGATTGCTAGATACTTCAACATGATGCTCCTGCGTCTTCTGAATCTTTGGGAGACTTTTAGAGTCGCGCGTTTGAGGTGTGATTCACTAGCCGTCCTTGACTTCAGCTTCTTAGGTGTCTGCTCTAGCTCTCCAGCCTTGAGTTGTTCTCTTCTGCTGCAAATATGTTTTGTTGCTGACTTGCCTTGCTTCTGTGAAACTAAGCTGCTGAGCAATCCCTTGAGAATTTGATCTGATCTTTACTTCCGTTGATCTGATTTGTGCTGCATGTGATCTGATATGCGCGTAACTTGTCTGTGCAGCCTTTGATCTGCTGTGCGCGTAACTTGATCTGATCTGTGCAGCCTTTGATCTGATGTGCGCGTAACTTGATCTGATCTGTGCAGCCTTTGATCTGATGTGCGCGTAACTTGTCTGTGCAGCCTTTGATCTGATGTGCGCGTAACTTGATCTGATCTGTGCAGCCTTTGATCTGATATGCGCGTAACTTGTCTGTGCAGCCTTTGATCTGATGTGCGCGTAACTTGTCTGTGCAGCCTTTGATCTGATGTGCGCGTAACTTGATCTGATGTGCGCGTAACTTGATCTGATCTGTGTAGCCTTTGATCTGATGTGCCAACAGTACACTTCCTTCTCATTTTGGCACTTCAGTTTATTCATCGGCTTCTTGCTGAGATTTTGTCCAGACAATCCTCATGAACTCAGTCCATTATTGCCTTAGTAATTCACAGATTTGTCACAATGTGGTTGCAACAATTACAACACAACATTGGACTTTAATAAAGGCTAAGAAAGCTTCATTGTAGCAGCTCCAATGGCTCAACAATCTCCCCCTTTGGAATTGTTGGCAACCACATTTGCAGCCAATCAGTCAACTCAGTGCTAAGCTCCCCCTGAACCTTATTCCCCCTGAACCAGCTCCCCCTGAACCTTATTCTTCTACATAGTAAGCTCCCCCTGCATAGAGCTTTTCCAACGTCCTTCTCTCCCAAGGACAATACTGCTGCGTCTGGCCGGCCTGCTGCGGCTATCTCTCCCCCTTTGACAACCAATTTCAAAGGGATTTGGGGATGCTCAACTGATTCAGCATGAGAAGGAGGACTGCACTCCCATTTGCATCCTCAAAGTTTCAAACACCTCGGCTGGAAGAGGCTTTGTCATTACATCAGCTATTTGTTTAGCTGTGGGAACATACTCTAGCATAATTTCTCCTTTCTCAACCTTGTCCTTTATGAAGTGATACTTGATTTCTATATGTTTGGCTCTCGAGTGCTGGACTGAATTCTTTGACAAATCAATGGCACTTTTGTTGTCACAAAGAATTATCAGTGGCAAGAGAACTTCTTCTTTAAGATTTTGCAGTTCAGATCTCATCCATATAGCTTGAGTGCATGCCTTGGTTGCTGCTATGTACTCAGCTTCAGCAGTGCTTAAGGCTATACTTTCTTGCTTCTTGCTTAACCAGCTCACACATCTATTTCCAAGAAAGAATACTCCTCCTGAAGTGGATCTCCTGTCATCAACATTTCCTGCCCAATCAGCATCAGTGAAGCTTCTTAATCCCAAGCTTCCTTTCCTTGCATACCACAGACCATAATCTACTGTCCCTTGCAAATATCTTAGCACCCTCTTTAGTGCAATCATATGAGAACTCTTTGGATTTGCCTGGTATCTAGCAGCTTGGCAGACAGCAAAGGTAATATCAGGCCTTGTTGCTGTTAAGTACAATAAGCTTCCTATCATGCTTCTGTATAGACTTTGATCAGCTTCAGCTCCTTTTTCATCCTTGCTCAGCTTGCAGTTAGTTGCCATGGGTGTAGACATTGGCTTAGCATCAGTCATACCAAATTTCTTCAGCACTTCTTTGGTATACTTGGTTTGAGAGATAAAAATTCCAGTTGCTTTTTGATGAATCTGCAGTCCAAGGAAAAATGAGAGCTCTCCTATCATGGACATTTCAAACTCTTCTTGCATCTTTCTAGCAAATTCATGGCACAGCTGCTCCTTATCTCCTCCAAATATTATGTCATCAACATAGACTATGGCTATTAACTGTCCACCCTTTCCATCAAGAACATATAAATTGCTATTTATGCAACTTTTTCTGAAATTCAGATTCTTCAGGTAGCTGTCCAGCCTTGAGTACCATGCTCTTGGGGCTTGTTTTAATCCATACAGTGCCTTTTTGAGCCTGCACACCTTGTTTTCATCTTCACAAACTAGAAAACCATCTGGTTGCTCAATGTACACTTCTTCCTCCAGATTTCCATTCAAGAAGGCAGATTTAACATCCATTTGGAAGACCTTGTAACTCCTTGCTGAAGCCACTGCCAAAAACATTCTTATGGCTTCAAGCCTTGCTACTGGGGCAAAGGTTTCATCCACATCTACTCCTTCAATTTGAGAGTATCCTTTGCACACAAGCCTTGCCTTATTCTTTACAACCTTTCCTTCCTCATTCAACTTGTTCCTGAACACCCATTTTGTGCCTATCACATTCTTGTTTGCTGGCCTATCCACGAGCTCCCAAGTTTGGTTTTTCTCAATTTGGTCCAGCTCTTCATTCATGGCTTGCAGCCATGACTGGTCCTCCAGGGCTTCCTCTATTGACCTTGGCTCAACTTGAGACAGTAGGGCAGTTGCAACCATACTTTTCAGTTGCCTTCTTGTTCTTACTGGAGCTTTGGGGTCTCCAATGATAGGCATCTTTTCAATTCTCTTGTTGTACTTTCTTTTTGCTTTTTCCTGGCCTTCTGTAACTTCTGTCTCTGATCCTTCTGCATCAGTCTCCTCAGTAGCTGATTTCAGCTCCAGGTCTGCCTCATCTTGGCTCTCTAAGTCATCTAAGTGATCCAGAAAATTTTCAGGATCAGTGGCTTTCATCTTGACTTCCTCAACCACTTTCACATCATAGCTTTCCATAATCTTATCCAGCCTCTTGTTATAAACCTTGTAAGCCTTGCTCTTATTTGAGTAACCAAGGAAAATGCCCTCATCAGCCCTCTCTTCAAATTTTCCAAGGCTTTGCTCCTTGTTCTTGATGAAGCATTTGCTGCCAAAAACTCTAAAATACTTCACATTTGGCTTGTGACCATACCAAAGTTCATATGGTGTCTTTTCAGTGTTTGGCCTCAACATGGTTCTATTTTGTACATGCACAGCTGCCATTGTGGCTTCCTTCCAGAAGTGCTTTGGAGTATTGTGCTCCAACAGCATAGTTCTTGCCATCTCAATCACACTTCTATTTTTCCTCTCTACAACTCCATTTTGCTGGGGAGTGTGAGGACTTGAGACTTGATGTTTGATTCCCATTTCCTCCACGTATTCTTCAAATTCCTGTGAGGTAAACTCTCCTCCATTATCTGATCTCAAAACTTTGATCTTCCTTCCATGCTGGTTTTCTGCCAGTTTCTGAAATCTTTTGAAGCAGTTGAAGGCTTCACTCTTTTGCTTCATGTGCATGATGCACATCATCCTAGTGAAGTCATCCACAAAAAGAATGAAATACATCTCTTTACCTGTACCTTTTCTTTTCATTGGTCCACATACATCAGTGTGAACTAGCTCCAATGGCTTAGAGGTTCTATGCTCCTTGGACTTGTGAGAAAGCTTTGCAAATTTCCCTTTTTGGCATGAGTCACAAGTGCTGTTGTCCCTCTTTAGTACAGGGAGGTTTAACACTGCATTGCACTTCACCAGGCTTCTCATGCTCTTTTGATTTAAATGTCCAAGCCTGCAATGCCAAAGAGTATTTTCATCCATTTTGCTTAGCATGCACAACTTTTCCTTCACATCTATGAGGTATAAATCCTTGTTGTCTCTTATTCCTTTGGCCATGATTTCTCCAGTCTTGCAGTCTTTGATGAAACAGCCATTTTTTGAGAAATCTACTTTGAAACCATTGTCACACAGTTGTCTTACACTCAGCAAGTTGTACTTCAGCCCTTCTACAAACAGCACCTCCTTAGATTTGAACTTTTCTGATCCAATGGTGGCTTCTCCAACAGCCTTGATCTTTAACCCACTCTTATCTGCAAACTTGACAAACCCTCTTTCAACTTCTTTTGTGTTTCTCAGTAGAGTTTTGTCTCCAGTCATATGGCTTGTGCACCCACTGTCAATGATCCATTGGGCTTCCTTAGCTTTTGTTTTAAGTGCAACTTCAGCAATGCAAGCTTCTTCAAATCTGTGCTTCTTCCTCCAAATTTTTCTTGCTGCTGGTATGCCTTGCTGTTCATTCAATCTTTGATTGCTCCTGCTGCAGCTCCAGTGATCATTCTCTTCTAACCCTTCAAAAATTTGAAATCTGTTTCTCAGATTAAGTGGCTGCATTAGAGACTGATTTCTTCTTGTGTAATCTGCTTGGTTTCTTCTTGTTTCTGCTGCAAAGTTTCTTCTATTTGTAGCTTGTTGCAGTGGCTGGGCTCTCCTGCTATTCACTCCTTCAAACCACTTGCTTCTCTTATTTGGCAATCTGCATCTGCACCAGACATTCAATTTCTGATACACTTCTCCAGGTTGTATGATATGGCCTTTTCTGATTTCAGCTTCAGGGATCCTTCTTGAAGTACTTAGGCTTCTTTGATGATAATACTCTTTTCTATTCCATCCTCTTGACTGCATTGTTCTTCCTCCAAATCTCCAGAATGCCTTCCTCCAGCAATTTGCTGCATAGTGACCTGATTCTCCACAGGTGAAACATACTCCAGCAATCAGCCTTCTACTTTTGAGCAGGCTTCTTTGATACATAGATTGTCTCCCCCTCAGCTCGTGCAATCTTTCATTTTGCTCAGTAGACTTTCTTGATCCATTAGAAATTTCCATCTTCTTAGCATCAACAAAACTAGTTCCTGCCTTTACACCAGCAACACAAATTGAACCTTCTTTGACAAAGGTAACAGTCTTCTTGGTTGTTGCAGCTGGTTGTCCTTCTAATTTTTGATTTCCTTCATAACCAAGACCTTTCTTCCCTTCTGAATAAGATCTCTGCTTGCTGAGGCACTCATCTAACTTCCTTGTGGCTTCTTCAGTTTTTGCAGCCACTTCTTTGCTCCTTGAGAATTCACCAGGCTCAGTTTTGCTTGACTGAAACTCCAGCTTTCCTTTCAATTTTGATTCTACAGTAGTTCCATCAGTCATTTCTTCAGCTTTGAACACAGTTTGTTGAGACAGCAGATCTTCTATCTTTCTTGTTGCATCCTCTAGTTCGGCAGTGGTGGCATCTAGCTTTTCTACCAAGGTTTCACATGTCTTTTGAAGTTCCATCTTTTCTCTTGTACAATTTTTGTGAACCTCAGCTTCATTTTGCATGAGAATCAGTTCCTGCTCCAATTCAGTTACTCTATTCTCCAGTATTGAGTTTTCTTCTTGACTGCTCAAGATGACCTTTTCCATCTCCTTCATTGTCTTCATTGTCTTCTTGTGCAATCTCTTCTGCTCCTCTATCTTGTTGTATGCAAACTTCAGTTCTTCCTCTAGATCCACTTCTTCATCATCAGCTGATTGGTTCTCTAGTTCAGCATCCTCCTTCAATGAAACAGTTGAAGATTTCATCACCATGAGAGTCTCCTCTTCAGCTTCAGACTCATCTTCACTGTCTGAGACATCAGTCTATTCATCCTCCTCAGAGCTATCATTTTTCTTCTTGCTCAGGTAGCTCCGTTTTCTGTAAGCTTTCCCTTTTCTTGATTTGAAGCTCATCTTCTTCTTTCCTTTCTGCTCAGGCCACCTGTCTGATGGCTTGTCAGCTTCCTCATCTTCTGTTCTCTTGTTCTTCATGAAGCACTTGCTTGCAAAGTGGCCTATTTTGCCACAATTGAAGCATTTTAAGGGCAACTTTCCCTTGTACTTTCCAGTCTGGCCTCTAAAACTCCTTGAAATCAGCACCATCATTCTTTCAAGATCACTGTCTGCTGCTTCATCTTCACTGCTTTCCTCCTTTAGCTTCCTTGAGTGTTTTGTTTTAAATGCCATCTCCTCCTTTGAATTTGAAATCCTCATTTCATATGCTACAAGGGTGCTTTGCAGCTCATCTAATGTCACTCTATCTAGGTCCCTCTCCTCTATAGCAGAGACCTTAGAATCATATCTTGCTGGTAGGGATCTAAGAACCTTTTTAACTATATTGGAATCTCCAACACTCTCACCCAGACCCCTCATTGAGCTAACTAATTCAACAACTCTGTTTAGAAAGTCCTCAATGTTTTCACCTTCTCCCATCTTAAGACCTTCAAACTTACTTCTAAGAACCTGCAATTTTGCCTCCTTAACCTTGATGTCTCCCTCATGAATATTAATCAGTTTAATCCATATTTCATGAGCAGTAACACAGTCTATAACTTTAAAGTTCTCTTTTTCTGACAGAGCTGCATATAGAGCATTCCTTGCCTTTCCATCAGCTTCTAAGTTTCTAATTTCTGCAGCTGTAGGATTCTCCTCATCTACGGTTGGTGTAAATCCATGCAAGACTACTCTTTGTACTTGTAGACCTTGTGCTAAGAGATAAGCACTCATTCTCTTTTTCCATAACTGGAAATTTTGGCCACTGAAATAAGGAACTCCCTTAACAGTTGTTGCTTGATTCTCCATTTCTACTGCTGGTTTTAAGTTTCAACAATCACTTGACAAAAGCAAACCTAGCTCTGATACCAATTGTTGGATCGTGTCAAGTGTTGAGAGGGGGGGTGAATCAACACTCTATCAATTTTTCTTTCAACTAAAGGATTCCCTCTCAAATGTTAGCTCAGTTAGAGCTTATTGTTGAACTCACGTTTTGGCTTAGATGGACTGTTGGCAGATCAGATCAACCAAGGAAGACATCAGATCAACCAAGGAAGACATCAGATCAATTCAATCACTCAAGGAGGGTTTACTTACACAACCATGACACTCCTGTTCAAGCTTACAGTTTGATAATACCACACCAGTCAAGACACACTCAAAGCAGTAAATGTGCAAGGGGGATTTTTACGTGGTTCGATCAAATGATCTACATCCACGGACAGATTCACTCCTGTCAATCTTCACTATCACAGAATCATTCAGCTCTGGCCTCACTGACCATAAGCAACATAAACAAGAGCTCACTGCTCAACACATTGAGGTTCACTACCTCTACAAGTTCATCAACTAAAACAATAACATGTAAATCTCTGTTGTGCTGCCTTTTCTACACAAATATCTTTCAAAATCACTTAATGAAAGACGTTTGATAGTGTTCTAGGCTTACCACCTGAAGCTGCAATCTCAGGGTCAGTTCTCCCGATTCTGCTCCTCCTCAGCTTCTTCTTCTCCTTGACTTCTGCCTCTCCAGCGCTTCAGCTTCTCCTTGTGCAGCAGACTGTTTCTTTCTCTCTTGTGTTTCTCATATCATCTTTTTTTTTTGCTCTCACTCTTTTTCTCCTCCCTTTTCTCGGTTTCGTTCTGTTCAGCACTCACCTTGGCTGCTGCTCCTCTCTCTCTCTTTTTCTTTCTTTTCGTGCCTTCTCTCTCTTTGGGTTTTTCCTCCCAATGTGGTTTATCCTGCATTCTGCAGTTGTTGTGCCTACCACACCTACTCATCTGCCCGTTTCTTTTCCCAGAAGAAAAACTGTGCCCTACGTGCGGTGTGTCAGCATATCTTACACGGAAGGCGGCTCAAGATTCATATAATCCATTTTCAACCTTTTTAAGTTGCAACTTGCTTGCCATGTCATATTGTTGACTGTACTCCTTCAGAATTTCTCGAGTAGCTTGTCTTAGATATGTTGAAACAGCAGAAGTGATCTGATCTTAGCTTATAGCTGATCTGATGTGCCCGGCATTTGATCTGATGTCACGCTTCGGTTGATCTGATGTTAGCATGCAGTTGATCTGATGTTAGCCTTCGGTTGATCTGATGTTAGCTTGCAGTTGATCTGATGTTAGCCTTCGGTTGATCTGATGTTAGCTTGCAGTTGATCTGATGTTAGCCTCCGGTTGATCTGATGTTAGCTTGCAGTTGATCTGATGTTAGCCTCCGGTTGATCTGATGTTAGCTTGCAGTTGATCTGATGTTAGCCTCCGGTTGATCTGATGTTAGCTTCATGTCACAACGTTCTGTCCAGCAACTCAGAACCATCCATGTAGCTCCTGCAGTTCTTCTGATCGGCACTTCTTGATTCTTTTGTATTTCTGCTCGCTCACCGGATTGCTAGATACTTCAACATGATGCTCCTGCGTCTTCTGAATCTTTGGGAGACTTTTAGAGTCGCGCGTTTGAGGTGTGATTCACTAGCCGTCCTTGACTTCAGCTTCTTAGGTGTCTGCTCTAGCTCTCCAGCCTTGAGTTGTTCTCTTCTGCTGCAAATATGTTTTGTTGCTGACTTGCCTTGCTTCTGTGAAACTAAGCTGCTGAGCAATCCCTTGAGAATTTGATCTGATCTTTACTTCCGTTGATCTGATTTGTGCTGCATGTGATCTGATATGCGCGTAACTTGTCTGTGCAGCCTTTGATCTGCTGTGCGCGTAACTTGATCTGATCTGTGCAGCCTTTGATCTGATGTGCGCGTAACTTGATCTGATCTGTGCAGCCTTTGATCTGATGTGCGCGTAACTTGTCTGTGCAGCCTTTGATCTGATGTGCGCGTAACTTGATCTGATCTGTGCAGCCTTTGATCTGATATGCGCGTAACTTGTCTGTGCAGCCTTTGATCTGATGTGCGCGTAACTTGTCTGTGCAGCCTTTGATCTGATGTGCGCGTAACTTGATCTGATGTGCGCGTAACTTGATCTGATCTGTGTAGCCTTTGATCTGATGTGCCAACAGTACACTTCCTTCTCATTTTGGCACTTCAGTTTATTCATCGGCTTCTTGCTGAGATTTTGTCCAGACAATCCTCATGAACTCAGTCCATTATTGCCTTAGTAATTCACAGATTTGTCACAATGTGGTTGCAACAATTACAACACAACATTGGACTTTAATAAAGGCTAAGAAAGCTTCATTGTAGCAGCTCCAATGGCTCAACAGTAACTGGTCTAACAATTAATTTTGGCTCAGTGTTTAGGCCTAAATTAATTATTTAGTTGTAATATATTAGGCCAAATAAAAGAGGAAAAACCCAACCGGCCCTTTGGAGGAAAATGTTGTCAAAAGTTAGGTTGAAGAGAGAGACTAAAGGGGTGGCTGCATTTTTACCTTCTGGGAGGTTTCTAACATAGGGTTTCAACCTTATGAGGAGTTCTAATATTTGAGGACTGTTGGAAGACCGATCAAAAGAGGTATTCTCGTCCTAAACTACTCAACACACGTGGGATTAAGTGCTAAATTTTTTGAGGAAGTTTAATAACTTTAAGGACTTTGATTCTACAAGAAGGTTGAAAGAGTTTTACTCACATGAGTAGTCCTACTCAAACAAGACCTTTAGATGCTGATTAATAGAAGGAAATTTGGACAACTAAGCTTCCTCAAAGGCCACACAATTCTCCATCAAGAAATACTCTCCACAGACAACCAATTGTGACACTTTGTAGGCTAACTAGACTATCGTTACATCCTAGACTTCAAGACTGGCCACCACACTTCAAGAAGAGTAGAATGTTGGAGTTGAATACGTAAGCTATGCTTGTATTGTACATTTTCTCAGTTAATATATCGATTTATGTTTTGGTTATATTTTGTTGTGCATTATTTGTCCATTTATATTATGTAGTTAGATGATGAGGTGTCTTGTGTGACACAGTAGATCTCATCATTGGTTAAAAGACATAATATATAAATGAGGTTCGTAACCGAGATAGCTTTGGTCAAACTGTCAGTTTAGGTTATTATGTGATTCGGATAATTGGTTTGTCTAAACTAATTGAATCATATAGATATGCCCGGGGCATATTGAACTTGACCACTATGAATGATTTGTTTTGTACTGATTTAATAGACAAATCGTTCTTGGTATTCTATCTCTTAATCCCTAGACTCGAGCAGGCATGAGGATTAGACATAGTGTACTTTGATCTGCCAATGCGTGAGATCAATTGTGGCCAATAGTCTCGGTAGGTTGGGTGCACGTGTTTAGTTACTTGGTGTGCTGCTGCTGGTCGAAATGAAACCATGTACCGGTGCGTCCGGGGTGATGGTGCTCCCGAGATGAGCTCTTAATGTTTATTATACTAAACCCGGCCGGTGGACTTATGTCTGGTATAGTAAAAAGGTCGAGTGATACTAGTCTCGGAATTAAAGAAGTTAATTAATTAATTTATCAGTAAATTAATAAATTAACGAACACTATATCTTTGATGTGGGGAGATTATGAATATAAATTAATTAAGTTGTTCCGGAAGCAATTCTGGTGTAGGATGGTAGTGCCAAAATTAATCCGTTAAGGGTACGATTAATTTTGTAATGGGTTAATTGAATAGGTAGAATTAATTAATTGATTAATTATTATTCCTAAGGGTTAATTGAGTAATTAATAAAGTGGAATTATTTAATTAATTAATTAAGTCTTAAGTTTCAATTAGAATTAGGAAATCCTAGAGATTAAGAATCTAGTAGGATTTGGTTTATCCTATCAGATTGGTTACCTAATTGGATTTGGAAACTAATTACCTAAACCCATTAGGAAGGCCAATCTTAAACAAACTTGGGGTCTCTCTTGTAACTCTATATATAGACATGGGATTAGCTATTCCACAATATACAATTCATAAGTTTTCAAGACAAGAAAACTTAGAGAGAGAAAATTCTCTCTCAAGAATTCGAATTTTTTAAGCCTTAAGGCTGCCGAAATTTGTCCAAGATTTTGGCGGCTTGCGTGAAGCTTTCTCTCTCTCCGGGCGGTGCGTGGATTGTACGCGCCAGATGCAGCGGTGCTGGAATTTTTCCTGCAGGTGGATTGTGGTGATTAACTGATCAAATTGCTCGTTAGATTCCTGCCCACACAGCATAAAAAGCAAATTCTTGAGGCATACAAGAGAATCACCTGAGTATACGCTTCAATAGATAATTCTTATTCTTCCGCCTTTAATTAAGAATTTTTGTTGCGTGATAAATAGAATAAGTGCAAACCCAGATCCTGCGCAATGTTATTTCAAAAGGGTTGGAATAGCGATTTTGCTAGCGTCTAGGCCTGGCCAGAGATTCCGATTCTGGAATGCATAGCACGAAAGTGAGTTTCTGGCTAGGCCCAGGTAGATAATCTTTCAAATGGTATCAGAGCCTAGTTTTGGGTTTTGTGCTTGTCGGCTCTGATTTTGGGTTTTGTGCTTGTTCGATTTCTTACATGGTTTTATTTGCAGGTGGTTAAGAATGAAAGATTATCTGCCCGGGCCTAGCCGGAAACTCACTTTCGTGGTATGCATTCCAGAATCGGAATCTCTAGCCAGGCCTAGACGCTAGCACAATCGCTATTCCAACCCTTTTGAAATAACATTGCGTAGGATCTGGGTTTGCACTTATTTGATTTATCATGCAACAAAAATTCTTAATTAAGCGAAAACAAAAGAATTACATATGAAAGCGTACACTCACTGATTCTCTTGTATACCTCAAGACTTTGCCAGTATGCTGTGTGGGCAACAATCTAACCAGCAATTTGATCAGCTAATCACCATAATCCACCTGCCAGAAAATTCCAGCACCGCTGCACCTTGCACGTACAATAAACGCACCGCCCAGAGAGAGAGAAAGCTACACTTTACTGCCAAAAATCAAGAAGAAATTTGGCTGCCTCAAGCTTGAAAAATCTGATTCTAAGAGAGGGAAAATTTCTCTCTTTAGGATTTTCTCTCTCTAAGTTTTCTTGTCTTGAAAACTTATGAATTGTATCTTATTGAATAGCTAATCCATTGTCTATATATAGAGTTACAAGAGAGACCCCAAGTTGGTTTATGATTGGCCTTCCTAATGGGTTTAGGTAATTAGTTTCCAAAACCAATTAGGTAACCAATCTGATGGGATATACCAAATCCTGCTAGATTTCTTAATCTCTAGTATTTCCTAATTCTAATTGAACCTTAAGATTTAATTAATTAATTAAATAATTCCACTTTGTTAATTACTCAATTAACCCTTAGGAATGATTAATCAATTAATTAATTCTATCTATTCAATTAACCCATTACAAAATTAATCGTACCACTAATGGATTAATTTTGGCACTACCACCCTACACCAGAATTGCTTCCGGAACAACTTAATTAATTTATATTCATAATCTCTCCATATCAAAGATATAGTGGTTGTTAATATATTAATTTATTGATAAATTAATTAATTAACTTCTTTAGTTCCGAGACTAGTACCACTCGACCTTTTTACTATACCGGACATAAGTCCACCAGCTGGGTTTAGTATAATAAACATAACGAGCTCATCTCGGGAGCACCATCACCCTGGACGCACTGGTACATGGTTTCCTTTCGACAAGTTGCAGCACACCAAGCAACTAAACACGTGCACCAAACCTACCGAGACTATTGGCCACAATTGACTCACTCATTGGCAGATCAAAGTACACTATGTCTAATCCTCGTGCCCGCTCGAATCTAGGGATTAAGAGATAGAATACCAAGAATGATTTGTCTATTAAATCAGTACAAGACAAATCATTCTAATGGTCAAGTTCAATACGCCCCGGGCATATCTATATGATTCAATTAGTTTAGACAAACCAATTATTCGAATCACATAATAACCTAAACCGACAGTTTGTCCAAAGCTGTCTCGGTTATGAACCTCATTTATATATTATGTCTTTCAACCAATGATGATATCTACTGTGTCACACAGGCTAGGCCCGGGCAGATAATCTTTCATAGATGACTCAAGAAAACAACCATAGAAGAACTCTTCAAAGCCTAGAAGCTTCCTAGGGCAGCCGGCCACTCAAGTTTTACAAATTAGGGTTTTGAAGGCTTAAGAGAGTTAGACTTGTAATAGAACTAGTCTAGGGTTGAGTGATTAATTTTTAACTTCAAGATTAATCCTTCTCTTATAAATAGAGAAGGATCTCAGCAATTTCATTCATGATTTGAAGCAAGAAAACCGAGTTCATACTCAACCTTACTCTCTCAAGACATCACTTTTAGCATTTATCAAATTTAGAATAGAATAAACTTGTGATTACTCTTTTCAAGTTCTTCCCTTTGAAGACATTTCCCTTTTACCACTCAAAGTCCTCATTCCCCTTGAAAGCGCTAGATTAGGGACCCCTCTTATTCCTTCACAAGGCACTAAAATTTGGCCATCAACCATACTCTCACTCCACAACCCCGAGTCCATAAACACCTTTTACTAGCCGAACCTCTGCCGAAATTTTCAAAAGTGAGGAAGGATCTTAACACACTCCCTCGATATATAGGGGATATTGGCTGAAAATTAAAGAAGGAATTCCTATTGATGTAGGATTTTCTTTTCTTAAGTTACAAGTCTCTCTCTTGACCAAAAATGGTAAATTGAGAGAAATGCTTTTTTCCTTATTTAAACTAGTCAATCAAGACCTTATTTATCTATCATTCTATGACTAAATCTTACTAATTTCTATTGCAAAACCTAGCACGCACTCAAACTAATGTATTGATGGAATTTTACCATTTAATTCATGAAATCCATCATTTACGTGGAGTTCCCACCTCCTCTATTCCATAGAATTAGTGAAAATCCCTAAAGAAACTTAGAACTTAGACATTCTAAGCATAAAAACTCAAAAGATGTATTTCTCTCTAGAATTCTACTCTAACTTCTTTTTAAAAACTCTATTAAACTATTCTATTGTGTGTAGATATTCCTCTCTAGGGTTTTCCCATTCATAGTTACAATAATGAATTAATGAATAAATGAATTAGATGTCTAAAGTTGGCATTTCTTCAGCCATAAGTCGTAAGGGTAACAAGGTCTTTTAAGCTAGAACAGGCTGCGCAGTGGATGCTTGCTACATTAAATCTCTACAAAATCATTATTCGCATCCAAGGCACGCTGTTGAGCAGTGGATGCTGTGGACGTGAGCTGCTCTGCTTTCTCTTTTTCCTTCCTTTTGTATTTTTTTAGCTCCATTTTCTCTTGCAAAGTTTTTATGTTTTCTCCAACTCACCATCAATAATATCCACCTATAATTCACACAAATTAAGCGATAAATCATCTAATAAAGCACATTTAGAACGAGATTTTTAACTTGTCAGGATTTATACATTAATAGATTTTAAGTATTTTTCTCGCATAATATTTTGAGTGAACACACATTTTGTAAAATATTGCATAACAAAGTTACCGAATTACTAATAAGGATAATTTTCCTCTATTAACTTTTTTTTTTTTTCAAAAGCTCTTCCAATCCACCCAAGATGAAAACATATATAAGATACACATACAACAGAATAATTTATATGAAAAAAGCAAGTGTATGTCCCTATAAACCATATGACATTCTTCTCCTTATCATGAACCTTAAAAATTCACTATGCACCTACCACTTCCCAAAAAAAAATATTTAAAGGGAAACTTAGGAAAGGGGAAAAAATTAAAAGATATTTCCAAGCTTGAATGTTGTTTATTGCCCGTTTCTTACAAAATCATTCCTATTGGACATTTTTTGTTTTAGAGTCTTTTTAAGAGACGGACTAAGATGTAATAATTACTATTGAGGCCAGCATAATTTGATGCCATTTAATTAATTTCCCAAATCTCCAATGAAAAGTTAGGCCCCTTTGGTCCCATCAAATTGCAATTAAATTGATATTCTAATTTTATGGAATTAGAATTCAATTCCAATTCAATTGTTTTGTAGGATGTAACAATGATTTAGAATTAGAATTATAATTCTAAATTAGTTATTTGATGATTTGAAATTAGAATTGAGTTGTATTTAGATTTTATAAGTTTTATTATAATTTATTGTATAAATTTTAAAAATAATGATTAAATTTATATCATATTTGAAATATTTATATTATTTTTAACATTATTTATTTGCATATAAATATTTTTTTATGAATTGTTTAACTTATATATATATATATATAAAAGCTCAGAAATTATACCATGTATACCTACTATATATATAGTGATTTTCGTATGACAGCTGTACACTTACTAAATATAGTAAGTTTCGTCGAAGTGCGCGTCTTTTTTTCTTTTTTCCCCTCGTTAAGTCCACCACGTCTTAGCTGAGTCCACTGCGTCTCAGAAAAAGTAGCACCACGTCCAAAAAAGTCTACATCCAGACATGTGAATTTAGCTGATTTTTTCACAAAACATCTCACCACGTCTCAGAACAACTAGCACTACGTCCAAAATCGTCTACATCCAGACATGTGAATTTAAGCTGATTTTTCATAAAACATCCCACCACGTCTCAGAACAACTAGCACCACGTCTAAAAACAACTAGAACCACGTCCAAAAACATTTATATCCATGCATGTGAATTTAAACTGATTTTTTTACAAAAACAGCCCACCACGTCTCAGAATAACTAGTACCACGTCTAAAAATGTCTACATCCATGCATGTGAATTTAAGATGAATTTTTTCACATAACACATTCCACCACGTCTCCTAACAATACTGCAATGTCCCCGTACGTCCAAAAAAAACTGCCGCAACGTCCAAAAGCGTCTACATCCAAGCAGCATGTGAATTAAAACTGAATTTTTCAAATTGCACATTCCACCACATCACTTAACAATACTGCAACGTCCCCGTACGTCCAAAAAACAACTGCCGCAACGTCAAAAAACGTCTACATCTAGGCAGTATGTAAAAAACAGATACCATTTAGGTAACTATTAGTAGGAAAAAAAAAAGAAAAACACATGTCAGGAGCGAGTCTTGAACCCTGGTCATATTTGTCTTCTCTCTTTTCCAAAAAAGTCAATTGCCATTAATCCACTTAAAGTTAATTCACATTTAATTAAACTTTTATGTACATGTCATTTAAAAGGTCACTATTTTCAATATTGAATTTCCCATTTCCCAATACATAAGTCAGTAGACCCCCGGAGGAACAAGATTTTCATGTAGGCAAATCGCTAAAAAATATTTATTATACATGTCAAATGTTTCATCGAAAGTTTAAAAACCCTTGAAATTATTAAAAATCTTCATTATCTTTTAAAATACGGCGTTTTTTAGAGTTGAGCGGCCCAAACCTCCATAGGCTGTTTGCGGCTGGATAAATCTCAAAAATTTAAATGAAATCAAAAAACAATTCGTTTAAAACGGACTCCGAGTGCAAAGTTATGACCCTTTAAAATTTTCATCCAAAACTATACGTTTTCCAATGTCGGACCCATCTCCAAATGCCCGTCTGCCATGTCCATTGCGTAGATCTCGTCGAGATCCATCAAATTGACTACTCACGCGTCCACATTGGACAATCAAGTGCCAAGTTATGCTCTCCCGAACTATCCCTGCAATACAACTTCATTGATGGCAACAATTCCCCTTCACAAAGACCACACCACATCCAAAAACGTCTACATCCAAGTATGTAAATTAAATCTGAATTTTCACATAACACCTTCCACCACGTCTCCTAATACTACTGTAACGTCCCCGTATGTCCGAAAAATAACTGTCGCAACGTCCAAAAATGTCTACCACATTTTTTTTAATTTTTTTCCATGTGAGAATAAATTAATTGGAATATATCTACTACCACTACGTCAAAAAATAACTACCACACCACGTCTACATCCAAACATGTGATTTTAGCTGAATTTTTCATAAAACATAGTCCACCATGTCCCACTACGTCCAAAATACAAAGCATGCAACGTCCGGCTACGTTCCGCTACGTCCTATAACACCTTCTACCAATTTCAGCAGTGGGGAGGAATCAGAAGCAACTTATTTCACATGAAAATGTCAATATCTCACGAAAAATATTTATATATCATATTTCAGAGTAATAGAGCATTATTTGAATATGAAAACACGAATATAACATCATAAATACATTACCTAACATCATTAATACATTACCCAACATCAAATCGCAAAAATAAGGTTTCGTAAATCCATCAAACACAGTTCATACTTTATGATGTGGTGATTTTTTAAGAAGAATAAGTTAGTTTTTTAAGAAGAAGAAGATATTTTTGAACAGGAAGAAGTGATTTTTTTAAGAAAAAGAAGTGATTTTTTCGTTGTATTTGGTGTTGTTCGTCGAAAAATATAATCGCCGATCTCAGTTAAATCTGCGCTTAGATGAAAATTTGATTGAATGTGGTTTCAAATGGAGTGCGGTGAATAAGAAGAATTGATTTTTGAAGAAGAATAGATAATTTTTGAAAAAGAATAAAGTAAATTTTTGAAGAAGAAGAGCGTGTGGATCTCACCTCTTATAGTGAGAGTGGTGAATAGTAACTGGGTCTCACCCTCTTATAATTTGCGATATAAGCTTGCTAAAATACTATTAAATTTTTAATAACATGGAAAAGAATCATAAAATCACTATACCAAAACAAACATTTTCATGAAATGTTACATGAAATCGTAACAATGTTGCATTTTACTGTCATCGTGGCATTTCACATTCTGCTATAGCATATACTGAGTTAAATGATATGATCCAAATCTTAGCTAGCTATTCCATCAAACTCAGCCTTCCCTCTGAGGCTTGGTGATCATCTCTTCTGCTATAAGTGCCTGCAAATCCCCTACCAGTTACCAAATTTCTGAACTCAACAGCCATGAAAGGAAATGTAGGATTTCGTTGTTGATAGAATGTCGTTATCACTTAATGGATTGGAAATGTTTGTGAGGGGCTCAGTTCATCATTCGAGACGTGAGCCAGCTTAATGTAATGATCCAATGCTGCTAAGAAGTCTAGCTTCATGCAGCAGTCACCAACCAAGAACAAAGCTTGTAGAATATCATTAAGGAGAACCTGTGACCAGAAAGAGATGAAGAACAGCGTCAGATTAGAACCTAGTGCCAAAAATATATGAAGAAATACTGTGTGGGGAGTTATGTTTCTGTGATCAGTCTAGGAAACCACATAAGATGGAAAACTAGTCTGATTAAACGTAACAAAACATAGAGATCTTTTTTCCCTGTTGTTTGGTGGGCCGAATGTAGATCAATCTTCACTGTATACAAATTGCAAAAGACATTATAATGCATTAAAGTTTTGGTGTGTTTAAGATAGTATCATAGATTCCACCAAAACAGAAGTTTTACCATTTCCTTCCAAATTATGCACATGTAATATAGTTTAAGGTTCAATATCAAGCAGCGAAAATCAATCATTTCAATTCAAAACCAGAAGATAGTTCCTCCATTTGATATAAACAACCAAAAGAACTAGCAAAGTACAGAATTCAAGTGAAAAAAAGAACAAGATTCAAGTACCGAGCACACTGTTTAGCCTAATAAATATGCCTAATTTAGCTCTAGTATGTTCACTATCCAAAAACATCAGACCATAAATATTTTTTGCTTCAAATGCATGATGATAACTTATATGCTCATTTGTTGTACTAAACTGAGTGTAACCACGGAAATTTTCTTCAACATGTTGGAGCTCAGTTCAATATACCTTGCGATTACAATGAATAACTGAGCCAAAAAGAAAGTTAAGGACACAAAATCAGAAATGCTGTATTAAATAAAATTGTGCAATGCATTTCCTATTTACACATATGTTCACCAGAGATTAATTGTAATAGAACTGAATGCGAAATTACCCGCATTAGAGAGCCTTGATGCCTCAGTTCAGCATGACATATAAAGTCTTCTTTGTGTCCTTGAATGTACCGATTTAGTCTATCTTTCAATATTTCAGCAAGCTCTTTCCCTTTGAACGACCTAACGTAAGGCCAAAAGTCATAGATATACAGCAACAACTGAATGTATTACCATTCATAAATACTTCTTATGCTCGGCATGATAAATGCATTCATAAAGTAATATTGATCACGATTGAGAAATGATTCACATGTTATCACTTCTATCAGTATTCATACGATTTGGCAGGGGAGACAATCAACTAGATAACAATGATTAATCCACTAATAGACAGAAATCACTTTTGTATATACAGACAGGGACAACAGACTCTGTCTTAGAAGAAGGGGCTACAACCATAGAATAATAAGTTCTTAAGTGCCAAATATATATTTTTCTGGCGGAGATTGTTGAGAACATGCACATTTCAAGAGCAGCATAGTATGTCTGGTTGTTTCTATCAAACAGAGGTACCCTCAGTTCCTGGGTGATACTACAGTTATTGCTTTACCATTTGTTTATATTTTTGCATAGGGGCTTTCCCTCTATCTGAGACATATTTTGCACTCGTTAAAAAAAATGCAATTTGTGCAAATTGGTTCAATTAGGGAGTTAATTCATCACAATTTTTTAGAACCCTTTTGTTGGGTCCTCTAGTTTCTAAAGGTTGTTTTGATCTGATACAAAAGATCAAATTTTATTTTTCCTGTTTTCTAGATGGGAAGGATGTTGGGTAAAATTTTAGGTCCCAATTTGGAAATAATGGCTTCCTGCAATCGGTTACAGCTGTGGTCTGGAAAACCCTGAACCAAGGAATAACTCCACCGGACAAGGATGATGAAAATAGTAAAAAGAACAAATAACAACTCGAGTAAACGCAAAAAAGAGGATGAGGGTTCATCTTCAAACAGATCAGATGTTCCATTAGGTCAGGAAGCTAAATTCATCGGCAATAAAACACTTGAAATTCAAAAGGTTCTTCCATTTTGAAAGCGAAATAATTGTATCTGAAGCGGACAAGCAATTGCAGACTCCTTGACAGAAATGTGATTTTCTTATGCTAAGATTGTAAAGCAAAACCCACGTAAAAGCGAGGGTGCATTTGTTTGAAGGACATCGGAATTGGATAACTCAATAATTATTACTCCATCCATTTTAATATATAAGTCGTTTTCTCATTTTGTGAAACATGTCAAAATATTAGTCGTTGGTTTTACTGATAGATGTATTTACTGTAATACCCTTATTTATTCTCGCTTTACTTGGATCGAGATGACTAATTCCATTCTTTTTCCTTCACAGTAAATAATTATTGAAAATACGCAAAGCCATTATTATGGAAAAGTGTAGAAATGGTTGCTTTTCTACAACTAGTATTAGTTGTACTCATTTGTTTCAATTTACTCTGTTTTTTACTATATTTTCTATTCATGGAACATCCATTCGTAGGATTAGATAAAAGTTTGGAAGATGCAGTAGTTGAAGACTCGTTTGAAAATGCAGTGGTTGAAGACTCTTTTGAAAATACAATAGTTGAAGATTCATTCGAAGGTGTTGAAGATGATTTTGAAGAAAATGAAGATGTTGATGACAGAGAAGGTAACAAAACACCATTACCTTTTGATTTGAATGAACCGACAATGTTAGATTTTGATTTAAACAAATATCCTGAAGAATTATGGGAAGGATTCGAATCAAAAGAACACCAATATGTGATCAGGGACATTTTAAAGATATCTGCCGCAGATATTTTTACTGTAGAGTTTTTCATTGCCCCAGATATCTACTAACTGTTTTGTTCTGCTTAAATATTTGTTTTGAATGTAACTTGAGGATTAATGATATATATTTTTGACTGGGGTAGAATTTTTTTTGTCTTGCATCGAAGTAAGGAAAAAAATGAATCAGATTTTGATTTAAATTCTGTCTTGTATAGATTCTGATAAGAAGAGATAATTTATTATTTTTTGTCTTGTGCTTCTTTTTTTTTTCCTCGCTGAGTCAACCACGTCTTCACTGAGTCCACCACGTCTCAAAACAACTAACAACACGTCCAAAAACGTCTACATTCAAACATGTGAATTTAAACTAATTCACGTAAAAAACAACTAGCCCCACGTCCAGAAACAGACGTGCAACGTCCACTATAATAGGTATCACGTCCTGGTACATCAGAAAAAACAATAGCACTATGTCCGAAAACATACACAAACAATTTATTATTCTTTCACAAATACAGACAGCAAAGACTTTATTTATCTACTAAATTCCATAACATATACTGCAACGTCCAGTATCACAAGCACAAAGTTAATTTTTTCGAATAAATAAAGGGCAAACAGAAGCGTCACGTCCGAAAACACACACACAAATAATTTATTATTTTTTCATAAATAAAAACAGTAACACATTGTTTTTCTACTAAATAACATTACATATACTGCAACGTCCAGTATCACAAACATATTGTTAGTTTTGTCAAAAAAAAAAGGCAAACAACCGAGCAACGTCCACTATAATAGGTACAATGTCTTGATACGTCCAAAAACAGTAGCGCCACGTCCGAAAACATACAAATAATTTATTATTTTTTCACAAATAAAAGCAGCAAACAAATTTATGGTTAAAATTCATTGTTGTGATGATGCAGGTGGCATTGTCCACCGTCCAAAATGTATTCAAGTGTGTAGATTAGGCTCACAAATTTGTTTTACCAAAATATTTTACCATAAGTAATCGTAGATATTTTGCACAATATTTTACCATAAGTACTCCATTTACAAAAGGAAATCTCAGCCACATAACTTGAAAGCAGGAGTAGACTCTAAATTGAAAGCATGCGAAAGATTATTTATATTCAAAAAATGATGAAATATCAAATATATTAGCTTAAATCTACTGTGAGAGACGATTCAAATAATTGATAAACTTATCTTTGTCTCCATCTAAAATTTAGAATATTCAAACATATCCATCTCATATTTATCTCCATCTAAAATTTCAAAACTTATAAATAATATAGGTGAAATAACTCCGAGTGAAACAACGAACTTATCAAAATCTTCTTCTGTAGAATACACTCCATTCTCAAAGACATTGTTTACCAAAGACATTGTTTATCTACTAAATTCCATAACATATAATGCAACGTCCAGTATCACAAGCACAAAGTTAATTTTTTCAAAAAAATAAAGGGTAAACAGAAGCGCCACGTTCACTATAGTAGGTACCACGTCCTGACACGTCCCCAAAACCAATAGCGCCACGTCTGAAAATACACACAAATTATTTTTTCACAAATAAAAATAGTAACCACATTGTTTTTCTACTAAATAACATAACATATACTGCAACGTCCAGTATCACAAACATATTGTTAGTTTTGTCAATAAAAAAAAAGTGCAAACAGTAGCGCCACGTCCATTTACAAAAAGAAATCTAAGTTGAAAGCATGCGAAAGATTATTTATATTAAAAAATGACAAAATATCAAATATATTATCTCAAATCTACTGCGAGAGACGGTTCAAATAATTGATAACTGTTTGAATAGCATTACGATCACATTCCAACTGTTTCGATAGTTGTCCTTGTCTTTCAACCAATGCTTTCTTTATATGTTGGAGATTATACCTGATACATGAGAAAAAAAATATATGTTTGATTTAATATAAAAGAAAATTTAACTTTCAACTAAATAAAAATAAATACATGTGAAAGTATGCACCTGTTGCTGCCCATATCCTTCATAACTTCTATCATGCATGTCTGCAAAATTAAAAAAATCCGGTGAACATTCTGTGGTGGATAATTTTCATATGCTCTTACCACAACTCCAATAAGATCATCATTACTTTTTGTTGCCTCTTTATCTTTTATACCTTGAATAACTCTAAAAAATCCAAGATCCAACACATTAAAGTCTGGAGAATTTGGACGTTGGTTCATCAGACGAATCTCAAAACCATCTTCGATAGCAGCTTGAACAAATTGAGCATCACTCTGATTAAGGTCGGGGCTTGCATTGTCTTGTTGAATGAATATCGGATTACCCAAATCCTCTCTTGGCCATTTTTCCCTTATTGCAAGCAAACGTTTCTCAATGAAAAATGCTCTATTGACTTCTCTTGTCACTGAGAGTATTGGCTTTGTTTCCAATGTCCCTGCAAATCTATTAACACTCGTTCTTTTAGCTGGTACTCGAGTAGGGAATGACCATGCACCAATTTTTCCGTCGAAAGTTAATGTACCTTCGAAATCATATCTCGGTCGAGCTATAGCCACTAAAACCATAATCTTTTTTATGAAATTTTTATTCGCAACCATGCGATGTGAGTCAGGATCATCTTGAGTCAAATAGACCATGGTATTTTTCTTCATCATAAAAAACCACTTTTCATCAACATGTACAACGTTATACATGCCTTTGAAAACTGGATTGCTTGGACTATTCAGATCTTCTAGCATTGATAAGAAAAATATCAACCTTGATTTTTTGTTTTCACCCTTCAGAAAAGGCTTTATCGAACTACAATGTCGTCGTATTGCCTCTGACTTCCTCATTCGACATAAAGTAGATATACTCATCCCCATAGCTTCAGCTAAAGAACTGTATATTGTTCTTTTTAACACAGGCAATGCACGCAAATGATCAAGATCAATTTCAACTCTTTTACGTCAACAATTTCTCTTTATATGATGAACATCACCAATTTCTTTATATCGTTTCCAAATCCGTTGTACAGTTCTTATGGACACTGAAAATTCAGAAGCCACCATATGTGTCACGCTATTTTCAACTTTCCACAATGACTTTTCTCTAAAAGAGAATGATATATCCGCACACGTTTATCATTCGGCGTAAGACGTCTTATATTTTGATGGACTTCACCTCCCATATTCACAATCTCATTATCTAAATAAAGCATTCAAAAAAATTAAAAAAATCAAAAAGAAGATATATTTATGAAAAATAAAAAAATCAACTAGCACCACGTCAAAACAAACTAGTACCACGTCCAGAAACAGACGTGCAACGTCCATTATTATAGGTACCACGTCCTGATACGTTAGAAAAAGTAATAGCACCACGTCCGAAAACATAAACAAAAAATTTACTATTCTGTTTCAAATATAGACAGCAAAGACATTGTTTATCTACTAAATTCCATAACATATACTGCAACGTCCAGTATCACAAACACAAAGTTAATTTTTTCAAAAAAAAAAGGGCAAACAGAAGTGTCACGTCCACTATAGTAGGTACCACATCCCGACACGTCCCTAAAACTACTAGCGCCACGTCCGAAAACACACACAAACAATTTATTAGTTTTTCGCAAATAAAAACATTAAACACATTATTTTTCTACTAAATAACATTACATGTACTGAAACATCCAGTATCACGAAAATATTGTTAGTTTTGTCAAAAAAATGGCAAATAACCGAGCAACGTCTACTGTAATAGGTATCACGTCTTGATACGTTCAAAAACAATAGCGCCAAGTCCGAAAACATACAAATAATTTTTTATCTTTTCACAAATAAAAGCAGCAAACAAATTTATGGTTAAAAGTCATTGTTGTGATGATGCTCGTGACATTGTCGACCGTCCAAAATGTATGCAAGCATGCAGATTAGGCTAAACTTATCTTTATCTCCATCTAAAATTTTGAATATTCAAACATACCCATCTCATATTTATCTCCATCTAAAATTTCCAAACTTATAAATAATATAGGTGAAATAACTCCGAGTGAAACAACGAAATTACCAAAATCTTCTTCTTCAACAATATCATTTGTTCTTTCTTCAAATATCATGCATTCAATATTTCTTACCAATCAAATCATCAAAAAATGGCATTGGTTCTTCATTACGATTAGGAATGAGTCGTGTTGACGTAACCGAACCACTCATGGGTGGACTTAGAGGGGGAAGATTGAGGTTGATTACAAAATCCTCTCTTGGTATTTCATTAATTTATATGGTTCACTCACTCCCCCCTCTGTAAAATTTTTGGTGGGAATTTTCAAGTCAGCTACCAGTTTGTCAACCAAAAAAAGAGAGGAATTTTTTTTTTTCAATTTTGTGTTAGCCTGGATGATTACTGCAGCATTGAACTATCCTCGATTCCCAAAAATGCATTGAATAGGAGTATAATAGGTTTAACTATTAAAGGTTATGAGAATTTTTAAAAATTAATTCCATTATTAATATTTGTGTTTTTGTTGAAGCGTTGAAATGGAGGGAGTAAAAGAATATGATTGTGTTTGACATGTTTGAAAACATGTTAATCAAATTCATTTTACGATTGTGTCATTCCATTGCCTCCAAACAAACACAATCTTAGCACTAACAAAATACAACAACAAATCCAACTAAAAACCATTTCAATAAAATCATAAATTGAGTCACAATCCGCCCCACCACAAATACTATACAACCACCAATACTCCGAAAAGAAGATTCTACCAACCTACATACCTAATCTGGAGTCCTGGAGTATATGCGGCATCCAAAGAGACAAAGGCAGTGGCAACAACCCGTAAACCTCAACACAAACTGAAGAGACCTCGCCAATACAGTAGACCTCCCGAAAAGTAAACATGCCAGCTCGCTGGCGTAACAACAAGTACTTTAAGACAAACTAAATAGTCAGAAAAAAAAATGCACTGCTATATTACTTGAATAACACATATCAACTTCCCACTCCATATCAAATCACTGGAATTAAATTCACAGAACATTTACAATACATATAATCCAAACGACATAAGCTCTAAATAATAATGATATTTTTTAGAGGCACTAGGCTTGTGTAAAACTACAAAATATTATCAATATCAAGATACTGAGTCAACATTTACCTTTGCGGCAAAAACAGATACTATCATCTAATAAAATGTCAACATTAATCGTTTATATATCCATATCCAATCGAATTAATAATCTACCAGAAAATATATCAAATCATTTATATTCTTTTGTTATATTTTCTAATAGATTATTAACAGAGTAGAGTTTAACTCTAATAACGGTCCCAACTTCTTTACCAATATAAAAACGATAAATTAATAACAATAACATACAGAAAATATAAAAAATAAGAATTAGAAAATCTAATAAAATCAATAATGAATAAAAATTGAAGAAAAACAAGGTTAACTACCAGAATTTATGAGAGAGATAAAATACAAAATTCGCGATAAAGATAAAATGAAAGAAGACCAAAAAGGTTATGAAGTAGAAAAAAAAAACAAGACTATTTTAGATCATCGAAACCCAAAATTTAAGATATTTTAAAAAAATATCAACCAAAATGAAGTCAAATACAAAAGATGAACAGTAAAAAAATTCTGGAAATAGATGCAAGTGGATTTAAACAATTTAAGTAGTTAAGAAGATGAAGACTTGTAATTTTTAAGACCCAGTTACAGAATGAACAATGGAAGAAAGTCGCAATAGAAATATGAAACCAAACAATAAAAAGCGACTGTTTGAAGGGTGGGGAGAATGAAGGAAAATTGAATGAAATTGCTAAGGGTAACTGGTTGCATATGTGAAATAGAATTTATATAATGTGGGAGATTTGAGACATCTTTCAAGATTTGATAGAATCAGATTTTAAAGGAAAACATCATTTGGTCGCGATAGAGAATGCATAGCCGCCAGCGTTTTGGAAAAAGATGGACGACATGAAATTTGTGCAAAACCCTAATACAACCGTGTGTGTATCTATCTATTTAAAGTTTCTGAATTGCTATTTGTATCATGAAATTGCTATTTGTATCACAAAAAGAAATAAAAATAATAATAAAATGACCAAAATGCCCTTATGATGGAAAATGAGTAGAAAATACTAAGTACTGTGTAAAAACGCAGCAAAAATGCGTTTTTACCATACACACAAACGCAAGATAAAAACGCAAGGAAAAATGTTTTTTACATGTAAAAATTAAGTAAAATGACGTTTTTGATGCTTAAAAACGTCAAAACAGTAAGTTTTTAACCACATAAAACGCAACAAAATTACGTTTCTTTTCAGTAAAAAACGGAAAAAGGTTGCGTTTTGGCCGCTGCAGAAACGCCAAAATGCGGCGTTTCAACCGCGGCTCGCTCGCCGATTTGGGGCGTTTTCGACGGGCAGAAATCATAAAACCCCCAAATCGGCAGCAGCTTCATTAGGTCAATTTTTTTCTCAAAAAATCAGTTCAAAAAACGCAAAAGGGGATAGATTTTGCCGGCCAAAAACGCAAATCATGGACGGAGGAGATGGCGAACAATCACGAAGGCACGGAGCGGGCAAAGGTCCACTGATAAACAGGGTAAAAATCGTTTTGAATTTGAGTTTTTTCAGCATTTTTTCTGCATTTTTTTCCGGCAGATCTGCTGTTTTCGGGTCTGAAAACGCCATCTGCCGGCGTTTTCAGACCGGAAAAATGCCGGCCATCGGCGTTTTGGTATACCCAAAACGCCATCGGCCGGCGTTTTGGGTACCCAAAACGCCATCTTCCGGCGTTTTGCGCATCTCAAAACGTCGGCCGTCGGCGTTTTCGGTATCGCACACGACCCCCACCCATAATTTGATTTAAATTGATTTATCGTATGTTACAATGTAATTGCTTCGTTTTATTTAGTTATTTATTTATTTATGCAATTATTCGTTTATTTATTTAGGGTGGCGCTAAGTTAAAGCCACAAGGCGATAGGCAGCGTCCCACAGCTTCTGCTAGGAGGCAGAAGGTGCCAGTTATTAGGGGAGGTGGTGGTAGACGGGGAGGTGGTGGTAGACGGGGAGGTGGGATTGTTATATCCTAGGGAGGACGGGGAGGTCGTGATGGACGGGGAGGTGGCGATGACTCCTCATTTCAGTTGAGGGATGAGTATTACGATACTACTGATTCCGATGACACTGATGCGAGTGAGGATGAGCAGTTTGGGCATGAGGAGGAGTTTGGGCATCCCCATGAGCAGTCACGGCAGGGGGACGCTAGTGGGAGTGGACGGCCACTAGGGGACCAGGGTGAGGGGTATACCTACGGAGGTGACCCTTCTCACCCACATGCTGAGAGGACGATCCGGTATAGGAATCCGGACCACGGACAGTTCGAGGAGGTGGATCCTGCTGCTGGTACGCGTTTTAATTTAATTGTATTAGTATTTTTAATAAATTATAGATTTATTTTAATTGTTCATAAGATGAGAATTTGTTATTGCTTGACTTAAATTGTGCGTTTTTTATGTAGTTCAGTAATTATTTTAATTCGTATATGTATTTGCTTTACTTATGTATGTTTTACTTATGTTGTCGATATAGTTCCCCCTAGGAAGCGCGCGCGTGAGGATCGGAATTGGATAGTTACAGGGCCCATTGAGGGGGGCCCTATAGATGATAGCCTTATCCCTAGCTTTTTAGGGCATGTGGTATCTAGATATTGGCAGGAGGGGGTGCCTACTAGATACCACCTTAGAGTCCACAATAGAGGTAGCATGTACGACCTGTTTGAGAGGTGGATCGGATCCATGACGGTCGAGGGTGCGCAGATTTTGAGTGGGACAGGCCTTGGACACCTGCCCCGCATTATGCACCGGAGCATTGATGAGCCTCTCATCAATGCGTTTTTGGAGAGGTGGCAGCCGGATACGAATTCGTTCCACCTCCCCTTCGGAGAGATGACCATCCTCCTACACGATGTGTGGGAGATTTTGAGGATTCCAGTCGATGGTCGACTCATCACCGAGGTTACACCGTCGTCTACCGTACTGTCATGGTCGAGAGGACTGCTAGAGATTCCTCCTGAGGAGCGTATAGACGGGGAGCTGTATAGGAATGGCGGATTTTCTACGCAGCGGGTGATCGAGCGTTGTATGCAGCGGGCCAGGGATGATTCGAACGTTGCTGTTTTAGTATGGAGCCTTATTGGGACTTGTCTGTTTACAGACAAAAGTTCTAATAAGTTTATGCCAGCCCCTGTTGTACAGGTTAGGAAGGGGCTGGACCAGATTGGCCAGGAGGCATGGGGTACCGCGACACTTGCGTACTTGTATCACCATCTAGGGTGCGCGAGTCGTCACGGGACGCAGGCAGTCGCTGGATGCATGACTCTATTACAGTCATGGATCTACGAGCACTTTCCTGATTTCAGACCCCACCCTCTGCCCCTTCCATTGCATGCCGATCAGCCACGTGCAGCGATGTGGGCCATCGACCACCACCGGGCCACAGAGCAGCACTTGGCAGCCATACGACTTGCGCTGGACTAGATGACAGCCGACATGGTTACTAAATAGTTATAAATTTCACCAAATATATTCTGATTTAATCTATTTTATGTATTTTATTATTCATAATTATTAACTACTTTTCAAAGGTCACCTGGATGCCATACGGAAGGGAAGCCGTTTCGCGGACGCCGAGGACCCTGTACTGTGGACTTATTTCGTACAGGGACTACATCGAGCCTTACATGCCAGACCGATGCGTCCGCCAGCTTGGGTATGTCCAGTGGATTCCATCGCGCTTCATCCGTCCGGGCCGGGACACCTACCGCGGATACTCAGGGAGACCATACGTGGTACGACACGCCGTTGAGTATGCAGAGTCTGCTTGGGAGGAGTTCGACACGTCTTCCATGGGTATTTCCCTCGCTGGCCGACAGCGGACAGGTGGCGCTGTTCCTCGGAGTGCTGCGGTCGACGGCTATTTAGAGTGGTTTCGTCCCCGATCACGTCCGCGCGTACTTCCCCCGGATCCCCAGGCTGCTATAGAGCCTCCTCGACCACGTCGCGCCGCCTCAGAGTTTGTAAGTATTCATGTTAATTAATGTAATTTATTTTATTATTAAATTATGTTCAGGTGAATCTAATATATTGTTTATATATTTGCAGTGGATGGGTCAGTATGGTCAGCTAAATCATGCATTATTAGATGTAGTGCGGGAGAGCGTTCCTGATTTGTACGATCAGTTCGCACCTCGTACTGCAGATCTAGAGGATGAGTTCGACCGTTCGATATGATTTTTTGATTGTACATTTTTTGTATACATTATCCAAATATTATATTATTATTTTGCTGATTATATGTTATTGTGTTCTTCATATATATGTTGTATTTTTATACGTATATTTATTCAAAACCCAAAATAAATATTGGTAAACACAAGATAATAATAATAAAACATATGTCACATGACAATATACATCCTATCCATCACGGAGTGCATTCCAAGCATTAAATCTAGCTTCTAAATTTTGTGGCCAATCACCTACACTGTCAGCATGACGCTGATGGTGCCAAACGAAGCTCAACGGCGGGATAGGGCATTCATCGACCACATCTACGCGTACATAATGGTTCCCATTTACAAGGGCAAGCGCTATAACCCTTTCAGGTTGTGTGTCGCCAGTAGAGCAATACAAAGGTAATACAGAATAATTTCCATCTGAACGAGTACGGTCAAACTGTATTACCAGTGCATTTGCATAAGTGGCAAGAGGGAACAAATCCGTACGTGTAGCCATCCAATGCTGCTCACCACAATCAGTGCCTTCGAAATTTATTCGCCTAAGTACCATGGCCACAAAATCACCATCGGGGGGACGCAACTCCAATGATTGGAATACACCCCTATACCTGTCCGGGTGGCTCGTAATCTCTCCACTCAATGGCCTGCGAGCTAACCTCCAATATTTCTCGTGGCCAAATAGGTACGTAGAAATTACTCGGAAACCACAATGGCCATCCCCATTTACATCTGACCACCCTGTACAATAAGGCTGAAAAAATGCTGGCACACACTGAATGTCTCCACCAGACCCTGTTAAGTAATTATGTTACATTAAATAAACAAACCTTCATCATTTATTTATTTAATTAACTAAATTAAAGGACTTATTTACCTGTCCTTAATAGAGACTCACCATCAAAACCTGTATGAATGCGGTGTGATCTACCTGTTGATCGACCGGATGACCCTGAACGGCACCTGCCACGGCGGCCACGTGTCGCTCTTTCTCGTGAACTCCACTCGCGCATAACAGAATGATGTAATCTATTTGGTGGTCGCCCCCTTTGGGGTCCCGAGGTACCTGGCTCTCCAACACTGGCCATGTCAGGGTACATCTGCTCTACGTACGCCCTATTCAACAGCCGGGCCAAAAAAGACGGACTGGTAGATACGGTGGGGACTACTTCCTCGTTGAAATAGCTTAACAAACAAATCTATCAACTCCAAATATTTCTTCAAAAAAAAAAAATGTCAATTCAATTGAATAATATTAAAGTTCATAATTTAAAAATGCACCTGATGTCCTCATCAATGTAATTCGCATCACCATGTGATGGCACAATGGTCAGCCTCTTCCAAAACTCATGCACGTGTGGAAGTAAGGGATATTCAGGCAATGACTGTGCCTTGAATATGTCGCACGCACAGGGAATCCCACGTGTCACCTTGGGCACGCATCCACATCGCTCAAGTACAAGGCCTCCCAACTTATTCTTCCGCCGAACTTCTTTCCTAACCAACTTCAAACAATGGTGTGACACATACTTGTTCAAATAACAGTATGGATATCCCTGCATACTTGTTTGAGTCGTGGAGATGGAAGCCTCAAGAGAGCCTCTATAATAATGTCAATTAAAAATAAAATTAATTGAAACATCTAAATAAATAGAAGCATACCAAAAAATGAATTATATGACATTAAATAACATCTACTATAAACAATTAAATAAGTAAACTAACCCGATGTGAGGGTACAAGTGGCTGAGGTGAGAGTCAATCTTTGTGAACAAAGTGTCAAGGGAATTGGTGGAAGAATTAAGCCAATCTTTCATAGCAGCATGCGAAGCCTCTACTCTGTTAGTGGAAGTATTACCAAAGTGGAGAAATTGATTGGTCCAGGCTCGAACAAATTTCTCCTTGTGAATGAGCCATGTAGTCTCTAGATATTCAACAGCCAACGGCTCAAGGAGAGTGTACTTAACCTTGAAATTCTGCAATAAACGATTAAATTCCTCTACTGTCGGAGCCTTAATGATTTTCTTCCACCAGTTGTCATGAATATCACATGCTAAATTTTTGTTTCTCCTCCCAACATTTTTTTCCAACCACGCATTCACATCACGCCCAATATGCCACAAACATAACAAGTGATGTGAAGCGGGAAAATGATCCTTAATCGGCTGTAACAAGCCCAACTCCCTATCTGTCACAATCACACTAGGTGACAAACTAGCCGGCAGCAAAAATCTCAAGTTCCTCATAACCCAGTCATATGTATCCTGTTTCTCATTCCTAACAATAGCAAATGCAATATTGAAATTCTTATTTGTAGGAGTCATACCTACCATCTCGACGACAGGCATTTGGTACTTGTTGGTTTTGTAGGTAGAATCAATCCCAACCACCCAATACCATCTGTTGAACATCTGAATTGATGTTGGATGTGCAAAGAAGACATGTGTGATCTCATCAGTGTTCGCATCCTTCAGAATCTTCAGATAGTACTGCTTCTCCTCAGCCAAATGAATAAATTGCTGCCCAATATTCCTACCTTCCAATCCGGCGGTCTTCATCTCTCCTTTCAAATTGTACACAGATTTGATTGGTACCTGGGAATCGGGAAACTGTTTATTCACAGCTTCCCAAACACACTTTGGCTTAACATTCGAACGAAGCATAAATTCAGCAACAACCTTTGAATCATTTGTAAAATGGCTCAACTGTCTGTGACCATATGGATGCATTATACCTGTAAATCACATTTAATTATAATAACAATTAATACATACAACACATCAATCAACTTAATTAATATTATGCGCAAATAATGAAATACCAGTGTGATTGTGAGTTGACGTTGCGCCTGGGTTTGTATAAACCTTGTGACGTCCCAAATCAATCCGCTTACAAGTCAACCTAAAGGGGCAATTAGTGCCGCTCCTTCTTGTATTCTTCCGTCTAGTTGGGAGAGGGGCTTTGGCAGGATCTCTCCATCGCTTGCACGAGAAGTAGTACGTCGCAAATCCTTGGTTACCTCCCCTCTTTGTAATTACAAACTTCAGCCTCTTAGCTATTTTCTAGCAATATTTCAAAGCCTTACCAATAGTTCGAAACTCTCTGTCAATCTTGAAATATCCACTCAAATCTGCGCCAGGTTCAAGTTCCACCGGCTCCCCTTGAGTATTATCCGCCTCATTGTCATCTTCATCCTCCTCTTCATCGTCATCCTCCTCTTCATTCTCCGCCTCCTCATCATCATCATACACCTCATCCTCATCGTAATCATCATTGTCAGCCTGTAGGTGAATACACAGATTAATTAAAATTACAGCACAGTTATGATTCTTGCAATAAAAAATGCAACAGTTTGAAGTTTCATGCAACATGAAATGCTTCCTTTTTGCGTTTCATCCAGCTAAAAGCGCTACAAACGTGCGTTTCTTCCAAAAAAAAATGCTATCACAGTGCGTTTCATGCAGTCAAAAACGCACCCAGATGTGGTTTTCAGCTACCTAAAACGCATAACTTTTTATATAATGCATGTCAAAAACGCGGCCCTTTTTATATAATTCATGTCAAAAATGCAACACTTTTTATATAATGCATGTAAAAAACGCAACACTTTTTATATAATGCATGTCAAAAACGCAACACTTTTTATATAATGCATGTCGGAAACACTAAAAAAAGACTTTTTTAACACTCAGAAACGCTAAAAAGCGACGTTTGGCAGCTTCCTAAACGTCATTTTAGCGTGTTTCGACATACAATATTTTTTTAAAAAATTTATATAACTTTAAGGTACGGAAACTTACCATATCGTGATGATTCGCTTGCTAAATATTCTTTCGCCGTCAAATGAATGATCCAACAATGTTTTTAAGTTAAGAATTTATCTGGATTTGATTTTAGGATAGTTGTTGTGTATGAGTTTTTCATCCAATTCACATGAATGTATGTAAACGTTTTTGAACTTCTGTACATGTAAAAAAGCAACATTTTAACGAGCGAACCATGGTGGAAACTTCACATTTTGACTTTTTTACTGTAAAAAACGCACCATTTTAACGAGCGAACCATGGCGGAAACATCACATTTTTGCGTTTTTGACATGCAAAAACGCACTCATTTGGCGTTTTTTACATATAAAAACGCAATTTAGGGTAAATTTTGTATGTCCAAAACGTTTTTTCCTTGCGTTTTTTAGAGATTAAAACGCAATTTTGCCCCTTTTTTGACATAAAATCTGTCAATTTATCAAGAATTTTGTTTATAAGGGCATTTTGGTCATTTTATTATTATTTTTATTTTTTTTTGTGATACGAATAGCAAATTTATGATACAAATAGCAAGTCCCTTAAAGTTTTCTAAAACAAAAATCAAAGAGAGATAACCCCCTCATTGATAACGTGTCTTTTGCTATTTTATTTAGTATTTTAGAGTTCTAAACATTTTATAACTTTCATGAATCCTAAATAATTACTTTAATAAATCTTTCAGGTTCAATTTACTTAATAATAATTACTAATAATAAGTTTATCACAAATTTCAATTATTATCCATTACTATTCAATTTCAAAGTATAGTTATATCGTTTTCCTTTATCCCTTAATTTAAAAATTTTATTTTCTCAATTATATATATATATATATATTTCTTCATTATTCACTTTCCCATCTCCTCATAATTTACACCATCCACACACAGTGCGTATACCTTGTACATTGTGTACATGTGCCTAGTGTTTATATCCCACTCTCACAACTATATAGTAGATTTCACGCGCGCGAACCCCGCCCAAACCCCACTTGCTAGCAGTTTCCTTTTTCAAAATCCCAACTCCTTCCGCTCAAAATATTCTGCAACTGCCAGCGATCAAACCCTAAAAAAACCTGATTTCTGCTTCCAATCTTCAAAAATCCAAACGAAACAGGAATCGAATGAAATTTCTGACAAAGTTTCCGACATAGAAGAGCAAAAACCCACCAGAACAACTTCAATTCAGGCAACCTACGTCCCGCAACGTTAATACACTTCATCAAAATTTCTTTCTTCAACCCCACAAAACTACAGGTAATACATTGCAAAATCTACTACATCGTTTACTATAAACTGCTTTTGACTGGAATTGATGGATTTTCAAAACCCTATTTTCCCGTATTTGCTGCATTCGATTATAATGCTATACTAGACGTTGCTCTATTACTCTTCAAACTACTGTAAATAATGCTCTATTACTCTGAAATTTACTAGACGTTGCATCGTCTTTGTTATTTCTGTTTGTACTGAAATTAAAATTCTGTGTTTCCTTGTCGGACGTTGCGGTAGTAATTTTTGGGACGTAAATGGACGTGGTTGGTATGTAACTGAACGTTGCGACTTGTTTTTCTACTAAACATAGAATTGTTTTTGTTTCAAATTTGACGTTGTGATATATGTTATACGAATTACAGGATTCACAATCTGTTTTGTTTTTGAATTGGAGGAAATAACAATTTTTTTTGTGTTTCTTAATGGACGTTGCGGTAGTAATTTTTGGGACGTAGATGGACATGGTGGGTATGTAACTGGACGTTGCGGCTTGTTTTTCTGCTAAAATAGAATTGCTTTTGTTTCAAATTTGATGTTGTGATATATGTTATATGAATTAGAGGATTCACAATCTGTTTCATTTTTTAATTGGAGGAAATAAGATTTTTTTTTTTGTGTGTTTCTTAATGGACGTTGCGGTAGTAATTTTTGGGACGTAGATGGACGTGGCGGGTATGTAACTAGACGTTGTGGCTTGTTTTTCTGCTAAAAATAGAATTGTTTTTGTTTCAAATTTGATGTTGTGATATATGTTATACAAATTAGAGGATTCAGAATCTGTTTCGTCTTTTAATTGGAGGAAATAACAATTTTTTTCTGTTTCCTAATAGACGTTGCGGTAGTAATTTTGGGACGTAGATGGACGTGGTGGGTATGTAACTGGACGTTGAAGTGTCTTTGCTGTTTGTTTAAATTAATAAAAGTAACATTGTGTTTGTGGCAGGTATGTTATAGAAATTCGGTGATCAAAAATGTGTTTTGTGTTTTGTATTTATGAAAAAATAATAAATTTTTTGTCTTTGTTGTTGGACGTTGTGGTAGTTTTTTTCCTGACTCTACGGGACGTGTAAACATAATGTTAACAATTTTGTGTTTTTGTTTCTGATGATTATTTCCCTAGTTTATTGCATGATGGTTAACTACAAACAATCTGCAAAAATATCAATACCAAATACAGATGATGAAGATACAGATGATGATTTCGTCACAGATTCCACACCATCACCAACACCAAGTAAAGATAATACTGCCGCACCAAGTGAAGATGACTCATAAATTCCATTAAACCAATACTTAAAAAGGAAATGCCAGCCCTCAAATTTCTGCAAAAAAAACTGGATTCCCTTGTTGATGCAGCAACAAAACACATCCTCAACCCTCAAAAAAATCCACAGCCAAAACTGAAATCAACAAAAAACCCAAGATCACCAGTCCAACACCAAAAAACCACCAACAACAAAACATCATGTTGCCCATAAACCACCAAGAAAACAAAAAAACAAAAAAGACTTAGAGACGAAACAGAATAAGAAAAAGATGAACACAACAAAAACAGAACCAGCCTGCTAAACCCAAAAAAACAAAAATAAAAAAGTAACCTGTAGCAGAAAAACCTACAAAAAACAACCAAAAGACCAAAAGTTCAATTAAGTATGAAGACTTTGTGATCTTTTTACTTTCATATTTTCTATGATCATATCAACATGTTGTTTGAGGACGTTGCGGTAGTTATTTTATGGACATAACGGGACTGGTATGTATTATAATAGACGTTGCGAATTTTTTTTTTTTTTTTGTGACTGATTTTTTTCATTTATTTCCATCACAGTCAGTCAAAAAAATAAAGAAAAAAATCTCTTAAGAAGACCAAATTCCAAACAAGGACCAGTATTGCTGCATTGTACAAACTTGTAAGACATGACTGAGCAGCAAAAGAAGGCAGTGAGAGATATTGGATCCGGATTGTTGATTGATATCAACTTAAATCAACTACCATGTGGATTAGGAGAACATCTGTTGCGGTCTTTCACAATCTCAAATAACCGGTGCAGAATCCAGTTGAATAGTGCCAGCATTGATATTGAAGAAAAAGATGTCAGTCATGTGTTTGGAATACCACGTGGTGGTATTAAGATTGAAGAATACACCTCTTCTGATCTATACTCTGATGACTACAATAAAGAAATACAAAACTTTCATTCCAGACATCCAGGATCCATTAACAACGAAGGGAATCAAAAAAAACCAACCACAACACAAATGGCAGATTATATCAGGCAACACAAAGACTATGCAGATGAAAACTTCAAAATAGACTTCACAATCTACATGGCAACAACTCTCCTTTGGGCTTACACGGATTTAAGTTGTCGACAATCACTACTGAAGAGTGTCATAAATGTACAAAACATCATAAACATGAACTGGTGTGAGTTTACCATCAGAGGCTTGATACAATCAGTCAACCATTGGAATGACACAAATCAAAAAGTAATCTTTAAAGGATCGCTCCCTTTCATTGTGGTAAGTACTTCCAAGCTACTGTATAAATGTTGTGCACTTGATTTTCGTCAGACATAACTAACATTTATTCTTTCATTTTTTCAAGCTACTGTATCCGGACAGAGCCAGAATTTGTGGTGAACTTGTACGTCCAAGAAAAGTGCCTATACTCTCACATTGGGACTATGAAAAGTATACAAGAAGAGAGGCAAAAGAGACAACAATTGGAGGATTTGGAAGGGGAAGAATATTGACAAGAGATGAGATGAAAAACCAGCTAGAAGATAATGAAAAACCACAAAATGATCAAATCCCAGAAGATCAACATCAGGTAATATTCACATTTACAAACACAAAAGCATTATTTGTTCTAGACGTAGAAGGATGTTGTGGATATTATACTAAACGTTGTGGTTATTAACTTACACCTGTCTCTATTTCTATTTTTATTTTTAAAAGCATGGGCCTAATGATGTTGATTACGATAGTGATGATGATGATAATGTTGAGATCAGACATCAAGAAATACCAGAGAAGCAAGATCAGGTAAAATTCGGAATCCAAAATTACTATTTCTCTTACATATTAACTGGACGTAACTGGATGTTGTGACTTTGTTATTGGACGTTGTATTAGTGTAACAGGACGTTGCATGTGTGTAATAGGACGTTACGTGTATTAATCACTCACAATAACTCCTCTGTTGTTCATTTTTTATTGTGTACAGCCTATTGATAATTCTGATGAGCCAAAATCAGAAGACTTAATCAAGGAATGACTCAATTACTCAAGGAATACACCAACTTCATCAAACGATACAAAGGCAATACAAGATAATCTAGCATTGAGGATGCCTGAAGTGACATTGAAAAATATAGAAAATCTCTTCAACAATGTCACCAAAGAAACAGTACAAGATGAAGATGCGGCTGCTATTGTACCAAGTCAACCTCCCACTGACTTTGAACCAATGTTGAGTCAAGTTGAAAGGATGTTCCAAAAACAACAACAAAAACCCAACAAGAAGATTGATGCTACACAACAACACAGTATCCTGCTGATATTTTGAGTCAAGTGGATAAGATTGTCCAAGAAGAGATCGACAAGAATTTTGCTGCATTTGTCACACCACAAAGTCTGATTGATAAAGATAACATTGCTATACTTCTTAGTCAGATTGATAAGATAGAAAGAGAACAACAAGAGACAAACAAAAAGCTTCAAGAAATTAAAGAAATCATACCACCAAGCTTCAACCTCGGTATAGACTTGTCACAGCAGCATCAGTCAAGGCCAAGGAATCTACAAAAGGAGTATGATACTTCTCAGCAGATACAAGCTGATCCACATGCTCAAAAACATGAAGAAATTAGACAGTAAGTAATACTATAATTCGTTCATTTTGTATCATAATATTATTACTGACAGATACATTTTCATTATTTCTCTATAGAATCGTCATGGATGAGAAAGACAATCCGCTGGAAAAACTTGATGAAAATCCAAAGCCAAACCCAAAGCATCACCAGATCAAGCTTCCATTGGCACTGAGGAGTCCATTTTACTGTTACATCAAGCCTCCAAAGAAGCAAATGCTGGATGTAAAGCTTTCAAAAAAAGAGGAACTGATGATCTATTTCACATTCCTCATTAAGGATAGGAAAAAGGATAAGACTCACCACAAATTGTATGTATATCCAAAACATTATCATCCAAGAAAATTAATTATTTATCTTTCTAACTTATGATCCAACAAATGCAGTGAAACACTCTACAGCTTTGGAAGAACGGTCTTGACTAGGCTAGACTTCCACACCATGTCACCAGATAAATGGCTTAGTATGGAAATCCTAAATGCATGGTGCGCCCACGAAAACTACATAAGAAGCTTTCCTGGTAAGCTAAGAGACGCATCTGGACTAAAAAAGTTCTTCTTCACAACAAGATTTTGGTAAGAACATTTATATTTGCAATAAATAACAACTGTTTGTATTTGCTTGTC
Source organism: Knoxia roxburghii (assembly GCA_030378225.1). Classification (NCBI taxonomy): domain Eukaryota; kingdom Viridiplantae; phylum Streptophyta; class Magnoliopsida; order Gentianales; family Rubiaceae; genus Knoxia; species Knoxia roxburghii. The sequence goes on along the minus strand of CM059420.1, from coordinate 32,561,271 downwards.
GAACATTGTGGTAATTAATTTTTTGACGTAGGGTATTATAGTGGACGTTCCAATAGTTGATTTTTTAGATGTAGGGGGACGTGGTGGGTATGTAACTGGAAATTTCGACTTATTAACTGTTTCTATTTGATATAAAAGTAGCATTGCCCTTTTTCCTGTTGGAAAACCTTTAACTGACGTTGTGTATTAATTTTGATGCAGTTAATTTTCACCAGTTACAAAAAAAGCTTAGAACAAGATGTGAAAATGGACAACAAAAATGTTTTCGTGATTAGATGCAGGAAGAACTTGCTCGATTCCACCATAGCTTGGAACATTTCAATTTCAAGTTTGTAAGTACATTTATAAAATCATTCATTAAGTATACATTTTAAATTCTATTTTATAATTTTTTTTTCAATCACTACAAGGTTTATTTCCCCATCATCGATGGTTGACACTTCACCACCCCGGCCATTAATATCCAGGATGCATATGCCAAAGTTCTCGACAATTTAGGACCAAATCAAAATCGATTGCATAATGACGTCCTAACAATGTTTGCAAGCATAATGGATGAGGATAAAAAAGGACAATATCCAGAATTCCAACAAATATAGAAAAATTTATTAGAATATGCTGATCTACCTTGGAAAGATGAAAATAACAAACGCGATTGTGGAATATACACCATAAGGTAATAGTATTTCTCTTACTACTTGTTATATTACTTGTTTTTGTAACGTAGATAGACTTGGTGAGTTAGTTAATAACTGTTGTTTCTGTTTGCTGTCGGACGTTGCGATAGTTGATTTTTGGGACGTAGGGGGACGTGGTAGGTATGTAACTGGATGTTGCGGGGTATTGCTATTGCTTAGTATGGTAAAACTGCTATTTTGCAAAATAACTTCCACTAGTTTGTGTTTACTATCAGGCACATGGAGATGTATGGAGGTGATTTAGATTTCAATTATGACAATCTTCTCATCCAAAGTAAGAAGGCCAATGACAAAAGTGTATTCATCAGGTTGCTATTGGAGTTGAATACATAAGCTATGCTTGTGGTGTACTTTTTCCCAGTAATATATCAATTTATGTTTTGGTTATATCTTGTTGTGCATTAATTGTCTATTTGTATTATGTAAGTAGATGATGAGGTGTCTTGTGTGATACAGTAGATCTCATCATTTGTTGAAAGACATAATATATAAATGAGGTTTGTAACCGAGACAGTTTTAGACAAACTGTCAGTTTAGGTTATTATGTGATTCGGAAAATTTGTTTGTCCAAACTAATTGAATCATATAGACATGCCCGGGGCGTATTGAACTTGACTTTAAGAATGATTTGTCTTGTACTGATTTAATAGACAAATCGTTCTTGGTATTGTATATCTTAATCCCTAGACTCGAGCGGGCATGAGGATTAGACATAGTGTACTTTGATCTGCCAAATGGTGAGGTCAATTGTGGCCAATAGTCTTGGTAGATTGGGTACACGTGTTTAGTTACTTGGTATGCTGCTGCTCGTCGAAAGAAAACTATGTGCCGGTACGCCCGGGGTGATGGTGCTCCCGAGATGAGCTCGTAAAGTTTGTTATACTAAACCCGACAGGTGGACTTATGTCCGGTATAGTAAAAAGATCGAGTGGTACTAGTCTCGGAATTAAAGAGGTTAATTAATTAATTTATCAGTAAATTAATATATTAACGAGCACTATATCTTTGATGTGGGGAGATTATGAATATAATTTAATTAAGTTGTAACGGAAGCAATTCTGGTGTAGGATGGTATTGCCAAAATTAATCCGTTAGTGGTACGATTAATTTTGTAATGGGTTAATTAAATAGGTAGAATTAATTAATTGATTAATTATTTCTAAGGGTTAATTGAGTAATTAACAAAGTATAATTATTTAATTAATTAATTAAGTCTTAAGTTTCAATTGGAATTAGGAAATCCTAGAGATTAGGAAATCTAGTAGGATTTGGTTTATCCTATCAGACTGGTTACCTAATTGGATTTGGAAACTAATTAATTACCTAAACCCATTAGGAAGACCAATCCTAAACCAACTTGGGGTCTCTCTTGTAACTCTATATAGAGACAAGGGATTAGCTATTCAAGACATACAATTCCATAAGTTTTCAAGACAAGAAAACTAGAGAAATAAAATTCTAGAGAGAGAAATTAATTTTTACCCTCAAAGTCGGATTTTTCAAGGAGAATTGTAGCTGGGTTTTCTTCTTATTGGCTGAAATTTTAGGCCTTGTTTTATACCAGCTGCGTGTAATTTTCTGTCTCTCCGGGCTGTGCGTTTACAGTACGTGCCAGGTGCTACGGTGCTAGAATTTTCTAGCAGGTGGATTATGGTGATTAGCTGATCGCTTGACTTCTAGTTCGTTGCCCACACAATGTGAAGTCAAAGTCTTGAGGCATACAAGAGAATCACTTGAGTGCACGCTTCAAAGGTACTTTTCTAAGATTCCATTTTAATTAGAAATTTTTGTTGCGTGGTAAATCGAGCAAGTGCAAACCCATATCCTATGTGGCAATCCTTACAATTGGTATCAAAGCCTGGTTTTGGGTTCTGTGCTTGTTCGATTTATTACATGGTTTTATTTGCAGTTAGTTAAGATATCCTGACTATTATGGTTACGTTTGTATGGGTTTTAATTAAACTCTGGGACATGTCTGGATTTGATTTTATTATGAATGTTTGTAATAGTATAACCACATGCTGAAAGCCGTGTAGGATTAGATTAAATCTGTAGTACGATTTTTTCTATGTAATTTCGATTATTTAATTTTCCTATAAAGCATTGTAGTAGGAAAATGGTTTTTTTAATCGAAGACTTTATGATGGGCAACTTGAATTCGTGGGTTTTGGGTTATTGTTAATTCGTAGAAACCTAGGAAAACCTAGAATGAATTACAAGAAGACCAAATAGCATGGGGAAAGCGAAGGAGGAGGTGGTGGCAGGAGGTGGCACCAGCGACCAACTGCGGGCAGCATTCATCACCTGCGACCGCCAGCGCAGGGCACAGCAGCTGCTGCACTAGCCGCGTCACCAGCGAGCGGGAGCAGCGCCCCCCTTTGAGTGTGCTACACGCGTTCGGCTCGTTCGGGCTGTGGATTTGGCCTATTTTTCCTCCAGTCTTCATTTTTTGAAGTTCAAAGACTCTCTCCATCGAGTGACATGACGGGACACGATATCAAGGCAGAAGATGGAAGCAATTAAAACCATAATAGTCGGGAATTTATTTTTCATATTTATTTCCCGTATTTATTGTTTTAATTTTTATGTTGTATTTTAGATGCATGATTTTAAAGCATGTTGGTTTTATGGTTGCATATAACTTAGGGTTTGTTGATTGCATGTTAAAACCAGAATAACCCTCAATTTGAAAATCTAAGTGGGAGTGGGTTGGTTTAATATTCCCATGGCCACCATTACGAGTTCATATGCGATGTGGGTGGGCTTGCGCGTTGTCATTAGGGCATTCCTCCATTCGGATGAGTTCAGCCCCGAGATCGTCAGATTATGAATTTCTGAGTAAGATGACTAGAGCGAGTTTAACTAGGAGAAATGTGACACCCTCTCCATCTGAGGAGCACTATCCGGAGGTAACAAACTCAGAAGTCACGTAATGGCATACACTTAGTGTACGATCTGCAGTATTCCTCCCAAGATGTTACGCTGCTTATTTGTACAACTGAAAGCACCGACTATTAACTACATTGATCAATAGATCATTTGGTCAGATGGTGTAGTTAATGAACTTGGTTCTTCTCAAACGAATGTGGGTTAGCGTAAACGTCAACACTGCATGGCTTGTGAGAATCCCGATGGATGAGATGTTGGTGGATTATAATTATTGTTTTGAGGGAAGTCAATAATTAATAGAATTTCATGTTTTCAAAATTCTAGGTTAATAACTGAAACATTGTCTCTTTGTTAATTTTACAGTTTTATCGATATGGCATTCAACCCCTTAGCTGCTATTTTGAAAAATAATAAATTAACTGGACCTAATTATGTCGATTGGAGTCGTAACTTGGACATTGTCTTTATGGCTGAGAGCACTCCTGTGAGAGATCATGTCATTGACATGATTAGTAATATCAATAAGGTTGAGGTAGTGGGAGGCGAAATCGTTGGTGAAACCAAAGTCGATATTGTCCTCCGGAGCTTGCCTCAAAGCTATGAGCAGATTCGGTTGAACTACAATATAAGTAAGATGTTGAGTACTTCATCTAAGCTCTTGGCAGAGTTGGTGGAGGCTAAAAGTCTTCTTCAAGAGAAGAAGTGAGCTTCAGTCGCAGTCAAAGCTTTAGAATCTTCTTCTGAGCCTGAGGCTGGAAAGAAGAAGAGAAAGCTCGAGGGAATAGCTAAAACGGCACAAATTACGCCTAAGCCAGGTATTGCAAAGAAGAAGTCGAAAGACAAGTGCTTCAAGTGCAATAAGATGGGACATTGGAAATCGGATTGTCCAAAGCTTAAACGTACGATAGTGTCTGCCCTAATTACTGAGACATGTTTAGCGGCAATTCCCACAGATACTTGGTGTGTGGATTTAGGTGCCACTGACCATGTTTGTAATTCTTTGCAAGGGTTCCAAGTAACCCGGAAGCTTAAAAAGGGCGAACTGGACATCTACATGGGCGACACTACAAGAGTGTCAGTAGAAGCAGTGGGAGTTGTCAATTTAAATTTCAAAAATTGTAGATTAGAGTTAGTTAATTGTCTTTATGTACCGAGTTTTAGAAAGAACCTTATTTTGGTTTCTAAACTCTTAAAGAACGGTTATAAGTTTATGTTTTCTGATGAGTCTGTATTTATTAGAAGAAATGGGAAACTTATTTATTCTGGTTCATTGGTTGACACTTTATTTGTGGTTAACTCTAATTCCCCTGTTGCACAAAACACAGAAACAGATAGCTCTTTATATAACATTAATAAGAGGAAGAAATCTTCTGAAATGAATCAAACCTATTTTTGGCATCTCGGGCTAGGTCATATAAACCTTAGTAGGATTCAGAGGTTGGTCAATGATGGACCTTTAAGTTCATTAGAGATTGATAGTTATGCAACCTGCGAATCTTGCTTGGAAGGTAAGATGACCAAGAGACCTTTTAAAGCAAAAGGTTATAAAGATGAGGAAGTATTAGAGTTGATTCATTCTGACTTGTGTGGACCAATGACGGTCCAGGCATGAGGTGGGTTCGAGTATTTCGTGATGTTCACGGATGAATACTCAAGGTCCGGGTACATTTACCTGATGCGTCATAAGTCTGAATGTTTTGGCAAGTTCAAAGAGTTTCGGGCAGATGTGGAGAAGCATCATGGTAAGAGTATCAAGACACTTCATTCAAATCGTGGTGGGGAGTACCTGTCCCATGAATTTTGAGAATACCTCAGTGAGGTCAGAATTCAGTCTCAGTTGTCTGCACCTGGCAGGCCACAGCAGAATGGTGTAGCAGAAAGGAGGAATCGGACTCTCAAGGAAATGGTTAGGTCTATGATGAGCTATAGTGATTTGCCAAGTTCGTTCTGGGGATATGCCTTAGAAATGACAATGTATATTCTTAATCTTGTACCATCTAAAACCGTGCCTTCAACCCCATTGGAGTTGTGGAATGGGCGCAAGCCCAGTCTAAAACATCTCAGAATTTGGGGTTGCCCAGCACATATGCTTGAGGCAGATACGGCTAAGTTAGATGTGAGAACTGAATTAATGTTGTTTGTAGGATATCCTAGGGAACGAAAGGTGGTCTGTTTTATAGTCCCAAAGATCAGAAGGTGGTGGTTAGTACCAACGCTAGATTTTTGGAAGAGGACTATGTCTTGGACCACAAGCCCAAGAGTAAGATAGTACTAGAAGAGCTTAGAAGACAAACTAATCCTGATGCACCTGCACAAGTAGATACACCACACACTGTACATGAGATCACAGATGATACGCCTACACAGGTGGTGCCTCATCAAGTGGGAGGGTTGTGAGACAGCCCAATAGGTTCATTAGTGTGGGAGAGGCCTTAGACCTAGTCCCAGGTGCGCCTGAACCTGACCCGGTTAACTACAATAAAGCTCTCTGAGATAAAGTTGCAGAGTCTTGGCGTAAGGCAATGGGGTCAATGGACCAAAATCAAATATGGGAGTTTGTGGACCTGCCAGATGGGTTCAAGCCCATTGGATGTAAGTGGGTCTACAAAATTAAGAGAGGACTAGACGGGAAAGTGGAAACCTTTAAAGCTAGGTTGGTGGCGAAAGGGTATACTCAGAAAGAGGGAATCGATTATGAGGAAACCTTCTCCCCGGTAGCCATACTTAAGTCGATCCGGATTCTCTTGGCCATAGCTGCTCATATAGACTATGAGATTTGGCAGATGGATGTCAAAACTGCTTTCCAAAACAAAAATCTTGAGGAAACCATCTTTCTGCAGCAACCAGAGGGATTCATTGAAAAGGCCAAGAGTATAAGGTTTGCAGGCTTAAGAGGTCCATTTACAGACTTAAGCAGACATCCCGATCTTGGAACATTTAGTTTGATGAGGTAATCCAGTCCTTCGGATTTACTCAGTGTCCAGATAAGTAATGTGTGTATCGCAGACGTGATGGAAACTCAGTGGTATTTCTTGTGCTTTACGTAGATGACATTCTATTGATTGGCAACAATAAAAAAGTGTTATCAGACGTAAAGGCATGGCTGTCCAAGCAGTTTGATATCAAGGACTTAGGGGAAGTGGGACATATCCTTGGGATCAAGATAATTCAAGATCGTAGAAAACGTTCATTAACGCTCTCCCAAGCTTCGTGCATAGATACAATTCTGGCCCATTTTAACATGGATAACTCCAAGAAAGTTTTTCTACCTTTCAGACATTGAGTGTATCTATCTAAAGAACAGTCCCCTAAGACTGTTGAGGAGATAGAAGCCATGAAGACAGTTCCTTATGCTTCAGCAGTAGGAAGTCTCATGCATGCCATGTTGTGTACGAAGCCTGATATCTGTTATGCCGTTGGTATGGTAAGCAGATATCAGAGTAACCCTGGGAAAGCTCATTGGGAGGCAGTAAAATACATTCTCAAGTATTTGAGCAGAACGAGGGACCAAGTTCTGGTCTATCAGGTGCCTGAGCTGGTACTCCGAGCTTACACAGATTCAGATTTCCAAGGTGACAGAGACAAGAGCAAGTCTACCTCAGGGTTTGTGTTTACTCTGGGAGGTGGAGTCATAGTTTGGCGGAGTGTCAAGCAGAAATGCATGGCAGACTCTACCATGGAGGCTGAGTACGTTGCCACATCAGAGGCAGCGAAAGAAGCAGTATGGCTCAAGAGCTTCCTAGTGGACTTAAATGTGATTCCTGGTTTGCAGAAGTCTATCACGGTTTATTGTAATAACAACGGTGCAGTAGCAAACTCGAAAGGAACCACTAGCCCACAAGGCGAATAATCATATACCGCGCAAGTACCATTGATACGAGACATCGTAAAGAGGGAGGACGTGGTCGTGGCTAAGATAGCATCAAAAGATAACCTTACAGATTCATTCACGAAGACATTGACTTCGAAAGTTTTTGAGGCTCACGTGGAGGGCATGGGAATCAGATACTTAGGAGACCCATGATAGTTTTTCTATATATATAGCAGCATAATGTATAGGAGTTGTATGTAGATGTATACTTAAAGTACAACTTAAGTATTAGTGGGTGATTATTGGAGTTGAATACATAAGCTATGCTTGTGTTGTACTTTTTACCAGTAATATATCAATTTATGTTTTGGTTATATCTAGTTGTGCATTAATTGTCTATTTGTATTATGTAAGTAGATGATGAGGTTTCTTGTGTGACACAGTAGATCTCATCATTGGTTGAAAGACATAATATATAAATGAGGTTCATAATCGAGACAGTTTTTGACAAACTGTCGGTTTAGGTTATTATATGATTCGGATAATTGGTTTGTCTAAACTAATTGAATCATATAGATATGCCCGGGGTGTATTGAACTTGATCTTTAAGAATGATTTGTCTTGTACTGATTTAATAGACAAATCGTTCTTGGTATTCTACCTCTTAATCCCTCGACTCGAGCGGGCGTGAGGATTAGACATAGTGTACTTTGATAGGCCAAAGGGTGAGGTCAACTGTGGCCAATAGTCTCGGTAGGTTGGATGCGTGTGTTTAGTTACTTGGTGTGCTGCTGCTTGTCAAAAAGAAATCATGTACCGGTGCGTCCGGGGTGATGGTACTCCCGAGATGAGCTCATAAAGTTTATTATACTAAACCCGGCCGGTGGACTTATGTCCGGTATAGTAAAAAGGTCGAGTGGTGCTTGTCTCAGAATTAAAGAGGTTAATTAATTAATTTATCAGTAAATTAATATATTAACGAGCACTACATCTTTGATGTGGGGAGATTATGAATATAATTTAATTAAGTTGGAGTCTCTCTTGTATCTCTATATATAGACAAGGGATTAGCTATTCAAGACATACAATTCCATAAGTTTTCAAGATAAGAAAACTAGAGAGATAAAATCCTAGAGAGAGAAATTAATTTTTCACTCTCAAAGTCGGATTTTTCAAGGAGAATTGCGGCTGGGTTTTCTTCTTATTGGCCGAAATTTTAGGCCTTGTTTTATACCAGCTGCGTGTAATTTTCTCTCTCTCCGAGCAGTGCGTTTACAGTACGTGCCAGGTGTCACGGTGCTAGAATTTTCTAGCAGGTGGATTGTGGTGATTAGCTGATCGATTGACTTCTAGTTCATTGCCCACACAACGTGAAGTCAAAGTCTTCAGGCATACAAGAGAATCACCTGAGTGCACGCTTCAAAGGTGCTTTTCTAAGATTCCCATTTAATTAGAAATTTTTGTTGCGTGGTAAATCGAGCAAGTGCAAACCCAGATCCTATGTGGCAATCCTTACAGTTGCGAGCCAAGTATTCATACAACATCCTGATGTCTCCATCAAACATGATAAAATATGAGACCAAGCAAAAAGCAATGGACTAATACCAGAAGAATTATCATCTTTTATCAACCATGACACAGGAGTCATTGCCAATGCCCACTGGGAAAAAAGAAAGCGAAAGAGAAGAATATGATTTGCCTAATTCAGATCCAGAGATTGCAAAGCCAAATCCGAAACAACAACCGCCAAAGAAACAACAAAAACAGAATCCCCGAAATAAAAAATAAATAGGTTTCTTTGTATATTTTTATATTTCTTATATTTGCATATATTTTCCACTATAATTTATCAATATATATAATTTTATTTCATTGAAATGTCTTTCAACTTTCATTTCTTTAAACTTTCAATTAATTTTTTTTTATATAAGTATTGGGTGTTGGCTGTTCAGCTGTTCAGACGTTGAGATATTATTAAGACGTAACCGGACATAGGGTGACACAACAAGTAAAATCAAAATTTAAAGTATATAATATTTGTTAACAGTAAGCGTACAATGTCTGCCACTTCTAAAAAACAACTCCCGCCAAGTCCAATCAACACTCCATCACTTCATTCAATTTCCTCTACCACATACTTATTAATAGTTTCAACTACATTCATATTAATTGCGCAACCAACCACGTATGTTCAATATAAACTCTTTAAAAAATTCTACTATAAACAAGACCCACGTCTGGCAACGTCCATACAACATTTCCTCTATTTTTCTTCTTCCTTTCCAAAAAAACCAAGCCACAAACCTGAACAATTTCTCACTAATTTCCTTAATGGCCTTTCGTTATATTGTTCGTAACATGAATATCTTTGAAGAAAACCAAGAATCACCACAACAAATGCCGCCACCACTGCCACTTCCACTTGACCATATGCTGATGAAGCATATGTTCAATGTAGAAGATAATTCAAAACTTATGCTATTTCTCACCAGAAATGGTTTGACGGGATTGTTGCCAATGGACCGCCAATACGTAAACAGAACACTGGTACTAGATTTCTATGATGCACTACACAACAAAGATGCAATAAATATAGTGAATGTGAGGGGTTTTAGATTTAGCATATCAACAAAAGCAATCAACAAGCACTTGTCCCTGAGGAACCAAAATCCTGATGCACTAACACATAAGGCTATCCGAAGAAGAAGTCCGACCAAAGAAGAAAACAGAGCAATATTAAAGCTAAATGTTGACGTCCCAGATGATTACTGGACGATCAGATTGGAAGATCTGAGCACACTTGGAAAGACATTGTACACGTTCCTACGTTTCAACGTCGCTATAGGAGAAGTCTCCAAGGCATTCGGGTTGTAATTGTCAATTGCCACGATGGCAAGAAAAAAAATCAATTAGGGCAACATCATCAAATACCACATTGAAGAAGTTGGCATAACATGGACTCGGAGTATCTTTTACCCCAGCCTAGTCATGGACATGTGTGGAATGGCTGGAATACTAAAACACAATGATGATGAACTGGTGACACTTCCTACGTATCTTGATGACATCTCTTGCATTCTTCTTGACAATGCAAGACAAAATCCTACGCTTGATCCATCCTCAAGCGTAGTTAGTAATTAGAAAATTATTGTACAATAAATTATAATTTTTGATATAATCTCTAGTTTTCCTTTAATATCACTATATTTCTTTATAGTTCAATTCTACAACGTCCGAAAAACGTAGTACTACGTTTGTGTTTCAATAAAATAAGAAATATTTCTCTTTTCATATCAGACGTTGCGATAGTTGTTTACGGGACGTGGTAGGACGTGGTGAGACATTCACTTTCAAAAACCAATTCAAAAACAACAAAACTTCTTCAAAAAATGGCCAGAAATCATTACCAGAATCCCTAAATTCTCCTTTCTATTGTAATTTGTTTTAATCTACATATCATTTTCTTCAATTTAGTAAAACAACGTTTGTTAAAACTATCGCAACATCCATATACGTCACAACACGCCTATCTCATAAAACTAAACAACTGTACAAAATTTCATGGAGATGTGCGAAATGTCTGGAATCCTACCATCCTATTATGATGAAGTGGTTCCACTCCCTACATATCTTGGAGACTACTCTTCCATTTTGCTTGACGAGGATGATGCCTCAAGTGTATGTAGCAATCAGTTGTAATAATAATTTTAATAAAATTTCATTATTTTCTTTTCATATCAGTATCTTAAAATTTTGTACGACATCTACAACTTCTAAAAACCGAACTGCAACATCCCGGAACGTCTAATAAGAAAACCAAATAAAACAACAAATAAAATTTTGTGATTCCTTATGGACATTGCGCATATTTTTTTTTGTTGACGTAACTAGACGTGTTGAAATGTAACAACTAATATCAAAACACAACTCATACTGCCACAACGTCCAACTACGTCTAATTACGTATACAAAATCAAAACACAATAAACATTGATTTTCAAAATCAAATGATAATTACAACTACAATTTCATCTCAATCCCTGTAATCATCTCACTCAACTACAAAATCTGAACTATTTTTTTTTTTTTTTTTGTATTTCCTACCTCTTGAAATATTCATTTTTTTCTCAATTATACTTTTTGGGCATACATTTCGAACACCTTTTGGTCTCTTTCCTTTCGGGTCTCTAATATCTCTAAGATCATGTAATTTATCATCTATAATGCCATGAGCAATAGAGCTCGACTGACATAATTGAATCAATCTCAAATATTTATTGCTGGCAGCATGCCTCCAAACAGAATAGTAAACATAATCTTCATCATTTCTCGGACGTGAAATGTGAAATTGATTCTGACTGCCGTATGTCACGCCCTTAGTCCACCTTTGCAATATACACCTATCATGTAGTATCTCAAAAAAAAATAATAATTAATTAATCAACAAAACAAGTTTCACATCCGCAACTTCTAGTATTTTATACTCAACGTCCTAAAAACACTATCGCAACGTCAGATTAACACGTTAACAACGTCCCAAAAAAAAATTGAACCAATAAAAATTCATACCTTAACACAATTCAGGTTAAAAACACGAACTGAATGATCGCATAATATCCCAACTTCATTGAAATATTTTCAGCTGCATTCTATCCAATTAGTCAACTTATCAAACAACACAACATGTTGAAAAATATCTTTTCCATCCCACCAGACATGATATTGAATTAACATGTCATCTTCACAAATATTTTCATAATTGTATAAAGTTACGTCTTTAAACCGAGTCTTAAGCATACGATATGCATTAATTGGGTAAACATCAGAAGCTTGAATTAACATCGAATGTATCGGAACAAACAAATCCGGCTTCCCTTGATGACACCTATAGTCTTTTTCATTTTTGTTATTCCTCCAGTCATTCACCACATCTACAAACTGATGGTAAAAATCGCAAAGTGATGATGTTTCGCTTAGCCGGCTTGAAATCACAATATTTGTTGACTCACTCCTTTGAGATGAGAGAACCCCTCCAGAAAAGTAATATTTGTTAAATGTAGAAAACCATTTCTCGCGAATCTCATAGAGATCATTCAACCACTTAATATTTCCACATTCATACTCAGCCACCATGATGTAAACAAACAAAAACAATGGAAAAATGTTTTCACAACATCAAAAACAAATACCGCAACGTACGTAAAAACACTATTGCAACGTCCAAAAAAACACTACCGCAACGTCCTTACCTGTCCCAAACATGCTGAAACTCTTCCTTTGTAACCTCACTGTAAAGAAGGCATTGAAACAATTTAGAAAAACCTGTGTCATCACGCAATGAAGGTAAGTTCTTCCGGAAGTTCTCACTTATATGCCAAACACACAACCAATGACGAGTTGATGGAAATACATCCTTTATAGCTGCTGCCATAGAAAATGCTTGATCTGTCATCATAGTAATTGGTGTTTTACCATCCATGGACCTCAAAAACCTCTTAAACAACTAATTAAATGATTCAATATTCTCATTCTTTATGAAACCAATTCCAAACATAACATTACGGCAGTGATTGTCCATCCCTACAAATGGTCCACATATCAAACCATACTTGTTTGTCCTATAAGTCGTGTCATGAATAACCAAATCTCCAAATATCTTGTAATCTGCCATCATTTGTCCATCACGCCAAAACAAATTACACAATGATGAATCACTGTCTAGCTCAAAATCAAAATAGAAATCCTGTTCATCACAAGACCTTTTCTTCAATATCTCAAAAAGTGTATTTGCATCACAACTATCAATGGTCTTCTTCTTCTTCTCAATTTCCATACGATTATAAACATCTCGTGAAGTAAAACCAACTTGAGATGGTCCACCAGCCTGTTGCAAAAAAAAAAAAAAATTTAAAAGTTATGACTGCAACGTCCAGAAATGTCTGTAATAATACTCTCGCAACGTCCACTTACGTCTACAAAAAAACTATGTAAAGTCAATTACCTCTTTGCACAACACTCTGTAACCATCTGAAACATAAACACCAGAATCCTTCAAATTCTTCAAATAATCAATTGATAAATAATTCATATTTCTACTAGAACGCAATAAGTGTCTCTGATGTTCAAAGCACATCTCGTGATTGTGTTTTTGGAAATGCTTTTACACCTCCCAAATACCATCATAAGTTCTCCTAAATTCAACAAACCAATTGCATTTCGTTCGAACGTCCAATTTAGAATAAATCCTCTCATTCTCAGTCTTATTTTTATAATCCTTCTCACCTTGCTTCCAACACACAAACTGTCTCATATATATCCCATCTTCCTTGCTACAAGACCTATGCTTCCTAATACTTAAACCTAATTCAAAAGCATATTTGTTATACAAATCGTATGCCTCAACTACGCTACCATCTCTCTGACCAATCAAAGACAGCATCGACTCATCATCCATTGATTCCATATCTGAAAAAAAAAAACAAAAAAAGGGAAAAAATAATAATAACAACTTAAGCAACGTCCCAACACGTCCCACTTATTAGTTACGCAACGTCCAGGAAAACATCACATAAAAGCTAGGGAAAAAAATCATATCCAACAACGTCACACTACGTCCCACTTATTACTTACGCAACGTCCAGAAACATCATAACAAAACTAAAACAACATCGCATTAAGCAACGTCCCAGTTATACCTTACGCAACGTCCAACCACATCATATAAAAACTAAAAAAAATAACATCCTATCCTGCAACGTGCAGATTTATGCCGCAACATTAAAAAATACATACCAACAACGTCCTCGAACATAACGATCATAATAACATCATCACAAAAAAGAATCATAGGAATAGAACAACAATTTTCAACCGATCGAAAATCATAATTCGCAAAAACATACTATAAGAACAACAATTAAAAAACAAAAACATCAGTCGAGAAAAGAAAAAAAACGATGATCATCATTGTTCTTCAATCCAATACCTTTATTAACAATTTTAATTCTTGTAGAATGATTTCAGAAGCAGCGCAATTCGAAAATCTCTGGTTCCGATCGCTCTCGTTAAGTTTTTCATCGCTCTCGTTTAGTTTTTGAAAAAAAAAAGTGCAACCACCATGTTTTGAATGTATATATACCACGGCGGGAAAAGAAGGAAAAAAAAAAAGAAAGAACTGGGTGTGTCACTAAATATTACTAAAAATGGAAAAAAGACAGTTGGCTCAAAAGAATTTACTAATTATAGTAAGTGGTACATGTACACAGTGGTACAACATATAACTTGCCATCCACACAAACGAGGTTGAATCTATCATTCTCATATTGATGATGAAATTGTATGTTTATTTATTTAGGTGTTTTTACAGAAATCGTCATGAATTCTATAAACAATCAACACTCACACAAAGGTAAAATCTAATTGTATATTTTTTCTTTAATTATTTTATATATTTAATCTTGATTATTGTAACAACCAGCCCAAAATGCCCCAATTTTACACAAGGTGTCTTGCACGTGATGCCTGTCTAGCTCGCGTAAGGGCTCAATAACACTCACTTAACTAAAGATTGTGCGGAAACGTGAAACTTAATAACCAGACTTAACTTAAAATTTAGTTCAAACACAATATCTAATTTCAAATCTAGGGTCTCTAAAGCAATAACTAACCAATCAATAGAAATAAAACTCTAACTCTCGATATCATTGCCCTCAAGCTTTATTCCTCGCAGCACGTTCGATCCACGATCTCCAAGCTATGCCCTTTTATTTCTTCACTAATATAACTCACTACAACAAAAAACGGTTTCTAAAACACTTGGGAATGTTATAATAGATAAAATTTCATCACATTTTATCTATGACGACACGAACCTTTTTGCGTGGTTGACGTGTCCTTGTCGTTGTAAAAGCTTTAGACGAACACTCAAAAATAAAATTTATAATTAACAAAACAAAAAAACTACAACTATAGTATTTAAGGTTTCGTTCCCATGAAAGTTGTGGCCTGGAATGAAGTAGTTATTTGGTTCGAGTCCTCCCTTACTACAATTTCTAGTAGTTTTAGTAGCCTATGTCTAATAAAGAAAATTGTAAGATAGTGATTTCGTGAAAGTCATGCTAATAACAAAATAAAGAAAATAAGGATAGTGTGGGAAAAAGGCAAAAAATCACACTAAAACCAAGATCCAAGGAGCTATTCTAATCAAATTATCATGCAATTGTTCTTGGACACTCTAATCCCGTCATTACCAAATTTATAAGGACTAAAAATAGCCAATAATAGAAATAGGGTCGTCAATTCTATCTATTATTGATCCTATACTTTACCGTCAACAAGATCGAGCAAAATTATCCACAAAATTCCACTTGTACTTACGACCATGAAACTTGTAACACAAGACATCATTATTGTCTCAACCACATGTTCATCAAAGTAGATAATCCACAACAATACTTAGCAATAAAAATAGATTCAACATATAAATTGACAACAAGGCAACAACCATATCCATAAACATGAATTAATCAATTCTTGCATGAAACTCACTTAACAATATGCATGAATAAATAAAGAAGAGAATAAAAACCGCATGGAAGTAATGAGAATATCTCGAAATAGTTCGATTAGCAAGAAAGGTGAGGCCTTAGCATCCATAATACAAGATAGCAAGATGACTCTTCAATTCTTAGAACCTCCACCATAAAGAAACACAAATATTCACTAAATCCTTTAGCTTGTTCTACATCTCTTGAAAATTCACTACCCCCTATCACTTAGAAAGGTAGATTTTCCTAGAATCTCCTTAGAACATGGATGTTCTAAGAGAATTCATAGTGTGTGTGTGTGTGTGTGAAAAAGTGAGAAAGTGTGTGTTTCTTCCTCAATAAGCTACTCTTTCTAAACTATGAATAACAGACTAAGGTGTAATAGTATGTGTCTTTACAACCATTAAGAAAAGTTTCAGAGGGATAAAATTTGTATTACAGAAGAAAAGTCATGCCAAGGGTAAAGATGGAATTTCAGCAGCGATTTCCGGGCGATGACTAGGCGGTGGCGCTATGGTGACGCCAAGGGCGGCGACGACCAAGTATTGGGGCCATGTGAACGCGGGTGTCGGCGGCGATCAGGCGCTAGCGTTGAGTGGATGCTGAACTCAAAGTTTTCATCATTTCGTGCTATTTTCAAATTTTTCTCTCTAAGCTTCAATCTGATTTCCTCCTTTTTCCTATAAATGTCTTTAAGTTTTATCCAAAATCTCCAAAGTGTCCTTACTACAAAACCATGCAAATCTAACTATAAGTGCATTGAAAGCTCATAAAAGATGTCATATTCATTGAAAAACAACTAAAAGTAAGTTAAACATGCATGATTCTAGGTCATAAAAAGATATATTTTGGAGTCAAGTCACCCCCTACTCTTAAGACTTTGCTTGTCCTTAAGCAAACTAGTAGAGAAAACAAATAGAAACTGAGTCCAAAATATAATAATTAGCTCTAAGATGGTTTTTCTCTCCCCTCCAAGCTAAACATGAAAAACATGCACTCACTTTGCACTCATGATATCATATAACTTCCATAATTAAGCAAGAAAAACATGATATGGATTGTCTATCAACATCAATTGACCTCATCACCTCACACTTTCAAGGATACACTCAATAACGCTAAAAGTGTATAGGTTTTGAAATATTTAACGATGCTCAAGTAAATTACATGAAAGATCTTCAACCATAAGTTTGACTCAAGATCACCACGCCACCCGCCTATTGCGAATGCAACATATTGATCAAAAGGACTTTTATTAGGGTGTAACGGGGCTAAGAAAGTTGGCTAAGGATAAGAAAATGTCAAGGCTTGAAAATTGGAGTTATTGTAAAGAGATTTGCATTAATTTGGATGTTTCATCAACTACTTCTATTTGGATTCTTCAACTACTAATGGAGGTTTAAGGCATAGATGTCTTTTACTTCCCCATTCTTATTTCCTTAAAATTATAATTTTTTTTTGAAGAAACACTAAAAACTGAAAACTATTAACTAATAATCCATTAATTATTTTTCATTTCCACATCCAATCACATACAAAATCTTTAAGGATCAAAAAACAATGCTTTAACAAAGAAAAAGGCTCAAGTTGGCTTATTGGGATAAAAAGAAAACAAAGAAAAAGATGGGGCTTAACTGTTATGCCTAAGGGGTTAAAGATGATTACGGGTAATGTAAAGCAAAGAAAAGGTAAAAAAAAAGATAACTATTTGTCTTAATCACTTCAATGTATCACAAACACATAAAAGGTCTTGATATGTATGCTAAAGTCAAGTTCTAGATTCAATTATTCATGCAAAGACAAATCGCACAACCAAAGAAAAATGAACAACCAAATAAGAAATGGTCACTAAAGGCTCAAATATGCTCAAATAAAAATCAAGGGTTGAAATGTGAACTAAGACCTCACATCATACCTATCAATGTTCAACCATTTTCATCATATTTCCACCAATCATGAAATGCAAATACACAAAACTATCTTCAAGGGGTCCTTTTGTTTTGGAAAATTTTAAGAAAATCCAAAATAGAGCAAATTTTTGAAAATTAACCACAAAATGGACTCATATTCACCACTAGTTTCTCAATTAGCAAGCATGAAGACTTATAACAACTTATGTTTATCTACCCCCCCCCCCCCCACACTTAAAACATACATTATCCTCAATATATCATAACAAAACAAAGGTGGGCAAATGGGTACCAATTTCTTTTTCTTTAGATTCATTTAAGCTCATGCCCATATAATGTTAGCCAAATACCCAATGTAAATCACTCACACTTTAATTAAAAACATAAAAATAAACACAAAAAAGCAATTAAATACACCAAAGCAAATAAAAATATTTAAATCAGAAAGTGTCAACAAAATATAGTAAGAAATTTATAGTGGTAAGGATTCTCAAACTCTTGTTATAAAGGAACTAAATGTGGAGGAAAACCAATAGTGCATCACTCTATAAGCTTCCTCTCTTTCTGTTATAGCTCATCCTCCATCTTTCTTACTTATTGAATTAACCATGTCCTGAAAATTGTAACGAATTAGTGAATTTTAAAATAAGAGAATGGCTTCAGCATACCTCAGAGGTTGGCGTCCAATAGGTGTTGATGCCTGGCGGTCGCTATAGGTGGCGTCCAACAAGTGTTGGCGTCTAGCGGTTACCAATATGGGCGGAATGAAGGCGTGGTGCCAGCACATCACCTGGCATCAGGGCCAGTAAATATAAGCCAATTTAATTCATTACAATAGTAGTGATAAGCATTCAAGCACCACAAGACATGTAAAATAATCATATGATTAATCAAAACATAAGAACACATGATTTTTCATTCATTTGAGCACAATTCATATATGTTCTATAACATTAAAGCTACAAGATATAAAGATTAGAACATATAAAACATAGAATATTGAAAAATACATACATTCATCCATTATAAGCTCATTCAATCATATAAAGCATACATAGCATAGTACTATGCATAGTTTAAGAAATCCATTTTTTAAAATTTAAGCACAAGGCAGATCCATACTCTTACCATTGATTCTTGATTTTGTATAATGCCTGAAATCTTCAGAGAACTTAAAAACAACAATGTTGTAGGTAAAATTACTAAAAATAAAGAATTTCAAATCTCAAACTCATGAATTGGATGCATTAGAAGTGTAAATAATTCTCATTCATGTTCATGGAAGTATTGGAAATCTTATGTAAGTATAATGGAGGTTTTAGAATATAAAAATGAAATAGGGCATCTGGGCACTGTGATGGCGTCAAGACGGCGATGCTGATATCGCTCAGAACATCACGGCGGCAACCTGGTGTTATAACCAGGTGGACTCCTGTAGCTGGCGGCTGTTAGTTTTGAATACTGAAAAATTGATCTTGTATGAAAACTATTTCCCAGTTATATTGATTAATTATTTTAGTTAAATCATATTATGTTTTACATATGTTGGCCACTTATATCAAGTGACTAGATGATGAGGCGTCTGGTATGATACAATAGATCTCATTGTTGGTTAAAGTCCTGATATATAAACCAGGCTCGTAACTGGGACAGTTTTGGTCAAACTGTCAGTTTAGGTTATTATGCGATTTCAAAATTAGTTGGTCTAGACTAATTGAATCATATAGATATGCCCGGGGTATGACCATCGAGGATTGAATTAACTTGTACTGATCTTTAGTAGTTAGGTCGAATATTGCAAGCCTTGTAATAGGAATATTTTATGTAATCAAAGACATTATGGTGGACGACTTGATTTCTTGGGTTTTGGTTTATCATTAATTCGAAGAAAACCAAAAAAAACCCATAACGAATTGCAAAAAGACCAAATAACACAGTGGGAGCAGAAGACAAAAATGAAACGGGGTGTCAGGCGTCACCTGCGAAAATTTGCCGGCAGACATCGTCGGCGACCCACAGCAGCGGTAGCACTACAGCGATGCACCGCACACTGGGCGACGTGCAACAGGCACAAAAGCCGCGCGCACGCGGCCTGTTTCAGATCGCTCATGTGGCCCTTTTTTTGTTTTCATTTTTTTTTTGAAGTCCAATTTTCAAGACTCAATCCATCGAGTGACGTGACAGGACACGAGATCAAGGCAGAAGATGGAAGCAATTAAAGCCATAATAGTAGGAAATTTTATTTTACGCATTTATTTCCCTTCTTTACAGTTTAAATTGATGCTTTAATTTTTGTGCTCTATGTTATATGCATATTTTAAAGCATGCTGGTTTTATGTTTGCACATAACTTAGGATTAGTTGATTGCTTGTTAAAATCAGAAAAACCCTCATTTTAGAAATCTAAGTGGGAGCAGAGCGGGTTGGTTAATATTCACATAGCCTCCATTACGTATTCATATGTGATGTGGGTGGACTTGTGCATTGGCATTAGGGTCTTTCTTCATATCAGATGAGTTCAACCATAAGATCTCTAGCTTATGAATTTGTAAGTAAGAAGACTAGAGTAAGTTGAAATAGGAGAAATGCGATAACCTTTCCATCTGAGGTGCACTATCCTAAGGAAACAAGCTCAGAAGTCACGTAATGGCACACACTTAGTGTACGATTTGTAGTATCCCTCCCATCGATGTTACACTACTTATTTCTGCGGCTAAAAGGCACTGGCTATTAGCTATATTGATCAATAGATTGTTTGGTCAAATAGTGTAGTTAATGAATCTAGTTCTTCCCAAACGAATGTGGGTTAGCGTAAACATCCGCACTATCATGGCTTGCAAAAATCCCAGTGAATATGATGTCGGTGGATTTAATTATTGTCTAAGGGATATCAATAATTACTTGAATTTATTTTCAAAATTCTTATTTTTTCTAAATCATTGTCCATTTATTTATTTACAGCCTTCGATATGGCATTTAATCCGTTAGAAACAATATTAAAAAAATTAACTGGTCTGAGTTATGTTGATTGGAGATGAAACTTGGACACTGTCCTAACAGCAGATGGGCACAAATTCGTGCTTACAGAAAAGTACCCAGATACGCCTGATGACCAGTCAGTTGAACTAGACAAGTTAGCCTATCAAAAGTGGGTTGAGTCAGATAAGATAACGCGGTGTTACATTCTAGCATCTATGTCGAATGTTCAGCGATATCAGTATATGACCATGAATTCCGCCTTTGAGATGATGGGTTACTTGAGTGAAATATTGGGTCATCAAAATCCGGCTACAAAGTCAAAAGTGGCGCATAAGGCTGGGATTGCAAAGAAGAAGCCGAAAGGTAGGTGCTTCAAATAGAATCAGACGGGATCAAATTGTCCAAAGCTCAAAGGTACAACAGTTTCTACCTTAATTACTGAGACGTGTTTAACGGTGATTCCTACAGATACTTGGTGTGTGGATTCAGGAGCCACTGACCATGTTTATAATTCTTTGCAAGGGTTCCAAGTAACCGGAAGCTTAGAGAAGGAGAACTAGAAGTCTACTTGGGTGACACTTTAAGAGTGTCAGTAGAAGCAGTGGGAGTAGTTAGCTTATTTTTCGAAAATACTAGGCTAGATTTACATAATTTTCTTTATATATCAAGTTTTAGAAAGAAACTTATTTTGGTTTCTAAACTCTTAATGAATGGTTACAAGTTTATTTTTTTATGATAAATATGTTGTTGTTATAAAAGATGACAAACTTTTTGTTCTGGTTCATTAGTGGACAATTTGTTTTTGGTTAAATTAAACTCCTCTATTGTGCAAAACACATAACTAAATGGCGTATCATCTAACCAAAATAAGAGAAAATAATCTTAAAAAATGAATCAAGCCTATCTTTGGTATCTCAGGCTAGGCCATATAAACCTTAGTAGAAAAAAGAAACAGAACTCTCATGAATATTGTTAGGTCAATGATGAACTATATTGATTTTCCTAGTTCGTTATGGGGATATACCTTAGAAACTGCAATATACATTCTAAAACTTGTACTATCTAAAATCGTGCCTTCAACCCCTACAGAGTTGTGGAATGCGCAAGCCCAGTCTAAGACATATTAGAATTTGGGGTTGTCCAGCACATGTGCTTAAGGCAGACGTGGCTAAGTTCGATCCAAGAACACAAGTAATGTTGTTTGTATGATATCCTGGAGGAACGAAAAGTGGTCTGTTCTATAGTCCTAAAGATCAAAAGGTGATAGTTAGTACTGACGCCCGATTTTTAGAGGAATACTATATTTTAGATCACAAGCCCAAGAGTAAGTTAGTACTAGAATAACTTAGGAAGTAATCTGATAATCTTGATACAACAGCATAAGTAGATACACCACACACTGCACAAGATATCACAGATGATGCGTCTACACAAGTCGTGCCTCGTCGTAGTGGGAGGATTGTGAGACAACCCAATAGGTTCATTGGCATGGGAGAAGCCTTTGACTTTATCCCAGGCGCTCTTGAACCAGATCCGGTGAACTACAATGAGGCTCTCCGAGATACAGATGTAGAATCTTGGCGAAAAGAAATGATATCCGAGATGGGGTCGATGGACCACAATCAAGTCTGAGAGCTTATGGACTTACCTGATGGTTTCAAACCCATTGGATGTAAGTGGGTCTACAAACACAAGAGAGGGCCTAACGGAAAGGTTGAAACCTTTAAAGCTAGGCTTATGGCGAAGGGGTATACTCAGAAAGAGGAAATCGATTATGAGGAAACCTTCTCCCCGGTAGCTATGCTAAAGTCAATCTTGATTCTCTTGGCCGTAGCTGCTCATTTAGATTATGAGACATGGCAGATGGATGTTAAGATAGATTTCCTCAATGGAAGTCTTGAGGAAACCATCTTCATGCAGCAACCAGAGGGATTCGTTCAAAAAGGCCAAGAATATAAGGTTTTCAAGCTTAAGAGGTCCATTTACAGACTTAAGCAAGCATCCAGATCTTGGAACATCCGATTTGATGAGGTGATTGAAAGATTTTGGTAGGATCTGGGTTTGCATTTGCTCGATTTACCACGCAACAAAAATTTCTATTAAAGCGGAATCTTAGAAAAGTACCTTTGAAGCGTGCACATGGTGATTCTCTTGTATGCCTCAAGACTATAACTTCACGTTGTGTGGGCAACGAACTAGAAGTTAATTGATCAGTTAACTTCTAGTTCGTTGCCCACACAACGTGAAGTTATAGTCTTGAGGCATACAAGAGAATCACTAGGTGCACGCTTCAAAGGTACTTTTCTAAGATTCCGCTTTAATAGAAATTTTTGTTGCGTGGTAAATCGAGCAAGTGCAAACCCAGATCCTACCAAAATCTTCCAATTGGTATCAGAGCCTGGTTTAGGGGGTTCTGTGCTTGTTCGATTTATTACATGGTTTTATTTGCAGGTGGTTTAGAATCCCGACTATTATGGTTATGTTTGTATGGTTTTTAATTAAACTCCGGGACATGTCCGGATTTAATTTTATTATGAATGTTTGTAATAGTATAACCACGTGCTGGAAGCCGTGTAGGATTAGATTAAATCTGTAGTAGGATTTATTCTTTGTAATTTCGATTATTTAATTTTCCTAGAATGCCTTGAAGTAGGAAAATTGTTTTTTATGTAATCGAAGGCGTTATGGTGGGCGACTTGGATTCGTGGGTTTTGGGTTATCATGAATTTGAAGAAACCCAGGAAAACCCAGAACGAATTGCAAGAAGACCAAATAGCATGGGAAAAAGCGAAGGAAGAGTTGGCGGCAGGAGGCGACGCCGGCAACGATCGCCGGCAGCAAAACGCCACCGGCAGCCAAAGGAGGGCAGCAGCATGCAAGCGCACGCGGGCGCGCAGGTGCCCAGGCCCGCGCGCACGGCCCGTGCGGGTGCGGGCCGTGCGCACGCGCGTGAGAGCTGGGCCGCGCGCACGGCCCGTGCGGGTAGCGCGGCCCTCGGGCCGTGCTGCGGCCCGGCCCGTTCAGGCTGTTCGGGCTATTTTTTTTGAAATTCAAGACTCTCTCCATCGAGTGACGTGACGGGACACGAGATCAAGGCAGAAGATGGAAGCAATTAAAACCATAATAGTCGGGGAATTTATTTTTTTGAATTTATTTCCCATATTTATTGTTTTAATTTTTATGCTTTATTTTTATGCTGTATTTTAGATGCATGTATTAAAGCATATCTGGTTTTATGGTTGCACATAACTTAGGTTAGTTAATTGCATGTTAAAATCGGAAAAACCCTCAATTTGGAAATCTAAGTGGGAGCGGGTTGTGTTATATCCCCATGGCCACCATTACGGGTTCATATGCGATGTGGGTGGGCTTGCGCATTGGCATTAGGGCCTTCCTCCATTCGGATGAGTCCAGCCCCGAGATCGCTAGACTATGAGCTTCTGAGTAAGCTGACTAGAGCGAGTTTAACTAGGAGAAATGCGACACCCTCTCCATCTGAGGTGCACTATCCTGAGGTAACAAACTCAGAAGTCACGTAATAGCACACACTTAGTGTATGATATGCAGTATTCCTCCCGCGAGGTTACGCTGCTTACTTGTACGGCTGAAAGCACCGACTATTAGCTACATTGATCAAAAGATTGTTGGTCAGATAGTGTAGTTAATGAACTTGGTTCTTCTCAAGCGAATGTGGGTTAGCGTAAATGTCCACACTGCGTGGCTTGCGAGAATCCCAGTAGATGAGATGTTGGTGGATTAATATTATTGTTTTGAGGGAAATCAATAATTAATTGAATTTTCATGTTTTCGAAAATTCTAGCATATATAACTGAAACACTGTTTGTTTACTTTCCAGTTTAAATCGATATGGCATTCAATCCTTTAGCTGCTATTTTGAAAAACAACAATTTAACTGGAACTAATAATGTCAATGGAAGTCGTAAATTGGACATTGTCCTTAGGGCTGAGAGCGCTCCTATGAGAGATCGTACCATTGACATGATTAGTAACATCAACAAGGTTGAGATAGGAGGAGGCGAAATCGTTGGTGAAACCAAAGCCGATATTGTCCTCCAGAGCTTGCGTCAAAGCTATGAGCGGATTCGGTTGAACTACAACATAAGTAAGATGTTGTGGAGTTCATTCGAGCTCTTGGCAGAGTTGATGGTGGCTAAAAGTCTTCTTCAAGAGAAGAAGCGAGCTTTAGTCGTAGTCGAAGCTTTAGAATCTTCTTCTGAGCCTGAGGCTAGAAAGAAGAAGAGAAAGCTCGAGGGAGTAGCTAAAAAGGCACAAATTGTGCCTAAGCCAGATATTGCAAAGAAGAAGTCGAAAAACAAGTGCTTCAAGTGCAATAAGACGGTACATTGGAAAGCGGATTGTCCAAAGCTTATAAGTACGATAAATTATGCCTTAATTACTGAGACATGTTTAGCGGCGATTCCCACAGAAACTTGGTGTGTGGATTCAGGTGCCACTGACCATGTTTGTAATTGTTTGCAAGGGTTCCAAGTAACCCAGAAGCTTAGAGAAGGCGAATTGGATATCTACTTGGGCAACACTACAAGAGTGTCAGTAGAAGTAGTGGGAGTAGTTAAGTTGAATTTCGAAAATTCTAGCTTGGAGTTAGTTAATTGTCTTTATGTACCGAGTTTTAAAAAGAACTTGATTTCGGTTTCTAAACTCTTGAAGAACGGGTATAAGTTTATTTTTTCTGATGACTGTGTTGTTATTAGAAGAAATGGAAAACTTATTTGTTCTGGTTCATTGGCGGACAATTTGTTTGTGGTTAACTCTAACTCCCCTGTTGCGCAAAACATAGAGATAGATAGCTCAGAATCTAACATTAATAAGAGGAAGAAACCTTCTGAAATGAATCAAACCTATCTTTGGCATCTAAGGCTAGGTCATATAAACCTTAGTAGGATTCAGAGGTTGGTCAATGATGGACCTTTGGGTTCATTAGATATTGACAGTTATGCAACCTGCGAATCTTGCTTGGAAGGTAAGATGACCAAGAGACCTTTTAAAGCAAAAGGCTATAGAGCTAAAGAAGCATTAGAGTTGATTCATTCTGACTTGTGTGGACCTTTGAAGGTCCAGGCACGAGGGGGATATGAGTATTTCGTGACATTCACGGATGATTACTCTAGGTACGGATACATTTACCTAATGTGCCACAAGTCCGAATGTTTTGGCAAGTTCAAAGAGTTTTGGGCAGATGTGGAGAAACATCATGGTAAGAGTATCAAGACACTGCGTCCAGATCGTGGTGGGGAGTACCTGTCCCATGAATTTCGAGATTACCTCACTGAGGTAGGAATTCAGTCTCAGTTGTCTGCACCTGGCACGCTACAGCAGAATGGTGTAGCAGAAAGGAGGAACTGAACTCTTATGGAAATGGTTAGGTCCATGATGAGCTATAGTGATTTGCCAAATGTGTATTCTTAATCTTGTACCATCTAAAACCGTGCCTTCAACCCCAGTAGAGTTATGGAACGGGCGGAAGCCCAGTCTAAGACATCTCAGAATTTGGGGCCGCCCAGCACACGTGCTTAAGGTAGATACGGCTAAGTTAGATGCAAGAACAGAATTAATGCTGTTTGTAGGATATCCTAGGGGAACGAAAGGTGGTCTATTCTATAGTCCTAAAGATCAGAAGGTGGTGGTAAGTACCAACGCTAGATTTTTAGAATAGGACTATGTCTTAGACCACAAGCCCAAGAGTAAGATAGTACTAGAAGAGCTTAGACGACAAACTACTAAGTAGATACACCACACACTGCACATGAGATCACAGATGATGCGCCTACACAGGCGGTGCCTCATCGTAGTGGGAGGGTTCTGAGACAGCCAGACAGGTTCATTGGCATGGGAGATGCTTCAGACCTAGTCCCAGGTGTGCCTGAACCTGACCCAGTTAACTATAATGAGGCGCTTCGAGATAAAGATGCAGAATCTTGGCGTAAGGCAATGATATCCGAGATGGGGTCAATGGACCACAATCAAGTCTGGGAGCTTGTGAACCTGCCTGATGGGTTTAAGCCCATTGGATGCAAGTGGGTCTACAAACGTAAGAGAGGACCTGACGGGAAGGTGGAAACCTTTAAAGCTAGGCTGGTGGCGAAGGGGTATACTCAGAAATAGGGAATCGACTATGAGGAAACCTTCTCCTCGGTAGCCATGCTTAAGTCGATCCGGATTCTCTTAGCCATAGCTGCTCATATGGATTATGAGATTTGGCAGATGGATGTCAAGACAGCTTTCTTAAACGGAAGTCTTGAAGAAACCATCTTTATGCAGCAACCAGAGGGATTCATTGAAAAAGGCCAAGAGCATAAGGTTTGCAGGCTTAAGAGGTCTATTTATGGACTTAAGCAGGTATCCAGATCTTGGAACATCCGGTTTGATAAAGTAATCCAGTCCTTTGGATTTACTCAGTGTCCGGATGAGCAATGTGTATATCGCAGATGTGATGAAAACTCAGTGGTGTTTCTTGTGCTTTACGTAGATGACATTCTATTGATTGGCAACAACAAGAAAGTGTTATCAGACGTAAAGGCATGGCTGTCCAAGAAATTTGATATGAAGGACTTAGGGGAAGCGGGACATATCCTTGGGATCATGATTATTCGAGATCGTAGGAAACGTTCACTAACGCTCTCCCAAGCTTCATACATAGACACGATTCTGGCCCGTTTTAACATACAGAACTCCAAGAAAGGTTTTTACCTTTCAGGCATGGAGTGTTTCTATCTAAGGAACAGTCTCCTAAGACTGTTGAGGAGATAGAGACCATGAAGACAGTTCCATATGCTTCGGCAGTAGGAAGTCTCATGTATGCCATGTTGTGTATGAGGCCTGATATCTGTTATGCCGTTGGCATGGTGAGCAGATATCAGAGTAACCCCGGGAAAGCTCATTGGGAGGCAGTAAAATGCATTCTCAAGTATTTGCGCAGAACGAGGGACCAAGTTCTGGTCTATCAGGCGTCTGAGCTGGTACCCCGAGGTTACACAGATTCAGATTTCCAAGGCGACAGGGACAAGAGCAAGTCTACCTCAGGGTATGTGTTTACTCTAGGAGGTGGAGCCATAGTTTGGCGGAGTGTCAAGCAGAAATGCGTGGCGGACTCTACCATGGAGGCTGAGTATTTTGCCGCATCAGAGGCAGCGAAAGAAGCAGTATGGCTCAAGAACTTCCTAGTGGACATAGATGTGATTCCTGGTTTGCCGAAGTCTATCACGGTTTATTGTGATAACAATGGTGCAGTAGCAAACTCGAAGGAACCACGAGCCCACAAGGCGAGTAAACATATACAGCGCAAGTACCACCTGATATGAGACATCGTGAAGAGGGAAGACGTGGTCGTGGCTAAGATAGCGTCAGAGGATAACCTTGCAGATCCGTTCATGAAAACATTGACCTCTAAAGTCTTTGAGGCTCACGTGGAGGGCATGGGGATCATATATCTAGGAGAGCCATGATAGTTTTTCTAGATAGATAGCAGCAAATTGTATAGGATTGTATGTAGTTGTATACTTAAAGCACAGCTTAAGTATTAGTGGGAGATTGTTGGAGTAGAATACATAAGCTATGCTTGTATTGTACAGTTTCCCAGTTTAATATATCGATTTGTGTTTCAATTATATTTTGTTGTGCAGTTTTATGTCCATTTATATTATGTAAGTAGATGATGAGGTGTCTGGTGCGACACAGTAGATCTCATCATTGGTTAAAAGACATAATATATAAATGAGGTTCATAACCGAGATAGCTTTGGACAAACTGTCGGTCTAGGTTATTATGTGATTCAGATAATTAGTTTGTCTAAACTAATTGAATCATATAGATATGCCTGGGGCATATTGAACTTGACTCTTAGGAATGATTTGTCTTGTACTGATTTAATAGACAAATCGATCCTTGTATTCTATCTCTAAATCCCTAGACTCGAGTGGGCATGAGGATTAGACATAGTGTACTTTGATCTGCCAATGGGTGAGGTCAAATGTGGCCAATAGTCTCGGTGGGTTGGGTGCGCGTGTTTAGGATTGGTCTTCCTACTGGGTTTCTGTTTTCCTTCAATCCTGTTTCTGGACTGAGACAGATTCTGTTTCCTTTAATCCTGTTCCTGGACTGATACACTCCCAACTGTCACAGGGATTCACTTATCCCAATCCAGTTCCTGGGATGAATCACTCCCAACTGACACAGGGATTCACTTATCCCAAACCAGTTCCTGGGATGATTCACAACCAACTGACACAAGGATTAATTAATTTCTCAATTAATTAAATCTACCTTTGTCAACAACTCAGTACATAATTAATCATACCACTAACGGATTAATTATGGTACTACCAACCTACACCAGAATTGCTTCCGGAACAACTTAATTAAATTATATTTATAATCTCCCCACATCAAAGATATAGTGCTCGTTAATTCATTAATTTACTGATAAATTAATTCATCAACTTCTTTAATTCTGAGACTAGTACCACTCGACCTTTTTACTATACCGGACATAAGTCCACCGGCCGGGTTTAGTATAATAAACATTTCGAGCTCATCTCGGGAGCACCATCACCCCGGACGCACCGGTACATGGTTTCCTTTCGACCATCAGTAGCACACCAAGTAACTAAACACGCGCATCCAACCCACCGAGACTATTGGCCACATTTGACCTCACCCATTGGCAGATCAAAGTACACTATGTCTAATCCTCATGCCCACTCGAGTCTAGGGATTTAGAGATAGAATACAAGGATCGATTTGCCTATTAAATCAGTACAAGACAAATCATTCCTAAGAGTCAAGTTCAATATGCCCCGGGCATATCTATATGATTCAATTAGTTTAGACAAACTAATTATCTGAATCACATAATAACCTAGACCGACAGTTTGTCCAAAGCTATCTCGGTTACGAACCTCATTTATATATTATGTCTTTTCACCAATGATGAGATCTACTGTGTCGCACCAGACACCTCATCATCTACTTACATAATATAAATGGACATAAAACTGCACAACAAAATATAATTGAAACACAAATCGATATATTAAACTGGGAAACTGTATAATACAAGCATAGCTTATGTATTCTACTCCAACAATCTCCCACTAATACTTAAGCTGTGCTTTAAGTATACAACTACATACAATCCTATACAATCTGCTGCTATCTATCTAGAAAACTATCATGGCTCTCCTAGATATCTGATCCCCATGCCCTCCACGTGAGCCTCAAAGACTTTAGAGGTCAATGTTTTCGTGAACGGATCTGCAAGGTTATCCTCTGACGCTATCTTAGCCACGACCACGTCTTCCCTCTTCACGATGTCTCGTATCAGGTGGTACTTGCGCTGTATATGTTTACTCGCCTTGTGGGCTCGTGGTTCCTTCGAGTTTGCTACTGCACCATTGTTATCACAATAAACCGTGATAGACTTCGGCAAACCAGGAATCACATCTAAGTCCACTAGGAAGTTCTTGAGCCATACTGCTTCTTTCGCTGCCTCTGATGCGGCAACATACTCAGCCTCCATGGTAGAGTCCGTCACGCATTTCTCCAAGCGGGACATATCCTTGGGATCAAGATTATTCGAGATCCTAGGAAATGTTCACTAACGCTCTCCCAAGCTTCAGTGATCCAATTCTATAATTTTACTCAGTGCTCGAATGAACAATGTGTATACCGTAGACGTGATGGAAATGTGGTGGGAGTGCATCTATCTAAAGTGCAGTCTCCGAAGACTGTTGAGGATATAGAAGCCATGAAGACAGTTTCTTATACTTCTGCAGTAGGAAGTCTCATGTATGCAATGTTGTGTACGAGGCCTAATATTTGCTATGTTGTTGGCATTGTAAGCAGATATCAGAGTAACCCGGGAAAACCCATTAAGAGGCAGTAAAATACATTCTTAAGTATTTGCACAGAACAAAAGACCAAGTTTTGGTCTATCATGCGCCTTAGCTTGTGCCTCGTGGTTACCCCGATTCAGATTTATAAAAAGACGACAGGGACAAGAGCAAGTCTACCAAGGGTATGTGTTTACTTCGAGAGGTGGAGCCATAGTTTGACGGAGTGTCAAGCAGAAATACGTGGCAGACTCTACCATGGAGGCTGAATGCGTTGCAGCATTAGAGGTAGCGAAAGAAGCAGTGTGGCTCAAAAACTTCCTAGTGGACTTAGACCTGATTCCTGGTTTACAGAAGTCGATCACAGTATACTGTGACAACAATCGTGCAGTAGCAAACTAGAAGGAACCACGAGCCCATAAGGCAAGTAAACATATACAGCGCAAGTACCACCTAATACAAGATATCGTAAAGAGAGAAGACGTGGTCATGGCAAAGATAGCATTGGAAAAAAACCTTGCAGATCCATTCACGAAGACATTGATAGCAAAAGTTTTTGAGACTCACATGGAGGGCATGGGGATCAGATACTTAGTAGAGCCATGATTGTTTTTCTAGATATTATTGTAGTTGTAGGATTGATGTAGTTTTATACGTAAAACGCAGTTTAAGTATAAATAGGAGATTGTTGGGTTTGAATACTAAAGTTTTTCTTGTATTAAACTATTTCCCAATTTTATATATCGATTAAATGTTTTAGTTAAATTGTATATATGTTTTACATATGTCGTCCATTTATATTATGTAATTAGATGATGAGGTGTCCGGTGTGACACAATAGATCTCATCATTGGTTAAAAGACATAATATATAAATGACGTTCGTAACCGAGACAGTTTTGGAAAAACTGTCAGTCTAGGTTATTATGTGATTCAGAAATTGGTTTGTCTAAACTAATTAAATCATATAGATATGCCCGGGGCATATTGAACTTGACCATTTAGGACGAATTGTCTTGTACTGATTTAATAGACTATTCGATTCTAATATTGTATCTCTTAATCCCTAGACTTGAGTAGGCATAAGGATTAGACATAGTGTACTTTGATCTACCAAAGAGTGAGGTCACTTGAGGCCAATAGTCTCGGTAGGCTGAGTGTGCGTGTTTAGCTGTTTGGTGTGTTGCTGCTTGTTGAAAGGAAACCATGTACCGGTGCGTCTGGGGTGATGGTGCTCCTGAGATGAGCTCGTTATGTTTATTATACTAAATCCGGTCAGTGGACTTATGTCTGGTATAGTAAAAAGGTCGAGTGGTACTAGTCTCGAATTATAAGAAGTTAATTAATTAATTTATCAGTAAATTAATAAATTAACGAGCACTATATCATTGATATGGAGAGATTAAAGAATAAATAATTTAGTTGTTCCAGAAGCAATTCTGGTCTAGGATGGTAGTGCCATAATTAATCCGTTAGTGGTACGATCAATTATGTAGTGGGTTAATTGATAAAGTAGAATTAATTATTTAATTAATTATTCCTAAGGGTTAATTAAGTAATTAACAAAGTAGAATTAATTAAGTTTTAAAGTTCAATTGCAATTAGGAAATCCATTTGGATTTGGAAATTCTATTAGATTTGGTTCCTAATTGGATTTGAAAACTAATTAATAATCTTAAACCCATTAGGAAAGCCAATCCTAAACACGTTTCGGGTCTCTCTTGTAACTCTATAAATAGACAAGAGATTAGCAATTCACAACATACAATTCGTAAGTTTTCAAGACAAGAAAACTAGATAGACAATTTCCAAGGGTTCTTTCTCGAAGTCGATTTTTCTTCTCAGGTGTGCGGCGGCTCTACTCCCTAGGCAAGGCGGCGTTCGAATACTCTGATTTCAGCGGTTGCGCGTATAGAGAGCTCGGGCGGCGCGTGACGGTCGGTACTGGTGGCGCTTGTGATCCACGTGCAACTTTTGTGGTGGATTACTGATTGTTAGTTCATTGGTTTGTTGCTCACACAACGTACGAGCTGGTCTTGAGTCATACAAGCGATCACTTAAGTACAAGGTTCAATAGGTAATTCTTAAATTTCCGCTTTAATTAGGAATTTGTTGTTGCGTGGTAAATCGAACAAGTGGAAGCTAAAATCCTGCGCAATGTTATTTCAAGCAAGGATTGGAATAGCGATTGTGCTAGAGCTTAGGCCTGGTCGAGAATTCCGATTCTGGAATGCGTAGCATGAAGTGAATTTTTGACCGGGTCCGGGCAGATAATCTTTCATTTAATACATACTTTAGTGTTTGGATAGAAAACCTATTATGACAATTTTAAGTGTTTATAAAAATATAATAATATCATAAAATTATTTGTCATTACATTATATAATTGAAACGTAAAAATATATTTAAATAGATATTATATAACATCATTTGTAAGTAAATATACAAATAGGCTCAGACTGTTGAAATTCTGGCATATAATAATCCAAGCCCAATCATTCTCTTTTAATACTACATTTAACACACAATCATTCCCTTCATTTCCAATGTGGGACAACAGCAGACGAGTTTAAATCACACTTAATAATGTAATTATATATGTATTACAATTACACTATACATAGTAATTTATTAATACCTTAAGTTAACATAATAACAAATAAAATAACACTTGATTGTGTGCTATACTTATAAAATTTTAATTACACTTGTTAGTGTTTTGATTGAAATTTTATTATAACACTTATTTTTAGTATTATGATAGGATTTTATTTGATGACACATTAAAATAGTTATAACAACATTACTCTTGTAGTGTTTTAGTAGATATAAATAAATTAATATTTTATGTGATTGTAGATACTAGTAGATACATTTATAGTTTAGTATTATGAAAGGTGTGTGGTGAAAGCTCAAAATTCTAGTTGTGACTAATTTGAAAATGATAATTATGAAAGAGTGAGCCACCGCTCAGTGAAGTAGCCAAAAGAAGTTTTGCCACACATCAAACAGACAAGCATGTAGTATAGATAGATAGAACTAACAATTTACATAAATATAAGATATAACTTGATGCAATAAAGATCGGTTTTCAATATTAGACAGTTTTTCAAAACACGTAACAACACTAAAATATTTTCCCTTTCACAAGATCGCACTAAACTCAATTTACTTAAGAAAGCAAGCTTTCACTTAAATAGTTCAAATAATGTATGATATCACGCAGGTGCCCGGGCAAACAAACCCAGCGCACAAGTAACTGTGTTAGTCCACTTGGCCAAGAATCTCGACACCCTGATTTAACTGAACAGATATCACACGTAACGCAAATAATCGTATAACACACACAGGACCCGGGTGGACAAATCAACCCAAAGGCTGAGATTTCAACGCCCTGGTCAATCGAATGAATGTCGCACGTCACACAAACAATAACGATAACGATAAACACTTCACTGATAGTCCACTGTCCGAATACCAGTGACCGAACTCTTCACTGACCCAATGACTACCATTGGCCCCGGTCTAACACTTCACTGACCAATTGACCGCCATTGGCCCCGGTCTATCACTTGAACATGCGCACTTAGCATGTAACACACAAGAACTTTCACGTTACAGATTTCACACAAAAACACTTATAATCACGACAAATAGAACACTTGTCACGCAAGAAAATCCTTCCACGTAGCAAAATTAAATTAAAACTCCATTTCACATAACGATGAGAGATATTTTTAATCAAAAATTTATTAGCAATTCGACCAATTACGAGATAAAATTAATAATTTTCATTTTAAAATAGTCAAAAATGATTTTTAAACTCCAATAATAGCACGATTAGTCAAGTAAGATGACACACCATAAAACACTTAGAAGAGGTATGCAGCTTCGACCCGAAAGTTAACCCAAACCCGCGTGTTTATCCGAGAAATGCAATTAGTTAGAATTACAATTTTCAGGTCTCAACAAAGAATTGATTTTATGGAATTGGGGCAATTTGGAAATATAACTGAATTCAAATTCTTTAACAATTAATCCAAACAAACAGAAGAATTGCAATTGGACCCTTCCAATTCCAATTCCAATTCCACACCCCAATTCTATGGAACCAAACATAGTATAATTGTGGGTTATGAATTTTAGAGAAAAATGGGTAAGTCAGACCTTCTAGATTGGCTATCATTTTTTTAATAATTAATCAAAAAAGAAACGTACCATTTTTTTCATCTGCCCTACCACACACACTATACAATCACCAATACTCCGAAATACTCCAAAAAAAAATCCTAGCAACCTACATACATAATCTGGAGACCTGAAGTAGATGCGGCATCCAAAGAGACCAAGGCAGTGGTAACAGCCCCTAAACCTCAGCACAAACTGAAGAGACCTCGCAAATATAGTAGACCTCCCAAAAAGTAAACATGGCAGCTGGCTGGCGTACCACAAACCCATACCCAGGCGCCCCATTATCTACCTTTGAACAATCCACATAACAACAATTACTTTAAGACAAACTAAATAGTTAGGAAAAATAATGAACTCCTATATTACTTGAATAACACATATCAACTTCCCACTCCATATCAAATCACTGGAATTAAATTCACAAAATATTTATAATACATATAATCCAAACGACATAAGCTGTAAATGATAATGATATTTCTTAGATGCACTTGGCTTGAGTAAAACTACAAAATATTATCAATATCAAGATAATGAGTCATACATTTACCTTTGGGGCAAAAACAGATGATATCATCTAATACAATGTCAACATTAATTATCAATGAGATAGAAATAAACTCTAATCGAATTAATAATCTACCAGAAAATATATCACATCGTTTTTATTCTTTGGTCATATTTTCTAATAGATTATTAACCGAGTAGAGTTTAACTCTAATAACCGTCCCCACTTCTTTACCAATATAGAAACGATAAATTAATAACAATAACATACAAAAAATATAAAAAATAAGAATTAGAAAATCTAATAAAATCAATAATGAATAAAAATTGAAGAGAAACAAGGTTAACTATCAGAATTTATGAGAGAGATAAACTACAAAATTCGCGATAAAGATAAAATGAAAGAAGACAAAGAAAATTATGAAGTAGATAAGAAAACAGGGCTATTTTAGATCATCGAAACCCAAAATTTAAGATATTTAAAAAATATACCAACCAAAATGAAGTCAAAAGCAAAAAATGAACTATAAAAAAAAAAATCTAGAAATATGTGCAAGTGGATTGAAACAATTCAAGTAGTTAAGAATACAAAGACTTATAATTTTTAAGACCCAAGTACAGAATGGACAATGGAAGAAATTCGCAATAGAAATATGAAACCAAACAATAAAAAGCGACTGTTTGAAGGGTGGGGAGAATGAAGGAAAATTGAATGAAATTGCCAAGGGTAACTGGTTGCATATGTGAAATAGAATTTATATAATGTGGGAGATTTGAGACATCTTTCAAGATTTGATAGAATCAGATTTTAAAGGAAAACAACATGTGGTCGCGATAGAGAATACATAGCCGCCAGCGTTTTGGAAAAAGATGGACGGCATAATATTTGTGCAAAACCCTAATACAACCTTGTGTGTATTATTTAAAGGTTCCTAAAACAAAAACTGGAGAGAGAATATCTTTAACATCTAACCCCCCACCTCGATGACGTGTATTTTGGTATTTCATTTAGTATTTTAGAGTTATAAACCTTTTATAACTTTCATGAATCCTAAATAATTAATTTAATAAATCTTTCAATTTCAATTTACTTAATAATAATTACTATTACTAATAGTAAGTTTATCATAAATTTTAATTATTATCCATTACTATTAAATTTTAAAGTATAGTTATATCTTCTTCCATTATCCCTTAATTTACAAATTTTATTTTCTCAACTATATATATAGATATATATTTCTTCATTATTCACTTTCCCATCTCCCCATAATTTACATCATTCATAAAAAAGAGGTTGAATCCATCATTCTCATATTGATGATGAAATTGTATGTTTTTAATTTTTGTTCTGTTGTTACAGTTAGTTTTGAATACTGAAATACTTTGCTGGTATGAAAAACTATTTCCCAGTTACATATCAATTGTGTTTCAGTGTTATAAATTATCCATTTATATCATATGTCAAGATGATAAGGTGCTGAGTGTAGCACAGTAGATCTTATCATTGGATAAATTTATGATATGCAAATAATGCTCGTAACCGAGACAATTTGGACATACTGTCGGTTTAGGTTATTGTATAATTTGGAAATTAGTTTGTCTAGATTAATTGAATCATACAGATGTGCTTGGGGCATATTGAGCAGGACCGATCTAGGATCAAATTAACTTATACTAATTTTCGTAGTTAATTCGAACCTTATATTCTAATCTCTTAATCTCTAAACTAGAGCGGGCATGAGGGTTAGACATAGTGTACTTTGATTTGCCAAAGGGTGGGGTCAATTGAGGCCTAGATATTGGTAAGTTGGGTATGCGTGTTTGATTTCTTATTGTGTTGTTGCTTGTGGAAAGGAATCCATGTATCGGTGCATCCGGGGTGATGGTGCTCCCAAGATGAGCTCGTAAGAATTATTATACTAAACCCGGCTGGTGGACTTATGTCCGGTATAATAATAAGGTCGAGTGGTACTAATCTCAGATAACAAGAAGTCGATTAATTTATTTATCAGTAAATTAATAAATTGACGAGCACTATGTCTTTGACGTGGGGAGATAGAAGAATAATTAAAGTGTGCACGAAACAATTTTGTTTTTGAGCGGTAGTTCCATAATTAATTCGTTAGTGGTACGATTAATTATGAATTGGATTAATTGGCAAAGTGGATTAAATAAATATTTTCCCTTGGGTTAATTAATATTTAATTGACAAAGTGGGTTACGAAATAATCATTGGGTCGATTAAGATTTAATTGATGAAGTGGGTTGAATAAATAATCCTTGGGCTAATTAGTATTGACCAGTCTAGTGAAGACTAAGAAAGTCAATTAAATCCAATTAGTAAGACCCAACTCAAAAGCTCACTAAGTCTCCCTTGAAGCTCCTATAAATACAATAAGTCTTGACATTCAAGACATAAGAAACTTGAGAGGCAAGTCTTGCCTAGAGAGAGAAGGAGAAGTCTAGAGAGAGAACTTCATCTTATTCGCTGAAGATCTCTTTCGAAGTCGACTTTAGATCCTTCTTCCTCGAAGAAAAGCTCAGCCTTTTTGTCCGGTTTTTATTCCTTATTTGAAGCTGCTGCCCGGCGCATTTTTCCAGTGATCGGCTTGCTGCTCCGGTGCACGGATCCGCCATCTTCAGGCATGCAGATCGCGGCTGCTGCGGCGTTGATCGCAACGGTGCTGCTGGGCAGTTGTGCGGCTGTCCGGGTTCCATTTGGGCAGCAGTTTTTGAGCTTTTTTTAGGCGGGTTTCTTGTGGATTTTCTTGGTGTTCCATTTATTTACCCAGTAGATAATTGCCAACTCAATTTCCGGGTTTGTTGGAGACATTCGAGGGACTTCTAGTGGATCTTTGCGCTAATGTTCGGATTTTTATTATTTACTAGGGACATGCTTCAAAGTTACAATATTTAGTTTCCGCTTTGTTTAAAGATTGAATCTTTTATGTGTCGTTTAATAGATCTAACAAGTATAAGTTTATATCCGACCATGGGAATTTATTTTAGAGTTTGGGCTCGTTCGAAAGTCTCCGATTCTGGAATGTATAGTACGAAAGTGAGATTTTTTATTTGGCTCGGACCGAATCTTAATTCCTTCAAATTGGTATATGAGCTAAGGTTTTGGCTTTATACTTGTTCGATTTATTACACAGTTTTGTTACAGTTGGTTATTATTCCCAGCTATTATGGTTTTACATTCATTTATAAACATCAGGACTTGTCCGGGCTCATTTTATTTTTAATGTGAATATGTGTAATAGTAATAACCACGAGCTAGAAGCCGTGTATGATTAAATTAAATCTTGTAGTAGGATTTATTCTAAATGTAGTCTTTATT
Source organism: Knoxia roxburghii (assembly GCA_030378225.1). Classification (NCBI taxonomy): domain Eukaryota; kingdom Viridiplantae; phylum Streptophyta; class Magnoliopsida; order Gentianales; family Rubiaceae; genus Knoxia; species Knoxia roxburghii. Next base: position 32,522,530 of record CM059420.1, on the reverse strand, counting down.
TTCCTAGACAAGCTTTGTATTTTGGAATTTATGTAAAATGACGAAGATGCTATTGTGGGTAACTCATATTCGTGGGTTTTGGTTTATCATAATTTTGGGTGATTCCATATTACGTAGAAAACTGAGAAAACCCAAATGAATTAGGAGGAATCCAAATAACAAGTGGGAGCGATGCGACGGGACGTGTCAATAAGGCGTTAAAAGAAATCAACGATTGAGAAGGCCATAATAGTTGGGAAATGTTTCATTACATATTTTTTTCCCGCTTTATATGTCCTGATTGTTCTTGTGTGTTTTCGTTTTATGTTATTATCCATGATCGAAAACAAATAGTTTTATGGGTACAAATAACTAAAGTTAGAAATGACTAAAGTTAAGACGTTGCATGTTAAAATCGTAAAAACCCTGAATTTAATAATCTAAGTGGGAGCGGGTTGGTATGTATCCCCATGGCCTCCATTAAGAATTCATATGTGATGTGAACAGACTTCCGCATTGGTATTAGGGCCTTCCTTCATATCGGATGAGTCTTTGTTCATAAGATCACTATATTGAATTTCTAAAAGGATGACTATAGTGCGTTTAATTGGAGAACTGAAACACCTCTCTCTATCTGAGGCGTATACGTATCCTAAGTAACAATCCAAAGGCTCGAATTAGAGGTTAACAATCTAAAGCAACTAGTTATGATTTAAACACTTCATTGGAGGCTTTGTTGTGGATTCTTTTATAACAAACATATGAGGGTACAGGGTTTAAAAGTCCCTCACTTCCTCTTTACAGGCTACTGTTATTTATTTATTTTTTTTCCATGAAGGTACAGAGCTTAAAAGTCTCTTACTTCTCCATTTTTCAATTTTTTTGCATTAAAGAAAACACACATAATATATACAACACACTAAGAATCCATATAACATACGTTAGCCATTTTAGTGTTCAAACCACAACTAAGCAACTTCAGTGGGTTTCATAAATGTATAAGCAAGAAAAGAAAGGTTTTAGGGGCTGAATATAGGTGTTAGAGAACAAAGAATGGTCAAGGCTCAAAGGGGTTAATCAAAAATGAAATTGATGTTTAGGTGTGGAAAACAAAGAAAGGATAACACAAGGGGTTTCACTAAATACCTTTGTCATCTCAATGTGCCACAAACTCAAGTAGTAATGACATGCATGCACAAGCCAAGTCTCAGATCCTTTTCATCCACAAGACAATCACACAACAAAGAAAATGAGCAAAAAATCAAAAGATGCGCATTAGGCTCAAATTCATGGTCAAAGCAGTCGTGCTCTTGTTGTGTCCCACTTGTAAAAAGAGATGCAAGAAAATTATGCTGCCACACAGAGGAGATTAACTAAACCAGGACAAGTGTGATTAAATCTAGAGTGCTCAAAATGGATAAAAACTCATACCACATAACACCAAATGCCAAGTGAGATCCAAGTCAATCATGCCAAAGTATCACAAAAATAATGCTCAAGACACATTGTTGGAAAAATTTTTGCAAAAAGAGCTGTTTTGACATTTGAACCAATCATCCACAATTTGAATATAAGACATTCAAAGGATTGCTTGAGTACTAAACTCCCCCCCCCCCCCCCCCCCACACACACACACACTAAATTGTACATTATCCTCAATGTACTTACAATCACCAAACTAGTGGGGTAAAGAGAGCAAGACATTAAGTGTGAGTTAGGAAATGAAAAGTGGCATAAACAAAGCTTGGGTATATACTGAAAGATTATCTGCCCGGGCCTTGCCAGAGACTCACTTTCATGCTGCGCATTCCAGAATAGGAATCTCTGGCCAGGCCTAGACGCTAGCACAATCGCTATTCCAACCCTTGCTTGAAATAACATTGTGCAGGATCATGGTTTGTACTTATTCGATTTATCACGCAACAAATAAATTCTTAATTAAAAGTGGAAGAAAAAGAATTACCTATTGAAGCGTTCACTCAGGTGATTCTCTGGTATGCCTCAAGACTTTGTTCGTATGTTGTGTGGGTAACAATCTAACAAACAATTGATCAGCTAATCACCACAATCCACTTGCTGAAAAAATTCCAGCACCACCATACCTAGCACATATAATCCACTCGCCGCCCGGAGAGACAGAAAGCTACGCGCCAAAATTGGATAAAATTTTGGCAGCCTTTAAGCTTTGTGAAATCTGAAATTTTGGGAGAAAACATTTCTCTCTAGTTTTCTTGTCTTGAAAACTTATGAATTGTATATCTTGAATAGTTAATCCCTTGTCTCTATATAGAGTTACAAGAGAGACCCCAAGTTGGTTTAGGATTCGCCTTCCTACTGGGTTTCTATTTCCTTCAATCCTGTTCTTGGACTGATACACATCCAACTGATACATGGATCCACTTATCCCAAATCCAGTTCCTGGTATGATTCACAACCAACTGATACATGGATCCATTTATCCCCAATCCAGCTCTTAGTATGATTCACAACACAATGATTAATTAATTACTTAATTAATTAAATCTACCTTTGTCAATAACCCAATACATAATTAATTGTACCACTAACGGATTAATTATGGCACAACCATCCTACACCAGAATTGGTTCCGGAACAACTTAATTAATTTATTCATAATCTCCCCACATCAAAGATTTAGTACTCGTTAATTTATTAATTTACTGATAAATTAATTAATTAACTTCTTTAATTCCGAGACTAGTACCACTTGACCTTTTTACTATACCGGACATAAGTCCACCGGTCGGGTTTAGTAAAATAAACATAATGAACTCATCTTGGGAGCACAATCACCCCGGACGCACCGGTACCTGGTTTTCTTTCGACAAGCAGTAGCACACCAAGTAACTAAACACGTGCACCCAACCTACCGAGACTATTGGCCATAATTGACCTCACTCATTGGCACATCAAAGTGCACTATGTCTAATCCTCATGCCCGCTCGAGTCTAGGGAATAAGAGATAGAATACTAAGAACGATTTGTCCATTAAATCAGTACAAGACAAATCATTCTAAATGGTCAAGTTCAATATGCCCCTGGCATATCTATTGATTCAATTAGTTTAGACAAACCAATTATCCGAATCACATAATAACCTAAATCGATAGTTTGTCCAATGCTATCTCGGTTACGAACCTCATTTATATATTATGTCTTTTAACCAATGATGAGATCTACCGTGTCACACAAGACACCTCATCATCTAACTACATAATATAAATGGACAAATAATGCACAACAAAATATAACCAAAATATTAATCGATATATTAACTTGAAAATTGTACAATACAAAAATAACTTATGTATTCAACTCCAACAATCTCCCACTAATACTTAAGCTGTGCTTTAAGTAAACATCTACATTTAACTTCTATACACTCTGCTACTATATATCTAGAAAAACTGTCATGGCTCTCCAAAGTATCTGGTCCTCATGCCCTCCACGTGAGCCTCAAAGACTTTTGAAGTCAATGTCTTCGTGAATGGATCTGCAGGGTTATCCTTCGATGCTATCTTAGCCACGACCACGTCTTCCCTCTTTACGATGTCTCGTATTAGGTGGTATTTGCGCGGTATATGTTTACTCACCTTGTGAGCTTGTGGTTCCTTCGAGTTCGCTATTGCACCATTGTTATCAGAATACACTGTGATAGACTTCTCCAAACCAGGAATCACATCTAAGTCCACTAGGAAGTTCTTCAGCCATACTGCTTCTTTCGCTGCCTCTGATGTGGTAATGTATTCAGCCTCCATGGTAGAGTCTGCCAGCATTTCTGCTTGACACTCTGCCAAACTATGGCTCCACCTCTCAGAGTAAACACATACCCTGAGGTAGACTTGCTCTTGTCCCTATCGCCTTGGAAATCTGAATCTGTGTACCCTCCGGGTACCAGCTCAGGCACCTGATAGACCAACACTTGGTCTCTCGTTCTGCTCAAATACTTAAGAATGCATTTTACTGCTTCCCAATGAGCTTTCCCAGGGTTACTCTGATATCTGCTTACAATGCCTACGACATAACAGACAGGCCACGTACATAACATGACATACATGAGACTTCCTACTTCCAAAACATAAGGAACTATCTTCATGGCCTCTATCTACTCAACAGTCTTGGGAAACTGTTCTTTAGATAGATGCACTCCGTGTTGGTGTTGGAGTTGAATATATAAGCTATGCTTGTGTTGTACTTTTTCCCAATTAATATATCAATTTATGTTTTGGTTAAATTTAGTTGTGCATTATTTGTCCACTTATATTATGTAGTTAGATGATGAGGTGTCTTGTGTGACACAGTAGATCTCATCATTGGTTAAAAGACACAATATATAACAGAGGTTCGTAACCAAGACAGCTTTGGACAAACTGTCGGTTTAGTTTATTATGTGATTCGGATAATTAGTTTGTCTAGACTGATTAAATCATATAGATATGTCCGGGGCGTATTGAACTTGACCATTAGGAATGTTTAGTCTTGTACTGATTTAATAGACAAATCGTTCTTGGTATTCTATCTCTTAATCCCGACTCGAGCTGGCATGAGGATTAGACATAGTGTACTTTGATCTGCCAATGGGTGAGGTCAATTGTGGCCAATAGTCTCGGTAGGTTGGGTGTGTGTGTTCAGTTGCTTGGTGTGCTTCTGCTTGTCAAAAGGAAACCATGTACCGGTGCGTCCGGGGTGATGGTGCTCCCGAGATGAGCTCGTAATGTTTATTATACTAAACCCAACCGGTGGACTTATGTCTGGTATAGTAAAAAGGTCGAGTGGTACTAGTCTCAGAATTAAAGAAGTTAATTAATTAATTTATCAGTACATTAATATATTAACGAGCACTATACCTTTCATATGGGGAGATTATGAATATAAATTAATTAAGTTGTTCCGGAAGCAATTCTGGTGTAGGATGGTAGTGCCAAAATTAGTCCGTTAGTGGTACGATTAATTTTGTAATGGGTTAATTGAATAGGTAGAATTAATTAATTGATTAATAATTCCTAAGGGTTAATTGAGTAATTAACAAAGTGGAATTATTTAATTAATTAATTAAATCTTAAGTTTCAATTAGAATTAGAAAATCCTAGAGATTAGGAAATCTAGTAGGATTTGTTTTATCCTATCAGATTGGTTACCTAATTGGATTTGAAAACTAATTAATTACCTAAATCCATTAGGAAGGCCAATCCTAAACCAACTTGGGGTCTCTCTTGTAACTCTATATATAGACAAGGGATTAGCTATTCCACAATATACAATTCATAATTTTTCAAGACAAGAAAACTTAGAGATAGAAAATCCTAGAGAGAGAAAATTTCTCTCTCTTAGAATCGGATTTCTAGAGCTTATTGGGGTCAAAATTTTCTTTTGAATTTTGGCAACAACGTGTAGCTTTCTCTCTCTCTGGGCGGTGTATTAATTGTACGTCCCAGGTGCAGCAGTGCTGGAATTTTTTGGCAGGTGGATTGTGGTGATTAGCTGATCAAGTTGCTAGTTAGATTGCTGGCCACACAGCATACAAGCAAATTCTTGAGGCATACAAGAGAATCACCTGGGTATACGCTTCAATAGGTAATTCTTATGTTTCCGCTTAATTAAGAATTTTTGTTGCGTGGTAAATCGAATAAGTGTAAACCTAGATCCTGCGCAATGTTATTTCAAAAGGGTTGGAATAGCAATTGTGCTAGCATCTAAGCCTGGCCAGAGATTCCGATTTTGGAATGCGTAGCACAAAAGTGAGTTTCTGGCTAGGCCCGGGTAGATAATCTTTCAGTCGGAAAGGTAAAAAACCTTTCTCGGAGTTCTGCATGTTAAAATGGGCCAGAATCGTATCTATGTATGAAGTTTGGGAGAGCGTTAACGAACATTTCCTACGATCTCGAATTATCCTGATCCCAAGGATATGTCCCGCTTCCCCTAAGTCCTTTATATCAAACTGCTTGGACAACCATGCTTTTACGTCTGATAACACTTTCTTGTTGTTGCCAATCAATAGAATGTCATCTACGTAAAGCACAAGAAACACCACTGAGTTTCCTTCACGTCTGCGGTACACATATTTGCTTATCCGGACCTGAGTAAATCAGTATGACTAGATTACATCATCAAACTAGATGTTCTAAGATCTGGATGCCTGCTTAAGTCCCTAAATGGACCTCTTGAGCCTGCAAACCTTATACTCTTGGCCTTTTTCAATGAATCCCTCTGGCTGCTGTATGAAGATGTTTCCTCAAAACTTTCGTTTAGAAAAGCTGTCTTGACATCCATCTGCCATATCTCATAATCTAAATGAGTAGCTATGGCCAAGAGAATCTGGATCGACTTAAGCATGGCTACAGGGTAGAAGGATTCCTCATAATCAATTCCCTCTTTCTAAGTATACCCCTTCATCACCAGCCTAGCTTTAAAGGTTTCCAGCTTTCTGTAAGGTCATCTCTTGCGTTATAGACCCACTTACATCCAATGGGTTTAAAACCACTAGGTAGGTCCACAAGCTCCCAGACTTGATTGTGGTCCATTGACCCCATCTCGAATATCATTTCCTTATGCCAAGACTCTGTATCTTTATGTCAGAGAGCCTCATTGTAGTTAACCGGGTCAGGCTTAGACACGCCTGGGACTAGGTCTGAGGCCCCTTCCCCACCAATAAACCTGTCGGGCTGTCTTACAACCCTCTCACTACGACGAGGGACCACCTGTGTAGGTGCATCATCTGTGATATCTCGTGCAGTGTGTGGTGTATCTACTTGTGCTGGAGTATCATGATTATTAGTTTGTCTCCTAAGCTCTTTTAGTACTATCTTACTCTTGGGCTTGTGATCTAGAATATAGTCTTTCTCTAAAAATCTAACGTTGGTACTAACCACAACCTTCTGATCTTTAGGACTATAAAACAGACCATATTTCGTTCCTCTAGGATATCCTACAAACATCATTAATTCTGTTCTTGCATCTAACTTAGCCGCATCTGCCTTAAGCACATGTGTTGGCAAACCCCAAACTCTGAGATGTCTTAGACTGGGCGCGCCCGTTCCTCAACTCTACTGGGGTTAAAGGCACGGTTTTAGATGGTACAAGATTAAGAATATACATCGCTGTTTCTAAGGCATATCCCCTGAACAAACTCGGAAAATCACTATAGCTCATCATCGACCTAACCATTTCCATGAGAGTTCGATTCCTTCTTTCTGCTACACCGTTCTGCTGTGGCGTGCCAGGTGCAGACAACTGAGACTGAATTCTGACCTCACTGAGGTATTCTCAAAATTCGTAGGACAGGTACTCCCCACCACGATCTGATCACAGTATCTTGATACTCTTACCATGATACTTCTCCACATCGGCCTGAAACTCTTTGAACTAGCCAAAGCACTCGGACTTATGGCGCATTAGGTAAATCTACTCGTACCTTGAGTAGTCATCCATGAACGTCACGAAATACTCAAACCCACCTCGTGCTTGGACCGAAATTGGTCCACTCAAGTCATATTGAATCAATTCCAGTACTTCATTGGCTCTATAACCTTTTGTCTTAAAAAGTCTCTTGGTCATCTTACCCTCCAAGCAAGATTCGCAGGTTGAATAACTATTAATCTCTAATGAACCTAAAGGTCCATCATTGACCAACCTCTGAATCCTTCTAAGGTTTATATGACCTAGCCTGAGATGCCAAAGATAGGTTTGATTCAATTCAGAAGGTTGTTTCCTCTTATTAATGTTAGATAAAGAGCTATTTGTTTCTATGTTTTGCACAACAGAGAGTTAAAATTCACCACAAACAAATTATCTATCAATGAACCAGAACAAATAAGTTTGTCATTTCTTCTAATAATAAAAGAATCATCAGAAAAATAAACTTATAACCGTTCTTTAAGAATTTAGAAACCGAAATAAGGTTTTTCTAAAACTCAGTACATAAAGACAATTAACTACCTCTAAACTAGAATTCTCAAAATTCATAGTACCCACTGCTTCCACTGACACGCTTGTAGTGTCGTCCAAGTAGATATCCAGCTCGTCTTCTCTAAGCTTTCGGGTCACTTGGAACCCTTGTAAAGAATTACAAACATGTTCAGTGGCACCTGAATCCACACACCAAGTATCTGTGGGAATCGCCGCTAAACATGTTTTAGTAATTAAGGCAGAAACTATCGTACCTATAAGCTTTGGACAATTTGATTTCCAATGTCCCGTCTAATTGTACTTGAAGCACTTGTCTTTTGACTTCTTCTTTGCAATATCTGGCTTAGGAGCAATTCACGCCTTTTGAGCTATTCCCTCGAGCTTTCTCTTCTTCTTTCCAGCCTCAGGCTCAGAAGAAGATTCTAAAGCTTTGACTGCGACTAAAGCTCGCTTCTTCTCTTGAAGAAGACTTTTAGCTACCACCAACTCTACTAAGACCTCAGATGAAGTACACAACATCTTACTTATGTAGTAGTTTAACTGAAAGTGCTCATAGCTTTGAGGCAAGCTCCGGAGGACAATATCAACCTTGGTTTCACCATCAATTTTGCCTCTCACTACCTCAACCTCGTTGATATTACTAATCATGTCAATAACATGATCTCTCATATGAGTGCTCTCAGCCGTCAAGACTGTTGGATTATGTTTAGGTGTTTAATCTAATTAAATAGCAAATTCCTAAACTATAAGGATTGGGTCTTACCCTTGAAGCGTAATCGGTTGTGCACGTTGCCTGGCTCCTCTGAGAAGATGGCGTTTTGTCTCCAAAATTACGATTAAACCAAAACCCGCGAATTTAATTAAGTTTGAGGATTTTTACCGTTTAACACGCAATATCTTAACTATGGATATTCCACCCATAAAACCGTTGGAGTTTTAATATGCGAATAATCTACCTTAGTTAATTGCACATTACCTTTTTTTAAAAAAAATTGGTTTGGATTTCGTTCATGCAAAATAAAACGAAAATCACACAATCAACGAAAAGACATAAATACGGGAAATTAAACAAATAAAATTTCTCGACTATTATGGCCTTCTCTATCGTTGATTCCTTGACGCCTCGGTGACACGTCCCGTCATGTCGCTTCCACTCGTTATTTGGATTTCTCTCGATTCGCCCGGGTTTTCTCGATTTACTACGTAATTAGGAATCACCCAAAACTACGATAAACCAAAACCCGTGAATATAAGTTACCCAAAATAACGTCTTCGTCATAGTACATAAATTCCTATATACAAAGGCGTTTTTCTAGGAATTTAACGACGACATGATTAGATCAAATCCTACTACAAGATTTTTCTAATCCTACACGGCTTCCAGCTCGTGGTTATTACTATTACAGAAATTTCCATTCAAAAAATAAAACGAGCTCGGACATGTCCCGGGGTTTATGAATGAAAATTAAATTTCTACCATAATAGCCGGGAAATCAATAACCACCTGTTTATGCATTTCGACAAAAATAATAATGCCAAAATAAAGCCGTGTAATAAATCAAACAAGTATAAGACCGAAACCAATGCTCTGATACCAATTTGAAGGAAAACTGAACAAACCCGGGCTAAATCGAAAACCTCACTTTCGTGCAATGCATTCCAGAATCGGAAGCTTTCGACCAAGCTCAGGATCAAATTAGTTTACCCATGAACGGATCTAGGCTTATACTTATTTAATTTATTAATCGGGACACAAAAGATTCGATCCTTAATTAAAGCGGAATTTAAAGATTATACCTTTTGAAGCGAAGTCCCTTGCTTAAAGAAAAACCAATTCTTTCTTGCGATTTCAATAAGAAATCCAATCGATTACTCCAAGAACACTTCGAATATTGCGTGGGCAATAATCTATCGAAGTTTACTCGCTTAGCCCACGAAAACCCACCAGGAAATCTCTCAAATTGAACTAAAAATTTTCCTAAAATCTGATCACCCTAGCCGCTGTCCTGCTCACGCCAGTCTGCTGCCGGGTAAATATATCCACCGCTGAACTGAACTAGCAGCAGCCCGCCTGAACTTAGCCACCACCCAGCCGTGATCTGGACAACCTTCACCACGGATCACCAACAGAGATCGACGTGATGAAGGTCGAATCAACGCGCGGGCAGCGAACCAAGCAAACTGGCGCTGAATAAAACTGGACCACAAGTCCGGCGAAAACCCTGAAAACAGCGGCGAAGAAAACCAGCAGCAGCGGCAATATATTAACCCACAAATGAAGAAGGTGTGATCTTTTGGTCGAGTTCAATCTAATGAGCAAGAAAACTGATTCGTTTTTGAGAAAGAATTCTTGAAGAAAATTCTCTCTCTAGAATCTTCTTACTCAAGAAAGGGGCAAGACTTGTCTTGCAGGATTTCCTTAGGGTTTTCTTGGGCATCAAGTCTTCTATTTATAGGAGCTCGATTGGAGACCTAATGGGCTCTCGAGTTAGGCCTTAAAATTTGACTTTCGTTGACCGCTAAGTCTTCCCGACTAATCAACTCCAATCGACCCATTTAAATTAATTTAATTTAACCCACTTTGTTAATTTAATTTAATCGAACCCTTAGAATTAATTAATTCAAAATAGAATTAATTTCTAAATTCACTTTGTCGATTAAATATTAATTAAACCTTTTGGATTAATTAATTTACCTTGTCGATTAGTCAAATGCATAATCGGTCGTGCCACTATCGGACCAATTATGGAACTACCGCTCGAAAACGACTTTACATCGCGCCATTATATTTTATTCTATCTCCCCACATTAAAGATCTAGCGCTCGTCGATTTATCAATTTACTGACAAATTAATTCACCGACTTCTTGGTTTTCGAGATTAGTACCACTCGTCCTTTTATTATACCGAACATAAAGTTCACCGGCCGGGTTTAGTATAATAACCTTACGAGCTCATCTCGGGAGCACCATCAACCCGACGAACCGGTACATGGATTCTTCCGACTAGCAACGGCACGTAAGAAGCTAAACACCGCATACCCAACTTACCGAGGTATTGGCCTCAATTGACCTCACTCTTTGGCAAATCAAAGCACACGATATCCAACCCTCACGCCCGTCCCAATCTCGGGATTGAGAGACGGAATACTAGGACCGAATTGACTACGCCGATCAGTATAATTCAATTTTATCCAAACTGGTTGTGCTCAATATGCCCCGGGCATATCTGTGTGATTTTAACTAGTTTAGATAAACCAATTTCCAAACCACACAATAACCTATACCGATAGTATGTTCAGACTATCTCGGTTACGAGCATACTTTTTATATATCAATACTTTAACCAATAACGGTATCTACTGTGTCTGTCCACACCCCGTTATCTAGTTCTATGATATAAAGGAACAAATTTATACTGAAACAAAATGATATGTCATCTGTGGATATTAGTTTTTGATACAAGCCATAGCTTTTCTATATTCAAAACTAACAATCTCCCACTAATACTCAAAGCTATGCTAAGAAGTACAAAAACTGTCCAACCCGCTATTACACTGCTGTCATAATGAAATCTCCAGAACACCTTTAAGCTCACTCACATGGCTCTCTCAAGAATCTGACTCCCATGCCCTCCACATGCCTCTCAAAGACCTTTGGGGTCAATGGCTTGGTGAAAGGATCTGCAAGGTTGTCCTCTGAAGCTATCTTGGCCACGATCATGTCTCCCCTCTTTACGATATCTCGTATCAGGTGGTACTTGCACTCTATGTGTTTACTCGCCTTATGCGCTCGTGGTTCCCTCCAGTTAGCAACTGCACCATTGTTATCACAATAAACTGTGATAGACCTAGGCAACTCAGGAACCACATCTAAGTCCATCAGGAAGCTCCTGAGCTATACAGCCTCTTTCACTGCCTCTGAAGCGGCAACGTACTCGGCCTCCATGGTAGAGTCCGCCACGCATTTCTGCTTGACACTCTTCCATACTATGGCTCCACCTCCTAGATTAAACACAAACCCAGAGGTAAACTTGCTCTTGTCCAAATCTCCTTGAAAGTCCGAATCTGTGTAACCCAATGGTACAAGCTCCTGCGCTCTATAAACTAGGACATAATCTCTCGTCCTGCGCAAGTACTTGAGAATGCATTTTACTGCCTCCCAGTGAGCCTTCCCAGGGTTACTCTGATATCTGCTAACCATGCCAACGGCAAAGCAAATATCAGGCCTCGTGCACAACATAGCATACATGAGGCTACCCACTGCAGAAGCATAGGGTACCGTCTTCATGGCATCTATCTCCTCAGCAGTCTTAGGACACTGCTCCTTAGACAAATGCACTCCATGCTTGAAAGATAGTGAACCCTTCTTGGAGTTCTGCATGTTAAAACGGGCCAGAATCGTGTCTGTGTAGGATGCCTGAGAGAGAGTCAGAGAACGTCTCTTACGATCTCGAATAATCTTAATCCCAAGGATATGTCCAGTCTCTCCCAAATCCTTCATATCGAATTGCCTGGACAACCATGCCTTTACGTCTGACAACACCTTCTTACTGTTGCCAATAAGAAGAATGTCATCTACATAAAGTACGAGGAACACCACCATATCACCATCACGCCTGCGATAAACACACTGCTCATCCGGAGACTAAGTGAATCCAAAGGACTGAATAACCTCGTCAAAACGGATGTTCCAAGATCTGGATGCTTGCTTAAGTCCATAAATGGACCTCCTAAACCTGCATACCTTGTGCTCTTGGCCCTTAACAATGAAGCCCTCTGGTTGCTGCATAAAGATGGTCTCCTCAAGACTTCCATTAAGGAAAGCTGTCTTGACGTCCATCTGCCAAATCTCATAATCCATATGAGCAGCTATGGCCAAGAGAATCCGGATTGACTTAAGTATAGCTACCGGGGAAAAGGTCTCCTCATAATCGATCCCTTCTTTCTGAGTATACCCCTTCGCCACAAGCCTAGCCTTGAAGGTCTCAACCCTCCCGTCAGATCCTCTCTTTCACTTGTAAACCCATTTGCACCCAATAGGCCTAAACCCATCAGGAAGGTCTATCAGCTCCCAGACTTGATTTGAGTCCATAGAACCCATCTTAGCAATCATCGTTCTTTGCCAAGAATCTGCATCTTTATCCTGGAGAGCCTCATTGTAGTTAACTGGGTCTGGTTTATGAGTACCAGGGATAAAGTCCGAAGACTCACCCAAACCCATGTACCTCTCGGGCTGTCTCACAACCCTCCCACTACGACGAGGCGCAGCCTGTGCAAGAGCATCATCTGTGATAGTGTGTGCAGTCTCTTGTGGTGTGTCTTCTTGTACGTGTGCATCTGGAATAGTGGATTGACTTCTAAGCTCTTCCAATACTACCTTGCTGCTTGACTTGTGATCTAAAATATAGTCCTCCTCAAGAAATCTGGCAGTGGTGCTGACCACCACCTTCTGATCCTGAGGACTATAAAATAAACCACCTCTCGTTCCTTTGGGGTAGCCTATAAACAGCATAACCTTGGATCTCGCCTCTAACTTGCCTGCATCTGCCTCGAGCACATGTGCTGGACAACCCCAAATCCTGAGATATCTCAGACTAGGCTTTCGCCCACTCCACAACTCTACTGGGGTTGTAGGCACAGACTTAGATGGCACAAGGTTGAGGATAAAACATGCTGTATCCAAGGCATATCCCCAAAACGAGATAGGCAACTCACTGTAACTCATCATCGATCTAACCATCTCCATAAGAGTCATGTTCCTCCTCTCTACTACACCATTCTGCTGGGGTGTGCCAGGTGCAGACAACTGGGTCTGAATACCCTCCTCTGACAAATAGATCCTAAATTCACTAGAGAGGTATTCGCCACCGCGATCAGACCGCAGTGACTTGATACTCTTACCCAGATGGTTCTCCACCTCTGCCTTGAATTCTCTGAACTTGCCAAAGCATTCAGACTTGTAGCGCATCAGGTATATGTATCCATATCTAGAGTAATCATCCGTGAAAGTCACGAAATACTCATAACCACCTCTAGCCTGAACTGACATAGGCCCACACACGTCAGAATGAATCAGCTCTAAAACCTCCTTGGCCCTATACCCTTCGCCTTAAAAGGCCTCTTGGTCATTTTACCCTCCAAGCAGGACTCACAGGTCGAATAGCTGTCAATATCTAGTTAGTCCAAAGACCCACTCTTGACCAACCTTTGAATCCTACTAAGGTTGATATGACCTAGTCTCAGGTGCCAAAGATAAGTCTGATTCAAAGGGGAAGACTCTTTTCTTTTATTATGATTCGGTGATGAGTTACTAGTTTCTGTGTTTTGCATAACTGGGGAGTAAGTCTTAATTAAAAACAAATTGTCAACCAATGTACCAGAACATATAAGTTTCTGGCATTTTCTAATAAAACTGAACCATCAGAAAATACACACTTATAACCATCCAAAACAAGTCTTGAAACCGAAAGCAAGTTCTTTCAAAAACTAGGTACATAAAGACAATCCTTTAAATATAAAATAGAGTCTGAAAAATAAAGACTAATAACTCCCACTGCAGCCACAGAAACTCTGGTAGTATCCCCAAGGTAGACCTGCAACTCTCCCTCTCTAAGCAGCCGGGTCACTTGGAACCCCTGCAAAGATTTACAAACATGATCAGTGGCTCCTGAATCCATACACCAAGTATCTGTGGGAATCGCCGCTAAACACGTCTCAATGACTAGGGAAAATTTACACGTACCTCGAGGCTTTGGGCAGTCCTTCTTTCAATGTCCCACTTTGCCACATCTGAAGCATTTGCCTCTCTGCTTCTGCTTCTTGGCAATGTCCGCCTTGGGTCCATTACAGGCTCCTGCTTTCTGGCCTCTGTTCCTCTTTTACTTCCTGGCTTTGGGCCCAGCAGAGGAACCTGAGGGACCAACAGTAGCCAAGGCTTGCTTCTTCTCTGCGAAGAGGCTCTCAGCAGACACCAATGCAGTCATGAGCTCAGAAAGTGAATATGAGAGATTCCCCATATTATAGTTCAATCGAAACTGCTCAAAACTGGGAGGCAAGCTCTGGAGGATGATATCGACCTGGGTATCCCCATCAATCTCACCTCCCAATACCTCAATCTCATTGATGCAACCAATCATGTCCAGTACGTGATCCCTTACTGAAGTGCCCTCAGCCAATTTGAATATGCATAAGGATATTACTATCATGAAATTAACTCATTTGATAAACAATCAATCAAGTGACAAATATCTTATTTACATAAATACCCTCAAAGTATATTTATATAAATAGCCCTCATTAGGGCACATTCACCAACAATCTCCCACTTGCCCGATGAAGGGCTATGTCCTAAACTGTTTAAGACCAAGCTCTATTACATGTCTATCAAACTTTGACTTGTTGGAGTAGAATACATAAGCTATGCTTGTATTGTACAGTTTCCCAGTTTAATATATCGATTTGTGTTTCAGTCATATCTGGTTGTGCATTAATCGTCCATTTATATTATGTAAGTAGATGATGAGGTGTCTGGTGCGACACAGTAGATCTCATCATTGGTTGAAAGACATAATATATAAATGAGGTTCGTAACCGAGACAGTTTTGGACAAACTGTCGGTTTAGGTTATTATGTGATTCAGATAATTAGTTTGTCTAAACTAATTGAATCATATAGATATGCCCGGGGCATATTGAACTTGACTCTTAGGAATGATTTGTCTTGTACTGATTTAATAGACAAATCGATCCTTGTATTCTATCTCTAAATCCCTAGACTCGAGCGGGCATGAGGATTAGACATAGTGTACTTTGATCTGCCAAAGGGTGAGGTCAATTGTGGCCAATAATCTCGGTAGGTTGGGTGCTCGTGTTTAGTTACTTGGTGTGCTGCTGCTTGTCGAAAGGAAACCATGTACCGGTGCGTCCGGGGTGATGGTGCTCCCGAGATGAGCTCGAAATGTTTATTATACTAAACCCGGCCGGTGGACTTATGTCCGGTATAGTAAAAAGGTCGAGTGGTACTAGTCTCGGAATATTAAGAAGTTGATGAATTAATTTATCAGTAAATTAATGAATTAACGAGCACTATATCTTTGATGTGGGGAGATTATGAATATAATTTAATTAAGTTGTTCCGGAAGCAATTCTGGTGTAGGGTGATAGTGCCATAATTAATCCGTTAGTGGTACGATTAATTATGTACTGGGTTATTGACAAAGGTAGATTTAATTAATTGAGAAATTTATTAATCCTTGTGTCAGTTGGTTGTGAATCATCCCAGGAACTGGATTGGGATAAGTGAATCCCTGTGTCAGTTGGGAGTGATTCATCCCAGGAACTGGATTGGGATAAGTGAATCCCTGTGACAGTTGGGAGTGTATCAGTCCAGGAATAGGATTGAAGGAAACAGAATCTGTATCAGTCCAGAAACAGGATTGAAGGAAAAGAGAAACCCAGTAGGAAGACCAATCCTAAACCAACTTGGAGTCTCTCTTGTAACTCTATAAATAGACAAGGGATCAGTCATTCAGATTAACACAATAACATAATTAATCCACAGGATTTCTAGAGAGAGAAAATTCTAGAGAGAGAAAACGTTTCTCTCTCCAAGTCGAATTTTCAAGAAAGTGTGCAGCTGGTTTTTGGGTTTCTAGTGGCTGAAATTTTGGCCTTGGATTATACCAGCTGCGCGTAGCTTTTTCTCTCTGCGGGCGGTGCGTTTATAGTACGTGCCAGGTGCTGCGGGGCTAGAGTTTTCTAGCAGGTGGATTGTGGTGAGTAGCTGATCAATTGACTTCTAGTTCGTTGCCCACACAACGTGAAGTCATAGTCTTGAGGCATACAAGAGATTCACCAGGTGCACGCTTCAAAGGTATTATTCTATAGTTCCGCTTTTATTAGAATTTTTTGTTGCGTGGTAAATCGAGCAAGTGCAAACCCAGATCCTACCCAAAATCTTTCAATTGGTATCAAAGCCTGGTTTAGGGGGTTCTGTGCTTGTTCGATTTATTACATGGTTTTATTTGCAGGTGGTTTAGAATCCCGACTATTATGGTTACGTTTGTATGGGTTTTAATTAAACTCCGGGACATGTCCGGATTTAATTTTATTATGAATGTTTGTAATAGTATAACCACGTGCTGGAAGCCGTGTAGGATTAGATCAAATCTGTAGTAGGATTTTTTCTATGTAATTTCGATTATTTAATTTTCCTAGAATGCCTTGTAGTAGGAAAATTATTTTTTGTAATCGAAGGCGTTATGGTGGGCGACTTGGATTCGTGGGTTTTGGGTTATCATGAATTTGAAGAAACCCAGAAAAACCCAGAACGAATTACAAGAAGACCAAATAGCGTGGGAAAAAGCGAAGGAGGAGTTGGCGGCAGGAGGCGACGCCGGCAACGTTTGCCGGCAGCAAAATTGCCGACCGGCAGGCCAAAAAGGCAGCAGCAGCGCGACTGCTGCGCGCTGCTGCTAGGCGTGCAGGGCCGCGCGCGCACGGCCCGGGCGGGCCGGGCGCGCGCGGGCGCGCAGGCGGCCAGGCCCGCGCGCAGCGCCGCGCGCGCATGGCCCGGGCGGGCTGTGCGCGAGCGCGCGGGCGCTGGGCTGCGCGCGCTGGCCGCGCGCGCTGGACGCGCGCGCAGTGCCGCGCGCACGGCCCGTGCGGGCTGTGCGCGCGGGCAGCGCGGCCCTCGGGCCGTGCTGCGGCCCGGGCGGCCCGTTCGGGCTGTTCGGGCTGTTTTTGGCCCGTTTTTCCTCCAGTTTTCGTTTTTTGAAATTCAAGACTCTCTCCATCGAGTGACGTGATGGGACACGAGATCAAGGCAGAAGATGGAAGCAATTAAAACCATAATAGTCGGGGAATTTATTTTTTCGAATTTATTTCCCGTATTTATTGTTTTAATTTTTATGCTTTATTTTTATGCTGTATTTTAGATGCATGAATTAAAGCATGTATGGTTTTATGGTTGCATATAACTTAGGTTAGTTAATTGCATGTTAAAACCGGAAAAACCCTCATTTTGGAAATCTAAGTGGGAGCGGGTTGTGTTATATCCCCATAGCCACCATTACGGGTTCATATGCGATGTGGGTGGGCTTGCGCGTTGGAATTAGGGCCTTCCTCCATTCGGATGAGTCCAGCCCCGAGATCGCTAGACTATGAGCTTCTGAGTAAGATGACTAGAGCGAGTTTAACTAGGAGAAATGCGACACCCTCGCCATCTGAGGCGCACTATCCTGAGGTAACAAACTCAGAAGTCACGTAATGGCATACACTTAGTGTACGATCTGTAGTATTCCTCCCGCGAGGTTACGCTGCTTACTTGTACGGCTGAAAGCACCGACTATTAGCTACATTGATCAAAAGATCGTTGGTCAGATAGTGTAGTTAATGAACTTGATTCTTCTCAAACGAATGTGGGTTAGCGTAAATGTCCACACTGCGTGGCTTGCGAGAATCCCGGTGGATGAGATGTTGGTGGATTAATATTATTGTTTTGAGGGAAATCAATAATTAATTGAATTTTCATGTTTTCGAAAATTCTAGCATATATGACTGAAACACTGTTTGTTTAACTTTCCAGTTTAAATCGATATGACATTCAATCCTTTAGCTGCTATTTTGAAAAACAACAATTTAACTGGAACGAATAATGTCGATGGAAGTCGTAACTTGGACATTGTCCTTAGGGCTGAGAGCGCTCCTGTGAGAGATTGTGTCATTGACATGATTAGTAACATCAACAAGGTTGAGGTAGGAGGAGGCGAAATCGTTGGTGAAACCAAAGCCGATATTGTCCTCCAGAGCTTGCCTCAAAGCTATGAGCGGATTCGGTTGAACTACAACATAAGTAAGATGTTGTGGAGTTCATCCGAACTCTTGGCAGAGTTGATGGCGGCTCAAAGCTATGAGCGGATTCGGTTGAACTACAACATAAGTAAGATGTTGTGGAGTTCATCCGAGCTCTTGGCAGAGTTGATGGCGGCTAAAAGTCTTCTTCAAGAGAAGAAGCGAGCTTTAGTCGCAGTCGAAGCTTTAGAATCTTCTTCTGAGCCTGAGGCTGGAAAGAAGAAGAGAAAGCTCGAGGGAGTAGCTAAAAAGGCACAAATTGTGCCTAAGCAAGATATTGCAAAGAAGAAGTCGAAAGACAAGTGCTTCAAGTGCAATAAGACGGGACGTAGGAAAGCGGATTGTCCAAAGCTTATAAGTACGATAAATTATGCCTTAATTACTGAGACATGTTTAGCGGCGATTCCCACAGATACTTGGTGTGTGGATTCAGGTGCCACTGACCATGTTTGTAATTCTTTGCAAGGGTTCCAAGTAACCCAGAAGCTTAGAGAAGGCGAATTGGATATCTACTTGGGCGACACTACAAGAGTGTCAGTAGAAGCAGTGGGAGTAGTTAAGTTGAATTTCGAAAATTCTAGCTTAGAGTTAGTTAATTGTCTTTATGTACCGAGTTTTAGAAAGAACTTGATTTCGGTTTCTAAACTCTTGAAGAACGGGTATAAGTTTATTTTTTCTGATGACTGTGTTGTTATTAGAAGAAATGGAAAACTTATTTGTTCTGGTTCATTGGCGGACAATATGTTTGTGGTTAACTCTAACTCCCCTGTTGCGCAAAACATAGAGATAGATAGCTCAGTATCTAACATTAATAAGAGGAAGAGACTTTCTGAAATGAATCAAACCTATCTTTGGCATCTAAGGCTAGGTCATATAAACCTTAGTAGGATTCAGAGGTTGGTCAATGATGGACTTTTGGGTTCATTAGATATTGACAGTTATGCAACCTGCGAATCTTGCTTGGAAGGTAAGATGACCAAGAGACCTTTTAAAGCAAAAGGCTATAGAGCTAGAAAAGTATTAGAGTTGATTCATTCTGACTTGTGTGGACCTATGACGGTCCAGGCACGAGGGGGATATGAGTATTTCGTGACATTCACGGATGACTACTCTAGGTACGGATACATTTACCTAATGTGCCACAAGTCTGAATGTTTTGACAAGTTCAAAGAGTTTCGGGCAGATGTGAAGAAGCATCATGGTAAGAGTATCAAGACACTGCGTTCAGATCGTGGTGGGGAGTACATGTCCCATGAATTTCGAGATTACCTCACTGAGGTAGGAATTCAGTCTCAGTTATCTGCACCTGGCACGCCACAGCAGAATGGTGTAGCAGAAAGGAGGAACCGAACTCTTATGGAAATGGTTAGGTCCATGATGAGCTATAGTGATTTTCCAAGTTCGTTCTGGGGATATGCCTTGGAAACGGCAATTTATATTCTTAATCTTGTACCATCTAAAATCGTGCCTTCAACCCCAGTAGAGTTGTGGAACGGGCGGAAGCCCAGTCTAAGACATCTCAGAATTTGGGGCTGCCCAGCACATGTGCTTAAGGCAGATACGGCTAAGTTAGATGCAAGAACAGAATTAATGCTGTTTGTAGGATATCCTAGGGGAACGAAAGGTGGTCTATTCTATAGTCCTAAAGATCAGAAGGTGGTGGTAAGTACCAACGCTAGATTTTTAGAAGATGACTATGTCTTAGATCACAAGCCCAAGAGTAAGATAGTACTAGAAGAGCTTAGACGACAAACTACTAATCCTGATGCACCAGCGCAAGTAGATACACCACACACTGCACATGAGATCACAGATGATGCGCCTACACAGGCGGTGCCTCGTCGTAGTGGGAGGGTTGTGAGACAGCCAGACAGGTTCATTGGCATGGGAGAGGCTTCAGACCTGGTCCCAGGTGTGCCTGAACCTGACCCAGTTAACTATAATGAGGCGCTTCGAGATAAAGATGCAAAATCTTGGCGTAAGGCAATGATATCCGAGATAGGGTCAATGGACCACAATCAAGTCTGGGAGCTTGTGGACCTGCCTGATGGGTTTAAGCCCGTTGGATGCAAGTGGGTCTACAAACGTAAGAGAGGACCTGACAGGAAGGTGGAAACCTTTAAAGCTAGGCTGGTAGCGAAGGGGTATACTCAGAAAGAGGGAATCGATTATGAGGAAACCTTCTCCCCGGTAGCCATGCTTAAGTCGATCCAGATTCTCTTGGCCATAGCTGCTCATATGGATTATGAGATTTGGCAGATGGATGTCAAGACAGCTTTCCTAAACGGAAGTCTTGAGGAAACCATCTTTATGCAGCAACCAGAGGGATTCATTGAAAAAGGCCAAGAGCATAAGGTTTGCAGGCTTAAGAGGTCTATTTATGGACTTAAGCAGGCATCCAGATCTTGGAACATCCGGTTTGATGAAGTAATCCAGTCCTTTGGATTTACTCAGTGTCCGGATGAGCAATGTGTATATCGCAGACGTGATGGAAACTCAGTGGTGTTTCTTGTGCTTTACGTAGATGACATTCTATTGATTGGGACCAACAAGAAAGTGTTATCGGACGTAAAGGCATAGATGTCCAAGCAATTTGATATGAAGGACTTAGGGGAAGCGGGACATATCCTTGGGATCAAGATTATTCGAGATCGTAGGAAATGTTCACTAACGCTCTCCCAAGCTTCATACATAGACACGATTCTGGCCCCTTTTAACATGCAGAACTCCAAGAAAGGTTTTCTACCTTTCAGGCATGGAGTGTTTCTATCTAAGAAACAGTCTCCTAAGACTGTTGAAGAGATAGAGACCATGAAGACAGTTCCATATGCTTCGGCAGTAGGAAGTCTCATGTATGCCATGTTGTGTACGAGGCCTGATATCTGTTATGTCGTTGGCATGGTGAGCAGATATCAGAGTAACCCCGGGAAAGCTCATTGGGAGGCAGTAAAATGCATTCTCAAGTATTTGCGCAGAACAAGGGACCAAGTTCTGGTCTATCAGGCGTCTGAGCTAGTACCCCGAGGTTACACAGATTCAGATTTCCAAAGCGACAGGGACAAGAGCAAGTCTACCTCAGGGTATGTGTTTACTCTAGGAGGTAGAGCCATAGTTTGGCGGAGTGTCAAGCAGAAATGCATGGCGGACTCTACCATGGAGGCTGAGTACGTTACCGCATCCGAGGCAGCGAAAGAAGCAGTATGGCTCAAGAACTTCCTAGTGGACTTAGATATGATTCCTGGTTTGCAGAAGTTTATCACGGTTTATTGTGATAACAACGGTGCAGTAGCAAACTTGAAGGAAACACGAGTCCACAAGGTGAGTAAACATATACAGCGCAAGTACCACCTGATACGAGACATCGTAAAGAGGGTAGATGTGGTCGTGGCTAAGAAGCATCAGAGGATAACCTTGCAGATCCATTCATGAAAACATTGACTTTAAAAGTCTTTGATGCTCACGTGAAGGGCATGGGGATCAGATGCTTAGGAGAGCCTTGACAGTTTTTCTAGATAGATAGCAGCAGATTAGGTAGGATTGTATGTAGTTGTATACTTAAAGCACAGCTTAAGTATTAGTGGGAGATTGTTGGAGTAGAATACATAAGCTATGCTTGTATTGTACAGTTTCCCAGTTTAATATATCGATTTGTGTTTCAGTCATATCTGGTTGTGCATTAATCGTCCATTTATATTATGTAAGTAGATGATGAGGTGTCTGGTGCGACACAGTAGATCTCATCATTGGTTGAAAGACATAATATATAAATGAGGTTCGTAACCGAGACAGTTTTGGACAAACTGTCGGTTTAGGTTATTATGTGATTCAGATAATTAGTTTGTCTAAACTAATTGAATCATATAGATATGCCCGGGGCATATTGAACTTGACTCTTAGGAATAATTTGTCTTGTACTGATTTAATAGAAAAATCGATCCTTGTATTCTATCTCTAAATCCCTAGACTCGAGCGGGCATGAGGATTAGACATAGTGTACTTTGATCTGCCAAAGAGTGAGGTCAATTGTGGCCAATAATCTCGGTAGGTTGGGTGCGCGTGTTTAGTTACTTGGTGTGCTGCTGCTTGTCGAAAGGAAACCATGTACCGGTGCGTCCGGGGTGATGGTGCTCCCGAGATGAGCTCGAAATGTTTATTATACTAAACCCGGCCGGTGGAATTATGTCCGGTATAGTAAAAAGGTCGAGTGGTACTAGTCTCGGAATATTAAGAAGTTGATGAATTAATTTATCAGTAAATTAATGAATTAACGAGCACTATATCTTTGATGTGGGGAGATTATGAATATAATTTAATTAAGTTGTTCCGGAAGCAATTCTGGTGTAGGGTGATAGTGCCATAATTAATCCGTTAGTGGTACGATTAATTATGTACTGGGTTATTGACAAAGGTAGATTTAATTAATTGAGAAATTAATTAATCCTTGTGTCAGTTGGT
This sequence comes from Knoxia roxburghii, assembly GCA_030378225.1. Lineage (NCBI taxonomy): Eukaryota > Viridiplantae > Streptophyta > Magnoliopsida > Gentianales > Rubiaceae > Knoxia > Knoxia roxburghii. The sequence continues at coordinate 32,499,320 of CM059420.1, read as the reverse complement.
TGTGAATCATCCCAGGAACTGGATTGGGATAAGTGAATCCCTGTGTCAGTTGGGAGTGATTCATCCCAGGAACTGGATTGGGATAAGTGAATCCCTGTGACAGTTGGGAGTGTATCAGTCCAGGAACAGGATTGAAGGAAACAGAATCTGTATCAGTCCAGAAACAGGATTGAAGGAAAACAGAAACCCAGTAGGAAGACCAATCCTAAACCAACTTGGAGTCTCTCTTGTAACTCTATAAATAGACAAGGGATCAGTCATTCAGATTAACACAATAACACAATTAATCCACAGGATTTCTAGAGAGAGAAAATTCTAGAGAGAGAAAACGTTTCTCTCTCCAAGTCGAATTTTCAAGAAAGTGTGCAGCTGGTTTTTGGGTTTCTAGTGGCTGAAATTTTGGCCTTGGATTATACCAGCTGCGCGTAGCTTTTTCTCTCTGCGGGCGGTGCGTTTATAGTACGTGCCAGGTGCTGCGGGGCTAGAGTTTTCTAGCAGGTGGATTGTGGTGAGTAGCTGATCAATTGACTTCTAGTTCGTTGCCCACACAACGTGAAGTCATAGTCTTGAGGCATACAAGAGATTCACCAGGTGCACGCTTCAAAGGTATTATTCTATAGTTCCGCTTTTATTTGTTGCGTGGTAAATCGAGCAAGTGCAAACCCAGATCCTACCCAAAATCTTTCATGACTGTGGTAGAGCTTTTGTGAAAGGATCTGCTATATTGTTGTCTGACCCTATTTTGCACACTTTCACATCTCCTCGATCAATGATCTCTCGGATGAGGTGAAACCTTCTGAGTATGTGTTTGGTTTTCTGGTGTGACCGAGGCTCCTTAGCTTGTGCGATGGCCCCGTTATTGTCACAGAAAAGTTCTATCGGATCTTGGATACTCGGTATCACTCAGATGTCTGACACGAACTTTCTCAGCCAAACAGCTTCCTTTACAGCATCTGATGCAGCAATGTACTCAGACTCTGTTGTAGAATCGGCTGTTGTATCTTGCTTTGAGCTTTTCCAACTTATTGCACCACCATTCAGACTAAACACGTAGCCTGATTGTGACTTCATGTCATCTTGATCTGTTTGGAAAGCAGCATCAGCGTAACCTTGTACAATGAGCTGTTCTTGTCCTCCATACACTAGCATTAATCCTTTAGTTTTTCGTAAGTACTTCAGGATTGCTTTGACTGCAGTCCAATGATCCGTCCCTGGATCTTGTTGGTATCTGCTAGTCATGCTAAGTGCATGTGCAACATCCGGACGGGTACACAACATGGCATACATGATAGATCCTATTGCCGAAGCATATGGGACCCTACTCATTGTATCCCTCTCCTCTCTTGTTGAAGGACCTTGGTTCTTCTTCAAGAGAAGGCCATGTCTAAATGGTACGTTACCATTTTTGGAGTTAGACATATTGAATCTTTTTAATATCTTGTCTATGTACCCTTCTTGACTTAGCCCCAGAAGCCTTTTAGACCTATCTCTATAGATCTTGATACCTAGTATCGTCTCAGCTTCTCCTAAGTCTTCCATAGAAAATACACTCCCCAACCATTGTTTGATGTCTTTCATCAAAGGAATGTCATTTCCTATGAGCAGGATGTCGTCCACATATAGGACAAGGAAAACAATCTTGCTCCCACTAACTTTCTTGTAAACACAAGGCTCATCTTCGTTCTTGATGAATCCGTAACCTTTTACTTCCTCATCAAAACGAAGATTCCAACTTCGAGATGCTTGCCTTAGTCCATAGATATACCTCTGAAGCTTATATACTCGATTAGGATGCTTTTGATCGATGTATCCCTTGGGTTGTTTCATATAAACATCCTCGAGTAGGTTTCCATTCAGGAAAGCCGTCTTAACATCCATCTGCCATACCTCATAGTCAAAATATGCTGCTATGGCAAGCATTGTCCTAATGGACTTGAGCATCACGACATGAGAGAAGGTTTCATCATAGTCTATACCATGAGCCTGTCTGAAACCTTTAGCCACTAGTCGTGCCTTGAAGATCCCGCCAGGTTTTAACTTGAAAATCCACTTGCAATCGACAACCTTTGCCTGAACAGGAGGGTCAATCAAAGTCCACACTTTATTGTCCCTCATGGATTGCATTTCAGATTCCATGGCTTCTAGCCATTTACCGGAATCCGAACTTTCTAAAACCTGTTTGTAGTTCGCGGGTCATTAGAGTCCACCAAGATCAAATCTTGATCGTCAGTCACGAGAAATCCGTATCTCTCGGGTTCATGACGAGATCTACTAGACCTTCTAGGTTCTTGTGTTGTTGACTCAGGTTGCTCATCTTCATGAGTTTCCATGTCAACTTCTATCTGAGTTTCTGTAGATTATTCTACATTCTCTTGTGGTTCTTGAACTTCTCCGAGTTCTATTCTACTCCCACTGTCTTTCTTGTACAGAAATTCTTTCTCTAAGAAAGTGGCTCCTCGAGCAACGAACACTTTGTTCTCAGTTGGGTTGTAGAATTGATATCCTTTGGTATCCTTAGGATATCCCACAAATAGGCATTTGTCAGTTTTGGGTTCAAGCTTATTACTTTGTAAACGCTTTACATGGGCTTGACAACCCCAAACTCGTAGATAGGACATATAGGGCTTCTGACCCATCCATATCTCATATGGAGTCTTATCTACTGCCTTAGATGGAATACGATTCAATAAATAGGCAGCAGAAATGAGAGCATAACCCCAAAAGGATGTAGGGAGAGTTGCTAGGCCCATCATTGATCGAACCATATCTAATAAGGTCCGATTTCTCCTTTCGGATACACCATTCCATTGAGGTGTTCCCGGTGGAGTCAGCTGTGAAACAATTCCACACTGTTTTAGATAGCCATCGAACTCATCACTAAGGTATTCACCTCCCCGATCAGAGCGAATAGCCTTAATCCTTCTATCCAACTGATTCTCTACTTCGTTTTTAAACTCTTTGAACTTTTCAAAAGTTTCACTTTTATACCTCATTAAGTAGACATACCCATATCTACTAAAGTCATCAGTAAAAGTCACGAAGTATTCAAATCCACCTCTGGCTTGTGTGCTCATTGGTCCACATACATCCGTATGTATTAGGGCCAATAGCTCACTTGTTCTTTCACCTTTCTTGTTGAAAGGACTCTTTGTCATTTTGCCTTGCAAGCAGGGTTCGCAGGTATCATATGATTCAAAATCAAATGAACTAAGCACTCCATCCTTGTGAAGCTTTTGAACTCGCTTTTCATTTGCATGGCCTAATCGACAATGCCAAAGGTATGTTGGACTTAAATCATTTTTAGATGATTTAGCTTTCTTTTCTATGTTATAGACTGGTTTTTCTTGGGTCAAATCCAAGACATACAGACCGTTACACATATTTGCAACTCTGTATAAAATATCATTTCGATATAAAGATAACGAATTATTCTCTATAATAAATCGAAAACCTTTATTATCTAAACTCAAAACTGAAATAATATTTCTGCTCAAAGCAGGTACATAATAACAATTTTCAAGTTCGATATTTAAACCAGAAGGTAAAGACAGAGTGTAATCTCCAACTTCAACAGCAGCAACTCTTGCCCCATTGCCCACTCGGAGATCTACTTCACATTTCTTTGTTATCCTTCTATTTCTGAGTCCCTACACATTAGTACAAATGTGAGCCCACAACCAGTATCTAATACCCATGAGGTGGACATAGAAAGATTAATTTCTATAACAAAGATACCTGAAGCTGAAGGATTGCTTTCGAGAAACTTCTTGCAGTCTCTCTTCCAATGACCCTTCTGTTTGCAGAAGAGACATGTATCATCCTTTTTGGATCTTGTCTTAGCAGTTGGAGGAGCTTGTGGTTGGGAAGCAGTCTTATTGCGAGCTTTCTTATTCTGCCCAACTTTGGCCTTGCCATTAAGCTTCCTCTTCCCTTTACCTTTCTCTACAACTAACACTGGCGTTGCCTTCCGAAGGGTCTGCTCAGTGTTCTTTAACATGCCATGAAGCTCAGGAATGCTCCTTTCCATGTTATGCATGTTGTAGTTCACCACAAAATCATTGTATTCATCAGACAATGATGCCAGGATGATATCAATGGCCAATTCCCTAGGAAGGGGTGCATTCAATCGCTCTAGGGTATCAATGTACCCTTTCATCTTGATCAAATGCGTGCTAACTGACGAACCCTTCGCCATCTTGAACGAAATTAAAACTTTTATCGTAATGAACCTTTCGTTACGGGCTTGTTCTCGGAACATCTCCGTCAGTGACTCGTAAATCCGGAACGCTTCCGAATTCATGAACTGCTTTTGAAGCTCGCCCGTCATTGATGCGAGCATCAAGCAAGTCATATCATCGGAGTCGTTTTTCAGCCAAAATTGAAATCCCAAACAATTTTGTGTTGGTGCTAGATTGTGGGCCGAAAATCCACAAAGAGTCAACCCCAGTCTTGCTTTGGCAAGTATCGTAGGGATCGGGCTCTTTTGGTAGGCAACGTTCAAATCACATTCCATGTAATCTAATGTTTTCCAATTGCATACCATGCAACTTTTCGGTGATAGGATGAACATTCCAAATGTTTGACACCATCCTACCTTTGCAAAATTAATCCCTAGTCAACTTATCGGGTCAAGCTAGGATTAATTTTCCCAAGTTAAACCATCCCTCAAGGCATCACATCAATAGACACCCACACAGTTTTTCCATAACAAGTGGTAGTGATAAAGTTGAGCATCTAATACCCAAACAGTTTTTCCACTCATTAATGGTAGTGATAAAGTTAGGCACTATTATGTAACAACCCGCCGCATGAAGAAAACCTGAGACCCTTGGGCTCTCCATGTCCATCAGACGTTCGACACTCAAGCGGGCCCTCAAGTATGGAAGCAAAATCTTAGGTTTTTGGGATTTAAGTTTGATCGGCTTAACATGCATTTTCGTTTATCATTCATTTGCATAAATAAAAGAATGAAATTAAAGCAATGAACTGGGCTCTAGTCTATTACAGGGCCTTTTAAAATCTTCATATAGGGCCTCCGCTCCTGGGCTCCACCGTGGACTCTTCTTGGAACCTCCTTTTGGGCCTAACTATTACATGATGATTTTATAGGCACGCAGGCCCAATTCAAAATTGGCTCGCAGGCCCCAACTTTTAAAACGTTAAAATTAAAAGCCCAATTCATGCTTTGAAACACATAAAATGCATATGCTCATACAAGCCGGTTTTAATTTAAGCCGATTAATTTTAAGGATTGTGTAACTATTACAGAATTAAAATTGATTGTGTCATGATCAATTTTAATCAATCCTTCTGTTCATTTTACATTTATCCAAAATGATGCATGAACATGCTAGCATAATTATGATGCTTCACATAAAATTTAAACAATTTAAATTAAGCATCAAAATTAAAATAAATAAATAACAATTCAAAATTTAAACTAATTAATTAATCTAATTAATTATTTATTTATTTAGTTATCTTTTCTAATTATTTTAATCTAATTAAAATAATTATTTTAAAATTTATCTAATTATCTAATTAAGATAAATTTAAACTTATAGGATAAAATTCTAAATTAATCCTATCTTTATCTAATAAGACTATTTAATTAAAATCTTATTAAATAAAATTTAGAAAATTTTAAAATTTTAATTTTCTGAAACTTTTTGGGGTAGTTCTCTAATTTACAAAAATTCCCGGGCTCAGGGTTTTAAAGGAACAAAACTTCTGGGGTCTCTATGCAATTTCAAAACAATTTTAAAATTGATGGCATTTTAGGGTTTTTGAGGCTGCGGCGGGGGCATTATTGTAATTTCAGCCCCTAGGGCTTCAACCGCCCGCCGCCAGCCTCCGGTCGTCTTCCTCAGTCATTCTCCCGATTCCGACCACCATTTCTGGTCATTGAAACGCCGCGAGATCCACCGGGATTTCTTCGTTAGGTAAAACCGAGGCGTCCAAAGCTTAATTCTTTGACGAAATTCTGGAAACGAAAACAAATTTCTTTCTCTGGTGAACCCCGGTTTTCCGACCGTCGAAAACGAAACCTCAGTTCTCCGTCAAAATTTACCAAAACCAATTTTTTTTTTTTATCCATTCAAAAACCTCGGAACCATTCCGTAATCAAACCCCGACCAAAGAACACAAACTCGAAAACATTTTGATAGACCGATTTTTCCGATCAAAAATTTTTTTTCAAAACTTCAAAAGTTTTTCCGGCGAAAAACAAACCAAACCCAGAAAATTAAAACACGTTTTGAACCCAGATTTGTAAACACAGTATGCCCAAAATGGTTTCCGATAGCAAAGAAAGAAAAACCCACAATTTTAAGGCCAAAATCCTGAATTTCGGCGACCCTCGATTTTCCGGCAAAAATCCGGCAGCCGACGGTACCCAGTCCGGCGAGGCTCTTCAGCATTATTTTAATATTTTCCCAAATAAATAAATAAAATTATTATTATTTTTCTCTTTTCTTTTGCTTTCTAAAAGCCCGATTCTTCCAAAATCAATTTTAATTAAAATCCAATTACTTTTAATTAAAATCAATTTTAATTTTAACACTAAAATTATAAACATCGCTTTGATACCACTGTTGGGAATTGTTTAGGCGTTTAATCTAATTAAACGGCGGAATCCTAAACACTAAGGATCGAGTCTTACCCATGAAGCGTAATCGGTTGCGCATGTCGCCTGGCTTCTCTGAGAAGATGGCGTTTTGTTGTCTCCAAAATCCTTTCTCGAAGAATCCTCTACTCTCAAGCACGAAAGCCTTCGCAGGTTGGTGCTAGCCAATCTTGCCTACCAGGAGAATTTTGGGAATTCTGTGTATTTTGTCTGATGAGAATAAAAATCATCATCCTACAATTATATCCCTAGGATATTTGTAGAGAATTAATTTCCAAAATCAGTATTGTAATTTATCCAATTATAACTTAACTGATTTTAGTAATTTCCAAATCAGTATTATTACCAAATATTATTTAACTGATTCCAAGTCAGTATTTAAATAATATTTACTAATTCCAAATCAGCCTTAAATAATACTTTAATGATTTGGGTTATACACCAAGCTCATGGATCAACCCATGACCCATGGATCAGGCTGATGGGTCAAGAACTTCAATTGTAATTAAGTCCCTTGATTTATCAGCCCATCCCAATTGTTCTCAGGTAATTAATTAACTATTAATTAATACCATAGACCTTTCCAATAATTAGTTAATTAAACCATTTAATTAAATCTTATTTATTTAAGTATAACAATTATACTTATTGTAGGCAAGAATCCTTATTCTGCATCATTGAGCTTTCTTATGTGCGATCCTGTAGGCCCATTCCAAATTGGCAACGGATAACTCAATCTCATTGATTAATCCATAAGTCATTAGTGGTCTCTAGCAAGACATAATGACTACCCAATTCAGAATGGAGGGTCGAATGGAGATTCAACACAACCTTTCCGAGCAAACTGCGTACGATCCTCTACATTGATATCTAGTTTAGCATAAGGCATGGAACCATCATCCTTATGTAGCTAAACGTTTACTTGATCTCTTAGTGACACTGAATCCATCAAGCAAATGATATCCTTATCATTCCTTGGGCATGGCCATGCACTTTTCAGTTCACTTTCAAGTGGCCAAGATATCATCTCTCACTTAAAAGATATTTGTAGTCCCATCACTTCACCTACATACCTTAGCGTGTCTCATAGTGTACCCAATCATACCCGTACTTGGCAACCTGTTACGGCCCCGTTAGGCGTATGTCAAAGCACACTACAATTCACCTAAGACCATGTAGTGATTTCTAGTCTAAGGATCCTAGTACCAGTACTACTCAAAAGAATCACTCATGATCTAATTAGTCCATGGAGTGTTTCTTTTGACGGATCGATTTCATGAATTTAAATATGCACAAGGATATTACTATCATGAAATTAACTCATTTGATAAACAATCAATCAAGCGACAAATATCTTATTTACATAAATACCCTCAAAGTATATTTACATAAATAGCCCTCATTAGGGCACATTCACCAACAGTAAGCACGTACTTGTAACCCTCAGCGGTAAGGACAATGTCCAGGTTACGTTTCCAATCAATGTAATTTGGACCGGTGAGTTTGTTTTGGTTCAGAATGATAGCTAGCGGGTTGAACGACATATTAACTGAAAATTAAAAACAAGTTTTAGTATACTTTTTCGAAAATATTGAAAAATCCTCAGAAAATAAATATAATCTTCTACCGACATCTCTCACACCGGGATTAACGCAGGTCACGATGGGTGAACGTCTACGCCAACCCACATTCGTTCGAGAAGAACCGAAGTTCATTAATTTCATTATCTGACCAACGATCTTATGATCAATGAAATTAATAGTCGATAATTTTAGCCGTACACGTAGATAGCGTAACCTCGATGGGAGGGATACTATAAATAGTACACTAAGTGTATGCCATTACGTGACTTTTAAGTTTGTTACTTAGGATACTAATGCGCCTCGGATGGCGAGGGTGTCACAACTTTCTCCAATTAAACTCACTATAGTCATCCCTTTAGAAATTCATTCCGGTGATATCTGTGATTGAAAAATTATCCGATAGGGAGGAAGGTCTAAGCCAGCACGCAAGTTTAACCACATCTCCAATGAACCCATAATGGAGGCCATGGGGCTATTAACCAACCCGCTCCCACTTAGATTTTTAATTAATTTCGATTCGCCCGGGTGTTCTCAGTTTTCTATGTAATTAGGAATCACCCAAAATTACGATTAAACCAAAACCCGCGAATTTAATTAAGTTTGAGGATTTTTACGTTTTAACATGCAATATCTTAACTATGGATATTCACACCCATAAAACCGTTGGAGTTTTAATATGCGAATAATCTACCTTAGTTAATTGCACATTACCTTTTTTCTTAACATTGGTTTGGATTTCGTTCATGCAAAATAAAACGAAAATCACACAATCAACGAAAAGACATAAATACGGGAAATTAAACAAATAAAATTTCTCGACTATTATGGCCTTCTCTATCGTTGATTCCTTGACGCCTCGGTGACACGTCCCGTCATGTCGCTCCCACTCGTTATTTGGATTTCTCTCGATTCGCCCGGGTTTTCTCGATTTACTACGTAATTAGGAATCACCCAAAACTACGATAAACCAAAACCCGCGAATATAAGTTACCCAAAATAACGTCTTCGTCATAGTGCATAAATTCCTATATACAAAGGCGTTTTTCTAGGAATTTAATGACGACATGATTAGATCAAGTCCTACTACAAGATTTTTCTAATCCTACACGGCTTCCAGCTCGTGGTTATTACTATTACAGAAATTTCCATTCAAAAAATAAAACGAGCCCGAACATGTCCCGGGGTTTATGAATGAAAATTAAATTTCTACCATAATAGCCGGGAAATCAATAACCACCTGTTTATGCATTTCGACAAAAATAATAATGCCAAAATAAAGCCGTGTAATAAATCAAACAAGTATAAGACCGAAACCAATGCTCTGATACCAATTTGAAGGAAAACTGAACAAGCCCGGGCTAAATAGAAAACCTCACTTTCGTGCAATGCATTCCAGAATCGGAAGCTTTCGACCAAGCTCAGGCTCAAATTAGTTTACCCATGAACGGATCTAGGCTTATACTTATTTAATTATTAATCGGGACACAAAAGATTCGATCTTTAATTAAAGCGGAATTTAAAGATTATACCTTTTGAAGCGAAGTCCCTTGCTTAAAGAAAAACCAATTCTTTGTTGCGATTTCCACAAGAAATCCATTCGATTACTCCAAGAACACTTCGAATATTGCGTGGGCAACAATCTATCGAAGTTTACTCGCTTAGCCCACGAAAAGCCACCAGGAAATCTCTCAAATTGAATTCAAAATTTTCCTAAAATCTGATCACCCTAGCCGCTGTCCTGCTCACGCCAGTCTGCTGCCGGGTAAATATATCCACCGCCGAACTGAACTAGCAGCAGCCCGCCTGAACTTAGCCACCACCCAGCCGTGATCTGGACAACCTTCACCACGGATCACCAACAGAGATCGACGTGATGAAAGTCGATTCAACGCGCGGGCAGCGAACCAAGCAAACTGGCGCTGAATAAAACTGGACCACCAGTCCGGCGAAAACCCTGAAAACAGCGGCGAAGAAAACCAGCAGCAGCGGCAATATATTAACCCACAAATGAAGAAGGTGTGATCTTTTGGTCGAGTTCAATCTGATGAGCAAGAAAACTGATTCGTTTTTGAGAAAGAATTCTTGAAGAAAATTCTCTCTCTAGAATCTTCTAACTCAAGAAAGGGGCAAGACTTGTCTTGCAAGATTTCCTTAGGGTTTTCTTGGGCATCAAGTCTTCTATTTATAGGAGCTCGATTGGAGACCTAATGGGCTCTCGAGTTAGGCCTTAAAATTTGACTTTCGTTGACCGCTAAGTCTTCCCGACTAATCAACTCCAATCGACCCATTTAAATTAATTTAATTTAACCCACTTTGTTAATTTAATTTAATCGAATGCTTAGAATTAATTAATTAAAAATAGAATTAATTTCTAAATTCACTTTGTCGATTAAATATTAATTAAACCTTTTGGATTAATTAATTTACCTTGTCGATTAGTCAAATGCATAATCGGTCGTGCCACTATCGGACCAATTATGGAACTACCGCTCGAAAACGACTTTACATCGCGCCATTATATTTTATTCTATCTCCCCACATTAAAGATCTAGCGCTCGTCGATTTATCAATTTACTGACAAATTAATTCACCGATTTCTTGGTTTCCGAGATTAGTACCACTCGTCCTTTTATTATACCGAACATAAAGTTCACCGGCCGGGTTTAGTATAATAACCTTACGAGCTCATCTCGGGAGCACCATCAACCCGGCGAACCGATATGTAAGAAGCTAAACACCGCATACCCAACTTACCGAGGTATTGGCCTCAATTGACCTCACTCTTTGGCAAATCAAAGCACACGATATCCAACCCTCACGCCCGTCCCAATCTCGGGATTGAGAGACGGAATACTAGGACCGAATTGACTACGCCGATCAGTATAAGTCAATTCTATCCAAACTGGTCATGCTCAATATGCCCCGGGCATATCTGTGTGATTTAAACTAGTTTAGATAAACCAATTTCCAAACCACACAATAACCTATACCGATAGTATGTTCAGACTATCTCGGTTACGAGCATACTTTTTATATATCAATACTTTAACCAATAACGGTATCTACTGTGTCTGTCCACACCCCGTTATCTAGTTCTATGTTATAAAGGAACAAATTTATACTGAAACAAAATGATATGTCATCTGTGGATATTAGTTTTTGATACAAGCCATAGCTTTTCTGTATTCAAAACTAACACGGGTTTCTTGTGGGCTTTGGTAGCACACCTCGATAGACTATTGCCCACGCAATATTCTAGATTTCTTGGAGTTATCCATTAGATTTCAGTGGTGATCACGAATTAAAGATTTGGTTTTCTAATTTGCGTTGGACTTCGCTTCAAAGGTATAACCTTTGTGTTTTCTGCTTTTAATTAAAGGTTGATTCTTTGTGAGTTGTTTGTCGATTTAATAAATTAAATAAGTATAAGCCTAGATCCGTTTAGGGGAAAATGATTTGAGCCTGAGCTTTGTCGAAAGTTTCCGATTCTGGAAAGCATTGCACGAAAGTGATATTTTCGATTTAGCCCAGGCTTGTTCTGTTTTCCTTCATCTATGTGTATGCATGTGTTTGTGCAAAAGAATTGAAGTGCATAAACTTGCCCTATCAACCATAAACAGTGATCCACGTGTTTCGCTAGAGAGAGTGAACAAGAATGAAGTAGTTGACAAAAAGTTCAAAGAATAATGATGGCTCAAGATCGCATTACATATGCATTAAGATCATTAGCACATTTAACAAACATATTTCAGAATTTTCGCACAACACCCATTAAACATTTAAAAATTAAATATGCCAACCAAATACCCTCAATGATTCAGCCCGTACCTACTTAAAAGATAAATTCTGCTGATTATATAAAATTACAGCCATGTACACATAATATAAAAAATATGCTCAACATATTCACAATCAAGCACGTACACAAAATGTATACATAAATCTTTACAACGAATAAAAAGAATGAAAAGTGGAAAATAAAAAGAAAAAGAAAACTTCTCTTTTCTCCTCTTTTCTCCCTAGTTTAGTAAATGGGAGATAATGAATATGGAGGCTCGTAGATGACACTTGATAAGCTAGAATAGCCTTGGAAACTTACAATGTTCCACAACTAAAAGAGAAGCCAAGAGAACTTGTAGGATATATGTGTAACCAATTGCATTCCAACATAACAAATGCGCTAAACATTCACAGAACATCAGTACAACATGCTCCCCAATATCCAATGGATTGGAGCAACTTACTTAATTAGATAAATCCACAAAATCGAAGCATGTATAATTTTCAATGAAGCTCAAAACTATATAATGCAACATGCTTGCTTCGAAAATATGAATCACAATGTAAGCTTACAGGAAGTATCTAAACAACAAGCCTAGTTTGTACAATACCATCGAATCCAATATCTCATCCACAACACAAAACTAAGAATAGAGAGAAGAAAGTAAATCATACCTCGACTTCCAAAATTAATATTTAGAGAATATTTCAATAATGCATCTGATGAATTAGATGAAAAGGAAGAGACTAAATAAATGGAGGAAGAAAGTAGCGCCAAAAATAAGCCTGCAAGGCAACTTTGGTTCTTAGCTCAGAGGGTTAGATAAATTAGAAAAGTTTGACAGTAGCTGTGCGGAGGAGCTAAATCTGCACCCAGTTACTGCTACCTTTTAATTTTGACCTTTTCTTTCCTCGCTTTAGAAGTGCATTTTCTCCCTTCACCCAAACATCACGAAACAAGTCTCATCATCAATCTAAGAGGTCAAGATAGAACTCACACAAGATGAACATAGTATTTGGTAGGATAATAGCATACACTCCATAAAAGTAAGCAAGACATGTGAGTCTAAGAATCACAAGCCTTAGAATTTATCAATATAGCATATCTCATGATTCTTAAACCAAATATATCTTTCTTACCTCAATAGAATGTTTAAACAGTAAAAAACATTTCCGACCAAATACTAACTTGTCTCAAGAAAAGAAAATAGATAACAAGAGAATGTACAACTATTTACATCTTTTTGGTATTTTTAAATTTTCTGATTTTTATGGATTTTAAAATTTTTCAATGTTTTTGGATTTTTAACTTTTCTATACAAAAGAGAAAATAAAGAAAATGATAAAAGCATGAACTTATTATGGAAATGGTCAGATTGTTGATCAAAAGAAACAGCAAGGTTTGGAAGCTGATTAAAGTTTGAGAAGGTGACAGCTAATCAACCTCCAATCCACAGCCAATCCAAATATTCCTTTCAATTCTCAATCCCAAAAGCATAGGAATGAAAAATAAGAAAGTAAAAAGTAAGTAAACAGAACAAGAAAAAGAAAAATGCACCATTCAACCAAAACACAAAAACAAACACAAATGGCTCCCCTGCAACGGCACCAAAAAGTGATGTGCTAAAATAGCAACACTAATAAAAACCCCTTTTAGCATACTTTAGGGCCACAAATCCTACCGTGTAGTAGTAAGGGTGTCGAACCACATAGAGCACATTGCATTTATTCTTGTATTTAGGTTTAGATGCTTATTCTACAAAATAAAGGGAGAGAGAAATATAAAAAAAAAATAAAGAAATAAAGAAGAAATAAAAAGACAAAATCCTAACCTAACTACTACCCCAAAGGATAGTAAGCAAAGGGAAAGGTGAAGGGAGAATTTAGTCAAGTCAAAAGCATGGAGAGTGTTGGGACACACGGGACTGAGGAATGCTCCTAGTCCCTTGCTCAAGGTGTCAAGCACCAAACTACAATCCTCAACTTCCTACCTCTTGACTTAACTAAAGCTTCCCGGGTAAGGGAGAAACTTGAACCATGAAATATTATCTGCCCAGGCCTAGCCAGAAACTCACTTTTGTGCTATGCATTCCAGAATCGGAATCTCTGGCAAGGCCTAGACGCTAGCACAATCTCTATTCCAACCCTTGCTTGAAATAACATTGCGTAGGATCTTGGTTTGAACTTATTCGATTTATCACACAACAAATAAATTCTTAATTAAAAGGGAAACATAAGAATTACCTATTGAAGCGTTTACTCAGGTGATTCTCTTGTATGTCTCAAGAATTTATTCGTATGTTGTGTGAGAAATAATCTAACGAATAATTGATCAGCTAATCACCACAATCCACTTGCCGGAAAATATTCTGCAGCTCGTCGCCGCCTGAATTTCAACCACCGCCGCCACCGGATTTCTCCTGCCACCGCCGCCTGCCAGAATTAACCACGGACCGCCACCTGGGACAATAACTGGCCGCCTGAGATTATGCTTGAGGGAAAAAATGTTTTCTCTCTGTAGACTTTCTCTCTCTAGTTTTCTTGTCTTGAAAACTTATGAATTGTATGTTGTGTAATAACTAATCCCTTGTCTATATATAGAGTTACAAGAGAGACCCCAAGTTAGTTTTGGATTAGTCTTCCTACTGGGTTTCTGTTTCCTTCAATCCTGTTCCTGGACTGATACACACCCAACTCATACAGGGATTCACTTATCCCAATCCAGGTCTTGGTATGATTCACAACCAACTAATACAGGGATCCACTTATCCCTAATTTAGTTCCTGGTATGATTTATAACCAACTGATACAAGGATTAATTAATTACTTAATTAATTAAATCTACCTTTGTCAATAACCCAAGACATAATTAATCGTACCACTAACAGATTAATTATTGCGCTACCATCCTACTCCAGAATTGCTTCCGGAATAACTTAATTAATTTATTCATAATCTCCCCACATCAAAGATTTAGTGCTCATTAATATATTAATTTACTGATAAATTAATTAATTAACTTCTTTAATTCTGAGACTAGTACCACTCGACCTTTTTACTATACCGAACATAAGTCCACCGGCCGGTTTTAGTATAATAAACATAACGAGCTCATCTTGGGAGCACCATCACCCCGAACGCATCGGTACATGGTTTCCTTTCGACAAGCAGCAACACACCATGTAACTAAACACGCGCACCTAACCTACCGAGACTATTGGCCACAATTGACCTCGCCCATTGGCACATCAAAGTACACTATGTCTAATCCTCATGCCCGCTCGAGTCTAGGGATTAAGAGATTGAATACTAAGAACGATTTGTCTATTAAATCAGTACAAGACAAATCATTCTAAATGGTCAAGTTCAATACGCCCCGGGCATATCTATATGATTCAATTAGTTTAGATAAACCAATTATCTGAATCACATAATTACCTAAACCGACAGTTTGTCCAAAGCTGTCTCGGTTACGAACCTCATTTATATATTATATCTTTTAACCAATGATGAGATCTACTGTGTCACACAAGACACCTCATCATCTAACTACATAATCTAAATGGACAAATAATGCACAACTAATTATAATCAAAATATTAATCGATATATTAACTTGGAAAATATACAATAAAAGCATAGCTTATGTATTGAACTCAAACAATCTCCCACTAATACTTGAACTGTGCTTTAAGTATACATTTACATTCAACTCCTATACACTCTGCTACTATATATCTAGAAAAACTGTCATGGCTCTCCTAAGTATCTGATCCCCATGCTCTCCACGTGAGCCTCAAAGACTTTTGAAGTCAATGTCTTCGTGAACGAATCTGCAAGGTTATCCTCTGATGCTATCTTAGCCTCGACCATATCTTCCCTCTTTACGATGTCTTGTATTATGTGGTACTTGCGCTGTATATGTTTACTCGCCTTGTGGGCTCGTGGTTCCTTCGAGTTTGCTACTGCACCATTGTTATCACAATACACTGTGATAGACTTCTGCAAACCAACAATCACATCTAAGTCCACTAGGAAGTTCTTGAGCCACATTGCTTCCTTCACTGCCTCTGATGTGGCAACGTATTCAGTCTCCATGGTAGAGTCCGCCACGTATTTCTGCTTAACACTCTACCAAACTATGGCTCCACCTCCCAGATTAAACACATACCCTGAGGTGGACT
This sequence comes from Knoxia roxburghii, assembly GCA_030378225.1. Taxonomy (NCBI): domain Eukaryota; kingdom Viridiplantae; phylum Streptophyta; class Magnoliopsida; order Gentianales; family Rubiaceae; genus Knoxia; species Knoxia roxburghii. The sequence goes on along the minus strand of CM059420.1, from coordinate 32,483,148 downwards.
TACTCTTGTCCCTGTCGCCTTGGAAATCTGAATTTGTGTAACCTCAGGGTACCAGCTCAGGCGCCTGATAGACCAACACTTGGTCTCTCGTTCTGCACAAATACTTGAGAATGCATTTTACTGCCTCCCAATGAGCTTTCATGGGGTTACTCTGATATCTGCTTACAAAGCCAATGGCATAACAGATATCAGGCCTCGTACACAACATGACATATATCAGACTTCCTACTTCAGAAGTATAAGGAACTGTCTTCATGGTCTCTATCTCCTCAACAGTCTTGGGAGACTGTTCTTTAGACAGATCCACTCCGTGTCTGAAACGTAAGAAACCTTTCTTGGAGTTCTGCATGTTAAAACGGGCCAGAATCGTATCTATGTATGAAACTTAGGAGAGTGTTAATGAACATTTCCTACGATATCAGATTATCTTGATCCCAATGATATGTCCTACTTCCCCTAAGTCCTTCATATTAAACTGCTTAGACAGCCATGCCTTTATGTCTGATAACACTTTCTTGTTGTTGTCAATCAATAGAATGTCATCTACGTAAAACACAAGACACACCACTGATTTTTCATCACGTGTGTGGTACACACATTGCTCATCCGAACACTGAATAAATCCGTAAGACTGAATTAACTCATCAAATCGGATGTTCCAAGATCTGGATATCTGCTTAAGTCGACCTCTTAAGCCTGCATACCTTATGCTCTTGGCCTTTTTCAATGAATCCCACTGGTTGCTATATGAAAAATGGTTTCCCCTACACTTCCATTTTGGAAAGCAGTATTGACATCCATATGCCATATCTCATAATCTCAATGAGCAGCTATGGCCAAGAGAATCCGGATTGACTTAAGCATAGCTACCGGGGAGAAGGTTTTCTCATAATCGATTCCCTTAGTATACCCATTCGCCACAAGTCTAGCTTTAAAGGTTTCCACCTTTTTGTCCGGTCCTCTCTTGCGTTTGTAGACCCACTGACATCCAATGGGCTTAAACCCATCAATCAGGTCCACAAGCTCCTAGACTTGATTGTGGTCCATTGACCCCATCTCGGATATCATTGCCTTACACCAAGATTCTGCATCTTTATCTCAGAGAGCCTCATTGTAGTTTACTAGGTCAGGTTCAGGCGCGCCTGTGACTAGGTCTGAGGCCTCTCCCACGCCAATGAACCTGTCGGACTGTCTAACAACCCTCCCACTACGACGAGGCACCACCTGTGTAGGCGCATCATCTGTGATATCTTGTGTAGTGTGTGGTGTATCTACTTGTACTGGTGCATTAGGATTATCAGTTTGTCACTTAAGCTTTTCTAGTACTATCTTACTCTTGGGCTTATGATCTAGGATATAGTCTTTCTCTAAAAATCTAGCTTTGGTACTAACCACTACCTTCTGATCTTTAGGACTATAAAACAGACCACCTTTCGTTCCCCTAGGGTATCCTACAAACAGCATTAATTCTGTTCTTGCATCTAACTTAGCCGCATCTGCCTTAACATGTGCTGGGTAACCCCAATCTCTGAGATGTCTTAGACTGGGCTTGCGCCCGTTCTACAACTCTAACGGGGTTGAAGGCACGGTTTTAGATGGTACAAGATTAAGAATATACACAGCTGTTTCTAATTCATATCCCCATAACGAACTTGGCAAATCACTATAGCGCATAATCGACCTAAACATTTCCATGAGAGTTCGATTCCTTCTTTCTGTTACACCATTCTGTTGTGGCGTGCCAGGTACAGATAACTGAGACTGAATTCCGACCTCACTTAGGTATTCTCAAAATTTGTGGGACAGGTATTCCCCACCATGATCTGATTGCAGTATCTTGATATTCTTACCATGATGCTTCTCCACATCTGCCCGAAACTCTTTGAACTTGCCAAAGCACTCGGACTTGTGACGCATTAGGTAAATGTACCCGTACCTTGAGTAGTCATCCGTGAACGCCACGAAATACTCAAACCCACTTCGTGCTTGGACCGACATTGGTCCACACAAGTCAGAATGAATCAATTCTAGTACTTCCTTGGCTCTATAACTTTTTGTCTTAAAAGGTCTCTTGGTCATCTTACCCTCCAAGCAAGATTCGCAGGTTGAATAACTGTCAATCTCTAATGAACCTAAAGGTCCATCATTGACCAACCTCTAAATCCTACTAAGGTTTATATGACCTAGCCTGAGATACCAAATATAGGTTTGATACAATTCAGAAGGCTATTTTCTCTTATTAGTGTTAGATAAAGAGCTATTTGTTTCTATGTTTTGCACAACAGGGGAGTTAGAATTAACCACAAACAAATTATCTATCAATGAACCAGAACAAATATGTTTTCCAGTTCTTCTAATAATAACAGAATCATCAGAAAAAATAAACTTATAACTGTTCATTAAGAGTTTAGAAAATGAAACAAGGTTCTTTCTAAAACTCGGTACATAAAGACAATTAACCAACTCTAATCTAGAATTTTCGAAAATTAGAATAACCATTCCCACTACTTTCACTAACACTCTTGTAGTGTTGCCCAAGTAGATATCCAGCTCGCCTTCTTTAAGCTTCCGGGTCACATGAAACCCTTGCAAAGAATTACAAACATGGTCAGTGGCACCTGAATCCACACACCAAGCATCTGTGGGAATCGCCGCTAAACATGTTTCAGTAATTAAGGCAGAAACTATCGTACCTATAAGCTTTGGACAATCCGATTTCCAATGTCCCATCTTATTGCACTTAAAGCACTTGTCTTTCGAATTCTTCTTTGCAATATCTGGCTTAGGCGCAATCCGTGCCTTTTGAGCTATTTCCTCGAGCTTTCTCTTCTTCTTTTCAGCCTCAGGCTTAGAAGAAGATTCTAAAGCTTTGACTGCGACTAAAACTCGCTTCTTCTCTTGAAAAAGACTTTTAGTTGCCACCAACTCTGCTAAAAGCTCGAATGAAATACACAACAATTGATTCATGTTGTAGTTCAACCGAAACTGCTTATAGCCTTGAGACAAGTTCTGGAGGACAATATCGACTTTGGTTTCACCATCGATTTCACCTCCCACTACCTTAACCTCATTGATGTTACTAATCATGTCGATGACATGATCTCTCACAGGAGTGCTCTCATCCTTCAAGACAATGTCTAAATTACGACTCCAAGCGACATAGTTCGGACCAGTTAATTTGTTATTTTTCAATACAGTAGCTAAGAAGTTGAATGCCATATCGAATACTGTAAATTAAACAGACAATGTTTTAGTTATCTAATCTAGAATTTCAAAAACAAAATTCTAATAATTATTGACTTCCCTCAAACAAGAATTTTCATCCACTAACATCTCATTCACCGGGATTCTCGCAAGCCACGATAGTGTGGACATTTACGCTAACCCATATTCGTTTGAGAAGAACAAAGTTCATTAACTACACTATCTGACCAAACGATCTATTGATAAATGTAGCTAATAGTCGGTGCTTTCAGCCGTACGAATAAGCAGCGTAACCTCGATGGGAGGAATACTACAAATCATACACTAAGTGTGTGCCATTACGTGACTTCTGAGTTTATTACCTCAGGATAGTGCGCCTCAGATGGAGAGGGTATCGCATTTCTACTAGTTAAACTTACTATAGTCATCTTACTCTTAAATTCATAATCTAGCGATCTCGTGGTTGGACTCATCCGAATGGAGGAAGGCCCTAATGCCAACGAGCAAGTCCACCCACATTGCATATGAACTCGTAATGGTGGTTGTGGGAATATTAAACCTACCCGCTCTCACTCTAGATTTCTAAATTGAGGGTTTTTCCAGTTTTAACATGCAATTAACTAACCCTAAGTTATATGCAAACATAAACCAGTCATGCTTTAAAATCATGCATCTAAAATAAGGCATAAAAATTCAAGCACAAAATTAAAAAACATAAATATGAGAAATAAATACGAAAAATAAATTTCCCGACTATCATGGTTTTTAATTGCTTCCATCTTCTGCTTTGATCTCCTGTCCCGTCACGTCACTCGATGGATTGAGCCTTGAACTTCAAAAAAAAAAAGAAATCTGAAAGAAAAAGGGCCAAAACGTGACCCAAACGGGTAGCGCCATTGCTGCGCCGTGTGGCGGCAATGCTACCGGTTGCTAACTTGCTGACGAGTCATCGCCGGTGCCTCCCCCACCTCTGATTCTTTCTTCTTCCCGCGCTATTTGGTCTTCTTGCAATTCGTTCTGGGTTTTCTTGGGTTTCTACGAATTAACGATAACCCAAAACTCACGAATTCAAGTTGCCCACCATAATGCCTTCGATTACAAAAATTAATTCTCCTACTACAAGGCTATCTTGGAAAATTAAAGAATCAAAATTACATAGAAAAAATCCTACTACAGATTTGATCTAATCCTACACGGCTTCCAGCACGTGGTTATACTATTACAAACATTCATAATAAAATCAAATCCGGACATGTCCCGGAGTTTAATTAAAACTCATACAAACGTAACCATAATAGTCGAAATGTATTAACCACCTGCAAAAAAAACCATGTAATAAATCGAACAAGCACAAAACCCAAAAACCAGGCTCTGATACCAATTGAAAGATTATCTGCCCGGGTCTAGCCAGAAACTCACTTTTGTGCTATGCATTACAGAATCGGAATCTCTGGTCAGGCTAGACGCTAGCACAATCGCTATTCTAACCCTTGCTTGAAATAACATTACGCAGGATCTTGGTTTGTACTTATTCGATTTATCACGCAATAAATAAATTCTTAATTAAAAGCGAAAACATAAGAATTACCTATTGAAGCGTTTACTCAGGTGATTTTCTTGTATGCCTCAAGACTTTGTTCGTATGTTGTGCGGGCAACAATCTAACGAACAATTGATCAGCTAATCACCACAATCCACTTGCCAAAAAAAATTCTGCAGCTCGTCGCCGCTTGAATTTCAACCGCCGCCGCCACCGGATTTCTCCTGCCACCGCCGCCTGTCGAAATTAACCACTGACCACCGCCTGGGACAATAACCAGCCGCCTGAGATTATGCTAGCGGGAGAAAAACGTTTTCTCTCTCTAGACTTTCTCTCTCTAGTTTTCTTGCCTTGAAAACTTATGAATTGTATGTTGTGTAATAGCTAATCCCTTGTCTATATATAGAGTTACAAGAGAGACCCCAAGTTGGTTTAGGATTGGTCTTCCTACTGGGTTTCTATTTCCTTCAATCCTGTTCCTGGACTGATACACACACAACTGATACAGGGATTCACTTATCCCAATCCAGTTCTTGCTATGATTCACAACCAACTGATATAGGGATCCATTTATCCCCAATCCAGTTTCTGGTATGATTTATAACCAACTGACACGATGATTAATTAATTACTTAATTAATTAAATCTACCTTTGTCAATATCCCAATACATAATTAATCGTACCACTAACGGATTAATGATGACACTACCATCCTACACCAGAATTTCTTTCGGAATAACTTAATTAATTTATTCATAATCTCCACACATCAAAGATTTAGTGCTCGTTAATATATTAATTTACTGATAAATTAATTAATTAACTTATTTAATTCGAGACTAGTACCACTCGACCTTTTTACTATACCGGACATAAGTCCACCGGTCGGGTTTAGTATAATAAACATAACGAGCTCATCTCGGGAGCACCATCACCCCGGACGCACCGGTACATGGTTTCTTTTCAACAAGCAGCAGCACACCAAGTAACTAAACACGCGCACCCAACCTACCGAGACAATTGGCCATAATTAACCTCACCCATTGGCAGATCAAAGTACACTATGTCTAATCCTCAAGCCCGCTCGAGTCTAGGGATTAAGGGATAAAATACTAAGAACGATTTGTCTATTAAATCAATACAAGACAAACCATTCTAAATGGTCAAGTTCTATACGCCCCAGACATATCTATATGATTCAATTAGTTTAGACAAACCAATTATCTGAATCACATAATAATCTAAACCGACAGTTTGTCCAAAGTTGTGTCGGTTACGAATCTCATTTATATATTATGTCTTTTAACCAATGATGAGATCTACTGTGTCACACAAGACACCTCATTATCTAACTACATAATATAAATGGACAAATAATGCACAACTAAATATAACCAAAATATTAATCGATATATTAACTGGAAAAATGTACAATACAAGCATAGCTTATATATTCAACTCCAACAGACCAAACCCCTAGAAATGTGGCCATGGTGTCTTGGTGACCTCCTCGCACACAATTCCTAAGAATTTGAAGCTAATCCCCTTTTAGTTGATCATATAATGCCCCCGCTATGTTCATAGTCATTGGCCAAAACGTCAATCATCCAGTTGACCCACGAGTCTTGACTTATGGGCGTTATGCCTAACACCAAGTCCCGAGCTATGGTCATCGACGTGAACTACGGGATTTATCAACCCACAAGCTTGGATGCATTTTGATGTGTTATGCCTAACACTGCGCCTGGAGCTATGGTCATTGACAAATCAAGGACCTTCGGCCTCTCATGGTGCAAACAAAGCTTCACCAATATACAAATCAACTAAAACCCATGTAGATTAACAACCCATAAAGCAAAATATCAAGAAATCAACATAAGAACATTCATAGATATCAAATGGGCAACATCCAAAGCTAAAGACATAATCTTTAAGCATAAATCGCATGAAAATATTAAATCAAAGCACAAAATGAAAACTCATAAACATTCTCATATAAACAACTATCAATCCGTACAATATGGGTTGATAAAATATGAATATACAACTAAAACAAGAAAATGAAGTAGAAAACGAGAAAATCTAACTAGGGAGAAACCCCAGGATCAATGGAGGCTAACCCACCAAAGATACCCTAAAATCTGTACAAAATGTTGTATTTATAGGGGCTTGACCAATTGGGGTTATGGTACAATAAGGAAAGTTTTGGGGCCATTTTATAATTGAAAAGAAGTCAAACCCCGCTGCTCTCAGTAGTCTGGAGCGTTCATGGTGCTCTGGAGTGCTGTGGACACTCTCCAGCGTATTGCCCACTTAGCATGTCCACAGCACTCTAGAGTGTTGTGGACTCTTCAGCATTTACACACTTCTTTTCTCTTGTTACATTTAAGTGCGATTTTAGTCTTTCACACATCCTAATTTCTTCATTTGCTCTTCTCTATCCAATTGAGCTAGATGTGACCCAAAATTCACCATTTTTCTACAAAATACAGATGACATACATGAGATTGCACTTATTAGAAATTAAGCACAAATAGGCACTTTGTCCTCTAAAATGTATGCAACTTATGTATGAATCATGCTTAAAAAAACTATAAAAACGTGATGAATTTGGGTTACATCAATAATCGACAAGTAACAACTTATCCGCAGAATTAAAAAGATATTGGGAAGGAAATTCTCGTCTCTAGAAGAGCCCCAACATTGCTATCAAGAATTCCCATCACGATGTTTATTTTCTGATCATGGAACGCACGACCGTACAATAAATACAGCAGCGACATGTCAAGGCGGTGTATGTGTGCACAGCTGTGCATGTCACGACCGTGCAAAAATGCGATCAAGACATTTTAGGGTGATGTATGTTAAATGATTGTTATGAAAGTGCAATATAGACATCTTACATGGCTATGACATGTTGTGGTGATATGTCACTGTCGTACAAGATCATGACCGCATTTATTGCACGACTGCACGAGTTTTTCTTCAAATTTTTTCTAAATTACGAAAGAACAAAATAGTTCAAAATGAGTGACAACTAGCATAAACATGGCCGTTAATAAGAATACTTGTGGAAAATAATAAAAGGGACAAAAGATCTAGTTTTATCTTTTTAAGTCATCAAAGGGATCCTAGATTCCTAGTGCTGTCTTATCCCTTTGGAGATTGAAAACGTTAGTCCAGTTCATCTCTCATCCATCGGCAATTCTTCCCTCCAAAATATCTCCAATCCGAATAGCCTTAGCGAAGAAGGTGAGTTGCTGCAACTGTTCAACTGCCTTAACCACCGATATGTTGAATTTGAAGCTCACCAAACAACCATTTCTAGCGGGTGAAACTCTGTTCCCAAAACCGCTTTCGTTACCTTGCAAAAGAAAGCCCTCAGTTGCCACCAGGGCTGCGCATTCTACTTCCAAAGATGTAGTTTTGAGGCATTTTTATGAGAGAAGAGCTTTAAAGGTAGCGTCCTGCCTTACTCCAATGTGTTACAAGTGAGAACTCTTAGTTCACCCTTGATACTTCCAAAAAGATTAAAAAAATGAATAGGTAGCCTAACATTTTCATAAATGTAAAGCTAACTCGAACAAAAGAGCCTTCTTTTCTATCATTGTGATAATTTGTAGGCTATTTAAATCATATTGGTTTATCTTAGGCTCGAGAATAGAATGATATTATGCATTTCTGGGAGAGCGAGAGGTGTGGGAATGAACATTACATTTGCGTTTGTGATTTGGTAAACTCACTGTCAAGAAGATGCGTTGTCTCCTATTTCAGATCATTTCAGGCTTGCGGAATTTTGACAGAGATAACGTGGCGTCTGTTGTTACGGCTGCAGATAAGGTTTTTTCTGTTTTTTTACTGTTTACCACTTGAGATAATAGTGCACCCTAAGAAATTAATAGTATAAAAGTGTAAGTTTGGAGGGGGAAAGGGGGTGAAATATGCAGAACATAAGGGGCCATGATTGTTTATATTTATCTTAATTGGCATGTTCTACTGGTTTAAGATGTAGTCGCTTAGTTCACAGTGTTTAATGTTTACATGACATCCGTGACAAATTAAAAAGCACTTATGAATAAAGAATCTGATATTGCTGAAGATAAGGGTGGACAAGATAGATAGATTCACACTGTTCAAACCATTGAATTCTTGTGTATGAAGTTTCAAACTGCATATTGTAAAATCCCTTCACTGGGGATAATTTAAGCTTAACTACCTACATCATCTACAAATGGATGTCCATGGTTATTGTTTAATGGAGTATTGTTTGCCATGATATCCTTGGTGCTTTTTGTGATGTCTTGTATGGCAAAAGAAATAAAAAAAATTATTTTCTGCTATCTTCTTGTTCATCTGCTTGAGAATGGATATGTAAGGACTGTAAGTCATTCATTAAGGCCAACGAGCATTAAGGGAGCTGACCTTCTCCTTTACCTGAAAATATTTAATATTGTTTTGTCCTTCACTCCAAAGCTAAACATTTCTGCTATGAATTCCTATCTCAACCTTTCACTACTAATTTGGAATTATTTCTTGCATTAATGGAACAGGGTGGAGCTACTCACGTTGATATAGCTTGCGACCCTGATTTGGTGAAGCTTGCTACTAGCCTTACTTCCATTCCGGTACATGCTTACGTTGCTGTTGAAAGCTATCACTATAGTTCAGTCATTTGAAACGAAAGCAGCAGCAGCATTGCGCTTGCTTGTATTGAGAAATACCTTATGGGATGCATGATTCATCTTTTAATATGTTCACAATGTCTGTAAGACTTTGTTTTATCATAGCCTCTGAAAAGCAAGCCAGGTTTCTAATCAGCCTTAGTAGGATGTCATCCAACATTGCATCATGACAATATTATGGTTAGAAATGTGAATTCCTGTCTGGTAAAGCTTCAAACACCTGGTCTAGAGACCCTTGTGCTTTTGAAGCATTTTGTTTCCTCTTTCAAATAAATAATGCTTGGAAATTATGTAGCCTCTTGTTGACTTTCAGCTGCATGTTTTACCGCGGGAAACATAAGTAGTTTCAGCCTGTTTTGTAGGTTTGTGTTTCTTCAGTGGATCCAACAGTATTTCTTGTTGCTGTGGAAGCCGGTGCCTCGATGGTTAGACAGAAAAGTTTTGTTATTTTACTTTACAAGAAACTGTACCCAAAGATGTGACTATTCTTGTATTAATTTGTGAAATGATTATTTCCTTCTTTTTTGGCCTAGGTGGAGATTGGAAATTATGATTCTTTTTACGAAATGGGCATGACTTTCTCTCCAGAGCAGGTGTGCATGAACCTTAAGTGTCTGTTTGGTTTGCCTAGTTTCTAATACAATGCTTTTTATTATTCAACACACCCTTTTCAGTTTTCAATTGTTTTCTTAAAGCTGAATGTTAGACGGATGCCTTATCTAATCACATCTTTCATAGCACTGAAGTTTAACTTCATATTGTACTGGCATATTATTCAGATCTTGGATCTAACAAAGGAGACAAGGAGGATTCTTCCGTCTGTGACGCTATCTGTAACTGTACCTCACACGTTAAATCTCCCTGATCAGGTGCCTACTAGTATTTCTGACTAAAATTGACAAATTCAACCTTGCAATTTTCGAAAAGCGCATCCTCACATGGTTGCCAACAGGTCATGCTAGCTGAGCAATTGGAGATTGAGGGTGCTGACATCATACAAACTGAAGGAGGAAAGTGTTCTAGTCCTTCCAAGCCTGGAGTTGTTGGTTTAATAGAGAAGGTAATATATTGCCTGCAAATATCTGGTATGCTGCATCAACAGCAGCAGCAACTGAAAACTTAATAAATGTAAATTAATGGGAAATCTTCCTAGTTAAAAGGAACAACAATCTGAATACATTAAACGTACTTGTTTGCATAACATCTGGTTCTGTAAAATGAAATTGGGATTCATGCATTTGTACATTTGGTGGAAGAGGATTAGACATCAGAGTGAATTTAGCAACGCCAAAGTAGATCATCATCGGTATCTTTTCCATTCTTTATGAAACCTCCTTTAATATTATTATGTTTGATAAAATGTATACCAGATTTGATTAGTTTCTGCTTGGTTCACCACAGGCCACTCCTACCCTAGCTTCAGCATATTCAATTTCACGGGCTGTTAAGATACCTGTGATGTGCTCATCTGGACTAAGTGCTGTCACAGCTCCTATGGCAATCACAGCAGGAGCAGCTGGCGTGGTACATTTTCAAACTAAAGTTGTTATTGTTCCTTTTCAAGTCCAAGGTGGTACTAAAGTTGTCATTTTTGTGATGCAGGGTGTAGGTTCTGCAGTTAACAAGCTAAATGATGTTATAGCAATGATTGCCGAAGTGAAAAGCATTGCTGAATCTCTCAGTTCTTTGAGCACAAATCAGTATGTGCTTGACATGAGAACTCAAAAGACGTAATCCTATACCGCTATTTGGAAGCTATCAACTGTAGGAAACAATACAAGAAAGGGTCTTACTATTTGTAGCTCAAGAATACTATTTGTAGCTCACAAAATTTTATAAACTTACACATTTACCCTTCATTCCAAAAATTCGCAAATTCATCTAACAATCCAAAAACACCTCAAAACAATGAGAAAAATTTGAGAAAACCTCACAATGGTCGTAGATTTATGTTGAGGCGAACCATAAGTCGAAGATTTTTGCAAAAATGGTACGATTTTGATATATTTTTATGACTTTTGATTGTTTAGCGAATTCCATAGTACGTACGCCCAATTTGGGCGTGGATGTCCATGGGTCACACGTCAAAATAGACGTGATCCTCCATGGTAATTAACCAAATGTGGGCGTGGATATCATGGAAGGAACCCAAATTTTGGGCGTGATTACCATGGATCATAACTTCCAGTTAGAGTGTGAATATCCATGGATAACACGCCCAAATTTTGGACGAATCCATGGATATTCACGCCTGACGGGTGTACCATGGACATTCACACAAATTTGGGCGTGTGTACCATAGGCCCAAATTTGGGCTTGTGTACCATGGACCCAAATTTGGGTGTGTGCACCATGGGTCCAAATTTGGGCGTGTGCACCATGGATTAACACGACCAACACTGGCTTTAATTCCATGGTATACACCCCCATACTAGCGTTTACGTCCAAATTTGGCGCATTTTAGAAATTTTTAATTATATAATATTTTTTAGTATTTGTTAATATTATAATTTGTCATATTTATGTTTAATTTTTATTATTAGAAAAGTAAACTTATGTTAATTTTAAAAATTATGCAGGATCCAGTTGATTTACCCTATTTGTCGCAAGATTTGAGCGCACATTTTGTCTCTCTTGTATACTTTGCTACTGAAGAAAAGGTTTTTAAGCATTGCAAGGATGTAGCTAAGGAATTACGTTTCAAGCTTGTTTGCGCAGGGTGGAATCCAAAGAGAAATGGGGTCACATATCATTGCGCACGATTCAGAGATCCTATTCAGCAAGGCCTGCCCCGAAACAAATGAAGCATACCAAGCGCAAAGGATGTGATTGCCCGTTCAAGTTATATTGCTTGCAAGTGCCGAATTATGGTTGGTGGATCAGAGTATTTCCTGGTTATGAGTCGACACACAATCATTCTGGTATAGTCTATCCAGAGGGTCACAGACAGTTTAGTTTCCTGGGTGATAATGCAAGGGTTTTAGCTAACCGGTTGGATAGGGCAAATGTGAAGCCAAAAATGGTGAAGGCAATGATTGATGCGGAGTTCCCCAAAGATAATGTGACAATCAGGCAGTTAAGCAATAACAAATAGCGGAATAGGAAATCAACTTTGCAAGGTAGAGATATTGGGGAAGAATTTGTTCGTTTGGCCAGTGTGAAGCATTATTTTTTTCAGACTCAGAAGGAACATGACACAAATGTGATTACTCATGCATTCATAGCGTATCCAACATCAATTCAGCTGTTCAACCAATATTATTGGATGATTGTGGTTGATTCAACATACAAGACCAATAAGTACAAAATGCCACTCTTTCAGATAATAGGTATGACTCATACCAATATGAATTTCAATATTGCATTTGTCATTTTGAGAGATGAGTTAAAAGATACTTATGATTGAGTGCTGTCAAAGTTGAGGATTTTGTTGGATGAAGACAAAGTACCAAGTGCAATTGTCTCAGATCGATAGATGGGTTTAGTTCAGCCTATTAAGGATAATTTTCCACATTCACACCACCTGTTATGTTTGTGGCACATAGACCGTGATGTTGATGCAATATTGAGGAAAAAAGTTCGTGAAGATAAATTGAGAAGGAATGTCAAAGGTATGTGGAAGAGAATTATTAATACGCCAACAGTTCAAGAGTATGATATTTTATTACAGCTTTTCAAGGATAGTTACTCTACTGTTGCGCATGCTGCTGTTGTCTACTTGGAGGGTACATGACTTTATCATAAAGAGAAGATTTGTAAGGCTTGGACAAACCAAATTCTCCACCTTGGCAATACTAGTAGTAACAGAGTAGAGAGTACTCATGCTTCATTGAAGGATTGGATGAATTCTGGCATCTAAGCACTTGACACGCTGTTTGGTGTGATTGACGCCCATGTCATTCACCAGTTATCCCAGATCAGGTAACTTCATTAATTTATATGAATCGCTATTTATTTTACTAAATTATTTAAATAAACGTTTATTATTTTTCTGTGACTGTAAATTTACACACACACACATATATTGTTTTAGGGAAAAATTTGAGGAATCCATGTCGGCGAAACCATCTGATAAGATGCAGGGTACATACGATCTGTTGCATTGTTATGTGTCGTACCATTGTATGGATTTGATCAGCAGGCAGGTTAAAAATATGATTAAGTGGGGCGACAACGTGTTTGAGTACTGTCGATGCTTCTGCAAGGTGACTCATGGGATTCCATGTGCTTGTGATTTATTCAAATTAAAGGAAGCGAACGACAAGGTCACAATCGACATGGTGCACGAATTTTGGCAGAGAATGCAGATCGTACCCTCTGAAATGGCTTCAAATAATATTTCTGCGTAACTCAGGTATATTTGTTGCTTCGAATAACATATTTTTTTAAAAAATATATGTTGTTTCTATATTTATATTTATATTTATTAACAGATATTTCCGTGAGGAAATCATTCCAAGATTTGAAAGCAGTCCAGCTGCAATTATGCGTCAGGTGATTCTCTCAATGAAAGAGGCACTATTTCCTGACAGGAATAGTGGGTGTGAGCCCACTGTCTTGGCAACATCTTGCGGTCGACAAAGATTACATTCATCTGTGATGCGCACATAGAGCGCCTTTGAGAGAAGGGCACGTCGAGCAAATGCATCGGCCCATTCGTCGAGTCGCAGATTGCAGTTTGAGGATAGTAAGACCTAACTGTTGTTTGTACTTGATTTGAAATATTTTTGTGAACTAATATATAGTTGAGTTAAATTTGATTAGAAGTCCTAATTTATTCAATGCGGCTTCTGTAGGTAGAGAAGAAGTTCAGAGCTTTCCCCTTTTACCAGGGTATATTCACCTTTACTGCACTGGGTATTTGGATGTAAAGTCAGATGTCAATTGTGGTTTCCGTTCTGTCGCACATTCTTTATATGGAAACGAGGACTTATGGGCAACAGTTCGGATGACGGCTACCAGGGAAATTCTTAGTAATCAAGATACGTACAAAAATATTTTTGCGGTATGTGCACCGGGGGACGTTACTCATGATCAAGCTATAGAGTGGGCAGTGAAGAGGATATCTCATCGGGCATCATCGTGTGGGATGGAATATTGGATGCAGACACCAGTGGACTTATTTGCGATCGCCACATTTGCGAACGCATTGGTCATCCATCTCATTGATTCTAATACGACTTCTTGTTGCTCTGTATTACCTGTGAGGGAGGTAGATGTACCACTCGATCGGATAAGGAAATATGCATTGCTCACGTTCAGAAAATTCATTTCATAAGTGTAAGTTTGATTCCTAATTGTCCTGTCCCACCCTTGATCCGTATCTGGGAGCGTCACCGCAATGATAGTCTAACTGAGTTTGCAAGGTCAGAGGAGTTCTTGGATAGGATTACAGAATGGCATAAGATATATCCATGATGTTGTACGCCTAACTTGCTTGATGGCATTCATTGTTGTTTTTTGCATTGTAATAGTTGCATATTAAATGGTTTTATTGCCTCATCAATATATAAAATGCTATAACAAACACAAACATAACAAAATACATAATAAATCCATACCATAATACAACAAATCACTCTAAAACAAATAAAACCATAGTCATAAATCCAAGGAAAATATACTAAATCAGTACCAATATGATCAACCTATCATCTAGATAAACGTCATCGCTGCATCAACCTGGAAAGCTCAACATCGCACTCATCCGCCTGTGGCATGCCACTATCTCTAATAATACGAACATGTTTCTGGGCTACTTTCTCATATTCTCTAATCCACTAAATAATGTAAACAAGAAAATTGTTATTAAATAATTGGAACATAATATTATAATTATGATATTTAAAAACAAAATTAATACTTACATATTCTGCATTGCCTCGCACCAGCACGCGATCTGGAGCACTGAGCCGGATATCACGAAACAGTTGCGGATACTCAGCACTGGAATGTAGCTTCTCAGTCCGTACACAATAAATATCAAAAGAATCCCATAGATCTCGGGCCAGACCCTTCGAGAACTCCACTTTGTACGTCTTCCCATGATTGGGTCGAAGACAATGTGAAGGCCGGAGGATCTTATTAGGGACTCGCTGCACGTATCCAAACTGGTGGACACACCTATCAGGCATATATGGCTCAACAAACTCACCATATGCAATCAATTCTATGAAAATTGTCCTCTCAATGCGTAAGTGAGGATCCGCCCCATATGGCAACCAGGTTAGCTATATATAACATGTCCAATTAAATTAAAAATACTAAAAATTTACTCCAAAATAACACATTAAAATATTTATGTAAAACAAAATTATTAACATACCTCATCAACTGTCACCCTGTCAAGCTACTCCCGATACTCAGCCATACTCCAACTCTTGTCACTGCGGGTGCCCACTTTTCACAATTTCGCGTGCGGCGTATGTGGAGGAACAATCATGGGTGCAGACTGGGGTCGAAAGACTGGAAAGTACTTGTATATCCAAGCTTGTAGTAACGTGAGACAACCAGCCATAGATGAAATGCCACCTCTACTAGCAATACCTAACTGCCTGTAGAGCCATGCTAAAGTCGCAGAACCCCATGAAAACTGTCTTACACCCTCCATATTGTTCCTAATCTGTATGATGAAATGTGGTCTAAACTTATTCCCACTCTTGTCTGGAAATAGACAAGCGTCAAGAGTAACCCACAACCATGCCTCCATATCAAAAATAGGGTGCCTATTATCCCCATTGTTCCTGCATCGCTCAAACACCTTATCAAAAATAACAGCACCACTCTGATAATACTCCTTCCATGTAGACCGACTGGAAGTAGATATCTCAAGCACATCTCTAGAAAACCCCTGAACAATGTCCATATCTGCAACCCCATCCATCAACTCACCATCAACTGGTACGTGTAGTATCTCAAAACCATCATGCAGCAGAATTCCCATCTCACCAAACGGTAGATGGAATGTGTTGGTGTCAGGCTGCCAAAGCTCAAGAAATACACATATAAGTGGGCCATCTATGGACCTAAACATAATCGACGGCAAGTGGGACAAACCGATCGCTCTCAATGTCACTCGCCAATCCTTGGGCATCTCAGCAAACTAATCAACTAACCTGCGACAAACTCCTGCCCTATTCTGGCACCTGAAAGGCTCCCTAAGTGGTTGGTTGGGATCTCCGTACCGCGAGGCCACGTGCCCCAGCCAACTAGGTATCACAGACTCATCCCTAGGGCCACCAATACAAGGCGTAGTCACCCTCCACTGTTCCTCAACAACTTTGGAACGCTTTATTTTCTCTAATTTAATAAAAATATTTTGTAAATAAAGACAACAAATCACATAAATAGTAATAAGGGTCACATAAACTTATAATTAATAATCATCATATAATATAATTACATAAAATAAGTAAATAACATAAATAAATATTTTTTAAATTATATAAATAAAATTTGAAATAAATTACACAAATCACATCTAGTACACACACTTAGTAAAACAAAATAAACAAATTACATAAAGTCACATAAATAAAAAGTAATTATGCATAAATTACGTATGCAAATTCTAAAATAGTAATTCAATTTTAAATCTAAGTAGTTATTGATTTTTGAGCATGTACATTTAGCTGTAAAATGTCGATCCGATTTGCTGCGAATATGAGATACTCTCTCCTCGCGAATATCACCATCACCACCCTGCTCCTCACCACACCCTTCACTATCCTCGTGCTCCTCTCCACTATCCAGTTGTTTCTCCCCACCTCTGGGATCATCCTCCTCACCTATGTGATCCTCCTCCCCGCCAATGAGATACTCATGGCCGCCTAAGATATATTGCTCCCCACCTGTGAGGTAATCCTCACTGGCCATGATATAATCCTCCCCATGTATATTATGCTCCGTCCCACCTCTTCGATGATCTTCCCTGCTGATTGGATGCTCCTCCTCTGCATAATGTTGCTCATCCATCCACTGTTGGGATGAGCTAACCCTATTGGCTTTCTGCTTCCGATAGGAAGCAGTAGGCCGCTTTCGCGGTACTGTTATCTCCGGAACCTACAAAACAAATAATAATTTGGAAAATAAGTTCAATATTTAATTTAAATAGTTAAAAAATTAGGCAAATAAGTTCAATAATAATTCAAATAATTAAAATTAGCCATAAAAAACAAAAATATATGTGCAAATAAATAATTTAAACATTAGGCACATAAGTTCAATACTAATTTAAATAATTAAAAGTACCCAAAAATAACATTTATAAATTAAATAATCTAAACATTAGGCACATAAGTTCAATAGTTAACTCAAATAATTTCAATACTAATTCAAATAATTAAAAGTACCCAAAAAATTACATTTACGACAATAATTAAACAATTAAGCAAATAGACAGTAAATCACCAATAAAATTAAGAAAATGGACCTGATTATTTCAAAAAAAAAAAGAAAGGGGACCTGATCGGGCATTCGGTCAAATGACCGGATTCTCGGCGTCCGTTTAATAGACGAACGCCTAGCGTCTGGTCCATTCAACGGATGCCTGGCGTCCGACGAACGTACCGAACGCCTGGCGTCCGACGAATGTACCGAACGCCTGGCGTCCGGTCGAGTCAGCGGAGGCCAGGCGTCCGACGAATGGACCAGACACGCATTCGTTCCATTCGTCGGACGCTCGGCGTCTGTTGGCACGACCGGATGCCCTGCATACGGTGGCGAGATTTTACGCTGCCACCGATCCGTGCATCTGGTGACAGGTTTTTCGCCACTGGATATCCGGCGTTCGGTGGCAACGTTCAGATCTGCCGCCTACAAGCAAATAATGGCCAAAAATTTTGAAAAATTTTACCTGGCCAATCATCAAGCCGTTTCCTACTCCGTGCCGCCTTCGTTGTTGACCTCCACCACCATCCAAAGATTGCCGTCCCTCCATGGGTTGGAGAGAAAGAGAAGAATTTTGAAAATTTTAAGGAGTGTGGATGGTTTATAGGATGCAAATGAATGGAGGGTTTTTGGTTTATATACAAGGGGGGGCAGACGCCCTATTTTTTTGCTCATGCCATGGAAGGCACGAGCCACTTATGCATCCGAAACTATGGTTGGATGCATGGTTGGGCCGTCTGATCCCATGGTCAGACGGCCCATTTCAACGCTAATCCAATGGATGTTGTGCATGATTTTGAGTAGTCACCATGGTGATAACTCAAATTGATGTCGTGGCATCCATGGGTCGAGTGATTTTTTTTGTATTTTGAAAGCTGAAAATATGTTATTCTTGTTCGGGGTTATTTTAGTCATTTTAAATCATTTTATGAGCTAAAAATAGTATTTTTAAGCTACGAATAGCGAAGGGAATAAAGTTTTCAAAATGGAATAAATTATGAGGAATTCCATTTCAGAGCGTTACCTTTACCTTTTGTCACTCAAGTTTCAGCTCCTCTCTATTCAAGCCATTTCATTGCTACAGAAAGGAACAATGACTCTATGGAAAAGCTTCATGCACTAATGCACCGATCTTTTCATAAATTTCTGATACCTTGTTGTTTGAAAGGGCATTTAGCAGTATTGCAACCCTGAATTTAAGTGATTATACACGGACGTGAATCTGGGTAATTTAACTTATAATTTCGTGTAAAATTAGATTATTCACAAAATTAGTGATAAATGTTTGAAACTGTACATGCTTTGTTGCTATTTTTTTTTTCATCAACATCAAAGGCCATATGTAAGTTATACAAGGACAAGTTAGTGGTGAGTGTCATAGTCGTCATTTTACTCATACCAAAACTAAATTTATAAACCTAAAAATAGAACAACTACCTAGTATTTAAAGGATTGTGTCCCAAGGGATGGCGGGATGCTTATTTGACTTTTTTTTTTGGATTTTTAAGTAAAAAGTGATTAAAAGTAACCAGGAAAGGTTGTGATATGAAGGCGAGATTTCCACTATTCTCTAGATCAAGATGCCAAATTATGTTCAAATCATGCATTCAATGAACGATTAACTAAAATAGTGCACACATATACATTGGGTTAATTAACGTCATCCTATGGTCGTCAATCCTAAAAATCTAGATTATACCACTCACAAGTTTAATGGAATAATGAAGCCCAAGTTCCTACAACATACAAGACAATCAAATGGAAGGATTAATCTAGAAATCACCAAATCAACCCCTTGGTATGTTTGCCAAATTAGTTCTAGGATTATGGAAATCATAAGAAAATCAAACCCACAAGAAAATATTAACATTTATAAGAAACTCATAACAATAGCATGCTTAATTAAAACCAATCACATGAATAACATGAAATAGCATAACCATCATGAAAATCCCACATAGAAACATGAAAGTAAGGAAAGCCCATAAGAAATAAAACCATTTATTCCCAAGAAAGTAAGGAAAAGAGTTAGCTTCTCTCCGTTTTTTATCCGATACAAAGTAACCCATAATTCTACTCCAAGAACACATGTAAAATCTAGTGGGTTACTTAGATCCATAGGATCTACATGGGATTTCCACTTCCTCTATCACTTAGAGGAGTGAAAATCCCTAATCATAACTTAGAATCTCATAGTTCTAAGTGACGAAGCCATCTTCTCCCTTACTTCCTCTCTAAGAAAAAGTGCTACTATGTGTTTCAAGAGTGTAAAGTATGCGTTTTCTTAGCCCCTAAGGCTATACATATCAATATTACAAGAGTAGAAATGTCTAAAAGCCCATAAATGAACTATGGAATCTATTTAATTCTGAGGGAAAAGCCGTCTTTCAGCCACTTTGACAAGCAGGCTACAGAGGAGGCGTTTGCGCCTGAAGCCTAGGGTCTTAGCAAGCGCTGGCGTCTGGTCATTGCATGAATGTCACTTGATAGAAAAGTTGAGCAGGCGCTGGTGCGCCTGATCAAATTTATCAGGCGATGGCACCTGGTGGAGGCTTGCTCACGCTCATTTGACCTTCTTTGACTTTTTCTCCAAGTTTTCTTTATTTCTTCATGATTTGTACTCTTTTCTGCACCAAAGTGTTTGTGTATCATTCTCAACTCCACATCTATATATTTTACTATAAATCATGCAAAACCGGGCGATAAGTACAATTTTAAAGCACAATTAGATTCAAAATCTAACAATAGTAGGCTAAAAGTGCATGATTTTAATTCCTAAAAAGATGTGAATTTGAGTCGCATCAATTTCCCCCACACTAAAACCTTGCTTGTCCTCAAGCAAACCAAATATAGCTCACAAAAATTCACAAGTCCATTAAAAAATGTCAAATTGCTCTAATGTTTTCTTACCCCTTCAAGCTTAACACAAAATTCATGCATTTTACTCCACATTCATGATGCAAGCATAACTTCTACAATCAAGCAAGTTAAGTATGATACTTTCCCCACACTAGCATCAATCCTCACACTTGCTACAAAATCACTCAAATCCACTCACAAGTGTATAGGCTAAAATTTTCAACAACGCTCAAGTCGATTGAATAATAGATCTTCAACCATAAGTTTGGCTTTAGATCACCTGTCTACCCCCTATTGCGAATGCAACACATCGATCAAAGGGTCTTTTATCAGGGTGTAATGGGGCCATGAAAAAAGGGTTAAAGGAAATAAAAGGTCAAGGCTTGAAATGGACGTTTACACAAAGGAATTTGCCTTGCTTCAAATGTTTTACTTAGGCTTTTACTTGGATTCTTATTCTTTAAATGAGGGTATAAGGCTTAAACATCCTTCACTTCCCCATTCTATCTACTACTTACTACAACGACTAAAGAAGGAAATTTTTTTTTTTCAAAAAGGGTTTATTTCATCCTTCTAACTACTAATTCTCAACATCAAAATAAACTATGAATCCATCTATACATAAGCCATTAACATCAAACCAAAACAAACTCTTTAAGGTTCACAAATGAATAGGCTAGAAAGAAAGGCTAAATAGGCTCATATGAGGGTTGAAAAACAAAGAAAAGGTTGGGGCTCAACTTGGTTAATCTTAAGGGGATGATGATGAATTCTAGTGTTGTAAATCAAAGAAAGGGATAACACAAAGGTTTATCTAGGTGCATTTATCACATCAATGCATCACTAACACGTAAAAGGTCTCGATATGTATACTAAAGCCAAGTTTTAGATTCAATCTATTGAACAAGATAAATCACACGACCAAATAACATAAGCAACAAAAAGGAATATGCTCATTAATGTTCAAAATAAGCTCATGCAAATTAAGGTTATTTGTGATTAAGTCTCATCATGCTAGCATAAAGTACATATCATACATCACTTACCTAACCATTTCCATCATACTTACGCCAATAATGCAATGTCAAAACACAAAACTAGCTTGAAGGGATCCTTTTGTTGTAGAAAAAATTTGTTCTCAAAGATTAGATCACATTTTTGAAAAATTTTCCACAACATGGACTTATTTCTTCCTAGTTTTCTATTTAGATTGCATGAAGACAATGAGAAACTTGAATTCAACCCACCCCCTTGTTGGAGTAGAATACATAAGCTATGCTTGTATTGTACAGTTTCCCAGTTTAATATATCAATTTGTGTTTCAATTATACTTTGTTGTGCATGTTTATGTCCATTTATATTATGTAAGTAGATGATGAGGTGTCTGGTGTGACACAGTAGATTTCATCATTGGTTGAAAGACATAATATATAAATGAGGTTTGTAACCGAGACAGCTTCGGGCAAACTGTCGGTTTAGGTTATTATGTGATTCAGATAATTAGTTTGTCTAAACTAATTGAATCATATAGATATGCCTGGGGCATATTGAACTTAACTCATATGAATGATTTGTCTTGTACTGATTTAATAGACAAATCGATCCTTGGATTCTATCTCTAAATCCCTAGACTCGAGTGGGCATGAGGATTAGACATAATGTACTTTGATCTGCCAATGGGTGAGGTCAAATGTGGCCAATAGTCTCGGTGGGTTGGGTGCCCGTGTTTAGTTACTTGGTGTGCTACTGCTTGTCGAAAGGAAACCATGTACCGGTGCGTCCGGGGTAATGGTGCTCCCGAGATGAGCTCGAAATGTTTATTATACTAAACCCGGCCGGTGGACTTATGTCCGATATAGTAAAAAGGTCGAGTGGTACTAGTCTCAGAATTAAAGAAGTTAATTAATTAATTTTCCAGTAAATTAATTTATAATTAACGAGCACTATATCTTTGATGTGGGGAGATTATGAATATAATTTAATTAAGTTGTTCTGGAAGCAATTCTGGTGTAGGATGGTAGTGCCAAAATTAATCCGTTAGTGGTACGATTAATTTTGTAATGGGTTAATTGAATAGGTAGATTTAATTAATTAATTATTCCTAAGGGTTAATTCAGTAATTAACAAAGTGGAATTATTTAATTAATTCCTAAGGGTTAATTAAGTAATTAACAAAGTAGAATTATTTAATTAATTAAGTCTTAAGTTTCAATTGGAATTAGGAAATCTTAGAGATTAGGAACCCAGTAGGATTTGGTTATCCTATCAGATTGGTTGCCTAATTGGATTTGGAAACTAATTCATTACCTAAACCCATTAGGAAGACCAATCCTAAACCAACTTGGAGTCTCTCTTGTAACTCTATAAATAGACAAGGGATCAGCCATTCAGTAAACACAATTAATCCACAAGATTTCTAGAGAGATAAAATTCTAGAGAGAGAAATTTTCTCTCTCATAGTCGAATTTTTCAAGCAAAGGGGCGGCTGGGTTTTGGACTTAAGGTGGCCGAAAATTCTGCCTTATTTTGCTAGCCCCGTGTGTTGCTTTCTCTCTCTCCGGGCAGTGCGTTTGCAGTACGTGCTAGGTGCGGAGGTGCTGAATTTTTCCAGCAGGTGGATTGTGGTGAGTTGCTGATCAATTGACTTCTAGATTGTTGCCCACACAACAAGATGTCATAGTCCTTGAGGCATACAAGAGAATCACCAGGTGCACGCTTCAAAGGTACTTTTCTAAGTTTCCGCTTTAATAGAAATTTTTGTGCAGTTCCTTCTGTGCGACAACAACGTTTTCTATCAAATCCGAAAGTGCCACAGCTTCTTCTGGTCCATCTGCAGCCTCTTCTGTGCTGCTATCTGATTTGATTCACTTCCCTTCATCTCCTCTCCCGCTTATTGATTAGGGCGAGCCAGCTTCGCTACCTTCCTACCAAATCTTTCAACCCCCCCCCCCCCCCCCCCCCCCCAACTAAAGATATATATTGTCTCCAATGTATGAGTACTCAAAATACACGTGAGATAGGGGTCCCTTCTTTCTTTTGTTTATTCAAGCTTTCACAATATCCATCATTAAGTTACTTTTATTCATTTGCTTCTTGAAATGTAATTTAAACAATGAAGCACATTAAGAAACACAATCTCATCAAAACACGTATTCAAAAACGATTTAAACACGCCAAAGCAAGTAAATAAACACACCAAATTAAGACAATCCAAAAACAACTAAAATAAAATCCAAAATATTAAGAGTAAGATTCAAATATATCCAAAATATGTAAAACAGGGGAAAGAAAAAGGCAAGGGAAAGCAAATCAAATCTTCGTTCATCCATGGAGATTGAGCGGACAAACAAGATCTGATAAGGTGCTCCAAATCCATCCTCAGTTGCATGAGTGAAATAGGCTGTATCTTGAAATGGAGAAGATGGCTGAGGTAGCATATGAGCAAGAATCGTATTCAATTTCTCTTTATTCTCATTTTCTCTATTTCTCATCACCTTCCTCGTCTATTTTCTGTAGGCTTTATCTTTCCCTCGCATTTTCTTGATATACTCCTTTATTTCACGAATTTCCTCCTGTAAGGATTCAATAGATGGAGCCTGCGTGTGGTTGCTCCTCAGTTTGATCCACAACCTTCTTCATCTTGCTTTTTCGAATGACTACTCCTTTCTTTTCCTTGTCCAAATCAGCTCGATCTTCAAGGTTCATGCAAGTAACATCCTGAAAGTCCCTAGTGGGATTCTCAAATTTGTCTCCCCGTTGGTTCGGTACTCCTGCCTGATAACATAAATCTAGCCATGGAAATCCCTATTTAATATTGTGTTTCTCGAGAGCACATTATAGCTTTAGCGCTTTCTTCATCCTCAGGCCTTTTCTACTTCTAGGATTGTTTGTTTTCTGTTTTTGTTGCGGAGGTGGTGGTGGAGATAGTGTGTGCTGCTCTTCTTTAGGCAAATCATCTCCTGAATATGTATTTTCAGATGGAGTAATTTCATCCCCACTTTCTTCTTCTTATTCATCTTGTTCCTCATACTCTGAATCATCTGCCCTATGAGGACAGTAGAAACATCTTCCTCGTGTTCTACATTCTTGGTTCTTGCCATTATCTGCAAAAAGAGAGGAAAATTCAATAAGATTTGATAAATGAGCAAGAGATAAATAGCAGACAGGCGTCAGGCGCTGACGCCAGATGACTGCCAAGTCCAGGATATTTGTCGTTCACTAGGCATTGGCACCTGGTGAATGCTTGGTCATCAGTGATGTCAGACAACATGCAGGCCATGGCGCCTAATAACCGCCTGATCCCTTTCTGAACCTAACTTTACTCAAAACAATCTTTAAGCAATCTCCCACTTCTATAATTGAAAAACAATATCATGGTAGTTATATCAAGATGCTATCGCAAACATAAACAAAAAAATTCTCTAACACAAACATACAAACTCTCATTTATTCACTTACCTTAGATTACCAAATTTAAGATGATGAACAGATGGACCTGTAATACCATAGGAGCATGTCTTCTATGTCTAAACATCAGTTATCAAGCAGCAATAGCATTTGAATTCATCATGTAAACATTCAAGAGAGAATTCAAAATCTTCTTTGAAACCCTAAAAATTCTTACATTTTGATTCTTGTGATTGTGGATGAAATTGGATGTTGTGATCCGTGCAAACGCATTAAATGGTAATGAGAAACAATCTAAACTGGAAAGAAGTTAGAATTTCGAACCAATGGGGAGAATTTAAGAAGGTGAATTTTCACAAGGGCAAGGGTGGGGTTGGGTAGGCGTTTGATGCAATGCAATGGAGATTAGACAATCAAAATTTTAAAATCCAATAATTATTAAAAGAATTTTATTGCTTTTAACTTGTTTGGTAAGCAATTGCAATTATTTTAATTTCGCCAAATCGCCTTTGCTTGCAATTAAACGGACAAGTCTTACCTTCAAATATTATTCACATCTCACTAGACTTATTTGTAGTTGCTACTACAACTATTGTGATTCACATCTATCAACTCTTCCAACTAAAAGTCACACCCTCTAGGAATCAAAATCACACCCTAAATTAGAGAATTGACAAATGAAATGATCATAGTTTTTTATCAACTCATGAAAATTTCGAATCACAACCTCTATTCTCAAAACGTCTATGAGCATTTGCATTTCGAATCTATCAGAGAATTTCTCCATTACATCTTGTTTCTACAATCCAGCACTCTTCACTCACATCTTTTTGATTCTTAGACTTTCCCTCGAGATCACTATCACATGTCCACCAAAGAACCAAATTGTGGCAAAAGTAGTGACCGAATTTGATCATGAACGTGTAGTATTGATTATCATTCCCCCCCCCCCCCCCCCCATTTTGTCGGTGGGAAAGCTAGTAGAGAGAGATCAGATTTTGAGACCTTTCCCTTCACAACAGAAAACTGAAAAGATCTGGATTCAAATAAATTCGATAAAAGTTGCTCACCAAAGATTACAAATGAATGAAAAGATTCCTGATTAATCTCCTGGTTTCGGATAAACAAGGGCACGTAAAGAACACCATACAAGGTAGCTAATTTGTCAGAGGCTCATATGCACAGGACCCATTAAACTTAAGCACAACTAAACCGCAATCTAACACAAAAATACACATTCTCCTACTAAAAAAAAATAATGATACACTAGTTATATCTACTGTCAAAAGTCCATGTCTTCTTCATACTCCCGAAATTCCCCCATTTCCTGCATATTTGATTCAATAAGGACAAGTTTTTCTGATCAGATATTAAAGTTTCACTAGCGTAACTGCTGGGCACGGTACAAAGAAAACTATGCTAAAAGACACCAAGAGGAGAGAATAACTAACCTTTCTTTTGTTGTAATCTGCCATTGCTTTGTCAAATTCTGCTCGTTTCTCGGTAGCTATATCATAGTAATGGACTTTTTCCTACAAGCAATAAAGAGTAGTATAGTAAACGACCATGAATCCAGAAGCAGGGTCGATTTAAAGGTAAGGCGGCCATGACATGCTCTTTTGCAAGCAGAATGCAGAACTCTCGTTGCCAAATTGATAGAGACAATGTAGTGTAAACACAAGCATTATACTCATCAATGCAAGGAAAGTTGAGTTTCTACAATAACGGAAATCATTTGTAAGTTTCAACAGCGAAGCTTCAAATCACTACAAGAACCAAATAACAGTTATTCAGACCCAAGGAGGCAAAATTACTGTGTGAAAAGCAATAGGATTCCAGTTTCACCATTGCTTCTTCTTTTGGTTCTCAGCAGAGGAAGTCCAACTAGTTTCCTGAAGTACAGATTATCATAGTGACGCTACAAATTTCTGCTTTCATCTGTTAACTAAAAGAGGATCGGCCTTTTATCCTTTATACTCAATACTCAAGTAGTAGTTGAAAGTTTATTAACTGAATAATCAACCTTTTAATCCAAAAATTTGTAACAGCAATAGCAGTAATATACTATACCAACACATCGTTTTTCTTTTTTTCCTTCAGAAAAGAAGCCAGTATCTTTCTACCACTAACTACTAGTTCTTCATCAAATGGATGATCTTAATAATATAAGCATTGTCAGTCGACCTCGATATCACTCCCTCTGTTCCTCCCAGCCTCCAAGGACCAAAAGGAAAAATGAACATGAGGATTGATTCCATCAAAGATACTCCAACATGGAAAGTCCATTCTTCTAAGTCAGGATGTAGACATCAATCAAATTGGACAAATGAGTTGATAAAGTTAGGCTTCATGGTATCTCACGGCTCCCATTTGTTGCAGTTTCCAATGCAAAAGACAGTAATATCAATATGATCAAGAAAGAATCTTGATCAAGGTTCAGGTAAAAGACTCAAAAAGGCATTGTATCAATTAAGAATACAGAACTTCACTAATTCTCAAGAAACAAGACATTCTGCTATAAAGTGATCTCTCCACTTCTATACAACATCTAGGTGAATCACTGGAGGAGCACAACACATAATTCAAATAACACAGATGGTCTCACCCTCAACATCATTCCTATTCTCTTCTGTCTCCACATCATTGTTCCCATGATAACTATTAGTTAATGCTTCCCAAGCCACGTGTAGTATATATAACTTGGTGTATTAAAATTTGAAACCCAAACATGCCTTCAAGAGCAAAAAGAAGTGCCTCCACAAATAAAGAAAAAGCTAATAGTCTAGGTGAGTTTTCACTAAATTAATTAAACTAGATTCATCCAAAGAATAATAATGAACCCAAAACTAAGATGGGCTATATGGCTGATAGCCATGCACTGTTCCATTATACACAAAGCAATTTTTAAAAAAAGAAAAAACAAAAGGATAACTGTAAATCTTTGGGGAAAATGCAAGAATAGTCCTTATAGTATGGCCTAGTGGCAAATTTAGTATGAAATGTTTGGTAGTTGACCAATTTAGTTCTAAACTTTGCTATCTACAACACATTTAGTCCTAATAACGTGTTTTTTAATTAAAAAATGTATTTTCGGCCCATGATAACGTGTTAGTTCACATGCCATAAAATTTGCCAAATGAATTAAGTTAATCCACGTGACATTCATGTGGTTTAGGGGTTTGATGGAACATTCATGTGGTTTAGGGGTGTAATGGAATTACAATTCAATCAAGTGTAAAAAAAACGGTTACTAGGACTAAATGTGCTTTGAATAGCAGAGTTTATGACTAAATTTGCCACTAGGCTATACTTTAGTGACTATTCTTGCATTTTTTCCTAAGTCTTTTATCACGGTTGGCTATACTTTAGGGACTATTCTTGCATTTTTTCCTAAGTCTTCTATCACGGTTAAGTAAATACTGAAAGCACAATTTGATTTGCATTTATTGGGTTTTTTTCCCCCAACACTAATCAACTAGGGCTGCTAAATTAGCCTCTTAAAACTGTGACATTAAATTTTGATGTCCACCTCCCATTATTTTTGTATGGAAGCTTAAGTCATTCAAATATGTACCTAAGTTGATCCCAATTTCTCCTGGAAACCACTTCAACAAGCCAAAATAGGCACTGAAGGAATAAGAGCTGATTACTGCAATTTTTACTTTTTTCAAGCATAAATTACATTTACGAACCTCAAGGTTTGATGAAACAACCAAATGATCCATGTCATTTTGAATAAGTACCAATATCCCCACAACTCATCACTGGTCAACCACAATAAAATGTACTAAAAAGTTCATCAATCTATAAAAATTCGAAACTAAAAAGAAAAACATTCAATCATAAATGTCATGTAACTTCATGATGTTCCAAATTGATTAAAATATTTTATGTTTGTTTAAATTTAGTTTATTGTCAAGATTCTTATAGTTTATAAATTTTTTAATTCAAACTTAAACTTGTAAAAGTCGCATTAAATATCTGCATGTTGTTCACCAAATCTCAAGAAAGGCAAATGTAATTCCCCCAAAAATATTTAAAGTGCATTCCGCAGATTTTGAATTTGGTTCCATTGGTGAAACTAGTTGGGGATGCGGTCCTTCGGACCCCCCGCTA
Organism: Knoxia roxburghii; assembly: GCA_030378225.1. Classification (NCBI taxonomy): domain Eukaryota; kingdom Viridiplantae; phylum Streptophyta; class Magnoliopsida; order Gentianales; family Rubiaceae; genus Knoxia; species Knoxia roxburghii. The sequence continues at coordinate 32,453,951 of CM059420.1, read as the reverse complement.
GCCGAAATGCTTCATTGCATTGGTCTTTCAGCCGGTGGTTCCCATGGTACCCCAATTCCTGCTCATGGCTGGCCCTAAAAATGTCAGGTAAGTTTGCAATGTAGCCAATTTGAATCTACCACAGACGAAAAAAGTGAACCCTTATTACTAAAATTGTGTTTTTTAATTTGCATACTACTTAAATTGTGCCCCCCGTAGTTCTCAATTCCTAGTTCCGCCACTGCGGTTCCTTCTTCCACCACCCACCCCCTACCCCATGCCCAGTGAGAAAAAAAAATGGCACTCAATGAAGACAACATTGAACCTTGGGATTCTTTGGAAAACTCAGTAGCAATGTAGAACACACCCTTAACAGAGAGTATCAATAATCATAGAAGGAATTATAAGCATGAAATGCACAAAATAAACAAAGGATGAGCGTAAACAATAAAAGAGCCCAAGTCATATGTGGACATCTTTCAATTAGTGAAGAGTCACTGAGGCCCAAACATTATTCTAAGACATGCTATCTAGTATCATCAAACAGTTAGTCCAGCTCCTTACCAGGTCAAGAAAAAGCATTTGACAGAAACTTCTTCAATTTCTTAAGCTGCAAGTTGGAGATGATTTACAGCAGTTTCACCTTCATTCAGGCCTTTTACAATTGCTTACTTGGTTAGAATCAGCACTTACCATTTAAAACCAGTCAATCTTGTTGTAAGTCTAGGTATGTTTTCATTACCTACAGGTCTTTTCTCAATTTTGAAATAATTTCTGTAGATTGCTTATTCAAGGATTTCACCAAAGTGAACTTCAAATTTTGGAAAACTTAAAATTGGGTTTTAGCATTATCATCATTTCTTCTTTAGGATTCATACTAAATAAAGAATACATCAAGCTTTGGAGTTTTTCATATCTATAAGGTACTTTTCTCTTCTTCAAAGACAGTAGTTCCTATCAGAACTTGAGGATATGCAAACTTAAATTTAATATTGAAAATTTATCCTCCAACACCTACCAAAATTGTAAACTACTTAATGATACAACATGAAACAGCAGTTACAGAACAGTGTGGAGATAAGAGGATTTTTTATTTTTTGTGCACAAACTAAGAAATCAGACAGGAAAAAGAGTTAAACAGGAATTTTAGGGAGGAAAATTAAGATGGTACAATAAAGAATTCAACCAACAGATTCTCTGGAACGTCGTAACCTTAGTTTTTTGGTTCTGAAAGAATCTCTAACCATATGAGAAGTCAAGTGCAAAAACACTCCAAAATGTACTCATGCTGTAAAATCTATAAGTTGTCAGTATTTCCCTTCCAAAGAACATACTTCATTATATATGTCGATTATAATCTTCTCCAAACAGAGATAGAAACACAGTAAAATGGTTTGAGTACATCGTGGCATACCGAAACTCTTAAATCAAAGAGTTAATCTATGAGCACTAAATAATGATCCGCACTAATTACACGAGTAAACAAATACAATGCTCCGCTTTACTCTGTTCTGTCAATTAAACAATAAGAAGAGTGAACAAAATGTAATTTCAGATCGATTACCTCATAATTCATGGTCTTCCACTTGTCCCCACAAGCCTTGCCGATCTGATGCAGATGAGCATTACCAGGTTTCAGAACAAGAAAGAAGAAAACAACAGGGTACATAGTCAATTTGATGAAAAAGGACCAATTTGTAAAATATTTACATCGCGCATAGACTTGATATCTGGATTCTTCTCTTGAAATTCCTTCCGAAAATCCTCCCTTCAGTGTTCAAAGAATAAACAATCAGAAAAGAATTCAGAGAGACTCAGTGTCGATTCATATTAGTAAAAGGCATTAAAGCTCAGGTCCGGTCTAATATTTTTTTCTTACTAGGCGACCATACTTTTCTACCATTACTGGCTATTAAATGAAAATAAACTAAAATAAATGAAAAATAGCAGAATTTAGTATAGCGTGCAGATTGACAAGTTGAAATGATCACATAACCAAAGAAAGATGACCCTCACATAACCAAAGAAAGATGACCCTTGAGTATATCTACACAAGATTCTTTAAATTAGCAAATGGAGAAGGGTGGCTCAGGAATGACTCTGGATCACAGGAGCTCCAGATAACCCCGAGATACCTTGCCCACGGTCTTATATTTTTCACATTTTGTACTTTTCCATACCTAAAAGGCAGCAAAAGAACTGGAAAAAGGTACAAAATCACCAATTGATCATTTCAGTTTCAGTATCATATGGTTTCCTCAATAAGCAAAGATAATGGACATAAACAGTCAGAATTTAAGTGAACAAATAGAAAAAGATGATATCGAATATTGTAAAAGAATAGCAAAGTAATGCCAGTCTATAGAGCATCACACGGTTCAGGTTGAAGGCTTCATCCATGAGTAAACAATTCTTTAGCAGCCTAGATACCGAAAGAAAAAGAAAAAGATGCAATTACAAAAAGGATACAAAATAGTTATCTTTATTTTGATCGGAAAAGAAAACGATGCAAAATAGTTTTACCATGCAGGTTCACAAACCGTGTAACAATGAAAAACGGATTTCATTTATGAAGTCACTTCAGGTCAAATTATACTTATATTTAACTTTTCTTCAGCAATTTTGCAGGTCAAAATCATTTACATTTCCTATATAGTATTCAAACTCTCCTCTATGTTCTATGCAGAATTATCACCAAAGGGAAAAACAAAATTATAGAGAAACAGAAAAGAAAGAAAGAAAGAACACATCATATTCAAGAACTTAATTGACCATCAAATTAGCATCCTACTGTACTATTGTCAAGGTTTAGGCCGAATTCCATACCAAATTTAATAAACATAACGACCATTCACAATTAATTCGCCATATAACTCGAATTACTCAACATATCAACGCAATAAAAAAAAAAAGTGAAAACACACAGACAAAACCAGAAGAATAAACATACAGGAAATAGAAAAAAGCAGTTGGGGGTTTCTTGGGCTTAAGGGCATCGATTTTTGAACTTTTCTTCTTCGACCCCGTTTTGGGCTTCTTTCCTGGCGTCGATTCCCTCAAATTAGCCGTAACTTTCTTCATTTGCTGTGATGTCCTCGATCGCAACACCATTCTCCTGCAAATTTATCATTTTCAACAGAACATACAAACAACAAGACACAAGAAGCTGAACTGCGCAGAAGACTATATGTACCCTTCAGTTGATCTTGGGGGGCTCGTAGGAGTGCAAGAAGTAGAAGCGGAGATTTTAGAAGTTGAAACTCTCTTCTTCGCCATTGCTGAGTGGAAGAAACACGCAATGTTCTTATTGACGTTGTCGATTTGTTGGTAATTTTGGGATTTCACCTCTATGGTAATGCTACCGGGAGGGTCACGGTCGACATTTTCAAATTGGGTGTTCTTATTGCCCGCCCCTTATTGCTATTCTCCGCAAAATTATATATTCCCTCCCTCGTTATAAAGGGAGAGGATTTAATTAAGTAATTTTCTTTCTTACTCTAATTGAATTCCAAATTAATAGTGATGTAAATAATTTAGTGGTAGAGTTTAATATATCACAAAATTTTAAAAAATGTAAAATTAGAAAAGTTACATTGGTAATGATAATTTTTTCTTGTTTGAGGGAAGGAACATGTGTGTGCATTTTTTTATTTATTTTATAATTAAAAATTTTTAAAAAATTATTTAGTTGACTTCACACGTGAGATTATATTAAAAAATTATATATAAGATTTCATATAAAGCAAAGATTGAATTCTTATCAAGCAAAACAAGATTTCAAGCAAAACTATGGTTAACTTGATTTATAAAAACATGTATATTATATTGATATTAAACCCTACTATGTATGATATAAAATGAAGTTTTGTTTGATACGATACTATATTCTGTATGACATGGACCTTTGTTTGCTTTCATATAAGAATCTGTATGTTTTATTGATATGAAACCTGGCCAGGCATGATATGAAACTATGTTATGTCTGATATGAATTTATATTCAGTATGATATGAACCATTTGTTTACTTTCATATAAGAATATCTTTGTCGTATTGAAATCATGTTTTGTATAATATGAAATTATATTTTATTTCATAAAGAAACCTCTATGTTGTATTGATATGAAAGTCTGTTACGCATGATATGAAATCATGTTCTATCCTATATAAAACCATATTTTGTATGATATGAACCCTTTGTTTGTTTTCATATAAGAATCTCTTTGTTGTAGTGATATGAAAGTCTGTTATACATGATAAGAAATGATATTTTGTCTGATATTAAACTATGATGTGTATGATATAAATTTTTTGTTTGCTTTTATATAGGAAAAAATGAAATTTTGGTTCATCATGTTTGGCAAATATACTCTTTTGGTCCAACATGTTTAGGCATCCCAAAAAATACTCATTACGTTTGAAATTTTAAACACTTTTAGTCCATAAATTTTTTTGACCTACTACAAAATGTTTTAGTATAAGTCAATATGGTCAAAGGTCATCCAGGGTTGTATTAATAAATTATAATAAATATTTGAGGAGCATTTTATAAACATACAAAATAATTGGACTTATGTTGCAATTAATAGAAGAAGAAAAAATACAAAGCCCTAATCTTCTTATTCTCTCCCATTTGTTTTCTCCAAACGATAAAACCAACTCCTTTAACATTCTCCACCGCCGCACCACAAGTATCCTCATCGTTTCTTCCATCTCGCCCCGCCGCTGGAATCGAAAACTCTGAGATCGACTGCCGCCAGGCCCAATTCTGCTTTAGAGTCGACTTCCAATCCATGGGTTTTATCTTTTACGCTTTTGACAAATAAGGTGAGTGAAATCGTAGGGGCCTGAGTTGCTCTTTCAAATGTGTGATCATGGAATTTCTAGAATTCCAAAATTCAGGGGCAAAGTCGACTTTTAGCATCTTCAGCAAGCAGGTCGTGGAGGAGGCATTGGCGCCTACCCGGCGCTTGAGACTTGGGGTATGAGGAGGCACTGGGGCTTGGTCATCGCTTGAGTGGCGCCTGATAGAATTGAGAAGCAGGCGCAGGCGCCTACATACTGCTTGAGCGACGCCTGGTGAAAGATATCAGGCGCTGGCACCTGATAGAGTGCCTACTCACACACTTTTGAATTTCTTGACTTGTGCTCCAAGTTTTATTTATTTATTTATTTATGATTTTTGCTCTTTTCTGCACCAAAGTCTTTGTGCATCATCCTCAACTCTACACCTTTTCATTTCATTGCAAATTATGCAAAATTGGCCATAAGTATAATTTTAACGCACAATTAGATTAAGACTCTAACAATAATATGCTAAAAGTGCCTGATTTTAACCCCTAAAAAGATGTAAATTTGAGTCGCATCACTTCCCGGCAACGGCACCAACTTGATGTGCAGTAAAACACCTATCAAAATAATATTTATAAAACCTAAATCCACAATAAGAGACTCAAGAATCCATCATAGAGTACTCAGGTGTCGATCCACAGGGAGCACATGAGATCTATGTTTGTTTAGAGTTACTGATCTTGCTTAGTGATTAAAAGAGAAGATAAGTTACTGATCTAAGCTAAACTAAACATGCAATAAATAAAGGTGATAGATTCAGAGAGACGATTGGGGATTCTGACCACCTTCCGGCATAATCAAGTGACCATAAACACATACTAATAGTTTGTTCCTTCAAGAAACAAGTCACTGATGATAGCGAAGCTGTCGGCTTGAGCTGCTTCTTGAAGAGAGACCAATTGTTGTCCCAACCTTTCGAACTATTCTCTCTCACTATATTCCTAAGCATGAATTAAGCAGCGGAAAAAACTTAACTCAAGAAAAAGCACTATTAATTAGCCATCTTTGTGCGAAAATATTATTCAAACTATGCGTGATGGTTTGTGATTGATTTAGTCACTCAGGACAAGGGTTAATAGTTCAATCTAAACTATTGAAACCAACAAAAGGGTTGTGGTTTCCTCGCAAGGACAATACACGATCTCGCAAGATCACTCTAAACAGAGATTTTGAAGACTTCACAACTTAACACAAGTTTCAAATTTTCAATGACAATATCTGATAAATTCCGTGTGGAGGGTGGCCTATTTATACGCAATTACAAGAGTTCTCTTCATTTTCTAAAAAGTAATCTCCAATCATAGTGAGAGAGATATTAAAAAACAAAATCCTATTCTAACTCTATTAGCTCTTAGAATTTCGGCCATAGAGAAAGAAGTAGAATACAAAATATAGTCCTACTATAGAAGAGAAAAAAAAATCCATCTATCCTCGTGGCAATAGGATAAACGTACAAAGCCTTCTAGGACTATGAAAGTAAAACCATAATCCTAATAGGAAGAGACTTAGAGGTCTCAAATGGCCTTAGGGAGTGTCTGGGCCTTCAATACTAGCCTTTAACTCTTCAACCTATCTTCAACCTTTTATTAGCAGGCTTCAGTCCTCATCTATGTTAACTTTACAAGTCCATTATTGAACAATCTCGTGACGTTAATGGGTTTGGGCCTCGTTGTAGGTAGATGGGCTTGGGCCTGTTAGGCCTTGAACTTGATCTCGAACTTTGAAGCTAGGCTTAATTCACACGTCTTTTGGGTTTTAAATCTCAAAACTGGTCCAACATACTTAGCTCGTGGATCGAAATAGTGGATCTCTCAAATAGAGATTTCGATCCACTAAGGGTCTCCCTGAGCCACTTTCTGCGCCAGCTGCTCTGGAGTAGAGGGAGAACTGGCACTGCTTGCTGGTTCTGTTGGAGTTGAATACATAAGCTATGCTTGTATTGTACCTTTTTCCAGTTAATATATAAGTTAATGTTTTGGTTAAATTTAGTTGTGCATTATTTGTCCACTTATATTATGTAGTTAAATGATGAGGTGTCTTGTGTGACACATTGGTTAAAAGACATAATATATAAATGAGGTTTGTAACTGAGACAGCTTTGGATAAACTGTCGGTCTAGGTTATTATGTGATTCAGATAATTAGTTTGTCTAAACTAATTGAATCGTATAGATATGCCAGGGGCGTATTGAACTTGACCATTAGGAATGATTTGTCTTGTACTGATTTAATAAACAAATTGTTCTTGGTATTCTATCTCTTAATCCCTAGACTCGAGCGGGCATGAGGATTAGACATAGTGTACTTTGATATGTCAATGGGTGAGATCAATTGTGGCCAATAGTCTCGGTAGGTTGAGTGCGTGTGTTTAGTTGCTTGGTGTGCTGCTGCTTGTCGAAAGGAAACCATGTACCGGTGCATCTGGGGTGATGGTGCTCCCGAGATGAGCTCGTAATGTTTATTATACTAAACCCAGCCGGTGGTGTTGGAGTAGAATACATAAGCTGTGCTTGTATTGTACAGTTTCCCAGTTTAATATATCGATTTATGTTTCAATTATATTTTGTTGTGCATATTTATGTCCATTTATATTATATAAGTAGATGATGAGGTGTCTGGTGTGACACAGTAGATCTCATCATTGGTTGAAAGACATAATATATAAATGATGTTTGTAACCGAGACAGCTGTGGACAAACTGTCGGTCTAGGTTATTATGTGATTCAGATAATTAGTTTGTCTAAACTAATTGAATCATATAGATATGCCCGGGGCATATTGAACTTGACTCTTAGGAATGATTTGTCTTGTACTGATTTAATAGACAAATCGATCCTTGTATTCTATCTCTAAATCCCTAGACTCGAGTGGGCATGAGGATTAGACATAGTGTACTTTGATCTGCCAATGAGTGAGGTCAAATGTGGCCAATAGTCTCGGTGGGTTGGGTGCGCGTGTTTAGTTACTTGGTGTGCTACTGCTTGTCGAAAGGAAACCATGTACCGATGCGTCCGGGGTGATGGTGCTCCCGAGATGAACTCGAAATGTTTATTATACTAAATCCGGCCGGTGAACTTATGTTTGGTATAGTAAAAAGGTCGAGTGGTACTAGTCTCGGAATTAAAGAAGTTAATTAATTAATTTATCAGTAAATTAATTTTAATTAACGAGCACTATATCTTTGATGTGGGGAGATTAATGAATATAATTTAATTAAGTTGTTCCAGAAGTAATTCTGGTGTATGATGGTAGTGCCAAAATTAATCCATTAGTGGTACGATTAATTTTGTAATGGGTTAATTGAATAGGTAGATTTAATTAATTAATTGGTTAATTATTCCTGAGGTTTAATTCAGTAATTAACAAAGTGAAATTATTTAATTAATTCTTAAGGGTTAATTAAGTAATTAACAAAGTGGAATTATTTAATTAATTAATTAAGTCTTAAGTTTCAATTGGAATTAGGAAATCCTAGAGATTAGGTACCTAGTAGGATTTGGTTTATCCTCTCAGATTGGTTGCCTAATTGGATTTGGAAACTAATTCATTACCTAAACCCATTAGGAAGACCAATCCTAAACCAACTTGGAGTCTCTCTTGTAACTCTATAAATAGACAAGGGATCAGTTATTCAAGAAACACAATTAATCCACAAGATTTCTTGAGAGAAAATCTTCTCCCTCCAAGTCAAATTTTCTTGCAATTTGCGGCGGCTTATTTTTGTGTAGTTTGGCGGAAATTTTGGTCCAATCTTGTAAGCCCCGTGTGTTGCTTTCTCTCTCTCCGGGCACTGCGTTTGCAGTACGTGCTAGGTGCGGAGGTGCTGGATTTTTCTGGCGGGTTTGTGGTGATAGCTGATCAATTGACTTCTAGTTCGTTGCCCACACAACGTGAAGTCATAGTCTTGAGGCATACAAGAGAATCACCAGGTGCACACTTCAAAGGTACTTTTCTAAGATTCCGCTTTAATAGAAATTTTTGTTGCGTGGTAAATCGAGCAAGTGCAAACCCAGATCCTACCAAAAACTTTCAGGTCGACTTATGTCCGGTATAGTAAAAATGTCAAGTGGTACTAGTCTCGGAATTAAAGAAGTTAATTAATTAATTTATCAGTAAATTAATATATTATCGAGCACAATATCTTTGACGTGGGGAGATTATGAATATAAATTAATTAAGTTGTTCCGGAAACAACTCTGGTGTAGGATGGTAGTGTCAAAATTATTCCGTTAGTGGTACGATTAATTTTGTAATGGGTTAATTGAGTAGGTAGAATTAATTAATTGATTAATTATTCCTAAGGGTTAATTAAGTAATTAATAAAGTGGAATTATTTAATTAATTAATGAAGTCTTAAGTTTCAATTATAATTAGAAAATCCTATAGATTAGGAATCTAGTAGGATTTGGTTTATCATATCAGATTGGTTACCTAATTGAATTTCGAAACTAATTACCTAAACCCATTAGGAAGACCAATCCTAAACCAACTTGGGGTCTCTCTTGTAACTCTATATATAGACAAGGGACTAGCTATTCCACAATAAACAATTCATAAGTTTTCAAGACAAGAAAATTTAGAGGGAGAAAATCCTAGAGAGAGAAAATTTTCTCCCTCAGAATTTCGAATTTCTTGAGCTTCCTTGGCCGGCCGGATTTATCCAATTTTGGCGGTGACACGTGGTTTTCTCTCTCCTTCCAGGCGGCGCGTGTAGTACACGTTCCAAGTGCGGTGGTGCTAGTTTTTTCTGGCAAGTGGATTGTGGTGATTACCTGATCAATTACTCGTTAGATTGCTGCCCGCACAACATACAAGCAAAGTGTTGAGGCATACAAAAGAATCGCCTGAGTATACGCTTTAATAGGTAATTCTTATGTTTCTGCTTTTATTAAGAATTTTTGTTGCGTGATAAATCGAATAAGTGCAAACCCGGATCATACGCAATGTAATTTCGAAAGGGTTGTAATAGCGATTGTGCTAGCGTCTAGGCCTGGCCAGAGATTCCGATTTTGGAATGCATAGCACGAAAGTGAGTTTTTGGCTAAGCCCGGGCAGATAATCTTTCAATTGGTATCAAAGCCTGGTTTTGGGTTTTGTGCTTATTTGATTTATTACATGGTGTTATTTACAGGTGGTTAAGAAATCCCGACTATTATGGTTACATTTGTATGGGTTTTAATTAAACTCCGGGACATATCCGGATTTGATTTTATTATGAATGTTTGTAATAGTATAACCACGTGTTGTAAGTCGTGTAGGATTAGATCGAATCTGTAGTAGGATTTTTTCTATGTAATTTTGAGTATTTAATTTTCCTAGAAAGCCTTATATTAGGAGAATTAATTTTTGTAATCGAAGGCGTTATTGTGGGCAACTTGAATTCGTGGGTTTTGGGTTATCATTAATTCGTAGAAACCCAGGAAAACCAGAACGAATTGCAAGAAGACCAAATAGTGTGGAAAGAAGCGAAAGAGGAACAGGTGGCAGGGGGACGGCGTCCGCGACAACTCGCCGGCAGGAGCCACCGCCGGTGGCAGTAGGCCTGCTGCGCAATGGTGCGGCAGCAACGCAGCAGTTGCTACGCCCGTACTGCTGGGCCGCGCGCATGCGGCCCGTTCGGGTCGCATTTTTTGCCCGTTTTTCTCCAGTTTTTGTTTTTCAAGATCAAGACTCAATCCATCGAGTTGCGTGGCGGGACACGAGATCATGGCAGAAGATGGAAGCGATTAAAACCATGATAGTCGGGAAATTTAATTTTTGCATTTATTTCCCGTATTTATTGTGCTTTATTTTTATGCTGTATTTTAGATGCATGATTTATAGCATGATTGGTTTTATGGTTGCACATAACTTAGGGTTAGTTAATTGCATGTTAAAACCAGAAAAACCAAACCAGAATAACCCTCAACATAGAAATCTAAGTAGGAGCGGGTTAGTTTAATATGCCCAAGGCCACCATTACGAGTTCATATGCGATGTGGGTGGGCTTGCGCGTTGGCATTAGGGCCTTCCTCCATTCGGATGAGTCCAACCCCGAGATCGCTAGATTGTGAATTTCTGAGTAAGATGACTAGATTGTGAATTTCTAAGTAAGATGACTAGAGTAAGTTTAACTAGGAGAAATGCGATACCTTCTCCATTTGAGGCGCACTATCCTGAGGTAATAAACTAAGAAGTCACGTAATGGCACACACTTAGTGTATGATTTGTAGTATTCCTCCCTCGAGATTACGCTGCTTATTTGTACGGCTGAAAGCACCGACTACTAGCTACATTGATCAATAGATCGTTTGGTCAGATAGTGTAGTTAATGAATATGGTTCTTCACAAACGAATATGGGTTAGCGTAAACGTCCACACAGCGTGGCTTGCGAGAATCCCAGTGAATGGGATGTTGGTGGATTAAGATTATTGTTTTGAGGGAAGTCAATAATTGTTAGAATTTCTTTGTGTTCGAAATTCTATATTTAATAACTGAAGCATTGTCCGTTTAATTAAAGTATCGAATATGACATTCAACCCCTTAGCTTCTATATTGAAAGACAATAAGTTAACTGGACCTAATTATGTCAATTGGAGTCGTAACTTAGAATTGTCCTTATGGCTGAGAGCACTCATGTGAGATTATTTCATTGACGTGATTAGTAACATCAACAAGGTTGAGGTAGTGGAGGCAAAATCGTTGGTGAAACTGTTGGATCTTAGGCATGCATAATTTCCTAAATTATGCTACGGAATAGCCTAAATTATATGGAATCAGGTCTTACCCTCGATGCGTAATCGGTTGCGCTCGTCGCCTGGATCCCTTGGGAAGATTGCGTTCACCACCAAACAATTCACACGAATTGCCTCTACGTTCTTGCGCTGGAGTCTCTCAGAACCGGTGCTAGCCAAAAATGCCTGTCAAAGATAGAAGAATGTCTTGGAGTCAGTACTTCAAAAGTGAGAAAAAGTCTATATTTTTAAAATTTTCTCAAAATGTGTTTTTAAAAACCAATCAGTTAAAAAAACTCTCAACCCCCAGATACTTCTTTGATTTTTCTCCAAAAGGTTGAGAAGTATCTGTTAATAATTAATAATAATTAATTATTTACTGAGTTGGGTTTAACCAACACCATGGATCAACCCATTGATCCATGGATCAGGCTGATGGGTCAAAAACCTTAATTCACAATTAGGTCCCTTGATTTGTCAGCCCAATTCAATTCTTCCTAGGTAATTAATTAACTCTTAATTAATACCATAATACTCTTCAATAATATTTAATTAAACTATTTAATTAAATATTATCAATTTAAGTAAAACTCTTATACTTAAAACATGCAATTTAATTAATTCTGAATCATCGAACTCACTTATGTGCGATCCTGTAGCCCATTCCAAATTGACAATGAATAAATCAATCTCATTAATTAATCCATAAATCATTAGTGGTCTCTAGCAAGACATAATGACTACACAATTCAGAACGGAGGGTCGAATGGTGATTCAACACAACCTCCCGAGTATACTTCGTAATGTCCTCTACACTGATATCCAGTTTAGCATAAGGCATGGAACCAATCATCCTTATATAGCTAAACGTTTTCTTGATTTCTTAGTGACACTGGACTTAATCAAGCAAATGATAACACTTATCATTTCTTGGGCACGGCCATGCACTTCTCAGTTCACTATCAAGCGGCCAAGATATCATCTCTCATTTAAGAGAGACTTGTAGTCCCATCACTTCACCTACATACCTTAGCGTGACTCATAGTGTACCCAATCATACCCGTACTTGGCAACCTGTTACGGTCCCGTTAGGTATATGTCAAAGCACACTCTAATTCACCTAAGACTATGCAGTGATTTCTGGTCTAAGGATCCTCGTACGAGTACTACTCAAAAGAATCACTCATGATCTAACAGTCCATGGAGTGTTTTTTTTGGCGGATCGATTTCATGAAATTCAATATGCACAAGAATATAATTTCATGAAATTAACTCATCAGATAAATAATCAATCAAACGACAAATATCTTATTTACATAAATAACCCTCAAAGTTTATTTACATAAATAGCCCTTAAAAGTGCACATACACCAACAATCTCCCACTTGCCCGTTGAAGGGCTATGTCCTAAACTGTTTAAGACCAAGCTCTATTACATGTCTATCAAACTTTGACTGCGGTAGAGCTTTTGTGAGAGGATCTGCTACATTGTTGTCTGACCCTATATTGAACACTTTCACATCTCCCCGATCGATGATCTCTCGGATAAGGTGAAACCTTCTGAGTATATGTTTGGTTTTCTGGTGTGACCGAGGCTCCTTAGCTTGTGCGATAGCCCCGTTATTGTCACAGAAAAGTTTTATCGGATCTTGGATACTTGGTATCACTCCGATGTCTGACACGAACTTTCTCAACCAAACAGCTTCCTTTGCAGCATCTGATGCAGTAATGTACTCAGACTCTGTTGTAGAATCGGCTGTTGTATCTTGCTTTGAGCTTTTCCAACTTATTGCACCGCCATTCAAACTAAACACGTAGCCTGATTATGACTTCATGTCATTTTTATCTGTTTGGAAAGCAGCATCAGCGTAACCTTGTACAATGAGCTGTTCTTGTCCTCCATACACTAGCATTAATCCTTTAGTTCTTCGTAAGTACTTTAGGATTGCTTTGACTGCAGTCCAATGATCCATTCCAGGATCTTGTTGGTATCTGCTAGTCATGCTCAGTGCATGTGCGACATCCGGGCGGGTACACAACATGGCATACATGATAGATCCTATTGCCGAAGCATATGGAACTCTACTCATTGTATCCCTCTCCTCTCTTGTTGAAGGACCTTGGTTCTTCTTCAAGAGAAGGCCATGTCTAAATGGTACCTTACCTTTTACTTCCTCATCAAAATGAAGATTCCAACTTCGAGATGCTTGCTTCAGTCCATAGATGGACCTCTGAAGCTTACATACTCGATTAGGATGCTTTTGATCGATGTATCCCTCGGGTTGTTTCATATAAACATCCTCGAGTAGGTTTCCATTCAGGAAAGCTGTTTTAACATCCATCTGCCATACTTCATAGTCAAAATATGCTGCTATGGCAAGCATAATCCGAATGGACTTGAGCATCACGACAGGGGAGAAGGTTTCATCATAGTCAATACCATGAGTCTGTCTGAAACCTTTAGCCACTAGTCGTGCCTTGAAGATTTCGCCAGGTTTTAACTTGAAAATTCACTTGCAATCGACAACCTTTGCCTGTATAGGAGGATCAATCAAAGTCCATACTTTATTGTCCCTTATGGATTGCATTTCAGATTCCATTGCTTGTTGCCATTTATCTGAATCTGGACTTTCTAAAACCTGTTTGTAGTTCACGGGCTCATTAGAGTCCACCAGGATCAAATCTTGATTGTCAGTCACGAGAAATCCATATCTCTCAGGTTCATGACGAGACCTACTAGACTTTCTAGGTTCTTGTGTTGTTGACTCAGGCTGCTCATCTTCATGAGTTTCCATGTCAACTTTCATCTGAGTTTCTGTAGATCGTTCTACATTCTCTTGTGGTTCTGGAACTTCTCCGAGTTCTATTCTACTCCCACTGTCTTACTTGTAAAGAAATTCTTTCTCTAAGAAAGTAGCTCCTCGAGCAACGAACACTTTGTTCTCAGTTGGGTTGTAGAATTGATATCCTTTGGTTTCCTTAGGATATCCCACAAATAGGCATTTGTCAGTTTTAGGTTCAAGCTTATCACTTTGTAAACGTTTTACATGAGCTTGACAACTCCAAACTCGTAGATAGGACATATAGGGCTACTGACCCATCCATAACTCATATGGAGTCTTATCTACTGCCTTAGATGGAATACGGTTTAATAAGTAGGCAGCAGAAAGAAGAGCATAACCCTAAAAGGATGTAGGGAGAGTCGCTTGGCCCATCATTGATCGAACCATATCTAACAGGGTAGGATTCCTCCTTTCAGATACACCATTCCATTGAGGTGTTCCCGGTGGAGTCAGCTGTGAAATAATTCCACACTGTTTTAGATAGCCATCGAACTCATCACTAAGGTATTCACCTCCCCGATCGAAGCGAATAGCCTTAATCCTTCTATCCAACTGATTCTCTACTTCGTTTTTAAACTCTTTGAACTTTTCAAAAGTTTCACTTTTATACCTCATTAAGTAGACATACCCATATCTACTATAGTCATCAGTAAAAGTCACGAAGTATTCAAATTCACCTCTGGCTTGTGTGCTCATTGGTCCACATACATCCGTATGTATTAGATCCAATAGCCCACTTATTTTTTCCCCTTTCTTGTTGAAAGGGCTCTTTGTCATTTTGCCTTGCAAGCAGGGTTCACATGTATCATGAGATTCAAAACCAAATGACCCTAGCACTCCATCCTTGTGAAGTCTTTGAACTCGCTTTTCATTTGCATGGCCTAATCGACAATGCCAAAGGTATGTTGGGCCTAAATCATTTTTAGTTGATTTAGCTTTCTTTTCTATGTTATAGACTGGTTTTTCTTGGGTCAAATCCAAGACATACAGACCGTTACACATATTTGCAACTCCGTATAAAATATCATTTCGATATAAAGATAACAAATTATTCTCTATAATAAATCGAAATCCTTTATTATCCAAACTCGAAACTGAAATAATATTTCTGCTCAAAGCAGGTACATAATAACAATTTTCAAGTTCGATATTTAAACCAGAAGGTAATGACAGAGTGTAATCTCCAACTTCAACAGCAGCAACTCTTGCCCCGTTGCCCACTGGGAGATCCACTTCACCTTTTTTTGCCATCCTTCTATTTCTAAGTCCCTACACATTGGTACAAATGTGAGCCCCACAACCAGTATCTAATACCCATGAGGTGGACATAGAAAGATTAATTTCTATAACAAAGATACCTGAAGCTGAAGGATTGCTTTCGAGAAACTTCTTGCAGTCTCTCTTCCAATGACCCTTCTGTTTGCAAAAGAGACATGTATCATCCTTTTTGGATCTTGTCTTAGCAGATGGAGGAGCTTGTGGTTGGGGAGCAGTCTTACTGCGAGCTTTCTTGTTCTGCCCAACTTTGGCCTTTCCTTTAAACTTCCTCTTCCCTTTACCTTTCTCTACTACCAACACTGGTGTTGCCTTCCGAAGGGTCTGTTCAGTGTTTTTCAACATGCCATGGAGCTCAGGAATGCTCCTATCTATGTTGTGCATATTGTAGTTCACCACAAAATCATTGTATTTATCAGACAATGATGCCAAGATGATATCAATGGCCAATTCCCTAGGAAGAGGTGCATTCAATCGCTCTAGGGTATCAATGTACCCTTTCATCTTGATCAAATGTGTGCTTACTGACAAACCCTTCGCCATTTTACACGAAATTAAAGCTTTTATCGTAACGAACCTTTCGTTACGGGCTTGTTCACGAAACATCTCCGTCAGTGACTCGTAAATCCGGAACGCTTCCGAATTCATGAACTGCTTTTGAAGCTCGCCCGTCATCGACGGGAGCATCAAGCAAGTCACATCATCGGAGTCGCTTTTCAGCTTCTCCCAGGCTCGTTGAACAGTTGCCGAAGCATTTTGTGGTGGTTCAGGTAAAGCGGTCTCCAAGACTTGCAGCTTCCTTTCTTGCTTGAGAACTATTCTCAAGTTTCTTTCCCAATCTAAGAAGTTTGGTCCAACCAATTTATCTTTATCCAATATACTTCTTAGAGTGAAATTTGAGATAACATTTGTGCTAGATGATGCCATTTCTACAATGAATAAATGCAAAATATTAGAATGAGTTTTAAAATTAATTTTCCACAATAGCCAAAATTGAAATCCCTAACAATTTTGTGTTGGTGCTAGATTGTGGTCCGAAAATCCACAAAGAGTCAACCCCAGTCTTGCTTTGGCAAGTTTCGTAGGGATCAGACTCTTTTGGTAGGCAACGTTCAAATCACATTCCATGTAATCTAACGCTTTCCAATTGCATACCATGCAACTTTTCGGTGATAGGATGAACATTCCAAATGTTTGACACCATCCTATCTTTGCAAAATTAATCCCTAGTCAACTTATCGGGTCAAGCTAGGATTAATTTTCCCAAGTCAAACCATCCCTCAAGGCATCACATCAATCGATACCCACACAGTTTTTCCATAACAAGTGGTAGTGATAAAGTTGAGCATCTAATACCCAAAAAGTTTTTCCACTCATTAATGGTAGTGATAAAGTTGGGCACCTATTATGTGACAACTCGCCGCACGAAGAAAACCTGAGGCCCTTGGGCTCTCCAAGTCCACAGACGTTCGACGCTTTGGCGGGCCCCCAAGTATGGAAGCAATTTTAGACTTAGGTATTTAGGGATTTTATTTTGAACGGCTTAACATGCATTGTCATTTTCAATCATTCACAAAACATAAAATAAAATTGCGGAAATGCGATGAATTGGGCTCTAATCTATTACAGGGCCTTTTTTTTTTTTTTAAAAAAACTTCTTTTGGGCCTCCATTTTGGGCTTCCGTTCCTGGGCTCCACCATGGACTCTTTCGGAACCTCCTTTTGGGCCTAACTATTACATAATTATTTAATAGGCACGCAGGCCCACTTTTAAAATGGCTCGCAGGCCCAAAATTTAAATAATAAATTTTAAGCCCAATTCATGCATAGAAAAACACACAAATGCATATGCTTAATACAAGCCAATTTTATTAAGCCGAATCATTTAATTAGAGATTGTGTAACTCTTACACTATTAAAATTGATCGTGTCATGATCAATTTTAATCAATCCCATGTTCATTCATTTTAATCGAATGATGCATGGACATACCAATAATGCGTGCAATTATTTAAACATTTTAAATAAATAACACATTATTTCGGAAAAATGAATAAATAAGTCAAACCATAATAATTAATTAACTAATCTTATTAATTAATTAATTATTTATTTATTCATCTAATTATCTAATTTTATTAAGATAATCTTTCAAATTTTAAAATTTAAATATTTCTAATTATTCTAATCTCATTAAGATAATTATTCAAAATTCTAAATTTTAAAATTCTATAGGATAGGAATTAAATTCAAATCTAATCCTATCTTAACTATTTGATAATATTTTATTTTATCTTAATAATTAAATCTTATCAATTAAAATCTGATAATATCTTTTAATTTATCCTAAATCATAAATTAAAATTTTATCAAATTTTAAAATTCAGAAAAATTAAGTTTTCTAAAAATTTTAGGGCAAATCTGTAATTAACAAAAATTATCGGGCTAGGGTTTTAAAGATTAAAACTACTGGGGTTGTTTTTGCAAATTTTAAAACACTTTTAAACGCTGGCATTTTTGGGATTATGGAGTGCGGTGGGGGCAAATTGGTCTTTTCACCCAATTAGGGCACCAGCCTCCCGCCGCCTCCTTCCTTTCTTCCCCGACTCGCGCAGCCGGCATCCGTCTTCCTTTCCGGCGAACTCTTCGCCTATTCCGACGCTGCTCGCAGCGCCGGACGTCGCCTCTTCGCCCCGGTCTAACCCCGATCAAATCGAAGTCGACCTCGGCAACTCATCGAACGACGAAGGAAAACAAAACCCGCGATCGGCCTTCGAAAACTCCGTCGGCGCGAGAAACCCAACGAAAATGATTTCTGTCGTTTCCCCACGGCGCGAGGGACATTTCCCCGGCCTCGACGAAGCAGCCAGCGCGAGGAACATTTTCCCGGCATCCAAACCAGCAAGCGGCTTTCAAAACCCCAAAATGAGAAAAAAAATTTTTTTCCGGCGAAGCAGGCTTTGCAAACCTAGAAAAATTTTTTCCATAATCTTCACAATCAAAACGTTTTTGACACCCCAAATCAACACGAAATGGTTCCCCATGAAGAAAAGAACAAAACCCATAAAAAATTCAGGCCAAAAAAACCAATTTTGAAGTGGCGCGCGATTTCTCGGCGACCTTCCGGCCGGCCGAAACAATTCCGGCGAGTCCATTCCCAGAAATCGGCGCGAGTTTTTGCATTTCTTCAAAACAGTTTTTTTTTCAACCCATTTGTTTCAATTAAAACACTTTTAATTAAAACAAGATTAACCTATGGCTCTGATATCACTGTTGGATCTTAGGCATGCATAATTTCCTAAATTATGCTACGGAATTGCCTAAATTATATGGAATCAGGTCTTACCCTCGACGCATAATCGGTTGTGCTCGTCGCCTGGATCCCTTGGGAAGATTGCGTTCACCACCAAACAATTCACACGAATTGCCTCTACGTTCTTGCACTGGAGTCTCTCAGAACCGGTGTTAGCCAAAAATGCCTGTCAAAGAGAAAATATTTTTCTCTGGAAGAATGTCTTGGAGTCAGTACTTCAAAAGTGAGAGAGAGTCTATATTTTTAAAATTTTCTCAAAACGTGTTTTTAAAAACCAATCAGTTAAAAAAACTCTCAACCCCCAGATACTTCTTTGATTTTTCTCCAAAAGGTTGAGAAGTATCTATTAATAATTAATAATAATTAATTATTTACTGAGTTGGGTTTAACCAACACCATGGATCAACCCATGGATCCATGGATCAGGCTGATGGGTCAAAAACCTTAATTCACAATTAGGTCCATTGATTTGTCAGCCCAATTCAATTCTTCCTTAGTAATTAATTAACTCTTAATTAATACCATAATACTCTTCAATAATATTTAATTAAACTATTTAATTAAATATTATCAATTTAAGTATAACTCTTATACTTAAAACAAGCAATTTAATTAATTCTGAATTATCGAACTCACTTATGTGCGATCCTATAGGCCCATTCCAAATTGACAATGAATAAATCAATCTCATTAATTAATCCATAAATCATTAGTGGTCTCTAGCAAGACATAATGACTACACAATTCAGAACGGAGGGTCGAATGGTGATTCAACACAACCTCCCGAGTATACTTCGTAATGTCCTCTACACTGATATCCAGTTTAGCATAAGGCATGGAACCAATCATCCTTATATAGCTAAACGTTTTACTTGATCTCTTAGTGACACTGGACTTAATCAAGCAAATGATAACACTTATCATTTCTTGGGCACGACCATGCACTTCTCAGTTCACTATCAAGCGGCCAAGATATCATCTCTCATTTAAGAGAGACTTGTAGTCCCATCACTTCACCTACATACCTTAGCGTGACTCATAGTGTACCCAATCATACCCGTACTTGGCAACCTGTTACGGTCCCGTTAGGCATATGTCAAAGCACACTCTAATTCACCTAAGACTATGCAGTGATTTCTGGTCTGAGGATCCTCGTACGAGTACTACTCAAAAGAATCACTCATGATCTAACAGTCCATGGAGTGTTTCTTTTGGCGGATCGATTTCATGAAATTCAATATGCACAAGAATATAATTTCATGAAATTAACTCATCAGATAAATAATCAATCAAACGACAAATGTCTTATTTACATAAATAACCCTCAAAGTTTATTTACATAAATAGCCCTTAGGCACATACACCAATAGAAACCAAAGTCGATACTGTCCTCCGGAGCTTGCCTCAAAGCTATGAGCAGATTCGGTTAAACTACAACGTAAGTAAGATGTTGTGTACTTCATCCGAGCTCTTGCCAGAGTTGGTGGCGGCTAAAAGTCTTCTTCAAGAGAAGAAGCGAGCTTTAGTCGCAGGCAAAGCTTCAGAATCTTCTTCTGAGCCTGAGGCTAGAAAGAAGAAGAGAAAGCTCAAGGGAATAGCTCAAAAGGCGCAAATTGCGCCTAAGCCAGATATTGCAAAGAAGAAGTCGAAAGACAAGTGCTTCAAGTGCAATAAGACGGGACATTGGGAATCGGATTGTCTAAAGCTTATAAGTACGATAGTTTCTGCCTTAATTACTTAGAAATGTTTAGCGGCGATTCCCACAGATACTTGGTGTGTGGATTCAGGTGCCACTGACCATGTTTGTAATTCTTTGCAAAGGTTCCAAGTAACCCGGAAGCTTAGAGAACGCGAATTGGATATCTACTTGGGCGACACTACAAGAGTGTCATTAGAAGCAGTGAGAGTAGTTACTCTGAATTTCGAGAATTCTAGTTTAGAGTTAGTTAATTGTCTTTATGTACCGAGTTTTAGAAAGAACCTTATTTCGGTTTCTAAACTCTTAAAGATCGGTTATAAGTTTATTTTTTCTGATAATTGTGTTGTTATTAGAAGAAATAGAAAACTTATTTGTTCTGGTTTATTGGCTGATAATTTGTTTGTGGTTAACTCTAACTCCCCTACTTTACAAAATATAGAAACAGATAGCTCTTTATCTAACATTAATAAGAGGAAGAAACCTTCTCAAATGAATCAAATCTATCTTTGGCATCTCAGGCTAGGTCATATAAACCTTAGTAGGATTCAGAAGTTGGTCAATGATGGACCTTTAGGTTCATTAAAGATTGACAGTTATTCAACATGCGAATCTTGCTTGGAGGGTAGATGACCAAGAGACCTTTCAAAGCAAAAGGTTATAAAGCTAAAGAAGTATTAGAGTTAATTCATTCTGACTTGTGTGGACTAATGTCGGTCCAAGCACAAGGTGGGTTTGAGTATTTCGTGACGTTCACGGATGACTACTCAAAGTATGGGTACATTTACCTAATACGTCATAAGTTTGAGTGCTTTGGCAAGTTCAAAGAGTTTCGGGAAGATATGAAAAAGTATCATGGTAAGAGTATCAAGACACTACGGTCAGATCGTGGTGGGGAGTACCTGTCCCACGAATTTCGAGAATACCTCAGTCAGGTCAGAATTCAGTCTTAGTTGTCTGCACCTGGCACGCCACAGCAGAACGGTGTAGCAGAAAGAAGGAATCGAACTCTTATGGAAATGGTTAGGTTGATGATGAACTATAGTGATTTGCCAAGTTCGTTCTGGGGATATGCCTTAGAAATAGCGGTGTATATCCTTAATCTTGTACCATCTAAAACCGTGCCTTCAACCCCAGTAGAGTTGTGGAACTGGCGAAAGCCTAGTCTAAGACATCTCAGAATTTGGGGTTGCCCAGCACATGTGCTTAAGGCAGATACGGCTAAGTTAGATGCGGGAACTAAATTAATGCTATTCGTAGGATATCCTAGGGGAACGAAAGGTGATCTGTTTCATAGTCCTAAAGATCAGAAGGTGGTGCTTAGTACCAACGCTAGATTTTTGGAGGAAGACTATATTCTAGATCACAAGCCCAAGAGTAAGATAGTACTAGAAGAGCTTAGGAGACAAACTAACAATCCTGATGCACCAGCATAAGTGGATACACCACACATTGCACATGAGATCACAGATGACGCTCCTACACAGATGGTGCCTCATCGTAGTGGGAGGGTTGTGAGACAGCTCGACAGGTTCATTGGCGTGGGAGAGGCCTTAGACCTAGTCCCAGCGCGCCTGAACCTGACCTGGTTAACTACAATGAGGCTCTCCAAGATAAAGATGCAGAATCTTGGCCTAAGGCAATGATATCCTATATGGGGTCAATGGACCACAATCAAGTCTAGGAGCTTGTGGACCTGCTTGATGGGTTTAAGCCCATTGAATGAAAGTGGGTCTACAAACGTAAGAGAGGACCTGACAGAAAGGTGGAAACCTTTAAAGCTAGGCTGGTGGTGAAGGGGTATACTCAGAAAGAGGGAATTGACTATGAGGAAACCTTCTTCCCGGTAGCCATGCTTAAGTCGATCCGGATTCTCTTGGCTATAGCTGCTCATTTAGATTATGAGATTTGGCAGATGGATGTCAAGATAGCTTTCCTAAACGGAAGTCTTGAGGAAACCATCTTTATGCAGCAACCAGAGGGATTCATTGAAAAAGGCCAAGAGTTTAAGGTTTGCAGGCTTAGGAGGTCCATTTACGGACTTAAGCAGGTATCCAGATATTGGAACATCCGATTTGATGAGGTAATCCAGTCCTACGGATTTACTCAGTGTCCGGATTAGCAAAGTGTGTATCGTAGACGTGATGGAAACTCAATGGTGTTTCTTGTGCTTTACGTAGATGACATTCTATTGATTGGCAACAACAAGAAAGTGTTATCAGACGTAAAGGCATGGCTGTCCAAGTAGTTTGATATGAAGGACTTAGGGGAAGTGGGACATATTCTTGGGATTAAGATAATTCGAGATCGTAGGAAACGTTCATTAATGCTCTCCCAAGCTTCGTACATAGATACCATTCTGGCCCGTTTTAACATACAAAACTCCAAGAAAGGTTTTCTACCTTTCAGATAAGGAGTGCATCTATCTAAGGAACAGTCTCCCAAGACTGTTGAGAAGATAGAAGCCATGAAGACAGTTTCTTATGCTTCGGCAGTAGGAAGTCTCATGTATGCTATGTTGTGTATGAGGCCTGATATTTGTTATGCCGTTGGCATGGTAAGCAGATATCAGAGTAACCCGGAAAAGCTCATTAGGAGACAGTAAAATGCATTCTCAAGTATTTGCGCAGAACGAGAGACCACGTTCTGGTCTATCAGGCACCTGAGCTGGTACCCCAAAGTTACACAGGTTCAGATTTCCAAGGCGACAGGGACAAGAGCAAGTCTACCTCAGGGTATGTGGTTACTCTAGGAGGTGGAGCCATAGTTTGGCGGATTGTCAAGAAAAAATGCATGGCGGACTCAACCATAGAGGCTGAATAAGTTACCACATCAGAGGCAGCGAAATAAGCAGTGTGGCTCAAGAACTTCCTAGTGGACTTAGATGTGATTCTTGGTTTACAGAAGTCTATCACGGTATATTGTGATAACAACGGTGCAGTAGAAAACTCGAAGGAACCACGAGCCCACAAGGCGAACATATACAGCGCAAGTACCACCTGATACGAGATATCGTAAAGAGGGAAGACTTGGTCGTGGCTAAGATAGCATCAGAAGATAACCTTGCATATCCGTTCACGAAGACATTGACTTCGAAAGTCTTTGAGGCACATGTGGAGGGCATGGGAATCAGATAATTGGGAGAGCAATGACAGTTTTTCTAGATATATAGCAGCAGAGTGTTTAGGGGTTGTATGTAGATGTATACTTAAAGCGCAACTTAAGTATTAGTGGAAGATTGTTGGAGTTGAATACATAAGCTATGCTTGTATAGTACATTTTCCTAATCAATATATCAATTTATGTTTTGGTTAAATTTATTTGTGCATTAATTGTCCACTTATATTATGTAGTTAGACAATGAGGTGTCTTGTGTGACACAGTAGATCTCATCATTGGTTAAAAGACATAATATATAAATGAGGTTCGTAACCGAGACAGCTTGGGATAAACTGTCGGTTTAGGTTATTATGTTATTCGGATATTGGTCTGTCTAAACTAATTGAATCATATAGATATGCCCGGGGTGTATTGAACTTGACCCGTTAGGAATGATTTGTCTTGTACCAATTTAATATAAAAATCATTCTTGGTATTCTATCTCTTAATCCCTAGACTCGAGCGGGCATGAGAATTAGACATAGTGTACTTTGATCTGCCAATGGGTGAGGTCAATTATGGCCAATAGTCTCAGTAGGTTGGGTGCGCATGTTTAATTGCTTGGTGTGCTGCTGTTTATCGGAAGGAAACCATGTACCGGTACGTCCAGGGTGATGGTGCTCCCGAGATGAGCTGGTAAGGTTTATTATACTAAACCCGGTCGATGGACTTATGTCTGGTATAGTAAAAAGGTCGAGTGGTACTAGTCTCAGAATCAATAAATTAATAAATAAACGAGCACTATATCTTTGATGTGGGGAGATTATGAATATAAATTAATTAAGTTGTTCCGGAAGCAATTCTGGTGTAGGATGGTAGTGCCATAATTAATCCGTTAGTGGTACGATTAATTATGTATTGGGTTATTGACAAAGGTAGATTTAATTAATTAAGTAATTAATTAATCCTTGTGTCAGTTGATTGTGAATCATACCAGGAACTTGTTTGGGATAAGTGAATCCCTGTATCAGTTGGTTGTGAATCATACCAGGAACTGGTTTGGGATAAGTGAATCCATGTATCAGTTGGTTGTGAATCATATCAGGAACTGAATTGGGATAAGTGAATCCCTATATCAGTTAGATGTGTATCAGTCCATGAACAGGATTGAAGGAAACAGAAACCCAGTAGGAAGGCCAATCCTAAACCAACTTGGGGTCTCTCGTAACTCTATATATAGACAAGGGATTAGGTATTCAAGATATACAATTCAGAGATTCATAATTCAAGAATCTAGAGAGAGAAAATCCTAGAGAGAGAAAAATTTCGCTCTCTAAAATTTTGGATTTTACAAGCCAAAAGGTTGGCCGAATTTTTCTTCTAAATTTGGCTGGCACGTGTGGCTTTCTCTCTCATCCCAGGTGGCACGCGTAGTACACGTTCCAGGTGTGGTGGTGCTAGAATTTTCCTGCAGGTGGATTGTGGTGATTAGCTGATCAAATTGCTAGTTACATTGCTGCCCACAGAGCATACAAGCAAAGTCTTGAGGCATACAAGTGAATCACCTGAGTGAACGCTTCAATAAGTAATTCTTATGGTTCTGTTTTTATTAAGAATTTTTGTTGCGTGGTAAATCAAATAAGTGCAAACCCAGATCCTGCGCAATGTTATTTCAAAAGGGTTGGAATAGCGATTGTGCTAGCATCTAGGCCTTGCTAGAGATTCTGATTCTGGAATGCATAGCACGAAAGTGAGTTTCTGGCTAGGCCCGGGCAGATAATCTTTCAATATGTGAATCGTGAACGAGAATCGTGAATGAGAATGGAAGTAATGTCAATCTGTTCCAGCACTAAAATTGTATATCCAAGTGTTTCTCATTACATCCTTTGATGATAGATTGCACAAGATTCGAGGATGAATCTTTTGTGATAAGGAGGGACTGATGCGAGCCTGGGGCCGCTATGGACCATGGTTGATCTTTATCTCCTAATTGATGAAGCTTAAGATATTCACAGGTGGAAATCCAGCCTAAATTGAGCCCAACTTGAAGATTTTAGCATGTTAAAAGACATCAATAAACATGTTCAAAATTCAGGGCATGCCTAGACACAAATTTCTTCTAGGAGAGCAGATTTACGCAGAGAATAGTTTAGAAAGCTCTCCAGTGGATCCAAATATCTTCAAGCGAGATCCACTAGTTGATTATGTTGGTCTAGCTACGAGATCTAGAGCCCAGAAGGTGTGTGTGAAAGATTATATGCCCGGGTCTAACCAGAAACTCACTTTCGTGCTATGCATTCCAGAATCGAAATCTCTGGCCAGGCCTAGACGCTAGCACAATCACTATTCTAACCCTTGCTTGAAATAACATTGCGCAGAATCTTGGTATGTACTTATTCGATTTATCACGCAATAAATAAATTCTTAATTAAAAGCAAATACATAAGAATTACCTATTGAAGCGTAAACTCAGGTGATTCTCTTTTTTGTGCCTCAAGACTTTGTTCGTACGTTGTGTGGGCAACAATCTAACGAGCAATTCATCAGCTAATCACCACAACTGGGTTGTCAAAAAATTCAGCAACCACCTGTCCCTAACGCGTGAAGTTCAGCAACCGCCTAGGAACAGAGATAAATTGCCACGCGCCGTCGCCTCAAAAATCGTGTGCCGCTGGGGGGAGAGAGAAATCTGGCCGCCGATTTCTAGAGAGAGAGGCTGCGCACAAGCCTTAAAAATCCAACTTGGAGAGAGAATAAAATATTTCTCTCTCTAGAATTTTATCTCTCTAGGTTTTATTGTCTTGAAAACAATTGAATTGTGTATGTGTAATAGCTAGTCCCTTGTCTATATATAGAGTTACAAGAGAGACCCCAAGTTGGTTTAGGATTGGTCTTCCTAATGGGTTTAGGTAATTAATTAGTTTCCAAATCCAATTAGGTAGCTATTCTAATAGGATAAACAAAATCCAATTAGATTTCCTAATCTCTAGGATTTCCTAATTCTAATTGAAACTTAAGACTTAATTAATTAAATAATTTCACTTTGTTAATTACTTAATTAACCCTTAGGAATAATTAATTAATTAATTAATTCTGCTTATTCAATTAACTCACTACAAAATTAATCGTACCACTAACGGTTTAATTTTGGCACTACTATCCTACACTAGAATTGCTTCTGGAACAACTTAATTAATTTATTCATAATCTCCCCACATCAAAGATATAGCGCTCGTTAATTTATTAATTTACTGATAAATTAATTCATTAACTCCTTTAATTCAAAGACTAGTACCAGTCGACATTTTTACTATACTGGACATAAGTCAACCGGCTGGGTTTAGTATAATAAACATAACGAGCTCATCTCGGGTAGGGTTGTTCATTAAACGGGTTGACCCGCATAACCCGCCCAACCCGTAACCGTTTAAGAAAGTGGGTTGGCTTATGCGGGTGAATGGGTTATTCGGGCGGGTAACTAAATAACCCATATGGTTTGGTGGGCAGTTTTGGGTTTGGGATTTTTTAAAACGGGACCGCCCGAAACCCGTTTAATACTTTGAGTAGCGGTGTACACGGTCTGGTTTGGCCTGTTTGAATTTGAGCTATTTTTTCTACAAAGACAACCCATCACGTCAAAGACAACTACAACCACGTCTATAAACGTCTACATCCATTCATGTGAATTTAAACTAATTTTTTTTCACAAAGACAGTCCACCACGTCTCATAACACTAGCACCATGTCAAAAATAACTAGCACCACGTCCAAAAACGTCTACATCTATTCATGTGAATTTAAGCTATTTTTTTCACAAAGACAACCCACAATGTCAAAGACAACTAGAACCACGTCCATAAATGTCTACATCCATTCATGTGAATTTAAACTGATTTTTTTTCATAAAGACAGTCCACCACGCCTTATAACACTAGCACCACGTCAAAAATAACTAGCACCACGTCCAAAAATGTCTACATCCATTCATGTGAATTTAAGCTATTTTTTTTCACAAAGACAACCCACCATGTCAAAGACAACTAGAACCACGTCCATAAATGTCTACATCCATTCATGTGAATTTAAATTGATTTTTTTCCCCAAAGACAGTCCACCACGTCTCATAACACTAGCACCATGTCAAAAATAACTAGCACCACGTCCAAAAACGTCTACATCAATTCATGTGAATTTAAGCTATTTTTTTCACAAAATAACTCACCACGTCAAAGACAACTAGAACCACGTCCATAAACGTCTAGATCCATTCATGTGAATTTAAACTGATTTTTTTTTCACAAAGACAGTCCACCACGTCTCATAACACTAGCACCACGTCAAAAATAACTAGCACTACGTCCAAAAACATCTACATCCAGAAACTGTCAGCCTATAAATATGTATTTAAACCGGCCAAACTAAAAAAATGGTTTGGTTTGGCCGGTTTAAACAGTTTTACCAAACTGTGTACACCCCTAACCTTGAGTAGAAAAATCATTTTGCTGCCTAGCCACCCGCAACAACAACAACCCCCTTTCTTTCTTTCCCTCTTCATTTGTCTCCTCTCCTTGATAAAACCCTAGAGCCGACGACCCCCCAATCAACACCACGACAACCTCGGTCCACCACCACCACCAATCTCCCTTTCTCCTCATGTGCTTTGCAGAAAGTTTAAAGCAGTGAGCTTGTGTTCTTTTTTCACCAAATCTAAGAGAGGGAGAGAGGTACTACCAAATGGAAGAAGAGGCACTAGAAAGGTTTGTAATATATATATATATATTTTTTTTTTGAGCTTTTGGTTTTGTGGTAAAAATTGACTGCTGATACGTGGTGTGGTAGTTATTTTTGGACGTGGTGCTTGTTGTTCTGATACATGGTGGGTTGTGTTTGTGAAAAAAATTGCTGAAATTCACATGCATGGATGTAGACATTTCTGAACATGGTGCTAGTTATTTTTGACGTGGTTCTACTTATTCTGAGACGTGGTAGAGCTGTCTTTGTGAAAAAATCTGTTTAAATTCTCATTCATGGATATAGACGTTTTTGGACGTTGTTTTAGTTATTCTGAGACGTGGTGGGCTGTGTTTGTGAAAAAATAGCTTAAATTCATATGCATGGATGTAGACGTTTCTGGACGTGGTGCTAGTTGTTCTGAGATTTGAACATTTTTCTTTATGCGTATGGATTGATTGATTGTTGGTAGAAAGTAATAGATTTGTAAAAACATGAGTTTTTTTTTTTTATCAAATAAAGAGATTTGTTAAAAGCGGGTTATTTGGGCCCTAAACCGCAAAACCGAATAAAAATCGGTACGGTTAGGTGCGGTTTTTTCCTTATGCGGTTTGGTTATTGGGCGGGTGGCCTACTACCAAAAAACCGATTAACCCGTATAACCCGCAAACCGCCCTTTTGAACACCCCTAATCTTGGGAGCACCATCACCCCAGACGCACCAGTACGTGGTTTCCTTTCGACGCAGCAGCACACCAAATAACTAAACACGCGTACCCAACCTACCGAGACTATTGGCCACAATTGACCTCACCCATTGGCAGATCAAAGTACACTAAGAACGATTTGTCTATTAAATCAGTACAAGACAAATCATTCTAAATGGTCAAGTTCAATACACCCCGGGCATATCTATATGATTCAATCAATTTAGACAAACCAATTATCCGAATCACATAATAACCTAAACGGATAGTTTGTCCAAAACAGTCTCGGTTATGAACCTCATTTATATATTATGTCTTTTAACCAATGACGAGATCTACTGTGTCACATAAGACACCTCATCATCTAACTACATAATATAAATTGACAAATAATGCACAACAAAATATATAACCAAAACATAAATCAATATATTAACTGGGAAAATGTACAACACAAGTATAGCTTATGAATTCAACTCTAACAATCTCCCACTAATACTTAAGCTGTGCTTTAAGTATACATCTACATTTAACCCTATACAAATCTACTATATATCTAGAAAAACTGTCATGGCTCTCCTAAGTATCTGATCCCCTTGCCCTCCACGTGAGCCTGAAAGACTTTTGAAGTCAATTTCTTTGTGAAGGGATCTGCAAGGTTATCCTGTGATGCTATCTTTGCCACGACCATGTCTTCCCTCTTTACGATGTCTCGTATTAGGTGGTACTTGCGCTGTATATGTTTACTTGCTTTGTGGGCTCGTGGTTCCTTTGAGTTTGCTACTGCACCATTGTTATCACAATACACTGTGATAGATTTCTGCAAACCAGGAATCACATCTAAGTCCACTAGGAAGTTCTTGAGCCACGCTGATTCTTTCGCTGCCTCTGATGCGGTAACGTATTCAACCTCCATGGTAGAGTCTGCCACGCATTTCTGCTTGGCACTCCTCTAAACTATGACTCCACCTCCCAGAGTAAACACATACCTTGAGGTAGACTTGCTCTTGTCCCTATCTCTCAGAGTAACACTTGGTCTCTCGTTCTGAACAAATACTTGAGAATGCATTTTACTACTCCCCAGTGAGCTTTCCTGGGGTTACTCTGATATCTGCTTACAATGCCAATGGTATAACAGATATCAGGCCTCGTACACAACATGGCATGCATGAGACTTCCTACTGCAGAAGCATAAGAAAATTTTTTCATGGCCTCTATCACCTCAACTGTCTTGGGAGACTGTTCTGTAGATAGATGCACTTCGTGTCTGAAAGGTAGAAAATATTTTTTGGAGTTCTACATGTTAAAATGGGCCAGAATTGTATCTATGTATGAAGATTGGGAGAGCGTTAACGAACGTTTCCTACGATATCGAATTATCTTGATCCCAAGGATATGTCCCACTTCCCCTAAGTCTTTCATATTAAACTGCTTGGACAGCCATGCCTTTACGTCTGATAACACTTTCTTGTTGTTTCCAATCAATAGAATGTCATCTACGTAAAGCAAAAGAAACACCACCGAGTTTCCATCACATCTGCGGTACACACATTGCTCATATGGATACTGAGTAAATCCGTATGACTGGATTATCTCATCAAACTGGATACTCTAAGATCTGGATGCTTGCTTAAGTCCATAATGAACCTCTTAAGCCTGCATACCTTATGCTCTTGGCCTTTTTCAACAAATCCCTCTGGTTGCAGCATGAAGATGGTTTCCTCAAGACTTCCATTTAGGAAAGCTGTCTTGACATCCATCTGCCATATCTCATAATCTAAATTAGTAGCTATGGCCAAGAGAATCCTGATTGACTTAAGCATGGCTACTGGGGAGAAGGTTTCCTCATAATCGATTCCCTCTTTCTGAGTAAACCTCTTTGCCACAAGCCTAGCTTTAAAGGTTTTCACTTTTTCGTCAGGTCTTCTCTTGCATTTGTAGACCCACTTACATCCAATAGGTTTAAACCCATCAGGTAGGTCCACAAGCTTCCAGACTTAATTGTGATCCATTGACCCCATCTCGGATATCATTTCCTTTCGCTAAGATTCTGCATCTTTATCTCGAAAAGCCTCATTGTAGTTTACTGGGTCAGGCTCAGGCGCGCCTGGGACTAGGTCTGAGGCCTCTCCCATGCCAATGAACCTGTCGGGCTGTCTAACAACCCTCCCACTATGACGAGGCACCACCTGTGAAGGCGCATCATCTGTGATATCTTGTGCAGTGTGTGGTGTATCTACTTGTGCTGGTGTATCAGGATTATTAGTTTGTTTCCTAAGCTCTTCTAGTACTATCTTAATCTTGGGTTTGTGATCTAGGATATAGTCATCCGCTAAAAATCTAGCGTTGGTACTAACCACCACCTTCTGATCTTTAGGACTATAAAACAGACCACCTTTCGTTCCCCTAGGATATCCTACAAACAGCATCACTTCCGTTCTTGCATCTAACTTAGATGCATCTACCTTAAGCACATGTGCTGGGCAACCCCAAATTCTGAGATGTCTTAGACTGGGCTTGCACCCGTTCCATAACTCTACTGGGGTTGAAGGCACAGTTTTAGATGGTACAAGGTTAAGGATGTACATTGCTATTTCTAAGGCATATCCCCGTAACGAACTTAGCAAATCACTAAAGCTCATCATTGACCTAACAATTTTCATGAGATTACGATTCTTTCTTTCTGCTACACCATTCTGCTGTGGTGTGCCAGGTGCAGACAACTGAGACTGAATTCTGACCTCACTGAGGTATTCTCGAAATTCGTGGAACAAGTACTACCCACCACGATCTGATCGCAGTATCTTGATACTCTTACCATAATGCTTTTTCACATCTACCCGATACTCTTTGAATTTACTAAAGTATTCAGACTTATGCACATTAAGTAAATGTACTCGTGCCTTGAGTAGTCATCCGCGAATGTCACGAAATACTCAAACTGACCTCGTACTTAGACCGACATAGGTTCACACAAGTCAGAATGAATCAACTCTAGTACTTCTTTGGCTCTATAACCTTTTGCCTTAAAAGGTCTCTTGGTCATTTTACCTTCCAA
This sequence comes from Knoxia roxburghii, assembly GCA_030378225.1. Lineage (NCBI taxonomy): Eukaryota > Viridiplantae > Streptophyta > Magnoliopsida > Gentianales > Rubiaceae > Knoxia > Knoxia roxburghii. Next base: position 32,421,688 of record CM059420.1, on the reverse strand, counting down.
GCAAGATTCGCAGGTTGAATAATTGTCAATCTCTAATGAACCTAAAGGTCTATCATTGACCAATCTATGAATCCTACTAAGGTTTATATGACCTAGCCTGAGATGCCAAAGATAGGTTTGCTTCAATTCAGAAGGCTGTTTACTCTTATTATTGTTAGATGGTGCACTATCTATCTCTATGTTTTACACAACAGGGGAGTTTGATTTAATTAGAAACAAATTATCTACTAATGAACCAGAACAAACAAGTTTGCCATCTTTTTTAACAATAAATGAATCATCAGAAAAAATAAACTTATAACCATTCTTTAAGAGTTTAGAAACTGAAACAAGGTTCTTTCTAAAACTCAGTACATAAAGACAATTTACTAAATCTAGCCTAGAATTTTTGAAATTTAGGCTGACTACTCCCGCTGCTTCTACTGACACTCTTGTAGTGTCACCCAAGTAGATATCCAGCTCGCCTTCTCTAAGCTTACGGGTTACTTGGAACCCTTACAAAGAATTACAAACATGGTTAGTGCCTAAATCCACACACCAAGTATCTGTGGGAATCACCGATAAACATGTCTCAGTAATTAAGGCAGAAACTATCGTACCTTTAAGCTTTGGACAATCCGATTTCCAATGTCCTGTCTTGTTGCATTTGAAGCACTTGTCTTTCGGCTTCTTCTTTGCAATATCTGGCTTAGGCGTAATTTGCTCCTTTTGAGCTATTCTCTCGAGCTTTCTCTTCTTCTTTCCAGCCTCAGGCTCAGAAGAAGATTATGAAGCTTTTTCTACGACTAAAGCTCGCTTCTTCTCTTGAAAAAGTCTTTTAGTCACCACCAACTTTGCTAGGAGCTTAGATGAAGTACACAACAATTTATTCATGTTGTAGTTCAACCAAAACTGCTCATAGCTTTGAGGCAAGTTCTGGTGGACAATATAGACTTTGGTTTCACCATCGATTTCGCTTCCCACTACCTCAAACTTGTTGATATTACTAATCATGTCAATGACATGATCTCTCATGGATGTGCTCTTAGCCGTCAGGACAATGTCCAAATTACGACTCCAATCCACATAGTTCGGACTAGTTAGTTTGTTGTTTTTAAATATAGTAGCTAAGGGGTTGAATGTCATATCGAATACTGTAAATTAAATAAACAGACAATGTTTCAGTGTTTATCCTAGAATTTCAAAAAATAAGGAAATTCTAACAATTATTGACTTCTCTCGAAACAAAAATTTTAATCCACCAACATCTCATTCATCGGGATTCTCACAAGCCACGATAGTGTGGAGTTTACGCTAACCCACATTCCTTTGAGAAGAACCAAGTTCATTAACTACAATATCTGACCAAATGATATATTGATCAATATAGTAAATAGTCAGTGCTTTCAGCCGTATGAATAAACAGCGTAACCTCGATGGGAGGAATACTATAAATCATACACTAAGTGTGTGCCATTACGTGACTTCTGAGTTTGTTACCTCAGGATAGTGTGCCTCAGATGGCGAGGGTATCTCATTCTCTTAGTTAGACGTACTCTAGTCATCTTACTCAAAAATTCATAATCTAGCGATCTTGTGATTGGACTCATCCGAATGGAGGAAGAACCTAATGCCAACGCAAAAGTCCACCCACATCGCATATGAACTCGTAATGGTGGCTATGGGATATTAAACCAACTCGCTCCCACTTAGATTTCTAAATTGAGGGTTTTTCTGGTTTTAACATGCAATTAACTAACCCTAAGTTATATGTAAATATCAAACCAGTCATGCTTTAAAATCATGCATCTAAAATACAGCATAAAAATTAAAGTACAAAATTAAAAAAATAAATACGAAAAATAAATTTCCTGACTATCATGGTTTTTAATTGCTTCCATCTTCTCCCTTGATCTCGTGTCCCGCCATGCAACTCGATGGATTGAGTCTTGATCTTCAAGAAAAACAAAATTTGGTGGAAAAAGGGCCAAAACACGCCCCAAATGGGCCACGCGCGCGGCCCTTGCTGCGGGTCACTGCTGGTTGCCGGCGAGTCATCTCCGACGCCGCCCCCACCTCCGATTCCTCAATCGCTTCTTTTACGTTATTTGGTTTTCTTGTAATTCGTTCTGGGTTTTCCTGGGTTTCTACGAATAAACGATAACCAAAAACCCACGAATTCAGGTTGCCCACTATAACGCCTTCGATTACAAAATTTAATTCTCCTTCTACAAGGCTATCTAGGAAAATTAGAAAATAAAAATTACATAGAAAAAAATCCTACTACAAATTTTATCTAATCCTACACGGCTTCCAACATGTGGTTATACTATTACAAACATTCATAATAAAATCCAATCCGGACGTATCCCAGAGTTTAATTAAAACCCATACAAACGTAACCATTATAGGCGAGATTTCTTAACCACCTGTAAATAAAACCATGTAATAAATCGAATAAGCACAAAACCCAAAAACCAGGCTCTGATACCAGTTAAAAGATTATCTGCTTGGGCCTAACCAGAAACTCACTTTTGTGCTATGCATTCTAGAATCGGAATCTCTGGCCAGGCCTAGAAGCTAGCACAATCTCTATTCCAAACCTTGCTTGAAATAACATTACGCAGGATCTTGGTACGTATTTATTCGATTTATCACGCAACAAATAAATTTTTAATTAAAAGCGAAACATAAGAATTACCTATTGAAGCGTAAACTCAGGTGATTCTCTTGTATGCCTCAAGACTTTGTTCGTATGTTGTGTGGGCAACAATCTAATGAGCAATTCATCAGCTAATCACCACAACTGGGTTGTTAGAAAATTCAGCAACCACCTGTCCCTAACGTGTGAAGTTCACGAGCCGCCTAGGAACGCAGAGAAACCGCCACGCGTCACCGCCTCAAAAGCAGTGCATCGCCGGAAGGAGAGAGAAATCCGGCAGCCGGTTTCTAGAGAGAGAGGCTGCACACAAGGCTTAAAAATCTAACTTGGAGAGACAAGAAAATATTTCTCTCTCTAGGATTTTATCTCTCTAAGTTTTCTTGTCTTGAAAACTATTGAATTGTGTATGTGTAATAGCTAATCCCTTGTCTATATATAGAGGTACAAGAGAGACCCCAAGTTGGTTTAGGATTGGTCTTCTTAATGGGTTTAGGTAATTAATTAGTTTCCAAATCCAATTAGGTAACTAATTTAATAGGATAAACCAAATCCAATTAGATTTCCTAATATATAGGATTTCGTAATTCTAATTGAAACTTAAGACTTAATTAATTAATTAATTCCACTTTATTAATTACTTAATTAAACCTTAAGAATAATTAATTAATTAAATATTTCTACTTATTCAATTAACACACTGCAAAATTAATCGTACCACTAGCGGAATAATTTTGGCACTACCATCCTACACCAGAATTGCTTCCGAAACAACTGAATTAACTTATTCATAATCTCCCCACATCAAAGATATAACGCTCGTTAATTTATTAATTTACTGATAAATTAATTAATTAACTTTTTTAATTCTGAGACTAGTACCAGTCGACATTTTTACTATACCGGACATAAGTCCACCTGCTGGGTTTAGTATAATAAACATAACGAGCTCATCTCGGGAGCACCATCACCCGGACGCACCGGTACAAGGTTTCATTTCGAAAAGCAGCAGCATACCAAGGAACTAAACAAACGCACCCAACCTACCTAGACTTTTGGCCGCAATTGACCTCACCCATTGGCAGATCAAAGTACACTATGTATAATCCTCATGCCCACTCAAGTCTAGGGATTAAGAGATAGAATACTAAGAACGATTTGTTTATTAAATCAGTACAAGACAAATCATTCTAAATGGTCAAGTTCAATATACCCTGGGCATATCTATATGATTCAATCAGTTTAGACAAACCAATTATCCGAATCACATAATAACCTAAACCGGCAGTTTGTCCAAAACTGTCACGATTACGAACCTTATTTATATATTATGTCTTTTAACCAATGACGAGATTCACTGTGTCACACAAGACACCTCATCATCTAACTACATAATATAAATTGACAAATAATGCACAAAAAAATATATAACCAAAACATAAATCGATATATTAACTTGGAAAATATACAACACAAGCATAGCTTATGTATTCAACTTTAACAGTGTGGATCGAGTCCAACTTCATAGTTCAAGATCAAGTTCCAAGCCCAACAGGCCCAAGCCCATCTACAGATTTGTAAGCCAAGCCCATTAACGTCACAAGATTATTCGATAATGGACTTGCAGATAGAACATAGATAAGGAATGAAGCCCCTTTTGAAAGGGTGAGTTCGAGTTTAGGGAGAAACAGGCTTATTCCAAAAGCCCAGCTATTCCCTACACCAAGCTGATACTAGGAAAGCTTTTCCTACTATGTTTATATTTTTACTTTCTTAGTTTTGGAAAGTTTTGTAAGTCTATTATAATTCAACTAGGATAGATGGAGTTTTTCCTTCTAATTAGGATTTTAATTGTTGTCTTATTTTATCTCTCATTGGCCGAAATTCCTTAGCCAATCAGAGTTGTAATAGGTTTTGTTTTCTTCATCTCCAAGTCACTAGGAGTTGAGATTACCTTTTTAGAAAAGGAAGAGTCCCTTGTAATTGCCTATATAAAGGCCACCCTATGTAAAAATTTAATAGATTGATATGTTTCCTTGAATTTTCGAATTCTTTGAGTTGCTAACTCAGTTAAAATGTCTTTGAGTGGTCTTGCGAGATCGTGAGGTGTCCTTGTGAGGAAACTTACACCCCTTTTTGTTGGTTATAGTGTTTGGTTGGACTATTAAACCTTGTCACGTGTTGACTAAAATCATCACAAACCATTACCCATCCTCTGAGATAAATTTTCGCACAAAGAGGTTAAAGTCACAGTGCGTTTTCTTTAGTTGAGTGATTCCACCACTTCAATTCATGCTTGTAGAGATAATAGAAAAGAATAGACGAGAAAGGTTTGTCAAAACAAGGGTCATGTTTCTGTAGCATCCAACTTGTCAGCTTCGCTTTCACATTGATTTGAATTTTAAAGAAGATAACCCGTCACACAAAGTTTTTATAGTTTGCTCTAAAATGCTGACCAAGAGTTGTGGCCAGGTTGTGATTTGACCAAGTTGTCTTTTTTGGTACTCTTGTTTTACATAAAGAGTATGAATAAGTGAACTTATTAGGCATTTTACTATTTGTTATTCCACAGAGTTCTCACCTACCCAAGTCTTTTAAAGGGGCAAAAAAAATATTTGGGGAATTAGGATTCAACTATATCAAAATCCATGCTTGCTCAAATCATTGTCAACTATTTTGGAAAGATAAGGCAAAGTATGTTACATGCTCAGTTTGTGGTGCTTCAAGGTGAAAAAAAGAGAAAAAGAACAAACAACTTCAACGAGAAAAATTAAGAAAAAAGAAATTCCCGCTAATATTTTACGCTATTTTCCATTAAAAGACAGACTTAAGCGCTTATTTAAGTCATCCAACTGATTTAGAAGCGTGGAAAGATTTTGACTCTAGGTATCCGACGTGATTAAAAAATATACCCTTTTATGACCCAAAATCATGCATGTTTAGCTTAATTTTAGATGATTTTCAATGATTATGATACCTTTTATGAGCTTACAATGCATTTATAGTTGGATTTGCATGATTTTGTAGTAAGGAGGCATGTTGGAGATTTCTTAAGAAACTTAAAGACTTTTGTTGGAAAAAGGAAGAAAACACGCAGAATTGGAGCTTAAAAAGAATATTTTGGAAAGAGTGCAAAAAAAAAGAAGAAGTCCAAGATCGGCGTCCACTGGGCGCTGGCGCCTGAATGCCAAAAATCGTTGATGAAAATCCAAAAATTACCTTTGGCGTGATTCTACTTATATAATTCCAATTTTAGCCCTCTGGAACCTTTCTTAATGGCCAAGGCACCTTGTAAAGACATACTATTACACCAAAGTAGGTTTTTGAAGAGTTTGAGAGAGTGTAGCTTAGGGAGGAAGAAACACATACTCTATCACATTTCTTCACACACACAATGAATTCTCTTAGAACAACTATGTTCTAAGTAGATTCTAGGGAAATCTACCCTTTTAAGTGATAGGGGTAGTGGATTACTATGTGATGTAGACTAAATCCAAGGATTCAATGTAAAGAAGTGCATTCTGTAGGTGGAGTTCAAGAGATTGTGGATTTCTTCTTTCATATGTTGAGAAAGACTTCACCTTCTCTTATAAATCAAATTTTTTTATTATGAAATTATCATTTCCATGTTGTGTTTGATCTTATCTATGGTTATTCATGAATACTGTTAAATAGGTTTCTTGCAATTGAATTAATTCATTATCTTTCAATGTGGATCTTGCCTTGTTTATGGAATATATGTTGAATCTACTCCATTTAAGGGAGTAATTATGGATATAAACTTATTTGAGCATTTGGTGTAGTCAATTGAGATTTCTTGTGTAGTAAGCTTAGTTGATTCTATTACTATTTGTGATTGGAAGTTCATGTCTCCAATTTTCCTTGTGTATTTGGTGTAGAGGATTGATATAGCTAGGATTGATAACCCTATTCTATTATTGGCTATTTTGGTCCTTATAGGAAGGTAAAGAGAAACATTATCTATTTGATTAGTGAGTTGCTTGATTTCCATTAACAATAGCTCCCTTAATCTAGTTGTGGTGTGATTTTCCTGTCTTTTATCCGTTTGTTATCTTTTTATTTTTTTTATCATTTTTATGTTTACTTGAACTTATTCATCTACCCCTTTGTTTTTTAGATTCTTAGGCTAGCAACTACTAGAACCTTGGTAAGTAAGGATTCGAACCCAACACTTTTATCAAGTAAGACAACTATCGTATAGGAACGAAACCTTAAATACTATAGTTTTAATATTTTGTTTTGTTTATTTATAAATTTATTTTGAAGTGTTCGCCTAAAACTTATACAACGACAAGAGCAAGTCAAAATTGCCACCGTCGATGATGATTGTTTATTTTGATTGATTATTGTTGTTAGTAGTTTTGAGGTTGTTTTTGTGTTTTTGGTAGTTTTTAGTAGTTTTTTTAGTCTTTTTAGTAAATATTTTGAGTGCAGTAGTTTATCTATTGTACATATCCTCTTTGGATTTTTTTTGATTGACCCTCCTGTTCAGGCAAAGGTTGTCGATTGAAAGTGGATTTTCCAATTAAAACCTGGTGGGATCTTCAAGGCACGACTAGTGGCTAAAGGTTTCAGACAGACTCATGGTATTGACTATGATTAAACCTTCTCCCCTATCGTGATGCTCAAGTCCATTCAGACTGTGCTCGCCATAGCAGCATATTATGACTATGAGATATTACAGATGGATGTTAAGACGGCTTTCCTGAATGTAAACCTACTCGAGGATGTTTACATGAAACAACCCGAGGGATATATCGATCAAGAGCATCCTAATCGAGTATACAAGCTTCAGAGGCCCATCTACGGACTAAAGCAAGCATCTCGAAGTTGGAATATTTGTTTTGACGAAGAAGTAAAAAGTTACGGCTTCATAAAGAACGAAGATGAGCCTTGTGTTTACAAGAAGGTTAGTAGGAGCAAGAATGTTTTTCTTATCCTATATGTGGACGACATCCTACTAATAGGAAATGACATCCCCATGTTGAAAGATATCAAACAATAGCTGGGGAGTGTATTTTCTATGAAATACTTAGGAGAAGCCAAAATGATACTAGGTATCAAGATCTATACAGGTAGGTCTAAAAGGCTTCTAGGACTAAGAATGGTATGGTACCATTTAGACACCTCTTAAAGAAGAACCAATGTCCTTCTACTAAAGAGGAGAGGGATGCGATGAGTAGAGTCCCTTATGCTTTGACAATAGGATTTATCATGTATGTCATGCTATGTACCCACCCAGATGTCGCACATACACTAAGCAAGATTAATGCTTAAGTACTTACAACAGAATCTAGTGTACGGAGGACTAAATGATTAATGCTAGTGTACGGAGGACAAGAACAACTCATCGTACAAGGTTACACCTATGCTGCTTTCCAGACTGACCAAGATAGACTATGGTTTTGGCCTGAATGGCGGTGTGGTGAGTTGGAAAAGCTCGAAGCAAGATACCACAACCAACTCTACAATATAACCTGAGTATATTGCTGCATCAGATGCTGCAAAGGAAGCTGTTTGGTTGAGAAAGTTTGTGTTAGATATCAGAGTGATACCGAGTATCCAAGATCCAATAGACCTGTTCTGTGATAATAATGGGGCCATCGCACAAGCAAAGGAGCCTCAGTCACACCAAAAGACCAAAAACATACTCAGATGTTATCACTTTATTCGAGAGATCGTCGACTGATGAGATGTGAAAGTATGCAAAATAGGGTCAGACGGCAATATAGCAGATCCTCTCACAAAAGCTCTACCATAGTCAAAGTTTGAGAGACATGTAATAGAGATTTGTCTTAAGAAGTTTAGGACTTAGCCCTTCAACGGGCAAGTGGAAGATTGTTGGTGTATGTGCCTTTTTAAGGGCAATATAGATATTTGTCATTTTGATTGATGTTATAATCAGATGAGTTAATTTCATGATAGTAATATTCTTGTGCATATTTAATTTCATGAAATCGATCCGCCAAAAGGAACACTCCATGGATTGCTTATATCATGAGTGATTCTCTTGAGTAGTACTCATACAAGGATCCTTAGACCAGAAATCACTACATGGCTTTAGGTGAATTGTATTGCACTTTGACATACGCCTAACGGGGACGTAATAGGTTGCCAAGTACGGGTATGATTGGGTACACTATGAGTCACACTAAGGTATGTAGGTGAAGTGATGGGACTACAAGTCTCTCTTAAGTGAGAGATGATATCTTGGCCACTTGATAGTGAACTGAGAAGTACATGGTCGTGCCCAAGGAATGATAAGCGTTATCATTTGCTTGATGAATTCAGTGTCACTAAGAGATCAAGTAAAACATGCCTTATGCTAAATGGGATATCAATGTAGATAATCGTACATAGTTTGCTGAGAAAGGTTGTGTTGAATCACCATTTGACCCTCCATTTTGAATTGGGTAGTCATTATGTCTTGCTAGAGATCACTAATAACATATGGAGTAATCAATGGGATTGAGTTATCCATTACCAATTTAGAATGGGCTTACAGGATCGCACATAAGAAAGTTCGCTGATGCAGAATATGTATTCTTGCCTACACTAAGTATAATTGTTATACTTAGATGAATAATATTTAATTAAATGGTGAAAACTAACAACACAACCTAAGAGGGGGGTGAATTAGGTTGTTCAAAAAATTTACTTAAAAATGAGCAAATCTTAAAATAATTTCTTTTTAAAATAAACAATGACTATCTATGTGTATGAAACAAATAACAAATAAGTCTAAATTAAAATCAGATAAAAACAAGAATAATAAGATTAGTTAACAATATAAAAGTATACAATGAAATAATAAATTGTTAGTTCACAATATATAATAATCAAATTAAAATAAAGGTCAAGTATGTGACTTGAAATGAACAAGTCTTAAAATTGAATAATTTAAAATAAAGCTCAAGTATTGACTTGATTAAGGATAAGTCTTTGACTTGAAATGGACAAGACTTGAAATTGAATAATTTAAAATAAAGCTCAAGTATTGACTTGATTAAGGCCAAGTCCGTGACTTGATAAGGGCAAGTCTAGATTTGATTAAGGACAAGTCTAAGATAAAGTAAATACTTAACTAAAGAAAGCTAGACTTGAAATAAGGATAAGTCTTAAATAAAATCTTAAAATTAAAGATGTAATACTTGAATTGAGCAACTCTAATGGTGATATTTTATGATACAAGAAATGTAGAAGAGAGAGTATGAATGCAAAATGCAATGCAATGAAAGAGACAAGATTTTTAAAATGGTTCAAGCTTGTAACCCCCTTACAAGCTCTACATCCACTCCCCAACTTCTAAAGTTGATGCCCTTCCTATTTCTTTTTCAAAAAAAAAAAAAAAAAATTCCTTAAGGTGGAATTCAAACCTTTACAAATCTCCCAATAACAACTTAGTAACTCTACTAAGAGGTTCTTCACTACTCACCCTCTAAATTGTTCTTGACTTGCAACCTCTTGCTTTCAAAAACAATAAAACCTTTTTGTGTGTGAAGTGTTTATGGCTTACAAGTGACAAGGTTCTAGTCTAAGACTGACACTTTGAAAAATAACTAGAACACTTTGAAAAATAACTAGAACTTGAAAGCAAAATTTGAAAATGAGCACTTGAAACCTCGAGAGAATTTTGACAATAATAAGAATGGCTTGATAGCTTGTGTGCCTTGAATGTCTTCACCTATGGTCTCTATTTATAGGCAAATTCGGGTTCCAATTCAAACACTTGAATTCTGGCTTCAAAGATGATTTGACATAGTCTGAACTTCCTTCAACTTTTTAGACTTCTTGCAGCTGCTTTTGACTTTTGTGTCAGAAATCAATGTTGTATATCTTTCTCTTAGATTTCCAAGGACATCAAAATCAGTTGATTTGGACTTTTGTAGCTCAAGGTACATCTAATTTACTGAACTGTGACATTATAGTGATATAGTTTTGTTTTTGACTATTTTCACCAAAATTCCATTTGAATTTCACATTGACTATTAGACATTATTTTTTAGATAATTAAAGGAAGTTTTCAAAACATCAAAAATCTTAATTTTTTGGATGAGTGAAAAGAAAGTTATGCTCATTTGAAGATGAATGTATTAATATGAAAATTTTGCACTTTCTACAAAAAATAATTTTAGACAATTTAAGAAATTGTTAGTTTCACATATTTGTTTTGTTATTATTAAAATAAGATTGAAACACTTAAGTCTAAAAATCTCCCTCTTTTTAATGATGACAAAACAAATATGTTATTTTAAAATGAAAACTACAAGTAACAAGTGAACTCCCCTTTTGACAATAAAATTTTAAAACTAGTTTTCCTTCTCCCCCTTTTTGTCAATAATAAAAAGTTAGACACGAAAACAAAAAAAAAATGGAAAACTAAAGTTTGATTTATTTATTTTATTTTATTTTATATTTTTTTTGCATGTGTAATAGGATCATAAGTCAATAATTTGACTTTGGAGTTCATCACTTCCCATACACATGTTTGCATGCACAAGTAATCAAATAAGGTCATGCACAAATAAGTTCACATAAGCATGCATTATAAAGCATTAAAATCACAAATATTCAACTTGCTTCTCAAAATTTCAAATTGGTCTTTAGGTAAGGCTTTAGTTAAAATATCGGCTAATTGGTCTTTTGTATCAACATAATTCAAGTGAACTTCTCTATTTTGAACAAGCTCTCTAATGAAATGATGTTTATTTTCTATATGCTTTGTCCTAGAGTGTTGAATAGGATTTTTAGTCAAATTTATAGCACTAGTATTATCACAAAAAATGGGAACATTTTCAAAATTGAGGCCAAAATCAATTAAAGGTGTTTCAACCACATAATTTGAGCACAACAATTTCCCGCCGCTATGTATTCCGCTTCCGCGGTTGAGAGTGAAATAGAAGGTTGTTTCTTACTAAACCAAGATAGTAGACATTTCCCAAGTAGTTGACATGTGCAAACTAGTACTCCTTCTTTCTACTTAACATCCCCCATAATCCGCATCAGTATAGCCAATTAAGTCAAAATCTTTTGTTCTAAGAAACCAAAGGCCAAAATCTAAAGTTCCTTTTAAATATCTAAGTACTATTTTCAAGGCCACAAAATGACTTTCTTTAGGATTAACTTGAAATCTAGCACATAAACACACGGAATGCATGATATCGGGTCTACTAGCGGTTAAGTATAAAAGACTACCTATCATGCCTTTATACCTTTTTTCTTCAACATTTTGTCCACTTTCATCTTTTCCTAACTTAGTAGATGTGCACATAGGGGTACCTATAGGTTTACATTCATCCATACTAAATCGTTTAAGTAGTTCTCTAGAATATTTTTCCAGACAAATAAAAGTACCTTCATGCATTTGTTTAATTTGAAGTCCTAAAAAGAAATTAAGTTCACCCATCATGCTCGTTTCAAATTCTTTTTGCATAATTGAAGCAAATTCATCACATAATGAAGTATTGGTAGAACCAAAAATAATATCATCTACATAAAGTTGAACAATAAGCAAATCACCGTAATCATTAGTTCTAGTAAACAAAGTAGTGTCAACTTGACCTTTCTTAAAACCATTTTCACTTAGATAAGAGGTAAGCCTTTCATACCAAGCTCTAGGAGCTTGTTTAAACCATACAAAGCTTTAATTAATTTATACACATGGTTTGGAAATATTTCATTTTTAAAACCGGGTGGTTGTTCAACATAAACTTCTTCTTCCAAATAACCATTTAAAATGCACTTTTAACATCCATTTGAAATAATTTAAAACCTTTAAAACAAGCAAAAGCAAGTAACATTCTAATAGATTCTAATCTAGCAACCGGGGCAAATGTTTCATCATAATCAATTTCTTCCTCTTGTTTATAACCATGGGCAACTAATCTAGCTTTATTTCTAACCACTTCACCTTTTCATTTAGTTTATTTCTAAAAACCCATTTCGTTCCAATTGTAGGATAATCATTTGGTCTCTAAACTAAAATCCATACTTTACTTCTTTCAAATTGATTTAATTCTTCTTGCATGGAAATTATCCAAAATTCATCATTTAAGGCTTATTTAACATGCTTGGGTTCAATTGAAGAAAGTAAAGAAAAATGACTATCAAATACCGTAGATCTAGTTTTAACTCCTTTAGATGGATCACCAATTATTAAATCTTCTGGATGACTCTTTACAAATTTATAATCCTTAGAAAGATCACTCATTTTATTTTCAACTCTAATTGTCCTTTCATTCACATTGCTAGTTTCACAAGAAATTTCTACCTTTTTAGTGGGCTCATTGTCAATTACAATAGTTTCTTCTTCTTATTCTTTTCTTACTTCATTAATCCCCACTAAATTCTCATCAAATTTCACATGAATTGCTTCTTCAACTACTAGTGTCCTTTTATTACAAACTCTATATGCTTTTCGAATAGATGAATAGCCTAAGAAAATTCCTTCATCCGATTTCTTATTAAATTTTCCCAAGTTATCTTTAACATTTAAAATAAAACATTTACAACCAAACACTTTAAAATATGCAATATTGGGAGGTCTACCATAAACTAACTCATAAGGGGTCTTTTTCAAAATAGGTCTAATTAAAGCTCTATTTAGCACATAACAAGCGGTATTAACGGCTTCCGCCCAAAAATATTTAGGTAAATTATTTTCACTAATCATGGTTCTAGCCATTTCTTGAAGTGTCCTATTTTTTCTTTCAACTACTCTATTTTGTTGAGGTAACTTAGTTACCGAATAATTTTGAATAATTCCAAATTCATCATAAAAATCATTAAACTTTCATTTAAAAATTCCATACCATTATCACTCCTTAGTTTTACAAATTTCAAATTAAGTTCATTTTGAACTTTGTTAGCTAATTTTTGAAATTCATTGAAAGCATCACTTTTGTTTGCAAGAAATAACACCCAAGTAAATCTTGAAAAATCATCAACTAAAACATAGGCATATCTTTTACCACCCATACTAATTTGTTGGGTAGGACAACAAGTCCATGTGAATAAGTTCAAGAGGTTTAGAAGTTGAAACACAATTTTTAGTTATAAAAGATTATTTAATATGTTTTCCATATTGGCATGCATCACATATTCTATCTTTCACATATTTGATTTTAGGCAACCCTTTTACCAATTTTTTTGATGAAAGTTCATTCAAATAATCTATACTAATATGAGTAAGTCTTCTATGCCACAACCATGTATTATCAACTAATACATTCAAGCAATGATCACTTTGATCCATCAAATCTTCAATATTTAACAAATCAATATTTTTATTTCTACTACCGGTATATAATATTATCATTAGTAGGATCAACAATATAACATGCATTTTTTCTAAAATTCACTCCTAAATTTTTATCACAAATTTGACTTATGCTAATCAAATTGAATTTTAAATTATCAATCAAGAGCACATTTTCAATTATATCATTATGTTTAGAAGAAATGTTACCTATACCAATAATTTTGCCTTTTGTATCATCACCAAAAGTCACATTTCCCTTCACACAAGTTTTGATTCCCTTTAGTAGATGTTTATCTCCAGTAATGTGCCTTGAGCATCTACTATCCAAGTACCATTTCGTTTCTTTCAAACTTTTTCTTTCCTACAAAAGATAAATAAACTCATTGGTCCCCAATTTTTAATTGGGTCCTTGTAGGTTAGGGGATTTTTTAATTCTCCATTCTTTTATGCCATTTTATACATCAATTCTAGAAAAGCACCTAGGAGAGACATGGCAAAAAATTCCACAATAGTTACAAGTTAAATAAAAGTTAGAAGAACTAGGGATTTTGTAATTAGCATATTTCATATAATAATTATTTATTGTTTTTTCATGCATTCTAGATGAATTATAAGATCTAAATGAATGATGATCTTTTTTTGCATAAATGGAAAATGAGGTGAGGCATAAAATCCATTAGATGGAGTAGAAACATGTGAAACATATTTTTCATTATATTTCCAGGCATGAAATTTTGGTGCTTTGCTAGTGGATGCTTGTGTATCTGAATGTGAATATCCTAATCCACTTTTATCATCACAAACTTTTTTTTTTACCCAATAATTTTTCTAAATTATCTCTCCCTTGGGTAAATTTTGCAAGACTATTGCTTAAATCTTCAATTCTACACTTAAGTTCTTTATGTTCTAATTTCACATTTTCCTTAAAAGATAATTTTTCTTCAATCAAATTTTTGTTCCCATTCTTAAGTTCAATAATTTCATTATCTTTAATTTTTAAATTTTCAACGTGCAAAATATTTTCTTTTTCTAGACCATCTACTTTTGATTTAAAACATACATTCCTCTTCTTGGCCTTTTCTAAATGAGATGCAAGACTTTCTACATATTTTACAAATATTTTATCATCAAGATCAAATAGAGAACATGCTTTGATTTCATTTTCATCATCACTTAAAAGAGTAGAATTTGTTACCTCAAGATGAGCCATAAAAGCAATTTGAGCTTTTTCTTCTCCATTGGAATTTTCATCATCGGAGCTGGTTTGATCCCAATTTTCGGCAACAAGTATTTTACCTTTTTTCTTGTTCAAGAGCTCCTTCTTCTGTTTTGGACAATCTACAAGAAAATAACCCAGTTGTTGACAACCATAGCACTTAGGTGGTTCACCCTTAGACTTTCTCCTAAAGTTTCCTTTCTTGAAGATTTTCCTAAAGTGCCTAGTGAGCAAATTCAATTCTTCTTCTCCTATTTCGTCATCACTATCATCATCTAATTCACTTTCATTTTTATTAGCCTTAAGTGCAATTGGTTTAGGATTTTTAACATTCTCATCTCTCTTATTTGTCATTTCATGAACTTTTAACATAGACATTAATGCATCCAAAGATAGAGTGTTAAGGTCTTTAGATGTTTTTTTGGGTATTGCTTTAGTTTCATAATCTTTCTTTAATCCACTTAATATTTTTCTATTAATTTCACTTTGCGGATACACTTTACCTAAATCTTCCAAGTCTTTAATTAGACTATTAAACCTAAGAGACATGTCATCAAGAGACTCATTACTAGTCATTTTAAAGGACTCATATTGTGACACTAAAATTGATTTCCTTTATTCTTCTATGCTTATAGACCTTTCATGAAATTCTTGTAATTTTACCCATATCTTATGCGCATCTTTAGCACCCTTAACTCTAGATGATTCTTGCAAGTCTAGTGCATTATACATGATATAAAAAGCCTTTGCATTTAAACTTAAATTTTTCTTATCAATTTCATCTAACTCATTTCTTGTTTTAGGCCTAGATGCACCTAAATTATCACTAGTCATGGGGATAAATGGACCTTCATCCACAATTAACATCCATTTTAAAAAAAAAATTCCATTCTTTTCTTCCATTCACCAAAATTGACACCTTTAAATAGAGGAGGCCTAATGGTCGAATTTCCTTCACAAAAAAGGCTTCCAAGATTTGCCAATAGATGGATCTTTTAACTCTAGGAGGTGAATCCAAAATAGTTTAAGAGTCCCGCTCTGATACCAAATGAAAACTAACAACACAACCTAAGAGGGGGTGAATTAGGTTGTTTAAAAAATTTACTTAAAAATGAGCAAATCTTAAAATAATTTCTTTTTAAAATAAAAAATGACTATCTATGTGTATGAAACAAATAAAAAATAAGTCTAAATTAAAATAAGATGAAAACAAGAATAATAAGATTAGTCAACAATATAAAAGTATAAAAGGAAATAAGAAATTGTTAGTCACAATATATAATAATCAAATTAAAATAAAGGTCAATTATGTGACTTGAAATTGACAAATCTTGAAATTGAATAATTTAAAATAAAACTCAAGTATTGAATTGATTAAGGACAAGTCTTTGACTTGAATGGACAAGTCTTGAAATTGAATAATTTAAAATAAAGCTCAAGTATTAACTTGATTAAGGCCAAGTTCCTGACTTGATAAGGACAAGTCTAAGATAAAGTAAATACTTAACTAAAGAAAGCTAGACTTGAAATAAGGATAAGTCTTAAATAAAATCTTAAGATTAAAGATGTAATACTTGAATTTAGCAACTCTAATGGTGATGTTTTATGATGCAAGAAATGCAGAAGAGCGAGTATGAATGCAAAATGCAATGCAATGAAAGAGACAAGATTTTTAAAGTGGTTCAAGCTTGTAACCCCCTTACAAGCTCTACATCCACTCCCCAAATTCTAAATTTGATGCCCTTCCTATTTATTTTTCAAAAAAAAAAATTCTTTAAGGTGGAATTCAAACCATTACAAATCTCCCAAGAACAACTTAGTAACTCTATTAAGAGGTTCTTCACTACTCACCCTCTAAATTGTTCTTGACTTACAACCTCTTGCTTTCAAGAACAATAAAACCTTTTTGTGTGTGAATTGTTTATGGCTTACAAGTGACAAGGTTCTAGTCTAAGGTTGACACTTTGAAAAATAACTAGAACACTTTGAAAAATAACTAAAACTTGAAAGTAAAATTTGAAAATAAGCATTTGAAAACTTGAGAGAATTTTAACAATAATAAGAATGGCTTGATAGCTTGTGTGTCTTGAATGTCTTCACCCATGGTCTCTATTTATAGGCAAATTTGGGTTCCAATTCAAACACTTGAATTTTGGCTTCAAAGATGATTTGCCATAGTCTGAACTTCCTTCAACTTTTTAGATTTCTTGTAGCTGCTCTTGACTTTTGTGCAAAAATAAATATTGTATACCTTTCTCTTAGCTTTCCAAGGACATTAAAATCTGTTGATTTAGACTTTTGTAGCTCAAGTTACATCTAATTTACTGATTTATGACATTGCAGTGACATAGTTTTGTTTTTGTCTATTTTCACCAAAATTCCATTTGAATTTCACATTGACTATTAGACACCATTTTTTAGATAATTAAAATAGATTTTCCAAACATCAAAAATATTAATTTTTTGGCTGAGTGAAAAGAAAGTTATGCTCATTTTTAGATGAATGTATCAATCTGAAAATTTTGCACTTTCTACAAAAAATAATTTTAGACAATTTAAGAAATTGTAAGTTTCACATATTTGTTTTATTATTATTAAAACAAGATTGAAACATTTAAGTCTACCAAATGGTTTAGTTAAATATTATTGAAAAGTTCAGTGGTATTAATTAAGAGTTAATTAATTATCTAGGAACAATCGGGATAGGCTGATAAATCAAGGGACTTAATTGCAATTGAGATTTTTTACTTATCAGCCTGATTCATGGGTCATGGGTTGATCCATGGGTTGGTGTATAACCCAAATCATTAAAGTATTATTTAATACTGATTTGGAATCAGTAAAATAATATTTGGTAATAATATTGATTTGGAATCTGATTAAATCAGTAAAGTAATAATTGATTGCAATACCGATTTTGGAAACCTTGACTCTACAAATATCCTTGGGATATTATTGTAGAGGAAGACATTTTAATCAGACAGAAATCAGAGCAAGAAAATTATACACAGAATCCTGATAATTCTCTGTAGGCAGAAAATGGCTAGCACCGAATCTTTGAAGAGTTTTCGTGCTTGAGAGTAGAGAATCCTTGAAGAAAGGATTTTGGTGGTGACAAACGGAATTGGAAAGAATGATCTGGTCTAACATCAAACTAGGATCCAGAAGCGGCCACCGATTACACTTCAAGGGTATGATTTACATGCTTTGAACGTAGGAGTAATTAACACTAAAATTGGAATTGGCATGAATCCGCTACGTAAATTTTGAAAATCATGTCTCCGATCCCAACATTTTTGTTTATTTATAAATTTATTTTGAAGTGTTCACCTAAAATGTATACAACAACAAGAGCATGTCATTATCCGGAATTCGGTCGTGATAGTCGCAATGTTAGGCTTGGTCTAGATGGATTTAATCCATTTTTAATGATGAGCTCTACTTATAGTTGTTGGCTGGTTGTTTTTGGTGCCTTATAATCTACCACCTTACATGTGTTTGAATAAGTCATCTCTCATTCTGTCTATGCTTATTCCTGGACCTTCAAGTCCAGGGAACTGTTAGAGTATAATACATAAGCTATGCTTGTATTGTACAGTTTCCCAGTTTAATATATCGATTTGTGTTTCAATTATATTTTGTTGTGCATGTTTATGTCCATTTATATTATGTAAGTAGATGATGAGGTGTCTGGTGTGACACAGTATCTCATCATTGGTTGAAAGACATAATATATAAATGAGGTTTGTAACTGAGACAGCTTTGGACAAACTGTCAGTTTAGGTTATTATGTGATTCGGATAATTGGTTTGTCTAAACTAATTGAATCATATAGATATGCCCGGGGCATATTGAACTTGACTCTTAGGAATAATTTGTCTTGTACTGATTTAATAGACAAATCGATCCTTGTATTCTATCTCTAAATCCCTAGACTCGAGTGGGCATGAGGATTAGCCATAGTGTACTTTGATCTGCCAATGGGTGAGGTCAAATGTGGCCAATAGTCTCGGTGGGTTAGGTGCGCGTGTTTAGTTACTTGGTGTGCTGCTGCTTGTCGAAAGGAAACCATGTACCGGTGCGTCTGGGCTGATGGTGCTCCTGAGATGAACCCGAAATGTTTATTGTACTAAACCCGGCCGGTGGACTTATGTCCGGTATAGTAAAAAGGTCGAGTGGTACTAGTCTCGGAATTAAAGAAGTTAATTAATTTATCAATAAATTAATTTTAATTAACGAGCACTATATCTTTGATGTCGGGAGATTAGTGAATATAATTTAATTAAGTTGTTCCGGAAGCAAATCTGGTGTAGGGTGGTAGTGCCAAAATTAATCCGTTAGTGGTACGATTAATTTTGTAATGGGTTAATTGAATAGGTAGATTTAATTAATTAATTGGTTAATTATTCCTAAGGGTTAATTCAGTAATTAACAAAGTGAAATTATTTAATTAATTCCTAAGGGTTAATTAAGTAATTAACAAAGTGGAATTATTTAATTAATTAATTAAGTCTTAAGTTTCAATTGGAATTAGGAAATCCTAGAGATTAGGAACCTAGTAGGATTTGGTTTATCCTATCAGATTGGTTGCCTAATTGGATTTGGAAACTAATTCATTACCTAAACCCATTAGGAAGACCAATCCTAAACCAACTTGGAGTCTCTCTTGTAACTCTATAAATAGACAAGGGATCAGTCATTCAGAAAACACAATTAATCCACAAGATTTCTAGAGAGATAAAATTCTAGAAGGAGAAAATAGTTTCTCTCTCCAAGTCAAATTTCAAGCAAAAATTGGCGGTTGGTTTCTCTTGAGTTGGCTGAATTTTTGGCCTTCTTTTACTAGCCCCGTGTGTTGTTTTCTCTCTCTCCGGGCAGAGCGTTTGCAGTACGTGCTAGGTGCGGAGGTGCTGGATTTTTCTGGCGGGTGGAGTTGTGGTGATAGCTGATCAATTGGCTTCTAGGTCGTTGCCCACACAACGTGAAGTCATAGTCTTGAGGCGTACAAGAGAATCACCAGGTTCACGCTTCAAAGGTATTTTTCTATGGTTCCGCTTTTATTAGAAATTTTTGTTGCCTGGTAAATCGAGCAAGTGCAAACCCAGATCCTACAAAAACTTTCAATTGGTATCAGAGCCTGGTTTAGGGGGTTCTGTGCTTGTTCGATTTATTACATGGTTTTATTTGCAGGTGGTTTAGGATCCTGACTATTATGGTTACGTTTGTATGGGTTTTAATTAAACTCTGGGACATGTCCGGATTTAATTTTATTATGAATATTTGTAATAGTATAACCACATGCTGGAAGCCATTTAGGATTAGATTAAATCTGTAGTAGGATTTTTTCTATGTAATTTCGATTATTTAATTTTCCTAGAAAGCCTTGTAGTAGGAAAATTGATTTTTGTAATCGAAGGTGTTATGGTGGGCGACTTAAATTCGTCGGTTTTGGGTTATTGTGAATTTGTAGAAACCCAGGAACACCCAGAACGAATTGCAAAAAGACCAAATAGCGTGGGAAAAATGAAGGAGGAGGTGGCTGCAGGAGGCGGCGCCGGCAACGACCGCCGGCAGCAGCCGCCGCCGGCAACCATTGAAGGCAACAAGGGCCTCTGCCGTGCGACGCAGGGTGCGCCAAGGCACGACAGCAGCAGGCTGCTGCGCTGCTGGGCTGCTGCTGGGCTGTGCGGGGCTGCTACTGGGTTGCACTGGGTTGCTGCTGCTGGGCTGCGTTTTCAGTCCGTTTTTCCTCCAGTTTTCAATTTTTTTAGTTCAAGACTCTCTCCATCGAGTGACGTGACGGGACACGAGATCAAGGCAAATGATGGAAGCAATTAAAACCATAATAGTCGGGAAATTTATTTTTCGTATTTATTTCCCATATTTATTGTTTTAATTCTTATGCTTTATTTTTATGCTGTATTTTAGATGCATGAATTAAAGCATGTCTTGTTTTATGGTTGCATATAACTTAGGTTAGTTAATTGCATGTTAAAACCGGAAAAACCCTCAATTTTGGAAATCTAAGTGGGAGCGGGTTGTTTTATATCCCCATGGCCACCATTACGGGTTCATATGCGATGTGGGTGGGCTTGTGCGTTGGTATTAGGGCTTTCATCCATTCGGATGAGTCCAGCCCCGAGTTCGCTAGACTATGAACTTCTGAGTAAGATGACTAGAGCAAGTTTAACTAGGAGAAATGCGACACCCTCTCCATCTGAGGCGCACTATCCTGAGGTAACAAACTCAGAAGTCATGTAATGGCACACACTTAGTGTACGATCTGCAGTATTCTTCCTTCGAGGTTACGCTGCTTATTTGTACGATTGAAAGCACCGACTATTAGCTACATTGATCAAAAGATCATTGGTCAGATAGTATAGTTAATGAACTTGGTTCTTCTCAAACGAATGTGGATTAGCGTAAACGTCCACACTGCGTGGCTTGCGAGAATCCCGGTGGATGAGATGTTGGTGGATAATGATTATTGTTTTGAGGGAAGTCAATAATTAATTAGAATTTTTCGAAATTCTAGCATATATAACTGAAACATTGTTTATTTATTTTCCAGTTTAATCGATATGGCATTCAATCCTTTAGCTGCTATTTTGAAAAACAACAATTTAACTGGAACTAATAATGTCGATGGAGGTCGTAACTTGGACATTGTCCTTAGGGCTAAGAGCGCTCCGGTGAGAGATCATGTCATTGGCATGATTAGTAACATCAACAAGATTGAGGTAGTGGGAGGCAAAATCATTGGTGAAACCAAAGCCGATATTGTCCTCCGGAGCTTGCCTCAAAGCTATGAGCGGATTCAGTTGAACTACAACATAAATAAGATGTTGTGGAGTTCATCCGAGCTCTTGGCAGAGTTGGTGGCGGCTAAAAGTCTTCTTCAAGAAAAGAAGTGAGCTTTAGTTGCAGTCGAAGCTTCAGAATCTTCTTCTGGGCCTGAGGCTAGAAAGAAGAAGAGGAAGCTCGAGGGAATAGCTCAAGTGGCACAAAATGTGCCTAAGCCTTGTATTGCAAAGAAAAAGTTGAAAGACAAGTGCTTCAAGTGCAATAAGACGGGACATTGGAAAGCGGATTGTCCAAAGCTTATAAGTACGATAAATTCTGCCTTAATTACTGAGACATGTTTAGCGGCGATTCCCACAGATACTTGGTGTGTGGATTCAGGTGCCACTGACCATGTTTGTAATTCTTTGAATGGGTTCTAACTAACCCGGAAGCTTAGAGAAGGTGAATTGGATATCTACTTGGGCGACAATACAAGAGTGTCAGTAGAAGCAGTGGGAGTAGTTAAGTTGAATTTCGAAAATTCTAGCTTAGAGTTAGTTAATTGTCTTTATGTACCGAGTTTTAGAAAGAACTTGTTTTCAGTTTCTAAACTCTTGAAGAACGGGTATAAGTTTATTTTTTCTGATCACTGTGTTGTTATTAGAAGAAATGGAAAACTTATTTGTTCTGGTTCATTGGCGGACAATTTGTTTGTGGTTAACTCTAACTCCCCTGTTGCGCAAAACATAGAGATAGATAGTTCAGAATCTAACATTAATAAGAGGAAGAAACCTTCTGAAATGAATCAAACCTATCTTTGGCATCTAAGGCTAGGTCATATAAACCTTAGTAGGATTCAGAGGTTGGTCAATGATGGACCTTTGGGTTCATTAGATATTGACAGTTATGCAACCTGCGAATCTTGCTTGGAAGGTAAGATGACTAAGAGACCTTATAAGGTAAAAGGTTATAGAGCTAAAGAAGTATTAGAGTTGATTCATTCTGACTTGTGTAGACCTATGACGGTCCAGACACGAGGGGGATTTGAGTATTTTGTGACGTTCACGGATGACTACTCTAGGTACGGGTACATTTACCTAATGTGCCACAAGTCCGAATGTTTTGGCAAGTTCAAAGAGTTTCGGGCAGATGTGGAGAAGCATCAGGGTAAGAGTATTAAGACACTGTGTTCAGATCGTGGTGGGGAGTACCTGTCCCATGAATTTCAAGATTACCTCACTGAGGTAGGAATTCAGTCTCAGTTGTTTGCACCTGGCATGCCACAGCATAATGGTGTAGCAGAAACGAGAAATCAAACTCTTATAGAAATGGTTAGGTCCATGATGAGCTATAGTGATTTGCCAAGTTCGTTATGGGGATATGCCTTAGAAACGGCGATGTATATTCTTAATCTTGTACCATCTAAGACCGTGTCTTCAACCCCAGTAGAGTTGTGGAATGGGCGGAAGCCCAGTCTAAGACATCTCAGAATTTGGGGTTGTCGAGCACACGTGCTTAAGGCAGATACGACTAAGTTAGATACGAGAACAGAATTAATGCTGTTTGTAGGATATCCTAAGGGAACGAAAGGTGGTCTATTCTATAGTCCTAAAGATCAGAAGGTGGTGGTAAGTACCAACGCTAGATTTTTAGAAGAAGACTATGTCTTAGACCACAAGCCCAAGAGTAAGATAGTACTACAAGAGCTTAGACGACAAACTAATCCTGATGCAACTGCACAAGTAGATACACCACACACTGCACATGAGATCACAGATGATGCGCCTACACAGGTGGTGCCTCGTCGTAGTGGGAGGGTTGTGAGATAGCCCAACAAGTTCGTTGGCATGGGAGAGGCCTCAGACCTAGTCCCAGGTACGCCTGAACCTGACCCAGTTAACTACAATGAGGCACTTCGAGATAAAGATGCAGAATCTTGGCGTAAGGCAATGATATCCGAGATGGGGTCAATGGACCACAATCAAGTCTGGGAGCTTGTGGACCTGCCTGATGGGTTTAAGCCCATTGGATGCAAGTGGGTCTACAAACGTAAGAGAGGACCTGACGGGAAGGTGAAAGCCTTTAAAGCTAGGCTGGTGGCGAAGAGGTATACTCAGAAAGAGGGAATCGATTATGAGGAAACCTTCTCCCCGGTAGCCATGCTTAAGTCAATCCAGATTCTCTTGGTCATAGCTGCTCATATGGATTATGAGATTTGGCATATGGATGTCAAGACAGCTTTCCTAAATGGAAGTCTTAAGGAAACCATCTTTATGTAGCAACCAGAGGGATTCATTGAAAAAGGCCAAAAGCATAAGGTTTGCAGGCTTAAGAGGTCTATTTATGGACTTAAGCAGGCATCCAGATCTTGGAACATCCGGTTTGATGAGGTAATCCAGTCCTTTGGATTTACTCAGTGTCCAGATGAGCAATGTGTGTATCGCAGACGTGATGGAAACTCAGTGGTGTTTCTTGTGCTTTACATAGATGACATTCTATTGATTGCCAACAACAAGAAAGTGTTATCAGACATAAAGGCATGGCTGTCCAAGCAGTTTGATATGAAGGACTTAGGGGAAGCGGGACATATCCTTGGGATCAAGATTATTCGAGATCATAGGAAATGTTTGTTAACACTTTCCTAAGCTTCGTACATAGACGATCCTGGCCCGTTTTAACATGCAGAACTCCAAGAAAGGTTTTCTACCTTTCAAGCATGGAGTGTTTCTATCTAAGGAACAGTCTCCTAAGACTGTTGAGGAGATAGAGGCCATGAAGACAGTTCCATATACTTCCGCAGTAGGAAGTCTCATGTATGCCATGTTATGTACGAGGCCTGATATCTGTTATGACGTTGGCATGGTGAGTAGATATTAGAGTAACCCCGGGAAAGCTTATTGGGAGGCAGTAAAATGCATTCTCAAGTATTTGAGCAGAATGAGAGACCAAGTTATGGTCTATCAGGCGCCTGAGCTGGTACCCCGAGGTTACACAGATTCAGATTTCCAAGGCGACAGGGACAAGAGCAAGTCTACCTCAGGGTATGTGTTTACTCTAGGAGGTGGAGCCATAGTTTGGCGGAGTGTCAAGCAGAAATGCGTGGCGGACTCCACCATGGAGGCTGAATACGTTACCGCATCAGAGGCAGCGAAAGAGGCAGTATGGCTCGAGAACTTCCTAGTGGACTTAGATGTGATTCCTGGTTTGCCGAAGTCTATCACGGTTTATTGTGATAACAATAGTGCAGTAGCAAACTCGAAGGAACCACGAGCCCATAAGGCGAGTAAACATATACAGTGCAAGTACCACCTGATACGAGACATCGTGAAGAGGGAATGCGTGGTCGTGGCTAAGATAGCATCGGAGGATAACCTTGCAGATCCGTTCACGAAAATATTGACTTCTAATGTTTTTGAAGCTCACGTGGAGGGCATGGGGATCAGATATCTAGAAGAGCCATGATAGTTTTTCTAGATAGATAGCAGCAGATTATGTAGGATTGTATGTAGTTGTATACTTAAAACACAGCTTAAGTATTAGTGGGAGATTGTTGGAGTAGAATACATAAGCTATGCTTGTATTGTACAGTTTCCTAGTTTAATATATCGATTTGTGTTTCAATTATATTTTGTTGTGCATGTTTATGTCCATTTATATTATGTAAGTAGATGATGAGGTGTCTGGTGTGACACAGTAGATCTCATCCTTGGTTGAAAGACATAATATATAAATGAGGTTCGTAACCGAGACATCTTTGGACAAACTGTCAGTTTAGGTTATTATGTGATTCGGATAATTGGTTTGTCTAAACTAATTGAATCATATAGATATGCCCGGGGCATATTGAACTTGACTGTTAGGAATTATTTGTCTTGTACTAATTTAATAGACAAATCGATCCTTGTATTCTATCTCTAAATCCCTAGACTCGAGTGGGCATGAGGATTAGACATAGTGTACTTTGATATGCCAATGGGTGAGGTCAAATGTGGCCAATAGTCTCGGTGGGTTGGGTGCGCGTGTTTAGTTACTTGGTGTGCTGCTGCTTGTCGAAAGGAAACCATGTATCGGTGCGTTCGGGCTGATGGTGCTCCCGAGATGAACTCGAAATGTTTATTATACTAAACCCGGCCGGTGGACTTATGTCCGGTATAGTAAAAAGGTCGAGTGGTACTAGTCTCGGAATTAAAGAAGTTAATTAATTAATTTATCAGTAAATTAATTTTAATTAACGAGCACCATATCTTTGATGTGGGGAGATTAATGAATATAATTTAATTAAGTTGTTCCGGAAGCAATTCTGGTGTAGGGTGGTAGTGCCAAAATTAATCCTTTAGTGGTACGATTAATTTTGTAATGGGTTAATTGAATATGTAGATTTAATTAATTAATTGGTTAATTATTCTTAAGGGTTAATTTAGTAATTAACAAAGTAAAATTGTTTAATTAATTCCTAAGAGTTAATTAAGTAATTAACAAAGTGGAATTATTTAATTAATTAATTAATTCTTAAGTTTAAATTGGAATTAGGAAATCCTAGAGAATAGGAACCTAGTAGGATTTGGTTTATCCTATCAGATTGGTTTCCTAATTGGATTTGGAAACTAATTCATTACCTAAACCCATTAGGAAGACCAATACTTAACCAACTTGGAGTCTCTCTTGTAACTCTATAAATAGACAAGGGATCAGTCATTCAGAAAACACAATTAATCCACAAGATTTCTATAGAGATAAAATTCTAGAGAGAGAAAATAGTTTCTCTCTCCAAGTCGAATTTTAAGCAAAAGTTGGTGGCTGGTTTCTCTTGAGTTGGCCGAATTTTTGGCCTTCTTTTACTATCCCAGTGTGTTGCTTTCTCTCTCTCCGGGCAGTGCGTTTGCAGTACATGCTAGGTGCGGTGGTGCTGGATTTTTCTGGCGGGTGGAGTTGTGGTGATAGCTGATCAATTGGCTTCTGGTTCATTGCCCACACAACCTGAAGTCATAGTCTTGAGGCATACAAGAGAATCACCAGGTTCACGCTTCAAAGGTATTTTTCTATGGTTCCGCTTTTATTAGAAATTTTTGTTGCGTGGTAAATCGAGCAAGTGCAAACCCAGATCCTACCAAAACTTTCAGGAACAAGATTGATGTTTACCTACAACCTCTTGTTGAGGAATTTCTTGATCTTTGGAATGTTGGTTGTGAGACTTATGATGCTTCTAAGGATGAAACTTTTACTATGCGTGTTGGGCTATTGTAGATAATTAGTGACTTCCCGGGGCTAGGAATGGTCTTTGGTTGGAGAGTGGATGGAGAGATTGGTTGTCCTATCTGCCAATATGAAATAGATTCACAATGGCTATTTAGTAGCCATAAATATTGTTTTATGGGCCATCGACGATTATTAGATGACATCCATGAATTTCGCTCAAATAAATAGGCTTTTAATAGTGAGGAGGAATATAGGTCACCTCCTAAGGAACGATCAGGATCTGATGAGTTGCAGGAATTAAGGGAAATTTTGGATTTTAGGAGCTCAAAATATTGGAATAGAATATGTATTTTGTGGTTATTGCCTTATTAGGAGACTCACAAGATCTGACACAACTTAGATGTTATGCATATAAAGAAAAATGTGTGTGATAATTTGGTTGGTACATTGTTGAATATGGAGAAGTCTAAAGATAATTTAAAGTCTTGTTTTGATTTGAGAGATATGGAAATAAGGAAAGAGTTTCACCCGGTAGATAAAGGGTTATCTAGAAAGTTTGATATGCCACATGCTCCATATACAATGACCAAAGATGAAATGAGAGCCTTTTGTAGAACTCTTTTTGACATCAAAGTTCCATATGGGTATGATGGAAATATTTCTAAATGTTTAAGGCTTCCCCAAGTGAATTTTATCGGGCTTAAAAGCCATGATTGCCACATTTTAATGCAACAACTTGTTCCTATTGCTCTTAAAGGGCTTCATTCAAACAAAGTGTTAGCTGTTTTGTTTCACTTATATGGCTATTTCAGGGATTTATGTAATAAAAACATCACTATAGAAGAGCTTAAGCGACTTGAGGATGAGGTCCTATAATTATGTTCCATTCAGAGATGTTATTCCCACCTAGTTTCTTTACAATAATAGTACATTTGATTACTCATCTAGCAACACAAGCCAAGATTGCAGGCCCTGTGTTATTTAGATGGATGTATTATATCAAAAGGTATCTTAGGTCCTTAAAGTCTCATGTGCATAATAACGCTCATCCGGAGGCCTCAATTGCTGAATCCCACTTGGCTGTAAAATGTGGCAATTTTTGTGCATACTACCTTCAAGGTTTTCTGGAGAAGTTCAGACTAATGGTAGGGATTACTAGTGGTGTTGAAGATGCAGAATCTTTGGATAAGTGTATGACTAATAATAATAAGGAGCCGTCATTATTCTTAGAAGTCGAAAAGCCTCTTGGGAGGTCTAGTACAGCACCATTAACAAAATGAGCAACATACAGGTGCATCAATATGTACTTTTCAATTGCCCGATGTGAAGGAATTTTTACAGTAAGTAATTATATTCATTTACATCTTTTCAACATTTTTAAAGGCTTCTTTACAAATTACTGAACATGTTCTATTACAGAATTCGTGCTATGAGATCAGAAGACCTAGTTGTCCTAGGCATTTGACGTTGAAAGATATTGAGTGCATTCAACATGAATTATTTCATGAATAGTTTAGAGAACATGTAAGGATAAATTTTTATTGGTATTTTTATTACTTAATCTTACTTAATATTGACTTAAGAAACTGATAATTTTTTTAAAATTAGATTACAAAATTGGAGGCGACAAATGGTGTAGAAGGTTTAAAAAAGAAGTTTGCATACTAGCACGAGGTCCACTTATTACAAAATACTAAGGATACACCATTAATGGCTACACCTTTAGGGCCAAGCAATATGACAAGTGCACTCAAAATAGTGGTGTAGTGGTTATTGCAAAGACATTAAGCTACTCAAGGATAGAAACATGATTTTAGGA
The DNA here is from genome assembly GCA_030378225.1 of Knoxia roxburghii. Taxonomy (NCBI): domain Eukaryota; kingdom Viridiplantae; phylum Streptophyta; class Magnoliopsida; order Gentianales; family Rubiaceae; genus Knoxia; species Knoxia roxburghii. The sequence goes on along the minus strand of CM059420.1, from coordinate 32,392,755 downwards.
GATGTCGCTTACTATAGGCGGATAGTCGATATCATTAAGTTGAATTACGTAGGAGGTTATTCTGTGGTGTTGTTTAAATATGAATGGTTTTATGCTACAATTGAGAGAGGGGTTGATGTGCTGAAAGACAACACTAATAAAAACCTTCTTTTTGTACACTTTAGGACCACAAATCCTATCGTATAGTAGAGAAGGGTACCAAATCCACAGGGAAAACTTGAACACTTATGTATCTGATTAGAATGACAATATGCGAGATGCAGAGATCAAAATGGGTTTGGTTTGAAAAAAATGACAACAAACAAATTACTGAAAATAAATTGATTGGAATTGGGGCGTTGGTTTGATCGCCTTCATCGACTTCTAGTATTTATCATATATCGACTTCACTAATTCTCTACAAACCTTAGGCTTAAACGGCTAACAAGATCCAATTTTCATATCACACAAGGAAATCGCCCACAAGATAATAAACCTACTCAAGATTCAATCTCCAAAAGAGGAAAACGCCAACAAGATAAGAAGTTTACTCAAGATTCAATCTCCTTAAATGTAATGGCCAAATCGCCATAAGTCAGCCAAGCCAAGATTAATTAAAAACCTATTTCACCAATACATAACATATTAAAGGAAGGAGATTAAACAACAAACGATTTAGCCAGCTCACCAGTGCTTAAAACGGTCTGTCACCCCGTAGTAGTAGCAAGAGTGCCTAACCAAGCTGAATAAATGAAATACAAAGCAGCTCCGACAAGTGTAAATATCCTGATTCCACCTAGGATCGCTAGATCCAGAATCAAACTGCCATGAACCACTTAGAACCTCATGGTTCCAAGCTGATTTGCTATAGCCTGAAGAAACCATAGCTCCCGCACGCACAAGCAGAGCAGTCGGCTCTTCAAATGGAATAGACAAAGCAAAAGTTACCAACAGGATTTGTCCAAACACAATTTATACTAGTGTAATATTCTAGGGTTGCAATTGTCTTGAACAATGGGGGTACAACAGTCTTTTCAGCACACGTGCCTATCTGAATTGCTCAATGTACTTTCAGTAATGACCATTTTGCCCAATTGCATCAATTCATCACTTTATGACCTCATTAGTGGGGAAAATTGACATAATCAAACCTTAATCTGCATTTCCAACAAAGTTCATTATAAGCTTGGAAAATATACCAGAGTAATCAAAACTCTATCTAAATGTAGTGAACTTCTATCGAAAATGCTATGAAATTTTATGTAACTTAGGGTTACATCAGCGGTAAAGAAAGATGATCATGGTTTCACACTTGTTAATTTCTCTCGAATGATAAACATGAGAGATAAGATAAAAGATGAGCATTTTATACTAGCAAACCAAGCATATCAAGTATTTTACTCTCAAGATCAATTTGATCCTGATTGGTTTGTTGCTATAAGAATGACGCCTAAGTATGCCTATAATATAGAGAATGATGACTTGAGCGACGATCAGGAGATGGAACCATATCACATGACTTTTCTAGACAACTTTCTTATGAATGATCAAGGAAACCGTACTTTGGTTCGGCCGGGTGTAGAAGCAATTGAGGCCGAATTTAATTAATATTCTTAAATTGGATTTTTTTCCTATTTTTTTATTTATATATTTTGTCACGTATCTTGATGTTTTTAGATTATTAGTGGTGCATTACCTTTATTTAATATGGTGTTATTTGATTTTTGACACATTGCCGAGTGCCCATGTTTTTCCAGTTGACTATAAATATGGTGTAAATTTGTTTTTGTCATATCATGTTCTTTAACATATTTCTATCATATTATTTTGCTACCTATTTTCTATTATTTTATAAGATATGGCGAAGAGGAAATCTAAACGATTACGAATGACTATGGATAACTCAGTGGAGGCTGATGTTATTGGTACTCAGAATGGTGGTGGAACAAATGTAAATGTCTCAAATGTTCAAGGCTCTACAGTTGGTACTCAGCGGCAGCAGGGAGGCCAAATGACTCACAATAGTTCTAATATTGATTCAACTAGTATGAGTGCGAATCATGGACACCAAAGAGGTGAAGACAGCTAAATTCTTGAGAATGTTGAAGGCTCAGGGAATGGGAATCAATATCAAAATACAGAAGCTCGAATTTATGAGTACAACATGCAAGGTAATTGACTCTACTTCTATCCTGCTATTTGTTTAGTTTATTTAATTGACTTGGTTTGGGATTTAAATTACTTGATTTGTTATTTTATTTTATTTTACTCTCGAATGACAAACATTAACTTGTTGAAATTTGCTATCAACTCTAATTCAAATCATTTATGCAATGTTGAAAAACTCTTGTACACCTTTATTCCATTTGTTATATTGAAAATCAGGAACTTATGAATGCGAATATATTTGCTAATGGGATTTAGTATTTTTTTTTTCAATTTTAGACTTGAGAGAAATAGAAAGCATGCCAAAACTGTCCAGGCAGATGTTTGGAATTTACCAGTAGGGAATCGTATTGTTGTTGAAGTCAATAAAGAGAACCAACCTATTGGAGATGAGAGTGGTGTACTTGGACATTTTTGTGGGACAATTGCTAGAAATGGGCAGCTTTGTTCTCTAGCCTATACTAGATGGGATCAATTGAAAAAGGGTTGCGGAAAGAACAATGAGAATATGATATTGAATGAAGTTGAGGTATTTTTTGTTTAGCGTTTTTATTTTAGAATATTGTACCCATTTAGACCTGCCATCATAAATACATGTCGTATTACATCTTATATATTGTTTTTTTTTTTTTTTGTATGTTAAAGAGACGATTTCTTTAGCCCAAAGCACTTGAGAAGTGGATTTTGTCTTCAATCGACCACAAATAGAAGGATTACAAATGCTTCTTAAAAGTGAAAATTGGCTACAATGAGGTGACATACATTACTGAATTCCACAACAAGTGTCTCCCAGATGTTCTAAACGATCAAGGATTAGCCTTGAAAATTTTTAGAGGTCAAATGAAGGACAAGTACATATATTTAATAATTGAATGAAATGTTTCAATGTATTGATCCATTATAAATTATTCACTCTATTTTAATAAACTAGAATAGATAGTTAATAATAGTATCCATTATGTTTACTGCAAATATTATAGAGAAGAAGCAGTCGTGGAAAAAAATGTAGGAAGATGCAAAAGAGAGCCCAATTTCTACTACTGGAACTAAAAGTCATGCTCGTGTCCATGAAGATTTGGTATAATTTATATAACCTATTTCACTTTACTATTCTCAAACTCTGATTTTTTTTGTTCTTCCTATTTATTTTTCTTAACTTTTTGACCAATTTGTTATACATAGAAAAACCTTTGAACAACAGTCCAACTCGAACATAAACTTATCTACATTGTTACCAACATGAAAAAGAAACGGATGTGATGGTGAGTTTTTAATGTTTCTATTTTATATGTTGGTTATTGAAATTCTTTGTCTTATCGCTTTTTTAATTCATTATTGATTGTTCATAATTTACTATGTAGAATTAAATAAAAAACTTAGTGGCATAACAAGAGGAAGAAAATGTGAATATAGATGATGATGATGCTGGTTCAAAGCTGTTGGGCAAAGATAAGTATGGTTGTGTGCATGGTCTAGGCATAGGTGTAAAGCCATCAGATTTAGGGGAGCCTCCTATCTCACCCTGTTGCGAAGGGTTAAACTTGTCCTTGAAAGATGAATCTGCAATTTTGTATTATGTTCGCCGGCTAAAGGGGGTTGTTCAAAGAATCAGAAAGCAACTTAAGAATCAAGGAACCACAATTATGATGTTGAAAACGAAAATACGAACTCATTATAGTTCCAAGTTCGATGATTCTGACTCAATTGATTCCAACTTGGATGACTCAAATTCAAGTTCAGATGCGTCTGATTTTGAGGAAGATTTTGCTTCTACAAATGTCAATGAGGTACCACATAAGCTCTTGATCTTCTAAGTTATAATACTTTTATTATTATTATCATATTCGTAATTTCATATCTTTTATTTATTATAGGATAATCCTAATGACTCTTCTTTTAGAGCTAATACTTGATCTTCCTAATGAAGTTATGATGAATATTGCAAAGGTTAGAAATTATTATATTTGTGCGTTTTATTTTTGAACATGTAATTTACATAAAGTTGCAGTATTATTTATTATACTTGAATTTTTGTTTTCGGAAGGGTAATTATTATATGTAAATATCCTAATTTTGTTTTTCACAATCTTGCAGGCTATGATTTTGACTCAAAGTGAGATAGAAGATTGGATTTGGGAATGAAGCCTTTTGTAGATGCATTTTATTTTTATTTTTATTTTCTTAAAGTAGTTGTTGGAATCGAATTTCATAGGTTATCGTGAACATTAGTATATATCTTTTGGTTTAAATATTTGGCGCTTTTTTTGTAATAATGGATCAAATGCTTTAAGCAATTTTATAATTATTATCTATCTATAAATGAAATTTATTTTGATATATGAATTGAGTATTATTAATTATGAATGATTGTAAACATTGTATTACGCTTTTCATTTTCACGTTCTTGCGACGCTTTTGCTGTGCAACGATGCTTAGCCGACACTATGGATATGTCACTATTGGAATTACATGGAGTAAATCACACAATTTGATTGGAGACGCTTATAAAGCGTGGCCAGTATATTACGACGCTTTTCAAGAGCTATATATAGTTATTAAAAAACACATCAATTTTAGCGACGCTATTTTTTACTTATACAAATGCTAAAAAAAAGCATCGTGGAAGGGTGTTACTACGCCGGCTATGCCATCGCTTACCGACGCGTCTGTAAAAGCTCTAACGACGCTATTTAGCATCGTGATAGTCTTTCTTGGAGTGTTGCAAAATGCTATTTTGGTAGTAGTGACCATACAATCCTCTTCATCTTTCCTTCATCGGACCCTCTCTCTCCTAGTTCCACAGCCGGCCAGCCCCCCTCCCTCATCAGTTCCTTCAGCCGCCCCAACCGCCGGCCGTTCAGCCTCTCCCCAGCCTCTCCTCAGCTTGCCACCGCACTGATCGTGCCTAAAGAACAAAACCCTTCCTCCTTTTCTTTCTTTCTTCCCCTATTTCCTCTCTCCTGGAAGTTGACCGTCCAGCAACTGCCCGCCGCGATTCCTCCCCGGCCAGCCATACATTTGGTCAAAACTCACCACCAAAATGCTCCATATAATCTGTAGAACAAAATCCTTCAATTAGATTTTGATTTGGATAGTTACATGAAGATTTAATGAAAACCCTAGGTTCGCCGCCGCTACCCTGCCACACACCGCCGCCGTCCAACCTTCTCTTGGACTGAAACCACCCTAAAAATATTCCCCTAGACTAGATCTGCAGAACCCCTTAAGAGTTTTGGCATTTTGATGGCTGGAATACCACCCTAAGGACGACGCTACCGCCGTCGGACTGCCACTCTCTCTCCGATTTTCCCGGCAACCGTGGTCCAGCGTCACCACTGACGTTCCTCGCCACTCTTCCCGGCCTCATTTGGGACTAATTTGAGACTGCTTTGAATGAGAATGAGAATTTGAGGCTGATTTGAAGAGAGGATGTAAAAGGTTGTAGCATTAATTGGTTGACTAATTTTCAAAATATTTGAGGGTTTTTCAAACTACTGTTAGGCAGGTGAGGGAGCATAGCATTAATTGGTTGACTAATTTTCAAAAAATTTGAGGTTTTTTTCTTCTCTCAAACACACGTTTGTTTGTTTTTTTTTCCTCTCCTCATATGCCGTTTTTTTTTTTTTTTTTGTTCAGGTGCGCCAGCTGTTTTTTTTTTTTTTTTTCCTTTTCTCTTTTTTTGCAATCAATTTTTTTTTAAAAAAATTCCTATATCATATATAATTTTTATTTTCAAAATTCATATCATACAGAACACGAATTCATATTCATATCATATAAGACATGGTCTCATATCATGCGTAACAGACTTTCATATAAAATACAACAGAGAGATTCCAATATGAAAGGAAAAAAAAATTCGTATCATACAGAACATATTTTCATATCAGACAGAACATCATTTCATATAATGTATAACATACTTTCATATCACTACAACAAAAGAGATTCTTATATGAAAACAGACAAATGGTTCATATCATGCAAAACATAGTTTCATATCAGATAGAACATGTTTTCATATCATGCGTAACAGACTTTCATATCAAATACAATATAGAGGTTACACATATGAAAGCAAACAAAAAATTCATATCATACAAAACATAGTTTCATATAATATAGAACATAATTTCATATCATATATAACAAAATTTCATATCACTACAACAAAGAGATTCTTATGTGAAAACAAACAAAAGGTTCATATCAAATAGAACATGGTTTCATATCATGCGTATCATACTTTCATATCAATACAACATAGAGGTTACTATTTGAAACAGAACATAGTTTCATATCATTCAAAACATGATTTCATATCAATTAAACAATGAGATTTTTATATGAAAATAAACAAATGGTTCATACCATACTGAACATAAATTCATATCAGACATAACACGGTTTCTTATCTTTCATAGTCGGGTTTCATATCAATACAACATATAGCTACTTATACGAAAGTAAACAAAAAGTCCATATCATACAGAACATAGTTTCATATCAAAGAAAACATTATTTCATAACATGCATAGTAAGGTTTCATAACGATACAACATACATGTTTTTAAAACAAAAGTTAACCCTATTTTTTGTTTGATATGAGTACTTGATATGAATTTATTATTTTCATAATATGAAATTTTGTATATAAGTTTTTTGATATAATTTCATATTTTAAGTCAATTAAATAATTTTAAAAAATTTTAATTATAAAATAATTATAACAATAATAATAAACTATTGGCTTAAATTCATTTTTGGTCCCTCATAACATGGGTTATTCCAGTTTTGGTCCCCAACATATTTTAGTCACCAATTTTAGTCCCATTTAAATTTTTTTACCAATTATGGTCCTTTTTAAAGGAAAAGTTTGGAAGATAACGGATTAATTCATTTGATCGCTAGTCAAACCAATTTTTTTCTTCAAATTCATTTGTACCATGATGTTTTCAATCCATTTTATGACCCGGTTCCTCATGGATGTTCAACCCATTTAGATCGACTCACAATCCAAAATGACGGGCGAAACCCTAAATGAGTTAAACATTCATCAGAATTTGGATCATAAAACTAGTTGAAAATATCATTGTACAAATTATTTTGAAGAAAAAATTAGGTTTGACTAGCGTTCAAATGAGTTAATCCGTTGTCTTCTAAATTTTTCCGTTAAAAAGGACCATAATTGGTAAAAAAAAATTTAAGTAGGACTAAAATTAGTGACTAAAACATATGGGGGACCAAAACTGAAATAACCCATGTTATGAGGGGCAAAAAATAGATTTAAGCCTAAACTATTTTAGTAACTTATTTTAAAAAATGAAAATATTAAAAAAATAAATTCTGAATTATTTAGGAAAAAAAGAACAAAAAAAAAAAAAAAAAAAGAAGCAACGCCTCATGAAAAAAAGAAAAGAAAAGAAAAAACCCACCACTCACCAAAGGGAAAAAAGAAAAAACCTCCCTGAAGGATGAAAAAAAGCAAAGAGAGAAAACACTCACACGCGTCCCACCCTAAAAAAAGTTACTATTTTGGAGGAAGTAACACCAAATAATTATAGGATCACCGTATTGGTTTTTTTCAAATTATATCATATATCTATATGTACATGTATCTATTACTATATATAATAATATTTGTCATGTCGACTGTATAGTTTCTAATTTTGATAACTTTGATTCAATATATAGTAAGTATATTATTATATATAATAATATTTATAAGGCCCTTAGTAGGTATATGATATAAGAACTGATAATTTTCCGTCATAATTTAGTTTTATTAGTAGAAGAGTAACAATCCAAAACAATTAAAAGGGGAATAATTTAAAGAAAAGAAAACTAGCAAGTGCTACCGAGACTCCTCTTCTAATGTTTATTTTATGGTACATATATAATCTCCTCCAAAGTTTTAATGGTGATTTTCCTAAGTCAAAATGAATGAGCACATATTGATTATCAATCTTATTTAATATATAGTTATAAATTTTTATTTTATAATTTGAATATTTTAAGATCCCTACAGTAAAGACTATATTTTTGAATTGTGATATTTCGGGTTAGGCCAAATTATTTTTTGTCCCTCTTAATAGGATTAATTACACTTTTGATCTCAAATAATAGTATGACTGTACTATTGGTCCCTTAATATTTTTTTATTAGCATTTTTAGTTAATTTTTATGAAAAAGTTTAGAAGATAAAATTAATTTGATCGCTAGTCAAACTTAATTTCTTTCTTCAAAATGATTGGTACCATGATGTTTTCAGCCAATTTTATGGTTCGGATCCTCATGAATGTTCAACACATTTAGAGTTTCTACTGTCATTTTAGATTGTGAGTCGACCTAAATATGTTGAAAATTCCTGACGAACCGGGTCATAAAATAAATTAAAAATATCGTGATACAAATCATTTGGAAGAAAAAATTAAGTTTGACTAATGATCAAATAAGTTAATCCGTTATCTTCTAAACATTTTCGTAACAAAAGACTAAAAAAGCTAATAAAAAAATATTAATGGACCAATAATGCAATCGTATTATTATTTGAGACCAAAAATGCTACTACACCTATTAAAAATGACCAAAAAAACAATTTCGCCTTCTTTTGAACTCTTTTTTTTTTTTTTTTTTTGGAAATTCCGAACATTTAAATCCACTTAATCTTTTATTTCTTCCATAAAATTGCAAATTTGGAAGCAAACATGAATGGCTTTATAGTAGGAACCTTATCAAACCAATAAATGAAGTGATCATAGCAATACAGTATTCAGAGATTTTTTTGGAATCATAGGGCCATAAAACAGCATTGAATTCCATCCACACAATACAAACTGACCTGGCCAAATGCAGAATTATAAGAAAAACAATTATTGTCAAAATAAGATATCACCCGTAGAAAGATATTGCCCTATCGCCTTGTGCAAATGGCGATCTTTGATTTGCTATGCTATAAGCCCTATTCATCCACCAGATTTCGGATTCAAACAATGTACCAAAATATAAGAAAAGAAACTGAAATTTAAAAAAAAAAAAAAAAAAAAATCTATGTTAGTTTAGTGGCTTTAGACGTTGCCAACTGGACTCGGAGAATCAAATTCTCAGCATTTTATCAACCAATCAAAACGAAGATATTGATCTTTGAAGATAAGGACCCTGCTATTCATGTCTTATATTTATGGGCTCGTTGCAAAACTGACCAACAGCACAAGCAATCTTCCGTCCATTTCACAGTGATAACTTCAATCATACAATGGCGGCTTCAACAATGGCCCTCTCCTCCCCATCCTTCGCCGGGCAGGCTGTGAAGCTGTCCCCATCCACCCCAGAACTCATGGGCAATGGAAGAATTTCCATGAGGAAAACCACCAAACCTGTCTCATCCGGCAGCCCGTGGTACGGCCCAGACCGTGTTAAATACTTGGGTCCATTCTCCGGTGAGCCCCCAAGCTACCTCACCGGTGAATTCCCCGGCGACTACGGCTGGGACACTGCTGGACTTTCAGCCGATCCCGAGACCTTCGCCAAGAACCGTGAGCTTGAGGTGATCCACTCCAGATGGGCCATGCTCGGAGCTCTTGGATGTGTCTTCCCTGAGCTCTTGTCCAAGAACGGTGTCAAATTCGGTGAGGCCGTCTGGTTCAAGGCCGGATCCCAGATCTTCAGCGAGGGTGGACTCGACTACTTGGGCAACCCAAGTTTGATCCACGCCCAAAGCATCTTGGCCATCTGGGCTACCCAAGTCATCTTGATGGGTGCCGTTGAGGGTTACCGTATTGCCGGTGGGCCACTTGGTGAGGTTACTGACCCAATTTACCCCGGTGGAAGCTTCGACCCATTGGGTCTTGCAGATGACCCTGAGGCTTTTGCTGAGCTCAAGGTTAAGGAGCTGAAAAATGGTAGATTGGCTATGTTCTCAATGTTCGGATTCTTTGTTCAAGCTATTGTCACCGGAAAGGGTCCATTGGAAAATCTTTCCGACCACCTGGCTGATCCTGTCAACAACAACGCTTGGGCATATGCCACAAACTTTGTACCCGGAAAGTGAGATTTGCGACTAGAATTTTAGAATCGGTCCGCTGTGAATAGGGAACCCATTTGAGATGTTCTGAGGAAGTAAATCTTGTTATAAAATATGTGGGTTCGGAAAAGGTTGGTGTAAACTGTCCAGAACTAATGGCATAACGTGTGACTTCTTTCTTGGGAGAATTATTTCTAAATGAATCTTTCATTTTAATTGGTTTCTTTTTTTTCTTTCTGTTGGTAATTTTACAAACAAAATGCGAGTAAAGCCACCTCAACGAAGCTTCAAATAATTGTATATACAGTGATATAATGTTATTTCAAACAACAAACTAGAAACATCCCTCCACTACAAGAAAATTAATCTATAATGATACACTACCTTCTATTCCAATGTAATTATGAAACGTAGAAATTATGATTGTTCCTTGCCAAGTAAGAAGAGTCATTCTTTGACTAAGGAGTGGTAGATTTGAATTTTCATCAACTTAGAACTTGAATGGCCAAATTATTCTTGAATAAATCAGTTCCCAAAACACCTTCAATGGTTAGGACTCCTTGTGTGATTAAACTTCTTAGTTCCATGCAAGATTAGGAGTCCTCTTGCTTCTATCATTCTCTTTGGAAAATTCAGCAACTTGTGACCGAAATTAAGCAATTTGTGGCGAGAATAACTTCAAATATTCAGTTCCAAGAGTCTTTCCATGTTAGGATTCCTCTCTAGGTTGGACTCTCTCTTAGATTCCTTCTAGAAGCTTGTAATCTTCAGCTCTTTACCGACCTTTTGACCAAATTCCCTCCTCCAAGACTTGTTTGTGGGTTGGGCTCTTTTTCATTATATAGCCTATATAAATTACACTTAAAAAATTAATTAGGGCTTAAGCATTGGGTTACAAATAGTAAAAATTGGACTACAAATAGTAGTCCAGCTAATTAATTAGTCTTCTGGTTGAATTAAGCTTAAATACAAATACTGGACTACTATTTGTAGTCCTATTTTCAAAGTTTACTATCCAAAATGCTCCTCTAACAAAAAAGAAAAAAAAATACTAAACATTCTTTCTTATTTCTTCTTCTCATTTTTCAAAATCCACCGCCAACACACTACCCTCACATTCAATTTCACCTCCTCCTTTACCGATTCTTTTCAAGTTGTGGTTATAAAACATGAAACCTTAGCACCATATCATCATAAGTTCTTTCAATTGAATTAAGATAGTTATATTACTCGAATTTAAAATCTCGATCAACACTGATAATGAACCTCCGATATGGAAAAAATTTTTGCACAAAAAGTTTAATTAAAGAACATTTGAATTTTGAAATAATTATTTTTATTTAGTGCATAACATATTCTCATAATAAGATAATAACATAATAGAATTTGTTCATAATTACACAAATATATTTATTTATTTATTTATTTTGCCCATTTTTTGGAATTAGTTTTCTTCCCGCGGATGCCACTTAACGATGGCCAGAGTCACCATGAGGCAGTTTACACCGTCATCTTTTTCTTCCAGCCTTACCCAAATCCTAACATGTCCTCGTCATCTTCATTGTCTTCTCTGCAACAACAGTAACAGGAAGAACCGCTCCAAGAAATACTTCATTTTTCACAAAAATAAGCCCTTTGATGAAGATGACAACGATGATCACGAGGATGAAAATCAAAATCATTGTTGCGATCATGCCCGTGGAGACGGCTGTGATGGTGATAGTACTAGTACTAGTAATTGATCGGGATTTCATTCTATTAACATAAATAGTTGTTTAGGAATTTTTTACAAAAAAAAAATTGAGTATTTTCCTCCCCCATTTCCTCCTTTTTTTAATCTTTTTATTTTTCTAAAAAATACTGTATATGTGAGAATTGTTCTTATAATTGGTTATTATAGGATTAAATATGTTTAAAATAATTAGATAGTATTCATTTTGTTGGGATAAAAAAATATATATTCATTTTGTTGAATTTTGATAAATTATTTAAAAATTAATAAAGGATAATTTGGGAAGATTGTTTCGAGAATATGGCTACAAATAGAAAAAATGGGCTACAAATAGTAACACAAATATCTAAACATTAGGCCTAATTTATTGAAGCCAAAATTAAAAACTTATGGCCGAATTAATTATGGAAAAATTAAGGAATGGACCGAAATTATACAAGACAGCAAATTTAGGAAATAGGCTGACAAAATAAAGTAAAGAAAAGGCTTTTGATATAGCTCCAAAGGGTTTTAAATAGGTCCTTTAAAACTTGTTGAGTTTTATTATTCTTATCTTGCCCAATGGAGTCTCCTTAATGGGCTCATTGACCATGCCTAGCTCAAATGCCTCTTGGGTTGATTTTTTGTTCTCCTCTTAGGCTATATACTTAATTTTGAGTCCAAAATGGTAGTAAATATTTTTTGGAATTTTCTTGCCATTTCCTTCTAAGGTCAAGGGGTTAGGGTAGGGTTCCTAAGATCATAACATCTAAGGCGATGTACAAAAAGAATTACAAGGATCCATCGGGTAGTAAGTCCGTAGATAATTGTAAGACTCAATGGTTTTCAGAATTGCACATTTGGATATGAATCTTTTTTTCCATTGTCTTCCAACTCTTGAGATAATATTATTTGTAGAATTTGTTGAGGTATGTACATATAATGTTTATATTATAAATGTAAGCAAATCTAGATGCAAAATTCTATATTTGCAACGGAATAATCTAAAATTTCCTCTAAGAATCAATGGTAGTTTTAGAGTCACCTTGTGACGGAAGTTTGTGGTTTCTTTCTTCTCCAGATCAACGGGACAGGTTTGTCAATCAAGCCACCAAAATGTCCAACCTCTAATGGTATCCACATGAGCGATTCGTTGGAACTCTTGTAGTACTGATCACACAGAGCTAATAAGCTAGATCCCGTCACTCCAGCACAAGAACTGAGAGAAAGAAAATGTTCAAAGAGATTTTTCTACCTTCGTTACTTTTCAGATGTGATGGATAGGATTTTTGCCTCTGTATTCATACCTATAGCTAGAGATGATATAATGTGAATACAATATCAATCGGTCAAAATATTTTAATACTTTTACCAAGTTGCTTTTCAACTTCACTTATATACTCTTTGAACTTTTCATAGACTTCACATTTATACTTCAATAAGTATACATGACCATGTCTAGAATGATCATCAATGAAGGTAAGTGATATGATCCTATGGTGCTCACTCACTTTTCCCAACCTTGAAAATGCCCATCATGAAGAGTCTATCCATAAAGAGCACATATTTGGGCTAAATTATGTGCATCAAGGCCACTTTGAAGCAAGAAGAACCAATTCAAGCGTATTTTGGCCAAAGGTTGAAGAGCTCAAGAAACTTCTTTCTTTGGATATGATAGGTTCATTCCACTGAACAAGTTCACCAAGTACTTGATCAAGGTTCCTTTGACATCCAAGAGAGGGTGGATGAGTGTACAAGCAAGAGTAAGATCAAAGGAAGCATATTTTAAAACCCGTAATATTTTGATCCAAGAAAGCTATTACAAGGAGAATATTTAAAGGATCAAAATATTAAGTATTTGTAATAGATCAGCTTCCATTAATTTGTTTTGAGTCTTACTAATTTGGCCAAGAAATAATTTTTAGGCCAAGCCTTACATTTTATTTGAGTCATTAGGCTAAATTAAGGGATTTTGTAAATCCTTCAATGATAAGTTTTACACTTAATGAAGTCCAATAATGTCATGTCTAGCCCAACAATGGTGGAGAATTCAGTCAAGCTTAAGGAAATTCTTCTAGAAGATTTACAAATCATACTTGGAAGAGAAGGCAACTAAATGATCCATGGAAGATGTGGAGACTGAAAATTCCAGCATTATTCAAGCAAGGGCGCGTTAGTAACTATTCACCCACGGTTGTGATTTTTATTTTTAGCTTGTTTTGTTAAATAAGTACAAAATCTTGTAGGAGTTAGTAAGATTTGGTGAATAGATTGATAGATAAATTAATAATGCTATTTTATGAGAGTTAATTAAGAAAAGAAGACTCTATCTCCAATTTCCAAATTCACAGAGAGAGAGACTTGTAACTTAAGAAAGGAACATCCTATATCCCTAGGATTTCCCTCAATAATTTCGTGGCCTCCCCTATATATAGGGTAGTTGTGTCTAAGAAAAAATTATGCAACGTTGATATAATTCTCTTTCAAATCGTGAGCCATAAAGCCCTAGAGGCATACCACCAGAAAAATTTCCTTGACCAATTGGATAGATCAAGAAAACTGCGGTAGCAATTGCAGCAGGAGCTAAATATGCAACAGGAATCAAAGGTCGACAGAAAAGGGGATTGATCAAATTCTATTGAGTCTGACTTATAGTGATCATTTATAAAAGAATGACTCTGGTTATCAAATGATTGAACAACCAGGAGAAATTTACTTACGACACTTAGTTGACATTCATAAAAAGTATCTAATGAATTATGAGTTCATTACATCCTGTTTAGCAGAAAGACGAGATTATTATCGTTGCATCAAACGACTTTATCCATAGTGTTTTGGTTATCACTATTGGTGGTGTCTTCTACCCGGAGCTTCCTTTAGCAATTCAAATCCATATAACCCTAATTTTCACCAAATTCCTCATTCTTAATTGTCAAATTCATGGGAAGCAACACTAGACGGGGCAAACATCGCTTTTTTTCATCTTTGGTGGAAGAAATTGCATCATTTAGTATCAGAGCCACGGGTGTTGCTTCAAGCAAGGAAATCACAATTTTAGAGGAGGAACCTTCTTCAAATTTCGTGGCCTTCATTCATAGCCTCCAAGGAGGTGCATTGTATGTTTAGTCGTGGGAGACTCATTTACCTCAACCTTAAGGCTCAGCCTTAAGGAGAGAACCTCTTCAACAAGGTAACAATCTAACAATTAAACTTTTGGTGTTTTTGTGAAAGTAGTGGTGGGAGACTATTTTTACCTTAACATCCAATGTGTTTTGCATTATCTAAACTTATTTGTTAATAATTTTATCTTTTATTTTTGTGCATATAATTTTTTTATTTAGTCCAGAATTTTTTTTCAATTTTTCTGCAGTTTTGCCAATTTTTTATTTGTGCAGAATTATTGTGACTAAAAATTAAAAAGAATAGAGAGAAAGTTTCTCTAATCAAAATAAAAGTTTGTATTGTGTTCTAGTTGTTATCTTTGTGACTTGTGAGATTTTAATTTGCATCTTTTATGCTTCTATGTTACTTGTTGCATCCACATATAAGAGTGCCATTAAAATTTTTCTAAGTGACAAGAAGTTTCTTGTCTTGAGTAAACCAAAGTGCATGATCTTAAAATTAACTTGGTGATTTCTAAAATAGAGTTGGCATCATTGGATTGAAATAAGAGAGCTAATTATAAGAATTAAATTTAAAGAGCCATCTTGCATTTTAAAACTCTCCAAGTAGTGGGTAACCTTACTTGAGACAACTTTTGTATTATAAATTTGTGTCATGTGATTTTTCTTTCATTGATTTTTGTTGTGAGTTGGCTTATGCCGCCCATGATAGGCTGAAAAGAAAGTTGATTGAAAAAGATTCATTGTTGGTACAAAATTGTGGAAAAGCCAGGAAAAGAAAAATAGAAAGTTTTGTGTTTGTAAAAACAAAAGCAAGTGTCTCATGTGCAAGAAAAGAAAAGGGTGCACAAGTCAAAAGAAAAGTGTCTCCACAAAGAAAAAAAGTCGAGACAAATGAAAATTGTTTAAGAAAGAAAGCCTTAGGTGAAAGTATAAGCCTACGAAACTTAGACTTAAGCTAAGAGAAGTGATTCTAGACACAAAAAATGAAAGTACATTAAGTCTATCAACATTAGGATCTGAAAGATTATCTACCCGGGCCTAGCCAGAAACTCACTTTCGTGTTACGCATTCCAAAATCGGAATATCTGGCCAGGCCTAGATGCTAGCATAATCGCTATTCCAACCTTTGCTTGAAATAACATTGCGCAGGATCTTGGTTTGTACTTATTCGATTTATCACGCAATAAATAAATTCTTAATTAAATGCGGAAACATAAGAATTACCTATTGAAGTGTATACTCAGGTGATTCTCTTGTATGCCTCAAGAATTTGATCGCATGTTGTGTGAGCAACGATCTAGCAATCAATTGATCAGCTAATCACCACAATCCACCTGTCAGAAAGATTCCAGCACCACCGCACCTGGCGCGTACAATCCACGCGCCGCCCGGAGAGAGGGAAAGCCACACGCGCTGCTGCCTCAAAAACTGTGCACCGTTGGGAAGAGAGAGAAGTTTGGCTGCCAGTTTCTAGAGAGAGAGGGCTACACAAAGCTTGAAAATCCTACTTGGAGAGAGAAAAAAATATTTCTCTCTCTAAGATTTTATCTCTCTATTTTTCTTGTATTGAAAACTTATGAATTGTATATATTGTGGAATAGCGAATCCCTTGTTCATATATAGAGTTACAAGATAGACCCCAAGTTGGTTTAGATTTGACCTTCCTACTGGGTTTCTGTTTCCTTCAATCCTGTTCCTGGACTGATACACATCCAAGTGATACAAGGATTCACTTATCTCAATCCTGTTCCTGGTATGATTCACAACCAACTGATACAATGATTCACTTATCCCCAATCTAGTTCCTGGTATGATTCACAACCAACTGACACAAGGATTAATTAATTACTTAATTAATTAAATCTACCTTTGTCAACAATCCAATACATAATTAATCGTACCACTAACGGGTTAATTATGGCACTACCAACCTACACCAGAATTGCTTCCGGAACAACATAATTAATTTATTCATAATCTCCCCATATCAAAGATATAACGCTCGTTAGTATCACTCGATGTTTTTACTATACCGGACATAAGTCCACCGACCGAGTTTAGTATAATAAACATTACGAGCTCATCTCGGGAGCACCATCACCCCGGACGCACCGGTACATGGTTTCCTTTCGATAAGCAGAAGCACACCAAGTAACTAAACACGCGCACCCAACATACCGAGACTATTGGCCACAATTGACCTCACCCATTGGTAGATCAAAGTACACTATATCTAATCCTCATGCCCGCTTGAGTCTAGGGATTAAGAGATAGAATACTAAGAACGATTTGTCTATTAAATCAGTACAAAACAAATCATTCTAAATGGTCAAGTTCAATACTCCCCGGGCATATCTATATGATTCAATTAGTTTAGACAAACCAATTATCTAAATCATATAATAACCTAAACCAACAGTTTGTCCAAAACTGTCTCAGTTACGAACCTCATTTATATATTATGTCTTTTAACCAATGATGAGATCTACTGTGTCACACAAGACACCTCATCATCTAACTACATAATATAAATGGACAAATAATGCACAAAAAAATATAACCAAAACATAAATCGATATATTAACTGGGAAATGTACAATACAAGCATAGTTTATGTATTCAACTCCAACAATCTCCCACTAATACTTAAGCTATGCTTTAAGTATACAACTATATTCAACTCCTATACACTCTGCTACTATATATCTAGAAAAATTATCATGGCTCTCCTAAGTATCTGATTCTCATGCCCTCTACGTGAGCCTCAAAGACTTTTGAAGTCAATGTCTTCGTGAACGGATATATAAGGTTATCCTTAATGCTATCTTAGCCATGACCACGTCTTCCCTTTTTACGATATCTCGTATCAGGTGGTACTTGCGCTGTATATGTTTACTCGCCTTGTGGGCTCGTGGTTCCTTCGAGTTTGCTACTGCACCATTGTTATCACAATACACCGTGATAGACTTCTGCAAATCAGGAATCACATCTAAGTCCACTAGGAAGTTCTTGAGCCATACTGCTTTTTTCGCTGCCTCTGATACGACAACGTTTTCAGCCTCCATGGTAGAGTCTGCCATGCATTTCTGCTTGACACTCTGCCAAACTATGGCTCTACCTCATAGAGCAAACACATACCTTGAGGTAGACTTGCTCTTATCCTTGTCGCCTTGGAAATCTGAATCTGTGTAACCTCGGGGTACCAGCTCAGGCGCCTGATAGACTAACACTTGGTCTTTTGTTCTGTGCAAATACTTGAGAATGCATTTTACTGCCTCCCAATGAGCTTTCCCGGGGTTACTCTGATATCTGCTTATAATGCCAACGGCATAACAGATATCAGAGTAGCCCCGGGGTTACTCTGATATCTGCTTATAATGCCAATGGCATAACAGATATCAAGCCTCGTACACAACATGGCATACATGAGACTTCCTACTGCCGAAACATAAGGAACTGTCTTCATGGCCTCTATCTTCTCAACAGTCTTGGGAGACTGTTCTTTAGACAGATGCACTCCGTGTCTGAAAGGGAAAACCTTTCTTGGAGTTCTGCATGTTAAAATGGGCCAGAATCGTATATATGTATGAAGTTTGGGAGAGCATTAATTAACGTTTCCAACGATCTCGAATTATCTTGATCCCAAGGATATGTTCCCCTTCCCCTAAGTCCTTCATATCAAACTGTTTGGACAGCCATGCCTTTACGTCTGATAACACTTTCTTGTTGTTGCCAATCAATAGAATGTCATCTACGTAAAGCACAAGAAACACCACCTAGTTTCCATCATGTCTGCGATATACACATTGCTCATCCGAAAACTGAGTAAATCCGTAGGACTGGATTACCGTATCAAACTGAATGTTCCAAGATATGGATGCCAGCTCAAGTCCGTAAATAGACCTCTTAAGCCTGCAAACCTTATGCTCTTGGCCTTTTTCAACGAATCCCTCTGGTTGCTGCATGAAGATTGTTTCCTCAAGACTTCCGTTTAGGAAAGCTGTCTTGACATCCATCTGCCATATCTCATAATCGAAATGAGCAGCTATGGCCAAGAGAATCCGGATCGACTTAAGCATGGCTACCGGGGAGAAGGTTTCCTCATAATCGATTCCCTCTTTCTGAGTAAACCCCTTCGCCACCAACCTAGCTTTAAAGGTTTTCACATTTCTGTCAGGTCCTCTCTTACGTTTGTAGACCCACTTGCATCCAATGGGTTTAAACCTATCAGGCAGGACCACAAGCTCCCAGACTTGATTGTGTTCCATTGATCTCATCTCGGATATCATTATCTTACGCCAAGATTCTGCATTTTTATCTCGGAGAGTCTCATTGTAGTTAACCGAGTCTGGTTCAAGAGCACATAGGACTAGGTCTGAGGCCTCTCCCACGCCAATAAACCTGTCAGGCTGTCTAACAACCCTCTCACTACGACAAGGCACCACCTGTGTAGGCGTATCATCTGTGATCTCTTGTGCAATGTGTGGTGTATCTACTTGTGCTGGTGTATCAGGATTACTAGTTTGTCTCCTAAGCTTTTCTAGTACTATCTTACTCTTGGGTTTGTGATCTAGGATATAGTCTTCCTTCAAAAATCTAGCGTTGGTACTAACCATCACCTTCTGATATTTAGGACTATAAAACAGACCACCTTTCGTTCCCCTAAGATATTCTACAAACATCATTAATTCTATTCCTGCATCTAACTTAGCCGCATCTGCTGTAAGCACATGTGCTGGGCAACCCCAAACTCTGAGATGTCTTAGACTGGGCTTGCGCCCGTTCCACAACTCTACTGGGGTTGAAGGCACTGTTTTATATAGTACAAGATTAAGAATATACACCGCTGTTTCTAAGGCATATCTCCAGAACGAACTCAGCAAATCACTATAGCTTATCATCAACCTAACCATTTCCATAAGAGTTCGATTCCTTCTTTCTGCTACACCATTCTACTGTGGCTTGCCAGGTGCAGACAACTGAGACCGAATTCCTATCTCACTGAGGTATTCTCAAAATTCGTGGGACAGGTACTCCCCACCACGATCTGATCGCAGTGTCTTGATACTCTTACCATGATGCTTCATCACATCTGCCCGAAACTCTTTGAACTTGCCAAAGCACTCGAAATTGTGATGTATTAGGTAAATGTACCTGTACCTTGAGTAGTCACCCGTGAATGAAATACTCGAACCCACATCATGCTTGGACCGTAATTGGTCCACACAAGTCAGAATGAATCAACTCTAGTACTTCTTTGGCTCTATAACCTTTTACTTTAAAAGGTCTCTTGGTCATCTTACCCTCCAAGCAAGTTTCGCAGGTTGAATAACTGTCAATCTCTAATGAACCTAAAGGTCCATAATTGACCAACCTCTGAATCCTACTAATGTTTATATGACCTAGCCTGAGATAACAAAGATAGGTTTGATTCATTTCAAAAGGTTTCTTTCTCTTATTAATGTTAGATAAAGAGTTATCTGTTTCTATGTTTTGCACAACGGGGGAGTTAGAATTAACCACAAACAAATTGTCAGCCAATGAACCAGAACAAATAAGTTTTCCATTTCTTCTAATAAATACAGAATCATCAAAAAAATAAACTTATAACTGTTCTTTAAGATTTTAGAAACCAAAATAAGGTTTTTTCTAAAACTCGGTAAATAAACACAATTAACTAACTCTAACCTAGAATTCTCAAAATTTAGAGTGACAACTCCCACTGATTCTACTGACACTCTTGTAGTGTCGCCCATGTAGATGTCCAGCTCACCCTCCCTAAGCTTCTGGGTTACTTGGAACCCCTACAAAGAATTACAAACATGATCAGTGGCGCCTGAATCCACACACCAAGTATCTGTGGGAATTACCGCTAAACATGTCTCAGTAATTAGGGCAGAAACTATCGTACCTTTAGGCTTTGGACAATCCGCTTTCTAGTGTCCTATTTTCCCGCATCTGAAGCACTTGCCTTTGGGTTTGCTCTTCTTTGCGATTTCAGGCTTAGCAGCAAGTTTCTTGGCTTTCTTCTTCTTATTATTCTTCTTGCCTTTAGGTGCAGAAGAAGAACTTGAAGCCTTCACTGTGACCAAAGCTTGCTTCTTCTCGTGGAAGATGCCTTCGGCTGACACCAAATCAGTTAAGAGCTCGGGTAGAGTGTAAATTCTTTTATTCATATTATAATTAACCCGAAACTGCTCAAAACTAGAGGGTAAGCTCTGGAGGATGATATCTATCTGACTTTTTGGTTTGATTTCACCTCCCAACACCTCTATCTCATTGATGTTACTGATCATGTGAAGCACATGATCTCCCACTGATCAGCCCTCAGCCATTTTAGTGTTCATCAACTTTCTCATGGCTGATTGCATAGCAGTCCTGCCTTAATGAGCGAACATCTCCCTCAGGTGAGCAATCATGTTGAAGGCAGAGACCATGGGATGAAGCTGATGTTGTAGCACATTTGACACAGAGGACAGAATATAGCACCGCGCCATCTCATCCGCTTTTCTCCACCTGGTATAGACATCCTTATCCTCTTAAGGGAGTCCTCGTTAGGCACATCTGGACATACTTCGGTGAGCACAAACTTATACTGCTCTGCCGTCAGGACAATGCCCAAGTTACGACTCCAGTCGACATAATTAGTTCCAGTTAACTTATTGTCTTTCAATATAGCAGCTAAGGGGTTGAATGCCATATAAAAAAAAACTGTAAAATAAATAAACAAACAATGTTTCATTAATTAAATCTAGAATTTTGAAAACAAGGAAATTCTAACAATTATTGACTTCCCTCAAAACAATAATTTTAAACCACCAACATCTCATTCACCAGGATTCTCGCAAGCCACAATAGTGTGGATGTTTACGCTAACCCATATTCGTTTAAGAAGAACCAAGTTCATTAACAACACTATCTGACCAAATGATCTATTGATCAATGTAGCTAATAGTCGGTGCTTTCAGCTGTACAAATAAGCAGCGTAATCTCGATGGGAGGAATACTGTAGATCATACACTAAGTGTGTGCCATTACATGACTTCTGAGCTTGTTACCTCAGGATAGTGCGCCTCAGATGGAGAGGGTGTCACATTTCTCATAGTTAAACTTAATCTAGTTATCTTACTCAGAAATTCATAATCTAGCGATCTCGTGGTTGGACTCATCCGAATGGAGGAAGGCCCTAATGCCAACGCGCAAACCCACCCACATCGCATATGAACTTGTAATGGTGGTCGTGGGGATATTAAACCAACCCGCTCCCAATTAGATTTCTAAATTGAGGGTTTTTCGGGTTTTAACATGCAATTAACTAACCCTAAGTTATATGAAACCATAAAACCATCATGCTTTAAAATCATGCATCTAAAATACAACACAAAAAATTAAAGCATAAAAATTAAAACAATAAATACGGAAAATAAATGTGAAAATTAAATTTCTCGACTATTATGGTTTTAATCACTTTCATCTTCTGCCTTGATCTCGTGTCCGTAACGTAACTCGATGGAAAGAGTCTTGAACTTCAAAAAAAAAAATGAAATCTGGAGAAAAAACAGGCCAAAATGTGACCCGAAACAGGCCACACGCGCGCAGCACGCCTAAAGGCTCGTCGAGCGCGCGGTCCAACAGTGCGCACAGTAATGGCTACACACTGCTACTGCGATTGCAGCTGCTGTCGCTTGTGGCGGCAGCTGCACCGCTGCCGGCCGGCGAATCGCCGACACCGCCCCCTGCCTCTGATCCTTCCTTCGCTTCTTCTCACGCTATTTGGTCTTCTTGCAATTCGTTCTGGGTTTTCCTGGGTTCTACGAATTAACGATAACCCAAAACCCACGAATTCTAGTTGCCCACCATAACGCCTTCGATTACAAAAAATTAATTCTCCTACTACAAGGCTTTCTAGGAAAATTAAAGTATCAAAATTACATAGAAAAAATCCTACTAAAAATTTGATCTAATCCTACACGGCTTCCAGCACGTGGTTATACTATTACAAACATTCATAATAAAATTGAATCCGGACATGTCCCGGAGTTTAATTAAAACCCATACAAACGTTACCATAATAGTTGGGATTTCTTAACCACCTGCAAATAAAACCATGTAATAAATCAAACAAGCACAAAACCCAAAACCAGGTTCTGATATCAATTGAAAGATTATCTGTCCGGGCCTAGCCAAAAACTCAATTTCGTGCTACGCATTTCAGAAACGGAATATCTGGCCAGGCCTAAACGCTAGCACAATCGCTATTCCAACCTTTGCTTGAAATAACATTGCGCAGGATCTTGGTTTGTACTTATTCGATTATCACGCAATAAATAAGTTCTTAATTAAATGCGAAAACATAAGAATTACCCATTGAAGCGTATACTCCGATGATTCTCTTGTATGCCTCAAGACTTTGATCCCACGTTATGTGGGCAATGATCTAGCAATCAATTGATCAACTAATCACCACAATCCACCTGCCAGAAAGATTTCAGCAACCGCACTTGGCGCGTACAATCCAAGCGTCGCCCAGAGAGAGAAAGCCACGCGCGCCGCTACCTCAAAAATTGTGCACCGCTTGGAGGAGAGAAAAGTCCGGCCATTGGTTTCTAGAGAGAGAGGGCCACAGAAAGCTTGAAAATCCAACTTGGAGAGAGAAGAAAATATTTCTCTCTCTAGGATTTTATCTCTCTAGTTTTCTTGTCTTGAAAACTTATGAATTGTATATATTGTGGAATAGCTAATCCTTTGTCTATATATAGAGTTACAAGAGAGACCCCAAGTTGGTTTAGGATTGGCCTTCCTACTGGGTTTCTATTTTCTTCAATCCTGTTCCTGGACTGATATACATCCAACTGATACAAGGATTCACTTATCCCAATCCAGTTCTTGGTATGATTCACAACCAACTGATACAGGGATTCACTTATCCTCAATCCAGTTCCTAGTATGATTCACAACTAATTGACACAAGGATTAATTAATTACTTATTTATTAAATCTACCTTTGTCAACAACCCAATACATAATTAATCGTACCACTAACGGATTAATTATGGCACTACCATCCTACACCAGAATTGCTTCCGGAACAACTTAATTAATTTATTCATAATCTCCCCACATCAAAGATATAGCGCTCATTAATTTATTAATTTACTGATAAATTAATTAATTAACTTCTTTAATTCTGAGATTACTTTTACTATACCAGACATAAGTCTACCGATCGGATATTACGAGCTTATCTTGGGAGCACCATCACCCCGGACGCACCAGTACTTGGTTTTCTTTCGACAAGCAGTAGCAGTAGTACACCAAGTAACTAAACACGCACACCCAACCTACCGAGACTATTGGCCACAATTGACCTCACCCATTAGCAGATCAAAGTACACTATGTCTAATCCCTATGCCCGCTCGAGTCTAGGGATTAGGAGATACAATACTAAGAATGATTTGTCTATTAAATCAGTACAAGACAAATCATTCTAAATGGTCAAGTTCAATACATCCCGGGCATATCTATATGATTCAATTAGTTTAGACAAACCAATTATCTGAATCACATAATAACCTAAAACGACAGTTTGTCCAAAGCTGCCACGGTTACGAACCTCATTTATATATTATATATTTTAACCAATGATAAGATCTACTATGTCACACAAGACACCTCATCATCTAACTACAAAATATGAATGGACAAATAATGCACAACAAAATATAACCAAAACATAAATCGATATATTAACTGGGAAAATGTGCAATACAAGCATAGCTTATATATTCAACTCCAACAGGATCCATATTTGAGAGACAATAAAGATAAGAGACAAGACTCACTTGATTATTGTAGTTAGTCTCTCCCAAGTTGAACATTTATAACCAAAGCTTGGAGAGAGAGTGTGTGTACCAAGGTAAGTTTAAGGGGAGAAACTTCTCAAAACTAAAAGTAATAACTTAGATCACTTTTGCACACACTAGCTGCACATGCATTTGTCGTCGTGATGCTACTCATTTTATACATATTTTTACATGCTTTTAACATTGTTTTAAGCTTCCTATGGACAGATTCGTAATCTGTTTGTGTGGTAAAATACTAGTTACGACTTTACTTATGCTAATTGCAGGTGAAATATGGATGGAATGGAGACCGTATAAAATCAGACTTAGCATTTAGAGTAGAGTTAGGGATTGTCATGCTAGCAGAAGGACACGAAAAACAGACGACGACTTCAAGTGAGTGTGAGATTCACTAAGTCCAGTGAAAACCAGCATTTGGTGAAAGCGAGCTGAAGATGTCCAGTTCATGACATTGTTCATTGGACGTGATAAAGACCAAGTGGAGTTAATGTTAAGCTGAAGCAGCAGATGCTAAAAAAGAGATCACAGGCTCACAGACGACAACATCTCTGGAAGGTGATAATGTGATGACCAGCAAATGCCAGACTCATGTGAACGTGAGAAGATGATGACCGAAGACTCTAGCGTCTTAAGAAGCCAAGTCCACCCTACCAGTGCACTGTGACTGTGACAGAACACTTCCAGGTGATGCTCAGCAGATGCCAATGTTTGTTAAGTGTCAAAAACTATCACCAACATGGGCAACGGGTAGATACTAGAAGGACAGTTAGTACATCGGCACGAGCTAAGGGCATGACCAAATGAGACAAATAGTACACCATCACGAGCTATGATCCTGCCCGATGAGATAATAGTATGCCGACATGAGAGAAGCATACTGAAGAAGGACAACCAGTACAGTGTTGTAGGTTACTTTAACGGCCTTTGAACAGTGCAAGATGCTTTTATAGCTGTGTCAGCGGCTGCCCTTTGGAGATGCCAGCTTGCAAGCCTTGGCCCTGAAGCAACTCTGAAATTCTGAAAATAGCCATTTTACATTTCTTTCAGTAGATTTTTCTCTATAAATAGCAGTAGTATTCTCCGAACTCCAGACAAGAAACAGTAGGGAGTAAAGAGTTAAAGAAGTAGGAGTTCATAGTTTTTCCCCTTGTAATTTGTTACTTAGGTTATTTTATCCGAAACTCATTTTTCTTTCTTTTTATTCATGATTTTCTTTTAATTTGAGTGTTGCTAAGAACCGATGAGGTTTTAAGTATCTTGTGACGATTTTCACTAAGCTATTGAGTTAGAGGCAAGGTGAAAGCTCCACTTACAAGATGTGCACTAAAGCTTAACAAATCAAGAATAGAACACTTTGGAATGAGTATTATTGTTATGTCTGTAAGGCAAATTAGCCTGATTTATAATACATAGATGCTTTACAAATTATAGTAACAAATCACCCAGCCTATTAGTTACTAATTGGAATAATCTATTTTAGGCTAATATGCAACATAATAATATACTGTATCAATCAGCTACAATTCCTCCGTAACACTCCCCTCAAGTTGGAGCGTGAGGATTCTGAATGCCCAACTTTACAAAAAATTTATCGAACTGGTGCTTCCTAAGAGTTTTGGTGAGGATGTCTGCCAGTAATCACGAGAAGGAACATAGTTGGGGGCAATAACACGTTAGAGAAATGCTTCATGTCAAAAGTGAAAATCAATCTCGATGTGCTTGGTCCACTCATGAAACACCAGATTAGCAATAATGTGCAGAGCCGCTTGATTGTCACAGTAGAGACGCATGGGCTGTCGATGGGCTACATATAGAATGCGAAAAAGAGATTATAACCATTTGAGCTTGTAGGTGGTAAAAACCATAGCACGATATTCAGCATCAGGAGAAGATAGAGAGACAGTCTGTTGTTTCTTGGTGCGCCAGGAAATGGAAGAGTGACCAAGCTGGATTATCTGGCCTGTGAGAGACCGCCTAGTGAGACGGCAGCTATCCCTCTCCGAATAACACCAGGCATAGAGCTGAAGATTGCAATCAGATCGTAGGAGAATGCCTTGATCAGGATTCCCTTTTAAATACCGAACAACACGCAGAGCCTCTTCCCAAAGAGCCTGAACGGGTTTCTGCATGAACTGAGCAAGAACATGACACTTTGGAATGAGTATTCTTGTTATTTCTGTAAGGCCAATCAGCCTGAGTTATAATATAGAGATGCTTTACAAAATATGGTAACAAATCACCTAGCCTAATTATTTGCTAATTGGAATCATCTATTTTAGGCTAATATACAACATAATTATCTACAGTATCAATCAGCTACAATTCCTCCATAGCAAAAGTGGATTTAATAAGTGCGAACTGCATGCTTCTATCTTAAGTCTAGCAATCATCATTCGCTACATTTAGAATGATGTGTGACTGTTTCCTCTGTCGGCTAATTGGTGGACTATGCTGCTATAAAATCTGCTGAGCACATCTTGTACTTAACTTTCACTGATTTCATTATAGAGAGTGTAGTGGTTTAGGTTCTCTAGTTTGTCATACTGATTGAGGATGGAGTGAGGTGCTGAAGATTTTAGTTCGAATCATGGCAATATATCATGCCATTAAGGGGCTAGGGTGAAGCAGGATTGGATGCTTGTAGGAAGATCTTAATTGATGATACCTTAGCAGATTTAGGTTATGTTAACCCCACAGTAAAGCAGGGTTGGATGCTTGTAGGGGAATTGATGTGAACATCATGGCAGTAGACTCTCTATCAGAAGAAAAACCAGCAAGCATGTCAGTTCTTCCTTCAGTCAGAGCAACTGGCGTAAAGGAAGCTGAGGGAGAGTATTCAGGCGCAAGTTTTGGCTCAGAGAGCCCCTCAGTGGGTCTAAACCTCAGTCTGAGAGATCCACAAGTTATATTGGCCCAGTTATGAGATCTTTAGCTGGAAGGCGCGTAGATCAAGCCCAGTTTCAGATTTCAGGATCTAGTTCGAAGCCCAACATGCCCAAGCCCATCTACCTACAACGAGGCCCTAGCTCATTAATGTTATGAGATTGTTCAATAATGAACTTGTAGATTTAATGTAGATGAGGAATAAAGTCCACTAATAAAAGTTTGAAGATTGGGTTGAAGAGTTAAAGGCTAGTCTTGAAGGCCCAGCCACTTCTTAAGCCCAATTGAGACCTCTAAGTCTCTTCCTATTTAGATTATGTTTTTTACTTTCGTTGTTTTAGAAGGTTTTGTAAGTTTATCCTATTACAACTAGGATAGATTGAGTTTTTCCTTCTATATTAGGACTTTTAATTCTTGTAAAACTCTCTCTATATGGCCAAAATTCTTAAGCCAACTAAAGTTAGTATAGGACTTTATTTTTGTAATCTTTCTCTTACTATGATTGAAGATTACCTTTTTTAGAAAAGGAAGAGATCTCTTGTAATGTCTATATAAAGGCCCCTTCACCGAAATAATACATACATCTTGATTAATTGATATTTTCAAAATTCTTGTGGAGTTGTTAACACTTTAAAATTTAGAGTGATCTCGCGAGATTATGTATTGTCCTTGCGAGGAAACCACAAACCCTTTTTGTTGGTTTCAATAGTTTAGGCTGAACTAGTAAACCTTATCTTGAGTGACTAAAATTGATCATAAACCATCACCCATCCTCTATTATTTTCTCACAAAGAGGGCTAAATAATAGTGCATTTTCTTGAGTTGGGCGATTCCACCATTTCAATTCATGTTTTGGAAGATAGTGGGATAGAATAGTTCGAAAGGTCAGGACAACAACAGGTTCTTCTTTAAGAGAAATCAATTTGATAGCTTTGCTATCATCGTTGACTTGTTTCCTGAATGAGCACACCGTCAGAAATCTTAATTGATAATACCTTAGCAGCTTTAGGCTCTTTGGAACTCAGGTCCTGGTGTGAGCTTGTCATGGTGGAGAGGTTAATCCCCTAGTGGTAGGACTGTGCTAGGTGAGTGCTTAGAGTAAATAAGAACCACATGGTTAGGTGGTAGGGTGACTATGGAGTAAGTGACACGGGTGTTATCTCAAGTGAGCCGATCCTAAATATTCTTCAATTCATTATTTCTGGTCGCGAATGCTGGGGAGGGTTAACCTTTCTTGTCAATGCAAACCATCTCTGAAGCCTCTAATCTCGGCACTGAAGTGAAAATCCTAACTCTCATCCTCTGTTTTCTTGTTTTGTCTCTTTTCACCCTTATTTTATACCTCACCAACTGCTTATACTTTACTGCTTCTATACTTGCTCTATTTTACTGCTTTTCTAACTTATGCAGCAGAATTCTATCCCCTGTTCACTGTGGATTGACATCTTTTACTATATTTACTTGTGATAAATGAGGTTTAGAAATTATTAATTCCGAGCGATACACAACAGTAAATCAGTTGCATCACTTTGTTTGTGTTGTTTTTCCAGTTTTGTTATTTTTCTAGTATTTGGTTTTTGTGTCTTATTTTCTTTCTTGTAGTACGTCTGAATTTTAGTTGCTTTCTTTTATTTATGTGTGACATTTTTATTTTATTTTTTGTGAGTTGATTATTTTTTCTCTTTAGGTTTCGAACATGTTACTATTTTGGTTATTCAGTCTTTGTGTTATTAATGTGTGTGTCCAAATTGAAGGAAAACTGAACAAGCCCGGGCTAAATCGAAAACCTCACTTTCGTGCTATGCATTCCAGAATCGGAAGTTTTCGACCAAGCTCAGGCTCAAATTAGTTTACCCATGAACGGATCTAGGCTTATACTTATTTAATTTATTAATCGGGACACAAAAAATTAAATCTTTAATTAAAGCGGAATTTAAAGATTATACCTTTTGTAGCGAAGTCCCTCGCCTAAAAGAAAACCCAATTCTTTAGCGCGAAATCCACAAGAAATCCAAAGAATTCTCCAATACACGCTCCGAGATAGTGTGGGCTATCGTCTACGGAGCTACCCTCGGCGATACGACTGAAAACCCAAGAAACTTGCTTATCAAGAAACTCAAAATTAAGCTGCCCAGAATTTTTTTGTGAAAATTAAGCTGCCCAGAATTTTTTTTAACAAAAATGAAGCTGCCCAAAATTTTTCCTTCTCAAAATGAAACTGCCCACAACAGTCCGCTGCTACCCAGTCTCCGCTGCCTAAAACCCGAGCCAGCCCCTTCGATCAGCCGCCAAAGATCGCCGAGATCTGGACACCGATCTGCAGCGGATCACCTGGACTGGTCAGAGATCAACGCTGCAGCGGCGGTTCTGCACGCAACCTTGAAGACTGATCGCCGGAACTGCTAAACCAAATGAAAACCCGCAGCGGCGGTTCTGCACGACTGAACAGCAGCGAATTGGGCTGAAAAATGGTCCGGGCTGATTGAAAAATGGTCTGGGCTACTCTATTAATTCATGGGCTGAGTTCCTTGACAAAGAAGAAAGCTTTCTTGATCGACTTCGAGAGAAAACTTGACGATGAAGACACCGTTTTCTCTCTAGACCAAACTTTCTCTTTCTAGCCTAACTTGGCTGCCAAGTTTCTTCTTTGGGTTTTTGGCTGCCCATTATGTTGTATTTATAGGAGCTTCTAAGGAGACCTAATGGGCTCTCGAGTTAGGCCTTAAAATTTGACTTTCGTTGACCGCTAAGTCTTCCCGACTAATCAACTCCAATCGACCCATTTAAATTAATTTATTTAATCCACTTTGTTAATTTAATTTAATCGAACCCTTAGAATTAATTAATTCAAAATAGAATTAATTTCTAAATTCACTTCGTCAATCAAATATTAATTAAACCCTTCGGATTAATTAATTTACCTTGTCGATTAGTCAAACGCATAATCGGTCGTACCACTAACGGACCAATTATGGAACTACCGCTCAAAAACAACTTTACATCGCACCATTATTATTTCTTCTACCTCCCCACATTAAAGATCTAGTGCTCGTCGATTTATCAATTTACTGACAAATTAATTCACCGACTTCTTGGTTTCCGAGATTAGTACCACTCGACCTTTTATTATACCAAACATAAAGTTCACTGGCCAGGTTTAGTATAATAACCTTACGAGCTCATCTCGGGAGCACCATCAACCCGGCGAACCGGTACGTGGATTCCTCCGACTAGCAACGGCACGCAAGAAGCTAAACACCGCATACCCAACTTACCGAGGTATTGGCCTCAATTGACCTCACTCTTTGGCAAATCAAAGCACACGACACCCAACCCTCACGCCCGTCCTAATCTCGGGATTGAGAGACGGAATACTAGGACCAAATTGACAACGCCGATCAGTACAAGTCAATTCTATCCAACTGGTCATGCTCAATATGCCCCGGGCATATCTGTGTGATTTAAACTAGTCTAGATAAACCAATTTCCAAACCACACAATAACCTATACCGATAGTATGTTCAGACTATCTCGGTTACGAGCATACTTTTATATATCAATACTTTAACCAATAACGGTATCTACTGTGTTTGTCGACACCCCGTTATCTAGTTCTATGATATAAAGGAACAGATTTATACTGAAACAAAATGATATGTCATCTGTGGATATTAGTTTTTGATACAAGCCATAGCTTTTCTGTATTCAAAACTAACAATCTCCCACTAATACTCAAAGCTATGCTAAGAAGTACAAAAACTGTCCAACCGCTATTACACTGCTGTCATAATGAAATCTCCAGAACACCTTTAAGCTCACTCACATGGCTCTCTCAAAAATCTGACTCCCATGCCCTCCACATGCCTCTCAAAGACCTTTGGGGTCAATGGCTTGGTGAAAGGATCTGCAAGGTTTTCCTCTGAAGCTATCTTGGCCACGATCACGTCTTCCCTCTTTACGATCTCTCGTATCAGGTGGTACTTGCGCTCTATGTGTTTATTCGCCTCATGGGCTCGTGGTTCCCTTGAGTTAGCAACTGCACCATTGTTATCACAATAAACTGTGATAGACCTAGGCAACTCTGGAACCACATCCAAGTCCATCAGGAAGCTCCTGAGCCATACAGCCTCTTTCGCTGCCTCTGAAGCGGCAACGTACTCGGCCTCCATACTATGGCTCCACTTCCTAGAGTAAACACAAACCCAGAGGTAGACTTACTCTTGTCCATATCTCCTTGAAAGTCCGAATCTGTGTAACCCAATGGTACAAGCTCATGCGCTCTATAAACTAGGACATAATCTCTCGTCTTGCGCAAGTACTTGAGAATGCATTTTACTGCCTCCCAGTGAGCCTTCCCAGGGTTACTCTGATATCTGCTAACCATGCCAACGGCAAAGCAAATATCAGGCCTCGTGCACAACATAGCATACATGAGGCTACCCACTGCAGAAGCATAGGGTACCGCCTTCATGGCATCTATCTCTTCAGCAGTCTTAGGACACTGCTCCTTAGACAAATGCACTCCATGCCTGAAGGGTAATGAACCCTTCTTGGAGTTCTGCATGTTAAAACGGGCCAGAATCGTGTCTATGTAGGATGCCTGTGAGAGAGTCAGAGAACATCTCCTACGATCTCGAATAATCTTGATCCCAAGGATATGTCCAGCCTCTCCCAAATCCTTCATATCGAATTGCCTGGACAGCCATGCCTTTACGTCTGACAACACCTTCTTACTGTTGCTAATAAGAAGAATGTCATCTACATAAAGTTCGAGGAACACCACTATCTCACCATCACGCCTGCAATAAACACACTGCTCATCCGGAGACTGAGTGAATCCATGGGACTGGATAACCTCATCAAAACGAATGTTCCAAGATCTGGATGCTTGCTTAAGTCCATAAATGGACCTCCTAAGCCTGCATACCTTGTGCTCTTGGCCCTTAACAATGAAGCCCTCTGGTTGCTGCATAAAGATGGTCTCCTCAAGACTTCCATTAAGGAAAGCTGTCTTGACATCCATCTGCCATATCTCATAATCCATATGAGCAGCTATGGCCAAGAGAATCCGGATCGACTTAAGCATAGCTACCGGGGAAAAGGTCTCCTCATAATCGATCCCTTCTTTCTGAGTATACCCTTTCGCCACAAGCCTAGCCTTGAAGGTCTCAACCCTCCCGTCAGATCCTCTCTTTCGCTTGTAGACCCATTTGCACCCAATAGGCCTAAACCCATCAGGAAGGTCTACCAGCTCCCAGACTTGATTTGAGTCCATAGAACCCATCTCAGCAATCATTGCCCTCTGCCAAGAATCTGTATCTTTATCCTGGAGAGCCTCATTGTAGTTAACTGGGTCTGGTTCATGAGCACCAGGGATAAAGTCTGAAGACTCACCCAAACCCATGTACCTCTCGGGCTGTCTCACAGCCCTCCCACTACTACGAGGCGCAGCCTGTGTAAGAGCATCATCTGTGATAATGCGTGTAGTTTCCTGTGGTGTGTCTTCCTGTACGTGTGCATCTGGAATAGTGGACTGACTTCTAAGCTCTTCCAATACTACCTTGCTGCTTGACTTGTGATCTAAAATATAGCCCTCCTCAAGAAATCTGGCATTGGTGCTGACCACCACCTTCTGATCCTGAGGACTATAAAATAAACCACCTCTCGTTCCTTTGGGGTAGCCTACAAACAGCATAACCTTAGATCTTGCCTCTAACTTGCCTGCATCTGCCTCGAGCACATGTGCTGGACAACCCCAAATCCTGAGATGTCTCAGAGTAGGCTTACGCCCACCTCACAACTCTACTGGGGTCGTAGGCACAGACTTAGATGGCACAAGGTTGAGGATAAAACATGCTGTCTCTAAGGCATAACCCCAAAATGAGGTAGGCAACTCACTGTAACTCATCATCGATCTAACCATCTCCATAAGAGTCCTGTTCCTCCTCTCTGCTACACCATTCTGCTGGGGTGTGCCAGGTGCAGACAACTGGGTCTGAATACCCTCCTCTGACAAATAGGTCCTAAATTCACTAGAGAGGTATTCGCCACCGCGATCAGACCGTAGTGACTTGATACTCTTACCCAGATGGTTCTCCACCTCTGCCTTGAATTCTCTGAACTTGCCAAAGCATTCAGACTTGTGGCGCATCAGGTATATGTATCCATATCTAGAGTAATCATCCGTGAAAGTCACGAAATACTCATAACCACCTCTAGCCTAAACTGACATAGGCCCACACACGTCAGAATCAATCAACTCTAAAACCTCTTTGGCCCTATACCCCTTCGCCTTAAAAGGCCTTTTGGTCATTTTACCCTCCAAGCAGGACTCACAGGTTGAATAGTTGTCAATATCTAGTAAGTCCAAAGACCCACTCTTGACCAACCTTTGAATCCTACTAAGGTTGATATGACCTAGTCTCAGGTGCCAAAGATAAGTCTGATTTAAAGGGGAAGATTCCTTTCTCTTATTGTGATTTAGTGATGAGTTACTAGTTTCTGTGTTTTGCATAACTGGGGAGTAAGTCTTGATTAAAAACAGATTGTCAACCAATGTACCGGAACATATAAGTTTCTGGCATTTTCTTATAAAAACCGAACCATCAGAAAATACACACTTATAACCATCCAAAACAAGTTTCGAAACTGAAAGCAAATTCTTTCGAAAACTAGGTACATAAAGACAATCCTTCAAATATAAAATAGAGTCTGAAAAATAAAGACTAATAACTCCCACTGCAGCCACAGAAACTCTGGTAGTATCCCCAAGGTAGACCTGCAACTCTCCCTCTCTAAGCAGCCGGGTCACTTGGAACCCCTACAAAGAATTACAAACGTGATCAGTGGCTCCCGAATCCACACACCAAGTATCCGTGGGAATCGCCGCTAAACACGTCTCAGTAACTAGAGAGAATTTACACATACCTCGAGGCTTTGGGCAGTCTTTCTTCCAATGTCCTGCTTTGCCACATCTGAAGCACTTTCCTCTCGGCTTCTGCTTCTTGGCAATGCCTGCCTTGGGTCGATGACTGGCTCCTGCTTTCTGGCCTCTCTTCTTCTTTTGCTTCCTGGCTTTGGCCCCAGCAGAGGAACCTGAGGGACCAACAGCAGCCAAGGCTTGCTTCTTCTCAACGAAGAGGCTCTCAGCAGACACCAATGCAGTCATGAGCTCAGAAAGTGAATATGAGAGATTCCCCATATTATAGTTCAATCGAAACTGCTCAAAACTGGGAGGCAAGCTCTGAAGGATGATATCGACCTGGGTTTCCCCATCAATCTCACCTCCCAATACCTCAATCTCATTGATGCAACCAATCATCTCCAGCACGTGATCTCTCACTGAAATGGCCTCAGTCATCTTGGCATTCATGAGTTTCCTCATAGCTGACTGCCTGGCTGCCCTGCCCTGATGACCAAACATCTCCCTGAGGTTGAGCATCATATCGTAGGCTGAGGTCATCAACTGATGCTGGTGCTGCAGTACACTCGACATGGAAGCCAAGATGTAGCACCTGGTCATCTCATCAGCTTTCTGCCACCTCGTATATGGCTCTCGCTGCTCAGGTGTGGCATCCTCACTGGGCTTAGGGGGGCACTCCTCAGTGAGCACGTACTTATAACCCTCAGCGGTTAGGACAATGTCCAGGTTTCGTTTCCAATCAATGTAATTAGGACCGGTGAGTTTGTTTTGGTTCAGAATGACAGCTAGCGGGTTGAACGACATATCAACTGAAAATAATGAAAAAACATGTCTCAGTATACTTTTCGAAAATATTGAAAAATCCTCAGAAAAGAAATATAATCTTCTACCGACATCTCTCCCACCGGGATTAACGCAGGTCACGATGGGTGAACGTCTACGCCAACCCACATTCGTTCGAGAAGAACCGAAGTTCATTAATTTCATTATCTGACCAACGATCTTATGATCAATGAAATTAATAGTCGATAATTTTAGCCGTACACGTAAATAGCGTTACCTCAATGGGAGGGATACTATAAACAGTACACTAAGTGTATGCCATTACGTGACTTCTAAGTTTGTTACTTAGGGTACTAATGCGCCTCGGATGGCGAGGGTGTCGCAACTTTTCCCAATTAAACGCACTATAGTCATCCCTTTAGAAATTCATTCCAGCGATATCTGTGATTGAAAACTCATCCGATGGGAAGCCGTTTAACCACATCGCCAATGAACCCGTAATGGAGGCCATGAGGCTATTAACCAATCCGCTCCCACTTAGATTTTTAAAATAATTTCAATTCGCCCTAGTTTTCTCGCTTTTCCATTTCGGTTTTCTACGTAATTATGAATCACCCAAAAATTACGATAAACCAAAATCCGGGTTTTCTCAGTTTTCTACGTAATTAGGAATCACCCAAAATTACGATAAACCAAAACCCCACGTAATTAAGAATCACCCAAAATTACGATTAAACCAAAACTTGCAAATATAATTAAGTTTGAGGATTTTTACGTTTTAACATGCAATATCTTAACTATGGATATTCGCACCCATAAAACCGTTGGAGTTTTAATATGCGAATAATCTACCTTAGTTAATTGCACATTACCTTTTTGAAAAAACATTTGGTTTGAATTTCGTTCATGCAAAATAAAACGAAAATCACACAATCAACGAAAAAATCATAAATACGGGAAATTAAATAAAATAAAATTTCCCGACTATTATGGCCTTCTCTATCGTTGATTCCTTGACGCCTCGGTGACACTTCCCGTCGTGTCGCTCCCACTCGTTATTCGGATTCCTCTCGATTTGCCCGGGTTTTCTCGGTTTATTCCGTAATTAGGAATCACCCAAAATTACAATAAATCAAAACCCGCGAATATAAGTTACCCAAAATAACGTCTTCGTCATAGTACAAAAATTCCTATATACAAAGGCGTTTTTCTAGGAATTTAAAGACGACATGATTAGATCAAATCCTACTACAAGATTTTTCTAATCCTACACGGCTTCCAGCTCGTGGTTATTACTATTACAGAAATTTCCATTCAAAAATAAAACGAGCCCGGACATGTCCCGGGGTATATGAATGAAAATTAAATTTCTACCATAATAGCCGGGAAACCAATAACCACCTGTTTATACATTTCGACAAAAAATACTAATGCCAAAATAAAGCGTGTAATAAATCAAACAAGTATAAGACCGAAACCAACGCTCTGATACCAATTTGAAGGAAAACTGAACAAGCCCGGGCTAAATCAAAAACCTCACTTTTGTGCTATACATTTCAGAATCGGAAGTTTTCGACCAAGCTCAGGCTCAAATTAGTTTACCCATGAACGGATCTAGGCTTATACTTATTTAATTTATTAATCGGGACACAAAAAATTAAATCTTTAATTAAAGCGGAATTTAAATATTATACCTTTTGTAGCAAAGTCCCTCGCCTAAAAGAAAACCCAATTCTTTAGCGAGAAATCCACAAGAAATCTGAAGAATTCTCCAATACACGCTCCGAGATAGTGTGGGCTATCGTCTACGGAGCTACCCTCGGCGATACGACTGAAAACCCAAGAAACTTGCTTATCAAGAAACTCAAAATTAAGCTGCCCAGAATTTTTTTGTGAAAATTAAGCTGCCCAGAATTTTTTTTAACAAAAATGAAGCTGCCCAAAATTTTTCCTTCTCAAAATGAAACTGCCCACAACAGTCCGCTGCTACCCAGTCTCCGCTGCCTAAAACCCGAGCCAGCCCCTTCGATCAGCCGCCAAAGATCGCCGCGATCTGGACACCGATCTGCAGCGGATCACCTGGACTGGTCAGAGATCAACGCTGCAGCGGCGGTTTTGCACGCAACCTTGAAGACTGATCGCCGAAACTGCTGAACCAAATAAAAACCCGCAGCGAACTGGGCTGAAAAATGGTCCGGGCTGATTGAAAAATGGTCTGGGCTACTCTATTAATTCATGGACTGAGTTCCTTGACAAAGAAGAAAGCTTTCTTGATCGACTTCGAGAGAAAACTTGACGATGAAGACACCGTTTTCTCTCTAGACCAAACTTTCTCTTTCTAGCCTAACTTGGCTGCCAAGTTTCTTCTTAGGGTTTTTGGCTGCCCATTATGTTGTATTTATATGAGCTTCTAAGGAGACCTAATGGGCTCTCGAGTTAGGCCTTAAAATTTGACTTTGGTTGACCGCTAAGTCTTCCCGACTAATCAACTCCAATCGACCCATTTAAATTAATTTATTTAATCCACTTTGTTAATTTAATTTAATCGAACCCTTAGAATTAATTAATTCAAAATAGAATTAATTTCTAAATTCACTTCGTCGATCAAATATTAATTAAACCCTTCGGATTAATTAATTTACCTTGTCGATTAGTCAAACGCATAATCCCTCGTACCACTAACGGACCAATTATGGATTACCGCTCGAAAACGACTTTACATCGCGCCATTATTATTTCTTCTATCTCCTCACATTAAAGATCTAGTGCTCATCGATTTATCAATTTACTGACAAATTAATTCACCGACTTCTTGGTTTCCGAGATTAGTACCACTCGACCTTTTATTATACCGAACATAAAGTTCACTGGCCAGGTTTAGTATAATAACCTTATGAGCTCATCTCGGGAGCACCATCAACCCGGCGAACCGGTACGTGGATTCCTCCGACCAGCAATGGCACGCAAGAAGCTAAACACCGCATACCCAACTTACCGAGGTATTGGCCTCAATTGACCTCACTCTTTGGCAAATCAAAGCACACGACACCCAACCCTCACGCCCGTCCTAATCTCAGGATTGAGAGACGGAATACTAGGACCAAATTGACAACGCCGATCAGTACAAGTCAATTCTATCCAACTGGTCGTGCTCAATATGCCCCGGGCATATCTGTGTGATTTAAACTAGTCTAGATAAACCAATTTCCAAACCACACAATAACCTATACCGATAGTATGTTCAGACTATCTCGGTTACGAGCATACTTTTATATATCAATACTTTAACCAATAACGGTATCTAATGTGTTTGTTGACACCCCGTTATCTAGTTCTATGATATAAAGGAACAGATTTATACTGAAACAAAATGATATGTCATCTGTGGATATTAGTTTTTGATACAAGCCATAGCTTTTCTGTATTCAAAACTAACAAATTTTATCTAGTCTATTTGTGTGAATTTTATCTTAGGGTGTCACACATTAGGATTTAAATTATTTGGGTTGTGTTGGTTTCTTTATGTTGTGAGTTAGTTTGTCTCTCTATGTAAGAGTCTTAATTTTGTAGTGTCTTTTGTACTAACCCAAGGGAGAAGTCTATGCTTATACTCAAATGTTTTACTTTGCTTTTTTTTAGTATTTTTTTGTAGGTACAACGGATCCAAGGAAACAAGGATCCCACAATCTTCTCTCACAAGACAAGAGAGGTTCATTAAATCTTTATTCCAAGAAAAGGTCCAAGGATATGTAGATAGAATTGTCCAAATACAGAGGATTTAAAAATTCAAGAGTCTTCAACTTCTAAAGGCAAGGGTAAGCAAGAGAGTCACTCAAGGTACCAAAGCCAACATAGCTCAAGTCCAAGGCAAGGAGGTCGATTCCATCAAAGCACAAGGTTAAGGAACAATAATCTATATGAGAAAGAATATGATGACTATGAACCAAGAAGGAAACAAATGTACTATGAAGATCAAGAATATGATGGCTATGGATCAAAGAGGGACTGAAACTACACATATGGTGCTAGGAAATGAAATATTAATGCAAGGGAGAGAGACTATAGTGACCAAAATTTTGAGTCAATGGGAAAACAAGACTATCAAATAAGGGATCATAAAGATTACTATGAGGATCACCCAACGTCTTGGAATTCATATAAGCCTAAAGTGACTTTTTCTCAATTCAATGGCAAGTAAGATCCCTGAGGCATATCTTTTGTGGGAAAAGCGGATGAAATCTCTTCTTGTGGTGAGAAAGTATCATAAGGAAGATTGGGTCAAGATAGATGACGGGTTATCTTCTTTAGAATTCAAGTTAACGATGGTAGCGAAGTTGCCAGGCTGATATGCTTCTCGAATTAGACCCAAGTTGTGTCCTGATCTTTCGAACTATTCTCTCCTTCTATCTTCCAAAGCATTAATTAAAATGGCAGAGTCGCTCAACTCAAGAAAATACACTCTTATTTAACCCTCTTTGTGCGAAATACTTATTCAGATGATGGGTGATAGTTTATGATTGATTTAGTCAATACATGACAAGGCTTAATAGTCAACCTAACTATTGAAACCAAATAAGGGTTTTGTGGGTTTTCTTGCAAGGACAACTTAAGATCTCGTAAGATTACTCAAAGAAATTTTAGTGAGTTAGAAACTCAAAGAATTAAAAAATTCAAGGGGAAAATATCAAACAACTATATTAAAAATTCGTGTATAAGGGCCTTATATAGGCAATTACAAGGGTACTCCTCCTTTTCTAAAAAGGTAATCTTCAATCCTAATGAGAGAATAATTACAAAACAAATCCTACAAAAACTCTAGTTGGCTTTAGAAAATTGGGCCAAGAGAGAGAGAAAATAAAGACAAAATAAAGTCGTAATTAGAAGAAAAAAATCTATCTGTCCTAGTTGAATTATAATAGACTTACAAAACCTTCTAGTCTAAGGAAAAGTAAAATATAAACCTAATAAGAAGAGTTTTCCCAGTAACAGTTGGGTGTAGGAATGGCTGGGCTTTGTAATTAAGCCTTTAATGTTGAAGTAGAATACATAAGCTATGCTTGTATTGTACATTTTCCCGGTTTAATATATCGATTTGTGTTTCAGTCATATCTTGTTGTGCATTAATCGTCCATTTATATTATGTAAGTAGATGATGAGGTGTCTGGTGTGACACAGTAGATCTCATCATTGGTTGAAAGACATAATATATAAATGAGGTTCGTAACCGAGACAGCTTTGGACAAACTGTCGGTTTAGGTTATTATGTGATTCGGATAATTAGTTTGTCTAAACTAATTGAATCATATAGATATGCCCGGGGCATATTGAACTTGACCTTTAGGAATGATTTGTCTTGTACTGATTTAATAGACAAATCGATCCTTGTATTCTATCTCTAAATCCCTATACTCGAGCGGGCATGAGGATTAGACATAGTGTACTTTGATCTGCCAATGGATGAGGTCAAATGTGGCCAATAGTCTCGGTGGGTTGGGTACGCGTGTTTAGTTACTTGGTGTGCTGCTGCTAGTCGAAAGGAAACCATGTACCGGTGAATCCGGGGTGATGGTGCTCCCGAGATGAGCTCGAAATGTTTATTATACTAAATCCGGCCGGTGGACTTATATCCGGTTTAGTAAAAAGGTCGAGTGGTACTAGTCTCGGAATTAAAGAAGTTAATTAATTAATTTATCAGTAAATTAATTTTAATTAATGAGCACTATATCTTTTATGTGGGGAGATTAATGAATATAATTTAATTAAGTTGTTCCGGAAGCAATTCTGGTGTAGGATGGTAGTGCCAAAATTAATCCGTTAGTGGTACGATTAATTTTGTAATG
This sequence comes from Knoxia roxburghii, assembly GCA_030378225.1. NCBI lineage: Eukaryota > Viridiplantae > Streptophyta > Magnoliopsida > Gentianales > Rubiaceae > Knoxia > Knoxia roxburghii. The sequence goes on along the minus strand of CM059420.1, from coordinate 32,351,459 downwards.
GGTTAATTGAATAGGTAGATTTAATTAATTAATTGGTTAATTATTCCTAAGGATTAATTCAGTAATTAACAAAGTGGAATTATTTAATTAATTAATTAAGTCTTAAGTTTCAATTGGAATTAGGAAATCCTAGAGATTAGGAAATCTAGTAGGATTTGATTTATCCTATCAGATTGGTTGCCTAATTGGGTTTGGAAACTAATTCATTACCTAAACCCATTAGGAAGACCAATCTTAAATCAACTTGGGGTCTCTCTTGTAACTCTATATATAGACAAGGGATCAGCTATTCAAGATACACAATTCCACAAGATTCAGAACTCAAGAATCTGGAGAGAGAAAATCCTAGAGAGAGAAAACATTTCTCTCTCCAAGTCAGGTTTTCAAGAAAGTGTGTGGCTGGTTTTTTGGTTTCTAGTGACCGAAATTTTGGCCTTGGTTTATACCAACTGCGCGTAGCTTTCTCTCTTTGCAGGCGGTGCGTTTATAGTACCTGCCAGGTGCTGCAGTGCTAGAACTTTCTAGCAGGTGGATTGTGGTGATTGGTTGATCAATTAGCTTCTAGTTCGTTGCACACACAACGTGAAGTCATAGTCTTTAGGCATACAAGAGAATAACTAGGTGCGCGCTTCAAAGGTACTTTTCTAAGGTTCCGCTTTAATTATAAATTTTTGTTGTGTAGTAAATTGAGTAAGTGCAAACCCAGATCCTATGCGGAAAAATTCTTTTATTTAACTCCTTCAACCCAATCTCACCCTTTAATAAAGGGCTTCAGTCCACATCTACGTTCCATCTGCAAGTCCATTATCGAACAATCTCGTGACGTTAATTGGCTTGGGCCTCCAAGTTAGTAGATGGGCTTGGGCCTGTTGGGCTTTGAACTCGATCTTGAACTCTGAAGTTGGACTCGACCCACACGCCTTATGGGCTCTAGATCTCGTAATTGGCCCAACAATATCTACTGATAGATCCCACTGGCATAAATTTGGATCCACAGTAATTCGTAACTAGGCATGTGCTGAAGTTTGAACATGCATATTGATGTCATGTGACATATAGTTAGGCCTGTTTGAGGGGCTTGACCCATGTATTTGCCCAGATGTCCTTTAACATGATAAAATCTTCAATTTGGGCTCATTCTGGGTCTCTTTGAGGCTCCCTAAACCAAAACTACGAAAATCCCTTGTCGGTTTAGGGAGATGATACACAGTTTTGAAGGGAGTGGAGGAAAAGCTCATGATGTTCACATCGATAACATCATCAGAATTAGCTAATTATGCTGTAAGTTGGTGGGACTATTTCAATCAACAAAGGAGAAAGAATCCTGAAAGACCAATTGATTTTTTAGTCCCTCTTAATAGGAGTAGTTGCACTTTTGGTCCCAATTAATACTAGGGTGCAATATTGGTTCCTTAGCATTTTTTTTATTAGTGTTTTTAGTCATCTCTGACGAAAATATCCTTTGACTAACCATCAAAACGCTAACTTTTTAAATACCGCCCCGTTACCACCACCCACTCTTCTCACCGTCACCAACATTGCCTCACTCACCGCCACCACCACCGCCTCACCGCTACTACTATTTTAGTTTATATGAAATTATCTATAATTATATTTACTTAAATTAAAAGAATAAAATAATATTTATTAATAGTAAAAAAGTATAAAATAAACTATTTTTGAAATTTTAAAAAATAATGGTGGTGACGGCGGGGCAGTGATAGTGGTGGCGGAGCGGGGCTGGGAGGGGGGGAGGGGTGGTAGTGACAGTGGGATGGTAGTGGCAACGGAGCGGTGGTGGCGGCTGCGGCGCGGTAGTGGTTTCAACAGGAAGATATTTAAATAGTTAGGGTTAGTCAACCATTAGTCAAATGGTATTTTCGTAAAAAATGACTAAAAACGCTAACAAAAAAATACTAAGGGACTAATAATGCATCCATAGTAATAATTGGCACCAAAAGTGCAACTATCCCTATTAAGAGGGACCAAAAAAAGTAATCTGGTCAAAAAAAATTTAGACAAAGATATGTTTCTTCAAGCTACTCATGTGCCATGATACAATCTCTCAATAGAATGGTACAAGGATCTAAGAGTGTTAGTAAACTATTGGAGAGAGTTTGAAGATGTGAAGTTTAGAAGTGGGATTAAGGGGATTAAGAAATAACAATGTCAAGATTTATCAATGCCTAAATTCAAGAATTGCACAAGATGTAAAAAATGACATATATATTTGTTTTGGATGAAGAGAGAAAAATTTACAGAGGGACAAAAGACTATTATCAAGGGATCAAGTTTGTTTTACCCTTCTTAGATCAAATCCGTATGCTAACATTGTATATGAATGTTTACTTTAGTGTTTGAACTAGATTATGATTTAAGGTGCTTCAAAAAAAAAAAAAAAAAAAAATTACTAGTTACTGTCTTATTTTTAAATATTATGGTCTGAATTTTAAAAAAATTATCCTTTTATTTCAAAAGGATTGGAAGAGGGCAAAAAGGGAGGGATTTTAGTCCATATTGAGGCGGCAAAAGGTAAAATTTGAGACGGTAACTAGTAAAAATAAAAAAAAAATTATGATTTAAGGTGTGCAATAATTATTACTACAATATAATTGAAAATATCCCTGATTAGTAAAAGAAATAGAATTGCAATATAATTTGAAAATATTAAAAATTAGATAGGAAGATAAAAATAAATTAAAAAATAATAATTTGACCAGAGGGTTGTAAATATATAGATATAAATAAATTATAGATAGATAGATTATACATTGATTATCGTTTCGTATTTCAAGAGTTATTGAGTTAAATTTATTTATTAAAATTTTAATTCAAAAATAAAATATAAAACTTAAAGCCGATTCAGGCTGGACCGGTCCTAAATCACTTTAAATTGTTTTTATTATTGTATTGTATGTTGATAGATTTTAATTTAACAAAAATATAAATATTTTTTAAAGAAATAATTTTATGTACTCACGCCGTCCCAAATTTTTACTGTTTATCTCCCTGTTGAACATTTATTTTTCTCTAAACTCGAAATAAAACGAATAAAAATTCATAGATTATCTCCTACGCAACAATAGTTCTAGTAAAATTCATAGTTTCCAAAACTGAAGAAGGATAATTTTTTCCTAAATGACTAAATCTCAATGATAATATACGGATTAGGAATGCTAATTAGCCTATTTAAACTCTCAACGAGGCCGCAGTCTCTTCTTACCCTATGTTCATGCATACATGCAGTTTGTGGCTTCCTCGCTGAGGTCAAGATAATGGCTATGGAAGAAGGAAAGATTAAGAATGAGTTCATGGTTGACCTCTCCAAGTTGTTCATCGGACCAAAGTTCGCTCGTGGTGCAGCCAGCCAGATTTATCGTGGGACTTACGAGGACGAACCAGTTGCCCTCAAAATACTTCAAGTTTCCGATGACGGTGACGATGATAAAAGGAGAGAAACAGAGTATCGGTTAACGGAGCAATTCAACAATGAAGTCTCGCTGTTATCTCGTCTCCGGCATCAGAATGTTATCAAGTTCGTAGGAGCCCACAGGGATTCACTCGGCATTGTGACGGAATACTTGTCCGGCGGTTCCTTGAGGTCCTACCTCAACGAGCTCGGCGGGAACAGAGCTCTTCCTGTTCCAACGGTAATCAGAATGGCATTGGATATAGCGCGCGGAATGGAGTACCTTCACTCGCAAGGGGTTATTCACAGGGATCTTAAACCGGAGAATATACTCATCGATCAAGAACTATTCCGGCTTAAAGTTGCCGATTTCGGACTCTCTTGCCTGGAAAGCTACTGCCATCTTAGCAGAGATTCGACGGGTACTTACAGATGGATGGCACCTGAAGTGATAAAGAGAAAAACCCAGAGCAGAAAAGTGGATGTATACTCTTTTGGATTAATCTTGTGGGCGTTGGTGGCCGGTGAGGTTCCGTTTCGGGGATTGACACCGGTGCAAGTTGCTGTGGCGGTGGCGAACATGAACCGGAGGCCTGAAATTCCGGGGCGCTGTCCTCAGGCGATCAAACTTCTAATTCGGCAATGCTGGGCTTTGGAACCCAATAAGAGACCCGAGTTCTCGAAGATTGTCAAGGAGTTGGAGCAGTTTCAGTTTCAGCCACTACATATTGCTGCTTCTCGTCAAGATCGCAAGAACAAGAAATTGGATCCTCATCAAGATCACAAGAACACGATCCTGGATTGGATGCACAACCTTAAACCAAAATTACTTGCAATTTGTGGATGATACTATGACTTCTGTATAGCAATTTTTGGATGATACTATTTCTTGAAAAATTTAACTTGACAAGCCTCTAACTCTTTAACATATTAGGTTACATTGTCTATTTCCTACCTCTCAAAAATTTGTGCAAAAAGATGATTTAATGATGATTAGTGCTCGGTGAATTTGTGTAAAGATTTGAATAATTCTGTTCTATGAAGTCACATTAATGACTACAACAGTTTCTCCTATATATTTTCTAAGATAAACTACACCAACTACAAAGCAAATTCTGTTCAAAACATGTAGTAATAACACAAGTGAACAGATTTTTTTTCTTTCAAAATTTGAAAGGGGTAAATGGACATTCCATCAACGGACACTCAATCCGATGATGGAGGAAAATTATATGCGAAATAAGCTTCTCTAGTGGATGTCTGTCTTCTGATGAATACCAAAAAAAGAAAGGTTAGACAAGGCTTAGATCATTTGCAGATGGAGATCAGCTGCCTGTTGAGCAAGCTCCACAACCATAGCTTCATTGAAAAACTTGTTGATGTTTACATCTTCAATAATTCCCTGAAAAGCAACGAAACAACGCTATCTCAACATGTTCATTAGTTGGATACAACGGGCTACTGTTAAGGAAACATAGTTGTTTCCTAATTATGATTGTATAGAGTTGTGTAATTGTAGTAGTTGCCATATATTACTTTTCCTAATTGTAAAGGGTTTTGTGAATACTTATTATAAATATACGTGGTGGCCTAGAAAAAGCCACACACGTGTTTCCCAAAATTTTCTGTCTTCTAAATTTTGTCATGGTATCAAAGTAGGAAAACCTTTTCTACGGTTTTCCTTTTGCGTAAAAGTTTTTCGGCGGTTATATGAACAAATCCCGGGTCGTCAGCATCCGTTGGATTTCTTGACAATTCATGGGTTTCTTTGTTTTTTTGTTGGTTTTCTCTGTTCGTCGTTGAAACCGTGAGTTCACCACGATTTCTCTTCTCTTGTTGCGGCTTGACCATGGTAACCCCCCAACACCAGTAGCGGGGTTTGTTCTCTTGCACACGACAAAAGTTTTCTTTAGTTTTAGATTTTGGCTTTGAGGAGGAATCACAATGATTGAAACGGAGACTCCTTCCAAAGATGTTTCGAGTGGCAGTGGGGTTGTGATTACAAAACCATTAGCCCTATGATTTGATTGCAGCTGATCATCTTAGGCTGCTGATTACCCATGTGCAGTTTAAGGGAGACAACTGAAGAGTGGTCTCGATCATTTCATCGGGCTATTAAGGCTCGAAAGAAGTTTGGTTTTCTTGGTGGTTCTTTGGAAAGAGCAGCACCCAGAACTCTGAGGGAAGCAGATTGGTGTGCCAATCACTCGTTGATTGCTTCTTGGATTATGAACACCATGGAGCCCACGTTACGTACTATGATTCCAGATGTAGAAGTGGCTAGCGTGTTGTGGCGCCAACTTCAGGAACGGTTTTCTGCGGTGAATGTTACCCATGTTCAACAGTTGCACAAGGATATTGCTAGTTGTAAACAGAAGGGTACGAGTATTGTTGCGTATTATGGGCGGCTTTCCAAGTTGCGGGAAGGGTTTGCAGATTTTGAGAAGATGCACAAATGTCGTTGTGGTGGTTGTACTTGCAATTTGGAAGTTGATATTATTCAGGAACGTGAAGAAATAAAAGTTCATCAGTTTTTTATGGGGCTTAAAACCACGCTGTTTGGTATGGAGCGTAGTAATTTTCTCTTTTTGGAACAGTTGCCTACACTGAATCATGTTTACTCAATCATGGTTCAGGAAGAAAGGTTGCGTACTTTGGCCGTGGAAAATGATGCATAGACAGGTTCTGGGTTATGGGTTTTATCATTCAAAAGGCAACATTAGGGTCTTAGTTGCCATCTTTTGGCGCACAATCCAGCACGACCGCCCTTACACTCTCCGAAGGTGACGACGAAGGAAAAAACAAGGTGGTCTTGGTGACGCTAGTGGTGTTGGCATCAGGATCGGCGGCGCCGTCGGTGGTGGCATTGGAAGTGCTGTCGGGAATTTAGTGCAAAAATCTGCTGGTCGTGTTACTTCATTGTGATAAATCATGGCACATACAGGCTACTTGTTATGAGATTATTGGTTATCCCTAGGGACATGGTCGTGGGCGTGGGCGTGGAAGACGTGGTCGTGGTGGAGGCCGTGGAGCAGGTGCTAACACTGCTGTAACAAAAACAGGCAATACTGCTTCTGCTACTTTGGCAGGTCAAAGTAACTCACAGTGGGAGTCTTTGGTGCACTTTGTTAACTCTTCCAGACCACCTAGACAAACTTTTAATAAGCAGAATACTGATATCTGGATGTATGACCGTGGTGCTACGCACTATATGTCGGGAAACTTGAAGCATTTTTTTGATCTTGTTGATATACCTGCCCGGGTGATGACCTTTCCCAATGGGATCACTACTAGTACATGCAAGTCAGGGACTGTACAACTAAGTCCCATATTAATTTTGTTTAATGTTTTGTTCGTTCCTGAGTTAAAATGTAACTTGATTTCTTTGTATCAGTTGTTGTCCCAATCGGGATGTACAGCCCAGTTTACTGATGTTTCTTGTGTGACTCAGGATTGTAATTCGAGGCAGGTGATTGAAATGGGAGAGCAGTTTGGGGGGCTCTACTTTCTTTACGGGACAACTGCTGCAGCACCCTCTTCTGTGTCTATGGTTTCTGCATATATTTGGCATCAACGGTTAGGGCACCCCTCTTCTAGAGTATTTGACAAGTTGTTAGTTGATTGTTCAAGTTTAGTGACTGGCAGATTGAATGAGGCTTGTAATGTGTGTTTTCAAGCCAAGTAAACTCGTGATACTTTTTCATTAAGTTTGAATAAAAATAGTGCCAGTTTTGATTTAATTCACTGTGATGTGTGGGGTCTGACGTGACTCCAAAATATAGTTTTTTATGATAAAAAATCATGCACATTTGGCTTACTTTTAGATGATTTTCAATGATTATGATACCCTTTATGAGCTTTCAATGTATTTATAGTTGGATTTGCTTGATTTTGTAGTAAGGATGCATGTTGAAGATTCTTGAAGAAACTTAAAGACCTTCGATGGAAAAAGAAAGAAAATACGTAGAATTGAACCTTAAGGAGACGAATTTGGAAAGAGCGCGAAAAGATGAAGATTCCGATCCCAGCGTCTACTGGGTGCTGGCGCCTGATCACCGTCGACCTCTGTGTCATCAAGGTGCCATCGCCTGGTCGTGGCCGGAAAACTGTTGCTGAAAGTTCAAATTTGCCCTTAACGTAATTAAACTTATTTATTTCCAATTTTGGCCCTCTGGAACCCTTCTTAATGGCCAAGGCCCATTGTAATGACACATACTATTACACCTTTGTAGGTTTTTCATAGTTTTAGAGAGAGTAATTTAAGGAGAAAGAAACACACACTTTCATAACTTTTCACACACACACACACACACACACACACTATGAATTCTCTTAGAACCACTATGTTCTAAGTAGATTATAGGGAAATCTACCCCTTCTAAGTGATAGGGGGTAATGGATTGCCATGTGATGTAGAACAAATTCATGGATCTAATAGAGAAGTTGTGTTCTTTAATGATGAGACTTCAAGAGTTGGGAGTTCTTGTTCATTTATTTTTGAAAGGCCTCACCTTCTTTTGTGGATCTATTTATTTATTACCATTCTTCATATCTCCATGTGTATTTAGTTCTAACCTATGGTTATTCAAGCATATTTCAAGTGGGTTTCATGCAATTGAAGTAATTTGAGTCTATGCACATTGATTTTGCTTTCATGGTGTTATATATATGTTGAATCTATTTCATTACTATAATTGAATCGTGAATTACATAACTTTTAGTGAACATGTTGTATGGGATTAGTGGGTTTTCTTGTGTTGCAAGTTTCATTGCCTTACATTCATGTATCATAGAAGTTGGTAATCACATATATCATTTATGCGATGGAATAGAGGATTGATAATAGATAGGATTGACGACCCTATTTCTATTATTGGCTATCTTAGTCCTTATAAGTGCAATAGGGATAGCATTTGAGTTATGCATGGCCGTTTTGCATGATATTTCCTTGTCAATAGATCTTTGGATTTTGGTTGTAGTATGATTTTTTGCCTTTACCCATATTGTATTTTCTTTTGTTTGTTTTGTTGTTTGCATGACATACACGAAATCACTATTTTATCTTTTGTTTTCTTAGATTCTTAGGCTAGAAACTACTAAAGCATTAGTAAGTAAGGATTCGAACCAAACAACTACTTCATTCAAGACAACAATTTCATGAGAACGAAACCTTAAATACTATAGTTTTGATATTTTTGTTTGTTTGTTTATAAATTTATTTTGAAATGTTTGCCCTTAACTTTTACAACGATTAAAGCACGTCCGAATTGGCGCCTTCGACGGGGATTGTTTATTTTGAGTGATTATTGTTGTTGGTAGTTTTTGGTGTTTACTTGTTTTTGCATTTTTAGTAATTTTGTAGTCTTTTTAAGTAAATTTTATAGTGCAGTTTTGTTCTTGTTTTTTGTGTGTTTTGAGTCATTTTCTAATAGTTTTTCTTGTTTGTAGTTGTTTCGATTTGTTTTGGTTCATAGTTGTGGTGTATGATTGTTACTAGAACACAAGCTAGAGGAGAGTTTCTTGAGCCTGGAGATAGTAGTGAAAGGGTTTTGAGAAGAAGAAATCGAGTTGAAGAGAGTAAAACATGGCTGCCCAAGAAGAGAGGAATTTTAGGTGGTATTTTGAGCCACATTTTCAAGAACTGGCGGCATTACAACGGGTTGATGAGGAAACTTATCAAATTCAGCCCCACTTAATCAATTTGATTCAAAATAGGTCACAATTTAGAGGACTTGATGATGAACATGCTAATGGTCATGTGAAGAGCTTTCTTATGTTGTGCAATACGACAAGACTGCAAGGGCTCACTAGGGATAAAATGAAGAGGATTTTATTTCCTTTCTCTTTGAAGGATAGTGCAAGTGCTTGGTTTAATTTCTAGGATTAGAGCGACATTCAAACTTTTGAGGAGTTGAGAAGAAGGTTCTAGTTGAAGTATTATCCTCTTCACAAGATTGAAAGGTTGAGGAATTACATTCTACAATTCAAGCAACTTCTATGATAGTAATTTGCCGAAGAATGGGAAAGATTCCAAGATTTGTTGAGAAAGTACCCTAATCAAATATTTGATGGGGAAATGAGTTGCAAATTTTTTATAATGGTTTGACAAGGGAGTTAGCATAAATGGTGAATGCAAGTGCCGGTGGTTGCATCAATTTCAAGATTAAGAATCAAGTGAGAGAGTTGTTTGACCACATGGCACTTACATTTGGAAGGTGGCTAGGTGAAAGAAATAAAGCTCCTCAAGCATATCCTACACTAAGGGAGGAAGCAATTGTTATCAATCGAATTTCAAGCCTTGAGGAACGAGTAGCTTTGCTTCAAGATCAATTGAAAGCTAAGGAAAAAGCGGTATTAGCTTTCAATACTTATCAAGAAGCTCACCAAGAAAATCAAGGGAGTGAAGAGCTTGAAGATGTGAGATTTATTGGGAACAATCAAGGTTTGAGATACAATGGTTATGGTAATAATTTCCAAAATCAAGGAAGAAAAAATTTCAACAACTTTGGTAATGCAAATCAAAGAGAAGCTGATGGTCAAAGGAACTTTAATCCAAGAAAGCATGGAAGCGGGGAGACTAATAGAGCAAGTTCAAATGAGGATATGTCCATGGGTGATCATGTGAAGAGTTCGGTAAGAATAGTTGGCATGTATTCTAGTGTATTGGAAGAACTTCAAAAAAGTATCAAGGCAATAGAAGATGTATTTGATCAATATGTTCAAAATCAAGGCAATCAAGGCCGAGGAAATTCTTCCAAGAGTGCAAATCCAAAACCCAAGGATGCTAAAAAATGCTTGGTGGTCAATCTAAGAAGTGGAAAAAAAAACCTTGTGGAAAACAGGAAGGATGAAGACAAAAGTGAGCAGGAGATTAAGGAAGATGAGACCCCAAAAGAAATAGAAAAAGAAGATGATGTTGAGGAATTGCCAAATGAAGAGGAAAATTCAGCACTTGAAAAGGATAAAAAAGATAGAGAAAAGGCAATTTGGGAGTCTCATGAGAGGGAGAGAAAAGAAAGTGAGAAGTGGCTCAAGAAGAGGTTAGAAGAAAAGAAGGCAAATGAGCCTAGAAATATGGAGCCACCATTTCCTTGGAGGAAAGAAGTAAAGGAAGTTGATAGGAAGGTGTATCAAAGGTTTTATGAGCTACTTAAGGAAATTGATATGAGAGTGTCCTTGGCCGACCTGATTATGAATGTGCAAAAATATCAAAGATTCTTGAAGGAGTTGTTAGCTAAGAAAGAGAGGTTTAACTTAGAATCATTGACTCAATTAACAAAAATGTGAAGGGGATATATTTGCAAAACTTACCAAAGAAGGAGAAAGACCCCGGAAGGTGTACTATAGCTTGCAAGATTGGATTGAGGTATTCCCAAAGGTTTTGTGTGATCCCGGGGCTAGAGTGAATCTAATACCACTTTCTACAGCTAAATCATGTGGATTTCTTGGAGTTTGAAACTGGTAAATGTTACTTTACAAATGGCGGATCATTCTAAGGTTATTCCTAAGGGTATTATTGAGAATATATTGGTAAAAGTGAATCAAATTGTATTACCGGCAGACTTTATCATTGTGGATATGGAGGAAGATAAGGATGTACCTATCATTGTTGGAAGACCATTTTTAGTAACCAGAGATGTGGTTTTGCATATGAAGAGTAAGGGGATTACATTCAAGGTTCTCGAAAAAGAGTATATCCATGGGATAGAGGTAATACAAAGGAGACCCTATGATGCCGTTATGGAAGCAATCATTTGTGATAGTAAGGATGAGGATAACAAGTTCTCACCCAAGGAAAATGGAAAATTAAAGAAAGAAAATATTGACACAAAAGGTGAGAGTCGAATGAAAGTCAAGGAACAGTTGGTGTTACCAAGTGAGAACAACCTTGTTGATGAGCCTATGGAGAAACCAAAGATTGCTAAGGATATAAAAGAAATAGAAAGTCTTATTCAAAATTACAAAGAAGTGTGGTGTACAACGAATTCACCCTGTTACAAATTGGAGTTGGAAAGTAGACTTGATAAAATGTAAGCAACTTTGGAACAATTACTATTGAAGATGACAAATAGCAAGGTAAAACAAGTAAAGAGTGTTGATGAAAGAGATTTGATGAGTGATTCTAGTGATACTTCTAAAGATTTGGAAGAATTGGAGTTAAGAAGAAAGAAGGATCGATTTAAAAGAAATAAAAGAAGAGGTGTTTTTTAACTGTTGTGGATGATTTTTCTCAACCTTGTTGATGAGCCTATGGAGAAACCAAAGATTGCTAAGGGTATAAAAGAAATAGAAAGTCTTATTCAAAATTACAAAGAAGTGTGGTGTACAACGAATTCACCCTGTTACAAAAAGAATGTGGAGTTGGAAAGTAGACTTGATAAAATGTAAGCAACTTTGGAGCAATTACTATTGGAGATGAGAAATAGCAAGGTAAAACAAGTAAAGAGTGTTGATGAAAGAGATTTGATGAGTGATTCTAGTGATACTTCTAAAGATTTGGAAGAGTTGGAGTTAAGAAGAAAGAAGGATCGATTTAAAAGAAATAAAAGAAGAGGTGTTTTTTAACTGTTGTGGATGATTTTTCTAGTGAAACTTCGGTTTATTTGATTAGTGATAAAACTAAGGTTTTCTACTATTTGCATGATTTCTTTGCTACGGTGACTCGACAGTATGACAAATTAGTTAACGTTGTTAGGAGCGATAATGGGACAAAATTCATAGGCATGAGTGAATATTTTCGTCAAGTTGGGATTGTGCATGAGACTACCTATGTTTATACACCACAACAAAATGGTAGGGTGGAGCGCAAACACCAACACATTTTGGGTGTAGCGCGCTAGTTACTTTTTCAAGCTCATTTACCTGTTGAGTTTTGGAGATATTTTGTGTTGACTACTGTTTATTTGATTAATCGTATGCCCACACATGTTTTGGATAATCGATCACCATTTGAGATGTTGCATGAAAGGATTCCTCCTTTGACTCACTTGAGGGTCTTTGGTTGTCTTTGTTATGTCCATAACAAAGACCAAATGAGTGATAAATTTGCCAGTAGGAGTAATCGAGGAGTATTTGTTGGGTATCCACCTGGAAAGAAAGGATAACGTATATATGATCTTGACAAGAAAAATAATGTGATTTCAAAGGATGTTGAATTTTGTGAGAATGTCTTTCCCTATGAAGTAAGTACATCTTCCCTTGCAGTGCTTCTAGCAGTACATATTGATCGATGGCCAGAGAAAGATGATATAGATTTTGTCGAGCGTCGGATTTGGGAAAATACACCACTGTCAGGCTAATTGCTAGCTGAGGACGGTGGTGGTGTGAACAATGGCGCCAACGGTGAGGTGGTCCGCCCACTGCCACCGACGGCATGTTGATGGCCCGACAGTAGCCCCAGGCCTGGTTTATTTGGGTGATGATTCTGTCAATGTTTTGGGTCGTGGTCATCAAACTAAGATACCTTCTACTCGGTTACGTGATTATGTGTCCCACGCAGTTTATCCCCTACCCCCCGCGTCTGCCACCTCCTCCACTCCGTCAGCTGTCTCAGGCTCACCCTATCGTATAACAGATTATGTTACTTGTACTACTTTTTCTTCTGCACATCAGATTTTTCTGGCAGTTGTAGCTTCTCAGGTTGAGCCTCGTTCTTTCATCGAGGCAGCAGCCAATCCTAGTTGGCGTTCTGCAATGAAGGAATAGATCCAAGCTTTGGAGAAAAATCATACTTGGGATGTTGTGTCTTTTCCTCTTGGGAAGTGAGTTATAGGATGTCTTGGGTGTACAAAATCAAGCATAACTCTGATGGTACTGTGGAATGCTTTAAGGCACGTCTCGTGATTCTTGGCAATTGTCAAGAAAAGGGCATTGATTACAAAGAAACATTTGCCCCGGTAGCCAAAATGGTGACTGTTAATTTGTTTTTGGCTGTTGCTATTGCCTAAGCTTGGAATCTTCATCAAATGGATGTTCGGAATGGTTTCCTACATGGTGATCTTGAATAAAAAGTTCATATGAGTCTTCCACCAGGCTTCGACGGTTCACGCACGCAAGGCCAGGTTTGTAGGCTGTCTCGCTCTCTGTATGGTTTGAAACAAGTTCCAAGATGCTGGTTTGCCAAGCTTACAAGTGCCTTGAAACAGTATGGTTTTCTACAGTCATATGCTGATTATTCATTCTTTACTTTGTATCGTGGTTCAGTCTGTATGCATGTATAGATTTATGTTGATTATTTGGTTATTTTTGGGAATAATAGTCATGCAATTGCTCAGTTCAACTTGTATTTGAGTCAGTATTTTCGTATGAAGGATTTGGGTATCTTAAAGTATTTATTGGGTATAGAAGTTTCCAGACATGCAACATGCCTTTTTCTATGCCAAAAAAGTATGTCTTGGATATTGTGGCTGAGGTTGGTTTATTGGGCAGTAAACCTTCTGTGTTTCCCTTGGAGAAGAACCATTCTATTCATGTGTTGGCCCAGTTTATGCAGTAGCCCCGGGTTCCACATTGGGAAGCTACACTCCGGGTTGTGCGATATCTGAAGAGCAATCTAGGCCAAGGAATTGTGCTCCGTTTGGATTATGATTTACAGTTGTATGCATAGTGTGATTCAGATCGGGCTACATGTCCTACCACGTGTCGGTCTCTTACAGGATGGTTTGTTCAACTTGGTTCTTCACCGGTATCTTAGCGCACCAACAAACAGAATACAATGGCATGTTTTTCCGTAGAGGCTGAGTACCGGGCTATGGCATCTACCGTGTGTGAGGTGAAGTGGTTGAAGGGATTGCTTTTGAGTCTTGGTGTTGCTCATAGGCAATGAGTTAAGTTTTATTGTGATAGCCATCTACATTGCATATAGCAGCAAATTCTGTGTTTTATGAACGCACTAAGCATATTGAGATTGATTGTTATTTTGTGCCAGATGTTGTGCTTCAAGGTGTTGTGTCGATGTCCTATGTTACTTCTAAGGCTCAGTTCGCAAATATCTTGACCGAGGATTTAGGGAAGTAACAATTTGATTTTTTTGTATCTGAATTGGGCATTCGAAATCCGCATACTCCAACTTGGGGGAGGTGCTAAGGAAACATAGTTGTTTCCTTATTATGATTGTATAGAGTTATGTAATTATAGTAGTTGCCATATATTACTTTTCCCAATTGTAAAGGGTTTTGTGAATACTTATTATAAATATGCGTGGTGGCCTAGAGAAAGGCACACACTTGTTTCCCAGAATTTTCTTTCTTCTAAATTTTGTCAGCTACCATACGAAGAAGCACGCAAATCTCAAACCTCAAACCTTAGCAGCAAAAATCCATTGGCTGAGAGGAAAAATAAGACTTAAAATGGGTTCAACAAATGTTTATCACATTTTACGCAAGAGAGATGTTGTGTTATACCTTTCTACGATGTGTCTTAACCATAAACTCTCGAGCCAATTATTTAATGGCTGATGGCTCAAGAGGTCGTAGAACTATGCTCTTGTCAAGAGGATCTCCAGGAACAATAGCCTAGTGGTCAAACACATAGACACAGAATGTCTGTCCTTGAGTATGATACCTCAAGTATGTCTCAAAGCTGAATGATTCAATAATAGGTAAAAATGCATGCATCCCACCCAAGGGAACACATAACAAAGAAATAGATGTCAAGCAAAAATCCCTAAGAAATAGAGTTCAATTCTCAGATAAACAAAATGTCAACATAAGCAGCCGCAAGGAATGCAACAAAAATGAAATTACATATGCAGACATACATGCCTTGAATTGCAAAAAGAGAAACATATTAATCATGAGATGTATTCACTGTCCAATATGCTAAGATTTCAAAGAATGATACTGAATACAAGGCAAATAAAAGAGGGACCTATTCATTTAGGTGCAATCATGTTTTAGAAAGAGGTCCTCTATTTAAGCATATTTGTCGTGTCTTAAAAATATATGAAAATCTAATGCAACATCTTTTATTGTCAACAAGATGTTGCTCTGAAAGGATAGGGATGCATGCCATACATAATATAGCTCATGTTATCCTTGCTCGTCTAGAAAGGTCATTCTTTCACAGACATGATCTCGCACACTGGAAAGTGAACCGACCTTCACAATATAAGTTGGGCTCCCAGGTTGAGGAACATCTGCTGTGACATGCCCACGCCTGCGGGACAAGACTTTATATATAGCAGAGACACAGTCTATGGGAGTTTGTATCTGAATTATTAAGAGGGGAAATATTAGTCAGATAACCAGACCAACTGACTGGGAAAACGAAATTGAATGGAACTATCTCCACTAGAAGAATTTAAGAAAATGGTTGACAATCACCAGCATTCTTAAGATTATCAATGAGTTTGACCTAAAAGAATGACAAGGATATGGATGAATTAGTGCACAAGGTTACATTGCTAGAAGAGAAATTACAACGTGAAGGTGGCCAAACCTCTAGATCATCCTACAATAATTGGAGAAGCCCTACAAGGAGTCAAGGTGTTTACCCTCAAAAGAGTAAGTCATCCTTTGATTCAAAGGTAATTTCTAGACCTACTCCTTTTCTATCTCAATCTCAATTTGTTTCAAATTCTTCTAGCCCAAGTGTTACTAAAAAACCCCTTTCAGGGAAGTTTCTTGTTCTAAATGTTTAGGTAAAGGACATACATATGCTCAATGCCCAAAATTAAGGACAATGGTGGTATTAGAAGATGGTACAATAGGTGAAAGAGAAGAAAAAGAAGAGAAGGGAGGCCGAGAGCAATCCAAGGAAATCCGAGTAATCGTGATCCAAGGAAATCCAAGGATGATGAAGAGGGAGATATCCAAGTGGCTTTTAAAGGTACATGTTGTGTAACAATATAGGAACCAATCTCATGTACCTCCACTACACAAGAATCTAGCATGGTAAGATCTCTTGTTACTGATGCTAAGAAAGTTGAAGAAATTGAGCGGCATAATATATCTCATACTAAGGGTAAGGTGAATGATATTACTTTTTTGATTCTAATTGATAGTGGTAGTTGGAATAATTTTGTTTCTAACTATTTGGTGTCTCTTTTGAATCTTAATACTATTTTTCACCCTAATCCTTATACTTTGCAATGGCTGAATAATTTTAGTGAAATTGATGTGAATACACAAAGCTAGTTGTCATTCTCTATTGGTAGGTACCAATGAGAAGTGATGTGTGATGTGGTTCTAATGGATAAAGCTCATCTCATCCTAGGCCAACCTTGGATACATGACAACAAAGTGATTTATGAAGGTTTCACGAACAAATATCATCTTCACTCTCAAGGTGTTCTCATGATCATAAATCCTCTTTCAAAGGAGCAAGTTTTTCAAGCAAGACAAAATATGCATGAAACAAGAGAGAGAAGGAAGAAAATGCAAGAGGAGAGGGGAGATGAACTCCAAGAGCCTCAGAATTTTCTAATTGGGCCGAAACTACTGTAGATTTTATCCCCACCATCAGCCAAGGGAAAATTTTGATGGCTTCTCACAAGTTTTAAATTCTACACAAGAATTAGTAAAGTTTAATATTCATTCTTTATGTGATTCATTTATTTGTTTTACTTTTCTTGTGTAGGAATTTAGCACTCAAAGCTTGCAAAGGACTAGAATGTTTTCAACATTCAAAGTGGAACTAAATCCACAACAAG
The DNA here is from genome assembly GCA_030378225.1 of Knoxia roxburghii. Lineage (NCBI taxonomy): Eukaryota > Viridiplantae > Streptophyta > Magnoliopsida > Gentianales > Rubiaceae > Knoxia > Knoxia roxburghii. Next base: position 32,334,399 of record CM059420.1, on the reverse strand, counting down.
TCCAAGTGAGAGAGTTAGGTACTTTAAATTATATCATGCTTGCTAATCATTCTCTTTGTTTTAGTGTAGGTTCTCATGATTTGAGGTCAAATCTTTTTCAAGGGGCGGTGGAGAGGGGAGGGGGGGGGAATGATGATGAGAACATCAAAATAGACAATCCTCCACTAATGGGAAAAAAAAAAAAAAAAACAGCTTGCACCACTTCTCCCACTCTAACTAGCCCCTTGCGCAATCCTGTTGAGGGACAGCACCCCATGCGCAAACCTAATGGAGGACAGACACTATAGATTCTAATTTCTAGAAGAGAGATCCATTAGTGGACATAGTTGGACCTATGGCAAGATCCATAATGAAGAAAGTTTAAAGAGATTTGAAGTTGCTGATCTAGTCTGAGGCCCAACAGGCCCAAACCCATTAGCATCTCGAGGACGAGAGAAGATGGGCTCCTTGAGTTAACCAAGATGAGGATCTGAAGTCAGAATAAAGGTCAAAGATTGGGTTAAAGAGATAAAGGCTAAGATGTGCAGGCCCATAGCTCTCCCTAAGCCCATTTGAGACCCATATCTCTTCTTATAAGTTTTGTGTTTTATTTGTTTTAAGCTACATCCAATAGGGGAAAGGTCATTCCAAGTGGTGGAGAGAGTCAACGACAATGCCTAGAAGTTGGACTTAAGAGGTGAGATGGGTGCTCATAGTACTTTTAAAGTTACTGATCTTTATTTTTTTGATTTCGATGAAGTCCTCGAATTAAGGTCGATTCCTTTTCAAGAGGGAGGGCATGATGTGATCCAAGGAGCACCTCATAGTTCTACACTTCTATCCATAAGCCATCTTGATGATCAAGGCACAATGACCTATCAAAGAAACCCATTGGTTGATATTGATGGTCCAATTACAAGAGCAATATTGAGAAAGGCACATCAAGCCCTTAGCTCCACGATCCAAAAATTCTACAATGACGAGCTTGTCTTCAAGGACAAGTACCCAACCAAGGAGGTCATGGTTCTAAGTATTTGTAATAGTTAGCCTTTCATTTTAATTTTTTTTGCATAATGAATATCGGATATAGAACATTTTAGAGGCGATTGATATTTATTTTATGTTTTGAGTTTTTGGGCCATTCAAGGGGTTTTGTAAATCCTTTAAGGATGAGTTTTACCCTTGAGGGAGTCCATAAGTTCTAGTCCAGCCGAAGAGGAGAAGAGAATTCAGCTATACACAATTTAGAAGATTTCTAGAAGATCTACAAGCTTACTTGGACAAAAAGGCATCTAGAGGGATAGAAGGAAGCATGAAGGCCGAAAATTCCCTCAAGGGACACGCATGAAATTTCTAGATTTGTTGGAAATTTCTAGATTTGTTGGAAATTTCTTGTGTCTTAAGTTATTGATTTAAATAAAGACTAAATCTTGTAGGAAGCAGTAAAATTTAGTCATAGATTGTTTGATTAGCTAAATAAGGCCATAGAGTGATTGATTAGTCAAATAAGGAAGAAAGTCTCTCTATTTATCTCATACTCTATTTGGTAAGAGAGAGACTTGTAACTTAAGAAAGAAAATCCTAATACCACTAGGATTTGCTATTCCATGGCCGGCCAACACCCTATAAATAGAGGTGTTGAGTCTTCAATAAAATTTTCTCACAAAAACACGAGCTTGTGTGTCACTCTTCGAGATTGTTCTCTTTTGCATGGCTTGGTTCGATCAAGCGGCTGAATACTGGAAACGTGCTACAGACCAATTTATCAACAATATTGTGATTGATATTGTTGTGGTTTCATTCTACCTTTACTTTCAACCATATTCCACAAATTATACTTATACTAAATAGTGGTTTCTTGGGAGGTTAAGTACTAGATCGGGCAAACGTCTCTTTCTTCTATTTCAAGTAGAAAAAACCGCATCAGAGTGGAAAGTATAGATACAGTTCTGCAAAATCTTTCCCCAACATTTTTTATCCTAAAATTGCAGAAGGCTTTGCCATGAGAGAAGAATTGATTTTAGCTAAACGTTTGCAGTTGGCAAGTTTTTCTCTTGCGGACGATTCCTCCTTAGTTGTACTAAGGGCAAGAAGTTTGATAGAACCAGCACACAGTTGCAGCTTATTGATTGAAAATTGCAGAGTTTTGCTCTGCCATATGAATACACTTGGTGTTTTTTGGATCCCTGGAGTCGAGAATGTGTTGTCTCACACGATAGCTCAATATGCAAATCTGTTGTAATTTCATCGGAAGAATAGTGTGCAGCCATCTTTTCTTTTCTTGTTGAAATGCTGCTGGACGATTCCTAATAATTTCGTCTTAAATAGAAGATAGTTTTGTTTCAAAAAAATGTAACATGCATGACAACATAAAATAATATACATAACAAATTAATTAATTAACAAACAATTAATAATATCCTTGTATACGTAAACTTATACATGCACTTGAAGTACATTATCCATGCATAAAATATATTAATCAATTAAGGTACTTACTTGGTTGAAGAGCATTCGCAAATTATCGCTTTGTATTCTACTACAAACATCATATTCAATAACAGCTAAATTTCTGTCTTCTACTCCAAAATCATCATTCATATAAACTTTCTGTTACTCTTCCAATTCCACACATGTTTATAGGATTGAGTAATCTACAAAAGGGAAATAACAATATTCCATTTCAATACGTAAAAGTGATCCCACTTAATAAAAAAAAAAAAACCTTACCTCTCAAAAAGAAACCCAGATCAAACAAAAATCATGGCAGCAGAACAGTAGCCTGATGGTCGGAAAGAAATCTAAGAGTTAAAATGAGTCAGAATTAGTGTGGTGGTGGCATAGAGAACAAAAAAACAATGATACTAGCCGTGTGCATAAACAAGGGAGGAAACATAGAAACAAATGAATGGCAAGAGAAAGAGAGAAAAATTTGCCAAGAACTAATTATCTAATAATTTGACTGATGATAATAAGTAATAATGAAAAAAAATAACAATGACAATCTTTTTGATATGCAGAGACATGAAAATTTTATGGCTTAAATGCAATTTTGGTCCTCATAATAGGGTTATTTAACTATTGGTTTCTCTCATATTTTGAATGACAATACTAGTCCGCTTCTTCTTTTTAAGCATTTTTAATCCATTTTTACGAAAATAACATTTGACCAACGGTTGAATAACCCTCAAAAGCCTAATTATTCTTCTTTTATGATTTGACCACAACCCCGTCGCCACCAAACCACCCAGCCCCCACCACTACCACCGGTACCACCCCACCTCCACTACCATCGCCAAAACTTCTATAAACCCATCCCGTTGCCACTGAGAAGGAGACACGAGTTATATATAAATTATAGAATAAGATTTTACCCGCCTTTTTGTATTTATTTTTATTTAATATTTATGTTTTGAAAATATCAGTCAAAAAATATTTTAAAATGTAAAAATTATGAATGAAAATATAATTATAAATTCTTGTGTCTCCTATTTTCAAAACAGAAATATTAAATTAAAATAAACATAAAAATACTCGTAAAATCTTATTATATAAGTAATATATATATATAACTTGTGTCTCCTATTCAGTAGCAACGGGATGAGTTTGCAGAAATTTTAGCAACGGTAGTGGCGGCAGCGACTGGGCGGTGGCGGCGGAGTGGTGGAAACAGCAGTGCTGGCGGTGGGGTGGTAGTGGTGGCGGAGCGGTGGTTAAACTAAAAAAGAAGAACAATTAGAGTTTTGAGAATTAGTCAACAGTTAGTCAAATGGTATTTTTGTCAAAAATGATTAAAAAAAAGGAAGCGAGACAAGTATTGTCATTCAAAACATAAAAGAGGCCGAAAGTGAAATAATCCCTATTATGGGGACCAAAACTGCATTTAAAAAATACTACCTCTCTCTTATTTTGACTACTACCTCTCTATTATAAAATATACTCTCTCCAATATTTACGTAAAATATTTTCAAATTTTTTTAAAAAATGTATATTTTATACTTTAAATAAAAAAATTTTAAATTTTTTAATCATAAATAATCTCTATTTAACAAAATAAAGTCTCACTTTTTTACTAACGCTCTGTTTGATAAACCAATTCAATACTTAATCTTAATTGATTAAATGCTTATTTGATTAAGAGCGTTTGATAATTCAATTTATTTCTGACTTAGTGGATTAAGAGGTTTTTTAATTAAGTAGTTATTAAATTAAAAAATATATGTGTCTATTTTATTTTTTTTAAAAAGATAATTTAATTTAAATTTTAAATACATTTAATTTTATAAATTTATTTTATAATTCAGATTTTAGAATTCATACTTCAGCCTTCAGACTTGAGACTTCAGCATTCAGCCTTTAGATTTCAAACTTCAGACATATTTTTTAATTTTATCAAACATGCTAACTTAATGAATTCAGTTTTTAGAATTCATACTTCAGACTTCAAATTAAATTTTATCAAATGGCCCTAAGACTAAAACTAATACAATGGATACGCATCAACCCCAAAAAGAAGTTAGAAGGAGAGAGAGAGAGAGAGAGAGAGAGAGAGAGAGAGAGAGAGAGAGAGAGAGAGAGAGAGAGAGAGAGAGAGAGAGAGAGGTCTAAAATGTAAAAAGGAATATCCTATTTGAATCCATACAAGAGGCTCGCCATCACCACAACAACAAGACCATGAATTAATACAATTAGTGTGTAGTACCCTAGGGTATATTGCTATATACTCCTACCTACCAAAATTAAAAAAACTTCTGGTGAAAATGATGTGTTTGGAGACACGAGCATCGGTAGTATGGAAAGAATCAAAAACATGAAAATCAATATCAATTGATGAAAACTAAATATTTTTTAAAAAAAGAAAAGAAATATTGTGGCGTTATTTTTCCAAAAAAAAAAAAAAACGGATGAATACTGTTTCCTTTACAAAGAAAATGAAATTAGGTTTATGATTTGGGAGTTTCATCGTTTTCATCATCCAAAAAAATCTTCTATCGTCAGCAGTTTCATCAGTTGTAAGTTTCAACGGGTTTAATCAGTCGGCTTCTTCCACCAGTGATGCTGATTCCCCTGTTGCCATTTCTCCAACAATGCCTTTTCAAGAACAAAGACTAAGCAATTTCATCAACAACAATTGAGGTAATTTACAAATATATTAATGTATAATTACATTGGATGATTATTTGCATGAAAATCACCCAAAATGGATATCTAATAAACCTAGATATAAGATTATGTATGTTTCTGAATTAATGAACTGCAACTTTGTGAAATTGAGAATGGAAGTATTCAAAATAAGCATCTTTTGGTAATGAAAATATTTAGAATTTGCTGAACGCTGTTTTAAAGTTAATTATTATTTGTATAAAACACTCCAATTTGCATATATAAGAACACAAAAGCGAAAATTCTAAAAAATGTGTAACTAAATGAATTGGGAATTGTCAAAAGAAGGATTGCATGTTGGAAGTGTTGTATGGCTATTTTGATGAAACGAGGGGTAATACGATGAAAAACGTTAAAAACTTAGTATGTTTTACATTCTTGATAATGATGGTTTAGTAGTTACTGTACGATGTTTGAGTTGTTGTATGAATTATGTACCAGCCTTTTTTAATGTTTGATGAAAACGATGTGTAACTGATGAACCAACATTTTGTGATTTTGATCCTCCATTGCAATGCCTATAACAAAGATTTTTGTTTCAAAGTTGCATAATTTCTGCAGTTTCTTTGAAGTAAAATCAGAGTCCCCTTTCTTAAATTCTGATTACTGTACAAACCACAAAAATTGAACTTATAACTGATTAAAGAAATTATAATGAATTTATCCCATATTTTCATCACATGCATAAGCATACAGCATAGCCTTCTTAGAAACAGAGTGTTGATCCATATAATGATGCATCAAATTGCTTCTGTAACTGCACAAAATACATGTTCTGTGATGGTTTAGATTTTGTATTTATCCATACGAAGGGAACCTCCGGGGAGCAGTAAAAGTTGTTGGGGTTTGACCTTGGGCAGCCTAGGAGCGATGACAATAATTCTCATCAAACAACTTTGCAAGCTTTTTATTCTCTTTGCTGAAATCTCACCAAGAGTATATCAAATGCAACTATGTTCGAAAAATAGAATTTACTGAACTCATTTAGCAGTTCATCATTGATTCATCAACTAGAATTTCATCACTAATGAAAACAAATTATGCATTGCATGTGAGTTCTATTTGTGTCTTCATTTATTTTACATATGTTGTTGAAAGAGAGAAAAAGGTTGAAATCATGAACCAGTTATTATCCTCTCCTATAGGGACATTGACGTATTACAGTTCTGGAACCTCTTATAATCAGACAATGAAGAAGTTAATAGCAAGTACAAAGCTCAGAGTACTAAAACTGATTGTAAAACCCCTATAAAACCTATAATGAACTGGACTGAGGAACAATCAAAAGTGAGTATTGAGATTGGCATGTTGCATCTAACTATTGTTTTCTTATCGTATCTGTCATTTTGGTTCATACTTTATCTGCAAAATTCGACATGCTTCACTTTTTTTTTCGGCGCCTACCTGTCTCCTAGAAGCCAAAGAGGAATTGATTTGTACTTGTGTAGTACGAATCAGGAGTTTCCTTTAAAAACCATTTCAAAAAATTGAGGATGGTTGGAATATTAAGCTTGGGTTTTTAACTGCCATCACTATCTTCTCCTTTTCCATTCTCTTTGCTGCTTTAAACAATAGGAATATCATATATTTAAGGAATGAAAAAAAGAATGCTCCCGTTATTCAAAGGTTGTGTGCTGAAATACTTTAAAGTTACTGCCTTGATTGCATATATCTGTGTAATTGTTCATCATTTAACTTTATGAAAGATCATTTTTCAGCAGTGATTCCTCTAAATCATAAATAACAGACATATGTTGCAACACAATAAAATAAAAATTGCACTGTATTCATCAAATATAAAAGATGAATAAATACCTTTGTTGCACATTTATGTCATATTGTTCTGTTCTGTATTTAATAATGCATTGTATGTCTTTTAGAATTTCAAAAAAGCCACCATGCAATACTCCAATCTTAATAGTTTCTTTTTTTTTTATGTGAAACCATATATTTGATGAAAACATCATCAAATCTAGATCACTAAATTTCAATATGTCCATAGTTTGGTCCTCTTTTCAAGAACAAGACATACATCTTGGAGGAGGGGTGTAAGCTCATTGAGGAAGCAAGATTCATCATCAATCCGAGTATATATATAAGGGGTGATAGCTGTTAAAGATTATAAAAGTGAAATAGAAGGTAACATTTTAATGAAAACAATTGTTTATTTGGCTGAAAATGTTCAAATAATGTAATTTGCTTTTCTTCCATAATGAAAATACATTTAATGTTGAAAACGCAGGTTTGACAGATATGTATTCTTCACATCGCTCTAAGAAGCGTCAAAAATTACAAATAGAAGCTTTTTCTGATTCTGATTTTGAAGATAGCTCTGCTGTAATTATGAATAAAAGGGGAAAATGTCTGAAAATGTTAAAAAAAATAAAGAAAGTATGAGAAAGCAGCCATTGAAAATGGTAACGAAGGACTCAAGTGTTAGTAGAGGCAAAAGAACTGTCCAAGTGAAGAAGAACAATGCAGTAAAACTGAATAGTAAAAAGCAAACAAGTAAGAAGGGGAGGAAACATGAAAAGAGAGAAGATGTTGAAGAGCAAAATATATTCATATCCAGGACTTCACCTGCAGGCTTGAGTAAACTGATTCCAAAACTCAGTGACCAACAAAAAAAGGTAATTGTAGGTATAGGATTGGAGTCACTGTTTAGACTAAACTACCTTATAGTCCCTAATACACTAGGACATGATCTACTGAAACGTCTTGATCCATCAACCCTAGAGTTGAAGTTAGAGATTGGTACTATCAAAATTGAAGAGATTGATGTGAATCTAGTGTTGGGTTTGCCTAGCGGTGACATTTGTATTGAAGAATTTGAGGTACATGAAGAGACGCAAACAGACTACAAAAGAGAAGTTGGGGATTTTAAGTGTAGAAACGGAAAAGGTAGGACATCGGTTATTAGGATATCTTCCTACATGGTTAAAAACATGAACAACTTGGAGTATATAGAATGTGCATTCATCAAAGACTTCCTGGTATTCATGATTTCAACAATATTAATCATTTATGATACAAGTTCGGGGAAATACCATTTTTTAAAGTCTTTTACAAGTATGGATAAAATCAAAAAATTGGATTGGTGTAAGTTCACCTTGAAGAGCCTAGCTGATACAACGGTTGAATGGAAGAAACACAATGAGAAAGCACAGTTTAGCGGTCATCTTCTGTTCCTTATTGTAAGTGTTAATTGCTTTAAAAATTTAGTGTTCAAGCCAAATATTTATCAGCAGATAACATTCGTGCAAAATATGTTGTAGCTATTATATGCGGACAGAGTTGTGCACAACAATGTTAAAAATGAGATTCGTCTTGTTCCTACACTTCAAAATTGGGACGGGGACAGATTGTGGGAAAGAGTAGCTGATGAAAAGTCTAAAGATGTGGTTGGCAAGGGTAGAGTACGAGCAAGGCCTGGTGAAAGTGATTCCTCAATTGCTGGTGGTGAAAAGGAAAAACAAGAAAATGAAAGCGTGCCAACAAACACAGAGGTAAACAACAAAAACTGCTTTTCATATACATCTACATCAATGGTTTGAAAGTTTCATCAATTGATTGATTTTACTTATTACAAATATTGTTGGAAACATGAAACATTTGAAGTAAAATATATGCAAATTTGTATTATCCGTTATACATACAATATGCATTCTTATGAACAACGGATTTTTTGGTGAAACCTAAAATGTTGAATATTTTATATATTTTTTGAAACCCGTGTTACTCACTCAAATAAAAAACATGATATGCCTACCAAGTTGCAGAAGTTGAATGATGGTATATTATCCCTGGAGAAGTTATCAAATAATGTCTTGATGAACTTAGATCTATTGAAGATGTGGAAAGTTCGAAAATCAGAGAAATTGAAGAAAGACTTGCAATCATCATACAGAATATGCATCAAAGGATTGAAAAGGAAGAGAAACATGCAACGGCTGAATTTTCAACACCGTTTACAGATATGCAAGATTTTTATCCCCTTCAAGAACTATTTGATGCAATGGAAAAAAATTCAGAATTGGCAGAACCTTTAAATAAACAAGCTGTTCCTGTAAAGAATATCAATCAGACACCATCATTCAACTTGTATTTCACACAAGTCATGCCACCGGCTTCAGAGGGTGAGATTGATGGTAGTAAGATCACAAATAAAGATCAATCAGCAGCTGAATCATCCAAGGTTGAATCACTACAGTTCATTCAATATTTGGGAGCAAAAGGAGTAGAAAAAGATGGCATTTCAAAATCAGATAATGTTGGCGTTGAGAATATGAAACATCTGCAAGCATGATTAACTAATGGCTAACATTATCATTATGAAAAAATCATTCATGAAAATTATTTTGTGAAATATACATCTATTATTATTACAGGACAATTCTTAAGGATGCTGACAACACTGTCGAGAAAAATATTGACAAACCTATCAAGAAGACCAGACTGGCTCGATTGCCAAGTAAGTTTAGATCACCTTTCATAGTAACCATGTCACAGATCAAGTTTGTTGCATCTGATGAAGAGATGAAGTATGCATAATATGCATTTTTACAGGCAGACGATGCCAAAGGAATTTCACCAAGGTAAGTTGCGTAAATCTACTTTAAAATTGTTACTTTATTTGATTCATAAATATTATCATTCATGTTATTAAACATTTAGGGAGCCTCTGTTCATAGTCGGTAAACTCTATGGGTTGGACAGATCTGATTTTGCATTATTAAAGTCTTCATATTGGTTGTCTAACCACATAATCAATGTCTGGGCTGGTCATCTGAATCATGTGCAATCCAAATCTCCAAAAGGGAAGCATATGCCAGTTTTTTTCTCAACAAACTTTGGTGTAAGTACCTAAATTGATTCCCATTTTTTGTTCTATATTATATTCTGGTGATGAATCATATTTTGTTTATGAATTCGTACGTGAATCATTTCTTGTATATGACATTTCATACTTGAATGAAATTTAATGTAGACTATAGTTAATCCAAATGAACATGCTAAGACTAAGGGTTTGAAGCAACTAGTAGAAAAAAGATTTGATGATGCAATCACGAAGGAGTTACAAATGATAAACACAACAAAGGATAATTTTAAAGCTACAATGGTAAAGTAATATCTGTTAGTATTTATATGTAATATATCATAAATCTTTTCCATTTCCATATTGTTGAACTAATCAATAATAAAAAATATTATACGTGTAGGTTTTTCTTCCCATTCCATATTTCGAATCACTTTGTTTATTGTGTACAAAATCTGATGAACGTGGTGTTGTGCTATTGAATAATAAGTCATATTCTGAAACTCAATATAAGGGGATTCATAAAATGCTGGTAAGTTTTGGTTTTCTACAATTGCTTACACTACACCCAATATTCATAGTATATTTATTATTAAAGCAAAATGGGCATTTCATTGTGTTCAATTATTGTTACAGATTGACAATTTTGTGACATGGGTGAAAAAAACCGCTATTGCATCTATCTTGGGAAATGTCGCAAACTACTTTGTGGAAATTGCATATTTAGCTTGGAAAAATGATGATAACAACAATGACTGTGGAGTGTATGTGATGCAACATATGGAGACATTTAGAGCACAAGATGTGTACAACTATGACAACATCCTGATAGCTGCGAAGGATGATCCAACCATACTTGCAACACTTAGGATAAAATATGCCTACCAGCTACTAATGTCGCTAATCAATATTCATATGGAGAAAGTTAAATCAAAGGTTGTTTCTCACAATAATAAGTCATTTCTTTAGTTTTTGAATATATACATTTTAATTGTTTTTATGTTTAGATATCAACTAATACTATTATTAGTATTAAATTTTTATTTTTGTTCTTGTATTGCACTTTATAATATTATAAAGAAGTAGTTTTCAATATGTTCAGTAGAATTTAAAATTTGGGTTCATCATAAACGCATTTTTTTTTTTATGAATATAGATATATTTTCTATGAAAATAATTTTTTCTATTTTAGTCAAAATTTCATACTTGATGAAAATAATAATTGTGAATTAAGAATTGAACCCTAACCTTTACAATTAAGAAACTGAACCATAACCTTTTTGATTAAACAACTGAACCTTAACCATTTGGATGAAACACTAAACCCTAAAATTTTCAATTAAAAAAATAACCGTAACAATTTTTATGAAACATTGAACCCTAACCTTATCAATTTAAAAAATGGACCCTTACCTTTTTGATGAAATGTTGAAAACTAACATTTTAAATTTAAAAACTAAACCCTAACCTTGGTTGATGAAATGCTGAACCCTAACCTTTTCAAATAAGAAAATGAACCCTAACGTATTCGATTAAATGACTGAACCCTAACCAGTAGGATGAAACGTTGAACCCTCAAATTTTCAGGTAAAACAATAACCCTAACCTTATCAATTAAAAAACACCACCCTTACCTTTTTTATGAAACGCTGAAAACTAACTTTTTCAATTAAAAAATTGAACCCTAACCTTTGTTGATCAAACCCTGAACCATAATATTTTGCATTAAGAAATTGAACCCTAAATTTTTTTTTAATGAAAAAATGGCCCTTAACCTTATCAAATAAAACACTGAACCCTAACCTTTTCGAATAAAAAACTGAACCCTGACCTTTTCGATTAAAAAAACTGAAACTTAACCTTAGTGATTAAAAAACCAAACACTAACCTTATCGATTAAAAAACAAAACCCTAACCATTTTAGATTAAAAATTGAACCCTAACCTTTTCAATTAAGAAACTGAACCCTAACTTTTTTAATTAAGAAACTGAACCCTAACCTTTTCAATTAAACAACTGAACCCTTACCTTTTGATGAAACGCTGAATCATAACCTTATCAATTAAAAGCACTTAACCCTTACCTTTTTTATGAAACGCTGAAAACTAACTTTTTCAATTAAAAAACTGAACCCTAACCTTTTCGATTAAAAAACTAAAACCTTTTCGATTAAAAAACTAAACCCTAACCTTTTATTTTAAAATATAAATCCAAACATTTTTTATGAAACGCTGAACTCTAACCTTTTCACTTAAAAAACTAAACCCTAAACTTACTGATGAAACGCTAAACCCCTAACTCATTTGATGAATAACTAAACGTATAAATATTTAGGTTTTAAGGGTTTAGGGTTTAGGGTTTTAGGCTTTAACCTAAACCCTTATCAATTAAAAAACTTAACCCTAACCTTTTCAATTAAAAAAACTGAACCCTAACCATTTTGATTAAACACTGAACCCTAACCTTTTCCATTACAAAACTAAACCCTAACCTTTTCGTTTAAAATCTAAATCTTAACCTTTTTTACGAAACGCTGAACCCTAACCTTTTCACATAAAAAACTAAACCCTAAACTTATTGATGAAGCGCTGAACTCCTAACTCATTTGATGAATAACTGAACCCCTACCCATTTAGGCTTTTATGGGTTTAGGGTTTAGGGTTTTAAGCGTTAACCCTAAACCCTTACCAATTAAAAACCTGAACCCTAATATTTTTTTATTAAAAAACTGAACTCCAACCTTTTAGATTAAAAAAACTGAAACCTAACCTTTTCAATGAAAATTGTGAACCCTAACCTTTTCCATTACAAAACTAAACCCTAACCTTTTCATTTAAAATCTAAATCCAAACCCTTTTTATTGAACGTTGAACCCTAACCTTTTCACTTAAAAAACTAAACCCTAAACTTATTGATGAAACGCTGAACCCTAACTCATTCGATGAATAACTGAACCCCTAACTATTTAGGGTTTAGGGTTTAAGCGTTAACCCTAAATCCTTATCGATTAAAAAAACTGAACCCTAACCATTTCGATTAAAAAATTGAACCCTAACATTTTCAATTAAAAAAACTAAACCCTAACATTTTTGATAAAAAATGTGAACCCTAACCATTTTGATTAAACGTTGAACCTTAACCTTTTCCATTACAAAACTAAACCCTAACATTTTCTTTAAAATCTAAATCCAACCTTTTTGATGAAACGATGAACCGTAACATTTTCACTTAAAAAACTGAACCCTAAACTTATTGATGAAACACTGAACCCCTAACTCATTTGATGAATGAACCCCTAACAATTTAGGGTTTTAAGGGTTTAGGCTTTATGATATGGTTTAGGGTTTTAAGCGTTAACCCAAACCTTATCGATTAAAAAACTGAACCTTAATCATTTCTATTCAAAAACTGAACCCTAACCTTTTTAATTAAAAAAATTGAACCCTAACCTTTTTAATAAAAATTGTGAACCCTAACTATTTTGATGTACCCTAACCTTTTCCATTACAAAACTAAACCCTAACCTTTTTGTTTAAAATCTAAATCCAAAACTTTTTGATGAAACGTTGAACCCTAACCTTTGGCCTAAATCTATTTTTCGTCCCTCATAACATGGATTATTCCATTTTTGGTCCCCCTTAAGTTTTAGTCACAATTTTAGTCCCTACTTTTTTTTTTTACCATTGTAGTCATTTTCTTACGAAAATACCCTTGACTAAGGGGTGAACAATCAGGGTTAGTCAAAGATATTTTCATAAGAAAATGACTAGAATTATCAAAAAAAAAAAAATTTAAGTGAGACTAAAATTGGTAACTAAAACTTAAGGCGCACCAAAAATGGAATAACCCATGTTGTGAGGGACCAAAAATGGATTTAAGTCCTAACCTTTTCATTTAAAAAACTGAACCCTAAACTTATTGATGAAACATTGAACCCCTCACTCATTTGATGAATAACTGAACCCCTAACCATTTATGATTTTAAGGGTTTAGGGTTTACAGTATGGTTTAGGGTTTAGGGTTTTAAGCATTAGGGGTGAGGGTTTACTTCTTACGTAGTTTGGGTTTATTTTTTCATCAAAGGGATTAGGGTTATTTGTTTCAATTAAAAAAAAATGAACCCTAAAAATTTAGATGAAACACTAAAATTTAAAATTTAAAAAATAACCATAACATTTTTGCTTCAACGCTGCACCCTAACCTTATCGATTAAAAACTGAACCCTTACCTTTTTCTTAAAACGCCAAAAACTAAATAATTCAATTAAAAAACTAAACCCTAACCATTGTGATAAAACGTTGAACCCTAACATTTTCAATTAAAAATCACAATCCTTACATGTTTTATGAAATGCTGAAAACTAACTTTTTCAATTAAAAAATGGAACCCTAACCTTTGTTGATGAAACACTGAACCATAACATTTTGCATTAAGAAACTGAACCCTAAATTTTTTTTTTTATGAAACAATGAACCTTAACCTTATCGAATAAAACACTGAACCCTAACATTTTAGAATAAAAACCTGAACCTTGACCTCTTTTCGATTAAAAAAACTGAAACCTAGCCTTAGTGATTAAAAAACTGAACACTAACCTTATCGATCAAAAAACTAAACCCTAACAATTTTAGATTAAAAAACTGAACCCTAAAATTTTCAATTAAAAAACTGAACACTAACCTTGGTTGATGTAATGCTAAATCCTAACCTTTTCCATTAAGAATATGAACCCTAACCTTTTCGATTAAACAACTGAACCCTAACCATTTTGATGAACCCTAACCTTTTCCATTACAAAACTATACCCAAATCTTTTCGTTTAAAATCTAAATCTAAACCTTATTAATGAAACTCTGAACCCTAACCTTTTCACTTAAAAAATTGAACCCTAAAATTATTGATGAAACGTTGAACCCTTAACTCATTTGATGAATAACAGAACCCCTAACCATTTAGGATTTAGGGTTTATGTTTTATGGTATGTTTTAGGGTTTTAAGCGTTAACCCTAAACCCTTATCGAATAAAAAACTGAACTCTAACCATTTTTGTTAAAAAAACTGAATGCTAACATTTTCAATTAAAAAACTGAACCCTAACCTTTTCGATAAAAAGTGTGAATTCTAACCATTTTTATGAATCCTAACATTTTCCATTACAAAACTATACTCTAATCTTTTCTTTTAAAATCTAAATCCAAACCTTTTTGATGAAACGCTGATCTCTAACCTTTTCACTTAAAAAACTGAACCCTAAACTTATTGATGAAATTTTTAACCTATAACTCATTTTATGAATAATTGAACCCCTAAACATTTAGGGTTTTAAGGGTTTAGGGTTTAGAGTATGGTTTAGGGTTTAGGGTTTTATGCGTTAGGGTTGAGGGTTTACTTATTAGGTGGTTAGGGTTTATTTTTTCATCAAAGGGGTTAGGGTTATAAGTTTAGATTAAAAAACTAAACCCTAACAATTTAAATGAAACGTTGAACCTAAAATTTAAAATTAAAAAAAAAACCATAACCTTTTTGCTGAAACACTGAACCCTAATCTAATCGATTAAAAAACTGAATACTTACCTTTTTGATGAAACGCTGAAAACTAAAAAATTCAATTAAAAAACTGAACCCTAACCATTATGATAAAACGCTGAACCCTAACATTTTCAATTAAACAACTGAACCCTAACCTTTCCTATTTAAAAATTTAACCCTGACCATTTTGATGATAGGCTGAACCCTAAAATTGTCAATTAGAAACATAATCATAACCTTTTTGATGAAACGATGAACGTTAATCTTATCAATTTACAAAAAAAAAAAAAAAAAAAAAACCCTTCATTTTTATGAAACGCTGAAAAATGACTTTTTTAGTTAAAAATTGAACCCTAACATTTGATGATCAAACACTGAACCCTAACCTTTTCCATTAACAAATTGAACACTAACCGTTTTGATGAAATAATGAACCTTAACATTATCGATTAAAAAATTGAACACTAACCTATTTGAATAAAAAATTGAACCCTGACCTTATTGATTAAAAAAACATAACCCTAATATTTTTGTTTAAATACCTGAACCCTAACCTTCTATATAATAACTAAACCCTGACACCTTTCGATGAAACATTTAACCCTAACAATTTCGATAAAAAATAAACCCTGACTTTTTCGTTTAAAACCTATACCCTAACCCCTTTAATTAAAATCTAAACCCTAACTCTTAGATAATTAAACCCTAACCCTTAAATAACTAAACCCTAACCCCTAAAACCCTAATACCTAATCCCTAAACCCTAAACCTCAAAAGGTTAGGGTTTAGTTATTCATAAAAAATGTTAGGGGTTTAGTTATTATATATAATGTTAGGGTTCGATAATTCATAAAATTGGTAAGGGTGGGTTAGGGTTTAGTTATTATACAAAAGATTAGGGTTCAATTATTCATCAAATTGGTTAAGGGTTTAGTTATTATATAAAAGGTTAGGGTTTGGTTATTTATCATATGGGTTAGGTGTTTAGTTATAATAAATAAGGTTAGGGTTCGGCAATTCATCAAAAGGTTAGGGTTAATTGAATCAGTTATTTGAATTGCTACTCGAAGTAAGTAGGTGACCTGTTATTCAATAACCTTTTATATAATAACTAACCCATAACTATTTGATTAAAAAACTGAATCCTAACTATATTGATGAAACGCTGAAACCTAAAATCATCAATTAGAAAAATAACCATAAACACTAAACCCTAAACCCTAAGCTGAACCCCAACAATAGTGATGAAACCCTGAAACCTAAAATTATCAATTACAAAAAATATCCCTAAACAATAAACCCTAAGATGAACCCTGACCTTATCGATTAAAAAACTGAACCCTAACCATTTCAATTAAAAAACTGAACCCTAACCTTTTCGATTAAAAAAACTAAACCCTAACCCTTTTGATTAAAAATGTGAACCCTAAACATTTTGATGAAACGTTGAACGCTAATCGTTTCCATTACAAAACTAAACCCTATCCTTTTCGTTTAAAATCTAAATCCAAACCTTTTCGATAAAACGCTGAACCCTAACCTTTTTGATGAAAAAATTAAACCATAACCTTATTGATAAATCGTTGAACCCCTAACTCATTTGATGAATAACTAAACCCTAATCGTTTAGGGTTTTTAGGGTATAGGATTTAGGGTTTTAAGGGTTAGAGGTTAGGGTTTAGTTATTTAAAGTTAGGGTTTAGTTTTTATCAAAGAGGTTAGGGTTTAGGTTTTAAACAAAAAGGTTAGGGTTAATTGATTCGTCAAAAAAACTGAACCCTAATCTTAGTGATGAAACACTGAACCCGAATGACATGATCCTTCCTCACAAAAATTCCGGCAGAGGTTCAGCTAGTGAGGGAGCTGTATGGGAGAGCAGCCACAAGTCTATTCTACCATAAACTTGATAAATGCTAAATGATGACTCGAGAGATAAAAAAGGGTATGCAAACTCGATGTTAATTCTTCAAATCATGATTGAGAAGGCTGAATTCCTTCTCTATTTATAGGAGAAGAAGTGTCCTTGAAGTTACAAGCTTATCCCTCAACCCTAGACTACCCCTGAACAATTCAAACTCTACCTTAGCTATCAAAACCCTAGCTTGTGTGGCTGAGATTTAATCTTGCTTTGGAATGAATTTTGAAGGAAATAAGACACCTGATAGACCTTGAATCCTTCTAGGGTTGGATTCTTGGGTGTTGTAGAAGTTTTTACCTCTTTAAAAAGTAATTGGCCGAGAAGGCTTCAAGTAGTGGACTCTCACTTGTGCTAAAATTCTGTAGAGTTGTTGTAACCAACTATAACTTCTTGTTCAACCTCCTAAACTTCTTGGATGATTATAACTCCTCAAATTTGAGTAATTATCATGAAAAACCGGATTTGAGGAGCATTTTTTGAAGGTTTAGGAGTCCTTCATCAACTACATTTCTTCTAGGCAAAATTCAGTAACCTTGTAAGTTGATTCCCACGTGAGAGAGATTGGTGTAGCTAGACCAAAACTCTTACAATCAGCCACCAATGAGTCCCCCGTCTTTAGTACTCCTCCTAGGGTTAAAAATCTGAGTTAGAATCCTTCTAGAAGCAATAAAACTGGACTTCCCTTTGGTGTAGTCTCTCTCCCGAGTTTTGACAACATTTCTCTCCAAAAGAATCTTCTACTTGGGCTGGGCTTCTCCTCTTTATTTAGTCTAGTCTATTACATTTAATTAATTAATTAAGGGCTAAATATTGTGCAAAAATTAATTAATAAGCCATTAAACATAGTCTTGGCAAAAAAAAAAATAGAAATTAAAACAAGACAAGGCCTAACAAGAGGGCATAATTTATTCAAGCCAATAAAACAACCATGGCTAAAATTATTAAATGAATAAACTAGCAAATTGGACCGGATTTAAGAGAGATAAAAACTAAATAAATAAGCTAAAAAATAATAAGTAAAGAAAAGGGTAAAGGTTTGAGAGATGCCCCTAGGATCATAACACCTAACCTTTTCGCTTAAAAAACTGAACCCTACCCTTATTGATCAAATGCTGAACCCCTAACTCATTTGATGAATAACTGAACCCCTAACCATTTAGAGGTTTTAGGGTTTAGGGTTTACGGGTTAGGGTTTAGTGTTTTAAGGGTTAGGGGTTAGGGTTTACTTATTCAGTGGTTTAGGGTTTAGTTTTTCATCAAATGGGGCAGGGTTTAGGTTTTAAACAAAAAGTTAGTTATTGGTTATTAATCGAAAAGGTTTGGGTTCATTGATTCATCAAAAAAACTGATCCAATTCTGTTTTGTTGAAACGTTGAACCCTACCATTTTTGCTAAAAAACTGTACAATAAACTTATTGATGAAATGCTGAACCCCCAACCATTTTGTATTAATCAATGAGAACTAACGTGTTTTATGAATCATGAAAACAATAATTGGAGATTAAAAAAGTATCCTATAACACCTAACAATATAGTTTATGGGTTAATGAAAGCAATAATTCAATTTATAGGTTTATGATGTAGTTGTAAACATAAAACCATAACATTACCACTGTATAAGCATTTATAAAAAAAAAAAAAAAGTCTCTCATAGACCAAAATTGCAAATTAGACTTAATATTGAATAAAATAACGCATCTAACTAATTATTTTTGTCTAAAACTGGGTTAACATAATTTCCATCTACAACTCCATACTTAGCCCTCGCAATATCAACAACCTCCTTTGTAGATCGCAATGAGGCTGTAACTGAATTCTTCGCCCGACCTTTATTTTTTGATTTATTAACACGCTTTTCGGCAATACTTTTATGCGTACATTTCTGACACCTTTCTTGCGTCTTGTCTTTGGATCAATGATCTTTCTATTATCCAAACAATCAACATTTTCATCAACTCCAGCATATACAACTCTTGCCTCAAATACAATTTAATCTTTAGCCATAGTAAAATATTTATCCAAAATACCTCATGCAATTTCACTTCTGTGAGAATAATGAATCAAATCAATGTAATTCCCTGTTGTTGCAGCCCTCCAGAGTGAAGCTGAATTGTTTTCACCGTAATTTATAACATTTGAGCTATCAAATTTGAGATATCTATTCACCCTTGCGGTTTTTCTCCATCTATCCATTATATAAGCATCAGGTATTCTCTGTATTAATATTCAAAAATAATTAAATAAACCCCAATGAATATAAAATTTGTCAAAAATATCCTTACACACAAAAATACCTGAAAATTAGTTACATTAAGAATTCGGAGAGCATGAGAACACAAGATTCCAACTTCACTAAACATTTTACAAGTGCATTCAATCGAATAATCCTCGTCATTGAATTGAACAACATGCCAAAATAGATCATTATCTAGTTTCCATACTTCATACTCATAAACCTCATTTTGTTTTTGCCTCTGTACATAATTGAAAGCCAACATGTTTACAAATTGCATTTCAAACTTCAAATATATCTCATTGGTATATACTTCCTACGCATGTTTCAACATTAATGAATAGGGAATAGTACTGTCAATCCGACACCTATGATCCTCAACTTTCTCGTTATATCTCCATTCACTAACCACATCAACAAATTGAAAATAAAACTCACATAATATTGATGTCTTTGATAACCTACGAGAGACTGAATGATTTTTTGTCTCGCTACGTTGAGATGATAGTATTCCACAAAAGAAATAATCCTTGTTAAAAGTGGGACTCCACTTAAACTGTGTGTTGTACAACTTCAAAAGTCAGTTATTATCATTGAAATGATACTCCTCTATCATACTGTTCAAAATATGAGATAATCCAGCTTTAGTGAACTCAAATCTATATATTAAAGGTAAATGGCATGTTCTATACAGTATATAATAAATTTTCAACTAAATGTAAATCAACAAATAAACATAATAAATTGTAGCTTTTCCAGTGATAGTCAAATTCAACTTCTATAGAAACATTCTTCGTCAGGTTATGAAACAAATTCATGAAACCCTTTTGAGCACGCAAGACTTTAATTTGATTTCTTGAGTTTTCACGGATATGCGTGTTTGATTTCTTATTGTGTCGTTGCTTGTTGAAAGGAAATAATGTACCGGTGCGTCCAGGGTGATGGTGCTCCCGAGATGAGCTCGTAAAGATTATTATACTAAACCCAACCGGTGGACTTATGTCCGGTATAATGATAAGGTCGAGTGGTACTAATCTCGGATAACAATAAGTCAATTAATTTATTTATCAGTAAATTAATAAATTGACGAACACTATATCTTTGACGTGGGGAGATATAAGAATAATTAAAGTGGTATCGGGAAGCAATTTCCTTTTGAGCGGTAGTTCTATAATTAATCCGTTAGTGGTACGGTTAATTATGCATTGGACTAATTGGCAAAGTGGATTAAGTAAATATTTATCCTTGGGTTAATTAATATTTAATTGAAAAAGTGGATTAAGAAATAATCTTTCGGTCGATTAGTATTTAATTGACAAAATGGATCAAATAAATAATCCCTGGGCTAATTGGTATTGACTAGTCTAGTGAGAACAAAGAAAGTCAATTAAAGTCTAACACAAAGCCCCAACTCAAGAGCCCACTAGGTCTCCCTTCAAGCTCCTATAAATACAATAAGTCATGCCTTGAAAACATTAGAAGAAACTTACAAGACAAGTTGTCAGAGAGAGAACTTCATCTTCTTCCTTGAAGATATTTTTCGAAGTCGGTCTTGGATCTCTCTTGAAGACTTGAAGATCAGATTTCTTGGGTTTTTGGTCGGTAGAAATCAGGTTTTTCAGGCGGCTATTCGGTATTCCCTTTTTTCAGCGTGATCCAAAAATCTGGCTAGACCTGTCGTGGCAGTTGCGAAGTTGCAGTAGTTCAGACGGATCTCACTTTTTCTGGTGAGATCTTTGAGTTTTCAGGCGGGTTTCTTTGTGGGTTTTCTTGGTCCTTGATAGATCTACCCGTAGATAATTGCCCACTCGATTTTCGGGTTTGTTTGGAGACATTCAAGGGATTTTTTGTGGAGAAAGCTTCAAAGCTTGGATTTTTCTTATTCGCTAAAGGAAACGCTTCAAAGGTATCATCTTTAATTCTATTTTTACTTAAAGATTTGATTTTTAACGTCTCATTTAATAGATCTAACAAGTATAAGTCTAGATCGACTCATGGGAATTGATTTTAGAGTTTGGGCTCGATCGAAAGTCTTTGATTCTGGAATGCATAGCACGAAAGTGAGATTTTTGATTTGGCCCAGACCGGATCTTAATTCTTTCAATTGGTTTCAGAGCCGAGGTTTTGGCTTTATAGTTGTTTGATTTATTACGCAGTTTTATTGCAGGTGGTTATTATTCCAGGCTATTATGTTTTTACATTCATTTATAAACCCTGGGACTTGTCTGGACTCGTTTTATTTTGAATGTGAATGTGTGTAATAGTAATAACCACAAGCTGGAAGCCATGTAGGATTAGATTAAATCTTGTAGTAGGAATTATTCTCTCAAAATGTCATCTTTTATTTTCCTAGACAAAGCCTTGTATTTAGGAATATATGTAATGACGAAGACATTATCGTGGGTAACTCATATTCGTGGGTTTTGGTTTATTGTAATTTTGGTGATTCCAAAATACATAGAAAATTGAGAAAACCCGGATAAATTAGGAGAAATCTAAATAACGAGTGGGAGCGACGCGACGGGACGTGCCAACAAGGTGATGAATCGAAGCAACAAATTGAGAAGGCCATAATAGTCGGGAAATGTTTCATTACGTATTTATTTCCCACTTAATATGTCCTTATTGTTGCTTGTGTGTTTTTGTTTCTTGTTTTTATGCATGATCGAAAACAAATGGTTTAATGGGTGCAAATAACTAAAGTTAGAAATGACTAAAGTTAAGATGTTGCATGTTAAAACTGTAAAAAAAAAAACCCTTAATTTAAGAATCTAAGTGGGAGCGGGTTGATTTATATCTCCATGGCCTCCATTACGAATTCATATGTGATGTGAATAGACTTGCGCATTGGCATTAGTGCCTTCCTCTATATCGGATGAGTTTTTATTCATAAGATCACTAGATTGAATTTCTAAAGGGATGATTATAGTGCGTTTAATTGGAGAACTACGGCACCCTCTATCTGAGGCACATAAGTATCCTCAGTAACAAACTAAGAAGTCACGTAATGGTATACACTTACTGTACCGTTTGTAGTATCCCTCCCAACAAGGTTATGCTACTTATGTGTGCGGCTAAAATCACTGACTATTAATTTCATTGATCAATAGATCGTTTGGTCAGATAGTGAAATTAATGAACTTTGTTCTTCTCAAATGAATGTGGACTAGCATAGATGTTCACATGATCATGACTTGCATGAATCCTGGTGAACGAGATGTTAGTGGATTTGATTATATTTTTTTGAGGGTATCAATGTTTTACAAAAGATAAAATATTGAAACTTCTCTGTTTATTTATTTTCAGCTTCCGATATGTCGTTCAATTCACTTGCTGTCATACTTAAAGAAAACAAACTGACTAGTCCAAATTACATTGATTGAAAATGCAATTTGGACATTGTCCTTGCCACTGAGGGGTACAAGTTCGTGCTTGCAGAAGTGTGCCCAAAAACGCCCACTGATGACTCCACTCCTGAGTATAGGGAGACATATAAAAGGTGGAAGAAAGCTGATGAGAGGACCAGGTGCTACATTTTGGCTTCTATGTCAAATGTTTTGCAGCACCAGCATCAGCTGATGACCTCAGCTTTTGATATGATGACCAACCTAAAGGAGATGTTTGGTCATCAGGGCAGGGCATCCAGCTAGACAGCTATGAGGAAGCTGATGAACACCAAGATGGTTGAAGACACTTCTGTGAGGGATCACGTGCTTGACATGATGGCAAACATCAATGAAATTGAGGTATTGAGAGGAGAGATTGACTGAGAGTTGTTTGCACCTGGCACACCCCAACATAATGGTGTAGCAGAGAGGAGAAACGGGCTCTTATGGATATGGTGAGATCTATGATGAGTTATAGGGAGTTGCCCAATTCATTTTGGGGATATTCCTTGGAGACAGCGGCTTACATTTTGAAACTTGTACCATCTAAGTCTGTGCCTTCAACCCCTGTGAAATTGTGGACAAGGCGAAAGCCTAGTATCAGAAAATTAGGATGTGGGGTTGCTTAGCACATGTGCTTAAGGCATATACAGGCACGTTAGATGCAAGGTCAGAGGTAATGCTATTTGTAGGATATCCCAGATAAATGAAGGTGGTCTATTTTATAATCCTAAAGATCAGAAGGTGGTGGTTAGCACTAACGCCAGATTTTTAGAAAATGACTATATTTTAGATCACAAGCCCAGTAGCAAGATCATACTAGAAGAGCTTAGGGGACATTCCAGTATTCTTGATGCACCAGTACAAGTAGATGCACAACGGAATAATGCACAAGATGTCATATATGATGAACCTAAACAGGTTACACCTAGTCGTAGTTGGAGGGTTATAAGATATCCCAAAGGTACGTGGGCTTGGAAGAGTCTTCGAATTTTGTCCCTGGTGCTTAAGAACCAAACCCAGTCAACTACAATGAGACTCTCCAAGATAAAGATGCAGATTTTTGGCTAAGAAAAATGATTTTTGAGATAAGTTCGATAGATTCAAATTGAGTCTGGGAGCTGGTAGACCTGCCTGATGGGTTTCGACCTATTGGGTGCAAATGGGTCTACAAGCAAAAGAGAGAATCAGACGGGAATGTTGAAACCTTCAAGGCTAGGCTTGTAACGAAGGGGTATACTCAGAAAGAGGGTATCCATTATGTGTAGACCTTTTCCCCAATAGGTATGCTTAAGTCAATCCGGATTCTCTTGACCATAGCTGCTCTTATTATGAGATTTGGCAGGTGAACATCAAGACAGTTTTCTTTAAGGGAAGTCTTGAGGAGACCATCTTTATGCAGCAACCAGAGGAATTCATTGCAGAAAGCCAAGAGCACAAGGTTCGCATGCTCAAGAAATCCATCTATAGACTTAAGCAAGCATCCAGATCTTAGAACATCCATTTTGATGAGGTAATCTAGTCCTATCGAGTTACTCAGTGTTCGGATGAGCAGTGTATATACCATAAGCGTGATGGAAATATGATGGTGTTTCTTGTACTTTACATAGATATTCTTCTTATTGGCAACAGTAACAATGTATTGTCATACGTAAAGGCATGGTTGTCCAAGCAGTTTGCTATGAAGGATTTGGGAGAGGCTGGACATATCCTTGGGATCAAGATCTTTCGAGATCGTAGGAGACGTTCATTGATACTCTCTCAAGCTTTATACATAGACACGATTCTGGCCCGTTTTAACATTCAAAACTCTAAGAATGGTGCAATACCTTTCAGACATAGAGTGCATCTATCTAAGGAGTAGTCTTAGAAGATAGAAGCCATGAAGGCAGTTCCATATGCAATTGCAGTGGGAAGTCTCATGTTTGTCATTTTGTGTACCATGCCAGATATTTTCTTTGCCATTGGCATGGTTAGCAGATAGCAGAGTAACCCTAGAAAAGCTCATTGGGAGGTTGTCAATTGCATCCTCAAGTATTTGTGCAGGACGAGAGACTATGTTTTGATCTATCGAGCTCAAGAGCTAGTTCTAAAGGGTTACACAAATTCAGATTTCCAATGTGATATGGACAAGAGCAAGTGTACCTCTGGGTTTGTGTTTAATCTGGGAGGTGGAGCCATAGTTTTGCGGAGTGTCAAGCAGAAATGTGTGGCAGACTCCACCATGGAAGCTGAGTATGTTACAATATCAGAGGTAGCGAAAGAAGATGTATGGCTCAAGAACTTCCTAGTGGACTTAGATGTGATTCCTGAGTTACCAATGTCTATCACAGTTTACTGTGATAAAAATGGTGAAGTTGCTAACTCAAGGGAACCACGAGCCCAAAATGCAGTAAACACATAGAGCGCAAGTACTACCTGATACGAGAGATCGTAAATAGGGGAGATGTGGTCGTGGCCAGGATAGCATCAGCAGACAACCTTGTAGATCCATTCACTAAGGCATTGACTCCAAAAGTCTTTGAGACCCATATAGAGGGCATGGGAGTTAGATACTTGAGTGAGCCATGAGAATTTTCTAGTTTTTGTAGATCTATTCACGAAGGCATTGACTTCAAAAGTCTTTGAGACCCACATGGAGGCATGGGAGTTAGATACTTGAGTGAGCCATGAGATTTTTCTACTTAAAAGCATAGCTTTGGGTATTAATGGGAGATTGTTGGTTCTGATAACTGAAAAGCTTTGCTTGTATGAAAAACTATTTTCCAGTTACATATCGATTGTGTTTCAGTATTATAAATTGTCCCTTTATATCATATGTCTAAATGATAAGGTGTTTGGTGTGACACAGTAGATCTTATCATTGGTTAAAGTTATGATATATAAATAATGCTCGTAACTGAGACAGTTTAGACATACTATCGGTTTAGGTTATTGTATGATTCGAAAATTAGTTTGTCTACACTAATTGAATCATATGGATGTGCCCAGAACATATTGAGCAGGACCAATCTAGGATTGAATTAACTTGTACTGATCTTTGTAGTTAATTCGAGCCTTATATTCTAATCTTTTAATCCCTAAACTAGAGCGGGCATGAGGGTTAGACATAGTGTACTTTGATTTGCCAAAGGGTGTGGTCAATTGAGGCCTAGATCTGGATACATCTAGCCACGTCTAGATACGTCTAGCCCCGTCTGGATACGTCTAGCCACATCTAGATACGTCTAACAACATCCAGTAACGTCCAAACTATAAGCCATAACTCACCAAGAAACAATCTTAGGATAGTAAGTCATGGAAAGACTACTCAATAGAATGTAGCTCTGTTTAAAACAATATTCTGGAAGGTATGTAAAACCATTTTATAAGATACAAGTGTAAAAAAAAACCTTGATTTGAGAGGATCAAAATAAGGTAGATTTTGGCCGAATTGGATAAGGAATGATGAAGATATGAAACCTTAAAGTTAAATGACTAGTTCAGGACTTTTCAGAAATGCTGCGATACCACCCCTGCTTCGACAATAGTTTCTGGAAGATTTACTACGCCAAATGAGAATCTGTAAAATTCCATATAATCCTTGTGATAAGAGGTTTACAAAAATCTATTGCTTGATCAAATTGGACAAGGGATGAAGGAGATATGATTTTTCAAAGTTAACAATGACCGCAGAATCTTTGCAAGGGAACAGCAATGGCAGTCTAAATTTAAATAAGTTTTCTGAGCAGTTTATAGGTCCAAATAATGATCTACAAGATGATTAGTAATCCTTGATATATGAGGTCTAAACCAAGATGAGTTTCACTAAAAATGGACTTATATTGAAAGAGATATGATGTTTTGAAATCAGCCCAGCGGTACTGAAAATTCTGAAAATATCAGCTGCAGCAGTCTTGGTTGAAGGATATCTTTCAAAAGATATAAAAAAACAAAGGCTGAATTGGTATTTTGGTCCCTTATAAATGGGGGTGTTGTTGTTTTGGTCCCAAATAAAACTACGATTGCTGTTTTGGTCCCTTATCAATTTTTTATTAGCATTTTCAAACCTAATTTTTTCTTCAAAATGATTTGTACCATGATGTTTTCAATCCATTTTATGACTCTGTTCCTCAAGAATGTTCAACCCATTTAGATCGAATCACAATCCGAAATAACGGGCGAAACCCTATATAGATTGAACATTCTTGAGGAACCGAGTCATAAAATGGATTGAAAACATCATGGTACAAATCATTTTGAAGAAGAAATTAGGTTTGAATAGCGATTAAATGAGTTAATCCGTAATCTTCTAAACTTTTTCGTAAAAAGGGACTAAAAATGCTAATAAAAAATTGATAAGGGACCAAAACAGCAACACCCCCATTTATAAGGGACCAAAATACCAATTCGGCCAAACCAAATTAAAAAATGAAAGATACTGATTAAATCTTGCAGTACAAGGTTTAAAACAAGATAAAGTTTGTATAAATCATATATAAGATGAGGGAGATACAAGG
Organism: Knoxia roxburghii; assembly: GCA_030378225.1. Taxonomy (NCBI): domain Eukaryota; kingdom Viridiplantae; phylum Streptophyta; class Magnoliopsida; order Gentianales; family Rubiaceae; genus Knoxia; species Knoxia roxburghii. Next base: position 32,306,876 of record CM059420.1, on the reverse strand, counting down.
TTCCAAAGCTTCATGCTCAAAATAGAACCTTGCTAATTTTCAGAATAGTTATGTTTTTGCTGCTCTCTTTCAAAATAAATGTCATGAGGCTTTACATCTCCATTTTTGAAACAGAAAGAAACACTTAAAATCTAGAAGCATGAAGATTGAGACCAGCTCATGTTTCAACCAAAACCAATAAAAGTTGGCAACAATCTAAGACTCTAAAGTTAGCTACTTAAATCTCAATTTCCAAAAGCAAATATCAGCAGCAATCTATCTTGTTCCATCATACCTTCAGAATGATTAATAAATCCATTTGACAAACCATTCTAAACCTTGATATGATGGGTACAATAGTGAATTATTGGTACAAATGCAGTGACGTTACCTTAATCAAGACCTTAGAAGTACAAAGAAAGCATCCAACTTCCACCAAAAAACCTGTATAGCTTCAGTCTTGCACACCCATAAGACCAGCCCCTGTTCCAATCTTAACAATTTATTCCTTCATATTCCAATTGAAAAATTAATTGATGGTTATGAAGTGTGGTTACCTCTACCAAGCTTAAGGAACCCACTGGTGCATCGAATAGTTGCAATTCTTAGATCGGGTTTTCCCAATTTGGGCTCTAGAACCCTAAATCACTTTTACGACCCTGCTATCCCCAATTGCACCACTCTTTGCTCCATCCATGTGTATTAAGCAAGCTTTGGTAGAACTGATTGATGGATTGGGTCGAACGTTGAGTGAGACCAAGAAGGTTGTTCCGGTTTCGGACTGCTATGTCGCTATTGTGCCCATGCCATATTGCTGCTAGCTATGTGAATACCAACATGGTGAAGTTAGGCTGGAGAAAAAATGTTAGAGAGAGACAAAGGAGTGTGATAAAATCTGAGGAGGAAGTGTTCAGGAGAGGAGACGAGTGGCAGAGAAGAGTTATGAAGACTGTGGAAACTTTTGGAAAAGCAGGAGCTACTTTCTTCTTTCTTTTATTTGGTTTGACTTTGTTAATTTCCTTTTAATTAATCCACCATTTCATCTCCCCTATTCATTTCCTTTTTAATGAATTTTATTTTTAATAAATTGCTTCTAAGGCCTTATACTTCATAATTTGTAAATTTGATAAATTGCTCTTTTTCATTGATTACGAATCTAAACCTTAATTCCAAAACACCTCAACTCGCATTATATTTGGCTAATTTATTCCATCTAAGATTTTGAAAATCTGGGGTCTCACATCTTCCATATCTCATAAGCTAAATGAGCAGTTATAGCCAAGAGAATCTGAATTAACTTAAGCTATCTACCGGAGAGAAGGTTTCCTCATAATCGATTCCCTCTTTTTGAGTATAACCCTTCGCCACAAGCCTATCTTTAAAGGTCTCAACCTTTCTGTCAGGTCCTCCCTTGCATTTGTAGACCCACTTACATCCAATGGATTTGAACCCATCAAGCAGGTCCACAAGCTCCCAGACTTGATGGTGGTCCATCGACCACATCTTAGATATCATTGCTTTTTGCCAAGATTCTGCATCTTTTTTTTTAGAGAGCCTCATTGTAGTTCACTAGGTCAGGCGCAGGCAAGCCTGGGACTAGGTCTGAAGCCTCTCCCACGCCAATGAATCTGTCGGGCTGTCTCACAATCCTCCTACTACGACGAGGCACCACCTATGTAGACGCATCATCTGTGATATTTTGTGCAGTGTGTGATGTATCTACTTGTGTTGGTGCATCAGGATTATCAGATTGTTTCCTAAGCTCTTCTAGTACTATCTTGCTCTTGGACTTGTCATCTAGAATATAGTCTTCCTCTAGAAACCTGGCATTAGTGCTAACTATCACCTTCTGATCTTTAAGACTATAAAACAGACCACCTTTCGTTCTTCTATGATATCCTACAAACAGCATTGTTTCCATTCTTGCTTCTAACTTAGCCGTATCTGACTTAAGCACATGTGTTGGGTAACCCCAAATTCTGAGATATCTTAGAATGGGCTTACGCCCGTTCCACAACTCTACTGGGGTTGAAGGTACGGTTTTAGATGGTATAAGATTTAGGATGTACAGTGCTATTTCCAAGGCATATCCCCATAACGAACTTGGCAAATCTCTATAGCTCATCATTAATCTAACCATTTCCATGAGAGTTCGGTTCCTTCTTTCTGCTACACCATTCTGCTGTGGTGTGCCAGGTGCAGACAACTGAGACTGAATTCCGACCTCGCTGAGGTATTCTCAAAATTTGTGTGACATGTACTCATCACCACGATCTGATCGCAGTGTCTTGATACTTTTGCCGTGATATTTCTCCACATCTACCCAATACTCTTTGAATTTACTAAAGCATTCGAACTTGTAACGCATTAGGTAAATATATCCGTACCTTGAGTAATCATCCTTAAACGCACGAAATACTCAAACCCACCTCGTGCTTGGACCGACATTGGTCCACACAAGTCAGAATGAATCAACTCTAATACTTCTTTAGATCTATAACCTTTTGCCTTAAAAGGTCTCTTGGTCATCTTACCTTCCAAGCAAGATTCGTAAGTTGAATAACTGTCAATCTCTAATAAACTTAAAGGTCCATCATTGACCAACATTTGAATCATACTAAGGTTTATATGACCTAGCATGAGAGGCCAAAGATAGGTTTGATTCATTTTAGAATGTTCTTTCCTCTTATTAGTGTTAGATGATGCGCCATTATCTCTATGTTTTGCACAACAGAGGAGTTTGATTTAATTATAAACAAATTGTCAGCTAATAAACCAGAACAAATAAGTTTCCCATCTTTTCTAATAACAACAGAATCATCAAAAAAAATAAACTTATAACCATTCTTTAAGAGTTTAGAAACTGAAACAAGGTTCTTTCTAAAACTCAATACATAAAGACAATTAACTAAATCTAGCCTAGAATTTTTGAAAATTAGGCTAACTACTCCCACTGCTTCTACTGACACTCTTATAGTGTCACCCAAGTAGATATCCAGCTCGCTTTCTCTAAGCTTCCGGGTTACTTGGAACCCTTATAAAGAATTATAAACATGGTCAGTGGCGCCTAAATCCACACACCAAGTATCTGTGGGTATTGCCGCTAAACATGTCTCAGTAATTAAGGAATAAACTATCGTACATTTAAGCTTTTGTCAATCTGATATCCAATGTCCCGTCTAATTGCACTTGAAGCACTTGTCTTTCGACTTCTTATTTGCAATAACTGGCTTAGGCACAATTTGCGCCCTTTGAGCTATTCCCTCGAGTTTTCTCTTCTTCTTTCCATCCTCAAGCTTAGAAGAAGATTCTGAAGCTTTGACTATGACTAAAACTCGCTTCTTCTCTTGAAAAAACTTTTAGCCGTCACCAACACTGCTAAGAGCTCAGATAAAGTACACAACGATTGATTCATATTGTAGTTCAACCGAAACTGCTCATAGCTTTGAGGCAAGTTCTGGAGGACAATAACGACTTTGGTTTCACTATCAATTTTCCCTCCCATTACCTCAAACTCGTTGATGTTACTAATCATGTCAATGACATGATCTCTCACAGGAGTGCTTTCAGTCGTCAGGACAATGTCCAAATTACGACTCCAATCGACATAGTTCGGACCAGTTAATTTGATGTCTTTCAATATTGTAGGTAAAAGATTGAATGTCATACTGTAAATTAAATAAACAGACAATGTTTTAGTGTTTAATCTTAGAATTTCAAAAATCATAAGAAATTCTAATAATTATTGACTTCCCTCAAAACAATAATTTAAACCACTAACATCTTATTCACTGGGATTCTCGCAAGCCACGATAGTGTGGATGTTTACGCTAACCCTTATTCGTTTGAGAAGAACCAAGTTCATTAACTACACTATCTGACCAAACGATCTATTGATCAATGTAGCTAATAGTCGGTGCTTTCAGCCGTATAAATAAGCAGCGCAACCTCGATGGGAGGAATATTACAAATCGTACACTAAGTGTGTGTAATTACGTGACTTCTGAGCTTGTTACCTCAGAATAGTGCGTCTCAGATGGAGAGGGTATCGCATTTCTCCTAGTTAAACTTACTCTAGTCATCTTATTCAGAAATTCATAATCTAGCGATCTTGTGGTTGGACTCATACGAATAGAGGAAGGCCTTAATGCCAATGCGCAAGTCCACCTACATCACATATGAACTCGTAATGATGGCTATGGGGATATTAAACCAACCGGCTCTCACTTAGATTTCTAAATTTAGTGTTTTTCCAGTTTTAACATGCAATTAACTAATCCTAAGTTATATGCAATCATAAAACCAGCATACTTTAAAATTATGCATCTAAAATACAGCACAAATATTAAAGCATAAAAATTAAAACTATAAATACGGGAAATAAATACAAAAAATAAATTTCCCGACTATCATGATTTCAATTGCTTCCATCTTCTGCCTTGATCTCGTGTCCCCCCATTCCACTCGATGGAGTGAGTCTTGAAAAATTAAAAAAAAAACAAACTCTAGAGGACAAACAGGCCAAAAACTTGTGACACAAACGGTCCGCGCGCGCAGCACGCACACGGTGCGTCACTCGCGGCCCAGCAGCGTGCAACAGCTGCTACGTGCAGCTACCGCGACCGCAGCTGCACGCTTGCACGGCATTTTGCTACGCCGTGCAGCGGCGGTGCTGCAGGTGCCAGCGGTGGCTCCCGCCGGCGAGCTGTCACATTCAATTCCTCCTTCACTTTTTCTATGCTATTTGGTCTTCTTGCAATTCGTTCTGGGTTTTCCTGGTTTTCTACGAATTAACGATAACCCAAAACTCACGAATTCAAGTTGCCCACCATAACGCCTTCGATTACAAAAAAATTTCTCCTACTACAAGGCTTCTAGGAAAATTAAAATCGAAATTACATAGAAAAAATCCTACTACAGATTTGATCTAATCCTACACGGCTTCCAACACGTGGTTATACTATTACAAGCATTCATAATAAAACCAAACCCGGACATGTCCCGGGGTTTAATTAAAAACCATACAAACGAAACCATAATAGTCGAGATTTCTAAACCACCTGCAAATAAAACCATGTAATAAATCAAACAAGCACAAAACTCAAACCTTACTCTGATACCAACTGAAAGATTATCTGCCCGGGCCCAATCAAAAATTCACTTTCGTACTATGCATTCCAGAATCGAAATCTTTGACCAGGCCTAGACTCTAGCACAATCGCTATTTCAATCCTTGCTTGAAATAACATTGCGCAAGATCTTGGTATGTACTCGTTCGATTTATCACGCAACAATAATTTCTAATTAAAGCGGAAACATAGAAAGTACCTCTTGAAGCGTGTTACTTAGGTGATCGCTTGTATGACTCAAGACTTTGATCGCACGTTGTGTGGGCAATGATCTAGCGAGCAATTGATTAGCAATCTACACAAAAAGACACGCCGGAAAAATTCAGCAGCTCAACGCCGCCTGAATTGAACTGCTTTCGCCGCCGCCAAATTTCTCCTGCCACCGCCGCCTGCGAAATTACACCACCGGCCGTCGCCTACCGGAATTACACCACCGGCCGCCGCCCGGGATAAATAACCGGCCAAAAATTATTCAAAAGGGAAAAAAATGTTTTCTCTCTCTAAACTTTCTCTCTCTAGTTTTCTTGTCTTAAAAACTTAAGAATTGTGTGTTGTAGAATTGCTAATCCATTGTCTATATATATAGAGCTACAAGAGAGACCCCAAATTGCTTTAGAATTGGTCTTCCTAATGGGTTTAGGTAATTAATTAGTTTCCAAATACAATTAGATAACTAATCTAATAGGATAATCCAAATCAAAATAGATTTCTTAATCTCTAGGATTTCCTAATTCTAATTGAAACATAAGACTTAATTAATTAATTAATTAATTAATTCCACTTCGTTAATTATTTAATTAACCCTTAGAAATTATTAATTAAATAATTAATTATACTTATTCAATTAACCCACTACAAACTTAATCGTACCACTAACGGATTAATTTTGGCACTATCATCCTACACCATAATTGCTTCCGGAACAACTAAATTAATTTATTCTTAATCTCCCCACATCAAAGATTTAGTGCTTGTTAATTTATTAATTTACTGATAAATTAATTAATTCAGGTGACCACTTGTACGACTCAAGATTTTGATCTTATGCCATACAACTCTTAGAAATATTTATGATATCTTATCTACGAGTTGTAATAAGATAAAACAAACAAAATGGTCGTACAACTCTTACAAATGCTCATGATCTACACCAGAATTGCTTCCGGAACAACTTAATTAAATTATATTCATAATCTCCCCACATCAAGATATAGTGCTCGTTAATTCATTAATTTACTTATAAATAGATAGGACAATATCTTCCCCACCTCTCAAAGTACTTTTATCTCCTAACAATTTTCCATCTTATTTGGTTTGTAAAAGTGAGATTTTTCAGGGACTTGAAGATAAAGGTGATGGACTTAGATGTGGATCCTGAGTTGCCTAGGTCTATCACAGTACTTCTTTAATTCTGATATTAGTACCACTCGACCATTTTACTATACCAGACATAAGTTCACCAGTTGGGTTTAGTATAATAAACATAACGAGCTCATCTCGGGAGCACAATCACCCCGAACGCACTTGTACATGGTTTCCTTTCGACAAGTAGCAGCACACCAAGTAACTAAACACGAGCACCCAACCCACCGAGACTATTGGCCACAATTGACCTCACTAAGTACACTATATCTAATCCTCATGGTCGCTCAAGTCTAGGGATTAAGAGATAGAATACTAAGAACGAATTGTCTATTAAATCAGTACAAGACAAATCATTCTAAATGGTTAAGTTCAATAAGTCCTGGGCATATCTATATGATTCAATTAGTTTAGACAAACCAATTATCCGAATCACATAATAACCTAAACCGACAGCGTGTCCAAAACTGTCTCGGTTACGAACCTCGTTTATATATTATGTATTTTAACCAATGATGAGATCTACTGTGTCACACCAAACACCTCATCATCTAACTACATAATATAAATGGACTAAACATGCACAACATATAAACTAAAACATCAAATCGATATATTAACCAAAAAAAGTATAATATAAGTATAGCTTATGTATTCAAAAACTAACATCATTTTCGTTTTCAACAGTGCGTCCAAGTAGAGATTTCGTTGAAGGGTCATAGTCATCTAGACCAAGAAGAAGATGAAGAGGAGAATCATCATTTTGAACATCCTTTAGTCCAACATCACGATCTAAATTTTCAACAAATGACTCTATAATTTAGAAATTCCAAATATTATGATAAGGAAGAATGATGAAAATAAAATGAAGATGTTGAATATTGTGAGTTGGAAAACGTATAACAATCACTTAAAACGAACTTCAATCCGTTAATGTACATCATTATTTATTTGTTAATAATTCTTTAACTAAGTTAAATTATTAAAAAGGGTAGACAAAAGGATTTTTCCTAAGACAAATTAACAAATATTAAATGCAGTTTCATACAATTTTTGAAATTATTATTTAATTCTAAAATATTAAATTTTAGGTAATATAATTATCTTTTAATCAATAAATATTAACCATAAATATGAAAGAGTTTATGCAACACACAACAACATCTGGAGAGCGAAAGAATCTTGAAAAAAGTTTTCAAAAAATATTAAATTTATTAAAAATATACCAAAAAAATAAAAAGGGGTATAAAGCTATATATACCTAGGGTACTATATAATTTATAGAATTAATACAATTTGAGACAACAGAGTATACAAAAGTGGTATTTTTCCTTGTGAAAAAAAAAGTTTAATTTTAAAAATTAAAATTTGAATGAAACTCTTGTCATAAGATAGATTACCTACATTTGAAATTAGAACATTAAATACAAAATTAAAATTTTTTAAATTTGAAAGATTAAAAAAATCAAAATTTAAGGATGATTAAAGTAATTAAATTTTTTTTTCTCAAGTTGACCAAATACTTCGAAAATTAAGGTTAGACTCGATGCTTCCATTCTTGATTAACTTAAAAAAAAAAAACCATAACCAATTATGATTTAATTTCTTAAATTTAGAATTTTTTTATGCAAAGGAGACTCGAATTCAAAACCCATTATTTAGAGTCCGTTTACGATGGGGCTATAGGGGTAGGGTGAATTTTACTCCTACTGTAGCGCGGTACAGTAACGCGCTACAGTTGCGCGGCGCTACAGTTGTACGCTGCAGTTTTTTTTTTTTTTACGCACAGCCTTTTTAAAAAAAATACTCTTTTTTTAAAAAAATAATAAGACAGTAGATATCAGATCAATAGACTATAGATATCACATCAAAAATATAAAAGAAATCATACAATAGAATTAAAACATACTTAACAAGGGAGATCACATCAGGATTATATAGACATCAGATCAGAGAATACTAGACATCAGATCAACAGACTATAGATATCAGATCAAGAATATAAAAGAAATCATACAGTAGAACTAAAACATACTTAACAAGGGAGATCACATCAGGATTATATAGACATCAGATCAGCGAATACTTGACATCAGATCAACAGACTATAGATATCAGATCAAGAATAAAAAAGAAATCATACAGTAGAACTAAAACATACTTAACAAGGGAGATCACATCAGGATTATATAGACATCAGATCAGTGAATACTTGGCATCAGATCAACAGACTATAGATATCAGATCAAGAATATAAAAGAAATCATGCAGTATAACTAAAACATACTTAATAAGGGAGATCACATCAGGCTTATATAGACATTAGATCAGCGAATAGTTGACATCAGATCAACAGACTATAGATATCAGATCAAGAATATAAAAGAAATCATACAATAAAACTAAAACATACATAACAAGGGAGATCACATCATGATTGTACAGACATCGGATCAGAGAATACTACACATCAGATCAACAGACTATAGATATCAGATCAAAAATATAAAAGAAATCATACAATAGAACTAAAACATACTTAACAAGGGAGATCACATCAGGATTATATAGACATCAGATCAGAGAATACAAGACATTAGATCACAGACTATAGATATCAGATTAAAAATATAAAAGAAATCATACAGTAGAACTAAAATATACTTAACAAGGTAGATCAAATTATGATTATATAGACATCATATCACAAAATAGTAGACATCAAATCAACAGACTATAGTTATCAGATCAAGAATATAAAAAGAAATCATATCATACAACAAAAACGTCAATAATATTATTATAATATCTAAAATTATTTAATTATAAAACAAATAAAATGATAATTTAAAAATATTTTTTTATAAAATTCAAAAACATTAAAAAAAATACTGAATTGTTTAAAAAAATGAACGGAAAAAAGTCTCAAGGAGGAAGGCAAAAAAATAAAATAAAAAAATAGCCAAAAATAACAAAAGAAAGGAACGCTACTGTAGCGCGCACTGTAGCGTGACACTGTAGCGCGTTACTGTAGCGCGCACTGTAGCGCGTTACTGTAGCGGTAGGAGTAAAATTGCATGATAGTCCTATAGGACCACCATATAAATTACCCATTATTTTAAAAGGGGAGTGCTGGACGACTTCTTCTTCTCACCTTAAATTTAGAATTGAATTAAAATTGTAAGATTAATTCTTATTAATTTATGATTACCTCTAACTTGCAAATGTTCACAACCACCAAAAAGACGTAATTACCCTTGATGCAAGAGTTTTAAAGAATGAAAAACTGATAAGAACTTGAATCGCAATTTCAATTCAAATATGGATTTGATTCACACTCCATGTGCTGAGAAATATTTACCATATGAAAAGAGGAAAAAACGAAATTTTTATCTAAAGAAATGCGTCGTATACAAATTGCAGCGCGTATATCCTGTACACTGTGTACATGTACCTATTACTATATATAGTAATTTTTTGCATGACAACTGTACACTTCCTAAATATAGTAAGTTTTGCCTACGCGCGCACCCTTTTTTTTTTCCGCTCTGAGTGAACAACGTCTTCGCTGAGTCAACAACGTCTCAGAACAACTGCCGCAACGTCCAAAAAACAACTGTCGCAACGTCTACATCCAGGCATGTCTACAACGTCTCCTAACACTAGCACCACGTCCGAAACGACTAGCACCACGTCTAGAAACGTCTACATCCATGAATGTAAATTTAAACTGATTTTTTCACAAATATAACTAGAACCACGTAAAAAACAAATAGCACTACGTCCAGAAACATCCTCATCCATGCGTGTGAATTTAAACTGCCTTTTTTTTACAAAGACAGTCCACCACGTCTCAGAACAACTAGAACCACGTCAAAAACAACTAGCACCACGTCCATAAACGTCTACATCCAGGCATGTCCACAACGTCTTCGCTGAGTTAACAACGTCTCAGAACAACTACCGCAACGTCCAAAAAACAACTGTCGCAACGTTTACATCCAGGCATGTCTACAACATCTCCTAACACTAGCACCACGTCCGAAACAACTACCACCACGTCCAGAAACGTCTACATCCATGAATGTAAATTTAAACTGATTTTTCCATAAATACAACTAGAACCACGTAAAAAACAAATAGCACTACATCCAGAAACATCCTCATCCATGCGTGTGAATTTAAACTGCCTTTTTTTTACAAAGACAGTCCACCACGTCTCAGAACAACTAGAACCATGTCAAAAAAAACTAGCCCACGTCCATAAATGTCTACATCCGGGCATGTCCACAACGTCTTCGCTGAGTTAACAACGTCTCAGAACAACTGCCGCAGCGTCCAAAAAATAACTGTCGCAACGTTTACATCCAGACATGTCTACAACATCTCCTAACACTAGCACCACGTCCGAAACAACTAGCACCACGTCCAGAAATGTCTACATCCATGAATGTAAATTTAAACTGATTTTTTCACAAATACAACTAGAACCACGTAAAAAACAAATAGCACTACGTCCAGAAACATCCTCATCCATGCGTGTGAATTTAAACTGCCTTTTTTTTACAAAGACAGTCCACCACGTCTCAGAACAACTAGAACCACGTCAAAAACAACTAGCACCACGTCCATAAACGTCTACATCCAGGCATGTCCACAACGTCTTCGCTGAGTTAACAACGTCTTAGAACAACTGCCGCAGCGTCCAAAAAACAACTGTCGCAACGTCTACATCCAGGCATGTCTACAACGTCTCCTAACACGAGCACCACGTCCGAAACAACTAGCACCACGTCCAGAAACTTCTACATCCATGAATGTAAATTTAAACTGATTTTTTCACAAATACAACTAGAACCACGAAAAAACAAATAGCACTACATTCAGAAACATCCTCATCCATGCGTGTGAATTTAAACTGCCTTTTTTTTACAAAGACAGTCCACCACGTTTCAGAACAACTAGAACCACGTCAAAAAAAACTAGAACCACGTCCATAAACGTCTACATCCAGGCATGTCCACAACATCTTCGCTGAGTTAACAACGTCTCAGAACAACTGTCGCAACGTCCAAAAAATAACTGTCGCAACGTTTACATCCAGGCATGTCTACAACGTCTCCTAACACTAGCACCACGTCCGAAACAACTAGCACCACATCCAGAAATGTCTACATCCATGAATGTAAATTTAAACTGATTTTTTCACAAATACAACTAGAACCACATAAAAAACAAATAGCACTACGTCCAGAAACATCCTCATCCATGCGTGTGAATTTAAACTGCCTTTTTTTTACAAAGTTAGTCCACCACGTTTCAGAACAACTAGAACCACGTCAAAAACAACTAGCACCACGTCCATAAACGTCTACATCCAGACATGTCCACAACGTCTTCGCTGAGTCAACAACGTCTCAGAACAACTGCAGCAACGTCCAAAAAATAAATGTCACAACGTCTACATCCAGCCATGTCCACAACGTCTAGTAACACTACCGCAACGTTCACCTACATCCAAAAAACAACTGCCGCAACGTCAAAAAAAATCTATAGTCAGGCATGTGAATTTAAGCTAAACTTTCACATAACACCATCCGCAAAGTCTCCTAACACTGCCGCAACGTCCCTGCACGTCCGAAAAACAACTGCCGCAACGTCAACATCCAGGCATGTGGTGAATTTTTCACATAACACCTTCTACAACGTCTCCTGATACTGCCGCAACATCCATGCACGTCCAAAAAATAACTGCCGCAACTTCTACATCCAAGTATGTCAATTTAAGCTGAATTTTTCATATTACACCTTCAACAACGTCTCCTAACACATGAACCACGTCAAAAACAACTAGCACCACGTCCTGAAACGTCTACATCCATCCATGCATGTGAATTTAAGTTGATTTTTTTCACAAAGACAGTCCACCAAGTCTCATAACACTAGAACCACGTCAAAAACAACTTAGCACCACGTCCTGAAACGTCTACATCCATGCATGTGAATTTAAGCTCATTTTTTCACAGATCATAGTCTACCACGTCTCGCTACGTCCGAAAAAACTAGCACCCAGTCCAGATACGTAACAACGTCCCTCGACGTCTGAAAATACAAAGCAGCAACGTCCCGCAACGTCTGAAAATACAAAGCAGCAACGTCCCGCAACGTCTTGTTACGTCCCGCTACGTTCAAAATACAAAGCAGCAACATCCCGTTATGTCCCGCAACGTCCCGCAACGTCTAGTTACATCCCATAACACGTTCTACCAAGTCCAGCAGCGGGAAAGAATCAGAAGCAACACATTTCACATGAAAGTGCCAATACCTCATGGAAACCATTTATATATCATATTTTGGAGCAACAGATCATTATTTGAATAAGAAAACACGAATATAACATCATTAATACATTACCCAACATCAAATCGTGAAAACAAGGTTCCGTAAATCCATCAAATACAGTTCATACTTTATAATGTGGTGATTTTTTAAGAAGAATAAGTTATTTTTGAAGAAGAATAAGAGATTTTTGAAGAAGAATAAGAGATTTTTTAATATGACGAAGTGATTTTTTAAGAAAAAGTGATTTTTTCGTTGTATTTGGTGTTGTTCATAAGAAAAAACAATCGTCGATCTCCGTTAAATCTATGTTTGAATGAAAATTTTGATTAAATGCGGTTTCGAATGGAGTACGGTGAAGAAGAATAACTGATTTTTTAAGAAGAAGAAGTGATTTTTTGAAAAAGAAGGAACTGGATTTTTGAAGAAGAAGAAGAAGAAGAGAAGAGCGTGTATCTCACTCTCTTATAGTGAGAGTGGTGATGTATTACTAGGTACATGTACCTCTAGGTACAGGATATAAATTGCATACAAATTTTCAACCAAAAACCATATGTGAATAGTATTTACAGCTATAATTGTACGCTGCCTCCAGCACAGCTGTAATTGGTAATTCCAGTACACTTTACTCTATTGCCTCTTATTACCATCTAGAAAAATAATAAAAGGCGGTTGACGACGCTGAATGTGAATGAAAAAAAAAAAAAAAAAAAAAAAAAAAAAAGAGGTGTGGCTGATGATGCCAAGTTACGAAATATTTGGTGATGTCAAATATTTTTGAGTATTCATTTGTATAAAGTAGCACCATACAATACAATTGTTGTTCATCCATTTCAGCTATAGACATAGGATAGTTTGTTTTGATAACAAACTGATAATCCCTTTCAAAGTCTAACTATGTGGTGTTACTCTCTCGTCTACTCTGTTCTGTTGTGTAATAATATGAACAAAAAGAATAACAAATAAATCTTGATTCGTCATCCCTACAACATTTCCTTTTCAAGAGCAGCCCTCTTAAGCACGGTTTGCAGCCCTAGCTCTAGAGACAGCCTTTTCATAAAGTTCCTCATATAGGGCAGCTGATGAGTCCCAACTAAAGTCAATCTTCATGACCTTTTCAACAAGTTGTTGCCAGAACTCACTATTGCCTGTATAGTGGGAAAACGCTCGTTCCAACGCCGCGTTGATCCCCTGTGGTGGTAACAAAAGAAAGAATCCAGCAAATGAGACATACATTCCAGCACAATTTGAAGATTTCTTTAAATGTACCAAGTTAGTTGCTAATCCGAAGAAAGTCACCTATGTACATTGGAACACTAATATAGATGAGCCTGGAAACGAAGGAACGCCTGAATGTTATTTGGCTACCAAGAATGGGGTTTCCTATGAGACATTTAGTAACGCCATTTTCACCAGCTAAATGGTCGAGGGGAGATTGCCAAAAACTTGTCAACAAGATCATTGGCAGAATCAAATATTTCATGCAGCACCTGCATACATGGGTAAATTACAGCTACTTAACTCTGTAATAATAACCATGGGCACCTATTGGGCATCATATTCATGTTACCTAAGCGAGTATTTAGGCATGGACTCAAGAAGACAGAAGACAGGGTATGGACTGTTTATGGGTAGTCAAGAACTCAAGAAGATCGCACTCAATGGTTCATTGGGATCGGATATGTCAAAGGAAGGTCAAAGGAGAACTGAATGCCAAGGAAGCAAAAATATGAAATGAGGGAAACATTTTATGGGTTAAAATGGGTATATTTTTTTTTATACAAAAGTGACTCGATCTCAAGACTTATTGTCTTGAGCTGGGAGTACAAAATGGGTATATGTTATATACTTAAAGGAGAAAACCTTGAGGTATTTTGATAAGAAAAGAGTCATTTTTGCACTAGAAGAAGCTCAGGAAGCTGAAAGAAATGTCCAAGATAGGATTTTAGAATGAGAAGTGGCTTGGGTAAAGAGAATGCCAAGTATGCAGTTAATGTTGGCAAGCTCACCGGTTGATATATGTGTGAGAGTTACCACTAGAAAATTTGCAATACGCGGAGCTGTTCATTATTTAATTGCATAGTACGCTTAGTAACATAAAAACAGTCACCATGTATAACATTAGATGAGATCTTTTTGCATGCATAAAGAAAATACCTACAACTATTCTTGATTCTCTTACTTTTCTCCAAATGCAAGATAAAATCAAAAGCACACAAATATACGACACCTCATTGCCCCCAGTTCCAACGGCCCCCCACCAAGCATGGACGGGTAGCATTCCATTCACTTCTCAATAGAAAGAAAAGAGAGTATGGTTTTGTAAGTAGTTAATGCTGATGCATTCATATTTCCCATTCACTGGGAGTGATTATATTTGCCTAGACTTAGTCATCAACTCAATGATCAAACAAAAACCCAGAAAAACAGGAGTCAAAACTTGTGATTTAATGAAGAATAAGCATTTGATCCATCTGTAACTTACAAATTTACCTGTTCATCAGCAGAAAAAAATGTAAATCCATTTCGGAACTCTTCAGGTATGGTGTCATCATCAACATCAAAAACACTGCAAAAGACTCGAAGCATGAGCAATTCTGAGCAGTATAACCTACAACCAAGAATAAGCAACTGCAGAATCATCATATTTACACAACCTGTCATTCAAACCTCCCGTTTTTCTTGCAATTGGAATGGAACCATATCTCATCGCTATCATCTGGATATATTGAATTAATTTTAGTAAGAGAGGACAAACTCATATTTCACTCTGATTCGTCGGTACTATTAAGAGCACAATGAGGTGAATTTCACATTACCTGTGTAAGGCCACAGGGCTCAAAGATAGAAGGGATGATAAACATGTCAGATGCAGCATAAATTAAACGAGCAAGAGACTCATCATACTTCAATAACAGTCGACCATGTTCATGATTCTGAAACTTGTTGGCAATATCTTCAAATTCCCTCTGTAAAAGAACATCAACCACAGTACTTAGGAAACAAATTAATTGAATAACGTCAAACTTCAGAGGAATTTATGAAGAACATCCAAGGGTTGATATTGTAGTCTATCGAGAAAAAATTACAACTCCATTCAATTCAGGTAAAATTATCCACATGTGCTATGGAACAGTTAATGCTAATTGATACAATGTTGTGACTAATCTTGGTGCTTGAGAGGAATGACTATAATGCATAACCAAGAATGTCTCACTCATTCGACCCACACCTTCAATCTTGACACAGAGAGTGGATATATGCAATACCTATTAGGATTTCGGTCAGGGTAGGGATTACAACATAAGAAATCCAGCTCAACAGTACAAACTGTCAACCATTCTTTGCAGACAGGTCTGGGTCAAAGTAAAACTGATAACTGAGAAAAACACCAGGATGTTGCTGCTGTAATCAAAATCCAGGTAGTTAATGCTTTCAGATAGTGAAGGTGGCATTTCCATTGCTCCCGTCAAGTTAATCAGGTCCGACAAACTGCTACAACATGTAATCATGCTTTATGCAGCCAAAGTGTAGGATTATTGTAAGTTTAATCTAAGTCAGTCATTATCGAATGGAATCATGAAGCAGTAAATTTTACAGCTATCCCATGGATAGGGGTGATCATTTCTTGTTATTTTGCATATATAATTTTACTTTCAAAGAGAGAAATCTTGTGTTCTGAATTAGAAGGTAAATGACTCTTTGCCTCTGAGGGAAGACGATGGCTAGTTACAAATTCTATCTTGGTGGGAGATATATTTATTACTATAAAACTCATAAACGAGTTGCCAATGTTTGGAAGATAAGAACCTTAGACAGAAAGAAGACACATGTTTCCGACTAGAGACAGTACTTTGAAGGTAGTAATCCTGTTTGACCACCTTTTTTAACATGCTAAAGGAGAAATATATTGCATTGAACTAAGAATAAGAAAAATGCATCCCTCATCTTGTAACCACTCCCAGAACAGTAGTTTCAAGGTTGTCCAACTTTTCGACTCTCTAATGTTTACAGGCCAAAAGAGAAACAAATTGCACTGAACTAAGAATTAGGAGGTCAAACTTCATCTAGTAATCACTTCTAGGATGCACCGGCATGGAAGATAAATCTAGAAATAGGCATTGAAAACTCGAAAGGCTAAATTGGAAATTGAAAATGGGTATTGGAAACAAGGGAAAAAATTCAAATCATGATTCCAGTATGGAAACAAACAAGCCCCAAGATTAGTTCAATCTGAATTCTCATGTATAGTACGGTTTTCATGTCTTCAAATTTCAGATTTTTATTCTTCTTTCCAATTCAAATTAACCAGTTACGTTCATAGCCAAAATATAACCTGTTCAAGGTAGGTTTCTGCAAAAAAAATGAAAATTGTAAAACTAGGATAAGACTTAAATTGACTTTCATAAAATCGAGAAAAACAGAATAATCCTGCACTGAAGAATCAACTAACTAATTGAGCCGACCTGAATATGTGGCACCGGACTTGATCCAAGGAGAACAAACTGGCCTCCTAGTTCAAGTGTTCGGTAAAGTGCTTGCCTTATAAGATGAACACCTTTTTGGGGAACCAATCTTGTTATGCAGGCAACCTACACAATAAAAGGTGCTAAGCCCGAAATTACCAAAGACTGAAATTCAAGATAGTGAAAAAACAAGAAGATTTCACATATCATGCTCATAGAAATCGAGTTGTATCATCGAACAAGACAAAATTCAAGACATGAAAAAAAAAGATAACCAGCCAGTCATGATACTCTTCCTGTGGCTCACTTTATAAAGATTGAAGTGAATATGAACGTCTTTTTGAATTTTAACACAACTTTACAGTAAGAGAAATACTTGTCCAGTATTGATCTTTTCAAGTACAATAATTCTCACCAGCAGGTAGTGTTTTTACTTTTTTGTTTCCCTTTTTTTTTTTTTTTTTTTTTTTTGGGTGCTTATTCCCTTTTTGTCTTTTTGGGTTTTGTTTTTCATTATCAGGACAAAGAAAATTAGAGGCTTCCAGAACATAAATATTCTTGGAAATCAATGGCATAACTTAAAATCAAAGGGTTTAAAAACCTAATAAACATTTCTCCCGAAAACCAATTTTTTCCAAGTAATATGCAGAATTGCTGATATGATACCTTTCCAGGGAAAGGCAATGCAAGATTATCTGATCAACAGGTCAAAAAGCAAATAAAAGTTCTTACTTAGTCTGATGTTAATTGCTGGAATAACTATTTATACGTTTAGATGAAAAAACCAATCTTAACTGAATTGTATAAAACAGAACCACATCGACATCACCCAACACATATCATGATTGAGACAAAATGAATAGCAGTTCTCATTACCTGGGGTAATTTATGACCCATTTATGCACTTCAACCAAATTGCATTCATGATTTATATCATTTTCAGGCTTAGAAACATGCATTCTGAATGCAATTTGAATCAAAGCTGTCATATGCTATTCTGGAATGTCAAAATAATCAACTGCCAGCTTCCGTAAGAAAACGATAAATACAGGAAAACTATAAAGCTCATTGTTTTACATTAACTCAAGACCCATTTGTAAAATTACTTTTGTGATTCATACATCATTTTCCAGGATGACATGCCTAACTCTACATGTACTATCAGCAAAAAAACTCCCTTTTTTCCAGTGTGTGTGTGTGTGTGTGTTAGCATAGCAAACCTGATTATGTACTACCAACCAAGTAATGCAGGAAAGTTATAAAATTAATGTAATAATCAAGGACCTGCAAAAGTGTAGATAAATTATCTATGCATATCATGTTCAAATTATGCTATACAAGCAGAAAAAAATTCTACTATCTATGTCATCATGCTTGGAAGTAAAAATAGGAGTAGCAAAACTGGGCCATATGAAATGCATTCATGACAGGAAATTGCCTCCTTGTGCACAAGCTAAAAATTTTGACATTACTCCTATTATACATGCAGTAATAAACAAACGCGATCTGTAGAAAAATTTACACTACCAGAGGCAGCCTGACATCAGAAAAAGCAAGACCTAGCTTTCTTCGTAAAGCTTCTTTATTTTGTACTTTTCCCTCCGTATCAAAGGCACTATACTGCACTTTTAGAAAAGTATCAGTTGCTGGATTCCATGCATCAACATCAATTCCATTGAGTATTCCAACAAACTTTCTCGCATAAGTATTAAGAGTAGAATGAAGGCCTCGTCCTCCCTGGTCAGAACAATCAAATATATCATCAAAGATATTAGGAATTATAATAACAGTCCTGATAAGTTGTACATGAAAATAGACTTTGTACTAGAACTGTGAAGAATCAGCACGCATGCCAGGGTTACGATCATATATCTCATGGGTCTGAAAAAAAAAGCAACTGCAGAAAAATAATAAATGACAAACAAACTCTCCAGACACTCAAGCTATCCAAGGCTGTGTTCAGCAAGAGTTCCTTTTTCTTGAATTAACAGCCTTATACATGCTCCAAAAGGTACAAAACATATTTGTGATTCTCTGCAAAGATAAAATGATGTAAAAGCATCTCTACAATGCATTTCCAGAGTTGCCAATGAAAAGGCTCAAATCCCATGTTCTAACCTTCTTTTAGCCCTACTCAAAATCCGTAATCCAAAAGAAAGAGCCATGTTATGCGAAACAGTCAGAGAAGCAAATGGCACTATCACTTACAACCATAGAATGAAACAAGAACTTTAGACAACACACCCCTAAGATTTTGAGAACCAAAATTCCAATTGGTAAAAGAAAGCATCAAGATAAACATTACGTTCTAGATATGCAGACACCCAAAATAGATATGCTTCTAATTCATATACTGTATAGTTCAAGCTCAACACAAAAAGGACATCACATGAAAGGAAGAAAAATACATGGAAGAGATTAAAGGATTTACTTGTGTAATTTATAGGAATATTGATACAGTTTTTTGAAGAATGAGGATGATAGAGTAGCTAGCGAATCAAACTAGGAACAACAAAGATGTGAATATGGCAGACAAAAGTTCAGGAACACAGAACAGAAAATTTGAAGAATCAGAACACTTTAATGACAGTTCAAGGCATGTGGTCACTTTGAACTTTGTGTGGTTGGAATTACTGGTTGGGGTTGGAACTTTTTGAACTTTGTGTGCATTTAAACTCTTTGCAACAAAAATTTCATCTTGTAATATTTTCTCTCACAAAGAGATAGTGTACTGATATCACAGTATGAGGATGTTGGGTGATCTATCAGTGGATGAAAGTCTTTCATTGGTTGTGTGATCCAAGTACTTTCTTAAGCTGCTACTGCTTGATATTCAGCTCAGTAGTTGAACATGATCTAGAAGGTTTCCCTTCACCCAGAAATTGCTTCCTAACCTAGAATGAATGCATAGCTTCTTATAGAACGTCTCACGCAAATTTTCAAAAAAATCCTAACACTGCAAAATTTGCATAATTTAATCCATTTTATTAGCATATCCAGTGCAGATCCCATAGTTTTGTGATTACTTGGAATATTTAATGTTATTGTAGTCTAACAAGAATTGTTCTTGAGTTAAGGTAGATCCACAAAATAGTTGGCAGAAAGAAAACTACAGCTAGACCTAGATCCATAATCAGCTTCTTACCTAGAACTTCTTACTTCTATTTGTCACTCTTTACCTAAAACAGATTGTTGAAGAAATAGCTAATAGTTTTAAAGACATTAAGTTGCTTGATGCAATTGTTAAAGCAGCTACTAGCTGAAATTGATAAACCAGTTCCTACTCCTGTAAAACAAATACGAGAACACAAGGCAATTCCACCAATTGCTTCAAATTCAGTTCTTCATGAACGAACTAAACATATTGAAATGACCTGTCACATCATTTGCGAAAACCTGCTAAGAAGATTCTTACCTCATTTGGTGGGTCAAATGATCAGTTAGCAAAGACATCGTCACAAAGTCAACATGAGGCCTTCGGGTTGATTGCATTTGTAAAACGTTGGACTTGTACAATATTAATACTCACAAACTTGAGGGGGTGTATTAGAAATAAATATGAAAATAGTGTCTATAAAGGTAAAACAGAGAAATAAACATAGACATATACTGGCAAACTTTATACATTTTTGGATATGCGATTGTTCTCCCATTGAAACCCAATTAATATTTGATGGTAAACAATCTTTAAATGGAATCCACAAAAGCCCAGCAAAAGGTAGAAATGAAAAGAAATCAAAGAGAAACGCAACATGCATTCTTCAAAACATCACAGAACAAAGCAGCCATAAAGCTATTGGAATGGGGCAAAAGTGGCCATACCTCGGCAGTCCGCACCTCTTGGGCATAGGTTGGTGAAACAGTCGTCACAATGTTGGAGAACACAATTGCTCCCTGACAAAAAAATGGACTTTCAGTAATCTTGGTACAGAGATACAATATTCACATAAATTATACTAAGGGGAACAAAGGGAAGAAACAAGCAATTAATCTATAGTAGCCACGCTTTTCCCAATGAATAAATAAGAAAACCAGCTCTAGCTGCGTATAAATTTTCTACCTTGATGGGATTGACCCTGTCATGTGAAGTGTTGTCCTGCATCCGATCTGGCTTATTCAGATGGTGAACATCAAGCCCACATGATCCCAATTCCCAAGCTGCTGCAGTTCCTTGGTACTCAAAATTGTGGCATGTAAAACATATCCGAGCTGAATTCAGACCTTTCGGTGCATAAAGATCCCAATAAAGAGGAGCCTTCAATCAGCACAAAAACCTTTTTAGCTAAACGGAATTATCAGGAGTAGATAATCAAGAGTTAGATAACTATACTTAAATCTGCCATACAACAAAAGATGTCTGCCAATCATGGCAATGGATTATATCCGGTTTTTTTCCAGCTTGAAGGAGTAACTCAAGAGCAGCCCTACTAAAAAATGAGAATCTCTTGAAATCATCATGTTCCCCATAGAATTGTCCCCTCCAAAAGAAATTTCCTGGATGATGGGGCTCAATAAAGTACACAGGAAGACCTGAGAATGTAAATCAGTCAAACTCCAAAGTTTTAATCAAGGACAACAAAAATCATTCACACTGGCTTAATTGAACATTCTTAACCTTCCACAGTTCCAGTCCATATCTTGTTCTCAAATAACTTGCCATCAAAGAATGACTCAACTGCCACATCTAACACCTGTACAGAATAAGGCATGAGAACATAGATGAGTTAGACACAATATCTCACACTAATCCTGACACACAAGTTCAACTGAAATCAAGATTTTGTTTCAACAATGACATTACCCGTAAATCATGAATAAGCTCATACTGCATACAATCATATTTAGGAAGTATGATTTCCACAAGGTGCCCTCTCTTTTGTAATGCTTTACCAAGACCAGTCACCACATCACCCAGACCACCAACCTTAAGGATGCACAAGGAGAATTGACTTCGTAAATTTGGTAAACATCAGTGTACTTTTGTTGCATAGAGTAAGCTGCAGTAATATCAGCTCGAAATTCCTAATAAAATGAATACCTCACACGCTAATAGAACACAAATCACTCTCAATATTTTATTATGCCATGTTAATATCTAAACATCAAGCTCTTAAAGCGAAACAAATTTTTGAAAACAAGATGCTGTCTAGAAGCCACATGCATAATCATAAACCAATCTTAGAGGGAAACCATATCTTAATAGCTTTGAACAAATAAACCCTCCATATATGCCCTTCTCCATGAATGCAGCACTTTGCAGATAGAAACACAAAGAATAGAAGATTATTTATGGGCTATAGCAACAAAAGAGAAGATTCTTAATAGAACAAACTGGTAATAAGCTTCAAAGATGGCAGGAACGTAACTTGCATACTAAGCTACAAGACAAAAAAGTTTCAAATATACAAGATAATTTATAATTCATGTCCAAGGACACACCACGACCAAAATCAACCGTAATCCATATATGTGCATCTAATTTTTAGGCACATCAAATCTATGAATTCCAGAAAGAATCCCATTTTGCCTTTTTCCATGTTAACGTTTGAATAACTGAATACATGAACGCACTAACAATTATGTCCCCATACTTCCAACTTTAAAAGGAAGAATAATCATTATTCCAAGGTAACTAATAATTGAGAAACTTTTAGAAAAACAATGAATCGAGATTGCAATAACTAGCTAACCCAATAAATTAACTTATTTTCCAACTTCCTGAACCAGACAAGTATAGGAATATGAAGCAGAAATTCCCATTACTAGGTTTCCGAAAAACATATGTACATCCAAGGCTGTCAGAATGTTCTAAAAGGCACCCCATTGAGGTCAACACTCGTGGGGGTAATGATGTCACACCTAAACCATGCAACGGAGAGCCCAACTGTGGTAACAGCTGTTCCTGGCCTATTGATGACCAGTTACAATTCACTTTATCATATATCCTTTTCATGTTTAGTTTTCCTCATTGCATTTTTACTTCTCTTCTCTGTTACTTTTTCAGCTCCTTCATTAATTTGCATTTACACAGACAGTGCTCCTAAGAAAGTCATAATAAGCAGCACCACAAACAAACTCTTTAAAAGTAACAAATAACAGGGTTTCATTTCAACCGATGAAAAGGAGGTCTAACTTAAATTCGATTTTTATTTTATATCGCTTTAGTGCAGAACTATAACAGAAAAAAACAAAGTTCAACACTTCGTATGCGCATATCCGTTGAAGTTTAGTCAGAGCGGAACTCCTACTCTGATATTTGTCCACCAGAATCTCACTGACTTACATGTTCATTTTCAGTTTCCAAATTACTAAAAACCATGAGACGTGGACAAAGGAAAAACAGGAGAAGGTCCAGCACAAACAAAAACGGATCACTATCAGATGAAATGCTTCATGTCATTTATGAAGAATCATCAAAAAAAGCAACCAAAACATAACAAAAATGCTAAGTGAGAATTTAAAAATACCTTTGCCACTGGTGCCATCTCAGCTGCAATGTGAATCACATGTAACTCTGAACTAAACATAGATGAACACAGAATGTTAGAGGCCTAAATGCACGTGTCAGTTAATGAAATCCTCAGCAACCAAAAGATTTGTACCGTTGAGGGGAAGACAATAGTCTGAGAAGTGCAGAGATTATTTCACCTTCCTTCTTCTCCTTGCATGATAAATACGCATCACAAACACGTCCATCTCGCTTCCAGACCATTTCTCTCAACAACTTGGCATCATCCATCAAAATCTTCTTTTCAAGTAACCATGCATCTATCATGAGCAATAGCTGACTCCAAAATTCCCAAGGCATATCGTTCATAGGTTTATCCTCAGCTCTCTTCTTGCTTTCTTCCTTCAGATTATCAAGGGTGTCCTGAAATTCCTTTACAGAATCTTGATACAACTGAACATAACCATGTATTTCTTCATCAGACTTTTGAAGCCGCTCTTCCAATATTTTCAACTTTTGTTGCATTAAATCATTATAATGCTGCAATTTTTCGGATGACAGTTTGTAAACAGTTGCCTCTTCAAGAGATTGTTCGAGCTTGTCAACCTTTTTTCTAAGTTCTTGGTTTTCTTGTAGTACAAAAATAGCCTGATCTGCCTGCTTGGTTGCCTTATCAAGTAACTTTTGTAAATCTTCTACCTTTTCGTCTAAACTTTTGCACTCCGACTTTAAGGTAGATAGCTTTGCAACATCATCTTCCGAAGCAGCAAGTTTAGCCTGCAATTCAATCATAGAAGACTCCAAAACCAATCGTTCTTTCTCAAGCATTTGGACACGTTCCTCTGTTCCTTTAATGCTACTAAGCTCTATTTTCAAGTCATTCAAATCATTTTTGAGAGACAAGTTCTCCATTTTCAATACATCAAATTCCTCACTGAGCGAATTGACTTCTGTAATTTGAGAAAAGGATGTCATGGACTCCTCCTCCAGCACATTCTTCTCATTGATTCCTCTATTAGATAGCTCCCTTTGCAGTTTTTCCAACTGATCTTCCAGAAGTTCCACATGTACCTTTTGTTGGGCAGCAACTCTAAGACGTGCATCAGTTTCTGCCAGTTTCATCTCCAAACCATTGATCTCCCCCTGCAAAGCCTCCTTCTCGCCAACAATTCTTTCAAGATCTTCAAAGGCTCGCATTCGAGCTTGGTTGAGCAGATGTACATCTGCAACACACAAAAAATAGTATTGGTAAAAACATCCACAAAAGTAATCTAAACAATGAAACTAGTAATGCACATCAAAATATCATATAACAAAAAGAAAATATTACTGTTTTGGGCATTTCTAATCATCCCGATCAAATCTTCAAGACGTACGCTTGAAAGTTGGTTCTCAGCATCTGCAATAATTGACTGTTTTCAACAGAACATAACTTGATTATGTTCTCAAGGATTTCTATTATCCTCTATGTGAAAAAGAAAAAAGCAAGCTATCAAAAAAGAAATGCTATGCAAGAACCAACAGATTATTGAAGTACCATCATATCTACAAGGATTTGGTAAAAGAGGTAAGAGTGGTATCAAAATAAGACAGCAACATTTCATGGCGGATGAAAATGTTAGAACACTATTAATGTTCTATTTTGCTGCATATAAAAAGTTTGAACATCACAAAAATAAATTATTAGATCCTTCCCGTTCATATTAAGAGGGACAATTTACAGATTCGTAAGAAAAGAAACCAATTTAAAAATCGCCTAATATTTCGGGCAACTGTAACATTTATCAGACTTTTATACATAAATACTATTCAAAAAGTGCACAGCAATGAAGTTTCTCAAATCATAGTAAACATGCATAAATATCAAGCAGCGCTAAGCCTCCAGCAATTAGTACCATGCATGATACATCTCCATTTTCCATATAGGTTATAAATCTCAGTTACAATGAACCTGAGACAGCAATCAAACAAGAAATTCATGTTCAGAGGTTACACACCATAACCGTGTAAACTAGGTCCCATGCTGTTGAAAAGACTTAAATTAACATATGAATATCAAAGGGACATGTACCGGATACTTATTCTCCCCAAGTAAAGTCAAGCTATTGTTTTCTTTTGCTTGCTCAGCTTCTGTAATAGAATCAACAACATTAGTAGAATCATCCAAACTTATGATGGTATTCTTAGAAAATATTTCTCTTTGCTCAGATTCTGCTGATGCATCAACAGCATCGTTCATGTTTGCAATTCTATTGTTCAAAGATTTCTCTCTTTGCTCAGACTTTACTATCTTAGCAACACCATCTGCAGTATTTTTCAAGCTTCTCTTGCTATTGCTGGAAAAGTTTTCTGTGACAGAATCTTCATCACCATTTGCAGGAAAATTAGCTCTTGTAGGACGATATATTTTCTTCGTTTGGTATCTCTTATTTTGAGAACTGTCCATATCAGATGAAAATATTGACAAAATTAAAAAGAGAAAAATATGTAAGGATAGAAAATATATACTAGTTTACCAGAAAATTGAAGATACTTTAAAGAAACTACACAATTTGTCGTAAAAGAAAAGATAGATGAAATATTTAAGAAATGGTTTCAAGAACTGAATATCAAAATAGAATAGTGAGGAAGGTTTGCCCGGCCTCTTAAAAACTACATGAGCTTAAAATTTTTAATTTTTTTAGCCACGCAATCTTCATATTTCTCTGGTAAAAAGCAAAGGCCAAAAGGCTGTTTAAGGTACCACAGCCACCTTCCACCCATTACAAACATCATTACAAATATGAGTATTTGGGCAATGTTTATGCAACAAAATTTTATCCTAGACAGAATGCTGGCCAAAGAGAACGGATATTTTACACTCATCCAAAGAGGATCTCAAATTGATTTATGATTCTGGGATAAAGATGTTGTGACATTCCATTCCATAGGGAGTGAAACAAGTTGGCTAGACATGTAACCATTGCTAGACATCTAAGGTCAGCCTTAGAGAAGGTCCAAAGACAAGTTCGAGTGAAAAGTCGCACCACAGGACCATATCTCAGTTCTCATTATTGAACCAGATATCAAGGCCTGTTTAGCTAGCCTTTCCTTTTTAGTTGGCGTTTTAGTATTGTGTTTTATGTTTTGGCTCAGTTTCCAATGGATCTTTTTACAATAGCAAGGCACTTTTCTCCATTTTCAAAGCAAAAAACCTATTCAAACCATAGTCCAAAACACCGACCCCAGCCCGCGGTCCATTCCTATCCTTTACAATAAACACACTATCAATCATTCCAATATTATCACCATCAGAAAACCAAGATTACTGGAACACAAAATTAACACCTCAAATAACAATTTCTAAAGGTACTACAGACAAGCTGTCAAAAATTGGTCTCTTCTTCTGTTGCCAGTTAACAGCTTTCTTATCCTAAAATGCAATTTCCAGATTTTTCAAATAAAAATTAAGGCTACATTTTTATGAAGTTAAATCCACAAAAACTAACATATTGTTACCGGTTGAAAAGGAGAATCTGAGAAGAACATATATTTTAAAGGGGCCGCAATCATACTGATCACACATATGGTTGCACAGCAAATGTCTACCCTTATAAGAAAGGTATTTAAGCGAACGCTCATTCTTGCATATAGTTGCACCGTGTACGTCAATGTCACAATGACACCGCAAACTGACCACTGCATTCAATTTCAAGCAGTTGATATGCGCACTTCAAACCTCCAACGAAATCATTGCTTCATCACAGAAACAAATACTCAAGAAATTCTAGTACCATGAGCCAGCCTAAACTTAAAAATAGATATTAAAAATCTCCAAAAGATTCAAAGAATTGTAGAGAAACTTAAGCACAAAACCCAAAGAGCAGGGAAAAAAAAAACAAAAAAACAACCCATGTCAGTTTTTATCTCGAAATAGATTAAGCTCGTTCTGGGCACCCAATAATTCCCAAGAAATTAACCTGGCATCAACATTTATGCTACAAAGAGGTACCTTCGATTACGGTGGCGCATTTTGCAAGAAGCGGGGAGACAACGATGTGCAAGAGAAGGATAGAATCGTATACTCCCAAGTTTACAGTCAGGTCCTTCTCCTCCATAACACCATCCTTGGCTCAGAAAACGCGTAGTTAACCTCGCTTCCATTGATTCACTCAAGGCCAAGGCATTTGATTTCCTCAATTTAGTCTATCAGAGTATCAGTGGTGGACAAGAGCAGAACCAAAAGATACAAGTGGGAGAGAACAAACGGTTACTTAGGACCAACGAAACTAGCAGCGTGCAATCAGAATTCAAAAAATACGAAATCCTCTATATCAGCATCTCCTCCTCCACGGAGCCTCGGACATCAGACATGCCACCATATTAGGAGGAATGGTTTATTTTGATCTTCGGGGGAAAAGCAATTGTTAATTAAAAGTACTTTGCCCCCTTATCTGGCAATGTGTGTGACAATTGCCTCTCAAATTTTTTTTTTTTTTTTTTTTTTTTTTTGCCTCTCTGTTTTAAAAGTATAGGTTTTTGTCTTCTTGTATTTATAACTCAAATTCGATTTAAATAGACATAATTGAAAAATATATATTTTTTAAATCAAAATATCTTTTAATAAATATAATCATTTTTGTGAATTTTGTAAGAATTGAAATGAAGAAACAAAACCCTAGAAATGGAGGTTGAGAGAGAACATGAGAAAAATTTTGTGAAAGATTTTCCCTTGTATTGATTGATTGAAACTGTGCAGGCGACGAAGACTATATACCAACTTGGAGGGTAATAACCGCTCCCTTTGTCTGCTTAATTTACAAGCTGTCAAGCCACCTCAGCACAAAATAAAATCATACTAATCTACCATCTGTTCTGCCACATCATCTCCTATCCTGTGGTCTAGAACTCTCACAAAGAAAGCAGCATCTTTGGGTCTTGAAACTAAAAGACTTCTGCTGCAATTTCTGTTGTTGCATTGCTTCAATTAAGTAGTACTAAAATTGCTTAGACTGCTTTCTCTTTTATACTTCAACAGCCCCCCCTCAAGTTCAGCTTCCAAAAGCTACAACTTAGACAACAAGAAAGAGAAAGCAGAAACAAAAAGCGCCATGGTGAAAGGTCTGCTACTTGATCAGCAGAAGAAACATGCCTCAAAGAAATCAGGCCTGCTTTGTAAGCCTCATGAACCACATGACAGTCAATGTCGATGTGCTTGGTTCGTTCATGAAAAATAGGGTTCTCAGCAATGTACACAGCTGCCTGATTATCACACCAAAATTGCACTGGCAAAGAAACAAGAATATGAAGATCAGCAAGAAGATAAGTAATCCATTTGAGCTCCTTAATTGTAGAAGCCATGGACCTGTACTCTGCCTCTGCTGAAGAACATGAGATGGTTGTTTGCTTCTTTGATTTCCAAGAAACAAGAGCTTGACCAAGGAAAATACAGTAACCAGTGATGGAGCGTATTGTATTTTTGCATGCTCCTCAATCTGCATCACTATAAGCGCACAGCTCCAAGGAAGTTTGAGCTGGGAAGAAGATGCCTTTGCTAGAACTTGTTGGAGTTGAATACATAAGCTATGCTTGTATTGTACATTTTCCCAGTTAATATATCGATTTATGTTTTTGTTATATTTTGTTGTGCATGATATGTCCATTTATATTATGTAAGTAGATTATGAGGTGTCTTGTGTGACACAGTAGATCTCATCATTGGTTGAAAGACATAATATATAAATGAGGTTCGTAGCCGAGACAGCTTTAGACAAACTATCGGTTTAGGTTATTACGTGATTCAGATAATTGGTTTGTCTAAACTAATTGAATCATATAAATATGCCCGGGGCGTATTGAACTTGACCATTAGGAATGATTTGCCTTGTACTGATTTAATAGACAAATCGTTCTTGGTATTCTATCTCTTAATCCCTAGACTCGAGCGGGCAAGAGGATTAGACATAGTGTACTTTGATCTGCCAATGGGTGGTCAATTGTGGCCAATAATCTCGGTAGGTTGGGTACGCGTGTTTAGTTGCTTGGTGTACTGTTGTTTGTCGAAAGGAAACCATGTACCGGTGTGTCCGGGGTGATGGTGCTCCCGAGATGAGCTTGTAAAGTTTATTATACTAAACCTGGCAGGTGGATTTATGTTCGGTATAGTAAAAAGGTCGAGTGGTACTAGTCTCGGAATTAAAGAGGTTAATTAATTAATTTTTAGTAAATTAATATATTAACGAGCACTATATCTTTGATGTGGGGAGATTAAAAATAAATTAATTAATTTGTTCCAGAAGCATTTCTGGTGTAGGATGGTAGTGCCATAATTAATCCGTTAGTGGTACGATTAATTATGTATTGGGTTATTGACAAAGGTAGATTTAATTAATTAAGTAATTAATTAATCCTTGTGTCAGTTGGTTGTGAATCATACCAGGAACTGGTTTGGGATAAGTGAATCCCTGTATCAGTTAGTTGTGAATCATACCAGGAACTGGATTGAGATAAGTGAATCCCTGTATCAGTTGGATGTGTATCAGTCCAGGAACAGGATTGAAGGAAACAGAAACCCAATAGGAAGGCCAATCCTAAACCAACTTGGGATCTCTCTTGTAACTCTATATATAGACAAGGGATTAGCTATTCAAGACACACAATTCAATATACAATTCATAAGTTTTCAAGACAAGAAAACTAGAGAGATAAAATCCTAGAGAAAGAAATAAATTTCTCTCATTTCTCTCTCAAAGTCGGATTTAAAGAGCAAATTTGGCTGGGTTTTATCCATCTATTGGCCAAAATTTAGGCCTGTTTATACCAGCTGCGTGTGTAGCTTTCTCTCTCTCCGGGCGGTGCGTTTACAGTACGTGCCAGGTGCGGTGGTGCTGGAATTTTCTGGCAGGTGGATTGTGGTGATTAGCTGATCAAATTGGTTTCTAGATCGTTTCCCACACAACGTGAAATCAAAGTCTTGAGGCATACAAGAGAATCACCTGAGTGCACGCTTCAAAGGTATTTTCTAAAGTTCCACTTTTAATTAGAAATTTTTGTTGCGTGGTGAATCGAATAAGTGCAAACCCAGATCCTGCGCAATGTTATTTCAAAAGGGTTGGAATAGCATTGTGCTAGCGTCTAGGCCTGGCCAGAGATTTCGATTCTGGAATGCATAGCACGAAAGTGAGTTTCTGGCTAGGTCCGGGCAGATAATCTTTCAGAACTTCCAACTAAGTACCGCAGAAGATGCATCGCAGCTGTCCAGTGTGATTAATGAGGAGCGTTAACAAATTCTAACTTTTTACACTTGGGTTTTGGCGGTTCTGGTTAGCTTAATTAATTAGTTTAGTAGTTATTTTTTTTGGGCTGGATCTGGTGCTTAGTTTTGTATATAAATAAAGACAGTTACTGTACATATCTGATCAATGAAGAAAAGTTACACAAAAAAATTCTCTCTCTATATTCTTCACTCACAAGCCCTAATTTTCGGTGTTTACATAGTATCAGAGCGACCGGTTCTGAGATTAATATTTGATTTCTGTTTTTCTTATTTGATGATTACGGTTGGTCTCGTGGAGGATTTGCCGGAGGAACAACTTGTTTTTGGTGATTTGATTCCAGGAGCTCGAAGGATGACTGCTGAAGAGATGGAGGAACAACTTCAACTCCATGGTTCTTATCATCCTGGAATGCAGCTCGTGTCGCAGCCACTGACCGACTGCAATTACTTGATTTGGCGCACTGCTATGTTGGTACCCTTAGAGGCAAAAAGTAAGACCAAATTCATTGACGGTTCCTGCAATATGCCTAGCTCAGATTCTCCTCATTATCGAAGGTGGAAAAAGGTGAATTTAATGGTAGTATCCTGGATTCAAGGTGCGATTTCGCTTGACCTAGGGAATCAATTTATGTATATTTCCTCTGCTTATGAATTGTGAACTGAAATTGGGGAAAGATTTTGTGTGTCGAAATATCTCTATGTTGTTTCAACTGAAGAGAGATGTTGCAATTGCTAGGCAAGATCACCTTAGGATTACTCATTTTTATGGTAAACTAAGGGAACTGCATGATAAAATGGAACAATTAAGGCCTACAGTGATTGATGATAATCTGATTAGAGACTTGCTTAATGAGAAGCGTTATGTTCAGTTTAAGCAAGGTGTTAGAGAGACTTTATATGTTGTTATGAAGTCTCTAGAGCTGAGGAATTTTGAAGATAGATGCCTAGAATTTTTTATGGGGGTAAATGAAATGTATGAGGCTGAGAAGAACCAGATCTTATTGATGGATCATCTGCCAAATATCAATAAGGTGTGTTGTATTTTGCTGAAAGCTGAAAATAACAGGCAAGTTAGTACTGAGATGTTTGCAGGTTCTGATGCAGCTATGTTTGTTAGAAATCAGACTATTAAGAGAGATGAAAAGAAGTTTTAGCAGAAGATAGATAAGAGCCACTTGACTTGTACTCATTGCAAGAAAACAGGTCACTTGGTGGATAGTTGCTTTAAATTGCATGGCTACCCGGAGTGGTATGAGAATTTGAAAAATAAGGGAGATAAGGACAAGGCTAATAATGTGCAGGCTATGGAGAGTTCTCTGGATGTTTTTGGTTTGGATTCTCACTGGACTGATGCTAGTTCTAGTGGTGTGCAGAAATAGGTTGATAAGATGAACAAAGGCAAGCAGCCTATTGAGGGTGGAATGGTGAACTTTGCTACCAGCCATCCTGATTTTGCAAGTAATATTTCATCTACCTTGTGTATTTCAGATTATAAAGATGACGTTACTTGGATTGTGGATTCAGGTGCTACTAGCCATATGATCAGCTGTTATAAGAAACTTAAAAAACTCAGGAAACCTGATTTCTCTGTTTCTGTAGGTTTGCCTGATGCTAGTGTTCAAAATGTTCAACACTTTGGTGATTTTGACTTGTCTTGTGATCTTGACTTGAAAATGTCTTACATATTCCATGTTTTAGGCATAATCTTTTATCTGTCAAGAAGCTCACAAATGATTCTAATTGTGTTTGTGTGTTTCTTGACAAGTTCTACTTGCTGCAGGACCTGAGAACTAGCCATGTCTTGGTAGTAGGTATAGCTTGTTAGGATCTCTACATTCTCACAAGCAAATCTTTCATCTAGCTTTCATTCATCAAGTTCTAAACTCTTGTAAATACAGTAGTTTTCGAAATAAGACTTTCCTAGAATCTGCACAGAATGTTCTGAATACTGATGGCAATGCTGAGGCCACATGGCATTCTAGACTAGGACATCCCTCGTTTGATGTAATGAAAATATTTCTTGTGTTCATGTTTGTGATATAAATAGAGAAGTGGTTATTCAGTGTGAAATTTGTCCTTTGGCAAAGCAAAGTAGGTTGCCTTTTAACAGCATCAGGGAAGTTAAGTCTTCCAGTGCTTTTTCTTTGATTCATATGGACTTATGGGGGCCATATAAAGTTCCTTCTCTGACAGGGTGCTACTATTTTCTCACAATAGTAGATGATTTTAGCCGTTCCACCTGGACTTTCTTGATGAAAAACAAATCTCAAACTTTCAGTATTCTTTCTGGTTTTATCAAACAAGTGCATAATCAGTTTGATAAGTGGATAAAAATGATTCAAATTGATAATGAGACTGAGTTTCTAAACACTCAGTGTCATAGCCTATTTTCTGATTTAGGAATTCTTCATAGGAGAAGTTGTGCTTACACTCCTAAACAAAATGGAGTGGTGGAGAGAAAGCACATACATCTTCTTCAGATTGCTAGAGCCCTGCTATTTCAATCCAAACTTCCCAAGTCTTTCTGGGGAGATGCAATTTTGACTGCAACCTACTCAATAAATCAATTACCTTCATCTGTGTTGAATTGGAAAACTCCCTATGAGATTCTGTATGGGTGTGTACCAGATTATAGACATTTGAGGCCTTTTGGATGCCTTAGTTTTGTGTTGAACAAGTCCCCTGGTAAGGAAAAGTTTGAGTCCAGGTCACATAAGGGATTGTTCATTGGATATCCAGTAGGGCAAAAGGGTTATAAAATTTTTTGTCCTTCCCTGAATAAAGTGATTGCTCCAGTGATGTGTCCTTCCATGAAACAGTTTTTCCCTCTATTTCAGAGACTGATTCTCATATTGTACTGCCTTTAACTCTTGATTCCACTTCAGATTTCCCTCCAGATTTTTATTCTTCTCCTATCCCTGTTACTGCAACAGATACATCCAATTTATATGTTTCATCTCCATCACATTTATCTGTTTCTGATCATCATTTTAATTCTCCTGAATTAAGTCATTATTTTGTTCCTAGAAAAAGCTCTAGGAATAGAACAACTCCTCGATGGATGCAAGATTTTGTGTTGAACTCTATTGCAGAAAATTCTTTTCAAACATGTCATTATACAGTTGATCATTTATCATTTATGGCTAATCTTTCCACTGTCCAAGAACCTGCATCTTTTACATAGGCTTGCACTAATGCTCAATGGTTGGAGGCCATGACAAGTGAGATTGATGCCTTGGAGAGGAATGATACTTGGGTTTTGACTGAACTTCCTAAAGTAAATTGGGGAAACTGATCTGGATGAGCCAATAATGGTGTGTCATATCTGCCTTCAGCAAGAAATTTGAGACCTAGAGGGAATGGAGTGGAAGTAGGTGAACATTGAAGCATATGTGCATCTTTTAGAATGTCCAAAATATACTTTCGTTGGCTGATCATCACTCCTACTGCAGACCTAGCCAGCTCCATACCAAGAAAATACTTGGCATATCCCAAGTCTTTAATAGTGAAAGATTCATCTAGAAAAGCCTTGACTCTAGTAATTTCAGCTTCATTAATGCCTGTGATCAACACATCATCGACGTACACTAGCAGAAAAATATTGAAATCAGAGGCATGCAATGTAAGAAGACAATGATCAAAGGAAGATTGCTGAAAACCATAAGCAGTAATCCTGGTAGTAAACTCCAAATTCCATTGCCTTGATGCCTGTTTAAGGCCATACAAGGACTTCTTTAACCTGCAGACTTGCCCCTGTGACTCCTCATATCCAGGTGGAGGTTTTATGTAAACCTCTTCCTCAAGTATACCATGAAGAAAGGTTGTTCACATCAACTTGGCACAAAAGCCAACCCTTAGCTGCTGCAACTGCTATAAGTAACCGAACAGTGACCACCTTGGCAACAGGTGAAAACACTTCAGAGTAATCCCTCCCTTCCTTCTGAGTGAAACCCTTTGCCACAAGTCTGGCCTTAAACCTGTCTATACTGCCATCTGGCTTATATTTCACCCTATATACCTATTTGCATCCAATGGTCTTTTTCCCTGCAGAAAGAGTGGTTAGTTCCCAAGTTTGATTATTCTCAAGTGCTTGAGTTTCTTGTGCCATGGCATCTAACCACTTAACATTAGTACTAGCCTGACTGTATGATGTTGGTTCTTGAAAGGAAGAAAGATTTGCAAGAAAATATTGATGATCAGGAGATAAGGCACAAGAAGAATTCTCTGTAGAAGAATTAAGTTATTGGAGTATTCTCATTTAATATCCTAAAGAATAGTTTAAAACTATATCTATGGCATCTAACCACTTAACATTAGTACTAGCCTGACTGTATGATGTTGGTTCTTGAAAGGAATAAAGATTTGCAAGAAAATATTGATGATCAGGAGATAAGGCACAAGAAGAATTCTCTGTAGAAGAATTAAGTACGAAATCCTGCATCCACTTTGGAGCAGATTTTTGTCGGTACTGCATCTAAGAGGTGGATCAGAGACAGGATCAGCATGATTATACGAAGGAATTTCTGATGAAACTAAGGTGTTATTATCTGAAGGGACTAGAGCTTGCTCAGAAAACTCTAATTGTTCTGCAGGAGCATTCTGGACAGATAAATCTGAAGACTCAATAGAAACTATTCTAGAAGATTGCTGAGTAGGGAAATCATCTAGATCATAATCAAAGTAAGATGTTTCAGGAAAGCCAGAGTGAATAGAATCAGTTGTATGAGGTACTTGTAAAGAGGGAAACTTGTGTTCATGAAAAAGAACATGTCAAATAACTAGAATTTTATTCAAAACTGGACAAAAAATCTTGTAGCACCTTTTGTCCAGAAGGATAACCAACAAAAATCCTTGCAAATGACTTGGCATCAAACTTATCTACTAAAGTATTAGTTTTGTTCAAAACGAACCTAAGACAACCAAACACGTGCATGCTACTGTAATCTGGAGATTTGTTGTATAACTTTTCATAAGGACTTAACCAATTCAAAACAGATGAAGGAGTTCTATTGATTAAGTAGGTAGCAGTATGAATGGCTTCCCCTCAAAAATGTTTTGGCAACTTTGACTGGATTAAAAAAGCTCTAGCAACTTCCACTAGGTGCCTATACTTTCTTTCAACTACCCCATTTTGTTGAGGAGTATATGGACAAGATGTTTGATGAATTATTCCCAGATCAGAAAAAAATTTCAAGCACACTAAATTACAAAATTTAGTGTCATTGTCTGATTGAACAATTTTGACTGACAAACCAAATTGCTTCTGAATTTGTGTAATGAAGGCTATCACAGTTCCAGGAACTTCATACTTGTGTTTCATGAGAAAAACCCAAGTGTGTATACTAAAATCATCTACGATAGTGAGAAAGTAATGACAACCACTCAATGAATTCACTTTATAAGGCCCTCAAACATCCATGTGCAGCATTTGCAAAAGAACAGAATTTCTGGAACTGTGTGAAAGAAAAGGCATTTTATGATGGTTTGATAAAGGACATATTTCACAACTCTTGATTTCACAATGATCATTTACAGGAGATGAAATAGAACTGAGTTTCTGCATCACATCAACTGCAGGATATCCTAGCCTAAAATGCCAAACAACATTCTTATTATGAGAATGCGAAACTAAAGCTGAGACATTCAGCTGATTTGTATTCAACAATTCACTATTAGCTAGAGTCTTATTTCTAAGTATGATTTCTGAAGAAAATGAAGCTCTATTCAGAACATAAAGCCCCTGATAGATTGAACCAACTGCCAAGACTTGCTTAGTCTTCAAATCCTACAGTAGGCAATGATCATGGAAAAAGGAAAAAAAATATGATGAGACCTGCACAATCTGCCTTATAGAAAGAAGATTATGCTGGAAACTCAGAATACACAAGACATTTTTCAGAATCAGAGTCTCAGACAAATTCAGGCTACCAGAATTATGCACTGTTTTAGTACTTCCATCAGGAAACACTATTGAAGAATAAAGATTCACAGGGCTGATATCAATAAAACAGGAATTATTATTGGTCATATGGCTTGTAACAACAGTGTCTACAATCCAGTAAGCATCATCACTACAGTCATTCCAAAATATACTAACATTAAGAGGATTAGAATTACCTGCAAAGTCCTGAAAATGAGCAAAATTTGCATAGCTAGACTTTGCAGTAACTCCTTTCCCTTTGTTCATTTTATCCATCTCCTTTTGCACTGCAACTGCCAATGCCTAATTCCATGTTGCATCATCCTTACTAATTTCCAAAGGACTTTCCATTGCTACAATAGCCTTGGCTCCTTTCTTCTTGTTCACTTCCCACCAATCTGGATAACCATTGAGTTTAAAGCAGTCATTGACAAGATGTGCTTTCTTCTTGCAATGAGAGCATGTCAAATGACTTTTGCCTATTTTCTGATTCTTCTGCCCCTCCTTTCTAGTGTTCCTTTTCTGAGAAACACTCATCATTGCTACATTGTTTGGATTCATCTATAGCACTCTTCCTCCTACTTGTCTGTTTTTCTCAGCTTTCAGCATTGTCGAGTAAACTTTATTCAGTAATGGTAAAGTGTCCATCATGAGTATGTGATTCCTCTCTGCCTCATACTCATCACTAATCCCCATAAAAAATTTCATACATTTCTCCTCTTCATCCTTAATAGCCAGTTCCTTGTAAACTTCATTCAAACATTCCTTGACTGCGGACATGAATTGGATTGACCTCCTTTGTTGAGTATCTTTTCTTCCAGTTGATTCAGCTTCAATTGCTCAAGTCTATCCCTTAGCTCTTACATCTTGCCAAAGTAGTGAGTGATTTGCAGATCATCCTGCCTAACTGTAGTAATCTTTTTTCTGAGCAGATACAACAAGGCAAATGAGAGATGCCAAACTGAGAATCGATCTTCTCCTATAAATCACTAGCATGTTCTATATAGACAAATTGATCAACCAATTCTGCCAAAATGGCTCCTTGAATCCATGACACCACTATGGAGTTCACAGTAATCCACTTCCTATAATACGGTGAGGTTACCTTCGGCATAGGACAAGATCCATCAACTATAGCAAACTTGTTCTTTGCCCTAAGAGCCCTCGTCATTTTCATCTTCCAGACCAGATAATTCGAGTCAGTTAACACCTTCGCCACCAATTGAAGATTCGAATGGTCTGCACCATGAAGCATGAGTTGTTCCTCAATCTTTTCATCTGTCAGACTTCGCGATTAAAAACTCACATCCTCCAAATCCTCTTCCTCAGCTCGATCTCCTTCCATCAAGTCGACCGCAATCATTAGCCATGAAATTTAATCGGATCAATTTACTGATTGCTCTGATACCATGTGAATTTTGTAAGAATTGAAATTAAGAAAACAAAACCCTAGAAATGGAGGTTGAGAGAGAACATGAGAAAAATTTTGTGAAAACTTTTCCCTTGTATTGATTGATTGAAACTGTGCAGGTGCCAAAGACTATATACCAACTTGGAGGGTAATAACTACTCCCTTTGTCTACTTAATTTACAAGCTATTAAGCCACCTCAGGACAAAATAAAATCATACTAATCTACCATCCGTTCTGCCACATCATCTCATATCATGTGGTCTAGAACTCTCACAAAAAAAAACAGCGTCTTCAGGTCTTGAAACTAAAAGACTTCTGCTGTTGTATTGCTTCAATTCAGTAGTAATAAAATTGCTTAGACTGCTTTCTCTTTTATACTTCAACAATTTTAAAAGATGAAAAAAACACAAAAAATATAATGCTAGAATATGATTTTTCTAGACCAAAATACTTATTACCAAAGATGACCACAAAAAAATTCAAAAGAAAATTGGAAAGCATATTGTTGTGTTTGCCTTGAATGTAATAAATATCTTTTCTAAATGTTTTCTTATATATTTTTTTTGTCATTACTTATCGCCTCATTTTCTTATTCATTATTCTTCTCTTTTTAAAATTGTCATTTTTTTATTTACCGACCCATCAACTCTCTGTCGCTACAACCGCCACGGTTCATCACCACCCAA
This sequence comes from Knoxia roxburghii, assembly GCA_030378225.1. Taxonomy (NCBI): domain Eukaryota; kingdom Viridiplantae; phylum Streptophyta; class Magnoliopsida; order Gentianales; family Rubiaceae; genus Knoxia; species Knoxia roxburghii. Next base: position 32,267,880 of record CM059420.1, on the reverse strand, counting down.
CCGCTATTGCCACCGATCAATCTTCTTCTGGGCTTTTCTTCTCCTATTGTTTTTTATCCACGCTAGCTATCACCTACCATACATATCCCATTGTTTCGACCGCCCTTTTTTTCCCACCGTTTCTTCTGATCAAAACCCTAGTGTGGCGCTTCTTGGGCTCAATCGATTGGGTTTTGAGCGGCGAGGAGATCGGGAATGGAGACGACGACGGGGGAGATCGAAATGGGGAGAAAGGGGAAGAGGTATCGGCGGTGAGAAAGATCGAGATCCCGAAGGAGGTGGGGGAGATCAAGATCAGGAGAGCGAGAAGATAAGGGGAAGGGGTTTCGGCGGTGAAAGAGATCGAGATCGGGAGGGCTTCGAAGGTGGAGAGGGGGTTTCGAACGGATCGAGATCCGGAGAGGACGACGGGGGGAGATCTCGATCGGGAATAGCAAGAGGAGGGACGAGGGAGGTTAGGAATGACAGCGACGATAAACAAAAAAATAACAAGAAGAATAGAGGGATTAGGAACCGCGGTGGTGGCGGGAAACGGAAAAAGAGGAGGAGGCGGCGGAGGAGGAGGGCATGGGAAGAGAGGGGGAAAGGAAGGGGAGGGTCAAGAGATTTGCCTAAAAGTTAAGGGCGATTAAGTTCAAAAAAGAGCAGTGTATAAGAAAAATGGACAGTAAATAATATCACTATATATATATTTTTTTATAATAGTCATATTTGATAATAGCTGTTGGAGCACTCACGTGAAAGAATAAAAGTGGAAGATTATAAATTTAAGTAGCTCTATTTATTAAAATAAATTGGTGACGTGTACTTTGGTTCGAAAAAAATTGTATTCTAAATTTTTTTTCCTTTTTTATTCTTAATAAGGTCATATTTTCTAAAAAATATTTTAATAGGGGAAAATTGTATATTCTCCAACAAAACTACATATCATGTCAAATATCAGATTATCGGGTTGTAATGAATCGAATTATCGAGTCACATGTTAAATAAAGTTGTGAAACTGGCTTAATTTGTTTAATTAGATAACTCGACCCGATCAACCCGAATTAAAGTTCGGGTTAGCGGGGCAGATTTCACAAACTGTGGCATAAATCTAGGCAACTCTCCTTAGAATTTTTGCATTGTTTATCATTAGCTACACCATTTTTAAACTAATAATTAGAATAGATTCAAGTTAGTAAGTCATTGTTTTCGCATGGTGTTTCGAGCAGATATAAATGTGAATCAACTTCAAATCTAATTTATGTGCAAAACATAAAAGTTTAAGCCTACTTTTGTTAGATTTCTTATTCTAAATTAGGGCTCGCAATTCCTGACACGACCCGAAAATCGAACACGAAATCGATATGAAACGGGTTGATTGTTAGTTTTGAATACTGACTTGTATGAAAACTATTTCCCATTAGTGTCGATTAATTGTTTTAGTTAAATTATATTATGTTTTACATATGTTGTCCACTTATATCAAGTGACTAGATGATGAGGTGTCTGGTGTGACACAGTAGATCTTATTGTTGGTTAAAGTCTTGATATTTAAACCTGGCTTGTAACTGAAACTGTCAGTATAGGTTATTATGTGATTCTGAAATTAGTTGATCTAAACTAATTGAATTATATAGATATGCCCGGGGCATATTGAACATGACCGTTGAGGTTTGAATTAACTTGTATCGATTGTTTATAGTTAAGTCGAACCTTGTATTCTATCTCTTAATCCCTAGACATGAACAGGAATGAGGATTAGACATAGTGTACTTTGATCTGCTAAAGAGTGAGGTCACTTGAGGCCAATAGTCTCAGTAGTTTGGGTGCGCGTGTTTGATTGCTTGGTGTGCTGTTACTTGTTCGAAAAGAAACCATGTACCGATGCGTCCGGGTTGATGGTGCTCCCAAGATGAGCTCGTAATGTTTATTGTACTAAACCTGGCCAATGGACTTATGTCCGGTATAGTAAAAAGGTCGAGTGGTACTAGTCTCGGATAATAAGAAGTCGATTAATTAATTTATCAATAAATTAATATATTGACGAGCACTTATCGTTGATGCGGGAAGATTAAAGAATAATTAATTTAGTTATACTTAAAGCAAATATGGTTTGGATGGTAGTGTCATAATCAATTCGTTAGTGGTACGATTAATTATGTATTGGGATATTAGCAAAGAGAGATTTAATTAATTAAGATATTAATTAATCATTGTGTCAGTTGGTTGTGAATCAATCCAGGAACTGGATTAAGGATAAGTGAATCCTTGTATCAGTTGGATGTACATTAGTCCAGGAGTAGGATTGAAGTAAAACACAAACTCAATAGGAAGACCAATCCTTTTTCAACTTAAGGTCTCTCTTGTAACTCTATAAATATACATAAAGGGTCAACAACACTAGACACAATTCATAAGTTTCTCAATTCAAGAAACTAAAGAGAAAACTAGAGAGAGGAAGAGAAATAAAAGCTTTACCTGCGATTTTTCTTGAGGCTTCTCCTCCAGTGCACGGCGGGAAGCAATCCGGGCAGCAGCTTCACCAAGCTTGCAGCGGCGGCAATTTTTTGCCTTCTCTTTCCGGCAAAGTCACTCCGACGGAGGCGCGTGGATTAGTTTTAGGTGGCGCGTACGGTGGTGGTGCAGAATTCAGGAAGCCATGTGAGTTTTTAGAGACAGTTTTGCGTAGAGAATTGTTGTGTTGATCTGTTCGTTTGGTAGACAATTGCCCACACAATTTCCAGACGAGTCTTGAGTCATAAAAGAGATTTTCTTACGGACACACTTCAAAGGTCAATTCTTTTCTTTCCACTTTTAATTAGAATTATTTTGTCGCGTGTTAACAAATCGAATAAGGTAGAACTAAGTGTTGGAGTAGAATACATAAGCTATGCTTGTATTGTACAGTTTCCCAGTTTAATATATCGATTTGTGTTTCAATTATATTTTGTTGTGCATGTTTATGTCCATTTATATTATGTAAGTAGATGATGAGGTGTCTGGTGCGACGCAGTAGATCTCATCATTGGTTGAAATACATAATATATAAATGAGGTTCGTAACTGAGACAGCTTTGGACAAACTGTCAGTCTAGATTATTAAGTGATTCAGATAATTAGTTTGTCTAAACTAATTGAATCATATAGATATGCCCGGGGCATATTGAACTTGACTCTTAGGAATGATTTGTCTTGTGCTGATTTAATAGACAAATCGATCCTTGTATTGTATCTCTCAATCCCTAGACTCGAGTGGGCATGAGGATTAGACATAGTGTACTTTGATCTGCCAATGGGTGAGGTCAAATATGGCCAATAGTCTCGGTGGGTTGCGTGCGCGTGTTTAGTTACTTTGTGTGCTGCTGCTTGTCGAAAGAAAACCATGTACCGTTGCATCCGGGGTGATGGTGCTCCCGAGATGAGCTCGAAATGTTTATTATACTAAACCCGGCCGGTGGACTTATGTCCGGTATAGTAAAAAGGTCGAGTGGTACTAGTCTCGGAATTAAAGAAGTTGATGAATTAATTTATCAGTAAATTAATGAATTAACGAGCACTATATCTTTAATGTGGGGAGATTATGAATATAATTTAATTAAGTTGTTCCGGAAGCAATTCTGGTGTAGGTTGGTAGTGCCATAATTAATCCGTTAGTGGTATGATTAATTATGTACTGGGTTGTTGACAAAGGTAGATTTAATTAATTTAGAAATTAATTAATCCTTGTGTCAGTTGGTTGTGAATCATCCCAGGAACTGGTTTGGGATAAGTGAATTCCTGTGTCAGTTGGGAGTGATTCATCCCAGGAACTGGATTGGGATAAGTGAATCCCTGTGACAGTTGGGAGTGTATCAGTCCAGGAACAGGATTGAAGGAAAATAGAAACCCAGTAGGAAGACCAATCCTAAACCAACTTGGAGTCTCTCTTGTAACTCTATAAATAGACAAGGGATCAGTCATTCAAGACAATTCAACAATTAATCCACAGGATTTCTAGAGGGAGAAAATTCTAGAGAGAGAAAACATTTCTCTCTCCAAGTCGAATTTTCAAGAAAGTGTGCGGCTGGTTTTTGGGTTTCTAGTGGCTGAAATTTTGGCCTTGGTTTATACCAGCTACGCGTAGCTTTCTCTCTCTGCGGGCGGTGCGTTTATTGTACGTGCCAGGTGCTGCGGGGCTAGAGTTTTCTAGCAGGTGGATTGTGGTGAGTAGCTGATCAATTGACTTCTAGTTCGTTGCCCACACAACGTGAAGTCATAGTCTTGAGGCATACAAGAGAATCACCAGGTGCACGCTTCAAAGGTACTTTTCTAAGATTCCGCTTTAATAGAAATTTTTGTTGCGTGGTAAATCAAGCAAGTGCAAACCCAGATCCTACCAAAATCTTTCACTAAGATCCTGTGCAATGATGTTTCAAAAGGGTTTGAATAGTAGTATTGCACTAGTGTCCGGGCTTGTGATTGATTTTCGATCCTGGAATGCAATACACGAAAGTGAAATTTTTTATCAGGCCCAGGCGGATAATTCCTTCAATTGGTATTAGAGCTAAGGTTTTGGCTCTGCTTTATTCGATTTATCTGCATTGTTTTTTATGTGCAGGTGGTTAGTTTATCCCGGCTATTATGGTTTGAATTTGTATATTTTAATTAAACTCCAGGACATGTCCGGATGGTTTTCTATATTAATGCTTGTAATAGTAAATCCCGTGCTAGAAGCCATGTAGGATTAGATTAAATCTGTAGTAGGATTTTTTCTATGTAATTGTCAATTTTATTTTCCTAGAAGCCTTGTAGTAGGAAAATCTTTTGTAATCAAAGATGTTTTTATGAGCGACTTGAATTCGTGAGTTTTGGTTTATCGTGATTACGTAGAAAACCGAGAAAACTCGGACGAATTGTAAGAAGACCAGATAACAAAGTGAGAGCAGAGTGGAAGACCTGAAGACATAGCGGAAGACGGCACTGCCAGCGAAGGAGTCGTCGGCAGCAACACCGCTAGTTGCGCACAGCGTGGCTTGAGGCAGCACCGCTGATATGGCGCTGCTACAGGCAGAACGGTGTGTGCGCCGCTATGTGTGTGGATGTGCGTAGGGCGTGGCGCTAAAGCGCAAAGGCCCAGCAGCATAGCCCAGTGCATAGAGGCAGCAGCGTGCGCACGGGTCTGCAGCGTGCAACGCACGAGCGCTGCCTGACAGGCTACGCGCGTGGCCTGTGTTAGTTTTGAATACAGAAAAGCTATGGCTTGTATCAAAAACTAATATCCACAGATGACATATCATTTTGTTTCAGTATAAATCTGTTCCTTTATATCATAGAACTAGATAACGGGGTGTCGACAAACACAGTAGATACCGTTATTGGTTAAAGTATTGATATATAAAAAGTATGCTCGTAACCGAGATAGTCTGAACATACTATCGGTATAGGTTATTGTGTGGTTTGGAAATTGGTTTATCTAGACTAGTTTAAATCACACAGATATGCCCGGGGCATATTGAGCATGACCAGTTTGGATAGAATTGACTTGTACTGATCGGCGTAGTCAATTCGGTCCTAGTATTCTGTCTCTCAATCCCGAGATTGGAACGGGCGTGAGGGTTGGGTGTCGTGTGCTTTGATTTGCCAAAGAGTGAGGTCAATTGAGGCCAATACCTCGGTAAGTTGGGTATGCGGTGTTTAGCTTCTTGCGTGCCGTTGCTGGTCGGAGGAATCCACGTACCGGTTCGCTGGGTTGATGGTGCTCCCGAGATGAGCTCGTAAGGTTATTATACTAAAACTGGCCAGTGAACTTTATGTTCGGTATAATAAAAGGTCGAGTGGTACTAATCTCGGAAACCAAGAAGTCGGTGAATTAATTTGTCAGTAAATTGATAAATCGACGAGCACTAGATCTTTAATGTGGGGAGATAGAAGAAATAACAATGGCGCGATTAAAGTCGTTTTCGAGCGGTAGTTCCATAATTGGTCCGTTAGTGGTACGACTGATTATGCGTTTGACTAATCGACAAGGTAAATTAATTAATCCGAAGGGTTTAATTAATATTTAATCGACGAAGTGAATTTATAAATTAATTCGATTTTGAATTAATTAATTCTAAGGGTTCGATTAAATTAAATTAACAAAGTGGATTAAATAAATTAATTTAAAAAGGTCGATTGGAGTTGATTAGTCGGGAAGACTTAGCGGTCAACGAAAGTCAAATTTTAAGGCCTAACTCGAGAGCCCATTAGGTCTCCAATCGAGCTACTATAAATACAAAATAATGAGCAGCCAAAAAGATTAAGAAACTTGGCAGCCAAGTTAGGCTAGAAAGAGAAAGTTTGGTCTAGAGAGAGGACGTGTCTTCTTCGTCAATTCTTCTCTCGAAGTCGACCAAGAGAACTTTCTTCTTTGGAAGATTACTCTTTTAAGTTGCCCAGATTATTTCTAAGTGAGCAGGCGGTTGGAATTTCGCTGGGCAGTGCTGATCGTTCTTCCGGACAGGATCGCGCGCCAGCAGCGTCTTCAACCTGTAGCTCCGGCGATCAGTTCGAGCGGTGCCCAGAACCGGTCCTGTTCTGTGTTCGATCTTCCCAAGGGAGTGATCCGCAGACTGGACTGTCTAGATCGGGACCGATCACTCGATCTCCGGTGGGTTTTTCATGCTGCAAGACAGCAGTTTTATTACTTGCGAAGTGGGTTTTCTAAAAATTCTGGGCAGCAGTTTTTAATTGCAGTTTTTTTGAGTTTTCTTCTAAAGCAAGTTTCTGGGTTTTGTTCGATTGCTCGTGGGTAACTCCGTAGAAGATAGCCCACACTATCTCGGAGTTAGTATTGTAGAATCGATCGGATTTCTTGTGGAAATCGCAGCAGATTTTATTTGGTATTCTTTAATCGAGGGACTTCGCATCAAAAGGTAGAATCTTTAACTTCCGCTTTTATTAAAGATTCGATTTTTAGTGTCCCGATTAATAAATTAAATAAGTATAAGCCTAGATCCGTTCATGGGTAAACTAATTTGAGCCTGAGCTTGGTCGAAAGAGAAAATTCTAGAGAGAGAAAACGTTTCTCTCTCCAAGTCGAATTTTCAAGAAAGTGTGCAGCTGGTTTTTGGGTTTCTAGTGGCTGAAATTTTGGCCTTGGATTATACCAGTTGCGCGTAGCTTTTTCTCTCTGCGGGCGGTGCGTTTATAGTACGTGCCAGGTGCTGCGGGGCTAGAGTTTTCTAGCAGGTGGATTGTGGTGAGTAGCTGATCAATTGACTTCTAGTTCGTTGCCCACACAACGTGAAGTCATAGTCTTGAGGCATACAAGAGATTCACCAGGTGCACGCTTCAAAGGTATTATTCTATAGTTCCGCTTTTATTAGAATTTTTTGTTGCGTGGTAAATCGAGCAGGTACAAACCCAGATCCTACCCAAAATCTTTCAATTGGTATCAGAGCGAGGTTTAGGGGGTTCTGTGCTTGTTCGATTTATTACATGGTTTTATTTGCAGGTGGTTTAGAATCCCGACTATTATGGTTACGTTTGTATGTGTTTTAATTAAACTCCGGGACTTGTCCGGATTTAATTTTATTATGAATGTTTGTAATAGTATAACCACGTGCTGGAAGCCGTGTAGGATTAGATCAAATCTGTAGTAGTATTTTTTCTATGTAATTTCGATTATTTAATTTTCCTAGAATGCCTTGTAGTAGGAAAATTATTTTTTTGTAATCGAAGGCGTTATGCTGGGCGACTTGGATTCGTGGGTTTTGCGTTATCATGAATTTGAAGAAACCCAGAACGAATTGCAAGAAGACCAAATAGCGTGGGAAAAAGCGAAGGAAGAGTTGGCGGCAGGAGGCGACGCCGGCAACGATCGTCGGCAGCAAAAACGCCACCGGCAGCCAAAGGAGGGCAGCAGCAGGCAGCAGCAGCAGCTGCTGCGCGCTGCTGCTGCAGGCGCGCAGGCCTGCGCGCACGGCCCGTGCGGGCCGTGCGGGCGCGCGGGCGCGCGGGCGCTGCGCCGCGCGCGCACGGCCCGTGCGGGCTGTGCGCGCGGGCTGTGCGCGCGGGCAGCGCGGCCCTCGGGCCGTGCTGCGGCCCAGGCGGTCCGTTCGGGCTGTTCGGGCTGTTTTTGGCCCGTTTTTCCTCCAGTTTTCGTTTTTTTTGAAATTCAAGACTCTCTCCATCGAGTGACGTGACGGGACACGAGATCAAGGCAGAAGATGGAAGCAATTAAAACCATAATAGTCGGGAAATTTATTTTTTCGAATTTATTTCCCGTATTTGTTGTTTTAATTTTTATGCTTTATTTTTATGCTGTATTTTAGATGCATGAATTAAAGCATGTCTGGTTTTATGGTTGCACATAACTTAGGTTAGTTAATTGCATGTTAAAATCTGAAAAACCCTCAATTTGGAAATCTAAGTGGGAGCGGGTTGTGTTATATCCCCATGGCCACCATTACGGGTTCATATGCGATGTGGGTGGGCTTGCGCGTTGGCATTAGGGCCTTCCTCCATTCAGATGAGTCCAGCCCCGAGATCGCTAGACTATGAGCTTCTGAGTAAGATGACTAGAGCGAGTTTAACTAGGAGAAATGCGACACCCTCTCCATCTGAGGCGCACTATCCTGAGGTAACAAACTCAGAAGTCACGTAATGGCATACACTTAGTGTACGATCTGTAGTATTCCTCCCGCGAGGTTACGCTGCTTACTTGTACGGCTGAAAGCACCGACTATTAGCTACATTGATCAAAAGATCGTTGGTCAGATAGTGTAGTTAATGAACTTGGTTCTTCTCAAACGAATGTGGGTTAGCGTAAACGTCCACACTGCGTGGCTTGCGAGAATCCCAGTGGATGAGATGTTGGTGGATTAATATTATTGTTTTGAGGGAAATCAATAATTAATTGAATTTTCATGTTTTCGAAAATTCTAGCATATATAACTGAACACTGTTTGTTTACTTTCCAGTTTTAAATCGATATGGCATTCAATCCTTTAGCTGCTATCTTGAAAGACAACAAATTAACTGGAACAAATTATGTCGACTGGAGTCGAAATTTGGACATAGTCCTGACAGCTGAGCAGTACAAGTTTGTGCTCATCGAAGCATGTCCAGAAGCGCCTGATGAGGACTCTACCCAAGAGGAAAGGGACGCCTATGCCAGGTGGAGAAAAGCAGATGAGATGGCGCGGTGCTTCATTTTGGCCTCTGTGTCGAATGTGCTGCAACATCAGCTTCATCCCATGCTCTCCGCCTTCGACATGATGGCGCACCTAAGGGAGATGTTTGCGCATCAAGGCAGGACTGCCAGGCAGTCAGCCATGAGGAAGTTAATGAACACCAAAATGGCTGAAGGCGGATCGGTGAGAGATCATGTTTTACACATGATCAGTAACATCAATGAAATAGAGGTGTTGGGAGGAAATATCGACCCAGAAAGTCATATAGATATTATCCTCCAGAGTCTACCCTCTTGTTTTGAGCAGTTTCGGGTCAACTACAATATAAACCAAAGGGTTTATACGTTGCCCGAGCTCATGACTGATTTGGTGGCGGCTGAAGGCATCTTCCATGAGAAGAAGCAAGCTTTGGTCCCGGTAAAGGGTTCAAGCTCTTCTTCTGGGCCGAAAGGCAAGAAGAATAAGAAGAAGAAGAACGCCAAGAAACTTGTGGCAAAACCAGATGTTGCGAAGAAAAGCAAGCCAAAGGGCAAGTGCTTTAAATGCGGCAAGGCATGACATTGGAAAGTGGATTGTCCAAAGCTCAAAGGTACGATTGTTTCTGCCCTAATTACTGAGACATGTTTAGCGGTGATTCCCACAGATACTTGGTGTGTGGATTCAGGCGCCACTGACCATGTTTGTAATTCTTTGCAGGGGTTCCAAGTAACCCGGAAGCTTAGAGAGGGCGAACTGGACATCTACATGGGCGACACTACAAGAGTGTCAGTTGAAGCAGTGGGAGTAGTTAGGTTAAATTTCGAGAATTGTAACCTAGAGTTAGTAAACTGTCTTTATGTACCGAGTTTTAGAAAGAACCTGATTTCGGTTTCTAAACTCTTGAAGAACGGTTACAAGTTTATTTTTTCTGATGAGTCTGTTTTTATTAGAAGAAATGGCAAACTTATTTGTTCTGGTTCATTGGTGGACAATTTATTTGTGGTTAATTCTAACTCCCCTGTTGTGCAAAACATAGAAATAGATAGCTCAGTATCTAACATTAATAAGAGGAAGAGACCTTCTGAAATGAATCAAACCTATCTTTGGCATCTAAGGCTAGGTCATATAAACCTTAGTAGGATTCAGAGGTTGGTCAATGATGGACCTTTGGGTTCATTAGATATTGACAGTTATGCAACCTGCGAATCTTGCTTGGAAGGTAAGATGACCAAGAGACCTTTTAAAACAAAAGGCTATAGAGCTAAAGAAGTATTAGAGTTGATTCATTCTGACTTGTGTGGACCTATGACGGTCCAGGCACGAGGGGGATATGAGTATTTCGTGACATTCACGGATGATTACTCTAGGTACGGATACATTTACCTAATGCGCCACAAGTCCGAATGTTTTGGCAAGTTCAAAGAGTTTCGGGCAGATGTGGAGAAGCATCATGGTAAGAGTATCAAGACACTGCGTTCAGATCGTGGTGGGGAGTACCTGTCCCATGAATTTCGAGATTACCTCACTGAGGTAGGAATTCAGTCTCAGTTGTCTGCACCTGGCTCGCCACAGCAGAATGGTGTAGCAGAAAGGAGGAACCGAACTCTTATGGAAATGGTTAGGTCCATGATGAGCTATAGTGATTTGCCAAGTTCGTTCTGGGGATATGCCTTGGAAACGGCAATGTATATTCTTAATCTTGTACCATCTAAAATCGTGCCTTCAACCCCAATAGAGTTGTGGAACGGGCGGAAGCCCAGTCTAAGACATCTCAGAATTTGGGGCTGCCCAGCACATGTGCTTAAGGCAGATACGGCTAAGTTAGATACAAGAACAGAATTAATGCTGTTTGTAGGATATCCTAGGGGAACGAAAGGTGGTCTATTCTATAGTCTTAAAGATCAGAAGGTGGTGGTAAGTACCAACACTAGATTTTTAGAAGAAGACTATGTCTTAGACCACAAGCCCAAGAGTAAGATAGTACTAGAAGAGCTTAGACGACAAACTACTAATCCTGATGCACCAGCGCAAGTAGATACACCACACACTGCACATGAGATCACAGATGATGCGCCTACATAGGCGGTGCCTCGTCGTAGTGGGAGGGTTGTGAGACAGCCAGACAGGTTCATTGGCATGGGAGAGGCTTCAGACCTGGTCCCAGGTGTGCCTGAACCTGACCCAGTTAACTATAATGAGGCGCTTCGAGATAAAGATGCAGAATCTTGGCGTAAGGCAATGATATCCGAGATGGGGTCAATGGACCACAATCAAGTCTGGGAGCTTGTGGACCTGCCTGATGGGTATAAGCCCATTGGATGCAAGTGGGTCTACAAACGTAAGAGAGGACCTGACGGGAAGGTGGAAACCTTTAAAGCTAGGCTGGTGGCGAAGGGGTATACTCAGAAAGAGGGAATCGACTATGAGGAAACCTTCTCCCCAGTAGCCATGCTTAAGTCGATCCGGATTCTCTTGGCCATAGCTGCTCATATGGATTATGAGATTTGGCAGATGGATGTCAAGACAGCTTTCCTAAACGGAAGTCTTGAAGAAACCATCTTTATGCAGCAACCAGAGGGATTCATTGAAAAAGGCCAAGAGCATAAGGTTTGCAGGCTTAAGAGGTCTATTTATGGACTTAAGCAGGCATCCAGATCTTGGAACATCCGGTTTGATGAAGTAATCCAGTCCTTTGGATTTACTCAGTGTCCGGATGAGCAATGTGTATATCGCAGACGTGATGGAAACTCAGTGGTGTTTCTTGTGCTTTACGTAGATGACATTCTATTGATTGGCAACAACAAGAAAGTGTTATCAGACGTAAAGGCATGGCTGTCCAAGCAATTTGATATGAAGGACTTAGGGGAAGTGGGACATATCCTTGGGATCAAGATTATTCGAGATCGTAGGAAACGTTCACTAACGCTCTCCCAAGCTTCATACATAGACACGATTCTGGCCCGTTTTAACATGCAGAACTCCAAGAAAGGTTTTCTACCTTTCAGGCATGGAGTGTTTCTATCTAAGGAACAGTCTCCTAAGACTGTTGAGGAGATAGAGACCATGAAGACAGTTCCATATGCTTCGGCAGTAGGAAGTCTCATGTATGTCATGTTGTGTACGAGGCCTGATATCTGTTATGCCGTTGGCATGGTGAGCAGATATCAGAGTAACCCCGGGAAAGCTCATTGGGAGGCAGTAAAATGCATTCTCAAGTATTTACGCAGAACGAGGGACCTAGTTCTGGTCTATCAGGCGTCTGAGCTGGTACCCCGAGGTTATACAGATTCAGATTTCCAAGGCGACAGGGATAAGAGCAAGTCTACCTCAGGGTATGTGTTTACTCTAGGAGGTGGAGCCATAGTTTGGCGGAGTGTCAAGCAGAAATGCGTGGCGGACTCTACCATGGAGGCTGAATACGTTGCCGCATCAGAGGCAGCGAAAGAAGCAGTATGACTCAAGAACTTCCTAGTGGACTTAGATGTGATTCCTGGTTTGCCGAAGTCTATCACGGTTTAATGTGATAACAACGGTGCAGTTGCAAACTCAAAGGAACCACGAGCCCACAAGGCGAGTAAACATATACAGCGCAAGTACCACCTGATACGAGTTATCGTAAAGAAGGTAGACGTGGTCATGGCTAAGATAGCATCAGAGGATAACTTTGCAGATCCGTTCACGAAAACATTGACTTCTAAAGTCTTTGAGGCTCACGTGAAGGGCAAGGAGATCAGATGCTTAGGAAAGCCTTGACAGTTTTTCTAGATAGATAGCAGCAGATTGGGTAGGATTGTATGTAGTTGTATACTTAAAGCACAGCTTAAGTATTAGTGGGAGATTGTTGGAGTAGAATACATAAGCTATGCTTGTATTGTACAGTTTCCCAGTTTAATATATCGATTTGTGTTTCAGTCATATCTTGTTGTGCATTAATCGTCCATTTATATTATGTAAGTAGATGATGAGGTGTCTGGTGCGACACAGTAGATCTTATCATTGGTTGAAATACATAATATATAAATGAGGTTCGTAACCGAGACAGCTTTGGACAAACTGTCGGTTTAGGTTATTATGTGATTCAGATAATTAGTTTGTCTAAACTAATTGAATCATATAGATATGCCCGGGGCATATTGAACTTGACTCTTAGGAATGATTTGTCTTGTACTGATTTAATAGACAAATCGATCCTTGTATTCTATCTCTAAATCCCTAGACTCGAGCGGGCATGAGGATTAGACATAGTGTACTTTGATCTGCCAAAGGGTGAGGTCAATTGTGGCCAATAATCTCGGTAGGTTGGGTGCGCGTGTTTAGTTACTTGGTGTGCTGCTGCTTGTCGAAAGGAAACCATGTACCGGTGCGTCCGGGGTGATGGTGCTCCCGAGATGAGCTCGAAATGTTTATTATACTAAACCCGGCCGGTGGACTTATGTCCGGTATAGTAAAAAGGTCGAGTGGTACTAGTCTCGGAATATTAAAGAAGTTGATGAATTAATTTATCAGTAAATTAATGAATTAATGAGCACTATATCTTTGATGTGGGGAGATTATGAATATAATTTAATTAAGTTGTTCCGGAAGCAATTCTGGTGTAGGGTGGTAGTGCCATAATTAATCCGTTAGTGGTACGATTAATTATGTACTGGGTTATTGACAAAGGTAGATTTAATTAATTGAGAAATTAATTAATCCTTGTGTCAGTTGGTTGTGAATCATCCCAGGAACTGGATTGGGATAAGTGAATCCCTGTGTCAGTTGGGAGTGATTCATCCCAGGAACTGGATTGGGATAAGTGAATCCCTGTGACAGTTGGGAGTGTATCAGTCCAGGAACAGGATTGAAGGAAACAGAATCTGTATCAGTCCAGAAACAGGATTGAAGGAAAACAGAAACCCAGTAGGAAGACCAATCCTAAACCAACTTGGAGTCTCTCTTGTAACTCTATAAATAGACAAGGGATCAGTCATTCAGATTAACAACAATAACACAATTAATCCACAGGATTTCTAGAGAGAGAAAATTCTAGAGAGAGAAAACGTTTCTCTCTCCAAGTCGAATTTTCAAGAAAGTGTGCAGCTGGTTTTTGGGTTTCTAGTGGCTGAAATTTTGGCCTTGGATTATACCAGTTGCGCGTAGCTTTTTCTCTCTGCGGGCGGTGCGTTTATAGTACGTGCCAGGTGCTGCGGGGCTAGAGTTTTCTAGCAGGTGGATTGTGGTGAGTAGCTGATCAATTGACTTCTAGTTCGTTGCCCACACAACGTGAAGTCATAGTCTTGAGGCATACAAGAGATTCACCAGGTGCACGCTTCAAAGGTATTATTCTATAGTTCCGCTTTTATTAGAATTTTTTGTTGCGTGGTAAATCGAGCAGGTACAAACCCAGATCCTACCAAAAATCTTTCAATAAGTTTAGTGGTGATTCCCACAGATACCTGGTGTGTGGATTTTGGATCCACTGATCATGTTTGTAATTCTTTACAGGGGTTTTAAGTAACCCAGAAGCTTAAAAGTGGCGAACTTGAAGTCTACTTGGGCGACACTACAAGAGTGTCAGTGGAAGCAGTGGGAGTAGTTAGTTTATTTTTCGAAAATAGTAGTAGTTTGATTTTAAAGAATTGTCTTTATGTACCGAGTTTTAGAAAGAACTTGATTTCACTTTCTAAACTCATCAAGGATGGTTATAAGTTTCTTTTTTCTAATGATTCTGTTGTTGTTAGGAATAATAAAAAACTTATTTGTTCTGGTTCATTAGTAGATAATTTATTTTTGATAAAATCAAACTCCCCTGTTGCGCAAAATATAGAAAATGGCGCATCATTGAACATAAATAAGAGGAAAGAACCGTCTGAGACGAACCAAACATATATTTGGCACCGTAGACTATGTCACATTAACCTTAGTAGGATTCAGAGATTGGTCAATAATGGACCTTTAAGTTCATTAGAAATTGACAACTATTCAACCTGCAAATTATGCTTAGAAGGTAAGATGACTAAGAGACCTTTTAAGGCTAAGGGGTATAGAGCCAAAGAAGTGTTAGAGCTGGTTCACTATGACTTGTGTGGACCAATGCCTACACATGTGAGAGGAAGGTATGAGTATTTTGTGACATTCAAAGATGATTACTCAAGATACGGATACATTTCCTAATGTGCCACAAGTCCGAATGCTTTGGTAAATTCAAAGAATATCGGGCAGATGTGAAGAAACATCATGGTAAAATCATCAAATCACTACGATCAGATCGTGGTGGAGAATTCCTCTCGGGTGAATTTTGAGAATACCTTGCAGAGGTTTGAATTCAGTCTCAGCTATCTTCACCTAGCACACCCCAACAAAATAGTGTAGCAGAACGGAGAAACAGAACTCTTATGGAGGTGGTTAGATCAATGATGAGTTATAGTGATTTGCCTTTTTCATTTTGGGGTTATGCCTTAGAAACAACAGCTTATATTCTAAATCTTGTACCATCTAAATCCGTGTCTTCAACCCCTGTGGAGTTGTTGTCTGGGCGGAAGCCCAGTGTCAGACACCTCAGAATTTGGGGTTGTCCAGCACATGTGCTTAAGGGCAGATGCGGGTAAGTTAGATGCAAGAACAGAAGTAATGTTGTTTGTAGGATATCCTAGACGAATAAAAGGTGGTTTATTCTATAGTCCTAAAGATCAGAAGGTGGTAGTCAGTACTAATGCCAAATTTTTAGAAGAATAATATATTCTAGATCACAAGCCTCGTAGTAAGATCATACTAGAGGAACTTAAGGAATAATCTAAAACTTCAGATGCACCAGTACAAGTAGATAAACCACAGAATACTGCACAAGATGTCACAGATGATGCTTCTACAAAGGTGGTGTCTCATCGTAGTGGGAGGGTTGTGAGACAACCCGAGAGGTACGTGGGATTGGGAGAGTCATCAGACTTGATCCCAGGCGCGCACGAACTAGATCCATCAACTACAATGAGGCTCTCCAAGATAAAGATGCAGAATCTTGGCAAAGGGCAATCATATCTGAGATGGGGTCAATGGGCTCCAACAAAGTCTGGGAGCTTGTGGACCTGCCTGATGGTTTCAAACCTATTGGATACAAATGGGTCTACAAACGCAAGAGAGGACCTGGCGGAAAGATTGAAACCTTTAAAGCTAGACTTGTGGCAAAAGGGTATACTCAGAAAGAGGGAATCGATTATGAGGAAACCTTTTCCCCAGTAACTATGCTTATGTCTATCCAGATACTCTTGGCCATAGCTGCTCATTTAGATTATGAGATATGGCAGATGGATGTTAAGACAGCTTTCCTTAATGGAAGTCTTGAAGAAACCATCTTCACGCAGCAACCAGAGAGATTTATTACAAAAGGCCAAGAACATAAGGTTTGCAAGCTTAAAAGGTCTATCTACGGACTTAAGCAAGTATACAGATCTTAGAACATCAGGTTTGATGAGGTAATCCAGTCCTACGGATTTACTCAATGTCCAGATGAGCAATGTGTATACCGCAGGCGTGACGGGAACGTCGTGGTGTTTCTTGAACTTTACGTAGATGACATTCTACTTATTGACAACAGTAAGAAAGTGTTATCAGACGTAAAGGAATGGTTTTCCAAACCGTTAATATGAAAGACTTGGGAGAAGTGGATATATCCTTGGGATCAAGATCATTTGAGATCGTAGGAAATGTTCACTGACACTCTCTCAGGCTTCATACATAAATACTATTCTGGCTCGATTCAACATGCAAGACTCCAAGAAAGGTTTTCTACCTTTCAGACACGGAGTGTACCTATCTAAAGAACAGTCTCCAAAGACTGCTGAAGAGATAGAAACCATAAAGACAGTTCCTTATGCTTCTGCAGTAGGAAGTCTCATGTATGCAATGTTGTGTATGAGACCTGATATTTGCTACACGGTTGGCATGGTTAGCAGATATCAGAGTAACCCCATAAAAACTTATTGGGAAGCTATAAAATGCATCCTAAAGTATTTATGCAGAATGAATGACCAATTATTTGTCTATCAGGTGCTTGAGTTTATCCCTAGGGGTTACACAGATTCAGATTTCTAAGGCGATAGAGTTAATAGCAAGTTTACCCCTGGGTTTGTGTTTACTTTTAGAGATGGAGCCATAGTTTGGCGGAGTATCAAGCAGAAATGCATGGCAGACTCTACCATGGAAGCTGAGTATGTCGCAGCATCAGAGGCAGCAAAAAAAGCTGTGTGGCTCAAGAACTTCCTGATAGACTTAGATGTGATTCCTGAGGTACCGTAGTCAATCACAGTGCTCTGTGATAACCATAGTTCAGTAGCCAACTCAAGAGAACCACGAGCCCACAAGACGAGTAAACAGATAGAGCGCAAGTACCACCTAATAGGAGAAATCATAAAAAGATGAGACGTGATCATGGCTAAGATAGCGTCAGCAGAGAACCTTGCGGATCCGTTCACGAAGACATTGACTGAGAAAGTCTTTGAAGCTCACGTGGAAGGGATGTGAATTAGATGCTTAACTAAGCCATGAAAGTTCTTTAGTTATTAGTATAGTAGTAGGATTTTCGAATTTTTTAGCTAGTTTTTCAAAATTGCGAGTTTCTTGTACTTAAAAGCACAGCTTTGAGTATCAATGGGAGATTGTTAGTTTTGAATACTGAAAAGCCGAGCTTGTATGAAACTATTTCCCATCAATATCGATTAATTATTTTAGTTAAATCATATTATGTGTTACATATATTGTCCACTTAGATCAAGTGACTAGATGATGAGGTGCTGGTGTGACACAGTAGATCTCATTGTTGGTTAAAGTCTTGATATATAAACCTGGCTCGTAACTGAGACAGTTTTGGTCCAACTGTCAGTATAGGTTATTATATGATTCTGAAATTAGTTAATCTAGACTAATTGAATCATATAAATATGCCCGAGGCATATTGAGCATGACCGTTGAGGTTTGAATTAACATGTACTGATTGTTAGTAGTTAAGTCGAACCTTGTATTCTATCTCATAATCCCTAGACTTGAACAGGCATGAGGATTAGACATAGTGTACTTTGATCTGCTAAAGAGTGAGGTCATTTGAGGCCAATAGTCTCAGTAGGTTGGGTGCGCGTGTTTGATTGCTTGATGTGCTGTTATTTGTTCGAAAGGAAACCATGTACCGGTGCGTCTGGGTTGATGGTGCTCCCGGGATGAGCTCGTAATGTTTATTATACTAAATCTTGCAAGTGGACTTATGTCCGGTATAGTAAAAAGGTCGAGTGGTACTAGTCTCGGATAATAAGAAGTCGATTAATTAATTTATTAGTAAATTAATATATTGATGAACACTATATCTTTGATGTTGGGAGATTAAAGAATAATTAATTTAGTTGTACTAGAAGCAATTCTGGTTTGGATGGTAATCCGTTAGTGGTACGATTAATTATGTATTGAGATATTGGCAAATGGATATTTAATTAATTAAGATATTAATTAATCCTTGTGTCCATTGGTTGTGAATCAGTCCATAATCTGGATTAAGGATAAGTGAATCCTTGTATCAGTTGGATGTGAATCAGTCCACGGAGTAGGATTGAAGTAAAACACAAACCCAATAGGAAGACCAATCATTTTTCAACTTAAGGTATCTCTTGTAAATCTATAAATAGACATAGAGGGTCAACAACACAAGACACAATTCATAAGTTTCTCAATTCAAGAAACTAGAGAGAGGAAGAGAAAGAAAAAAGCTTTACCTGTGATTCTTTTTGAGTCTTCTCCTCCAGCGCACGGCGGGACGTAATCCGGGCAGCTGCTTCACCAAGCTTACGGCTTCGGCCTTTTCTCTCCGGCAAAGTCACTCCGGCGGCAGTGCGTGGATTGGTTTCCGGCGGCTTGTGTAGCGGTGGTGCAGAATCCGGGAAGCCAGGTGAGTTTTTCGAGATGGTTTTGCGCAGAGAATTGTTCTGTTGATCTATTCGTTTGGTAGACAATTTTTCACCCAATTTCCAGACGAGTCTTGAGTCATACAAAAGATGTTCTTGACGACACTTTTCAAAGATCAATTTTTTCCCTTCTGCTTTTAATTAGAATTATTTTGTCGCGTGTTAACAAATCGAATAAGATAGAACTAAGATCCTATGCAATGGTATTTTAAAAGGGTTTGAATAGTATTGCACTAGTGTCCAGACTTGTGATTGATTTTCGATTCTGGAATGCAATGCACGAAAGTGAATTTTTAATCGAGCCCGGGCGAATAATTCCTTCATTGTGTTTGGGTTGAGAATTTGGTCACCTAAATTTTCGGGTTGGGTCCAACTATACCAGGTCGGGTTGAGCTGATGACCCGAAAATATATTAGATAGTATAAAAGTCAAAATTTTAGCCTAGGGTTTTGTCATGTTTGAGCAATTGCCTGGGCAGCCGCACACCACCAAATCCTCTCATCTCTCTCTCCGAACGACGGAAACCCCGATCAATCACCCACTCCACTGCTCCGGCGAACAGCTCTCTCTCCCGAATGACGTACTCTCTCCTCTCTCTCAGAAACCCTCGGAAACTCCCCTCCCCAAATCCTCTCTCCGTCGATCTATGATCCACTCCTCCGGTGAACAACTATATCTCCCGAACGGCGAACCCCCCCACTCTTCTCCTCTTCTCAAACGGCGAACGCCAACCCCTCATCCTCTTCATTTAGGACCTGATTTTCTCCATAAAGAAGGTATTCTCTAATATATTCTATTATGGTAAAGATGTATCTTTTTTATTACTGTATCTTTTCATTTTATTTTGATTGAGGAATTGATTCCATCAGGTGACTACCGTATTCTAGCTTTGGTTTTGGGTTGGATTTTTATCCTTCTTCATTGGAGAAAAGACGGGTTGTAACTTTTTGGCAGAGTAAAAAAGGATGATTATCATATTAATTTAGTTAGGTTATAGGTCATTTGTTTCCTACTTAGTTTTTGAGTTGGTTTTTGATTCCTGGGAATTGGATTTTTTTCTTCTGGGTCTTGATTCTTTGCTTGTCAGTAAGCTTGCTAGTTCTTTCAATTGTTTCGTTCTTGTTTGGGATTTTTTTTTTTGAAAATCCGGGTTGGATTCGGTTTGGTGGGTCAACCAATCCTAACCCGATTTAGTCAACCCAATGGTTTGGAAATGTGGATTTTGGGTTGACTTGAAAAAAAATCAGGTCGGTTAAGATTGAGATTCACTAACCGTTCGGGTTTAGGATGGTGATAAAAATATAATTTTAGCCCTAAAGGATGATTTATGGCTTGATTTGTGTGGATTGTAGGTGGTTAATGGATCTTTTCCAAAGGCATTTACTTTATATTCTTGGCAATTATAATTCCAGCCCATTCTCTTTATTTTCCCATATATTTATTTTCGGCCTATAAATATTTAGTTTGGCCTTGAATAAATATTTGGTCAATGTTTAAGCCTTAGTTATTTTTACGTAATAAGTAGCCCTACCAAAGGAGAATAGCCCTGCTCATAAAGATCTATAAATGGTAGAATTTTTGTCAAGGTTTTCCAGAAGAATGAAGACAATGTGCTAGGAGTTTCGGCCACCATAAAACTCTAAAGGGCTGAAGATATCAAATTGTTCTAGAAGATTCCAATCAACACAAAATCAGCCTTAAGACTTAGTCAACACGAGGAATTTTCAAGACTTTCAACCTAACTTGGAAATTCGGTTAAATGAGACTTCTTTTAGTCTAAAACATTCCACGCTTAACAAGAATAGGCATCCGGCCCTAATTGTGTATTCAAGAACGCGCTTAAAGGCTCACCCGTATAAATAGAGGCGAGTTCAACTTTTGTAATTGATGTTTTGATGGAGCCAACCCTTGTTCATAAAGCCTTGAATCCAAAATCCTTTCATCCATCCTAAGTCAAAACTCTGCCGAAATTCTCTTTGCCTAGAAGGTGAATAACATTTGGTATCGGAGCCAAAGTGTTACCTCACAAGGTAAGGTTGCTACAACATTGTGATTGGAAAGATAACATAATCCTCCCCATTTTTGTTGTAGACAACATATTTTCAGCAATTTTGAGGGGTTAGATCATTCTATATCCTTTTCCCTCAACTTTGTTCATAAAAATAGCCTTTTTGGGTGCTGTATCAGAAACCTCTCTGGATTCTGGCCCCCAATTTTGAATTTTTTTAATTATTTTTCCTAATTTCTATTGAAATTTTTGAATGTGAATCTTGAATTTTCCTAAAAATTCCATTCGTAGTGGTAGAAGCAGATTTTAAAAAATTTTGAAAATTTGTTATGCTGAATTTTGTGTAAAGCTGGAAATGAGTATTTCGTCTCCAAAACCTCTCTAGTTTTTGTCCAGTGTATTATAAAATTGTGTGACCACTTTTCCTATGATCTATGCATTGTGTAGAGTGTAGGGGTGTAAGTCAGTCGGTTTGGCCAGTTTGAGGGTAAAAGTACAGCCCAAACCAATAGTTACGGTTTAAAATTTTTTCAAACTATGTCGGCCAAATAAATGTGCCAAACCAAGTCGGCCAAGTCACATTTATGCGGTTTGGTTCAGCCGGTTTAAAAGAATTTTACATTTTCTAAAATAAAATAACAAGTTTGAGAATAACAAGTTTAAAAGTACAATACCATTGGCTGCAGTAGTACAAACTAAAGTTGACCAATTGATGAAAACATATAATAAGAAATGAATACAGTGACTGAAAACAAGAAGATCATAAATTCATAAAAAAAGGGGCATTTTCTAGCATGAATCCAAAGCCACTCAGTATGAGCTTCCTCGGTGTTGGTCTAAGCCCGTCGCTCCTCGGCATCAACAAACCTGTACAACTCCAGAGCCAACATTAAGAAACCATACTACTAACTTTTAAGATAAATGATCATGACCCACAAGAATTAATTAAAACTTTTAGTGCGTAGATGCATGATTATTACAAGCTTTAATTTGTTGTTTAATTAAAAAAAGACGAAGATATTTTCAGGGGCTGGGACTTACAGATTGCAAAGAGCCAAAGAAGATTGCACGCCACATGTGTTGAGATGTTGTCACTCAATATTATTCGTGCAAATATTTAGAAAGTTGGCAAATCTATCAAGAAAAACAAGTATTACTTTGTTAGTAATAATAATAAAATAAGTCAACATAACATATATTTATGTATTATATAAAGAAGGAACATTGAATTGTACATTTTTCAACATTTTCAAGCTCTTCAATCTCTTGCAAAGAATCCCGTAAATGAGTAGTTTCTTGAACCATTTAACTCCTCAACCAATTTTGCGTACATATAAGAGCTTGCACTGTTCTAGGAGTATGAATTAATCAGAGCGAATTTACTAAACTTTTCTCTGATTTTCAAAATCTTTTGTCAAGCTTTCAAACATCTCTCAACTTCTTTAATCTTTTCTCGTTCTTTCATTCAATAGTAAGTCCTGCTTTTGTTAATTTTCTACTCTTACTTTAGTTTACCGCCTACTTCACCTTCTTCCTCATCTTCATTTCTTCTTGCAAACGATCCTGCTTCATTTTGGTATCAGAGCCTGGATTTTCAAAGAATTTTCAAAGAAAATATTTTCAAACATTTTTCAAAAAGTTTTGATTAAATATAATTTTACAAATCTGAAGGTAAGGGTGAGCATTTGCATGCATCTATAGTTGGTAAGAGGTCGTAGAATCAGTAAATCCGTTGGTAAGCCTTAGAAGATAGGTGTTCCCGGTCTGAACTCCCTTGTTCCATATAGGTTTATGCATATCTCATTTTACATTTAGATATGTAAGATTAGATTTAATTAAAATGGCTGAAAAAGTTAGAAGATTTCTCTTTGGAGAACCTAGTTCATCTAGGCCTGCATCCATCTTGGCATCATCTTCTGCATCCTCATCATATCCATCTATTCTTAATTCACATGAGTTAATTCAAGAAGCTCTGCCAAGTAGAAGTATTTCTACTGTATACTCTCAAGGATTACTCGAATTTAATAAAGCCTATTCAATTAAGATCCATGAGGAGATTCATCCCATGGAAGAAGATAAGAAAACAATTTCTTTACTGACTAATACTGCTATTACTTATTATCTTTCTCAAGGTTATCGATTTATGCATTTTGGTTTAATACAAATTGCTTTACATCCGTTAATGAAGCGTGGGGTTGATACTCCTGTCTTCATGGCATTACGTGATGATCGTTTACTTCATTATAATGATTCTATTCTTGCTTTAGTCCAGACTAATTTATGTAATGGTACTATACGGTTTAATTGTGCTCCTAATTTTTCTGTCAGTTTAATTGATCCCACTATTATGCAATCTCTGTTATTAGATATACATGTCACTAATAAGAAAATGGATCCTAAATCTGATAAATTTGTGTTAATTTATCGTATTTATTTTAAATTAATGAAATCTATTATTCCTGCAGCTTTAAAATTAAAACCTACTAATGAAGGTGACTCTGTTTTAGTAATTGCTGATTCAGATAATACTCATACTCAAACGCCTAGATTATTATCTCGTAATGAAATAACTATTCCTAATGAACTTTTAATTGATAGACCTATAATAGCTCAAAGATATCCAGTTAGAACTCAGGCTACTATTGAAGAACTCAATGATAATAAAATATTATTAAAATTTGATAATATATTGTCTAAGTCTTCCTCTTGCAGGTATCTTCTAGAAACACGACCTAGGTATTCAGTCGATCTCCCTAGTACTTCCTATGAATCTTCCAGGTATTCATATACTGATCCTAAGGTTAAGTTCACGTCTCCTTTACCCGAAGTCATTCCCGATTCTAATTCCTCAGTAGGTTCCCCGACTCATTCTCAAATGAAATTTTCTGAAATTAATATGTTAAAGAAACCTTTTTCTATAGATAAAGATTTTCTTAATAAAAATTATTTTTCACCAGAAAATAATGAAAAAAGAATATGGTTTGAAAAATTTGATGAACAAATTATTTCTAAATTAAAAGCAGAATGGGTTAATGATATAAATAAAAAACAGTTTAATTTTCCTTTCTTTCAATGGTTAGATTATTATTTTCAGAAAGAAAAAATAAGTTATAAAAATCTACCTACTATTAATGTTCAGATTAATCTATATAAAAAATGGCAGTTATTAGATAATACTATATTATCAGCGATTCATCCACCTTTTCAATCTATTAAAATTAATACTAAAGAAGGCGAAATAATTGCTTCTCCCTTTAAAAAAGGTAAAGATAATAAAGAAGCAATTGATTCTGAAGATATTAAAAAGGTTTATCAACAGAATAATTATTCTAATCAGATATTACAAACTATTGCTCAACAAGTTGATTTAATTTCTGTAAAATTGGATAATAAGATTAATAATTTTCCTAATGAAGTTTCCAAACCTTTAGTTTCTCCTTCCCTTCCTAGAGAATTTGAACGCGAAATTTCTTTAGTACAACGTATTAATCTTGCAATTGAAGGTAATACCAATAATCCGTCTTCTTCGTCTGCTTTAAATCAGATAGAAAGACAATTTAGTGGTCTTAGAATTAATGCTATCAATCGAACTGCTCCTCGTAATGACTCTTCTAGTAGTCCGTCTAATTCCGAATCTGAACCTGAAATTGACGACATAGATAATATTGAAGAAATAGAAAAACAATTTTCTGATACTCCTCCTTTAGAACTTAATCGAATATCTAGACGCCCATATAGAAGGTCATATCGTAATAATAAATGGTCTAATCGAGATGCAATGAATTATCATAGTAGACCTACTCCTCCTGATATTCAATTTGAAGAACGAAATAGGTTTACTACTAAATCTTATGATGGTAGTGCTATATATGAATGGAATATAGACGGTAAATCTGAATATGAAATTACTAATACTTTGCATGAAATGGGAACTGCAAAACTCGCTTATAAGTCTAAATATCCTCAGATGACTGAAAGGCAAATTGCTTCCTGTTTTGTTTCTGGATTTACTGGTCAATTAAAAAACTGGTGGGATAATATGTTTACTCCAGCCCAAAGAATGGAAATTTTGACTCATCAAACTGTTGTTCATCGTGATATTACTATTAATGATGAAGTAATTAGAACTACTGATTATGAATTTGACGGTGCAAGTTATTTAATTTATGCTCTTTCTATGCATTTTGTTGGTAATCCAAGAGAAGAATTAACTAGTTTAAAAATTTCATTAACTAATCTTAAATGTCCTTTGTTTAAAGATTATTTTTGGTATAAGACTACTTTTCTTACTAATGTGTTACGCAGACCAGATTGTAATCAATCTTTTTGGAAAGAGAAATTTATTACTGGTCTACCTCCTTTATTTTCGCAAAAGTTAATTACCAGTTTAATGAAAGAAATGGGTACGGAAAATTTGGATTTATCTAATATTACTTATGGTCAATTGTTCGCATTCCTTAAAAAAGAAGCTTTATCAATTTGTCAAGATTTTAAATTACAGAGAAGGTATGGTCTTGAAAAAGAAGAATTGGGGTCCTTCTGTCAAGTATTTGGCATAGCAAGTCCTCATCCGCCCTCTACACAAGAAAAAAGGTATAAAAAGGTTAGATCTTATCATCCTAGTAAATATAATAAGTATAAGCGAAAAAATAAATATAATCCTGATTGGCATAATAAAAATGACTTTTATAGAAAAAAGAAATATAAAAGAGGTAAAAAACCTGTTAAATGTTATAAATGTGGTAAGTTAGGACATATAGCTCCTAATTGTAAATTAGAGAAAAAGATTAATGCTTTATTTTCGGAAGAATCTGAATTAAAAAATAAATTAATGTCTATTTTAATTAATTCTGAAAAAGAAGAAGAAGATAATTATTATTCCTCTGATTCATCTAGTTTTGAAGAAAATGATGATTTTTGTGAATGTAAAAAGACAATAAATATGATGAATAATTCTAATAAAAATAGTCTAAATAAAGAATTATTATTTGATATAATAAAAGATATAAAAGATGATAATGTTAGAAAAGATTACTTAGAAAAATTAAAAACTTTAGTTTTACAAGAAAATAATCATATGTTTGATATAAAAGAACCATTTAGTCTAAATAGTTTAATAGATAAATATAAGCATGAAGATAATTTTGGATTTCGTAGAAGTAGTAATATTAAAGAAGAGATAAAATTACTTAAAGATGAAATTAGAGAAATTAATCACCAATTAAATGAATTAAAATTAAAAGATTTAGAATTAGAAGCAAAAATATTATTAAAAGATCAGTCTAATATAGCGTCTACATTTGGTATAATAAAAGATAATGAAATTCATATAGCTGAAGATATTCCTGACGACAAAAATTTCTTAAACTTAATTAATAAAGTTAAAATTGAAAAATGGTATGATCTTGTTACAATCGGTGTAGAGGATTGGACGACTACTTGTGTAGCCATGCTCGATAGTGGCGCCGATCAATCCTGCATCAGTCGAGGTATAATTCCAGATAAGTATTTATCAAAAACTATAGAAAAATTATATGCTGCTAATGGATTAGAAATTGATATTTATGCTGAATTAAATAATGGTTATATTTGCAATAATGGGTATTGTTTTAAACATTCTTTTCTAATACTTGAAAATTTTACTACTGATGTGGTGTTAGAAAATCCTTTTTTATATCAGATTACTCCGTTTACTAAACATACTGATCATATTTCTGTTAATCTTTTAGGTAATGAATTAGTTTTCCCATTTATTAATCCTATTCAGAAAAAAGAGTTAGAATTACTGCAGACTAATTCGATTTATAAACAAATTTGTTTAATGAATAAGAAAAAGAAAAGTTTAATGTTTTTAAAAACTGAATTAGATTTTACTAAAATAGAAGAACAATTAATAAAGAACGATGTTAAATTAAAAATCACTAATTTAGAACAGAAATTCCAAACATTAGTTTGTTCAGAACATCCTAATGCTTTTTGGAATAGGAAAAAGCATGTAGTATCATTACCTTATATAAAAGAGTTTAATGAAAGGGACATTCCGACTAAAGCTAGACCAATTCAAATGAATGAAGAATTACTTAAATTTTGTAAACAGGAAATTCAGAATTTAATGGATAAAAAATTAATTAGGAAATCACAGTCTCCTTGGAGTTGTGCTGCATTTTATGTAAATAATCAGGCTGAAAAAGAACGAGGTGTTCCTAGATTAGTAATTAATTATAAACCTTTAAATAAGGTTTTACAGTGGATTAGGTATCCAATTCCTAATAAAAAAGATTTATTAAAGAGGCTTCATAGTGCTAAAGTTTTTTCCAAATTTGATTTGAAGTCAGGGTATTGGCAAATACAGATTAATGAAAAGGATATATATAAAACGGCTTTTACTGTTCCTTTTGGTCATTATGAATGGAATGTTATGCCGTTTGGATTAAAAAATGCTCCCTCTGAGTTTCAAAGAATAATGAATGATATTTTTAATGATTACTCTAATTTTGTGATTGTTTATATTGATGATATTTTAGTTTTTTCGGATAATGTTCATCAACATTTTAAACATCTTAATCTTATGTTACATGTTATTCGGACTAATGGCTTAGTAATTTCAGCTAAAAAGATGAAATTGTTTCAGACTAAAATTAGATTTTTAGGACACGATATTCATCAAGGGAAAATGCGACCGATTCAAAGGACAATTGAATTTACTAGTAAATTTCCAGATGAAATTAAAGATAAAAATCAATTACAAAGATTCCTTGGTTGTTTAAATTACATTGCTGATTTCTTTCCTAATTTAAGAACTATGTGTGGTCCTTTGTATGAGAGATTACAAAAAAATCCTCCTGCCTGGTCAGAGATTCATACTAATTTAATTAAACAAATTAAAGAAAAATTAAGACTCTTCCATGTCTAGGTATGCTTCATCCAGATGCATTCATAGAAACCGATGCATCAGATATTGGATATGGAGGCATTCTTAAACAAAAAATGTATTCATCTGCATCATCTGCATTAGAAGAATTAGTTAGGTATCATTCGGGCATTTGGGCAGGGCCACAGAAAAATTATTCAACTGTTAAAAAAGAAATTTTATCAATTGTTTTATGTATTTCAAAATTTCAAGATGATTTGTATAATAAAAAGTTTTTATTACGAGTTGACTGTAAGTCAGCTAAAGAAATTTTGCAAAAAGATGTAAAAAACTTAGTTTCAAAACAGATTTTTGCCAGATGGCAAGCTATACTTTCTGTTTTTGATTTTGAAATTGAATTTATTAAAGGCGATGATAATTCTCTACCTGACTTCCTTACTCGTGAATTTCTTACAGGACGCACCAATGTCTAAAGACCCTGGCAAGCCTAGGACTCCTGCTGATTTTATCATGTCTAATACTCCCAAACCTCTTACTCCTTCTGTTCCGTCTAATGATTTTCCTCCCCTTACATATACTAATGCTGTCCTATCTCCTTCTGCTAGACTACAGACTACTCCGATTAATTCTCCTTCTTCATCCTCATCGTCTAATGCCGCTCCTTATATTCCTAAATCTGAATTTGAATATATAATGCTTACTCAGTATAAATCTACCCCAGAGAATAATGATGTTAAAAATTTCTGTTCAAGACTTTTCCTTCCTAATAATCAGTGGGTTACAGATGATATATCTAAGACCCAAGCCTTTTATGAACTAATTCTTATTGATACTAAATCCGTTGAAATTACCCATTATCCAGATAGAAAAGATTCCTCTAGAATAGCTTATTCTAAATTTATAATCCAGAAAATAATGAGTCCTCGTGAGTTTCCTTCTATTCATGCTAGAAATTCCTTCTCTATTCCATATGTTCCTGATGGATTTAATTATGCTGATTATATTTTAGCTTTTTATCGGTGTCTATATTACCGATCGTTTAATCACTCTTGGTTCATAAGTTTCTCTCCTAATTTTAATAAAAATGTACCCATGTGGGTATATGACTGGTGGAAATTGCTCGGGGCCATCCCTGAGATCTTGCCTCCTCAGGCCACTCTTGGGTTTCAGACCTATACAAAAAAGTGTAGGTTAGAACCCTATCAGGCTAATTTCTTGTTTCATGCCGAATTTCGGGTCCCATACATTATGGCCTGGAGTTTTCAGATCAAGCCTACTCAGACAGGGTTTCCCTGTAGTCTAATCCGACAGATTAATGTAAAGTGGTGGGTACAGTTTAATGAACAGCAATGTAGTGCCCAAACGGTTAATAAATATTTAGAAACTGGGGAAAAATATAAACAAGTAATTTCTCAAGTTTCCCGGAGTATTCCTGTAAATGACCCCATGACTCCTAAGACTCCGGACAAAAGTAAAATTCCCATGCCTAAAAAGATTGTTCCACAGACTCCTGCACAGACTCCTGCAAAGACTCCTCCAGCTCCTGCTCAGACTCCTATACAGACTCCTGCTTCAACATCTGCACCAGCCAATTTACCTACTGACCAAGGACTCCAAGATTATTTAAAGTTTTTCATGCAAGCATATAAAGAAATTCAAAAAATTGGTAATGAAGAACTTGATAGAGCATCTAAAGCACTTGAACAAGATCAGCCAGCAGATAAGCATGCTCTGAATAATCCGACTCCTCCAACTAATGATCATAATGATGACTTTGATGACCCTTTTGGCGGACCCTTTTCTCAGGATCCGTATGACTTTTAGACTAGGAATAATGTAATAGAATAGGTAATAATTGTAAAATGACGCAAGTACATGCGTCAGTCTAGCAATAATGGTTAGGTGACGTAAGTGCATATGTCACTAGGCACTTACATTTAATTTGTCTTTAATTTACATTTCATTCCGGACTTCATTTCCGGATTCCATCCTTGTATAATGTCTCATTTGTATTGCCTATTTAAAAGCTGATTCCTCAATGAATTAATCAGAGCGAATTTACTAAACTTTTCTCTGATTTTCAAAATCTTTTGTCAAGCTTTCAAACATCTCTCAACTTCTTTAATCTTTTCTCGTTCTTTCATTCAATAGTAAGTCCTGCTTTTGTTAATTTTCTACTCTTACTTTAGTTTACCGCCTACTTCACCTTCTTCCTCATCTTCATTTCTTCTTGCAAACGATCCTGTTTCATTTGAAGATGAGGAAGAAGGTGAAGTAGGCGGTAAACTAAAGTAAGAGTAGAAAATTAACAAAAGCAGGACTTACTATTGAAGAGAAAAGATTAAAGAAGTTGAGAGATGTTTGAAAACTTGACAAAAGATTTTGAAAATCAGAGAAAAGTTTAGTAAATTCGCTCTGATTAATTCATTGAGGAATCAGCCTTTAAATAGGCAATACAAAGGAGACATTATACAAGGATGGAATCCGGAAATGAATTAATCAGAGCGAATTTACTAAACTTTTCTCTGATTTTCAAAATCTTTTGTCAAGCTTTCAAACATCTCTCAACTTCTTTAATCTTTTCTCGTTCTTTCATTTAATAGTAAGTCCTGTTTTTGTTAATTTTCTACTCTTACTTTAGTTTACCGCCTACTTCACCTTCTTCCTCATCTTCATTTCTTCTTGCAAACGATCCTGCTTCATTTTGGTATCAGAGCATGCTTATCTGCTGGCTGATCTTGTTCAAGTGCTTTAGATGCTCTATCAAGTTCTTCATTACCAATTTTTTGAATTTCTTTATATGCTTGCATGAAAAACTTTAAATAATCTTGGAGTCCTTGGTCAGTAGGTAAATTGGCTGGTGCAGATGTTGAAGCAGGAGTCTGTATAGGAGTCTGAGCAGGAGCTGGAGGAGTCTTTGCAGGAGTCTGTGCAGGAGTCTGTGGAACAATCTTTTTAGGCATGGGAATTTTACTTTTGTCCGGAGTCTTAGGAGTCATGGGGTCATTTACAGGAATACTCCGGGAAACTTGAGAAATTACTTGTTTATATTTTTCCCCAGTTTCTAAATATTTATTAACCGTTTGGGCACTACATTGCTGTTCATTAAACTGTACCCACCACTTTACATTAATCTGTCGGATTAGACTACAGGGAAACCCTGTCTGAGTAGACTTGATCTGAAAACTCCAGGCCATAATGTATGGGACCCGGAATTCGGCATGAAACAAGAAATTAGCCTGATAGGGTTCTAACCTACACTTTTTTGTATAGGTCTGAAACCCAAGAGTGGCCTGAGGAGGCAAGATCTCAGGGATGGCCCCGAACAATTTCCACCAGTCATATACCCACATGGGTACATTTTTATTAAAATTAGGAGAGAAACTTATGAACCAAGAGTGATTAAACGATCGGTAATATAGACACCGATAAAAAGCTAAAATATAATCAGCATAATTAAATCCATCAGGAACATATGGAATAGAGAAGGAATTTCTAGCATGAATAGAAGGAAACTCACGAGGACTCATTATTTTCTGGATTATAAATTTAGAATAAGCTATTCTAGAGGAATCTTTTCTATCTGGATAATGGGTAATTTCAACGGATTTAGTATCAATAAGAATTAGTTCATAAAAGGCTTGGGTCTTAGATATATCATCTGTAACCCACTGATTATTAGGAAGGAAAAGTCTTGAACAGAAATTTTTAACATCATTATTCTCTGGGGTAGATTTATACTGAGTAAGCATTATATATTCAAATTCAGATTTAGGAATATAAGGAGCGGCATTAGACGATGAGGATGAAGAAGGAGAATTAATCGGAGTAGTCTGTAGTCTAGCAGAAGGAGATAGGACAGCATTAGTATATGTAAGGGGAGGAAAATCATTAGACGGAACAGAAGGAGTAAGAGGTTTGGGAGTATTAGACATGATAAAATCAGCAGGAGTCCTAGGCTTGCCAGGGTCTTTAGACATTGGTGCGTCCTGTAAGAAATTCACGAGTAAGGAAGTCAGGTAGAGAATTATCATCGCCTTTAATAAATTCAATTTCAAAATCAAAAACAGAAAGTATAGCTTGCCATCTGGCAAAAATCTGTTTTGAAACTAAGTTTTTTACATCTTTTTGCAAAATTTCTTTAGCTGACTTACAGTCAACTCGTAATAAAAACTTTTTATTATACAAATCATCTTGAAATTTTGAAATACATAAAACAATTGATAAAATTTCTTTTTTAACAGTTGAATAATTTTTCTGTGGCCCTGCCCAAATGCCCGAATGATACCTAACTAATTCTTCTAATGCAGATGATGCAGATGAATACATTTTTTGTTTAAGAATGCCTCCATATCCAATATCTGATGCATCGGTTTCTATGATCATGAATGCATGTGGATGAGGTATACCTAGACATGGAAGAGTCTTAATTTTTTCTTTAATTTGTTTAATTAAATTAGTATGAATCTTTGACCAGGCAGGAGGATTTTTTTGTAATCTCTCATACAAAGGACCACACATAGTTCTTAAATTAGGAAAGAAATCAGCAATGTAATTTAAACAACCAAGGAATCTTTGTAATTGATTTTTATCTTTAATTTCATCTGGAAATTTACTAGTAAATTCAATTGTCCTTTGAATCGGTCGCATTTTCCCTTGATGAATATCGTGTCCTAAAAATCTAATTTTAGTCTGAAACAATTTCATCTTTTTAGCTGAAATTACTAAGCCATTAGTCTGAATAACATGTAACATAAGATTAAGATGTTTAAAATGTTGATGAACATTATCCGAAAAAACTAAAATATCATCAATATAAACAATCACAAAATTAGAGTAATCATTAAAAATATCATTCATTATTCTTTGAAACTCAGATGGAGCATTTTTTAATCCAAACGGCATAACATTCCATTCATAATGACCAAAAGGAACAGTAAAATCCGTTTTATATCTATTTTTTTCATTAATCTGTATTTGCCAATACCCTGACTTCAAATCAAATTTGGAAAAAACTTTAGCACTATGAAGCCTCTTTAATAAATCTTTTTTATTAGGAATTGGATACCTAATCCACTGTAAAACCTTATTTAAAGGTTTATAATTAATTACTAATCTAGGAACACCTCGTTCTTTTTCAGCCTGATTATTTACATAAAATGCAGCACAACTCCAAGGAGACTGTGATTTCCTAATTAATTTTTTATCCATTAAATTCTGAATTTCCTGTTTACAAAATTTAAGTAATTCTTCATTCATTTGAATTGGTCTAGCTTTAGTCGGAATGTCCCTTTCATTAAACTCTTTTATATAAGGTAATGATACTACATGCTTTTTCCTATTCCAAAAAGCATTAGGATGTTCTGAACAAACTAATGTTTGGAATTTCTATTGAAATTTTTGAATGTGAATCTTGAATTTTCCTAAAAATTCCATTCGTAGTGGTAGAAGCAGATTTTAAAAAATTTTGAAAATTTGTTATGCTGAATTTTGTGTAAAGCTGGAAATGAGTATTTCGTCTCCAAAACCTCTCTAGTTTTTGTCCAGTGTATTATAAAATTGTGTGACCACTTTTCCTATGATCTATGCATTGTGTAGAGTGTAGGGGTGTAAGTCAGTCGGTTTGGCCAGTTTGAGGGTAAAAGTACAGCCCAAACCAATAGTTACGGTTTAAAAATTTTTCAAACTATGTCGGCCAAATAAATGTGCCAAACCAAGTCGGCCAAGTCACATTTATGCGGTTTGGTTCAGCCGGTTTAAAAGAATTTTACATTTTCTAAAATAAAATAACAAGTTTGAGAATAACAAGTTTAAAAGTACAATACCATTGGCTGCAGTAGTACAAACTAAAGTTGACCAATTGATGAAAACATATAATAAGAAATGAATACAGTGACTGAAAACAAGAAGATCATAAATTCATAAAAAAAGGGGCATTTTCTAGCATGAATCCAAAGCCACTCAGTATGAGCTTCCTCGGTGTTGGTCTAAGCCCGTCGCTCCTCGGCATCAACAAACCTGTACAACTCCAGAGCCAACATTAAGAAACCATACTACTAACTTTTAAGATAAATGATCATGACCCACAAGAATTAATTAAAACTTTTAGTGCGTAGATGCATGATTATTACAAGCTTTAATTTGTTGTTTAATTAAAAAAAGACGAAGATATTTTCAGGGGCTGGGACTTACAGATTGCAAAGAGCCAAAGAAGATTGCACGCCACATGTGTTGAGATGTTGTCACTCAATATTATTCGTGCAAATATTTAGAAAGTTGGCAAATCTATCAAGAAAAACAAGTATTACTTTGTTAGTAATAATAATAAAATAAGTCAACATAACATACATTTATGTATTATATAAAGAAGGAACATTGAATTGTACATTTTTCAACATTTTCAAGCTCTTCAATCTCTTGCAAAGAATCCCGTAAATGAGTAGTTTCTTGAACCATTTAACTCCTCAACCAATTTTGCGTACATATAAGAGCTTGCACTGTTCTAGGAGTATGACTACTCCTGAAAGGGTCTAAACTTCGACCTCCTGTGCTAAATGCAGACTCTAATGCAACTGTAGAAACAAGGATAGCCAACACATCTCTAACAACTCTAGATAAAATCTTATACTTTTTCGAATTGGTCTTCCACCAATCCAACAAGTCAAACGATCCATGTATATCCTCTTTGGCATTAGTCAAATATTTCTCCAATTCACTTTTCTCCCATTTGTCTCCTGATTCCATGAAAGACAAAATTTTTTTTAAACAGCTCTGATGTATATCAACACTGTCATCTTCAAAACGGTCACCCACCACATTACTGCTTGAAGATGCACTTTTCTCCTTGCCATGTTCAGGATCTAATGTTTCATAATGCTCATATAGCTTCCTCAAAGTGTCTTTTACTTTTCTGCTCATCCTAATTGCAATATCAGAATCCCCATACATATCCATAAAACTCCAATTAATGTACTCTTGTTTGTAACGGGGATCAAGAACCACAACAGAAACAAATAATAAAGGATTAATCTTCTCCACATCTCCCCAATACTTATCATACTTCACTTTCATTTGGGAAGCCATGACACTTAACTTTGTATCACTAGATTTCTCACAATTAGTTATATGAGTGTACATTGCACACATATCATGAAAGTAAGTATTTAAAGTAACATACAATGATCCAGAAAATCTTTTTGTCCCATCATAAAACAACTCAAGAAATTTCATGAAACAACTAGTAGCATCCCAATCTCTATCACAAGGTGGTCTAACAAATCTCGAACCCTCACTAAAGTATCGCATATATTGTCCATCATCTCTCATATGATCAAAAGCTCTCCTAAACTTTAAAGCTGAATTTAACATTAAGAATGCAGAATTCCATCTATTAGGAACATCCAAACAAACACTTCCTCCAATCTCCAATTTTTCTGATTTCACACATTCATTAAATTTTACCAACCTAGAAGGAGATGATCTAGCATATCTAACACCATTTCTAATAACTTGAATAAAAGAATCATAATCTTTTAAACCATGCGTCACAATCAAATTTATTATATGAGCACAACAACGCATATGCAAAAATTCACAATTCAATGCTGAATTTCCCCAATTTCTAATCTTTCTTTGCATATAAGAAATGACACCATCATTAGAACTTGCATTATCCACAGTAATTGTGAAAACTCTCTCAATACCCTATGCAATCAAACATGCCTCAATCATTTTCCCAATTATCTCTCCTTTATGATTAGGAATAACCTCAAAATTCAAAAGAATTTTTTGTAACTTCCAATCATCATCAATATAATGCACCGTTAAAACCATTTAATTAATGTTCTGTACAGAAGTCCACGTATCCGTTGTAAAGCAAAATTGATTTGTGGATTTAGAAAACATGGCTTTCAATTTTTCTTTCTCTTCAACATACAAACTTATGACATCCTTAGCCAATGTAACACGAGTAGGCATCACTAACTTGGGCTGAATCACAGAACAAAAGTACTTAAATCCCAATTTTTCAACAAAAGAAAATGGGAGTTCATCCATAATTATCATCTTAGCCAAAGCCTTCCTACCCATTTCTTTAGTAAAAGTCACAGCTGTCAAATTTCCAACATTCAATTCAAAAACTAAAGTCTTTTGTTTCTTATTCTCTTGTTTTCCATAAAGATATTTTCTACATTGATAATTCAAATGATTCCACAAACTACTAGTATCAGTCTTGCTTGGATTATAAGCATAACTCTTATTGCAATATTTGCACTTACACCTAGGATCAATATTTAGAACTTGATTTGGAATAACGAAGTGATCCCATACCTGTGAGAGTTTCTTCTTTCGCGTGGATACTTTTTCCAAATAAGGTTTCGTTGTGTCTCCTAATTCTTTCGTAAGCTCAGACTCAACCTCATTGGTTTCCCTTGTTTCACGGTTCTCCTCTATTTGTACACCAACAATTGCATAAGTCTCATCATCCATAATAGTTGAAATATCTATGGTTGGAAAAAAAGATAATTATTAATCCATGAAAATACTATACTTTAAAGACATTTTATGAACAGAACTAACAAAGAAAGGACAAATTTCATTGTTTTTGTTTAAGAAAAAGAAATGGAGACTTTGTTAATGATCTTTATGCAGAAACATTACTCTCTGTATAGTTTAAAACAACAATTTTTGTTGATATTATCACAAAAATTATTATGTATTAATGTGACTTTTTTTTAAACCCCTTTTCTTCTCGGGCATCTAAGCTCTCAAGATGGGAAGCTGAAAGGTTAGCCTAGCTTAAACTTTGGTTTGGCTGAAATAGAATTTTTAGTTATAGAAGGGGTGAATATCTGGTTTAGTAGTTATGCTATAAGTTCGATATGGATGTCCAAGGCAGGCTCTGCTCAATTATCTCAAGGTAGACACGTATAGAAAGAGGACTATTATAAACCAAGTCAACATAATGAAAGAAAACTATTGTAAATACATCAGTCAGCCAGAACCTATGCAAATTTCATTACCTGAACTAAGATTTGAAATTTTGAGCCACATACAATATAGAGAACATGCAAATGTTCAATCATGAGTTAACACGATCCTTAAATATGATGAGGACGTGCTTGGTAGGCTCTTCTCAATGACCTCAAGGTAGGAACATAAATTAAGGCAGCGTGCATTTGATCTTTCATTTCAATAACTAGAGTAACCTACTAGCAAATTGCTCTAATTGCTCATTATCTTTCCATCACATAATTTGATTCTCAGCAAACATTCAATCTCGTAACATGACCAGGTTCATTCAACATTGACCTTTACCAAACTAGAAAACAAACAGTGACCTCCAAAATTACAAGGGAAAAAGATAAGACACTTAAGTCAAAATAATGTAAAAAGAAACACAAATATTTTCCAAAAAATTAAACATTTACTCAAAATTTCAGAAATCAGGAAACATTTTGTTGTATATTAAGTGTAGAGATAGCCCCTAACCAAAATTCAGAAAATTTACATTCATAACTAACAATGCTCACCAGTAAAAATTAAGTTCAAGAGATTAATTAGCCAAAATAAGATTCTTTCAATCCCCATGTTTCTATGCGTTAATCAAAGCAGGCAAACATACTATGAATATGTTTTCTATTTATTATTGTTGTTCCTTGGGTCTCAGATATTCCTCAAACAAGCTAGTGGGCATAGAATATGCGTAGGTTCATTACATGTGTACTGGGGAGATGTATTTATGCATTAATAAACTAACAAAAACTTTCAGCTTAAGTTCACCATAATCCAACAAGTAACTCCTGATGACTTAATGCAAATTTGATTAAACTGATTTTTTTTCCTTTACTTTCATAGTTCTAGAAGGTTTTAGAAGTTTATCTTATTTGTAATAGGATATGCTGCATTTTCCCTTACTGATTAGGATTTTATTTTGATTTGTACTTTATCTCTATTGGTTGAAATTATAAGCCAATTAGAGTTAGAATAGGATTTTATTTCTAAATCTCTCTTTCATTTGGATTGAGTTATCCCTTTTTAGAAAAGGAAGAGATCTTCTAATTGCCTATAAAAGGCCACCATAGTTCACGAATTTTAATATATTGGATTTGATATTTTTTCTTTGAATTTGAGAATTTTCCTCTTTGAGTTGCGACTCAACCCTTGGTCTTGCGAGATCAAAAGTTCGTGTGTTGTCCTTGCGAGGAAACCCACAACCTCTTTTGTTGGTTTCAATAGTTTAGGTTGAACTATTAAGACTTGTCATTCAGAGGATGAGTGATATCCCTACTCGAATAAAACCCACCACCTGTTTTGTTGGTTTCAATATTATTGACTAAAACCCATCATAAAACATCACCCATCATCTGAATTATTTTCGCACAAAGAGGGCTAAACAATTGTGTGTGTTCTTAAGTTGAGCGATTCTGTCGCTTCAATTCATGCTTGTGGAGATAATAAGAAGGAATAGACGAGAAAGGTCCGTCAACACAAGGGTCTTGTTCATGTAGCAACCAACTTGTCAGCTTCGCTTTCACTTGACTTGAATTCCGAAGAAGATTACCTGTCAGATTGGTATTAGAGCATAGGTCATTTTCGTTCCATTCTACTATTATTTTTCAAGATTTTGTTTTTTTTTTTGTGTGTATTTTTGATTTCAAACTTACCCCTAGAGTTCGAAAATATCTTGAGTCCATTGGTTGAAAATTAGTCCAATTTTCAGTCCAAATATATGTGTCAGAAGTTGTGTCTGAGACCCCTTTACGGAACCAGACGTTTCTTCGTTTTTGAGTCTTTTTGTGTGATTTTTGTTTTGTTTGAGTCTAGAGGTCCCCCTTTAGGTTTAATTTGCATCAGTGTTGAGTTTTGGTGTAGAAAAGGCATTTTTACCCCTAGTCAAAACCCTTCGAAACTTCACCAAAATTACAGTTTTGTCCCTATAAATTTTTTTGTGATTTTTTGACTTGGTTTCTTTGATTTTGAATTTGAAAAGTGTCCAGTGTCAATCTTAATTCATTTTAGTTTTTTCTGACAGGCAGTACGAGTTTTGGACATTCAGAGGTATACTCGGTGTAACGGGAAATATCGGAGTTCACGGATTAAAGGTAGTAGGTGTTCTTTTGCGGTTTTACTGTGATCTTGAAAAAATACTTGAAGCTTGAGACCTAACCTTCCTGCTAAGTGCTTGAGGTTGAATTCCCCCTAGTCTTAAATCGATCGTTTCAAAACTCCCGAAAAAGTCTATGGAATTGAGAAGAGGCAAGAGGCAAGAGCCAATCTTAAGAATTTGACAAGTTCTATAAAAGAAAAGCTCTTCTGTAAAACTCTGGCTAAGTAAAGAAAAAGACAAGCCAAAGTTAGTTGCTCCTAAAGTTTTGTAGGGAAGCAAACATAGTTCTAAGATAGAAGTGATCACACGTGAATTGAGCAACAAAAGGAGCAAAAGGGTAATCAATTGCCCTAGGTTATATTGCTAGGTGTGTGTATAAACTTCTTTCTTTCATCCGGTAGTCAACCTCGTGTTCTGATTGATTACAGTTTGACTGCAAGAGATTACCTGCTTACTTTTGGTTTGTGCATTTCTGTGTGACTCTATAAGCATCTACTTACTAATAGTAATTGTTTTAAAGTTGCCTTTGTTTGTCTTTGACTTTTGCTTGTTTTGTTAGATTTTTACTTTTCAATCTTAATAGTCAAAGTATCCTTTTATTTTGTTTTTTTATTTTTGTGGTATCACTTCATATCAATTTTTTGTGTGGTTTAGAGTCTTGTTTTGTGTTTTGAGTCTTGTGTGAAGAGAAACCATCTAGTTAGCACCGAAAGGATCAGGTTATCGGGGGGGGGGGGGGGGGAGGGGGGATCTGAAAGGTTGAAAACCGGCACGGCAACCATTGTGCTAACCCTAGCACCAGCCTTTTAGCGTCGCCCATAGGGCCGTCACTAATTCACAGCTACTAGTCACAGGTTGTGCAGCTCAAGGGTTTAATGACCCGTCCGTTTCGTCGCTAATCCCCTTGCGTCAAGAACCCACGCGCTCGGCGCGACATGGTAGTACTTTTCTTTTATTTTCTTTTTATTTTCTTTTGTTTTGTGTTTGTTTTGTGTTTTGTGTCAGATTACACTTGGTCTTTTGTGTGCTACTTTCTTTTGTAGGATTGCACAGAACTATAAAGATAACCCAAGCATAGTTCAAAAGAAAAAGCAAGCAAGTGAACTAATCTAAGCTTATTGGTGACTACCAGCAATTTACTCGCTATAAGCAGACAAGGAGTGCAAGTAGGTAGCAGGCAAAGACAATTAGCAATGAATACCATTTTTGTCGCTAAAAGTTATTTTGGTCACATTTACTCTAGCCGCGCTGGGCACACCGAAGCCAATCCTGGCCGCATCAAGCTCGACGCGCGAAGCGCCATAAGTTTGCCTAAATCCTTTGTTTTCAATGTATTTGCTTGTACACCTTTTTCTTTTCTTTTCTTATTTTCTTATTTATTGGTTTTGTGTGTTTTTATTATTTTAAAATTCTATGAATTTAATTCTTGGTTTTTAAAATAAATATCTTTTTGTTTTGGGTCTTTTTATTATTTTCAAGAGTTATAAGAAATTGATTTTTCTTGAAATTTTTGAAAGTAAATATCCTTTTTCTTTTCAGAGTCTTTTTATTATTTTCGAATCAATTGATAGATACTTCTTGAATTTTATTTGAAAGTAAATATCCCCTTTTATATTTGTTTAAAGTTTGGAGAAATGTGGAGTATTATCCTTTCTTTTTACGAATACCTTGTTTTCCTGTCTATTCTTGGTGGTGTTGTTTTTGTTGTATGTAGGACATCGCACTAGGAAATAAGAGACCATGGAAACAAGCCCTTGAGCATCACAAGCACAGCCCCCATGTGTCTTATTATATGTTCTTGTTCCATCTCTAGTGATCAGAGGTGAAGAAGATGATGCGCTCTTCATTGGTGAGACCAGTGAAGCAGTTGAGGAGGAAACTCGATAAACCCTTATTTTCTTACATCAGGATTGTTCACCAGTTGAGCACCCACATGTGTTGCGTGTTGTTCAACCCTCCCCAGATGCTAGCTCAGAACAAGAATTGCAATGGTTAGATGGTTTTGACGAAACCCAAAGTGCAGATGGCAGCTATGACTGCAGTATTCCTTAGACTAGTTAAGGTGTAGCGTTGTGCGATATTGTTCCCCTAGGAAGGCCTTGGGAATTTGACAAAAGAGTCACTCGTGTGACTACCAGGTATTCTTTCATGTCTCATGGCAAGAAAACTAACTTGTTGCTTTGTCTCATGCACAGGTTTCTAGTAAGAACGTTGCGAGAAGATAAGAACAATGCAAAGCAATTGAGTCCTAAACATTGAAACCAGTAGCTCAAGCAGAATTTCGTCCCTTTTGAAAGATTATCTGCCCGGGCCTAGCCAGAAACTCACTTTCGTGCTACGCATTCCATAATCGAAATCTCTGGCCAGGCCTAGACACTAGCACAACCGCTATTCCAACCCTTGCCTGAAATAACATTGCACAGGATCTTGGTTTGTACTTATTCAATTTATCACGCAACAAATAAATTCTTAATTAAAAGCGAAACCATAAGAATTACCTATTGAAGCGTATACTCAGGTAATTCTCTTGTATGCCTCAAGACTTTGATTGCACGTTGTGTGACAACGATCTAGCGAGCAATTGATAAGCTAATCACCACAACTGGGTCTCCTGAAAAATTCAGCAACCCCTGCCCCTAGCGCTTGATATACACACGCCGCCTGGAACCCGAGAAAAGACTAACGCGCCGCCTGTATTTCTTCAACGCGCCACCACATTCAAGGCCAAAACTAGCCGGCCAAATTGAAGGAAGAAAATCGGCAGTCTTGAGCTCAAAAATCCGATTTTAGAGAGGAAATATTTCTCTCTAGAATTTTATCTCTAAGTTTTCTTGTCTTGAAAACTATTGAATTGTATATGTGTAATAGCTAATCCCTTGTCTATATATAGAGCTACAAGAGAGACCCCATGTGAAAGATTATCTGCCAGGGCCTAGCCAGAAACTCACTTTCGCGCTATGCATTCCATAATCAAAATCTTTGGCCAGGCCTAGACGCTAGCACAATCACTATTCCAACCCTTTTGAAATAACATTGTGCAGGATCTGGGTTTGCACTTATTCGATTTATCACGCAACAAAAATTCTTAATTAAGAGGAAACATAAGAATTACCTATTGAAGCGTACACTCAGGTGATTCTCTTGTATGCCTCAAGACTTTGCTTGTATGCTGAGTGGGCAGCAATCCAACCAGCAATTTGATAAGCTAATCACCACAATTCACATGCCA
Source organism: Knoxia roxburghii (assembly GCA_030378225.1). NCBI lineage: Eukaryota > Viridiplantae > Streptophyta > Magnoliopsida > Gentianales > Rubiaceae > Knoxia > Knoxia roxburghii. Next base: position 32,225,630 of record CM059420.1, on the reverse strand, counting down.
GAAAATTCTAGCACCGCTGCACCTGGCGCGTACAATCCACGCACCGCCCAGAGAGAGCTTTACGCAAGCTGCCAAAATCTGAAGAAAATTTTGGCAGCTAAATAAGCTTGAGAAATCCGATTTTAAGAGAGAGAAATTTTCTCTCTCTAAGTTTTCTTGTCTTGAAAACATATGAATTGTATATTGTGGAATAGCTAATCTCTTGTCTATATATAGAGTTACAAGAGAGACCCCAACATGGTTTAGGATTGGTCTTCCTAATGGATTTAGGTAATTAGTTTCCAAATCCAATTAGGTAACCAATCTGATAAGATAAATCAAATCCTATTAGATTTCCTAATCTCTAGGATTTCCTAATTCTAATTGAAAATTAAGAGTTAATTAATTAATTAAATAATTCCACTTTGTTAATTACTCAATTAACCATTAGGAATAATTAATCAATTAATTAATTCTACCTATTCAATTAAGTCATTACAAAATTAATCGTACCACTAATGGATTAATTTTGGCACTACCATCCTACACTAAAATTACTTCCGGAACAACTTAATTAATTTATATTCCTAATCTCCCCACATCAAAGATATAGTGCTCGTTAATTTATTAATTTACTGATAAATTAATTAACTAACTTCTTTAATTCCGAGACTAGTACCACTCGATATTTTTACTATACCGGACATAAGTCCACCGGCCGAGTTTAGTATAATAAACATTACGAGCTCAACTCGGGACCACCATCACCCAGGACGCACCGGTACATGGTTCGACAAGCAGCAGCACACCAAGTAACTAAACACGCGCACCCAACCTACCGAGATATTGGCCACAATTGACCTCACCCATTGGCAGATCAAAGTACACTATGTCTAATCCTCATACCCGCTTGAGTCTAGGTTTTAAGAGATATAATACCAAGAACGATTTTTCTATTAAATCAGTAAAAGACAAATCATTCATAATAGTCAAGTTCAATACGCCCCGGGCATATCTATATGATTCAATTAGTTTAGACAAACCAATTATCTGAATAACATAATAACCTAAACCGACAGTTTGTCCAAAGCTGTCTTGGTTACGAACCTCATTTATATATTATGTCTTTTAACCAATGATGAGATCTACTGTGTCACACAAGAAACCGCATCATCGAACTACATAATATAAGTGGATAAATAAAGCACAACAAAATATAACCAAAACATAAATCAATATATTAACTGGGAAAAAGTACAACACAAGCATAGCTTATGTATTCAACTCCAACAATCTCTCACTAATACTTAAGCTGTGCTTTAAGTATACATCTACATTCAACTCCTATACAATCTGCTACTATATATTTAGAAAAATTATCATGGATCTTCTAAGTATCTTTAGAATATCTCGTATCAGGTGGTACTTGAGTTGTATATGTTTACTCACCTTGTGGGCTCTTGGTTCCTTCGAGTTTGCTACTGCACTGATGTTATCACAATACACCGTAATAGACTTATGCAAACCAGGAATCACATCTAAGTCCACTAGGAAGTTCTTGAGCCACACTGCTTCTTTTGCTACCTCTGATGCGGCAACGTATTCAGCCCCCATGGTAGAGTCCGCCACGCATTTCTACTTGACACTCGGCCAAACTATGGCTCCTCCTAGAGTAAACACATACCCTGAGGTAGACTTGCTCTTGTCCCTGTCGCATTGGAAATCTGAATCTGTGTGACCTCGGGGTACCAGCTCAGGCACCTGATAGACCAACACTTGCTTTCTCATTCTGCGTAAATACTTGAGAATGCATTTTAATGCCTCCCAATGAGCTTTCCCGGGATTACTCTGATATCTGCTTACCATGCCAACGGCATAACAGATATCAGGCATCGTACACAACATGGCATACATGAGACTTTCTACTGCCGAAGCATATGGAACTGTCTTCATGGCCTCTATCTCCTCAACAGTCTTGGGAGACTGTTCTTTAGACAGATGCTCTCTGTGTCTGAAAGGTAGAAAACCTTTCTAAGAGTTCTGCATGTTAAAATGGGCCATAATCATATCTATGTACGAAGCTTGGGAGAGCGTTAATGAACGTTTCCTACGATCTCAAATTATCTTGATCCCAAGGATATGTCCCGCTTTCCCTAAGTCCTTCATATCAAACTACTTGGACAGCCATGCCTTTACGTGTGATAACACTTTCTTGTTGTTGCCAATCAATAAAATGTCATCTACGTAAAGTACAAGAAACATCACTGAGTTTCTATCACGTCGGCGATACACACATTGCTCATCCGGACACTGAGTAAATCCGTAGGACTGGATTACCTCATCAAACCCGTTGTTCCAAGATCTGGATGCCTGCTTAAGTCCGTAAATGGACCTCTTAAGCATGCAAACCTTATGCTCTTGGCCTTTTTTCAAGGAATCCCTCTGGTTGCTGCATGAAGATGGTTTCCTCAAGACTTCCGTTTAGGAAAGCTGTATTGACATCCATATGCCATATCTCATAATCTAAATGAGCAGCTATGGCCAAGAGAATTCGGATCGACTTAAGCATGACTACCGGGGAGAAGGTTTCTTATAATCGATTCCCTCTATCTAAGTATACCCCTTCGCCACCAGCCTAGCTTTAAAGGTTTCCACCTTTCCGTCAGGTCCTCTCTTACGTTTGTAGACCCACTTGCATCCAATGGGCTTAAACCTATCAGGCAGGTCCACAAGCTCCCAGACTTGATTGTGGTCCATTGACCCAATCTCAGATATTATTGCCTTACGCCAAGATTCTGCATCTTTATCTCGGAGAGCCTCATTGTAGTTTACTGGGTCAGGTTCAGGCGCGCCTGGGACTAGGTCTGATGCTTCTCCCATGCCAATGAACCTGTCGGGCTGTCTTACAACCCTTCCACTACGAGGAGGCACCACCTGTGTAAGCGCATCATCTGTGATCTCTTGTGCAGTGTGTGGTGTATCTACTTTTGCTGGTGCATCAGGATTATTAATTTGTCTCCTAAGCTCTTCTTGTACTATCTTACTCTTGGGCTTGTGATCTAGAATATAGTCTTCCTCCAAAAATCTAGCATTGGTGCTAACCACCACCTTCTGATCTTTAGGACTATAAAACAGACCACCTTTCGTTCCCTTAGGATATTCTACAAACAACTTTAATTCAGTTCTCGTATCTAACTTAGCCGCATCTGCCTTAAGCACATGTTCTGGGCAACCCCAAACTCTGAGATGTCTTTGACTAGGCTTGCGCCCATTCCACAACTCTACTTGGGTTGAAGGCCGGTTTTAGATGGTACAAGATTAAGAATATACATTGCTGTTTCTAAGGCATATCCCCAGAACGAACTTGGAAAATCACTATAGCTCATCATCGACCTAACCATTTCTATGAGAGTTCGATTCCTTCTTTCTGCTACACCGTTCTGCAGTGGCGTGCCAGGTGTAGACAACTGAGACTAAATTCTGATCTCACTGAGGTATTCTCAAAATTCGTGGGACAGGTACTCCTCACCACGATATGATTGCCGTGTCTTGATACTCTTACCATGATGTTGCTCCACAGCTGCCCGAAACTCTTTGAACTTGCCAAAGCACTCGGACTTGTGACGCATTAGGTAAATGTACCTGTACCTTGAGTAGTCATCCATTAACGTCACGAAATACTCAAACCCACCTCGTGCTTGGTCTGACATTGGTCCACACAAGTCAGAATAAATTAACTCTAATACTTCTTTAGCTCTATAACCTTTTGTCTTAAAAGGTCTCTTGGTCATTTTACCTTCCAAGCAAACAGGTTGAATAACTGTCAATCTCTAATGATCCTAAAGGTCCATCATTAACCAACCTCTGAATCCTACTAAGGTTTATATGACTTAGCCTGAGATGCCAAAGATAGGTTTGATTCATTTCAAAAGGTTTCTTCCTCTTATTAATGTCAGATAAAGAGCTATCTGTTTCTATGTTTTGCACAACAGGGGAATTAGAATTGACCACAAACAAATTGTCAGCCAATGAACTGGAACAAATAAGTTTTCCATTTCTTCTAATAAATACAGAATCATCAAAAAAAATAAACTTATAACCGTTCTTTAAGAGTTTAGAAACCAAAATAAGATTCTTTCTAAAACTCGGTAAATAAAGACAATTAATTAATTCTAATATAGAATTCTCAAAATTCAGAGTAACTACTCCCACTGCTTCTACTGACACTCTTGTAGTGTCGCCCAAGTAGAAATCCAATTCGCCTTCTCTAAGCTTCTGGGCTACTTGGAACCCTTACAAAGAATTACAAACATAGTCAGTGACACCTGAATCCACACACCAAGTATCTGAGGGAATCACCGCTAAAGATGTTTCAGTAATTAAGGCAGAAACTATCGTACCTATAGCTTTGGACAATCCGATTTCCAATGTCCCGTCTTATTGCACTTGAAGCACTTGTCGTTCGACTTCTTCTTTGGAATATTTGGCTTAGGCACAATTTGCGCCTTTTGAGCTATTCCTTCGAGCTTTCTCTTCTTCTTTCTAGCCTCAGGCTCAGAAGAAGATTATGAAGCTTTGACTGCTACTAAAGCTCGCTTCTTCTCTTGAAGAAGACTTTTAGCCGCCACCAACTCTGCCAAGAGCTCAGATGAAGTACACAACATCTTACTTATGTTGTAGTTCAACCGAATATGCTCATAGCTTTGAGGCAAGCTCTGGAGGACAATATCGACTTTGGTTTCACCAACGATTACGCATCCCACTGCCTCAACCTTGTTGATGTTACTAATCACGTCAATGACATGATCTCTCACAGGAGTGCTCTCAGACATAAGGACAATGTCCAAGTTACGACTCCAATCGACATAATTAGGTCCAGTTAACTTATAGTCTTTTAATATAGTAGCTAAGGGGTTGAATGCCATATCGAATACTGTAAATTAAATAAACAGACAATGTTTCAGTTTATAAAACTAGAATTTTGAGAAACAAGGAAATTCTAACAATTATTGACTTCCCTCAAAACAATAATTTTAATCCACCAGCATCTCATTCACCGGGATTCTCGCAAGCCACGATAGTGTAGACATTTACGCTGACCCACATTCGTTTGAGAAGAACCAAGTTAACTACACTATCTGACCAAACGATCTATTGATCAATGTAGCTAATAGTTTGTGCTTTCAGCCGTACAAATAAGCAACGTAACTTCGATGGGAGGAATACTAAAGATCAAACACTAAGTGTATGCCATTACGTGACTTCTGAGCTTGTTACCTCAGGATAGTGCTCCTCAGATGGAGATGGTGTCGTATTTCTCCTAGTTAAACTTACTCTAGTTATCTTACTCAGAAATTCATAATCTAACGATCTTGGGGTTGGACTCATCCGAATGGAGGAAGACCCTAATGCCAACGCGCAAGTCCACCCACATCGCATATGAACTCGTAATGGTGGCTGTGGGGATATTAAACCAACCCGCTCCCACTTAGATTTCCAAATTGAGGGTTTTTCCGATTTTAACATGAAATTAACTAACCCTAAGTTATTTGCAACCATAAAACCAACATGCTTTAAAATCATGCATCTAAAATACAGTATAAAAATTAAAACAATAAATACGGGAAACAAATATGAAAAATAAATTTGTCGACTATTATGGTTTTAATCGCTTCCATTTTCTGCCTTGAACTCGTGTCCCGCCACGTAACTCGATGGAAAAAGTCTTGAACTTCAAAAAATGAAATTGGAGGGAAAAAAATAGGCCAAAATGCGCCTCGAACAAGCCGCGCACATGCAGCGCTGCAGTAGTGCAATTGCTACAGGCAGTTGCCGGCGGCGGCTCCCGCCGGCGAGTCATCGTTAGCGCCAGAATCATATCTATGTATGAAGCTTGGGAGAGCATTAACGAACGTTTCCTACGATCTCAAATTATCTTGATCCCAAGGATATACCCCGGTTCCCCTAAGTCCTTAATATCAAAATGCTTTGACAACCATGCCTTTACGTCTGATAGCACTTTCTTGTTGTTGCCAATCAATAGAATGTCATCTACGTAAAGCACAAAAAACACCACTGAGTTTCCATCTCGTCTGCGGTACACACATTGCTCATCTGGACACTAAGTAAATCCGTAGGACTGGATTACCTCATCAAACTAGATGTTCCAAGATCCGGATGCCTGCTTAAGTCCATAAATGGACCTCTTAAGCCTGTAAACCTTATGCTTTTGGCCTTTTTAAATGAATCCATCTGGTTGCTGCATAAAGATGGTTTCCTCAAGACTTCCATTTAGGAAAGCTGTCTTGACATCCATCTGCCATATCTCATAATCTTAATGAGCAGCTATGGCCAAGAGAATCTGGATCGACATAAGCATGGCTACCGGGGAGAAGGTTTCCTCATAATCGATTCCCTATTTCTGAGTATACCCCTTTGCCACCAGCCTAGCTTTAAAGGTTTCCACCTTTCCGTCAGGTCCTCTCTTACGTTTGTAGATCCACTTGCATCCAATGGGCTTAAACCCATCAGGCAGGTCTACAAGCTCCCAGACTTGATTGTGGTCCATTGACCCTATCTCGGATATCATTTCCTTATGCCAAGATTCTGCATCTTTATCTCGGAGAGACTCATTGTAGTTTACTGGGTTAGGCTCAGGCACACCTGAGACTAGGTCTGATACCTCTTCCACGCCAATGAACCTATCGGGCTGTCTTACAACCCTCCCATTACGACGAGGCACCACCTGTGTAGGCGCATCATCTGTGATCTCTTATGCAGTGGGTGGTGTATCTACTTGTGCTGGTGCATCAGGATTATTAGTTTGTCTTCTAAGCTCTTCTAGTACTATCTTACTCTTGGGCTTGTGATCTAGGATATAGTCTTCCTCCAAAAATCTAGCATTGGTACTAACCACCACCTTCTGATCCTTAGGACTATAAAACAGACCACCTTTCATTCCCCTAGGATATCCTATAAACATCATAAATTCTGTTCTGGCATCTAACTTAGCTGCATCTGCCTTAAGCACATGTGCTGGGCAACCGCAAATTCTGAGATGTCTTAAACTAGGCTTTCGCCCATTCCACAACTCTACCGGGATTGAAGGCACGGTTTTAGATCGTAGAAGATTAAGAATATACATTGCTATTTCTAAGACATATTCCCAGAACGAACTCAGCAAATCACTATAGCTCATCATCAACCTAACCTTTTCCATGAGAGTACGATTCCTTCTTTCTGCTACACCGTTCTGCTGTGGTGTGCCAGGTGCAGACAACTGAGACTGAATTCTGACTTTACTGAGGTATTCTCGAAATTCGTGGGACAGGTACTCCCCACCAATATCAGATCACAATATTTTGATACTCTTACCATGATGATTCTCCACATCTGCCAGAAATTCTTTGAAATTGCCAAAGCACTCGCACTTGTGACACATTAGGTAAATGCACCCATACCTTGAGTAGTCATCCGTGAACGTCACGAAATACTCAAACTCGTCTCGTGCTTGGACTGACATTGGTCCACACAAGTCAGAATGAATCAACTGTAGTACTTCTTTGGCTCTATAACCTTTTGCTTTAAAAGGTCTCTTTGTCATCTTACCCTCCAAGCAAGATTCGCAGGTTGTATAACTGTCAATCTCTAATGAACCAAAAGGTCCATCATTGACCAACCTCTGAATCCTACAAGGTTTATATGACCTAGCCTGAGATGCCAAAGATAGGTTTGATTCATTTCAGAAGGTTTCTTTCTCTTATTAATGTTAGATAAAGAGCTATCTGTTTTTATGTTTTGCACAACAGGGGAGTTAGAATTAACCACAAACAAATTGTCAGCCAATGAACCAGAACAAATAAGTTTTCCATTTCTTTTAATAAATACAGAATCATCAGAAAAAATAAACTTATAACCGTTCTTCAAGAGTTTAGAAACCGAAATAAGGTTCTTTCTAAAAATCGGTACATAAAGAAATTCTAATATAGAACTCTCAAAATTTAGAGTGACAACTCCCACTGCTTCTACTGACACTCTTGTAGTGTCACCCATGTAGATGTCCAGCTCACCCTCTCTAAGCTTCCGGGTTACTTGGAACCCCTGCAAAGAATTACAAAAGGTCAGTGGCGTCTGAATCCACACAACAAGTATCTGTGGGAATCACCGCTAAACATGTCTCAGTAATTAGGGTAGAAACTATCGTACCTTTAGGCTTTGGACAATCCGCTTTCCAGTGTCCCGTTTTTTCGCACCTGAAGCACTTGCCTTTGGGCTTGCTCTTCTTTGTGATTTCGGGCTTAGTAGTAAGTTTCTTGGCATTCTTTTTCTTCTTATTCTTCTCGCCTTTAGGCACAGAAGAAGAACTTGAAGCCTTCACTGTGACCAAAGCTTGCTTTTTCTCGTGGAAGATGCCTTCGGCCGACACCAAATCAGTTAAGAGCTCGGGTAGAGTGTAAACTCTTTGATTCATGTTATAGTTGAACTGAAACTTCTAGAAACTAGAGGGTAAGCTCTGGAGGATGATATTTATCTGACTTTCTGGGTCAATTTCACCTCCTAACACCTCTATCTCATTGATGTTCCTGATCATGTGAAGCACATGATCTCTCACCGATCCGCACTCAGCCATTTTAGTGTTCATCAACTTTCTCATGGCTAATTGCCAAGCAATCCTACCTTGATGAGCGAACATCTCCCTCAGGTGAGCCATCATGTTGAAGGCAGAGACCATGGGATGAAGCTGATGTTGCAGCACATTTGACATAGAGGCCAAAATATAGCACCGCGCCATCTCATCCGCTTTTCTCCACCGGGCATAGACATCCCTATCCTCTTGAGGAGAGTTCTCATCAGGCACATCTGGACATACTTCGGTGAGCACAAAATTATACTGCTCAGCCATCAGGACAATATCCAAGTTATGACTCCAGTCGACATAATTAGGTCCAGTTAACTTATTGTCTTTCAATATAGTAACTAAAGGGTTGAATGCCATATCGAAAAATTGTAAAATAAATAAACAGACAATGTTTCAGTTACTAAATCTAGAATTTCAAAAATAAGGAAATTCTAACAATTATTGACTTCCCACAAAACAATAATTTTAATCCACCAATATCTCATTCACCGGGATTCTCGCAAGCCATGATAGTGAAGACGTTTACGCCGACCCACATTCGTTTGAGAAGAACCAAGTTCATTAACTACACTATTAACCAAACTATCTATTGATCAATGTAGCTAATAGTCGATGCTTTCAGCCGTACAAATAAGCAGCGTAACCTCGATGGGAGGAATACTACAGATCATACACTAAGTGTGTGCCATTATGTGACTTCTGAGCTTGTTACCTCAGGATAGTGCGCCTCAGATAGAGAGGGTGTCACATTCTCCTAGTTAAATTTACTCTAGTCATCTTACTCAGAAATTCATAATCTAGCGATTTTGTGATTGGACTCATCCGAATGGAGAAAGGCCCTAATGCCAATGCGCAAGCCCACCCACATCGCATATGAATTCGTAATGGTGGTTGTGGGGATATTAAACCAACCCGCTCCCACTTAGATTTCTAAATTGAGGGTTTTTCCAGTTTTAATATAAAATTAACTAACTCTAAGTTATATGCAACCATAAAACCATCATGCTTTAAAATCATGCATCTAAAATACATCATAAAAATTAAAGCATAGAAATTAAAACAATAAATACGGGAAATAAATGCGAAAATTAAATTTCCCGACTATTATGGTTTTAATCGCTTCCATCTTCTGCCTCGAACTCGTGTCCTGCCACGTAACTCGATGGAAAAAGTCTTAAACTTCAAAAAACAAAATCTGGAGGAAAAATGGGCCAAAACATGACCCGAACGGGCCGTTGCGCAGCACACCTAAGGCGCGCCGCTCGTGCATAGCCTTTATTGGCCGCGCGCAACAGTTGCCTACTGTCGAGCGCTAGCGCTGCAAACCTGCTGTGCCGCGCGGCAGTGGTGCTGCCGTTACCGGCGGTTGCTGGTGGCGGCTCTCGCCGGCGCTGCCCCCTGTCACCAATCCCTTCTTCGCTTCTTCTACGCTATTTGGTCTTCTTGCAATTCGTTCTGGGTTTTCCTGGGTTTCTACACATTAAAGATAACCCAAAAACCCACGAATTCAAGTTGCCCACCATAACGCCTTCAATTAGAAAAATTAATTCTCCTACTACAAGGCTTTCTAGGAAAATTAAATAATCGAAATTACATAGAAAAAATCCTACTACAGATTTGATCTAATCTTACACGGCTTCCAGCACGTGGTTATACTATTACAAACATTCATAATAAAATCAAATCCGGACATGTCCCGGAGTTTAATTAAAACCCATACAAACGTAACCATAATAGTCAAGATTTCTTAACCACCTGCAAATAAAACCATGTAATAAATCGAAAAAGTACAAAATCCAAAACCAGGCTCTGATACCAATTGAAAGATTATCTGCCCGGGCCTAGCCAGAAACTCACTTTCGTGCTATGCATTACAGAATCGGAATCTCTGGCCAGACCTAGATGCTAGCACAACCGCTATTCCAACCCTTGCTTGAAATAACGTTGCGCAGGCTCTTGGTTTGTACTTATTTGATTTATCACGCAATTAATTAAAAGCGGAAACATAAGAATTACCTATTGAAGCATATACTCAAGTGATTCTCTTGTATGCCTCAAGACTTTGATCGCACGTTGTGTGGGCAATGATCTAGCGAGCAATTGATCAGCTAAACACCACAACTGGGTCGCTTGAAAAGTTCAGCAACCCCTGCCCCTAGCGCGTGATATACACGTGCCACCTGGAACCTGAGAGAAGACTCACGCGCCGCCTGTATTTCTTCCACACCCACCATATTCAAGTCCAAAACCGGCTGGCCAAATTGGAGGAAGAAAATCGGCAGCCTTGAGCTCAAAAATCCAATTTTAGAGTGAGGAAATATTTCTATGTAGGATTTTATCTCTCTAAGTTTTATTGTCTTGAAAACTATTGAATTGTATATGTGTAATAGCTAATCCCTTGTCTACATATAGAGTTACAAGAGAGACCCAAAGTTGGTTTAGCATTGGTTTTCCTAATGGGTTTAGGTAATTAGTTTCCAAATCCAATTAGGTAACCAATCTAATAGGATAAACCAAATCCAAATTAGATTCCTAATCTCTAGGATTTCCTAATTGTAATTGAAACTTAAGACTTAATTAATTAATTAAATAATCTCACTTTGTTAATTACTCAATTAACGCTTAGGAATAATTAATCAATTAATTAAGGCTGAATTGGTATTTTGGTCCGTTATAAATGGGGGTGTTGCTGTTTTGGTCCCAAATAAAACTACGATTACTGTTTTGGTCCCTTAACAATTTTTTATTAGCGTTTTTAGTCCCTTTTTGTGAAAAAGTTTAGAAGATTACGGATTAACTCATTTAATCGCTAGTCAAACCTAATTTTTTTCAAAATGATTTATACCATGATGTTTTCAATCCATTTTATGACTCTGTTCTTCATGAATGTTCAACCCATTTAGATCGACTCACAATCCAAAATAACGGCCGAAACCCTAAATGGGTTGAACATTCATGAGGAACTGAGTCATAAAATGGATTGAAAACATCATGGTACAAATCATTTTGAAGAAAAAATTAGGTTTGACTAGCGATCAAATGAGTTAATCCGTAATCTTCTAAACTTTTTCGTAAAAAGGGACTAAAAAAGCTAATAAAAATTTGATAAGGGAGCAAAATAGCAATCGTAGTTTTATTTGGGACTAAAACAGCAACACCCCCCTTTATATGGGACCAAAATACCAATTCGGCCATTAATTAATTCTACCTATTCAATTAACCCATTACAAAATTAATCGTACCACTAACGGATTAATTTTGGCACTACCATCTTACACCAGAATTGCTTCCGAAATAATTTAATTAATTTATTCATAATCTCCCAACATCAAAGATATAGTGCTCGTTAATTTATTAATTTATTGATAAATTAATTAATTAACTTTTTTAAATCCGAGACTAGTATTACTCGACCTTTTTACTATACCGGACGTAAGTCCACCAACAGGGTTTAGTATAATAAACATAACGAGCTCATCTCAGGAGTACAATCACCCCAGACGCACCGGTACATGGTTTCCTTTTGACAAGTAGCAGCACACCAAGCAACTAAACACGCGTTCCCAACCTAGCGAGACTATTGGCCACAATTGACCTCACCCATTGGCAGATCAAAGTACACTATGTCTAATCCTCATGCCCGCTCAAGTCTAGGGGTTAAGAGATAGAATAGTAAGAATGATTTGTCTATTAAATCAGTACAAGACAAATCATTCTAAATGATCAAGTTCAGTACGCCTCAGGCATATCTATACGATTCAATTAGTTTAGACAAACCAATTATCTGAATCACATAATAACCTAAACCGAAAGTTTTTCCAAAACTGTCTCGGTTACGACCTTATTTATATATTATGTCTTTTAACCAATGATGAGATCTACTATGTCACACAAGACACCTCATAATCTAACTACATAATATAAATGGACAATTAATGCACAACAAGATATAACCAAAACGTTAATCGATATATTAACTGGGAAAAAATACAATATAAGCATAGCTTATGTATTCAACTCCAACACCTCTCCCTAAGAGGATTTGTGAAACCCACTTGTGGGAGCTAATAGTTGTCTTCTTATGTCCTTTTATTTACCTTTCCACCTTTTGCTTACAGTGTTATGCAAGTTTGAAGGTTCACAAAAGAGACTTAAGCTACAAACCTAGACAGCTTGAACAACTTTCACTCCTCACTGCGTGATGCGCCCTGTGAAAAGTCTTATTTCCCATAAAGAGAGTACAGTGTGACTTTCGCTCCTCGCTATGTGATGTGCCCTGTGAATAGTCCTACTTCCGAAGGGGAGAGGATAGTTTTCTACTTAAACATTTTAATATACCTTATTCTCTTAGCTTGTCTGTATGGCGCAGGAAAACAGGTTCAATAAGAAGTTTAAGAGAATTTGGAGAATTGAGTCAATGAGTTTCACTCGTCCTAAGCCTGGGATGCTCGGTAAGTATGTTTATGTTCATTGCAATATTTCTAATGTTGTTTTGTGTGACAATGCAGATTCAAGGACAAATCATTTCCGACAGGGAGGCGATAATGTGAACATCAAGAGCTCTTCCTCCACTCCCATCAAAACTGCGCATAATCTCCCTAAACTAACAAGGGATTTTCGCAGCTTTGGTTTATGGAGCCCCAAAAAGACCCAGAATGAGCCCAAACTGAAGATTTGATCATGTTAAAAGACAATTGGGCCAATATATGGGTCAAGCCCCTCAAACGGGCCTAAAGAGATGTCACATGACATCAATATACATGTTCAAATTTCAGGACATGCCTAGTTACGAAATTCCATATGGAAGTCCATGGATTCTTATACTTTGGATCAAGATAGCCTCAAGAGAGATCCATTAGTAGATATTGTTGGATCGATGATGATAAGCATGTGAAAGGATTGAAAAAGCCTTAAAGTTGCTGATCGAAGAAGCCCTAATACAAGCCCAAGCCCATCTACCATCCACGAGGCCCAAGCCCATTAACATCACGAGATTGTTTGATAATAGACTTGCAGACGCAACCTAGATTTGGACTAAAGCCCAATAATAAAGGCTTAAGTTGGATTAAGGAATTAAAAGGCTTAATTAAAAATACCAGCTATTCCCTAAGCCCAACTGAAGCTAGGAAAGACTTTTCCTTATAGGATTTTGTTTTACTTTCATAGTTCTAGAAGGTTTTAGAAGTGTATCTTACTTGTAATAGGATATGCTGTGTTTTCCCTTCTTGATTAAGATTTTATTTTGATTTGTACTCTATCTCTATTGGTTGAAATTATAAGCCAATCAGAGTTAGAACAGGATTTTATTTTCGAATCTCTGTTTCATTAGGATTGAGTGATTTCTTTTTAGAAAGGAAGAGATATTGTAATTGTCTATAATAGGCCACCATAGTTCACGAATTTTAATATATTGGATTTGATATTTTGTCATTGAATTTGTGAATTCTCCCCCTTGAGTTGCGACTCAACCCTTGGTTTTGCGAGTGTTAGGTTTGAATACATAAGTTATACTTATATTATAATTTTTCCTGGTTAATATATCGATCAATTTGATGTTTTGGCTTATATGTTGTGCATGTCTATTCTATTTATATTATGTAGTTAGATGATGAGGTGTCTGGTGTGACACATTACATCTCATCATTGGTTAAAAGACATAATATATAAATGAAGTTCGTAACCGAGATAGTTTTGGACACGCTGTCAGTTTAGGTTATTATGTGATTCGAAAAATTGGTTTGTCTAACCTAATTGAATCATATAGATATGCCCGGGCATATTGAACTTGACCATTTAGAATGATTTATCTTGTACTGATTTAATAGAAAATTCATTCTTAGTATTCTATCTCTTAATCCCTATACTTGAGCAAACATGAGGATTAGACATAGTGTACTTTTATTTGCCAATACGTGAAGTCAAATGTGGCCAATAGTCTCGGTGGGTTAGGTGCACATGTTTAGTTACTTGGTGTGCTGCTGCTTGTCGAAAAGAAACCATGTACCGGTGCATCTGGGGTGATGGTGCTCCCGAGATGAGCTCGTTATGTTTATTATACTAAACCCTGCTGGTGGACTTATGTCCGGTATAGTAAAAGGGTCGAGTGGCACTAGTCTCAGAATTAAATAACTTAATTAATTAATTTATCAGTAAATTAATAAATTAATGAGCACTAAATCTTTAATGTGGGAAGAATAAGAATAAATTACTTCAGTTGTTCCAGAAGCAATTTTGGTGTAGGATGGTAGTGCCAAAATTAATCCGTTAGTGGTGTTGGAGTTGAATACATAACCTATGCTTGTATTGTACTTTTTCCCTGTAATATATCGATTTATGTTTTGGTTATATCTTGTTGTGCATGATATGTCCATTTGTATTATGTAAGTAGATGATGAGGTGTCTTGTATGACACAGTAGATCTCATCATTGGTTGAAAGACATAATTTATAAATGAGGTTCGTAACCGAGACAGCTTTGGACAAACTGTCCGTTTAGGTTATTATGTGATTCGGATAATTGGTTTGTCTAAACTAATTGAATCATATAGATATGCCCGGGGCTTATTGAACTTGACCATTATGAATGATTTGTCTTGTAATGATTTAATAGACAAATCGTTCTTGGTATTCTATCTCTTAATCCCTAGACTCGAGCGGCCATGAGGATTAGACATCATGTACTTTGATCTGCCAAAGGGTGAGGTCAATTGTGGGCAATAATCTTGGTAGGTTGGGTGCGCGTGTTTAGTTGCTTAGTGTGCTGTTGCTTGTCGAAAGGAAACCATGTACCGGTGCATCTGGGGTGATGGTGCTCCCGAGATGAGCTCGTTATGTTTATTATACTAAACCCAGCTAGTGGACTTATTTCCGGTATAGTAAAAAGGTCGAGTGGTACTAGTCTCAGAATTTAAAAAGGTTAATTAATTAATTTATCAGTAAATTAATATATTAACGAGCACTATATCTTTAATGCGGGGAGATTATGAATATAATTTAATTAAGTTATTCCGGAAGCAATTCTGGTGTAGGATGGTAGTGCCATAATTAATCCGTTAGTGGTACGATTAATTATGTAATGAGTTATTGACAAAGGTAGATTTAATTAATTAAATAATTAATTAATCCTTGTGTAAGTTGGTTGTGAATCATACCAGGAACTAGTTTGGGATAAGTGAATCCCTGTATCAGCTGGTTGTGAATCATACCAGGCACTGGTTTGGGATAAGTGGATTCCTGTATCAGTTGGATGTGTTTCAGTCCAGGAACAGGATTGAAGGAAAACAGAATCCCAGTAGGAAGGCCAATCCTAAACCAATTTGGGGTCTCTCTTGTAACTCTATATATAGACAAGGGATTAGCTATTCAAGACACACAATTCAATAGATTCATAATTCAAGAATCTAGAGAGATAAAATCCTATAGAGAAATAATTATTTCTCATTCGAAGTCAGATTTTCCAAGGCGCAGGTGGCTGCTCTCTCTCCTCCAAAACCGTCAGCCAGTTTTTACATTACTCCCGGTGGCGCGTGGTTTTAGGAGGGCGACGACGATCAAGCTTTGGGTCAGAGCGTGTATCACACGCGCAGGCGGCGGACAGCGGGTTTTTCTCCGGCGAAGTTTTTGACACAATTTTTTGTGTAGATTACTGATCAATTGGTTTCTAGATCATTGCCCACACAACGTGAAATCAAAGTCTTGAGTCATACAAGCGATCACTTGAGTTCACGCTTCAAAGGTATTTTTCTAAGATTCCGCTTTTAATTAGAAATTTTGTTGCGTGGTAAATCGAATAAGTGCGAACCCAGATCTTGTGCAATGTTATTTCAAAAGGGTTGGAATAGCATTGTGCTAACGTCTAGGCCTGGCCAGAGATTCTGATTCTGGAATACATAGCACGAAAGTGAGTTTCTGGCTAGGCCCGACAGATAATCTTTTAATTGGTATCAGAGCCTGTTTTGGGTTTTGTGCTTGTTTGATTTATTACATGGTTTTATTTGCAGGTGGTTAAGAAATCCTGACTATTATGGTTATGTTTGTATGGGTTTTAATTAAACTCCGGGACATGTCTGGATTTGATTTTATTATGAATGTTTGTAATAGTATAACCAGGTGCTGGAAGCCGTGTAGGATTAGATCAAATATGTAGTAGGATTTTTTTTATGTAATTTCGATTATATAATTTTCCTGGAAAGCCTTGTAGTAGGAGAATTAATTTTTTGTAATCGAATGCGTTGTGGTAGGCAACTTGAATTCGTGGGTTTTGGGTTATCGTTAATTCGTAGAAACCTGGGAACACCCAGAATGAATTGCAAGAAGACCAAATAGCATTGGAAGGAATTACAAAGGGATTAGCGGCAGGGAGCAGCGCCGGCGACTACCAGACGGCAGCAGTCGCCATCGGCAACCGCCTGGAGCAGCAGTGCTGCCGCGCAGCGCAGCAGGAGGCTGCGCCAGCGTAGCAGTTGCAGCGCCCTGCTGGCTCGTTCGGACAGCGTTTTGGCCCATTTTTCCTCCAGTTTTTTTTTGAAGTTCAAAACTCTTTCCATCGAGTGACGTGACGGGGCACGAGATCAAGGCAGAAGATGGAAGCAATTAAAACCATAATAGTCGAGAAATTTATTTTTCGTATTTATTTCTCATATTTATTGTTTTAATTTTTATGCTTTATTTTTATGCTGTATTTTAGATGAATGATTTTAAAGCATGTTGGTTTTATGGTTGCATATAACTTAGGGTTAGTTAATTACATGTTAAAACCGAAAAACCCCTTTATTTGGAAATCTAAGTGAGAGTGGGTTGGTTTAATATCCCCATGGCCACCATTACGAGTTCATATGCAATGTGGGTGGGCTTGCGCGTTGGCATTAGGGCATTCCTCCATTTGGATGAGTCCAGCCCCGAGATCGCTCGATTATGAATTTTTGAGTAAGATGACTAGAGTAAGTTTTACTAGGAGAAATGCGACACCATCTCCATCTGAGGCGCACTATCCTGAGGTAACAAACTCAGAAGTCACGTAATGGCAAACACTTAGTGTACGATCTGCAGTATTCCTCCCAAGAGGTTACACTGCTTATTTGTACGGCTGAAAGCACTGACTATTAGCTACATTGATCAATAGATTGTTTGGTCAGATAGTGTAGTTAATGAACTTGGTTCTTCTCAAACGAATGTGGGTTAGCGTAAACGTCCACACTGCGTGGTTTGTGAGAATCCCGGGGAATGAGATGTTGGTGGATTATAATTATTATTTTGAGGGAAGTCAATAGTTATTAGAATTTCATATTTTCAAAAATTCTAGGTTAATAACTGAAACATTGTCTGTTTGTTAATTTTACAGTTTTATCGATATGACATTTAACCCCTTAGCTGCTATTTTGAAAGACAATAAATTAACTTGAACCAATTATGTCGAATAGAGCCGTAACTTGGACATTGTCCTAACGGCTGAGCAGTATAATTTTGTGCTCACTGAAGTATGTCCAGATGTGCCGGATGAGAACTCTCATCAAGAGAATAGGTATGTCTATGCCTGGTGGAGAAAAGCGGATGAGATGGCGTGGTACTATATTTTGGCCTCTGTGTCAAATGTGCTGCAACATCAGCTTCATCCCATGGTCTCTGCCTTCAACATGATGGCTCACCTGAGAGAGATGTTCGCACATCAAGGCAGGACTACTAGGCAAGCATCCATGAGAAATTTAATGAACTCAAAAATGGCTGAAGGCGGATCGGTGAGAGATAATGTGCTACACGTGATCAGTCACATCAATGAGATAGAGGTGTTGAGAGGAGAAATCGACCCAGAAAATCAGATAGATATTATCCTCCAGAGTCTACCCTCTTATTTTGAGCAGTTTCGGGTCAATTACAATATGAACCAAAGAGTTTATACTCTACCCAAGCTCATAATGATTTGGTGGCAGCCGAAGGCATCTTCCACGAGAAGAAGCAAGCTTTGGTCGTAGTAAAGGCTTCAGGTTCTTTTTCTGTGCCTAAAGGCAAGAAGAATAAGAAGAAGAAGAATGCCAGGAAACTTGCTGCGAAGCCCAAGATCGTAAAGAGGAGAAACCAAAAGGCAAGTGCTTCAAGTGCGGTAAACCAGGACACTGGAAAGCGGATTGTCCAAAGCTTAAAGGTACGATAGTTTCTGCCCTAATTACTAAGACATGTTTAGCGGTGATTTTCACAGATACTTGGTGTGTGGATTCAGGCGCCACTGATCATGTTTGTAATTCTTTGCAGGGGTTCCAAGTAATCCGAAAGCTTAAAGAGGGCGAACTGGATATCTACATGGGTGACACTACAAGAGTGTCAGTAGAAGCAGTGGGAGTGGTCAATTTAAATTTTGAAAATTGTAGATTAGAGTTAGTTAATTGTCTTTATATACCGAGTTTTAGAAATAACCTTATTTCGGTTTATAAACTCTTGAAGAACAGTTATAAGTTTGTTTTTTCTGATGAGTCTGTATTTATTAGAAGAAATGGAAAACTTATTTGTTCTGGTTCATTGGCTGACAATTTGTTTGTGGTTAACTCTAATTCCCCTGTTGCGCAAAAAATAGAAACTGATAGCTTTTTATCTAACATTAATAAGAGAAAGAAACCTTCTTAAATGAATCAAACCTATCTTTGGCATCTCAGGCTAGGTCATATAAACCTTAGTAGGATTCAGAGGTTGGTCAATGATGGACCTTTAGGTTCATTAGAGATTGACAGTTATGCAACCTGCGAATCTTGCTTGGAAGGTAAAATGACCAAGAGACCTTTTAAGGTAAAAGATTATAGAGCTAAGGAATTAGTAGAGTTGATTTATTCTGACTTGTGTGGACCAATGACGGTCCAGGCACGAGGTGGGTTCGAGTATTTCATGACGTTCACAAATGACTACTCAAGGTACGGATACATTTACCTAATGCGTCACAAGTTCGAATGTTTTGGCAAGTTTAAAGAGTTTCAGACAGATGTGGAGAAGGATCATGGTAAGAGTATCAAGACACTGTGTTCAGATCATGGTGGGGAGTACCTGTCCCATGAATTTTGAGAATACCTCAGTGAGGTTGGAATTCAGTCTCAGTTGTCTGCACCTGGCACGCCACAACAGAACGATGTAGCAGAAAGAAGGAATCAGACTCTCATGGAAATGGTTAGGTCGATAATGAGCTATAGTGATTTGCCAAGTTCGTTATGGGGATATGACTTAGAAACGGTGATGTATATTCTTAATCTTGTACCATCTAAAATCGTGTCTTCAACCCCATTAGAGTTGTGAAATGGGCGCAAGCCCAGTCTAAGACATATCAGAATTTGGGGTTGCCCAGCACATGTGCTTAAGACAGATACGACTAAGTTAGATGCGAGAACTGAATTAATGCTGTTTGTAGGATATCCTAGGGGAACAAAAGGTAGTCTGTTTTATAGTCCTAAAGATCACAAGGTGGTGGTTAGTACCAACGCTAGATTTTTAAAAAAGGACTATGTCTTAGACCACAAGCCCAAGAGTAAGTTAGTATTAGAAGAGCTTAGATGACAAACTACTAATCCTGATGCACCTGCATAAGTAGATACACCACACAATGCATATGAGATCACAGATAATGCGCCTACACAAGTGGTACCTCATCGTAGTGGGAGGGTTATGAGACAGCCCGATAGGTTCATTGACATGGGAGAGACCTCAAACCTAGTCTCAGGCGCGCCTGAACCTGACCCGATTAACTACAATGAAGCTCTTCGAGATAAAGATGCAGAGTCTTGGCATAAGGCAATGATATTCGAGATGGGGTCAATGGACAACAATCAAATCTGGGAGCTGGTGGACCTGTCTGATGGGTTTAAGCTCATTGGATGCAAGTAGGTCTACAAACGTAAGAGAGGACCTGACGGGAAGGTGGAAACCTTTAAAGCTAGGCTGGTGGCGAAGGGGTATACTCAGATAGAGGGAATCGATTATGAGAAAACCTTCTCCCCGGTAACCATGCTTAACTTGATTCGGATTCTCTTGGCCATAACTGCTCATTTAGATTATAAGATTTGGCAGATGGATGTCTAGATAGCTTTCCTAAATGGAAGTCTTGAGGAAACCATCTTTATGCAGCAACCAGAGGGATTCGTTGAAAAAGGGCAAGAACATAAGGTTTGCAGGTTTAAGAGGTCCATTTACGGACTTAAGCAGGCATCCAGATCTTGGAACATCCGGTTTGATGAGGTAATCCAGTCCTTCAGATTTACTCAGTGTCCAGATGACCAATGTGTGTATCGCAGACGTGATGGAAACTCAGTGGTGTTTCTTGTGCTTTATGTAGATGACATTCTATTGATTGGCAACAACAAGAAAGTGTTATCAGACGTAAAGGAATGGCTGTCCATGCAGTTTGATATGAAGGACTTAAGGGAAACGGGATATATCATTGGGATCAAGATAATTCAAGATCGTAAGAAACGTTCGTTAACGCTCTCCCAAGCTTTGTACATAGATACGATTCTAGCCCGTTTTAACATACAGAACTCCAAGAAAAGTTTTCTACCTTTCAGACATGGAGTGTATCCATATATGGAACAGTTCCCTAAGACTGTTGAGGAGATAGAGGCCATGAAGACAGTTCCTTATGCTTCGGCAGTAGGAAGTCTCATAGATGCCATGTTGTGTACGAGGCCTGATATCTGTTATTCCGTTGGCATGGTAAGCAAATATCAGAATAACCCTGGGAAAGCTCATTGGGAGGCAGTAAAATGCATTCTCAAGTATTTGCATAGAATGAGAGACCAAGTTCTGGTCTATCAGGCGCCTGAACTGGTACCCGAGGTTAGACATATTCAGGTTTCTAAGGCGACAGGGACAAGAGCAAGTCTACCTTAGGGTTTGTGTTTTCTCTGGGAGGTGGAACCATAGTTTGGCGGAGTGTCAAGCAGAAATGCATGGCGGACTCCACCATGGAGGCTGAGTACGTTGTCGCATCAGAGACAGTGAAAGAAGCAGTATGGCTCAAGAACTTTCTAGTGGACTTAGATGTGATTCCTGGTTTGCAGAAGTCTATCACGGTTTATTGTGATAACAACGGTGCAGTAGCAAACTCGAAGGAACCACGAGCCCACAAGGTGAGTAAACTTATACAGCGCAAGTACCACCTGATACGAGACATCGTAAAGAGGGAAGACGTGGTTGTGGCTAAGATAGCATCAGAGGATAACCTTGCAGACCCGTTCACGAAGACATTGACTTCGAAAGTCTTTGAGGCTCACGTGGAGGGTATGGGAATCAGATATTTAGAAGAGCCATGATAGTTTTTGTAGATATATAGCAGCAGAGTGTATAGGAGTTGTATGTAGATGTATACCTAAAGCACAACTTAAGTATTAGTAGGAGATTGTTGGAGTTGAATACATAAGCTATGCTTGTATTGTACTTTTTCCCTGTAATATATCGATTTATGTTTTGGTTATATCTTGTTGTGCATGATATGTCCAGTTGTATTATGTAAGTAGATGATAAGGTGTCTTGTGTGACACAGTAGATCTCATCATTGGTTAAAAGATATAATATATAAATGAGGTTCGTAACCGAGACAACTTTGGACAAACTGTCGGTTTAGGTTATTATGTGATTTGGATAATTGGTTTGTCTAAACTAATTGAATCATATAGATATGCCCGGGGCGTATTGAACTTGACCATTAGGAATGATTTGTCTTGTACTGATTTAATAGACAAATCGTTCTTGGTATTCTATCTCTTAATCCCTAGACTTGAGTGGGCATGAGGATTATACATAGTGTACTTTGATCTGCCAAAGGGTGAGGTCAATTGTGGGCAATAATCTCGGTAGGTTGGGTGCGCGTGTTTAGTTACTTGGTGTGCTGCTGCTTGTCGAAAGGAAACCATGTACCGGTGCGTCCGGGGTGATGGTGCTCCTGAGATGAGCTCGTTATGTTTATTATACTAAACCCAACTGGTGGACTTATGTCCGGTATAGTAAAAAGGTCGAGTGGTACTAGTCTCGGAATTTAAAGAGGTTAATTAATTAATTTATCAGTAAATTAATATATTAACGAGCACTATATCTTTGATGTGGGGAGATTATGAATATAATTTAATTAAGTTGTTCCGAAAGCAATTTTAGTGTAGGATGATAGTGCTATAATTAATCCGTTAGTGGTACGATTAATTATGTATTGGGTTATTGACAAAGGTAGATTTAATTAATTAAATAATTAATTAATCCTTGTGTCAGTTGGTTGTGAAATCATACCAGGAACTGGTTTGGGATAAGTGAATCCCTGTATCAGGTTGTGAATCATACTAGGAACTTGTTTGGGATAAGTGAATCCCTTTATCAGTTGGATGTGTTTTAGTCCAGGAACATGATTGAAGAAAAATAGAATCCCAGTAGGAAGGCCAATCTTTAGCTATTCAAGACGCACAATTCAATAGATTCATAATTCAAGAATCTACAGAGATAAAATCCTAGAGAGAGAAATAATTATTTCTTCTTCGAAGTCATATTTTCCAAGGCACAGGCGGCTGCTCTCTCTTTCAAAACCGGCGACCGATTTTTACATTACTCCCGACGGCGCTTGGTTTTAAGAGGGTGGTGGCGATCAAGATTTATGTGGCTCGTGTATCACAAGCGCAGACGGCGAACGACGGGGTTTTTCTCTGGCAAAGTTTCTGACGTAGTTTTTTGTGTAGATTGTTGATCAATTGGTTTCTAGATCATTACCCACACAACGTGAAATCAAAGTCTTGAGTCATACAAGCGATCACCTGAGTTCACGCTTCAAAAGTATTTTTCTAAGATTCCGCTTTTAATTAGAAATTTTGTTGCGTGATAAATCGAATAAGTGCAAACCCAGATCCTGTGCAATGTTATTTCAAAAGGGTTGGAATAACATTGTACTAGCGTCTAGGCCTGGCCAGAGATTCTGATTCCGGAATGCATAGCACGAAAGTGAGTTTTCGGCTAGGCCCGGGCAGATAATCTTTCAAGTGGTACGATTAAATTTGTAGTGGGTTAATTGAATAAGTAGAATTGATTAATTATTCCTAAGGGTTAATTAAGTAATTAACAAAGTGGAATTATTTAATTAATTAATTAAGTCTTAAATTTAAATTAGAATTAGGAAATCCTAGAGATTAGGAAATCTAATTGGATTTGGATTATCCTATTAGATTAGTTACCTAACTGGATTTGGAAACTAATTAATTACCTAAACCCATTAGGAAGACCAATCCTAAACCAACTTGGAGTCTTTCTTGTAGCTCCATATATAGACAAGGGATTAGCAATTACACAGTATACAAATCTTAAGTCTTCAGGACAAGAAAACTAGAGAGAGAAAGTTTAGAGAGAGAAATCTTTTTTCTTTCTCTTGAATAATTTTTGTGCGGCGGGAAGTAAATTTTGGTGGCTACGGCGGTTTAATTCAGGCGGTATTAAGCTACATAATTTTTTCGGCGAGTCCTTTTGTGTAGATTGATGATCAATTGCTCGTTAAATCGTTTCCTACACAACGAGCGATCAAAAGTCTTGAGTCATACGAGCGATCACCTGAGTAACACTCTTCAAAAGGTACTTTCTGTGTTTCCACTTTATTTAGAAATTATTATTGCGTGATAAATCGAATGAGTACAAACCAAGATCCTGTGTAATGTTATTTCAAGCAAGGGTTGGAATAGCGATTGTGCTAGAGTCTAGGTCTAGTCAAAGATACCGATTCTGGAATGCATAGAACGAAAGTGAATTTTTGACCGGGCCCGGGCATATAATCTTTCAATTTGT
Source organism: Knoxia roxburghii (assembly GCA_030378225.1). Classification (NCBI taxonomy): domain Eukaryota; kingdom Viridiplantae; phylum Streptophyta; class Magnoliopsida; order Gentianales; family Rubiaceae; genus Knoxia; species Knoxia roxburghii. Next base: position 32,201,237 of record CM059420.1, on the reverse strand, counting down.
ATCATAGCCTGTTTTGGGTTTTGTGCTTGTTCGATTTATTACATGGTTTTATTTGCAGGTGGTTTAGAAATCCCGACTATTATGGTTGCGTTTGTATGGTTTTTAATTAAACCTCGGGACATGTTCGGGTTTGGTTTTATTATAAATGCTTATAATAGTATAACCACGGGCTGGAAGCCATGTAGGATTAAATTAAATCTGTAGTAGGATTTTTTCTATGTAATTTTGATTTTAATTTTCATAGAAACCTTGTAGTAGGAGAATTTTTTTGTAATCGAAGGCATTATGGTGGGCAACTTGAATTCATGGGTTTTGGGTTATCGTTAATTCGTAGAAACCCAGGAAAACCTAGAACGAATTGCAAAAAGCCGAATAGCATAGAAAAAGTGAATGAGGAATTGAAGGTGGGTAGCGGCGTCAGCGATAGCTCGCCTGCGGGAGCCACCGTCGGCACCGGCAGCACCGCCGCTGCGCAATGTAGCAAAATGCTGTGTTAGCGCGCAACTGCGGTCACGGTAGCTGCACACAATAGCTGTTACACGCTGCTGGGCCGTGAGTAGTGCACCTTGTGCGTGCTGCGCGCGCAGACCATTTGGCTTGCGCATTTTTGGCCTGTTTTTCCTCTAGAGTTCATTTTTTATTTTTCAAGACACAATCCATCGAGTGGCGTGGCAGGACACGAGATCAAGGTAGAAGATGTAAGCAATTAAAACCATGATATTCGGGAAATTTATTTTTCGTATTTATAGTTTTAATTTTTGTGCTTTAATTTTTGTGTTGTATTTTAGATGCATAATTTTAAAGCATGCTGGTTTTATGTTTGTACATAACTTAGGATTAGTTAATTGCATGTTAAAATAGGAAAAACCATCAATTTAGAAATCTATGTGGGAGTGGGTTGGTTTAATATCCCCACAACCACTATTACGAGTTCATATGTGATGTGGGTGGACTTGCGCATTGGCATTAGGGCCTTCCTCCATTTGGATGAGTCCAACCACAAGATCGCTAGATTATGAATTTTTAAGTAAGATGACTAGAGTAAGTTTAACTAGGAGAAATGTGATACCCTCTCCATTTGAGGCGCACTATCCTGATGTAACAAGTTCAGAAGTCACGTAATGGCACAGTGTACGATTTGTAGTATTGCTCCCATCGAGGTTACGTTGCTTATTTCTACGGCTGAAAGCACCGAATATTGGCTACATTGATCAATAGATCATTTGGTCAGATAGAGTAGTTAATGAACTTGGTTCTTCTCAAATGAATGTGGGTTAGCGTAAACATCCACACTATCGTGGCTTACGAGAATCCCTGTGAATGAGATGTTGGTGGTTTAAATTATTGTTTTGAGGGAAGTCAATAATTATTATAATTTCTTATGATTTTCAAAATTCTAGGATTAAACACTAAAACATTGTCTGTTTATTTAATTTACAATATTCGATATGGCATTCAATCTTTTTGCTACAATATTGAAAGACATCAAATTAACTGGTCCGAACTATGTCGATTGGAGTCGTAATTTGAACATCGTCTTGATGGCTGAGAGCACTCCGGTGAGAGATCATATCATTGACATGATTAGTAACATCAACGAGGTTGAGGTAATTGGAGGTAAAATTGATGGTGAAACCAAAGTCGATATTGTCCTCCAGAACTTGCCTCAAAGCTATGAGCAGTTTCAGTTGAACTACAGCATAAATCAATTGTTTTGTACTTCATCCAAACTCTTAGCAGAGTTTGTGTTGGCTAAAAGTCTTTTTCAAGAGAAGAAGCGAGTTTTAGTTGTAGTCAAAGCTTTAGAATCTTCTTCTAAGCCTGAGGTTGGAAAGAAGAAGAGAAAGTTTGAGGGAATAGCTCAAAAGGGGCAAATTGCACCTAAGCCAGATATTGCAAAGAAGAAGTCGAAAAACAAGAGCTTCAAGTGCAATCAGATGGGACATTGGAAATTAGATTGTCTAAAGCTAAATAGTACAACAGTTTATACCTTAATTACTGAGACATGTTTAGCGGCGATTCCCATAGGTACTTGGTGTGTGGATTCAGGCGCCACTTACCATGTTTGTAATTCTTTGCAAGGGTTCCAAGTAACCCGGAAGCTTAGAGAAGACGAGTTGGATATCTACTTGGGCGACACTACAATAGTGTCAGTAGAAGCAGTGGGAGTAGTTAGCCTAATTTTCGAAATTCTAGGCTAGATTTAGTTAATTGTCTTTATGTACCGAGTTTTAGAAAAAACCTTGTTTCAGTTTCTAAACTCTTAAAGAATGGTTATAAGTTTATTTTTTCTGATGATTATGTTGTTATTAAAAAAGATGAGAAACTTATTTGTTTTGGTTCATTAGCTGATAATTTGTTTATAATTAAATCAAACTCCTATTTTGTGCAAAACATAGAGATAAATGGCGCATCATCTAACACTAATAAGAGAAAAGAACCTTCTAAAATGAATCAAACCTATCTTTGGCATCTCAGGCTAGGTCATATAAATCTTAGTAGGATTCAAAGGTTGGTCGATGATGGGCCTTTAAGTTCATTAGAGATTGACAGTTATTTAACCTGCGAATCTTGCTTGGAAGGTAAGATGACCATGAGAACTTTTAAGGCAAAAGGTTAGAGATTCAAAGAAGTATTAGAGTTGATTCACTCTGACTTGTGTGGACCAATGTCGGTCCAAGCACGAGGTGGGTTTGAGTATTTCATGACGTTCACGGATGATTACTCAAGGTACGGATATATTTACCTAATGCGCCACAAGTCCGAATGCTTTAGTAAATTCAAAGAGTATCGGGTAAATGTGGAGAAACATCACAGTAAAAGTATCAAGACACTGCGATCAGATCGTGGTGGTGAGTACCTGTCCCACGAATTTTGAGAATACCTCAGCGAGGTCAGAATTCAGTCTTAGTTGTCTGCACCTGGCACACCACAGCAGAACGGTGTAGCAAAAAGAAGGAACCAAATTCACATGGAAATGGTTAGGTCAATGATGAGCTATGGTAATTTTTTGAGTTCATTTTGGGGATATGCCTTGGAAACGGCAATGTACATCCTAAATCTTGTACCATCTAAAACTGTGCCTTCATCCAAGAAAGGTTTTTTACCTTTCAGACACAGAGTGTATCTATCTAAAGAACAGTCACCCAAGACTGTTGAGGAGATAGAGGCCATAAAGACAGTTCCTTATGCTTCGGTAGTAGGAAGTCTCATGTATGCCATGTTGTGTACGAGGACTGATATCTGTTATGCCGTTGACATTGTATAAAGATATCAGAGTAACCCTGGGAAAGCTCATTGGGAGGCAGTAAAATGCATTCTCAATATTTGCACAGAACGAGAGACCAAGTGTTGGTCTATCAGGCGCCTGAGCTGGTACCCTAAGGTTACACAGATTCAGATTTCCAAGGCGACAGGGATAAGAGCAAGTCTACCTCAGGGTATGTGTTTACTTTGGGAGATGGAGCCATAGTATGGCGGAGTGTCAAGTAGAAATGCGAGGCTGAATAGGTTGCCACATCAGAGGCAGCGAAAGAAGTAGTGTGGCTCAAGAACTTCATAGTGGACTTTGATGAGATTCCTGGTTTGCAGAAGTCGATCACAGTGTACTGTGATAACAACGGTGCAGCAGCAAACTCGAAAGAACCACGAGCCCACAAGGTGAATAAACACAAACAGCATAAGTACCACCTGATACGAGATATAATCAAGAGGGATGACGTTGTCGTGGCTAAGATAGCATCGGATGCTAACCTTGTAGATTCGTTCACGAAGACATTGACTTCAAAAGTCTTTGAGTCTCACGTGGAGGGCATGGGGATCAGATACTTAGGAGAGCAATGATAGTTTTTCTAGATGTATTGTAGAGTGTAAAAGATTGAATATTGTTTTATATACTTAAAGCACAACTTAAGTATTAGTGGAAGATTGTTATACATAAGCTATGCTTGTAGTATACTTTTTCCCGGTAAATATATCGATTTGATATTTTGGTTTATATGTTGTGTATATCTAGTCCATTTATATTATGTAGTTAGATGATGAGGTGTCTGGTGTGACATAGTAGATCTCATCATTGGTTAAAAGACATAATATATAAATGAAGTTTGTAACCGAGACAGTTTTGGACACGGTGTCGGTTTAGGTTATTATGTGATTCGGATAATTGGTTTGTCTAAACTAATTGAATCATATAGATATGCCAGGGGTATATTGAACTTGACCATTTAGAATAATTTGTCTTGTACTGATTTAATAGACAATTCGTTCTTAGTATTCTATCTCTTAATCGCTAGACTTGAGCAGGCATGATAATTAGACATAGTGTACTTTGATCTACCAATGGGTGAGGTCAAATATGGCCAATAGTCTCGGTGGGTTGGGTGCGCATGTTTAGTTACTTGGTGTGCTGCTGCTTGTCGAAAGGAAACCATGTACCGGTGCGTCTGGGGTGATGGTGCTCCCGAAATGAGTTCGTTATGTTTATTATACTAAACCCAGCTGGTGAACTTATGTCCAGTATAGTAAAAAGGTCGAGTAGTACTAGTCTCTGAATTAAAGAAGTTAATTAATTAATTTATCAATAAATTAATAAATTAACGAGCACTAAATCTTTGATGTGGGAAGATTAAGAATAAATTAATTTAGTTGTTCCGAAAGAAATTCTGGTGTAGGATGGTAGTGCCAAAATTAATCCGTTAGTGGTACGATTAATTTTTTTGTGGGTTAATTGAATAAGTAAAATTAATTAACTAATTAATTATTCCTAAGGGTTAATTAAGTAATTAACAAAGTAGAATTATTTAATTAATTAATTAAGTCTTAAGTTTCAATTAGAAATAGGAAATCCTAGAGATTAGGAAATTTAATTGGATTTGGATTATCTTATTAGATTAGTTACCTAATTGGATTTGAAAACTAATTAATTACCTAAACCCATTAGGAAGACCAATCATAAATCAACTTGGGGTCTCTCTTGTAGCTCTATATATAGACAAGGAAATAGCAATTACATAGTACACAATTCTTAAGTTTTCAAGGCAAGAAAACTATAGAGAGAAAATGTTTTTCTCTCTAGAATAATTTTCGGTGGCGGGAAGTAAATTTTGGCGGCGGCAGTTCAATTCAGGCAGCATCAAGCAGCATAATTTTTCTGGTGAGCCCTTTTGTGTAGATTGCTGATCAATTGCTCGCTAGATCGTTGCCCACACAACGAGCGATCAAAAGTCTTGAGTCATACAAGCGATCACCTGAGTAACACGCTTCAAGAGGTACTTTCTGTGTTTCTGCTTTAATAAGAAATTGTTGTTGCGTGATAAATCGAATGAGTACAAACCAAGATCCTGCACAATGTTATTTCAAGCAAGAGTTGGAAGAGCGATTGTGCTAGAGTCTACGCCCAATCAAAGATTCTGATTCTGGAATACGTAGCACGAAAGTGAATTTTTGACCGGGTCCGGGCAGATAATCTTACAGTGAGATCTAAAGTTCGTGTGTTATCCTTGCGAGAAAACCCACCACCTCTTTTGTTGGTTTCAATAGTTTAGTTTGAACTATTAAGCCTTGTCATGTATTGACTAAACCCCGTCATAAACCATCACCCATCCTTTGAATTATTTTTGCACAAAGAGGGCTAAACAATTGTGAGTGTTTTTGAGTTGGGCGATTCCGCCGCTTTAATTCATGTTTGTGGAGATAATAAGAACGAATAGACAAGAAAGGTCTGTCAACACAAGGATCTTGTTTGTGTAGCAACAAACTTGTCAACTTCGCTTTCACGTTAACTTGAATTCCGAAGAAGATTACCCATCAATGCGTAACTCCCAATGAAGGTTGAGACTCTACACAAATCTCAGGGAGATACCACTCTTAAAGTGGAGCCTAATCTGTATAAGAGACATCCATTAGTAGATATTGTTGGTCCAATGACAAGATCCAAAACGAATAAGGTTGAAGAAGTCTTAAAGTTGTTGATCGAGCATGAAGCCCAACAGGCCCAGGCCCGTTTACAAAGCTTGAGACCCAAGCCCATTGAAATATCGAGGAGGAGAGAAGATTGACTCTTTAAGTTAACATAGATGATGGTCCAAGCCCAGAATAAAGGTAGAAGATTGTGTTAAAGAGTTAAATGCTAAGATGTGAAGGCCCACAGCTCTCTCTAAACCCATTTGAGACCCTCATATCTTCCTGTAGGTTTTTGTACTTTTATTGCATTAGAAATATTGAAGGTTTTTAAAAGCTATCTTATTCTAAATAAGGTATATTGCTTTTTCCCTTCTATATATAACTATTTTCGTGTATTACTAGCACTAGTTGGCCAAATCTATAAGGCTTATTTTAGTTAGAATAGGATTTTGTTTTTCAATTTCTCTTTCATTAGGATTGGAGATTACCTTTTTAAAAAAGGAAAAGAACACAATGTATACCTATTTAAAGGCCTCCACACGTGAGTTAATGAGTATTTTTTGCATGAATTTTAAAATTGAAATCTCCTGTGTAGAGTGATCTTGCGAGATTGTGAGTTGTCCTTGCGAATAAACCATAAACCTTTTTATTTTGGATGGTAGTGTAAGTTGACTATCATACCACGTTCTCAAGGAGAGACGAACTAACCATAAGCCAATCATCCATCTTTTTACCATTATTCACATGGGAAAGTTAAAATGAACATGTGCCTTGAGGCTTAATTGTTTCAGCCAGCTTAATTGTTTCAGCCAATTAACCCTCACAATCAAGATAACACATAGAATAGTTAGCAGATTGGGTAACACTTAGGCAAATCCTTTGAGAGCAGAACAATCCGACAGCATAGCTACCATCGGTAAACTATTGGTATCAGAGCTGAAGGTTGTGTCTTTTTATTCTGTTAGCTGTTTTGAGTCTTTTTTAATTTTTATTTTTCAATTTTTGGTCTATTAGGGTGAAATCTGTCCTATTTTAATCCAAATATTATGTTGTGTTTTTTAGTTGTATTTGTGTTTTGATGTATTAGAAAATCCTAAAAGAGTCACTCTAGGGTTTCGACAGTGTTTTAAGTCAATCTGGTGGAAGAAAATTTGTTTTTGACCACAGAAGTCAGTCCCTAAGAAATTCGCATAAATTTGACAATTTTGCCTTTGCACAATTTTTGCTTGTTTTGTGGGTTTCAAGTCCTTTATTAGTTAGAAAAGTTTTTCTATACCAAACTTAATTTGTGTTAGATATTTTCTGACAGATGGTATGAGTTTTGGACTTTCAGATGTGAAAAATCATAATTTCATACTTGGTGCACGAGGATCACGGAGTTCGCAGATCTTAGATAAGTGGGTTTTCTTTTAAGGTTCGATTGTCATCTTGTAAGAATACTTAAAGCCTAAAACCCAGTCCTCTTGTTAAGTACTTGAGGTTGAATTCCCCCTCACTCTTAATTGTTTGTCTAAAACTCGCAGAAAAGTCTAAAGTAATTGAGAAGAGACAAGAGCCAAAGAGCCTGATGTGTTCCTCTTTTACAAGTTAGGGAGAAAGACCAAGTTTTGCCCGACCTAGTTACTACAAGCTCTCATTGATGGATATAGATATATGGTTGTGGAATATAAATGTTAGGATGGTTGGAATTCAATAGGAATATCCGGGTAGTATGACACCACAATAGTACCTAACAAATACTATTTTTGATAAAGTATTTGATGTATTCAAGAATGGTTTAAAGCTTCTAGATCTCCAAGGTTTGTAACTCAAATAACATAATTTTATTGAAGACTCAACCCCTTTATATAGTGAAGGGTGGCTGGCCATATGGTGTTAAAAATATACAACAATTAATCTTCTCAAGATTAGGAAATAGCTTTTAAAGTTAGTTTCCTAATCTTGAATATTCCTTCAAACTATCTCTCTAAACATGGTATGACTAAATCTTGCTAAATCATACAAGAATTAGTCTTTATTTATCAAAATAAAATTAACAAAATTAACAAAAACATAAAAATTCAGCCACCCTTCCCATGATTGCGCACGCTCCCTTCTCTCTCTTCCTCTAGTTGTATTCTTTTGCAAGTAATTTCTAGAAGATTTTGAGATGGACTTGGGCCTTGTATCTTGAACTTGCACGGATGGATTCAAACATATTTGAGTCTCCTTAAGGGTAAAAATCATCCATGATGGACTACAAAACCCCTTAAAGAGCCCAATACTCCAAATAAGCAAAATGACTCAAAATGTACTACTATGGTTGCCGTTTGATGTGGTGGTGCGGCAATATCTTGATCCTTTTAAACACTTAATATGATGATTTCCCTTGGATTGATGTTGTTATTGAAGACAAACTCCTTGCTGTAAGTCTCTTTAATCACCAAATTAAGCTTCTTCTTGACTTCCTTCATCCTAACTCTTGTCATTAGACCTTGAATATTCACTAATGGATCTCTTTGATAGGTCACTTTTAGATAACTAGGAGGAACACTAGAAGAAGGTGTAGTAATAACTTGAGGTGAGCCTTTGATCACATTGTCCTCTCCCTCTTGAAAAGGATTCGACCTCGAATCAAGGCATTTATCAAACTCAAAATGTGTTAGATCACAAACATTAAATATAGCATGAACACCCATCTCACCTCTTATATCAAGCTTATATGCATTCTCATTTATCTTCTCAACCATTTAGAAAGGACCATCTCCTTTTGGACTTAGCTTATTCTTTCTTTCTTGAGTAAATCCAAACCCAATCTCCCGATTCAAAGGAAGCCTTATTTCGATTTTGACTTTGAACTCGAGCCATGTGCTCTTACTTCTTCATGATTTGTAGCTTCCTTGCTCAAGGATCTTCTTCATTGGCTTTGCTTTCTTCTTTCCATCTAGGCTTGCAACTTCCTTGAGAGGTATAGGTGACAAATCCATAGGAGTTTGTGGTTAAAATCTATATACAAGCTTAAAAGGTGAAAACCTTGTAGAAGTATAAGTAGTTTTATTGTAGGAAAACTCACAAATTAGTAACAACTCCTCTAGCTTTAGCAAGTTCTTTTTTATCAAGCTTCTAAGCAATGCATATTGGAGTTGAATACATAAGCTATGCTTGTTTTGTACGATTTCCCATATTAATATATCGATTTATGTTTTGGTTATAATTTGTTGTGCATTAATTGTCCATTTGTATTATGTAAGTAGATGATGAGGTGTCTTGTGTGACACAGTAGATCTCACCATTGGTTGAAAGACATAATATATAAATGAGGTTCGTAACCGAGACAGATTTGGACAAACTGTCGGTTTAGGTTATTATGTGATTCGGATAATTGGTTTGTCTAAACTAATTGAATCATATAGATATGCCCGGGGTATATTGAATTTGACCTTTAGGAATAATTTGTCTTGTACTGATTTAATAGACAAATCGTTCCTTGTATTCTATCTCTTAATCCCTAGACTCGAGCGGGCATGAGGATTAGACATAGTGTACTTTAATCTGCCAAAGGGTGAGGTCAATTGTGGCCAATAGTCTTGGTAGGTTGGATGCGCGTGTTTAGTTACTTGGTGTGTTGCTACTTGTCGAAAGGAAACCATGTACCGGTGCGTCCGGGGTGATGGCGCTCCCGAGATGAGCTCGAAATGTTTATTATACTAAACCCGGCCGGTGGACTTATGTTCGATATAGTAAAAAGGTCGAGTGGTACTAGTCTCGGAATTAAAGAAGTTAATTAATTAATTTATCAGTAAATTAATTTATAATTAACGAGCACTATATCTTTGATGTGGGGAGATTATGAATAAATTTAATTAAGTTGTTTTGGAAGCAATTCTGGTGTAGGATGGTAGTGCCAAAATTAATCCGTTAGTGGTACGATTAATTTTGTAATGGGTTAATTGAATAGGTAGATTTAATTAATTAATTGGTTAATTATTCCTAAGGGTTAATTGATTAATTAACAAAGTAGAATTATTTAATTAATTAATTAAGTCTTAAGTTTCAATTAAAATTAGGAAATCCTAGAGATTAGGAAATCTAGTAGGATTTGGTTTATCCTATCAGATTGGTTGCCTAATTGGATTTGGAAACTAATTCATTACCTAAACCCATTACGAAAACCAATCCTAAACCAACTTGGGGTCTCTCTTGTAACTCTATAAATAGACAAAGGATTAGCTATTGAAGACACACAATTCATAAGTTTTCAAGACAAGAAAACTAGAGAGATAAAATCCTAGAGAGAGAAATTAATTCCTCTTCTCAAAGTCGGATTTTTTTTTGAGCAATAGGGGCGGCTGGTTTTTGAATTATTTGGCCGAAATTTTGGTCCTTCTTGCTAGCCCCGTGAAGGAAAACTGAACAAGCCCGGGCTAAATCGAAAACCTCACTTTCGTGCTATGCATTCCAGAATCGGAAGTTTTCGACCAAGCTCAGGCTCAAATTAGTTTACCCATGAACGGATCTAGGCTTATACTTATTTAATTTATTAATCGGGACACAAAAAATTAAATCTTTAATTAAAGCGGAATTTAAAGATTATACCTTTTGTAGCGAAGTCCCTCGCTTAAAGAAAACCAAATCTTTTAGCGCAAATTCCACAAGAAATCCGAAGAATTCTCCAATACATGCTCCGAGATAGTGTGGGCTATCGTCTACGGAGTTACCCACGGCAATACGATGAAAACCCAAGGAAACCCACTTCGAAATAACTCTAAAAACAATGGACAGAACTGCCCAATAGTTTATGCGCAAACCAGGAGCTGCCGCCGAAATTAACAATATGCTTTGCCAGGAATTAATCCGACCGGTCAGAGATCTAGACACTAGCTCAAAGCTCTCGCCAAGCTAGTGGTTCACCACACCAGTCTGCAACTAATAACCCAGCAGCACACAATTGTGCAATCACTGCCCAGGAATTCTCGGCGCCCTGCTGTTCAATTTACTGCCCAGGAATTCTCGGTGCACTGGGATCTCAGCGTACTGCTGTGTGGTTCGCTGCCCAGTTGCCCAGTTCACTGTCCGAGAATTATCTGCATATTAATACGCAATCCACTGGACAGCAAACTTGCTGCACACAATTCCAGCACCGAACAACTTATATGCAACGCACAATTCCAGCGATAAAAATAATAATAAGACTGGCGGCGGCAGCTTCCAATATAAAATCAAGGGACTAATTGAAGGGACAGAGTTAATCTCGAAGAAGAAAGATCCTAGCTGACTTCGAGGAGAAAATTCGAAGAAGAAGAATTTCTCACTCTAAGCTAGACTTTCTCACACTAGCCCTTTCTTGGCTATCAAGTTTCCTTAGGGTTTTCTTGCCCAATATGTTGTATTTATAGGAGCTTCTAAGGAGACCTAATGGGCTCTCGAGTTAGGCCTTAAAATTTGACTTTCGTTGACCGCTAAGTCTTCCCGACTAATCAACTCCAATCGACCCTTTTAAATTAATTTATTTAATCCACTTTGTTAATTTAATTTAATCGAACCCTTAGAATTAATTAATTCAAAATAGAATTAATTTCTAAATTCATTTCGTCGATCAAATATTAATTAAGCCCTTCGGATTAATTAATTTACCTTGTCGATTAGTCAAACGCATAATCGGTCGTACCACTAACGGACCAATTATGGAACTACCGCTCGAAAACGACTTTACATCGCGCCATTATTATTTCTTCTATCTCCCCACATTAAAGATCTAGTGCTCGTCGATTTATCAATTTACTGACAAATTAATTCACCGACTTCTTGGTTTCCGAGATTAGTACCACTCGACCTTTTATTATACCGAACATAAAGTTCACTGGCCAGGTTTAGTATAATAACCTTACGAGCTCATCTCGGGAGCACCATCAACCCGGCGAACCGGTACGTGGATTCCTCCGACCAGCAACGGCACGCAAGAAGCTAAACACCGCATACCCAACTTACCGAGGTATTGGCCTCAATTGACCTCACTCTTTGGCAAATCAAAGCACACGACACCCAACCCTCACGCCCGTCCTAATCTCGGGATTGAGAGACGGAATACTAGGACCGAATTGACTACGCCGATCAGTACAAGTCAATTCTATCCACACTGGTCGTGCTCAATATGCCCCGGGCATATCTGTGTGATTTAAACTAGTCTAGATAAACCAATTTCCAAACCACACAATAACCTATACCGATAGTATGTTCAGACTATCTCGGTTACGAGCATACTTTTTATATATCAATACTTTAACCAATAACGGTATCTACTGTGTTTGTCGACACCCCGTTATCTAGTTCTATGATATAAAGGAACAGATTTATACTGAAACAAAATGATATGTCATCAGTGGATATTAGTTTTTGATACAAGCCATAGCTTTTCTGTATTCAAAACTAACAATCTCCCACTAATACTCAAAGCTATGCTAAGAAGTACAAAAACTGTTCAACCCGCTATTACACTGCTGTCATAATGAAATCTCCAGAACACCTTTAAGCTCACTAACATGGCTCCCTCAAGAATCTGACTCCCATGCCCTCCACATGTCTCTCAAAAAACTTTAGGGTCAATGGCTTTGTGAAAGGTTCTGCATGGTTGTCATCTGATACTATCTTGGCCACGGTCACGTCTCCCCTCTTTATGATCTCTCGTATCAGGTGGTACTTGCGCTCTATGTGTTTACTCACCTTATGAGCTCGTGGTTCCCTCGAGTTAGCAACTGCACTATTGTTATCACAATAAACTGTGATAGACCTAGGCAACTCAGGAACCACATCTGAGTCCATCCGGAAGTTCCTGAGCCACACAGTCTCTTTCGCTGCCTCTGAAGCGGCAACGTACTCGGCCTCCATGGTAGAGTCCGCCACGCATTTCTGCTTGACACTCTTCCATATTGTGGCTCCACCTCCTAGAGTAAACACAAACCCAGAGGTAGACTTACTCCTGTCCAAATCACCTTGAAAGTCCGAATCTGTGTAACCCAATGGTACAAGCTCCTGCGCTCTATAAACTAGGACACAATCTCTCGTCCTGCGCAAGTACTTGAGAATGCATTTTACTGCCTCCCAGTGAGCCTTCCCAGGGTTACTCTGATATCTGCTAACCATGCCAACGACAAAGCAAATATCAGGCCTCGTGCACAACATAGCATACATGAGGCTACCCATTGCAGAAGCATAGGGTACCGCCTTCATGGCATCTATCTCCTCAGCAGTCTTAGGACACTGCTCCTTAGACAAATGCACCCCATGCTTGAAAGGTAGTGAACCCTTCTTGGAGTTCTGCATGTTAAAACGGGCCAGAATCGTGTCTATGTAGGATGCCTGAGGGAGAGTCAGAGAACGTCTCCTACAATCTTGAATAATCTTGATCCCAAGGATATGTCCAGCCTCTCCCAAATCCTTCATATCGAATTGCCTGGACAGCCATGCCTTTACATCTGATAACACCTTCTTACTGTTGCCAATAAGAAGAATGTCATCTACGTAAAGTACGAGGAACACCACTATATCACCATCACGCCTGCTATAAACACACTGCTCATCCGGACACCGAGTGAATCCATAGGACTGGATAACCTCGTCAAAACGGATGTTCCAAGATCTGGATGCTTGCATCTCTATCCTGAAGAACCTCATTGTAGTTAACTGGGTCTAGTTCACGAGCACCAGGGATAAAGTCCGAAGACTCACCCAAACCCATGTACCTCTCGGGCTGTCTCACAACCCTCCCACTACGACGAGGCGCAGCCTGTGTAAGAGCATCATCTGTGATAGTGCGTGCAGTTTCCTGTGGTGTGTCTTCCTGTACGTGTGCATCTGGAATAGTGGACTGACTTCTAAGCTCTTCCAATACTACCTTGCTGCTTGACATGTGATCTAAAATATAGTCCCCCTCAAGAAATCTAGCATTGGTGCTGACCACCACCTTCTGATCCTGAGGACTATAATATAAACCACCTCTCGTTCCTTTGGGGTAGCCTACAAACAGCATAATCTTAGATCTCGCCTCTAACTTGCCTGCATCTGCCTCGAGCACATGTGCTGGACAACCCCAAATCCTGAGATGTCTCAGAGTAGGCTTACGCCCACCCCACAACTCTACTGGGGTCGTAGGCACAGACTTAGATGACACAAGGTTGAGGATAAAACATGCTGTGTCTAAGGCGTAACCCCAAAACGAGGTAGGCAACTCACTGTAACTCATCATCGATCTAACCATCTCCATAAGAGACCTGTTCTTCCTCTCTGCTACACCATTCTGCTGGGGTGTGCCAGGTGCAGACAACTGGGTCTGAATACCCTCCTCTGACAAAAAAGTCCTAAATTCACTAGAGAGGTATTCACCACCTCTTGCCTGAACTTACATAGGTCCACACACGTCAGAATGAATCAACTCTAAAACCTCCTTGGCCCTATACCCCTTCGCCTTAAAAGGCCTCTTGGTCATTTTACCCTCCAAGCAGGACTCACAGGTCGAATAGCTGTCAATATCTAGTAAGTCCAAAGACCCACTCTTGACCAACCTTTGAATCCTACTAAGGTTGATATGACCTAGTCTCAGGTGCCAAAGATAAGTCTGATTCAAAGAGGAAGATTCCTTTCTCTTACTATGATTCGGTGATGAGTTACTAGTTTCTGTGTTTTGCATAACTGGGGAGTAAGTCTTGATTAAAAACAAATTGTCAACCAATGTACCGGAACATATAAGTTTCAGGCATTTTCTTATAAAAAACCGAACCGTCAGAAAATACACACTTATAACCATCCAAAACAAGTTTCGAAACCGAAAGCAAGTTCTTTCGAAAACTAGGTACATAAAGACAATCCTTTAAATATAAAATAGAGTCTGGAAAATAAAGACTAATCACTCCCACTGCAGCCACAGAAACTCTGGTAGTATCCCCAAGGTAGACCTGCAACTTTCCCTCTCTAAGCAGCCGGGTCACTTGGAACCCCTGCAAAGAATTACAAACGTGATCAGTGGCTCCCGAATCCACACACCAAGTATCCGTGGGAATCGCCGCTAATCACGTCTCAGTAACTAGGGAAAATTTACTTTTAACCTCGAGGCTTTGGGCAATCCTTCTTCCGATGTCCTGCTTTGCCACACTTAAAACATTTGCCTTTCGGCTTTTGCTTCTTGGCAATGCCTGCCTTGGGTCCATGATTAGTTCCTGCTTTCTGGCCTCTCTTCCTCTCTTGCTTCCTGGCTTTGGGCCCAGCAGAGGAACCTGAGTGACCAACAGTAGCAAAGGCTTGCTTCTTCTCAGCGAATAGGCCCTCGGCTGACACCAATGTATTCATGAGCTCGGGAAGTGAATATGAGAGCTTGCCCATATTATAGTTCAACCGAAACTGCTCAAAACTGGGAGGCAAGCTCTGGAGAATGATATCGACCTGGGTCTCCCCATCAATATCACCTCCCAGTACCTCGATCTCATTGATGCAACTGATCATGTTCAGCATGTGATCCCTCACTGAAATGCCCTCAGCCATTCTAGCATTCATGAGTTACCTCATAGCTGAATGCTTGGCTACCCTGCTTAAGGGGACACTCCTCAGTAAGCACGTACTTGTAACCCTCAGCGGTAAGGACAATGTCCAGGTTACGTTTCCAGTCAATATAGTTTGGACTCGTGAGTTTGTTTTGGTTCAGAATGACAGCTAGCGGGTTGAACGACATATCAACTGAAAATAATGAAAAAACATGTCTCAGTATACTTTTCGAAAATATTGAAAAATCCTCAGAAAAGAAATATAATCTTCTACCGACATCTCTCCCACCGGGATTAACGCAGGTCACGATGGGTGAACGTCTACGCCAACCCACATTCGTTCGAGAAGGACCGAAATCCATTAATCTCATTATCTGACCAACGATCTTATGATCAATGAAATTAATAGTCGATAATTTTAGCCGTACACGTAAATAGCGTTACCTCGATGGGAGGGATACTATAAACAGTACACTAAGTGTATACCATTACGTGACTTCCAAGTTTGTTACTTAGGGTACTAATGCGCCTCGGATGGCGAGGGTGTCGCAACTTTTCCCAATTAAACGCACTATAGTCATCCCTTTAGAAATTCATTCCAGCGATATCTGTGATTGAAAACTCAACCGATGGGGAAGCCGTTTAACCACATCGCCAATGAAACCGTAATGGAGGCCATGGGGCTATTAACCAACCCGCTCCCACTTAGATTTTTAAAATAATTTTAATTCGCCCTAGTTTTCTCGGTTTTCCATTTCGGTTTTCTACGTAATTAGGAATCACCCAAAAATTACGATAAACCAAAATCCGGGTTTTCTCGGTTTTCTACGTAATTAGGAATCACCCAAAATTACGATAAACCAAAACCCCACGTAATTAGGAATCACCCAAAATTACGATTAAACCAAAACTTGCGAATATAATTAAGTTTGAGGATTTTTACGTTTTAACATGCAATATCTTAACTATGGATATTCGCACCCATAAAACCGTTGGAGTTTTAATATGCGAATAATCTACCTTAGTTAATTGCACATTACCTTTTGAAAAAACTTTTGGTTTGAATTTCGTTCATGCAAAATAAAACGAAAATCACACAATCAACGAAAAAATCATAAATACGGGAAATTAAAGAAAATAAAATTTCCCGACTATTATGGCCTTCTCTATCGTTGATTCTTTGACGCCTCGGTGACACTTCCCGTCATGTCGCTCCCACTCGTTATTTGGATTCCTCTCGATTCGCCCGGGTTTTCTCGGTTTATTCCGTAATTAGGAATCACCCAAAATTACAATAAACCAAAACCCGCGAATATAAGTTACTCAAAATAACGTCTTCGTCATAGTACAAAAATTCCTATATACAAAGGCGTTTTTCTAGGAATTTAAAGACGACATAATTAGATCAAATCCTACTACAAGATTTTTCTAATCCTACACGGCTTCCAGCTCGTGGTTATTACTATTACAGAAATTTCCATTCAAAAATAAAACGAGCCCGGACATGTCCCGGGGTTTATGAATGAAAATTAAATTTCTACCATAATAGCCGGGAAACCAATAACCACCTGTTTATACATTTTGACAAAAATAATAATGCCAAAATAAAGCCGTGTAATAAATCAAACAAGTATAAGACCGAAACCAACGCTTTGATACCAATTTGAAGGAAAACTGAACAAGCCCGGGCTAAATCGAAAACCTCACTTTCGTGCTATGCATTCCAGAATCGGAAGCTTTCGACCAAGCTCAGGCTCAAATTAGTTTACCCATGAACGGATCTAGGCTTATACTTATTTAATTTATTAATCGGGACACAAAAAATTAAATCTTTAATTAAAGCGGAATTTAAAGATTATACCTTTTGTAGCGAAGTCCCTCGCTTAAAGAAAACCAAATCTTTTAGCGCAAATTCCACAAGAAATCCGAAGAATTCTCCAATACATGCTCCGAGATAGTGTGGGCTATCGTCTACGGAGTTACCCACGGCAATACGATGAAAACCCAAGGAAACCCACTTCGAAATAACTCTAAAAACAATGGACAGAACTGCCCAATAGTTTATGCGCAAACCAGGAGCTGCCGCCGAAATTAACAATATGCTTTGCCAGGAATTAATCCGACCGGTCAGAGATCTAGACACTAGCTCAAAGCTCTCGCCAAGCTAGTGGTTCACCACACCAGTCTGCAACTAATAACCCAGCAGCACACAATTGTGCAATCACTGCCCAGGAATTCTCGGCGCCCTGCTGTTCAATTTACTGCCCAGGAATTCTCGGTGCACTGGGATCTCAGCGTACTGCTGTGTGGTTCGCTGCCCAGTTGCCCAGTTCACTGTCCGAGAATTATCTGCATATTAATACGCAATCCACTGGACAGCAAACTTGCTGCACACAATTCCAGCACCGAACAACTTATATGCAACGCACAATTCCAGCGATAAAAATAATAATAAGACTGGCGGCGGCAGCTTCCAATATAAAATCAAGGGACTAATTGAAGGGACAGAGTTAATCTCGAAGAAGAAATATCCTAGCTGACTTCGAGGAGAAAATTCGAAGAAGAAGAATTTCTCACTCTAAGCTAGACTTTCTCACACTAGCCCTTTCTTGGCTATCAAGTTTCCTTAGGGTTTTCTTGCCCAATATGTTGTATTTATAGGAGCTTCTAAGGAGACCTAATGGGCTCTCGAGTTAGGCCTTAAAATTTGACTTTCGTTGACCGCTAAGTCTTCCCGACTAATCAACTCCAATCGACCCTTTTAAATTAATTTATTTAATCCACTTTGTTAATTTAATTTAATCGAACCCTTAGAATTAATTAATTCAAAATAGAATTAATTTCTAAATTCATTTCGTCGATCAAATATTAATTAAGCCCTTCGGATTAATTAATTTACCTTGTCGATTAGTCAAACGCATAATCGGTCGTACCACTAACGGACCAATTATGGAACTACCGCTCGAAAACGACTTTACATCGCGCCATTATTATTTCTTCTATCTCCCCACATTAAAGATCTAGTGCTCGTCGATTTATCAATTTACTGACAAATTAATTCACCGACTTCTTGGTTTCCGAGATTAGTACCACTCGACCTTTTATTATACCGAACATAAAGTTCACTGGCCAGGTTTAGTATAATAACCTTACGAGCTCATCTCGGGAGCACCATCAACCCGGCGAACCGGTACGTGGATTCCTCCGACCAGCAACGGCACGCAAGAAGCTAAACACCGCATACCCAACTTACCGAGGTATTGGCCTCAATTGACCTCACTCTTTGGCAAATCAAAGCACACGACACCCAACCCTCACGCCCGTCCTAATCTCGGGATTGAGAGACGGAATACTAGGACCGAATTGACTACGCCGATCAGTACAAGTCAATTCTATCCACACTGGTCGTGCTCAATATGCCCCGGGCATATCTGTGTGATTTAAACTAGTCTAGATAAACCAATTTCCAAACCACACAATAACCTATACCGATAGTATGTTCAGACTATCTCGGTTACGAGCATACTTTTTATATATCAATACTTTAACCAATAACGGTATCTACTGTGTTTGTCGACACCCCGTTATCTAGTTCTATGATATAAAGGAACAGATTTATACTGAAACAAAATGATATGTCATCAGTGGATATTAGTTTTTGATACAAGCCATAGCTTTTCTGTATTCAAAACTAACACCCCGTGTGTTGCTTTCTCTCTCTCCGGGCAGTGCGTTTGCAGTACGTGCTAGGTGTGGAGGTGCTGGATTTTTCTAGCAAGTGGAGTTGTGGTGATAGCTGATCAATTGGCTTCTGGATTGTTGCCCACACAATAAGAAGTCATAGTCCTGAGGCATACAAGAGAATCACCCAAGTCATGCTTCAAAGGTAACTTTCTAAAGTTCCGTTTTTAATTAGAAAATTTTGTTGCATGGTAAATCGAGCAAGTGTAAACCCAGATCCTATGTGACAATCCTTTCAATGCGCCCAAAGTTCTATTGATCACCTCAGTTTGTCCATCGGTTTGTGGATGACTTGAAGTTGAAAAGAGCAATTTCGTGCCAAGCTTACTCCACAATGTCTTCCAAAAGTAGCTCAAAAAATTCACATCTCAGTCACTCATAATGCTACTAGGTATGCCATGTAGTCTCACCACTTTCTTGAAGAATATGTTGGCAATCTCCTTAGCATCATTTGTTTTCCTACATGGAAGAAAATGCGCCATCTTAGAAAATCTATCAACAACCACAAAGATAGAATCATTACCTGTAGATGTCCTTGGAAGGCCTAAAATAAAATTCATGGAAAGATCCACCTAAGGATGTGTAGGAATCGGCAATGGCATGGACCGTGAGGCTTCTGTGCACTTTTGGCCCTCTTGCACTCAATGCATCTCTCACAAATTCTTACTACATCTTTCTTCATGCTTGGCCAATAGAAGTGTTCATGAAAAACATCTTATGTCTTAAAGATTGTTGGAGTAGAATACATAAGCTATGCTTGTATTGTACAGTTTCCCAGTTTAATATATCGATTTGTGTTTCAGTCATATCTGGTTGTGCATTAATCGTCCATTTATATTATGTAAGTAGATGATGAGGTGTCTGGTGCGACACAGTAGATCTCATCATTGGTTGAAAGACATAATATATAAATGAGGTTCGTAACCGAGACAGCTTTGGACAAACTGTCGGTTTAGGTTATTATGTGATTTAGATAATTAGTTTGTCTAAACTAATTGAATCATATAGATATGCCCGGGGCATATTGAACTTGACTCTTAGGAATGATTTGTCTTGTACTGATTTAATAGACAAATCGATCCTTGTATTCTATCTCTAAATCCCTAGACTCGAGTGGGCATGAGGATTAGACATAGTGTACTTTGATCTGCCAATGGGTGAGGTCAAATGTGGCCAATAATCTCGGTAGGTTGGGTGCGCGTGTTTAGTTACTTGGTGTGCTGCTGCTTGTCAAAAGGAAACCATGTACCGGTGCGTCCGGGGTGATGGTGCTCCCGAGATGAGCTCGAAATGTTTATTATACTAAACCCGGCCGGTGGACTTATGTCCGGTATAGTAAAAAGGTCGAGTGGTACTAGTCTCGGAATTAAAGAAGTTGATGAATTAATTTATCAGTAAATTAATGAATTAACGAGCACTATATCTTTGATGTTGGGAGATTATGAATATAATTTAATTAAGTTGTTCCGGAAGCAATTCTGGTGTAGGGTGGTAGTGCCATAATTAATCCGTTAGTGGTACGATTAATTATGTACTGGGTTAATGACGAAGGTAGATTTAATTAATTGAGAAATTAATTAATCCTTGTGTCAGTTGGTTGTGAATCATCCCAGGAACTGGTTTGGGATAAGTGAATCCCTGTGTCAGTTGGGAGTGATTCATCCCAGGAACTGGATTGGGATAAGTGAATCCCTGTGACAGTTGGGAGTGTATCAGTCTAGGAACAGGATTGACGGAAACAGAATCTGTATCAGTCCAGAAACAGGATTGAAGGAAAACAGAAACCCAGTAGGAAGACCAATCCTAAACCAACTTGGAGTCTCTCTTGTAACTCTATAAATAGACAAGGGATCAGTCATTCAGAATACAACAATAACACAATTAATCCACAGGATTTCTAGAGAGAGAAAATTCTAGAGAGAGAAAACGTTTCTCTCTCCAAGTCGAATTTTCAAGAAAGTGTGCAGCTGGTTTTTGGGTTTCTAGTGGCTAAAATTTTGGCCTTGGTCTATACCAGCTGCGCGTAGCTTTCTCTCTCTGCGGGCGGTGCGTTTATAGTACGTGCCAGGTGCTGCGGGGCTAGAGTTTTCTAGCAGGTGGATTGTGGTGAGTAGCTGATCAATTGACTTCTAGTTCGTTGCCCACACAACGTGAAGTCATAGTCTTGAGGCATACAAGAGAATCACCAAGTGCACGCTTCAAAGGTACTTTTCTAAGATTCCGCTTTAATAGAAATTTTTGTTGCGTGGTAAATCGAGCAAGCGCAGACCCAGATCCTACCAAAAATCTTTCAAAAGACACCAAAATTTCCCATCAAGCCTCCACTATGAACCTCTCTTGCAAGCAACTCTCTCAAGCTAGATTGTGGAACACATAGCTTGGTTTCTTTGAAGAGGTAGCCATCTTCTTGAAAGTACTTGTCTATTGCTCATTTTTAAAAACCAACAAAGACATTAGAAAAATTAGGATCTTTCTCATATAAACCTTTTATATGCTCAAAACCCATGAACTATTCAAAGAGGTAATCAAAACATATCTTCTAGACAAAGCATCGGCAATCACATTCTCCTTTCCTTTCTTATACTTCAACACACAAGGGAATGTCACAATAAAAACTACCCACTTAGCATATCTTTTATTCAATCTATTTTGAGATTTTATATGCTTTAGAGTCTCACGATCGGTGTAAATTATGAATTCTTTATCAAGCAAGTAGTGCTGCCAATTTTCTAAAGCTCTAACTACCGCATACAATCCCTTGTCATAAGTTGGATAATTCAATGAAGCACCACTTAGTTTTTTACTAAAGTATGCAATGGGCCTTTTATTTTGAGTTAAAACAGCACCTATACCTATTCCACTAGCATCATATTCCAATTCAAACATATCAAAATTAGGTAATGCAATAATAGGTGTAGAAGTTAACTCCCATTTTAACTTGTTGAATGCCGATTCTTGTGCTTCTCCCCACACAAATTTCGCCTCTCTCTTCACCAAGTCATTGAGTGGGGCTGATTTGGTGGAGAAATCCTTAATGAACCTTCTATAGAAGATAGCCAAACCATGGAAGGATCTCACATCGGAAGCATTCCTTGGTGTCAGCCAATCTTTACTGGCTTTGAAATTTTCTTCATCAACTTGTACTCCTTGTGCACTTACTACAAAAACAAGAAAAAAAAATCTCTTGCACACAAAAAGTACAATTCTTGAGGTTGGCATAAAGCTTCTCCTCTCGAAGAGTTAGTAGAACTTGCTTACGAAGCTCAACATGCAAATCTAAGTTCTTACTATAAACAAGAATATCATCAAAGTAGAAAACAATAAATTTACCAATATACCTTCTCAAGACATGATTAATTAACCTCATGAAAGTGCTTGATGTACTGGTGAGTCCAAAGGACATGACAAGCCATTCATAAAGACCAAACTTGGTCTTAAATGTCATGTTCCATTCGTCCCCTTCTTTTATCCGAATTTGATGATACCCACTCTTCAAATCTATCTTCGAAAAGATAGTTGAGCCATGCAACTCATCCAGCATGTCATCAATCCTTGGAATTGGATGTCTATACTAGATGGTTATCTTGTTTATTGCTCTATAATCCACTTACATCCTCCAAGTATTGTCCTTCTTTGGCACTAATATCCCCGGGATGGCACATGGGCTCAAACTCTCTCTAATGTGGCCTTTTTTGAAAAGCTCCTCCACTTGCCTTTGAAGTTCCTTTGTCTCCTCAGGATTAACTCTATATGTGTAACATCCCTACGAAACAGGTGAATCTTTCTAGGAAATTATGGAGTTTTAACCGTTAAATAATAAAAATAAACTAGATTTTAAATAAATATAAGAAAATGATTATTTAGTGAAGGATTAATTAATAAATGGGGCTAATGAAAATAAAAATAAAATATTATGAGGGTAATTGGTAGAGATAGAAATTTAATTAAAAGAATTAAGAACTTTAGGATGTAATTAAAAAGAGCCTCAGAAACTAGGGACTAAACAATATATTTCTAAAGACTAAACCTAATTCCATACTATATTAAAAGCAATTATAGCAGCCCTTTCCATTTTCTTTTTCCCTTTATTTCCTTTTTCTTTCTTCTATCTTCTTCCTCCCCCTCACCCCGCTGGACCGCCCTCCACCCACCATGACCGCCGACCGTTTCAGCCTTCTCCAGCATTGGCTGGGTCACAAAACACCACGAAAAGAACCCCCATCTCGCAAGAAACAAAATCCACCCTCCATTGCCTACTTTTCTCACAGATTCTCTCTCCTTGAAACCCTTTTCCTCGCCACTCGTTCGCCGCTGATTTGGCCATTTTCGGCCATGTATGTGGTTGGTTCTCACACCAAAATGCTCCATATCCAATCTATAACTAAACCCCTCCATTATATTTTCAGTTTGGAAGAGTTTGGGTGATTTTGGGAGAACCCTAGCCGCTACATCTCTACCGTTCTCCGGCGTCTTTTTGGGCTTCCAACACCACCAAATGACTTCCCAACTCAAGATCTATAAAATCTATTAAGAAATTTAGCATTTTTTTGGTTGGAATGCCACCTAGGATCATCGCCGCCGGACCGCCACTGCCGGTTGCTTCTTTCTCCAGCTGTCGGCTAGAACCTTCTCCCTTAGGTTTCAGCTTCATTTCTGGTAAGTTGGTGGTAAAACCTTAAATTATACCTAATTTAACATTTCTACATTTAGTTTTATGCATGTTTAAGAGGTTAGTAGGTTATTTGGGTGAAACTAAGCACAAGAGATTTTCAAATAGATTAAGGGTGGCATGTGTAGTGTAGTTGAAGACTTGGAAACAAGCTAGGGACTGTTTTAGATGAGGGATAGAACGTTAAAGTGACTAAGGAAATTATGCTAGTGAAGACAATTTATAAAATGCATAGTAAGACAATAAAATGATTAGAATTGCAAATATGACTTTAGCTAAATATTTGTCAAAAGGAGTTAGAACCAATAGCCTTGCAAACTCAAGTAGGATCTTTTGTCCTTTGACTTCTAGTTTAGTTAGAGACATGCACATGAATAGGTTGGTCTCATTTAGAGTTCGATAGGTGATAATGTATTTATACATCTTACAAGTGAATATCGATAAGGGATTTGGATACTATTTGTAGTAGGTTCCTTTTGGGTAAGAAGATTGTTGGCGTCTTTTTTCCAAGCGAGACTCTTGCAAGGAATAACACGGTAAAGGTGAGTGTCCCCCCTTACTTGTGCTTGCCGTTCTAATTAGGAGTATACCAGTATGTTCTATGGACATATAGGTGTAACCTAGGAAGAACCTGGCTTACATACGAAGTTTCTAGTATGCATGCGTTTGATTATTGCTTCCTGTCTAGAAGATTATAGCCTTGTCAGCGCATAGGTTGTGGATATATTTGTGTGTATTATACCTTGTTGGTTGGTTATTGATGATGTTGTGTTACCGAGCTATTATTATTTTACTTTTATGGATTGTTGTACTTACTGCTGTTATTTTGCTGGATTTTGTAGAGAGTCTTTTGAATGACCGTGCATCTATCTGTCTAGCTGCTATTTGACTTTCATTTGAGTCATGTTTGTGTTTGCATATTTTGGGGGCCCACCATTTTTGTTGCGTCCTACTAAGGAGGGGCCGAACTGAGGTTTAGTACTTAGGACAGGTATGGCCCTGGGTACCTAGGTGGTTCGGTTGATAGTGGGTGGGATGTCCGTTTCAGTTGGTTGGTACAGATACAGGTTTGTTGGTTTTTGGGTGCTCATTACCTGATTAGTTGGTTTACAACGTTGGCATGTTGGATTGTTTACAATTCTTTTAGGCATGATTTTATGTTGAGTGTTTGATGTTGTATAATTGCCTTTTATTGATTCTGTTAGGTCTAAGTGGTGACCCTCACTAAGTATTCATTTCGCATACTTATTTTGTTTTATCTTTGAATGTGATTTAGGTAGGAGATTTCTAGAGACAAGCCTAGGAGAAGCTTGGGGCAGTTGGGATACTTATAAATTTGTCAAACAATAAAACTGTAATAGCGTAGGTTGAATGTTGTTAACTGAATAAAATTCAGTTGATATTAAGTTAAAATTTTGGTAATATTCTTTTAAAGTAGCTTAGTTATGCTTTGTTACCGGTTTAGGAAAAGCAGGTGCTTTTAGGGCCTGACAATTGGTATCAGAGCTATAGATTAATAACCTTAGCGCATCTAAATAAGTTTTAACAAGTGGAAACAAAATTGGGTAGTAATTAGGTGCCTTTATAGGTTAGATTCTCTCGCTTGTGGGAATGAGCCGTATTCCCGCGTGCAATAATTTCGTTAAGATCAGTTGCATTGCACGAGATTACAAGGTTGTGTGGTCTAGTTTAGCTTGGAAAGAAAACTTTTATGAAGTCTTTTCAAGTCTTTTTTTATCTAATGTTATGGTTATAAATATGGGTCATTGACTTAACGATTTTTTTGTTTTGAAAAAATTTTTGGAATTGCAAGTTGGTTTATTAAAGTTGTATCTTCTAAGTAGTATTCTGTTAAAGGAGCATTTAATCGACTTGGAACTGATCATCCTGCGTTTCGAACCCGTTTCTTTGGCACTTTACTATTCAGTTGATGCATTTGATCAATTGAGTAATTACTAAAAATAAATAGTTATACTAGAAATAATCCACATAAATTGTGTCTCCTCAATAGTTCTCTGCCAAATGGACGATTGATTGACTTGGCTCGATGTCCTCTAAGAATCAAACCCGTCTATTTTGGCATTCTACTATTGAGTGGATAGGCATAAACAATAAATTAACCATTTGACTAAATAATAAAGTTTTGGGGCATAAGTTAGCTAACCTATAAATAGGTAAACTTGTACAGATCTATAAAATATAGACATAAAGGATAATGAAATATAATAATAAAGTAAATAAATAAGGCAATACTCCTAGGTATAGCAAGAACTTAAGGCTGTAGGTCGTTTGGTGTATAAATATATATATATATATGTATATATTTTTAAGAGTAATAAATGACAATAAGCCTTAGTGTGACCATCCAAAAATTTATTCAAAATTTTGAAGCATGAATTATAAAAATAAATAAAAAATAAATAAAACTTAAACTAATTAGTGTGACTATTATTCGTTTACGGAAATATTGGGTTTTGTTAAGATATAAGAATTTTGAAATATGAATGAGATTAACTCTATGATAGGATAAGAATTGATTTAATTGATTAGGATAAGTTAAGCTTTTATCTTATCAAAACCTACCTACTGTTAACTTGCGTAGCCTCAATAGCAACTTCACCTCACAAAAATTAAATCAAGCCACCATCACCGTCTGAAACTACAGCTTCCATTTCCACCATCATAGCCAGTAACCAACCCCCACCTCTCGTGGTTTTGCCAAAACCACCGTCACCTATGATCACCACAGTAGCAGTAACCCGGTAGAACAACAATGGAGAAGCCCAGAACGGATCGTCGCACCACCATTCGCTGAACCCAGTTCACAGAACGGTGCCGTCCGGCTAGTCATGACCCCTGCTCAAAGGAACAGAGTGAAGGTTAGGAATTCAAAAGATTTTTCCTTCAAAAATCATTTGGTCTAATCCAACCAGTATTTTGGATTATTACTATAACTACCGCATGATTGACTTGATGAATATTAAGTTGTGATAACTAATTTCTGTCAACGTTTAATCTTTGGTTAGGATGGTGATTCATAATTTTGATTTTTGTTGAGTTGTTATTTGGATCTGAGTGTGTATTAACGTCAAGTGTCATAATCTTATTAGATTTTTTGAGTTCTGTTTTATATAATTTTTATACTGAACAATATAACTTTATTTTGATCCACAATGAGCATCTGATTTTTTCTTTGATTCCGTGATTTTACTGGTGCGACTTATGGTCTGGATTAACTCTACGTTGCTATGATGGTGAGGTTAGAATAAATATACTATAAGCTAATTTGCAGAGTCATCATTTTGAAAGGCGGTAAGGAGTAATAATATTGGGGAAAGGAATCAGGTATGGACAAAAGGCCACTTGATATACGATTCACCGTATCGGTTTTCCATTTGATGGGAAATAAAATTGTATTTTCAAAGCACACTACTGCTACTCTAGTTCTCTATGAACTTCAATTTACGAATCTTGATTTATGAATTTTTATGGGATTTAGCTTTTAC
Source organism: Knoxia roxburghii (assembly GCA_030378225.1). NCBI lineage: Eukaryota > Viridiplantae > Streptophyta > Magnoliopsida > Gentianales > Rubiaceae > Knoxia > Knoxia roxburghii. The sequence continues at coordinate 32,173,908 of CM059420.1, read as the reverse complement.
TGTTGATTTATGATGTTGAGCCCTTTTAGTATTCACCTAGAATCCTGAATTATCGTTATTTTATTTTATTTCCTTTTACTTATCTAATTTTATTTTTACTTAGCAGTTAACTTAGTTCGAAATTTTGTCCTAACTCAATCGTACTATTTAATACAACGATTTTACACGGTATGACTTTCTACTCTTGTGCATCCAAATGATTTGTGTTACTTGTTAAGTGAAGAATTTGTTAATGCATGTATGAGTCGTCGACCTCCGGACGGTGGATTGTTTGTTTCTAGCTGCTTCAGCTCTAGTGTTATTAGAATCCCTGAGGTAAGACCTCCTAACCTGATCGTGAATCTACCTATCAGTCACCGATCACCGACCTCCAGGAGGTGGACCCCTATCATTCGCCGACCTTATGGCGGTGGACCCCTATCAGTCGCCGACTTCGGGCGGCGGACCCTTATCAGTCACCGACCTTCGAGTGGTGGACCTTATTGCCTCTTTGTGCTTTAAATGAAACTATGTGTGTCACATTGGACTATCTATAGAAATGTTAGATTTGGAAATTGGGATTACATGTCTTGTTAGATTACATTGGACTATCTTTAGAAATGTTAGATTTGAATATTCCTGTATTACCGTTTGTGGGTCCCGATTCCCTGTGCTTGTGACATATTCAAGGCACAGTCATTGCCTGAATATCCCCTACTTCCACACGTGCATGAGTTTTGGAAATTTTGTTCCCAATTTTTCCCAAAGAGTTTTCCAGATTGATTGTGGGGCCCACAATCACATAATTTTAGTTAAATCATTCCCATGAATTTTCTCTCGTTCATCATATATATATATATATATTTACTTGGGGTTATACTTGTATCTTGTGTGCTTGTCTGCCAAACCTCTTTTGGCTCTTTCACTGGGTTGTGGCTCATTCCTTCACCTTTACCATTTTTCAGACTTACGCTTCTCATGAAGAATGAAAGCATATAACAGAAGGAAAGTTCTATGGAGTCACTTAGCGAACTAGAGTTGTCGTGATCTCGGATTTGAAGCGATAATAGTATGTAGTTGAACACTGATGTTCCGTGAACATGTTTTGAGTTAGAATTACGTTTTCGCAATATTGTAGTTTCATTCATCTTACTTGAGAGATTTGGAGTCCTGACGTGACATGAAATTGAGGTGTTTTGGATGAGATGTTACACTTAGAGTGTAAATCACTTTAACCGATGTTAGAAGCAGGTTCATAAAATTAAAACAAGGAAAGTAATCGGATTGAGGCATGAGTAGGTCACATAAATCCTAAAAATAGAAACGTGCATATACAAAACACAATATACATGATATAAGAAAATTTAGACAATATACACGATATAAGAAAAATCTAGACTATTGGTTAGATAATATATAAAATAATAATAATAAGATAGTGATAATAGAATATAATAACATTAACATAGGTATAAAATAAATAAATAACAATATTAATAAGAAAGAAAGAAGAGGATGCTTCAAAAAAAAAGAAAGAAGAAACCTGAAATTAACGGTTATTATGAAAATATATATAAATTTATGCCTAGGGATAATAAATAATACTACGCCCTAGGGTGTAAACTATACAAAGACAGTATTATATCTAAACATGAAAGTATAAACTTATTATTAAGGATAAGACATAAGAGCATATAGGTAGATTAACGTAGGACTAAGTTACCTAAGCTACCACGTAGGTAAACCTGTGGTTATAACACATAAATATAAATAAAATATAATAAGACGGTAAATATTATTAAAAGAAAAAACAAATATACATAGATATAAAAAGAAAGTAAAACAAACTCAAATTTAAAGGTTATTAGACATTTGTACTAATATATACTTAAGGTGAACCACTTAATAACTTTGAGTTAGCTCGAGAATCTAAACATGAATTATGATAATAACTTGATCGAATTGGATTAGCAAGGAATTGGGTAATGAAATTAACACCCACTTAACGACAACAAAGTAAGCGAACTTGAACGATTATAAGAAAATTAGAGAACATAGAGTTTAACTTAACAAAGGCTTAATGGTAGGTTAAACACACACACACAAATTAATCCGTTAACCACCGAGAGGTAGTCAAGGCTAGGATAACCACTCAAACTGCAATCTAAGTCCATTTAGAAATTTACTCCTAGATATTCCCTAAGTGTTCCATCTATACTTCACTTGTCATCTTTTAGTCAAGACTTCCTCCCTTATTATTCTTCTTTCATCCCAATAGAACATTTGTCTTAATTACTGATGTGAATCCAAAATATACCGTTTTATGACCCAAAATATTGCACTTTTAGTTTATTTTTAGTTGCTTTTCAATGAAAATGATACCTTTTATGAGTTTTCAATGTATTTATAGTTAGATTTGCATGATTTTGTACTAAGGAAGCAAGTTGGAGATTCTTGAAGAAACTCAAAAACTTTTGCTAGAAAAAGGGAGAAAACATACAGAAATGAAGATTAAAGTGAAGAAATTGGAAGAGAGCTGACGATTGAGCATGGTATCCATCAGGCGCTGGCACCTGGGTGCCACCGTCCTCGGCGTCCACTCGGTGCTACACCATGCTCTCACCGGTAGCCACGAGAAAAAAGTCCAAATTTTCGCTTGGCGTGTTTTAACTTATGTTTTGTCCAAATTAGCCCTGAAAATCTTTTCTTAATGGCCAAAACCTCTTGTAAAGACATATACTATTACACCTTAGTAGGTTTTTCTTAGTTTAGAGAGAATAACTTAGCGAGGAAGAAACACACATTTTCTCACCTTTCTTCACACACACACACACTATGAATTCTCTTAGAACAACTATGTTCTAAGTAGATTCTAGGAAAATCTACCCTTCTAAGTGATAGGGGGTAGTGGATTTCCATGTGATGGAGACCAAATCTAAGGATTCAATGTAAAAAAATGCATTCTATAGGTGGAGTTCAAGAGATTTGGGATTTCTTCTTTCATATGTTGAGAAAGACTTCACCTTCTTTTGTGAATCAAATCTTTTCATTATGAAATTATCATTTTCATGTTGGGTTTGATCTTATCCATGGTTATGCATGAATATTGTTAAATGGGTTTCTTGTAATTGAGTTAATTCATTATCTTTTCATGTGGATTTGGCCTTTTTAGTGGAATATATGTTGAATCTACTTCATTTAAGAGTTTAATTGCGGATATAAATTTATTTGACCATTTGGTGTAATCAATTGAGATTTCTTGTGTTGCAAAATTTATTTGACCATTTGGTGTAATCAATTGAGATTTCTTGTGTTGCAAGTTTAGTTGATTCTATTATCATTTTTTATTAGAAGTTCATGTCTTCGATTTGCTTTATGGATTTTGGGTAGAGGATTGATAGTAGGTAGGATTGACGACCCTATTCTATTTTTTGCTATTTTGGTCCTTATAGGAAGGTAAAGAGAGGGATTATTAATTTGATTAGTGAGTTTCTTGATTCCCATTAGCAATAGCTCTCTTGATCTTGTTGTATAGCTCTCTTGATCTTGTTGTGGTGTGATTTTCTCGTTTGTTATCCCTTTGTTATCTTTTTATTTTGTTTTTATCACTTGCATGTTTACTTGAAATTACTCATTTACCCTTTTGTTTTATTAGATGTTTAGGCTAAAAACTACTAGAACCTTGGTAAGTAAGGACTCCAACCCAACACTTTTATCAAGCAAGACAACTATCGTATGGGAACGAAACCTTAAGTACTATAGTTTTAGTATTTTTATTTTATTTATTTATTAATTTATTTTGAAGTGTTCGCCTAAAATTTATACAACGACAAGAGCACGCCAATTACCTACAACTTTATAACATCACTGGCGAATTAGTTCACGAGAACCTTAAATATATAGTAATCATAACTGACCCTACTAAAGAAAAGAAGCTTTAATACAACCCAATTAGTAAAACAAATAATACTGAAACTTCTTAAGTCATATTTTTCCCTCCACCCTTGAAGAATTGTTCCTTCTTAAAGTCTCAATTTGCCTTTGGTAGTCTTACCATCTTGTATTGTTTCCTTCCTCTCATATGCCTTATTGATTTTCAATCCCCTAACCCACTTAAACACCTAGTTTTCCTTCCAATTTAGGAATCTACTTTCAAATCATACTTTACTCTAAAGATAAGTCTGTGAAGAATGTACAACATAATAAGAGTTAATGACGTCAAGTACTTATAAGCTCGATAACCTAAAAGGAATTTTAGGTAAATGTAAATTTGCAGAGCATAACAAACCCTTAGGTGTTTTAACTAATTTGATAATCATAAATGTCGTAGCAAGGGTTATGCTAATAAATCCATCGTGTAATCAAAGCCTAGATTAGAAATTTTCTCGTCATAACCCTTGGTCACTCACTTCCACTTATAATCCTTTTTAGTTTAGTTTCTGGGGGTCCTTTACCCCTTTGCTACTTAAGCACTTTCCAAGCCATGCCTTATAATAGAGATAAGCCAACATAGTGTCTGGAACCTAACATAGATAAACAACTTGAAGTACCTACAAACAGTAACGTAAAGAGAACTTTTGGTAAGACTCAAATGAATGTCTAAGAAAAGAATCGCATAAGGACTAAGCGACCAGCCCTGAGCCATAACGCATTTAAAATAAAGTCTTCCTTTCTGCCTTTTCTTCTATATGGTGTAACCCTTTTGTCACTCTTTTTCTTATCAATCATAAGGAACCGCTTGGTTTCCTTCTCTTCTGATTTAGCCTTGTTTCCCTCTAATCTTTTCGGGGTAAGCAATACTTGAACCAACCTCATCTAGAAACCTGAACTCTTTGTCACTAAATGCAAAAACAAAAATCTTCAAATATAAGTCATTTTGAGTTCAGCATTGGGAAGTGTGCCAGCACCGACCAAATATTTCTCTTAATAGTTCCTTAGGTCGCAGCCTTTAAGAGATCGAGTAGACAATCTGTCCAGTTAGGACTATTTAGCAAAATAAACAAAACAACCTCTCCCCAAGAAAATTTCGGGATGAAATTTCATAAAGGGGGAGATTGTAACATCCCTATGAAACAAGTGAATCTTTCTAGGAAATTATGGAGTTTTCCCTTAAATAATAAAAATAAACTAGGTTTTAAATAAATATAATCAAATGATTAGTTAGTGAAGGATTAATTAATAAATGGGGCTAATGACAAAAAAAACATTATGAGGGTAATTGGTAGAGATAGGGATTTAACTAAAAGAATTAAGGACTATAGGATGCAATTAAAAGAGTCTAAGAAACTAGGGACTAACAATAAATTCTTAAAGACTAAACCTAATTCCATACTATATTAAAACCAATTATAGCAGCCCTTTCCTTTTTCTTTTTCCATTTCTTTCCTTTTTCTTTCTCCTTTCTTTTTTTCTTCTTCCTACCCCTCACCCCGTCAGACCTCCCCTCCACCCACCATGACCTCTGACCGTTTCAGCCTCTTCCAACGTTGGCTTGGTCGCTCAGCACTACAAGAAAAACCCCCCATCTCGCAAGAAACAAAACCCACCTTTCATTGCTCACTCGTCCATCGCCGATTTGGCCATTCATGTGGTCAGTTCTCACATCAAAATGCTCCATATCGTATATAGAACAAAACTCCTCCATTAGATTTTTTGGTTTGGAAGAATTTGAATGTTGTCTCTGCCATTTTCCAGCGTTTTTTGGACTTCCAACACCACCAAACCACTTCCCCACTCAAGATATAAAAAACCCCTCAAGAAATTTAGCATTTGCATGGCTGGAATGCCACCTAGGATCATTAACGACAGACTGCCGCCGCTGGACCACCATGCCACCAGTTGCTTCTTCCTCCAGCTACTGGCAAGAACCTTCTCCCTTAGGTTTCAACTTAATTTCTGACAAGTTGGTGGTAAACCCTTAAATTATATCTTAGTTAACATTTATACATTTAGGTTTATGCATGTTTAAGAGGTTAGTAGTTGATTTGTGTGAAGCTAAGCACAAGAGATTTTCAAATAGATTAAGGGTGGCATGTTTAGTGTAGTTGAAGACTTGGAAACAAGCTAGGGAATGTTTTAGGTGAGGGATAGAGCATTAAAGTAACTAAGTAAATTATTCTAGTGAATACATATTAGAAAACGCATAGTAAGGCAATAAAATGATTAGAATTGCAAATATGACTTTAGCTAAATATTTGTCAAAATGAGTTACAACCAATTTGAGCCTTGCAAACTCAAAAAGGATATTTTTCCATTTGACTTCTAGTTTAGTTAGAGACATGCATAGGAATAGGTTAGTCTCATTTAGAGTTCAATAGGTCATAATGGATTTATACATCTTACAAGCAAATATCGATAAGGGATTTGGATATATCAGGTATAACGCGTGATATCAGGTATAACGCGGTAAAGGTCAATGTTTCCCTCTTACTTGTGATTTTCGTTCTAACTAGAAGTATACCGGTATGTTTTATGGACATATAGGTGTAACCTAGGAAAAACTTGGATTACATTTGAAGTTTCTATTATGCATGCGTTTGATTTATACTTCCTGTGTAGAAGATTATGGCATTGCCGACGCATAGGTTGTAAATATATTTGTGTGTATTGTTCCTTGTTGATTGGTTACTGATGATATTGTGTTGCCAAGCTGTTGTTGCTACTTTTATGGATTGTTGTACTTACTGCTATTATTTTGCTTGATTTTCTAGAGAGTCATTTGCATGACCGTGTGTCTATTTGTCTAGCTGCTGTTTGACTTTCATTTGAGTCATGTTTGTATTTTCATCTTTTGGGGACCCCGCCCTTTTTGTGCTGTCCTACTAGGTAGGGACCGACTGAGGCTTAGTACTTAGGACAGTTGTGGCCCAGGGTACCTAGGTGCCTCATTGGATATTGGTGGCTCGGTTGATAGTGGATGGGATACCCGTTTCAGTTGGTTGGTACAGATACAGGTTTGTTGGTTTTTTGGTGCACATTACCTGATTAGTTGTTTTACAACGTTGGCATGTTGGTTGGTTTACATTTCTTTAGGCATGATTTTGTTTTGAGTGTTTAATATTGTATAATTGCCTTTTATCGATTCTGTTGGGTCCAGGAGGTGACCCTCACTAAGTATGCATGTCGCATACTTATTTTGTTTTATCTTTGAATGTGATCTAGGTAGGAGATTTCTGGAGACAGGCCTAGGAGAAGCTTGGGGTGGTTGTGAAAGATTATCTGTCCGGGCCTAGCCAGAAACTCACTTTCGTGCTACGCATTCCAGAATCGAAATCTCTGGTCAGGCCTAGACGCTAACATAATCGCTATTCCAACCCTTGCTTGAGATAACATTGCGCAGGATATTGGTTTGTACTTATTCGATTTATCACGTAACAAATAAATTATTAATTAAAAGCAAAAATATAAGAATTACCTATTGAAGCGTTTACTCAGGTGATTCTCTTGTATGCCTCAAGACTTTGTTCGTATGTTCTGTGGGCAACAATCTAACGAACAATTGATCAGCTAATCACCATAATCAACTTGCCGGAAAAAATTTTGCAGCTCGTCGCCGCCTGAATTTCAACCGTCACCACCGTCGGATTTCTCCTGCCACCGCCGCCTGCCGGAATTAACCACGTACTGCCGCCTAGGACAATAACCGGCCGCCTGAGATTATGCTAGAAGGAGAAAAATATTTTCTCTCTCTAAGTTTTCTTGTCTTGAAAACTTATGAATTGTATATCTTGAATAGCTAATCCCTTGTCTATATACAGAGTTAAAACAGAGACCCCAAGTTGGTTTAGGATTGGCCTTCCTACTGTGTTTTTGTTTCCTTCAATCCTGTTCCTAGACTGATACACATCCAACTGATAGAGGGATTCACTTATCCCAATCCAGTTCCTGGTATGATTCACAACCAACTGATATAGGGATTCACTTATCCCCAATCCAGTTCCTAGTATGATTCACAACCAACTGACACAATGATTAATTAATTACTTAATTAATTAAATCTATTTTTTTCAATAACCCAATACATAATTAATCGTACCACTAACGAATTAATTTTGGCACTACCATCCTACACCAGAATTGCTTCCAGAACAACTTATTTAATTTTTTATTAATCTCCTCACATCAAAGATATAGTGCTGGTTAATTTATTAATTTACTGATAAATTAATTAATTAACTTCTTTAATTCGAGACTAGTACCACTCGACCTTTTTACTATACCGGACATTAGTCCACCTGCCGGGTTTAGTATAATAAACATAACGAGCTCATCTCAGGAGCACCATCACCAATGATGAGATCTACTATGTCACACAAGTCACCTCATCATCTAACTACATAATATAAATGGACAAATAATACACAACTAAATATAACCAAAATATTAATCGATATATTAACTGGGAAAATGTACAATACAAGCATAGTTTATGTATTCAACTCCAACAATCTCCCACTAATACTTAAGTTGTGCTTTCAGTATACATCTACATTCAACTCCTAAACACTCTGCTACTATATATCTAGAAAAACTGTTAGGTTAGGCTAGTTATAAATTTTTCCAACAATGAAATTGTAATAGCGTATGTTGAATGTTGTTAATTGAATAAAATTGAGTTGGTATTAAGTTAAAATTTTGGTACTTTGCTTTTAAAGTTGCTTAGTTATGCTTTGTCACCGGTTTAGGAAAATCAGGTGCTTTTAGGGCCTGACAATATGTAAGCCTATTTAGGATGATAGAGCAGTGAATAAGGTCCATTTGATGCTCAATTCCTCTTAAAGGTGGCAACCCCTTTGGTAGCATTTTGGGGAAGATAATCAACAAATTCACTCAAAAGAAATTGAACATTATGAGGTAGCAAATCATTAGTAGTGTTAGTGTCAAAGCAATGCTTCACAAATCTCAATAAAACAAGACTCTTCTTAATACCAATGGCTCTTTCAAGATCTTGTGAAGAAGCAAAGAAACTTTGCCCCTCCTTGATCTCCTTGGTGTGCGCACTCTTCCTCTTTGGTTCGGTGTTAGTGTGCGCAATCATCCTATCTTCGGCCGATCCAACATTTTCCACTTCCTTCCTTTTAATCTTTGTTTGTTGCCTCATTTTTCTTACTTGTTGCATCTCTTGATTGCGAATAATCTGTGAGCGAGAAAGAGGAGCTAGTATGATCTTGTTATTATTAAAGGCGAAGTGGTACCTGTTGGTGAGCCATTATTCATAGTTTCATGATCAAACTCCCAAGGTCTTCCAAGTATAATGTGAGTGGCATCCATGGGTACAACATCACAAAGTACATTGTCTTGGTACCTATCAATGACAAAAGAAACCTTGCATTTTGTCCACATTGACTTCTCCTTCATTTTTGAGCCATTGCAATTTGTAAGGTCTAGGGTGAGGGGTAGTAGGCAAATTCAAATTCTCAACAAGATAGTTAGAAACCAAGTCATTCCAACTACCAAAATCAATAATGAACAAACATATTGCCTCACCCACTTTACCTTTGGTGTGAAAGAGCCTTTGCTTAACATGGTCTTCAATCTTAGCATTGTTGTTGAGAGCCTTCACAATGCCAGTAGCAAAAGGTGAGGGTGGTTCGGCCACTTGTCTTGAGACAAAACAAGTGCTTCTTCATATGCCTTTTACTCATCTCCATCATTACTTTGAATGTCCTCATGATGGCCAAGTTCATCAAGCTTCCTTTGGCCTCCTCCTCCTCTTCATCTCTCTCCACTATTGTTTCATCTTCTAGTGCTACCATGGTCCTCAAGTTGGGGCATTGAGATTTCATGTGCCCTTTTCCTAAGCATTTAAAATAAGTAATCTCCTTGGTAGGAGGTTTGTAAGTAACACTTGCACTAGGAGCTTTAAAAGTACTAGAAGAATTAGATGAAAAAGGTTTAGAAGGTACCTTGCTCTCAAAAGAGGACTTACCCTTTACTTGGTTGCTTGTGGCATTTCGGGTGGAGCTTCTCTAAATTGGGTTTGAGCTGTTGTAACCTTGGCTTCCTTTACTCTTCATCCTTGCTTCCACTAGTGTAGCATTGTGCACTAACTCATCTATGGTCAAGTAGTGGTGAAGCTCAACTATACTTGCAATCTTTGAATTCAATCCATTCATGAACCTTGACATGGTGATCTCTTCCTTCTCTTCTATGCCACTTCTAATCTTCATGTTCTCAAACTCTCTTGCATATTCTCCAACACTCTTAGTACCTTCCACAAATTTATTGTGAGAGTTGGAGGAATATACCTTTTATGCATTATGGTTTTCATGTCATCTTGAGTAGCTATTGGTGGCTCTCGATTGTTCCTTTATTATTGAGTGAAATAGTCCCACCAATTGAGGGCATATTCTATGAATTCCAAAGAAGCTATATTCACCCTATTCTCCTTGGGATATTTACTCACAACAAGAAGAGCATCCATCATTTTGTCCCACAATAGGTATGCTTCTGGGTCAACCTTGCCATTGAATTGTGGAAAAGTCACCTTGGCCTATAAAAATGTTTAGACCTTGGTGGCTACTCATACTCATCAAAAGACCTTTTGATTATTGTGTTGCATTTGCAATAAGCGGGTGTAGAGGGGATCCAGGGCTAAGCTTATGGTTGATGGTTTGTCACACAATTGACATGAGAGTCTCTTAAAAAAACACCTAAACATGTTGAGTGAATTGAGTTATTCTTACTCGTGAGGGTGGTTTACTCTATTGAGTGTTCACTATGGAGAAATTCTCATGTCATACTTGTTTTGTACTTTGTGGGATTCATTATCATGAAAGCCTTCGATCCTTTTTTTAAAAAAAATTGAGCATGCTTGAGATTGACTAAAACATGGAGCTAAACTTTTATGATGGTCCACATTTTTTAGTTTATGATGTTGTGTGGTTGTTTGCTTGAGGACAAGCAAAAGCTTAATTGTGGGGGTATTAATGTGAACCATATTTACCATGTTTTAGTAGCTATTTATGCATGATTTCACTACAAGTTCATATGACTTTTTGAGAAAAGATAGTTAAAATTGGCTATTTGTGCTTTAAAATGATTAAAATTATAAACTTATGTAATTTCATATTTAATTATGTAGGAAATGGTGAATTTGGTATTTTTTGAGAAGTTTGGAATGTTTGGGAAGGAAAAGAACAGAAAAAGGCCAATGGTGTGCTAAAAATCACTATTCAAAAGATCGAAGGTGCACCAGGCGTTACACCAGGCGCTGGCGCCTGAGCCACCGCCTGGTGCACTGTAGCAACTTCAGAAAACTTTGTTTTCTTCTATTTCTAGCCCCGAACTTTTTCCAAATTTTAACCAAGACCCCACATGACTTAAACCCTATAAATACAACTTTTTAGAGTAGTTCTTAATTAGGGTTTGAGAGTTTTTACAATTTTTCTCTCAAGAACACTTCTTAGCTTAGATTTTCCATTTTCTTTGTTGATAGAGGGAATAAGCCCCAAATTCACAAGATTGCTTCTCCAAGATACCATGGCTGCATCTATTGAGTTTGGTTTGTTTATCTCTCTCTTTCTCTCTCTTATATTATGCTTTGTTAGATATTTCTTGGATTTGTGATTGTAGATCTCATGGATAATTGATATTGTGTTTAAATGTGCTCTTAAAGTGTTATCTAATGCATGGACTTTGATTATATGATTGATTTGAGTTGAATTGTATTGTATTGAATTAGTGCTAGTTTACTTCTTGTTCTTATGCAATTGGTTAGATCTAATTCGGTGCATTCTCTTAAATTGATTCCTAATTAGGCTAACCCACACTTAGAAATTCATAACCTCAATTTGTAAACATAGTTGGTTTATAGTCAAAGGATTGGGTAATTTAACTCAATTGTCTCTATGGATACTTAACCATTAGATAATTTACATCGATTGACATACGCAATATTGATAACCCACAGGTTAAACATTTAACGAACCCAAGACTTGAATTCCTATATTTTCCACCTTATTTTCCTAATTTTGGTAGCTTTACCTCTTATTTTATAAATTTTCAATTTCTTTTACTATTTTATGTGCTTTATAGGTTCTCAAACTATTCACCGCATTCCCTTAGGATCCTTAAGTACTACATATTAAGATTCTCTTTGAAATCACTACAATAAAATTTTCATATTAACACATTTCAAATTATCTTAATATATTACATTTTGTCACATTTTAGCTATTGTAACACTGACATTTTAGTGTCGCTACATGTCACTGTGATATTAGGTATATTAACTATCAAAACACTATAAAATGTCAAAATACATATTTAAAAGTGCTAAATTTTTTTTTAAGCATAAAAGTGTTAAATTAGATAATAATTTTAATTTATTATAATATATATAAATGTTATAATTAATAGTGTATTGTGACCTTTTGCATTGTTCGTGTAGACCATGGTTTAAATTTATTATGACATATTAAAATATCTAAATAACTAATATTTTATGACAAGTTTAAGTGTCGAGTTATGAAAATATTTTTAGATGTTTAATTTAATCAAATAATCTATTAGAATATTTATAAATATCAATATAAATAACGTGAACCGTCAATATATAATGAATCTTTAAAATATTTAATTTAAAATTAATTGTTGATGTGAACTGAATTCACAACTATTTCGGTGAATTACGGTGAATTACGGTGCATTCTTGTGAACTGCAGGAGATTTCGTAGAGTTGGTGAATTTGGGTGATTTAGATCGGAATCTTGCTGAAAAGGAGAATATTGGAACCAAAGTGCAGAATTCACAAAAATGAGGAAATTGGACCAGCTGCAGAGATGACCGAGCTGAGTAGAAGAAGTCAACCTTGCTTTGAATTTCCTATCTTGCCCTTGTGCTTTGATTTATTTATGGAATAATTAAAGCTTTGTATAAATACCATCAGACAAGTCCTAAAGGGGATCTTTTGTTCAGTTTTTCCTTCAGTCCTTAGCTTAACTCAACTTCTTCGAGAAGCCATTGTAGCAGTCGTTAGGGTTTCTAGGAAATCATGGTTTTTGAGCTTAGAACCGTTTCATGGGAATTTCACCCCAGAATTTGTAGCGGTGGTGGAATCGGGTACATCAGCAAACATCGGAGCTCCCTTCTCACTAGTGGCTGTCATGACGGGTAGCCTGCCTGATGTGACTCAAATTTATACTTTTTTATGAGTCAAAATCATGCATATTTAGCTAGATTTTAGTTTATTTTCATGAAAAAATGATATCCTTTTTTAGCTTAATCGTAAACTTATAAGTGAATTTGCATGACTTTGCAATAAAAGACTATAAATGAGGGCGATTGCAAAACCTAAAGACTTTTGGAAAAAAATCGAAGAAAACATGAAGAAAAGAAGCAAAAATAGAGAAGAATTAGACAAGAAGTGAAGAAAAGGAAAATAGGCGAAGCATGAGTCCAAGAGGCGTTGGCGCCTGGTTGCAGCTTGCCCTAGGCAACCCGTAGGCGCCAGCGCCTGACCGCTGCCTCCAAAGTGTTGAAAATCTTATTCGTTTTTAAACTTGTAATTTCTTATTTTTAACTCTGGATAGCTTTCTAATAGCCACTTATTTGATAATAAACACACAATATTACACCAGTAGTTAGTTTTTAGACTTTGAATTAAAGTTTTCTTAGGAAAGAAGAAACACACACTCCTTCACATTTCTCAACACACACTCATGTTTGATCTTAAAACCATGGCGTTCTAAGATTCTTGTAGGGATTTTCACCCCTCTAAGTGATAGAGGGTAGTGAAAATCCAAGGATTATGGATGGATTGTTCTTGGCATGAGTATTTATTATGAAATTTGAATTTAAAGGAGTGGGTTAGCTTTACTCTTGTGATTCAATGGTTGAAGCTTCTCTTTTTCTTAGTAATTTAAATTGATCTTGTGTATTTGCTTATGGGCTTGTAGTCTTAATCCTTAATTCTTGGTTTTCATGCACATTTAGAAGTGGGTTTCATGCAATAGTGTTCATTATTGAATGGGCAGCTTGATTTTGCATTTGTTCAAGATTATTTATGGGCTTGATTCTTTAAGGCTTAATAGTATGATTCTTGTATTGGGCTTGATATCTTGGGCTTGGATTTATTTTGGGCTTTGAGTAATTTTGTTCTTTGCTTGTGTCTAGCATTTTGTCTCGATTGGTCATGACTTGTGGCAAGATTGAGGATACTTGGTATAATTGACGACACTATTTCATTTATGTGTTTGGGATTATTTCCCTATGAAGCTTGGATTGTGGGTTAATTAAGATTGACGACCTTAATTAAGTGAGAATCATTAGTTTCGAGACGATTTGACCTTTGAACTCTACGAGCCTTAGCGAGTAGTATTATTTCGACATAATGTGTATGGAATTGCTTGCAATTAGCCCTTTGGATCTTGAGGTGGTGGAATCCCGCTTTTATTATTATTGTTATTTTTTATCTTTAGTTTCATTAATTGCATGATCTTTGACCAACTATATCACATATCTTTGTTAGTGTGAATACTGAAAAGCTTCTCTTGTATGAATATTATTTCCCAGTTTATATCGATTGAAAGTGTTTTAGTTAATTATTCGTGTTTACGTTTATACTTGAAGTCCCTTTATATCATATGACTAGATGATGAGGTGTTTGGTGTGACACAGTAGCTCTCATCATTGGTTAAAATTATGATATATAAATAGGCTCGTGACTGAGACATTTTAGACACACTGTTGGTCTAAGTCACTATATCTTTTTGGAATCGGTTTGTCTTGACTGATTGAATCGTACGGATATGCGCGGTGCATATTAAGCAGGACCGATCTAGGATTGAATTGACTTGTACTGATCTTTCATAGTTAATTCGAACCAAATGTTCAGTCTCTTAATCTCTAGATGAGGACGGGCACGAGGATTGAGCATAGTGTGCTTCAATCTGCCAAAGAGTGCGGTCATTTAAGGCCTATATACTCGGTAGGTTGGGTGCGCGTGTTTAGTTGCTCATGAAAGATTGCCACAGGATCTGGGTTTGCACTTATTCGATTTACCACGCAACAAAAATTTCTAATTAAAAGCAAAATCTTAGAAAAGTACCTTTGAAGCGTGCACTCAGGTGATTCTCTTGTATGCCTCAAGACTTTGACTTCACGTTGTGTGGGCAACGAACTAGAAATCAATCGATAAGCTAATCACCACAATCTACCTGCTAGAAAATTCTAGCACCGCTGCACCTGGCACGTACTGTAAACGCACCGCCTGGAGAGAGAGAAAGTTGCGCGCAACTGGTATAAAACAGGCCAAAAATTTGGCCAAGGGAGGAAGAAAACCAGCCGCAAATAATGCCCAAAAATTCGATTTGGAGAGAGAAAACTTTCTCTCTCTAGATTCTTGAATTATGAATCTATGGAATTGTGTGTCTTGAATAGCTAATCCCTTGTCTATATATAGAGTTACAAGAGAGACCCCAGGTTGGTTTAGGATTGGCCTTCCTACTGGGTTTCTGTTTTCCTTCAATCCTGTTCCTGGACTAATGCACATCCAATTGTCACAGGGATTCACTTATCTTAATCCAGTTCCTGGGATGATTCACAACCAACTGATACAGTGATTAACTTATCCCAAACTAGTTCCTGGTATGATTTACAACCAATTGATACAGGGATTCACTTATCCCAAACCAGTTCCTAGTATGATTCATAACCAACTGACATAAGGATTAATTAATTACTTAATTAATTAAATCTACGTTTGTCAACAACCCAATACATAATTAATCGTACCACTAGCGGATTAATTATGGCACTACCATCCTACACTAGAATTACTTCCAGAACAACTTAATTAAATTATATTCATAATCTCCCTGCATCAAAGATATAGTGCTCGTTAATATATTAATTTACTGATAAATTAATTAATTAACCTCTTTATTTCCGAGACTAGTACCACTCGACCTTTTTACTATACCGGACATAAGTCCACCGACCGGGTTTAGTATAATAAACTTTACGAGCTCATCTCGGGAGCACCATCACCCCGGACGCACCGGTACATGATTTCCTTTCGACAAGCAGCAGCACACCAAGTAACTAAACATGCGCACCCAACCTACCACGACTATTGGTCACAATTGACCTCACCCTTTGGCAGAAGTACACTATGTCTAATCCTCATGCCCGCTCGATGTTTGGATCGGAGGCATGATTTTCAAAATTTTTACGCAGCGGATTCATGCCAATTCCAATTTTAGTGTTTAATTAATCCTACGTTTAAAGCTTCTAAAGCTTACCCTCCTAGCGTAATCGGTTACTGCGTCTGGATCCTTGTTTGATGTTGGTCCAAACCTTTTGCTCCGGTTACGTTTGTCACCACCAAAATCCTTCCTTGAAGGACTCTCTACTTTCAAGCACGAAAGCCTTTGCAGATTCGGTGCTAGTCATCTTTACTTACGGAGAGAGTTTGGGATTTTGTGTATATTTTTCTTGTTCTGATTTTCTGATTGAAAATCATCGTCCTATTACAATAATATCCCTAGGATATTTGTAGAGTTAAAATTTCCTAAATCAGTATTGTAATCAATCAATTTTTACTTAACTGATTTAATCATATTCCAAATCAGTATTATTACCAAATATTATTTTACTGATTCCAAATCAGTATTAAATAATACCTTAATGATTTGGGTTATACACCAAGCCCATGGATCAACCCATGACCCATGGATCAGACTAATGGGTCAAGAACTTAAATTACAATTAAGTCCCTTGATTTATCAGTCCATCCTAATTGTTCCCAGGTAATTAATTAACTCTTAATTAATACCACAGAACTTTTCAATAATATTTAATTAAACTATTTAATTAAATCTTCTTTATTTAAGTATAACAATTATACTCATTGTAGGCAAGAATACTTATTCTGCATCATCGAACTTTCTTATGTGCGATCCTGTAGGCCCATTCTAAATTGGCAATATTTAACTCAATCTCATTGATTAATCCATAAGTCATTAATGGTCTCTAGCAAGACATAATGACTACCCAATTCAGAATGGAGGGTCGAATGGTGATTCAACACAACCTTTCCGAGCAAACTGCGTACGATCATCTACATTGATATCCCGTTTAGCATAAGGCGTGGAACCATCATCCTTATATAGCTAAACGTTTACTTGATCTCTTAGTGACACTGAATTCATCAAGCAAATGATAACGCTTATCATTCCTTGGGCATGGCCATGCACTTTTCAGTTCACTATCAAGTGGCTAAGATATCATCTATCAATTAAGAGAGATTTGTAGTCCCATCACTTCACCTACATATCTTAGTGTGACTCATAGTGTACCCAATCATACCCGTACTTGGCAACCTGTTATGATCTCGTTAGGCGTATGTCAAAGCACACTACAATTCACCTAAGACCATGTAGTGATTTCTGGTCTAAGGATTCTCGTATGAGTACTACTCAAAAGAATCACTCATGATCTAAAAGTCCATGGAGTGTTTCTTTTGGCGGATCAATTTCATGAAATTAAATATGCACAAGAATATAATTATCATAAAATTAACTCATTTGATAAATTATCAAACAGACGACAAATGTCTAAATTAGCCCTCAAAAGAGCATACACCAACAATCTCCCACTTGCCCTTTGAAGGGCTATGTCCTAAACATTTTAAGACCAAGCTCTATTACACGTCTCTCAAACTTTGACTGTGGTAGAGCTTTTGTGAGAGGATCAGCTACATTGTCGTCTAATCCTATTTTGCACACTTTCACATCTCTTCGATCGATGATCTCTCGGATGAGGTGAAACCTTCTGAGTATGTGTTTGGTTTTCTGGTGTGACCGAGGCTCCTTAGCTTGTGCGATGGCCCCGTTGTTATCATAGAACAGTTCTATCGGATCTTAGATACTCGGTATCACTCCGATGTCTGATATGAACTTCCTCAACCAAACAGCTTCCTTTACAGCATCTGATGCAGCAATGTACTCAAATTCTGTTGTAGAGTCGGCTGTGGTATCTTGCTTCGAACTTTTCCAACTCACTGCACCGCCATTCGGGCTAAACACATAACCTGACTGTGACTTTATATCATATTGATCTGTTTGGAAAGCAGCATCGGCGTAACCTTGTATGACGAGCTGTTCTTGTCCTCCATACACTTGCATCAATCCTTTAGTTCTTCTTAAGTACTTTAGGATTGCTTTGACTGCAGTCCAATGAGCCATTCCTGGATCTTATTGGTATCTTATAGTCATGCTTAATGCATGTGCGACATCCGGACGGGTACACAACATGGCATATATGATAGATCCTATAGCCGAGGCATATGGGACTCTACTCATTATTTCCCTCTCCTCTCTTGTTGAAGGACCTTGGTTCTTCTTCAAGAGAATGCCATGTTTGAACGGTACCATACCATTCTTAGAGTTAGACATATTGAATCTCTTCAATATTTTGTCTATGTACCCTTCTTGACTTAGTCCTAGAAGCCTCTTAGATCTATCTCTATAGATTTTGATACCTAGTATCATTTCGGCTTCTCTTAAGTCTTTCATAGAAAATACACTCCCCAACCATTGTTTGATTTCTTTCAACATAGGGATGTCATTTTCTATGAGTAGGATGTCTTCCACATATAGGACAAGGAAAACAATCTTGCTCCCACTAAGCTTTTTGTAAACACAAGGCTCATCTTCGTTCTTGATGAATCCGTAACCTTTTACTTCCTCATCAAAACGAAGATTCCAACTCTGAGATGCTTGCTTTAGTCCATAGATGGACCTATAAAGCTTACATACTTGATTAGGTTGCTTTTGATCGATGTATCCTTCGAGTTGTTTTATATAAACATCCTCAAGTAGGTTTCCATTCAGGAAATCCGTCTTAACATCCATCTGCCATACCTCATAGTCAAAATATGCTGCTATGGCAAGCATTGTCCTAATGGACTTGAGCATCACGACAGGGGAGAAGGTTTCATCATAGTCAATACCATGAGTCTATCTGAAACCTTTAGCCACTAGTTGTGCCTTGAAGATCCTGCCAGGTTTTAAATTGAAAATCCACTTGCAATCGATAACCTTTGCCTAAACAGGAGGATCAATCAAAATCCACACTTTATTGTCCCTCGTGGATTGCATTTCAGATTCCATGGCTTGTAGCCATTTATCTGAATCCAGACTTTCTAAAACCTGTTTGTAGTTCATGGGCTCATTAAAGTCCACCAAGATCAAATCTTGATCATCAGTCATGAGAAATCCGTATCTCTCGGGTTCATGACGAGATCTACTAGACCTTCTAGGTTCTTGTGTTGTTGACTCAGGTTGCTCATCTTCATGAGTTTTCATGTCAACTTCCATCTGAGTTTCTGTAGATCGTTCTACATTCTCTTGTGGTTCTGGAACTTCTCCGAGTTCTATTCTACTCCCACTGTCTTTCTTGTATAGAAATTCTTTCTCTAAGAAAGTAGCTCCTCGAGCAACGAACATTTTGTTCTCAGTTGGGTTGTAGAATTGATATCCGTTGGTTTCCTTAGGATATCTCACAAATAGTCATTTGTCAGTTTTAGGTTCAAGCTTGTTACTTTGTAAACATTTTACATGAGCTTGACAACCCCAAACTCGTAGATAGGACATATAGAGCTTCTGACCCAACCATATCTCATATGGAGTCTTATCTACTGCCTTAGATGGAATACGGTTTAATAAGTAGGCAGCAAAAAGGAGAGCATAACCCCAAAAGGACATAGGGAGAGTTGTTTGGCCCATCATTGATCGAACCATATCTAATAGGGTACGATTCCTCCTTTCAGATACACCATTCCATTGAGGTGTTCCTGGTGGAGTCAGCTGTGAAACAATTCCACACTGTTTTAGATAGCTATTGAACTCATCACTTAGGTATTCACCTCCTCGATCTGAACGAATAACCTTAATCCTTCTATCCAACTGATTTTCTACTTCATTTTTAAACTCTTTGAACCTTCAAAAGTTTCACTTTTATACCTCATTAAGTAGACATAACCATATCCACTATAGTCATCAGTAAAAGTCATGAAGTATTCAAATCCACCTCTCGCTTGTGTGCTCATTGGTCCACATACATCCGTATCTATTAGAGCCAATAGCTCACTTGTCCTTTCCCCTTTCTTGTTGAAAGGACTCTTTGTCATTTTGTCTTGCAAGTGGGGTTCACAGGTATCATATGATTCAAAATCAAATAACCCAAGCACTCTATCCTTGTGAAGCTTTTGAACTCGCTTTTCATTTGCATGGCCTAATCGACAATGCCAAAGGTATGTTGGATTTAAATCATTTTAAATTGATTTAGCTTTCTTTTCTATATTATAGACTGGTTTTTCTTGGGTCAAATCCAAGACATACAGACCATTACACATATTTGCAACTCCGTATAAAATATCATTTCGATATAAAGATAACGAATTATTCTCAATAATAAATCAAAAACCTTTATTATCTAAACTAGAAACTGAAATAATATTTCTGCTCAAAGCAGGTACATAATAACAATTTTCAAGTTTGATATTTAAACTAGAAGGTAAAGACAAAGTATAATCTCCAACTTCAACAGCAGCAACTCTTGCCTCGTTCCCCACTCGGAGATCTACTTCACCTTTCTTTGTCATCCTTCTATTTCTGAGTCCCTGCACATTAGTACAAATATGAGCCCCACAACTAGTATCTAATTCCCATGAGGTGGACATAGAAAGATTAATTTCTATAACAAAGATACCTGAAGCTAAAGGATTACTTTCGAGAAACTTTTTCCAGTCTCTTTTCCAATGACCATTCTGTTTGCAGAAGTGACATGTATCATCCTTTTTGGATCTTGTCTTAGCAGGAGGAGCTTGTGGTTGGGAAGCAGTCTTACTGAGAGCTTTCTTGTTCTGCCTAACTGTGGCCTTGCCTTTAAACTTCCTCTTCCCTTTACCTTTCTCTACTACCAACACTGGTGTTGCCTTCTTAAGGGTCTGCTCAGTGTTCTTTAACATGGCATGGAGCTCAGAAATACTCCTATCCATGTTGTGCATATTGTAGTTCACCACAAAATCATTGTATTCATCAGGCAATGATGCCAAGATGATATCAATGGCCAATTCCCTATGAATGGTTGCATTTAATCACTCTAGGGTATCAATGTACCCTTTCATCTTGATTAAATGCGTGCTAACTGATGAACCCTTCGCCATCTTGCACAAAATTAAAGTTTTTATCGTAATGATCCTTTCGTTACGGGCTTGTTCACAGAACATCTCTATCAGTGACTCGTAAATCTGGAAGGCTTCCGAATTCATGAACTGCTTTTGAAGCTCATCCATCACAGACGTGAGCATCAAGCAAGTCACATCATCGGAGTCACTTTTCATCTTATCCCAGGCTCGTTGAACAGTTACCGAAGCATTTTGTGGTGGTTCAGGTAAAGCGGTCTCTAAGACATGTAGCTTCATTTCTTGCTTGAGAACTATTCTCAAGTTTCTTTCCCAATCTAAGAAGTTTGGTCCAACCAATTTATCCTTATCCAATATACTTCTTAGAGTAATGTTTGAGATAACATTAGTGCTAGATGATGCCATTTCTACAAAGAATAAATGCAAAATATTAGAATGAGTTTTAAAATCATTTTCCACAATAGCCAAAATTGAAATCCCAAACAATTTTTTGTTGGTGCTAGATTGTGGGCCGAAAATCCACAAAAAGTTAATCCCAGTCTTACTTTAGCAAGTATCGTAGGGATCGGGCTCTTTTGGTAGGCAACGTTCAAATTACATTCCATGTAATCTCATGCTTTCCAATTGCATACCATGCAACTTTTCGGTGATAGGATGAACATTCCAAATGTTTGACACCATCCTATCTTTGCAAAATTAATCCCTAGTCAACTTATCGGGTCAAGCTAGGATTAATTTTCCCAAGTCAAACCCTCCCTCGAGGCATCACATCAATAAATACCCAAACAGTTTTTTCACATCGTGGTAGTGAGGAAAGTTGGGCACCTATTATGTGACAACCCGCCGCACGAAGAAAACCTGAGGCCCTTGGGCTCTCCAAGTCCATAGACGTTCGACGCTCTGGAGAGCCCCCAAGTATGGAAGCAAAATCAACTCAGGTTTTTGGGATTTTAGTTTAATCGGCTTACATGCATTTTTCGTTTTAACATTCATTTGGTACGTATATCAAATAAATAAAATGAATAAAAGCAATGAATTGGGCTCTAGTCTATTACAGAGCCTTTTAAAATTCTTCATATTTGGGCCTTTATTGTTGGGCTTCTGTTCCTGGGCTCCACCATGGACTCCTCTTGAAAACTCCTCTTTGGCCTAACTATTACATAAAATTTTAATAGGCACGCAGGCCCAAATTCAAATGGCTCGCAGGCCCCAACTTTTAAAACATTAACGAGCCCAATTCATGCTTTAAAACACATAGATGCATATGCTCATACAAGCCCACTTTAATTAAGCCAATTAATTTAAAAGATTGTGTAATTGAATATTTCCAAAATATTCTATACTATTAAAATTGATCCTGTCATAATCAATTTTAATCAATCTTTCCTTTTTGTTGTTCAATCATTTATGAAAAATGATGCATGAACATACCAAATATGTATGCAAATATTTAAACTATTTAAATAAATCATACCATATTTGAAAGCATAAATAAAAGAATAAAATAAATCAAATTCATTATTCTATTTATTATCTAATTATCCTAATCTTATTAAGATAATTGATTTATGATATTTTCAAAATCTTGAAATCCAATTTTAACATTTTAAAACTAAAATCTGATAAGATTTTATTTAATTCCAAAATTAAAATATTAAAATCTTACCAAAATTCAGAAAACAATTTTTCTTAAATTATGGGGTAGTTTGTTAAGTTAAATAAAATTCCGGGCTAGGGTTTTGAGGAGGACTCAAAGTTCAGGGGTCATTCTGTAATTTAAAATCTTTTAAAACTGATGGCACTTTTAGGGTTTGAGGCTGCGACGGGGGCATTTTGGTAATTTCAGCCCCTAGGGCTTCAAACACCCGCCGCGAGCCTCCGGTCGTCTTCCCCGGTAAGAAGCTCCTGATTTTGACATAGATTCGAAAAACAAAGTTTATCTTTTTGGCCTCATAATCGATCGGAATTTCATTACGAAGCAAACCCGAGCGCCCAACACCCGATTCATCTGCAAAAAACTCACAAAACTGAAATTTAAATATTTCTCCGGTGATAATTGTTTTACCGGTGAAAACCCCAAAAATCCATTCAAAATTTGGCCAAAACTTTCAAAACCAAATGGAAACGAGTCGGAACCATTCCGCGATTCTTTTCTGGTCAAAACCAAACCCAAAGAAAAACCATTTTCTTACCCCCGTTTTTCTGACCAAAATACAAAAAAAAAAACCGGCGAAAATGTCCTTGAAACCTCAGAAATAAATCTTTCAAAATCCACGCAATCAAATCGTTTTGAAATCAAATGAGTTCAGAAACAATTTTTGGGAAGAACAAGGAACAAAACCCACCAAAATTTGAATGAAAAACACCATGAAATCTGCCAGATTGAAGCTCGCGATTTTCCGGTAAGATTCCTGCCGGTCGGATAATTTTTTGGCCGATCGAAGCCACCCTCTCCGGCAGTCCCCCTCAACCCAATTTCCAAAAAAAATAAATTTTTAATTATTTTCCCAGAAAATAATAAAAAATTGTTTTCTTTGTTTTCTAAATCGTGATTTTTCCAAAAATCTTATTAAAACCAATTTTAATTAAAATCCAATTTTAATTCTAACACTAAAATTAATATGAGCCTAGCTCTGATACCACTGTTGGGATCGGATGCATGATTTTCAAAATTTTTACTCAGCGAATTCATGTCAATTCCAATTTTAGTGTTTAATTAATCCTACGTTTAAAGCTTCTAAAGCTTACCCTCGTAGTGTAATCGGTTGCCGCGTCTGGATCCTTGTTTGATGTTGGTACAAACCTTCTACTCTGGTTATGTTTGTCACCACCAAAATCCTTCCTTGAAGGACTCTCTACTTTCAAGCACGAAAGCCTTTGCAGATTCGGTGCTAGCCGTCTTTACCTGCGGATAGAGTTTGGGATTTTGTGTATATTTTTCTTGTTCTGATTTTCTGATTGAAAATCATCATCCTACTACAATAATATCCCTAGGATATTTGTAGAGTTAAAATTTCCTAAATCAATATTGTAATCAATCAATTATTACTTAACTGATTAAATCATATTCCAAATCAGTATTATTACCAGATATTATTTTACTGATTCCAAATCAGTATTAAATAATATTTACTGATTTCAAATCAGTATTAAATAATACCTTAATGATTTGGGTTATACACCAAGCCCATGGATCAACCCATGACACATGGATCAGACTGATGGGTCTGTTGGAGTAGAATACATAAGCTATGCTTGTATTGTACAGTTTTCCAGTTTAATATATCGATTTGTGTTTCAATTATATTTTGTTGTGCAGTTTTATGTCCATTTATATTATGTAAGTCGATGATGAGGTGTCTAGTGCGACACAGTAGATCTCATCATTGGTTGAAAGACATAATATATAAATGAGGTTCGTAACCGAGACAGCTTTGGACAAACTGTCGGTCTAGGTTATTATGTGATTCAGATAATTAGTTTGTCTAAACTAATTGAATCATATAGATATGCCCGGGGCATATTGAACTTGACTCTTAGGAATGATTTGTCTTGTACTGATTTAATAGACAAATCGATCCTTGTATTCTATCTCTAAATCCCTAGACTCGAGTGGGCATGAGGATTAGACATAGTGTACTTTGATCTGCCAATGGGTGAGGTCAAATGTGGCCAATAGTCTCGGTGGGTTGGGTGCGCGTGTTTAGTTACTTGGTGTGCTGCTGCTTGTCGAAAGGAAACCATGTACCGGTACGTCCGGGGTGATGGTGCTCCCGAGATGAGCTCGAAATGTTTATTATACTAAACCCGGCCGGTGGACTTATGTCCGGTATAGTAAAAAGGTCGAGTGGTACTAGTCTCGGAATAAAAGAAGTTGATGAATTAATTTATCAGTAAATTAATGAATTAACGAGCACTATATCTTTGATGTGGGGAGATTATGAATATAATTTAATTAAGTTGTTCCGGAAGCAATTCTGGTGTAGGGTGGTAGTGCCATAATTAATCCGTTAGTGGTACGATTAATTATGTACTGGGTTAATGACAAAGGTAGATTTAATTAATTGAGAAATTAATTAATCCTTGTGTCAGTTGGTTATGAATCATCCCAGGAACTGGTTTGGGATAAGTGAATCCCTGTGTCAGTTGGGAGTGATTCATCCCAGGAACTGGATTGGGATAAGTGAATCCCTGTGACAGTTGAGAGTGTATCAGTCCAGGAACAGGATTGAAGGAAACAGAATCTGTATCAGTCCAGAAACAGGATTGAAGGAAAACAGAAACCCAGTAGGAAGACCAATCCTAAACCAACTTGGAGTCTCTCTTGTAACTCTATAAATAGACAAGAGATCAGTCATTCAGAATACAACAATAACACAATTAATCCACAGGATTTCAAGAGAGAGAAAACGTTTCTCTCTCTCAGTCGAATTTTCAAGAAAGTGTGCAGCTGGTTTTTGGGTTTCTAGTGGCTGAAATTTTGGCCTTGGTTTATACCAGCTGCGCGTAGCTTTCTCTCTCTGCGGGCGGTGCGTTTATAGTACGTGCCAGGTGCTGCGGGGCTAGAGTTTTCTAGCAGGTGGATTGTGGTGAGTAGCTGATCAATTGGCTTCTAGTTCATTGCCCATACAACGTGAAGTCATAGTCTTGAGGCATACAAGAGAATCACTAAGTGCACGCTTCAAAGGTATTTTTCTAAGATTCCGCTTTAATAGAAATTTTTGTTGCGTGGTAAATCGAGCAAGTGCAAACCCAGATCCTACCCAAAATCTTTCAGGGTCAAGAACTTTAATTACAATTAAGTCCCTTGATTTATCAACCCATCCCAGTTATTCTCAGGTAATTAATTAACTCTTAATTAATATCACAGAACTTTTCAATAATATTTAATTATACTATTTAATTAAATATTCTTTATTTAAGTATAACAATTATACTCATTGTAGGCAAGAATACTTATTCTGCATCATCGAACTTTCTTATGTGCGATCCTGTAAGCCCATTCTAAATTGGCAATGGATAACTCAATCTCATTGATTAATCCATAAGTCATTAGTGGTCTCTAGCAAGACATAATGAATACCCAATTCAGAATGGAGGGTCGAATGGTGATTCAACTCAACCTTTCTGAGCAAACTGCGTACGATCCTCTACATTGATATCCCGTTTAGCATAAGGCATGGAACCATCATCCTTATATAGCTAAACGTTTACTTGATCTCTTAGTGACACTGAATTCATCAAGCAAATGATAACGCTTATCATTCCTTGGGCATGGCCATGCACTTTTCAGTTCACTATCAAATAGCCAAGATATCATCTCTCACTTAAGAGAGATTTATAGTCTCATCACTTCACCTACATATCTTAGCGTGACTCATAGTGTACCCAATAATACCCGTACTTGGCAACCTTTTATGGTCCCGTTAGGTGTATGTCACAGCACACTACAATTCACCTAAGACCATGTAGTGATTTCTGGTCTAAGGATCTGCGTACGAGTACTACTCAAAAGAATCACTCATGATCTAAAAGTCTTCCATGGAGTGTTTCTTTTGGCGGATCGATTTCATGAAATTAAATATGCACAAGAATATAATTATCATGAAATTAACTCATTTGATAAATTATCAAACAGACGACAAATGTCTAAATTAACCCTCAAAAGAGCATACACCAACACTCGAGTCTAGGGATTAAGAGATAGAATACCAAGAACGATTTTTCTATTAAATTAGTACAAGACAAATCATTCTTAATGGTCAAGTTCAATACGCCCCGGGCATATCTATATGATTCAATTAGTTTAGACAAACCAATTATCCGAAGCACATAATAACCTAAACCGATAGTTTGTCCAAAGCTATCTCGGTTACGAACCTTATTTATATATAATGTCTTTCAACCAATGATGAGATCTACTGTGTCACACAAGACACCTCATCATCTACTTACATAATACAAATGGACATATCATGCACAACAAGATATAACCAAAACATAAATCGATATATTACTGGGAAAAAGTACAATACTAGCATAGCTTATGTATTCAACTCCAACGGCTCAGTGTGTTGTTGCGAGTCAAAAGAAAATCGTGTATCGGTGTGCCGGGGTGATGTGCTCTCGAGATGAGCTTGAAAATATTATTATATTAAACCTGAATGGTGGACATAAAGTCTGGTATAGTAAAAGGTCGAGTAATACTAATCTCAGATATAAAGAAGTTGATTAAATTAATTTATCAGTAAATTAATAAATCGTCTAGCATTATATCTTTGACACGGGGAGAAATGAAATATGTAATTTAGTGGAATCAAAAACATTATTCAGCTTGAGCGGTAGTTCCATAATTAATCCGTTAGTGGTATGATTATTTATGTGTTGGGTTAATTGACAAAGTGGATTTAATTAATCCTTGTTCAATTGGTTATTAATCAGTCCAGGAAAAGGATTGGAGTTAGTAAAACCCAAACCGAAACCCAACCGGAAGGCCTAACTTAAGCCACTTGAGGTCTCTCTTGTAGCCCTCTATATCAAACACAAGAATCAGCCCCAGACAAGACAGAACAGACAACACAAGTCATAATTGACAGAACACAAAAACTAGAGAGAAAAAGTTGCTAGGTCCCTAAAGCCTGAGTTTCAAGGAGAGATAGAAACCCTGGTCCGGCGATCGGTTTTTGAAGTGACGACCGATTCTTGGAGCGATGGCCAGTTTTTTGAGTTGTGGCCGGCTTCTAGGTACGACGGCGAGTCTCCGGTGAAGATCTCGGAGGCGGCGTGGGTTTATCCCAAGGCGAAGACAGTGTTGTTTTCCTGGGATGGCAACGACGAGTTTTTCAAGGAGTTTTTGTGAGGTGTTTTCTATCGAAGCTGATTCATAAATGTTTGGTAGATCGTTACCCACACAACGTCTGGAAGGATCCTTGGGTATACAAGAGAAATCTTCGGTACACGCTTCAAAGGTCAATTCTAAACTTTCGCTTTTATTAGTTTTGTTTTTTAATGTGTGACAAATTCGAACAAAGTAATCCAAGATCCTGTGCCATGGTTTCCGAGAGAAATTTTCAAATTGGATGGCACGAACCGAAATCTTTCAATTGGTATCAGAGCTAAGGTTTTGGCTTTATGGCTTTTGCAGGTGGTTTATTTTGTCCCGACTATTATGGTTATGTGTTTGTATTTTATTAAACCTTGGGACATGTCTAGGTTGGGTTTTTGGTGTTATGAATGCTTGTAATAGTAATAACCACAAGCTGGAAGCCGTGTTGGATTAGATTGAATCTGTAGTAGGATTTTAATCTAATATAATTTTTTTTTTTATTTTCCTAGTAATTTTTAGCCTTGTATTTTGGAAAATTTTTAATCAAAGACTTTGTTGTGGGCAACTTGGATTCAAGGGTTTGTGTTTTGTTTTAACACAATTTGGATGACTCTAAGAATTGTGTACAAAACCGAGAAACCCAATTGGATTGCTAGAAGACCAAATAACGAGTGGGATCAGAGCAGGAATCCAGGAGGAGTCAGTGCGTCAGTGGCGGCACCGACAATGCGTCACTGGCAGGTGGGCCACCAGAGCATGCAATGTAGCTAGGCCGGCTGGCGTGGTGCCCCCTCGCAGCGCTGCGAGTACGTCATCAGTGTGCGGTCTGCACGTGCGGTGCGGTCTGCGCGTGCGGCTGCACGTGTGGGGTATCTTCCTGGTGGCATCAAGATCTCCAAGCCAAGATTCAATCCATCAGAGTGATGTAACAGGACACGCAAACAAGGCAGCAGATTGAAGCGATATCCAAATTGGAAGACCAAATCATTAGGGTCTTCATCCATATCGGATGAGCCAAATCCACATATTACTAGAATGAATTTTCAAGGTAATGACTATAGTGAATTGAACTGGAAAAATGTGATACCCTCTCCATCTGAGACACACTATCCTAAGTAATGAACGTAGAAGTCACGTGATGGCACACACTCAGTGTACAATTAGTAGTATTCCTCCCATCGAGGTTACGCTGCTTTTGTGTACGACTAAAAACACCGACTGTTAGTCTCATTGGTCAATAATTCATTTGGTCAGATAATGAAATTAATAAACTAGGTTCTTCTCGAACGAATGTGGACTAGAGTAAACATCCACACTATCATGGTTTACGTGAATCCCGATGAACGAGATGTCGGTAGATTCAATTAAATTTATATTGTTTGAGGGAGTAATATATTAGAATTAAATTAATGTTATTTTCTAAAGCATTTTCTGTTTATTTACTTTCAGTTATCGATATGACGTTCAATCCGTTAGCTGTCATTCTAAAAGAGAACAAACTAACCGGTTCAAATTATATCGATTGAAAATGTTACCTGGATATTGTCCTAACGGAAGAGAGTTATAAATTCGAGCTTACTGAGGTGTGTCCAGATGCGCCAAATGACCAATCGACTAAAGAGGACAGGTTAGCCTATCACAGGTAGATTAAGGCAGATGAGATAGCGCGTTGTTACATTCTGGCTTCTATGTCGAATGTTCTGCGGCATCAGTATTAGGCCATGAACTCTACTTTTGACATGATAGCTAACTTGAAGGAAATGTTCGGTCATCAAGGTCTGGCGGCTAGACAAGTGGCTATGAGAAAACTTATGACTAGCAAGATGGCTAAGGGCACTCCTATGAGGGATCATGTCCTTGAGATGATTAGTAATATCAACAAAATTGAGGTTTTGGGAGGTGAGATCGATGGTGAGACCAAGGTTGACATCATCCTCCAGAGCTTGCCTCAAAACTTTGAGAAGTTTCGGTTAAACTATAACATGAATTAGAGAATGTATCTTTATCCGAACTCTTAGCAGAGTTGGTGTCGGCTGAGAGTCTTTTTCAAGAGAAGAAGCTAGCCTTAGTCACAGTCAAAGCTTCGGGATCTTCTTTTGGACCCAAAGCTAGAAAGAAGAAGCTTAAAGGTAAAGCTCAGAAGGCGGATCAACTGGCAGCTAAGCTTAGTATCACAAAGAAGATACCGAAAGGCAAGTGCTTCAAGTACGGTCAGACGGGACATTGGAAGGTCGACTGTCCAAAAAAAGGTACGGCTATTTCCTCTTTAATTACTGAGATATGTTTGGCGGTGATTCCCATAGATACATGGTGTGTGTACGACAATTTGAGCACCTCACTGCCCCCGAAGGTTGTATATCTTCTGATATTTCTTGCATTGAATAGGTAGATCTCCGTTTTTAATGTGGTAGAAATCGATTGTGTAATGCTTCTTTCTGCTCCTTGTGTATATGTGTACCCAGATTCCTTTAGACTTGTAAATATTATGTTCAAATTGATTTCCCCTATATGTTGTTTCTTGCTTTAGCGATCGGTGCCTTTCTCTTGCATTCTTGATTTGTATTTCATGTGCTACCTTTATCCGATGTGCATGCTAGCATTACTCTAGTTTAGTATTGTGCCAGCATTTCCTTTATGAGTTAGTAGAGTGGATGTAAGAACGTAGATGATTGCCAGACTGGTGAGAAACCCTACGTGAAACCAAATAGAACATGATATAAACTTGTCACATCACTAAAAAAGATGGTGGCAGAAATTCCCTCCCTCAACTTATCAATTTAACTTTAATTTGTGTGTTTACTGTTTTTAACTTTGTTCACATATTTAGTACTATTCTCTTGCTGCTTAGAAATAAAAGTTTGAATCAACACAAAAGCCCAGTTTGCTCTATATGGCAGTAACACCTAAAATACTACACGGTGGGGTTTGGATCCTTTAGTGTGGAGTTTAGGTTTATTTTATCTTGGGCCACTTAATTGATGAAGTTTAGCCCTGGGGTGTACATTACCACACTGGTAACCTAAGGCTTCATAGTTGATTGAATCGTCACAACTGAATGTATAGACATAGTGAGAAATTTCTCAAAGTCATTTGAGCTCTCAATTACCGTTTGAGCAGGCATCGGGATAGGTCAGCCATTTGATCTCATTGGACTCGATACTCATGAGCTACCTACCAGGGATGAGTGACTTTTCACCGTAAAGAGCCATGTACTGTATGATGTACACATACGGTCACAGTCCAGGTGATGGTTAACCGTTACATACCAAATTGATAGGATTGCTTTGTGCTATCTTGGGCATCTCGTTCATAAGGCAATTTGTACCAAGGGTGGACTGTCTAAGGACAGACCTATCCAGTCACGTAGGCTTAGGGTCAATGCATCACGTAGATCTCTTTCACAGTATTCTCGATTAAATTGATTGAACTAAATGCTTACATGCTAATTGCTACTTGATCTATACTATTATATACTGTCTATATATACTATGAGTATCTGGGAAGTCTCACTAGGTTGCACGGCATACTCCTGGACTGTGATAGAGCTGAACCAGAGTCTTGAGCGACTATTCTGTGTTACCATCTTATAGCTGTTACTTATGACCTACTTGTCCCTGTACCTGATTGTGAAACTCCCCTGAGATTATTCGGATTGAATACTGAATTAATGGATTTAGAGATTTCGATTATTGTCACTTAATTATGGATTGATTATTTGGAATTTAGACTATATTTGATAAAACTTAATCTGACATCTAAAGTTTGATGTCTACAATCTGAATTCTGAATTGAATAAATGACTAAATCTGAATGATTGAAAATAAAGAGCGTACATGTTTGATAAATACTATATGTCTGAAGTCTGAAGTCTTAATATGAAGTTTTTACCATTTTGTTCATTCATACAAAAAAAAGTTTATTTTTTAATAAATGTATTAATTTAATTATATTAAATTTTATCAATAAAAATACATAAAATTTTAATTAGAATTTTATCATATTTTAAAAATTCAATTACATAATATTTTTAAAAAATAAATAAATAATTCAGGAGAGAGAAAGAGAGAGAGAAAGAGAAAGAGAGAGAGAGAGGTGAAGGGAGAAAAGAAAAAAAAACACAAAAAGAGCAGTAAAAATAAATAGAGGGTGAAGGATAATATTGGCATTATAAAAAATTAGTTAAATCTAAAACATTGAGCGTGTTCAGTGTTAAGTGAATAATGAATCACATAATTGAAGGAGCAGATTAAAACTAACTGATTCAGACATGCTAATAACTGTTATCAAACACACTTAATTAAATAAGTATTTAATTTATTTAGATTAAGTGTTGAATTCTGTTATCAAACATACCCTTATATTTATGTTACTTGAAGTTTACCGTAACCCTAAATAGGAAGTTCCTAAAAGCGATCATTGACAGCTTGTCTTGAACTCTAAGGATTTCGTAGTTAAATTGTCTTTTGGTTTTTTAAAAATATTTTTTTGAAAATTGTTATTTTTAGTTACTTGTATCGCCATTAGGCTAGATTCAAATATCTTAGCGAGAGTCAGAGAGGCGTCATTGATGACTTAATCGTTGATAATGCGGTTACAATGGAGTCAAAATGCCCTTAGTGTCCTCGCATGCCTGAGTAAATTTTAGTCCATCTATTGAAATTTCAAGAAGGATATTTTGGAAGATCCAGTCCACAAACCCACAGCGAACACAATCATTCCTCCATAAACCGCCCCTCTTTTTCATGAAGTTACAACAAATTATTGAATTCGCCTATGATGATCCAATGTCCAGCCAGTACGGCCGCAATCCGGTTTAGAGACATCCACAAATCATGCCTCTCAGTTTCTCTCGGGCTAACATACACCCAAAGTAAATGTCATCAATGAAGGAAGGAGTGAAAAATAAAAATTCAAATTTAAACCCCAAACCAAACCAAACAAACGGTACTTGATATGATCATTCCTCACAAGTAGAAAATTCGGCAGAGGTTCGACTGTATTTGGCTCGTTTGAAACTTGAATTTATAAAGGTTGAGGTTTCTTAAGGATCAAAAGGTCCCTAATCTAATGCTTTCAAGGGGATTGAATTTCTGGGTGATAGAGAGGTGAGACCTTCAAAAAGAAGAGTTTAGGGTGGCAACCACAAAAGTTAACTTTTACCTAACTTTTGATAAATGTAAAAATGATGATTGAAGAGAATTTGGATTTTACAAACTCAAGATTTTTCTTCAATAAATTATAAATAAAAATGCTGAATTTCTTCTCTATTTGTAAGAGTTGGAGGGAGTCTTAAAATTACAAAAATACCTCTAAATCCTAGCTTACCGAAAGTCTAACTCTTAGACTTTTTCAACTCTCAAAATTAAATATTAAATATTAATTCCATTCAGCTGCAATTTTCTTGTTAATTTGACTTCTTCTCCTCGGATTTTGTGCAAGAGAAATTGTCAACAAAGTATATCTTTCCTCCGCCGAGATTCTGCCCAAAATTAAGCTCCCCGTTTGACTTTTCCAGATGAATCAATGCTATTGACTGGTTGTTTCTTGTGGGCCGAAAATGAACTTGTGGCTGACCAAAATAATTCCTTCTTGAAACTTGCTTTTTGTGGGCTGAACATTTGTCCAATCTGCTCAAAAAATTCCGGGCTGACTTTTCTTATGTTGCCCACAATTATACTTCACTTCGGCTGGCATAATTGTAGATCTTTTCTTTGGCTGGCCCGAATCTTGCTCCCAAAAAATACATCTTAGATTTGTCCGAATTTTGCAGCCCATTCTGCCGATTCCCTTGTGAAGTCTAAATGCCAATTTGTAATTAACCGAAGGTGGGCTGGTTTGACTTATTTTTGGCTGAAAATCATTTTTAAATCTGCTCTGAATTTGAAAGTCCAATTTACCAAATTGGTGTAGTTTAAGCTGCTTCCAAAAATAAAATAAACTATTAATTATGAAAATACGTTAATTTAAATAAAATAGAAAAGGCCGATAGACCTATTAAGGCTAAAATTATTTGAAATTAAATAAAGATTTAGGCTAAAAAATTAAAGACATGGCTACAAAATAAAAAGAAAGACAAATAGTACGGGTTGGATTCAAATAATTGTAACAGTTCGAGAGTGAATTAGGGCTGTAAACGAACCGAGTTGCTCTCAAGCTCAGTGAGCTTGGGTTGACCGAGCTCGAGTCGGCTCATTTCACTGACAAACCGAGTATCGAGCAGACCAAAAACAGGTTCGGTAGGCTCGCGAGCCTACCACGTTTCAGACAACTAGCACTACATCTCAAAACACTAGAACCACGTCCAAATACGTCTACATCCAGACATGTGAATTTAAACTTATTTTTTCACAAAACATCTCAACTCGTCTAAGAACAACTAGAACCACGTCCAAAACTGTCTACATCCATTCATGTGAATTTAAACTGATTTTTTCACAAAGACAGTCTACCACGTCTCAAACAACTAGCACCGCATCTCAGCCGAGCCAAGCTCAAGCTCGACAATTATTTGCCGAGCTGAGCTCGAGCTCCCTTTGTCATTACCGAGTAGGGCCCTGCTTGTACTCGGCTCGACTCAACTCGATTACACCCCTATGTCACGGGCTCACTCTTTAACTAGCGAACCGTGCGGCACTAGTTCTAACAACTAACGACTAGAACTAGCTCAGCCTTAACCCTTGCACATAACTGATGTTGTGGGCAGCGAAATCACTAAGCAAAAGTGTGTAAGTACTTTTGCAGAGCAATATACTTCCGTTTCATTTTTGGTCACTTTCGTGTCTTACGACTAGTGCCGCACGGTTCGCTAGTTAAAGAGTGAGCCCGTAACACCTAGAACGAATAGGATAAGGTTGGGTCTCGGGTCGGGTCGGGTCGGGTACCAGAATTTGACACACGTCCCACACACAGAGTTGAAGAAGTGTAACTTACGTGTACTTGAGGAACCTGGTCGATAGCCATCGCGTCCCCACAGCGCCATGGCCCACAACCAAACAACTTGACAAACCTAACTGGATGACAATCATTATAGTACTGTCGGCAGATATTTTGTTTGCACGCATCCTAAGCAGCATTTGAACATGTATGCCTCTCTCCAGCCACTCAAAATTTTCGCTTCTTTCCTTTTCTTCTCCCTTTGGACCAACAGTTTATACATTTGAATTTATTTTTTTAATAATCTCTCTTTATTTTTTAAGCAGTAACAATAAAATTTTTTCTCTTTTTATTCATTAAATGTAAATTCATCTATTAATAAAAATAAATATAATAATTTAATTATACAATTTTTTTTACAAAAAATGAGGCTAACTTAAATGACTACCTACTATTTTTAATAAAAAAGTAAGATTGTCAACTATGATGTTTTTGTCTAGTGAATTACATTTATTTCCTATTCGATTTAGTCAAATTATTAATTATTTCTTGATATTTTTGACAATTATTAATAATATTTAATTAAAGTTAAACATAAAAAATATCAAAATTTTAATAATATTTTATCAAAATAAGATTATAAGATAATGCTAATTTTATTTTCAATATAATAATAATATTTACCTTAATATTTTTGTTCATTTTCGAAGTTTAGAGGACTAATTGTTATTATTAATTTAAATACTAGTAAAAAAATAGTATACATTATTTTTAAAACCTGGGCTGCTATTTGTAGCTCAGTTTTGCTATTTGTAGCTCAAAAAAATTGATGAAATGACAAAAATACCCTTAAAATAGAAAATGTGAAAATGTAAGCAAAAATCGGACCCAATGTGCGAACTAAACATAAAAAATCGGACCTAATTTGCGAAAAACTGAGAAAAATTCACCTACTATGTGCGAATTTTCAGTGAAAATTCGCCCCACTTATGCGAAATTTCTAGGAAAATTCGCCTGCTTTAGGCGAATTTTCAAGGAAAATTCGCATAAGTGGTGCGAATTTTCACTGAAAATTCGCCCAACACAGGCGAATTTTCCTGGAAAATTCGCCCGTGTTGGGCGAATTTTCCATGAAAATTCGGCAAACACAGGCGAATTTTGACCAACTTTTTGGGTTTATATTTGTCTGCAAACCTTACAAAATCATAAGTCATTTCAGATTTTCTAACCAAACTCTCTCAGACCATCGAAACAAATTTTCCAAAAAAATCGCACGTAATGGACGCCGGCGGATCTCAACCACCACAGCGTACCGGGAAGGGGAAAGGATTGTTTGGACAGGTAAAAAGCGTAAAATTTCGGTTAAATTATTGAATTTCGCCAGAAAATTCGCACATGAGGTGCGAATTGTGCACAACAATTCGCACATCATGTGCGAATTGTTCTGTACAATTCGTACATCATGTGCGAATTGTTATGTACAATTCGCACATCATGTGCGAATTGTACAAAACAATTCGCACATCATGTGCGAATTGTACAGAACAATTCGCACATGAGGTGCGAATTGTACATAACAATTCGCACATCATGTGCGAATTGTTGTGCACAATTCGCACCTCATGTGCGAATTTTACCCAACAATTCGCACATCAGGTGCGAATTTTTTGGTAAAAATTTTTTACATTAGTTTTGTATTATTTTTAAATATTATTTATATTTTGCATGTTTCTAACTTATTATTTGCACTTTCTTGTAGGTTGCGGGGAAAACCCTCCCGCGACAGCGGCCCACTGTTTCTGCTCGGATGAAGAAAGCAGCGCGACGCGTGCCTGCACATACACTGGTTGACGAGGACTCCGATCAGGAGGAGCAGCATTTTACTGGCGGCGAGGAGATTCCGTCGCCCTCAGGACGCGGTCAGGAGATTCCGTCGCCCTCAGGACGCGCTGAGGAGCCCTCACGAGGTAAGTTTTAAATATAATGCACTAATAGCATGTATATGTTTTGATTTCTATTATTTAAATTTTGTAGTGCATCCGTGATGATAATTATTTGTGTAATTTGATTATATGATATGATAATATGGTGTTATATAAATTACATTGTTCAATTTTTATTATTTATGTAATTTGATTATAATGATTACGTGTTTATATTTCAAATGATTGTGTGTTGCTATTTCAATTAAATTATTGGATGTATTTGTTTTATGTTTTTTTAAATAAGTTTATTTATTTATAGTCCATATTTTTTGAAATTAGTTACGAATAGGCGTGGCCGGAGCGATACGTCTTGGATTGTGACCGAGGCGTGTACGGGTGGCCCTATAGATGGGTCGGTGATACCTAGTTGGAAGGGCCATGTGGCCTATAGGTATAGACCGGACGGAGAGGAGGGTGAGGAGGTCGTACCACCTAGGTCCACACTGAGATGCCAAAATAGGGCAGGTGTGTGTGAGCGTCTGGTACCTTGGTTGGCTTCGATGCCATCTGACTGGCAGCTTTTGTTGCGCTCCACTGGTTTAGCACACTTGCCGTACATTATGCACACGTCCATCGATACCCCACTGCTTATTGCATTTATTGAGCGGTGGCAGCCGGATACGAACACGTTTCATCTCCCTGTCGGTGAGATGAGTATTCTCCTACACGACGTGTGGGAGATACTTCGTATCCCTGTGGATGGTCCCATGCTTGCTGACATCACTGACAAGTCAGTGCTATGGAGCCTATGCGCAGATTTGCTTCATGTGTCCGAGAGGGATGCGGAGTGGTTGGCGAGCCACACCGATGGCTAGTAGAGGATCTTGCAATAAGCAGTGGGGTACCTCTACATTAGCCTACTTGTATAGACATCTAGGTAAGGCTAGTAGAGGATCTTGCAGCGGGATGGCGGGTTGTATGACCCTATTGCAGGCATGGATATACGAGCACTTCCCAGCGTTCAGACCGCATTCAGTGCCGATGCCTGATGATCCACACACCCCGCGCGCCGCTTTGTGGACCACTGGACCCCGACAGGCCAGCAGTTC
The DNA here is from genome assembly GCA_030378225.1 of Knoxia roxburghii. Classification (NCBI taxonomy): domain Eukaryota; kingdom Viridiplantae; phylum Streptophyta; class Magnoliopsida; order Gentianales; family Rubiaceae; genus Knoxia; species Knoxia roxburghii. The sequence goes on along the minus strand of CM059420.1, from coordinate 32,136,045 downwards.
CCGTCTGCAGAGGTACCGGCATGCCCTTGACCACTTGCGTCCGGAGGAGGTATGTCAACATATATTTGCCGATTTTAGTAATAAATGTTTATGATAAATTGTAAATATGTAATTGCTGCACATATATGATATTAATTTTATATATTACAGGTGACATGGACCCCATACGGTCATTTTCCGCACTTACGCACCCCGATCACCACGTACAGGGGGTTGATTGCATGTGGTGGTGAGGTCGAGCCGTACATGCCAGATAGGTGCGTCCGACAGTTGGGATACGTGCAGGATATCCCAGCCGACATACTCCTTCCGAAGACGGCGTTTCGGCCGTACAGTGGTGGGTATAGTGTGGTTTATGACTTGGCGTTCGCCAAGAGCATATGGCGGGCACCGCGTATGGCTTGTATACGTCCCGATGACTTGCAGCCTGCTGACGTTCCCGGCGCAGTCACCCACGATTACCTTACATGGTATCGTCAGCACTCCCACCCATACCTGTTCATCGATGGACCCCCAGCTGATGATGGTGGAGTTCCGCCGCGAACCAACACTGAATATGTAAGTGTTTTTCGTTACACAATTTGATTAAGTATAATGTTATATTGTTATCGAATACGTGCACGTAATCATTGCAATGTATTGTCTTTGTAGTGGGTCCGGCGGTGGCGAAAATACGGTGAGGACGCCTTACAGATCATCAGACGTGGTGGGTTACCCGAGACGGCAGAAATGGAGGCTAGGTTGATGGAGGAGATAGATAGATGGCATTTGGCTGGTTGATTGTAGTACATTACCATGTTATATTGTTATTCTATTTAGTTTGTGATACTATGCGGATGGTGTTTGCGTTATATTTAACATGTTTACTCCTTTTTTGTGCACTTGTGAAATTAAAATCGGGAAACTACAAAAATGATAATTATTAACAGAATAATGTAATTTTCAAAACAAATTGCAATGGCTACAAAAAATCATGGTCCACAAATCAAGTCCCAATGGTCCAGCCTATTTTTAAATTCAGCTTCTTCTGCAAAACCAGCCATAGCCGCATCACAGTGATGCCTCCACAACAATGCCAACGAAGGTACAGGACAATCACCAGTCAAACTGACATGAACGAAATGATTACCACGTACGTGCGCTATGGCTATCTGTCGTGATGGTCTGGCGACACCACGATTGTGCCGCAAAGGTAGAATGGAGAAACAGCAACCGCGAGCAAGACTGAGGTGGATTACCAAGGCGTTTGCATAATTGGCGATAGCAAACAAATCCGTTGGGGTGATCATCCAGCCAGCAAAGGGGCATGGTGATGTAAAATGATTCAATCGACCAATTGCCCAAGCAATAGGATCTGCGTTGGCCTCAACAAGAGGCTGTGGTAGACATGCACCGAGGAGGCGCCTGTAAGTATCCTGATGCATGAGAATCTCTCCAATCGACGTAGTTCGTACAGTCTCCCAGTCATTCTCATTGCCATGCAGTCCGAGTGCAACGGCGCGAAATCCGCAATTGCCATCTGCCTCTACGTCCGTAATGCCATTGCAGAAAGGATGGACATAATGTGGAATCATGGGGATACTCTCACTGTCCGCTCTAACTACAAATTGGAATATAAACACGTAATAGTAATTTTTGGTCTTTTAAAAAAAATAAAGTAACCAATCAATATAAATTCACAAAAAGAACAAAACATAGATTACATTCATCGAATGGCAACGATCTTTGAGAAGATCTCCTGGATGCATTACTGCGTCTTAAACCTCTCTCGCGAGCGCTCTGCTCGCGCCGCACGGATTCATGTAATCTTGGTCTACCCCTTGATGTTGACAAAATGGCTGGTTCGAACACACTGGCATTGTCAGTATTGAGGGACTCATTCATCTTGACAATCAGACCTCGCTGCACCACGCGTGGACTATTCTCGAATTGAGGCACGATTTTCTGGCGAAAGTATCTGTTAAAAACAATGAATTACATCAAATTAAAATTTATTTTTATAAATGTATGTTAATGAATCAAAATATCATAAAATAAAATACATAATGTAAATCTTACTGAAGTTCTGCAGATAATGTGTTCGAATCTACTTCAGATGTCTCAATCGTCAACCGCCTCCAAAAATCGTGCACCATTTCAACGGTGATCGTGTCGTGCGATTCCCTCAACTTCCATATGTCACATGCACAAGGAATCCCATGCGTGGCCTTGCAGACACATCCACATCTCTCGAACAAGTCATCCCCCAACTTGGTAATCTTTTCAACTTGTTCGCTGATTAACTCCAAACAATAGTGAGAGACATGGCCATTCAATAATTCATACGGGAAACACAACATAGCTGTTGCTTTCTTGGAAATGCATGCCTCAAGGGTTTCCCTAAAATTACATCAATAAAGTGAAAGGTACGTAAATTAAATAAATACCGAAAAAGGCGAATTAATCTAATTAATAAACGTACCTTATCTGTGATAACTGGTAATTGACGTGGTCGTCAATCACCCCAAATAGCGTGTCAAGTGAATGTGTGCCAGCATTCATCCAATCCTTCAGTGCGGCATGCGTACTCTCAACTCTGTTACTGCTAGTATTGCCAAAGTGCAGAATCTTGTTTGTCCAAGCCCTACAAAACATCTCTTTATAGGACAGCCAAGTCCTCTCCAAGTAGACAACAACAGATCCAGCCACTACAGAATAACCATTCTTCAACCGCTGCAGTAACACTTCATACTCTTCAACTGTTGCCGCATTAACAATTCCCTTCCAAAGCTTTTTTATTGCTTTTTTCCTATCACCCTCACCAACAAGCTTTCTCAACTGATTATCAACATCGCGGTCGATATGCCACAAACACAGCAGGTGGTGTGATCCAGGAAAATGATCCCTTATAGGATCCATCAAACTCATCTCGCGATCAGAAACAATAACGCTAGGTACATTTTCAACATCCAACAACCCTCTCAATTGTTCAAAAACCCAATCATAACTAATTCTTTTCTCATCTCTCAAAAGGGCACATGCAATATTAAAATTCTTGTTGGAAGGAGTCATACCTATAATCTGAAAGAGTGGCATCCTGTACTTGTTCGTCTTGTATGTCGCGTCCACCACAATCACCCAATAATATCTATTCAACAGCTGGATTGAAATTGGATAGGCTATGAATGCATGTGTGATAACATCTGTGCCCTCTTCTGTCAAAATTTGTACATAGTAATGCTTCTCCTCGGCGTAATGAACAAATTGCTGCGCAATATTTCTACCCTCGAACTTTGCTCTCCTGTCATCAGCTTTAAGATTGTTTAGCTGCCTCACTGTCACATTATCTTCAGGATACGTCTCGGCAAGATGATTCCTAATCAATTTTGGCTTCATATTTGCATTGTTCAAAGTCCTAGCAACCTCCCTTGCGCCAGCACTCATGCGGCTAAGCTGCCTGTGACCCTCTGGATACACTATAGCAGTGTGATTGTGCATTGAATTCGGACCTGGTGTGACTCTGACCCACCAACCATTATCCTTCACCACCTTGCAAAATAACTTGAACCTGCACTTACATCCTCGCCGGCTAGTGTTCTTCCTCTCTTGTGGGAGAGGCCCTTGTTCAACCGGATCTCTGAATCTGTTGCAACGATATGTGACTGAGTTTCCATTGTTACCCCTCCCCACTTTAATCAGCTCGAAGCGAAATGTAAGAGCCAACTCCGAATAATACGTATATGCTTGTTTTTCAGTTGGAAAAAAACCAGGACACTGAAACTCAAGACTCAAATCCCTCTGAATGTCTGGTAATCCATTTGGATCCTGCGTCATTAATCAAATTAATACCAAAAATAAGTAATTACATATACAATTAAAACATATAAGTTTGAAGGAAAAATCGCCTGTAATTGGCAAAATGGCTGGAAAAAATCGCCCAACTTAGGCGATTTTTTGTGGAAAGTTTGCCAATTGCATGTGAAATCTGGGGGAAAATTCGCCTGCAATGTGCGAATTTTGCTGTAAAATTCGCATACTGCAGGCGAATTTTCCTGTAAAATTCGCCTGCAGTGTGCGAATTTTGCAGCAAAATTCGCCTGCAGTGTGCTTGCAGCAAAATTCGCCTGCAGTGTGCGAATTTTGCAGTAAAATTCGCACATTGCAGGCGAATTTTCCCCCGTATTTCACCTGCAATTGGCGAACTTTCCACAAAAAATCACCTAAGCTGGGCGATTTTTTCCAGATACTTCGCCAATTACATGCGATTTTTCCATCAAATTTCGCAAAACATGTGCGATTTTTACACCAGTATGCAAAAAACTATACAAAAGTATTAAATTCGTACCATATTTGCGTATATTTTGGAGTAGACGCTGTCCCAAATTAACCAAAATATGTGTTCCAATTTGCTTCGACGATTTTGAACGTTTTTTGGAATGATTTCGAATGGTTTTGTTTGATTTTTGAAGGAGTTTTGTCTGTTTTGATATGTATTTTGAATTGCATGAAGTATATATCTTATTCATATGTTAAGGGCAATTTTGTCATTTCACTTTTTTTTTTGAGCTACAAATAGTAAATTTGAGCTACAAAATCCAAAACCTGGGGGTATTCACAAAGAACCCTTATTATATCTTTAATAAATGAACAGTTTACTTTCTCGCTTTATTAATGCTTCTCTCATTAACGGCTACTTTCCACTTTCCACTTCCACCTCCCCAAAACTGCTAAAACGCCCTTCTCTCTCTCTCTGTCTCTCTCCATATGCAAGTTTCAGTCGGAAACTCCAGAAACTCCGGATAACCCAAAGCAGTAACAGTGGTGGCGACCCAAAGGGGGGATTTTGTGAGGAGGGCAGAAGATGGAGTTTAAGGCCTTTTTGACATCATTAGGGACTTCGTTCGTCATATTCTTGGTGTTGATGTTTCTATTCACATGGCTTTCAAGGAAACCTTCGAACAGCGTTGTTTATTATCCTAATATGATCCTTAGAGGTATGGATCCATTTGAAGGTGCGAAGAGGAGTCGTAACCCTCTTCTATGGATCAGGGAGGCATTGTCTTCCACTGAAGCTGATGTTATTAAAATGTCTGGTGTTGATTCTGCTGTCTACTTCGTCTTCATAACTACTGGTACATTCTTTTCTTGAATTTCTGTATTATTTGGGCGATTCTGTTGTGGATCTTTGGGTTCTTGCTTGTTTTTAGTTAAAATAATTTGCACATGGTTTCCAATTTCGCGAGTGTAGAGTTGGTTTGGTAGGAGAATTTGCAGAAAAGTTTTTCCTTCTGAACCGCCTTCTCAGGATCTCTGTTTTTTATTCTCGCCTGAATTTTTGAGATTTAAGAGCGAGCTTTAGTTGACAAGTGTTTGGTTAGTTACATCTTTTCCTTATTATCTTTGTCTGCAACCAAAACCCAAACTGGTGGCTCTGGTTCAAGCAGTAATAAATAAATAAATATATCATAATTCAATGTATTTTTTTGTAAAGAAAATATTTGGAGTATTTTACTAATAAAATTTAATATTTTTCACAGCAAGGAGAATAAACAACTTAACCGTCTTGTTACAAGTTTGGCATTGTACCATGTCATATGAGATTTGCGCTTTAGCTTTGTTTGGGGAAACAGAGTTTCTCATAGATTTGTTGGGTCTCACAACGTCATTAATATCCACTACACCAATATGGCTCTGGGAATATTCCCTAGTATGAGGTTATTCCGGCCGAGAGTCCTCCATGCCATTACAATCTCGCCCCAAAAATTTAAACTCTGTATCCGCCTCAGCCTCTCCTACACAATTTTGTCTCTCTCCTACAGATGCATTAGTAATAAATTGCACCTACTGATGCAAGTATTATCCAACTCATAACGGGAATAAAAGGAAGAAAGGTGTAAAGCCAATTCTGGTCTTGAGTTTTCTGATTCTGTGTAAATTCTGTTTGCTTTTGCATTTGCAGTACTGGGAACATTGGTTCTTTCTGGGCTTGTGCTCTTAGCTGTGCTTCTACCCGTAGCGGCAACTGATCATAGCGTACGTTTATCTAAAGGAACCAGCGAAGGGACATTCAATGACCTTGACAAGCTGTCCATGGCCCATGTCGGGGAAAACAGTACCAGATTGTGGGCGTTTGTAATAGCTACATATTGGGTTTCCATTGTTGCATATTTCCTTTTATGGAAAGCATACAAACACGTTTCTGGTCTACGGGCAGCAGCCTTGGAGTCCCCAGAGCTGAAAGCCGAACAATTTGCTATTATTGTCAGAGACATTCCTCCTGGCCCAGACGGACAAACTAGGAAGGAGCAGGTTGATTCTTATTTTAAATCAATTTATCCTGACACATTCTATCGATCCATGATAGTCACCGACAACAAAAAGGTACCATATTACAAGTCTCATCTACATTAGTTTCTTGCCTTTTAGATGCTTGCTTCTTTCACTGCAAAATAACAGCTCAAGTCTTGATTTTGATGTGTTTAATGTGGAGAAAGGGAAAAATGAAGAGGAAATAGTGAAGATATTGGGGTGTTTGCATGCCTAACTGTAATATGTTTCTGTTAAATTTATTGATGTAACGTGAGCCTCAAACTCAAAACTAAATGACAATGTGTGGAAGGTCATTGGATTATTTATGTTATACACAAGCATTGTAGGTTTCTGACGTGGGACAACCTTTTAACAGTTTCTATGGTCAATTTCTTCAGGTAACCAAAATATATGAAGAGCTGGAGGGTTTTAAGAAGAAGCTTACACGTGCAGAAGCCATATATGCAGAGTCAAAGAATGTTAGCAATCCTGAAGGAATAAGACCAATGAATAGAATTGGTTGTCTTGGCCTCTTTGGCAAAAAGGTAGATTCAATAGAATACTACAGTGAGAAGATCAATGAATTAATTCCAAAATTAGAAGCGGAACAAAAGGTGACACTCAGAGAGAGACAGCAACCTGCAGCTCTTGTTTTCTTCACCAGTAGGGTGGCAGCAGCATCTGCTTCTCAGAATCTACATGCTCAAATGGTTGATTCATGGACAGTGTTGGGTGCTCCTGAACCACGACAGATATTATGGGCTAATCTTCCTAAAAAGTTCTATGAGAGGGTAATCCGGCAGAATATTATCTACCTGATTGTGTTCTTGACAATATTTTTCTATATGATACCAATTGGGTTCGTTTCTGCATTTACTACTCTGGAGAATCTAAAGAAACTGCTCCCATTTACCAAACCCATTGTAAACCAGCCTGTGCTTAAGACGGTACTAGAAGCGTATCTGCCTCAGCTTGCTCTCATTATTTTCTTGGCTCTGCTGCCTAAGTTTCTTTTGTTTCTGTCCAAGGCGGAGGGCATTCCTTCAGAAAGCCATGCAACCAGAGCTGCCTCCGGGAAATATTTCTATTTTACGGTGCTAAATGTATTTATCGGTGTTACGATTGGTTCTACTCTTTTTAATACATTGAAGGAGGTTGAGAAGAAACCAAACAGCCTCGTTTCTCTGTTGGCAACTAGCCTCCCTAAGAGTGCCACTTTCTTCTTGACTTTTGTGGCATTGAAGTAAGTTTATCCTTTTCCTTTTCCTTTTTGTGTCATTTCATGAATCTAGACAGGGGCGGCACTACACGGTGATGAGGAGGGTGTCCGCCCCCGAAATGGCCGGAATTTTCTCTAGTAGATTTATTTCGGCCTAAGTCTGGCTGATGTCCTCCTCTATGCCGCTGTAATTCCGCCCTCTAAAAATTTAAAGTCTGAGTCCGCCCTGAACCTAGATGTTTTAGTTTTTTGATGTTTCCTTTACCACTTACCTCAGGTTCTTTGTGAGCTACGGGCTTGAGCTTTCCCGGATTGTTCCATTAATAATATACCATCTTAAGAAAAAATATTTATGTAAGACTGAAGCTGAAGTGAAAGAAGCGTGGGCTCCTGGAGATCTAGGATATGCAACTCGATTCCCCGGGGATATGCTGATTGTTACTATTGTTCTTTGCTATTCCGTAATAGCTCCAATTATCATTCCATTTGGAGTGCTGTACTTTGGCTTGGGATGGCTCCTTCTTCGGAATCAGGTACTCACAGCACCCTGTTTCCGCCATCCCCTCTTAGAATTTTCTTCCTTCACCTTTTTGTCCATCATTTATTCCTCCATTCTTAGCTTTTTTTCTCAAATTAGCACCATTGTCACTGCAGGTACTTAAAGTGTATGTTCCATCATTTGAGAGCTACGGGAGGATGTGGCCTCACATGTACACTAGGGTGATGGCTGCCTTGGTCTTGTATCAAGTTACAATGTTGGGTTTCTTTGGAGTTAAGAAGTTTCCATACGCTCCGGTCTTGATTCCGCTTCCGATTCTGTCTGGGATCTTTTACTATGTCTGTACAAATAAGTTCTACCGTTCCTTTCAGTCTACTCCACTTGAGGTTGTTGCTTCCAAAGACTTGAAGGAGATTCCTAACATGGAGGCTGTATTCAGATCTTTCATTCCACCAAGCTTGAGTGCTGAAAAAAGTGATGATGATCAATTTGATGATGCACTATCTCAAGTTTCAAGAACTGGATCCACCCTATGAGATTTGACCAACCATTGTTCTGTGTAATTAGTGTGGGATTTGTTCTGTGTAGTAGATAGAGTTTTGCCAATAGGCTCAGCTGGTTGCTTCTCCAACTTGTTTTCCTCTTTTTACCACAGTGGATTCGGTGATTCTATGGATGGCATTTGAAAATGTAGTAGTTATGAGTTTTTTTTTTTTTTTTGGTACGAGAGTAGTTATGTGTTTTAAACGTATTGCCTTTCAAATGGTCCTTTTTAATTTTTATTCATTCAATCCAATGGTATCTTTTGTAATATGAATATCTTATATTCATTCCTAATATTAAATCTAATAGTTTAATATGGCAATTTTATAATTTCATATATTTTTTTGGACGAATTATATTTTACTCCTAAATTTTATTCAAAATACCAATTTTTTTTTTTTTTTAAAATTTGAAAATTACAAAAACTCCCCCTTCCCCTTCGCTACTTGTCTTTTCATGCCTGAAAATGTGAGGTAAATAAATAGATAACTTCATACAATTTAGTTATTGAGTTCATAAACCATAATATCTTAATAGGTCGATCAATTAAATTTTAGACCAAAAATTCCTTCCTATAAGCCAAAATTGCATCTAAACTCCTTTAATTTTTTCTCATCTTTAAAAATTTTAAAATAATTTCTTTTTTTATTCAAAATACTTTTTTCCTTTTTTTTTTTCACTCTTTCATATATATATATATATATATCTTTTTAAAATTTCAAACTACTTAGATTTTTTTAAATATATTTTTCATTTTCTTATTTTTCTTTTTCAATAAATATTTCCAATTTTGGTATGTTCATTTTCTATGATCACCAGAACCGTCAATACACTTTATTGGTTTATCCATTTTCTGTCACCACCACCATCAACTGAAATTATACCCTATAACGTACCTAGTAATTATTATTAACGTCATCGCTCTCACTATACGAGAGTTGTTGGTTTTGAATACTGAAAAAACTATTTTTTTTTATCAAAAATTAATACTCAGTTGACATATCGTTTGTGTTTCAGTATTACATTGTTCCTTTATATCATATATCTAGATAACGAAGTCTAGAAAAGCACAGTAGATCTTGTAATTGGTTAAAATAATGATATATAAACAAATGCTCATAACTGAGATAGTTTGAACATACTATCGATTTAGGTTATCGTGTGATTTGAAAATTAGTTTGTCTAGACCAATTAAATCATACGGATGTGCCCGAAGCATATTGAGCACCACCTGTTCGGGATTGAATTAACTTATACTGATCGACGTAGTTAATTCGAATGTAATATTCTAATCTCTTAATCCCTATACTAGAGCGGGCATGAGAGTTGGATATCATATGCTTTGATTTGTCAAAGGGTGCGGTCAATTGAGGCCTAGATCTCGGTAAGCTGGGTGTGCGGTATTTGACTTCTTTATGTGCCGTTGTTTGTCCAAGAAATCCATATACCGGTTCGCCGGGTTGATGGTACTCCCGATATGAGCTCGTAAGATTTATTATAATAAACCCGGCCAGTGGTCTTTAAGTCTGGTATAATAAGAAAGTCGAGTGGTACTAATCTCGGATACCAAGAAGTCGATGAATTAATTGTCAGTAAATTTATGAATCGACGAGCACTAGATCTTCGATGTAGGGAGATAGAAGAATAATAAAGTGAGCGTGAAGTTAATTCATTTTTGAGCGGTAGTTCCATAATTGGTCCGTTAGTGGTACGACTAATTATGCATTGGACTAGTCGACAAAGTGAATTAAATAATCCTAAAGGTTTAATTAATATTTAATTGACAAAGTGGGTTATACGAAATAATCCTAATGGTTCGATTAATATTTAACTAATGAAGTGGGTTAAAAAATTAATTCGAAAGGTTCGATTGGAGTTAATTAGTCTAGGGAAGACTAAGAGAGTCAACGAAAGTCCAACACTAAGGCTCAACTCAAAAGCCCACTAGATCTCCTTTGGAACTCCCTATAAATAGAAAGGTTAAGCCTAAAGAAAGTTAAGAAAATCTTGCAAGACAAGTCTTGCCTCTTAGAGTGAGAAAGTTATAGAGAGAGAACTTCTTTTTCTTGAAGTTTTCTTTCGAAGTCGAACTAGAAAGCTCACTCGTTCGAATTGGATTTAACCCAAGATTGGGTTTTTATAGCAGCCTGGATCTCTATTTTTTCTCACCGCGCCAGAATTCCTCTCGCCGCTGTGTACTCCTCGTCGAGGCTGTTCGGTGTCTTTTATCGACCGGCGACTTGCCCAGTGCGCTGATCTCTTGGCTCATTCTTTCGGGTTCGCCAAGATCTAGATCGTGGTTGGGGTGTCGTTTGGTGGGTGTCCCTTTTTCCGGCGAGTGTGTCAGTTTCCGGCGATATCAGCGGGTAGTTCCGGGCAGCCTTTGTCGTATCAGTTTTGGGTGATTCTTAATCCTTTTCGAAGGATTTTCTTTGCAGCTTTTATTGGTCTTTGTGAGCACTTCTCGATAGTTTATCGCCCACACGATATTTGGGATTTCTTGGAGGCATCCAAAGGATTTTTGGTGGTATTCGCATTTCAGGATTTGGTATTATTTATTTGCGAGGGACACACTTCAAATGTATAATCTTTAAGACTTCCGCTTTAATATTAAAGATTTAATTTTTGCGTGTCTTTTTAATAAATCCAATTAGTATAAGCCTAGATCCATTCAGGGGAAATGATTTTAAGCCTGAGCCAGATCGAAAGTCTCCGATTCTTGAATGCATAGCACGAAAGTGAGATTTTTGGTTTAGCCCGGGCTAGATATGTTTCCTTCAAATTGGTATCAGAGCGAGTGTTTTGGCTTTATACTTGTTCGATTTATTACACGACTTTGTTTTGACTATGTTATTTCATTAACATGTGGTTATTATTCCCAGCTATTATGGTATTTACATTCATTTATAAACCCCGAGACATGCCCGGGCTCATTTTTATTTTGAATGGAAATATCTGTAATATTAATAACCACGAGCTGGAAGCCGTGTAAGATTAGATGAATCTTGTAGTAGGATTTAATCTAAAGATGTCGTCTTTAAATTCGTAGAAAGCCTTTATATATAGGAATTTATGTAAAATGACGAAGACGTTATTGTGGGTAACTCATATTCGTGAGTTTTGGTTTATCGTAATTTTGGGTGATTCCTACGAAGAATCAAGAAAACCCGGACGAATTGAGAGGAATCCAAATAACGAGTGGGAGTGACCCGACGGGACGTGTTAACAAGGCGTCAAAGGAAGTGACGATTGAAAATGCCATAATAGTCAGGAAAAGTTTAATTACGTATTTCCCATTTTATGTCCTTATCGTTGCTTGTGTGTTTTTCTTTTGTGTTTTATGCATGATCGAAAAAAACCATTTTTTTAATACGTGCAATTAACTAAGGTAGATTATTCGCATGTTAAAACTTCAACGGTTTTATAGGTGCGAATACCCATAGTTAAGATATTGCATGTTAAAATGTAAAAATCCTTAATTTAAAAATCTAATAGGAGCGGGTTGGTTAATATCCTCATGGCCTCCATTACGAATTCATATGTGATGTGGATAGAGCTACGCGCTGGCCAAGGGCCTTTTTCCCTACGGATAAGTCTTCAATCCATAAGATAACTAGATTGAATTTCTAAAGGGATGACTATAGTGAGTTTAATTGGAGAAACTTGCGACACCCTCAATACTGAGCTGCATTAGTATCCTAAGTAACAACCTTAGAAGTCACGTAATGGCATACACTTAGCGTACCATTTATAGTATTCCTCCTACGAGGTCACGCTACTTATGTGTGCGGCTAAAATCATCGACTATTAATTTCATTGATCATAAGATCGTTGGTCAGATAGTGAAATTAATGAACTTATGTTCTTCTTGAACGAGTGCGGTCTAGCTTAGACGTTCACCTAACGTGTTTTGAGGATATCAATATTTTTGAAAAAGAATACTGAAACTGACTGTTTATTTTTTAGTTGTCGATATGTCGTTCAATCCACTTGGTGTCATTCTGAATCAAAACAAATGTTAGTTTTGAATATAGAAAAGCTATGGCTTGTATCAAAAACTAATATCCACAGTTGACATATCATTTTGTTTCAGTATTAAATTATTCCATTATATCATAAAACTAGATAACGGGGTGTGTGAAAGACATAGTAGATACCGTTATTGGTTAAAGTATTGATATATAAAAAGTATGCTCGAAACTGAGATAGTCTGAACATACTATCGGTATAGGTTATCATGTGGTTTGAAAATTAGTTTATCTAGACTAATTAAAATCACACAGATATGCCCGGGGCATATTGAGAATGACCAGTTTGGATAGAATTGACTTGTACTGATCGGCGTAGTCAATTCGGTCATAGTATTCAGTCTCTCAATCCCGATATTAGGATGAGCGTGAGAGTTAGATATCGTATGCTTTGATGTGCCAACGAGTGCGGTCAATTGAGGCCTATACCTCGGTAGGTTGGGTATGCAGTGTTTAGCTTCTTACGCGTCGTTGATAGTCGGAGGAATCCATGTACCGGTTCACCGGGTTGATGGTGCTCCCGAGATGAGCTCGTAAGTTTTATTGTACTAAAACTGGCCAGACTTTATGTCCGGCATAATAAGAAGGTCGAGTGGTACTAATCTCGGATACCAAGAAGTCGGTGAATTATATTGTCAGTAAATTGATAAACCGACGAGCACTAGATCTTTAATGTGGGGAGATAGAAGAAAATAAAGTGGCGTGATGTAAAGTCATTTTTTGAGCGGTTATTCCATAATTGGTCCGTTAGTGGTACGACTAATTATGTATTTGACTAATTAATAAAGTGAATTAATTAATCCTAAATGTTTAATTAATATTTAATTGACAAAATGGATTAAGAAATTAATTCTATATGAATTAATTAATCCTAAGAGTTCGATTAAATTAAATTAACGAAGTGGGTTAAAGAATTAATTCGAAAGGATCGATTGGAGTTGACTAGTCTAGGGAAGACTAAGGAGTCAACGAAAGTCAAATTAAAAGGCCCAACTCAAAGGCCCACTAGGTCTCCTTAGAAGCTCCATATAAATATCCCTTGTTAGGCATTAATGAAGACATACGAAACTTGGAGGCCACTTAGCATAGTGAGAGAATGTTAAGCTTAGAGAAATAACTTTGTCTTCCTCGAAAAGGTTCCTTCTCGAAGTCAGCTTAGAAAGCTTTCTCCTTCAAAAAGCTAAAACCTTTTTTGCCCGAAATATTTTTCCTTTGAGGTCTCCGGACCTCACTATTCGCCATCGCCGGATATTCTTCATCGGCACGATTCCGGCAAGTTCTTATCGTTGGCCGGTGCACTTGATTCAAATCACCCATATTGATCTCTCCTTGGTGATCCATGGGTAGATCTGTCTAGATCGTGACCGGTCGTGATCTGGCCGGAGTTCTTCTTCACGGCGGGCGGCAGCGTTTGTAGTGGTGGTCAGCGGCTGTCAGTGGCAAAGTCTCCGGACAAGGTTCTGTCATGTTTTTTCTTGACTTTTTCGTAGTAAGTTTCTTGGGATTTCTTTATTTTGCTTTGGGCTACTCCGTAGACACTAGCCCACACTAGTTCGGAGTCGATTTGGAGTTATTCTTCAGATTTCTTGTGGATTTTGTTTGCCTGAAGAATTGGTTTCCTTTATTGCCTGGGACTTCGCTACAAAGGTATAAACTTTAAAGTTTCCGCTTTTATTTAAAGTTTGAATCTTTATGTCCCGATTTAATAAATTAAATAAATATAATCCTAGATTCGTTCAGGGGAAAATGAATTTGAGCCTGAGTTTCGTCGAAAGTTTTCGATTCTAGAATGCATTGCACGAAAGTGAGATTTTCGATTTAGCCCAGGCTTGTTCTGTTTTCCTTCAACAAACTCACCGGCCCTAATTACATTGATTGGAAGCGTAACCTAGACATTGTCCTTACTGCTGAGGGTTACAAGTACGTGCTTACTGAGGTGTGCCCAGAGACACCCAGAGATAATGTCACCCCTGAGAAGAAGGAATCATATACGAGGTGGAAGAAATCTGATGAGATGACCAGATGCTACATCTTGACTTCTATGTTGAGTGTATTTCAGAACCAGCATCAGTTGATGACCTCAGCTTACGATGTGATGACTAATGTCAGGGAGATGTTTGGACATCAAGGCAGGATAGCCAGACAGTCAGTAATGAGGAAACTCATGAGTTCCAAGATGGCTGAAGACACCCCAGTTAGAGATCACCTGCTAGAAATGATCAGCAACATCAATGAGATAGAGGTATTGGAAGGCGAGATTGATTGTGAGTCACAGTGTGACATCATTCTCCAGAGCTTACCTCCAAGTTTTGAGCAATTTTGGCTGAACTATAACATAAATAGGCTTCAATATACTTTGGCCGAGCTCATGACTGCGTTGGTGTCTGCTGAAGGCCTCTTCTCTGAAAAGAAGGAAGCTTTGGCTACTGCTAGACCTTCAAGTTCCTCTGCTGGGCCCAAAACCAGGAAACATAAGAGGAAGAAGGGCCAGAAAGTAGGTGCTGATCATGGACCCAAAGGAGGTGTTGCCAAGAAGCACAAGCTGAAAGACAAGTGTTTCAGATGTGGCAAAATAGCACACTGGAAGAAAGACTGCCCAAAGCCTAGAGGTATGAGCAATTTCACATTTGTTACTGAAACATGTTTGGCGGCGATTCCAACAGATACTTGGTGTGTGAATTCAGGAGCCACTGATCATATTTGTAATTCTTTGCAGGGGTTCCAAGTGACCCAACTGCTTAGAGATGGTGATTTGCAGGTCTACTTGGGCGATACTACTAAAGTATCAGTTACTGCAGTAGGAGTTTTTAAACTTGTCGTTTTAGATTCTATTTTAGTTTTGAGACATTGTCTTTATGTACCCAACTTTAGAAAGAACTTGTTTTCGGTTTCTAAGCTGCTTTTGGAAGGATATAAGTTTTTTTTTTTTTCTGATTATTCTATTTTTATTAGAAAGAACAAGAAACTTATACGTTCTAGTGCATTGGTTGACAATTTGTTCTTAATTAAAATTAACTCCCCAGTAGTGCAAAACACAGAAATTAATGACACATCATCGAATCATAATAAGAGAAATGAGTCTTCCCCTTTGAATCATACTTATCTTTGGTACCTAAGACTAGGTCATATAAACCTTAGTAGGATTCAGAGGTTGGTCAATGACGGGTCCTTAGACTCATTGGATATTGACAGCTATCCCACCTGTGAATCTTGCTTGGATGGTAAAATGACCAAGAGGCATTTTAAGACAAAGAGGTATAGGGCCAAAGAGGTTTTATAGTTGGTTCACTCTGACTTGGGTGGACTTATGTCAATTCGGGCTAGAGGTGGTTATGAGTATTTCGTAACATTCATAGGTGACTACTCTAGATATGGATACATTTACCTGATGCACCACAAGTCTGAATGCTTTAGTAAGTTCAAAGAGTTTAAGGCAGAAGCGGAGAAGTATGTGGGTAAGATTATCAAGACCCTGCGATCTGATTACGGTGGTGAATACCACCTAGTGAATTTAGAACCTATTTGTCAGATGAGGGTATTCAGTCTCAGTTGTCTGTACTTGGCACACCCTAACACAACAGTGTAGCAAAGAGGAGGAACATGACTCTTATAGATATGGTTAGATTGATGATGAGTTATAGTGAGTCACCCAACTCATTTTTGGGTTATGCCTTATAGACAGCTTGTTATATCCTTAATCTCGTACCATCTATATTTGTGCCTACAACACCTCTAGAGTTATGGATTGGGCAAAATCCCAGTCTAAAACATCTCAGGATTTGGGGTTGTCCAGCATATGTGTTTGAGGCAGATGCGGGTAAGTTAGATGCGAGATCAAAGGTTATGCTGTTTGTAGGCTACCCCAAAGGAACGAGAGGTGGTCTATTTTATAGTCCTCAGGATCAGAAGGTGGTGGTCAGCACCAATGCCTGATTTCTAGAGGAGGATTATATTTTAGATCATAAGCCCAGCAGCAAAGTTATATTAGAGGAGCTTAGGGGTCAGTCGAGTATTCCAGATGCACAAGTACAGGATGACACACCATAAAGTACTGCACGCATTATCACAGATTATGACCTACACAGGCTGTGCCTCATCATAGTGGGAGTTGAAAGAAAATAGAACAAGCCTGGGCTAAATCAAAAACCTCTCTTTCGTGCAATGCATTCCAGAATCGGAAGCTTTCGACAAAGCTCAGGCTCAAATTCATTTTCCCATGAATGGATCTAGGCTTATACTTATTTAATTTATTAAATCGACATCTAGCGCACAAACATTGAACCTTTAATTAAAAACGGAAGGAGTAAAGGTTATACCTTTGTAGCAAAGTCCAACGCAATAAGAAAAACCAAATATTTGATTACGATTACCACCGAAATCCGAAAGATAACTCTAAGAAATCCCGAATATTGTGTGGGTAATAATCTAACGGGATGTGCTATCAAAGCCCACGAAAACCCACAAAGAAAATCCCTCGAAAATATTAAATCTGCCCAAAAGTTCAAACCTTTAACCCAAAAAAAAAAAAAAAAACTGCTGCCCACTAATTTTCTCGCCAATAAAATCGAACCCACTTCAACTTTGGTCATGATCTGGACAACCGGGATTGTGGATCACCAACCCAAGGGAGAGATCAACACATACCCAGCTGGATCAAGCACCCCGGAGTGATTAGAAGTAGCCGGCCGAACAACTTGAAAAACTACAGTGAAGATCCGGCCAAAAGATTAAAGAAAAAAAACTGGGCAGCAATTAAATAAAATCCATCAATGGGCTATCTAAAAGTTTGATCTTTGGACTTAATCTAAATCGAGAAGTGAGATTCCAAGTTTGTTTTTGAAAGAAACCCAAGAAAGGAAGGAGAGTCTCTCTCTAGAACTTTCTTACTCAAAGGAATACAAAGTTGTTTTGCAAGATTTTCTTAAGTTTCTTTGGCCTTTAGCTTTGTATTTATAGGGAGCTCTTAAGGAGACCTAGTGGGCTTTTGAGTTGGGCCTTTTAATTTGACTTTCATTGACTGCTTAGTCTTTCCTAGACTAATCAACTCCAATCAACCCATTCGAATTAATTTCTTAACCCACTTCGTTAATTTAATTTAATCGAACCCTTAGGATTAATTAATTCATATAGAATTAATTTCTTAATCCACTTTGTCAATTAAATATTAATTAAACCTTTAGAATTAATTAATTCACTTTGTCGATTAGTCAAATGCATAATTAGTCGTACCACTATCGGACTAACTATGGAACTACAGCTCAAAAATGACTTTACATCGCGCCACTATTTTTCTTCTATCTCCCCACATTAAAGATCTAGTGCTCGTCGATTTATCAATTTACTGACAAACTAATTTACAGACTTCTTGGTATCCGAGATTAGTAACACTCAACCTTCTTATTATACCTAACATAAAATCCACCGGTTGGGTTTAGTATAATAAACCTTACGAGCTTATCTCGGGAGCACCATCAACCCGGTGAACCGGTACGTGGATTCCTCTGACTAGCAACGACACGTAAGAAGTTAAACACCACATACCCAACCTATCGAGGTATAGGCCTCAATTGACCGCACTCTTTGGCAAATCAAAGCATAAGATATCCAACTCTCACGCCCGTCACAATCTCGGTATTGAGAGACTGAATACTAGGACCGAATTGACTACGCCGATCAGTATAAGTCAATTCTATCCAATCTGGTCGTGATCAATATGCCCTGGGCATATCCGTGTGATTTAATTAGTCTAGATAAACTAATTTCCAAACCACACGATAACCTATACCGATAGTATGTTCAGACTATCTCAGTAACGAGCATATTTTTTATATATCAATACTTTAACCAATAACAATATCTACTGTGTCTTTTCACACCCCGTTATCTAGTTGAATGATATAATGGAACAATTTAATACTGAAACAAAATGATATATCATCTGTGGATATTAGTTTTTGATACAAGCCATAGCTCTTCTATATTCAAAACTAACAATCTCCCACTAATACTCACAACTATGCTAAGAAGTACAAAAATTGTTCAACCCGCTATTACACTGCTGTCATAATGAAATCTACAGAACACCTTTAAGCTCACTCACATGGCTCCCTCAAGAATCTGACTCCCATGCCCTCCACATATCTCTCAAAGACCTTTGGGGTCAATCGCTTTGCCAAAGGATCTGCAAGGTTGTCATCTGATGCTATCTTGGCCACGGTTACATCTCCCCTCTTTACGATCTCTCTTATCAGGTGGACTTACGCTCTATGTGTTTACTCATTTTGTGGGCTCGTGGTTCCCTCGAGTTAGCAACTACACCATTGTTATCACAATAAACTGTGATAGACCTAGGCAACTCAGGAACTACATCTAAGTCCACTAGGAAGTTCCGGAGCCATACAACTTCTTTCGCTGCCTCTGATGCGGCAACGTACTCAGCCTCCATGGTGGAGTCCACCATGCATTTCTGCTTGACACTCCACCATACTATGGCTCCACCTCCTAGAGTAAACACAAACCCAAATGTAGACCTACTCTTGTGCATATCACCTTAAAAGTCCAAATCTGTGTAACCCATTGGTATAAGCTCCTGCACTCTATAAACTAGGACATAATCATTCGTCCTGCACAAGTACTTGAGAATACATTTTACTACCTCCAAGTGAGCCTTCCCAGGGTTACTCTGATATCTGCTAACCATGCCAATGGCAAAGCAAATATCAGGCCTCGTACATAACATAGCATACATGAGGCTACCCACTGCAGAAGCATAGGGTACCGCCTACATGGCATCTATCTCCTAAGCAGTCTTGAGACACTGCTCCTTAGACAAATGCACCTCATGCCTGAAAGGTAATAAACCATTCTTGGAGTTCTGCATGTTAAAACGGGCCAGAATCACGTCTATGTAGGATGCCTGAGAGAGAGTCAGAGAACGTCTCCTACTATCTTCAATAATCTTGATCCCAAGGATATGTCCAGCCTCTCCCAAATCCTTCATATCAAATTGCCTGGACAACCATGCCTTTACATCTGACAACACCTTCTTACTGTTGCCAATCAGAAGGATGTCATCTATGTAAAGTACGAGGAACACCACCGTATCACCATCACGCCTGCGATAAACACACTGCTCATCCGGACACTGACTGAATCTATAGGACTGGATAACCTCATCAAAATGGATGTTCTAAGATCTGGATGCTTGCTTAAGCCCATAAATGGGCCTCCTAAGCCTGCATACCTTGTGCTCTTAGCCCTGAACAATGAAACCCTCTGGTTGCTGCATAAAGATGGTCTCCTCAAGACTTCCATTAAGGAAAGCTGTCTTGACGTCCATCTGCCAAATCTCATAGTCCATATGAGCAGCTATGGTCAAGAGAATTTGGATCAACTTAAGCATAGCTACCGGGGAAAAGGTCTCCTCAAAATCGATACCCTTTTTCTAAGTATACCCCTTCGCCACAAGCCTAGCCTTGAAGGTCTCAACCCTCCCGTCAGATCCTCTCTTTCGCTTGTAGACCCATTTGCACCCAATAGGCCGAAACCCATCAGGAAGGTCTGCCAGCTCCCATACCTGATTTGAGTCCATAGAACCCATCTCAGCAATCATCGCTCTCTACCAAGAATCTGCATCTTTATCCTGGAGAACCTCATTATAGCTAACTGGGTCTGGTTCATGAGTGCCAGGGATAAAGTCCGAAAACTCACCCAAACCCATGTACCTCTCGGGCTGTCTAGCAACCCTCCCACTACGACAAGGTGCAGCCTATGTACGAGCATCATCTGTGATAGTGTGTGCAGTCTTTTGTTGTGTGTCTTTCTGTACTCATGCATCTGGAATAATGGACCGACTTCTAAGCTCTTCTAATACTACCTTGCTGCTTGACTTGTGATCTAAAATATAGTCCTCCTCAAGAAATCTGGCATTGGTGCTGATCACCACCTTCTGATCCTAAGGACTATAAAATAGATCACCTCTCGTTCCTTTGAGGTAGCCTATAAACAGCATAACCTTGGTTCTTGCCTCTAACTTGCATGCATCTGCCTCGAGCATATGTGCTGGACAACCCTAAATCCTGAGATGTCTCAGACTAGGCTTTCGCCCAGTCCACAACTCTACTGGGGTCGAAGGCACAAACTTAGATGGCACAAGGTTAAAGATAAAACATGATGTCTCTAAGGCATAACTCCAAAATGAGATAGGAAACTTACTGTAACTCATCATCGATCTAACCATATCCATAAGAGTCCTGTTCTTCCTCTCTGCTACACCATTTTGTTGGGGTGTGCCAGGTGTAGACAATTGGGATTGAATACCCTCCTCTGACAAATAGGACCTAAATTCACTAGAGAGGTATTTGTCACCATGATCAGATCGCAAGGCCTTGATATTCTTACCCAGATGATTCTACACCTTAGCCTTGAACTCTTTGAACTTGCCAAAGCATTCAGACTTGTGGCGCATCAGGTATATATCCATATCTAGAGTAATCAACCATGAATGTCATGAAATACTCATAACCACCTTTAGCCTGAGCTGATATAGGCCAACACAAGTCAGAATGAATAAACTCTAAAACCTCCTTGGCCCTATACCCCTTTGCCTTGAAAGGCCTCTTGGTCATCTTACCCTCCAAGCATGACTCATAGGTCGGATAGCTGTCAATCTCCAATGAGCCCAAAGGCCCATTATTGACCAACCTTTGAATCCTACTAAGGTTGATATGACATTGTCTCAGGTGCCAAAGATAAGTTTGATTCAAAGGGGAAGACTCTTTTCTCTTATTATGATTCGGTGATGAGTTACTAGTTTCAGTGTTGTGCACAACTGGGGAGTTTGTCTTGATTAGAAACAGATTGTCAACCAATGTACCGGAACATATAAGCCTCTGGTTCTTTTTAATAAAAACGGAGTTATAAAAAAAAAACACTTATAACCATCTAATAAAAGTCTCGAAACTGAAAGTAAATTCTTCTGAAAACTGGGTACATAAAGACAATCCTTCAAATTTAAAACAGAGTCTAAAAAATAAAGACATAAAACTCCCACTGCAACAACCAAAACTCTGGTAGTATCCCCAAGGTAGACCTGCAACTCTCCTTCTCTAAGCAGCTGGGTCAATTGGAACCCCTGCAAAGAATTACAAACGTGATCAGTGGCTCCTGAATCCATACACCAAGTATCCGAGGGAATCGCCACTAAACACGTCTCAGTAATTAGGGAAAATTTACACATACCTTGAGGCTTCTGGTAATCCTTCTTCCAATGTCCTGCTTTGCCACATCTGAAGCACTTGCCTTTCGGCTTATACTTCTTGGCAATGCCCACCTTGGGTCCATGATCAGCAGCTCTTGCTTTCTGGCCTCTTTTCCTCTTTTGCTTCCTGGCTTTGGGCCTAGCAGAGGAACCTGAGAGACCAACAGTAGCTAAGGCTTGCTTCTTCTCTGTGAAGAGGACCTCAACAGACACCAATGCAGTCATGAGCTCAGGAAGTGAATATGAGAGCTTGCACATATTGTAGCTCAATTGAAACTGCTCAAAACTAGGGGACAAACTCTGGAGGATGATATCGACCTGGGTCTCCCCATCAATGTCACCTCCCAATAACTCGATCTCATTGATGCAGCTCATCATGTCCAGCACGTGATCCCTCACTGAAGCGCCCTTAGCCATCTTAGCATTCATGAGTTTCCTCATAGCTGAATGCTTGGCTGCCCTACCCTGATGTCCAAACATCTCCCTGAGGTTGAGCATCATATCGTAGGCTGAGTTAAATAACTGATGCTGGTGCTGCAGTACACTCGACATAGAAGCCAAGATGTAGCACCGGGTCATCTCATCAGCCTTCTACCACCTCGTATATGGCTCTCACTGCTCAGGGATGGCATCATCGCTGGGCTTAGGGGGGCACTCCTCAATAAGCACGTACTTGTAACCCTTAGCGGTAAGGGCAATGTCCAGGTTACATTTCCAATCAATGTAATTAGGACCCGTAAGCTTGTTCTGATTCAGTATGACAGCTAGCGGGTTGAGCGACATATGAACAACTAAAAAATAAATAGTCACGTTTTAGTATTACTTTTTCAAAAATATTGAAATCCTCAAAAAATAATATAATCTTCTACCGATATCTCTCACACCGGGATTAACGCAGGTCACGATGGGTGAATGTCTACACCAACCCACATTTGTTCGAGAAGAACCGAAGTTCATTAATTTCACCATCTGACCAATGATCTTATGATCAATGAAATTAATAGTCGATAATTTTAGTCGTACACAAAGATAGCGTAACCTCGATGGGAGGGATACTAAAAATGGTACACTAAGTGTATGCCATTACGTGACTTCTAAGTTTGTTACTTAGGATACTAATGCGCCTCGGATGGCGAAGGTGTCGCAACTTTCTCTAATTAAACTCACTATAGTCATCCCTTTAGAAATTCATTCCGGTGATAACTGTGGTTGAAAACTTATCCGATAGGGAGGAATGTCTAAGCCAGCACGCAAGTTTAACCACATCACCAATGAACCCGTAATGGAGGCCATGGGGATATTTACCAACCCACTCCCACTTAGATTTTTAAGTTTGAGGATTTTTACGTTTTAACATGCAATATCTTAACTATGGATATTCCCACCCACAAAACCGTTGGAGTTTTAATATGCGAATAATCTACTTTAGTTAATTGCACTTTTCATTTTAAAATGGTTTGGTTTGGTTTTTGTTCATGCAAAATAAAATGAAAACACACGATCAATGAGAAGAAATAAATAAGGGAAATTAAAGAAATTAAATTTCCCGACTATTATGGCCTTCTCTATCGTTGATTCCTTGACGCTTCGGTGACACATCCCGTTATGTCGCTCCCACTCGTTATTTGGATTCCTCCAGATTCGCCCTGGTTTTCTTGGTTTTCTTCGTAATTAGGAATCACCCAAAATTACAAGAAACCAAAACCCGCGAATATAAGTTACCCAAAATAACGTTTTCGTCATAATATATAAATTCCTATATACAAAGGCGTTTTTCTAAGAATTTAAAGACGACATGGTTAGATCAAATCCTACTACAAGATTTTTCTAATCCTACATGGCTTCCAGCTCGTGGTTATTACTATTATAGACATTTCCATTCAAAAACAATACGAGCCCGGACATGTCCCGGGGTTTATGAATGAAAAATAAAATTCTACCATAATAGCCGGGAAACTAATAACCACCTGTTTAAACATTTTGACAAAAATAATAATGCCAAAATAAAACCGTGTAATAAATCGAACAAGCATAAAGCCAAAAACTCGCTCTGATACCGTTTTGAAGGAAAACAGAACAAGCTTGGGCTAAATCGAAAACCTCACTTTCGTGCAATGCATTCCAGAATTGGAAGCTTTTGACAAAGCTCAGGCTCAAATTCAATTTTCCATGAACGGATCTAGGCTTATACTTATTTAATTTATTAAATCAACATCTAACGCACAAAGATTGAACCTTTAATTAAAAGCAGAAGGATTGAAGGTTATACCTTTGTAGCAAAGTCCAACGCAATAAGAAAAACCAAATCTTTGATTGCGATTACCATCGAAATCCAAAAGATAACTCCAAGGAATCCCAAATATTGTGTGGGCATTAATCTAATGGGATGTGCTATCAAAGCCCATGAAAACCCACAAAGAAAATCCCTCGAAAAGATTAAATCTGCAAAAAAGTTCAAACCTTTAACCTAAAAAAAATTGCTGCCCACTAATTTTCTCGCCAATAAAATCGAACCCACTTCAACTCCGGTCACGATCTGGACAACCGGGATTGTGGATCACCAACCCAAGGGAGAGATCAACACAAACCCAGCTGTATCAAGCACCCCAGAGTGATTAGAAGCAGCTGGCCGAACAACTTGAAAAACTGCCGTGAAGATCCGGCCAAAGTATGGAAAAATCCGGCCAAAAGATTAAAGAAAAAAACTGGGCAGCAATTAAATAAAATCCATCAATGGGCTATCTAAAAGTTTGATCTTTGGACTTAATCTAAATCGAGAAGTGAGATTCCAAGTTTGTTTTTGAAAGAAACCAAAGAAAGGAAGGAGAGTCTCTCTCTTGAAGTTTCTCACTCAAAGGAAGACAAAGATGTCTTGCAAGATTTTCTTAAGTTTATTTGGCCTTAAGCTTTCTATTTATAGGGAGCTCTTAAGGAGACTTAGTGGGCTTTTGAGTTGGGCCTTTTAATTTGACTTTCTTTGACCGCTTAGTCTTTCCTAGACTAATCAACTCCAATCGACCCATTCGAATTAATTTCTTAACCCACTTCGTTAATTTAATTTAATCGAACCCTTAGGATTAATTAATTTATATAGAATTAATTTCTTAATCCACTTTGTCAATTAAATATTAATTAAACCCTTAGGATTAATTAATTTATTTTGTCGATTAGTCAAATGCATAATTAGTCGTACCACTATCGGACTAACTATGGAACTACCGCTCAAAAATGACTTTACATCGCGCCACTATTTTTCTTCTATCTCCCCACATTATAGATCTAGTGCTCATCGGTTTATTAATTTCCTGACAAACTAATTTAACGACTTCTTAGTATCCGAGATCAATACCACTCGACCTTCTTATTACACGTGACATAAAGTTCACTGGCCGGGTTTAGTATATAAACCTTACGAGTTCATCTCGGGAGCAGCATCAACCCGGTGAATCGGTACATGGATTCCTTCGACTAGCAACGGTACGTAAGAAGTTAAACACCGCATATCAAACCTATCGAGGTATAGGCCTCAATTGACCGCACTCTTTGACAAATCAAAACATACGATATCCAAATCTCACGCCCGTCCTAATCTCGGGATTGGGAGACTGAATACTAGGACCGAATTGACTAGCCAATCAGTATAAGTCAATTCCAAATTGGTCGTGCTCAATATGTCCCGGGCATATCTGTGTGATTTAATTAGTCTAGATAAACTAATTTCCAAACCACACGATAACCTATACCGATAGTATGTTCAGACTATCTCAGTTACGAGCATACTTTTTATTTATCAATACTTTAACCAATAACGGTATCTACTGTATCTTTCCACACCCCATTATCTAGTTTAATGATATAATGGAACAATTTAATACTGAAACAAATGATATGTCATCTGTGGATATTAGTTTTTGATACAAACCATAGCTTTTCTGTATTCTAAACTAACAGGAGGGTTGTCAGACAGCCCGAGAGGTACATGGGTTTGGGTGAGTCTTCAGACTTTATCCCTGGCGCTCATGAACCTGACCCAGGTAGCTATAATTAGGCTCTACAGGATATAGATGTAGATTCTTGGCAGAAGGCGATGATTGCTGAGATGGGTTCTATGGACTCAAATCAAGTATGGGATCTGGTAGACATTCCTGATGGGTTTCGACCTAGGGTGCAAATGTGTCTACAAGCGAAAGAAAGGATCTGATGGGAGGGTTGAAACCTTCAAGGCTAGGCTTGTGGAGAAGGGGTATACTCATAAAGAAGGTATCGATTATGAGAAGACCTTTTCCCCGATAGCTATGCTTAAGTCGATCTGGATTCTCTTGGCCATAGCTGCTTATTTAGATTATGAGATTTGACAGATGAACATCAAGACGGCCTTCCTTAATGGAAATCTTGAGGAGACTATCTTTATGCAGTAACCAGAGGGTTTCATTGTTCAGGGCCAAGAGCACAAGGTATGCAAGCTCAGTAGGTCTATCTATAGACTTAAGCAAGTATCCAGATCTTAGAACATCCATTTTGATGAGGTGATCAAGTCCTATAGATTCACTCAGTGTTCGGATTATCAGTGTGTATATTGCAGACGTAATGGTGATATGGTGGTGTTCCTCGTACTTTACATTGATGACATTCTTCTTATTGACAACAGTAAAAAGGTGTTGTCAAATGCAAAGGAATGATTGTCCCAGTAGTTTGATATGAAGGACTTGGGAGAGGTTGGACATATCCTTGGGATCAAGATTATTCCAGATCGTATGAGACGTTCTCTGACACTCTCCCAGGCTTCATACATAGACACGATTCTGGTCCGTTTTAACATGCAGAATTCCAAGAAGGGTTCACTACGTTTCAGGTATGGAGTGCATTTATCAAAGGAGCAGTGTCCTAAGACTGCCGAGGAGATAGATGCCATGAAGGCAGTATTCTATGCATCTGCAGTGGGTAGTCTCATGTATGCTATGTTATGTACTAGGCCGGATATTTGCTTTGCCGTTGGCATGGTTAGCAGATTTCAAAGTAACCCTGGAAAGGCTTATTGGGAGGCAGTCAAATGCATTCTCAAGTACTTGCGCAAGACGAGAGATCATGTCTTGATTTATCGAGCGCAGAAGCTAGTTCCATTGGGTTACATAGATTCGGACTTTCAAGGTGATATGGATAAAAGTAAGTCTACCTCTGGGTTTGTGTTTACTCTAGGAGGTGGAGCCATAGTATGGTGGAGTGTCAAGCAGAAATGCGTGGCAGACTCCACCATGGAGGCTGAGTATGTTGCCGCATCAAAGGCAGCGAAAGAAGCTGTATGGTCAGGAACTTCCTGCTGGACGTAGATGTGGTCCTTGAGTTTCTGAGGTCTATCATAGTCTACTGTGATAACAATTGTGCAGTTGCCAACTTAAGGGACCTACGAGGACACAAGGCGAGTAAACACATAGACGTAAGTACCACCTGAAACGAAAAATCGTAAAGAGGGGAGATGTGACCGTGGCTAAGATAGCATTAGGAGACAAACTTATAGATCCTTTCACAAAGGCATTGATCCCAAAGGTCTTTGAGAGCCATGTGGAGGGCATGGAAGTTGTTGGTGTATGTGCCCTTTTTAAGGGCTATATAGATATTTTTCGTTTTGATTGATGTTATAATCAGATGAGTTAATTTCATGATAGTAATATTCTTGTGCATATTTAATTTTATGAAATCGATCTGCCAAAGGAAACACTCCATGGACTTTTAGATCATAAGTGATTCTTTTGAGTAGTACTTGTACGAGGATCCTTAGACCAAAAATCACTACATGGTCTTAGGTGAATTGTAGTGTGCTTTGACATACGCCTAACGGGACCGTAACATGTTGCCAAGTACGGGTATGATTGGGTATACTATGAGTCACGTTAAGATATGTAGGTGAAGTGATGAGACTACAAATCTCTCTTAAGTGAGAGATGATATCTTGGCCACTTGATAGTGAACTGAAAAGTGCATGGCCATGCCCAAGGAATGATAAGCGTTATCATTTGCTTGATGAATTCAGTGTCACTAAGAGATCAAGTAAATGTTTAGCTATATAAGGATGATGGTTCCATGCCTTATGCTAAACGGGATATCACCATTTGACCCTCCATTCTGAATTGAGTAGTCATTATGTCTTGCTAGAGACCACTAATGACTTATGGATTAATCAATAAGATTGAGTTATCCATTGTCAATTTAGAATGGGCCTACAAGATCGTACATAAGAAAGTTTGACTATGCAGAATAAGTATTCTTGCCTAAAATGAGTATAATTGTTACACTTAAATAAAGAAAATTTAATTAAATGGTTTAATTAAATATTATTAAAAAGTTATGTGGTATTAATTAAGAGTTAATTAATTACCTGAGAACAATTGAGATGGGCTGATAAATCAAGGGAAGCATTTGAGGTTCTTGACCCATCAGCCTGATCCATGGGTCATGGATTGATCCATGGGCTTGGTGTATAACCCAAATCATTAAGGTATTATTTAATACTGATTTGGAATCAGTAAATATTATTTAATACTGATTTAGAATCAGTAAAATAATATTTGGTAATAATAGTGATTTGGAATATGATTAAATCAGTTAAGTAATACTTGATCGATTACAATACTGATTTTAAAAACTTCAACTCTACAAATATCCTAGGGATATTATTGTAGGATGATGATTTTCAATCAGAAAATCAGAACAAGAAAAAAATATACACAAAATCCCAAACTCTCTCCGTAGGCAAAAACGGCTAGCACCAGATCTGCGAAGAACTTCAGTGCTTGAAAATAGAGAGTCCTTCAAGGAAGGATTTTGGTGTGACAAACATAACAGGAGCAGAAGGTTTGGACCAACATCAATCTATGATCCAGACGCGGCTGCCAATTACGCCTCAAGGGTATGGCTTCCTTGCGTTGAACATAGGATTAAAACACTAAAATTGAAATTGGCATGAATCCGCTGCGTAAAAATTTTGAAAATCATACCTCCGATCCCAACAGGAGTTAGATTCTTAAGAGAGCCATGTGCGTAAGTTAAGAGTGTTTTGTAGTTTTCATTATGACAATGGTGTAATAAGTGGATTGAACAGTGATTTTTATACTTCAGAGCATAGCTTTGAGTATTAGTGGGAGATTTTTTGTTTTGAATGCTGAAAAGCTATTATTTGTATAAAAAACTAATACCCAATTGACATATCGTTTATGTTTCAGTATTACATTGTTCCTTTATACCATATATTTAGATAACAAGGTGTAGAAAAATACAGTAGATCTTGTTATTAGTTAAAGTAATGATATATAAACAGATGCTCGTAACTGAGATAGTTTGAACATACTATCGGTTTAGGTTATCGTGTGATTTGGAAATTAGTTCGTCTAGACTAATTAAATTATACAGATATGCCTGGAACATATTGAGCACGACCTGTTCGGGATTGAATTAACTTATACTGATCGACGTAGTTAATTCGAACCTAATATTCTAATATCTTAATCCCTAGACTAGAGTGGGCATGAGAGTTAGATATCGAATGCTTTGATTTGCCAAAGGGTGCGGTCAATTGAGACTTAGATCTCAATAAATTAGGTATGCGGTGTTTGACTTCTTTATGTGCCGTTGCTTGTCGAAGGAATCCACGTACTGGTTCGCCGGGTTGATGGTGTTCCCAAGATGAGCTCGTAAGGTTTATTATACTAAATCCAGCCGGTGGACTTTATGTCCGGTATAATAACAAAGTCGAGTGGTACTAATCTCGGATACCAAGAAGTCGATGAATTAATTGTCAGTAAATTTATGAATCGACGAGCACTAGATCTTTAATGTAGGGAGATAGAAGAATAATGAAGTGAGCACGAAGTAAATTCATTTTTGAGCGGTAGTTCCATAATTGGTCCGTTAGTGGTACGACTAATTAAGCATTGGATTAATCGACAAAGTGAATTAAATAATCTTAAAGGTTTAATTAATATTTAATTGATAAAGTGGGTTATACGAAATAATCATAAAGGTTTGATTAATATTTAATTAACGAAGTGCTTTAAAAAATTAATTCGAAAAGTTCGATTGGAATTGATTAGTCTAGGAAAGACTAAGAGAGTCAACGAGAGTCCAACACTAAGGCCCAACTCAAAAGCCCACTAGGTCTTATTTGGAACTCCATATAAATAGAAAGTTTAAGCCTAAAGAAAGTTAAGAAAATCTTGCAAGACGAGTCTTGCCTCTTAGAGTGAGAAAGTTCTAGAGAGAGAACTTCTTCTTATTGAAATTTTCTTTCAAAGTCGAACTAGAAAGCTCACTCACTCGAATTGGATTAAAACAAAGATCGGTTTTTTGTAGCAGCCCGGATCTCCACTTTCTCTCGCCGTGCTGAAATACCTCTCGCCGCCATGTTCTCGTAGCCGCGACTGTGTGGCGTCTTTTTCTGATTAGCGACTTGCCCCGCGCACTGATCTTTTGGCTCATTCATTTGGGTTCACCAAGATCTAGATCGGTGTTGGGGTGTCGTTTGGTGGGTGTCCCTTTTTCTGACGAGTGTGTGGGTTTCTGGCTAGATCGGCAGGCAATTCCGGGCAGCCTTTGTCCGATCAGTTTTGGGTGATTCTTAATCCTTTTCGAAGGATTTTCTTAGTAGCTTTTATTGGGCTTTGTGAGCACTTCTCGATAGTTTATCGCCCACATGATATTTGGGATTTCATTGAGGCATCCGAAGGATTTTTTGTGGTATTCGCATTTCAGGATATGGTATTGTTTATTTGTGAGGGACACCCTTCAAAGATATAATATTTAAGACTTCTGCTTTAATATTAAAGATTTAATTTTTGCTTGTTGTTTTGATAAATTTAATTAGTATAAGCCTAGATTTGTTCGGTGGAAAATGATTTTAAGCCTGAGTCAGATCGAAAGTCTCCGATTCTGGAATGCATAGCATTATAGTGAGATTTTTTGTTTAGCCCGAGCTAGATCTGTGTCCTTCAAGAGTGACATCACGTGGCTCTTCTTCTTCTTTTTTCAAAATCTTCTTCTTCCCCTTCTTCAGAAATCACTTCTTCTTCTTCTTCATCGCACTCCATTCAAAACCGCATTCAATCAAATTTTCATCCAAAAACATATTCAACGAAGATCAACAATTGTATTTTCCCACAAATAACACCAAATACAACGGAAAAATCACTTATTCTTCTTCAAATATCACTTCTTCATCTTCAAAAATACTCTTTTTCTTAAAAAATAACTTATTCTTCTTAAAAAATCACAACATTATAAAGTATGGACTGCATTTGATGGATTTATGAAATCTTATTTTCGTGATTTGATGTTGGGTAATGTATTAATGATGTTATATTCGTGTTTTCTTCTTCAAATAATGTTCTATTACTCTAAAATATGATATATAAATATTTTTCGTGAGGTATCGTTATTTTCATGTGAAATGTGTTGCTTTTGATTCCTCCCCGCTGTTTGACGTGGTAGAAGGTGCTATTGGACGTAGCAAGACGTGGTGAAAGGTGTTATGTGAAAACTTCAGCTTAAATTCACATGCGTGGATGTAGACATGGTGAGAGATGTTATAGGACGTAGTGGTAAAAGGTGTTATTTGAAAAATTCAGCATAAATTCACATGTCTGTACGTGGACGTGCTGGAAGGTGTTATAGGACGTAGCGGGACATTGCAGAAGGTGTTATGAGACGTGACAGAAGGTGTTATGTAAAAAATTCAACTTAAATTCACATGTCTGGATGTAGACGTGGTGAAATGTGTTATTGGACGTAGCGGGACGTGGTGGTATATTTTAAGATTATATGCCCGGGTTTCGGTCAAAATTTTACTTTCGATTTGTCACGCAACAATAAATCCTTAATTAAAGCGAAAGTTTAAGAATTACCTCTTGAAGCGTATACTCAAGTGATCACTTGTATGACTAAAGACCAGCTCATATGTTATGTGGGCAATAAACCAACGAACCAACAATCAGCAAAACACCACAGTAAATTTGTTGGAAAAAAACCTAGTCGGAACTCTTCGCCGCCGCCGCTGCCCGCCTAAGGGAAAATCGGACCGCCGCCTCTGAGGGAGAATTCTTCGTGAGTTCTCTCTCGAGGATTACTCGCTCTAAGTTTCATGAAAGCTTGAAATTGTGAATTGTATATTGTGTATTTTGTATTGCCAATCTCTTGTCTATTTATAGAGTTACAAGAGAGACCCCAAGTTGGTTTAGGATTATCCTTCATATTGGGTTTGTGTTTTACTCCAATCCCGTTCCTGAACTGATTCACATCCAACTGACACAAGGATTCACTGATCTTTAATCGAGTTCTTGGTCTGATTCACAAACAATTGACACAAGGATTAATTAATTTTTTAATTAATTAAATCTACCTTCGCAATTATCCAATACATAATTAATCGTACAACTAACAGATTAATTATGGCACTACCATCCTACACCAGAATTACTTCCGGAACAACTAAATTAATTATTTTTTAATCTCCCCACATCAAATATATAGTGCTTTTTAATTTATTAATTTACTGATAAATTAATTAATTAACTTCTTATAATCCGAGATTAGTACCACTCGACCTTTTTACTATACCGGACATAAGTCCACCGGCCGGGTTTAGTATAATAAACATAACGAGCTCATCTCGGGAGCACCATCAACCCGGATGCACCGGTATATGTTTTCTTTCGACAAGTAATAGCACGCTAAAAAATCAAACACGCGCACCCAATCTACCGAGACTATTAGCCTCAAGTGACCTCACTATTTGGCAGATTCAAGTATACTATGTCTAATCCTCATGCCTGCTCAAGTCTAGGGATTTAAAGATAGAATACTAAGATCGAATAGTCTATTAAATCAGTATAAGACAGTTCAATCCAAAATGGTCATGCTCAATATGCCCCGGGCATATCTATATGATTCAATTAGTTTGGACAAACAAATTTAAGAATCACATAATAATTTAAATTGTATATGCTTACTCGCTTTGTAGGCTCGTGTTTCCTTCGAGTTTGCTACTGCACTGTTGTTGTAACAGTACACCGTGATTGACTTCTGCAAACCAGGAATCATCTATAAGTCCACTAGGAAGTTCTTGAGCTACACTGCTTATTTCCCTGCCTCTGATGTTGCAACATACTCAGCCTCCATGGTAGAGTCTGCCACGAAATTTTGCTTGACACTTCGCCAAACTATGTCTCCACCTCCCAAATTAAACACATACCCGGAGATAGAAGGTATTATGTGAAAAATTCAGTTTAAATTCACATGCGTGGATATAGACGTGGTGGAAGGTGTTATAGGACGTAGCGGGACATGGCAGAAGGTGTTATGAGATGTGGCAGAAGTTGTTATGTGAAAAATTCAACTTAAATTTACATTTATGGATATAGACGTAGTGGAAGGTGTTATTGGACGTAGCGGGACCTGGCGGAAGATTGAAAGATTATCTGTTCGGGCCTGGTAAAAAAATTTTATTTTCGTGCATTGTATTCCAGAGTCAAAACTCTTGACCAGTCCTAAGCTCTAGCGCAATTACTATTATAACTCTTGCTCGAAATACCGTTACATAGGATCTTAGCTTTTACTTATTTGATTTGTCATGCAACAATAAATCCTTAATTAAAGCGAAAGTTTAAGAATTACCTCTTGAAGCATGTAGTTTAAGAATTACCTCTTGAAGCGTGTACTTCGGTGATCGCTTGTATGACTCAAGACCAGCTTGTATGTTGTGTGGGAATAAACCAACGAACCAATGATCAGCAAAACACCACAATAAACTTGCTGGAAAAAAAACCTCGCCTGAATTTTTTGCCGCCGCCGTCGTGAACAACCACCGCCACCTGCCTAAGGGAAAATTGGACCGCCGCCTTTGAGGGAGAATTTCGACTTAGAGAGAGAATTCTTCTTGACTTCTCTCTCTAGAATTTCTCTCTCTAAGTTTCTTGAAAGCTTGAAACTGTGAATTGTGTATTGTGTATTTCCAATCTCTTGTCTATTTGTAGAGTTACAAGAGAGACCCCAAGTTGGTTTAGGATTGGCCTTCCTAAGGGTTTGCGTTTTACTACAATCCCGTTCCTAGACTGATTCACGTCCAAACTTACACAAGGATTCACTTAATCGAGTTCCTGGTCTGATTTACAACCAATTGACACAAGGATTAATTAATTTCTTAATTAATTAAATCTACCTTTGTCAATTATCCAATACATAATTAATCGTACCACTAACGGATTAATTATGGCACTACCATCCTACACCAGAATTAGTTCCGGAATAACTAAATTAATTATTCTTTAATCTCTCCACATCAAAGATAGAGTGCTCGTTAATTTATTAATTTACTGATAAATGAATTAATTAACTTCTTATAATCCGAGATTAGTACCACTCGACTTTTTTCCTATACAGGACATAAATCCACCGACCGGGTTTAGTATAATAAATATAACAAACTCATCTTGAGAGCACCATCAACCCAGACGCACCGGTACATGGTTTCCTTTTGACAAGTAATAGCACACCAAGTAATCAAACACTCGCACCCAATCTACTAAGACTATTAGCCTCAAGTGACCTCACTCTTTGGCAGATTAAAGTACACTATATCTAATCCTCATGCCTGCTCAAATATAGGGATTTAGAGATAGAATACTAGGATCGAATAGTTTATTAAATCAGTATAAGACAGTTCAATCCAAAATGATAATGCTCACTATGCCCCGGGCATATCTATATGATTCAATTAGTTTAGACAAACCAATTTTAGAATCACATAATAAATTAAACTGACAGTGTGTTCAAAACTGTCTTAGATACGAACCTCATTTATATACTATGTCTTTTAACCATAGATGAGATCTGCTGTGTCACACCAAACACCTCATCATCTAATTACATAATATAAATGGACAACATATGTAAAACATAAAACAATTTAACTAAAATATTTAATCAATATATAAACTGGGAAATAGTTTTAATAAAGCAAAGATTTAGTATTCAGAACAACAATCTCCCACTAATACTTAAGATGCGCTTTTAGTATAAAACTACATTAAGCTATAGCTACTACAATCACTAGAAAAACAGTTAGGGCTCTGCTAAGTATCTAATCCCCATGCCCTCTAAGTGAGCTTCAAAAACTTTCGCAGTTAGTGTTTTTGTGAATGGATCTGCAAGGTTATCTTCTGATGCTATCTTTGCCACGACCACGTCTTCCCCCTTAACGATATCTCGTATCAGGTTATATATGCTTACTCACCTTGTGGGCTCATGGTTCCTTCGAGTTTACTACTGCACCATTGTTGTCACAGTACACTGTGATCGACTTTTGCAAACCAGGAATCATGTCTAAATCCACTAGAAAGTTCTTGAGCTACACTGCTTCTTTCGCTGCCTTTAATGCTGCAACGTACTCAGCCTCCATGGTAGAGTTTGCCACGCACTTTTTCTTGACACTTCGCCAAACTATGGTTCTACCTCTCAAAGTAAACACATACCGTGAAGTAAACTTACACTAGTCCCTGTCACCTTGGAAATCTGAATCTGTGTAACCATGGGGCACAAGCTCATGCACCTGATAGACCAAGACTTGGTCTCTTATTTTGCGCAAATACTTGAGAATGCATTTTACAGCCTCCCAATGAGCTTTTCTGGGGTTACTCTGATATCTACTTACCATGCCAACATCATAGCAAATATCAAGCCTCGTACACAACATTGCATACATGAGACTTCCTACTGCAGAAGCATAAAGAACTGTCTTCATGGCTTCTATCCCCTCAATAGTCTTCAGAGACTGCTCTTTATTTAGATGCACTCTGTGTCTGAAAGGTAGAAAACCCTTATTGGAGTTCTGCATGTTAAAAAGAGGCATAATTTTATCTATGTATGAAGCCTGAGAGAGCGTTAGCGAACATTTCCTATAATCTCGAATGATCTTGATCCCAAGAATATGTCTCACTTCTCATAATTCTTTCATATCAAACTGCTTGGACAACCATACCTTTACGTTTGACAACACTTTCTTATTATTGCCAATAAGTAGAAGTCATCTACGTAAAGCACAAGAAACACCATCGCGTTTCCATCACATCTGCGGTACACATATTTTTTTTCGGGCACTGAGTAAATCTGTAGGATTGGATTACCTCATCGAATTGGATGTTCCAAGATTTGGATGATTGTTTCAGTCCATAAATAGACCTCTCAAGCTTGTAAATCCCTCTGGTTGCTGTATGAAGATGGTTTCTTCAAGACTTCTGTTAAGGAAAGATGTCTTGACATCCATCTACCAAATATCATAATCTAAATGAGCAGCTATGGCCAAGAGAATCCGAATAGACTTATGTATGGCTACTGGGAAAAAGGTTTCCTCATAATCGATTCCCACTTTCTGAGTATACTTCTTCGCCACAAGCCTAGCTTTAAAGGTTTCAACCTTTCCATCAGGTCCTCTCTTGCATTTATAGAGCCACTTATATCCAATGGGTTTTAAACCATTAGGTAGGTCCACAAGCTCTCAGACTTGATTGTGGTCCATCGAACCCATCTCGGATATTATTGCTTTTCGCCAATATTCTTCATCTTTATCTCGGAGAGCCTCATTGTAGTTTACTATATCAGGTTCTAACACACCTGGGACAAAATTTGAGGCTTCTCCGATGCTAATGAACCTCTCGGGTTGTCTCACAACCCTTCCACTACAACGAGGCACCACCCATGTAGGCGTATCATTTGTGATATCTTGTGCAGTATTTTGTGGTGTATCTACTTGTGCTGGTGCATCAGGATTATCAGATTGTTTTCTAAGTTCGTCTAGTACGATCTTACTATTGGACTTGTGATCTAGAATATAGTATTCTTTTAAAAATCTGGCATTAGTAATAACTATCACCTTCTGATCTTTAGGACTATAGAACATACCACCTTTTGTTCCTCTAGGATATCCTACAAACAACATTACTTCGGTTCTTGCATATAATTTAGCCCCATCTGCCTTAAGCACATGTGCTGGACAACCCAAAATGCTGAGATGTCTTAAAATGGATTTGCGCCCGTTCCTCAACTCTGTAGGTATTGAAGGCACGGTTTTAGATGGTGCAAGATTTAGAATGTATGATGCATTTTCTAAGGCATATCCCCAAAACGAATTAGGCAATTCACTATAGCTCATCATTGACCTAACCATTTCCATGAGAGTCCTATTATTTCTTTTTGCTAACCTTTATTCAGACTTGTGGCACATTAAGTAAATGTATTCGTACATTGAGTAATCATCTGTGAAAGTCACAAAATACTCAAACCCGTCTCGTGCTTAGACCGATATTGGTCCACATAAGTCTGATTGAATCAACTCTAATACTTCTTTGGCTCTATAACCTTTTGACTTAAAAGGTCTCTTGGTCATTTTACCTTCCAAGCAGGATTCGCAGGTTGAGTAAATATTAATCTCTAATGAACTTAAAGGTCCATCATTGACTAATGTATGAATCCTACTAAGGTTTATATGACCTAGTCTAAGATGCCAAAGATAGGTTTGATTCGTATCAGAAGGTTCTTTTCTCTTATTTTGGTTAAATGATGCGCCATTTGTCTCTGTGTTTTGCGCAACAAGGGAGTTTGATTTTATCAAAAACAAATTATCTACTAATAAACCGGAACAAATAAGTTTATTATCATTTCTAACAACAACAGATCTATCAGAAAAAAAAACTTATAACCATCCACTAAAAGTTTAGAAATTGAAATCAAGTTCTTTCTAAAACTCGGTACATAAAGACAATTATTTAAATCTAGTTTATTATTTTTGAAAACAATACTGGCCACTCCCACTGTTTCTATTGACACTCTAGTAGTATCACCCAAGTAGACTTCAAGCTCGCCATCTCTAAGCTTCCAGGTTACCTGGAACCCCTGCAAAGAATTACAAATATGGTCAGTGGCGCCTGCATTCACACACCAAGTATCTGTGAGAATCGTCACTAAACACGTCTCAGTAATGAAGGCAGAAACTGTCGTACCTTTGAGCTTTGGACAATCTGATTTCCAATGTCCCGTCTTCTCACACTTGAAGTATTTGTCTTTAGGCTTCTTCTTCTTTGCGATGTCAGGCTTAGCCACATGATTATCAGCCTTTTTATTGGTTTCTTCTTCTTCTCATTCTTGCCTTTAGGCGCAGAAGAGGAACTCGAAGCCTTGACTATGACTAAA
Source organism: Knoxia roxburghii (assembly GCA_030378225.1). NCBI lineage: Eukaryota > Viridiplantae > Streptophyta > Magnoliopsida > Gentianales > Rubiaceae > Knoxia > Knoxia roxburghii. The sequence continues at coordinate 32,097,982 of CM059420.1, read as the reverse complement.
GCTTGCTTCTTCTTTTGGAAGATACCTTCAACCGACACCAATACAGTTAGGAGCTCGAGAAGAGTATAAACTCTTTGATTAGTTTACCTGAAAATGCTAAAAACTGTGAGGTAAACTCTGGAGAATGATATCAATCTTACTCTCAGGGTCAATCTCACCTCCTAACACCTTTATCTCATTGATGTTAATAATCATGTGAAGCATATGATCTCTCACTGAGGTGCCTTTAGCCATTTTGGTATTCATAATCTTTCTCATAGCTGCCTGCCTTGCTGTCCTGCCTCGATGACCAAACATCTCCCTCAGGTGAGCCATCATGTTAAAGACATATATCATAGGATGAAACTGATGCTGCAAAATATTTGACACAGAAGTTAGAATGTAACACCGTGTCATCTCATCATCCTTCCTCCACCTTTGATAGGCTTCCCTATCTTCTTGAGGTGTTTCATCAGTAGGTACATCTGGACATACTTCAGTGAGCACGAACTTATATTGCTCAGCTGTTAGGACAATGTCCAAATTTTGACTCCAATCGACATAATTTGGACTAATTAATTTATAGTCTTTCAATATTGTAGCAAACGGATTAAAAGCCATATCGAAAACTATAAATAAATCAGCAGACAATGTTTCAGTAAATAATGTATGAATTTTGAAAAATTCATGAATCAATCATTGACATCCCTCAAAACAATAATTAAATCCACCGACATCTCATTCACTGGGATTTGCTCAAGTCATGATAGTGTGAACGTTTATGCTAGTCCACATTCGTTTGAGAAGAACTAAGTTCATTAACTACACCATCTGACCAAACGATCTATTGATCAATGTAGCTAATAGTCAGTGCTTTCAGCAATACAAACAAGCAGCATAACCTCAATGGGAGGAATACTACAAATTGTACACTAAGTGTATGCCATTCCTTGACTTCTACATTTGTTACCCAGGATAGTGCGCCTCAGATGGAGAAGGTTTCGCATTTCTCCAATTTTAACTTACTCTAGTCATCTTACTTAGAAATTCAAACTAGTGATCTTATGGTTAAACTCATCCGATATGGAGGAAGGCTCTAATGCCAACGCATAAATCTACCCACATCACATATGAATTCATAATGGAGGCTATGGGAATATTAACCAACCCGATTTCTAAAATGATTTTTCCGGTTTTAACATGAAATTTACTAATCCTAAGTTATGTGCAACATAAAACCAACATGTTTTAATTATGCATAAAATAAAGCCCAAAATTAAAACATGTAAATAATTAAAACAATAAAACGGGAAATAAATGCGTAAAATAAATTTTCCGACTATTATGGTTTTAATTGCTTCCATCAGCTGCCTTGTTCTCATGTCCCATCACATCACTTGATGGATTGAGTCTGAAAAAAACTAGATCTCGAAATTACCTCGAAAGTGGGCCACTCGCGCAGCACGCATGGGGCGTGCCACGCACGCACAACCATTGTTGGGCCAGCGGGCTAGCGTGCTGTGTGACGCTGCACGAGTGCACACTGTGTGCAGTCTCGCTTGCAGCATTGCTGCTGTTACTGGCGATTTCTGCCGGCAAATCTTTTGCCGGCCCACTTGTCCCGTTTGGTTTCCGGGTCTTGCTCCCACTCATTATTTGGTCTTCTTGCAATTCGTCCTGGGTTTTCTTGGTTTTCTATGTAATCACAAAAAACCAAAACCCACGAAATCAAGTCGCCAACTACAATGTCTTCGATTACAAAAGATTTTCCTACTACAAGGCTTATAGGAAAATAAAATCGACAATTACATAGAGAAAATCCAACTACAGATTTAATCTAATCCTACACCGCTTCCAGCACGTGGTTTTACTATTACAAGCATTCATAAAAAAAACCCCGGACATGTCTCAGGGTTTAATTAAAACATACAAATGCAACCATAATATCTGGGATGTCTAAACCATATGAAAATCAAAACCATGTAACAAATCGAACAAGCACAAAGCTGAAACAATAGCTCTGATACAATTAAAAGATTGTCTGCCCGAGCTCGGTAAAAAATTTACTTTTGTGCATTGCATTCAAGAATTGAAACTCTTGAACAAGCCTAAGTACTAGCTCAATTACTATTCCAACCCTTGCTTGAAATACTGTTGCACAGAATCTTAGTTTCTACTTATTCGATTTGTCATGCAACAATAAATCTTTAATTAAAGCGAAAGTTTAAGAATTAACTCTTAAAGCGTGTACTTAGGTGATCGCTTGTATAACTCAAGACCAGCTCGTACGTTGTGTGGACAACAAACCAACGAACCAACGATCAGCAAAACACCATAATAAACTTCGTGGAAAAAAAACCTAGCCAGAATTTTTCGCCACCACCGCCGTCCGACACCACCGCCTGCCGCCGCAGTCGTGAACATGTCTAAGGGAAAATCAGACCGCCACCTCTGAGGGAGAATTTCGACTTCGAGGGAGAATTCTTCTTGAGTTCTCTCTCTAAATTTCTCAAAAGCTTAAAACTGTGAATTGTGTATTGTGTATTGCCAATCTCTTGTCTATTTGTAGAGTTACAAGAGAGACCCTAAGTTGGTTTAGGATTGGTCTTCCTATTGGGTTTGTGTTTCACTCCAATCCCGTTCTAGACTGATTCACATCTAACTGACACAAGGATTCACTTATCCTTAATCCAGTTCCTGGTCTGATTCACAACCAATTGACACAAGGATTAATTAATTACTTAATTAATTAAATCTACCTTTTGTCAATTACCCAATACATAATTAATCGTACAACTGAAGGATTAATTATGACACTACCATCATAAATTAATTATTCATTAATTTCCCCACATCAAAGATATATTGCTCGTTAATTTATTAATTTATTGATAAATTAATTCATTAACTTCTTATAATTTGAGATTAGTACCACTCGACCTTTTACTAAACTGGACAAAAGTCCACTGGTCGAGTTTAGTATAATAAACATAACGAACTCATCTCATGAGCACCATCACCCCGGACGCACTCGTACATGGTTTCCTTTCAAAAAGTAATAGCACACCAAGCAATCAAACATGCGCACCCAATCTACCGAGACTATTGGCCTCAAGTGACCTCACTCTTTGGCAGATTAAAGTATACTATGCCTAATCCTCATGTCTGCTCAAGTCTAGGGATTTAGAGATAGAATACTAGGATCAAATAGTCTATTAAATCAGTATAAGACAATTCAATCCAAAATGGTCATGCTAAATATGCTCCGGGCATATCTATATGATTCAATTAGTTTAGACAAACCAATTTCAGAATCACATAATAACTTAAACTGACAGTGTGTCCAAAACTGTCTCAGTTATGAACCTCATTTATACACTATGTCTTTTAACCAATGATGAGATCTGTTGTGTCACACCAGACACCTCATTATCTAATGTCATAATATAAATGGACAACATATGTAAAACATAAAAATAATTTAACTAAAATATTTAATCGATATATAAACTGGGAAATACTTTTACTACAAGCAAAGCTTTAGTATTCAAAACTAACAGGTGTTATGCAAAAATTTTAGCTTAAATTCACATGCGTGGATATAGACGTGGTGGAAGGTGTTATAGGACGTAGCGGGACGTGACAGAAGGTGTTGTCGATAGAAGGTGTTATGTGAAAAATTTAGCTTAAATTCACATGCCTGGATGTAGACGTGGTGGAAGGTGTTATAAGACATAGGGGGACGTGCCAGAAGCTGTTATGAGACGTGGTAGAAGGTATTGTCAAAAACGAATCATACGACTACAAAAATGATTTTTAACCAATTGAAAGCTAACATGTAATAATATTTCTTCTAGAATTGGCAAAAAAACTTTCAGAACGACGATTAAACCACAAAATCCAACAGAAACATCATTCGCGAAAAAAAACCCCGATTCTCATGATTGTTCTTCATTTTTGTACCTTTCTTAACGCTGATCTAAAACCAAAAAAACCATTTGAATGTTTTTAGAATCAATTCCTCAGCAGCGCAATAAGAATTTAACGGGTTGCTCACTTTAGTTTTTTGAAAAAAAACTGCAAAACTTGCGTTTTCTATGTATATATGCCGCAGGGGGAAAAGAAAGGAAAAAAAAAGAAAAATAGGTGTGTCTACTAATTAATACTATAAATAGAAATTTTACAGTTTGCATAAAAAAGTTACTAAATATAGTAGTAGGTACATGTAACACTAGGTACAGGATATAAATTGCGCATCATCAACCTACTTTACAAACACAAAACAACACCACAAGCACAAGTTCACCCAGCCAACATCGGCACTGGTTACTCTGGTTTATAAAAAAATTCCTATACATATTTGTGAACTAACTTTACCTATGTTATATATGCAATTAAGTGGTTTATGCCTACATTTTGTTAGAATTTGATGTGACGGATTTACTGTTGTATTACCGCTCAGAATTAACAATTTATAAACTAGATACCACTGATTAAGGTAGTATGCGGGTCGATCTACAGGGAACAGAGGGTAAAATTCTACTGCTAAGTTAGAAAAAAAAAGTAAAATAGAACAAGTCTCACAACAGTAAGATAAGTAACTAAAAGTGTAAGTGTAAATACTGAAGGAAACAAAATAAACAAGAAGAGCAGTGGATAAGAGTTAGGATTTCTACTCCCCTGTAAGAATAGAGACTCTGATTATAGCTTACAGATGACAAGAGAAATTCAGCTTCTCCACATCGAGAATCAAAATGTGCTGCAGAGCACAGTTCTGGCTCAACTTGAACAACACCTATGTCACATACTTCAAGATCTCTCTACCAATAGACCATGTAGTCCCTGGTTGCTCTTGTGTATGACATAGCACCAATCCAACCAGTATTCCTGACAAGAGGATTGGACCTCCTTAGTCACACATGAATCATACCAGGGCTTGAATGAACAAAGCACTTTGGTTGCTAAGGTATTGTCAATGAAGATCTCTCTACAAGCATCCAAACTTTGTTTATTCCTGGGTTTCACAAGATAAATGATTTCTAAGGTATTGTCAACTAAGACTTCCCTTAGAATTTTCTATCTTGTTAGACTGAAGAGCTCTTTAGAATTTGTAGTTACTAAGTTGCTGTCAATTAAGACACTCCTAATAGCACTTCTATTCTGCAAAGCTTTTTGGGCTTATCAGAGTATACATTTGTTGTGTTGTCAGTTAAGACTTCCCAAAAGCATTTATACTCATGTAAAGCATCGAGATTTATAGAGTGTATGGTCATTGTGGTACTATCAATCAAGATTTCTCTAGAAGCTTTTCCACTCTGCAAGTGTTCAGATAACACTGGACCTTTGGGTTCCACAATATAACCAATTGTGGTCTCCTGACAAGAATTCCAATCCTTTGTTATCACAGCCCATTAGATTGTATGATCACGATGTGATAAAGACTTCTTTGGCATCCTCACATCACTCCTTACTCAAACTGTGTTTAATCTCAGAACTTGTACTACATCACTCACTGTAAACAGAATTAGTGGATGCTCAAATACAATGGAGTACATAGTAGGTGCAGATAGCACCCATTTCTACTCATCGGCCGACAAAAAGGCTTAAGCGAGTAGTTTAGTACCGTTAAACATGCTTTAATGTACATTTTAAGTGAGACATTCACATCGTCTCTACCTCATTAGAGGAGTAAAAATCCCTGAAAGAACTTAGAACCTCATCGGTTCTAGATCAACCATCACATGTAAAGGAAAATGCGAATAAAGAAAAATAAAGAGTTTCGGATAAAACCACCCAAGTAATGAATTACAAGGGAAAAAACTCAGAACTCCACTACTACTCCTTACTCCCTACTGTTCTCTGTTGATGAGTTTGGAGCTAACTACTGCTATTTATAGAAGGAAATCTAGTGAACGAAATGTTGGATGGCTAATTTGGGAATTTTCAGATTGCTTGGAGGCTAAACGTTGACAACCAGCTATAAAAGCATCCCTACGTAGTTTAGAAATGGTTAAAGTAGTATGCTACATAGTTCCGAGCATACTTCTTCCATGTGATCGCTGTGTCGGTATAATTCTTGTCTCATCGGGCAGGAACCAGTAGATGTAATGTGTCTTTCTTGTCTCTGGTAGTCCTGCCATTAGCTGTCGCCGGTGTACTACTTGCTCTTCTGGAATCTTCTCTACCTGTGCTGGAGATGTTGGTCGGACGCTCAGTTGATGGTGGCTTTGTTGGATCGTGTTTAGGCATTTAATACAAAATTAAACCGCGGAATTCCTAAACACTAAGGATCGAGTCTTACCCTTGAAGCATAATCGGTTGCGCAGTCGCCTGGCTCCTCTGAGAAGATGGCGTTTCGTCGTTTTTCTATAACACTTCCTTGAAGCGTCCTCTACTCTCAGGCACCGGAGTTCTTCGATGCTAGTAGATTCCTGTTAAGAAGTTTTGATGTGAGAGAGCGAGAAAATTTTTCGAGAGAAAAAGGGGAAAAAAAATTTTCTTCAGAAAACAATTTTTTGTTGAAAAATCTTTTCAGTCAGTTTTCCCAGAGAATTCCTTTCCTTAAAAGGAAATTCTGATTACCCAAATCCCACAACCCCCGGGGCTATTTATTTTTTGATTAAAATATATATTATAAAATATAATATTTTTATTTTTTACTGCTTGGGTTTTACTTGACCCATGGATCAAACCATTTACCCATGGATTAGACTGATGGGTCAAGAACCTCAATTGCAACTAGGTTATTTGATTTATCAGTCTCTCTCAATTCTTCCTGAGTAATTAATTAACTATTAATTAATACCCCAAAACTTCTCAATAATATTTAGTTAAACTATTTAATTTAATATTATTTTTCTAAGTATAACAATTATACCTAGTACCGTCAAGAATCTTCGAACTCACTTACGTGCAATCCTGTAGGCCCATTCCAAATTGACAATGGATAAATTAATCTCATCGATTAATCCATAAATCATCAGTGGCCTCTAGCAAGACATGATGACTACTCAATTTAGAATGGATGGTCGAATGGTGATTCAACGCAACCTTTCTAAGCATACTATGCACGGTCATCTACATCGATATCCTGTTTAGCATAAGGCATGGAACCATCATCCTTATTAAGCTAAACAATTTTACTTGATCTCTCAGTGACACAGATTCTATTCGAGCAAATGATAACAATTATCATTTCTCGGGCATGGCCATGCACTTCTCAGTTCACTATCAAGTGGTCCAGATATCATCTTTCACTTAAGAGAGATTCGTAGTCCCATCACTTCACCTACATATCTTAGCGTGACTCATAGTGTACCCAATCATACCCATACTTGGCAACTTGTTACAGTCCCTTTAGGCGTATGTCAAAGTACACCATAATTCACCTAAGACCATGCAGTGATTTCTGGTTTAAGGATCTTCGTACGAGTATGCTCAAAAGAATCACTCATGATCTATTAGTCCATGGAGTGTTTCTTTTAGCGGATTGATTTGATGAAATTAGATATGCACAAGAATATAATTATCATGAAATTAACTCATCAGATTAAATAATGAATCAAACGACATATGTCTTATTTACATAAATAACCCTCAAAGTTTATTTACATAAATAGCCCTCATTAGGGCACATACACCAACAATCTCCCACTTGCCCGTTGAAGGGCTATGTCCTAAACTGTTTAAGACCAAGCTCTATTACATGTCTATCAAACTTTGACTGCGGTAGAGCTTTTGTGCGAGGATCTGCTACATTGTCGTCTGACCCTATTTTGCATACTTTAACATCTTCTCGATCGACGATCTCTCGAATGAGGTGATATCTCCTAAGTATATGTTTGGTCTTTTGGTGTGACCGAGGCTCCTTAGCTTGTGCAATGGCCCCGTTATTGTCATAGAAAAGTTCTATCGGATCTTGGATACTCGGTATCACTCCGATGTCTGACACAAACTTCCTCAACCAAACAACTTCCTTTGCAGAATCTGATGCAGCAATGTACTCAGATTCTGTTGTAGAGTCGGCTGTGGTATTTTGCTTCGAGCTTTTCCAACTTATCGCACCGCCATTCAGACTAAACACGTAGCTTGATTGTGACTTCATGTCATCTTGATCTGTTTGGAAAGCAGCATCAGCGTAACCTTGTACAATGAGCTGTTCTTGCCCTCCATACACAAGCATTAATCCTTTAGTTCTTCGTAAGTACTTTAAGATTGCTTTGACTGCAGTCCAATGATCCATCCTGGGATCTTGTTATATCTGCTAGTCATGCTAAGTGCATGTGCAACATCCGGATGGGTACATAACATGGCATACATAATAGATCCTATTGTGCAACATCCGGATGGGTACATAACATGGCATACATAATAGATCCTATTGCCAAAGCATATGGTACTCTACTCATTGTATCCCTCTCATCTCTTGTTAAAGGACCTTGGTTCTTCTTCAAGAGAAAGCCATGTCTAAATGGTACCTTACCATTTTTCGAGTTAGACATATTGAATCTTTTCAATATCTTGTCTATGTACCCTTCTTGATACCTAGTATTATTTCGGCTTCTCCTAAGTCTTTCATAGAAAATACAGTCCCCAACCATTGTTTGATGTCTTTCATCATGGGAATGCCATTTCCTATGAGTAGGATGTCATTCACATATAGGACAAGGAAAACTATCTTGCTCCCACTAACCTTCTTGTAAACACAAGGCTCATCTTCATTCTTGATGAATGTGTAACCTTTTACTTCCTCATCAAAATGAAGATTCCAACTTCGAGATGCTTGCTTTAGTCCATAGATGGATCTCTAAAACTTACATACTCGATTAGGATCAATGTATCCCTCGGGTTGTTTCATATAAATATCCTCGAGTAGGTTTCTATTCAGGAAAACCGTTTTAACATCTATCTGCCATACTTCATAGTCAAAATATGCTGCTATGGCAAGCATAGTCCAAATGGACTTGAGCATCACGACAGGGGATAAGGTTTCATCATAGTCAATACCATGAGTCTGTCTGAAACCTTTAGCCACTAGTCGTGCCTTGAAGATCCCGCCAGGTTTTAACTTGAAAATTCACTTGCAATCGACAACCTTTGCCTGTACAGGAGGATCAATCAAAGTCCAAACTTTATTGTCCCTCATGGATTGCATTTCAGATTCCATTGCTTGTAGCCATTTATCTGAATATAGACTTTCTAAAACCTATTTGTAGTTCATGGGCTCATTAGAGTCAACCAAGATCAAATCTTGCTCGTCAGTTACGAGAAATCCGTATCTCTCGGGTTCATGACGAGATCTACTAGACCTTCTAGGTTCTTGTGTTGTTGACTCAGGCTGCTCATCTTCATGAGTTTCCATGTCAACTTCCATCTGAGTTTCTGTAGATCGTTCTACATTCTCTTGTGGTTCTGGAACTTCTCCGAGTTCTATTCTACTCCCACTGTCTTTCTTGTACAAAAATTTTTTCTCTAAGAAAGTAGCTCCTCGAGCAACGAACACTTTTTCTCAGTTGGGTTGTAGAATTGATATCCTTTGGTTTCCTTAGGATATCCCACAAATAGGAATTTGTCATTTTTAGGTTCAAGCTTATCACTTTGTAAACGTTTTACATGAGCTTGACAACCCCAAACACGTAGATAGGACATATAGGGCTTCCGACCCATCCATATCTCATATGGAGTCTTATCTACTGCCTTAGATGGAATACGATTTAATAAGTAGGCAGCAAAAAGGAGAGCATAACCCCAAAAGGATGTAGGGAGAGTCGCTTGGCCCATCATTGATCGTACCATATATAATAAGGTCCGATTTCTCCTTTTGGATACACGATTCCATTGAGGTGTTCCCGGTGGAGTCAGCTGTGAAACAATTCCACATTGTTTTAGATAGCCATCGAACTCATTACTAAGGTATTCACCTCCCCGATCAGAGCGAATAGCCTTAATCCTTCTATCCAACTGATTCTCTACTTCATTTTTAAACTCTTTGAACTTTTCAAAAGTTTCACTTTTATACCTCATTAAGTAGACATACCCATATCTACTATAGTCATCAGTAAAAGTCACGAAGTATTCAAATCCACCTCTGGCTTGTGTGCTCATTGGTCCACATACATCCGTATGTATTAGATCCAATAGCCCACTTGTTCTTTCCCCTTTCTTGTTGAAAGGACTCTTTGTCATTTTGCCTTACAAGCATGGTTCACATGTATCATAAGATTCAAAATCAAATGACCCTAGCACTCCATCCTTGTGAAGTCTTTGAACTCACTTTTCATTTGCATGGCCTAATCGACAATGCCAAAGATATGTTGGACTTAAATCATTTTTAGTTGATTTAGCTTTCTTTTCTATGTTATAGACTGGTTTTTCTTGGGTCAAATCCAAGACATACAGACCGTTACACATATTTGAAACTTTGTATAAAATATCATTTCGATATGAAGATAACGAATTATTCTCTATAATAAATTGAAATCCTGTATTATCCAAACTCAAAACTGAAATAATATTTCTACTCAAAGCAGGTACATAATAACAATTTTCAAGCTCGATATTTAAACCAGAAGGTAAAGACAGAGTGTAATCTCCAACTTCAACAGCAGCAACTCTTGCCCCGTTGCCCACTCAGAGATCTACTTCACCTTTCTTTGTCATTCTTCTATTTCTAAGTCCCTGCACATTAGTACAAATGTGAGCCCCACAACCAGTATCTAATACCCATGAGGTGGACATAGAAAGATTAATTTCTATAACAAAGATACCTGAAGCTGAAGGATTGCTTTTGAGAAACTTCTTGCAGTCTCTCTTCCAATGACCCTTCTGTTTGCAGAAGAGACATGTATCATCCTTTTTGGATCTTGTCTTAGCAGATGGAGGAGCTTGTGGTTGGGGAGCAGTCTTACTGCGAGCTTTCTTGTTCTGCCCAACTTTGGCCTTGCCTTTAAACTTCCTCTTCCCTTTACCTTTTTCCACTACCAACATCGGTGTTGCCTTCCGAAGGGTCTGCTCAGTGTTCTGCAACATGCCATGGAGCTCAGGAATGCTCCTATCCATGTTGTGCATATTGTAGTTCACCACAAAATCATTGTATTCATCAGACAATGATGCCAAGATGATATCAATGGCCAATTCCCTAGGAAGAGGTGCATTCAATCGCTCTAGGGTATCAATGTACCATTTCATCTTGATCAAATGTGTGCTTACTGACGAACCCTTCACCATTTTGCACAAAATTAAAGCTTTTATTGTAACGAACCTTTCGTTACGGGCTTGTTCACGGAACATCTCCATCAGTGACTCGTAAATCTGGAGTGCTTCCGAATTCATGAACTGCTTTTGAAGCTCGCCCATCATCAACGTGAGCATCAAGCAAGTCACATCATCGGAGTCGCTTTTCAGCTTTTCCCAGGCTCGTTGAACAGTTGCTGAAGCATTTTGTGGTGGTTCAGGTAAAGCTGTCTCCAAGACTTGTAGCTTCCTTTCTTGCTTGAGAACTATTCTCAAGTTTCTTTCCCAATCTAAGAAGTTTGGTCCAACCAATTTATCTTTATCCAATATACTTCTTAGAGTGAAATTTGAGATAACATTTGTGCTAGATGATGCCATTTCTACAATGAATAAATGCAAAATATTAGAATGAGTTTTAAAATTAATTTTTCACAATAGCCAAAATTGAAATCCCTAACAATTTTGTGTTGGTGCTAGATTGTGTGGCAAGTATCGTAGGGATCGGTCTCTTCTGGTAGGCAACGTTCAAATTACATTCCATGTAATCTAACGCTTTCCAATTGCATACCATGCAACTTTTCGGTGATAGGATGAACATTCCAAATGTTTGACACCATCCTATCTTTGCAAAATTAATCCCTAGTCAACTTATCGGGTCAACCTAGGATTAATTTTCCCAAGTTAAACCATCCCTCAAGGCATCTCATCAATCGATACCCACACAGTTTTTCCATAACAAGTGGTAGTGATAAAGTTGATCATCTAATACCCAAACAGTTTTTCCACTCATTAATGGTAGTGATAAAGTTGGGCACCTATTATGTGACAACTCGCCGCACGAAGAAAACCTGAGGCCCTTGGGCTCTCCAAGTCCACAGACGTTCGACGCTCTGGCGGGCCCCCAAGTATGGAGGCAAAATCAACTCGGGTTTTTGGGATTTTAGTTTGATCGGCTGAACATGCATTTTCATTTATCATTCATTTGCATAAATAAAAGAATGAATTAAAGCGATAAACTGGGCTGTAATCTATTACGGGGCCTTTTAAAATCTTCATGTTTGGGCCTCCATTCGTGGACTCCACCATGGACTCCTCTTTGAACCTCCTTTTGGGCCTAACTATTACATGATGATTTTTATAGGCACGCAGGCCCAAATTCAAAATTGGCTCGCAGGCCCCAACTTTTAAAATGTTAAATTAAAAGCCCAATTCATGCTTTGAAACACATAAAATGCATATGCTCATACAAGCCCGTTTTTAATTTAAGCCAATTAATTTTAAGTATTGTGTAACTATTACAGAATTAAAATTGATTGTGTCATGATCAATTTTAATCAATCCTTTTTTGTTCATTTTACATTTATCCAAAATGATGCATGAACATGCTAGCATAATTATGATGCTTCACATAAAATTTAAACAATTTAAATTTAAGCATCATAAGTAAAATAAAATAAATAAATAACAATTCAAAATTTAAACAAATTAATTAATTAATTAATTATTTATCTTTTCTAATTATTTTAATCTAATTAAAATAATTATTTTAAAATTTATCTATATACAACATGGATTCTGGCAATCCAATGTAGTTCGACTCTCCTGTCGATCCGAATGAATCGTCCTTTCCACGGAGGTAAATCTTTGCCTCCGAGGAAAGAGGGTAGCAAGTTACAAATTCTGTCTCGGTAGGACACGTATTTCTATTACTATGAAATTCATAAATGAAGTAATTACTGGTGGGATTACCATTATCCTTTTTGGAGTGACGAATCTTGTATGTGTTCCTAAGAAAAGGAATTGGTCCATTTTTCGGGCCCTCAAAGGAGCGTGGAAACACATAAGAACTCTTGAGTGGAAATGGAAAAGAGATTAAGATAAATTTTCAAATTTAAAATATAAATTATTTTAATTATCCTAATCTAATTAAGATAATTTATTTCAAAATTTTAAATTTAAACTTATAGGATAAAATTCTAAATCAATCATATCTTTATCTAATATGATTATTTAATTAAAACCTTATTAAATAAAATTCAAAAAATTATAAAATTTTAATTTTCTGAAACTCTTGGGGTCATTTCGTAAATAACCAAAATTTCTGGGCCAGGGTTTTTAAGGAAATAATATTTCTGGGCTATTTTGCAAAAACAATTTTAGAGCTGATGGCATTTTTAGGGTTTGAGGCTGCGGCGGGGGCATTTTGGTAATTTCAGCCCCTAGGGCTTCAACCGCCTGCCGCCAGCCTCTGGTCTTCTTCTCCGACGGCCTCCGGTCTTCTTCCCCGATGATATTCCAAATTCCGACCACAATTTCTGGTCATGGAAACGTCGCGAGAACCACCGGGATTCCTTCGCTGGGTAAAACCGAGGCGTCTAACGCTCAATTCATCGGCGAAATTCTTGAAATGAAAACAAAAATTTCCTTCTCCGGTGAACCCCGGTTTTCTGACCGAAATGTAAGCCCAGAAATCCATCAAAATTGACCAAAACTTTTTGAAGCCAAACAAAACTAATCGGAACCATTTCGCGATTAGTTTCCGATCGAAACCAAAAACAAAGAAAACCCCTTTTCTTTCCCCGCATTTTTCCGATCAAAATCATCCCCAAAACCTTGTTTCAAAATCAGTTTTTCCGGCGAACCAAAACCTAGAACATTTAACGCGTTTTAAAACCGATTTCAAACCCCAATTGTGCGGAAACAATTTCCGGGATAATAAAGAACAAAACCCACTAAAAAATTTCGAACCCAAAACCACGAAATTTGGCATATCGGGTGCTCGTGATTTTCCGGCGAGAATTCGGCCAGTCGGAAAATTTTCTGGCCGGTCGACATCAACCCAGTCCGGCCTTTTTTTCAATTTCCATGAAAAATAATTTTTTTTTCTTCTTGTTTTCTAAAAACACACGAATTCCCAGAATTCATTAAAAATGAATTTAATTAACATTCTTTTAACCAAATTCAATTTTTAATTTTTAACACTAAAACCTTGCTCTGATACCACTGTTGAATTGTGTTTAGGCATTTAATTCAAAATTAAACTGTGGAGTTCCTAAACACTAAGGATCGAGTCTTACCCTTGAAGCATAATCGGTTGCGCAGTCGCCTGGCTCATTTGAGAAGATGGCGTTTCGTCGTTTTTCTATAACACTTCCTTGAAGCGTCCTCTACTCTCAGGCACCGGAGTTCTTCGATGCTAGTAGATTCCTGTTAAGAAGTTTTGATGAGAGAGAGGGAGAAAATTTTTCGAGAGAAAAAGGGGAAAAAAAATTTTCTTCAGAAAACAATTTTCTGTTGAAAAATCTCTTCAGTCAGTTTTCCCAGAGAATTCCTTTTCTTAAAAGGAAATTCTGATTACCAAATCCCACAACTCCCGGGGCTGTTTATTTTTTTATTAAAATATATATATTATAAAATATAATATTTTTATTTTTTACTGCTTGGGTTTTACTTGACCCGTGGATCAAACCATTTACCCATGGATCAGACTGATGGGTCAAGAACCTCAATTGTAACTAGGTCCTTTGATTTATCAGTCTCTCTCAATTCTTCCTGAGTAATTAATTAACTATTAATTAATACCCCAAAACTTCTCAATAATATTTAATTAAACTATTTAATTTAGTATTATTTTTCTAAGTATAACAATTATACCTAGTACCGTCAAGAATCTTCGAACTCACTTACGTGCAATCCTGTAGGTCCATTCCAAATTGACAATGGATAAATTAATCTCATAGATTAATCCATAAATCATCAGTGGCCTCTAGCAAGACATGATGACTACTCAATTTAGAATGGATGGTCGAATGGTGATTCAACACAACCTTTCTAAGCATATTATGCACGGTCCTCTATATCGATATCCTGTTTAGCATAAGACATGGAGCCATCATCCTTATTAAGCTAAACAATTTTACTTGATCTCTCAGTGACACTGATTCTATTCGAGCAAATGATAACAATTATCATTTCTCTGGCATGGCCATGCACTTCTCAGTTCACTATCAAGTGGTCCGGATATCATCTCTCACTTAAGAGAGATTTGTAGTCCCATCACTTCACCTACATATCTTAGCGTGACTCATAGTGTACCCAATCATACCCATACTTGGCAACTTGTTACAGTCCCGTTAGGCGTATGTCAAAGTACACCATAATTCACCTAAGACCATGCAGTGATTTCTGGTCTAAGGATTCTCGTACGAGTATGCTCAAAAGAATCACTCATGATCTATTAGTCCATGGAGTGTTTCTTTTAGCGGATTGATTTCATGAAATTAGATATGCACAAGAATATAATTATCATGAAATTAACTCATCAGATTAAATAATCAATCAAACGACATATGTCTTATTTACATAAATAACCCTCAAAGTTTATTTACATAAATAGCCCTCATTAGGGCACATACACCAACAGGTTTCTGTTGCTCATCACTTGGAAGTGTTCTGTCTCGGTCACCCTGCACTGAAGGGTTAGAATTGGCTTCACAAGACGCTGTAGTTTCCTATCGTCATCTTATTCACGTTCCTCCGATGTTGGCGTTTGGTGATAGTCATATAGAGACTTTCATGGGACATTGTAGTCTGGGGATCATGATATTTTCTTTTAAGCTTCTGCTGCTTCACTTTAGTGCTTCGTTCACTTTGTCGGGGTTACGTCCAGTAAATGATGTTGTGAGCTGGACGTCTTAAGTTCACGGTCACATGACGCTGGATTCCACAAGGCTTGTTGAACTTCACGCTCAAGTGAAGTTGTCGTCTGCTGGTCGTGTCATGTCTTCTAGCTTGAAGATCCTTGCTTCTGCTCCAAATGCTAAGTCCGAAGTGTAGTTTTCCATAGTCTCATTCTACACATATTTGACCTGCAAATAGCACAAGTAGAGCCGTAACTAGTATTTTTTCCATACAAATAGATTATAACTCTGTCCATAGGTAGCTCGAAACTAGGCTAAAAAGCAAGTAAAAATATGTATAAAATGCATCGCATCAGCACCCATTTGAGACTTTGTTTGTCCTCAAGCAAGCTAACTATGAAATCAAAGATGAATAAGTCCCCTTTTTAGAAAACAGGATCATGCTCTAACGTTCTCCATTTAAGCCATACATTCAAAATGAGCCTAAGTAATGCATACAAGGTCTAAATTTAGCTCCAACAACTAGGATTAAAACACGAATTTCTTACCAAAGCTAATATAACCTATTGACTTGCCACCCTCACACTTAAAATGTTCCACTCATTTTTGCTCAATGTTTTTGGGCAATATATAGATATGAAATTGAAGCACTCAAGTCAATTATATGCACAATTTCAACCATAGGCTTGGCTAGACATCACTTCTCCACCAACTTATCATGCCTACAATAGGTAAAACAAAAGGGCTTGTTTTAGAGGGAATATAAAAGGGGTGAGAACAAATTGGGCTAAAAAGGTGAAAAAATCAAAAAGGAAAAACCTAATCGGTCAGTAACAATCCTTGCTCAAACTTATCATTTTAGCCTTCCTAAGTGTGTTATTGTGCATGCCTATTACTATGGTAAGGGTACAAGGCTTAGAGGTCATTCACTTCCTTACTCTTTATTCTCCTAACTTGGGTGTTTTAGTAAGGGTATAAAGCTTAGAGATCCTTTACTTCCTTACTACTCACCACTCATACTACTAGCGAGGGTACAAGGCTTAGATATCCTTCACTTCCCTACTTATTCGTATTGGGGACATTGGTCTCTGAATTATTTTTTTGAGGCAGCACTTATAAAGGACAACATCTGGTTATATTAGCATATTTGACCAAGAATTGCACTTCACAATAGGAAATTAGAATGGAGAGATTGAAAAGGAAGGTTTTGAAGGGGTGTTTATGTAAAGGAGGTCAAAGAAAAAGGTTAGGCTCAAAGGGTTAATCCTAGGTGTTTATATGTAAAAGAAAAGAAAAATATGGATTCTAGAGTCTTTTATCATTTTAACTAATTATGGACGCATAAATGGTTTTGTCATTTATAATCTAACCAAATTCTAGATCCATTAATGCATATAAAACTAATCACTCAACAAAGAAATATGAGTCAAAGGGTGACTCTTAGGCTCAAAAATTTCTCACAAAAAATTTGGTGTTTAGTGACTAAATCTAAAGGCAATAACCAAGGTTAAATCCAAGTGTTTTCTATCCTAATCAGTAAAGGCTAAGCTTTTAGTCTCATACATTACTAAAGGTTTCTAAAAGTAGGTTTAAAGAGGTTTTAAGAAAATATATTTTTAATTTAGAAAAATTCTAGAGCAAGATAATTTTTAAAGAAAAATGTATTTTGAATTTAAGGACTTAACCACAATCAAATTCCACTATCAAGCAACATGAAGAAAATAATATCAGAGCTATACCTACTTCCCCTCCCACACTTGAATTATGCATAACTAGAAGTTTTAAGTGTTGTGTGTGATAGAAGTGGCATGTTGAAAGCAAAACATAGTTCCCTGCCTGACTCAACTGACTCAATACAGATAAGGGAAGTGAATCATGAACGAAGGATGAAGTAAAGTTTAAAGAGTGAAAGGAATCTTCTCTATTGCAGGTGTTCTTTGCTACTTCCTTCGTGGTTATTCCTCTACAATGTTTAAGGCCTCCTCAGTCTTCTTTCTTCACTTTATCGATCCTGAGACAGAATTAACTTCCATTAACTGTGACTTGACACTGACTCAAAATAAAAAATTAAAAGAAAAATTAGATATCTGGGTAGCCTCCCAGTAGCGCTATGGATTTATAGTCTCCGGCCCGACTATTCCAATGAGTTTACTCATTTGGAGGGAACGACTGAATCAATTCCAGTCTTTTGCTCTCTGGTCCCATGTAACGTTTCTTCCATTTTCAATCTCTTGTACTTCTCCCTCTCTGATGGGTGTCAAACCAACAAATATAAAAGACCTACTCTAAAGGGTTTTAGCAGCACAGCAGTGAGTAGGATCGTCTCCTCAGGGACTATGTATTAGAACTAACCTCTTTTCTACTATCTAGTCAAGAAGCGGGGGTTTGTGAGAATTGATTAACTAATTAAAGTAACCAGCATAAATAAAAATAAAGAAAATAATAAAATTCCTAACGTAGTACTTAGATAAGAATTCCTCATAAACTCTTTAATTTCATAGTGCTTTACAAACCAACAGTTAAAGATATTTGGATGCAAATATGCAAATCAAATCAACATGTCATCGTCTCACCAATTAGTAGGCTCAATTCAAATCCATTGAATCCACCGACCTTATTAGTCACTTCATCACATTAATTAATTCAACCTATTTATTGCTACAAACCATTGCCTTATTAGTGTTCTAGGCCTTAAAAGGTACCACCTTTTTAACCTCTTCAACTCTAATTGGCAAATTCGTAAGCCTTTACGGATTATCCTAATTGAGATTATATTATATCAAACTTAAAAGCTCTAGGCAAATTATTTGACTGTAATATAACCAAATAGCATAAATCACAATAAATATCCAAAAATATTTAACACATAATCATACTATGAAATTAAATAATTCATGAGTTCATCAAATCCAAGTACTATCTAACCTAATTAAAATACATAATTGAAATTAAAAGAGGAAAATAAAGAAAACTTAGCCAAGCCTAAGCCAACAAAGTGGCCGCCGCTTCCTGGGTCAACAAAACTCAAAAAACTCCTCACTAACCTACGTCTACTATATATACTAACTCCAGGCGGCCCACTTATTCTAACCAACTAATTTTATATTATTAATTCCTATTTAGTTTTGGAAAATAATAACATTAATAACAAATTCATTAACTAACTTTGGGTCTAAACATTAAGCCCAATCGAATATTTATCTCCATTCACAATTAATTCTTCCCGCAAGCCCAATTTGATATTTCTTCATTCTGCTCAAACTCTCGACTTCCTCCAAAAATATGGCCAAATTGCGTATCTAGCTCTACCGAAATCCATCTTCTCCTGCATTCAAAATACAACCATTAAACCATAGAATTCATCTAATTGCCCTTCAATTTGAACAAAAACCAATCATTAATTCCAGGCTTATCACTCTCCCTCATCTTCCTTGCTTTCTTTTTCTTTAAACTTGCCAAAACTGCAACTGCAGTTGCTTCGGTGAGGGCTGAATGTGTCTGCAGTTGATTCTGCTTCGTCAGTACTCTTAAAATTGCATTTATTGTATCTTGCATCTCATTTGTTCTTTTCTCCATTTCCTCGTTCTTCTTCACGCAACTAGCAATTGATTCATCTTGATCTTTGCCCAATGATATTGGGTGTTTTGCAGAATTTTGAGGATTTTTGTACTCTTCCTTGATAAGTTTAAATTTCTCTTCCAAAACTTCTTGTTCCATTTCTCTTGCCAATTCATCCAACTGTAATTTGTTTCCTGAGCCAAACTCTATTTCTGATTCTTTGTCGTCCTCATATAAACAGTACTCTTGATCATTTTCATTTAGTTCCCACTCCATATTACCCTTGCATTCTTCTTCATCTTCGTCATCAGTCATAGCAGCTATCAGTACATCACCATAAGGGCTTTCATCAACTAATTTAACTATAAAAGCATATTCTTAGCCATAAACGTTGAAAGTGATGTATCTATTTCTAATTTCGAGCATAGCATCCCCTGTTTCTAAGAATGGTCTTCCAAGAATGATGGGAGTTTCCTTGTCTTCTTCAATATCCATGATGACAAAGCTAGCAGGAATAACTATCTCATTCACTTGAACCAAGACATTTTCAACAATGCCCCTAGGCATCACCCTTGATCCATCAGTCATTTGTAGCATTAGATTCACTGGCCTCAAATTTTTAATAATTCCACACACCTCTGCCACAGACATCGGCATCAGATGATCTCCTGCTACCAGATAGCATAAGGCTTTTTGAAACTCCTTGTTACCTATTTTACAAGGAATTGTGCACATTCCAGGATCTTCAATTTATCCGGGAACTCAGCAATAAAAATCCTTTCTTTTTGCTCCGATGTTGGAAAAATAGTCTCCAAATAAATCTTTTGTTTTCTTTCAATTAAATCATCAAATTTCTCTCGATATTTTAAATTCCTAGTGGCTGTATCCTCTGTTAATCCCAGGAACTCTTTGAAGTTATTTTCTTCTCGATCCTCAAGTTGTTCCTCTTTCTTGTTAACTTCCTTTGATCATTCTTGGTCAGAGCTTTCCTTATTACTTTGCAGTAATTCTCCAGTGTTTTCTGGTTACACCATCATACATGTTCTTACTTCATTATTTTCCTTCAAGGTGCTAACCTGTCTGAGCGAATTTTGTAGACTTTCAATGTTCCATACTAAGATTTCAATAGTATTTTCAATCTCATTGATATCTTTCCTTAGACTTTCGATGCTGTTCGAGTTAGCCCAGATACAGGTCAGCATCATAGCTACCTTTTCCTCCAGAGAAATTCCTCCATTCTGGTGCTGTTGTGCAAGTTAATGGCTTTGCGGTTTGTTGTTGAAGTTTTCTTCCTGTGTTCTTTTGTGTGCTATTTCAACCCCTCTGTCAATATATTTGATTTTCTTGAGCTGAAAAGTGTACTCATCATTGAAATGAGGTCCTTCACAGATTCCACAAATTTTACTGGGGTGGCTCCTTAGCTTCAACTCTCTTTGGGCGACAGTTATTTTAGCTTATTCTACTGAAAGTCTATCCAAATTGGTAACTCCTGCTCCAGTGATTTTTCCTCCTGCCTCAGCTCTTCCAATGATCCGCATGGCATCCGCATTAGCCATATTATTGACTAATTCCCTGACTTCGGTTATTGCCTTATAGAATAACTTATTCCCCGCACTTGCACTGGAAAGGGCCTTATTTTTATGATTTAGCCCCTTAAAGAATATTTGCATATCCTCACCATTCTCAAAGTCTCTAACTGGGTACTTCCTCAAGAGCTCTTGGAACCTCTCCCAAGCTTCACTAAATACTTCATCCTCACATTGTTTGAACTGTAGGATACAATTCTTCAATCTCACCAGTTTTGAGGGAGGGTAGAACTTTGTCAAAAAAAAATTTCTGAGAATTTCAAAGTTAGGAATAGTATCAGTAGGCAAAGAATTGAACTAGGTTAAAGCGTTACCTCTCAAAGAGAATGGGAAAAGAGTCATTCTTAGCTGGTCAGTGGTCAATCCCTGAGGATTGTTGGTTTTACACAAGGTGACGAATGCCTTTAGATGGGTATTTGCATCCTCATGGTTATGTTCTTCGAAGTTTGGTCCATTCTGAATTAAGCTTACCAGAGATGGATGGATCTGGTAACTTGGTGCCTCCGGGATCAAGAATTCATTTTCTTCAACAAATTTAGGTTGAAGAAGTTACCAAACTTCTTCTCTTGCACTTGCTCCATTTCCAGAGCCGTAATCTTTACTGCCCTTAAAATGCATTTCCCCAAGCTCCAATAAAGTTTTCCTAGCACTTACTCTAGTTGTCTATCTTTCAAACTTCCTAACTTTACTTTTCAACAAAATCCTGGAAAACGTTCCCCGACAACAGCGCCAAAATTCTGTTGTGATGGATTAACTATCGTATTACCGCTCAGAATTGACAATTTATAAATCGAATACCATTGATCAAGGTAGTATACGGGTCAATCCACAGGGAACGGGGGGTAACATTCTACTGCAAAGTTAGAAAAGACAGTAAAGTAGAACGTCTCACAGCAATAAGGTAAGTAACTAAAAGTGTCAGTGTAAATACTGAAGGAAGAAAATAAAATAAACAAGAAGGGCAGTGGATAAGAGTTAGGATTTCTACTCCCATGTAAGAATAGAGACACTGATTATAGCTTGCAGATGACAAGAAAAATTCCGCTTCTCCACAGCAAGAATCAAAATATGCTACAGAGCACAGTTCTGGCTCAACTTGAACAACACTCGTGTCACGTACTTCACGATCTCTCTACCAATAGACCATGTAGTCCTCGGCTGCTCTTGTGTATAGCCTAGCATTAATCCAACTAGTATTCCTGACAATAGGATTGGACCTCTTTATTCACACATGAATCATACCAGGGCTTGAATGAACAAAACACTTGGTTGCTAAGGTATTGTCAATGAAGATCTCCCTACAAGCATCACAACTTTGTTTATTCCTAGGTTTCACAAGATAAATGATTTCTAAGATATTTTCAACCAAGACTTCCCTTAGAATTTTATATCTTGTTAGACTCAAGAGCTCTTCAGAATCTATAGTTGCTAAGTTGCTGTCAATTAAGACACTCCTAACAGAACTTCTATTATGCAAACTCTTTGGGCTTATCAGAGTATATATTTGCTGTGGTATTGTCATTTAAGACTTCCCAAAAGCATTCTACTCATGTAAAACACCAATATTTATAGAGTGTATGGTCGCTGTGGTACTATCAATCAAGATTTCCCTAGAAGCGTTTCCACTCTGCAAGTCTCTGGACAACACAAGACGTTTGGGTTCTATAGTATGACCAATTAAGGTCTCCTGACAAGAATTCCAATCCTTTGTTATCATAGCCGCTTAGATTGTATGATAATGATGTGATAAAGACTTCTGTGGCATCTTCACATCAGTTCTTACTCAAACTATTTTTCATTCATTGAATCTATACTACATCACTCACTGTAAATAGAATTTGTGAAAACTAAAAATACAATGATGTACACAGCAGTTGCAGATTGCATCAATTTCTACTCATCGGGTAGAAGAGAGGTTTAAGCGAGTAGTTCAGTACCATCAAACCTGCTTTAACGTACATTTGTAAGTGAGACTTTCACCTCGTCTCTACCTTGTTAGAGGACTAAAAATCTCTGCAAGAACTTAAAACCTCATCGGTTCTAGATCAACACTCATATATAAAAGAAAACAGGAATAAAGAGAAATAAATGGCTTCGGATTAAACAAACCAAGCAATGAATTACATGAGAAAAAATTTGGAACTCCACTACTACTCGTTACTCCCACCTGTTCTCCGTTGTTGAGTTCGGAGCTAACTACTACTATTTATAGAAGAAAATCTAGTGAAGGAAATGTTGGATGGCTAATTTGGGAATTTCTGGATTGCTTGGAGGCTAAACGCTGACAACCAGCCATAAAAGCATCCTTGCGCAGTTCAGAAACGGTTAAAATAGCCTACTACACAGTTTCAGGCGTACTTCTTCCACGTGATCGCTGTGTCGGTGTACTTCATGTCTGCTTGGGTAGGAACCACTAGCAGTATTGTGCCATTCTTGTCTCCGGTGGTCCTGCCTTGAACTGTCGCTTGCGTACTACTTGTTCTTCTAGAATCTTCCATCTGCCTGTGCCGAAGATGTTGGTCGGACGCTCAGTTGATGGTGACTTCAGCTGATCATCACTTGGAAGTGTTCTGTCTTGGTCACCCTATACTGAAAGGTTAGACTTGGCTTCATAAGATGCTACAGTTTCCTGTCGTCATCTTCTTCACGTTCCTACGATATTGGCGTTTGGTGATCGTCATATAGAGACTTTCATGGGACGTTGTCATCTTGGGATTGTGATATTCTCTTTTAAGCTTCTGCTACTTCACTTTAGTGCTTCTTTCACTTTGTCGGGGTTACGTCAAGTGAACGATGTCGTGAGCTGGACTTCTTCAGTTCACGGTCACCTGATACTGGATTCCACAAGACTTGGTGAACTTCACGCTCAAGTGAAACTGTCGTCTACTGGCCATGTCATGTTTTCTAGCTTTAGAATCCTTTGTTATGCTCAAAATGCTAAGTTCGAAGTGTAGTTTTCCATAGACTCATTCTACACATATTTGACCTGTAAATAGTACAAGTAGAGCTGTAACTAGTATTTTTACCATACAAACAGATTATAACTTTGTCCATAGGTAGCTCAAAACTAGGTTAAAAAACAAGTAAAAATATGTATAAAATGCATTGCATCAGAATTCTTGTTTCTAAATGTGTTTAAAAGATGATTTACGGTGTAAAATGTGTGAATTGTAGGTGGAGAATGAAGAGGTTGAGTTGGAGAAGAACCAAATACTTTGCAAGAAGATTGGAGCAATGATGTAACCCTAAGTTACATCAATTTTAATAGCATTTTTCCTAGAAGTTCATTACATTTGGATAGAGTTTTGACCATTCTTGTGTACTTTTCAAGCTTATAAAGTGCTTTGTTGGAAATACAGGGTAAGGTTCGATTATGTCACTTTTCCACCACAAATGAGGTCATAAAGTGCTGAAATGATGCAATTGGGCAAAAGGGTCATTGCTGGAAGTAAATTGGGTATTTCAGATGAACCTTCATGCTGAAAAGACTGTTGTATCCCTGCTGTTTAAATTGATTGTAACCCTAGGATGCTGTAGTAGTATAAATTGTTAGAGACAAATCCTGTTGGTAATTTCTTACTTCGTTCTATTCTATTTTGGAGCCGACTACTCTGCTAGCGAGGGTTTTAGTTTGGATATGGCGATTCAGCTGAGAACCATGCAGTTCTAACCAGTTCATGGCAGTTTAATCCCGGATCTGGCAATCCTAGGTGGAATCAGTGCATTTTCACTTGTTGGAGCTGTTTTGTAGTTCCTTTTCTTCAGCGTGGTGAGACACTTCTACAACCACGGGGTGATAAACCGTCGAAGAACAGGTGAACCGGCTGAATCTTGTATTTTTTATGCTCCTATTATGTAGTGCATCTGAATTCCTTTAAGTTAGTATGTATTGGTGTAATGGTTTTTGGGTTAATCTGGGCTTGGCCGACTTTTGGCGATTTGGCTATTATATTGAATCTTGAGTAAACTTATTTTCTTGTTGGCGGTTACCTCTTTTTGGAATTGAATCTTAAGTAAGTTTATTATCTTGTTGGCAGTTTCCTTGTGTAATATGAAAATTGGATCTTGTCAACCGCTTAAGCCTAAGGTCTGAAAAGAAATAGTGAAACCAATGTATGCTAAGTACTAGAAGACAGTGAAGGCCATTAAACCACCGCTCAAACATCCTTCAATTTATTTTCTAAATTTTATTTGTTTCATTTTAAGCAAACAAATCTATTTCAATCTCCGCACCTTGCATGTTTTTATTCTAGTTTGATACACAAGTGTTCAATAGTTTCCTGTGGATTCGATACCCTTCTCTACTGCACAATAGGATTTGTGGTCCTTAAGTGTGCTAAAAGAAGGTTTTTATTAGTGTTGTTTTTGAGCACATCACTTTTTGGCGTCATTTTCGGGGAGCACGGTAGCCCTTGTGTATTAACCTTTGTGATTGATGTTGCCAGAACAGGGTGTTTATTGTGTAAACAAGGTCAAAGAAAGTGACAATAGTATCATCAGGTAAGGCCAGTGGAATTGAGACATACGCAGAAACTTCTAAGTCTAAAGAAGTTGTAACGGAATAAGTGGTTACTGAGGAAATAGCAGAAATAGTTACTAAGGAAATGGCAGAAGAGCCCATACCGACTTTTGGGTCCTTTTTCGAACCTACATTTCGTAAGGCTAACAGGGTAGCCGAGGCTGGTAATGTTGAATATGTGGTGCCCCACCACTTATTAACTTGGTGCTAAATAGGTTGAACTTCCATGGAAAGGATCATAGAGATGCAAATAATCATTTGAAAGCATTTTTGGATATCTGCAACACTACTAAAATAGCAAATCTCACTCAATATCAGATGAGAAGGTTGTTGTTCCCTTTCTCATTAAGGGATGGTGCTAGTAGTTGGCTTAACTCTCTACCAGCGGCTTCGATCAGGACATTTGAGGATTTTATGAAAAAGTTCTTTGCAAAGTACTACCCCCTCATAAAATTGACATAATGATAAGTGAGATTCAAGGATTCAGGCAAAAAGAGGATGAATCTTTTGCAGCAGCATGGAAAAGGTTTCAAAATTTGGTTAGGAAATGTCTAAGTCATGGTTTCGAGGGAGTCAGAGAACTGTTATGCTTTTATAGAGGACTAACTTTGGCAGTAAGTAGTTTGGTAGATGCTAGTACTGGTGGAAGCTTGAACAACAAGACGATGGAGGAGGTCAGAGACCTATATGACATTATGGCACAGACTTATTCAAATTGGTCTAGTGAGAGATATCCAGCACAACCTTTGATAAAGACTGGTTCTTCAGGAGAAAACATTCAAATTACAGAACTGCGAGCTATGATTGAGAAATTGCAGGCTAAGGTGGAGCAACCAAATGTTGCAGCTGAAGTGGTTACTCAAGATTTAATTGATACAGTGATTAAAGTAGCTGGAGTCGCTGTGAGTTTTTATGGAATCTGCCAAGGGCAGCATAGAAATATTGACTGTCCTCGCCGTCTAGCAAATCTGAGTTATACAAATGGCCAACATGGTATGGGAATTTCACCAGGATATAGACCAAATGCAGGAGGAGGTGCTTACTATTAGATTTGAATACTAAAGCTATGCTTGTATTATACTATTTCCCAGTTAATATATCGATTAAATATTTTAGTTTATATGTTGCGCATATATTGTCCATTTATATTATGTAATTAGATGATGAGGTGTCTGGTGTGACACAGTAGATCTCATCATTGGTTAAAAGACATAATATATAAAAGAGGTTCGTAACTGAGACAAATTTGGACACACTGTCAGTTTAGGTTATTATGTGATTCAGAAAATTGGTTTGTCTAAGCCAATTGAATCATATAGATATGCTCGGGGCATATTGAACTTGTCCATTTAGGATGAATTGTCTTATACTGATTTAATAAAAAATTCGTTCCTTGTATTTTATCTCTGAATCCCTAGACTTGATCGGGCATGAGGATTAGACATAGTGTACTTTGATCTGCCAGTGGGTGAGGTCATTTGTGGCCAATAGTCTCGGTAGTTTGGGTGTGCGTGTTTAGTTGCTTGTGAAAGATTATCTGCCCGGGCCTAGCCAGAAACTCACTTTCGTGCTGTGCATTTCAGAATCGGAATCTCTGGCCAGGCCTAGACGCTAGCACAATTGCTATTCCAACCTTTTTGAAATAACATTGCACAGGATCTGGGTTTGCACTTACTCGATTTATCACGCATCAAAAATTTTTAATTAAAAGCGGAATCTTTAGAAAAATACCTTTGAAGTGTACACTCAGGTGATTCTCTTATATGCCTCAAGATTTTTCTTGTATGTTGTGTGGGCAGCAATCTAACCAGCAATTTGATCACCTAATCACCATAATCCACCTGCCAGAAATTTCCAGCACCGCTGCACCTGGCACGTACAATTAACGCACCGTCCAGAGAGAGAGAAAGCCTATACTAGCCGCCAAAATTGGACAAAATCTCAGCTGCTTCAAAGCTTGGAAAATTCAAACTTTAAGAGAGAGTTTTTCTCTCTCTAGAATTTTCTCTCTCTAAGTTTTCTTGTCATGAAAACTTGTGAATTGTATATCTTGAATAGCTAATCCTTGTCTATATGTAGAGTTATAAGAGAGACCCCAAGTTGATTTAGAATTGGTCTTCCTAATGGGTTTAGGTAATTAATTAGTTTCCAAATCCAATTAGGTAACTAATCTGATAGGATAAACTAAATCCTACTAGATTTCCTAATCTCTAGGATTTCATAATTCTAATTGAAACTTAAGATTTAAGTAATTAATTAAATAATTCCACTTTGTTAATTACTTAATTAACCCTTAAGAATAATTAATCAATTAATTAATTCTACCTATTCAATTAACCCATTACAAAATTAATCGTACCACTAACGGATTAATTTTGGCACTACTATCCTACACCAGAATTGCTTCCGGAACAACTTAATTAATTTATATTCATAATCTCCCCACATCAAAGATATAGTGCTTGATAAATTAATTAATTAACCTCTTTAATTCTGAGACTAGTACCACTCGACCTTTTTACTATACCGGACATAAGTCCACCAGCTGGGTTTAGTATAATAAACATAACGAGCTCATCTCGGGAGCACCATCACCCCGGACGCACCGGTACATGGTTTCCTTTCGACAAGCAGCAGCACACCAAGCAACTAAACACACGAACCCAACCTACCAAGACTATTGGCCAGAATTGACCTCACCCTTTGGCAGATCAAAGTACACTATGTCTAATCCTTATGCCCGCTCGAGTCTAGGGATTAAGAGATAGAATACCAAGAATGATTTGTCTATTAAATCAGTACAACACAAATCATTCCTATTGGTCAAATTCAATACGCCCCGGGCATATCTATATGATTCAATCAGTTTAGACAAACCAATTATCCGAATCACATAATAACCTAAACCTACAGTTTGTCCAAAACTGTCTCGGTTACGAACCTCCTTTATATATTATGTCTTTTAACCAATGATGAGATCTACTGTGTCACACAAGACACCTCATCATCTAACTACATAATATAAATGGAAAAATAATGCACAACTAAATTTAACCAAAACATTAATCGATATATTAACTGGAAAAATGTACAATACAAGCATAGCTTATGTATTCACCTCCAACAGCTTGGTGTGTTGTTGCTTGTCGAAAGGAAACCATGTACCGGTGCGTCTGGGGTGATGGTGCTCCTGAGATGAGCTCATTATGTTTATTATACTAAACCCGGCCGGTGGACTTATGTCCGGTATAGTAAAAAGGTCGAGTGATACTAGTGTCAGAATTGAAGAAGTTAATTAATTAATTTATCAGTAAATTAATAAATTAACGAGCACTAAATCTTTGATGTGGGGAGATTAAAGAATAATTAATTTAGTTGTTCCGGAAGCAATTCTGGTGTAGGATGGTAGTGCCATAGTTAATCCGTTAGTGGTACGATTAATTATGTATTGGGTTATTGACAAAGGTATATTTAATTAATTAAATAATTAATTAATCCTTGTGTCAGTTGGTTGTGAATCAGACCAGGAACTAGATTGGGGATAAGTGAATCCATGTATCAGTTGGATGTGAATCAGTCCAGGAACTGGATTGAAGGAAAATAGAAATCCAGTAGGAAGACCAAACCTAAACCAACTTGGGGTTTCTCTTGTAACTCTATATATAGACAAGGGATTACAATTCAAGATACACAATTCATAAGTTTTCAAGACAAGAAAACTAGAGAGAGAAAACTAGAGCGAGAAATCAAATTTTCTTCTCTCAAAAATGTTTTTTATTCCCTTCGTGTGGCTACCCAGTTCTCGAAGTGTAGCACCGGCATTTTGGATTTATTCCTGGTCAGCTGGTGGCACGTGGGATCAAAAGGGATGGTCCGTGGATAGGGGCGGCGGCGCGTGAGCTATACGCACAGGCGAGGCAGTTGCTGAATTCTTTCAGCGATTCAATTGTGTTGGATTATTGATCGTTGGTTTGTTAGTTCGTTGCCCACACAACATTCGAGCCTGTCTTGATTCATACAAGCGATCACCTGAGTATACGCTTCAAAAGGTATTTCTAAACTTCCACTTTAATTAGAAATTATTTGTTGCGTGATAAATCGAAGAAGCGCAAACCAAGATCCTGCGCAATGTTATTTCAAGCAAGGGTTGGAATAGCGATTGTGCTAGAGTCTAGGCCTGGTCAAGAATTTCGATTCTGAAATGCATAGCACAAAAGTGAATTTTTGACCGGGGTTGGGCAGATAATCTTTCACTTACAATAGGGGAAACTATAGGGGTAATGCACAGAACAGTGGTTACAGGCCAGCTTCACAACAATGGGATGACAGAGGAGGAGAAAACGTAAAATCGAAAGCATGAAACATGATTTTGAGGGAACTAAGCAAGATGTTGAGAAAATGAAGAATATCATGAAGGATATGCAAATTCAGCTGGTGGTATTCCTTAAGGGTCAGTCAAACAGAGAGAAAGGTAATTTGCCAAGCAACACTGAATCTAACCCAGCGAACACTGAGCACTGTTTGGCAGTGACTTTGTGAAGTGGCAAAGTACTAACTAAAGATGAAAAAGGGAAGGGTGTCTTGAAAGAAATAGCATTGCCAAAGAACCTGACAGAGGAAGGAGTAATACCTCCTGACGAATTGGAGAAGCCAGATGGAAAAGGGGCAATAAGCAATACAAAGGTGGAGTCATTCCCGAAATTGCCTTTTCCAACTAGACAGCCCCTTAAGGAGGATGGTAAAAAACATAGACAGTGGTTTGTTGAACTGATGAATGAGGCTAATATGCATGTGTCTCTGGCAGATTTGATAGTACATACTTCTAAGTATCACAGGTACTTGAGAAAGTTGTTAGCAAAGAAAAGTAAATTCACTTTGGAAAATATGAAAAAATCAGTGAGTCTGGATAATCTTCAACTGGTGGAGATCCCGGTGAAAGTGAAAGATCGGGAATGTGTACCATCCCTTATAAGGTAAGAATTAGGAGTTTTGAACATGCATAGTGCGAGCCTGGAGCAGGAGTAAATCTAATGCTGAAGAAGACAACTGAATCTCGTGGAATACTGATCGCCTTGAAGCCTACTAAAATCACTTTATTGATGGATGCTCGTTCCAAGGTCAAATCAGAAGGGATAATTGAGAATGTGATGGTAAAAATTAATCAGGTTGTTATCCCTGCAGATTTTGTGGTGATTGATGTGGAGGAAGATTCAGAGGTTCCTATAATTCTCTGAAGGCCATTTTTAGCCACGAGAATGCTACTTTTAAGATCAAGGATAAAATGATCACGTTTGCCGTATGTGGATGAAAGTATGTTTATAAAATAGAAGAATCTAAGAAGAGCCAGTATGAGGATGTAATGAGGGTTGAAAGGAATATTTAGAATCAGAAGTCAGTACCAGAGAATGAAAAGGCGGGCAAAACAAAACAAGGCATTCAAGAGGAGAGTAAGAAACAACTGATTGAGGAAAGTACAAGTAACAATGAGAGGACAGATTTGGATTTAGAATAGAAAAGGAAGGATAGGAAAAAGGAGAAAAGAAAGGAAAATAGGAAAAGCATCAGGGAGGCAGCTAGCAGTTGGTGAAAATTGGGCAATTTGGCCCAGGAATCTACATAACTGTTTTCAAATGGCAGAGAAGATAAAAAAAAAAAAAAAAAAAAAAGCCTTCTGAGGAAGTGAGGGATACCTAAGACCTGTACCCTTAGTAAATAGTAAGATCCAAAGTTAGTAACTAAATATAAACTGGAATCAAATTAAGTACTAAGGATTTTAGCTCCAGGATTCCAACCTTGACTTTCCTCTAACCGGAACCATCACCTGTGCCCAAAGACCTATGGATTAATGCCTCGTGTCCAGGATTAGTGTGGGGGTGTGATTTTGTCTCAAGCCTATGGCTGTATCAATTCAGCACAAGAATGAGAGTAACCTTAAATGCATACATAACCTGAAAAGAGGGGAACCCTTTTGGGCTAACCTATGAGAATATTGGAATTAGTAAATGCTTCAACCAATGGGTTCATCTATAGCTGAATTCTCATGTACTGATTGAACTATGGTATGGATGTATGCTGCTTGCTCTGTTTTAACTGGGATGTTTAGGAATTTAAAAGTACTAGATTTAGAATTACGATTAGCTAAGATAAATTTCCTTTGGTTTTTAATGACTTGGCTTGAGGACAAGCAAGAATTTATTGTGGGGAGTGATGTAACCCTAAGCTACATCAATTTTTATAGCATTTTCCTTAGAAGTTCATTACTTTTGGATAGAGTTTTGACCACTCTTGTGTACTTTTCAAGCTGATAATGTACTTTGTTGGAAATGCAGGGTAAGGTTCGGTTGTGTCAATTTTTCACCACAAATGAGGTCATAAAGTGCTGAAATGATGCAATTGGGAAAAAGGGTCATTGCTGGAAGTAAATTGGGCATTTCAGATGAACCTTCTGTTGGATCTTAGGCATGCATAAATTCCTAAATTATGCTACGAAATAGCCTAAATTATATGGAATCGGGTCTTACCCTCGACGCGTAATCGGTTGCGCTCGTCGCCTGGATCCCTTGGGAAGATTGCGTTCACCACCAAACAATTCACACGAATTGCCTCTACGTTCTTGCACTGGAGTCTCTCAGAACCGGTGCTAGCCAAAAAATGCATGTCAAAGAGAAAACGTTTTTCTCTGGAAGAATGTCTTGGAGTAACTCCTTGAAAAGTGAGAGAGAGTTTTTTTTTTTTTTTAATTTTTCTCAAAACGTGTTTTAAAATCCAATCAGTTAAAAAACTCACAACTCCCAGATACTTCTCTGATTTTTCTCTAAAAAGTTGAGAAGTATCTGTTAATAATTAATAATAATTAATTATTTACTGAGTTGGGTTTAACCAACACCATGGATCAACCCATTGATCCATGGATCAGGCTGATGGGTCAAGAACTTTAATTCACAATTAGGTCCCTTGATTTGTCAGCCCAATTCAATTCTTCCTAGGTAATTAATTAACTCTTATTTAATACCATAATACTCTTCAATAATATTTAATTAAACTATTTAATTAAATATTATCAATTTATGTATAACTCTTATACTTAAAACAGGTAATTTAATTAATTATGAATCATCGAACTCACTTATGTGCGATCCTGTAGGCCCATTCCAAATTGACAATGAATAAATCAATCTCATTAATTAATCCATAAATCATTAGTGGTCTCTAGCAAGACATAATGACTACACAATTCAGAACGGAGGGTCGAATGGTGATTCAACACAACCTCCCGAGTATACTTCGTAATGTCCTCTACACTGATATCCAGTTTAACATAAGGTATGGAACCAATCATCCTTATATAGCTAAACGTTTTACTTGATCTGTTAGTGACACTGAACTTAATCAAACAAATGATAACACTTATCATTTCTTGGGCACGGCTATGCACTTCTCAGTTTACTATCAAGCGACCAAGATATCATCTCTCATTTAAGAGAGACTTGTAGTCCCATCACTTCACCTACATACCTTAGCTTGACTCATAGTGTACCCAATCATACCCTTACTTGGCAACCTGTTACGGTCCCGTTAGGCATATGTCAAAGCACACTCTAATTCACCTAAGACTATGCAGTGATTTCTGGTCTAAGGATCCTCGTACGAATACTACTCAAAAGAATCACTCCTGATATAACAGTCCATGGAGTGTTTCTTTTGGCGGATCGATTTCATGAATTCAATATGCACAAGAATATAATTTCATGAAATTACTCATCAGATAAATAATCAATCAAACGACAAATGTCTTATTTACATAAATAACCCTCAAAGTTTATTTACATAAATAGCCCTTAAAAGGGCATATACACCAACAATCTCCCACTTGCCCGTTGAAGGGCTATGTCCTAAACTGTTTAAGACCAAGCTCTATTACATGTCTATCAAACTTTGACTGCTGTAGAGCTTTTGTGAGAGGATCTGCTACATTGTCGTCTGACCCTATTTTGCACACTTCCACATCTCCTCGATCAATGATCTCTCGGATAAGGTGAAACCTTCTGAGTATATGTTTGGTTTTCTGGTGTGATCGAGGCTCCTTAGCTTGTGCAATGGCCCCGTTATTGTCACAGAAAAGTTCTATCGGATCTTGGATACTTGGTATCACTCCGATGTCTGACACGAACTTTCTCAACCAAACAGCTTCCTTTGCAGCATCTGATGCAGCAATGTACTCAGACTCTGTTGTAGAATCGACTGTTGTATCTTGCTTTTAGCTTTTCCAACTTATTGCACCGCCATTCAGACTAAACACGTAGCCTAATTGTGACTTCATGTCATCTTGATCTGTTTGGAAAGCAGCATCAGTGTAACCTTGTACAATGAGCTGTTCTTGTCCTCCATACACTAGCATTAATCCTTTAGTTCTTCGTAAGTACTTTAGGATTGCTTTGACTGCAGTCAAATGATCCATTCCAGGATCTTGTTGGTATCTGCTAGTCATGCTCAGTGCATGTGCGACATCCGGGCGGGTACACAATATGGCATACATGATAGATCCTATTGCCGAAGCATATGGAACTCTACTCATTGTATCCCTCTCCTCTCTTGTTAAAGGACCTTGGTTCTTCTTCAAGAGAAGGCCATGCCTGAATAGTACCATACCATTCTTAGAGGTAGACATATTGAACCTCTTCAATATTTTGTCTATGTACCCTTCTTGACTTAGTCCTAGAAGCCTCTTTGATCTATCTCTATAGATTTTGATACCCAATATCATTTCAGCTTCTCCTAAGTCTTTCATAGAAAATACACTCCCTAACCATTGTTTGATATCTTTCAACATAGGAATGTCATTTCCTATGAGCAGGATGTCATCCACATATAGGACAAGGAAAACTATCTTGCTCCCACTAACCTTCTTGTAAACACAAGGCTCATCTTCGTTCTTTATGAAGCCATAACTTTTTACTGCCTCGTCAAAATGAAAATTCCAACTCTGAGATGCTTGCTTTAGTCCGTAGATGGACCTCTGAAGCTTGCATACACGATTTGGATGCTCTTGATCAATGTATCCCTCGGGTTATTTCATGTAAACATCCTCGAGTAGGTTTCCATTTAGGAAAGCCGTCTTAACATCCATCTGCCATATCTCATAGTCATAATATGCAGCTATGGCGAGCATAGTCCGAATGGACTTGAGCATCACGACAGGGGAGAAGGTTTCATCATAGTTTATACCATGAGTCTGTCTGAAACCTTTAGCCACTAGTCGTGCCTTGAAGATCCCGCCAGGTTTTAACTTGAAAATCCACTTGCAATCGACAACCTTTGCCTGAACAGGAGGATCAATCAAAGTCCATACTTTATTGTCCCTCATGGATTGCATTTCAGATTCCATTGCTTGTAGCCATTTATCTGAATCTGGACTTTCTAAAACCTGTTTGTAGTTCACGGGCTCATTAGAGTCCACCAAGATCAAATCTTGATCGTCAGTCATGAGAAATCCGTATCTCTCGGGTTTATGACGAGATCTACTAGACCTTCTAGGTTCTTATGTTGTTGACTCAGGCTGCTCATCTTCATGAGTTCCCATGTCAACTTCCATATGAGTTTCTGTATATCGTTCTACATTCTCTTGTGGTTCTTGAACCTCTTCAAAATTTATTCTACTCCCACTGTCTTTCTTGTAGAGAAATTCTTTCTCTAAGAAAGTGGCTCCTCGAGCAACAAACACTTTGTTCTCAGTTGGATTGTAAAATTGATATCCTTTTGTTTCCTTGGGATATCCCACAAACAGGCATTTGTCAGTTTTAGGTTCAAGCTTACTACTTTGTAAACGCTTTACATGAGCTTGACAACCCCAAACTCGTAGATAGGACATATAGGGTTTTTGACCCGTCCACATCTCATATGGAGTCTTATCTACTGCCTTAGATGGAATACGATTTAGTAAGTAGGCTGCTGAAAAGAGGGCATAACCCCAAAAGGACATAGGGAGAGTTGCTTGGCCCATCATAGATCGAACCATATCTAATAAGGTCCGATTCCTCCTCTCAGATACACCATTCCATTGAGGTGTTCCTGGTGGAGTCAGCTGTAAAATAATTCCACACTGTTTTAGATAGCCATCGAACTCATCACTAAGGTATTCACCTCCCCGATCGGAGCGAATAGCCTTAATCCATCTATTTAACTGATTTTCTACTTCGTTTTAAACTCTTTGAACTTTTCAAAAGTTTCATTTTTATACCTCATTAAGTAGACATAACCATATCTACTATAGTCATCGGTAAAAGTCACAAAGTATTCAAATCCACCTCTGGCTTGTGTGCTCATTGGTCCACATACATCTGTATGTATTAGAGCCAATAGCTCACTAGTCCTCTCGCCTTTCTTGCTGAAAGGACTCTTCGTCATTTTGCCTTGCAAACAGGGTTCACATGTGTCATATGATTCGAAATCAAATGACCCAAGCACTCCATCCTTATGAAGTCTCTGAACTCGCTTCTCATTTGCATGGCCTAAACGGCAATGCCACAGATATGTTGGACTTAAATCAGATTGAACTAATTTGGCTTTCTTTTCAATGTTATAAATCGGTCTCTCTTGGGTCAAATCCAAGATATATAGGCCATTGCACAAATTTGCAACTCTGTATAAAACATCTTTTTGATATAAAGACAACGATTTATTACCAATAATAAAACGAAATCCTTTAATA
This sequence comes from Knoxia roxburghii, assembly GCA_030378225.1. Classification (NCBI taxonomy): domain Eukaryota; kingdom Viridiplantae; phylum Streptophyta; class Magnoliopsida; order Gentianales; family Rubiaceae; genus Knoxia; species Knoxia roxburghii. The sequence goes on along the minus strand of CM059420.1, from coordinate 32,061,760 downwards.
TCCAAGCAAGAAATTGAAATAATATTCCTACTCATAGTAGGCACATAATAACAATTCTCTAAAACAATGTTTAAACCGGAAGGCAAATACAAAGTGTAATCTCCAACTTCAACAGTTGCAACTCTTGCCCCGTTGCCCACTCGGAGATCTACTTCGCCTTTCTTTGTCATCCTTCTATTTCTCAGTCCATGCACATTAGTACAAATGTGAGCCCCACATCCGGTATCTAATACCCATGAGGTGGACATAGAAAGATTAATTTCAATAACAAAGATACCTGAAGCCGAAGGATTCTGTTTCTTCTCTTCAAGAAACAGCTTGCAGTTTCTTTTCCAATGCCCCTTCTGATTGCAATGGAAACATAGAGCGTCCTTCTGAGCATTTTTCTTAGCAGGAGGAGTTTGAGGCCGAGCCTTAGGAGCAGTCTTACTGCGAGGCTTCTTGTTTTCAGCAACTTTTGCCTTGCCTTTAAACTTTCTCTTGGTGCCCTTACCTTTTTTTACAACAAGTACTGGTGTTGCCTTCTGAAGGGTTTGCTCAGTATTTTTAAGCATTCCATGGAGCTCAGGAATCGTCCTCTCCATGTTATGCATGTTGTAGTTCACCACAAAGTCATTGTAATCATCAGGCAGTGAAGCCAAGATGATGTCAATGGCTAACTCTCTAGCAAGAGGTGTATTTAATCTCTCTAGGGTATCAATATACCCCTTCATCTTGATCAAATGCGTGCTTACTGACGAACCCTTCACCATCTTGCACGATATCAATGCTTTTATCGTAACGAACCTTTCGTTACGGGCTTGTTCACGGAACATTTTCGTTAGTGACACATAAATTTGGAACGCTTCTGAATTCATGAATTGTTTCTGAAGCTCGCCTGACATAGTCGCGAGCATCAGACATGTCACGTCATCGAAATCGCTTTTCAGCTTTTCCCATACTCGTTGAACAGTAGCCGTAGCATTTATAGGTGGTTCAAGTAAAGCAGCGTCTAAGATATTTAGCTTCCTTTCTTGTTTGAGAACAATTCTCAAGTTTCTTTCCCAATCTAAGAAGTTTGGACCAACAAGTTTTTCTTTGTCCAAAATGCTTCTTAGAGTGAGAGTAGATGTATTAGTGCTAGTAGATGCCATTTCTACAAAAGAAAAATGCAAAATATTAGAATTAGTTTCAAAATATTTTCCACAATAGCCAAAATTGAAATCCCAAACAATTTTTTGTTGGTGCTAGATTGTGGGCCGAAAATCCACAAAGAGTCAACCACAGTCTTGCTTTGGCAAGTATCATAGGGATTGTGCTCTTTTGGTAGGCAACGTTCAAATCACATCCTATGTAATTTAACGATTTCTAATTACATCACTATGCAACTTTTCGGTGATAGGATGAACATTCCAAATGTTTGACACCATCCTATCATTGCAAAATCAATCCTAGTCAACTTATCGGGTCAACTAGGACCAATTTTCCTAAGTCAAACCATCCCTTGAAGCCTTATATCAATAAAGACCCAAACAGTTTTACACAATAGTGGTAGTGAGTAAAGTTGGGCTAGCCCAAACAGTTTTTCACACTATAGTGGTAGTGAGTAAAGTTGGGCTTTTATTACATGACAACTCGCCTCACGAAGAAAATCTGAGGCCCTTGGGCTCTCCAAGTCCGCCCGACGTTCCACGATTTGACGAGCCCCCAAGTATGGAAGCAATTTTAGACTTAGGTATTTAGGGATTTTATTTTGAACGACTTAACATGCATTGTCGTTTTCAATCATTCACAAAACATAAAATAAAATTGCGGAGATGCAATGAATTGGGCTCTAGTATATTACAGGGCCTTTTTTAAAAAAAAAAAAATTTTCTTTTGGGCCTCCATTTTGGGCTTCCGTTCCTGGGCTCCAACATGGACTCCTTCGGAACCTCCTTTTTGGGCCTAACTATTACATAATTATTTAATAGGCACGCAGGCCCAATTTTAAAATGGCTCGCAGGCCCAAAAAAATTTAAATAATAATTTTAAGCCCAATTCATGCATAGAAAAACACACAAATGCATATGTTTCATACAAGCCAATTTTATTAAGCCGAATCATTTAATTAGGGATTGTGGAACTCTTACACTATTAAAATTGATCGTGTCATGATCAATTTTAATCAATCCCATGTTCATTCATTTTAATCGAATGATGCATGGACATACCAATAATGCGTGCAATTATTTAAACATTTTAAATAAATAACACATTATATCGGAAAAATGAATAAATAAATAAAACCATAATAATTAATTAACTAATCTTATTAATTAATTAATTATTTATTTATTTATTCATCTAATTATCTAATTTTATTAAGATAATCTTTCAAATTTTAAAATTTAAATATTTCTAATTATCCTAATCTCATTAAGATAATTATTCAAAATTCTAAATTTTAAAATCTATAGGATAGGAATTAAATTCAAATCTAATCCTATCTTAACTATTTGATAAGATTTTATTTTATCTTAATAATTAAATCTTATCATTTAAAATCTGATAATATCTTTTAATTTATCCTAAATCATAAATTAAAATTTTATCAAATTTTAAAATTCAGAAAAATTAAGTTTTCTGAAAATTTTTAGGGCAAATATGTAATTAAAAAAATTATCGGGCTAGGGTTTTAAAGATTAAAAATGCTGGGGTTGTTTTTGTAAATTTAAAACACTTTTAAACACTAGCATTTTTGGAATTATGGAGTGCGGCGGGGGCAAATTGGTCTTTTCACCCAATTAGGGCACCAGCCTCCTGCCGCCTCCTTCCTTTCTTCCCCGACTCGCGCAGCCGGCGTCCGTCTTCCTTTTCGGGGAACTTTTCGCCTATTCTGGCGTTGCTTGCAGCGTCGGACATCGCCTCTCACCCCGGTCTGACCCCGATCGAATCAAAGTCGACCTTGGCGACTCATCGAACGATGAAGGAAAACGAAACCCGCGACCGGCCTTTGAAAACTCCGTCGGCGCGAGGAACCCGATGAATTTTCGTCGTTTCCCCACGGCGCGAGGGACATTTTCCCAGCCTCGACGAAGCAGCCAGCGCGAGGAACATTTCCCCGGCATCCAAACCATCAAGCGGCTTTCAAAACCCCAAAACGGAAAAAAAAAATTTCCCGGCGAAGCAGGTTTTGCAAACCCAGAAAATGTTTTCCATAATCTTCACAATCAAAACCTTTTTTACACCCCAAATTAACACGAAATGGTTCCCCATGAAGAAAAGAACAAAACCCATTAAAAATTCAGGCCAAAAAAACCAATTTTGAAGTGAAGCGCGATTTCCCGGCGACCTTTCGGCCGGCCGGAACAATTCCGGTGAGTCCATTCCCAGAAACTGGCGCGAGTTTTTGCATTTCTTCAAAACAGTTTTTTTTTTTTTTTTCTTTCAACCCATTTGTTTCAATTAAAACACTTTTAATTAAAACAAGATTAACCTATGGCTCTGATACCACTGTTGGATCTTAGGCATGCATAATTTCCTAAATTATGCTACGGAATGGCCTAAATTATATGGAATCGGGTCTTACTCTCGACGCGTAATCAGTTGTGCTCGTCGCCTGGATCCCTTGGGAAGATTGCGTTCACCACCAAACAATTCACACGAATTGCCTCTACGTTCTTGCACTGGAGTCTCTCAAACCGGTGCTAGCCAAAAAATGCATGTCAAAGAGAAAACGTTTTTCTCTGGAAGAATGTCTTGGAATAACTCCTTGAAAAGTGAGAGAGAGTTTTTTTTTTTAATTTTTCTCAAAACGTGTTTTAAAATCCAATCAGTTAAAAAACTCACAACTCCCAGATACTTCTCTGATTTTTCTCTAAAAAGTTGAGAAGTATCTGTTAATAATTAATAATAATTAATTATTTACTGAGTTGGGTTTAACCAACACCATGGATCAACCCATTGATCCATGGATCAGACTAATGGGTCAAGAACCTTAATTCACAATTGGTCCCTTGATTTGTCAGCCCAATTCAATTCTTCCTAGGTAATTAATTAAGTCTTAATTAATACCATAATACTCTTCAATAATATTTAATTAAACTATTTAATTAAATATTATCAATTTAAGTATAACTCTTATACTTAAAACAGGCAATTTAATTAATTTTGAATCATCGAACTCACTTATGTGCGATCCTGTAAGCCCATTCCAAATTGACAATGAATAAATCAATCTCATTAATTAATCCATAAATCATTAGTGGTCTCTAGCAAGACATAATGACTACGCAATTCAAAACGGAGGGTCGAATGGTTATTCAACACAACCTCCTGAGTATACTACGTAATGTCCTCTACACTGATATCCAGTTTAGCATAAGGCATGGAACCAATCATCCTTATATAGCTGAACGTTTTACTTAATCTCTTAGTGACACTGAACTTAATCAAACAAATGATAACACTTATCATTTCTTGGGCACGGCCATGCACTTCTCAGTTCACTATCAAGCGGCCAAGATATCATCTCTCATTTAAGAGAGACTTGTAGTCCCATCACTTCACCTACATACCTTAGCGTGACTCATAGTGTACCCAATCATACCCGTACTTGGCAACCTATTACGGTCCCGTTAGGCATATGTCAAAGCACACTCTAATTCAGCTAAGACTATGCAGTGATTTCTAGTCTAAGGATCTTCGTACGAATACTACTCAAAAGAATCACTCATGATCTAACAGTCCATGGAGTGTTTTTTTTGGCGGATCGATTTCATGAAATTCAATATGCACAAGAATATAATTTCATGAAATTAACTCATCAGATAAATAATCAATCAAACGACAAATGTCTTATTTACATAAATAACCCTCAAAGTTTATTTACATAAATAGCCCTTAAAAGGGCACATACACCAACACCTTTATGCTGAAAAGACTGTTGTATTTCTACTATTTAAATTAATTACAACCCTAGAATGCTGTAGTAGTATAAATTGTTGGAGACAAATCCTGTTGGTAACTTTTGCTTCGTTCTATTCTATTTGGGAGCCGACTGCTCTGCTAGCTAGGGTTTCATTTTAGATATGGTGATTAAGCTTAGAACTATGCGGTTCTAAGCAGGTCATGGTGGTTTAATCCCGGATCTAACAATCCTATGTGGAATCAGTGTATTTGCACTTGTTGGAGTTGTTCTATAGTTCCTTTTCTTCAGGTTGGTGAGACACTTCTTCTACCACGGGGTGACAAACCGTCGAAGCACAAGTGAACTATCTGAATCTTGTATTGTTTATGCTCCTATTGTGTAGTGTATCTGAATTCCTTTAATTTAGTATGTATTGGTGTAATGGGTTTTTGGGTTGATCTGGGCTTAGCCGACTTTTGGGTATTTGGCTATTATACTGTTGGAGATTGAAAACATATTTTCTTGTTAGCGGTTTCCTATTTTGGGAATTGAATCTTGAGTAATTTTTTTATCTTGTTGGCTGTTTCCTTGTGTAATATGAAAATTGGATATTGTCAGCCGCTTAAGCCTAAGGTTTGAAAAGAAATAGTGAAACCAATGCATGCTAAGTACTAGAGATAGTGAAGGCGATTAAACCACCGTTCAAACATCTATCAATTTATTTCTGAATTTTATTTGTTTCGTTTTAATCAAACAAAATCCATTTCAATCTCCGCACCTTGTATGTTTTTATTCTAGTTTGATACACAAGTGTTCAAGTGTTCCTTGTGGATTCGATACTCTTCTCTACTACACGATAGGATTTGTGGTCCTTAAGTGTGCTAAAAGAAGGTTTTTATTAGTGTTATTTTTGAGCACATCATGCAAGCAGGGAGAAAAGTTGAAGAGGTGAAGAAAATTGCCCAACGTGCTGCTAGGGTGCGATCGCACCCTGGACGAACCTACCATTCCAGTAGCTGGGTGTAGGCAACCTGCAATCGCACCCTGGACACACATAGCAAACGAGCTGAAGAATCACACAGAGAAGAGATGTATACGAATATGAGCCCGGCCAGGGTGCGACCGAGTCGTACCCCCATTTCAGTAGCTAGGTGCGACGCACCCGTCCCCTGCTCTTACGAATTGAAACTACTGCCCTTACAAATTCTGGCTATTTCTCCAACATTGTTAGACCATTCTTTGTATATATAGTTTAGTCATGAACCCTAGTTGAATATAGAACTTATAAAACTAGTTTTAGAGTGAGAAACACAACTGTTGGAGTAGAATACATAAGCTATGCTTGTATTGTACAGTTTTCCAGTTTAATATATCGATTTGTGTTTCAGTCATATCTTGTTGTGCATTAATCGTCCATTTATATTATGTAAGTAGATGATGAGGTGTCTGGTGCGACACAGTAGATCTCATCATTGGTTGAAAGACATAATATATAAATGAGGTTCGTAACCGAGACAGCTTTGGACAAACTGTCGGTCTAGGTTATTATGTGATTCAGATAATTAGTTTGTCTAAACTAATTGAATCATATAGATATGCCCGGGGCATGTTGAACTTGACTCTTAGGAATGATTTGTCTTGTACTGATTTAATAGACAAATCGATCCTTGTATTCTATCTCTAAATCCCTAGACTCGAGTGGGCATGAGGATTAGACATAGTATACTTTGATCTGCCAATGGGTGAGGTCAAATGTGGCCAATAATCTCGGTAGGTTGGGTGCGCGTGTTTAGTTACTTGGTGTGCTGCTGCTTGTCGAAAGGAAACCATGTACCGGTGAGTCCGGGGTGATGGTGCTCCCGAGATGAGCTCGAAATGTTTATTATACTAAACCCGGCCGGTGGACTTATGTCCGGTATAGTAAAAAGGTCGAGTGGTACTAGTCTCGGAATATTAAGAAGTTGATGAATTAATTTATCAGTAAATTAATGAATTAACGAGCACTATATCTTTGATGTGGGGAGATTATGAATATGATTTAATTAAGTTGTTCCGGAAGCAATTCTGGTGTAGGGTGGTAGTGCCATAATTAATCCGTTAGTGGTACGATTAATTATGTACTGGGTTAATGACAAAGGTAGATTTAATTAATTGAGAAATTAATTAATCCTTGTGTAAGTTGGTTGTGAATCATCCCAGGAACTGGTTTGGGATAAGTGAATCCCTGTGTCAGTTGGGAGTGATTCATCCCAGGAACTGGATTGGGATAAGTGAATCCCTGTGACAGTTGGGAGTGTATCAGTCCAGGAACAGGATTGAAGGAAATAGAATCTGTATCAGTCTAGAAACAGGATTGAAGGAAAACAGAAACCCAGTAGGAAGACCAATCCTAAACCAACTTGGAGTCTCTCTTGTAACTCTATAAATAGACAAGGGATCAGTCATTCAGATTAACACAATAACACAATTAATCCACAGGATTTCTAGAGAGAGAAAATTCTAGAGAGAGAAAACGTTTCTCTCTCCAAGTCGAATTTTCAAGAAAGTGTGCAGCTGGTTTTTGGGTTTCTAGTGGCTGAAATTTTGGCCTTGGATTATACCAGCTGCGCGTAGCTTTCTCTCTCTGCGGGCGGTGTGTTTATAGTACGTGCCAGGTGCTGCGGGGCTAGAGTTTTCTAGCAGGTGGATTGTGGTGAGTAGCTGATCAATTAACTTCTAGTTCGTTGCCCACACAACGTGAAGTTATAGTCTTGAGGCATACAAGAGATTCACCAGGTGCACGCTTCAAAGGTATTATTCTATGATTCCGCTTTTATTAGAATTTTTGTTGCGTGGTAAATCGAGCAGGTACAAACCCAGATCCTACCAAAATCTTTCAATTGGTATCAGAGCCTGGTTTAGGGGGTTCTGTGCTTGTTCGATTTATTACATGGTTTTATTTGCAGGTGGTTTAGAATCCCGACTATTATGGTTACGTTTGTATGGGTTTTAATTAAACTCCGGGACATGTTCGGATTTAATTTTATTATGAATGTTTGTAATAGTATAACCACGTGCTGGAAGCCGTGTAGGATTAGATTAAATCTGTAGTAGGATTTTTTCTATGTAATTTCGATTATTTAATTTTCCTAGAATGCCTTGTAGTAGGAAAATTATTTTTTATGTAATCGAAGGCGTTATGGTGGGCGACTTGGATTCGTGGGTTTTGGGTTATCATGAATTTGAAGAAACCCAGAAAAACCCAGAACGAATTGCAAGAAGACCAAATAGCGTGGGAAAAAGCGAAGGAGGAGTTGGCGGCAGGAGGCGATGCCGGAAATGTTTGCCGGCAGCAAAATCGCCGGCCGGCAGGCCAAAAACGGCAGCAGCAGCGCGCAGCAGTCGCTGCACGCAGCAGCTGCTGCGCGCTGCTGCCGGGCGCGCGCGCAGTGGCCGCGCGCGCCGAGGCCGCGCGCGCAGGGGCAGCGCGCTGGGCCGCGCGCGCAGTGGCTGCGCGCGCTGGGTCGCGCGCGCAGGGCCGCACGCACGGCCCGTGCGGCCTGTGCGCGCGGGCAGCGCGGCCATCGGGCCGGGCGGCCCGTTCGGGCTGTTCGGGCTGTTTTTGGCCCGTTTTTCCTCCAGTTTTCGTTTTTTGAAATTCAAGACTCTCTCCATCGAGTGACGTGACGGGACACGAGATCAAGGCAGAAGATGGAAGCAATTAAAGCCATAATAGTCGGGGAATTTATTTTTTCGAATTTATTTCCCGTATTTATTGTTTTAATTTTTATGCTTTATTTTTATGCTGTATTTTAGATGCATGAATTAAAGCATGTCTGGTTTTATGGTTGCACATAACTTAGGTTAGTTAATTGCATGTTAAAACCGGAAAAACCCTCAATTTGAAAATTTAAGTGGGAGCGGGTTGTGTTATATCCCCATGGCCACCATTACGGGTTCATATGCGATGTGGGTGGGCTTGCGTGTTGGCATTAGGGCCTTCCTCCATTCGGATGAGTCCAGCCCCGAGATCGCTAGACTATGAGCTTCTGAGTAAGATGACTAGAGCGAGTTTAACTAGGAGAAATGCGACACCCTCTCCATCTGAGGCGCACTATCCTGAGGTAACAAACTCAGAAGTCACGTAATGGCACACACTTAGTGTATGATCTGCAGTATTCCTCCCGCGAGGTTACGCTGCTTACTTGTACGGCTGAAAGCACCGACTATTAGCTACATTGATCAAAAGATCGTTGGTCAGATAGTGTAGTTAATGAACTTGGTTCTTCTCAAACGAATGTGGGTTAGCGTAAACGTCCACACTGCGTGGCTTGCGAGAATCCCGGTGGATGAGATGTTGGTGGATTAATATTATTGTTTTGAGGGAATCAATAATTAATTAAATTTTCATGTTTTCGAAAATTCTAGCATATATAACTGAAACACTGTTTGTTTAACTTTCCAGTTTAAATCGATATGGCATTCAATCCTTTAGCTGCTATTTTGAAAAACAACAATTTAACTGGAACTAATAATGTCGATGGAAGTCGTAACTTGGACATTGTCCTTAGGGCTGAGAGCGCTCCTGTGAGAGATCGTGTCATTGACACGATTAGTAATATCAACAGGGTTGAGGTAGTGGGAGGCAAAATCGTTGGTGAAACCAAAGCCGATATTGTCCTCCAGAGCTTGCCTCAAAGCTATGAGCAGATTCGGTTGAACTACAACATAAGTAAGATGTTCTGGAGTTCATATGAGCTCTTGGCAGAGTTGATGGCGACTCAAAGCTATGAGCGGATTCGGTTGAACTACAACATAAGTAAGATGTTGTGGAGTTCATCCAAGCTCTTGGCAGAGTTGATGGCGGCTAAAAGTCTTCTTCAAGAGAAGAAGCGAGCTTTAGTCGCAGTCGAAGCTTTAGAATCTTCTTCTGAGCCTGAGGCTGGAAAGAAGAAGAGAAAGCTCGAGGGAGTAGCTAAAAAGGCACAAATTGCGCCTAAGCCAGATATTGCAAAGAAGAAGTCGAAAGACAAGTGCTTCAAGTGCAATAAGACGGGACATTGGAAATCGGATTGTCTAAAGCTTATAAGTACGATACATTATGCCTTAATTACTGAGACATGTTTAGCGGCGATTCCCACAGATACTTGGTGTGTGGATTCAGGTGCCACTGACCATGTTTGTAATTCTTTGCAAGGGTTCCAAGTAACCCAGAAGCTAGAGAAGGCGAATTGGATATCTACTTGGGCGATACTACAAGAGTGTCAGTAGAAGCAGTGGGAATAGTTAAGTTGAATTTCGAAAATTCTAGCTTAGAGTTAGTTAATTGTCTTTATGTACTGAGTTTTAGAAAGAACTTGATTTCGGTTTCTAAACTCTTGAAGAACGGGTATAAGTTTATTTTTTCTGATAACTGTGTTGTTATTAGAAGAAATGGAAAACTTATTTGTTCTGGTTCATTGGCGGACAATTTGTTTGTGGTTAACTCTAACTCCCCTGTTGCGCAAAACATAGAAATAGATAGCTCAGTATCTAACATAAATAAGAGGAAGAGACCTTCTGAAATGAATCAAACCTATCTTTGGCATCTAAGGCTAGGTCATATAAACCTTATTAGGATTCAGAGGTTGGTCAATGGTGGACCTTTGGGTTCATTAGATATTGACAGTTATGCAACCTGCGAATCTTGCTTGGAAGGTAAGATGACCAATAGACCTTTTAAAGCAAAAGGCTATAGAGCTAAAGAAGCATTAGAGTTGATTCATTCTGACTTGTGTGGACCTATGACGGTCCAGGCACGAGGGGGATATGAGTATTTCGTGACATTCACGGATGATTACTCTAGGTACGGATACATTTACCTAATGCGCCACAAGTCCGAATGTTTTGGCAAGTTCAAAGAGTTTCGGGTAGATGTGGAGAAGCATCATGGTAAGAGTATCAAGACACTGCATTCAGATCGTGGTAGGGAGTACCTGTCCCATGAATTTTGAGATTACCTCACTGAGGTAGGAATTCAGTCTCAGTTGTCTACACCTGGCACGCCACAGCAGAATGGTGTAGCAGAAAGGAGGAACCGAACTCTTATGGAAATGGTTAGGTCCATGATGAGCTATAGTGATTTGCCAAGTTCGTTCTGGGGGTATGCCTTGGAAACGGCAATGTATATTCTTAATCTTGTACCATCTAAAACTGTGCCTTCAACCCCAGTAGAGTTGTGGAACGGGCGGAAGCCCAGTCTAAGACATCTCAGAATTTGGGGCTGCCCAGCATATGTGCTTAAGGCAGATACGGCTAAGTTAGATGCAAGAACAGAATTAATGCTGTTTGTAGGATATCCTAGGGGAACGAAAGGTGGTCTATTCTATAGTCCTAAAGATCAGAAGGTGGTGGTAAGTACCAACGCTAGATTTTTAGAAAAGGACTATGTCTTAGACCACAAGCCCAAGAGTAAGATAGTACTAGAAGAGCTTAGACGACAAACTACTAATCCTGATGCACCAGTACAAGTAGATACACCACATATTGCACATGAGATCACAGATAATGCGCCAACACAGGCGGTGCCTTGTCGTAGTGGGAGGGTTGTGAGATAGCCAGACAGGTACGTTGGCATGGGAGAGGCTTCAGACCTGGTCCCAGGTGTGCCTGAACCTTACCCAGTTAACTATAATGAGGCACTTCGAGATAAAGATGTAGAATCTTGGCGTAAGGCAATGATATCCGATATGGGGTCAATGGACCACAATCAAGTCTGGGAGCTTGTGGACGTGCCTGATGGGTTTAAGCCCATTGGATGCAAGTAGGTCTACAAACGTAAGAGAGGATCTGACGGGAAGGTGAAAATCTTTAAAGCTAGGCTGGTGGCGAAGGGGTATACTCAGAAAGAGGGAATCGATTATGAGGAAACCTTCTCCCCGGTAGCCATGCTTAAGTCGATCCGGATTCTCTTGGCCATAGCTGCTCATATGGATTATGAGATTTGGCCGATGGATGTCAAGACAGCTTTCCTGAACGGAAGTCTTGAGGAAACCATCTTTATGCAGCAACCAGAGGGATTCATTGAAAAAGGCCAAGAGCATAAGGTTTACAGGCTTAAGAGGTCTATTTATGGACTTAAGCAGGCATCCAGATCTTGGAACATCCGGTTTGATGAGGTAATCTAGTTCTTTTGGATTTACTCAGTGTCCGGATGAGCAATGTGTGTATCGCAAACGTGATGGAAACTCAGTGATGTTTCTTGTGCTTTACGTAGATGACATTCTATTGATTGGCAACAACAAGAAAGTGTTATCAGACGTAAAGGCATAGCTGTCCAAGCAATTTGATATGAAGGACTTAGGGGAAGCGGGACATATCCTTGGGATCAAGATTATTCGAGATCGTAGGAAACGTTCGCTAACGCTCTCCCAAGCTTTGTACATAGACATGATTCTGGCCCGTTTTAACATGCAGAACTCCAAGAAAGGTTTTCTACCTTTCAGGCATGGAGTGTTTCTATCTAAGGAACAGTCTCCTAAGACTGTTGAGGAGATAGAGACCATGAAGACAGTTCCATATGCTTCGGCAGTAGGAAGTCTTATGTATGCCATGTTGTGTACGAGGCCTGAAATCTGTTATACCCTTGGCATGGTGAGCAGATATCAGAGTAACCCCGGAAAAGCTCATTGGGAAGCAGTAAAATGTATTCTCAGGTATTTGCGTAGAACGAGGGACCAAGTTCTGGTCTATCAGGCGCTTGAGCTGGTACCCCGAGGTTACACAGATTCAGATTTCCAAGGCGAATGGGATAAGAGCAAGTCTACCTCAGGGTATGTGTTTACTCTAGGAGGTGGAGCCATAGTTTGGCGGAGTGTCAAGCAGAAATGCATAGCGGACTCTACCATGGAGGCTGAGTATGTTGCCGCATCAGAGGCAGCGAAAGAAGTAGTATGGCTCAAGAACTTCCTAGTGGACTTAGATGTGATTCCTGGTTTGCAGCGGTCTATCACGGTATATTGTGATAACAACGGTGCAGTAGCAAACTCGAAGGAACCATGAGCCCACAAGGCGAGTAAACATATACAGCGCAAGTACCACCTGATACGAGACATCGTAAAGAGGGTAGACGTGGTCGTGGCTAAGATAGCATCAGAGGATAACCTTGCAGATCCATTCACGAAAACATTGACTTCTAAAGTCTTTGAGGCTCACGTGAAGGGCAAGGGGATCAGATGCTTAGGAGAGCCTTGACAGTTTTTCTAGATAGATAGCAGCAGATTGGGTAGGATTGTATGTAGTTGTATACTTAAAGCACAACTTAAGTATTAGTGGGAGATTGTTGGAGTAGAATACATAAGCTATGCTTGTATTGTACAGTTTCCCAGTTTAATATATCGATTTGTGTTTCAGTCATATCTTGTTGTGCATTAATCGTCCATTTATATTATGTAAGTAGATGATGAGGTGTCTGGTGCGACACAGTAGATCTCATCATTGGTTGAAAGACATAATATATAAATGAGGTTCGTAACCGAGACAGCTTTGGACAAACTGTCGGTCTAGGTTATTATGTGATTCAGATAATTAGTTTGTCTAAACTAATTGAATCATATAGATATGCCCGGGGCATGTTGAACTTGACTCTTAGGAATGATTTGTCTTGTACTGATTTAATAGACAAATCGATCCTTGTATTCTATCTCTAAATCCCTAGACTCGAGTGGGCATGAGGATTAGACATAGTGTACTTTGATCTGCCAATGGGTGAGGTCAAATGTGGCCAATAATCTCAGTAGGTTGGGTGCGCGTGTTTAGTCACTTGGTGTGCTGCTGCTTGTCGAAAGGAAACCATGTACCGGTGAGTCCGGGGTGATGGTGCTCCCGAGATGAGCTCGAAATGTTTATTATACTAAACCCGGCCGGTGGACTTATGTCCGGTATAGTAAAAAGGTCGAGTGGTACTAGTCTCGGAATATTAAGAAGTTGATGAATTAATTTATCAGTAAATTAATGAATTAACGAGCACTATATCTTTGATGTGGGGAGATTATGAATATAATTTAATTAAGTTGTTCCGGAAGCAATTCTGGTGTAGGGTGGTAGTGCCATAATTAATCCGTTAGTGGTACGATTAATTATGTACTGGGTTAATGACAAAGGTAGATTTAATTAATTGAGAAATTAATTAATCCTTGTGTCAGTTGGTTGTGAATCATCCCAGGAACTGGTTTGGGATAAGTGAATCCCTGTGTCAGTTGGGAGTGATTCATCCCAGGAACTGGATTGGGATAAGTGAATCCCTGTGACAGTTGGGAGTGTATCAGTCCAAGAACAGGATTGAAGGAAACAGAATCTGTATCAGTCTAGAAACAGGATTGAAGGAAAACAGAAACCCAGTAGGAAGACCAATCCTAAACCAACTTGGAGTCTCTCTTGTAACTCTATAAATAGACAAGGGATCAGTCATTCAGATTAACACAATAACACAATTAATCCACAGGATTTCTAGAGAGAGAAAATTCTAGAGAGAGAAAACGTTTCTCTCTCCAAGTCGAATTTTCAAGAAAGTGTGCAGCTGGTTTTTGGGTTTCTAGTGGCTGAAATTTTGGCCTTGGATTATACCAGCTGCGCGTAGCTTTCTCTCTCTGCGGGCGGTGCGTTTATAGTACGTGCCAGGTGCTGCGGGGCTAGAGTTTTCTAGCAGGTGGATTGTGGTGAGTAGCTGATCAATTAACTTCTAGTTCGTTGCCCACACAACGTGAAGTTATAGTCTTGAGGCATACAAGAGATTCACCAGGTGCACGCTTCAAAGGTATTATTCTATGATTCCGCTTTTATTAGAATTTTTGTTGCGTGGTAAATCGAGCAGGTACAAACCCAGATCCTACCAAAATCTTTCAACAACTTCTAGTTATAGAGAGAGTAGGAACCCTAGGTAGGAAAATGTATTCTTGGCTAGCCACTAAGGCTTTGGCCTTGTGCTTTAACTCAGTTATGACACTGCATGAATCCTTGGTTGGAAAAATGGTAAAAGGGTAGAAAAACTAAGTCAGACCAAAGCTAGGTTAATTACCGGTTCAAGAATCTAAATGTGCTTAATCCACCAGTTGGGTGTGGCGGACCAATAACCCATTTAATTAGTTAATTCAAGTGACTTGATCATCCAATTTTGAGTGATAAATTTATTGAACCCTAAATGAGCATGTCCTATGAAGATGACTTACATAACATTAACACTTGGCCTTGAAACCTAATCAACATTAACTAGCATCTTACCTTTACTACCTAGAGGAAGTGAAATCCCTCCTATTTATAGTGTTGATTCCTCTCTATTCCTGTTGTTGTTGTTTGATCCTTGAAATTGACTAAGTTCACCACAACCAACACCTATTTGCTAAGAAAAAAAAAATAAATGAAAATTTTGTAATCACCATTTCCTGTGAGATTAACACCTCAACTACTACACGATTAGAGGATTAGACTTGATCATTTAGTGTGGAATCGAGGGTTTTATAAATATATTTATTGTTATTGTTTGTAGTGCATCTACCTTGGACACACTTGCGAGCACACGAGTCATTCATCTCCCTCTCGAATTGAAGACTTGAGCCCAAATAAAGGAGATCAGTTGGACCAAGATGGATAAGGATTTTTGGACATCAACCAAGTCCAAGAATAGCCAACGTAAGCCTCCCTCCAATCTCCCTCTTCCTTTAGGTGTTATGTTACTTTCTAGTTCGAGAAGGTTTTGTAAGTCTATCCTATTACTAATAGGATAAAATGAGTTTTTTCTTCTTTAGATAGGTTTCTAATTCTTGTCATCCTACTATGATTGGCTGAAACTATAAGGTTAAATCATAGTTAGAATTGAACTTTATTTGTTTCAATAGGATTGGATGATTCCTTTTTAGAATTGGAAGAGAGAAAGCCATTGCCTATAAAAGGCTTCATTGTACCACACCTGATTACTCAGATTGTTGAATACATTGAAAACTTTTCAGATTTTAAAAACTTTCATAATTCTCTCTCCACAGGTCTAAATCTTTGTTGATTTTACTTCTTGTTCATGTGTTAAAATAAAACCCCCTCACAAACCATAACTCCATAAAGTTTCGCGGCATTAAGCACTATTCAAAACTAACCCCAATTGTTTTTATTGATCTGCCAATCAACTCAATTACTTGCTAGATAAGAAAGAATAGTTAGAAATATCAGACACAACATAGGTCAATCAAGAGAGTCAGATCAATCTGATAGCCTCGCTACCATCGGTAACCTAGTTCTCGGGAACAACGCTATCAAGAACAGTGATGGACGTGAAGACAGGAAGGGAGGTGGTGAACCACAGTCAAAACTGGTTGGGTAGCTTAGGGTTTTTGGTGGGTGGGCTTTGGAAAACCCATGCGGGGGTACCCAATACTTTGGCTTAGAGTAACTTTAAACTCGCCCAATAATTTACAAGCCTAAGCGCACCCAAACCCAATAATATATAAGGTGGGCTAAATTAAGGCAATAAGGGATTGGCTTAGGGTGGATATTGCGCTAGTGGGCTTTTTCTCCTAGGCTAACCACCACCATCGATCTATACCACTATTACTATATGACAACCACCATCGACACCATCATAACTAGCACCAATCCACCACTATCACAATCATAACTACCGTTAGTCCAAAACGAACAAAATTATGTTATCATCCTCATTAAGGAAAAAATGCAATTTTGATCTATTACATTTATCTATTTTAATCTTTTGGTCCATCATGTTTGGACCCCTCCAAAAATATCTAATTACGTTTGAACTTTTAAGCACTTTTGGTACATCAAAAAATTTTGACCTGTTATAGTAGGTTTTTGTATAGTCAAAGCAGGTCAAAGGTAAAAACGAATTGTATTTATAATTTATAAAAATATATGAGGGTATTTTATAAATATTAAAAATATTGTAGACTTTTTTACAGATAATGTAAAACCAAAAATAAAACCCTAACAAGAGGGAAGTAATTCAGTGGTTGGCACTCATCGCTTAAAACCAATAGGAATTGAGTTCGAGTCATCTAAGATTCTCCTTTTTTGTACCAAAAAAAACCCTAATTTCTATGTTTTTCTTTTTTTCCTTAATTTGCAAATTTAGTCCAAAGTATTTTTCATAATTAGAAAATACCCCCAATATATGTATTTGTGACCTTTGACTTATTTTGACGATACAAAAATCTGCTATAAGAGGTCAAATGTTTTTGATGAATCAAAAGTGTTTAAAATTTCAAATGTAATGGATATTTTTAGAGGGGTCCAAACATTATGGACCAAAAGAGTAACATGACCACATAATGGACCAAAAGTGCATTTTTTTTCCTCCTCATTACCAACATTGATTTTTATAACTATAACCCAAAATGGGTATTGACTGAAAAAGAAAATACGGCAAATTCAACAAACCCAAATCAGTAGAAAAACACATCCCAAACCATTTTATATAACTTGAAAATCAAACCCAGATAGGAAGCAAAAACATTAAACAAACATTTTTACATAACACAACCCCATCACTTTGTCACAACTAGCATTGCCATATTCTTTTTTGCTATTGTAGTTATTTTCAGCGATTAAATTGTTCGTGGAAGATGAAAATTGAATGAATTGGAAAAATAAATGCTCTTGTCCGCAGCTTACTTGGAGGAGAAGAGATGATGAAAATTCCATGAAATTTGAAGAATAGAGGGAATTTGACGGTGAATCCTCAAGGGAACAGGTTACCGATGGTAGCATTGCTATCGGGTTGATCTGTACTTGATGGCATACCTATGTTTTGGTCCGATCTTTCTAACTATTCTTTCACTATTTGACACGTTTGAATTAAATGACATAATCACTCAACTCAATAACTCGCCCGTATTCTTTAAACCTCTCACGTGGAACAATTTTAAGAGGATGAGATGAAGGGTTTATGGAGTTTAGTATACGTAAGACACGGCTTAATAGAAAACATGATTTATTAAAACCAAAATGGGGGAGTGAGGGGGGTTTGGTGTGGCTTCCTAACAAGGAAAGACTCACGATCTTGCAATATCACTCTAAATAGAGATTTTGGGTGGAGTTAACAAACTCATGAATTTTCTATGTCATAATCAAATTTGTATCAATTTTCGTGAACTGAGAGGTCTTTTATAAGCTTACAAGATGTTCTCTTTTTTTTAATAAAAATGTAATCTCCAATCCTATTGGGAGAGAGATTGAAAAAATAAAATCCTATTCTAACTCTAGAGACATTATAGATTTCGACCATATAGAGGTAGTATTACATGAACCAATCCTAATTTAGAATGGAAAATTCAGTTTACCATATTTGGAATAAGATATACTTCTAAAACTTTCAAGAATTATAACACATATAACACACAAAAACCTCTGAATGGGTTTAGGATAGTAACTGAGCCTCTGAATCTTGCCAATAACTCTTTAACCTAATATGATTCCTTTATCCTGGGCTTGGACCATCATCTACGTCAACTCAAAAAGTCCTTCTTCAATTATTCTCCCGATGTTAAAGGGCTTGGCCTTGACTTGGGTAAATGGGCATGGACCTATTGAACAGTTTGCTCAATCAGCAACTTCCAGACTTCTTCAACCTTTCTGTTATGTTTCTTGTCATAGGTCCAACAAAATCTACTAATGGATCTCTTTTGTAGACATTAGGATCCAAAGTAGGAGTTTTCATAGACTTTTATGGGAAATTTTATAACTAGACATACTATGTATTTTGGACATGCATATTGATGTCAGATGACACATGTTTTAACCCCTTTTGATGGGTTTGACCCATATGGTGGCCCAATGGTCTTTTGACATGATAAAATCACCATCTTGGGCTCATTTTGGGCTGAAAATTCACCATTGGATATTTGGGCTTCTATGATAACAATTTGCAAGGCTTCTTGGATCTTCTTTGTCTTAATCCAACAATATTATTGACTAAAGGGTCTCTCTTATAGAGGTGTTGATCTCTACCTATGTTTCCAGCTCGAGGATTCGCAATTCTAGGAGCTCCCATAGAGAGGTTTTCATATTCCTCTTCCTTCATGGGTAATTCTGCGTGATCTCCTCTTGCTAATTCAGCTGGTAGAGTTTGATCTCTTTTGATGTTCACATCAATCCTTCCTTGCCAGAAAAGGTTTATCCAAGAATTTGCATTGTTAAACAAAGCAACATTAGAACTATTGCAATAAGCAAAAAAGACTTATCGGTCATCCAAAGCTTAGGATTAGTTAAAACCAATGGATCACTTCTCTAAGTTCTCTTAAACTTATTTGTTGAGCCTGTGTTCCAGCACCACATGGCCAAATAGGAGTAACAAGGTACATTAAAAAGTTTAATTTGACAACTATGCTCTCCCTGTTAGAGTTGAATATATAAGCTATGCTTGTATTATACATTTTCCTAGTTAATATATCGATTTAATGTTTTGGTTAAATTAGTTGTGCATATATTAGTCCATTTATATTATGTAGTTAGATGATGAGGTGACTGGTATGACACAGTAGATCTCATCATTGGTTAAAAGACATAATATATATGTGGTTCGTAACTGAGACAGTTTTGGATAAGCTGTCGGTTTAGGTTATTATGTGATTCAGATAATTGGTTTGTCTAAACTAATTGAATCATGTAGATATACCCGGGGCGTATTCAACTTGACCATTTAGAATGATTTGTCTTGGACTGATTTAATAGACAAATCATTCTTAGTATTCTATCTCTTCATCCTAAGACTTGAGCAGGCATGAGGATTAGACATATTGTACTTTGATCTACCAATGGGTGAGGTCAATTGTGGCCTATAGTCTCGGTGGGTTGGGTACGCGTGTTTAGTTACTTGGTGTGCTGCTGCTTGTCGAAAGGAAACCGTGTACCTATGCATCCGATGGTGCTCCCGAGATGAGTTCGTTATGCTTATTATACTAAACCCGGTCGGTGAACTTATGTTCGGTATAGTAAAAAGGTCGAGTGGTACTAGTCTCGGAATTAAAGAAGTTAATTAATTAATTTATCAGTAAATTAATAAATTAACGAGCACTAAATCTTTGACGTGGGGAAATTAGGAATAAATTAATTTAGTTGTTCCGGAAGAAATTCTGGTGTAGGATAGTAATGCCAAAATTGCTCCATTAGTGGTACGATCAATTTTGTAGTGGGTTAATTGAATAAGTAGAATTAATTAATTAATTAATTATTCCTAAGGGTTAATTATATAATTAACAAAGTTGAATTATTTAATTAATTAATTAAGTCTTAAATTTCAATAAAAATTAGGAAATTCTAGAGATTAGGAAATCTAATTGGATTTGGTTTATCTTATTAGATTAGTTATCTAATTGGATTTGGAAACTGATTAATTACCTAAACCATTAGGAATGCCAATCCTAAACCAACTTGGGGTCTCTCTTGTAACTCTCTATATAGTCAAGGGATTAGCAATAACATAACACACAATTCATTAGTTTTCAAGACAAGAAAACTTAAGAGAGAAAATTAATCTCTCTAGGTCTGAATTTTTTGAAGCTTTTTGGTGGCTGGATTTTTCCAAAATTGGCGGCGCGTGTAGCTTCCTCTCGAGACCCAGGTGGCGCGTGAAACTCACGCGCTAGGTTTAGCCGGTTGCTGAATTTTCCAACGACCCAGTTGTGTTGATTGCTGATCAATTGCTCGCTAGATCATTGCCCACACAACGTGCAATTATAGTCTTGAATCATACAAGCGATCACCTGAGTTAACACGCTTCAAGAGGTACTTTTTATGTTTCAGCTTTTAATTAGAAAATTTTTGTTGCGTGATAAATTGAATGAGTACAAACCAAGATCCTGCGCAATGTTATTTCAAGCAAGGATTGGAATAGCGATTGTGCTAGAGTCTAGGCCTGGTCAAAGATTCTGATTATGGAATGCGTAGCACGAAAGTGAGTTTTTAATTGGGCCCGGGCAGATAATTTTTCAATTGTTATCAGAGCGAGATTTCGGGTTTTGTGCTTGTTCGATTTATTACTTGGTTTTATTTGCAGGTGGTTTAGAAATCCCGACTATTATGGTTGCGTTTGTATGGTTTTTAATTAAACCACGAGACTTGTCCGGGTTTGATTTTATGAATGCTTGTAATAGTATAACCACGTGCTGGAAGTCGTGTAGGATTAGATCAAATCTGTAGTAGGATTTTTTCTTTGTAATTTTGATTTTTTAATTTTCCTAGATGCCTTGTAATAGGAGAATTAATTTTTTTTAATCGAAGGCATTATGGTGAGCAACTTGAATTCGTGGGTTTTTGGGTTATTATTAATTCGTAGAAACCCAGGAAAACCCAGAACGAATTGCAAGAAGACCAAATAGCATGGGAAAAGAAGCGAAGGAAGAATCAAAGGTGGAAAGGGGCGGCGCCCGCGACGACTCGCCGGCGGGAGCCATCTCCGGTAATCGGTAGCATCGCTGCCGTACGACACAACAACATTGCTGCACCAGCATGTGGCAGCGCGTACCTTGTGCCTGTTGCACATGAGCGGCCCTTTTGGCTTGCGTTTTGGCTCATTTTTACTCCAGATTTCATTTTTTTAAAAGTTCAAGACGCAATCCATCGAGTGGCATGACGGGACACGAGTTCAAGGCAGAAGATGGAAGCAATTAAAACCATGAAATTAAAGAAAATTATTTTTCGTATTTATTTCCCTTATTTATAGTTTTAATTTTAGGCTTTAATTTTTGTGCTGTATTTTAGATGCATGATTTTAAAGCATGATTGGTTTTATGTTTGCACATAACTTAGAATTACTTAATTGCATGTTAAAACCAGAAAAACCCTCAATTTAGAAATCTACGTGGAGCGGGTTTGTTTAATATTCCCATAGCCACCATTACGGGTTCATATGTGATGTGGGTGGACTTGCGCGTTGGCATTAGGGCCTTTCTCCATTCGGATGAGTCCAACCACGAGATCGCTAGATTATAGATTTCTAAGTAAGATGACTAGAGTAAGTTTAACTAGGAAAAATGCTATACCCTCTCTATCTGAGGCACACTATCCTGAGGTAACAAGTTTAGAAGTCACGTAATGGCACACACTTAGTGTACGATTTGTAGTATTCCTCCCATCGAGGTTACGCTGCTTATTTGTACGACTGAAAGCACTGACTATTAGCTACATTGATCAATAGATTGTTTGGTCAGATAATGTAGTTAATGAACTTGGTTCTTCTCAAAAGAATGTGGGTTAGCGTAAACGTCCACACTATCGTGGCTTGCAAGAATCCTGGTGAATAAGATGTCGGTGGTTTAAAATTATTATTTTGAGGGAAGTCAATAATTGTTAGAATTTCTTATGATTTTTGAAATTCTAGGATTAGATAACTAAAACATTGTTTGTTTATTTAATTTACAGTATTCAATATGGCATTCAACCCCTTAGCCACTATATTGAAAGACAACAAACTTACCGGTCCCAATTATGTCGACTGGAGTAGTAACATGGACATTGTCCTGATAGTAGAGCAGTATAAGTTTGTCCAGATGTGCCTAACGAGAACTCTCCTAAAAAGGATAGGGATGCCTATAATAGGTAGACAAAAGCAGATGAGATGGCCCAGTGTTACATTCTAGCCTCTGTGTCAAATGTGCTACAACATCAGCTTTATCCCATGATCTCTGCCTTCAATATAATGGCTCACCTGAGAGAGATGTTCGCTTATCAAGGCAGGACAGCTAGGCAAGCAACCATGAGGAAGTTAATGAACACCAAAATGGCTAAGGGTGCGTCAGTGAGAGATCATGCGCTTCACATGATCAGCAACATCAATGAGATAGAGGTGTTGGGAGGTGAGATCGACCTGGAAAGTCAGATAGATATCATCCTCCAGAGTTTACCCTCTAGTTTTGAGCAGTTTTGGGTTAATTACAATATGAACCAAAGAGTTTACACTCTAACCGAGCTCTTAACAGATTTGGTGTCGGCCGAAGGCATCTTCCATGAGAAGAAGCAAGCTTTGGTCACGGTAAAGGCTTCAAGTTATTCTTCTGCGTCTAAAGGCAAGAACAAAAAGAAGAAGAATACCAAGAAACTTGCTGCTAAGCCTGAAATCACAAAGAAGAGCAAGCCCAAAGGCAAGTGCTTCAAGTGCGGGAAAACAAGACACTGGAAATCAGATTGTCCAAAGCTTAAAGGTACGATAGTTTCTGCCTTAATTATTGAGACGTGTTTAGTGGGGATTCCCACAGATACTTGGTGTATGGATTCAGGCGCCACTGACCATGTTTGTAATCAGGGGTTCAAATTAACCCGGAAGCTTAGAGAATGTGAGCTGGACATCTACTTGGGTGACACTACAAGAGTGTCAGTAGAAGCAGCGGGAGTAGTTAGTTTATTTTTCAAAAATCATAGACTAGATTTACCAAATTGTCTTTATGTACCGAGTTTTAGAAAGAACCTTATTTTGGTTTCTAAACTCTTAAAGAATGGTTTCAATTTTATTTTTTCTGATAATACAGTTGTTGTTAGAAAAGATGGCAAACTTGTTTGTTCTGGTTCATTAGTAGATAATTTGTTTGTGGTTAAATCTAACTCCCCTGTTGTGCAAAACATAGAAACAAATAGCACATCATTTATCCTTAATAAGAGGAAAGAATCTTCTGAATTGAATCAAACCTATCTTTGGCATCTCAGGCTAGGTCTTATAAACCTTAGTAGGATTTAGAAGTTGGTCAATGATGGACCTTTGGGTTCATTAGAGATTGACAGTTATTCAACCTACGAATCTTGCTTGAGGGTAAAATGACCAAGAGACCTTTTAAGGCAAAAGGTTATAGAGCCAAAGAAGTATTAGAGTTGATTCATTCTGACTTGTGTGGACCAATGTCTGTCCAAGCACGAGGTGGCTTTGATTATTTCGTGACATACAGGGATGATTACTCAAGGTACAGGTACGTTTACCTAATGTGCCACAAGTCCGAATGCTTTCGTAAATTCAAATAGTATCGGGTAGATATGGAGAATCATCATGGTAAGAGTATCAAGACACTACGATCAGATCGTGGTGAGGAGTACATGTCCCACAAATTTTGAGAATACCTCAGTGAGGATGGAATTCAGTCTTAATTGTCTGCACCTGGCACATCACAGCAGAACGGTGCAGCAGAAAGAAGGAACCGAACTCTCATGGAAATGGTTAGGTCAATGATGCATTATAGTGATTTCTCGAGTTCGTTCTGGGGATATGTCTTAGAAACAACAATGTACATCCTTAATATTGCACCATCTAAAACCGTGCCTTCAACCTCAGTAGAGTTGTGAAACGGGTGTAAGCCCAGTCTAAGACATCTCAGAATTTGGAGTTGCCCAACACATGTGCTTGAGGTAAATACGGCTAAGTTAGATGCAAGAAATGAAGTAATGCTGTTTGTAGGATATCCTAAGGGAACGAATGGTGGTCTATTTTATAGTCCTAAAGATCAGAAGGTGGTGGTTAGCGCCACCGCCAGATTTTTAGAGAAAGACTATATCCTAGATCACAAGCCCAAGAGTAAGATAGTACTAGAATAGCTTATGAGACAAACTAATAATCCTGATGCACCAGCACAAGTAGATACACCACACACTACACAAGATATCACAGATGATGAGCCTACACTGGTGGTTCCTGGTCGTAGTGGGAGGGTTGTAAGACAGCCGGACAGGTTTATTAGCGTGGGAGAGGCTTCAGACCTAGTCCCAGGTGCACCAAAGCCTCACCCAGTAAACTACAATGAGGCTCTTCGAGATAAATATGCAAAATCCTGGCAAAAGGCAATGATATCCGAAATGGGCTCAATAGACCACAATCAAGTCTGGGAGCTTGTGGACCTACCTGATAGGTTCAAGCCCATTGGATGTAAGTGGGTCTACAAACGCAAGAGAGGACCTGATGAAGAGGTGGAAACCTTTAAAGATAGGCTGGTGGCGAAGGGGTATACTCAGAAAGAGGGAATCGATTATGAGGAAACCTTCTCCCCGGTGGCCATGCTTAAGTTGATCCGGATTCTCTTAGCCATAGCTGCTCATTTAGATTATAAGATATGGCAGATGGATGTCAAGATAGCTTTCCTTAACGGAAGTCTTGAGGAAACCATCTTCATGTAGCAACCAGAGGGATTCGTTGAAAAAAGCGAAGAACATAAGGTTTGCAGGCTTAAGAGGACTATTTACAGACTTAAGCAGGCATCCAGATCTTGGAACATCCAGTTTGATGAGGTAATCCAGTCCTACGGACTTACTCAGTGTCCGGATGAGTAATGTGTATATCGCAGACATGATGGAAACGCGGTGGTGTTTCTTGTGCTTTACGTAGATGACATTCTATTAATTGGAAACAACAAGAAAGTGTTATCAAACGTAAAGGCATGGTTGTCCAAGTAATTTGATATGAAGGACTTAAAAGAAGTAGGACATATCCTTGGGATCAAGATAATTCGAGATCGTAGGAAACGTTCGTTAACGCTCTCCCAAGCTTCATACATAGATATGATTCTGGCCCGTTTTAACATGCAGAAATCCAAGAAAGATTTTCTACCTTCTAAACACAGAGTGTATCTATCTAAAGAATAGTTTCCCAATACTGTTCAGGAGGTAGAAGCCATGAAGACAGTTCCTTATCCTTCGGCAGTAGGAACTCTCATGTATGTCATATTGTGTACGAGATCTGATATCTGTTATGCCGTTGGCATTGTAAGCAAATATCAGAGTAACCCCATGAATGCTCATTGGGAGGCAGTAAAATGCATTCTCAGGTATTTGCGCAGAATGAGAGACCAAGTGTTGGTCTATCAGGCACCTAAGCTGGTATCCCGAGGTTACACAGATTCAGATTTCCAAAGCGACAGGGACAAGAGCAAGTCTACCTCAGGGTATTTGTTTACTCCAGGTGGTGGAGGCATAGTTTGGAGAAGTGTCAAGCAGAAATGCGTGGCGGACTCTACCATAGAGGCTGAATACGTTGTCGCATCAGAAACAGCGAAAGAAGCAGTGTGGCTCAAGAACTTCCTAGTGAACTTAGATGTGATTCCTGGTTTACAGAAGTCCGTCACAGTGTATTGTGATAACAACACTGCAGTAGCAAACTCGAAAGAACCACGAGCCCACAAGGCGAGTAAACATATGTTAGAGTAGAATACATAAACTATGCTTGTATTGTACATTTTCCTAGTAATATAACAATTTATGTTTTGGTTATATTTTGTTGTGCATAATATGTCCATTTATATTATGTAAGTAGATGATGAGGTGTCATATGTGACACAGTTGATCTCATCATTGGTTAAAAGACATAATATATAAATGAGGTACGTAACCGAGACAGCTTTGGATAAACTGTCGGTTTAGGTTATTATGTGATTCGGATAATTGGTTTGTCTAAACTGATTGAATCATATAGATATACCCGAGGCGTATTGAACTTGACCATTAGGAATGATTTCTCTTGTACTGATTTAATAGACAAATCATTCTTGGTATTCTATCTCTTAATCCCTAGACTCGAGCGGCCATGAGGATTAGACATAGTGTACTTTGATCTGCCAAAGAGTGAGGTCAATTGTGGCCAATAGTCTCATTAGGTTGGGTGCGCGTGTTTAGTTGCTTGGTGTGCTGCTGCTTGTCGAAAGGAAACCATGTACCGGTGCGTCCAGGGTGATGGTGCTCCCGAGATGAGCTCGTAAAGTTTATTATACTAAACTCGGCCGGTGGACTTATGTGCGGTATAGTAAAAGGACGAGTGGTACTAGTCTCGGAATTAAAAAAGTTAATTAATTAATTTATCAATTAATTAATATATTAATCAGCATTATATCTTTGATGTGGGGAGATTATGAATATAAATTAATTAAGTTGTTCCGGAAGCAATTCTGGTGTAGGATGGTAGTGCCATAATAAATCCGTTAGTGGTACGATTAATTATGTATTGGGTTGTTGACAAAGGTAGATTTAATTAATTAAGTAATTAATTAATCCTTGTGTCAGTTGATTGTGAATCATATCAGGAACTGGATTGGGATAAGTGGATCCCTGTATCAGTTGGAAGTGTATCAGTCCAGGAACAGGATTGAAAGAAACAGAATCCCAGTCGGAAGGCCAATCCTAAACCAACTTGGGGTCTCTCTTGTAACTCTATATATAGACAAGGGATTAGCTATTTCACAATATACAATTCATAAGTTTTCAAGACAAGAAAACTAGAGAGATAAAATCCTAGAGAGAGAAATAACTTTCTCTCTCCAAGTCGGATTTTTAGAGCAAATTGCGGCTAGTTTTTTTTTTTTTTCCTCTTCTTGGCCGAATTTTGGTTTTTTTATACCAGCTACGTGTGTAGCTTTCTCTCTCTCCGGGCGGTGCTGTTACAGTACGTGCTAGGTGCAGCGGTGCTGGAATTTTCTAGCAGGTGGATTGTGGTGATTAGCTGATCAAATTGCATTCAAGATCGTTGCCCACACAGCGTGAAATCAAAGTCTTGAGGCATACAAGAGAATCACCTGAGTGCACGCTTCAAAGGTATTTTTTAAAGTTCCGCTTTTAATTAGAATTTATGTTGACTGGTAAATTGAATAAGTGCAAACCCAGATCCTGTGCAATGTTATTTCAAAAGGGTTGGAATAGCAATTGTGCTATCGTCTAGGCCTGGCCAGAGATTTCGATTCTGGAATGCATAGAACGAAAGTGAGTTTCTGGCTAGGCCCGGGCAGATAATCTTTCAATTGGTATCAAAGCCTGGTTTTGGTTTTGTGCTTGTTCGATTTATTACATGGTTTTATTTCCAGGTGGTTAAGAAATCCCGACTATTATGGTTACGTTTGTATGGGTTTTAAGTAAACTCCGGGACATGTCCGGATTTGATTTTATTATGAATATTTGTAATAGTATAACCACGTGCTGGAAGCCGTGTAGGATTAGATCAAATCTGTAGTAAGATTTTTTCTATGTAATTTTGATTATTTAATTTTCCTAGAAAGCCTTATAGTAGGATAATTATTTTTTTTTTAATTGAAGGCATTATGGTGCGAACTTGAATTCATGGGTTTTGGGTAATCGTTAATTCGTAAAAACTCAGGAAAACTCAGAACGAATTGCAAAAAGACCAAATAGCGTGGAAAGAAGCGAATGAGAGATTGGCGGCAGGGTGCGGCGCAGGCGACTACCCGCCGGCAGCAGTCGCCGCCGGCAACCGCTAGCAGTAGCGTCGCTGCCGTGCGGCCCTGTAGGAGGATATGCCAGCCACGGCAGCAGCAGGCAGCAGTCCCGCGCGCGGGCGTGGCGTGCCCTTTTGGGCGTGCTGAGCGCATGCGGCCCATTCGGGCTGCGTTTTAGCCCATTTTTTCCTCCAGTTTTCATTTTTTGAAGTTCAAGACTCTCTCTATCGAGTTGCGTGGCAGGACACGAGATCAAGGCAGAAGATGGAAGCGATTAAAACCATAATAGTGGGGAAATTTATTTTTCATATTTATTTCCCGTATTTATTGTTTTGATTTTATGCTTTATTTTTATGCTGTGTTTTAGATGCATGATTTTAAAGCATGTTGGTTTTATGGTTGCATATAACTTAGGGTTAGTTAAATTGCATGTTAAAACCAGAAAAACCCTCAATTTGGAAATCTAAGTGAGAGCGGGTTGGTTTAATATTCCCATGGCCACTATTACGAGTTCATATGCGATATGGGTGGGCTTACGTGTTGGCATTAGGGCCTTCCTCCATTCGGATGAGTCCAACCCCGAGATTGCTAGATTATGAATTTCTGAGTAAGATGACTAAAGTAAGTTTAACTAGGAAAAATGCGACACCCTCTCCATCTGAGGCGCACTATCCTGAGGTAACAAACTCAGAAGTCACGTAATGGCACACACTTGGTGTACAATCTGCAGTATTCCTCCCGCGAGGTATGTTGCTTATTTGTACAGTTGAAAGCACCGACTATTAGCTACATTGATCAATAGATCGTTTGGTCAGATAGTGTAGTTAATGAACTTGGTTCTTCTCAAACGAATGTGGGTTAGCGTAAACGTTCACACTGCATGGCTTGCGAGAATCCCGGTGAATGAGATGTTGGTGGATTAAGATTATTGTTTTGAGGGAAGTCAATAATTGATAGAATTTCATGTTTTTTTTTTCAAAATTCAAATAACTGAAACATTGTCTGTTTATTTATTTTACATTTTTATCGATATGGAATTCAACCCCTTAGCTGCT
Source organism: Knoxia roxburghii (assembly GCA_030378225.1). NCBI lineage: Eukaryota > Viridiplantae > Streptophyta > Magnoliopsida > Gentianales > Rubiaceae > Knoxia > Knoxia roxburghii. The sequence goes on along the minus strand of CM059420.1, from coordinate 32,032,688 downwards.
ATTTTGAAAGACAAAAAATTAACTGGAACCAATTATGTCGACTGGAGTCGTAACTTGGACATTATCCTGATGGCTGAGCAGTATAAGTTTGTGCTCACCGAAGTGTGTCCAGATGTGCCTGATGAGGACTCTCCTCAAGAGGATAGGGATGCCTATGCCCGGTGGAGAAAAGCGGATGAGATGGTGCAGGGCTATATTTTGGCCTCTGTGTCAAAAGTGCTGCAACATCAGCTTCATCCCATTGTCTCTGCCTTCAACATTATGGCTCACCTAAGAGAGATGTTTGCACATCAAGGTAGGACTGCTAGGCAAACGGCCATAAGGAAGTTAATGAACAAAAAGATGGCTGAAGGCGGATCAGTGAGAGATCATGTGCTACACATGATCAGTAACATCAATGAGATAGAGGTGTTGGGAGGAGAAATCAACCCAGAAAGTCAGACAGATATTATCCTCCAAAGTCTACCCTCTTGTTTTGAGCAGTTTCGGGTCAATTACAACATGAACCAAAGAGTTTACACTCTACCCGAGCTCTTAACTAATTTGGTGGCGGCCAAAGGCATCTTCCACAAGAAGAAGCAAGCTTTGGTCGCAGTAAAGGCTTCAGGTTCTTCTTCTGCGCCTAAAGGCAAACATAATAAGAAGAAGAAGAATACCAAGAAACTTGCTGCGAAGCCCGAGATCGCAAAGAAGAGCAAGCACAAAGGCAAGTACTTCAAGTGCGGTAAAACAGGACACTGGAAAGCGGATTATCCAAAGCTTAAAGGTACGATAGTTTCTGCCCTAATTACTAAGACATGTTTAGCGGTGATTCCCACAGATACTTGGTGTGTGGATTCAGGCGCCACTGATCATGTTTGTAATTCTTTGCAGGGGTTTCAAGTAACCCGGAAGCTTAGAGAGGGCGAACTGGACATCTACATATGCGACACTACAAGAGTGTCAGTAGAAGCAGTGGGAGTTGTCAATTTAAATTTCAAAAATTGTAGATTAGAGTTAGTTAATTGTCTTTATATACCGAGTTTTAGAAAGAATCTTATTTCGGTTTCTAAACTCTTTAAGAATGGTTACACGTTTGTTTTTTCTGATGAGTCTGTATTTATTAGAAGAAATGGAAAACTTGTTTGTTCTGGTTCATTGGCTGAGAATTTATTTGTGGTTAACTCTAATTCCCCTATTGCGCAAAACATAGAAACAGATAGCTCTTTATCTAACATTAATAAGAGGAAGAAACCTTCTGAAATGAATCAAACCTATCTTTGGCATCTCAGGCTAGGTTATATAAACCTTAGTAGGATTCAAAGATTGGTCAATGATGGACCTTTAGATTCATTAGAGATTGACAGTTATTCAACCTGCGAATCTTGCTTGGAGGGTAAGATGACCAAGAAACCTTTCAAAGCAAAAGGTTATAGAGCTAAGGAAGTATTAGAATTGATTCATTCTGACTTGTGTGGACCAATGACGGTCCAGGCATGAGGTGGATTTGAGTATTTTGTGACGTTCACGGATGACTACTCAAGGTATGGGTACATTTACCTAATGCATCACAAGTCCGAATGTTTTGGCAAGTTCAAAGAGTTTCGGCAGATGTGGAGAAGTATCATGGTAAGAGTATCAAGACACTACATTCAAATCGTGGTGGGGAGTACCTGTCCCTTGAATTTTGAGAACACCTCAGTGAGGTCAGAATTCAGTCTCAGTTGTCTGCACCTGGCACGCCACAACAGAACGGTGTAGCAGAAAGGAGGAATCGGACTCTTATGGAAATGGTTAGGTCGAAGATGAGCTATAGTGATCTGCCAAGTTCGTTCTGGGGATATGCCTTAGAAATGGCAATGTATATTCTTAATATTGTACCATCTAAAACCGTGCCTTTAACCCCAGTAGAGTTGTGGAATGGGCGCAAGCCCAGTCTAAGACATCTCAGAATTTGGGGTTACCCAGCACATGTGCTTAAGGTAGATATGGCTAAGTTATATACGAGAACTGAATTGATGCTGTTTGTAGGATATCCTAGGGGAACGAAGGGTGATCTGTTTTATAGTCCTAAAGATCAGAAGGTGGAGGTAAGTACCAATGCTAGATTTTTGGAAGAGGACTATGTCTTAGATCACAAACCCAAGAGTAAGATAGTACTAGAAGAGCTTAGACGATAAACTACTAATCCTAATGCACCGGCACAAGTAGATACACCACACACTACACATGAGATCACAGATGATGCGCCTACACAGGTAGTGCCTCGTCGTAGTGGGAGGGTTGTAAGACAGCCCTACAAATTTATTGGCATGGGAGAGGCCTCAGACCTAATCCCAGGCGCGCCTGAGCCTGACCTAGTTAACTACAATGAGGCTCTTCGAGATAAAGATACAGAGTCTTGGCGTAAGGCAATGATATCCGAGATGGGGTCAATGGACCACAATCAAGGCTGGGAGCTTGTGGACCTGCCTGATGGGTTTAAACCCATTGGATGCAAGTGGGTCTACAAACTTAAGAGTGGACCTGACGAAAAGGTGAAAACCTTTAAAGGTAGGCTGGTGGCGAAGGGGTATACTCTGAAAGAGGGAATTGATTATGAGAAAACCATGCTTAAGTCAATCCGAATTCTCTTGGCCATAGTTGCTCATTTAGATTATGAGATTTGGCAGATGGATGTCAAGACAGCTTTCCTAAACGGAAGTCTTGAGGAAACAATCTTTATGCAGCAATAAGAGGGATTCATTGAAAAAGGCCAAGAGCATAAGGTTTGCAGGCTTAAGATATCTATTTACGGACTTAAGCAGGCATCCAGATCTTAGAACATCTGGTTTGATGAGGTAATCCAGTCCTTTGGATTTACTCAGTGTCCGGATGAGCAATGTGTGTACCGCAGATGTGATAGAAGCTCAGTGGTGTTTCTTGTGCTTTATGTAGATGATATTCTATTGATTGGCAACAACAAGAAAGTCTTATCAGACATAAAGGCATGGCTGTCTAAGCAGTTTGATATGAAGGACTTAGGGGAAGCGGGACATATCCTTAGGATCAAGATAATTAGAGATCGTAGGAAACATTTATTAACGCTCTCCCAAGCTTCGTACATAGACACGATTCTGACCCGTTTTATGCAGAACTCCAAGAAAGGTTTTCTACCTTTCAGACATAGAGTGTATCTGTCTAAGGAACAGTCCCCTAAGACTGTTGAGGAGATAGAGGCCATGAAGACAATTCCTTATGTTTCGGCAGTATGAAGTCTCATGTATGCCATGTTGTGTACGAGGCCTGATATCTGTTATGCCATTGGCATGATGAGCAGATATCAGAGTAACCCTGGGAAAGCTCATTGGGAGGCAGTAAAATGCATTCTCAAGTATTTACGTAGAACGAGAGACCAAGTTCTGGTCTATCAGGCGCCTGAGCTGGTACCCCGAGGTTACACAGATTCAGATTTCTAAAGTGACAGGGACAATAGTAAGTCTATCTCAGGGTATGTGTTTACTCTAGGAGGTGGAACCATAGTTTGGCGGAGTGTCAAGCAGAAATGCGTGGCAGACTATGCCATGGAGGTTGAATACGTTGCCGCATCAGAGGCAGCGAAGGAAGCAGTGTTGCTCAAGAACTTCCTAGTGGACTTAGATGTGATTCCTGGTTTGCAGAAGTCTATCACGGTATATTGTGATAACAACGGTGCAACTTAAAGGAACCACAAGCCCACAAGGCGAGTAAACATATACAGCGCAAGTACCACCTGATACGAGACATCGTAAAGAGGGAAGACATGGTCGTGGCTAAGATAGCATCAGAGGATGACCTTGCAAATCCGTTCACGAAGACATTGACTTCAAAAGTCTTTGAGGCTCACGTGGAGGGCATGGGGATCAGATACTTAGGAGAGCCATGACAGTTTTCCTAGATATATAGCAGCAGAGTGTATAGGAGTTGTATGTAAATGTATACTTAAACCACAGCTTAAGTATTAGTGAGAAATTATTAGAGTTGAATACATAAGCTATGCTTGTATTGTACATTTTCCCAGTAACATATCGATTTATATTTTGGTTATATCTTGTTGTGCATAATATGTCCATTTATATTATGTAAGTAGATGATGAGGTGTCTTGTGTGACACAGTTGATCTCATCATTGGTTGAAATACATAATATATAAATGAGGTTCGTAACCGAGACAGCTTTGGATAAACTGTCAGTTTAGGTTATTATGTGATTCGGATAATTGGTTTGTCTAAACTGATTGACTCATATAGATATGCCCGAGGTGTATTGAACTTGACCATTAGGAATGATTTCTCTTATACTGATTTAATAGACAAATCGTTCTTGGTATTCTATCTCTTAATCCCTAGACTCGAGCGGCCATGAGGATTAGATATAGTGTACTTTGATCTGCCAAAGGGTGAGGTCAATTGTGGCCAATAGTCTCAGTAGGTTGGGGGTGCGTGTTTAGTTGCTTGGTGTGTTGCTGCTTGTCTAAAGGAAACCATGTACCGGTGCGTCCGGGGTGATGGTGCTCCCGAGATGAGCTCGTGAAGTTTATTATACTAAACCCGGCCGATGGACTTATGTCTGGTATAGCAAAAAGGTCGAGTGGTACTAGTCTCGGAATTAAAGAAGTTAATTAATTAATTTATCAGTAAATTAATATGTTAACGAGCACTATATCTTTGATGTGGGGAGATTATGAATATAAATTAATTAAGTTGTTCCAGAAGCAATTCTGGTGTAGGATGGTAGTGCCATAAAAAATCCGTTAGTGGTACGATTAATTTTGTAGTGGGTTAATTAAATAAGTAGAATCAATTAATTAATTATTCCAAAGAGTTAATTAAATAATTAACAAAGTGTAATTAATTAATTAATTAATTAATTAAGTCTTAAGTTTCAATTAAAATTAGAAAATCCTAGAGATTAGAAAATCTAATTGGATTTGGTTGATCCTATTAGATTAGTTACCTAATTGGATTTGGAAACTAATTAATTACCTAAACCCATTAGGAAGGTCAATCCTAAACCAACTTGGGGTCTCTCTTGTAAATCTATATATAGACAAAGGATTAGCAATTACCTAACACAATATTCATTAGTTTTCAAGACAAGAAAACTTAGAGAGAGAAAATTAATCTCTCTAGGTCCGAATTTTTTGAAGCTTTTTGGCGGCTGGATTTTTCCAAAATCGGCGGCAAGTGTAGCTTCTTCTCGAGACCCAGGTGGCACGTGTAGCTTCCTCTTGAGACCCAGGTGGCGCGTGAAACTCACGCGCTAGGGGCAGTCGATTGCTGAATTTTTTGGCGACCCAGTTGTGTTGATTGCTGATCAATTGCTCGCTAGATCATTGCGCACACAACTGGCTCGCCTGAGTTAACATGCTTCAAGAGGTACTTTTTTATGTTTCCACTTTTATTTAGAAAATTATTGTTACGTGATAAATCGAATGAGTACAAACCAAGATCCTGTGCAATGTTGTTTCAAGCAAGGATTGGAAAAGCGATTGTGCTAGAGTCCAGGCCTGGTCAAAGATTCCGATTCTGGAATGTGTAGCACAAAAGTGAGTTTTTGACTGGGCCCGGGCAGATTATCTTTCACTCCCCTTTAGAAAATAAGACTTTTCGCAGGGCTCATCCAGCGAGGAATGAAAGTCTAACTGTGCTCTCCTTTTGGAAGATAGGACTTTTCACAGGGTGCATCCAGTGATAAATGAAAGTCTTTTCGAGCTGTCTAAATTTGGTATTGAGTTCTTTGCTTTAGTGGCATGAACTTGACTTATTTCTCTTTCTTCTCTTTCTTCTCGTATTGTCTCTTAATCTCTAGAAACCTGTGTAGGAGAAAGTGTCAAAAGATTAGCTTTCTTACCATTAGAGAAGAAAGAGTACCTGCTAGTCACAAGGGGGACTCTTCTGTCAAATTCACAAGGTCTTCGTAGCTAAATATGACAAGTTTTCAATGGTGCTACATTGCAAAGCACTACTCCCTTGATTGGTCTAAGATAGAACGCAGTCATAACTTGCTTCTGCACATTTGCCTTACCAGAGTCATCTAACCGTTGCAATCCTTGCTATTGGCTAGCATCTGGAGAGGTTTGAGCAATACACAAACACATGTGTGAGCTCAGGAGCATGGCGGACATAAGGCTTATAAGGATATGCCTATCTCTATCTTCTTCACCTTTATCAGGCTCTTTAATAAAGACTCGTCATCCTGTTCATCTCTAATCTTTAGAGATGGAACTGATGGTCAATTATACCCTTATTTGATATAGCAGAATCCTTATATTATGCCTCTATTTATACTAGAACTGGCCAGTGTAGGTGTACTTTCGATAGACTTATGACATATTTATGGATTGTGTAGGCGATTAGGAGCTGTGGTGTAATTGACACACTTTGGCACTTAAATATTTCATTATTTAAGGGAATTTCAGCACAATTAGAGAAGACGAGTGTTGGACAACTCATAAAGTACGAAATCCCCAATTTGCCCCAGCAGCCTGAAGTCATTACCATTTTGTTTACACTAATCCTTGGCATGTATAAATAGAACAAGTCTCACTGGTATTTCTCAACCTTTGCTTCATATCTCAATTTTCGACTTCGGTTAGCTTGTAGTGTAAGGAGAATTAGTATCCAGCAATTAGGGTTTTCTCTCCAAGTAGACAAGGAATGTGATTGAGCTTAGATCCATTGTGTTTTAAGTTCCCAAAGGGGGTTTCCAACCCCTGATGGCATGATCGAGGATGAGGTGCAGATGTGGATGCGGATATCACAAGCGTGGAGTGACTATGGAGCAAAGGAAGGTGTCATCGGCCCTACAAGAGCATCTCTTCCTTTTATGTAATGAGCTGGACACTACTGTTGTAGTCCTAGGGAGCTTAGTTTGGCTGTGTGTATCTGTATCTGTGTCTCTTTAGATTTGAATGTACATAGTAGTCTCTGTTCTCTAATTGCTTGATGTCCATATAATCGTTCTAAGCCATATTGAATAGGTTTGTGTTACCTCTATGATGGGGGATGAACGTGGGTCGGGCGATAGGAGGATAGTTACTGCTATGACCATTGTGATCACTTGATTATGTTGGATGGGGAAGGAATTCCCCGATCATCTCTCTAATTCTACTGCCTTTTACTTTATTGCATGTTAGATTAGTCGTAGTGTCGTTTAGATAATTAATAACTCTTTTCTGTAACCATAAAAAAAGATCGGTAACTATAAACAAGCATAAAGCTTTGTGTGCTCTCTGTGGAGCGATACCTAAGTACTCTACGATGGGATTCTTGATGTCCCTTAGTGTGGATTTAGGTTTATAAATATTAATTTGAGAGGTAGTTTACCGCACATCAGGAACTGGAGCATGTAACAAGACACATGGGGACTGTGCTTGTGATGCTCGGGGGCTTACTTCCATGGTCTCACACTTCCTAGTGTGATAGCACACAACAAAAGCAACTACACCAAGAATAGACGGAAAAACAAGGTATTCGTAAAAAGGGGATATTTATCTCCAAAATTCAAGAAACTAGATTCTAAAGAATTTTGAAAATAATAAAATAAAAGGATATTTACTTTCGAAAATTTCAAGAAAATAAATTCTTATAACTTTTGAAAATAATAAAAAGATTCAAAATAAAAATAAGAGGGATATTTACCTCTGACATTTTCAATTCGTAAATATAAAAGAAGTAATGAAAAATGACACAAAATAAAAAGGATATATATTCTCAAAATAAAATATTTCAAAAATAATAAAAAGGATATTTGTTTTAAACATCCAAAAATTAAATTCATTGAAATTTTTAAAATAATAATAATAAAAAGAAACACACAGAAAGAAAAGAAAACGAAAGAAGAATTACGATGTGAAAGCAAAAATCTCAAAATCTGAGGCGGATTACCTCGGCGCGCAAGGCAAGTGCGAAGCCATTGAATTTCAGCGCGTTAAGCGCGAGCTGGGGCATTAATTTCCAGCGCGCAAGGCGCAATAATGGCCCTCTCGAAAATCTTCATTAGCGACACAAATTGTGTCGGTTGCTAATAATTTTTGGTGGTCATTCCTAAGCTGTTGCATTGTCTTTAGTGACATTTTGCTAAGTGTCGCTAAAGGCTCTGTGCTAGGGCTTTCTTGCTTTGCTTTCAACCTTTCAACTATTTCCCACCAATAAACAGATCCCGTTACGGAGGTGTGAACGCAACGGTATCTCTTCAAAAAGACTCAAAAATACAAAAATTGACACTAACTGAATACAAACTGACTCTTAAAATAAAAATAAGACACAAAAATACTAGTTATGAAAAGGACAAGTCTAACGGACCGTTAAAATTCAATACACAACAAAGGTGACAAAAACAAGTTACTATATCAATATAGATGCTTATTCAAGTCACACAAAACCAAACAAAACTGAAGAAAATAGGTAACTTTTGCAATTAAACTGTGATCTCTAGAACACGAGCTCAACTACCAAGGGAGAAGAAAGAGTTTATACACACACCGGGGATACATACTTTAGATGACACTTTTCACCATTTACTCCCTTTTTTGCTTACTAGGTATAATCACTCATATCTTCAAATTCTGTTAGCTTTCCTACAAAACTTGGAGAAACTTACTTTTCGCTTGCCTTTTTTCTTACTTAGCCAGACTTTTACAGAAGAGTTTTGACTTTAGAATTTTGTCAAGATCCTTTAGTTGGCTCTTTGGCTCTTGTCTCTTCTCACTACTTTTAGACTTTTTCGGGAGTTTCAGAATAGATATTAGATGCGAGGAAAAATTCAACCTCAAGTACTTAACAAGAGGGGTAAGGTTATCAACCTCAAATATCCTTATAATATCATAATCAAACCTTAAAATAAAATCCACTAACCTCAGAGTTGTTGACTCTGCGATCCTCATGCACCAGGTGTGAAAATACGTTTTCACCTCTACAAGTCTAAAAATCTTACAATTGACAGAAAAATCCAAAAACAGATTAAGTTGACAAAAACAACCTTAAACTAGCTCAAAAAGACACAAAAACTAACACAACTGAACAAATTTGCACAAGGGCAAAATTGTCCAAAAGTTACAAATTTCTCAATGAGATGTTTCTTGGGTCAAAAATGAATTCTCTTCTACCAGAATGAAACAAAATCACTTTGGAAAACTATGGGGACTATTCCTAGGCTTTCGAGACACAAAAACATAAAAAGACTAAAAAAATAGACAAAATATTCAATCCTTAAGGAACTGACTACTTTGCTTTTAACACAGATATTTGGTTTGAAAATCAGACTAATTTTCTTACCCATGGACTAAATTCAAATAAAAAATATTTGGTTTGAAAATTAGACAAATCTTCTTACCAATGACTAAAAACGAAAAAGACTCAAAAGATAGTGGAATATAAAGATACGACGTTTGCTTTGATACCACTCTGACAATGAATCCTCAAGAGACATGTTATCGATTGTAGTATTGTTATCAGGTTGATCTGTACTTGATGGAATACCTATTTTTTGGCCCGATCTTTCTAACTATTCTCTCACTAGCTAACACGTTTAAATTGAATGGCGGAATCATTCAACTCAATAACTCGCAAGTATTCTTTAAACCTCTCATGTGGAACAATTTTAGGAGGATGGGATGAAGGGTTTATGGAGTTAAGTCTATTCAAAACACGGCTTAATAGACAACCTGATCTATTGAAACTAAAAAGGGGGTTTTTGTGTGGTTTCCTCGCAAGTACAGATTCACGATCTCAAAAGATCACTCTAAACAAAGATTTTTGGTGGAGTTAACAAACTCACGAATTTTCTATATCATAATCAAACTTGTATTAATTTTCGTTAATTAAGAGACCTTATATACGCTTACAAATGTTCTTTTCCTTTTCTAAAAAGGTAATCTCCAATCCTATTGAGAGAGATTAAAAAAGTAAAATCCTATTTTAACTCTAGAGACCTTATAGATTTCGGTCATATAGAGGTAGTATTAAAATCCTAATCAAGGAGGGAAAACTCAGTTTACCTTATTAAGAATAAGATAAACTTCTAAAACATTCAAGAATTATAGCATATATAACACACACAAACCTATAGGAAGAGATAGAGGTCTCAAATGGGCTTAGGGAGAGTAACTGAGCCTTTGAATCTCGGCAATAACTTTTAACCCAATATGATTACTTTATTATGGGGCTGGACCATCTTCTACAATAACTTAACAAGACCATCTTCAATCATTCTCGAGATGTTAATGGGTTTAGGCCTTGAACTGGGTAAATGGGTCAGGGCCTGTTGAACACCTTACTCGATCAACAACTTCAAGGTTTCTTCAACCTTTTAGTTATGTTTCTTGTCATGGGTCTAACAATATCTACTAATGGATCTCTTTTGTAGGCATTAGGATCCAAAGTAGGAGTTTTGCATAGACTCCCATGGGAAATTTCGTAACTTGGCATACCTTGTATTTTGGACATGCATATTGATGTGATATGACACCTCTTTTAACCCATTTTGATGGGTTTAACCCATATGTTGGTCCAAGTATCTTTTGACATGATAAAATCATTATCTTGGAGCCATTTTGGGCTGAAACTTCACCATTGGATCTTTGGGCTTTTGTGATAACAAATTACAAGGCTTCTTGCATCTTCTTTGTCTTAGAACCAACAATATTATTGACTAAAGGATCGCTCTTATAGAGGCGTGGATCCTTAGCCATATTGCCAGCTTGAGGATTCGCAACTATAGGAGCTCCCATAGGGAGGTTTTCGCATTCCTCTCTCTTACTGGGTGAGTTCTGCGTGATTCCTCTTGCTAATTCAGCTGGTGGAGTTTGATATACGGTGGTCATGGTTTTGATAAGGAGGGGGATGAGGGGGAGATAGGTTATGAATTGACAATAATGAGAAAAGAGTATTTTGTCTATTGTTAATGGTGCTATTTGACGCTCATGTTATGGAAGTTGATGACTAATTCAGTATATTTTATTAAATTTATTAATTTTTAATTTAATAATTAAAATATGATAAAGAAAAATAAAATTTAATTATAAAATAATGACCAATTTTCAAATTTTCTAAAAGAACGTAAATTTTAAAAAGTTAGTAGTGACCCATCAAAAATGTAATTGGATGATTAAAAGTAATAGACCAAAAGAGTTGGGTGATTGCTGAAGTAATTTATTCTACAAAAATGATGCAATTAATTTTATTACATAAACTGACTGCTGCACCAAAATTTCACGTTTATTGGTAAACAACATTATGATTATCGTGTGGGTTTCGGCACAAGATGCCAACTGATGTCTCAAGAAGTCAAAGCCAAAAATAGCCAGTGAAAAGGTCAAACCATGTCCAATGATTGCGCAAAGTTTCTTGGTCGGAAACCAACGATTCCCTTTCAAGCCAGCCAGCGCCATCAAACAATGAAAATACAAAAGTGAATTTGTAACCTTGAGAGGCCCGTTGAAGGGATTGGGTGAAAAATTGAGAGAGAAGTAGAAAAGAGGGAGTGTAACTTCCTCTTCTTTGCATCTCTCAAAACTGTATCAGGTTTCTGGTACGTTGTTTGAAACTCTAGTTTTAAATTTCTTATTATTGAGTTAAATTTTCTTTATCTTAATATTCTTGTTGGTCATGAAGAAAAATTTTTATTTAAATCAGGCAACAACTATGAGTAAATTTCGCGTTTTTTCTTCTCCGGAATTGAATCCTTCATCATCGGGGGATGTCTACGATGATTCTGCTTTAGAAGGTAAATTCTATCAAATATTTGGCTTTTCAGCTTAAATGGCTGGGAAAGGGGAGCATTTTCGTTTTGTAACAGGGGCAGACGTATGGCGAAAGAGGGCGTCCGACCTCAAAAACAGTCGAAATTCTTTCTAATAGAGTTATTCTTGCGAGTTTCGACGGATGTCCATCTTTCATACCGTTGTAATTCAGTCCCTCAAAATTTAAAATTTATGTCTGCTCGTGTTTTGTAACACATGGATGCTATATTGTTGAATAAAAAAATAAAACATATTATAATTTTATTTTAGCATTCTAAAACATGTTGATTTTGATTTCTCAGGAGTTGCAGCAAATGTTAAGTTATTGTTGAAGCTGATTCAAGATCACAAGGATGCATGCTACCAACAAAAAAAAGATGGGAGAAGGATGCTTAGGGTTGCTACAATGATGACAATTCTTGACAACGTGAGGAGCCGAATTCAAAAATGTCAATTTGGACATAAAAGATCTGAAGATGAGCTGACTCGAGGCAACAATATTACGGATCAAAAGCAGGTTCAGAGTCAGATGGAAGGCAAGGGAGGAGGAGGAGTAGAATCAAATTCCGATGACTATGAAAAATTGAAAAAAGTGGTAAACGTAAACTTGGCAGCAAGAAAGAGCCTGGAAATCATGTGCTCAAGTTTGGGTAAAGAGAAAGAGATTATGTCATCTGAGCTCGCAAAAAAGGTGCACGAATTAAACGAGATGGATGAACTCATCAATGATCTCAGAGCACAAAATGAGACATTATCAGAGAAAGTAAAGGAATACGCGGCGTCGGAGCATAGGGACGACAAGACGACAAGCCGCGGCGGCGGTGTTGGGGCGAATCCTGGCGGAGAAACACCTCATGGACATGGACATGCATATGCAGTTCTGCAAGAGCGTAACCGTGCACTTTCCAACCACCTGCAGAGATGCGTCGATGGTTATCGTTCATTGAAAAGGAAACTAAGGGAAGCGCTAGAGGAGAATCTACTAGCTCAATCAACCACAGAGGAAGTTGTGGGTAAAGTCAGAGAAAGCTTAGCCAAAATTCGCAGCTTCAAACAACAGATAGCTGCCGGAACTGATCCGTCGGCCGATATTGAAGCGGAGATCCTGCACCTGGAGCAAGTATTGGGGCGGTTGCAGAAAAGGGTTGCGAAAAACGATCATAACAAGGTAGATTACTCAAAGCCAAAAAGCGAGACTGCCATAGCTTCTTGCCCGCCTTCCGTCGCGGTATGAGAGGTGCGGTTTGTAGGTATCCATAATAATTAGATGCTTCTTTACTGGATTTTTTAAATTTTGTTCGGGGCTTCATCATATTCTCTTTTTATTATAGATGCAAATTACACTTCGGTTGAATCCACTTTCAGCAATTAATTTTCAAGAACTAGGATTAATGACTGAATTAGGTTAACAAATTGTCAATCTCTAATGCATATTGACGGAACTAGTTTGGGCTGATGGGTGCGAAAACACATTCATTAGCCCCAAACTTCTCATCCTTACCCTCCCCGTTGTTAACATTTTCATTCAAATTTTTCTGGTTCGATCACTGCTAATGAAGTATCAAATATTGGGGCCATTTTGGATGATTCCTTAGCATTTGTGTTTTTTGGCTGACTAGCTAGCTTGTTGAAAGATTTTTTTTTTTTTTTTTTTTTTATCAAGAATGATATGAGTAGAAAGAATATTATTAATATTGAGCTAGCCCGATCAATGATGTGTAGTCTTGATGTCAAGCCTTAAATATTAAAATTGCGTAGTTTATTGACTGTCTTGGCTTTTGCAATGTACTAGGTGGACAGTGCCACACCTCGTTCGTGGGGCTCAGTGTGTAACTTTTAAGGATTTATACTTCTTCCCCACTTGAAATAATGTATGAATTGAAGTACCCGTAAAAAATATGCTCCAAAGTTTCATTCTATAGTGTTGTTTACTTCATAAACAGAGAACAATAAACATTCTTATCCATTAAAATTCAAATATTTTTTGTGCCAATCTCGTTAATGGTGAGCTATTATTAACTTAACATTAGCGAACTAATTATATTAATAAGAAAAGATTAGAATTCTAATCTTTATTTCTAATTTTTTGGTCCAACGAGGAAGAAGAGAATACGATAGGTATACGGTATTTTGATGCTTATTTAGTGTTCCAAAAGAATGTTCCTACCTTGACAAACTTACAGCAGCTTTTTTCACTCCTTAGTATTATAAATAAGAAAACCTAAAATACTTTGAGGGTTAAACATTTTATAACATATCCAAACATGAATAGAGAATACAAGCGATTAGCCTTCTGTTAACATGAATGAAAAGGTTGACACTTTTTTTTTTTAACAAAAGAGTGGGATTGACCTATGTATTAATAAAATATTAAAATCTAAAATGATACAAGGAACAAAAGTCCCCTGCTACTTTGTAAACTCGAATTATCATAAACTAAATACGCTACCTCTAAACTATAAGCTTATATAAAATCGACCACCAAAATTACGTGGATCAAAAATTTAAAAAACGAAACAGCGTGTGGTGAATGCGTACCGAACAACGCTTTGACACAAACAAAAATGCATCTAAAATTTTTTTGGGGCATCTTTTTTTAACGATGCACTTGACAAAATTCTTCTTCAGATAAGAAAACCAATCTGAATCATCGTCATAATCAGCATCTGAATCTTCCTGCAGTACATACTTTCAAGACAAAGGCTCTGAGTTAATAGAATCCAAACCAAAGTCTACTGTTGGTTTCCCAGAGTGACCCTCCTGATAGGTTGCTTCCCATAGCTGAGTGGACTTATTCTCCACAGCCTGAGTCTTATCCACAACCGAATTTTCTCTTGTTCCCCCAATTATTCTTCGTTCTCTTCTCCAACTAATTTTGCCAATTCTTCCTCGTTCTCTTTTTCAATTAATTTTGACGCTGACAAAAGACCCGGTTCCGAGAGGGAACAGACAAGATGAGGGGTATGCTTCAAAATTTATTGATAGAGAGGTTTTAAAGAGAAACTGGACCTCTTCCACGACGGCTGCAATTTTCGGCGAAGCTTCAATCTGAGAGAAGCTTCAATTTCCGGAGCTGAGGTTGAACGGGGTATCCTTGTTCTCTCCGAAACTCCATTGGCTGTTTGATTCCTAGGAAAAGAAATAATGAAGTATTTTTTGTCATAGTAAAAACTATACATGGGTGCTGCTTTATAGCAGTAGTAAACAGCGTAGAAGGATAAACTATACCAACTGTGAAAAACTAATCAACTACAAACTCTCCTAAACTTAAGTATACACAACAACATCCGGTAACAAACTAACTACTATAGTATATACTCGTAACAAACTAACTAATATAGGATATACTTTCCAACATCCCCCTCAAGCTGGATCTAGAAGATTGATGGAGCCAAGCTTGGTTAGAAGCCGATGAAACTGTGCTGTAGTTAGAGTTTTGGTGAAAATATCAGCAATTTGATCTGCACTGCGGACATACAATGTTTCAATGCACTTTGACTGAACCTGTTGACGAATATAATGACAGTCAACTTCAATATGCTTTGTCCGCTCGTGAAAAACTGGGTTGGCGGCAATATGCATTGCTGCCTGATTGTCACAATATAGTGAGATAGGGGTTGAAACCGCACAGCCAAGATCAGTAAGGAGACATCTAAGCAACACAGCCAAGATAGGGCAACAACATGTTTTTTACTCTTCCAGGATGCTAAATTGCCACCGATAAAGACACAATATCCTGTGGTAGACCGTTGATCAAGAGCATTACCAGCCCAATCAGAATCAGTGTATCCAACAAGATTAGTGTGACCATTATTAGTCATCAAGAGTCCTCGTCCGATGGTACCTTTTAAATAACGAAGAATTCGTTTGACTAACTGAAGATGGTAATCAGTCGGAGCATGCATATGCTGACTAAATAGACTGACAGCAAACGCAATATCCGGCCGTGTAATAGTTAAATAAATCAGCTTACCAACAAGACGTTGATAAGTACATGGAGAAGACAAAGATTTCCCCCCTGACCGGTGACACAATTTGATGTCTAAAGGAGTCGCTACCGGTTTAGAATCCGCCAAGCGGGCATCATGAAGGAGATCAAGTATATACTTTCGTTGGTTTAAATACAAACCTTTAGAAGAAGTAGACATTTCAATGCCAAGAAAAAACTTCAATAATCCAAGATCTTTAACCGGAAATCGGGACTGAAGAGCATGTTTTAACTGAGAAATAGACACTTCACTATTGCCAGTAATTATAAGATCATCAACATATATTAAGACAACCAAAGAATCCCCTGCCCGATGGCGAGTATATAAGGAGGAATCTGCCGAACTCCGAGAAAAACCAAAACTCTCAAGTGCAGCACTTAACTGTGCGTGCCAGGCACGGGGACTCTGCTTAAGGCCATAAATCGATTTGTGCAATTTACACACTAAGGCAGGGTCACTGGATTGAGGATGTCCTGGTGGCAGCTTCATATACACTTCTTCGTCAAGATTTCCATGCAAAAAAGCATTTTTAACATACATTTGGGACAACAACCAACCTCGATTAATAGCAACTGATAACAAAACACGTACCGTCGTCATTTTAGGCACTGGAGCAAAAGTATCCTTGTAATCAACGCCATATTGTTACGTAAAACCTTGAGCCACAAGTCGGGCTTTAAATCGTTCAACAGAACAATCTGCATTAAACTTGGTTTTAAAAACCCACCGACTTCTGACGGCATGTTTACCAGGAGGGAGTGGAGTAATACTCCAAGTGCGATTCTCAACAAGAGCAGACAGCTCTTCGGCCATGGCATTCCTCCACTCAGGATGCTGAACAGCTTCCTTGTAGCTAGTCGGCTCAGAGTTTTTGACGATGGCTGCAAGAAACGCTTGATGAGAAGCAGAAAAATTAGTATATGTCATGCAATTAGCAACGGAATGACGACCAGAAGTACGAGTATTGGTGATATAATCAGTCAATTTGGCAGGCATGCGACGATTCCGATGAGGATTCTGTCGAGGAAGCGGGACCGATGGCACTAATTCTTGAACTCGTGGAATGGAAGTCGCCAAAGAATCCAATGGATCGGGAGCTGCAGACAACTGCAAATCATCATTAGGACACTCAAAAAACGCAGGCAAAGGGCAAACAAATGAACAACGGTCTCCGGATGAAGGCATAAAGAAGAAAATATCTTCAATAAAATGAACATCACGGCTTATATACAGCTTCTTGCCTGTGACATCATAACATTTATACCCCTTTTTGGTGACAGAATAACCCAAAAAAACACATTTGACAGAACGGGGATCTAGTTTGTCTCACTGCTCGACTGGAACATGCACAAAACATGTGTTTCCAAAAATGCGAAGATGGGCTAAAGAAGGTTTGGTGCCCTGTAAGACTTCAAGAGGAGATTTAAAACTCAAAATTCTGCTAGGTAAACGATTGATAAGATATGAGGCCGTTAAAACACCAAACGACCAGAAACGTTTAGGAACATGCATTTGGAGCATTAATGCGCGAGTTTTTTCCAGAAGATCCCGATTTTTGCGTTCAGCAACACCGTTCTGCTGCGGAGTATACACACAACTAGTCTGGTGTATAATACCATGAGACCTTAAATAATCTGTCATATCACTAGAGGTATACTCGGTTACGTTATCAGATCGCAACACATGAATGATAGATGAAAATTGATTCAAAATCATCATATGAAACTCTTTAAAAAAATGAAAAACCTCTCCTTTGGACTTCAACAAACTCTTTAGCCTGGCTAATACATGAACAAATGGTTTCCCATCTTGACAAACGTTAGCAATATCTTGCTGAATTTGAAAAATACGAGCACAATTATTTGGTTACCGTACATATCATGCACTGCCTCCCATAATTCGATAGAAGACTCACAGTAACTAAAGATTTCTGCAAGTTTTGGTTCCATCGAATGAAGTAGCCACGACATGACCATCTGGTCCTTTGCTAACCAAGCCTCATAACCATCTGTTTCTGAATCTGGAGCCTTTTCCTTGCCTGAAACGAACCCAAGTTTGGAACGGCCTCCCAGAGCAATCATGACTGCTCGACGCCATGGAAGATAATTGAAGTCGTTTAAGAGTGTTGAGGTTAATCGCTGAGACGAGTGTGAATCTATTTCCCGGCTACCGCCAGGAGAGTCATCGTTCACACCTCTTTCAGCCATAGTTGAATAATAGTTGCGGAAAAAAATAATAAAAGAGCCAGAATCACTGCTCTGATACCGAAAAGAAATAATGAAGTATTTTTTGTCATAGTAAAAACTGTACATGAGTGCTGCTTTATAGCAGTAGTAAACAGCGTAGAAGGATAAACTATACAAACTGTGAAAAACTAATCAACTACAAACTCTCCTAAACTTAAGTATACACAACAACATCCGGTAACAAACTAACTACTATAGTATATACAGGTAACAAACTAACTACTATATGATATACTTTCCAACACTAGGACTTCATCAATTTTCTCCACCATTTTCGGGAACCCCTGAATATCAAGCATAGCCCCTGTTCCATCGTGGGGCTGGTAGAAGAGTAGGGATAATCTCCTTCTCCTTTGGAGTTATTCCAGAGGACCCTGCCTCGCGGATGTTATCACTTTGAGCTGCCGTTCGATGAGCTTCCATATTCTTCACAGCTGGCTCTAAATTCTTGCCCGCACCTCCCCATTTTGGCTTCCAATTTGAGGGATTCCTTCCCACTTTACACTCTGCTTCATCATACCCGATTCTTTTGCACTTGTCACAATATCTAGGTACATGTTAATAAGAGAAAGCCTGTTCATGAAAATGCCCTGATTCTCCAATTTTGACCGATGTTGGCAACGGCTTCAATAGTTCTACTTCGGTATAAAATCTGGCCACTGATAGCCTAAATTGATTGGAGGTGGGGGTGTCTACTTGCAATGGCTTACTTACAACTTTGGCCATAGAATACAAGGATTCTGCAGTATGAAATTTGAGAGGAAGATTGAAGAGTGAAACCCATACCGGAGCAAATGGAGGGTCCTCCTCGAATTTAAAACTCGGTGTCCACTTAAGTATCCTCATTTGGAAGCCGCCGATGTTCCAAGCTGCCCAAAGCCAGCATCGTTGATAATTTTCATCGTTGTTGAATCTGATCCAAATATCGCGTGGATTGAGCAGACCCAACTCGAAACTGCCCTGGAAACCCATCGCATTTAGTTCCTTTCTTATTTCCGACATTCTTGGTCACCCATAGGAGAATTTACCTACCAAGCTTAACTTAAACCGCCTAAAATAATTTCAGAGGGATTGTTAATGTACCTACAACTTTTTTATAATTTTTTATTTTTTTCATATAATAAACTTATAAAACCATTCAACATTATTTTGACAAATTACATCTTTACTTTAAAATAGTAAATTCTATTTTTTATTCATATATAAAATAATAAATTATTTCTAAGTAAATTTGAAATTTAAGTTGAAATAAAATTAACACAATCAGATGATATTAATAGATATCATAATTTAAATAAATTTATACATGTGGGATTGATACAAATTGCTTTTAAACCATTAACATTAGAAGGTTTATCAGAAAGTTTTATAGCTTGTTTACGAAATACTAGAAATTTAAATTGGAAACAATCCTTAATGGGAATAATACAATCTAGCTTAGCTCATGGTCATGTTTATTTTAATGTTTATCCAAATTTATCATTATCCCTAAGTGATGCTAATATACTGGATGCATTAACATTAAATGTTAAAACTCATGGCTATAATTATATGTCTAGTTCTGAATTAATATGTGTATGCTATAGAATTTATTATAAACCATTAAAAACTTTAAATCCTAATTGTAAATTAATGGATTAAAAAAATGAATGAAACAATATTGATAGAAACTAATTTTAATAAATCTAAAATTGTTAAAAGAAGAACTATTAGATGAGATGAAATACCTATTCCTGATCAATGGGTAATAGAAAAGACTAGTAATAAGCAGTCACAGATTAATAGTGAAATAGAGTATATAAAACAGACTCCTGAAGGGCAAATTAATATAAGAATGCGAAATAATCCATTTTTATTAAATAATAAATCTAGATTAACAAGATCATATTCTTCTCATTTCATATCTCCACTGGAAGAAAAAGATAATATTTCTATTTTACCTAGACATTCTGTTTCACAACCATATAAAGTTTCTACCTCTTAAGTTAGTGAGGATAGTGATAATACTTATCATATTGAAAAATTAATAAAAAAATAAAAATAATATAGTTAAAGGTATTTATAATACAAAAGAAGACGAAGAAATAATTGAGTCTGAAATGGCTTTTCCAATATGAATAAAATAGATTTTAGTCCTGGATCTTTGACTCGAAATCAGGTCAAAGAAAAATTTAATAAAGAAATATGGAAACCATTTAGAACATGATTTTTTTAATAACTTTTCTTTAAATAAACAGAAAAAAATTTCTGATCAATTTTATACATTTTTATCTCAGAATAATATTTTATTTCCTTTTGTTCCATGGTTTATTTCTAATTATATAGAATCATGTATCTATGTTTTAGAACGAGATTATAAACTATTAAATGGTAATACTTAAAAGAGGTTTTTCCTCCACAACAGCCTTTTAAAATAGAAAAAGAAAATAATATATTACATTTTTCTGCTTTTTCCAAATTATTTGAAGATGATACATTACTTTTGACCGTAAAATAAATGAATAAAATTATAGAACAACATAATTATACAAATATTTATTTAAATATTTTAGGAGAACAAATTATATCTTTACATCATAGATTGGATAAAATTATTCATATATTGCAAAAAACTGGTTCTCCTGATTCATCATCTACTGAGCTAGTTATAACCACTCTAACACTTCAACCACCACCTGAGATAAAAGATTTTAAATTAAAATCTTCAATAGAATTAGAGAAGTTACTTGATAAAAAATTTCAAGGATTAAAAATTCATACATTACAAAATTTTCAAGACACATCAAATAATGATGAAATTAATAAAATAGGCAAATTTGCAGATAAACCAACTCAGAGATTATATTATTATAATAGACCCTCCCTATTGATATATTACATGAGGAACAAGAATACATAGTTAATAATAGTTATAATGGAAAATGTATATATGAATGGAATATTGATGGATATTCTGAAAAACAAATATAATATGGCTAATAGAATGCTTATGTATAGTAGTATATGTAAAACAAATGAAAATACTGATGTAGGCATTGCCAAAATGATAGGCAGGATTTACAGGTCAATTAAAAAGATGGTGGGATAATTATTTAACTCCTCCAAATAAAGAAGAAATACTTAACACCATTAAAATAGAGGAATCACAATCGACTGAAAATGCGCTATATACATTACTAGTTACTATTTTAGATCATTTCACAAGAAGAATCTCTGATAATGTTGAGAATATTCTCACTTTATTACAAAACTTAAGATGTAAAACACTGTCAGATTTTAGATGTTATAAAGATGTTTTTCTTAATAGAGTTATGGAATTAAATGATAGTAATAGTAATTATTGGAAGTCTAAATTTATAGATGGACTTCCTAGCTTATTTGCTGAAAGGATTAAGAAAGTTTTAAGAAAAGATAGGATTAATATTCCTTATGAAATTTACACTTATGAAAAATTAATAAGAATTTGCATACAAGAATGTTTAGCCTTATGTAATGAAATAAAATTAAATCAACAGATTAAAAGACAAAGGCTAGATGAAAGACACCAATTAGGATAATTTTGTAATCAATTTGGAATGGATATTCCATCCAAAGATAAGATAATAAAACGAGATAAACATTATAAAACTTATCCAAAAAATAAAAGAAAATATTCGAAAGAAAAGAAAAATAAAAAAAAATTCAGAAAAATAGAAAGACATGATAAGAAAGAAATGAAAAATATTATATTTTATAAATGTAAACAAAGAGGACATTTTGCAAATAAATGCAAGATGAAAAATAAAATTAATAGTTTAGAAATAGATGAAGAAATAAAAGAGGAATTATTAAATTTAATAAATTCAGAATCTGAGTCAGAAAAGATAGACAATTCTGAAAATGAAGACACTAATAATTCAGAAGAAGAAAAGGTCTGTGATTGTAATGAAATAGAATAAACAAATGAAGATAGTGAAGATGAAGAATATTATAAAATTCTATCACAATTCAAAGAAGTAGAGGTAAATGTTTTAACTAATAATAATATTTAAAAATTCTTAAAATTAATAAAAGATCAAGAATTTAGATATAGAATAATAGAAACAATGGATGATGTTCCAGAAACTAGTCAAACACATTATAAAGTAGAAAAAATTGGGAAAAATCAAAATCCGTATACTATGTTTAAAGTATATAAAATATTAAAAAATAAAAATAGTCATATAGAGAAATTTCCTACAACTATAGATGCTTTAGGAAGAGAAATAAATAATCTTAAAAATGAAATTATAATTTTAAAACAAATCAATAAAAATTTAGATGAAAGAGTTTCTTATTTAGAAAACAAAGAACATATTCAAGAAAATAAAAATATATTAATAACAAAAACAGGAAATAAAAATTTCATAAGATCATTAGATTTAATTTCTTTTAAATTTCATATTATTATAAAATTATTAATTGATCATTCCTATAAGATAGAATTATTTGCACTTATAGATAGTGGAGCAGATGTAATTGTTATACAAGAAGTCATTATTACTACTAAATATTTTGAAAAGACAACTCATATAGTCAGACATGCAGGTGGGAAAGCTTTAGATATTAGGTATAAATTATCTAAAGGTTATATCTGTAATAATCAAATTTGTATTCCTGAAAGTTTTTTAATGGCAAAAAATATTACTAACCAAATGATACTTGGTACTTCTTTTATAAAAAATATTTTCCTAATAAAACATATTGATACAGATAAAATTATAGGAACATATGATAAGAAGATAGTAAGTTTTTAGTTTATAACTGAGACAAACATAAAATTTATAAATGAATTAAAAGATCTAATTTATAGAAAACACAATCAAATAAATTTCTTAAAATTTGAAATTAATTCATACTCTATAGAAAAAGATTTAAAAAATAATTTTAAATTACAAGAAAAAATAAAAAGAGTGTATAACAATCTTTCTGTAGAAATCTGTGATGAACACCCAAATGCCTTTTGGGAAAGAAAAAAACATATTGTGAGTTTGCCATATGAGGGAGATTTTGATGAAAAAATAATGTTAAAGACAAAGGCAAGACCTTGTCAAATGAATTCTGAATATTTAGAATTGTGTAAAAATGATATTAGTATGTTGCTAGAAAAAGGATTAATTACAGAATCTAAATCTCCTTGGTCATGCACAGGATTTTATGTTAATAAACATAGTGAAATAGAAAGAGAGAGACCTGGATTAATTATAAATTATAAACCCCTTAATAAAGTTTTAAAATGGATTAGACATCCAATTCCTAATAAAAAAGATTTATTAGATAGATTATATAATGTCTTGATATTTTCAAAATTTGATTTAAAATCTGGATATTGGCAGACTCAAATTAAAGAATCAGAAAAGTGTTTTTAATGTTCCAATAGGACATTATGAGTGGAAAGTTATGTCATTTGGATTAAAAAATGCACCTTCTGAATTCCAGAAGATAATGAATGATGTTTTTATCTCTTACAGTAATTTTATTATTGTTTATATTGATGATATCTTAGTTTTCTCAAAGGATATACAATCACATTTTAATCATTTAGATATTTTTAAAAAAATTATAAAAAAATAATTGTTTTGTAATATCACAATCTAAAATGGTTTTATTTCAAACTACTATTAGATTCCTAGGACATAATATTGAAAAATGGAAAATTATTCCTATCGAAAGAAGTATAGATTTTGCTTCAAAATTTCCTGATAAAATTATGGATAAAACACAACTACAAAGATTCTTAAGAAGTTTAAATTATATTTTTTCATATTATAAAAATTTGGCATATGACACTGCTATTTTATATGAACGGTTAAAAAATAAACCTAAACCATGGACAGAGGAACATACTATAACTGTTCAGTAGATAAAAGGAAAGGTAAAATCATTACCCTGTTTAATATTAGTGAATCCAAGATGGATTAAAATCGCAAAGATAGATGCCTCTGATATAGGATATGGAGGTATATTAAAACAGATTTGTCCTGATAATAAACAAGAAAAATTAGTTAGATATCATTCAGGTAAGTGGACTCAAAGTCAACAAAATTATGCTACCGTAGCAAAAGATATACTTGTCATAGTTAAATGTGTATTAAAATTTCAAGATGATTTATATAATCAAAAATTTATTATCAGAACAGATTGCCAAGCAGCCAGGTATATGTTTAACAAAGATTTTAAACATGATATATCTAAGCAAATGTATGCTAGATGGCAAGCTAATTTAGCCTGTTTTGATTTTGAAATAACTTATAAAAAAGGAAAATATAATAGTCTTCCTGACTTCTTATCTCGTGAATTTATACATGATCATACCAAGAGACTCTTATAAAGGAAGAGGCAGATGTTATACTTCTAATGCTTCTGGCAGAGGAAAGAATATTCTTTCCCAGATTGGTAATAAAAAATTAATATCAGCTAATATTGCTGATTTATCTAATAATTCTGTATTATATAATAAGTTTCAAAAATTTTTAGAATAAGAAAAATGAGAATCTTTTTCTGGAGCAGAAAGCGCATCATATGCTTATTCAATTCTATTGGATGATAATATTACTAATTATAAAATTCATCCTAGAAAAGAAGTGATGTTCCTTATAGAAGAAAAAGATTTACAATGGGGAAAAGACCCTTGGGTATTAATAAATAGATACTTAGATACAACATTATATGCAACTGGAGCTTATAAGCCCAGAATGTATTATGAATCCATTCTAAAAGTTTCAAGAGCATGTGAAGTAACACATTTTTATCCTTATAAGGGAAGTAAAACTTATAATTTCAGTAAAATTATAATAAAAAAAATTATATATGCGGAAGAGTGGGGATTATCAACCATGAAAGAAAAGGAATTTATAATTCTTGAGACAAAAGTTACCTATAAATATAACTATTGGGATTATGTTGAAGCTCATAATCAAGTATTTTTATATGAAAATAATAATAAAAAACATTCTTGGTTCATAAAAATTTGTGGAAATATTTATAATAATTTCATACCAAGTTGGTTTATAAAATGGTGGTATCAATATGGTCCATCAAAAATAATTCTTCCTGATAAATTTCTTTCATTATATGGAGATTGGGTGAAAATTTCACCACAAATATCTGACTTAGTGAATTCTAATAAATGCAGTGAAGAACTTGCTACTATGTGGTTCTTTATTGAATTTTCTATTCTTTGGATTTGGCGTTGGATTCCAGAAGTCAGTTATACTGATGAAAAATTACCTTGTATTATTATAATAGTTTGTACAAAATTTTGGGATAAAATGATGAAAATAGATCCCATGACTAAAGAATTATATGGTCAAGAAGTTCTCATCTTAATTCAAGAGAAAATTCAGCATTATAATCAGCTCAAGGAGAAGAATGTTCAGAGGGAAATTGATCATTTCCAACATATTTCAATGAAGATAAAACTTCATAAGGATCATATATCTAAACATGATTTGATTAAAGTTTATATGGAAGAACTCAAACAACATTTGAAGAAGAATGATTTGATTGATACAAAGTCAGATATTTCTATGGAAACATTATCAGAAGATCATATACTAGCAGGAGAATCTCAAGATCCGGATGATAATGATGACTTTAATGATGAAGAATTTATGGATGAACAATTGAAAGTACTCATATCTGATCTAAATGAAGAAGGAGGTGATACTACCAGCAAGATAAAGAATACATAAAGATGATGGAAAAATGACACATCAAGATAAAGAATACTTAAAGAAGAGGGACTTAAATAAGATGCTTTTATAAAGCAAAAAGGATGTAAGCAATGATGTAATAAAATATGCTTTAATAGTCTAATGAGACCAGACCTATGGGGTAATTTATATGGTGTCCTATAGGACCACCATGCAATTTTACTCCTACCGCTACAGTAACGTGCTACAGTAGACTTCATTTTTTTTGTTATTTTTGGCTATTTTTTTATTTTATTTTTTGCCTTCCTCCTTGAGACTTTTTTCCGTCCGTTTTTTTTCTAAACAATTCAGTATTTTTTTTAATATTTCTGAATTTTATAAAAAAAAAATTTAAATTATCATTTTATTTATTTTATAATTAAATAATTTTAGATATTATGATACATATTATGGACGTTTTTGTTGTATGATATAATTTCTTTTTATATTCTTGATCTAATAACTATAGTCTGTTGATTTGATGTCTACTATTTTGTGATCTGCTGTCTATATAATCATGATTTGATCTACCTTGTTAAATATATTTTAGTTCTACTGTATGATTTCTTTTATATTTTTAATATGATATCTATAGTATGTTGATCTGATGTCTTGTATTCTCTGATCTGATGTCTATATAATCCTGATGTGATCTCCCTTGTTAAGTATGTTTTAGTTCTATTGTATGATTTCTTTTATATTCTTGATCTAATATCTATAGTCTGTTGATCTGATGTCTATACAATCATGATGTGATCTCCCTTGTTAAGTATGTTTTAATTCTATTGTATGATTTCTTTTATATTCTTGATCTGATATCTATAGTCTGTTGATCTGATATCAAGTATTCGCTGATCTGATTTCTATATAATCCTGATGTGATCTCCCTTATTAAGTATGTTTTAGTTCTATTGTATGATTTCTTTTATATTCTTGATCTGATATCTATAGGTTGTTGATCTGATGTCAAGTATTCGCTGATCTAATATCTATATAATCCTGATGTGATCTCCCTTGTTAAGTATGTTTTAGTTCTATTGTATGATTTCTTTTTTATTCTTGATCTGATATCTATAGTCTGTTGATCTGATATCTAGTATTCCCCGATCTGATATCTATATAATCCTGATGTGATCTCCCTTGTTAATTATGTTTTAGTTCTATTGTATGATTTCTTTTATATTCTTGATCTGGTATCTATAGTCTGTTGATCTTATGTTTAGTATTCTCTGATCTGATGTCTATATAATCCTGATGTGATCTCCCTTATTAAGTATGTTTTAGTTCTATTGTATGATTTCTTTTATATTCTTGATCTGATATCTATAGTCTGTTGATCTGATGTCAAGTATTCGCTGATCTGATGTCTATATAATCCTGATGTGATCTCCCTTGTTAAGTATGTTTTAGTTCTACTGTATGATTTCTTTTATATTCTTGATCTGATATCTATAGTCTGTTGATCTGATTTCTAGTATTCTCTGATCTGATGTCTATATAATCCTGATGTGATCTCCCTTGTTAAGTATGTTTTAATTCTATTGTATGATTTCTTTTATATTTTTGATGTGATATCTATAGTCTGTTGATCTGATATCTACTGTCTTATTATTTTTTAAAAAAAAATATTTTTTTTAAAGGCTGTGGGTAAAAAAAAAAAAAAAACTATAACACGCAACTGTAGCGCGTTACTGTAGGAGTAAAATTCACCTTACTCCTATAGGTCCACCGTAAACGGACTCGACCTATGGACGTCAAAATTAGATTTTCAAGTCCGCAATAGTTCGATCGTAATTACTATAAATAACGTATTCAAACAAAAAGAAGGCAGGTTTTAAAAAACCCATCTCATCTTCTCTCTTTCTTTTGTAAATTTCTAAGTTATAAAATTTTCTAAGTTGAATTCTCCTATTTCAAGTTTGCATCTACATTGGGATTTCTTATTTCTTATATATATCGGTTCATCATCAAGTAAGTTTTCTTTAATTTTCTTTAATTTTAATTAGTTAGAATGAGAGGCTAAAAGCCTCATGATTGGAGTAAAAGGATAAATAGATGAACAAAAACACAATGTAGATCCTTTATTGATAAATCGTCAGTATGATAATATTTAATTAAGAAATTGGTTAGAATCTTTAGTCTGACTGTAAATTTAGATAAAAAAATGTATAGCCTGAAAATTTATTAATGGTTGAAAAAGTAAGGCGTTAAACCCAAATTGCTTTGATAAATTTATATCAGACTATAGAATTCTGTAATATTCCTAGTTATTTCTTACTTTATTATTATCATGCTGATGGCGTCTTAATTTGGTATTTTTAAGTAAATTTGAAATTTATTTTATTATATAATAAAATTAAAATTACTAATTTTTAGTGAAACAAACACTTTTTATATTATTAAATTAAAAAAATACAAAAAGACGTAACCACCATTATATTAAAATTAATAGATAATATTAAAACATACTAAATATAATCTATTAATCATCTAAGGGGCTTAATAGATTTCTCCTTTCCATTCATGCATGAGAGGTAGACTTCTGCCCTTAATGCTCCACACCTTCATATTTGGAAAAATGGGAGAATCGAAAGGCATATTTCAATCCATCACAGATAAAATATAAATGTTAATTTCTTCATTTATGTGTCAATACTAATCAAATCACATGCACTAAGATCACTATCTCCTCTGATTCATCTCTCTAACTGATTAATTAATTGACTAACCTTTATTGTCCCGTCAGAATGATTAGATTTTGTCTTTGAAGCAAACAATAGATACAACTTCTCCACTTGTGCTGTCATCTCCTTCAGTTAGTTCTTTATGATTCCAGCTATCCTGAAACACATTAAGATCCAAGTTAACGATGATGTATTGACCGAAATAAGAAATTAATTGACACTTTTACTAATAACTTACCACATAAGGGGAAGACCACTAAAGTTCTCTGCCCTTCATATAGGAAGTCATATCATTGAGTCCCTCTGAAATTTCCAATATCAATGTTAATTTACTAAGTAAAATAATATAACTCCCAGACCCCTTTGATGGACTCTATCTCCCCAAAAAAACTGATATCCAAAAAATGGAACTATTGTTGTTGGACACTGCATACGTAAGTTCAGAATATCACTCCTTGAAGTAAAATAACATGTCGATCATGGAAATTGCACTACAAGGTAACAGCTCAAACAAGTTCATGAACTGGCTTCACAAAACAAGGTTACTTGATTCAAAATAGATAATGAAATGGTGAACCTATTTTATGATGTTGGATATTCCAACAATACACCATGTCATTGATACCTTAGAATAATAATGATTTATATCATAAAAAACACAAATGTAAAATCATTACCCCAGCCTCAAGTCCTGTAGCTGTGGTTCCAGCACCGCCATGGTGAATCTGCATATTATAGTGAATTAATGATGAGAGCACTGAGAATAGACGAAAATCGATGGACAAAAACGCAAGTTTCAAATTTGACAGTCGCGTTCAAGACTGGGAGCCGCCAACAGGTTTTACCCATTGTTTGTTCTTATTCCAATCAAGACACCAAGTGGTGTAATTCCATACTAGTAAAATAAATAAGAGCTTAGAGATATGGCCATCCTACTCTGAAGGACAGTAGTAGGAAAA
This sequence comes from Knoxia roxburghii, assembly GCA_030378225.1. NCBI lineage: Eukaryota > Viridiplantae > Streptophyta > Magnoliopsida > Gentianales > Rubiaceae > Knoxia > Knoxia roxburghii. The sequence goes on along the minus strand of CM059420.1, from coordinate 32,003,359 downwards.
GGAACTTACAACTGCAGAACATTGAGGAAATAACCAATCATGAGGGCAATCAACAAGAAGAAATACATTTTCTGGAATTTCCACTGCAAAAAAATAACCAAATTCAGACTGAATCAGATTCTATCCTGCACAAAATTCATGTAAATAAAAATTATCCTTTACAGACAAAAGAAAAATAAATATACAAATGTTGAATTCGTCTGCTATTATCCGTAACAGGAAACTGTTTGATAAGTTATACTCTCTCTACATCCATCATTCACACACCTTTAGTTTTGGAGTATGTTGCAACTTCCGGCACTTAATTCTGTAAGAAATTGGCTTGAAAATAATGGAATCGACATAGTTCTCAAAATAAATTCAACCTTTGTTACCCTTCACACTTGCATTTGGGATACAATACAAACTTGAGTAATGAAGGAAGCCTTCAAGATTAATCCTAAAGTAATTCCTTGAAGCTGGGAAATATTTGAGCTACGATAACTTCAGCTCACATACTCTAGAACATCAAGCTAGTTTAGCTTGGCAAAATCAAAGGTCATTTGACCTCACTCAAAACAAAAACACATCAAGTTGAAACCTGATAAGAAATAAAACCATTGAGCAACAACAGTTCAACGTTCTAGGTAAGCTCACCTTAACCCCTTTGAGGAAAATAAAGTTTAATCTAACTTTTAAACAAAGGAAATGCACTGACCTTCAAGAAACAAAATCTAATACCATTTGATTAGTTTAATCAAATGTAACTTCAAAACTTCCAATGAACTTATTTTTTATCATCAAAATGACAGGGGTTAAAAAAAAGATTCACTAGAAATAGTAACTGAATCAGTTCAAGATAGCATAACTACTCAAGAGATAGCCATGCCATGTAAGTAGAAGGTCTGGAAAGCCTCCCAAGTCCAAATGACATAGATTAATTAATGAAGAAAGTAGTATAATCCCTTCTGCACTACCACCTATATCGGAAATACATCACTGCTCCAAGTTTGCAAAAGATGAAACATGTGCAATGCCAGAGTCAGTTATCTTAGAACATCTAGAAAGGTCAAGCTCCTTCAGATTCGGTATGCTTGTATGAAAAATGATGTTAAATAGAAAAGCAGTAGTTCATTCACCATATAAGCCGAGCTAAAGTGTAAAATGAAAAGCAGAGCTTCACAGTATATGTCCAGCTAAAGCACGATGTAGCATTCACTTTAAGACAAACTCAGTGTACTGGTTTTATTGAGAATTAGCAATTCTTACACATTCCATTCCTCACTCTATATCTCTCAATCACGTTTGATTCCTTACCATGTGCATTCACATTCACAGTCCTATCCATAATCTAGGCCTCTATCACACAATCAAACATGCTTCAAAATCAATAAAAGTTCAAAGCTCAATATAACAACTCTGAAGATTTATCAGTTCTCTCTCACACATCAAACATGCTACAAAATCAGACACTCGGATAAACAAAAGAGACATAACTATCAAAGGCGCAGAGAAATCCATGATATTTGGAGAAACAGAGCTAGATTATTAAAACCACATAGAATAGCGGTTAGATTTGAAGCATTTCTATTATATATACAAAACCGGCACATGACTAGAAATACACAAAAATATATTGGAGTAATAAGAGAAGTGAAAGGTTGTTGTTCTAGGGAAGTGAGGATGGTGGAGGCCGAAGAGAAGAGCGGTGGTGGGAAGGTGGTGGATCGGTGGTGGATCGGTGGTAACTTTAGGCGGAGAAAATGATGAAGGTTCGGGTGGGGGTTCTGTTTTTGGGGAAGAGAGAATGCAGTGATGACGACGAACGGAGAACGACCGGCGTCAATGCCGGAGGAAGCGACTGACGGCGGGAGTCGAGTGGCGGTGATTGACGGGCCGAGGAAAATGGAAGGCGGCCAACTAGGGATAAAGAAAGAAATAAAAGGGAAAGAGAAGTTTGGCCAAGTGGAAGAATCGAGAAGATGAGATAGCATGTTAGATGGTGGTGCCGGGTGCTTAGGCCGACGGCCGGTGACTGGAGGAGAGAGCAGCGGCGGCTGTTAGGAGAAAAGAAGATGGCATCTACAACCATGAGAAGAAGAAAGGGGGAGGAAAAATGGGTTTAGGAAAAAATCTAATTTATACCCAGAACTTTTCGTATTTTCACTTTAGGTCCTTTTAGTTTAGCTCTTTGTTCTCTTGCCCACTTTAGGTTTTTACTCCTTCAATCAAGTCCAAATTTATTAATCAAAATTATTACTTGCCAATTTATTTGTTCTAACCCTAATTTAATTATGTCTAGACTTAATTATTTCTCTAGTTACAATTCCTAAACCCTTAATTTCCTATGTTGTCTCGTTTAGTCTTTATATTTAGTTTAAACAATTTCATATATTGTTTTTTCTAATTCTTTAGATTTAATTTCAACGAATTTTTGACCAAATAAATCCCAAAAATCAATTTATGGACAAAAAAATAAGAAATTTGAAAGTTGTGGCCTAAAAGAGGCATCTCAGATTTTGAAAATCCGAATAGAGATGAATCCAATTTCATCTCTATTCGGATTTTCAAAATCCGAAATATCAATAACCCTAATTAAATTTAAAATTAATTAAAAATTAATAAGGGAGATTAATTAGATTAATTATATTGATATGTGGCGTAGACATAATTCTAGCTTTGCGGGAGGTAGTTCTAGCTGTGAAGGACGTAGTTGGAGTTTTACGGGACGTAGTTCTAGCTGTGAAGGACGTAATTGGAGTTTTGCGGGACGTAGTTCCAGCTGTGCAGGACGTAGTTGCAGCTTTCCGGGACATAGTTCCAGCTTTGCAGAACGTAGTTCCTGAAGAAAAACAGAACAAGCCCGGGCTAAATCGAAAACCTCACTTTCGTGCAATGCATTCCAGAATCGAAAGCTTTCGACCAAGCTCAGGCTCAAATTCATTTACCCACGAACGGATCTTGGCTTATACTTATTTAATTTATTAAAACAATATCTAACGCACAAAGATCACACCTTTAATTAAAAGCGGAAGAATTAAAGGTTATACCTTTGTAGCGAAGTCCAACGCAATAAGAAAAATCCAATCTTTATGCGAATTCCACAAGAAATCCAAAAGATAACTCCGAGAAAACTTCGAATATTGCGTGGGCAATAATCTATCGAAGTCTGCTACCAAAGCCCACGAGAAATCCGCCAAGAAAATCCCTCAATTAGATCAAATCTGCCCAAAAGATCAAACCTTTAACCCAAAAAATCAGCTGCCCACTACTTTTCTCGCCAATAAAATCGAACCCACTTCAACTCCGGTCACGATCTGGACAACTGGGATTGTGGATCACCAACCCAAGGAAGAGATCAATACAAACCCAGCTGGATCAAGCACTATAGAGTGAACAGTGTCCGTGTATAGTGCCCGTGAACAGTGTCCGGTGTGAACAGTGATTTCGACGTGAACAGTACCGGTGAACAGTAATTCCAGCAGTGGGCAACTCCAAAAATCGATGGGCTATCTAAAAGTTTAATCTTTCAAGCTTAATCTAAATCGAGAAGTGAGAAACCAAGTTCGTTTTTAAAAGAAAACTCGAAAGGGAAGAGAGTTTCTCTCTAGAACTTTCTCACTCCAAGGAAGACATAAATGTCTTGCAAGATTTTCTTAAGTTTCTTTGGCCTTAACTTTCCATTTATAGGAGCTCTAATGGAGACCTAATGGGCTCTCGAGTTGGGCCTTTTAATTTGACTTTCGTCGACCGCTTAGTCTTTCTCGACTAATCAACTCCAATCGACCCATTCGAATTAATTTCTTAACCCACTTCGTTGATTTAATTTAATTGAACCCTTAGAATTAATTAATTTAAATAGAATTAATTTCTTAATTCACCTTGTCGATTAAATATTAATTAAACCTTTAGGATTAATTAATTCACCTTGTCGATTATTCAAATGCATAATTAGTCGTACCACTATCGGACTAATTATGGAACTACCGCTCAAAACGACTTTACATCGCGCCATTATGTTTTCTTCTATCTCCCCACATTAAAGATCTAGTGTTCATCGGTTATCAATTTACTGAAAAACTAATTCACCAACTTCTTGGTATCCGAGATTAGTACCACTCGACCTTTTATTATACCGGACATAAAGTCCATCGGCCGGGTTTAGTATAATAGACCTTACGAGCTCATATCGGGAGCACCATCAACCCGGCGAACCGGTACGTGGATTCCTCCGACTAGCAACGGCACGTAAGAAGCTAAACACCGCATACACAACCTACCGAGGTATAGGCCTCAATTGACCGCACTCTTTGGCAAATCAAAGCATACGATATCCAACTCTCACGCCCGTCCCAATCTCGGGATTGAGAAACTGAATACTAGGACCGAATTGACTACGCCGATCAGTATAAGTCAATTCTATCCAAACTGGTCGTGCTCAATATGCCCCAGGCATATCCATGTGATTTAAACTAGTCTAGATAAACTAGTCTAGATAAACTAATTACCAAACCACACGATAACCTATACCGATAGTATGTTCAGACTATCTCAGTTACGAGTATACTTTTTATATATCAATACTTTAACCAATAACGGTATCTACTGTGTCTTTCCACACCCCGTTATCTAGTTCTATGATATAATGGAACAATTTAATACCGAAACAAAATGATGTTTTGAATACATAAAAGCTATGGCTTGTATCAAAAACTAATAATTCCAACTTTGCGGGACGTAGTTCTAGCTGTGCAGGACGTAGTTGGAGTTTTGCGGGACGTAGTTCCAGCTGTGCAGGACATAGTTCCAGCTTTGCGAGATGCTGGTTTTGGTTAAATTGAATTGAATATGTTCACCAAGACACTTCCTATGCCACATATCAATATAATTCGGATCCAAATCCGAATTTATGGAAAATTCGATATCAATACAATTTTTTTGAAACTTTTAAATGGGGGCAGCGGCGGTCCGGCGGTGGAGGGCGGCGTTAGGGTGTCGAAAATCAAAACTGATCAGTTCATTTTGTAGAGTTCAACAAGATGAAATGTATTACAAAAATACCGGCCGGAATTTCGTAAATCTACGAAAATTTAATGGGTTTTGATTTTTGGGAAATGTACAAAACCCAAACAAAAATTAGATTGAAATGTATGGTTTTGTTCCTTGAGATGAGATGAATGTTTTGATCAGTTTAGATTTTTATATGGATGTCCGGTTGGTCAGAATTGAAAAATCCGGCGAGAGAAATAAGAAATGGGTCAGCAATGGGAATTGGGAAGGAGAAGAAAGAAGAAAGAAGAAGAAAAAAAGGGGGGGGGGGGTGGGGTTTTATAATTCGGGTAGAATTTGGATTTTGAAAATCCGAATTGAGGGAATTTGGATTTTGCAAATTCGAATTTTGGCGGGATTTGTCCCGCCAACGAAGAAAATCCAGTTTTGGATTTTCAAAATCCGAAACCTGATTGGATGGATATCCAAATTAATAGTAATTCAGATTTAACAAATGCGAATTAATATTAATTCGGATTTTTGAAATCTGAATTAATTCGAATTAATTAAATTAGGAATTTTATTGTCCGAATTAAAATTGAATTTGGATTTAGAAAATCTGAATTCAATTTAATTCGGATTTTTATAATACGAATAAAAAAAATCACAATTATACCTATTCCATATACCAAAACATCAATAACTCATCAAAACACAAATATGAACTTCAAAATCACAATTCTACTTATTCCATATACCAAAACATCAATAACTCATCAAAACACAAATATGAACTTCAAAATCACAATTCTACCTATTCCATATACAAAAACATCAATAACTCATCAAAACACAAATATGAACTTCAAAATCACAATTCTACCTATTCCATATACCAAAACATCAATAATTCATCCAAACACCAAAATAAACTTATAATTTACAATTGTACATATTACATAAAATAAAAAATAATAACTCAACAAAACATCAAAAGATACATCAAATAATGTCATCAGCGTCATATAATCTACCAAGCCTTGTTCGATCTACTCTGGGATGTGAGACGGGATACCTTCTAGCTCCATGTAATCTACTTCCACACCGTGTCCTGACTGTATTCATACAACTCCGCACCTACTCTATAAAAAAATAGCTTAAATTCACATGAATGGATGTAGACTTTTCTGGACGTGGTGATAGTTGTTTTTTGACGTGGTGTTAGTTGTTCTTGAAAGTATTATTGGTAGGATCTGGGTTCGCACTAGCTCAATTTATCACGCTACAAAAATTTATATTAAAACAGAATCTTAGAAAAGTACCTTTGAAGCGTGACTTGGGTGATTCTCTCGTATGCCTCAAGACTATGACTTCACGTTGTGTGGGCGATGAACTAGAAATCAATTGATCAGCTATCACCACAACTCCACCCGCCAGAAAAATCCAGCACCTCACACCTAGCACGTACTGCAAACGCACTGTCCAGAGAGAGAGAAAGCAACACACGGGGCTAGTAAAAGAGGGCTAAAATTCAGCCAACTCTAAGGAAAACCAGCCGCCTATTGCTTGGAAAAATTCAACTTGGAGAGAGAAAGTTTTCTCTCTCTAGAATTTTCTATCTCTAGAAATCTTGTGGATTAATTGTGTTTCTTGAATAACTGATCCCTTGTCTATTTATAGAGTTACAAGAGAGACCCCAAGTTGGTTTAGGATTGGTCTTCCTAATGGGTTTACGTAATGAATTAGTTTCCAAATCCAATTAGGCAACCAATCTGATAGGATAAACCAAATCATACTAGGTTCCTAATCTCTAGGATTTCCTAATTCCAATTGAAACTTAAGACTTAATTAATTAATTAAATAATTCCACTTTGTTAATTACTTAATTAACCCTTAAAAATTAATTAAATAATTCCACTTTGTTAATTACTGAATTAACCCTTAGGAATAATTAACCAATTAATTAATTAAATATACCTATTCAATTAACCCATTACAAAATTAATCATACCACTAACGGATTAATTTTGGCACTACCATCCTACACCAGAATTGCTTCCGGAACAACTTAATTAAATTATATTCATTAATCTCCCCACATCAAATATATAGTGCTCGTTAATTAAAATTAATTTACTGATAAATTAATTAATTAACTTTTTTAATTTTGAGACTAGTACCACTCTACCTTTTTACTATACCGGACATAAGTCCACCGTCCGGGTTTAGTATAATAAACATTTCGAGCTCATCTCGGGAGCACCATCACTCCGGATGCACCGGTACATGGTTTCCTTTCGACAAGCAGTAGCATACCAAATAACTAAACACGTGCACCCAACCCACCAAGACTATTGGCCATATTTGACCTCACATATTGGCAGATCAAAGTACACTATGTCTAATCCTCATGCCCACTTGAGTCTAGGGATTTAGAGATAGAATACAAGGATCGATTTGTCTATTGAATCAGTACAAGACAAATCATTCCTAATGGTCAAGTTCAATATGCCCCGGGCATATATATATGATTCAATTAGTTTAGACAAACTAATTATCTGAATCACATAATAACCTAGACCGACAGTTTGTCCAAAACTGTCTCGGTTACGAACCTCATTTATATATTATGTCTTTCAACCAATGATGAGATCTATTTTGTCACACCAGACACCTCATCATCTACTTACATAATATAAGTGGACATAAATATGCACAAAAAAATATAATTGAAACACAAATCGATATATTAAACTGGGAAACTGTGCAATACAAGCATAGCTTATGTATTCTACTCCAACAGTTCTGAGACATGGAGGACTGTCTTTATGAAAAAAAAAATCATTTTAAATTCACACATATGGATGTAGACGTTTCTGGATGTGGTGCGAGTTGTTTTTGATGTGGTGCTAGTTGTTCTGAGACGTTGTGGGTTGTCTTTGTGAAAACAATAGCTTAAATTCACATGCATGGATGTAGACGTTTCTAGACGTGGTGCTAGTTGTTCTAAGACGTGGTGGACTATCTTTGTGAAAAAAATCAGTTTAAATTCACACACTGGAAGATTATCTACCCGGGCCTAGCCAGAAACTCACTTTCGTGCTATGCATTCTAGAATCGGAATCTTTGGCCAGACCTAGATGCTAGCACAATCGCTATTCCAACCCTTTTGAAATAGCATTGCACAGGATCTGGGTTCGCACTTATCCAATTTACCACGTAACAAAAAATTCTAATTAAAAGTGGAACTTTAGAAATACCTTTGAAGCGTGCACTCAGGTGATTCTCTTGTATGCCTCAAGACTTTGATTTCACGCTGTGTGGGCAACGATCTAGAAACCAATTTGATCAGATAATCACCACAATCCACCTGCTAGAAAATTTCAGCACCGCAGCACCGCAGCACGTACTGTAAACGCATCGCCCGAAGAGAGAGAAAGCTACACACGCAGTTGGCTTGAACAGGCCAAAATTTTGGCCAAAAAAAAGGGAAAAACCAGCCGCTATTTTGCTCCTAAATCCGACTTTGAGGGAGAATATTATTTCTCTCCAGGATTTTATCTCTCTAGTTTTCTTGTCTTGAAAACTTATGAATTGTCTATTGAATTGTGTGTCTTGAATAGCTAATCCAATGTCTATATATAGAGTTAAAAGAGAGACCGCAAGTTGGTTTAGGATTGGCCTTCCTACTGGGTTTTTGTTTCCTTCAATCCTGTTCCTGGACTGATACACATCCAATTGATATAGGGATTCACTTATCCCAAACCAGTTCCTGGTATGATTCACAACCAACTGACACAAGGATTAATTAATTACTTAATTAATTAAATCTATCTTTGTCAACAACCCAATACATAATTAATCGTACCACTAACGGATTAATTATGGCACTACCATCCTACACCAGAATTGCTTCTGGAATAACTTAATTAATTTATATTCATAATCTCTCCACATCAAAGATATAGTGCTCGTTAATTTATTAATTTACTGATAAATTAATTTATTAACTTCTTTAATTTCGAGACTAGTACCACTCGACCTTTTTACTATACCGGACATAAGTCCACCAGCTGGGTTTAGTATAATAAACATAACGAGCTCATCTCGGGAGCACCATCACCCCGGACGCACCGGTACATTATTTCCTTTCGACAAGCAGCAGCACACCAAGCAACTAAACACGCGCACCCAACCTACCAAGACTATTGGCTACTATTGACCTCACCCTTTGGCAGATCAAAATACACTATGTCTAATCCTCATGCCCGCTCGAGTCTAGGGATTAAGAGATAGAATACCAAGAACAATTTGTCTATTAAATCAGTACAAGACAAATAATTCCTAATGGTCAAGTTCAATACGCCCCGGGCATATCTACATGATTCAATTAGTTTAGACAAACCAATTATCTGAATCCGATAATAACCTAAACCGACAGTTTGTCCAAAACTGTCTCGGTTACGAACCTCATTTATATATTATGTCTTTCAATGAATGATGAGATCTACTGTGTCACACAAGATACCTCATCATCTACTTACATAATATAAATGAACATATTATGAACAACAAAATATAACCAAAACATAAATCGATATATTACTGAGAAAATGTACAATACAAGCATAGCTTATGTATTCAACTCCAACAATCTCCCACTAATACTTAAGCTGTGCTTTAAGTATACATCTACATACAACTACTATACACTCTGCTGCTATAATTCTAGAAAAACTGTCATGGCTCTCTCTAAGCATCTGATCCCCATGCCCTCCACGTAAGCCTCAAATACTTTTGAAGTCAATGTCTTCGTGAACGGATCTGTAAGGTTATCCTCTGATGCTACCTTAGCCACGACCACGTATTCCCTCTTTACGATGTCTCGTATCAGGTGGTACTTGCGCTGTATACGATTACTCGCCTTGTGGGTTCGTGGTTCTTTCGAGTTTGCTACTGCACCATTGTTATCACAATATACCGTGATAGACTTCTGCAAACCAGGAATCACATCTAAGTCCACTAGGAAGTTCTTTAGTCATACTACTTCTTTCGCTGCCTCTGATGCGACAATGTATTCAGCCTCCATGGAAGAGTCCACCACGCATTTCTGCTTGACACTCCGCTAAACTATAGCTCCACCTCCTAGAGTAAACACATACCCTGGGGTAGACTTGCTCTTGTCCCTGTCGCCTTGGAAATCTGAATCTGTATAACCTCGGGGTACCAGCTCAGGCGCCTGATAGACCAGAACTTGGTCTCTCATTCTGCGTAAATACTTGAGAATACATTTTACTGCCTCCCAGTGAGCTTTTCAGGGGTTAATCTAATATCTGCTCACAATGCCAACGGCATAATAGATATCAGGCCTCGTACACAACGTGGCATGCGTGAGACTTGTTGGAATTTGTTTAGGCATTTAATCTAATTAAATGACGGAATCCTAAACACTAAGGATCGGGTCTTACCCTTGAAGCATAATCGGTTGCGCACGTCGCCTGGCTCCTCTGAGAAGATGGCATTTTGTTGTCTCCAAAATCCTTCCTCGAAGGATCCTCTACTCTCAAGCACGAAAGCCTTCGCAGGTTGGTGCTAGCCAATCTTGCCTACCCAAAAATTTGGGAAATCCTGTGTATTTTGTCTGATGAGAATTATTCCAAAAAATCCCCAACTACAATTATATCCCTAGGATATTTGTAGAGAATTAATTTCCAAAATCAGTATTGTAATTATCCAATTATAACTTAACTGATTTTAATAATATTCCAAATCAGTATTATTACCAAATATTATTTAACTGATTCCAAGTCAGTATTTAAATAATATTTACTAAATCCAAATCAGCCTTAAATAATACTTTAATGATTTGGGTTATACACCAAGCCCATGGATCAACCCATGGCCCATGGATCAGGCTGATGGGTCAAGAACTTCAATTGCAATTAAGTCCCTTGATTTATCAGCCCATCCCAATTGTTCTCAGGTAATTAATTAACTATTAATTAATACCATAGAACTTTCCAATAATATTTAATTAAACCATTTAATTAAATCTTATTTATTTAAGTATAACAATTATACTTATTATAGGCAAGAATCCTTATTCTGCATCATTGAACTTTCTTATGGGCGATCCTGTAGGCCCATTCCAAATTGGCAACGGATAACTCAATCTCATTGATTAATCCATAAGTCATTAGTGGTCTCTAGCAAGACATAATGACTACCCAATTTAGAATGGAGGGTCGAATGGAGATTCAACACAACCTTTCCGAGCAAACTGCGTACAATCCTCTACATCGATATCCAGTTTAGCATAAGGCATGGAACCATCATCCTTATGTAGCTAAACGTTTACTTGATCTCTTAGTGACACTGAATCCATCAAGCAAATGATATCCTTATCATTCCTTGGGCATGGCCATGCACTTTTCAGTTCACTATCAAGTGGCCAAGATATCATCTCTCACTTAAGAGAGATTTGTAGTCCCATCACTTCACCTACATACCTTAGCATGTCTCATAGCGTACCCAATCATACCCGTACTTGGAAACCTGTTACGGCCCCGTTAGGCGTATGTCAAAGCACACTACAGTTCACCTAAGACCATGTAGTGATTTCTGGTCTAAGGATCCTAGTACCAGTACTACTCAAAAGAATCACTCATGATCTAATTAGTCCATGGAGTGTTTCTTTCGGCTGATCGATTTCATGAATTTAAATATGCACAAGGATATTACTATCATGAAATTAACTCATTTGATAAACAATCAATCAAGCGACAAATGTCTTATTTACATAAATACCCTCAAAGTATATTTACATAAATAGCCCTCATTAGGGCACATTCACCAACAATCTCCCACTTGCCCGATGAAGGGCTATGTCCTGAACTGTTTAAGACCAAGCTCTATTACATGTCTATCAAACTTTGACTGTGGTAGAGCTTTTGTGAGAGGATCTGCTATATTGTCGTCTGACCTTATTTTGCACACTTTCACATCTCCTCGATCAATGATCTCTCGGATGAGGTGAAACCTTCTGAGTATGTGTTTGGTTTTCTGGTGTGACCGAGGCTTCTTAGCTTGTGTGATGGCCCCGTTATTGTCACAGAAAAGTTCTATCGGATCTTGGATACTCGGTATCACTTCGATGTCTGACATGAACTTTCTCAGCCAAACAGTTTCCTTTGCAGCATCTGATGCAGCAATGTACTTAGACTCTGTTGTAGAATCGGCTGTTGTATCTTGCTTTTAGCTTTTCCAACTTATTGCACCGCCATTCAGACTAAACACGTAACCTGATTGTGACTTCATGTCATCTTGATCTGTTTGGAAAGCAGCATCAGCATAACCTTGTACAATGAGCTGTTCTTGTCCTCCATACACTAGCATTAATCCTTTAGTTCTTCGTAAGTACTTCAGGATTGCTTTGACTGCAGTCCAATGATCCATCCCTGGATCTTGTTGGTATCTGCTAGTCATGCTAAGTGCATGTGCAACATCCGGACGGGTACACAATATGGCATACATGATAGATCCTATTGCCGAAGCATATGGGACTCTACTCATTGTATCCCTCTCCTCTCTTGTTGAAGGACCTTGGTTCTTCTTCAAGAAAAGGCCATGTCTAAATGGTACCTTACCATTTTTGGAGTTAGACATATTGAATCTTTTCAATATCTTGTCTATGTACCCTTCTTGACTTAGTCTTAGAAGCCTTTTAGACCTATCTCTATAGATCTTGATACCTAGTATCGTCTCAGCTTCTCCTAAGTCTTTCATAGAAAATACACTCCCCAACCATTGTTTGATGTCTTTCATCAAAGGAATGTCATTTCCTATGAGCAGGATGTTGTCCACATATAGGACAAGGAAAACAATCTTGCTCCCACTAACTTTCTTGTAAACACAAGGCTCATCTTCGTTCTTGATGAATCCGTAACCTTTTACTTCCTCATCAAAACGAAGATTCCAATTTCGAGATGCTTGCTTTAGTCCATAGATGGACCTCTGAAGCTTACATACTCGATTAGGATGCTTTTGATCGATGTATCCCTCAGGTTGTTTCATATAAACATCCTCGAGTAGGTTTCCATTCAGGAAAGCCGTCTTAACATCCATCTGCCATACCTCATAGTCAAAATATGCTGCTATGGCAAGCATTGTCCTAATGGACTTGAGCATCACGACAGGGGAGAAGGTTTCATCATAGTCTATACCATGAGTCTGTCTGAAACCTTTAGCCACTAGTCGTGCCTTAAAGATCCCGCTAGGTTTTAACTTGAAAATCCACTTGTAATCGATAACCTTTGCCTGAACAGGAGGGTCAATCAAAGTCCACACTTTATTGTCCCTCATGGATTGCATTTTAGATTCCATGGCTTGTAGCCATTTATTTGAATCCGGACTTTCTAAAACCTATTTGTAGTTCGCGGGCTCATTAGAGTTCACCAAGATCAAATCTTGATCATCAGTTACGAGAAATTCGTATCTCTCGGGTTGGTGACGAGATCTACCAGATCTTGTAGGTTCTTGTGTTGTTGACTCAAGTTGCTCATTTTCATGAGTTTCCATGTCAACTTCCATCTGAGTTTCTGTAGATCGTTCTATATTTTCTTGTGGTTCTTGAACTTCTCCGAGTTCTATTCTACTCCCACTGTCTTTCTTGTACAGAAATTCTTTCTCTAAGAAAGTAGCTCATCGAGCAACGAACACTTTGTTCTCAGTTGGGTTGTAGAATTGATATCCTTTGGTTTCCTTAGGATATCCCACAAATAGGCATTTGTCAGTTTTGGGTTCAAGCTTATTACTTTGTAAACGTTTTACATGAGCTTGACAACCCCAAACTCGTAGATAGGACATATAGGGCTTCCGACCCATCCATATCTCATATGGAGTCTTATCTACTGCCTTAGATGGAATACTATTCAATAAGTAGGCAGGAGAAAGGAGAGCATAACCCCAAAAGGATGTAGGGAGAGTCGCTAGGCCCATCATTGATCGAACCATATCTAATAAGGTCCGATTTTTCCTTTCGGATCCACCATTCCATTGAGGTGTTCCCGGTGGAGTCAGCTGTGAAACAATTCCACACTGTTTTAGATATCCATCGAACTCATCACTAAGGTATTCACCTCCCCGATCGGAGCGAATAGCCTTAATCCTTCTGTCCAACTGATTCTCTACTTCATTTTTAAACTCTTTGAACCTTTCAAAGGTTTCACTTTTGTACCTCATTAAGTAGACATAACCATATCTACTATAGTCATAAGTAAAAGTGACGAAGTATTCAAAACCACCTCTGGCTTGTGTGCTCATTGGTCCACATACATCCGTATGTATTAGGGCTAATAGCTCACTTGTTCTTTCACCTTTCTTGATGAAATGACTCTTTGTCATTTTGCCTTGCAAGCAGGGTTCGCAGGTTTCATATGATTCAAAATCAAATGAACCAAGCACTCCATCCTTGTGAAGCTTTTGAACTCGCTTTTCATTTGCATGGCCTAATCGACAATGCCAAAGGTATGTTGGACTTAAATCATTTTTAGATGATTTAGCTTTCTTTTCTATGTTATAGACTGGTTTTTCTTGGGTTAAATCCAAGACATACAGACCGTTACACATATTTGCAACTCCGTATAAAATATCATTTCGATATAAAGATAACGAATTATTCTCTATAATAAATCGAAATCCTTTATTATCTAAACTCGAAACTGAAATAATATTTCTGCTCAAAGCAGGTACATAATAACAATTTTCAAGTTCGATATTTAAACCAGAAGGTAAAGACAGAGTGTAATCTCCAATTTCAAAAGCAGCAACTCTTGCCCCGTTGCCCACTCGGAGATCTACTTCACCTTTCTTTGTTATCCTTCTATTTCTGAGTCCCTGCACATTAGTACAAATGTGAGCCCCACAACCAGTATCTAATACCCATGAGGTGGACAAAGAAATATTTATTTCTATAACAAAGATACCTGAAGCTTGTTCACGAAACATTTCCGTCAGTGACTCATAAATTCAGAACACTTCCAAATTCATGAACTGCTTTTGAAGCTCGCCTGTCATAGACGCGAGCATCAAGCACGTCACATCATCGGAGTCGCTTTTCAGCTTATCCTAGTCTCGTTGAACAGTTGCCGAAGCATTTTGTGGTGGTTCAGGTAAAGCGGTCTCTAAGACATATAGCTTCCTTTCTTGTTTGAGAACTATTCTCAAGTTTCTTTCCCAATCTAAGAAGTTTGGTCCAACCAATTTATCTTTATCCAATATACTTCTTAGAGTAAAGTTTAAGATAACATTTGTGCTAAAAGATGCCATTTCTACAAAAGATAATTGCAAAATATTAGAACGAGTTTTGAAAAAATGTTTTCCACAATAGCCAAAATTGAAATCCCAAACAATTTTGTGTTGGTGCTAGATTGTGGGCCAAAAATCCACAAAGTGTCAACCCCAGTCTTGCTTTGGCAAGTATCGTAGGGATCGGGCTCTTCTGGTAGGCAACGTTCAAATCACATTCCATGTAATTTAACGCTTTCCAATTGCATACCATGCAATTTTTCGGTGATAGGATGAACATTCCAAATGTTTGACACCATCATATCTTTGCAAAATTAATCCCTAGTCAACTTATCGGGTCAAGTTAGGATTAATTTTCCCAAGTTAAACCATCCCTCAAGGCATCACATCAATAGACACCCACACAGTTTTTCCATAACAAGTGGTAGTGATAAAGTTGAGCATCTAATACCCAAACAGTTTTTCCACTCATTAATGGTAGTGATAAAGTTGGGCACAATTATGTAACAACCCGCCCATGAAGAAAACCTGAGGCCCTTGGGCTCTCCAAGTCTATCAGACGTTCGACACTCAAGCGAGCCCTTAAGTATGGAAGCAAAATCTTGGGTTTTTGGGATTTAGGTTTGATCGGCTTAACATGCATTTTCGTTTATCATTCATTTGCATAAATAAAAGAATGAAATAAAGCGATGAACTGGGCTCTAGTCTATTACAGGGCCTTTTAAAATCTTCATGTTGGGCCTCCGCTCCTGGGCTCCACCATGGACTCCTCTTGGAACCTCCTTTTGGGCCTAACTATTACATGTTGATTTTATAGGCACGCAGGCCCAAATTCAAAATTGGCTCACAGGCCCCAACTATTAAAACGTTAAAATTAAAAGCCCAATTCATGCTTTGAAACACATAAAATGCATATGCTCATACAAGCCGGTTTTAATTTAAGCCGATTAATTTTAAGGATTGTGTAACTATTACAGAATTAAAATTGATAGTGTCATGATCAATTTTAATCAATCATTCTGTTCATTTTACATTTATCCAAAATGATGCATGAACATGCTTGCATAATTATGATGCTTCAAATAAAATTTAAACAATTTAAATAAGCATCAAAATAAAATAAATAAATAAATAACAATTCAAAATTGAAACTAATTAATTAATCTAATTAATTAATTATTTATTTATTTATCTTTTCTAATTATTTTAATCTAATTAAAATAATTATTTTAAAATTTATCTAATTATCTAATTAAGATAAATTTAAACTTATAGGATAAAATTCTAAATTAATTCTATCTTTATCTAATAAGACTATTTAATTAAAATCTTATTAAATAAAATTCAGAAAATTTTAAAATTTTAATTTTCTGAAACTTTTGGGGCAATTATCCAATTTATCTTAATTTTCGGGCTTAGGGTTTAAAAGAAACAAAACTGCTGGGGCTGGTTTGTAATTCTTAAAACATTTTTTAAAAAATGGCAGTTTAGGGTTTAAAGGTTGCGGCGGGGGCATTTAGGTAATTTTAGCCCCTAGGGCTTTTGCCACCCGCCGCTTCCTTCATCGTCTTCTCCGGCGGATCGCTCGTTGGAATCCTCGACTTCCAGCAACATTAGCCGATCGTCTCCCCAACACGATTGTTTCCATCGACGCTGCTTAGCCGACCATGACCTCCTCAAAACGACAAAGATCGCCGACTGAAAAGACAACGAAGAAGGATCTTTGTCCCCGACTTCTAAAGTCGGAAGGTGAAGACTCCATGTCCGATGAAGACGCAGCGGCTACGTTCGCTGTTGGTTTCTCAAACGCCAGTCGCCACGAAGACGATACCCGCAACTGTTTCGAACATCCCGGAGTAACACCTTAGCCTTGAGTTGGCTCCTTCAATTTTCTGGCGAATATTTGGAACAAAACAAAACAGAGACCAAAATCGACGGTCCCATTTTTTTTTTTCCGATGGAGAAACAAAATAGCCAAAACCAAAAACCCAGTTTTGAAATCCAGTGAAAACAACATCAGCCCAGGAAATCAATTTCGAAACCAATCAAAACAACAATTCAAAACAACAACCCATATGTTTCCGGCGATGAAATATAAACCAAAAAGGAAACCCAGTTTCCGGCGGATCCAATTGAACCCAAATCTTTCAAACCCAGCAGTGTTTGTTTTGAAATTCAGTTCTTGTAAAACAAAACCAGAAACAAAACCAACAACATGGAACTCTTCCATGGATCTTTCAAAAACTTACGACCCCGGAACCATTCGGAGTAATTTCCGGTGAGACAACCCCTTGAAGCCCGGCGAACAATTATAACAGCCCAAGTAAAAACCCAGTTTTTCCGTGATAATATTTTCAAAAAAACTGATACCAAAGCCAAAAACCAGAAAACAATTTCCAATTTCGCTATCATCAATAAAAAATTGATTTTTTTTTCAAAACAAACCAATTGTTTTAATTAATCAATTATAGTTTTAACACTAAAATTAGGAACCTTGCTCTGATACCACTGTTGGAATTTGTTTAGGCATTTAATCTAATTAAATGGCGGAATCCTAAACACTAAGAATCTGGTCTTACCCTTGAAGCGTTATCGGTTGCGCACGTCGCCTGGCTCCTCTGAGAAGATGGCGTTTTGTTGTCTCCAAAATCCTTCCTCGAAGGATCCTCTACTCTCAAGCACGAAAGCCTTCGTAGGTTGGTGCTAGCCAATCTTGCCTATCCGAAAATTTGGGAAATCCTGTGTATTTTGTCTGATGAGAATTATTCCAAAAAATTCCCAACTACAATTATATCTCTAGGATATTTGTAGATAATTAATTTCCAAAATCAGTATTGTAATTATCCAATTATAACTTAACTGATTTTAGTAATATTCCAAATCAGTATTATTACCAAATATTATTTAACTGATTCCAAGTCAGTATTTAAATAATATTTACTAATTCCAAATCAGCCTTAAATAATACTTTGATGATTTGGGTTATACACCAAGCCCATGGATCAACCCATGACCCATGGATCAGGCTGATGGGTCAAGAACTTCAATTGCAATTAAGTCCCTTGATTTATCAGCCCATCCCAATTGTTCTCAGGTAATTAATTAACTATTAATTAATACCATAGAACTTTCCAATAATATTTAATTAAACCATTTAATTAAATCTTATTTATTTAAGTATAACAATTATACTTATTGTAGGCAAGAATCCTTATTCTGCATCATTGAACTTTCTTATGTGCGATCCTGTAGGCCCATTCCAAATTGGCTACGGATAACTCAATCTCATTGATTAATCCATAAGTCATTAGTGGTCTCTAGCAAGACATAATGACTACCCAATTTAGAATGGAGGGTCGAATGGAGATTCAACACAACCTTTCCGAGTAAACTGCGTACGATCCTCTACATCGATATCCAGTTTAGCATAAGGCATGGAACCATCATCCTTATGTAGCTAAACGTTTACTTGATCTCTTAGTGACACTGAATCCATCAAGCAAATGATATCCTTATCATTCCTTGGGCATGACCATGCACTTTTCAGTTCACTATCAAGTGGCCAAGATATCATCTCTCACTTAAGAGAGATTTGTAGTCCCATCACTTCACATACATACCTTAGCATATCTCATAGTGTACCCAATCATACCCGTACTTGGCAACCTGTTACGGCCCCGTTAGGCGTATGTCAAAGCACACTACAATTCACCTAAGACCATGTAGTGATTTCTGGTCTAAGGATCCTAGTACCAGTACTACTCAAAAGAATCACTCATGATCAAATTAGTCCATGGAGTGTATTTTTTGGAGGATCGATTTCATGAATTTAAATATGCACAAGGATATTACTATCATGAAATTAACTCATTTGATAAACAATCAATCAAGCGACAAATGTCTTATTTAAATAAATACCCTCAAAGTATATTTACATAAATAGCCCTCATTAGGGCACATTCACCAACAATTTCCTTTTGCCAAAGCATAAGGAATTGTGTTCATGGCCTTTATCTCCTTAACAGTCTTAGGGGATTGTTCCTTAGACAGATGTACTTCGTGTCTGAAATGTAAAAGACCTTTCTTGGAGTTCTGCATGTTAAAATGGGCCGGAATCGTATCTATGTATGAAGCTTAGGAGAGCGTTAACGAACGTTGCCTACGATCTCAAATTATTTTAATCCCAAGGATATGTCCCGCTTCCCCTAAGTCCTTCATATCAAACTGCTTGGACATCCATGCCTTTACGTCTGATAACACTTTCTTGTTGTTGCCAATCAATAGAATGTCATCTACGTAAAGCATAAGAAACACCATTGAGTTTCCATCACATCTGCGGTACACACATTGCTCATCCGAACACTGAGTAAATCCAAAGGACTGGATTACCTTATCAAACCGGATGTTCTAAGATCTGGATGCCTGCTTAAGTCCGTAAATAGACCTCTTAAGCCTGCAAACCTTATGCTCTTGGCCTTTTTCAATGAATCCCTCTGGTTGCTGCATAAAAATGGTTTCCTTAAGACTTCAGTTTAGAAAAGCTGTCTTGACATCCATCTGCCAAATCTCATAATGTAAATGAGCAACTATGGCCAAGAGAATCTGGATCGACTTAAGCATGGCTACTGGGGAGAAGGTTTCCTCATAATCGATTCCCTCTTTCTGAGTATACCCCTTCGCCAACAGCCTAGCTTTAAAGGTTTCCACCTTTCCATCAGGTCCTCTCTTATGTTTGTAGACCCACTTGTATCCAATGGGTTTAAACCCATCAGGTAGGTCCACAAGCTCCCAGACTTGATTGTGGTCCATTGATCACATCTCGGATATCATTGCCTTACGCCAAGAATCTGCATCTTTATCTCGGAGAGCCTCATTGTAGTTAACTGGGTCAGGCTCAGGCGCACCTGGGACTAGGTCTGAGGCTTCTCCCACGCCAATGAATCTGTCGGGCTGTCTTACAACCCTCCCACTACGACAAGGCACTACCCGTGTAGGCGCAACTGTGATATCATGTGCAGCGTGTGGTGTATCTACTTGTACCAGTGCATCAGGATTACTAGTTTGTCGTCTAAGCTCTTCTAGTACTATCATACTCTTGGGCTTGTGATCTAAGACATAGTCCTCTTCCAAAAATCTAGTGTTAGTACTAACCACCACCTTCTGATCTTTAGGACTGTAAAACAGACCACCCTTCGTTCCCCTAGGATATCCCACAAACAACATCATTTCAGTTCTCGCATCTAACTTAGCCGTATTCGCCTTAAGCACATGTGCTGAACAACCCCAAATTCTGAGATGTCTTAGACTGGGCTTGCGCCCATTCCACAACTCTACTGGGGTTGAAGGCATAGTTTTTGATGGTACAAGATTAAGAATATACATCGTCGTTTCTAAGGCATATCCCCAGAACGAACTTGAAAAATCACTATAGCTCATCATTGACCTAACCATTTCCATAAGAGTCCGATTCCTCCTTTCTGCTACACCGTTCTGCTGTGGCGTGCCAGGTGCAAACAACTGAGACTGAATTCCAACCTCACTGAGGTATTCTCAAAATTCATGGGACATGTACTCCCCACCACGATCTAAACACAGTGTCTTGATACTCTTACCATGATGCTTCTCCACATCTGCCCGAAACTCTTTGAACTTGCCAAAATATTCGGACTTGTGACGCATTAGGTAAATGTACCCGTACCTTGAGTAGTCATCCGTGAACGTCACAAAATACTCAAATCCACCTCATGCCTGGACTGTCATTGGTCCACACAAGTCAGAATGAATCAATTATAATACTTCCTTAGCTCTATAACCTTTTGCTTTAAAAGGTATCTTGGTCATCTTACCTTCCAAGCATGATTCGCAGATTGAATAACTGTCAATCTCTAATGAACCTAAAGGTCTATCATTGACCAACCTCTGAATCCTACTAAGGTTTATATGACCTAGCATGAGATACCAAAGATAGGTTTGATTCATTTCAGAAGGTTTCTTTCTCTTATTAATGTTAGATAAAGAGCTATCTGTTTCTATGTTTTGCGCAAAAGGGGAATTAGAGTTAACCACAAATAAATTGTCAGCCAATGAACCAGAATAAACAAGTTTTCCATTTCTTCTAATAAATACAGACTCATCAGAAAAAACAAACTTGTAACCATTCTTCAAGAGTTTAGAAACCGAAATAAGGTTCTTTCTAAAACTCAGTACATAAAGACAATTAACTAACTCTAAACTAGAATTCTCGAAATTCAGAGTAACTACTCCCACTGCTTCTACTGACACTCTTGTAGTGTCGCCCAAGTAAATATCCAATTCGCCTTCTCTAAGCTTCCGGGTTACTTGGAACCCTTGCAAAGAATTACAAACATGATCAGTGGTGCCTGAATCCACACACCAAGTATCTGTGGGAATCACCGCTAAACATGTCTCAGTAATTAGGATAGAAACAATCGTACCTTTAAGCTTTGGACAATCCGCTTTTCAGTGTCCTGTTTTACCGCACTTGAAGCACTTGCCTCTGGGTTTGCTCTTCTTTGCTATCTCGAGCTTCGCAGCAAGTTTCCTGGCATTCTTCTTCTTCTTATTCTTCTCGTGGAAGATACCTTCGGCCGCCACCAAATTAGTTAAGAGCTCGGTTAGAGTGTAAACTCTTTGGTTCATGTTGTAATTGACCCGAAACTGCTCAAAACAAGAGGGTAGACTCTGGAGGATAATATCTATCTGACTTTCTGGGTCGATTTCTCCCCCCAACACCACTATCTCATTGATGTTACTGATCATGTGCAACACATAATCTCTCACTGATAAGCCTTTAGCCATTTTTGTGTTCATTAACTTCCTCATGGCTTCTTGCCTAGCAGTCCTACCTTAAAGTGTGAACATCTATCTCAGGTGAGCCATCATATTGAAGGCAGAGACCATGGGATGAAGCTGATGTTGCAGCACATTTGACACAGAGGCCAAAATATAGCACCGCCATCTCATCCGCTTTTCTCCACCGGGCATAGGCATCCCTATCCTCTTGAGGAGAGTCCTCATCAGGCACATCTGGACATACTTTGTGAGCACAAACTTATACTGCTCAGCCGTCAGGACAATGTCCAAGTTACGACTCCAGTCGACATAATTGGTTCCAGTTAATTTATTGTCTTTCAAAATAGCAGCTAAGGGGTTGAATGCCATATCGATAAAACTGTAAAATAAATAAACAGACAATGTTTCAGTTATTTGAATTTCAACAAAGAAAACATGAAATTCTATCAATTATTGACTTCCCTCAAAACAATAATCTTAGTTCACCAACATCTCATTCACCGGGATTCTCGCAAGCCATGCAGTGTGGACGTTTACACTAACCCACATTCATTTGAGAAGAATCAAGTTCATTAACTATACTATCTGACCAAACGATCTATTGATCAATGTAGCTAATAGTCGGTGCTTTCAGCCGTACAAAAGCAGCGTAACCTCGTGGGAGGAATACTGCAGATTGTACACTAAGTGTGTGCCATTACGTGACTTCTGAGTTTGTTACCTCAGGATAGTGCGCCTCAGATAAAGAGGGTGTCGCATTTCTCCTAGTTAAACTTACTCTAGTCATCTTACTCAGAAATTCATAATCTAGAGATCTCGGGGTTGGACTCATCCGAATGGAGAAGGCCCTAATGCCAACGCGCAAGCCCACCCACATCGCATATGAACTCGTAATGGTGGCCATGGGAATATTAAACCAACCCGCTCCCACTTAGATTTCCAAATTGAGGGTTTTTTCGGTTTTAACATGCAATTAACTAACCCTAAGTTATATGCAACCATAAAACCAACATACTTTAAAATCATGCATCTAAAATACAGTATAAAATAAAACATAAAAATTAAAACAATAAATACATGAAATAAATACAAAAAATAAATTTCCCGACTATTATGGTTTTAATCGCTTCCATCTTCTGTCTTGATCTCATGTCCCGCCATGTAACTCGATAGAAAAAGTCTTGAACTTCAAAAAAAATGAAAACTGGAGGAAAAATGGGCTAAAACGCAGCCCGAACGGGCCGCACTCGCGCAGCCCCCTGCTATGCCGCGCGGCAGTGGCGCTGCTGCTGGCAGTCGTCTGCGGCGACTGCTGCCGGCGGATAGTCACCGGTGTCGCCCCCTACCGCCAATCTCTCATTCACTTCTTCCCATGCTATTTGGTCTTATTGCAATTCGTTCTGAGTTTTCCTGAGTTTCTACGAATTAACGATAACCCAAAACCCACGAGTTTAAGTTGCCCACCATAACGCCTTCGATTACAAAGAAAATAATTCTCCTACTACAAGGCTTTCTAGGAAAATTAAATAATTGAATTTATATAGAAAAAATCCTACTATAGATTTGATCTAATCCTACACGGATTCCAGCACTTGGTTATACTATTATAAATATTCATAATAAAATCAAATCCGGACATGTCCCGGAGTTTAATTAAAACCCATACAAACATAACCATAATAGTTGGGATTTCTTAACCACCTGCAAATAAAACCATGTAATAAATCGAACAAGCACAAAACCCAAAACCAGGCTCTGATACCAATTGAAAGATTATCTGCCCGGGCCTAGTCAGAAACTCACTTTCGTGCTATGCATTCCAGAATCGAAATCTCTGGCCAGGCCTAGACGCTAGCACAAACGCTATTCCAACCCTTTTGAAATAGCATTGCACAAGATCTGGGTTCGCACTTATCCAATTTACCACGTAACAAAAAATTCTAATTAAAAGCGGAACTTTAGAAAATACCTTTGAAGCATGCACTCAGGTGATTCTCTTGTATGCCTCAAGACTTTAATTTCACGCTTGGTGGGCAACGATCTAGAAACCAATTTGATCAGCTAATCACCACAATCCACCTGCTAGAAAATTCCAGCACCGCAGCACCTGGCACGTACTATAAACGCACCACCCGAAGAGAGAAAGATACACACGCAGCTGGCTTGAATAGGCCAAAATTTTGGCCAAGAAGAAGGGAAAAACCAGCCGCTATTTTGCTCTTAAATCCGACTTTGAGGGAGAATATTATTTCTCTCTAGGATTTTATCTCTCTAGTTTTCTTGTCTTCAAAACTTATGAATTGTCTATTGAATTGTGTGTCTTGAATAGCTAATCCCTTGTCTATATATAGAGTTACAAGAGAGACCCCAAGTTGGTTTAGGATTGGCCTTCCTACTGGGTTTTCGTTTCCTTCAATCCTGTTCCTGGACTGATACACATCCAACTGATACAGGGATTCACTTATCCCAAACCAGTTCCTGCTATGATTTACAACCAACTGATACAGGGATTCACTTATCCCAAACCAGTTCCTGGTATGATTCACAACCAACTGACAGAAGGATTAATTAATTACTTAATTAATTAAATCTACCTTTGTCAACAACCCAATACATAATTAATCGTACCAGTAACGGATTAATTATGGCACTACTATCCTACACCATAATTGATTAAGAAACAACTTAATTAATTTATATTCATAATCTCCCCACATCAAAGATATAGTGCTCGTTAATTTATTAATTTACTGATAAATTAATTTATTAACTTCTTTAATTCCGAGACTAGTACCACTCGACCTTTTTACTATACCAGATATAAGTCCACCAGCTGGGTTTAGTATAATAAACATAACGAGCTCATCTCGGGAGCACCATCACCCCGGATACACCGGTACATGGTTTCCTTTCGACAAGCAGCAACACACCAAGCAACTAAACACGCGCACCCAACCTACCGAGACTATTGGCCACTATTGACCTCATCATTTGGCAGATTAAAGTACACTATGTCTAATCCTCATGCCCGCTCGAGTCTAGGGATTAAGAGATAGAATACCAAGAACAATTTGTCTATTAAATCAGTACAAGACAAATCATTCCTAATGGTCAAGTTCAATGCGCCCCAGGCATATCTACATGATTCAATTAGTTTAGACAAACCAATTATCCAAATCAGATAATAACCTAAACCGATAGTTTATCCAAAACTGTCTCGATTACGAACCTTATGTATATATTATGTCTTTCAACCAATGATGAGATCTACTGTGTCACACAAGACACCTCATCATCTACTTACATAATATAAATGGATATATTATGCACAACAAAATATAACCAAAACATAAATCGATATATTACTGGGAAAATGTACAATACAAGCATAGCTTATGTATTCAACTCCAACACACACATAGATGTAGACGTTTCTGGACGTGGTGCTAGTTGTTTTTAGACGTGGTGCTAGTTGTTCTGAGACGTGGTGGATTGTTTTTGTGAAATAAATCAGTTTAGATTCACATGAATGGATGTAGATGTTTCTGGACATGGTGCTAGTTGTTTTTGACGTGGTGCTAGTTGTTCTGAGATGTGGTGGACTGGCATTGTAAAAAAATCAGTTTAAATTCACACGCATGGATGTAGACGTTTCTGCACGTGGTGCTAGTTGTTTTTGACGTGGTGCTAGTTGTTCAGAGACGTGGTGGGTTGTCTTTGTGAAAAAAATAGCTTAAATTCACATGCATGGATGTAGACGTTTCTGGACGTGGTGCTAGTTGTTCTGAGACGTGGTGGGCTGTCTTTGTGAAAAAAATCTGTTTGAATTCACATGCATGGATATAGACGTTTCTGGACGTGGTGCTTGTTGTTTTTGGATGTGGTGCTAGTTGTTCTGAGACGTAGTGAGCTATTTTTCTGAAAAAAATCAGTTTAAATTCACATGAATGGATGTAGACATTTCTGGACGTGGTGCTAGTTGTTTTTGATGTGGTGCTAGTTGTTCTAAGACGTGGTGGGCTGTCTTTGTGAAAAAAATCTGTTTAAATTCACATGCATTTATATAGACGTTTGTGGACGTGGTGCTAGTTGTTTTTGGACGTGGTGCTAGTTGTTCTGAGACGTAGTGGGTTGTTTTTGTAAAAAAAATCAATTTAAATTCACATAAATGGATGTAGGGGTTTCTGGACATTGTGCTAGTTATTCTGAGACGTGGCGGGCTATCTTTGTAAAAAAAATCAGTTTAAATTACTTTTTTTTTTTTTAAGAATTTAGATTTCCAAAATCCAAATTCTTTTTGGATTAAGAACTCGGATTTCTGAAATCCGAATATCTAATTGATTAATAGACTCGGATTTCACAAATCCGAGAGGCCTAAATTTGGTCCACACCTTTCCCACTTTTATTATTTCTGTTCACACCCCCAAATTTTGTATTATTTTGGTCCGGGCCCCTAATTTCAACCCAATTTAATCACCCAAACCTTTATTTCATCGACTTAAGAGCTCGAGTTTGACGAACTTTTCAAGGTTTCACATGCTTTACCTGGAATGTTACACACATAATCTAACTATTTTGTAGAATTGGAGAAACTAATTATTTTCATGTGTTGTGAGTTTTTCATGTGAATAAATGATGCTTTGTATCTTTCTTTTTGAAAGTTCATTAGTTTTAATTCTTCCTTTTTAGTAAAGACACAAATGGCTTGGTGTTTTACACATTTTAACACTTTCAATAACCAATGTTGAGTAGTACACATTGCAGCATTACCACCGTTTCAAAGTTAGAATTCACTTTATACTTTAAAAATAGTGCTACAAATAGGACTCTCATTTTGGGATAGATTGAGGATGATTTTTATATTTAGATTTAAGTTGAATAGACTTTTTGGAAAAAAAAAAATGAAAGATATGTTTTAAAGTTCAATTGTAGTTAAACAAAAATGCAATCTACAGTTTTCTTTCATAACATTAAATATATATTTTGTAAACATATGATAATAAGGTGTAAATTTTGATAATCAACGTTTTGATGCTTTTTATAAAAATGTGAAGTTCATTTTATGTTGTTTTTAGCATTTAACAACTCAATGTTTATATCAAAAAATGAATTATTTAATTTTAAACTTAATTATATCATTCTCATATTATTCGTCATGTAGGGTGGCACAATGTATGGTCAGGCTATTGTAACTTTCTGAAACATGCGATTAGAATTAGAAATCTTTTGTGTTTTCTTTGGACACATTAATTTGGTTTTGTCTGCTTTATAAAATTCATAAAATTTGTAATTATTTCTTATAAGTATTAAAGTACACTTGATAAATGTCTTAACATCGTATAAGAAATTAAAATAGACTTCTTAGGTTCCTCTCCCGTCCCCCCCCAACCCCCCCCAAAAAAAAAAAAAAAAATTTCATCACTAAATGTGAATATCATACATTAGTAGTTGATTTGGGGTGTATTAATATTTTTTCACAATAATGTCGTAAATTTACAACACAAATTAGATTATGTCGCTAAATAACGACACTTTGTTAAATTGTGGAAATGATTGCCGCAATGCAGCGACATGAAAATAAAATGACGAAAAAGTGTCACAAATTTGCTTCCTTTTCCTATAAAGTCGCAATTGTGAGGTCAATTTGCTTCAAAAAAGAAAATGTGTCTCTATTTAAGGGTATTTCATTCCAATGTCGCATATAAGTGTCGCATATTTGCATCACAATAACCAAATATCGCATATTTGAGTCGATATTATTAATTGATACAATAATGTCAAATAAACGATAAAAATACAAAAGTGCCTCAATTTTGTGGCATTATCTTGCGACACGGCTTTAAAATGTGTCACAAAAAGTCAATTTTCTTGTAGTGGGGAAGATGTACCAATGCTCTCGAGAAACAATGGGGAAGAATGGCAAAAGCAGTGAAAACACTGTTCCAATGCTACAAACAAGTTGAACTCATAAATCCCAATGGTGCAAGTGAGGGTGATATGGTGAGTAAATTTATTTTTTGTAGTGCCATCTTATATTCGACGAACATATTTTTATATTACTTTATTTTTTACATTTTATCATAGATGGATCGTGCAAAAGAACTCTATAGAAACATGCCTAATAAAGAATGCAAGGTTGGGTTCACCTACGATCACGTGTGGAACATACTGAAATATTTTCTCAAATTTCATGAGAGTTCCTTGGCCTCGATGCACATTTTTCTACAACAAAATCGTAACAATATTACATTTGAGTCCGATACTCCAACCTCTAAATCAAATGTACCTGAATCACCAGGACTATCTAATTTTCATATGGATCTGACTGATGTAGATGCTAGCGGATCTTCATCCAAAAGGCCTATTGATGTGAAAAAGGCCAAAGCAAAAAGAAAAATGGACGAAGACAAGGCTAGCGAGTTTCAAATGTACATAGATGAAAGGGATGAGCTACTCGGGCCAAGTCCGGCCAAGTGGATGTGGAATTTAGGCATTTGGGTTCGGGGCTGAATTTATGATGTTTACATAATAACTCATAAATTTGGGAAAAGAAAAAAATAATTACTAGTTACCGCTTCAGTTACTGCCCCAGTTTTGACTAAAATGCCCTTAACAATATATTAAATTCCTTTCTTACTATTTAAATTTACTTATAACAAAATACCAAAAAACCCCTCAAACCCTTTCCCTCTCTCATGGAATTGATCGAAGAAACCCTTCCCCTCTCCACCACCCTCTATCCTCCTCCGCCACGGCTGGGTCGGCACCACCATCCACCACCACACCATACAATGTGACTCCCTCGCTCTCCTCTTTGATGGTCAGAAGCATCAACTATCGGCTGTAGCTTTGAAGTTCAATCACTCTTATGCATCCCCATAGATGTCTTCTCCCAGAGATACGTACAAAAGAAACCCAGTGAGCTCAACTCCATAGCTGCTGAGCAGTCCGTCTCAAGAAAACTCTTCCTTACCACAAAGAGGAAGCAGATTAGAGCTATTCTTAAATCGGTGGATTTAGTATTGCATTTAGTATTAAATCGGTGGATTTAGTATTCTTAAGAGGAAGCAGCTCGAATTTGGAGAGATTTAGTATTGCATTTTGGCATACATTTCGTGGGACCAGAGGTGATCCATTTGGAGCTACTACGAAAGCGTGGCCGTGGGAGGATGGTACCAATTCTCTTTCCATGGCTAAGAGAAAAAGTAAGTTGTGCTATTTTCTTGACACTGTCAATATTATTTTGTTTATTCTTTTACTTTTTAAAAAATATTGGCAATGTTCTTTCTTTGGGTGAACAATATTGGCAATGTCATATGACCATGATACATGATTATCCAGTGAGAGCAAACTTCGAGTTCTTGGACAAGATTGGGGTTGATAGCTGGTGTTTTCATGATAGAGATATTGCTCCTGATGGCAAAACACTTGAGGTAAGTAATTTCAAATTTTGAACATTTTTAACTAGTTTTTTTTTTTATGATTTAGGACTCTTGGAAGAAAAAAAAGGGGTTAGCACCTGGGCAATTCTCATTCAGATTTACATAGATGACTAAATAAGGCAGACATTTTGAAGAGTCCTAGTGCTTCACTGTCAGTGCTAGCTTGATCTGCTATATCACCATGCAGTTACCTTTGTTAGTAGAAAATAGAGGATGTTTTGTGTTATTTATTGGAGAAGGATATGCTATATCATCACGCAGTTACCTTTCTTAGTAGAAAATATAGGATGTTTTGTCTAATTTGTTGGAGATGTGCATTTTTGCTGCAGGAAAGTAATGCCAATTTGGATGAAGTTGTCGCATTAGCAAAAGAGCTTCAGGTAATTTCTAGTTCCCTACTACCAAAGCTCTAAAGTTATAATGATTTGCTTGATCATTTTTAAGATGATTCATTTTATTAAAAAAAAAAAAAAGGAGTTTTGATAGGCAATGGTATTTTTTTTTACTGCTGAAAACTTGATAATTACTTTTCCTGGTAGTTTTCCTATTTCTCAATTATATGAATTTTCAGGGGTCTAAGATTCGTCCTTTGTGGGGCACAGCTCAGTTGTTTGTGCATCCTCGCTATATGCATGGTGCTGCCACCAGGTAAATCATATTCTTTGAAGGGTGTATTGCTATTCCTTATAATCTGTTTATGGCTGATATTTTTACTCTTGATGTTCAGCCCTGAGTTAGCTGTCTATGCCTATGCTGCAGCTCAAGTTAAGAAAGCCATTGAGGTGAGGACTTTTCATTTTGGAATTGATGATAAGATGATCCTTGGTTTCATTATGGAATTTTGAGGGTTTGGGATATGATCTTATGTCTGTAGTTGCTTGTTGTATGGTGCTAGTTGACAGCAGTCTTCAGCATTGGCTGAAGTCTGCATTTTATCATACTGATCTTTTCTAGTTTGGGTCTGTCTGCAGGTCACTCTGCATTTTGTCATACGGATCTTTACAATGTGATTGTTGTACGACTTCTGTTCATTAGGGGGAAAGAATTTAGATTAAAGTGCATCTTTATTGATTTTGGCATGCAAGAATTCACTGAGATGTTGCGTAAAGATATAAGGCGGCGAGTTGAGGATGAAAGTAAGCATTAAGGGAGTACCATTCCGGTGTCTTGTCCATGTTCTTTGTCCAGTCCTTGCTCTGGTATAAATTAGAATTGAGTTTTTGTTCTTGCTAGAAGGTTTATGGTTGATCTGGAGATTTGTAGCAAAAATTGCTGAGAAAGGGTGCCCTAATTTTCATTTTATGACTGGATTGATCTGTATATCTGGACTCTAGCGGAACCCTTATGTAGAAAATTTAGAAGTTGTGGCGGTTGTGCTTTTGTTCAAGTTTCAGACCATCCTTTTTGCATTCAGAGATATGGCACCCCCTCTATTATGTTGTCTTCAAACTTCAAACTGCACTTGCAAGCTTCAAATCAACATTTTTAAAGCTCTTATTTATTAAATCTAAATCTTCCCCATTTGCTTTGATTTAAAAAGAAAAAAATAATATAAAATGATTACTGTTCGATAAAATGATTCTGATTATTATATTTTCAAATTAAAAGACAATTACATTGTTTTTTTTATTTCTGATGAGGCAGCAACTTAATCTTGAAAATGTTTTTAAATGGAGAATCAGTGTGTGGGAATTAACTCATGTGGGGAATCATTGTATTTGGTAGAAATTTGTGGTTGGCTTTTGAGTTAAAACTGTAGTTGTTGCTCTTAAATTTCTCTGTTGTTATTATTGCTATTTTATTATTGGTTGTGTTGATATAAACCATCTCCTTAAATTTATCAATATATTAAACATCTTCACAAATAATAAGACAAACAGAATCGTGTCAAATTAAGTGTTTGTTAAAATTCTTTTTTGCCAAACTAGAGTTTTGGTATAAGTTATGTTTTGTCAAATGAGGATTTTGTCGAAACTTTTTTTTGCCAAACTAGGGTTTTGTCGAAACTACATTTTGTCAAACAAGGATTTTGTTGAAACTTTTTTTTGCCAAACTAGAGTTTTGTCGAAACTATTTTTTGTCAAACTAGAATTTTGTAAAAAATCGTGTTTTGTCAAAGTAAGATTTTGTCGAATCAATCGTGTTTTTTGACATTTCTTCACAGTTTTTTAACTATGAATTATAATAAAAATATTTGTATTATAATAAAAATATTAATTATTTTTATATTTATTATTATTTAATATTTTAATTGAAAATTAGTATTTTTTATTATATTAATATAATATTATAAGGTGATATTAGTAAATTTAATTAGGGCGATAAACTAAGACGATAATTAGTAAACACAAGGGTAATTTTGTCCAATTAGCGGACTACCGCCCCATTTTTGAGGCGGTAACTAGTAACCACCAAAGAAAAATGGCTAAGAGTGAGAAGAATTACATTGAAGATAAGAAAGGAGGGCTGATGCTTGTTTGAAGATTGCTAGAGTGCTCATCCCCATTTAAAAATAAATAAATAAATAAGCTGTGGCTTATTCTATAATCCAAACTTTGTTTTTTTAAACGTAGGATCATATTTTTATTATTTGTGTTCAAATTTATATTTATAACATACAGCTACGCATTACTAAAAGGTTTTCTTTAATGACACTTTTATAAGTTACTAAACTAAAAATATTATGATAAATATAGAATTCATACATCAAATTTATCACTACACGTTACTATATAATAATTGTCATAAATAATATTTTTTAATGACATTATATAAAAAAAAACTTATTAATACACTTTTATTAAATGTTAGAGTAAATTCCAAAATTGGTCATCATACTATGGTCAGTTTCCAGTTTTTGTCATCATACTTTCAAAACTACTTTTAAGGTCATCATACTTTCATTTTATTTTCAAAAAAGGCCACTCCGTCCATATTGGCCGTTAATCCTCTTAATGGAGCCTTTTTTGAGGGCATTTATGTCATTCTCATTTATTTTGCTTTCCAATTTCCATCCAGTAACGCGCTACATACTTAACAAGGGAGATCACATCAGGATTATATAGACATCAGATCAGCGAATACTTGACATCAGATCAACAGACTATAGATATCAGATCAAGAATATAAAAGAAATCATACAATAGAACTAAAACATACTTAACAAGGGAGATCAGATCAGGATTATATAGATATCAGATCAACGAATACTTGACATCAGATCAACAGACTATAGATATCAGATGAAGAATATAAAAGAAATCATACAGTAGAATTAAAATATACTTAACAAGGGATATCAGATCAGGATTATATAGACATCAGATCAGCGAATACTTGACATCAGATCAACAGACTATAGATATCAGATCAAGAATATAAAAGAAATCATACAATAGAACTAAAACATACTTAACAAGGGAGATCAGATCAGGATTATATAGACATCAGATCAGTGAATACTTGACATCAGATTCTCAACCAAACTTGAACGCTAGTGTAAAATGATTCAAACCTTTTGAAATACCACACAAGCATCGGATCTTAGTTTCACTTTATTCGATTTATCACACATTTTAAGTAATTCTAATTAAAACGGAAGGAAAAGAATTTACCTTTGAAGCACGTACTCAAGAAATCACTTGTATGACTCTGAGACGCGTCTGGAAACTGTGTGGGTAGTAATCCACCGAATGAGCGGATCAGCAAAACAAAATTAACACAAAAAACTCGGGCTCAAAAACCACGTCACGTCTGCTAGAAAAACCAGTCGTGCACCTTCACCAACCACTGTGCACCACCAATCACCGCCACATATCCCGCTGGTCACTGCCGTCGATCGCCGCCGTTGGTTGCACGTTTCTCGAGGGAGAATTCTGACTTCGAGGGAGATTCAGTTGCTTTGCTTCTTATTCTCTCTATAGTTTCTTGAACTATGAAACTTATGAATTGTGTCTTGATTATTGCAAATTCGTTGTCTATTTATAGAGCTACAAGGGAGACCTTAAGCGGTTTTGAGTTAAGCATTCTTGTTGGGGTTTGGATTTACTAATTTCCAAATCTCAATTAGTTTCCTAATCCAATTAGTTTTCATATCCAATTATATTTCTTAATCCAATTAGATTTCCTAATTCTTGGATTTTCTAATTCTAATTGAACTTAAAAACTTAATTAATTAATTAATTTCACCTTGTGAATTTACTAATTGACCATTAGGATTAATTAATTAAATAATCAATTCTACTTTATTAATTAACCAAACACATAATTAATCATACCACTAACGAATCAATTATGGAATCACTACTCAAACCAAAATTGCTTCCGGAATCACTAAATTAATTATTCTTTATTCTCCCCACATCAAAGATATGGTTATCATCAATTTATTAATTTACTGATAAATTAATTTATCGACTTCTTATAATCCGAGATTAGTACCACTTGACCTTTTTATTATACCGGACATAAGTCCACCGACCGGGTTTAGTATAAGAAACATTTCAAGCTCACCTCGAGAGCACCATCAGCCCAGATACACCGGTACATAGTTTCCTTCGACTCACAACGACACACCAAGCAACTAAACACCCGCAACCAATCTACCGAGACTATAGGCCTTAAGCCACCACACTCTTTGGCAAATCAAACTACGCAATACTCAATCCTTTTGCTCATTCTCGTCTAGGAATTAAGAGATAGAATACAAGGTTTGAATTAACTACTAACGATTAGTACAAGTTAATTCATTCCTAAACGGTCATGCTCAATATGCCACAGGCATATCTATATGATTCAATTAGTTTAGACAAACTAATATCAAAATCACATAATGACTTAAACCAACAGTATGTCTAAACTGTCTCAGTCACGAGCCTAGTTTATATATCAAGAATTTAACCAATGAAGAGATATACTGTGTTACACCCGACACCTCATCATCTAACCTCTAGGTATAAGTGGAAAGCATATGTAAAACATAAGACATATGATTTGAAACATTTAACTCGATATATAAAACTGGAAAATAGTTTTTCATACAAGCAAAGCTTTCAGTATTCAAAACTAACAGCCTCGAGCTTAGTAAATGGGCTTGGGCCTCTAAGGCCTTGGACTTAATAAGCAATTTCAAGGCTAGTTCAACCTTTTTAGTCCTGCATCATGTCAAGGCTCCAACTATATCCACTAGTGGATCTCTCTTGTAAACATTTGAGTCCACAGTGTTGGTTTCTCTCTCAGAATTGCGCAGAGGTCCTCTTCCATGGGGGAGTTGTGCCTTTTCTATTTGAGTTGAAGAAGTTGCACTAGCTGTTTCTTTTACTGTTGGAGGATGGTCTATTCTGATGTCCTCATTAGGAACTATAACAGTTACAATTAAACACAGCCCATTCAAGCAATAGCTCTAATTAACAACACCCATAAGACATAGTCACATAAAATCATAAAATTAGCAAAACCCATCACAATACACAATGAATCACCCATGAAAAAGATCAATTTACATAAACCCATAGCATAAATCACCATAAAAACACGAGATGAACATGAAAGTTAAAGCTTCCTTTCATAAATTAAACAAAAATAGGAAAAACCCATAATTCAAGAGTGTTTTAGATGAACTTTAACCGTTGGTTTGATCAAATCCATCTATTTACATAGGATTTTCACCTCCTCTATCCCATTAGAGGGGTGAAAATCCCTATATTTAGCTTAGAACCTCGTGGTTCTAAGAAAATAAAGCTTAAAGTAGAGTTTCTCTCTCTAAATTTTCTCTCTAAAACTACTAACTATGTGTTCATATGGTGTGAACTATGTGTTAGGGTGAATATCCATGCTAATTTACAAAAAAATAATTAAAGAATAAAATAATAGAGATGTCTAATTTTAGAAAATAACGTAAAAAGTTACATAAGCCTGAAGTTAGAAAAAGTAGCTTTAGGTCGGTAGGCAGCTAGCGTTCATGTGGCTATGGCGCAAGCAGCACGTCGTGTTCACTTTTGTCACTGGCATCTAGATGGCAGTGGCGCTATTCGGACGCCACTTAGCTTGCGTCCATCTCACTGTAGGTTGGTGTGGACACCACATATCTCGCGTCCAACTCGCTGCAAATCGAGTTAGACGCCAGTTGGCTGCCAAACATTATCTTCATTTCTCCACTCTTTATCTACTTTTCTTCCTTCTTTTTCTTGTTCTTTCTCTTCAAGTCCAGTCATTGTGTGCTCTTCTCCAATTTACATCTACTATGAAAAACCTTCAAAACACATAACTCAAGCCATAAGTTCACTCTTTTCAGCAGATTTAGATATAAAATCTTGCAAAAGTTAACTAAAAGCGCAAATTATATAATAACCCTAGTGTATATAGCTTTATGCCCCCTATTTATTTTTTAGGTAAAATTTTCATAATTTTAATATTTTTTAGAAACTTTTGTCAAGATTCTTTCACTCTCCACATGTTGTTATGTGTTGCACAAACTCTTTCATAATTATGGTTAATCTTTATTGATTGAAAGATAATAATATTACCTAAAATTTAATATTCTAGAATTAAATAATAATTTCCAAAATTTTATGAAACTGCATTTAATATTTGTTAATTTGTCTTAAATATAGGAAAATCCTTTTGTCTACTCTTTTTAATAATTTAACTCAGTTAACGACTTATTAACTAATAAATAATGATGTACATTAACTGATTGAAGTTGGTTTTAAGTGATTCTTATTCGTTTTCCAACTAACAATATTCAGCAACTTCATTTTATTTCCATTATTCTTCCTGTTCATATTATTCATATATTTGAAATTTCTAAATCATAGAGTCATCTGTTCAAAATTTAGATCGTGATATTGCACTAAAGAATGTTCAAGATGATGATTATTCTCTTCATCTTCTTCTTGGTGTAGATGATGATGACGTTTCAATGAAATATCTTATTGGAAGCACTGTTGAAAACGAATATGAAGTGTACATATTATACAATGAATATGGAGGAATATTGGGATTTAGTATTAGAATTGGTAGGGAGCGCAAAAGATCAAATGATGGTATAAGATATTGGAGGCAATATGTTTGCAACAAAGAGGGCATTATGAGTTCGAAGGACAAGGTGAACAAGCTGTACTCGAAATTAGATACTCGTCATTGTTGCAAGGCATCAATTGAATTTAAGATGGTTGATGATGGCAAATGGGAGGTTATAAAGCATTATAGAAAGCATACTCATGATATGTGTCCGGAAAATGAAACCCACTTATTAAGGTCACAATGAAATGTTTCTAAAGAAACTCTCAGGTATTTCAATATGATGAAAAGTGCAGGAATAGGTGTGCGTGACAGTTTCAGGGTTTTGACCAAGGAGGTTGGTATTTTCATTAATAATTTACAATTTCAACATATATTTATTCGTGTTGATAACTCTAATTGTTGTTAGTATAGTATGATTATAATAAGATTATTTCAGTTGATCTACGATACATCAACAATATTTCATAATTTTGTTTTCAGCAGATATAAAATGTTGTCATCTGATATTAATATTCATGAATATGAGATTTTATTCACATCATCATCATATATTTATTCGTGTTGATCACATGTATTTTTTTAATATATTTTGTATGAGAAACAGATTATTTTTTTGGCTTTTCGATTAAATGGCGTGCCTGCATATTATTATGTTCATCAAATATGAAACTATATTCGTCATTTCATAATATTTATTGAGCACCATGTTATTTATAAAATTTTATGATAGGTTGGCGGCCCATCAGAGTTTGACTTTACTCAACGAGCAACGACCTTGAGACAGATAAGAGGAGGTTGTTTGAAGGTAGCGATTCAAATTATTTGATTAATATGTTGAAAAATGGTGTACCGGAGATGGTGACTTTTACTATGATTTTCAATTGGATGGTGAGTCCTCCTTATGCAATGTTTTTGGGAGAGATGGAGAGATAAAAGCGGATTACCATGTGTTTGGAGATTTAGTGATTTATAATACAACGTATCGCAGAAATAAGTATGCTTTAATTTGTGGTCCCTTTGTAGGGATTGACAAGCACTTTAGAAATGTTATGTTTGGATGCAGATTCTTACAAAATGAAAAAAATTTAATCATTTGTATGGTTGTTTACCATATTTTTAAAGCCGATGGATGGGAAGCAGCCAATAACTTTAATGATAGATCAATCTGTTTCCATGGCGGCTGCTATTGAGAACGTTTTTGTATAATCCCGGCAAAGATTGTGTACTTGGCATATCAGTGAAAACTCAAGAAATCATATTAAAGACTCACGTGCTCAAAAGGGTTCATGAATTTGTTTCATAACCTGACAAAGAACATTTCTACAGAAGCTGAATTTGAGTATCATTGGAAAATGTACAATTTATTATGTTTATTTGCTCATTTATATTCAGTTGAAAATTTATTAAATATTGTATAGAACATGCAATATACCTTTAACATATAGATTTAAGTTCACTAATGTTGGATTGTCTCATATTTTTAACAATATGATGAAAGAGTATCATTTCAATGATAATGAATGGCTTTTGAAGTTGTACAACACACGGTTTAAGTGGTGTCCCACTTTTAACAAGGATTATTTCTCTGGAGGAATACTATCATCTCAACTTAGCGAGACAACAAATCATTCAATCTCTCGTAGGTTATCAAAGACATCAACATTATGTGAGTTTTGTTTGCAATTTTTTTATGTGGTTAGTGAGTGGAGATATAACGAGAAAATTGAGGATCATAGGTGTCAGGAAGGTACGATTTATAGTACTGTTCCGTATTCATTAATGTTGAAACATACACATGAGGTATACACAAATGAGAAATATTTGAAGTTTGAAACGCAATTTGTAAACATGTTGGTTTTCAATCATGTACAGAGGCAAAAACAAAATGAGTATGAGGTATGGAAACTAGATAATGATCTATTTCGGCATGTTGTTCGATTCAATGATGAGGATTATTCAATTGAATGCACTTGTAAAATGTTTAGT
Source organism: Knoxia roxburghii (assembly GCA_030378225.1). NCBI lineage: Eukaryota > Viridiplantae > Streptophyta > Magnoliopsida > Gentianales > Rubiaceae > Knoxia > Knoxia roxburghii. The sequence goes on along the minus strand of CM059420.1, from coordinate 31,964,822 downwards.
GAAGTTGGAATCTTGTGTTCTCATGCTCTTCGAATTCTTAATGTCACTAATTTTGAGGTATTTTTGTGTGTAAGGATATTTTTCACAAATTTTATGTTTATTGAGGTTTATTTAATTATTTTTTAATATTAATACAGAGAATACCTGATGCTTATATAATGGATAGATGGAGAAAAATTGCAACTGTGAATAGATATCTCAAATTTGATAGCTCGAATGTTATAAATTGCGGTGAAAACAGTTCAGCTTCACTTTGGAGGGCTACAACAACCAGGAATTACATTGATTTGATTCGTTCTTCTTACACAAGTGAAATTGCACGAGGTATTTTGGATAAATATTTTACTATGGCTAAAGATGAAATTGTATTTGAGGCAGGAGCTGTATATACTGGAGTTCATGAAAATGTTGATTCTGGGGATATTACAAAGATCAATGATCCAAAGACAAGACGGAAGAAAGGTGTTAGAAATGTACGCATAAAAAGTATTGTTGAAAAGTGTGTTAATAAATCAAAAAATAAAGGTCGGGGGATGATTTCAGTTACAGCCTCATTGCGATATACAAATGAGATTGTAGATATTACAAGGGCTAAATATGGAGTTGTAGATTGAAATTATGTTAACCTAGTTTTAGACAAAAATAATTAGTTATGTTTGTTATTTTATTCAACATTATGTCTAATTTTCACTTTTTTCCTATGAAAGACTTTTGTTTAAAATGCTTTTTTCCTATGCAAGACTTTTGTTTAAAATACTTATGAAGTGGTAGTTTTGTGTTTTTATGTTTATAACTAGATCATAAACCCATACATCGAATTATTGTTTTCATTAACCCATAAACAATACGGTTAGTTATTGTAGACTACTTTTTAATTCTCCAATTATTGTTTTCATGATTCATCAAAAACATTATTTCTCATTGATTAATAAAAAATTGTTGGGGTTTCAGCATTTTATAAATAATTTTTGAGTTATATTTTTTAAGAAAAAAAGGGTAGGATTCAGCATTTCATAAAAACCTAAATGGTTCAGTTTTTTTTTTTTTTTTTTTTTGATGAATCAATGAACCCAAACCTTTTCAATTAAAAACTAAAAACAAACATTTTTGTTTATAACCAAAACCCTACCCCATCTGATGAAAAACTAAACCATAACCAGTAAATAATTAAACCCTAAGCCCTTACACGTGAAACCCTAAACTATATATCCTAAGTTGGACCCAAAACCCTAAACCCTAAACCCTAACACCTAAACACTAGACCCTAAAAACCCTAAATGGTTAGTGGATCAGTTATTCATCAAATAATTTAGAGTTCAGCATTTCATCAATAAGTGTAGGGTTCAGTTTTTTAAGCTAAAAGGTTAGTGTTTAATGTTTCATCTATAACGTTCTAGTTCAGTTTTTTTGACTAAACCGCTTACCCATTTTATGAATAACCGAACCATAACCTTATATAATAACTAAAACCCTAACCTATTTGATGAATAACTGAAGCATAACCTTTTGAGGTTTAGGGTTTAATGTTTAGGTATTAGGGTTTAAGGATTAGGGAGTAGGGTTTAGGGGTTTAAGGATTAGGGTTGAGAGATTTATGGGTTAGGGTTTAGTTATGTAATGGTTAGGGTTTAGATTTTTTATCAAAATGGTTAAGGTATATGTTTTAAATGAAAATGTCAGGGTTTATTTTTTATCAAAAATGTTAGGGTTAAATTTTTCATCGCAAGGGTTTAGGGTGCAGTTATTATATATAAGGATAGGGTTCAGATATTTAAGTGATAAGGTTACAGTTCTGTTTTTTTAATTGATAGGGTTAGGGTTTAGTTTTTTATTAGAATAGGTTAGGGTTTAGTTTTTTGATCGCTAAATTTAAGGTTCATTATTTCATCAAAAGGGTTAGGGTTCAATTTGTTAATATAAAAAGTTAAGGTTCAACATTTCATCAACAAATGTTAGGGTTCAGTTTTTAACTACGAAAGTTATTTTTCAGCGTTTCATAAAAAACGTAAGGGTTCAGTTTTTTAATCGATAAGGTTAGGGTTACTTTTTAATTTCAAATTTTAGTGTTCAGTGTTTCATAAAACTTGTTAGGGTTCAGTTTTTTAATCTAAACCAATAACCTTAACCATTTTGATGAAAAAACTAAAGCCTAACCACGTAATAAGTAAACCCTCACTCCCTAATGCTTAAAACCCTAAACCCAAAACCCTAATCCATCTGATGAAAAACTAAACCCTAACCCCTTAATTGTAAAACCCTAAAACTAAATTGTAAACTCTAAACTCAACCCCAAACCCTAAACCCTAACACCTAAACAATAGACCCTAAAAAACCTAAACGGTTAGTGGTTTAGTTATTCATCAAATGATTTAGGATTCAACGTTTCATAAATAAGTGTATGGTTCAATTTAGCTAAAAGGTTTGTGTTCAACGTTTCATCTAATTCTTTCTGGTTCAGTTTTTTTGACTAAACCCCTTACCCATTTTATGAATAACCGAACCATAACCAAACCATAACTGAACCCTAACCATTTGAGGTTTAGGGTTTAATGTTTAGGTAATAGGGTTTAGGGATTGGGGATTAGGGTTTACGGGTTTAGCGGTTAGGGTTTATGAATTTAGGGGTTAGGGTTTAGTTATGTAATAGTTAGGGTTTAGAATTTTATCAAAAGTGTTAGGTATATGTTTTTAACAAAAAGGCCAGGGTTTTTTTTTTAGAGAAAATGATAGGTAAATGTTTCACCGCAAGGGGTTAGTGTTTAGTTATTTCATAGAAGGTTAAGGTTCAAGTATTTAACCGATAATGTTAGGGTTCTGTTTTTTTAATCGATAGGTTAGGGTTCTGTTAAACGAAAAGGTCAAGGTTCATTTTTTTATCGAAAATGTTAGGGTTAAATATTTCATTGCGAGGGGTTAGGGTTTAGTTATTTTATAGAAGATTAGGGTTCAAATATTTAACTGATAAGGTTAGGGTTCTGTTTTTTTAATCGATGGTTCAGTTTTTTATTGGAATAAGTTTGGGTTCAGTTTTTTGATCACTAAGTTTAAGGTTCATTTTTTCATCAAAAGGGTTAGGGTTCAATTTGTTAATATAAAAAGTTAGGGTTCAGCATTTCATTAACAAATGTTAGGGTTCATTTTTTTACTGTCAAAGTTATTTTTCAGTGTTTCATAAAAAATGTAAGGATTTAGTGTTCAAAAAGGTTATGGTTATTTTTTTAATTTTAAATTTTAGTGTTCAGTGTTTCATCAAAATTGTTATGATTCAGTTTTTTAATCTAAACCTATAACCTTAAACCCTTTGATGAAAAACCAAACCCTAACCATGTAATTAGTAAACCTTCACCCCCTAATACTTAAAACCCTAAACCCTTAACATTAACCCTACCCTATCTCTGAAAGATTATCTGCCCGGGCCTAGCCAGAAACTTGCTTTGTGCTATGCATTCCAGAATCGGAATCTCTGGCCAGGCCTAGACGCTAGTACAATTAGTATTCCAACCATTTTGAAATAACATTGCGCAGGATCTGGGTTTGCACTTATTCGATTTACCACGTAACAAAAAATTCTTAATTGAGCGAAAACATAAGAATTACCTATTGAAGCGTATACCAAGGTGATTCTCTTGTATGCTTCAAGACTTTGCTTTTATGTTGTGCGGGCAGCAATCTAACTAGCAATTTGATCAGCTAATCACCATAATCCACCTGTCGGAATAAACCAGCACCGCTGCACCTGGCACCTACAATTAACGCACCGCCCAGAGAGAAAGAAAGCTACACGTCGTTGCCAAAATTCAGAAGAAAATTTTGGCCCCAATAAGCTTTAAAAATCCGATTCTAAGAGAGAGAAACTTTCTCTCTCTAGGATTTTCTCTCTCTAAGTTTTCTTGTCTTGAAAACTTATGAATTGTATATTGTGGAATAGCTTATCCCTTGTCTATATATAGAGTTACAAGAGAGACCCCAAGTTGGTTTAGGATTGGTCTTCCTAATGGGTTTAGGTAATTAATTAGTTTCCAAATCCAATTAGGTAACAAATCTGATAGGATAAACCAAATCCTACTAGATTTCCTAATATCAAGGATTTCCTAATTCTAATTGAAACTTAAGACTTAATTAATTGACTAAATAATTCCACTTTGTTAATTACTCAATTAACCCTTAGGAATAATTAGTCAATTAATTAATTCTACCTATTCAATTAACCTATTACAAAATCGTAACACTAACGGATTAATTTTGGCACTACCATCCTACACCAGAATTGCTTTCGGAACAACTTAATTAATTTATATTCATAATATCCCCACATCAAAGATATAGTACTCGTTAATATATTAATTTACTGAAAAATTAATTAATTAACTTTTTTTAATTCCGAGACTAGTACCACTCGAACGTTTTACTACACCGAACATAAGTCCACTGGCCGGGTTTAGTATAATAAACATTACGAGCTCATATCGGAAGCACCATCACCCCGGACGCACCGGTACATGGTTTCCTTTCGACAAGCTGCACACCAAGCAACTAAACACGCGCACCCAACCTACCGAGACTATTGGTCACAATTGACCTCACCCATTGGCAGATCAAAGTACACTATGTCTAATTCTCATGCCCGCTCAAGTCTAGGAATTAAGAGATAGAATACTAAGAACGATTTGTCTATTAAATCAGTACAAGACAAATCATTCCTAATGGTCAAGTTCAATATGCCCCGGCATATCTATATGATTCAATCAGTTTAGACAAACCAATTGTCCGAATCACATAATAACCTAAACCAACAGTTTATCAAAAGCTGTCTCGGTTACGAACCTCCTTTATATATTATGTCTTTTAACCAATGATGAGATCTACTGTGTCACACAAGACACCTCATCATCTAACTACATAATATAAGTGGACTAATAATGCACAACTAAATTTAACCAAAACATAAATCGATATATTAACTGGGAAAATGTACACTACAAGCATAGCTTATGCATTCAACCCCAACAATCTCATGAAAAACTAAACCCTAACACTACAAGAAAATTGGGCTTTCACCACACCCCTTTCGTAACACTAAACTATAGATATATCTATTATTATCTACCATCACATCAAATATAACTTTATTTATGTCTAATAAAACACTGCAATAGCGGTGTTGTTATAACTATTTTAAAGTGTCATCAAATAAAATTCTATCATGACACTAAAAATAAGTGTTATAATAAAATTTAAATCAAAACACTAAGAAGTGTATTTAAAATTTTATAGGTAAAAAGACACAATCAAGTGTTCTTTTATTTGTTAATATATCCACTAGCAAAATTGACCTATCGCCACGCCCTTACTACATGTGTATAGAAACACAATTAAGTGTTATTTTATTTGTTAATATATTAACTTAAGGTATTAATAGATTACTATGTATAGTGTAATTGTAATACATATATAATTACATTATTAAGTGTGGTTTAAAGTCGTCTTGTACTTTCCCACATCGGAAATGTAGAGAATGATTGGGTGTTAACTGTAGTATTAAAAGAGAATGATTGAGTTTGGATACCTATAGGCTAGAATTTCAACAGCCTAAGACTATTTGTATATTTACTTACAAATAACGTCATATACTATCTATTTAAAAATATTTTTATATTTTTAATTATATAATATAATAACAATAATTTTATGATATTATGATATTTGCATGAACATTAAAATTGTCATAATAGGTTTTCTATCCCAACACTTTATTATGTATTAACACATTAACATATATAACACTATATAGCCAACAACTGTGCCATAATAGAAGATTTACATTGCATATACTTGTGCTTTCATATATATTATAACTCCACATTTTTCATATGTATATTCACATTAAAAAGTGTCGTGTTATCCAATATCCCTTTGACCGCACCTACTTTGACCACGCAAAAAGGTTCGTGCCGCTATAGATAAAATGTGATGAAATTTTGTCTATTATAACATTTTCAAGTGTTTTAGAAGCCCTTTTTTCTTGTAGTGTAACCACTAAATAATTAAACCTAACCCCTTAACCGTGAAACCCAAACCCTAAACCCTAAAACCTAACACCTAAACACTCGACCCTAAAAACCCTAAATAATTAGGGGTTCAGTTATTCATCAATTGATTTAGGGTTCAGCGTTTCTTCAATAAGTGTAGGGTTCAGTTTTTTTAGCAAAAAGGTTAGTGTTCAACATTTCATCTATAACATTCTGGTTGAGTTTTTTTTTACTAAACCCCTTACCCATTTTATGAATAACCGAACCATAACCTTATATATAATAACTAAACCCCTAGCCTATATGATGAATAACTGAACCCTAACTGTTTGAGATTTATGGTTGAGAGTTTTGTTGGAGTTGAATACATAAGCTATGCTTGTATTGCACTTTGTCCCAGTAATATATCGATTTATGTTTTGGTTATATCTTGTTGTGCATGATATGTCCATTTATATTATGTAGTTAGATGATGAGGTGTCTTGTGTGACACAGTAGATGTCATCATTAGTTGAAAGACATAATATATAAATAAGGTTCGTAATCGAGACAGCTTTGGACAAACTGTCAGTTTAGGTTATTATGTGGTTCGGATAATTGGTTTGTCTAAACTAATTGAATCATATAGATATGCCTGGGGCGTATTGAACTTGACCTTTAAGAATGATTTGTCTTGTACTGATTTAATAGACAAATCATTCTTGGTATTTTATCTCTTAATCCCTAGACTCGAGCGGGCATGAGGATTAGACTTAGTATACTTTGATATGCCAAAGGGTGAGGTCAATTGTGGCCAATAGTCTCGGTAGGTTGGGTGTGCGTGTTTAGTTACTTGGTGTGCTATTGCTTGTCGAAAGAAAACCATGTACTAGTGCGTCTGAAGTGATGGTGCTCCCGAGATGAGCTCGTAAAGTTTATTATACTAAACTCGGCCGGTGGACTTATGTCCGGTATAGTAAAAAGTTGAGTGGTACTAGTCTCAGAATTATAGAGGTTAATTAATTAATTTATCAGTAAATTAATATATTAACGAGCACTATATCTTTGATGTGGGGAGATTATGAATATAATTTAATTAAGTTGTTCTGGAAGCAATTCTGGTGTAGGATGGTAGTGCCAAAATTAATCCGTTAGTGGTACGATTAATTTTGTAATGGGTTAATTGAATAGGTATAATTAATTAATTGATTAATTATTCCTAAAGGTTAATTGAGTAGTTAACAAAGTGGAATTAATTAATTAATTAAGTCTTAAGTTTCAATTAGAATTAGGAAATCCTAAAGATTAGGAAATCTAGTAGGATTTGGTTTATCCTATCAGATTGGTTACCTAATTGGATTTGAAAACTAATTAATTACCTAAATCCATTAGGAAGACCAATCCTAAACCAACTTGGGGTCTCTCTTGTAACTCTATATATATTCAAGGGATTAGCTATTTAAGACACACAATTCAATAGATTCATAATTCAAGAATTTAGAGAGATAAAATCCTAGAGAGAAAAAAATACTTTCTCCCTCGAGGTCGGATTTAGAGGATGGCGGCCAATGGTTCTTAGCCTTCTAGGTGACGGCGTTGATCAGGTTTAATCTCCGGTGGTGGCGTTTGGTGAGCAAGTAGGCGGCGCGTGGAAAAGCCACTCTCAGACTGTGGCGCGTGAGGCAGGAGTTGGTCGGGATTTTGTCCGGTGGGTTTTTTGCTGGATTTTCCTGATGGGTTTTGTGTAGATTTCTGATCAATTGATTTCTAGATCGCTACCTACACAACGTGAGATCAATGTCCTGAGTCATACAAGCGATCACCTAAGTTTACGCTTCAAAGGTTCTAAGATTCCACTTTTAATTAGAAATTTTTGTCGCGTGGTAAATTGAATAAGTGCGAACCCAGATCCTGTGTGGAAAATTTTTAGGTTTAAGGTTTAGGAAATAGAATTTACTGATTAGGGATTAGGGTTTCGGGGTTAGGGTTTAGGAATTTAGGGGTTAGGGTTTAGATTTTTAGCAAAAGGGTTAGGGTATATGTTTTTAACGAAAATGTTAGGGTTTATTTTTTATCAAAAATGTTAGGGTTAAATGTTTCATCGCAAGAGGTTAGGGTTTAGTTATTTTATAGAAGGTTAGGGTTCAGGTATTTAACCGATAATGTTAGGGTTCTGTTTTTTTAATTGATATGGTCATGGTTCATTTTTTTTTATTGGAATAGGTTAGGGTTCAGTTTTTTGATCGCTAAATTTAAGGTTCATTATTTCATCAAAAGGGTTATGATTCAATTTGATAATAGAAAAAGTTAGGGTTCAATGTTTAATCAACAAAGGTTAGGGTTCAGGTTTTTAATCGATAAGGTTAGTGTTTAGCGTTTCAGCAACAACGTTATGGTTATTTTTTTAATTTTAAATTTGAATGTTCAATGTTTCATCAAAATTGTTACAGATCAATTTTTTAATCTAAACCTATAACCTTAAACACTTTTATGAAAAACTAAACCCTAACTACGTAATAATTAAACCCTCACCCCTAAAGCTTTAAATCATAAACCTTAAACCCAAAAAAACTCTACCCATCTGATGAAAAACTAAAACCTGACCACTAAATAATTAAACCTCACTCCTTAACCCTAGATCCTAAACCCATATCATTTAAATTTTATCTAAAATTTTAGGGTTAAATGTTTTATCGCAAGGTGTTAGGGTTTATTTTTTTCATAAAATGTTAGGGTTTAGGTATTTAACCGATAATGTTGGGTTGTGTTTATTTAATCGATAGGGTCGGGGTTCAGTTTTTTATTCGAATAGGTTAAGGTTCATTATTTCATCAAATGGGTTATGGTTTAATTTGTTAATAGAAAATGTTAGGGTTCAGCGTTTCATCAACAAAGGTTAGGGTTCTGTTTTTTACTGACAACGTTATTTTTCAGCATTTCATATAAAAGGTAAAGGTTCAGTTTTTTAATCAATAATGTTAGTGTTTAGCATTTCAGCAACAAGGTTATGGTTTTTTTTTTTAATTTTAAATTTTAGTGTTCAGTGTTTCATCAAAATTGTTACGGATCAGTTTTTTAATATAAACCTATAACCTTAAACACTTTGATGAATAACGAAACCTTAACCACGTAATAAGTAAGCATTCACCCCTAACGCTTTAAACCCTAAACCCTAAAGAACCCTACCCCATCTGATGAAAAACTAAATCCTAACCACTAAATAATTAAACCTCACCCCTTAACCCTAAACCCATATCTTTTAAATTTTATCTAAAATGTTAGGGTTAAATGTTTCATCTCAAGGGGTTAGGGTTTATTTATTTCATAGAAGGTTAGGGTTCAGGTATTTAACCGATAATGTTGGGTTATGTTTATTTAATCAATAGGGTCAGGGTTCAGTTTCTTATTCGAATAGGTTAGGGTTCATGTTTTTGATCACTAAGTATAAGGTTCATTATTTCATCAAAAGGGTTATGGTTCAATTTGTTAATAGAAAAAGTTAGTGTTCAACGTTTCATCAACAAAGGTTAGGGTTTAATTTCTAACTGACAAAGTTATTTTTCAGCGTTTCATAAAAAAGGTAAGGGTTTAGTTTTTCAATCGATAAGGTTAGTGTTCAACATTTCAATAACAAGGTTATGGTTATTTTTTTTAATTTTAAATTTTAGTGTTCAGTGTTTCATCAAAATTGTTAGGGATTAGTTTTTAATCTAAACTTATAACCTTAAACCCTTTGATGAAAAACTAAATCCTAACCACGTAATAAGTAAACCCTCCCCCCTAACGCTTAAAACCCTAAACCCTACGCCATACTATAAACCCTAAATCCTAAACGGTTAGGGGTTCAGTTATTCATCAAAATATTTAGGGGTTCAGCATTTTATCAATACATGTAAGGTTCAGTTTTTTAAGCAAAAAAATTAGGGTTCAACGTTTCATCAATAAGGTTATGGTTCAATTTTTTTGACTAAACCCCTTACCCATTTTATGAATAATCGAAGCATAACCTTATATATAATAACTAAACCGCTAACCTATTTGATGAATAATTGAACCCTAACATTTTGAGATTTAAGGTTTAGGGATTATGGTTTAGGGATTAGGGATTAGGGTTTAGTGCTTTGGGGTTTATGGTTTTTGGGGTTAGGGATTATTTATTTCGTTTAATTGTTTAAGAGTTAGGGTGTAGATTTTAACTGAAAAGTTATTTTTCAGCTTTTCATAAAAACTATAAGTGGTTTAGACATTAAATGGCAAGGTTAGGGTTTCGACATTAGAGTTTTATCACACAAATTAGGGTTATTTTTCTACTTTAAAATTTTAGGATTCAACGTTTCATCCTAATGGTTAGGGTTCAGTTGTTTAATCGAATAGGTTAGGAATCATTTTCTTAATTGAAAAGGTTATGGTTCAGCGTTTCATCAAACAAGATGAGGGTTAGTTTTTCAATTGAAAACGATAGTTTTCAACTTTTCATTGAAAAGGTAAGTGTCAAGCCTTTTAACTGATAAGGGTAAGGTTCAGCGTTTCATCAAAATTGTTAGAGTTATTTTTTTTACTTGAAAATTTTGTGGTTTAGCGTTTCATCCAAACGTTTAGGTTTCAGTTGTTTAATTCAAAATGTTAGGGTTCAGATTCTTAATTTTAAAGGTTAGGTTTCATTGCTTAATTCAAAATTATTATTTTCATCGAAATAAAATTATGTATTAAAATAGAAAAAATTATTGTCATATAAAGTATATCTATATTCATCAAAAATGCATTTATTATATCCAAAATTTTAAATTCTACTAAACATATTGAAAAACACCTCTTTATAATATTATAAAGTGCAATACAATAACAAAAAATAAAAAAATTAATATCAATACTAGTATCAGTTGATATCTAAACATAATAACAATTAAAATGTATAGATTCAAAACCTAAATAAATTACTTATTATTGTGAGAATCAACCTTTGATATAACTTCCTCCCTATGAATATTGATTGGAGACATTAGTAGTTGGTAAGTATTGCAAGTAAGCTTGGATCATCCTTCGTAGCTATCATGACGTTGTCATAGTTGTACACAATTTGTCCTCTAAATGTCTCCATATGTCGTATCACATACACTCCACAATCATTGTGGTTATTATTATTTATCCAAGCTAAATCTGCAGTTTCCACATGGTAGTTTGTGACATTTACATTTCCAAATATAGATGCCGCAGATTTTTTTGCACCCATGTCCCAAAATTGTCAATCTGTAACAATAATTGAAAAGAATGAAATGGCCATTCTGGTTTAAACCAAAATATACTAGGAAGATTGGGTGTATTGTACGCAATTGCATAAAACCAACACTTACCAGCCTTCTATGAATCCCCTTATATTGAGCAACGGAATATGACTTATTATTCGACAGCACAATTCCATGTTCATCAGAGTTTATACACAATACAACAAAGTGATTCGATACATAGAATGGGGAAAAAACCTACATGCATAATATTTGTTATTAGTTTAACAAGATGCAAAAAGATTTATGATATATGCAATATAAATACTAACATAATGACTTTACCATTGTAGCTTTGAAATTATCCTTTGTTTTGTTTATCATTTGTATCTCCTTCGTGATTGCATCATCAAATATTTTCTCTACTAGTTGCTTCAACCCCTTAGACTTAGTATGTTCTATTGGAGTAACTATAGTCTGCATCAAATGTCATTCACGTATGAAATGTCATATAGAATAAATGATTAATGTACAAATTCATTCAAAAAATATGAATCATCACTAGAATATATTAGAACACAAAAAATGGTTATCAAATTAGGTACTTACAACAAATTGTGTTGAGAAAAAAACTGGCATATGTTTTCCTTTTGGTGATTTGAATTGCATATGATTCAAATGACCAGCCCAGGAATTGATTATTGGTTGGAAAACCAATATGGTAACTTTAACAATGCAAAATCAGATATTTCCAACCCATATAGTTTACCGGCCCTGAACAAAGCCTCCTTAAATGTTTAAGAGCATGAATGATAATATTTATTAATCAAATAAAGTAACAATTTTAAAGTAGATTTATGCAACTTACCTTGGGGAAATTCCTTTTGCATCGTCTGGCTGTAAAAATGCATATTCTGCGTACTTCATCTCTTCAACAGATGCATCAAACTTGATCTGTGGTATATTTACCAAGAACGGTGATCTCAACTTACTTGGTAATTGAGCCAGACTGGTCTTCTTGATAGGTTTGTCAGTATTTTTCTCGACATTGTTCTCAATATCATTAAGAATTGTCTTGTAATAATAAGAGATGAATATTTAACACTATAATTTTCATGAATGATTTTTCCGTAAGGAAAGTGTTAGCAGGTAGTTACTCACGCTTGAAGATGTTTCATATCCTCAACACTGACATTAGCTGATTTTGAAATGCCATCTTTTTGAGCTCCTTTTACTCCCAAATATGTAATCAACTATAGTGATTCAACCTTAGATAATTCAACTGCTGATTGATCTTTAATTGTGATCTTACTACCATCAATCTGGCCCTCTGAAGCCAGGGGCATGACTTGTGTGAAAGACAAGTTGAATGATGATGTCTAAATGATATTCTTTTCTGGAATGGCTTCTTTATTTAATGGTTTTACTAATTCTGGATGTTTGTCCATTGCATCAAATAGTTCTTGAAAGGGAAAAAAATCTTGTGTATCTGTAAAAGGTGTTGAAACTTCAGGGATTGCTTGTTTATCTTCCTTTTGAATCATTTGCTGCATATTTTGTATGATGGTTATAAGTCCTCCTTCAATTTCTTTGATATCTGAACCTTCCACCTCTTCTGCATATCTAAGTTCATCCAAATAGCCTAAGACATTATTTGATAACTTCTCAAGGGATAATATACCATCATTCTGTTGGTTTTGATTACTAAATATTTGCTTGTATTAAACTATCTCCCAGTTTATATATCGATTAAATATTTTAGTTAAATTATTTTTATGTTTTACATATATTGTCCATTTATATTATGTGATTAGATGATGAGGTGTCTGGTGTGACACAGTAAATCTCATCATTGGTTAAAAGACATAATATATAAATAAGGTTCGTAACTGGGATAGTTTGAGACACACTATCATTTTAAGTTATTATGTGATTTTGAAATTGATTTGTCTAAACTAATTGAATCATATAGATATACCCGAGGCATATTGAATATGACCTTTTGGATTGAATTGTCTTATACTGATTTAATAGACTATTCGATCCTAATATTCTATCTCTAAATTCCAAGACTTGAGCAGGCATGAGGATTAGACATCGTGTACTTTAATCTGCCAATGAGTGAGGTCACTTTTTAGTTCAAATCCTTCTTCAAAATAATACTTTATTACTCTGAAATTTAGGTTGAGCGAGCAGCCCATTTTCCGAGGTAATTCCAAGATCCAGTTTTTCAAACTCAATCCATCGAGTGATGTGACGGGACACGAGAACAAGGCAGCAAAACCCTCATTTATTTTACAGTCAAGAAACAATCCAGTTTACCCTCATTTATAGTTGGGAAATTTATTTTACGCATTTATTTCCTGTTTCATTGTTTTAATTATGTGCTTTAAATTTTTGTGATATATTTTAGATGCATGATTTAAAGCATGTTGGTTTTATTTTGCATAAAATTTAGGATCAGTTAATTGCATGTTAGAATCTGAAAAACCCTCATTTTAGAAATCTAAGTGGGAGCGGATTGGTTAATATTCCCATAGCCATTATTATGAATTCATATGTAATGTTGGTAGACTTATGCGTTGGCATTAGAGCCTTCCTCCATATCGGATGAGTTTAACCATAAGATCACTAGTTTCAATTTCTAAGTAAGATGACTTGAGTAAGTTAAAATTGGAGAAATGTGCAACCCTCTCAATTTGAGGCGAACTATCCTAGGTAACGAACTTATAAGTCATGTAATGGAATACTTAGTGTAAGATTTGTATTATTTCTCCCATCGAGGTTACGCTGCTTATTTGTACGGCTGAAAGCACTGACTATTAGCTACATTGATCAATAGATCATTTGGTCAGATAGTGTAGTTAATGAACTTAGTTCTTCTCAAATGAATGTGGGCTGGCGTAAATGTTCACACTATCGCGACTTGCACAAATCCCAGTGAATGAGATGTCGGTGGATTCAATTATCTTTTTGAGGGATGTCAATGATTGATTTTTGAAATTTTGCATTATTTACTGAAACATTGTTTGTTTATTTATTTACAGTTTTTGATATGGATTTTAATTCTTTAGCTACAATATTAAAAGACAACAAACTAACTGGTCCAAATTATGTTGATTGGAGTCACAACTTGGACATTGTCCTAACGGCTTGGCAGTATAAGTTTGTACTCATTGAAGTATGTCCAGATGTGCCCACTGATGAAACACCTCAAGAAGATAGGGAAGCCTATCAAAGATGGAGGAAGGCTGATGAGATGACGCGGTGTTACATTCTGGCTTCTGTGTTGAATGTTCTGCAACATTAACTTCATCCTATGATCTTTGCTTTTAACATGATGGCTCACCTAAGGGAGATGTTTAGTCAACAAGGTAGGATAAAAAGGCAGGCAGCCATGAGGAAGATTATGAACACTAAAATGGCTGAAGGCACCTCAGTGAGAGATCATGTACTTCACACGATTAGTAATATCAATGACATAGAGGTGTTAGGAGGTGAGATTGATCCTAAGAGTTAAATTGATATCATCATCCAGAGTTTACCTCGCACTTTTGAGCAGTTTCGGGTTAACTACAATATAAATCAAAGAGTTTATACTCTTCCCAAGCTCTTAACGACATTGATGTCTGCTGAAGGCATCTTTCGAGAAAAGAAGAAAGCTTTAGTAATAGTCAAGGCTTCAAGTTCCTCTTTTCCGCCTAAGGCAAGAATAAGAAGAAGAAGAAGACCAACAAAAAGGCTGATAATCATGCGACTAAGCCTGACATCGCAAAGAAGAAGAAGAATAAAGGTAAATGATTCAAGTGCAGGAAGACAGGACATTGGAAATCAGATTTTCTAAAGCTCAAACGTATGACAGTTTCTGCCTTTATTACTGAGACATGTTTACCGGCGATTCCCACAGATACTTGGTGTGTGGATTCAGGCGCTACTGACCATGTTTGTAATTCTTTGCAGGGGTTCCAGATAACCCAGAAGCTTAGAGATGGCGAGCTTGAAGTATACTTAGGCGACACTACAAGAGTGTCAGTAGAAGCATTAAAGTAGTAAGCATTATTTTTGAAAATAATAGGCTAGATTTAAATAATTGTCTTTATGTACTGAGTTTTAGAAAGAACTTGATTTCAGTTTCTAAACTCTTAGTGGATGGTTATAATTTTATTTTTTCTGATAGATCTATTGTTGTTAGAAAAGATAATAAACTTATTTTTTCCGGTTCATTAGTAGATAATTTATTTTGATAAAATCAAACCCCCTGTTGCGCAAAACATAGAGACAAATGGCACATCATTTAACCAAAATAAAAGGAAAGAACATTCTAAAATGAATCAAACCTATCTTTGGCATATTAGACTGGGTCATATAAACCTTAGTAAGATTCAGAGGTTAGTCAATGAAGGACCTTTAAGTTCATTAGAGATTGACTGTTACTCAACCTGCGAATCTTGCTTAGAAGGTAAAATGACCAAGAGACCTTTTAAAGCATAAGGGTTTAGAGCCAAAGAAGTATTAAAGTTGACTCACTCTGACTTTTGTGGACCAATTTCGGTCCAAGTAAGAGGCGGGTTTGAGTATTTTTTGACTTTCACATATGATTACTCAAGATAAAGATAATGTACTTAATGCGCCTCAAGTCCGAATACTTTAGCAAATTGAAAGAGTATTAGGCAGATGTGGAGAAACATCACGGCAAAAATATCGAGACACTACGATCAGATTGTGGTGGAGAGTACCTGTCTTATGAATTTCGAGATTATCTCTCTGAGGTTGGAATTCAGTCTCAGTTGTATGTACCTGGCACACCACAGCAGAATGGTGTAGCAGAAAGAAGAAATAGAACTCTTGTAAAAATGGTTAGGTCAATGATGAGTTATAGTGAATTGCCTGATTCGTTTTGGGGATATGCCTTAGAAACTGAAGCATACATTCTAAATCTTGTACCATCTAAAACCGTGCCTTCAACCCCTACAGAGTTGTGGAACAGGCGCAAACCCAGCAAATATATCAAAATCTGGGGTTCTCCAGCACATGTGCTTAAGGCAGATGCAGCTAAGTTAGATGCAATAACTGAAGTGATGTTGCTTGTAGGATATCCTAGAGGAACGAAAGGTGGTATATTCTATAGTCCTAAAGATCAAAAGGTGATAGTTAGTACTAACGCCAGATTTTTATAAGAGGAGTACATTCTAGATCACAAGCCCAAAAGTAAGATGATATTAGAAGAACTTAGAAAACAGTATGATAATCCTGATGCACAAGCACAAGTAGATACACCACAGAACATTGCACAAGATATCACAGATGACGCGCCTACACAGGTGGTGCCTCGTCATAGTGGGAAGGTTGTAAGACAACCCGAGAGGTTCATTGGCATGGGAAAAGCCTCAGACTTTGTCCCAGGTGTGCCAAAACCTGATCCACTAAACTATAACAAGGCTCTCCGAGATAAAGATGCAGAATCTTGGTGAAAATCAATGATATCCAAGATGGAATTGATAGACCACAATCAAGTCTAGGAGCTTGTGAATCTGCCTAATGGTTTCAAACCCATTGGATGTAAGTGGGTCAATAAACGCAAGAGAAGATCTATCGAAAGTTGAAACCTTTAAAGCTAGGCTCGTGGTGAAGGGGTATACTCAGAAAGAGGGAATCGATTATGAGGAAACTTTCTCCTCGATAGCTATGCTTAAATCAATCTAGATTCTCTTGGCCATAGCAGCTCATTTAGATTATAAGATTTGGCAGATGGATGTTAAGACAGCCTTCCTTAACAGAAGTCTTGAAGAAACCATCTTCATGCAGCAACCAGAGGGACTCATTAAAAAAGGCCAAGAGCATAAGGTTTGCAAGCTTAAGAGGTTCATTTATGGATATAAGCAATCATCCAGATCTTGGAACATCCAGTATGATGAGGTAATATATTCTTATGGACTTACTTAGTGCCTGAATGAACAATGTGCGTACCACAGACGTGATGAAATGCGGTGGTGTTTCTTGTGCTTTACGTAGATGACATTCTACTTATTAGCAACAATAAGAAAGTGTTATCAGACGTAAAGGCATGGCTGTCGAAGCAGTTTGATATGAAAGACTTGGGAGAAGCGGGACATATCCTTAGGATCAAAATCATTTGAGATCATAGGAAACGTTTGCTAACGCTCTCTCAGGCTTCATACATAGATACAATTCTGGCTCGTTTTAACATGCGAAACTCAAAGAAAAGTTTTCTACATTTCAGACGCGGAGTGCATCTATCTAATGAGCAGTCATCGAAGACTGTTGAGGAGATAGAAGCCATGAAGATAGTTCCTTATGCTTCTGCAGTAGGAAGTCTCATGTATGCAATGTTGTGTACGAGGCCTGATATTTGCTATGCTGTTAGCATTGTAAGTAGATATTACAGTAACCCAGGAAAAACTCACTGAGAAGCAGTAGAATGCATTCTCAAGTTTTTGCGTAGAATGAGAGACCAAGTCTTGGTCTATCAGGTGCATGAGCTTGTGCTCCGTGGTTACACAGATTTAGATATCCAAGCCGACAGGGACAAAAGTAAGTCTACCTCAAGGTATGTGTTTACTTTAGGAAGTGGAGCTATAGTTTGGCGGAGTGTCAAGCAAAAATTCGTGGCAGACTCTACTATAGAGGCTGAGTATGTTGCAGCATCAGCGGAAGTGAAAGAAGCAGTGTGGCTCAAGAACTTCCTAGTTGACTTAGACGTGATTCCTGGTTTGCGAAAGTCAATCACATTGTATTGTGATAACAAAGGTGCAGTAACAAACTCGAAGGAACCACGAGCCCACAAGGCGAGTAAGCATATACAGCGCAAGTACCACCTGATACGAGATATCTTTAAGAGGGAAGATGTGGTCGTGGTGAAGATAACCTTACGGATCCATTCACGAAGACACTGAGTGCGAAAGTCTTTGAAGCTCACATAAAGGGCATGGGGATTAGATACTTAATAGAGTCTTGACTGTTTTTTTAGTTATTGTTGTAGTTATAGATTAATGTAGTTTTATACTTAAAATGTAGTTTAAGTATTAGTCAGAGATTGTTGGTTTTGAATACTAAAGCTTTGTTTGTATCTCCCAGTTTATATATATATATATATCAATTAAATATTTTAGTTAAATTGTTTTTATGTTTTACATATATTGTCCATTTATATTATGTGATTAGATGATGAGGTGTCTGGTGTGACACAGTAGATCGTATTGTTGGTTAAAAGACATAATATATATAAATGAGGTTCATAACTGAGACAGTTTTGGACACACAGTCAGTTTAAGTTATTATATGATTTTGAAATTGGTTTGCCTAAACTAATTGAATTATATAAATACGCCCGGGGCATATTGAACATGACCTTTTGGATTGAATTTTCTTATACTGATTTAATAGACTATTCTATCCTAGTATTCTATCCCTAAATCCCTAGACTTGAGCAGGCATGAGGATTATACATAGTGTACTTTAATCTGCCAAAGAATGAGGTCACTTGAGGCCAATAGTCTCAGTAGATTGGTTGCGTGTGTTTGATTACTTCGTGTGTTGTTACTTGTCGAAAGGAAATCATGTACCGGTGCATCCGGAGTGATAGTGCTCCCGAGATGAGTTCGTATGGTTATTATACTAAACCTGACCGGTGGACTTATGTCTGGTATAGTAAAAAGTTCGAGAGGTACTAATCTCGGATTATAAGAAGTTAATTAATTAATTTATCAGTAAATTAATAAATTAACATGCGCTATATCTTTGATATGGGGAGATTAAATAACAATTAATTTAGTTGTTCTGGAAGCAATTCTGGTGTAGGACGGTAGTGCCATAATTAGTCCGTTAGTGGTACGATTAATTATGTATTGGGTTAATTGATAAAGTAGAATTAATTATTTAATTAATTATTCCTAAGGGGTAATTAGTAAAAGTGGAATTATTTAATTAATTAATTAAGTCTTAAAGTTCAATTAGAATTAGGAAATTCAAGATATTAGGAAATCTATTTGGATTTGGAAATCTAATTATATTTGGTTACAAATTGGATTTGGAAACTAATTAAGAAACCGAAACCCAATAGGAAGGCCAATCCTAAACCAACTTGGGGTCTCTCTTGTAACTCTATATATAGACAAGAGATTGGCAATACACAAAACACAATTCATAGTTTCAAGTTTTCAAGAAACTTAGAGAGATAAATCCTAGAGAGAGAACTTAAGTACAATTCTCCCTCGAAGTCGAAATTCTCCCTCAGAGGTGGCAGTCCGAATTCCCATAGGCAGCCGGCGGTGGTTATTCACGGCGGCGGCAGGCAGTGGTGTCAGACACTGACGACGGAAAGAATCCCGGCGAGTTTATTGTGTTAGTTTTTTTTTTTGCTGATTGTTTGGTTCATTGATTCGTTGCCCACACAACATACGAGCTGGTCTTGAGTCATACAAGCGATCACCTAAATACACACTTCAAGAGGTAATTCTTAAACTTCCGTTTTAATTAAGAATTTTATTGTTGTGCGACAAATCAAATAAGTAAAAGATAAGATCCTGCACAATGGTATTTCAATCAAGGGCTGGAATAGTAATTGTGCTAGTGCTTAGGCCCGGTCAAGAGTTTCAATTTTGGAATACGATGCACGAAAGTAAATTTTTTACTGGGCCTGGGAAGATAATCTCTCACATTCAACTTCTGCAACTTTGTAGGTATATCCTGTTTTAGATTCAAGTGAGTAACACGGATTTCAGAAAATATAATAAAATATTCAGCATTTTATGTTTCACCAAAAAAAATCAGTTCATCAGAATTTATATTGTATGTATAACCGAAAATAAAAATTTAAATATATTTCACTTCAAATGTTTCATGTTTCCAACAATATTTATAATAAGTCAAATCAATCAATTCAAACATCAAACCATTGTTGTATATGAAAATAAGTTTTTGTTGTTTACCTCTGTGTTCGTTGTTCACTTTCATTTTCTTGTTTTTCCTTTTCAGCACCAGCAATTGAGGAATCACTTTCACCAGGCCTTAGTCGTACTCTATGAAAGATTATCTGCCTGGGCCTAGCCAGAAACTCACTTTCGTGCTACGCATTCCAGAATCGGAATCTCTGGCCAGGCCTAGACGCTAGCACAATTGCTATTCTAACCCTTTTGAAATAGCATTGTGCAGGATCTGGGTTTGCACTTATTCTATTTACCACGCAACAAAAATTTCTAATTAAAAGCAGAACTTTAGAAAAATACCTTTGAAGCGTGCACTCAGGTGATCGCTTGTATGAATCAAGACTTTGATTTCACATTGTGTGGGCAACGATCTAGAAACCAATTGATCAGTAATCAACACGATCCACCCGCCAGAAAATTCCAGCACCGCTGCACCTGGCACGTACAATAAACGCACCGCCCGGAGGAGAGAAAGCTACACGCGCAGCTGTTTTGAACAGGCCAAAATTTTGGCCAAGAACAGAAGAAAATCCAACAGCACAAAGCTCAAAAAATTTGACTTGGAGAGAGAAGAAAATATATCTCTCTAGAATTTTATCTCTTTAGTTTTCTTGTCTTGAAAACTTATGAATTGTGTCTTGTGAAATAGCTAATCCCTTGTCTATATATAGAGTTACAAGAGCGACCCCAAGTTGGTTTAGGGTTGATCTTCCTAATGGGTTTAGGTAATTAATTAGTTTTCAAATCCAATTAGGTAACCAATCTGATAGGATAAACCAAATCCTACTAGATTTTCTAATATCTAGGATTACCTAATTCTAATTGAAACTCAAGACTTAATTAATCAATTAAATAATTTCACTTTGTTAATTACTCAATTAACCCTTATGAATAATTAATCAATTAATTAATTCTACCTATTCAATTAACCAATTACAAAATTAATCGTACCACTAACGGATCAATTTTGGCACTACCATCCTACACCAGAATTGCTTTAGGAACAACTTAATTAATTTATTCATAATCTCCCTATATCAAAGATATAGTGCTCGTTAATTTATTAATTTACTGATAAATTAATTAATCAACTTCTTTAATTCCGAGACTAGTACCACTTGACCTTTTTACTACAAGGACATAAGTCCACCAGCTGGGTTTAGTATAATAAACATAACGAGCTCATCTCGGAAGCACCATCACCCCGGACGCACCGGTACATAGTTGTTAGTTTTGAATACAGAAAAGCTATGGCTTGTATCAAAAACTAATATCCACAGTTGACATATCATTTTGTTTCGGTATAAATTTGTTATTTTATATCATAGAACTAGATAACGGGGTGTGGAAAGACACAGTAGATACCGTTATTGGTTAAAGTATTGATATATTAAAAGTATATTCGTAACCGAGATAGTCTGAACATACTATCAGTATAGGTTATCATGTGGTTTGGAAATTAGTTTATCTAAACTAGTTTAAATTACACATATATGCCCGGGGCATATTGAGCACGACCAGTTTGGATAGAATTGACTTATACTGATCGGCGTAGTCAATTCGGTCCTAGTATTCGGTCTCTCAATCCCGAGATTGGGACGGGCGTGAGAGTTGGAGATCATATGCTTTGATTTTCCAAAGAGTGCGGTCAATTGAGGCCTATACCTCGGTAGGTTGGGTATGCGGTGTTTAGCTTCTTACGTGCCGTTGCTAGTCAGAGGAATCAACGTACCGGTTCGCCGGGTTGATGGTGCTCCCGAGATGAGCTCGTAAGGTCTATTATACTAAACCCGGCCGGTGGACTTTATGTCTGGTATAAAAAAAGACGAGTGGTACTAATCTCGGATACCAAGAAGTCGATAAATTAATTTGTCAATAAATTGATAAACCGACGAGCACTAGATCTTTAATGTGGAGAGATAGAAGAAAATATAATTGCGCGATGTAAAGTCATTTTCGAGCGGTAGTTCCATAATTAGTCCGTTAGTGGTACGACTAATTATGCATTTGACTAATCGACAAGGTGAATTAATTAATCCTAAAGGTTTAATTAATATTTAAACGAAAAAGTGAATCAAGAAATTAATTCTATTTGAATTAATTAATTCTAAGGGATCGATTAAATTAAATTAACAAAGTGGGTTAAAGAAATTAATTTAAATGGGTCGATTGGTGTTGATTAGTCGGGAAAGACTTAGCGGTCAACGAAAGTCAAATTAAAAGGCCTAACTCGAGAGCCCATTAGGTCTCCTTTGAAGCTCCATATAAATATCCTTGTTTGGCAAGAAAGACATTAAGAAACTTGAAGTCCAAGAAAGGGCTAGAAAGAGAACTTCGTCTTCCTCGTCGAAGTTCCTTCTTGAAGTCAGCTAAGATAGCTTTCTCCTTCGGAAGACTCAATCTTTATCTTGCTCGGATAGTTATTTACGCAAGCCGCTGGTCGGACTCTTCAAATCGGCAGCATTTATCGCCGATCGGGTTTTCCGATTTCTTTAAACCCGGCGTTTGTTCAGTTCGGTGCCCTGAATCGACCAGCTTTCACGTTGATCTTCTTTTTGAGTGATCCGTGAGGTTGGTTGTACAGATCGGGACTGGACTGATCGGCTCCGGTGAACTGTTTTTAATCGAGTCCGGCGAAGGTGACTTGCGCAGCAGTTTTTGGAAAAAAAAATTCTGGGCAGGTTGTTAATTTCAGATTTTTTTGAGTTTTCTTCCGAAGCAAGTTTCTTGGGTTTTCTTAATTTTGCCATGGGTAACTCCGTAGATAATAGCCGACACTATTTTGGAGTTGGATCGGAGTTATTCTTCGGACTTCTAGTGGAATTCGCAATTAAAGATCGGATTTTTCTTATTACGTTGGACTTTGCTACAAAGGTATAATCTTTAATCTTTCCACTTTTAATTAAAGATGCTATCTTTGTGCGATTGATGTCGTTTTAATAAATTAAATAAGTATAAGCCAATATCCGTTCGTGGGTAAATGAATTTGAGCCTGAGCTTGGTCGAAAGCTTCCGATTCTGGAATCCATTGCACGAAAGTGAGGTTTTCGATTTAGCCCGGGCTTGTTCTGTTTTCCTTCAATAGTTTCCTTTTGACAAGCAGCAGCACACCAAGCAACTAAACATGCGCACCCAACCTACCGAGACTATTGGCCAGAATTGACCTCACTCTTTGGCAGATCAAAGTACACTATGTCTAATCCTCATGCCTACTAGAGTCTAAAGATTAAGAGATAGAATACCAAGAACGATTTGTCTATTAAATCAGTACAAGGCAAATCATTTCTAATGGTCAAGTTCAATATGCCCCGGGCATATCTATATAATTCAATTAGTTTAGACAAACAAATTATCTGAATCACATAATAACCTAAACTGACAGTTTGTCCAAAGCTGTCTCAGTTACGAACTCATTTATATATTATGTCTTTCAACCAAAGATGAGATCTACTGTGTCCCACAAGACACCTCACTATCTACTTACATAATATAAATGGACTAATCATGCACAACAAAATATAACCAAAACATAAATCGATATATTAACTGGGAAAATGTACAGTACAAGCATGGCTTATGTATTCAACTCCAACACTCTACCCTTGCCAACCGCATCTTTAGACTTTTCATTAGCAGCTCTTTCTCACAAACTTTCTCCGTCCCAATTTCGAAGTGTAGGAACAAGACGAATCTCATTTTCAACATTGTTGTGCACAACTCTGTCCACATATAATAGCTACAAGATATTTTGCATGAATGTTATCTGCTGATAAATATTTGGATTGAACAATAAATTTTAAAGCAATTAACACATACTATAAGGAACAGAAGAGGACCCCTGAACAGTGCTTTTCCATTTCGTTTCTTCTATTCAGTCATTGTAACAACTAGACTCTTCAAGGTGAATTTACATCAATCCAATTTTTTGATTTTATCCATACTTGTAAAAGACTTCAAAAAAGGGTATTTCCCCGAACTTGTACCATAACTATTCAATAATGTTGAAATCATGAATACCCGGAAGTCATTGATGAAGTCTCGTTCCATATACTCCCAGTTGTTCTTGTTTTTAACCACGTATGAAGCTATCATAGTCACCGATGGTCTACTTTTTCCGTGTCTACAATTAAACTCCCCAACTCTTCTCTTGTATTCTATTTTCCTCTCTTCATCTACCTCAAATTCTTCAATAGAAATGTCACTACTAGGCAAGCCCAACACTTAGATTCACATCAATCTCTTCAATTTTTATAGTACCAGTCTCTAACTTCAACTCTAAGGTTGATGTATCAAGACATTCCAGTAGATCATTTCCAAGGGTATTAGGTACTATAAGGTATTTCAATTTAAACAATGACTCCAGTCCTATATCTACAATTACGTTCCTTTGTTAGTCACTGAGTTTTGGAAGCAGTTTACTCAAACGTGCGGGTGTAGTCCTGGATTAGAATCTATTTTGCACTGCAACATCTTCTCTCTTTTCATGTTTCCTAGCCTTCTAACTTATTTTCTTTTTACTATTCAGTTTTGCTGCATTTTTCTTCACATGAACGGTTCTTTTCCCTCTACTAACGATTGAGTCCTTGGTTACCCTCTTCATTGGCTGCTTTCTCACACTTCCTTTCTTTTGTTCAACATTTGCAGACATTTTCACCCTTTTATTCATAATTACAGTAGAGTTGTCTTCAAAATCAGAATCAGAAGCTTCAATTTGTAATTTTTGACGCTTCTTAGAACCACGTGATGAATCCATATCTGTCAAACCTGTGTTTTCAACTTTAAAATGTATTTTCATTATGAAAGTAAAACAAACTAAATTTTTTGAACATTTTCAGTCAAATAAACAATTGTTTTCATCTATATGTTACCTTATATTTCACTTTGATAATCCTGAACTGCTATCCCTCCTTATATATCCTCGAATTGATGTAGAATCTTTGTTCCTTAACGAACTTACACCCCTGCTCCAAAATGTACGCCTTATTCCTGAAAAGAGGACCAAAATATGGATATATTCAAATTTAGTTATCGAGATTTGATTATGTTTTCATCAAACAAATGGCTTCTCATACACAAAAAAAAAAAAAAAAAAAAATATTAAGATTGTAGCTTTGCATGGTTGCTTTTTTGAAATTCTAAAAGACATATTAGTAAACACAGAACAGAATAATATGACATAAATGTTCAACAAATGTGCAACAAAGGTAGTTATTCATCTTTTGTATTAGATGAATACAGTTCAGTTTTTATCTTATTGTGTTGCAACATATGTCTGTTCTTTATGATTTAGAGAAATCACTGCTGAAAAATGAATTTTCAGAAAGTTAAATGATGAACAATTACACACATATCTGGAATCAATGCAGTAACATTAAAGTATTTCAGCACACAACCTTTGAATACCATGAGCATAATTTTAATTCATTCCTTAAAAATCATATATTCATATTGTTTAAAGCAATAAGGAGAATATAAAAGGAGAAGATAGTTATGGCAGTTAAAAACCCAAGCTTAATATTCATACCATCCTTAATTTGTTGAAATGGTTTTTAAAGGAAACTCCTGATTCGTAATACACAAGTAGAAATCAGTTCCTCCTTGGATCATAGGAAACAAGTGGGCACCAAAAAAAAAAAAAAAAAAAAAGTGAAGCATTCGGATTTTGCAGAGTAAAGTATGAACCAAAATGACCAATACGAGAAGAATAGTGTAGAACCCATAAGGTATACAGTATATATAAAAGAAAACAATAGTTAGCTGCAACATGCCAATCTCAATACTCACTTTTGATTGTTCATCAAAAAAAAAAAAAAAAAAAGGGTCGTTACATAATTCATACAACAACTCAAAAATCGTACACTAACTACCAAAGCATCATTAGCAAGAACATAAAACATACTAAGTTGTAAAAGCTTTTCATCGTATCACCCCTCGTTTCATCAAAATAGCGATAGAACAAGTCCAACATACAATCATTTTTTTGACAAACCAATTCATTTAGTAAACGTTTGTTAGAAATTTTTGTTGCAGTGTTCTTATATATTCATTTTTTGGTGTTTTATACAAATAATAATTACCTTTAAAACAACGTTCAACAAATTATAAATGTTTTCATCACTAAAAAATGCTTATTTTGAATACTTCCATTTTCAATTTCACAAATTTGCAGTACATTCATTCGGAAACATACACAATCTTAGATCTAGATTTATTAGATATCCATTTTGGGTCATAGAAATAATCATCCAATGTAATTGTCAATTAATATATTTGTAAATTACGTCAATTGTTGTTGATGAAATCGCTTAGTCTTTGTTCTTGAAAAGGCATTGTTGTTGAAACGACTGTAAGGAAATTAAATTCCTAAGAACATAAACCTTCAATCAACTATTGGGATAAACTGAAGCGGAAGCGTACCTTGATCCGTAGCGATTGATTGATAGATCAAGCAACTGAACTGACGGTTGAATTAATCTCGTGATGAATCCCGGCAATGGTCTTCCAGGTGATTATCAGCCTTCTTTCCAGAGAGGTAGTTTCCCTAGTATTTTTTCTTATTGATGGGGAATAAGAAAAACAGAAAGTCTTGATTCACCCGGGGACCATAACCTTTATTTATAATATCAGGGTTTCCTAAATTACAGTTTCACCCATCGCAAAAAAGTAATTATAGGAATATACCGGTTTCTGCACAATAATATTCCATACTTAAAAGATACTTATGCCTTATTAAACTTAATTGATCACTTTAATTAGGCATTACTATATAGACAACACTTTAATGTACAATAACCATATTTATATATTAATGTTAAGTCCAAAACCTTACAATCTCCCACTTGGACTAACGTAATATATATACCTTATAATTGTACATGAACTGAATGAGTACTCTGAATTTGTTGTCATAACATATCTTTCACAATCCCGTCCATTAACTATATCAACATAGGATCAAAGAGGCTTTCGCTGCGACTAATGCGGCTAGACCCATCAATGGTCACATATGTCAACATAGCCAAATGACATGGATCAAGTATGGATGCACAGCATGGAAATTTCACGTGATGTGATCTTTAACGTGCCTAAATCCAACTGGTCCAACTGAACTTTAATGAGATCAATTTAATATGAAAATCAGAATATGAGCACAACTGAAAACTGAAACTTTAAACTTTAACTTTATGGTTTACGCTGCAGCATTAAAACCAATCCAAAACTTAAACTGAAGTGTTCGAAACCACGAACAAACTAAAAAATTAAAAACTCCCACTAAACTGATACATCATCAGACAATAAAACACCCATTTGAGCAACATGCTCAAGAAAGACCTTGGGTGGCAAACCCTTAGTAAAGGGATCCGCAATATTGGAGTCTGTCCTTATGTGCTCTATGAAAATCTGACCATTTTGAATTCTTTCTCTAACAACAAGATACTTGATCTCTATGTGTTTAGACTTAGAGGAACTTCTGTTATTGTTAGAGAATTCCACTGCAGCTGAATTGTCACAAAATAACCTAAGTGGTCTTTCAATACCATCGACAATTCGTAAGCCCGTGACTAAATTTTGCAGCCATATTGCATGATTGGATGTCTCAAAACATGCTATGTATTCAGCAGCCATTGTTGAAGTTGCTATCAGTGTCTGCTTGACACTTTTCTAAGATATAGCTCCTCCAGCAAGTGTGTAAACATAGCCTGAAGTGGATCTAAAATTATCTGGACATCCACTGTAGTCGGAGTCGGAATACCC
The DNA here is from genome assembly GCA_030378225.1 of Knoxia roxburghii. Lineage (NCBI taxonomy): Eukaryota > Viridiplantae > Streptophyta > Magnoliopsida > Gentianales > Rubiaceae > Knoxia > Knoxia roxburghii. Next base: position 31,936,892 of record CM059420.1, on the reverse strand, counting down.
AATGATCTCTAACTGATCCGACCTTCGATAAGTGAGCATATGATTTGTAGTTCCACGAAGATACCGCATGACCCTTTTGGCTGCTCCCCAATGTTCCATACCAGGATTACTTAAGTATCTGCCTAAAACTCCAACAATGAACGCAATATCTGGACGCGTACATACCTGAGCATACATTAGACTTCCCACAACAGAAGCATAGGGAATCTTTTGCATTTCCTTTCTTTCGAAAGAGTTCTTGGGGCATTGATTGAGACTGAACTTGTCTCCCTTAGAAACTGGAGTAGCACATGGCTTGCAATCCTGCATCCCAAATCTTTTAAGGATTTTTTCGATATAGCTCTTTTGTGACAACTGTAATATACCTCGAGAGCGATCTCGAAATATCTGTATACCTAATACAAAAGAGGCGTCGCCAAGATCTTTCATCTCAAAATGATCTGAAAGAAATTTCTTGGTTTCGTGCAATAAGCCTATATCATTGCAGGCAAGCAGTATGTCATCAACATACAAAACCAGAAAAATATGTCTACTCCCACAGAACTTATGATATACACAATCATCCACTAAATTCACCTCAAAACCAAAAGAGATGATCACTTGATGGAATTTGCGATACCATTTACGGGAAGCTTGTTTGAGTCCATAGATGGATTTCTTTAGTTTGCACACCATCTGCTTTGAATGTTTAGAAACAAAGTTTTCAGGTTGCATCATATATATTGTTTCATCAATGTCTCCATTGAGAAACGCTGTCTTAACATCCATCTGATGAAGCTCAAGATCAAAATGAGCCACTAATGCCATTATGGTCCTAAAAGAGTCTTTCGATGATACTGGAGAGAAAGTCTCTGTATAGTCGATGCCTTCCTTTTGAGTAAATCCTTTTGCAACAAGACGTGCCTTATATCTTTCCACATTACCTTTTGAATCCCATTTGGTTTTAAATATCCATTTGCAATCAATGGGTTTCACACCTTCAGGTAATGGGACAAGATCCCAAACGTCATTGTCTTTCATTGACTTGATTTCCTCATTCATGGCATCTATCCACTTTTGAGAGTTGGAACTTTCAATGGCCTGGTGAAAGTTGATTGGATCATCTCCCACCATTTCATTGGCTTCTTCATGTTCCATGAGAAACACTATATAGTCATCCGGAATAGCATTTCTCCTTTCTCTAGTGGATCTTCTTAATGGCATTTGTTCTTGAGGCTGTTGAGTTTGTTCTTCATGATTTTGTTCTTGATGAGAGAAATCATCGACATTGTCTTGTAATTCTTGAACAACATCAGGAATTACAACCGTAGGAAGAGAAACTGATTCCTCTTCAAGGACAAAGTCATTAACCTTATCTTCCCCTCCAAACTCAATATCCTCAAAGAATTGGGCATTTCCCGTCTCAAAGAAGGATCTGCTTTTGGGATCATAGAATTTGAATCCCCTAGACCTTTCAGCGTATCCAACAAAATAGCAACTTATGGTTCTTGAATCCAGTTTTCTTTCATTAAGCTTATAAGGCCTAGCTTCAGCTGGACAACCCCAAACATGAAAGTGCCTAATACTGGGTTTTCTGCCAGTCCATAGTTCATAAGGGGTTTTAACAGTTGCTTTAGTTGGAACTCTGTTAAGTATATAGGTTGCAGTCTTTAGTGCTTCACCCCAGAGTGTATTCGGTAAAGAAGTACGACTTATCATACTTCTTACCATATCTTTAATTGTCCTATTTCGCCTTTCAGCAACACCATTCATAGTAAGACTACCAGGCATGGTGTACTGTGGGACAATGCCACACTCATCGAGGAATTTAGCAAATGGGCCCGGACGTTGTTCACCTGATCCATCATATCTACCGTAGTATTCACCACCACGATCAGATCTGACAGCCTTAATGCTTTTTCCAAGCTGATTTTCAACTTCAGCCTTAAAGCTTTTGAACACGTTTAGGGCTTGTGACTTCTCATGAATGAGATAAAGGTAACCATATCGTGAAAAATCATCTATGAACGTGATAAAATATGTTTGACCATTCCAAGAAGCCATAGGGAATGGCCCACAAATATCTGTATGTATCAGTTCTAAGACATCTTTAGATCTTTCAGCCTCAAATCTCCTTTTGTCTGTCTGTTTTCCCTTAATGCACTCAACACAGATTTGAGAATCTGTAGAGTCCAATGGATCAAGAATTCCATCTGACACAAGTCTTTCAATTCTCTGTCTAGAGATGTGACCTAAGCGCTTATGCCAAAGAGTAATAGAACTCTCATTGATTAATTTGCGTTTAGTACCACGTGTATCCACATGCAAGGTTTCATTGTATGAAACAATAGTATCAAGCAAATAAAGGTTATCATTACTAATTAAAGAGCCAGTTCCAACCTGCTTTAAATTAAATGAAAGACTAACTTTATTGTTTCCAAGAAGACAAAAGTAACCTGATTTGTCCAATAAAGAAACAGAAATTAAATTCCGTCTAAATGACGGAACAACATAAGTGTCTTCCAAATCCAAATAAAAACCAGTCTTTAATAACAACCTAAATGTGCATATTGCCTCAACTTCAGCCGTCTCGCCATTCCCCACATAGATGATTCTTTCAGCATCAATTGGTTTGCGATAATGGAGGCAACCCTGCAAAGACACACTTATGTGAGCAGTAGCACCGGAATCTACTCACCAAGTATGTCTTAGTACTGAAACCAAATTAAGCTCAGAACAAACATTAACAATGACCATACCTTTCTTGGCACGCCAAGCATGATATTTGGTGCATTGTTTCTTTTGATGAGAAGTGTCACGACAGAAGAAACAAGAGGATTCCTTAGTATGTTTCTTTTGTGGTGCTGCAACTGCAACTTCCTTATCCTTCTTTTTCCTTTTGTTCTTGTTATTCTGTTTAGAGGTTGTTGCCAAATGAGCACTCTCAGTCTTTTCTTGCTTCAATCTTTCCTCTTCTTGCACACAGTGAGAAATGAGTTCGTTAAGATCCCATTTTTCCTTTTGGCAGTTATAACTGACTTTAAACTGCCCAAACTGTGCAGGAAGGGAAATAAGTACCAAATGCACCAACAAGTCATCAGACAAGTCTAACTTTAGTGCCTTTAATTTTGAAGCAACATTAGACATCTGCAAAATGTACTCCCTTATTTTCGCAGAACTCTTATACCTCATGGAAACAAGTTTACTCAAGAGAGTGCTTGTTTCCCCTTTATCCCTTTTAACAAAAGACTTTTCGAGTTCTTGCAGGAACAAACTGGCATTGTTTTCCTCTTGAACAGTGCCCCTAAAGGTTTCCGGAATTGACCGCTTCAAGATCATTAGACTCAGGCGATTTGATCGCTCCCACCGCTCCATGTTCCTTATTTCCTCATAGGAACTAGTATCCGTAAGAGCAGGGGGGCAATCATACCGAAGCGCAAGGTCTATATCCATGCAACCAAGAACTATCAGAACATTGTCCTTCCAATTCTTGAAATTTGCACCATTAAGTGTTGGAATAGAATTAACATTGGCAAAAATAATTGCAGCAGAATCAACTGGAAAAACAAAATAACCAAAACATAAGCTCACACTAAAAAATATGACGAAATTTAAATTGACATCCCCATCACAAGATATATAGTGCAACATTGGGTTTAGTCTTTGGACAGAAACATCAATTTGCAAGTGATACTCTTGTTGCAGTAATCAAATATTGACAATACACTCCTGTCAAATAATAAGCCTTCCTTTGGGCCGACTTATTATTCACATGGAAAAACCTAATACTGTCACATATTTATTACCGCAAGTATGTTTTAATTTCGGCCAAGTGAGGACCTTCCTTTGGGCCGATCGTCACCCGCATGATATTAAAACACACACAATCACCTTGGTAATTTAAAATTGATCATCAAACACAAAAGAGGTTACTTTGGCAACTTTTTATGTCATCTAATCAACCAAAAATATACTAGGTGTTATAAACCTTTATATTTTATGTCAAAATAAATCAATCATATTAATCTGTATTCCCAAAATCTGAACTAATTAAGTTTTGTAAAATTTTGCAACCAAATAAAATTTTTTTCCAAACTTAAATAGTTCAAAATATGATTTCTTTTAACTTTAGGGTTAAAATTACAATTTCCTAAAAGTTGTAGCTAAATCAGTAAGTTCTTTAATAATTTAGGGCCAGATAAGAAATCATAAAAGTTTCCGGACCTAACTGAATTATAACAAAATATGCAGGAATAATTTAAAGAACTAATTAACTTGAGGACTGAAATTGCAATTCTTAAAACAAAACCCTAAAATGTTTTTCTTCCTTCTTCTTCAAACAAAACCAGCAGCCGCCGCCGCTGCCCAACACCCGCCACCACCGCTCTCGTTCACCACCCACGTCGACGTCGTTCACCGCAACCACCTCGAGACCTTCTCCGCAAAATCGAAAGTGGCGAAGAAGATGATGGCGAAACCGAGGACCGAAAAATGCGAGGTGAAGGAACCGGGAAATCCGCCGGAACCGAAAGCCGATGCTTGATGGCGAGCGGCGGCCGTAGGCGGCGACGTTCGCAACCGGAACCCAAGACTGAACGGGAAGGCGATGGCGCTGTGCTTGAAGAAGAACCAAAAAAAAATTTTTCCCAGGACCCAAACAAAAATTTTTTCAGGCAGTACCGTTCCGGAGGAAAACCAAAAAACGGACGAACCAAAGGGAACCAAATAATTTTATCAAACAAGAAAAATTCAAACGGCGGAGAAGAATAATAAACCCAATTTCTCAACCCAAACAGCAATAAATAGTAAAGCCATAGCCAATTTCCCTAGGAAATCGAGAACCATGAAAAATTACAACTTTAATTTGCATATAACAAAATAATCTCATGGCAAATTGATCCAAAATCAACCGAATAATTATGGAATTAATAATAATATAATATAATTAATTCCCAAATAATTGATATGAAGGTGGCTTTGATACCACTTGTAAGGAAATTAAATTCCTAAGAACTTAAACCTTCAATCAACTATTGGGATAAACTGAAGCGGAAGCGTACCTTGATCCATAGCGATTGATTGATAAATCAAGCAACTGAACTGACAGTTGAATTAATCTCGTGATGAATCCCGGCAATGGTCTTCCAGGTGATTATCAGCCTTCTTTCCAGAGAGGTAATTTCCCTAGTATTTTTTCTTATTGATGGGGAATAAGAAAAACAGAAAGTCTTGATTCACCCAGGGACCATAACCTTTATTTATAATATCAGGGTTTCCTAAATTACAGTTTCACCCATTGCAAAAACCATTGCAAAAACGTAATTATAGGAATATACCGGTTTCTGTACAATAATATTCCATACTTAAAAGATACTTATGCCTTATTAAACTTAATTGATCACTTTAATTAGGCATTACTATATAGACAACACTTTAATGTACAATAACCATATTTATATATTAATGTTAAGTCCAAAACCTTACAACGACAACATTGAAACAGCATCACCAGTGGAAGAAGTTGACTGATTAAACCGATGAAACTGACGAATGATGAAACAGTTGAATCTATGTTTAGATATGGTTGAAGAGATGCTAACAGTCCAGTCCGAAGGTTGAAGAAGAATTCAGTTGAAGTAACAAGTGCTTTTTGAAATTTTGGAGATGGCAGAATATTTTTTTGGAGGATGAAAACGATGAAGCTCCCAGATCATAAACCTAATTTCGGTTTGTTTGTAAAGGAAATTGTATTCATCCAGTTTTTTTTTTTTTTTTTTTTGCAAAATAGTGCCAGAATATTTCTTTTCTTTTTTTAAAAAGTTATTCTGTTTTCATAAATTGATATTGATTTCCATGTTTTTAATTCTTTGCCAATGCGCGTGCAGTCACGCACTTGATTTTCATCAGATTTTTCTTTATTTTTGGTAGGTAGGGGTATAGAGCAATATACCCTAGGGTACTATATACTAATTGAACTAAAAGTGGCATGTTTTTTATATAAAAATAGATGTGAAGTGATTCACATCAGATACGTCAAATAAAACATTGTTTATGTCATTTATACGAGTATAATACATCATATATGTCATTTTAATAACAGATTCCGTCGAACACAATAGGGAAAACAAGTGAATTAAAATTGTGAATTAGCACACAAACATTAATATGTCATTTGTATTAGTAGATTACGTGAAACATAACAGTATGGTATTGACACACAAATATGAATATGCCATTTGTAATAGCAGATTGCGTCAAACATAACTGGAGAACAATTGAACTAACAGTGTTCGAAAAATTGACACATAAACATTAATATATCCTTTTTACTAGCAGACTACGTCAAACACGATAAGAGAAAAAGTGAATTATAAGCATGGAATTGTCATATGTCATTAAAAGTGTTCAATTCACACACAAACATGATTACGTCACCAACAACCGCAAAATACGTGACTAAAAATGGAATAATTCGCACAGACACATGGTTATGTCATTTATACAAACAGATTACGTCACATACGTCATTTTAAGCTGTCGACTACGTCAAACATTTGACCAATAACAACTGAATTGAAAGTGTTGAATTAACACACAAACATGATTAACCAACAATTGTGTAATATGTTACTAAAATTTGAATAATTTGCACAGACACATGGTTACGTTATATATACAAAAAGTTACGTCACACACAACAGGAAGAAGTATTAAACCAAAATGTGTCTAATATATATCAATATGTCACGGAGAACATTTATAAATCAAATTTCAGAGTAATAAAGATTATTTGAAGAAAAATACGCGAATATGCGAATATAGAATTTTATAAACATCAAATGCAGTTCATACACGAATATAGGGTTTTGTAAATCCATTGAATGCAGTTCATACTTTAGAATGTATGATGTTTAGATGTATTACCTATATTTTTGTTCGATTAATGCGTTTCAGAGTTGAAAAATTGAAGTCGAAGAGAGGTATCCTGACGTAGTTCCTTTGGTTGAAGTTTGGTTCGATTTGATCTTTGTTCGCCAAATAATGAGTCGCCAATCTCTGTTTTTTTGGTGAAAATTTGAAGGAAAAAAAAAACAAAGTAACCAGTGGAATATGAAATCATTGGTTTCAATGTTGGATTGAACGTGGATGAACTGCTCCGACGTTGATGGAATATGAATTTTAAAATATCCAAAATCCTGGGATTGTGGGTGGTGGACGCGTGTGGGTAATTGCTAGGTGGTTTGGGTGGGGCAAATTATATTATACTCTTAGACACACGTTGCAAAGTGTCTCTATCCACTTATATTAAAACTACCTTGTATTGTGGCCCACCTGAATGACCCACTATTTTCCCCCATAACTAATCAATTCCCTCCACTTGTACACAAGACATCTACCAATATAGTCAAAGGACTATTATATAAGAATTCATGAGGGTTGTGGTGTCATGGTAAAATATGAGGGATATACACCTAGGTTTACAATATAAAAATTGTATGGGCAAGACTTTGTCTTTCTAAATAACTAGTGGTGGAAAATCATGGGTCCGTATACTGTAGGGCTATAGGAGTAAATTTCATCATGCTCCTACTGTAGCACGATTATATAGACATAAGATCACAGAATACTAGACATCAGATCAACAGACTATAGATATAAGATCAAGAATATAAAAGAAATCATACAATAGAACTAAAACATATTTAACAAGGGAGATCACATCACGATTATATAGACATAAGATCACAGAATACTAGACATCAGATCAACAAACTATAGATATAAGATCCAGAATATAAAAGAAATCATACAATAGAACTAAAACATACTTAACAAGGGAGATCACATCATGATTATATAGACATAAGATCCCAAAATACTAGACATCAGAACAACAGACTATAGATATAAGATCAAGAATAAAAAAGAAATCATACAATAGAACTAAAACATACTTAACAAGGGAGATCACATCACGATTATATCGACATAAGATCACAGAATACTAGACATCAGATCAACAGACTATAGATATAAGATCAAGAATATAAAAGAAATCATACAATAGAACTAAAACATACTTAACAAGGGATATCACATCACGATTATATAGACATAAGATCACAAAATACTAGACATCAGATCAACAGACTGTAGATATAAGATCAATATAAAAATCATACAACAGAACTAAATCATACTTAACAAGGGAGATCACATCATGATTATATAGATATAAGATCACACAATACTAGAGATCAGATCAAAAGACTATAGATATAAGATCAAGAATATAAAAGAAATCATACAACAGAACTAAAACATACTTAACAAGGGAGATCACATCATGATTATATAGACATAAAATCATAGAATACTAGACATCAGATCAACGGATTATAGATATCACATCAAGAAATCATATCATATGAGAAATCGTATAATACAACTAAAACATACATAACAGGGGATCAAATCATGTATTCTTTAAATATCATATCACAAGACAGTAGATATCATATCACAAGATAGAATAAATCATATCACAATATATAAACTTATTTAATTATAAAATAATTAAAATAATAATTAAAAAATATTTTTTATAATTTTTTAAAAAATTCAAAAATATTTAAAAAATACTGAATTGTTTATAAAAAAGGGATGAAAAAAAAGTCTCAAGAAAAGAAGGAAAAAAAAATACCATAATAATAATAAAGAATGAAAGAAGAAATCTGGTCATTTGCTAAAAAAAAAGAAATCCTGGACATAGTGTCGGCAAGGAAAAAACTGATTGCGGCCTCCATTTAAAAGAACAAAAAACAAAAGTAAATGACGTGTGCATGCATATCCCATAGACGCGATTTTATTTTCACTCCAAAAATTTACTATATTTTGGGTAGGAGTAATAAATTACCGAAAATCACAGTTGAATTTTAGTTTTAGAGTCACATAATATTTCTCAATTTTTTTTTGTGAATTAATTTTTTAGTTTTTAGGTATTACGAATTAATTTTTTTTTGTTTTTTAAATAACTTGAACTTTCCTTAAATGTCTAAAAGTTAAAGTTTAATACATAAAAGGAAAAAAAATGGTAAGACATATCATCAAAGAGCGACGTTCCAATAAGAAGGAATTAGCCTAGTGATAGGGCTCCTCAATTAAAATCAATAGGTCTTAGTTCGAAATGACTATATTACCCATGATTAAAGCCGACCCCCTTAGTGACGGAAAAGAGTGACATAATGCAAATTTATACCTGAAATGACTATATTACCCATGATTAAATCTCTTTTAAATATGTGTAAACTCAAATACCCTCCTACATATATAGTATATAGGGTGAATTTCGTTTCAGCTCCAAATATGACAGCGCGTATACCCTGTACACTGTGTACATGTACCTATTACTATATATAGTAATTTTTCGCATGACAGCTGTACACTTACTAAATATAGTAAGTTTTGCCTACGCGCGCGCCTTTTTTTTTTTTCCGCGCTGAGTGAACAACGTCTTCGCTGAGTCAACAACGTCTCAGAACAACTGCTGCAACGTCCAAAAAACAACTATCGCAACGTCTACATTCAGGCATGTCTACAACGTCTCCTAACACTAGCACCACGTCCGAAACAACTATCACCACGTCCAGAAACGTCTACATCCATGCATGTGAATTTAAACTGATTTTTTCACAAATACAACTAGAACGATGTCAAAAACAAATAGCACTACGTCCAGAAACGGCCCCATCCATGCGTGTGAATTTAAACTGAATTTTTTCACAAAGAAAGTCCACCACGTCTCAGAACAACTAGAACCACGTCAAAAACAACTAGCACCACGTCCATAAACGTTTACATCCAGGCACGCCCACAACGTCTTCGCTAAGTCAACAACGTCTTAGAACAACTGCCGCAACGTCCAAAAAATAACTGTCGCAACGTCCAAAAAACGACTGTCGCAACGTCTACAATCAGGCATGTCCACAACGTCTACTAACACTGTCGCAACGTCCACCTACGTCCAAAAAACAACTGCCGCAACGTCAAAAAACATCTACATCCAGGCATGTGAATTTAAGCTGAATTTTTCAAATAACACCTTCCACAACGTCTCCTAACAAGGCCGCAACGTCCCCGCATGTCCAAAAAACAACTGCTGCAACGTCCAAAAATGGCACAGCTGATATTAGTAATGTAAAAAACAGATACCATTTAAGTAACTATTAGTAGGAAAAAAAAATTTGTCATGGACGAGACTCGAACCCTGGTTATTTTAGTCTTGTGACTTTCCAAAAAATTCAATTGCCATTAATCCACTTAAAGTTAGTTGACATTTAATTACACTTTTTTATACATGTCATTTAAAAGATCACTATTGTCAATATTGAATTTCCCATCTCCCAATACATAGGTCAGTAGAACCCCGGAAGAACAAGGTTTTCATGCAGAAAAATCGTAAAAAATTATTTTTTATACATGTCAAATGTTTCGTCAAAAATTCAAAAAACCCTTAAAATTATTAAAAATCTTCCGTATCTTTTAAAATATGGCATTTTTTGGAGTTTGGAGCGGCCTGCGGTTTGCAGATAGACAAATCTCGAAAAGTTATATGAAATCAAAAAAAAATTCGTCTAAAACGGACCACCGAGCGCAAAGTTATGACCATTTAAAGTTTTCGTCCAAAACCACACATTTTTCAATATCGGAACCATCTCCAAATAACCGTCTTTTGTGTACATTGCGTAGATCTCGTCGAGAACCATCAAATCGACTACTCGCACGTCCAAATCTGACAATCGAGTGCCGAATTATGCCCTCTTGAACTGTCTGTGCAATACAACTTCATAGATTGCACCTTCCACAACGTCTCCTAACACTGCCGCAACGTCCATGCACGTCCAAAAAATAACTGCTGCAACGTCTACAGCCAGGCATGTGGTGAATTTTTCACATAATACCTTCTACAACGTCTCCTAATACTGTCGCAACATCCATGCACGTCCAAAAAATAACTACCACAATATCTACTTTCAAGCATGTGAATTTAAGCTGAATTTTTCACATTATACCTTCAACAACGTCTCATAACACTAGAACCACGTCAAAAACAACTAGCACCACGTCCTGAAACATCTACATCCATGTATGTGAATTTAAGCTAATTTTATAGTCTACCACGTCTCGCTGCGTCTGAAAAAACTAGCACCACATCCAGATACGTCCCGCAACGTCCGAAAATACAAAGCAGCAACGTCCCGCAACGTCTTGTTACGTCCAAAAATACAAAGCAGCAACGTTCCGCAACGTCTTGTTACGTCCCGCTACGTCCAAAATACAAAGCAACAACATCCCATTATGTCCCGCAACGTCCCCCAACGTCTAGTTACGTCCCATAAGCGGGGAAGAATCAGAAGCAACCCATTTCACATGAAAGTGCCAATACCTCACGAAAACCATTTATATATCATATTTCGGAGTAACAGAGCATTATTTGAATAAGAAAATACGAATATAACATCATTAATACATTACCCAACATCAAATCGTGAAAATAAGGTTTCGTAAATCCATCAAATACAGTTCATACTTTATGATGTGGTAATTTTTTAAGAAGAATAAGTTATTTTTGAAGAAGAATGAGAGATTTTTGAAGAAGAAGAAGAGATTTTTGAACAGGAATAAGTGATTTTTTAAGAAGAAGTGATTTTTCCGTTGTATTTGGTGTTGTTCGTCGGAAAAAACAATCGTCGATCTCCGTTAAATCTGTGTTTGAATGAAAATTTTGATTAAATGCGGTTTCGAATGGATACGGCGAAGAAGAATAACTGATTTTTTAAGAAGAAGAAGTGATTTTTTGAAAAAGAAGGAACTGGGTTTTTGGAGAAGAAGAAGAAGAGAAGAGCGTGTATCCCACTCTCTTTTAGTGAGAGTGGTGATGTATTATTAGGTACATGTACCTCTAGGTACAGGATATAATTTGCGCAAATATGAAAACTGCAAGCCGTTCAGATTAATACCACTCAAATACACAACGTCCATTTCCACCAATTTTCCTTTCTTTTTCACGTTTTTGGTGTTTCGTGCTTATTGTGTAGGTGTCCCCGCTGCTGAATTCCCAGGCTTTCCTTCCTCGTGGTCAAAAAAATTCATTTGCTTTTAGTCGAATATATTGGGCACACGGTCTCTTGTCCATCTGGGTTATCTTGAATTCTTCTTAATTGATGCAGAGCAATGGGTTTGTTGTGATTCTGAGAGAGCTCTGATGATGGACATTGAAGCTCGTGGAAATCCCATCAAGAGGAAGTCGTGGAGTAAAGTCTTGACTTTCGCTTATTGTAGTTTGTAGAGATTTAAGCACTTGGCCAATGTATGTATACAAAAGCACTTTTGCTACATAGTTATTTTATACAAAACTTGTATAATTGTAGGTGCAACAAAAAATTTTGATCTGCTTTAAAGCATATACTGGTAGAAACTTAGAAAATAGGCTAAGAACATCTTGAATGCTCAAACTTGTTCTGAGCAAAGTTTTGCAGATGATGGAGTTCTGTATATTGGTGTTGAGAATGAAATTTTCATCTGGTTGGCTAGTGAATTTCATCTTCTCTCAGGAGTGAAAAGGAATGCTACTTACAATCAAAATAAGGATTGTAAGTGGACTATATGCAAATTAGCAACAAATGGTTCAATGAAAAGTAAAAAGGAATGCTACTTACAAAGCTTTCTTAGATGCCTTGCTGTAGAAATATTTTCAATTCCATGCACATTCCATATTACCTAGTATCTTCGTAGAGTAGAAACAGGGCATGGATGATTTGTTGGTATGTAGCTTGATTAGAATATCCTCTCTAGATTGTCAAAGCCACAGTTAATGTGTTCCATTGGAAATTTGTCAATAGTAAAATCTCATTACTATTCATAGTGTAGAGTAGGTATCAACCAAACACTAAAGTTCATTAATTTCCTAAATCTTGAAGGTTTCAAAGCATCCGTTGCCTTTTTCTTTATATTCAGCATGATTTCTTCTCTTATTGATTAACTACAAAAAGTTAATTATGTGTTGCTATTAACAATATTTCTTTTCGTCTCATGTTTTGAACTTCTTTTGTGATTTATTATCTTTCACTATTTTTATTTAGCTGTACAGAAAATCAGAATGAGAAGTGTGGATTTGCATTGTTATTGTCAGTACATTGTTTCATGTCGGTGAAAAATGCTTAATTTTAAATTTGTTTTTTGACTATTACATCGATTTCTGAGCTCAAACATCATGTACAAATTACTCTTTTCTCCATCTATTATTTCCTTTAGTAAAGGTGTTGAACTGGAGCAGTCCTCTACCCATGTATGTACACACTAATAACAATTTTTTTAATTGGAGGGTGAAAACCAAATCATGACGTGACAATAGGGTAGGTGAATATTCAACTCCTTCCATATGATGTTAAATAAAGAACCTTAAGTTCTCGGTTTTATCCATTTCGTGCTTGCACAAACACAAGAAAAAATGAATTTGTTTTAAATTGACTCTACTGGGAATACATTGGCTTTGTTTGTTCAGAAATTTTATGATGATTTATAAGACACAAGAATTCAAAGCAATACAAACATTTACAATTATAAGACTATTTCACTGCAGAGATGCACAAAACTTTCACTATTAATCTTGGAAGCAAAATATAGATATGAAATCGTGAAAAGAAACGAGTAACTCCAATAGATCAACCAACAGATCTACCCGAAAGATTAGAGAGCAGACAGTGTAGAAGTCAACTTCTGCAGCAGGATTATAACTTCATACTAAACTACTCTCCTAAAGCCACTGCATATGTAAAGATCCATTAGTTCCTGAACCAAATTAGTAAAAATTTGTAAAATTAAATGAACTCAACATTCATTTCATAGTTTGCAAAAGCATTCATCCAAACACTACACCTTCATTTGGAGCTCTAAACAAAGTATATCAATCTCATGTAACTAAGCAGTACACATAAGATATCAATCCCATCCAACCAACTATTTGCACAACCAAAATGCAAAGGTAATATAGCAAAAGAACAACACCATCATCTATTAATACTAGATTCAAACTAGGAGCATTTTTAGAGTGTCTAGCCATATTTACATATTTCTAACATAATAAATCCACTACTGAACTTCACAGCTCCCTCCCCTGTATTCTTCATTTTGAGATAAAGTCATACATCACTGTGGTGGCTGGTGTTGCGATGGATTTGCCCTCATCGTGGTAGTTGGAGAAGTCGAAGCAGTTGGATAATCTTGATGCCTCTCTACTTTACCATCACGCATACCCCTCTTTTTCTTACTTGCAAACTTGGTAGCCTAACAATGAAGAAGCCCTGGAACTGCCAAACATTTGCTGCAGTCGTCCTTCAGTAGTTGTAGTATGCTATACAAGTCATAATTTAGATTTAGTTTAAACTACATAAAATCAATAAAACAGATCACCAAAAGACAGAATCGAAATTTTAGATAGCTAAACAACCAAGGTTTTATAACTAACCGAAACCATCATATTTACCTCACCAATTGGTACAGAACCAATTTCAGCAGCACCATGTTCAAATATAGTGTTTGAGTTATCAAAATATTCTCCACCAGCATCCTAACGTTTCGATTATAAAGTAAATAAACCAATAAATATTGACATACATATATTTCAATGGAAAAATCTATAACCTGGTTGTTGTTAATCATATCATCAGCTCTGTCATGTTGTGTATTATTTAAATTTGTTGGATTGGCTTCATTGGCTCCCTTCGAAGGAAAAATAAAAAAATAAAAAAATTTAAGCAATACATATATGTTGCAGAAAAGACTTATTAAACACAACTTTAAACTTACATCATTAACCTGTTTCTTTCATCTTTTCGAAACTTTTTTTGCCTTCACAGGACCACCAGCACGTCCTTTTGTTATGTCCATACTGTTTGCAGTTAGAGCATCTCAGAGTATCTTTTAAAGCTCTTTGCATGACCCTCCCCTTCTTCCCTTCTCCTAGCTTTTTTAGGCCTTCCAATCCTTCTCCTCAACTGAGGAAGATCACATTCAGGAGCTTCCGTAATTGAAAACTCAGGTATAGGAGTAATCAAATTACCATATGCCTCGAGATACATGAGCTTTCGACAACATTAAATCACAAAAACCTTCTAAATTTTCCCTCCTATCAATCAGTACCTCAATAGCATGCTTACATGGTATGCCTGTATGCTTCCAAATCTTACAATCACAGGACCTTTCTTGAATATTCACCACATAAAAGGTTCTTCTTTCTTTAAACTCAGCGCGTATACCCTGTACACTGTATACATGTACCTATTACTATATATAGTTTTTTTTTTTGCATGACAGCTGTATACTTACTAAATATAGTAAGTTTAGCCTACGAGCCCGCCTTTTTTTTTCGCGCTGAGTGAACAACGTCTTCGCTGAGTCAACAACGTCTCAGAACAACTGTCGCAACGTCCAAAAAATAATTGTTGCAACGTCTACATCCAGGTATGTCTACAACGTCTCCTAACACTAGACCACGTCCGAAACAACTAGCACCACGTCCAGAAACGTCTACATCCATGCATGTGAATTTAAACTGATTTTTTCACAAATACAACTAGAAGCACGTCAAAAACAAATAGCACTACGTCCAGAAACATCCTCATCCATGCGTGTGAATTTAACTTGATTTTTTTCACAAAGACAGTCCACAATGTCCAGAACAACTAGAACCACGTCCATAAATGTCTACATCCAGGCATGTCCACAACGTCTTCCCTGAGTCAACACTGTCTCAGAACAACTGCCACAATGTCCAAAAAATAACTGTCGCAACGTCTACATCCAGGCATGTCCACAACGTCTACTAACACTGCCGCAACGTCCACCTACGTCGAAAAAACAACTGCAGCAACGTCAAAAAACATCTACATCCAGGCATGTGAATTTAAGCTGAATTTTTTCACGTAGCACCTTCCACAACGTCTCCTAACACGGATGCAATTTCCCCGCACGTCCGAAAAATAACTGTTGCAATGTCCAAAAACGGTTTAGATGATTTTAGTAATGTAAAAAATAAATACCATTTAAGTAACTATTAGTAGGAAAAAAAAATTGTCAGGGACGAGACTCGAACCCTGGTTATTTTAGTCTTGTGACTCTCCAAAAAATTCAATTGCCATTATTCCGCTTAAAGTTAGTTACCATTTAATTACACTTTTTTGTACATATCATTTAAAAGATCATTATTGTCAATATTGAATTTCCCATCTCCCAATACATAGGTCAGTAGAACCCCGGAGGAACAAGGTTTTCATGCAGACAAATCGTAAAAAACTATTTTTTATACATGTCAAATGTTTCGTCAAAAATTCGAAAAATCCTTGAAATTATTAAAAATTTTTCGTATCCTTTAAAATATGGCATTTTTTGGAGTTTCGAGCGGTGGTTTGCAGATAGACAAATCTCGAAATGTCATATGAAATCAAAAAAAATTCGTCTAAAACGGACCACCGAGCGCAAAGTTATGACCATTTAAAGTTTTTGTCCAAAACCACACATTTTTCAATATCGGAACCATCTCCAAATGCCCAACTGTTGTGTACATTGCGTAGATCTCGTCGAGAACCATCAAATCGACTACTCGCGCATCCAAATCGGACAATCGAGTGTCGAGTTATGCCCTCTTGAACCGTCTGTGCAATACAACTTCATAGATTGCAACTTCCACAACGTCTCCTAACACTGCCGCAATGTCCTTGCACGTCCAAAAAATAACTGCCGCAACGTCTACATCCAGACATGTGGTTAATTTTTCACATAACACCTCTACAACGTCTCCTAATACTGCCGCAATGTCCATGCACGTCCAAAAAATAAGTACCGCAACGTCTACATCCAAACATGTGAATTTAAGCTGAATTTTTCACATTACACCTTCAACAACGTCTCCTAACACTAGAATCACGTTAAAAACAACTAGCACCACGTCCTAAAACGTCTACATCCTTCCATGCATGTGAATTTAAGCTGATTTTTTTCACAAAGACAGTCCACCAAGTCTCATAACACTAGAACCACGTCAAAAATAACTAGCACCACGTCATGAAACATCTACATCCATGCATGTGAATTTAAGCTATTCACAAAACATAGTCTACCACGTCTCGCTACGTCCGAAAAAACTAGCACGACATCCAGATACATCCGATATCGTCTGCAACGTCCGAAAATACAAAGTAGCAATGTCCTGCAATGTCTTGTTACGTCCCGCTACGTCTAAAATACAAAGTAGCAACATCCCGATATGTCCCGCAACGTCCCGCAACATCTAGTTACATCCCATAATGTGTTCAACCAAGTCCAGTAGTGGGGAAGAATCAAAAGCAACCCATTTCACATGAAAGTGTCAATACCTCACGGAAACCATTTATATATCATATTTCAGAGTAACAGAGCATTATTTGAATTAGAAAACACGAATATAACATAATAAACACATTACCCAACATCAAATCGTGAAATAAGGTTCCGTAAATCCATCAAATACAGTTCATACTTTATGATGTGGTAATTTTTTAAGAATAATAAGTTATTTTTGAAGAAGAAGAAGAGATTTTTTAAGAAGAAGAAGAGATTTTGAACAAGAAGAAGTGATTTTTTTAAGAAAAAGTGATTTTTCCGTTGTATTTGGTGTTGTTCGTCAGAAAAAACAATTTTCGATCTTCGTTAAATCTGTGTTTGAATGAAAATTTTGATTAAATGCGGTTTCGAATGGAGTACAGCGAAGAAGAATAACTTATTTTTTAAGAAGAAGTAATTTTTTGAAAAATAAGGAACTGGGTTTTTGGAGAAGAAGAAGAAGAGAAGAACGTGTATCTCACTCTCTTATAGTGAGAGTGGTGATATATTATTAGGTACATGTACGTCTAGGTACAGGATATAATTTGCGCTTTAACCTCATATGTTGAGTAACTTGCATGTAAGAAAGTGAGGTTTCTACTTCCTATTGCATTTTCCCTCAACTTATCTATCACCCTTGGAGTCATCTCATTTCTCCATCCACAAGCCTTGGCATAACTAGTATGCAACTTTGACATCATTTTACATCTTAACTCTTCTATGAGTGTCATGACTGGTTTTTCCCTCAAGTACCCCAACCAATTATTAAAAGATTCCGAGGAGTTGTTGGTGATGTGCTCACACTTTAGTGTCTGTGAAAATGCATGCCTTGCCCACATTTCAGTTCCAACTTCACTTAAATATTTGAATGCTTCTTTGTTGATGTCCTTAATTGTCCCTATAGCACACTTGAAATCTCTCTCTGTGTAGGATCTTGCAGCAACCTAAAACAACTTTCTTAGAATAAGTGCAGGATATTTAGCTCTATAGTTTGAAAACAAGTGTCTCGCACACTTCATATATGGACAGCATGTGGAACTTTGGATGCAATAGCTTCTACTAAACCCTGAAAAACAAATTGAGATTACCAGAAATTAACTTTTTATGGTTTAACTTACAAATATAATATCAACGAAAATATAAATAATGCAATGGAATGTTTACCTTCTGCCTATTAGTCATGAATGTCCATTCTCTGTCAGTAGGAAAACCTCCCAATAAATCTGATAACCACTTTAAAAAGATACACCAACTATCTTTATTCTCACTTTCACCAATTGCAAAGACAATTGGATACAAGCCATTGCATCTATCTATCCCAATAGCTATGAGTAAAACTCCTCCATATGGACCTTTTAGAAAAGTACCATCAAACCCTATAAATAGCTTGCAACCATCCAAAAACCCCCTTTTGAGTGCATTCAACCCCAAAAAGAATCTCTTCACTGATGGAACAGTTGCATTTAGTGCCATATGGTAATGAATCTTTGCAACACTCCCTGGATTTGACTTCAATACCATCAAACAATATTTTGGCAGCAGCTTAAATGACTCACAATGGTTTCCATCAACTAATTCTGAAGCCTTGTTTTTTGCCCTAAACAATTGCGCATTAGTTGCTTTCAAACCATATTTCAAAAGCTCATCTCTCATTGTTTGAAGCTTCACATTCCGATATGATCTTACAAGTCGTTCTAATTTCGTAGCCATCCATTTTTCTGATGCTTTGATTGTCTTATCCATTAAGCACTGGTGATCAGGAACACATTCTTTTATGGCAAAAGTTGTCTTATCAGTCATAGTTGATGCATGAACCATCCAATTACAAACTTCATCTGCACAATATGCCCGAATCCTTGTTTTATCATTTTTCTCCAATATCAGTTTAAACCCCCACAAAATGGCATAGTTGTTTCCCTGAAAGCATAAACATCCTCAAAAATCATTCCCCGTTTCAACTTCCATTTTTCACCTGCAGGAACTTGAAAATCGTATTTATTTAGGCAACCAGTCATCACATCTTTTTCAAATTCAGAATCATCCTCATTATCTATGGCAGCATAATCATCAGATTCATAATTTGACATCTCACCTGGATTATCATCTTCTTCACCTTCAGCCACATTCAAGTGCTCTTTCTCCAATTCCTCATCTACATTAGCATGAACCTCTTCCTCATCACTCATTGCGTACAAGTCTTCGTCACTACTTTCAACATCCATCTCAGATTGAATATCTCCTATTCCAACTGTTTCATCTTCCCTAAATTGGCCAATCTTTTCATTATTCTCAACTGAATCTTCACCCTTAAGTTTGACTAATCTCTTACTTCTTCTATTTTTGCAATTATTCTTCATCTTTATCTTCTCTTTTTTCTTAGTCTTCAACTCACTTACACCAACCTCATCATCTTGAGGAAGACTTTGACTTAATAAAAATTGCTTTCAATCAAAAGGCAGTGATGATGACTCGTTACTACCACCATGCAAGTCATCTGCAGCACCCATGTTCCCTTCAAATATGTTATTTTCCACATCATGAACTTCAGGAAGGTTATTCAAATATATATCAATTATATCCCTACCATGATGCAACCTGAATACTTCGGCAAGCATTTCCTCTGAATTTATAACCATACTATTTGAAGCCCCCTTGATCTTATAAATAAGATGCAATGACATAGTTTTTCAACCATTAACATCACCAAATAAATGTTTAGTAACATCCGACAACAAGACAATATAAGAGTACATATCCGGATGAACACCTTTAACTTCATGCATTTTATTTCCATGATGCAATAAAATATTGAAAGTAGAATCAGCCTACAATGCAATCATATAACATTATTATAATTAAAATACATCACCCAAAAAATGTTTGTTGTGTTAGAGGAAGAGTAAAAAAAAGACCCGTACAATAGCACTGAACTTACAAACAAATAAATAAATATATATCAATATATAGACATAAACCCATTTTAGAGATTTTTTTCCCCCCAAAAAAGTAAGGAATCAAGGACATGAAAGATTAACTACCAAATGACCAGAGTGATGATGCAAAACAAAACACATTTAGTAGAGGAAAAGATCTCAAGTCCCAAGTCAAAGGGTAAATCCAGGGGGAAAAGAAAAGCTGGGACAGAAAGTACTATAGGAAAGAAACATGCAAAGGTTGTAGTTGAAGATGATGATATTGAGGAGGTCACTAGCACATCACAAGAGGGAAGGATATTGCCCCTGCCAAAGCCATTTTTCATTTGTTTTTAACTTATTGATGCTAACTTCCACCATAATTAACCTTTTGAAAGGATATTAATTCAAGTGATGGAGCCTGGGCTGCTTGAGTACTGTTGTGCCAGTGCAAGTTGTAATCAAAACAATACAGGTGAGATCGATTTGCTAGTAACTCAAGGAAACAAAGCTGCTTGTTGTTCTTTGCCAGGGAAAAATTTTAGAAAAAGATTGGTGATTCATATGTAACTCCATTTTCTAGACAATTAATTTGACGCAGACTTGAGAAAAGTTACGAAGATTAACTCAAAGTATTGGAAAGCTCTTTTTCATTTAAAAAATATATATTATTTTTGTGGGTAGGAAGTTGCAGAAATGACTCTGGATATGAGTGTGCGTGCAGCTGAATTTGTAATCTGAAAAATCTTATGATGGTGTAATTGATTGCTATTATTTGGTCAAATAGGGATGACAGAGATGAATTCATAGCTATTACCAAAAAAAAGCTAGCATATTTTTGGCGACAAATATAATTCAGAAAAAGTCCTAGCTTACCATGGCCCTAAAACTTACGAATCTCAGGTTCAAAAAGCAGAAGTGCGAAAGAACGAATGGAGATCTTTTGTTCATTACCTAGGTTGGAATAAGAATTGGGATGAATGGAGATATTTTGTTCAATACCAAGAATATATTTCAGATGATGTCTCCATCAAGTGTATACGGTGCTGAACATCTACTGTGCCTATTTGTAAGGTTCCCGAAGTTATTATCTTATGTAAAAGTTAAAGAGGATACTCAGGTTCTATTGCAGCAGAAACTGCTCGACTTTCTGAAATTTCTGCAGAAGAATCAAGGGACCTTCTTTCTTTCAGCTTATGGCAACCCTAAAGTTTCAGAAGGAAGTGAAAAGGGTAAAGAAAACTGACTGGGATGATCAGGAAAAGTGTTGTTGTAAGAGTAATTATTTGAGAAATTGCTTGGTTTGATTGGATTTTGCTCCCCAGTGGGCGGCATAGTAGGTTTTGTTAATATATGACAAAAATGGTATCTGCCCTTTGCAGTGCCTTTTTCCATAAACAAAGCTGAACTAGCATATACTGATCAATCATCAATACAAATTACATATTGTTCATTAACTCTAATAAATTCAGGGTTCAGGCTGCAAACTTGAATTGACTTAATGACAATTACTCTACTTACAATCATGCTATAATCCACCAAATACTCTACTTACAACCAAGCTCTAATCCACCAAAAACCAGGTGGATAAATGAAACTTCTCCTTATTCATAACACGAAATGACCATCACAAACAAGTAAAATTACACATTTACAGTCCACAGTCCATGAATCCAGCTCAAAAGTAGATGCCACTTTCCTGCTCCCTAATACTAATGTAAATAAAAGAATCCAATTTTGGCTCATGGGATGGGTGAATTTAATGAATTAATTCGCTACTAAGACAAGTTAAAAAATACAGGAAGATCCCTATATATTTATCAGGAAATATGTTTATTAGGTTCCAAAAGCAAAGGCCAAACAAAAGAATCAAAGGATTGAAAAAACGTAAGGAAAAACTTATATAGGGAACTGGGGAAGTTATATATATATAGAATCAAAGGATTGAAAAAACGTAAGGAAAAACTTATATAGGGAACTGGGGAAGTTATATATATATATATATATATATATATTGAAGGATGAGGCAGCTGGGGAAGTTCCAGTGGCATTTGTTGTAAGATCGAATGGATCTAATGTAACTGAGGATGAAATCAAGCAGTTTGTCTCAAAGCAGGTACTTAAATTCAACTATCTTTAACATCACAAACTAAAGATTCTGAATTATTTTTGTATGCGTTACGTTCAATAAACAAGATTATTTTTCTTGGCCGAATTGAATTAATTTGTGGGTTCTGATCCTATTATTTTGAGCAGGTGATTTTTTACAAGAGAATAAACCGAGTGTTCTTTGTTGATGCTGTACCCAAGTCACCTTCAGGCAAAATATTGAGAAAAGATTTGAGGGTTAGATTAGCTAATGACTATGGTAGTGTTCCTAATGGTAATGTTCCTAATGGCAATGTTCCAAATGGTAGTATTCTAACTGAAGTTAAGGCCAAAAACTAAGGGAAAAGAAAGCACCACAAGCTAAATGGGGGAGGTGATTATCAAAGATAAATTGCTTAGAATCTTACAATAGAATGGAAAGGCCTGATTTTTGTATTCAAACTATGCCCTGAAGCTGAAGAAATTGATGTAAATTACAAGCATTTCTTTGTTTGGAAAATTCTTTCGTTTGCTCAAGATTTAGTACAATTCTACTCTCAACTATATGCTCCATATATTCATAATTTTAAATCATTCATTCAATGTAGAATGTTGGGAAAATCTGACCCAACTTTCTGCACAATTTTCATGGGAAAACAAAGAAGAAGATACGTACGTTAGGAGTTGTAGATGACAACCAAGGATTTTATGAAAAAACATAGAAACACACGTCACTTGGATTGTTTTTACCCCAGAAACACAGAGGATACCCATGACCATAACTACCTAATCATCAACGATCGACATGAAACCATCAATAACATGCAATATATTACTGTTTTATACTAAAATCATTAACAAAAATCTAACCTTTAAAAAATCCCAAAAAATAAGGAAACACCCAAAAAAATTAGGGTTCTATCAAGCATCAAATGGCACAAAGCCTCATAATATTATCTTCCTATATAAAATCACACATTTTCCCCTTCGGATAACTATTACTAGTTACCGCCCCAGAAACTGGGGCGATAAACTTATAATTTTACAAATATAACCTTATAATAATATTAATTTTTTATTAACCCACCCTCTCCCCGTCACCCCCCCTTTCCCCTCGGCGACGCCTCACTCACCGCGCCCCTCCCGCCTTCCCCCAAATCGCCCCGGCAACACCTCCCTCGAAAACCTCCGGCGACGCCTCACTCGAAACCCTCCACCGCGCCCCTCCCGCCTTCCCCCAAATAGCCCCGGTGACCCCTCCCTCGAAAACCCTAACGATTCCACCCCACGGCGACGCCTCACTCGAAACCCTCCACCGCGTCCCTCCCGCCTTCCCCCAAATCGCCCCGGCGACCCCTCCCTCGAAAACCCTAACAGTGGTCGGAATTCCTTCACTGCGGAACAGTGACCGGCATGTGAATTCAAGCTATTTTTTTCACAAAGAGAGCTCATCACGTCTCATAACACCAGCACCACGTCAAAAACAACTAGCACCACGTCAAGAATCGTCTACATCCATGCATGTGAATTTAAGCTATTTTTTTCACGAAAACGGCACACCACGTCTCGGAACACAGGAACCACGTCAAAAATAACTAGCACCACGTCAAGAAACGTCTATATCCATACATGTATAGACATCAGATCAGGATTATATAGACATCAGATCAGCGAATACTTGACATCAGATCAATAGACTGTAGATATCAGATCAAGAATATAAAAGAAATCATACAATAGAACTAAAACATTTTTTCACAAAGAGATCCCACCACGTCTCAGAACACCAGCACCACGTCAAAAACAACTAGCACCACGTTCAGAAACGTCTACATCCATGCATGGATATAGACGTTTCTAGACGTGGTGCTAGTTATTTTTGACGTGGTTCTTGTGTTCCGAGACGTGGTGTGCCATTTTTGTGAAAAAAATAGCTTAAATTCACATGCATGGATGTAGACGTTTCTGAACGTGGTGCTAGTTGTTTTTGACGTGGTGCTGGTGTTATGAGACGTGATGAGCTCTCTTTGTGAAAAAAACAGCTTGAATTCACATGCATGGATGTAGACATTTCTGAACATAATGCTAGTTGTTTTTGACGTGGTGCTGGTGTTCTGAGACGTGACGTTCCATTTTCGTGAAAAAAATAGCTTAAATTCACATGTATGGATGTAGACGTTTCTGAACGTGGTGGTAGTTGTTTTTGACGTGGTGCTGGTGTTCTGAGATGTGGTGGGCTATCTTTGTGAAAAAATGTTTTAGTTCTATTGTATGATTTCTTTTATATCCTTGATCTGATATCTACAGTCTATTGATCTGATGTCAAGTATTCGCTGATCTGATGTCTATATAATCCTGATCTGATGTCTATACATGCATGGATATAGACGTTTCTTGACGTGGTGCTAGTTATTTTTGACGTGGTTCTTGTGTTCCGAGACGTGGTGTGCCGTTTTTGTAAAAAAATAGCTTAAATTCACATGCATGGATGTAGACGTTTCTGAACGTGGTGCTAGTTGTTTTTGACGTGGTGCTGGTGTTATGAGACGTGATGAGCTCTCTTTGTGAAAAAAAAAATAGCTTGAATTCACATGCCGGTCACTGTTCCGCAGTAAAGGAATTCCGGCCACCGTTAGGGTTTTCGAGGAAGGGGTCGCCGGGGCTATTTGGGGGAAGGCGGGAGGGGCGCGGTGGAGGGTTTCGAGTGAGGCATCCCCGGGGGGAGGAATCGTTAGGGTTTTCGAGGGAGGGGTCACCGGGGCGATTTGGGGGAAGGCGGGAGGGGCGCGGTGGAGGGTTTCGAGTGAGGCGTCGCCGGGGGTGGAATCGTTAGGGTTTTCGATGGAGGGGTCGCCGGGGCGATTTGGGGGAAGGCGGGAGGGGCACGGTGGAGGGTTTCGAGTGAGGCGTCGCCGGGGGGTGGAATCGTTAGGGTATTCGAGGGAGGGGTCGCCGGGGCGATTTGGGGGAAGGTGGGAGGGGCGCGGTGGAGGGTTTCGAGTGAGGCATCGCCGGGGGGTGGAATCGTTAGGATTTTTGAGGGAGGGGTCGCCGGGGCGATTTGGGGGAAGGCGGGAGGGGCCCGGTGGAGGGTTTCGAGTGAGGCGTCGCCGGGGGGTGGAATCGTTAGGGTTTTCGAGGGAGCTGTTGCCGGGGCGATTTAGGGGAAGGCGGGAGGGGCACGGTGAGTGAGGCGTCGCCGGGGAAAAGGGGGGGTGACGGGGAGAGGGGGGGTTAATAAAAAATTAATATTATTATATTAATATATTATTATAATGTTATATTTGTAAAATTATAAGTTTACCGCCCTAGTTAACTGGGGCGGTAACTAGTAACCCCCTTTTCGGATTATACATAAGTATGCACATATCTATATTTTCACAGACTTACCATGAGTTGAACGAAAAATTTTATTGTGAGAATGGGTGCACATGCACCCAAGACCAACTATGTAAATAAAAAGGATATTTGTATAATATTTATTTAGTATTAAATTATTTATTAAATTATCTTAATTATTTGAATTTATTTATCTTTATCTTTTTTATTTTTTCAGCACGATCTTCTCTCCTTTCTGTTTGACGGTTTCTTTTACTTTACCATATTTCTTTCTTCATTTTTTCACGATCTTCTCTCATTCCTGTCTTACGGTTTCTCTTACTTTCTTCAACAGTTGTCGGAATTCAACACTCGCTGGAGTCTTTTCTTCAACAGTAGTCAAAAATAGTATTTTATTTTTGGTAAGAATTGATATAATTTTCTTAAATAGTTTATCTTCGTTTCTTTCATGAGTATTTTCAATTTGATAAGATTTCATATGATTTTTTTTCAATAATCGAATACAATATTGGACTTCATCCATTTTTCTTCCTTTTTTCAACTTCAGTTGTTAATTTTACTTGTAAGAATTGATATAATTAAATAGTTTTTTAAATAGTGATATTAAGATTTTTTGCGTATATAATTTTCTAATTTTTTTTTTCTTGTGGATTTCGTACGTTTTAGAATGGAAGAGCTACAAAGAACTTATCAGGATTATAAATCTGGGAATGAAGACAGTGTTTCTGAAATGGGAAGTAGAAGTTTGGATTTAGTTTGTGATTCTCATACGGAAAGTGAAAATTTGGACTTTCACAAGAATATGGATTTGGTTGAATCTCACATTCGTTCTGGTGATTCTATTTGTGAGTGTTCTATTTGTTTAATATATTTTATTTTTTTAATAATGATGTACATAAATGTCTAAAAATATAAACATGTGTTGCAATTAGGTTATACATGTTGGGTATAGTCTAGGTGTTTAATCCAATTAAACAGCGGAATCCTAAACTATAAGGATCGGGTCTTACTCTTGAAGCGTAATCGGTTGCGCGCGTCGCCTGGCTCCTCTGAGAAGATGGCGTTTTTGTCTCCAAAATCCTTCCTCGAAGGATTCTCTACTCTTACGCACGAAAGCCTTCGCAGGTTGGTGCTAGCCAATCTTGCCTACTCCAAGAATTTTGGGAAATTCTGTGTATTTTGGTTTGATAAGAATCATCAAAAATCCTCTCCCCTACAATTATATCCCTAGGATATTTGTAGAGAATTAATTTCCAAAATCAATATTTTAATTATCCAATTATAACTTAACTGATTTTGGTCATATTCCAAATCAGTATTATTACTAAATATTATTTTACTGATTCCAAATCAGTATTTAAATAGTATTTACTGATTCCAAATCAGCATTAAATAACACTTTAATGATTTGGGTTATACACCAAGCCCATGGATCAACCCATAACCCATGGATCAGGCTGATGGGTCAAGAACTTCAATTGCAATTAAGTCTCTTGATTTATCAGTCCATCCCAATTATTCCCAGGTAATTAATTGACTATTAATTAATACCACAAAACTTTTCAATAATATTTAATTAAACCATTTAATTAAATCTTATTTATTTAAGTATAACAATTGTACTTATTGTAGGCAAGAATCCTTACTCTGCATCATCGAACTTTCTTATGTGCGATCCTGTAGGCCCATTCCAAATTGGCAATGGATAACTCAATCTCATTGATTAATCCATAAGTCATTAGTGGTCTCTAGCAAGACATAATTGAAAGATTTTGGTAGGATCTGGGTTTGCACTTGCTCGATTTACCACGCAATAAAAATTTCTATTAAAGCGGAATCTTAGAAAAGTACCTTTGAAGCGTGCACTTGGTGATTCTCTTGTATGCCTCAAGACTATGACTTCACGTTGTGTGGGCAACGAACTAGAAGTCAATTGATCAGCTACTCACCACAATCCACCTGCTAGAAAACTCTAGCCCCGCAGCACCTGGCACGTACTATAAACGCACCGCCCGCAGAGAGAGAAAGCTACGCGCAGCTGGTATAAACCAAGGCCAAAATTTCAGCCACTAGAAACCCAAAAACCAGCTGCACACTTTCTTGAAAATTCGACTTGGAGAGAGAAATGTTTTCTCTCTCTAGAATTTTCTCTCTCTAAATATCCTGTGGATTAATTGTGTTATTGTATATTCTGAATGACTGATCCCTTGTCTATTTATAGAGTTACAAGAGAGACTCCAAGTTGGTTTAGGATTGGTCTTCCTACTGGGTTTCTGTTTTCCTTCAATCCTGTTTCTGGATTGATACAGATTCTGTTTCCTTCAATCCTGTTCCTAGACTGATACACTCCCAACTGTCACAGGGATTCACTTATCCCAATCTAGTTCTTGGGATGAATCACTCCCAACTGACACAGGGATTCACTTATCCCAAACCAGTTCCTGGGATGATTCACAACCAACTGACACAAGGATTAATTAATTTCTAAATTAATTAAATCTACCTTTGTCAACAACCCAGTACATAATTAATCGTACCACTAACGGATTAATTATGGCACTGCCAACCTACACCAGAATTGCTTCCGAAACAACTTAATTAAATTATATTCATAATCTCCCCACATCAAAGATATAGTGCTCGTTAATTCATTAATTTACTGATAAATTAATTCATCAACTTCTTTAATTCCGAGACTAGTACCACTCGACCTTTTTACTATACCGGACATAAGTCCACCGGCCGGGTTTAGTATAATAAACATTTCGAGCTCATCTCGGGAGCACCATCACCCCGGACGCACCGGTACATGGTTTCCTTTCGACAAGCAGCAGCACACCAAGTAACTAAACACGCGCACCCAACCTACCGAGATTATTGGCCACATTTGACCTCACCCTTTGGCAGATCAAAGTACACTATGTCTAATCCTCATGCCCGCTCGAGTCTATGGATTTAGAGATAGAATACAAGGATCGATTTGTCTATTAAATCAGTACAAGACAAATCATTCCTAAGAGTCAAGTTCAATATGCCCCGGGCATATCTATATGATTCAATTAGTTTAGACAAACTAATTATCTGAATCACATAATAACCTAGACTGACAGTTTGTCCAAAGCTATCTCGGTTACGAACCTCATTTATATATTATGTCTTTCAACCAATGATGAGATCTACTGTGTCGCACCAGACACCTCATCATCTACTTACATAATATAAATGGACGATTAATGCACAACAAGATATGACTGAAACACAAATCGATATATTAAACTGGGAAACTGTACAATACAAGCATAGCTTATGTATTCTACTCCAACAATAATGACTATCCAATTCGGAATGGAGGGTCGAATGGTGATTCAACACAACCTTTCCGAGCAAACTGCGTACGATCCTCTACATCGATATCCAACTTAGCATGAGGCATGGAGCCATCATCCTTATATAGCTAAGCGTTTACTTGATCTCTTAGTGACACTAAATCCTTCAAGCAAATGATATCCTATCATTCCTTGGGCATGGCCATGCACTTTCAGTTCACTATCAAGTGGCCAAGATATCATCTCTCACTTAAGAGAGATTTGTAGTCTCATCACTTCACCTACATATCTTAGCATGAATCATAGTGTACCCAATCATACCCGTACTTGGCAACCTGTTACGGCCCCGTTAGGCGTATGTCAAAGCACACCACAATTCACCTAAGACCATGTAGTGATTTCTGGTCTTAGGATCCTAGTACCAGTACTACTCAAAAGAATCACTCATGATCTAATTAGTCCATGGAGTGTTTCTTTTGGCGGATCGATTTCATGAATTTAAATATGCACAAGGATATTACTATCATGAAATTAACTCATTTGATAAACAATCAATCAAGCGACAAATGTCTTATTTACATAAATACCCTCAAAGTATATTTACATAAATAGCCCTCATTAGGGCACATTCACCAACAATACATGGAATAATTTGTTATTGTACATGTGTTGCAATTAGGTTAGACATGGAATATTTTATTGTTGTACATGTGTAGCAATTAGGTTATACATGGAATATTTGTTGTTGTACATGTGTACATATAATTAGTGATGTACATGGAATAAATATGTACATGGAATTGTGAAGCGATATACATGAGGAGTTATTATCATATACATGAGCTTATATGTATTCGAATTCGAGCAACGAGATAGTGGTATACATGCATGTTTATAATTATATACATATTTTAAAATAAGGGTATACATTAAACCAAATCATGATATTCATACATTTTTTCTGATAATATTTTGTTATTTAAAACTTGTACTTACATAGAATTTTATTGTTGTATGCGTGGTTGATAATGAAATTATATTTAGAATTAAATAATAAATATGCATACATTTTAATATTTTTATACATGGATACATATATAAATATACATAGTTGATACTAGTTTTGTACATACATCCATTTTTATTTATGTATACAACATTGCATAATCCAAAATTGATTATAAATTTTTTTTTAAAGGTGATATGGTTGTTTGTGAGTCCTTGATGGGTGTAAAGGTGAATTCATAGGATGATGCATACTTGTTGTATAATTCATATGCTTATCGTTGGGGATTTAGTGTTCGTAAAGGTAAACAGAAAAGTAAAATGGTTTCTGGTTCAGCAACTATTTATTTGAAGCGTTTCGTTTATGGAAAAGAGGGAGCAAAGGTTGAACATGAGAAAGTTGACAAAACTTACTCCAAATTAGATATGCGCACTGGTTGTGAGGCAATGATACAATTTACTGAGGATGGGTTAGGACAATGGATAGTTACAATACATAAGACTGAACATAACCATGATCCATGTCCTTTGATTCAGAGACATCTTCTTCGGTCACATAGGTCTGTTCCAAAAAGTATTCTAGATTATATAATGGAGTTGAAAGAAAATGGTGTATCTGTTGTTGATACATTAAGGTACCTCACAAAGGTGGCTGGGGGTTAGTCGTTGCTTGGCTTTACTGCTAGAGATGTGTACAATGGTTTGGCTATTCACAAAGCCAAAGAATTAGATAATGGTGACTCAAATGCTCTCATCCAAATGCTTAGAGAGAGAAAGAATAAAGATGATGACTTTTACTATGATTTTGATTTAGATGGTAATTCTTCTTTATGCAAAATGTTTTGGAGAGATGGACGGATGAAGCAGGACTATGACATTTTTGGGGATGTACTGGTTCATGATACAACATATCGTACTAATAAGTAAGATTTGATATGTGGTCCTTTTGTGGGTATGGACCATCACCGTAGAACTATAATGTTTGGATGTGGGTTTTTGACGAATGAGACTACTGAATCCTTTGTGTGGTTGTTTAATACTTTCTTGGGATCTATAGGAGGTAAACAACCAATTACTATCATGACAGACCAATCTGCTGCAATGAGTGTAGCTATTGGTAGAGTTTTTTCGAATTCTCGTCATCGTTTATGCATATGGCATCTGCTTCAAAAATTCTAAAAGCCATATTAAGGGTTTAAGGAAGAAAAAGGGATTTTGTGGTATGTTAAATTATATAATGACGGATATGTGTTGCATAAAGGAGTTCGAAGAATGTTGGACAAGGTAACTAGTTTTTTTTTTTTTTTTTGGTATTTGAACAATTTATGTACTTTTAATGTACATTTGAATTAACATAATATACATAGTCTTGTAATGTTTTATACATGTGATCTATATTTATTGTACATGCAACTAATATAATACTTTTTAATGTTTTGAAGGTTGGTGGCGAAGTATGATTGTCGCAATAATAAATGGTTGACGAAATTATATAGAATGAAAGAGAAGTGGTGCCCTACATTTAGTAAGGAATTTTTTTCTGGTGGTATTTTATCTTCTCAAAGGAGTGAGACAACCAATAAATCCGTGTCCGAATGTCTCTCAAAAACTACAATTTTATGTGATTTTTATCGTTATTTTGTTGATGTTGTGGCACGTTAGAGGAACAATGCAAATAACAGGATTATTTTAGCAATCAAGCTCGTATTGAGATTCTTGCTATTGAATCTAAAATGCTTCAGCATGCGAATGACATATATACTAATGCAGTATATAAGATATTTCAGAAACAATTTATGAAGATTTCATCAATGCTACATGAACGTTGCGAATCTAATGATTCAACAAATCAATTTTTGGTGTGGTTGCCAGATGATACGTACAGACATACGGTATCATTTATTGAAGAAAATTGTACAGTTTCTTGCACTTGTGGAATGTATTCGGATGTTGGGATTCTGTGTTGTCATTGCCTTCGCGTGCTTAACATGCACTGTGTTCAGGTATTAAATAATGATTGTTTGATATGTATCTTAAGATAACTCAATTCGTATTCATATATAAAGTTATGTATATTGTAATATATATATATATATATATGTGTGT
The DNA here is from genome assembly GCA_030378225.1 of Knoxia roxburghii. Taxonomy (NCBI): domain Eukaryota; kingdom Viridiplantae; phylum Streptophyta; class Magnoliopsida; order Gentianales; family Rubiaceae; genus Knoxia; species Knoxia roxburghii. Next base: position 31,904,719 of record CM059420.1, on the reverse strand, counting down.
GTGTGTGTGTGTGTGTGTGTGTTTTATTGGGATTTTATGTATATCGTGTTATAATTGTATGTATGTATATGTTTTGTGAGGAATAACATTTTGTATCTAATGTGGATATATACTATCACATGTTCTAAACGTGGTAGAAATTAATAAAATTTGTGTTTTGTTTTATATAGGTTATTCCAGAAAAATACATTATGCACAGATGGACTAAAAATGCTATATTGGATAGTGTTTGCGCTATTGATATTAATATGGGGCCGAGTAGCATAGAGAATTATTCTATAAGTGCTTGGAGAATGCAAATCATCATGTCGTTCATAGATTTAATTAATGTCAGTGAACTAAATTCTAATGCTCACCAAATTTTGAGCGAGAATATGATGTCACTAAGGTCAACAATTGCTGCTAAAGTTGGGATTTCAAGTCTTAGGGAACTAGAACATCATATATATCCTGATGTATGTAAAGTTGGTGATCCGTTGGGTCGTATGGCTAAAGGTGGGAAGAATGTTCGACCTAAAAGTATTATTGAGAAAATGTATAATCAAGCAAAGAATAAGAAAAGATTGGCTGATCAAGTTGCATTGAGAAGTAAGGAAAGTTTTTAAAAAATAATGGGAGACAAAAGTTGAAGAGTAGTGTAATAGGTTTCATTTGTTACTATCTTACTTTTGATATTGTATTGTAATTGGTTTTGTTTTGGTTACTATCTTACTTTTATACATTATTTAATATTATTATGTATAATAATTGATTGGTGGAAATATTGTTTTATAACTTTTGAATTATGGTTTTGATGTTTTATAATAATTATATAATATTTTTTTAACATTTTATTCTAACTTTGTTATATTTTATTTGTATTTTTTTGTTTACAAATATTCATAATATACATTATATATATATTCATAATATACATGTAATTATTATCAAATATACATGCAAATATGATGGAATATATGTGAAATATTACATAGTTTACATATATTGTTTTCATAATAAGCATGAAAATAATATATAATATACATGAATTTTGGTTAAGATATTCATAAAATATGACATAATATATAGGCTTTATATTCATAATATACGTATAAAAATTACATATATTTTGTAAAGCTGAAGGGAAAAAATACTATGTACAAACCAGAAGGGAAAATGCATGAAAATGATTTATGGTTGTAATTTTACTTCACACATTATCCTTTATGGTAGAAATAAAGGGGTTAAATATATATATATATATATATATATTAGAGACAATAAATATGTTTTCGTGATTATTTAGGTAGGAGCTCACGAGTGAAGACACATGATTTTTTCAAAATTGGATTACTTATATATTGTTATTCCATTTAACTTTTTACCCTGAAAATATATATAAACTGAACAGTGGACATTATTCGTATTCTGTGGCAGACACAAAATATGGAATTTACTTACAGTCATTTTGCATATGTATATTATTTAATATTATTATGTATATTAATTTATTGTTCAATGTATATTATTTATATTTAGTGTTTTGTTATAATATGTACATGTATGAAGAGTATTATATGCATACATATTTAGTGTGATATACAAGGATTAATTTCATGATATACATGAATTTTTATACAAATATATATATATATATCTATGCGGACAAAAATGTAATTTGCTTAAATAAAATATTTAAAATGTATAAATAAATATAAGAGTTTAACATCTGTAGATAATAGATGTGGCTGATTTTACATAATCTCTCTTCGTATTGATGTCAGACATAATAATATCATGCAACAAATTATCTTTGGATTTGACCAGAATATTGTCCTAATCATGTCCTTTTTGTCCTTTGTATGTCTGCATATGCCGCATGCAGAACACTCCACAATATGTTGCATTGTCTATGTTTTCCCAGGAAAGCATCAACAATCTGATTTTGTATTTCATCACCTGTCCAAATATAGTAGATGCATTTGTTGATGTGATGAATGTGGAAAACACAACTTTCTATTGATTGGAAAAATATAAATCAATACATTTTTTCAATATTGTAAGTTGAAATAATAGTTGATGTTACTTACAATTTGTTCAGGGATCCCCTCATATTTCTTTTCAGGATTGGATTTGTATTGTCCTATTCTTTTTGGTCTATTGTCCAATATATCCATGGTTTTATCCAAATCATTGATACATACCACATAGAAATGATTAGATTGTGCAACGGGGAAAAAAAATACTTGTTAAGAAATATATTTTTATTTATTAGTTTTTGTACGAATGAATTATTTGTGAACTTTAAAGTATTTTTTCAATAAGAATAACAAAGAATACTTACCAAATTAGCAGAAAAGGGTTGCTTATCAAGACTAGCGTATTGAAGTTCCACTGTTATTTTCTTCATGTATGTTGCTTTTATATTTCCCTGAAAGTTGAAATTCATAATTGATCTAGTTAAATATATAAGATAAATTATATTGATTGAAATTGGTACATTAGACATTCTATGATACCTCTTCATTGGTTGTGAAGAATATTCTTGATATATTTGCATCTTTCTGGGTCTTCTCATTCGAATTCAAATGAAATACAAAAACATCAATTATAGAAGCCCATATCCAATTTCCTGGTTTCATTGAAAGGAATGAAGCCCTACTGATCGTGATATATTTGCAGTAGTGAAACAGCCTATCACTGCAAAATGATGTTAGGATGTATATAAATATAAGTATTTATGCATATCAAATTAAGAAAGTATGTATATAATATACAACACATACTTTTTACTTATCTTGTTGGTACGATCTGGATCCATGAAAACAAAATCAGTCACCAATTTTACACTTCTCAAAACGATAATGTCTTTATGTTGACCGCTTGTCCAAAACGTGGATCTCAATGCTAATGGCAACACTTTCTTTCTGGGCTCAAGAATTTTTTCAGCAGATGAATTTTCTAAACTGTTCACACAATAAGAAAATCATAAGTTGTAGAACATATTATAAGAGCATTTTAACATGAACATTGAACATTAAGTTATAATACTCACCGAGTTATGATATCATGATTACTCTTTTCAACATTGCTTTTTTTTCCTAGATTTGATCAAAATCTATTTTGAGATCATAACTTGGTTGAGAGCCTATGGGTGTTGTTGGGAAAGTGGACTCCTTTAGTATTTTTGCATGCATGAGATGCTTTGTGATGAGCTTATCTATCTCTGTCAGGAATTCTGCACTACTGAATAAATCATCATTTTGACTGAGATTGATGTTCGTTATTGGGGATTCATTCTCTGAATTGTCACCACGTGAGTGGAAAATGCCTCGAACCTCTGAATTGACTCGAGCAAACATTTCGTCACAATTAATATTGTTGGTTTTGTATTTAACCTGGAGCTCAGCATATGATATGCACGTTTGGCCTATAAGTGCAAATGTCGTCCTTCTGGCATTGTCCTATTCCTGAATTGAACAATTATAGAGCATATGTGTAAATAATATGTGGTACATGTATAAGATATTGAATAAGGTATTTGTATATAAATATCAATTACCTCTTTGATGTTTTGCTCACCCAAATTTTGTTTTGAATTTTGCACATCTTCTACATTGTTGGACGAGGGATGACTCTTCCTTGTCCAAAACCTCCTGCTCGTAACTCTTGTACTTCTCTATCATTCATACTTTGGAAATCCCAATTGGTGATGGTAGGGATTGATCTTCCAACAAAGTTTCCAGTCAAAAATTGGACCATATCCAAATTGAACATCTGGGTTGAAAACAATATCAGTATTTGCATGGATATTTCCACGTAAATACATGTATATAATTATTAGCTTGTATGAATTTCACCAAAATAAAAACATTTATGTATTATATAATGAAGGGTTTGAATAATGACAATATTATATAATATTTATTTTTGAAAAGTATGAAATACTTACCACTAAGAATGTGATGGGTCCACAGAAATGTTGTCTTTTGTTATCCCACCATTCGTTGCATGTAACAGCAAGTTTATCATATACATATTGACACCAGTCATAATTTCTGATCTCTTTTGTGTCAATAAGTGACTTCATAAGGTTGAACACTATCTGTTGGCTTTGCTTTCCATACAGGAAACTTGATACCATGTATATAACAATATCTCGCTTGAAATCTTCTCCAACTTCCGTATGTGCCATGAGTATTTCTGTGATTTTTGGCCATCTTTCTTCTTCATTTCTTTTTTTCCCATATCTTTTTTTCAAACTATCCAACTGCTTAGAATATTTAGGATTGCCAATTCTAGTACCTAATGAATGAGAATTATATAAGAAATAATTTAAAATAGCACAACCTGTATGTTCATTATGAATATCAAATCATTCATCTAAAAATTTAGAATGTATATTTCATATAAACATATGCACATCTATTATATGTCATATGTATTATTGATCACATTTCATACCTGTATCCTCTTCGATTTTTTTGGTCATGCTGGAATCCCAAGAACGAGTTGGATGTCCTTAGCATCCACTGGTAATTTTTCGTGCTCGAGTTCAATTGTAGTATTATTGGGATTGAATTGTTCCACCAAATATTTGGCCAACTTCATGGGCAACTTTTTAAAGTTGATCGAGCCGAGTGACCCAAAACCAATTTCATCAATTACCTAAATTTTTCATTCGTTGAGAGCATTTTTGGCTTCATCTCCGTCTTGTCTGCAAAGTTTTTCCAAAAGATGAAACAAGCCATATGGAGATGTTCTAATTTGGAATTCAACCTGTTGTCTCTTTGGCTTGTTTTCTTATTTTTCCCTATTATTATTGTTTTTGCTATTAGTTGGGCCTTTCAAATCATTGCCTGGGGCTTTCAAATCTTTGCCTTCATAAATATCCCTGGTATACAAAGGCACAATGTTAACGAATTGATTAATTATTTCATTATAAAAAAATTTATCAATATAGTTAAGTTCTTAAATTAAATAACAGGACTCACTGGGACTGGGGATTAGGCATATGTTTTTTTTCTTCCTTTCATCTCCAGTTGTCAATTTTCTTTTAATTGATTGGATTGGAGGGGTACTATTGACCATGCCAATAATTTTAAAATATTAAAAACACAAAATATACATCATAATATTTAGATATACAGGGTTTGATTAATAATATACCTTTCAAAATCTGATGATGATGATTGCGGTTGACTCATTCCTACTATTGTTGTTCTAGACCTGTACAAATAAAATATATATAGTCACTATAACAAAATTTCTACATGTATATTATGTAATATTGTCATGTATATTATGAAAAAATAATATGTATATTATATATATTTCACCATCTAATATGTGTATTTCGTACTCATGTGTATATTTTCTTATTCAAGTGTATTTTTCAAAAATTTCATTATTTTCAGTTTATTAAATCTTTAAAATAATATAAAATACTTCAAAATGTGCATGCATATATTTGTGTACATTCATGTATATTTACTTACGATTTCATGTATTTCCCGTTTACTACAACTATAAAGCAACAATATATATTTTTAAAAATATACAAGCATATATTATTATGTACTCATGTATATTTTTCTGAAATCTCATGTATTTCTAATTTATTAAATTCATAAATCAACCAAAAAATATATATGTATATTTCTCTAAAATTTTATGTATTTCTTGTTTATTGAATATATAGTCATCATCATATACCCTCAAAATATAGATGTATATATTATTATGTATTCATTTACATTTCCCTAAAATTTTATTTATTTCATGTCTACTAAATCTACAAATCAACATTATATGCCCTCATAATATACATGCATATATTATAAAGTAATCATGTATATTTATCTAAATTTTCATGTATTTTCTTTTGTAACTTTACAGCAAATATGAAAAATACATTCATATGCATAAAAAATACCATAATTATCAGAAAGACATAAAAATACAAATAATATATGCGTTTACAAAATGCAAAGATTACCTTTCTAAATTCACAGCATTCCCTCTTGCATTTGATTTACTAGTTTCAGTTCTAGTGTTCCCTTCCATTATTTTTTTATATTTCTTGCATGTATATAATTTATGATGTTATTATTTAAAAGATAAAAATCTATAAAATAGTTTATGATATATTCTTACTTTACCTGCACCGGAGCAGAGAATGACGATTTTTTGCTGGACATTAGAATTGATTTTATTTTGTTAATATAAATTAAACTAATAAGAAAACAAGATCAAACCAAATAATTTATACAAAGTCCATGTAAACGGCATTACTAATTTAAACGACATTAAATTATCACTTCCAATATTAATATCAATTACATTGGCATTAAACTAATTTTTAAACGGCAACTTAAAAATCAAATCAAACTACATTGGCATCACTAATTTAAACGGCAGAAGCATTATGGTATTGATGAATATCAGCGTTTCTTTGCTTCATTGATATCAGACCCAACTAATAGCAAAAACAAAGCTACGTGAAAAAATTTCGTGTTTGCCAAAATTCATGTGCAAAAACAGATTTATTCATACTTTTAGTAGCAACTATCACTTCTTCTTTTCTGTATTTGTTACTAATAAGAAAAAAAAACCAAACAATTTAATAAAGTTCATGCATGAAAATAGAATATTCATACCTTTGACCCTCTCTCTCTCTCGTTGAAGAACAATTTATTATAGGTTGTTATTGATGTTGTTTTGGTGTTGAACGGCGGTTGAATTGGATTGACGGGATTGAGAGCGGTTGAAATCGATTGAACAAGTAAGAGAAAAATTTGATAGAGAAATTAGAAACTTATCAGAATTAGAATTTATTAATAAATTACAATTTTAATCCTGCTTTATTTACTTGTTTGGTCCTTGGTGCACATACACCTGGTCCTATAGTATAAGAACTGCAACTCAAATATTTAGGGGTAATTTAGTCTTTGCAGCAACTATTTTTTTCCTCTATTTTTTAATGTTTAAGTTACTAATTCAGGGAGGGCTATTTCGTCTTTTCAATTTCCTCCGCCTATTAACTTCGGAACCAGGTGGCATAGGGAGTTTTTTGTCATTTTCAAAATCTAGGGGGTTTCTGTATTTTGACCAAATTTAGGGGGTAAAATGTAATTCACCCAAACAAAAAAAACAGAAAAGAGAGAAAAAAGGAAAAATAAATAAATATAAAAATAAAAGAACGGAAAGTTTAAAAAACCGAAGCCAAACGCTGCCTTAGTTTTTGCCCAATCTTCATTGGGATATTCAACGTATTCTCAATCACCATTGATCTTCTGTCTCCTTACTTATATATGTACTAAACAAAAAAACGATGGGCAAATCTTCGTCTTTCTTTCTGGCATTTTTACATTCAGATAGGAAACACAATCATTGGCAATCTTATGAGATCAACCCAATTTGTTTCCTGGTACAGTGGTGACCACAAATCTGGTTTTCCGACTAACCCATATGGAAAAAGAGCCTCTTCTCCCCATCATTCACACCAGAAGACTCCTACCTTCACCTCCACCGTCACTATCTCCACTTTCACTCTGCCCTTTGCCAGAAGATGATGAAATCACAATCCCACCTCCTCATGCGATCACACCTTCGGAATTTAAAGACCGAATTATCTTTGGAGTCTCGCCTTCATCTTCCTCTTCCAACCCTATAAGGGAATCTTGTCCTTCTGCTCTTCTTGATGCATTAAATTTAACCGTTTGTAATTCTCCTAGACAAATTTCTAGTCCGTGTTTTGCTTCTGACAACCAGCAATCCAATGTTTTTTCGGAAAAATGCAGTCTTGAACCACAAAATCAGCAGCAGTCATGGTTGACTGACCCCAATATTCCATGGACAAAGGGGAATCTTCATAGGTCTAAGACCGCCCCTGCTATGGCTGTTATCAATGACTTTGATCATGCATCATGTTCTAAGCCACCTGTATCAGGTTCTCAATCAATTATAAGACAAGCTGTGCTTTTATTGATTATGTATCTGGCGCTTGGTGTAATTATATATTCTTTGAATAGGCATCATTTTAAGGCCAATGAAACGCACCCTGTTGTTGATGCTTTGTATTTTTGCATAGTCACTATGTGTACAATTGGGTATGGTGATATCACCCCTGATAGTCCTGCCACTAAATTGTTCTCTATTTTGTTTGTACTTGTGGGATTCGGATTCATTGATATTTTGCTCAGTGGCATGGTTAGCTATGTTCTTGATTTGCAAGAGAATTATCTCTTGAGAACACTTAAGAATGGAGGTGCTCATGATCCTGGGCGGTTTCTGATTGATGTGAAGAAGGGGAGGATGAGAATTAGAATGAAGGTGGGTTTGGCCTTGTTTGTTGTGATTATTTGTATTGGAGTTGGAGTTGCTGTTATGCACTATGTTGAGAAGCTTGGATGGTTAGATTCTTTCTATTTGTCTGTTATGTCGGTCACAACGGTTGGATATGGTGATCGTGCTTTTGAGTCAATGCCTGGTCGAATTTTTGCATCTGTTTGGCTGCTTGTGTCAACACTTGCTGTGGCTCGAGCCTTTCTTTACTTGGCTGAGGCAAGAGTGGATAAGCGGCATAGGATGATGGCAAAATGGGTTCTGGGACAGGATATGACTGTTGCACAATTTCTTGCTGCCGACATTGATAACAATGGCTTCGTGACGTGAGTTTGCATACTTTCTCTTCTTTTTTTCATTAACAATACTTATCTTACTGAATTGAGTGACATTGTAGAAGCTTTATACGTGTATGCATTAGCAGATCATGAGGTTGACTTGGTTCAAATTCCTTATGGCATGAATTAGGTTCCTGCACTATGGTGGTCAGTATTTTTCCAGCCCAAAAATTAATCTTTAAAAAAAAAAAAAAGTTTTAAGTGTGCTACACCATCCGACATGAAAGCGATAATTATTTTCATGATCTCTCGATGTTTTACTGCAGGAATCTTAATTTCGAACTGATCTGAGTATCCTCATTTCTTGATTACAAACCGTTGGTCTTTAAGTCCTCTCAAATTTTTCTTTAAAATAAATGATTGGTTTCAAGATTGCTACTTCAAAGGGTGTACCAGATGAATGTTCAGTTTTGAAATAAAACTGAAGCTTATTTATTTGGAATGTTTAGGGAGGGTAATAATTGAAGGATACAAATGAATGTTACTTAAAACTGTAGAGATGGAAATTAGATGAACAGAAAACATAACATATGAATTAGATTGTGACTTTAGTGGAGCAGAGCATTGATAGAAATGAAAGAAAGAAAAATGAGTACTAGACTGATATTGGATCGAAATCATTTCCTATTTGGTGTTTGTATATTGTGCACATTGGTGGTTTCTGACCTTATAATGCATTAAATTGGATTTGTTTCGAGTATATTCTTTCCCAATTAGGCTCCTATGTTTACATTTTTTTCAGAAAAAAGTTTTCACTACAACATGCAACATATCCAAACAGTTATCAACTTACATAAGAACATCAATTCCAATTCCCTCCAAAATCCCCTTCACTTTATTTTAGAAAAATTTTCCTCCGATAAATTTTTTCTCTTATCCCCATAAAAACTTTCTCTGCAAAAAATATACATTCCCAATAGAAAATACCCTTGTGTCAAAAGAAAATACCCTAAAAACAAATGCAAACAAACACAGCCTTAAATGATTTGATCCTGAACTGTTTGCAAGCAAATACAGCATCCCCGTAATTGACTTTGATGTTGAGCTGAATAAAAAGGAAAGAAAATGTTACACCATATCTTTTTAGCCATACCCAAGTGAATGAATTTGCTTAAAAAACTTATGCCCTTTTAGGTAAGTAGAAAAGTTTATAAGTTTTCTCACATGAACTTTGGGGAATAACTGGCATAGAAACAATGTCCATTGGAGTTGGGGATTTGATGCCTTGGGTATTCATCGCCCTGAGATATTTTGTGGGATTAGTAATCACATTTGAACTTGTGTTTGATTGCACATGATTATTGATACAATTTATTCTTCGGTAAAATTTCTTTCAAGTGAAGCTTTTATTTGGGTATTAATGCTTAAATTGGCCTTCAGGTTGAGATATTGTATGAAAATTTTGAAAATCATTTTACTCTTCGCATGTAATGAGTTAGCATCCCGACACTCAGTTTAATTTGAAGTAGTTTGAGGAAATAACACTGTTGATGTTTTTCTGCAATAAGTCAATTTCATAGTGATCTTAAGTTGTATATGATTCAAAACAGAAAAATTTAGAACTTCATCACAGAGAAAGCTGTCGTTTCATTCTTTCAATATTTGATAAATTGATTTCTCTTAGGGTTGGGAGATGTTTTCCGTGTATTTCTTTTTATTGTTTTTCAATTGCTTGATTTTTTTTCTTTCACTTGAGTGAGACAGCTCTTTACTTTTTCTTAAATCCATACAAACGGACATCAATAATAACGACTGAGCCTTTATCTCACCATTTGGGGTCAACAACACGGATCGTATCTCTCCATTGTGTTCTATTAAAACATTAATTTTCATAGCATTTATTTTAAATAGTTTTTCTTAGTCTTTCAGTCTTCCCATTCCCCTTTTAGTTTCAGCTAATAATTCTCTATTTCCTACTCTTCGAAGTGGTTGCATCTAAGAGTCTGTGTTCAAACCACCTCAAGTGTGTAACTCATTTTCTTATTTTTTGGGACTACTATACGTCATTTCTAATGCACTCATTCATTATTCTATCTAATCTTGTGTATTATCTCAACATCCAAATTTCTACTATCGTTTTATGTTCATGTTGATAGTTATCCTTGCCTAACACTCTGATCCATAAACAAACAGGCCTCTTATAGTTGTTAGATTGCAATTTTTTCTTTTAATTTCGATGGTGATTTATGCCCTCTAATACTTTAATTAGATGGGTCAAATGGGAACTCCTTATAGAAGAAATATAAGAGAATTAGTTGAGCATCAGAAAGTTTAACAAAGCATGGAGAAACGTTCCAAAATGATCAAGAAAAGAAGTAAAAATATATCTTGGGGTCCATGAGAACATCTAGAAAGCTTAAGTGTAGAATGATGGTTAGAGCAAAGATACTTTGGCATAAAACAGCAATCTGACTGCACCTAGTTTCGCTATTGTTAATTTGTGTATTTTATAGAAAATCTGGTGTTTTACCTACCGTCGTGCTTTTACATGTGGTTTGAATCCATTGCATGTAGCTGCTTTCTGTTCAAATAGAAAAAAAACTAGTTATGCACTTCATATGCAATAGAATTTGATGACATGTTGAATGAAATGCAGTTCTTGTTAAAATTTCGCGAGTCGAATTCTTCTATGAATTGATGATTGGATGAACAATATGCAATAGTAGTTGATGTGTCAGCTGCCTCTCTTTTTGTGATCTTAATTTAGTTTAAAAGCATTGATTTTTTGAGTTACCTCTTGCTTATATAAGTTCTGGACAATACGGTTAATTCCGAGTAGTCTAGTCATTCAATTTTGTGGCCGTTGTATCTTGTTTCCTTTTAAAATAGTGTCTAAACTTAATTTGAGTAAGACCGTGCTTATAAACTTGGAGGGTGGGGACTACAATTTGCATTAGTCCTATACATTTGGTTTTTGTTTTGGTTTTGTCATGTTTTTGTTTCAGTTTTTCAGTGGCTATGTATTCTTTACTATTATGCATACTCTTGTTGGAGTTATCTTGTTACTCTCTCTGTCCCCAAAAAAAGGTATTGTTTATTGAACGAAAACAGAAGAACAAATAAACCACTTGTTAAGGTTTCATCTTGCTGTTAATAGCCTAGATCATAATGATGAATGGCCATTACCCTAGTTTTTGGTGTGCTTCATCCGGAGTTTAGATAATCTAATGCATGATACAGCTTCTACAGTATACTATTTGGAAGAGATTAAAGAAGATGACTGCCGTGAAAATGAGTTTTAAGACCTTCTAGAAAAGACCAGTCATCTAGATTTTTCAACACAAGGTCTCGTTCCTTCAAAATAAATGCAGGGAGGGATGAGACTTTTTATCATTGTGTTTATTACATTAGAAAGTCCTTTTATTAACTCCTCCACATTTACTATCTTTGTGGAATATATACGTGGCTGTGGTGATTGAGGAAGACAAAAGATGAGTATTAGATGGCATACAGAGCTCTCTTTATTATGATTCTAAGAAATTGACTTTTGTTGCAACAGCAATGTTGTAGAATTGCCTCTCCTGTGAATATTTTGATCCATGTGCTGAAGCAAGTCTTACCTAAAAATAGTATACTGGAGATCAGACTTCTGCAGAAACAAAGCAATGCTACTTCTAAACAGACAGTTTAGAATGAAAGGGTTGGAGCTGTATTTGTTTCAAGGAGGTATATTCATATTCTAAGTTGATCTCATTGGATGTGGGTGCGTGACAATGTTCACGTGATCTAGCTTGAATTCCTCAACAAATTTAGAAAAGGGTTGCAGTGGGGTGTCATGGCCTCTTCTAACTGCCTACCAGGAAAGAAAAGAGAAAGGCCTTTTCTCTTTTCTTCTTTTTAAGATAGGCTAAAAGATATAAAAACAGGATGTTATGTATAAAGAGTTCCAGCTTTTCTGTTACCTCATATCTTTTTCTCTTTCCATACCTTAATCAAGAACTTAAGTTTGATAATTGCATCTGTGATTGTCCAGCAGTTAGAAAACTTGGCTGAAGGATTTTTAGTGACCAATTGATCTGTCACTACATGTAAAACTTGAACTGAGTTAGCTATTCTTCTATCCATTCTGGATGTTCAAATCATTCTTAATTAAGTTGGATATTCTCAAGATAAGCTTAGCTAGCAAGTACCCTGAACATAATGGAATTTATTTGTAACTTTTCAACTTTGAAAGAAAAGTATAGTCTTCTACTCATACTGCCCATGTAACTATTGAAGGAATTAATATTCTGTCTCATAATTGAGTGAATATGATTGTTGTTGAGACATGTTGAATATTCCAAAATATAAGTGTTGTGTAGATTTAAATCTGAAGATGGTAAAGTCTGAATATTCTATCTATAGTTTGAAGTCCATCAGAGCTTGTACCTGTGGTTGTTTTCAATATATTAGTAAAAAGAAAACATGTGAACCTTGCACATACTGTACCAATTATGGCTAGGTTCCTCTATTTCAGTTTGAGCTTTGTGTTGGCATTGAAATGGTTATATTTGTTCATCATTGTTTCCCTTGCACTTTGCAGGAAATCAGAGTATGTCATATACAAGCTTAAGGCTATGGGGAAAGTTTCAGAAGTAGATGTACTCCAGATCTGCAAGCAATTCGAACGGCTAGACAGCGGGAACTGTGGGAAAATCACTCTTGCAGATCTTATGCAAAACCATCACTAATTTGTCATGATGCAGCACAGATGATTCTTGCAAATCCATGCCTACAATGTGGATTGGGAATTGTATTTCCTTATTACATCAGCCCGCCAACGATTTCGGGAGCTGAAAATGATTCAAGAAAATTGCATTCTAGCTCGATGTTGTGTGGCTTCTTGATCATCTTGCTTCGTCCTGTCTTGCCAGAGGTTACATTGTAAATATCCATAGCCTACGATATACATGTTTTTTCTATCAGTCATCTGAGACTGAGCCCCATCTCTTATTGTCAATTAGGATGTAGAACTGAACTGTTCTGTAGATCCAAATGGTCCAGAAATGCAAACATTGTACAGAACAAGTGGGAAATGCCAAGCTATTACGCTTTGAATTCCTAATCTTGCAGCCAAAAGAAAATTTTGAAAAAACAAAACAAAAATTAACAAATTAAAATACTGTGATTTAAATTTAAATTATATTTTTAAATAATTAATATTAATTATTTAATGTCCTCAAAACAAAATTTAATTATTTAACAAAAATAATTTTATAAAATTAAGTATAATAATAATAAAGAAGGAAATATAATTTATATCACAAAATTATATTAGTTAATTTTTTTAAAAAAATTGAATAAATAAATAAAAAGAAAATGAAAGAAATGGAAATAAATAAGTTGAAAAGAAAAGGAAAAAAGAAAATTGAGGGCTGAAAAAAAATCAAGCAACCTCACTTTTATAGTACAATTATAGTAGTACGATGTTGTTGTAGCCGTCCTAATTTTCAACCTTCCACCAGTCGTATCTGGCGTGATTAGCAACACGCGCTCTTTCGTTTCCCATCAAAATTCAATATCGCATTTTACATTCCGAAACAAACAAGGCGCAATCTTTCACGTCGCTTCAACTTCCGCAACTCTTCCAGAGAAGCACAATCTTCAAAAAAAAAAAAAAAAGTAGCAGCGATTCAACGGAAAACCAAAGATTATATCAAAGAAACCTCGCAACTCCGGCAACGGAATCAAAACCACCACATTATCCTTATTATCGACTGTAAAAAGTTACAACTATTCACAAAATACGGACAGTCTCAGAAAGCAAAGGTTTCTAACTCACATTTTAGAACGATTGAAGAACTACTGCAAATACAAAAGGTACGATTCCATAATATAATCATCTTTTGTTGATTTCTTATTAGTATAATCAACTTCTATGCTCTATAATGTACTTTTATGCTGATATAATGTTCGTCGCACACTACAGTTTTAGTTTTAGGTTTAATCCAATGACGGCGATTTAATCCGTTCTCGATCTCTGTGATTATTGATAAAAAAAAGTATAATCTATTTAAATAGATGATTTGTGCTTGATATAAAAAATATGTTTGCACATATGTTTGTTTGGGACCTTTTTATCACATAAATATGTAAAACATAATACTAGTTGATACATACTCTTCTACATGTGATATAATGCATTCAAAACGTTTGAACAAATGTCCGACTGGTGCAAAAATACATGTTTGATTGTCTATTAGATATAAACTTACTGTTTTTTAATATAATGAATCGACATATTGATATAAACCCTATGTTTTTGCTCACTGTTGGTTAAAAAAATTATAGAATATGACTGATGTAAAGTTTGCATTTGGCTGATATAAACTTTATGTTTTACTGATATAAAGAATTGCGCATATTCAAATACGATATATATTTTGGTCTCTGTGTGTTGGAAGATATAAATTTTCATGTTATGCATGATATAAACTTCACCTTCCTTGGATATAAACCACATAGCATGATGATATAAACTTCACCTTCTTTGGATATAAACCACACTATATGATATGTATAATATAAACTTTTTCACTTTGTAGGTAAAAAATGGATTCAAGTAACAACGACAGCGACTTTATAGCAGATACAGGCGACAAAATACAAGATCTAATAGACAAGTTCCGAAAGAAGAGAAAAGCAAGCATAAAGACTCTACTCAACAGGACAATCCTGAGAAAGAAAATCCTGCACCAAACAATCCCAAAAAAATTCGTATCAAACTCCTAGCAAATAGAGTCCAAAAGAAACATTTTCATGGACCAGCAAAATCAACAAGGCAGCAAACGTCACCTGCTGCAAAGCCATCGCCTACTCCTAAACCAAAAGTATCCCCTACTGCAATACCAAAAGTATCACCTTCTGGAAAGCCATCGCCTGCTGCAAAACCAAAGGCATCCACTGCTTCTCCTTCACACTGTTCAAAAGTCGAAACCAAAGGCATCCCCTGCTGCTACTGCTCCTGCTCTAAAGCCAAAAATCTTCCCTTGCTTTTGCAGACAAAAAGAGAAAAACAGCACAAACTGTGAAAATCTAGAAAAAAAAGAGGAGAAATAGCAAACAGAAAAGAAACAAAAGAAAAATCAAGTTGATGAAGTGAAAGAGAATAATGAAAAACCTAGGAGATTTCTTAACTGAACATCTCCTAAATCCTTGAGTAATTTGGTTCAATCCCTGAAAAACCAACAAAGAAATGCTGTTAGGGAGGTTGGTTTGGGAAGCATGCTGCAACTCAACTACAATTCTCTCCCAAATGTCTTTGGAGAACATCTCTTAACATTGATGAACTATATCAATCTCACGTTACGCATTGATGACAGCAACATCCACATTGAGAAAGAAGATGTAAATCTTGTCCTCGGATTCCCTATTGGTACTGTTGCAATAGAGGAATACACCTTTAAAAAAGAAAGTATAGAGACCTATGAAAGAGCAATAAATGCCTTCGAACATAAACATGGCGGTAAAAGGCCAACTCTTCCTCAACTACGGGATTACATAGCCACCCATGACTACTATGACCTTGCGTTCATTCAAGATTTCATCATTTACATGGTATCCACATTCATCAACAGCTATGGCACTGAAATAATCAGGTATACGTGGCTGAAGCCCCTCCAAAACATTGAGAATATAAAAAAGTTCAATTGGTGTAGATACACCATAAAGTTGTTGGTGGATGGCCACAGGAAATACATCAGAAAAGATGACAAGAAGGTCCCACCTTTCTGTGGTCTATTAACATTCCGAATTGTAAGTATTCTGTTACAAATAGTTTAATTACTTATGCATGTCATATGTAAACTGTTTCTATATATGATATATGTTTTCAATGATATAAAGATATATTTAGTATAATATAAATACTTTATTTATTCTTCATACAAACACTTGTTTGTGAAAAAACATATAAACATGTATTTTACATGATACAAAACTATATCTTATTACATATAAATTGTTGTAGCTGTTGTATGTTGACCGGGTAGTATAGGCTGGCTGTGACGATGTTCAAAGGAACATTCCCATATTCACAAACTGGAGTGAAGAAATGCTTTTTGAAAGGTACCTCATGGAAATAGATATGAGTGGTTTTGCCAAAGGACATGTAAGACAAAGGCCAATTCTCAGGGGATCACATTTAAGCCCACCACCAAGTTCAAGTTCGTCTCACAAAAAGGATGAAAAACCAACTCCTTCTCCCAGTCCTCATTCCTCACCAAAAAGAGAGATAAGGTAGACTATTACACTTGACCCTGATACAAACTCTTACTGTAGTTGATATAAATTCTTTACAAAGTCATATAATCTATTATACTAGTAGATATAAAGCAAATATTTTTGACACAGGAAGAAGAGAATGACATTCAAATCACGAACAGAACAAAAAATGCATTGGCCTATGCAGTGATGGATTTCATGAGGTCTTGGTGCAATTCTGGTGGAATGAGAAATGAAAGTGCTGCAACAACATTCAAGTTAATTACAGCAACGCTTGGAAATCTTTTTGGCACATTCCAGCATATGACCTAAAAAAAAGCAAATGAAGCATCACCATCCACACCTTTGAGAGCTTTTGACACCGCCATCTCATGATTTCAAGTCCTTCAGTGAAGTTATCAAATTAGTGGAAAAATTGGAAGAAGAACGTAAAATAAAGACAACAGGGCTCACACCTCTATCATTTGACCTCAACATCTCACAAGATATTGAGGATTTCCAAAACAAGGAAAAGCAGAAGCAAGCAACCAAAGAAGGGAAAGAGAAAGAAGAATAAGAGAATAAGGAAGAAAACAAACAGAACAAGGAAGAAGAAGATGAAATAAAAAATGAAATTCAGCAAAATTTGGAAAAGAATCCAAACTTCTATGACATTTCAGATATAGATGATGATGAAACTGAACAAATCATGAACTCTGTAGTGTCATTGGAAACACGTCCAAAGAAGCTGAATATTGATGATTTGGAATCAGAATCAGCGAAAAAACTATCTGCATTGAGAAAGTAAGTATGACATTTTTAATTGTATAAGCATTATTACATAATTGATATTAAAAATACTAATACTGGTTTATATAATTTCATAATTTACAAGTTTATAAATGAAGAGCAAGATAACTCACTGCAGACAACCACGATCAAGAAAAACCAAACCCATAGAAACAACGAGCTTCCTGTGGCTTTACGGTCAGATTATTTTGTCAAATTTCCTCCTGGATCAAAATTGAAACTGACAGAAAGAGAAAAGCTTTTCACTGATTTCCTGTGGCTGAAAGACAATAAAGAAAAGGGAATCGATGAGGGATAATAAATTTATATAATTTTTATAGTTATGTAAACTCAAATTATACTTGATATAATATAATATTAGCAATGATAAGTAATTCTGTTTTGCATTGATACTATGTTTCAAGGTTCTTATTTTTTTTTAATTGATACTGCAGATTTCAGAACAATGGTGCCAAAAGAATCGGTGTCCATTAGTGTTATTGAATCTTGGGTGTACTATTTGAACAACAACCCAGAAAGGCGAAAAGATAACCCACAAAGATTCTACTTTCCATGCAAATTTACAGTAAGTTAAAACATATGGCTGATATATAATACAACTTCTATTTTTTATATAAACAAACATAATGCAAGATATAATCATTTCTCATACCTTATATATTTGAACATCTACTATAATGCAGAATCAGATGTCACTTAATATTCAAAAATTTTTGAGAGCATATATAAAAGCAGAAGAGAGCAAGCATGCAAGAGGGAAGAAAACAACCAAAAAGGCTCAACAAGTACAAGGATTACGAGAAGAACCACCATTGGAAGAATATGACGGCAAGATAGATCCTGAAATGCTAGAAATATGCAAGAACAATTTCAACGAAACTTTGAAATCCTGCAAAAGAGACATAAATACATTTACTGCCAAATTGGTAAGAAATTCAATATCAATATTTAATCCATTGACATTAACTAACAAATAATATTTTCCAAGCAGGTGTTTTTTCCAATTCTTGCAAGATTTCACTATTATGTGGTTTGTATAAATGCAACTAGAAAGGTGGTTACAGTTGAACAATAAGACCACTAAAGTCTATCATAGGATATGGTACAGACATATGCCAGAGCAAATTGTACGTACTATTATAAACTATTCATATTTTATATATAAACTCTACTTTATTATGATATAATGTAACCATACTTAATTTTTACCACCAAAGAGATTACTTTGCAGAGGTTTTCAAAGGAACACCAGCAGCAAACATTTTCAGAGATATCAAGTCTTGTGCCATAGAATTTCCAATGCTTGCATGGCAAGATGATACCAACAATACCAACAATACTGATTGTGGTATAATGACTATGAGACACATGGAAATGTACAAAGGCCAAACAATAGCTAGCTGGGATAGAGAACTAACATATGCAGCCCTCAACCATCACGATCTCAAAGAAGCAATGGATATATTGAGGATAAAGTATGCATATGCATTGATGACGAGTGATGCCAACAATCTGAAAGATAACCTCGAGACAATGATAGAAAATTATTATATCCGAATCTAGATGAATGTTTGTTACTTACTGAACAGTAGTACTGAATAGCTTTGACATATTTTAACGAACAGTAATGTAGTAGCTATTAGTGAATTGATTAGTTTAGTTATTTACTAATATTAGTAGAAGTAGTGAAATGAATGTTTCTAATGAATTCCAATTTTTTCGATTTCATTAAAACTTCTTCTTCTATTCTTTATAGTTATTGTTCATTTACATCACTAAAAAACATGTATTATATCAACTTTCAATACTTTTTATATACCTACAAACACAATATTATATCAATACCAAAAATATTATTATAAACTTCACTTTCCTTTATAGCTAAAAAATATTAGTTAAAATAACCAAAAAAAGTATTCTATCAAACTTGACTTTGCTTTACATAACCAAAACAGAAGTATTATGTCATCCCTGTAAACAACTAAAATAACGAAAAAAAGTATTATATCAAATTTCACTTTGCTTTACATAACCAAAAAAGTAGTATTATATCAACCCTCCTAAACAACTGGATTCATGAATTCCCATTAACATCACCATAACTCTTAGATAAAATTGACAAAACAGCTTTCCTTATCCGCACTGCAGCTACTATTGAATTCTTTTTCTTCCGATTCGCTTTCATACACCATTTCTCTACAATACTCTTTTCTCGAACGTTTCGAACACCTTTTGGCCTCCTGCTATTAGGATCTCTAACAACAACATCATTTCTTGATTCTTCAACCTCCCCCACATAAAAATAGCCAGCTTAAAAAATAATCGACTCTCTAGCCAAACCAAAATGCTTATGAATGATACCACGAGCAATAACATTAGATTGTGCACATCTAATCAAACCCAGAAATTTCCTACTCATTTCAGCCCTCCAAACAGAAGCACAATCTCTATTATCTGTTCTTCCTTGACCATTAACAATACAATACCGACTAACAGTAACACTCTTACTCCACTTCTTCAAAATATACTTGTCCGGAATTCTCTATCAAAAAATAAAAATTTATGAATAATAATATCAAGTTATATCAAACAGTAACATGTCATTCATTAATACATAACAAAAAAACATAAAAAACACACAAATACCTGGAAAAAAACAATAAGATTCAAAATCCTCAAAGGATGTGAACATAAGAAACCAACTTCAAAATATGCCCTGCAAGTGCACGTTACTGAACAATCATTCTCATTAAAAACTACAACATGTCGAAAAAGATCACATTTAGGCCTCCACAACTCATATGTATACACACCATTATCAGTACTCTTCAACTCATGTTCGTATTCCAAAATTTTCACAAAATACTCTTCAAAAATAAGAAACGCTTCAATTGTATAAACTTCATTAGCATGTTTCAACAACAAACTATTTGGAGCTGGAGTATCAACTTTCCCTCTACATCTAAAATCTTCACAAAATTCATTATTTCGTCATTCATTCACAACATCAACAAATTGTTGATAGAAATCACAAAGACTAGTTGTCTTTGACAACTTCCTTGATACCTAACGATTGGTAGTTTTGAAAGATTATCTGCCCGGGCTTAGCCAGAAACTCACTTTCGTGCTACGCATTCCAAAATTAGAATATCTGGCCAGGCCTAGACGTTAGCACAATCGCTATTCCAATCCTTGCTTGAAATAACATTGCGCAGGATCTTGGTTTGTACTTATTCGATTTATCATGCAATAAATAAATTCTTAATTAAAAGTGAAAATATAAGAATTACCAATTGAAGCGTTTACTCAGGTGATTATCTTGTATGCCTCAAGACTTTGTTCGTATGTTGTGTGGGCAACAATCCAACGAACAATTGATCAGCTAATCACCACAATCCACATGCCAAAAAATTCCAGCACCACCGCACCTGGCATGTAAGATTCACGCGCCGCCTAGGACCTGAGAGATAACTCACGCGCCGCCGGAATTGAACATAAATCGGCCGCCCAAAATAGAAAGAAAATTTGGCAGCCTTTGAGATTCAAAAACCCAATTTTAGAGAGAAAAATGTTCTCTCTCTAGGATTTTCTCTCTCTAATCCCTTGTCTATATGTAGAGTTACAAGAGAGACCCCAAGTTGGTTTAGGATTGGCCTTCCTAATGGGTTTAGGTAATTAATTAGTTTCCAAATCCAATTAGGTAACCAATCTAATAGGATAAACCAAATCAAATTAGGTTTCCTAATCTCTAGGATTTCCTAATTCTAATTGAAACTTAAGACTTAATTAATTAATTCCACTTTGTTAATTACTTAATTAATCCTTAGAAATAATTATTCAATTAATTAATTCTACATATTCAATTCCATTACAAAATTAATCGTACCACTAACGGATTAATTTTGGCACTACCATCCAACACCAGAACCGCTTCCGGAACAACTTAATTAATTTATTCTTAATCTTCCCACATCAAAGATATATTGCTTGTAAATTTATTAATTTACTAATAAATTAATTAATTAACTTCTTTAGTTCTGAGACTAGTACCACTCGACCTTTTAACTATACCGGACATAAGTCCACCAGATGAGTTTAGTCTAATAAATATAACGAGCTCATCTTGGGAGCACCATCACCCCGGACGCACCGGTACATGGTTTCCTTTCGACAAGCAGCAGCACACCAAGTAACTAAACACGCGCACCCAACCCACCGAGACTATTGGCCACAATTGGCCTCACCCATTTGCAAATCAAAGTACACTATGTCTAATCCTCATTCCCGCTCAAGTCTAGGGATTAAGAGATAGAATAATAAGAACGATTTGTATATTAAATTAGTACGAGACAAATCAATGTAAATGGTCAAGTTCAATAAGCCTCGGGCATATCTATATGATTCAATTAGTTTAGACAAACCAATTATCCGAATAACATAATAATCTGAACCTACAGTTTGTTCAAAACTGTATCGGTTACGAACCTCATTTATATATTATGTCTTTTAACCAATGATGAGATCTACTGTGTCACACAAGACACCTCATCATCTAACTACATAATATAAATGGACAAAATGTACAACAAAATATAACCAAAAGATTAATCGATATATTAACTGAGAAAATGTATAATACAAGCATAGCTTATGTATTCAACTCCAACAATCTCCCACTAATACTTAAGTTGTGCTTTAAGTATACAACTACATTCAACTCCTATACACTCTGCTACTATATATCTAGAAAAAACTATCATGGCTCTCCTAAGTATCTGCTCCTCATGCCCTCCACGTGAGCCTCAAAGACTTTTGAAGTCAATGTCTTCATGAACAGATCTGTAAGGTTATCCTCTGATGCTATCTTAGCCACGACCACGTCTTCCCTCTTTGCGATGTCTCGTATTAGATGGTACTTGCGCTGTATATGTTTACTCACCTTGTGGGCTCGTGGTTCCTTCGAATTTGCTATTGCACCATTGTTATCACAATACACTGTGATAGACTTCTGCAAACCGGAAATCACATCTAAGTCCACTAGGAAGTTCTTGAGCCATACTGCTTCTTTCGCTGCCTCTGATGGGGCAATGTATTTAGCCTCCATGGTAGAGTCTGCCACGCATTTCTGTTTGATACTCCGCCAAACTATGGCTCTACCTCCTAGAGTAAACACATACCTTGAGGTAGACTTGCTCTTGTCCCTGGCGCCTTGGAACCAGCTCAGGCGCCTGATAGACCAACACTTGGTCTCTTATTCTGCTCAAATACTTGAGAATGCATTTTACTGCCCACCAATGAGCTTTCCCGGGTTACTCTGATATCTGCTTACAATGCCAACGGCATAACAGATATCAGGCCTCGTACACAACATGGCATACATGAGACTTCCTACTGCCGAAACATAAGAAAATGTCTTCATGGCCTCTATCTCCTCAACAGTCTTGGGAGACTGTTTCTTAGACAGATGCACTCCGTGTCTAAAAGGTAGAAACCTTTCTTGGAGTTTTGCATGTTAAAACGGGTCAGAATTGTATCTATGTATGAAGCTTGGGAGAGCGTTAACGAACGCTTCCTACGATCTCGAATTATCTTGATCCCAAGGATATGTCCCGTTTCCCCTAAGTCCTTCATATCAAACTACATGGACAACCAAGCCTTTAGGTCTGATAACACTTTATTGTTGTTGCCAATTAATAGATTGTCATCTACGTGAAGCACAAGAAACACCACTGAGTTTCCATCACGTCTACGGTGCACACATTGCTCATCCGGACACAGAGTAAATCCATAGGACTAGATTACCTCATCAGACCAGATGTTCCAAGATTTGGATGTCTGCTTAAGTCCATAAATGAACATCTTAAGCCTGCAAACCTTATGCTCTTGACTTTTTTCAACGAATCCCTCTGGTTGCTGCATGGAGATGGTTTCCTCAAGACTTCCATTTAGGAAAGCTTTCTTGACATCCATTGCCATATCTCATAATCTAAATAAGCAGCTATGGCCAAGAGAATTTTGATCAACTTAAGCATGGCTACCGGAGAGAAGGTTTTCTCATAATCGATTCTGTCTTTCTGAGTATACCCCTTCGCCACCAGCCAAGCTTTAAAGGTTTTCACTTGAATCCAATGGGCTTAAACCCAGCAGGCAGGTCCACGAGCTCCCAGACTTGATTGTGGTCCATTGACCCTAACTCGGATATCATTGTCTTACGCCAAGATTTTGCATCTTTATCTCGGAGGGCCTCATTGTAGTTAATCGGGTGAGGTTCCGGCGCGCCTGGGACTAGATCTGATGCCTCTCCCACGCCAATGAACCTGTCGGGCTGTCTTACAACCCTCCCACTACGATGAGGCACCACCTGCGTAGGCGCATCATCTATGATATATTGTGTAGTGTGTGGTGCATCTACTTGTGTTGGTGCATCAGGATTGTTAGTTTGCCTCCTAAGCTCTTCTAGTACTATCTTACTCTTGGGCTTGTAATCTAGGATATAGTCTTCATCCAAAAATCTAGTGTTGGTACTAACCACCACCTTCTGATCTTTAGGACTATAAAACAGACCACCTTTTGTTCCCCTAGGATATCCTACAAACAGTATTAATTCTGTTCTTGCATCTAACTTAGCCGCATCTACCTTAAGCACATGTGCTGGGCAACCCCAAATTCTGAGATATCTTAGACTGGGCTTGCGCCCGTTCCACAACTCTACTAGGGTTGAAGACACGGTTTTAGATGGTACAAGATTAAGAATATACATCACTGTTTTAAGGCATATCCCCATAACGAACTTGGTAAATCACTATAGCTCATCATCGACCTAACCATTTCCATGAGAGTTCGATTCTTTCTTTCTGCTACACCGTTCTGCTGTGGCGTGCCAGGTGCAGACAACTGAGACTGAATTAAAACCTCACTTAGTTATTCTTTCAATTCGTGGTACAGGTACTCCCCACCACGTCTGATCACAGTGTCTTGATACTCTTACTATGATGCTTCTCCACATTTGGCCGAAACTCTTTGAACTTGCCAAAGCATTCGGACTTGTGACGCATTAGGTAAATGTACCCGTACCTTGAGTAGTCATCCATGAACGTCACGAAATACTCAAACTCACCTCGTGCTTAGACCGACATTAGTCCACACAAGTCAGAATGAATTAACTCTAGTACTTCTTTGGCTCTATAACCTTTTGCTTTAAAAGGTCTCTTGGTCATCTTACCCTCAAAGCAAGATTCGCAGGTTGAATAACTGTCAATCTCTAATGAACCTAAAGGTCCATCATTGACCAACCTCTGAATCCTACTAAGGTTTATATGACCCAGCCTGAGATGCCAAAGATAGGTTTGATTCATTTCAGAAGGTTTCTTCCTCTTATTAATGTTAGATAAAGAGATATCTGTTTCTATGTTTTGCACAACAGGGGAGTTAGAATTAACCACAAACAAATTATCAGCCAATGAACCAGAACAAATAAGTTTTTAATTTCTTCTAATAAATACAGAATCATCAGAAAAAATAAACTTATAACCGTTCTTTAAGAGTTAGAAACCGAAATAAGGTTCTTTCCAAAACTCGGTACATAAAGACAATTAACTAACTCTAATCTAGAATTTTCAAAATTCAGAATGACTACTCCCACTACTTCTACTAACACTCTTGTAGTGTCGCCCATATAGATGTCCAGCTCATCCTCTCTAAGCTTCCGGATTACTTGGAACCCCTGCAAAGAATTACAAACATGATCAGTAGCGTCTGAATCCACACACCAAGTATCTGCTGGAATCACCACTAAAACTGTCTCAGTAATTAGGGCAGAAACTATCGTACCTTTAGGCTTTGGACAATCAGCTTTCCAGTGTCCCGTTTTCCCGCACCTGAAGCACTTGCCTTTGGGCTTACTCTTCCTTGCAATTTCAGGCTTTGCAGCAAGTTTCTTGGCCTTCTTCTTCTTCTTATTCTTTTTGCCTTTAGGCACAGAAGAAGAATTTGAAGCCTTCATTGTGACCAAAGCTTGCTTCTTCTCGTGGAAGATGCCTTCGGCCGACACCAAATCAGTTAAGAGCTCGGGTAGAGTGTAAACTCTTTGATTCATGTTATAGTTGACCCAAAACTGCTCAAAACTAGAGGGTAAGCTCTGGAGGATGATATCTATCTGACTTTCTGGGTCAATTTCACCTCCCAACACCTCTATCTCGTTGATGTTACTGATCATGTGAAACACATGATCTCTCATCGATCCGCCCTCAGCCATTTTAGTGTTCATCAACTTTCTCATGGCTGCTTGCCTAGCAGTCCTACCTTGATGAGCGAACATCTCCCATAGGTGAGCCATTATGTTGAAGGCAGAGACCATGGGATAAAGCTGATGTTGCAGCATATTTGACACAGAGGCCAAAATATAGCACCGCGCCATCTCATCTACTTTTCTCCACCTGGCATAGGCATCCCTATCATCTTGAGGAGAGTCCTCGTTAGGCTTATCTGGACATACTTCGGTGAGCACAAACTTATATTGCTCTACCGTCAGGACAATGTCCAAGTTACGACTCCAGTCGACATAGTCAGTTCCAGTTAACTTATTGTCTTTCAATCTAGTAGCTAAGGGGTTGAATGCCATATCGAATACTGTAAAATAAATAAACAGACAATGTTTCAGTTATTAAATCTAGAATTTCAAAAACAAGGAAATTCTAACAATTATTGACTTCCCTCAAAACAATAATTTTAATCCACCAACATCTCATTCACCGGGATTCTCGCAAGCCACGAAAGTGTGGACGTTTACGCTAACCAACATTCGTTTGAGAAGAACCAAGTTGATTAAATACACTATCTGACCAAATGATCTATTGATCAATGTAGCTAATAGTCAGTGCTTTCAGCCGTACAAATAAGTAGCGTAACCTCGATGGGAGGGATACTGCATATGATACACTAATTGTGTGCCATTACGTGACTTCTGAGTTTGTTACCTCAGGATAGTGCGCCTCAGATGGAGAGGGTGTCGCATTTCTCCTAGTTAAACTTACTCTAGTCATCTTACTCATAAATTCATAATCTAGCAATCTCATGGTTGGGCTCATCCGAATGGAGGAAGGCCCTAATGCCAATGCGTAAGCCCACCCACATCATATATGAACTCGTAATGGTGGCCGTGGGGATATTAAACCAACCCGCTCCCACTTAGATTTCTAAATTGAGGGTTTTTATGGTTTTAACATGCAATTAACTAACCCTAAGTTATATGCAACCATAAAACCAACATGTTTTAAAATCATGCATCTAAAATACAACATAAAAATTAAATCACAAAAATGAAAACAATAAATACGGGAAATAAATGTGAAAATTAAATTTCCCAACTATTATGGTTTTAATCGCTTCCATCTTCTGCCTTGATCTCGTGTCCTACCACATAACTCGATGGATTGAGTTTTGAGCTTCAAAAAATGAAATCTGGAGGGAAAAAAGGGCCAAAACGTGACCCGAAACGGGCTGCACGCGCGTTGCTGCTGCGCTAACAGCTGCAGCCGCGCGCTTGCGCAACAGTTACTGTGCTGCGCGGTGGCAGCTGCACCACTGCTGTCCTCTGGTGGTTGCCAGCGGCGGCTCCCGCCTGCGAGTCGTCGTCAGCGCCCCCTGCCACGAATCCCTAATTCGCTTCTTCTACGCTATTTGGTCTTCTTGCAATTCGTTCTGGGTTTTCCTGGGTTTCTACGAATTAACAATAACCCAAAACCCACGAATTCAAGTTGCCCACCATAACACCTTCGATTACAAAAAATTAATTCTCCTACTACAAGGCTTTCTAGGAAAATTAAATAATCGAAATTACATAGAAAAAAATCCTACTACAGATTTGATCTAATCCTACACGGCTTCCAGCACGTGGTTATACTATTACAAACATTCATAATAAAATCAAATCTAGACATATCTCGGAGTTTAATTAAAACCCATACAAACGTAACCATAATAGTAGAGATTTCTTAACCACCTGCAAATAAAATCATCTAATAAATTGAACAAGCACAAAACCCAAAACAAGGCTCTGATACCAATTGAAAGATTATTTGCCCGGGGCCTAGCCAGAAACTCACTTTGGTGCTATGCATTCCAGAATCGGAATCTCTGGCCAGGTCCCAGACACTAGCACAATCGTTATTCCAACCTTTTTGAAATAACATTGGGTAGGATCTGGGTTTGCACTCATTCGATTTATCACGCAACAAAATTTCTTAATTTAAAGCGGAAACATAAGAATTACCTATTGAAGCGTATACTCAGATGATTCTCTTGTATGTCTCATGGCTTTGATCGTATGCTGTGTGGGCAGCAATCTAACGAGCAATTGATTAGCTAATCACCACAATCCACTCGCCGAGAAATTCCAGCACCAAGCCGCCTAGCGCGTGATTCCCACGCACCGCCACCCCCTTTCATGCGCCGCCACCGCAGCTAGAAACCCAATGCCCCCGCCGGGAAAACAAATTTTGACACCGCCGCTATCTAGGAAACTGAGCCGCCAGCAAAAGGGGAAGAAAACCCAACTTTGAGAACAATTAATTTCTCTCTCTAGTTTCTTGAATTATAAAACTATAGAATTATATATGTGGAATTGCTAATCCCTTGTCTATATATAGAGTTACAAGAGAGACCCCAAGTTGGTTTAGGATTGGTCTTCCTAATGGGTTTAGATAATTAATTAGTTTCCAAATCCAATTAGGTAACCAATCTGATAGGATAAACCAAATCCTACTAGATTTCCCAATCTCTAGAATTAAGACTTAATTAATTAATTAAATAATTTCACTTTGTTGATTACTCAATTAACCCTTAGGAATAATTAATCAATTAATTAATTATACCTTTTCAATTAACCCATTACAAAATTAATCGTACAACTAACGGATTAATTTTGGCATTACCATCTTACACCATAATTGCTTTCGGAACAACTTAATTAATTTATATCGATAATCTCCCCACATCAAAGATATAGTGCTCGTTAATTTATTAATTTATTGATAAATTAATTAATTAACTTCTTTAATTCCGAGACTAGTACTACTCAACCTTTTTACTATACCGGACAAAAGTCCACCGGCCGGGTTTAGTATAATAAACATTACGAGCTCATCTCGGGAGCACCATTACCTCGGAAGCACCGGTACATGGTTTCCTTTCGACAAGCAGCAGCACACCAAGCAACTAAACACGCGCACCCAACCTACCGAGACTATTGGCCACAATTGACCTCACCCATTGGCAGATCAAAGTACACTATGTCTAATCCTCATTCCCGATCGAGTCTAGGGATTAAGAGATAGAATACCAAGTCTATTAAATCAGTACAAGACAAATCATTCTAAATGGTCAAATTTAATACGCCCCAGGCATATCTATATGATTCAATTAGTTTAGAAAAACCAATTACCCGAATCACATAATAACCTCAACCGACAGTTTGTCCAAAGCTATCTCGGTTACGAACCTCATTTATATATTATGTCTTTTAACCAATGATGAGATCTACTGTGTCACACAAGACACCTCATCATCTAATTACATAATACAAGTAACAAATAATGCACAACTAAATTTAACCAAAACATTAATAGATGTATTATCTGGGAAAAAGTACAATACAAGTATAGCTTATGTATTCAACTCCAACAAATGTCACAGGTTGTTTACCACCCATAGATCTCAAATATGTTCTAAACAACCAAATAAACGACTCTACATGATCATTCTTCATAAAACCAACACCAAACATCACATTCCGATTATGATTATCCACACCCACAAAATACCGCATATCATACCATACTTATTTGCACGATATGTCGTATCATGCACCAAAAAATCTCCAAAAAATTCATAATCCTTCTTCATCTGAGAATCCCTCCAAAACAAATTACACAAACAAGAATCGCCATCAAAATCAAAATCATAATAAAAATCTTCCTCATCTTTGAGCCTCTGTTTCAAAATGTTAATCAAAGCATTTGAATCGTTGCAATCAAGTTTAATCCTTTTTCTGTCTCTAAAGCATTATAAACATCACGCAAAATATAACCCATATGAGAACGACCACCAAACTGTGAGAAAAAAAAAAACAATATCAACAAATGAATAATTTTATATCATTAATAACTCTAGTTTATATCAACTATACATAAGATTATATCATTAAATGCATAAGTTTATATCATTCATAACTCTAGTTTATATCAATTGTAAAGTAGGATTATATCGCTTACCTCTTTGCACAATACATTGAAACCTTCAGAAACAGATACTCCAGAACTTTTAGGGAAATTCCTCTGAGATCTCAAAAACAGGTTCACATGTTCAAGACACCAATCATGATTATGATCCCTGAAATGCTTTGTAACAATCCAACAATCATTAGTACGTTTCCTAAACTCTATAAAAGCTTTGCATCCACAATGATTATCCAATTTTGAATAAACCTTATTCAGATTGTCTTTATCAAGTTTCGAACCCTGCCTACTACATTCAAACCTCCTCCAATATCTAATTCTAGAAAGTTTTGATTTACGATCTCTACCTTTTCTAACACTAAATCCTAATCTAAAAGCATGCGGATTATATAAATCGAAAGCAGCATTCTCGTTCTCAACAATCTCACCAACCAAAGATTTGTTTGAATCATCAACAAATAATCCAGAGTCTACAAACAAAAAACAATTAATATAGCAAAACATAATTGCATATACAATCACATAACATAACAATTAACGTAACTTCAAACAATTACCTTTGCCGGAAGCAATAACATCACTTCCTTGTATCGCATTATCAATAAGCTAGGATATTTCCTTGCCTCCTACATATTTCACACACAAAAAAAAAAAAAAAGATTATATCATACAAAACGCTCGTTTATATCAACGATAACTCCTCCTTACATTATAAAAACGTCTAACAATATACATACTAGCACAAATCGATACCTTATATAAACTATATCTCAATATTATATCGACTAACACTTTAATTTATATAATTCATAACTAACCTTCATAAAAAACAGCAACAACATCTTTCAAAACAAAAATCTCATCCGATGGATTATCATCTCCTCTAGAAAAATTCACTGCAAGTCCAAAAAAACAAAACAAGTATTCAGGTTCTATTGTTTCTCCACAAATTATAAAATAAAAAATATCCCAACATCATAAAACGAATCGAAAATACCTTCTCCGTTCAACACATTACAATCGCTTCCGAACAAATAATCATCCGATCGATTAACATTAGCACGATCACAAATCTCCATTCTAAACGAAATATTACTGACAAAGTAAAATATCACAAAATAAACGTAGAACAGATAGTTTCAGCAACAAAAAATAAGAAAAAAAATAACATACCTGCAATCCGATCGATCAACATTACTAACGCGATAAAAAATCTCCATTATAAACAATCGGAAAGCAAAAAACCAGCAGAAATAAAAAATAGGGCAATAAACGAAATTTGGTAAATTGCATGAATGCAATGTTTAAAAACGAAAAAAACAGACTCCTTATATATAAAAACTGTCTAACTGGACATCAACGCGCGAATGAGGAAAATAAATCCGGACAAACTGACTCACTAATTAAAAAATATGGGGACCACTAATTGAAACCCGCTCCCTATACAAAACTCGCGCTGAGTACAATTGATACTACTATAGTAGTACCTTATAATTTGTCCACTTCTACACAAATTGTGTCGTCTCCTTCGTACGATAAATCTAGCGTACCTCTCTCTTCTGCTGAATTTTACCGTCGCTTTTACAGTATCCATTAGAGAAAGAAATTACGGTATATTAGGGGGAAAACATTAAAATTGTGTACGTTGGAGATGCTCTTAGATATTATGCATTCTTGGCTTAAGAACATGTTCTAAGCCCTTATTATGGGATTCTCACCCCTGTAAGGTGTAAAGAAGGTGGGAATCATTCTAAATATGGATGGATGAAGACATGCCTTATTTATAAGCATTGAAGGTCCTCTCTTCCTATTCTAATTATTATTAAAAAGAATGGTGAATTACATTTACTTCTCCTGTAATTTGGTGAAACTACCAATACCCCCTCAAGTTTTGAAAATAATATATACCCCCCTTAACTATTCAAATTAATAACATCTAACCCCCTTACCGACGAAAAAAATGAGCAAAAATGCTAACGTAAATATTATTCTATTAGAATAGAATAAGCTTTTTATCCAATTCAGAAAACAAAATTTTCCAAACTGACAAAATGCATGAAAATCCATAGCACCTAACCATGACAAACGAGTTTTAAAAATCAAACAATGCCAACAACACAAACCACCACTATACAACCACAACCCAAACAACATCTACTAACTATCCACCCAGATCCGCTTCCCTCTCATTGAAGAACCCGCACTGTTTTTTCTTTGCGTCAGATCAGACACTACCTCATCCTCCCTAAAGTTGTATGTTCTTTATCTCTTTTTTGTTTGTTGTTTTTTGTTATTCCGTTTAATTTTCTTTATTAGATCTCTTGTGTTGATTTTGGTTATTTACATTAGTGGGTTTTATTTGTTTTAATTTTGAACAAAGGCGATGAAAATCGGTATTGGTCATTCATAAGACAAATGAGATGAGGGATTTGATTGTGTATGATGAAAACATCGACTGTGATTAATGAAATCCCATATTCCGATAGATTTTATATTGAAATTTCAAAGCGGTGGTGGTCTCCGGCGACAGCAAAGAGAATGGGTGGTGGTGGAGGAAGAAGTAGAAAAAAAAAATTTATAGAAAGGCTCTTGAAAAAATTTTTTAACATAAAAGCCCCCAAGACTAACATCAAATTTGGTCAAAAAAACCTAATAAATTAATGTTATGGGTCTAAAAAGGTTCCCGTAAAATTATAAGGAATCAAAAGTGCGACAATGTCAATTATAAGAGACAAAAAAAGTATTTTTGCCTTAATGAAAAGATTTAGTCTTTTTGCTGCAGTTTCATATGAAATCTGCTATTGTGCATGATGAAAATGTCCACTGTGGTTGATGAAATCATGAAGTCTTCTTACTGAAATCCAACAATCAAAATCTAAATCCCGATTGAATCACCATAAACTTCAATATCATCACTCAAAACATGATTTACATTACTCATCCTGACCTCAATTGCACAGCAAATTTTGACATATTTGTTGAAAATACCTAATTCGTAATATATATATATAGAGATGATGAAATCCCTATAGGAATATGAAAAATAAGAAAATATACTTGATGAAATCATCTACCCCTCTTGTGAAATCTGATATATTGCTTGTTCAAATATGTTTTATTGATGACTAAAAACTCGTATTCTCCGTTATAAGAAGATTAAATGGTTGGTGAAAAGACCTCATTTGTATTATTATATCTATAGTTGATCAAATCCCTATCTAAAATATGAAAATAACAAAATATATTTGGTGAAATCATCTATATTTCTACTGAAATCTGTTACATTCATTGCGTAATTTGGATCAATAATAACTGATCCATTATATACTTATATCTTATTAATTATTATATTCAATATTAACTGATCCATGACATCACACTAAAATGACACGTAAAAAAAAAAAAAACCCTACTATAAATATAATAGTTACCAAAATTATAATATAAAAAAATTAAAAACACCATATTCCATATCACTTAAGATAATCGAAACTTGGATTAAAATTTAACTTGAACTTTGAAGAAGGCGACCTTCAAATTAGTGGATTCATTGTCAATGTTGTAATGCAGTCCATGACTAGTCATCTCTATCCCAATCCCAGCCCTAGGTCAATTTCACATGTTCAAGAATCAAGACTTGACTATGTCATATGTCACTGATCGTTTCACACCCAATGTAAAGTGTCACTTTGTCACAAACGCCAGTCCAAGTATATATAGATTTTCAACCGTTAAAAAAGAAATACGACTACTACACTTTGTGCTTTGGCCGACACTATGTTTGATTTGTGAAACAATTTTTATTATTTTTTACGTTATTAGACGGGCTTTGATTTAAGAGAACGAATAGTTAATTATGAGATATTTTATAGGTATATGCAATTTATTAAAAAAAAATACAATTGATCTTATATAAAGATCATGTAACATAATTGATCATACACATTTGGAACTCAACAAAGTTGGTTTTAAACGTTTTTAAAATTAGCACATTTAGTCCAATTTAATATTTTTAATAGGGTTTAACGACTGACTCATCAGTCGTTAAAATTCATGCCACGTGACAACCACGTGGTACTAACGTGGTTGCCATGTGGTATCCACGTGATAAGTGACTGTCAATCGTTCGCTCACATGCTATGTGGCCGTCACGTGGTAGTCAATCATCCATGTTTGTGCTAAGTGGCATGTGTGCGATCGATTGGATGTCATGCCACGTGAATAACACGTGACATAAAATTTTAACGCTATTGAATTAACGGTTAAATTGATGTAAAATCCGTTAATTGAAACGTTTAGAATCAAATTTGTCAAGTTCTAAATGTGTAGAACCAATTGTGTAACGGGATCATTATATAGGATCAATTGTGTATTTTTTCTTTTATTTATTGTGTCTGGTTGTCAAAAGTATATCACTTATTTATTTGAACAGACCCTTTTAGTTCACTAACTATTTATAGAATCAGCTACATATATTTTTTTTTTACTTATTTAATCAGTTTTCTTCTACTTATTTAATCAAAAGTTTAAACTTTTTAATATGCAGGTTAATTCCCATTCCTATATGATACAATTTGTGAGTGTAGTAAAAACAAAAGAAAAAAAATGATTAGATTAAATTAATAGGCTGGTATTTTGGTCCCTTATAAATGAGGGTGTTGCTGTTTTGGTCCCAAATAAAACTACGATTGCTGTTTTGGTCCCTTATCAATTTTTTATTAGTGTTTTTAGTCCCTTTTTGCGAAAAAGTTTAGAAGATTACGGATTAACTCATTTAATAGCTAGTCAATCCTAATTTTTTTTTTTCAAAATGATTTATACCATGATGTTTTCAATCCATTTTATGACTCTGTTCTTCATGAATGTTCAACCCATTTAGATAGACTCACAATCCGAAATAACGGCCGAAACCCTAAATGGGTTGAACATTCATGAGGAACTGAGTCATAAAATGGATTGAAAATATCATGGTACAAATCATTTTGAAAAAAAAAATTAGGTTTGACTAGCGATCAAATGAGTTAATCCGTAATCTTCTAAACTTTTTCGTAAAAAGTGACTAAAAACGCTAATAAAAAATTGATAAGGGACCAAAACAGCAATCGTAGTTTTATTTGGGACCAAAACAGCAACACCCCCATTTATAAGGGACCAAAATACCAATTCGGCCAAATTAATATTCTCTATAAAATTTTAGGGGTTCTTCAACAATAATAGTTATTCATTTACTATGGTCGTAAAATTTGATATAAACATTTTGTATTTGGCCAGCGATAGTGTCAGGGTAGTTTTTAGCTGTCAGAATAAAGTTTACTTTTCTTTTTCAAACTACCCTTATTTGTCAAACACTTTGTTACTTCTCTTCTTCCTCATCTCCCCAAAATTCATTTACCTTCATGATTTACAACAGTTTTTTTTTTCTATATCAAATCGATCTTTCTCCAAAATTTTTGTAATTTTTCTCCCTAAATAATAAATTAATTAGTTGAAAAGTATTAAGAATTATACCACGCTATCAAAATCCTTACAAAATGTTAGAAATTATAGTGAACTATCAAAATCCTTGCAAAATCAAATTTTCACTTAATAGTTCACTATAATTCCTAACATTTTGTAAGGACTTTGATAGTTCAATATAATTCATAATATTTTGCAGCTAATTAATTTATTATTTATGAAGGAAAATTACTAAAATTTTGAAGGAGATCGATATGATATAAAAAGATAAGACTCTTGTAAATCATGAAAGTAAATATATTTTGCGAGAGGGAGAATAAGAGAAGTAATAAAGTATTTGATAGGCAATTTGAAAAAAAAAAAAAAAAAGTAAACTTTGCTCTGATCATTAAAAACTGCTCTGACAATATCGCTGCCTTTGTATTTATTTGTTGGTGTGATTAGAATCATGCTTGTTATAATACTATTGCACATGCATGTAAATTTTTTTTTTCCATCTATAACTATATATTAAAACAAAATTCAGAAAGAGAAACTGAACTAAAAAGTAATTACGTATCTTTCTTTGGTATCTCCTTTCTCCTCTTTTCTTCACATTTTTTAGATAAATTATTATTTTTTACTAATTTATATTGTACTTATATTTTTATTCTTATCATCTTATCTAATTTTTAATATTTTTTTAATTATATTACGATTCAATCTTTTTCCTTTACACAAATTATTATTTTTTCTTATTTATTTTCTATTTAAATAAGTAAATTAATAATTCATACGTTTCCGTTCAAAAAAATCTGTATTATATATTTATTTATTTTAATTAAAATTAACTTTCAATTATATTTAAAATAATTTTTAATAATAATTATTACACAGGGCCGCCAACGAGATCATAATCTAATTACCTGGTATGAAAGAAATAGTTTGTGAATTTTGGTATTGAGATGTTCCACTTGCATTTTATATTTAGAGAAAGCCTCACTCCCATTGCAAACAAACAAGCAACCACTCCCTGATAAATTAGCTAATAGTGGAATGCTGCTTTGTCAAAAAAGTCAAAATCTTGACTAATTATTCTTGTACACTTAGCCACACAATTATTCCCGCCTAAGTGGTCCAAATAAATAAATTAATAATCCTCAGTCGTTATTACTACAAGAATAAAATATTTTCATTTTTCCCAAACTAAGAGTCTTAATTTTAAAATATTTCTGTTTTACTTTTTCAGTTTCAATATAATAAAGGAATAATTCCTCATTGAAAACGATATATACTAAAGGATAGCTAATTCTGCATTTGATTTCGAGTCATAATATATTTTTTTTTCCAAAGCACTGACTTTCTGAAGAGATAACATTTCATTCTTTTAAAAATAATAATCGAATTGTTTAAATTAAAATAATATAATAAATTATTATAATATTAGTTTATTTGTATTTGTAAGTTGGTGAATATCTCTCTTCTCTCTTCGAACCCTCTTAACGGTGCCTCCCTCTACAAATCCTACCGACGGTTTCCATCCATCAGGCGAATCAGCCGCCGGACAATGATGCCCATTCATCACACCGACCCCATGCCCTAACTATGTTAAAGGACATTCTCGAGTCTCTTCTAGGATCAATTGCAAACTCCTGTGGGTTCCATGTCAAAATCAAAACCTATACGTGTCTTTAATGCAGGCCTGATAATTTTTGACATGACACGAAATCGATGCGAAATGGGTCGGGTTCGTGTTAGGAATTTGTACCTGAAAAAAATTGGGTCGGGACTGGGTTTGGTCCAACAGTATCAGGTCAACCCGCCATGTCAACGGGTTGACCTAATAACCCGGAAGTAAATTTGGTATAAAAAGAAAAAATTAGCCATTAGGGTTTGTTGAATCTTCTGCAGACGCACGCACACACTCTTCTCAAACGAACCAAACACTACCTCTCTCGGCGAACTTCCCCAACCACACAAAACCCTATCTCCGTCGATATACACTCATCCGGCGAACCCTCCCTCGATTTCCTCTCATCTTCTTTTACCCGAATGATGACAAACTATCCCACCTCTCCCCCAATCGATGAATCCCTACCCCCAAATCCTTTAATCTCCTCTCCTCTTCACCGAACGGCGGCGAACCTCCCAGTCTCCTCTCTTTTCTTTCCTGAACGGCGAACCACCCCCAATCTCCTCTCTCCTCTCCCCCGAGCGGCGAAAACCCCTACCCCCGAATCCTCTCCTCTTATCTTTCTCGAATGGCAATGAACCCCCGGTCTCCACTCTTATATTCCCCCAACGGTGAACCACCCCGGTGACGTGTGTGATTTTTGACATTGAGGTTTGGGTGTGTTTTAAGGCACACATAAAGGTTCACAACTCATCACTTAAATTTATAAACCTCAATTCCACACTAAAGAACCGCCAATAATCCTCTCACGGTGTAGTACTTCAGGGTTGATCCCACAGGGAGCTAGATGGAATTTGTGAGAATGCTTAAGTTTAAGTGCTCATCATATAAACAAAAGAATAAAGAATAGAAAATAGATAAGAATGATTAGAATATTTTTGTGGTTTTCTTGTTTATCAACTAACCTAAGAAAGTGAAAAGCAAAAGAATAAAAGGGAGAAGTACTTGATTAATTATGATTGACTACACTATGTTGATCATCATGGATATTAACAAGGATTCAAGATCACGTAGAGGCATCCTAAGCAGTCACCTCTAGTTTCACAAGGGCTTATTAACCCACGACACCAACATAGCTTCATCAATACATAATTAAACAAATACCGAATGATGACGGGTTTTTTTTATTATTTTTAGTCACAAGGAGCCATTAACAAGCAAGAGACATGCAAATGGGGGTTAGCTAATACATACATGGAAGAAAAGTAATGCATAATATCAAGGATAGTGAAGCTAGCGCCAATAATCGAAATAGGGTCGTCAATCCTACCCAATTACCAATCATTTATCCATAGTGTTAGTTTTGAATATAGAAAAGCTATAGTTTGTATCAAAAACTAATATCCACAGTTGACATATCATTTTGTTTCAGTATTAAATTGTTCCATTATATCATAGAACTAGATAACGGGGTAGAGAAAGACACAGTAGATCTCGTTATTGGTTAAAGTATTGATATATAAAAAGTATGCTCATAACTGAGATAGTCTGAACATACTATCGGTATAAGTTATTGTGTGATTTTGAAATTAGTTTGTCTAGACTAATTAAATCATACGGATATGCCCGAGGCATATTGAGCACGACCAGTTTGGATACAATTAACTTGTACTGATCGGCGTAGTTAATTCGGTCCTAGTATTCAGTCTCTCAATCTCGAGATTGGGATGGGCGTGAGAGTTAGATATCGTATGCTTTGATTTGCAAAAGAGTGTGGTCATTTGAGGCCTATACTTCAGTAAGTTGGGTATGCGGTGTTTAGCTTCTTATGTGCCGTTGCTAGTCGGAGGAATCCACGTACCAGTTCCCCGGGTTGATGGTGCTCCCGATATGAGCTCGTAAGGTTTATTATACTAAAACTGGCCAGTGGACTTTACGTCTGGTATAATAAGAAAGTCGAGTGGTACTAATCTTG
This sequence comes from Knoxia roxburghii, assembly GCA_030378225.1. NCBI lineage: Eukaryota > Viridiplantae > Streptophyta > Magnoliopsida > Gentianales > Rubiaceae > Knoxia > Knoxia roxburghii. Next base: position 31,865,788 of record CM059420.1, on the reverse strand, counting down.
AATACCAAAAAGTCGGTGAATTAATTTGTTAGTAAATTGATAAACCGATGAGCACTAGATCTTTAATGTGGGGAGATAGAAGAAAAATAAAGTGGCACGATGTAAAGTCATTTTTGAGTGGTAGTTCCATAATTGGTTCGTTAGTGGTACGGCTAATTATACGTTTGACTAATTGATAAAGTGAATTAATTAATCCTAAAGGTTTAATTTATATTTAATTGACAAAGTGGATTAAGAAATTAATTCTATATGAATTAATTAATTCTAAGGGTTCAATTAAATTAAATTAACGAAGTGGGTTAAAGAATTAATTCGAAATGATCGATTGGGGTTGACTAGTCTAGGAAAGACTAAGGGGTCAATGAAAGTCAAACTAAAAGGCCCAACTCAAAGGCCCACTAGGTCTCCTTAGAATCTCCCTATAAATATCTCATGTTAGGCAACTTATAAGACATTAGAAACCTTGTTAGCTATTAGCCTAGTGTGAGAAAGTTAAGTCTAGAAAGAGAAATTCTTCTTCTTCATTGAATCTTCTCTTTTGAAGTCGACTTTGGAGCTTTCTTCTTTGAGAAACCCAGCCCATCGATTAGCCAAGAGTACCCATTAGATAGTCACCCATTTCGGATTGGATTTTGGCCCTGATTTTGAGAATCCCGCCAGCGCGTAATTAATTTCCAGCGGCCGAACAGCTTTTCTGGCCGGTGGAATCCAGCCATCTTTTGTGGGATTTCGATCTTCGATTCGTGCTGATCCTTTGGCTCATTCCTACGGGTTCGCCAAAGTCTAGATCTACGGTTGGTGAAAGATCTCTTTTGGTGACTCTTGGGTTATTCAGATTTGGCCTGACAGTTCCCGAGTTAGATATGTTTTTACAGATCTGTGGGTTTTTTAAGTGTGTTTCTTAGGATTTCTTCGGTGTTGCCTTGGATCCCTCCGTAGACATTAGCCCACACTAATTCGGAGGCGTTTGGAGTTATTCTTCGGATTTCTTGTAGATTTTGCTTGCCCAAAGATTTGGTATTCTTTTTGTTTTGGGACTTCGCTACAAAGGTATAACCTTTAGACTTTCTGCTTTAATTAAAGGTTGAATCTTTGTGCTTTGTTTAATACATTAAATAAGTATAAGCCTAGATATGTTCAGGGGAAAATGAATTTGAGCCTGAGCTTTGTCGAAACTTTCTGATTCTGGAATGCATTGCACGAAAGTGAGATTTTCGATTTTTCCCGGGCTTGTTTTGTTTTCCTTCATATAGTACCTAACCAATGAATAAATTCAATCACTAACACAAGAAAAAAAAAGTCAAAGAAATCAAATCCATGTAGTATTAACTCATTAACATGAAACCCATTTGATAATGAACATGAAATCCTTGGATTTCACTACCCTTAGTCACTCTAATCATAAAAACCCATGTAGATCAACAACCCACCAAGTAATAATTCAAGAATTGGAAGAATTAAACACACAAGTATCCATGGATAGCATAACAATAAAGAAAACCCACATGATATAGAAACCCATGAATGAATTAATATATACACATCAAGAGATCCTTGCAAATGGGTGTTGAAATATGAATCTACTCTAAAAACATTTATTCAACTATTTACAAACTAAATCTAAGCAAGATCTAAGCAAAACATAAGAAAAGTTGAAAAGAAACTAGAGAGAAGCTCTCTAGGGTTTTAGAGGCTAGCCCAACCAAAGACAACTAATTCTAACCTAAAATGATGTTTTTATAGGTTTTTCTAGGGTTACAAGTTGTGGGGGCATTATGGGAAAAGCTTAGAAGGTTTGGGGGTAATATAGGAATAAAAGGAAAAGTTTCCCGCTGCTGTAGAAGGTTTCAAGGTGAGCGCCTGGTGAACGCCACTAGGTCGCTAGCTAGCAGTCTCTGTTGGAGTTGAATACATAAGCTATGCTTGTATTGTACATTTTCCCAGTTAATATATCAATTAATATTTTGGTTATATTTTGTTGTGCATTATTTGTCCTTTTATATTATGTAGTTAGATGATGAAGTGTCTTGTGTGACACAGTAGATCTCATCATTAGTTAAAAGACATAATATATAAATGAGGTTCGTAACCAAGACAGCTTTGGACAAACTGTCGATTTAGGTTATTATGTGATTCAGATAATTGGTTTGTCTAAACTGATTGAATCATATAGATATGCCCGGGGCGTATTGAACTTGACCATTTAGAATGATTTTTCTTATACTGATTTAATAGACAAATCGTTCTTTGTATTCTATCTCTTAATCCCTACACTCGAGCGGGCATGAGGATTAGACATAGTGTACTTTGATCTGCCAATGGGTGAGATCAATTGTGGCCAATAGTCTTGGTAGGTTGGGTGTGCGTGTTTAGTTACTTGGTGTACCATGTACCGGTGTGTCCGGGGTGATGGTGCTCCCTAGATGAGCTCGTTATGTTTATTATACTAAACCCAGCTGGTGGACTTATGTCCGGTATAGTAAAAAGGTCGAGTGGTACTAGTCTCAGAATTAAAGAAGTTAATTAATTGATTTATCAGTAAATTAATAAATTAAAGAGCACTAAATCTTTGATGTGGGGAGATTAAGAATAAATTAATTAATTTGTTCCGGAAGCAATTCTGGTGGAGGATGGTAGTGCCATAATTAATCCGTTAGTGGTACGATTAATTATGTATTGGGTTATTGACAAAGGTAGATTTAATTAATTAATCCTTGTGTCAGTTGGTTGTAAATCATACCAGGAACTGAATTGGGGATAAGTGAATTCTTGTATCAGTTGGTTGTGAATCATACCAGGAACTGGATTGTGGATAAGTGAATCCCTGTATCAGTTGGATGTGTATCAGTCCAGGAACAGGATTGAAGAAAACAAAAACCCAGCAGGAAGACCAATCCTAAACCAACTTGGGATCTCTCTTGTAACTCTATATATAGACAAGGGATAAGCTATTCAAGACATACAATTCATAAGTTTTCAAGATAAGAAAACTTAGAGAGAGAAAATCCTAGAGAGAGAAATATTTTCCCTAAGATTTTTGGATTTCTAAGCCTCTTTGGCCAGCTGGTTTTTCTCAATTTTTCCAGTGGCGTGTGGCCTAGTCTCTCTCTCTCTGGACAGTGAGTGGATTGTACGCGCCAGGTGCGGTGGTGCTAGAATTTTTCCGGCGAGTGGATTGTGGTGATTAGCTTATCAATTGCTCGTTAGATTGTTACCCACACAACATACGAACATAGTCTTTTGGTATACAAGAGAATCACATGAGTAAACGCTTTAATAGGTAATTCTTATTCTTCCACTTTTAATTAAGAATTTATTTGTTGAGTGATAAATCGAATAAGTACAAACCAAGATTCTGCGCAATGTTATTTCAAGCAAGGATTGGAATAGTGACTATGCTAGCGTCTAGGCCTGGTCACGAATTCTGATTCTAGAATGCGTAGCACGAAAGTAAGTCTCTGGCTGGGCCCGGGCAGATAATCTTTCAGTCTCACTACTGCTACCATTTTCAGCAACACTATTTTTTCTTCCTTTTTCCGTCTTGCTCATTTTTTTGTTCATTTTCACTCTATTTTCTCCCAAAACTATTCAAATAACTTTAAAAGTCTTTAAGTTTCATCCAAAATCTCCAACATGCATTTTTACTACAAAATCATGCAAATCCAACTATAAGTGAATTGACAGCTCATAAAAGATATCATAATCTTTGAAAACCAACTAAAATTAAGCTAAACATGCATGAATTTGGGTCATAAAAAAGTATATTTTGAAGTCACGTCACTCGGTCTCCTCTTTTCTTTTCCCGGAACGGCGCCCACAACTTCAATTGAACTAATCAGAGTTTTCGCCCCGAACTACAAAGATGATTCCTTTTTTATTTTTTTTCTTTTTTTACCTATACAGAGAGGGAGATACGAAAAAGCTCTCCTCTGCTGTAGATATGGCAGCCTCAATTCCTGCCCTCTTTTTTCTATCTTCTTTGAGCAGTGGTACTTCATGAAATGCTGGTTTATTTATGGTGCTTGTGCTCTCCTTTATTAAAAAATTTAAGCTACTAGTTGGTTTTCTGAATTGCTTTGGCCCTTTACTAAATTTTAAGTTGCTTGTTCATTTTCTGGATTTATCTGGCACTTGGTGTTATCATTGTTAAAATTTAAGGTGTTTGTTGGTTGTTCTGGATTTCTCAAGCTGTTGGTGTTACTATTGTCAGGTTATTGTCTCTCTGTTATATCTGGTTGTGTGGGTAGTGCCTTTGTATTTTTTCTTGGAAACATATCATATGCCACTCTATTGTCAACTGGCAGTGGTTTTGTAATTAGTAAACAAGCAAGGACTTTCCACCATGATGATATATGTGTAGGCAATAGGTTTCCTGCAGCAATAACACTAGATAAATGTTGTGTACTTGGTAGTTTTTTTTTTTTTTTTTTTTGGTTGTTTCTTTATCCCGTATTTTGTCTTTGTTCAAAAAATGATGAAAAGAAACAAAGGAGGTGAGGAGGATGACTCAGTAAATGTTACTGGAGGAGAGGGATCATTATCACAGATCAAGAAAGGAGGTAAGAAAAAAGCAAACCTTAACTCAAGCATATGAGTTCACTTCAAGATGCTTCCTCTAGAAGAAACCGATGGGATTCTCGAATGTGCATGCATTAAATGTGGGCAGTGGTATAATGCTGAAAACAAATATGACACAGGTAATCTCTTCGCCATGTTGAGACATGTATTAAAATAACAAGCAAAGAGATTGGTCAATGACGTGCTCTTGTGGTTGTATAAGTTTTAGGCGAACACTTAAAAATAAATTTATAAATAAACAGAATAAAAATACTAAAACTATAGTACTTAAGATTTCGTTCCCATACGAATGTTGTGTTGAATGATGGTATTGTTGGGTTCGAGTCCTTACTTACCAAGGTTCTGGTAGTTTCAAGTCTAAGAATCTAACAAAACAAAGCGTAAAATAGTAATCTCAAATAGGTCATGCAAGTGCATAAAGTAAAATAGAAAAGATAACAATGGGATAAAAGGCGGGAAAATCACACCACAACAAGATCAAGGGAGCTATTGCCAATGGAAATCAAGCAACTCACTAATCATATCGATAATGCCTCTCATTACCTTCCTATAATGACCAAAATAGCCAATAATAGAATATGGTCGTCAATCCTACCTACTATCAATCCTCTACCCCAAATATATAAAGTAAATTGAAGACATGAACTTCTAATCACAAACGGTTAAAGAATCAACTACGCTTGCAACACAAGAAATCTTAATTGATTCCACCAAATGTTCAAATAAGTTTACATCCATAATTAATCCCTTAAATGTAGTAGATTCAACAAATATTCCACTAACAAGGCAAAATCTAACATGAAAAAACAAGAATCAATTCAGTTGCAAGAAACCCATTAAACAATATTCATGAATAACCATAGATAAGATCAAACCCAACATGGAAATGATAATTGCATAATGAGAAGATTTAATTCATAAGAGCAGGTAAAGTTTTTCTCAACATAAGAAAGAAGAAATCCACAAATCTCTTGAATTCCACCTATAAAAGAACTTCTTTACATTGAATCCTTGGATTTGGTCTACATCTCATGGAAATCCACTATCCCCTATCACTTAGAAGGGTATATTTCCCTAGAATCTACTTAGAACATGGTTGTTCTAAGAGATTTCATAGTGTGTGTGTGTGTGTGTGTGTGTGTGAAGAAAGATGTCAAAATGTGTGTTTCTTCCTCCCTAAACTATGAAAAACCTACTAACGTGTAATAGTATATGTCTTTACAAGAGTTCTTGGTCATTAAGAAAAAATCTTGGGGGCTAAAATTAAAATTATATAATTTAAAACACGCAAAGGGAAAATTTGGACTTTCTTCTCGCGATTCCTGGGTGACGGCAAGGTGCGGCGCCTAGTGGATACCGAGGACGGCGGCACTCAAGCGCCAGCGCCTGGTGGACGCCGTGCTCGGTCTTCATAAATATTTTCGCTCATTTACAAATTCTTCACTTTAAGCTTTATTTCTAAGTGTTTTCATCATTTTCCATGTAAAAGTCTTTAAGTTTCTTTAAGAATCTTCAATATACCTCCTTACTACCAAATCATGCAAATCCAACTGTAAGTGCATTGAAAGATCATAAAAGGTATCATAATCATTGAAAATCAACTTAAAGTAAGCCAAATGTGCATGATTTTAGGTTATAAAAAGGTATATTTTGGAGTCACGTCACACCCCCACACTTAAGACTTTGTTTGTCCTCAAGCAAACTAACTAAGAAAACAAATAGAAAGTGAGTCCAAAATAAAATAAATTAGCTCTAAGATGGTTTCTTCTTCCCCCTTTAAGCTAAACATGAAAAACATGCATTCACTTTGCACTTATGATATCAATACATCTCCAATAACTGAGCAAGAAAAGCATGATATGAAGTCTCTATCAACACCAATTGACCTAATTACCTCACACTATCAAAGATTCATTCAATAACGCTCAAAGTGTATAGGCTTTGAAATTTTCAATAACTCTCAAGTCAATTGCATGAAAGATCTTCAACCATAAGTTTGACTCAAGATCACCTCACCACCCGCCTATTGCGAATGTAACACATCAATCAAAAGGACTTTTATTAGGGTAAACGGGGCTAAGAAAATATCAAGGTTTGAAAATTGGAGTTAATGTAAAGAGATTTGCATTGATTGGATATTTCATCAACTGCTTCTACTTGGATTCTTCAACTAATAATGAAGGTTTAAGACTTAGATGTCCTTTACTTCCCCATTCTTATTTGTCAAACTTAAAACTTTTAATTTTTTTTAACTTTTCTTTTTTTAGAAACTACTAAAAACTGAAAACTAATAACTTAGAATTCATCAATTATTTTTCATTTCCACATCCAACCACATACAAATTCTTTAAGGGTCCAAAAACAAGGCTAAACAAAGAAAAAGGCTCAAGTTGGCTTATTGGGATAAAAAGAAAACAAAGAAAAAGATGGGTTTCAACTTGGTTATGCCTAAGGGGATAAAGATGATTACGAAATTGTAAAGCAAAGAAAAGGTAAAAACAAAAGCTAACTAATTGCCTTCATCACTTCAATGTATCACAAACACGTAAAAGGTCTTGATATGCATGATAAAATCAAGTTCTAGATTCAATCATTCATGGAAGAAAAATCACACTACCAAAGAAATATGAGCAAACAAATAAAAAATGCTCAATAAAGGCTCAATTAAAGCTCACATAAAACAAGGGTTAAAATGTGATTACATTTCAAGATGTCAACTAAGAACTCACATCATACCTATCAATACTTAACTATATTCATCATATTTCCACCAATCATGCAATGCAAATACACAAAACTAGCTTGAAGGGGTCCTTTTGTTCTGGAAAAATTTTTACAAATTCCAAAATAGAGCAAATTTTTAAAAATTAACCACAAAATGGACTCATCTTCACTACTAGTTCCTCAATTTGCAAGCATGGAGACTTAAAACAACTTATGTTCATACTCCCACACTTAAGATATACATTTTCCTCAATGAAGCAAAACAAAACACAAGTGGGAAAATGAGGTGCCAATTCCTTTTTCTTTAAATTCATATATCGCAATTAAGCTCATGCCCATATAATGTTAACCAAATAAACAATGTAAAACACTTACACTCTTAATTAAAAACATAAAAATAAACACATCCAAACAAATAAATACACCAAAGCACATAAAAAATAACTAAATTGCAAAGGTGTCAACCTAGTGTAGTAAGAAAGTAATAGTAGTAAGGATTCTCAAACTCTTGTTGTAAATCCTTTGCAGAGAGAAAACCAATAGCATATGATCTATAAGCCTCCACTATATCCATTATAAGCTCATTATTCTCCTTTTTTACTTCATAAATTTAAACATGCCCTGAAAAGTTGCACAGAATTAGTGAATTTAAAAAAAAAAAAAAGTACAAAGATTTGTAATTTTGTAATAGCAGCGTCTAACAAGTGTTGGTTCCTGGTGGTCGCCAGCATGGGCGGCGTGAAGGTGCGGTGCCTTCATGTCACCCATCACCAAATCTTAAAGAAAATATTCACTAATTCAGCACTTTAATCATTTAAGTACAATCTTAGCATATTTAATTTATCATATAATTGTTCATGTAGTAAGAATGCATAATTTCCTTTCATTAAAACATAATTTATGCATGCTTCATTAGTATTAATCATCAAATCACAAGGTATAGAACATGCAAACACATAAGATTGAGAAATGCATACATTCCTTCCAAAATAAAACCATTAAACCATATTATCCAAAATGAAAACACAGAGCAATTCTAAAACTGAAAAATAAAAACCATTATCCAAAAAGAAAACTAAATAAAACTGCAAATTGTCATCAAAAGTAGGTAAAAAGTAATGGTGGTAGGGATCTTCAAACTCTCTGTAAGCTAAGGGTGCCTAGAATGATGTGGATGAGAATGTGGAATTGTCTTCAATGGCGTAGGCTCCATTGGAGTGGACTGTGATGCCAAGTGTGTATACACATAATTAATTAATGTCTCTAATAACTCATGTTTGGCAGTGATAGCTTGCTGAGCTACTCTAATCTCATTATCTTGCTCCCTTCTATGTGTATTATCTTGTTCCTCTTTTCTTTTCATCTAATCATGTATCTCTCCAATCTGCTCCTGCAAATCCCTTGTGGTTTGTGCTATAGTGGATGAACTTTCATCCCCTTGCTGTCTTTTCTTTTTGTTGGTCTCAAAACCCTGAAAAGTCTTGTCATTGATCATAGAACATAGTTTAATCATTTCATCTGTATCCCTCTTTTCAATTCCAGCTTCATAGAAAATAGCTTCAATTAATGATGAGTAGGCCAATCCATCGATATCTCTATTCTCCAAAGTTTCCATAATTGTACTTAATATAATGTCCCCCAAATCAATATTCTCTTCTTCCATCAAAGCTAGTAGCAGTATGAACTTGTCCTCTGTTAGTCTCTAGTTCTTTAATGGAAGGATATTGCTTTTAATAAACGTGTGTATGGTTCTAGCACTGCTGTGGAAGTCTGTATAGTCCACCTCTTTCCAAGTAGAGGGATAAGTAACTGCACGACTGATGCATTTCCTCCAGTCCTTGCTCTATACTTTTCTTTCTTCTAATTCAGTCTTTCTCAATGTTTCTTGAGCATATACAATCATAAACCTTTTGATTCCTTCTCTTAAAACAAGAACTTTCTTTTTTCTTAAGGTAATATACCCAAAAAATCTCTAAACCATAGGGCTGCATAGAAATCCTTACATAATTGACAATTCACTTTCCTCGAGGTAAGAATAAGCTTCCACCAACCACGTTGTTCCACAAAGCTCCAATAATTGCTAAATCGGTTTACCCCTCTCTGCAAGGTCAGTTTTCTTGTACTTATCTTCATTTCTGCCTCTTCTATGTTTTTAGGCTTCTTATCCGTCTTAGCATTCTTTTTGTGGGGTGTGTGAGCTACCTCTTCTCCTATTGTTTGAGGTGATCTCCCGGGCGTTTGAGAGTCCTCACTATTTGTGATAGAAACTGATATCTCATCATCACTATCCCCTTGTGCCCTATCATTCTTATCTCCGAAAAGTTCTTCAATGGAGATTGAGTCTCTTTCTTCTGGTACAAACTTCCTTGCGTTTCTTACCGTAGTCCTAGTTCTAACCATGATCTGAATGTGAAAAAGTGAAATTAATGAATTTATAAAATTCAGGTTAGCTGTAGATCAGCTATGTTGCAGACAGGCACTGACACTATGAAGTCTCCAAGGTGGGGGTCATACAGGCTCTGGAGCTTGTATGTCGCCAGCCTGGGCTGCAGCAGGGTACAGCTCCATGGTGTCACCCAGCGTGATTTTAGCCAAAAATATCAAAATCCATACTAATTAACTATTTGATCACCCACAACATGCAAAGCATGCTTCTATAAGTATAAAATCATTCTAAACATGAATTAACATAATTCTATTTCAACAAAGTTCAAACCCACATGTTCTTAGAACCAAAAATCATAAAATCACAAATGTATAAACATAAACGAGCTTAGAATTATGTTACCCCTACTTTTTTTAAGCACAAACGATCATACTTATAATATCGGAAACAAGTTCAAATCACAAAATATGAAAATCTCAATTTTGAAAAATGAAGAACAATAAAACCTAAACTTTTTACCTTTGATTCGTGCGAGAATAAGATGTTTTGAAGCAGTTCAATCGGCTCAAATCACTTGTTAGTAGGTAAGGGACTATTTGATTAAGAAATTTAAAAATGAAAACCCTGTTTTGGAAAGTTGGATCGAAGCTCAGTTCGTGCGCGACTTTGGGAAAAATTTTCGTACATTTGGGCGGTGTGTAGGCTGTAGCCTTTATACTACCCATTTTACCTTATAAACTTGTTTTTGTCAAGTGAAGGTGTGGAACCTTCATGCCGCCTCCACGTCGCCTAGGCTGCCAACTGGGCGTCAGAGTGGTGTTGACTAGGGCACTGTTGATAGCGCCTTTGCTAATGGCGTCAGGATGGTGTGGCGTCTATGTGACGGCCAATGCTCAGTGATGCATAGGTGCTGTCTAGGAGCTCATCGTGCACTTTTTACCAAGGTTCCCAAATTTTGATTCTTTTACTTTTTGCTCCATCCAATCTTGCTAAAACCTATACCTACAACATATATTCTCACAAAACACATAAGAACATATAACAAATTTTCATTTGAAAAATTAAAAAATCTAAAATCTAGAAAATGAAATGAAAAGCAATAAAAACACTTGGGTTGCCTCCCAAGAAACGTTTTGGACTTTATAGTCTTCGGCTAGACTTGTTTCATGATAAAGGCTCAAGTTGGTACAAGACTTATGGAGCCTTGCACATAATTAGTGAAGGAATTGTCTGCCCGGGTCCGGTAAAAAATTTTACTTTCGTGCTACGCATTCCAGAATCGAGAATTCTGAACTAAACCCGAGCGTTCGTGCAATCTGATTCAAACCCCTTTTGAAATACCACACGAGCACCGGATCTTAGTTTTACTTTGTTTGATTTTTCACGCATAAAAATTTACGATAACTAATAAAAGCGGAAAGATAGAAATCGACCTCTTGAAGCGTATCCCTTAAGAATTCGCTTGTATGCCTCTTAAACATATCCTAACATTGTGTGAGCAACGAGCTTCAGAATTAACAGATAAGCAATAACAGTATCTTGACAAAAGCTACCAAAAAATTCTCGCCAGAAACTAGCTTGTTGCCGCCCTGGAGAAAGTTCCCGCTACCCTTTCGACTTAACACACCTCCCCTGATGAACTTGGGTCACTGCTGGTCGGATTCTGTGCATGAGTTTTTTGGAGAAAAAAAAAAATTGAAGACTTGTTCTCTTATTTTCTCACTCTAACTTTCTCTCTCAAAGTTCAAGAATTATGAAACTGGTGAATTGTGTGTCTTGATTGCTAATCCCTTGTGTCTATTTATAGAGTTACAAGAGAGACTTTAAGTGGGTTGGAGTTAGGTCTTCTTGTTGGGCTTGGGTTTTGGTAATTTCTAAATCTCAATTAGATTATCTAATTCTTGGATTTCCTAATTATGAATTGAAACTAGAATTAATTAATTAATCAAATAACTAAATCCACTTTGTCAATTCATTAATTAACCCTTAGGATTAATTAATTAAATAATTAATTCACTTTATCAATTAACCCAATAACATATTTAATCGTACCACTAACGGATTAATTATGGTATCACCGCTCAAACCAGAATTGCTTTCGGACCACTAATTTAATTATTCTTTATTCTTCCCACATCAAAGATATAGTACTTGTTAATTTATTAATTTACTGATAAAATAATTAATCGACTTCTTATAATTTGATATTAGTACCACTCAACCTTATTACTATACCAGACATCATTCCGCTGGCCAGGTTTAGTATAATAAACATTACGAGCTCATCTCAAGAGCACTATCACCCAAGACATACCAGTACATGGTTTCCTTTCGACAAGCAACAGCACACTAAGCAATCAAACACGCGCACCCAACCTACTAAGAATATAGTCCTCAAGTGACCGCACGCATTGGCAGATTAAAGTACACTATGTTTAATCCTCATGCCCGTTCAAGTCTAGGGATTAAGAGATAGAATGCTAGAATCGAATAGTCTACTAAATCAGTATAAGATAATTCAATCCAAATGGTCATGCTCAATATGCCCCGGGCACATATATATGATTCAATTAGTTTAAACAAACTAATTTCTGAATCACATAATAACTTAAAACCGACAGTATGTCCAAACTATCTCAGTCACGAGCCTACTTTATATGTCATAATCTTTAACCAATAATAAGATTTATTGTGTCACACTAAACACCTCATTATCTAGTCATATGACATAAGTGGACTTCATATATATAAACACTTAAATATGAAAACAATTAACTAAAACTTTCAATCGATATATATATATAACGGGAAATAGTTTTCATACAAGCAAAACTTTAGTATTCAAAACTAACAATTAGCACTTCCAATGGCTTCATTAATCTTTCCAAGGACTTTCTTAAGTTTTGAGAAATTCTCAACCATCTTTTTGCACTTCTCCTTGGCTAGTTTCTTCTTTAACTTCCTTTTGAGCTTTCTCATATTCTTTCTATTTTTCACTATCTCCTCATGAGTAAGCTCACTTTTATCCATCTTAGTGATAGCTTATAATTCCTTCAACTTGTCCTTATAAAGCTTCTCTCTCTTTAGATCTTTCCATAAAACATCATTAATCTCCAACATATTGATCATGAGAATATCAAGAGTGTCTTGCACATATTCACCTTAAGCTCTATTTTCCTCAAATCACTAAGGCACAAGAGAATATTCTCATCTTCATTAAGCTCATTATCTTCACTAGTTTCACTAAGTTCCTCAATAACCGGTCCAACCTCTTCTGGTTCATTCCAATACCAATCACATACACCAAACTTGATTATGCCACTCACTAAACCATCAACTTCACTTTTCATACCAAAGGAGTGGTCATTTTTCTCTAAATGCTCCACTTCTTCATAATTATTCTTGGGCATGCTTTGAATGCTGAAGGGGACTTTGTTCACATCATATCTTTCATTTTCCTCTTCCCATTGATTTTGACTTTCATAATCCCTCAACAAGGCTTCCAATCTTGATTCTATTCCTTCTAGTTGTGCTTTTATGGCCATTATGGAAATGGTATTTCTACCAGCTCTATAGATTAGGTCTTGTAATTGATTTTTCATAACTCTCATATCATCATTTCTTTTTGCATCAATTGCATTATCATAATCACCAAACTCATTCCTCCTAGGATCTTGAAACCTTGGATTCCCTCATGATTTGCTTGACATCTTTCACATCTACAAACTCCTTGAAAACCCACATTTTGACCAAGCAAACCATTGAGCATCCTTGATTCCTCTTGATTAGATCTTTGAAATGTGATGTTACAAGATCCATGAAACCTTTGCTCATATGTCTTGGGATTAGACCGAATTTGTTGTGCCATTACACCAAGTAACCAAGTACCTAAAAACAAAAGAAAAACTATTAAAATCAAGTTAAAAACACAAAAAAGATATGTACAATAGATAAATTACTGCACTCAAAAGATTTACTACAAAGACTCAAAAACTACTTAAAACTACTAAAAACACAAAAACAAGTAAAAACCACAAACTACCAACTACAATAATCAATCAAAATAAACAATCATCGTCGAAGGTGACAATTTTGATGTGCTCTTGTCATTGTATAAATTTTAGGTGAACACTTCAAAATAAATTTATAAATAAACAAAACAAAAATACTAAAACAATAGTATTTAAGGTTTCGTTCTCATACGATTGTTGTGTTGAATGATGGTATTGTTGGGTTCGAGTCCTTACTTACCAAGGTTCTAGTAGTTTTTAGTCTAAGAATCTAACAAAACAAAGGATAAAATAGTAATATCAAATAGGTCATGCAAGTGCATAAAGTAAAATAGAAAAGATAACAATGGGATAAAGGCGGGAAAATCACATCACAACAAGATCAAGGGAGCTATTGCTAATGGAAATTAAGAAAATCACTAATCTTATCGATAATGCCTCTCATTACCTTCCTATAAGGACCAAGATAGCCAATAATAGAATAGGGTCATCAATCATACCTACTATCAATCCTCTACCCCAAATACATAAAGCAAATTAAAGACATGAAATTCTAATCACAAATGATTAACGAATCAACTAAGCTTGCAACACAAGAAATCTTAATTGAATCCACCAAATTTTCCAATACGTTTATATCCACAATTAATCCCTTAAATGAAGTAGATTCAACAAATATTCCACTAACAAGGCAAAATCTAACATTAAAAGACAAGAATCAATTCAATTGCAAGAAATTCATTAAACAATATTCATGAATTACCATATATAAATAAGATCAAACCAAACATGGAAATGATAATTGCATAATGAAAAGATTTAATTCATAAGAGAAGGTGAAGTATTTCTCAACATATCAAAGAAGAAATCTACAAATCTCTTGAATTCCACCTATAAAAGCATTTCTTTACATTGAATCCTTGGATATGGTCGACATCTCATGGAAATCCACTACCCCCTATCACTTAGAAGGGTAGATTTCCCTATAATCTACTTAGAACATGGTTGTTCTAAGAGATTTCATAGTGTCTGTGTGTGTGTGAAGAAAGGTGAGAAAGCGTGTATTTCTTCCTCCCTAAGTTACTCTTCCTAAACTATGAAAAACCTACTAAGGTGTAATAGTATATGTCTTTACAAGAGTTATTGGTCATTAAGAAAAGATCTTGGGGGCTAAAATTGGAATTACATATGTTAAAACATGCCAAGGGCAAATTTAGACTTTCTTCTCGTGACTCTTGGGCGACGGCAAGGTGCGGTGCCTAGTGGACGTCGAGGACGGCGGCACTCAGGCGCCAACGCCTGGTGGACGCCTTGCTCAATCTTCATAACTCTTTTCACTTGTTTCCAAATTCGTTTCTTTATGTTTTATTTCTGTGCGTTTTCATCATTTTCCTTGTAAAAGTCTTTAAGTTTTTTTAAGAATCTCCAATATGCCTCCTTACTACAAAATCATGCAAATCCAACTATAAGTGCATTGAAAACTCATAAAATGTATCATATTCATGGAAAATCAACTTAAGGTAAGCCAAATGTGCATGACTTTGTCATAAAAAGGTATATTTTGGAGTCAAGTTAGTTAATAAATTATTATGGCTGATAAAATTTCTTCCTTGATGTCAAAACCTACTTGTTCTCAAGATACTTGTAGAGACTTGGTTGTACATGCTTTAATTCAACATAATCTGCCATTTTCTTTTGTTGAATATGATGCAACGTGGAATGTGTTTAAGTATCTTGAGCCTTGTGCTCTTAGATTTAGTAGGAATACTGCTATGGCTGATGTTATGAAAATATATTTAAAAGAGTGCAATCACCTTTCAATGAGCCGAATGAATTTCATGGTAGAATAAGTTTGACTAGTGATGCTTGGACTTCTATTATGACGGATGGGTATATCTATTTGATTGCTCACTATATTGACAAGATTTGGATTTTACAAAAGAGGATTTTGAACTTTTTTTATATGGTATCACCGCACACTGGATTAGCATTGAGTGAGAAGTTTTATACATTGCTAAGTATTGAGGGTAAATTGTTTTCTATCACTTTGGATAATGCTTCATCAAATAATGTTTGTGTTGATCTACTTAGGGGGCAGCTTTTATTGAATAATGGTTTGTTGAGTAGTGGTGATCTATTTCATGTGAAATGTTGTGCCCGTATTCTCAATTTGAAAGTTCAAGATGGCTTGAAAGAAATTGACATTTCTGTTGAAAAAGTTAGAGAATCTATGAAGTGTGTTAAAGGGTCTCGAGGGAGAAAGAAAAAGTTTAAATTATGTATTGAGCAAGATTTTTGAATGGTAAGAAAGGTTTAATGCAATATGTGTCTACTAGATGGAACTCTACTTATAAGATGCTTGCAATTGCTCTTTACCATTGTTGTACATTTGAGATCCTTCGGGTAAGTGATTTGAATTTCAAAAGTTGTCCAACTTTAGAAGACTTGCAAACTATTGAGAAGATTTGTGTGTTTCTTTGTGTATTCTATTCTGCCACTAATGCATTTTTCTGGAACTCTTTATCCTACTTCCAATTTGTATTTTCCTCATGTGTTTATGATTCAATTCAGATTGGTTGAGGAATCTATGAGCCCTGATTTGTATATGAGCAAGATAGCTGGAAAGATGTTAGAGAAATTTGCAAAATATTGGGCGGATTTTAATGTTTTGTTGGCAATTGCGGTTGTGTTCGACCCTCAGTATAAGCTCCAAACGATTGAGTTTAGTTATGGAAAGTTGTATGGAGAGGATTCTAGTGAATTTGCAAAAGTGAAGGATACACTTTTTAGCCTCTTTGGTGAGTATGAGCAGGTTTCTTCATTTGATCAAAGGTCTTCCTTAGCTTCCCGAAGTAATAATGAGGAATTTTTGGGTGTAGGTTCTCGTAATATCTTACAGGTATACTTTTAAAATTTTCAATTCTTTTGTATGTTCTTATTTTTTTCAATAATTTCATTTTGATTTGAAGTTTTCTTTTTTGTGTTCATTATATAGGAATTGAGTTTTTCAAGACAAACAGCTCAGTTCTGGTAATAGAAGAAAGTCTCAATTGGAGTTGTACTTGGATGAGCCAATGACCTCAACAGAGACCGATTCACTTGATTTTTTAAAATCTCAAGAATTTAGATATCTACATTTGGCCAGACTTGCCAGAGATATACTTATTGTTCCAGTATCAACCGTTGCTTCTGAATCAGCTTTCAGTTTTGGTGCTAGAATTCTATATCGTTATTGTAGCTCACTGTCTCCCGATGTTGTTGAAGCAATGATATGTTGTAAGAATTGGCTCTTTGGAAGTCAAGAAGCAGGTAAGCAACTTGCTCTATATTATGTTTATCATATTTTTATGTATGTCATATATTAATTTTGATTTTTTTTTCTTAGTAGTAATAGAGCATTTTAAAGCTGATGAGTTGATCAAAGATATTATGGATTTAAAAATTAGAGGAGGAGAAGGAGAATCTGAGGTTGGTAGTTAAAATATATAATTGATTTACTTCAATTATTGGTAGTATTTGGTAAGTTTTCTTTCTTTAACTGTTGTTTTTTCTCCAGTATTATGGAACTCATTATGGCATTATTAATAGTAGAAGACACATGCTTAGGTGTGAAGATTTGTGGATGTTCCAATTCCAAATGATGTGACGAATTTGAAGATTGTGAATGATGGATTTCTATTGTTAGTGTTTTGTAATTTATGATAAACTTTGGGTTTTGGTTTGTAATTTTTAAATTTGGATTGGAATAATTTTGATTTCTTTTGTTTAGAGATTCTGAAGGATGAATTTCTTTTGTTATTTCATAGATAGACATGGATTGTTTTATGTTTGCTTTTTTTTTTTTTTTTTGGTTTAATGGGATTTCTTTGCTCCTACTAGTATATAATGTGTTAAATTCGGCAAAAATGGAAGGTTGAATTGAATGACTGGTAGGCTAGTAGTTAGTACTAAGTAGTAGCAAATTAATTTTAAAAAATTGTTTGGGAATTTTTTTTTTTTTTTTTTTGGTGAAAATCCAGGTTGGGTCGGGTTGGGTTCAGGTTGGCAGGTCACAAAATCAAACCCGACCTGGTCAATCCATTGACCAGGTCAGTTTTGGGTTGACCTAGTAAAAACCAGGTCGGTTTAGAGATAGGGTTTTCTAACACGTTCGGATTCGGGTTGGGGGCCAAAAATATAATTTTCTCTTCTAACCCGACACAAAACTGACACGTCGACAAGAATTGACAGCCCTAGTTTAATGGCACCCCTGAACAACTCTACAAGTTCTCTTTAGTTAGAAAGTTCTCCTTTGGACACCCCAAAATGCTTGATCTGCGTAAGGAGTTTGCTAAGGTTAGTTTTCAAGAGCACTTTGATATAGGGCTCAAAAACCCTAGGCATATTTTGATACATTTCCAACTTGAAGCCGACTATCAGCAATGTTAGATGAATGCTACATGATTGATTGCAGGTTACCTGATGAGAATATTGAAGTGGACTTCTAACTTTCCTTTTGAGGAGGACCCTCTCCCTGATGTGAATCAAGTTCGTATCTTTTTTGTGTGTGATTCATGCAAGTTTATACCTACTTTGCTTTAGATTTCTTGGTCTAAGCGTACTTTTGGAGATGACTTATGGCTTGATTTGTATAAATTGCAGGTGGTAAATAAAGACAGGAAGTTGTAGAAAAATGAAGGCTTTGCAAGAGAAAAAGAGAAGAAAATAGAAGAAAATGAAATAAAGGCAGATTGGAGCATGCGCTAGTGCGACTGGACGCGAGTTGGACGCACAAAATTTCCAGTAGCTTCTGGCGTCCAGCTCGCGCCAGTGCATGATGAACGAGCGCTGATGCTAAAACTAAATGTCCACCTCGCTCTGGACTGACTTTGGCGTGTGTTGCCTATTTCTCCTATACTTTTTATACTTGTACCCTTACAAATCTCAGCTTGGGAAATGCCGAAAATAGACATCTTATTCTTTTATTCTTTGATTCAAAAGTGTAAATTATGCATGGTAAAAAGCCCTAAAAAGCAATTAGATAGAAAACATGTTAGAATTCTATAGAGAAGTTATAGTAGATTTAGAGAGAGAAACACCCAAAAATGAGTTTTAAGCTTAGAACAATTATGGTCTAAGTTTCTTTTAGGGATTTTCACAAATTTTATGGAGTAGAGAAGGAGGGAAACCCATGTGTAGGATGGATTTCATGGATTCTATGGTGAAATTCCGTCAATTTAATAGTTTGAATATTGGGTTTCGCGAATTTTTATTTAATTTCAAGAGAAGCTTAACATTTTCTATTCGAATGAAGTTTTGTATGGTGTATTTTGCTATAAACTTGTGTTTATGGTGCATAAATTCCAATCACGATGATTTTTTTTGAAGCATGAGTAACTCTTCTTGAACAACTCCTTTTCAACTGGAACTCTGAAAGATTATCTGTCCGGCCCCGGTCAAAAATTCACTTTCGTGCTACGCATTCCAGAATCGGAACTCTTGACTAGGCCTAAACTCTAGCACAATCGCTATTCTGATCCTTGCTTGAAATAACATTGCGCAGGATCTTAGCTTCTACTTGTTCGATTTGCCACGCGATAACAAATTCTTAATTAAAGTGGAAGTTTAAGAATTACCTCTTGAAACGTGTACTTAGGTGATCGCTTGTATAACTCAAGACCAACTCGTACGTTGTGTGGGCAACGAACCAACGATTAGCAATCCACTACAAAGCTCGCCGGAAAAATCCAACGACCGTTGACACCCCACGCGTTGTCTCCACGCGCCGCAGCAGACACTCCAAGTGCTGCTGCTCTCGATCCAATGCACCACCAGCAGGAAAGGAAAAGTCCGATTGCCGAAACTTTGCTCGGGAATTGGGCCGCCGCACAGAGGAAGAGAAATCCGACTTTGAGAGATGAATTATTAATTCTCTCTCTAGTTTTCTTGTCTTGAAAACTTATGAATTGTGTGTTGTGAATTGTTAGTCTCTTGTCTATTTATAGAGTTACAAGAGAGACACCAAGTTGGTTTAGGATTGGCCTTCCTGTTGGGTTTGTGTTTTGCTTCAATCCCATTCTTGGACTGATTCACATCTAACTGACACAAGGATTCACTTATCCTTAATCCAGTTCCTGGTCTGATTCACAACCAACTGACACAAAGATTCACTTATTCTCAATCCAGTTCCTGGTCTGATTCACAATTAATTGACACGATGATAAATTAATTATTTAGTTAATTAAATCTACCTTTATCAATTTTTCAATACATAATTAATCTTACCACTAGCGGATTAATTATGGCACTACCATCCTACAACAGAATTGCTTCCGGAACAACTAAATTAATTATTCTTTAATCTTCCCACATCAAAGATCTAGTGCTCGTTAATTTATTAATTTACTAATAAATAAATTAATTAACTTCTTATAATCCGAGATTAGTACCACTAGACCTTTTTACTATACCGGACATAAGTCCACCAGCTGGATTTAGTATAATAAACATAACGAGCTCATCTCTGGAGCACCATCACCCCGGACGCACCGGTACATGGTTTCCTTTCGAAAAACAACAGCACAACAAGCAACTAAATACATACACCCAACCTACCAAGACTATTGGTCACGAATGACCTCACTCTTTGGCAGATCGAAGTACACTATGTCTAATCCTCATGTCTGCTCAAGTCTAAGGATTAAGAGATAGAATACTAGGAATGAATAGTCTATTAAATAAGTACAAGACAATTCATCCTAAATGGTCAAGTTCAATATGCCCCGGGCATATCTATATGATTCAATTAGTTTAGACAAACCAATTTCTGAATCACATAATAACCTAAACTGACAGTGTGTCCAAAACTGTCTCAGTTACGAATCTTATTTATATATTATGTATTTTAACCAATGATGAGATCTATTGTGTCACACCAGACACCTCATCATCTAATTACATAATATGAATGGACGACATATGTAAAACATATAAAACAATTTAACTAAAATATTTAATCGATATATAAAACTGGGAAATAGTTTAATACAAGTCTAGTAACCTGGTAGATGCATATTTTTGCAGCTCCCTCTAAACCCCTCAAATTCGAGCTAAGAGATTTTTCTTCCTTGCAAAAATATTCCCAAACACATTAACATTCCAATCCATTGCAGCCTCTGTAAATTGCTGCACTTTCTCTTCAAAGTTGCTTTTAGAATTCCAATTTTCTCTAACTAGTTCCTCAAAGCCCTCATGGAGCAACCAGGCTGCAGGAAACTAAAGGACTTCCTTCTTCCTACGCCCACCTGATGCTTCTGGCTCCAACTTAGCAAATAAAGGGACATACTCCGACTGCAACCTTCGAAGATATTTGACATACCCTGTGGAGAAGGCATTCAACCAATCCTCGTTCTCGATAAAATGGTCCAATCTCTTCTTGATCATGCCCCTTTCATGCTCTCTAAACTTAGTAAAGTTTAGGCCATCCATAGGAATTTCAAGCATATTATTTTGGAACATCCAATCTACGAACCCACAGTATACACAATCTCTCTTATGTGAACCCACCCCTCCTTCCCCCTTCTTATGTAACCTTAGGAGGCTATTAAAGTCACCCCACAAGATCCAAGGTCCGTTAACCATACTTGCCACCTGGTTCAGATTCTCCCACAATTCATAAGCTCTTGGGCTCTTGGACTAGCATACACAAAAGTTAACAAAAAAAACATTTCCACCATCCTCTACCA
This sequence comes from Knoxia roxburghii, assembly GCA_030378225.1. Classification (NCBI taxonomy): domain Eukaryota; kingdom Viridiplantae; phylum Streptophyta; class Magnoliopsida; order Gentianales; family Rubiaceae; genus Knoxia; species Knoxia roxburghii. The sequence goes on along the minus strand of CM059420.1, from coordinate 31,844,366 downwards.
CATGTGTATGAATAAATTGCTTTAACACTTTAGAATTTTCACCCTCACCTTGTCACTCCATAATAGCCATATACCTCCCACAAAACCAATAGGATCATTATAGAACAATCTATCGAACTTGTATTTTCCTTTACAAATAGATCCGCCCTTGCCCTACTAATCCTTGGCTTGAATAATCCAACCATATGTGACAGATATTAATTTTTGATACAAGTAAAGGCTCACACAAATTTTGGTGAGCCGGTCCCTTGGACATTCCATGTCATAATCTTTATAAAAAATAATAAAAAAGAAACTAAAGAGATTTAGAGTTTCCTCAATAGACCTAGATTTAGGCCGTCTCTGGACCTGTGAGTCCAGAAACATTCCACCAGCCTCCTCCATTTGGAGGTCACTCTCCTATCATGAATTATCTGGGCCAACCATATTTTGTAGCCTCTCATTCCCAATGAAATTCCTTTCACTCTCCTTATCCCTTTGTACAAACACAGATCATGGGTCATGGATCACTGGTCCTCTAAGAACTTTCTGATTAAGCAGCGGGTTGTCCTTGATAACAAAGGCCTATTGTTTCAACTAGTCAAGTCTCATGCCAACTAGTATGACCGAGTCAAATCCACTGAACTCCTCATCTAATGATATATATAAAAATAGTGAAAGAGTTATTTTTTATTCAATTGTTTGGTTTGTTTATTGCAGAATACAGAAGGAAACAGTTTTTTCTCCAACCTCTCTTTCTTTGCTACTGCGTATGAAAACCACTGATGGCAGCCATGAAAACTGACGATCTCTCAAACCACAACAACGAAGAAAATCCGGAGGTGAAAAATAGAGCAGAGTATGAGGACATACAGCAACCAACGTTTTCCTTCAAAAACGCACTGCTAAAGGAATTACACACCACCGGAAAGGAAGATGATGACAACACTGAAATTACAGTTTCAGACACGGATGTTATCTATGGCAAACAGAATTCAATGCCAACGGTGGAATTCTCAGCCAATATTCAGTCCCAAATACACAGTGCAGTCAAACACACGATAATAATCAAACTACTTGGAAGAACCATTGGCTACATAGCACTATATAACCGTCTCATGGCTCTGTGGAAACCTCAGGGAGACATCAAACTCATTGATTTCACGAATGGATCATACCTGGTAAGATTGTCTTGTGCAGAGGATTATAACGCTGCCCTCCATAACGGCCCATGGTCAATTTTTGGACATTATCTAACTGTGCAGCCTTGGAATCCCAGATTCAGAGCAACCTCCGATCTCCCTGCCACCGTCGCTGTGGAAATTGATCTCAGTAAGCCTCTAATTGGAAAAATCGTAATCGACGGTTTAATTCAACCAATTGAATATGAGGATCTTCATTCTATCTGCTTCCATTGCGGTTTGTATGGCCATAAAGAAAAATCTTGTGAAAAATGGAAAACGATGAACGCAGACCAAGCTGCAGCAACTCCGGCAACAGACCAGCATGTCCCGAATCCCCAGATGACGGAGGTCGCATCCAACACGCAAACTGCCAGTGACACGAAAGTCACAGAGGAGCAACGGTCCAATCTCCTCGGGATCTGGATGTATGCAAAGAGATGAGAAGAATCTGGGAGCGGCAGTCCCCCCCCCCCCCCCCGTGCAGGAAAGGAACGCGGGACAAAAGGAGACTCTTAATTCAAGATTTGGGGTACTGGAAACATTAACAGGAGAAGAAAGTAATATAGTTCCGCCTCAACCCTTGTCTTTCCAGGCCAACCAAACTAGTTCAACTCTAGTTAATAAAACTCGTCAGCCCAGGTCCAAACGAGTCACAACCACAAACAAACATTGGATTAATAGTGCCCTCACTGTTCAACCCATAGCCAAAAAATCCACTGCTAGACCCAACTTGCCCAAACAAGCTCCATCCTCCTCATACTCAATCTTCTCTATAGCAGGCCCTTCATCAGCCCATCCTATCATCATCACAGACCCTAACCTCTCTACTGGAAATCACACACTATCTATTGTAGACCACCCATCCACCTCCACCGGACATGCCAATCACACCCCAACCTCCTCACACCATATCCACCTTAGAAATAAACTCTAGGTCGCAACACCCGCTACAGTCCAAAACCTCAAGAAACGTCGCAAACAAAAACCACCGGATGACTCTGCCATCGACCTTGTTCAACCCACACAAGAGAACACACTCTCCTCTATTGATGACATATCTATTGTTCCTGAAACACATACCTCTATGGAAACCATCACAGATACCTCTCACATAAAGGACCCCCCACAGGAGGGGAAAACACTCTCCGCACAATAACTCAAGATGGAGACAAACCTCATGGCCTGGAACTGCCAAGGTGCAGCATCAAAAAAAACCATAGCAGTTATTAAATCCTTTATACATATGTTCAAACTCTCTTTAGTGGCACTGCTCGAACCTCGTATCAGTGAAGAAAGAGCTGCAAGTACAATCAGAAAAATCAGCATGAATAATTCCCATAGAATAGAAGCAGTTGGTTTTTCGGGAGGCATATGGCTACTGTGGAAAGATTACTTGAAGGTGGAAGTTCTAACATGCAAATGGCAACTGCTACATGTTAGAGTATCCAGTAACCACTCCCACAGCTTCTTCCTCACGATTGTATATAGAAGCCCACAACCATTTACCCGAAAGGAATTATGGAAAGATTTATCTAGAATCAGCAGAAACACAAATGGGCCCTGGATGATCGCAGGAGATTTCAACTCATTTATAAGTGAATCTGAAAAAACAGGAGGAAGAAATAATAAAGGATGCAGGATCTTTAGAGAGTGGATTGAGTCAGAAGACCTAATTGATCTAGGATTTTCTGGTCAGAAATACACGTGGGCCAGAGCATCATGCCAGGTAAGATTGGATAGGGCGTTAGTAAACAATAACTGGAATCAAATCTTCCCCAGTCCTTCAGTCAAACACCTCCCTCGTGTGCAATCAGATCACTCCCCCCTCCTTATAAAATTTCGACCGTGTACACACCCACATCAGTAAACTCCTAAACCCTTTAGGTACCTGTCTTCATGGATCACTCACCCAGAATGGGAGGAGTGGTTGAAAGCTCACTGGAAAACAGATTGTTTTTTGGCAGAATCACTGGAGAAATTCACTACAGATGTTCAATTATGGAACAAAGAAGTGTTCGGAAATATTTTCCATAGAAAAAGAAGAATCATAGCTCGTCTGGATGGTTTACAGAAGGCGCTTTCCCTCTACCCCTCTCCAAGACTCTTGGATTTGGAGGAACTTCTTAGGGAGGAATATGAATTAACGGTTACCCAAGAGAAGCTATACAATGCTCAAAAATCAAATACACTATGGATCAAACAAGGGGACATGAATTCTAGAATGTTTCATTTGACCCACAGACAAAGGAGAAATAAACTTGTAATTACCAAGCTGTAGTTGGATAATGGTTCATGGTGTACGGATCAGGAAAGACTAAGGCAGGAAGCTGCAACCGTTTTCAAGAGACTATACATCGGGGATACTTCAACTGGACAACCTTACCCCATTACTGGAAAATTCGCCCCCCTCACTGCAACCCAACTCCAGGAACTAAACAAGGAATTCACAATTGAGGAGACAAAGGAAGCTATGTTCGATATTGATCCCTTCAAAGCCCCAGGGCTGGATGGCATTACTTCCCATTTTTTCCAAACGAACTGGGAGATAGTCGGCCCCTTAGTTCACAGGTTTATCCTATCCACTTTCACAACTGGAAAGATTGGCACGGAGCTAAATAAAGCTCTCCTAGTACTTATCCCAAAATGCAGTAACCCACTCAAATTCAAAGACTACATACCTATTAGTCTCACTAACGTTTGTTCCAAACTGGTCTCTAAGGTTCTTGCCAACCGCATCAAACCTCTCATGCATGATCTTATAATGCCGGAGCAGACCAGTTTTATCGCCGGAAGATCCATAGTAGACAATATTGTTACAGTTCAAGAGTTTATCCACACAATGAGGGAACAAAAGGGTTCAAGGGGATGGATGGCTTTAAAGATCGACCTCGAAAATGCGTTTGATAGATTGAGCTGGAACTTTATATCTGAAACACTTGAGGATGCTGGTCTCCCCCTTTTTATGAGATCGATCATCATAAACTCTCTTCACTCTGGCTCTACCTCTGTGTGTTGGGGAAAGGAACATTGCCCTCCGTTTCAACCTTCTAGAGGAGTAAGACAAGGCGACCCCATCTCACCTTACATATTCATCTTGTGTATGGAGAAACTTGCTCAATCAATAAAAACAGAAGTGGCTAGAGGACAGTGGAAACCTATCAATTTCGGCCCCAACTCATCTCAGTTTTCGCACTTATTTTTTGCCGATGACCTCATCCTTTTTGGGGAAGCCACAGAACAACAAGTCACCACCATGAATAGAGTATTACAAGCTTTCTGTGATTGCTCCGGCCATGCAATAAGTAAGAAGAAGTCGGTGGTTTATATATCCCCTAACATAGCTATGGAAAGAGCCCTTCAGCTTAGCTCGAATCTTGGGGTTAAACTAGTTAACGACCTCGGTCGGTATCTTGGAGTACCTCTGATTCATGGCAGAATCACCAAAAACACATATGGAGAAATGATCGAGAAGGTATCAAAGGCAGCTAACGCATGTAAACCAAATAGGATCTCCCTTGCAGGCAGGAAAGTACTTTGCAAAGCGGTCCTAAAAGCTATACCAACATTCCTTATGCAATCCACCCTCTTCCCTAAAGACACATGCAGGATATTAGATAAGATCAAAAGAAACTTCCTTTGGGGAAGAACCAGGGATAAGAACAGGATATGCCTTGTGAATTGGAAGGAGGTGTGCCAGCCAAAACATAGAGGAGGCCTTGGGCTAAGGGAAACTAGGTTCTTTAATGAAGCCCTTCTCTTTAAATTAATCTGGAACCTATGGACAGAGAACACGAGTATGTTGAAGAAATTGGTTTTGTCTAAATACGGCTATCACCAAGCTCAGTTGAACACTCACGATCACAGATTGCGCTCTTCTTTTCTCTTTAGCAAACTGAGAGCTCTAAAGGAAACTGTTCTTCGAGGCATTAAATGGGAAATATGAGACAGAAGGAAAGTCAGATTCTGGAAAGACTTATGGGCAACAGTGGATAGGCCTTTAGAGGATTATGCAAATATACACCTCCCTGAATCTGAATTGGAGAAAGTGGTGGCAGATTATGTAATGGATAACGGTGAATGGAATTGGCTGAAGATTTCATGTTTCCTTCCTGCGCATGTCTGGAAGAAAATAGGCCCAATTTTTCCACCAAGAATATCTTCTGGCACTGATACTATAACATGGAAATTGGCTCCAACTGGATCTTTTACGGTGTCATCAGCATATAAGCTCATTGCTTCTCCGAATTGGAACATGGAGGAAAAGCACTGGGGTGAAATATGGGGTTGGAAAGGCCCTCCCAGGATCAAGACCTTCTTTTGGCTGGTGTGACGAGGGGCCCTACTGACCAAAGCTGAATTAAAACGGAGACATATTACAGAGGATGACAATTGCCATCACTGCCAAAATACCGAGACGCTACTCCACATCCTTCGACAATGTCCCAGATCTTCAGAGCTATGGGAAAGCCTTGGAATGACATCAGTTTCTCACTCAGGTATGCCCCTACATGAATGGCTCCTTGCTAACCTTCGTCCCTCAACTGTGCATGCAGGCATTCCATGGAGCATTCTGTTCGGGTAGTTTGTTGGTCCCTGTGGAAGCAAAGGAACGATGACTTATTCAACAACAGCCACATTACAGGAAACTCCTTAAAGGCTATCGTTCTTGCAAGAGCCAAAGAGATCAACAGGGCAAATAACACCTTTCATCCGCCAGCTTCCTTGAACCAGCAAATGCAACCGTCTGAATCCTGGCAACCTCCAGATTTGGGGTGGACAAAAATAAACTTCGATGGGGCCTCAAGTTCTTCCTCAGGGACTTCGGCAACGGCAGGAGTAGCCAGGAATTCCCAAGGCATTTGGATTGCAGGTTTTGCGGCAAATATAGGTGAATTCTCTCCCCTCCTCACGGAGTTATGGGCAATCTACAATGGCATTAGATTGGCTTCACAACTGAATACAAATAAGATCATCATTGACTCAGATTGCAAAGTAGCAATCCAGATGCTCACAACACCAACACCAACCGAGAACGCTCACAAGAATATAATACAACAGATCAAAGTGCTCTCATCAAGAATCAGTCAGCTACGCCTCCAATACAGAAGCAGGACAACGAACACGTGCGCTGATCTTCTTGCAAAATTTGCACTCAATTTGCCCATGGGTTTGCACTTCCTAGGAGAACCACCTAGATGCATTGTGAATTCACTTGCCAAAGAGGCTGTGCATGTAATTTAGTCGAGCACGTGCCAAGATAACCTTTTATAGGTTCCACCGGATACAAAAAAAAAAAATGATATATATAAAACGAATGTCGATGCCTTCTCCTTCTTCCTTCTCACGTGTGATTTTTGGTACTCCCACATGAGAAACAATTTTTTTTTCTCTTCGCCATTCTTTCTTTCTGTCAGTCTTCCACCCTGTTCCAAACCCAACTCAATCCTTTACTTTCTCTCTCACTGCTACTCTGTCGTCGATCGAACCCAGAACCCGCTTTACTTCCTTCACCGTGTTCTTCCTGAAGTTTCCCCTAACCATTTTCCACCCACCAGTCAAGAACATAACCATAATTTCTTCCCAATCCTCAAAACCTTTCATTTGGAACTTCCCATTAAAGAACCCAGGGAAGGAAGCTTTCGGCTCCGGGATGTCTTTGTGGCCGGGTTAGTGCTTTTTACCCAAATTACTCGACGTATCAGGAAAATCTGGGTTTTACATCGATGATTTTTTCGTGAGGGGGGCTTATCGGAATAATGGGTTCAGGAAAATGCCGTTCAGCAGTGGCGGCACAAGCGGCAAGGATGGATTTCGGAAGGGGTGGAGTGGGTGGTTCTGGATTGGAATTTTTTAGGTAACTACTATCATTTTATTCAATCTTTTCCAAATTGTAATCTTCAAACATGATTTATGATTATCATTACTCTGTTTCTTTTTCTTTGTGTGAGATGTAGTTCTTGTTTTGTATTTTATGTTTTAGAGTCAATTTTCAACAACTTTGAAGATAAACATTCTTGTAAATTCTGAGTTTCGAAGTTAATCGTCTTTTCTTCTTCCTCTCATGATGATTCACCTGGTTCCCTCGAAATCTCTCGCTTGAATCTGTATTCTTTAATTCTTTTATCCTTCTTTTTCTCTTCCTCCCCCATTCCCTTCTTTTACTTCCCTGTTTATAGCTCTTTGTTTTAATTGTAAAATTTTGGGCTTCATTTTTTTTTCTTTATCTTTACGTGGGTTTTTTATTTATATATATATATGGTGGATTAATTGGTTGTTGTTCTGGTTGAATTAGTTGATTTTGTTTTACTTGGGGTTTGTCAATGCAATCTTTTGGGAATTACTTGTAAATGCTTTATTTCTCTGCCAAAAAAAAAAAGAAAAAGAATTTTCTTTTGATGTTTTCCTAAGATTTCTTTCTAGTCTTCTGAACATAATTGGAAGATACTTAAATTTTAGCAAGAGAAGAAAGGAAATTAGTAGCGGTATCAAGAGATGGCTAGATAGCTATCATCTTTATTATTGACTCTTGAGCGTCTCTAGATAGATTGACTACGTATACACCCAAACATGTGAATTTTAGCTAAATTTTTCACAGAACATAGTCTACCATGTCTCGATAAGTCCAAACAAACTAACACCACGTCCAGATACGTTTACATCCATGTGTGTGAATTTCAACTAATTTTTGCCACAAATACAGTCCACCACGTCTCAGAACAACTAGCAGTACGTCAAAAAAAACTAGCACTACATATACATCCAAACATGTGAATTTTAGCTGAATTTTTCACAGAACATAGTCTTTCACGTCTCGCTACGTTCAAAAAAAACTAGCACCACGTCCAGATACGTCAACATCCAGGTGCGTGAATTTAAACTGATTTTTTCCACAAAGACAATCCACCACGTCTCAAAAAAACTAGCACCATGTATACATCCAAACATGTGAATTTAACTAAATTTTTCACAGAACATAGTCTACCACATCTCGATATGTCCAAAACAACAAGCACCACATCCAGATACGTCTACATCCATGTTGTGAATTTAAACTGATTTTTGTCACAAATACAGTCCACCACGTCTCAGAACAACTAGAACTACGTCAAAAAAAACTAGCACTACGTATACATCCAAACATGTGGATTTTAGCTGAATTTTTCACAGAACACAGTCTACCACATCTCGATACGTCCAAAACAACAAACACCACGTCCAGATACGTCTACATCCATGAGTGTGAATTTAAACTGATTTTTTTTACAAAGACAGTCCACCACGTCTCAGAAAAACTAGCACTATGTCAAAAACAACTAGCACTACGTATACATCCAAACATGTGAATTTTAGCTGAATTTTTCACAGAACATATTCTACCACGTCTCGATACGTCCAAAATAACAAGAATCACGTCCAAATACGTCTACATCCATTTGTGTGAATTTAATCTGATTTTTTTCACAGAGACAGTCCACCAAGTCTCAGAACAACTACCACTACGTCAGAAACAACTAGCACTACGTATACATCCAAACATTTTAATCTAAGCTGAATTTTTCACACAACATAGTCTACCACATCTTGCTACGTCTAAAACAACTAGCACCACGTCCAGATACGTCTACATTCATGTGTGTGAATTTAAACTGATTTTAATCACAAAGACAGTCCACCACGTCTCAGAACAACTAGAACTACGTCAAAACTAGCTAGCACTATGTATACATCCAAACATGTGAATTTTAGCTGAATTTTACACATAACAAAGTCTACCACCTCTTTTACGTCCAAAACAACTAGCATCACGTCCAGATACGTCTACATCCATGTGTGTGAATTTAAACTGTTTTTTTTACAAAGACAGTCCACCACATCTCAGAACAACTATCACTACGTATACATCCAAACATGTGAATTTTAGCTAAATTTTTCACAGAACATAGTCTACCACGTCGCAATACGTCCAAAAAACTAGCACCTTGTCTAGATACGTCTACATCCATTTGTGTGAATTTAAACTGATTTTTTTCACAAAGACAGTCCATCACATCTCAGAACAACTATCAATACGTATACATCCAAACATGTGAATTTTAGCTGAATTTTTTATAGAACATAGTCTACCACGTCTCGATACGTCCAAAACAACTAGCACCACATCTAGAAACATCTATATCCATGTCTGTGAATTTAAACTGATTTTTTTTCACAAAAATAGTCCACCACGTCTCATAACAACTAGAACTACGTCAAAAACAACTAGCACTGCGTATACATCCAAAATTGTGAATTTTAGCTAAATTTTTCATAGAACATAGTCTAAAACGTCTCGCTACGTCCAAAACAACAAGCTCCACGTCCAGATATGTCTACATCCATGTGTGTGAATTTAAACTGATTTTTTTTTCAAAGACAGTCCACCACATCTCAGAAAAACTAGTACTGCGTCAAAAACAACTAGCACTACGTATACATCCAAACATGTGAATTTTAGCTGAAACTGGGTTACTATGAGTTTAAATATATACATATATATTGTATATATTTACTAAATATATACATATATATTGTATATATTTACTAAATATATACATATATATTGTATATACATAGTTTACTAAATATATACATAGTTTACTAAATATATACATATATATTGTATATATTTAAACTATATGTATACATCCATTTGAATTTATCATCAATAACATCTACATGCATTACTAATAGTTCATTCATTATTGGAAATGTGGGATTAAGGTTTTAAGTCGGGAACATGTTCAAAGATTTGATATTTATGCATACCAATTGAAACCCAAATGTGAGTTTTATAAGATGTGAATTGTTGTGTAGGAACAAGGTAATGAGTTTGTGAAGAAGGGAAAAAAGGAAATGTCGATAAATTCACTATGAATTTTTAATCCCTTTTTTAAATCCATTGTGTGTGAATTTTAAATCGACATGGGATGAAAGATGCCCTTTACTGTATGAAAAAAGGAATTTAATCCCTTTTTTTAAATTCACACACAAGGTAATTTTTAAAGGAAATGTCTACATCTATACATGTGAATATAAACTATTTTTCTCATAAAGATAGTCCACCACATCTCAGAACAACTAGAACTACGTCAAAAACAACTAGAACTACGTATACATCCAAACATGTGAATTTTAGCTGAATTTTTCGTAGAACATAGTCTACCACGTCTTGATACGTCCAAAACAACTATCACCATGTCCAGATACGTCTACATCCATTGTGTGAATTTAAACTGATTTTATTCACAAAGACAGTCCACCACGTCTCAGAATAACTAGCACCACGTCCAAAAATAACTAGCACTACGTCCAAAAACGTCTACATCCATTCATGTGAATTTAAACTGATTTTTTCACAAAGACAGTCCACCACGTCTCAGAACAACTAGCACCACGTCAAAAACAACTAGCACCACGTCCAGAATTGTCTACATCCATACTTGTGAATTTAAGCTATTTTTTTCACAGAGAAAACCCACCACGTCTCAGAACAACAAGCACCACGTCAAAAAGAACTAGCACCACGTCCAAAAACAACTAGCACCATGTCCAAAAATGTCTACATCCAGAACAACTAGCACAACATCCAAAAAACAACTAGCACCACGTCCAGAAACGTGTATATCCATTCATGTTAATTTAAACTGATTTTTTCACAAAGACAGTCCACCACATCTCAGAACAACTAGCACCACGTCAAAAACAACTAGCACCACGTCTAGAAACATCTACATTCATACGTATGAATTTAAACTGATTTTTTTCACAAAGATAGTGAAAGATTATCTGCCCGGGCCTAGCCAAAAATTCACTTTCGTGCTATGCATTCCAAATCGGAATCTCTGGCCAGGCCTAGAGGCTAGCACAATTGCTATTCCAACCCTTTTGAAATAACATTGTGTAGGATCTGGGTTTGCACTTATTTGATTTACTACGCAACAAAAATTCTTAATTAAGCGGAAACATAAGAATTACCTATTGAAGCGTACATTCAAGTGATTCTCTTGTATGCATCAAGGCTTTGCTTGTATGCTGTGTGGGCAGCAATCTAACTAGCAATTTGATTAGTTAATCACCACAATCCACCTGCCCGAAAATTCCAGCACCGCTGCACCTGGCGCGTACAATCAACGCACCGCCTGGAGAGAGAGAAAGCTATACGTTGTTGCCAAAATTTTGAAGAAAATTTTGGCCCCCTTAAGATTTAGAAATCCGATTCTAAGAGAGAGAAACTTTCTCTCTCTAGGATTTTCTCTCTCTAAGTTTTCTTGTCTTGAAAACTTATGAATTGTATATTGTGGAATACTTAATCCCTTGTCTATATATAGAGTTACAAGAGAGACCCCAAGTTGGTTTAGGATTGGCCTTCCTACTGAGTTTCTGTTTCCTTCAATCCTGTTCCTGGACCGATACACATCCAACTGATATAGGGATTCACTTATCCAAATCCAGTTCCTGATATGATTCACAACCAACTGATACAAGGATTCACTTATTCCAAACCAGTTCCTGGCATGATTCACAACCAACTGATACATGAATTCACTTATCCCAAACCAGTTCCTGGTATGATTCACAACCAACTGATACAGGGATTCACTTATCCCAAACCAGTTCCTGGTATGATTCACAACCAACTGACACAAGGATTAATTAATTAAATCTACCTTTGTCAATAACCAAATACATAATTAATCGTACCACTAACGGATTAATTATGGCACTACCATCCTACACCAGAATTGCTTCCGGAACAACTTAATTAATTTTATTCATAATCTCCCCACATCAAAGATATAGTGCTAATTAATTTAACCTCTTTAATTCTGAAACTAGTACCACTCGATCTTTTTACTATACCGTAAATAAGTCCACCGGCCGGGTTTAGTATAACAAACTTTATGAGCTCATCTCGGGAGCACTATCACCCCGGACGCACCGGTACATGATTTCCATTCAACAAGTAGCAGCACACTAAGCAACTAAACACGCGCACCCAACCTACCGAGACTATTGGCCACAATTGACCTCACCTATTGGCAGATCAAAGTACACTATGTCTAATCCTCATGGCCGCTCGAGTCTAGGGATTAAGAGATAGAATACCAAGAAAGATTTGTCTATTAAATCAGTACAAGACAAATCATTCCTAATGGTCAAGTTCAATATGCCCCGGGCATATCTATATGATTCAATCAGTTTAGACAAACCAATTATCTGAATCACATAACAACCTAAACCTACAGTTTGTCCAAAGCTATCTCGGTTACGAACCTCCTTTATATATTTTGCCTTTTAACCAATGATGAGATCTACTGTGTCACACAAGACACCTCACCATCTAACTACATAATATAATAATGCACAACTAAATTTAAACATAACATAAATCGATATATGAACTGGGAAAATGTACAATACAAGCATAGCTTATGTAGACTCCTACAAACAGTCCATCACGTCTCAGAACAACTAGCACCAAGTCAAAAATAATTATCACCACGTCCAGAAATGTCTACATCTATTCATGTGAATTTAAACAGATTTTTTTCACAAAGACAGTCCACCACACCTCAGAACAACTTGCACAATGTCAAAAACAACTAGCAACACATCCAAAAATGTCTACATCCATGCATGTAAATTCAAGCTATTTTTTTCACAAAGACAACCCGCCACGTCTCAGAACAAATAACACCACATCAAAAATAACTAGCACCACGTCCAATAACAACTAGCGTCACGTCCAGAAACGTCAACATCCATACGTGTGAATTTAAACTGATTTTTTTCACAAAGACAGTCCACCACGTCTCAGAACAACTAGCACCACGTCCAAAAACAACTAGCACCACGTTCAGAAACGTCTACATCCATTCATGTGAATTTAAACTAATTTTTCCACAAAGATAGTCCACCACGTCTCAGAACAACTAACACCACGTCAAAAATAACTAGCACTATGTCCTGAAACATCTTCATCCATTAGTGTGAATTTAAACTGATTTTATTCACAAAGACAGTCCACCACGTCTCAGAACAACTAGCACCATGTCCAAAAATGTCTACATCCATGCGTGTAAATTTAAACTGATTTTTTTCACAAAGACAGTCCCTCACTTCTCGGACCAACTAGCACCAAGTCAAAAACAACTAGCACCACGTCCAGAAACGTCTACATTCATGTGTGTGAATTTAAACTGATTTTTTTCATAAAGAAAGTCCACCAACGTCTCACAACAACTTGCACCACATAAAAAAAAACTAGCACAACGTCCAGAAACGTCTACATTCATGCATGTGAATTTAAGCTGTTTTTTTCACAAAGACAACTCACCACGTCTCATAAAAACTAGAACCATGTCAAAAACAACTAGCACCACATCCAAAAAGGTCTACATCCATGCGTGTGACTTTAAACTGATTTTTTTCACAAAGACAGTCCACCACGTCTCAGAACAACTAGCACCACGTCAAAAACAACTAGCACCACGTTCATAAATGTCTATATCCATGCATGTGAATTTAAACTATTTTTTTCACAAAGACAGTCCACAACGTCTCAGAAACAACTAGCACCACGTCAAAAATAACTTACACCATGTCCAGAAATGTCTATATCCTTGCGTGTGAATTTAAACTGATTTTTTTCATAAAGACAGTCCATCACGTCTCAGAACAACTAGCACCACATCCAGAAATCTCTACATCCATGCATGTGAATTTAAACTAATTTTTTCACAAAGACAGACCACCACGTCTCAGAGCAACTAGCACCACGTCCAAAAACAACTACCACCACGTCCAGAAATGTCTACATCCATGCATGTGAATTTAAGCTATTTTTTTCACAAAGATTTTCCCATAAATTTTCGCCCGCACAAAGCGTTTGTCACACAAAAAATCGCAAAATACATGCGATTTTCGCCAATTGAAGGCGATTGTGTCAATGAAAATCGTAAAACTTGTGCAATTTTTTATGTCAGCAAACAAAAAGCAATAAAAAAAAAACATAAAAAACTTACCATTTTTGCTTGAATTTGAAGTAGATTTTATCCCGACTCGAAGAAAATCAGTGTTTGCATATTTTTCTACAATTTTGGAAAGTTTTTTGAATGATTTGGAAGGGTTTCGTAAGATTTTTTAGGGGTTTTGAATTTTTGGAGATATTTTATTAAGTTTTTAAGTGTATAACTTATTAATACATTAAGGGCATTTTTGGAATTTAACTACTTTTTTTGTACTACAATTAGTATATTTATGCTAGAAATAGCAAAATTATGAAACTCTTGTGCTACAATTAGTATATTTGTGGTACAAATAGTCTATGTGTGAAACAAATTTTTGTAAGAAATTATGAAAACAAGAAATTTGAGATTTTTTCAATAATGAAGAAACTCTTAAGAATTCAAGAAAACTTTCATTCTTTCCTCTCAACCATTATTTTCACTAAATAGTTCCCAATGCTCTATCATGCATTCTTGAAAATTCATTTAAATTTTTTATGTTCACATTTATGTAAACTAATGGAACAAAAATTGATACAAGTGGGGAAATAGTGTTTCGATATATATCTATTCAATATATATGTATATATTTATATTTTAAAAGCTTTTAATTTTGAAATCTCTAATTATTGTGGGCCCCGCATTGGGGGGGCAACTCTACTAGTCCCCATTAAATTGTACAATAGTTTCTTTCACCTTCGCTGCTTCAAACTATCAACCTGTTCAGAGTATCTCATGATTTCTCCAAGGTTTGAGGGCAAAACTTCTATTCTCGTGTACTGGAATTCCATTT
Organism: Knoxia roxburghii; assembly: GCA_030378225.1. Classification (NCBI taxonomy): domain Eukaryota; kingdom Viridiplantae; phylum Streptophyta; class Magnoliopsida; order Gentianales; family Rubiaceae; genus Knoxia; species Knoxia roxburghii. The sequence goes on along the minus strand of CM059420.1, from coordinate 31,829,364 downwards.
GATCCACTATTATTCATTCCTCTGGGAGCCAACTGCCTTCACCTTTTTCGTCGACCTATCGGTTGCACAACATTGCATTTAGTAAATATCTTGTTGCCCATACAAAAAAAAAAAGCATCCTCACTTATAATAGTACATGCTTGCTCTCCTGAAATAGAAATTCCCCCATTTTCCTTTGTTTCTTTTATAGTGAGAACCTTGAGCCTCCAATAAAATTCGTGTCCTTGAGTTTTCCAACATTCTCGTGACCCCTCTCTTTCCCCCTTTGCTTCCCTTTACTTCTTTGCGGCACTAACACCCAATGTCCATACACCCTCTCATCAATCCTTACTTGCTGAGCCCTATTACCTCCACCGTTTGGTTTTTGTGGGTTCCCATTAACATTATCCTGGCAGCTCGAACTCCCGTGTCTATACTTACCACATTAGAAGCATATATCTGGAAAAATTTCATATTCAACATGTTGGACCTTCCCCATTATAGAAATCTTAGGGCACAATGGCTTGACAAGGTCAAGTGTTACGGCCAAACGTGCAAATTTCCCCCTGATTTCTGTAGTCATTCGGTGATCGATTTTAACCACCTGTCCCACTATTTCTTCAATTTTCCAAAAAAAAAAAAAAAAAGACTCTTTTATTATGTAGATGCAATAGTATTCCCAAAAGTCTGATCCATGATACGATCTTCAAAATTTTATCTGTTGTAACGTCAAAGCTGGCGCCCATGCTTGCACATGGAGGTAGTGACATAGTATCAGATATGGACCCCCTACTAAAATTTTTGTTGCATCCTCCTGCGTTTTAAATCGTACCGGCAAGTATCCAAACTCCATGTTCATCACGGATATACCTCTATGTGTGGCCACAATGTCAACAAACGATTAACACTTGATACAAGATGGGTTTGCCCAACAATTTGATGACAATCGTTTGCTTCGAGTCCATTAAGATATTTGCATACAAAAACCCTCTTACAGCTTCAAATTTGGTTCTGGGGTGGCATATGAGATAGTTATAGGCACTTCCTTGCTATCCCCCACTTCACCATCTTCTGCATCCTCCATATCCTCGTCAGGGAGAAGATCGACGTGCAGTTTGTCCTTGTTAAGAACATCGTGAAAACTGGCTCTCTGTTTGGGTGATTCATGTGGAATATTGCGCTACAAATTTTCAACAGTACCCTTACGTTGCTGAATTGCTTGTTCCTCTTCATGTCTCCTTTTTGTATATCGTCCTTCCTGGTTCGTTGCCAAGATGTCCTTGCGTAAAGCGAGAATTGATCACCATGAATGTCCTGCGGATTAATTCCAGGGTCAACATGGTGGCTGGTAGTGCCACTAGGGTTGCTGTCTATATACTCGCTTGTTTTCAAAAAGAATTTATATTTTAAAATACAGGGAGTACTACTCATCTTATGTAAGGGTATTTTTGGGATAAAAATAGTTAATTTACCTAAAATAACAATAGAGAATTATATTTTGATATACTTTTTTAAAATTAAAATGGCTTATAATGTGAAATTGAGAGAATACTCTTTTAAATTTATTAAAATATTTTTTGAAAAATTTTGGATTGAGAACAGTGGAAGAGTTAAAATTAATAAAAGAGATATAACTTTCATATTATTTAAATTAAGAACAGTAAATTATGAAATTAGAATATTTATACAATCACGTAAATTTCTTCCTAAATTGTTCTAAAGTTTTGCTCAACCATCAAATACAATTGACAACATGGAAATTAAACAATCACGAGTTTTTCAAGTTCAATTGTTTACGAGTCCTGCCCTACTGATTAATCACCGAAATTACTTCCAGTTCCTGCAAATGCATTTTGGCTCCATAACTGATACTTAAAGACGATATAGTTCCTTGTCCTCTTTACCTCTATCAGCCCCAAACAAAATTAAAAGACCATAAATCGGACATTCGTGAACGGAGAAATAAGAGCCAAGTACCTTGGTTAGGATAAGTGGATAAATCCCAGAACGAAGCAACCAACGAGCAATGAACTCCACCATTGAAGTCTTCCCGTTACCTCCCTATGTCAAATTTTCAACGTTGATAATCCGCACCGACAACCTATCCAAATAAGTTCAGGAAAAAAAAAAAAAAAAAAAGATACATTTCTCCTGAATTGAACACAAATGCATAACAAAAGCATGATTGTAATAGGGGTCCTCTCGAACACCATTGGCCCACCTTCAATATAAAGATCAACCATTTACAAATTTAAGGGGTTCAAAACAACAACAACAACAATAATAATAATAATAATAATAATAATAATAATAAAAAGCTCCCTTTATTGATTTCTATTCTGGGATATCATACCTTAGCCTTTGGAGAAGGCCTTTTTATTTGTAGCTCAAGAATGTTATTTGTACTTCACAAAATTTTATAAACTTACAAATTTACCCTTCATTCAAAATATCCACAAATTCATTTAACAATCTAAAATCACCTCTAATAATGAGAAAAATTTGAGAGAAACTCACAATGGTCGTAGATTTATGTTGAGGTGAAGCATAAGTCGAAGATTCCGGCAAAAATGGTACGATTTCGATGTATTTTTGTAACTTTCGATTTTTTATCGAATTCCATGGTACGCACGCCCAGTTTTGGCGTAGAAGTCCATGGTTCACACGCCTAAAATAGACGTGGTCATCCATGGTAATGAACCAAATGTGGGCGTAGATACCATGGAAGTCACCCAAATTTGGGGCGTGATTACCATAGATCATAACTTCCAGTTAGAGCGTGAGAGTCCATGGTTAACACGTCCAAAATTTGGGCGTGTTATCCATGGATATTCACGCCTGACGGGTGTACCACGGATATTCACACAAATTTGGGCGTGTACACCATAGGCCCCAATTTGGGCGTTTGTACCATGGATTCAAATTTTGGCGTGTGCACCATGGACCCAAATTTGGGCGTGTGTACCATGGACCCAAATTTGGGCATGTGCACCATGGAGTCTCACGCCCAACATGGGCTTTAATTCCATGGTATACAAGCCCATACTGGCGTTTACATCCAGATTTGGAGCATTTCAAAAATTTTTTATTATATAATATTTTTTAGCATTCGTTATTGTTAATATTATAATTCTTCGTATTTATGTTTAATTTTTATTATTGAAAAAGTAAACTTATGTTAATTTTATAAATTATGCAGAATCCAGTTGATATACCCGATTTGTCGCAAGATTTGAGCGCACATTTTTTCTCTCCTGTATACTTTGCTACTGAAGAAAATGCTTTTGAGTATTGCAAGGATGTAGCTAAGGAATTACGTTTTGAGCTTGTTTGCGCAGGGTGGAATCCAAAGAGAAATGGTCACATATCGTTGCGCACGATTCAGAGATCCTATTCAGCAAGGCCCTGCCCCGAAACAAAGGAAGCATACCAAGCGCAAAGGATGTGATTGCCCATTCAAGTTATATTGCTTGCAAGTGCCGAATTATGGTTTGTGGATCAGAGTATTTCCTGGTTATGAGTCGACACACAATCATTCTGGTATAGTCTATCTAGAGGGTCGCAGACAATTTAGTTTCATGGGTAATGATGCAAGGGTTTTAGCTAACCGGTTGGATAGGGCAAATGTGAAGCCAAAAATGGTGAAGGCAATGATTGATGCGGAGTTCCCCAAAGATAATGTGACAATCAGGCAGTTAAACAATAACAAATCACGGAACAGGAAATCAACTTTGCAAGGTAGAGATATTGGGAAAGAATTTGTTCGTTTGGCCAGTGCGAAACATTATTTTGTTCAGACTCAGAAGGAACAGGGCACAAATGTGATCACTCATGCATTCATAGCGCATCCAGCATCAATTCAGCCATTCAACCGATATTATTGGGTGATTGTGGTTGATTCAACATACAAGACCAATAAGTACAAAATGCCACTCTTTCAGATAATAGGTACGACTCCTACCAATATGAATTTCAATATTGCATTTGTCATTTTGAGAGATGAGTCAAAAGATACTTTTGATTGGGTGCTATCAAAGTTGGGGATTTTGTTGGATGAAGACAAAGTACCAAGTGCAATTGTCTCAGATCGAGAGATGGGTTTGGTTCAGCCTATTAAGGATAATTTTCCACATTCACACCACCTGTTATGTTTGTGGCACATAGACCGTGATGTTGATGCAATGTTGAGGAAAAAAGTTCGTGAAGATAAATTGAGAATTGATGTCAAAGGTATGTGGAAGAAAATATTAATACGCCAACAGTTTAAGAGTATGGTATTTTATTACAGCTTTTCAAGGATAGTTACTCAACTATTGTGCGTGCTGCTGTTGTCTACTTGGAGGGTACATGGCTTTATCATAAAGAGAAGATTTGTAAGGCTTGGACAAACCAGACTCTCCACCTTGGCAATACTAGTAGTCACTGAGTAGAGAGTACTCATGCTTCATTAAAAGATTGGATGAATCTGGCACCTAAGCACTTCACACGCTGTTTGGTGTGATTGACGCCCATGTCATTCACCAGTTATCCCAGATCAGGTAACTTCATTAATTTATATGAATCGCTATTTATTTTACTAAATCATTTAAATACGCGTTTATTATTTTTCTGTGACTTTAAATTTACACACACATATATATTGTTTTAGGGGAAAACTTGAGGAATCCATGTTGACAAAACCAACTGATAAGATGCATGGTACATACGATCTGTTGCATAGTTATGTGTCGCACCATTGTATGGATTTGATCAGCAGACAGGTTGAAAATATGATTAAGTGGGGCGACAACGTGTTTGAGTACTGTCGATGCTTCTGCAAGGTGACTCATGGGATTCCCTATGCTTTTGATTTATTCAAATTAAAGGAAGCGAACGACAAGGTCACGGTCGACATGGTGCACGAATTTTGACAGAGATTGCAAATCGTACCCTCTGAAGTGGCTTCGAATAATATTTCTGCGAAACTCAGGTATGTTTGTTGCTTCGAATAACATTTTTTTTAAAATATATATATATATATGCTGTTTCTATATTTATATTTATATTTATTAACAGATATTTTCGTGAGGAAATCATTCCAAGATTTGAAAGCAGTCCAGCTGCAATGATGCTTCTCTCAATGGAAGAGGCACTGTTTCCTGACAGGAATAGTGGGTGTGAGCCCGCTGTCTTGGCAACATCTCGTGGTCGGCAAAGATTACATTCATCTGTGATGCGCACACAGAGCTGTTGGGATCGGAGGCATGTTTTTTCAAAAATTTTAGGCAGCAGATTCATGCCAATTTTAATTTTAGTGTTTTAATCCTATGTTCAAAACAAGTAAATCATACCCTTGAAGCGTAATCGATTGCCGTGTCTGGATCCTAGATTGATGTTGGTCCAAACCTTCTGCTCCGGTTACGTTTTTCACCACCAAAATCCTTCATTGAATGACTCTCTACTTTCAAGGACGAAAGCCTTTGCAGATTCGGTGCTAGCCGTTTTTCGCCTACAGAGAGAATTTGGAATTTTTCGTGTATCTTGCTTGTTCTGATTTTCCTCAAATGAAAATCATCATCTTCCTACAATAATATCCCTAGGATATTTGTAGAATTAAAATTTTCAAAATCAGTATTGTAATTAATCAATTATTACTTAACTGATTTAATGATATTCCAAATCAGTATTATTACAAATATTATTCTATTGATTCCAATCAGTATTAAATAATATTTTCTGATTCCAATTCAGTATTAAATAATACCTTAATGAATTGGGTTATACACCAAGCCCATGGATCAACCCATGACCCATGGATCAGGCTGATGGGTCAAGAACTTCAATTGCAATTAAGTCCCTTGATTTATCAGCCCATCCCAATTGTTCCCATGTAATTAATTAACTCTTAATTAATACCACACAACTTTTCAATAATACTTAATTAAACCATTTAATTAAATCTTATTTATTTAAGTATAATAATTATACTTATTGTAGGTAAGAATACTTATTCTGCATCATCGAACTTTCTTATGTGCGATCCTGTAGGCCCATTCTAAATTGGCAATGGATAACTCAATCTCATTGATTAATCCATAAGTCATTAATGGTCTCTAGCAAGACTAATGACTACCCAATTCATAATGGAAGGTCGAATGGTGATTCAACACAACCTTTCCGAGCAAACTGCATACGATCCTCTACATTGATATCCCGTTTAGCATAAGGCACGAAACCATCATCCTTATATAGCTAAACGTTTACTTGATCTCTTAGTGGCACTGAATTCATCAAGAAAATGATAATGCTTATCATTCCATGGGCATGGCCATGAACTTTTCCATTCACTATCAAGTGGCCAAGATATCATCTCTCGCTTAAGAGAGATTTGTAGTCTCATCACTTCACCTACATATCTTAGCGTAACATAATGTACCCAATAATACTCGTACTTGGAAACCTGTTATGGTCTCGTTAGGTGTATGTCAAAGCACACTACAATTCACCTAAGACCATGTAGTGATTTCTGGTCTAATGATCCTCGTACGAGTACTACTCAAAAGAATCACTCATGATCTAAAATTCCATGGAGTTTTTCTTTTGGCGGATCGATTTCATGAAATTAAATATGCACAAGAATATAATTATCATGAAATTAACTCATTTGATAAATTATCAAACAGATGACAGATGTCTAAATTAGCCCTCAAAAGGGTATACACCAACAATCTCCCACTTGCCCGTTGAAGGGCTATGTCCTAAACATTTTAAGACCAAACTCTATTACATGTCTCTCAAACTTTGACTGTGGTAGAGCTTTTGTGAGAGGATCTGCTACATTGTCATCTGATCCTATTTTGCACACTTTTACATCTCCTCGATCGATGATCTCTCGGATGAGGTGAAACCTTCTGAGTATGTGTTTGGTTTCCTGGTGTGAGCAAGGTTCCTTAGCTTGTGCGATGGCCCCGTTTTTATCACAGAACAGTTCTATCAGATCTTGGATACTCGGTATCACTCTGATGTCTGATACGAACTTCCTCAACCAAACAGCTTCCTTTACAGTATCTGATGCAGTAATATACTCAGATTCTGTTGTAGAGTCGGCTGTGGTATCTTGCTTCGAGCTTTTCCAACTCACTGCACCGCCATTCAGGCTAAACACATAACCTGACTGTGACTTAATGTCATCTTGATCTGTTTGGAAAGCAGCATTGACGTAACCTTATATGATGAGTTGTTCTTGTCCTTCATACACTAGCATCAATCCTTTAGTTCTTCTTAAGTACTTTAGGATTGCTTTTACTGCAGTCCAATGAGCCATTCCTGGATCTTGTTGGTATCTGCTAGTCATGCTTAGTGCATGTGCGACATCTGGACGGGTGCACAACATGGCATACATGATAGATCCTATAGCCAAGGCATATGGGACTCTACTTATTATTTCTCTCTCCTCTCTTGTTGAAGGACCTTGGTCCTTCTTCAAGAGAATGCCATGTCTGAACGGTCCCATACCATTCTTAGAGTTAGACATATTAAATCTCTTTAATATTTTGTCTATGTACCCTTTTTGACTTAGTCCTAGAAGCCTCTTAGATCTATCTCTATAGATTTTGATACCTAGTATCATTTCGACTTCTCCTAAGTCTTTCATAGAAAATACACTCCCCAACCATTGTTTGATTTCTTTCAACATAGGAATGTCATTTCCTATGAGTAGGATGTCGTCCACATTTAGGATAAAGAAAACAATCTTGTTCCCACTAACCTTTTTGTAAACACAAGGTTCATCTTCGTTCTTGATGAATCCGTAACCTTTCATTTCCTCATCAAAACGAAGATTCCAACTTCGAGATGCTTGTTTTAGTCCATAGATGGACCTTTGAGGCTTACATATTCAATTAGGATGCTTTTGATCAATGTATCCCTTGGGTTGTTTCATATAAACATCCTCGAGTAGGTTTCCATTCAGGAAAGCCATCTTAACATCCATCTGTCATATGTCATAGTCAAAATAGGCTGCTATGGAAAGCATTGTCCTAATGGACTTGAGCATCACGACAAGGGAAAAGGTTTCATCATAGTTAATACCATGAGTCTGTCTGAAACCTTTAGCCACTAGTCGTGCTTTGAAGATTCTGCTAGGTGTTAATTTGAAAATCCACTTGCAATCGACAACCTTTGCCTGAACAGGAGGATCAACCAAAGTCCACACTTTATTGTCCCTCATGGATTGCATTTCAGATTCCATGGCTTGTAGCCATTTATCTGAATCCGGACTTTCTAAAACTTGCTCGTAGTTCGCAGGCTCATTAGAGTCCACCAAGATCAAATCTTGATCGTCAGTCACGAGAAATCTGTATCTCTTGGGTTCATGACGAGATCTACTAGACCTTCTAAATTCTTGTGTTATTGACTCAGGTTGCTCATCTTTATGAGTTTCCATGTCAACTTCCATCTGAGTTTCTGTAGATCGTTCTACATTCTCTTGTGGTTCTTAAACTTCTCCGAGTTCTATTCTACTCCCACTGTCTTTCTTGTACAGAAATTCTTTCTCTAAGAAAGTAGCTCCTTGAGCAACGAACACTTTGTTCTCAGTTGGGTTGTAGAATTGATATCCTTTGGTTTCCTTAGGATATCCCACAAATAGGCATTTGTCAGTTTTAGGTTCAAGCTTGTTACTTTGTAAACATTTTACATGAGGTTGACAACCCCAAATTCGTAGATAGGACATATAGGGCTTCCGACCCATCCATATCTCATATGGAGTCTTATCTACTGCCTTAGATGGAATACTGTTTAATAAGTAGGCAGCAGAAAGGAGAGCATAACCCCAAAAGGACATAAGGAGAGTCGCTTGGCTCATCATTGATCGAACCATATCTAATAAGGTCCGATTCCTTCTTTCAGATACACCATTCCATTGAGGTGTTCCTGGTGGAGTCAGCTGTGAAACAATTCTACACTGTTTTAGATAGCCATTGAACTCATCACTTAGGTATTCACCTCCTCGATCGGAGTGAATAACCTTAATCCTTCTATCCAACTGATTTTCTACTTCATTCTTAAACTCTTTGAACCTTTCAAAAGTTTCACTTTTATACCTCATTAAGTAGACATAACTATATCTACTATAGTCATCAGTAAAAGTGACGAAGTATTCAAATCCACCTCTGCTTGTGTGCTCATTGGTCCACATACATCCGTGTGTATTAGAGCCAATAGCTCACTTGTTCTTTCACCTTTCTTGTTGAAAGGACTCTTTGTCATTTTGCCTTGCAAGCAGGGTTCACAGGTATCATATGATTCAAAATCAAATGACCCAAGCACTCCATCCTTGTGAAGCTTTTGAACCCTTTTTTCATTTGCATGGCCTAATCGACAATGCCAAAGGTATGTTGGACTTAAATCATTTTTATTTGATTTAGCTTTCTTTTCTATGTTATAGACTGGTTTTTCTTGGGTCAAATCCAATACATACAGACCGTTACACATTTTTGCAACTCTGGATAAAATATCATTTCGATATAAAGATAACAAATTATTCTCAATAATAAATCGAAAACCTTTATTATCTAAACTAGAAACTGAAATAATATTTCTGCTCAAAGCAGGTACATAATAACAATTTTCTAGTTCGATATTTAAACCAGAAGGTAAAGACAAAGTATAATCTCCAACTTCAAAAGCAGCAACTCTTGCCCCGTTGCCCACTCGGAGATCTACTTCACCTTTCTTTGTCATCCTTCTATTTCTGAGTCCCTGCACATTAGTACAAATGTGAGCCCCACAACCAGTATCTAATACCCATGAGGTGGACATAGAAAGATTAATTTCTATAACAAAGATACCTGAAGCCGAAGGATTGCTTTCAAGAAACTTTTTGCAGTCTCTCTTCCAATGACCATTCTGTTTGCAGAAGCGACATGTATCATCCTTTTTTGATCTTGCCTTAGCAGGAGGAGCTTGTGGTTGGGAAGCAGTCTTACTGCGAGCTTTCTTTTTCTGCCCAATTGTGGCCTTGCCTTTAAACTTCCTCTTCCCTTTACCTTTCTCTACTACCAACACTGGCGTTGCCTTCTTAAGGGTCTGCTCAGTGTTCTTTAACGTGCCATGGAGCTCAGGAATGCTCCTATCCATGTTGTGCATATTGTAGTTCACCATAAAATCATTGTATTCATCAGGCAATGATGCCAAGATGATATCAATGGCAAATTCCCTAGGAAGGGTTGCATTCAATCGCTCTAGGGTATCAATGTACCCTTTCATCTTGATTAAATGCGTGCTAACTGACGAACCCTTCACCATCTTGCACGAAATTAAAGTTTTTATCTTAACGAACCTTTCGTTACAGGCTTGTTCACAGAACATCTCTATTAGTGACTCGTAAATCCGGAAGGCTTCCAAATTCATGAACTGCTTTTGAAGCTCGCCCGTCATAGACGCGAGCATCAAGCAAGTCACATCATCGGAGTCGCTTTTCAGCTTATCCCAGGCTCGTTGAACAGTTGCCGAAGCATTTTGTGGTGGTTCAGGTAAAGCGGTCTCTAAGACATGTAGCTTCCTTTCTTGCTTGAGAACTATTCTCAAGTTTCTTTCCCAATCTAAGAAGTTTGGTCCAACCAATTTATCCTTATCCAATATACTTCTTAGAGTAAAGTTTGAGATGACATTAGTGCTATATGATGCCATTTCTACAAAGAATAAATGCAAAATATTAGAATGAGTTTTAAAATCATTTTCCACAATAACCAAAATTGAAATCCCAAACAATTTTGTGTTGGTGCTAGATTGTGGGCCAAAAATCCACAAATAGTTAACCCTAGTCTTGCTTTGGAAAGTATCGTAGGGATTGGGCTCTTTTGGTAGGCAACGTTCAAATTACATTCCATGTAATCTAACACTTTCCAATTGAATACCATGCTATTTTTCGGTGATAGGATGAACATTCCAAATGTTTGACACCATCCTATCTTTACAAAATTAATCCCTAGTCAACTTATCGGGTCAAGCTAGGATTAATTTTCCCAAGTCAAACCATCCCTTCGAGGCATCACATCAATAAATACCCAAACAGTTTTTTCACATAGTGGTAGTGAGTAAAGTTGGGCACCTATTATGTGACAACCCGCCGCACGAAGAAAACCTGAGGCCCTTGGGCTCTCCAAGTCCACAGACGTTCGACGCTCTGGCGGGCCCCCAAGTATGGAAGCAAAATCAACTCGGGTTTTTAGGGATTTAGTTTGAGCGGCTTAACATGCATTTCGTTTTTCATCATTCACAAAATATAAATATAAAGCGAAAAATGCAATGAATTGGGCTCTAGTCTATTACAAGGCTTTTAAAACTTTGTCTCCATTTGGGCCTCCATTATTGGGCTCCAACTCCACGACTCCGTCTTGGCTTGTTGGAATTTCTTGGGCCTAATTTCTAATCTATTCTATTACAATAAATTTCAATAGGCTCGCAGGCCCTATTTAAATGGCTCATAGGCCCCAAATTAAAATAAAATAAATAAAGCCCAATTCATGCATGAAAACACATAAAATGCAAGTGCTTCATACAAGCCCATTTTAATTAAGCCAATCAATTTAAAAGATTGTGTAATTGAATATTTCTAAAATATTCTATACTATTAAAATTGATCGTGTCATAATCAATTTTAATCAATCTTTCCTTTTTTCTTCTTCAATCATTTATGGAAAAATGATGCATGAACATACCAAATATGTATGCAAATACTTAAACCATTTAAATAAATCATACCATATTTAAAGGCATAAATAAAGAATAAAATTAATCAAATTAATTATTCTATTTATTATCTAATTATCCTAATCTCATTAAGATAATTGATTTAAGATAATTTTAAAATCTTAAAATCCAATTTTAACATTTTAAAACTAAAATCTTATAAGATTTGATTTAATTCTAAAATTAATATTTTAAAATCTTACCAAAATCAGAAAACAATTTTCCTTAAAATTTTGGGTCAATTTCATGATTAACATAAGTTCTGGGCTTAGGGTTTAAAGGAAACAAAACTGTGGGGCCAATTTATAAATTTAAAAAAAATAAAATTTTGGCAGATTAGGGTTTAGGGGCAGTGGCAGGGGTATTTTGGTAATTTTTCCAAGTTTGCCCACCGCCGCTCTTGTCATCTTCTTCGGCGAACCGGCGTAGCTAATACAACACCAGCCTTCATTCGGCCTTCCATCGTCATCTCCTTCCCGATCCTGGCCACCCATCTACAGGAGACCGCCGTTCAAAGAACGCATCGGGAGTCAAGATTCCGATCATCCCTACTAGAGAAGTTGCAGCGGCGACACTCGCTGTTGCCTTTTTCTCGTATGACCGAGACTTCAGACCGGCAGCCTCCGCCATGGAAAACCGAAAGCTCTCAGACTCCAAGTCTGGCTATCCCGTTTTCCCAACAAGGCTTGAAACCAAAAAACCATTTCTTGGTCTCTTTTGATTTTTCGATAAAAAAAAAAACCCGAAAGTTCAAAACTTCTCCGACGCAAAAAAAATTTCTTTTCAGAACACCCAGAAACCAAAATCATTGTAATCAAATCAATTTTGAAACCCAATCGATCTTGAAAACAGATTCCGGGAAGAATAAGGAACAAAAACCCATCAAATTTTAAGCCAAAATCGTGAAGCCAGCCCGGTTTTCTGGTGAGGATTCCGGTAAACAGGAACTGTTCCGGCCGTCGGACTTCCACCGCCTCGGCAGACATTCAAGTAATTTCCAAGAAAAATAATATTTTAATTATTTTTTCAAAAAAAAATTTATTCTTCTTTTGCTTTCTAAAAGCCAGTTTTTTTCCAAAAATTATGAAAACCAATTTTAACTAAAATCCAATTATTTTTAATTAAAATCAATTTTAATTTTAACACTAAAATTAAATTTGAGCCTAGCTCTGATACCACTGTTGGGATCGAAGGCATGTTTTTTCAAAAATTTTACGCAGCGGATTCATGCCAATTTTAATTTTAGTGTTTTAATCCTATGTTCAAAACAAGTAAATCATACCCTTGAAGCGTAATCGGTTGTCGCGTCTGGATCCTAGATTGATGTTGGTCCAAACCTTCTGCTCCGGTTACGTTTGTAACCACCAAAATCCTTCCTTGAAGGACGCTCTACTTTCAAGCACGAAAGCCTTTGCAGATTCGGTGCTCGCCGTTTTTCGCCTACAGAGAGAATTTAGAATTTTTCGTGTATCTTGCTTGTTCTGATTTTCCTCAAATGAAAATCATCATCTTCCTACAATAATATCCCTAGGATATTTGTAGAATTAAAATTTTCAAAATCAGTATTGTAATTAATCAATTATTACTTAACTGGTTTAATCATATTCCAAATCAGTATTATTACCAAATATTATTCTAATGATTCCAAATCAGTATTAAATAATATTTACTTATTCCAAATCAGTATTAAATAATACCTTAATGATTTGGGTTATACACCAAGCCCATGGATCAACCCATGACCCGTGGATCAGGCTGATGGGACAAGAACTTCAATTGCAATTAAGTCCCTTGATTTATCAGTCCATCCCAATTGTTCCCAGGTAATGAATTAATTCTTAATTAATATCACACAACTTTTCAATAATACTTAATTAAACCATTTAATTAAATCTTATTTATTTAAGTATAACAATTATACTTATTGTAGGCAAGAATACTTATTCTGCATCATCGAATTTTTATGTGTGATCCTGTAGGCCCATTCTAAATTGGCAATGGATAACTCAATCTCATTGATTAATCCATAAGTCATTAATGGTCTCTAGCAAGACATAATGACTACCCAATTTATAATGGAGGGTCGAATGGTGATTCAACACAACTTTTCCGAGCAAACTGCATACGATCCTCTACATTGATATCCCGTTTAGCATAAGGCACGGAACCATCATCCTTATATAGCTAAACGTTTACTTGATCTCTTAGTGACACTGAATTCATCAAGCAAATGACAACGCTTATCATTCCTTGGGTATGGCCATGCACTTTTCAGTTCACTATCAAGTGGCCAAGATATCATCTCTCGCTTAAGAGAGATTTGTAGTCCCATCACTTCACCTACATATCTTAGCATAACTCATAGTGTACCCAATCATACTCGTACTTGGTACCCTGTTATGGTCCCGTTAGGTGTATGTCAAAGCACACTACAATTCACCTAAGACCATGTAGTGATTTCTGGTCTAAGGATCCTCGTACGAGTACTACTCAAAAGAATCACTCATGATCTAAAAGTCCATGGAGTGTTTCTTTTGGCGGATCGATTTCATGAAATTAAATATGCACAAGAATATAATTATCATGAAATTAACTCATTTGATAAATTATCAAACAGATGACAAATGTCTAAATTAGCCCTCAAAAGGGCATACACCAACAAGAGCGCCTTTGAGAGAAGGGTACGTCGAGCAAATGCATCGGACCGTTCGTCGAGTCGCAGATTGTGGTTTGAGGATGGTAAGACCTAACTGTTGTTTGTACTTGATTTGAAATATTTGTTTGAACTAATATATAGTTGAGTTGAATTTGATTAGAGTCCTAATTTATTCGATGCGACTTCTGTAGGTAGAGAAGAAGTTCAGAGCTTTCCCATTTTGCCAGGGTATATTCACCCTTACTGCACTGGGTATTTGGAGGTAAAGTCAAATGGCAATTGTGATTTCCATTTTGTCGCACATTCTTTATATGGAAACGAGGACTTATGGGCAACAGTTCGGATGGCGACTACCGGGGAAATTCTTAGTAATCAAGATAAATACAGAAATATTTTTGCGGCATGTGCACCGGAGGAGGTTACTCGTGATCAAGCTATAGAGTGAGCAGTGAAGAGGGTATCTCATCGGGCATCATCATGTGGGATGGAATATTGGATGCACACACCAGTGGACTTATTTGCTATCGCCACGTTTGCAAACGCATTGGTCATCCATCTTAGTGATTCTAATACTGCTTCTTGTTTCTCTATATTACCTGTGAGGGAGGTAGATGGTACCACTCGACCGGATAAGGAAATATGCATTGCGCACGTTCGGGAAATTCATTTCATAAGTGTAAGTTTGATTCCTAATTGTCCTGTCCCACCCTTGATTCGTATCTGTGAGCGTCACCGCGATGAAAGTCTAGCTGAGTTTGCAAGGTTAGAGGAGTTCTTGGATAGGATTACAGAATGGCATAAGATATGTCCATAATGTTGTACGCTTAACTAGCTTGATGACATTCATTGCTTTTTTTGCATTTTAATAGTTGCATATTAAATGGTTGTATTAGTGTGGCATGGAATATTAGTGCGACATGCCTCACCAATATATAAAATACTATAACAAACACAAACGTAACAAAATACATAATAAATCCATACCATAATACAACAAATTACTCTAAAACAAATAAAACCAAGTCACAAATCCAAGGAAAATATACTAAATTAGTACCAATATGATCAACCTATCATCTAGATAAACGTCATCGCTGCATCAACCTGGAAAGCTCAGCATCGTACTCATCCGCCTGTGGCATGCCACCATCTCTAATAATACCAACATGTTTCTGGGCTACTTTCTCATATTCTCTAACCCACTAAATAATGTAAAAAAGAAAATTGTTATTAAATAATTGGAACACAATATTATAATTATGATATTTAAAAACAAAATTAATACTTACATATTCTGCATTGCCTCACACCGGCACACGATCTAGAGCACTGAGGGGGATATCACGGAACAGCCGCGGATGGGAGTACTGCTCGTACCACTCCATGTAACTGGCTTCGCATGCGCCAGGATACTCAGCACTGGACTGTAGTTTATCAGTCCGTACACAATAAATATCAGAAGAATCCATAGATCCTGGGCCAGTCCCTTTGTGAACTCCACTTTGTACGTCTTCCCATGATAGGGTCGAAGACAATGTGAAGGCTAGAGGATCTTATTAGGGACTCGCTGCACGTATCCAAACTGTCGGACGCACCTATCAGGCATATATGGCACAACAAACTCACCATATGCAATCAATCCTCTGAAAATGGTCCTCTCAATGCGTAAGTGAGGATCCGCCCCATATGGCTGAAAGGATTGCCACACTAGGATTTGTATTCGCACTTATTCGATTTACCACGCAACAAAAATTTCTAATTAAAAGTGGATTCTTAGAAAAGTACCTTTGAAGCGTGCACTCAGGTGATTCTCTTGTATGCCTCAAAACTTTGACTTCACTTGTGTGGGCAACGAACTAGAAGTCAATTGATCAGCTAATCACCACAATCCACCTGCTAGAAAATTCTAGCACCGCTGCACCTGCACGTACTGTAAACGCACCGCCCGGAGAGAGAAAGCTGTGCGCAGTTGGTAAAAACCAGGCCAAGAATTTCGGCCAATAAACCCAAAAACCAGCCGCAATATTTGCTTTGAAAATCCGACTTGGAGAGAGAAAGTTTTCTCTCTCTAGGATTTTCTCTCTCTAGTTTTCTTGTCTTGAAAACTTATGAAATTGTATGTCTTGAATAGCTAATCCCTTGTCTATATATAGAGTTACAAGAGAGACCCCAAGTTGATTTAGGATTGGTCTTCCTAATGGGTTTAGGTAATTAATTAGTTTCTAAATCCAATTAGGTAACCAATATGATAGGATAAATCAAATCCTACTAGATTTCCTAATCTCTAGGATTTCCTAATTCCAATTGAAACTTAAGATTTAATTAATTAATTAAATAATTCCACTTTGTTAATTACTCAATTAACCCTTAGAAATAATTAATCAATTAATTAATTCTACCTATTCAATTAACCTATTACAAAATTAATCGTACCACTAACGGATTAATTTTGGCACTACCATCCTACACCAGAATTGCTTCTGGAACAACTTAATTAAATTATATTCATAATCTCCCCACATCAAATATATAGTGCTCGTTAATATATTAATTTACAGATAAATTAATTAATTAACATCTTTAATTCCGAGACTAGTACCACTAGACCTTTTTACTATACCGGATATAAGTCCACCGATCGGGTTTAGTATAATAAACTTTACGAGCTTATCTCGGGAGCACCATCACCCCGGACGCACCGGTACATGGTTTCTTTTCTACAAGCAGCAGCACACCAAGTAACTAAACACGCGCACCCAACCTACCAAGACTATTGGCCACAATTGACCTCACCCTTTGGCAGATCAAAGTACACTATGTCTAATCCTCATGCGTGCTCGAGTCTAGGGATTAAGAGATAGAATACCAAGAACGATTTGTCTATTAAATCAGTACAAGACAAATCATTCTTAATGGTCAAGCTTAATACGCCCCGGGCATATCTATATGATTCAATTAGTTTAGACAAACCAATTATCTGAATCACATAATAACCTAAACCGACAGTTTGTCCAAAACTATCTCGGTTATGAACCTCATTCATATATTATGTCTTTCAACCAATGATGAGATCTACTGTGTCACACCAAACACCTCATCATCTACTTACATAATACAAATGGACAATTAATGCACAACAAGATATAACCAAAACATAAATCGATATATTACTTGGAAAAAGTACAACACAAGCATAACTTATGTATTCAACTCCAACAATCTCCCACTAATACTTAAGTTGTGCTTTAAATATACATCTACATACAACTTCTATGCATTCTGCTACTATATATCTGAAAAACTGTCATGGCTCTCCTAAGTATCTGATTCCCATGCCCTTCACGTGAGCCTCAAAGACTTTCGAAGTCAATGTTTTCTTGAATGGATCTGCAAGGTTATCTTCTGATGCTATCTTAGCCACGACCACGTCTTCCCTCTTTGCGATGTCTCGTTTCAGGTGGTACTTGCTCTGTATATGTTTACTCGCCTTGTGGCCTCGTGGTTCCTTCGAGTTTCCTACTGGACCGTTATTATCACAATAAACCGTGATAGACTTCTACAAACCAGGAATCACATATGAGTCCACTAGGAAATTCTTGAGCCATACTGCTTCTTTCGCTGCCTCTGATGCGGCAACGTACTCAGCCTCCATGGTAGAGTCCGCCACGCATTTCTGCTTGACACTCCGCCAAACTATGGCTCCACCTTCCAGAGTAAGCACATACCCTGAGGTAGACTTGCTCTTGTCCCTGTCGCCTTGGAAATCTGAATTTGTGTACCTCGGGGTACCAGCTTAGGCACCTGATAGACCAACACTTGGTCTCTTATTCTGCGTAAATACTTGAGAATGCATTTTACTGCCTCCCAATGAGCTTTCTCGAGGTTACCCTGATAACTGCTTACCATGCCAACGGCATAACAGATATCAGGCCTCGTACACTACATGGCATACATGAGACTTCCTACTTCTGAAACATAAGGAACCTTTTTCATGGCCTCTATCTCCTCAACAGTCTTAGGGGACTATTCCTTATATAGATACACTCCATGTCTGAAAGGTAAAAAACCTTTCCTAAAGTTCTGCATGTTAAAACGGGCCAGAATCGTATATATATACGAAGCTTGGGAGAGCATTAATGAACATTTCCTCCGATCTCGAATTATCTTGATCCCAAGGATATGTCCCGCTTCCCTTAAGTCCCGCTTCCCTTAAGTCCTTCATACCAAACTGCTTGAACAACCATGCATTTACGTCTGATAACACTTTCTTGTTGTTTCCAATCAATAGAATATCATCTATGTAAAGCACAAGAAACACCACTGAGTTTCCATCACGTCTGCGGTACACACATTGCTCATCCGGACATTGAGTAAATTCGAAAGACTGGATTACCTCATCAAACCGGATGTTCCAATATCTGGATGCCTGCTTAAGTCCGTAAATGGACCTCTTAAGCCTGCAAACCTTATGCTCTTGGTCTTTTTCAATGAATCCCTCTGGTTGCTGCATAAAGATGGTTTTCTCAAGACTTCCGTTTAGGAAAGCTGTCTTGACATCCATCTGCCAAATCTCATAGTCTAAATGAGCGGCTATGGCCAAGAGAATCTGGATCGACTTAAGCATGGCTACCGGGAAAAAGGTTTTCTCATAATCGATTCCCTCTTTCTGAGTATACCCCTTCGCCACCAGCCTAGCTTTAAAGGTTTTCACCTTCCCGTCTGGTCCTCTCTTACGTTTGTAGACCCACTTACATCCAATGGGCTTGAACCCATCTGGAAGGTCCACAAGCTCCCAGACTTGATTGTGGTCCATTGACCCCATCTCGGATATCATTGCCTTATGCCAATACTCTGCATTTTTATCTCGGAGAGCCTCATTGTAGTTAACCAGGTTAGGTTCAGGCGTGCCTGGAACTAGGTCTGAGGCCTCTCCCACGCCAATGAACCTATCTGGCTGTCTCACAACCCTCCCACTATGACGAGGCACCACCTGTGTAGGCGCATCATCTGTGATCTCATGTGTAGTGTGTGGTGTATCTACTTGTGCAGGTGCATCAGGATGTGTTTGTCATCTAAGCTCTTCTAGTATTATCTTACTCTTGGGCTTGTGGTCTAAGACATAGTCCTCTTTCAATAATCTAGCATTTGTACTAACCACCACCTTCTGGTCTTTAGGACTATAAAACAGACCACCTTTCGTTCCCCTAGGATATCCTACAAACAGCATTAATTCAGTTCTCGCATCTAACTTAATCGTATCTGCCTTAAGCACATGTGCTGGGCAACCCCAAATTCTGAGATGTCTTAGACTGGGCTTGCGCCCATTCCACAACTCCAATGGGGTTGAAGGCACGGTTTTAGATGGTACAAGATTAAGAATATACATCGCCGTTTCTAAGGCATATCCCCATAACGAACTTGGCAAATCACTATAGCTCATTATAGACCTAACCATTTCCATAAGAGTCCGGTTCCTCCTTTCTGCTACACCATTCTGCTGTGGCGTGTCTGGTACAGACAACTGAGACTGAATTCCGACCTCACTGAGGTATTCTCAAAATTAATGGGACAGGTACTCCCCACCACGATCTGAACACAGTGTCTTGATACTCTTACCATGATGCTTCTCCACATCTACCCGAAACTCTTTGAACTTGCCAAAACATTTGGACTTGTGACGCATTAGGTAAATGTACCCGTACCTTGAGTAGTCATCCGTGAACATCACGAAATAATCGAACCCACCTCATGCCTGGACCATCATTGGTCCACACAAGTCAGAATGAATCAACTCTAATACTTCTTTAGCTCTATAACCTTTTGCCTTAAAAGGTCTCTTGGTTATCTTACCTTCCAAGCAAGATTCGTAGGTTGCATAATTATCAATCTCTAATGAACCTAAAGGTCCATCATTGACCAACCTCTGAATCCTACTAAGATTTATATGACCTAGCCTGAGATGCCAAAGATAGGTTTGATTCATTTCAGAAGGTTTCTTCCTCTTATTAGTGTTAGATAAAGAGCTATCTGTTTCTGTTTTTGCGCAACAGGGGAATTAGAGTTAACCACAAATAAATTGTCAACCAATGAACCAGAACAAATAAGTTTCTCATTTCTTCTAATAAATAAGACTCATAAGAAAAAACAAACTTATAAACGTTTTTCAAGAGTTTAGTAACCGAAATAAGGTTCTTTCTAAAACTCGGTACAGAAAGACAATTAACTAACTCTAATCTACAATTTTCAAAATTTAAATTGACAACTCCCACTGCTTTTACTGACACTCTTGTAGTGTCGCCCATGTAGATGTCCAGTTCGCCCTCTCTAAGCTTCCGGGTTACTTGGAACCCCTGCAAGGAATTACAAACATGATCAGTGGCGCCTAAATCCACACACCAAGTATCTGTGGGAATCACCTCTAAATATGTCTCAGTAATTAGGGCAGAAACTATCGTACCTTTAAGCTTTGGACAATCCGTCCAGTTTCCCATTTTACAACACTTGAAGCACTTGCCTTTGGGCTTGCTTCTCTTTGCGGTCTCGGGCTTTGCAGCAAGTTTCCCGGCATTCTTCTTCTTTTTATTCTTCTTCCTTTAGGCACAGAAGAAGAATTTGAAGCCTTTACTACGACCAAGGCTTGCTTCTTCTCGTGGAATATGCCTTCGGCCGCCACCAAATCAGTTAAGAGCTCGGGTAGAGTATTAACTCTTTTGTTCATGTTATAATTGACCCGAAACTGCTCAAAACTAGAGGGTAGACTCTGAAGGATAATATCTATCTGATATTCTGGGTCGATTTCTCCTCCAACACCTCTATCTCATTGATGTTACTGATCATGTGTAGCACATGATCTCTCACCGATCCACCTTCAGCTATCTTTGAGTTCATTAATTTCCTCATGGCTGCTTGCCTAGCAGTCCTGCCTTGATGCGCGAACATCTCTTTCAGATGAGCCATCATGTTGAAGGCAGAGACCATGGGATGAAGCTGATGTTGTAGCACATTTGACACAGAGGCCAAAATATAGCACGGCGCCATCTCATCTGCTTTTCTCCACCGGGTATAGGCATCCCTATCCTCTTGAGGAGAGTTATCATCAGACACATCTGGACAAACTTCGGTGAGCACAAATTTATACTGCTCAGCCGTCAGGACTATGTCCAAGTTCCAATTCCAGTCAACATAATTTGTTACAGTTAATTTGTTGTCTTTCAAAATAGCAGCTAAGGGGTTGAATGCCATATCGATAAAACTGTAAAATTAACAAATAGACAATGTTTAAGTTATTAACCTAGAATTTTGAAAACATGAAAATTCTATTAATTATTGACTTCCCTCAAAACAATAATTATAATCCACCTACATCTCATCCACCGGGATTCTCGCAAGCCATGCAGTGTGGACGTTTACGCTAACCCACATTCGTTTGAGAAGAACCAAGTTCATTAACTACACCATCTGACCAAACGATCTATTGATCAATGTAGCTAATAGTCAGTGCTTTCAGCCATACAAATAAGCAGCGTAACCTATTGAGAGTAATACTGCAGATCGTACACTAAGTGTATGTCATTACGTGACTTCTGAGTTTGTTACCTCAGGATAGCGCACCTCAGATGGAGAGGGTGTCGCATTTCTCCTAGTTAAACTCGCTCTAGTTATCTTACTCATAAATTCATAATCTAGCGATCTCGGGGCTGGACTCATCTGAATGGAGGAAGGCCCTAATGCCACGCGCAAGCCCACCCACATCGCATATGAACTTGTAATGGTGTCCATGGGAATATTAAACCAACCCGCTCCCACTAAGATTTCCAAATTGCGGGTTTTTCTGCTTTTAACATGCAATTAACTAACCCTAAATTATACGCAACCATAAAACCAACATGCTTTAAAATCATGCATCTAAAATACAGCATAAAATAAAGCATAAAAATTAAAACAATAAATACGGGAAATAAATATGAAAAATAAATTCCCCGACTATTATGGTTTTAATTGCTTCCATCTTTTGCCTTGATCTCGTGTCCCGTCACATCACTCGATGGAGAGAGTAACTTTAAAAAACAAAGACTGAAGGAAAAACGGGCCAAAAACGTAGCCCGAACGGGCCGCACGCGCGCAGCACGCCCAAAGGGGTGCGCTGTGCGCGCACACATCCCGCATGGGCCGTGCGCGCGGCCCAGCAACTGCTGCGCGCTGCTGCCACCCGCTGCTGTCGTGGCTGTCGTTGCCGGCGCCACCTCCTGCCGCCACCCCCTCATTCGCTTTTCCCACGCTATTTGGTCTTCTTGCAATTCGTTCTGGGTTTCCCTGGGTTTTTATGAATTAACGATAACCCAAAACCCACGAATTCAAGTTGCCCACCATAACGCCTTCGATTACAAAAATTAATTCTCCTACTACAAGGCTTTCTAGGAAAATTAAATAATCGAAATTACATAGAAAAAATCCTACTACAAATCCTACACGGCTTCCAGCATGTGGTTATACTATTACAAACATTCATAATAAAATCAAATCCGGACATGCCCCGGAGTTTAATTAAAACCCATACAAACGTAACCATAATAGTCAGGATTTCTTAACCACCTTTGAATAAAACCATGTGATAAATCGAACAAGCACAGAACCCAAAACCTGGCTCTGATACCAATTGAAAGGATTGCCATACTAGGATCTAGATTCGTACTTATTCGATTTACCACGCAACAAAAATTTTTAATTAAAGCGGAATCTTAGAAAAGTACCTTTGAAGCGTGCACTTAGGTGATTCTCTTGTATGCCTCAAGACTTTGCCTTCACATTGTGTGGGCAACGAACTAGAAGTCAATTGATAAGCTAATCACCACAATCCACCTGCTAGAAAATTCTAGCATCGCTGCACTTGGCACGTACTGTAAACGCACCGCCCGGAGAAAGAGAAAGCTGTGCGCAGCTGGTAAAAACCAGGCCAAGAATTTCGGCTAATAAACCCAAAAACCTGCCGCAATATTTGCTTTGAAAATCCGACCTTGAGAGAGAAATTTTTCTCTCGCTAGGATTTTCTCTCTCTAATTTTCTTGTCTTGAAAACTTATGGAATCGTATGTCTTGAATAGCTAATCCCTTGTCTATATATAGAGTTACAAGAGAGACCCCAAGTTGGTTTAGGATTGGTTTTCCTACTGGGTTTAGGTAATTAGTTAGTTTCCAAATCCAATTAGGTAACCAATCTGATATGATAAACCAAATCCTACTAGATTTCCTAATTTCTAGGATTTCTTAATTCCAATTGAAACTTAAGATTTAATTAATTAATCAAATAATTTCACTTTATTAATTAATCAATTAACCCTTAAGAATAATTAATCAATTAATTAATTCTTCCTATTCAATTAACCCATTACAAAATTAATCGTACCACTAACGGATTAATTTTGGCACTACCATCCTACACCAGAATTGCTTCCGGAATAACTTAATTAAATTATATTCATAATCTCCTCACATCAAAGATATAGTGCTCGTTAATATATTAATTTACTGATAAATTAATTAATTAACCTCTTTAATTCCGAGACTAGTCCACCGGCCGGACGCGCCGGTACATGGTTTCCTTTCGACAAGCAGCAGCACACCAAGTAACTAAACACGCACACCCAACCTACCGAGACTATTGGCCACAATTGACCTCACCCTTTGGCAGATCAAAGTACACTATGTCTAATCCTCATGTCTGCTCGAGTCTAGGGATTAAGAGATAGAATACCAAGAACGATTTGTCTATTAAATCAGTACAAGACAAATCATTCTTAATGGTCAAGTTCAATACGCCCCGGACATATCTATATGATTCAATTAGTTTAGACAAACCAATTATTCGAATCACATAATAACCTAAACCCACAGTTTGTCCAAAGCTGTCTCGGTTACGAACCTCATTTATATATTATGTGTTTCAACCAATGATGAGATCTACTGTGTTACACAAGACACCTCATTATCTACTTACATAATACAAATGGATAATTAATGCACAACAAGATATAACCAAAACATAAATTGATATATTACTGGAAAAAAGTACAACACAAGCATAGCTTATGTATTCAACTCCAACAATGGCAACCAGGTCACCTATATATTGATGTCCAATTAAATTAAAAATACAAACAATTTACTCCAAAATAACATATTCAAATATTGATATAAAACAAAATTATTAACATACCTCATCAACTGTCACCCTGTCAAGCTGCTCCCGATACTCGTGACGTATGTGGAGGAACAATCATGGGTGCAAACTGGGGTCTAAATACTAGAAAGTACTCGTATATCCAAGCCTGTAGTAACGTGAGACAACCAGCCATAGATGAAATGCCACCTCTACTAGCAATACCTAACTGCCTGTAGAGCAATGCTAAAGTCGCAGAACCCCATGAAAACTGTCATACACCCTCCATATTGTTCTTAATCTGCATGATAGAATGTGGTCTAAACTTATTCCCACTCTTGTCTGCAAATATACAAGCGCCAAGAGTAACCCACAACCATGCCTCTATATCAAAAACAAGGTGCCTCTTATCCCCATTGTTCTTGCGTCGCTCAAACACCTTATCTGAAATAACAGCACCACTCTGATAATACTCCTTCCATGTAGACCGACTGGAAGCAGATAGCTCAAGCACGTCTCTAGAAAACCCCTGAACAATGTCCATATCTACGACCTCATCCATCAACTCACCATCAACTAGTATGTGTAGTATCTCAAAAACATCATGCAGCAGAATTCCCATCTCACCAAACGGTAGATGGAATGTGTTGGTGTCAGGCTGCCAACGCTCAAGAAATGCACATATAAGTGGGCCATCTATGGACCTAAACATAATCAAATGTAAGTGGGACAAACCGATCGCCCTCAATGTCACTCACCAATCCTCGGGCATCTCAACATACCAATCAACTAACCTGCGACAAACTCCTGCCCTATTATGGCACCTGAATGGCTCCCTAAGTGGTTGGTTGGGATCTCCGTACCGTGAGGCCACGTGCCCCAGCTAACTAGGTATCACAGACCCATCCCTAGGGCCACAAATACAAGGCGTAGTCACCCGCCACTGTTCCTCAACAACTTTGGAACGCTTTCTTTTCTCTAATTTAATAAAAATATTTTGTAAATAAAGACAACAAACCACATAAATAATAATAAGGGTCACATAAACTTATAATTAATAATCATCATATAATATAATTACATAAAATAAGTAAATAAAATAAATAAATATTTTGTAAATTATATAAATAAAATTTGAAACAAATTACACAAATCACGTCTATTACACGCACTTAGTAAAATAAAATAAACAAATTACATAAAGTCACATAAATAAAAAGAAATTATGCATAAATTACGTATGCAAATTATAAAATAGTAATTCAATTTTAAATCTAAGTAGTTATCGACTTTTGAGCATGTACCTTTAGCTGTAAAACGTCCATTCGATTTGCTGCGAATCTGAGATACTCCCTCCTCACGAATATCACCATCACCACCCTGCTCCTCTCCACTATCTCTACTATCCTCGTGCTCCTCTCCACTATCCAGCTGCTCCTCTCCACCTCTGGGATCATGCTCCTCACCTATGTGATCCTCCTCCCCGCCAATGAGATACTCATGGCCGCCTAAGATATACTGCTCCCCACCTGTGAGGTAATCCTCACTGGCCAAGATATAATCCTCCCCATGTATATCATGCTCCATCCCACCTCTTCGATGATCTTCCCTACTTATTGGATGCTCCTCGTCTGCATAATGCTACTCATCCATCCACTGTTGGGATGAGCTACCCCTATTGGCTTTCTGCTTCCGATAGGAAGCAGTAGGCCGCTTTCACAGTACTGTTATCTTCGGAACATACAAAACAAATAATAATTGGGAAAATAAGTTCAATAATTAATTTAAACAGTTAAAAAATTAGGCAAATAAGTTCAATAATAATTAAAATTAGCCATAAAAAATAAAACATATATGTGCAAATAAATAATTTAAACATTAGGCACATAAGTTCAATACTAATTTAAATAATTAAAAGTACCCAAAAATAACATTTATAAATTATACAAATAAATAATCTAAACATTAGGCACATAAGTTCAATAGTTAACTGAAATAATTTCAATACTAATTCAAATAATTAAAAGTACCCAAAAAATAACATTTACGACATTAATTAAACAATTAAGCAAATAGACAGTAAATCACCAATCAAATTAAGAAAATGAACTAGATTATTTATAAAAAAAAAAAAGAAAAGAAATGGACCTGGATGCCCGGCGTCGGGTCCATTCAACGGACGCCTTGCGTCCGACGAATGTACCGAACGCCTGG
Organism: Knoxia roxburghii; assembly: GCA_030378225.1. NCBI lineage: Eukaryota > Viridiplantae > Streptophyta > Magnoliopsida > Gentianales > Rubiaceae > Knoxia > Knoxia roxburghii. Next base: position 31,802,627 of record CM059420.1, on the reverse strand, counting down.
CATCCGGTCGAGTCAGCGGACACCAGGCGTTCAGTGGCAACGTAAATCTGTGCGTCTGTCCCCTGCAAGCAAATAATGACCAAAAATTTTGAAAAATTTTACCTGGCCAATCATCAAGCCTTTTCCTACTCCGTACCGCCTTCGTTGTTGACCTCCACCACCGTCTAAAGATTGTCGTCCATCCATTGGTTTTAGAGAAAGAGAAGAATTTTGAAAATTTTAAGGAGTGTGGATGGCTTATGAGGATGCAAATGAATGGAGGGTTTTTGGTTTATATACAAAGGGGGGGCAGACGCCCTATTTTTTTGCTCGTGCCTGCGTCCGGTACCATGGTCGGACGCATGGTTAGGCCGTTTGATCCCATGGTCAGACGGCCAACTTATGCGTCCGACACCATGGTCTGACGCATGGTTGGGGCGTTTATTCCCATGGTCAGATGGCCCATTTTAACGCTAGTCCCATGGTGATTACTCAAATTCATGTCGTGACATCCATGGGTCAAGTGAATGTTTTGAATTTTGAAAGCTGAAAATTGGTTATTCTTAGTTTGGGGTTATTTTAGTCATTTTAAATTATTTTATGAGCTACAAATAGTATTTTTAAGCTACAAATAGCGAACCAGTTTGGAAAATACTAAGGTAGTAAAGATGGTGGCGAACACACAGAGCGAGGCGGTAGACGGAGAAAACGAAGGAAAGGAGATGAGAGGGATAAGAGAGAGTTTAAGAGGAGAGAGAGATATTAGTGAGTCTTTGAGATGGCCGCGTGTAGGCTATCTGGGTCGCCGGTTTTCGCAACTTCTCCAATCTTGTTGGAATTCTACTACACTTTTGCCACCGGCGGATGACAAAGAAAACCAGAAAGATTGAGTCATGTTTGATTTTATATATATATATATATATATATATATATTTCCCGGCAATGAGAGTCGACGGCGTCCGGTGTTTAGCTGCAAAGGATTTTGTTTGGGCCTGGTAGACACATAAGAAGTGGGCACTATTCTGTTTTCTATTGGACTTTCCTATGTTACCTCCCGGGATATTTATATAATAATATAAATACTATAATTTTTTATTATGAATAGGGTAAAATATAAAATTGGCTATCATATTATAGGGTAATTTATATGGTGGTCCTAGGACCACCATGCAATTTTACTCTTACTGCTATAGTAGCGCGCTACAGTAGTTTTCTTTTCTTTTCTTATTTTTGACTTTTTTTTTTTTTTTGCCTTCCTCTTTGAGACTTTTTTTCGTTCATTTTTTTTCTAAACAATTCAGTATTTTTTTAATGCTTTTGAATTTTATAAAAAAAATATTTTTAAATTATGATTTTATTTGTTTTATAATTAAATAATTTTAGATATTATGATACATATTATGAACGTTTTTGTTGTATGATATGATTTCTTTTTATATTCTTGATCTGATAACTATAGTCTGTTGATTTGATGTCTACTATTTTGTGATCTGATGTCTATATAATAATGATTTAATCTACCTTGTTAAGCATATTTTAGTTCTACTGTATGATTTCTTTTATATTCTTGATCTGATATCTATAGTCTGTTGATCTAATGTCAAGTATTCGCTGATCTGATGTCTACATAATCCTGATCTAATCTCCCTTGTTAAGTATGTTTTAGTTCTACTGTATGATTTCTTTTATATTCTTGATCTGATATCTATAGTGTTTTGATATGATGTAAAGTATTCGTTGATCTGATGTCTATATAGTCCTGATCTGATCTCCATTGTTATGTATGTTTTAGTTCTAGTGTATGATTTCTTTTATATTCTTGATCTGATATCTATAGTCAGTTGATCTGATGTCAAGTATTCGCTGATCTGATGTCTACATAATCCTGATCTGATCTCCCTTGTTAAGTATGTTTTAGTTCTACTGTATGATTTCTTTTATATTCTTGATCTGATATCTATAGTGTTTTGATCTGATGTAAAGTATTCATTGATCTGATGTCTATATAGTCCTGATCTGATCTCCATTGTTAAGTATGTTTTAGTTCTAGTGTATGATTTCTTTTATATTCTTGATCTGATATCTATAGTCTGTTGATCTGATGTCAAGTATTCGCTGATCTGATGTCTATATAATCCTGATGTGATCTCCCTTGTTAAGTATGTTTTAGTTCTACTGTATGATTTTTTTTATATTCTTGATCTGATATCTATAGTCTGTTGATCTGATCTCTAGTATTCTCTGATCTGATGTCTATATAATCCTGATCTGATCTCCATTGTTAAGTATGTTTTAGTTCTAGTGTATGATTTCTTTTATATTCTTGATCTGATATCTATAGTCTGTTGATCTGATGTCAAGTATTCGCTGATCTGATGTCTATATAATCCTGATCTGATCTCCATTGTTAAGTATGTTTTAGTTCTACTGTATGATTTCTTTTATATTCTTGATCTGATATCTATAGTCTGTTGATCTGATGTCTAGTATTCGCTGATCTGATGTCTATATAATCCTGATCTGATATCACTGTTAAGTATGTTTTAGTTCTAGTGTATGATTTTTTTTATATTCTTGATCTGATATCTATAGTCTTTTGATCTGATGTCATGTATTCGCTGATCTGATGTCTATATAATCCTAATCTGATCTCACTTGTTAAGTATGTTTTAGTTCTAGTGTATGATTTCTTTTATATTCTTGATCTGATATCTATAGTCTGTTGATCTGATGTCAAGTATTCTCTGATCTGATGTCTATATAATCCTAATCTGATCTCACTTGTTAAGTATGTTTTAGTTCTAGTGTATGATTTCTTTTATATTCTTGATCTGATATCTATAGTCTGTTGATCTGATGTCTATATAATCCTGATCTGATCTCACTTGTTAAGTATGTTTTAGTTTTACTGTATGATTTTCTTTTTATTCTTGATCTGATATCTATAGTCTGTTGATCTGATGTCAAGTATTCTCTGATCTGATGTCTATATAATCCTGATCTGATCTTCCTTGTTAAGTATGTTTTAGTTCTAGTATATGATTTCTTTTATATCCTTGATCTGATATCTATAGTCTGTTGATCTGATGTCAATTATTCGCTGATCTGATGTCTATTTTAATCCTGATCTAATCTCCATTGTTAAGTATTTTTTTTTTAAAAAAAGTATTTTTTTTAAAAAAAGTATTTTTTTAAAAAAAGAATTTTTTTTAAAAAAGCTGTGAGTAAAAAAAAAAAAAAAAACTGTAACGCGCAACTGTAGCACGCTACTGTAGCGTGTTAGTAAGAGTAAAATTCATCCTACTCCTATAGGACCACTGTAAACGGACTCTATTATAGTGAATTTTAGTTTTTAGTCATCATATTTTGAAAACTGTTTATTAAGTCATCAACTTTTCATACAAAATTAATTATCAACTTTTCGTTTTATTACAAAATTGGTCATTCTCGTCACGTCCGACCATTAACGGAGCAAATTTGTAGGGCTAAAATGGTATTTTTAACCAAGAAAACTCTATTGTTCTTCTATACCTCTGTGTCGCTGCTTCTCACCCCTTAGCTTTCGCCGGCCACCGCTGCTTCACCCAACCGATCCACCATCATGCAGCCACCGCCTCCTCTCCTGCCGAACTGAGCCCTGCCATCGGCGCTAACTCCTTCTTCTTCCAGATTTTCCATCTCGAGTTGCTTTCATTTTCTCTCCCCCTATCGAATATTCCTTCCCTGCAGGTCCGAATCATCGGCGCCACACCCTTCTCCCTCGTTTGACTCCGCCATCACCACTAGCACCGCCATTGTCTTCTCTTCGCTCCTTCCCCAACGACCAACAGTCACCCACGTCGTTTCTCTCTCCCTTTTTCTTCTCCCAGCCCGAATCCCAATTGGTCTCTCCCTTCTCCCTCGCAACCATTTAACGCCATCACCCTTTTGCAGTAACATGTCCCTTTGATCGAAATTCTTCCAATGTAAAGCTCACATGATTTTAGCAGATTTCCCAAATCAAATCCAAAAACTAAAATAAAAAATTCAAACTCCCAACCAAAAAATCTAACCACAAGATGTAGTTTTTCCTCATTTAAAAAAATAAAATCAATACAAAAAAAAACCCATCAAGAAACAATCCATAATCAATTATTCATCGCTTGTTTAAAGATGACGAGATCAACGGTCAGTTAGATCGGACCGAGGAGGGGAGAAAAAGATGAAGATAAAGAAGAGGTCCATCACAAGCTGCTGGTGTGTTTGTTGGTGGAGATAAGTGGTAGAAAATGCGCGGAATGATGGGTGTTAGGGGTGTGCAGGGTTTGATTGGTTCGGTTATTTTAGCAAATCACAAATTGAACCGTGAATAACGGATTGATGACTTTAACAAATCAATTTGAACCGTCGATATTTCAAAACGAACCAATCCAAACCGCCATAAGCAGTTTTGTTCGGATTGGTCTCATAGTTTGGCCAAATTTTTTGGACCTATATTTTAGTTAAAGCCTGTGACTTAGCGGGACTGACGGAGGCGACGAGCGACCGCCAAGTTTAACGGAGAAATGGAAAAGAGAAGATAAACAAAGAGAGAATGTTGTCGGGACAAGTATTTAGGAGTATGATAGGTGGTTGGAGATGATGACGTCTTGCCGATTGAAGAGAAATGGAGTGGAGTCAGGAGCGTAGGCGATGGCGCAATGCGACGGCGGTGATTTACAGAGGAAAATTAGGAATTTAGATATTTGTCATTGAGATAGGAAAAAATGAAATGAAAAGTGAAACTAAGTATCAGGGTTCTGATTTTCCAATTTAGTAAATAATAATAATAATAAACTAATATACATATTACTTAATAAATATAATATAAATATATTTAAATAAAATATACGGTTTGATTCGGTTTGAACCGCGGTTTAGATTATCGCAAATCGCAAACCACCCGTTCAATCTGTTTTTCAATTTTAAAAATCATCGGATTGTAAAACATTTTAAAAACTAATCAAAAATCAAACTATTAAACAGATTGAATCGATTTTACGAATTAGACCGAACCGTACACACCACAAATGAGTGGTGAACTGCCTCGAGACGAGGGGTGGTGAAGTGAAGAAATGAAGGTGGTTGTGGGTTTGTGGATGAGTGGGATGAAGATGACGTGGATAAACATTTGTGAAATATTTATTCTTTATATGCTAGATATATATATATATAATATATTTAAAGAATAAATAGATAAGACATGGAAAAAAAAGTGTGTTTACACATTTACCCTTTAAAAACGTGTACGTTAACTCACTAACGGGAGAAGATGGCTGAATAGGCGCTACAACATGAAAAGTTGATGATAAAATAATATTTTTTAAAGTATGATGATTAAAATTCAAAATTTAGTATGATATGATGATTAATTTTAGATTTTACTCTTATGAATAAAGTAATTTATTGCCTTTAATTCAAACAATACGAAAATTGTAGCCTTTTCATTAATTTTAATTCTACCATTGTCTTTAATCCAAAATTTTTCAATATTTTAAGAGCTCCAATACTCCCTATAGTATGACATAGTGGCAAATTTAGTCATAAACGTTTGGTAGTCGACAAATTTAGTAATAAATTTTACTATACATAATATATTTAATCCTACTAACATATTTTTTAGGTAAAAAAAAATGTATTTGGATATACAATAACGTGTTATTCCATGTACCATAAAATTTGTTACATGAATTAAATTAATTTGTAACATTTGTGTCGTTTAAGGGTGGAGGGAATAACAATTTAACTATTAAATATCCAACAAAAATAGTTATTATGACTAAATGTGTTGTGAATAGCAAAAATTATGACTAAATTTGTGGACTACTAAATATTTGGAACTAAACTTGTCACTTAATCATACTTTAAGGACTATTTTTGAAATTTTTTCCCACTCATTTAATATAAATAGTTAAAAATATATATTTTAAATTTTAGAAAGCGAAGGGGGGAGTAAAACAATTGGGAGCTTTGTGGATTGATTAACAGGTGCCGTGCACGTGACTTCCGGAAAATTAATGACGTTGGCGGTTGGGCTAGCTCCCGATCCGCCAGCCGGACAGACAAAGAGAGCTGTGGCCGAATGCCCCAGCACCGCATAATAGCCAGGGAGCATCTCCCACGTGCCAAATCCGATGTCGGGCGCGGTCAAATGCCGGTGCCGAGTGGGGACACGTGTTAATTCGATTTAGCAAAAAGTTTGAAACATTGACTGGGCTCTACCTATAATTGTTCCTCTGTGAGGATATGGACTTGCGACTCAACTCAACTGTTTCACCACACACAGTCATAGTTGACTTTTGAATCCTTCTCCATAATCAAAAAAACTCAACATCGCCCCCGTTTTTCTTTTTCTATAATAATTACGGCTTATTATTAAATTGATAATATTAACAAAATTATACATGTGGAATTATTCTAAATTATATTATAATTAGTATATGAGTTATCTATCTTATAAAAACAAATTTCCTTGTCCTTTGGAAAAGTCAAGTTTCCTTAGTTTTTCTAGACTATAATTTTATTTTTAATATATTAATTACTATTATTGTACACAATTTATTATTAAAATATAATAAAATTTACATTGTTATTTTAATAATGAGAATTTAAGTTAAAGAAGTGCTGACTTATTTAAAGGGTCCATGTTTACTTCCCTTTCTCATAATAACAATATCGTGCGTCTATTATATTCAAATAATATAAAAAATAAACAAAAATTATTATAAAAGATATTGGCATTATCTATTGCAACTTTATACAATTAAATCACGTATAATTACAATAATAGGATATTATATATGAAATTATAAAAACTGAACGTTTTTTTGAGACAAAAATAATTTTAAGAACAATAATAATCTTTTTATATGAAACACAAGGGGGGCTGATTGCAACTAGAAGCAGTAATTTATGACTTTGAAGAATAGGAATATTTTCTTTTTGAAGGGTGTGAAAAATATGTTCACAGTGTTAGAACATCCAAAAGCGTGCTTCTAAAAGCTGAAATTCTTCCTACAATAAGTTAAATTAATTATCCCCGTCTCTACTGACATTTGAAATTAATAAATTTTGATTTTGAATATTAAAAAAATATAAAATTATGTATTTTTAATAAATATATCTAAATTCTCTTTAAAAAAAATATGAATCATCAATCATCCCACTATATATCATGAAAAATATCTTTCGGCAAGGAATTACTAGTTACTGTCTCACTTTTTAGAGCGGTAATCTATAAGTTTTGATAAAAATATTTTTTTATATGAAAGAGGAAGAGAGAAGGTATTGTAAGAGAATGTATTTTCATCCAAATTAGGGCGATAAAAAAAGTACTGAGACGATAACTAGTAATTCATTTCTATAAAAACCTTTAGAAAAGAGGTGACACTTATATTATAAAAAAACACTGAGTATATACCTAACTAGAGGGTTAATTTATTGTACTATGGTACTTAATAAAGGGATTAAGTTTTGACTAAATTTTGTAAAAGTAAATGATGCCATTTGTCTCCAGTTCTCCCGGAAATTAATAGAAGTAAGAATTTTCTGCATTTAATTTATTCCTGTTGGGGAGCAACCTTACAAGACTAGATTGTGATGTCAATTATCAATAAGTTTTTTTTTTTTTTAAGTTTTACTATTTATCGTTTTATTTCTTATCCTGTAACTAAAATATCACTCCTATAATATCATTTGTTCTCACTTTTAAGTAAAAGGTAATTTTATCAAAATCTATAAACTATTACGTGAAAAACTGAGACGATAACTAGTAATTTTTTTTTTAAAAAGCAATTAGTAAGTAAATATTTTCACATTAGACCCTTTATCTCAATTGTTAAGAGAACTCTGTCGTTTTATTGATGAAACATAATAAATATTCGATATTTGATGGTTTGAATCATATATATATATAATATTTCTTTCATTTTAAAATTTAAATCATTTTTATTTGACATATATATTAAAAAGACAATTATTTAATATACGTTTCTATTATTTTAAATTATAATTTCTTTTATACGGTTGATTAATTGTGTTGGTAATATAAAATTTTTTAATAAAATCATTGACAACAACTTTATTAATGAAAAGATTTCGCATGTACGTTAGTTAAAATGATTAATACAAATTATTAGTAGTATATGAAAGTGAAAGTTATATATAAGTCACTCAAATTACAAACTAATAACGTGGGACAAGACATTACATACATATATAATATAAGGGGTATATCTTATTTAAGCATATCTAATCCTAAGTTTTGATTAGATACAAGGGAGACTTAAATAAAATGGTGTGAATTAGTATAGCCCTCTATGTGAAGAAGGAAATAAGAAGGAAAATGTTGATGAAAGCTACTTAGAATGAAAAAGACTCCACCACCACCTATCTCATTAAGCTTTTTGTCAAACCTTCTTTTCAAGGTGGGGTCAGTAGTTGTGTTTACAACAAACTTGCATAATTCTTTCCCAAAAAAAAGAAAAAAATTATTCAGTTCAAAAAAAAAAAAAATAAAATTATTATTCAAAATTCAAAAAAAAAAAAAAAAAAAAAAACAAAACAAAACAAAGGCACATCAAATCTTGTCAAAGCTTAAATAAAGACTCATTACCAAAGCTTTCGTCAAACCTCTCTCGTTCTCATTCTCCTTCTCATCTCATCTTCTTCTTCAGTTGTTCTTCTTTTTGAAGCCTTTCTAACCATGTCTGAAGATCTCAGGGATCTTTACTACCACCAACCCTTTCAAGATGACAGACATGGCGGCGGGATCAACATGATCAGTTCAACTTTTCAGTATGGTCAGCAGCAGCATCCATTAGCTTCATCCATCTCCATGTCGCGCGGTTCACACATACTGGATTCAACATACATGAGCTTCACTGACACTCTGTTACAAACACCTTCTGATCACAACAGTTTCGCCCGAGCTCTCGTCTCCGACCCATTTTCGATGATCCACAAAGACGAACAAAGAACATCTGCTGGAGATCGTCACGGTAGTGAAACTCCAGTTACACCCAACTCTTCCATCTCATCTTCATCAACTGAGGCTGCTGGTGGTGATGAAGATTCGAACAAGGGAAAGAAAGATAAGCATATGAAAGAAACAACTGAAGAAGATGATCACAGCCCTAATAAGAAAGAGTAAGTTTTTCTTTTCTATTATAAAGGAATTTTACTTTGGAACAAAACAAGTATATATACTCTAAACTATACATCATATTTGTGGTACTGGCATAATTTGCAATCCTGACGAAGTTTTACAACAACAGTAACAAGTCGAAGAAGAAAGCCGAGAAGAAGGAAAAACAGCCCAGATTTGCTTTCATGACGAAAAGTGAGGTGGATCATCTAGAAGACGGTTATAGATGGAGAAAATATGGACAAAAGGCAGTCAAAAATAGCCCTTATCCAAGGTATACACTTCAAATCTCTCCCCTTTTGATTTGATTTTTTCCATTATTCTACACCAAAACCATCTTTGAATAAATGCATCTTTTAGGCTACCAAAGACTTGGTGCAAAATTTTCAATATATAAATATAATTGCCTAACAAGACGGAAATAAATGAAGTAGTAGTCGTCCTTGATTGCGATTGTCCAAAACCTTACATTCACATTCATCTTGCTTCCTCTGCTATAATCCGCAGTGGCGGAAGTAGTATAGGTTTGATGGGTGCTCAAACACCTTCATCAGCACCAATCTCCTCCTCCGCCCCGCCCTCTTCCTCCCCCTAGTACTCTCATTCAAATTTTTTTTAGTTCAGCCACTGATAGTCCGTCTTGGTCTTCGGCCATTGCAGGAGCTATTACAGGTGCACAACACAAAAATGCCCCGTGAAGAAACGCGTGGAAAGATCATTTCAAGATCCATCCATCGTCATCACCACCTATGAAGGAACACACAACCACCACGTTCCGGCAACTCTAAGAGGAAATGTCGCCGGAATGTTGCCCCCTGGTATGCTTGCTCCGCCGCCATTCGCCATGCCCAATTTCCCTCAGGAACTAGTCGTGCAGATGCCTCATCAGTTCTACAGCCATGACAGTACTACCGCCACCACTGGCTCTATGTATCACCAAAATCTAACCCCACTTCAGCAGTTGCAGTTTTCTCACGATTACGGCCTTCTTCAGGACATGGTTCCTTCTATGTTTCTTAAACAAGAACCATGAAAGTCCTTATGATTAGGTATATTGATCCCTGTGCTTGCACAGTTTTGATTAGTGCTTCAACTTTTTAATTATTGCCAAAACTCTAACGACCCCTCTATTTGTAGTTTATTTACGAGGATTCATATAATTAATGTCTTCAATTTATTATCTTCTTCGTCATTAATTTAAGCATTTTGGGCACAAATTATGGGATTTTGCCTAGATAAACAAACATCCCAGCTGATTCTTAGAGTTGCACTACTTTTAGTTCATGGCATAATGGTTTTATAGTTGATACTAGATTGGATATGTTCCTAGGCTTGTAAGACCATGTTTGTTTGATTGTTTTGCATCACGAGTATGGATTACAAGTGGTGGTATACTTAAGAAAATAATTGCAATTTTTGTCCCCATCTTTGTCGGTATAGCAAAATTAGTTCTTCATTTCTTTCTTTTAAAACAATTATAGCACATTGCATCTCCCGTCTTTTAATTACTCCTTTTGATTTTCTTTATATAAGATGTTTTGGAAAACGGGTGAAATATTTTATATTTTTAGTGTAATGTTTGATAGGATAGAAAAAAGAAATGTTTCGGAGAAAAGTTAAGCCAATAAATCAAATAATCTTACTTTTAAAATTTGTATACAAAATTAAACTTTTAAAAAGGAAAATCAGCGAGAGCAATATTAGGGCTCACAGTTGTTGACACATCTCGACACAAAAAAGTGAGTTAGGGTTAAATTTTTCAACAAGGATAATAAATGGGTCGGGTTTGAATTGACACGTTTAATCGCGGGTTGGGTTCATGTCAACCCAGCGGGTTACACGGATTAACCTGAACCCGCTAAGATTTTTTTTTTTTGCAAATAATACAAATTAAGTTTTAACGCAATAAGTAATAAAATTGCCAAATTCCCAAATCAAAATCCTACCAATATTTCAATTACATTTGGATTTCATTTATTTTGATTGAATTGAATTGGATTTTGATTGTATTATGAAGAATTTGAATTGATAAAATTTAGGTTAATTAATAGTGTAAGGATTTTATGGTTAAAGAAGGAGATGATGAGGAATTAAGTCGGCAGGCATGTTTTCTTCTCGCAGGATGTGTCCCAAATATGAGGAATGGTGATGTGATCTCAAGACCATCTCATAGCTCAAGACTTCCATCAACAAGTCAATAGCAAGGTCAAGGCATGAATGGCAAGAGCCAAGTTCAAATTGTCGACATTTGGGATCCTCACTTAAGAGCAATACTGAAGAAGGCATTCGAAGCCCTTAGTACTACGGTTCTAATTTTCAAAAACAAGTCACCATCAAGAGAGGTCATAGTACTAAAGGAATTACTATTTACCGCCCCAATTTGGACTAAAATCCCCCCTTACAATACCCTCTCTCTTTCCCCATTTTATATAAAAGGGTATTTTTATCAAAACCTATGGACTACCACCCCAAAAAGTAAGGCGGTAACTAATAACCCCTTAGTACTAAGCAAGATTGAAAGCTAGCCTTCTATTTTTTATTTTTGAGTCAACGACAATTTTTTTTGGTCATAAGAATAGATTTTGGGCTATATTTCATTATTTTGAATTTTAGAGTCTTTGTACTTTTTAAAGGCTTTGTAAATCCTTAATGGATTAGTTTTTCCCTTAAACAAATCTAATAAATCTATCAAGGCCTAAGGAGGGAAGGGAATCGGCTAAGGTGCCTTCTAGAAGGTCCACAAGAGCTTACTTGGACAAGAAGGCAACAGGAATGCAAGGGAAACCCTAGGAATGACCGAAATTGTGGCCACTCTCTCTCCACCCGGTTTTATAGTTTATAATTTTTGTTGATTTCTGCTAATTAAGGTCTTATTCTTGTAGGATATAGTAAGAATAAGATATTGCAGGAACCTTAGAATATTTAGATATTTTAGGAAGTAGAAAATAAGAAAACAAGTCCATATTCCTTACTTTTCCAAATTATAAAAGGAAAATGACTTTTGCCTTAAAGATGGAACCCCTCTAATTTTCAGCCACTGATGTGTGTCAATTATACCCCTATTTTATATAGTATAATCCATATATTATGCCTCTATTTATACTAGAATTGGTCATTCTAGGTAGGGGTGTTCATGGATCGTATTGATCCGGTCAAACCGATCTACGGATCGGATTCATGGATGGATTTTATTTTAATTTTTAATCCAGCGGATTTAAAAATTAAAAACTGGTCATTTCGGATTGGATCCCGGATTTACCTTAAAAAACCGGTCATCAATCCGGATCCGTTCATATATTTAGTTAATATAATATTAATTTATATGTATATATATTAATACTTGGTATTTAATATCATTAAAATCCAAAGGTAGTGTTGGTAAGTTTCAGTTTGGTAAGGTGAGTTCGGTCGCTCAATCTCTAGCTTAGTTCTTGACCTTTCTAAATTCATTTGAAGATGGCTACTGTGGTTTCTTGTGTTTGTAGTTAGTTCCATTCATCAAAATATGCTCTTTACTTTTTACTTACTAGAATGCTAGTGAAATGCTGCAGGATTAGAAATGCTTCTCCTTTGCATTTTTTCCAACTATTAGTAATCCCATTATGAGCTGAATTTTAAGGCTGTCTGTGTTTTATAAAAAAAAAAAAAACTTGATTTGAAAAAGTAGATTATTGAAAAAAAGAAAAAGAAAAGAGAAATCTGGTCAATCCGGATCGTCCAAAATGGATTGGAAGCGGAACAAAATCCGGTAGGTTACGGATAGAAAGTTTTCAAATCCGTATGTTATGGATCGGTTCCGAATTGATGCAAAATTCGGTCAATCTGATCCGTGAACACCCCTAATTCTGGGTGTGCTTTCTATGGACTTATTTCATATTTATGGATTGTGTAGGGACTTAGGTGCAGTGGTGCAATTGACACACTTTGGCACTTAATTCTTGCATTATTAGAGGGAAATTCAGCACAAATTGATGAGAAATGATGCTGGACAGCTTGCACGTGTGGATTCCCCGAAATGCCCCAGCAGCCCTTGGTTATTACCATTATGTTACCCTAATTCTTGGCATTTATAAATGGACAAGTCTTCCGGGCATTATTTCTTAAGCTTTGCTTCACTCCAGATTTCCGACTTCGGTTGGCTTATAGTGTAAGGAGAAATAGTCTCCAGTAGTTAGGGTTTTCTCTAGGTAGATAATGAAGATGATTGAGCTTGGATCCATAGTGTTCTAAGCTCCCAAAGGGGCTTCCTAACCCGGATGGCATGATCAAGGATGAGAGCAAATGTGGATGCAGACATCACAAGCTTCGGATGACAATGGAGCGGCTGATGATGTCCTTGGCCCTGGAAGAGCATGTCAGTGTGAATACTAAAAGCTTTGCTTGTATGAACATTATTTCCCAGTTATATCGATTGAAAATGTTTTAGTTAAATTGTTCATATTTATATTCATTCATGAAGTCCCTTTATATCATATGACTAGATGATGAGTTGTTTGGTATGACACAGTAGATCTCATCATTGGTTAAAGTTATGATATATAAATAAGGCTCATGACCGAGACAGTTTTGGACACACTGTCGGTTTAAGTCATTGTGTATTTCTGAAATTGGGTTGTCTAAACTGATTGAATTATACAGATGCGCTTGGTGCATGTTGAGAAGGACCGATTAGGATTTAATTAACTTGTACTGATTTTTAGTAGTTAATTCGAACCTAGTATTCAGTCTCTTAATCCCTAGATGAGGACGGGCACAAGGATTGAGCATAGCGTACTTTAATCAGCCAAAAAGTGTGGTCGCTTAAGGCCTATATACTCGGTAGGTTGGGTGCTCGTGTTTAGTTGATTGGTTTGTTGTTGCGAGTCAAAAGGAAACTGTGTACCGATGCGTCGGGGTGATTGTGCTCTAGAGGTGAGCTTAGAAATTTTATTATAACTAAACCCGGCCGGTGGACTTATGTTCGGTATAGTAAAAAGTTCGAGTGATACTAATCTCGGATGAGAAGAAGTTGATTAATTAATTTATCAATAAATTAATAAATCGATGAGCATTAAATCTTTGACATGGGGAGATAATTGAGTATTTAATTTAGTGGATCCAGAAGTGTAATTTCGGACTTGGATGGTAGTTCCATAATTAATCTCTTAGTGGTACGATTAATTATGTGTTGGATTAAATTAACAAAGTGGATTTAATTATTTAATTAATTATCTTAGGGTCATAGTATGAATTGGGTTAGTGTTACTAATCAGTCCAGTAACTGGATTGGAATTAATAAAACCTAAATCCAACAAGAAGGCCAAACCCAAACCCATTTGAGGTATCTGTTGTAGCTCTATATAAGATACAAGAATCAACCCTAGGATAGACACAACAGTCATAAAAGACAGAACTCGGGAAAACTTAGAGAGAGAAAGTAGAGAGCGAGTGCCCGGAGTAACAAACCAGCGGCGGCAGCTCGAACTCCTAGGCATCAGCGGCGGTCGGAATTCCAATCCAGCGGTGGCGCGTGGAGATAGTCAGTGTGGCACGTAGCAGCGGTTGATGGAAGCGCGTGGGTTTTCTCGAGCGGGGAAAGGCACGACTTTCGAGGAGTTTTTTGTGAGGAAGTTTTCTATCGGGGTTGATTCAGAAATGTTTGGTGGATCGTTGCCCACACAACGTTCAGACAAGTCTTTGAGAATACAAGCGAATTCTCAAGTTCACGCTTCAAAGGTCAGTTCTAAATCTTTCGTACTTTATTTTAGATATTGTTATTGTTGCATGTCAAATCGAATTAAAGTAATCCAAGATCCTATACTATAGATTTCTGAGAAATTCCAAATCGGATTGCACGAACCAAAATCTCTCTAGATGAAATCAGAATAGTACGAACGTGATGTTAGGTTTGATTGAAAGTTTTCTAATCGGATTGCACGAATGAAAATTTTTGATTGGACCAGAACAAGCGCGAGAACTTTCAGAGCATCTTTTCCTTTATTTGTAATTTGGCTAGATGTGATTGTTGTAGTCCTAGGGAGCCTAGCTTGGTTGTGTGTATTTGTTATCTGCTTCTCTTTGGATAATTTAATAATTCAATGAAGATATCTGATTAATACATGGATTAAACTGATCACCTTTTTTTTTTAAAAAAATCATACATATGTTAATTAGTAAAATTATAATTTTGTGCTACCAAAGATGTCAAAGTCAATCAGATTGCTTTAATGAATGACCTTTTAATTTACCAAACAAGTCAAAGGCAATCACATTACTTTAATGATTATTGAATTATCAAATTTGGATTGCTCTCATTCCGATTGCCACAAAACAAACACACCCTCAAGTACTTTTAATTTAAGATATAATGTATAACATAAGTTATTTGCTATCGTTAAACTTATATCCCTAAATTTTTAGTTATAAAAGACCTATAAATTTA
The DNA here is from genome assembly GCA_030378225.1 of Knoxia roxburghii. Classification (NCBI taxonomy): domain Eukaryota; kingdom Viridiplantae; phylum Streptophyta; class Magnoliopsida; order Gentianales; family Rubiaceae; genus Knoxia; species Knoxia roxburghii. Next base: position 31,787,064 of record CM059420.1, on the reverse strand, counting down.
TTGATAAAGGATATTTACAACTAAAATTTGAAAATAATTGTTGAGATGACAAGAAATTTTAAAATATGACATATTTATGGGATTAAGTTCTAGTACGTACAGAAGCAAATGTATGAACTTAATTTCTATCACAATGTTTCACTATCGTCATGTATTACTAAGAATGCAAAAGGTAAAGAACAAAGAACCTATAGCAAGTAAGGGACAAGGAATTCTCCAAAGAGGAAAAACGAACAAATGGAGGATGGATCCAATAAACGCACTATTAATTGGCACAAATTATATTATAGTTTTACGGGGCACAGAATATTGTGCTTTCTAGTGTTTTATAATATAATAATTTTGATAACTATAATTAATTAAAAAATTTTCCCCTCATTCCTCACTCCTTTCTTTTTTATTCTTTAACTCTTAACTTTTACAATTATTATGGTATATTTAGTATGATAAGATAACTTCCATATTTAAAAATATTCTCAAATGTTATTGGAGTATGGACATGGAGTATTGTGTCTAGGGGTGTCAAATGGGCGGGTTGGGTAAAAAAATGAGTGATTTAAAATCACTTATGACCCAACCCAACCCATTAATTCCGGGTAAAGAAGGGCAAAATTATTCACGGGTTGGGTTGACCCGTACCCAACTTGCAAGTCAAATCTCTAACTCAGCGGGTTGACACGTGATTTAATCCTTGTTTTAAACATATCTTAATTATGTGTACTAGTTCAACCCGTTTCGAACAAGTTTGACCCGTTTCATACATTTTAAATTGTTTCACTCTTCAATGCAAATTTATTCTTTTTTATATGTTTGTTAAAATCACATTAACCCGTTTTGAACTGGGTCAACTCGTTTTGAGCTGGGTCAGCTCATTTTGAGTTGGGTCAACCGTTTCATAGATTTTGATATTTTTCTTTCAATGCAAATATATTTTTTATATGTTTTTTAGAATCACAGAAGCATATTTCGAGTTGGGACGACCCGTTTCGATAAGGGTCGACCTATTGCTAGCTAAGTCGACTTGTTTAATACATTTGGAATTTTCACTCTTTCAAAGCAAATTTATTCTTTTACATGTTTGTTAGAATCACAGAAACATGTTTTGAACTGGATCAACTGTTTTGAACTGGATCTATCCGTTTTATACATTTTTAAATTTTCACTCTTTCAATGCAAACTTATTTTTTTACATGATTTTTGGATTCACAAAAACCTGTTTCGAATTGGGTCGACCTATTTTGTATGTTTTTTCGTGCCTTATTATTATTTTTTAAGGTTAATAGTGGATATGTTCTTGGATTTTGTGATTGCTAATTTATTTGAATTTTCGTTAAATGTTTATAGGCAACCCAAATTTTATGGGTTTTTCGTATTGGATTCCTCAATTACAAAGTAATGTTCTTGGTGTGTGTGTGTGTATTTTTTTTTTTACCATTATAAATATAATCTTCAGTCATCAAGACAATCACTTAAGATATAGAGAAGTTAGACAAACTTGATAGTATAGGCACCAACTACAACCGCTTGAAGGATCGTATGATGTTCTTCGTAACAGCCCTAAAGGTTGTCTATATTTTGGATCCCGGTTTGGAGCCAATCCCCAGCGCTTACCCTTGATGAAATTGCAGAGGTCATTCAAATGCGTAAAAAGCGTAAGAAGGATGAGATATTCTGTAAGGGTCACATTCTGAGCAACGTGACGTTATCCATCTGCAAACTCTTCACCAAAGTGGATGATCCTAGAGTGATTTGGGAGGCGATTGAGAATGAATATACCACACAAAAACAAGAGGCGGATATGTTTTTAATTTTGAATTATTTTGATTTTAAAGTCCTTGATTCTCTCCCACTTATGGATCAAATTAACAATCTTTAAGTGATTGTGTCCTTGTTAAAGGGACATCGGTGTAGAGTTGCATGAAAATTTTCAAGTTAGAGTAATTATTACCAAATTGCCTCCAAAGTGGGTTGATTATCAAAAGAAAATGTTTACACGACTGAGTCTCTGACTAAGTCTTCTCTTTATAAGCATCTAAGGTGACAGTTCTGCTCTTTCATGAAACAAGTCAACGATGATAGTGAAACTGTCAGATTGATTTGCCTCTTGAAGAATAACCAAGTTTTGTCCCGAACTTTCAAACAATTTTCTCCCACTATCTTCCAAAGCATGAATTGAAGCGGAGGAATCTCTCAACTCAAGAAAACACACTATTATTTAGACCTCTTTGTGCAAATATATTATTCAGAGGATGGGTGATGGTTTATGATCAAATTAGTCACTCAGGACAAGGCTTAAAAGTTTAACCTAAAATATTGAAACCAACAAAAGGGTTTGTGGTTTTCTTGCAAAGACAACACTGTTAGTTTTGAATACTGAAAAGCTTTTCTTGTAGGAAAAACTATTTACCAGTTACATACCGATTGTGTTTCAGTATTATAAATTGTCCCTTTATATCATATGTCTAGTTGATAAGGTGCCAGGTGTAGCACAGTAGATCTTATCATTGGTTAAATGTATGGTATATAAATAACACTCGTAACTGATACAGTTTAAACACACTGTCTATTTAAATTATTGTTTGATTCAAAAAATTAGTTTGTCTAGACTAATTGAATCATACGGATGTGCCCGGGGTATATTGAGCAGGACCTATTTAGGATCAGATTAACTTGAACTGATCTTCGTAGTTAATTCAAACTGTTAGTTTTGAATACAGAAAAGCTATGGCTTGTATCAAAAACTAATATCCACAGATGACATATCATTTTGTTTCAGTATAAATTTGTTCCTTTATATCATAGAACTAGATAACGGGGTGTGGACAGACACAGTAGATACCGTTATTGGTTAAAGTATTGATATATAAAAAGTATGCTCGTAACCGAGATAATCTGAACATACTATCGGTATAGGTTATTGTGTGGTTTGGAAATTAGTTTATCTAAACTAGTTTAAATCACACAGATATGTCCGGGGCATATTGAGCACGAACAGTTTGGATAGAATTGACTTATACTGATCGGCGTAGTCAATTCGGTCCTAGTATTCCGTCTCTCAATCCCGAGATTGGGACGGGCATGAGGGTTGGATATCGTGTGCTTTGATTTGCCAAAGAGTGAGGTCAATTGAGGCCAATACCTCGGTAAGTTGGGTATGCGGTGTTTAGCTTCTTCCGTGTCGATGCTAGTCGGAGGAATCCACGTACCGGTTCGCCGGGTTGATGGTGCTCCCGAGATGAGCTCGTAAGGTTATTATACTAAACCCAGCCAATGAACTTTATGTTCGGTATAATAAAAGGACGAGTGGTACTAATCTCGGAAACCAAGAAGTCGGTGAATTAATTTGTCAGTAAATTGATAAACCGACGAGCACTAGATCTTTAATGTGGGGAGATAGAATAAAATATAATGGCGCGATGTAAAGTCATTTTCGAGCGGTAGTTCCATAATTGGTCCGATAGTGGCACGACCGATTATGCATTTGACTAATCGACAAGGTAAATTAATTAATCCAAAAGGTTTAATTAATATTTAATCGACAAAGTGAATTTAGAAATTAATTCTATTTTGAATTAATTAATTCTAAGGGTTTGATTAAATTAAATTAACAAAGTGGATTAAATAAATTAATTTAAATGGGTCGATTGGAGTTGATTAGTCAGAAAGACTTAGTGGTCAACAAAAGTCAAATTTAAAGGCCTAACTCGAGAGCCAATTAGGTCTCCAATCGAGCTCCTATAAATAGAAGACTTGATGCCCAAGAAAACCCTAAGGAAATTCTAGTAAGACATTTTTGTCTTGCTTTCTTGAGTGAAAAGATTTAAGAGAGAGAATTCTTCTTCAAGAAATTTTCCTCAAAAACAAACCAAATTTTTCACTCCTTGAATTAAACTCAGCCCAAAGATCAAACCTTGTTCATTTGTGGGTTATTATTCTCACCGCTGCTGGGGTTTTTTTTTTTTATCGCCAATTGCTGCTGGGTTTTTATCGCCAGCTGCTGCTGTTTTTTTTTGTCGCTGGGCTGTACGGTTTTCATCATCCGGCGCTGATCTTGCTAACTTGCTGCCCGCGCGTTGATTCGATCATCATCACGTCGATCTCTGTTGGTGATCCGTGGTGATGGTTTTCTAGATCACAGCTGGGTGGTGGTTGGTTTAAGGTGGGTGTCCGAAGTTCTTATCCAGCGAGGGTTTTCATTTTTTCAGCAGCAGTTGGCTAGTGGTGAGCAGCGAAAGTTTTGATCAGTTTTTGGGCTGTGAGTTGTTTAATTCATGTGATTTCCTTGTGGGCTAAGCAAGTAGACTTCGATATATTATTGCCCATGCAATATTCGAAGTTTCTACGAAGATATCGATTGGATTTCCTGTGGAAATCGCAACAAAGAATTGGTTTTTCTTTAAGCAAGGGATTTCGCTTCAAAAGGTATAATCTTTAAATTCCGCTTTAGTTAAAGATCGAATCTTTTGTGTCCCGATTAATAAATTAAATAAGTATAAGCCTAGATCCGTTCATGGGTAAACTAATTTGAGCCTGAGCTTGGTCGAAAGCTTTCGATTCTGGAATGCATTGCACGAAAGTGAGGTTTTCGATTTAGCCCGGGCTTGTTCAGTTTTCCTTCAAATTGGTATCAAAGCGTTGATTTCGGTCTTATACTTGTTTGATTTATTACACGGCTTTATTTTGGCATTATTATTTTTGTCGAAATGCATAAACAGGTGGTTATTGGTTTCCCGGCTATTATGGTAGAAATTTAATTTTCATTCATAAACCCCGGGACATGTCCGGGCTTGTTTTTATCTTTGAATGGAAATTTCTGTAGTAGTAATAACCACGAGCTGGAAGCCGTGTAGGATTAGAAAAATCTTGTAGTAGGATTTGATCTAATCATGTCGTCTTTAAATTCCTAGAAAAACGCCTTTGTATATAGGAATTTATGTACTATGACGAAGACGTTATTTTGGGTAACTTATATTCGTGGGTTTTGGTTTATCGTAATTTTGGGTGATTCCTAATTACGTAGTAAACCGAGAAAACCCGGGCGAATCGAGAGGAATCAAAATAATGAGTGGGAGCGACACGACGGGAAGTGTCACCGAGGCGTCAAAGAATCAACGATAGATAAGGCCATAATAGTCGGAAAATTTTATTTGTTTAATTTCCCATATTTATGTCTTTTCGTTGATTGTATGATTTTCATTTTATTTTGCATGAACGAAATCCAAACCAATTTTTTTTTTAAAAGGTAATGTGCAATTAACTAAGGTAGATTATTCGCATATTAAAACTCCAACGGTTTTATGGGTGCGAATATCCATAGTTAAGATATTGCATGTTAAAACGTAAAAATCCTCAAACTAATTACATTCGCGGGTTTTGGTTTAATCGAATTTTGGGTGATTCCTAATTACGTAGAAAACCGAGAAAACTCGGGCGAATAGAAAATTAAAAATCTAAGTGGGAGCGGGTTGGTTAATAGCCCCATGGCCTCCATTACGGGTTCATTGGTGATGTGGTTAAACTTGCGTGCTGGCTTAGACCTTCCTCCCTATCGGATGAGTTTTCAATCACAGATATCACCAGAATGAATTTCTAAAGGGATGACTATAGTGAGTTTAATTGGAGAAAGTTGCGACACCCTCGCCATCCGAGGCGCATTAGTATCCTAAGTAACAAACTTAGAAGCCACGTAATGGCATACACTTAGTATACTGTTTATAGTATCCCTCCCATCGAGGTTACGCTATCTACGTGTACGGCTAAAATTATCGACTATTAATTTCATTGATCATAAGATCGTTGGTCAGATAATGAAATTAATGAACTTCGATTCTTCTCGAATGAATGTGGGTTGGCGTAGACGTTCACCCATCGTGACCTGCGTTAATCCCGGTGTGAGAGATGTCGGTAGAATATTATATTTGTTTTTTGAGGATTTTTCAATATTTTCAAAAAAGTATGCTGAAACTTGTTTGTTTATTTTCAGTTGATATGTCGTTCAACCCGCTAGCTGTCATTCTGAACCAAAACAAACTCACCGGTCCAAATTACATTGATTGGAAATGTAACCTGGACATTGTCCTTACCGTTGAGGGTTATAAGTATGCGCTTATTGAGGAGTGTCCCCCTAAGCCCAGCGATGATGCCACCCCTGAGTAGCGAGAGCCATATACGAGGTGGCAGAAGGCTGATGAGATGACCAGGTGCTACATCTTGGCTTCTATGTCGAGTGTATTGCAGCACCAGCATCAGCAGATGACCTCAGCCTACGATATGATGCTCAACCTCAGGGAGATGTTTGGACATCAGGGCAGGGCAGCCAAACAGTCAGCTATGAGGAAACTCATGAATGCTGAGATGGCTGAGGGCACTTCAGTGAGAGATCACGTACTGGACATGATTGGTTGCATCAATGAGATTGAGGTATTGGGAGGTGAGATTGATGGGGAAACCCAGGTCGATATCATCCTTTGGAGCTTGTCTCCCAGTTTTGAGTAGTTTCAATTGAACTATAATATGGGGAATCTCTCATATTCACTTTCTGAGCTCATGACTGCATTGGTGTCTGCTGAGAGCCTCTTCGCAGAGAAGAAGCAAGCCTTGGCTACTGTTGGTCCCTCTGCCGGGCCCAAAGTCAGGAAGCAAAAGAGGAAGAGAGGCCAGAAAGCAGGAGCCAGTCATGGACCCAAGGCGGGCATTGCTAAGAAGCAGAAGCCCAAAGGCAAATGCTTCAGATGTGGCAAAGCGGGACATTGGAAGAAGGACTGCCCAAAGCCTCGATGTACGTGTAAATTTTCCCTAGTCACTGAGACTTGTTTAGCGGCGATTCCTACAGATACTTGGTGTGTGGATTCAGGAGCCACTGATCATGTTTGTAATTCTTTGCAGGGGTTCCAAGTGACCCGGCTGCTTAGAGAGGGAGAGTTGCATGTCTACCTTGAGGATACTACCAGAGTTTCTGTTGCTGCAGTGGGAGTTTTATGTCTTTATTTTTTAGACTCTACTTTATTGTTGAGAGATTGTCTTTATGTACAGTTTTTGTAAAAACTTGCTTTCAGTTTCTAAACTTGTTTTGGATGGTTATAAGTGTGTTTTTTCTGATAGATCTATATTTATTAGAAAAGGCCAGAAACTTATATGTTCTGGTACATTGGTTGACAATTTGTTTTTAATTAAGACTTACTCCCCAGTTATGCAAAACACAGAAACTAGTAACTCATCACCGAATCATAATAAGAGAAAAGAGTCTTCCCCTTTGAATCAGACTTATCTTTGGCACCTGAGACTCGGTCGCATCAACCTTAGTAGGATTCAAAGGTTGGTCAAGAGTGGGTCTTTGGACTTACTAGATATTGACAGCTATTCGACCTGTGAGTCCTGCTTGGAGGGTAAAATGACCAAGAGGCCTTTCAAGGCAAAGGGGTATAGGGCCAAGGAGGTTTTAGAGCTGATTCATTCTGACGTGTGTGGGCCTATGTCAGTTCAGGCTAGAGGTGGTTATGAGTATTTCGTGACTTTCACGGATGATTACTCTAGATATGGATACATATACCTGATGTGCCATAAGTCTGAATGCTTTGGCAAGTTTAGAGAATTCAAGGCAGAGGTGGAGAACCATCTGGGTAAGAGTATCAAGTCACTGCGGTCTGATCGCGGTGGCGAATACCTCTCTAGTGAATTTAGATCCTATTTGTCAGAGGAGGGTATTCAGACCCAGTTGTCTGCACCTGGCACACCCCAACAGAATGGTGTAGCAGAGAGGAGGAACAGGACTCTTATAGAGATGGTTAGATCGATGATGAGTTATAGTGAGTTGCCTATCTCATTTTGGGGATATGCCTTAGATACAACATGTTTTATCCTCAACCTTGTGCCATCTAAGTCTGTGCCTACGACCCCAGTAGAGTTGTGGAGTGGACGAAAGCCTAGTCTGAGACATCTCAGGATTTAGGGTTGTCCAGCACATGTGCTTGAGGCAGATGCAGGCAAGTTAGAGGCGAGATCCAAGGTTATGCTGTTTATAGGCTACCCCAAAGGAACGGAGGTGGTTTATTTTATAGTCCTCAGGATCAGAAGGTGGTGGTCAGCACCAATGCCAGATTTCTTGAGGAGGACTATATTTTAGATCACAAGTCAAGCAGCAAGGTAGTATTGGAAGAGCTTAGAAGTCAGTTCACTATTCCAGATGCACACGTACAGGAAGACACACCACAAGAGACTGCACACACTATCACAGATGATGCTCTTGCACAGGCTGGGCCTCGTCATAGTGGGAGGGTTGTGAGACAGCCCGAGAGGTACATAGGTTTGGGTGAGTCTTCGGACTTTATCCCTGGCGCTCATGAACCAGACCCAGTTAACTACAATGAGGCTCTCCAGGATAAATATGTAGATTCTTGGCAGAGAGTGATGATTGCTGAGATGGGTTCTATGGACTCAAATCAAGTCTGGGAGCTGGTAGACCTTCCTGATGGGTTTAGTCCTATTGGGTGCAAATGGGTTTATAAGCGAAAGAGAGGATCTGACGGGAGGGTTGAGACCTTCAAGGCTAGGCTTGTGGCGAAGGGGTGTACTCAGAAAGAAGGGATCGATTATGAGGAGACCTTTTCCCCAGTAGCTATGCTTAAGTCAATCCGGATTCTCTTGGCCATAGCTGCTCATATGGATTATGAGATTTGGCAGATGGACGTCAAGACAGCTTTCCTTAATGGAAGTCTTGAGGAGACCATCTTTATGCAGCAACCAGAGGGCTTCATTGTTAAGGGCCAAGAGCACAAGGTATGCAGTCTTAGGAGGTCCATTTATGGACTTAAGCAAGCATCCAGATCTTGGAACATTCGTTTTGATGAGGTTATCCAGTCCTATGGATTCACTCAATCTCCGGATGAGCAGTGTGTTTATCGCAGGCTTTTGAATACAGAAAAACTATGGCTTGTATCAAAAACTAATATCCACAGATGACATATCATTTTGTTTCAGTATAAATTTGTACCTTTATATCATAGAACTAGATAACGGGGTGTGGACAGACACAGTAGATACCGTTATTGGATAAAGTATTGATATATAAAAAGTATGCTGGTAACCGAGATAGTCTGAACATACTATCGGTATAGGTTATTGTGTAGTTTAGAAATTAGTTTATCTAAACTAGTTTAAATCACACAGATATGCCCGGGGCAGATTGAGCACGACCAGTTTGGATAGAATTGACTTATACTGATCGGCATAATCAATTCGGTCCTAGTATTCTGTCTCTCAATCCCGAGATTGGGATGGGCATGAGGGTTGGATATCGTGTGCTTTGATTTGCTAAAGAGTGAGGTCAATTGAGGCCAATACCTCGGTAAGTTGGGTATGCGGTGTTTAGCTTCTTACGTGTCGTTGCTAGTCAGAGGAATCCACGTACCGGTTCGCCGGGTTGATGGTGCTCCCGAGATGAGCTCGTAAGGTTATTATACTAAACCCGGCCGGTGAACTTTATGTTCGGTATAATAAAAGGACGAGTGGTACTAATCTCGAAAACCAAGAAGTCGATGAATTAATTTGTCAGTAAATTGATAAACCAACGAGCACTAGATCTTTAATGTGGGGAGATAGAATAAAATATAATGGCGCGATGTAAAGTCATTTTCGAGCGGTAGTTCCATAATTGGTCCGATAGTGGCACGACCGATTATGCATTTGACTAATCAACAAGGTAAATTAATTAATCCAAAAGGTTTAATTAATATTTAATCGACAAAGTGAATTTAGAAATTAATTATATTTTGAATTAATTAATTCTAAGGGTTCGATTAAATTAAATTAATAAAGTGGATTAAATAAATTAATTTAAATGAGTCGATTGGAGTTGATTAGTCGGGAAGACTTAGCGATCAACGAAAGTCAAATTTAAAGGCCTAACTTGAGAGCCCATTAGGTCTCCAATCGAGCTCCTATAAATAGAAGACTTGATGCCCAAGAAAACCCTAAGGAAATTCTAGTAAGACATTTTTGTCTTGCTTTCTTGAGTGAAAATGTTTAAGAGAGAGAATTCTTCTTCAAGAATTTTTCCTCAAAAACAAACCAGATTTTTCACTCTTGAATTAAACTCAGCCCAAAGATCAAACCTTGTTCATTTGTGGGTTATTATTCTCACCGCTGCTGGGGTTTTTTTTTTATCGCCAATTGCTGCTGGGTTTTTATCGCCCGCTGCTGCTGTTTTTTTTGTCGTTGGGCTGTACGGTTTTCAACATCCGGCGCTGATCTTGCTAACTTGCTGCCCGCGTGTTGATTCGATCATCATCACGTCGATCTTTGTTGGTGATCCGTGGTGATGGTTGTCTAGATCACGGCTGGGTGGTGGTTGGTTTAAGGTGGGTGTCCGAAGTTCTTATCCAGCGAGGGTTTTCATTTTTTCAGCAGCAGTTGGCTAGTGGTGAGCAGCGAAAGTTTTGATCAGTTTTTGGGCTGTGAGTTGTTTAATTTGTGTGATTTCCTTGTGGGCTAAGCAAGTAGACTTCGATAGATTATTGCCCACGCAATATTCAAAGTTTCTACGGAGATATCGATTGGATTTCTTGTGGAAATCGCAACAAAGAATTGGTTTTTCTTTAAGCAAGGGACTTCGCTTCAAAAGGTATAATCTTTAAATTCCGCTTTAGTTAAAGATCGAATCTTTTGTTTCCCGATTAATAAATTAAATAAGTATAAGCCTAGATCCGTTCATGGGTAAACTAATTTGAGCATGAGCTTGGTCGAAAGCTTCCGATTCTGGAATGCATTGCACGAAAGTGAGGTTTTCGATTTAGCCTGGGCTTGTTCAGTTTTCCTTCACAAACCTTATATTCTAATCTCTAGACTAGAGCGGGCATGAGAGTTAGACATAGTGTACTTTGATTTACCAAAGGGTGCGGTCAATTGAGGCCTAGATCTCGGTAAGTTGGTTATGCGTGTTTGACTTCTTATTGTGCCGTTGTTTGTCGAAAGAAAAAAATGTACTAGTGCGTCCGGGGCGATGGTGCTCCCGAGATGAACTTGTAAGGATTTGTATACTAAACCCGGCCGGTGGACTTATGTCCGGTATAATAATAAGGTCGAGCGGTACTAATCTCAGATAACAAGAAGTCTCTTAATTTATTTATCAGTAAATTAACAAATTGACGAGCATTATATCTTTGACATGGGGAGATAAAAGAATAATTAAAGTGTGCGCGAATTAATTTCATTTTTGAGCGATAATTCCATAATTAATCCGTTAGTGGTACGATTGATTATGAATTGGATTAATTGGCCAAGTGGATTAAATAAATATTTATCCTTGGGTTAAATAATATTTAATTGACAAAGTGGTTACAAAATAATCCTTGGGTCGATTAGTATTTAATTGACGAAGTGAATCGAATAAATAATCCTTGGGCTAATTAAGAATTGACTAGTGTAGTGTAGTGAAGACTAAGAAAGTAAATTAAATCCAATTAGTAAAACCCAATTCAAAAGCCCACTAGGTCTCCCTTGAAGCTCCTATGAATACATTAAGTCTTGACATTCAAGGCATAAAAAACTTGAGAGAAGGAGAAGCCTAGAGAGAGAATGAGAAGTCTAGAGAGAGAACTTCTTCTTCTTCATTGAAAATCTCTTTAGAAGTCGGTTTAGAGATCCTTCTTCCTCGAAAAACTCAGCCCAATGATTGGATAGTTGCTGCCCACTTTTTTTTTTCTCTTGCTTTCTGGCGTTATTTCCTTCCCGGCCTTTGATCTTTTTTTCCGGCGAACTTCGCTGAAGGTCCAGTGTGCTGATCCGCCCTTTTCTGGTGTGCAGATCGTGGCTGGGCAGCACGTTGGTCCCGGTGGTGGATTAGTTTTTGGCAGCTTCTGTCTAGGAATTTTTGGACAATCATTTTTAGCTTTTTCGAGGAGGGTTTCTTGTGGGTTATCTTGCATCTCGAAAGATCTACCCGGTAGATAATTTCCCACTCAATTTTTGGGTTTGTTGGAGCCATTCGAGGGACTTCTAATGGATTTTGTTGCTAAAGATTGGATTTTTCTTATTTGCTGAGGGACACACTTCAAAGGTATAATCTTTAATTCTGCTTTTGTTTAAAGATTTAATTTTTAGTGTGTTGTTTAATAAATCTAACAAGTATAAGCCTAGATCCGCTCATGGGAATTGATTTTAGAGTTTGGGCTCCATCGAAAGTCTTCGATTCTGGAATGCATAGCACGAAAGTGAGATTTTTGATTTGGCCCAGACTGGATCTTAATTCCTTCAAATTAGTATCAGAGCTAAGGTTTGGGCTTTATACTTGTTCGATTTATTACACGGTTTTGTTACATGTGGTTATTATTATTGGCTATTATGGTTTTACATTCATTTATAAACCCCTGGACTTGTCCGCGCTCATTTTTCTTTTTTAATGTGAATGTGTGTAATAGTAATAACCACAAGCTTGAAGCCGTGTAGGATTAGATTAAATCTTACAGTAGGATTTATTCTAAATGTCGTCTTTATTTTCCTAGACAAGCCTTGTATTTAGGAATTTATGTAAAATGACGAAGACGTTATTGTGGGTAACTCATATTCATGGGTTTTGGTTTATTGTAATTTTGGGTGATTCCAAATTATGTAGAAAACTGATAAAACCCGAATAAATTTGGAGGAATCCAAATAATGAGTGGGAGCGACGCGATGGGACGTGTCAACAAGGAGTCAAAAAGAAGCAACAATTGAGAAGACCATAATAATCGGGAAATGTTTCATTACGTATTTATTTCCCGCTTTATATACCCTGATTGTTGCTTGTTTGTTTTCATTTTATGTTTTTATGCATGATAAAAAACAAATGGTTTTATGGGTGCAAATTACTAAAGTTAGAAGTGACTAAAGTTAAGACGTTGCATGTTAAAATCAGAAAAACCCTCAATTTAAAAATCTAAGTGGGAGCGGGTTGGTTTATATCCCCATGGCCTCCATTACGAATTCATATGTGATGTGAATAGACTTGCGCGTTGCCATTAGGGCCTTCCTCTATATCGGATGAGTCTTTATTCATAAGATCACCAGATTGAATTTCTAAAAGGATGACTATAGTGCGTTTAATTGGAGAACTGTGACATCCTTTCTATATGAGGCACATAAGTAATTTAAGTAACAAACTAAGAAGTCACGTAATTGTATACACTTAGTGTATCGTTTGTAGTATCCCTCCAAACGAGGTTATGCTACTTATGTGTGTGGCTAAAATCATCAACTGTTAATTTTATTGATCAATAGATCGTTTGATCAGATAGTGAAATTAATGAACATGGTTCTTCTCGAACGAATGTGGACTAGCGTAGATATTCTCATGATCGTTACCTGCGTAAATCCAAGTGAATGAGATGTTGGTGGATTCAATCATATTGTTTTGAGGGCATCAATATTTTCTAAAAAGATAAAATACTGAAACTTGTCTATTTATTTATTTTCAGCTTTCGATATGTCGTTCAATCCACTTGTCAAACTTAAAGAAAACAAACTGACCGGTCCAAATAACATTGACTGGAAACACAACTTGGAAGAAGGCTGATGAGATGACCAGGTACTACATTTTGGCTTCTATGTCAAATATGTTACAGTACCAACATCAGTCAATGACCTCAGCCTATGATGTGATGCTTAACCTTAAGGAGATGTTTGGGCATCAGGGCAGGGCAGCCAGGCCGACAGCTATGAGGAAACTCATGAATGCCAAGATGGTGGAATGCACTTCTGTGAGGGATCATGTGCTTGACATGATGGCAAACATCAATGAAATCGAGGTATTGGGAGGTGATATTGACGGTGAGTCTCAGGTTGATATCATTCTCCAGAGCTTGCCTCAGAGTTTTGAGCAGTTTCGCTTGAACTATAATATGAGTCAGTAATCTTTTTCTCTTCCTGAGATCTTGACTTCATTGGTGTTAGCTGAAGGCCTCTTTAATAAGAAGAAACAAGCTTTGGCAACTGTCAGGCCTTCATGATCTTCTTCCGGGCCCAAAGCCAGCAAGAAAAAGAAGAAAACCCAGAAGACTGCCAATCGTGGACCTAAGCCAGCAATTGCCAAGAAGAACAAGCCGAAAGGCAAGTGTTTCTAGTGTGGTAAGACAGGACATTGGAAGCCAGACTGCCAAAGCTGAAAGGTATGAGCAATTTCACGTTTGTTACTGAGACATGTTTAGCAGTGATTCCCACAAATACTTGGTGTGTGGATTCAGGAACCACCGATCATATTTGTAAATCTTTGCAGGGGTACAAAATAACCCGGATGCTTAGAGATGGTGAGTTGCAGGTTTACTTGGGAGATACTACCAGAGTATCAGTTGTTGCAGTGGTAGTTGTCAAGCTTATTTTCTCGAATAATGTTGTTTTAATTTTGAAAGATTGTCTTTATGCTCCTAGCTTTAGAAAGAACTTGATTTCAGTTTCTAAGCTTTTGAAGGATGGTTATAAGTTTATTTTTTTTCTAATGACTCTGTTGATGTTAGAAAGAATAAGAAACTTATATGTTCTAGTTCGTTGGTTGACAATCTTTTCTTAATTAAAACTAACTCCCATGTAGTGCAAAACACAGAAATTAATGACACATCATCAAATCATAATAAGAGAAAAGTGCCTTCCCAAATGAACCAAACTTATCTTTGGCACCTTACACTGGGTCATATCAACCTTAGTAGAATCCAAAGGTTGGTCAATGATGGGCCTTTGGACTCATTGGAGATTGACAGTTATCCAACCTATGAGTCTTGCTTCGAGGGTAAAATGACCAAGAGGCCTTTCAAGGCAAAAGAGTATAGGGCTAAAGAAGTTTTTGAGTTGGTTCACTCTGATTTATGTGGGCCTATGTCAATTCAGGCTAGAGGTGGTTTTGAGAACTTTGTGACATTCACAGATAATTACTCTAGATATAGGTATATTTACCTAATGCATCACAAGTCCGAATGCTTTAGCAAGTTCAAAGAGTTTAGAGCAGATGTAGAGAAGCATAATAGTAAATGTACCAAGACACTATTATGTGATCGTGATCGCCAATACATCTCTAGTGAATTTAGGAGCTACTTTTCAAATGAGGTTATTCAGTCTCAGTTGTATGCACTTGGCACACCCCAGCAGAATGGTGTAGTAGAGAGAAGGAACATGACTCTTATGGATATGGTGAGATTGAAGATGAGTTATAGTGAGTTGCCCAATTCATTTTGGGGATATTCCTTGGAGACAACGACTTACATTCTGAACCTTGTACCATCTAAAACTGTGTTTTCAACCCTTGAGGAATTGTGCACTGGGCGTAAGTCTAGTCTTAGAAATTCAGGATTTAGGATTACCCAACATATGTGCTTAAGGCAGATACAGGCAAGTTAGATGCGAGGTCAGAGGTAATGCTATTTGTAGGATATCCAGGGAAACGAAGGGTGGTATATTTTATAGTCCTAAAGATCAGAAGGTGGTGGTTAGCACTAACGCTATATTTTTAGAGGAGAACTATATATTAAATCACAAGCCTAGTAGCAAGATCATACTAGAGGAGTTTAGGAGACAGTCCAGTATTCCAGATGCATCAGTACAAATAGATACACCACAGAGTATTGCACGAGATATCATAGATGATGCACCTACACAAGTTGCACCTTGTCGTAGTGGGAGAGTTGTGAGATAACCCGAGAGGTACGCGGGCTTGATAAAGTCTTCAGATTTTGTCCCTGGTGCTCGCGAGCCAGACCCCATTCACTACAATGAAGCTCTCCAAGATAAAGATGTAGATTCTTAGCCGAGAGCAATGATTTCTGAGATGTAGTCGATGAACTCAAATTAAGTCTGGGAGCTGGTAGACCTTCCTGATGGGTTTCGACCTATTTGGTGCAAATGGGTCTACAAGTGAAAGAGAGGATTTGACGGGAAGGTTGAAACCTTCAAGGATAGGCTTATGGCGAAGGGGTATACTCAAAAAGAGGTATTGATTATGAAGCGACCTTTTCCCTGGTAGCTATGCTTAAGTTGATTAAGATTATCCTGGCCATAGCTGCTCATTTAGATTATGAGATTTGCAAATGGACATCAAGACAGTTTTCCTTAATGGAAGTCTTGAGGAGACCTTCTTTGTGTAAGAAACCAGAGGGATTCATTGCAGAAGGCCAAGAGCACAAGGTTTACAGGTCAAGAAGTCTTTCTATGGACTTAAGCAAGTATCCAGATCTTGGAATATCTGTTCTGACGAGGTAATCCAGTCCTATGGATATACTCAGTGTCCAAACGAGTAGCGTGTATACTGCATGCGTGATGGAAATATGGTGGTATTTCTTGTACTTTACGTAGATGATATTCTAATTATTGGCAACATTAAGAAGGTATTGTTAGACGTAAATGCATGGTTATCCAAGCAGTTTGATATGAATGATTTGGGAGAGGCTGGACATATCCTTGGGATCAAGATCATTCGAGATCGTAGGAGATGTTCGTGACACTCTCTCAGACTTCATACATAGGCACGGTTTTGGCCCGTTTTAACATGCAGAACTCCAAGAAGGGTGCACTACCTTTCAGACATGGAGTGCATCTATCTAAAGGGCAGTGTCCCAAGATTGTCGAGGAGATAAAGGCCATGAAGGCAGTTCCCTATGCATCTGCAGTGGAAAGTCTTATGTATGCCATGTTATGTACCAGGCCTAATATTTGCTTTGTTGTTGCCATGGTTAGCAGATATCAGAGTAACCCTGAGAAAGCTCATTGGGAGGCTGTCAAGTGCATCATCAAATATTTGTGCAGGACGGGAGATCATGTTTTGATCTATGGAGTGCAAGAGCTAGTTCCAAAGGGTTACACTGGTTCAGATTTTCAATGTGATATAGACAAGAGTAAGTCTACATCTGGGTTTGTCTTTACTCTGGGAGGTGAAGCCATAGTTTGGCAGAGTATCAAGCATAAATGCGTGGCAGACTACACCATGGAAGCTGAGTATGTTTCCGCATCAGAAGTAGCGAAAGAAGATGTATGGCTCAAGAACTTTCTAGTGGACTTAGATGTGATTCTTGAGTTGCCGAGGTCTATCAAAGTTTACTGTGATAACAATGGTGCAGTCGCTAACTCACGCAGCTTCCCACATACTTGGCGATATGCTTGTGCATGGATGGCCAAAAAATGAGTTTTTGCAAAACAAGCAAAGTTTTGGCTACATCGAAGTGTCCCATTAACCCAGCACTGTGAGCTTCCTGGATTAGTAACTCACAAGTGGAACAATAAGGAATACATAGCTTATTCTCTCTAGACAAGAATCCATCTCATTTATAGAACTTATCCTGTGCTCCTTATTCACAAGCTGTATAGATGTTAACAAAGTAAGGATCTGTAGAATAATATAACTTAATCCAACTAAACCCTAAAACTTTGGCATCTAAGATGGCAAGAATTGAGTGACGTCTAGACAATGCATCTGCTACTGTATTCTCAGAACCCTTTTTATACCTAATAACCTAAGAAAACGTTTCTAAGAATGCACTCCACTTAGCATGTCGTTTACTAAGTTTCTGTTTGTTGGTTTTGAATAATAAAGCTGTCAATGTATTAAAACAATTTCCCGGTTTATATATATTGATTGAATGTTTTAGTTAAATTGTTCTTATGTTTTTTCATATATTGTCAATTTATATCGTCTGACTAGATGATGAGGTGACTGGGGTGACAGGGTAGATATTACCATTGGTTAAAGTCATGATATATAAATGAGGCTCATGACTGAGACTGTTTGGACATACTGTCGGTTTAAGTCATTATGTGATTCAAAAATTAGTTTGTCTGCCCAGGGCATATTGAGCATGATAATTTGGATTAAATTGTCTTATACTGATTTAGTAGACTATTCGACCTAGTATTTGATCTCTTAATCCCTAGACTTGAACGGGCATGAAGATTAGACATAGTGTACTTTAATCTGCCGATGAGTGCGGTTACTTAAGACTTATATTCTCGGTAGGTTGGGTGCGCGTGTTTGATTGATTAGTGTGTTGTTACTTGTCGAAAAGAAACCATGTACCAGTGCATTCGGGGTAATAGTGCTCTCGAGATGAGCTCGTAAAGTTTATCATACTAAACTCGGTCGGTGGACTTATGTCCGGTATGGTAATAAAGTTGAGTGGTGCTAATTTTGGATTATAAGAAGTTGATTAATTAATTTATCAGTAAATTAATAAATTGACAAGCACTATATCTTTGACATGGGGAGAATAAAGAATAATTAAATTAGTGATTCCGAAAACAATTCTGGTTTGAGCGGTGATTCCATAATTAATCCGTTAATGGTACGATTAATTATATTTTTGGGTTAATTGATAAAGTGAATTAATTATTTAATTAACTAATCCTTAGGGTCAATTAGTAAATTGACAAAGTGGATTTAATTGTTTAATTGATTAATTAGTTATTGGTTGAATTAAGAATTAGGAAATCCAAGAATTAGGTAATCTAATTCAGATTTCGAAATTACCAAAACCCATGCCCAACAAGAAGGTCTAACTCAACCCCACTTAAGGTCTCTCTTGTAACTCAATAAATAGACACAAGAGATTAGCAACAAGACACACAAGTCATAAGTTTTCAAGACAAGAAAACTAAAGAGAGAGAAAGAGAAAAAATAAGCCTTCAGCTTCTTCTCCTCAGTTTGTGTGAACGGCGGCTGCGACTGCTGTGGCGCAAGCTTTCTCTGGCGACGGCCAGTTTGCACGGCGGTGGCGCGACTGAGGTTTTTCTGGCGAGTTTTGTTTTATGTTTCTTGTTGCTAATTCCATTGGTTCTGAAACTCATTGCCCACACAACATCAGAATCTGTCTCGGAGTCATACAAGCGATAACTTAAGGGACACGCTTCAAAGGTCGAATATTTAATCCTTCCACTTTTATTTAAAGATTAATTTTTTTTTGAGTACTAAAGTGACTAAGGTAAATGATGCGTTTCCTCAAGGATTCAAAACCTAGGTCAAGCATCCTAAAGGAATTGCCAACAGTTGCCCGATCTTTTTAATCTACTCTATACGTTATCTGATTGAGGGGTTAATTGGCGAAAAAATTAAGCCTCAGGGCACGTGTCTGTTTTAACTTCCTCACGTGAATGGTGGTAGGATGATGGATGAATGGCTTATGGTTAGTTCGTCTCTCTCGGGAACTTGGTATGATAGTCAACCTACACTTCATCCAAAGAGAAATTGGGGGGAGGGGAGCGGGGAGAGGTGTGTTTTCCTCGCAAGGACAACTCATGAAAGATCACTCAAAAGAGATTTTTAATTTTCAAAATATCATCAAAACATGTCTTAATTTCGTTCTTGGGGTGGACTATATATAGCCTTACAAGACATTTCTTCCTGTTCTAAAAAGTAACCACTTAATCCTAATGAAAGAGGGATTAAAAAAACAACTCCTAGTCTAACTATGATTGGCTTATAATTTCGACCAACAGAGATAGAGTACAAATCAAAATAAAATAGTAATCAAAAAGAAAAAAATCCATCTATCCTAGTTGTAATAGGATAAACTTACAAAACCTTCTAGAACTATAAAAGCAAAATAGCAATCCTAGTAGGAAGAGACTTAGGGGGTCTCAAATGAGTTTAGGGAGTGACATGAGCCTTCATATCTTGGCTTTTAACTCTTCAACCCAATTTTAGAACTTTATTTTGGGCTTGGACCATCATCTAGATTAAATCTACAAGTCCATCTTCTCTCATCCTCGAGATGCTAATGGGCATGGGCATCGAGTGGTGTAAATGGGATTGGGCCTGTTGGGCTCCGTCGACCAGCAACTTCACGGATTTAAGATTACCTTTTGAACTGTTCATCTGATTATTTTCATAGGTCCAATAATATCTCTCTTGAGGATATTTTGATCCACAGTAAGGGTTTTCATGGACTCCAATGGGGAATTTCGTAACTAGGCATGTCCTAAATTTTGAACATGCATATTGATGTCATGTGACATCTGTTCAAGCCTGTTTGAAGGTCTTGACCTATATATTGACCTAAGTGTCTTTTAACATGATAAAATCTTCATTCTGGGCTCACTTTGGGTCTGTTTAAAGCTCTCTAAAGCTAACATGAGAATTTCCCTTAGATACCTTAGGGATTGGGGCATGAGTTCTGGGAGAGGGAGAAGTGTCTTATGTTACTTCTTCTTGAGGTGGAGGATGATCTATTCTAATGTCCACATCATTCTCTCCATGCTGGAAAAGATTTGTCCTCGAATCTAAAGCATCTGCATAGTCACACAAAGATACATTAGAAACATTAATGAAGACGTTAGGCTTACTGAACATCCACGGGGTAGCAGTGTTAGGGACTATCGAATTGGCTCCTCAAAGGCTTATGTTTCCTTTGTTTCCTTCAACCTTTGAAAAAATTCAACAAGAAAATAAGGTAATGTAAGAGACATAAGTTGACAATGGCATCCGAAGAAGGAATTTGCGCAAATCTCTTGTATGCAGAGGTGCGAAAATCTTTTTGGCACTGTCTGTGCTTGGCACGTCTTAGCTGCTATAATGGAGTTGTGCGCCCTCTCTGTGCCTTCTCTTAGTTCTCTTAAACTTCATTGAACATGTACTCCTGCGCCATATAGACAAACAAGGGTAATAAGGAACATTAAAAAGTTTAAGTTGACAATTGTGCTCTCCCACTTAGAAAGACAGGACTATTCGCAGAGCGCATCCAACGAGGAGCGAAAGCCAATCTGTACTATTCCTTTGGAAAATAGGACCTTTCACAAGGCGCATCATAGCGACGAGTGAAGGTCATTTCGAGCTGTCTAGAACCTGTTCAGGAAAAAAGTTGTAAGAGGTTAGCTTTTATACCATTATACAAGAAAATAATACCGGGGGAATCACTTTATCATAAAGTGACTCTCTGTCACATTCATAAGGTCTCCCTAGTTGAATATGACAGTCTTTCATTAGCCCAACATCGCAAACGCTACATCTTGACTAGTCTAAGGTTGATTGTAGCCGTAGCTGGCGTCTGCACCTTTGGCTCTACAAGAGTTTTCCATTGCAATTTTTTACTCTAGTCTGGAGAGTTTGAGAACAACACAATAAATGTCTGAGCTCGATAGCCTTGATTCAAATGTCTATGTTCCTGAGTGGGTTGTCCTGCCTGCATACAAAAAAAACAAAACACGACAAGAAAAGAGGTATTCGTAAAGAGATGACAGTATTCCGCTCTATCCAATCTCTAAAGAGAAGATATTTATTTCCAAAATTCAAAAAACTTAATTCTAACGAACTTTGAAAAAAAAAAAAAGAATTACTTAGGGGAGAAGGATATTTACTTTCAAAAATTCCAAAAAAATAAATTTTTAAAATTTTAAAAAGTAATAAAAAGACTCAAAGACTAAAGAAAAAGGATATTTATTCCCAAAATAAGATATTTGGAAAATAATAAAAATGATATTTATTTTAAAACCCAATAATTAAATTCATAGGAAATTTAAAATAATGGAAAAGACACCAAAAAAAGGAAAAGAACATGACGAAAACGGAAAACAAAACAAAAGGAAGGACTTACATCCACCCCTGCGCGTTGGATTTTCATGTGGCCAAAGAATTCATGGCGTGTTGCCGCTAGGACCCTACGACAATGAAAATCAATTTTGTTACGCCTTGCGCGATGGTGATCCTTCAGCCAAAATAGTTTTAGTGACGGAGAACCATTTGTCGCTGAAGACTCGGGCAGCAGGCTGCTTATGTTACTGGTTGTCTTTAACGACATTACCCTTCATGGTCACTAAAAAAACTTAGGCTAGGACTTTCTCTAAGCTTCCCTCACCGATTTTCAACCCTTCAACTTGCTTGCTTTTCCACTTGAGCTACACTTGTATTATCTTCAATGCCAACCTACAAAAAAATGTAGAACACAAAAAACCAAGTGTAATCCGACACACAACAAAAAAAAAAACACAAAACAAAACAAAACAAAACAAAATGAAAACAAAACAAAAGAAAAGTACTACCGTGCCGCACCGTGTGCGTGGGTTCTTGACTCAAGGGGATTCACAACGAAACGGATGTGTCACTAAATCCTTGAGCTGCACAACCTGCGACTAGCGGCCGTAAATTAGCGACGGTACTATGGGCGACGCTAAAAGGCTGGTGCTAGGGTGAGCGCAAGGGTTGTTTTGCCGGTTCTCAACCTTTCAGTTTGCTCCCACCGATAACCTGGTCCTTTAGGTGCTACTTCGATGGTTTCTCTTCACACAAGACTCAAAACACAACTGACTCTAACACACACAACAAACACTACACAAAAAAATGATATCAATTGATACTAAAAACAAAAGAAAACAAAAGACCACTCTGAAGTTTAAGAATGAAAAGAAAAATCTAACAAAAAAGTAAAAGCTAAAGACAAAACAAATGTGACTTTTAGAACAAATACTAAGATAAGTAAATGCTTATAGACTCACATAAAAGCACACAAAGGGACTCTCTTGCAGCCGAACTATAATCCATTAGAATACGAGCTTGACTACAGGATGAGAGGAATAAGTTTCTACACACACTGGGCAAAATAACCAATAAAATTGCACAACGTTTAATATTTCGAACCCCTACTTCTTTGTGTTGCTCAATTTGGTGTGATCAATTCTATCTCATAACTCCGTTTGCTTCACTACAAGAACTTTTAGGAGTAGCTAAACACAGCTTTGTCTTTTTCTTTACTTAGCCAGATTTTTGCAGAAGAGCTTTTCTTTTACAGAATTTGTCAAATTCTTAGATTGGCTCTTTGGCTCTTGCCTCTTTTTAATTCTATAGACTTTTCTGGGAGTTTTTTAACAATCAATTTAAGGTTAGGGGGAATTCAACCTCAAGCACTTAGCAGGAGGATTAGGTCTCAAACTTCAAGTATTCTTTCAAGATTACAATCGAACTTTAAAAGAACACCTACCACTCTCAATCTGTGAACTCCTATGCTTCCCGTTACACCGAGTATGAAAATATGTATTTTCACTGAACGCCCAAAACCTGTACTGCCTTTTCAAAAAGAAATAAAAATAATTAAGGTTGACAAAAATAACTTTTCAAGACTTAAATCAAAGTAAAGCTGGCCGAAAACTTATCAAAAATTCGCAGGGGTAAAACTATCAATTTTTGGCAAATTTTTGAAGGGTTTTGTCTAGGGGTAAAAACAAATTTTCTACCACAAGAACTTGATACTGACACAAAATAAACCTAGACGGGGACTTCTAGACCCAAACAAAACAAACAGCATGCAAAAAGACTAAGAAACGAACAAACGTTTGGTTACCTAAGACACTGGTTCGGACACAGATATTTGACTAGAAAATTTGACTGATTTTGCACCCAATTGACTCTGAACTATTTTGAAACTACGGAATTAATTTTGAAACACAAAAATAAAAACTAAGACTCAAAAAAGGATATTTGGATTTAACCAGGCTGATCCTCACAATGACTAAAAAAAATCAAAAATCAAAACTAAAAAGACACAAAAGATAACAGAATAGAGGAACACAACCTTACCACTCTGATGCATTTCCTTGAGGATTCAAAACCTAGGTCAAACAGCCTAAAGGAATTGCCAACGGTTGCCCGATCTTGTTAATCTATTCTATAAGTTATCTGACTGGAGGGTTAATTGGCGAAAAAAATTAAGGCTCAATGCAAGGGTTTGTTTTAACTTCCTCACGTGAATGATGGTAGGAAGATAGATGAATGGCTTATGGCTGGTTCGTCTCTCTCGAGAACTTGGTATGATAGTCAACCTACATTATCATCCAAAGAGAAAGGGGGGGGGGGTGTGGTTTTCTCGCAAGGACAACTCACGATCTCGTAAGATCACTCAAAATAGATATCTAATTATCAAAATATCATCAAAACATGTCTTAATTTTGTGCTTGGGGTGGACTATATATAGCCTTACAAGACTTCTGTTCCTGTTCTAAAAAATAACCACTCAATCGTAATGAAAAAGGGATTAAAAAAAACTCTTAATCTAACTCTGATTGGCATATAATTTCGACCAATAGAGATAGAGTACAAATCAAAATGTAATCCTAATCAAGAAAGGAAAAATCCATCTATCCTAGTTGTAATAGGATAAACTTACAAAACCTTCTATAACTATAAAAGCAAAATAACTATCCTAGTAGGAAGAGACTTAGGGGTCTCAAATGGGTTTAGGGAGTGACATGGGCCTTCATATCTTGGCCTTTAACTCTTCAACCCAATTTTCAACCTTTATTTTGGGCTTGGACCATCATCTACATTAACTCTACAAGTCCATATTCTCTCATCCCCGATATACTAATGGGTTTCGGCCTCGAGTGGTGTAAATGGGCTTGGGCCTCTTGGGCTCCGTCAATCAGCAACTTCATGGATTTAAGATTACCTTTTGAACTCTTCATCTTCTTATCATCATAGGTCCAACAATATCTACTAAAGGATCCCTTTTAAGGCTATTTTGATCCACAATAAGGGTTTCCATTGACTCCCAAGGGGAAATTCGTAACTAGGAATGTCTTGATTTTGAACAAGCATATTGATGTCATGTGACATCTATTAAAGCCCGTTTGAAGGTCTTAACCTTTATATTGGCCCAAGTGTCTTTTAACACGATAAAATTTTCATTCTGGGCTCATTTTGGGTCTGTTTAAAGCTCCCTAAAGTTGACATGCAAATTTCCCTCAGATACCTTAGGGATTGGTGCATGAGTTCTAGGAGAGGGACAAGTGTCTTCTGTTGCTTCTTCCTAAGGTTGAGGATGATGTATTCTGATGTTCACATAAGTAAACCAAGAT
This sequence comes from Knoxia roxburghii, assembly GCA_030378225.1. Taxonomy (NCBI): domain Eukaryota; kingdom Viridiplantae; phylum Streptophyta; class Magnoliopsida; order Gentianales; family Rubiaceae; genus Knoxia; species Knoxia roxburghii. The sequence continues at coordinate 31,762,281 of CM059420.1, read as the reverse complement.
TCGGTGCTCGTGTGGTATTTGAAAAGGGGTTTGAATCAGATTGCACGAGCGTTCGGGTTTGATTGAGAATTCCCAATTCTGGATGTTATGCACAAAAGTGGAATTTTTTATCGGATTCGGGCAGACAATTCATTCAATGGTATCAGAGCTAAGCTTTTGACTTTATACTTGTTTGATTTGTTACATGGTTTTTATTGCAGGTGGTTTGTGATCCCGACTATTATGGTTTGCGTTTGTATGTTTAATTAAACCCTAGGACCTGTCCAGGTTGGTTTTTTATATGAATGCGTGTAATAGTAAAACCACGAGATGGAAGCCGTGTAGGATTAAATTAAATCTGTATTAGTATTTTTTCTACGTGATTGTCATTTTTTTATTTTCCTAGATAAATCAAGCCTTGTATTTAGGAAAATATGTAATAGCGAAGACGTTGTTGTGGGCAACTTGGATTCGTGGGTTTTGTTTTATCGCAATTGGGTGATTCCAAGGATGACGTAAAAAACTTAGAAAATCCAGGCGAGTTGCAAGATTATCAAATAACGAGTGGGAGTAGAGCAAAAAACCCGAATACAGAACGGAGCACTGCGGTACAGTGTCACAGCATAACTGCTGTACACTCAGGCTGTTGCTGCGCGCACAAGCCCAGCTTACTGTGCGCTGTCCACCCATCATGCATGGCCTGTGCGTGTAGAGTGCACTCACGGCACACGCTCTCGTTGCCGAACGGGTTGCCCGTGTGGCCCGTTTTTTGAGTTAGTTCCAAGATCTTTCAAGATTCAATACTCAATCCATCAGAGTGACGTAATGGGATATGTGGACAAGGCAACAGATAGAAGTGTGATGCAGTTTTAAATCATAATAGTTGGGAAATTCACGTATTTATTTCTAGTATTTATCGTTTTAATTTACATGTTTTTATGTTTTAATTTATGCTTTATTATATTTGCATGATTAAAACATGGTTTTATTATGCCCATAACTTAGGATAGTTAATATCATTTAAAAATTTAAGTGGCAGTGGGTTAGTTAATTAATTCTCATGGCCACCATTACAAATTCATAAGTGATGTGGGTAGACTTGTACGTTGGCATTAGGGCCTTCCTCCATATCGGATGAGTCAAATTCACAAGATGACTAGATTGGATGACTATAGTAAGTTAAATTGGAGAATGTGATATCCTCTCCATCTGAGGTGCACTATCCTAGATAATAAACTTAGAGGTCACGTAAAGGCTTACATTAGTGTAAAATAGGTAGTATTCCTCCCATTGAGGTTACGCTGCTTTTGTGAACCACAAAGGTTTACTCAAGGGAAAGGCTCAAAAGGTGCGAATTTCGCTTGAGCTGGAGATTGGATGGAGGATTATCCAAAGAACATAAGTACGACTAATTCTGCCTTAATTATTGAAACATGTTTATCGGTGATTCCCACAGATACCTGGTGTGTGAATTCAGGCACCACTGATCATGTTTGTAATGCTCTACAATGGTTTCAAACCAGAAAGCTTAGAGAGGGGGAGATGGAATTGTATTTGGGTGACACTATGAAAGTGTCAGTTGTTGCAGTGGGAGAAGCAAGATGAATTTCAAAGATTCCCAATTGATTTTAAAAGAGTTTTAGAAAGAACTTGATTTCAATTTCTAAACTCATGTTGGATGGTTATACGTTTATTTTTTCTAATAAATCTATTGTTGTTAGAAAGATTGAGAAACTTATTTGTTCCGATTCAATAGTAGATAATCTATTTTTATTAAAATCAAACTCCCCTGTTGCGCAAAACACAGAATCATATAACGCATCATTGAATCATAATAAGAGGAAAGAACCTTCTGAGATGAACCAAACATACCTTTGGCACCTTACACTAGGTCATATTAACCTTAGTAGGATTCAAAGGTTGGTCACAGATGGGCCTTTAGGTTCATTAGAAGTTGACAACTATTCGACTTACGAATCCTGCTTGAAAGGTAAGATGACCAAAAGGCCTTTCAAGGCGAAGGGGTATAGGGCTAAAGAAGTGTTAGAAATTACGATTAGATATTGGTGGTATAGGGCTAAAGAAGTGTTCAATCTGACTTTTGTGGACCTATGTCTATAGAAATGAGAGGAGGCTTCGAGTATTTTGTGATGTTCACAGATGACTACTCGAGGTACAGATACATTAACCTAGTGCGCCACAAGTCTGAATGCTTTGGCAAGTTCAAAGAGTATCGGGCAGATGTGGAGAAACATCATGGTAAAAGTATCAAGACATTACGATTAGATATTGGTGGTGAGTACTTATCAGGCGAATTCAGAGAAAACCTATCAGAGATAGGAATTCAGTCTCAGTTATCTGCACAGGGCACACCCCAGCAGAATGGTGTAGCAGAACGTAGAAATAGAACTCTTATGGAAATGGTTAGGTCGATGATGAGTTATAGTGAATTGCCTAATTCGTCTAGGGGATTTTCCTTAGAAACAGCGGCTTACATTCCTAACCTTATATCATCTAAGTCCGTATCTTCAACCCCTACAGGGTTTTGGACGGGGTATAAGCCCAGTCTGAGACATTTCAGAATTTGGGGTTGTCCAACACATGTGTTTGAGGTAGATGTAGGTAAGTTAGATTTAAGAATAGAAGTAATGCTATTTGAAGGATATCCTAGAGGAACGAAAGATGGTTTACTTTATAGTGCTAAAGATCAAAAGGTGGTAGTTAACACTAATGCCAGTTTTTAAGAAGAAGACTATATTCTAGATCACAAGCCTATAATTAAGATCATACTAAAAGAACTTTGAGGACAATCCAATAATCATGTTGCACTAGTACAAGTAGATACACCACATAACACTGCACAAGAAGTCACAGATAATGGCATACACAGACGGTGTCTTTTCGTAGTGGGAGGGTTTTGAGACAACCCGAGAGGTACATGGGCTTGGGAGAATCCTCAGATTTGGTCCCAGGTGCGCACAAACTAGACCCAGTCAACTACAATGAGGCTCTCTGAGATAAAAATGCAGAATCTTGGGAAAAAGCAATGATATCCGAGATGGGGTCGATTGACTCAAATCAAGTCTGGGAGCTTGTAGACTTTCCTGATGGTTTTAAACCCATTGGATGCAAGCGGGTCTATGAAAGAAAGGGAGAACCTGATGGAAATATTGAATCCTTTAAAGCTAGGCTTGTGGCAAAGGGGTACACTCAAAAATAAGGTATCGATTATGAGGAAACCTTTTTCCCGGTAACAATGCTTAAGTCAATTTTGATTCTCTTGGCCATAGCTGCTCATTTAGATTATGAGATTTGACTGATGGATGTTAAGACAACTTTCCGTAATAAAAGTCTTGAGGAAACCATCTTCGTGCAGCAACTAAAGGGATTCATTGTAAAAGGCCAAGAGCATAAGGTTTGCAAGTTTAAGAGGTCCATCTACGGACTTAAACAAGCATCCAGATCTTGGAACATCATGTTTGATGAAATAATCTAGTCCTACGGATTTACTCAATGTCTGGATGAGCAATGTGTGTACCACAGACGTGATGAAAATGCAGTGGTTTTTCTTGTACTTTTCGTAGATAACATCCTACTTATTGAAGACAATAAGAAAGTGTTATCAGACGTAAAGACATTGTTGTTCAAGCAATTTGATATAAAGGACATGGGAGAAGCTGACATATCCTTGGGATCAAGATTATTCGAGATCGTAAGAAACGTTCACTAACGCTTTCTCAGGCTTCATACATAGATATGATTCTGGCTCGTTTCAACATGTAGAACTCTAAGAAAGGTTTTTTACCTTTCAGACACGGAGTGCATCTATCTAAAGAGCAGTCTCCAAAGACTGTTGAGGAGATAGAAGCCATGAAGATAGTTCCTTTTGCTTCGTCAGTAGGAAGTCTCATGTATGCAATGTTATGCATGAGACTTGATATTTGCTATGTCATTGGCATAGTTAGCAGATATCAGTCGTTGGCATGGTTAGCAGATATCAGAGTAATCCCAGAAAAGTTCATTGGGAGGTTGTGAAGTGCATCCTCAAGTATTTGCGCAGAACAAGAGACCAATTTTTTGTCTATCAGGTACAAGAGCTAGTTCTGAGGGGTTACATAGATTCTGATTTGCAAGGCGATAAGGACAAGAGTAAGTCTACCTCCGGTTTTGTGTTTACTTTAGAAGGAGGAGCAATAGTTTGGCGGAGTGTTAAGCAAAAATGCATGGTAGACTCTACCATGGAGGTCTGGTACGTTACAGCATCAGAGGTAGCGAAACAAGCGGTGTGGCTCAAGAACTTAATAGTGGATTTAGACGTGATTCCTAAGTTACCGAGGTCTATCATGATGTATTGTGATAACAATGGTGCAGTAGCAAACTCAAGGGAACCACGAGCCCACAAGGCGAGTAAGCACATAGAGCGCAAGTACCACCTGATACGAAAAATTGTAAAAATAAGAGATGTGGTCGTGGCAAAGATAGCATCAGCAGAGAACTTTGCAGATCCATTCACGAAGTCATAGACTGCAAAATTCTTTGAGGCTCACGTGGGGGGCATGAGAATTAGATACTTTGCTGAGCCTTGACTGTTTTCTAGGTATTAGTGTAGCTATAGATTAATGTAGTTTTATACTTGAAGCGCAACTCAAGTATTAGTGGGAGATTGTTGGTTTTAAATACTAAAGTTTTGCTTGTATTGAAACTATTTTCCGGTTTATATATATCAATTGAATGTTTTAGTTAAACTATTTTTAAGTTTTTTCATATATTGTCCATTTATATCATATGACTAGATGATGAGGTATCTGGGGTGACACAATAGATCTCATCATTGGTTAAAGTCATGATATATAAATGAGGCTCGTGACTGAGACAGTTTGGACATACTGTCGGTTTAAGTCAGTATGTGATTCCGGAATTAGTTTGCTAAACTAGTTGAATCATATAGATATGCCTAGGGCATATTGAGCATGACCGTTTGAATTGAATTGTCTTATACTGATTTAGTAGAGTATTTGATCATAGTATTCTATCTCTTAATCCCTATATTTGAACGGGCTTGAGAATTAGACATAGTGTACTTTAATCTGCCAATGAGTGCGGTCACTTAAGACTTATATTCTCGGTAGGTTGGTACACGTGTTTGATTGATTAGTGTGCTGTTACTTGTCAAAAGGAACCATGTACCGGTGCGTCCGGGGTAATGGTGTTCTTGAGATGAGCTCGTAAAGTTTATTATACTAAACCGGGCCGGTGGACTTATGTCCAGTATAGTAATAAATTTGAGTGGTACTAATCTCGAATTATATAATAATTTATCAGTAAATTAATAAATTGACGAGCACTATATCTTTGACGTGGGAGAATAAAGAATAATTAAACTAGTGGTTCCGGAAGCAATTCTGGTTTGAGCGGTGATTCCATAATTAATCTATTAGTGGTATGATTAATTATGTTATTGGGTTAGTTGATAAAGTGAATTAATTATTTAATTAATTAATCCTTAGGGTTAATTAGTAAATGGACAAAGTGGATTTAATTATTTAATTAATTCTTTGTTCAATTAAGAATTAGGAAATCCAAGAATTAGGTAATCTAAGTGAGATTTGGAAATTACCAAAACCCAAGCCCAACAAGAAGGCCTAACTCATGCCCACTTAAGGTCTCTATTGTAATTTTGTAAATAGAAGCAAGGGATCAGAAATTTAAGATAAGAAAACAAATGAGACAAAGAGAAGAGAACAAGTCTTCAACTTATTCTCCTCGATTTGTGTGAACGGTAGCGGCGGACAAGATCCGACGGTAGCGGCGACCGGTTTGCACGGCAGTGGCACGACTAAGGTTTTTTCAGCGAGGTTTGTGTTCAGTTTCTTGTTGCTAATTTCGTTGGTTCTGAAGCTCGATACCCACACAACATCCGAATCTATCTCAGAGTCATACAAGCGATAATTTAAGGGACATGCTTCAAAAGATCGAATCTTTAATCCTTTCACTTTTATTTAAATATTAATATTTGTTGTGTGATAAATTGAATAAGGTAAACTAAGATTTGGTGCTCGTGTTGTATTTTAAAAGGGGGTTTGAATCTGATTACACGAGTGTTCAGGTTTGATTGAGAATTCTCAATTCTGGATGCTATGCATGAAATTGGAATTTTTAATCGAACCGGGTAGACAATTCCTTCACTGTTGGCCATGCATATATTTGAGGGACTTATTATCTATATGAATAACAAATTCCTTAGCCATCAAATAATGTTTACAATGTTCTAAAGCTCTTATGATAGCATACAACTCCTTATCATATAGAGGATAGTTTAAAGTAGTATTAGATATCCTTTCAGAGAAATATGCTACAGGATTACCAACTTGTGTTAACACTGCACCAATTCCAACTCCGGATGCGTCGCACTCTACCTCGAAAGTGGTGCCAAAATTTGGCAACTGTGAAATCGGGGCTTTGTCAACTATTGCTTCTAGGTGTTGAAAGCATCTTCCTGCGCATTTCCCCACTAAAAATGAAATTCCTTCTTAACTAGATTGTTAAGAGGCATAGCTATTTTTGAGAAATCCTTTACGAACCTACGGTGAAAACTAGCAAGACCGTGAAAGGACAATCTTAGGTGTTGGCTAAGATAAGATGGCGTCAACCTTTGATTGATCAACCTTGATGCTGTCTTTAGAGACAATAAAACCTAGAAATATAACTTCTGGCACACAAAATGTACATTTATAGATTTTAGCAAAAAAGCGATGTTTTCGTAGGGTGTCAAGAACTAAAGCCACCTCGGTATTCCTACTGTAAATCAGGATGTCATAAAAATAAACCACAACAAACTTTCCTATGAAAGGTCTAAGTACATAGTTCATTAATCGCATAAAAGTGAATGGTGAATTAGTAAGACCAAAAGGCATGACTAACCATTCATATAAGCCGAATTTAGTTTTAAATGCACTTTTCCATGTATCTCCACATTTCATATGAATCTAATGATAACCTTGCATGAGATCTATCTTAAAGTATATGGCAGCAACATGCAAGTCCTTTAACATGTCGTCTAGTCTAGGAATTGGGTATCTGTATTTTACCTTTATTTTATTAACAGCCCTACAATCAACACACATTCGCCAAGTTCTATCTTTATTAGGGACAAGGATAACAGGTACAACACATAGACTCAAAAACTAATGAATCGAACCTTTAACAAGGAGTTCCTAGACTTACCTTTGCAATTTTCGGTCTCCTCGGGGTTGGCTCGATAGGCGGTGCAATTTGGGATACTCACTCCAGGGAGGAAATTGATTTGATTTTCAATTCCTCGGATTGGTGGAAATCCTTTGGAAAGCTCCTCAGGAAAGACATCTGCAAAGTCCTGCAAAATAGATTTAACTGCAGAAGGCAAATTGTTAGAAATATTAGTATTAGTCAATAATGAGTGTTCCCTAATCTAACCAAGACTAGAGTTCGTTTGCAGGCTCGGTAGATATCTCGAGAATCTGCAAAGAAATTGCTCTATTTAGGCTTCAAAGTAAGAGGTTTTAAAACTACCTCTTTACCTTTAGGAGTGTTCAAACTTTCCTTAGGGAGAGGGAGGGTTTTCGCAATCTTGCCCTTGCCTCTTGGGACTTTCACAACTCCCTTCGGGAGAGGGAGAGGTTGTGTGCCATCTCCTTTACCTAATTGTTGTTTGTTCTTCCCTGCACTAGAAAGGTTACTACTGCTGTTGGCTCATTCTTTACATAGTATCTCCTGAGTTAGGGTAATCTTCGTAGAAGAAAGAGGTAACATATTAGCCTTCTTACCCTTGTACAAGAAAGAATACCTATTAGTGAAGCCGTCCTTGAAGACTTTTCTGTCAAATTCCCAAGGTCTTCCTAGCAGTCTGTGACAAGCGTTCATGGGTACTACATCGCATAAAACTTCTTCTTTGATGGGATCAAAGTAGAAAGTAGCCATTGCCTGCTTCATTACCTTCACATCACTAGCATTATCCAGCCATTGCAACCTGTAAGGTTTTGGATGAGGCAAACAAGTTAGTTTTAAATCTTTAACTAAAGATTCACACATAACGTTTGTGCAGCTGTCACTATCTATGATGAGCAGTCACTTCCTCTTATCCTTAGCCTTACACCACATATGAAATATGTTGTTACGTTGCCATGGATTAGAATCTGGCATAGGCTGAGCACTGAGGGTTTGTAGCATGATTAGAACTGAGTATCTAATCAATGGACCTTCTTCGTGCTTCACCTCAAAAGCTACTCTTGAATTGTCTTTCATTCTACAAAAGAAAGTAGAACAAAAGACCAAGTGTAACAGCACACAAGACCTAACAAAAGAAAACTAACAAAACTAAAAAGAAAATAAAGACAAAACAAAAAAAGAATGAAACAAGCTATCGCGCATTGCGCGCGAACGTGTGGGTAGTGTTACGACATAACTGGTGCATCGTGGCCTCCTCGCGGTGGTCCTGAGCTGCTTCTGTGTGAAACACTTTCTAGGGTCAGGGATCAATGACCTAACCTTTGCAGCGTACAACCTTTCAACTTGTTTTCACCGATAACCTGTTTATCTCAGGAAGGTGCTAACTCGATGGTTTCTTTCCACACAAGACCCAAACACACAAAACTAGATGCCAACACACAAAAATGATATCAAGTGATATCAAAAACAAAACAAAAGACTACTATGACGTTTAAAAATGAAAAGTCAAGGTCTAATGAACAAGTAAAAACTAAAGACAAACAAATGTGACTTTTAAAACAAATACTAAAGATAAGTAGATGCTTATAGAGTAACACAAAAGCACACAAACCAAAAGTAAGCAGGTACTCTCTCGCAGTCAAAATGTAACCAATCAGAATACGAGCTTGACTACTGGCTGAGAAGAAGAATTTTGTACACACACTGGGTAATCCACGAAGGGGCTTTGTGATTTCACACCGTTACTCCCTTATAGTTGCTCAAATAGGTGTGATCACTTCTATCTCAGAACTCCGTTCGCTTCCCTACAAAACTTTAGGAGCAATTAACTTTGGCTTGTCTTTTTCTTTACTCAGTTAGACTTTTGCAGAAGAGTGACGTTACTCTAAAATATACGTTTTTATTACCCAAAATCATGCACATTTAGCTTAGTTTTAGTTGGTTTTAAATGATTATGATATATTTATGAGCTTTCAATGTACTTATAGTTAGATTTACCTGATCTTGTAGTAAGAAGGCATGTTGGAGATTTTGGAAGAAATTTAAAGACTTTTGCTGGAAAAATGAAGAAAACACGAAGGATTGGAGCTTAAAGAGAAGAATTTGGAAAAAGCACGAAAAGATGAAGAACACGAGATCGGCGTCCGCTGGGCGCTGGCACCTGTGTGCCACCGACCTCGGCGTCCGCTCAGCACCACCGCCTAGTTGCCACCTGGAAATCGTGGTTGAAAGTCAATTTTACCCTTGGCATGTTTTAAATTGTATTTTACCAATTTTGGCCTTCAGCAACCTTTCTTAATGGCCAAGGCCCTTTGTAAAGACACATAATATTACACCTTAGTAGGTTTTTCTAGATTTAAGGAGAGTAGCTTAGTGAGGAAGAAACACACACTTCTTCACCCTTTTCACACATACACACACACTATGAATTCTCTTAGAACAATCATGTTCTAAGTAGATTCTAGGGAAATCTACCTTTCTAAGTGATAGGGGGTAGTGGATTTCCATAAGATGTAAAACAAATTCATGGATTCAATGGTGGAGATTTTCTCTTTTATGATTGAGTTCAAGAGTTGGAAGTGTTCTATCCTTAATTATTGAAAAGGTCTTACCTTCTCTTGAGAATTGAGTATTTTATCGATGCGCTTCACATTTCCATGTTTATTTTGCTATTCTTTATGGTTATTCATGTATATTGTTAAGTGGGTTTCATGTAATTGAAGTAATTCTTTTCTTTGCCTACTTGAAATTACCTTGTTATCAGAGATTTGTCGAATCTACTTCATTCCTTAGTGATTTGTTGGTTAACTTTTGTGAGCATTTGGAGTAGGCTAATTATGTCTTATTGTGTTGCAAGCTTAACTGTTTCTACATCCATTTGCTATATAAGTTTGTAATTTGCATTATCTAGATGTGGTGAAGTAGAGGATCAATAGTAAAGTAGGATTGACGACCCTATTTCTATTATTGGCTATTTTAGTCCTTATGTGAGATAACATGAAAGGCATTGTTGTGGTGCTTAGACACTTGTATGATTATTTGCTTACCAATAGCCCTATGGATCTTGAAGTCGTGTGATTTTCCCGCTTTTACCTATACTATCTTTTCTTTTGTTTATTTTAGTACTTGTATGACTTACTTGAAATTACTATCCTACCATTTGTTTTGTTATCTTTTAGATCTAGATACTACCAGAAATTGTAGAACCCAACTAAACTGTCAAGCAAGACAACTATCTTATGGAAACGAAACCTTAAGTAATATAGTTCGAGTATTTTTGTTTTGTTTATTTATAAATTTATTGTGAAGTGTTCGCCTAAAATTTGTACAACGACAAGAGGACATCAAAGAGCTATACTTTTTACAGAATTTATCAAATTCCTAAAGATGGCTATTTGGCTCTTGCCTCTTATTAATTCTATAGACTTTTCCAGGAGTTTTGAAACGAACAATTTAAGGCTAGGGGGAATTCAACCCCAATTACTTAACAAGAGGATTAGGTCTTAAGTTTCAATTATTCTTTAAAGATCACAATCAAACTTTAAAAGAACACCTATCACCATCTATCCGTGAACTCCTACGCTTCCCGTTGCACAGAATATGAAAATATGCTTTTTCACCTCTGAACGTCCAAAATTCATATTGCATGTCAAAAAAAGACTAAAACGAATTAAGGTTCATAAAAACAGCTTTTTGAAACTCAAAACAAAGACACACAACTCGAAAAACTCAAAAAAAATTAAGTACGGGTAGTTTGGTAATTTTGGTAAAATTTTCGAAGACACTTTTCTAGGGTTGAAAACATGTTTCCTACCACTAGAATTCTACACTGACACAAATTAAACCTACAGAGGAACTTCTAGACTCAAACAAAATAAAAATCAAGCAAAAAGACTCAAAAACGAACAAACGAACAAATGCCTCAATCCCTAAAGGGAACTCAGACACTGGTTCTGACTCAGATATTTGGAATGAAATTTGGACTAATTTTCAATCAATAGACTAAAAAACCTGCGAAATCATGAACTATGATTTCAAAAAAGGCTCTAAGATATTTGGATCGAAAATTAGACAAATTTTCTAACCAATGACACAAACAAAAACTCAAAAAAATAGATAGTATAATAGAACACAACGACCTTTGTTCTGATACCACTCTAACGGTTTGTGCTCATTCGAGAAACAAGTCAACAATGATATCGAAGCTATTAGATTGATCTGCCACTTGAAGAATAACCAAGTTTTGTCCCGATCTTTCAAACTATTCTCTCGCACTATCTTCCAAAGCATGAATTGGAGCGGCAGAATTTTTCAACTCAAGAAAACACACTATTGTTGAGACCTCTTTGTGTGAAAATATTATTCAGAGAATAGGTGATGGTATATGATCAAATTAGTCACTTAGGACAAGGCTTAATAGTTCAACTTAAACTATTGAAACCAACAAATGGGTTTGTGGTTTCCCCGCAAGGACAACACACCATCTTGCAAGATCACTTTAAACAGAGATTTCAGAAGAGTTCACAACTCAACAAGGGTTTTGAAAATATCAATATCAATCTATCTCTATAATTCGTGAATATGGGGGCTTTTTATAGGAAATTACAAGGGTGCTCTTCCTTTTCCAAAAAGGTAATCTTCAATCCTAGTGGAAGAAAGATTACAAAAATAAAGTCCTACACTAACTCTAATAAGGCTTATAGATTCGGCCATATTGAATAGTATTACACAATAAATAAAAGTCCTACTATAGAAGAGAAAAATCCATCTATCCTAGTTGTAATAGGATAAACTTACAAAACATTCTAGAACTATGAAACTAAAAATATAATCCTAATAGGAAGAGACTTGAAGATCTCAAATGGGTTTAAGGAATGGATGGGCCTTATAGTTAAGCCTTTAGCTCTTTAACCCAATCTTCAACCATGTAATCTTGGGCTTGAATCCTCATCTATTTTAACTCTACAAGTCCATTATCTAAAAATCTCGTGATGGTAACGTCCTTGGGCCTCATTGTAGGTAGATGGGCTTGGGCCTGTTGTTGGGATTATTCAATCACAAGCTGTAAGTCTTCTTGCACCTTGTTTGTCATATACCTCATCATAGACCCAACAATATCAACTAGTGGATCCCTCTTGAAGAGGTTTGGCTCCACACGAATTCCTCCAGAGGTTCCTTGCACAGTTCCTTATCTCTCTTGAGGATATTCTTGCGCCAAGTCTTCTGGGGTGGAAAAAGAGCTGGTTGGCTCTTCTTCTGGCGGAGGTTGGTCGAATCTGATGTCCACATCATAAGGATTGAAGCAAATGTTAGAAATTTTCACAACCTTATCCTTAAAGATCCAAAAGTCAATGTTGTCATCTTAAATTCATCTGGTGGTATGATGTGAATCAAATCCACATCTTTTTAAGAGATAAAATCATGCATTTTTAGTCTAGTTTTTTTTAGATTTTTAATCTAATTATTCTTTAAAAGTGTACTTATGGTTGATTTTGTATGATTTTTAGCACCAATTTTTTAGTTAATTCGCCCTTTTTTTCTTATATCATCCCAATCTTTTAAGTCTTGAACCACTTTAGCAACTAGGACTTGGATAGTATCAGCTGCTCTAGCTTCACCGTCTGTTTTTTCACTTGATTTTGGGGAAGGTTGTTCCACAAATTTCTTTGTTAAGTGGCTGCATACATCTTAAACAAGACAGACAAGCTTCTCCATTTTATCCTCAAGTCATTCTAGCTTGCTTTCTTAATCCATTCCTCTTTGATTAACCTTCTCTTAGACCTCTAGGTGTGTACTCCACCATGTGGATTCTTTGTTTATGTACTTGAGGACTTCCCCTTTAGATGATTTTGTTTTCTCTTTCTCTTTCGGGGTTGCTTTTTTAATCTCCTCCTTGTGCACTATCTTCTTCTTAGCATTTTCCAACTCACAACCATTTAATTTTGAACTCTTTGCATATCTTCTATCATTGCTATCAATGCATCAATTTTCTCTTTACACTTGCAAAGCCTCTCATCCTCTAATGATTTTGGCATTGCATGATCTAAGGAAGTGAGTGTTCCTTTTAACTCCTTGTGAGCCAAAGTCACCTTACGAAGGTCCTCATAGTTGCTTGTCATTTGCCCTTCAATAATCTTTAAGGTAATAGCCAAAACCTCCTATTTTCTGTTTTCTTCATACTCCCTAGCTTGAGATGGATTTATGCTCCTTAGATAACTTTCTTCGTTCTTAAATCCTAACCACAAAATCGGCCTTTTATCCGACACGTTTCTTTCTGCAAGCTGTAAAATGAATATCTACAAAAAAAAAAAAAATACCCGCATAATAGAGAAAAAGATAAATTACTAAAAACACACAAAACACACGAACACCACAAAAAATACACCTCCTAAAAAAATACAGAACACTTTTTATAATAGAGAATATATACAAGAAAACACTCTCTAACAGAAATCTATATACTAAGGATCTCAAAAATATTCAAGTTTCCCTTCCCTGACAATGGCACCAAAATGATGTGCGTGAAACTCTCGCCTACCAAATAAATTACCTTAGCTTGCACACTAAAGGATTCAAAACCCCGTTGTGAAGTATTTTAGGTGTTGATCCCACAAGAAAGGGGTTGAATTAGTTCTTGAGAATCTTAAAAACACAACATATAGGAAAAATGACAGAAATATTATAACTACAATGACTGGAAATTTGACCTAAACTACCACCCAAAAAGGTGGGCAAGCTAAGAGGTGAACTAAACACTAAGGATCTTGGATTTGCTTCTTAATCCCCCCATAGTTAATTAACATTGTGATACTCTTCTTAATTCATCAATCTTTGCTTATGTTGTTTTACTCCGTTGGATTGCCCAATCAACCTAACTCTCTAAGCTTCAAAGTCTCAACTAAACCAAGCAACTCAAAGGCATTGATAGCAATGTTTTACCTAATTCATTAGTTGCACACCATCAATCACTACACTAAATGCATAGCAATATAAACAGCCTGGAAAGGAATTAATTTATGAATTGGAATTCAAGAGTTCAACCTAAGGTTAGCACCACATGAACACAAATCACATAAATCAAGCCTACAACTAATGCCCACGCATAGAATGGGAATAAAAGTGAATATTTACACAATATTAAATCCCATGGGGTTAACAATACACAAATCCAAGAAATAATCTAACAAAACATAATAAAGGAGAAAGGGAGAAGCTTGGAAAACCCTATAAATACAACCATGGTGTCTTGTAGAACTCATCGCTATAATTTTGTCGGCATTTGGGGCTAAATCCGTTTCTATCTAAGCTAAAAATAGCAAAGCCTATACTAGAGAGAGTATTTGTGTTGGAGAAGTTGCTTCCTTTCCAAATATATCCTCTAAATGCCTAAAGCAGAGCTTTTAATCGTCTAGAATCATAAAGACTAATGATGCAATTACATAAGACTTTGGGGTGAATTTTTGGAATCAGAAAAACTGATGCCGCTGCTAAAATTATCAGGCCGCGATGTAGCGGTTTCATCTCGGTCTCGCATTTTTCTTCAATTCTTTACAAGTTTCAGTAGTTCAACTAGCTTCCTCTGTTCATCTTTTCTTCCTTACTCTTCTTCATCTCGAAATGTCTCAAAGTGAACCCAAAATCACCATTTTTCTTATAAAATCACACATGACAACAAATGAGATTGCAATTCCTGAAATTAAGCACAAATACATATTTTCATCTATTTTTCCTCTATAAATTAACCCATTTGATATATAAATAATGTTGTATTTTAGTCACATCAGTTGGTGAGTTGTCAGTTAACCTATTTAATTAAACGGGTTACGTGGGGGATGTGATGCATTTTATACATATTTTTTACATGTTTTTAGCCGTGTTTTGAGTTGCTTATGGACCGGTTCATAATCTGTTTGTATGGTAAAAATACTAGTTACGACTTTACTTGTGCTAATTGCAGGTGAAATATGCATGGAATGAAGACTATAGAAAACTACACTTCGAAGTTAGCATTTGGGCAGAACCTAGGATTCCAAAGTTAACAGAAGGAAATTGCCAGCAGATGAAAATTTCATGTGAGCGTGAATTTCACAATGTCAAGAGAAAATCCAGCATTTGGCAAACGTGAGCTAAAGACGTCCAGTTCACGACATCGTTCGCTGAACGTGATCAAGACAAAGTGGAGTTAGCGTTGAAGTGAACAAGGGGAGCTAAAAGAGAGATCACGGCGTTCAGATTACAGCGTCCTCAGATGGCTCGAACATAACGACCATCAAACATCAGTGTTAGGTGAATGTGAGAAGATGAGGATAAAAAACTGTAGCGTCTGAAGAAGTCGAGTTCAACTTTTCAGTGTACGGTGACAGGGACAAAACACTTCCCGGTGACACTCAGCTGAAACCACCGTCAGCTGAGCGTCCGACCACCATCACTGGCTCAGGCAACGGGCAGATTCCAGAAGACTATACAACATCACGAGCCATGATCCTACCCGAGGAGACAAGAAGTACACCAGCCTAAGAATCACGCGGAAGAAAGTACACTCGGAACAGTGTTGTAGATTGTTTAAACCGTTTTTGAACTGTGCAGGATGCTTTTACAGCTCAGTGTCAGCATTTGTTCCCTAGAAGATGCCAAGAAGCCAGCTTGCAATCCTTGGCCCCCAAGTAACTCGAAAATTCCAAATTTATCCATCCAGCATTTTTCTTCACTAGATTTCTTCTATAAATGGAGTAGTTAACTCCGAACTCAAAAACAAGAGACAGTAGGGAGTAAGGAGTAGTAGAAGTAGGAGTTCGGAGTTTTTTCCCTTGTAATTCTATACTTGGATTTTTTTTATCCTAAACTCATTTATTTTCTCTTTATTCATGTTCTTAGTGTCATATGAGTGTTGATGAAGAACCTATGAGGTTCTAAGTCTTTACAAGGATTTTTACTCCTCTAACGAGGTAGAGGCAAGGTGAAAGTCTCATTTACAAGATTTGCACTAAAGCGGATTTGATAGTGACAAACTGCATGCATATGCCTCTCTACTGGTTGATAAGTGGACTAGACTGCTATAAAATCTATTGAGCACTATCTTATATCTGAGCTTTCACTGAATCTAATTATGGTGAGTGTTGTAGTGTATGTTCTCCAGTTTTACTAACAGATAAAGTAGCATATGGAGTGTGGATGCACAGAAGTCTAAATCATGTCAATGTCATACAATTTAAGGGATTGTAGTGACACAGGATTGGAATACTTGTAGGGAAATATTAATTGATGATACCTTAGCAACCAATGATCCTATGACTCCCAGAGTTGAGTAGAATAGGAATGCTTTTAAGGAAATCTTAATTGATAATACCTCAGTAACCAATTATTCTGTAAAGCTCACGAATTTACAGAGTTAAAATACTTGTAGGGAAATCTTAATTGATAATACCTTAGCAACTATATACTCTGTTACATTAAAGTCCTGGTATGATGCTTGTTATGGTGAAAAGGTTCAGTCCCTTAGTGGTATGACTGATGCTAGGACGTGCACAAGAGTAAACAGGGACTACAAGATTGAATGGTAGGGCAATCTTGGAGTAAGTGACAGAGGTGTTACTCGAGTTAAGCCAGATCTGGGTGCTCTTCAGTTCATTTCTGATCCTCGTTGTTAAGGAGCTTTAACCTTTCTTGTCAACTGCAAACCGTAACCAGAGCCTCTATTCTTGCAGGGAAGTAAAAATCCTCCCTCTCATTCTCTGCTTTCTTAATCCAAACTCTTTTCATCTTTATTACATACTTCACCAACTTTTTATTTTATTGCTTCAACACTTGTTATGTTCTACTATATTGCTAACTTGTGCAGCAGGATTCCACCCTCCATTCCCTGTGGATTGACCCTTATACTACATTAAATTGTGATATTTGGTTTATAAATTATTAATTCTGAGCAGTGTACGACACTAAATCCGTTGTATTAGCGGGTTAGGCTCGGGTTGACCTGTTTATAGGCAGGTTGGGTTAGGGGTGGAGTTATCAACATGGTTAATTAAATATGTTGAGTTAGGATTGGGAGTTTTCAATATGCCAACCCAAACACGCCAACCCGGACGACACAAATTGTGATCCTAAATATTTTGCAATAATTAATTTTTTAGTTAGTCAATGAATTATACTTATTCTGGATAAAGATTTGAGAAATGGGAATGACTTAAGTTTTGTGTTTGGATCAAGTTATCATTTTAATAAGCCAAAAGTAAATAAAATTATGGGTTCCCGTTTTCCTATAAGCAATAGGGTTTGAACTTTAGGTTTATACCTTTATAAGTTAACTTATAGTAATAAATAAAAGGGGAAAATGTAAATTTAGATTAGGTTATTGATGTGCTCTTATCGTTGTATAAGTTGTAGGTGAACACTTCAAAATAAAATTTATAACAAACAAAACAAAAATACTAAAACTGTAGTACTTAAGGTTTCGTTCCCATGAGAATGTTGTCTTGATTGAAGTGCTTGTGTGGGTACAATTCCTCACTTACTACAAGTTTAGTAGTTTCTATATCTAAAAACTAATAAAAACAAAGGATAAATATGTGATTCCAAGTGTCATGAAAATAAAACTAAATTGAACAAAAGATAATTATGGAATAAAGGCGAATCACACCACTTCTAGATCAAAGGGATATTACCAAGCAAGATAATTACAAATGAGAGTAAAATCACAAAGATAGACATGCATTGCTCAACATATAAGAAAATAGAGAGTCAATAATCCATCTCATGTTTAGCATCAATCAAATGAGTACATCATTACAAGAAAACCAAACACTCAACTTCATTAAGCTATTAGCTAAATAGGGTCGTCAATCCTATCCAACTAACACTCATTTACCCATAAACTATCAATGAAGATTGAATCACATGATACTAGATAATGAACATGAATCTACAAATAAGTAAATTAGAGAGCATTAAACTAGAATCAAGGAACAACATCACCAATCCATCAATAAATTCATCACTATTTCTTTCATGCAAGCAAAACCAATACATCAAATAGCAACATAATCTCAATTATAAGAAACCCACTTCATAATACTCATGGAAAACCTTAGATTAGATCAGGCCTTGGCCATTAAGAAAGAGGTCTGGGGGCTAAAAATTGTAAATTACATCTTAAAACATACTAAGCATAATTTGGAACATTCAGCAAATTTTTACTGGTGGCGGCAAGGCAAGGTGCCGAGCGGTCGCAGAGGTCGGCAACGTACAGGAGTCAGTGCCTATAGGTCGCCGATCTTGGACTTTTCAGCTCAATTTTTGCTCTTTTTTCAAATTCTTCTGTTTCAACTCCATTTTTCATGTTTTCTTCTCTTTTCAGAAAAAGTCTTATAGTTTCTTCAAAAATCTTCAACATAGATTTTTACTAAAAGATCATGCAAATCCAATGATAAGTGCATTGTAAGTTCATAAAAGATATCATATTCATTGAAATTCAACTAAAAGTAAGCCAAATATGCATGATTTTGGGTCATAAAAAGTTATATTTTGGATTCACATCAGTTATGAGTTTGGATACAGGGTTTATAGGCAATTTATATGGTACAACTATAGAAGTACAATTTAATTGTACTCCTCTAGTTTTTGTAATGATTTTTTGGTTTAATCGGTCCCAGCCGCAATTGTTGACTTTTGAGTTCCACTGTGATCTCTAGAAAATGAGCTCAACTACCAGGGGAGAGGAAAGAGTTTATACACACATCGGGGTAACTCACTTAGGGGATATTTTTCACCCTTTACTCCCTTTGTGCTCACAAAAGGTGTAATCACTCATATCTCTGAACTCCGTTTGGTTTCCTAAAAAACTTTAGAGCATGTTACTTTTGGCTTATCATTTATCTTACTTGGCCAGACTTTTGCAGAAAATGTTAGACTTTAGGACTTGTCAAGATCCTTTAGTTGCCTCTTTGGCTTTTGTCTATTCTCGCTACTTTTAGACTTTTACGAGAGTTTTAGATTAACTATCTAAACACGAGGAGGAATTCAGCCTCAGGTACTTAACAAGAGGGTTAAGGTTATCAAGTTTCAAATATTCTTAAGAAGATCACAATCAAACCTTAAAAGAACATCCACTAACCTCAGAGTTGTCAAATCTATGATCCTCGTCCAACGGTTTGTTAAAATAAATTTTCACCTCTGCAAGTTCCAAACTCTTACAACCTAACAGACAAATCCAAAAACATATTAAATTAAAAAAAAACCTTTTAACTAGCAAAACAACTCTCAAAACTCTCGAAATCAACAAAAACTCACATAGGACTATTTTGGTAAATTTTGTGAAATTTTGAACACACTTTTCTAGGGTTAAAACAAGTTTCCTTCCACTAGAAATTGAAACTGACACAAGAAAATCCTAGAAGAACACTTCTACATTCAAATAAAACAAAAATCAATGCAAAAGACTCAAAAACAAACAAACACTCCAATCCCTAAGGTGACTCAAGGACTGACTCTGACACATATTTGGTTTTAAAATTTGACTGAATTTCCTACCAATTGACTCAAACCCTATGCAAAATCAGGAGGGATGATTTCGAAACTCTCTCTATCATATTTGGATCGAGAATTGGACAAATTTTCTAACCAATGATAAAAACAAAAACGATGCCAGAAATATTAGAATAGAAAGATACGACATTTACTCTGATACCACTCTGACGAATACTTTCTTTAGTAACAGGTTACAGATAGTAGCTTAGCTGTCGGGTTGATCTGCTTCTTAGGAGAGTTACCAATTGTTTCCAGATCTTTCTAAATTTTCTCTCGCACTATCTTATAACGATTAAATTAAGTGGTGGAAACACTTAATCAATTGGGTTCACACAAAATTGTTTAACCTCTCTTTGTGAATGATGCTAAGAGGATGGGGCATGGTTTGTGATTGATTTTAATCACTTAGGACAAAACTTAATAGTTCAACATCAACTATTAAAACCAAACAAAAGGGTTGTGGCTTCCTTACAAGGACAGACACACTATCTCGCAAGATCACTCTAAACTAGAGATTTTGGGGTGAGTACGCAAATCAACAATTTCAAAAATCAACCATCAAACTTAGCTATTGAATTTCTTGAATAGGGGGCCTTATATAGGCTTACAAAGAGTTCTCTTCCTTTTATAAAAAATGTAATCTACATTCCTGATGAGAGAGAGATTGAAAAACAAAAATCCTAATCTAACTCAAATTGCTTATAGATTTCGCACAATTAGAGAGATAGTACAAAAGGAAATAAAATCCTACTAAAGAAAGGAAAACTCAGCATATCCTATTACAAATAAGATACACTTCTAAAACCTTTTAGAAATATGAAAGCATGCTAACAATCCTAGTAGGGAGAGACTTAAGGGTCTCAAATGGGCTTAGGGAGTGACATGAGCTTGGCCTTTACCTCTTTCACCCCATCTTCACTCTTTATTATGGGCTTCATTCCTTATCTACGTTGACTCTACAAGTCCATTCTAAAGGAATTAAGATCCGGTCTGGGCCAAATCCAAAATCTCATTTTTGTGCTATGCATTCCAGAATCGGAGACTTTCGATCGAGTCCAAACACTAAAATCAATTCCCTTGAGTGGATCTAGGCTTATACTTATTAGATCTATTAAACGACATGCTAAAAATTAAATTTTTAATTAAAGCGGAAGATAAAGATTATACCTTTAAAGCATGTCCCTCGCAAATAAGAAAAATCAAATCTTTGATTACGAAATCCACTACAAAATCCGTCGAATGACTCCAACAAACCTGGAAGTTGAATGGGCAACTATCTACCGGGTGGATCTACCGAAATCCAAGACACCCACAAGAAACCCGCCTTGAAAAAGTTCAAAAATTTGCCCAAAAAATAAGCCCAGACCACCGTGAGATCTTGGCTGACTAGCCATGAGAATCCTCCTAGAAAGCTTCGGAAAAGTCATGATCTACATGAGGTGGAGGCCGCAGATCAGTGCGCTCAACCCGGAAGCAAAGCCGCCAGAAATTAAGCCCACTCGCTGGAAAAATATAATGTCGGGCAGCTCTCCTCACCAGAAAATAAAAGGGCACTTATGGGCTGAACTTTTCAAGGAAGAAGGATCCTTAGTCAACTTCAAAAGAGATCTCCAATGAAGAAGATGAAGTTCTCTCTCTAGACTACTCCTTCTCTCTCTAGGCAAATCTTGCCGCTTAAGTTCTTATGTCTTGAATGTCAAGACATTATGTATTTATAAGGAGTTTCAAGTGAGACCTAGTGGTCTTTTGAGTTGGCCTTACTAATTGGATTTAATTGACTTTCTTAGTCTTCACTAGACTAGTCAATTCTCAATTAGCCCAAGGATTATTTATTTGACTCACTTCGTCAATTAAATATTAATCGATCCAAGGATTATTTCGTAACCCACTTTGTTAATTAAATATTAATTAACCCAAGGGTAAACATTTATTTAATCCACTTGCCAATTAATCCAATTCATAATTAATCGTACCACTAACGGATTAATTATGGAACTACCGCGCAAAAACAAAATTACTTCGCGCACACTTTAATTATTCTCTTATCTACCCACATCAAAGATATAGTGCTTGTCAATTTATTAATTTACTGATAAATAAATTAATCAACTTCTTGTTATCCGAGACTAGTACCACTCAACCTTATTATTATACCGGACATAACTCCATCATCCAGGTTTAGTATAATATTCCTTACGAGTTCATCTCGGGAACACCATTACCCCGTACGTATAGGTACATGGTTTCCTTTCGACAAGCAACGACACAATAACAAGTCAAACACGCATACCCAACTTACCGAGATCTAGGCCTCAATTGACCGTAACCTTTGGCAAATCAAAGTACACTATGTCTAACTCTCATGCCCGCTCTAGTCTAGGGATTAAGAGATTAGAATATAATGTTCAAATTATATATGAAGATCAATACAAGTTAATTCGATCCTAAATAGAATCATACAATAACCCGAGGCACATTCGTATAATTCAATTTGTCTATAAAAACTTTTTTTTGAATCATACAATAACCTAAACCGACAGTATGTCCAAACTGTCTCAGTCACGAGTGTTATTTATAAATCATAAATAACCAATTATAAGATATAGTGTGCTACACCCTGCACCTTATCATCTAGACATATGATATAAAGGGACAATTTATAATACTAAAACACAATCAATATGTAACTGAGAAATAGTTTTTCATACAAGCAAACCTTTTCAGTATTCAAAACTAACTATCTCCCACTAATACTCAAAGCTATGCTCTGAAGTATAAAAACTGTTCAATACACTTATTCTGTTGTCATACCAAAACTACAAAACCCTCATGGCTCACTTAAGTATCTGACACCCATGCCCTTCACGTGGGTCTCAAAGACTTTTGGAGTTAATGCCTTCGTGAATGAATCTGTAAGATTGTCTGCTGATGCTATCTTGGCCAGACCACGTCTCTCCTCTTTACGATCTCTCGTATCAGGTGGTACTTGAGCTCTATGTGTTTACTCACCTTGTGGGCTCGTGGTTCCCTTGAGTTAACAACTGCACCATTGTCATCACAATAAACTGTGATAGACCTCGGCAACTCATGAATCACATCTAAGTCCACTAGAAAGTTCTTGAGCCACACAGCTTCTTTTGATGCCTCTGATGCGACAACGTACTCAGCTTCCATGGTGGAGTCTACCACGCATTTCTGCTTGACACTCTTCCAAATATGGCTCCACCTCCTATATAAACACAAACCCAGAGGTCGACTTACTCTTGTCCATATCTCCTTGAAAATCTGAATCTGTGTAACCCTTAGGAACTAGCTCTTACACTCGATAGATCAAAACATGGTCTCTCATCCTGTGCAAATACTTGAGGATGCACTTGACAGTCTCCCAATAAGCTTTCCCAGGGTTACTCTGATATCTGCTAACCATGCCAATAGCAAAGCAAATATCAAGCCTGTTAGTTTTGAATACAAAAAAGCTATTGTTTGTATGAAAAACTAATATCCACAGTTGACATATCGTCTATGTTTCAGCATGACATATCATTTTGTTTCAGTATTAAATTTGTTCCATTATATCATCGAACTAGATATCGAGGTGTGAAAAGACACAGTAGATCTCGTTATTATTTAAAGTATTGATATATAAAAAGAATACTCATAACTGAGATAGTCTGAACATACTATCGGTATAGGTTATCGTATGGTTTGGAAATTAGTTTGTCTAGACTAATTAAATCATACGGATGTGCCCGAGGCATATTGAGCACGACCAGTTTGGATAGAATTAACTTGTACTGATCGACGTAGTTAATTCGGTCTTAGTATTATCATCTTTTAATCCCAAGATTGGGAAGGGCATGGGAGTTAGATATCGTATGCTTTGATTTGCCAAAGGGTGCTGTCATTTGAGTCCTAAATCTCGGTATGTTGGGTATGCGGTGTTTCGTTTTTTGTGTGCCATTGCTAGTCGGAGGAATCCACGTACCAGTTCGCCGGGTTGATAGTTTTCCCGGGATGAGCTCGTATGGTTTATTATATTAAACCCTGCCGGTGGACTTTATATCCGGTATAATAAGAAATTCAAGTGGTACTAATCTCAGATACCAAGAAGTCAGTGAATTAATTTGTCAGTGAATTGATGAACTGAGGAGTACTAGATCTTTGATGTGGGGAGATAAAAGAATAATAAAGTGAGCGCGATGTAAAGTCATTTTTGAGCTGTAGTTCCATAATTGGTCCGTTAGTGGTATGACTAATTACGCATTTGACTAATCGACAAAGTGAATTAATTAATCTTAAAGGTTTAATTAATATTTAATTGATTAAGTGGATTAAAAAATTAATTCATATTGAATTAATTAATCCTAAGGGTTCGATTAAATTAAATTAACGAAGTGGGTTAAGAAATTAATTCAAAAGGCTCGATTGGAGTTTATTAGTGTAGGGAAGACTAAGGGGTCAACGAAAGTCAAACACTAAGACCCAACTCAAAAGCCCACTAGGTCTCCTAAGGAGCTTCCTATAAATAGCTAATGTTAGGCACATTTGAAGACATTATTAGAAACCTTGTAGGCAAATGCCTTAGAGAGAGAAAGACAAGCTTAGAGAGAGAATTCTTTCTTCTTTATTGAGAATTCTTTTTCGAAGTCGGTTTGGGATCTTTCTTGTTCGAGAAACTTAGCCCATGATTCTAGAAGCCCAAGACCACCGCCTGGAAGTTCAAACGCTGCTCGAGAAGTCAATTCGCCGCTCTTTTTCTAGGCAGTTAGCGCCGCTTGCATTTTTTGGATTTTTCAGTGCCGTTTTGGTGCATTTTCATAGTGGGCTTTGTTTATTTGTTGTGTTGATCCTTTTGCTCATTCCTTTTGGTTCCCCAAAGTCTAGATCTACAAGTAAATAGCTTACCCACGAAGTTTTATTGAAACGGTGTGGGTTTTCAGATTAGAATCAGTTTCCTGGGCTAGATCTGTTTTTTAGATCTGTGAGTTTCTTGAAGTGGGTTTCTTTTGATTTCTTTGCCAGTGCCTTTAGTCATCTCGTAGTTACTTGCCCACCCAGACGGTAAATAAGAGGCTGATCTTCGGGCAACGATCTGCTGAGGATCTGATGAGTTTTTCGAAGTGGATCTTTTTGGGATTTCTTGCTTAGTGGCTTAGCTACCATGTGGATAATCGCCCACACGATTTTGGGGTGAAAACGGAGTCATTATCGGGATTTTCTCGTGATTGGTCCCAGGCAGTAAATAGCAGAATTTTCCAATTTTGGTTTTTTTTTTTTTTTTTTTTTTGCTTGGGACTTCGCTTCAAAGGTATAATATTTAATCCTTCCACATTAATTAAAGATTTAATCTTTGAGCATCGTTTTAATAAATTGAACTGGTATAAGCCTAGATCTGTTCAGAGGAAATGAATTTGAGCCTGAGCCGAGTCGAAAGTCTCTGATTCTGGAATGCATAGCACGAAAGTGAGATTTTTTATTTAGCCCAGGCTTGTTCCATTTCCTTCAATACCTAGTACATAACATGGCATACATGAGACTTCCCACTGTAGATACATAGGGAACTGCCTTCATGGTTTCTATGTCCTCAGCAGTCTTGGGAAACTGCTTCTTAGATAGATGCACTCCATGTTTGAAAGGTAGTGTACCCTTCTTGGAGTTCTACATGTTAAAAAGGACCAGAATCTTGTCTATGTATGAAGCCTAAGAGAGTGTCAGCGAACGTCTCCTTCGATCTCGAATGATCTTGATCCCAAGGATATGTCCAGCCTCTCCCAAATCCTTCATATCAACCTGGTTGGATAACCATGCCTTTACGTCTGACAATACCTTCTTACTGTTGCCAACAAGAAGAATATCATCTACGTAAAGTACAAGAAACACTACCATATTTCCATCACACCTGCGTTATACACACTGCCCATCCGGACACTGAGTAAATCTATATGACTGGATCACCTTATCAAAATGGATGTTCCAAGATCTGGATGCTTGCTTAAGTCCATAGATAGACTTCTTTAGCCTACAAACCTTGTGCACTTGGCCTTCCGTAATGAATCTCTCTGGTTGCTACATAAAGATGGTCTCCTCAAGACTTCCATTAAGGAAAGCTATATTGACGTCCATCTGCCAAATCTCATAATCTAAATGAGCAGCTATGGCTAAGAGATTCTTTATCGACTTAAGCATAGCTACCGGGCAAAAGGTCTTCTCATAATGAATACCCTCTTTCTGAGTATACCCTTCGCCACAAGCCTAGCCTTGAAGGTTTCAACCTTTCCATCAGATCCTCTCTTTCTCTTGTAAAACCATTTGTACCCAATAGGTCGAAACCCATCAGGAAGGTCTACCAGCTCCCACACTTGATTTGAATCCATCAAACCCATCTTAGAAATTATCGCTCTCTGCCAAGAATCTGCATCTTTATCGAACCCATTTGAACCCATAAGATCTACTGTGCTACACCCGACACCTTACATCTATACATATGATATAAAGTGACAATTTATAATACTAAGATATAATCGATGTGTAACTGAGAAATAGTTTTTCATACAAGCAAAGCTTTTCAGCATTCGAAACTAACACATTCTCAATCAATCTCATGACGTCAATGGGCTTGGCCTCGAGTTTGGTAAATGAGCTTAAGCCTGTTGTTGGGCTTCGTCAATCATAAGTTGCAAGACTGCTTGAACTTTTTTTGTCCTATTTCTTATCATAGGCCCAATAATATCAACTAGTGGATCTCTCTTGAAGAGATTTAGATCCACAGTGTGGCTCACTGAGCTATTCTGCGCGCCTGTTGGCTCTCCATAAGCTACTTCTTGTGCAAATTGTTCAGGAGTGGAGTAAGAACTGGCTTCTCTTGCTCATTCTTCTTCTGGTGGAGGTTGCTCTATCCTGATGTTCACATCAATGGGTGATAAGTTGATCTAGAACTTGGTCCTAGTATACATATTGAGACATATTATGTGTTTGTGACAAATTGAAGTGATAAAGGCACCTAGAGAATATGTTTACCTTTTCTTTCTTTTATAACACCCGAATTTATAATTTCCCTTAGGTTTAACCTCGTTGAGCCTCAACATTTCTTTGATCTTCAAAACCCAAGTTAAAGCGCATTCATCTGTGAACCCCTGAGGAGTTGTTTTTGGTTAAAACACTATTGGCTAATCATGTATGGATTCATAGTTAGTTTTATATAGTTATAGTTTTAAAGTAGTAGTTATCATAAAATAAAAGGGTAAGAATAAACCCTTAAGTTAAAAATTTTTTAAAAATATTTTAAGTTAGAGTGATGAAGTGAAGGACATCTAACCCTTGTACCTTCACTTGCTTAATAAGAATCCTAGTAGAAGCCTTAGTAAAGTGTTTTAATCAAGATTAAATTCCTTGTTGTTAACCTTCATTTCTAGCTTTTGACCGTTTTTGTCCCTAACCTTTTTTAAGCCCTATCATACCCTAATAAAAGACTTATTGATCATTATGTTGCATTCGCAATAGACGGGTGGCGAGTTGATCTATGGAGTCTATGGTTTGGTTTATCACACAATGACTTGAGAGTCTCCTTAAAAGTAGCCTAAATACATTGAGTGCATTGAGTGATCCTTACTTGTGATGTGGTTGACTCTATTGAGTCTTCATTGTGGGAAGACTTTCATGCCATACACATTTTTTGTGCCATTTGAGATTCTTTATCATAAAGGGCTTGAATCTTTGTTTTTTTTTTTTTTTTAATTTGAAAATGTTTGAGATGACACCAAAACATGGAGAAAAGATTTTAATATGGTCCACATTATGGGTTTATGACGGTGTGTAGTTGTTTGCTTGAGGATAAACAAAAGCTTAAGCGTGGGGGTGTCATATGAACCATCTTCACCATGTTATTAGGTATTTTAGGCAATTTCATTAGTCGTTTCTAGCAAGACATAATGACTACCCAATTTAGAATGAAGGGTCAAATGGTGATTCACCACAACCTTAAAACCATACCGCATACGATCCTCTACAAAGATATCTAGTTTAGTATAAGGCATGGAAACTGTCATCCTTAATTACTAAAGTGTTACTTGATCTTTTTGTAACACCGATTCTTATCAAGAAAATTATAACGCTTATTATTTCCTTGGGCACAGCCATGCACTTCTCAGTCTCACTATCAAGTGACCAAAGATAACATTTCTCAATTTAGAGAGACTTGTAGTTCCATTACTTCACTCACACAACTTAGCATGATTCGTAGCATATCGAATCATACCTATACTTGAAAACCTATTACGGCCCCCGTTAGGCATATGTCAAAATATCACTACTCCTCACCTAAGACCATACAGGGATTTTTGGTCTAAGGATCCTAATTTGATACGGCTTAAAAAGAATCACTCAGGATCTATCATAATCCATAGAATGTTTCTTTTTTGGCGGATCAATCCAATAATATATTCTCTAACATATTCAATTATGTTTTTAGTTAATGTCACTACATCGTGGTTAGTGAAACTCTACAATCACTAAAACTCATACTAGTATTAGCATGTTGATGTTCCCATATCAATAATCGACTAGGGATAGTTTTGTACTTAAAATATTTTATTGCTTAAGGGGTTTCACAACCAAGACATTGTAAAAGTTCTTTTATAAGTCAATGTTCTAGTATATGGATTATTTCATCATTTATATATATATGCATAAGAATAATGCAATGATGAAATTAACTCATTTGATTTACAATCATTCAAACAACAAATCACTATATAGCCCTTATAAGGGCACATACGCCAACACTACTTTCATAGAATTCGTCTAATCCTACGTGAGTTCTTATCATAGGAATAGGTAGCCGAGAGAGGGAGAAGAAGGTGATGATGATCAGTGAGAGGAGAAGGTAATGGCGGGTGGTATATCTGATGGGGTGAGAGGCAGCGGCGGCCAACTAACAGAGAAGAGACGTGTGCAAAGGGAAGGCGGAGAAAGGGTGGCAGCCAAATGGAGAATAAATGAGGAAGACTATGTTTAGCGAAAGTTTATTTTTATACCTAGGGTTTTCCTTACTTACCATTTAAGTCACCCTACTTCAACCCCTTACTTCATTCACCCTCTTCTAGTTTCATCCCTTCCATCCAAGTCCAATTAATCCGTTAACACTATTTCTTACTAAATTAATTGTAATTAAATCCTTATATTGGTATTTCTTGAACTCTTAACTTTAATTACTTTTTTTTTAAACCCTCAAAGTCCTAATTTATATTCAACTCACTATCTAGTTCCTTGATAGTTGCTCAAATTAAGAGGTCAAGTTTGTCAAACTCTATGAAAAGTTCACCTACTTGTTCGGAATGTTACATTTTCAATGTGTTCTAAAAAAATGTGACAATCCAATTAAAATTGATGAAACCCTTTTGTAGTTGATATAAATATAGGTTGTTCTTGATATAAACTTATATTTTATTTTATATAATCACGTGTTGAAATTTAATATAAACTCCTAAAGAGTATAAAAAAATATTTTTAATGTGTTCTACCAAAAGTGAAAGCTAAAAAAAACTTGATATAAGTCCTATTTTAATTTATATAAATATATATTGTAAAAGTATATTAAATGATTTTCAAAACTTAATTAAAATTTATCTAATTTATATAAAATTTATAAAAAAATTTATGAAATTTATAAAAAAAATTTTTAAAAATGAACAATGTATGGAAGGGTAATGTATTGTGTGTAGAGAATTAAATGGCAAATTATATCATAGGGATAGGAGTAAGAGGCCGGTTTTACACCTAGCCGATTTTAATTAAAAAACCTGGTTAATGGCTAGAAAACCTGTAAAAACGCCGGGTTTTCTATAGAATTTGTCCTTTTAGACGCATTAAATGCGCATTTAATGCGGCGGGTCTCAAGCGGTAGAAAAAGAAGGCCTCACGCGAGTTATTTCGGGCTTACATAACACCATGACGTCTTCACCTACCGTCGGCAAGACATAAGCCAATTTTTTGAGCCTTGAAACCATACCTTTTTTTGCACATCGGACAATTAATGATGACGGAGGCTGCTCATCGAGATTCAAAATTCGGATATATCATCATCTTCATCTTCATCGAGTTTCAAAATTCGTATCCCAGCATTGTTCTCTTGTTTTGCTCCAGTGTTGGCTTCACGATTGTTGATGTAAAATCGCGTTATATTGATGTAAAATCGCGATTTTACATTAATTGTTTTTTATTGTCCACTGATTTCGATAAACTCGCTATGGGGGAAATAGTTTCTTTCATTGAAGGAAATGGTTTAGGTCATTGCAAATGGCGAAAATCATTCTACCGTGCAAGTAATATGTTATGGTAGGTTAGTGTTTCTCATATATTTTTAGTTCTTTAATGAATATGCATTTGATGTAAAATCCCTTCTTCTTCATTTGTTTCAAATTCGGAACCAGGCGATGATGAAACAATGACTTCTCTTGTTGATAGATCTGCCGAGATTGAGGAGCAAGCATATGAACTTTATAATTCTTATGCTTGGGATCTTGGTTTTGGTGTTCGTTTAGAGAAAGATATAAATAGAAGTGATGGAACAAGGTATTAGAGGAGAATTGTTTACTGTAAAAATGGTAAGAATAAGAAGAATTGTAAGATCGACCAAATGTACACAAAGACTGATAGTCGTTGTGATTGTTTGGCTTCTGGTGAAATTAAAATGAGGCCTGAAGATGGTTTATGGATGACAAAGCATTTTTGAAAGCATCATCACGTTATGTGTCCAGAGAATGAAAGACATTTGTTACGTTCTCACAAGAAGCTGTCAAAAGCATCTATTGATTTTTTTTCATACAATGAAATCTGCTGGAATATCAGTTTGTGATAGTTATAAGTTTCTGTATAAAGAGGTTAGCTTTTTTCTTATCCATGCATCGATCCAAGAATTTTGGTGTAAAATGACATTTTACATCAAATCTGATATAAAATGAAATTTTACATCATTGTTGATGTAAATTTACATCGGTTTTGATGTAAAATATATTTTACATTATGAACAATTCTGATGTTAAATATTTTTTTTTATGTCAAACCAATGAATGTTATATAGGCCATTGGTCGATCAAAAGTTGGTTTTACAGCTAGGGATGTATACAACAAATTGGAAACTAAAAAAAGAAGATTTATTGATGGCAGTGATTCGAATGCTTTGATAAAGATATTGAAATACAGGGCTTCTCACGAGAAAGGTTTTTTCTTTGATTTCGAATTGGATAATGAGTCTTCTATGGAAAAATATTTTTTGGAGAGATAGTCAAATGATGACTAATTACAATTTGTTTGGTGATTTTTAATCCATGATACCACGTGTCGTACTAATAAGTATGATTTGATATGTGGTCCATTTATCGAATTGGACAACCACAGGAAGAATTCCATGTTTGGAATTGATTTTTTGAGGGACGAGAAATTTGAATAATTTGTTTGGTGGTTTTCTGTATTCTTGAGGTCAATGGACAATAAGGATCCTACAACTGTAATGACTGATCAATCAGCCTCCATGGGAAAGGCGATCTAAGAGATATTTATTCGTTCATGCAATTTTCTTTGCATTTGGCATATCATTAAAAACACCGAGAGCAAATTTGGTTTTCTCAGAAAGCAGCTAGGTTTCTCTAAGTTTTTTTATAGATTGCTCGCCAAAATGGACACTGTGGATGAATTTAATTTCCACTGGAAGAGGTAAGTTTACGTTAGTGTATTTTTTTTCTTTTTTCTTTTTTGTTGTTGTTGATGTAAAATCGCATGTTTTGGTTGTAAAATGATGTATGTTGAATATATGTTGCGTTTTTTGATGTAAAGTGTCATTTTACATCATTTGTTTGTCAGAACCGTATTGAACATGTATTATTTGTTTTCAGGATAGAACAAAAATATGGCTGCCAAGACAATGAGTGGTTGAAAAAAACTTACGATTCAAGGGAGAAGTGGTGCCCTACTTTCAGCAAGGATT
Organism: Knoxia roxburghii; assembly: GCA_030378225.1. NCBI lineage: Eukaryota > Viridiplantae > Streptophyta > Magnoliopsida > Gentianales > Rubiaceae > Knoxia > Knoxia roxburghii. The sequence continues at coordinate 31,730,597 of CM059420.1, read as the reverse complement.
ATTTTTCTGGGGGAACATTATCTTCTCAGAGGAGTGAAAGTACAAATCACTCTATTTCTCTAAGATTATCAAAGACTTCAACATTATGTGAGTTTTACCATCAATTTGTAGATGTTGTTCTTGATTGGCGATACCAAGTTGCTTGTGAAGACCATAGGTGCTTCTATGGTAATGTTGATGTGCATGTTAAACATTCTCTAATGTTGAAACATGCCCGTGAAGTGTACACACTTGAGATGTACACATATTTTGAGAGCAATATCTTAATATACTTGAATTGAAGATAGAACAGAAGTCCCAATCAAATGGTGTATATGTGTTTGAACTTTGGATTCCAAAAGAAGATGAGAATGATTACACATTCTGTCATGTTGTTATTTATGATGACAATGATTATTCTATCAAGTGTATTGCAAAAAGCTTTCTCAAATTGGTATTCTATGTTCTCATTGTCTTCGTGTCATTTTTCAGAATAATTTTACGGTATTTTTTCTTTCTGATATTAATGATGTAAAATAGTAAAAACTGATGTAAAATATTATAATCTTCTTGTTTTTTTGACCTCTTTGCAGAAAATTCCACAAATTTCTATCTTGGATGGGTGGACAAAAGCTACTTCAGTTTCCCGTAATAAAAAGTTAAATGCTTCCGAAAATTTGATCTGTTCTTCAAGTTTTTCACTATCTTTGTGGAGGGCAGATGCTAGTAGAAGGTATATGGATTTGATTAGATTATCTCATACTAGTGAGATTGGTCGCGGTATTTTGGATGAGTAATATGTGAAAGCTAAAGATGCACTTGCTGCCCAAGCTGATATTGTGGATGAGAATTTGGATATGCCTTCGTTGAAGAAGATTAGAGATCCCACTTTGAGGAGGGCAAGAGGTGTCCAGAATGTTCGTTTCAAGAGTACGGTTGAGAAGCGGATGAATAAAGCCAAATTGAAACATCAAAGGAAAAAGAAGTGTGTTGGATATATGAATGTTGTTAACGATATTTGATAGAAAAGCTTGGGAATTTAGATGGTGTTTTGTAAAATGGTTTGGAAATTTATTATGTATTATGATGTAAGATGATTTTTTGTGATTTTGCTCATAAACTGTTTTGTTCAATCAGTGTATTTCGCCTGGAATATTAGTTTGTTCAATCAGAATTTTGTGTAAAATAATGTTTGTTGGTATAAATGTTGGTAGCGATGTAAAATGTTGTTTGTTAATGTTAAATGCTCGTACTCATGTGAAATGCATTTTACACCAAATTCTGATGTCAAATGACATTTTACATCATTTTTTTATGTAAAATGCAAAGTGTCATTATGAAGTATTATGATGTTAAAGTTTCCCGTTATTTTACATCTTACATAAGGTCCGTGAAACATCACAAGAAAAACAAACATAACTTAACATAGATGATGATTTTTACATCATGAAGATATGTACAAAAAATCAATAACACTTTGAATCATGAAGATATTTACAAAAAAATCAATGAAAAACAGAACTTTGTTCTACATCAATAAAGATGATTTTACATTTGAATCCTAGTTTTATAGTAAAAATCTGATATCTTTTTCTTGAATTGAACCAGGAGCTTATTGTGTGGCGACATTAGCAAGTTATATACGTACTTCACCCTCAAAGTTTTCAAAATCTCATAATTGTTCTTCGCAGCAATCATGTCATCGTCATAGTTGAAAACTTGTTGCCCATTGTAAAGCTCCATGTGCCTCATGATGTAAAGGCCATAATTGGAGCCATCAGGGTTTTCCTATTTGAGATCGGCATAGATCCATTTCCAATGGTAGCACTTCTCATAGCGTTTAGACCAAGGTGTATCTTTCACCCAGTCTTGGAAGTACAACACCTGTAGCAGTATTCAATGATGTTATATACATCATTATTTATGTAGAATGATATTTTACATCATTTTTTATGTAAAATGACATTTTTACATCACTGTTGATGTAAAATGTAGATTATTATGGTATTATACTTACTACTTTACTGGGAACACCATCGTAGGATCCTAGTTATCCGCTAGCATTGTCTAACAATATCACATGTTTTTTGTTGCTGTTGATACACACCAAGACATAGTGTTTCCCTAGATGAATTGGGAAGAATACCTATATTATCTATGCAGAGGTATCAGTTGTTTTCTTAAAAGTGATGTAAACTATCAAAAATGGGTATTCATTACCATGGACTGCTGAAAAGTATTTTCTATTTTCTTGATGAACTATAACTCCGTTGTCATTTGTTTAGAAAATCTCTATACACAGTATTTGTTCTTTTCTTTGGCGGTTTATATGTCTCTCACAATGAGCTGCAATATTTTTTAGATGTAAAGTAGTGAGGTTATGAGAAATTCAAAGTGATGTAAACTAGTGGGTAACTATTAACGTATCGAAAACTGGAGGGTGAAGAAAAACCTTAAAGGTTTTTCACTTTGTGCCACGTTTTTTATCTACTCAAGTGGTATGTCCAACAATCAATGATGATGATATCCAACCACTGTCCCCAAATCATGCCTGAAATCTGTTCCCTGTCGATGGTAAGATTTTCCTCCACACTGAAAAGTTGCTCGCTGCCAAGTGTTTAAAGCACAATGTTTATGCATCAGTTGATGTAAACTAGATTGATGAAAAATACTGACTTATGTAAAATAGATTGAAGCCAAGAATACTGACCTATTTGATCTACCTCTGCTTGCATCTGCAGGTAACATTGTGTAGTCATTGACTACAATCTCCTTTTCTGAGACCCTCGTAAGTGTGTCTTTCCTCCAGCTAAAGATGTAAGGTGACAGCAGTTTTCTTGATTTTTTTACAGGTCTATGTGCCCTGTTCGGACGAAGTGCAGCTACCTCTTCAGTGTTGTCCGAATCTCCAATGATTACACTGAAAGGTTAAATTAAAATAATTCATTCGATATTCAATATTAAATTACATCAACCAGGAGATAATAAAATTACTTACTCAAAGTCTTCCTCGTCTGCATGCAATACTGGAGTATTGCAATCGAGCTTCCTGAAAGATTATTTGCCCGGACCCCGTCAAAAACTCACTTTCATGCTACGCATTCCAGAATCAAAATCTTTGACCAGGCCTAAACTCTAGCACAATCGCTATTCCAATCCTTGCTTGAAATAACATTGCGCAGGATCTTGGTATGTACTCATTCGATTTATCACACAATAATAATTTTCTAATTAAAAGCGAAATCATAGAAAAGTAGCGTGTTAACTCAGGTGATCACTTGTATGACTCAAGACTATGATTGCACGTTGTGTGGGCAACGATCTAGCAACCAATTGATCAGCAATCAACACAACTAGGTCACTGGAAAATTCCAACAACCAACCGCCTAGCGTGTGTGAGCCACACGCTGCCACACTGTCTGAGAGAGTCACCCACGCGCCACCACACCTCGATTAACGTGCTGCCAGAAGAAATAAAAACTGGCTGCCTAAATCTCGAAAATTGTGCAGCCAACTAAAGGTGATAAAATCCAATTTTTAGAGAGAGAAAATATATTCCTCACTCTAGGATTTTATCTCTCTAGTTTTCTTGTCTTGAAAACTAATGAATTGTGTGTTATGTAATTGCTAATCCCTTGTGTATATATAGAGTTACAATAGAGACCCCAAGATAGTTTAGGATTCGCCTTCCAAATGGATTTATGTAATTAATTAGTTTCCAAATCCAATTACGTAACTAATCTAATAGAATAATCCAAATCCAATTAGATTCCCTAATCTCTAGGATTTCCTAATTCTAATTGAAACTTAAGACTTAATTAATTAATTAAATAATTCCACTTTGTTAATTACTTAATTAACCCTTAGGAATAATTAATTAATTAATTATACTTATTCAATTAACCCATTACAAAATTAATCATACCACTAACGGATTAATTTTGGCACTACCATCCAGCACTAGAATTGCTTCCAGAACAACTAAATTAATTTATTCTTATTCTCCCCACGTCAAAGATTTAGTGCTCGTTAATTTATTAATTTACTGAAGAATTAATTAATTAACTTCTTTAATTTCGAGACTAGTACCACTCGACCTTTTTACTATACCGGACATAAGTCCACCGGCCGGGTTTAGTATAATAAACATTATGAGCTCATCTCGGGAGCACCATCGCACCCAACCCACCGAGACTATTGGCCACAATTGACCTCACCCATTGGCAGATCAAAGTACACTATGTCTAATCCTCATGTTCGCTCTAGTCTAGGGATTAAGAGATAGAATACTAAGAACAATTTGTCTATTAAATCAGTAAAAGACAAATCATTCTAAATGGTTAAGTTCAATACGTCCCGGACATATCTATATGATTCAATCAGTTTAGACAAACCAATCATCCAAATCACATAATAACCTAAACTGACAGTTTGTCCAAAACTGTCTCGGTTACGAACCTCATTTATATATTATGTCTTTTAACCAATGATGAGATCTACTGTGCCACACCAGACACCTCATCATCTAACTACATAATATAAATGGACTAAAATTGCACAGCATATAAACCAAAACATTAAATCAATATATTAACTGGGTAAAAGTTTAATACAAGCATGGCATTAGTATTCAAACCTAACACTTCCTTACCAAGCGGGTTTCACCATCTTGAAAGGACGCATGAATCAAGGCTATTGCTCCATCCACATCTGGCGTTTTCACTGTTTAACCTTCCTAAAATTTATTAATCAAACGGACTGGTGTTAGTTGTGAAAAGCCTATATCAAAAGATGGAGTGGTTGGTGTTCTATTCTTCATAGTAATGCCCATCAACCCAAACATTTTTTCAACCACATCAGCCACCAAGCACATTGCTTTTAAAAACTCTATGTATGGTGTGTCTGTTAGCTGCAAATTGTTATTAGATAAGAATTCAACATCAATTTCACGAATGTGCGGATTTTACATCAAAATGTACATTATTTTACATCAATACCTCTCCCTCTAGTATTTTGCTGGTTTAGGGTGTTTCTCCTGTCTCTGCAGGTTTGTCTTCCTGGGTATTTGCCTCCTGATTTTCCTCCAAACACAAGCCAAACTTTATACGACAGTCAGGCACTTTACATCAAAATGTTAAGTATTTTACATCAAGTAGATATGAACTATCCTTACCTCTTTCACTTCAGTTTCCTCCTCATTATTTACTACTTTTGTGAGCTCATTCATCATAATATTTACATCATCGAGGATAGAATCTAATGTCCCCATAACTGGATTCTTTGAAGCCCTTACTGATGTCAAGCGCTCTATGAATGTTGTTGTTGATGTCCTCATTGTAATGTAGTTGTCTAAATGTTTCGCCAGGGATTCCATGTCATCCTGTGAACATACAAAAGTCGGGCACTTTACATAATTTTTTTATGTCAAAAGACTATTAACATCAGTACTAGATTTACCTCTTCATCCTGTTGTTTATACGTAGAAGGGTTCCAATATTCCATAGCAGATATTATCATCTAGGAAGCAATTGGTGCAGAAGAGTTGCCCTCTTCTCCAACTCCAGATTCAAGTTCCTGCATTTGATCTTCTACAGCCTCAACCATCACTATTGCAGCCTCCCGTGATTCATTTTGCACATGAGCTTCTCCCTCATGTACATTTGCCTCCTATTACATATTCACTTGAGCTTCTCCCCCGATTGTGTCTTCAGCCTCAACCATTTGTGCTGGAGCCTCCAACAACTGATAATGCCAAAAATATCAAAATCAAGTTAGATACAAAAGTTTTTTTTTTTTAGTAAAATAGCACTTTACATCAGAATTTGATGTAAAATAGCATTTTACATCATTTCTCATATTTGAACATTACATCTACCCCAACTTGAGTTTCAGGTTTTGTCATTTGATATTCTGTAGCGTCAACCATCACTGTTGTAGTGTCCTGTGATTCATTTTGCACATGAGCTTCTCCATCATGTACACTTTCCTCCTCTTGCATGTCCACTTGAGTTTCTCCCTCGGGAGTGTGTGCAACCTCAATCATTTTTGCTGCAGCCTCCGACAACTGTGATGACGCCAAAAACATCAAAATATCAAGTTAGATACAAAAGTTGTAGTCTGATGTAAAATGACATTTTACATCATACATTGATGTAAAATAACATGTTTACATCAGAGTCAATCTGACATTTTGCCCTTGAGTTTCATCTCCCTCATGTCTACTTGCCTGATCTGTTTCAGCTTCGTCTGCAGATTCCTCCCCAGTCTCCTCTATTGATTATTCCCCTGCCTCATTCACTAATTCCTGCCCTGCATCATCCCCTCCTGATTCATTCCCGCCAGATTCATCACTGCCATATTCATCCCCGCTTGTTTCATCCCCTCCATCGGATGATGATTCACCTTCATCATCCTGCCAACATAATGTTAAACATTATGGGTTGCTATAAAAGTAATGTATTTTGACATCAAGTTAAATTCAAACCTCATATTCCTCATCTTCCTCTTGTGGGCGTTCTTGTATTTTGCTCACTCCCCACAATGCTTTTCTATTTGTAAGTTCCATCAGCTTACTTTACGGCCAATTTTGAATTTTTGGTATAAGGGAGCGCTATTATTCACCTTCGAATACCCAATCCTATTAGCATACAAGAACTGCGATAATGCCAAAAAATCATAATCAAGTTAGAAACAAAATAAAAACTCTGATGTAAAGTGTAATTTTACATCAACAAATGATGTAAACTGCATTTTACACCATAGTATGATTTAAACTGACAGTTTACATCAGGCTCTGATGTACATGATGCAAAATGTTAAATCTGTAACAAAATGAAAATATACCACAACAAATGTAAGAGGCATGTGAATTGGCCTTTTGGATATGCTCTCCACTCCTTTGTGCTTTCCATTAAGCAATCGAGCACTATTTCCTCTGATTCAGCTTCATGATATTGTCCACCAAACTGAATGATTTCAAATATTGGTATTGAACTGTGTTGGTTTCATTGTTCTGCATCAGAGTTAATACCATCAATATCAAGGAGTCGTGAAGGAATTCCAGGCTAGGGTCCTTGCTACTCTTGATGTATTTTGCTAAGGTTGATGCTGATATCATAGCCTTATTTTTTGGAACTGGGTGCCTTAGCTCAAACTTCTTATTGTCTTCCTTGTAGCTATCTGATTTTTGCTCCTTTCGAGAGTATTCCTCAAAAGGTACTTCCCCATCAGGGAATCCCATTACCAATTCGACATTAACTTCTTTAATTAGAATTGAGCCTACATCCAACTCCAAGGTGCTTGTTTGAGTGTTGATGTTCGATATTAAGTACTGCCCAAAAGAATTTGGAAACCTCTAGTAATTTATGTCTAACAGGCAGCTCAGTCCCACATTTATCAGTTGCTCCTTTTAGGAGTCACTGAGTTATTTAAGCAGTGATGATATTCCAGCAGCGGAAGTTCTGGACAAGAATCTTCCCTTTGTTTCCTCCCCTTGTCTGCTTCTGTTTCTTCCTTCTCTATCTCTTCAACCTGATCATGCTTTCTCTTTCTCCTCTCCTCTGACATATCCACAGCGAGCTTTGCTTGTTTCCTTTTCTGCTCATTTTTTTTTCGTCCGCAGCTTTCTCCCTCATTTGTTGCTAAAATGTTTGTAAAGTCATGCTTTCCTCGAAATCATCGTCTGAATCTTGTTCAACGGCCTTATTTCTTTTGCCTGCACGCACATCGTACCAGAATTTTACATCAATAATCAGTATTTTACATCAACAAAATTATTATTGTTACACCAACAAATAACACTTTACACCAACAAATAACATTTTACACCAACAAACAGCATTTTTCACTAACAAACCGCATTACACATGAGTACGAGCATTTTATACCAACTTTCCGAATTACACAAACAAATAGAAATTTATATCAGTGCGAGCATTTTACACCAACAAAAAAGAATTTCATATCAGTAACAGCATTTTACACCTACAAACCGCATTATCAACATGAGTTCGAGCATTTTACACCAACTTTCTGAATTACACCAACAAATAAAAATTTACATCAGTGCGAGCATTTTACACCAACAGAAAAGAATTTCACATCAGTAACAGTATTTTACACCAACAAACTGCATTATACATGAGTACGAGCATTTTACACCAAATATCCTAATTACACCAACAAACAACATTTGACATGAGTATGAGCATTTTACACAAACAACAAAGATTTTCAAATCAGTATGAGCATTTTACACCAACAGAAAAGAATTTCACATCAGTACGAGCATTTTATACCAACAAATAGCATTTTACATCAACAAACAGTATTTTACATTAATACGAGCATTTTACACCAACTTTTCGAATTACACCGATAAACATAAATTTACATCAGTGCGAGCATTTTGTACGAGCATTTTACACCAACTTTCCGAATTACACCAACAAATAGAAATTTATATCAGTGCGAGCATTTTACACCAACAGAAAAGAATTTCACATCAGTAACAGCATTTTACACCAACAAACCGCATTATACATGAGTACGAGCATTTTACACCAAATATCCAAATTACACCAACAAACAGCATTTTACATGAGTACGAGGATTTTACACCAACAAACAGCATTTTACATTTACACCAACAGCAAATATTTTCAAATCAGTACGAGTATTTTGCACCAACAGAAAAGAATTTCATATCAGTACGAGCATTTTACAACAACAAACAGCATTTTACATCAGTACGAGCATTTTACACCAACAGAAAAGAATTTCGCATCAGTATGAGCATTTTACACGAACAAACATTATTTTACATGACTACGATCATTTTTCACCAACAAACAGCATTTTAAACGAGTACGAGCATTTTACACCAACAAACTGCTTTTTACATGAGTACGATAACTTTACACCAATAAATAGCATTTTACAATAACAAACAGCATTTTACACTAACAAACAGCATTTTACACCAACAAACAACATTTCACGTGAAAATACATACCTTTTGTTCCTTATTTATCTACTTCATTGCTGATTTTTTTGTCCTCAGCCTCTTTTTTCTAAGTCATTGATCAATATTTCTCCCCCTCCCCCCAACTGTTTTGCATTTTTTACATCAAAATATAAAGTAGGACCACATCAGAACAACATTAAGTAAATCTAAAGCCCAAAAATGAGTTCAAAATTTGTTATAAACGTACATTCCATTGTTTTTTCAATTCTTTTTGCTTCTCCTTCACTTGTAACGTGCTTAACCCTAATTATCTTTGGCCGCTTTGATCAAAATTTTTTTTTGTCACTCAAAAATGATGGGTTTTTCTTGGTTTGTTTCTTAAAAGATAATGTCGAATCGTCTGCTTTTGGATATCAATTTTATAGTCGTCTACTGCTGTGGAATCGTTGGTTGTTTGATGCCAAATGGTTTGGAAACGAAGTGAAGTGGGTCGATTTCGCCATAGAACGTGCTCTTGTTGCAATTTTCTCTTCTTTTTTCTGCGAAGGTCGTGGGTCGAGTGGAGAGGTTGACGAGCGCTTCTGCTTCTTCGAATGGAAAATGAATTCCGAAACCCCCCCCCTTTCCATTGGTTTTGTTCGAATATGATGCAAAATCCGTACTATCCGATTTCCAAAAAATTTTGAATTTGATTGATGTGTCATATTTGGTTTGATGTAAAATAGGGACTAAGGCGGTTCATTTTCTCAGATTTCCAATGAGCGTGTAGACATGGCTTGGCATCCATATTTTTGAGGTTCTTTTTTTCTTTTTTTTCACTTAGGTATACCGAATTTTTCATTACTCCTATCTCTACTATATAATAACTGGAATTAAGGAAACACGGGGAAGATGTCACGTGAAGTATAATAGTAACAGTGGTTAAAAAAAGATAGTATCCACTTGAAAAATATAACAGTACAAAAAACGTGGTATAGAACCATGATATAATTTGTTGTTAGTTATGCTATGAATTTAGAGATAAATTAAGTAGGTTATATGGGACAAATTATACTATAGAACTAGGTGTAAAGTCCCAGTTATACACCCACCCAGTTTTTTTATCAAAAACCTGGTTAATGGCTAAAAAACTGCAAAAAGATATGGCTTTTTTTTTTTTTTTTTTTTGCTTTCTTCCTTCAGGCACATTAAATGTGCATTTAATGCTCCTGAAGGGAAAGAATGGTTCACGCGCGTTCGACAAGTCGGGAGCCGTCTTTACCCACATTCGACAAGACGGGAGCATCCTTGAAAGGATGATTTTTTGCTCCATTTTGTTGCCAGCGGACAAATAATGATGACAGACGGTGATTTTCGAGATTCAAATTTGGTATATATCATCATGTTCATCTTGAGCGCATTTCAGAATTTGAAATTTTGATCATTGTGGTATCCATTTTAGGCAGTCTTAAGGGCACGATAGTTTATGTAAACTCGCCTTTGTGCTTATGTAAACTCGAATGTGTGTTTATATAAACTCGCATTGTGTTTGTGTAAAGTTGACTTTGTGCTTATAGTTTCTAATAATTTGTATGGGGGAAATAGATAATTTAATTGAAGGTGGTTTAGGTGTTTGCAAAAGTGCGGGATATCATTCTACCGTGCAAGTAATATGTTGTGGTAGGTTATTTTTTATCATATATTTTTTCATCTTTAATGAATATGGACTTGGTGCTAGTTGTTTTTGACGTGTTGCTAGTTGTTTGAGACGTGGTGCTAGTTGTCTTTGTGAAAAAAACCAGTTTAAATTCACACGCATGGATGAAGATGTTTCTGGATGTGGTGCTAGTTGTTTTTGACGTGGTGTTAGTTGTTCTGAGATGTGGTGCTAGTTGTCTTTGTGAAAAAAAATCAGTTTAAATTCACACGGATGGATGTAGATGTTCCTGGACGTGGTGCTAGTTGTCTTTGTGAAAAAAATAGTTTAAATTCACACGCATGGATGAAGACGTTTCTGGACGTGGTGCTAGTTGTTTTTGACGTGATGCTAGTTGTTCTGAGACGTGGTGCTAGTTGTCTTTGTGACAAAAATAACTTAAATTCACAGGCATGGATATAGACGTTTATGGACGTGGTGCTAGTTATTTTTGACGTGGTGCTGGTTGTTCTGAGACGTGGTGCTAGTTGTCTTTGTGAAAAAAAAAAAAAGCTTAAATTCATACGCATGGATGTAGATGTTTCTGGACGTGGTGCTAGTAAACTAAATATTTATGTAAACTAACTGTTTATGTAAACTGACAGTTCTAATCTCATTATGTAAACTGACAGTTCTGATTACAGTTGTTGTAAACTAGTGTTCCTTACTGATTTTGTCATTATGTAAACTGGTGTTGACATTATGTAAACTGACAACAACTAATTACAGTTGTTGTAAACCAGTGTTCCTTACTGATTTTGTTTGTGTAAAACGATGATTTTTTGTGTAAAGTTGTCTTTGTGAAAAAATCAGTTTCAATTCACACGTATGGATGAAGACGTTTTTGGACGTGGTGCTAGTTATTTTTGACGTGGTGCTAGTTGTATTTGTGAAAAAAAAAACTTAAATTCACACGCATGGATGTCGACGTTTCTGGACGTGGTTCTAGTTGTTTTTGACTTGGTGCTAGTTGTTCTGAGACGTGGTGCTAGTTGTCTTTGTGGAAAAAACCAGTTTAAATTCACACATGGATGAACACATTTCTGGATATGGTTCTTGTTGTTTTTGACGTGGTGCTAGTTGTTCTGAGACGTGGTGCTAGTTATCTTTGTGAAAAAAATCAGTTTAAATTCACACGGATGGATGTAGACGTTCCTGGACGTGGTGCTAGTTGTTTTTTGACATGTGCTAGTTGTTCTGAGACGTGGTGCTAGTTGTCTTTGTGACAAAAATCAGTTTAAATTCACATGCATGGATGAAAACGTTTCTAGACGTGGTGCTAGTTGTTTTTGACGTGATGCAAGTTGTCTTTGTGAAAAAAATAGCTTATATTAACAAGAATGGATGTAGACGTTTCTGGACGTGGTGCTAGTAAACTAAATGTTTATGTAAACTCACAGTTCTAATCTCATTATTATGTAAACTGAGAGTTCTGATCTCGTTATGTAAACTTTCAGTTCTAATGTCCTTACATAAACTTTCAGCACTTTACATAAACAACCAGTAGTTTACATAAGCAGATCAGACAATGATTTTACACGAATTATGAGCATTCTAGTCTTAGGAACACCACTTTACAACCAAAAACGGAACTTTATATAAGACAACAGTTCTTCATACAAGCATATCAGCACTTTACATTAACAACCAGTAGTTTACATAAGCAGATCAGACGATGATTTTACACGAATTATAAGCATTCTAGTCTTAGGAACATCACTTTACAACCAAAAAAGGGACTTTACATAAGACAACAGTACTTTTCACAAGCATATCAGCACTTTACATAAACAACCAATAGTTTACATAAGGAGATCAGACTATGATTTTACACGAATTATGAGCATTCTAGTCTTAGGAACACCACTTTACAACCAAAAAATGGACTTCACATAAGACAATAGTACTTTACACAAGCATATCAGCACTTTACATAAACAACCAGTAGTTCACATAAGGAGATCAGACGATGATTTTACACGAATTATGTGTATTCTAGTCTTAGGAACACCACATTACAACCAAAAAAGGGACTTTACATAAGAAAACAGTACTCTACACAAGCATATCAGCACTTTACATAAACAACCAGTAGTTTATATAAGCATATCAGACGATGATTTTACACGAATTATGAGCATTCTAGTCTTAGGAACACCACTTTACAACCAAAAAATGGACTTCACATAAGACAATAGTACTTTTCACAAGCATATCAGCACTTTACATAAACAACCAGTAGTTCACATAAGGAGATCAGACGATGATTTTACACGAATTATGTGTATTCTAGTCTTAGGAACACCACATTACAACCAAAAAAGGGACTTTACATAAGAAAACAGTACTCTACACAAGCATATTAGCACTTTACATAAACAACCAGTAGTTTACATAAGCAGATCAGACAATGATTTTACACTAATTATGAGCATTCTAGTCTTACGAAAACCACTTTACAAACAAAAAGTGACTTTACATAAGACAACAGTACTTTACACAAGTATATCAGCACTTTACATAAATAACCAGTAGTTTACATAAGCAGATCAGACAATGATTTTACACGATGAGCATTCTAGTCTTAGGAACACCACTTTACAACCAAAAAAGGGACTTTACATAAGACAACAGTACTTTACATAATCATATCAGCACTTCACATAAACAACAAGTAGTTTACAAAAGGAGATCAGACGATGATTAAACACGAATTATGAACATTCTAGTCTTAGGAACACCACTTTACAACCAAAAAAGTGACTTTACATAAGAAAACAGTACTTTATACAAGCATATCAGCACTTTACATAAACAACCACAACTTACCACAAAGAGATCAGAACGATGAACTGCAAAAAAATTACTCTCCGACACTTGTTTGTCTGATTTCTCACAGCCGATTTCCTTGCTCGGTCTCTTTACACCAACAATATTTACCGTCCTCCCAACTGTGTTGTTTTTTTTGCACCAAAAAAAAAAGTGCAACCATTATGAACAACATCAATTAACCCTAAACTGCAAATATTAGTCCAACATTTGTTATAAACATACCTTTCATGCTGCTTTCAATTTTTTTGCTTCTGCTTCACTCGTAACTTGTTTAACCCTAACCATTTTTGTACGGTTTGATCAAATTTTTTTCTTCCCCCACTCAAAATCTAAGTTGAATCATTTTCCGCTGGTAGTCTTCTGCGGTTCAAGTTGCTGGGTTGCACGATCGAACGTGCTATTAATGCTTGCTATTTTTTCGGACGTCGTGGGTCGAGTGGAGAGTTTCAAAAGGGCTACAGCTTCTTCGAATGGAAAATAAAATCCCAACCCGCCTGTTTCTATTACTTTTGTTCCTCCTTTATGTAAAGTCCGTACAACTCGAAATCCAACAAAAATTTAAAAATTTAATTTTGATGTGATCCGCGGGATTCGATTTGATGTAAATTAGAGGGATAGGTCGGCTTATTAGAGGGGTGGTTATGCGCCTTATTTACACTCTTTAGCTGCTTGGATTTTCCCCTCTTTTTTCATCTTTTTTTTTTTTTTTTTTTTACTAGGAGCACCATCATTTTTTTTTTTTTTACTCCTAATTTTACTATATAAGAATTGGTTATATGGGGCCACAAAGCCTTTATACTTGAGCATCTCAAAATTTATGAGTCCTATGTCATGCAAATTATACCATATATCTATATGACATGTAGCTTTTACTATATTTAAAAATAAATATAATGATTAATTTAAATTTATAAATTTATTTTTATATTAAATTATTATTATTTTAATTTTAAATATAATAATATATATTTATAATTATATGATATAATTTTTTATTTTAATGGGATGAGAAATAAAATTAGTTATTTGTAAAAATGATTTATTATTATTATATGATATAATTTATATAAATTATAATTATTATTATTATTTTAATTTTAAATATAATAATAGATACATATATCTATAATTATATGATATAATTTCTGATTTTAATGGTATGAGAAACAAAATTAGTTATTTGTAAAAATGATTTATTATTATTATTATATGATATAATTTATATAAATTATTTTTAATTTAATTTTTTACTCCACAAAAACTTTTATTAGTTTTGTCTTCATTACTCTTAAAGGCTGCATTCATCACTATCAATAAATCATCATTTCCCGTATATTATATTTCCCTTTTAAAATAATTAAAGTTTTAACTGACATTTTAGTAATTTTTATCTATTTCATAATATTTTACTTGCGGTAATTACTCCTCTTCTCTTACCTCGCTAATACGTGAAAGTTACAATGAGGCTAAAACGTAAAATATTTTAAAATGGATGGGCACATTATAATTAGAGTAAATTCCAAAATTAGTCATCATACTATGGTCAGTTTCCAGTTTTTGTCATCATACTTTCAAAACTACTTTTAAGGTCATCATACTTTCATTTTATTTTCAAAAAAGGTCACTCCGTCCATATTGGCTGTTAACCCTCTTAACGGAGCCTTTTTTGAGAGCATTTATGTCATTCTCATTTATTTTGCTTTCCAATTTCCATCCAGTAACGCGCTACATACTTAACAAGGGAGATCAGATCAGGAATATATAGACATCAGATCAGCGAATACTTGACATCAGATCAACAGACTATAGATATCAGATCAAGAATATAAAAGAAATTATACAGTAGAACTAAAACATACTTAACAATGGAGATCAGATCAGGAATATATAGACATCAGATCAGTGAATACTTGACATCAGATCAACAGACTATAGATATCAGATCAAGAATATAAAAGAAATTATACAGTAGAACTAAAACATACTTAACAAGGGAGATCAGATCAGGATTAAATAGCCATCAGATCAGCGAATACTTGACATCAGATCAACAGACTATAGATATCAGATCAAGAATATATAAGAAATCATACAGTAGAACTAAAACATACTTAACAAGGGAGATCAGATCAGGATTATATAGACATCAGATCAGCGAATACTTGACATCAGATCAACAAACTATAGATATCAGATCAAGAATATAAAAGAAATCATACAGTAGAATTAAAACATATTTAACAAGGGATATCAGATCAGGATTATATAGACATCAAATCAGCGAATACTTGACATCAGATCAACATAATGATGGAACGAATGTTTTTTAACTTAAGAATTTGTTTGTATTTATTTTTTGGATAGTTGATGTGTATGAATTTTTCTTCCAATTCACATGAATGTATGTAAAATGCTCTTTTATTTTGTACTGGATTGCAACCAAATTTTTTTTTTGTATAAATAATTAATATTTCATTTGTATAAATAATTATATTGTATTTTTTTATTGTAATTATACAAAAAAATTTGGTTGCAATCCAGTACAAAATAAAAGAGCATTTTACATACATTCATGTGAATTGGAAGAAAAATTCATACACATCAACTATCCAAAAAACAAATACAAACAAATTCTTAAGTTAAAAAATATTCGTTCCATCATTATGTTGATCTGATGTCAAGTATTCGCTGATCTGATGTCTACATAATCCTGATCTGATATCCCTTGTTAAATATGTTTTAATTCTACTGTATGATTTCTTTTATATTCTTGATCTGATATCTATAGTCTGTTGATCTGATGTCAAGTATTCGCTGATCTGATGTCTATATAATCCTGATCTGATCTCCCTTGTTAAGTATGTTTTAGTTCTACTGTATGATTTCTTATATATTCTTGATCTGATATCTATAGTCTGTTGATCTGATGTCAAGTATTCGCTGATCTGATGGCTATTTAATCCTGATCTGATCTCCCTTGTTAAGTATGTTTTAGTTCTACTGTATGATTTCTTTTATATTCTTGATCTAATATCTATAGTCTGTTGATCTGATGTCAAGTATTCGCTGATCTGATGTCTATATAATCCTGATCTGATCTCCATTGTTAAGTATGTTTTAATTCTACTGTATGATTTCTTTTATATTCTTGATCTGATATCTATAGTCTATTGATCTGATGTCAAGTATTCGCTGATCTGATGTCTATATAATCCTGATCTGATCTCCCTTGTTAAGTATGTAGCGCGTTACTGGATAGAAATTGAAAAGCAAAATAAATGAGAATGACATAAATGCCCTCAAAAAAAAGGCTCCGTTAAGAGGGTTAACAGCCAATATGGACGGAGTGACCTTTTTTGAAAATAAAATGAAAGTATGATGACCTTAAAAGTAGTTTTGAAAGTATGATGATCAAAACTGGAAACTGACCAGAGTATGATGACTAATTTTGGATTTTACTCTTATAATTATATTATAATTACCTAATATAATCGAATAATTCTCTAATTTTTTTAAAAAAAATATATACTCCTTCTATTTTAAAATATAAGTCGTTTTCACCGATTAAAAAATTGGTCAAAATATAAGTCATTTGTCTATGTTTAGAAAATAATTTATTAGTTTTACTCTATTATTCTTATTTAATTTACAATTTCATTGAGATTTATTTTTGTCATGATTATTCCAAATTATAATATTATTATAATAAATACATTAAATAGAAGTATAATAAGTTTAACCATTAAAAATTATAAAATTTTTAAAAATTAATTATAATTTTAATATTTGTGTTTTGGTCGAAATGAGTGAAGGGAGTAGTTGGCTTTAGTTATCAGCACCCAATTTCGGAACTTGTGGTATGGAATTATTCAAAAGTTTAGGTCAAAAGCGCGAGCGGAGTGCGGTTTTCGGCTATTTTTGTTTGTATTAAATGTTTTTGGTCAAGGCCCTTTTTGGGTGTGAGTGGACCAAGTTAAAGAAGGCGACGGAGGTCACGGTTGGACGTCATTCGACTTGAAGCCCAATTGGTAATTGGTATATAATGGTATACACCCTATGTTTAGTTCTCTTCAAAACACTCTTTCATTTTTATTTTTTTTTTTTGGCAATTAATATTTTTTTAATTAACAATTTTCAAAAAAATTAAATCATATATAATTTTTATTACTTTTTATTTTTTATATTTTTTATTATAAAATAATTTAATTTTTTATTTTAAAATTCATATTATACAAAATATTAATTTATATTCATATCATATAAACTATAACATGGTTTTATATTATACGTAGTAGAATTTCATATCATGGGCGTAACAGACTTTCATATCAAATACAACATAGTATATAACATACTTTCATATCACTACAACAAAAAAGATTCTTATATGAGAACAAATAAAATGTTCATATAATACAAAATATAATTTCGTATCAGACAAAATATATTTTCATATCATGCATAATAGGGTTGCATAGGATATGAATCCTTATATTGTCTGATATTAATATATTATAGGCTCTTTGATTATATCTGTTTTGTTGTATGATATGAAATCTTTTTTTTATATAGTATATTATATATCTGGATATAATTTCTTATATTAATTGATATGATATATTATGCCCCTGATATGAATGTATTCTCTGATTTTTGTTAATATATGTTTATGTTATATGATATGATTTCTTATATTATATGATATGATATATTATGTCCGCTGATGTGAATCCTTATATTGTTTGATATGAACACATTTTATGCTCTTTAATTGTATCTGTTCTCTTATATGATATGGAACATTGTGTTTTTTGACATGATATATTATGTCCCTGATATGAATGTATTCTCTGATTTTTGTTAATATCTGTTTATGTTCTATAATATGATATATTATGTCCGCTGATATGAATCCTTATATTGTTTGATATGAATACATTTTATGTTTTTTAATTGTATCTATTCTTTTATATGATATGAAACATTGTGTTTTCTGAAATGATATATTATGTATCCTGATATGATTTCTTATATTGTATTATATGATATATTATATCCGCTGATATGAATCATTATATTGTCTAATATGAATACAATATATGCTTCTAGTTGTATCTGTTCTTTTGAATTATATAAAATCTTGTGTTTTCTGATATGAAATATTTTGTATCCGATATGATTTCTTATATTAATTGATACGATATATTATGTATGCTGATATAAATATATTCTATGCTCTCTAGTTGTGTCCGTTCTATTATATGATATGAAACTTTGTATTTTTTAATATAATATATTATGTATCAAGATATGATTTCTTATATTTTTTTTATTTATATCTGTTATATTGTATGATATGAAACTTTATATTTTCTGATATGATTTAATATTTTTCTTGATATGAAATCTTGTATATATCACTACAACAAACTATTAAACTTTATTTTGTTTAATATGAATTGAAATTTCAAAAGATATGAAAGCTTGTATATCATTATATATATATATATATATATAGTTTCAGGTTTTACATCAATTAAATAATTTTAAAAATTATTTAATTGTTTAATTATTTAACTATAAAATAAATAAAATAATAATTAAAATATTTTTTATAATTTAAAAAAATAAAAAAATTTTGAATTGTTTTGAAAAAAAACAGAGGGGAAAAAAGTCTCAGAAGAAAAAAAAATTAAAAAGGATGAAAATAATATAATAATTTAAAAAAAAAAAAAAAAAAGATGAAGAATCCGCGATGAAGGGAGTGATGGAGTCATGAGAAGGAAAAAAAGAAACACGGGTGCGCGTCGATCTTTAAAAATAAATAAATAAATAAATAAAATGTTGCGCCCGTGTTCTCATCCCAAAAACTTATTATTTCGGGAGGGGAAAAAATTTACATGATTATCCAATGTTTGCCTATTTCTCGAATAGTTGTTCCACAAAAAAAGGAAAGAAAAGACTAGGAAATATTGAAGCTATCCAAAAACTGCATTTGCTTTAACCACTCTGTTGCAGGAGAAGACATCTACACCTTTTATGCCTCGATTTTTTTTACCACCAATTTATACAAAACCAAAAAAAAAAAAAAAAAAAAAAAAAAAACGAATACGGAAAATACAACATCAGAAACAGAACGAATAAGCCCCGATACGAAGTCAAAACTTTACAAGATTTAAAGGGTACTACAATTTGTCTTCTAAAGAATCTTTGGGCGAATGAAACCATGCATGCAGTGACCCGGATGCGGCAGTTAAGAGTCATGTTCCACAAAATCAAAGTACAAGCTTGATGGGCTACCTTCGTAGCACAATGTTCCTTGTCCTAGTGTTTGATCCTTCTATGTTCCTTTTTGTATGTGCAATGCATAACATTTTCTAATAACAGTATCAGACCCTGTCAATATCCTAAGTTAGCAAGAAATACAAGTCCCGATAAAGTATGAATGATAGCGAGAAAAGGGTACATGAATTGAGGTAGATCCAACGGGAAGCAAGCTAATATTGCCACTAAATCTTAATGCAATCTGTGTGTGCATGTCTGTAAAAGAGAGAGCGTGAAATAAGCATTTACAGTTGTAATATGTGTTACAGGGGATAAAAGCTTACTTGGGATTAAAGAAGAATCTGGACGAGAATGAATGAAATGAGATATATAGAAGCGGAAACAACTACTCCAGCAACAAAATTGGATAACAGCTTCTGATTGTCTCTTGTGGGAATAAAAACTCCCTTCAGAGTGTTCGTTAGTTCAAACAACCGACAAGATATCTGAAAAGACAAGCAAGATTAGATTCAGATTAGGTTAGTGATTTCACCTTTGATTATTTTTTGAAGAGCAGAGCAGGAAGACATCTACTCACCAAGGTATAAATTGCAGTCGTAAGCATGAAATTCAGCATAGGATAATCTGGAATAAATGTCAGTAACCACTTTGGCTGTCCATTAGGCACATTTGACCTGCCATGCGAACAACATTTGCAACCACAATACAATTAAAATTGTCCTCATCATATATTTGGAAGAAAGTTGAAAGAGAGAGAAACGGAAGCAACTGTTAAAAATAACCGAAGGTGGTATGAACTAATGCACTCTTTTTCTTTTTTTCTTTTTGGGGCTCATCTTGTTTGAATCGCCACCAAAACAAAAATAAGCAAACAGTTCAGTAGCTTTCCAATATGTATACCTATCTCAGAACTCTTCTAGCCGGTCTTCCAGACCAAAACAAAAACAAAATGGACAGTGGGTTTATGGTTCATAATATCCATAATGTATGCTTCACCGGTTGACTATATTGACAATAAACCGGATATATGGAAACCAGAGTTAAATGACTGACGTGCACACAACAAAAAACTCAAGGATATCCAAAATCAAGCATTTTCCTAAAGGTCCCCAGTTTCCATTTTGACCCCTAAAGGAAAGCAAAATGTCAAACAATTGAATAAGTAAATCCCTGTTCAGCGAATTGATGCAGGACTTTCCCTCAATTGAATTAAATCATTCTCATATGAGGAATTGTGCCAAGGATTCAGCGAATTCCCACCTCGCAGCAGTTTCCTGAATTTAGCTTTTTATTCTATTTTTAGTCTTTCTATCTAAGGTTTATTAACACAAGAGCTACCTTGACAGAATAAAGCCTACATAGGAAAATGAAGGGTGAATGCTTATCCAAATTGGGTTTTGTATTAAATAAAGCAATCTCCCGCAAGACCAGATTGAAAACAGAGCAGAATCTCCTCCAAACTTTTTTGACTTCTTGAGAAGTTGTGTGATATAGTTTCACCTTGGTAAGATTCCTAACTGTTCTAGAAAGACTCCTAGAGAATACTTTTTTTTTTTCTGCAGTTTATGACAGTTTCAGTTTCCTCCGTTGGTCACTGTCTCTTAACTCCTAAAGCAAAGACAAGTTGGTCACTGTTTACCCTAGACCCACATTTTGCTACATAATTATGTTTCCAAAAGGTCCAAAATCACAATTTCAAATATTTAACATATAAGAACTACAAACACAATAATCACTGTAATGAATCCAGGAATTGGAAAGGAAGTTATTATGTCGGTAACAATATGCGAAACAATATTTGTTGATGTAAAGCACTTAGAAATTTTCAGAATACATAGATTTCCAGAGATAATAATCGCTGTATGATCTCCTAAAACAGTTAAAACCCAAAGAAGTCTTTGCTGAGTCTATTAAACTCTTTCCTCTTCAAGGTAAACAGAGCATATTTACACTTGTAGAGATGCATCCAAACTCTAGTATTTATTTCCAGTATCTTTTTTTCTCCAACTAACAAATACATCAAAATTAAAACTTTTACTGGTGTAAGAGAAAATCATATCTTTTTATCTGAGCTTGACAGGAGGCTACCACAGATATAACACACCTTACAAAATAGATCATGCAGAAAAAATCCTCAATGAAAAAAACTTAGGAGCATTTCATGTACAATATCATTAATAGACCGACAGAAAAACAAAAAACTAGTAGGAATTTATGTTCAAATTCCTCTAGTAATTTTTGTAGGAAAAGTTCACTTTTTTCCACAAAAAATTTTTATCCAAAAACAACAATAACTTAAATTTTAAAACTTTTTCTCCCTCTAAAATATCCTCTCCCTTTATTTCAAAAAATCTTTCCCTCCAACCTTTGCCCTCCCTCAAAAAAATCTCTCCAACTCTTTCGCTTTTCTAAAGAAAAATTCCCTCACAAAGTAACAATCCCAACATAACCTAAGAGATTGACAGTATTTTCTGTTCCGTGGAAAAATTACTTCCACGTGTATGAAGTTACAGAAACAATCAAAATGGTGTTACCTCAGCCAAATGTGGAACTGAGAGATGTAAGTTTCCAGAGTAATTTTGCCAAGCCACCTAGAACAAAAGCAGTTGAACAATTAGATCCAGAATCAGATATACCAAATTGCTTGTGATTTGTTGATATTCAGAGAGAGAAACAGAGGCAGAAACAGAAAGCTCATTCTGACTTTGAAGAGAAACTTACGCAAAGAGAGTCAACGAGTAACTTCGAAACTGCTGGGTGAAGTTCCGCAAGCAAATGTAAACACTAAAAAAGAAAGGCAGAAAAAAGGTGATTACACCTCACTCAAAGGAAAATTATAATTATTATTTTATGAAAGCATACTAGTCACAGAAATGAAATAAACATATGACATACTAAAGTTAAGATTAAGAAAAACAATACACACGTTATCGGAATCCATGATGTGTAGGGATGGAGCTTGTTATATGCAACCTTGTCCAGCTTGTATATGCATTCATACCACAAATAACCAACCTAAGCACGGGCAGTTCCACACCAAATGTTAGGTCGCAAGTCATGGTGACGGAACAAACTAAACCAAAACAAAAAAGGACAAAATTGTTGCTCCTTACAGACAAATGAATATGTTACTTACAACTATTGAAAGTGAAACAATTGATGCCTTGATAGTTCGTCTTCGCTTAGCTTCACACTCCTCCAGTTTCTCCATCCACTTCTCAACCTATGACAATATAAGGTAAATTAATGTTAAGGTTTTACTTCTTCAATACTATCCACGAATACATTTGCTGGACATTACATTGGGGTGGAAGTAGGCATATATCATTCCAATAATCCATATATATCGATCAAGTCCTGATCTGAAATGCCATTCATGGAGTCGAGGAAGATCTGGCTTTGCAGGATCTGTGTACCCTGCAATAGAGTATTATTAAATCATGTCAGGCTCTTAGCTTCGAACTTACTGAAAAGGTTATTGTTGTTTTTTGCCCTTCTTGTCTTCCAATGGAAGGATGAGTTTCATTTTCATCCTCAGTAGTCATTAATGTTGCCAGAACCAATATTGTTCACCTTTCTGTTATAGACTTAGGACATGAAACTATGACTAGACAATAGGTAGTTAGTATTGGTAGCTTGTAAGGCAAAATCCCTATTTGAGCACTTATTTAAAGGAAAAAGAGGACAAGCTATGATGAGCCTCTGTCAAGAGCAATTTTCTCCTCTCCCCTCAAAAACCAACATTTTATCCACTGTGCATAACGCATTCATTCTCACAATAAAACTCAATGTATCTACCCAAATTTCTACGGAAAAGGAGTTTAAAACCAGGAGGTCATCAACCTGATATTGCACTTATATCAACAATGAACTCATTAACAATATTGACTGATTTATTCTTGCTATATTGATTGCAGAAAAGGTAGTGAATGAATGAAATAATGCAGCAAGAGAAACCAACCTACGATAAATGTGAAAGGACTCCAAATGAACTCAAAAACTCCAGGAATTTCCCATATCAAGACTACAACAACAAAGCACGTGAACAACTTCAAAGCCATGACAGATTTTATCTCATTGTAGTTATGCCCGATACCCAGTGCACCATACACCATAACAGTGAAGAGCGTGTGCATAGGGCAGATATAGTACAGCATGTAATCGTTATTAAGGACAATGCAACAGAACACCACGAAAAAGTTTAGCCGCCACATCATCTGCAGAAAGAAGACAAAAATTTCAAAAATATGCAGAAAATACAGAGCATGAAAGAAAAAGCATGCTAGGCTATGAAAACCGTTCGATAGGGATAAATAAAACAAAGTGGCAGACCAAATCACCTGAGCAAACCGAGCAAGACTAAAATCCTTCTTGATGTAATAATAGGAAAAGTTACCAAAACCAGTCATCCAAACGTATGCAGCAATAAAAACACGAATAGCATTGTATATCTCTGTCGCAGCAAAATAATGATACATTAAAAACAGGACCTGGTGGAAACAATGAACACAGGTACCAAGTCAGAATTATATTTGGATAATAAGAATGTTACTATTCGTGCATACGTGAATTAAAACAATTGATATACAAAAATGGATATTTACAAAATCCACAGTACAAAACAGAACGGGCATAAAAACCCAAAATTCCAACTGGTGTAACAGCATTAAACAGATACATATGCACACATGCCATCAAATAAGTCATTGATGGAATAAAAGGACAAAGCAAAATAGTGGATGCATAAAACATTATACATTAAGAAATTCTTGCCTGCATCCATCCCTTCCACTCCTCTGTTTGATGACGATTCAGGTAAAGTATTGCTTTCCCAGAGAATGCTGACTTGTCATGATGTTTTTTAAGAGAAGTCAAAGCTGAAGCTATGATAAGAAGAATGTACAGGAAAAGGAAAAGATCCCGATTGTAGCTCTGTTAGAGAAAAACAAAATAGCAGATCAATCCAATTATGCTGCAGATATAATGGATAAGATGCACCACCGAGCTATTACCAATTGAAGAAGCCAACTATCAGAGAGGCAACATATTTTTCTAATTAAATATGACCATTGCTCAATAATAACAAAAAGATACAATAGTTAATCAAGTTTACAAATGAGGACCCCTAAAATTAAGAAGCTACGTAAAAAGGAGAAATGCATGTGGTTCTTTCACTACTCTGTGGAAGATTGCCTAGTTAGGTTTAAGCAATTTAGAGTTAGAAAACATAATGACAAGCTCATTCCAAATTTTGTATCTGCAAATGCAAAGGACATAACAACCACCAAAAATAAGCCTCCAGAACAATAAAGTCATAAACATGAATAGTTGTTAGCCAGACAAACAAAATATAAAAGCACCTTGGTAGACTCCGCAAAGAAATTTGTGCGGTCACAAATGTAGAAGTATATAAGAATTCCACCAAACTCGGACCTAAATCAAATCACAGCACAGTCTGTGAGACAGTGACAATGGCTAGATAAACTAAAAAATAAGTCTATATAGATAACTGAAATAATTACATTGCCCTCAAGGTTGCTCGATTCTCTAGCAAAAAGGACTCCTCCATTGTTAGAAACCTAAAAAATATAAGTTCAAAATCAATTAAAAGTCTTAAAAATTAGATGGAAATGGCTATATATACTGTAGAATCACGTACCTAACTAAATTTGTTTTAATGTATGAACTTGAAGGCTTAATAGATGCTGATTTTGTTAGACCTCCTTCTAGTAAGACAGCCCTATCATCTTCTTTGATTGTTTGACTTTCCATTTCAACTAGATTATTGTCTGAATGCCTGCATGGATGGAATGTCAGTAATGCAGCACAAGAATTATATATCACTTAAATTTCTACTGTATCAACTCATTTGGCTATGGATTAAAGCAATTTAGCATAACGAAAAAGTTCAATTTCATTGAATTTTCAAAGCTCAAAAAGGCAATGGACATGTTTTTAGCTCATAAGATACAAGCATCATTGATACGACTCAAGTACAAAATTTAATCAATTATTATTGATTCCATATGAACGAATATAATTATTTAGCCACAGTCCGTTTGCAAGGATTTCACTGCAGCCAATAAATTGGGAAAAGCATATGCAAAAGAAGTTAGTAGCTGTATTGGACTCTAGATGATTACAAAATCTACCCGTCACATTTTATTGACACGCAAAACATAGACATAAATTTAACACAAGAGTGGGCATAGGGACAGAACAACATTGAGGCAGCTGAATTACATTATCAAGTTGACTGTAATGTCACTCTGCAGAAATAAACAATTAAAACTAAGACAAATTCAGGTAATTGCAAATGCTGATCAGTGAACTGTCAAAAAAAACATAAGTACTTCGATTTAATATGCTAGCAGTTCTTGATAAATATCAGTTGCCAAGATGTACCAGTGCAATGTTATGTTCTGACTGAGTTATTATTCAATTGTTAGGAATGTATGATTCTTCATATTTTTAAATAAACATATACTACACAAACTACAAAACATCATCAATTAACATGCTGTTTAACTTAATGGGATAAACTTCCACAGCCACCACAGAAGACATTAATTTTCACAGACAGGAATAAAATGGGAGAGCATGTGTTGCATCTTTCTCCTAGCTTTTGGCATACACCAAAAGGAAAATTCATTAAGTATATGGAGTTGCGTATCGCTGTTAAGCCATGTCAAAATATTCCCTGAAAGACTTCTCTTTTAGCTATTTTGGAGGTATAACTTACACTTTTGGTGTTGATGATGCCTTCATGTACTCCAACCACTCAGAATACACCCATGTGATGATAATGGGTATAACTCCAAGTAGAAATGACACCTGGGACAAAAGGAAAGATTCTTAGTAAGTTAACAGCAATCATAACACAAACAGGGTCACAAAAAACATTTCAGGAGAGATACGGCAATGTCGCGACCGAATATGATCTATTGTACTCATAGTCTATAATACTCAGGGAACAGTTCGGTGCTGTTTCATTTATTGGATGAGAGGGTAACATAGCAACCACATACCTCCCTTTTATTAGGGCGATAATATGAATCCAGAATTCACCATTTTATTTTATCACTATATCAAAACTGGAAATGACTAATAGTGGTAATAGATCTAGCAAAGGAATATCAGACTTCCGTCAATCCCTTCCTCTGCTGCTAGCCTCCCAAACATTACTTGAGGGTTTCATTAAGTGTCATAACTCTGTTCTACAAATCAGGATGACCTGCTCCCATTCACAAACAACTTCTTCTAGCTAACCATCAAAATCTATAAAATTCCATTGCTATTTCTTTAAAAATAACAAGCTTTAGATCCATCCCCTCTCAATCGTACTTCAGATATCAGGTTGATCATTTTCCTTTGCATCGTTCCCCTTTGTTCACTTCCACAATCTCATTTATCTCAAGTCTCGCGACTCAGATCAACTCGAATAATAACACCACCTCTCCAAAACCTTTGCATCAAAACAATGCCATTCGAGTACTGTAACTGATTATTACTACCAATTTCCCACAATGAATCCACTGAATTCAGTAAAAGTGAGATTAACTTGCACATAACTGAAACCACCATAATTCGCAAAGCTAGTATGCTAAAGATTAAATCTACGGAAAAGATTTAATAAAAATCACAATCCAAAATAACGACAGCAGGCTGTAATGAGTGCGTGAGTGCGGCAGCATGAATGAGTGCGTGGTGGAGAAATGACAAAAGGAAAAGATTCAGAAATCCCAATGCGCACGTACCAGTCCAGGCGTCACCGGTCCAGGAACCACCTCCATTTCTACAAACCGTCAAAGCGAAACCAAAAAAAAAAAAAAAAAAAAACTCCAAAGAGGTCACCGCCAAAACAAGATTCTATAGTAAATTCAAATCAAAGCATTCTCAAACTCGGATCGCCATGGGGGAAAACTCCAAGCATTTATGAGAGAATGCGGATGAGGACAAGAAGGGAATATAGGAGAAAGGCAAGGGACTGGAAATGGAAATTCGGTAAAACCGAAAGTTTGGAGAGATCTGAAGCAAGCAAGCAAGCAAGCGACCAAGCACAGCAGTAGGTCGACGTCGTCGTTTGCTTCAAGACTTGGAAAGAAAATTATGTCGGAGGGGATGTCAATTGTCAGTGTCGTTTAAATTTTTGGTTTTGGGTGACGGTGGTTAGGAGCTTTGTGGGCCTCGGAAATTTTAGAGAAAATCTTTAAGTTGAGCCTCACAGTAAGCATTCCCCGATATACTTATTATTAACTGTAGTTCCTATGATGTTGGGGTAAAGTTAAATAGAGGAATAAAATGTTACTCTCCGCGCTTAACAGCACATTCGGTTAGATAGGGAAGAGAACGATCGGGGTTACTCTTTATTTAAGTTTAGTTATTAACATTTCAATCATTTCATGTATTGAGCGTATAGATTTGCAAAATTCTACCCGTATGATTCACGTGTTAATTCATAATAAATATCTACAATATTCGTGACAGGATATTGAGCGTATTAATTTGTTATGTGTAAGTTTCATATTGAATTTAATAGGCAACTAACTAAGCTAATACAAATTTTGGCCACGAGTCTTTTCAAATCGGACTCATCATAAGGCCTCAAACTTAAGGAAAAGTTTCTTGGGTCAAGTCTAACATATTACGTCCTTGGTCTTTGTATTTGCTCAAATAAGGTAAGTAATGGCGTTATTGATAAAACATGATACAACACAACCCATAGGTGTAATGATATGCAAGTGATAAATTTTCTTTCGTTGCTACGAGTGAGGTAAGTGTTAAAAAGATTGAGGGTAAGGCTTCAAAAAAATGAATCAACTATTAAACTTTCACCCAATACTTTGCTCGACGAAGAGTTGCACTAATTAATTCAACTAAGAGTTTAAAAATATTTGTTGATGTAGTTTAACCTTATGATATGATGTAATTCTTATGCAGAAAATCAAAGTTTTTCTTATTTTAACTAGACACAAACAAAATAGATAGAATACAAGTCGATACACTTAAGGAGCTTCCAAAAGTGTAAGTAAAGCGTTGCAAAACTCTTTAATCCATTGCGACAAGAAAGGATTTTCGAGTGGGCAGAAACCATAGTGATGCGATTTTTATTGTCGCGATAACCACACAGAATTAAAATGTATAAACTACTCAAAAGCTACAAAATAATGCAGTAATTAAGTGTCGATCCCACAGGGAATAGGGGAATTTTATTGTTGATTTAATTAATAAAGCAGTAGTAAAATACAATAAATAAAACAGCAGGTCAGTATGAATTCAGTGAACAAAGCAGGAACAAAAACACAAGAAGATGGTAAAAAATGTGGATCAAAAGAGGAAAAATCACATCCTCAATGTCTAGAGGCTTCGATTGTGAAGCTATATGCCATCTATCAATTACGCGCTAAGTCTTATGGATTAGTGGTGTGCGGTAAAATGACATACAAAAATAATATTTATAAACCTAAGTATCCATATTAAGGGATCCAAAACCTCACAGTATAGTACTTTAAATGTCGATCCACAGGGAGCAATTCGGTATTGTGTCTATTTGTTCTTTCTTATCTTTTTTGGGAATTAAACAACAGATTGATTGGTTGGTTAAGGTTAAAGAAAGCATACAAACTACATAAGATAAAATCAGTTGGAATGAGGAGGGATTCCGACCACCTTCAGGCGCAACAAAGTGACCGAACAAACATAGCAAATTCCAATCTTCAGCAAGGCCTTTGACCCATGCATAAACATAGAGGAAACACGTAAATGAAGCATATGAATACGATAGTGAAAAGACTCTTGCATAGACAGAAAATTAGAAGCTACTATATACATTTGAATCCAAAGGAAGTCAGATAAAAATACACATAGAGGAGCTAAACATTGCTTTGATACACTAATGAACCTAGCACATTATAAATAATGAGGGGTACCTAGATGCAAGCACGAAAGATACAACCTTCAGGGCCAAGAACACGTTGTGCATCAACTATAACTCGTTCTCGCTCTGTCCAAATCCGCATATGAATCCCACCTTGTGCTACGCCATTCCGGGCATAAATCCCTATGAGAAGCTTAGAACAACATGGATTTAAGCTCCGATTGCACCTTATGTTCAGTTTGAATACTAAAGTTTTTCTTGTATTAAACTATTTTCCAGTTTGTATATATCGATTAAATGTTTTAGTTAAATTGTTTATTGTCTATTTATATTATGTAAAGATGATGAGGTGTCTGGTGTGACACAGTAGATCCCATCGTTGGTTAGAAGACATAATATATAAATGAGGTTCGTAACCGAGACAGTTTTTGAACACACTGTCAGTTTAGGTTATTATGTGATTCAGAAATTGGTTTGTCTAAACTAATTGAATCTAGGTATGCTCGGGGCATATTGAACTTGACCAATTAGGATGAATTGTCTTATACTGATTTAGTAGACTATTCAATCCTATATTCTATCTCTTAATCCCTATACTTGAGTAGGCATGCGGATTTGACTTAGTGTACTTTAATCTGCCAAAGAGTGAGGTCACTTGAGACTAATAGTATCGGTAGGTTGGGTAAGCGTGTTTAGTTGCTTGGTGTGTTGTTGCTTGTCGAAAAGAAACCATGTACTGGTGCGTCCAGGTTGATGGTGCTCCCGAGATGAGCTCATTATGTTTATTATACTAAACCCGGCTGGTGGATTTATGTCCGGTATAGTAAAAAGGTCGAGTGATACTAGTTTCGGATTATAAGAAGTTAATTAATTAATTAATTTATCAGTAAATTAATAAATTAACTAGCACTATATCTTTGATGTGGGGAGATTAAAGAATAATTAATTTAGTTGTTCCGGAAGCAATTATGGTGTAGGATGGTAGTGCCATAATTAATTCGTTAGTGGTACGATTAATTATGTAGTGGGTTGATTGATAAAGTATAATTAATTATTTAATTAATTATTCCTAAGGGTTAATTAAGTAATTAACAAAGTGAAATTATTTAATTAATTAATTAAGTCTTAAAGTTCAATTAGAATTAGGAAATCCTAGATATTAGGAATTCTATTTGGATTTGGAAATCCTATTAGATTTGGATCCCAATTGGATTTGGAAACTAATTAATAATCTTAAACCCATTAGGAAAGCCTATCCTAAACCAACTTGTGGTCTCTTTTGTAACTCTATAAATAGACAAGAGATTAGCAATTCACAATACACAATTCATTAAGTTTCATAATTCAAGAAACTAGAGAGAGAAATTCTAGAGAGAGAAACCAAAAGAATTCTCCCTCAAAGTCGGATTTCTTCCCAGCAGCTCAGGCTGTCGGTTTTCAAGCTAGGCGGCGGTCGGACTTCCCTGAGGTCGGCTGTGTTAGAGTTGAATAGATAAACTATGCTTGTATTATACATTTTCCCAGTTAATATATCGATTTAATGTTTTGGTTAAATTAGTTGTGCATTATTTGTCCATTTATATTATGTAGTTAGATGATGAGATGTTTTGTGTGACACAGTAGATCTCATCATTGGTTAAAAGACATAATATATAAATGAGGTTCATAACCGAGACAGTTTTTGGACAAGCTGTCGGTTTAGGTTATTATGTAATTCAGATAATCGGTTTGTCTAACCTAATTGAATCATATAAATATGCCCGGGGCGTATTGAACTTGACCATTTAAAATGATATGTCTTGTACTGATTTAATAGACAAATCGTTCTTAGTATTCTATCTCTTAATCCCTAGACTTGAGCGGGCATAAGGATTAAACATAGTGTACTTTGATCTGCCAATAAGTGAGGTCAATTGTGACCAATAGTCTCGATGGGTTGGGTGTGCGTGTTTAATTACTTGGTGTGCTGCTTCTTGTCGAAAGGAAATCATGTACCAGTGCGTCCGGGGTGATGGTGCTCCCGAGATAAGCTCGTTATGTTTATTATACTAAACTCGGCTGGTGGACTTATGTCTGGTATAGTAAAAAGGTCGAGTGGTACTAGTCTCGGAATTAAAGAAGTTAATTAATTAATTTATCAGTAAATTAATAAATTAACGAGCACTAAATCTTTGATGTGGGGAGAATAAGAATAAATTAATTTAGTTGTTCCAGAAGCAATTCTGGTGTAGGATGGTAGTGCCAAAATTAATCCATTAGTGGTACGATTAATTTTGTAATGGGTTAATTGAATAAGTAGAATTAATTAATTAATTAATTATTCCTAAGTGTTAATTAAGTAATTAACAAAGAAAAATTATTTAATTAATTAATTAAGTCTTAAATTTCAATTAGAATTAGGAAATCTAATTGAATTTGGTTTATCCTATTAGATTAGTTACCTAATTGGATTTAGAAACTAATAAATTACCTAAACCCATTAGGAAGACCAATCCTAAATCAACTTAGGGTCTTTTTTGTAACTCTATATATAGACAAGGGATTAGCAATTACATTATACACAATTCATTAGTTTTCAAGACAAGAAAACTAGAGAGAGAAAGTCTAGAGAGAAAAAATAAATTTCGCCCTCAAAGTCGACTTCCTAGTCTTCTAGCGGCGGCAGCAAGACTTCCAGTCGGTGGCGTCGGACTTACCTTGTGGCTGGCGGCACGTGGAATAGCCGTTTTTTGAAGAAGACTCTCTCGGGCAGCGCGTGAAGTGCACGCGCGGCAAGCGGAAGTTATGAGGAATTTTCCGGCGACCCAGTTGTGTTGATTGCTGATCAATTGGTTGCTAGATCATTGCCCACATAACGTGCGATCATAGTCTTGAGTCATACAAGCGATCACCTGAGTTAACATGCTTCAAGAGGTACTTTTCTATATTTTCGCTTTTAATTAGAAAATTATTGTTGCGTGATAAATCGAATGAGTACAAACCAAGATCCTGCACAATGTTATTTCAAGCAAGGATTGAAATAGCGATTGTGCTATAGTCTAGGCCTGTTCAAAAGTTCCAATCCTGGAATGCGTAGCGCGAAAGTGAGTTTTTGACCGGCTCGGGCAGATAATCTTTCAGGCGGTGCGTGGAGACTGGTTCCGGCGGCGCGTGGGCATTACTCTCGGCAGCGGTGCATGCGGTACACGCACTAGGCGGTGGCGGTGCTGGTTTATTTCCTGTGAGATTGTGATGGTGATTGCTTATCAATTGCTCGTTAATTCGTTGCCCACACAACGTACGATCAAGTCTTAAGTCATACAAGAGAATCACCTAAGTATACGATTCAAGAGGTAATTTTTAAACTTCCACTTTTATTAAGAATTTATTGTTACTTGACAAATTGAATAAGTAGAAGCTAAGATCTTGCGTAATGGTATTTCAAACAAGGGTTGAAATAGTAATTGCACTAGAGCTTAGGCCTGGTCAAGAATTTTGGTTTAGGAATACATAAGACGAAAGTAAGTTTTTGACCAGGCCCGGACAGATTATCTTTCATCTTAGCTATGGAAAGTAAAACCCTAACTGACGGACGGGAGACCAGCTCTCCCTCCTTCTCCTAGAAGCCAACCGAGGTCAGGCAGAATCAAAGTGAAGCCAAAGCTTACCCGTAGAAATTGTCCATTAAGCTTATATACATGCCACAAATTAGGGTAACAAAATGGTAATAACTAAAGGATCCTGAGGGCACTTCGAAAATTCCGCACAGGCTTAAGTGTCCATCTTTTGCTCATTGCCTTTCTGGTTCTAATTCCCTCATTTTCAGCACGATCTTAGTGTAAAAAAGTACCAATTATACTAACAGTGTCTCTGAACCTGCAGAATTCACAATTACACCATAAACCTATGAAAAACTCACCTAGAATAGATAATTCTAGTGTAAATGCAGGAGTAACATATGGATTCTACTATATAAATAGAGGTATAGTTAGTACACATCACTCCCCTACACTTAAGATCTTGTTTATCCTCAAGTAAAGTCACCTTAAGCTATTAATAAATTCACAGTGGTTAATCACAAAACCTGCTCCAGTGGTTTTGGCATCTCAAGTGCTCATGTTAAAAACAAATGATATCAAAGCAGACAACATATAGATTATTATCACGAAATGAGAAATATGTTGAATTTGAAAAACCAATCCCTAAAACATTTTCATAGCCAATCACATCACCATGGATTTCACTCTAACACTTAACTGTATGGGTGATTTTCAGGTGGCTCTCAATACTTATGCATAGGAGTATCAACCATAGGCTTGACAACAGGTCACACTCCCTCACACTTATTGTGAACACACTGCATCAATCCTAAGGGATTTTAGGGTTGTGATGGGGCTTTAGGTTGGGACAAAAGTGTCAAAGGCTGGAAATAGAGGCTTACAATCCCAATGAACCTAACATTAGCAGAATCTATTGTTCTAGGCTTTATTGAGGACTGTTATTGCACACATACAAAGGTATAGGGCTTAGAGGTCCCTCGCTTCTTCATTATACAACTACTTTTTTTATTTATTTTTTTATGGAGGTGTAGGGCTTTGAAGTCCCTCATTTCTCCATTTTGTTTTTCAACAACTACTACTGCACATTACAAAAACATGTAACACTCAATCTAATTCTGTACTTTAGCCTTTATACTATTCAACTAACCCTAAATTCCTTAGGGTAGGTGTTACAAATGAAAAGACTGAATAGAATGCTATAGTGCTTGATGTTTTTGGTGTAATTCAAGAAAATGTTGGAGCTCTAGGGGCTGATCCTAAGGGTTTATGTTTCAAGGAAGTGGAAAGCAAAAAAGGTTAACACAAAATGGTTTCTAAGTGCCTTAATCATGTTGACGCATCATATCACTCAATGTGGGGAAACATGCATACCATTGTCAAGTTCTAGATCCTCTCCCATGCACAAGGCAATCACATAATCAAAGAATACAAGCAAGAAAACATTATGGTCATTATATGTTCACTAGTACAAAATTGGCTTATTAACATATGTGAAAATATCTTAATATATAACAATTTGTCACATTTTAGGCTATTGTGACACGAAATTTTAGTGTCTTATATGGTGTCGTGACAATATGTCTAATAGCTATCAAAACACTATAAAATGTCAAGATACGTGTTTAAGAGTGTTACATTAGACCATGATTTAAATTTATTATAACATATGTAAATATTTGAATAAAGTGTGTATTGTGGCATTTTGCATTATTTGTGTACCATAATTTAAATTTATTATAACATATGTAAATGTTGTAATTAGTTGTGAAACGAAGCAAAATGTGGGTTGATCAGACCCACCGTTTTTGCATACAAGCGGTCCAATATTCATGTCAGCAAGCGTGGGCGTACGCTCGCACAAAAGTTCAAGCTATTTTGGTGAGCGCGCACGTGAGCAGGACGTGTGACGTATAATGTAGAGTAGGATTTTCAATAACCACTAAAAGTTTATTTATTTAAATAGTGGTATACACTCCTATCTTTTTTCAATGTGGGACTAAAGTTCTCTTATTATTATCACATTATCTAGTGCATTAATATAAATAAAAAAAATTATATATTTTTTATAATATTTATAATTACACTTAGAGTCTGTTTGATAAAAGAATTCAGCACTTAGGGTCCGTTTGATAAAACTTAATTTGAGGTTTGAAGACTGAAGACTGAAGTCTGAATTCTGAATTGAATAAGTGATTGAATCAAATGAATACTTAAACCTCAATGACTGAGCGTGTTAAGTGTTCAATCTTAAGTGATAAGGGAGTCACTTAATTAAAATCGATAAATTTAAACTAAACCATTCAGACGACTTATTTAATTCATACATGACAATATGACTTATCAAACGCACATATTTATATTAAGTACTTGATTAAGAGTGTTTGATAACTCAACTTATTTCTGACTTAATGAATTAAGAGTTTTTTTAATTAAACACTTAATAATTAAGTGCTTTTGATAATTACAAATCAAACTTTTAATAGATTAAGTGGGTCTGAAAAACAAGTACAAATGTTAGCCTAAAAATAAGTGATGTGTTTTTGGTAGTTTTTAGTAGTTTTTGAGTCTTTTTAGAGCGGTAGTTTATCTATTGTACATGTGTTTTTAGCTTGATTT
Source organism: Knoxia roxburghii (assembly GCA_030378225.1). Lineage (NCBI taxonomy): Eukaryota > Viridiplantae > Streptophyta > Magnoliopsida > Gentianales > Rubiaceae > Knoxia > Knoxia roxburghii. Next base: position 31,694,829 of record CM059420.1, on the reverse strand, counting down.
TAATAGTTTTTCTTTTGTTTTTAGGTACTTAGATACTTGGAGCAATGGCACAACAAATTCGGGCTAACCCAAGGTTTTATGAACCTAGGAGAAATGAAGTAATGGGATTTATGAAAAAGCAATTGCAAGATGTGATCTATAGAGCTAGTATAAATGCGATGTCTATTAGAGGTGTAGAGGCACAACTAGAAGAGATAAAAGCAAGGATGGAAGATATGTTTAGGGAATATGACAGCTGAAATCAAAGGGAAGTGAAAAATGAAAGATTAGATGTTACTAAATTCCCTTTGAACATTCAAAGCATCCCAACAATGATTATATGGATGTAGATTCTTTAGAGAAAGATGACCACTCTTTAGGTATGAAAAGTGAAGTTGATGATGTAGTGAGTGGTACAATCAAGGTTGGAGTATGTGATTGGTATTGGAATGAACCGGAATAGGTTGGACCGGTCATTGAGGAAATTAGTGAAATTAGTGATGAAAACGAGCTTAATGAGGACGAGAATATTCTCTTATGCCTTTGTGGTTTGAGGAAATAGAGCTTGAGGTGAATAAGGTGCAAGACACTCTTGATATTCTCATGATTAATATGTTGGAGATTAAGGATGCTTTATGGAAAGATCCAAAGAGAGAAAAATTGTATAAGGACAAAGTGAGATTACTCATGAGGAGATAGTGAGAAATAGAAAAAATAAGAGAAAGCTCCAAAGGAAGTTGAAGAAGAAGCTAGCCAAGGAGAATTGTAAGAGAATGGTTGAGAATTTCTCTAAACTTATGGAAGTCCTTGGAAAGATTAATGAAGTCATTGGAAGTGCTAATTATGTGCAAGGCTCCATGAGTCTTGTGCCAACTTGATCCTTTACCACGAAACAAGTCTAGCCGGAGACTCTAAAGTCCAAAGCGCTTCTTGAGAGTCAACCCAAGTGTTTTTATTGCTTTTTAGTTCATTTTCTAGATTTTAGGTTTTTGAATTTTTCAAATACAAATTTGTCATATGTTCTTATGAGATTTGTGAGAATATTGTGGAGCATGTGTATATATTATTGGTATAGGTTTTAGCAAGATTGGATAGAGCACAATGTGAAGAATTCAAAACTTGAGAATTTTGGCAAAAAATTTCAGGATGAGCGTGTGTCGCACGAACATTGAGCGTCACACAGACACCGCGCCATACTGCCGCCATTATCCAAGGTGCTATCAGAGTCAACACCATCCCAGCGCCCAGTTGCAGCCTAGGCGACAAGGCGGCGTCAAGAAAGTTCCGCGCCTTCACCTGATAAAAATGAATATATAAGGTAAAAACGGGCAGTGCAAAGGTCATAGCCTCCTCACTACCCAGAAGCACGATAAATTTCCCAAGGTCGCACTAAACCCGAACTCAATCCAATCCATGAAATAGGTTTTTCGATTTTAATTCTTTAATCAATAGTTCATTACCTACTAACAAGTGATTTGAACCAATTGGATTGCTTCAAAATGCCTTGTTCTCATACAAATCAAAGGTAAAAATTTAGGGTTTATTGTTCTTAATTTTTAAATTTGGGATTTTCATATTTTGTGATTTAAACTTGATTTTGTTATGACAAGTATGATCGTTTTTGCTTAATGAAGTATGGGTAACATGATTCTAAGCTTGATTTATCCACTATGTTCATACATTTGTGATTTTAAAATTCTTATTCTAAGAACATGTGGGTTTGAACTTTTTCGAAATGGAATTGTGTTAATTCATGTTTAGAATGATTTTATACTTATGGTAGAAGGTTTTTCATGTTGTGGGCGATCAAATAGCTGATTATCATGGATTTTGAATTGTTTTGTTGGTTGAATTTATACTGGGCGACACCATGGCGCTAGCGCCTGTATGACGCCCAGGTGAATTCTGCAACTAACCAAAAATTTTTTAAATTCACTTCTTTAACTTTTTCACATGCAGATCAAGGCACAAGGGGAAAGTGATGATGAGGTATCGGTTTCTGTCACGGATAGTGAGGACTCTCAATAGGCCGGGAGAACACCTCAAGAAATAGGAGAAAAAATAACTCACTAACCCCTCAAGAAAAAGGCCAAAATAGACAAAAAGCCTAAGGACATAGGTGTTAGGTTTGAATACTAAAGCTTTGCTTGTATTAAACTATTTCCCAGTTTGTATATATCGATTAAATGTTTTTGTTAAATTGTTTATTATCCATTTATATTATGTAGTTAGATGATGAGATGTCTGGTGTGACACAGTAGATCTCATCATTGGTTAAAAGACATAATATATAAATGAGGTTTGTAACCGAAACAGTTTTAGACACACTATCAGTTTAGGTTATTATGTGATTTGAAAATTTTGTTTGTCTAAACTAGTTGAATTATATAGATATGCCCGGGACATATTGAACTTGATCATTTATGACGAATTGTCTTATACTGATTTAATAGACTATTCATTCCTAGTATTTTATCTTTTAATCCCTAGACTTGAGAAGACATGAGGATTAGACATAGTGTACTTTTAATCTGTCAAAGAGTGAGGTCATTTGAGACAAATAGTCTCGGTAGGTTGGGTGCGGTGTTTAGTTGTTTGGTATGCTGTTGCTTGTCAAAAGGAAACCATGTACCAGTGTGTCTGGGGTGATGGTGCTCCCGAGATGAGCTCGTTATGTTTATTATACTAAACCCGGCTGGTGGACTTATGTCCAGTATAGTAAAAAGGTCGAGTGGTACTAGTCTCGGATTATAAGAAGTTAATTAATTAATTTATCAGTAAATTAATAAATTAACGAGCACTATATCTTTGATGTGGGGAGATTAAAGAATAATTAATTTAGTTGTTCCGGAAGCAATTCTGGTGTAGGATGGTAGTGCCATAATTAATCCATTAGTGGTATGATTAAAGTACGATTAATTATGTAGTGGGTTAATTGATAAAGTAGAACTAATTATTTAAGTAATTATTCCTAAGAGTTAATTAAGTAATTAACAAAGTGAAATTATTTAATTAATTATTTAAGTCTTAAAGTTCAATTGGAATTAGGAAATCCTAGAGATTAGGAAATCTATTTGGATTTGGAATTCCTATTAGATTTGGAACCTAATTGGATTTGGAAACTAATTGATAATCCTAAACCCATTAGGAATGTCAATCCTAAACCAACTTGGGGTCTCTCTTATAACTCTATAAATAGACAAGAGATTAGCAATTCACAATAAACAATTCATAGTTTTCAATTTAAGAAACCTAGAGAGAGAAATCTTGAGAGAGAAAAAGTAGAGAATTAAATCTCAATTTTCTTTCTTGGTTTGTGCGTGCGATCGGCAATGGCTACTGAACTTTTCGGCGGCTACTTACAAATTTGACCAGCGTCGGATTTCTTTCCAGTGCGGCACGTGGAGCTAGTACCGGAGTTCGGGGGTTTCTTTTCCGGCAACCAGTTTTTTGAGTTTTGTGGTGATTGCTGATCAAATTGCTCATTTGTTCATTGCCCACACAACGTACGAACAAAGTCTTGAGTCATACAAGAGAATCAACTAAGTACACGCTTTAAGAGGTAATTCTTAAACTTTTGATTTAATTAGAAATTTATTATTGCGTGGCAAATCGAACAAGTAAAAGCTAAGATCCTGCGCAATGTTATTTCAAGCAAGGGTTGGAATAGCGATTGTGCTAGAGTCTAGGCCTGATCAAAGATTCCGATTCAAGAATGCGTAGCACGAAAGTGAATTTTTGACTGGGCCCGGGCAGAGCAGGATCTTGGTATGTACTTATTCGATTTATCACTCAACAATATTTTATAATTAAAACGGAAACATAGAAAGTACATCTTGAAGCGTGTTACTCAGGTGATCGCTTGTATGACTCAAGGCTTTGATCGAACGTTGTGTGGGCAACGATCTAGTGAACCAATTTATCAGCAATCAACACAAAAGACTCACCGAAAAAATTCTGCAGCTCGTCGCCGCCGCCGAACCTTGCTTCCCGCCGCCGCTGGAAAAAATGTTGACGGCTATAGCCTCTAGGAAGTACAGCTGCCCAAAAATTATTCAAGAGGGAGAAAAAACATTTTCTCTTTCTAAACTTTCTCTCTCTAATTTTCTTGTCTTGAAAACTTAAGAATTGTGTATTATGTAATTGCTAATCCTTGTGTATATATAGAGCTACAAGAAAGACCCCAAGTTGGTTTAGGAATGGTCTTCCTAATGGGTTTAGATAATTAATTAGTTTCTAAATCCAATTAGGTAACTAATCTAATAGGATAATCCAAATCCAATTAGATTTCCTAATCTCTAGGATTTCCTAATTCTAATTGAAACTTAAGAATTAATTAATTAATTAAATAATTACACTTTGTTAATTACTTAATTAACCCTTAGGAATAATTAATTAATTCTATTTATTCAATTAACCCACTACAAAATTAATCGTACCACTAACGGATTAATTTTGGCACTACCATCCTACACCAGAATTGCTTCCTGAACAACTAAATTAATTTATTCTTAATCTCCCCACATCAAAGATTTAGTGTACGTTAATTTATTAATTTATTGATAAATTAATTAATTAACTTCTTTAATTCTGAGACTAGTACCACTCTACCTTTTTACTATACCGGACATAAGTCCACCAGCTTGGTTTAGTATAATAAACATAAGGAGCTCATTTCGGGAGCACCATCACCCCGGACGCACCGATACATAGTTTTCTTTCGACAAGCAGTAGCACACTAAACAACTAAACACGCGCACCCAACCCACCGAGACTATTGGCCACAATTGACCTCACCCATTAGCATATCAAAGTACACTATGTCTAATCCTCATGCTTGCTCAAGTCTTGGGATTAAGAGATAAAATACTAAAGAACGAATTGTGTATTAAATCAGTACAAGACATATCATTATAAATGGTCAAGTTTAATATGCTCCGGGTATATCTATATGATTCAATTAGTTTAGAAAAACTAATTATTCGAATCACTTAATAACCTAAACCGACAGCGTGTCCAAAACTGTCTCGGTTACGAACCTCATTTATATATTATGTCTTTAACCAATGATGATATCTACTGTGTCACACTAGACACCCCATCATCTAACTACATAATATAAATGGACTAAACATGCACAACATATAAACCAAAACATTAAATCGATATATTAACTGAGAGAAAGTACAATACAAGCATAGTTTATGTATTCAAACCTAACAATCTCCCACTAATACTTAAGCTGTACTTTAAGTATATAACTACATTCAATATTTTACAATCTACAATACATCTAGAAAAACTATCATGGCTCTCCTAAGTATCTGATCCCCATGCCCTTCACGTGAGTCTCAAAGACTTTTGAAGCCAATGTCTACATGAAAGGATCTGCAAGGTTATCCTCTGAAGCTATCTTTGCTACCACCACAATGTCTTCCCTCTTGACGATATCTCATATCAGGTGGTACTTGCACTGTATGTGTTTACTCGCCTTGTGGGTTTCTGGTTCCTTCAAGTTTGCTACTGCACTGTTGTATCACAGTACACTGTGATTGACTTCTGCAAACTAGGAATCACATCTATGTCCACTAGGAAGTTCGTAAGCCACATAGATTCTTTTTCAGCCTCCATGGTAGATTTCGCCACACATTTCTGCTTGACACTGTGCCAAACTATGGCTCCACCTCCCAAAGTAAACACATACCCTGAGGTGACTTGCTCTTGTCCATGTCGCCTTGGAAATCTGAATCTGTGTAACCTTGGGGTACCAGCTCAGACGCCTGATAGATCAACACTTGGTCTCTCGTTCTGTGCAAATACTTGGGAATGCATTTTACTGCCTCCCAATGAGTTTTCCCGGGGTTACTCTGATATCTGCTTACAATGCCAACGACATAACAGATATCAGGTCTCGTACACAACATGGCATACATGAGACTTCCTACTGCTGAAAAATAAAGAACTGTCTTCATGGCCTCTATCTCATCAACAGTCTTGGGAGACTTTTATTTAGATAGATGCACCCCGTGTCTGAAAGGTAGAAAACCTTTCTTGAAGTTTTGCATGTTAAAAAGGGCCAGAATCGTATCTATGTATAAAGCTTAAGAGAACGTTGAAAGATTGTTGAAAGATTATCTACCTGGGCCCGGCAAAAAATTCACTTTCGTGCTACGCATTTTAGAATCGGAATCTTTGACCAGGCCTAGCCTCTAGCACAATTACTATTCCGACCCTTGCTCGAAATAACATTGTGCAGGATCTTGGTATGTACTTATTAGATTTATCACGCAACAATAATTTCTAATTAAAGCGAAAACATAGAAAGTACCTCTTGAAGCGTGTTACTGAGGTGATCGCTTGTTTGACTCAAGACTTTTGATCGCTCGTTGTGTGGGCAATGATCTAGCGAGCAATTGATTAGCAATCTACACAAAAGGACTCGCCAGAATAATTCTACAGCTTGACGCCTGAATTGAACCGCCGCTGCCACCGAAATTTTCTTCCTGTAGCCCAAAAATTATTCAAGAGAGAGAAAAATGTTTTCTCTCTCTAGTTTTCTTGTCTTGAAAACTTAAGAATTGTGTACAATAGAATTGCTAATCCCTTGTCTATATATAGAGCTACAAGAGAGACCCCAAGTTGGTTTAGGATTCGTCTTCCTAATGGGTTTAGGTAATTAATTAGTTTTCAAATCCAATTAGGTAACTAATCTAATAGGATAGTCCAAATCCAATTAGATTTCCTAATCTCTAGGATTTCCTAATTCTAATTGAAACTTAAGACTTAATTAATTAATTAATTTCACTTTGTTAATTACTTAATTAACCCTTAGGAATAATTAATTAATTCTACTTATTCAATTAACCCATTACAACATTAATCGTACCACTAACGGATTAATTTTGACACTACCATCCTACACCATAATTGCTTCCTGAACAACTAAATTAATTTATTCTTAATCTCCCCACATCAAAGATATAGTGCTTGTTAAGTTATTAATTTACTGATAAATTAATTAATTAACTTCTTTAATTCTGAGACTAGTACCACTCGACCTTTTTATTATACCGGGCATAAGTCCACCGGCCGGGTTTAGTATAATAAACATTACAACCTCATCTCGGAAGCACCATCACCCCGAACGCACCGGTACATGGTTTCCTTTCGATAAGCAACAGCGCACCAAGTAACTAAACACGCGCACCCAACCCACCGAGACTATTGGCTACAATTGACCTCACCCATTGGCAGATCAAAGTACACTATGTCTAATCCTCATACCCGCTCAAGTCTAGGGATTAAGAGATAGAATACTAAGAACAATTTGTCTATTAAATTAGTATAAGACAAATCATTCAAAATGGTCAAGTTCAATACGCCCCGAGCATATCTATATGATTCAATTAGTTTAGATAAACCAATTATCTGAATCACATAATAACCTAAACCGACAGCTTGTCTAAAACTATCTCGGTTATGAACCTCATTTATATATTATGTCTTTTAACCAATGATGACATCTACTGTGTCACACCAGACACCTCATCATCTTACTACATAATATAAATGAACAAATATGCACAACGTATAAACCAAAACATTAAATCGATATATTAACCTGGAAAAAGTTTATTACAAGCACAGCTTTAGTATTCATATCTAACAATCTCCCACTAATACTTAAGCAGTGCTTTAAGGACATAACTACATTCAATCTTTACACTCTACAATATATCTAGAAAAACTATCATGGCTCTCATAAGTATCTGATTCCCATGCCCTCCACGTGAGCCTCCAAGACTTTTGAAGTCAATTTCTTCGTGAACGGATCTGCAAGGTTTTCTTCTGATCATATCTTAGTAACGACCACGTCTTTCCTCTTGACGATATCTCGTATCAGGTCGTACTTGCACTGTATGTGTTTACTCGCCTTCTGGGCTCGTGGTTCCTTCGAGTTTGCTACTGCACCATTGTTATCACAGTACACTGTGATTGACTTCTGCAAATCAGGAATCACATCTAAGTCCACTAGGAAGTTCTTGAGCCACACTGCTTCCTTCGCTGCCTCTGATGATGTAACATATTCAGCCTCCATGGTAGAGACCGCCACGCATTTCTGTTTGGCACTCCGCCAAACTATGGCTCCACCTCCCAAAGTAAACATATACCCTGAGGTAGACTTGCTATTGTCCCTGTCGCCTTGAAAATCTGAATCTGTGTAATCTCGGGGTACTAGCTCAGGCGCCTGATAGACCAACACTTGGTCTCTCGTTCTGCGCAAATACTTAAGAATGCATTTTACTACCTCCCAATGAGTTTTCCCGGGGTTACTCTGATATCTGCTTACAATGCCAAGGACATAATAGATACGTACACAACGTGGCATACATGAGATTTCCTATTACCGATGCATAAGGAACTGTCTTCATGGCCTCTATATCCTCAATAGTCTTGTAAAACTGTTCTTTAGATAGATGCACTCCATGTCTGAAAGGTAGAAAACCTTTCTTGAAGTTCTGCATGTTAAAACGGGCCAGAATCGTATCTATGTATGAAGCTTGGGAGAGTGTTAATGAACCTTTCCTACGATCTCAAATTATCTTAATCCCAAGGATATCTCCCACTTCTCCTAAGTCATTCAAATCAAACTGCTTGGACAGCCATGCCTTTACATCTGATAACACTTTTTTGTTGTTGCCAATCAATAGAATGTCATCTACGTAAAGCACAAGAAACACCATCGCATTTCTATCACATCTGCGATATACACATTGTTCATCCGGACACTGAGTAAATCCGTAGGACTGGATTACCTCATCAAATCGGATGTTCCAAGATCTGGATTCCAGCTTAAGTCTGTAAATAGACCTCTTAAGCCTGCAAACCTTATACTATTGGCCTTTCTCAATGAATCCCTCTAGTTGCTGCATGGAGATGGTTTTCTCAAGACTTCCGTTTAGTAAAGTTGTCTTGACATCCATTTGCCATATCTCATAATCTAAATAAGCAGCTATGGCCAAGAGAATCCGGGTTAACTTAAGCATGGCTACCGGGGAGAAGGTTTCCTCATAATCGATTCCCTCTTTCTGAGTATACCCCTTCACCACCAGCCTAGCTTTAAAGGTTTCAAACTTTCTGTCAGGTCATCTCTTGTGTTTGTAGACCCACTTACATCCAATGGGTTTGAACTCATCTGGCAGGTCCACAAGCTCCCAGACTTGATTGTGGTCCATCGACCCCATCTCGGATATCATTGACTTTTTCCAAGATTCTGCATCTTTATCTCGAAGAGCCTCATTGTAGTTCACTGGGTCAGGCTCAGGCGCGCCTGGGACTAGGTCTGAGGCCTCTCCCATGCCAATGAACCTATCAGGATATCTTACAACCCTCCCACTACGATGAGGCACTGCCTGTGTAGGCGCATCATCTGTGATATCTTGTACAGTGTGTGGTGTATCTACTTGTGCCGGTGCATCAGGCTTATCAGTTTGTCTCCTAAGCTCTTCTAGTATTATCTTGCTCTTGGGCTTGTGATCGAGGATATAGTCTTTGTCTAAAAATCTGGCGTTAGTGCTAACTATCACCTTCTGATCTTTAGGAACATAGAACAGACCACCTTTCGTTCCTCTAGAATATCCTACAAATAGCATTACTTCATTTCTTGCATCTAACTTAGCCGCATCTGCCTTAAGCACATGTGCTGGGCAACCCCAAATTCTGATATGTCTTAGACTGGGCTTATGCCTATTCCACAACTCTACTGCGTTAAAGGCACGATTTTAGATGGTACAAGATTAAGGACGTACATTGCTGTTTCTAAAGTATACCCCCAGAACGAACTCGGCAAATCACTATAGCTCATTGTCCTAACCATTTCCATGAGAGTTTGGTTCCTTCTTTCTGCTACACCGTTCTGCTGTGGTGTGCCAGGTGCAGACAACTGAGACTGAATTCCGACCTCACTGAGGTATTCTCAAAATTCATGGGACAAGTACTCACCACAATAATCTGATCGCAGTGTCTTGATACTTTTATCGTGATGTTTCTCCACATCTGCCCGATCCACTTTGAATTTACTAAAGTATTAGGACTTGTGGCGCATTAGGTAAATGTACCCACACTTTGAGTAATCATCCGTGAATGTCACGAAATACTCAAACCCACCTCATGCTTGGACCGACATAGGTCCACACAAATCAGAGTGAATCAACTCGAATACTTCTTTGGATCTATAACCTTTTGCCTTAAAAGGTCTCTTGGTTATCTTACCTTCCAAGCATGATTCGCAGGTTGAATAACTGGCAATCTCTAATGAACTTAAAGGTCCATCATTGACCAACCTTTGAATCCTCCTAAGGTTTATATGACCTAGCCTGAGATGCCAAATATAGGTTTGATTCATTTTTGAAGGTTTTTTCCTCTTATTAGTGTTAGATGATGATCTCTATGTTTTACACAATAGGGGGGTTGATTTAATTATAAACAAATTATTGGCTAATGAACCAGAACAAATAAGTTTCCCATATTTTTAATAATAATAATAGAATCATTACAAAAAATAAACTTATAAGCATTCTTTAAGAGTTTAGAAACTTAAACAAGGTTCTTTCAAAAACTCGTACATAAAGACAATTAACTAAATCTAACTTAGAATTTTCGAAATTAAGGCTGACTACTCCCACTGCTTTTATTGACACTCTTGTAGTGTCACCCAAGTAGATATCCAACTCGTCTTCTCTAAGCTTTCGGGTTACTTGGAACCCTCGCAGAGAATTACAAACATAATCAGTGACGCCTGAATCCATACACCAAGTATCTGTGGGAATCGCCGCTAAACATGTCTCAGTGATTAAGGCAGAAACTATCATACTTTTAAGCTTTGGACAATCCAATTTCCAATGTCCCGTCTGATTGTACTTGAAGCACTTGTATTTCAACTTCTTCTTTGCAATATCTAGCTTAGGCGCAATTTGTGCCTTTTGAGCTATTCTCTCGAGCTTTCTCTTCTTCTTTCTAGCCTCAGGCTTAGAAGAAAATTCCGAAGCTTTGACTGCGACTAAAAATCACTTATTCTCTTGAAAAAGACTTTTAGCCGCCACCAACTCTGCTAAGAGGTCGGATGAAGTACACAACAATTGATTCATGTTGTAGTTCAACCGTAGCTTTGAGGCAAGTTTTGGAGAACAGTATCCACTTTGGTTTCACCATCAATTTTGCATCCCATTACCTCAACCTCGTTGATGTTACTAATCATGTTAATGACATGATCTCTCACAAGAGTGCTCCCAGCCATCAGGGCAATGTCTAAATTACGACTCTAATTGACATAGTTCGGACCAGTTAATTTGACGTCTTTCAATATTGTAGCTAAAAGATTAAATTCCATATCGAGTATTGTAAATTAAATAAACAGACAATGTTTTAGTGTTTAATCCTAGAATTTCAAAAATCATAAAAAATTATAATAATTATTGACTTCCCTCAAAACAATAATGTAAAGCATCAACATCTCATTCATCGGATTCTCGTAAGCCACGTTAGTGTCGACGTTTACGCTAACCCATATTCGTTTGAGAAGAACTAAGTTCATTAACTACACTATCTGACCAAACGATCTATTGATCAATGTAGTTAATAGTGAGTGCTTTCAGCCGTACAAATAAGCAACGTAACCTCGATGGGAGGATTATTACAAATCATACACTAAGTGTGTGCCATTACATGGCTCTGAGTTTGTTACCTCAGGATAGTACGCCTCAGATGGAGAGGGTATCGCATTTCTCCTAGTTAAACTTACTTTAGTCATCCTACTCAGAAATTCATAATCTAGTGATCTTGTGGTTGGACTCATCCGAATGGAGGATGGCCCTAATGCCAATGCGCAATTCCACCCACATCACATATGAACTCGTAATGGTGGCCGTGGGGATATTAAACCAACTCGCTCCCACTTAGATTTCTAAATTGAGGGTTTTTCCGATTTTAACATGCAATTAACTAACCCTAAGGTTATGCAAACATAAAACCAGCTTGCTTTAAAATTATACATCTAAAATACAGCACAAAAATTAAAACTATAAATATGGGAAATAAATGAGAAAAATAAATTTCCCGACTATTATGGTTTTAATTGCTTCCATCTTCTGCCTTGATCTTGTGTCCCATCACGCTACTCGATGGATTGAGTCTTGAATTTTAAAAAAAATGAACTGGGAGAAAAAATGGGCCAAATGCACGAGCCAAACGGGCCGCGCCCGCGCAGCACGCACAAGGTGCGCGGCCCAGCAGCGTGTAGCAACTTTGCTACGACGTGCTGCTGCAATGCTGCCGGTCGCCAGCAGCGGCTCCTTCCGGTGAGTTGTCGCCGGTGCCGCCCCACCTCTGATTCTTCATTCGTTCCTTCTACGCTATTTGGTCTTCTTGCAATTCGTTTTGGGTTTTCCTGGGTTTCTACAAATTAACGATAACCCAAAAACCCAAGAATTCAAGTTGCCCACCATAACGCCTCCGATTACAAAAAAAAATTAATTCTCCTACTATAAGGCTCCTAGGAAAATTAAAATTGAATTACATAGAAAAAATCCTACTACAGATTTGATCTAATCCTACACGGCTTCCAGCACGTGGTTATACTATTACAAGCATTCAAAATAAAACCAAACCCGGACATATCCTGGGGTTGAATTAAAAACCATACAAATGTAACCATAATAGTCGGGATTTCTTAACAATCTGCAAATAAAACCATGTAATAAATTGAACAAGCACAAAACCCAAAACCAGGCTCTGATAACAATTGAAAGATTATCTGCCCGGGCCCGGTCAAAAATTAACTTTCGTGCTATGCATTCCAGAATCAGAATCTATCACCAGGCCTAGACTCTAGCACGATTGCTATTCCAACCCTTGCTTGAAATAATATTGCACAGGATATTGGTATGTACTTATTTGATTTATCACGCAACAATAATTTCTAATTAAAGCGGAAACATAGAAAGTACCTCTTGAAGCGTGTTACTCAGGTGATCGCTTGTATGACTCAAGACATTTGATCGCTCGTAGTGTGTGCAACGATCTAGCGAGCAATTGATTAGCAATCTACACAAAAGGACTCGCCGGAAAAATTCTACAGCTTGACGCTGCCTGAATTGAACCGCCGCTGCCGCCACAATTTACTTCCCGGCGCCCGAATATTATTCAAGAGAGAGAAAAATGTTTTCTCTCTCTACTTTTCTTGTCTTGAAAACTTAAAAATTGTGTACAATATAATTGCTAATCCCTAGTCTATATATAGAACAACAAGAGAGACCCCAAGTTGGTTTAGGATTCGTCTTCCTAATGGGTTTAGGTAATTAATTAGTTTCCAAATCCAATTAGGTAACTAATCTAATAGGATATTCTAAATCCAATTAGATTTTTTAATCTTTAGGATTTCCTAATTCTAATTGAAACTTAAGACTTAATTAATTAATTTAATAATTTCACTTTGTTAATTACTTAATTAACCCTTATGAATAATTAATTAATTAATTAATTCTACTTATTCAATTAACCCACTACAAAATTAATCGTACCACTAACAGATTCATTTTGGCACTACCATCCTACACCAGAATTGGTTCCGGAACAACTAAATTAATTTATTCTTAATCTCCCCACATCAAAGATATAGTGCTCGTTAATTTATTAATTTACTGATATATTAATTAATTATCTTTTTATAATCTGATATTAGTACCACTCGACCTTTTTACTATACCGGACATAAGTCCACTGGCCGGGTTTAATATAATAAACATAAAGAGCTCATCTCGGGAGCACATCACCCCGGGCGCATCGGAACATGGCTTCCTTTCGACAAGCAGCAGCACACCAAGTAACTAAACCTGCGCACCCAACCCACCGAGACTATTGGCCACAATTGACATCACCCATTGGTAGATCAAAGTACACTATTTCTAATCCTCATGCCCACTCAAGTCTAGGGATTAAGAGATAGAATACTAAGAACAATTTGTCTATTAAATCAGTACAAGACCAATCATTCCAAATGGTCAAGTTCAATACGCCCCAGGCATATCTATATGATTCAACTAGTTTAGACAAACCAATTATCAGAATCACATAATAACCTAAACCGCCAGCTTGTCCAAAACTGTCTTCGTTACGAACCTCATTTATATATTATGTCTTTTAACCAATGATGAGATCTACTGTGTCACACCAGACACCTCATCATCTAACTACATAATATAAATGGACAAATAGGCACAACATATAAACCAAAACATTAAATCGATATATTAACTGGGAAAAAGTTTAATACAAGCATAGCTTTAGTATTCATATCTAACAAACGTTTCCTACGATCTTGAATTATCTTGATCCCAAGGATATGTCCCGCTTTTCCTAAGTCATTCATATCAAATTACTTGGACAGCCATGCCTTTACGTCTGATAACACTTTCTTATTGTTGCCAATTTGTAAAATGTCATCTACGTAAAGCACAAGAAACACCACCGTGTTTCCATCACGACTGCGGTACACACATTGCTCATCCGGGCACTAAGTAAATCCGTAGAATTGGATTACCTCATCAAACTGGATGTTCTAAGATCTGGATGCCTGCTTGAGTCCGTAAATAGACCTCTTAAGCCTGCAAATCTTATGCTCTTGGCCTTTTTCAGCGAATCCCTCTGGTTAATGCATGAAAATGGTTTTCCCAAGACTTCCGTTAAGGAAAGCTGTCTTGACATCCACCTGCCATATCTCATAATCTAAATGAGTAGCTATGGCCAAGAGAATTCGGATTGACTTAAGCATGGCTACCGGGGAGAAGATTCCCTCAAAATCGATCCCCTCTTTCTAAGTATACCCCTTTGACACAAGCCTATATTTAAAGGTTTCAACCTTTCCGTAAGGTCCTCTCTTGTGTTTGTAGACCCACTTACATCTGATGGGTTTAAAACCATCAGGCAGGTCCACAAGCTTCCAGACTTGATTGTGGTCCATCGACCCAGACTTGATTGTCTGAGGTCTCTCCCACTCCAGTGAACCAATCGGCCTGTCTTACAACCCTCCCACTACGACGAGACACCACCTGTGTATGCGCATCATCTGTGATATCTTATGCAGTGTGTGGTGTATCTACTTGTGCTGGTGCATCAGGATTATCAGATTGCTTCCTGAGTTCTTCTAGTACTATCTTGCTCTTGGGCTTGTGATCTAGAATATAGTCTTCCCCTAAAAATCTGGTGTTAGTGCTAACTATCACCTTCTGATCTTTAGGACTATAGAACAGACCAACTTTCGTTCCCATAGGATATCCTACAAACGGTATTACTTTCATTCTTGCATCTAACTTAGCTGCATCTTTCTTAAGCACATGTGTTGGACAACCCCAAATTCTGAGATGTCTTAGACTGGGCTTGCGCCCGTTCCACAACTCTACTAGGTTGAAGGCACGATTTTTTATGGTACAAGATTTAGAATGTACATCACCGTTTCTAAGGCATATCCCCAGAACAAACTCGGAAAATCACTATAGCTCATCATTGACCTAACCATTTCCATAAGAGTTTGGTTACTTCTTTCTACTACACTATTCTTTTGTGATGTGCCAGGTGCAGACAACTAAGATTGAATTTTGACCTCATTGAGGTATTCTCAAAATTCGTGGAATAGGTACTCACCACCACGATCTAATCGCAGTGTATTGATACTTTTACCATGATGCTTCTTTATATCTGCCTGATATTTTTTGAATTTACTAAAGCATTCAGAGTTATGACGCATTAGGTAAATGTATTCGTACCTTTAGTAATCATCTGTGAACATCACAAAATACACAGACCCACCTCGTGCTTAGACCTACATTGGTCCACACAAGTCAGAGTGAATAAACTCTAATACTTCTTTGGCTCTATAACCTTTTGCCTTAAAAGGTCTCTTGGTCATCTTACCTTCCAAGCAAGATTCGCAGGTGGAATGACTGTCAATCTCTAATGAACTTAAAGGTCCATCATTGACCAACCTCTGAATCCTACTAAGGTTTATATGACCTAGCCTGAGATACCAAAGATAGGTTTGATTCATTTTAGAAGGTTCTTTCCTCTTATTATTGTTAGATGATGTGCCATTAATTTGTATGTTTTGCACAACATGGGAGTTTGATTTAACCACAAATAAATTGTCTAGTAATGAACCAAAACAAACAAGTTTGTTATCTTTTCTAACAACAACAGAATTATCAAAAAAAATAACCTTGTAACTATTCATTAAGAGTTTAGAAACCGAAATAAGGTTCTTTCTAAAACTCGGTACATAAGACAATTTGGTAAATCTAAACTACAATTTTCGAAAATTAAAGTTACTACTCCCACTACTTCTACTGACACTCTTGTAGTGTTGCCCAAGTAGATTTCCAGCTCACATTCTCTAAGCTTTTGGGTTACTTAGAACCCGTTCAAAGAATTACAAACATGGTCAGTGGTGCCTGAATCCACACACCAAGTATTTGTGGGAATCGCCGCTAAACATGTCTCAGTAATTAAGGCATAAACTGTCGTACTTTTAAGCTTTGGATAATCTGATTTCCAATGTCCTATCTGATTGTACTTGAAGCACTTATCTTTCGTCTTCTTCTTTGCAATCCCTGGCTTATGTGCAATTCGCGCCTTTTGAGCTATTCCTACGAGCTTTCTCTCATTCTTTCCAACCTCAGGCTCAGAAGAAGATTCTGAAGCTTTGATTGCGAATAAAACTCGCTTCTTCTTTTGAAGAAGACTTTTAGTCGCCACCAACTCTGCTAAAAGCTCGGATGAAGTATACAACAATTTATTCATGTTGTAGTTCAACCGAAACTGCTCATAGTTTTGAGGCAAGTTCTGGAGGACAATATCGACTTTGGCCTCACCATCGATTTTTCCTCCCACTACCTTAACCTCGTTGATGTTACTAGTCATGTCAAAGACATGATCTCTCATAGGAGCGCTCTCAACCATTAGGACAATATCCAAACTACGACTACAATTGATATAGTTCGGACTAGTTAATTTGTTGTCTTTCAAAATTGTAGCTAAATAATTGAATGCCATATCGAATACTATAAATTAAATAAATAGACAATGTTTCAGTATTTAACCTATAATTTAAAAAAAAATTCTATAATTATTTACTTCCCTCAAACAATAATTAAATCCACCGATATCTCATTCACCGGGATTTTTACAAGCCACGATAGTGTGGACGTTTACGCTAACCCACATTCGTTTGAGAATAACCAAATTCATTAACTACACTATCTGACCAAACAATCTATTGATCAATATAGCTAATAGTCAGTATTTTCAGCCGTACAAATAAGCATCATAACCTCGATGGGAGAAATACTACAGATCGCACACTAAGTGTGTGCCATTACGTGACTTCTGAGCTTATTACCTCAGGATAGTGCGCCTTAGATAGAGAGGGTATCACATTTCTCTTAGTTAAACTTACTCTAGTCATCTTACTTAGAAATTCATAATCTAGCGATCTTGTGGTTGGACTCATTCGAATGGAGAAAAGCCCCAATGCCAACGCGCAAGTCCACCCACATCACATATGAACCCGTAATGGTGGCTGTGAGGATATTAAACCAACCCGCTCCACTTAGATTTAAATTGAGGGTTTTTTCGGTTTTAACATGCAATTAACTAATCCTAAATTATGTGCAAATATAAAACCAGCATGCTTTAAAATTATGCATCTAAAATATAGCACAAACATTAAACCATAAAAATTAAACTATAAATACTGGAAATAAATACGAAAAATAAATTTCCCGACTTTCATGGTTTTAATTGCTTTCATCTTCTGCCTTGATCTCGTGTCCTGTCACGCCACTCGATGGATTAAGTCTTGAAAAATTCAATTTCAAAAAAAATGAACTCCGGAGGAAAAACGGGCCAAAACGCGTGAGCCAAATTGGCCGCGCGCAGCACGCATAAAGCGCGCTGGCCAAATGTGCCGCGCACGGCCTAGCAGCAGCGCGATGCTTTCGCGACCGCTGCCGTGTGCTTGCACAGCAGTTTTTTGCGCAGTGCGGTGACGGCTTCTGCCACTGAACTGTCGCCAGCGCCGCTGCCCACCTTCGATTCTTGCTTCCCTTCTTTTACGCTATTTGGTCTTCTTGCAATTCATTCTGGGTTTTCCAGGGTTTCTACGAATTAACGATAACCCAAAACCCACAAATTTAAATTGCCCACCATAACGCCTTCGATTACAAAAAAAATTCTCCTACTACAAGGTTTCTAGGAAAATTAAAATCGAAATTACATAGAAAAAATTCTACTACAGATTTGATCTAATTCTACACGGCTTCCAGCATGTGGTTATACTATTACAAGCATTCATGGTAAAACCAAACCCGAACATGTCCCGAGGTTTGATTGAAAACCATACAAATGCAACCATAATAGTCAGAATTTGTAAACCACCTGCAAATAAAATCATGTAATAAATCGAATAAGTACAAGACCCAAAACCAGGCTCTGATACCAATTGAAAGATTATCTCTCCGAGCCGGTTCAAAAATTCACTTTCATGCTACGCATTCCAGAATCAGAATCTTTGACCAGGCTTAGACTCTAGCACAATCGCTATTCCAACCTTTGCTTGAAATAACATTGCGCAGGATCTTGGTATGCACTTATTTCATTTATCACGCAACAATATTTTCTAATTAAAGTGAAAATATAGAAATTACCTCTTGAAGCGTGTTACTCAGGTGATCGCTTGTATGACTCAAGACTTTGATCGCACGTTGTGTGGGCAATGATCTAGCGGACCAATTGATCAACAATCAACATAAAAGACTCGCAGGAAAAATTCTGCAGCTCATCGCCACCTGAATTCCAACCGCCGTCATCGCTGGACCTTCACTCCTGCCGCCGCTTGGAAAATTGTTGACCGGCTACCGCCTCTAGGAAGTCCGGCTGCCCGAAAATTATTCAAGAGGGAGAAAAATCATTTTGTCTCTCTAAACTTTTTCTCTCTAGTTTTCTTATCTTGAAAACTTAAGAATTGTGTATTATGTAATTGCTAATCCCTTGTCTATATATAGAGCTACAAGAGAGACCCCAAGTTGGTTTATGATTAGTCTTCCTAATAGGTTTAGGTAATTAATTAGTTTCCAAATCCAATTATGTAACTAATCTAATAGGATAATCCAAATCCAATTAGATTTCCTAATCTCTAAGATTTTCTAATTCTAATTGAAATTTAAGACTTAATTAATTAATTAAATAATTCCACTTTATTAATTACTTAACTAACCCTTAGAATTAATTAATTAATTAATTCTACTTATTCAATTAACCCACTACAAAATTAATCGTACCACTAACGGATTAATTTTGGCACTACCATCCTACACCAGAATTGCTTCTGGAACAACTAAATTAATTTATTCTTAATCTCCCCACATCAAAGATTTAGTGCACGTTAATTTATTAATTTACTGATATATTCATTAAGTAACTTCTTTAATTTTGAGACTAGTACCACTCGACCTTTTTACTATACCAGACATAAGTCCACCGGCCGTGTTTAGTATAATAAACATAACGAGCTCATCTCGGGTGCACTATCACCCCGGATGCACTAGTACATGGTTTCATTTCGACAAGCAGGATCACACCAAGCAACTAAACATGCCCACCCAACCCACCGAGACTATTGGCCACAATTGACCTCACCCATTAGCAGATCAAAGTACACTATGTCTAATCCTTATGCCCGCTCAAGTCTAGGGATTAAGAGATAGAATACTAAGAACGAATTGTCTATTAAATCAGTACAAGACAAATCATTCTAAATGGTCAAGTTCAATATGCCCTGGGAATATCTATATAATTTAATTAATTTAGACAAACCAGTTATCTGAATCACATAATAACCTAAACCGATAACGTGTCCAAAACTGTCTCGGTTACGATCCTCATTTATATATTATGTCTTTTAACCAATAATGAGATCTACTGTGTCACACCAGACACCTCATCATTTAACTACATAATATAAATGGACTAAACATGCACAACATATAAACCAAAACATTAAATCGATATATTAACTGGGAAAAAGTATAATACAAGCATAGCTTATGTATTCAAACCTAACAAATCTTTCAATAGGAGAAGCAGAAAAGAGGATGAGTACAAAGACACTAACTTTGCAGAGAGTAAATCAATTCAGCATTATTGGAATATTGTGGTGCAGCGTGGCTGGAGGCAGCTTATTCCTACCTCAAGGAAAGTGAATTGTCTACTATGTAAAGAATTCTATGCTGCCTTATGGTTTAGAAATTCTTTGGGTTACATTACTCTGAGAGAAAAGAATGTTTATATATCAAGAGAAGGAATTAATTGGTTACTGAATATAGATGCACATGGAATGATAAGAAAAAAGGATTTGGAAAGAAGGAAAATAGAGAACAACGACTGGAGGAAGTGCATCAGTCCTGTAGTCACTTGTCCTTCTATTGGGCAAGAAGTGGATTACACATACTTTCATAGCAGTGCCAAGACCATCTATACTTTTATCAGAAGCAATATCCTTCCATCAAAGAATCAAAGAGTTATAGAGGATAAGTTTTTACTATTATTAGCTTTGATGGAAGAGGAGAACCTTGATTTGGGAGAAACACCTATTGGACGCCATTATTAAAATTACAAATCTTTGTTTTTTCTTTTCTTAAATTCACCAATTCTGTGCTACTTTTCAGGGCATGTTTAAATTCATGAAGTAAGAAAGGAGAATGATGAGCTTATAATGGATAGAGTGGGGGCTTATAGATCATGTGCTATTGGTTTTCTCTTTACAAGGGATTTACAACAAGAGTTTGAGAATCCTTACCACTATTAATTTCTTACTACATTTTGTTGACACTTTTGCAATTTAATTATTTTTATTTGCTTTGGTATGTTTATATTTTTCATGTTTTTAATTAAAGTGTAAGTGATTTACATTGGGTATTTGGCTAACATTATATGGGCATGAGTTTAATTGCGATAAATGGATTGAAAGAAAAAGAAATTGGCACCTTATTTTCCCACTTTTGTTTTGTTTGGATACATTGAGAACAATGTATATCTTAAGTGTTGGGGGGGGGGGGTATAACATAAATTATTTTAAGTCCTCATGCTTGCTAATTGAGAAACTAGTAGTGAAGATGAGTCCCTTTTGTGATTAATTTTCAAAAATTTTCTCTATTTTGGATTTTACTAAAGTTTTTCCAAAACAAAAGGACCCATTTAAGCTAGTTTTGTCTATTTGCATTGCATGATTGGTGGAAATATGATGGAAATGGTTGAGTATTGATAGGTATGATGTGAGTTCTTAGTAAACATTTTGAGATGTAATCACATTTCAACCCTTGAATTATGTGAGTTTATTTAAGCCTTTATTGAGCATATCTTACTTGTTTGATCATATTTCTTTTGTTGTGTGATTTGTCTTGCATGAATGATCGAATCTAGAACTTGATTTTAGCATACATATCAAGACCTTTTACGTGTTTCTGATACATTGAAGTGATGAAGGCAATTAGTTAGCTTTTGTTTTTTACCTTTTCTTTGCTTTACACTACCGTAATCATCTTTACCCCCTTAGACATAACCAAGTTAAGCCCCATCATTTTCTTTGATTACTTTTTATCCCAATAAACCAACTTGAGCATTTTTCTTTGTTAAGCCTTATTTTTTTACCCTTAAAGAGTTTTTATTTGATTAGATGTGGAAATGAAAAATAATTGATGGATTCTAAGTTGTTAGTTTTCAGTTTTTAGTAGTTTCAATCAATATATATAAACTTTTTAAAGTTTGAAGAAATAAGAATGGGGAAGTAAAGGATATCTAAGGCTTAAACCTCCATAAGTAGTTGAAGAATCCAAGTAGAAGTAGTTGATGAAACATCCAATCAATGCAAATTTCTTTACAATAACTCCAATTTTAAAGCCTTAATATATTTCTTGTCCTTAGCCAACTTTCTTAGCCCCATTAACCCTAATAAAAGACCTTTTGATCAATGTGTTGCATTCGTAATAGGCGAGTGGCGAGGTGATCTTGAGTCAACCATATTGTTGAAGATCTTTCATGCAAATGACTTGAGCGTATTGAATAATTCAAACCTATACACTTTGGGCATTATTGAGTGAATCTTTGATAGTGTGAGGTGATGAGGTCAATTGGTGTGGATAGAGAATTCATATTATGTTTGCTCTTGCTTGATTGTGGAAGTTATATGACATCATGAGTGCAAAGTGAGTTCATGCTTTTCATGTTTAGCTTGAAGGGGGAGAAAAACCATCTTAGAGCTTTTTTTTTTTTTTTTTAGACTCACTTTCTATTCATTTTCTTGGTTAGTTTGCTTGAGGACAAGCAAAGTCTTAAGTGTGGGAGTGTGACGTGATTCACAAATATACTTTTTTTATGACCCAAAATCATGCATGTTTAGCTTACTTTTAGTTGAATTTCAATTATAATGATACTTTTTATGAGCTTTCAATGCATTTATAGTTGGATTTGCATGATTTTGTAGTAAGGAGGCATGTTAGAGATTCTTGAAGAAACTTAAAGACTTTTGAAGGAAAAATAAAGAAATCACGCATAATTGGAGTTTAAAAAGAAGATTTTTGAAAGAGCCCAAAAAGAAGAAGTCCGAGTTAGGTGTTCGCAGGGCGCTGGCGCCTGATCGCCACTGACCTCGGCGTCATCATGGTGCCACCGCCTGGTCGTCACCCAAAAATCGCTGTTGAAAGTCGAAAATTACCCTTGGCGTGATTTTACTTATTTAGTCCCAATTTTGGTCCTCTGGAACCTTTCTTAATGACGAAGGCCCCTTGTAAAAAACATACTATTACACCTTGGTAGGTTTTTCATAGTTTTAGAGAGTAGCTTAGGGAGGAAGAAACGCACACTTTCTCACTTTTTCACACACACACACACACACACTATGAATTCTCTTAAAACAACTATGTTCTAAGTAGATTTCTAGGGAAATCTACCATTTTAAGTGATAGGGGGTAGTGGATTTCTATGTGAGTAGACCAAATCCAAGGATTGAATGTAAAGAAGTGCATTCTATAGGTGGAAGTTCAAGAGATTTGTGGATTTCTTCCTTTATATGTTGAGAAAGACTTCACCTTCTCTTATGAATCAAATCTTTTCATTATGCAATTATCATTTCCATGCTGGATTTGCTCTTATCTATGGTTATTCATGAATATTGTTAAATGGTTTTCTTACAATTGAATTTATTCAATATCTTTTCATGTGGATTTTACCTTGTTAGTGGAATATATGTTGAATCTACTTCATTTAAGGGAATAATTGTGGATGTTAACTAATTTGAGCATTTGGTGTAGTCAATTGAGATTTCTTGTGTTGCAAGTATAGTTATTCTATGCTATTTGTGAGTAGAAGTTCATGTCACCAAATTTCCTTATATATTTGTTGTAGAGGATTGATAGTGGGTAGGATTGGCGACCTTATTCTACTATTGTCTATTTTGGTCCTTATAGGAAGGTAAAGAGAGGTATTATTGGTTTGATTAGTAATTGCTTGACTTCCATTTACAATAACTCTCTTGAACTAGTTGTGGTGTGATTTTCCTGCCTTTTATCAATTTATTATCTTTTTCTTTCCTTTTATCTATTTGTATGTTTACTTAAAATCACTCATCTACCCTTTGTTTATTAGTTACTTAAGCTAAAAATTACGGGAACCTTGGTAAGTAAGAACTCGAACCCAACAATCTTATCAAGCAAGACCACAATTCGTATGAGAACGAAATCTTAAGTACTATAGTTTTGGTATTTTTGTTTTGTTTGTTTATAAATTTATTTTGCGTGTTCGCCCTTAACTTATACAACGATAAGAGCACGTCATCAATACCTACGGTTTGAAAAATTTTTCAAACCAAATCGGCCAAATAAATATGTCAAATCAAGTCGGCCAAACCATATTTAGACGGTTTCAAAAAAATTTAGGTTTTATTTCAAAACAACAATACACGACAAATAGCATAAATGGAGCTTCTATATTTTTTAAAACTTTGCCAATGAAAAACTATCATTTGAAAGTGGTAACTGCCCATCTAAACTTAACAACACTTTTTACCACTTTTTTCCCAGTAATAATAGGTCAAAGGGTTTCAGCAAAATGCAACTCTGGTGGTCTTGGTCTAAAAATTCCTTTCTGCTCAGTTATCTTGCCTAATCCTTGTGATGTTTCAATTTGAACTGTCTCCTTATCATCTCTCCATTTATTTCCATGCCAATCTACCTGTAGCACCAAAGCAAACAAAAGTTATGTAGTCAATTCTTAAAAAAGAAGGTGTCGTCGAATTGTTTGTCTCGCTTTGTTCGTATATAATATCTTTCACGACATTTAATTCCTAATATAATCCTTCATATTGAATATTGGTAAAAAACTGCAATTCATGCATTGCATCTCCAAATCCCAGTTTTTCACTTTAAATTAGAATTTACCCTTTTTTTGGTTCCAATATTTCTGCTTTGA
Source organism: Knoxia roxburghii (assembly GCA_030378225.1). Lineage (NCBI taxonomy): Eukaryota > Viridiplantae > Streptophyta > Magnoliopsida > Gentianales > Rubiaceae > Knoxia > Knoxia roxburghii. The sequence goes on along the minus strand of CM059420.1, from coordinate 31,670,283 downwards.
TCCAATTTGCAAACCATCTCAGTGTGTATATATTCTGCTTCTTCTACTGTTTCTCAAACAACAATTTATATATACAGCCTTTATTATAAGAGTAGACTGGGTCATATATTAAAACACAAAAATATGTCACAAAACAGAACACTATACACAAATCAATGAATCATAACATCATTATATCCATATCATTCATACATTTCCTTGTGAATTTGAAATGGCAACAACAGACTACATGTTTTTTTTAACAACCAAGACAAATAGATATTTAATATTGATAGCATGTATTTTCTTCACAAAGACTGCTTTAAAACTGATCCAGAAAGGCAAACTAAGTTACAAAAGCATGTTTTCAACTCACTAACCTACATAATAGTCACATTAAAAAAGCTAAAATGACAGTGCGGATTCCTGCAGCTATTTGCAATGCACCAGGCACAACTTGCAAAAGACTTATTGTGGAATTATAGTATTACTATATTTAGGATTGTAAATATAATAGTTTACTATTTTCTATTCTTTTAGAATTAGGAACCTGATTTCTTGTTTAGAAAGAAAACTGAGACCCTGTAACTATAAATATTTGTTCATACATCAATAAAACATATGCTTTGTACAAAATTTCTTCTCATATTTTGTCATGGTATCAGAGCAGGAAAAATTTTCCTTGTTTTTCATATTTGCGTATTGATTTTTTTTTTCTTTCTTTCTGTTCGTACTTTTCATGCGCGTCAACCTTTCCAAATTAATTTGTTTGTCGGCGGAAACAAGTAGTAGCAGTAGAAACCAAATTAATTTGGTTTGAAAAGGGTTGGCACATGCTTTTCAAGAAGACAAATCCATTGTATTGCTGAAGACACATTTGGCAAATTGCAATTGCCCTGGAGTTTTATTTGATATTTTGCATATTTTTGTTTGGTTTAAAATTTGTTTCGGATTATTTAGGGGTTTTGTGGTGATAATACTATTGCCAATACTCTTGTCCGTGGGCAGTGGACTTTGCCAATACTCTTGGTGGAATTTGTTGGTTTTCTTGCCCGTGATAATATTTATTGTGTGATATGGCTCCACGTGGCGGTGACATTGATAGCATCCAACGGGTGCTGACCGTGGGTCCAGCTCAGGTGAATTCCGTGCGTGTCTCCTTAGTTGGAGCTGATCTCAGTAAAGCTGCTTTCGGAATGTCTAGTGACCAATTAGCAGCAGTATTAGAATTTATTAATTCTGTTCAGACCGATAAATTATCTGGTATGTCTCAGTCTTCTGAATAGATGTTTGATTGTGGAGCTTCTCATCATATGACAGGTTGTTTGGAATTGCTCAAGGATGTTCGATTAATTCCGTCTCGATCAGTTCACTTGCCAGATGGGAATGTATTTCAGGCCTCATATATTGGGACTATTTCTCTTAATTCTCATATAACTTTATATGATGTCTTATTTGTTCCAGGATTACGGTGTAATCTAATTTCTTTGTCCCAGTTATTGACCTGTTATGATCTAATTGCTTCATTCGATGCTTCATCATGTCTCATTCAGAACCGCATCACGAGGAGGACGATTGGCATGGGTAAACAGTGTGGAGGGCTATATTTCTTTCAAAGGGGGGCGACTGTTGTAGCAAGTGTGGCTCGTTTAGAGTCTTCTTTGGAATTGTGGCATCGTCAATTTGGTCATCCATCTGTGACAGCTATTCAGTCTCTTCCCGGGATCTCTGTTTCTCAGTCAGATATTTTGCAGTTTAATAAAGCTTATGAAGTGTGTCTTTGTTCCAAGCATTCTCGTTCTAGTTTTCCTGTTAGTCAAACGGTTAGTTTAACTACCTTTGATTTGATACATGTTGATGTTTGGGGTCCTTACCATTCTCCTGCCATATGTGGAGCTCGATATTTTTTGACTGTTGTGGATGATTTTAGTCATACCACTTGGACTTATTTGTTACATGATAAGGCTGGTGTGCCAGCTGCTTCGATAAAATTTTTTAATATGATTCATCGTCAATTTAATTCTGCTATGAAAGTTGTTAGAAGTGACAATGGTACTGAATTCCTGGGATTGCGTTCATATTTTCATGAGCATGGTATTTTGCATGAAACTTCTTGTGTTGGTACCCCTCAGCAGAATGGTCGAATTGAGAGTAAACACCAACATCTTCTTAATGTTGCTCGTGCCTTACTTTTTCAGTCTAAGTTAGCTGTGCAATTTTGGGGTCACTGTGTGTTGACAGCAACCTATTTGATTAATCACACACCTACTAAAGTCTTGCATAATCTCACTCCCTTTGAAAAGTTGTATGGAAAGCCTCCTTCAGATAGACGTCAAGATAGCTTTCCTTAATGGAAGTCTTGAGGAGACCATCTTTATGCGGCAACCAGAGGGTTTCATTGTTCAGGGCCAAGAGCACAAGGTATGCAGGCTGAGGAGGTCCATTTATGGACTTAATTAAGTATCCAGATCTTGGAATATCCATTTTGACGAGGTTATCCAGTCTTATGGATTCACTCAGTGCCCGGATGAGCAGTGTGTTTATCGCAGGCGTGATGGTGATACGATGGTGTTTCTCGTACTTTACGTAGATGACATCCTTCTGATTGGCAACAGTAAGAAGGTGTTGTCAGACGTAAAGGCATGGTTGTCCAGGAAATTTGATATAAAGGATTTGGGAGAGGCTGAACATATCCTAAGGATCAAGATTATTCGAGATCGTAGGAGGCGTTCTCTGACTCTCTCTCAGGCATCCTACATAGACACGATTCTGGCCCGTTTTAACATGCGAAACTCCAAGAAGGGTTCACTACCTTCCAGACATGGGGTGCATTTGTCTAAGGAGCAGTGTCCCAAGACTGCTGAGGAGATAGATGCCATGCAGGCAGTACCCTATGCTTCTGCAGTGGGTAGTCTCATGTATGCTATATTATGTACGAGGCCTGATATTTGCTTTGTCATTGGCATGGTTAGCAGGTATCAGAGTAACCCTGGGAAGGCTCACTGTGAGGCAGTAAAATGCATTCTCAAGTACTTGCACAGGACGAGAGGTTATGTCTTAGTTTATAGAGCGTAAGAGCTTGTACCATTGGGTTACACAGATTCGGTCTTTCAAGGTGATATGGACAAGAGTAAGTCTACCTCTGGGTTTTTGTTTACTCTAGGAGGTGGAGCCATAGTATGGCGGAGTGTCAAGTAGAAATGTGTGGCGGACTCCACTATGGAGGCTGAGTACATTGTCACATCAGAGGCAGCGAAAGAAACTGTATGGCTCCGGAGCTTCCTGATGGACTTAGATGTTGTTCCTGAGTTGCCTAGGTTTATCATAGTTTACTGTGATAACAATGGTGCAGTTGCTAACTCGAGAGAACCACGAGCCCATAAAGTGAGTAAACACATAGAGCACAAGTACCACCTGATACGAGAGATCGTAAAGAGGGGAGACGTGATCGTGGCCAAGATAGCATCAGATGACAACTTTGTAGATCCTTTCACAAAGCCATTGACCCCAAAGGTCTTTGAGAGACATGTGGAGGGCATGAGAGTCAGATTCTTAAGGAAGCCATGTGAGTGAGCTTAAAAGTGTTTTGTAGATTTCATTATGACAGTAGTGTAATAGCGAGTTGGACAATTTTTGTACTTTTTAGCATAGCTTTGAGTATTAGTGGGAGATTGTTAGTTTTTAATACATAAAATCTATGGCTTGTATCAAAAACTAATATTCACATATGACATATCATTTTGTTTCAGTATTAAATTATTCTATTATATCATAGAACTAGATAACGGGGTGTGGAAAGACACAGTAGATACCGTTATTGGTTAAAGTATCGATATATAAAAAGTATGCTAGTAATTGAGATAGTCTGAACATATTATCGGTATAGGTTATCGTGTGGTTTGGAAATTAGTTTATCTAGACTAATTAAATCACACGGATATGCCCGGGGCATATTGAGCACGACCCGTTTGGATAGAATTGACTTATACTGATCAGCGTAGTCAATTCGGTCCTAGTATTCCGTCTCTCAATCCCTAGATTGGGACGGGCATGAGAGTTAGATATCGTATGCTTTGATTTGCCAAAGAGTGCGGTCAATTGAGGCCTATACCTCGGTAGATTGGGTATACGGTGTTTAGCTTCTTACATGCCGTTGCTAGTCGGAGGAATCCATGTACCGGTTCGCCGGGTTGATGGTGCTCCCGAGGTGAGCTCGAAAGGTTTGTTATACTAAACTCGGCTGATGGACTTTATGTCCGGTATAATAAAAAGGTCGAGTGATTCTAATCTCGGAAACCAAGAAGTTGGTGAATTAGTTTGTTAGTGAATTGATAAACCGACGAGCACTAGATCTTTAATGTTTGGAGATAGAAGAAAATATAGTGGCGCGATGTAAAGTCATTTTTGAGCGGTCGTTCCATAATTGGTCCGTTAGTGGTACGACTAATTATGCGTTTGACTAATCGATAAAGTGAATTAATTAATCATAAAGGTTTAATTAATATTTAATTGACAAGGTGGATTAAAAAAATTAATTCTATATGAATTAATTAATCCAAAGGGTTCGATTAAATTAAATTAACGAAATGGGTTAAAGATTTAATTCAAAAGGATCGATTGGAGTTGACTAGTCTAGGAAAGACTAAGGGGTCAACGAAAGTCAAACTAAAATGCCCAACTCAAAGGCCCATTAGGTCTCCTTAGAAGCACACTATAAATATCCCTCGTTAGGCAACTTACAAGACATTAGAAACCTTAGAGGCATTTTGCCTAGTGTGAGAAAGAGTGGTGTACAGAGAAAACTTCTTCCCCTACCTTGATGTTTTCTTTCGAAGTCGACCAAGGATCTTTCTTCTTCGAGAATCCTTAAAGCCCATAACCTAGAGAATCCAAGATCATCATTTTAGGAAGAAAGTTGCTGCCTTTTCGTGGGATTTTTTTTGCCGCCGATGGAGTAGTCCGGCGCCGACTTTTGGTTTCTTCAGGCGGCGATTTGTCTTCCCTCATTGTGGGTTTGTTGATTCTTGTTGTGTTGATCTTCTAGCTTGATCTTCTTAAATCGCTAGAGTCTAGATCTACGAGCAGGAACACATTCCAGACACTTTGTTGTGGATTTTCAGATTGGGTTAAGTTCCCGGGCTAAATCTGTTTCTTCAGATTTGTGTGATTCTTGAAGTGGGTTTCTTAGGAGTTATTCGTTTTGCCTTGGGCTACTCCGTAGACACTAGCCCACACTAGTTCGGAGTCAAATTGGAGTTATTCTTCGGATTTCGAGTGGATTTCGTATCCAGGCGGTAAATAAGCATAATAATCTTCGGGCAACGATCTGTTGAGGATCTGACGAGTTTTTGAAAGTGGGTCTCATATGGATCTCTTCCTTAGTGTCTTAGCTACCTTTTGGATAGTTACCCATGCAATTTCGAGGTAGAGACGGAGTTGTTATCTGGATTCTCTCGTGATTGGTCCCAGGCGGTAAATAACAAGATTTTCAGCTTTGGTTTTCTTATTGCTAGGGACACGCTTCAAAGGTATAATATTTTGAACTTTCCACTTTAATTAAAGATTGTATCTTTTGTGTCCCGATTAATAAATTAAATAAGTATAAGCCTAGATCCGTTCATGGGAAAATGAATTTGAGCCTGAGTTTGGTCGAAAGCTTCCGATTCTGGAATGCATTGCACGAAAGTGAGGCTTTCGATTTAGCCCGGGCTTGTTATGTTTTCCTTCAGCTAGCACAGTCGCTATTTCAACCCTTTTGAAATAATATTGCGCAGGATCTGGGTTTGCACTTATTCGATTTATCATGCAACAAAAATTCTTAATTAAGCGAAAACATAAGAATTACCCATTGAAGCGTACACTCAGGTGATTCTCTTGTATGCCTAAAGACTTTGCTTGTATACTGTGTGGGCAGCAATATAACCAGCAATTTGATCAGCTAATCACCACTATTCACCTGCCAGAAAAATTCTAGCACCGCTGCACCTGGCACGTACAATCCACGCACCGTTAGGAGAGAGAGAGAGAGAGAGAGAGAGAGAGAGAGAGAGAGACAGAGACAGAGAGAGAGAGAGAAAGCCACACGAGCCACCAAAAATTGAAGAAAAATCAACTGCCCTAAAGCCTTGTGAAATCCGATTTTAAGAGAGAGAAATTTTCTCTCCCTAGGATTTTCTCTCTCTAAGTTTTTTTGTCTTGAAAACTTATGAATTGTATATTGTGGAATAGCTAATCCATTGTCTATATATAGAGTTATAAGAGAGACCCCAAATTGGTTTAGGATTGGTCTTCCTAATAGATTTAGTTAATTAGTTTCCAAATCCAATTAGGTAACCAATCTGATAGGATAAACCAAATCCTACTAGATTTCCTAATCTTTAGGATTTTCTAATTATAATTGAAACTTAAGACTTAATTAATTAATTAAGTAAATCCACTTTGTTAATTACTCAATTAACCCTTACGAATAATTAATCAATTAATTAATTCTACCTATTCAATTAACCCATTACAAAATTAATCGTACCACTAACGGATTAATTTTGGCACTATCATCCTACACCATAATTGCTTCCGGAGCAATTTAATTAATTTATATTCATAATCTCCCCACATCAAAGATATAGTGCTCGTTAATTTATTAATTTACTAATAAATTAATTAATTAACTTCTTTAATCCGAGACTAGTACCACTCGACATTTTTACTATACCGGACATAAGTCCACCGGCCGGGTTTAGTATAATAAACATTACGAGCTCATCTCGGGAGCACTATAACCCTGGACGCACCAGTACATGGTTTCCTTTTGACAAGCAGCAGCACACCAAGCAACTAAACACGTGCACCCAACCTACCGAGACTATTGGCCACAATTGACCTCACCCATTGGCAGATCAAAGTACACTATGTCTAATCCTCATGCCCACTCGAGTCTAAAGATTAAGAGATAGAATACCAAGAATGATTTGTCTATTAAATCAGTACAAGACAAATAATTCCTAACGGGTCAAGTTCAATATGCCCCGGGCATATCTATATGATTCAATTAGTTTAGACAAATCAATTATCCGAATCACATAATAACCTAAACCGAAAGTTTGTCCAAAGCTATCTCGGTTACGAACCTCATTTATATATTTTTTCTTTCAACCAATGATGAGATCTACTGTGTCACACAAGACACCTCATCATCTAACTACATAATTTAAGTGGACAAATAATGCACAACAAGATATAACCAAAACATAAATCGATATATTAACTGGAAAAATATACAATACAAGTATAGCTTATGTATTCAACTCGAACACTTGTAACATCTCGTTTCAAAGATCTAGTCAAGAGGAATCAAATATGCTCAATGGTTTGCTTGGTCAAAATTTGTGTTTTCAAGGAGTTTGTAGATGTGAAAGTTGTCAAGAAAATTATGGAGGGAATCTAAGGTTTCAAGATCTTAGGAGGAGTGAGTTTGGTGATTACATTAATGTGAACAATGTAAGATTAGAAGAGGATATGAGAGAGGTGAAGAATTGAGTGCAAGATTTGGGTAGTTGAGTGGCAAGAGATACAATGTCCCTTGGAAGTGTACAAGCACGTTTAGGTAATTTGGAGTGGCAAGTGGATACTTTAGCAAAGATTTATCAAGGTCAAAACCAAAGGAAAGTGGAGAATTAAACATTTGATGTGACCAAATTCCCTTCACATCATCAAAGCATACCCACCCAAGATTATGATTATGAGAAAGAAGAATATTTAGAGAATGTGATGATGGTACACCGGGAGATAGAGAAGCACTTTACCAAGCTTTGTTAAAGCCAAGTAAAGAAATTTGGAAGGAAATGAAGGATAAAAGAGAATTTGATGAAAATGATGTTGCCTTTTTGAAAGTAAATCAAAAGGAAGGACCAAGTGAAGTTAGAATGGATATTGATGAACAATGGGAGAAGGAACTTGAGTTTAAAATGGTGAGTAAAGAAAAAAAGGAAGTGAGGAGTGATACTAGTGACACTTCGAAGGATTTGGATGACTTAAACTCAAGGAGAAAGAATGATAGATTAAGGAGAAAGGAAAGAAGAGAGAAGTATAAGCAAAAGTTCAAGGACATGAAAGAGAGCTTGATAGAGAATCACAAGGAAAGTGCATCCATTGCACATGATTCAAGGAGTTTAGAGGGATCTTGAGTCCATATCTCAAGACAAGTCTAGCCGGAGACTATAAAGTCTAAAGCACTTCTTGGGAAGCAACCCAAGCATTTTCAGCATTTTTCTTTTCATTTTCTAGATTTAAGATTTTCAAATTTCTAAATTGCTAATAAGTCATGGATTTTAAGGTGATTTTTCAGTATGATGTTTTTGAACACATTCCTGTGTTGTAGGTACATGATTTGGTGCAATTGGATGGTGTAAAAGTCAAGTGAAAGTAATTTTGCGAAGATCGAGGAAAAAAAGATTTGAGCACCCACGTGCCACCGACAAGATGCCAGCTGCAGGTGACTATCAGGCGCCGCACCCATGTGATGTCGTGGTTTTCTGGGCTGCATCAGCAATGCCAACCCGATGCCTTCACGACGCCCAGATCCCCTGTTCTGCTTTTATGAGTTAAATGAGGTACCATAGAATTTAAAACCTCCATTCTACTTACCTAATACTTCCAAAACTTCCTAGAGCTTAAAAGAATGTTATTTACACCTTTGAGGCATCAAATTCATAAATTTGAGATTTGAAATTCTTCATTTTTAGTAATTTTACCTATAACATTGTTGTTATTCAGTTCTTTGTGGATTTCAAGTATCATACAAGTTCAAGAATCAATGGTAAGAGTATAGAGCTGCCTTGTGCTAAAATTTGGAAAAACAGAATTCTTAAAATTTACATAGTACTATGCTATGTATGCTTTATATGATTGAATGAGCTGGTAATGATATGAATGTATGTATTTTTCAACTTTATATATTGTATATGTTCTAATCTTTATTTCTTTGATCTTTAATGTTATATAACATGTATAACTTGTGCTTTAATGAATGAGAAATCATGTATTCTTACGATTAGATCAATCACATGTTAAATTAACATGTTTTGTGGTGCTTTAAAGCTTATTACTACTGCTTTAGTGAATTAAATTGGCTTATATTGACTGGCCCTGATGCCGGGCGACGTGATGGCACCGCACGACAATGCCGCCCATACTGGTGACTGCCAGACGCCAACACCTGTTGGATGCCAACCCCTGAAGTATGCTGAAGCCATTTTTCTTTTTAAAAATTCACTAATTCGTTACAATTTTCGAGACATGGTTAATTCTTGAAGTAAGAAAGGAGAAGGATGAGCTATAACGGAAAGAGAGGAAGCTTATAGAGTGATGCACTATTGGTTTTCCTTCACAATTAGTTCCTTTACAACAAGAATTTGACAATCCTTACCACTATTACTTTCTTACTACATTTTGTTGACACTTTTGCAATTTAGTTATTTTTATTTGCGTTGGTGTGTTTATTTGCTTTGGTGTGTTTATTTTTAAGTTTTTAATTAAAGTGCAAGTGGTTCACATTGGGTATTTGGCTAACATTATATAGGTATAAGATTAATTGTGATATATGAATTCAAAGAAAGAAATTGGCACCCCATTTTCCCACTTTTATTTTGTTTTGATACATTGAGGACAATGTATATTGTAAGTGGGGGGGGGGGGGGGGATGAACATAAGTTGTTATAAGTTTTCATGCTTGCTAATTGAGGAACTAGTAGTGAAGATGTGTCCATTTTGTGGTTTATTTTTCAAAAATTTGCTCTATTTTGGACTTTTTAAAAATTTTTCCAAAACAAAAGGACCCATTCAAGCTAGTTTTGTGTATTTGCATTGCATGATTGGTGGAAATATGATGGAAATGGTTAAGTATTGATAGGTATGATGTGAGTTCTTAGTTGACATCTTGAGATGAAATCACATTTCAACCCTTGTTTTATGTGAGCTTTAATTTGAACCTTTATTGAGCATATCTTATTTGTTTGCTCATATTTCTTTGGTTTTGTGATTTTTCTTGCATGAATGATCGAATCTAGAACTTGACTTTAGCATGTATATCAAGACCTTTTATGTGTTTGTGATACATTGAAGTGATTAAGGAAATTAGTTAGCTTTTGTGTTTACCTTTTCTTTGCTTTACATTACCAGTAATCATCTTTATCCCCTTAGGCTAAACCAAGTTGAGTCCCCATCTTTTCTTGGATTTCTTTTTATCCCAATAAGCCAACTTGAGACTTTTTATTTGTTAAGCCTTTTTTTTGGACCCTTAAAGAGTTTGTATGTGGTTGGATGTGGAAATGAAAAATAATTAATGGATTCTAAGTATGTTAGTTTTCAGTTTTTAGAAGTTTCTAAAAAAAATGTTAAAGTTTTAAAGTTTAAAGAATAAGAATGGGGAAGTAAAGGACATCTAAGCCTTAAACCTCCATTAGTAGAAAAAGAATCAAAGTAGAAGTAGTTGATGAAAGATTCCAACCAATGCAATTTTCTTTACAATAACTCCAATTTTCAAGCCTTGACATTTTCTTATCCCTAGCCAATTTTCTTAGCCCCGTTATTCGTAATAAAAGTCCTTTTGATCGATGTGTTACATTCGCAATAGGCGGGTGGCGGGGTGATCTTGAGTCAAGTTTATGGTTGAAGATCTTTCATGTAATTGACTTCAGTGTTATTGAATATTTTTAAGCCGATACAGTATGCGCGTTAGAGTGAATCTTTGATAGTGTGAGGTGATGAAGTCAATTGATGTTGATTGAGAATCCATATCATGCTTGTTTTGCTTGATCATTAAAGTAATATCACATAATGAGTGCAAAGTGAGTGCATGCTTTTCATGTTTAGCTTGAATGGGGAAGAAAAACCATCTTAGAGCTAATTATTTTATTTTGGACTCACTTTGTATTGGTTTTCTTGGTTAGTTTGCTTGAGGACAAGCAAAGTCTTAAGTATGAGGGTGTGACGTGACTCCAAAATATACCTTTTTATGACCCAAAATCATGCATGTGTAGCTTACTTTTAGTTTATTTTCAATGAATATGTTATCTTTTATGAGTTTTTAATGCACTTATAGTTGAATTTGCATGATCTTGTAGTGAAAAGGCATATTGGAGATTTTGGAAGAAACTTAAAGACATTTGCTAGAAAAAAGAAGAAAACATGCAGAATTGAAGCTTAAAGAGAAGAATTTGAACAGAGCAAAAAGAGTTGAAGATTCCGAGACCGGCGTCCACTGGTCACTAGCGCTTGTTTGCAGCAGACCTAGGCGTCCACACGACGCCACTGCCTTGTCGTCACCCGAAAAATACTGCTAAAAGTATAAATTTTCCCTTGGCGTGATTCAACTTATGTAATTCCAATTTTAGCACTCTGAAACCTTTTTTTATGGCCAAGGCCCCTTTTAAAGACATATACTATTACACCTTAGTAGGTTTTTCATAGTTTTAGAGAGAGTAACTTAGGGAGGAAGAAACACACACTTTCTCACTTTTTTCACACACACTATGAATTCTCTTAGAACAACTATGTTCTAAGTAGATTATAGGGAAATCTACCCTTCTAAGTAATAGGCAGTAGTGGATTTTCAAGTGATGTAGAACATAAAGCATAAATTTAATGGAGATGTCTTCTTTAATAATGGAAGTTCAAGAGCTTGGAGTGTTCTTTACCTTATTGTTGAAAAGGGCTTACCTTTTCTTCTTAATTGAGTTATTTTATGATGGGCTTTGCGTTTCCATGTTACTTTTGTTCTATTCTATGGTTTTCCATGCATATTGTTAAATGAGTTTCATGCAAATGAAGTAATTCGTGTCCATAACTTGTGAATTTGCTTTGATGTTAGTATATATGTTGAATCTACTTCACTACTTGGTAGACTTGAGGATTGCACAACTTGTGTAAGCATAGGGTATGTGTTGATTATGGTTCCTTGTGTTGCAAGCTTAGTTGTTCCTTTATTCATTTGCTATAAAAGTTGGTAAGGTTGCTTGATCTCAAAAGTATGAAGTAGAAGATTGATAATACATAGGATTGACGACCCTATTTCTATTATTGGCTATCTTTGGTCCTTATGTGCATAATAGGAATGACATAATCTAAGGGTCTGCTTGGTTGAATGAAATGACAATGAATGTATGGAATTCATTCCCAATTTTATGAAAAATGGTTGCTTGGTTGCTACAATCGGTATGAAAACAGTGGCTTCATTCCTACAAACAAGGGATTGAGTCATTACCCACTAATTTGGTGGGATCAAGCATCTGGAATCAATTCTCCTCCTTCCTCCTTCCTAGTGTCTTTCTCCCTCCCTATTTTTTTTTTCTAATTTCTCCCCACTCCACAAGCCCACGCCACCATTCTCCATTAACCAACCATGTAAGCAGCCACAGAGAAATGGGAAAAAAGAGGGCTTTGGGTTTGAGGTTCGTGACTGGAGAAGGAGGACTGGGTTCGCAGTGGGAGGAGTGTGAAAGAGAATAGGGAGGAGATGGGTTTGCGGGAGGAATGAGATAGTGGCGCCGCAGTAGCCCACTCGAAAATCCAAATCCAAATCCTGTTGCAGAGGACGAAGAAGGAGGAGACTACCTTGACTTCCGGAGAATTCTAGTATGGTGCTATAGCTAGAAAAATTAATTGAGCTTGGTTTGCTTTTGCTCCGTCAGTAACCTCCTTTGTTTAATTGCTCAATTCTTTCAATTTTGCTAACTTTATTGCCTTCGCATTTTTGGGTATTTTTGGTAAGAACTTGTAAATTGATCTATCGGATTATTGGGTTTTGATTTTCTTATCCAATGAATTGCAAAGGATTGTTGTTGATTGAGTGAGCAGTATATGACTTCCTTCTATGTTCATAGTTCTTCTTGCGGACACAGTTTTTTTGTAGGATATAAGACTTGAGTTGGGAAAATTGTCATCTGAAAATTGTCTCTGCTGCATCTTTTCCTCTTTTGATTTTTGGGAAGAAATGGTGAAATAGGTTTGATTTTATGAAAAAATGGTGTTGAGGATCAAGAGGGAATAAAGGGGTGGGGGTTTCTGTTTGAGTGTAGTGGCTGTGATGTGGGGAGGAGGATGGACGGGCAGGATGGTGGTGACTGAGGTATTGCGCAAGGGCGAGAGAGGTGTTGTGATTGGAGAACCAAGCAGTACAAAATTATTTCATTCCAAATTTACAATCCATTGTCATTCCGTACTACTTTCATTTCCATACCAATTGCTATTACAAATCTCGAACCAAGCAGGCCCTAAGTGTTTGGACAATTGCATGATATTTCACTTATCAATAGCCCATTGGATCTTGTTGTGGTATGATTTTCCCGCTTTTATCCACATTATTTTTTCTTTTGTTTGTTTTATCTTTTGCATGATTCATTTGAATTCACTATCTTACCCTTTATTTTGTTAGATTCTTGGGCTAGAAACTACTAAAGCATTGGTAAGTAAGGACTCGAACCCAAGTATACTTCAATCAACTCAACATTCGTATGGAAACGAAACCTTAAGTACTATAGTTTTGGTATTTTTGTTTTGTTTGTTTAGAAATTTATTTTGAAGTGTTCGCCCTTAACTTTTACAATGACAAGGGCACGTCAGAAAGATATTCAATATAAACATTAATCAAATATATTTATTATATATATTAAATTAAATTACGGCCGGTCCAGCCAAAGTAGCTGGTTTCATTACTAAAATCGTCAGCCGGTCCGTATCTTAATGGTATGAAAATTTTCAAACTTACAAGTAATTACATACATCTTGAGACCGGCCGAACCATTTTCACCCCCTAGTCATCTCAAGCAAATCTGTATACTACATGTTTTGAACATCATAAAAAAAAGCACCAGAGATTCTTTGCAATCATTTAAGAAAACAGCACACTGGAGCTTTTCTACAAAATTCTTCAGCACCAAGACTAGTCATTCCTGAATTCACCAATAGCAGTAAAATGACTTCACAGAGAACTAAACCCCCCACCCACAACCCCACCCCCCGGAACACTTAAACTGGACATTCTCCTCAATGGACTAGATAATAAAGCACAGAGGTGGGTAATTCAGCATAAAAGAGGTGTGCCAGTGTGCCTGAAAGTCATACCATTACCAAAGACAGACAATCTACTATTCACTGTCATGTCCATAGTGATAAGCAAAATCGAATTCATCTAAAGAGAATGATGTAGAGTGCCCTCAGAAAAAGTTCACGCCAAAAACACTCATTCTAGAATTCTAAATCACTGTATGACAGGGTCAAAAGTTGTTAGATGAAAACTGAAAAAAACTAAAAGAAAGCTGTAAAAGTAAACAGTAAACAATAAACAGTAAACTCCATCTCTTGGTTAAGTTCTTGCTAGGAATGGCCTTGGAGAAAAGATGTTACCACCAGTGGTTCCCTCATGTCGTTATCTTCTGTCGGTACCCTTACCTGTGTGCATAGTTTCATGACTAAGCTTTGAAACGGTAAAGGATCTTGGGAATCACCGTCTGCTACCCTACACATTTCCTTGAAGATTATGTGCCCAATGTTGAGGACTCCTCCCCCAATCATCATTAAATACATTTGGATCCCTACTTTGGTCAAGTGATCGGTACTGGAGGCACATGACGACACTATGTTGTTGCACATGAATTTCTAGTATTCCAAAACGATCGGACGCAGTTGGTCATACCCTGTAGTTTCCCAGTTTTGAGGAAGTGGGATTCCAGTTTGCAACATATCTTCGACACGAAATTCCTTTCGTTTATATGCATGAATGTGCCACAGTAATCGAGTTTGTCAGTTGACTTCCATGCCCAGGAACTTATTCAGAAGGCCAGTTTCGATCTTGATTCTTTCACCTCCTATCATCACTCCCCTGGTTATGGTTCGATTCCTTAATGCTTGATAACATTCCTGAACCATAATTTTGCTGATGATCTACCCTGCTTGTGGGAGCAGGTTCTCTCATCCATTCAACTTGATGCATTTCCATGCCAGGGATCCTTCGGTGACTGTGAATTGTGTCAACAGCGTCCGATGGGTGAAAAGTTCTGTAGAATCAAGATTTGCTATCTCCTACTTTACTCTTACTCCTATATTCCCTGGATTTCCCGGAGTATTTGAGAAGATCAGCATAGTGGGGAATAAGAAAAAGTGAAGCCTTTAGAGTTGAAAGACTTCTCCGCCACCGTCAATAAATATATTAACAGGAGGAGTTGAAAGACTAATTAGGGTTTCCTTGATGAAATGACACGGAAGTAAAAGTGGTGATTACGTTCACATTGAATATAGAACACTTCGGCATTTATTTGCATCTTCTTATCATAGGTAGAGGTGCAACTACTTTCTGACTCTAGCATTGTCTATACATACCTTTTCTTTTCTCTTGACTTCTGGATTGTTTTCTATTTCCTGTAACCACATAGCCCAAAGAGTAAGATTAATTCCCTAAATAGGTATTTGGAAGGGTGCCTAAGAATATTTACAGAATGGTTAGGAAAAATAAACAACCAAATATTAACACTAAACTTGAAGAGTAATGAGAATAAAAGTTTCTTATTTTTGGGGTGCCTCCCATGAGCACCTTCTTTTACTGTCGCTGGCTCGACAGAGCGCCACTCAAGTTTAATTAATAAAGTCATCAAATCATTCCCTGCTTTTATGAATCCTTGCAGCTGTGGCCATCTCATTGTGTTCCCTGGTCTGGTTGTCTTGTTCTGTCACGTCGACATCTCTTAGAGGTATTACAATCTCAACCTTTCTGAATTCTCTGTCCTCCTGCTCTAGATATCTCTTCACTCTTTGTCCATTCAACTTAAAATCTGTCCCTTTTTGCTTGTCTTGCAGTGTTAATACTCCATAAGGGAAAACCCTTGTTATGATATACGGGCATGTCCATTTAGATTTCAACTTCCTTGGGAGCAATTTCAATTTTGACTGAAATAGAGCACCTTCTGACCTTCACAAAAATTTCGTTTATGGATGGCTTGGTCATGCAATCTTTTTGTTTTCTCTTTGTATATCTCCATGCTCTGGTAGGTTTGTAATTGAAATTATTCTAATTCAATCAGTTCTATCAGTCGATTTCTGCCCGCTGCTTTGAAGTTTAGGTTCAATGTTCTCAGGACCCAATAAGCCTTATGACGAAGCTCCACTGGTAGGTGGCAGGCCTTTCCATGCATTAACTGGAACGGAGATGTGCCGATAGGGGTTTTGTATGCTGCTGTATATGCCCATAATGCCTCATCGATGTGCTTTGACCAATCTTTCCTGTAGGAGTTCACTACTTTTTCTAGAATCCTCTTCACCTCCCAGTCGACCTGTCCACTGGTCTGAGGGTGGTATGGTGTTGCCACTTTGTGAAGCACACCATATCTTTTGCATCGTTTCTTACATATGCAATTGCTTCTACCCAATTGGACACGTATTCTACTCCGACCAGTATATACTTACTTTTAGAGGAGGAAGGGAAGGTCAATTATACCCCTATTTTATATAGTAGATTGCTTGTATTATACCTTTATTTGTGCTAGAATTGGTCATTTTAGGTGTACTTCCCATGGACTTATGACATATTTATGGATTATGAATGTACTTAGATGCAGTGGTGTAATTGACACACTTTTACACTTAAATCTTGGAAAAAATGTAATTTTAATTCATTGCGTTTGAGAATTTTACTATTTTGGTTCATTATATTTGGACTCTTTTAAAAATACCCATTACGTTTAACTTTTTACGCGATTTTGGTCAATTTAAAAAATGAAACCTGCTATTGCATGTTTTTGTGTAGTCAAACCTGGTCAAATGTTACAAATACATATATTGGGGGTATTTTCTAAATATACAAAATACTATGGACTAAATTTGCAAATTAAGAAAAAAGTAAAACAAAAACGACCACCGCCATCTTCTCCCACACCAGTAGGCACCACCATCTCCTTCAGTAACCGACCACCACCAGAGGCCCTCGGCCTCTTCTCAGCCTCAACGACAACCAACCACCAACAGCCAAAACTACAACCTCAATCACCAGCAAAATCCTCACTCCTACACAATATATAATTACACCTCAAATTGAAAGAATAAATGAAATCGGGAAGAGGGATGTCGGTGTTGTGAACGGAGATGGATGTGAGGTTGAGGTAAAAGAGGGCTTTGGTTTGTACACCCCACAATGTCTCTGCCCTTGCCTCCCTCACTATCTATTCATCTTCTTCTCCTCTAAACTCTTCTCTGTTCTTCATTTTCTCGGACACAAGGAGGAGAAAGCACCACCCAATTGAAGAATATAAGGAAGGATCTCATTAGTTTAAGAAGGGGATTTAAGTACTTACTGGGGGCCCTTTCCCTTGAAGTGGAATGAATTTTGGAATGAATGTGATGATCACACAAGGAGGAAGATGAAAAGTAGAGAATTTTGTTTTCTTGATCGGAGATTTAGAATTTCTACTTATTGCTGTCTTTAAAAAAATAATTTTAGAAAGGTCTTATTGTACAGTTTAGGGAGATGGAGACGGTCCTCCCAACAGGTGGCAACCCGGTTAATGTACCAATGTTCTGTTTCTAGAGAAGGGCTCCATTGTCAGCACGCACAGCATACTAAAAACCTTTCCAAGAAGGGAAGTACACTACTCAGTTGGCTACCGCTGGGTGGCCGATATGTCAAATCCGGCGACAAATCTCCATTTCAGCCGCAATCTTGAAATTGCGGTTGGCCTGATCAGTAGCTCTCCCGGTGCACCCCTCCGGTTGGCTAAGTCACCTCCATGTACCACTGAAGAATCAGACATGAAGAAAAGGGAAATTTTTGTTGGAAGTAAAGGGTGTGAAAGAGAGAGTTTTATGGGAAAATAATCAACCTAAGGGATTTAATGAATCTCACATTGAAAAGGTAAGGAAAAGATAAGCACTTTATAAGCATTGTCTTGTAAATTGAGCTTTGAATTTCTACACTACTTTATACATCGTACATCCCGCTCGCGTGCGTGCGCAAGGGGGGTGCAATCGAGGGACTAAAATAGCTTGACTTGTGTGCGAGCGCCTGCGGACACGAATGTCGGACCGCTCGTAGGCTTAAACGGCAGGCCTTCTATAAATACAGCAATCCTTCAGCCTCCAAGAACACACAACAAACAGAATTTTTCTTGCTTCCTTCTTTCAAGAAATTCTTCTGCTCCTCCTTCTCTCTGTTTTAGTTCGTTGGTAAGCCAGTTTTTGTGCTAAAATGAGTTTACAGTTCCATTGTATCCTGGGAGGTAATTGCCCACGTATTCTCTAAGCACTAAATAGAGAGGGCAAATTTATCTTAAGGAAATTGTGATTGCACAAGCCTTGGAATTTCCTACTAGCCATCCTCATTTTTGTTTTTCCCAACAATCTTAAGATAAATTTTTTATTATCCATGGCTAGTTCAAGTGAAATTGTTGCCGAGGTGAACCCGCCTGTCACCTCAAGTAAGGGCTTTGTGCGTTCAATGCCTACTATGCCAGGGAGCCACCATGAGAAACCTGAGAAGTTTCAAGGGGTTGCCATGTACTTCAAGAGATGACAACAAAAGATGTTGTTCTACTTGACCATGTTGGGTCTTGGAAGGTTCGTGAAAGAAGACCGCCCCAAGGTCCCCGAAGGTGATAAGTCAATGGAAGACACCGTGGAGGCTTGGGAGTATTCAAACTTCCTTTGTCGCAATTACATCCTGAATGGATTGCATGATTCCCTATACACGATATATGGGACGTACAAAACGGAAAAGTAAATGTGGGAAGCTTTGGACCGTAAGTACAAAATCGAGGATGCAGGCTCAAAGAAATTTGTGGTCGGCCGCTTCCTCGATTACAAAATGGTTGACTCGAAATCTTTGATGAGTCAAGTGGATGAGTTGCAGCTCATCTTGCACGAGATAAGTGCGGAAGGGATGGTTTTGAGCGAGGCGTTCCAAGTGGCGGCCATGATCGAGAAGTTGCCACCAAGTTGGAAGGACTTCAAGAACTATCTCAAGCACAAACGCAAGGAGATGACGATGGAGGATCTCGTTGTCAGACTTCGGATTGAAGAAGACAACAAGAAAGCTGAGATCAAGTCGGTCAACCTTGCAGAAGCCAAGGTCAATATGCTGGAACATGCCAATGGAGGCTTCAAGAGTAAGGCAAAGTTCACCGATAAAGGTAAGGCCAAGCTTGGGGCAATGGGAGGTGTCTCGAAGCAGAAAACCAAGTTCAAAGGCAAGTGCTTCAACTGTGGAAAGCAGGGCCACAAGTCATCGGAGTGTCGTATTCCCAGGAAGAACTCTGAGGCAAACATGATCCAGGGAAAGCCGGAGGAGGATATCAGTTTGGTTGCTGTGATCTACGAGGTGAATATGGTGGAGTCAAACCATAAAGAATAGTGGTACGACTCGGGCTCAACCAAACATGTTTGTGTCAATAGAGGACACTTCTCAACTCTTGTTTCGAACCATGGCGAGAAGCTGTATATGGGGAACTCGGCTGTAGCCAAAGTCGAGGGGAAAGGAACGGTTTTGCTCAAGTTGACTTCGGGCAAAACGTTGACTTTGAAGGACGTGTTTTATGCTCCAGAAGTCCAAAAGAATCTTATTTCTGGGTTCATGCTGAATAAGCATGGATTCCGAGTTGTAATAGAATCGGATAAGATTATTCTTTCAAAGTCGGGACTGTAATTGGGTAAGGGGTATGCATCCGAGGGGATGTTTAAAATGAATGTAATGACTATTGTCAATGATAATAGAAATACCTCTTATGCTTACTTGATTGAGTCTTCTAGCTTATGGCATGGTAGACTAGGTCATGTTAATTATAATTCGATACATCGATTAATTAACTTGAACCATATCCCAAGTTTCCAAATTGACCTAAGTCATAAATGTGAAATATGCGTTGAGGCATAATTGACTAGGTCATCGTTCCAAACGGTTGAAAGAAATAACGAACCCCTTGACTTAATACATAGCGATGTATGTGATTTGAAATCGGTTCAAACACGAGGCGGTAATAAATATTTTATTACCTTTATTGACAATAGCACAAAATATTGCTATGTTTATTTGCTTAAAAGCAAAGATGAGGCGTTAGAGAAATTTATTCTCTATAAAACCGAGGTTGAAAATCAACTTGGAAAGTGAATCAAGAAATTGAGAAGTGATAGAGGTGGAGAGTACGAAGCACCTATCGGTGACTATTGTGTTAAAAATGGAATAATCCATGAAATAACTGCACCGTACTCACTTCAATCCAATGGGGTTGCTGAACGTAAAAATCGCACATTAAAAGAAATGATGAATGCGATGTTGTTAAGTTCAGGCTTACCTTCTAATATGTGGGGGGGTGCTATTCTATCGAGTAATTACGTACTTAATTGAATACCTCGAAAGAAAGAAGGGAAAACCCCATATGAATTATGGAAAGGAAAAACACATTCCTACAAACACTTGCGAGTGTGGGGGTGCCTAGCGAAGGTAGCAGTACCGACACCAAAGAAAATAAAGATAGGTCCCAAAATGGTGGATTGTGTCTTTATTGGCTACGCTCATAATAGTACTGCATATCGATTTCTTGTGTATGATTCAAAAATACCGGATATACACAAGAATACTACCATGGAATCAAGAAATGCATGTTTCTTTGAAAATGTATTCCCTTGGAAATCAGTTGAGGAAACTGGCTCTAAAAGGCCTAGTGAAACCATCAATGAAGAACCACCGAGTCAAGAAGTGGTAGAGTTAAGACGTAGCAAAAGAGCAAGGATAGAGAAATCATTTGAGGATGATTTTGAAACCTTTCTCGTTGAGAAAGAACCATAGACTTATGCTGAAGCTGTGAATTCTTCGGAAGCGCCTTTATGGAAAGAAGCGCCTTTACATAATCATACTTGGAAGTTAGTGGATCTCCCTTCTGGCTGTAGTCCGTTAGAGTCAAAATGGATTTTCAAACGGAAAATAAAAGCTGATGGCTCTATCGACAAATACAAAGCTAGGTTGGTAATCAAAGGGTATAAGCAACGAGAAGGCTTAGACTAGTTTGATACGTATTCTCCAGTAACGAGGATAAATTCCATAAGGATGATACTGGCTATCGCAGCCTTACGGAATTTGGAAATACATCAAATGGATGTAAAAAAAGCTTTCTTAAATGGAGATTTAGATGAAGAAATATACATAGAACAACCCGAAGGGTTTAAAGCTCCAGGTTCCAATAAGAAAGTATGTAAACTGGTTAAGTCATTGTACGGTCTGAAACAAGCTCCTAAGAAATGGCATGAGAAGTTTGACCATGCAATGATAACCAGTGGATATAAAATTAATGAGTGTGACAAATGTGTCTATGTAAAGGAGATCGGTGATGATTATGTCATCTTATGTTTGTACGTAGACGACATACTCATAGTTGGTAGTAGTGACAAACTGGTCAAATATACCAAAGTCATGTTAAATTCAAAATTTGACATGAAAGATATGGAACTGGCAGATGTGATTCTTGGAATCCGAATCATCAGGTCCCCTGAAGGTCTAATTTTGAGTCAAGCTCATTATCTAGACAAAATTCTAGGGAAATTCAATCAGAATAACTCTGGAATTGCTAGAGCGCCATTAGATAACAATCTCCATTTAGCTAAAAATCGTGGAGAGAGTATTTCTCAGGTTGAATACTCCAGGATAATCGGGAGTTTGATGTATCTAATGAGTTGTACCAGACCAGATATTGCTTATGTGGTAAGCAAACTGAGCTCATACACGAGTAATCCTGGGAGAGATCACTGGACTGCAATAATTAGGGTACTAAGATACCTAAGATATACTCGTGATTATGGATTACATTATACCAGGTATCCATCTATGATAGAAGGCTATACAGATGCTAACTGTATATCTGATATAAATGATTTGACATGCACGAGTGGCTATGTGTTTACACTTGCAGGGGCTGCCGTGTCATGGAAATCCTCTAAACAAATGGTGATAGCTAGATCCACAATGGAATCAGAGTTTATTGCTCTAGATAAATGTGGAGAGGAGGCTGAATGGCTACGCCACTTTCTAGAGGATGTCCCAAAATAGGAGAAACCTGTGCCACCAATTTGCATTCATTGCGATAGTCAATCTGTAAATGGTAGAGCACAAAGTACAATGTACAATGGTAAATCGAGACATATTCGTCGTCGAAACAATACCATCAGACAATTGCTCTCAACAGGAGTTATTTCAATTGACTTTGTAAGTTCAAAGGATAACATCGCGGATCTGCTAACCAAAGGGTTAAATAGAGAGACAGTTGAAAGATTGACGAAAGGAATGAGGATAAAAGCTTGTGAAGGATAAAAGGTTTTTTGAAGGAAAACCCAGCCTAGTTGACCGGAGATCCCAAGATCTAGGTTCAAAAGGGACAACCTAATCATAAGACCTGATACGGTCACTGTGGGGGGCAACCTCAACTCATTCCTGTCAAGAAACAGTGACATATGTATAAGGCTAGCGAGATGTCGCTTTAATGACTCTTAAGAAAGTAACTGTGGTTACGTTTCAAATTTAAGAAGTCACCTATGTAAGAGAGAAGTGGGGCCGCTTCAAAGGAGAATTGAACAGGCTTAATTCTTTAGAAACTCTTGCAGAACCAGGATGTGTTTCATGGCCATAATGAACAAAACCATGAGAACTGAACAGTTGAGATTGGTTCCTGTGTAGGGTACGTGGACCTTTACACTAAAAAGCAGGACAGTTCAAGGACATTACATCTACTGGACAGCTAGTAAAGAAAGCGTGGTCTACAAAGGGGAAGTTCAAAGGTTAACACCTACTTTCTCTTTTAAGGGACTGGTCACTGAACACTGACAAACCGATATATATCTCATTCATGTGGGGGATTGTTGGAAGTAAAGGGTGTGAATGAGAGAGTTTTATGGGAAAATAATCAAGCTAAGGGATTTAATGAACCCCACATTAGAAAGGTGAGGAAAAGAGAAGCACTTTATAAGCATTGTCTTGTAAAGTGAGCTTTGAATTCCTACACTACTTTATACATCGTACATCCCGCTCGCGTGCGTGCGCACAGGGGGGGTGCAATCGAGGGACTAAAATAGCTTGACTTGTGTGCGAGCGCCTGCGGACACGAATGTCAGACCGCTCGTAGGCTTAAACGGCAGGCCTGATCAACCTCCGTTTTACTGCGTAACGGATTCAATTTTTTCCCTAAAATTTCTCTCTGCATGAATGGCTGGCTGACTGATTCCATTCTTCAAGATTAATTGCCAAAATTAATGAATTGAAATGTTTTAAAAGCGTGTTGCTTTCTGCAGAGCAATAGGTGCAAGAAAATTGAATTTCAACTTCAATTTTGCATCCTAATTGCTGCAATGATCAACAATTCCAAAAAACGATTGGAGAATGATTGAAGGACAATGAAGGTCCTTAATTTCGTTGATTGAAGGACAATTAAGTTGTGCCTTAATTTCATCCAAGAAAAACTCCAGCCTCCAGCCTATAAATACAGCAATCCTTCAGCCTCCAAGAACACACAACAAACAGAATTCTTCTTGCTTCCTTCTTTTAAGAAATTCTGCTCCTCATTCTCTCCAGAAAACCTTTCTCTCTCTATGAATTTTTCCTTAAGCCTTCCCAGAAATCTTCTTAAGTGTTCAACGACTGTTTTAGTTCGTTGGTAAGCCAGTTTTTGTGCTAAACTGAGTTTACAGTTCCATTGTATCCTGGGAGGTAATTGCCCACATATTCTCTAAGCACTAAATAGAGAGGGCAAATTAATCTTAAGGAAAATGTGCTTACACAAGCCTTAGAATTTCCTACTAGCCATCCTCGTTTTTTTTTTCCAACAATTTTAATTTGAACAAATTAAAATTAAAATTATAGATAGTTATTGCTTGATTGGAAGGTATGATAGAGGAAGATAAAAAGAAAAAAATTTAATCGAATTTGTACTTACTTCTGCATTTGCGTGACCGGCTAGAATTATTAAGAAGAATGACATGAAAAGAAAAATACTGCGATTTCCATAACCAATGTGAGAGATATGAATCAAAGCCATGAGTTGCTAAAAAAAAGATTGAGTTGGTTGGATAGAATTTGCTGAAAAAAAAAAGAAAACAATGAAGAAAAACAATAATCAATTTTATCTGTTAAAAAGGAAAAAAATGATGAAAGGGTGGCGCTTTTGGGATTTTTTTTAACTTTTTCCTTAATTTGCAAATTTAGTTCAAAGTATTTTACATATTTAGAAAATACCCCCAATGTATGTATTTGTGACATTTGACCAGGTTTGACTATACAAAAACCTGTAATAGAAGGTTTTATTTTTTAAATAGACCAAAACAGCTTAAAAAGTTAAACGTAATGAGTATTTTTGGGGGGCCCAAATTTGATACACTAAAAGAGTAAACGTAACGGACCAAAATTGCATTTTTTTTCCCTTAAATCTTGCATTATTAGAGGAATTTACAGCACAAGTGGAGGAGACAAGTGCTGGACAGCTCATACACTAATTCATAGCATGTATAAATAGAACAAGTCCTAAAGGCATTTTTCAAGCTTTGCTTCACTCTTCAGTTTTCAACATCGGTTTGCTTGTAGCAGAAAGAGAATTAGTCTCCTGTAGATTAAGGTTCTCTATACAGGTAGATGATGAAGGTGATAAAGCTTAGATCCATAGAGTTCTATGTTCCCAAAGGGGTTTCCTGTTGGGTTATGTTCAGGTGTTTAATCTAATTAAACAGCGGAATTCCTAACCATCAAGGATCGGGTCTTACCCTTGAAGCGTAATCGGTTGCGCACGTCACCTGGCTCCTCTGAGAAGATGGCGTTTTGTTTTCTCCAAAATCCTTCCTCGAAGGATTCTCTACTCTCAAGCACAAAAATCTTCGCAGGTTGGTGCTAGCCGATCTTGTCTACCGAGAGAATTTGGGAAAATCTTGTGTATTATGTCTGATTTGAATTTTCTAATTCAAAATCATCCTCTTCCTACAATAATACCCCTAGGATATTTGTAGAGATCAAATTTCCAAAATCAGTATTGTAATTATCCAATTATAACTTAACTGATTTTAGTCATATTCCAAATCAGTATTATTACCAAATATTATTTTACTGATTCCAAATCAGTATTTAAATAATATTTAATGATTCCAAATCAGCATTAAATAATACCTTAATGATTTGGGTTATACACCAAGCCCATGGATCAACCCATGACCCATGGATCAGGCTGATGGGTCAAGAACTTCTATTGCAATTAAGTCCCTTGATTTATCAATCTGCCCTAATTGTTCCCAGGTAATTAATTAACTATTAATTAATACCCCAGAACTTCTCAATAATATTTAATTAAACCATTTAATTAAATCTTCTTTATTTAAGTATAACAATTATACTTATTGCAGGCAAGAATACTTATTCTGCATCATCGAACTTTCTTATGTGCGATCCTGTAGGCCCATTCCAAATTGACAACGGATAACTCAATCTCATTGACTAATCCATAAGTCATTAGTGGTATCTAGCAAGACATAATGACTACCCAATTCAGAATGGAGGGTCGAATGGTGATTCAACACAACCTTTCTGAGCAAACTGCGTACGATCCTCTACATTGATATCCCGTTTAGCATAAGGCATGGAACCATCATCCTTATATGTCTAAACGTTTACTTGATATCTTAGTGACACTTAATCCATCAAGCAAATGATATCCTTGTCATTCCTTGGGCATGGCCATGCACTTTTCAGTTCACTATCAAGTGGCCAAGATATCATCTCTCACTTAAGAGAGATTTGTAGTTCTATCACTTCACCTACATATCTTAGCGTGAATCATAGTGTACTCAATCGTACCCGTACTTGGAAACCTGTTACGGCCCCGTTAGGCGTATGTCAAAGCACACTACAATTCACCTAAGACCATGTAGTGATTTTTGGTCTAAGGATCCTCGTACCAGTACTACTTAAAAGAATCACTCATGATCTAATTAGTCCATGGAGTGTTTCTTTTGGCGGATCGATTTCATGAATTTAAATATGCACAAGAATATTACTATCATGAAATTAACTCATTTGATAAACAATCATTCAAGCGACAAATGTCTTATTTACATAAATACCCTCAAAGTCTATTTACATAAATAGCCCTTATTAGGGCACATTCACCAACATTTCCAGCCCCAGATGTTGTAATCGAGGTGAGATGCAGATGTGGATGCAGACAACACGAGCGTGAAGTACCTATGGAGCATCAGAAAGTGTCCTCGGCCCCGGAGCAAATGGAGTTAGCGCAGAAATGAAAAAGTAGAGTTAGAGTACAGATCACGGCTTGTAAACGACAGTGTTCCTGGGATGAAGCCATCGTGACGACCACCAGACGCCGAAATCTAGTGAACGTGAGAAGATGACGACCAAAGACTGTAACATCTGAAGAAGTCACGTTTACCCATCCAGTTTGATGTGACTCAAAAATATACGTTTTTATGACCCAAAATCATGCACGTTTAGCTTACTTTTAGTTGAATTTCAATGATTATGATGCCTTTTATGAGCTTTCAATGCTTTTATTGAAAGATTATATGTCCAGGCCTAGCTAGAAACTCAGTTTCGTGCTACGCATTCCAGAATCAGAATCTCTGGCCACGTCTAGACGCTAGCTCAATCGCTATTCCATCCCTTGCTTGAAATAACATTGCGCAGGATCTTGGTTTGTACTTATTCGATTTATCACGCAACAAATAAATTCTTAATTAAAAGCGGAAGAATAAGAATTACCTATTGAAGCGTTCACTCAGGTGATTCTCTTGTATGCCTCAAGACTTTGATCGCTTGTTTTGTGGCCAACGATCTAGCAACCAATTGATCAGCTAATCACCACAACTGGGTCGATGAAAAATCCTGCAACCACTGCCCTTAGCGCGTTACTCACACGCTCCGCCTAAGACCTGAGAGAAACCGGCCACGCGCCGCCTGAAGTCCTTTCACACGCCACCAAAAGTCGGCCGGCCAAAAGAGAAGAAAAACTGGGCAGCCTTTGAGCCTAAAATCCGACTTTAAGAGAGATAGATTATTTTTCTCTTTAGGATTTTTCTCTCTCTAGTTTTCTTGTCTTGAAAACTATTGAATTGTGTATTGTGTAATAGATAATCCCTTATCTATATATAGAGTTACAAGAGAGACCCCAAGTTGGTTTAGGATTGGCCTTCCTACTGGGTTTCTTTTTCCTTCAATCCTGTTCTTGGACTGATACACATCCAACTGATACAGTGATTCACTTATACCAATCCAGTTCTTGGTATGATTCACAACCAACTGATACAGATATTCACTTATCCCTAATCCAGTTCCTGGTATGATGCACAAACAACTGACACAAGAATTAATTAATTACTTAAATAATTAAATATACCTTTGTAAAAAACCCAATATATAATTAATCGTACCACTAACGGATTAATTATGGCACTACCATCCTACACCAGAATTCCTTCCGGAACAACTTAATTAATTTATTCTTAATCTCCCCACATCAAAGATATAGTGCTCATTAATTTATTAATGTACTGATAAATTAATTAATTAAATTCTTTAATTCCGAGACTAGCACCACTCGACCTTTTTCTATACCGGACATAAGTCCACCAGCTGGGTTTAGTATAATAAACATAACGAGCTCATCTCGGGAGCACCATCACCCCAGATGCACCGGTACATGGTTTCCTTTCTACAAGCAACAACACACCAAGTAACAAAACACGCGCACCCAACCTACCCATTGGCAGATTAAACTACACTATGTCTAATCCTCATGCCCGCTCAAGTCTTGAGATTAAGAGATAGAATACTAAGAACGATTTATCTATTAAATCAGTACAAGACAAATCATTCTAAATGGTCAAGTTTAATACGTCCCAGGTATATCTATATGATTCAATCAGTTTAGACAAACCAATTATCCAAATCACATAATAACCTAAACCGACATTTTGTGTCAGACAAGACACCTCATCATCTAACTACATAATATAAATGGATAAATAATGCACAACAAAATATAACCAAAACATAAATCGATATATTAACTGGAAAAATGTACAATACAAGCATAGTTTATGTATTCAACTCTAACAATCTCCCACTAATACTTAAGTTATGCTTCAAGTATACAACTACATTCAACTCCTATACACTCTACTACTATATATCTTGAAAAACTGTCATGGCTCCCCTAAGTATCTGATTCCCATGCCCTCCACGTGAGCCTCAAACACTTTAGAAGTCAATGTTTTCATGAACGGATCTGCAAGGTTATCCTCTGATGTTATCTTAGCCACGACCACGTCTTCCCTCTTTACGATATCTCGTATCAAGTGGTAGTTGCACTGTATATGTTTGCTCGCCTTGTGGGCTCATGGTTCCTTCGAGTTTGCTACTGCATCGTTGTTATCACAATACACCGTGATAGACTTTTGCAAACCAGGAATCACATCTAAGCCCACTAGGAAGTTCTTGAGCCATACTATTTTTTTCGCTGCCTTTGATGCGGCAACGTATTCAGCTTCCATGGTGACACTCCGCCAAACTATGGCTCCAACTCCTAGAGTAAACACATACCTTGAGGTATACTTGCTCTTGTCTCTATCGCCTTGGAAATCTGAATCTGTGTAACCACGGGGTACCAGCTCAGGCGTCTGATAGACCAACACTTGGTCTCTTGTTCTGTGCAAATACTAGAGAATGCATTTTACTATCTCCCAATGAGCTTTCCTGGGATTTCTCTGATATCTGCTTACAATGCCAATGGCATAACAGATATCAGGCCTCGTACAGAACATGACATACATGAGACTTCCTACTGTCGAAGCATAAGGAACTGTCTTCATGGCCTCCATCTCCTCAACAGTCTTGGGAGACTGTTCTTTAGACAGATGCATTCTGGTCTGAAAGGTAGAAAACCTTTCTTGGAGTTCTACATGTTAAAACGGGCCAAAATCATACCTATATATGAAGTTTGGTAGAACGTTAACAAACGTTTCCTACGATCTCGAATTATCTTGATCCCAAAGATATGTCCCTATTCTCCTAAGTTCTTCATATTAGACTGCTTAGACAACCATGCCTTTACGTCTGATAACAATTTCTTGTTGTTGCCAATCAATAGAATGTCATCTACGTAAAGCACAAGAAACATCACTGAGTTTCCATCACGTCTGCGGTACACACATTACTCATCTGGACACTGAGTAAATCTGTATGACTGGATTACCTCTTCAAACCAGATGTTCCAAGATCCAGATGCCTACTTAAGTCCGTAAATGGACTTCTTAAGCCTGCAAACCTTATGCTCTTGGCCTTTTTTAACGAATCCCTCTGGTTGCTGCATGAATATGGTTTCCTCAAGACTTCCGTTAAGGAAAGCTGTCTTGACATCCATCTGCTATATCTCATAATCTAAATGAGTTGCTATGGCCAAGAGAATCCGGATCAACTTAAGCATGGCCACCTTGGAGAAGGTTTTCTCATAATCGATTCCATCTTTCTGAGTATACCCCTTCGCCACCAGCTAGCTTTGAAGGTTTTCACCTTTCCGTCAGGTTCTCTCTTACGTTTGTAGACCCACTTGTATCCAATGGGCTTAAATCCATCAGGCAAGTTCACAAGCTCTCAGACTTGATTGTGGTCCATTGACCCCATCTCGGATATCATTGCCTTACGTCAACATTCTGCATCTTTATCTCGAAGAGCCTCATTGTAATTTACCAGGTCAGTCTCAGGCGCGCCTGGGACTAGGTCTTGGGCCTCTCCCACGCCAATGAACCTGTTGGGCTGTCTTACAACCTTCCTACTATGATGAGGCACCACCTGTGTAGGCGCATCATCTGTGATCTCTTGTGCAGTGTGTGGTGTATCTATTTGTGCTGGTGCATCAGGATTATTAGTTTTTCTCCTAAGCTCTTCTACTCTTGGGCTTGTGAACTAGGATATAGTCTTCCTCTAAAAATCTAGCATTGGTACTAACCACCACCTTCTGATCTTTAGGACTATAAAACAGACCACTTTTCATCCCCTTGGATATCCTACAAACATCATTAATTCTATTCTTGCATCTAACTTAGCCACACCTGCCTTAAGCACATGTGCTGGTCAACCCCAAATTCTGAGATGTCATAGACTAGGCTTTCGCCCGTTCCACAACTCAACTGGGGTTGAAGGCACGGTTTTAGATGGTACAAGATTAAGAATATACACCGTTGTTTCTAAGGCATATTCCCAGAACGAACTCGGCAAATCACTATAGCTCATCATCGACCTAACCATTTCAATGAGAGTTCGATTCTTTTTTTCTGCTACACCATTCTGCTATGGCGTGCCAGGTATAGACAACTGAGATTGAATTCCTACCTCACTGAGGTATTCTCGAAATTCGTGGGACAAGTACTCCCCACCATGATCTAATCGCAGTGTCTTGATACTCTTACCATGATGCTTCTCCACGTCTGCCTGAAACTCTTTGAACTTACCAATGCACTCAGACTTGTGACGCATTAGGTAAATGTACCCGTACCTTGAGTAGTCATCCATGAACATCACGAAATACTCGAACCCACCTCATGCTTGGACAGAAATTGGACCATACAAGTCAGAATGAATCAACTCTAGTACTTATTTAGCTCTATAACCTTTTGCTCTAAAAGGTCTATTGGTCATCTTACCTTCCAAGCAAGATTCGCAGGTTGAATAACTGTCAATCTCTAATGAACCTAAAGGTCCATCATTGACTAACCTCTGTATCCTACTAAGGTTTATATATCCTAGCTTGAGATGCCAAAGATAGGTTTGATTCATTTCAGACGGTTTCTTCTTCTTATTAATGTTAGATAAAGAGCTATATGTTTCTATGTTTTGCACAAGAGGGGAGTTAGAATTAACCACAAACAAATTATCTATCAATGAACCAGAACAAATAAGTTTGTCATTTCTTCTAATAACAACACAATCATCAGAAAAAATAAACTTATAACCGTTCTTTAAGAGTTTAGAAATCTAAATGAGATTCTTTCTAAAACTCGGTACATAAAGGCAATTAAATAATTCAAATCTAGAACTCTTGAAATTTAGAGTGACAACTCCCACTGCTTCTACTGACACTCTTGTAGTGTCGCCCATGTAGATGTCCAGCTCACTCTCTCTAAGCTCCCGGGTTATTTGAAACCCCTGCAAAGAATTACAAACATGATCAGTGGCTCCTGAATCCAAACACCAAGTATCTGTGGGAATCACCGCTAAACATGTCTCAGTAATTAGGGCTGAAAGTTATCGTACCTTTAGGTTTTGGACAATCCGCTTTCCAGTGTCCCGTTTTCTCGTACCTGAAGCACTTGCCTTTGGACTTGCTTTTCTTTGCGATTTCGGGCTTAGAAGCAAGTTTCTTGGCATTCTTCTTCTTCTTATTCTTCTTGCTTTTAGGTGTAGAAGAAGAACTTGAAGCCTTCACTGTGACTAAAGCTTGCTTCTTCTCGTGAAAGATGCCTTCGACCGACACCAAATCTGTTAAGAGCTCAGGTAGTGTGTAAACTCTTTGGTTCATATCATAATTAACCCGAAACTGCTCAAAACTAGAGGGTAAGCTGTGGAGGATGATATCTATCTGAATTTCTAGCTCGATTTCACCTCCCAACACCTCTATCCCGTTGATGTTACCGATCATTTAAAGCAGATGATCTCTCACAGATCCGTCATCAGCCATTTTAGTGTTATCAACTTTCTAGTGGCTGATTGCCTAGCAGTCATGCCTTGATGAGCGAAAATCTCCCTCAGGTGAGCCATCATGTTGAAGGTAGAGACCATGGGATAAAGCTGATGTTACAGCACATTTGACACAGAGGCCAAAATATAGCACCGCGCCATCTCATCCTCTTTTCTCCACATGGCATAGGCATCCCTATCCTCTTGAGGAGAGTCCTCGTTAGGCAAATCTGGACATACTTCGGTGAGCACAAACCTATACTACTTTGTCGTTAAGATAATGTCCAAGTTACGACTCCAGTCGACATAATTCGGTCCAGTGAACTTATTGTCTTTCATAGTAGCTAAGGGGTTGAATGCCATATCGAAAAACTGTAAATTAAATAAAAAGACAATGTTTCAATTATAAAATCTAGAATTTTGAAAAAAAAAAGAAATTCAAACAATTATTGACTTCCCTCAAAATAATAATTTTAATCCACCAACATCTCATTCACCGGGATTCTCGCAAGCCACGATAGTGAGGACGTTTATGCTAACCCACATTCATTTAAGAAGAACCAAGTTCATTAATTACACTATCTAACCAAATGATCTATTGATCAATGCAGCTAATAGTCGGTGCTTTTAGTCATACAATAAGCAACGTAACATCGATGGAAGGGATACTGCAAATCATACACTAAGTGTGTGCCATTACGTG
The DNA here is from genome assembly GCA_030378225.1 of Knoxia roxburghii. Taxonomy (NCBI): domain Eukaryota; kingdom Viridiplantae; phylum Streptophyta; class Magnoliopsida; order Gentianales; family Rubiaceae; genus Knoxia; species Knoxia roxburghii. The sequence goes on along the minus strand of CM059420.1, from coordinate 31,637,860 downwards.
ACTTCTGAGTTTGTTACCTTAGGATAGTGCGCCTCAGATGGAGAGGGTGTCGCATTTCTCATAGTTAAACTTACTCTAGCCATCTTACTTAGAAATTCATAATCTAGTGATCTCGTGGTTGGACTCATTCGAATGGAGGAAGGCCCTAATGCCAATGCGCAAGCCCACCCACATCGCATATAAACTCGTAATGGTGGTCGTGGGATTATTTAACCAACCCGCTCCCACTTAGATTTCTAAATTGAGGGTTTTTTCGGTTTTAACATACAATTAACTAAACCTAAGTTATATGCAACAATAAAACAATCATGCTTTAAAATCATGCATCTAAAATACAACACAAAAGAAATTAAAGCACAAAAATTAAAACAATAAATACGGGAAATAAATGCGAAAATTAAATTTCCCGACTATTATGGTTTTAATCGCTTCCATCTTCTGCCTTAATCTTGTGTCCCGCTACGTAACTCGATGGAAAAAGTCTTGGACTTCAAAAAATGAAAATTGGAGGAAAAAAGGGCCAAAACATGAACCGAACGGGCTGAGCGTGCGGCCCAGCAGCACGCAGCAGTTCCTGCGCGCTGTTGCCGCGCCTACTGCAGCACGCTGGCACAACAAATCTGCTACGCCGCGTGGCAGTGGTGCTGCCATTTTTCGGCGGTTGCCGACGGCGGCCAGCGCCTCTGTCTCCCTTCGTTTCCTCCTTGCGCTTCTTGTACACTATTTCGACTTCTTGCAATTCATTTTGGGTTTTCTTGGGATTCTACAAATTAACGATAACCCAAAACCCACAAATTCAAGTTGCCCACCTTAACGCCTTCGATTACAAAAAAATTAATTCTCCTACTACAAGGCTTTCTGGGAAAATTAAATAATTGAAATTACATATAAAAAATCCTACTACAGATTTGATCTAATCCTAAACTGCTTCCAGCACGTGGTTATACTATTACAAACATTAATAATAAAATCGAATTCGGACATATCCCGAAGTTTAATTAAAGCCCATATAAACGTAACCATAATAGTCGGGATTTCTTAACCACTTGTAAATAAAACATGTAATAAATTGAACAAGCACAAAACCCAAAAACCAGGCTCTAATACCAATTGAAAGATTATCTACCCGGGCCTAGCGAGAAACTCACTTTTGTGGTTCGCATTACAGAATCGGAATCTCGGGCCAGGCCTAGATGCTAGCACAATCACTATTCCAACCCTTGCTTGAAATAACATTGCGCATGATCTTGGTTTTTACTCATTCGATTTATCATGTAACAAATAAATTCTTAATTAAAAACGGAAGAATAAGAATTACCTATTGAAGCGTTCGCTCAAGTGATTCTCTTGTATGCCTCAAGACTTTGATCGTTCGTTGTGTGAGCAACAATCTAGCAACCAATTGATCAGCTAATCACCACAACCGGGTCGCCTGAAAAATCCTGCAACCAATGCCCTTAGCGCGTGACTCACACGCGACGCCTAGGACCTGAGAGAAACCGCCCAAGCGCCGCCTGATGTACCTTCACATGCCATCAAAATTGGTCGGCCAAAAGAGGAGGAAAAACTAGGCAGCCTTTGAGCCTAAAATCCGACTTAAGAGAGATAGATTATTTCTCTCTCTAGGATTTTTCTCTCTCTAGTTTTCTTGTCTTGAAAACTATTGAATTGTGTATTGTGTAATAGCTAATCCCTTATCTATATATAGAGTTACAAGAGAGACCCCAAGTTGGTTTAGGATTGGCCTTCCTACTGGGTTTCTGGTTCCGTCAATCCTGTTCTTGGACTGATACACATCCAACTGATACAGGAATTCACTTATCTCAATCCAGTTCCTAGTGTGATTCACAACTTACTGATACAGGGATTCACTTAACCCCAATCCAGTTCCTGGTATGATTCACAACCAACTGACACAAGGAGTAATTAATTACTTAATTAATTAAATCTACCTTTGTCAATAACCCAATACATAATTCATCGTACCACTAACGGATTAATTATGGCACTACCATCCTACACTAGAATTCCTTCCGGAACAACTTGATTAATTTATTCTTAATCTCCTCATATCAAAGATATAGTGCTCGTTAATTTATTAATTTACTGATAAACTAATTAATTAACTTCTTTAATTTTGAGACTAGTACCATTCAACCTTTTTACTATACCGGACATAAGTCCACCAGCTGGGTTTAGTATAATAAACATAACGAGCTCATCTCGGGAGCACCATTACCCCGAATGCACCGGTACATGGTTTTCTTTCGACAAGCAGCAACACACCAAGCAACTAAACACACACACCCAACCTACCGAGACTATTGGCCACAATTGACCTCACCTATTGGCATATCAAACTACACTATGTCTAATCCTCATGCCCGCTCAAGTCTAGGGATTAAGAGATAGAATACTAAGAACTATTTATATATTAAATCAGTACAAGACAAATCATTCTAAATGGTCAAGTTCAATACTCCCAGGCATATCTATATGATTTAATCAGTTTAGACAAACCGATTATCCGAATCACATAATAACCTAAATCGACAATTTGTCCAAAGCTGTCTTGGTTACGAACCTCATTTATATATTATGTCTTTTAACCAATGATGAGATCTACTGTGTCACACAAGACACCTCATCATCTAACTATAAAATATAAATGGACAAATAATGCACAACAAAATATAACCAAAACATAAATCGATATATTAACTGGGAAAATGTACAATACAAGCATAGCTTATGTATTCAACTCCAACATTTATAGTTGAACTTGCATGATTTTGTAGTAAGGAGGCATGTTGGAGATTCTTGAAGAAACTTAAAGACTTTTGAAGGAAAAAGGAAAAAAACACGCAGAATTGGAGCTTAAAGAGAAGATTTTGGAAAGAGCGCAAAAAAAAAGAAGTCCGAGTTCGGCGTCCTCAGGAAGCTGGCGCCTGATCGCTGTCGGCCTTGGCGTTAACATGGCCCCATCGCCTGGTCGTTGCTCGGAAATCACTGATGAAAGTAAAAATTTACCCTTGTTGTGATTTTACTTATGTAATCCCAATTTTAGCCCTCTGGAACCTTTTTTAATAACCAATGCCCCTTGTAAAGACACATACTATTACACTTTAGTAGGTTTTTCATAGTTTTAGAGAGTAGCTTAGAGAGGAAGAAACACACACTTTCTCACCTTTTGCACACACACACACACTATAAATTCTCTTAGAACAACTATGTTCTAAGTAGATTCTAGGGAAATCTACCCTTCTAAGTGATAAGGGGTAGTGGATTTCCATGTGATGTAGACCAAATCCAAGGATTCAATGTAAATAAGTGCATTCTATAGGTGGAAGTTCAAGAGATTTGTGGATTTCTTCTTTCATGAGAAAGATTTCACATTCTCTTATGAATCAAATCTTTTCATTATGTAATTATCATTTCCATGTTGGATTTGCTCTTATCTATGGTTATTCATGAATATTGCTAAATGAGTTTCTTGCAATTGAATTTATTCTATATCTTTTCATGTGGGTTTTACCTTGTTAGTGGAATATATGTTGAATCTACTTCATTTAAGGGAATAATTTGGATGTTAACTAATTTGAGCATTTGGTGTAGTCAATTGAGATTTCTTGTGTTGCAAGCTTAGTTGATTCTATGCTATGAGTAGAAGTTCATATCACCAATTTTCCATATGTATTTAATGTAGAGGATTGATAGTGGGTAGGATTGACGATCCTATTCTACTATTTGCTATTTTGGTCCTTATAGGAAGGTAAAGAGAGGTATTATTCATTTGATTAGTAAGTTGCTTAACTTCCATTTACAATAGCTCCCTTGATCTAGTTGTGGTATGATTTTCCCGCATTTTATCCATTTATTATCTTTTTCTTTTGTTTTATCTATTTGCATGTTTACTTGAAATCACTCATCTACCCCTTGTTTTATTAGATACTTAGGCTAAAAACTATTAGAACTTGAACCCAACACTCTTATCAAGCAAGACAATAATTTGTATGGGAACGAAACCTTAAGTAATATAGTTTTGGTATTTTTGTTTTGTTTGTTTATAAATTTATTTTGCGTGTTCGCCCTTAACTTATACAATGGCAAGAGCACGTCAAAGTTGGTGCCATTACCGGGGATTGTTTAGTTTCATTGATTATTGTTAGTGATAGTTTTGAGGTTTTATGTATTTTTTGGTTTTAGTAGTTTTTAGTTGTTTTTAGTCTTTTTAGTAAATCTTTTGAGGGCATCAGTTTATCTATTGCACATATCCTTTTTTGTGTTTTTAGCTTGATTTTAATAGGTTTTTTTGTTTTTTTTTTTTTTTGGTACTTGGTTACTTGGAACAATGGAACAACAAATTAGGGCTAATCTAAGGTTTCATGAGCCTTAGAAGAATGAGTTTATTGGGCGTGATAATGCAATTGACTCAATGAGAAATAAAATATTGGGATTTATGAAAAAGCAATTGCAAGATGTGATCTATAGAGCTAGTAGAGATACAAATTCTATTAGAGGTATAGAGGCACAACTAGAAGAGATAGAAGCAAAGATGGAAGCTATATTTATGGATTATGAGATCCGAAATGAAAGGGAAGTGGAAAATAAAAGATTGGATGCTACCAAACTTCCTTTGAACATTTAAAGCATGCCCAACAATGATTATATGGATGTAGATTCTTTAGAGAAAGATGACCACTCTTTAGGTATGAAAAGTGAAGTTGATGATTTAGTGAGTGGTATAATCAAGGTTGGTATATGTGATTGGTATTAGAATAAATCGGAAGAGGTTGGACCGGTCATTGAGGAAATTAGTGAAACTAGTGATAAAAATGAATTTAATGAGGATGAGAATATTCTTTTGTGCCTTAGTGGTTTGAGGAAAATAGAACTTAAGGTGAATAAGGTGCAAGACACTCTTGATATTCTCATGATTAATATGTTGGAGATTAATGATGCTTTATGGAAAGATCCAAAGAGAGAAAAGTTGTATAAGGACAAGTTGAAGGAGTTAGAAAATAGCACGAAAATGAAGAAAAGTGAGCTTACTCATGAGGAGATAGTGAGAAATAGAAAGAATAGGAGAAAGCTCAAAAGGAAGTTGAAGAAAAAGCTAGCCAAGGAGAATTGTAAGAAAATGGTTGAGGATTTTTCTAAGCTTAGGGAAGTCTTTTGAAAGATTAATAAAGCTATTGGAAGTGCTAATTATGTGCAAGGCTCCATGAGTCTTGTACCAACTTAATCATTTACCATGAAACAAGTCTAGCCGGATACTCTAAAGTCCAAAGCGCTTCTTGGGAAGCAACCCAAGCGTTTTTATTGCTTTTTAGTTCATTTTCTAGATTTTAGGCTTTTGAATTTTTTAAATGCAAATTTGTCATATGTTCTTATTAGATTTGTGAGAATATTGATTTGGAGCATGTGTATGTGTAGATATAGGTTTTAGCGAGATTGGATGGAGCAAAATGTGAAGAGATCAAAATTTTGGAATTTTATAAAAAATTCCAGGATGAGCGCCCAGGCAGCGTTTATGTGACACCGAGCATCGGGCGGCATACAGACGCCGTGCCATCCTGACGCCATCAGTAAAGGTGCTATCAGCAGCGCCTTAGTCAACAACCTCCTGATTCCCAATTGCAGCCTAGGCGACGTGGAGGCGTTATGAAGATTCCACGACTTGACTTGACAAAATGAGTTTATAGGGTAAAACCAGGCAGTGTAAAGGCTACAGCTTCTTCATCGCCTGAACGTACGAAAAATTTTTCCCAAAGTCGCGCAAGAACCGTGCTTGATCCAACCTTCAAAAATAGGTTTTTCATTCTTAAATTTCTTTAGCAAATTGTTCCTTACCTACTAACAAATGATTTGAACGAATTGGATTGCTCTAAAATAACCTAATCTCGAACGAATCAAAGGTAAAAATTTTAGGGTATATTGTTCTTAATTTTTAAATTTGGGATTTTCATAATCTGTGATTCAAACTTGACTTTGTTCTGATAAGTATGATCGTTGGTGCTTAATGAAGTATGGGTAACATGAGTCTAAGCTTGATTTATCCATTATGTTCATACATTTGTGATTTTACGATTTTGAGTTCTAAGAACATGTGGTTTGAACTTTGTTGAAATAGAATTGTGTTGATCCATGTTTAGAATGATTTTATACTTATAGTAGAATGTTTTGCATGTTGTAGGTGATCAAATAGATGGGTAGAATGATTTTTAGAATTTTTGGTTGAATTCATGCTAGGCGACGCCACGGCGCTGCACCTTGCGGCCGCCTAAGTTTGGCGACCTCATGGCGCCAGTATCTGTATAATGCCCAGGTGAATTCTGCAGCCAACCTGAACTTTCTAAATTCAATTCTTTAACCTTTCCACATGCAGATCATGGTTAGAACTAGAACTACAGTAAGGAATGCAAGTAAGGCTGTGCTGGAAGAAAGTTAATCAACTTCGATTGAAGAACCTTTTAGAGATAAAGAAGATAAGGCACAAGGGGAAAGCGATGAAGAGGTATAGGTCTCTATCACAAATGAGGAGGACTCTTAATCGGCTGGGGGATCACCTCAAACAACAGGAGAGAAGTAGCTCATTCACTCCACAAGAAGAAGGCTAAGCTGGATAAAAAGCCTAAAAACATATAAGAGGCATAATTGAAGATGAGTACAAGAAAACTTACCTTGCAGAGAGGGATAAACCAATTGAGCAATTATTGGAGCTTTGTGGAACAATGTGGTTGGAGGAAGCTTATTCCTACTACAAGGAAAGTGAATTATCAACTATGCAAGGAGTTCTATGCAGCACTATGGTTTAGAGACTCCTTAGGGTATATTACTTTAAGGAAAGAGAAAGTTCTTATTTCGAGATAATGAACCAACATGCTCTTGAATGTATATGTTGAAGGAATGTTGGGAAAGACTGAATTAGAAGGAAGAAAATGGAAGAGCAAGGATTGGAGGAAATGCATCAGTCCTGCAATTACTTATCCCTCTACTTAGCAAGAGGTGGATTACATAGACTTTCACAGCAGTGCTAAAACCATCTACACTTTTATTAAAAGCAATATTCTGCCATCGAAGAATTAGAGAATTACAGAGGACAAGTTTATATTGCTATCCAGTACAATGATGGAAACTTTGGAGAATAGAGATATTGATGGACTGCCTTACTCATCATTGATTGAAGCTATGTGCTATGGAGGTGGAATTGAAAAGAGGGACACGGATGAGATGATAAAACTACTCTCTGTAATCAATGATAAGACTTTTTAAGGTTTTGAGACCAACAAAAGGAAGAGACAGTAAGGGGACACAAGTTCATTCACTACAGCACAAAGTACAAGGGATTTGCAGGAGCAATTAGTAGAGATACAAGGATGGATGAAGAGGAAAGATGAACAAGATAGAACACACAAGAGAGAGATGGAGAACGAAATGAGAGGAATCAAAGCAGCTCAGCAAGCCATCACTGCCAAACAAGATCTATTGGAAAAACTGATCAATGATGTGTATACACACCTGGCAGCCCAGTCCCCTCCTATGGAGCCCACACCACTGAAGACAATTCCACATTCTCACCCTCATCAATCCAGGCGTCAATAACTTAGAAAGAGTTTGAAGATCCCGACCACCATTATCTTTTTACCTACTTTTGATGACAATTTGCAGTTTTATTTAATTTTTCTTTTTGGATGTTTGTTTTGGATTTCTAGTTTTAAATTGCTTGGTGTTTTTTAGGATGATTAACATAGTTGAATGGTTTTGTTTTGAAGTGAATGTTTTCATTCCTTAATATTTTATGTTTTGCATGTTCTATACCTTGTGATTTGATGTTTTATGCTAATGGAGCATGCCTAACTTGTGTTACAATGAAAGGGATTCATGCATTCTTACTATAGAAACAATTATATGATAGAATGAATATGCTGAGATTGTGCTTAAATGGTTAAAGTTCTGAATTGGTGAATAATTACTTAAACATTTGAGAATAGGCGACATGAAGGCACCGCACCTTTATGCCACCAATGTTAGCGACTGCCAGGCGCCAACACCTGTTGGACGCCGTTATTATAGAACTACAAATCTTTGTACTTTCTTTTCTAAAATTCACTTATTCTGTGCAACTTTTTAGGGCATGTTTAAATTCATGAAGTAAGAAAGGTGAATGATGAGCTTATAATGAATAGAATAGAGACTTATAGATCATATGCTATAGGTTTTCTCTCTACAAAGGATTGACAACAAGAGTTTGAGAATCTTGCCACTATTACTTTCTTACTATATTTTGTTGACACTTTTGCAATTTAATTATTTTTATTTCCTTTGGTGTGTTTATTTTTATGTTTTTAATTAAAATTTAAGTGATTTACATTGGGTCTTTGGCTAACATTATATGGGCATGAGCTTAACTGTGATAAATGAATCTAAAGAAAAAGAAATTGGCACCCTATTTTTCCACTTTGTTTTGTTTTGAAACATTGAGAACAATGTATATCTTAAGTGGGGGGGGGGATAAGATAAGTTATTATAACCCTTGTTTTATGTAATCACATTTTAACCCTTGTTTTATGTAAGCTTTAATTTGAGCCTTTATTGAGCATATCTTATTTGCTTGCTCATATTTCCTTAGTTGTGTGATTTGTCTTGCATGAATATTAGAATCTAGAACTTGACTTGAGCATACATATCAAGACCTCTTACATGTTTGTGATACATTGAAGTGATGGAGGCAATTAGTTAGCTTTTGTTTTTACCTTTTTTTTGCTTTACACTACCCGTAATCATCTTTATCCCCTTAGGCATAACAAAGTTGAGCCCCATGTTTTTCTTTGTTTTCTATTTTGTCCCAAATAAGCCAACTTGAGCCTTTTTATTTGTTAAGCCTTGTTTTTGGAACCTTAAAGAGTTTGTATATGATTGGATGTGGAAATGAAAAATAATTTATGGATTCTAAGTTGTTAGTTTTCAGTTTTTAGTAGTTTCAAAAAAAAAAAAAACTTTTAAGTTTGAAGAAATAAGAATGGGGAAGTAAAGGACATCTAAGCCTTAAACCTCCATTAGTAGTTGAAGAATCCAAGTAGAAGTAGTTGATGAAACATCCAATGAATGCAAATTTTTTTACAATAACTCCAATTTTCAAGCCTTGAAATTTTCTTGTCCTTAGCCAACTTTCTTAGCCCCGTTTAACCTAATAAAAGTCTTTTTTATCAATGTGTTGCATTTGCAATAGGTGGGTGGCAAGGTGTTCTTGAGTCAAGTTGATGATTGAAAATCTTTCATGCAACTAACTTAAACGTATTGAATATTTCAAAGCCTATACACTTTGAGCTTTATTGAGTGAATCTTTAATAGTGTGAGTTGATGAGGTCAATTGGTGTTGATAGAGATTTCATATCATACTTGTTCTTGCTTGATTGTGGAAGTTATGACATCGTGAGTGCAAAGTGAGTGCATGCTTTTCATGTTTAGCTTAGAGAGGGAGAAAAACCATCTTAGAGCTAATTTATTTTATTTTTGACTCGCTTTCTATTTGTTTTCATGTTTAGTTTGCTTAAGGACAAGCAAAGTCTTAAGTGTTGGGGTTGAAAGATTATCTGCCCGGGTCTAGCCAGAAACTCACTTTCGTGCCATACATTCCAGAATTGGAATCTCTGGTCAGGCCTAAACTCTAGCACAATCGCTATTCCAACCCTTGCTTGAAATAACATTCCGCAGGATCTTGGTTTGTACTTATTATATTTATCACGCAACAAATAAATTCTTAATAAAAAACGAAAATATAAGAATTACCTATTGAAGCGTTTACTGAGTTGATTCTCTTGTATGCCTCAAGACTTTGTTCGTATGTTGTGTGGGCAACAATCTAACAAACAATTGATCAGTTAATCACCACAATCCACTTGCCGAAAATAATTCTGCAGCTCATCGCCGCCTAAATTTCAACCGCCGCCGCCGTCAAATTTCTCCTGCCACCGCCGCCTGCAGGAATTAACCACAGACCGCTGCCTGGGACAATAACCGGCCTCCTGAGATTATGCTAGAGGGAGAAAAATGTTTTCTCTCTCTAGACTTTCTCTCTCTAAGTTTTCTTGTCTTGAAAACTTATGAATTGTATATCTTGAATAGCTAATCCCTTGTCTATATATAGAGTTACAAGAGAGACCCAAGTTGGTTTAGGATTGGCCTTCCTACTGGGTTTCTATTTCTTTCAATCCTGTTCCTGGACTGATTCATATCCAACTGATACAGGGATTCACTTATCCCCAATCCAGTTCCTGTTATTATTCACAACCAACTGACACAAGGATTAATTAATTGCTTAATTAATTAAATCTAACTTTGTCAATAACCCAATACATAATTAATCGTACCACTAACGGATTAATTATGACACTATCATCCTACACCAGAATTTCTTCCGGAATAACTTAATTAATTTATTCTTAATATCCCCAAATCAAAGATATTGTGCTCATAAATTTATTAATTTACTGATAAATTAATTAATTAACTTCTTTAATTCTGAGACTAGTACCACTCGACCTTTTTACTATACCGGACATAAGTCCACCGGCCGGGTTTAGTATAATAAACATAACGAGCTCATCTCGGGAGCACCATCACCCCGGACGCACCGGTACATGGTTTCCTTTCGACAAGTAGTAGCACACCAAATAACTAAATACGCGCACCCAACCTACTTAGACTATTGGCCACAATTGACCTCACCCATTGGCAGATCAAAGTACACTATGTCTAATCCTCATGCCCGCTCGAGTCTAGAGATTAAGAGATAGAATACAAATAACGATTTGTCTATTAAATCAGTACAAGACAAATAATTCTAAATGGTCAAGTTCAATACACCCCAGGCATATCTATATGATTCAATTAGTTTAGACAAACCAATTATCCGAATCACATAATAACCTAAACTGATAGTTTGTCCAAAGCTGTCTCAGTTATGAACCTCATTTATATATTATGTCTTTTAACCAATGATGAGATCTACTGTATCACACAAGACACCACATCATCTAGCTACATAATATAAACTGACAAATAATGCACAACAAAATATAACCAAAATACTAATCGATATATTAACTGGGAAAATGTACAATACAAGCATAGCTTATGTATTCAACTCCAATAATTTCTCACTAATACTTAAGCTGTGCTTTAAGTATATATCTACATTCAACTCCTATACACTTTGCTAATATATATCTAGAAAAACTATCATGGCTCTCCTAAGTATCTGATTCTCATGCCCTCCACGTGAGCCTCAAAGACTTTTGAAGTCAATGTCATCGTGAACGGATCTGCAAGGTTATCCTGTGATGCCATCTTAGCCATGACCACGTCTTTCCTCTTTACGATGTCTCGTATTAGGTGGTACGTGCACTGTATATGTTTACTCACCTTGTGGGCTTGTGGTTCCTTCGAGTTTGTTACTGCACCGTTGTTATCACAATACACTGTGATAGACTTTTTCAAACCAAGAATCACATCTAAGTCCACTAGAAAGTTCTTGAGCCACACTGCTTCCTTCACTGCCTCTGATGCGGCAACATATTCAGCCTCCATGGTAGAGTCCACCACGCATTTCTGCTTGACACTCCGCCAAACTATGGCTCCACCTCCCAGAGTAAACACATACCCCAAGGTAGACTTTCTCTTGTCCCTGTCGCCTTGGAAATCTGAATATGTGTAACCTCGAGGTAACAGCTCAGGCGCCTGATAGACCAACACTTGGTCTCTCATTCTGTGCAAATACTTGAGAATGCATTTTACTGCCTCCCAATGAGCTTTCCCAGGGTTACTCTGATATCTGCTTATAATGCCAATGACATAACAGATATCAGGCCTCGTATACAACATGGCATACATGAGACTTCCTACTGCCGAAGAATAAGGAACTGTCTTCATGGCCTCTATCTCCTCAACAGTCTTGGGAGACTGTTCTTTAGACAGATGCACTCCGTGTCTGGAAGGTAGAAAACCTTTCTTGGAGTTCTGCATGTTAAAACAGGCCAGAATCGAATCTATGTATGAAACTTGAGAGTGTGTTAACGAACGTTTCCTATGATCTCGAATTTTCTTGATCCCAAGGATATGTCCCGCTTCCCCTAAGTCATTCATATCAAACTGATTGGACAGCCATGCCTTTAGATATGATAACACTTTCTTGTTATTGCCAATCAATAGAATGTCATCTACGTAAAACACAAGAAACACCACTGAGTTTCCATCACGTGTGCGGTACACACATTGCTCATCCAGACACTGAGTAAATCCGTATGACTGAATTACCTCATCTAAGCGGATGTTCCAAGATCTGGGTGCCTGCTTAAGTCCGTAAATGGACTTCTCAAGCCTGCAAGCCTTATGTTCTTGGCCTTTTTTAACGAATCACTCTGTTGCTGCATAAAGATGGTTTCCTCAAGACTTCCGTTTAGGAAAACTATCTTGACATCCATCTGCCATATCTCATAATCTAAATGAGCAGCTATGGCCAAGAGAATCTGGATCGACTTAAGCATAGCTACCGGGGAGAAGGTTTCCTCATAATCAATTCCCTTTTTCTGAGTATACCCCTTCGCCACAAGCCTTGCTTTAAAGGTTTCAACCTTTCCACCAGGTTCTCTCTTACATTTGTAGACCCCTTGCATCCAATGGGCTTAAACCCATCAGGCAGGTCCACAAGCTCCCAGACTTGATTGTGGTCTATTGACCTCATCTCGGATATCATTGCCTTTCGCCAAGATTCTACATCTTCATCTCAGAGAGCCTCATTGTAGTTTACTGGGTCAGGTTCAGGCATGCCTGGGACTAGGTCTGAGGCCTCTCCCACACCAATGAACCTATCTGGCTGTCTAACAACCCTCCCAGTACGGCGAGGCACCACCTGTATAGTTCATCATCTGTGATATCTTGTGCAGTGTGTGGTGTATCTAAATATGCTGGTGCATCAGGATTATTAGTTTGTTTCCTAAGCTTTTCTAGTTCTATCTTACTCTTGGGCTTGTGATCTAGGATATAGCCTTCCTCTTAAAATCTAGCGTTGGTACTAACCATAACATTCTGATCTTTAGGACTATAAAACAGACCACCTTTCGTTCCCCTATGATAGCCTACAAACAGCATTAATTCTGTTCTTACATCTAACTTAGCAGCATTTGCCTTAAGCACATGTGCTGGGCAACACCAAACTCTGAGATGTCTTAGACTAGGATTTCGCCCGTTCCACAACTCTACTGGGGTTGAAGGCACAGTTTTAGATGGTACAAGATTAACAATATACATCGTTGTTTCTAAGGAATATCCCCAGAACGAACTCGGCAAATCACTATAGCTCATCATCATCCTAACCATTTCCATGATAGTTCGATTCCTTCTTTTTGCTACACAGTTTCGCTGTGGCGTGCCAGGTGCAGACAACTGAGACTGAATTCCGACCCCACTGAGGTATTCTCAAAAGTCGTGGGACAGGTACTCCCCACCACGATCTGATCACAGTATTTTAATACTCTTACCACGATGCTTATCCACATCTGCCCGAAACTCTTTGAACTTGCCAAAGCACTCAGACTTGTGGCGCATTAGGTAAATGTACCCGTACCTTGAGTAGTCATCAGTGAACATCACGAAATACTCAAACCCACCTCGTGCTTAGACCGTCATTGGTCTACACAAGTCAGAATAAATCAACTCTAATACATCTTTGGCTCTATATCCTTTTGCCTTAAAAGGTCTCTTGGTCATCTTACCCTCCAAGCAAGACTCGCAGGTTGAATAACTGTCAATCTCTAATGAACCTATAGGTCCATCATTGACCAATCTCTGAATCCTACTAAGGTTTATATGACCTAGCCTGAGATTCCAAAGATAGGTTTGATTCATTTCCAAAGGTTTATTTCTCTTATTAATGTTAGATAAAGAGCTATTTGTTTCTATGTTTTGCACAACAGGGGAGTTAGAGTTAACCACAAACAAATTATCTATCAATGAACCAGAACAAATAAGTTTGTCATTTCTTCCAATTATAATAGAATCATCAGAAAAATAAACTTATAACCGTTCTTTAAGAGTTTAGAAACCGAAATAAGGTTCTTTTTAAAACTCGGTACATAAAGACAATTAACTAATTCTAAACTAGAATTCTTAAAATTCAGAGTAACTACTCCCACTGCTTCCACTGACACTCTTGTAGTGTCGCCCAAGTAGATATCCAGCTCGTTCTCTCTAAGCTTCCGGGTCACTTGGAACCCTTGCAAAGAATTACAAACATGGTCAGTGGCACCTGAATCCACACAACAAGTATCTGTGGGAATCGCCGCTAAACATGTTTCAGTAATTAAGGCAGAAACTATCGTTCTATAAGCTTTGGACAATCCGATTTCCAATGTCCCGTCTTATTGCACTTGAAGCACTTGTCTTTCGACTTCTTCTTTGCAATATCTGGCTTAGGCGCAATTCGCGCCTTTTGAGCTATTCCCTCAAGCTTTCTCTTCTTCTAACTAGCCTCAGGCTCAGAAGAAGATTCTGAAGCTTTGATTGCAACTAAAGCTCGCTTCTTCTCTTGAAGAAGACTTTTAGACTCCACCAACTCTTCCAAGAGCTCAGATGAAGTACACAACATCTTACTTATGTTGTAGTTCAATCGAAACTGCTTATAGCTTTGAGGCAAGTTCTGGAGGACAATATTGACTTTGGTTTCACCATCGATTTTGCCTCCCACAACCTCAACCTCGTTGATGTTACTAATCATGTCAATGACATGATCTCTCACAGGAGTGCTCTCAGCCGTCAGGACAATGTCCAAATTACGACTCCACTCAACATAGTTCGGACCAGATAATTTGTTATTTTTCAATATAGTAGCTAAGAAGTTGAATGCCATATCGAATACTGTAAATTAAATAGACAATGTTTTAGTTATGTAATCTAGAATTTCGAAAACAAAATTCTAATAATTATTGACTTCCCTCAAAATAATAATTTTAATCCACCAACATCCCATTCACCGGGATTTTTGCAAGCCACGATAGTGTGGACGTTTATGCTAACCCACATTCGTTTGAGAAGAACCAAGTTCATTAACTACACTATCTGACCAAATGATCTATTGATCAATGTAGCTAATAGTCAGTGCTTTCAGCCGTACGAATAAGTAGCATAACCTAGATGGGAGGAATACTACAAATCATACACTAAGTGTGTGCTATTACATGACTTCTGAGTTTTTTACCTCAGTATAGTGCGCCTCAGACGGAAAGGGTATCGTATTTCTCCTAGTTAAACTTACTCTAGTCATCTTACTCAGAAATTCATAATCTAAAGATCTCGTGGTTGAACTCATCCGAATGGAGGAAGGCCCTAATGCCAACGCGCAAGTCCACCCATATCGCATATGAATTCGTAATGGTGGCCATGGGGATATTAAACCAACCCGCTCCCACTTAGATTTCTAAATTGAGGGTTTTTTCAGTTTTAACATGCAATTAACTAACCCTAAGTTATATGCAAACATAAAACTAGTCATGGTTTAAAATCATGCATCTAAAATACAGCATAAAAATTAAAGCACAAAATTAAAAAACATAAATATGGGAAATAAATACGAAAAATAAATTTCCCGACTATCATGGTTTTTAATTGCTTCATTCTTCTGCCTTGATCTCGTGTCCCGTCACGTAATTCGATGGATTGAGTCTTGAACTTCAAAAAAAACAAAATCTGGAAGAAAACGGGCCAAAACGCGCCCCTAACGGGTTGCACACGCGCAACGCGCACAAAGAGCTCCCAGACCACTTGGGCCACGTGCGCGGTCCAGCAGTTGCTGCGCGCGCTTTTGCAGCGCCAGCTGCACCGCTGCTGGCCGACGATTTTTTACCGGCACCGCTATCCATCTCCGATCCCTCCTTCACTTTTTCCCACGCTATTTGGTCTCTATTCAATTCATTCTGGGTTTTCCTGGGTTTCTACGAATTAACGATAACCCAAAACCCACGAATTCAAGTTGCCCACGATAACGCCTTCGATTACAAAATTAATTCTCCTACTACAAGGCTTTCTAGGAAAATTAAAAAAATCAAAAATAACATAGAAAAAATCCCACTACAGATTTGATCTAATCCTACACGGCTTCTAGCACGTGGTTATACTATTACAAACATTCATAATAAAATTAAATCCAGACATATCCCGGAGTTTAATTAAAACCCATGCAAATATAACCGTAATAGTCGGGATTTCTTAACCACCTGGAAATAAAACCATGTAATGAATCAAACAAGCACAAAACCCAAAAACCAGGCTCTGTAACCAATTGAAAGATTATCTGCCCGGGTCTAGCCAGAAACTCACTTTCGTGCTATGCATTCCAGAATCAGAATCTCTGGCCAGGCCTAGACTCTAGCACAATCGCTATTCCAACCATTGCTTGAAATAACAATGCGCAGGATCTTGGTTTGTACTTATTCAATTTATCACGCAACAAATAAATTCTTAATTAAAACAGAAACATAAGAATTACCAATTGAAGCGTTTACTCAGGTGATTCTCTTGTATGCCTCAAGACTTTGTTCGTATGTTGTATGGGCAACAATCTAACGAACAATTGATCAGCTAATCACCACAATCCACTTGCCAGAAAAAAATTTTTTAGCTCGTTGCCGCCTGAATTTCAACCGTCGCCGCCGCCGGATTTCTCCTGCCACCGCCGCCTGCAGGAATTAACCACCGACTACCGCCTGGGACAGTAACCAACCTCCTGATATTATGCTAGAGGGAGAAAAACTTATGAAAACTTTCTCTCTCTAGACTTTCTCTCTCTAGTTTTCTTGTCATGAAAACTTATGAATTGTATATCTTGAATAGCTAATCCATTGTTTATATATAGAGTTACAAGAGAGACCCCAAGTTGGTTTAGGATTGGCCTTCCTACTGGGTTTCTGTTTCCTTCAATCCTGTTCGTAGACTGATTCACATCCAACTGATACAGGGATTCACTTATCCCAATCCCGTTCCTGGTATGAATCACAACCAACTGATACAGGGATTCACTTATCCCCAATCCAGTTCCTGGTATGATTCACAACCAACTGACACAATGATTAATTAATTACTTAATTAATTAAATCTACCTTTGTCAAAAACCCAATACATAATTAATCGTACCACTAACGGATTAATTATGGCACTACCATCCTACACCAGAATTGCTTCTGGAATAATTTAATTAATATATTCTTAATCTCCCCACATCAAAGATATAGTGCTCGTTAATTTATTAATTTATTAATTTACTGATAAATTAAATTAACTTCTTTAATTCCGAGACTAGTACCACTCGATCTTTTTACTATACCAGACATAAGTCCACCGGCCGGGTTTAGTATAATAAACATAACGAGCTCATCTCGGGAGCACCACACCCCGGACGCACTGGTACATGGTTTCCTTTCGACAAGTAGCAGCACACCAAGTAACTAAACACATGCACCCAACCTACCGAGACTATTGGCCATAATTGACCTCACCTATTGGCATATCAAAGTACACTATGTCTAATCCTCATGCCCGCTCGAGTCTAGGGATTAAGAGATAGAATACTAAGAACGATTTGTCTATTAAATCAGTACAGGACAAATCATTCTAAATGGTCAAGTTCAATACGCCCCGGGCATATCTATATGATTCAATTAGTTTAGACAAACCAATTATCCGAATTACATAATAACTTAAACCGACAGTTTTTCCAAAGCTGTCTCGGTTACGAACCTCATTTATATATTATGTCTTTTAACCAATGATGAGATCTACTGTGTCACACATGACACCTCATTATCTAACTACATAATATTAACAGACAAATAATGCACAACAAAATATAACCAAAACATTAATCAATATATTAACTGGGAAAAGGTATAATACAAGCATAGCTTATGTATTCAACTCCAACAGGGGTGTGACGTGACTCTAAAATATACCTTTTTATGACCCAAAATCATGCACGTTTCGCTTACTTTTAGTTGAATTTCAATGATTATGATACCTTTTATGAGTTTTCAATGCATTAATAGTTGGATTTGCATGATTTTGTAGTTAGAAGGCATGTTGGATATTCTTGAAGAAACTTAAAGACTTTTGAAGGTAAAAGGAATAAAACACGCAGAATTGGAGCTTAAAGGGGAGATTTTGGAAAGAGTGCAAATAGAAGAAAAAGTTCGAGTTCAGCGTCTACAGGCGCTGGCACCTAATTGTCGTCGACCTCAACATTATTACGGCACCACCGTCTGGTCGTCTCCCAAAAATCGTTAATGAAAGTCAAAAATTACCCTTGTCGTGATTTTACTTATGTAATCCCAATTTTAGCCCTCTGGAACCTTTCTTAATGACCAAGGCCCATTGTAAAGATACACACTATTATACCTTAGTAGTTTTTTCATAGTTTTAGAGAGTAGCTTAGGAAGGAAGAAACACACACTTTCTCACATTTTTCACACATACACACACACTATGAATTCTTTTAGAACAACTATGTTCTAAGTAGATTTTAGGGAAATCTACCCTTGTAAGTGATAGGGGGTAGTGGATTTCCATGTGATGTAGACCAAATCCAAGGATTCAATGTAAAGAAGTACATTCTATAAGTGGAAGTTCAAGAGATTTGTGGATTTCTTCTTTCGTATGTTGAGAAAGACTTCAACTTCTCTTATGAATGAAATCTTTTCATTACGCAACTATCATTTCCATGTTGGATTTGCTCTTATCTATGGTTATTCATGAATATTGCTAAATGGGTTTCTTGCAATTAATTTATTCTATATCTTTTCACGTGGATTTTACTTAGTGGAACATATGTTGAACCTACTTCATTTAAGGGAATAATTGTGGATGTTAACTAATTTGAGCATTTGGTGTAGTCAATTGAGATTTCTTGTGTTGCAAGCTTAGTTGATTCTATGCTATTTATGAGTAGAAGTTCATCACCAATTTTCCTTATGTATTTGTTGTAGAGGATTGATAGTGGGTAGGAATGACGACCCTATTCTACTATTTGCTATTTTGGTCCTTATAGAAAGGTAAAGAGAGGTATTATTCATTTGATTAGTAAGTTGCTTGACTTCCATTTACAATAGCTCTCTTGATCTAGTTTTGGTATAATTTTCTTGCCTTTTATCCATTTATTATCTTTTTCTTTTGTTTTATCTATTTGCATGTTTACTTGAAATCATTCATCTACCCCTTTGTTTTATTAGATACTTAGGCTAAAAACTATTAGAATCTTGGTAAGTAAGGACTCGAACCCAACACTCTTATCAAGCAAGACAACAATTCGTATGAGAATGAAACCTTAAGTACTATAGTTTTGGTATTTTTGTTTTGTTTGTTTATAAATTTATTTTGGGTGTTTGCCCTGAAGTTGTACAATGACAAGAGCATGTCATAGTGCACTGTGACTGGGACAGAATACTTCCAGGTGACGCTCAGCTGAAGCCATCGTCAGCTAAGCATCCGACGACCATCACTGGCACGGGCAACGGGTAGATTCCAAAAGGATGGTTAGTACACCGAATGAGCTAAGGGCAGGACCATAGGAGACAAAAAGTACAACATCACGAGCTATGATCCTTCCCAAGGAGACAAGAAGTACACTGGCACAATAAGCATGCTGAAGAAGTACACCCAGAATAGTGCTGCAAGTTGTTTTAACGGCCACTGAACATTGCAGGTTGCTTTTATGGCTGTGTGTCAGCATTTGTCCCCTGGAATATTCCAGCTTGCGATCTTTGGCCCCAAAGCAACTCAGAAATTTCCAAATTAGCCATCCATCATTTCCTTTACTAGATTTTCTCTATAAATAGTAGTAGTATTCTCCGAACTCCATACAATAGAAAGTAGGTAGCAAAAAGTGGTAGTAGTAGGATTTTGGAGTTTTTCCCTTATAACTTGTTACTTGTGTTGTTTTATCTGAAACTTATTTTCTTTCTCTTTATTCATGATTTTATTTTCATTTGAGTGTTGATAAAGAACCTATGAGGTTCTAAGTCTTTACAGGGATTTTTCACTCCTATAGTGAGGTAGAGGCAATGTGAAAGCCTCATTTACAAGATGTGGACTAAAGTAGATTTGTTAGAGCGAGCCGCTTGCCTATGCCTTAAGTCCATCATACTTTATTCACTGCATTTAGAATGGTGTGTGATGTTTCCTCTGCTGGTTGATTAGTGGAGTAGACTATAAAATCTGCTGAGCACAATCTTGTACTTTAAGCTTTCACTAATTCTGATTATGGAGAGTGTTGTAGCTTAGGTTTGCTAGTTTGACTACCTGATTGAGTAAGGAGTGAAGTGGGGAAGTGCATTAGTCCGAATCATGGCAGTTTCATGCTATTAAGGGGCTGGAGTGAAGTTGGGATCTATTTGCTTGTCGAGAGGTCTTAATTGACGATACTAAAAGATTATCTATCCGGGCTCAATCAAAAATTTACTTACGTGCATTGCATTCCAGAATTAAAACTTTTGATCAGGCCTAAGCTCTAGTGCAATACTATTCCAATCTTTACTTGAAGCACCATTGCACAGGATCTTAGTTTTATTTTATTCGATTTGTCATGCAACAAATAAAATTCTTAATTAAAGCGGAAGTTTAAGAATTACCTCTTAAAGTGTGTACTTAGGTGATTCTCTTGTATGACTCAAGACCAGCTCATACGTTATGTGGCCAACGAACCAACAAACCAAACAAAACAAACACAAAAAATACCGTTGAAAAAACCTCTAACCGCTACCGACCTCATCACGTGTTTCACGCGCCACTGCTGACGAACACACGCATCGCCACCCGATTCTCCAAGCTCAGTTGAATTGTCCAACCGCCGCTGCTGCCTGCGCACTACTCCGGGAAGCATGCCGTACAAGAGAGACTACCAACTTTGAAAAAGAAATATTTGATTTGTCTCTCTAGGTTTTCTCTCTCTAGTTTTCTTGTCTTTAAAACTTATGAATTGTGTTCTTTAATTGCTAACTCTCTATGTCTATTTATAGAGTTACAAGAGAGACCCCAAGTTGGTTTATGATTGATCTTCCTATTGGGTTTTGGTTTTAATTAGTTTCTAAAACCAGTTAGCAACCAAATCTAATTAGATACCAAATCCAAATAGATTTCCTAATATCTTGAATTTCTTAATTCTAATTGAACTTTAAGACTTAATTAATTAATTAAATAATTCCACTTTGTCAATTTACTAAATGACGGATTAATTAATTGCTTAATCAATTCTAATTTATCAATTAACCCAATATATAATTAATCGTACCACTAACAGATTAATTATGGCACTACCATCCTACAACAGAATTGCATCCGGAATAATTTAAATTAAATTAATTATTTTTTATTCTTTAACTCCCCACATCAAAGATATAGTGCTCGACAATTTTATTAATTTACTGATAAATTAATTAACCAACTTCTTATTATCCGAGACTAGCACCACTTGACTTTATTACTATACCGGACATAAGTCCACTGGACAGATTTAGTACAATAAACTTTTTAAGCTCATCACGAGAGCACCATCACCCTGGACGCACCGGTACATGGTTTCTTTTCGACTCGCGACAACATACCAAGCAACTAAACATGTGCACCCAACCTACCAAGACTATAGACCTCAAGTGACCGCACTCTTTGGTAGATTAAAGTACACTATGTTTAATTCTCATGCCTATCCTCATCTGAAAGATTAAGAGACAGAATATACGATTTGAATTAACTACAATAGATCAGTATAATTAATTCAAATCTAATCGATCATGCTCAATATGCCCCGAGCATATCTATATGATTCAATTAGTCTACATAAACCAACCTTAGAATCACACAATGACTTAAACCGATAGTATGTCCAAAACTGTCTCAATCATGAGCCTAGTTTATAAATCATAATTTCAACCAATGATGAGATCTACTGTGTCATACCTAACACCTCATCATATAGTCATATGATATAAATAAACTGCATAAATAAATATGAAACAATTAATTAAAGCAATTTAAATTGATATATATAAACTGAGAAAATATTGTTCATATAAGCTAAGCTTTTTAGTATTCACACTAACAGATATCGTAGTGACTGCCAATTCAGTGGAGCTCCAGAGTGAAATAGGGGTCTGTTTACTTGTCCAGAGATCTTTATTGATGATACTGTAGTGACTACTGATCATGTTTCACTCAGGTCCTGGTGTGAGATTGTTGTGGTGAGGAGGTCAGTCCCCTAGTGGTAGGACTGTGCTAGGCCGATGGATGGAGTAAACAAGGACTACATAGTTGGATGGTAGGGCGATCATGGAGTAAGTGACACAGGTGTTCCTCGAGTGGTGTCGAAATTAAGTGCTCTTCACTTCATTATTTCTGGTCCTGGCTGTTAGGGAGCTCTAACCTTTCTTGTTAACTGCAAACTATAACCTGAGCCTCTATTCTTACATGGGAGTGAAAATCCCAACTCTCATCTTCTGTTTTCTTGTTCTGTGCATTTCCCTTATTTTATCCTCACTAACTGCTTATCTTATTGCGTAAATACTTGTTCTGTTTTACTGTTTTTCTAACTTGTACAGCAGAATTCTACCATCTGTTCCCTATGGATCAACCCTTATACTACGTTAATTTGTGGTGTGAGGTTTGTAAATTATTAATTTTGAGCGGTATACGACACTAAATTTTTTTGCATCAATGCTTTAAAGGTTGTGTTGAATCAGCATTCGACCCTCCGTTCTAGATTGGGTAGGCATTATTTTTTGCTAGAGACCACTAATGAATTATGAAATAATCAATGTGATTGAGTTATTCATTGCCGATATTAGAATGGGCCTAGAGGATTCACACATAAGACATTTTGATGATACATAATAAGTAATCATGTCTGCACTAAGTGTAATTGTTATGCTTAGATAAATAATGCTTAATTAAATGGTTTAATTAAGTGTTATTAAAAGTTCAGTAGTATTAATTAAGAGTTAATTAGTACCTAAGAGCTATTGGGATAGACTAATAAATAAAGAGACCAAATTGAAGTTTTGGTGCTTTTTGACCTATCAGCCTGATTCATGGGTCACTAGGGTTGATCCATGGGTTTGGTAAAATCCAAATCAGTAAAAGAAATATTGTAAAATTAAGAATATTACCTATTGAGTTTTGTGAATTTTCTGTTATATATCTAGGGATATACATGAGTCAATACAGAAGCAAAAAACCAAAAATTATCCCAAAATTCTCTCTGCAGGTGTAAGGGCTAGCAACCTTTTTGTGAATGACTCTCAGTGCTTGAGAGTAGAGAATTCTTTCGGGGAAAGAATTTCTGAAGGTGATCAACAATCAAAATGGATCCAGACATCGATAAACAAATTAAGATTCAAGAGTAAGAGTTACAAGTTTTGAAACATATTAATTAACACTAAAATCGAAATAGTGCATGACGAACTGCAAAAGGCTTCCGTTGCGGTATTTGATAATTCATGCCTTCGATCCAACAGTGTTAGGCCTTGTTTTATTTTTCTTCCTAGTCTAAGTTAGGCCTTGTTTGTTATTTTTCCTTCCTAGTCTAATTCTAGCCTTGTTTCTTACTTTTTGTATCACAAACTTACTATGTGTATTACAAAAAAAAAAGAAAGTAAATTTACAGCATAACTCTCCATCCAAAAACCTCCATCCAAAAAATAGAAACTTCCAAAAACTTTAAACCACTCATTTTGTTCAAGTTGATGAAAAATAGTAACTCAAGATTCACGCAAAAATGGTAAGTTTTCGATAATTTTTTTTTTTTGTTTAGAGGTGAAATGCCTAATAGAGGAGTTTTACCATGGGTGAAACGCCTTTATTAGATGTTTCACCCACGGGAAAAATGCCTAATGTAGGTTTTCCACCCATGGTAAAACTCCTCCACTACGTGTTTCACCATTGGTGAAAAACCTCCATTCGGCGTTTTTCATTTGGTCAAATGCAGCCGATTTGCATTTGGTCTGAGTAAATAACAAGATCAGCTGCGTTTTTGTTGGAAATCTTTTTTTTTTTTTTTGTGCAACCGGGCATTCTTGAAATTTCATAATAATTTTTAATTTGTTTTTGTGATATAAATAGTAAATTTGTGATACAAATAGCAATTTGGCCCAATGCAAGGTGTTTAGTCCTTGAATAATTGCAATAGACTAGGGCAATACCAAGGAAAGAAGCACATGCCAATGATAAGTAGAGATCAAAATTGAGGAACTTGGAGCTGATTTGTTTCAGTCAAAATTGAAGGATTTGGAGCTGATTTGTGGAAGTAATTCTCGGCCATTTCAAGTAGGATGAGGCTGAAACTCAAATGCCCAAAATTTGGTCGAAGAAAGACTCTCACTTGGCAAGAAACATCTAGAAGTTGAAGACTCCTATCTAAAGGTAATTTCGGCCAAAGGAGATTAATTTTAAAAGCCTAGAATCTTCAACAAATTGAAGAAAATCAGCCGGCCTGGATTGCTATTTGTATAACTAAATTGCTATTTGTATCACAAAAAAATAAAAATAATTATGTAATGACCAAAAGGCCTTTATGAAGGAAAAAGGTAGAAAATTGCTAAGTAAATGTCGAAAACGCAACTAAAATGCATTTTCTCCATTTACACAAACGCAGAGAATAACGTTTCTAACATGTAAAATTTAATGCCGATGACATTTTAATACAACAAAAATGTTAAAAATCTCCAATAATAACAACCCAAAATGTATCACTTTAACGTTTCATGTCAAACAAAAACGTCAAACTAGAGCATTTAAACCCTGGTTCGCTCGTTAAAATGGTGCGTTTTCTCCATGGCTCGATCATTAAAATGTCAAGTTTTTTACTGTCTCCATCTAAAAATCGATAAAATGATTAAAATGCAACATTCTTGCAAACTTCTTTGGCGAAATTATTTCCCAAACGCGAAATTCAAACTATTTTTACGGTAAAAAATGCCCAAATAGACGGAGGAGATGGCGAGCCATCGCAAAGACATGGCGCGGGCAAAGGTCCAATTATAAACAAGGTACAAATACTTTCATTCATCAATTTTTGTTGTTATTTGCTTTGCTGCCCATAATCTTCATGTTATTGCAATTTAAATTGTTAGAAACCTTACTTTTTGCGTTAATCAGGTTAGAGTTCGTAGTTATGATGTATTTTTGTGTGGTAGAAACGTATTTTTGTTGCGTTTGTGTATGAAATGAACGTTCATATGTGATTTTTGGCATATTAAAATGTTGAATTGGTACGTTCAACTACTTTGGAAACGCAGATCAGTAGCATTTGTACAATAACAAACGTTGGCCGATCACGTTTGTGTTAGAACAAAACGCACCAATATAGTGTTTCTGACCAAGTCAAACGCACAATACTAACGTTTGACCTTTACAGAAACGTAAATTTTATGTGTTTCTGTATACGGCAAACGTAAATAGGGTGCATTTTACTTGGTTAAAAATGCTAAATTAGTGCATTTTATATGATTTGCACTTATTTTATTAATTTTACTCTCACATTTTAAGTTTACAATATAATTGCTTATCGTTATTTATTTAGGGTGACGCTAAGTTAAAGCTGCATGTGGATAGGCAGTGTCTCGCAGCTTCTGTTAGAAGGCAGAATGTACCAGTTAGGAGAGAAGGAGGTAGAGGGACGGGTGGAGGTCGTGGTAGAGGTGTAGGTGTAGGTGGCGGACGAGAAGGCGGTGGACGAGGAGGTTGAGGTGGTAGAGGATGTGCTGGTGGAGATGACTCCACATTTCAGTTAAAGGATGAGTATTATGCTACTACTGATTCCGATGACACTGATGATAGTGAGGACGAGTCTATTGGGCTACAGGAGGAGGATGAGCAGCCGCAACATGAGGAGGAGAGCAGCCGCAGAATGAGGAGGCGAGTGGGAGTGGACGCCCACTCGATCAGCAGGGTAAGGGGGATACTTATGGAGATGACCCTGTTGGAGTTGAATGCATAAGCTATGCTTGTATTGTATATTTTCCCAATTAATATATCGATTAATGTTTTGGTTATATTTTGTTGTACATTATTTGTCCATTTATATTATGTAGTTAGATGATGAGGTGTCTTGTGTGACACAGTAGATCTCATCATTGGTTAAAAGACATAATATATAAATGAGGTTCGTAACCGATACAGCTTTGGACATACTGTCGGTTTAGGTTATTATGTGATTTGGATAATTGGTTTGTCTAAACTAATTGAATCATATAGATATGCCCGGGGCGTATTAAACTTGACCATTTAGAATGATTTGTCTTGTACTGATTTAATAGACAAATCGTTCTTAGTATTTTATCTCTTAATCCCTAAACTCGGGCGGGCATGGGGATTAGACATAGTGTACTTTGATTTGCCAATGGGTGAGGTCAATTGTGGTAGGTAGGTTGGGTGCGCGTGTTTAGTTACTTAGTGTGCTGCTTGTCGAAAGGAAACCATGTACCGGTGCGTCTGGGGTAATGGTGCTCCCGAGATGAGCTCGTTATGTTTATTATACTAAACCCGGCCGGTGAACTTATATCCGATATAGTAAAAAGGTCGAGTGGTACTAGTCTCGGAATTAAAGAAGTTAATTAATTGATTTATCAGTAAATTAATATATTAACGAGGACTAAATCTTTGATGTGGGGAGATTATGAATAAATTAATTAAGTTGTTCCGGATGCAATTCTGGTATAGGATGGTAGTGTCATAATTAATCCGTTAGTGGTACGATTAATTATGTATTGGGTTATTGACAAAGGTAGATTTAATTAATTAAATAATTAATTAATCCTTGTGTCAGTTGGTTGTGAATCATACCAGGAACTGGATTGGAGATAAGTGAATCCCTGTATCAGTTGGTTGTGAATTATACCAGGAACTGGATTAGGATAAGTGAATCCCTGTATCAGTTGGATGTGAATCAGTCCAGGAACAAGATTGAAGGAAACATAAACTCAGTAGGAAGGCCAATCCTAAACCAACTTGGGGTCTCTCTTGTAACTCTATATATAGATAAGGGATTAGCGATTCAAGACATACAATTCATAAGTTTTCAAGATAAGAAAACTTAGAGAGAGAAAGTCTAGAGAGAGAAAACATTTTTCTCCCTCTAGCATAATCTCTGGCGGCCGGTTATTGTCCTAGGCGACGGTTAGTGGTTAATTCCGGCAGGCGACGGTGGCAGGAGAAATCTGGCGGCTGCAGAGGTTGAATTTCAGGGGGCGACGAGCTGCAGAATTTTTTACGACAAGTGGATTGTGGTGATTAGCTGATAAATTGTTCGTTAGATTGTTGCCCACACAACATACGAACAAAGTCTTAAGACATACAAGAGAATCATCTGAGTAAACGCTTCAATAGGTAATTCTTATGTTTCCGCTTTTAATTAAGAATTTATTTGTTACGTGATAAATTGAATAAGTACAAACCAAGATCCTGCGTAATGTTATTTCAAGCAAGGGTTGGAATAGCAATTGTGCTAGCGTCTAGGCCTGGCCAGAGATTCCGATTCTGGAATGCATATCATGAAAGTGAGTTTCTGGTTAGGCCCGGGCAGATAATCTTTCAGACCCTTCTCACCCACACGCTCAGAGGACCGTCCGGTACAGGAATCCGGGCGATGGACAGTTTGACGAGGTCGATCCTACATGTACATGTTTGAATTTATTTACATAATTATTTGTTCTAATTTAATTGTTGATAAAATTTGTTTATTGCTTAATTTAATTGTTTGTTTATTATTTAGTTGATTATTTGTTTTAATTGCTTATGTAATTGTTTATTTTATTTATTTGTTAATTGCATTAATTTGTTTTTGGAGTTATTTATTTTGATTATTAATTGCATTAATTTGTTATTTAGTTTTTATTTTAACTAATTAAATTAAAACTTGCACCACGTCCAGAACAACTAGCTGCACGTCCGAAAAAAAACTAACACCACGTCCAGAACAACTGGAACCACGTCTAAAAACAACTAGCACCACATCCAAAAAATAACTTGAACCACATCCACAACAACTAGAACAACGTCCAGAATAACTAGCACCACGTTTAAAAAGAACTTGCACAACGTCAAAAACAACTAGCACCACGTCCAAAAACAACAAGCACCACGTCCAAAAACACCTAGCACCACGTCCAAAAAACAACTTGAACCACGTCAAGAACAACTAGAACCACGTCAAGAACAACTAGAACCACGTCCAGAACAACTAGCACCACGTCCAAAAAGAACTTGCACCACGTCAAAAAACAACTAGCACCTTGTCCAGAACATATAGCACCACGTCCAAAAACAACTAACACCACGTCCAAAAACACCTAGCACCACGTCCAGAACAACTATAACCACGTCCAGAACAACAAGCACAACGTCCAGAACATATAGCACCACGTCCAAAAACACCTAGCACTACGTCCAGAACAACTAGAACCACGTCCAGAACAACAAGCACTACGTCCAGAACAACTAGAACCACGTCCATAAACTACTACCACCACATCCAAAAACACCTAGCACAACGTCCATAACAACTAGAACCACGTCCAGAACAACTATTATTTTGTTTTTTATTTTAAGTGATTTAATTTTTAATTGAATTAATTTGTTATTTACTTGTTTATTTTAATTTGTTTACTTAATTTATATATTTAATATATGAGTTTTATATTTTGTAAATTTAGTTCACCCTAGGAAGCGCGTCAAGTAGGATCAGAATTAGTTGGTTACAGGGCCCGTTGAGGGGGGGGCTATAAATGATAGTTTTGATCCCTAGTTTTTTAGGGCATGTAGTATCTATGTATTGGCAGGCGGGGGTGCCTACCAGATACCACCTTAGATGCCACAATAGGGGTAGTATGTACGACCTTTTTGAGACTTGGATTGCATCCATGACTGTAGAGGGTGCACAGATTTTGAGCGGGATGGGACTTGGACACCTTCCCCGCATTATGCATCGGAGCATTGATGAGCCTCTCATCAATGCATTTTTGGAGAGGTGGCAGCTGAATACGAATTCATTCCACCTGTCATTTGGAGAGATGACCATCCTCCTACACGATGTCTGGGAGATTTTGCGTATTCCAGTCGAAGGTCGCTTGATCACAGAGGTTACACCGTCATCCACCATACTATCCTGGTCTAGGGGGTTGCTTGAGATTCCTCTAGATGAGCGACTATACAAGGATTTGTACAAAAATGGTGGCTTTTTGACTCACAGAGTGATCGAGAGGTGCATGCAGCATGCCAGGGACGATTCAGATATGGCCGCTCTTGTGTGGAGTCTTATTGAGACTTGTCTATTTACAGACAAGAGTTCCAATAAGTTTATGCCAGCCCCTGTAGTGCAGGTGAGGAAGGGGATGGATCAGGTTGGACAGGAGGCGTGGGGCACAACGACACTAGCATTCCTGTACCATCATCTAGGGTGCGCGAGTCAACACGGGACATAGAGCTTTGCGGGGTTCATGACTCTTTTACAGTCATGGATATACGAGCACTTCCCAGACTTTTGACCCCACCCGATGCCCCTCCCATTGCATGGTCTACAGGCTCATGCAGCGAGGTGGGCCATCGACAGCCACCGTGGTACGGATCACCGCCTAAGCTCCATAAGACTTACGGTGGACGAGATGACCGCTGACATAGTTAGTAAATATTTATAAAATATAAATATTATATTTTGGTTTAATATAAGTTTTAAATAGTTTATTATTTACATAATTTAAAATTATGTTTAAAGGTTACCTGGATGCCATATAGTCGCGACGCTATAGCGAGGACTCCGAGGACCCTGTACAGAGGGCTGATTGCGTACAGGGATTACATTGAGTCTTACATGCCCGATCGATGCGTGCGCCAGCTTGGATATGTTCAGTGGATGCCTGCTCGTTTCATCCGTCCCGGCAGGGATACTTACAGCGATTACACTAGGAGACCATATGTTGTCAGACACGCAGTGGAGTATGTCGAGTCATCATTGGAGGAGTTTGGGACGACATCTATAGGGATATCCCTTATAGGGAGGCAGCCGATAGGTGGGGCAGTTCTTCGTAGTGCATGTGTGGACGTGTACTTATAACGGTTTAGAGAGTGTTCACGTCCGCGCGTCCTTCTAGTCGATCCTCAGGCTGTTATAGAGCCACGTCGACCCCGTCGCGCCGCGTCAGAGTTTGTAAGTATTTTAAAAATTTTAAATTAATTTTATTTAATTCAATTTATTAGACTCTAATTTATTGTTTAAATATTTGTAGTGGATAGGTCATTTTGGACAGCATTATCATGCACTTTTAGATGCGGTGAGGGAGCGAGCACCAGACTTGTACGCGGAGTTCGCACCTGGCACTGCTGACATAGAGGATGAGTTTGACCGGTCCATTTGATTTGTATACTTGATTGTATATATCTTATTTTGAATGTATGTTTGTGGAATTGATTTTATTGTATCTTATTTTGATTCTACATCCAAAAACAACTAGAACCACGTCCAAAAACAACAAGCACCACGTCCAGAACAACAAGCACCACGTCCAGAAACAACTAGCACCACGTCCAGAAACAACTAGCACCACGTCCAAAAAAAAAATAGCACCACATCCAGAAACAACAAGCACCACGTCCACAAACAACTAGCACCACGTCCAGAACAACAAGCACCACGTCCAGAAACAACTAGAACCACGTCCACAAAATAGCACCACGTCCAGAAACAACTAGAACCACATCCAAAAACAACTAGAACCACGTCCAGAAACAACTAGCACCACGTCCAAAAACAATAAGCACCACATCTCAGAACAACTAGAACTACGTCAAAAACAACTAGCGCCACGTCCATAATCGTCTATATGACCACCATATAAATTAACCAGGTTATTCAATTTTGTTGAAGAAATTGGCAACTAAGTTAACAACAAAAAAATGGAAGTTACTATTTTTAGTAAAATGATAAGAATAATACACCATATGTCACATAACAATCTATATCCTAGCCAACACGTAGTGCAGTCCAAGCATTAAACCTCGCTTCCAAATTTCTTGGCCAATCTCCCACACTTTCAGCATGACGCTGATGTTGCCAAACAAACCTCAACGGTGGGATAGGGCACTCATCGACCACATCTACACGTACGTAATGGTTCCCATTTACATGGGCAAGCGCCATAACCCTTTCAGATTATGCGTCGGCACCGGAGGAATACAAGGTAATACAGAATAATTTCTTTCTGGACGAGTTCCGCTCAGATGTATTACCAGTGCATTTGCATAAGTGGCGAGCGGGAACAAATCGGTAGGTGTAGCTATCCAATGCTGCTCACCACAGTCCGTGCCTTTAAAACTTACTCTCCTAAGTACCATAGCCATATAATCACCATTATGGGGCCTCAACTCCAAAGATTGGAATACACCTCGATACCTGTCCGGATGGCTCGTAATCTCTCCACTCAATGATCTGCGAGCCAATCTCCAATATTTCTTGTGGCTAAAAAGATAAGTAGAAATGACTCGAAAACAACAATGGTCATCCCCACTGACATCTGACCAACCTGTACAGTAAGGCTGAAAAAATACTTGCACACAATGAATGTTTCCACCAAAACCTGTCAATTAATTTTATGGTAGGGAATAAACATAAATGCAACTGTAAAATTGTAATTAAACATAACAAAATGCTTTTTTACCTGTACGTAATGGAGAATGGCCATCGAAGCCTGTCTGAATGTGGTGTGAGCGACCAGTCGATCGGTCGGATGAACATGAACGACCCCTGTCACGCCAGCCACGTGTCACTCTCTCTCGTGAGCTCCACTCGTGCATCACATAATGGTGTAATCTACTTGGTGGGCGCCCCCTTTGGGGCCCTGACACATCTGGCTCTCCAACACTGGCTATGTCAGGGTGTATCTCCTCTACATACGCCCTATTCAACAAACGGGCCAAAAAAGACAAACTGGTAGAGACTGTATGAATGACAGTCTCGTGGAAATACCTGAACAAGTAAATATAATAAATGTAAACTACTTTTAAAAATTATCATATATGAAATCAAATGACCATTATTAAAGTACATATATTAAAAAGTACCTGATGTCCTCATCAATGTAATTCGAATCCCCCTATGATGGCACAATGGTCAACCTCTTCCAAAACTCATGTACGTGTGGGAGTAGGGGATAGTCTGACAATGATTGTGCTTTGAATATGTCACAATCACATGGAATCTCACGTGTCACCTTGGGCACGCATCCACATTGCTCGATTACTGCGCCGGCCAACTTATTCTTCTTTCAAACTTCTTTCCTCACCAACTTCAAGCAATTGTGTGACACATACTTGTTCAAATAACAGTATAGAAATCCATGCATACTTGTTTGAGTAGTGGAAATATTATTATACTAAAATTGAATTATATAAACTAATAATGAAATAAAAAACTTAAACAATTAAATAATTAAACTAACCCGATGTGAGGGTACAGGTGGCTGAGATGGGAGTCGATCTTGGTGAACAAAGTGTCAAGAGAATTGGTGGAAGAATTCAGCCAATCTTTCATTGCAACATGCGAAGCCTCTACCCTGTTAGTGAAAGTATTACCAAAGTGGAGAAATTGATTTGTCCAAGCCCGAACAAATTTATCCTTGTGAATGAGCCATGTAGTCTCAAAATAATCAATAGCCAACGGCTCAATTAAAGAGCACTTAACCTTGAAATGCTACAGTAAAAGGTTAAACTCTTCTACAGTTGGAGCCTTAATAATTTTCTTCCACCAGTTTTCATGGATATCACATGCTAAGTTTTTGTTTCTTCTCCCAACATTTTTTTCCAACCAAGCATTGACATCACGCCCAATATGCCACAAACATAACATGTGATGTAAAGCGGGAAAATGATCCTTAATTGGCTGCAACAAACCCAACTCCCTATCTGTCACAATCACACTAGGTACCAAACTAGCAGGCAGCAAAAATCTCAAGTTCCTCATCAACGAATCGTATATATCCTTTGTCTCATTTCTAACAATAGCAAATGCAATATTGAAATTCTTATTTGTAAGAGTCATACCTACCATCTCGACGACGGCATTTGGTACTTGTTGGTCTTGTATGTAGAATCAATCCCCACCACCCAATACCATATGTGGAACATCTGAATTGAGGTTGGATGCGCAAAGAAAACATGTGTGATCTCATCAGTGTTCGCATCCTTGAGAATCTTGCATAATACTACTTCTCCTCAGCCAAATGCAGAAATTGATGCCAAATATTTCTACCTGCCAACCCAGCTGTCTTCATCTCTCTTTTCAAATTGTAAACTGATTTGATTGGTACCTGGGTATCAGAAAACTGTTTATTAACAGCTTCCCAAACACACTTTGGTTTCACATTCGCCCCAAGCATAAATTCAGCAACAGCCTTTGACTCTTTAGTAAAATGGCTCAGCTGTCAGTGCCCATATGGATGCATTATACCTTAAAATCTTATTTAATTATATTAATAATTCGTAAATACTAAATATCAGTAAACTTAATTACTACGATGCACAAATAAAATAATACCAGTGTGATTGTGTGTTGACAGTGCTCCTGGATTTGTATAAACCTTGTGACGTCCCAGGTCAATTCTCTTACAAGTCAACCTGAAGGGGCAATTAGTGTCGCTCCTTCTTGTATTCTTCCGTCTGGTTGGGAGAGGGGTTTTGGCAGGATCTCTCCATCACTTGCACAAAAAGTAATACGTGGCAAATCCTTAATTGCCCCCTCTCTTTGTAATGAGGAACTTAAGACGCTTAGCTATTTTCTGGCAATGTTTCAAAGCATTACTAATAGTGCGAAACTCTCTATCAATCTGAAAATAACCACTTAAATCTGTGTCAAGTTCAAGTTCTACCGCCTCTCCTTGAGCATGATCTGCCTCATTTTCATCTTCAGCCTCCTCTTCATCCTCCTCCTCCTCTTCATACTCATAAACCTCCTCATCCTCCTCCTCGTACTCATCATCGTCATCCTATATGTAAATACACACATAAATTAAAACTAAACACTTTTAATATTCAATTATAAAAAACTACAGTCAAAATTACATATGTAACAGTATAAACGAAACATTTTAACCATTATCATACAAAAAAATGCAATGTTTTTTAAATTACAATTACTTCTACCCAAAATGCAGGACATTAACGATTCTTACTATAAAAAACGTAACATATTTTACATAATTTATAATGAAAACACACTCCTTCCACGATTCAGTATACAATAAACGCAGTAAGATTTAGTTTTTTGTATCCAAAAATGCTAAAGATTTATGATTTCAGTACATAAAAACGTAGAACTTTTTATATAATACATATAAAAAATGCAGCACTTTATACATAATACATATAAAAAACGCAACACTTTTTATATGATTCATATTAAAAACGCAACACTTTTGACATATTAACGGTATTAAACGCAGCAAAAAAGCGAGAAAGTCATGGCGAAATAGCTAAAGTGCAGCATTTAAACGCTTCCAAAACGTCATTTTGACGTGTTTCATACTACGTTTTTTTTCAAGCAAAAAAATTTACATTACGATTCGAAAACTTACCATTTCGTGATGATTCTCGTGCTAAATCTTCTTTGGATGTCAACAAAATGATTGCCCGAACATTTTTTTAGTTAAGAATTTGTTTGGATTTGTTTTTTAGAGAGTTGTTTTTTAGTCAATGGCTATATTTGTCTTCACCTTTTTTTCTTAAATTCACATGATTGGATATAGACGTTTCTGGACGGGTTTAAATGTAAAAAACGCACCATTTTAACGAGCGAACCATGGTGTAAACGCAACATTTTAACGATCGAATCATGGTGAAAGCGTACCATTTTAACGAATTAATTATGTTGAAAACGCACAATTTTAACGTTTTTTGGAAACATTAATTGTTAAATTTTTGAGTTTCGATTAACTTAATCGCACAAGTTTAGCGTTTTATTTTCTTTGAAACATTATCAGTGCTAAATTTCAAACGTCAAAAATGTTTTTCTATGCGTTTTGTATAAGGAAGCAATATTTTGCGTTTTTTCCAAGTACTTGGCCAATTTCTCAGGATTTTGTTCATAAGGGTCTTTTGGTCATTTTATAATTATTTTAATTTTTTTGTTATACAAATAGCAAGTCCCTTAGTATTTTTAGGATTTTGAGAAAGTCTAGAATTTGAGTTTAACTAGGCTAGGCTTGGGTTCGAGGGTTATTTTTTTAACTTCCAAGTCATTCATTCTTTCTTTTAGTATTATTATTAAGTTTTAAACATTATATTATTATATAATATTATTTATATAATTATTTTATTACTTTTATAATTTTAAAATTTTATAATTTCTTTAAATAAAATATTTAATATTTAATAAAATAATTTTAAATTTTATTTTAAAATTATTTAAATAATATTTCAAGTTTATTTATTTAATAATTAATTAATTAATTAAATTATTATAAAATATAACGTAAAAATTTTAAAAATAATAATATTAGACACATGTGCAAAATACGTTAAAAATAGATAAATTACTTAAATACGATAAAAATTACACATAAATATATAATACTAAAATTGATCTGAAATAGTAAACAAATACACATACAATACATAATTAAGTAAATTAATTAATAGTCTCCAAGATCATCATTATCTCCATCATTGTTGGGAAAAAATTGGCTAAATTGATTGTTTGTTGGTTGAGAGCGTAGTTGTTCTTGTGCTTCTTGAATGATCCGTGTTCTCTGACCCTCAATATAAGTGCGATATCCTATATCGGAAATTGTACTTAAATCTATTTGCATGATTCTTTCGTCATTCCTCGTATGCATATGCACCATTCTTTCATCCCTTTGTATTTTTTATTTAATAATATAAAGAGTGTTTGTTTCACTAAAAATTAGCAATTTTAATTTTATTATATAATAAAATAAATTTGAAAATTACATAATTTTATATGTTGATAAAAAAGAGAATTAAATATTTCAAGGTAAACATATAATTTTTCAAAATAATGTTGAGTGGTTTTATAAATTTATTATATGAAAAGAATAAAAAAATTGTAAAAAAGGCACAACGCCTAAAATGGACAGAATGGGTTGGAGCTGCAAGTATGTAGCAATCTCTCTAAAATCATTTTAGGCTGAGAAATGATCATATCACTTAAGCATTAGTCTCTTTTTTTGTATAAAAAAAAATCTGACATAGTTATCTTTTTAAAAAAATAATTATTCTTAATTTACGAAACAAATGAAAGGCAATTACATAGAAAAGACGAATAATTATTCTTAATTTATGAAACAAATGAAGCGCAATCACATATATTTATAAATGGACAAGAAAAATATAACCCAATAATAATAACTATTTATAAGTGTACTCGTAAGTGTTCAAATATCGATCCATAGAACAAACACACCCTAGAGTATTTTATTAATTTTTGAAAAAAATAAAACAGAAAACCAAAGAGAACTAATCAATTAAGGAAATCGTACGGCCCTATTGAAATAGGAAATCCAAATTCCAAACAAAAAAATTTTAAAATAAAAAAGAAGCAAATTTCGTTCTCATACATAAAGAACACCATTACTATTAATGGTTAAACATTAATTGTTCGTGATTAGGGTCCGAACCCACAAACCCAAATTAATTTAATTAACTTAAGAACAAGGTTCACGGGCAACGCCAAGCCTTGAGTTCGGCACGTCAATGAGAATCCTATGGTTCTGCTGCTGCAAGTTGGCGATAACATTCAGCACGGAATTAACGTTCGTCGGAGCTTCGGCCATGGCCAAGCACGTGATGCTGCCGGCGGTGCTGTGGATCAAGAAATTGTCCTGTGGTAAGGTGACGTTCATGCCGGAAAACATGAAAGTTATGGTCGGAACAGTGACA
This sequence comes from Knoxia roxburghii, assembly GCA_030378225.1. Taxonomy (NCBI): domain Eukaryota; kingdom Viridiplantae; phylum Streptophyta; class Magnoliopsida; order Gentianales; family Rubiaceae; genus Knoxia; species Knoxia roxburghii. The sequence goes on along the minus strand of CM059420.1, from coordinate 31,600,888 downwards.
GGGACTGTGTAACATGTGTCAAATCCTCCGAGCGACGAAACTGTTGCGTTTCCCATTCTTCTCCGGAACTCATCCCTCACCGGAATATAGGCAGCTTGTACTAGCCTGGTGAAAACAGTTCCTGCAGAAATTCAAATTCCAACATCAAATCTTCAATTGCCTTTTCCAAATTTAAAAGGTCACCATTGAGGAAAAGAGGTATATTTAAATTACCGGAGTCGATGATTGCCCCGGCTCCAGTGGTGGGATTATAAGCCAAAGCCTCCGGCGGGATGGCCACAACACTCCTTCCAACCTTAATTCCAATCAAATTAACATAATAAAGCGACGATCTCCTCGGATTCCTCAACAGCTGAGTAGATTTGATTCTCTTCGGCTGGCCAATAGGCCCCAACCTGAGCGACCCAGAAAAATTGAGTGACTTGAAACTGGGCAAGCAGTAAGAAAATGTAGATTGGTAGAGAGACTGGGTTTGGGACAATAGGGACAATGGCCCTCTTCCCAGGCCTAGAAGGCCCTGCGGAGGCAGAGAAGTCCCGGTGGCCTTCTGTATGCAGCCGAAAGTGTAAGACGGAATGGGATCAGCGGCGAGTTTTATGGCGTCTTGTGAGAGGTTTGCTGCTATTGATGAGCCACCGTAAGTGAGGTTGAAGCCGCATGCGCTGCCGAAGCATGTTGGGTTGGGGGCCTAATTAAGAGGAAAAAAAAAAAAAAAACAAAAAAAGTAGAAATAATACTCTGAAAACATGCCAGAACTTTCTAGTCACAAAAATACAAGAGACAAATGTGAGGCTACGGAAATAAAATAATAAAGTTTCTAGTATTACAAAAATGCTTTCTAGTATTACAAATAAAGTTTCGATTTTAGAAATGAGGAATACAGTATATAAAAATAGGGTGAATTAGATTTTACAAAAATTTCTAAAATTTAAAAAATTACAAAATCTTAATGTATTATCCAATTCATTAACTTCAAGAATTAGAGGATATTTTAATTTAAAAATTTATTCAAGATCTATCATTAAATACATTATTATCTATTTATTTACTAAATTGAATGACATAATCTGTTTAGAAACCAAATTAATGAATTAAATAGTACATAAAATTTTTGTAATGTTTAGAATTTTATGAAGATTTTTGTATTTTCACCAGGGTTTAAGGGAAAAAATATAATTTACCCATAAAAATATAAGCAACACATAGGAAATTTAATTGGAGAATGAATAAATATTATTATTGTTAATGGTTGTGGCATTGTAAGATAAAGTCGCTCCTGAATGATGGAAGGACATTTGTGGAAGTGGCAAACACGGAGGAAAGGGAGCAGTGAGAAAGGACAAACCAATAGTGCAAAGTCTTTAGACTTTTTTGCACCCGTGATTTACTGTCAGTGCTTTCTCTGACATTCTTTTCATTTCCCTCTCTAATCATACGGATCTAGTCCTTTTTTGTAATTTCGTATCTTCTCCATGGCATTTTTTACTGCTATTTTATATCTTTTCTAATGGCTCAAAACTAAAAGTCTAATACTTTTCCTTTAAAAATATTTATATAAATTAATAATTTATTTCTATTTAATTTAGATGAGCATTATTATTATTAGTTTATTTTTATTTTTATAAAATAGTTAACTTTTTAAAATATCTTGCATAACAAATGCAAGGTAGTATGTATAATTAAATTCATGAAACTTTTCACATTGAAATAAGATTATTGAACCAAGGTAGTTGACTTTTAATTATATTTTTTTATTTTGATCCTTTTCACTATATTTATTAAAAGAAAATATTTGAAGGTAATAAAATTTAAAATAAGTGAGCTTTTAGACATAATTAGTGTTAATTAAATAATTTAATAATAGGCTCAATTAATATGCATAAAATTTTTAAAATATTTTTCTTACAGAATGAAGAAATAGAAATTATTTAAATAAAAAATAATAATTTTAATTATTGAACTATGTAAATAAATTTTGTTTTTTTAACAACAGAATAGAAGTAGAGAGGCAATACAAACAAAACAAATTTATGACAAAATGGAAAAGAACAAAAAACAGAAACTAGACTTGGGGGGCGGGGGTAGTTCACGGGTTCCACCCCTCACTTGTTATCTTTGTACAGTCGATTTAAATCTCAAAAGGGTAAGTAAGTATATATATGTCATAATAATGCATACCATTAATTAAGCATTGCTTGCCCCAAAAGCCATTTTCAGTGCGTGTTATTAGTGCTCAATAGTTGTCAATAATGCCCTTTTATTTATTTATTCTTTTGACTAATGCTCTTACCAAAATAATTCATATTTGATCAATTATATATTCTTAAAAGAAATGTGACAATGGTTAAACAAAAAGAAATGTGATTATTTTTTATTTGTTTGATAAGTTAAAATTAATTATTATTTTTTTCTCTTAACAACTAATTATGTGATATAAGATTATTTAATAAATAATCAGTTTATCTTGGGTGAGTTAAAATATATGTGTATTACATAACAGATTTCATTTACTTTTATTTTTATTAAAAAAATTAATAATAAAAATTATTTTATAAGTGTTTCATTCTCATTCTCATAATATTACTCTCCATATAATTAGATTTTTATTCTACTATTAATATTTATATAATTTTATTTTTATTTTACAATAATATTTATTTATTTTACCATTTTAGGAAAACTAACATGGATATTCGTACTTTTGGCCGGAAGAAGTATATAATTTTGAAGTTATTAGTAGATTATCTTTTTATTTAGCCATAAAATTTTAATAGTGGGGTGACCTAAATTAAGACGCGACGTAATAATAGCAGCTACAGTAAAAGGCAAAAAGAAGAAAGAAAAGAAAAGAAAGGGATTTTGTACTGTGTACTGTACCTGTTGGCACTGAGCAGCTCCACAGCCAACGTTCTGAAAACTGGTGGACTTAGTGGAGTCAAGCACCGTGGAAGAAGGGCATCCAACGCAGCCGTTGCATGGTACCCAACCGGCATCGCTGCTAGTATCCATGGCCATCAGCAACGTCTGAGGTGGGGTACCGATTTGTACCCTCACAATATAAGTTGGGCTCTGCGTGATTTGCCTGCCGGAAGCTATGGGCACCACCGACTTTCCGGCCACTAGGCTGGAGAGATACAGCAGCCTGGACTGGTCTTTGGACTGCATTTCCAGCACGGTTTCCTCCCATGAGAGGTGTTTTGATGGCCTGAAAGGTGAGCATTGGCTGTAGACATGGAAGACTTGGAGAGTTGAGCCTCGGTCTGGAGCGTTGCATTTGGAACTGCTCAGCCCTAGGGCCGCCGCCGGCCAGAGGAGGAGTAAGGTGGCTAGTGGCAAAAGGAGGCTTCCAAACGAATGGAGTGAGGAATACATAATGTTTATTGAGATTATTCACTTTTCTGCTCAATTGGTACTAGATAGGAGTCCGTCGGCACCATATATAAATAGCAGTGACTACAAGAGATGACTGCCATTGAATCCGCATTAATCAGGTTGACCCAATAAACCGCCGAAACTGAATTAGTTCGTGTCAGTCCGTTCGGTTTATTTGGTTCAATCGAGTGATTGGTTGTAAAACCGAAAATATAGTGCCTTGCTATCTGTAGCACAAATATAGTAATTGTAGTAAAAAAAAAAGTAATAAAATTCTAAAAATGTCCTTCATTTATTAAGAAATTATACATTTGAAAACTTAAAAAAATATCTCCAAAACTTCAAAACCCCCTAAAAAAATCTTACAATACCCTTCCAAATCTTTCAAAAAACTTTCCAAAATCGTAAAAAAATATGCAAACACTGATTTCGTTCGAGTGGTGATAAAATCTACTTCAAATTCATGCAAAAATGATAAATTTTTGATATTTTTTTATTGCTTTTAGTTTGCTGACATAAAAAATCACACATGTTTTACTATTTTTATTGACGCAATTGCATTCAATTGGCGAGAATTGCAATGAAAATCGCATGTGTTTTGCGATTTTTGTGTGACACGCGGTTTGCGCAGGGGAAAATTTATGGGAAAATAACCAATGCTATGCGATTTTCATAAAAATAATCGCAAGTTGCTTGCGATTTTTTCAGTGAACATGTACGATTTTTCACTTATAACTCCCACATTGCTGGTGATTTTTTATATAAACTGATTTTTTTATTTAAACTGGTTTTTTTACAAAGATAGTCCCCCACGTCTCAGAGCAACTAGCACCACGTCAAAAATAACTAACACAACGTCCAGAAACGTCTACATCCACATGTGTGAATTTAAACTGATTTTTTTCACAAAGATAGTCAACCACGTCTCAGAACAACTAGCACCACGTCAAAAATAACTAGCACCACGTCCAAAAATGTCTACATCCAGACATATGAATTTCAACTGATTTTTTCACAAGACATCTCAACTCGTCTCAGAACAACTAGAACCACGTCCAAACACGTCTACATCCATTCATGTGAACTTAAACTGATTTTCTTCACAAAGACAGGCTACCACGTCTCAAAACACTAGCACCACGTCTAAAAACACAAGCACCACGTCCAAAAACGTCTACATCCATGCATGTGAATTTAAACTGATTTTTCACAAAACATCTCAACTCGTCTCAGAACAACTAGAACCACGTTCAAACACGTCTACATCCATTCATGTGAACTTAAACTGATTTTCTTCACAAAGACAGTCTACCACGTCTCAAAACACTAGCACCACGTCTAAAAACACTAGCACCACGTCCAAAAACGTCTACATCCAGACATGTGAATGTAAACTGATTTTTCACAAAACATCTCAACTCGTCTCAGAACAACTAGAACCACGTCCAAAAATGTCTACATCCATTCATGTGAATTTAAACTGATTTTTTTCACAAAGACAGTTTACCTCGTCTCAAAACACTAGAACCACGTCTTAAAACACTAGATTCATGTCCAAAAATGTCTATATCTATTCATGTGAACTTAAACTGATTTTTTTCACATAGACAATCTACCACATCTCAAATCACTAGAACCATGTCTAAAAACACTAGCACCACGTCTAAAAACGTCTATATCTATTCATGTGAATTTAAACTATTTTTTCACAAAGACAGTCTACCACGTCTCAAAACACTAGAACCTTGTCTAAAAACACTAGCATCACGTCCAAAAACGTCTATATCCATTCATTTGAACTTAAACTGATTCTTTTCACAAAGACAGTCTACCACGTCTCAAAACACTAGAACCATGTCTAAAAACACTAGCAACACGTCGAAAAACGTCTACATCCATTCATGTGAACTTAAACTGACAGTCTACCACGTCTCAAAACACTAGAACCACGTCTAATAACACTAGCACCATGTCCAAAAACGTCTACATCCAGACATGTGAATTTAAACTGATTTTTTCACAAAACATCTCAACTCGTCTCAGAACAACTAGAACCATGTCCAAAAATGTCTACATCCATTCATGTGAATTTAAATTGATTTTCTTCAAAAGACAGTTTACCATGTCTCAAAACACTAGAACCACGTCTAAAAACACTAGCACCACGTCCAAAAATGTCTGCATCCATGTGTGAATTTAAATCGCAACAAATTTGCGCTTCTTCAGATAAAAATCGCTCCTAATGTGATCGGGGAATGAAAAATAGCCACACTTATCCGATTTTGCACAAAAAAATCACACCTGATATGCAATTTTCACCCATTTCATCGGATAAGTGTGGCAATTTTTTGCACACCGGACGCGCGTCGTTATCAATTTTTATCCTTCGTATGCAAAGTTCGTGCTATTTTTTATTCAATTATCGCAAAGCATGTGCGATTTTTCATTGCAATTGGCACTTTCTAGCTTTTAAGGTCATTTTAGGTATTTCATCAATTTTTTTGTGCTACAAATAGTAAATTTGTGCTACAAATAGTTTTCCAGCTGGATAATGGGCGGTTTTGATTTTCATTTTATTATTTGGGCCCCACCCTGAAAACCGAATAAGAGTGGAGTACATATATATTTTTTGACTTAGGTTTTCTCAAAATTTTAGCCCAGCACCCGCAATCCTTCTGTTCTAACTTTCCATCACTCACTTATCTTCATCTCCTCTCTTCCACCCCTCTTTGTTCTTCCGTCTCTGATCAAGACATCTCTGGTCCCTTCTCCATCATATCTAACATCTTTTTCCTTTTTCCTCCTATCTCCATCCATCTCCGCCAAGATTGATGTGTCGTTTTATCATCGTTGTTGTTGCAACTACACCAAAACAAAACTTATATTAAACTAACCTAAACTAATCAATAAAGATAGTGTATAAGGTATCGTTCCCACAAGATAGTTTGAATGAAATGGTGATGTGTGTGAGCGATTGATCCTTATCTACTCCGAATGTTTAGTAATTTAAAAGCTAAAACAAGAAAAACTAAACTAAACTAAAACTAAAGAAAGTAAAACAAACAAAGCATCATAATAGATATCACTACTAGAATTTTGGGCTTTCACCACACACTTTTCATAACACTAAACTATAAATATATCTATTAATATCTACAATCACATCAAATATTATCTTATTTATATATACTAAAACACTATAAGAGTAGTGTTGTTATAACTATTGTAATGTGTCACCCAATAAAATTCTACCATGACACTAGAAATAAATGTTATAATAAAATTTCAATAAATACACTAACAAGTGTAATTAAAATTTTATAAGTATAGAAACACAATCAAGTGTTATTTTATTTGTTAATATATTAACTTAAGGTATTAATATATTACTATGTATAGTGTAATTGTAATACATATATAATTACATTATTAAGTGTGGTTTAAAGTCATCTGGTGCTGTCCCACATCGAAAATGAAGAGAATGATTGGGTGTTAACTTAGTATTAAAAGAGAAGGATTGAGTTTGGATGCCTATAGGCCAGAATTTCAACAGCCTAAGACTATTTATATATTTAGTTACAAATGACGTCATATACTATCTATTTAATAATATTTTTATATTTTCAATTATATAATATAGTAACAATAATTTTATGATATTATGGAATTTGTATGAATATTAAAATTGTCATAATAGGTTTTTTATTCAAACACTTTATTATGTATTAACATATTAACATATATAACACTATATACCCAACAAATGTGTCATAATAGATGATTTATCATGGCATATACTTGTGCTTTCATATATATTATCACTCCAAGTTTTTCATATGTATATTCACATTAAAAAGTGTCGTGTTATCGAATATCTCTTTGACCACACCTACTTAGACCACGCAAAAAGGTTCGTGTCGCCATAGATAAACTGCGATGAAATTTTGTAACATTTTCAAGTGTTTTAGAATCTTTTTTTTATTTTTTATTGTAGTGTACGATAGTTGGTTGGTTTCAAGATCATGCAAATGATAAAAACTAAAGATAAAAATAATGGGAATAAAAACGGGATTCCACCACCTCAAAATCCAAACGGTCATTTACAAGCAATTCCATCCAAATCATCTTTATAAAGCTTGGATAACTAAATAGTGCAATAGCTAAGACAAGTAGAGTTCTAGGTGAAACATTAACAAATCTTGTACTTTTCACTTAATTGAGGTCGTTAATCTTAATTAAACTCCAACCCAAGATCCATAGTCACCTAATCCAAAACACATAATTGAACTAGAGTCATCAATTCAATCCAATTATCCTTAATCTCATAAACGATTGATAACTAATGAAGGAAGATGACAAGAAACATATAAAAAGTATGATTCCTTAAAGCCCAATACAAACTAGGCGCAATATCTCAAGCCCAAAACATGTAATCCAACAATTAAACCTTAAAAGGTCAAGCCCATAAACAAGATCAAACCACAAACACAAACTTATAACAAAATCAAGCTACCCAATCAATTATCAACACTATTACATGAAACCCTCTTGTAAATGTGCATGAAAATCAAGAATTAAGAACAATTGACACAAGTCCATGAGCAATTAAACAACACAAATCTAAATTCTTCAAGAAAATAGAAACTTCAACCCACAAACACAATATTTAAGCTAACTAAATCTTTAAATTCAAATTTCAAGATAAAAACTCATGATTCAAGACCAATCTGTCCTTAATCCTTGGATTTTCACTACCTTCTATCACTTAGAGGGGTGAAAATACCTAAAAGAACCTTAGAACACCATGGTTCTAAGATCAAATATCACTATGTGTAAGAAAATGTGAAGAAGTATTTGTTTCTTCTTCCCTAAGAAAAATAAAATTTTAAAGTATCTAAAATTGATTAAAAGTATTAAGTTTTATGTAATACATCAGATAATGGCCTATTTATATTCTATCCAAGGGCTAAAAATGAAAATTATAAGTTTAAAACTCTATTAAGGGCAATTTGGATATTTGCATAGTGGAGGTGGCAGCTAGGCTCTGGCTCCTGCTGGACGCCTAGTGTAGACGAAAGCCACGAGCCAGTGCGTGTTGGATGCCTGCTTTGCCTTCGTTTATTCCTTCTTCCGATGTTGTCCATTGTTCTCCATTTTGCTCATTTTCTTCATGTTTTTCTTCAATTTAGCTAACAAAGTCTTCAAGTTTTGCAATCAACCTCATTTCTTGCAACTCACTACAAAGTCATGCAAATTCAACCATAAGTTCACTATTTAACTCAAAAGGATATCAATTTCTATGAAAATCCACTAAAAACTATCTAAACATGTTTGATTTTAACTCATAAAAAGGTATAGGATTTATTCACATCAATTCCCCCATACTAAAGACTTTGCTTGTCCTTAAGAAAATTAACTAGAGCAACCAAAAGATCACAAGTCCATTTCAAAACACATTTGTTCTAATTTAGTTTTCTCCCCCTTTAAGATTAACAAGAAAAGCATGCACTCACTTCACAATCATGGCATCAACATAACTTCCATAATCAAGCTAGCTAAGCATGATATTTACCCTTAACTAGCATCAAATGACCTTATCATCTCACACTATCAAAGATCACTCAATATCAATCTAAGTGTTTAGGCTTTGAAATATACAACAAAGCTCAAGTCAATTGTGTAAAAGACCTTCAACCATATGTTTGGCTCTAGATCACCTCTGTTGGATTTGAATACAAAAACTTTGCTTGTATTAAACTATTTCCCAATTTGTATATATATCGATTAAATGTTTTAGTTAAATTATTTTATGTTTTACATATGTCGTCCATTTATATTATGTAATTAGATGATGAGGTGTCTGGTGTGACACAGTAGATCTTATCATTGGTTAAAAGACATAATATATAGATGAGGTTTCGTAACTGAGACAGTTTTGGACACACTGTCAGTTTAATTTCTTATGTGGTTCAGAAATTGGTTTATCTAAACTAATTGAATCATATATATATGCCCGGGGCATATTGAACTTGACCAATTAGGATGAATTGTCTTTTATTGATTTAATAGACTATTTGACCCTATTATTCTATCTCTAAATCCCTAGAGTTGAGAAGACATAAGGATTAGACATAGTGTACTTTGATCTGCCAAAGAGTGAGGTCACTTGAGGCCAATAGTCTCAGTGGGTTGGATGCGCGTGTTTGATTGTTTGGTGTGCTGTTACTTGTCGAAAAGAAACCATGTACCGGTACATCCGGGGTGATGGTGCTCCCGAGATGAGTTCGTTATGTTTATTATACTAAACCCGACCGGTGGACTTATGTCCGGTATAGTAAAAAGGTCGAGTGGTACTAGTCTCGAATTATAAGAAGTTAATTAATTAATTTATCAGTAAATTAATAAATTAATGAGCATTATATCTTTGATGTGGAGAGATTAAAGAATAATTAATTTATTTGTTCCGGAAGCAATTTTGGTGTAGGATGGTAGTGCCATAATTAATCTGTTAGTGGTACGATTAATTTTGTATTGAGAAATTGACAAAGGTAGATTTAATTAATTAAGTAATTAATTAATTCTTGTGTCAATTGATTGTGAATCAGACCAGAAACTGGATTGAGGATAAGTGAATCCTTGTGTCAATTAGTTAAGAATCAAACCAGGAACTGGATTGATGATAAGTAAATCATTATGTCAGTTGAATGTGAACCAATCCAGGAACAGGACTGAAGCAAAACACAAACCCAATAGGAATGCCAATCTTAAACCAACTTGGGGTATCACTTGTAACTCTATAAATAGACAAGAGATTGGCAATTCACAAACTCAATTCCTAGTTTCATAATTCAAGAAACTTAGAGAGAGAACGCTAGAGAGAGAAAAAGAAGAAAATCAATTTTTTAAGATTTTTCTCCCTTGAATTGCATGCAAAATTCGCTTCGAGAAGCAATCTTCTTCCTCCGAGGGCGGCGTGTGAAGACCAGTGGGTGGCGGCGGCTTCTCTCCTGACTGCTCGTGAAGTACGAGCGCGGACAGTGGTGACTGCAATCTTTTTTCGATGAGCTGGTTGTGGAGTTGTGGTGTTTTGCTGATCAATTGTTCATTAGTTCATTGCCCATACAACGTATGATCAACTCTTGAGTCATACAAGATAATCACCTAAGTACACGTTTTAAGAGGTAATTCTTAAACTTCCGTTTTTATTAAGAATTTATTGTTGCGTGAAAATCGAATAAGTAGAAGCTAAGATCTTGTGCAATGGTATTTCAAGCAAGGGTTGGAATAATAATTGTGCTAGAGTTTAGGCCTGGTCAAGAGTAAATTTTTGACCGAGCCCGGACAGATAATCTTTCAATTGGTATCAGAGCTATGATTTTAGTTTTGTGCTTGTTCTATTTGTTACATGGTTTTATTTGCAGATGGTTTAGAAATCCTGGCTATTATGGTTGCATTTGTATGTTTTTAATTAAACCCCGGGACATGTCCGAGTTTGTTTTTTATGAATGCTTGTAATAGTAAAACCACGTGCTGGAAGCCGTGTAGGATTAGATTAATTCTGTAGTAGGATTTTCTCTATCTAATTGTCAATTTAATTTTTGTAGAAGCCTTGTAGTAGGAAAATTTTGTGTAATCGAAGACGTTATCGTGGGCATGATTTCGTGGGTTTTAGTTTATCATTAATACGTAGAAAATCAAGAAAACCTGGAACGAATTGCAAGAAGACCAGATAATGAGTGTGAGCAGGATAGAAGACCCAAAAACCAAACGGGACAAGCGGAGCCAGCAAACGGTTTACCTGCAGAGACTGCCGGCAATAGCAGCATAGCTGCGCGTAGGCAGAGCGCAACAAACGTTGGTGTAGCACTACAAATTTGCGGCGTCCTGCGCACCAGCGCGCACAGCACGCTCTGTGAGTGCTGCGCGCGTGGCCCGTTCTCGTTGCATGGGCAGATCATTTTTTTCTCATTTTTTGAGATATCTTTCGAGATCCAGTTTTTCAAGACTCAATCCATTGAGTGACGTGACGGGACACGAGATCACAGCAGCAGATGGAAGCAATTAAACCATAATAGTTGGGAAATTTATTTTACGTATTTATTTCTCGTGTGTTATTGTTTTAATTTTGTGCTTTAAATTTTTGTGATGTATTTTAGATGCATGATTTAAAGCATGATGGTTTTATATTGCACATAACTTAGAATTAGTTAATTGCATATTAAAATAGAAAAACCCTCATTTTAGAAATATAAGTGGGAGCGGGTTGGTTAATATTCTCATAGCCTCCATTACAAATTCATATGTGATGCGAATGGACTTGAGCGTTAGCATTAAAGCTTTCCTTCATATCGGATGAGTTCAACCACAAGATCACTAGTTTTCAATGTCTAAATAAGATGACTAGAGTAGGTTAAAATTGGAGAAATACGATACCTTTTCCATCTGAGGCACACTATCCTAAGGTAACAAACTCAGAAGTCATGTGATGGCATACACTTAGTGTACGATTTGTAGTATTCCTCCTATCGAGGTTACGCTGCTTATTTGTACGGCTAAAAGCACTGACTATTAGCTACATTGATCAATTGATAGTTTGGTCAGATAGTGTAGTTAATGAACCTAGTTATTCTCAAACGAATGTGGGCTAACGTAAATGTCCACTCTATCGTGGCTTGCGTGAATCCCAGTGAATGAGATGTCGGTGGTTTTAATTATTGTTTGAGGGATGTCAATAATAGTAGATTTTTTTTTTTAAATTCTATGCTTAGTTTACTAGAACATTGTCTGTTTATTTATTTATAATTCTTGATATGACATTTAATCTGTTAGCTACAAAATTAAAAGACAACAAATTACCTGGTCTGAATTATGTCGATTGGAGTCAAAATTTGGACATTGTCCTGACGGCTGAGAGCACTCTTGTGAGAGATTGTGTCATTGACATGATTAGTAACATCAACGAGGTTGAGGTAGTGGGAGGCAAAATCGATGGTGAAACCAAAGTCAATATTGTCCTCCAGAACTTGCTTTAAAGCTATGAGCAGTTTAGATTGAACTACAACATAAGTTAGATGTTTGTACTTCATCCGAGCTCTTGGCGGAGTTGGTGGCTGCTAAAAGTCTTTTTCAAAAGAAGAAGCGAGATTTAGTCGCAGTCATAGCTTTAAAATCTTTTTATGAACCTGAGGCTGGTGAGAAGAAGAGAAAGCTCGAGAGAACAGCTCAAAAGGCACAATTGCACCAAAACCGGAGATTGCAAAGAAGAAGCCGAAAGGCAAGTGCTTCAAGTGCAATTAGATGGGATAGTGGAAATTAGATTGTCCAAAACTCAAAGGTACGACGGTTTCTGCCTTCATTACTGAGACGTGTTTAGCGGCAATTCCCACAGATACTTGGTGTGTGGATTCAGACGCAACTGACCATGTTTGTAATTCTTTTCAAGGGTTCCAGGTAACTCGGAAGCTTAGAGAAGGCGAGCTTGAAGTCTACTTGGGCGACACTAGAAGAGTGTCAGTAGAAGCAGTAAGAGTAGTCACTATAGTTTTCGAAAATAGTAGGCTAGTTTTAGATAATTGTCTTTATGTACCGAGTTTTAGAAATAACTTGATTTCAATTTCTAAACTCTTAATGAATGATTATAAGTTTATCTTTTCTGATAAATCTGTTGTTGTTAGAAAAAATGGAAAATTTGTTTGTTCTGGTTTATTAGTAGACAATTTATTTTTGATTAAATCAAACTCCCCTATTATGCAAAATACAAAGTTAAATGGCGCATCATCTAACCAAAATAAGAGAAAAGAACCATCTAAAATGAATCAAACTTATCTTTGGCATCTCAGGCTAGGTCATATAAACCTTAGTAGGATTCAGAGGTTAGTCAATGATGGACCATTAAGTTCATTAGAGATTGACAACTATTCAACTTGCGAATCTTGCTTGGAAGGTAAAATGACCAAGAGACCTTTTAAGGCAAAAGGTTATAGATCCAAATAAGTATTAGAGTTGATTCACTCTGACTTGTGTGGACCAATTTCGGTCTAAGCACGAGGTGAGTTTGAGTATTTTGTGACCTTCACAGATGATTACTCAAGGTATAGATACATTTACCTAATGCGCTACAAGTCCGAATGCTTAGTAAATTCAAAGAGTATGGGCATATGTGGAGAAACATCACGGTAAGAGTATCTTTCAACCTCTCCACCCGCCTATTGTGAGTGCAACACATTGATCAAAAGGACTTTCTTAAGGTGAAACAGGGCTAAGAAAATGGCTAAGGACAATAAAAAGTTAAGGCTTGAAACATGCAGTTATTATAAAGAGATTTTCATTTGTGGAAATGCTTGACTAACTACTACTAAATGGATTCTTATTTTTCAAATGGAGGTTTAAGGCTACGATGTTCTTTACTTTCCCATTCTTGTTACTTTAAACTTCACTTTTTTTTTGAACTTTAAAAACTTTTATTATTTTCTAACTTCTAAAAACTGAGAACTAACAACTATGAATCCATCAAATTATTTTTCATTTCAACCAAACACAAACTCTTTAGGGTCCAAAATCAAGGCTTAACAAAGAAAAAGCATCAAGTTGGCTTATTCTTGGGACAAACAAGCAAAGAAAATTTGGGGCTCAACTTGGTTATTCTTAAAGGAAAATGATGACTACGGGAAATGTAAAGCCAAGAAACGGAAAACACAAAAGTTTATTCTATTTGCCTTTATCACTTTAATGTATCACAAACACGTAAAAAGTCTCGATATGTATGCTAAATCCAAGTTCTAGATTCAATCTTTCACACAAGACAAATCACACAACCAAATAAAATATGAGCAAGAAAAGAAAATATGCTCATTAAGGCTCAAAATCTAGGTCACAATGAATGTGATTCAATCTCGAGATACTAGCTAAAAACTCACATCATACTTCTCAATACTTAACCGTTGTCATCATGCTTCCACAAATCATGAAATGTAAGTGCACAAAATTAGCTTGAAGAGATCCCTTTAGATTTTGAATTTTTTTTTTGCAAACTCAAAATTAGAGCTAAAATGTTGAAAAATTTCCACGAAATGGACTCATTCACTCTTAGTTTCTAGCTAAAAAGCATGAAGAAAAGGAGAAAACTTGGATTCATCCCTTCCTCCCCCCTCCCCCACACACTAAAGATATACATTGTCCTCAATGTATCAATCATCAACACAAAATTGAAAACAGGGGTGCCTTTTTCTTTAGAAACTTGTCTTTTCAATCCATAAAGCTCATGCCCTTTCTTTAAACCATTAATCAAATGTACTTTTTTCATTTAAGCTCATTCTTAATCTTAAAAACACTTATTCATAAAATTTAAAATAAACACACCAAAGCACAAAAATACTAAAAATATCGTAAAACAAACAAAACATCCACATAAATAAAAACATCCAAATAAACAAAATAAAATGCAACAAATGTCACCAAAAGTAGATAAGAGAGTCATAGGGATAGGGATCCTCAAACTCTACTATAGAGAAGTCAGGAGTGTCTGAACTACAGTGGATGAGAAGGTGGAGCTGTCACAAGTGGTGTAGGCTCCATAGGAGATGACTAGGATGGAAAGTGCGCCAGAAGATCATCAAGCTTTTTTTCCAAAGTAAGCTATCGAGCTCTGATGTCATCCTGAACTGCTCTAATCTCTCTAAGCATCTCATCCTGTTTTTTCCTATGTGCTAAATCTTGTTCTCTCTCCTGATGCATCCAGGCTCTCATCGCAACCATCTGCTCTTGCAACTCATTCACTGTAGACACTAGAGTAGATGAACTGGCCTCTCCCTGAGGCCCACTTCTACCAAGCTCCTCTCTGTGCTCCCCATAGCCATCGCTGTGCTCTGGCTGACTAGGCTCACCATGGTCTCTCTGGAATGATGTAATTTTCTCTCTAACCTCCAGAACCTGACAAGTCTTGTCATGAAAATTATAAATTAGCTTGGAGGTTTTCTCTGTGTCTCTAGGTATAACTCCAGTGGCATTGTAAAAAGCTTCAATCAGTGATGAATATGGCAATCCATCAGCTACCATATGCTACAATGTATCCATCATGGTAGAGAAGATGAAGTCTCATAAATCGAGATGCTCGTCCTCTATCAAAGCAATCAGCATAATAAAGCTCTCCTTGGTGATCTTCTGATTCTTTAATGTAAGAAAGTTATGCCTGATAAAGGTATAAACGATCCTAGCACTTGCGGTGGAAGTCGGTATATACAACCTCTTGCTAAGTGGATCGACATCGAACAGCTGGACTAATGCATCTTTGCCACTGTCTATCCTCCACCTCTCTATGCTCTAACTGAACTTTCTTCACTAGCCCATGAGCGTTCAACCTTAGAAATGGTTGATCTGTTCCCTCGATATGAGCACTTCTACCTCTCTCAGTGTAATGTAGCCTTTAACATCTCTAAACCACAAGGAAGCATAAAAATCTTTGCACAAAGTACGATTTACCTCCCTTGAAGAAGGCATGAACCTTTCCCATCCACGTCTCTCCACAATGTCCCGATATTTACTGAAATGGCACACCTATCGTTGCAAGATCAGTAACCTCGTACTCATCCTCTCTAAAGCTTTCTTCATGTCTTTGGGCTTTTTGTCTTTCTTGCTCATGTGATCTCTCTTGGCTTTCTTCCTTGGCGGTGGTGAAACTATCTCTTCTTCTTGGTTTGAAGGAGATCTCCTAGCTGGTTGAGATTCCTCACTGCTAGTGATAGAAGAAGATACGTCAGCATCAATTTCCCTTTCTGCTCCACTTTTCTTATATTCAAAAAATTCTTCAAATGAGGAAATATACTTGTTTTGTGGAATAGCCTCGCTTATAGAAGCGTTTTTTGCCCTTTTTTCAACATTTTTTGTTCTAACCATGTCCTGCAAATTAGAAAAGAAAAGAGTGAATTTAAAAAATAGGATGGTTCAAGAATGACCACCAGGCGGCCAGAAGGCACGCACATCCGTGTCGCCTGTCATCAGGTTTCAAACCTTAAAGGCAAATTTGCAAAAAATCACTTTAAACAGCATTTGATTGCCCACAAACTCACAAAACATGCTAAACAACATTATATGATTGCTGTAAACACAAGTGTACATGATTCCATAACATCGAAACACAAATCAAACATATTCAAGAATCATAGAACTCAAATCATAAAAATAAGAACATGAGCGATAAATCAAGTTTAGAATCATGCAATCCATATATTAATAAGCATAAAAAATCATATTAAACATACTAAAAACATGCATAGGTCAAAAGTAAAGAAATCTCCAAATTTGAAATTCAAGAAAATAAAACCATAGAAACTCTTACCTTTGATTCTTGCTAGATAATGATGTTTGGAACTAATCCAATCGGTTAGAATCTATAAGTTGTAGGTAAAGAACAATCTAATTGAACTTATGACAAGGAATTATATGCTGTAGTTAGAGTCTTAGCAAATTGGCAGCACTACTTGTTGGCCAAAGAATTTATCATTTACATTGATCATGAGGCCTTAAAACATATAAAATCTCAAATTAGGTTGAATAAGAGGCATGTTAAGTGGGTAGCTTTTATAGAAACATTCCCCTATGTTTTGAAATATAAGCAAGGAAAGGAGAATGTCATTGCCGACACTTTGTTGAGGAGATATGCACTAATTACCTCACTAAATGCAAAAATCATGGGATTTGAGTACATTAAAGGATTATATGAACAAGATCATGATTTTGTTAGTGTTTTTGTAGGTTGTGAAAAAAGCACAGTGGATAAGTACTTTAGAGAAGGTGGGTACCTATTCAGAGAAACCAAGCTATGCGTTCCGCAATCTAGCTTGAGAGAGTTACTTATTCGAGAGGTATATAGTGGAGGCTTGATGAGACATTTTGGTGTTTTCAAGACCTTAGATGTTCTTCAAGAACATTTCTATTGGCTAAGAATAAAGAAAGATGTAGTAAGGATATGCGAGAGGTGTATAAAATGCAAGAAGGTGAAGAACACCTTGAAGCCGCACGGATTATCCATGCCCCTACCGATTACTACACACCCTTGGGTTAATTTTTCTATGGATTTTATCCTAGGACTACCAAGGACATCTCGAGGTAATGACTCCTTCTTTGTGATTGTTGATAGATTTTCTAAGATTGTACATTTTCTACCTTGTAGGAAGACAAGTGATGCTAAGAAGATAGCCAACATATTCTTCAAAGAAGTAGTGCGACTACATGACATCCCTAGTAGCATTGTGAGTGTTTGTGATATCAAGTCCCTTAACTATTTTTGGAGGACATTGTGGAGTAAGCTAGGAACGAAGTTGTTGTTCTCGACTTCAAGTCATCCATAGACTGATGGCCAAACCGAAGTGATCAACTGGACATTAGGTGCATTGCTAAGAAACTTGATTAAGAAAAACTTGAAACAGTGGGAAGAAGTTTTGCCAATATGTGAGTTCGCATACAACAGTTACATATACATCCACAAGTTTTTCACCATTTGAGCTAGTTCATAGATTTCAACCACAAACTCCATTGGATTTGTCATTGAATTCTCTCAAGGAAGTTACAAAAGTCTAGAAAGAGAGAAGAAAGCAAAGTTAGTTAAGAATCTATAAGAAAGAAAGGTTACAAATCATGAAGAGGCAAAAGCAGATGTCTAGAATGCATAGCCAAGGCCGAAGTAGAGTGATATTTGAGCCGGGAGATTGGATTTGGGTATATATCAGAAAAAAAGGTTTCCTCAAGAGCGGAAGAGCAAGCTAAGTCTAAGAGGAGATGGTCCTTTCAAAGTGGTTGAGAGAGTCAACGAGAATGCATACAAGCTTGATCTTAGAGGTGAGAAAGGTGTCCATGTGACATGCAACGTTTGTGATCTCACACCTTTTGATTTCGATGAAGGCCTTGATTCGAGGTAGAATCATTTTCAAGAGGGAGATGATGATGTGATCCAAGGCACACCTCCAGGTAACTGTATACCTTCTTCTTAAGTTCGTCCTAGCTTTCAAGGTGTTCAAAGCATAAGGACCTATCAAAGAATGACAAGAGTTAGGACAAAGGAGGTTAAAGAGAAGTTTAATTTGATGGTTTAAGAGACTTATAGCAAGGAGGTTATCTTCAAGGATAGATTCAAGACTAAGGAAATCATTATATTAAGTGTTTATAAGGATCAAGGCATCACGTGAAGATGATGGATAGTTTTGTCGCACATAGCCCATGAAAAACGGTAACACTCCCAGTTTATTTGGGATATTTTAATTTTTTTGAGTCTTGGACTCTTTAAGGGTTTTTGTAGTCCTTCATGGATGATTTTTACCCTCAAATGATATCCATATGTTGAGATTCCAGCCGAGATTCAAGCCCATATCAAGGTTCAAGTCCAACTAAAAGTTTCTAGAAGATACTTGCAAGAAAAGGCAACTAGAGGAAGGAGGAAGGAATGAGCTTGGTGCGCAGGCATGGAGAATCGGCTGCCCTAGAGTATTTTTGTTATTATTTCTTTTAATTTCAATATATTTTAGTTAATTAAGGATTATTATTGTAGGATATAACAAGATTAAGTCAAACCATAAGTTATTAAGGTAGATTGAAAAAACCTTCAAGATTAAAAAATTTTCCTTAAGTGTTATTTCCTAATCTTGAGAGATTGATTCTTGTCTTGTTTTACATCCTTATGGCCGGCCACTATGTCCTATAAATGGGGGGCTTTGTGCTTCAAGCATGACTTTTGAGAATAAAATACAACTTTTAGAGCTACGACTTCATACCACTGATTTATCTTGAAAGCATCAAAGACTTTATCAATATAATAGTTAGATTATATTGTGGTGTCATTCTACCCAAAGTTCCCTGCTAGAATCCAATCACCCTAACACCAAATTTCGCAACCATACGTCTATTCTATCGAGAAGGCTTGTAGTCAACCAAGGTCGGGCAAACTAGAGCTATCAAAGCAATTTGATATCTCATCAAAGAGTACTTCTCTTTGTAGAAGATCTGTTTGTTTATGAGGGAATCTGGCTCAGAATTGCAACATATATATAGGGAAGGGAATATGCCAGTGGACTTCCTTGCAATGATGACCTCAGTTAGTATGTCGGTTTGGTATCTTTCTCTTTTGTCAGCTCTTAAGAGGTTTCAAGTCCGGGTATCTTTAGATGCGAATTCAGTTCCCACTCCCCGAGTTAGATAGGATTTAGCTAGGGTTCCATTGAGAGTATTGGTGACTATATAGAGGATAGGTGGGTTGGTGAATATATTTGGTAACACAATAGGAGGGATGAGGGTTATTGTATGTGATGCCCTCCGTACTAATTTTTTTTATATTTTTTAATAATTGATAAAAGCGTATTCAATCCCACCGGTCCGCCTCTCCTACTGGCCATGTTGGACTGTTTTGCGAAAAAAAATTAAATAAATTGAAGGTAAGACTTAAAATAGGAAAAAGAAATTGTGGTTACTTGAGTCTCCTACCGGCTCTGAATATGCTTTCTTCGTACGATTTGTTTTGATTTTATAACAATAACCAAATTTTAAATTTAATTTCTAATTTACGTATTTAGAATAGAATGTCCAAATGACAAGAGGGATTAGTCCAGTGGTAAGCACTTCTCATTTAAATCAATAGGTTTTTATTTCGAGTTATTTTGTTTAAAAAAATATATAATGTCCAAAGCATAAAATTGTCAACGATATACATGATTTGTATTCTAAACCTATGACTGCGACTGAGAACGACACGAAAGATCCCCACTATTGGAAAATACTTACAAGTCAAATTTCAAGCCATTGATACAGCTTGCTGCACCCACAAAATCACATAACGAAAAGAACTAATTGACGAAGAGTACTGGACCTAATTAAACCCATTTATAAAGGGCGAAATGGCACCAGTCTGTATTCCATTTATTTTATATATTTGACAGTGTAGCTAGTGCCCATTTGGCCTCGCATGCATTGCACTTCTTCTAGCTATCATCAGCTGTCACAAGGAAGCCACCATATCCTTTCTTGTTCTTGACAGTATTTGTTAAGTCTGTCTACTATCTGTTTGAACTTGCTGTGTCTGCCAGTATAAACGGTGAGATGATGAATCAGGGTTTTGTGAATGAAAAGCTTTAGAAAATGGAATAATGGGGTCGTTTCCGACACATTACATGGGTTTCTCTCCAGATATTGTCTTCTTTCCTTTATGCCTCTGGTCTGGTCCTTCACAACGTGTATTGCACGTTGTTTGTCAACCTTTTTCATGATGGAAGTACTCAATTT
Organism: Knoxia roxburghii; assembly: GCA_030378225.1. Lineage (NCBI taxonomy): Eukaryota > Viridiplantae > Streptophyta > Magnoliopsida > Gentianales > Rubiaceae > Knoxia > Knoxia roxburghii. Next base: position 31,580,254 of record CM059420.1, on the reverse strand, counting down.
TGGGGGGGAAAAAAAAAAGTTTCTAATGCAGACTCTGAAGATAACAAGGTTGAATTGGTTAAAGAAAAATTTCAAAAAGTTAAAATATAAAACTTATAAATTAATTTTTTTATCCCACCCTGCAATGATTTGAATTCAAATTCTCTTAATACTAAGGGGTTGTTTGTTTCGGGGTGGGTATGAGCAGTGGCGGAACTAGAAAAAATGCGATGAGGGTGCTAGTTGGATGGTGAGAGAGATGGAGATAAAATTTGAAAAGGGTCCTTTAATTAAAGAATTTAAATTAATTAGGGCAAAAGTGAAGAAAAAGATTTAAATTAAAGGAATTGAAACTTTTTAGAGTGAAATTGCAGGAGCCTAAGAATCCTATGGGTTTAAACACAGTTTTTTAAGATTTAAACCCTGAAAACCCCTTTCCTTTTCCTTTTCCTTCCCTCCTCTTCTTATTCTTTCTTTTTTTTTTTCTCTCTCTCTCTCTATCTCTCTCTCTCTCTCTCTCCCCCCCGACACCACCACCCACCCGTTAGATCACTTTCAGCCGCCTGTTCCTGGCTGCCGGATCTCCCCCTCAGCCATCTGAACCGACGGAAATAATCCAACCCTTCAAGGAACAAAACCCTACCCTCTATTCATCATTTCGGTCCACATTCGACCCTCCCCAAAGCCCTTTCTCCTGCTAGCCTTCACCTCCGATTCCAGTCACTATGACCTAGGGGTGTAATCGAGCCTAGCCGAGCCCGAGTAGGGCCCTGCTCGAGCTCGGCTCGGTAATGAGCAAGGGAGCTCGAGCTCCGTGAGCTCCCTTGCTCAGTGCTCGAGCTAGGCTCGATAAATAACTGTCGAGCTCGAGCTAGGCTCATGACTCGGCTGAGTCACGAGTCGAGCTCACATTGCTGCTTTGTATTTCGGACGTAGCGGGACGTGCTAGCCATTATAGTGGACGTAGCGGGACGTGGTAACCATTATAGTGGACGTAGCGGGAAGAGGTACCCATTATAGTGGACGTAGCGGGACGTGGTACTAATTATAGTGGACGTTGTGCATCCCCTTTTTTGTGAAAAAATTAACTTTGTGTTCGTTATACTAGAAGTTGAAGTATATTTTATGGAATTTAGTAGAGAAACAATGTCTTTGCTGTGTGTATTTGTGAATTTTTTGTAGACATTTTTGGACATGGTTCTAGTTGTTTGAGACGTGGTTCTAGTTGTTCTGAGACGTGGTAGACTGTCATTGTGAAAAAAAGCATTTTAAATTCACATGCATGGATGTAGACGTTTTTGGACGTGGTGCTAGTTGTTCTGAGACGAGGTGAGATGTTTTGTGAAAAAATTAGCTTAAATTCACATGTCTGGATGTAGACGTTTTTGGACGAGTTGCTAGTTATTTTAGACGTGGTGCTAGTTGTTCTGAGACGTGATAGACTATCTTTGTGAAAAAAAAATAGTTTAAATTCACATTAATGATGTAGACATTTTCGGAAGTGGTGCTAGTTGTTCTGAGACGAGTTGAGATGTTGTATGGCCATTTTATTTGTTTTATCTTATTACAACACCTACTTACAAGATCATGAACATTTCTAACTGTTATATGATCATTTTAATTGTTTTTATCTTCACAAAACTCTTAGATCAGAGATCATGAACATTTCTATGAGTTGAATAGTCATTTTATTTGTTTTATCTCATTACAACTCTTAGATATGAGATCATGATCATTTCTAAGAATTGTATAACCGTTTTATTTGTTTTATCTCATCAAAACCCTTAGATAAGCGATTATGAATATTTCGGTCCATCTCAGACGTTTTTGGATGTGGTGCTAGTTGTTCTGAGACGAGGTGAGATGTTTTGTGAAAAAATCAGTTTAAATCTACATGTCTGGATGTAGACGTATTTGGACAAGGTGCTAGTTGTTTGAGATGTAGTGCTAGTTGATCTGAGACGTGGTAGGCTGTCATTGTGAAAAAAATAGTTTACATTCACGTGCATGGATATAAACATTTTTGGACGTGGTGCTAGTTATTCTGAGATGAGTTGAGATGTTTTGTGAAAAAATCATTTTAAATTCACATGCTTAATTATAGACGTTTACGGATGTGGTTCTAGTTGTTTGAGACGTGGTTCTAGTTGTTCTGAGACGTGGTAGACTGTCTTTGTGAAAAAAATCAACTTAAATTCACATGCATGGATGTAGATGTTTTTGGACGTGGTGCTAGTTGTTCTGAGACGGGGTGAGATGTTTTGTGAAAGAATCAGTTTAAATTCACATGTCTAGATGTAGACATTTTTGGACGTGGTCCTTGTAATTTGAGACGTGGTGATAGTTGTTTTGAGACGTGGTAGACTGTCTTTGTTAAAAAAAAAAAAAAGCAGTTTAAATTCACATGAATGGATGTAGACATTTTTGGACGTGGTGCTAGTTGTTTTGAGACAATTTGAGATGTTGTATGGCCATTTTGTTTGTTTTATCTTATTACAACACCTACTTACAAGATCATGAACATTTCTAAGAACTATATGGTAATTTTAAATTTTTTTATCTTCACAAAACTCTTAGATCAGAGATCATGAACATTTCTAAGAGTTGAATGGTCATTTAATTTGTTTTATCTCATTACAACTATTAGATATGAGATCATGATCATTTCTAGGCATTGTATAGCCGTTTTATTTGTTTTATCTTATCAAAACCCTTAGATAAGAGATTATGCACATTTCGGTCCACCTCAGATGTTTTTGGACGTGGTTCTAGTTGTTCTGAGACGAGGTGAGATGTTTTGTGAAAAAAATCAGTTTAAATTCACATGTATGGATGTTGACATTTTTCGACGTGGTGCTAGTTTTTTGAGACGTGGTTCTAGTTGTTCTAAGACGTGGTAAACTGTCTTTGTGAAACAAAATCAGGTTAAATTCACATGAATGGATGTAGACATTTTTGGACGTGGTTCTAGTTGTTTTGAGACGAGTTGAGATATTTTGTGAAAAAATCAGTTTGAATTCACATGCATGGATGTAGACGTTTTTGGACGTGATTCTAGTGTTTTAAGACGTGGTGATAGTTGTTCTGAGACATGGTGGAATGTCTTTGTGAAAAAAATCAGTTTAAATTCACATGAATGGATATAGACGGTTTTGGACGTGGTTCTAGTTTTTCTGAGACGAGTTGAGATGTTTTGTGAAAAAATTAGTTTAAATTCACATGTCTGGATGTAGATGTTTTTGGACGTGGTTCTAGTGTTTTGAGACGTGGTGCTAGTTGTTCTGAGACGTGGTAGACTATATTTGTGAAAAAAATTAGTTTAAATTCACATGAATGGATGTAGACGTTTTTGGACGTGGTTCTAGTTGTTCTGAGACGAGTTGAGATGTTTTGTGAAAAAATCAGTTTAGAATCACATGTCTGGATGTAGACGCTTTTGGACATGGTTCTAGTGTTTTGAGACGTGGTTCTAGTTTTTCTGAGGCGTGGTAGACTGTCTTTGTAAAAAAAATCAGTTTAAATTCAAATGAATGGATGTAGATATTTTTGGACATGGTTCTTGTTGTTCTGAGACGAGTTGAGATGTTTTGTGAAAAAATCAGTTTAAATTCAGATGTACGGATGTAGACGTTTTTGGACGTGGTTCTAGTGTTCGGAGACGTGGTTCTTGTTGTCTGAGACATGGTAGGCTCGTGAGCATAACGAGTCTGTTTTTGGTCTGCTCGATCATCGGCTCAAGCTCGGTCAACCCGAGCTCGAGCCGAGCTTTGACCGAGCTGCTCGCGAGCAGCTCTGTTCGTTTACAGCCCTACTCCAACCGGAGTTTGGAAGATTTCTCACCACGAAAACACTCCTTTCATCCTATAGAACAAAACCCACTGATTAGATTTTGATTTTGGTCGCTACATAGAGATTGGATACAAACACTAGTTTTAGCCACTGCTTCTCTGCCACTCGCCGCCGCGTCCAGCCTCTCCTTGGCCCATGGACCTTGTCTATGGCTAGTCCTCCTAATTTAACCCCCAAAACCATCACTCTAGTAAGAATTTTTCTAGTGAGATGGAGGTGCTTCACCACCCCTAAGCCCTATTGTAGTTCCGTCACTGGGTATGAGTTTACTATAGGATTCATACCCATTTCTCATGTTTGTTTGAGAGAGAGGAATGGATATGAAGCTCATTTAGATGGGTTTCATGAAACCCAACCCTCCTATGGGTTTGATTTACTGCTACCAAATGTACCACCATTTTGGTCTCTGCGACCAAATTGTTGTTTTGGTTCCTTATAATAGGTCTTATACCACTTTTGGTCTCAATTAATTTTACAGGGACACTTTTAGTCCCCTATGTTTTTTTATTAGCATTTTCAGTCATTTTTAACAAAAATATCCTTTGACTAATGGTTGATTAATCCTCAAAACCCTTTGACTAATGATTTGACTACCCCTGCTATAGCTACCACCGCCGATACCTCTACCATCGTCACAGCCCTACCGCCACTGCCACCACCGCCGCCTCGCCACTTCCACCCCACGGGTGGCGGCGAGGTGGTGGTGCTGGCGAGGCGGTAGGGCGATGGCGATGGTAGACGTGTTGGCGGTTGCAGTGACGGGAGGGGTGGTCAAACCGTTAGTCAAAGGGTACTTTCGTCAAAAAGGACTGAAAGTGCTAATAAAAAAAGATAGAGGACTAAAGATGTCCATGTAAAATTAATTTGGACCAAAAGTGGTAAAAGACCAATAAAAGGCCAAATTTGAAATTTGGCCTTGTTTTTTATAATATTGTATTTGTAATAATATATTTATAATAAGTAATATATATTTATATCTATTATAATTATATATTATTCCAACCCGATTTGGATTCCCTCAACAAACCAACCATCAGAACTGTTAATGATTCCATACATCTAAACCCATATTCATTCTCATTTCTATTATACTCATTCCAATTCTGATTCCCAACTGTTTTACCTAACGCCCCTAAGTGAGGAATGCCAACTATTAAACTATTGCCTTCTCTCATAAATTAATATCTAAAAATTCGTAACATATATATATATATATATATTGTATATGGGAAAATTATATGTTGGTCATTTTTTGGTGTACCCACTCCAAAATATAAACTTTTGTTTAAGGGGGAGAGGCGTGTGTATTCTTTTTTATAATCTTTTGTGCGGCGTTGTTTTCTATTTTATTTTTTTCCTTTCTCTCGTGAGGGACTTCTTTTTTTTTTTTTTTTTTTTTCCTTTGGTGAGGCTTTTTTTTTCTTCCTTCCGTTTTTCTTCCTAAACAATTCAATATTCGTCTTTTTAATCTTTGCAATTTTTAAAAAAGTTATAAAAATATTTTTTCATTTTTTTATAATTAAAAAGTTTTTAAAATTGTTTAATTGACATAAAACATGGGATTAAATAAAAAATTTATAGACAAGATTTAATATCATGCAAAGATTGATTTCATATAAAAAAAAGAGTAAATTTTAAAATTGGTCATCATACTATAGTCAGTTTCCAGTTTTGGTCATCATACTTTCAAAACTATTTTTAAGGTCATCATACTTTCATTTTATTTTCAAAAAAGGTCATTCCGTCCATATTGGCCGTTAACCCTCTTAACGGAGCCTTTTTTGAGGGCATTTATGTCATTCTCATTTATTTTGCTTTCCAATTTCCATCCAGTAACGCGCTACAGTAACGCGCTACAGTGCGCGCTACAATAACGCGCTACAGTGTCTTTCTTTCTTTTGTTATTTTTAGCTAATTTTTTATTTATTTATTTTTTTGCCTTCCTCCTTGAGACTTTTTTCCGTCATTTTTTCTAAACAATTCAGTATTTTTTTAATGTTTTTGAATTTTATAAAAAAATATTTTTAAATTATCATTTTATTTGTTTTATAATTAAATAATTTTAGATATTATGATACATATTATGAACGAAATTTTTTTTAAAAAATAATAATACAGTAGATATCAGATCAACAGATTATAGATATCAGATCAAAAATGTAAAAAAAAATCATACAATATAATTAAAGCATACTTAACAAGGGAGATCAGATCAGGATTATATAGACATCAGATCAGCGAATACTTCACATCAGATCAACAGACTATAGATTTCAGATCAAGAATATAAAAGAAATCGTACAGTAGAACTAAAACATACTTAACAAGGGAGATCAGATCAGGATTATATAGACATCAGATCAGTGAATACTTGATATCAGATCAACAGACTATAGATATCAGATCAAGAATATAAAATAAATCATACAATAGAACTAAAACATACTTAACAAGGGAGATCAGATCAGGATTATATAGACATCAGATCAGCGAATACTTGACATCAGATCAACAGACTATAGATATCAGATCAAAAATATAAAATATAAAATAAATCATACAATAGAACTAAAACATACTTAACAAGGGAGATCAGATCAGAATTATATAGACATCAGATCAGCAAATACTTGTCATCAGATCAACAGACTATAAATATCAGATCAAGAATATAAAAGAAATCATACAATAGAATTAAAACATACTTAACAAGGGAGATCAGATCAGGATTATATAGACATCAGATCAGCGAATACTTGACATCAGATCAACTGAATGATGTAACGAATATTTTTTAACTTAAGAATTTGTTTGTATTTGTTTTTTGGATAGTTGATGTGTATGAATTTTTCTTCCAATTCACATGAATGTATGTAAAATGCTTTTTTATTTTGTATTGGACTGCAACCAAATTTTTTTGGTATAAATAATTAATATTTCATTTGTATAAATAATTATATTGTAATTTTTTTTGTAGTGGATTGCAACCAAATTTTTGTATAAATAATTAATATTTCATTTGTATAAATAATTATATTGTAATTTTTTTTTTGTAGTGGATTGCAACCAAATTTTTTTTTGTATAAATAATTAATATTTCATTTGTATAAATAATCATTCAGTTGATATGATATCAAGTATTCGCTGATCTGAAGTCTATATAATCCTGATCTAATCTCCATTGTTAAGTATGTTTTAATTCTATTGCATGATTTCTTTTATATTCTTCATCTGATATCTATAGTCTGTTGATCTGATGTCAAGTATTCGCTGATCTGATGTCTATATAATCTTGATCTGATATCCGTTGTTAAGTATGTTTTAGTTCTATTGTATAATTTATTTTATATTCTTGATCTGATATCTATAGTCTGTTGATCTGATGTCAAGTATTCGCTGATCTGATGTCTATATAATCCTGATCTGATCTCCCTTGTTAAGTATGTTTTAATTCTATTGCATGATTTCTTTTATATTCTTGATCTGATATCTATAGTCTGTTGATCTGATGTCAAGTATTCGCCGATCTGATGTCTATATAATCCTGATCTGATCTCCGTTGTTAAGTATGTTTTAGTTCTATTTTATGATTTATTTTATATTCTTGATCTGATATCTATAATCTGTTGATCTGATGTCAAGTATTCGCTGATCTGATGTCTATATAATCCTGATCTGATCTCCCTTGTTAAGTATGTTTTAGTTCTATTGTATGATTTATTTTATATTCTTGATCTGATATCTATAGTCTGTTGATCTGATGTCAAGTATTCGCTGATCTGATGTCTATATAATCCTGATCTGATCTCTCTTGTTAAGTATGTTTTAATTCTATTGCATGATTTCTTTTATATTCTTGATCTGATATCTATAGTCTGTTGATCTGATGTCAAGTATTCGCTGATCTGATCTCCCTTGTTAAGTATGTTTTAGTTCTATTGTATAATTTATTTTATATTCTTGATCTGATATCTATAGTCTGTTGATCTGATGTCAAGTATTCGCTGATCTGATGTCTATATAATCCTGATCTGATCTCCCTTGTTAAGTATGTTTTAGTTCTACTGTATGATTTCTGTTATATTCTTGATCTAATATCTATAGTCTGTTGATCTGATGTCAAGTATTCGCTGATCTGATGTCTATATAATCCTGATTTGATCTCCCTTGTTAAGTATGTTTTAGTTCTATTGTATGATTTCTTTTATATTTTTGATCTGATATCTATAATCTGTTGATCTGATATCTACTGTATTATTTTTTTAAAAAAAATTTCGTTCATAATATGTATCATAATATCTAAAATTATTTAATTATAAAACAAATAAAATGATATTTTAAAAATATTTTTTTATAAAATTCAAAAACATTAAAAAAATACTGAATTGTTTAGAAAAAAACGGACGGAAAAAAGTCTCAAGGAGGAAGGCAAAAAAATTAATAAATAAAAAATTAGCCAAAAATAACAAAAGAAAGGAAGACACTGTAGCGCGTTACTGTAGCGCGCACTGTAGCGCGTTACTGGATGGAAATTAGAAAGCAAAATAAATAAGAATGACATAAATGCCCTCAAAAAAAGGCTCTGTTAAGAGGGTTAATGGCCAATATGGACGGAGTGACCTTTTTTGAAAATAAAATGAAAGTATGATGACCTTAAAAATAGTTTTGAAAGTATGATGACCAAAACTGAAAACTGACCATAGTATGATGACCAATTTTGGAATTTACTCTAAAAAACAAACTTTCATATCTAGCAAAATAGGGTTAACTTTTTTTATAAGAAAGTGCAAGTTGTATTAATATGAAACCCTACTATGCATGATATCAAATCTTATTTTGTTTAATATGAAACTATTTTCTGTATGATATAGAGTATTTGTTTACTTTCTTATAAGAAGCTGTACATTGTATTGATATGAAACCCGACTATTCTTGATATGAAACTATGTTATGTCTGATATGAACTTATGTTCAGTATGATATGAACTATTTGTGTACTTTCATATAAAAAGCTGTACGTTGTATTGATATGAAATCTGACTATTTATGATATGAAACTATGTTATGTCTAATATGAATTTATGTTTAGTATGATATGAAATCATATTGTATTGATATGAAACTATGTTCTGTAGAGTTAGTATATAGTCCTACTAGGAGTAAATAAAATGGAGTACTCCTAGCAAAAAAAAAAAAAAAAATTGAAAATAAAGCCAAAAAAGGAAGCAGATGGAGGGTGTATTTAACGCGCCTAACCTCCCCTAATTAGCAGGCCTATACGTCCAGTTTACATCATATCAAAATCCCGCGGATCCCATCAAAATTAAATTTCAAATTTTTGTTGGGCTTCGGTTGTACGGACTTTACACAAAGAAGGAACAAAACTAATGGAAACTAAGGGGTTGGGAATTTATTTTCCATTCGAAGAAGCTGCAACTCTTCTGAAATTCTCCGCGCGACCCACGAGTTCTGAAAAATAGTAAGCATTAATAGCACGATTGTTCACGCAATCGAGCAACTTGAACGACAGGAGACTACCAGCGGAAGGCGATTCAATTCAGATTTTCAGTGGGAGAAGCAAAAAAATCGATCAAACCGTAAAAAAATGGTTAGGGTTAAGCTAGTTACGAGTGAAGCAGAAGACCAAAAAATTGAAAGCAACATGAAAGGTATGTTTATACCAAATGCAGAACTAATATTTGCAGTTTAGGGTTACTGCATGTTGTTCATAATAGTGGTACTTTATATTTTTGTTGTGTACAAAACGCAACACATTTGGGAGGACTGTAAATATTCTTGGTGTAAAGAGACCGAGCAAGGAAATCGGCGGTGAGAAATCAGACAAATAAGTTTCTGAGAGTAAGTTTTTTGCAGTACATCATTGTGTAAAGTACTGTTTTCTTATGTAAACTCCCTTTTTTTGTTTTCTCAGTAATTTATGGTAAAATCATGGTCAGATCTGCTTATGTAAACTACTGGTTATTTATGTAAAGTATTGATATGCTTGTGTAAAGTACTGTTTTCTGATGCAAAGTCCCTTTTTTTGGTTGTAGAGTAGTGTTCCTAAGACTAGAATGCTCATAATTCTAGTAAAATCATCGTCTGATTTACTTATGTAAACTACTGGTTGTTTATGTAAAGTGCTGATATGCTTGTGTAAACTACTGGTTGTTTATGTAAAGTGTTGATTTGCTTGTTTATGTAAACTGTTTTCTCATGTGAAGTCCCTTTTTTGGTTGTAAATAGTTCTTTCTAATACTAGAATGCTTATAATTCGAGAAAAATCATCATCTGATCTGCTTATGTAAACTACTGGTTGTTTATGTAAAGTGCTGATTTGTTTGTTTAGAGTACTGTTTTCTCATGTGAAGTCTTTTTTGTTTGTAGAGTAGTCTTCCTAAGACTATAATGCTCATAATTCCGGTAAAATCATCGTCTGATATGCTTATGTAAACTACTGGTAACTTATGTAAAGTGCAGATTTGCTTGTGTAAAGTACTGCTTTATATTGTAAAATCCCTTTTTTTGGTTGTAGAATGGTGTTCCTAAGACTAGAATGCTCATAATTAATGTAAAATCATCGTCTGATCTGCTTATATAAACTACTGGTTTTTTTTATGTAAAGTGCTGATTTGCTTGTGTAAAGTACTGGTTTCTAATGTATAGTCCTTTTTTTTTTTATTCTAAAGTAGTGTTCCTAAGTCTATAATCTCATAGTTCGTGTTTAATAATCGTCTGATTTGCTTATGTATACTACTGGTTATTTATGTAAAGTCCTGATTTGCTTGTTTGAGTACTGTTTTTTCATGTGAAGTCCCTTTTTTGGTTGTAAATAGTTGTTTCTAAGACTAGAATGCTCATAATTCGAGAAAAATCATCATCTGATCTGCTTATGTAAACTACTGATTTTTTATGTATGTGATTTTGCCTTTGTTGATGCGGTTTCAGGCAAAAGAAAGAAGATCGTTGAAGTGGATTCAGACGATGATTTTGAGGAAAGAATGACTTTCAAAAAATTGCAGAAGCTGAAAAAAAATGATAACACGAGGGAAGAAAAAAAGAAAAATGATAATAAAAAGAAAGAGAGAGAGCTTGCCACTCAAATCTTTCAGCAAAGGACCCAGAGACTCCATGAAGATGCACAATTGGCATGTTTGGAAGAATCTGCAGGATACCAAGGGGATAAAGAAAGAAAAAAATATTCCAGTCAAGAACCTCTGCTGCTGGAATATCTTCACTACTCGCGGAGCTCAATGAAGTGCAGAAGGAGCAGCTGACAAATGTGGGGCTGGGCTACCTATTCCACATTAACTATGGGAGGTTTCCGAATTCGTTCGGCCATTACTTGATCTCAAACATCAATACTAACAGGAGCACTTTGGAGTTGGATGCTGGCACAATTCCAATTACAGAAGCTGATGTCGAGTCAGTAATGGAATTTCCTGGTGGGGAAGTAGATGTGGAGGAATACACCAGGAAAGATCAAACATCTCAGGTGTATATAGAAGACAAGAAAAAGTGGGATCTCAGGCACCCCGTTCCACAAAACAAGGCGATAATATCAGCAACAAGCCTATCTAATTACATCAAGAGCCACAAGGACGCTGGCCTAGAATTCCTTCAGGATTTCTTGATATTCATGGTGTCCACGATCATTCATATCAACGGGACCAATACCGTTCAATATAGACATCTGAAATCATTCAGGTCAGTAAAGAATATCATGAAACTGAATTGGAAAAAATACGTCTTTGCTCGCTTGATGGAGAGCATACAAGAATGGAGAAAGCATTTTAGAGGCCAATTCACAGGGCCTCTTACATTCGTTGTGGTATTACTTTCAGTTTACATAACTTGTTCAGTTTACATATCTTGTTTAGTTTACATATCTTGTTCAATTATGTGAACTTGAACTTTACATCATACATTTTAGTTTGTTCATAACAGAAAACTGATATTTTTTTGCACTATCACGGTTGTTGTATGTTGATAGGCTTGGGTATTCCGCGATAAATACCGATAATCGCCTTGTCCCGACAATCCAAAATTGGCCCCAAAGCAAGTTGATGGAGCTTGCACAACGAAACAAACTCTGGGGAAAGGGCACAATAAGAGAACGCCTTGAAAAGGATGATTACTTTTATGAGGTTTGTATTTAACATTACTTTTATAACATTATGCAACATTACTTTACATACAATCTAGGCATTTTTCCACATCATGTTGGCAGGTTGATGGAAATGAATCATCCCCCGATGGAGGGGATGACACAGACGAGGATGAAGCAACCGAGGTAGAGGAAGAAGCTACGAATGAAACCTTCGCTGAGGAAGAAGATTCGGATGAAGAATCCACAGAGCAAGGACCTACGGATGAAGAATCCCCTCAGGAAGCTGAGAATGAAGCTGGGAAGGCAAGTATACAGGAATCTAGTTTACATGAATCAAGTTTACACAAACCTTTATGTAAAGTGTGATCTACCATTCAAATAATATTTCTGCAATTAATACAGTTGTGGTAGGAACCAACACACATGGAAGTGATCATTGAAGAGGAGGGAGTTGAAATTCAAAAGGAAGCTGAGGGTGAGGAAGCTGATAGATCTAAGCCAGTAAAAGGGGATGAGGGTGCTGCAAATATTGCTCCAATTGTTTCAGATATGATCATATCACCTATGGAAGAGGGCAACCCTTCTGCGTCAGCAAAGCAATATGGAAAGGTAAATATCATACTCAATGTAGTTTACAAGATTTTTTGGAATAAAACACTTCATGTGAGAAATGCAATGTGTGTACAGGATGACGATGAGCTCCTGTCAAATTTTCTAAAAATGTACATTCAATGGGGTAAATATAGTATATCATTCATAGACTACTTGGCAAGAATAAGGGCTTCAAAGACTCTGGATTTGGGTACATTACAAACAATCCTGGAAGATGTTCAAGGTGTAATAAATGACCTCTAGAAAGCAGTGGACAATGAGGAGGAGAAAGCTGAAGAGAAAGTGGTAAGCATAATACTGGATAAGTTTTTGTTAAGTACTATTCATTCTGATTTCTTTATGTAAAATCATAGTCTAATATACTGGATAAGTCCATTTTTCGTTTAAAATCATAGTCTGATATGCTTATGTAAACTACTGGTTATTTATATAAAGTGTTGTCATGCTTGTGTAAAGTACTTTTTTGTCATGTGAAATCCCTTTTTGGGTTGTAAATTGGTGTTCCCTAAGACTAGAATGCTCATAATTCCTGTTTAATAATCTTATCATATGCTTATGTAAACTACTGGTTATTAATGTAAAGTGCTGTTGATATATATATAAAGTACCGATTATATTTGTAAAATGCTCTTCCTATGTAAAGTGCCCTTTGTGTAAACTACTGTTATTGCTGATATGTTGGTGTTCTTAATGATTTGCAAAATAATTCTAATAATGTTTTGCTTATGTTTGGAGTAAAACCAGGGTGCAAATCCCATGGGGGTGAAACCTGCAGAAACTGAAAAAACACCACCAGCAAACAAAATACCAGCAGTGGACAATGAGGAGGAGAAAGCCGAAGAGAAAGCGGTAAGAATAATACTGGACAGGTTTATGATAAGTACTATTCATTCTGATTTCTTTATGTAAAGTGCTGATTTGTTTGTGTAAAGTACTATTTTCTCTTGTGAAGTCCCTTTTTTTAGTTCTAAATTGGTGTTCCAAAGACTAGAATGCTCATAATTCGGGTTAAATCATCATCTGATCTGCTTATGTAAACTACTGGTTGTTTATGTAAAGTGCTGATTTGCTTGTGTGAAGTACTGTTTTCTCATGTAAAGTCCCATTTTTGGTTGTAGATTGGTGTTCCTAATACTAGAATGCTCATAATTCGTGATGAATAATCTTCTAATCTGCTTATGTAAACTATTGGTTGTTTATGTAAAGTTGCTGATTTGAGTAGTTATAAAGTAATAGTTATATCTGTAAATGCTCTTCCGATGTAAAGTGACCTTTGTGTAAAGTACTGTTATTGCTGATATGTTGGTATGTTGGTGTTCTCAATCATTTTCAAATTAATTCTATTAATGTTTTGCTTATGTTTGGAGGAAAACCAGGGTGCAAATCCCTTGGGGGTGGAACCTGCAGAAAATGAAAAAACACCGCCAGCAAACAAAATACCAGCTGGAGAGGTATTTCATGTAAAATCATGTAAATTTGTAATTTTAGATTGCACATCTTTGTGGAATAACTTTCAATGATTAAATAATAACAACTTGCAGCCAACAGACACACGAGACACTCAGTTGTTAAAACAAATGTGCCTGCTGGCTGATCTTGTAGAGAAAAGCTTTAGACAGGCGCCCATTCCAATTAAAAAAAGGACACCAATGACTCCAACTTTTGATCTAGGCTTTTCACAACTAACGCTAATGCGTTTGATTCATAAATTTCAGGAAACTAAGAAAGACAAAATGGCAGATACGAATGGAGCAAATGCCTTGGTACATGCATCCATGAAGATGTTCAGTCCCACTTATTTAGGAGACTTGACTTCGCGGATTAACCATTGCTTGCGGACGAGCCTGACTTTGAGTAAGTATTCTTATCATCTCCCATTTGGTGTAATTAAACATTGAATAATGATTAAACAATTTGAATCCAATATTTCAGCGTGATTATGGGGGATCCGGATAACACATAAGAGGTAGCTGCATTCCGTCCCAACAGGGCACTTCGAGCAGTTAAAAAACCAAGGAAATTACTGTCTCCTTACATCACCAGTTGGACGAATGATACTCTTGCAAGAATCTTGGAGAATGAGAGGATAGTCAATGACTACGCACTTTTGCCTGCGGATGCAAACAAGGGCAGGTCGAACTAGTAAGTGTTCTTGACCTATATGTATTTTACATAAATCTATTTTACTTAAGTCATTTTACATAATGGTTTATCAAAACAAGTTTACATAAGTATACTTTACATAAACTCAGTTTATATAACTCACTTTACATAACATATTTTACAGAAGGTCAGTTTACATAAGTCTATTTTACATAACACTTGTCAGCGAGCAACTATTTGGTGTGGAAGGCAATCTTACCATAGATCGGGAGCAGATGTCCAGCATGGTTTGGGGTGAATGGTTGGATACGGCCATCATTGATTGTTGGTCGTATCATTTGAACAGAGCCAAAAATTTGAATCAAATTGGGAAACCTTTGAGGGTTTTCTGCTCAGTCCAGTTTTCTGTGAGTTAATACTTACACACTACTTTACATCACTTGGCCTGATACGGTTTGTTGATAACCTCTCTATTTAACATTTCAAATTATGCAGCTCATAGTGAAAGACGTGAGAATGGCACTAGGAAAGAACAAAACATGTATGCACAGATTTTCAGAACAGATGACAACAGAATTATGGTTCCTCAAGAAAATCGAAAATACTTTTCAACCGTCCATGGTAATGAGTACCACCATTCCCATAGTTTACATTACATTTTTTTTTTAAAAAAAAAAACTCATTTTTATGTATACATATAATGTAGGTGTTCTTCTCCATCCACCTAGATGGCCATTATATGTTGGTGTGCATCAACAGCAATAAAAAACATGTGGTACTGATTGACAACGCACGCGGAGAAGCGGTATCCTACGGTGGCCTTCCAAAGAAACTAGTAAGTACAATATAACATAATAATGTACAATTTACAATATTGTAGACTTCATTTTAGACAAAATCTTATGTAAAATGCTGCAGGTGTACTACTTCCAAGACTGGACATCAGATACACCTTGGGCTAAACGCCATGAGATGTGCAAACATTGAAAGTGGACATATGCTAACATTGCATGGAAAAACCCTAACGGATTCAATTGTGGCCTCTACGTCATGCGGCATATGGAACTTTATCATGGACAACAAGTTTTCAACTATGACCATGACTTGATTGCTGCGAAGGACAATCCTGAGATCCTGAAAACGTTGAGGATGAAGTACCTATTTAACTTGCTAATGTCACCACACAATACCCTCCTGGTTTCGCTCAAGAGAAAGATATCTGAATTTTACTATAAAAACAAATATTCGAATGATAACTAACTATGTTCATGTAGAACGAATTTATATTTATTGTTGTTGTTGTTGTTTTCTACATTGACTGTCAGTTTATGTAAACTTACAGTTTACATAAGGAGATTGTAACTGTAAGTTTACATAACGATATCACAACCCTCAGTTTACATAAAGAGATTATAACTGTAAGTTTACATAACGGTATCAGAACCCTCAGTTTACAAAACAATATCAGAACTGTCAGTTTACATAAGGAGATCATAACTCTTAGATTACATAAAGAGATCAATACTTTAAGTTTACATAACTAGATTAGAAAATATCAGTTTACATAAGGATATCAGAACCGTCTATTTACATAAGGAGACCAGAACTTTAAGTTTACATTGTTGGTGAATGTGCCCTAATGAGGGCTATTTATGTAAATATACTTTGAGGGTATTTATGTAAATAAGATATTTGTCGCTTGATTGATTGTTTATCAAATGAGTTAATTTCATGATAGTAATATCCTTGTGCATATTTAAATTCATGAAATCGATCCGCCAAAAGAAACACTCCATGGACTAATTAGATCATGAGTGATTCTTTTGAGTAGTACTGGTACTAGGATCCTTAGACCAGAAATCACTACATGGTCTTAGGTGAATTATAGTGTGCTTTGACATACGCCTAACGGGACCGTAACAGGTTGCCAAGTACGGGTATGATTGGGTACACTATGAGACACTCTAAGGTATGTAGGTGAAGTGATGGGACTACAAATCTCTCTTAAGTGAGAGATGATATCTTGGCCACTTGATAGTGAACTGAAAAGTGCATGGCCATGCCCAAGGAATGATAAGGATATGATTTGCTTGATGGATTCAGTGTCACTAAGAGATCAAGTAAACGTTTAGCTACATAAGGATGATGGTTCCATGCCTTATGCTAAACTGGATATCGATGTAGAGGATCTTACGCAGTTTGCTCGGAAAGGTTGTGTTGAATCTCCATTCGACCCTCCATTCTGAATTGGGTAGTCATTATGTCTTGCTAGAGACCACTAATGACTTATGGATTAATCAATGAGATTGAGTTATCCGTTGCCAATTTGGAATGGGCCTACAGGATCGCACATAAGAAAGTTCAATGATGCAGAATAAGGATTCTTGCCTACAATAAGTATAATTGTTATACTTGAATAAATAAGATTTAATTAAATGGTTTAATTAAAATTATTGGAAAGTTCTATGGTATTAATTAATAGTTAATTAATTACCTGGGAACAATTGGAATGGGCTGATAAATCAAGGGACTTAATTGCAATTGAAGTTCTTGACCCATCGGCCTGATCCATGGGTCATGGGTTGATCCATGGGCTTGGTGTATAACCCAAATCATTAAAGTATTATTTAAGGCTGATTTGGAATTAGTAAATATTATTTAAATACTGACTTGGAATCAGTTAAATAATATTTGGTAATAATACTGATTTGGAATATTACTAAAATCAGTTAAGTTATAATTGGATAATTACAATACTGATTTTGAAAATTAATTCTCTACAAATATCCTAGGGATATAATTGTAGGAGGATGATTTTTGAATTATTCTCATTAGACAAAATACACAGAATTCCCAAATTCTCTTGGTAGGCAAGATCGGCTAGCACCAACCTGCGAAGACTTTCGTGCTTGAGAGTAGAGGATTCTTCGAGGAAGGATTTTGGAGACAACAAAATGCCATATTCTCAGAGGAGCCAAGCGACGTGCGCAACCGATTACGCTTCAAGGGTAAGACCGGATCCTTAGTGTTTAGGATTCCGCCATTTAATTAGATTAAATGCCTAAACAAATCCCAACATACATTACGAGATCAGAACATTAAGTTTACATAACGAGATCAGAACATTAAGTTTACATAACGAGATCACAACATTAAGTTTACATAACAAGATCATAACTCTTACATTATATAAAGAGATCAGAACTTTAAGTTAGTTTACATAACGAGATTAGAACTGTCAGTTTACAACCAACACCACGTCAAAAACAACCAGCCAACATCATTATAAACCAGGAAGACACTACTTTACACCAACAATCATGATTTTACATAAACAAAATAGTACTGTACACAAGCAAATCATGAAACATCAGCACATTATACCAAGAAAAGCAACGGTTTCCATACACGAACCGTCCTATACAAGAAACATTTTACATCTAAGTTACTTTTAATCCTTCTTTTTTCTTTGATGTTTCAATTTGGCTTTGTGCACCCTTTTCTCAACTGTACTTTTAAAACGAACATTCTGCACACCTCTTGCCCCCCTAGAAGTGGGGTCTCTAATCTTCTTCAACAAAGGCAATTCAAAATTCTCATCGACAATATCAGCTTGGGCAGCAAGTGCATCTTTGGCTTTCATATAGTACTCATCCAAAATACTGTGACCAATCTCACTGGTATACGATAATCTAATTAAATCAAAATACCTTCTACTAGCATCTGCCCTCCACAAAGATGGTGAAAAAATTGATGGCGAACACATCGACACTTCTGAAACATTAGACTTTCCACAACGGGAAACTGAAGCAGCTTTTGTCCACCTATCGAGGATATACATTTGTGGAATTTTCTGCAAAAAGGGCCAAAAAAAAAAAGGAAAACCAAATTAGTTATGTTGTTTTATATCAGTTTTAACTAGTTTACATTGACATCAGCATATAGAGAATACCGTAGAATTGTTCTGAAAAAGGACAGGGAGGCAATGAGAACATAGAATCCCAACTTCATAAAACTTCTTGCATGAACACTTTACAGAATAATCATTATCATCGTAAATGAAAACGTGCCGGAATATGGGATCATCCTCATCTTCTTTTGAGTCCAAACTTCAAACACATATACACCATTTGATCGGGTCTTCTGTTCCATCTTCAATTCCAGCATATTAAGATATTGCTTCTCAAAATATGTGTACATCTCAAGTGTGTACACTTCACGGGCATGCCTCAACATTAAACATTGTTTAACAGACACGTCAACCTTGCCATAGAAGCACCTATTGTCTTCGCAAGCAGCTTGATATCGCCAATCCAGAACAACATCCACAAATTGATGGTAAAAATCACATAATGTTGAAGTCTTAGACAATCTTCGAGAAATAGAGTTATTTGTACTCTCACTCCTTTGGGAAGATAATGTTCCTCCAGAAATATAATCCTTGCTGAACGCAGAACACCACTTCTCCCTAGATTCGTAAGTTTTTATCAATCACTCATTGTCTTCGCATCCATATTTTTGTTCCATCCTGAAAACACATCAAAATGTTGTAAGATTATGTAAACTTATGTAACCTGACAGTTTATGTAAACTCACAGTTGACATAAACATTTTTGTAAACTGATAGTTTACAACAGTCGTTTATGTAAAAATGAACAAGTCCATTCACTTACCTCTTCTAGTGGTAATTAAATTCGTCAACAGTGTCCACTTTGGCGAGCAATCTATAAAACAACTCATCGAAACCTGCCTGCTGTCTGAGAAAAACAATTTTGCTCTCAGAGTTTTTTATGATATGCCAAATGCAAAGACGATGCCATGAATCAGGAGATATCTCTTGAGTCGCCCTTCCCATGGATGCTGATTGATCACTCATTACAGTTATCAGATGCTTATTGTCCATCGGCCTCAAGAATGTAGAAAATAACCAAACAAATGATTCAACTCTCTTGTCCCTCATAAAACCAATTCCAAACATCACATTCTTCCTGTGGTTGTCCAATCCGATAAATGGACCACATATCAAATCATATTTATTTGTACAATACGTGGTGTCATGGATTAAAAAATCACCAAACAACTTGTAATCACTCTTCATCTGACCATCTCTCCAAAAAAATATCTTTTAGACAAGACTCATTGTCCAATTCAAAATCAAAGAAAAAATGTTCTTCGAGAGCAGCCCTGCATTTCAATATCTCATTCAAAGCATTGGAATCACTGCCATCAATGTATTTCTTTTTTTCATTTTCAGCTCGTTGTATACATTCCTTTGTGTAAAACAAATGTTAGATCGAACTCCAGCCTACATAACATCATAATTCTTTATCGTATTTAACTTGGCAGTTTACATAAACAAAATGGTACTTTACACAAGTTGTATCTGTACTGATATATTTTGTTTATGAAAACTTGTAGTTGACATAAACATTTATGTAAACTGGTACTTTACATTACATAAATGTTGATGTAAACTACCAGTTTACATGAACGTTTATGTGAACTGGTATTTTACAAAAATGTTTATGTAAACTTGTAGTTTACATAAAGTGGTTGTATGTTTATGTAAACTTGTAGTTTACATAAACATACTACCACTTTATGCAAACATAACAATACGATCGTTGTATGCAAATAACAAGTATTTTACACGAACAAAACTAACCTTTTTATAAAGGAGCTTGTAACTATCGTTAACAGATATCCTCGCAGATTTCATTGCATGGAAAAAACCAATAGATGATCTGGACAGCTTCTTGTGCAAACGTAACAAATGTCTTTCATTTTCCGGACACATAACGTGATTATGCTTTCGAAAATGCTTTGTGACGACCAATAAACCATCTTCCGGTCTCATTTTAATTTCAATACAAGAGAAACGATCAGAACGACTATCAAGCTTTGTGAATATTTGGTCTATCTTACAATTCTCCTTCTTCTTACCATATTTACATCGAACAATTTTCCTCCAATATCTGGTTCCGTCACTTCTCTTTCTATCGTTATCTAAACGAACACCAAACCAAGATCCCAAGCATATAAATTATAAAGTTCATAAGCTTTCTCCTCACTCTCGGATGTTCTATCGACAAGAGAAGGCATTGTTTCATCATCCCCTAGTTCCGAATCTGAAACGAATATAGAAAGGTTGAAGTTTGCATCAAATCCATATTAATTACAGACGAAAAAAATATACGATAAACAATAACCTACCACAATATATTACTTGCATGGTAGAACGATATCCGGCACTTTTACAAACACCTAAACCACCTTCAATGAAATTAGCTATTTCCCCCATAGAACTCATTAGAAACTATAAGCACAAAGTCGACTTTACACAAACACAATACGAGTTTACACAAACACACAATCGAGTTTACATAAGCACACAGTCGAGTTTACATAAAACTATCGTGCCCTTAAACACACATTCGAGTTAACATAAGCACACAGTTGAGTTTACAAAAGCAGAAAAGGCGAGTTGACATAAACTATCGTGCCCTTAAGACTGCCTGATATGGATACCACAATGATTGGAATTTCAAAATTTGCAACACTATCAAGATGAACATGAAGATATATACCAAATTTGAATCTCAAAAATCACCCCCCGTCATCATTATTTGTCCGCTGGGCAACAAAATGGACCAAAAAATCAAACTTTCAAGGATGCTCCCGTCTTATCGAACGAAAGTGAATATGGCTCCCGGCTTGTCGAACGTGCGTGAACTATTCTTTCACTTCAGGAGCATTAAATGTGCATTAAATGCGCATTTACACAAACACAATGCGAGTTTACATAAGCACACAGTCGAGTTTATATAACTCTCGTGCCCAGTTTACAAAAACCCAAGTCGAAAACAACTAGCACCACGTCTGACATACTTGTGTAAAGTATTGTTTTCTCATGTAAATTCCCTTTTTTAGTTGTAAATTGTTGTTTCTAAGACTAGAATGCTCATAATTCGAGTAAAATCATCATTTGAACTGCTTATGTAAACTACTGGTTGTTCATGTAAGCACACAATCGAGTGTACATAAGCACACAGTCGAGTTTACATAACACTATAGTGCCCTTAAACACATATTCAAGTTTACATAAGCACACAGTCGAATTTACAAAAACACAAAAGGCGAGTTTATATAAACTATCGTCCCTTAAAACTGCCACAAATGGATACCACGATGATTGGAATATCAAAATTTGCAACACTCTCAAGACGAACATTATGATATATACCAAATTTGAAATTCAAAATCACTGCCCGTCATCATTATTTGTCTGCTGGGTAACAAAATGGGCCAAAACATCAACCTATCAAGGATGCTCCCGTCTTGTCGAACGTCGGTGACGATGGCTCCCGGCTTGTTGAACGCGAGTGAACCATTCTTTCCTTTCAGGAGCATTAAATGCGCCTGAAGGAAGAAAGCAACTAAAGAACCCGGTTAATTTTTGGTTTTGCAGTCATTAACCCGGTTTTTTAGCAAAAAACTGGGTGGATGTAAAACTGCCCCTTTATTCCTACGAGTATGGTATAATTTGTGATGTTCTGTATGATATGAACATTTTATTTGTTTTCATATAATAATCTCTTTGTTGTAGTGATATGAAAGTCTGTTATACATGATATGAAATGATGTTATATGTGATATCAAATTATGTTCTATACGATATAAATGTTTTGTTTGCTTCCATATAGGAACCTTTATGTTGTATTTGATATGAAAGTCTACTACACATGTTATGAAACTATATTCTATAGAGTGAATTGTTGGAGTAGAATACATAAGCTATGCTTGTATTGTACAGTTTCCCAGTTTAATATATCGATTTGTGTTTCAGTCATATCTTGTTGTGCATTAATCGTCCATTTATATTATGTAAGTAGATGATGAGGTGTCTGGTGCGACACAGTAGATCTCAGCATTGGTTGAAAGACATAATATATAAATGAGGTTCGTAACCGAGACAGCTTTGGACAAGCTATCAGTCTAGGTTATTATGTGATTCAGATAATTAGTTTTTCTAAACTAATTTAATCATATAGATATGCCCGGGGCATATTGAACTTGACTCTTAGGAATGATTTGTCTTGTACTGATTTAATAGACAAATCGATCCTTGTATTCTATCTCTAAATCCCTAGACTCGAGCGGGCATGAGGATTAGACATAGTGTACTTTGATCTGCCAAAGGGTGAGGTCAATTGTGGCCAATAATCTTGGTAGGTTGGGTGCACGTGTTTAGTTACTTGGTGTGCTGCTGCTTGTCGAAAGGAAACCATGTACCGGTGAGTCCAGGGTGATGGTGCTCCCGAGATGAGCTCGAAATGTTTATTATACTAAACCAGGCCGGTGGACTTATGTCCGGTATAGTAAAAAGGTCGAGTGGTACTAGTCTCAGAATATTAAGAAGTTGATGAATTAATTTATCAGTAAATTAATGAATTAACGAGCACTATATCTTTGATGTGGGGAGATTATGAATATAATTTAATTAAGTTGTTCCGGAAGCAATTCTGGTGTAGGGTGGTAGTGTTATAATGAATCCGTTAGTGGTACGATTAATTATGTACTGGGTTGTTGACAAAGGTAGATTTTATTAATTTAGAAATTAATTAATCCTTATGTCAGTTGGTTGTGAATCATCCCAGGAACTGGTTTGGGATAAGTGAATCCCTGTGTCAGTTGGGAGTGATTCATCCCAGGAACTGGATTGGGATAAGTGAATCCCTGTGACAGTTGGGAGTGTATCAGTCCAGGAACAGGATTGAAGGAAACAGAATCTGTATCAGTCCAGAAACAGGATTGAAGGAAAACAGAAACCTAGTAGGAAGACCAATCCTATTCCAACTTGGAGTCTCTCTTGTAACTCTATAAATAGACAAGGGATCAGTCATTCAGATTATCACAATAACACAATTAATCCACAGGATTTCTAGAGAGAAAACGTTTCTCTCTCCAAGTCGAATTTTCAAGAAAGTGTGCAGCTGGTTTTTGGGTTTCTAGTGGCTGAAATTTCGACCTTGATCTATACCAGCTGCGCGTAGCTTTCTCTCTCTGCGGGCGGTGCGTTTATAGTACGTGCCAGGTGCTGCGGGGCTAGAGTTTTCTAGCAGGTGGATTGTGGTGAGTAGCTGATCAATTGACTTCTAGTTCGTTGCCCACACAACGTGAAGTCATAGTCTTGAGGCATACAAGAGAATCACCAAGTGCACGCTTCAAAGGTACTTTTCTAAGAATCACCAGGCGCCGCGCGCGCCGAGGCCGCGCGCGCAGGGGCCGCGCGCACGGCCGGTGCGGCCTGTGAGCGCGGGCAGTGCGGCCCTCGGGCCGTGATGCGGCCCGGGCGGTCCGTTTGGGCTGTTCGGGCTGTTTTTGGCCCGTTTTTCCTCCAGTTTTCGTTTTTTGAATTTCAAGGCTATCTCCATCGAGTGACGTGACGGGACACGAGATCACGGCAGAAGATGGAAGCAATTAAAACCATAATAGTCGGGGAATTTATTTTTTTCGAATTATTTCCCGTATTTATTGTTTTAATTTTTATGCTTTGTTTTTATGCTGTATTTTAGATGCATGAATTAAAGCATGTCTGGTTTTATGGTTGCATATAACTTAGGTTAGTTAATTGCATGTTAAAATCGAAAAAACCCTCAATTTGGAAATCTAAGTGGGAGCGGGTTGTGTTATATCCCCATGGCCACCATTACGGGTTCATATGCGATGTGGGTGGGCTTGCGCGTTGGCATTAGGGCCTTCCTCCATTCGGATAAGTCCAGCCCCGAAATCGCTAGACTATGAGCTTCTGAGTAAGATGACTAGAGCGAGTTTAACTAGGAGAAATGCGACACCCTCTCCATCTGAGGCGCACTATCCTGAGGTAACAAACTCAGAAGTCACGTAATGGCACACACTTAGTGTACGATCTGTAGTATTCCTCCCGCGAGGTTACGCTGCTTACTTGTACGGCTGAAAGCACCGACTATTAGCTACATTGATCAAAAGATCGTTGGTCAGATACTGTAGTTAATGAACTTGGTTCTTCTCAAACGAATGTGGGTTAGCGTAAACGTCCACACTGCGTGGCTTGCGTGAATCCCGGTGGACGAGATGTTGGTGGATTAATATTATTGTTTTGAGGGAGATCAATAATTAATTGAATTTTCATGTTTTCAAAAATTCTAGCATATATAACTGAAACACTGTTTGTTTACTTTCCAGTTTAAATTGATATGGCATTCAATCCTTTAGCTGCTATTTTGAAAAACAACAATTTAACTGGAACTAATAATGTCGATGGAAGTCGTAACTTGGACATTGTCCTTAGGGCTGAGAGCGCTCCTGTGAGAGATCGTGTCATTGACATGATTAGTAACATCAACAAGGTTGAGGTAGGAGGAGGCGAAATCGTTGGTGAAACTAAAGCCGATATTGTCCTCCAGAGCTTGCCTCAAAGCTATGAGCGGATTCGGTTGAACTACAACATAAGTAAGATGTTGTGGAGTTCATCCGAGCTCTTGGCAGAGTTGATGGCGGCTCAAAGCTATGAGCGGATTCGGTTGAACTACAACATAAGTAAGATGTTGTGGAGTTCATCCGAGCTCTTGGCAGAGTTGATGGTGGCTAAAAGTCTTCTTCAAGAGAAGAAGCGAGCTTTAGTCACAGTCGAAGCTTTAGAATCTTCTTCTGAGCCTGAGGCTGGAAAGAAGAAGAGAAAGCTCGAGGGAGTAGCTAAAAAGGCACAAATTGTGCCTAAGCCAGATATTGCAAAGAAGAAGTCGAAAGACAAGTGCTTCAAGTGCAATAAGACGGGACATTGGAAAGCGAATTGTCCAAAGCTTATAAGTACGATAAATTATGCCTTAATTACTGAGACATGTTTAGCGGCGATTCCCACAGATACTTGGTGTGTGGATTCAGGTGCCACTGACCATGTTTGTAATTCTTTGCAAGGGTTCCAAGTAACCCAGAAGCTTAGAGAAGGCGAATTGGATATCTACTTGGGCGACACTACAAGAGTGTCAGTAGAAGCAGTGGGAGTAGTTAAGTTGAATTTCGAAAATTCTAGCTTGGAGTTAGTTAATTGTCTTTATGTACCGAGTTTTAGAAAGAACTTGATTTCGGTTTCTAAACTCTTGAAGAACGGGTATAAGTTTATTTTTTCTGATGACTGTGTTGTTATTAGAAGAAATGGAAAACTTATTTGTTCTGGTTCATTGGCGGACAATTTGTTTGTGGTTAACTCTAACTCCCCTATTGCGCAAAACATAGAGATAGATAGCTCAGAATCTAACATTAATAAGAGGAAGAAACCTTCTGAAATGAGTCAAATCTATCTTTGGCATCTAAGGCTAGGTCATATAAACCTTAGTAGGATTCAGAGGTTGGTCAATGATGGACCTTTGGGTTCATTAGATATTGACAGTTATGCAACCTGCGAATCTTGCTTGGAAGGTAAGATGACCAAGAGACCTTTTAAAGCAAAAGGCTATAGAGCTAAAGAAGTATTAGAGTTGATTCATTCTGACTTGTGTGGACCTATGACGGTCCAGGCACGAGGGGGATATGAGTATTCCGTGACATTCACGGATGACTACTCTAGGTACGGATACATTTACCTAATGCGCCATAAGTCTGAATGTTTTGACAAGTTCAAAGAGTTTCGGGCAGATGTGGAGAAACATCATGGTAAGAGTATCAAGACACTGCGTTCAGATCGTGGTGGGGAGTACATGTCCCATGAATTTCGAGATTACCTCACTGAGGTAGGAATTCAGTCTCAGTTGTCTGCACCTGCAACGCCACAGCAGAATGGTGTAGCAGAAAGGAGGAACCGAACTCTTATGGAAATGGTTAGTCCATGATGAGCTATAGTGATTTGCCAAGTTCGTTCTGGGGATATGCCTTGGAAACGGCAATGTATATTCTTAATCTTGTACCATCTAAAACCGTGCCTTCAACCCCAGTAGAGTTGTGGAACGGGCGGAAGCCCAGTCTAAGACATCTCAGAATTTGGGGCTGCCCAGCACATGTGCTTAAGGCAGATACGACTAAGTTAGATGCAAGAACAGAATTAATGCTGTTTGTAGGATATCCTAGGGGAACGAAAGGTGGTCTATTCTATAGTCCTAAAGATCAGAAGGTGGTGGTAAGTACCAACGCTAGATTTTTAGAAGAGGACTATGTCTTAGACCACAAGCCCAAGAGTAAGATAGTACTAGAAGAGCTTAGACGACAAACTACTAATCCTGATGCACCAGCGCAAGTAGATACACCACACACTGCACATGAGATCACAGATAATGCACCTACACAGGCGGTGCCTCGTCGTAGTGGGAGGATTGTGAGACAGCCAGACAGGTTCATTGGCATGGGAGAGGCTTCAGACCTGGTCCCAGGTGTGCCTGAACCTGACCCAGTTAACTATAGTGAGGCGCTTCGAGATAAAGATGCAGAATCTTGGCGTAAGGCAATGATATCCGAGATGGGGTCAATGGACCACAATCAAGTCTGGGAGCTTGTGGACCTGCCTGATGGGTTTAAGCCCATTGCATGCAAGTGGGTCTACAAACGTAAGAGAGGACCTGACGGGAAGGTTGAAACCTTTAAAGCTAGGCTGGTGGCGAAGGGGTATACTCAGAAAGAGGGAATCGACTATGAGGAAACCTTCTCCCCGGTAGCCATGCTTAAGTCGATCCGGATTCTCTTGGCCATAGCTGCTTATATGGATTATGAGATTTGGCAGATGGATGTCAAGATAGCTTTCCTAAACGGAAGTCTTGAAGAAACCATCTTTATGCAGCAACCAGAGGGATTCATTGAAAAAGGCCAAGAGCATAAGGTTTGCAGGCTTAAGAGGTCTATTTATGGACTTAAGCAGGCATCCAGATCTTGGAACATCCGGTTTGATGAAGTAATCCAGTCCTTTGGATTTACTCAGTGTCCGGATGAGCAATGTGTATATCGCAGACGTGATGGAAACTCAGTGGTGTTTCTTGTGCTTTACGTAGATGACATTCTATTGATTGGCAACAACAAGAAAGTGTTATCAGACGTAAAGGCATGGCTATCCAAGCAATTTGATATGAAGGACTTAGGAGAAGCGGGACATATCCTTGGGATCAAGATTATTCGAGATCGTAGGAAACCTTCACTAACGCTCTCCCAAGCTTCATACATAGACACGATTCTGGCCCTTTTTAACATGCAGAACTCCAAGAAAGGTTTTCTACATTTCAGGCATGGGGTGCTTCTATCTAAGGAACAGTCTCCTAAGACTGTTGAGGAGATAGAGACCATGAAGACAGTTCCATATGCTTCGGCAGTAGGAAGTCTCATGTATGCCATGTTGTGTACGAGGCCTGATATCTGTTATGTCGTTGGCATGGTCAGCAGATATCAGAGTAACCCCGGGAAAGCTCATTGAGAGGCAGTAAAATGCATTCTCAAGTATTTGCGCAGAACGTGGGACCAAGTTCTGGTCTATCAGGCGCCTGAGCTGGTACCCCGAGGTTACACAGATTCAGATTTCCAAGGCGACAGGGACAAGAGCAAGTCTACCTCAGGGTATGTGTTTACTCTAGGAGGTGGAGCCATAGTTTGGTGGAGTGTCAAGCAGAAATGCGTGGCGGACTCTACCATGGAGGCTGAGTTTGTTGCCGCATCAGAGGCAGCGAAAGAAGGCGTATGGCTCAAGAACTTCCTAGTGGACTTAGATGTGATTCCTGGTTTGCCAAAGTCTATCACGGTTTAGTGTGATGACAACGGTGCAGTAGCAAACTCGAAAGAACCACGAGCCCACAAGGCGAGTAAACATATACAGCGCAAGTACCACCTGATACGAGACATCGTAAAGAGGGTAGACATGGTCGTGGCTA
The DNA here is from genome assembly GCA_030378225.1 of Knoxia roxburghii. Taxonomy (NCBI): domain Eukaryota; kingdom Viridiplantae; phylum Streptophyta; class Magnoliopsida; order Gentianales; family Rubiaceae; genus Knoxia; species Knoxia roxburghii. The sequence continues at coordinate 31,551,721 of CM059420.1, read as the reverse complement.
AGATAGCATCAGAGGATAACCTTGCAGATTCATTCACGAAAACATTGACTTCAAAAGTCTTTGAGGCTCACGTGAAGGGCATGGGGATCAGATGCTTAGGAGAGCCTTGATAGTTTTTCTATATAGATAGCAGCAGAATTGGTAGGATTGTATGTAGTTGTATACTTAAAGCACAACTTAAGTATTAGTGGGAGATTGTTGGAGTAGAATACATAAGCTATGCTTGTATTGTACAGTTTCCCAGTTTAATATATCGATTTGTGTTTCAGTCATATCTTGTTGTGCATTAATCGTCCATTTATATTATGTAAGTAGATGATGAGGTGTCTGGTGCGACACAGTAGATCTCATCATTGGTTGAAAGACATAATATATAAATGAGGTTCGTAACCGAGACAGCTTTGGACAAGCTGTCAGTCTAGGTTATTATGTGATTCAGATAATTAGTTTGTCTAAACTAATTGAATCATATAGACATGCCCGGGGCATATTGAACTTGACTCTTAGGAATGATTTGTCTTGTACTGATTTAATAGACAAATCGATCCTTGTATTCTATCTCTAAATCCCTAGACTCGAGCGGGCATGAGGATTAGACATAGTGTACTTTGATCTGCCAAAGGGTGAGGTCAATTGTGGCCAATAATCTCGGTAGGTTGGGTGCACGTGTTTAGTTACTTGGTGTGCTGCTGCTTGTCGAAAGGAAACCATGTACCGGTGAGTCCGGGGTGTAGTGCTCCCGAGATGAGCTCGAAATGTTTATTATACTAAACCCAGCCGGTGGACTTATGTCCGGTATAGTAAAAAGGTCGAGTGGTACTAGTCTCGGAATATTAAGAAGTTGATGAATTAATTTATCAGTAAATTAATGAATTAATGAGCACTATATCTTTGATGTGGGGAGATTATGAATATAATTTAATTAAGTTGTTCCAGAAGCAATTCTGGTGTAGGGTGGTAGTGTCATAATGAATCCGTTAGTGGTACGATTAATTATGTACTGGGTTGTTGACAAAGGTAGATTTAATTAATTTAGAAATTAATTAATCCTTATGTCAGTTGGTTGTGAATCATCCCAGGAACTGGTTTGAGATAAGTGAATCCCTGTGTCAGTTGGGAGTGATTCATCCCAGGAACTGGATTGGGATAAGTGAATCCCTGTGACAGTTGGGAGTGTATCAGTCCAGGAACAGGATTGAAGGAAACAGAATCTGTATCAGTCCAGAAACAGGATTGAAGGAAAACAGAAACCCAGTAGGAAGACCAATCCTATTCCAACTTGGAGTCTCTCTTGTAACTCTATAAATAGACAAGGGATCAGTCATTCAGATTATCACAATAACACAATTAATCCACAGGATTTCTAGAGAGAGAAAATTCTAGAGAGAGAAAACGTTTCTCTCTCCAAGTCGAATTTTCAAGAAAGTGTGCAGCTGGTTTTTGGGTTTCTAGTGGCTGAAATTTTGGCCTTGATCTATACCAGCTGCGCGTAGCTTTCTCTCTCTGCGGGCGGTGCGTTTATAGTACGTGCCAGGTGCTGCGGGGCTAGAGTTTTCTAGCAGGTGGATTGTGGTGAGTAGCTGATCAATTGACTTCTAGTTCGTTGCCCACACAACGTGAAGTCATAGTCTTGAGGCATACAAGAGAATCACCAAGTGCACGCTTCAAAAGAACTTTTCTAAGATTCCGCTTTAATAGAAATTTTTGTTGCGTGGTAAATCGAGCAAGTGCAAACCCAGATCCTACCAAAATCTTTCATGAATTACAAATTTCGTCATAATACTATTTTGAAATTCAACTTTTGGTCACTAACTTTTAAAAATCCGATTTAAAATCACTAACTATAACATTTTCTCTCATTTATTTTTGTACATTCATTAACCCTCTCATTTCGTCTTATTCAATTCCTCTATCTTTATGCTTTCCGAAAATCTAATCCTACTTGTCCTTCAACGAGACCAGCAATACACCTATAGAGACACTTATTTCTTTCAATGTTGTGTAGTTTTCCTAGGATAAAAAAATTGATAAAAAAATTGTAACCCCGTATTGGAAAATTGTCACGACTCAAAATAAGGCCTAGTTGACAAGCCACAAGTATGATTTCACAATCTTTAAATTATACCCGTAAGGCTATCTTTCCAGCAATAAAATTTAAAATTAGGAAGTAGCTAGACTAACTATAATAGCCTACCATTTATTCATAGTTATGCTGATACAACTAAGTAAATAAAAATTAAAAAAAAAACACTTTGCTAAGAACTTGGTGAGACATCCTAGGAGTTTCGCATCCCTTTTATTTTAAAACACCATGTCTATGGGAACTCTACCATTCATCCTCATAGCTCTCCATCTCAGAGCTGCTAGTCTCATTGGCACTTGAGCAATCTAGAGGGGTTGCGATAAACGTCAATACATCCATCGTCCAAATCAACAAAACATTTCATGGGAACATGAAGTATAAGTAAAGGAAAGAAAAAGAAAACATATAAAACATACTTCCACTTTAATATGTAAAGTTGAGACAGTAGCTATATATTTTCTTTTAGTAACCTGTGCACAGTTTCTAATACGAGCCCTCCGAACTTTGGGACACATCTACCTTAGACCCCACCCTTCGGTCCATCTTTTCTTTTTCTCGGATCTTCCAGTCTATCTATAAAGCTAACTTAGGATTTTCCAATCCACTTCAAAAGCTTACTTTGGACTTTCCAACCCCTTTTTCCATTTCCTTTGTGATCACTACTAAAATATCATACGTGCTTTTTGTCTCAAACTATAACAGAAACATTTAAACATAGAACTCAACATGTTTCATGCATCATAAGAAAACATTTATTTCGCAAAGTTTTAGACAAGCATGCACTGCGTTACGCACCTTATTCGGTACTCTTTTTCGGTATCTACGGTTGTTTGGCTTCACCTAATTTTACGTATGAATATCTTAGGTTAGACATTTCATATGTAGGCTAACTATTCCTAGACCAACTATCCCAAAAGAAGTTTCTAAAGTTATTGATTCCTAAAAGTTCCTCAGTACCTCACAGTTTTGAAGACATTGAGGAAAACCCTATCAATACTAGTTAGATAACTCTGATTTTCGTCCCCAATATCAGAGACCCCTTGTCCAATTTACTCTAAAAATTTCACCCCTTTTGGACATAAAGACAGACCGAAACTGACCCATAAAGTCGGCTGTCGTGTCAACAGCAGAACAGTATACCTGGAGGTTTATTGCTGATATTTAAAAGAATTTGACATAAAAAATCCCAAAAATAAAATTTTCCTTTAATAAACATCATTTTAGACCATACTATTATTGGCCCAGACTAAAATTTACAAATTGGAGTCCCACAGATCTCCCTGCACCAACCAGGCCTAACATAACCTCAGTTAAGTCTCCACACACACCTCCAAAATTCATGAAACTAACCCATAACATGTAAAACTTAACTAAGATTATTAGGTTTAAAAATCAGAAATTTTGGACTTATGATTAAATAGAAAACATTTTCGTAACAGTGAGATTCCCTAGACACAGAAACAACAGCAGTTAGAATTTCAACAATTTATTTTTCAAAATCTGTCCATCCTTAAATCCTGAAATTCTCAATAAATGTACCCTATTGTATGAAATACCTCTTACAAAAATTTGGGAATTTTTTGATATTTCTATCAGTCCCTATAATTTACACAAAACCGACTGCCCCTGATGAGTTTTTGACAAGGATTTAGCAACATAAATATTTTTAAATACTCACCCAGAAGAGAAAAATTATAAAAACCATCCAGAAGAACCATAAAACATGAAATAATTCATATAAAAAAAATCAGAATTTTTCATGCTTCCTAGACTCAAAAAATCCTAATTTTTTTATCTACCCCAAAATTTGAAACTAGTTTCAAAGAATTTACTTTTACAGCTAATGATTTCCTTTGTAAGATTGATTCCTGCCTATCCTCACAGATAGACTTCTTAAGTCGAAACCCTATCGACTATGAGGTTTCATAGAATGATCGGAGATTTTAATAGTCTCACAATCCCCTACTCTCAGTAGGACACTTCCTCACTCACGTGTCTGCAGGAGACAAATCTCTCCTACTCTTATCCAAATTCAATAACTGAAAAATCCTACCCCTAACCAAATTCTAACTAAATCCTTTTATTTTAATTAATTAATTTTTTATTTTTATTTTTAAATTATTTCTTGAATAATTTCCGGGTATTACAATAACTTGGTGACTATGTCGGTTCCCTCCTCACAGGAATGGATTACTCGTTCGCAACTGCATCTCCTTTCGTCTTCTTCCTCTTCCCGTCACATTTTATCATTTAACGTTCGAATATAATTCAAATTGATGGCACGACCACCTCATCCTGGAGGAAAGAGGTGGGGGTGGCGTCAGATTGGATGGCAAGATGGGTGTCGCTGAGATCTGGATGGGAAGAAGTTCCAGCACTTGATTGATTCTATGCTGCGATTTAAGACAACATAAAGCTTTTCTACTGGGAATTTTTTTTTTCTTAATTAAGGTTGGCTTTTATTGGAGTTTTGAGTAAGGCTGCAAATTTATGACACAACATGAGAACCGAAAACAAAATAGGTCAGGATTTTGGACCCGAAAAAATTAGGTCGGGTCTGGGTTGGGTACTAGTCAAAATCAAGTCAACCCGCTGGGTGACCTGATGACCCGGAATCAATTTTGGTATAAAAAGAAAATTCTAGGCCTTTTCTCCTTTTCTATTACCGTTTTTTTCGGCAGCCACCCACAAGTAAACCCTACTTTTTCTTCTCTCTCTGCGATAGTTGAGCAGCGGCCAGCCGCACGCATACCCACGGTCCACCACCACCCCCTCTCTCAGATGACCTATCTTCTTTATTGGTCTCGGATTGGAACGGAATCCCCTTCCCCGTCGATCGATTGGATTCTCCATCCACCTACTCATCTCTCTCGATCTCAGATCGATCGGAAGCCTTTCCCGGTCTCATCTCCTCCTCTTTTCCCCGAACCAGAGGTCAAAACAGAGGCCGAAGACCTCCAATTCAGAAATAATTTGAATGAAATTTGATGTGTTTCCTTAAGTATTCAAAACCTAGGTTAAGCTTCCAAAAAGAATTGCCAACGGTTGCCCGATCTTGTTAATATATTCTATACGTTACCTGACTGGAGGGTTAATTGGCAGAAACAATTAAGCCTCAGGACACGTGTTTATTTTAACTTCCTCACATGAATGATGGTAGGAAGATGGGTGAATGGCTTATGGTTAGTTCGTCTCTCATCGAGAACTTGGTATGATAGTCAACCTACACTATCATCCAGAAAGATTTTGTGGTTTCTACGCAGGGACAACTCACGATCTAGCAAGATCACTCTAAAAGAGATTTAATTTATCAAAATATTATCAAAACATGTATTAATTTCATGGCTAATTGATGTAACACTAAGTTACATTAATTTTCATGGCATTTTCCACTTTAATTCATTACATTTAGATAGAGTTTTGATCACTCTTGTGTACTTTTAAAGCTTATAATGTGTTTTGTGAGAAATGCAGGCTCAGGATCGGTTTATCACTTTTTCCACCCAAATCTTGCTTAAAACTGCAGAAATATTGGAGCTGGATGATCTGGTCATGGCAAAGCTGAGAAAGTCAACTAGAGCATCAGATGGTCAAGAGTCCACAACACTCTGGAGTGCTGTGGACACTCCAGGAGGGCATAATCGTGGGATTTAGTTCAAGAGTCCACAGTGCTCCAGAGTGCTGTGGATATGCAAAGCTACTCTTTGGCTAAAATGACCATCATGCCCTTACTCATAAGTGCAGCTACCAATGCCCAATTTGGGGATCCAATTCTTGTATATATATTGATGGCCATCGAGACAAAAAGGGATTACTCCCTCAATCTTAGAATAGAAAACTCTTACTTTTTCTTCTCTCCTAGTCTAGGGTTTGTTCATCTTCATCTTAGATTGAAGGGGATTTAACCCCAAATACCAACGAAATCATAGGGAAGAGTTCCACATATCAACATGGCTACATTCTTAGGGTTTGGTATGGTTGTTCCCTTCTCCCTCAGTATGTATAGCTAATTTATTCATTTGGATTTGTGTATTGTGAACACTATGGGGTATTAATACTATGACTTGTATTCTCATCTTATGTTAGCTATAGATTCATGCCTAATTCATATTGTTTGTGTATCCATGATCTCCCTTTATATATTTTAGCTTGAATCAGTGGGTTGAGTCTCCAATACTTGGAAGATTCTCACATAGGATGATAAGTTTAGAAGAATGTTATATATTAATTAACCGTTGGGGGGGGGAACAAGACACAAATCCAAGCCTTTCTATCTGTAGTTCACACTTCCCTTGCTCACCTTCTTGGGTGATAGTTTAGGTTTCATTTCTAGTCATTTGAGTCTAATAATTCTTCCATCTTTATAACCTTTTTGTTTAAGATTCTCAAGGCTAAATTCAGTACCTTCTCTGTGGTTCGACACCCTTACTACTAAGCGGCAGGATTTGTGGTCCTAAAGTGTGCTAAAAGGGTTTTTATTAGTGTGTGTATTTTTAGCACATCACTAATGAGGTCTATATATAGGCTTACAATAGTTCTCTTCCTGTTCTAAAAAAGAATCACTCAATCTTAATGAAAGAGAGATTCGAAAATAAAAATCCTATTCTAACTCTGATTGGCTTATAATTTTGACCAATAGAGATAGAGTACAAATCAAAATAAAATCCTAATCAAGAAGGGAAAACTCTGCATATCCTATTACAAATAAAATACAATTCTGAAACCTTATAGAACTATGAAACTAAAATCAAAATCCTAATAGGAAGAGTTTTTCCTAGATTCAGTTGGGTTTAGGGAATGGGCTGATTTTCGATTAAGCCTTTTAATTCCTCAATCCAACTTAAGCCTTTATTCTTGGGTTTCAGTCCACATCTATGTTCTATCTGTAAGTCCATTATCGAGTAATCTTGAGACGTTTAATGGGCTTGGGCCTCCAAGTTGGTAGATGGGCTTGGGCCTGTTGTTGGGCTTCTTCGATCAGCAACTTCAAGCATTCTTCAATCATTTGGAACTCTTTTGTCTGCTTATTATCATAGGTCCAACAATATCTACTAATGGATCTCTCTTGAGGCTATTTTGATCCACAGTAACGGTTTCCATGGACTCCCATGGGGAAATTCCTAACTAGGCATGTCTTGAATTTTGAACATGCATATTGATGTCATGTGACATCTCTTTAGACCCATTTGAAGGGCTTGACCCATGTATTGGCTCAGGTGTCTTTTAACATGATAAACTTTTCATTGTGGGCTCATTTTGGGTTTCTTTAAAGTTCCCTAAAGCTGACTTGCGAATTTCCCCTCAGATACCTTAGGGATTGGCGCATGAGTTCTGGGAGAGGGAGAAGTGTCTTCTGTTCCTTTTTCTGTTGGAGTAGAATACATAAGCTATGCTTGTATTGTATATTTTCCCAGTAATATATTGATTTATGTTTTGGTTATATCTTGTTGTGCAAAATATGTCCATTTGTATTATGTAATTAGATGATGAGGTGCATTATGTGACACAGTAGATCTCATCATTAGTTGAAAGACATAACATATAAATGAACCGAGACAGCTTTGGACAAACTGTCGGTTTAGGTTATTATGTGATTCGAAAAATTGGTTTGTCTAAACTAATTGAATCATATAGATATGCCCGGGGCGTATTGAACTTGACCATTAAGAATGATTTGTCTTGTACTGATTTAATAGACAAATCATTCTTGATATTCTATCTCTTAATCCCTAGACTCGAGTGGGCATGAGGATTAGACATAGCGTACGTTGATCTGCCAAAGGGTGAGGCCAAGTTGTGGCCAATAATCTCGGTAGGTTGGGTGCGCATGTTTAGTTACTTGGTGTGCTGCTACTTGTCGAAAGGAAACCATGTACCGGTGCGTCCGGGGTGATGGTGCTCCCGAGATGAGCTCGTTATGTTTATTATACTAAACCCAGCTGGTGAACTTATATCCTGTATAGTAAAAAGGTTGAGTGGTACTAGTCTCGTAATTAAAGAAGTTAATTAATTAATTTATTAGTAAATTAATATTAACGAGCACTATATCTTTGATGTGGGGAGATTATGAATATAATATAATTAAGTTATTCTGGAAATAATTCTGGTGTAGGATGGTAGTACCATAATTAATTCGTTAGTGGCATGATTAATTATGTATTGGGTTATTGACAAAGGTAGATTTAATTAATTAAGTAATTAATTAATCCTTGTGTCAGTTGGTTGTGAATCATACCAGGAACTGGTTTGGGATAAGTGGATCCCTGTATCAGTTGGATGTGTTTCAGTCCAGGAACAGGATTGAAGGAAAACAGATTCCCAGTAGGAAGGCCAATCCTAAACCAACTTGGGGTCTCTCTTGTAACTCTATATATAGACAATGGATTAGCTATTCAAGACATACAATTCATAAGTTTTCAAGACAAGAAAACTTAGAGAGAGAAAATCCTAAAGAGAGAAAATCCTAAAGAGAGAAAATTCTCTCTCTCTAAAAATCGGATTTTATAAGCTTTGGAGCTGCCGAATTTTCCTTTAAATATTTGGTGGCTCGTGTAGCTTTCTCTCTCTCCGGACGGTGCGTTTACAGTACGTGCCAGGTGCAATGGTGCTAGAATTTTCTGGCAGGTGGATTGTGGTGATTAGCTGATCAATTGGTTTCTAGGTCGTTGCGCACACAACGTGAAATCAAAGTCTTGAGGCATACAAGAGAATCACCTAAGTGCATGCTTCAAAGGTATTTTTCTAAAGTCTTGAGGTATTTTAATTAAAAATTTTTGTTGCGTGGTAAATCGAATAAATGCGAACCCATATCCTGTGCAATGTTATTTTCAAAGGGTTGAAATAGCATTGTGCTAGCATCTCGGCCTAGCCAGAGATTCCGATTCTGGAATGCATAGCACGAAAGTGAGTTTCTGGCTAGGCCCGGGCGGATAATCTTTCAATTGGTATCAGAGCCTGGTTTTGGGTTTTTGCTTGTTCGATTTATTACATGGTTTTATTTTGCAGGTGGTTAAGAAATCCCGACTATTATGGTTATGTTTGTATGGTTTTTAATTAAACTCTGGGACATGTCCGGATTTGATTTTATTACGAATATTTGCAATAGTATAACCACGTGCTAGAAGCCGTGTAGGATTAGATCAAACCTGTAGTTGGATTTTTTCTATGTAATTTCGATTATTTAATTTTCCTAGAAAGCCTTGTAGTAGGAGAATTAATTTTTTGTAATCGAAGGTGTTATGGTGGGCAACTTGAATTCGTGGGTTTTGGGTTATCGTTAATTCGTAGAAACCAGGAAAACCCAGAATGAATTGCAAGAAGACCAAATAACGTGGGAAGAAGCGAATGAGGGATTGGCGGCAGGGGGCGGCACCGGCGACTACCCGCCGGCAGCAGCTGGAGGCTTCCAGCGAGCGCAATCTCTGTGGGCTGCGCGAGTGCGGCCCCGTTCGGGCTGTGTTTTGGCCCATTTTCCCTCCAGTTTTCATTTTTTAAAGTTTAAGACTCTCTCCATCGAGTGATGTGACGGGACACAAGATCAAGGCAGAAGATGGAAGCGATTAAAACCATAATAGTCGGGAAATTTATTTTTCGTATTTATTTCTCGTATTTATTGTTTTAATTTTTATGCTTTATTTTTATGTTGTATTTTAGATGCATGATTTTAAAGCATGTTGTTTTTATAGTTGCATATAACTTAGGGTTAGTTAATTGCATGTTAAAACTGGAAAAACACTCTATTTGGAAATCTAAGTGGGAGCAGGTTGGTTTAATATCCCCATGGCCACCATTACGAGTTCATATGCGATGTGGGTGGGTTTGCGCGTTGGCATTAGGGCCTTCCTCCATTCGGATGACTCCAGCCCCGAGATCGCTGGATTATGAATTTCTGAATAAGATGACTAGAGTAAGTTTAACTAGGAGAAATACGACAATCTCTCATCTGAGGTGCACTATCCTGAGGTAACAAACTCAGAAGTCACGTAATGGCATACACTTAGTGTACGATTTGCAGTATTCCTCATAAGAGGTTACGCTGCTTATTTGTATGGCTGAGAGCACAGACTATTAGTTAGATTGATCAATAGATCGTTTGGTTAGATAGTGTAGTTAATGAACTTGGTTCTTCTCAAACGAATGTATGTTAGCCTAAACGTCCACACTGCGTGGCTTGTGAGAATCCCGGTGAATGAGATGTTGGTGGATTATAATTATTGTTTTGAGGGAAGTCAATAATTAATAGAATTTCATGTTTTCAAAATTCTAGGTTAATAACTGAAACATTGTTTGTTTGTTTTTTAATTTTACAGTTTTATCGATATCGCATTCAACCCCTTAGCTGCTATTTTGAAAGACAATAAATTAACTGAACCTAATTATGTCGATTGGAGTCGTAACTTGGACATTGTCCTTATGGCTGAGAGCACTCCTATGAGAGATCATGTCATTGACGTGATTAGTAATATCAACAAGGATGAGGTAGTGAGAGGCAAAATCGTTAGTGAAACCAAAGTCGATATTCTCCTCCGGAGCTTGTCTCAAAGCTTTGCGCAGATTCGGTTGAACTACAACATAAGTAAGATGTTGAGTACTTCATCCGAGCTCTTCACAGAGTTGGTGGTGGCTAAAACTCTTCTTCAAGAGAAGAAGCGAGCTTTAATCGCAGTCAAAGATTTAGAATCTTCTTCTGAGCCTGAGGCTGGAAAGAAGAAGAGAAAACTCGAGGGAGTTGCTAAAAAGGCACAAATTGTGCCTAAGCCAGATATTGCAAAGAAGAAGTTGAGAGACAAGTGCTTCCAGTGCAATAAGACGGGACATTGGAAATTGGATTGTCAAAACTTAAACGTACGATTGTTTCTGCCCTAATTACTGAGACATGTTTAGCGGCGATTCCCACAGATACTTGGTGTGTGGATTCAGGTGCCACTGACCATGTTTGTAATTCTTTGCAAGGGTTCTAAGTGACCCAGAAGCTTATAGAGGGCGAGCTGAATATCTACTTAGGCGACACTACGAGAGTGTCAGTAGAAGCAGTGGGAGTAGTTACTCTGAATTTTGAAAGTTCTAGTTTAGAGTTAGTTAATTGTCTTTATGTACTGAGTTTTAGAAAGAACCTTATTTCAGTTTCTAAACTCTTGAAGAACGGTTATAAGTTTGTTTTTTCTGATGAGTCTGTACTTATTAGAAGAAATGAAAAACTTATTTGTTCTGGTTCATTGGAGACAATTTGTTTGTGGTTAACTCTAACTCCCCTGTTGTGCAAAACATAGAAACAGATAGCTCTTTATCTAACATTTATAAGAGGAAGAAACCTTCTGAAATGAATCAAACCTATCTTTGGCATCTCAGGCTAGGTCATATAAACCTTAGTAGGATTCAGAGGTTGGTCAATGATGGACCTTTAGGTTCATTAGAGATTGACAGTTATGCAACCTGCGAATCTTGCTTGGAAGGTAAAATGACCAAGAGACCTTTTAAGGCAAAATGTTATAGAGCTAAGGAAGCATTAGAGTTCATTAATTCTGACTTGTGTGGACCAATGACGGTCCAAACATGAGGTGGGTTAGAGTATTTCGTGATTTTCACAGATGACTACACAAGGTACGGGTACATTTACCTAATGCGTCACAAGTCCGAATGTTTTGGCAAGTTCAAAGAGTTTCGGGCAGATGTGGAGAAGTATCATGGTAATAGTGTTAAGACACTGCGGTCAAATCATGGTGGGGAGTACCTGTCCCATGAATTTTAAGAATACCTCATTGAGGTCAAAATTCAGTCTCAGTTGTCTGCACCTGGCATGCCACAGCAGAACGGTGCAGCAGAAAGGAGGAATCAGACTCTCAAGTAAATGGTTAGGTCGATGAAGAGCTATAGTGATTTGCCAAGTTCATTATAGGGATATGCCTTAGAAACGGCGATGTATATTCTTAATCTTGTACCATTTAAAACTGTGCCTTCAACCCCATTAGAGTTGTGGAATGAGCGCAAGCCCAGTCTAAGAAATTTCAGAATTTGGGGTTGCCCAGCACATGTGCTTAAGGTAGATACAGCTAAGTTAGATGCGAGAACTGAATTAATGCTGTTTGTAGGATATCCTAAGGGAAAAAAAGTGGTCTGTTTTATAGTCCTAAAGATCAGAAGGTGATGGTTAGTACCAACGCTAGATTTTTGGAAGAGTACTATGTCTTAGACCACAAGCCCAAGAGTAAGATAGTACTAGAAGAGCTTAGATGACAAACTACTAATCTTGATACACCTGCACAAGTAGATGCACCACACACTGCACATGAAATCATAGATGATGCGCCTACACAGGTTGTGCCTCGTCGTAGTGGGAGGGTTGTGAGACAGCCCGATAGGTTCATTGGCGCGGGAGAGGCCTCAGACCTAGTCCCAGGCGTGCCTGAACCTGACCCGGTTAACTACAATGAGGCTCCCTGAGATAAAAATGCAGAGTTTTGGCGTAAGGTAATGATATCCAAGATGGGGTCAATGGACCACAATCAAGTATGGGAGCTGGTGCCTGATGTGTTTAAGCCCATTGGATGCAAGTGGGTCTACAAACATAAGAAAGGACCTGACGGGAAGGTGAAAACCTTTAAAGCTAGGCTGGTGGCGAAGGGGTATACTCAGAAAGAGGGAATTGATTATGAGGAAACCTTCTCTCCGGTAGCCATGCTTAAGTCAATCTGGATTCTCTTGGCCATAGCTGCTCATTTAGATTATGAGATTTGACAGATGGATATCAAGACAGCTTTCCTAAACGAAAGTCTTGAGGAAACTATCTTTATGCAGCAACCAAAGGGATTCGTTGAAAAAGGCCAAGAGCATAAGGTTTTCAGGCTTAAGAGGTCCATTTTTGGACTTAAGCAGGCATCCAGATCTTGGAACATCCGGTTTGATGAGGTAATCCAGTCATTCAAATTTACTCAGTGTCCGGATGAGCAATGTGTATACCGCATACGTGATGAAAACTCAGTGGTGTTTTTTGTGCTTTACATTGATGACATTCTATTGATTGGCAATAACAAGAAAGTGTTATCAGACGTAAAGGCATGGCTGTCCAAGAAGTTTGATATGAAGGACTTAGGGAAAGTAGGACATATCCTTGGGATCAAGATAATTCGAGATCGTAGGAAACATTTGTTAACGCTCTCCCAAGCTTCGTACATAGATATGATTTTGGCCCATTTAACATGCAGATCTCCAACAAAGGTTTTCTACCTTTCAGACATGAAGTGTATCTATCTAAGGAACAGTCCCCTAAGACTGTTGAGGAGATAGAGGCCATGAACACAGTTCCTTATGCTTCGGTAGTAGGAAGTCTCATGTATGCCATGTTGTATACGAGGCCATGGTAAGCAGATATCAGAGTAACCCCGGAAAAGCTCATTGGAATGTAGTAAAATGCATTCTCAAGTATTTGCGTAAAATGAGGGACCAAGTTCTGGTCTATCAGGTCCCTGAGCTAGTACCTCGAGGTTACACAGATTCAGATTTCCAAGGCGACAGGGACAAGAGCAAGTCTACCTCAGGGTATGTGTTTACTCTGGGAGGTAGAGCCATAGTTTGGCGGAGTGTCAAGCAGAAATGCCTGGCAGACTCTACCATGGAGGCTGAGTACGTTGCAGCATCAGAGGCAGCAAAAGAAGCAGTATAGCTCAAGAACTTCCTGGTGGACTTAGATGTGATTCCTGGTTTGCAGAAGTCTATCACGGTTTATTGTGATAGTAACGATGCAGTAGCAAACTCGAATGAACCACGAACCCACAAGGCGAGTAAACATATACAGCGCAAGTACCACCTGATACGAGACATCGTAAAGAGGGAAGACGTGGTCGTGGCTAAGATAGCATCAGAGGATAACCTTACAGATCCGTTCACGAAGACATTGACTTCGAAAGTCTTTGAGGCTCCCGTGGAGGGCATGGGAATTGGATACTTAGGATAACCATGACAGTTTTTCTACATATATAGCAGCAAAGTGTATAGGAGTTGTATGTAGTTGTATACTTAAAGCACAGCTTAAGTATTAGTGGGAGATTGTTGGAGTAGAATACATAAGCTATGCTTGTATTGTACATTTTCCCAGTAATATATCGATTTAAGTTTTGGTTATATCTTGTTGTGCAAAATATGTCCATTTGTATTATGTAATTAGATGATGAGGTGTCTTGTGTGACACAGTAGATCTCATCATTGGTTGAAAGACATAATATATAAATGAGGTTTGTAATCGAGACAGCTTTGGACAAACTGTCGGTTTAGGTTATTATGTGATTCGAATAATTGGTTTGTCTAAACTAATTGAATCATAAAGATATGCCCGGGGCGTATTGAACTTGACCATTTAGAATGATTTGTCTTATACTGATTTAATAGACAAATCATTCTTGGTATTCTATCTCTTAATCCCTAGACTCGAGCGGGCATGAGGATTAGACATAGCGTACTTTGATTTGCCAAAAGGGTGAGGTCAAGTTGTGGCCAATAATCTCGGTAGGTTGGGTGCGCGTGTTTAGTTGCTTGGTGTTCTACTACTTGTCGAAAGGAAACCATGTACCGGTGCGTTCGGGGTGATGGTGCTCCCGAGATGAGCTCGTTATGTTTATTATACTAAACCCAGCCGATGCACTTATGTCTAGTATAGTAAAAAGGTCGAGTGGTACTAGTCTCAGAATTAAAGAAGTTAATTAATTAATTTATCAGTAAATTAATATATTAACGAGCACTATATCTTTGATGTGGAGAGATTATGAATATAATTTAATTAAGTTGTTCTGAAAGCAATTCTGGTGTAGGATAGTAGTGGCATAATTTATCCATTAGTGGTATGATTAATTATGTATTGGGTTATTGACAAAGGTAGATTTAATTAATTAAGTAATTAATTAATCCTTGAGTTAGTTGGTTGTGAATCATACCAGGAACTGGTTTGGGATAAGTGAATCCCTGTATCAGTTAGTTGTGAGTCATACCGGGAACTGGTTTGGGATAAGTGGATCCCTGTATCAGTTGGACGTGTTTCAGTCCAGGAACAGGATTGAAGGAAAATAGATTCCCAGTAGGAAGGCCAATCCTAAACCAACTTGGGGTCCCTCTTGTAACTCTATATATTGACAAGGGATTAGCTATTCAAGGCATACAATTCATAAGTTTTCAAGACAAGAAAACTTAGAGAGAGAGAATCCTAGAAAGAGAAAATTCTCTCTCTCTAAAAATCAGATTTTACAAGCTTTGGGGCTGTTAAATTTTCCTTCAAATATTTGGTGGCTCGTGTAGCTTTCTCTCTCTCCGGGCGGTGCGTTTACAGTACGTGCCAGGTGAAGCGATGTTGGAATTTTTTGGCAGGTGGATTGTGGTGATTAGTTGATCAATTGGTTTCTAGGTCGTTGCCCACACAACATGAAATCAAAGTCTTGAGGCATACAAGAGAATCACCTAAGTGCACGCTTCAAAGGTATTTTTCTAGAGTTTCACTTTTAATTAGAAATTTTTGTTGCGTGGTAACTCGAATAAGTGCGAACCCAGATCCTGTGCAATGTTATTTCAAAAGGGTTGGAATAGCATTGTGCTAGCGTCTAGGTCTGGCTAGAGATTCCGATTCTGGAATGCATAGCACGAAAGTGAGTTTCTGGCTAGGCCCGGGCCGATAATCTTTCATCTTCTTGGGGTGGAGCATGATCTATTTTGATGTCCTCATCATTCTCACCATGCCAGAAAAAATTTGTCCTTGAATCTAAAGCATCTGCATAATCATACAAAGATACATTAGAAACATTAATGAAGACGTTAGGCATACCGAACATCCACAGGGTAGGAGTGATGGTAGCTATCGAATTGGCTCCTCAAAAGCTTATGTTTCTTTTGTTTCCTTCAAACCTGTGAAAATAATTCTACAAGAAAAGAAGGTAACGTAAGAGCCATAAGTAGACAATGTTTTCCTAAGAAAGAATTGCGCAAATATCTTGTATACAGAGAAGCGAAAATCTTCTTGGCACTGTCTGTGCTTGGCACATCTTAGCTGCAATAATGGAGCTTTGCACTCTCGTGCTTTCTCCTAATTCTCTTAAACTTCATGGAACCTATATTCCTGCTCCATATAGACAAACAAGGGTAATAAGAAACATTAAAAAATTTTAAGTTGACAACTCTGTTTTTCCACTCGAAAAGATAGGGCTATTCACAGGGCGCATCCAGCGAGCAGCAAAAGCCAATCTGTACTATTCCTTTGTAAAATAGGATATTTCATAGGGCGCATCCCAGTGAGGAGTGAAGGTCGTTTCGAGCTGTCTAGAACTTATTCAGGGAAAAAGTGGTAAGAGGTTAGCTTTTATACCATTATACAACAAAAGAATACTGAGGGAATCACTTTATCATAAATGGAAAAACTAGGAAGGTTAGTTTCTAAATTTAAAACATCAATCAACCTTTTGCCTTATTCTACTTTCTAAACGTGCTATGACTAAATTTTACTATTTCCTACAACAATTAGTCCTTATTTAACATAAATATTGTTAGTTTTGAATACTGAAAGCTGAGCTTGTATGAAAAACTATTTCCCGTTTATATCGAGTTATATGTTTCAGTTAATTACTTTGTGTTTTACATATGTAGTCCAATTATATCGTGTGACTAGATGATGAGGTGCCGAGTAGAACACAGTAGATCTCGCAATTGTTTGAAGTCTTAATATATAAATTAGGCTCGTGGTTGAGACAGTTTTGGATATACTGTTGGTTTAAGCCATGATGTGGTTCTGAGATTAGTTGGTCTAGACTAATTGAATCATATAGGTATGCCCGGGGCATTTGAGCATGATCGTCTAGGATTGAATTAACTTGTACTGTTTGTTTGTAGTTAATTCAAACCTTCAATTCTATCTCTTAATCCCTAGATGAGAATGAGCATGAAGATTGAGCATTGCGTAGTTTGATTTTCCAAAGAATGTGGTCGCTTGAGGCCTATAGTCTCGGTAGGTTGGTTGCTTGGTGTGTTGTTGCGAGTCGAAGGAAACCGCACATTGGTGCATCCAGGGTGTTGGTGCTTTCGAGATGAGCTTGAAAGGTTTATTACACTAAATCTGATCAGTGGACTTTATGTCTGCTATAGTAATAAAGTCAAGTGGTACATGAAATATTATCTGCCCGTGCCCAGACAAAAATTTACTTTTGTGCTATTCATTCCAGAATCGGAATTCTTGACAAGGCCAAAGCTCTAGCACAATCGCTATTGGAATCCTTGCTTGAAATAACATTGTGCAGGATCTTAGCTTATACTTGTTTGATTTGTCATGCAACAATTAATTCCTAATTAAAGCGAAAGTTCTTGAAGCGTGTACTTAGGTGATTCTCTTGTATAACTTAAGACTTTGGTCGTACATTGTGTGGACAATGATCTAACGAACAATAGATCTGTAATCACCACAAAAAAGATATCGCCGAAAAAACTCCAGCAGCTCGCTGCCGCCGGAATTTTGCACTTCCGGTTTAACCTTGCCACCGCCGCCTTGAGTTAGTACTACCCGGCCGCTGCCTGAGGTGAGAACCCACCACCTGAGAGAATTGACTTCGAGGGAGAAACTTATTTTCTCTCTCTAAATTCTCTCTCTAGTTTTCTTGTCTTGAAAACTTATCAATTGTGTATTGTGAATTGCTAATCTCTTGTCTAATTATAGAGTTATAAGAGACACCCTAAGTTGGTTTATGATTGGTCTTCCTATTGGGTTTAGGTAATTAATTAGTTTTCAAATCCAATTAGGTAACTAATCTAATTAGATTTCCAAATCCAATTAGATTTCCTAATCTCTAAGATTTTCTAATTCTAATTGAACATTAAGATTTAATTAATTAATTCCACTTTGTTAATTACTTAATTAACCCTTAAGAATAATTAATTAAGTAATTAATTCAACATTATCAATTAACCACGACATAATTAATCGCACCACTAACGGATTAATTATGGCACTGCCATCATACACCAGAATTGCTTCCGGAATAACTAAATTAATTATTCTTTAATCTCCCCTCATCAAAGATCGAGTGCTCGTTAATTTATTAATTTACTGATAAAATAATTAATTAACTTCTTATAATTCGAGATTAGTACCACTCGACCTTTTTACCGTACAGGACATAAGTCCACTAGTTGGTTTAGTATAATAAACTTAACGAGCTCATCTTGGGAGCACCATCACACAGGACGCACCGTACATGGTTTCCTTTCGACAAGCAACAACACACCAAGAAATCAAACACGCGCACCCAACCTACCGAGACTATTGGCCACAAATGACCTCACTCTTTGGCAGATCAAAGTACACTATGTCTAATCCTCATGCCTGCTCAAGTCTAGGGATTAAGAGATAGAATACTGTCATGGAATAGTCTATTAAATCAGTACAAGACAATTCACCCTAAATGGTCAAGTTCAATATGCCCCGGGCACATCTATATGATTCAATTAGTTTAGACAAAAAAATTCTTGAATCACATAATAACCTAAATCGACAGTCTGTCCAAAACTATCTCTGTTAGGAACCTCATTTATATATTATGTCTTTCAACCAATGATGAGATCTATTGTGTCACACCAGACACCTCATCATCTGACTACATAATATAAATGGATAATATATGCAAAAACATATAAAAAATTCAACTGAAACATTCAATCGATATATAAAACAGGGAAATAGTTTAATACAAGCAAAACTTTAGTATTTAAACCCAACAATCTCTCACTAATACTTAAGCTGTGATTGAAGTATAAACTACATTAATCCTACAACTACAATACAACTAGAAAAACTATCCTGGCTCTACTAAGTATATGATCCTCATGCCCTCCACGTGAGTCTCAAAGACTTTTGCAGTCAATGTCTTCGAGAAAGAATCTACAAGGTTATCTTCCGATGCTATCGTTGTCACGACCACGTCTTCCCTCCTGATGATATCTCGTAAAAGGTGGTACTTGTGCTGTATATGTTTACATGCCTTGTGGGCTCGTGGTTCCTTCGAGTTTGCTACTGCACCATTGTCGTCATAGTACACTGTGATCGACTTCTGTAAACCAGGAATCACGTCTAAGTCCACTATGAAGTTCTTGAGCCACACTACTTCTTTCGCTGTCTCTGATGTTGTAACGTATTCAGCCTCCATGGTAGATTCAGCCATGCATTTCTGCTTGACACTCCGCCAAACTATGGCTTCACCTCCCAAAGTTAACACATACCCTGAGGTAGACTTGCTCTTATCCCTGTCGCCTTGAAAATCTGAGTCTGTGTAACCTCGAGGTACCAGCTCAGGCACCTGATAGACCAAGACTTGGTCTCTTGTTCTGCGCAAATACTTGAGAATACATTTTTCTGCCTCCCAATGAGCTTTCCCAGGATTACTCTGATATCTGCTTACAAGGCCAACAGCATAACATATGTCAGGCCTTGTACATAACATCGCATACATAAGACTTCCTACTGCAGAAGCATAAGGAGTTGTCTCCATGGTTTCTATTTCCTCAACAGTCTTTGGAGACTGCTCCTTAGATAGATGCACACTGTGTCTGAAAGGCATAAAACCTTTCTTAGAGTTCTGCATGTTAAAACACGCTATAATTGTGTCTATGTATGAAGTGTGAAAGAGTGTTAGCGAATGTTTCCTACAATCTCAAATTATATTGATCCCAAGGATGTGTCCCGCTTCTCCTAAGTCTTTCATATCATACTATTTGGACAGCCATGCCTTTACGTCTGATAACACTTTCTTATTGTTGCCAATTAGTAAAATGTCATCTACGTAAAGCACAAGAAACACCACCGCATTTCTATCACATCTGCGGTACACACACTGTTCATCCGGGCACTGAGCAAATTCATAGGATTGGATTACCTCAATAAACCGGATGTTCAAGATCTGGATGCCTACTTAAGTTCATAAATGGACCTCTTAAGCCTACAAACCTTATGCTCTTGGCATTTTTCAACGAATCCCTCTGGTTGCTGCATGAAGATAGTTTCCTCGAGACTTTTATTAAGGAAAGCTATCTTGACATCCATCTGCCATATCTCATGATCTAAATGAGCAGCTATGGCCAAGAAAATCCGAATTGACTTAAGCATGGCCACCGGAGAGAAGGTTTTCTGATAATCGATTCCCTTTTTCTGAGTATATCCCTTTGCCACAAGCCTAGCTTTAAAGGTTTAAACCTTTCCATCAGGTCCTCTCTTGCATTTCTAGACCCACTTACATCCAATAGGTTTAAAACCATCAGCCAGGTCTACAAGCTCCCAGACTTAATTGTGGTCCATCGATCCCATCTCGGATATCATTGCCTTTCGCCAAGATTCTGCATCTTTATCTCGGAGAACCTCATTGTAGTTTACAGGGTCTGGTTCAGGCAGGCCTAGGATGAAGTCAGAGGCTTCTCCCACGCCAATGAACCTATCGGGTTATCTCACAACCCTCCCACTACGATGAGGCACCACCTGTGTAGGTGCATCATCTGTGATATCTTGTGCAGTGTGGTGTATCTACTTGTGCTGGTGTATCAGGATTATCCAATTCCTTTATAAGTTCTTCTAGTACTATATTACTATTGGGCTTGTGATCTAGAATATAGTCTTCCTCTAAAACTTGGTGTTAGTGCTAACTATCACCTTCTGATCTTTAGGACTATAGAACAGACCACCTTTCGTTCCTCTAGGATATCTTAAAAATAGCATTACCTCTATTCTTGCATCTAACTTAGCCTCATCTGCCTTAAGCACATGTGTTGGACAACCCCAAACTCTGAGATGTCTCATACTGGGCTTGCACCCGTTCCAAAACTCTGTAGAAGTTGAAGGCACGGTTTTAGATGGTACAAGGTTTTAGATGGTACAAGATTTAGAATGTATATTGCATTTTCTAATAAATACCCCCAGAATAAACTCGGCAAATCACTATAGCTCATCATTGACCTAACCATTTCAATAAGAGTTCTGTTCCTTCTTTCCACTACACCGTTCTGCTGTGGTGTGCCAGGTGCAGACAACTGAGACTGAATTTCGATCTCACTGAGGTATTCTCAAAATTCATGGGACAAGTACTCACCACCACGATCTAATCATAGTGACTTGATACTTTTACCATGATGTTTCTCCGCATCTGCCCCATACTCTTTGAATTTACTAAAGCATTCGGACTTGTGGTGCATTAGGTAAATATATTTGTACCTTGAGTAATCATCTGTGAAAGTCACAAAATGCTCAAATCCACCCCGTGCCTGGACCAAAATTTGTCCACACAAGTCAGAGTGAATCAATTATAATACTTCTTTGGCTCTATGATCTTTCGCTTTAAAAGGTCTATTGGTCATCTTACTTTCCAAGCAAGATTCGCAAGTTGAATAACTGTCAATCTCTAATGAACTTAAAGGTCCATCATTGACTAACCTCTGAATCCTACTAAGGTTTATTGGCCTAGCCTTAGATGCCAAAGATAGGTTTGATTTATTTTAGAAGGTTCTTTTCTCTTATTTTGGTTAGATGATGCGCCATTGAGTTCTGTGTTTTGCACAACATGGGAGTTTGATTTAACCAAAAACAAATTGTCTACTAATGAACCAGAATAAACAAGTTTACCATCTTTTCTAACAACAACAGATTTATCAGAAAAAATAAACTTTTAACCAGTCATAAAGAGTTTAGAAACCAAAATAAAGTTCTTTTTAAAACTTGGTACATAAAGACAATTATATAAATCTAGCATAGAACTTTCAAAAAATAGGCTAACTACTTCCACTGCTACAACTGACACTCCTGTAGTGTCGCCCAAGTAGACTTCTAGCTCGCCTTCTCTAAGCTTTTGAGTTATTTA
This sequence comes from Knoxia roxburghii, assembly GCA_030378225.1. Taxonomy (NCBI): domain Eukaryota; kingdom Viridiplantae; phylum Streptophyta; class Magnoliopsida; order Gentianales; family Rubiaceae; genus Knoxia; species Knoxia roxburghii. The sequence continues at coordinate 31,529,782 of CM059420.1, read as the reverse complement.
GAACCCTTAAAAATAATTATAAACATGGTCAGTGGCGTCTGAATCCACACACCAAGTATCTGTGGGAATCGCCACTAAACATGTCTCAGTAATTAAGAAAGAAACTATCGTACTTTTGAGCTTTAGACAATCTGATTTCCAATTGTTAGTTTTGAATACAGAAAAGCTATGGCTTGTATCAAAAACTAATATCCACAGATGACATATCATTTTGTTTAAGTATTAAATTGTTCCATTATATCATATAACTAGATAACGGGGTGTGGAAAGACACAATAGATGTCGTTATTGGTTAAAGTATTGAAATATAAAAAGTATGCTCGTAACTGATATAATATGAACAATCTATCAGTATACGTTATCATAGTATTCAGTCTTTCAATCCCAAGATTGGGACGGGCATGAGAGTTGGATATCGTATGCTTTGATTTACAAAAGAGTTCGGTCAGTTGAGCCTATACCTCGGTAGGTTGGGTATGCGGTGTTTAGTTTCTTACGTGTCATTACTAGTTGAAGGAATCCACGTACCGGTTCACCGGGTTGATGGTGCACCCGAGATGAGCTCGTAAGGTTTATTGTACTAAAACTGGCCAGTGGACTTTACGTCTGGTATAATAAGAAGGTCGAGTGGTACTAATCTCGGATAACAAAAAGTTTGTGAATTAGTTTGTCAGTAAATTGATAAACTGACGAGTACTAAATCTTTGATGTGGGTAGATAGAAGAAAGTAAAGTGGCACGATGTAAAGTTTTTTTTGAGCGGTAGTTCCATAGTTAGTCCAATAGTGGTACGACTAATTATATATTTGACCAATCATCAAAGTGAATTAATTAATCCTAAAGATTTAACTAATATATATTTGACCAATCATCAAAGTGAATTAATTAATCCTAAAGATTTAACTAATATTTAATTGACTAAGTGGATTAAGAAATTAATTCTATATGAATTAATTAATCCTAAGGGTTTGATTAAATTAAATTAACGAAGTGGGTTAAGAAATTAATTCAAATGGGTCGATTGGAGTTTATTAGTCTAGGAAAAGACTAAGCGGTCAACGAAAGTCACATTAGAAGGCCCAACTAAAAACCCCACTAGGTCTCCATTGGAGCTCCCTATAAATATAAAGCTTATGCCATAAGAAACTTAAGAAAATCTTACAAGACAACTTTGTCTTCCTTGAGTGAGAAAGTTCTAGAGAGAGACTCTCCTTCCTTCTTGAGTTTCTTTCAAAAACGAACTTGGAATCTCACTTCTCGATTTTAGATTAAGCTTGAAAGATCAAACTTTTAGATAGCCCATCGATTTTTTAGTTTTCTCACTGCTGGATTTCATTTCTTTTTGCCGGATTTTTCACATTTTTGGCCGAAATTCGGCCCAATTTTTTCTAGTTGTTCGGCCGGTGTTTAGTTCTACACTTGGGCAGTTCGGCAGCCGCTTCTATCCCCTCCGGGGTGCTTGATCTGGCTGGGTTTGTGTTGATCTCTCCCTTGGGTTGGTGATCCACAATTCCGGCTGTCCAGATCGTGACCGGAGTTGAAGTGGGTTTGATTTTATTGGCGAGAAAAGTAGTGGCCAGCAGTTTATTGGGTTAAAGGTTTGATCTTTTGGGCAGATTTAATCTAATTGAAGGATTTTCTTAGTGGGTATCTCGTGGGCTTTAGTAGCACACCTCGATAGACTATTGCCCATGCAATATTCGAGGTTTCTTTGAGTTATCCATTGGATTTTGGTGGTGATCGCGAATTAAAGATTTGGTTTTCTTATTTGCGTTGGGCTTCGCTACAAAGGTATAACCTTTAGACTTTTAGCTTTTAATTAAAGGCTAAATCTTTGTATGTCGATTTATATTTTAATAAATTAAATAAGTATAAGCATAGATTCGTTCAGGGGAAAATGAATTGAGCCTGAGCTTTGTCGAAAGTTTCCTATTCTGGAATGCATTGCACGAAAGTGAGATTTTTGGATTTAGCCCGGGCTTGTTCTGTTTTCCTTCAAATTGGTATCAGAGCGAGCGTTTTGGCTTTATTGTTTAATTTATTACAAGGCTTTATTTTGGCATTATTATTTTTGTCAAAATGTTTAAACATGTGGTTATTAGTTTTTCGGCTATTATGGTAGAATTTATTTTTCATTCATAAACCCCGTGACATGTCCGGGATCATATTGTTTTTGAATGGAAATTTCTGTAATAGTAATAACCACGAGCTGGAAGCCATGTAGGATTAGATAAATCTTGTAGTAGGATTTAATCTAATGTTGTCGTCTTTAAATTCCAAGAAAAGTGCCTTGTATTCGCGGGTTTTGGTTTCTCGTAATTTTGGGTGATTCCTAATTACGTAGAAAACCCAAAAAACCTAGGCGAATTGAGAGGAATCCAAATAACAAGTGGGAGCGATGTGATGGACGTGTCACCGAGGCGTCAAGGAATCAATGATAGAGAAGGCCATAATATTCGGGAAATTTTATTTCTTTAATTTCCCGTAATTATGTCTTTTCATTGATTGTGTGTTTTCGATTTATTTGTATGAACGAAAACCAAAATGTTTTAAAAAGTAAAGTGCAATTAACTAAGATAGATTATTCGCATATTAAAACTCCAACTGTTTTATGGGTGCGAATATCCTTTGTTAAGATATTGCATGTTAAAACGGAAAAATCCTCGAACTTAAAAATCTAAGTTGGAGAGGGTTGGTAAATATCCCTATGGCCACCATTACGGATTCATATGTGATGTGGGTTAGACCGACGCGCTGGCCAAGGGCCTTCTTCCCTACGGATAAGTTTTCAACCCCGAGATATCACTATATTGAATTTCTAAAGGGATGACTATAGCGAGATTAATTGGAGAAAGTTGCGACACCCTTTTTAACCGAGGCGCATTAGTATCCTAAGTAACAAGCTTAGAAGTCACATAATGGCAAACACTTAGTGTACCGTCCGTAGTATTCCTCCTAAGATGTTACGTTGCTTATTGTGTACGGCTAAAATTATCGACTATTAATTTCATTGATCATAATATCATTGGTCAGATAATGGAATTAATGAACTTTGGTTCTTCTCGAACGAATGTAGATTGGCATAGAAGTTCACCCAATGTGACCTGCGTTGATTCCGGTGTGAGAGATGTCGATAGGAGAATATATTGTTTTGAGGATATCAATATTTTTGAAAAAGTATACTGAATCAAAACAAACTTACGGGTCCTAATTACATTGACTGGAAACGTAACCTGGACATTGTCCTTACTGCTGAGGTTACGAATATGTGCTCACTGAGGAGTGCCCCCCGAAGCCCAGCGATGATGCCACCCCTGAGCAGCGAGAGCTATATACGAGGTGGGAGAAAGCTGATGAGATGGTCTGGTGTTACTTCTTGGCTTCTATTTCGAGTGTACTGCAGCACCAGCATCAGTTGTTTACCTCAGCCTATGATATCAGGGCAGGGCAGCTAAGCAGTCAGCTATGAGGAAACTCATTAATACTAGGATGGCTGAAGGCAACTCAGTGAGGGATCACGTATTGGACATGATGAGCTGCATCAATAAGATCGAGGTATTGGGAGGTGACATTGATGCGGAGACCCAGGTCAATATCATCCTTCAGAGCTTGCCCCCCCAGTTTTGAGCAGTTTCAGTTGAACTACAATATGGGCAAGCTCTCAGATTCACTTCCCGAGCTCATGACTACATTGGTGTCTGCTGAGGGCCTATTTGCAGAGAAGAAGCAAGCCTTGGCTACTGTTAGTCTCTCAGGTTCCTCTGCTGGGCCCAAAACCAGGAAGCATAAGAGGAAAAGAGTCTAGAAACCAGCAACTGATCATAGACCCAAGGCGGGCATTGTCAAGAAGCACAAGTGGAAAGGCAAGTGCTTCAGATGTGGCAAGGCGGGACATTGGAAGAAGGATTTCCATAAGCCTTGGGGTATGTGTAAATTTTCACTAGTTACTGAGAGGTGTTTAACAGCGATTCCCACGGATACTTGGTGTGTGGATTCAGGAGCCACTGTTCATGTTTGTAATTCTTTGCAGGGGTTCCAAGTGACCCAGCTGCTTAGAGAGGGAGAGTTACAGGTCTACCTTGCAGATACTACCAGAGTTTCTGTTACTGCAGTGGGAGTTTTATGTATTTATTTTTCAGACTCTATTTTATATTTGAGAGATTATCTATGTGTACCCAGTTTTTGGAAGAAATTACTTTCAGTTTTTAAACTTTTATTGGATGGTTATAAGGGTGTTTTTTCTAATAATTCTATTTTTATTAGAAAGAACCAGAGGCTTATATGTTTCGGTAGATTAGTTGACAATCTGTTTTTAATTAAGACAAACTCGCCAGTTATGCAAACCACAAAAACTAGTAACTCATCACTGAATCATAGTAAGAGAAAAGAGTCATCCCTTTTGAATTAAACTTATCTTTGGCACCTGAGACTAGGTCAGGATTCAAAGATTGGTCAATGATTAGTCTTTGGATTCATTAGATGTTGACAGTTTACCTACCTGTAAGTCCTGCTTTGAGAGTAAAATAACCAAGAGGCCTTTCAAGGAAAAGTGGTATAGGGCCAAAGAGGTTTTAGAGTTGATTCATTCTGACTAATGTGAGCCTATGTCAATTCAGGCTAGAGGTGGTTATGAGTGTTTCGTGACATTCACGGATGATTACTCTAGATATGGATACATATACCTGATACGCCACAAGTCTAAATGTTTTGGCAAGTTCAAAGAGTTTAAGGATAAGGTGGAGAACCATTTGGGTAAGAGTATCAAGACCCTTTGATCTGATCGCGGTGGCGAATACCTCTCTAGTGAATTTAGGTCCTATTTGTCAGAGGTGGGTATTCTGTCCCAGTTGTCTGCACCTGGCACACCCCATCAGAATGGTGTAGCAGAGAAGAGGAACAGGACTCTTATGGATATGGTTAGATCGATGATGAGTTAAAGTGAGTTGCCTACCATATTTTGGGGTTATGCACCTGGCGCACCCCTAGAGTTGTGGACTGGGCTAAAGCCTAGTCTGAGACATCTCAGGATTTGGGGTTGTCCAGCACATGTGCTCGAGGTAGATGCAGGTAAGTTAGATTCGAGATCAAAGGCTATGCTATTTGTAGGCTACCCCAAAGGAACGAAAGGTGGTCTATTTTATAGTCCTCGGGATCAGAAGGTGGTGGTAAGCACCAATGCTAGATTTCTTGAGAAGGACTATATTTTAGATCACAAGTCAAACAGCAAGGTAGTATTAGAAGAGCTTAGAAATCAGTCCATTATTCCAGATGCACAAGAACAGGAAGACACACCACAAGAGACTACACACACTATCACAGATGATGCTCTTACACAGGCAGCGCCTTGTCATAGTGGGAGGGTTGTCAGACAGCCCGAGAGGTACATGGGTTTGGGTGAGTCTTTGGACTTTATCCCTGGCGCTCATGAACCAGACCAAGTTAACTACAATGAGGATGATTACTGAGATGGGATCTATGAACTCAAATCATGTCTGGGAGCTGGTAGACCTTCCTGGTGGGTTTCGGCCTATTGGGTGCAAATCGGTCTATAAGTGAAATAGAGGATTTGAAGGGAGGGTTAAGACCTTCAAGGCTAGGCTTGTAGCGAAGGGGTATACTAAAAAAGAGGGTATCGATTATGAGGAGACCTTTTCCCCGGTAGCTATGCTTAAGTCAATCCGGATTCTTTGGCCATAGCTGCTCATATGGACTATGAGATTTGGCAGATGGACGTCAAGACAGCTTTCCTTAATGGAAGTCTTGAGGTGACCATCTTTATACGGCAACCGGAGGGTTTCATTGTTCAGGGCCAAGAGCACAAGTTATGCAGGCTTAGGAGGTCCATTTATGGACTTAAGCAAGCATCCAGATCTTGAAACATCCGTTTTGACGAGGTTATCCAGTCCTATGGATTCACTCAGTGTCTGGATGCGCAGTGTGTATATCATAGGCATGATAGTGATATGGTGGTGTTCCTCGTACTTTACGTAGATGACATCCTTCTGATTGGAAACAGTAAAAAGTTGTTGTCAGACATAAAGGCATGGTTGTCTATGAAGGAAAACCTCACTTTCGTGCAATGCATTCCAGAATCGGAAGCTTTCAACAAAGCTCAGGCTCAAATTCATTTTCCCATGAATGGATCAAGGCTTATACTTATTTAATTTATTAAAACAACAGCTAATGCACAAAGATTGCACCTTTAATTGAAAAACGAAAGGATTAAAGGTTATACCTTTGAAGCGAAGTCCAATGCAATAACAAAAACAAATCTTTCTTGGCGATTACCACCAAGAAAACTTTGAATATTGCGTGGGCAATAATCTATCGAAGTGTGCTACCAAAGCCCACGAGAAACCCGCAAAGAAAATCCCTCAAAAAGATTAAATCTATCCAAAAGATAAAACCATTAACCCAAAAAATTGCTGCCCACTACTTTTCTCGCCGATAAAATCGAACCCACGTCAACTCAGTCACGATCTGGACAACCAGGATTGTCGATCACCAACACAAGGGAGAGATCAACACAAACCCAGCTGGATCAAGCACCCCGGAGTGATTAGAAGCACCTGCCAAACTGCCCAAGTGAATAACTAAAATTCGGCCAAACACAAAAAAAAAAAAAAAAAATTGGGCAGAATTTTTGCCAAAAATGTGAAGAATCTGGAGAAAAGAAATGAAATCCAGTAGTGGGCAAACTCAAAAATTGATGGGCTATCTAAAAGTTTGATCTTTCAAGCTTAATCTAAATCGATAAGTGAGATTCCAAGTTTGTTTTTGAAAGAAACCCAAGAAGGAAGGAGAGTCTCTCTCTAGAACTTTCTCACTCAAGGAAGACAAAGTTGTCTTGCAAGATTTTCTTAAGTTTCTTTGGCCTTAAGCTTTCTATTTATAGGGAGCTATAATGGAGACCTAGTGGGCTTTTGAGTTGGGTCTTTTAATTTGACTTTCGTTGACCGCTTAGTCTTTCCTAGACTAATCAACTCCAATCGACCCATTCGAATTAATTTGTTAACCCACTTCATTAATTTAATTTAATCGAACCCTTAGGATTAATTAATTTATATAGAATTAATTTCTTAATCCACTTTGTCAATTAAATATTAATTAAACCTTTAGGATTGATTAATTCACTTTGTCGATTAGTCAAATGCATAATTAGTCGCACCACCATCGGACTAACTATGGAACTACCGTTCAAAAATGACTTTATATCGAGCCACTATATTTTCTTCTCTCTCCCCACATTAAAGATCTAGTGCTCATCGGTTTATCAATTTACTGACAAACTAATTCACCGACTTCTTGGTATCCGAGATTAGTACCACTCGACCTTTTTATTATACAGGACATAAAGTTCACTGGCCGGGTTTACTATAACAAACTTTTCGAGCTCATCTCGGGAGCACCATCAACCCGACGAACCAGTGCGTGGATTCCTCCGACTAGCAATGACACATAAGAAACTAAACACCGCATACCCAACCTACCGAGGTATAGGCCTCAATTGACCGCACTCTTTGGCAAATCAAAGAATACGATATCCAACTCTCACGCCCGTCCCAATCTCGGGATTGAGAGACTGAATACTAGGACCAAATTGACTACGTCAATCAGTATAAGTCAAGTCTATCCAAACTGGTCGTGCTCAATATGCCCCGGGCACATCCGTGTGATTTAATTAGTCTAGATAAACTAATTTCCAAACCACACGATAACCTACACCGATAGTATATTCAGACTATCTCAGTTACGAGCATAATTTTAATATATAAATACTTTAACCAATAACGGTATCTACTGTGTCTTTCAACACCCCGTTATCTAGTTCTATGATATAATGGAACAATTTAATACTGAAACAAAATGATATGTCATCTGTGGATATTAGTTTTTGATACAAGCCATAGCTTTTCTGTATTCAAAAATAATAATCTCCCACTAATACTCAAAGCTATGCTAAGAAGTACAAAAACTGTCCAACCCGCTATTAAACTGCTGTCATAATGAAATCTATAGAACACATTTAAGCTCACTCACATGGCTCCCTCAAGAATCTGATCCCATGCCCTCCACATGTCTCCCAAAGACCTTTGGGGTCAATGGCTTTGTGAAAGGATCTGCAAGGTTGTCATCTGATGCTATCTTGGCCACGATCACGTCTTCCGTCTTTACGATCTCTCGTATCAGGTGGTACTTGCGCTCTATGTGTTTACTCAATTTATAGGCTCGTGGTTCCCTCGAGTTAGCAACTGCACCATTGTTATCACAGTAAACTGTGATAGACCTAGGCAACTCAGGAACCACATCTAAGTCCATCAGGAAGCTTCAGAGCCATACAGCTTATTTCGTTGCCTCTGATGCGACAACGTACTTAGCCTCCATGGTGGAGTCCGTCACGCATTTTTGCTTAACACTCCGCCACACTATGGCTCCACCTCCTGGAGTAAACACAAACCCAGAGGTTGATTTACTCTTGTCCATATCACCTTGAAAGTCCGAATCTGTGCAACCCAATGGTACAAGCTCCTACGCTCTATAAACTAGGACATAATCTCTCGTCCTGCGCAAGTACTTGAGAATGCATTTTACTGCCTCCCAGTGAGCCTTCCCAGGGTTACTTTGATATCTGCTAACCATGCTAATGACAAAGCAAATATCAGGCCTAATACATACATAGCATACATGAGGCTACCCACTGCAGAAGCATAGGGTACTGCCTGCATGGCATCTATCTCCTCAGCAGTCTTGGGACACTGCTCCTTAGACAAATGCTCCATTGTCAATTTGGAATGAACCTACAGGATTGCACGTAAGTGAGTTCAAAGATTCTTGACGATACTAGGTATAATTGTTATACTTAGAAGAATAATATTAAATTAAATAGTTTAATTAAATATTATTAAGAAGTTTTGGGGTGTTAATTAATAGTTAAATGGTTGCGCTCGACGTGTAATTGGTTGCGCTCGATCCAGGTGCAAGCGCAACCAATTACACGTCAAGGGTAAGACCCCGGCTTATAGTTTAGGATCATCCACTGCGTTAATTTTGAATTAAATGCCTAAACTCGATCCAACATAGGCATGGTCAAAGATTCCGATTTTGGAATGCATAGCATGAAAGTGAATTATTGATCGGGCCTGAGCAGATAATCTTTCTGACATAAAGTCCACTGGCCAGATTTAGTATAATAAACCTTTCGAGCTCATCTCGGGAGCACCATCAACTCGGCAAACTGGTACATGGATTTCTTCGACTAGGAACGGCACACAGAAGCCAAACACCGCATACCCAACTTACCGAGATCTAGGTATCAATTAACCGCACCATTTGGTAAATCAAAGCATACCATATCTAACTCTCATACCCTCTCCAATCTAGTGATTAAGAGATTAAAATACTAGGATCAAATTAACTACACCGATCAGTACAAGTTAATTCAATCCCGAATAGGTCGTGCTCAATATGCCCCGGGCATATTCGTATGATTTAATTAGTCTGGAAAAATTAATTATCCAAATCATACGATAACCTAAACTGATAGTATGTTCAAACTATCTCAGTTATGAGCATATTTTATGTATCATAAATTTAACCAATGATAAGATCTACTGTGCTACACCCGACACCTGATAATCTATGCATATGATATAAAGGAACAACTAATACTGAAACAAAATCGATATACAAATTGTGGATATTAGTTTTTCATACAAGCAATAGCTTTTCAATATTTAAAACTAACACCCTTTTTATCGTAGTAGCAATGAGCTTGCCCATAGCCACTTTTCTTGCATTCCTACCTTGATGTCCGAACATCTCTTTGAGATTCAACATCATTTCTAAGATAGTAAGCATTGACTGATGCTGATGTTATCGAACATTCGACATAGAAGTCAGAATGTAACAACACGACATTTCATTAGCCTTTCTCCACCTCTGATATGCCTGTTTTTGTTCATCAGTTGATTCATCATTAGGCACAGGAGTACACGGTTCTGTGAGCACGAACTTTTATTGCTCAGCCGTTAGGACAATGTCCAAATTGCGTTTTCAATCAATGTAATTTGGACCATTCAGTTTGTTTTCTTTTAATATCATAGCTAAATGATTAAACACCATATCAAAAAATGTAAATAAATAAACAGAAAATGTTTCAGCACATACAAAAATTTTGAACCAAATATTGCAAAATCCCTCAAAACAATATTTAAATCCACTGACATCTCATTCACCGGGATTCACGCAAGTCATGTTAGTGTAAACGTTTACGTTAGTCCACATTTGTTCGAGAAGAACTAAGTTAATTTATTTCACTATCTAACCAAACGATCTATTGATTAATGAAATTAATAGTTAGTGGTTTTGGCCGTACACAAGAGCAGCGTAACCTCGATGAGAGGAATACTACAAACAGTACAGTAAGGGTGTTTTCATTACGTGACTTCTAAACTTGTTACCTAGGATAGTGCGCATCAGATGGAGACGGTGTCACATTCTCCAATTTAACTTACTATAGTCATTCTACTAGAAATTCATTCTAGTGGTCTTATAGATTAGACTCAACTGATATGGAAGAAGGCCTTAATCAATGCGTAAGTCTAACCATATCACATATGAATTCGTAATGAAAGTTTTGGGGATACTAACCAACCCGCTCCCACTTAGATTCTTAAAATGTCAGTTTTTCCGATTTTAATATTCAATTAACTAACCTAAGTTGTAAGCAACCATAAAACCATATGCTTTAATCATGCACTATAAAAAAGCATAAATCAAAACAAATAAGTATGCAATTGAAAACAACACGAAAGCGAGAAATAAATACATAAAATAAATTTCTTGATTATTATGGTTTAAACTCCGCATGGCACTTCCATCTGTTGCCTTGTCCACGTATCTCGTTAAGTCACTCTGATGGATTGAGTCTTGGCTTGAAAGATCTTAGAACAACCGTAACATGCTCCACGTGGCAACTTACGATGTAAGAGAAAAACACCGTGCCTAGTTGCCACAGGTTGGCCGCGAGGATACCGCGACCTAGGCAAACCACTCGCAGCCTGCCCTAAGTCGCAGTTTCTTGCAACTGCAGCAGTGCGCCGCACTGCTGCTGTGGCTGCGCTGGCTGAAGGAAAATAGAACAAGCCCGGGCTAAACCAAAAATCTCACTTTCGTGCAACGCATTCCAGAATCGAAAACTTTCGACAAAGCTCAGGCTCAAATTCATTTTCCCCTAAATGGATCTAGGCTTATACTTATTTAATTTATTAAATCGACAAACAATGCACAAAGATTGGACCTTTGATTAAAAGCGGAAGGATTAAAGATTATACATTTGAAGCGAAGTCCTCAGTATAAAGAAAACCAAAATCTCGGGCAATAGAATACCACCGAAATCCAAAAGATTACTCCAAGAAAATTTGAATATTGCGTGGGCAATAATCTATCGAAGTGTACTCACAAAACCCACGAAAACCCACAAGAAAGTCTCTCAAAATTGGACTCAAAACTAACCCAAAAACTGATCAAACCTCAATCACCAAAACAGCCGCCCACCCGCCATTCTAGAACCCGTCGGAAATAATAAAACCTGCACCGATCGCTGGAAACCAGCCAGCCCAGACGTGATCTAGACAGTCAAGGTTTTGGATCACCAAGAAGAGATCGACAAAACCCACACCGAATCAAACGCCCTGGACCATACAAACTTCGGCGACGGAAAAATACAAACCGCGGATGTCCAAAAACGGCAAGAAGAATCCAGGAAAAAATAAAATCAAAACCAACACTAAAAGGCTTGATCTTTAGGTATGTCAAACTTTGAACAAGTGAAAAATCTGATTCATTTTTGAGAAAGAACTCTTGAAGAAGAAGCTCTCTCTCTAGAATCTTCTGACTCAAGAAAGCTAGAGTTGTCTTGCAATACTTCCTTACTTTTCTTTGGCCTCAAGTTTTCTATTTATAGGGAGCTCTAATAAAGATCTAGTGGGCCTTTTAGTTGGGTCTTTTAATTTGACTTTCGTTGACCGCTTAGTCTTTCCTCGACTAATCAACTCCAATCGAGCCATTCGAATTAATTTTTTAACCCACTTCGTTAATTTAATTAATCAAACCCTTAGGATTAATTAATCCATATAGAATTAATTTATTAATCCACCTAGTCAATTAAATATTAATTAAACCTTTAGGATTAATTAATTCACTTTGTCGATTAGTCAAATGCATAATTAGTCGTACCACTATCAGACTAACTATGGAACTACCGCTCAAAAATGACTTCACATCGTTCCACTATATTTTCTTCTATCTCTCCACATCAAAGATATAGTGCTCGTCAGTTTATCAATTTACTGACAAACTAATTCACCAACTTCTTGGTATCCAAGATTAGTACCACTCAACTTTCTTATTATACCGGATGTAAAGTCTACTGGCCAGTTTTATAACAATAAACCTTATGAGCTCATCTCGGGAGCACTAACAAACCGGCGAACCGGTACGTGGATTCCTCTGATTAGCAACGGCACGTAAGAAGCTAAACACCGTATCTCTAACTTACCAAGGTATAGGCCTCGATTGACCTCACTCTTTGGCACATCAAAGCATACGATATCTAACTCTCACTCCCGTCCCAATATCGCCGATCAATACAAGTCAATTCTTTCCAAACTAGTCATGCTCAATATGCCCCGGGCATATCTGTGTGATTTAATTAGTCTAGACAAACTAATTTCTAAAGCACACGATAACCTATACCGATAGTATGTTCAGACTATCTCAGTTATGAGCTTACTTTTTATATATCAAAACTTTAACCAATAACGGGATCTACTGTGTCTTTCCACACCCCGTTATCTAGTTCTATGATATAATGGAACAATTTAATACTGAAACGAAATGATATGTCAACTATGGATATTAGTTTTTTATACAAGCCATAGCTTTTCTGTATTCAAAACTAACAATCTCCCACTAATACTCAAAGCTATGCTAAGAAGTACAAAAACTGTCCAACCCGCTATTACACTGCTGTCACAGTGAAATCTATAGAACACCTTTAAGTTTACTCAAATGGTTCCCTCAAGAATCTGACTCCCATGCCCTCCACATGCTCAAAGATCTTTGGGGTCAATGGCTCTGTGAAAGGATCTACAAGGTTATCATCTGATGCTATCTTGGCAACGGTCATGTCTTCCCTCTTTACGATCTCTCGTATCAGGTGGTACTTGTGCTCTTTGTGTTTACTCGCTTTGTGGGTTCGTGGTTCCCCGAGTTAGCAACTGCACCATTATTATCACAATAAACTATGATAGACCTAGGCAACTCAGGAACCACATCTAAGTTCACCAAGAAGTTTCGGAGCCATACAGCTTCTTTCGCTGCCTCTGATGCGACAACGTACTCAGCCTCCATGGTGAAGTCCGCCACGCATTTCTGCTTGACACTCCACCATACCATGGCTACACCTCATAGAGTAAACACAAACCTAGAGGTAGACTTACTCTTGTCCATATCACCTTGAAAGTCCAAATCTGTGTAAACAAATGGTACAAGCTCCTGCGCTCTATAAACTAGGACACGATCTCTTGTCATGCACAAGAACTTGAGAATTCATTTTACTGCCTCCCAGTGAGCATTCCCAGGGTTACTCTGATATCTGCTAACCATACCAATGGCAAAGAAAATATCAGGTCTCGTACATAACATAGCATACACGAGGCTACCCACTGCAGAAGCATAGGGTACCGTCTGTATGGTATCTATCTCCTCAGCAGTCTTAGGACATTGCTCTTTTGATAGATGCACTCCATGTCCAAAAGGTAGTGAACCCCTCTTGGAGTTCTGCATGTTAAAACGGGCCAGAAACGTGTCTATGTAGGATGCCTGGGAGAGTGTCAGAGAACGTCTCATACGATCTCGAATAATCTTGATCCCAATGATACGTCCAGCCTCTCCCAAATCCTTCATATCAAATTGCCTGGACAACCATGCCTTTACGTTTGACAACACCTTCTTACTGTTGCCAATCAGAAGGATGTCATCTATGTAAAGTACACTGAACACCACCGTATCACCATCACACCTACGATAAACACACTGCCTATCTGAACACTGATTGAATCCATAGGACTGGATAACCTCGTCAAAAGGATGTTCCAAGATCTGGATACTTACTTAAGTCCATAAATAGACCTCCTAAGCCTGCATGCTTGTGCTTTGGGCCCTGAACAATGAAACCCTCTGGTTGCTACTTAAAGATGGTCTCCTCAAGACGTCCATTAAGAAAAGTTGTCTTGACATCCATCTGCCAAATCTCATACTCCATATGAGCAGCTATGGCCAAGAGAATCCGGATTGACTTAAGCATAGCTACCGGGGAAAAGGTTTTCTCATAATCGATACCCTTTTTCTGAATATACCCCATCGCCATAAGCCTAGCATTGAAAATCTCAACCCTCCTGTCAAATCCTCTCTTTCGCTTACAGACCCATTTGCATCCAATAGGCCGAAACCCATCAGGAAAGTCTACCAGCCCTCATACCTGATTTGAGTCCATAGAACCCATATCAGCAATCATCGCTCTCTGCCAAGAATCTGTATCTTTATCCTGGAGAGCCTCATTGTAGCTAACTGGGACTGGTTCATGAGCGCCAAGGATAAAGTCCAAAGACTCACCCAAACCCATGTACCTCTCGGGCTGTCTGATAACCCTCCCACTACGACGAGGCACAACCTGTGTAAGAGCATCATTTGTGATAGTGTGTGCAGTTTCTTGTGGTGTGTGTTCCTGTACTTGTGCATTTGGAATAATGGATTGTTTTATAAGCTCTTCCAATACTACATTGCTTCTTGACTTGTGATCTAAAACATAGTCCACCTCAAGAAATCTGGCATTGGTGCTTATTATGAAAGATTATCTGCCCGAGCCTAGCCAGAAACTCACTTTCGTGCTACATATTCTAGAATCAAAATCTCTGGCCAGGCCTAGACGCTAGCACAATCGCTATTCCAACCCTTGCTTGAAATAACATTGCGCAGGATCTTAGTTTGTACTTATTCGATTTATCACGCAACAAATAAATTTTTAATTAAAAATGAAAGAATAAGAATTACCTATTGAAGCGTTTACTCAAGTGATTCTCTTGTATGCCTCAAGACTTTGATCGCATGTTATGTGGGTAATGATCTAGTGAGCAATTGATCATCTAATCACCACAACTAGGTTGCCTGAAAAATTCTGCAACCTCATGCCCTTAGCAAGTGAATCACATGCGCCGCATAGGACCCGAGAGAGCTTCACCCGCCGCAACACACTACCTTTGAGCCGCCTGAGAAGGACCAAAAATCAGGCCACCTCTATGGCTTGTATGCAGCCGCCAATTAGGCTATAAAATCTGACTTTAGGGAGACGAAAATATTTCTCTCTCTTGGGATTTTATCTCTCCAGTTTTCTTGTCTTGAAAACTTATGAATTGTATCTTTTGTAATAGCTAATCCCTTGTCTATATATAGAGTTACAAGAGAGACCCCAAGTTGGTTTAGGATTGGCCTTCCTACTGGGTTTCTATTTTCTTCAATCCTTTTCCTGGACTGATACGCATCCAACTGATACAGGGATTCACTTATCCCAATCCAGTTCCTGGTATGATTCACAACCAACTGACACAATGATTAATTAATTACTTAATTAATTAAATCAACCTTTGTCAATAACCATACATAATTAATCGTACCACTAACGGAACCACTTAATTAATTTATTCTTAATCTCTCCACATCAAAGATATAGTGCTCGTTAACTTATTAATTGACTGATAAATTTATTAATTAACTTCTTTAATTCTGAGACTAGCACCACTCGACCTTTTTACTATACTGGACATAAGTCAACTAGCTGGGTTTAGTATAATAAACATAACGAGCTCATCTTGGAAGCACCATCACCCGGACGCACCAGTACATGTTTCCATTCTACAAACATCAGCACACCAAGTAACTAAACACGCGCTCCCAGCCTACCGAGACTATTGGCCACAATTGACCTCACGCATTGGTAGATAAAAGTACACTATGTCTAATCCTCATGCCCGCTTGAGTCTAGGGATTAAGAGATAGAATACTAAGAACGATTTGTCTATTAAATTAGTACAAGAAAAATCATTCCAAATGCTCAAGTTCAATACTCACCGGGCATATCAATATGATTCAACCAGTTTAGACAAACTAATTATCTGAATCACATAATAACCTAAACCGCAATTTTTCCAAAGTTGTCTCGGTTACGAACCTCATTTATATATTATGTCTTTTAACCAATGATGAGATCTACTGTGTCACACAAGACACCTCATCATATAACTACATAATATAAATAAACAAATAATGCACAACTAAATATAATTTAACTTGGAAAATGTACAATACAAGCATAGCTTATGTATTCAACTCCAAAAATCTCACACTAATACTTAAGCTGTGTTTTAAGTATAAATCTACATTCAACTCCTATACACTCTGCTACTATATATCTAGAAACACTATCATGGCTGTCCTAAGTATCTGATTCCCATGTCCTCCACATGAGCCTCAAAGACTTTTGAAGTCAATGTCTTCGTGAACGGATCTGCAAGGTTATCCTCTGATTCTATCTTAGCCACAACCACGTATTCCCTCTTTGTGATATCTCGTATTAGGTGGTACTTGTGCTGTATATGTTTACTCGCCTTGTGGGCTCGTGGTTCCTTCGAGTTTGCTACTGCACCATTGTTATCACAATACACTGTGATAGACTTCTGCAAACCAGGAATCACATTTAAGTCTATTAGGAAGTTCTTGAGCTATATGCTTCTTTCGTTGCCTCAAATACGACAACGTATTCAGCCTCTATAGTGAAGTCTGCCACGCATTTTTGCTTGACACTCCACCAAACTATGACTCCACCTTCCAGAGTAAACACATACACTGAGGTAGACTTACTCTTATCCCTATCACCTTGGAAATCTGAATCTGTGTATCCTCGGGGTACTAGTTCAGGCACCTGATAGACCAACACTTGGTCTTTTATTCTGTGCAAATACTTGAGAATGCATTTTACTGCCTCCTAATGAGCTTTCCCGGGGTTACTCTGATATCTGCTTACAATGCCAACAGCATGACAGATATCAGGCCTCGTACACAACATGGCATACATGAGAGTTCCTACTGCCGAAGCATAAGGAACTGTCTTCATGGCCTCTATCTTCTCAACAGTCTTGGGAGACTATTCCTCAGATAGATGCACTCCGTGTCTGAAAGGTAGAAAACTTTTCTTGGAGTTCTGTATGTTAAAACGGGCCAGAATCGTATCTATGTATGAAGCTTGAGAGAGCGTTAATGAAAGTTTCCTACGATCTCGAATTATCTTGATCCCAAGGATATGTCCCACTTCCCTTAAGTCCTTCATATCAAACTGCTTGGACAACCATGCCTTTAAGTCTGATAACACTTTCTTGTTATTTCCAATCAATAGAATGTCATCTACGTAAAGCACAAGAAACACCACTGAGTTTTCATCACATCTGTGGTACACACATTGCTCATCCGAACAATGAGTAAATCCATAGGACTAGATTACCTCATCAAACCAGATGTTCCAAGATCTGGATGCTTGCTTAAGTCCGTAAATGGACTTCTTAAGCCTGCAAACCTTATGCTCTTGACCTTTTTCAACTAATCCCTCTGGTTGCTGCATGAAGATGGTTTCCTCAAGACTTCCGTTTAGAAAAGCTGTCTTAACATCCATGTGCCATATCTCATAATCTAAATGAGCAGCTATGGCCAAGAGAATCCGAATTGACTTAAGCATGGCTACCGAGGAAAAGGTTTTCTCATAATCGATTCCCTTCTTTCTGAGTATACCCCTTCGCTACCAGCCTAGCTGTCAAGGTTTCCACCTTTTCGCCAGACTTGATTGTGGTCCATTGACCTCATCTCGGATATCATTGCCTTATGCCAAGATTTTGCATCTTTATCTCGGAGAGCCTCATTGTAATTTACTTGGTCAGGCTCAGGCGCGCCTGAGACTATGTCTGAGGCCTCTCCTATGACAATGAACCTGTTGGGCTATCTAACAACCCTCTCACTATGATGAGGCACCACCTGTGTAGGCGCATCATCTGTGATCTCTTGTGCAGTGTGTGGTGTATCTACTTGTGCTAGTGCATCAGGATTATTAGTTCTATCTTACTCTTGGGCTTGTGATCTAGGATATAGTCTTCCTCCAAAAATCTAGAGTTGGTACTAACAACCACCTTCTGATCTTTAGGACTATAAAACAGACCACCTTTTGTTCCTCTACGATATCCTACAAACAGCATTAATTCTATTCTTGCATCTAACGTAGCCGCATCTACCTTAAGCACATGTGCTGGGCAACCCCATACTCTGAGATGTCTTAGACTAGGCTTTCGCCCATTCCACAACTCTACTGGGGTTGAAGGCATGATTTTAGATGGTAAAAGTTTAAGAATATACATCGCTGTTTCTAAGGCATATCCCCAGAACGAACTCAGCAAATCACTATAGCTCATGATCGACCTAACCATTTCCATGAGAGTTCGATTCATTCTTTCTGCTATACAGTTCTGCTGTGGTGTGCCAGGTGCAGACAACTGAGACTGAATTCCGACCTCACTGAGGTATTCTTAAAATTCATGGGACAGGTACTTCCAACCACGATCTGATCACAGTATCTTGATACTCTTACCATGATGCTTCTCCACATCTGCCCGAAACTATTTGAACTTGCCAAACACTCAGACTATTGACATATTAGGTAAATGTACCTGTACCTTGAGTAATCATCCATGAATGTCACAAAATACTCGAACCCACCTCGTGCTTGAACCGACATTGGTCTACACAAGTCATAATGAATCAACTCTAGTACTTCTTTGGCTCTATAACCTTTTGCTTTAAAAGGTCTCTTGGTCATCTTACCTTCCAAGCAAAATTAGTAGGTTGAATAACTGTCAATTTCTAATGACCTAAAGGTCCATCATTGACCAACCTCTGAATCCTACTAAGGTTTATATAACCTGGCCCGAGATGCCAGAGATAGTTTTGATTTATTTCAGAAGGTTTTTTCCTCTTATTAATGTTAGATAAAGAGCTATCTGTTTCTATGTTTTGAACAACAGGGGAGTTAGAATTAACCATAAACAAATTATCAGCCAATGAACCAGAACAAATAAGTTTTCTATTTCTTCTAATAAATACATAATCATCAGAAATAATAAACTTATAACCATTCTTCAAGAGTTTAGAAACCGAAATAAGGTTCTTTCTAAAACTCGGTACATAAAGACAATTAAATAATTCTAATCTAGAACTCTCGAAATTTAGAGTAACAACTCCCACTGCTTCTACTGAAACTCTTGTAGTGTCGCCCATGTAGATGTCTAGCTCACATTCTCTAAGCTTCCGGGTCACTTGGAACCATTACAAAGAATTACAAACATGGTCAGTGACACCTGAATCCACACACCAAGTATCTGTGGGAATCACCGCTAAACATGTTGTTAGTTTTGAATACAGAAAAGCTACAGATTGTATCAAAAACTAATATTCACATATGACATATCATTTTGTTTCAGTATTAAATTGTTCTATTATATCATAGAACTAGATAACGGAGTGTGGAAAGACATAGTATATACCGTTATTGGTTAAAGTATTGATATATAAAAAGTATGCCCGTAACTGAGATAGTCTGAACATACTATCAGTATAGGTTATCGTGTGGTTTGGAAATTAGTTTATCTGGACTAATTAAATCACAAGGATATGCCCGAGGCATATTGAGCATGACCAGTTTGGATAGACTTGACTTGTACTGGTCAGCGTAGTCAATTCGGTCCTAGTATTCAGTCTCTCAATCCCAAGATTTGGACGGGCGTGAGAGTTGGATATCATATGCTTCGATTTGCCAAAGAGTGCAGTCAATTGAGGTTTATACCTCGGTAGGTTGGGTATGTGATGTTTAGCTTCTTACGTGCTGTTGCCAGTCGGAGGAATCCACGTACCGGCTCGCCGGGTTGATGGTGCTCCCGATATGAGCTTGTAAGGTTTATTATACCAAACCCAGCCGGTGGACTTTTTGTCCCGTATAATAAGAAGGTCGAGTGGTACTAATCTCAGATACCAAAAAGTCGGTAAATTAGTTTGTCAGTAAATTGATATGTCGACGAGCACTAGATCTTTAATGTGGGGACATAGAGGAAAATATAGTGGTGCGATGTAAAGTAATTTTTTAAGCGGTAGTTCCATAGTTAGTCCAATAGTAGTACGACTAATTATGTATTTGACTAATCGACAAAGTGAATTAATTATTCCTAAAGGTTTAATTAATATTTAATTGACAAAGTAGATTAAGAAATTAATTCTATATGAATTAATTAATCCAAAGGGTTCGATTAAATTAAATTAACGAAGCGGGTTAAGAAATTAATTCAAATGGGTCGATTGGAGTTGATTAGTCTAGGAAAGACTAAGCGGTCAACGAAAGTCAAATTAAAATTCCCAACTCAAAAGGCCACTAGGTCTCCTTAAGAGCTCCCTATAAATAGAAATCTTAAGGCCAAAGAAACTTAAGAAAATCTTGCAAGACAACTTTGTCATCGTTGAGTGAAAAAGTTCTAGAGAGAGACTCTCCTTCCTTCTTGAGTTTCATTCAAAAATGAACTTAGAATCTCACTTCTTGATTTAGATTAAGCTTGAGAGAACAAACTCTTAGATAGCCATCGATTTTTGAGTTTTCCCACTGCTGGATTTCATTTATTTTCGCTGGATTCTTCACATTTTTGGCAAAAATTCGGCCCATTTTTTTTGTGGTGTTTGGCTGAATTTTAGTTCTTCACTTGGGCAGTTCGGCAGCCACTTCTAATCACTCCGGGGTGCTTGATCCAATTGGGTTTGTGTTGATCTCACCCTTGGGTTGGTGATCCACAATCCTGGTTGTCCAGATTGTGACCGGAGTTGAAGTGGGTTCAATTTTATTGGCGAGAAATGTAGTGGGCAACAGTTTTTTGGGTTAGAGGTTTGATCTTTTGGGCAGATTTAATCTTTTTGAGGGATTTTCTGTGTGGGTTTTCGTGGGCTTTGGTAGCACATCCCATTAGATTATTGCCCACGCAATATTCGGGATTTCTTGAAGTTATCTTTCGGATTTCGGTGGTAATCGCAATCAAAGATTTGGTTTTTCTTATTGCGTTGGACTTCGCTACAAAGGTATAACCTTTAAACTTTCCGCTTTTAATTAAAGGTCGAATCTTTGTGCTTTGTTTGTTGATTTAATAAATTAAATAATTATAAGCCTCGATCCATTCATGGGAAAATGAATTTGAACCTGAGCTTTGTCGAAAGCTTCTGATTCTGGAATGCATTGCACGAAAGTGAGGTTTTCGATTTAGCCTGGGTTTGTTCTATTTTCCTTCAAAATGGTATCTGAGCGAGTATTTTGACTTTATATTTGTTTAATTTATTACACGGCTTTATTTTGGCATTATTATTTTTGTCGAAATATTTAAACAAGTGGTTATTGGTTTCCCGGCTCTTATGGTAGAATTTTATTTTTCATTCATGAACCCCGGGACATGTCTGGGCTCGCATTGTTTTTGAATGGAAATGTCTATAATAGTAATAACCACGAGCTGGAAGCCGTGTAGGATTAGAAAAATCTTGTAGTAGGATTTGATCTAATCATGTCATCTTTAAATTCCTAGAAAAGTGCCTTTGTATATAGGAATTTATGTATTATGAAGAAGACGTTATTTTGGATAACATATACTCACGGGTTTTGGTTTCTCGTAATTTTGGGTGATTCCTAATTACGTAGAAAACCAAGAAAACCCAGGCGAATTAAGAGGAATCCAAATAACGAGTGGGAGCGACATGACAGGACGTGTCACCGAGGCATCAAGGAATCAACGATAGAGAAGGCCATGATAGTCAGGAAATTTTAATTTCTTTAATTTCCCGTATTTATGTCGTTTCGTTGATTGTGTGTTTTTTGCTTTATTTTGCATGAACGAAAACCAAACCAAAATGTTTTAAAAAGTAAAGTGCAATTAATTAAGGTAGATTATTCGCATATTAAAACTCCAACGGTTTTATGGGTGCAAATATCCTTTGTTAAGATATTGCATGTTAAAACGAAAAAATCCTCAAAGTTAAAAATCTTAGTGGGAGCGGGTTGGTAAATATCCCCACGGCCTCCATTACGGATTCATATGTGATGTGGGTTAGACCGAAGCGCCGACCAAGGGCCTTCTTCCCTACAGATAAGTCTTCAACCCCGAGATATCACTAGATTGAATTTCTAAAGGGATGACTATAGCAAGTTTAATTGGAGAAAGTTGCGACACCCTCGCTAACCGAGGTGCATTTGTATCCTAAGTAACAAGCTTAGAAGTCACGTAATGGCAAACACTTAGTGTACCGCTTGTAGTTTTCCTCCTAAGAGGTTACGCTGCTTATTGAGTACGGCTAAAATTATCGACTATTCATTTCATTGATCATAAGATCGTTGGTCAGATAATGGAATTAATGAACTTCGGTTCTTTTCAAATGAATGTGGGTTGGCGTAGACGTTCACCCAACGTGACCTGCGTTAATCCCGGTGTGAGAGATGTCGGTAGGAGAATGTATTGTTTTGAGGATATCAATATTTTTGAAAAAGTATACTGAAACTTGACTATTTATTTTTTTAGTTGTTGATATATCGTTCAACCCGCTAGCTGTCATTTTGAATCAGAAGAAACTTACGGGTCCAAATTACATTGACTGGAAATGTAACCTCGATATTGTCCATACCGCTGAGGGTTACAAGTACGTGTTCACTGAGGAGTGCCCCTAAGCCCAGTGATGATGCCACCCCTGAGCAGCGAGAGCCATATACGAGGTGGTAGAAGACTGATGAGATGACCTGGTGCTATATATTGGCTTCTATGTCGAGTGTACGGCAGCACCAGTATCAGTTGTTTACCTCAGCCTACGATATGATGCTCAACCTCAGGGAGATATTTGGATATCAGGACATGGCAGCCAAGCAGTCAGCTATGAGGAAATTCATGAATGCTAGGATGGCTGAGGGCACTTTAGTGAGGGATCACGTGTTGTACATGATGAGCTGCATCAATGAGATCGACGTATTGGGAGGTGACATTGATGGGGAGACCTAAGTCGATATCATTCTCTGGAGCTTGCCCCCCAGTTTTGAGCAGTTTCAGTTGAACTATAATATTGGCCAGCTGTCATATTCACTTACCGCACTCATGACTGGATTAGTGTCTACTGAGGGATTATGCGTAGAGAAGAAGCCGTGCCTACTGTTGGTCCCTCAGGTTCTCTGTTGGGTCTAAAGCCATGAAGTAAAAGAGGAAGAGAGGCCAGAAAGCAGGAGCTGATCATGGACACAAGGTGGGCATTGCCAAGAAGCATAAGTCGAAAGGCAAGTGCTTCAAATGTGGCAAAGTAAGGCATTGGAAGAAGGATTGCCCAAAGCCTCGAGGTATGTGTAAATTTTCCTTAGTTACTGAGACGTGTTTACTGGCGATTCCCACAGATACTTGGTGTGTGGATTCAGGAGCCACTGATCATGTTTGTAACTCTTTGCAGGGGTTCCAAGTGACCCGGCTGCTTAGAGAGGGAGAGTTGCAGGTCTACCATGGGGATACTACCAGAGTTTCTATTGTTCCAGTGGGAGTTCTTTGTCTTTATTTTTCAGACTCAGTTTTACATTTGAGAGATTGCTTATATGTACACAGTTTTCGTAAGAATTTGCTTTCAGATTCTAAACTTATTTTGGATGGTTATAAGTGTGCTTTTTGTGATGGATTTGTTTTTATTAGAAAAAGGACAGAAGCTTATATGTTTTGGTATAATTGTTGACAATCTGTTTTTAATCAAGACATACTCCCCAGTAATGCAAAACATAGAAACTAATAACTCATCACCGAATCATAGTAAGAGAAAGGAGTCTTCCCCTTTCAATCAAACTTATCTTTGGCACCTGAGACTCGGTCACATCAACCTTAGTAGGATTCAAAGGTTAGTCAATAATGGGTCTTTGGACTCATTGGATATTGATAGCTATCCGACCTGTGAGTCCTGCTTGGAGGGTAAGATGACCAAAAGGTCTTTCAAGGCAATGGGGTATAGGGCCAAAGAGGTTTTAGAGTTGATTCATTTTGACGTGTGTGGGCCTATGTCAGTTTAGGCTAGAGGTGGTTATGAGTATTTCGTAACTTTCATGGATGATTACACTAGATATGGATACATATACCCGATGCGCCACAAGTCTGAATGCTTTGGCAAGTTCAAAGAGTTTAAGGCTGAGGTGGAGA
Source organism: Knoxia roxburghii (assembly GCA_030378225.1). Classification (NCBI taxonomy): domain Eukaryota; kingdom Viridiplantae; phylum Streptophyta; class Magnoliopsida; order Gentianales; family Rubiaceae; genus Knoxia; species Knoxia roxburghii. Next base: position 31,505,400 of record CM059420.1, on the reverse strand, counting down.
ACCATCTGGGTAAAAGTATCAAGGCCTTGCAATCTGATCACAATGATGAATACCTCTCTAGTGAATTTAGGTCCTATTTGTTGGAGGAGGGTATTTAGACCCAGTTGTTTGCACCTGGCACACCCCAGCAGAATGGTGTAGCAGAGAGGAGGAACAAGACTCTTATGGATATGGTTAGATTGATGATGAGTTATAGTGAGTTGCCTACCTCATTTTGGGGTTATACCTTAGAGACAGCGTGTTATCTCCTTAATCTCATGCCATCTAAATCTGTGCCTACGATACTCGAAGAGTTGTGGACTGGGCAAAAACCTAGTCTGAGACATCTCAGAATTTGGGGTTGTCCAACACATGTGCTTGAGGCAGATGCAGATAAGTTAGATTCAAGATCAAAGGTTATGCTGTTTGTAAGCTACCCCAAAGGAACGAGAGGTGGTCTATTTTATAGTCCTCAGGATCAAAAGGTGGTGGTAAACACCAATGCCAAATTTCTTGGGGAGAACTATATTTTAGATCACAAGTCAAGCAGTAAGGTAGTATTGGAAGAGCTTAGAAGTCAGTCCATTATTCCAGATGCACAAGTGCAGGAAGACACACCACAAGAGACTGCACACACAATCACAGATGATGCTCTTACACAGGCTGCGCCTCATTGTAGTGGGAGGTTGCTAGACAGCCCGAGAGGTGCATGGGTTTGGGTGAGTCTTAAGACTTTATCCCTGGCGCTCATGAACCAGACCCAGTTAGCTATAATGAGGCTCTCTAGGATAAAGATGCATATTATTGACAGAGAGCGATGATTGTGGAGATGGGTTCTATGGACTCAAATCAGGTCTAGGAGCTGCTAGACCTTCCTGATGGGTTTTGACCTATTGGGTACAAATGGGTCTATAAGCAAAAGAGAGGATTTGATGGGAGGGTTGAGACTTCAAGGCTAGGCTTGTGGTGAAGGGGTATACTCAGAAAGAGGGTATCGATTATGAGGAGACTTTTTTCCCGGTAGCTATGCTTAAGTCAATCCGGATTCTCTTGGCCATAGCTGCTTATATGGACTATGAGATTTGGCAGATGGACGTCAAGACTGCTTTCCTTAATGGACGTCAAGATAGCTTTCCTTAATGGAAGTCTTGAGGAGACCATCTTTATGCAGTAACCAGAGGGTTTCATTGTTCAGGGCCAAGAGCACAAGGTATGCAGGCTTAGGAGGTCCATTTATGGACTTAAGCAAGCATCCATATCTTGGAACATCCATTTTGATGAGGTTATCTAGTCCTATGGATTCACTCAGTGTCCGGATGAGTAGTGTGTATATCGCAGGCGTAATGGTGATACGGTGGTGTTCCTTCTCCATTACATAGATGACATTCTTCCGATTAGCAACAGTAAGAAGGTGTTGTCATAAGTAAAGGCATGGTTGTCCAGGCAATTTGATATGAAGGATTTGGGAGAGGCTGGACATATCATTGTGATCAAGATAATTTGAGATCTTAGGAGATGTTCTCTGACTTTCTCTCTGGCATCCTACATAGACACGATTCTGGCCCGTTTTAACATGCAGAACTCCAAGAAGGGTTCACTACCCTTCAGACATGGGGTGCATTTATCGAAGAAGCAGTGTCCCAAGACTGCTGAGGAGATAGATGCCATGCAGGCGGTACCCTATGCTTCTGCAGTGGGTAGCCTCATGTATGCTATGTTATGTACGAGGCCTGATATTTGCTTTGCAGTTGGCATGGTTAGCAGATATCAGAGTAACCCTGGGAAGGCTCACTGGGAGGCAGTAAAATGCATTCTCAAGTACTTGTGCAGGACGAGAGATTATGTCCTAGTTTATAGAGCGCAAGAGCTTGTACCATACACAAATTCAGACTTTCAAGGTGATATGGACAAGAGTAAGTCTACCTCTTGGTTTGTGTTTACTCTAGGAGGTGGAGCCATAGTATGGCGGAGTGTCAAGCAGAAATACGTGGTAGACTCCACAATAGAGGCTGAGTACGTTGCCGCATCAGAGGCAGCAAAAGAAGCAATTGTCTCTGGAGTTTCTTGATGGACTCAGATGTGTTTCCTGAGTTACCTAGATCTATCACAGTTTACTGTGATAACAATGGTGCAGTTGCTAACTCGAGGGAACCACGAGCCCACAAAGTGAGTAAACACATAGAGCGCAAGTACCACCTGATACGAGAGATCGTAAATAGGGGAGACATGATCGTGGCCAAGATAGCATCAGATGACAACCTTGTAGATCCTTTCACAGAGCCATTGACCCCAAAGGTCTTTGTGAGACATATGAAAGGCATGGGAGTTAGATTATTGAGGGAGCCATGTGAGTGAGCTTAAAGGTGTTCTGTAGATTTTATTATGACAGTAGTGTAATAGCGGGTTGGATAATTTTTGTACTTCTTAGCATAGCTTTGAGTATTAGTGGGAGATTGTTAGTTTCGAATACAGAAAAGCTATGGCTTGTATCAAAAACTATTCTCCACAGATGATATATCATTTTGTTTCAGTATTAAATTGTTCCATTATATCATAGAACTAGATAACGGGGTGTGGAAAGACACATTAGATACCATTATTGGTTAAAATATTGATATATAAAGTGTATGCTCATAACTGAGATAGTCTAAACATACTATCGGTATAGGTTATCGTGTGGTTTGGAAATTAGTTTATCAGGACTAATTAAATCACACGGATATACCCGGGGTATATTGAGCACGACCAGTTTGGATAGAATTGACTTGTACTGATCAGCGTAGTCAATTCGGTCTTAGTATTCAGTCTCTCAATACCGAGATTGGGATGGGCGTGAGAGTTGGATATCGTATGTTTTGATTTGCCAAAAAAGTGCGGTCAATTAAGGTCTATACCTCAGTAGGTTGGGTTTGCGATGTTTAGCTTCTTACGTGCTATTGCTAGTCGGAGAAATCCACGTACCGGTTCACCGGGTTGATGGTGCTCCCGAGATGAGCTCGTAAGGTTTATTATACTAAACCTGGCAGGTGGACTTTATGTTCTATATAATAAGAAGGTCGAGTGGTACTGATCTAGGATATCAAGAAGTCGGTAAATTAGTTTGTAAGTAAATTGATAAGCCGACGAGCACTAGATCTTTAATGTGGGGACATAGAAGAAAATATAGTGGCACGATGTAAAGTCATTTTTTGAGTGGTAGTTCTATATTTAGTCCGATAGTGGTATGACTAATTATGTATTTGACTAATTGACAAAGTGAATTAATTAATCCTGAAGGTTTAATTAATATTTAATTGAAAAAGTGGATTAAGAAATTAATTCTATATGAATTAAATAATCCTAAGGGTTTGATTAAATTAAATTAACGAAGTGGGTTAAGAAATTAATTCAAATGGGTCGATTGGAGTTGATTAGTCTAGGAAAGACTAAGCGGTCAACAAAAGTCAAATTAAAAGGCCCAACTCAAAAGCCCACTAGGTCTCCTTAAGAGCTCCCTATAAATAGAAAGCTTAAGGCCAAAGAAACTTAAGAAAATCTTGCAAGACAACTTTGTCTTCCTTGAGTGAGAAAGTTATAGAGAGAGACTCTCCATCCTTCTTGAGTTTCTTTCAAAAACGAACTTGGAATCTCACTTCTCGATTTAGATTAAGCTTGAAAGATCAAACTTTTAGATAGCCCATCGATTTTTGCGTTTGCCCACTGCTGGATTTCATTTCTTTTCACCGGATTCTTCACATTTTTTGCAAAAATTCGGCCCAGTTTTTTTTTTTTTTGGTGTTTGGCCGAATTTTAGTTCTTCACTTGGGCAGTTCCGTAGCTGCTTCTAATCACTCCGGGGTGCTTGATCCAGCTGGGCTTGTGTTGATGTCTCCCTTGGGTTGGTGATCCACAATCCTGGTTATCCAGATCGTGATCGGAGTTGAAGTGGGTTTGATTTTATTGGCGAGAAATGTAGTGGACAACAGTTTTTTGGGTTAAAGGTTTGATCTTTTGGGCAGATTTAATCTTTTCGAGGGATTTTCTTTGTGGGTTTTCATGGGCTTTGGTACCAAATCCCGTTAGATTATTGCCCATGCAATATTTGGGATTTCTTGGAGTTATCTTTCGGATTTCGGTGGTAATTGCAATCAAAGATTTGGTTTTTCTTATTGCGTTGGACTTTGCTACAAAGGTATAACTTTTAGACTTTCTACTTTTAATTAAAGGTGAAATCTTTGTGCGTTTTTTTGTTGATTTAATAAATTAAATAAGTATAAGCCTAGATCCGTTCATGGGAAAATGAATTTGAGCCCGAGCTTTGTCAAAATCTTTCGATTCTGGAATGCATTGCACGAAAGTGAGGTTTTCGATTTAACCCGGGTTTGTTATGTTTTTCTTCACATGTTTCAGTAATTAAGGCAGAAACTATTGTACCTATAAGCTTTGGACAATCCGATTTCCAATGTTCTGTCTTATTGCACTTGAAGCACTTGTCTTTCAAATTTTTCTTTGCAATATCTGGCTTAGGCGCAATCCGCACCTTTTGAGCTATTTCCTCGAGCTTTCTATTCTTCTTTCTAGCCTCAGGCTTAGAAGAAGATTCTAAAGCTTTGACTGCGACTAAAACTCGTTTCTTCTCTTGAAAAAGACTTTTAGTTGCCACCAACTCTGCTAAGAGCTCAGATGAAGTACACAACAATTGATTCATGTTGTAGTTCAGCCAAAACTGCTCATAGTCTTAAGGCAAGTTCTGGAGGACAATATCGACTTTGGTTTCACCATTGATTTCGCCTCCCACTACCTTAACCTCGTTGATGTTACTAATCATGTCAATGACATGATCTCTCACAGGAGTGCTCTCACCCGCCAGGACAATGTCCAAATTATGACCCCAATCGACATAGTTTGGACCAGTTAATTTGTTGTTTTTCAATATAGTAGCTAAGAAGTTGAATGCCATATCGAATAAACTGTAAATTAAAAAGACAATGTTTTACTTATCTAACCTAGAATTTCGAACTTGACAAAATTCTAATAATTATTGACTTCCCTCAAAACAGTAATTTAAATCCACCAATATCTTATTCACCGGGATTCTCCCAAGCCACAGTAGTGTGGACGTTTACCCTAACCCACATTCATTTGAGAAGAACCAAGTTCATTAACTACACTATCAGACCAAACAATCTATTGATCAATGTAACTAATAGTCGGTGCTTTCAGCCGTACAAATAAGCAGCGTAACCTCAATGGGAGGAATAATGCGATCGTACACTAAGTGTGTCACCTCAAGATAGTGCGCCTCAGATGGAGAGGGTTTCACATTTCTCCTAGTTAAACTTACTCTAGCCATCTTACTCAGAAATTCATAATTTAGCGATCTTGTGGTTGGACTCATCTGAATAGATAAAGGCCTAATGCCAACGCGCAGGTCCACCCACATCGCACATGAACTCGTAATGGTGGCCGTGGGGATATTAAACCAACCCGCTCCCACTTAGATTTCTAAATTCAGGGTTTTTCCAGTTTTAACATGCAATTAACTAACCCTAAGTTATATGCAACTATAAAACCATCATGCTTTGAAATCATGCATCTAAAATACAGCACAAAAAATTAAATCATAAAAATTAAAACAATAAATACGAGAAATAAATGCAAAAATTAAATTTCTTGACTATTACGGTTATAATCGCTTCCATCTTCTACCTTGATCTCGTGTCCCACCACGCAACTCGATGGATAGAGTCTTGATCTTCAAAAACAAAAACTGGAGGAAAAACGGGCCAAAAACACACCGCAAACGGGCCGCCCGCGTAGCCTACTGGGGATTTCTCCTGCCAGTCGCTGTCATGAGCTTGCGCAGCACTCGGCTGCGGCTCCCGCTGACGAGTCATCGTCAGCGCTGCCCTCACCTCTGATTCCTCCTTTTGCTTCTTCTATGTTATTTGGTCTTCTTGCAATTCGTTCTGGGTTTTCCTGGGTTTCTACGAATTAATGATAACCCAAAACCCACGAATTGAAGTTGCCAACCATAAGGCCTTCGATTACAAAAAATTAATTCTCCTACTACAAGGCTTTCTAGGAAAATTAAATAATCGAAATTACACAGAAAAAGTCCTACTACTGATTTTATCTAATCCTACACGGCTTCCAACACGTGGTTATACTATTACAAATATTCATAATAAAATCAAATCCGGACATGTCCCAAAATTTAATTAAAACTCATACAAACGTAACCATAATAGTTGGGATTTCTTAACCACCTGCAAATAAAACCATGAAATAAATCGAACAAGCACAAAACCCAAAACCAGGCACTCATACCAATTGAAAGATCATCTGCCCGGGCCTAGCCAGAAACTCACTAGCTAGGCCTAGGCGCAGCCCAATAGCTATTCCAACAATTGTTTCAAATAACATTACGCAGGATCTTGGTTTGTACTTATTTGATTTGTCACATAACAAATAAATTCTTAATTAAAAGCGGAAGAATAAGAATTACCAATTGAAGTGTTAACTCAGGTGATTCTCTTGTATGCCTCAAGACTTTGATCACACATTGTGTGGGCAACGATCTAGCGAGCAATTGATCAGCTAATCACCACAACTGGGTTGCCTGAAAAATTCTGCAACCTCCTGCCCTTAGCGCGTTAATCACACGTGCCGCCTAGGATCCGAGAGAGTGCTTCACGTGCCACCACACACTACCTTTGAGCCGCATGAGAAGGACCAAAAATCCACCAACCTCTATGGCTTGTATGCAGCCGATAATTCGCCTATAAAATCTGACTTTATGGAGAAGAAAATATTTCTCTCTCTTTGGATTTTTTCTCTCTAGTTTTCTTGTCTTGAAAACTTTTGAATTGTATCTTTTGTAATAGCTAATCCCTTGTCTATATATAGAGTTACAAGAGAGACCCCAAGTTGGTTTAGGATTGGCCTTCCTACTGGCTTTCTGTTTCCTTCAATCCTATTCTTGGACTGATACACATCCAACTGATACAGGGATTCACTTATCCTAATCCAGTTCCTGGTATGACTGACAACCAACTGATACAGGTATCCACTTATCCCCAATCTAGTTCTTGTTATGATTCACAACCAACTTACACAAGGATTAATTAATTACTTAATTAATTAAATCTACCTTTGTCAATAACCCAATACACAATTAATAGCACCACTAATGGATTAATTATGCCACTACCATCTCACACCAGATGTCTCTCGGAACAACTTGATTAATTTATTCTTAATCTCCCCACATCAAAGATATAGTGCTCGTTAACTTATTAATTTACTGATAAATTAATTAATTAACTTCTTTAATTCCGAGACTAGTACCCCTCGACCTTTTTACTATACCAGACATAAATCCACCAGCTGGGTTTAGTATAATAAACATTACGAGCTCATCTCGGGAGCACCATCACACCTAACGCATCGGTACATGATTTTCTTTCGACAAGCAGCAACACACCAAGTAACTAAACATGCGCACCCAACCTACCGAGACTATTGGCCACAATTGACCTCACCCATTGGCAGATTAAAGTACACTATGTCTAATCCTCATGTCCGCTTAAGTCTAGGGATTAAGAGATAGAATACTAAGAACGATTTGTCTATTAAATCAGTTCAAGACAAATCATTCCAAATGGTCAAGTTCAATACTCCCGGGTATATCTATAAGATTCTATCAGTTTAGACAAACCAATTATCCAAATCACATAATAACCTAAACCGACAGTTTGTCCAAAGCTGTCTCGGTTTCGAACCTCATTTATATATCATGTCTTTTAACCAATGATAAGAGCTACTGTGTCACACAAGATACCTCACCATCTAACTACATAATATAAATGGACAAATAATGCACAACTAAATATAACAAAAACATTAAATGTACAATACAAACATAGCTTATGTATTCAACTCCAACATATCACCATCTTCTGATCCCAAGGACTATAAAATAGACCACCTCTCGTTCATTTGGGATAGCCTATAAACAATATAGCCTTGGTTCTCGCATGTAACTTGCCTGCATCTGCTTCGAGAACATGTGCTAGACAACCCCATATCCTGAGATGTCTCAGACTAGGCTTTCACCCAGTCCACAACTCTACTGAGGTCGTACGCACAGACTTAGATGGCACAAGGTTAAGAATAAAACATGCTGTCTCTAGGTATAACCCCAAAACGAGATCGACAACTCACTTTAACTCATCATCGATCTAACCATATCCAAAAAAGTCCTATTCCTCCTTTTTGCTACACCATTCTGTTGGGGTGTGCCAGGTGCAGACAACTGGGACTGAATACCCTCATCTGACAAATAGGACCTAAATTCACTAGAGAGGTATTCGCCACCACGATCGGATTGCAAGGCCTCGATACTCTTATGCAGATGGTTCTCCACCTCGGCCTTAAACTCTTTGAACTTGCCAAAGTATTTAGACTTGTGGCGCATTAGGTATATGTATCCATATCTAGAGTAATCATCCGTGAATGTCACGAAATACTTATAACCACCTCTAGTCTGAACTGACATAGGCCCACACAAGCCAGAATGAATCAAATCTAAAACCTCATTGGCCCTATACCCCTTTGCCTTGAAAGGCTTCTTGGGCATATTACCCTCCAAGCAGGACTCACAGATCGAATACCTATCAATCTCCAATGAGCCTAAAGGCCCATTATTGACTAACCTTTGAATCCTACTAAGGTTGATGTGACCTAGTCTCAAGTGCCAAAGATAAGTTTGATTCAAAGGGGAAGATTATTTTCTCTAATTATGATTCGGTGATGAGTTACTAGTTTCAGTGTTGTGCACAACAGGGGAGTTTGTCTTAATTAAAAACATAACCAATGTACAGGAATATATAAGTCTCTGGTTCTTTCTAATACAAATAGAATTATTAGAAAAAACTCACTTACAACCATCCAATAAAAGTGTCGAAACTTAAAGAAAATTCTTCCAAAAACTGTGTACATAAAGACAATCTCTCAAATGTAAAACTGAGTCTGAAAAATAATGACATAAAACTCACACTGCAACAACAAAAACTCTGGTAGTATCCCAAAGGTAGACCTGCAACTCTCCCTCTCTAAGTAGCGGGGTCATTTGGAACCCCTGCAAAGAATAACAAATGTGATCAATGGCTTCTGAATCCACACACCAAGTATCTGTTGGAATCTTTGCTAAACATGTCTCAATAACTAGGAAAAATTTACACATACCTCGAGGCTTTGGGCAATGTTTCTTCCAATGTCCTATTTTTCCATATCTGAAACACTTGCCTTTTGGCTTGTGCTTCTTGGTAATGCCCACCTTAGTTCCATGATCAGAAGCTCCTGTTTTCTGGCCTCTCTTCCTCTTGTGCTTCTTGGCTTTGGGCCCAGCAGAGGAACCTGAGGGACCAACAGTATCCAAGGCTTGCTTATTCTCTGCGAAGAGGCACTCAGCAGACACCAATGCAATCATGAGCTAGGGAAAGGAATATGAGAGCTTGCCCATATTATAATTCAACCAAAACTGCTCAAAACTGGGGGGCAAGCTCCAAAAGTTGATATAAACCTGGGTATCCCCATCAATATCACCTCCCAATACCTCGATCTCATTCATGCAGCTAATCATGTGATCCCTCATTAAGGTGCCTTCAGCCATCCTAGCATTCATGAGTTTCCTCACAGCTGACTGCTTAGTTGCCCTGAACTGATGTCCAAACATTTCCCTGAGGTTGAGCATCATATCGTAGGCTGAAGGAAACAACTGATGTTGGTGCTGCAATACACTCGACATAGAAGCCAAGATATAGCACCGGGTCATCTCATCAGCCTTCTGCCACCTTGTATATGGCTCTCGCTGCTCAGGGGTGGTATCTGTTAGTTTTGAATACAGAAAAGCTATGGCTTGTATCAAAAACTAATATCCACAGATGACATATCATTTTGTTTCAGTATAAATTTGTTTCTTTATATCATATAACTAGATAACGGGGTGTGGACAGACACAGTAGATACCGTTATTGGTTAAAGTATTGATATATAAAAGTATGCTCGCAACCGAGATAGTCTGAACATACTATCGGTATAGGTTATTGTGTGGTTTGAAAATTAGTTTATCTAAACTAGTTTAAATCACACAGATATGCCCGGGGCATATTGAGCACGACCAGTTTGTATAGAATTGACTTATACTGATCGGCGTAGTCAATTCGGTCATAGTATTCCATCTCTCAATCCCGAGATTGGGACAGGTGTGAGGGTTGGATATCGTGTGCTTTGATTTGCCAAAGAGTGAGGTCAATTGAGGACAATACCTCGGTAAGTTGGGTATGCGGTGTTTAGCTTCTTACGTGCCGTTGCTAGTTGGAGGAATCCACGTATCGGTTCGCTGGGTTGATGGTGCTCCCGAGATGAGCTCGTAAGGTTATTATACTAAACTCGGCCGGTGAACTTTATGTTCGGTATAATAAAAGGACGAGTGGTACTAATCTCGGAAACTAATAAGTCGGTGAATTAATTTGTCAGTAAATTGATAAACCGACGAGAGCTAGATCTTTAATGTGGGGAGATAGAATAAAATATAATGGCGCGATGTAAAGTCGTTTTCGAGTGGTAGTTCCATAATTGGTCCGTTAGTGGTACGACTGATTATGCATTTGACTAATCGACAAGGTAAATTAATTAATCCAAAAGGTTTAATTAATATTTAATCGAAAAAGTGAATTTAGAAATTAATTCAATTTTGAATTAATTAATTCTAAGGGTTCGATTAAATTCAATTAACAAAGTGGGTTAAATAAATTAATTTAAATGGGTCGATTGGAGTTGATTAGTCGGGAAGACTAAGCGGTCAACGAAAGTCAAATCTTAAGGCCTAACTCGAGAGCCCATTAGGTCTCCAATTGAGCTCCTATAAATAGAATAACTTGAGACCAAAGAAAGCTAAGGAAATTCTAGTAAGACAATTTGTCTTGCTTTCTTGAGTGAGAAGGTTTAAGAGAGAGAATTCTTCTTCAAGAATTTTTCCTCAAAAACAAACCAGATTTCTCACTCCTAGGATTGAACTCAGCCCAAAGATCACATCTTTGTATTGAGGTTGGATTAACACAGTCGGTCTGCTGCTCAGAATTTCGCCGGGCTGCTGGTGGGAAAAATCCGCCGGACTGCTCTAGGGTTTTCTTATTCCCGACGCTGAAATCTTGGATGTTCTGTCCGCGCATTGATTCGACCATCATCACGTCGATCTCTATTGGTGATCGGTGGTGATGGTTGTCTAGATCACGGCTGGGTGGCGCTGAGACTAGGTGATCGGGCGGCGTTATTTCCTGTCCGGCGGTAAGTAGCTTGCGGCGCAAGAAAAATTATGGGCAGCGAAATATTGTGATCAGATTTTGGATTATTGTGAGTTCAATCAGAGGAATTTCCTGGTGGGTTTTCGTGGGCTAAGCAAGTAAGCTTCGATAGATTATTGCCCACACAATATTCGAAGTGTTCTTGGAGAATCAATTGGATTTCTATTGGATTTCGCATAAAAGAATTGGTTTTTCTTTAGGCAAGGGAATTCGCTACAAAAGCTAGAATCTTTAAATTCCGCTTTTAGTAAAGATTTAATTTTTTGTGTCCCGATTAATAAATTAAATAAGTATAAGCCTAGATCCGTTCATGGGTAAACTAATTTGAGCCTGAGCTTGATCGAAAGCTTCCGATTCTGGAATGCATTGCATGAAAGTGAGGTTTTCGATTTAGCCCGGGCTTCTTCAGTTTTCCTTCAAATTGGTATCTGAGCGTTGGTTTCGGTCTTATACTTGTTTGATTTATTACACGGCTTTATTTTGGCATTATTATTTTTTTCGAAATGCTTAAACAGGTGGTTATTGATTTCCCAGCTATTATGGTAGAAATTTAATTTTCATTCATAAACCCCGGGACATGTCCGGGCTTGTTTTATTTTTGAATGGAAATTTATGTAATAGTAATAACCACGAGCTGGAAGCCGTGTAGGATTAGAAAAATCTTGTAGTAGGATTTGATCTAATCATGTCGTCTTTAAATTCCTAGAAAAACGCCTTTGTATATAGGAATTTATGTACTATGACGAAGACATTATTTTGGGTAACTTATATTCGCGGGTTTTGGTTTATCGTAATTTTGGGTGATTCCTAATTACGTAGTAAACCGAGAAAACTCGAGCGAATTGAGAGGAATCCAAATAATGAGTGGGAGCGACATGACGGGAAGTGTCACCGAGGCGTCAAAGAATCAACGATAGAGAAGGCCATAATAGTCGAGAAATTTTATTTGTTTAATTTCCCGTATTTATGTCTTTTCGTTGATTGTGTGATTTTCGTTTTATTTTGCATGAACGAAAACCAAACCAAAATGTATTTAAAAGGTAATGTGCAATTAACTATGGTAGATTATTCGCATATTAAAACTCCAACGGTTTTATGGGTGCGAATATCCATAGTTAAGATATTGCATGTTAAAACGTAAAAATCCTCAACTTAATTAAATTCGCGGGTTTTGGTTTAATCGTAATTTTGGGTGATTCCTAATTACGTAGAAAACTGAGAAAACCCGGGCGAATCGAAATTAATTAAAAATCTAAGTGGGAGCGGGTTGGTTAATAGCCCCATGGCCTCCATTACGGGTTCATTGGTGATGTGGTTAAACTTGCGTGCTGGCATAGACCTTCCTCTCTATCGGATGAGTTTTCAATCACAGATATCACCGGAATGAATTTCTAAAGGGATGACTATAGTGAGTTTAATTGGAGAAAGTTGCGACAACCTCGCCATCCGAGGCGCATTAGTATCCTAAATAACAAACTTAGAAGTCATGTAATGGCATACACTTAGTGTACTGTTTATAGCATCCCTCCCATCGAGGTTACGCTATCTACGTGTACGGCTAAAATTATCGACTATTAATTTCATTGATCATAAGATCGTTGGTCAGATAATAAAATTAATGAACTTCGGTTCTTCTCGAATGAATGTGGGTTGGCGTAGACGTTCACCCATCGTGACCTGCGTTAATCTCGGTGTGAGAGATGTCGGTAGAAGATTATATTTGTTTTCTGAGGATTTTTCAATATTTTCGAAAAAGTATACTGAAACTTGTTTGTTTATTTTCAGTTGATATGTCGTTCAACCCGCTAGCTGTCATTCTGAACCAAAACAAACTCACCGGTCCAAATTACATTGATTGGAAACGTAACCTGGACATTGTCCTTACCGCTGAGGGTTACAAGTACGTGCTTACTGAGGAGTGTCCCCCTAAGCCCAGCGATGATGCCACCCCTGAGCAGCGAGAGCCATATACGAGGTGGCAGAAGGCTGATGAGATGACCAGGTGCTACATCTTGGCTTTTATGTCGAGTGTATTGCAGCACCAGCATCAGCAGATGACCTCAGCCTACGATATGATGCTCAACCTCAGGAAGATGTTTGGACATCAGGGCAGGGCAGCCAAGCAGTCAGCTATGAGGAAACTCATGAATGCTAAGATGGCTGATGGCACTTCAGTGAGAGATCACGTACTGGACATGATTGGTTGCATCATTGAGATTGAGGTATTGGGAGGTGAGATTGATGGGGATACCCAGGTTGATATCATCCTCCAGAGCTTGCCTCCCAGTTTCGAGCAGTTTCAATTGAACTATAATATGGGGAATCTCTCATATTCACTTTCTGAGCACATGGCTGCATTGGTGTCTGCTGAGAGCCTCTTCGCAGAGAAGAAGTAAGCCTTGGCTACTGTTGGTCCCTCAGGTTCCTCTGCTGGGCCCAAAGCCAGGAAGCAAAAGAGGAAGAGAGGCCAGAAAGCAGGAGCCAGTCATGGACCCAAGGCGGGCATTGCCAAGAAACAGAAGCCGAAAGGCAAATGTTTCAGGTGTGGCAAAGCGGGATATTGGAAGAAGCACTGCCCAAAGCTTCGAGGTATGTGTAAACTTTCCCTAGTCATTGAGACATGTTTAGCGGCGATTCTCACAGATACTTGGTGTGTGGATTCAGGAGCCACTGATCATGTTTGTAATTCTTTGCAAGGGTTCCAAGTGACCCGGCTGCTTAGAGAGGGAGAGTTACAGGTCTACCTTGGGGATACTACCAGAGTTTCTGTTGCTGCAGTGGGAGTTTTATGTCTTTATTTTTCAGACTCTATTTTACATTTAAAGGATTGTCTTTATGTACCTAGTTTTCGAAAGAACTTGCTTTCGGTTTCGAGACTTGTTTTGGATGGTTATAAGTGTGTATTTTCTGATGGTTCAGTTTTTATTAGAAAATGCCAGAAACTTATATGTTCCGGTACATTGGTTGACAATTTGTTTTTAATTAAGACTTACTCCCCAGTTATGCAAAACACAGAAACTAGTAACTCATCATCGAATCATAATAAGAGAAAAGAGTCTTCCCCTTTGAATCAGACTTATCTTTGGCACCTGAGACTAGGTCATGTCAACCTTAGTAGGATTTAAAGGTTGGTCAAGAGTGGGTCTTTGGACTTACTAGATATTGACAGCTATTCGACCTGTGAGTCCTGCTTGGAGGGTAAAATGACCAAGAGGCCTTTCAAGGCCAAGGGGTATAGGGCCAAGGAGGTTTTAGAGCTGATTCATTCTGACGTGTGTGGGCCTATGTCAGTTCAAGCTAGAGGTGGTTATGAGTATTTTGTGACTTTCACGGATGATTACTCTAGATATGGATACATATACCTGATGCACCACAAGTCTGAATGCTTTGGCAAGTTCAGAGAATTCAAGGCAGAGGTGGAGAACCATCTGGGTAAGAGTATCAAGTCACTGCGGTCTGATCGCGGTGGTGAATACCTCTCTAGTGACCTTAGATCCTATTTGTCAGAAGAGGGTATTCAGACCCAGTTTTCTGCACCTGGCACACCCCAGTAGAATGGTGTAGCAGAGAGGAGGAACAGGACTCTTATGGAGATGGTTAGATCGATGATGAGTTACAGTGAGTTGCCTACCTCATTTTGGGGTTATGCCTTGGATACAACATGTTTTATCCTCAACCTTGTGCCATCTAAGTCTGTGCCTACGACCCCAGTAGAGTTGTGGAGTAGGCGAAAGCCTAGTCTGAGACATCTCAGGATTTGGGGTTGTCCAGCACATGTGCTCGAGGCAGATGCAGGCAAGTTAGAGGCGAGATCCAAGGTTATGCTGTTTATAGGCTACCCCAAAGGAACGAGAGGTGGCTTATTTTATAGTCCTCAGGATCAGAAGGTGGTGGTCAGCACCAATGCCAGATTTCTTGAGGAGGAATATATTTTAGATCACAAGTCAAGCAGCAAAGTAGTATTGGAAGAGCTTAGAAGTCAGTCCACTATTCCAGATGCACACGTACAGGAAGACACACCACAAGAGACTGCACACACTATCACAGATGATGCTCTTGCACAGGCTGCGCCTCGTCGTAGTGGGAGGGTTGTGAGACAGCCCGAGAGGTACATGGGTTTGGGTGAGTCTTCGGACTTTATCCCTGGCGCTCATGAACCAGACCCAGTTAACTACAATGAGGCTCTCCAGGATAAAGATGCAGATTCTTGGCAGAGAGCGATGATTGCTGAGATGGGTTCTATGGACTCAAATCAAGTCTGGGAGCTAGTAGACCTTCCTGATGGGTTTAGGCCTATTGGGTGCAAATGGGTCTACAAGCGAAAGAGAGGATCTGACGAGAGGGTTGAGACCTTCAAGGCTAAGCTTGTGGCGAAGGGGTATACTCAGAAAGAAGGGATCGATTATGAGGATACCTTTTCCCCAGTAGCTATGCTTAAGTCGATCCGGATTCTCTTGGCCATAGCTGCTCATATGGACTATGAGATTTGGCAGATGGACGTCAAGACAGCTTTCCTTAATGGAAGTCTTGAGGAGACCATCTTTATGCAGCAACCAGAGGGCTTCATTGCTAAGGGCCAAGAGCACAAGGTATGCAGGCTTAGGAGGTCCATTTATGGACTTAAGCAGGCATCCAGATCTTGGAACATTCGTTTTGATGAGGTTATCCAGTCCTATGGATTCACTCAGTCTCCGAATGAGAAGTGTGTTCATCGCAGGCGTGATGGTGATATAGTGGTGTTTCTCGTACTTTACGTAGATGACATTCTTCTTATTGGCAACAGTAAGAAGGTGTTGTCAGACGTAAAGGCATAGTTGTCCAGGCAATTCGATATGAAGGATTTGGAAGAGTCTGGACATATCCTTGGGATCAAGATTATTCGAGATCGTAGGAGACGTTCTCTGACTCTCTCTCAGGCATCCAACATAGACATGATTCTGGCCCGTTTGAACATGCAGAACTCCAAGAAGGGTTCACTACCTTTCAGGCATGGAGTGCATTTGTCTAATGAGCAGTGTCCTAAGACTGCTGAGGAGATAGATGTCATGAAGGCGGTACCCTATGCTTCTGCAGTGGGTAGCCTCATGTATGCTATGTTGTGCACAAGGCCTGATATTTGCTTTGCCATTGGCATGGTTAGCAGATATCAGAGTAACCTAGGAAGGCTCACTGGGAGGCAGTAAAATGCATTCTCAAGTACTTGCACATGACGAGAGATTATGTCCTAGTTTATAGAGCGCAGGAGCTTATACCATTGGGTTACACAGATTCGGACTTTCAAGGAGATTTGGACAAGAGTAAGTCTACCTCTGGGTTTGTGTTTACTCTAGGAGGTGGAGCCATAGTATGGAAGAGTGTCATGCAGAAATGCGTGGCGGACTCTACCATGGAGGCCGAGTACGTTGCCGCTTCAGAGGTAGCGAAAGAGGTTGTATGGCTCAAGAGCTTCTTGATGGACTTAGATGTGGTTCCTAAGATGCCTAGGTCTATCACAGTTTATTGTGATAACAATGGTGCAGTTGCTAACTCGAGGGAACCACGAGCTCATAAGGCGAGTAAACACATAGAGCGCAAGTACCACCTGATACGAGAGATTGTAAAGAGGGGAGAGGTGATCGTGGCCAAGATAGCTTCAGAGGACAACCTTGCAGATCCTTTCACCAAGCCATTGACCCCAAAGGTCTTTGAGAGGCATGTGGAGGGCATGGGAGTCAGATTCTTGAGAAAGCCATGTGAGTGAGCTTAAAGGTGTTCTGGAGATTTCATTATGACAGCAGTGTAATAGCGGGTTGGACTGTTTTTGTACTTCTTAGCATAGCTTTGAGTATTAGTGGGAGATTGTTAGTTTTGAATACAGAAAAGCTATGGCTTGTATCCAAAACTAATATCCACAGATGACATATCATTTTATTTCAGTATAAATTTGTTCATTTATATCATAGAACTAGATAACGGGGTGTGGACAGACACAGTAGATACCGTTATTGGTTAAGGTATTGATATATAAAAGTATGCTCGTAACCGAGATAGTCTGAACATACTATCGGTATAGGTTATTGTGTGGTTTGGAAATTAGTTTATCTAAACTAGTTTAAATCACACAGATATGCCCGGGGCATATTGAGCACGACCAGTTTGGATAGAATTGACTTATACTGATCGGCGTAGTCAATTCGGTCCTAGTATTCCGTCTCTCAATCCCGAGATTGGGACGGGCGTGAGGGTTGGATATCGTGTGCTTTGATTTGCCAAAGAGTGAGGTCAATTGAGGCTAATACCTCGGTAAGTTGGGTATGCGGTGTTTGGCATCTTACGTGCCGTTGCTAGTCGGAGGAATCCACGTACCGGTTCGCCGGGTTGATGGTGCTCCCGAGATGAGGTCGTAAGGTTATTATACTAAACCCGGCCGGTGAACTTTATGTTCGGTATAATAAAAGGACGAGTGGTACTAATCTCAGAAACCAAGAAGTCGATGAATTAATTTGTCAGTAAATTGATAAACTGACGAGCGCTAGATCTTTAATGTGGGGAGATAGAATAAAATATAATGGCGCGATGTAAAGTCGTTTTCGAGTGGTAGTTCCATAATTGGTCCGTTAGTGGTACGACCGATTATGCATTTGACTAATCGACAAGGTAAATTAATTAATGCAAAAGGTTTAATTAATATTTAATCGACAAAGTGAATTTAGAAATTAATCCAATTTTGAATTAATTAATTCTAAGGGTTCGATTAAATTAAATTAACAAAGTGGGTTAAATAAATTAATTTAAATGGGTCGATTGGAGTTGATTAGTCGGGAAGACTTAGCGGTCAACGAAAGTCAAATCTTAAGGCCTAACTCGAGAGCCCATTAGGTCTCCAATCGAGCTCCTATAAATAGAATAACTTGAGACCAAAGAAAGCTAAGGAAATTCTAGTAAGACAATTTGTCTTGCTTTCTTGAGTGAGAAGGTTTAAGAGAGAGAATTCTTCTTCAAGAATTTTTCCTCAAAAACAAACCAGATTTCTCACTCCTAGGATTGAACTCGGCCCAAAGATCACATCTTTGTATTGAGGTTGGATTAACACAGTCGGTCTGCTGCTCAGAATTTCGCCGGGCTGCTGGTGGGAAAAATCCGCCTGACTGCTCCAGGGTTTTCTTATTCCCGGCGCTGAAATATTGGCTGCTCTGTCCGCGCGTTGATTGGACTATCATCACATCCATCTCTATTGGTGATCCGTGGTGATGGTTGTCTAGATCACGGCTGGGTGGGCACTGAGACTAGGTGATCGGGCGGCGTTATTTCCTGTCCGGCGGCAAGTAGCTTGCGGCGCAAGAAAAATTCTGTGCAGCGAAATATTGTGATCAGATTTTGGATTATTATGAGTTCAATTAGAGGAATTTCCAGGTGGGTTTTCGTGGGCTAAGCATGTAAGCTTCGATAGATTATTGCCCACGCAATATTCGAAGTGTTCTTGGAGAATCCATTGGATTGCTATTGGATTTCGTATAAAAGAATTGGTTTTTCTTTGGGCAAGGGACTTCGCTACAAAAGGTAGAATCTTTAAATTCTGCTTTTATTAAAGATTTAATTTTTTGGGTCCCGATTAATAAATTAAATAAGTATAAGCCTAGATCCGTTCATGGGTAAACTAATTTGAGCCTGAGCTTGATCGAAAGCTTCCGATTCTGGAATGCATTGCACGAAAGTGAGGATTTCGATTTAGCCCGGGCTTGTTCAGTTTTCCTTCAGTACCATCGCTGGGCTTAGGGGGCACTCCTCAGTGAGCACGTATTTGTAACCTTCAGCGGTAAAGACAATGTTAAGATCAGTTTCCAGTAAATGTAATTAGGACCCGTAAGTTTGTTCTGATTCAAAATGACAGCTAGCGGGTTGAACGATATATCAACAACTGAAAAATAAACAGTCAAGTTTCAGTATACTTTTTTGAAAATATTAATATTCTCAAAATAATACTTCCTCATACCGACATCTCTCACACCGGGATTAACGCAGGTCACGATTGGTGAACGTCTATGCCAACCTATATTTGTTCGAGAAGAACTGAAGTTCATTAATTCCATTATCTGACCAACGATCTTATGATCAATGAAATTAATAGTCGATAATTTTAGCTGTACACGAAATAACGTAACCTCGATGAGAGGGATACTAAAAATGGTATACTAAGTGTATGTCATTACGTGACTTCTAAGTTTGTTACTTAGGATACTAATGCACCTCAGATGGCGAGGGTGTCGCAACTTTCTCCAATTAAACTCACTATAGTCATCCCTTTAGAAATTCATTGCAGTGATATCTGTGGTTGAAAACTCATCCGATAGGGAGTAAGGTCTAAGCCAGCTCCCAAGTTTAGCCACATCACCAATTAACTCGTAAGGGAGGCCATGGGGATATTTAGCAACCCGCTCCCACTTAGATTTTTAAGTTTTAGAATTTTTACGTTTTAACATGCAATATCTTAACTATGGATTTTCGCACCCATAAAACCGTTGAAGTTTTAATATACGAATAATCTATCTTAGTTGATTGCACTTTAGTTTTAAAACGGTTTGGCTTTCGTTCATGCAAATAAATAAAAAACACGCAATCAACGAAAAGACATAAATACGGGAAATTAAAGAAATAAAATTTCCCGACTATTATGGTATTCTCTAGCATTGATTCCTTGATGCCTCGGTAACACGTCCTGTCATGTCACTCCCACTCGTTATTTGGATTCCTCTCTATTAACCCGGGTTTTCTCAGTTTTCTACGTAATTAAGAATCACCAAAAATTACAAGAAACCAAAACTCGTGAATTTAAGTTACCCAAAATAACATCTTAGTCATAATACATAAATTCCTATATACAAAGGCATTTTGCTAGGAATTTAAAGACGACAACATTAGATTAAATCCTACTACAAGAATTATCTAATCCTACACGACTTCCAGCTCATGGTTATTACTATTAAAGACATTTCCATTCAAAAAAGAATACGAGCCCGGACATGTCCCTGGGCTTATGAATGAAAAATAAATTCCACCATAATAGCCGAGAAACTAATAACCACCTGTTTAAACATTTCGACAAAAATAATAATGCCAAACTATGGCGTGTAATAAATTAAACAAGTATAAAGCCGAAACACTCGCTCTGATACCAATTTGTAGGAAAATAGAACAAGCCCAGGCTAAATCGAAAATCTCACTTTCGTACAATGCATTCCAGAATCGGAAACTTTTGACAAAGCTCAAGTTCAAATTAATTTTCCTCTGAACGGATCTAGGCTTATATTTATTTAATTTATTAAATTGACAAACAACGCACAGAGATTGGACCTTTAATTAAAAGCGAAAGGATTAAAAATTATACCTTTGAAGCGAAGTCCTCAGTATAAAGAAAACCAAAATATCGGGCAATCGAATACCACTGAAATCCAAAAGATTACTCCAAGAAACTTTGAATAGTGTGTGAGCAATAATCTATCGAAGTGTACACGCAAAGCCCACAAAAAACCAAAAAAAGTTTCTGAAAATTGGACTCAAAACTAACCCAAAAACTGATCAAAGCCCAATCACCAAAACTGCTGCCAACCCACCGTTATAGAACCCGTCAGAATTAATAAAATCAGCACCGATCGCCGGAAAGCAGCCAGCCCATACGTGATATAGACAGTCAAGGTTTTGGATCACCAAGAAGAGATCAAAAAAACCAGATTGAATCAAACACCCTGGACCATACGAACTTCGACGCCGGATGCAAACCGCGGCGGTTCAAAAACAGCGAGAAGAATCCGGGCAAAAATAAAATCAAAACCGACACTAAAAGGCTTGATCTTTGGGTGAATCCAACATTGAACAAGTGAAAAATCTGATTCGTTTCTGAGAAAGAACTCTTGAAGAAGAAGCTCTCTATCTAGAATCTTCTCACTCAAGAAAGCAAGAGTTGTCTTGCAAGACTTCCTTACTTTTCTTTGGCTTCAAGTTTTCTATTTGTAGGGAGCTCTAATGGAGACCTAGTGGGCCTTTGAGTTGGGCCTTTTAATTTGACTTTTGTTGACTGCTTAGTCTTTTCTAGACTAATCAACTCCAATCGACCCATTCAAATTAATTTCTTAACCCACTTCGTTAATTTAATTTAATCGAACCCTTAGGATTAATTAATTCACATAGAATTAATTTCTTAATCCACTTAGTCAATTAAATATTAATTAAACCTTTAGGATTAATTAATTCACTTTGTCGATTAGTCAAATACATAATTAGTCATACCACTATCGGACTAACTATGGAACTACCGCCCAAAAATGACTTTACATCGCGGCACTATATTTTCTTCTATCTTCCCAAATCAAAGATCTAGTGCTCGTCGGTTTATCAATTTACTGACAAACTAATTCACCGACTTCTTGGTATCTGAGATTAGTACCACTCGACTTTCTTATTATACCGGGCGTAAAGTCCACTGGCCAATTTTAGTACAATAAACCTTACGAGCTCATCTCGGGAGCACCATCAACCCGTCGAACCGGTAAGTGGATTCCTCTAACTAGCAACAGCACGTAAGAAGCTAAACACCGCATACCCAATCTACCGAGGTATAGGCCTCAATTGACCGCACTCTTGGCACATCAATGCATACGATATCTAACTCTTATGCCCGTCCCAATCTCGTGATTGAGAGAATGAATACTAGGACCGAATTGATTACGCCGATAAGTACAAGTCAATTCTATCCAAACTGGTCATGCTCAATATTCCGCGGGCACATCCGTGTGATTTAATTAGTCTAGACAAACTAATTTCAAAATCACACAATAACCTATACTGATAGTATGTTCAGACTATCCCAGTTACGAGCATAATTTTTATATATCAATATTTTAACCAATAACGGGATCTACTGTGTCTTTCCATACCCTGTTATCTAGTTCTATGATATAGTGGAATAATTTAATACTGAAACAAACTAATATGTCAACTGTGGATATTAGTTTTTGATAAAAGCCATAGCTTTTCTGTATTCAAAACTAACACTGGCGCGTCTGAGGCACGCACCGACGATGCTCCAGCTGACACACCGTTTTTGGCGCCGCGGCTTAATGGGTCTTCTGTTCCGTTTCCACTCGTTATTTGGTCATCTTCCAATCCGCCTGGGTTTCCTTGGTTTTCTACGTAATTCTTAGAATCACCCAAATTAAGATAAACCAAAACCTACGAATGTAAGTTGCCCACAACAATGTCTTCGCTATTATATAATTTTCCTATATACAAGGCTTGATGTCTCTAGGAAAATAAAATTGATAAATTACATAGAAAAAATCCTACTACAGATTTCATGTAATCCTACACGGCTTCCAGTACGTGGTTTTACTATTACAAGCATTCAAATAAAAGACCTTCCGGACATGTCCCGGAGTTTAATTAACATACAAATGCAAACTATAATAGCAGGGATAAACAAACCACCTGCATATAAAAAAACCATGCAATAAATCGAATAAAGCAAAGCCAAAACCTTCGTTCTGATACCAATTGAAGGAATTATCTGCCCGGGCCCGGTCCAAAATCTCACTTTCGTGATATGCATTCTGAAATAGTAGATTCTCAACCCAACCCGAGCACTCATGTAATACGATTCAAACCCTTTTGAAATACTACAAGAGCACCGGATCTTAGTTCTACTTTATTCAATTTATCACGCATACAAATTTACGATAACTAATAAAAGCAGAGAGGTAGAAATCGACCTCTTGAAGCATGTCCCTTAAGTAATCACTTGTATGACTCTAAGACAGATCCGTACTTTGTGTGGGCAGCGAACCAATGAACCAATTGAAGCATGCCCCTTAAGTAATCGATTGTTGCCGCCCGGGAGTATCTATGCACCGCCACCGGCTTCTACACGCACTGACCGTCGGTCACCATACACCGCCACCGGAATTATAGTTCGACCGATGCCCCGTATTGCAACCCGAGCTGGCACACACAAAAGAGAAAATACAAAGCTTTTTTCTTATCTTTCTCTCTCTAACTTTGTTTCTCTAGTTTCTTGAATTATGGAACTTGTGAATTATGTGTCTTGTTATTGCTAATCCCTTGTCTATTTATAGAGTTGCAAGGGAGAGTTAAGCCTTCTTGTTGGGCTTTGGATTAACTAATTTTAAAATCTCAATTAGTTTACAAATCAAATTAATTTCCAAATCCAATTAGTTTCCAAATCAAATTAGATTTCTAATCCAATTAGATTTCATAATTCTTGGATTTCCTAATTCTAATTGAATTTAAAGACTTAATTAATTAATTCCACCTTGTCAATTTATTAATTGACCCTTAGGATTAATTTAATCAAATAGTTAACTTTACTTTATCAATTAGTCTAACACATAATTAATCGTACCACTAACGAATTAATTATGGATTCACCACTCAAACTGAAATTGCTTCCGGAACCACTAAATTAATTATTTTTAATTCTCCCCACATCAAAGATATAGTGTTTGTCAATTTATTAATTTATTAATAAATTAATTTATCGACTTCTTGTTATCAAAGATTAGTACCACTCGACCTTTTCATTATACCGGACATAAGTCCACCGGCCGGGTTTAGTATTACAAACATTTCAAGCTCATCTCGAGAGCACCATCAACCCGGACGCACATGTATGTGGATTCTTTTCGACAAGCAATAGCACACCAAACAATCAAACACACACCCAACCCACTGAGAATATTGGCCTTAAGTGACATCACTATTTGGCAGATCAAAGTACACTATACTTAATCCTCATGACTGTTCAAGTCTAGGGATTAAGAGATAGAATACTAGGATCGAATAATCTATCAAATTAGTACAAGACAATTCATTCTAAATAGGCCATGCTCAATATGTCCCGGACATATCTATATGATTCAATTAGTTTTGACAAACCAATCTCATAATTACATAATGACTTAAACCGACAGTATGTCCAAACTGACTTCTAAGCTCTTCCAATACTACCTTGCTGCTTGACTTGTGATCTAAAATATAGTCCTCCTCAAGAAATCTGGCATTGGCACTGATCACCACCTTCTGATCATGAGGACTATAAAATAAACCACCTCTCGTTCCTTTGGGTAGCCTATAAACAGCATAGCTTTAGATCTCGCCTCTAACTTGCCTGCACCTGCCTCGAGCACATATGCTGGACAACCCCATATTGTGAGATGTCTCAGACTAGGCTTTTGCCCATTCCACAACTCTGATGGGGTCGAAGGCACAGACTTAGATGGCACAAGGTTGAGGATAAAACATGTTGTCTCCAAGGCATAACCCCAAAACGAGATAGGCAACTCACTGTAACTCATCATCGATCTAACCATCTCCATAAGAGTCCTGTTCCTCCTCTCTGCTACACCATTCTACTGGGGTGTGCCAGGTGTAGACAACTGGGTCTGAATACCCTCCTCTGACAAATAGGATCTAAATTCACTAGAGAGTTATTTAATCACCGAGATCAGATCGCAGGGCCTTGATACTCTTACCCAGATGGTTCTCCATCTCTGTCTTGAATTCTCTGAACTTGCCAAAGCATTTAGACTTGTGGCGCATCAGGTATATGTATCCATATCTAGAGTAATCATCCGTGAAAGTCACGAAATACTCATAACCACCTCTAGCCGGAACTGACATAGGCCCACACACGTTAGAATGAATCAGCTCTAAAACCTCCTTGGCCCTATACCCCTTTGCCTTGAAAGGCCTATTGATCATTTTACCCTCCAAGCAGGACTCACAGGTCGAATAGCTGTCAATATCTAGTAAGTCCAAAGACCCACTCTTGACCAACCTTTGAATCCTACTAAGGTTGATATGACCTAGTCTCAGGTGCCAAAGAAAAGTCTGATTCAAAGGGGAAGACTCTTTTCTCTTATTATGATTCGGTGATGAGTTACTAGTTTCTGTGTTTTGCATTACTGGGGAGTATGTCTTAATTAAAAACAAATTGTCAACCAATGTACAGGAACATATAAGTTTCTGGCCTTTTCAAATAAATATAGATCTATTAGAAAAAACACACTTATAACCATCCAAAACAAGTTTAGAAACTGAAAGTAAGTTCTTGTGAAAACTGGGTACATAAAGACAATTTCTCAACAATAAAGTAGAGTCTGAAAAATAAAGACAAAAAACTCCCATTGCAGCAACAGAAACTCTGGTAGTATCCCCAAGGTAGACCTGCAACTCTCCCTCTCTAAGCAGCCGGGTCATTTGGAACCCCTGCAAAGAATTACAAACATGATCAGTGGCTCCTGAATCCACACACCAAGTATCTGTGGGAATCGCCGCTAAACATGTCTCAGTGACTAGGGAAAATTTACACATACCTCAAGGCTTTGGGCAGTCCTTCTTCCAGTGTCCCGCTTTGCCACATCTAAAGCATTTGCCTTTCGGTTTCTGCTTCTTGGCAATGCCCGCCTTGGATCCATGATTAGCTCCTACTTTCTTCCTCTTTTGCTTCCTGGCTTTGGGCCTAGCAGAGGAACCTGAGGGACCAACAGTAGCCAAGGCTTGCTTCTTCCCAGCGAATAGGCGCTCAACAGACACCAATGCAGTCATGAGCTCAGAAAATGAATATGAGAGATTCCCCATATTATAGTTCAATCAAAACTGCTCAAAACTAGGAGATAAGCTCTGAAGGATGATATCGACCTGGGTTTCCCCATCAATCTCACCTCCCAATACCTCAATCTCATTGATGCAACCAATCATGTCCAGTACGTGATCTCTCACTGAAGTGCCCTCAGCCATCTTAGCATTCATGAGTTTCCTCATAGCTGACTGCTTGGCTGCCCTGCCCTGATGTCCAAACATCTCCCTGAGGTTGAGCATCACATCGTAGGCTGAGGTCATCTGCTGATGCTGGTGCTGCAATACACTCGACATAGAAGCCAAGATGTAGCACCTGGTCATCTAATCAGCCTTCTGCCACCTCGTATATAGCTCTCGCTACTCAAGGGTGGCATCATCGCTGGGCTTTGGGGGACACTCCTCAGTAAGCACGTACTTGTAACCCTCAGCGGTAAGGACAATGTCCAGGTTACGTTTCCAGTCAATATAGTTTGGACCGGTGAGTTTGTTTTGGTTCAGAATGACAGCTAGCGGGTTGAACGACATATCAACTGAAAATAAACAATTCAAGTTTCAGTATTCTTTTTCAAAAATATTGAAAATCCTCAAAAACAAATATAATCTTCTACCGACATCTCTCACACCGAAATTAACGCATGTCACGATTGGTGAACATCTACGCTAACCCACATTCGTTCGAGAAGAACCGAAGTTCATTAATTTCATTATCTGACCAACGATCTTATGATCAATAAAATTAATAGTTGATAATTTTAGCCGTACACGAAAATAGCGTAACCTCGATGGGAGGGATACTAAAAATGGTACACTAAGTGTATGCCATTACGTGACTTCTAAGTTTATTGCTTAGGATACTAATGCGCCTTGGATGGCGAGGGTGTCGCAACTTTCTCCAATTAAACTCACTATAGTCATCCCTTTAGAAATTCATTCCGGTGATATCCGTGGTTGAAAACTCATCCGATAGGGAGGAAGGTCTAAGCCAACACGCAAGTTTAACCACATCACCAATGAACCCGTAATGGAGGCCATGGGGATATTAACCAACCCGCTCCCACTTAGATTTTTAAACTTTCGGATTTTTACGTTTTAACATGCAATATCTTAACTATGGATATTCGCACCCATAAAACCGTTGGAGTTTTAATATGCGAATAATCTACCTTAGTTAATTGCACATTACCTTTTAAAAACATTTTGGTTTGGATTTCGTTCATGCAAAATAAAACGAAAATCACACAATCAACGAAAAGTCATAAATACGGGAAATTAAAATTAAATAAAATTTCCTGACTATTATGGCCTTCTCTATCGTTGATTCCTTGACGCCTCGGTGACACATCCCGTCATGTCGCTCCCACTCGTTATTTGGATTCCTCTCGATTCGCCCGGGTTTTCTCGGTTTACTACGTAATTAGGAATTACCCAAAATTACGATAAACCAAAACCCGCGAATATAAGTTACCCAAAATAACGTCTTCATCATAGTACATAAATTCCTATATACAAAGACATTTTTCTAGGAATTTAAAGATGACATGATTAGATCAAATCCTACTACAAGATTTTTCTAATCCTACACGGCTTCCAGCTCGTGGTTATTACTATTACAGAAATTTCCATTCAAAAATAAAACAAGCCCGGACATGTCCCGGGGTTTATGAATGAAAATTAAATTTCTACCGTAATAGCCGGGAAACCAATAACCATCTGTTTAAGCATTTCGACAAAAATAATAATGCGAAAATAAAGCCGTGTAATAAATCAAACAATTATAAGACCAAAACCAACGCTCTGATACCAATTTGAAGGAAAACTGAACAAGCCCGGGCTAAATCGAAAACCTCACTTTCGTGCAATGCATTCCAAAATCGGAAGCTTTCGACCAAGCTCAGGCTCAAATTAGTTTACCCATGAACGGATCTAAGCTTATACTTATTTAATTTATTAATCGGGACACAAAAAATTAAATCTTTAATAAAAACGGAATTTAAAGATTTTACCTTTTGTAGCGAAGTCCCTTGCTTGAAGAAAAATCCAATCTTTGATAGCGATTCCAAAAGAAATCCAAAGAATTACTCCGATACAAACTCTGAAATAGTGTGGGCTATTGTCTACGGAGTTACCCACGACAAAATATGAAAACCCAAGAAACTTACTTCTCAAGAAAACTCAAAATTCTGCCCAGAACAGCCAAAAATTCCAGCCATCGGATTTCCACTTCTCAACCTGACCGTCGGCTGTTCGAACAACTAAACCCCAGCCACGATCTGCACAATGGGTCTCACGGATCACCAAGCGAGCAAGAGATCGACGTAAGATGACCACTGGATCAGCACTCTGGGGTTGAAGCAGTTCGCTGGCCGACAAGAAAACCCGCGCAGCACCGGCGCTAAAACCAGCAAAATCTGGCCGGAAAAAAACGCGCAGCAGTGGCGCTAAAAACTGCAGAATCCGGCGACTATTTTTCGTGAAGAAATGACCGGGCTGCTCTACTAATTCATGGGCTGAGTTCCTTTTCGAAGAAGAAAGCTTCCTAGTTGACTTCGAGAGAAAACTTGATGAGGAAGACATTGTTCTCTCTCTAGACTAGACTTTCTCTCACTACCCCTTACTTGGGTGTCAAGTTTCTTGATGTTTTCTTGCCCAATAAGTTGTATTTATAAGGAGTTTTTAAGGAGACCTAATGGGCTCTCGAGTTAGACCTTTTAATTTGACTTTCGTTGACCGCTAAGTCTTCCCAACTAATCAACTCCAATCGACCCATTTAAATTAATTTATTTAACCCACTTTGTTAATTTAATTTAATCGAACCCTTAGAATTAATTAATTCAAATAGAATTAATTTCTTAATTCACTTTGTCTTTTAAATATTAATTAAACCTTTTGGATTAATTAATTCACCTTGTCGATTAGTCAAATGCATAATTGGTCGTACCACTAACGGACCAATTATGGAACTACCGCTCGAAAATGACTTTACATGGCGCCATTATATTTTATTCTATCTCCCCATATTAAAGATCTAACGCTCGTCGGTTTATCAATTTACTGACAAATTAATTCACTGACTTCTTGGTTTCCGAGATTAGTACCACCCGTCGTTTTATTATATCGAACATAAAGTTCACCGGTCGGGTTTAGTATAATAGACTTTACGAGCTCATCTCGGGAGCACCATCAACCCGGTGAACCGGTACGTGGATTCCTCCGACTAGCAACGGCACGTAAGAAGCTAAACACCGCATACCCAACCTACCAAGGTATAGTCCTCAATCGACCGCACTCTTTGGCAAATCAAAGCATACAATATTCAAATCTCGCACCCGTCCCAATCTCGGGATTGAGAGACAGAAAACTAGGACTGAATTGACTACGCCGATCAGTATAAGTCAATTCTATCCAAACTGGTCGTGCTCAATATGCCCCGGGCATATCCGTGTGGTTTAAACTAGTTTAGATAAACTAATTTCCAAACCACACATAACCTATACCAATAGTATGTTCAGACTATCTCGGTTACGAGCATACTTTTTATATATCAATACTTTAACCAATAACGGTATCTACTGTGTCTGTCCACACCCCGTTATCTAGTTCTATGATATAAAGGAACAAATTTATACCGAAACAAAATGATATGTCAACTGTGAATATTAGTTTTTGATACAAGCCATAGCTTTTCTGTATTCAAAACTAACAGAGTCCTTTCCGCAAGTTCTTGAAAATGGTGCTGTAAAAAACACATGGAGAAATAACATCTAAAAAGGCTGATAATGTTCGATTCTTTAAGTAATTCACACAGGTGTTCTTCAAACACTCGACCAGCTTGGGATTAATAGTGGGATCAACAGTTTTTCCAAATTCCGGGTCGCGAATTCTGAGCAATGGACGAATCCTATTGTGTGTTCACTGCCAACTAAGGCTACCATTTCCTGAACTGTGAAACCTTGAGCTTGAAAAATAGAGATCATAAATTTTGATAAAATTACCCTTTTATTTAAAAGGGGGAAGGGAGAGGGTATTATAGAGGGGGTATTTTAGTCCGAATTGGGGCGGTAGAGGATAAGAAGTGGGCGGTAACTAATAAAACTTATATTTTAAACGTGTGTGGGCATCCCAAATTCTGCACATACATAATACAAGGAAATAAATCTCTTCTCATTGTCATTTCTGTTCAAGCTTCAACAATGGCATGTTTCTTGATGACGTGGTGTAGATTTTGGTTCACGTAGATATCATGATGAGCTTCTGAGTAATTTTGAGTTTGAAAAAGATTTTCTGGCATCTGGCAAAGGAATTT
This sequence comes from Knoxia roxburghii, assembly GCA_030378225.1. Taxonomy (NCBI): domain Eukaryota; kingdom Viridiplantae; phylum Streptophyta; class Magnoliopsida; order Gentianales; family Rubiaceae; genus Knoxia; species Knoxia roxburghii. Next base: position 31,475,142 of record CM059420.1, on the reverse strand, counting down.
CTTCTTCCTACTTGCCGAGGTTGCTTGCACATGCCCGTGATGATAAAGTGAAGTTCTTGGGTGTTGTGTATGATATTCAGTCAGTAACTACTCTGAGCAACTTTATTTGTGAACCGGCGTTTAAATGGAATGAAAGAATGAAGGTTACCGTCATACTTACTCGTCTTCTTAGGTTTCTGATTCACGATGAGCCAAGGTATCTGATCCATGATTTTTGTTCTGCCCACATAATGCTTGACAAGGTATAGTATGGTGAATACCCTGAGAGACTTTGATTTGTTAATTTCTACTGAGAGGTTCAAACCATATTCTTGTACAGGATTGGAATCCAATTCTGTTCAACTATTTTTGTCTCACTCTGTCTAAGGATCTCGTGGGAAAACACTATAAGTCGGACTGACTTTTTTTGGATGGAAGGGCTATATTGATCCAATGATGTTTACCTCTTGTATGTAAAATTTTGTCAAAATTTATGTACTACCGGCCCAAAAAATGAGGCGGTAACAAGTAACCCCAAAGTGCCCACAATGGAAAAATATTCCTATATTCGACATAATGCAGCATACAATTCTTCATGTGCACCCTGTGATTTCATGTCATCACATCATAAACATAAATTACTTATTAGCCTAAATTAGAAAAAGATCAACAATATTATTAAAAACATGATTTTATTATAAGGAAGGAATATATATAATTTTTGGCCAATTTATATATATACCTGTTGGGAAAATCTCCATTATCTATTTGTGCATTAATTAGTAGTTTGCCTGCTTTGTGTAAGGGTGTGTTAAGAGACGATGTGATGTTGAACAGTTTATAGTTTTTCAAACAAGTATGGTAGTTGTAATTGTAGAAAGTGGTCTTGTTTGAAAGAGCTCAGAAAGATAGCGGACTAATGTAACCCAAAGTTACATTATAATTCATAACATTTTCCACATGATTCATGGCAGAGTTTTTGTTACTCTTGTGTGGTTTAATGTCATATAATGGGTCATGTGGGAATTCCAGGTCTTGGTTCGGGTTTAGCACTTTATCACCTAATTTTTGCAGGAAAAGTGCATAAACATTGGAGGCTAGAGATATTGGTCATAGTTGAGTTATGGAAGTCAACTTAGAGGGTGGGTTCATTGCTGCTGAACTGACTACTTTAACCCTATTGTTCCATCTATTCACAACCCTATAATTAGTAATAGTATAAATATTTTATGGACAAGTCCTATGGGCAACTTTTGCTTTCGTTCTAATCTTGGTAGCCGACAGCATCTTCATTTCGTTGTAGTGCTAGGGTTTTCACCAAGGATGGCGATTGAGCTTACAACTAAGCAGATCTAAGTGGTTCATGGGGATTTAGCCCCAGATCTCTTCAACTTCTATGGAATCGGGTGTTATTACACTCGATTAGAGAAGTTCTTCTATTCACCAACCCAACTCGGTGTGTTGCCCTTGCCCCTTAGAGGCGTGACAGACCTTGCGTTAAGGGAATCCACGAGTTATGTTGTTTGTTTTTATTCTCTAAGTGTAATTGTATCTGAATTCCTTTGATTCTATATATATTGATGTATTTACTTTCCTATTGTGACGTCTTTTGCTTTATTAATCTTGTTACTAGTTTCCGCTTTTGTGATTGAGCAATATGTGCTATTTTCTTTCGTGAGACTAGCAGTCGAGTTATCTACCTAGAGTAGTACTCCAGCGGGTTCTAATCCAGGGGTAGTAGAGTGAGTTGAGGCTGGAATTGATTAACATACCGGCTAGGAATCCATAGGGAACTAAAGAACCCAATATAGAAGGAATATGAGCTAAGACTGATGGTGGTTAAATCACCCTTTTCCAAATCATATCCATTTATCTTTTCTGTGTTTTGTTATTTATTTTATGAAATCAAATCTGTTTGGATCTTTGCTACCTACATGTTTCAGTTTGTTAAAGTACACAAGTGTTTAGTTACTCTCTGTGGTTCGACATCCTTGACACTACACGACAAGATTTTGGGTCCTTTAGTGTTGAAAAAAGGGTTATTATTAGTGGTATATTTTCTACACTGCACTTTTTGGCACTGTTAGCCTTTGTGTATTTAATTTCAAATTGCTGAATGCACAGGAGTTAGTGTAGTTTATGGTTCATACGAGGTCGACTCAAGCAAAGGTAGTTACACTAGTAACGGCTAGTGGAAGTATGACTAAAAAGGAAGCTGAGAAAGGCAAGGAAGTAGTTGCTAAAAAAATGGCAGAACCACCACGGCCAACTTTTGGTTTATTTTTTGAACCGACTTTTCGTGAGACTGACAGAGCGGTAGGAGTTGAGGTGATGGTGAAAGCCAACCCTTAATTGACCTCAAAAGGACTTACTCTACCAGTTGCTGCCTGATCTTTCTAACTACTCCCTTCTGTATCTTTAACCAGTGAATTAAGTGGCGGAAACACTAAACTCACAAGGATACACTATTGCTTTAACTCTTTGTGCAAAAATATGTTTCAGAGGGTGGATGTTAGTTTATGAATTTTGTTAACCTAACATGGATTAATAGCTCAACCAAAACTATCAAACCTATGGGCGCGTTTTGTGTAATCCCACGCAAGGATAAACACGATCTCGCGAGACCACTCGAACTCGAGATTGCAGATGAATGAAAAACACACAATTTAAAATTTCAACATAAGATAAAAATCTTGAAAAATACTTCTTTTTTTTTTTAACAAACTGTATCGAATTTTCAGCCAAGAGGCCTTTAAATAGATACAAGATAGTTATCTTCATTTTCTAAAAGTTAATCTCAAATCCTAATGACTTGGAGATTAAGAAACAAAATCCTATTCTTACTCTATTTGGCTTTGTGAATTCGGCCACCTAGAGAAGGAATTGTAAGGAAATTAAAACTCCTAATTAGAAGGAAAAAATCCATATATCATAGTTGAATTAGAATAGACTTACAAAAGCTTCTAAAACTAAAAAAGTAAAAACATGTTCTAACAGGAAGAGTCTTTCCCACCTTCAGTTGGGCTTAGGGAATGCTGGATTTTGCAATTATGCCTTCAATTCCTTAATCCAAACTTCAGCCTTTATGTTTGGGCTTCATTCTACATCTATGTTCTATCTGCAAGTCCATTATCAAACAATCTCGTCACACTAATGGACTTTAACCTCTAAGTTGGTAAATAGGATTGAGCCTCTTGTTGGGCTTCTTCGATTAGTCACTTCAAGGCTTCTTCAATCCTTTCATCTGATTTTCATCATTAGTCCAACAATATCTACTGATGGATCTTACTGGCATAGATCTGGATCCACTGTTAGGGTTTCCATGGACTCCTATGGGGAAATTCGTAACTAGGAATGCCCTGAAATTTGAACATGCATATTGATGTCATGTGACATCTCTTTAGGCTCGTTTGAAGGGCTTGACCCATGTATAGGCCCAAGTGTCTTTTAACATGATAAAATATTCAATTCGGGTCTCTTTGGGGCTCCCTAAACCCAAGCTGCGAAAATCCATTGTCAGTTTAGGGAGATGTTGCACAGTTTTGAAAAAAGTTGATGAAAAGCTCATGATGTTCACATCATCTCTTCCCTGTTAGAAATGATTTATCCTTGAATCTGTATGGTTACAGAAAGCAACATTAGCAATATTGCAATGAAAAGAAACAGACTTACCGAGAATCCTAGGCTTTAGGACTAGTGAAACACATTGGCTCAATTCTCCGAATTCTTTTAAACTTCTTGTTGAACCTATTTTCATGCATCACATAGACAAGTTAAGATAATAGGGTACATTAAATAGTTTAAGTAGACAACTATACTCTTCCCTTTGGAAGACAAGACTATTCGTACGGTGCATCTCACAATGATGAGCGAAAGTCTCACTGTACTCTCCTTATGGGAAATAAGACTTTTCACAGGGCGCATCACAAAACGAGGAGTGAAAGTCGTTTCAAGCTGTCTGGGCTTGTAGCTTAAGTCTCATTTGTGAAACTTCAAACCTGCATAACACTATAAGTAAAAGGTGAAAAGGTGAATAAAAGGACTTAAGAAGACAACTATTAGCTCCCAAAACTGGGTTTTCGCAAGTCCTCTTAGGGGGAGGGGCGAAATTCTGCTTTGAGCTGTCTAGTGGTTGTACAGATTTCAATTTTTAGGACTTGATTACTTTGCATTGTTCTTTTCTTCTCGCAACGTTTCTTATACGCTAGAAACCTGTGCAGGAGACAAAGATAACAAGTTAGCTTTCTTACCACTAAACACCAAAGAATACCTGGTAGTTCCATGGGTGACTCTTCTATCAAATTCCCAAGGCGTTCATAGAAGAACATGACAGGCATGCATTGGTACAACATCGCATAGCGCTACATCTTGACTAGTCTAAGGTATACTGCAGCCATAACTGGGCGTCTGCACATTGGGGGGACACTGTTGACGTGAGGCTAGAAGGGCATGCCAATTTCCTCATTCTTTATGTCTATTAGTACCTCACTCAGTACCTCTAACAAAGACTTTATCATCCTTTGGCTCACCAAAATCATCTAACCATTGCAATCCTTGTCTTTTGGCTTGCATCTGGGGAGGGTCGAATAACACACAACCCTTGTGGGTGCTTGACGTGACTCCAAAATATACATTTTTATGACCCAAAGTTATGTACGTTTAGCTTACTTTTAGATGATTTTCAATGATTATGATACCTTTTATGAGCTTACTGTTAGTTTTTGAATACTAAAAAGTCTTGTTTGTATGAAAAACTATTTCCCAGTTATATATCGATTGTGTTTCAGTATATATAATCACATGTTATAAATGTTGTCCTCTTATATCATATGACTACATGATGAGGTGTTTGGTGTGACACAGTGGATCTCATCATTGGTTAAAGTTATGATATATAAATGGTGCTCGTAACCGAGACAGTTTGGACATACTGTCGGTTTAAGTTATTCTGTGATTTTGAGATTGGTTTGTATAGACTAATTGAATCATGCAGATATGCCCGGGGCATATTGAGCAGGACTGATGTAGGATCGAATTAACTTGTACTGATCTTCGTAGTTAATTTGAGCCTTGTATTCAGTCTCTTAATCACTAGACTAAAGCAAGCATGAGGATTAGACATAGTGTACTTTGATTTTCCAAAGAGTTCGGTCACTTGAGACCTATAATATCGACAGGTTGGGTATACGTGTTTAGTTTTCTATTGTGCTATTGCTTGTCGAAAGGAAACCATGTACTGGTGAATCCCGGGGTGATGGAGCTCTCGAGATGAGCTTATAAGGATTATTATACTAAACCCGGCCGGTGGACTTATCTCCGGTATAGTAATAAGGTAGAGTGGTACTAATCTCAGATGATAAGAAGTTGATTAATTAATTTGTCAGTAAATTAATAAATTGATGAGCACTATATCTTTGACGTGGGGAGATAAAAGAATAATTAAAGTGGTACCCGGAAGCAATTTCGATTTGAGCGGTAGTTCCATAATTAACCCGTTAGAGGTACTATTAATTATGTGTTTGATTTAATTATTTAATTAATTATATTTGGGTCAAGTAGTATTAATTAGTATAGTAAAGACTTATAAATTAATAAAGAGTCCAACTAGAAGGACCAACTCAAGCCCACTACTTAAGGTCTCCCTTGAAACTCTTATAAATCGAAAAGGTCTTGCCCTAAAAACATAAGTTAGTGAAGAAACAAGAAATCTTGCCTCTAGAGAGAGAAAAGCCTAGAGAGGGACTTAGAGAACTAGTCAAACGAAGACCCACTCGAAGTCGATTTTATCTTCTCTCTCAGAAAATAAAGGTGATCAGGATTTGGATTTTTGGCAGGCGAATTTGACAAATTTTTCCGGCGAATAGGATTTCCGGTGATCGACGGATTTCATTTTTTTTGGCGTCTAGATTCAAGCTCAATTTTTGGCAGATTTTGGGCATTTTTTGGTGAGTTTCTTGGTATTGGTTCCACGGGCTTTGACCGATCTATCCGGTATGCAGTTGCCCACACGACTTCCGAATTAGATATTCAAGGGATTTCTTGAGGGATAAGCTTCAAAGGTGGAACTTTAATCTTTCTCAATTGATTTCTTGAAGGACACGCTCCAAAGGTCGAATCTTTAATTTTTCCGCTTTCATTTAAAGATTCAATTTTTAGTGGGTACAAAAAATCGAACAAGTTAAAGCAAGATCGGGTTTAAAGGAATTTGTACTATTGTTTGGGCTTTATCAAAAGTTTCTGATTCTTGAATGCATAGTAAGAAAGTGAAATTTTTTAATTGCCCTGGACTGACTAATTCCTTCAATTGGTATCAAAGTTGAGGTTTTGGCTTTATACTTGTTCGATTTGTTATTGGCTTTTATTTCAGGTGGTTATTATCCCGACTATTATGGTCTATGCATTCACATTTTTTTTTATAAACCCCGGGACATGTCCGGGTTGATTTTTGAATGTGAATGTGTGTAATAGTAATAACCACGAGCTGGAAGCCGTGTAGGATTAGATTAAATCTGTAGTAGGATTTATTCTATAAAAATGTCATTTTTTTTCCTAGAAAATCGAAGCCTTGTATTTAGGAAAATATGTAATAGCGAAGACGTTATTATGGGAAACTTGGATTCATGGGCTTTTGGTTTATTGTAACTTGGGTGATTCCAAGAATTAAGTAGAAAATCGAAAAAACTGGACAACTTGCAAGAAGTCCAAATAAAGAGTGGGAGCGATGCGATGAGACGCATCAACAAGGCAACAGATGGAAGCAAAATTGAGAAGGCCATAATAGTTAGAAAATTTTAATTATGCATTTATTTCCCGCTTTATTGTCTTGATTGTTGTTTGCATGTTTTTAATTTATGTTTTGATGCATAATTAAAAACATGTGGTTTTATGGGTGCAAATAACTAGGGTTAAGAAATTACATGTTAAAACCAGAAAAACACTAAATTTAAAAATCTAAGTGGGAGTGGATTGCTTGATATCTTCATGGCCTCAAGACCATCACCCGGAAGTTCGACCACCGCTCGAGAAGTTCAATCGCCGCTCTTTTTCTGGCCAGTTAGTGCCGCCAACATTTTTTGAATTTTTCGGCGCCGTTTTGGTGCATTTTCATTGTGGTCTTTGTTTATTTGTTGCATTGATTCTTTGGCTCGTTCATTTTGGTTTGCCAAAGTCTATATCTACGAGCAAATAGCTTACCGATTAAGTTTTATTGAGGCGGTGTGGGTTTTTATATTAGAATCAAGTTCCCGGGCAAAATCTATTTTTCAGATCTACGAGTTTTTTGAAGTGGGTTTGTTTGGATTTCTTCACCAGTGCCTTTAGCCACCTCGTAGTTACTTGCCCACCCAAGTTTGAGGTCGTTTGGAGTTATCCTTGGGATTCAGAGTGGATTTTGCTTTCCCGGAGATTTGGTTTTCTATATTGCTTGGGACTTTGCTTCAAAGATATAATCTTTAGTCCTTCCGCTTTAATTAAAGATTTAATTTTTGAGTGTCATTTTAATAAATTAAACTAGTATAAGCCTATATCTTTTCGGAGGAAATGAATTTGAGCCTGAACCGAGTCGAAAGTCTCCAATTCTGAAATGCATAGTATGAAAGTGAGATTTTTGATTTAGCCCGGGCTTGTTCTTTTTCCTTCAAATTGGTATCAGAGCGAGTGTTTTGGCTTTATACTTGTTTGATTTATTACAAGGCTTTATTTTTGGCATTATTCTTCTTGTCAAAATGTTTAAACAGGTGGTTATTAGTTTCCGGCTATTATGGCAGATTTATATTTCATTCATAAACCCCGGAACATGTACGGGCTTGTTTTATTTTTGATTGGAAATGTCTGTAATAGTAATAACCACGAGCTGGAAGTTGTGTAGGATTAAATAAATCTTGTAGTAGGATTTAATCTAATGTTTCGTCTTTAAATTCCTAGAAAATGCCTTTTTATATAGGAATTTATGTATTATGATGAAGACGTTATTTTGAGTGACTTATATTCGTGGGTTTTGGTTTCTCATAATTTTGTGTGATTCCTAATTACGTAGAAAACTGAGAAAACCCAGAAAAATTGAGAGGAGTCCAAATAACGAGTAGGAGCGACATGACGGACGTGTCAACGAGGCGTCACAGGAATCAACGGTAGAGAAGGCCATAATAGTCGGGAAATGTTCAATTTTGAATTTCCCATATTTATGTATTTTTCGTTGATTGTGTGTTTTCGTTTTATTTTGCATGAACAAAAACCAAACTGTTTTAAAAGGTAAAGTGCAATTAACTAAGGTAGATTATTCAGATATTAAAACTCTAACGGTTTTATGGGTTCAAATATCCATAATTAAGATATTGCATGTTAAAAAGTAAAGATCCTCAAACTTAAAAATCTAAGTGGGAGTGGGTTGGTATATATCCCCATGGCCTCCATTATGAATTCATATGTGATGTGGTTAGACTGGCGCATTGGCATTAGGGCCTTCCCCCATTCGGATGAGTCTTCAATCATGCGATCACTAGATTAAATTTCTATGATTATAGTGAGTTTAATTGGAGAATTGTGACACCCTATCTGCTGAGATGCTCTATTGAAGGAAAATAGAACAAGCCCGGGTTAAATCGAAAATCTTACTTTCGTGCAATGTATTCCAAAATCGGAAACTTTCGACAAAGCTCAGGCTCAAATTCATTTTCCCCTGAACGGATCTAGACTTATACTAGTTCAATTTATTAAAGCGACATGCTAAAAACTAAATCTTTAATTTAAAGCGGAAGTCTTAAAGATTATAACTTTGAAGCGTGTCCCTAGCAATAAGAAAACCAAAGCTGAAAATCCTGTTATTTACAGCTCGGGACCAATCACGAGAGAATCCCTATAACAACTCTGTCTCTACCTCGAAATCGCATGGGCGACTATCCAAAAGGTAGCTAAGGCACTAAGGAAGAGATCGATATGAGACCCACTTCGAAAAACTCGTCAGATCCTCAGCAGATCGTTGCCCGAAGATTACTTCGCTTATTTACCGCGTGCTGCCTTTTTACCGCCTGGCTACGAAATCCACTCGAAATCCCAAGGATAACTCCAAACAACCTCGAACTTGGGTGGGCAAGTGTCTACAAGGTAGCCGAAAGCACTGACGAAGAAATCCAAAGAAACCCACTTTAAGAAACTCACAAATCTGAAAAACAGATCTAGCCCGAGAAACTGATTTTAATCTGAAAACCCATACCACCTCAATTAAACTTCATGGGTAAGCTATTTGCTCATGCATCTAGACTTTGGGGAACCAAAAGGAATGAGACAAAGGATCAACGCAACAAATAAACAAAGCCCACTATGAAAATCCACCAAAACGGCACTGAAAAATCAAAAAAACGCAGGCGGCACTACCTGCCCGGAAAAAGAGTGGCGAACGACTTCTCGAGTGGAGTTTAAACTTTCGGGCGGTGGTCTTGGGCTTCTAGAATCATGGGCTAAGTTTCTCGAACAAAGAAAGATCGCAAACCGACTTCGAAAAAGAATTCTCAATAAGGAAGAAAAAATTTTCTATCTAGGCTTGTCTTTCTCATTCTAAGGCATTTGCCTACAAGGTTTCCAATGTCTTCAAATGTGCCTAACATTAGCTATTTATAGGGAGCTCCTTGGGAGACCTAGTGGGCTTTTGAGTTGGGTGACTTTCGTTGACCCCTTAGTCTTCCGTAGACTAATCCAACTCTAACGCCCGTCCCAATCTCGGGATTGAGAGACTGAATACTAGGACCGAATTGACTATGCCGATCAGTACAAGTCAATTTTGTCCAAAGTGGTCGTGCTCAATATGCCTTGGGCATATCCGCATGATTTAAATTAGTCTAGATAAACTAATTTCCAAACCACACGATAACATATACCAATAGTATGTTCAGACTATCTTAATTACGAGCATACTTTTTATATATCAATACTTTAACCAATAACGGTATCTATTGTGTTTTTCCACACCCCGTATTCTATTTCCATGATATAATGGAACAATTTAATGCTAAAACAAAATGATATGTCATCTGTGGTTATTAGTTTTTGTTACAAACCATAGCTTTTCTGTATTGAAAACTAACATCTATCTCCTAAGTTACAAACTTAGAAGTCTCGTAATAGCATACAGTTAGTGTACTATTTATGGTGTTCCTCCCGTGCGGTTATGCTATTTATGTATACGGCTAAAATCATTGACTATTAATTTCATTGATCATAAGATCGTTGGTCAGATAGTGAAATGAATGAACTTTGGTTCTTCTCGAACAAATGTAGCTTAGCTTAGACCTTTACCACGTGATATGCGTTAATCCCGGTGTGAGAGATGTCAATGGGAGATTATATTGTTTTTGAGGATATCAATATTTTCAAAAAAGAATACTGAAACTTGACTGTTTATTTTTTCAGTTTGTTGATATGTCGTTCAACCCGCTAGCCGTCATACTGAATCAAAACAAACTCACTGGTCCTAATTACATTGACTATAAATGTAACTTGGACATTGTCCTTACTTCCGATGGTTACAAGTACGTGCTCACTGAGGAGTGCCCCACTAAACCCAGGGATGATGCCATCCCTAAGCAATGAGAGCCATATACGAGGTGACAGAAAGCTGATGAGATGACCAGGTGCTACATGTTGACTTCTATGTCGAGTGTACTACAGCACCAGCATCAGTTATTTACCTCAGCCTACAATATGATACTCAACCTTAGGGAGATGTTTGGACATCAGGGCAGGGCAGGGCAGCCAAGCAGTCAGCTATGAGGAAACTCGTGAATGCTATGATGGCTAAGGGCTTTTCAGTGAGGGATCACGTAATGGACATGATGAGCTGCATGAATGAGATTGAGGTATTGGAAGGTGATATTGATGGGAAGGCCCAGGTCGATGTCATTCTCCAGAGCTTGCCTTCAAGTTTTGAGTAGTTTTGGTTGAACTACAATATGAGCAAGCTCTCATATTCACTTCCCGAGCTTATGACTACATTGGTATCTGCTGAAGGCCTCCTCGCTGAGAAGAAGTAAGCTTTGGCTACTGTTGGAGCTTCAGGTTCCTCTACTGGGCCCAAAGCCAGGAAGCATAAGAGGAGAAGGGGCCAGAAAGCAGTGGCTGATCATGTACCTAAGGGAGGCATTGCCAAGAAGCACAAGTCGAAAGACAATTGCTTCAGATGTGGCAAGGCTGGACATTGGAAGAAAGACTGCTCAAAGCCTCGAGGTATGTGTAAATTTTCCCTAGTTACGGAGACGTGTTTAGCAGTGATTCCCCCAGATACTTGGTGTGTGGATTCAGGAGCCACTGATCATGTTTGTAATTCTTTGTGGGGGTTCCAAGTGACCCGACTGCTTAGAGAGAGTTGTAGGTCTACCTTAGGGATACAACCAGAGTTTCTATTGTTGCAGTGGGAGTTTTATGTCTTTATTTTTCAGACTCAGTTTTACATTTGAGAGATTATCTTTATGTACATAGTTTTATAAAGAATTTACTTTCAGTTTCGAGACTTCTTTTGGATGGTTATAAGTGTGTTTTTTCTGATAATTCTTGTTTTACTAGAAAGAATCAGAGTCTTATATGTTCCAATACATTGGTTGACAAATGGTTTTTAATTAAGACAAACTCCCCAGTAGTGCAAAATATATAAATTGATAACCCATCATCGAATCATAGTAAGAGAAATTAATCTTCCCCTCTGAATCAACCTTATCTTTGTCACCGAGACTAGGTCACATAAACCTTAGTAAGATTCAAAGGTTGGTCAATAATGGGCCTTTGGGCTCATTGGAGATTGACAGCTATCTGACCTGTGAGTCCTGCTTGGAGGATAATATGACCAAGAGGCCTTTTAAGGCAAAGGGGTGTAGGTCAAAGGAGGTTTTAGAGTTGATTCATTCTGACTTGTGTGGACTTATGACCTTTCAGGCTAGAGGTGGTTATGAGTATTTCATGACATTCACGGATGATTACTATAGATTTGGATACATATACCTGATGCACCACAAGTCTGAATGCTTTGACAAGTTCAAAGAGTTTAAGGAAGGTGTGAAGAAGCATCACAGTAAGAATATCAAGACCCTGCGATCTGATCGTGGTAGTGAATACCTCTATAGTGAATTTAGGGCCCATTTGTCAGAGGAGGGTATTCATTTCCAGTTGTTTGCACCTGGCACACCCTAGCAGAATGGTGCAGCAGAGAGGAGGAATAAAACTCTTATGGATATGGTTAGATAAATGATGAGTTACAGTGAATTGCCCAATTCGTTTTGGGGTTATGCCTTAGAGACAACGTGTTATCTGCTTTATCTCGTACCATCTATATCTGTACCTTCGACCCCTGTAGAGTTGTGGACTGGGCGAAAGCCAAGTTTGAGACATCTCAGGATTTGGGGTTGTCCAACATATGTGCTTAAGGCAGATGCAACCGAGCTAGATGCGAGATCTGAGGTTATGTTTTTTGTAGGCTATTCCAAAGGAAGGAAAGGTGGTTTATTTTATAGTCCTCGGGATCGAATGTGAAAGATTATTTACCCGGGCCTAGCCAAAAACTCACTTTCGTGTTATGCATTCCAGAATCGGAATCTCTGGCCAGGCCTAGACTCTAGCACAATCGCTATTCGAACCCCTGCTTGAAATAACATTGCGCAGAATCTGGATTTGCAGTTATTCAATTTATCACGCAACAAAAATTCTTAATTAAGCTGAAATATAAGAATTATACCTTTGAAGCATGTACTCAGGTGATTCTCTAGTATGCCTCAATACTTTGCTTGTATGCTGTGTGGGCAGCAATCTAATGAGCAATTTGATCAGCTAATCACCACAATCCACCTGCCAGAAAATTCCAGCACCACTGTACCTGGCACGTACAATAAACGCACCACCCAGAGAGAGAAAGCCCACACTAGCCGCCAAAATTGGATAAAATTTCAGCTGCTTCAAAGCTTAGAGAATCCGATTTTAAGAGAGAGAGTTTTTCCCTCTCTAAGATTTTCTTTCTCTGGATTCTTGAATTATGAATCTATTGAATTGTGTATCTTAAATAGCTAATCCCTTGTCTATATATAGAGTTACAAGAGAGACCCTAAGTTGGTTTAGGCTTGGTCTGCCTAATGTGTTTAGGTAATTAATTAGTTTCCAAATCCAATTAGGTAACCAATCTGATAGGATAAACCAAATCCTACTAGATTTCCTAATCTCTAGGATTTCTTAATTCTAATTGAAACTTAAGACTTAATTAATTAATTAATTCAACTTTGTTAATTACTTAATTAACCCTTAGGAATAATTATTCAATTAATTAATTCTACCTATTCAATTAACTCATTACAAAATTAATCATACCACTAACGGATTAATTTTGGCACTACCATTCTACACCAGAATTGTTTCCGGAATAACTTAATTAATTTATTCATAATCTCCCCACATTAAATATATTGTGCTCGTTAATTTATTAATTTACTAATAAATTAATTTATTAACTTCTTTAATTCCGAGACTAGTACCACTTGACCTTTTTACTATACCTGGCATAAGTCCACCAGCTGGGTTTAGTATAATAAACATAACGAGCTCATCTCTGGAGCACCATCACCCCAGATGCACCGGTACATGGTTTCCTTTCGACAAGCAGCAGCACACCAAGCAACTAAACACGCGCACCTAACCTACCAAGATTATTGGCCACAATAGACCTCACCCATTGACAGATCAAAGCACACTATGTCTAATCCTCATGCCCGCTCGAGTCTAGGGATTAAGAGATAGAATACTAAGAACAATTTGTCTATTAAATCAGTACAAGACAAACCATTCCTAATTTTCAAGTTTAATACTCCCCGGGCATATCTATATGATTCAATTAGTTTAGACAGACCAATTATCCGAATCACATAATAACCTAAACTGACAGTTTGTCCAAAGTTGTCTCGGTTACGAACCTCATTTATATATTATGTCTTTCAACCAATTATGAGATCTACTGTGTCACACAAGACACCTCATCATCTACTTACATAATATAAATGGACAAATCATGCACAATAAAATATAACCAAAACATAAATCGATATATTAACTGGGAAAATGTACAATATAAGCATAGCTTATGTATTCAACTCCAACAATCTCCCACTAATACTTAAGCTGTGCTTTAAGTATACAAATACATTCAACTCCTATACACTTTGCTACTATATATCTAGAAAAACTGACATGGCTCTCCTAAGTATCTGATTCACATGCCCTCCGCGTGAGCCTCAAAGACTTTTGAAGTCAATGTCTTCATGAACAGATCTGCAGGGTTATCCTCTAATGCTATCTTAGCCACGACCACGTCTTCCCTCTTTACGATGTCTCGTATCAGGTGGTACTTGCGCTGTATATGTTTACTCGCCTTGTGGGCTCGTGGTTCCTTCGAGTTTGCTACTACACCGTTGTTATCACAATACACTGTGATTGACTTCTGAAAACCAGGAATCACATCTAAGTCCACTAGGAAGTTTTTGAGCCACACTGTTACCTTCGCTGCCTCTGATGCGGCAACGTATTCAGCTTCCATGGTAGAGTCTGCCATGCATTTCTGCTTGACACTCCACCAAACAATGACTCCTCTAATGTTATCTTACCCACAAAGTTTTATTGAGGCGGTGTGGGTTTTCGGATTAGAATCAGTTTCCCGAGCTAGATATGTTTTTTAGATCTGTGAGTTTCTTAAAGTGGGTTTCTTTAGATTTCTTCGCCAGTGTCTTTAGCCACCTCATAGGTACTTGCCCACCCAAGTTTGAGGTTGTTTGGAGTTATCATTGGGTTTATGTGCGGAATTTGCAATAAAGACTTGGTTTTCGCAGCGGGCAGTAAATAAGAGGCTGATCTTCGGGCAATGATCTGATGCGAATCTGACGAGTTTTCGAAGTGGGTCTCATATGGATCTCTTACTTAGTGTCTTAGCTAACCTGTGGATAGTAGCCCACGTGATTTTGAGATAGAGACGTAGTTGTTCTCGGGATTCTCTCGTGATTGGTCCTAGGCGGTAAACAAAAGGATTTTCAGCTTTGGTTTTCTTATTGCTAGGGACACGTTTCAAAGGTATAATCTTTAATCCTTCCAGTTTAGTTAAGATTTAATCTTTAAGCATTGTTTTAATGAATTGAACTAGTATAAGCCTAGATCCGTTCAGGGGAAATAAATTTGAGCCTGAGCAGAGTCGAAAGCCTCCGATTCTGGAATGCATTGCACGAAAGTGAGATTTTCAATTTAACTTGGGCTTGTTCTAGATTTTTTATTTAGCCCGGGCTTGTTCTGTTTCCTTCAGAGCAAGCATCCAGATCTTGGAACATCCATTTAGATGAGGTTATCCTGCCCTATGGATTCACTCAGTGTCCGAATGAGCAGTGTGTATACCGTAGGCGTGATGGTGATATGGTGATGTTCCTCATACTTTACGTAGATGACATGTTTCAAAATGGCAATAGTAAGAATGTGTTGTCAGACGTAAAGGCATGGTTGTCCAGGCAGTTTGATATGAAGGACTTGGGAGAGGCTGGACATATCCTTGGGATCAAGATTATTCAGGAGATGTTCTGTGACACTCTCCCAGGCTTCATACATAGACACGATTCTAGTCCTTTTTAACATGCCAAACTCCAAGAAGGGTTCACTACCTTTCAGGCATGGAGTGCATTTATCAAAGGAGTAGTGTCCCAAGACTGCCAATGAGATAGATGTCATAAAGACGGTACCCTATGCATCTGCAGTGGGTAGTCTCATGTATGCTATGTTATTTACTAGGCTTGATATTTGCTTTCCCGTTGGCATGGTTAACAAATATCAGAGTAACCCTGGGAAGGCTCGCGGGGAGGCTATAAAATGCATTCTCAAGTACTTGCACAGGACGAGAGATCATGTCCTACTTTATAGAGCGCAGGAGCTAGTACCATTGGGTTACAAAGAGGACTTTCAAGGTGATATGGACAAGATCAAGTCTACCTACGGGTTTGTGCTTACTCTGGGATGTGGAGCCATAGTATGACCAAGTGTTAAGTATAAATGCTTGGCAAACTACAACATGGATGCTGAGTACGTTGTAGCAACAGAGCAGCGAAAGAAGCTGTATAGCTCATGAACTTTCTGGGGGACTTAGATGTAGCCCCTGAGTTGCCTAAGTCTATCACAGTTTACTGTGATAACAATGATGCAGTTTCTAACTCAAGGGAACCACGAGCCCACTGAAGGAAATAGAACAAGCCCGGGCTAAATTGAAAATCTCACTTTTGTGCTATGCATTCCAGAATCGGAGACTTTCGACTTGGCTCAAGCTCAAATTCATTTCCCCTGAACGGATCTAGGCTAATACTAGTTTAATTTATTAAAATGACACTCAAAGATTAAATCTATTATTAAAGCTGAAGGCCTAAAGATTATACCTTTGATGCGAAGTCCCAAGCAATATAGAAAACCAAATCTCCAGGAAAGCAAAATCCACTCAGAATCCCAAGGATAACTCCAAACGACCTCAAACTTGGGTGGGCAAGTACCTACGAGGTGGCTAAATGCACAGGTAAAGAAATCCAAAGAAACCCACTTTAAGAAACTTGTAGATCTGGAAAATAGATTTAGCCCGGGAACTGATTCTAATCAGAAAATCCACCTCAATAATCGACCTTTGTTCGTAGATCTAGACTTTGACAAACCCGGAGAATCTCCTTCCACTGGGACCCAAAAATGGCCGAGCTGCCACTAGAAATGGCGCGATAATCGAGGCAGAGCGATGGTGAGTCGAAATCCGGCGAACCAAAATAAAATCCAAAAGGTCACTTGAGTTCTCTAGGATCTGGGCTTGAGTTTCTTGAAGAAGAAAGCTCCAAAGTCGACTGCGAAAGAAAAACTTCAATGAAAGTGGAGAGCTTCTCTTTCCAGACTTAACTTTCCCTCACTCGGGAAAAGCCTCTAAGGTTTCTAATGTCTTCAAATCTGCCTAACATTAGCTATTTATAGAAAGCTCCTTAGGAGACCTAGTGGGCTTTTGAGTTGGGCCTTAGTGTTTGACTTTCGTTGACCCCTTAGTCTTCCCTAGACTAATCAACTCCAATTGAGCCTTTCGAATTAATTTGTTAACCCACTTCGTTAATTTAATTTAATCAAACCCTTAGGATTAAATAATTCAATTAGAATTAATCTATTAATCCACTTAGTCAATTAAATATTAATTAAACCTTTAGGATTAGTTAATTTATTTTGTCGATTAGTCAAACACATAATTAGTCGTATCACTAACGGACCAATTATGAAACTATCGCTAAAAACGGTTTTACATCGCGCTCACTTTATTATTCTTCCATCTCCCCACATCAGAGATCTAGTGCTCATCGGTTAATCAATTTACTGACAAATTAATTTACCGACTTCTTGGTATCTGAGATTAGTACCACTCGACTTTCTTATTATATCAGACATAAAGTCCACCGACCGGGTTTAGTATAATAAACCTTACGAGCACATATTGGGAGCACCATCAACCTGGCGAACTGGTACGTGGATTCCTCCCACTAGCACAAAGAAGCTAAACACTGCATACCCAACTTAACGAGATTTAGGCCTCAATTGACCGCACCCTTTGGCAAATCAAAGCATACGATATCTAACTCTCATGCCCGTCCCAATATCGGGATTAAGAGATTAGAATATTAGGATCGAATTAACTACGCCGATCAGTACAAGTTAATTTAATCCAAACTGGTCGTGCTCAATATGCTCGGGCATATCTGTATGATTTAATTAGTCTAGACAAACTAATTTCCAAATCACACGATAACCTATACCGATAGTATGTCCAGACTATCTCAGTTACGAGCATAATTTTTATATATCTATACTTTAACCAATAATGAGATCTACCGTGTCTTTTTACACCTTGTTATCTAGTTCTATGATATAATGGAAGAAATTTAATACTGAAACAAAATGATATGACAACTGGGTATTAGTTTTTTAATACAAGCAAATAGCTTTTTAGTATTCAAAACTAACAATCACCCACTAATACTCAAAGCTATGCTCTGAAGTACAAAAACACTGTCCAACCCGCTTTATTACACTACTGTCATAATGAAAACTACAAAACATCTTTAAGCTCACTCACATGGCTCTCTTAAGAATCTGACTCCCATGCCCTCCACTTGTCCCTCAAAGACCTTTGGGGTCAATAGCTTTGTGAAAGGATCTGCAAGGTTGTCTCCTGATGCTATCTTGGCTATGGTCACGTCTCCCCTCTTTACAATCTCTCGTATCAGGTGGTACTTGTGCTCTATGTGTTTACTCACCTTGTGGGCTCATGGTTCCCTTGAGTTAGCAACTGCACCATTGTCATCACAATAAATTGTGATAGACCTAGGCAACTCAGGGACCACATCTAAGTTTAGTAGAAAGTTCTTTAGCCATACAGCTTCTTTCGCTGACTCTGATGCGACAACGTACTCAGCCTCCATGGTGGAGTCTGCCACGCATTTCAGCTTGACACTCCGTCATACTATGACTCCACCTCCCAAAGTAAACACAAACCCAAAGGTATACTTAATCTTGTCCATATCACCTTGAAAGTCCGAATCTATGTAACACAATGGTACTAGCTCTTGCACTTTATAAACTAGGACATGATCTCTCGTCCTGCGCAAGTACTTGAGAATGCATTTTACTGCCTCCCAGCGAGCCTTCCTATGGTTACTCTAATATCTGCTAACCATGCCAACGACAAAGTAAATATCAGGCCTAGTATATAAAATATGTTAGAGGAGACTACCCACTGCAGATGTATAGGGTACCGCTTTCATGGCATGTATCACCTCAGCAGTCTTGGCACAATACTCTTTTGATAAATGCACTCCATGCCTGAAAGGTAGTGAACCCTTCTTGGAGTTCTGCTTGTTAAAACGGGCCATAATCGTGTATATGTATAAAACCTGAGAGAGTGTTACAGAACGTCTCCTACGATCTCGAATAATGTTGATCCCAAGGATATGTATAGCCTCTCCCAACTCCTTCATATCAAACTGCGTGGACAACTATGCCTTTATGTTTGACCACTCATTTTTACAGTTGCAAATCATAAGGATGTTATCTACGTAAAGTATGAGGAACACCACCATATCACCATCACACCTGCGGTATACACACTGTTTATCCAGAGACTGAGTGAATCCATATGACTGGATAACCTTGTCAAAATAGATGTTCCATGATCTAGATGACTGCTTAAGTCCATAAATGGACCACTTGAGCCTGTATACCTTGTGTTCTTGGCCATGAACAATGAAACCTTTTGGTTGCTGCATAAAGATGGTCTCCTCAAGACTTCCATTAAGGAAAGTTGTCTTGACGTCCATTTGCCAAGTCTCATAGTCCATATGAGCAGTTATAGCCAAAAGAATCCGGATCAACTTATGCATAGATACCGGAAAAAATTTCTCCTTATAATCGATACCCTCTTTCTGAGTATACCCCTTTGCCACAAGCCTAGCCTTGAAAGTCTCAACCCTCCCGTCAGATCCTCTCTTTCGCTTGTTAACCCATTTGCACCCAATAGGCCGAAACCCATCAGGAAGGTCTACCGGCTCCCAGACCTGATTTGAGTTCATAGAACCCATCTCAGCTATCATCACACTCTGCCAAGAATCTGCATCTTTATCCTGGAGAGCCTCATTATAGCTAATTGGGTCTTGTTCGTGGGTGCCAGGGATAAAGTTCGAAGACTCACCCAAACCCGTGTACCTTTCAGGCTGTCTAATAACCCTCCCACTACGACGAGGCGCAGCCTGTGTTAAAGCATCATCTGTGATAGTGTGTACAGTATCTTGTGGTGTGTCATCCTGTACTTGTGCATTAAGAATACTCGACTAAACCCTAAGCTTTTCCAATACTACTTTGCTCATTGGCTTGTGATCTAAAATATAGTCCTCCACAAGAAATCTGGCATTGGTAATCACCACCAGTTTTCGATCCTGAAGACTATAAAATAGACCACCACTCATTCCTTTGGGATAGCCTACAAAAAACATAACCTCAGACCTCGCATCTAGCTTGGCTGCATCTGTCTTAAGCACATATACTGGACAACCCTAAATTCTGAAATGCCTTATACTAGGCTTTTGCCCAGTTCACAACTATACAGGGGTTGAAGGCACAGACTTAGATGGTACAAGATTAAAGAGATAACACGCTGTCTCTAAGGTATAACCCCAAAACGAATTGGGCAATTCACTATAACTCATCGTCGATCTAACCATATGCATAAGAGTCATGTTCCTCTTCTTTGCTACACTGTCCTACTGGGGTGTGCCAGGTGCAGACAACTAGGAATTAATACCCTCATTTGACAAATAAGCCCTAAATTCACTAGAGAGGTATTCACCACCACGATCAGATCAAAGGGTCTTGATACTCTTACTGTGATGCTTCTCCACATCTACCTGAAACTCTTTGAACTTGTCAAAGCATTCAGACCTGTGGCGCATCAGGTATATGTATCCAAATCTAGAGTAATCATTCGTGAATGTCACGAAATACACATAACTGTTGGTGTATGTGCCCTTTTGAGGGCTATTAATGTAAATTAACTTTAAGGGTTATTTATGTAAATAAGACATTTGTCGTTTGATTGATTATTTATTTGATGAGTTAATTTCATGAAATTATATTCTTCTGCATATTGAATTTCATAAAATCGATCCGCCAAAAAGAAACACTCCATGGACTTTTAGATCATGAGTGATTATTTTGAGTAGTACTCGTACGAGGATCCTTAGACCAGAAATCACTGCATAGTCTTAGGTGGATTATAGTGTGTTTTGACATATGCCTAATGGGACCGTAACAGGTTGCCAAGTACGGGTATGATTGTGTACACTATGAGTCACGCTAAGGTATCTAGGTGAAGTGATGGGACTACAAGTCTCTTTTAAATGGTAGACGATATCTTGGCCACTTGATAGTGAACTGAGAAGTGCATGGCCGTGCCCAATAAATGATAAGGGTTATCATTTGCTTGATTAAGTTTAGTGTCACTAAGAGATCAAGTAAAACGTTTAGCTATATAAGGATAATTGGTTCCATGCCTTATGCTAAACTGGATATCAGTATAGAGGACATTACGTAGTATACTCGGAAGGTTGTGTTGAATCACCATTCGACTCTCCGTTCTGAATTGTGTAGTCATTATGTCTTGCTAGAGACCACTAATGATTTATGGATTAATTAATAAGATTAATTTATTCATTGTCATTTGGAATGGACCTACATGATCGCACATAAGTGAGTTTGATGATTCAGAATTAATTAAATTGCCTATATTAAGTATAAGAGTTATACTTAAATTGATAATATTTAATTAAATAGTTTAATTAAATATTATTGAAGAGTATTATGGAATTAATTAAGAGTTAATTAATTACCTAGGAAGAATTGAATTGGGCTGACAAATCAAGGGACCTAATTGTGAATTGAGGTTCTTGACCCATCAGCCTGATCCATGGGTAAATGGGTTGATCCATGATGTTGGTTAAACCCAACTCAGTAAATAATTAATTATTATTAATTTATTATTAACAGATAAGTGAAAACTCTTTTATAAAAGAGTAGAGACGTATCTGTGGAAGGGGACTTTTACTGATTCTGTTTTTGAAACACGAGAAAAAGTTTTTTGAGAAAACTCTCGCTCCCTCTCTTCAAAAACATTATTCCAGAGAAAAATCATTTTTCTCTTTTACAGGCAAGATTTTTGGCTAGCACCAATTCTGATAGGCTCCAGTGCATGATCGTAGAGACAATTCGCATGAATTGTTGGTGAATGCAATCTTCTCAAGGGAGCCAGGTGACGAGCGCAACCGATTACGCTTCAAGGGCAAGACCCGATTTCATATGAATTTAGGCTATTCCGTAGCACATTTTGGAAATTATGCATGCCTAGATCCCAACAATAACCACCTTTAGCGTGAACTATCATAGGTCCACTCAAGTAAGAATGAATCAACTCTAAAACCTCCTTGGCCCTATTCTCTTTCCCTCAAAAAGCCTCTTGCTCATCTTACCCTCCAAGCAGGACTCGCAGGTCATATAGTTGTTAATCTCCAATGAGCTCAAAGGCCCATTATGGACCAACTTTTGAATCCTACTAAGGTTGATGTGACCTAGTCTCAGGTGCCAAAGATAAGTTTGATTCAAAGGGGAAGATTCCTTTCACTTACTATGATTCGATGAAGGGTTATCAATTTCTGTATTTTGCACTACTGGGGAGGAGTTTGTCTTAACTAAAAATAGATTGTCAACCAATGTACCGGAACCTATAAACCTCTGGTTCTTTCTAATAAAAACAGAATTATTAGAAAAAACACACTTATAACCATCCAAATGAAGTCTTGAAACTGAAAGTAATTTCTTTCTGAAACTAGGTACATAAAGACAATCTCTAAAATGTAAAATTGAGTCTGAAAAATAAAGACATAAAACTCCTACTGCAACAATAGAAACTCTGGTGGTATCCCCAAGGTAAACCTTCAACTCTCCCTCTCTAAGCAGCCGGGTCACTTGGAACCCCCTGCAAAGAATTACAAACATGATCAGTGGCACCTGAATCCACACACCAAGTATCTGTGGGAATCACCGCTAAACACGTCTCAGTTGTTAGTTTTGAATACCAAAAAGATATGGCTTGTATCAAAAGCTAATATTCGTAGATGACATATCATTTTGTTTTAGTATTAAATTGTTCCATTATATCATAGAACTACATAACGGGTGTGAAAAGACACTGTAGATACCGTTATTGGTTAAAGTATTGATATATAAAAAGTATGCTCATAACTGAGATAGTCTGAATATACTATCGGTATAGGTTATCGTGTGGTTTGGAAATTAGTTTATCTAGACTAATTTAAATCACACAGATATGCCTAGGGCATATTGAGCAAGACCAGTTTGGATAGAATTGACTTGTACTGATAGGCATAGTCAATTCGGTCCTAGTATTCAGTCTCTCAATCCTGAGATTGGGACGGGTGTGAGAGTTGGATATCGTATGCTTTGATGTGCCAAAGAGTGCGGTCAATTGAGGCCTATACCTCGGTAGGTTGGGTATGCGGTGTCTAGCTTCTTATGTGCTGTTGCTAGTCGGATGAATCCACGTACCGGTTAGCCGGGTTTATGGTGCTCCTGAGATGAGCTCGTAAGGTTTATTGTACTAAACCTGGACAGTGGAATTTACGTCCGGTATAATAAGAATGTCGAGTGGTACTAATCTCGGATACCAAGAAGTCGGTGAATTAGTTTGTCAGTAAATTGATAAGCCAACGAGCACTAGATCTTTGATGTGGGGAGATAGAAGAAAATATAGTGGCGCGATGTAAAGTTATTTTTGAGCGGTAGTTCCATAGTTAGTTCGATAGTGGTACGACAAATTATGTGTTTGACTAATCGACCAAGGTCATTAATTAATCCTAAAGGTTTAATTAATATTTAATTGACAAAGTAGATTAAGAAATTAATTCTTTATGAATTAATTAATCCTAAGGGCTCGATTAAATTAAATTAATGAAGTGGGTTAAGAAATTAATTCGAATGGGTCGATTGGAGTTGATTAGTCTAGGAAAGACTAAGCGGTCAACGAAATTCTAATTAAAATACCCAACTCGAAAGCCCACTAGGTCTCCATTAGAGCTCCCTATAAATAGGAAACTTAAGGCCTAAGAAACACTAAGAAAATCTTGCAAGACAAGTCTTGCCTCTTTGAGTGAGAAAGTTCTAGAGAGAGAACATCTTCTTCTTGAAGCTTCTTTCTCGAAGTCAAACTTGATATCTCACTTCTCAAATTAGATAAGTTCCAAAAGGTAATAACTTCATGAAGCTTAGCCCTTTTTTTTTTTAAGGACTGCCACCAGTTTTTCCGCCCGCTGCTGGATTCTTTTTCCGGTGACTCCGACTGGCACTGTTCAGCGTGTTGATCCTACTGTTGCTGTGTTGATCTCTTGCAAGTCTTGGTGATCCATGGTGGTAGTGTTGAAGGAAAACTGAACAAGCCCGGGCTAAATCGAAAACCTCACTTTCGTGCAATGCATTCCAGAATCGGAAGATTTCGACCAAGCTCAGGCTCAAATTAGTTTACCCATGAACGGATCTAGGCTTATACTTATTTAATTTATTAATCGGGACACAAAAGATTCGATCTTTCATTAAAGCAAAATTTAAAGATACTACCTTTTGAAGCGAAGTCCCTTGCTTAAAGGAAAACCAATTCTTTGACGCAACTTCCACAAGAAATCCGAAGAATATCTCCAATACGAACTCCAAAATAGTGTGGGCTATTTTCTACGGAGTTACCCACGGCAAATTAATCAAAGCCCAATAAACTTGCAATCGGAAGAAAACTCAAAAATTGAATCTTTTTAAAGAAAAACTGCTGCTGCCCATAATTTGAAGAGTGCAGCGCTAGTCGCCGGACCACCTGAAGAAAACCGACCACCGGACTGATCTCTCTGGTCCTGATCTGTACATCCCGGCTTCACGGATCACTCCATCGGAAGATCAACCTGAAGACCATGCTGGCTCAGGGCACCAAAGAAAACCAGCACCAGGTTTTTCCTTCGCCGCAGTAGTGCCGCGGGTTTCCTGCTGCACTGGACAGCGGCACAAAAATAACGGACAACCGGCCGGCGACTCAAGAATGAAATCCGGGCAGCTTGGTTACTAAGTTTCTCCGAAGAAGAAAGTTGTCTTAGTTGACTTCGAGAAGAAGCTTCGATGAAGAAGACGAAGCTCTCACTCTAAGCTTAACTTTCTCACTCTAGCCTTTTCTTGGCTGCCAAGTTTCTTAATTGATTTCTTGCCCAATAAGTTGTATTTATATGGAGCTTCTAAGGAGACCTAATGGGCTCTCGAGTTAGGCCTTAAAATTTGACTTTCGTTGACCGCTAAGTCTTCCAGACTAATCAACTCCAATCGACCCATTTAAATTAATTTATTTAATCCACTTTGTTAATTTAATTTAATCGAACCCTT
Organism: Knoxia roxburghii; assembly: GCA_030378225.1. Classification (NCBI taxonomy): domain Eukaryota; kingdom Viridiplantae; phylum Streptophyta; class Magnoliopsida; order Gentianales; family Rubiaceae; genus Knoxia; species Knoxia roxburghii. The sequence continues at coordinate 31,450,125 of CM059420.1, read as the reverse complement.
AGAATTAATTAATTCAAAATATAATTAATTTCTAAATTCACTTCGTCGATTAAATATTAATTAAACCTTTGGATTAATTAATTTACCTTGTCGATTAGTCAAATGCATAATCGGTCGTACCACTAACGGACCAATTATGGAACTACCGCTCGAAAACGACTTTACATCACACCATTATATTTTATTCTATCTCCCCACATCAAAGATCTAGCGCTCGTCGGTTTATCAATTTACTGACAAATTAATTCACCGACTTATTGGTTTCCGAGATTAGTACCACTCGTCTTTTTATTATACCGAACATAAAGTTCACCGGCCGGGTTTAGTATAATAACCTTACGAGCTCATCTCGGGAGCACCATCAATACGGCAAACCGGTACGTGGATTCCTCCGACTAGCAACGGCACGTAAGAAGCTAAACACCGCATACCCAACCTACTGAGGTATTGGCCTCAATTGACCTCACTCTTTGGCAAATCAAAGCACACGATATCCAACCCTCACGCCCGTCCCAATCTTGGGATTGAGAGACAGAATACTAGGACCGAATTGACTACGCCGATCAGTATAAGTCAATTCTATCCAAACTGGTCGTGCTCAATATGCCCCGGGCATATCTGTGTGATTTAAACTAGTTTAGATAAACTAATTTCCAAATCACACAATAACCTATACCGATAGTATGTTCAGACTATCTTGGTTACGAGCATACTTTTTATATATCAATACTTTAGCAATAACGGTATCTACTGTGTCTATTCACACCCCGTTATCTAGTTCTATGATATAAAGTAACAAATTTATACTGAAACAAAATGATATGTCAACTGTGGATATTAGTTTTTGATACAAGCCATAGCTTTTCTGTATTCAAAACTAACAATCTCCCACTAATACTCAAAGCTATGCTAAGAAGTACAAAAAATGTCCAACTCGCTATTACACTGCTGTCATAATGAAATCTCCAGAACACCTTTAATCTCACTCACATGGCTCTCTCAAGAATCAGACTCCCATGCCCTCCACATGTCTCTCAAAAACCTTTGGGGTCAATGGCTTGGTGAAAGGATCTGCAAGGTTGTCATCTGAAGCTATCTGGGCCACGATCACGTCTCCCCTCTTTACGATCTCTCGTATCAGGTGGTACTTGCGCTCTATGTGTTTACTCGCCTTATGGGCTCGTGGTTCCCTTGAGTTAGCAACTGCACCATTGTTATCACAATAAACTGTGATAGACCTAGGCAACTCAGGAACCACATCTAAGTCCATCAGGAAGCTCCTGAGCCATACAGCCTCTTTCGCTGCCTCTGAAGCGGTAACGTACTCGGCCTCCATGGTAGAGTCCGCCACACATTTCGGCTCGACACTCTTCCCTACTATGGCTCCACATCCTAGAGTAAACACAAACCCAGAGGTAGACTTACTCTTGTCCAAATCTCCTTGAAAGTCCGAATCTGTGTAACCCAATGGTACAAGCTCCTGCGCTCTATAAACTAGGACATAATAGCTCATCCTGCTCAAGTACTTGAGAATGAATTTTACTACATCCCAGTGAGCCTTCCCAGGGTTACTCTAATATCTGCTAACCATGCCAACAGCAAAGCAAATATCAGGCCTCGTGCACAACATAGCATACATGAGGCTACCCACTGCAGAAGCATAGGGTACCGCCTTCATGGCATCTATCTCCTCAGCAGTCTTAGGACACTGCTTCTTAGACAAATGCACTCCATGCCTGAAAGGTAGTGAACCCTTCTTGGAGTTCTGCATGTTAAAACGGGCCAGAATCGTATCTATGTAGGATGCCTTAGAGAGTCAGAGAACGTCTCATACGATCTAAAATAATCTTGATCCCAAGGATATGTCCAGCCTCTCCCAAATCCTTCATATCGAATTGCCTGGACAACCATGCCTTTACGTCTGACAACACCTTCTTACTGTTGCCAATCAGAAGAATGTAATCTACGTAAAGTACTAGGAACACCACCATATCACCATCACGCCTGCGATAAACACACTGCTCATCCGGACACTGAGTGAATCCATAGGACTGGATAACCTCATCAAAATGGATGCTCCAGGATCTGGATGCTTGCTTAAGTCCATAAAGGACCTCCTAAGCCTACATACCTTGTGCTCTTGGCCCTTAGCAATGAAGCCCTCTGGTTGCTGCATAAAGATGGTCTCCTCAAGACTTTCATTAAGGAAAGTTGTCTTGACGTCCATCTGCCAAATCTCATAGTCCATATGAGCAGCTATGGCCAAGAGAATCCGGATCGACTTAAGTATAGCTACCGGGGAAAAGGTCTCCTCATAATCGATCCCTTCTTTCTGAGAATACCCCTTCGCCATAAGCTTAGCCTTGAAGGTCTCAACCCTTCCATCAGATCCTCTCTTTCGCTTGTAAACCCATTTGCACCCAATAGGCCTAAACCCATCAGGAAGGTCTACCAGCTCCCAGACTTGATTTGAGTCCATAGAACCCATCTCAGCAATCATCGCTCTCTGCCAAGAATCTGCATCTTTATCTTGGAGAGCCTCATTGTAGTTAACTGGGTCTTGTTCATGAGCACCAGGGATAAAGTCCGAAGACTCACCTAAACCCATGTACCTCTCGGGCTGTCTAACAACCCTCGCACTACGACGAGGCGTAGCCTGTGCAAGAGCATCATCTATGATAGTGTGTGCAGTTTTTTGTGGTGTGTCTTCCTGTACGTGTGCATCTGGAATAGTGGACTGACTTTAAAGCTCTTCCAATACTACCTTGCTACTTGACTTGTGATCTAAAATGTAGTCCTCCTCAAGAAATCTGTCATTGGTGCTGATCACCACCTTCTGATCCTGAGGACTATAAAATAAACCACCTCTCGTTCCTTTGGGGTAGCCTATAAACAGCATAGCCTCGGATCTTGTCTCTAACTTGCCTGCATCTGCCTCGAGCACATGTGCTGGACAACCCCAAATCCTGAGATGTCTCAGACTAAGCTTTCACCCATTCCACAACTCTACTGGGGTCGTAGGCACAGACTTAGATGGCACAAGGTTGAGGATAAAACATGCTGTCTCTAAGGCATAACCCAAAAACGAGATAGGCAACTCACTGTAACTCATCATTGATCTAACCATCTCCATAACAGTCCTGTTCCTCCTCTCTGCTACACCATTCTGCTGGGGTGTGCCAGGTGCAGACAACTGGGTCTGAATACCCTCCTCTGACAAATAGGTCCTAAATTCACTAGAGAGGTATTCGCCACCGCGATCAGACCGCAGTGACTTGATACCAGATGGTTCTCCACCTCTGCCTTGAATTCTCTGAACTTGCCAAAGCATACAGACTTATGGCGCATCAGGTATATGTATCCATATCTAGAGTAATCATCTGTGAAATTCACGAAATACTCATAACCACCTCTAGCCTGAACTGACATAGGCCCACACACGTCAGAATGAATCAGCTCTAAAACCTCCTTGGCCCTATACCCCTTTGCCTTGAAAGGCCTCTTGGTCATTTTACCCTCCAAGCAGGACTCACAGGTCGAATAGCTGTCAATATCTAGTAAGTCCAAAGACCCACCCTTGACCAACCTTTGAATCTTACTAAGGTTGATATGACCTAGTCTCAGGTGTCAAAGAAAAGTCTGATTCAAAGGGGAAGACTCTTTTCTCTTATTATGATTCGGTGATGAGTTACTAGTTTCTGTGTTTTGCATAGCTGGGGAGTAAGTCTTAATTAAAAACAAATTGTCAACCAATGTACCGGAACATATAAGTTTCTGGCCTTTTCTAATAAAAATAGATCCATCAGAAAATGCACACTTATAACCATCCAAAACAAGTCTCGAAACCGAAAGAAAGTTCTTTCCAAAACGAGGTACATAAAGACAATCCTTTAAGTGTAAAATAGAGTCTGAAAAATAAAGACTAATAACTCCCACTGCAGCCACAGAAACTCTGGTAGTATCCCCAAGGTAGACCTGCAACTCTCTCTCTCTAAGCAGTCGGGTCACTTGGAACCCCTGCAAAGAATTACAAACGTGATCAGTGGCTCCTGAATCCACACACCAAGTATCCATGGGAATCACCGCTAAACACGTCTTAGTGACCAGGGAGAATTTACAAATACCTCGAGGCTTTGGGCAGTCCTTCTTCCAATGTCATGCTTTGCCACATCTGAAGCATTTGCTTTTCGGCTTGTGCTTCTTGGCAATGCCTGCCTTGGGTCCATGATCAGTTCCTGCTTTCTGGCCTCTCTTCCTCTTTTACTTCCTGGCTTTGGGCCCAGCAGAGGAACCTGAGGGACCATTAGTAGCAAAGGCTTGCTTCTTCTCAGCGAATAGGCCCTCAGCTGACACCAATGAAGTCATGAGCTCAGAAAGTGAATATGAGAGATTCCCCATATTATAGTTCAATCGAAACTGCTCAAAATTGGGAGGCAAGCTCTGGAGAATGATATCGACCTGGGTATCCGCATCAATGTCACCTCTCAATACCTCAATCTCATTGATGCAACCAATCATGTCCAGTACGTGTTCTCTCACTGAAGTGCCCTCAGCCATCTTAGCATTAATGAGTTTCCTCATAGCTGACTGCTTGGCTGCCCTGCCCTGATGTCCAAACATCTCCATGAGGTTGAGCATCATATCGTAGGCTGAGGTAAACAACTGATGCTGGTGCTGTAGTACACTCGACATAGAAGCCAAGATGTAGCACCGGGTCATCTCATCAGCCTTCTGCCACCTCGTATATGGCTCTCACTGCTCAGGGGTGGCATCATCGCTGGGCTTAGGGGGACACTCGTCAGTAAGCACGTACTTGTAACCCTCAGCTGTAAGGACAATGTCCTGGTAACGTTTCCAATCAATATAGTTAGGACCCGTGAGTTTGTTTTGGTTCAGGATGATAGCTAGCGGGTTGAACGACATATCAACTACAACTGAAATAAATAAACAGTCAAGTTTCAGTTTACTTTTTCGAAAATATTGGAAATCCTCATAAAACCAATATAATCTTCTACCGACATCTCTCACACCGGGATTAACGCAGGTCACGATGGGTGAACGTCTACGCCAACCAACATTCGTTCGAGAAGAACCGAAGTTCATTAATCTCATTATCTGACCAACGATCTTATGATCAATGAAATTAATAATCGATAATTTTAGCCATACACGTAGATAGCGTAACCTCGATGGGAGGGATACTATAAATAGTACACTAAGTGTATGCCATTACGTGACTTCTAAGTTTGTTACTTAGGATACTAATGCGCCTCGGACGGTGAGGGTGTCGCAACTTTCTCCAATTAAACTCACTATAGTCATCCCTTTATAAATTCATTCCGGTGATATCTGTGATTGAAAACTCATCCGATAGGGAGGAAGGTCTAAGCCAGCACGCAAGTTTAACCACATCACCAATTAACCCGTAATGGAGGCCATGGGGCTATTAACTAACCCGCTCCCACTTAGATTTTTAATTTCGATTCGCCCGGGTTTTCTCGATTTTCTACGTAATTAGGAATCACCCAAAATTACGATTAAACCAAAACCCGTGAATGTAATTAGTTTGAGGATTTTTACGTTTTAACATGCAATATCTTAACTATGGATATTCGCAACCATAAAACCGTTGGAGTTTTAATATGCGAATAATCTACCTTAGTTAATTACACATTACTTTTTAAAAACATTTTTGTTTGGTTTTCGTTCATGCAAAATAAAACGAAAACCACACAATCAACGAAAAGACATATATACGGGAAATTAAACAAATAAAATTTCCCGACTATTATGGCCTTCTCTATTGTTGATTCTTTGATGCCTCGGTGACACTTCCCGTCGTGTCGCTCCCACTCGTTATTTGGATTCCTCTCGATTCGCCCGGGTTTTCTCGTTTTGCTACGTAATTAGGAATCACCCAAAATTACGATAAACCAAAACCCGCGAATATAAGTTACCCAAAATAACGTCTTTGTCATAGTACTTAAATTCCTATATACAAAGGTGTTTTTCAAGGAATTTAAAGACGACATGATTAGATCAAATCCTACTACAAGATTTTTCTAATCCTACACGGCTTCCAGCTCGTGGTTATTCCTATTACAGAAATTTCCATTCAAAAATAAAAGAAGCCCAGACATGTCCCGGGGTTTATGAATGAAAATTAAATTTTTACCATAATAGCCGGGAAATCAATAACCACTTGTTTAAGTATTTCGACAAAAATAATAATGCCAAAATAAAGCCGTGTAATAAATCAAACAAGTATAAGACCGAAACCAATGCTCTGATACCAATTTGAAGGAAAACTGAACAAGCCCGGGCTAAATCGAAAACCTCACTTTCGTGCAATGCATTCCAGAATCGGAAGCTTTCGACCAAGCTCAGGCTCAAATTAGTTTACCCATGAACGGATCTAGGCTTATAATTATTTATTTTATTAATCGGGACACAAAAGATTCGATCTTTAATTAAAGTGGAATTTAAAGATACTACCTTTTGAAGCGAAGTCCCTTGCTTAAAGAAAAACCAATTCTTTGACGCAACTTCCACAAGAAATCCGAAGAATATCTCCAATACGAACTCCGAAATAGTGTGGGCTATTGTCTAGGAGTTACCCACGGCAAATTAATCAAAGCCCAAGAAACTTGCAATCGGAAGAAAACTCAAAAATTGAATCTTTTTAAAGAAAAACTGCTGCTGCCCAGATTTTGAAGAGTGCAGTGCAAGTCACCGGACTGCCTGAAGAAAACCGACCACCGGACTGATCTCTCTGGTCCCAATCTGTACAGCCCGGCTTCACAGATCACTCCATCGGAAGATCAACATGAAGACCAGGCCGGCTCAGGGCACCAAAGAAAACCAGCGCCGGGTTTTTCCTTCGCTGCAGTAGTGCCGCGGGTTTCTTGCTGCACTGGACAGCGGCACAAAAATAACGGACAACCGGCCGGTGACTCAAGAAGGAAATCTGGGCAGCTTGGTTTCTAAGTTTCTCCGAAGAAGAAAGTTGTCTTAGCTGACTTCGAGAAGAAGCTTCGATGAAGAAGACGAAGCTCTCACTCTAAGCTAAACTTTCTCACTCTAGCCTTTTCTTGGCTGCCAAGTTTCTTAATTGATTTCTTGCCCAATAAGTTGTATTTATATGGAGCTTCTAAGGAGACCTAATGGACTCTCGAGTTAGGCCTTAAAATTTGACTTTCGTTGACCGCTAAGTCTTCCCGACGAATCAACTCCAATCGACCCATTTAAATTAATTTATTTAATCCACTTTGTTAATTTAATTTAATCGAACCCTTAGAATTAATTAATTCAAAATAGAATTAATTTCTAAATTCACTTAGTCGATTAAATATTAATTAAACCTTTGGATTAATTAATTTACCTTGTCGATTAGTCAAATGCATAATCGGTCGTACCACTAACGGACAAATTATGGAACTACCGCTCGAAAACGACTTTACATTGCGCCATTATATTTTATTCTATCTCCCCACATTAAAGATCTAGCGCTCGTCGGTTTATCAATTTACTGACAAATTAATTCACCGACTTCTTGGTTTCCGAGATTAGTACCACTCGTCCTTTTATTATACCGAACATAAAGTTCACCGGCCGGGTTTAGTATAATAACCTTACGAGCTCATCTCGGGAGCACCATCAACCCGGCGAACCGGTACGTGGATTCCTCCGACTAGAAACGGCACGTAAGAAGCTAAACACCGCATACCCAACCTACCGAGGTATTGGCCTCAATTGACCTCACTCTTTGGCAAATCAAAGCACACGATATCCAACCCTCACGCCCGTCACAATCTCGGGATTGAGAGACGGAATACTAGGACCGAATTGACTACGTCGAGCAGTATAAGTCAATTCTATCCAAACTGGTCGTGCTCAATATGCCCCGGGCATATCCATGTGATTTAAACTAGTTTAGATAAACTAATTTCCAAATCACACAATAACCTATACCGATAGTATGTTCAGACTATCTCGGTTACGAGCATACTTTTTATATATATCAATACTTTAACCAATAACGGTATCTACTGTGTCTGTCCACACCCCGTTATCTAGTTCTATGATATAAAGGAACAAATTTATACTGAAACAAAATGATATGTCAACTGTGGATATTAGTTTTTGATACAAGCCATAGCTTTTCTGTATTCAAAACTAACAATTGGTCCAGATCGCAGCTGGACAGGGTTTTTGGGTCTCCGATCAGTGGTGTTTTGCTGCGGAAAGGGGTCAGTTTCCAGTGGGTTATGCGGCTGGACTTTAAGCTAAGTTTTGGGCCAGCTGATATCTTTTTCGAGGGATTTTTCTTGAGGGTTTTCATGGGCTTTGCGACTACACTTCTTTAGATTATTTCCCACGCAATATTTGAAGTATTCTTGGAGTAATCTATTGGATTTCGGTGGTAATCACAAACAAAGATTTGGTTTTTCTTATTGCGTTGGACTTCGCTTCAATGGTATAACCTTTAATCCTTCCACTTTTAATTAAAGGTTCAATCTTTGTGCGTTAGTTGTCGATTTAATAAATTAAATAAGTATAAGCCTCGATCCATTTGTGGGAAAATGAATTTGAGCCTGAGCTTTTTTGAAAGGTTCCGATTCTGGAATGCATTGCACGAAAGTGAGGTTTTTTATTTAGCCTGGGCTTGTTCTGTTTTCCTTAAAATTGCTATCAGAGCGAGTGTTTTGGTTTCATACTTTTTTAATTTATTATACGACTTTATTTTGGCATTATTATTTTTGTCAAAATATTTAAACAGGTGGTTATTAGTTTCCCAGCAATTATGGTATAATTTTATTTTTCATTTATAAACTCCGGGACATGTCCGGGACCATATTGTTTTTTAATGGAAATGTCTGTATAGTAATAACCACGAGCTGGAAGTCGTGTAGGATTAGAAAAATCTTGTAGTAGGATTTGATCTAATCATGTCGTCTTTAAATTCCTAGAAAAATGCCTTTGTATATAGGAATTTATGTATTATGACGAAGACGTTATTTTGGGTAACTTATATTCGCGAGTTTTGGTTTTTCGTAATTTTGGATGATTCCTAATTACGTAGTAAATGGAGAAAACCCGGGCGAATCGAGAGGAATCCAAATAATGAGTGGGAGCGACATTACGGGACGTGTCACCGAGGCGGCAAAGAATCAACGATAGAGAAGGCCATAATAGTCGGGAAATTTTATTTCTTTAAATTCCCGTATTTATGTCTTTTCGTTGATTTTGTGTTTTCGATTTATTTTGCATCAACGAAAACCAACCCAAACCATTTTAAAAGTAAAGTGCAATTAACTAAGGTAGATTATTCGCATATTAAAACTCCAATGGTTTTATGGGTACGAAATCCATAGTTAAGATATTGCATGTTAAAACGTAAAAATCCTCAAACTTAAAAATATAAGTGGGGAGCGGGTTGGTAAATATTCCCATGGCCCCCATTACGGGTTCATTGGTGATGTGGTTATTCTTGCGAGTTGGTATTATGGCCTTCCACCATACGGACAAGTCTTCAATCACACATATCACCGGAATGAATTTCCGAAGGGATGACTATAGTGAGTTTAATTGGAGAAAGTTGCGACACCCTCTCTACTGAGGGCACATTAGTATCCTAAATAACAAACTTTGAAGTCACGTAATGACATACACTTAGTGTACTATTTATAGTATTCCTCCCACGAGGTTATGCTATTTATGTGTACGACTAAAAGCATTGACTATTAATTTCATTGATCATAAGTTCGTTGGGGAGATATTGAAATTAATGAACTTTGGTTATTGTCGAACGAATGTAGGTTGGTGTAGACATTCACCCGCGTGACCTGCGTTAATCCCAGTGTGAGTGATATCGATGGAGATTATATTATTTTTTGACGATATCAATATTTTTGAAAAAGTAATACTGAAACTTGATTGTTTATTTTTCAGTTGTTAATATGTCGTTCAACCCGCCAGTTATCATTTTGAATCAGAACAAACTTACGGATCCAAATTACATTGACTGGAAATGTAACCTTGATATTGTCCTTACCGCTGAGGGTTACAAGTACGATCTCACTGAGGAGTGCCCCTATGCCCAGCGATGATGTCACCCCTGAGCAGCGAGAGCCATATACGAGGTGGAAGAGCGCTGATGAGATGACCCAGTGCTACATCTTGGCCTCCATGTCAAGTGTACTCTAGCACCAGCATCAGTTGTTTACCTAAGACTACGATATGATGCTCAACCTCAGGGAAATGTTTGGACATCAGGGCAGGGCATCCAAGGAGTCATCTATGAGGAAACTCGTGAATGCTAGGATAACTGAGGGCACTTCAGTGAGGGATCACGTGCTGGACAAGATGAGCTACACGAATGAGATCGAGGTATTGGAAGGTGACATTGATGGGAAGACCCAGGTCGATATCATCCTCCAGAGCTTGCCCCCCAGTTTTAAGCAGTTTCGATTGAACTATAATATGGGCAAGCTCTCATATTCACTTCCCGAGCTCATGACTACATTGGTGTCTGCTGAGAGCCTCTTCGCAGAGAATAAACAAGCCTTGGCTACTGTTGGTCCCTCAGGTTCCACTGTTGGGCCCAAAGCTTGGAAGCACAAGAGGAAGGGAGGCCAGGAAGCAGAAGCTGCAGATCATGGACCCAAGGTGGGCATTGCCAATAAGCATAAGCCGAAAGACAAGTGATTCAGATGTGGCAAAGCAGGACATTGGAAGAAGGGCTGCCCAAAGCCTCGAGGTATGTGTAAATTTTCCCTAGTTACTGAGACATGTTTAGCTGTAATTCCCACAGATACTTGGTGTGTGAATTCAGGAGCCACTGATCATGTTTGTAATTCTTTGCAAGGGTTCCAAGTGACCCGGCTGCTTAGAGAGTGAGAGTTGCAGGTCCACCTTGGGGATACTACCAGAGTTTCTATTATTGTAGTGGGAGTTTTATGTCTTTGCTTTTCAAACTCAGTTTTACATTTCAGAGATTGTTTATATGTACCCAGTTTTTGGAAGAATTTGCTTTCAGTTTCTAAACTAGTTTTGGATGGTTATAAGTGTGTTTTTCTGATAATTTTGTTTTTATTAGAAAGAGCCAGAAGGCAAAACATAGAAACTCATGACTCACACAGAACCATAGTAAGAGAAAGTAGTCATCCCCTTTGAATCAAACTTATCTTTAGCACCTGAGACTCGGTCACATCAACCTTAGCAGGATTCGATGGTTGGTCAGTAATGGGTCTTTGGACTCATTGGATATTGACACCTATCTGACATGTGAGTCCTACTTGGAGGGTAAGATGACCAAGAGGCCTTTCAAGGCAAAGGGGTATAAGGACAAAAAGGTTTTTGAGTTGATTCATTCTCACTTGTGTGGGCCTATGTCAGTTCATGCTAGAGGTGTTTATGAGTATTTCGTGACTTTCACGGATGATTACTCTAGATATAGATACATATACCTGATGCGCCACAAGTCTGAATGCTTTGGCGAGTTCAAAGAATTTAAGGCTGAGGTGGAGAACCATCTGGGTAAGAGTATCAAGGCTTTGCGATCTAATTGTGGTGACGAATACCTCTCTAGTGAATTTAGGTCCTATTTGTCGGAGGAGGGTATTCTGACCCAGTTGTCTGCACTTGGCACACCCCGACAGAATGGTGTAGAGGATAGGATGAACAAGACTGTTATGGATATGGTTAGATCGATGATGAGTTATAGCGAATTGCCTATATCGTTTTGGGGTTTAGCCTTGGGGTTAGCATGTTATCTCCTTAATCTTGTACCATCTAAGTCTGTGCCTTCGGCCCCAGTAGAGCTGTGGACTGGGCGAAAGCCTAGTCTGAGACATCTCAGGACTTGGGGTTGTCCAGCATATGTTCTTAAGGCAAACACAGCCAAGCTAGATGCGAGATCTGAGATTATGCTTTTTGTAGGCTACCCCAAAGGAACAAAATGTGGTCTATTTTATAGTCCTCAGGATCAGAAAGTAGTGATGAGCACCAATGCCAAGTTTCTTGAGGAGGACTATGTTTTAGATCACAAGGCAAAGAGCAAGTTAGTATTAAAAGAGCTTAGGGGTCAGTCCACTATTTCAGATGCACAAATTCAGGAAGACACATCACAACAGACTGCACACACTATCACAGATGACGCTCTTACACAGGCTGCGCCTCGTTGTAGTAGGAGGGTTGTCAGATAGCCCGAGAGGTACATTGGTTTGGGTAAGTCTTTGGACTTTATCCCCGGCGCTCATGAACTAGACCCAGTTAGCTATAATGAGGCTCTCTAGGATAAAAGTGCAGATTCTTGCAGAAAGCGATGATTGCTGAGATGGGTTCTATAGACTCAAATCAGGTTTGGGAGCTGGTAGACCTTCCTGATAGGTTTCGGCCTATTGCGTGCAAATGCGTTTACAAGCGAAACAGGGTATCAATTATGATGAGACTTTTTCCCGGTAGCTATACTTAAGTCGATCTGGATTCTCTTGGTCATAGCTACTCATATGGACTATGAGATTTGGCAAATGGACGTCAAGATGTCTTACCTTAATGGAAGTCTTGAAGAGACCATCTTTATGCAGCAACCAAAGGGCTTCATTGTTCAGGGCCTAGAGCACAAGGTATGCAGGCTTAGGAGGTCCATTTATTGGCTAAAGCAAACATCCAGATCATGGAACATCCATTTTGACGATGTTATCCAGTCCTATGGATTCACTCAGTGTCCGGATGAGCAGTGTGTTTATCGCAGGCTTGATGGTGATACGGTAGTGTTCCTCATACTTTACGTAGATAACATCCTTCTGATTGGCAATAGAGCACAACCAAAGGGCTTCATTGTTCAGGGCCTAGAGCGCAGGAGCTTGTACCGTTGGGTTACACAGATTTGGACTTTCAATGTGATATGGACAAGAGTACGTCTACCTCTGGGTTTGTGTTTACTCAAAGAGGTGGAGCCAAGTATGGCGGAGTGTCAAGCAGAAATGCATGGCGGACTCCACCGTAGAGGCTGAGTACGTTACCGCATCAGAGGCAGCCAAAGAAGCTTTATGGCTCCGGAATTTCCTGGTGGACTTAGATGTGTTCCCTGAGTTGCCTAGGTCCATCACAGTTTATTGTGATAACAATGGTGCAGTTGCCAACTCGAGGGAACCACGAGCCCACAAAGCAAGTAAACACATAGAGCACAAGTACCACCTGATAAGAGAGAAGACATGACTGTGGCCAAGATAGCATCAAATGACAACCTTGCAGATCATTTTACAAAGCCATTGACCCCAAAGGTCTTTGAGAGACACGTGGAGGGCATGGGAGTCATATTCTTGAAAAAGCCATGCGAGTGAGCTTAAAGGTGTTTTGTAGATTTCACTATTACAGCTGTGTAATAGCGGGTTGAACAATTTGTGTACTTCTTAGCATAGCTTTGAATATTAGTTGGAGATTGTTAGTTTTGAATACAGAAAAGTTATGGCTTGCATCCAAAAATACTATCCGCAGATGACATATCATTTTGTTTTAGTATTAAATTGTTCCATTATATCATAGAACTAGATAACGGAGTGTGGAAAGACATAGTAGATACCGATATTGGTTAAAGTATTGATATTTAAAAAGTATACTCATAACTGAGATAGTCTGAACATACTATTGTATAGGTTATCGTGTGGTTTGGAAATTAGTTTATGTAGACTAATTTAAATCACACGGATATGCCCAGGGCATATTGAGCAAGACCAGTTTGGATAGAATTGACTTGTACTGATCGGCGTAGTTAATTCGGTCCTAGTATTAAGTCTCCCAATCCCGAGATTGGGACGGGCGTGAGAGTTGGATATCATATGCTTTGATGTGCCAAAGAGTGCGTTCAATTGAAGCCTATACCTCTGTAGGTTGGCTATGCGGTGATTAGCTTCTTACGTGTCGTTGCTAGTCGGATCAATCACGTACCAGTTCACTGGGTTGATGGTGCTCCCGAGATAAGGTCGTAAGGATTATTGTACTAAAACTAGCCAGTGGACTTTACATCCAGTATAATAAGAAGGTCGAGTGGTACTAATCTCGGATACTAAGAAGTCGGTGAATTAGTTTGTCAGTAAATTGATAAACCGACGAGCACTAGATCTTTGATGTGGGGAGATAGAAGAAAATACAGTGGCGCATTATAAAGTCATTTTTGAGCGGTAGTTCCATAGTTAGTCCGATAGTGGTACGACTAATTATGTATTTGACTAATCGACAAAGGTCACTAATTAATTCTAAAGGTTTAATTAATATTTAATTGACAAAGTGGATTAAGAAATTAATTCTATTTAAATTAATTAATCCTAAGGGTTCGATTACATTAAATTAACAAATGGGTTAAGAAATTAATTCGAATGGATCGATTGGAGTTGATTAGTCTAGGAAGGACTAAGCGGTCAACGAAAGTCAAATTAAAAGGCCCAACTCAGAAGCCCACCAGGTCTCCATTAGAGCTCCCTATAAATAGAAAACTTAAGGCCTAAGAAACACTAAGAAAATCTAGCAAGACACGTCTTGCCTCTTAGAGTGAGAAAGTTCTAGAGAGAGAACTTCTTATTCTTGAAGCTTCTTTCACGAAGTCGAACTTGATATCTCACTTCTCGAATTAGATAAGTTCCAAAAGGTAATAACTTCGTGAAACTTAGCCCGGTTTTTTTTTATGACTGCCACCAGTTTTTCCGACCGCTGCTGGATTTTTTTTCGATGACTCCGACTGCCGCTGTTCAGCATGGTGATCCTGCTGCTGCCGTGTTGATCTCTTGCTAGTCTTGGTGATCCAAGGTGGTAGTTGTCCAGATCGCGACTGGGCAAGGTTTTTGGGTCTCCGATCGGTGGTGTTTTGCGGGGGAAAGGGGGCAGTTAACAGTGGATTATGCGGCTGGGCTTCAGGCGAAGTTTTGGGCAAGCTGATATATTTTTCAAGGGATTTTTCTTGATTGTTTTTGTGGGCTTTGCGAGTACACTTCGATAGATTATTGCCCATGCAATATTCGAAGTTTCTCTTGGAGTCATCTATTGGATTTCGGTGGTAATCGCATGCAAAGATTTGGTTTTTCTTATTGCGTTGGACTTCGATTCAAAATTATAACCTTTAATCCTTTCGCTTTTAATTAAAGGTTCAATCTTTGTGCGTTAGTTGTCGATTTAATAAATTAAATAAGTATAAGCCTAGATCAATTCATGGGAAAATGAATTTAAGTATGAGCTTTGTCGAAAGCTTCCGATTCTGGAATGCATTGCACGGAAGTGAGGTTTTCGATTTAGCCCAGGCTTGTTCTGATTTCCTTCATTAGTAATTAGGGAAACTTTACACATTCGTCGAGGCTTTGGGCAATATTTCTTCCAATGTCCAGCCTTGCCAGATCTGAAGCACTTGCCTTTTGACTTGTGCTTCTTGGCAAGCCTCCCTTAGGTCCATGATGAGCAACTGCTTTCTGGCCCCTCTTCCTTTTATGCTTCCTAGCTTTGGGCACAACAGAGGAACCTGAAGATCCAACAATAGCCAAAGCTTGCTTCTTCTCAGCGAAGAGGCCTTCAGCAGACACCAATGCAGTCAAGAGCTAGGGAAGGGAATATAAGAGCTTGTCCATATTGTAGTTCAACCAAAACTGCTCAAAACTGAGGGGCAAGCTCTGAAGGATGATATCGACCTAGGTCTCCTCTTAAATATCACCTCCCAATACCTCGATCTCATTGATGCAGGTCATCATGTCCAGTACGTGATCCCTCACTTGAGAGCCCTCAGCCATCCTAGCATTCATGAGTTTCCACATAGCGGATTGCTTGGATCCCCCGCCCTGATGTCCAAACAACTCCCTGAAGTTAAGCATCATATCGTTGGTTGTGGTAAACAACTGATGCTGGTGCTATAGTACACTCGTCATAGAAGCCAAGATGTAGCACATGGCCATCTCATCAGCTTTCTGCCACCTTGTATATGGCTCTCGCTGCTCAGGGGTGGTATCATCACTGGGCTTAGGGGGGCACTCCTCAGTGAGCTTGTACTTGTAACCCTCGGCAGTGAGGACAATGTCCAGGTTACATTTCCAGTCAATGTAGTTAGGACCAGTGAGTTTGTTTTGATTCAGTATGACAGCTAACTGGTTGAACGACATATCAACAAACTAAAAAAATAAACAGTCAAGTTTCAGTATTGTTTTTCAAAGATATTGATATTCTTAAAAAATAATATAATCTCCCATTGACATCTCTGACACCGGGATTAACGCACGTCACGTGGGTCAACATCTACGCTAATCCAGATTCATTTGAGAAGAACCGAAGTTCATTAATTTTACTATCTGACCAACGATCTTCTGATCAATGAAATTAATAGTCAATGATTTTAGCTTTAAACATAAATAGCGTAACCTAGCGGGAGGAATACTATAAATTGAACACTAAGTGTATGCCATTACGTGACTTCTAAGTTTGTTACTAAGGAAATAGAGTGCCTCAGCAGAGAGGGTGTCGCAATTCTCCAATTAAACTCACTATAGTCATCCCTTTAGAAATTCAATCTAGTGATCTCGTGATTGAAGACTCATCCGAATGGAGGAAGGCCCTAATAGCAACATGCAAGTCTAACCACATCACATATGAATTTGTAATGGAGACCATAGGAATATATACCAAACCGCTCCCACTTAGATTTTTAAATTTGAGGATTTTTATGTTTAAACATGCAATATCTTAACTATAGATATTCGCACCCATAAAACCGTTGGAATCTTAATGAATCTACCTAAGTTAGTTGCACTTTACCTTTTAAAATGGTTTGGTTTTTACTCATGCAAAAAGAAAATGAAAACACACAATCGACGAAAAGACATAAATATGGGAAATTCAAAATTAAATATTTCCCGACTATTATGGCCTTCTCAATCGTTGATTCCTTTAGTGTCTCGTTGACACGTCCCATCATGTCACTCCTAATCGTTATTCAGATTCCTCTCAATTTGTCCTAATTTTCTCAGTTTTCTATGTAATTAGGAATCACCCAAAATTACGAGAAACCAAAACCCATGAATATAAGTTACCCAAAATAACGTCTCATAATACATAAGTTTTGCTATACAAGGACATTTTCTAGGAATTTAAAGATGAAAACATTAGATTAAATCTTACTTACTATTACAGACATTTCCATTCAAAAAACAAAACGAGCACGGACATGTCCCGGGGTTTATGAAAGAAAAATAAATCTACCATAATAGCCGGGAACTAATAACCACCTGTTTAAATATTTTGACAAAAATAATAATGCCAAAACAAATCCGTGTAATAAATCAAACAAGTATAAAGCCAAAAAACTCACTCTGATACCAATTTTAAGGAAACAGAACAGGCCTGGGCTAAATCGAAAATCTCACTTTCGTGTTACGTATTCCAGAATCAGAGCTTTTGACTCGGCTCAGGCTCAAATTCATTTCCCCTGAACGTATCTAGGTTTATACTAGTTCAATTTATTAAAACGATGCTCAAATATTAAATTTGTAATTAAAGCGGAAGGACTAAAGATTATACCTTCAAAGCGAAGTCCCAAGCAATATAGAAAACCAAATCTCTGGGAAAGCGAAATCCACTCAAAATCTCAAGGATAACTCCGAACGACCACGAACATGGGTGGGCAAGTAACTACGAGATGGCTAAAGGCAATGGTGAAGAAATCCAAGAAAAGCTCTCAAAGAAGAAAGCTCCAAAGTCAACTTCAAAAGAAAAGCTTCAATGAATGTGGAGAGCTTCCCTTTCTAGACTTAACTTTCTCTCACTAGGAAAAAGCCTATAAGGTTTCTAATATCTTCAAATGTGCCTCACATTAGCTATTTGTAGGGATCTTCTTAAGAGACCTAGTGGGATTTTGAGTTGGGCCTTAGTGTTTGACTTTCGTTGACCCCTTAGTCTTCTCTAGACTAGTCAACTCCAATCGAGCCTTTCAAATTAATTTCATAACCCACTTTGTTAATTTAAGGGACCAGCTAGGAAGGGAACTAAAGAACCCAAGATAGAAAGGATACAAGCTTAGACTAACGGTGGTTAAATCACCCTTTCAACATCATATCCATTTATCTTTTTTGTGTTTTGTTATTTAATTTATGAAATAAAATCTGTTTGGATCTTCGCTACCTGCATGTTTCAGTTTGTTTAAGTACACAAGTGTTTAGTTGCTCTCTGTGGTTCGACATCGTTGATACTACACGAAAGGATTTTGGGTCCTCTAGTGTGAAAAAAATGGTTATTATTAGTGGTGTATTTTTCACACATCAATTTTTAGTGCCGTTATTGGGGAGCACGGTAGCTTTTGTGTATTTAATTGAAATTGCTAGATGCACAAGAGCTAGCATTGTTTATGGTTCAGACGAGGTTAACTAAAGCAAAGGAAGGTACACCAAGAATGGTTAGTGGGAGTAAGACTCAAAAGAAAGCTGATAAAGGCAAAGAAGTAGTTGATAAAACAATGGCAGAACTACCACGGCCAATTTTTGGTTCATTTTTTGAACCGACTTTTCGTGATACTGACAGCGACAGGAGTTGAGGCTGTCATATATGTGGTGACGGTAGCGACAGGAGTCGAGGCTGTCATATATGTGGTGATGGTGAAAGCCAACATTTTCTTAACCTCGAAAGTACTAACTCTATGAAGGAATTAGTAGGTCTGGGCCAAATCAAAAATTTCACTTTTGTGTTATGCATTCCAGAATTGAAAACTTTCGATCGAGCCTAAACACCAGTACAAATTCCTTTGAACCCGATCTTGCTTTAACTTGTTCTATTTATTGTACCCATTAAAAATTGAATCTTTAAATTAAAGTAAAAAGATTAAAGATTCGACCTTTGTAGCGTGTCCTCCAAGAAATCAATTGAGAAAGACTAAAGGTTCCACATTTGAATCTTTTCCCTCAAGAAATCCCTCGAACATCTCCAATATAAATCAAGAAGTCGTGTGGACAACTATCTACCGGGTAGATCAGTCAAAACCCATGAAAACAAGCTAAAGAAACTTCCCAGAAAACACCAAGAGTCACCAGAAAAAGCTGGATCTGCAAGAAACTCCAAGCTGTGAGAAAAACTGCGAGCAGCACCAGATCACAAGAAAACCCACGAGCAGCACCGGATCCGCTAGAAAATGCATGAGCTGTGTCGCAAAATTCCAGGTAAAGGAAGCCCATGCCAGAATAGCTGAAGATTTGTAAGAATCCGTGCAGTCAACACTGAAAAAATGCTGCCCAAACCGAGATCCGACCTTCTTTTTCTGAGAGAGATGAGAAAAACCGACTTAGAGTGGGTCTTAGTTTTACTAGTTCTCTAAGTACCTCTCTAGGCCTTTTTCTCTCTAGAGGCAAGACATCATGTCTTCCAAGTTTCTTATGTTTTAAGGGCAAGACTTCATCTATTTATAGGAGTTTCAATGGAGACCTAATGGGCTCTTGAGTTGGGCCTTCTAGTTGGACTTTTTATTGAGTTTTCAGTCTTTACTAGAATAGTCAATACTAATTGACCCAAGGATAATTAATTAAATAATTAAATCCACTTTTTCAATTAATCCAACACATAATTAATCATAACACAAATGGATTAATTATCAAACTACCGCTCAAAACAAAATTGCTTCCGGGTACCACTTTAATTATTCTTTTATCTCCCCACATCAAAGATATTATGCTCGTCAATTTATTAATTTACTGATAAATTAATTAATCAACTTCTTATTATTCGGGATTAGTACCAGTCAACCTTATTACTATACCAGACATAAGTTCACCGACCGAGTATAGTATAATAATCATTACGAGCTCATCTCGAGAGCACCATCACCCCGGACGCACCTGTACATTGTTTCCTTTCGACAAGCAACAACACAATAAGAAACTAAACACTTATACCCAACCTACCGAGATTATAGGCCTGAAGTGACCGCACTCTTTGGCAAATCAAAGTACACTATGTCTAATCCTCATGCCTGCTCTAGTCTAGGGATTAAGAGATAGAATACTATTAGTGTGAATACTGAAAAACTTAGCTTGTATGAACACTATTTTCTCAGTTTATATATATCGATTTAAATTACTTTAGTTAATTGTTTCATATTTAATTATGTAGTCCATTTATATCTTATACCTAGATGATGAGATGTTAGGTATAACTGTTGGTGTGTGTGCCCTAATGAGGGCTATTTATGTAAATAAACTTTGAGGGTTATTTATGTAAATAAGATATATGTCGTTTGTTTGATAATCTATCAAATGAGTTAATTTCATGATAATTATATTCTTGTGCATATTTAATTTCATAAAATCGATCCGCCAAAAGAAGCACTCCATGGACCTTTAGATCATGAGTGATTCTTTTGAGTAGTACTCGTATGAGGATCCTTAGACCAGAAATCACTACATGGTCTTAGGTGAATTGTAGTGTGCTTTGACATACACCTAATGGGACCGTAACAAGTTACCAAGTACGGGTATGATTGGGTACACTATAAGACACGCTAAGGTATGTAGGTGAAGTGATGTGACTACAAGTCTCTCTTAAGTGAGAGATGATATCTTGGCCACTTGATAGTGAACTGAAAAGTGCATGGCCATGCCCAAGGAATGATAAGGACATCTTTTGCTTGATGGATTCAGTGTCACTAAGAGATTAAGTAAATGTTTAGCTATATAAGGATGATGGTTCCATGCCTTATGCTAAACGGGATATCAATGTAGAGGATCGTACGCAGTTTGCTCGGAAAGGTTGTGTTGAATCACCATTTGACCCTCCATTCCGAATTGGATAGTCATTATGTCTTGCTAGAGACCACTAATGACTTATAGATTAATCAATGAGATTGAGTTATCCATTGCCAATTTGGAATGGGTCTACAGGATCGCACATAAGAAAGTTCGATGATGCAGAATAAGTAGTCTTGCCTACAATAAGTATAATTGTTATACTTAAATAAAGAAGCTTTAATTAAATGGTTTAATTAAATATTATTGAGAAGTTCTGGGGAATTAATTAATAGTTAATTAATTACCTGGGAATAATTGGGATGAGTTGATAAATCAAGGGACTTAATAGCAATTGAAGTTCTTGACCCATCAGCCTGATCCATGGGTCATGGGTTGATCCATGGGCTTGGTGAATAACCCAAATCATTAAGGTATTATTTAATACTGATTTGGAATCAGTAAATATTAATATTATTTAATACTAATTTGGAATCAGTAAATATTAATATTATTTAATACTGATTTGGACCAGTAAAATAATATTTGGTAATAATACTGATTTGGAATATGACTAAAATCAGTTAAGTAATAATTGGATGATTACCATACTGATTTTGGAAATTTGATCTCTACAAATATCCCATGGATATTAATGTAGGAGAATGATGATTTTGAATTAGAAAAATCAGATCAGACAAAATACACAAGATTCCCAAATTCTCTCTGTAGGCAAGATTGGCTAGCACCAGATCTGCGTAGGCTTTCGTGCTTGAAAGTAGAGAGTCCTTCAAGGAAGGATTTTTGGTGGTGACAAACGTAACCAGAGTAGAAGGCTTGGACCAACAACAAACAAGGATCCAGGTGTGGCAACCGATTACGCTACAAGGGTAAGCTTTAGAAGCTTTAAACGTAGGATTAATTAAACACTAAATTGGAATAGGCATGAATCCGCTGCGTAAATATTTGAAAATCATGCCTCCGATCACAACAGTGGTATCAGAGCTAGGCTCAGATTTTTAGTGTTAAAATTAAAATTGATACTGATTAAAAGTAAATTGGATTTTTTTATTAAAATTAATTTTAATTCATGCTTTTAGAAAGCAACAAGAAATTTTTTTTTCTCTGGGAAATAATAAAAATTAATTTTCAAGGGAATTGGATTCTGGGTTACAAAATTTTCCCACTGGAATCTGGGGTTTTGGGAAACCCTGGCCAAGAAATTGATTTTTTTTTTTTTTGGCTTTCGAAATCTGGGCTGCTGTTTTAAAACTATCCGCCGGAAACATTCGCCAATTTCTGGGTTCACGATTTTGAAAAAAAAAAAAGACTTGTAGCAATCTAGATTTTGGTTTCAAAATTGGATTTCGAATCTTTACCGGAAATCTGTAGTATTATGGGTTTTCTAAACAAAACGCTGCTTGGGTTTGAGTTTTCGGTTTCGAAAAATGTTGGGCTAAGTTGTTTCTTTGTCTGGGTTATAAATTTATTGCCGGAAAAATGGTTTTAAAACTGGGTTCAATATTTTGAATCGTGTATGTTTGGCTTTTGGATTTTGAAATGGTTTTCTGGGTTGTCCTTTGATTGGTCGGAATTGTTCCGCCATTGTTTTGGTTCTAAATTTTGCCAAAAAATTTGTTTGGAAACTGGGCGTTCATCACCGGAAAAACAATTTCAAAAAGGTTTCTTTTTAAATGTTGGATTTCGTTTTCTGGGCTGCTTATTGTTTTGCTGGTTTTATTTCCTTGCCGAAAATACGCGAACGAAATGAAAGATTTTCTTAGGTGTTTGGAAACCCAGGGAAGACTGAATCTTTCTGCGCGACATACTTTGGTTTCAATGAAGGACGCCGCATTCGCGGTTTTGGTCCTGGTTGACGGAAAGCAGCAGCGGCGAACATCGCCGCTGTGTTATCGCTAGTTGGGGTTTTTTTTTTTTTATCTTCGGCGGGTGATAGTTTCCGTCATCGATAGGAACTGGAATTCTTTGACCGGATGAGATGGCCGGTGTTGGACGCTGGGAAATCTGGGATACCGGACAGAGAATTCAAAGTAGCCGGCAGCGAGGTTTGAGGAAGGAGGTAGATGTCGGCGGCTGGGGGTGAAGCCCTAGGGGGCTGAAGTTACCATAATACCCCTGCCGCCCCATGACTCCCTAAGCAGATGCCCTAATGGGCTTAAATTACTAAACTGCCCCTCCGCCCCTTGAACCCTAAACAGCCTTAAATTTTAAAATAGTTTTAAAATTACATAATAGCCCCTAGACTTTGAGTCCTCCTCAAAACCCTAGCCCATAATTTTATTTAAATTACCAAATTGGCCCACAATTTAAAGAAAATTGTTCTATGATTTTTAATTTTTGTAAGATTTTAAATTTTAATTTTGGAATAAAATGAAATCTTATCAAATTTTAGTTTTAAAATATTAAAATTAGATTTTATGATTTTAAAATATCTTAAATTAGTTATCTTAATAAGATTAGATAATTAGATCATAAATAGAATAATTAATTTGATTAAGTTTATTCATTATTTATGCATTTAAATATGGTATGATTTATTTAAATGGTTTAAATATTTGCATACATATTTTGGTATGTTCATGCATCATTTATCATCAATGATTGAACAAGAAAAAGGAAAGATTGGTTAAAATTGATTTTGACACAATCAATTTTAACTGTATAGAATATTTTGGAAATATTCAATTACACAATCTTTTAAATTGATTGGCTTAATTAAAATGGGCTTGTATGAAGCACTTGCATTTTATTTGTTTTTCATGCATGAATTGGGCTTTATTTATTTTGTTTTAATTTGGGGCCTGCGAGCTATTTAAATTGGGCCTGCGAGCCTATTAAAATTTATTGTAATAGAATAGATTAGAAATTAGGTCCAAGAAATTCCAGCCAGCCAAGACGGAGTCATGGAGTTGGAGCCCAATAATGGAGGCCCAAATGAAGACAAATTTTTAAAAGTCTTGTAATAGACTAGAACCCAATTCATTGCATTTTTCGCTTTATATTTTATATGTTGTGAATGATGAAAAACGAAATGCATGTAAAGCCGCTCAAACTAAATCCCTAAAAACCTAAGTTGAAAATTGCTTCCATACTTGGGGACCCGCCAGAGCGTCGAACGTCTGTGGACTTGGAGAGCCCAAGGGCCTCAGGTTTTCTTCGTGCGGCGAGTTGTCACATAATAGGTGCCCAACTTTATCACTACCATTAATGAGTGGAAAAACTGTTTGGGTATTAGATGCTCATCTTTATCACTACCACTTGTTATGAAAAAACTGTGTGGGTATCAATTGAGTGCTACCTTGAGGGATGGTTTGACTTGGGAAAATTAATCCTAGCTTGACCCGATAAGTTGACTAGGGATTAATTTTGTAAAGATAGGATGGTGTCAAACATTTGGAATGTTCATCCTATCTCTGAAAAGTTGCATGGTATGCAATTGGAAAGCGTTAGATTAAATGGAATGTAATTTGAACGTTGCCTACCAAAAGAGCCCGATCTCTACGATACTTGCCAAAGCAAGACTGTGGTTAACTCTTTGTGGATTTTCGGCCCACAATCTAGCACCAACACGAAATTGTTTGGGATTTCAATTTTGGTTATTGTGGAAAAATGATTTAAAAACTCATCCTAATATTTTGCATTTATTCTTTGTAGAAATGGCATCATCTAGCACTAATGTCATCTCAAACTTTACTCTAAGAAGTATATTGGATAAGGATAAATTGGTTGGACCAAACTTCTTATATTGGGAAAGAAACTTGAGAATAGTTCTCAAGCAAAAAATGAAGCTACATGTCTTAGAGACCGCTTTACTTGAACCACCAAAAAATACTTCGGCAACTGTTCAACGAGCCTGGGATAAGCTGAAAAGTGACTCCGATGATGTGACTTGCTTAATGCTCGTGTCTATGAAGGGCGAGCTTCAAAAATAGTTCATGAATTCAGAAACCTTCTAAATTTATGAGTCACTAATGGAGATGTTCCGTGAACAAGCCCGTAACGAAAGGTTCGTTACAATAAAAGCTTTAATTTCGTGCAAGATGGCGAAGAGTTCGTCAGTTAGCACGCATTTAATCAAGATGAAAGGGTACATTGATACCCTAGAGCGATTGAATGCAACCCTTCCTAGGGAATTGGCCATTGATATCATCTTGGCATCACTGCTTGATGAATACAATGATTTTGTGGTGAACGACAATATGCACGACATGGATAGGAGCATTCCTGAGCTCCATGGCATGTTATAGAACACTGAGCAAACCCTTAAGAAGGCAATGCCAGTGTTGGTAGTAGAGAAAGGTAAAGGAAATAGGAAGTTTTCAGGCAAGGCCAAAGTTGGGCAGAACAAGAAAGTTCGCAGTAAGACTGCTCCCCAACCACAAGCTCCTGCAACTGCTAAGACAAGATCCAAAAAGGATGATACATGTCTCTTCTGCAAACAGAAGGGTCATTAGAAGATAGACTGCAAGAAGTTTCTAGAAAGCAATCCTTCAGCTTCAGGTATCTTTGTTATAGAAATAAATCTTCCTGTGTCCACCTCATGGGTATTAGATACTGGTTGTGGGGCTCACATTTGTACTAATGTGCAGGGACTCAGAAATAGAAGGATAACAAAGAAATGTGAAGTAGATCTCCGAGTGGGCAACGAGGTAAGAGTTGCTGCTGTTGAAGTTGGAGATTACACTCTATCTTTACCTTCTAGTTTAAATATCGAACTTGAAAATTGTTATTATGTACCTGCTTTGAGCAGAAATATTATTTCAGTTTTGAGTTTTGATAATAAAGGTTTTCGATTTATTATAGAGAATAATTCGTTATCTTTATATCGAAATGATATTTTATACAGAGTTGCAAATATGTGTAATGGTCTATATGTCTTGGATTTGACCCAAGAAAAACCAGTATATAACATAGAAAAGATAGACTAAAAATGATTTTAAGTCTAACATACCTTTGGCATTGTCGATTAGGCAATGCAAATGAAAAGCGAGTTCAAAAACTTCACAAGGATGGAGTGCTTGGGTCGTTTGATTTTGAATCATATAATACCTGTGAACCCTGCTTGCAAGGCAAAATGACAAAGAGTCCTTTCAACAAGAAAGGGGAAAAGACAAGTGAGCTATTGGCTCTAATACACACGGATGTATGTGGACCAATGAGCACACAAGCCAGAGATGGATTTGAATACTTCGTCACTTTTCATGTTGACTATAGTAGATATGGTTATGTCTACTTAATGAGGTACAAAAGTGAAACCTTTGAAAGGTTCAAAGAGTTTAAAAACAAAGTAGAAAATCAGTTGGATATAAGGATTAAGGCTATTCGCTTCGATCGGGGAGGTGAATACCTTAGTAATGAGTTCGATAGCTATCTAAAATAGTGTGGAATTGTTTCACAGCTGACTCTACCGGGAACACCTCAATGGAATGGTGTATCCGAAAGGAGAAATCGGACCTTATTAGATATGGTTCGATCAATTATGGGCCAAGCGACTCTCCCTACATCCTTTTGGGGTTATGTTCTCCTTTCTGCTGCATACTTATTGAATCGTATTCCATCTAAGGCAGTAGATAAGACTCCATATGAGATATGGATGGGTCGGAAGCCCTATATGTCCTATCTACAAGTTTGGTTTGTTAAGCTCATGTAAAGTGTTTACAAAGTAATAAGCTTGAACCCAAAGCTGAAAAATGCCTATTTGTGAGATATCCTAAGGAAACCAAAGCATATCAATTCTACAACCCAACAGAGAACAAAGTGTTCGTTGCTAGAGGAGCTACTTTCTTAGAGAAAGAATTTCTGTACAAGAAAGACAGTGGGAGTAGAATAGAACTCGGAGAAGTTCAAGAACCACAAGAGAATGTAGAACGATCTACAGAAACTCAAAAGGAAGTTGGCATAGAAACTCATGAAGCTGAGCAACCTGAGCCAACAACACAAGAACCTAGAAGATCTAGTAGATCTCGTCACCAACTCGAGAGATATGGATTTCTCATGACTGACGATCAAGATTTGATCTTGGTGGACTCTAATAAGCCAGTGAACTATAAACAGGTTTTAGAAAGTCCTGATTCGGATAAATGGTTGCAAACCATGGAATCTGAAATGCAATCCATGAGCGACAATAAAGTGTGGACTTTGATTGACCCTCCTATTCAGGCGAAGGTTGTTGATTGCAAGTGGATTTTCAAGTTAAAACCTGGCGGGATCTTCAAGGCACGACTAGTGGCTAAAGGTTTCAGACAGACTCATGTATAGACTATGATAAAACCTTCTCCCCTGTCGTGATGCTCAAGTCCATTAGGACAATGCTTGCTAAATCAGCATATTTTGACTATGAGGTATGGCAGATGGATGTTAAGATGGCTTTCCTGAATGGAAACCTACTCAAGGATGTTTATATAAAACAACCCGATGGATACATCGATCAAAAGCATCCTAATCGAGTATGTAAGCTTCAGAGGTCCATCTATGGACTAAAACAAGCATCTCGAAGTTGGAATCTCCGTTTTGATGAGGAAGTAAAAGGCTACGGATTCATCAAGAACGAAGATGAGCCTTGTGTTTACAAGAAAGTTAGTGGGAGCAAGATTGTTTTCCTTGTCCTATATGTGGACGACATCCTGCTCATAGGAAATGACATTCCCTTGATGAAAGACATCAAACAATGGTTG
Source organism: Knoxia roxburghii (assembly GCA_030378225.1). NCBI lineage: Eukaryota > Viridiplantae > Streptophyta > Magnoliopsida > Gentianales > Rubiaceae > Knoxia > Knoxia roxburghii. The sequence continues at coordinate 31,422,695 of CM059420.1, read as the reverse complement.
GGGAGTGTATTTTCTATGAAAGACTTGGGAGAAGACGAAATGATACTAGGCATCAAGATCTATAGAGATAGGTCTAAAAGGCTTCTAGGACTAAGTCAAGAAGGGTATATAGAAAAGATATTGAAGAGGTTCAATATGTCTAATTCTAAAAATGTAAGGTACCATTTAGACATGGCCTTCTCTTGAAGAAGAACCAGGGTCCTTCAACACGAGAGGAGAGGGATACGATGAGTAGAGTCCCATATGCTTCGGTAATAGGATCTATCATGTATGCTATGTTATATACCCGCCCGGATGTTGCACATACACTGAGCATGACTAGCAGATACCAACAAGATCCAGGAATGGATCATTGGACTGCAGTCAAGGCAATCCTGAAATACATACGAAGGACTAAAGGATTAATACTAGTGTACGGAGGACAAGAACAGCTCGTCGTACAAGGTTATACCGATGCTGCTTTCCAGACTGATCAAGATAACATGAAGTCACAATCAGGCTATGTTTCTAGCCTGAATGGCGGTACGGTGAGTTGGAAAATCTCGAAGCAAGATACCACAGCTGACTCTACAACAGAATCTGAGTATATTGCTGCATCAGATGCTGCAAAGGAAGCTGTTTGGTTGAGGAAGTTTGTGTCAGACATCGGAGTGATACCGTGTATCCAAGATCCGAAGACCTCTTATGTGATAATAACGGGGCCATCGCACAAGCAAAGGAGCCCCGGTCACACCAGAAGACCAAACACATACTCAGATGTTATCACTTCATTCGAGAGATCGTCGATTGAGGAGATGTTAAAGTATGCAATATAGGGTCAGACGACAATATAGCAGATCCTCTCACAAAAGCTCTACCACAATAAAAGTTTGAGAGACATGTAATAGAACTTGGTCTTAAACAGTTTAGGACATAGCCCTTCAACAGGCAAGTGGGAGATTGTTGGTGTATGTGCCCTAATGAGGGCTATTTATGTAAATAAACTTTGAGGGTTATTTATGTAAATAAGATATGTGTCGTTTGTTTGATAATTTATCAAATGAGTTAATTTCATGATAATTATATTCTTGTGCATATTTAATTTCATGAAATTGATCCGCCAAAAGAAACACTCCATGGACCTTTAGATCATGAATGACTCATTTGAGTAGTACTCGTACGAGGATCCTTAGACCAGAAATCACTACATGGTCTTAGGTGAATTGTAGTGTGCTTTGACATACGCCTAACGGGACCGTAATAGGTTGCCAAGTACGGGTATGATTGGGTACACTATAAGACACGCTAAGGTATGTAGGTGAAGTGATGGGACTACAAGTCTCTCTTGAGTGAGAGATGATATCTTGGCCACTTGATAGTGAACTGATAAGTGCATGGCCATGCCCAAAAAATGATAAGGACATCATTTGCTTGATGGATTCAGTGTCACCAAGAGATCAAGTAAACGTTTAGCTATATAAGGATGATGGTTTCATGCCTTATGCTGAACGGGATATCAATGTAGAGGATCGTACGCAGTTTGCTCAGAAAGGTTGTGTTGAATCACCATTCGACCTGCCATTCCGAATTGGGTAGTCATTATGTCTTGCTAGAGACCACTAATAACTTATGGATTAATCAATGAGATTGAGTTATCCATTGCTAATTTGGAATGGGCCTACAGGATCGCACATAAGAAAGTTCGATAATGCAGAATAAGTAGTCTTGCCTACAATAAGTATAATTGTTATACTTAAATAAAGAAGATTTAATTAAATGGTTTAATTAAATATTATTGAGAAGTTCTGGGGTATTAATTAATAGTTAATTAATTACTTGGGAACAATTGGGGTGAGCTGATAAATCAAGGGACATAATTGCAATTGAAGTTCTTGACCCATCAGCCTGATCCATGGGTCATGGGTTGATCCATGGGCTTGGTGTATAACCTAAATCATTAAGGTATTATTTAATACTGATTTGGAATCAGTAAAATAATATTTGGTAATAATACTGATTTGGAATATGACTAAAATCAGTTAAGTAATAATTGGATAATTACCATACTAATTTTGGAAATTTGATCTCTACAAATATCCCATGGATATTAATGTAGGAGAATGATGATTTTGAATTAGAAAAATCAGATCAGACAAAATACACAAGATTCCCAAATTCTCTCTTTAGGCAAGATTGGCTAGCACCAGATCTGCTTAGGCTTTCGTGCTTGAAAGTAGAGAGTCCTTCAAGGAAGGATTTTTTGTGGTGACAAACGTAACCGGAGCAGAAGGCTTGGACCAACATCAAACAAGGATCCAGGTGCGGCAACCGATTACGCTACAAGGGTAAGCTTTAGAAGCTTTAAACGTAGGATTAATTAAACACTAAATTGGAATAGGCATGAATCCGCTGCGTAAATTTTTGAAAATCATGCCTCTGATCACAACAGCAACACAGTAGATCTCATCATTGGTTAAAGTTATGATTTATAAACTAGGTTCATGACTGAGACAGTTTTGGATATACTATTGGTTTAAGTCATTCTGTGATTCTGAGGTTAGTTTATCTAGACTAATTGAATCAAATAGATATGTCCGGGGCATATTGAGCAAGACCAATTAGATTTGATTTAACTTGTACTGATCTATTATAGTTAATTCGAATCTGATATTTTGTCTGTTAATATTTAAGATGAGGGTAGGCCCAAAGATTAGTCATGGTGTACTTTAATCTTCCAAAGACTGCAGTCACTTAAGGCCTATAGTCTCGGTAGGTTGGGTGCACATGTTTAGTTGCTTGGTGTGCTGTCGTGAGTTGAAAATAAACCATGTACCGTTGCGTCCGGGGTGATGATGCTCTCGAGATGAGCTTGAAAAGTTTGATGTACTAAATATTGCTAGTGAAAGTCAAGTGGTGCTAGTCTCGGATAATAAGAAGTCGATTAATTAATTTATCAATAAATTAATAAATTTGACGGGCACTATATCTTTGATTTGGGGAGATAAAGAATTAAGAATAATTAATTTAATAATTTAAGTTGTTCCCGAAGCAATTCTGGCGTAGGATGGTAATGCAATAATTAATCCATTAGAGGTACGATTAATTTTGTATTGGGTTAATGAATAAATTCTAATTAATTAATTAATGGCTTAAATCCATTTTTGGTCCCTCATAACATGGGTCATTCTAGTTTTAGTCCCCCATATATTTTAGTCACCAATTTTAGTCCCATGTTAATTTTTTTACCCATTATGGTCCCTTTTAATGGAAAATTTTAAAAGATAACAGATTAACTCATTTGATCGCTAGTCAAACCTATTTTTTTTTTCAAAATGATTTGTACCATGATGTTTTCAATCCATTTTATGACTCGGTTCCTCATGGATGTTCAATCCATTTAGATCGACTCACAATCCAAAATGACGGTCAAAACCCTAAATGGGTTAAATATTCATGAGAATCCGAATTATAAAATTGGTTGAAAATATCACGGTACAAATTATTTTGAAGAAAAAAATTAGGTTTGACTAGCAATCAAATGAGGTAATTCGTTATCTTCTAAACTTTTCCGTTAAAAGGTACCATAATTGATAAAAAAAATTTAAGTGGGACTAAAATTGGTGACTAAAACATATGGGAGACCAAAACTGGAATAACCCATGTCATGAGGTACCAAAAATGGATTTAAGCCTTAATTAATTAATCCTGAGGGTCAATTAGTAAATTGACAAAGTGGAATTAATTAATTAATTAAGTCTTAAAATTCAATTAGAATTAGAAAATTCAAGATATTAGGAAATCTATTTAGATTTGGAATCTAATTAGATTTGGTTACTAATTGGTTTTGGAAACTAATTAAAACCTAAACCCAATAGGAAGACCAATCTTAAACCAACTTGCGGTTTGTCTTGTAGCTTTATAAATAGACATAGAGAGTTGGCAATTACAACACAATTCATGGTTTCATAATTCAAGAAACTTAGAGAGAGAAATCATAGAGAGAGAGTCCCAAGTGCGAAAACCCAGAACTCTCCCTCAAAGTCAGAATCCATCTCTCAGCGGCAGCGGTGCTCATTGGACGGCGGCGGCGACTTCGGTCATATTACAGCAAGAATTTTCCGATGAGTTTTGCGTGATTGCTGATTCGTTTGGTTCGTTGGTTCATTGCCCACACAACGTACGAGCTGGTCTTGATTCATATACGTATACGCTTCAAGATGTAATTCTTATACCTCCACTTTAATTGAAAATTTTATTTGTTGCGTGACAAATCGAATAAAGTAAAACTTGTTAGTTTTGAATACTAGAAAACTATTTGCTTGGATCAAAAACTATTACCCAATTGACATATCATTTTGTTTCAGTTTTAAATTTGTTCCACTATATCATAGAACTAAATAATGAGGTGTGGAAAGACACGGTAGATCTCGTTATTGGTTGAAGCATTGATATATAAAAAGTATGCTCGTAACTGAGATAGTCTGAACATACTATCGGTATAGGTTATCGTGTGATTTGGAAATTAGTTTGTCTAGACTAATTAAATCATACGGATGTGCCCGTGGCATATTAAGCACGACCAGTTCGAATTGAATTAACTTGTACTGATCGGCGTAGTTAATTCGATCCTAGTATTCTAATATCTTAACCCCGAGATTGGGACGGGCACGAGAGTTAGATATCGTATGCTTTGATTTGCTAAAAGGTGCGGTCAATTAAGGCCTAAATCTCGGTAAGTTGAATATACGGTGTTTAGCTTCTTTGTGTGTCGTTACAGTAGGAGGAATCCACATACCGGTTCACTGGGTTGATGGTGCTCCCGAGATGAGCTCGTGAGGTTTATTATACTGAACCCGGTCGGTGGAATTTATGTCGGTATAATAAGAAAGTCGAGTGGTACAAATCTCGGATACCAAGAAGTTGGTGAATTAATTTGTCAATAAATTGATGAACTGATGAGCACAAAATATTTGATGTGGAGAGATAGAAGAATAATAAAGTGAGTGCGATGTAAAGTCATTTTTGAGCGGTAGTTCCATAATTGGTTTGTGAATGCCTTAGAGTGAGAAAGACAAGCCTAGAGAGAGAACTTCTTCTTCTCCCTTGAGAGTTCTTTCTCGAAGTCAGTTTGTGATCTTTCGTTTCGAGAAACTCAGCCCATGATTCTAGAAGCCCAAGACCACAGCCCCGAAGTTCGAACACCACTCGAGAAGTCCGATCGCCGCTCTTTTTCTGGCCAGTTAGTGCCATCAGCGTTTTTTGGATTTTCTGGTCCAGTTCTTGTGATTTTCATTGTGGGCTTTGTTTATTTGTTGTGTTGATCCTTTGGCTCGTTCGTTTTGGTTCGCCAAAGTCTAAATATACAAGCAAATAGCTTACCCACAAAGTTTTATTGAGACGGTGTGGGTTTTCATATTAGAATTAGTTTCCTGGGCTAAATCTGTTTTCAAATCTAGGAGTTTCTTGAAGTGGGTTTCTCAGGATTTCTTCGCCAGTGCCTTTAGCCACCTCGTAGTTACTTTCCCACCTAAGTTCGAGGTCATTTGGAGTTATCCTTGGGATTCTGGATGGATTTTGCTTTCCCAGAGTTATGGTTTTCTATATTACTTTGGACTTCGCTTCAAAGGTATAATCTTTAGTCCTTCCGCTTTAATTAAAGATTTAAACTTTGAGCATTGTTTTAATAAATTAAACTAGTATAAGCCCAGATCCGTTAAGGGGAAATGAATTTGAGCCTGAGCTGAGTCGAAAGTCTCTGATTCTGGAATGCATAGCACGAAAGTGAGATTTTCGATTTAGCCCAGGTTTGTTCTATTTCCATCAAAACTAAGTTTCTGTGCAATGGTATTTCAAGTAAGGATTGGAATATTGTTGCACTAGAGCTTAGTCCTGATCAAAAGTTTCGATTCTGGAATACAGTGCACGAAATTAAATTTTTTATCGGGCCCAGACAGATAATCTTTCAATTGGTATCAGAGAGAAGGTTTGGCTTTGCTTTGTTCGATTTGTTCCATGGTTTCTTTAATGCAGGTGGTTTGTTATCCTGGCTATTATGGTTTATGTATTTATGTTTAATTAAACCCCGGGACATGTCCGGGTTTGGTTTTTTGAATGTGAATACTTGTAATAGTAAAACCGCGTGCTGGAAGCCGTGTAGGTTTAGACGAAACCTGTAGTAGGATTTTTCTATGTAATTGTCATTTTTATTTTCCTAGAGAATATGTAATAACGAGTGGGAGTGGACAGAAGAGTTAAAATAGACAGCAGACGGTGGCTTCATCGGCAACAAGTCACCGGCAGGTGGACCACCAGCGACGGGCGCTGCTGGTGTAGCACTGCACTTATACAGTGCTGCAGTGCCAGCAGCACACGAGTCTAGTGTGCACAAGGCCCTGCGCGTGCGGTTTTCACTGCGCACATGAGCTGTGCTATTCGTAGAGGCCCGTGTGGCTCGGGCATGGATCTTCGTGTGCATGGTCCATGCGGTGGCACATTTTTTCGAGTTAGATTCGAGATCCAAATTTTTCAAGACTCAATCCATCGAGTGACATGATAAGACATGAAACAAGGTAACAGATGGAAGTGGCATGCAGAATTAAAGCAATAATAGTTAGGAAATTTATTTTATGCATTTTTTTCCCGCTTTCTTATTGTTTTTAATTGTATGCTTACATGTTTTAATTAATGCTTTATTTTTTATGTATTATTAAAGCATATGGTTTTATGGTTGCTTGTAACTTAGTATTAGTTAATTACATGTGAAAATCGGTAAAACCGGCATTTTAAGAATCTAAGTGTGAGCGGGTTAGTTATTAATCCCACAGCCTCCATTACAAATTCGTAAGTGATGTAGGGCCCGGTGAAAAATTCACTTTCGTGCTATGCATTCCAGAATCAAAATATTTTACCAGGCCTAGACTCTGGCACAATCGCTATTCCAATCTTTGCTTGAAATAACATTGCACATGATCTTGGTATGTACTCATTCGATCACGCAACAAAATATTTATAATTAAAGTGGAAAAATAGAGAGCACCTCTTGAAGCATGTTACTCAGGTGATTCTCTTGTATGACTCAAGACTTTGATCGTATGTTGTGTGGGCAACAATCTAACGAGTAATTGATCAGAAAATCACCACAATCCACTTGCCAAAAAAATTCCAACGTCGCCGCCCCTAGCGCGTGTATTTCAAGCGCTGCCCGGAGCCGAGATTAAGCTCAGGCACTGCCGGTTTAGGAGGAAAAATCCAGCCTGCCAAAGCTTATGAAATCGGACTATGAGAGCTGAATTTTTAATTCTCTCTCTAAGATTTTATCTATCTAGTTTTCTTGTCTTGAAAACTTATGAATTGTGTGTATTAGAATTGCCAATCCCTTGTCTATATATAGAGCTACAAGACAGACACCAAGTTGGTTCAGAATTGGTCTTCCTAATGGGTTTAGGTAATTAATTAGTTTCCAAATCCAATTAGGTAACTAGTCTAATAGGATAATCCAAATCCAATTAGATTTCCTAATCTCTAGGATTTTCTAATTCTAATAGAAACTTAAGACTTAATCAATTAATTAATTAATTCTATTTTATTAATTACTTAATTAACCCTTATGAATAATTAATTAAATAATTAATTCTATTTATTCAATTAAACCACTACAAAATTAATCGTACCACTAACGGATTAATTTTTGCACTACTATCGTACACCAAAATTGCTTATAAAACAACTAAATTAATTTATTCTTAATCTTCCCCCGTCAAAGATTTAGTGCTCGTTAATTTATTAATTGACTGATAAATTAATTAATTAACTTTTTTAATTCTGAGGCTACTACCACTCGACCTTTTTACTATACCGGACATAAGTCCACCAGGTGGGTTTAGTATAATAAACATAACGAGCTTATCTCGGGAGCACATCACCCCGGACGCACCGGTTCATGGTTTCCTTTCGACAAGCAGTAGCACACCAAGTAACTAACACGCGCACCCAACCCATCGAGACTATTGGCCACAATTGACCTCACCAATTGGCAGATCAAAGTACACTATGTCTAATCCTCATGCTCGCTCAAGTCTGGGGATTAACAGATAGAATACTAAGAATGAATTGTCTATTAAATTAGTACAAGACAAATCATTCTAAATGGTCCAGTTCAATATGTCCCGGCATAAATATATGATTCAATTAGTTTAGACAAACTAATTCTCCGAATCACATAATAACCTAAACGAATAGCGTGTTCGAAACTGTCTCAGTTACGAATCTCATTTATATATGATGTCTTTTAACCAATGATGAGATCTACTGTGTCACACCAGACACCTCATCATCTAACTACATAATATAAATGGACTAAACATGCATAACATATAAACCAAAACATTAAATCGATATATTAACTGGAAAAAAGTACAATACAAGCATAGCTTATGTATTCAAACCTAACAGTTTCCCACTAATACTTAAGTCGTGCTTTAAGTATATATAACTACATTCAATCTTTTACAATCTAGAATACATCTAGAAAAAATATCATTGCCCTCCTAAGTATCTGATCCCCAAGCCCTCCACGTGAGCCTCAAAGACTTTTGAAGTCAATGTCCTCGTGAACGGATCTGCAAGGTTATCCACTGATGCCATCTTAGCCATGACCACGTCTTCCCTCTTGATCATATCTCGTATCAGGTGGCACTTGCGATGTATATGTTTACTCACCTCGTGGGCTTATGGTTCCTTCGAGTTTGCTACTGACTTCTGCAAACCAGGAATCACATCTAAGTCCATTAGGATGTTCTTGAGCCACACTGCTTCTTTCGCTGCCTCTGATGTGGTAACATATTCAGCCTCTATGGTAGAGCCCACCACACATTTCTACTTAATACTCCGCCAAACTATGGCTCCACCTCCTAAAGTAAACACATATGCTGGGGTAGACTAGCTCTTGTCCCTGTCGCCTAGGAAATCTAAATCTGTGTAACCTCGGGGTACCAGCTCAAGCGCTTGATAGACCAATGCTTGGTCTTTCGTTCTGCACAAGTACTTGAGAATGCATTTTACTGCCTCCCAATGAGCTTTCTCGGGGCTACTCTGATATCTGCTTACAATGCCAACTGCATAACAGATAGCAGGCATCGTACACAACATGGCATACAGGAGACTTCCTATTGCCGAAGCATAATGAACTGTATTCATGCCTCTATCTCCTCAACAGTCTTGGGAGACTATTATTTAGATAGATGCACTCCATGTCTGAAAGGTGGAAAACCTTTCTTGGAATTTTGCATGTTAAAAATGGCTAGAATCGTATCCATGTATGAAGCTTGAAAAAACGTTAACGAACATTTCCTACGATCTCGAATTATTTTGATCCCAAAGATATGTCCCGCTTCTTCTAAGTTCTTCATACCAAATTTCTTAGAATGTCATGCCTTTATGTCTGATAACACTTTCTTATTTTTGCCAATTAGTAAAATTTCATCTACGTAAAGCACAAGAAACACCACCGTGTTTCCATCACGTCTGCGGTACACACATTGCTCATCCGGACACTGAGTAAATTCGTATGATTGGATTACCTCATTGAATCGGATGTTCCAAGAATTAGATACCTGCTTAAGTTCGTAAATGGATCTCTTAATCCTGTAAACCTTATGCTCTTGGCCCTTTTAAATGAATGCCTTTAGTTGCTGCATGAAGATGGTTTTCTCAAAACTTCCGCTAAGGAAAGCTGTCTTGATATCCATCTGCCATATCTCATAATCTAAATGAGCAGCTATGGACAAGAGAATTTGGATTGACTTAAGCATGGCTACCAGGGAGAAGGTTTCCTCATAATCGATTCCCTCTTTCTGAGTATATCCATTCGCCACAAGCCTAGCTTTGAAGGTTTCAACCTTTCCGTCAGGTTCTCTTTTGCATTTGTAGACCCACTTACACCCAATGGGCTTAAAACCATCAGGCAGGTCCACAATCTCCCAGACTTGATTATGGTCCATTCACCCCATCTCGGATATCATTGGTTTTCGCCAAGATTCTGCATCTTTATCTCGAGAGCCTCATTGTAGTTTACTGGGTCAGGCTTAGACAAGCTTGGGACTAAGTCTGTGGCCTCTCCCACACCAATGAACCTGTCAGGCTGTCTTACAACCCTCCCACTACGATGAGGCACCACCTGTGTAGGCCCATTATCTGTGATATCTTGTGCAGTGTGTGGTGTCTCATTGGTCAATAGATTTTTTAGTGAGATAATGAGATTAATGAACTAGGTTTTTCTCCTACAAATGTGGACTAGTGTAAATGTTCAAACTATCGTGGCTTATGCGAATCACGGTGAATGAGATGTCAGTGGATTAAATTGATTATATTGTTTGAGGGAGTCAATATTTTTGAACCTTAGTAGTTTATTTTCTAAAGTTTTTCTTGTTTATTTATTTTTAGTAATTCGATATGATGTTTAATCCATTAGCTGTTATTCTGAAAGAGAACAAATTAACTGGTCTAAATTACATTGATTGGAAACAAAATTTGGATATTGTCCTAACGGCTGAGCAGTACAAGTTTGTGCTCAATAAGATATGCTCAGATACGCCTACCGACAAATCGACTGACGATGAGAGAGAGGCCTATCAGAGGTGGAGAAAGGCTGATGAGATGGCACGGTGTTACATTCTGCCTTTTATGTCGAATGTACTGCAATATCAGCATCAATCAATGATCTCTGTTTTTGACATAATGGCTAATCTTAGACAGATGTTTGGTCACCAAGGTCAGGCAGCTAGGTAAGTAGCCATAAGGAAAATAATGAACACCAAAATGGCTGAGGGTACTCATGTGAAAGATCGTGTCCTTAAGATGATGAGCAACATCAAAAAAATTGAGGTACTTGGGGGCGAGATTGACGATAAACCAAAGTTGATATAGTCCTCCAAAGTCTGCCTCAATGTTTTGAGAAGTTTCGATTGAACTATAACGTGAATAAGAGGATTTATAGTTTATCCGAGCTCTTGGCAGAGTTGGTGTCAGCTGAAGGATTGTTTCAAGAGAATAAGCAATCTTTAGTCACAACCAAGGCTTCAAGTCTTTCTTCTACGCCTAAGGCTAGTAAGAAGAAGTCCAAGGTAAAGACAAAGAATCACGTGCCTAAGTCGAATATCGTAAAGAAGAAGAAACCGAAAGGCAAGTGCTTCAAGTGCGGATAGACGGGACATTGTAAAGCGGATTTTTCCGAACAAAGGTACGACTAATTTTACCTTAATTATTGAGACATGTTTAGCGGTGATTCCCACAAATACCTAGTGTGGATTCAGGCACCAATCTTCATGTTTGTAATTCTTTGCAGGGGTTTCGGGTAACCCGAAAGCTTAGAGAATGCGAGATAGAAGTCTACATGGGAGATACTACAAAAGTGTCAACTGTTGCAGTGGGAGAGGTGAATTTAATTTTCAAAAATAATATTCTAGTTTTAAATAATTGTCCTTATGTTCCTAGGTTTATAAAGAACCTTATTTCAATTTCTAAACTTTTATTGAATGGTTAAAAGTTCTTTTTTCTGATAAGTTTGTATTTATTAGAAGAAATGAGAAACTTATTTGTTCTGGCACGTTGATAGACAATTTGTTCATTTTGAAACCAACTTCTCCTACTAATCATGCAACGACAACTCATACATCATTAAACCATAATAAGAGGAAAGAAACTTATGAGATGAATGAAATATATCTTTGGCATGTTAGATGAAGGAAATAGATCTAGTTCAGGCAAACCGAAAATCTCACTTTCATGCTATGCATTTCAGAATTAGAGACTTTCGATCGAGCATAAACTCTAAAATCATTTTCCCTGAACGGATATAGGCTTGTACATACTCGATTTATTAAAATGACATGCTAAAAATTAAATCTTTAATTTATATCGGAAGACATAAAGATTATACCTTTGAAGTGTTGGATTTGAATACTAAAGCTTTGCTTATATTAAACTATTTCCTGGTTTTATATATCGATTGAATGTTTTAGTTAAACTATTTATATGTTTTACATATGTTGTCCATTTATATTATGTAATTAGATGATGAGGTGTCTGGTGTGACACAGTAGATCTCATCATTGGTTAAAAGACTTAATATACAAATGAGGTTCGTAACCGAGGCAATTTTGGACACACTGTCAGTTTAGGTTATTATGTGATTCAGAAATTTGTTTGTCTAAACTAATTGAATCATATGGATATGCCCGGGGCATATTGAACTTGACCATTTATGATGAATTGTCTTGTACTGATTTAATAGACTATTCAATCCTAGTATTTTATCTCTTAATCTCTGGCCTTGAGCAGACAAAAGGATTAGACATATTATACTTTGATCTGCCAAAGAGTAATGTCACTTGAGGCCAATAGTCTCAGTAGCTTGGGTGCGCATGTTTGGTTGCTTGGTGCACTATTGCTCGTCGAAAGGAAACTATGTACCGATGCATCCGGGTGATGGTGCTCCTGAGATGAGCTTGTTATTATATTATACTAAACCCAGCTGGTGGACTTATGTCCGGTATAGTAAAAAGGTCGAGTGGTACTAATCTCGGATTATAAGAAGTTAATTAATTAATTTATCAGTAAATTAATAAATTAATGAGCACTATATCTTTGATGTTGGGAGATTAAAGAATAATTAATTTAGTTGTTCCGGAAGCAATTATGGTGTAAGATGGTAGTGCCATAATTAATACGTTAGTTGTACGATTAAATATGTAGTGGGTTAATTGATAAAGTATAATTAATTTTTTAATTAATTATTCCTAATGGGTAATTAAGTAATTAACAAAGTGTAATTATTTAATTAATTAATTAATTCTTAAAGTTCAATTAGAATTACGAAACCCTAGAGATTAGGAAATCTATTTAGATTTGGAAATCCTATTAGTTTTGCATCCTAATTGGATTTGGGAATTAATTAAGAAACCAAAACTCATTAGGAAGGCCAATACTAAATTAACTTGTGGTCTTTGTTGTTACTCTATATATTGACAAGAGATTAGCAATTCACAATATAGAATTCATAAGTTTTCAAGACAAAAAAACTAGAGAGAGAAAGTCTAGAGAGAGAATTAATAAATTCTCCCTCAAATTTGATTTTCTAGAACTCCATGCGGCTGCATGTTCTCCTAGATTAGTCTGTGGTTGAACTTCTCAGATCCAGCGGTGCGTGAAGGTTTTGTGGCAGCGCATGTGTGAGTTTTCGTAGATCGGTCGGTGGTTGAACTTCTCAGATCCGGCGGTGCGTGTAGGTTTTGCGACAGCGCATGTGCGAGTTCTCGGCGGCGCTTGTATTACACTCGTGGGTAGTTCGGGCGGCAGCAGTGCTTCGAGGAAATTCTGGTGAGTTCGTTTGTGGTGTATTGCCGATAGTTGGTTCACCTAAGTACACACTTCAAGAGAGAGTTCTTAAACTTCCTTTTTATTAAGAATTGGTTGTTGCATGACAAATCAAATAAGGAGAAGGTAAGATCCTGCGCAATGGTATTTCAAGCAAAGGTTAGAATAGTAATTACGCTAGAGCTTAGGCCTGGTCAAGAATTTTGATTCTGGAATGCGCAGCACGAAAGTAAGTTTTTGACTAGGCCTGGGCAGATAATGTTTCAATTAGTATCAGAGCAATGGTTTTGGCTTTGTGCTTGTTCAATTTGTTACATGGTTTTGTTTGTAGGCGGTTTAAAAATCCCAACTATTATGGTTACATTTGTATGTTTTAATTATACCCCGGGACATGTCCAGGTTGTTTTTTTATGAATGCTTGTAATAGTAAAACCACATGCAGGAAGCCGTGTAGGATTACATTAAATCAGTTGTAGGATTTTTTCAATGTAATTTTTTATTTTATTTCTTAGACGCCTTGTAGTAGGAAAATCTTACGTAATCGAAGTCATTATGGTGGGCAACTTGATTTCATGGGTTTTTATTTATCGTTAATAGGAAGAAAACCAAGAAAACCTAGAACAAATTGCAAGACAACCAAAGGATAGAAGAACTGGAAACCAAACGGGGTTGGCGGGGCTAGTAAACAATTTACCCCTAAAAATCGCGGGCCGATAGCAGCACAGCTGCGTGCGGGCTGCGCGTAGCAAGCGCTGCTGCAAATTTGCGGTGCTGGGTGCACTAGTTGCGGCACTGGGAGGACCAGCGCATGCGCGCAGGCCTATGCGGGCTGTGCGCAGGTATGGCACGCCCCGAGTGGGCTGTGCACGGCCCGACACTTTTGGTTGCTTGCGCGCCCCATTTTTCTTTTTTTTTGAGTTTTTCAAGACTTAATCCATCGAGTGACGTGATGGGACACGAGATGAAGACAGAAGATGGAAGTAATTAAAACCATAATAGTCAAGAAATTTATTTTAAGTATTTAGTTTCCGTATTTACAGTTTTAATTATATGCTGTAATTTTGTGCTATATTTTATATGCGTGATTTAAAGCATATTGGTTTTATGTTTGCATATAACTTAGGATTACTTAATTGCATGTTAAAACCTGAAAAACTCTCGTTTTAGAAATCTAAGTGGGAGAGGATTGGTTAATATTCCCAAAGCCTCAATTACGAATTCATATGTGATATGGGTGGACTTGTGCGTTGGCATTAGGGCCTTCCTTCATATCGGATGAGTTCAACCATAAGATCACCAGCTTATGAATTTCTAAGTAAGATGACTAGAGTAAGTTGAAATTGGAGAAATGCAATACCCTCTCCATCTGAGGCACACTATCCTAAGGTGACAAACTCAGAAGTCACGTAATGGCACACACTTAGTGTACGATTTGTAGTATTCCTTCCATCGAGGTTAAGCTGCTTATTTAACGGTTGAAAACACAGACTATTAGCTACATTGATCAGTAGATTGTTTAGTCAGATAGTGTAGTGAACCTAGTTCTTCTCAAATGAATGTGGATTAGTGTAAATGTCCACACTGTCGTGGCTTGTGAAAATCCTGGTGAATGAGATGTCCGTGGATTTAATTATTGTTTGAGGGATGTCAATAAATGTAGAATTTTATTTTTGAAATTCTTATACTAAAGCATTGTCTGTTTATTTATTTACAGTATTCGATATGGCATTTAATCTATTAGTTACAATATTGGAGACAACAAACTAACAGGTCTAAATTATGTCAATTAGAGTCGCAATATGGATATTGTCCTGACGGCTGAGCAGTATAAGTTTGTGCTCACCGAAGTTTGTCCAAATGTGCCTACTGATCATTCTCCTCAAGAGGATATAGATGCCTATGGGTGGTCAAGATTAGCGGATGAGATGACGCGATGTTACATTCTGGCCTCTATTCGAATGTTCTGCAACATCCGCTTCATCCCATGATCTTTGCTTTCAACATGATGGCTCACCTGAGGGAGATGTTTGCTAATCAAGGTAGGACAGCAAGGCAGGCAGCCATGAGGAAAATTATGAATACCAAAATGGATAAAGGCTCATCAGTGAGAGATCATGTACTTCACATGATTAGTAACATCAATGAAATAGAAGTATTAGGAGGTGAAATTAATCTGGAGAGTCAGATCGATATCATCCTCCAGAGCTTATCTTCTAGTTTCGAGCAGTTTTGGGTAAACTACAACATAAATCAAAGACTGTATACTCTTCCCGAGTTCCTAACAGCATTGGTGTCGGCCGAATGAATCTTCCAAGAGAAGAAGCAAGCTTTGGTCAATGTGAAGGTTTCGAGTTCATCTATTGTGCCTAAAGGCAAAAGTAAGAAGAATAAGAAAGCCAAGAATCACATTGCTAAGTTAGACATCGTAAAGAAAAAGAAGCCTAAAGGCAAGCGCTTCAAGTGTGGTAAAACCGGACATTGGAAATTAGATTGTCTAAAGCTCAAATGTACGATAGTTTTTGCTTTAATTACTGAGACGTGTTTAGCGGTGATTCCCAAAGATAGTTGGTGTATGGATTCAGGCGCCACTGACCACATTTTTAATTCTTTGCAGGAGTTTCATGTAACCCGAAAGCTTAGAGAGTGCGAGCTAGAAGTCTACTTGGGTGACACTACAAGAGTGTCAGTAGAAGCAGTTAGAGTAGTTAGCTTAATTATCAAAAATTCTAGGGTGAATTTACATAATTTGTGTACCGAGTTTTAGAAAAAACCTTATTTTGGTTTTAAACTCTTAATGGACGGTTACAAGTTTTTTTTTTTTTTTTGATAAATCTGTTGTTAGAAAAGATGGCAAACTTGTTTGTTCTGGTTCATTAGTAGACAATTTGTTTCAGGTTAAATGAAACTTCATTATTGGCAAGACACAGACTAAATGGCACATCATCTAACCAAAATAATAGAAAAGAACCTTCTAAAATAAATCAAGCTTATCTTTGTCATCTCAGACTAGGCCATATAAATCTTAGTAGGATTCAAATGTTAGTCAATGATGGATCTTTAAGTTCATTAGAGATTGACAGCTATTCAACTTGCTAATCTTGCTTGGAAGGTAAGACGACCAAGAAACATTTCAAGGCAAAAGGTTATAGAGCCAAAAGAGTATTAGAGCTGATGCACTCTGACTTGTGTGGACCAATTTCGGTCCAAGCACGAGGTGGGTTTGAGTATTTTGTGACTTTCAGAGATGATTACTAAAGGTACGGATAAGTTTACCTAATGCGCCACAAGTCCGAATGCTTTAGTAAATTCAAAGTGTATCGGGCAGATATGAAGAAATATCACAGTAAAAGTATCAAGACACTGCGATCAGATCATGGTGGTTAGTACTTGTCTCACAAATTTTTAGAATACCTTAGTGAGGTCAAAATTCAGTCTTAGTTGTCTCACTTGGCACACCACAGTAGAATAGTGTATCAGAAATAAGAAACAGAACTCTCATGGAAATGATTAGGTTTATAATGAGCTATAGTGATTTGCCTAGTTCATTCTGGGGATATACCTTAGAAATTGCAAGGTACATTCTAAATCTTATACAATCTAAAATCGTGGCTTCAACTCCTATAGAGTTGTGGAATAGGCGCAACCCAGTCTAAGACATCTCAAAATTTGGGGTTGTCCAGAACATGTACATAAGGCAGATGCGGCTAAGTTAGATGCAAGAACAGAAGTAATGCTGTTTGTAGGATATCATAGAGGAATGAAAGGTGGTCTGATCTATAGTCCAAAAGATTAGAAGGTGGTAGTTAGCACTAATGCCAGATTTTTAGATGAAGACCATATTTTAGATCACAAGCCCAAGAGTAAGATAGTACTAGAAGAACTTAGGAAGCAATCTGATAATCCTGATGCACCAGCACAAGTAGATACACCACACACTCCACAAGATATCATAGATGAAGCGCGTACACATGTGGTGCCTTGTCGTAGTGGGAGGGTTATAAGACAACCCGATAGGTTCATTGGCATGGGAAAAGCCTTTGACTTCATCCCAGGTACAACTGAACCGGATCTGCAGAACTGAAATGAGGCTCTCCGAGATAAAGATGCAAAATCTTGGTAAAAGGCAATGATATTCGAGATGGGGTCAATGTTAGTTTTGAATACAGAAAAGCTATGGCTTGTATCAAAAACTAATATCCACAGATGACATATCATTTTGTTTTGGTATTAAATTGTTCCATTATATCATAGAACTAGATAACGGGGTGTGGAAAGACATAGTAGATACCGTTATTGGTTAAAGTATTGATATATATAAAGTATACTCGTAACCGAGATAGTCTTAACATACTATCGGTATAGGTTATCATGTGGTTTGGTAATTAGTTTATCTAGACTAGTTTAAATCATACGGATATGCCCGGGGCATATTGAGCACGACTAGTTTGGATAGAATTGACTTATACTGATCGGCGTACTCAATTCGGTCCTAGTATTCAATCTCTCAATCCCGAGATTGGGACGGGCGTGAGAGTTGGATATCGTATGCTTTGATTTGCCAAAGAGTGCGGTCAATTGTGGCCTATACCTCGATAGGTTGGGTATGCGGTGTTTAGCTTCTTATGTGCCATTGCTAGTAGGAGGAATCCACGTATCGGTTCACCGGGTTGATGGTGCTCCCGAGATGAGCTCGTAGGGTCTAATATACTAAACCCGGCCGGTGGACTTTATGTCCGGTATAATAAAAGTTCGAGTGGTACTAATCTTGGATACCAAGAAGTTGGTGAATTAGTTTGTCAGTAAATTGATAAACCGATGAGCGCTAGATTTTTAATGTGGGGAGATAGAAGAAAATATAATGGCTCGATGTAAAGTCGTTTTCGAGCGGTAGTTCCATAATTAGTCCGATAGTGGTACGACTAATTATGCATTTGACTAATCGACAATGTGAATTAATTAATCCTAAAGGTTTGATTAATATTTAATCAACATGGTGAATTAAGAAATTAATTCTATTTGAATTAATTAATTATAAGGGTTCGATTAAATTAAATTAATGAAGT
This sequence comes from Knoxia roxburghii, assembly GCA_030378225.1. Lineage (NCBI taxonomy): Eukaryota > Viridiplantae > Streptophyta > Magnoliopsida > Gentianales > Rubiaceae > Knoxia > Knoxia roxburghii. Next base: position 31,404,282 of record CM059420.1, on the reverse strand, counting down.
GGGTTAAGAAATTAATTCGAATGGGTCGATTGGAGTTGATTAGTCGGGAAAGACTAAACGGTCAACGAATGTCAAATTAAAAGGCCCAACTCGAGAGCCTATTAGGTCTCCATTAGAGCTCCTATAAATAAAAAGGTTAGGGCCACAGAAACTCAAGAAAATCTTGCAAGACATTTATGTCTTCCTTAGAGTGAGAAAGTTCTAGAGAGAAACTCACTTCCCTTTCGAGTTTTCTTTCAAAAATGAAATTGGATTCTCACTTTTGAATTTAGATTAAGCTTGAAAAATTAAACTTTAGATAGCCCATCAATTTTTGGAGTTGCCCACTTGCTGGAATTACTGTTCACGGGGGTACTGTTCACGGGTCACGGGTACTGTTCACTTCGGAATCACTGTTCACACCAGACACTGTTCACTCTGAGGTGCTTGATCCAGCTGGGTTTGTGTTTATCTCTTCCTTGGGTTGGTGATCCACAATCCCGGTTGTCCAGATCGTGACTGGAGTTGAAGTGGGTTCGATTTTATTGGCGAGAAAAGTAGTGGGCAGCAGTTTTTTGGGTTAAAGGTTTGATCTTTTTGGCAGATTTGATCTAATTGAGGGATTTTCTTGGCGGGTTTCTCGTGGGCTTTGGTAGCAGACTTCGATAGATTATTGCCCACGCAATATTCAAAGTTTTCTCAGAGTTATCTTTTGGATTTCTTGTGGAATTCACATAAAGATTGGATTTTTCTTATTGCGTTGGACTTCGCTACAAAGGTATAACCTTTAATCCTTCCATTTTTAATTAAAGGTGTGATCTTCGTGCGTTCGATGTCGTTTTAATAAATTAAATAAGTATAAGCCAAGATCCGTTCGTGGGTAAATGAATTTGAGCCTGAGCTTGGTCGAAAGCTTCCGATTTTGGAATGCATTGCACGAAAGTGAGGTTTTCGATTTAGCCCGGGCTTGTTCTATTTTCCTTCAAATTGGTATCAAAGCATTGGTTTCAGTCTTATACTTGTTTCATTTATTAAACAGCTTTATTTTGGCATTATTATTTTTGTCGAAATGCTTAAAAAGGTGATTATTGGTTTCCCGGCTATTATGGTAGAAATTTATTTTTCATTCATAAACCCCAGGACATGTCCGGGCTCATATTGTTTTTTGAATGGAAATATCTGTAATAGTAATAACCACGAGCTGGAAGCCGTGTAGGATTAGAAAAATCTTGTAGTGAGATTTGATCTAATCATGTCATCTTTAAATTCCAAGAGAAACGCCTTTGTATATAGGAATTTATGTATTATGGCGAAGACGTTATTTTGGGTAACTAAATTCGCGGGTTTTGGTTTCTCATAATTTTGGGTGATTCCTAATTACGTAGTGCGGGTTTTGGTTTCTCGTAATTTTGGGTGATTCCTAATTACGTAGTAAATCGAGAAAACCCGGGCAAATTGAGAGGAATCCAAATAACGAGTGGGAGCGACATGACCGGACGTGTCACCGAGGCATCAAGGAATCAACGATAGAGAAGGCCATAATAGTCGAGAAATTTTTTTAATTTCCGTTATTTATGGCTTTTCGTTGATTGTGTGTTTTTCGTTTTATTTTGCATGAACGAAAACCAAACCAAAATTATTTTTAAAAGGTAACGAGCAATTAACTAAGGTAGCTTATTCGCATATTAAAACTCTAACGGTTTTATGGGTGCAAATATCCATAGTTAAGATATTGCATGTTAAAACGTAAAAATCCTTAAGCTTAAAAATCTAAGTGGGAGAGGGTTGGTAAATATCCCCATGGCCTCCATTACGGGTTCATTGGTGATGTGGTTAAACTTGCGTGCTGGCTTAGACCTTCCTCCCTATCGGATGAGTTTCAACCACAGATATCACCGGAATGAATTTCTAAAGGGATGACTATAGTGAGTTTAATTGGAGAAAGTTGCAACACCCTCGCCATTCGAAGCGCATTAGTATCCTAAGTAAAAAACTAAGAAGTCGCGTAATGGCATACAATTAGTGTACCATTTTTAGTATTCCTCCCATCGAGGTTATGTTTTCTTCGTGTACGGCTAAAATTATCGACTATTATTGATCATAAGATCATTGGTCAGATAATGAAATTAACAAACTTTGGTTCTTATCGAACGAATCTGGGTTAGCGTAGACGTTCACCCATCGTGACCTGCGTTAATCCCGGTGTGAGAGATGTCGGTAGAGGATTATATTAGTCTTTTGAGGATCTTCAATATTTTCGAAAAAGTATACTGAAACTTTACTGTTTATTTTTCAGTTGTAGTTGATATGTCGTTCAACCCGCTAGCTGTCATTTTGAACCAGAACAAACTTACGGGTCCAAATTATATTGACTGGAAACGTAACCTGGACATTATCCTTACCGCTGAGAGTTACAGGTACGTGCTCACTGAGGAGTGCCCCCCTAAGCCCAGTGATGAAGCCACCCCTGAGCAGCGAGAGCCATATACGAGGTGGCAGAAAGCTTATGAGATGACCCGGTGCTACATCTTGGCTTCTATGTCGAGTGTACTGCAACACCAGCATCAGTTGTTTACCTCAGCCTACAATATGATGCTCAACCTCAGGGGGTTATTTGGACATCAGGGTAGGGAATCCAAGCAATCAGCTATGAGGAAACTTATGAATGCTAGGATGGCTGAAGGTACTTCAGTGAGGGATCACGTGCTAGACATGATAAGTTGCGTCAATGAGATTGAGGTATTGGGAGGTGACATTGATGGGGAGACCCAGGTGGATATCATCCTCCAGAGCTTGCCTCCCAGTTTTGAGCAGTTTTGGTTGAACTACAATATGGGGAATCTCTCATATTCATTTCACGAGCTCATAACTACAGTGGTGTCTGCTGAGAGCCTATTCGCCGAGAAGAAGCAAGCCCTGGCTACTGTTGGTCCCTCAGGTTCCTCTGCTGGGCTCAAAGCCAGGAAGCAATAGAGGAAGAGAGGCCAGAAGGCTGGAGCTGATCATGGACCCAAGGCGGGCATTGCCAAGAAGCACAAGTCGAAAGGCAAATGCTTCGGATGTGGCAAAGTGGGACATTGGAAAAAGGACTGCCCAAAGCCTCGAGGTATGTGAAAATTTTCCCTAGTCACTGAGACGTGTTTAGCGGTGATTCCCACAGATACTTGGTGTGTGGATTCAGGAGCCATTGATCACATTTGTAATTCTTTGTAGGGGTTCCAAGTGACCCGGCTGCTTAGAGAAGGAGAGTTGCAGGTCTACCTTGGGGATACTAGCAGAGTTTCTATTGCTTTATTGGGAGTAGTTTGTCTTTATTTTACAGTCTCTATTTTACATTTGAGAGATTGTCTTTATGTACCCAGTTTTTGCAAGAACATACTTTCAGTTTCTAAACTGGTTTTGGATGGTTAAAAGTGTGTTTTTTCTGATGGATCTATTTTTATTAGAAAAGGCCAGAAACATATATGTTCCGGTACATTAGTTGACAATTTGTTTCTAATTAAGACACACTCCCCAGTAATGCAAAACACAGAAACTAGTAGCTCATCACCGAATCACAATAATAGAAAAGAGTCTTCCCCTTTGAATCAGACTTATTTTTGACACCTGAGACTCAGTCACATCAAACTTAGTAGGATTCAAAGGTTGATCAATAGTGGGTCTTTGGACTTAATGGATATTGACAGCTATTCGACCTGTGAGTCCTGCTTGGATGGTAAAATAACCAAGAGGCCTTTCAAGGCAAAGGGTTATAGGGCCAAGGAGGTTTTAGAGTTGATTTATTCTGACGTGTGTGGGACTATGTCAGTTCAGGCTAGAGGTGGTTATGAGTATTTCGTGACTTTCACGAATGATTACTCTAGATATGGATGCATATACCCGATGCGCCACAAGTCTGAATGCTTTGGCAAGTTCAGAGAGTTCAAGGCTGAGGTGGAGAACCATCTGGGTAAGAGTATCAAGGCCTTGTGATCTGATCGCGGTGGCGAATACCTCTCTAGTGAATTTAGACCATATTTGTCGGAGGAGGGTATTCAGACCCAGTTGTCTGCACCTGGCACACCCCAGCAGCAGAGAGGAGGAACATGACTCTTATGGATATAGTTAGATCGATGATGAGTTACAGTGAGTTGCCTATCTCGTTTTGGGGTTAAGCCTTGGAGACAGCATGTTTTATCCTCAACCTTGTGCCATCTAAGTCTGTGCCTTCGACCCCAGCAGAGTTGTGGAATGGGCGAAAGCCTAGTCTGAGACATCTAAGAATTTAGGGTTGTCCAGCACATGTGCTCGAGGCAGATGCAGGCAAGTTAGAGGCAAGAACCAAGGTTATGCTGTTCATAGGCTATTCCAAAGGAACAGAGGTGGTCTATTTTATAGTCCTCATGATCAGAAGGTGGTGATCAGCACCAATGCCAGATTTCTTGAAGAGGACTATATTTTAGATCACAAGTCAAGCAGCAAGGTAGTATTGGAAGAGCTTAGAAGTTAGTCCATTATTCCAGATGCACAAGTATAAAAAAAAAACACCACAAGAGACTGCACACACTATCACAGATGATGCTCTTACAAAGGCTGCACCTCGTCGCAGTGGGAGGGTTGTCAGACAGCCCGAAAGGTACATGGGTTTGGGTGAGTCTCCGGACTTTATCCCTAGAGCTCATGAACTAGACCCAGTTAGCTACAATGAGGCTCTCAAGGATAAAGATGCAGATTCTTGGCAGAGAGCGATGATTGCTGAGATGGGTTCTATGGATTCAAATCAAGTCTAGGAGCTGGTAGACCTTCCTAATGGGTTTAAGCCTATTGGGTGCAAATGGGTCTACAAGAGAAAGAGAGAATCTGACGGAAGGGTTGAGACCTTCAAGGCTAAGCTTGTGGCGAAGGGTATACTCAGAAAAAGGGTATCGATTATGAGGAGACCTTTTCCCCAGTAGCTATGCTTAAGTCGATCCAGATTCTCTTGGCCATATCTGCTCATATGGACTATGAGATTTGGCAGATGGACATCAGGACAGCTTTCCATAATGAAATTCTTGAGGAGACCATCTTTATGCAGCAACTAGAGGGCTTCATTGTTTAGGGCCAAGAGCACAAGGTATGCAGACTTAGGAGGTCCATTTATGGACTTTAGCAAGCATCCAGATCTTGGAACATCCATTTTGATGAGGTTGTCCAGTCCTATGGATTCACTCAGTGTTCGGATGAGCAGTGTGTTTATCGTACTTTACGTAGATGACATTCTTCTAATTGGCAACAGTAAGAAGGTGTTGTCAGAAGTAAAGGCATGGTTGTCTAGGCAATTTGATATGAAGGATTTGGGAGAGGCTGGACATATCCTTGGGATCAAGATTATTCGAGATTGTAGGAAATGTTCTCTGACTCTCTCTCAAGCATCCTACATAGACACAATTCTGGCCCGTTTTAACATGCAGAACTCCAAGAAGGGTTCACTACCTTTCAGGCACGGGGTGCATTTGTCTAATGAGCAGTGTCCTAAGAGTGCTGAGGAGATAGATGCCATGAAGGCGGTACCCTATGCTTCTGCAGTGGGTAGCCTCATGCATGCTATGTTGTGTACGACGCCTGATATTTGTTTTGCCGTTGGGATGGTTAGCAGATATCAGAGTAACCCTGGGAAGGTTCACTGGGAGGCAGTAAAATGCATTCTCAAGTACTTGCGAAGGACGAGAGATTATGTCCTAGTTCATAGAGCACAGGAGCTTGTACCATTGGGTTACACAGATTGGGACTTTCAAGGTGATTTGGACAAGAGTAAGTCTACCTCTGGGTTTGTGTTTACTCTAGGAGGTGGAGCCATAGTATGGCGGAGCGTCAAGCAGAAATGCGTGGCGGACTCCACCATGGAGGCTGAGTACATTGACGCTTCAGAGGCAGCAAAAGAGGCTGTATAGCTCCGGAGCTTCCTGATAGACTTAGATGTGGTTCCTGAGTTGCCTAGGTCTATCACAGTCTACTGTGATAACAATGGTGCAGTTGCTAACTCGAGGGCACCACAAGTCCATAAGGTGAGTAAACACATAGAGCGCAAGTACCACCTGATACGAGAGATCGTAAAGAGGGGAGACGTGATCGTGGCCAAAATAGCATCACATGACAACCTTGCAGATCCTTTCACCAAGCCATTGACCCCAAAGGACTTTGAGAGACATGTGGAGGGTATGGGAGTCAGATTCTTGAGGGAGCCATGTGAGTGAGCTTAAAGGCGTTCTGGAGATTTCACTATGACAGCAGTGTTATAGCGGGTTGGACAGTTTTTGTACTTCTTAGCATAGCCTTGAGTATTAGTTGGATATTGTTAGTTTTGATCACAGAAAAGCTATGACTTGTATCTAAAACTAATATCCACAGATGATATATCATTTTGTTTCGGTATTAAATTGTTCTATTATATCATAGAACTAGATAACGGGGTGTGGAAAGACACAGTAGATACCGTTATTGGTTAAAGTATTGATATATATAAAGTATACTCGTAACCGAGATAGTCTGAACATAGTATCGGTATAGGTTATCATGTGGTTTGGTAATTAGTTTATCTAGACTAGTTTAAATCATACAGATATTCCCGGGGCATATTGAGCACGACCAGTTTGGATAGAATTGACTTATACTGATCGGTGTAGTTAATTCGGTCCTAGTATTCAGTCTCTCAATCCCGAGATTGGGACAGGCGTGAGAATTGGATATCGTATGCTTTGATTTGCCAAAGAGTGCGGTCAATTGAGGCCTATACATCGATAGGTTGGGTATGCAGTGTTTAGCTTCTCACGTGCCGTTGCTAGTCGAAGGAATCCATGTACCGGTTCACCGGGTTGATGGTGCTCCCGAAATGAGCTCATAAGGTCAATTATACTAAACCTGGCCGGTGGACTTTATGTCCGGTATAATAAAAAGTTGAGTGGTACTAATCTCGGATACCAAGAAGTTGGTGAATTAGTTTGTCAGTAAATTGATAAGCCGACGAGCGCTAGATTTTTAATGTGGGGAGATAGAAGAAAATATAATGGCGCGATGTAAAGTCGTTTTCGGGAGGTAGTTCCATAATTAGTCCGATAGTGGTACGACTAATTATGCATTTGACTAATTGACAATGTGAATTAATTAATCCTAAAGGTTGAATTAATATTTAATCAACAAGGTGAATTAAGAAATTAATTCTATTCGAATTAATTAATTCTAAGGGTTCGATTAAATTAAATTAACGAAGTGAGTTAAGAAATTAATTCGAATGGGTCGATTGGAGTTGATTAGTCAGGAAAGACTAAGCGATCAACGAAAGTCAAATTAAAAGGCCCAACTCGAGAGCCCATTAGGACTCCATTAGAGCTCCTATAAATAGAAAGCTTAAGGCCAACGAAACTTAAGAAAATCTTGGAAGACATTTATGTCTTCCTTAGAGTGAGAAAGTTCTAGAGAGAAACTCACTTCCCTTTCGAGTTTTCTTTCAAAAATGAACTTGGATTCTCACTTCTCGATTTAGATTAAGCTTGAAAGATTAAAATTTTAAATTACCCATCGATTTTTGGAGTTGCCCACTGCTGGAATTACTGTTCACGGGGGTACTGTTCAAGTCATAATCACTATTCACGGGCACTGTTCACTCCGGGGTGCTTAATCAAGCTGGGTTTGTGTTGATCTCTTCCTTGGGTTGGTGATTCACATTCCCGGTTGTCCAGATCGTGACTGGAGTTAAAGTGTGTTCGATTTTATTGGAGAGAAAAGTAGTTGGGAGCAGTTTTTTGGGTTAAAGGTTTGATATTTTGGGCAGATTTGATCTAATTGATGGATTTTCTTGGCTGGTTTCTCGTGGTCTTTGGTAGCAGACTTTGATAGATTATTGCCCACGCAATATTCGAAGTTTTCTTGGAGTTATCTTTTGGATTTCTTATGGAATTCAGATACAGATTGGATTTTTCTTATTGCGTTGGACTTCGATACAAAGGTATAACCTTTAATCCTTCCATTTTTAATTAAAGGTGTGATCTTTGTGCGTTAGATGCCGTTTTAATAAATTAAATAAGTATAAGCCAAGATCCGTTCGTGGGTAAATGAATTTGAGCCTGAGCTTGGTCGATAGCTTCCGATTCTGGAATGCATTGCACGAAAGTGAGGTTTTCGATTTAGCCGGGCTTGTTCTGTTTTCCTTCAATTGATAGACCACAATCAAGTCTGAGAGTTTGTGGACCAGCCTGATAGTTTTAAACCCATTGGATGTAAGTGAGTCTATAAACGCAAGAGAGGTCCTGATGGAAAGGTTGAAACCTTCAAAGTTTGGCTTGTGGCGAAGGGGTAAACTCAGAAAGTGATAATTGATTATGAGGAAACCTTTTCCCCGGTAGCTATACTTTAGTCAATCCAGAATCTCTAGGCCATAGCTGCTCATTTAGATTCTGAGATATGACAGATGGATGTCAAGACAGATTTCCTTAACGAAAGTCTTGAAGAAACCAACTTCATACAGCAACCAAAAGGATTCGTTAAAAAAGGCCAACAACATAAGATTTGCAAGATTAAGAGGTCCATTTATAGACTTAAGCAAACATCCAGATCTTCAAACATCCAATTTGATGAGGTGATCCAATCCTATGGATTTACTCAATGCCCGGATGAATAATGTGTGTACAGGTAGACGTGATGAAAATGCGGTGGTGTTTCTTGTGCTTTACGCAGATGACATTTAACTAATTGGCAACAATAAGAAAGTGTTATCAGACGTAAAGGTGTGGCTGTCCAAACAGTTTCATATGAAAGACTAAGGAGAAACGGGACATATTCTGGGATCAAGATCATTCGAGATTGTAAAAAATGTTCGTTAACGCTCAAGCTTTATACATAGATACGATTCTGGCTCATTTTAACATGTCGAACTCCAAGAAAGTTTTTCTACCTTTCAGAGATACGGTGCATCTATCTAAAGAACAGTCTCCAAAGACTGTTGAGGAGATAGAACCATGAAGACAATTCCTTATGCTTCTGCAGTAGGAAGTCTCAAGTATGCAATGTTGTGTACGAGGCATGAAATTTGCTATGCTGTTGGCATTGTAAGTAGATATCAGAGTAACCCCGGGAAAGCTCATTGGGAAGCAGTAAAATGCATTCTCAAATATTTGTGTATAACGAGAAACTAAGTCTTGGTCTATCGGGAGCCTGAGTTTATACCTTGTGGTTATACAGATTCAGATTTCCAAGACGACAAGGACAAGAGCAAGTGTACCTCAGGGTATGTGTTTACTTTGGGAGGTGGAGCCATAGTTTGGTGGAGTGTCAAGCAGAAATACATAGCAGACTCTACCATAGAGGTTGAATACTTTGCAGCATCAGAGGCAGCGAAAGAAGCAGTGTGTCTGAAGAACTTCCTATAGACTTAGATGTGATTCCTAGTTTGCAGAAGTCGATCACAGTGTACTGTGACAACAACAGTGCAGTAGCAAACTCGAAGGAACCACGAGCTCACAAGACGAGTAAGCATATTCAGCGCAAGTACCACTTTATACAAGATATCGTAAAGAGGGAATATGTGGTCGTGGCAAAGATACCATCATAAGATAATCTTGCAGATCATTTCACGAAGATATTGACAGCAAAAGTCTTTGAAACTCACTTGGAGGGCAAGGGGATTAGATACTTAGCTAAGCCATGATTGTTTTTCTAGTTATATTGTAGTTATAAGATTAAATGTAGTTTTATACTTAAAGCGCAACTTACGTATTAGTGGGAGATTGTTGGATTTGACTACTAAAGCTTTGTTTCTATTAAACTATTTCCCAGTTTTATATATCGATTGAATGTTTTAGTTAAACTGTTTATATGTTTAAAATATGTTGTCCATTTATATTATGTAATTAGATGCTAAGGTGTCTAGTGTGACATGGTAGATCTCATCATTGGTTAAAAGACATAATATATAAATGAGGTTCGTAATCGAGACAATTTTGGACACACTGCCAGTTTAGGTTATTATGTGATTCAGAAATTGGTTTGTCTAAACTAATTGAATCATATAGATATGCCCAGGGAATATTGAACTTGACCATTTAGTACGAATTGCCTTGTACTGGTTTAATAGACTATTCAATCCTACTATTCTATCTCTTAATCCCTAGCCTTGAGCAGGCATGAGGATTATACATAGTGTACTTTGATCGGCCAAATAGTGAGTTCACTTGAGGACAATAGTCTCGGTAGGTTGGGTGCGTATGTTGGGTTGCTTGGTCCACTGTTGCTTGTAGAATGGAAACCATGTATCAGTGCATACGGGGTGATGGTGCTCTCGAGATGAGCTCGTTATGTTTATTATACTAAACCCAGCTGGTGGACTTATATCCGGTATGGTAAAAAGGTCGAGTGGTACTAATCTCGGATTATAAGAAGTTAATTAATTAATTTATCAGTAAATTAATAAATTAATGAGCACTATATCTTTGATGTAGAGAAATTAAAGAATAATTAATTTAGTTATTCCGGAAGCAATTCTGGTGTAGGATGGTAGTTTCATAATTAATCCGTTAGTGGTATGATTAATTATATAGTGAGTTAATTGATAAAGTAGAATTAATTATTTAATTAATTATTCCTAAGGGTTAAATAAGTAACTAACAAAGTTGAATTATTTAATTAATTAATTAAGACATAAAGTTCAATTGGAATTAGGAAATCTTAGAGTTTAGGAAATCTATTTGGATTTGGAAATCTTATTAGATTTGGATCCTAACTGGATTTGGAAACTAATTAAGAAACAAAAACCCATTAGGAAGGCCAATCCTAAACCAACTTGGGATCTCTCTTGTAACTCTATAAATAGACAAGAGATTAGCAATTCACAATTCATAAGTTTTCAAGACAAGAATACTAGAGAGAGAAAGTCTACTGAGAGAATTAATAAATTCTTCCTCAAAGTCAATTTTCTTGAACTCCAGGCAGCTGCACGTTCTCCTAGATCGGTCGGAGGTTGAACTTCTCAGATCCGACGTCGTGTGGAGGTTGGGCGGTGGCTCGTGTATTAACCTCGCGAGTAGTTCGGGTGGCATCGGCGCTTCGAGAAAATTCTGACGAGTTTGTTTGTGGTGTATTGCTGATCGTTGGTTAGTTGCCCACCCAACGTACGAGCTGGTCTTGAGTCATACAAGCGATCACCTATGTACACGTTTGTGGTAATTCTTAAACTTTCGCTTTTATTTAGAATTGGTTGTTGCATGACAAATGGAATAAGTAAAAGCTAAAATCCTGCACAATGGTATTTCAAGCAAGGGTTGGAATAGTAATTACACTAGAGCTTAGTCCTAGTCAAGAATTTCAATTCTGAAAACGTAGCACGAAAGTAAGTTTTTGACCGGGCCCGGGCAGTTAATCTTTCATAAAGCGTGTCCTCAAGCAATAAGAAAACGAAAGCCTGAAATACAAAAACCACCTTAAATCCTGAGAATAACTCCTACAAACCCCAAAATCATGTGAGAGACTATCTATGGGGTGGGAAAAACACTGGAGAAGAAATCCAGAAGAAAATAGCTTCGAAAAAACTCGATCTGCCTAAACAGATCATTGCCTGGAAGTAGGCTGCGCGCACCACTGGATTACCGGACCTCACGCAGGAATCAGTCACTTTCCGACCGCGATCTAGGTGCAAGCTCAAAGCAAAGAAGATTGCCAAACACCAGATCAGCGTGCCGGAAGAAGAACTGATCACTGAAACTCGGAAGTTCGATCACCGCGCTAGCCAAAAAATGTGAAGTCATGGTGGTGCTGAAAACTTTCCGGTGGCCTCAAGAAATAAAAGCCAAAAAGAAATCCAGGTAACAAGGGCCGATTATAATAGGAGAAGAAGGATTTTAAGCTGACTTCGAGAAAGAACTCAACGAAGTAGATAAAGTTCACTCTCTAGGCTACTCCTTCTCACTCTAGGAAACTTAGCCTCAAAGGTTTCTTAATGTTTTCAAATGTTTAACATTTAGTATTTATAAGGAGCTTCAAGGGAGACCTAATGGCCGTTTGAGTTGGGCCTTAGTGTTTGACTTTTGTTGACTTTCTTAGTCCTCACTAGACTAGTCAACTCCAATCGAACTTTCAAATTAATTCCTTAACCCACTTCGTTTATTAAATATTAATAAACCCTTAGGATTATTTTGTATAACCCACTTCGTCAATTAAATGTAAAATTAACCCAAGGGTAATTTATTTAATTCACTTTATCAATTAGTCCAACGCATAATTAGTCGTACCACTAATGGACCAATCATGGAACTACCGCTCAAAAACTAACTTACTTCGTGCTCACTTTATTAATTCTTCTATCTCCCCACATCAAAGATCTAGTGCTCGTCAACTCATCAATTTACTGACAAAATAATTCGTCAACTTCATGTTCTCCGCGACTAGTACCACTCATCCTTATTATTATACCGGACATAAATCCACTGGTCGGGTTTAGTATAATAAACTTTATGAGCTCATCTTAGAAGCACCATCAACCCGGTGAACCGGTACATAGATTCCTTTCGACAAGCAACGACACACTAAGAAGCCAAACACGCATACCCAACTTACCGAGATCTAGGCCTCAATTGACCGCACCCTTTGGCAAATCAAAGAATACGATGTCTAACTCTCATGCCCGCTCTAGTATAGGGATTAAGAGATTAGAATATGAGGTTTGAATTAATTATGAAGATCAGTATAAATTAATTTAAACCTTTTTGATTTCTGCTAAATATGCCCCGGGCATATCCGTATGATTTAATTAGTCTAGACAAACTATTTTCTAAACCATACGATAACCTAAACTGATAGTATGTTCAAATTATCTCGGTTACGAGCGATTATTTATATATCATAAATTTAATCAATGATATGATCTATTGTGCTACACCGGACACCTTATCATCTATGCATATGATATAAAGGAACAATTAATATTGAAACATAATCGATATGTAAACTGTGGGTATTAGTTTTTCATACAAGCAAAGCTTTTCAGTATTCAAAACTAACATTAGATCAGGTCATATAAACCTTAGTTGGATTCAAAGGTTATTTGTAGATGGACCTTTAGGTTCATTAGAAGTTTACAATTATACGACATGCGAATCATACTTGGAGGGGAAAATGACCAAGAGGCCTTTCAAGGCAACGAGGTATAGAGCCAAAGAAGTGTTAGAGTTAATTCACTCTGATTTGTGTGGACCAATGTCAATACAAGAAAGAGGAGGTTTTGAGTATTTTGTGACATTCACAGATGACTAATCAAGATACAGATACATTTACTTAATGTGTCACAAGTCTGAATGCTTTGATAAGTTTAAAAAGTTTCGAGCAGATATGGAAAAGCATCATGGTAAAAGTATCAAGACACTATGATCAGATCGTGGTGGTGAATACTTGTCCACAGATTTTCAAAATTATCTAGTAAAAGTAGGTATTCAATCTCATTTATCTGCACCTGGCACACCTCAGCAGAATGGTGTAGCAGAACGGAGAAATAGAACTCTTTTGGAAATGGTTTTTAGGTCTACTATGAGTTATAGTGAGTTACCTAATTCTTATATTTTCGTATTAATTAAGAATTTTATTTATTGCGTGACAAATCGAATAAAGTAAAACTAAGTTTCTATGCAATGGTATTTCAAGTAAGGATTGGAATAGTGTTGCACTAAAGTTTAGGCTGATCAAAAGTTTCGATTCTGGAATGCAATGCACGAAAGTAAATTTTTGACGAGGCTCGGAAGATATTTTTCAAATACAAGGCTCCAATTAACTGCGAAAGTCAATACAAGTTAATTTGATCTTACATCGGTCCTGCTCAATATGCCCCGGGCACATCTGCATGATCCAATTAGTATAGACAAACCAATCTCATAATCATACAAAAACTTAAACCGACAGTATGTCCAAACTGTCTCAGTTATGAGCATTATTTATATATATCATAACTTTAACCAATGATGAGATCTTTTTTGTCACACCAAACACCTCATCATCTAGTTATATGATATAAGTGGACAACATGTTATGATATACTGGAACACAATCGATATATAACTGAGAAATAATTTTTCATACAATCAAATCTTTTATGTTTTGAAAACTAACAATCTCCCACTAATATCAAACCTGCGCTTTTAAGTATAAAAAGTGGTTTAATACATTTATTCTGCTATCATACCAAAATCCAGAGAACTATCATGACTCACTCAAGTATCTAACTCATATGCACTCCACGGGGTCTGAAAGACTTTTGCGGCCAATGCCATCGTGAATGGATCTGCAAGGTTGTTTGTTGATGCTGTCTTTGCTACGACCACGTCTCCCCTCTTTACGATCTCTCGTATCAGGTGCTACTTGTGCTCTATGTACTTACTTGCCTTGTGGGCTCATGGTTCCCTTGAGTTAGCAACTGCACCATTGTTACCACAGTAAATTGTGATAAACCTTGGTAACTCTGGCATCACATCGAAGTCCACTAGGAAGTTCTGAAGCCATACAGCTTTTTTCGCTGTCTCTGTTGCTCCAACTTATTCAGATTCTATTGTGGAGTCCATCAAGGATTTCTGCTTGACACTCCGCCAAACTATGACTCTACCTCCTTGAGTAAACACAAACCCAGAGGTTGACTTGTTCCTGTCCTTATCACATTGGAAATTCAAATCTGTGTAACCCTTTGTAATAAAATCTTACACCTGATAGATCAAGAAATGGTCCCTCGTTCTGCGCAAATAGTTGAGGATTCACTTAACAGGCTCCCAATGAGCTTTTTCAAAGTTACTCTGATATCTGCTAACTATGCCAACGGCAAAGTAAATATTAGGCCTCGTACACAACATGACATACATGAGACTTCTTACTGCAGATATATAAAGAACTGTTTTCATGACATCTATCTCTTCAACAGCCTTAGGAGACTGCTCCTTAGATAGATGCACTCCTTGTCTGAAAGGTAGAAAACCTTTTTAGAGTTCTGCATATTAAAATGGGCCAGAATCGTGTCTATGTATGAAGCCTGAGAGTGTGTCAGTGAACGTCTCCTACGATCTCGAATGATCTTAATCCCAAAGATATGTCCAGCCTCTCCCAAATCCTTCATATCAAACTATTTGGACAACCACGCCTTTACGTTTGACAATACCTTTTTACTATTTCCAATAAGAAGGATATCTACGTAAAGTACAAGAAACACCAACAAGTTTTCATCACGCCAGCAGTACACACACCGCTTATCTAGACACTGAGTAAATCCATATGACTGGATTACCTCATCAAAATAGATGTTCCAAGATCTGGATACTTGCTTAAGTCCGTAGATGGACTTCTTAAGCCTGGAAACCTTATGCTTTTGGCCTTCTATAATGAATTCCTCTGGTTGCTGCATGAAGATGGTTTCTTCAAGACTTCCATTAAGGAAAGCTATATTGACATCCATCTACCAAATCTCATAATCTAAATGAATAGCTATAGCCAAGAGAATCCGGATCGACTTAAGCATAGCTACTGGGGAAAATATTTCCTCATAATCGATACCCTCTTTCTGAGTATACCCATTCGCCACAAGCCTAGCTTTGAAGATTTCAATATTCCCGTCTGATCCTCTCTTTTGCTTGTAGACCTATTTGCATCCAATTGGTCGAAAAACCATCAGGCAAGTCTACTAGCTCCCAGACTTGATTCGACTCCATCGAACCCATCTCTGATATCATTACCTTTTGTCAAGAATCTGCATATTTATCTTGGAGAGCCTCATTGTAGCTGATTGGGTATAGTTTGTGAGCACCAGGGACCAAATCTGAACATTCTCCCAAGCCCACGTACGTCTCGGGTTATCTCATAACCATCCTACTACAACGAGGCACAACCTACACAACCTGTGTAAGCGCATCATCTGTGATATCTTGTGCAGTATTCTGTGGTGTATCTACTTGTACTGGTGCATCAGGAATACTGGACTGTCCCCTAAGCTCTTCTAGCACAATTTTACTACTTGGTTTGTGGTCAAAAATATAATCATGTTCAAAAAATCTTGCGTTAGTGTTAACCACCACCTTTTAATCTTTGGGACTATAAAATAAAGCACATTTTGTTCCTCTGGGATATTCTACAAAAAACATTATCTCTGTTCTTGCATCTAACTTACCCGCATCTGGATTAAGCACATGTGCTGGTCAACACCAAATCTTCAGATGTCTGACACTAGGTTTTCAACCAGACCATAACTCCACAGGGGTTGAAGGCAAAGATTTAGATGGTACAAGATGCAGAATGTAAGCTGCTGTCTCCAAGGCATATCCCCAAAATGAATTGGGTAACTCACTATAACTCATTATAGATCTCACCATATCCATAAGTGTCCATTCTGCTACACCATTCGGTTAGGGTGTGCTAGGTACGAACAATTGTGATTGAATACCCACCTTTGACAAGTAGCTCCTAAATTCGCAAGATAGGTATTCGCCACCACGAACTAATCACAGTGTTTTGATACTTTTACCATGATGTTTCTCTACATTTGCCCAAACCACTTTGAATTTTCCAAAGCATTCAGAATTGTGGCGCATCAAGTAAATGTATCCATACCTCGAGTAATCATCTGTGAAGGTCACAAAATATTTGAACCCTCCTCTAGCCTGAATTGACATAGGTCCACATAAGTTAGAGTGAACCAACTATAAAACTTCTTTGGCCATGTACTCCTTTGCCTTGAAAGGCCTCTAGGTCATTTTACCTTCCAAGCAGGATTCACAAGTTCGATAACTGTCACACTCCAATGAATCCAAAGGCCAATCATTGACCAACCTTTGAATCCTACTAAGGTTTACATGACCTAGTCTAAGGTGCCAAAGATAAGTTTGGTTCATTTCATACGGTTATTTCCTCTTACTATGGCTCAATGATCTGCCATTTATTTCAGTGTTTTGCATAACGGGAGTTAGTTTTAATCAAGAAGAGATTGTCTACCATTGAACCAGAACATATAAGTTTCTCATTCTTTCTAACAATAACATAATTATTAGAAAAAACAAACTTATAACAATCAAAAAAGAGTTTAGAAACTGAAAGCAAATTCTTTCTAAAACTCGGAACATAAAGACAATTCTTCAAAACTATTACAACATTATTCTGGAAAATAAGTCTTGCCACCTCACTGTTTTAACAGACACTTTCATAGTGTCCCCCAAGTAGACTTCCATCTCGCCATCTTTAAGCATTCAGGTTACTAGGAACCCCTGCAAAGAATCACAAACATGATCAGTGGTTCCTGAATCCACACACCAAGTATGTGTGGGAATAACCACTAAACATGTCTCAGTAACCAATGCGAAAATGGTCGTACATTTGAGCTTTGGACAATCCGGCTTCCAATGTCTAACCTTTTGGAGGAAAACAGAACAAGCCCGGGCTAAATCGAAAATCTCACATTCGTGCAATGCATTCCAGAATCGGAAACTTTCGTCGAAGCTCAGGCTCAAATTCATTTCCCCATGAACGAATCTAGGCTTATACTTATCTAATTTATTAAATCGACAAACAACGCACAAAGATTTGACCTTTAATTAAAAGCGGAAAGTCTAAAAGTTATACCTTTGTAGCGAAATCCAATGCAATAAGAAAAACCAAATCTTTACTTGCGATTACCAACAAAATTTGAAAGATAACTCCAAGAAACTTTGAATATTGCATGGGCAATAATCTATCGAAGTGTGCTATGAAAGTCGATGAAAACCCACAATGAAAATCCCTCAAAATGATTAAATCTGCCCAAAGATCGAAACTTTTTCACACAAAAACTGCTGCCCACTACTTTTTGCCACAAAATAATCGAACCCACTTCAACTCCAGTCACGATCTGGACAGCCAGGATTGTCGATAACCAACCCAATGGAGAGATCAACACAAACACAGCCGTATCAAGCACCCCAGAGTAACTAGAAGTGATCACCGGACAAAGTAATGAAAACCGAGAAAGGAAGTCCGGCCAAAATGAACTTAGGCAGTAGCAGACAACACTATCAATCGAAATCCAACAATGGGTTTGCTAAAAATTTGATCTTTGAACTTAATCTAATTCGAGAAGTGAGAATCCAAGTTCATTTTTGAAAGAAAACTCAAAGGATAAGAGAGTCTCTCTCTAGAACTTTCTCACTCAAGAGGAAGACAAAATGACTTGCAAGATTTTCTTAAGTTTCTTTGGCCTTAAGCTTTCTATTTATCAGAAGCTCTTAAGGAGACCTAGTGGGCTTTTGAGTTGGGCGTTTTAATTTTACTTTCGTTGACCGCTTAGTCTTTCCTAGACTAATCAACTCCAATTGACCCATTTGAATTAATTTTTTAACCCACTTCGTTAATTTAATTTAATCAAACCCTTAGGATTAATTAATTCATATAGAATTAATTTCTTAATCCACTTTTTCAATTAAATATTAATTACACCTTTAGGATTAATTAATTCACTTTGTCGATTAGTCAAATACATAATTAGTCGTACCACTATCGGACTAACTATGGAACTACCGCTCAAAAATGACTTTCCATCGCGCCACTATATTCTCTTCAATCTTCCCACATCAAAGATCTAGTGCTCGTCGGTTTATCAATTTTTAGACAAACTAATTTACCGACTTCTTGGTATCCGAGATTAGTACCACTCTATCTTCTTATTATACCAGACGTAAAGTCCACTGGCAAGTTTTAGTATAATAAACCTTAAGAGCTCATGTCGGGAGCACCATCAACCCGGTGAACCGGTACGTGGATTCCTCCGACTAGCAACGACACGTAAGAAGCTAAACACCACAAACTCAGCCTACCGAGGTATAGGCCTCAATTGACCACACTCTTTGGCAAATCAAAGCATACGATATCCAAATCTCATGCCCATCCCAATCTCGAGATTGAGAGACCGAATACTAGGACCAAATTGACTACGTCGATCAGTACAAGTCAATTCTATCCAAACTGGTCGTGGTCAATATGCCGAGGGCATATCCATGTGATTTAATTAGTATAGATAAACTAATTTCCAAACCACACGATAACCTATATCGATAGTATGTTCAGACTATCTCAGTTACGAGCATATTTTTTACATATCAATACTTTAACCAATAACGATATCTATTGTGTCTTTCCACACCCCGTTATCTAGTTCTATGTTATAATGAAACAATATGATATGTCATATGTGGATATTAGTTTTTAATACAAGCCATAGCTTTTCTGTATTCAAAACTAACTTACCACACTTGAAACACTTGTCTTTCGGCTTCTTCTTTTTGGCAATGTCTGGCTTAGGCCCATGATTAGCATTCTTTTGGGTCTTCTTCTTCTTCTTTCCAGCTTTGGACCTAGAAGAAGATCCTGAAGCCCTAACTTTCACTAAAGCTTGCTTATTCTCTTAGAAAAGGCCTTCAACATACACCAATGCAGCTAAGAGATAGAGTATAAACTCATTGATTCATATTGTAATTCACCCGAAACTTCTCAAAGCTTTGAGGTAAGCTCGAGAGTATGATGTCAACCTAGGCTTTCCCGTCGATCTCACCTCCCAAAACCTCAATGTCATTGATGTTACTAATGATCTCAAGTACGTGGTCTCTCATAGGTGTGCCCTCAGCCATCTTGCTAGTCTTTAGCTTTCTCATAGCCAATTGTCTAGCTGCTCTACCTTAGTGATCGACGATCTCCCTTAAGTTAGCCATCATATAAAAAATAGAGGTCATCAACTAATGTTGTTGCTGAAGAACATTCGACATAGATGCCAGAATGTAGCACCGTGCCATCTCATTAGTTTTATTCCACGTTTGATAGGCTTCATTATGCTCAGGAGTTTATTGTTCGTTAGGAATTTCTGGGCATACCTCAGTGAGCACGAACTTGTATTGCTCAACCGTGAGAACATTGTCCAAATTGCTCTTCCAATCAATGTAATTTGGGCCAGTTAGCTTGTTATCTTTCAGTATGATAGATAATGGGTTACACGCCATATTGAAAGCTGAAAATAAATAAACAGAGAAGTTTCAGTATTTTATCTTTTTAGAAAATATTGACACCCTCAAAAAAATAAAATTAAGTCCACCAACATCTCATTCACTAGGATTCACACAAGTCACATTAGTGTGAACGTTTACGATAGTCCACATTCATTTAAGAAGAACCAAGTTCATTAGTTTCACTATCTGACCAAATGATCTTGGTGATTTTAGCTGTACACATAAGTAGTGAAACCTCGTTGGGAGGAATACTTCAAAAAGTACACTAAATGTTTGTCATTACGTGACTTCTAAGTTTGTTACCAATGATAGTGCGCCTCAGTTAGAGAGGGTGTCGCATTCTCCAATTTAACTCACTATAGTCATCTCTTTAGAAATTCAATCTACTGATCTTATGAATAATACTTATCCATATGGAGGATGGCCCTAATGCGAATGTGTAAGTTATCCACATCACATATGAATTCGTAATAGCGGCCATTGGGATATCAAGCAAGCCGCTCCCACTTCAATTTTTAAATTGAAGGTTTTTCCAGTTTTAACATGCAATTTCTTAACCTTAGATATTTGCACCCATAAAACCATATATTTTTAATCATGCATCAAAACATAAACTAAAAACATGCAAACAACAATCAAGATCATAAAAGTGAGAAATAAACGCACAATTAAAATTTCCCGACTATTATGGGCTTCTCAATTGTTGCTTCCATCCGTTACCTTGTTGATGCATCCCTTCACATCGCTCCCACTCGTTATTTGGACTCCTTGCAATTCATCCGGGTTTTTGAGGTTTTCTATGTTATTCTTGGAATCACCCAAGTTACGATAAACCAAAACCCACGAATCCAAGTTACCCATAATAATGTTTTCGCTATTACATATTTTCCAAAATACGATGCCTGATTTTCTAGGAAAATAAAAATGACATTTTCATCAAATAAATCCTACTACATATTTGATCTAATCCTACACAGCTTCTAGCTCGAGCTTATTACTATTACACACATTCACATTCCAAAAACCAATCCGGACATATCCCAGGATTTATAAATAAAAAGGTGAATGCATAAACCATAATATTCAGGATAATAACCACCTATAATAAAAACCCATAACAAATCGAACAAGTATAAAGCCAAAACCTCGGCTCTGATACCAATTGAAGAAATTACTCGGTCCAAGCCAAATCAAAAATTTCACTTCCCTGCTATGCATTCTAGAATCGGAAACTTTCAATAGAGCCCAAACACTAGTACAAATTCCTTTGAACCCGATCTTACTTTAACTTGTTCGATTTATTGTACCCACTAAAAATTGAATCTTTAAATTAAATTAGAAACATTAAAGATTCGACCTTTGTAGCGTGTCCTCCAAGAAATTAATTGAGAAAGACTAAAGGTTCCACCTTTGAAACTTGTCCCTCAAGAAATCCCTCGAATGTCTCCAAGATAAATCCGAAATTTGTGTGGGCAACTATCTGCCAGATAGATCTGTCAAAACACATGAAAATAAGCTAAAAAAACTTCCCAAAAAACACCAAGAGTCACCGAAAAAAGCTAAATTCACCAGAAACTCCAGGCCGCGAGAAAACACGCGAGCAGCGCCGGATCCGCCAGAAAATCTGTGATCAGCGATGCGCTAGCCTGGAAAAGGAAGCCTACACAACTTCCGAATTTATCTGGTTGAGAGTTACCCACACAACTTCCGGATTCAAGGGTGTTGACCGATCTATCTTGTTGAGAGTTGCCCACACAACTTTTTGATTTATCTTGGAGACATTCGAGGGATTTCTTGAGGAACAAGCTTCAAAGATGGAATATTTCTCAATTGATTTTTAAGGGACTCGCTTTAAAGTTTGAATATTTAATCTTTCCACTATAATTTAAAGATTCAATTTTTAGTGGGTTTCATAAATCGAACAAGTTCAAGCAATAGCATGTTCAAAGGAATCTGTACTAGTGTTTGGGCTCAATCGAAAGTTTCTGATTCTTCAATGCATAGCATGAAAGTGGAATTGGTTATTTGGCCCAGACTGACTAATTCCTTCAATTGGTATCAAATCTTAGGTTTTGGCTTTATACTTGTTCGATTTGTTATGGGATTTTGTTGCAGGTGGTTATTATCCCAGCTATTATTGTTTATTCATTCACGTTTTTATTTATAAAACTCGGGACATGTCCGATTTGGTTTTTTGAATGTGAATGTGTGTATAGTAATAACTATGAGTTGGAAGCCGTGTAGGATTAGATTAAATCTATATTAGGAATTATTCTATGAAAATGTCATTTTTATTTTCCTAGAAAATCAAGCCTTGTATTTAGGAAAATATGTAATAACGAAAACGTTATTGTGGGTAATTTGGATTCATGGATTTTTGATTTATCGTAACTTTAGGTGATTCTAAGAATTACGTAAAAAATTGAGAAAAACCCGGACGAATTGCAAGGAGTCCAAATAATGAGTGGGAGCGACACGACGGGACCGTTCAATAGGCAACAGAAGGAAGAAACAATTGAGAAGGCCATAATAGTCGGGAAATTTTAATTGTGCATTTATCTCCCACTTTTATTGTCTTAATTGTTGTTGCATGTTTTTCATTTATATTTTATGCATGATTAAAAACATGTGATTTTATGGGTGCAAATAACTAAGGTTAAGAAATTGCAAGTTTAAACCCGAAAAACTCTCAATTTAAAAACCTAAGTTGGAGCGGGTTGCTTGATATCCCCATGGCCTCCATTAATAATTCATATGTGATGTGAATAGACTTACGCATTGGCATAAGGGTCTTCCTCCATATCAGATGAGTCTAGTTCATAAAATCACTATATTGAATTTCTAAAGAGATGACTACAGTGAGTTAAATTGGAGAATGCGACACCCTCTCTAACTGAGGCACACTATCCTTGGTAACAAACTTAGAAGTTGCATAATGGCATACACTTAGTGTACTATTTGTAGTATTCCCCAAATGAAGTTGCGCTGCTTATGTGTATGACTAAAATCACTGACTATTAATTTCATTGATAAATAGGTCGTTTGGTCAGATAGTGAAATTAATGAACTTGGTTCTTCTCGAACGAATGTGGACTAGTGTAAACGTTCACACCAATGTGACTTGCGTGAATCCCAGTGAATGAGATGTTGGTGGATTTGATTATATTGTTTTAAGGGTGTCAACATTTTCTAAAAAGATAAAATAATGAAACTTCTCTGTATATTTATTTTCAGCTTCTGATATGGCGTTTAAAGCATTATCTTTTATACTAAAAAAGAACAAATTGAATGGTTCAAACTATATCGAGTGGAAATGCATTTTGGACATTGTCCTCACGGCTGAGCAATACAAGTTCGTGATCACTGACGCATGCCCAGAAACGTCTAATGACAAATCAACTCCTGAGCATATGGACACCTATCAAAAATGGAAAAAAGCTAATGAGATGACACGATGCTATATTCTGGCTTCTATGTCGACTGTTCTGTAGCACCAGCATTAGTTGATGACCTAGCTTTTGATATAATGGCTAACCTAAGGGTTATGTTTGGTTACCAAGGCAGTGCAGCTAGACAAGTGGCTATGAGAAAGCTGATGACTAGCAAGATGGCTGAGGGCACACCTGTGAGAGACCATGTACTTGAGATGATTAGTGACATCAATGAGATTGAGGTATTGGGAGGTGAGATCAACGGGGAATCCTAGGTTGACATCATACTTCAGAGCTTGCCTCAGAGTTTTGAGCAGTTTTGGCTGAAGTACAATATGAATTAGCGAGTCTATACTCTATCTGAGCTCTTAGCGGCATTGGTGTCTGCTAAAAACCTCATGAGAAGAAGCAAGCTTTAGTCACAGTCGGGGCTTCAGGATCTTCTTTCTAGGCCTAAAGCTGGAGAGAGGAAAAATAAGACAGTTAATAATGAGCCTAAGCCAGACATTGCCAAAAAAAGAAACTGAAAGGCAAGTGCTTTAAGTGTGGCAAGGCAGAACATTGGAAGCTGGATTGCCCAAAGCTCAAAGGTACGACCATTTTCGCTTTGGTTACTGAGACATGTTTAGCATCCCACACATACTTGGTGTGTGGATTCAGGAACCACTGATCATGTTTGTAATTAATTTGAGGGGTTCCAAGTAAACCGAATGCTTAGAGCTGGTGAGATTGAATTCTACTTGGGAGATATTACCAAAGTGTCAGTTAAAGCAGTGGGAGTGACAAGACTTATTTTCCAGAATAATGTTGTAATAGTTTTAAAGAATTGTCTTTATGTTCTGAGTTTTCAATAGAATTTACTTTTAGTTTCTAAACTCTTGTTAGATGGCTATAAGTTTTTTTTTCTAATAATTCTGTTGTTGTTAGAAAGAATGATAAACTTATATGTTCTGGTTCAATGGAAGACAATCTCTTATTGATAAAAACTAACTCCCCTGTTGTGCAAAACATGAAATGAATGACAAATCATTGAGACATAGTAAGAGGAAAGAACCATTTGAAATGAACCAAACTTATCTTTGGCACCTTAGACTAGGTCATATAAACCTTAGTAGGATTCAGAGGTTGGTCAATGATTGGCCTTTAGGTCTATTGAAGATTTATTGTTATCCAACTTGTGAATCCTGATAGGAAGGTAAGATGACGAACAGGTCTTTCAAGGCAAAGGGGTATAGTCTGGGTGAAAACCCAGTGTCAGGCATCTCAGGATTTGGGGTTGTGGAGCACATGTATTTAAGGCAGATAAAGGTAAGTTAGATGCAAAAATATAAGTAATGTTGTTTGTAGGATATCCCAGAGAACAAAAGGTGGTTTATTCTATAGTCCTAAGGATCAAAAGGTGGTGGTTAGCACTAACGCCATATTTTTGGAAGAGGACTATATTCTAGACCACAAACCAAGTAGTAAGATTATGCTAGAAGAGCTTAGGAAACAGTCCAGTATTCCTGATGTATCCATACAAGTACATACACCATAGAATACTGCACAAGATGTCACAGATGATGTGCTTACACAGGTTGTGCCTCGTCGTAGTGGGAGGGTTATGAGACAACCCGAGTGGTACGTGGGCTTAGAAGAATCTTTGGATAAGATCTACTGTGTTACACCAAACACCTCATCATCTAGTCATATGATATAAGTGGACAACATGTTATGATCTACTGAAACACAATCGATATATAACTGAGAAATAGTTTTTCATGCAAGTAAAGCTTTTAAGTATTCAAAACTAACACTCTACCAATTGTTACCTTATCCTTCTAAATACACTTATCTGTATCTTTAACCAATGATTAAGTGGCGGAAACACTCAACTAACCAGGATGCACTATTGTTTTACCTCTTTGTGCGAAGACATACTTCTGAATGTGGATGTTGGTTTATGAATTTTGTCAACCTGACATGGATTAATAGCTCAACCAAAACTATCAAACCTAAGGGCTCGTTTTGTGTAATCCTACGTAAGGATAAACACGATCTCGTGAGACCACTTGAACTCGAGATTCCAGACGAAAGAAAAACACCTAGTTTAAAATTTCAACACAAGATAAAAATCTTAAAAAATCATTATTTGTTTTTGACAAACTGTATAGAATTTTTGGTAGAGACACCTTTAAATAGATACAAGATAGTTATCTTCTTTTTCTAAAAAGTAATCCCAAATCCTAATAACTTGGAGATTAAAAAACAAAATCCTATTCTTACTCTATTTGGCTTTGTAAATTCGACCACCTAGAGAAGGAATCACAAGATAATTACAACTCCTAATTTGAAGGAAAAACTCCATCTATCCTGGTAGAATTAGAATAGACTTACAAAACCTTCTAAAACTAGGAAAGTAAAAACAAGTCCTAATAGGAAGAGACTTTCCCAGGTTTAGTTGGGCTTAGGGAATGGCTGGATTTTGCAATTAAGCCTCAATTCCTTAAGTCAAACTTCAACCTTTATTTCTGGGTTTCAGTCCACTTCTACGTTCCTGTTGGATTTAAATACTAATGCTTTGCTTGTATTAAACTATTTACCAGTTTTATATATTGATTGAATGTTTTAGTTAAACTGTTTATATATTATATATATATTTTCCATCTATAATATGTAACTAGATGATAAGGTGTCTGGTGTGACACGGTAGATCTCATCATTGGTTAAAAGACATAATATATAAATGAGGTTCGTAACCGAGATAATTTTGGACTCACTGTCAGTTTAGGTTATTAGGTTATTCGAAAATTGGTTTGTCTACACTAATTAAATCATATAGATATGCTCGGGCCATACTGAACTTGACCATTTAGGATGAATTGTTTTGTACTGATTTAATAGACTATTCAATCCTAGTATTCTATCTCTTAATCCCTAGCCTTGAGCAGGCATAAGGATTAGACATAGTGTACTTTAATATGCCAATGAGTGAGGCCACTTGAGGCCAATAGTCTTGGTTGGTTGGGTGCGCATGTTTGGTTGCTTGGTGTGTTATTGCTTGTCGAAATGAAATCATGTACCGGTGCGTCTGGGGTGATGGTTTTCCCGAGATGAGTTCGTTATGTTTATTATACTAAAACCAACTGGTGGACTTATGTCCTGTATAGTAAAAAGGTCGAGTTGTGCTAATCTCGGATTATAAAAAGTTAATTAATTAATTTATCAGTAAATTAATAAATTAACAAGCGCTATATCTTTGATGTGGGGATATTAAAGAATAATTAATTTAGTTGTTCCGGAAGCAATTCTGGTGTAGGATGGTAGTGCCATAATTAATCCATTAGTGATACGATTAATTATGTAGTGGGTTAATTGATAAAGTACAATTAATTATTTAATTTCTTAATGGTTAATTAAGTAATTAACAAAATGGAATTATTTAATTAATTAAGTCTTAAAGTTCCATTAGAATTAGGAAATCCTAGAGATTAGGAAATATATTTTGATTTGGAAATCCTATTAGATTTGGATCCTAATTGGATTTAGAAACTAATTAAGAACTCAAAACCCATTAGGAAGACCAATCCTAAACCAACTTGGGGTCTCTCTTGTAACTCTATAAATAGACAAGAAATTAGCAATTCATAATACACCATTCATAAGTTTTCAAGTCAAGAAAACTAGATAAAGAAAGTCTAGAGAGAGAATTAATAAATTCTCCCTCAAAGCCAATTTGTAGAACTCCAGGCGGCTAAACATTCTCCTAGATCGGTCAGTGGTTGAACTTCTCATATCCGGTGGCGTGTGGAGGTTGTGCAGTAGCGCGTGTATGAGTTCCCTGTGGTGCGTGTGCGAGTTCCAAGGTAGCGCGTGTATTACACTCGCGGGTAGTTCGGCCGACAGCAGCGCTTCGAGAAAATTCTGGGTAGTTTGTTTGTTTAGTATTGTTGATCGTTGGTTCATTGGTTCATTGCCCACACAACGTATGAGCTGGTCTTGAGTCATACAAGCAATCACCTAAGTACACACTTCAAGAGGTAATTCTTAAACTTTCGCATTTATTAAGAATTGGTTGTTGCGTGACAAATCGAATAAGTAGAAAGCAAGGATTGGAATAGTAATTGTTAGTTTTGAATACAGAAAAGCTATGGCTTGTATCAAAAACTAATATCCACAGTTGACATATCATTTTGTTTCAGTATAAATTTGTTCCTTTATATCATAGAACTAGATAACGGGGTGTGGACAGACACAGTAGATACCTTTATTGGTTAAAGTATTGATATATAAAAAGTATGCTCGTAACCGAGATAGTCTGAACATACTATCGGTATAGGTTATTGTGTGGTTTGGAAATTAGTTTATCTAAACTGGTTTAAATCACACAGATATGCCCGGGGCATATTGAGCACGACCAGTTTGGATAGAATTTACTTATACTGATCGACGTAGTCAATTCGGTCCTAGTATTCCATCTCTCAATCCCGAGATTGGGACGGGTGTGAGGGTTGGATATCGTGTGCTTTGATTTGCCAAAGAGTGAGGTCAATTGAGGCCAATACCTCGGTAAGTTGGGTATGCGGTGTTTACCTTCTTACGTGTCATTGCTAGTCGGAGAAATCCACGTACCGGTTCACCGGGTTGATGGTGCTCCCGAGATGAGCTCGTAAGGTTATTATACTAAACCCGGCCGGTGAACTTTATGTTCGGTATAATAAAAGGACGAGTGGTACTAATCTCGGAAACCAAGAAGTCGGTGAATTAATTTGTCAGTAAATTGATAAACTGACGAGCACTAGATCTTTAATGTGGGGAGATAGAATAAAATATAATGGCGCGATGTAAAGTCGTTTTCGAGCGGTAGTTCCATAATTGGTCCGTTAGTGGTACGACCGATTATGCATTTGACTAATCGACAAGGTAAATTAATTAATCCAAAAGGTTTAATTAATATTTAATCGACAAAGTGAATTTAGAAATTAATTCAATTTTGAATTAATTAATTCTAAGGGTTCGATTAAATTAAATTAACAAAGTGGATTAAATAAATTAATTCAAATGGGTCGATTGGAGTTGATTAGTCGGGAAGACTTAGTGGTCAACGAAAGTCAAATTTTAAGGCCTAACTTGAGAGCCCATTAGGTCTGCTTAGAAGCTCCTTATAAATACAACTTATTGGGCAAGTAAGAAATCAAGAAACTTGACACCCAAGTAAGGGGTAGATAGAGAAAGTCTAGTCTAGAGAGAGAATTGTGTCTTCCTCATCAAGTTTTCTCTCGAAGTCGACTAGGTAACTTTCTCCTTCGGAAGATTAAGCCTTTAGCTTGCCCGAACCAGTTTGAATCAGTCTGTCGATCAGAATAGCGCAGCAGGCTGCCGGCCAGTCTTGCGCAGCGATTTTCCGATCAGGCTGCTCGGCAGGTTTCGTATTCATAAACCCTGGTGATAGTTTCGTTTGGTGCCCAGAACCGACTGGATTCCATGTTTGATCTTCCTATTGGAGTGATCCATGGATTAGTCGTCTAGATCGGGACTGAACGAGCTATTTTCCGGCGGGCAGTTCTTCATTATGGCCGGCGACTTGCGCAGCTTACTATAGGGTTCTGGGCAGCTTGTTTTTGGTTTTCTTCTGGAGCAAGTTTCTTGGGTTTTCTTCGTATTGTCGTGGGTAACTCCGTAGATGATAGCCCACACTATTTCGGAGTTTGTATTGCAGATATTCTTCGGATTTCTTGTGGAAGTTGCGTCAAAGAATTGGTTTTTCTTTAAGCAAGGGACTTCACTTCAAAAGGTTGTATCTTTAAATTCTGCTTTAATTAAAGATCGAATCTTTTGCGTCCCGATTAATAAATTAAATAAATATAAGCCTAGACCCGTTCATGGGTAAACTAATTTGAGCCTGAGCTTGGTCGAAAGCTTCCAATTCTGGAATGCATTGCACGAAAGTGAGGTTTTCGATTTAGCCCGGGCTTATTCAGTTTTCCTTCAAATTGGTATCAAAGCGTTGGCTTCGGTCTTATACTTGTTTGATTTATTACACGGCTTTATTTTGGCATTATTATTTTTGTTGAAATGCATAAACAGGTGGTTATTGGTTTCCCGGCTATTATGGTAGAAATTTAATTTTCATTCATAAACCCCGGGACATGTCCGGGCTTGTTTTATTTTTGAATGGAAATTTCTGTAATAGTAATAACCACGAGCTGGAAGCCGTGTAGGATTAGAAAAATCTTGTAGTAGGATTTGATCTAATCATGTCGTCTTTAAATTCCTAGAAGAACGCCTTTGTATATAGGAATTTATGTGCTATGACGAAGACGTTATTTTGGGTAACTTATATTCGCGGGTTTTGGTTTATCGTAATTTTGGGTGATTCCTAATTACGTAATAAACCGAGAAAACCCAAGCAAATCGAGAGGAATCCAAATAAAGAGTGGGAGCGACACGACGGGAAGTGTCACCGAGGCGTCAAAGAATCAACGATAGAGAAGGCCATAATAGTCGGGAAATTTTATTTGTTTAATTTCCCGTATTTATGTTTTTTTGTTGATTGTGTGATTTTCATTTGATTTTGCATGAACGAAAACCAAACCAAAGTTTTAAAAGGTAATGTGCAATTAACTAAGGTAGATTATTCGCATATTAAAACTCCAACGGTTTTATGGGTGCGAATATCCATAGTTAAGATATTGCATGTTAAAACGTAAAAATCCTCAAACTAATTACATTCACGGGTTTTTGTTTAATCGTAATTTTTGGGTGATTCCTAATTACGTAGAAAATCGAGAAAACCCGGGCGAATCGAAATTAAAAATCTAAGTGAGAGCGGGTTGGTTAATAGCCCCATGGCCTCCATTACGGGTTCATTGGTGATGTGGTTAAATTTGCGTGCAGGCTTAGACCTTCCTCCCTATCGGATGAGTTTTCAATCACAGATATCACCGGAATGAATTTCTAAAGGGATGACTATAGTGAGTTTAATTGGAGAAAGTTGCGACACCCTCGCCATCCGAGGCGCATTAGTATCCTAAGTAACAAACTTAGAAGTCACATAATGGCATACACTTAGTGTACTGTTTATAGTATCCCTCCCATCAAAGTTACGCTATCTACGTGTACGGCTAAAATTATCGACTATTAATTTCATTGATCATAAGATCGTTGGTCAGATAATGAAATTAATGAACTTCGGTTCTTCTCGAAGGAATGTGGGTTGGCGTAGACGTTCACCCATCGTGACCTGCGTTAATCCCGGTGTGAGAGATGTCGGTAGAAGATTATATTTGTTTTTTGAGGATTTTTCAATATTTTCGAAAAAGTATACTGAAACTTGTTTGTTTATTTTCAGTTGATATGTCGTTCAACCCGCTAGCTGTCATTCGGAACCAAAACAAACTCACCGGTCCAAATTACATTGATTGGAAACGTAACTTGGACATTGTCCTTACCGCTGAGGGTTATAAGTATGTGCTTACTGAGGAGTGTCCCCTTAAGCCCAGCGACGATGCCACCCCTGAGCAGTGAGAGCCATATACGAGGTGGCAGAAGGCTGATGAGATGACCAGGTGCAACATCTTGGCTTCCATGTCAAGTGTACTGCAGCACCAGCATCAGCAGATGACCTCAGCCTACGATATGATGCTCAACCTCAGGGAGATGTTTGGACATCAGGGCAGGGCAGCCAAGCAGTCAGCTATGAGGAAACTCATGAATGCTAAGATGGCTGAGGGCACTTCAGTAAGGGAACACGTACTGGACATGATTCGTTGCATCAATGAGATTGAGGTATTGGAGGTGAGATTGATGGGGATACCCTGGTCGATATCATCCTCCAGAGCTTGCCTCCCAGTTTTGAGTAGTTTCAATTGAACTACAATATGGGGAATCTCTCATATTCACTTTCTGAGCTCATGACTTCATTGGTGTCTGCTGAGAGCCTCTTCGCAGAGAAGAAGCAAGCCTTGGCTACTGTTGGTCCCTCAGGTTCCTCTGTTGGGCCTAAAGCCAGGAAGCAAAAGAGGAAGAGAGGCCAGAAAGCAGGAGCCAGTCATGGACACAAGGCGGGCATTGCCAAGAAGCAGAAGCCGAGAGGCAAATGCTTCAGATGTGGCAAAGCGGGACATTGGAAGAAGGACTGCCCAAAGCCTCGAGGTACGTGTAAATTTTCCCTAGTCACTGAGACGTGTTTAGCGGCGATTCCCACAGATACTTGGTGTGTGGATTCAGGAGCCACTGATCATGTTTGTAATTCTTTGCAGGGGTTCCAAATGACCCGGCTGCTTAGAGAGGGAGAGTTGCAGGTCTTCCTTGGGGATACTACCAGAGTTTCTGTTACTGCAGTGGGAGTTTTATGTCTTTATTTTTCAGACTCTACTTTATTGTTGAGAGATTGTCTTTATGTACCTAGTTTTCGTAAAAACTTGCTTTCAGTTTCTAAACTTGTTTTGGATGGTTATAAGTGTGTTTTTTCCGATAGATCTATATTTATTAGAAAAGGCCAGAAACTTATATGTTCCAGTACATTGGTTGACAATTTGTTTTTAATTAAGACATACTCCCCAGTAATGCAAAACACAGAAACTAGTAACTCATCACCGAATCATAATAAGAGAAAGGAGTCTTCCCCTTTGAATCAGACTTATCTTTGGCACCTAAGACTAGGTCATATCAACCTTAGTAGGATTCAAAGGTTGGTCAAGAGTGGGTCTTTGGACTTACTAGATATTGACAGCTATTCGACCTGTGAGTCCTGCTTGGAGGGTAAACTGACCAAGAGGCCTTTTAAGGCAAAGGGGTATAGGGCCAAGGAGGTTTTAGAGCTGATTCATTCTGACGTGTGTGGGGCCTATGTCAGTTCAGGCTAGAGGTGGTTATGAGTATTTCATGACTTTCACGGATGATTACTCTAGATATGGATACATATACCTGATGCGCCACAAGTCTGAATGCTTTGGCAAGTTCAGAGAATTCAAGGCAGAGGTGGAGAACCATCTGGGTAAGAGTATCAAGTCACTGCGGTCTGATCGCGGTGACGAATACCTCTCTAGTGAATTTAGATCCTATTTGTCAGAGGAGGGTATTCAGACCCAATTGTCTGCACCTGGCACACCCCAGCAGAATGGTGTAGCAGAGAGGATGAACAGGACTCTTATGGAGATGGTTAGATCGATGATGAGTTACAGTGAGTTGCCTATCTCGTTTTGGGGATATGCCTTGGATACAGCATGTTTTATCCTAAACCTTGTGCCATCTAAGTCTGTGCCTACGACCCCAGTAGAGTTGTGGAGTGGGCGAAAGCCTAGTCTGAGACATCTCAGGATTTGGGGTTGTCCAGCACATGTGCTCGAGGCATATGCAGGCAAGTTAGAGGCGAGATCCAAGGTTATGCTGTTTATAGGCTACCCCAAAGGAACGAGAGGTGGTTTATTTTATAGTCCTCAGGATCAGAAGGTGGTGGTCAGCACCAATGCTAGATTTCTTGAGGAGGACTATATTTTAGATCACAAGTCAAACAGCAAGGTAGTATTGGAAGAGCTGAGAAGTTAGTCCACTATTCCAGATGCACACGTACAGGAAGACACACCACAAGAGACTGCACACACTATCACAGATGATGCTCTTGCACAGGCTGCGCCTCGTCGTAGTGAGAGGGTTGTGAGATAGCCTGAAAGGTACATGGGTTTGGGTGAGTCTTCGAACTTTATCCCTGGTGCTCATGAATCAGACCCAGTTAACTACAATGAGGCTCTCCAGGACAAAGATGCAGATTCTTGGCAGAGAGCGATGATTCCTGAGATGGGTTCTATGGACTCAAATCAAGTCTGGGAGCTGGTAGACCTTCCTGATGGGTTTAGGCTTATTGGGTGCAAATGGGTTTACAAGCGAAAGAGAGGATCTGACGGGAGGGTTGAGACCTTCAAGGCTAGGCTTGTGGCGAAGGGGTATACTCAGAAAGAAGGGATCGATTATGAGGAGACCTTTTTCCCAGTAGCTATGCTTAAGTCGATCTGGATTCTCTTGGCCATACCTGCTCATATGGACTATGAGATTTGGCAGATGGACGTCAAGACAGCTTTCCTTAATGGAAGTCTTGAGGAGACCATCTTTTTGCAGCAACCAGAGGGCTTCATTGTTAAGGGCCAAGAGCACAAGGTATGCAGGCTTAGGAGGTCCATTTATGGACTTAAGTAAGCATCCAGATCTTGGAACATTCGTTTTGATGAGGTTATCCAGTCCTATGGATTCACTCAGTCTCCGGATGAGCTGTGTGTTTATCGCAGGTGTGATGGTGATATGGTGGTGTTCCTCGTACTTTACGCAGATGACATTCTTATTAGCAACAGTAAGAAGGTGTTGTCAGACGTAAAGGCATGGTTGTCCAGGCAATTCGATATGAAGGATTTGGGAGAGACTGGACATATCCTTGGGATCAAGATTATTCGAGATCGTAGAAGACGTTCTCTGACTCTCTCTCAGGCTCCTACATAGACACGATTCTGGCTCGTTTTAACATGCAGAACTTCAAGAAGGGTTCACTACCTTTCAGGCATGGAGTGCATTTGTCTAAGGAGCAGTGTCCTAAGACTGCTGAGGAGATAGATGCCATGAAGGTGGTACCCTATGCTTCTGCAGTGGGTAGCCTTATGTATGCTATGTTGTGCACGAGGCCTGATATTTGCTTTGCTGTTGGCATGGTTAGCAGATATCAGAGTAACCCTGGGAAGGCTCACTGGGAGGCAGTAAAATGCATTCTCAAGTACTTGTGCAGGACGAGAGATTATGTCCTAGTTTATATAGCGCAGGAGCTTATACCATTGGGTTACACAGATTCGGACTTTCAAGGATATTTGGACAAGAGTAAGTCTACCTCTGGGTTTGTGTTTACTCTAGGAGGTGGAGCCATAGTATAGAAGAGTGTCAAGCAGAAATGCGTGGCGGACTCTACCATAGAGGCCAAGTACGTTACCGCTTCAGAGGCAGCGAAAGAGGCTGTATGGCTCAGGAGCTTCCTGATGGACTTGGATGTGGTTCCTGAGTTGCCTAGGTCTATCACAGTTTATTGTGATAACAATGGTGCAGTTGTTAACTCGAGAGAACCACGAGACCATAAGGCGAGTAAACACATAGAGCGCAAGTACCACATGATATGAGAGATCGTAAAGAGGGGAGACGTGATCGTGGCCAAGATAGCTTCAGATGACAACCTTGTAGATCCTTTCACCAAGCCATTGACCCCAAAGGTCTTTGAGAGACATGTGGACTGCATGGGAGTCAGATTCTTGAGAGAGCCATGTGAGTGAGCTTAAAGGTGTTCTGCAGATTTCATTATGACAGCAGTGTAATAGCGGGTTGGACAGTTTTCGTACTTCTTAGCATAGCTTTGAGTATTAGTGGGAGATTGTTAGTTTTGAATACAGAAAAGCTATGGCTTGTATCAAAAACTAATATCCACAGTTGACATATCATTTCGTTTCAGTATAAATTTGTTCCTTTATATCATAGAAGTAGATAACGGGGTGTGGACAGACACAGTAGATACCGTTATTAGTTAAAGTATTGATATATAAAAAGTATGCTCGCAACCGAGATAGTCTGAACATACTATGGGTATAGGTTATTGTGTGGTTTGGAAATTAGTTTATCTAAACTAGTTTAAATCACACAGATATGCTCGGGGCATATTGAGCACGACCAGTTTGGATAGAATTGACTTATACTGATCGGCGTAGTTAATTCGGTCCAAGTATTCCGTCTCTCAATCCCGAGATTGGGACGGGCGTGAGGGTTGGATGTCGTGTGCTTTGATTTACCAAAGAGTGAGGTCAATTGAGGCCAATACCTCGGTAAGTTGGGTATGCGGTGTTTAGCTTCTTACGTGCCGTTGCTAGTCGGAGGAATCCACGTACTAGTTCGCCAGGTTGATGTGCTCCCGAGATGAGCTCGTAAGGTTATTATACTAAACCCGGCCGGTGAACTTTATGTTCGGCATAAGAAAAGGACGAGTGGTACTAATCTCGGAAACCAAGAAGTCGGTGAATTAATTTGTCAGTAAATTGATAAACTGACGAGCACTAGATCTTTAATGTGGGGAGATAGAATAAAATATAATGGCACGATGTAAAGTCATTTTCGAGCGGTAGTTCCATAATTGGTCCGTTAGTGGTACGACCGATTATGTATTTGACTAATTGACAAGATAAATTAATTAATCCAAAAGGTTTAATTAATATTTAATCGATAAAGTGAATTTAGAAATTAATTCAATTTTGAATTAATTAATTCTAAGGGTTCGATTAAATTAAATTAACAAAGTGGATTAAATAAATTAATTCAAATGGGTCGATTGGAGTTGATTAGTCAGGAAGACTTAGCGGTCAACGAAAGTCAAATTTTAAGGCCTAACTCGAGTGCCCATTAGGTCTCCTTAGAAGCTCCTTATAAATACAACTTATTGGGCAAGTAAGAAATCAAGAAACTTGACACCCAAGTAAGGGGTAGATAGAGAAAGTCTAGTCTAGAGAGAGAATTGTGTCTTCCTCATCAAGTTTTCTCTCGAAGTCGACTAGGTAACTTTCTCCTTCGGAAGATTAAGCCTTTAGCTTGCCCGAACCAGTTTGAATCAGTCTGTCGATCAGAATAGCGCAGCAGGCTGCCGGCCAGTCTTGCGCAGCGATTTTCCGATCAGGCTGCTCGGCAGGTTTCGTATTCATAAACCCTGGTGATAGTTTCGTTTGGTGCCCAGAACCGACTGGATTCCATGTTTGATCTTCCTATTGGAGTGATCCATGGATTAGTCGTCTAGATCGGGACTGAACGAGCTATTTTCCGGCGGGCAGTTCTTCATTATGGCCGGCGACTTGCGCAGCTTACTATAGGGTTCTGGGCAGCTTGTTTTTGGTTTTCTTCTGGAGCAAGTTTCTTGGGTTTTCTTCGTATTGTCGTGGGTAACTCCGTAGATGATAGCCCACACTATTTCGGAGTTTGTATTGCAGATATTCTTCGGATTTCTTGTGGAAGTTGCGTCAAAGAATTGGTTTTTCTTTAAGCAAGGGACTTCGCTTCAAAAGGTTGTATCTTTAAATTCTGCTTTAATTAAAGATCGAATCTTTTGCGTCCCGATTAATAAATTAAATAAATATAAGCCTAGACCCGTTCATGGGTAAACTAATTTGAGCCTGAGCTTGGTCGAAAGCTTCCAATTCTGGAATGCATTGCACGAAAGTGAGGTTTTCGATTTAGCCCGGGCTTATTCAGTTTTCCTTCAAATTGGTATCAAAGCGTTGGCTTCGGTCTTATACTTGTTTGATTTATTACACGGCTTTATTTTGGCATTATTATTTTTGTTGAAATGCATAAACAGGTGGTTATTGGTTTCCCGGCTATTATGGTAGAAATTTAATTTTCATTCATAAACCCCGGGACATGTCCGGGCTTGTTTTATTTTTGAATGGAAATTTCTGTAATAGTAATAACCACGAGCTGGAAGCCGTGTAGGATTAGAAAAATCTTGTAGTAGGATTTGATCTAATCATGTCGTCTTTAAATTCCTAGAAGAACGCCTTTGTATATAGGAATTTATGTGCTATGACGAAGACGTTATTTTGGGTAACTTATATTCGCGGGTTTTGGTTTATCGTAATTTTGGGTGATTCCTAATTACGTAATAAACCGAGAAAACCCAAGCAAATCGAGAGGAATCCAAATAAAGAGTGGGAGCGACACGACGGGAAGTGTCACCGAGGCGTCAAAGAATCAACGATAGAGAAGGCCATAATAGTCGGGAAATTTTATTTGTTTAATTTCCCGTATTTATGTTTTTTTGTTGATTGTGTGATTTTCATTTGATTTTGCATGAACGAAAACCAAACCAAAGTTTTAAAAGGTAATGTGCAATTAACTAAGGTAGATTATTCGCATATTAAAACTCCAACGGTTTTATGGGTGCGAATATCCATAGTTAAGATATTGCATGTTAAAACGTAAAAATCCTCAAACTAATTACATTCACGGGTTTTTGTTTAATCGTAATTTTTGGGTGATTCCTAATTACGTAGAAAATCGAGAAAACCCGGGCGAATCGAAATTAAAAATCTAAGTGAGAGCGGGTTGGTTAATAGCCCCATGGCCTCCATTACGGGTTCATTGGTGATGTGGTTAAATTTGCATGCAGGCTTAGACCTTCCTCCCTATCGGATGAGTTTTCAATCACAGATATCACCGGAATGAATTTCTAAAGGGATGACTATAGTGAGTTTAATTGGAGAAAGTTGCGACACCCTCGCCATCCGAGGCGCATTAGTATCCTAAGTAACAAACTTAGAAGTCACATAATGGCATACACTTAGTGTACTGTTTATAGTATCCCTCCCATCAAAGTTACGCTATCTACGTGTACGGCTAAAATTATCGACTATTAATTTCATTGATCATAAGATCGTTGGTCAGATAATGAAATTAATGAACTTCGGTTCTTCTCGAAGGAATGTGGGTTGGCGTAGACGTTCACCCATCGTGACCTGCGTTAATCCCGGTGTGAGAGATGTCGGTAGAAGATTATATTTGTTTTTTGAGGATTTTTCAATATTTTCGAAAAAGTATACTGAAACTTGTTTGTTTATTTTCAGTTGATATGTCGTTCAACCCGCTAGCTGTCATTCGGAACCAAAACAAACTCACCGGTCCAAATTACATTGATTGGAAACGTAACTTGGACATTGTCCTTACCGCTGAGGGTTATAAGTATGTGCTTACTGAGGAGTGTCCCCTTAAGCCCAGCGACGATGCCACCCCTGAGCAGTGAGAGCCATATACGAGGTGGCAGAAGGCTGATGAGATGACCAGGTGCTACATCTTGGCTTCCATGTCAAGTGTACTGCAGCACCAGCATCAGCAGATGACCTCAGCCTACGATATGATGCTCAACCTCAGGGAGATGTTTGGACATCAGGGCAGGGCAGCCAAGCAGTCAGCTATGAGGAAACTCATGAATGCTAAGATGGCTGAGGGCACTTCAGTAAGGGAACACGTACTGGACATGATTCGTTGCATCAATGAGATTGAGGTATTGGAGGTGAGATTGATGGGGATACCCTGGTCGATATCATCCTCCAGAGCTTGCCTCCCAGTTTTGAGTAGTTTCAATTGAACTACAATATGGGGAATCTCTCATATTCACTTTCTGAGCTCATGACTTCATTGGTGTCTGCTGAGAGCCTCTTCGCAGAGAAGAAGCAAGCCTTGGCTACTGTTGGTCCCTCAGGTTCCTCTGTTGGGCCCAAAGCCAGGAAGCAAAAGAGGAAGAGAGGCCAGAAAGCAGGAGCCAGTCATGGACACAAGGCGGGCATTGCCAAGAAGCAGAAGCCGAGAGGCAAATGCTTCAGATGTGGCAAAGCGGGACATTGGAAGAAGGACTGCCCAAAGCCTCGAGGTACGTGTAAATTTTCCCTAGTCACTGAGACGTGTTTAGCGGCGATTCCCACAGATACTTGGTGTGTGGATTCAGGAGCCACTGATCATGTTTGTAATTCTTTGCAGGGGTTCAAAATGACCCGGCTGCTTAGAGAGGGAGAGTTGCAGGTCTTCCTTGGGGATACTACCAGAGTTTCTGTTACTGCAGTGGGAGTTTTATGTCTTTATTTTTCAGACACTACTTTATTGTTGAGAGATTGTCTTTATGTACCTAGTTTTCGTAAAAACTTGCTTTCAGTTTCTAAACTTGTTTTGGATGGTTATAAGTGTGTTTTTTCCGATAGATCTATATTTATTAGAAAAGGCCAGAAACTTATATGTTCCAGTACATTGGTTGACAATTTGTTTTTAATTAAGACATACTCCCCAGTAATGCAAAACACAGAAACTAGTAACTCATCACCGAATCATAATAAGAGAAAGGAGTCTTCCCCTTTGAATCAGACTTATCTTTGGCACCTAAGACTAGGTCATATCAACCTTAGTAGGATTCAAAGGTTGGTCAAGAGTGGGTCTTTGGACTTACTAGATATTGACAGCTATTCGACCTGTGAGTCCTGCTTGGAGGGTAAACTGACCAAGAGGCCTTTTAAGGCAAAGGGGTATAGGGCCAAGGAGGTTTTAGAGCTGATTCATTCTGACGTGTGTGGGGCCTATGTCAGTTCAGGCTAGAGGTGGTTATGAGTATTTCATGACTTTCACGGATGATTACTCTAGATATGGATACATATACCTGATGCGCCACAAGTCTGAATACTTTGGCAAGTTCAGAGAATTCAAGGCAGAGGTGGAGAACCATCTGGGTAAGAGTATCAAGTCACTGCGGTCTGATCGCGGTGACGAATACCTCTCTAGTGAATTTAGATCCTATTTGTCAGAGGAGGGTATTCAGACCCAATTGTCTGCACCTGGCACACCCCAGCAGAATGGTGTAGCAGAGAGGATGAACAGGACTCTTATGGAGATGGTTAGATCGATGATGAGTTACAGTGAGTTGCCTATCTCGTTTTGGGGATATGCCTTGGATACAGCATGTTTTATCCTAAACCTTGTGCCATCTAAGTCTGTGCCTACGACCCCAGTAGAGTTGTGGAGTGGGCGAAAGCCTAGTCTGAGACATCTCAGGATTTGGGGTTGTCCAGCACATGTGCTCGAGGCATATGCAGGCAAGTTAGAGGCGAGATCCAAGGTTATGCTGTTTATAGGCTACCCCAAAGGAACGAGAGGTGGTTTATTTTATAGTCCTCAGGATCAGAAGGTGGTGGTCAGCACCAATGCTAGATTTCTTGAGGAGGACTATATTTTAGATCACAAGTCAAACAGCAAGGTAGTATTGGAAGAGCTGAGAAGTTAGTCCACTATTCCAGATGCACACGTACAGGAAGACACACCACAAGAGACTGCACACACTATCACAGATGATGCTCTTGCACAGGCTGCGCCTCGTCGTAGTGAGAGGGTTGTGAGATAGCCTGAAAGGTACATGGGTTTGGGTGAGTCTTCGAACTTTATCCCTGGTGCTCATGAATCAGACCCAGTTAACTACAATGAGGCTCTCCAGGACAAAGATGCAGATTCTTGGCAGAGAGCGATGATTCCTGAGATGGGTTCTATGGACTCAAATCAAGTCTGGGAGCTGGTAGACCTTCCTGATGGGTTTAGGCTTATTGGGTGCAAATGGGTTTACAAGCGAAAGAGAGGATCTGACGGGAGGGTTGAGACCTTCAAGGCTAGGCTTGTGGCGAAGGGGTATACTCAGAAAGAAGGGATCGATTATGAGGAGACCTTTTTCTCAGTAGCTATGCTTAAGTCGATCTGGATTCTCTTGGCCATACCTGCTCATATGGACTATGAGATTTGGCAGATGGACGTCAAGACAGCTTTCCTTAATGGAAGTCTTGAGGAGACCATCTTTTTGCAGCAACCAGAGGGCTTCATTGTTAATGGCCAAGAGCACAAGGTATGCAGGCTTAGGAGGTCCATTTATGGACTTAAGTAAGCATCCAGATCTTGGAACATTCGTTTTGATGAGGTTATCCAGTCCTATGGATTCACTCAGTCTCCGGATGAGCTGTGTGTTTATCGCAGGTGTGATGGTGATATGGTGGTGTTCCTCGTACTTTACGCAGATGACATTCTTCTTATTAGCAACAGTAAGAAGGTGTTGTCAGACGTAAAGGCATGGTTGTCCAGGCAATTCGATATGAAGGATTTGGGAGAGACTGGACATATCCTTGGGATCAAGATTATTCGAGATCGTAGAAGACGTTCTCTGACTCTCTCTCAGGCTCCTACATAGACACGATTCTGGCTCGTTTTAACATGCAGAACTTCAAGAAGGGTTCACTACCTTTCAGGCATGGAGTGCATTTGTCTAAGGAGCAGTGTCCTAAGACTGCTGAGGAGATAGATGCCATGAAGGTGGTACCCTATGCTTCTGCAGTGGGTAGCCTTATGTATGCTATGTTGTGCACGAGGCCTGATATTTGCTTTGCTGTTGGCATGGTTAGCAGATATCAGAGTAACCCTGGGAAGGCTCACTGGGAGGCAGTAAAATGCATTCTCAAGTACTTGTGCAGGACGAGAGATTATGTCCTAGTTTATATAGCGCAGGAGCTTATACCATTGGGTTACACAGATTCGGACTTTCAAGGATATTTGGACAAGAGTAAGTCTACCTCTGGGTTTGTGTTTACTCTAGGAGGTGGAGCCATAGTATAGAAGAGTGTCAAGCAGAAATGCGTGGCGGACTCTACCATAGAGGCCAAGTACGTTACCGCTTCAGAGGCAGCGAAAGAGGCTGTATGGCTCAGGAGCTTCCTGATGGACTTGGATGTGGTTCCTGAGTTGCCTAGGTCTATCACAGTTTATTGTGATAACAATGGTGCAGTTGTTAACTCGAGAGAACCACGAGACCATAAGGCGAGTAAACACATAGAGCGCAAGTACCACATGATATGAGAGATCGTAAAGAGGGGAGACGTGATCGTGGCCAAGATAGCTTCAGATGACAACCTTGCAGATCCTTTCACCAAGCCATTGACCCCAAAGGTCTTTGAGAGACATGTGGACTGCATGGGAGTCAGATTCTTGAGAGAGCCATGTGAGTGAGCTTAAAGGTGTTCTGCAGATTTCATTATGACA
Organism: Knoxia roxburghii; assembly: GCA_030378225.1. Classification (NCBI taxonomy): domain Eukaryota; kingdom Viridiplantae; phylum Streptophyta; class Magnoliopsida; order Gentianales; family Rubiaceae; genus Knoxia; species Knoxia roxburghii. The sequence goes on along the minus strand of CM059420.1, from coordinate 31,362,287 downwards.
GCAGTGTAATAGCGGGTTGGACAGTTTTCGTACTTCTTAGCATATCTTTGAGTATTAGTGGGAGATTGTTAGTTTTGAATACAGAAAAGCTATGGCTTGTATCAAAAACTAATATCCACAGTTGACATATCATTTCGTTTCAGTATAAATTTGTTCCTTTATATCATAGAAGTAGATAACGGGGTGTGGACAGACACAGTAGATACCGTTATTAGTTAAAGTATTGATATATAAAAAGTATGCTCGCAACCGAGATAGTCTGAACATACTATGGGTATAGGTTATTGTGTGGTTTGGAAATTAGTTTATCTAAACTAGTTTAAATCACACAGATATGCTCGGGGCATATTGAGCACGACCAGTTTGGATAGAATTGACTTATACTGATCGGCGTAGTTAATTCGGTCCAAGTATTCCGTCTCTCAATCCCGAGATTGGGACGGGCGTGAGGGTTGGATGTCGTGTGCTTTGATTTACCAAAGAGTGAGGTCAATTGAGGCCAATACCTCGGTAAGTTGGGTATGCGGTGTTTAGCTTCTTACGTGCCGTTGCTAGTCGGAGGAATCCACGTACTAGTTCGCCAGGTTGATGTGCTCCCGAGATGAGCTCGTAAGGTTATTATACTAAACCCGGCCGGTGAACTTTATGTTCGGCATAAGAAAAGGACGAGTGGTACTAATCTCGGAAACCAAGAAGTCGGTGAATTAATTTGTCAGTAAATTGATAAACTGACGAGCACTAGATCTTTAATGTGGGGAGATAGAATAAAATATAATGGCACGATGTAAAGTCATTTTCGAGCGGTAGTTCCATAATTGGTCCGTTAGTGGTACGACCGATTATGTATTTGACTAATTGACAAGATAAATTAATTAATCCAAAAGGTTTAATTAATATTTAATCGATAAAGTGAATTTAGAAATTAATTCAATTTTGAATTAATTAATTCTAAGGGTTCGATTAAATTAAATTAACAAAGTGGATTAAATAAATTAATTCAAATGGGTCGATTGGAGTTGATTAGTCAGGAAGACTTAGCGGTCAACGAAAGTCAAATTTTAAGGCCTAACTCGAGTGCCCATTAGGTCTCCTTAGAAGCTCCTTATAAATACAACTTATTGGGCAAGTAAGAAATCAAGAAACTTGACACCCAAGTAAGGGGTAGATAGAGAAAGTCTAGTGTAGAGAGAGAATTGTGTCTTCGTCATCAAGTTTTCTCTCGAAGTCGACTAGGTAACTTTCTCCTTCAGAAGATTAAGCCTTTAGCTTGCCCGGACCAGTTTTAATCAGTCTGTCGATCAGAATAGCGCAGCAGGCCGCCGGCCAGTCTTGTGCAGCGATTTTCATATCAGGCTGCGCGGCGGGTTTCGTCTTCATAAACCGTGGTGATAGTTTCGTTTGGTGCCCAGAACCGAATGGATTCCATGTTTGATTTTCCTATTGGAGTGATCCATGGATTTAGTCGTCTAGATCGGGACTGAACGAACTATTTTCCGGCGGGCAGTTCTTCATTATGGCCGGCGACTTGCCCAGCTTACTATAGGGTTCCGGGCAGCTTGTTTTTGGTTTTCTACTGGAGCAAGTTTCTTGGGTTTTCTTCGTATTGCCATGGGTAACTCCGTAGATGATAGCCCACACTATTTCGGAGTTCGTATTGGAGATATTCTTCGGATTTCTTGTGGAAGTTGCGTCAAAGAATTGGTTTTTCTTTAAGCAAGGGACTTCGCTTCAAAAGGTAGTATCTTTAAATTCCGCTTTAATTAAAGATCGAATCTTTTGTGTCCCGATTAATAAATTAAATAAGTATAAGCCTAGATCCGTTCATGGGTAAACTAATTTGAGCCTGAGCTTGGTCGAAAGCTTCCGATTCTGGAATGCATTGCACGAAAGTGAGGTTTTCCATTTAGCCCGGGCTTGTTCAGTTTTCCTTCAGTAAATGTGCTAGAGCTTAGGTCTGGTCAAGAATTTCGATTCTGGAATACGTAGCATGAAAGTAAGTTTTTGACCAGGGCTGGGCAGATAATCTTTCAGTTCTATTTGTAATCCATTATCAAACAATCTCATCAAACTAATTAACTTGGGCCTCAAAGTTGGTAGATGGGTTTGGGCCTGTTGTTGGGCTTCTGTGATCAACAACTTCAAGGCTTCTTCAATCTTTTCATCTGCTTCTCGTCATTGGTCCAAAAATATCTACTGATGGATCTCACTGGCACAGATCTAGATCCACAGTTGGGGTTTCCATGGACTCCCATGGGGAAATTTGTAACTAGGCATGTCTTGAAATTTGAACATGCATATTGATGTCATGTGACATCTCTTTACACACGTTTGAAGGGCTTGACCCATGTATTGGCCCAGGTGTCTTTTAACATGATAAAATCTTCAATATGGGCTCATTCTGGGTCTCTTTGGGGCTCCCTAAAAGCTGCGAAAATTCCTTAGCATTTTAGGGAGATGTTACGCAATTTTGAAAGGAGTAGAGGAAAAGGTCATGATGTTCACATAATTCCTTCCTTACAGGAAATGATTTGTCGTCAAATTCACTTTGTTACACAAAACAACATTAGCAATATTGCAATGAACAGAAACAGACTTACCGAGCATCCTAGGCTTAGGACTAGTGAAACACATTGGCTCAATTCTTCGAATTCTCTTAAACTTTTGTTGAACCTATTTTTCTATGTCACACAGACAAGTGACGATAGTAGGGTACATTGAAAAGTTTAAGTAGGCAACTATACTCTCCCCTTTGGAAAAAAGGACTATTCGCACAGCGATGAGCGAAAGTCTCACTGTACTCTCCTTATGGAAAATAAGACTTTTCACAGGGTACATCACACAACGAGGAGTGAAAGTCGTTTCAAGCTATCTAGGCTTGTAGCTTAAGTCTCCTTTGTGAACATTCAAACATGCATAACACTGTAAGTAAAAGGTTAAAAGGTAAATAAACGGACTTAAGTAAACAACTATTAGCTCCCAAAACTTGGTTTTCGCAAATCCTTTTAGGGAAAGGGGCAAAATTGTTCTTTGATCTGTCTAGTGGTTATACAGCTTTCAATTTTTAGCACTCGATTGCTTTGCATTGTTCTTTTCTTCTCGCAATGTTTCTTACACTTTAGAGACCCGTGCAAGAGACAAAGATAACAAGTTAGCTTTCTTGCCATTAAACACGGAAGAATACCTGGTAGCCACAAGGGAGACTTTTCTGTCAAATTCCCAAGGCCTTCATAGGAGAACACGACAGGCATCCATTGGTACAATAACACACAGCTCTACATCTTGATTAGTCTAAGGTATATTGCAGCCATAACTGGGCGTCTGCACCTTGGGGGGCATTGTTGACGTGAGGCTGGAAGGGCATGCCGATTTCCTTCTTCTTTATCTCTATTAGTACCACAATTAGTACCTCTAATAAAGACTTCGTCATCCTTTCACTCACCAAAATCATCTAACCATTGCAATTCTTGCCTTTGGCTAGCATCTGGGGAGTGTTGAACAACACACAACACATGTGGGTGCTTGACGTGACTCCAAAATATATCTTCTTATGACAAAAATAAGCATGTTTAGCTTAATTTTAGATGATTTTCAATGATTATAACACCTTTTATGAGTTTACTATTGGTTTTTTAAAACTAAAAAGCTTTGCTTATAAGAAAAACTATTTCCCAGTTATATACGGATTGTGTTTTAGTATATATATATATATAATCACATGTTATACATGTTGTCCTCTTATATCATATAACTATATGATGAGGTGTTTGGTGTGACATAATAAATCTCATCATTGGTTAAATTTATAATATATAAATGTTGCTCGTAATTGAGACAGTTTGGACATACTATCGTGTTAGGTTACTGTGTGATTCTTAGATTGGTTAGTCTAGACTAATTGAATCATGCAGATGTGCGTGGGACATATTGAGCAGGACCGATGTAGGATCGAATTAACTTCTACTGATCTTCATAGTGTATTCGAGCCGTGTATTCTTACTCTTAATCCCTAGACTAGAGCAGGCATGAGGATTAGACATAGTGTGCTTTGATTTGACATTGTGCTGTTGCTTGTCGAAAGGAAACCATGCACTGGTGCGTTCGGGGTAATGGTGCTCTCGAGATGAGCTCAAAAGGATTATTATACTAAACCCAGCTGGTGGACTTATGTCCGGTATTGTAATAAGGTCCAGTGGTACTAATCTTGGATAAAAAGAAGTCGATTAATTAATTTGTCAATAAATTAATAAATTGACGAGCACTATATCTTTGACTTGGGGAGATAAAAAAATAATTAAAGTGGTACCCAGAAGCAATTTTGGTTTGAGCGGTAGTTCCATAATTAATCCATTAATGGTACGATTAATTATGTGTTGGATTAATTGACAAAGTGAATTTAATTATTTAATTAATTATCATTGGGTCAATTAGTATTAATTAGTCTTGTAAAGACTTAGAAATTAATAAAGAGTCCAACTTGAAGGGCCTAACTACTTAAGGTCTCCCTTGAAACTCTTATAAATAGATAAGGTTTTTCCCTAAAAACATAAGTTTGTGAGGACACAAGAAATCTTGCCTCTAGAGAGAGAAGAGCCTAGAGAGGGACTTCGAGAACTAGTCAAACTAAGGACCACTCGATGTTGGTTTTATCTTCTCTCTCAGAAAAAGAAGGTGATCGGGGTTTAGATTTCCGGCTAGCGAAGTTCACGAATTTTTCCAGTGGATAGTATTTTCGACGACAGGCGAATTTTAGTTTTTTTGGCGGCTGGATTCAAACTCAATTTCCTGCGGATTTTAGACTTTTTCCGGCGAGTTTTTTGGGATTTTTTTTATGGGCATTGACTGAGCTATCCGGTAGATAGTTGCCTACGCGACTTCCGGATTTATCTTGGAGATATTAAAGGAATTTTTTGACAGACAAGCTTCAAAGGTGGAACCGTTAATCATTCTCAATTGATTTCTTTAAGGACACGCTTCAAATGTCGAATCTTTAATCTTTCAGCTTTCATTTAAAGATTCAATTTTTAGTGGGTACAATAAATCGAACAAGTTAAAGCAAGATCGGGTTCAAAGGAATTTGTACTAGTGTTTGGGCAAGAATCGAAAGTTTACGATTCTGGAATGCATAGCACGAAAGTGAAATTTTCGATTTGGCTCAGACCAACTAATTCCTTCAGTTACAATGCATTTATAGTTGGATTTGCATGATTTTTTGGTAAGGAGGCATGTTGGAGATTTTTTTGAAACTTAAAGACTTTTGCTGGAAAAAGGAAGAAAACACACAAAATTGGGGCTTAAAGAGAAGATTTTGGAAATAGCGCAAAAAGAACAAGAAGTCTGAGATCGGCATCCACTGGGCACTGGCGCCTCATCGCCATCGACCTCGGTGTCATAACGACGCCACTGCCTATTCGTCGCCCAAAAATCGCTAATGAAAATCCCAAAATTACCCTTGGCTTGATTCTGTTTATATAATTCAAATTTTAGCCCTTTAGAACATTTCTTAATGGCTAAGGCTCCTTGTAAAGACATAGACTATTACACTTTAATAGGTTTTAGAGAGTTTGAGAGAGATAATAGCTTAGGGTGGAAGAAACACACACTTTCTCACCTTTTTTCATACACACTATGAATTCTCTTAGTACAACTATGTTCTGAGTAGATTCTAGGGAAATATACCCTTCTAAGTGATAGGGGAAGTGGATTTCCATGTGATGTAGACCAAATCCAAGGATTCAATGTAAAGAAGTTCATTCAATAGGTGGAGTTCAAGAGATTTGTGGATTTCTTCTTTCATATGTTGAGAAAGAATTCACCTTTTCTTATGAATCAAATCTTTTCATTATGAAATTATCATTTCCATGTTGGGTTTGATCTTATCTATTGTTATTCACGAATATTGTTAAATGGGTATCTTGCAAATGAATTAATTCATTATTTTTTCGCATGGATCTTGCCTTGTTAGTGAAATATATGTTGAATCTACTGCATTTAAGGGAATAATTGTGGATATAAACTTATTCGAGCATTTGGTGTAGTCAATTGAGATTTCTTGTGTTGCAAACTTAGTTTATTCTATTACTATTTGTGATTGGAAGTTCATGTCTTCAGTTTTCTTTGTGTATTTGGTGTAGAGGATTGATAGTAGGTAGGATTGACAACCCTATTACCCTATTCTATTATTGGCTATTTTGGTCCTTATATGAAGGTAGAGAGAGGCAGTATCCATTTGATTAGTGAGTTGCTTGATTTTCATTAACAATAGCTCCCTTGATCTTGTTGTGGTGTGATTTTCCCGCCTTTTATCCGCTCGTTATCTTTTTATTTTTTTATCACTTGAATGTTTACTTGAAATTACTCATCTACCCATTTGTTTTATTAGATTCTAAGGGTAGAAACTACTAGAACCTTGGTAAGTAAGGACTCGAACCCAACACTTTTATCAAGAAAGACAACTATCGTATAGAACGAAACCTTAAGTATTATCGTTTTAGTATTTTTGTTTGTTTATTTCTAAATTTATTTTCAATCGCTCGCCTAAAACTTATACAACGACAAGAGCACATCAAAATTGACGCCGTCGACGATGATTGTTTATTTTGATTGATTATTGTTGTTGGTAGTTTTGAGGTTTTTACTTGTTTTTGTGTTTTTGGTAGTTTTTAGTAGTTTTTGAGTCTTTTTAGTACATCTTTTGAGTGCAGTAGTTTATCTATTGTACATATCGTTTTTGTGTTTTTCAACTTGATTTTAATAGTTTTCTTTTGTTTTTTTTTTATCGTAATCGGTTACTTGGAGCAATGGCGCAACAAATTCGGGCTAATCCTAGGACATATGAGCAAAGGTTTTATGTATCTTGCAACATCATGTTTCAAAGATCTAGTCAAGAGGAGTCGAGGATGCTCAATGGTTTACTTGGTCAAAATATGGAGTTTTAAGGTTTTTGTAGGTGTGAACACTGTCAAGTAAATCATGGAGGGAATTTAAGGTTTCATGATTCTAGGAGAAGTGAGTTTTGTGATTATATCAATGAAAAAAATGTGAGACTAGAGGAAGATATGATGGATGTGAGAAATCAATTGCAAGATTTGAGTAGTAGAGTGAGAATGGAAGTAATGTCTCTTGGGAGTGTACAATCACATTTGGATAGTTTGGAATGGCCAGTGTATACTTTAGCAAAGATTTATCAAGTTCAAAACAAAAAGGAAGTGGGGAATAAAAGATTTGATGTGGCTAGTCTTCCTTTGAACATTCAAAGCATACATACCAATGATTATGAAGAAGAGGATTCAATGGATGATTTTGATGACTATACACCGAAAGATAGAGAAAGAATTTACCAAGTGTTATTAAAGCTAAGTAAAGAAATTTGGAAGGAAATAAGGGATAGAAGAGAATTTGATGAAGATGATGTTGCTTTACAAAATTTAAGCAATATGAATGACCAAGTGAAGTTATAATAGACATTGATGAACAAATGGAAAAGAAACATGAGTTCAAGTTGGTAATTAAAGGAAAGAGGAAATGAGGAGTGATACTAGTGACATTTCTAAGGAGTTGGAAGAGTTAGAATCAAGGAGGAAAAAGATACGTGAACGAAGGGAAAAAGATAAGTCAAGGAGAAAGGAAATAAGGGAAAAAATGCTTCAAAAGTTCAAAGAAATGAAAGAGAGCTTGAAGAAGAATCATGGGGAAAGTGCATTCATTGTACATGATACGATGAGTTTAGAGGGATCTTGTGTTCATACCTCAAGGCAAGTCTAGCCGAAGACTATAAAGTCCAAAGCGCTTCTTGGTAGGCAACCCAAGCAATTTCAGCACTTTTTAGTTCATTTTCTAGTTTTTAGATTTTTTTAATTTTTAAATTGCTAATAAGTCTTGAGTTTTCATGTGATTTTTTAGTGTGATGTTTTTTAACACATTCTTGTGTTGTAGGTACATCGTTTGGTGCAATTGGATGGTATAAAAGTCAAGTGGAAGCAATTTTGCGAAGATCGAGGAAAAACAGGACTGGGGCGCCTGCTCGCGCCGACAGGATACCAGCTGCAGGTGAATATCAGGTGCCGTGCCCATGTGATGACGTGACCTTAAATGCGGTATCTGCAACATCAAACCGACGCTGTCACAGCGCCCAGAACCCCTGTTCTGCTTTTATGTTCTAAATGAGGTACCATGTAGTCTAAAACCTCCATTTTACTTACCTATGACTTTCAAAACTTCCATGAGCATAATTGAGAGTTATTTACACCTCCAATACATCTAATCATGAATTTGAGATTTAAATTCTTCATTTTTAGTGATTTTACCTATAACATTGTTGTTCTTAAGTTCGCTGTAGATTTCAAGCATCATACAAGTTCAAGAATCAATGCTGAGAGTATAAAGCTGCCTGGTGCTTAAATTTTGAAAAATGGATTTCTTAGACTTTACATAGTAATATGCTATGTATGACTGATATGATTGAATTAGCTTAAAATGGAAGAATATATGTATTTTCTCAACCTTATATGTTTTATATGTTCTAATCTTTATGTTTTGGAGTTTTAATGTTATAAAACATGTAGAACTTATGCTTTAATGAATGAGAAATCATGTATTCTTATAATTAGATCAATGATATGTTTAATTAACATGTTTTGTAGTGCTTTAATGTTTATTATTTATGCTTTAGTGAATTGAATTGGCTTATATTTTTTGGCCCTGATGCCAGGCGAAGCGATGGCACCGCGCCACCATACCGCCAATATTGGAAACCGCCAGGCGCCAACACCTGTTGGACACCATCTATGGCGACTGACGCTGGCTGTGGCGACTGCCAAGCGCTAACACGTAATGGACACAAAACCCTGAGGTATGTTGAAGCCTTTTTTTTTTTTTTTTTTTGAAAATTCACTAATTCGTTACAATTTTAAAGACATGGTTAATTCAATAAGTAAGACAGAGGAAAGACGAGCTATAATGAAGAGCGAGGAAGCTTATAGAGTGATGCTCTATTGGTTTTCCTCCACATTGAGTTCCTTTACAACAATAGTTTGAGAATCCTTTCCACTATTACTTACTTACTACATTTTGTTGACACTTTTGCAATTTAATTATTTTTATTTACTTTGGTGTGTTTATTTTTATGTTTTTAATTGAAGTGAAAGTGATTTACATTGGGTATTTGGCTAACATTATATGGGCATGAGCTTAATTGTGATAAATGAATCTAAAGAAAATGAAATTGGCACCCCATTTTCCCATTTTTTGTTTTGTTTTGATATATTGAGGACAATGTATATCTTAAATTGGGGGGGGGGGGGGGGGAGGGGATGAAAAAAATTATTTAAAGTTTTCATGCTTGCTACTTGAGAAACTAGTAGTAAAGATGAGTCCATTTTGTGGTTTATTTTCAAAACTTTGCTCTATTTTGGATTTTGCTAAAATTTTTCCAAAACAAAAAGACCCCTTCAAGCTAGTTTTGTGTATTTTCATTGCATGATTGGTGGAAATATGATAGAAAAAGGTTGAGTATTGATAGGTATGATGTGATTTCTTAGTTGGCATCTTGAGATGTAATAACATTTTAACCCTTTTTTATGTGAGCTTTAATTTGAGCCTTTATCGAGCATTTCTTGTTTGTTTGCTCATACTTCTTTGGTTGTGTGATTTGTCTTGCATGAATGGTTGAATCTATAACTTGACTCTAGTATACATATCAAGTCCTTTTATGTGTTTGTGATACATTTAATTGATGAAGGCAATTAGTTAGCTTTTGTTTTTACCTTTTTCTTTGCTTTACACTACCAGTAATCATTTTTATCCCCTTAGGCATAACCAAGTTGAGCCCCATCTTTTTCTTTGATTTCTATTTTGTCCTAATAAGTCAACTTGAGCCTTTTTCTTTGTTAAGCCTTGTTTTTAGACCCTTAAATAATTTGAATGTGATTGGATGTGGAAATGAAAAATAATTGATGGATTCTAAGTTGTTAGTTTTTAGTTTTTAGTAGTTTCTAAAAGAATAAAAGATCTATGTATAAAAAAAAAGTTTAAAGTTTGAAGGAATAAGAATGGGGAAGTAAAGGACATCTAAGCCTCAAACCTCCATTAGTAGTTGAAGAATCTAAGTAGAAGTAATTGATGAAACATCCAATCAATGCAAATTTCTTTACATTAACTCCAATTTTCAAGCATTGACATTTTCTTGTCCTTAGCCAATTTTCTTAGCCCCGTTTTACCTAATAAAAGTCCTTTTGATCATTGTGTTGCATTCACAATAGACGGGTGATGAGGTGATCTTGAGTCAAACTTATGGTTGAAGATCTTTCGTGCAATTGACTTGAGCGTATTGAATATTTCAAAGCCTATACATTTTGAGCGTTATTGAGTGAATCTTTGATAGTGTGAGGTGATGAGGTCAATTGCTGTTGATAGAGAATTCATATCTTGTTTGCTCTTGCTTGATTGTGGAAGTTATATGACATCATGAGTGCAAAGTGAATGCATGCTTTCATGTTCAGCTTGAAGGGGCAGAAAAAACCATCTTAGAGGTAATTTATTTTATTTGGACTCACTTTCTATTTGTTTTCTTAGTTAGTTTGCTTGAGGAGAAGCAAAATCTTAAGTGTGGGGGTATGAGGTGACAGCAAAAGATACCATTTTATGACCCAAAATCATGCACGTTTAGTTTACTTTTAGATGACTTTCAATGATTAACATACCTTTTACGAGCTTACAATGCATTTATAGTTGGATTTGTATGATTTTGTAGTAAGGAGGCATGTTGGAGATTTTGGAAGAAACTTAAATATTTTTGCTAGAAAAATGAAGAAAACATGCAAAATTGGAGTTAAAGAGAAAGAGCGCAAAAAGAAAAAGAAGTTGGAGATCGGCGTCATCACGGTGCCACCGCTGGTCATCGCCTAGAAATCGCTGATGAAAATCCAAAATTACCGTTGGCGTGATTCTACTTATGTAATTTCAATTTTAACCCTCTGGAACCTTTCTTAATGGCCAAGGCTCCTTGTAAAGACATAGACTATTACACTTTAATAGTTTTTAGAGAGTTTGAGAGAGAGAGAGAGAGTAGCTTAGTGAGAAAGAAACACACACTTTATCACATTTTTTCACATACACTATGAATTCTCTTAGAACAACTATGTTCTAAGTAGATTCTAAGAAAATCTACCCTTCTAAGTGTTATGTTTGAATACATAAGTTATGCTTGTATTCAATATTTTTTCAGTTAATATATCGATTTAATGTTTTGGTTTATATGTTATGCATATTTAGTCCATTTATATTATATAGTTAAATGATGAGGTGTCTGGTGTGATACAGTAGATCTTATCATTGGTTAAAAGACATAATATATAAATGAGGTTCATAACCGAGACAGTTTTGGACAAACTATCGGTTTAGGTTATTATACGATTCGGGTAATTGGTTTGTCTAAACTAATTGAATTATATAGATATGTCCAGAGCGTATTGAACTTGACCATTTAGAATGATTTATCTTGTACTGATTTAATAGACAAATCGTTCTTAGTATTCTATCTCTTAATCCCTAAACTTGAGTGGGCATAAGGATTAGACATAGTGTATTTTGATCTGCCAATGGGTGAGGTCAATTATGGCAAAAATTCTCGATAGGTTGGGTGCGCGTGTTTAGTTACTTGGTGTACTACTGCTTGTCGAAAGGAAATGATGTACAGGTGCGTCCAGGGTGATGGTGCTCCTGAGATGAGCTCGTTATATTTATTATACTGAACCCGGCCGATGGACTTATGTTCGGTATAGTAAAAAGGTCGAGTGGTACTAGTCTCGGAATTAAAGATGTTAATTAATTAATTTATCAGTAAATTAATAAATTAACGAGCATTATATCTTTGATGTGGGGAGATTAAGAATAAATTAATTTAGTTGTTCCGGAATCAATTCTTGTGTAGGATAGTAGTGTCAAAATTAATCCGTTAGTGGTACGATTAATTTTGTAGTAGGTTAATTGAATAAGTTGAATTAATTAATTAATCAATTATTCCTAAGGTTTAATTAAGTAATTAACAAAGTGGAATTATTTAATTAATTAATTAAGTCTTAAATTTCAAATAGAATTAGAAAATCCTTGAGATTATGAAATGTAATTAGATTTAGTTTATCCTATTAGATTAGTTACCTAACTGGATATGGAAACTAATTAATTACCTAAACCCATTAGGGAGACCAATCCTAAACCGCTTGAGGTCTCTCTTGTAACTCTATATATTGACAAGGGATTAGCAATTAGACAATACACAATTCATTAGTTTTCAAGACAAGAAAACTTAGAGAGAGAAAATTCATGTCTCTTAAGTCCGAATTTTTGGAGGTTTTGGCCGCCGATTTTTCTTCCTTAAATCAGCAGTGCATGAAGCCCACTCTTGGGTCTTAGGCGGCGCGTGTTTTCACGCGCTTAAGGCGGCAGTGGTTGTTGAATTTTCTGGCGTCCCAGTTGTGTTGATTGCTGATCAATTGGTTGCTAGATCGTTGCCAACACAACATGCGATCATAGTCTTAGTCATACGAGCGATCACCTGAGTTAACACGCTTCAAGAGGTACTTTTCTTTGATTCCGCTTTTAATTTGAAAATTATTGTTGCATGATAAATCGAATGAGTACAAACCAAGATCCTGCGCAATGTTATTTCAAGCAAGGATTCGAATAGCGATTGTGCTAGAGTCTAGGCCTTGTCAAAGATTCTGATTCTGGAATGCGTAGCACGAAAGTGAGTTTTTGACAGGGCCCGGGCAGATAATCTTTCATTAAGTGATAGGGGGTAGTGGATTTCCATGTGATGTAGACCAAATCCAAGGATTCAATGTAAAGAAGTGCATTCTGTTGGAGAAGATCAAGAGATTTGTGGATTTCTTCTTTCATATGTTGAGAAAAACTTCACCTTTTCTTATAAATCAAATCTTTTCATTATGCAATTATCATTTCCATGTTGGGTTCGATCTTATCTATGGTTATTCACGGATATTGTTAAATGGGTTTCTTGTAATTTAATTAATTCATTATCTTTTCATGTGGATCTTGCCTTGTTAGTGGAATATATGTTGAATCAACTCCATTTAAGGGAGTAATTATGGCTATAAACTTATTCGAACATTTGGTGTAGTCAATTGAGATTTCATGTGTTGCAAGCTTAGTTAATTCTAGTACTATTTGTGATTGGAAGTTCATGTCTCCAATTTTCCTTGTGTATTTGGTGGAGAGGATTGATAGTGGGTAGGATTGATGACCCTATTCTATTATTGGTTATTTTGGTCCTTATCGGAAGGTAAAGAGAGGCATTATCCGTTTGATTAGTGAGTTGCTTGATTTCCATTAACAATAGCTCCCTTGATCTTGTTGTGGTGTGATTTTCCCGCCTTTTATCCGCTTGTTATCTTTTTATTTTATTTTTATCACACATGTTTACATAAAATTATTCATCTACCCCTTTGTTTTAGTAGATTCTTAGGCTATAAACTACAAGAACCTTGGTAAGTAAAGACTCAATCCCAACACTTTTACCAAGCAAGACAACTATTGTATTGGAACGAAACCTTAAGTGCTATAGTTTTAGTATTTTTGTTTTGTTTATTTATAAATTTATTTTAAAGCATTTGCCTAAAAGTTATACAACAACAAGATCACGTTAACAGTTAACTGGTGGAGAATCCTGATGTAAGGAAATGAGGGTTTGTCGAGTTTCCTCCTCACTGCTTCACCGGTCTCGCCATCATCCTCTTTACCTCTAATCTATAGAGATGGAACAAGAGCATGTAACAATACATAGGGGGACTGTGCTTGTGATGCTCAGGGGCTGGCTCCCTTGGTCTCTTATTTCCTAGTGGGCTGTCATGCACCAACAAAAACAACAGCAAAAATATACAGGAAAACAAGGTATTCATAAAATGAAATGATAGTACTCCGTGTTTCTCCAAACTTCAAACGGATATAAGGGAATATTTACTTTCAAAAAAAAAAAAATTGAAGAATACTTTCTATCACTTATGTCAAAAATATTGAAAAAAAGGGCTCTAAAAAGAAAAAGATATTTATTTTCAAAAATTTCAAGAGCACAATTCTCATAACTCTTGAAAATAATAAAAATTTTCAAAACAGAAAGATATTTATAACCCAAGAATTAAATTCATATGAATTTTAAAATAATAAAAACACACAAAAAAAGAAAATACTAATGAAAAAGAAAACAAAACAAAAGAACAAAATGAAAAGAATGCAAATCTAGGCGTGCAAGGCGCGGATGTTTTCCCGGGTTTTAGCGACGGATGTCGTGCATCGCTATGACCCTTACATCGGTTGCTCTCTTTTGAGCTCGGCTTTTAGCAACAACCCTCCAAGGGGTCAGTAGCACACCTAGGATTAGTGTTTTACCACCTATTCAGCATCTTTCTTTACAAGGTTTATCTTTCCTTCAACTTGTTTCATTTTCCAATTGAGCTACACTTGTATTATCTTCAATGTCAGCCTGTAAATGAGGGGAGAACACAAAAGAAAACCAAGTGTAATCCAAAACAAATCACAAAAGGAAACAAACAAAAAGGAAAAGAATAAACCGAGTTGGCGTGATGCACGCGACAGGAATTGAAGACAGTGATAGGTCGCGACGTCACGGTCTTCGTTCACAGCTGGTCCTTATCTCCCTTGTGCAGTGCACTTTTTAGGGTCAAGGATCAACGATCTAACCTTTGCAGCGTTCAAACTTACAAATTGCTCCCACCGATAACCTGTTTCGCTCAGGAAGGTACTGACTCGATGATTTCTCTTAACACAAGACTCAAAACACAAAAACAAAAGACTGTAAAACACACAACAAGGTGATATCAAGTGATACCAAAAATCAAAAACAAAATAAAAACATACTTTGACTATTGAGATTGAAAAGTCAAAAATCTAAGAAAACAAGTAAAAGCTAAAGACAAACAAAGGTGACTTTAGAACAATTACTAATAGTAAGTAGATGCTTCTAGAGTCACACAAAAATGCACAAACCAAAAGTAAGCAGATACTCTATCACAGTCAAACTGTAACCAATTAGAACACGAGCCTGACTACCGGATAAGAGGAAGAAGTTTATACACACACCGGGAAATATAACCTAGGACATGACGACACTTTTACTCCCTTTGTTGCTCAATTCGGGTGTGATCACTTCTACCTTCGAACTCCGTTTGCTTCCCTACAAAACTTTATGAGCAACTAACTGTGGCTTGTCTTTTTCTTTACTCAGCTATACTTTGGCAGAAGAACTTTTCTTTCATAGAATTTGTCAAATTCATAAAATTGGCTCATTGGCTATTGCCTCTTCTCAATTCTATAGACTTTTCCGGGTGTTTTGAAACGATTTATTTAAGGCTAGGGGGAATTCAACCTCAAACACTTAGCAGGATAATTAGGTATCAAGCTTCAAGTATTCTTTCAAGATTATAGTAAAACCATAAAAGAACACCAACCACCTTTAATCCGTGAATTTCGATGATCCCCGTTGCACCGAGTATGTATGTATTTCACCTTTAAACGTCCAAAACTCGTACTGTCTGTCAGAAAAAAACTAAAAAAAATAAGATTAACCAAAAACAATTTTCTAAATCAAAATCAAAGAAAATCAAATCGAAAAAACAACAAAAATTTTGTAGGGGCAAAATTGTAAATTTGGTAAAGTTTCGAAGGGTTTTCACTAGGGGTAAAAATAACTTTTCTACCACCAAAAATTGACACTGACATGAAATAAACCTATTGGGGGACTTGTAGTCTCAAATAAAACCAAAAAAGACTAAAAAATGAACACTAGTTCTGACACGGATATTTGGACTGAAAATTGGACTGATTTTCAACCGATGGACTCAAAAAACCTGAGAATTCTTTGAAAGTGAATTAAAGAAATACCAAGATATTTGGATCGAAAATTGGAAAAATTTTCGAACCAATGACAACAACACAAAACTCAAAAAATAGATAGAAGAATATAACGAAACAACCTTTATGCTCTGATACCAATCTGACGGTGAAAGCCAACCTTTCCTTGACCTCGAAAGGACTGACTCTACCAATTGTTGCCTGATCTTTCTAAATACTCCCTTTGAACCTTTAACCAATGAATTAAGTGGCGAAAACACTCACCTCACTAGGACGCACTATTGTTTTACCTATTTGTGCGAAAATATGCTTCAGAGGGTGGATGTTGGTTTATGAATATTGTCAACCTGACATGGATTAATAGCTCAACCAAAACTATCAAACCTAGAGGCACGTTTTGTTTAATCCACCTCAAGTATAAACACGATCTCGTGACACCACTCGAAATTGAGATTCCAGACGAAAGAAAAGCACACAACTTAAACTTTCAACACAAGATAAAAATATTGAAAAATTATTCTTTATTTTTTAGATAATGTATAGCATTTTTGACCAAGAGGATTTTAAGTAGTTACAAGATAGTTCTCTTCATTTTCTAAAAAGTAATCTCAAATCCAAGTGACTTGGAGATTAAGAAACAAAATCCTATTCTTACTCTATTTGGCTTTATAAATTCGGCCACTTGGAGAAGGAATTATAAGACAATTAAAACTCCTAATTAGAAGAAAAAACTCCATCTATCCTAGTTGAATTAGAATAAACTTACAAAACCTTCTAAAACTAAGAAAGTAAAAAATAAGTCCTAACAGGAATAGACTTTCCCAGGTTCAGTTGGGCTCAGAAATAGCTGGATTTTGGAATCAATTCCTTAATCCAAACTTCAGCCTTTATTTCTGGGCTTTAGTCCACATATACGTTCCATCTGTAAGTCCATTATTGAACAATCTCGTCACACTAATTGGGCTTGGGCTTCCAAGTTGGTAGATGGGATTGGGCCTGTTGTTGGGCTTTGGAGTGCACAGAATTCATCAATCTTATTATGCCCTTCTATAAAGATAATCAATGATTTGAGTAAAAAATCTCTTCTATTTTTATGATTTTCTGTATTTATGTTGGTTAAATGTGAATTGTAGGACGAGGGTTAAAAGTGATGAATTCATGCACAATTTGAGGTGGAGAGCAACTAAAAAACCTCATGGTGTAAGGTTGCTTAATTGAAGAAGCAAAATGGTGGGAACAGCCAGCTGCCATCCACTATCCAAGGCCAGCTTTCACTCAGAATTACAATTTTAATCCCATACGTGTAATTGATTGCAACCCTAATTGTAATGGGTATAAATACACAAGTAAAAAGTCTACTAGGGATCTTTTGTTCATTTTCATCTCGGCCTCTTTAGAAATATTCGAGAGTACTGCTCGAGCTAGGTTTCACTATTGCTGGGATTTAAGCTTGAGATCGATGAAATACTAAACTCCATATTGGAGATGAAGTCCCGGATGAGCTAAGGTAGGTGGATTCGGACTCTATTGCAGCACTTTCCCTATTGACTGTAGTCTAGCCAAGCAACCGCCATTCGCCAAAGTTGTATCGCTCATCCGTCCCTGCTCGTTCATCGCTAAATCACACGGTAGTTTTCTTATCGATCGTCAGTACTGGGTGTTTTAATATTGTCTGAATCATTTGGTTATATGTATTGCGCATGGTTGTTGCTTCTTCAAATGGTTGGATTTTAGTACTGTAGTTGTTCTACCTTGCATGTTTTTAGCTGGATCGATTTTGTGCACTTAAGTAAGTGCAATCAGAAGGGATTCTTTCTCTTCTCAGAGAGAAATTGAGACCCGCGAACTGCAAACACAGGTTAAATGACAGTCTGGGAATGAACCCTGTCTAATTGTACCTATCCAATGTAAATATAACATAACCTGAACTTTAATGGTGGCTGAATCTCTTCCTCAAGCTCAATCTTATTTCGTAATCTGCTTATTTTTGTGCTTTTTGAATTGATAACCCGTTTATGCATGTTTTCCTTGCTCACTAATCAAAAGAAAATTGAAGCTTACAATGGTTTAGTTGCTCTCTATAGGATCGACACCTATTACACCTCACAATGGGGTTTTGGAATCCCTTAGTGCGGATTTTAGGTTTTTTTTTTGGTGTATTTTCCAAACTCCAGGCTTCTTTGATTAGCAACTTCAATGATTCTTCAATCTTGCCATCTACTTCTTGTCATTGGTCTAACAATATATACTGATGGATCACACTGGCACAGATCTAGATCCATAGTTGGGGTTTCCATGGACTCCTATAGGGAAATTCGTAGCTATGCATGTCCTGAAATTTGAGCAAGCATATTGATGTCCGTAGCTATGCATGTCCTGAAATTTGAGCAAGCATATTGATGTCATGTGACATCTGTTTCAGCTCATTTGAAGGGCTTGACCCATGTATTGGCCCAAGTGTCTTTTAACATGATAAAATTTTCAATTTGGTCTCCTTCTAGTTCTCTTTAGGGCTCCCTAAACCAAAGTTTCGAAAATCCTGTTAGCTTAGAGAGATGCTACGCAGTTTTGAAAGGAGTAAAGGAAAAGCTCATGATGTTCACATCATGCGGTGTCTCTGTAGTTGATTAATTTGGTTCTACATGGTTCAAATTTCCATGGAAAAGATCATGAAGATGACAATGATCATTTGAAGACATTCTTGTATATCTGCAACACCACCAAGATATAGAATCTGACCCAAAATCAGTTTAGGCAACTATTGTTTCCCTTCTCCTTGAAAGACAGTGCAATTAGTTGGGTGAACTCATTTCAGGGAAGGATAAGATAGAAGAATTTCAAGAAATATTGAAAAGTTGCAAGTTCAGATTGGCAACCCGGTCACAGCAGCTGAAATAGTCACCCAAAAATGTGGTGATAGTGTAGTAGAAGTAGTAGGAATAACTGTGAATATGTGTAGAATATGCCAGGGTTCTCACAGGAATTTGGATTGCCCACACTGACTGACGAATTTAGGATATGCTAGTGGTCATCCGAGCATGGGGGTTGCATCATACCCTAGACAGAATTCGAAAGGAGGCACATAGAACCAAGAAAATTACAGTGGTAACCCACAACATGGGAATTTTAGGTCAGTTTAGAAATATTGGGAACCTCAAAGAAAAGAAAGTGTCCGCACAAGACACGATCCTAGTGTTGAAAGCATGAAGCAGTATTTGGAAGAAACCAAGAAAGATGTGGAGTAAATGAAGAACACGATGAAGGATATGCAAATGCAGTTGGGTGCATTCCTTAAGGGTCAATCTAGTAGGGACAAGGGTAGGTTGCCCAGTAACACAGAGTCTAATGCGGCCAATACCGAACAATGAATGGTAGTAACTCTACGAAGTGGTAAAGTGTTGACAATAGATGGTGGAGGAAAAAGTATCATAAAAGAAATGAATATACCAGAGGATATGAGGGATGAAAATAAGACAACCCCTGGAAGCTCAAGTCAGCAAGTGAAAAAAGAAAGAAAGAATTTAGGTAAAAGTGAAAACATATCCAAAGCCACCATTTCCCACTCGACAACCATTGAAAGCTAATGATAGTAGGCATCGCCAACACTTTGTTAAACTAATGAATAAAGCCAAAATTAATGTATCCCTAGTGGATTTGATACTGCATGCTTCAAAGTATCATAGATATTTGACAGAACTGTTAGCAAGGAAGAGTAAGTTTACCTTGGAGGATATGGTAACATCAGCTAAGTTCAACAATGTTCAGCAGGTTAAGATTCCTATTAAGTTGGAAGACCCAGGTATGTGTACTATCCCGTGCAATGTGAGAATTAGAGTATTTAAGAAAAACATTGTGCGATCCAGAAGTAGGAGTGAATTTGATGCCATATAAGACAGTCGAATCCTGCGGGTTACTGAATGACCTGAAACCTACCAAGATAACCTTGTAAATGGCAGATCGTTCAAAAGTGAAACTGAGAGGAATAATTGAAAATGTCATGGTGAAAATTAACCAGGTAATTATTCCAGCTGATTTTTTGGTAATAAACGTTGAAGAAGATTCAGAAGTTTCCATTATTTTGTTAGACCATTCCTAGCTACTGGAGATGCCACTCTCATGATCAAATACAAGATGATTGCATTTGATATGTGTGGATCTAAATGTCTTTAGTGTGGAAAAGTCTAAAAAAAATCCATATGAAGATGTAATGATGATTAGCAGAGTAAGGACAGAGGAGCAGAGTATGCAACTGGAACAATAGGAAAAAAGACAGGAGGAAGTTCAACTGGAAGAACCATAAAAGAAATGGAAACAGAAAACCATCCAAGCAAAATTTTATGGATATGGAGAAAAGTTCAAGGCAAAAAGAAAGGGACATAAAAAGAGTTAGGAAGAAAAAAAATTAAGGAACGAACTCAGGAAGCTGCCAGCAGTTAGAAAAAGATGAGACAGACAAGAGGGAAATCAATTACCATGCTTCCAAAGTGTTTGGGAGATAAGAGGATCTTAGAGAGATCTTAACGGTGATATAGAATCCCATTGCCATGTTCGAGGCATACTAGGAGCGCTTTCAGGAGGCAACCCAGGAATAAGTTTTCTTTTATTTTCTTTTGTTTTAAGAACTTTAACATGGCCCTTCAAGTCTCAACGACTAAAGACATTCGGTGACCTTTTGAACTGCAATCTGAAGAATGATCAGAAATCAGTGATGATGGAACTTAATACACAGAAGAAATTATACAGAAATAGGGGGTTCCATTAATGCTTTCTATTTGTTCTTCATGATGAATCACTTAATGTTATTCTTTTGACTAGAACATATTGGGATTAACTCTAACATACAGCTTTCATTGAGGACAATAAACACCGTAAAGTGTGGGGGGTGTTTATTGATAATTTTACTAAGTTTGTCATTTGTTTCAGTTGTCTTTTACTTTACGTGAATTTGTTGATAGCTGATCTTTCTTTGAGCCTCAAGGTAAGTCGTTCTGAACCATTGATTGATTAGAAATCTCTGTAGCTGATCTAATGGGTAAAATTCTCATAAATGCTCCAGTGAAGTTTTTAAATTGTTCTGAAAATCTCATGTGTTTATCATATGGAAAGTAGATGATATTGTGTATATTAGTTTACTTCAGATGGATTGATGCTTCTTGTGAAATGATTGGTGAATTATTTTCTGGTTTAATCATATAGCACACACTTTTCATGAATGAGCATATTCTGGCTGATAGTAAGTACTCTTTGAAGCTTACATTTTTTGTATTAGGTGAATGACTTGTGTTGAGATTTAGAATCTAGAACTTACAATAGTACGCGTGCTGTTGTTTAATTCTGGATATAAGTTGTTAAGATGAAGTAGGCATTAGAACCCTTTTTCTCATATTCCTTTAGCCAGCCAAGGTAAATATGTGACCAAATATGAGAAGGAATTTTATACAAAGTATATATTTCATTGATGTACAAACAAATATTTATAGTTACAGGGATTGAAACCAGTCTTGTGGGTTTCCGATGTGAGATTGAAACTGGTTTCCTAATCCTAAACTACTATATTTACAACTATACTAAATATAGTAAACTACTAGTATATTTACAACTATACTAGTTTCGTAATTCTTTCCACACCCCCTCAAATTAGAGCATACAGATCACAAATGCTCAACTTGCAAAGTAATCCATCGAACTACACATGAGTGATAAGGAGACCCGTACTATCATGTGGAAGAATATCATATGGAGAGATAGTTCGATGAGTTACAATAACATCTTCATCAGAACTAGAGAAATTATCATGATTAGGCTCTTCGAACTTACTTGAAGAGTCCATCAAAACTAATAAAGAAAATCAAGACACGAAGCGCAAAAACATAGCTACGTACTCCTGAACTCAAACCCGTGAATGAAGAAATAGGAACCGTGAGTAGAGGCAAAATTTGTGATAAAAAAATAAAGTCGCCGCTGGATGAACTACGACAAAGAAATCGAGAACATCCACCGATCAGGAATTGCAACTGAGGGAAACAGCACCGCATCGGAAATCAACAAATCAAAAACATAATAAAACCGAAAATAGGATCATCGCTGACCTCCGACGATGGTGAATTTTTTTTACTAAAAGAAAACCTAAAAGCAGCAAGAAAATCTTGCAAAGAACACCGGGAATATCGATGCCAGGAACCGAACCAAGTAACCAAGAACACCACTGGGAATATCACCGATGGAGAGAAAAATGATAAAAAACCAATGAAGCTGGAGAAGAACCTGATCGCCTCCACTGAGTATTGACCACGATCAAGTCAAGATGTCACGGTTAAATCGTGACCAACCAGAAACTGTAATTGATTTGTGATTTCACAACAATAACAAAGCCGCTGTTGGACTGAGTACTAACGGAGTCGGACATGCTAGAACAACGAGATCAAGAAAACAGGCCCAAACTATGGGCAAAAACCGGAAACACTGCCAGATCAGATAAACAGGCCCAACTGGATATACTACTGGATCAGTCAAGCAGGCTCAAACCTGCTCTGATACCATGACAAATTATGAGAAGGAATTTTATACAAAGTATATATTTCATTGATGTATAAACAAATATTTATAGTTACAGTGATTGAAACCAGTCTTGTGGGTTTCCGATATAGGATTGAAACTGGTTTCCTAATCCTAAACTACTATATTTACAGCTATACTAAATATAGTAAACTACTAGTATATTTACAACTATACTAGTTTCCTAATTCTTTCCACAATATCACAATTAGGATCAGCCAAATAGAGCCTTAAGACAACTTTCTTTGCAAACCAGTATGACAAGCCTTTTACCCTATATTTTATTTCCTCACCAATTTTGTTATTAACCCCCAAGATGTCTGATTTTGGTCCAAGTAGTAATATTTATATATGATATGGACTCCTAGTAATTAAGACAATAAAACTAAAAGTAAGTAAGAACAAAAGTAATTGAAAAAGTGAGGGATCTCAAAGCTGAACCTTCAAACTCTAAAAAATAAAAAAATAATAAAAAAACCCTGAGGAAGTGAGGGATATTCAAGCCCTGTACTCTCAGTAGCTGTCATGAGGAGAATAGATGATAAGTTTTTGTACATAAACTTGAATCAAGATTAGGCATTGAGGATTTTAAACTCCAGTATTCCTGCCTTGACCATTTCAAACCTTAAAGACCTATAACCCTAAGCCTAGAAGTCCTATGGATTAATGTCTTAGGTTTAGGGTTTGTGTAGGGGTGTCATCTTCCCCCAAGCCTATGGATGCATCATCTTGACACAAGTTTGAGGGCCTGATATATTTATAAATATATATATAATATACATCTCTCTGAAAAGAGGGTAGCTCTCTCGAGCCAACTGGTAAGGATGCTTAGGGTAGAAAAAACTTGAATTAGTTATTTCACATGTAGCTGAATGCTCATGTTTTGACTAAAACTAGTGTACAGATATTTTCTTCTTGCAAGTTTTAATTTCCAATGCCTGGGAACCTAAAAAAATGGAGTAAGAGTTATGATCAGTTATGGTAGATTCTCTTTGGTTATTGAGGAATTTGCTTGAGGACAAGCAAGATCTTTAGTGTGGGGGAGTGATGTAACCCAATGTTGCATTTTATTTCATAACATTTTCCACATGATTCATGGCAATTGAATAGTCTTTTATGTACTCTTATGTGGTTTAATGTCTTATAATGGGTCATGTGGGAATTGCAGGTCTTGGTTCGGGTTTAGCACTTTATCACCTAATTCTTGCTAAAAAAGTGCAGAAATATTTAAGGCTAGAGTTATTAGTCAATGATGAGTTATGAAAGTCAACTTGAAGGGTTCATTACTGCTGAAATGAATGTTTTAAACCTGTTGTTCTATCTATTCACAACCCAAGAATTTGTAATAGTATAAATAGTTTGTGGACAAGTCCTACGGGCAACTTTTGCTTTCATTCTGATCTTGGTAGCCGACAGCATCTTCATTTTGTTGTTGTGCTAGGGTTTTCTCCAATGATGGTGATTGTGCTTAGAATTATGTAGTTCTAAATAGTTCATGGGGATTTAGCCCCAAATCTCTTCAGCTCCGGTGGAATCAGGTGCCATCTCACTCGATCAGAGAAGTTATTCAGTTCACCAACCTAGCTCGGTGTGTAGGCCTTGCCCCTTAAAAGTGTGACAGGCCTCGCGTTGAGGGAATCCACGATTTGTGTTGTTTCTTTTTATTCTCTCAGTGTAGTTGTATTCGAATTCCTTTGAATCTGTATATATTTATGTTTTTACTTGGCTATCGTGGTGTATTTAGCTTTATTGATCTTGTTACCAGCTTCTCCTTTTGTGATTGAGGGATATGTGTTATTTTCTGTGATGGGACTAGCAGTCGAGTTATCTACCTAGAGTTGTACTCTAGCGGGTTTTGATCCAGGGGTAGTAGAGTGAGTTGAGGCTAGAATTGATTAACGGACAGGCTAGGAATCCATAAGGAACTAAAGAACCCAATATATAAGGGATACGAGCTAAGACTGACGGTGGTTAAATCACCCTTTCCAAATCATATCCATTTATATTTTATGTGTTTTATTATTTATTTTATGAAATCAAATCTATTTGGATCTTCGCTACCTGCATGTTTCAGTATGTATAAGTACACAAGTGTTTAGTTGCTCTCTGTAGTTCGACATCCTTGATACTGCACAACAGGATTTTGGCTCCTTTAGTGTGGAAAAAAGGTTATTATTAGTGGTGTATTTTCCACACATCACGGACCTGAGAAGTAATCTTGGGCTTCTTCAATAAGATCAAGAGTTGTTCTCTATAGCTGATGCTGCAATAAAATCCATTATTGAAAGCTTCAGCATCGATCAGCCTGCATTTTTTAAAAGCTTTGCTCAGTTCATGATAAACATCGAAAATATCAGTCCCTTGACTGGTACAAATGGAGAGATCATAATAGATTGTAAGAAGCCCAATTGATGTAAATTGGGCCTTGATTAATAATGGAAAAATAGCAAGTTGCCAAAAATGACCCTCGAGGCTTTGGCCCTTTAAAAAAATTTTAAATTTCTACCGAATTAAATTCATAATTTCACCTTAAAAGTGTCCAAATTTTGTTTGGGACAAATTTTGTATCCGAGTGCCTTCTGAAAGGTTATCTGCCTAGGCCCGGTCAAAACTCAATTTTGTGATATGCATTCCAGAATCAGAATCTTTGACCAGGTCTAGACTCTAGCACAATCGCTATTCCAATCCTTGCTTAAAATAACATTGTACAGGATCTTGGTATGTACTCATTCGATTTATCACGCAACAATAATTTCTAATTAAAGCGGAAACATAGAAAGTACCTCTTGAAGCATGTTACTTAGGCGATTGCTCGTATGACTCAAGACTTTGATCGCACATTGTGTGGGCAACGATTTAGCTAGCAATTGATTAGAAATCTACAAAAAATGACTCGCTAGAAAAATTCTGCAGCTCGACACCGCCTGAATTGAACCGCCGCCGCCACTGCCGGAATTTACTTCCCGCCGCTCGAAAATTATTCAAGAGAGAGAAAAAAAAATTTCTCTCAAGTTTTCTTGTCTTGAAAACTTATTAATTGTGTGTTGTAGAATTGCTAATCCCTTGTCTATATATAGAGCCAGAAGAGAGAACCCAAGTTGGTTTAGGATTGGTCTTCCTAATGGGTTGAGGTAATTAATTAGTTTCCAAATCCAATTAGGTAACTAATCTAATAGGATAATCCAAATCCAATTAGATTTTCTAATCTCAAGGATTTCCTAATTCTAATTGAAACTTAAGATTTAATTAATTAATTAAATAATTCTACTTTGTTAATTACTTAATTAACCCTTTGGAATAATTAATTATTTATTTAATTCTATTTATTCAATTAACCAACAGATTAATTTTGGCACTACCATCCTATACCAGAATTGCTTTCGGAGCAACTAAATTAATTTATTCTTAATCTCTGAACATCAAAGAT
This sequence comes from Knoxia roxburghii, assembly GCA_030378225.1. Taxonomy (NCBI): domain Eukaryota; kingdom Viridiplantae; phylum Streptophyta; class Magnoliopsida; order Gentianales; family Rubiaceae; genus Knoxia; species Knoxia roxburghii. The sequence continues at coordinate 31,336,423 of CM059420.1, read as the reverse complement.
TTAGTGCTCGTTAATTTATTAATTTACTGATAAATTAATTAATTAACTTCTTTTATTCCGAAACTAGTACCACTCGACCTTTTTACTATACCGGAGATAAGTCCACCAGTTGGGTTTAGTATAATAAATATAACGAGCTCATCTCGGGAGCACCATCACCCCGGACTCACCGGTATATGGTTTCTTTTCGACAAGCAATAGCACACCAAGTAACTAAACACACGCACCCAACCCACCGAGACAATTGGCCACAAATGACCTCACCAATTGGCAGGTCAAAGTACACTATGTCTAATCCTCATGCCCGCTCAAGTCTTGGGATTAAGATATAGAATACTAAGAACAAATTGTCTATTAGATCAGTACAAGACAAAACATTCTAAATGGTCAAGTTCAATATACCCCAGGCATATCTATATGATTCAATTATTTTAGACAAACCAAGTATCCGAATCACATAATAACCTAAACCGGCAGTGTGTCTAAAACTGTCTCGCTTGCGAACCACATTTATATATTATGTCTTTTAACCAATGATGAGATCTACTGTGTCACACCTGACACCTCATCATCGAACTACATAATATAATTGGATTAAACATGCACAACATATAAACCAAAACATTAAATTGATATATTAACTGGAAAAAAGTATAATACAAACAGAGCTTATGTATTCAAAACTAACAATCTCCCACTAATACTTAAGTTATGCTTTAAGTATATAACTACATTCAAACTTTTGCACTCTACAATACATCTAGAAAAACTATCATGGCTCTCCTAAGTATCTGATCCCCATGCCCTCCATGTGAGCCTTAAAGACTTTTGAAGTTAATGTCTTTGTGAACGGATCTACAAGTTTATCCTCCGATGCTATCTTAGCCACGACCACGTCTTCCCTCTTGTTGATATCTCGTATCAGGTGGTATGTGTTTACTCGCCTTGTGGGCTCGTGGTTCCTTCGAGCTTGCTACTGCACCGTTGTTATCACAGTACACTGTGATTGACTTCTGCAAACCAGAAATCACATATAAGCCCACTAGGAAGTTCTCGAGCCATACTGCTTCTTTCGCTGCTTCTGATGCGTCAACGTATTCAACCTCCATGGTAGAGTCCGCCACGTATTTCTGCTTGACACTCTGCCATACTATGGCTCCACCTCCCAAAGTAAACACATACCCTGAGGTAGACTTGCTCTTGTCTATGTGGCCTTGGAAGTATGAATCTGTGTAACCTCGAGGTACCAGCTCAAACACCTGATAGACTAACACTTGGTCTCTAATTCTACACAAATATTTGAGAATGCATTTTACTGCCTCCTAATGAGCTTTCCCGATATTACTCTGATATCGGCTTACAATGCCAATGGCATAACAGATATCAGTCCTCGTACACAATATGACATACATAAGACTTCCTACTACTGAAGCATAAGGAACTGTTTTCATGGCCTCTATCTCCTCAACAGTCTTGAGAGACTGTTCTTTAGACAGATACACTCCGTGTTTGAAAGGAAAAAAACCTTTCTTGGAGTTCTGCATGTTAAAACGGGCCAGAATCGTATCTATGTATGAAGCTTAAGAAAGCGTTAGCGAACGTTTCCTATGATCTCGAATTATCTTGATCCAAATGATGCGTCCCGCTTCTTCTATGTCCTTCATATCAAATTTCTTGGACAACCATTCCTTTACATCTGATAACACTTTCTTATTGTTGCCAATTAGTAAAAAGCCATCAACGTAAAGCACAAGAAACACCACTGCGTTTCCATCACGTCTACGGTACACACATTGCTCATCCGGACACTGAGTAAATCTGTAGGATTGAATTATCTCATCGAACTGGATGTTCCAAGATCTGGATGTCTGCTTAAGTCCTTAAATTGACCTAAAGCCTACAAACGTTATGCTCTTGACCTTTTTCAGCGAATCGCTCTGGTTGTTGTATGAAGATGGTTTTCTTCAAGACTTCCGTTAAGGAAAGCTATCTTGACATCCATCTGTCATATCTCATAATCTAAATGAGAATCTATGTCTAAGCGAATCCACATTGAGTTAAGCATGGCTACTAGGGAGAAGGTTTCCTCATAATCGATTCCCTCTTTCTCAGTATACCCCTTCGCCACAAGCCTAGCTTTAAAGGCTTTAACCTTTTCGTTAGGTCCTCTCTTGAATTTGTAAACCCACTGACATCCAATGGGCTTGAACCCATCAGGCAGGTCCACAAGCTCCCAGACTTGATTGTGGTCCATTGACCCCATCTCGGATATCATTGTTTTTCACCAAGATTCTGCATCCTTATCTCAGAGAGGTTCATCGTAGTTCACTGGGTCAGGCTCAGGCGCGCCTAGGACTATGTCTGAGACTTCTCCTACACTAATGAACCTATCGGCCTATCTTAAAACCCTCCCACTATGATGAGGCACCACCTGTGTAGGAGCATCATCTGTGATATCTTATGTAGTGTGTGGTGTATCTACTTGTGCTAGTGCATCAGGATTATCAGATTGTTTCCTAAGCTCTTCTAGTTCGATCTTGCTATTGGGCTTGTGATCTAGAATATAGTATTCCTCTAAAAATCTGGCGTTAGTGCTAACTACCACCTTCTGATCTTTAGGACTATAAAACAGACCACCTTTCATTCTCCTAGGATATCCTACAAACAACATTACTTCTGTTCTTGCATCTAACTTAGCCGCATCTACCTTAAGCACATGTCCTGGGCAACCCCAAATTTTGAGATGTCTTAGACTGGGCTTACGCCTGTTCCACAACTCTACTGGGGTTGAAGGCACGTTTTTAAATGCTACAAGATTTAGGATGTACATTGTTGTTTCCAATGCATATCCCCAGAATGAACTCGGTAAATCACTGTAGCTCATCATTGACCTAACCATTTCTATGAGAGTTCCGTTCCTTCTTTTCGCACCGTTCTGCTGTTGTGTGCTAAGTGCAGACAACTGAGACTGAATTCCGACCTCGTTGAGGTATTCTCAAAATTCGTGGGACAGGAACTCACCACCACAATCTGATCACAGTGTCTTGATACTTTTACCATGATGCTTCTCCACATCTCCCCGATACTCTTTGAATTTACCAAAGTATTCGGACTTGTGGTGCATTAGGTAAATATATCTGTACCTCGAGTAATCATCCATGAACGTCACGAAATACTCAAACCCACATCATGATTGGACCAACATCGGTCCACATAAGTCAGAATGAATCAACTCTAGTACTTCTTTACATATATAACCTTTTGCCTTAAAAGGTCTCTTAGTTATCTTACCTTCCAAGCAAGATTCGCAGGTTGAATAATTATCAATCTCTAATGAACTTAAAGGTCCATCATTCAGAGATGGATCTGACATTTCTGCTGAGGTGAGGGCAGTTTTGCATGGTTTGCGTTATTGCAGGGAGCTCAATCTCAGAGCTTCCAATTAATGTGTGATAATTTGCTTATTGTAAGGATGATTTTGGGGCTTTCACCTTTTCAATGGAGATTGCGAGCTGAGTTAAATGAGATATTGGGTCTTGTACGGGGGACTGATTTTGTTGTTTCACATGTATTTCGCGAGGCAAATTTCCCAACGGACAATTTGGCTAGTGTTGGTTTGGGAGGAGAAGCTCGGACTTTTGTTCTTTTACATGAATTTTCATCACAACTGCGTGGGCTAATTCTTCTTGATATGGTAGCAACTCTATCTCTAAAAGTATGACAGACAATGGCTTATTTTGTTTCTTAGATTTTGTAGCGCATAGAGAATATTTTTGTAATATTTAGTGGCACCTTGATAGTATTGGTGTTTGTTTAGTAAGGAAAGGGACCAAGGGTGGTTAGTACCTAGTAGGGGTTTGGGTAAGTCTTGGCACTACCCATTGTACTTGATTTTATATTTTTCTAAAATATTAATAAAAGGGTAGCCAATCCTGCCGGTCTACCTGAAGGAAAACTGAACAAGCCCGGGCTAAATCGAAAACCTCACTTTCGTGCTATGCATTCCAGAATCGGAAGCTTTTGACCAAGCTCAGGCTCAAATTAGTTTACCCATGAACGGATCTAGGCTTATACTTATTTAATTTATTAATCGGGACACAAAAAATTAAATCTTTAATTAAAGCGGAACTTAAAGATTATACCTTTTGTAGCGAAGTCCCTCGATTAAAGAATACCAAATAAAATCTGCTGCGATTTCCAAAGAAATCCAATCGATTCTCCTTAGAACACTCTGAATATTGCGTGGGCAATAATCTATCGGAGCTTACTCGATTAACCCACGAAAGCCCACAAAGAAATCTATCAAACTGAATTCAACAAACCCCAAAATCTGATCAAGAAAACCCTAAAAATGCTGCTGTCCTGCTGCTGTAAAACTGCTACTGCCCAGTCCGATTTCTGCAGTTTTTCCACCTGAAATCTCACCAGTGATCTAGACAAGAACCACCTGAAGATCACCCATCAAAGAAAGAGATCGATCCAGGTTATTCTCGAATCAACCGCGCAAGACTTGAGAAGGAAGAAAACTACTCGGACAGAATAATAAAAAAAACGCAGCAGTAGTTGTCCAAGGAAAAACCGGGCAGTGGACAAAAAATCTGGAGCAGCGGACAAAAATCTGGAGCAGCCCTTTTTGAAAAACAAATTAAAGACTTGATCTTTGGGTTGAATCCAATCCGAGAGCAAGAAATCTAGTTCGTTTTTGAGTGAAAACTTCAAAGGGAAGAAGTTCTCTCTCTAGAACTTTCTTCCTCTAAAAATGGGCAAGACTTGTCTTGCAAGATTTCTTAACTTTCTTTGGTCTCAAGTTATTCTATTTATAGTAGCTCGATTGGAGACCTAATGGGCTCTCGAGTTAGGCCTTAAAATTTGATTTTCGTTGACCGCTAAGTCTTCCCGACTAATCAACTCCAATCGACCCTTTTAAATTAATTTATTTAATCCACTTTGTTAATTTAATTTAATCGAACCCTTAGAATTAATTAATTCAAAATTGAATTAATTTCTAAATTCACTTTGTCGATCAAATATTAATTAAACCCTTCGGATTAATTAATTTACCTTGTCGATTAGTCAAACGCATAATCGGTCGTACCACTATCGGACCAATTATGGAACTACCGCTCGAAAACGACTTTACATCGCGCCATTATTATTTCTTCTATCTCTCCACATTAAAGATCTAGTGCTCGTCGATTTATCAATTTACTGACAAATTAATTCACCGACTTCTTGGTTTCCGAGATTAGTACCACTCGACCTTTTATTATACCGAACATAAAGTTCACTGGCCAGGTTTAGTATAATAACCTTACGAGCTCATCTCGGGAGCACCATCAACCCGGCGAACCAGTACGTGGATTCCTCCGACTAGCAACGGCACTCAAGAAGCTAAACACCGCATACCCAACTTATCGAGGTATTGGCCTCAATTGACCTCACTCTTTGGCAAATCAAAGCATACGACACCCAACCCTCACGCTCGTCCCAATCTCGGGATTGAGAGACAGAATACTAGGACCGAATTGACTACGCCGATCAGTACAAGTCAATTCTATCCAAACTGGTCGTGCTCAATATGCCCCGGGCATATCTGTGTGATTTAAACTAGTCTAGATAAACCAATTTCCAAACCACACAATAACCTATACCGATAGTATGTTCAGACTATCTCGGTCATGAGCATACTTTTATATATCAATACTTTAACCAATAACGGTATCTACAGTGTTTGTCGACACCCCGTTATCTAGTTCTATGATATAAAGGAACAGATATATACTGAAACAAAATGATATGTCATCTGTGGATATTAGTTTTTGATACAAGCCATAGCTTTTCTGTATTTAAAACTAACACTACCTTGCCAGGGCTTGTGAGAATGTTTATTAATATATATAATAAAATAAAATAAAATCATTGAACATAATTTAGAATACATAATTTTGTTAAAAAAAAATATTTACACATGTTTTGAAAAAAAAAAGGAAAACTAATGTTGAACGAAAAAAAATTAATTAAGGATAAAAAATTGTTGGCTATTGATTAATTAAGAAATATTATTTAATTTGGAATGAGTAACCAAATTCATTTTAATTCATAACAATATTGAATGTTTCCCATTTTTTATTGGAATCATTTTTTTGAAGGAAAAAATAGGAAATTGGGACAATGAATTACAACATGAGAGATTTGTATGATCCCTAGTACTTATCAGTGAATGAACCAAATGGATCTGAAATTGGTGCCCTTCTCAGTGACATTGAGGAAAAGGGTCCAGCTCCCTCGAGTTTGAGAAAGGTTTTCTGTTCTAAGTGGAGAAGACTTGTTTTGCAAGGAAAATTTGAAAAGGTCCAAAATCAGTTCATAATAAAAATTGAAACAGAGGGAGCCAAACTTGCCAATGGAGAGGGGTCATCACAATAAGTTATTTTGTTGTTCCTACTGCAAAGGAGTCACATGGTCCTCTTACTGCTTCGAGATAGATTGTTGAGGCTTAAAATTAATACTTAAGACTCAGATAGTGAGCTTGAGGTTGTTAAATACCCATGATCAAACCTCAAGTGGAACGAGGATTCTTAACGGAGTTAGTAAGTCATACATCAGTAATCATTCAAGTTCCTGATGTTGTTCATAAAGGTCGTTGAAAAACAATGGAGGTTTCCAGTTTCGTTGTGGTTTATTGCTGACTGTTGTGCATATAAAGTTAACAAATTAAAGAGAACCAAAAAAAAAAAAAAAAAGTACTAATAAATATTTAACTTTCTAGCTGAATGCACGAAATTAGTGACATTCGTTAGAATGATATTATAACTTTAACTTTTTTGAAACGGACCAATTATTGTGTTTACATCATTTGACACAATTATGAAATTTAAATAAATACATTAAATAATTTTTTAAATTTTTATTTTAGGATTAATGTCTTAAAAGTACATAAAAATTTTAACAAATATAGTTCTTAATGAGTACATTCTATCTTTAGTATTACCATAAAATATTTAGTATTAACATTTAATAACTGTGTGATAGTTATTAATGTGATTTTACAATATTAAAAATTCGTGCAGACTTTGTGTATTGCACGCAATTATTTTTATGTTTTAATTAATATGTATTATAATTATTTATTATAGATCAGCCATTGGTATAGTTGCAAATATAAAAATAAAATAAAATAAAATCATTGAACAAAGTTTAAAATGCATAGTTATGTTAAAAACAAAAGATTTACAATTGTTTTGAAAAAAAAAGGGGAAAATTAATGTTGCACTAAACAAAATTCATTAAGGATAATAAATTGTTAGCCATTGATTAATTAAGAAATACTATTTAATTTGAAATGAGTAACCAAATTCATTTTAATTCATAAAAATATTGAATGTTTCCTATTTTTTATTGGGATCATTTTTTGGAAGGGAAAAATACGAAATAGGGACAATGAATTACAACATGAGAGATTTGTATGATCCCAGTACTTATTAGTGAATGAGCCTAATGGATCCGATATTGGTGCCCTTCTCTGCGACATTAAGGAAAAGGGTCCAGCTCCCTCGAGTTTAAGAAACGGTTTCAGTTCTAAGAGGAGAAGACTTGTTTTGCAAGGAAAATTTGAAAAGGTCTAAAATCGCTTCATCGTAAAATTTGAAACAGAGGGACCCAAACCTGACAGTGGAGAGGGGCCATCACAAGAAGTTGGTTTTGTAGTCCCTGCTGCAAATGAGTCATATGGTCCTCTTACTGCTTTAAGATGGATTGCTGAGGCATAAAATAAATGTTGAAGATTCAGATAGTGAGCTTGAGATTATGAAATATCCATTATCAAACCTCAAGTGGCAAGAGGATTCTCATCGGAGCTAGTCACTGATACACAAGCAATCCTTCAAGTTCCTGATGTTGTTCATAAAGGTCGTGGAAAAACGATGGAAGTTTTCAGTTACCTTGTGGTTTATAGATGACTGTTGTGCAGATAAAGTTAAAAAATTAATCAGAACCACAAAAAAAAGTACAAATAAATATTTAATTTTTTAGCTGAATGCCCAAAATTAGTGACATTTGTTAGAATGGTATTATAATTTTAACCTTTTTGAAACGGAAAAATTATTGTGTTTACATCATTTGACACAATTATGACATTTATTGCAAATATATAAATAAAATAAAATAAAATAAAATCATTGAACATACTTTAGAATACATAATTATGTTGAAAACAAAAGATTTACACATGTTTTGAAAAAAAAAAGGGAAAACTAATGTTTCACCAAACAAAATTCTTTAAGGATAATAAATTGTTGGCCATTGATTAATTAAGAAATATTATTTAATTTGTAATGAGTAACCAAATTCGTTTTATTTCATAACAATATTGAATGTTTTTCATTTTTCATGGGGTTCTTTTTTTGGAATGAAAAATAGGAAATGGGAACAATGAATTACAACATACGAGATTTGTATGATCCCTAATACTTATTAGTGAATAAGCCCAATGTATATGATATTGGTGCCCTTATCCGCGACATTGAGGAAAAGGGTCCAGTTCTCTCAAGTTTAAGAAAGCTTTTCAGTTCTATGTTGAGAAGACTTTTTTTACAAGGAAATTTTGAAAAGGTCCCAAATTGCTTTATAATAAAAATTGAAGCAGAGGGAGCCAAACCTGACAGTGGAGAGGGGCTATCACAAGAAGTTTGTTTTGTTGCTCCTCGCAAAAGAGTCATATGGTCCTCTTATTGCTTCGAGATGGATTTCTGAGGCATAAAATAAATGCTCGAGACTCGGATAGTGAGCTTTAGGTTGTGAAATATCCATGATCAAACCTCAAGAGGGACGAGGATTCTCATCAGAGTTAGTCAGTCATACATCAGTAATCTGTCAAGTTCCTGATGTTGTTAATAAAGGTCGTGGGAAAACAATGGAAGTTTCCAGTTTCTTTGTGGTTTATAGCTTACTGTTGTGCAGATAAAGTTAAAAAATTACTGAGAACCACAAAAAAAAAAGTACTAATAATATTTAACTTTTTAGCTGAATGCACGAAATTAGTGACATTTGTTAGAATGATATTATAACTTTAACTTTTTTGAAACAAAAAAATTATTGTTTTTACATCATTTGATGCAAGTATGACATTTATATAAATACATTAAAAATAAATTTTTTAATTTTTATTTTATTTTAGAATAAATATCTTAAAAGTATATAAAATTTGAACTAATGATTACATTCAATCTTTTGTATGATCATAAAATATTTGGTATAAATATATAAAACTGTGTGATAGTGATTAGTGTGATTTTTATATAATAAAAATTAGTGCTGACTTCGTGGATTGCATGAAATTATTTTTTTATTTTAATTAGTATATTATAATTATAAATTATGGATCAGCCATGGGAATAGTTGCTAATATAGAAATAAGGTAGAGAATAACACGTGCAGTTTCATAACAAATGGAGCAGAAAACAACTGTTGTTTTAGAAGTCACACATAAGATTATTAATTCTTCTGGAGAAGGCGATCAAGGAAAAGAAAATATTCTGAAAGAAAATGTGGTGGGTCGTGGTAACATAGAGAATGTTAGTGGTAATAAGGATGATAAGGGCCTGCACCAGTTCAAAAATGCCCGTATAGAGTTTGTTAAAGAGATCCTGAAGTCGACATGGAAACTAGTTTAAATGAGCTGCGAGGTGCACAAAACCATTTTGAAAAAGGTGGTTGATACAGTGACAAGTACAATTCAAGAACCCAAAATTATAAAGTAGATCAATATCTGTCACATGCGAAAACAAAACTTTCAAAGCTTGTATAGGCCTATATGGAGCGACATCTCAAGACCGATTCTTGAATAAACTTGGTCTACATATGATTTTGTAATTTAATGTAATGACTTAGATAAATTAAAAATCCTTCAGATTCTTCTTTTTATTTTCTTTATGGTTACTTTTTCAGGTTGTAATTATTGTAAGCTATGGTTATGTGGATTTTCACTAAATTTCGTTTCAAGCAACGCAATTCCCTTAATTTTTCTTTCAGTTTTTTACCTTACAAAAAAACGAAATTAATGAACATACTTTAGAATACGTAATTATGTTTAAAACAAAAGATTCATACCAGTTTTTTTTTTTTAAAAAGGAAAAACTAATGTTCCACCTGACGAAATTCATTAAGGATAATAAATTGTTGGCTAGTAATTAATTAAGAAATATTATTTTCTTTGGCAATGAGTAACCAAAATTCATTACAATTCATAACAATAATGAATATTTCCCTTTTTTTTGAAATAGAAAAATAGAAAATAGGGACAATGAATTACAATATGATAGATTTTTATGATTCCTAGTACTTATCCCTGAATGAGCCTAATGGATTTTATATTAGTGCTATTCTCCGTGGCATTGAGGAAAAAGGTACAGTTCCCTCGAGTTTCAGAAAGGTTTTGAGTTCTAAGTTGAGAAGACTTGTTTTGCAAGGAAAAATTTAGAAGGTCCAAAATCGCTTCATGATAAAAGTAGAAGTAGAGGGAGCCAAACCTGACAGTTCAGAGGGGCCATCACAAGATTTTAGTTTAGTTGAGAGGATTTCTATGTGGCTGAATATTCAAATAGTTAGTTTGAGGCTGTGAAATATTTATGATCAAACCTCAACTGGGACAAGGATTCTTGTCTGAGTTAGTCTGCCAGAAATCAGCAATCCTTCGAGTTTCTGATGTTGTTCAGAAACGTCGTGGAAAAACAATAGAAGTTTTCAGTTTCCAGTTTCCTAGTAGTTTAAGCCAACTGTTGAGCAGATAAAGTTGAAAAATTAACAAGAACCATAGAAAAAAAAGAAATAGAAGTACAAATAAATATTTAGCTTTTTAGCAGACTGCAATGCATGAAGTTAGTGACATTTGTTAGAATGAAATTAATACCTTTAACTTTTTTGAAACAAGAAATTATTATATTTACATCATTTGACACAATTATGACATTCATATAAATAAATTAAAAATAAAATTCTTTAATTTTTATTTTAGAATAAATATCTTAAAACTACATAAATATTTTAACAAATAAAATTCATAATGATTACATTTTATCTTTTGTATGACCATAAAATATTTAGTATAAACATTTAATAACTGTGTGATAGTTATTACTGTGATTTTGCTATATTAAAAATTAGTGCTACCTTTGTGCATTGCACACAATTATTTTTATGTTTTAATTAATATATATTATAATTATTTATTATAGATCAACAATTGGTATAATTGCAAATATATAAATAAAATAAAATAAAATTATTGAGCATACTTTAGAATACATAATTATGTTGAAAGAAAAAAGATATAGAAATGTTTTGAAAAAAAAAAAGGAAAACTAATGTAGCACCAAACAAAATTCGTTAAGGATAATAAATTGTTGGCCATTAATTAATTAAGAAATATTATTTAATTTGTAATGAGTAACCAAATTCATCATTTTAATTCATAACATTGAATGTTTCCCTTTCTTTATTGGATTCTTTTTTGGAAGGGAAAAATAGTAAATGGGGACAATGAATCACAACATGAGAGATTTTTATGATCCTTAGTACTTATCAGTGAATGAGCCTAATAGATCTAATATTGGTGTCGTTATCCACGACATTGAGGAAAAGGGTCCAGTTCTCTCGAGTTTCGTAAAGGTTTTCAGTTCTAAGTTGAGAAGACTTGTTTTGCAAGAAAAATTTGAAATGGTCCAAAATCGCTTCATAATAAAAATTGAAGAAGAGCGAGCTAAACCTGACAGTCGAGAGGGGCCATCACAAGAAGTTTTAGAACATAGAATAGAATAAAGCACTTGTTGTTTTAGAAGTCAATCATAAGATTATCAATTCTTCTTCAGAACGTGAGCAAGGTCGTGGCAAAACAATGGTATTTTCCAGTTTTCTTGTGGTTTATAGCTGACTGTCGTGCAGCTAAAGTTAAAAAATTAATGAGAACCACAAAAAAAAAAAATGTTCTAATAATATTTAACTTTTTTGCGGAAAGCACGAAATTCGTGACAATTGTTTGAATGAAATTATTAACTTTAACATTTTTGATAGAAAAAAATTATTATATTTACATCATTTGACACAACAATGATCTTAATATAAATACATTAAAAATAAATTTTTTATTTTTTTATTTTAGAATAAATATCTTAAAACTACATAAATATTTTAACTAATAAAGTTTCATTGCATTCTATCGTTTGTATGACCAATAAATATTTAGTATAAACATTTAATAATTGTGTGATAGTTATTAATGTGATTTTGCTATATGAAAAATTAGTGCTGACTTCGTGCATTGCACACAATTATTTTATGTTTTAATTAATATATAGTATAATTCTTTATTATAGGTCTGCCATTCGTACAGTTGTAAATATATAAATAAAATAAAATAAATTATTCAACATACTTTAGGATACATAATTATGTTAAAAACAAAAGATTTACACATGTTTTGAAAAAACAAAGGGAAAACTAATGTACCACCAAACAAAATTCGTTAAGGATAACAAATTGTTGGCCATTAATTAATTAACAAATATTATTTAATTTGGAATGAGTAACCTTATTCATTTTAATTCATAAAAATATTGAATGTTTCCCTTTTTTTATTGGGTTCTTTTTTTTTTTTTGGAAGGGAAAAATAGAAAATGGGGACAATGAATTACAACATGAGAGATTTGTATGATCCTTAGTACTTATCAATGAATGAGCCTAATGGATCTGATATTGATGCCCTTATCCGCGACATTGAGGAAAAGGGTCCAGTTCCCTCGAGTTTCAGAAAGGTTTTTAGTTATAAGTTGAGAAGACTTGTTTTGCAAGGAATATTTGAAAAGGTCCAAAATCGCTTCATAATAAAAATTGAAGCAGAGGGAGCCAAACCTGACAGTTGAGAGGGGACATCACAAGAAGTTGGTACTGCAAATGAGTCAAATGGTCCTCTTACTGCTTCAAGATTGATTGATGAGGCATAAAATAAATGCTGAAAACTCAGATAGTGAGATTGAGGTTGTGAAATATCCATGATGAAACCTTAAGTGGGACGAGGATTTTCATCGGAGTTAGTCAGTCATACATCAGCAATCCTTCAAGTTCCAGATGTTGTTCATAAAGGTCTTCGCAAAAAAATGGAAGTTTCAAGTTTCCTTGTGGTTTGTAACTGACTGTTGTGCGGATAAAGTTAAAAAATTAATGAGAACCAGTAAAAGAATGTACTAATAAATATTTAATATTTAACTGAATGCACTAAATTAATGACATTTGTTAGAATGATGTTATAACTTGAACTTTTTTAAAATGGTAAAATTATTTTGTTTACATCATTTGACACAATTATGACATTTTTATAAATTCATTAAATATAAATTTTTTTATTTTTTTATTTTTATTTTATAATAAATATCGTAAAGGTATATAAATATTTTAACTAATGATTGCATTCAATCTTTTGTACGATCATAAAATATTTAGTATAAATATATAAATCTGTGTGATAGTGATTAGTTTTATTTTTATATAATAAAAATTAGTGCTGACTTCGTGCATTCTATGCAATTATTTTTTATTTTAATTAATATATTATAATTATAAATTATGGGTCAGCCATTTGTATAGATGCTAATATATATATAATGTAGAGAATAACATGTGCAGTTTCAGAACAAAGGGAGCATAAAGCACATGTTGTTTTAGAAGTAACACATAAAATTATTAATTCTATTTTAGAACATGAGCAAGGTCGTGGCAAAACAATGGAAGTTTCCAGTTTTCAGTTTCCTTGTGGTTTATAGCTGACTGTCGTGCAGGTAAAGTAAAAAAAATTAATGAGAACCACAAAAAAAAAATTAAATATTTAACTTTTCAGTTGAATGCCCGAAATTAGTGACATTTGTTAGAATAAAATTAATAACTTTAACATTTTTTTTACAGAAAAATTATTGTATTTACAGCATTTGACACAACTATGAACTTAATATAAATAAATTAAAAATAAATTTTTTAATTTTTATTTTAGAATAAATATCTTAAAACTACAAAAATATTTTAACTAAAAAAAAGTTCATAATGATTACATTCTATGTTTTGTATAACAATAAAATATTTAGTATAAACATTTAATAACTGTGTGATAGTTATTAATGTTATTTTGCTATATTGAAAATTAGTACTGACTTCGTGCTTTGCACGCAATTATTTTTAGTTTTAATTAATATGTATTATAATTCTTTAGTATAGATCCGCCATTGGTATAGTTGTAAATATATAAATAAAATAAAATAAAATTATTGAACATACTTTAGAATACATAATTATGTTGAAAACAAAAGATTTACATATGTTTTGAAAAAAAAAAAAAGGAAAACTAATGTAGCACCAAACACATTTCGTTAAGGATAATAAATTGTTGGCCAATAATTAATTAAGAAATATTATTTAATTTGTAATGAGTAACCAAATTCATTTTAATTCATAACAATATTGAATGTTTCCCTTTTTTTATTGGGTTGTTTTATTTGGAAGGGACAATGAATTACAACATGAGAGATTTGTATGATCCTTAGTACTTATCAGTGAATGAGCCTAATGGATCTGATATTGGTGCCCTTATCCACGACATTGAGGAAAAGGGTCCAGTTCCCTCGAGTTTTAGAATGGTTTTCAGTTCTAAATTGAGATGACTTTTTTGCAAGGAAATTTTGAAAAGGTCTAAACACATCATAATAAAAATTGAAGCAGAGGGACCAAACCTGACAGTGGAGAGGGGCCATCACAAGAAGTTAGTTTTGTCGTTCCTACAGCAAAGTCATATTCTCCTCTTACTGCTTGAAGATGGATTGTTGAGGCATAAAATAAATGATGAAGACTTAGATAGTGAGCTTGAGGTTGTGAAATATCCTTGATCAGACCTCAAGTGGGACGAGGATTTTCATCGGAGTTAGTCAGCTATACATTAGCAATCCTTCAAGTTCCTGATGTTGTTCATAAAGGTCGTGGAAAAAAATGGAGGTTCCCAGTCTCCTTGTGGTTTATAGCTAATTGTTGTGCTGATAAAGTTAAAAAATTAATGAGAGCCACAAAAAAAAATGTACTAATAAATATTTAACAGTTTAGTTGAATGCACTAAATTAATGACATTTGTTAGAATGATATTATAACTTTACTTTTTTGAGACGGAAAAATTATTGTGTTTACATCATTTGACACAATTATGACATTTTTATGAATTCATTAAATATAAATTTTTAATTTTTATTTTATAACAAATATCTTAAAACTATATAAATATTTTAACTAATGATTGCATTCAATCTTTTGTATGATCATAAAATATTTAGTATAAATATCTAAAACTGTGTGATAGTGATTAGTTTGATTTTTATATAATAAAAATTAGTGCTGACTTCGTGCATTTCATGCAATTATTTTTTTATTTTAATTAATATTTTATAATTATAAATTATGGATCAGCCATTTGTATAGATGCTAATATATATGTAAGGTAGAGAATAACACGTACAGTTTCAGAATAAATGGAGCAAAAAGCACCTGTTGTTTTAAAAGTCGCACATAAGATTATTAATTATTCTTTAGAACATGAGCAAGGTCGAGGCAAAACAATGGAAGTTTCCAGTTTCCTTGTGGTTTATAGCTGACTGTCATGCAGGTAAAGTAAAAAAATGAATGAGAAAAAAAAAGTACTAACAAATATTTAACTTTTTAGCTTAATGCACGAAATTAGTGACATTTGTTAGAATGTAATTAATAACTTTAACAGTTTTGATACAGAAAAATTATTGTATTTACATCATTTGACACAACTATGAGTTTAATATAAATACATTAAAAATAAATTTTTTATTTTTTTTTAGAATACATATCTTAAAACTACAAAAATAATTTAACTAATAAAGTTCATAATGATTACATTCTATCTTTTGTATGACCATAAAATATTTAATAAAATTATTGAACATACTTTAGAATACATAATTATGATGAAAACAAAAAATTTACACATATTTTGAAAAAAAAGGGAAAACTAATATTGCACCAAACAAAATTCGTTAAGCATAATAAATTGTTGGTGATTGATTAATTATGAAATATTATTTAATTTGGAAGGAGTAACCAAATTCATTTTAATTCATAACAATATTGAATGTTTCCTTTTTTTATTGGGTTCTTTTTTTGGAAGGGAAAAATAGGAAATGGGGACAATGAATTACAACATGAGAGATTTGTATGATCTCTAGTACTTATCAGTGAATGAGCCTAATGGATATTATATTGGTGCTATTCTCCGTGACATTGAGGAAAAGGGTCTAGTTGCCTGGAGTTTCAGAAAGGTTTTCAGTTCTAAGTTGAGAACACTTGTTTTGCAAGGAAATTTTGAAAATGTCCAAAATCGCTTCATGATAAAAATTCAAGCAGAGGGAGACAAACCTGACCGTGGAGATGGGCCATCACAAGATTTTTGTTTTGTTGTTCCAACTGCGAAGGAGTCAGACTTACTGCTTCAAGATAGATTGTAGAGGCATAAAATAAATGCTGAAGAGTCATATAGTGAGCTTGAGGTTGTGAGATATCCATGATCAAACTTGATATGATCCTTCCTCAGAACAAAAGTTTGGCAGAGGTTTGTTTCGTGATGGCTATTGTAGGCTTGGTTTTTAATAGATTGGACATGGAAGGGAGGCCAACTTTTAGAGGCTATTTTAAGGATCAAAGGGTTCCCAAAACTTAGTGCTTTCAAGGGGGATGGGTACTTTGGGTGGTAGAAGGACAAAAGTCTTCAAAATGAAGAACTTCAGGAGAGCAACCACAAGTTTATTCTACCCTAAACTTCATAAATGCTAAAAGTGATGACTTGAGAGAGTAAGTTGAGTATGAACTCGGTTTTTCTTGCTTTGAATCATGATTGAGAAATATAAATTCCTTCTCTATTTATAGGAGAAGGAATAGCCTTGAAGTAACAAGTTTATCCCTCAACCCTAGACTAGTCCTGATACAATTCGAACTCTATTTTAGCTCTCAAAACCCTAGCTTGTTTGGTTGAAATTTAATCTTACTTTTAGAAGACCTTGAATCCTTCTAGTGTTAGAGTTTTGGGTGTTTTAGAAGTTTTTGCCTCTTTGGAGAACTAATCGGCAAAGAATGCTTGAAGTGGTGGACTCTCACTTGTACTGAAATTCCGAAGAGTTTTTGTAACAAACTATAACTTCTTGTTCAGCCTTCTAAACTCCTTGGATGATTAGAAATCCTCAAATTTGTGTAATTATCATCAGAAACCAGATTTGGGGAGTATTTCTTGTAGGTTTGGGAGTCCTTCTTCAACTAGACTTCTTCTAGGCAAAATTCAGCAACCTTCTAAGTGAAAGATTATCTGCCCGAGCCTAGCCAGAAATTCACTTTCGTGCTACGCATTCCAGAATCAGAATCTCTGGCCAGGACTAGATGCTAGCATAATCGCTATTCCAACCCTTGCTTGAAATAATATTGCGCAGGATCTTGGTTTGTACTTATTCGATTTATCACGCAACAAATAAATTCTTAATTAAAAGTGAAAACATAAGAATTACCTATTGAAGCGTTTACTCCGGCGATTCTCTTGTATGCCTTAAGACTTTGTTCGTATGTTGTGTGGGCAACAATCTAATGAACAATTGATCAGCTAATCACTACAATCCACCTGTCGGAAAAATTTTGCAGCTCGTCGCTGCCTGAATTTCGACTGCCGCTGCCGCCGGATTGTTCCTGCCACCACCACCTGCCGGAATTAACCACCGACCACCACCAGGGACAAAAACCGGCCGCCTGAGATTATGCTAGAGGGAGAAAAACATTTTCTCTCTCTAAGTTTTCTTGTCTTTAAAACTTATGAATTGTATGTCTTGAATAGATAATCCCTTGTCTATATATAGAGTTACAAGAGAGACCCCAAGTTGGTTTAGGATTGGCCTTCCTACTGGGTTTCTGTTTCCTTTAATCCTGTTACTGGACTGATACACATTCAACTGATACAGGAATTCACTTAACCTAATCATTTTCCTGATATGATTCACAACCAACTGATACAGGGATTCACTTATTCCCAATCCAATTCCTCGTATGATACAGGGATTCACTTAACCTAATCCTATACAATAATTGCTTCTGGAACAACGTAATTAATTTATTAATAATCTCCCCACATCAAAGATATAGTGCTCGTTAATTTATTAATTTACTGATAAATTAATTAATTATCTTCTTTAATTCTGAGACTAGTACCACTCGAACTTTTTACTATATCGGACATAAGTCCACCAGCTGGGTTTAGCATAATAAACATAATGAGCTTATCTCAAGAGCACCATCACCCCGGACGCACCGGTCCATGGTTTCCTTTCGACAAGCAGCAGCACACCAAGCAACTAAACATGCGCACCCAACCTATCGAGACTATTGGCCACAATTGACCTCACCCATTGGCATATCAAAGTACATTATGTCTAATCCTCATACCCGCTCAAGTCTAGGGATTAAGAGATAGAATACTAAGAACGATTTATCTATTAAATAAGTACAAGAAAAATCATTCTAAATGGTCAAGTTTAATACGCCCCGGGCATATCTATATGATTCAATCAGTTTAGACAAACCAATTATCTGAATCACATAATAACCTAAACCGACAGTTTGTCCAAAGCTGTCTCGGTTACGAACCTCATTTATATATTATGTCTTTTAACTAATGATGAGATCTACCGTGTCACACAAGACACCTCATCATCTAACTACATAATATAAATGACAAATAGCGCACAACAACATATAACCAAAACATTAATCGATATATTAAGTGGGAAAAATGTACAATACAAGCATAGCTTATGTATTCAACTCCAACAATCTCTCACTAATACTTAAGTTGTGCTTTAAGTATACATCTACATTCCACTCCTATACACTCTGATACTATATATCTACAAAACTGTCATGACTCTCCTAAGTATCTGATTCTGTGCCCTCCACGTAAGCCTCAAAGACTTTTGAAGTCAATGTCTTCGTGAACAGATCTGTAAGGTTATCCTCTGATGCTATCTTAGCCACGACCACGTCTTTCCTCTTTACGATATCTCGTATCAGGTTGTACTTGCGCTGTATATGTTTACTCGCCTTGTGGGCTCGTAGTTCCTTCGAGTTTGCTACTGCACCATTGTTATCACAATACACCGTGATAGACTTCTGTAAACCAGGAATCACATTTAAGTCCACTACGAAGTTCTTGAGCCATACTGCTTCCTTTGCTGCCTCTGATGCGGCAACATATTCAGCCTCCATGGTGAAGTCTGCCACGCATTTCTACTTGACACTCCGCCAAACTATGGCTCCATATCCCAGAGTAAACACTTACCCTGAGGTAGACTTGCTCTTGTCCCTGTTGTATTAGAAATCTGATTCTGTGTAACCTCGGAGTACCAGCTCAGGTGCTTGATAGACCAACACTTGGTCTCTCGTTCTGTGCAAATACTTGAGAATATATTTTACTGCCTCCCAATGAGCTTTCCCAGGGTTACTCTGATATCTGCTTACAATGCCAACGACATAACAGATATCAGGCCTCGTACACAACATAGCATACATGAGACTTCCTACTGCCGAAGCATAAGGAACTATCTTCATAGCTTCTATCTCCTCAACAGTCTTGGGAGACTGTCCTTTAGATAGATGCACTCCGTGTCTGAAAGGTAGAAAACCTTTCTTGGAGTTTTGCATGTTAAAACGGGACAGAATTGTATGTATGTATGAAGCTTGGGAGAGCGTTAACGAACATTTCCTCCGATCTCAAATTATCTTGATCCCAAAGATATGTCCCACTTCCCCTTAGTCCTTCATATCAAACTGCTTGGACAGCCATGCCTTTACGTCTGATAACACTTTCTTATTGTTGCCAATCAATAGAATGTCATCTACATAAAGCACAATAAACACCACTGAGTTTTCATCACGTCTGCGGTACACACATTGCTCATCCGGGCACTAAGTAAAATCTATATGACTTGATTACCTCATCAAACCGGATGTTCCAATATCTGGATACCTGCTTAAGTCCATAAATGGACCTCTAAAGCCTGCAAACCTTATGCTATTGGCCTTTCTCAACGAATCCCTCTGGTTGTTGCATGAAGATGGTTTCCTCAAGACTTCCATTAAGGAAAGCTGTCTTGACATCTAACTGCCATATCTCATAATCTAAATGAGCAGCTATGGCCAAGAGAATCCGGATTGCCTTAAGCTTGACTACCAGAGATAAGGTTTCCTCATAATCGATTCCCTCTTTCTGAGTATACCCCTTCGTCACTAGCCTAGCTTTAAAGAAACATTTCCGTCAGGTCCTCTCTTATGTTTGTAGACCCACTTGCATCCAATGGGCTTAAACCCATCAGGCAGGTCCACAAGCTCCCAGACTTGATTATGGTCCATTGACCCCATCTCGGATATCATTGCCTTACGCCAAGATTCTACATCTTTATCTCGGAGAGCCTCATTGTAGTTAACCGGGTCAGGTTCAGGCACGCCTGGGACTAGGTCTGATGCCTCTTCCACACCAATGAACCTATCGGGCTGTCTAACAACCCTCCCACTACACCGAGGCACCACCTGTGTAGGCACATCATCTGTGATCTCTTGTGCAGTGTGTGGTGTATCTACTTGTGCTGGTGCATCATGATTATTAGTTTGTCTCGTAAGCTCTTCTAGTACTATCTTACTCTTGGGCTTGTCTTGAAAACTTATGAATTGTATGTCTTGAATAGCGAATCCCTTGTCTATATGTAGAGTTATAAGAGAGACCCCAAGTTGGTTTAGGATTGGCCTTCCTACTGGGATTTTGTTTCCTTCAATCCTGTTCCTGGACTGATACACATCCAACTGATACTGGGATTCACTTATCCCAATCCAGTTCCTAGTATAATTCACAACCGACTGATACAGGAATTCACTCATCCCCAATCCAGTTCCTGGTATGATTCACAACCAAATGACGCAAGGATTAATTAATTACTCAATTAATTAAATCTACCTTTGTCAATAACCCAATACATAATTAATCGTACCACTAACGGATTAATTATGGCACTACCATCCTACACAAGAATTGCTTCCGGAACAACTTAATTAATTTATTCATAATCTCCCCACATCAAAGATATAGTGCTCGTTAATTTATTAATTTACTTATAAATTAATTAATTAACTTCTTTAATTCTGAGACTAGTACCTCTCGACCTTTTTACTATACCAGACATAAGTCCACTAGCTAGGTTTAGTATCATAAACATAATGAGCTCATCTCGGGAACACCATCATCCCAGATGCACTGGTACATGGTTTCCTTTCGATAAGCAGCAGCACACCAAGCAACTAAACACGCGCACCCAACCTACCGAGACTAGTGGCCACAATTAACCTCACTCATTAGCAGATCAAAGTGCATTATGTATAATCCTCAAGTCCGCTCAAGTCTAGGGATTAAGAGATAGAATACTAAGAACGATTTGTCTATTAAATCAGTACAAGACAAATCATTCTAAATGGTCAAGTTCAATACGCCCCGGGCATATTTATATGATTGAATCATTTTAGACAAACCAATTATCTGAATCACATAATAACCTAAACTGACAGTTTTTCCAAAGATGTCTCGGTTACAAACCTCATTCATATATTATGTCTTTTAACCAATGATGAGATCTACTGTGTCACACAAGACACCTCATCATCTAAATACATAATATAAATGGAAAAATAATGCACGACAAAATATAACCAAAACATTAATCAATATATTAACTGGGAAAAATGTACAATACAAGCATAGCTTATGTATTCAACTCCAACAGTAAGTTGATTCCCACGAGAGAGAGAGTGGTGTAACTTGACCCAAACTCTTCCAATCAGCCACCAATGAGTCCCCCATCTTTATGACTCCTTCTAGGGTTAAAACTCTGAGTTATAAACCTTATAAAAGCAATCAAAACTGGACTTCACTTTGGTGCAGTCTTCTTCCCAAGTTTTGACAATGTTTCCCTCCAAAAGGATCTTCTACTTGGGTTGGGCTTCTACTCTTTATTTAGCCTAGTCTATTAGATTTAATTAATTAATTATGACCTAAAAATTGGGCCAAAATTAATTAATAAGCCATTAAACATTGGCTTTACCAAAAACATCACAAATTTAAAATAAGACAAATGCCTAAACTATCGGGCCAAAATTATTCAAGCCAAATAACAAGTCTTTTGGCCGAATGTAAAGAAGATTAAAACAAAATAAATTCAAGTAATTTAAAATGAGAAAGGCTAGAGATAAATGCTCAACACCATAACCTCCTTGGGTGGGTACTTGTCTTGAAGGACAAGTTCTTGAGTGAAGATCTCATGGGCTAAGGCATTGAGGGCTTGCGTGTCCTTTTTTCTCCTTGCTATTATCAAAGGCTCATCTATATCAATCAAAGGATCTCCTTAGTAGGGCCTTGGTGGTAGACTTGGGCTTGGTGGGCTTGGGGTCATCACATCCCCCCTGATTGGAAAGGATTCGTCCTTGATTCCAACTCTATATCGAACTCAAACGGGGTCAAGTCTCCCATATTGAAAGTGTCGTGGACACCTAACTCTCCTCAGAGGTCCAGCTCATATGCATTGTCATTGATCTTTTTGACCACTTAGAATGGGTCGTCTCCTTTAGGTTACAGCTTGGTCTTACGGGCTTGAGGGAACCGCTCATTTCTGAGGTGTAGCCACACCCAATCTCCAGGCTCGAATGAGATCTGGCACCTCCCTATATTCACCCTCCTTGAAGTGTGTTGTTGATGCTTGAGGATGTTGAGTCTGGCTTGTTCATGGATCTCTTGCACCATTTTTACTCTTCTTTCACCATCTAGGCTCTAGATCTCCTTGATGGTAGGGGTGAAAGGTCCATTGGAGTCAGGAATTGAAAACCATAGACTATTTCAAAGGGAGAGTAGTCTGTGGTTGAGGGCATAGACCTGTTATATACAAACTCAGAAAAAAGAAGGGTCCCTACCCAACGGGTTAAGCTTTTACTAATCAATGCTCTAAGTAATGAACCAAGAGTTAGATTTGTTACCTCAGTTTGACCATTTGTCTAAGGATAGTTGGACCTTAGATTTGGCCTTTTTGCACGTGACACACCTGTCACAGATTCTTCCCACGTCCTTCTTCATGTTGGGCCAATAAAAGTGCTATTGCAGGATGTCAAGAGTCTTGGCCACGCCAAAATGTCCCATCAGGCCTGCTCCATGGGCCTCTCTTGTCAACAGCTCATGCAGAGAACACTTGGGAATGCATATACGATTTTCTTTGAAAAGAAAACCCTTTTCCTTGGGAAATCTCTGAAATGCACCTACATCACAAGCTGTAAAAATGTTAGAAAAATCAGGATCAGTAGGATAAAGACTCTTTATATTCTTAAATCCCAATAATCTAGTATCCATGGAAGTGAGACGTGAATGTCTACAAGATAAGGCATCAGCAATCACATTATCCTTTCCCTTTTTATATTTCAACACATAAGGAAATGTTTCAATAAATGATACCCACTTAGCAAGCCTTTTGTTCAATTTATTCTGAGACTTTAAGTACTTTAGAGACTCATGATCAGTATGAATGATAAATTCCTTAGGTAACAGATAATGTTGCCAAGTTTCTGGAGCCCTAACCACAACATACAATTCCTTGTCATAAGTTGAATAGTTTAAGCATGCACCATTCAATTTCTCACTAAAATAAGCAATGAGACGTTTATTTTGCATCAAAACCACCCCTACCCCAATACCCGAAGCATCACACTCAAGTTCAAAAGTATCATCAAAACAAGGCAATGCTAAAGTTGTGGAAGAGGTCAACTCCCTTTTTAGCTGGTCAAACACCTCTTGTTGTCACTGGCCCATGTCGAATCTGAAATCTTTCTTCACCAACTCGTTCAATGGGGCAGCTTTGGTGGAGAAGTCTCGAATGAACCGCCGGTATAAGCTGGCTAGTTCGTGAAAGGACCTCACTTCTGAGGCATTGTGGTCAAACTCCCACGATCTTCCTAAGATCATGCGGGTTGTATCCATTAGGACCACGTTGTAGGTGGCATAGTTCTTGTACTGGCCTATTGTGAATCCCACTTGGCATTATCTGTAGATTCGGATCTCACCTCCATTGTTGAGCCACTGGAGCTTGTAGGGCTTGGGGTGCGGTTGGGTAGCTAGACTAAGGTTATTGATTGTGTACTCGAAAACCAGGTTAGTCCAACTACCACTATCTATAATTATTAAACAAACAGCCTTACCCACGAGTCCTTTGGTGTGGAAGATGTTGCTCCATTGCTCGTTTTCATCTATGGGCTTGGCGTGTGCCTTCAAAGTCATTGTAGGTGGCCAAGCCAGTTGTATCTTGTAGGTGGCTCGGGTACTTGCAAAGATACAAAGCATGCCTTGTCTACACCATCATAGGCGGCATAATCTTTCTTTTCCATCAGAGGTAGCATATCTTTAAAGTCGTCCTCTTCCTTAAATGTGGTTCCTTCTGCCTCTTCATTTTCCATGATGGTTCCATCGTTAAGTGCTATCATGGTTCTCTGGTTCAGGCATTATGACTGGACGTGTCCTTTTCCTAAACACTTAAAACATGTAACTTGTCTTGAGAAAGACCAGTTAGTAGCACTATTATTTGCACTCTATGAAAATGCGGGTTTGGGAGGTAGGGTTGGCAAAAAAATATGGTTAGGTATTACCTTTGTAGGACCTTTGGACCCACTTGATGTGCCACTACTTTTGGCGGGTGGAGGA
The DNA here is from genome assembly GCA_030378225.1 of Knoxia roxburghii. Classification (NCBI taxonomy): domain Eukaryota; kingdom Viridiplantae; phylum Streptophyta; class Magnoliopsida; order Gentianales; family Rubiaceae; genus Knoxia; species Knoxia roxburghii. The sequence continues at coordinate 31,311,567 of CM059420.1, read as the reverse complement.
GTTTGATATCTTGAGGTGTTTGAAGTGCTGGAAGGTTCCACCATGTTGAGTATATGGATCGAATTGAGCTTGATTCTATCCCTTCCACAAGGATAGCCTTGTGGACTAATTCGTCTATATCCACATAGTGGTGTAGCTTCACTACTCGAGCTATGCTTGGCATGAGTCCATTAAAGAACCGAGCCATCATCATCTATGGGTCCTCCTTGATTCCACTTCTAATGGCTAAGTACTCTAACTACTTATAGAAGTCCACCACAGTTTTTGTACCCTGCACTAGTGCGTTAAGATTTATTAGCATTGTGCGAGAGTAGTTCTCAGGTACATACCTTTTCCTTAGCAGACGCTTCATTTCTGTCAACGTTGTCATAGGTGGCTCTCGATACTTTTGACTTAGGTAGGCGTGGTTGCCCCACCACGTCAGGGCATAGTCAGTGAGCTCGGCAGAGGCTAGATCGACCAAATCCTCCTCGAGGTATCTACTTGCTATGAGGAGTGCATCCATTCATTTCTCTCACATTAAATAGGCCTCGGGGTCTAGCTTTCCGTTGAATTATGGAAAAACCACATTGGGCTTGTGTGATGATATGGAGCTGGGTTCATGGAAATCTCTACCACCTTGGTAGGTTCATGGCGTCTGATTGTTGTGGCCGGGTGTTGGTTCTATTTGTAATCTTAAAAGCTCAATTTCTGTTTGTAGCTCGGCCAGCTTTTGGTCGTATTCCCTTACCTTTTCTTTAAGGATATTTCTCATCATCCTCTCGTGCTCAGTTGCAGGTGGTACGTATCTCGGGAGTATCTTTGTTCATTGCTGCTGAGGAAAAAAAAGAGTTTGGGTAGAAGAGTTCTTCTCCCTTGGTTATGTCTTCACAAATAACAAAAATTAAGAGGAAAGAAAAGAATACTTCACAAAAATTTAAACACTTAGAGATAAGTACAAGAGTTAATCACGAATCAGATAGATGTGAGAAGATAGTGATGAGGTTTTGAAACAAAGAGATAAGTACAAAGATAGAGATAATTTACAAAGATAGAGATAGAGTTGAGAATAGATAGAGATAAGGTTAGAAAGGATAGAGATAAATACAAAGATAGAGATAAAGAGATAAAACATGGATGCTTGTGCTCATGTGTGCGTTAGTGATCCGAATTTTAAGACCTATTCTTCCGAGGGAATCGTTGGCCTTAAGTCTCTATTGTACTCCTTCGGTTGTATTGGTTATCAATCTACAAGTTAGGAGAAAACAAGTTAGAATGACCAAGACTCTATGACTCTTGGCTGTTTCCCATTATTTTCTCTTTTCTAGTACGATGCCTACTGTTGAACACCGATGAAAACTTCTTAAGTATTTTGGAAACTACTCATTTGGTTGAAGTATGAGTAAATTTACACTTTCACCAAAGGGTTTTCCTTTACCTTGCACAAACTCCTTTTTAAACTTTTTTTTTTATTTATACAGAGGCACGAAAATTTTACAAATGAGACACGAAATTTTTTTGTATTGTTGAGTGCTCTTTTTTGGCCTTTACTTTTCATTTTAAGGAGACTCTTCTTCTAAATACAACCCTACCCTTCTATAGGTGGCATAAACCAACATATACTAAAACCAAAGAAAGAGTCAATCGAAATAGGAAAAAAAAATTTCACATGTTAATTCAAGTAAGACTTTACCACAACTAGGGAGTTTTGTGGTTGTAGCGCAATCATAGAATAGGCACGATAACAAGTGTTCTCACTTGGTACTAACTTTTGAAAGAATTCACCAATTACAATTTTTAGTTATACTAGGAGAATTAATTCCAAAGAGTCCTTTTTCAATGATTATTCTCTTTATGTTCTATATGTGAATGACTAAATAAACACAAAAGAGAAGTAGATAAACACAAAATAAGTAAAGAAATTCAACAAGAAATATGTAAAAATCCTATTTTATTACTTTATTTATATTTGAATAATTAGGTAACATGCATCTCTAATAATAATGTTTAAAAGCAAGTTTAACAAGTTTATCAATAGTGAAATTGCAGAATTTCAGATTGTAGCAACAAACTTGCAAAATTTATTTCTCCTTAACCATGTGGAATTAGTATGCAACAAATATACAAAATTAATCATAAGAGAACATATAACAAAATAAAAAATATATAAAATTTTTAAGACAAAATATATGTACTAAAATTGCACAAAAGTTGCAACTTTTATCTGTTCAAGGGAGAGAACCCGGATATGAACAATCCGACCTCTTCAACCTTTCCGATCTCACTTGTTGATTATAAAAATTTGGAGAAGGAGAAGGATCCTTCCTTTCACAAGGTATTATAATATCCTTACCCTTGGTAGCAACCTCACTCTGATACCAAACTGATATGATCCTTCCTCACAACAAAAGTTTGACAGAGGTTTGTTTGTGATGACTATTGTAGGCTCGGTTTTTAATGGATTGGAGATGGAATGGAGGCCGACTTTTAGAGGCTATTTTAAGGATCAAAGGGTTCCAAAATCTTAGTGCTTTCAAGGGGGATGGATACTTTGGGTGTTAGAAGGAGAAAGGTCTTCAAAAGGAAGAACATCAGGAGAGCAACCACAAGTTTATTCTACCCTAAACTTGATAAATGCTAAAAGTGATTGAGAGAGTAATTTGAGTATGAACTCGGTTTTTCTTGCTTCAAATCATGATTCAAAAGTATGAATTCCTTCTCTATTTATAGGAGAAGGAATATCCTTAAAGTTACAAGTTTATCCCTCAACCCTGGACTAGTCCTTATACAATTCGAACTCTAGTTTAGCTCTCAAAATCCTAGCTTGTGTGGCTGAGATTTAATCTTGCTTTTGAACGAATTTTGAAGGAAAGAATACAAATTGTAGACCTTTAATATTTCTAGGGTTGGAGTCTTTGGTGTTGTAGAAGTTTCTACCTCTTTGGAGAAGTAATCGGCCAAGAATGCGTGAAGTAGTGGACTCTAACTTGTGGTGAAATTCCAGAGAGTTGTTGTAACCAATATAACTTCTTGTTAAGCCTCCTGAACTCCTTGGATGATTAGAACTCCTAAAATTTGTGTAATTATCATGATAAATCGGATTTGGGAAGTATTTCTTGTAGGTTTAGGAGTCATTCTTCAACTAGACTTCTTCTAGGCAAAATTCAGTAACTTTGTAAGTTGATTCCCACGTGAGAGAGAGTGGTGTAACTTGACCCAAACTCTTCCAATCAGCCACCAATGAGTCCCCCATATTTAGGACTCCTCCTTGGGTTAAAACTCTGAGTTATAATCCTTCTATAAGCAATAAAAACCGGACTTCCCTTTGGTGCAGTCTTCCTCCCAAGTGTTGACAACATTTCCCTCCAAATGGATAGTCTACTTGGGTTGGGCTTCTCCTCTTTATTTAGCCGAGTCTATTACATTTAATTAATTAATTATGACCTAAACATTGGGAAAAAATTAATTAATAAGACATTAAACATGGGCTTTACAAAAATCATCACAAATTTAAAACAAGACAAAGGTATAAACTATCGGGTCAAAATTATTCAAGCCAAATTACAAGTCTTTTGGTCGAAAGTAAAAGAACATTAAAACAAAATAAATTCAAATAAATTAAAATGAGAAAGTCTAGAGATAAATGCTCAACACCATAACCTCTTTGGTTGAGTACTTGCCTTGAAGGACAAGTTCTTGAGTTTAGATCTCATGGACTAAGGCATTGAGGGCTTGCGTGGTCTTTCTTCTCCTTGCTCTTGTCAAAGGCCAATCTATGTCAATCAAAGGATCTCTTTGGTAGGGCCTTGGTGTTAGACTTTGGCTTGGTGGCCTTGGGGTCATAACAAAACCTCAAGAGTTTTGAGGATTCTCATCGGAGTTAGTCAGTCATACACCAACAATCTTTCACATTCCTGATGTTGTTCTTAAAGGTCGTGGCAAAGCAATGGAAGTTTCCAGTTTCCTTGTGGTTTACAGCTGACTGTTGTGCAGATAAAGTTTAAAAATTAATGAGAACCAAAAATAAAAAATAAAAGTACTATTAAATATTTAACTTTTTAGATGAATGAACGAAATTAGGGACATTTGTTAGAATGATATTATAACTTTAACTTTTTTGAAACGGAAAAATTATTTTTTTACATCATTTGACACAATTATGACATTCATATAAATGCTTTAAAAATAATTTTTTTAATTTTTATTTTATAATAAATATCTTAGAAGTAAAAAAATATTTTAACTAATTATTACATTCTATCTTTTGTATGATCATAAGATATTTAGTATTAATATGTAAAACTGTGTGATAGTGATTAGTGTGGTTTTTATATAATAAAAATTAGTGCTGACATCGTGCATTATACGTAATTATTTTTTTATTTTAATTAATATATTATAAGTATAAATTATGGATCAGTCATTGGTAAAGTTGCTAATATATAAATAAGGTAGAGAATAACACGTGCAGTTTCAGAACAAAGGGAGTAGAAAGCACCTGTTGTTTTAGAAGTCACACATAAGATTATTAATTCTTCTTCAGAAAGTGAGCAAGGAAAAGAAAACGTTCCGAATTAAAATGGGGAGGGTCATGGTAACATAGAGAATGTTAGTGGCAATAAAGATGATATGGACCTGCGCCAGTTAAAAAATGCTCTTGTAGAGTCTGTTAAAGAGATCCTAAAGCCAACATGGAAACTAGGTTAAATGAGCTGATAGAAGCGCAAAACCATTGCGAAAAAGGTGGTTGATATGGTGACAATTACAAATTCAAGTAGGTCACATCCCAAAGACGAATAAAAATGTAGATCAATATCTGTCACATGCGAAAACCAAATATTCATAGCTTGTACAAGCCTATATGGAGCGCCATCTCGAGACCTATTCTTGAATAAATGTGGCCAACATATGATTTTGTAATTTAATGTAGTGTTTTAGATAAGTTCACACATCCTTCTAATTCTTCTTGTCGGTTCTTTATGGTTACTTTTTAGGGCTGGTAATTATTGTCAGCTGTAGTTATGTGGGTTTTCACTGAATTTTGTTTCGAGCAACGCAATTCACATAATTTTTCATTCAGTTTTTTACCTTAAAAAAAATAAAATTAATGAACATACTTTAGAATACGTAATTATGCTGAAAACAAAAGATTTATGCCTGTTTTTTAAAAAAATGAAAAACTAATGTTCCACCTGACAAAATTCAATAAGGATAATAAATTGTTGGCCAGTGATTAATTAAAAAATATTATTTTCTTTGGCAATGGGCAACCAGATTCATTTCAATTCATAACAATAAGTGAAGGTATTTCACGTCCCCTATTTTGTTATTTCGCGCCCCTTTTATACCCAAATTATCCTTGACAAATTAAGAAATACCAACAATAATATTTAAATATAAAATTTATTAATATATTAAATTACCTAACTACCCTTAATCAATTTAATAAAAATATAAAAAATTTCATTTATAGTTTCGCTCATCTATGCTTTTTTAATAATAATTTTTATAAATTTTTATAGATTAAGAAGGAACTTATAAAATTTTTTGTAACTTCAATAAGGACAGTTAAATAATAATAGGAGGGGCGGAAGATAAACATTAAAGTGGCGAGAAATTAGAATTAAAGGGGCGATACTTAACAAAATGAAGGGTTTTTTTTTTTTTTTGGTAAAAGGGAGGCGTTCAATAACAAAAAGGGGGCGCTATATAACACTGCCCTAACAATAATTAATGTTTCCTTTTTTTGTTTTTTTTTTTTTGAAATAGAGAAATAGAAAATAGAGACAATGAATTACAACATGAGAGATTTTTATGATCCCTAGTACTTATCCCTAAATGAGCCTAGTGGATTTTATATTGGTGCCATTCTTCGCATCATTGAACAAAAAGGTCCAGTTCCCTTGAGTTTCATAAAGGTTTTGAGTTTTTAGTTGAGAAGACTTTTTTTGCAAGGAAAACTTAAAAAGGTCAAAAATTGCTTCATGATAAAATTTTAAGCAGAGGGAGCCAAACCTAACAGTTGAGAGGCGCCTGAAGGAAACAGAGCAAGCCCGAGCTCAATCGAAAATTTCACTTTTGTGCTATGCATTCTAGAATCGGAGACTTTCGACTTGGCTCAGGCCCAAATTCAAATCCCCTGAATGGATCTAGACTTATACTTATTTTATTTATTAAAACGACGTTTGAAGATTAATTCTTTTATTAAAACGGAAAGTCTAAATATTATACCTTTGAAGCGAAGTCCCAAGCAAAAAGAAAACCGAATCTTCGGTAAAGCGAAATCCACCAGAAATCTGAAGAATAACTCCAAATACCTCTGAATTAGTGTGGGATAATGTCTACATAGTGGTCCAAGGCAACAACGAAAAAATCCAAAGAAACCCACTTCAAGAATCTAACAAATCTGAAAAATAGATTTAGCCCGGGAACTGATCATAATCTTAAAACCCACATTAGGAATTAGCCTTTGCTCATCGATCTAGACCTTGGTGAACCCGAATGAACAAGCCAAGGGATCAACACAAGAAAGGATACCAAACCCACAAAATTACGGCTCAAAAACCGCCCAAAAAATAGGCCGAACGTCGCCGGAATTAAATCTTGGCGGTGGCGCTAATATCAGACCAACGGGATTTTCAAAACAACAATTTTGAAGAAGTTTCTGGGTTTTCTAAGATCGGGGCTTGAAGATTTAGAAGAAGAAAGCTCCAAAATCGACTTCAAAAGAAAAGCTTTGAAGAAAGTTGAGAGTTTCTCTTTCTAGACTTAACTTTCTTTTACTAGGCAAATGCCTCTAAGGTTTATAATGTCTTGTAAGTTGCCTAACAAGGACTATTTATAGGGAGCTTCTAAGGAGACCGAGTGGACCTTTGAGTTGGGCCTTTTAGTTTGACTTTCGTTGACCTCTTAGTCTTCCCTAGACTAGTCAACTCCAATCGAGCATTTCGAATGAATTCTTTAACCCACTTCGTTAATTCAATTCAATCGAACCCTTAGGATTATTTAATTCATATAGAATTTATTTCATAATCCACTTAGTCAATTAAATATTAATTAAACCTTTAGGATTAATTAATTCACCTTGTCGAGTACTCAAACGCATAATTTGCCGTACCACTAACGGACTAATTATGGAACTACCGCTCAAAAATGACTTTACATCTTGCCACTTTATTTTTCTTCTATCTCCCCACATCAAAGATCTATTGCTCATCGGTTCATCAATTTACTGACAAATTAATTCACCGACTTCTTGGTATCCGAGATTAGTACCACTCGACTTTCTTATTATACCGTACATAAAGTCCACCGGTTGAGTTTAGTATAGTAAACCTTATGAGCTCATCTCGAGAGCACCATCACCCCGGTGAACCAGTATATGGATTTCTCTGACTAGCAACGGCACACAAGAAGCTAAACACCGCATACCCAACTTATCGAGATATCGGCCTCAATTGATCGTACCCTTTGGCAAATCAAAGCACATGATATCTAACTCTCATGCTCATCCCAATCTCGGGATTAAGAGATTAGAATACTAGGACTGAATTAACTACGCCAATCAGTACAAGTTAATTCTATCCAAACTGGTCATGCTCAATATGCCCCGGGGTCGTCGAAGTCGGGGGGAGGTCGGGAAGGAGATCGGGAGATAAGATCTGGGGAAGAAAGGGAGGAGATCCGGTTGGAGAAAGGATGGTGGGAGGCGGCGGCGGCAGTAGAGGGAGGAAGGGAGGCGGTGGTGGTGACTGCTAAACTTAATAAATTAGGGTTTCTTTTACTTCTAATATTGTAGTACAAATTGGAGTTAGGGTTTTTAAAGGAATTCCAATTATTTAATTAATAATTCAACTAAAAAGGCAAAAATAACCTTAAGAAAATTTGGTCGTTAGTAACTTAACCCCCAAACTTGAGGGAGTGACATTTTTTGAAAATTAATGTAAAGTATGATAACCTTAAAAATAGTTTTCAAAGTATAATGACCAAAATCAAAAACTGACTATAGTATGATGACCAAATTTTGGAATTTACTCTTTAATTAATATATATTATAATTATTTATTATTGATCAGCCATTAGTATAGTTGTAAATAATAAAATAAAATAAAATGATTGAAAATACTTTAGAATACATAATTATGTTGAAAACAAAAGAATTACACATGTTTTGAAAAAAAAGGGAAAACTAATGTTGCATCAAACAAAATTCATTAAGGATAATAAATTGTTGGCCATTGATTAATTAAGAAATATTATTTAATTTGGAATGAGTAACCAAATTCATTTTAATTCATAACAATATTGAATGTTTCCCTTTTTTTATTGGGTTCTTTTTTTGGAAGGGAAAAATAGGAAATGGGGCCAATGAATTACAACATGAGATATTTGTATGATCCCTAGTACTTATTTGTGAATGAGCATATTAGATCAGATATTGGTGCCATTCTCCGCGACATTGAGGAAAATGGTCCAGTTGCCTCGAGTTTCAGAAAGGTTTTTAGTTCCAAGTTGAGAAGACTTATTTTGCAAGGAAAATTTGAAAAGGTCTAAAATCACTGCATGATAAAAATTGAAGCTGAGGGAGCCAAACCTGAAAGTGGAGAGGGGCCATCACAAGATTTTGGTTTTGTTTATCTTCAAGATGGATTATTGTGGCATAAAATAAATGTTGAAGACTCAGATAGTGAGCTTGAGGTTTTAAAATATCCATGATCAAACCTCAAGAGGGACGAGAATTCTCATCGGAGTTAGTCAGTCATACATCACCAATCCTTCAAATTCCTGATGTTATTCATAAAGGTCGTGACAAACCAATGGAAGTTTCCAATTTCCTTGTGGTTTAAATCTAACTGTTGTGCAGATAAAGTTTAAAAATTAATGAGAACCACAAATAAAAAGAAATTAAAGTACTAATAAATATTTAACTTTTTAGTTGAATGCATGAAATTAGTGAAATTGTTAGAATGATATTATACCTTTAACTTTTTTGAAACTGAAAAATTATTGTGTTTACATCATTTGACACAATTATGACATTTATATAAATACATTAAAAATAAATTTTTTAATTTTTATTTTAGAATAAATATCTTAAAAGTACATAAATATTTTAACTAATGATTACATTCTATCTTTTGTATGACCATAAAATATTTAGTATAAATATATTAAACTGTGTGATTGTAATTAGTGTGATTTTTGTATAATAAAAAGTAGTGCTGACTTCGTGCATTGCACACAATTATTTTTTTATTTTAATTAATATATTATAATTATAAATTATGGATCAGCTATTGGTATATTTGCTAATATTTAAATAAGGTGGAGAATAACACTTGCAGTTTCAGAAGAAAGGGAAAAGAAAACACCTGTTGTTTTGGAAGTCACGTATAAGATTATTGATTCTTCTTTAGAATGTGAGCAAGGAAAAAAAAATTTTCCGAAAGAAAATGGGGAGGGTCGTGGTAACGTAGAGAATGTTAGTGGTAATAAGGATGATAAGGACCTGCGCCAGTTAAAAAATACTGTTGTAGAGTCTGTTAAAGAGATCCTGAAGCCGACATGGAAACTAGGTTCAATGTGCTGAGAAGTGCATAAAACCATTGTGAAAAAAGGTAGTTGATACGGTGACAAGTACAATTCAAGCATATCACATCCTAAAGATGAATAAAAAAGTAGATCAATATCTGTCACATGCGAAAACCAAACTTTCAAAGCTAGTACAGGCCTATATGAACCGGCATCTCAAGACCGATTCTTGAATAAACTTGGCCCACAAATGATTTTGTAATTCAATGTGCTGACTTAAATAAGTTCACACTTCCTTCAAATTCTTCTTTTTAGTTCTTTATGGTTACTTTTTCGGGCTGGTAATTATTGTCAGCTACAGTAATGTGGGTTTTCACTGAATTTTGTTTCGAGCAACGCAATTCTCATAATTTTTCTTTTGGTTTTCTACCTTACGAAAAAAAATTAATAAACATACTTTAGAATACGTAATTATGTTGAAAAAAAAGGATTTATGCCTTTTTTTTTAAAAAAAGAAAAGGAATAACTAATGTTGCACCTGACAAAATTCATTAAGGATAATAAATTGTTGCCCAGTGACTAATTAACAAATATTATTTTCTTTGGAAATGAGTAACCAAATTCATTTCAATTCATAACAATAATCAATCTTTCCCTTTTTTTTGTTGTTTTTTTTTTTAAATAGAAAAAAAGAAAATAGGGACAATGAATTACAAAATGAGAGATTTTCATGATCCTTACTACTTATCCCTGAATGAGCCTGATGGATTTTATATTGGTGCCATTCTCTGCGGAATTGAGGAAAAATGTACAGTTCCCTCGAGTTTCATAAGGTTTTGAGTTTTAAGTTAACAAGACTTTTTTTGAAAGGAAAACTTGAAAAGGTCCAAAATCGCTTCATGGTAAAAGTTGAAGCAGAGGGAGCCAAACCTGACAGTTGAGAGGGGCTATCACAAGGTTTTTGTTCAGTTGAGAAGATTTCAAAGCTTGCTAAAGACTCAAATAGTTAGTTTGAGGTTGTGAAATATTTATGATCAAACCTCAAGAGGGACAAGGATTCTTGTGTAAGTTAGTCTACCAGACATTAGCAATTCTTCAAGTTCCTGATGTTGTTCAGAAACGTCGTGGCAAAGCAATAGAAGTTTCCAGTTTCTAGTTTCCTTGTAGTTTAAGCTAATTGTTGTGCCGATAAAGTTAAAAATGAACGAGAACTAGAAAAAAAAAATAGAAGTACAAATAAATATTTAACTTTTTAGCTGATTGCAATGCACAAAGTTAGTGACATTTGTTAGAATGAAATTAATAACTTTAGCTTTTTTAAAACACAAAAATTATTGTATTTACATCATTCGACACAATTATTACATTTATATAAATACATTAAAAATAAAATTTTTATTTTAGAATAAATATTTTAACTAATAAATTTCATAATGATTACATTCTATCTTTTGTATGACAATAAAATATTTAGTATAAACATTTAATAACTATGTGATAGTTATTAATTTGATTTTGCTATATTAAAAATTAGTGCTGACTTCATGCATTGCACGCAATTATTTTTATATTTTAATTAATATATACTATAATTATTTATTATAGATCAGCCATTGGTATAATTTTAAATATATAAATAAAATAAATAAAATTATTGAACATACTTTGGCATACATAATTATGTTGAAAACAAAATATTTACACATGTTTTAGAAAAAAAAAAAAAAAAAAGGAAAACTAGTGTAGCACCAAACAAAATTCCTTAAGGATAAAAAATTGTTGGCCATTGATTAATTAAGAAATATTATTTAATTTGGAATGAGTAACCAAATTCATTTTAGTTCATAAGAATATTGAATGTTTCCCTTCTTTTATTGGGTTCTCTTTTTGAAAGGGAAAAAAAGGAAATGGGAACAATGAATTACAACATGAGAGATTTGTATAATCCCTAGTACTTATCAGTGAATGAGCCTAATGGATATGATATTGGTGCCATTCTCCGCGACATTGAGGAAAAGTGTCTACTTCGCTCGAGTTTCAAAAAGGTTTTTAGTTCTAAATTGAGAAGACTTGTTTTGCAAGGAAAATTTGAAAAGGTCCAAATTCACTTCATGATAAAAATTGAAGCAGAGGGAGCCATACCTGATAGTAGAGACGGGCCATCAACAGATTTTGGTTTTGTTGTTCCTACTGCAAAGGAGTCAGATGGTCCTCTTATTGCTTCAGGATGGATTGCTGAGGCATAAAATAAATGCTGAAGACTTATATAGTGAGCTTAAGGTTGTGAAATATCCATGATCAAACCTCAAGAGGGATGAGGATTCTCATCGGAGTTAGTCAGTCATACATCAGCAATCCTTCAAGTTCCCGATGTTGTTCATAAAGGTCAGGGCAAAACAATGGAAGTTTCCAGTTTTCAGTTTCCTTGTAGTTTAGGCTAACTATTGTGCATATAAAGTTGAAAAATTAATGAGAACCAAAAAAAAAAAAAAGAAATAGAAGTACAAATAAATGTTTAACTTTTTAGCTGACTGCAATACACTACGTTCGTGACCTTTGTTAGAATGAAAATAATAACTTTAACTTTTTTTAAACACAAAAATTATTGTATTTATATATTAGAAACAATTATGACATTTACATAAATACATTAAAAATAATTTTTAAAATTTTTATTTTAATAAATATCTTGAAACTACACAAAAATATTTTAAATAATAAAGTTCATAATGATTACATTCTATCTTTTATATGACCAAAATATATTTAATAACTGTGTGATAGAGATTAATCTAATTTTTATATAATAAAAATTCGTGCTGACTTCGTGCATTGCACGCAATTATATTTGTGTTGTAATTAATATATTGTAATTATTAATTATGGGTCGATCATTGGTATTGTTGCAAATATATAAACTAGATCATGAACGTGCATTGCACGACAAACTATATATTAATTAATTTATTATACCTAATAATAATTTATATATTAATATTTTTAATTCAAAGTATAATATTTTTTGTGATCGAGTGTCATTGCTACTAAATATTTTAATAAAGAAAACATATGTTACTAAGTCATATTTATAATTTGAACATTACGGTTTTTTTTCAATGTATAATTTAAATGATATTTAATTTTTAAAAGAAATTAAAAAATGATCGTGATAAGATAAGATAATTTGCATATTTTAATCAGTTAAAAAAATCATAATAAAAAATAAACAAAAAATGACCTTTAAAATTTTTCCTTAAGTATCTTAAGAATAATTGTTCCAATTTTCTCTTGCCGAGTTTTGTTTTAGTACAACTTATGATGAGATGTCCTTCGCTTCGTCGTTTATTTTCATGTCAAGACTTGGTTTGGGTATGACAAAACTCCCACCACCCCCGCTTTCAGAAGCCGGAGTAACGATAATGGAGGCAGGACTGTTGTAGTAACAGCACACAACTAGTAGGGTGGCACACCATATGGTAGTAGTATAGCAATAATAGATTGCATTTTTCTTGGTTAGGGCACCACGCATGGGGTGCAAAGGCGGTGCTGCATACCTAAGCCTCCCAACTCCACGCTACCCACCCTTCTCGATGTCCGAATCAAATATTATTTCTGAATTAATCACTAGCCAACAATTTATTTTATCTTTAATGAATTTTGTGAGGTGGAACATTAGTTTTTGTCTTTTGTTTTTACAAAATAGGTATAAATCTTTTTATTTTCAACATAATTATGCATTCTAGAGTATGTTGATTATTTTTTAAAATTTTATTTATATATTTGCGACTATACCAATGATTGATCCATAATTAATCAATTATAATAAGTTAATTAAGACACAAAAATAATCACGGACAACGCACAAATTTAGGACTAATTTTTATTATATAAATATCACATGAATCACTATCACAATTAATAAATATTTTTGCTAAATATAATATCGCCTTGTAGAACATAGAATGTAATCATTACGAGTTTTATTAGTTAAAATATTTATGTAGTTTTAAGATATTTAAAAAAATTTTAAATTTTTAAAATAAATTTATAAAAATGTAAGAACTGTGATAAATGACGTTATTGTAATAACTTTTTCACTTCAAAAAAGTTAAACGGTCGTAAATTCATTATGCCAAATGTCACTAACTTTTAAATTTTATGAAAACTGCAAAATTATTGCATTTGTTGTCAAGCACGTAGAGTGCATAAACAACCATTTACTGGTTTGCAACTCATATGGCTTAGATGGACGTGATGAATTTGCACATGGTGTTTTTTATGGAACCATAATTTATACTTTACATTTTGTGTGGTTGGTATAGAAATTTTCACAAAAGAGTAATATTAAAAGTTCTCTGTATTAACCTTACATTTCATATGATACGCACATGCACGCACGCACCCATACACATGCACGCCCCCTCCCCCCTCAAAATTTGCGATCAACGACATTTGTAAAAAGTTTTGCTCAAAAGTTAAAATTAGCAAAAAAAATAAAAAATGTATTAAAATTCTGAAAATACAATTACAAGCAAAACATCATATGAACACCACCATCAAATCAATGTGATTAATCATCAGAACTAGCATTCGATTGAGATACGATTGAAAAAAGAGATGATACATAAGAACATAAGGGGGTTGAGATTAACATCGTTTTGCTGCTGTCAGTTGAACATTGTTTAGCATGAGATTATTTGATAAAGTAGAATTAATTATTTATTTAAGGCAAATATGCCTTTTTTGGTCCTTTATAATTGCCCTTGTCTCACTTTTGGTCCCTTATAACTTTACGGGAGCCTTTTTAGTCCCCAACCTTTAATTTATTAGGTGTTTTGGTCGCTCTTAACAGAATTTTTTGTAAACTAATAGTTTGACCAAAAATTCCAACTTTGACCCTCCAAAACCCTAATATTGACCCAACCATAGTTAGTTGACCCATTTTAAGGGACCAAAAGTGATCAGATGGCCAATTATAAGGGACTAAAAAAGCGTTTTGGCAATTGAATTTTGGTTATTTTTTTATAATCACGAAAACCTATTTCAACCCGGATTGACCCGTTTCGAGTTGGATAGACCCATTTCGAATTGGGTCGACCCGTTTTGTAAATTTTGAATTTTCATCATTTTAATGCAAAATTATTTTTTACCATTTTTATAATCACGAAAACCTGTATCAACTCGGGTTGATCCGCTTCAAACTGGGTCGACCCGTTCTATAAATTTTGAAATTTCATCATTTCAATAAAAATTATTTTCACATGCGTTTTTATAATCACACAAACCTATTTCAACCCAGGTTTCAATCCGGATTGAAATATTTTGAGCTAGTTCGGTCCATTTCAAACTAGATCGACCCGTTTCATAAATTTTGAATTTTCATTCTTTCAATGCAAAATTATTTTTATAATAGCGGAAACCTATTTCAACCCGGGCTGACCCATTTTGAATTGGGTTGACCCAATTCAAAATGGGTCAAGCCAGCATGTAAAAAATAATTTTGCATTGAAATGATAAAAATAAAAAAATTTACGAAACAGGTCGACCCAACTTGAAACGGATTAATCGGGGTGGAAATAGGTTTCTGTGATTATAAAAATGCATGTAAAAATAGTTTTGCATTGAAATGATGAAAATTCAAAATTAATAGAAAGATTGACCCAGTTCGAAGCGGGTCGACCTAGCTAAAAGCGGGTCAACCTAGGTTGAAACAGGTTTCCGTGATTGTAAAAATGGATGTAAAAAATAATTTTGCAATGAAATAATGAAAATTCAAAATTTATGAAATGGGTCGATCCAGTTTGAAATGGACTGATCCAGCTCCAAACGGGTCAATCCGGGTTGAAACAGGTTTTCGTGATTATAATAAACATAACCAAAATTCAATTGTAAAAATACTATTTTAGCCCCTTATAATTGGCCATCTGATTACTTTTGGTACCTTAAAATGGGTCAACTAACTATGATTGGGTCAATATTACAGTTTTGGACGATCAAAGTTAGAATTTTTGGTCAAACCGTTAGTTTACAAAAAATTCCGTTAAAAGGGACCGAAACACCGAATAAATTAAAGGTTGGGGACTAAAAAGGCTCCCATAAAGTTATAAGGGACCAAAAGTGAGACAATGCCAATTATAAGGGACTAAAAAGACATTTTGGCCTTAATTTAATTATTCCTAAGGGTTATTTAGTAATTAACAATGTGAAATTATTTAATTAATTAATTAAGTCTTAAAGTTCAAGTGGAATTAGGAAATCTAAGACATTAGTAAATCTATTTGGATTTGAAATCTAATTAGATTTGGTTCCTAATTGGATTTGGAAACTAATTAGGAATCCTAAACCCATTAGAAATGCCAATCCTAAACCAACTTGGAGTCTCTCTTGTAACTATATAGTTAGACAAGAGATTAGCAATTCACAATACACAATTCATAGTTTCATAATCCAAGAAACTTAGAAAGAGAAAATCTAGAGAGAGAAAGCAAATATTTTTTCCTCAGAGTCGATTTTCTCAAAGCTTCTGGCGGAGGTACATTTCCCAAGATTTTCTCAAAGCTTCCGCCGTCTGCGCGTGAGGCAGCTTCTCTGTTAGCGACGGCGTGTGGAGGCTACGGACTAGACGGCGGCGGCGCTGGTTGATTTCCAGTGAGTTTTTGTGGTGATTTTGCTGATCAGTTGTTTGTTATTTTGTTTCCCACAGAACGTACGATCAAGTCTTGAGTCATACATGAGAATCACCTAAGTACACGTTTCAAGTGGTAATTCTTAAACTTCCGCTTTTATTAAGAATTTATTGTTGCATGACAAATCGAATAAAAGAAGCTAAGATCTTGCACAATGGTATTTCAAGAAAGGATTTGAATAGTAATTGCTCTAGAGCTGGTCAAGAATTTTGATTCTGGAATGCATATCACGAATGTAAGTTTTTTACCAGACCCGGGCAAATAATCTTTCAATAAGGACTAAAATAGCCAATAATAGAGTAGGGTCATCAATCCTACCTATTACCAATCCTCCAAATCACCATAAAAGAAGAAGTGTAAGTACCAATTCATGTTCTACATGCAAATGAGGTCATGAAACTTGCAAAACAAGAAAACCCATAAAGCATATTCACTAAAAGTTATGTTATGCACTTCTCAATAAGAGTAATGAAGCATATTCAACACATACATAACAATATCAAAGCAAATCTATATGCAAAGACTAAAATTCCTTCAATCTCATGAAATCTACATGATAATATGCATGAATAACCATAGATGAAGACATAAGACATGAAAAATGAAGAATGGTAATAAATAAATAGATCCACAAAAGAAGGTGAAATCTTTAAACCATAAAAGGTTAGAGTTCCCAACTCTTGAAGTCTCATCATTAAAAAACACAACTCCTCCATCTAGATCCATGAATTTGTTCTACATCACATGGAAATCCATTGCCCCGTATCACATAGAAGGATAGATTTTCCTAGAAATATACTTAGAACATAGTTGTTCTAAGAGAATTCATAGTGTGTGTGAAAAGGTTAGGAAGTGTGTATTTCTTCTTCCCTAAGTTACTCTCTCTAAAACTAGCAAAAACCTACTAAGGTGTGATATTGTGTGTCTTTACAAGGGGCATTGGCCATTAAGAAAGGTTCCAGAGGGCTAAAATTGGAATTACATAAAAAAAGTCACGCCAAGGGTAAAGTTGGACTTTCAGTAGTGATTTCCAGGCGGTGGTGCCATGCAGACGCTGAGGTCGGCGACGAACAGGAGCCAGTGCCTGTCGGACGCTGGTCTTGTTTTCTTCCCTCATTTTACTGTTTTTCAAATCTTGCTCTTTAAACTTCAATGCTGCGTGTTTTCTTCTCTTTTTTAGCAAAAGTCCTTAAGTTTCTTACAAAGTCTCCAAAGTACCTCCTTTCTACAAAACCATACAAATCTAACTATAAGTGCATTGAAAGCTCATAAAAAATTTTATATTCATTGAAAATCTACTAAAAGTAAGCTAAACATGCATGATTTTAATTCATAAAAAGGTATATTTTGGAGTCACGTCATTTCTTCAAGAATCTCCAACATGCCTCCTCACTACAAAAGTATGCAAATCAAACTATAAGTGTATTGTAAGCTCATAAAACGTATCATAATCATTGAAAATCAACTAAAAGTAAACTAAACATGCATGATTGTGGGTTATAAAAAGGTATATTTCAGAGTCAGGTCACACCCCCACACCTAAGACATTGTTTGTCCTAAAGCAAGCTAACCAAGAAAACTAATAGAAAGTGAGTCCAAAATAAAATAATTAGCTCTAAGATGGTTTTTATCCCCCCCCCTCTTCAAGCTAAACATGAAAAACATGCACTCACTTCGCACTCATGATGTCATATAATTCCACAATCAAGCAAAAACAAGTATGATATAATTCTCTATCAACACCAATTGACCTCACCACCTCACACTATCAAAGATTCACTCAATAACGCTCAAGTCAATTGCATAAAAGATCTTCAACCATGAGCTTGACTCAAGATCACCTCGCCACCCGCCTATTGCGAATGTAACACATCGATCAAAAGGACTTTTATTAGGTGAAACATAGCTAAGAAAGTTGGATAGGGACAAGAAAATGTCAAGGCTTAAAAATTTGAGTTTTTGTAAAGAAATTTTCATTGATTGAATGTTTCATTAACTACTTCTACTTGGATTCTTCTACTACTAATGGACGTTTAAGGCTTAGATGTCCTTTACTTCACCATTCTTATTTTTAAAACTTAAAAACTTTTTTTTTTCAAATAAACATCTGAAAAAAACTTAAAACTAACAACTTAGAATCCACCAATTCTTTTTCATTTCCACATCCAATCACATTCAAACTCTTTAAGGGTCCAAAAACAAGGCTTAACAAAGATAAAGGCTCATGTTGGCTTATTGAGACAAAATAGAAAACAACGAAAAAGATGGGGCACAACTTGGTTATGCCTTACGGGATAAAGATGATTACGGGTAGTCTAAAGCAAAGAAAAGGTAAAAACAAAAGCTAACTAACTGCCTTTATCACTTCAATGTATCACAAACACGTAAAAAGTCTTCATATGTATGCTACAGTCAAGTTCTAGGTTCAACCATTCATGCAAGACAAATCACAAAACCAAAGAAATATGAGCAAGTAAATAAGAAATGCACAATACATGCTCAAATTAAAGCTCACATAAAACAAGGATTAAAATGTGATTACATCTCAAGATGTTAACTAAGAACTCACATCATACCTATCAATACCTAACCATTTCCATCATATTTTCACAAATCATGCAATGCCAATACACAAAACTAGCTTGAAGGGGTCCTTTTATTTTGGAAAAATTTGTACGAAGTCCAAAATAGAGCAATTTTTTTAAAATTAACCACAAAATAGACTCATCTTCACTACTAGTTTCTCAATTAGCAAGCATGAAGACTTATAGCAACTTATGTTTACCCCCTCCCCCCCCCCCCCAACACTTAATATATAAATTGTCATCAATGTATCAAAACAAAAGTGGGAAAATGGGGTGCCAATTTCTTTTTCTTTATATTCATTTATCACAATTAAGCTCATGCCTATATAATGTTAGCTAGATGCCCAATTTAAATCACTTGCACTTTAATTAAAAACATAAAAATAAACACACCAAAGCAAATAAAGATAATTAAATTGCAAAAGTGTTAACAAAATATAGTAAGAAAGTAATAGTGGTAAGGATTCTCAAACTCTTGTTGTAAATCCTCTGTAGAGAGAAAACCCATAGCATATGATCTATAAGCTTTCAATCTATCCATTATATGCTCATCATTCTTCTTTCTTACTTCATGAATTTAAACATGCCCTGAAAAGTTGCACAGAATTAGTTAATTTTAGCCAAGAAAGTACAAAGATTTGTAGTTTTACAATAACTGCGTCCAACTGGTGTTGGCGCCTGGCGGTCACCACAGACGGCGTCCAACAGGTATTGGCACCTGGCGGTCGCCAGCATAGGTGGCATGAAGGCACAGTACCTTCATGTCGCCGCCTTCATACCGCCTTTCCTCAAATCTTCAAGAAATTATTCACCAATTCAGTACTTTAACCATTTAAGTACAATCTCAGCATATTCATTCTATTATATGATTGTTCCTAAAGTAAAAATGCATGAATCCCTTTCATTGTAACACAAGTTATGCATGTTCCATTAGTATTAAACATCAAATCACAAGGTATAGAACATTTAAAACACATAAGATTAAGAAATGCAAGCTTTCAATTCAAAATAAAACCATTCAACCATATTAGTCAGTCTTAAAAAATACCAAAAAATTTAAAACTAAAAATTCAAAACAAATATCGAGAAATTAAAATTAAGTAAAACTGCAAATTGTTATAGAAAGTAGATAAAAATCTGGTAATAGGGATCTTCAAATTCTCTCTGAGCTAAGGGTGTCATGAATGATGTTGACGAGAAGGGGAAACTGTCTTCAATGGTGCAGGCATCACAGGAGTGGACTGGGATGCCAAGTGTGTATACAATATCCTGCTGAGCTGCCCTCATCTCTCTGATCTTTTTTTTTCAGCTCTCTAATCTCCAATCTCATTTGTTTTCAGCTCTCTAATCTCCAATCTCATCATCTTCTCTACTTCTTCGTTAACCTTAACCTTCTTCTTTCGGGGTGATTGAGCTGCCTCCTCTCCAATTGTTTGAGGTGATCTTCTGGCCAATTGAGAGTCATCATCATCTTTGAAAGAGACCGATACCTCATCATTAGTTTCCCTTTTCTTTCTATCATCACCGTCTCAAAAAATAATTCTTTAGTCAGGGTTAAGGAACTTTCTTCCAGCGTATACTTCCTTGCATGCCTCACTGTTATCTTCGTTTTAACCATGTTCTGCATGTTTACAAGTTAAAGTGATGAAGTTAGAAAGTTTAGGTTGGATGCAGAATTGACTTGGGTGTCATATAGGCACTGGCGCCATGACGTCTCTGAGCTTAGGCAGCTGCAATATGCGGCACCGTGGTGTCGCCCAGCATGAATTCAATCAAAAAATTCTAAAAGTCAATCTACCCAGCTATTTGATCGGACATAACATGCAAAACATTCTACTATAAGAATAAAATCATTCTAAACATGATTTAACACAATTCTATTTCAACAAAGTTCAAACCCACATGTTTTTAGAACTAAAAATTGTAAAATAACAAATGTGTGAACATAATGGATAAATCGAGCTTAGAATCATGTTACTCATACTTCATTAAGCACAAACGATCATACTTATTATAACAAAATGAAGTTTGAATCACAGAATATGAAAATCCCAAATTTAAAATTTAAGAACAATAAACCCTAAAATTTTTACATTAGATTCGTGCGAGAATAGGTTGTTTTGGAGCAATCCAATCAGTTCAAATCACTTGTTAGTAGGTAAGGAACAGTTTGATAAAGAAATTTAAGAATGAAAAACCTATTTTTGAAGGTTGGATCAAGCACGGTACTTGCGCGACTTTGGGAAAATTTTTCGTGCGTATGGGCGATGAAGAGGCAGTAGCCTTTACATTGCCCGTTTTTTACCTTATAAACTCATTTTGTCAAGTGAATGTGTGGAACCTTCGTACTGACTCCACGTCGCTTAGGCTGTAACTGGGCATCAGGAATGCGATGTTGATAGAACCTTTGTTGATGGCATCAGGACGGCGCGGTGTCTGCATACCACCCAATGCTCGGTATCACATAAGCACTGCCTGGGCGCTCGTCCTGGAATTTTTGCCAAACTTCCCAAATTTTGATTTCTTCACATTTTGCTCCATCTAATCTTTCTAAAACCTATACCTACAACATATACACATGCTCCAAATCAATATTCTCACAAATCTCATAAGAACGTATGACAAATTTGCACTTGAAAAATTAAAAAACCTAATATATAGAAAATAAACTAAAAAGCAATTAAAATCCTTGGGTTGCCTCCCAAGAAGCACTTTGGACTTTAGAGTCTCCGGATAGACTTGTTTCATGATAAAGGATCAAGTTGGTATAAGACTCATGGAGTCTTGCACATAATTAGCACTTCCAATGGCTTCATTGATCTTTCCAAGGACTTCCTTAAACTTTTAAAAATTTTCAACCATTTATTGCAATTCTCCTTGGATAGTTTCTTCTTTAACTTCCTTTTGAGCTTTCTTCTATTCTTTCTATTTCTCACTATATCCTCATGAGTAAGCTCACTTTTCTTAATTTTAGTGCTATCTTCTAATTCCTTCAACTTGTCCTTATACAACTTCTCTCTCTTTGGATCTTTCTATCAAGCATCCTTGGTATCCAACATATTGATCATGAGATATCAAGAGTGTCTTACACCTTATTCACCTTAAGCTCTATTTTTCCTCAAACCACTAAGGCACAAGAGAATATTCTCATCTTCTTTAAGCTCATTATCATCACTAGTTTCACTAATTTCCTCAATGACCAGTCCAACCTTTTCTGGTTCATTCCAATACCAATCACATATCCCAACCTTGACTATACCACTCACTAAATCATCAACTTCACTTTTCATACCTAAGGAGTGGTCATCTTTCTCTAAAGAATTTACATCCACATAATCATTGTTGGGCATACTTTGAGTGTTCAAAGGAAGTTTGGTAGCATCAAATATTTCATTCCCCGCTTCCCTTTGATTTCGGATCTCATGATCCATAAATATAGCTTCTGTCTTTGATTTTATCTATTATAATTGTGCCTCTATACCTCTAATAAAAATTGTATGTCTACTAGCTCTATAGATCACATCTTACAATGCTTTTTTATAAATCCCATTACTTCATTTCTCCTTGAGTCAATTCCATTATAGTGACCAATAAACTGACTCCTTCAAGGCTCATGAAACCTTAGATTAGCCCGAATTTGTTGTCTCGTTGGTCCAAGTAACCAGTATCTAAAAACAAAAGAAAAACTATTAAAATCAAACTAAAAACACAAAAAAGATATGTACAATAGATAAACTATTACACTTAAAATATTACTTACAAAAATTC
Organism: Knoxia roxburghii; assembly: GCA_030378225.1. NCBI lineage: Eukaryota > Viridiplantae > Streptophyta > Magnoliopsida > Gentianales > Rubiaceae > Knoxia > Knoxia roxburghii. The sequence continues at coordinate 31,289,018 of CM059420.1, read as the reverse complement.
AGAAGCTAATAAAAACTACTAAAAATGCAACAATAAGTAAACACCACAAACTACCAACAAAAATAATCACCCAAAATAAACAATTTCCGTCGACAACGCCAATTTTTTACGTGCTCTTGTCGTTGTATAAGTTTTAGGCAAACACTTCAAAATAAATTAATAAATAAACAAAATGAAATACTAAAACTATAGTACTTAAGGTTTTGTTCCCATGAAATTGTTGTCTTGAATGAAGTGGTTGTTGGGTTCGAGTCCTTACTTACTACAATTTCTAGTAGTTTCTAGCGTAAGAATCTACGAAAAACAAAAGGTAAAATAGTAATTTGGTGTAGGGCAAGCAAAAAACAAAATAAATAAAAGAAAATATAAAATGGGTAAAAGTGGAAAATCATACCACAACCAATATCCAAGGGACTATTGATAAGTAGAATCTCATGCAAATGTAGAAAAGCCATTCTCACCCAAATACTATAATAATACCATTTTCTTATTTCCATATAAGGATTACCATTAGTAATACCTACACGATCTTTCCCCTTATTGAATAAAACAAAGATCCATGACAAAACCATTAGCAATCAATAATGAAAATAGGGTTCGTCAATCCTACTCCAGTATCAATCCTCTACTCATAGTAACAAAGATAAGGACAACAATCCACTCACGTGACAAGTAAGCATCAAATCGACCAAACTTGCAACACAAACAAGCCCAATTAACCTAACCTAAATACCTACATAAGCCAACATCATACAAATCCTTTATTAATGAGTAGATTCAACACATATGGCAATAAGTTAGCAAAATCTTCATATAAGAACAAGAATTAACCCCATTTACTGAAACCCACATATCAATATTCATGAATATCCATAGAAGAGAAAACGATTAGCATAGTGAAGGACAAACAATCATGATGTCACTCCATCAAAAGAAAACAAGTGCAGCTCTTATCAACCAATCATGATAAAAGCCTTTGATTCCTTCAAACAAAATACCCATAATCAAATAAACTTCATTGATCCATGAATTTGTTCTAAATCTTTGGAAATCCACTACGCCCTATGATTTGGAATGGTAGATTTCCCTAGAATCTACTTAGAACAAAGTAGTTCTAAGAGATAGTGTCAAAAAGGTGAGAAAGTGTGTGTTTCTTCCTCCCTAAGTTACTCTATCTAAAACTATGAAAAACCTACTAAGGTTTAATAGTATGTGTCTTTACAAGGGGTATTGCCCATTAAGAAATGTTTCAGAGGGCTGAAATTGGAATTAAATAAGTGGAATCACACCAAGGCAATTTTGGATTTTCAGCAACGATTTTCGGGCGACGACCAGGCGGTGGCGCTGTGATGACGACGAGGTCGGCGGCAATTAGGCGTCAGTGCCCAGTGGATGCGATCTCAGACTTTGTTTTTCTTTTTGCACTCTTTCCAAAATCCTCTCTTTAAGCTCCAATTCTACGAGTTTTATTCCTTTTTCCAGCAAAGGTCTGTAAGTTTCTTCAAGAATCTCCAACATGCCTCCTCACCACAAAATCATGCAAATCCAACTATAAGTGCGTTATAAACTCATAAAAGGTGTCATAATCATTGAAAATCAACTAAAAGTAAGCTAAACATGCATGATTTTGGGTCATAAAAAGGTATATTTTGGAGTCGTCAACTACCTTGGGGGTACTATTTACCTCCTCTAAACGAAAAGTAGCTGAACAAATGATTTGTTTTCTACCTCAGCAATCCATCTTTCAGCAGTAAGAGCACCATCTGACTCCTTTGCAGACTGAACAAAAATCTTGTGATGACCCCTATCCATTATCAGGTTTGGCTCCCTCCGCTTTAACTTTTATGATGAGGTGATTTTGGTCATTTTCAAGTTTTGCTTGCAAAATAAGTCTTCTCAACTTAGAAATAAAAACCTTTCTGAAACTCGAGGGAACTAGACCCTTTTCTTCAAAGCCGCGAAGAATGGCACCAATAGCATATCCATTAGGCTCATTCGGGGATAAGTACTAGGGATCATACAAATATCTCATGTTGTAATTCATTGTCCACATTTTTTATTTTTCTCTTTCAAAAAAAGAACCCAATAAAAAAAAGGGAAACATTCAATATTGTTATGAATTGAAATGAATATTGTCACTAATTTCCAAAGAAAATATTATTTATGAATTTTGTAAGGTGCAACATTAGTTTTTTCCTTTTTTTTTTTTCAAAACATGTATAAATCCTTTGTTTTCAACAAAGAGTATTCTAAAGTATCTTCATTAATGTTTTGTTTCTTTTATATATTTGCAACTAAACCAATTTCTAATCCATAAATAATAATTTTAATATATTAATTAAAACACAAAAATAATTGCATGTAATGCATGAAGTTATCACTAATGTTTATTATATAAAAATCACATTAATCACTATCACAAATATTAAATATTTATACTAAATATTTTATGCTCATACAAACTATAGTATGTAATCATTATGAGCTTTTTTAGTTAAAATATTTATGCAGTTTTAAGATATTATAAATTTTAATTGTGTCAAATGATGTAAATAGAATAATTTTTCCGTTTTAAAAAAGTTAAAGTTAGTAATTTCATTATAACAAATGTCACCGACTTTCAACTTTTCCTAAAATAGAAAAATTATTGAATTCATTGTCAAGCACAATAAGTGCTTAAAGAATCATTGACTGGTTTGGAATTCATATGACTTGGATGGATGTGGTGAATTTGCGCCAGTAACAATGACATTTGATAGAATAAAGTTACTAGTTTTAAACTTTAGTGAAAACGAAAAAAATATTGTATTAGTTGTCAAGCACATAAAGTGCTTAAGGAATCATTGACTGGTTTGCAACTTATATGTCTTAGATGGATGTTATGATTTTTTTTTCAATAACAATGACATTTAGTGGAATAAAGTTACTATTAAGCACATGGAGTGCTTAAAAAAAATTTACTAGTTTGCAACTAAAATGTCTTATATGGATGTGGTGAATTTGCACCAGTAACAATGGCATTTGGTAGAGAATAAAATTACTGCCTAGCATATGAAGTGCTTAAAGAATCATTGAATGGTTTTCAACTCATATGCCTTAGATGGTTATGGTGAATTCGCGTATTGTGTTCTTGATGGGATGAAAATTTGTTTACTTTGCATTGTGAGTGGTTGGTATAAGAATTTTCACAAAAGAGTAAAGGCAAAAGTTCTTAAATCTTCAATGAGCCGTATTAACTGTACATATAATATAATATTTATTATTTTTTATCATTTTAACGTGCACACACATGCACGTACACACGCATGTGCCCCCAAAACAGAAAAATTCAATCCTAAATTGTTACCCAGTCAAAAATATATATTTTATGGATAAGAGATGGAGTCCAAAGTAAAATGACCGAGATATTCAAGTGGAGAATATAAACAAAGGAAAGGATAAAATTCATCCATATCCAAAGAGAAAATTTGAAAGCATTAGGTGAGTAAATCAAAATTTGCGATCAGGAAAACTTGGACAAAATTTTGCTCAAAATTTGAAATTAACAAAAAATATATTAAAATTTTGAATTAACAATAACAGGCAAAACACCATATAAACACCATCAAATGGTATGTTAAACTAGATGCTCCGTGGATTAATAGGATGGTTACCATTTTTTTTTTTTTTTTTTTTTTGATGCTGATGGACTTCGAAAGGTGCTCATGGTTTTTTGTGGTCATTCTGGAAGATGGGCGTTGTTGTTTGATTAAGCCGAGGGACTTCATCAAGGTTTGGTTGATAAAATATGGTGGTCCAGTAGGTTTTTTGCATCATGAATGAAGCTTCCCCAAACTTAAAGGATTAATTTCCTTGGATGCATCCTCTGGAATCAGTGTGAAGAGAAGGAGCCCCTGATGTAAATTAAGAATATGAAATCAAAACGCAAGTAATTGAAGAACCTCCTCCGCCCTCTTTTTGCTCATGGTTGGCCTTTTATGTTTTAGGAGCCTTTGAATAGGAATAATTAATGAGGGGTTTTGCGAATAGACTCGGGGATAGTCATCCTGTTTGTAAATTTTTTGCTCATTCAATGGAAGGGATCCTCTCCCGCTGGTCTATAGTAATGGACTCTTTTTTAAAAAAAATTAAAAATCATTCAAGTACTTTGTAATTTTATTTATTTTTTGTTGAATTAAAAATCTTTTAATGGCTTTTAAGTCTTCCCCAAAAATTCCACCCAAAACATTCAACATCAATCCGAGTTCGTATACGATAGACATATATGACTATCGTGAATTTTACTCCTACTGTAACGCGCTACAGTTTCGCGCTACATTTTTTTTTTTTTTTACGCACAGCCTTTTTAAAAAAAAAAATATTTTTTTGAGAAAAAATAATAAGACAGTAGATATCAAATCAATATACTATAGATATCAGATCAATAATATAAAAAAATCATACAATAGAACTAATACATACTTAACAAGGGAGATCACATCATGATTATATCGACATAAGATCAGAGAATACTAGACATCACATCAACAGACTATAGATATCAGATCAAGAATATAAAAGAAATCATACAATAGAACTAAAACATACTTAACAAGGGAGATCACATCATGATTGTATAGACATCAGATCAGAGAATACTAGACATCAGATCAACAGACTATAGATATCAGATCAAGAATATAAAAGAAATCATACAATAAAACTAAAATATACTTAACAAGGGAAATCACTTCATGATTATATAGACATCAGATCACAGAATACTAGACATCAGATCAACACACTATATACATCTGATCAAGCATATAAAAGAAATCATACAATAGAACTAAAACATACTTAACAAGGGAGATCACATCATGATTATATAGACCTCAGATCAGAGAATACTAGATATCAGATCAACAGACTATAGATATCAGATCAAGAATATAAAAGAAATCATACAATAGAAATAAAACATAATTAACAAGGGAGATCACATCATGATTATATAGACATCAGATCACAGAATACTAGACATCAGATCAAGAATATAAAAGAAATGATACAATAGAACTAAAACATACTTAACAAAGGAGATCACATCATGATTATATAGACATCAGATCACAGAATACTAGACATTAGATCAACACACTATAGATATCAGATAAATAATATAAAATAAATCATAAAATAGAACTAAAATATACTTAATAAGTGAGATCAAATCATGATTATATAGACATTAGATAACAAAATAGTAGACATCAGATCAACAGACTGTAGTTATCAGATAAAGAATATAAAAGAAATCATATCATACAACAAAACTGTCCATAATATGTATCACAATATTTAAAATTATTTAATTGTAAAACAAATAAAATGATAATTTAAAAATATTTTTTTTTAAAAAATTCAAAAATATTAAAAAAATACTGAATTGTTTAGAAAAAAACGGACGGAAAAAAGTCTCAAGGAGGAAGGCAAAAAAATAAAATAAAAAATTACATAAGAAAGGAAAAAGGAATTGAAACAAAATCTCGTGAAGGAATTGTTTAAAAATGGAGATCTCCGCTGAGCGCGTCTCACTGGGGGCTAAAAAAAAATTACACCCGCGCCACTCATCCGCCTTTTTCCTATAAATAGCCCATCCTTAAAAATTTATTATTTTTAGGATATGAGTAAAATTGAATGATGGTCCTATAAGACCACCATATAAATTACCCATCAATCCATACATATTAACGTAAGAAAATGTACATAAGTTTCACGAAAAATAGTGTAAATAAAACGTGCAAGGATATATATATATATATATATATTATGTTCATAGTGGTGGATACTCTTAAGAGTTATTTGTACTTTTTGTGGTCCTATTAATTTTTTAAACTTCTTTTCATTTACTTATTTAACGTGAATGTGAATTGTCCTCCTCCTAACATAGTATAATTTGAGCAAAGTATACTATTTTCATAGTAAAACATACATGTTGTAGTTATTTATAGCTTTTTTTTTTTATAGTTTCTATTAACTTTTTTTTTTTGACTTTTTCTGCTTCACCCACCTCATGCACACGTGAAATGTCCTCCTCGTAACATATTACAATTATACTATGTTCATAGTGGAGCATACTCCTAACAGTTATTTATACTTTTTGTTTTTTTGTGGTACCCATTAATTTTTTGAATTTTTTCTCCTTCATTCACCTCAGATGCATGTGAAAAAAATGTTGGTATTTAAGCATTCACACTAGCTAACTATGATAAAAAAAAAATATGACTATTAAATACCACCCTTTTTTTCTTGTTTATCGTCCCCTAAATTACCATTTTGTCGTCTTTTTATTATGAAATGACTTTAATATTTTTTAATTAAAATTTAATAAAGACATTTTGATAATTTAGGGACTGTAAATAAGAAAAAATGGGGAGATATTTAATAATGGCCATACTAAAAGAATGTTTGGTATAAGGATAATAGAGATTGAATTACTAGCTTTTTTATTTGTTAGGTTTGAATACTAAAGTTTTGCTTGTATTAAACTATTTCCCAGTTCGTATATATCGATTAAATGTTTTAGTTAAATTGTTTATATGTTTTACATATGTCGTCCATTTGATGAGGTGTCTGGTGTGACACAGTAGATCTCATCATTGGTTAAAAGACATAATATATAACTGATGTTCGTAACCGAGACAGTTTTGGACACACTGTCAGTTTAGGTTATTGTGTCGTTCGGAAAATTGGTTTGTCTAAACAACTTGAATCATATAGATATGTCTGGGGTATATTGAACTTGACCATTTAGGATGAATTGTCTTGTACTGATTTAATAGACTATTCATTTCTAGTATTCTATCTCTTAATCGATAGTCTTGAGCAGGCATGAAGATTAGACATAGTGTACTTTAATCTGCTAAAGAGTGAGGTCACTTGAAGCCAATAGTCTTGGTAGGTTGGGTGCACGTGTTTGATTACTTGGTGTGTTGTTGATTGTCGAAAGGAAACCATGTACCGTTGCGTTCGGGATGATTGTGCTCCCGAGATGAGCGCGTTATGTTTATTATACTAAACCCGACCAGTGGACTTATGTCCGGTATAGTAAAAAGGTTGAGTGATACTAGTCTCGGATTATAAGAAGTTAATTAATTAATTTATCAGTAAATTAATGAATTAACGAGCACTATATCTTTGATGCGAGGAGATTAAGAATAATTAATTTAGTTGTTCCGGAAGCAATTCTGGTGCAGGATGGTAGTGCCATAATTAATCCGTTAGTGTTACGATTAATTATGTAGTGGGTTAATTGATAAAGTAGAATTAATTATTTAATTAATTATTCATAAGGGTTAATTAAGTAATTAACAAAGTGGAATTATTTAATTAATTAAGTCTTAAAGTTCAATTAGAATTAGGAAATCTATTTGGATTTGGAGATCCTATTAGATTTGTTCCAAATTGGATTCGAAAACTAATTAGGAATCCTAAACCCATTAGGAAGGCCAATCCTAAACCAACTTGGGGTCTCTCTTGTAACTCTGTAAATAGACAAGAGATTTGCAATTTACAAAACACAATTCATAAGTTTTCAAGACAAGAAAACTAGAGAGAGAAAATCCTAGAGAGAGAATCAATAATTATTCTCTCAAAGTCGGATTTTCCAAGCTTCAGGCGGCCAGCTTTCTTCAAAAGAATTGGCGGTCGGTTTTCTTCTCGGAATCCAGCGGTGCGTGGGTGAAGCAGCGATGGCACGTGGCCGTTACTCTCGGCGGCAGCGGCACGTGCGGTACACGCTCTAGGCGGCAGCGGTGCTGATTTTTTCAGTGAGTGGATTTGTGGTGTTTTGCTAATCAATTGCGCGTTAGTTTGTTGCCCACTCAACGTACGATCAAGTCTTGAGTCATACAAGAGAATCACCTAAGTACACGTTTCAAGAGATAATTCTTAAACTTTCGCTTTTATTATGAATTTAATGTTCTGTGACAAATCAAATAAGTAGAAGCTAAAATCTTGCGCAATAGTATTTCAAACAATGATTGGAATAGTAATTGCACTAGAGTTTAGGCCTGGTCAAGAATTTTGATTCTGGAATGCATAGCATGAAAGTAAGTTTTTGACCGGGTTCGGGTAGATAATCTTGAAGGAAAACAGAACTAGCTCGGGCTAAATAAAAAATCTCACTTTCGTGTTATGCATTCCGGAATCGGAGACTTTCGACTCGGCTCTGGCTCAAATTCATTTTCCCTAAACGGATCTAGGCTTATACTAGTTCAATTTATTAAAACAACATGCTAAAAATTAAATCTTTAATTTAAAGCGGAAGTCTTAAAGATTATACCTTTGAAGCGTGTCCCTAGCAATAAGAAAACCAAAGCTGAAAATTCTATTGTTTACCGCCTAGGACAAATCAAGAGAGAATCCCGATAACAACTCCGTCTCTACCTTAAAATCGCGTGGGTGACTATCCACAAGGTAGATATAACACTAAGGAAGAGATCCATATAAGACCCACTTCGAAAAACTAGTCAGATCCTCAGCAGATCGTTGGCCGAAGATTGCTATGCTTATTTACCGCCTGGCTACGAAATCCACTCCAAATCCCAAGGATAACTCCGAACAACCTCGAACTTGGGTGGGAAAGTGTCTACGAGGTGGCTAAAGGCACTACCGAAGAAATCCAAAGAAACCTACTTCAAGAAACTCACAGATCTGAAAAACAAATCTAGCCCGGGAAAACTTATTCTAATATGAAAACCCACACCGTCTCAATAAAACTTCGTGGGTAAGCTATTTGCTCATAGATATAGACTTTGGCGAACCAAAAGGAATGAGCCAAAGGATCAACGCAACAAATAAACAAAGCCCACTATGAAAATGCACCAAAACGGCGCTGAAAAATCCAAAAAACGTAGGCAGCGCTAACTGCCCAGAAAAAGAGTGGCAAATGGACTTCTCGAGTGGCGTTTGAACTTCCAGGCGGTGGTCTTGGGCTTCTAGAATCATGGGCTAAGTTTCTCGAACAAGAAAGATCGTAAACCGACTTCGAAAAAGAATTCTCAATAAGGAAGAAAGAATTCTCTATCTAGGCTTGCCTTTCTCACTCTAAGGCATTTGCCTAGAAGGTTTCTAACGCCTTCAAATGTGCCTAGCATTAGCTATTTATAAGGAGCTCATTGGGAGACCTAGTGGCCTTTTGAGTTGGGCCTTAGTGTTTGACTTTCGTTGACCCCTTAGTCTTCCCTAGATTAATCAACTCCAATCAATCATTCTGAATTAATTTCTTATCCCACTTTGTTAATTTAATTTAATTGAATCCTTAGGATTAATTAATTCACTTTATCGATTAGTAAAATACATAATTATTTGTACCACTAATGGACCAATTATGGAAATACCGCTAAAAAATGACTTTATATCGCGCCGCTTTATTTTCTTCTATCTCCCCACATTAAAGATCTAGTGCTTGCCGGTTTGTCAATTTACTGACAAAGTAATTCACCGACTTCTTGGTATTTGAGATTAGTACCACTCGACCTTCTTATTATACAGGACGTAAAGTCCACCGGCCAGTTTTAGTACAATAAACCTTATGAGCTCATCTCGGGACCACCATCAACCCAGTGAACCGGTACGTGGATTCCTCCGACTATCAACGGCACGTAATAAGCTAAACATCACATACCCAACCTACCGAGCTATAGGCCTCAATTGACCGCACTCTTTGCCAAATCAAAGCACATGATATCTAACTCTCATGTCCATCCCAATCTCGGGATTGAGAGACTGAATACTAGGACCGAATTGACTACGCCGATCTGTACAAGTCAATTCTATCCAAACTGGTCATGCTCAATATGCCCCGGGCATATCCTTGTGATTTAATTAGTATAGATAACCTAATTTCAAAACCACACGATAACCTATACCGATAGTATGTTCAGACTATCTCAGTTACGAGCATACTTTTTATATATCAATACTTTAACCAATAACGGTATCTACTGTGTCTTTCCACACCCCGTTATCTAGTTCAATGATATAATGAAACAATTTAATACTGAAAAAAAATGATATGTCATCTGTACATAATAGTTTTTGATACAAGACATAGCTTTTTCATATTAAAAACTAACAATCTCCCACTAATACTCAAAACAATGCTAAGAAGTAGAAAAAATCTTCCAACACACTATTACACTGCTGTCATAATGAAATCTACAACACCTTTAAGCTCACTCACATAGCTCCCTCAATAATCTGACTCCCATGCCCTCCATATGTCTCTCAAAGACCTTTGGGGTCAATGACTTTGTGAAAGGATCTGCAAGGTTGTCATCTGATGTTATCTTGGTCACGGTCCCATCTCTCCTCTTTAAGATCTCTCGTATCAGGTTGTACTTGCGCTCTATGTGTTTACTCGCTTTGCGGGCTCGTGGTTCCCTCGCGTTAGCACCTGCACCATTGTTATCACAATAAACTGTGATAGACCTAGGCAACTCAGGAATGACATCTAAATCCACCAGGAAGTTCTGGAGCCATACAGCTTCTTTCGCTGCCTCTGATGCGGTAACGTACTCAGCCTCCATGGTGGAGTTCGTCACGCATTTCTACTTGACACTCCGCCATACCATGGCTCCACCTCCTAGAGTAAACATAAACCCAAAGGTAGACTTACTCTTGTCTAAATCACCTTGAAAGTCTGAATCTGTGTAACCCAAATGTACAAGCTCCTATGCTCTATAAACTAGGGCATAATCTCTCATCCTGTGCATGTACTTGAGAATGCATTTTACTGCCTCCCAGTGAGCCTTCCTAGGGATACTCTGATATCTGCTAACCATGCCAACGACAAAGCAAATATCAGGCCTCGTACATAACATAGCATATATTATGCTACACATTGCAGAAGCATTGGGTACTGCCTGCATGGCATCTATCTCTGGCAGTATCTCACTGCAACAACTGATACTCTGGCAGTATCGCCCAACTAGACCTGCAACTCATCATCTCTAAGCATCCGGGTTACTTGGAACCCCTATAAAAAATTACAAACATGATCAGTGGTTCCAGAATCCACACACCAAGTATCTGTGGGAATCACCGCTAAACATGTCTCAGTACCTTTGAGCTTTGGGTTTTCTGGCTTCCAATGTTCGGCTTTGCCACACTTGAAACACTTGCCTTTCTACTTCTTCTTCTTTGTAATCTCTAACTTGGGCCCATGATTACAGTCTTCTAGGTCTTATTCTTCTTCTTTCTAGATTTGGGCCTAGAAGAAGATCCTGAAGCCCCGATTGTCACTAAAGCTTGCTTTTTCTCTAAAAAGAGGGCTTCAGTAGACACCAATGTAGTTAAGAGCTCAACCAAAGCATATATCCTCTGATTCATATTGTAGTTCAGTCGAAACTGCTCAAAACTTTGAGCCAAACTCTAGAGTATGATATCATTCTGGGTATCCCAGTCAATCTCACCTTCCATTACCTCAATCTCATTGATGTTGCTAATCATCTCAAGTACGTGATCGCTCACAGGTGTGACCTTAGCCATCTTAGCATTTATCAACTTTCTCATCACTGTCTGTTTGGCTACCCTGCCTTGGTGACCGAACATCTCCCGTAGGTTAGTCATCATATCAAAGACTGAGGTCATCAATTAATGTTGGTGCTGCAGAACATTTGACATAGAAGCAAAAATGTAGCACCTAGTCATCTCATCAGCTTTCTGCCACCTTTGTATGCTTCCCCATGCTTAGGAATAGATTCGTCATTATGCTCCTCTGGGCACACCTCATTGAGCATGAATTTGTACTGCTCAGCCGTAAGGACAATGTCCAAATTACATTTCCAATCAATGTAATTTGAGCCAGTGAGTTTGTTTCCATTTAATATCACAGCAAGTAGATTGAATGACATATCAAAAGCTAAAAATAAATAAACAGAGAGGTTTCAGTATTTTATCTTTTTAGAAAATATTGATTCCCTCAAGACAATATAATTAAATCCACCAACATCTCGTTCACTGGGATTTACGTAGGTCACGATCGTGTGCATGTCTACGCTAGTCCACATTCTTTCGACAAGAACCAAGTTCATTAACTTTACTATCTGACCAAACACTCTATTGATCAATGAAATTAATAGTCAGTGGTTTTAGCCGTACATATAAATAGATTAACCTCGATGGGAGAAATACTACAAATGGTACACTAAGTGTATGCCATTACATGACTTCTAAGTTTGTTACTGAGGATACTTACGTGCCTCAGATAGAGAGGGTGTCGTAGTTTTCCATTTAAAATCGCTATAGTCATCCCTTTAGAAATTCAATGTAGTGATCTTATGATTAAAAACTCATCTGATATGGAGGAAGGCCCTAATGCCAACGCGCAAGTCTATTCACATCACATATGAATTCGTAATGGAGGCCATGGGGATATAAAACAACCTGCTCTCGCTTAGATTATTAATTTGAGGGTTTTTACTGTTTTAACATTCAACGTCTTAACCTTAGTTATTTTACCTTTAGTTATTTGCACCCATAAAACCATTTGTTTTCGATCATGCATAAAAACATAAAAAAAAATTACACAAGCAACAATCAAGACATATAAAGTGGGAAATAAATACGTAATGAAACATTTCCCGACTATTATGGCCTTCTCAATTGTTTATTCGATTCGTTGCCTTGTTGACACATCCCGTCGCATCGCTCCTACTCGTTACTTGGATTCTGCCTAATTCGTCTGGATTTTCTCAATTTTCTACGTAATTTGGAATCACCCAAAAATTACGATAAACAAAATCCCACGAAGATAAGTTACCCACAATAACGTATTTGTCATTACATATATTCCTAAATACAAGGTTTTGTCTAGGAAAATAAAGACAATATTTGATAGAATAAATCCTACTACAAAATTTAATCTAATCATACACGGTTTCTAGCTCGTGGTTATTACTATTACACACATTCACATTCAAAATAAAATGAGTCCGGACAAGTCCGGGGTTTATAAATGAATGTAAAACCATAATAGCCGGGAATATTAACCACCTGTAATAAAACCGCGTAACAAATCTAATAAGTATAAAGCCAAAACCTCGGCTTTGATACCAATTGAAGGAATTAAGATCTGGTTCGGGCCAAAACAAAAATTTCACTTTCGTGCTATGCATTCCAGAATCGGAAATTTTTGATCGAGCCCAAACACTATAATCAATTCCTATGAGGGGATCTAGACTTATACTTGTTAGATCTATTAAATGACACGCTAAAAATTAAATCTTTATGTAAAGCAGAATCAAAGATTATACCTTTGAAGCGTGTCCCTCAAAGATATCCCAAGAATGTCTCCTAGAATGATCCGAAAGTCATATGGGCAACTCTCTATCAGATGCACAAGTTGAAGCCCATGAAAATTCCACAAGAATCTTTCCAAAAAGATCAAACCCAGCTGCTGGAATCACCCAAACAGCCGGACCAAAACCAATCACTGATCTCGCCAGAAGTAGCTCATGGACAGCAACAAAACTCTGGCAAAATTATGATGCTGCCCAGCCGGAATCACAAAGAATTTTTCGGGCAGTCGGATCTCCTCACCGAAATTCGCTATATGCTAAATCCTCGCCAGAGCTGTCCCGAGTTTGCCGGAAAAACTGGTGGGCTTCACCAGAAATCTTAACTCCCAGGAAAAGAAGATGATGCCGATATAAAGATTTTCTAAAGCCCGTTCTTTTTCCTTATTCCGAGAGAGAATCAAACCGACTTCAAAAAAGCTTTCTTGAAGAAGAATAAAACTCTCTCTAGGCTATTTCTCTCTCTTTGTCGCAAGAATTCTTGGTTCTCACTTAACTTGCCTTTCAAGACATCAATTTATTCTATTTATAGTGAGCATCTAGGGAAAACTTTAAGTGGGTTTAAGTTGGGCCATACTAGTTGGACTCGTTGACTTCTAAGTCTTCACTAGACTAGTCAACATTAATCAATCATAGGATAATTAATTTATTCGATCCACTTTATTAATTGACTAGAGGATAATTCATCAAATAATTAAATACTCTATCAATTTACTTAAGGATTATTAATTAATTCTTAAATCCACTTTGTCAATTTAATCCAATTCATAACTAATCGTACCACTAACGGATTAATTTTGAAATTACTGTTTAAACCGGAATTGCTTCAGGATCCACTTTTAATAATTCTTTTATCTCCCCATGTCAAAGATATAGTGCTCATCAATTTATTAATTTACTGATAAATTAATTAATCGACTTCTTCTCATCCGAGATTAGTACCACTTGACCTTATTACTATACCGGACATAAGTCCACTTGCTGGGTTTAGTATAATAATCCTTACGAGCTCATTTTTAGAGCACCATCACCCGGACACATCGGTACATGGTTTCCTTTTGACAAGCAACGGCACAATAAGAAATTAAATACGCATACCCAACTTACCAATATCTAGGCCTCAATTGACCGCACCCTTTGGCAAATAAAAGTACACTATATCTAATCCTCATGTCCGTCCTAATCTAGGGATTAAGAGAAAGAATACAAGGCTCGAATTAACTATGAAGATCAGTACAAGTTAATTCAATCCTACTCAAGGTTCTACTCAATATGCCCGGGCACATCCGTATGATTAAATTAGTTTGGAAAAACCAATCTCAGAGTCACACAATAACCTAAACCTATAGTTTGTCCAAACTGTCTCAGTTATGAGCATTATTTATATATCATAATTTCAACCAATGGTAAGATCTACTGTGTCATATCAAACATCTTATCATCTAGACATATGAGATAAAGGGATAATTTATATTACTGAAACACAATCGATATGTAATTGGTAAATAGTTTTTTATACAAGCAAAGCTTTTCAGTATTCTAAACTAACATCGTGTACCGCTTAGAATTATTAATTTATAACAAAATATAACGAATAAGCATAGTATATGGGTCGATCTACGGGCAACAGATGGTAGAATTATGCTGTTAAGTTTGAAATACCAGCAAAATAGAACAAGTATAAAAAAGTAAGTGATATGAACATCAAGAGCTCTTTCTCCCCATCAAAACAGCACATAATCTCCCTAAACTAACAAGGGGTTTTCACAGCTTTGGTGTAGGGAGCCCTAAAGAGAACCAAAATGAGCCCAAAATTAAGATTTTATCATGTTAAAATACATTTGGACCAAAATATAGGTGAAGCCCCTCAAATGGGCCTAAATGGATGTCACATGACATCAATATGCATGTTTAAATTTCAGGACATGCCTAGATACGAATTTTCTCATGGAAGTCCATAGAAACCCTAACTGTGGATCAAAATCTGTGCCAGTGAGATCCATCAAGAGATATTGTAGGACCTATAATGAAAAGAGAAAATGAGGTGAAATGATTGAAGAAAACGTGAATTTACTGATTAAAAAAGCCCAACAACAGGCCCAAGACCATCTAGCAACTTGGAGTCCCAAGCTCACGAACATTTCGAGATTATTTGATAATGGACTTGCAGATGGAACTTAGATGTGTACTGAAGCCAAAGAATAAAGACTTATGTTGGATTAAGGAATTACAAGGCTTAATTGAAAATCCAGCCATTCCCTAAGCCCAACTAAAGCTGGGAAAGACTCTTCCTTATAGGATTTTGTTTTACTTTTCATAGTTCTAGAAGGTTTTTTAAGTTTATCCTATTCCATCTTGGATAAATGGATTTTTCCTTTATTTATTAGGATTTTATTTTGATTTGTACTCTATATCTATTTGTCAAAATTATAAGCCAATCAGAGTTAGATTAGGAGTTGTTTTTTTTAATCCCTCTTTCACTAGGATTGAGTAATTACTTTTTAGGAAATGAAGAGAACTTCTTGTATGCCTATATAAGGCCCCAACCACGAAATTTAATGTAGGTTTTTTATAATTTTGATTGATGTTTTCGTGTGGAAATACCCCATTGAGTTGCGACTCAAAACCCTTGATCTTGTGAGATCAAAAGTTCGTGTGTTGTGCTTGCGAGGAAACCCACCAACTCTTTTATTGGTTTCAATAGTTTAGGTTGAACTATTAAGACTTTTCATTTATTGATTAAATCAATCACCAACCATCACCCATCTTCTGAATTATATTTTCGCACAAAGAGATATAATAAGAGTGCATTTTATTGAGTTGAGCGATTCCGCCGCTTCAGAGTTGAGTGGGAAACACTTGGGTCTTGTTCGAGAAGTAGGTCAGTGTGACAGCTTTGCTATCATCATTGATTTGAATTCCCAAAGAAGAAAACCCATCAGATTGGTTTCAAAGCATAAGGTTGTTTCGTTCTATTCTTCTATCTATTTTTCGAGTTTTGTGTTGTGTCATTGGTAAGAAAAATTGTCCAATTTTCTATCCAAATATCCTAGGTCTTTTTCGAATTCTTGTCCATTAATTCATAGTTTATTTATTCTATTGGTTGAAAATCAGTCCAATTTTCAGTCCAAATATCCGTGTCTGAACTAGTGTCTGAGGCCCCCTTAGGGAACCAGGTGTTTGTTCGTTTTGAGTTTGTTTTGTTGTATTTTTATTTTGTTTGAGTCTATAAGTCCCCCTATAGGTTTATTTTGTGTCAGTGTTTGGTTCTGATGGTAGAAAAATCATTTTTACCCCTAGTCAAAATCCTTCTAAAATTCAGCAAAATTATAATTTTGCCCCTGCAAAATTTTTATTGATTTTTTTACTTGTTTTCTTTGATTTTGACTTCAAAAAGTGTTTTTGGTCACTCTTAATTGGTTTTAGTCTTTTTTCTGACAAACAGTATGAGTTTTGGACATTCAGAGGTGAAAATCATAATTTTCATACTCGGTGCAACGGGAAACATCAGAGTTCACGGATTAAAAGTGATAGGTGTTCTTTTATGGCTTTACTATGATCTTGAAAGAATACTTGAAGCTTGAGACCTAATCCTCCTGCTAATTTCTTGAGGTTGAATTCCCCTAGCCTAAAATCGTTCGTTTCAAAACTTCTGGAATAGTCTATAAAATTAAGAAGAGGTAAGAGCCAAAGGGCAAATCTAAGTATTTGACAAATTCTGTAAAAGAAAAGCACTTCTGCAAAAGTCTGGCTAAGTAAAGTAAATGACAAAGCCGTGTTTAGTTGCTCCTAAAGTCTTGTAGGGAAGCAAACGGAATTCAGAGATGGAAGTGATCACACCTGAATCTTGCAACAAAGGGAGTAAGGGTTCAAATTTTCAGCCCTGCAAAATATTCAAGTTATTTTGCCCGGTGTGTATATAAACTTCTTCCTCTCATCCGGTGGTCAAACTCGTGTTCTGATTGATTACAGTTTGACTGCAAGAGAGTACCAGCTACTTTTAGTTTGAGCACTTTTGTGTGCCTCTATAAGCATCTACTTATGTTTAGTAATTCTTTAAAAAGTCACCTTTGTTTGTCTTTCACTTTTACTTGTTTTGTTAGATTTTTTAATTTTTAATCTTAATAGTAAAGTAGTCTATTATTTACTTTCGATTTTTTTTTGTATCACTTGATATCGCTTTGTGAATGTTAGAGTCTTTGGTTTTTGTGTTTTAGTCATGTTTTGTTTATTTTATTTAGTTGTTTTTTTTGTGTCATGTTACGCTTGGTCTTCTGTTCTACTTTCTTTTGTAGGATGAAAGACAATTCAAGAGTAGCTCTAGTGGAAAAGCATGCAAGTGAAACTAGTCTTGAAACTATAGTGACATTTGTGGTTGTCACTAAAGGACAAGTCCAGCACCTAACGGCAGCCAAACCAATTTGCAACACCACATTGATAGTGTCGCTAAAAGTGTTTGACCGTGGGAAGCCCAGGCATGCAAGGCATGACCAAAATGGAATTGGCCAACACGAAAATCCATGCGCACAAGGCGCTGTAAGTAGCCCATTTTCCTTGCGTTTTCTTTTCTTTTGGCATCAGTTTTCTTTTCTTTTTTGTTGTGCATTTTTATTGTTTTAAAATTTTATGAATTTAATTCTTGGGTTTGGAAATAAATATCTTTTTGTTTTTGAGTCTTAAGTCTTCTTTTTTATTATTTTCAAGATTTGTAAGAAATTGATTTTGTTAAAATTTTTGAAAGTAAATATCCTTTTTCTTTTTAGAGTCTTTTTTATTATTTTCGGAATAAGTGATAGAAGGTACTTCTTAAATTTTATTCGAAAGTAGATATCCCCTTTTATATTCGTTTTAAGTTTGGAGAAACGTAGAGTATTATCCTTTCTTTTTACGAATACCTTGTTTTCCCATCTATTATTGGTGTTGTTGTTTTTGTTGTATGCAGGACATTCCACTAGGAAACAAGAGACCATGAAAGCAAGCTTCCCGAGCATCACAAGCACAGTCTCAATGTGTCTTGTTATATGCTCTTGTTCCATCTTTACTGATCAGAGGTGAAGAGGATGATGAGCTCTTTATTGGTGAGCCAGTGAATTAGTTGAGGAGGAAAATCGACAAAACCTCCTTCATTACATCGTGATTTTCCAGTTGAGCACCCACATGTGTTGTGTGTTTTTCAACCCTCCCGAGATGCTAGCCTAGAGTAAGGATTGCAATGGTAAGATGATTTTGGTGAGCTAAAGGATAACGAAGTCTTCATTAGAGGTACCGATAGAGGTACTAATAGAGATAAAGAATAAGGGAATATGCATGCCCTTCTAGTTTCACGTCAACAATGCCATCCAAGGTGCAGAAGCAATCGATCACTACAATCTATTGTGGAGCAGTCAAGTGCGTAGTGCTTTGCGACATAGCGAAGTTAGAAGCCTATCATGTTCAGCTAGGAAGACCTTGTGAATTTGATAGAAGAGTCATTCTTGTGACTAACACGTACTTTTTAATGTTTAATGGTTAGAAAGCTAACGATTTGTCACTTTTTCATGCACAGGTTTCTAGAGCTCGGGAGACAACGCAAGAAGATACTGAAAATAGGAAGGTTTTCACGCCACTAGTACATTGAAAGCGGTACAACCATAGGACAGCTCAAAGCAGATTTTTGCCCCTCTCCCTAAGAGGATTTGCGAAAACCCACTTATTGAGAGCTAATAGTTGTCTTCTTTGTTAGTTTTGAAAACAGAAAAGCTATGGCTTGTATCAAAAACTAATATCCACAGTTGACCTATCATTTTGTTTCAGTATAAATTTGTTCCTTTATATCATAGAACTAGATAACGGGGTGTGGACAGACACAGTAGATACCGTTATTGGTTAAAGTATTGATATATAAAAAGTATGCTCGTAACTGAGATAGTCTGAACATACTATAGGTATAGGTTATTGTGTGGTTTGGAAATTAGTTTATCTAAACTAGTTTAAATCACACATATATGCCCGGGACATATTGAGCACGACCAGTTTGGATAGAATTGACTTATACTGATCGGCGTAGTCAATTCGGTCCTAGTATTTCGTCTCTCAATCCCGAGATTGGGACGGGCGTGAGGGTTGGATAACGTGTGCTTTGATTTTCCAAAGAGTGAAGTCAATTGAGGCCAATACCTCGGTAGGTTGGGTATGCAGTGTTTAGCTTCTTACGTGCCGTTGCTAGTCGGAGGAATCCACGTACCGGTTCGCCGGGTTGATGGTGCTCCCGAGATGAGCTCGTAAGGTTATTATACTAAACCCGGCCGGTAAAGTTTATGTTCGGTATAATAAAAGGACGAGTGGTACTAATCTCGGAAACCAAGAAGTCGGTGAATTAATTTGTCAGTAAATTGATAAACCGACGAGCACTAGATCTTTAATGTGGGGAGATAGAATAAAATATAATGGCGCGATGTAAAGTCATTTTCGAGCGGTAGTTCCATAATTGGTCCGATAGTGGCACGACCGATCATGCATCTGACTAATCGACAAGGTAAATTAATTAATCCAAAAGGTTTAATTAATATTTAATCAACAAAGTGAATTTAGAAATTAATTCTATTTTGAATTAATTAATTCTAAGGGTTCGATTAAATTAAATTAACAATGTGGATTAAATAAATTAATTTAAATGGGTCGATTGGAGTTGATTAGTCGGGAAGACTTAGCGGTCAACGAAAGTCAAATTTTAAGGCCTAACTCGAGAGCCCATTAGGTCTCCAATCGAGCTCCTATAAATAGAAGACTTGAAGCCTAAGAAAACCTAAGGAAATTTTGCAAGACTTGTCTTGCCCCCTTTCTTGAGCAAGAAGGTTCTAGAGAGAGAATTTTTCTTCAAGAATTCTTTCTCAAAAACGAACCAGATTTTTTGCTCTTCGAATTGGATTCATCTCAAAGATCGAAACTTGGGTCGATTATATACAAGTCTCGCCGGATTCTCACAGATTTCTTCTCCCGGACAGCAGCAACATTCGCTGGGTTTTTATCTCCGGGCAGTCGTGTTCTTCGTGGTTGGATAGCAGCATTCGCTGCTGGTTCAGGCGGCCGATTTTCAGTCACAAACTCCATGCATTTGATTCGAGAAGACTGGCGTAGATCTCTTTCTAAGGATGGGTGATCCGCTAGCTCTTTTTGTCTAGATCACGACGGGGCAAAGGGCTGGAAATTAGCAGCTTCAAGGGTTTTCTTATTCATGCGACAACAGTATTTTAAAGTGAGAAGGCTGAGCAGTTTTTTGATTTTCGATCAGATTTTGAGAACAAAATTGAATCCGATTTGAGTGATTTCCTTATGGGCTAAGCGAGTAGACTTCGATAGATTATTGCCTACGCAATATTCGAAGTTTCTACGGAGTAATCAATTGGATTTCTTGTGGAAATCGCAACAAAGAATTAGTTTTTCTTTAAGCAAGGGACTTCGCTACAAAAGGTATAATCTTTAAATTCCGCTTTTATTAAAGATTGAATCTTTTGTGTCTCGATTAATAAATTAAATAAGTATAAGCCTAGATCCGTTCATGGGTAAACTAATTTGAGCCTGAGCTTGGTCGAAAGCTTCCGATTCTGGAATGCATTGCACGAAAGTGAGGTTTTCGATTTAGCCCGGACTTGTTCAGTTTTCCTTCATTCTTAAGTCCTTTTATTTACATTTCGACCGTTGTTTACAGTGTTATGTAGGTTTGAAGGTTCACAAAGGAAACTTAAGCTACAAACCCAGAGAGCTTGAACGACTTTCACTCCTCGCTGTGTGATGCGCCCTGTGAAAAGTCTTATTTCCCATAAGGAGAATACAGTGAGACTGTCGCTCCTCCCTGGATGCGCCCTGCGAATAGTCATGTCTTCCGAAGGGGAGAGTATAATTTTATGCTTAAACTTTTTAATGTACCCTAATATCCTAACTTTTCTGTATGGCATAGGAAAACAGGTTCAACAAAAAGTTTAAGAGAATTCAGAGAATTGAGGAAATTTGTTTCACTAGTCCTAAGCCTAGGAAATTCAGTAAGTCTATTTCTGTTCATTGTAATATTTTCTAATGTTGCTTTGTGTGACAATGCAGATTTGAGGACCAATCATTTCTGACAGGGAGGGGATGATGTCAACATCAAGAGCTCTTCATCCACTCTCATCAAAACTGCGCATCATCTCCCTAATCTGGCAAGGGATTTTCGCAGCTTTGGTGTAGGGAGCCTCAAAGAGACCCAAAATGAGCCCAAATTGAAGATTTTATCATTTTAAAAGACACCTGTGCCAATATAAGGGTTAAGCCCCTCAAACGGGCCTTAAGGGGTGTCACATGACATCAATATGCATGTTCAAATTTCAGGACATGCCTAGTTACGAATTTCCCCATGGAAGTCCATGAAAACCCTAACTGTGGATGCAGATCTGTGCCAGTGAGATCCATCCATTGATATTGTTAGACCTATGATGAAAAGTGAAAAAAGAGGTGAAAGTATTGAAGAAGCCTTGAATTTGCTGATCGAAGAAGCCCAACAACAGGCCCAATCCCATTAACATTTTGAGATTATTTGATAATGGACTTGCAGATGAAATGTAGATGTGGACCAAAGCCCAAGAATAAAGACTTAAGTTGGATTAAGGAATTAAAAGGTTTAATTAAAAATCCAGCCATTCCCTAAGCCCAACTAAAGCTGGGAAAAACTCTTCCTTATAGGATTTTGTTAACTTTTCATAGTTCTAGAAGGTTTTGTAAGTTTGTCCTGTTACAACTAGGATAGATGGAGTTTTACCTTCTTGATTAGGATTTTATTTTGATTTGTACTCTATCTCTATTGGTCAAAATTATAAGCCAATGAGAGTTAGATTAGGAGTTATTTTTTTAATCCCTCTTTCATTAGGATTGAGTGATTACTTTTTAGAAAAGGAAGAGGACTTCTTGTATGCCTATAAAAGGCCCCAACCAGAAAATTTAACGTAGGTTTTTGATAATTTTGATTGATATTTTTGTTTGAAAATACACAATTGAGTTGTGACTCAAAACCCTTGATCTTGCGAGATCAAAAGTTCGTGTGTTGTCCTTGCAAGGAAACCCACAAACTCTTTTGTTGGTTTTAATAGTTTAGGTTGAACTATTAAGACTTGTCATGTATTAAATAAATTAATCACCAACCATAACCCATCCTCTTAATTATATTTTTGTACAAATAGGTCTAAATAAGAGTATGTTTTCTTGAGATGAGCGATTCAGCCGCTTCAATTCATGCTTGATAGATAGTAGGAGTGAATAGTCCTGAAGATCAGGAAACACTTCGGTCTTGTTCAACAAGCAGCTCAGCCGGATAGCTTCGCTATCATCATTGATTTGAATTCTCCAAGAAGAAAACCCGTCTGTAAGTAAGCAGAATGGCGAGATATGCAAAGTAGGGATGAAAAGAGAAATCTAAATGAACAGAGAAACAGAGGATGAGAGTTGTGATTTTAACTCCCTTATGATGTAGAAGCTTTGATTACGGCTTGTGGATGGCAAGATAGACTTCAACTTCCACTAGTGAGGATCAAGAATGTGACAAAGAGCACCCAGCTTCAACTCTACTTGAACAACACCTGTACACTTTACTCCGTAGCCACTCTACATTATAGATCATTGGAGTACCCGATTTGTGACATCCTGGGAGAAACCGGTAAAAATTTTCTCTTTAGTGTATGTAATTAAAATAAATTTGCATATCACATAGGCATTAATAATGATCAGGACCCTAGGAAATAAGTGGGTTAAATGAATTATGGCAGAATTGTAGGGAAAGAAGTTAAATTGGGAGAATTAAGAATTTTAGGGTGAAATGGGAAGAGCTTAAAAAGCTTGGGGACTTAAACATAAATTAGAAAATTTAAACAATAAAACTCCTTCTTTCCTTTTCTTTTTCTTCTGTTTCTCTTCTCCTTTCTTTATTCTTCCTCCCGACGCAACACCCACCATTCTTATCACCTTGACCAATTCGTTTCCGGCCAACCGGCCACCATTTTGGCAAACCAAATATACCAAAATGATCCCCACGATGTAGGGAACAAAACCTTACCTTCCGTTCTTCATTTCGTTCCGTTTTTTCGTTTGACAAATTTCTCTCCCCGCCGGTTTTCTCTTCGGTTCCGGCCACTCCGGCCAGAATTTGGTTACTATCTCAGTTCAAAAATATTTCTCCTACCTTGTAGAACAAAACCCATCACATTTTGGAAGTTGCATGTTGGTGGATTGAAAACCCTAGCCCGCCGATTCTTCGCCACATACCACCGCAATCCGATCTTGTTTTGGGTCAACGTTACCATCAGAATGTTCCCTAAGTGAGGGCTACAAGAGCCCTCAAATAATTTTGTGTTTGGACCTAGTCGCCGGACCGCCGCCGCCGGACCGCCGCCGGACCACCGCCGGACCGCCGCTGCCGCCGCCTCTTTTCTAACCCTTCAAAGTTCAGAACACTCCCCATTGGGTTTCCATTTCATTTCGGCAACTTTGGTGGTAAATCCTTAACAAGTCAATTAAATCTTGTTTTTATAAACTAAAGAGTATTAATTCCTTAGATTATTTATGAGTAAATTTAGATTCAATTGAAAATTTGGAGTTAGCTTGAAACTAAAGGGGTTAGTTGATGAGTAGTTGTAAGTTGGAATATTTAGAATCAAGGAACTAAGCTTTAACACTTTATCCATGGCTTAATTAGGAACTTGCCATTTTAAGATAGCTACTAAATGAACCCCTTTAGTAGGTTTATGATCATTTAGGGTAGTAGTTCATGATGTCATACCAACGTGTTGTCTTTTGATTGAGGATGGGTTAAAGGAATGCTAAGTCTATTTGGGTGGCCACGCACGTAGACTTTCATGGCCCTTAATTCTTACTTAGTCTTAAGGAACAATACAAGTTGGTGTAATGTTATGAAAATAGCTTACATATAAGCATTTCGTACTTTGGAACTTCTAATTTATAAGTTAGAAGTCTTATGAGTTCTTTAATATGTATAGATACTCCCGACGAAACCCAGGACGACGCTGACCTCTTCCCTGAGTTAGGAGGTTTCTATTACTGATTTGATATCAGGTGAGTGTCTCCCCCTTTGTTGTGCTTGTTGTTCTGACTAGGAATACCCTGGTATGTTCTATGGACATACAGGCGTAACCTAGGAATAACCTGGATTACATTCAAAGTTTTTCTTACGCTTTTGTTTTGGTTTATATCCTGTATAGAAGATTATGGCCTTGCCGGCACATAGGTTTCAGTTATGTATATTACGTTGTGTTGTTGGTTGATTCTGTGGTTGTTTTTGAATGATTATGTGCTGTTTGGGTATTTGGTTTTGTTGTGGTTACAGTCGTTATGCTGCTGAAATTTCTGTAGAGTCTATAACATGACCGTAATATTATTTGTACTACTTGCTGTCTGGTTTATTTAAGAGTCATGGTTGTGTTTGCATCTTTTGGGGGCCCCGCCCTTTCCTTGCCGGCCTACTAGGTAGGGGCAGGATCGAGGCCTAGTACATAGGACAGGTATGGCCTGGGGTACCTTTGGTGGCTCGGCGGATATTGGTGGCTCGGTTGATAACGGGTGGGATGCCCATTTCCGTTGGTTGGTACAGATCCAGGTTTGTTGGTTATTTTGTTTGCGCATTATGTGGCTATTTGTTATAACATTGGCATGCTATTTGGGTACGTTATGAATACATGACTGTTGTTGTAGGTTGTTCTTCTGTTTATGATTTTTCAATTATACTGTTGGGTCCAGGAGGTGACCCTCACTAGGTATCCGATTTCACATACTTATGTCCATTTTTCTCTTTGAATGAGATCCCGGTAAGAGCTTCCTACGTGAGACTTGAGAGCGGTTTCGGGGAAGTAATGGGTTGAAATTGTATAACAACTTTAGTAGTTGTAGTAATTGGATTAGTTAGTGGACTTGTATGATTCAGTTGTGGAGACAGGATTCGAGCTTTATGTAGTACTTTTAGATGTGGGATTGTGACATTATCCTTATTCGAATTTACGCAGTTTATTTCTTTTGAGCTATCCGATAAATTAATTATCAAGACAGGTTTTGGATTTTAATTAGCTCGTTAGAGCCTTGTTATCAGTTAGAAAAGTCAGGTGCTTTTTGGGTCCTGACAATTGGTATCAGAGCTTTAGGTTAATAACCTTAGGGCACTAATTAAGCTTTAAGAAGTGGAAATTAATTGGGTAGTAAATGGGTGCCTTGTAGGTTAGATTCTCCTACTGTGGGTAGATGTTATACGAACGTGGTTGTGTAACTTCTGCTTGTAATTTTGTATTAAATGTTATTTGACTTCTATTTCTTACTGTATATCTCGTTAAATCTTCTAATCACTTAGGGAATAGTATTATTTAGTGTATTATGTGCTTGCAAGGTAGATGGCAGGACAGGGTGAGTCCAGTTCACAACAGGGAAGTGAGTTGTCTGATGATATGGCCTTGGAGATATTCTTCAAATTTCGGCCTACGGAGTTTCATGGGGAAATTGATTATGAGAAGGCAGAGTCGTGGTGGCGTTCCATGGTGTCGATCTTCAAGGTGCTTAGGTACAAGGAGGATTGCAGGGTTCGTATTGCTGCCTTTATGTTGAGAGGGCCAGCGCAGGATTGGTGGAGTTTGGTGGAGGAACGCTGGGAACGGGAGGAAACTCCTTGGACATGGGCCAATTTTAAAAGGGAGTTTGATGCTAAGTATATTCCTCCTCATGTGTATCAACGGAAGGAGACAGAGTTTCTTAATTTGCAGCAGGGTAATGGGTCAGTGATAGAATATGGAGCTGAATTTGCAAAGTTGGTCAGATTCGCGAGCCAGGAGATTTATTCAGGGTCTGCACCCACTTATCCATGCACAGATGGCAACTGTGCCTCCTACCACCTTTGAGGCGGCACTTAAAATTACTGAGGATGTTGAACGGGCGCAAGGGAATGTGAGAAGATTTCACTCAAGGCCTCCAGCACTAGGGGTTAGATAGGGACCTATTGGAAAGAGGAATCCAGGGCCACTATCACCAACCAAGCCAGGTGCTAAAGGAGGAGGATCCAGCAAGTGTGGTTTTTGTGGAATTGTGGGACATGCTGAGGCAGATTGCCGGAGGAAGAACCAGCAGTGTTACAGATGTGGACAGGGTTGACATTATGCACATAGTTGTCCTGGTACCGCACCTAGAGCGGGATTTGGATCGGGACCTTCCTTACCTTCCAACCAGGCTACGCCCAGTAAGACAGGTGGACCTAGCAAGCCCGCTTTTCCCTCTCGCGTCTTTCATATGGGAGAAGCTGATGTGCCACTACCTTCAGGAGTGGTGGAAGGTACACTTGTAATTAATAAGCATGTAGCTAGAGTTTTAATTGATTCAGGTGCTTCGCATTCATTTGCATCGCATTCATTCATGAACAGTCTGGGTGTTGAACATTGTAGAACACCTTATTGTCTAGCAGTTACTACCCCTACTTCTTATGTTATTCAAACAGGCGTAGTTTATAGAGATTGTGAAGTAGAGGTAGAGGGTAGAATTATGTGTGTAGATTTGGTGGAATTTCCCTTAGCGGACTTTGATGTAATATTGGGAATGGATTGTTTAGCCAAATGGTATGCAAGTCTAAATTGCAGGACTAAGCAACTGATATTTGAGATACATGGAGAGCCTCGAATTGAATTGAAGATGAAGCCTGGAGTATCTCACAAGGCGCTGATCAGTTGTGCGCGCGCGAGGAAGATGTTACTTCAAGGAGCCACTGGGTATTTGGCTTATTTAATCAACCCACCCAAGGAGAGGATTCAGCTTCATGAAGTTCCTATAGTTTGTGATTTCCCAGCAGTGTTTCCCGAAGAGTTGAAAGAAACAGCCCCACCTAGGGAGATTGAGTTCGTGATTGACTTGGTATCGGGAGGTACCCCAGTGTCTAGAGCCCCTTACCGGATGGCTCCAACAGAATTGAAGGAATTGAAAGTACAGTTAGAAGATTTGTTGGCGAGACAATTTATAAGGCCCAGCATATCACCTTGGGGTGCGCCAGTGTTGTTTATCAAGAAGAAGGATGGTTCCTTGAGGTTGTGCATTGATTATAGGGGATTGAATAAGTTAACAATCAAAAACAAGTATCCACTACCTTTGATCGATGATTTATTTGATCAGTTGCAAGGGGCAACAGTGTTCTCAAAGCTAGATTTAAGGCAGGGATACTATCAGCTTCGCATAAGGGACTCAGATGTGCCGAAGACTGCCTTCAGAACTCGCTATGGTCACTTTGAGTTCTTGGTGATGCCATTTGGGTTGACTAATGCAACGGTGGCTTTCATGGATTTAATGCATCGTGTGTTTCGCCCATATTTGGACCGTTTTGTAGCTCTAAAACTGTGGATGAACATGCAGGCCACTTGCATGCAGTTTTGAGTACACTCCAAAATAATCAGTTGTACGCCAAGTTCAGTAAATGCGAGTTTTGGCTTAATCAGGTGTCATTTTTAGGGCATGTGATATCGCAGGAAGGGATTGCAGTAGATCCAGCTAAGGTAGAAGCCATTATTAACTGGAGGCAGCCACAGAATGTCACTGAAGTGAGAAGTTTCTTTGGTTTGGCAGGGTATTACCGCAGATTCGTTAGAGACTTTTCGAAGATAGCCAATCCTTTGACACGATTGACACAGAAGAATGTCAAGTTTGAATGGGATTACAAGGCTGAACAAAGCTTTCAGGAGTTGAAGAGAAAACTGACCACCACCCCTATCCTTACACTTCCAGAAGGTAACAAGGGTTTTGTGGTTTATACTGATGCTTCTAAAGAAGGATTGGGGTGTGTTTTGATGCAGAATGGGCAGGTGATTGCTTATGCCGCATGGAAACTCAAGAGTTATGAGCAGAACTATCCCACTCATGATTTGGAATTGGCAGCCGTTGTCTTTGCCTTGAAGAAATGGAGACATTATCTATACGGAGTTACCTTTGAGGTTTTGACTGACCACAAGAACTTGAAGTATCTTTTTACCCAACAAGACCTGAACATGAGACAGAGAAGATGGATGGAGTTGCTGGAAGACTATGATTGCACCATTGAGTATCACCCAGGGAAAGCCAATGTGGTGGTTGACTCTTTGAGTAGGCATGCTGTTCTAGCTAGTTTGGCTGCTAGGAGGGTGGATTTGCTAGAAGAGGTTGGTCCGTGGGAACCCAGATTGGTGGGAAACAGGATTGTGCTATGTGGAATTCGAATAGTACCAGCATTGCTTGATTGGATCAGACAAGCTCAGAGTCAAGATGTCGAATGTTGCCAGTTGAGGAAGAAGATCCGACGGGGGACAGCACCCAATCAAACTAGGGAAGGAGATGGGATCATTAGATATCAGCACAGGATAGTGGTGCCAAACGAGGAAGATCTTAGGAAGTACATATTGGATGAAGCACACAAGTCCAGATTTGCAGCTCATCCAGGCAACAATAAAATGTACAAAGGATTAAAAAAGAGTTATTACTGGGAGAACATGAAGAGAGACATTGCAGTGTATGTTGCCAAGTGTTTGACTTGCCAGATGGTCAAGGTAGAGCATAAGAGTCCAGCGGGATTGTTGCAACCATTAGAAGTACCAGAATGGAAGTGGGAGCAGATCACTATGGACTTTGTGGTTGGGCTACCCAGAACCAGGCAGGGTCACGATGCTATATGGGTAATTGTGGATAGATTGACCAAGTCAGCACATTTTTTACCGGTGGGGACTCGCTACAGAACAGAAAAGCTTTGTGAGATTTACATGAGAGAGATCATCAAGTTACATGGGGTACCGGTATCCATTGTGTCTGATAGGGTCCCAAGTTTGTCTCCAGAATGTGGAAGAAACTTCAAGAACTCTTGGGAACACAGTTGAGGATGAGTACTGCGGCACACCCTCAGACGGATGGACAGTCAGAGCGTACCATCCAAACTTTGGAGGACATGTTGAGATCGTGTATACTAGATTATGGGGGAAGCTGGAACGATCATTTGCCATTCATTGAGTTTGCCTATAATAACAGCTACCATTCTACTATCAAGATGGCACCATATGAGGCTCTATATGGACGTAGTTGTAGGTCTCCTCTGTGCTGGGATGAAGTTGGCGAAAGAAAGGCTCTAAGTCAGGAACAAATTCCTTGGATGGAACAAGCCTTTGAAAATGTAAAGCTGATTAGACAGAGAATGAAGGCTTCACAAGATCGCCAGAAGAGTTATGCTGATAGAAGAATGACACCTTTAGAGTTTGAGGTTGGAGACATGGTCTTCTTGAAGGTAACTCCACAGAAGGGGTTGATTAAGCATGGCAAGAAAGGCAAACTAAGCCCCAGATTTATAGGGCCATTCCGGATCCTTACTAGAGTTGGAGAGGTAGCCTACCATCTGGAGCTTCCTAGTCATCTGTGTAGAATGCATGATGTGTTCCATGTTTCACGGCTGAAAAAGTATCATCCAGACCCATCCCATGTGTTGAATTATGAAGATATTGAGTTGGAAGAGGATTTGACTTATGAGGAACAGCCTATTAGCATCTTAGACTGGAGAGTGAAGGTGCTGAGGAATAGAGAGATTCCTATGGTGTTGGTATTATGGAGAAATCAACAAGTGGAGGAGGCTACTTGGAAGTTGGAGCACGAGATGCAGTCAAAGTACCCTCACCTCTTTAGGTAATTTCGGGACGAAATTTCCTAAGGGGGGAGGATTGTGACATCCTGGGAGAAACCGGTAAAAATTTTCTCTTTAGTGTATGTAGTTAAAATAAATTTGCATATCACATAGGTATTAATAATGATCAGGACCCTAGGAAATAAGTGGGTTAAATGAATTATGGCAGAATTGTAGGGAAGGAAGTTAAATTGGGAGAATTAAGAATTTTAGGGTGAAATGGGAAGAGCTTAAAAAGCTTGGGGACTTAAACATAAATTAGAAAATTTAAAAAATAAAACTCCTTCTTTCCTTTTCTTTTTCTTCTCTTTCTCTTCTCCTTTCTTTCTTCTTCCTCCCGACGCAACACCCACCATTCTATCTCAGTTCAAAAATATTTCTCCTACCTTGTAGAACAAAACCCATCACATTTTGGAAGTTGCATGTTGGTGGATTGAAAACCCTAGCCCGCCGATTCTTCGCCACATACCGCCGCAATCCGGTCTTGTTTTGGGTCAACATTACCATCAGAATGTTCCCCTAAGTGAGGGCTACAAGAGCCCTCAAATAATTTTGTGTTTGGACCTAGTCGCCGGACCGCCGCCGCCGGACCGCCGCCGGACCACCGCCGGACCGCCGCTGCCGCCGCCTCTTTTCTAACCCTTCAAAGTTCAGAACACTCCCCAATGGGTTTCCATTTCATTTCGGCAACTTTGGTGGTAAATCCTTAACAAGTCAATTAAATCTTGTTTTTATAAACTAAAGAGTATTAATTCCTTAGATTATTTATGAGTAAATTTAGATTCAATTGAAAATTTAGAGTTAGCTTGAAACTAAAGGGGTTAGTTGATGAGTAGTTGTAAGTTGGAATATTTAGAATCAAGGAACTAAGCTTTAACACTTTATCCATGGCTTAATTAGGAACTTGCCATTTTAAGATAGCTACTAAATGAACCCCTTTAGTAGGTTTATGATCATTTAGGGTAGTAGTTCATGATGTCATACCAACGTGTTGTCTTTTGATTGAGGATGGGTTAAAGGAATGCTAAGTCTATTTGGGTGGCCACGCATGTAGACTTTCATGGCCCTTAATCCTTACTTAGTCTTAAGGAACAATACAAGTTAGTGTAATGTTATGAAAATAGCTTACATATAAGTATTTCGTACTTTGGAACTTCTAATTTATAAGTTAGAAGTCTTATGAGTTCTTTAATATGTATAGATACTCCCGACGAAACCCAGGACGACGCTGACCTCTTCCCTGAGTTAGGAGGTTTCTATTACTGATTTGATATAAGGTGAGTGTCTCCCCCTTTGTTGTGCTTGTTGTTCTGACTAGGAATACACTGGTATGTTCTATGGACATACAGGCGTAACCTAGGAAGAATCTGGATTACATTCAAAGTTTTTCTTACGCTTGTGTTTTGGTTTATATCCTGTATAGAAGATTATGACCTTGCCGGCACATAGGTTTTAGTTATGTATATTACGTTGTGTTGTTGGTTGATTCTGTGGTTGTTTTTGAATGATTATGTGCTGTTTGGGTATTTGGTTTTGTTGTGGTTACAGTCGTTATGCTGCTGAAATTTCTGTAGAGTCTATAACATGACCGTAATATTATTTGTACTACATGCTGTCTGGTTTATTTAAGAGTCATGGTTGTGTTTGCATCTTTTGGGGGCCCCGCCCTTTCCTTGCCGGCCTACTAGGTAGGGGCAGGATCGAGGCCTAGTACATAGGACAGGTATGGCCCGGGGTACCTTTGGTGGCTCGGCGGATACTGGTGGCTCGGTTGATAACGGGTGGGATGCCCGTTTCCGTTGGTTGGTACAGATCCAGGTTTGTTGGTTATTTTGTTTGCGCATTATGTGGCTATTTGTTATAACATTGGCATGCTATTTGGGTACGTTATGAATACATGACTGTTGTTGTAGGTTGTTCTTCTGTTTGTGATTTTTCAATTATACTGTTGGGTCCAGGAGGTGACCCTCACTAGGTATGCGATTTCGCATACTTATGTCTATTTTTCTCTTTGAATGTGATCCAGGTAAGAGCTTCCTACGTAAGACTTGAGAGCGGTTTCGGGGAAGTAATGGGTTGAAATTGTATAACCACTTTAGTAGTTGTAGTAATTGGATTAGTTAGTGGACTTGTAAGATTCAGTTGTGGAGACAGGATTCGAGCTTTATGTAGTACTTTTAGATGTGGGATTGTGACATTATCCTTATTCGAATTTACGCAGTTTATTTCGTTTGAGCTATCCGATAAATTAATTATCAAGACAGGTTTTGATTTTAATTAGCTCGTTAGAGCCTTGTTATCAGTTAGAAAAGTCAGGTGCTTTTTGGGTCCTGACACGATTATCATTGTATACGGCCTAGCACCAATCCAAACAGCCGTCTTGACAAAGGGATTGGACCTCCTCACCAAGCATATATTACACCAGGGCTTGAATAAACTAAGTGTATAAGTGCTAAGGTATCATCAACAAAGATCTCCTTATAAGTACTTTAATTCTGGTTCATTCGTAGCTTCACAAAACGAGAGGTTACTGAGGTATTGTCACTTAAGACTTTCCTACACTAATTGTTATCATGTTACACTAATGAGCTTCACAAAATAAGTGTAGGTACTGTCAGTTAAGACTTCCCTTTGAATTTACCTATTTTGCTAGTCTCTTGGGCTTAACAAAGTACACGGTTGCCAAGGTATTGTCAAGCAAGACTTCCCTATAAGCAAAGTGACTTAGATTAAGCTCTAGAGTTGCAGAGTAGATATTTGCCAAGGTATTATCAATTAAGATTTCCCTATAAGTATGTTTACTCTTGTCAAACCCCGGATAGCACAAGATCAGTGGTTACCACAGTATTATCAGTAAAGATTTCCGAACAAGTATTCTACCCTAGTGCTATCGCAGTCCCTTAAATTGTGTAATACTGCCATGACTTGGACTTCTGTGATATCCTCACATCACTCTCTAATGACATTGTGTTTGAACGACTGAACCTATACTATGACACTCACCATAACAAAATCAATGAAAGTTCAAATACAATCAGTGCTCAGCAAGTTTAAATAGCAATCTAATCCACACATCAACTAACACAGAGACTTATGCGTGTGGTTCGATACTATCTTACCCACTTCAATGCAATTCTTGTAAATGAGGCTTTCACCTTGCATCTACCTCATTAGATGAAGAAAACCCAGCCATGGTTCAGAACCTCATAGGTTTCAAACCACTCTCAAATGCTCAAGAACATGAATAAAGAGAATATGAGTTTTGGATTAAGAACCCAAGTAAGAAAAATTACAAGGCAGAAATAACTCTGAACTCCTACTATACTACTCCTTACTCCCTACTGTCTCTGTTAATGAGTTTGGAGCTAATTACTACTATTTATAGAAGGACATCTAGTGAAGGAAATGTTGGATGGCTAATTTGGAAATTTCAGGATTGCTTGGAGGCTAAGGATCGCAAGCTGGCTTTTTTGGCATCTTCCAGGGGCAAACGCTGACAACCAGCCGTAAAAACATCCATGCGCAGTTCAAAAATGGTTGAAACAGCCTGCAACACTATTCAAGGCGTACTTCTTCCACGTGATTGCTGTGCCAGTGTACTTTTTTTCTCCCCGCGCAGGGAACATTAGCTGTAATGTGTCCTTGTTGTCTTTAATGGTCATGCCTTTAGCTTTCACTGGCGTACTACTTGCTCTTATGAAATATTCCCTATGTCTGTGCAGGAGTTGGTCAGACACTCAGTTGATGGTGGTTTCAGCTGATCGTCACTTGCAAGTGTTCTATCCCGGTCATCCTACACTGAAGGGTTAGACTTGCCTTCACAAGACGCTGCAGTTTCTTGTTGTCATCTTCTCACGTTCCTTCGATGTTGGTGTTTGGTGATCGTCATATTGAGACTTTCATGGGATGTTGTCATCCGAGGATTGTGATCTTCTCTTTTAAGCTTCTGTTGCTTCACTTTAATACTTCCCCCACTTCATCGGGGTTACGCCCAATGAATGATGTCGTGAACTGGACATCTTCAATTCACGGTCGGCTAAAGATGGATTTCACAAGACTTAGTGAAATTCATGCTCAAGTGAAGATGTCGTCTGCTAGCTATATCATTTCTTCTAACTTGAGAATCCTTGGTTCTGCTCTGAATGCGAAGTACAAAGTGCGGTTTCTTCAGTCCTCATTCCATGCATAATTGACCTGCAATCAACACAAGTAGAGCCGTAACTAGTATGTTTAATTTACGAACTTATTAAGATTCTGTCCGCAGGCAGCTCGAAACTAGGCTAAAAACTAGCAAAAATATATATAAAATGCATCGCATCACTAACCTAATCCGGCGGCCCACAATTAATGTATATAAAAGTATTTGTTTTTAACTGAACTAATTCCAAATCTTTTTTGGAAACTAATTCAAATAATACTAACTATCAAATCCATTATAATTTTAGGTCTACCCACAAAGCCCTATTAAGTACTTTGTCCTCTTCTTCTTTCATAGTTGATATCTTCACGCGAGTGCAAGTTAATATTTGTTCATTCTGCCAAACTCTCGACTTCTTTCCAAAAAATGGCCAAAACGCGTCTCCAGCTCCATCGACCTCCATCTTTCTCTATATTCAAAAAATACGGACCATTCAGCCATAAAATTCATCAACTTGACCTCTAATTTAAGCACAATAAAATGTTAACTTCTGGAATTATCAGTAGGTGACATTATTCAACACCATATGGAGGAAGCATGGGTCAGGCAAGGCCATAATTTTACCCCCCTTCGCTAGCTTAATTGAGGACATAGTCTCGAGGCGAGTGTCCAAGAAGCAGCGTATGATCAATTTGAATGGCTTGGACGTCCATTGGGAGATGATTCCGGTGAAATACTCAGGGAAGGCAAAGTGGGTGGACTTCAGTTGCAAAACCAGGAATCCTTTTTGGCACTCCCAGAAAACCTATCCAGGGGATTTATGCAAATGCGTGTGGATCCAAAGGATTATTTTGCTCTTTTCCTACTTGGAATTTAAAATGCTTTTTTTTAAAAAAAAAACCCCACTATTCATTTAGAACACCGAATGCTTCTATTTGGGGGGTAGATAATTTTGAAAATTTTTGAAATTCGGCAAGAAAATCTTACATGCCCTCTAGGTAAGTCTCTTAAACTCTTTGGTCACTAAGCGATTTGCAAGACTAAGGGTGAAAATCGCTATACTCCAGAATGAATTTTACTGAATAATTAAAAATGTTCAAGTGCCTTTTTGTGGCATGAATGAGTCCAATGTGTATTTCAACTTGCTTTAGATGCGATAAGGTTGTTTATGAAGTAAAATTTTTGAATTATTCTCTGTTTTATTCATACAGAGCTAAATTGTTGTGAGTGAGCATGATTGAGCCTATAGTAAGTGTTCTTTGGCTACTTACTAGTTATTATGAATGTGTGAATTACTTGTGATAAGTTGGGTATCCAGAATTTGTAGAGGGTATGCATGCTACTGCTTAATTTTAATATAAAGTGTTGAAATGATGAAGGCATTAGAAACCTATGTGTTTACGCTCTCTTCTATCCTACCCTATAAAAGCATAACCATTAGGATTAACCCCTAGAGCCCCAACTACTTCTTTGATCTAACCTGGATATGTTAAACACAATAGCCTTCTTTTCTAATCAAATCATTTTTTAACCCATATGTATATATGTGTTTTGTATATTTTTACAATAGTGTAGGAAAAATGGAGAAGTGAGGGACCTAAAAGCCCTAAACCTTCTCAATAAAAAGAAAAGAAAAAGTGAAAAAGGAAATAAAACAGAACAAAAGTCTGAAATGAAAAAGTGAAGGTTAGCTAAGCCTTGTACCTTCATTTATAAAGAATCTGAGTCCGTTGAAGCTTTAAACTAGAAATGGAATGCACTCAATTAAGTTCCCTACATATGTGAGACCTCCATATTCTAGCCTTGATCATTCTATCATAAACACCCTAATCCAATAACCTTTATATGCCTTACTGATTGATACATTATGTTCAGAATTAGTGTGGGTGTATGATCCCTCTCCAAGCCTATGGTTGATGCTTCTCAGCACAAGTTTTGAGAGTTCAGTATATAATTAACATGGCTCTAAAAAATACCTTTTTATGAACCAAAATCATGCATATTTAGCTTACTTTTAGTTGGTTTTCAATGAATATGATATCTTTTATGAGCTTTCAATACACTTATAGTTGGATTTGCATGATCATGTAGTAAAAAGCTATGTTGGAGATTTTGGAAGAAACTTGAAGACTTTTGCTGGAAAAAAGAAGAAAACACTAAGAAATGGAGTCAAAATAGAAGAATTTCGAAAAGAGCGAAATTGAGTTGAAGAGACCATGACCGGCGACCTACTGGCGTTGGCGCCTGTATGCCGCCAACCTCCGCGTCCGCTCGGTGCCAAGCCTTGTTGCCACCTGAAAATTGATACTGAATATTCCAAATTACCCTTAGCGTGTTTAAAAATGTATTTTTCAATTTTTAGCCCTCAGATCTCTTTCTTAATGGCCAAGGCCCTTTGTAAAACATATACTTTCACACTTTTAGTAGGTTTTTAGTAGTAGCTTAGTGGAGAAGTTTCATACACTTCTACACCTTTCTCTTCACACACTAGATGAATTCTCCTAGAACCATGGTGTTCTAAGGAGCTTTTTAGGGAATTCTACCCCTCTATGTGATAGAGAGTAGTGGATTTCCAAATATGTAGAACAAATTCATGGATTCAATGAAGAGGAATTGCTTATGAGAGTTTTTTGAAGATTTTGGTGGTTGTTATTATTTTTGGATGATAAAAAATGCTCCTTTTCTTATAGATTGAGTTCTATCATGAGTGATTACTCATTTCCTTGTTAATTTTGTTCTCTTCAATGGTTTTCTATGCATATTGATAAATGGGTTTCATGCAAATGAGTTATTTCTTGTTTTAATGTAGTGATTTTGCTTTGTTATTGGAATATGTGTTGAATCTACCCATTACTTGTTGAATTGTTGATTATCTAACTTGTGTGAGCATTTGGAGTGGGTTAATTATGCTTTCTTGTGTTGCATGCTTGATTGTTTCTTTATCCATTTGCTATGTAAGTTGGTAATTTTCATTATCTTGATGAAGTGTGTAGAGGATCGATAGTAGAGTAGGATTAATGACCCTATTTCTATTATTGACTACTAATGATCTTGGCATGTTTCCTCTTCCTCTTTTTATGTGTTAAGCATGATTGTGATTCACTTAAGGTGTGGACTTCGTGGACTAGAGGTATTATGGTCCTCATATGTAATAAGTGTAATGCATTATTGCCGTTTGGAAAGACTTAGCTACCCACATTTGCATGATATTTGCTTGTTAATAGCCCTTTGGATTTTGAGGTGGTTTGGTTTCCGCTTTTATCCATTATTATCTTTTATTTATTTTAGTTTTTTTACTTTCATGACACACTTGAAATCACTACTTTATCCTTTGTTTTGTTAGACTCTTAGGTGTAAAAACTACTAAAATCGTAGTAAGTGAGGATTTAAACCCAACCATAACACAAATCAAGACAACTCTCTCATGGGAACGAAGTCTTAAGTACTATAGTTTTGGTATTTAACTTTTGTTTATTATAAATTTATTTTGAAGTGTTCGCCCTTAACTTTTACAAAATTGGCGTCGTTGAAAGGGATGATTTATTTTGATTGAGTTTTGTGTGTTGGTAGTTTAGGTGTTTACTTGTTTTCGCGTTTTTAGTAGTTTTTACGAGTTTTTTTTTTTTTGTATTTACAAGTAATGTTATAAGTGCAGTAGTTTTGTTTATTTTTCTTATTTTGCGTGTTTTAACTTAATCTTACATAGTTTTTTTTTTTTTTTTTTTTTGCAAGGTTGTTGACTTGATAAAGAAGATTGACATGATACAAAAATATACCTTTTTATGACCTAAAATCATGCATTTTATCTAAAATCATGCATGTTTATCTTACCTTTATGAGCTTTCAATGCACTTATAGTTGGATTTGTATGATTTTGTAGTAAGGAGGCATATTAGATATTTTGGATAAAGCGTAAAGACTTTTGCTGTAAAAAGGAAGAAATCACGCAAGATTGAAGCTTAAAGAGAAGAATTTGGAAAGAGCGCGAAAAGATAAACATTTCAAGAATGGCGTCCATCAGGCGTTAGTTGCTAACCTCTGTGTCCACATGGCGCCAATGCCTGATCGCAGCCAACCTCGCCATTCACTCGGCGCCACCGCCTGGTCGTCCCCCGGAAATCAGTGCTGAGAATTCTGAATTTGCCCTTGGCGTGATTCGACTTATGTAATACCAATTTTAGCCCTTTGGAGCCTTTCTTAATGAACAAGGTGAAGGAAAACTGAACAAGCCCGGGCTAAATCGAAAACCTCACTTTCGTGCTATGCATTCCAGAATCGGAAGCTTTCGACCAAGCTCAGGCTCAAATTAGTTTACCCATTAACGGATCTAGGCTTATACTTATTTAATTTATTAATCGGGACACAAAAAATCGAATCTTTAATAAAAGCGGAAGTTAAAGATTCTACCTTTTGAAGCGAAGTCCCTCGATTAAAGAATACCAAATAAAATCTGCTGCGATTTCCACAAGAAATCCGATCGATTCTACAATACAAACTCCGAGATAGTGTGGGCTATCTTCTACGGAGTTACCCACGAGCAATCGATGAAATCCCAGAAACTTGCTTCGGAAGAATAGCTCAAAAATTGAATCTTTTAAATGAAAAACTGCTGCCCAGATTTTATGTCTTCATCCACAAGCTGCTGCCCAGAATATTTCTTGTACTGCAAGCATAAACCGATCAAGCGCATGTTGTTCACCGAAAATAATCCAATCAATCCCGATCTGTACGACAAGACCCACGGATCACTCCCTCAGGAAGATCGAACGTGGAAGCTTATCGGTTCTGGGCATCAATCGAAGATTATCGCTGGGTTTATGAACTGAGAAAACCCTCGCGCGATCCGGCCAGCTAGCTACTGCGCGATCCGGCGATCAATGACAGCCGATCTGCACGAACTGGTGGTAACAAACCGATGGGCAGCTTAAAGGATGATCTGGGCAAAACTAAAGATTGAATCTTCCGAAGGAGAAAGCTGTCTTGGTCGACTTCGAGAGAAAACTTGACGAAGAAGACATGTTCTCTCTCTAGACCAAACTTTCTCTTTCTAGCCTAACTTGGCTGCCAAGTTTCTTAGGGTTTTTGGCTGCTCATTATGTTGTATTTATAGTAGCTCGATTGGAGACCTAATGGGCTCTCGAGTTAGGCCTTAAAATTTGACTTTCGTTGACCGCTAAGTCTTCCCGACTAATCAACTCCAATCGACCCTTTTAAATTAATTTATTTAATCCACTTTGTTAATTTAATTTAATCGAACCCTTAGAATTAATTAATTCAAAATAGAATTAATTTCTAAATTCACTTTGTCGATTAAATATTAATTAAACCCTTCGGATTAATTAATTTACCTTGTCGATTAGTCAAACGCATAATCGGTCGTACCACTAACGGACCAATTATGGAACTACCGCTCGAAAACGACTTTACATCGCGCCATTATTATTTCTTCTATCTCCCCACATTAAAGATCTAGTGCTCGTCGATTTATCAATTTACTGACAAATTAATTCACCGACTTCTTGGTTTCCGAGATTAGTACCACTCGACCTTTTATTATACTGAACATAAAGTTCACTGGCCAGGTTTAGTATAATAACCTTACGAGCTCATCTCGGGAGCACCATCAACCCGGCGAACCGGTACGTGGATTCCTCCGACTAGCAATGGCACGCAAGAAGCTAAACACCGCATACCCAACTTACCGAGGTATTGGCCTCAATTGACCTCACTCTTTGGCAAATCAAAGCATACGACACCCAACCCTCACGCCCGTCCCAATCTCGGGATTGAGAGACGGAATACTAGGACCAAATTGACTACGCCAATCAGTACAAGTCAATTCTATCCAAACTGGTCGTGCTCAATATGCCCCGGGCATATCTGTGTGATTTAAACTAGTCTAGATAAACCAATTTCCAAACCACACAATAACCTATACCGATAGTATGTTCAGACTATCTCGGTTACGAGCATACTTTTATATATCAATACTTTAACCAATAACGGTATCTACTGTGTTTGTCGACACCCCGTTATCTAGTTCTATGATATAAAGGAACAGATTTATACTGAAACAAAATGATATGTCATCTGTGGATATTAGTTTTTGATACAAGCCATAGCTTTTCTGTATTCAAAACTAACACAAGGGCCCTTGTAAAGATACATACTATTACACCTTAGTAGGTTTTTGTTAGATTTAAAGAGAGTAACTTAGGGAGGAAGAAACACACACTTCTTCACCTTTTCACACACACTATGAATTTTCTTAGAACAACCATGTTCTAAGTAGATTCTAAGGAAATTTACCCTTCTAAGTGATAGGGGTTGTGGATTTCCAGGTGATGTAGAATAAAGATCATGGACTCAATTGAGAAGTCTTTATTTTCAATGAGTGAAGATGACGGGTTATCATTGTCGGAATCCAATTCAACAGGAAAGCGGTGCTAACCAGCTGCTTGCTAACGAACAAGAACCACAATGTTAACGGTCTCGTCCATTCCTACCTATTATCTCTACAAGCAAGAATTAAGTGGCAGAATCACTCAATTCAAGAAAACGCACAATTATTTAACCTCTTTATGCAAAAATAATTAAGAGGATGGGTCATGGTTTATGATGGGATTTAGTCAATACATGACCATGGTTTTATAGTTCAACCTAAATTATAACAAATGAAAAAAAAAAAGGTTTGTAAATTTCCTCGCAATGACAACTCAAGATCTCATATGACCACTCAAAAATGTTTAGGAAAGTTCACAACTCACAATTTTCAAAATTTCTTAGGCAAAAGACAGTGTTATTAATCTCGAAAATATGAGGCCTATTTATAGGCAATTACAAGTTTTCTCTTCCTAAACTAAAAAGGAAATCTCAAATCCTAGTGATTCAGAGATTAGGAAACAAAACCTATTGCAACTCTAATTGGCTTTAGGAATTTTTGCCAATGTGAAAGGAAATAAAGACAAAAATTAAATCCTATTCAAGAAGGGAAAACTCAATATATCCTATTGTAAATAAGATTCACTTCTAAAACCTTCACCTACTATGAAAAGTAAAAGACAACATAATCCTACTAGGAAGAGACTTGTATTTCGCAGTTTCAATTGGGTAAGGAAAGCCTTTGATTTTGACTTGGTCTTCTTTCTCACCTAATCCAAACTTTAGCATTTATTTTGGGCTTCATTCCTCATGTACGTTGCATCTGTAAGTTCATTGTTGAATAATCTCATGACATTAACAGGCTTGGCCTTCTAAACTTGTAGATGTGCTTGGGTCTGTTGTTGGGCTTCTTAAATCACGAGGTGCGAGGGTTCTTGTACCTTATTTGTCTTAGATCTTGCCATAGCCCCAACAATGTTAACTAGTGGATCACGCTTGAAGGCGTTGGAGTCCACTTGTAACTTTCTAGCTGAATCATGCTCCACATTTTCTCTCTCTTCAATGGAGCTATGCTCTTGATTATTTTGAGGAAAGGAAGAGTTGTCTGGCTCTTCTTCTGGTGGAGGTTGGTCGACCCTGATGTCCACATCATCCCCTCCCTGCCAGAGACGATTCATCCTCGAATCTGCTACCTTTGCATAATCAAATAAAGATAAATCAACAACATTAAAGGTAGCAGAAAATGTTATACTCACCGGACAGTTCTAGCTTGTAAGAATTATTGTTGATGCATTTGATTACTTTGAATAAACCATCTCTTATTGGGTGCAACTTAGTCCTTCTAGCTGCAGGAAATCTTTCCTTTCGCATATGAACCAGACCCAATCACCAGGTTCAAAGACTATTGTTTTACGTCCTCTATTAGCTTGAAGTGCATAACTCTGAGTTTGTTTCTCAATGTGTTAGTTTTGAATACTGAAAAGCTTTGCTTGTATGGAAAACTAATACCCACAGTTTAGATATCGATTATGTTTCAGTATTAATTGTTCCTTTATATCATATGCATAGATGATAAGGTGTCGGGTGTAACACAGTAAATCTTATCATTGGTTAAATTTATTATATATAAATTAATGCTCATAACCGAGATAGTTTGAACATACTATCGGTTTAGGTTATTGTGTGATTTGGAAATTAGTTTCTCTAGACTAATTAAATCATACGGATGTGCCCGGGGCATATTGAGCAGGACCTAAAAATGTTTGAACTAATTTATACTGATCTTCGTAATTAATTCAAACCTCATATTCTAATCTCTTAATCCCAAGACTAGAGCGGGCATGAGAGTTAGACATCGTATGCTTTGATTTGCCAAAGGGTATGGTCAATTGAGGCCTAGATCTTGGTAAGTTGGGTATGCGTGTTTGGCTTCTTAGTGTGTTGTTGCTTGTCAAAAGGAATCCATGTACCGGTTCGTCGGGTTGATGGTACTCCCGAGATGAGCTCGTAAATTTTATTATACTAAATTTGGCCAGTGGACTTATGTCCGGTATAATAATAAGGACAAGTGGTACTAATCTCGAATATCAAGAAGTCGATGAATTAATTTGTCAATAAATTTATGAATCAACGAGCACTAGATATTTGATATGGGGAGATAGAAGAATTATAAAGTGAGCGCGAAGTAATTATGTTTTTAAGCGGTAGTTCCATAATTGGTCCATTAGTGGTACGACTAATTATGCATTAGACTAATTTGATAATCTGAATTAAATAAATTACCCATGGGTTAGTTTTATATTTAATTGATGATGTGGGTTATACGAAATAATCCTAATGGTCTATTAATTTTTAATTAACGAAGTGGGTTAAGGAATTAATTCGACAGTTCGATTGGAGTTGACTAGTCTAGTGAGGACTAAGGAAGTCAATCAAAGTCAAACACTAAGGCCCAACTCAAAAGCCCACTAGGTCTCCTTTGAAGCTCCTTATAATTAGCTAATGTTAGACACTTGAAGACATGAAGAAACTTTGAGCCAAAGTTGCCTAGAGAGAGAACTTCATCTTCTTCGTTGAGTCCTTTCTCGAAATCGGCTTAGGATCCTTCTTCTTCATGAAAAACTTAGCCCAACCTGGTTATTCCTTCATCACTTGTGATCTTTGTTTTTCGCCACCGTTCGCTGACTTTTCGTTGTTGGTTTCCGGTGATAGCTACTGGCAATCGGTTTGAAAGTCAAACACTAAGACCGACCTTCAAGTGCGTAGGATCCGCCTATTGATCTCACGGTCCCAGTGACTAGATCGCGACATGAAGGAGTTTTTTATCAGAGTCTTTCACGGTGGTAGGTGCGGCCTTTTTTGGCAGATTCTAGGTTTTACGCATACAGCCTCCAGGCTTCGATCTGTTTCGGCAGATTAATTTTTTTCGAAATGGGTATATTTTGGATTTCTTTTCTGGTGTTTTTCCCACCCCATAGATAGTTGCCCACATGACTTCGGGGGTTTTCAGAGTTATTCTCGGGATTCGATGTGGTATTCACTTTTCAGGTTTTGGTTTTCTTATTGCTTGAGGACACGCTTCGAAGGTATAATCTTTATGTCGTCCGCTTTAAACTAAAGATTTAATTTTTAGCATTTTTTTTAATAAATCAAATATGTATAAGCCTAGATCTGTTCAGGGGAAATCTTTATGTCTCTCAAACTTTGGCATGTAATTTCTGCACTACTTTAGCTTTCTTAGGTCCGTCCCTATTTAGATATTCGGAAACAGGTAAAGGAGATAAATCAAGAGGCGTTAAGGAATTAAAACCATAAACAATTTCAAATGGGAAATAGTTGGTTATGCTGTAAACAGCTCGATTGTAGGTGAATTCTGCTGTGAGGAGGCACTCTTCCCAACTTTTCAGATTCTTCTTGATTATGGTGCATAAGAGAGTTTCTAAGGTTCTATTTACGACTTCTGTTTGACTGTCTGTCTAAGGATGGGCTATTGTGAAGAATAGTAGTTTCATTCCAAGCTTTCCCTAGAGAGTTCTCCAAAAAATGACTTAAGAATTTCACATATCGGTCAGATACTATTCTTTGTGGCAATCCATGCAACCTAACAATCTCTACAAAGAATAAGTTAGGAACATGAACTACAACTGATGTTTTCCTGCAAGGAATAAAGTGAGCCATTTTAGAAAAGCGATCAACTACTACAAATACACTATCGTTCCCTCGTTGAAATCTAGGTAAACCGGGGATAAAATCCATGTAAAGATCGGTCCAAGGGGCTGAAGGTACTGGTAGGGGAGAGTAAAAGCCATGAGGTTTGACAGTGGATTTGGCGGCTTGGCATGTCATGCATTTTCCTATGAGTTTGGCGACATGTTTGTACATGGATGGACAAAAGAAATGTTCTTGCAAAACAAGTAAATTTTTTGCTACACCGAAGTGTCCCATTAGTCCACCACTGTGAGCTTCTTAGATTAATGACTCACGAAATGAACAAGAAGGAATACAAGATTTATTTTCTCTAAACAAGAATCCATCTCGTTTATAGAACTTATCTTGTGCTCCTTATTCACATGCTGTATAGATGCGAACAAAGTGAGAATCTGTAGAATAATAAGATTTAATCCAACTAAATCCTAACACCTTTGTATCTAAGATGGCAATAATTGAATGACGCCTAGACAATGCATCTGCTATTGCATTCTCATAACCCTTTTTGTACTTAATAACATAAGAAAACGTTTCTAAGAATGAACTCCACTTAGCATGTCTTTTATTAAGTTTTTGTTGGCCATGCAGATATTTGAGAGACTCATGATCTATATGAATAATAAATTCTTTAGGCATCAAGTAATGTTGCCAATGTTTTAAAGCTCTTGTGATAGCATACAACTCTTT
This sequence comes from Knoxia roxburghii, assembly GCA_030378225.1. Classification (NCBI taxonomy): domain Eukaryota; kingdom Viridiplantae; phylum Streptophyta; class Magnoliopsida; order Gentianales; family Rubiaceae; genus Knoxia; species Knoxia roxburghii. Next base: position 31,244,095 of record CM059420.1, on the reverse strand, counting down.
ATCATACATAGGATAGTTCAAAGCAGTATCAGATAATCGTTCAGAGAAATATACTACAGGCTTACCACCTTGTGTTAATACTGCACCAATTCCAATACCTGAAGCGTCACACTCTACCTTAAAAGTAGCACCAAAATTGGGCAATTGAAGAACTGGGGCAGTTGTCAACTGTTGCTTCAAGGTGTTGAAAGCATCTTATTGCGCCTTTCTTCACTGCGGTAAAAACTAGCAAGACCGTGAAAGGATCTCACCTCATTGAAAGTCTTAGGTGTTGGCCAAGACAAGATGGCGTCAACCTTTGACTGGTCAACCTTGATGCCGTCTTTAGAGACAATAAAACCTAAAAATATAACTTCTGTAACACAAAAGTTACACTTAGAGATTTTAGCAAAAAGATGATGTTTTCGTAGGGTTTCAATGACTAAAGCTAAGTGTTTAGCATGCTCTTCGTTGTTCCTACTGTAGATTAAGATGTCATCAAAATAAACCACAACAAATTTTCCAATGAAATGTCCAAGGACGTGATTCAATAGACGCATAAAAGTGGATGGTGCATTTGTAAGACCAAAAGGCATAACTAACCATTCATACAATCCAAATTGAGTCTTAAATGCAGTTTTCCATTCATCTCCATGTTTCATGTGAATTTGATGATAACTTTGCATGATATCTATATAAGAGAATACGACAGCACCATGTAAATCTTCTAACATGTTGTCTAACCTTGGAATGGGATGTTTGTATTTTATGGTGATTTTATTAATAGCCCTACAATCAACACGCATTCGTCAGGTACCATCTTTCTTATGAACTAGGATAACCGGTACATCACATGGACTCAAAGACTCACGAATCGAACATTTGGAAATGAGTTTCTCGACTTGCCTTTGCAATTCTTTTGTCTCCTCATGGTTGGCTTGATATGCGACGCGATTTGGTATGCTCACTTCTAGAAGGAAATTGATTTGATGTTCGATTCCTCTGATGGGTGGCAATCCGTTAGGCAGTTCCTCAGGGAAGACATCTGCAAAATCTTGCAAACCAGATTTGACTACAAAAGGCAAATTATTAGGAATATCAAAATTTATTAATAATGAATGTTCCTTAAATCTGACCAAAACTAAAGTTTGTTTGCGGGCTCGGTAAACTTCTCGAGAATCTGCAAAGAAATTGTACTGCTTAGGCTTCAAAATAAGAGGTTTCAAAGCTACTTACTTTCCTTGTGATTGGTTCAAATTTGGCTTAGGAGGAGGGATTGATTTCACAACCCGAATCTTCCTTTTTGGACCTGTCAAAATTTTCTTAGGAACAGGGGAAGATTATGGAGCCTCCACTTTGCCTATGTGCTGCTCGTCCTTCCCTGCACTAGAAGGGTTAGTATTGCTGTTGTCTCGTTCTTTACGTAGTGTTTCGTGAGCTAAGGCAACCTACGTAGAGGAAAGAGGTAACAAATTAGCTTTCTTACCCTTGTACAATAAAGAATACCTGTTAGTGAAGTAGTTCTTGGTGACTTTTCCGTCGTACTCCCATGGTCTTCCTAGTAGTATGTGACAAGCATTCATTTGAAAGATTATCTGCCCAGGTCTGGTCAAAAATTCACTTTTGTTCTATGCATTCCAGAATCAGAATTCTTGACTAGGAATAGACTCTAGCACAATCGCTATCCCAATCCTTGCTTGCAATAACATTGCGTAGGATCTTAGCTTATACTTGTTCGATTTGCCACGCAACAAATAATTTCTAATTAAAGCGGAAGTTTAGAAATACCTCTTGAAGCGTGTACTTAGGTGATCGCTTGTATGACTCAAGACAGGCTCGAACGTTGTGCGGGCAATGTACCAACAATCCAACGATCAGTAATCTAACACAGTTGAGTCACCAGAAAAATCCAGCAATCGCCGCCGATCGCACGTGTAGCTCATGCGCCGCCGTCTCACTCCAACCGCCGCTGCTCCGACTTCCACGCACTACCGGAAAGAGAGAAAAGTCAAACGCCAAAGCTCACATTAGGAACCGGGCAGCCGCACAGAGTAGGAAAAATTCAACTTTGAGAAGGGAAAATATATTCTCTCTCTATGATTTTATCTCTAGTTTCCTTGTCTTGAAAACTTATGAATTGTGTATGTAGAATTGCTAATCTCTTATCTATTTATAGAGTTACAAGGGAGACCCCAAGTTGGTTTAGGATTGGCCTTCCTAATAGGTTTAGTTAATTAATTAGTTTCCAAATCCAATTAGATAACAAATCTAATAGAATTTCCTAATCCAATTAGATTTCCTAATCTCTAGGATTTGTTAATTCTAATTGAAACTTAAGACTTAATTAATTAATTAATTAATTCCACTTTGTCAATTATTAACTAACCCTTAGGAATAATTAATTAAATAATTAATTCTATTTAATCAATTAAACCACTACAAAATTAATCGTACCACTAACGGATTAATTTTGGCGCTACCATCCTACACGAGAATGGTTCCGGAACAACTAAATTAATTATTCTTTAATCTCCCCACATCAAAGATATAGTACTCGTTAATTTATTAATTTACTGATAAATTAATTATACCGAACATAAGTCCACCGGCCGGGTTTAGTATAATAAACATAACGAGCTCATCTCGAGAGCACCATCAGCAACAACACACCAAGCAACTAAACATGCGCACCCAACCTACCGATACTATTGGCCACAAATGACCTCACCCTTTGGCAGATCAAAGTACACTATGTCTTATCCTCATGCCTGCTCAAATCTAGGGATTAAGAGAAGAATACTAGGAACAAACAGTCTGTTAAATCAGTATAAGACAATTCATCCTAAATGGTAACCTTCAATATTCCCCGGGCATATCTATATTATTCAATTAGTTTACACAAGCAATTTTCTGAATCACATAATAACCTAAACCGACAGCTTGTCGAAAACTGTCTCGATTATGAACCTCATTTATATATTATGTCTTTTAACCAATGATGAGATCTACTGTGTCACACCAGACACCTCATCATATAATTACATAATATAAATGGACGACATATGCATAACATATAAACTAAAATATTCAATCGATATATTAATTGGAAATAGTAAAATACAAGCATAGCTTTAGTATTTAAACCTAACAATCTCCCACCAATACTTAAGATGTGCTTTAAGTATAAAAATACATTAATCTTTACAACTACAATACACTTCGAAAAACCATCATGGCTCTACTAAGTATCTGATCGTCATGCCCTCCATGTGAGCCTCAAAGACTTTTGCAGTCAATGTCTTCGTGAAAGGATCTGCAAGGTTATCTTCCGATGCTCTCTTTTCCACGATGATGTTTTCCCTCTTGACGATATCTTATATTAGGTGGTACTTGCGTTGTATATGCTTACTCGCTTTGTGTGCTCGTGGTTCCTTCGAGTTTTCTACTACACCATTGTTGTTATAGTACACTGTGATTGACTTTTGCAAACCAGGAATCACATCTAAGTCCACTAGGAAGTTCTTGAACCACACTGCTTCTTTCGCTGCCTCTGATGCGACAATGTATTCAGTCTCTATGGTAGAGTCCGCCACGCATTTTTGCTTGACACTCTGCCATACTATGGCTCTATCTTCCAAAGTAAACACATACCCTGAGGCAGACTTACTCTTGTCCCTGTCGCCTTAGAAATATGAATCTGTGTAACCTCGGGGTACCAGCTCAGGCGCCTGATAAACTAGGACTTGGTCTCTGGTTCTGCGTAAATACTTGAGAATGCATTTTACTACCTCTAAATGAGCTTTCACAGGGTTACTCTGATATCTGCTAACAATGCCAACGACATAGTAGATACTAGGCCTCATACATAACGTTGCATACATGAGACTTCCTACTGCATAAGCATAAGGAACTGTCTTCATGGCTTCTATCTCTTCAACATTCTTTGGAGACTGTTTTTTAGACAGATGCACTCTGTATCTGAAAGGTAGAAAACCTTTCTTGTAGTTCTACATGTTAAAATGAGCCAGAAATGTGTCTATGTATGAAGTTGGAGAGAGCGTTGGCGAATGTGTCTTACTATCTTGAATTATTTTGATCCCAAGAATTTGTCCCGCTTCTCCTTAGTCTTTCATATTAAACTATTTGGACAGCCATGCCTTTACGTCTGATTACAATTTCTTATAGTTTCTAATTAGTAAAATGTCATATACGTAAAGCACAAGAAACACCACCGCGTTTCCATCATGTCTGCGGTACACATATTGTTTATCCGGGCACTGAGTAAATCTATAGGATTGGATCACCTCATCAAACCGGATGTTCTAAGATCTGGATGTCTGCTTAAGTTCGTAAATGAACCTTTTAAGCCAGCAAACCTTATGCTCTTGGCCTTTTTCAATGAATCCCTCTGGTTGCTGCATGAAGATGGTTTCCTCAAGACTTCTGTTAAATAAAGCTATCTTGACATCCATCTTCCATATCTCATAATCTAAATAAGCAGCTATGGCCAAGAGAATCCGGATCGACTTAAGCATGGCCACCTGGGAGAAGGTTTCCTCATAATAGATTCCCTCTTTCTGAGTATACCCCTTCGCCACAAGCCTATATTTAAAGGTTTCAAACTTTCTGTTAGGTCCTCTTTTGCGTTTGTAGACCCACTTACATCCAATGGGTTTGAAACCATCAGGTAGGTCCACAAGCTCCCAGACTTGATTGTGGTCTATCAACCTCATCTCAGATATCATTGCTTTTCGTCGAGATTCTGTATCTTTATCTCGGAGATCCTCAATTCAGTTTACAAGGTCTGGTTCAGGAGCGCCTGGGATGAAGTCAGAGGCTTCTCCCACACCAATAAACCTATCGGGCTATCTTACAGCCCTCCCACTACGACGAGGCACTACCTGTGTAGATGTATCATCTATGATATCTTGTGCAGTGTTTAGTGTATCTACTTGTGCTGGTGCATCAGGATTATCAGATTGTTTCCTAAGTTCTTCTAGTAATATCTTACTCTTGGGCTTGTGATCTAGAATATAGTCTTCCTCTGAAAACCTAGTTTTAGTGCTAATATCACCTTCTGATCTTTAGGACTATAAAGCAGACCACCTTTCATTCCTTTAGGATATCCTACAAACAGCATTACTTCTTTTCGTGCATCTAACTTAGCCGTATCTGTTTTAAGCACATGTGTTGGACAACCCCAAATTCTGAGATGTCTTAGACTGGGCTTGCACCTGTTCCACAACTCTGTTGGGGTTGAAGACACGATTTTAGATGGTACAAGATTTAGAATGTGCATCACCATTTTATAAGGCATCCCCCAGAATCAACTCGACAAATCACTATAGCTCATCATTGACCTAACCATTTCCATAAGAGTTCAGTTCCTTATTTCTGCTACACCGTTCTGCTGTGGTGCGTCAGGTGCAGACAACTGAGACTGAATTCCGACCTCACTGAGTTATTCTCGAAATTCGTGGGACAGGTACTCACCACCATAATTTGATTGCAGTGTCTTAATACTTTTACCGTGATGTTTCTCCACATCTGCCCGATACTCTTTGAATTTACTAAAGCATTCGGACTTGTGGCGCATTAGGTAAATATATTCGTAGCTTGAGTAATCATCTGTGAATGTCACAAAATACTCAAACCCACCTCGTGCTTGGACTGAAATTGGTCCACACAAGTCAGAGTTAATCAATTCTAATACTTCTTTGGCTCTATAACCTTTTCTTTAAAAGTTCTCTTGGTTATCTTACCTTCCAAGCAAGATTCACAGGTAGAATAACTGTCGATCTCTAATGAACTCAACGGTTTATCACTGACTAACCTTTGAATCCTACTAAGGTTTATATAGCCTAACCTGAGATGCCAAAAATAGGTTTGATTCATTTTATAAGGTTCTTTCCTCTTATTACTGTTAGATGGTGAGCCATTTAATTCAGTATTTTGCACAACAGGGGAGTTTAATTTAGTCACAAACAAATAGTCAACTAATGAACCATAACAAATAAGTTTGTGATCTTTTCTAATAACAACAAAATTCTAAGAAAAAATAAACTTATAACCATTCTTTAAGAGTTTAGAAACCAAAATAAGGTTCTTTCTAAAACTCGGTACATAAAGACAATTAGCTAATTCTATCCTAAATTTTCAAAAAACACTGCGGCTACTCCCACTGCTTCCTTTGACACTCTTGTAGTGTCGCCTAAGTAGACTTCTAGCTCACCTTCTATAAGCTTTTGGGTTACTTGGAACCCCTACAAAGAATTACAAACATGGTCAGTGGTGCCTAAATCCACACACCAAGTATCTGTGAGAATCGCCGCTAAACACGTCTCAATAATTAAGGCAGGAACTGCCATACTTTTGCGATTTGGATAATCTGATTTCCAATGTCCCGTCTGATTGCACTTGAAACACTTGCCTTTCGGTTTTTCCTTTGCAATTTCTGGCTTAGGTGCAATTTGTGCCTTTTGAGCTATTCCCATAAGCTTTCTCTTCTTCTTTCCAGCCTTAGGCTCATAAGAAGATTCTGAATCTTTGACTACGACTAAAGCTCGCCTCTTCTCTTGAAAAGGACTTTTAGCCACCATCAAATCTACTAAAAGCTCGAATGAACTACACAACAATTGACTTATGGTGTAGTTCAACCAAAACTGCTCATAGTTTTGAGGCAAGTTCTGGAGGACAATATCGATGTTGGCTTCACCATCGATTTCACCTCCCACTACCTCAACCTTGTTGATGTTACTAATAATGTCAATGACATGATCTCTCACAGGAGTGCTCTTAGCCATTAGGACAATGTCCAAATTTTGACTCCAATCGATATAGTTCAGACCGGTTAATTTGTTGTCTTTCAATATTGTAGCTAACGGATTAAAAGTCATATCGAAGACTGTAAACAAATAAACAGATAATGTTTCAGAAAAAAAAATCCAAGAATTTTCAAAAAAAAATTCAAGTAATTATTGACATCCCTCAAATAATAATTAAATCCACCAACATCTTATTCACCAGGATTTTCGCAAGCCATAATAGTGTGGACGTTTACGCTAACCCACATTCGTTTAAGAAGAACCAAAGTCATTAACTACACTATCTGACCAAACGATCAATTGATCAATGTAGCTAATAGTTAGTGCCTTTCAGCAATACAAATAAGCAGCATAACCTCGATGGGAGGAATACAACAAATCGTACACTAAGTGTGCGCCATTACAGGACTTCTAAGCTTGCTACCTTAGGATAGTGTGCCATTACTCTAGTCAACTTACTTAGAAATTCATAATCTAGTGATCATACGATTGAACTCATCCGATATGGAAAGCCCTAATGCCAATGCACAAGTCCACCCACATCACATATGAATTTGTAATGGATGCTATGGAGATATTAACCAACCTGCTCCCACTTAGATTTCTAAAATGAGGGTTTTTCAGGTTTTAACATTTAATTAACTAATCCTAAGTTATGTGCAAACATAAAACCAGTATGCTTTAAAATTATGCATCTAAAATACAACACAAAAATTAAAGCATATAAATTAAAACTATAAATACGGGAAATAAATACGTAAAACAAATTTTTTGACTATTATGGGTTTAATCGTTTCCATTAGCTGCCTTGATCTTGTGTCCTGTCATGCTACTCGATGGATTGAGTCTTGAAAGTTGGATCTCAGAAAAACTCAAAAAAATAGAAAGAAAATGGGCTGCCTGCGCAAACCAAACGGGCCGCACGTGGGGCCCATAAGACCTGCACGCGCGGCTACTGGGCTGCAGGCTGCCCAGCAGGTGATGCAGTGGCAATGCCACTGCAGCTGGTTGCTGGCAACTTCTACCGACAAAATGTCATCGGCGTCGTCAGCCACCCCAAGCAATTTTCCATTTTTTGCTCCCGCTACGTTATTTGGTTTTCTTGCAATTCGTTCTGGGTTTTCTTGGTTTTTTACAAATTAACGATATAACAAAACTCACGAATTCAAGTCGCCCACCATAACGCCTTCAATTACATAATAATTTTCCTACTACAAGGCATCTAGGAAAATAAAATCAAAATTACATAGAAAAAATCCTACAACAGATTTGATCTAATCCTACACGGCTTTCAGCACGAGGATTTACCGATACAATAATTCATAATAAAACAACCCAGACATGTCCCGGGGTTTAATTAAAACATACAAATACAACCATAATAGCCGATATTTCTAAACCTTTTGCAAATAAAACCATGTAACAAATCAAACAAGCACAAAACCAAACCAAGCTCTGATACAAATTGAAAGAATATCTGCTCAGGCCCGGTCAAAAATTCACATTCGTACTATGCATTCCAGAATCAGAATTCTTGACCAGACCTAGACTCTAGCACAATCGCTATTTCAATCCTTGCTTGAAATAACATTGCGCAAGATTTTAGCTTATACTTGTTCGATTTTCCACGCAACTAATAATTTCTAATTAAAGCGGAAGTTTAGAAATACCTCTTGAAGCATGTACTTGGGTGATTGCTTGTATGACTCAAGGTAGGCTCGAACGTTGTGTGGGCAACGAACCAACGATCAGCAATCCAACACAATTTAGTCACCGAAAAAATCCTGCAACTGCCACCGCCTCACTCCACGCACTGCCGAAGCTCACCTCGGGAACTGGGCAGCCGCACAGAGTAGCAAAAATCCAACTTTGAGAAGAAAAAAAATTCGCTCTCTAGGATTTTATCTCTCTAGTTTCCTTGTCATGAAAACTTATGAATTGTGTATGTAGAATTGCTAATCTCTTGTCCATATATAGAGTTACAAGAGAGACCCCAAGTTGGTTTAGAATTGGTCTACCTAATGGGTTTAGGTAATTAATTAGTTTCCAAATCCAATTAGGTAACAAATCTAATAGGATTTCCTAATCTCTAGGATTTCCTAATTCTAATTGAAACTTAAGACTTAATTAATTAATTAAATAATTCCACCTTTTTAATTGCTTAATTAACCCTTAGGAATAATTAACTAAACAATTAATTCTACTTAATCAATTAACCCACTACAAAATTAATCGTACCACTAACGGATTAATTTTGGCACTACCATCCTACACGAGAATTTGTTCCTGAACAACTAAATTAATTATTCTTTAATCTCCCCACATCAAAGATATAGTGCTCGTTAATTTATTAATTTACTTATAAATTAATTAATTAACTTCTTATAATTCGAGATTAGTACCACTCGACCTTTTTAGTCCACTGGCCGGGTTTAGTATAATAAACATAACGAGCTCATCTAGGGAGCACCATCATCTCCGTATCAAAGTAATCCTCATCTTCATTGCCTTAAGAGAATTCATCCAAGGAAAAAGCATGATCCAGATACATTGGATAAAAACAAAGCTTGACTCTAGACAGCTGTCCACCTTCATTAATTTGTAATGAATTAATCTGTGTTCTATTAAAAAGTTGATTCTGTTATCCTCTTTCAACTATTTTCATACTAGTTTCTCTGTTAAAGATTGACTGGTGCAATTTTTCTTTTTTTCGGGCATAGGGATTCCTCTTTCTTTAAGCTTTTCATTAAGCTTATCTGGGCAATATTCCTGCAGCTGCAAAAATAAAATATTAGTTACTTTTTTTTTTTAAGAATTCAAAATGTTCCGGTATTAAATTTTGCTCCATAGGATCTGAATATGATCCTTGACTAGAGGCTCTTTTGAAACTGCTGGATTTCTCCTTGAACTTCTTAAACTCCAAGAATTCTAGGTATTCGAGATATTCATTTTCCTGATGAAACTTTTGCTTTAAAGACAGGGACAAGGCAGGTTGTGTAACATAAATCTTTGATGTACTTATTACTCCTTCCTTCGCAGGAGTCTTTAGGTTTACAGGAGCGGATGGTTGTACTGGGACTTTGCCAAGTGGTATTGAATTCTTTTGAATTAACTTTTGTTCCTCAAAATAAACCTGTACTGTATCCTTGTTTACCTTAAGAGCAATCCACCATTTAATCTTGAACTCTCGGATGGGTGAGAGTGGCATAGGCTTGGGAAAATGCTGAGTAAATCTAAAATTCCAACAGAGGATCCATGGAAGCTTCAGCTTGAAGTGGAACTGGGCTATCTTGCCAAATTCTGGGATGTCAGATTCTACCCTCCTACTAAAGAGTTGCCAAGCCATCTTGGCATCAGGAGGATAGACTTCTTCGGTGACGCCATAATACTGCCACCATTCATAAAACCACGGAGGAACACTGTTGAAATTATTCCTAAGAGTTTTATGAATTTTGTAGAACCATGAGTGATTAAAGGGTCATAAGAGAAATCCTTTGAACCATGCTTCTTTGTAATCCTCATACGAATAACCTGGAGGTTCATAAGAACTTCCAAAATGAACTGTGCCTCCTGTTGATCCTGTCAATTCTATCCAATCCCGGCTATTTAAAATCTTCCTGATGCCAGCTTTGGAATACAAAATAACTAAGTTTCTAGGTGTAACATCCCGTCCCACATCTTTAGTTTACAACTTGAGTGACTTGTATATAACTTCCAGTCTCATAGGCTACTAATAACTTGGGTTAACCATTTTGGGCTAGCGAGGACGAAGCCTGAAATTTTTTGGGCCAGTCTATGGGACTGGGATGTTACAGTGGTATCAAAGCCGACCCTAGTTTGGGAGCTAAGTGATATGTTACCTCTGAGCCCAAAGGGACAAGTGCTATGTCACCGCTGAGCCCAATGGGACAAGTGACGGGAGCCACCTCTAGAGTCTCACTCCGGGAGAAGACTGGGCCATAAGTGCTTGCTTGTTGGGCTTTGCGAGGACGCAAAGATCCAAAAGGGGGGAGATTGTAACATCCCGTCCCACATCGTTAGTTTACAACTTGAGTGACTTGTATATAACTTCCTGTCTCATAGGCTACTAATAACTTGGGTTAACCATTTTGGGCTAGCGAGGACGAAGCCTGAAAGTTTTTGGGCCAGTCTATGGGACTGGGATGTTACACTAGGTGTATCCATTGTATGGTGAATGTCCACCGATCCTAAATGGACAAGAATGTACTGATAGTATCACAAATCCTAAGTTGGCTCAGAATAGATCCAATATTGCTTATCTTGTAACATATTAAATACATATCCTAAAAGATCTTGATATTCTAGTGGTTTGTGGTGTCGGGTGAGGGTTAAGTGTTCAATGTGGTGTTTGGTTGAATAACATGGAGGATTGGGGTTGTAAGGTTGTTTGGCTGGATTATTGGAAGCTGGATTATGTTGTCGAGGGGTGGATACTGGTTGACCAGAAGGGTAAGGAAAGTGAATACTAGACTTTTGTATGGGGGATTGTTGTAATTTTGCTGAGGGATTTGAGGCAGGTTGAACATAAGTGAGAGGTGAAAAATCCTGAAGAGACTGAAAATGGTTAGAAGTAGATGGAACTAGTTGATTTTTTATGAAGTCTTTGACCCTAAGGGTCTTATTCTTTGTGGGCTGGGAACTCATCCTTAGAACCTGTCAAAAATTCTTTGGTTAAAAAATCAGGTAAAGAATTGGAATCCCCTTTGATATGTTCAATTTCAAAATCAAATACGAATAAAATCGCCTACCATCGGGCAAAAATTTATTTTGAAACTAAATTCTTTACATCTATTTGTAAAACATCTTTTGCAGGTTTGCAATCCACTTTTAAAAGAAACTTTTTGTTTATAAGATCATCCTAAAATTTTGAAATGAAAAGAACAATAGATAAAATTTCTTTTTTAACCGTAGAATAATTCTTTTGAGGTCCAAGCCATAATCCTGAATGATATCTTACCAATTGATCTTTTGAATCGGACTTTAATATCTATTTTAAAATTCCTCCATATCCTATGCCAGATACATATTTTCCTACAATTATAAAGGCCTGAGGGTGTGGAATACTAATAAGTTGTAAAGTTTTTATCCTTTCTTTCAATAATTTTGCTATGGCAGTATGTTCTTCTGACCATGCAGGTGGATTCTGTTGCAATCTTTTTATAAAGAAACACATATTTCTCTCAATTTTGGGAAAAATTAGAAATATAATTCAAACATCCTAAGAACCTTTGTAATTGAGTTTTATCCTTTAATTCATCCGGAAACCTTCCTGTAAATTCTAAAGATCTTTGTATAGGGATAATTGTCCCTTTGTAAATATTATGACCCATAAATCTAATGTTTGTCTGAAATAATTTAATCTTTGAAGCAGAGACCACTAATCCATTTTTCTTAATTACATTTAAAAATATATTCAAATGTTTAAAATGCTATTCTATTGATTCAGAAAAAATTAAAACATCATCAATGTATACTACTGAAAAATTAGTATAAGGGTTCAATATCATTCATTATTTTCTGACATTCCACTCATAATAACCAAATGGAACTGTAAAATCCATTTTATATATATCCTTTGTGTTAATTTGTATCTGCCAAAATCCTGAATTCATTTTAAATTTTGAAAATACTTTTACATTATAGATCCTTTTTAATAAATCTTTTTTATTAGGAATAGGGTATCGAATCCATTGTAATACTTTATTAAGCGGTTTATAATTTATTACCAATCTTGGGACTCCTCTTTCTTTTTCTACTTGTTTTTGAACATAAAATGCTGCACAACTCCAATGAGATTTTGATGGAGTAATCAACCTTTCTTTAATTAATCCTTCGATCTCTTTTTCACATATTTCTAATAATTCTGAGTTCATTTGTATAGTTCTAGCTTTAGTTGGTATACTTTTTTCATTAAAAACCTTTTCATATGGTAGGCTTACTAGATGTTTTCTTCTATCCCAAAAAGCATTAGGAATGTCAGAACATACTTCTTGTCTTATTCTTTCTTTTAGATTCTTTATTCTCTCTTGTAATCCTGAATCTTGTAATTGTTCATCTATTCGGACATAACTTTTTTCTTCCTTAAGAAAATTGATCTTTTTTTATATTATATTAATAGTATAAATTTGTTGTTAAATAGAATTACTTTGTAATAATAACAATTCTTTTCGTTTTACTGGAGAAAGAAACCGAAAAAAAAAACTTTTGAACCCATTATTTTAGTACCTACTCCTTGTTCATCAACCCAAAAAGGATAAATTTGTGTTAAAAAATGAGTTTCTAGTATAGCTTGAATATTCAAATCCTCTACTACAATAAAATGATGTTTAAAACAAAATTTTCCATTACATATTGAAGTTTTACTTAACTTACCTTTAACTTTTAACGACATACCATTTGCTATGAGTAAAGATTCTTTGGTTGGTACATAATATTTTTATGGGAATTAATCCATCTCTAATACAACTCTGATATGCACCACTATCGATCATAGCCGTAATAGTTTATTGGTAAGATCCTACGGAGATTGTAATGTAAATTATCCATTTTTGAAAAGTCATTCTTTCTATAATAGAAATAAATTTAGAATCCTTGGGTTGCTTATCTGATAATGATATTTCTGCTAACTGAAATTCCGAGGGGTGTTATTCTGGTGGTGTCATATCCTCTACTATGTTTTTCCCTTTTGATGTACTTGATTTAATGATAGCTATTTTAGTTTCTAATTCTAAATTTTTTTGTTTCAATCCTTAAGACGTCGTCTTTTCGTTGTCTCATCTGATTTTTTAATTGATTGATTTCAGTTTGTAAATCTTTTGTACTATTTTTCCTGAATGAATTATCAGTGAAATAAGTATGTAATAATTTAGAGATGCTAAATGGTTCTATGATTTTAACTGTATCTTGTTCCTCTGTTAATATTAAATTCTTTAATTTTAGCAAATAAGTGGTTTGTAATTCTGAGGGTAATTCCTAAATTAAATCAAATAAAAGATGTTTTTGATCTTTATTGTTATTTTGAGGATTAGTCCAAATCATATAAATAGAATTATTACAACTGGATTCTGGTTCACCTGAACTTTATTCAGAAATACTGTAAAAATCATCATTATAGTCACCTGAATTTTCTTGTACCAAATAAATCTCATTTGCCAGTTTTTCTTTTAAATCTAAGTCTAATTCAACAAATTAATTTAATATTTCATTAATCCATTTCTTGTTTTGCAGGCATTAGCTTTGTGTCCTTTTTCCCACATTTATAACAAATAATATTCTCCTTATTATACTTCTTTTTATACCATTTATTTTTGTAATATTTCTTAGTATCATCATATTTATGTGGTTTCTTTCTTCTATAAGCTATTATTTTCTGTTTAGAAGCTGTAGAAGGAGCTTTTATTCCAGTTATGCCAAAGGCTTCACAAAATGATCCTAATTCTCATCTTTCATTTCCATATTTGGCTTGAAATTTTAAATCCTGACATGCTGTTAAAGCTTCTTTCTTTTCAAATGCAAATAAGTGCCCATAAGTCATATCATTAAAATTTACTGATTCTATACCCATTTCTTTTTGTAAATTCATCATCACTTTTTGTGAGAATAAATTAGGCAATTTGCAACAAATTTTTCTTTCCATATAGGCAAATTACTATCAAGTCTTTTTAATACTTGAGTTAGAAACATATCCTTATACCATCTAAAATCAGATAAACTTGGACATCATAAATTAGTCAAAAATCTTTGAAGAAGTTAATGCTTCATTAGGATTTCTGACAAAATGCATAGCTATCGTATAAATCAAAAAATCACAAGAATCATTTGTATTAGTAATATTCCCTTCTGCATCCTCTTATGATCTCATATGATCCATTATAGAAATTTTATCTTGAAAACTTAAGGAATTATCCCACCAATATTTTAAAAGACATGCATCATTTTCTGACATATTTTTTAATCTATATGTTGTTTTTGCCATTTCGATTTCTTGTAATGTATTCAAAATTTCATACTCACTCCTACCATCTATATTCCAGTTAGTTAACGAGTTTTCATCATAACTGGTAGATCTAAATTCTGCCCGTTCTTCATACTGAATATCTGGTGGTGTTGGTCTAGGATAATAAGTCCTTGTTTATGCTACTTTCCAATTATTCCTATTTGTATATCTAGGTCTTCTTCAAAATCTGTTGATACCTTTTGGTTTTTCTTTTAACAATTCCTCTTCTATTTGTTTGATTTGTTGTATTATTTCATTTTCAGAATCAGAACTTCTAGTATAATCTTCAGAATCCATTTCTTTATCTATCATATTTATTTTTGAAGAAGCAGGAGCAAGGTTGGAATTCAATTTTTCCAATGTTGTGATATATTTTCCATTAAAGGTGTATGTGAACTATTAGAAGGTAATTTTATTTTATCTTTTTCGTGATTAATACATTAGGTTGAAAATGAGGAAATGAATAACTATCAGGAAATTTTTTACTACGCTTAGGTAAAGATTTAATATCTACGGATGAAGAATCTAATTGTTTAGTTATATGATGTAATACTACATTTGAATAATTATGATGCATATGTAATTTTTTTATTTCTTCCATCTTAACAGATTCATCATTATCTTTTCCAGTTTTAAATGGAGATCCAATTAATTCACCATGAGTCGTATCCATCTTTAATGTATGTAAAGGAGGATATGTTTGAGCTACTATTGTTCAATCTCCTAATTTCCATTTTTTTGCTAAATTCATCTGTACATTAATATGGGATAATGTATATACATTTTCTATATCCAATTTAGTAAATAATATTCTAATCATGTATAGAAATTAAACGGAGTATTATGCCTCTTTACATCCAATATCCATTCTTTTTGTAATTTATCTTGATACTGAGTGTCTAATTTTTTATACCAATTTCTTTGTTCTAAATACTCATAATCTTCTAAATCCTCTATTAATTTATCAAAATTTATTGTGGTTACTTTACTGATAACATTAATATCTCCTTTATCTGAGAGGCTGCTGGTGATAAAGATGGAGAGTGATAAGAATTTATTTTTGGAATTGGATTTTTATGATAAACTTGAGTCTTTGTAAATTTTTTTGTGAAATCCTCGAGACTTGACCTTGATCTTCTATGAGGTTGGAAAGGAATATCGCATGAACTAGAAGTATTATCTCTAAAAGAATTAAACCTAACTAAAATTGTACCATCCTCTTCTTCTATTATTTGTGATACTTCCCTACGCTCAATATTTCTACACGACTGCTGATTTTCGACCTGAAATTCATCTGGTATTGTTATTTAATTCCACTTTAATCTTTTAGGAGTATAAGTTTTCGAATGTTCATCATCTATTTGTAATAAAACAGTTTCTTCTTTAATTGTTGGATACAATCTAAATTTAGGATTCAACTGACTACTCATTAATTTATAATAAATTCTATACATTACAACAAACTGTTCTGTTAATTTTTCAAATTCATCGCCTTGTATGTGAATATCCAAAATAAGAGAATTCAATATTAACGGATCTGTTAATGATACCAAAAAATTAGGAGCACAATTAAAAAATATTGGACCATTACAAATATTAGTCTGAATTAATGCTACCAAAGAAGTCTTGTATTTTTTTAACCTCTTATCTCGTAATGCTACATAAATGGGAGTAACCAATATGAACTAAAGGTTTTATTGCAATCTGTATTAATCCAAAATGAACAAATCTATATCCTTTATCGAAATAATTTTTTATGGAAATATTAGACAATAATGATGAAGAATGAAATTTTTCTTGAATATTCAATGTCTCTTCATGAGTTTTAATACTAAAAGCAGTTTTAAAATCCAAAGATATAGTGCTCATCAATTTATTAATTTACTGATAATTAATTAATCGACTTCTTATAATCCGAGATTAGTACCACTCGACTTTATTACTATACTTTACATAAGTATACCGGCCGGATTTAGTATAATAAACTTTACAATCTCATCTCGAGAGCACCACACCTCGGACGCACTGGTACATGGTTTTCTTTCGACAAGCAATAACACACTAAGCAATCAAACAGCGCACCCAACTTACTGAGAATATAAGTCTTAAGTGACTGCACTCATTGGCAGATTAAAGTACACTATGTCTAATCCTCATGCCCATTCAAGTTTAGGGATTAAGAGATAGAATACTAGGATCGAATAGTATACTAAATCAGTATAAAACAATTCAATCCAAACAGTCATGTTCAATATACCCCGGGCATATCTATATGAGTTAATTAGTTTAGACATACTAATTTTCGAATCACATAATGACTTAAACCGACAGTATGTCCAAACTGTCTCACTCACGAGCCTCATTTATACATCATGACTTTAACCAATGATGAGATCTAACCTGTCACCCTAGACACCTCATCATCTAGTTATACGATATAAATGGACAACATATGTAAAACATAAAAGCAATTTAACTAAAGCATTCAATCTACATATAAACCGAAAAATAGTTTTAATACAAGCAAAGTTTTAGTATTCAAAACCAATAATCTCCCACGAATATGTAAGCCACGCTTCATGTATAAAACTACATTAACATATAGCTACACCAAGGCTCAGCTAAGTATCTAATTCTCATGCCCTCCACGTGAGCCTCAAATACTTTCGTATTCAATGTCTTCGTGAATGGATCTGCAAGGTTCTCTGCTGATGCTATCTTTGTCATGACCATATCTCCTCTCTTTAAGATTTCTCGTATCAAGTGGTACTTGCGCTCTATGTGCTTACTCGCTTTGTGGGCTCGTGGTTCCATCGAGTTTGCTACTACACCATTATTGTCGCAGTACACTGTGATCGACTTTTACAAACCATGAATTACGTCTAAGTCCATTAAGAAGTTCTTGAGCCACACTGTTTCATTTGCCATCTCTGAGGCTGCAACATACTCAGCTTCCATTGTAGAGTTTACCACGCATTTATGCTCCACCTCCCAAAGTAAACACAAACCCTGAGGTAGACTTGCTCTTGTCCCCATTGCCTTGGAAATCAGAATCTGTGTAACCCCTCAGAACTAGCTCTTATGACAAATAGACCAAAACTTGGTCTTTTGTTCTGTGCAAATATTTGAGGATGCACTTTAAAGCCTCCCAATGAGTTTTTTTGGGATTATTCTTATATTTACTTACCATGCCAATGGCATAGCAAATATTAGGTCTCGTGTACAACATGGCATACATGAGACCTCCTATTGCCAAATCATAAGGAAATGTCTTCATGGCTTCTACCTCCTTAACAGTTTTCGGATACTTTAGATAGATGCACTCCATGTCTGAAAGGTAGAAAACCTTTCTTGGAGTCCTGCATGTTGAAACGAGCCAAAATCGTATTTATGTATGAAGCCTGGGAGAGCGTCAGTGAACGTTTCCTACGATCTCGAATAATCTTGATCCCAAGGATATGTCCAACTTCTCTCAAGTCCTTTATATCAAATTTCTTGGACAACCATGCCTTTATGTCTGATAACACTTTCTTATTATTGCCAATAAGTAGGATGTCATCTATGTAAAGTATAAAAAACACCACTGAGTTTCCATCACTTCTGTGGTACACACATTGCTCATCCGGACACTGAGTAAATTAGTAGGAATAGATTACTTCATCAAACTGGATGTTTCAAGATCTGGATGCTTGCTTAAGTCCGTAGATGGACCTCTTAAGCTTGCAAACCTTATGCTCTTAGGCTTCTGTAATGAATCCCTCTGGTTGCTATATGAAGATAGTTTCCTCAAGACTTTCGTTAAGGAAAGCTGTCTTGACATCCATCTGTCATATCTCATAATCTAAATGAGTACCTATGGCCAAGAGAATCTGGTTTGAATTAAGCGCAGCTACAGGGGAAAAGGTTTCCTCATAATCGATACCTTATTTCTGAGTATACTCCTTCGCCACAAGCCTCACTTTAAAGGTTTCAACATTTTTATTGGGTCCTCTCCTTCTTTTGTGGACCCACTTGCATCCAATGGGTTTAAAACCATCAGGAAAGTCTACAAGCTCCCAGACTTGATTAGAGTCCATCGACCCCATCTCGAATATCACTGATTTTTGCCAAGATTCTGCATCTTTATCTTGGAGGACCTCATTGTAGTTAACTGGGTCCGGTTCTTGTTCGCTTGGGACCAAATCCAAGGATTCTCCCAAGTCCACGTACCTCTCGAGTTGTCTCATAACTCTCCCACTACGACGAGGCACCGTCTGTGTAGGCGCATCATCTGTGACTTCTTGTGTAGTGTTCTATGGTGCATCTACTTATACTAGTGCAACAGGATTATTGGATTGTCCCTTACGTTCTTCTAGTACGATCTTACTTCTCGGATTATGATCTAGAATATAGTCCTCTTCTAAAAATCTGGCATTAGTGCTAACTACCACCTTATGATCTTTAGGACTATAAAATAAACCACCTTTCATTCCTCTAGGATATCCTACAAATAACATTATTATGTTCTTGAATCTAACTTACCTGCATCTACCTTGAGCACATGTGTTGGGCAGCCCCAAATTTAGAGATGTCTCAAACTGGGCTTGTGCCCCATCCTCAACTCTATAGGGATTGAAGATACGGACTTAGATGGTACAAGGTTAAGAATGTAAGCCGATGTTTCTAAGGCCAATCCTCAAAACAAATTAGGCAATTCACTATAACTCATCATCGACCTAACCATTTCCATAAGAGTTCTAGTTCTACGGTCTACTACACCATTCTGCTGAGGTGTGCCAAGTGCAGATAACTGTGACTGAATTCCTACCTTTGACAGGTAGTCTCTGAATTCACCCAATAAGTACCCACCACCACAATCTAATCATAGTGTCTTGATACTGTTACCATGATGCTTCTCCATATCTACCCAAAACTCTTTGAACTTGCCAAAGCATTCAGACTTGTGGCGCATTAGGTAAATGTATCCGTACCTCGAGTAGTCATCGGCCGAAGACATCTTCCAACAGAAGAAGCAAGCTTTGGTCACAGTGAAGGCTTCAAGTTCATCTTCTGTGCCTAAAAGCAAGAATAAGAAGAAAAAAAAAAGCCAAGAATCATACTGCCAAGCAAGACATCGCAAAGAAGAAGAAGCCTAAAGGCAAATCCTTCAAGTGCGGTAAGACAGGACATTGGAAATTGGATTGTTCGGAGCTCAAAGGTACGATATTTTCTGCCTTGATTACTGAAACGTGTTTTGCGGTGATTCCCACAGATACTTAGTGTGTGGATTCAGGCGCCACTGACCACCTTTGTAATTCTTTTCAGGGGTTCCAAGTAACCCATTGTTATTTTTGAATACAGAAAAGCTATGGCTTGTATCAAAAACTAATATCCACAGATGACATATCATTTTGTTTTGGTATTAAATTGTTCTATTATATCATAGAACTAGATAACGGGGAGTGGAAAGACAGTAGATACCGTTATAGGTTAAAGTATTGATATATAAAAAGTATACTCGTAACCGAGATAGTCTGAACATACTATCGGTACAGGTTATCATGTGGTTTGGTAATTAGTTTATCTAGACTAGTTTAAATCACGCGGATATGCTCGGGGTATATTGAGCACGACCAGTTTGGATAAAATTGACTTATACTGATCGGCGTAGTCAATTAAGTCCTAGTATTCAGTCTCTCAATCTCGAGATTGGGACGGGCGTGAGAGTTGGATATCGTATGCTTTGATTTGCCAAAGAGTGCTGTCAATTGAGGCATATACCTCGGTAGGTTGTGTATGCGGTGTTTAGCTTCTTACGTGCCATTGCTAGTCGAAGGAATCCACGTACCGGTTCGCCGGGTTGATGGTGCTCCTGAGATAAGCTCGTAAGGTCTATTATACTAAACCCGGCCGGTGGACTTTATGTTCGGTATAATAAAAGGTCGAGTGGTACTAATCTCGGATACCAAGAAGTTGGTGAATTAGTTTGTCAGTAAATTGATAAACAGACGAACGCTAGATCTTTAATGTGGGGAGATAGAAGAAAATATAATGGCGTGATGTAACGTCATTTTCGAGCGGTAGTTCCATAATTGGTCTGATAGTGGTATGACTAATTATGCATTTGACTAATCGACAAGGTGAATTAATTAATCCTAAAGGTTTAAGTAATATTTAATCGACAAGGTGAATTAATAAATTAATTCTATTTGAATTAATTAATTCTAAGGGTTCGATTAAATTAATGAAGTGGGTTAAGAAATTAATTTGAATGGGTCGATTGGAGTTGATTAGTCGGGAAAGACTAAGCGGTCAACGAAATTCAAATTAAAAGGCCCAACTCGAAAGCCCATTAGGTCTCCATTAGAGCTCCTATAAATAGAAAGCTTAAGGCTAAAGAAACTTAAGAAAATCTTGCAAGACATTTATGTCTTCCTTAGAGTGAGAAAATTCTAGAGAGAAACTCTCTTCCCTTTCGAGTTTTCTTTCAAAAATGAACTTGGATTCTCACTTCTTTATTTAGATTAAGCTGGAAAGATTAAACTTTTAGATAGCCCATCGATTTTTTGAGTTGCCCACTGCTGGAATTACTGTTCACGGGGTATTGTTCACATCAGAATCACTGTTCACACCAGACACTATTCACGAACACTGTTCACTCCGGGGTGCTTAATCCAGCTGGGTTTGTGTCGATCTCTTCCTTGGGTTGGTGATCCACAATCCCGGTTGTCCAGATCGTGACCGGAGTTGAAGTGGGTTCGATTTTATTGGCGAGAAAAGTAGTGAGCAGCAGTTTTTTGGGTTAAAGGTTTGTTCTTTTGGGCAGATTTAATCTAATTGAGAGATTTTCTTGGCGGGTTTCTTGCGGGATTTGGTAGCAGACTTCGATAGATTATTGCCCACACAATATTCGAAGTTTTCTCGTAGTTATCTTTTGGATTTCTTGTGGAATTCGCATAAAGATTCGATTTTTCTTATTGCGTTGGACTTTGCTACAAAGGTATAACCTTTAATCCTTCCGCTTTTAATTAAAGGTGTGATCTTTGTGCATTAGATGTCGTTTTAATAAATTAAATAAGTATAAGCCAAGATCCATTCGTGGGTAAATGAATTTGAGCCTGAGCTTGGTCGAAAGCTTCCGATTCTGGAATGCATTGCACGAAAGTGAGGTTTTCGATTTAGCCCGGGCTTGTTATGTTTTCCTTCCCCCGAAAGCTTAGAGAATGCGAGCTTGAAATCTGCTTGGGCGACACTACAAGAGTGTCAGTAGAAGCAGTGGGAGTAGTAATTATTAGATTCGAAAATAGTAGTTTAGATTTAGTCAATTGTCTTTATGTACCAAGTTTTAGAAAGAACCATATTTCGGTTTCTAAACTCTTAATGAATGGTTACAAGTTTATTTTTTATGATAAATCTGTTGTTGTTAGAAAAGATGGAAAATTTATTTGTTCTGGTTCATTAGTAGATAATTTGTTTTTGGTTAAATCAAACTCGCCTGTTGTGCAAAACACATAACTAAATGGCGCATCATCTAACCAAAATAAGTGAAAAAAACCTTCTAAAACAAATCAAACCTATCTTTGGCATCTCAGGATAGGCCATATAAACCTTAGTAGGATTTAGAGATTGACAGCTATTCAACCTGCGAGTCTTGCTTGGAAGGTAAGATGACAAAGAGACCTTTTAAAGCAAAAGGTTATAGAGCCAAAGAAGTATTAGAATTGATTCACTCTGACTTGTATAGACCAATTTTGGTCCAAGCACGAGGTGGGTTTGAGTATTTTGTGACATTCACAGATGATTACTCAAGATACGGATACATTTACTTAATGCGCCATAAGTTCGAATGCTTTAGTTAATTCAAAGAGTATCGGGCAGATGTGGAGAAACATCACGGTAAAAGTATCAAGACACAATGATCAAATGTGGTGAAGAGTATCTGTCCCATGAATTTTGAGAATACCTCAATGAGGTCGGAATTCAATCTCAGTTGTTTGCACTTGGTACACCACAACAGAATGTTGTAGCAGAAAGAAGAAACAAAACTCTCATCGAAATGATTAGGTCAACGATGAGCTATAGTGATTTACCTAGTTTGTTCTGGGGATATACCTTAGAAACTGCAATATACATTCTAAATCTTGTGCCATCTAAAATCGTGCCTTCAACCCCTACAGAGTTGTGGAAAGGGCGCAAGCCCAGTCTAAGACATCTCAGAATTTGGCGTTGTCGAGCACATGTGCTTAAGGGAGATATAGCTAAGTTAGATGCAAGAACAGAAGTGATAATGCTTGTAGAATATCCTAGAAAAACGAAAGGTTGTCTGTTTTATAGTCCTAATGAACAGAAGGTGATAGTTAGTACTAATGCCAGATTTTTATAGAAAGACTATATTCTAGATCGTAAGCCCAAGAGTAAGATAGTACTAGAAGAACTTAGAAAGCAATATAATAATCTTGATGCACCAGCACAAGTAGATACACCACACACTACACAAGATATCACAGATGATGCGCCTACACAGGTGGTGCCTTGTCATAGTGGGAGGGTTGTGAGATAACCCGATAGGTTCATTGGCGTGGGAGAAGCCTCTGACTTCATCCCAGGTGCACCTAAACAAGACCTTATGAACTACAATGAGGCTCTCTGAGATAAAGATGCAGAATCTTAGCAAAAGCCGATGATATCCGAGATGTGGTCGATGGACCACAATCAAGTCTGGGAGCTTACAGACATGACTGATGGTTTTAAACCAATCGGATGTAAGTGGGTCTACAAATGGAAGAGAAGACCTGACGAAAATGTTGAAACCTTTAAAGCTAGGCTTGTGACAAAGGGGTATACTCAAAAAAAGGAAATCGATTATGAGGAAACCTTCTCCCCGGTGGCCATGCTTAAGTCGATCCGGATACTCTTGACCATAGGTGCTTATTTAGATTATGAGATATGGCAGATGGATGTCAAGACAGCTTTCCTTAAAGGAAGTCTTGAAGAAACCATCTTTATGTAGCAACCAGAGGTATTTGTTTCGAAATGCCAAGAGCATACGGTTTGCAAGCTTAAGATGTCCATTTACGGACTTAAGCAAGCATCCAGATTTTGGAACATCCGGTTCGATGAGGTGATCCAATCCTATGGATTTACGCAGTGCCTGGATGAACAATATGTGTACAGCAAACGTGATGGAAACGCGGTGGTTTTTTTGTGATTTACGTAGATGACATTTTACTAATTGGCAACAAAAAGGAAGTGTTATCGGACGTAAAGGCATGACTGTCTAAACAGTTTGATATGAAAGACTTAGGAGAAGTGGGATATATCCGTGAGATCAAGATTATTCGAGATCGTAGGAAACATTCACTAACGCTCTCTCAAGCTTCATACATAGATACGATTCTGGCTCGTTTTAACATGCAGAACTCCAAGAATGGTTTTTTGCCTTTCAGACACAGAGTGCATCTATCTAAAGAGCAGTCTTCAAAGACTGTTGAGCAGATAGAGGTCATGAAGACAGTTTCTTATGCCTCAGCAGTAGGAAGTGTCACGTATTCAATGTTGTGTACAAGGCCTAATATTTGCTATGCTGTTGGCATTGTAAGCAGATATCAGAGTAACCCCAGGAAAGCTCATTGGGAGGCAGTCAAATGCATTCTCAAGTATTTGCACAGAACGAGAGACCAAGTGTTGGTCATGTTACACAGATTTAGATTTCCAAGGCGACAGGGACAAAAGTAAGTCTACCTCAGGGTATGTGTTTACTTTGAGAGGTGGAGCCATAGTTTGGCGGAGCGTCAAGCAGAAATGCGTGGCAAACTCTACCATAGAGGCTGAATACGTTGCAACGTCAGAGGCAACGAAAGAAGCAGTGTGGCTCAAGAACTTCCTATTGGACTTAGACGTGATTCCTAGTTTGCAAAAGTCGATCACAGTGTACTGTCACAACAACGGTGCAGTAGCAAACTCGAAGGAACCACGAGCCCACAAGGCGAGTAAGCATATACAGCGCAAGTACCACATAATACGAGATATCGTCAAGAAAGAAGATGTGGTCGTGGTGAAGATAGCATCTGAAGATAACCTTGCAAATCCATTCATGAAGACATTGACTGCAAAAGTCTTTGAGACTTACGTGGAGTGCATGGGGATCAGATACATAGTAGAGCCATGATTGTTTTTCTAGACATTATTATAGTTGTAAGATTGATGTAGTTTTATACTTAAAGCGCAGCTTAAGTATTAGTGAGAGATTGTTGGGTTCGAATACTAAAACTTTGCTAGTATTAAACTAATTCCCAGTTTGTATATATCGATTAAATATTTTAGTTAAATTATTTATTATCCTTTTATATTATGTAATTAGATGATGAGGTGTCTGGTGTGACATAGTAGATCTTGTCATTGGTTAAAAAGACATAATATATAAATGAGGTTCATAACTGAGACAGTTTTGGACACACTATCGGTTTAGGTTATTATATGATTCAGAAATTGGGTTGTCTAAACTAATTGAATCATATAGATATGCCCGGTGAATATTCAACTTGACCATTTAGGATGAATTATCTTGTATTGATTGAAAGATTATCTGCCTGGGCCCGGTAAAAAATTCACTTTCGTGCTATGCATTCAAGAATCGAAACTCTTGACCAGGCCTAGACTCTAGCACAATCGCTATTTCAACCCTTACTTGAAATAACATTACGCATGATCTTGGTTTGCACTTATTCGATTTATCACGCAACAAATAATTTCTAATTCAAGCGGAAGTTTCAAAATACCTTTTGAAGTTTAAACTCAGGTGATCACTTGTATGACTCAAAGACAGGTTCGAACATTGTGTGGGCAATGAACCAACGAACCAACGATCAGCAATCCAACACAATTGAGTCGCCAAAAAAATCCAGCAACCAAGCCGCCTGCGCATTTATCACACGCGTTGGCACCTACCCAAGAGTGAAGCCCATGCACCGCCAAGAATGGTTTCACGCGCCGCCGACTTTGGATGAATTTTGACCTCCGCCTAGAGCAGAAACCAATCCATCGAGCTGCTGGGAAGAAATTCGACTACGAGGGAGAATTCTTTAGATTTCTCTCTCTAGTTTCTTGAACTATGAAACTAATGAATTGTGTATGTAGAATTGCTAATCTCTTGTCTATTTATAGAGTTACAAGAGAGACCCCAAGTTGGTTTAGAATTGGCCTTCCTAATAGGTTTAGGTAATTAATTAGTTTCCAAATCCAATTAGGTAACTAATATAATATGATAATCCAAATCCAATTAGATTTCCTAATCTCTAAGATTTTTTAATTCTAATTGAAACATAAGATTTAATTAATTAATTAAATAATTCCACTTTGTTAATTACTTAATTAACCCATAAGAATAATTAATTAATTAATTAATTCTACTTAATCAAATAACCCACTACAAAATTAATCGTACCACTAACGGATTAATTTTGGCACTACTATCCTACACCGGAATTGCTTCTGAAACAACTAAGTTAATTATTCTTTAATCTCCCCACATCAGATATAGGGCTCGTTAATTTATTAATTTACTAATAAATTAATTAATTAAATTCTTATAATTCGATATTAGTACCACTCGACCTTTTTACTATACCGGACATAAGTCTACCGTCCGGGTTTACTATAATAAACATAACAAGCTCATCTCAGGAACACCATCACCCCAGATGCACCGGTACATGGTTTCCTTTCGATAACTAGCAGCACACCAAGCAACTAAACACGCGCACCCAACCTACCGAGACTATTGGCCACAAATGAGCTCACCCTTTGGCAGATCAAACTACACTATGTCTAATCCTCATGTCTGCTCAAGTCTAGGGATTAAGAGATAGAATACTATGAACGAATAGTCTATTAATCAGTATAAGACAATTCATCCTAAATGGTCAAGTTCAATATGCCCCGGGCATATCTATATGATTCAATTAGTCTAGACAAACCAATTTCTGAATTACATAATAACCTAAACTGACAGTGTGTCGAAAACTATCTCGGTTACGAACCTCATTTATATATTATGACTTTTAACCAATTATGAGATCTACTGTGTCACACCAGACACCTCATCTTCTAATTACATAATATAAAGGGACAACATATAAACTAAAATATTCAATCGATATATTAACTGGGAAATAGTATAATACAAGCATAGCTTTAGTATTCAAACATAACACTGATTCAATAGACTATTCGATCCTAGTATTCTATCTCTTAATCCCTACATTTGAGCAGACATGAGGATTAGACATAGTGTACTTTGATCTGCCAAAGAGTGAGATCACTTGAGACCAATAGTCTCGGTAGGTTTGGTGTGCGTGTTTAGTTGCTTAGTGTGATGTTGCTTGTCGAAAGGAAATATGTACCGATGTGTCCGAGGTGATGGTGCTCTCGAGATGAGTTCGTTATGTTTATTATACTAAACCCGACCGGTGGACTTAATAAATTAACAAGCACTATATCTTTGATATGGGGAGATTAAAGAATAATTAATTTAGTTATTCCGGAAGCAATTCTGGTGTAGGATGGTAGTGCTATAATTAATTCATTAGTGGTACGATTAATTATATAGTGGGTTAATTGATAAAATAGAATTAATTATTTAATTAATTATTCCTAAATGTTAATTAAAATATTAACAAAGTGGAATTATTTAAGGCTGAATTGGTATTTTGGTCCCTTATAAATGGGGGTGTTGCTGTTTTGGTCCTAAATAAAACTACGATTGCTGTTTTGGTCCCTTATCAAATTTTTATTACCGTTTTAGTCCATTTTTACGAAAAAGTTTAGAAGATTACGGATTAACTCATTTGATCGCTAATCAAACCTAATTTTTTCTTCAAAATGATTTGTACCATGATGTTTTCAATCCATTTTATAACACTGTTCCTCATGAATGTTCAACCCATTTAGATCGGCTCACAATCCAAAATAACGGCCGAAACCCTAAATGGGTTGAACATTCATGAGGAACCGAGTCATAAAATGGATTGAAAACATCATGGTACAAATCATTTTGAAGAAAAAATTAAGTTTGACTAGTGATCAAATGAGTTAATCCGTTATCTTCTAAACTTTTTCGTAAAAAGGGACTAAAAACGCTAATAAAAATTTGATAAGGGACCAAAACAGCAATCGTAGTTTTATTTGGGACCAAAATAGCAACACCCCAATTTATAAGGGACCAAAATACCAATTCAGCCATTATTTAATTAATTAATTAAGTTTTAAAGTTCAATGGAATTAGGAAATCCTATAGATTAGGAAATCTATTTGAATTTGGAAATTCTATTAGATTTGGGACCTAAGTAGATTTGGAAACTAATTAATAATCTTAAACTCATTAGGAAGGTCAATCCTAAACCAACTTGGGATCTCTCTTGTAACTCTATAAATAGACAAGAGATTAGCAATTCACAGTATACAATTCATAAGTTTTCAATACAAGAAATCTAGAGAGAGAGAAATTCTAGAGAGAGAAATCAAAGAAGAATTCTTTCTCAAAGTCGAATTTATTCATCCAAGCTTGGCGGCACAACTTCTAGTTCGGCTGATAGATTTCCTCTTCTTTCTTCGGTGGCTCGTGGACTAAGTATGCGGTGGCGCGTGGGTGGTGCTCTCGGGCGGCGGCGGCAGAGCTGGTTTTTTTGGCGAGTGGAATTTTTGGTGATTGCTGATCAATTGCTCGTCACACAACGTACGATCAAATCCTGAGTCATACAAGAGAATCAGCTAAGTACACGCTTCAAGAGGTAATTCTTAAACTTCCACTTGAATTAGGAATTTATTGTTGCATGACAAATCGAATAAGTAGAAGCTAAGATCCTGTGCAATTTTATTTCAAGCAAGGATTGGAATAGCGATTGTGCTAGAGCTTATGCCTGGTCAAGAGTTCCGATTCTGGAATGCATAGCACGAAAGTAAATTTTTTACCGGGCCCGGGCAGATAATCTTTCATGTTATGACTGTTGTGTCTGTCCTGAGACTGATTCTTCTGTCTTATATAGAGTTACAAGAGAGACTTCAAGTGGGTTTGGGTTTGGCCTTCCTGTTGGGTCTGGGTTTTATTAACTCCAATCCAGTTCCTAGACTGATTAATAACACTAACCCAATTCATACTATGACCCTCAGGATAATTAATTAAATAATTAAATCCACTTTGCCAATTTAACCCAAACATAATTAATCATACCACTAACGGATTAATTATGGAACTACCATCCAAGTCTGAAATTACACTTCTGGATCCACTAATTTAAATATTCAATTATCTCTCCGTGTCGAAGATTTAATGCTCGTCGATTTTTTAATTTATTGATAAATTCGTTAATCAAGTTCTTCTCATCCGAGATTAATATCACTCGACCTTTTTACTATATCGGACATAAGTCCACATGCCGGATTTAGTATAATAAACTTTTCGAACTCATCTCGAGAGCACCATCACCGCGACGCATCGGTACACGGTTTCCTTTCGACTCGCAATAGCACACCAAACAACCAAACACGCACACCCAACCTACCGAATATACATGCCTCAAGCGACCTCACTCTTTGGCAGATTAAAGTACTCTATACTCAATCCTCGTGTCCGTCCTCGTCTAGGGGTTAAGAGACTGAATACTAGGTTCGAATTAACTACAAAAAATAGTACAAGTTAATTCAATCATAATTCGTCTTCCTAACACGCACCGTGCGCATCTGTATATTTCAATCAGTTTAGACAAACCGATTTCAGAGACACACAATGACTTAAACTGACAGTCTGTCCAAAACTGTTTCAATCATGAGCCTTATTTATATATCATAACTTTAACCAATTATGAGATCTACTATGTCATACTAAAAACCTCATCATCTAGTCATATGATATAAAGGGACTTCATGAATAAATATAAACACAAACAATTTAACTAAAACATTCTCAATCGATATATCTGGGAAATAATGTTCATACAAGCAAAACTTTCAGTATTTACACTAATATTAATTGCCGGAGCAATTTTTAACTTCCTGAGCATAATTTGCTCTTCTTTCTCATACTACCCTTATCTGGTTAAACACATTTGTTAACTTCTCTTATTCTTCATCTATCCCAAAATCAGTTCACTTTTATGATTTACATCATATCGATCTCCTCATCTCTGCTAAAATTGTGAAGGAAATCGATTTTGATATATGAAGATAAAATGTGAACGGATTTTGGGAGATATGAGGAAGAAGAGAAGTTAACAAATGTGTTTCACCATATAAGGGTAGTATGGGAAAAAAGATCAAATTATGTTGTGGCAGCTAATAATTACTCTAGCAATATCGCTGACCATTCAAAAATTACTATGACCATAATGCTCCATATCCCAATGGGAGTATAATATAATTTGTCATATAGCATGGTGACCAATTTTGAAATTTACTCTTTTTTAAAACCTAAACCCACCATTATTGAAACGAGTCAACCCAAATCAAAACCAGTCGATCCACTGTAAATAATCAAAATTACAAAAATTTTGATTTTACAATGATATAAATAAAAAATTAAACTTTTTGATATTTATTTTAGTATTAAATTTTTAAAAATTAAAAAACTTTTAAAATTTTTTTATTTCTTAAAAATAATTTTTGAGTTTAAAAACCTAAGGTTCCGTTTGATAAAACTTAATCTGACGTCTGAAGTCTGAATTCTGAAGTCTGAAAGCATTAAATTAGTCATGTTTGATAAAATTAGAAAATATGTTTGAACTTGAATCTGAAATTTGAAATCTAAATTCGAAAATATGAATTTTAAAATAAGTTTATAAAATTAAATATATTTAAATTTTAAATTAAATTACTTATTTTAAAAAAATGTTAGACACATATTTTTTAATATATAATATAATTTTTAAGATGTATAATTTTTTACTTAATAATATGAAATTGTACTAATAAAAATATTTTTAAAATTTTTAATAATAAATTAGAATGTCATTATTATTTTAAAACAAAAATATTAATTAAATAAATATCACATATTAATTAAAATTATAAGAAAATAAAAATCCACGTCATAAATATATTTTTTATTTATTTAAATGATAAAATATTTTTTTTAAAATATTTAATAAAATAAAAATTATTTAAAGAAAAAACTAAAAATAATGATAAATATTGAAAATAAAAAAAACTTTGCGAGCAATTCAGTTCAGCAATAAGTGATTCACAAATCACTTATGTTCAGATTAACAATTGTGGCAATTTATATCGTACTACTATAATAGTACAATACAGTTGTACTCCTACTAGTTTTTGTACTGATTCTTAGTTTTTATTGAGCCTATCTGTAATTATTGACTTTTTGTCTAACAGCAAGTCACACGCGCACGTCCAGTGATGGGCTGCACTTGTTTGGTTCAATTGCTTTTCAATTCATTTACTTCTCTGATGCACGAGTTTTTTTTTCCTTTTTATCATATTTTAATTAATCATCCTATTTCTCTTTTTTTTTTTTTTGGTCTTTAATTTTTTCAGTTTTTATTTTTAAAATAAATTTTATTTATTTATTTTATTTCAAAATAAAAATTTTATTTTTTTATAAATTAAAAATAAAAATTTATTTAATTAAGTTAAACTTTTAGATTATATCAAATTTTTAATTTCATGAAATTTGTTTTTTAATTTTTTATATATAAAGTTAAAAAATTGATTATATCAGTTAAAAACATGAGTATATATTATGTTTCATGAAGTTTTATATGTATATGATATATAAATTAAAGATTTGATTATACCATTGAAAATACGAATTTGTATCAAATAGAACATGAGTTTATATCATATAGCTCATGTGTTTATATCAATATAATAAGAGATTATATTATGTTTACAATGGTATCTTGGAACTTTATATGTATATACAAAGAGTAAGATTTGATCATATAATTTAGAACACGAGTTTATATTACAGAATATATGTATTTATATAAATATGACAAGGGTTTATATCAATGATAAAATAGTGTGTTATATCTTATACTTAATTAAGTGATTACTAAATTTGAAAGTAGTAGGTTATATCAACAAAAAACAAGAGTTTATATCAAATAAAACATTATTTTATATAGTAAAACATAGATTTATATCATATAGAATAATGTGTTTTATTAAAAGAGTTTATATGAATTTTAGTATGGTTTGTATCAATAAAAATAGATGTTTATATCAAATAAAATATCAATTTATATCATATGTAATTTTTTTCATGAATAATTTGTTTAGTATAAGAGTTGACTAGACATTCTATCATATCATATACTACAGGTTCATATCAACTATTTAGAGATTTTATATCAACTACTAAAAGAGTCTATATAAACTAATAAAAGATGGTTTATATCAAAAAAAAAAAAAACTAAACTCTGAGTTTATGGAAACTACTAAAAAGGCTTTATATGAAAAAATAAACCTAAACCAAAAATGTTTATCCAATTTTCCTTCATTTATTCCCAGGATTTCCTAAAGGTAAACCACAATTCTGTTCGTGTCAACATTCAACTGATTAAGAATTAAAAACAAAGTAGACTTTGAATTTGAATTCTAAAAGTAGTTATCCAGGATCAGATTTGGTTAGAACGGAATTTAAGCCATTCTAGTCTTCTACAAATTAAATATAACACTAGCATTATATTTAATTCATTTCTGGGATCTAAATCACAACAACATAATTTGTAGGAGTTAAACCATTGCAGACTTGAAACAAACAATATAAACTCGATCCACAACAACAAATCAAAAATCGCTTCTTCAAACATACTCATCCCTAATAAAGCCTTAACTAACAAATAACTGTTTCTAGACTGCATTATTCCTACCAAGAAAAAAAGAATTTGCTTATTATATAAAGAGTAAATTTTAAAATTGGTCATTATACTATAGTCAGTGTCTGATTTTGATCATCATATTTTGAAAATTCCAATTTTAATCATAACATTTTACTTTTCTTTTTAAAAATGATCATTCCGTTAAAATGTTCGGTTAACTATACTAACGGGCCTATTTTTGAAGGATAAAACCGTCCATCCACTATTACAATTAAACCAATTCTCCATTTCATTTTTCGGAGTTAAAATTTTAAATTTCCTCATTTTCTCTCCTTCTTTCTTTCATGTTCCACCAATTAAAATTTTTGTCGCTTTTTTATTTTTACATGTTCCACTAATTAAAATTTTTGTCATTTTTTCATTTTTAGATTTCAACCCATTATTTTTATCTTTTTGTTTTCGTTTTTTTCCTAATTAAAATTATTTTTTTCATTTTCTTTTTTACGTTTTTATGTTTCAATAGCCTGCTTAAAATTCTTTTTCTACTTAAAATTCAATAGCCTGCTTACGTTTGTTTCTGTTTCAAACGTAAAATTTTTTTTACTTATTTCCTAATTAAAATACTGGGCTGCTATTTGTAGCACAAATTTGCTATTTGTAGCACAAAAAAATTGATGAAATGCCTAAAATACCCTTAAAAACAGAAAATGTGAACTTTTCATGAAAAATCGCGTGTAATTTGCGATTTCAGAACAAAAAATCGGACCCAATATGCAAAAAACCAGCGAAAAATCGGATGCAATTTGTGAAAGTGGGGCGAAAAATCGCCCCACTTATCCGATTTTTGGGGGGAAAATCGGATAAATGGGCCAATTTTTCGCCCCACTTTCGCAAATTGCATCCGATTTTTCGCAAAAAAATTAGAAAGTAGGTGCGATTTTTTTCTATTTGTATGTTTATATAATTGTCTTGCAAATCTTACAAAATCAAACTTCATTTCAGATTTTCTAAGCAAAAATCTCTCAGACCATCCAAAAAATTTTGAAAATATCGCAAAATGGACGCAGGCGGCTCTCAACCACCACGGGCTCCCGGGAGGGGGAAAGGCTTGTACAACAAGGTAAAAATCGTATTATTTCGTTTAAAATTGTTGGAAACCGCATAGGAAATCGCACCAATTGTGGGATTTTGTTGGTAAAAATAGCACTTGATGTACAATTTTTACCTTTAAAATTGCACAATAGGTGCGATTTTGTAGGGGTGCGATTTTTCTGGACAAAATCGCACCAGATTGCGATTTTCCTTAAGAAAATCGCACCTCTTGTGCGATTTTTTAGGTAAAATCGCACATTAGGTGCGATTTTATCCAAAATTATTATTTTATGTTCATTTTTAATTAATTTTAAATATGATTAATATTTGTTATGTTTTTAATTATTATTCGTAGTTTTAATGTTGTTTTCATGAAATTTACTGTAGGTTGCAGGGAAATCTCTCCCGCGACAGCGGCCCAGAGCTTCTTATAGGAAGAAGAAAACAGAGAGAGGTATCCCTATGCTTGGGCTGGTAGATGAGGACAGCGACAGGGAGGAGCAGCCTTTCATTGGCGGAGAGGAGTTTCCGTCATCCTCAAGACGCGATGAGCAGCTCCCACGAGGTCAGTTTTAAATTTACGACGAATATCATGTATATTTATTTATTTCTCGTATTACGTTTTGATATTTGAATTATATTAGTGAATGTTATTATTTATGTAATTTGATTATATGATTACGTTTTGATATTTGAATTATATTAGTGAATGTTATTATTTATGTAATTTGATTATATGATTATGTGATGATATTTGAATTATATTAGTGAATGTTATTATTTATGTA
Source organism: Knoxia roxburghii (assembly GCA_030378225.1). Taxonomy (NCBI): domain Eukaryota; kingdom Viridiplantae; phylum Streptophyta; class Magnoliopsida; order Gentianales; family Rubiaceae; genus Knoxia; species Knoxia roxburghii. The sequence continues at coordinate 31,209,585 of CM059420.1, read as the reverse complement.
ATTTGATTATATGATTATGTGTTATTTGAATTATATTAGTGAATGTTATTATTTATGTAATTTGATTATATGATTATGTGTTGGTATTTGAATTATATTAGTGAATGTTATTATTTATGTAATTTGATTATATGATTATGTGTTGCTATTTGAACTAAATTATTGATTTCTTTTTTGAATTATTTTTGTTAAATAAATTTATTTATAATAAATAATTTTTTGAAATTAGTTACAAATAAGCGTGGGGGGAATGACACGTCTTGGATTGTGACTGAGCCGTGTACTAGTGGCCCTATTGATGGGTCGGTTATTCCTAGTTGGAAGGGCCATGTGACCTATAGGTATATACAGGACGGGGAGGATGGTGAGGAGGATTTACCACCTAGGACGCCATTGCGATGCCACAATAGGGCAGGGGCTTGTGAGTGACTAGTTTCTTGGTTTGCCGCCATGCCTGACGACTGTCAGACATTGTTGAGGGGGACCGGTTTGGCTCACTTGCCCTTTAACATGCACACGTCCATTGATGCGCCACTTATATGTGTATTCGTTGAGAGCCCGATACAAACACGTTTCATCTCCCTGTCGGTGAGATGAGTATTCTTCTGCACGATGTGTGGGAGATACTTCGTATCCCCGTAGATGGCAGTATGGTCGCTGATCGTACTGACAAGAATGTGATGTGGAGACTGTGCAGAGATCTGCTGCAGGTGTCAGAGAGGGATGGGGATTGGTTGGTGAATCACACAGATGGTGGGGTACTCTCTGATTACGTGTTCACGAGGTGGTCGCTTTTGTCGACGGGCACTATGCTTGGTTGTGGTTGGCCGTTGGTTGTACTTTATTGGTAGACAAGAGTTCCAATAAGATTAGGCCACAGCATATTGTACAGCTTAGGGGCTAGTTGCACACTGTGCATCAATATGCTTGGGACACCTCTGCATTAGCTTACCTGTATAGATATCTAGGTAAGGCTAGTAGAGGTAGCTGCAGCGGGATGGCAGGTTGTTTGACGCTACTTCAGGCATGGATATACGAGCATTTTCTGGCGTTCAGGCCGCACTCCGTGCCTATGCCTGATGATCCACATACGCCTCGCGCTGCTTTGTGGAGTGTTGGCCCCCGACAGGGCACCAGTTCCCATCCCCACTTACGCACCCCGATCACCACGTACAGGGGATTGATCGCATGTGGTGACAAGGTTGAGCCGTACATGCCAGATAGGTGCGTGCGACAGTTAGGGTTCGTGCAGGATATCCCATTCGCCATCTTCCGACCGAAGACGGCATATAGGCCATATAGTGGTGGGTATAGTGTGGATTTCGATTTGGAGTTTGCCAAGAGCCTATAGCAGTCTGCAATGCTCTCTAGTTTACGGCCTGATTTCCTGCAGCATTCTGAGTATCCCGGCGCTACCACACATGAGTACATCACATGGTATCGCCAGTACTCCCACCCGTACCTGTTCATCGATGCCCCCCCCCCCTCCCGATGATAATGGTGGAGTTCTGCCGCGCACCAACCCAGAATATGTATGTAATTTGTTTTTTAATTTAATTTTATTTAATAATATTTTTATATTGTTTTAGGATATATAAACTTACTAATTTCATCGTGTTGACTTTGTAGTGGGTGAGCCGATTTACGCATATGTCTGAGGACTTCGTGCAGATCATGAGAGATATTGGAGCACCACAGGCAGGTGAATGTGAGGCTAGGTTGAGGGCGGAGATTGATAGGTGGCATTTAGCTGGGTGATTGTATTAGTGTACTATTTTTTGTTATTTTTTTTGAAATTTGTTTGTAATATATATTGTAGTGTTGTATTATATTTCTTTAAGACTTTTTGGTTTTTTTAGTATTTCATTTAGGTATGATTTATGGTAATTTGGCTAATTAAATGATAATCTGAAGTCTACGTAATTGAGAACCATTAAAAGATAACATACTAAACATACAAATCAAAGTGAAATGTCACAAATCATTGTCCACAAATCATGTTCCAATGGTCGAGCCTACTTTTAAATTCAGGACTTCTTGCAAATCGCTCCATAACTTCATCGCAGTGAAAACTCCACAAGTACGCCAAAGAAGGGACAGGGCAATCATCAGTCAAACTAACATGGACATAATGATTTCCATGCACATGGGCAATGGCTATCTACCGAGATGGTCTGCTGCCACCCCCTAACGTCCTCAAAGGTAAAATGGAGAAACAACAACTACGAGCGATACTTAGATGTATTACCAAGGCGTTGGCATAGGTGGCGATAGCAAACCAGTCCGTGGGTGTGGTCATCCAGCCAGCACTGTCACATGGCGATGCAAAATGATTCAATCAAGCAATTGCCCAAGTAATAGGATCAGTGTCCTGAGGAAGAGTATGTGGTAGACAAGCCCGGAGAAGCGGTATGTAAGTATCCTGATGCACAAGAATCTCCCTAATAGACGCAGTTCTAACCGTTCCCCATTCATTCTCATTGCCGTAGAGCCCAAGTGCAACAGCTCGAAATCCCCAATTGTCATCTGCCTCTATGTCCGTAATGCCATTACAGAAAGGATAAACATAATGTGGTATCATGGGACTACTCTCATTCTCTCCTCTAACTGCAAATTGGAAATAAACAATTATTGTTATATTACTCTTTTAGAAAATTAAAGTAAACAGTCAATATTAATTGACAAAAAACAATGCTTACCTTCCTTAAATTGCAACGATCTCTGTGATGATCTCCTGGACGCATTATTTTGAAGTGTAGCTTTCTCTCGTGCACTCAGCTCGCGCCTCACTGATGGATGTAATCTTGGGCGACCCCTTGATGTTGACAAAATAGCTGGCTCAAACACATTTGAATTGTCAGGATTTAGCGACGCGTTTATCTTGACAATCAGATCACGCATGACCACGCGTGGACTGCTCTCGAATCTAGGAACGATTTCCTCGCGAAAGAATCTGTTAAAAAAAATTAATTACAATATATAAAAGTTATACGCGAAAATATATGCAAATAAGCATAACATCGTAAAATAGCATACTTAATATAAATCATACCTAAGTTCCTCATAAATAGTGTTCGAACCCACTTCAGATGTCTCAATCGTCAATCTCTTCCAAAACTCGTACACCATTTCAACAGTGATCGTGCCATGAGATTCTTTCAACTTCCAAATTTCACATGCACAAGGAATCTCATGTGTAGCCTTGCAGATACACCCACATCACTCAAACAAGTTATTGCCCAACTTACTATACCTTTCAACTTGTTCATTGATCAACTTCAAACAATGGTGCGACACATAACCATTCAATAATTTATATGGAAAACACAGCATATCGGTTGCTTTCTTGGAAATGCATGCCTCAAGCGTTTCCCTAAAAAATACATTAATAAAGTAAAACGTACATGTATTAAATTAATAAATTAAGTATTGAATCGTGTTAAATAATCAAGTTATGAGTGCATAATTTAAATAAATAAAGTAAGTAACGAATTAAACTAGGTAATAAATTTACCTTATCTGTGATAGCTGGTAATTGACATGGTCGTCAATCACACCAAACAGCTTGTCAAGTGAATAGGTGCCAGCATTCATCCAATCCTTAAGTGCAGCATGAGTGCTCTCCACTCTGTTACTACTACTGTTGCCAAAATGCAGAATTTTGTTTGTCCAAGCCCTACAAAACATCTCTTTGTAGACCAGCCATGTCCTCTCCAAATATACAACAACAGACGGCGCAACCATAGAGTAAATATCCTTTAGCAGCTTCAGTAACATTTCATACTCTTCAACGGTTGGCGCATTAACAATTGCCTTCCAAAGCTTTTTTATTGTTTTTTTCCTATCACCCTCACCAACAAGCTTTTTCAGCTGATTATCGACATTACGGTCGATATGCCACAAACATAACAGGTGGTGTGATCCAAGAAAATGATCCTGTATAGGATCCATCAAACCCATCTCTCGATCAGAAACAATAGCACTAGGACAATTTTCAACATCCAACAACTCTCAACTGCTCAAACACCCAATCATAAGTAATTTTTTTCTCATCTCTCAAAAGGGAACAAGCAATATTAAAATTCTTATTGGAAGGAGTCATACCAATTATCTGAAAGAGTGGCATCTTGTACTTGTTGGTCTTGTATGTTGCATCCACCACAATCACCCAATAATATCTGTTCAACAACTGAATTGACATTGGATGCGCTATGAATGCATGTGTGATCACATCTGTGCCATCTTCTGTCAAAACTTTAACATAATAATGCTTCTTCTCGGCGTAATGCACAAACTGCTGCCAAATATTTCTGCCTTCAAATTTTGCCTTCATGTCATCAGATTTCAGATTGTTTAGCTACCTCACTGACACATTATCTGCAGGATGCGTCAGCAAGGTGATTCTGAATCAGCTTAGGCTTCATATTTGCAATGTTCAAAGATCTAGCAACCTGCCTTGCATCATCACTCAACCGGCTGAGCTGTCTGTGCCCCTCTGGATACACTATAGCAGTGTGATTGTGCATTGATTTTTCATCTGGTGTAACTTTGACCCACCAACCATTATCCCTCACCTCCTTGCAATATAACTTGCACATACACTTACACCCTCGCCGTTTGGTGTTCTTCCTCTGTTGTGGGGGAGGCCCTTGTTCAACCGGAACTCTGAATTTGTTACAACGATATGTAACCGATTTTCCATTATTACCCTTCCTTACTTTAATCAGCTCGAAACGAAATGTAAGAGCCAAATCTGAATAATAAGTGTATACTGCTTCTTCAGTAGGAAAGAAGCCAGGACACTTAAAATCGTGACTCATATCCCTCTGAAGGTCGGGCAATCCATTTGGATCCTGCGTCATTAATCAAATTCAAACTAATAATAAGTAATTACAAAAACAATTACAAACCATACAAAATATATAATTTTCAAAAATTGGAGCAAATACGTTATTTTCATAAAAAAATCGCACATAAAGTGGGATTTTTCAAATAAATCCTGCGCACAATGTGCAAGATTTCCATAAAAATCGCCTGCAATAGGCAATTTTTCACTGAAAATTAGCCAGCAATGTGCAATTTTTCCTGTGAAAAATCGCCAGCATTGTGCGATTTGTCAGTGAAAAATCGCCTATAATTGGCGAAATTAGTATAAAAAACGCCAACACTGGGCGATTTTTTAGTACAATCTCGCCAATTAAGGGCGATTTTACTAAATAAAATTGCAAAACATGTGCGATTTTTTTTTTGCAGCATGATATAAAAGGACACAGAATAACAAAATAACGGGCGCGAAATACGTTTTCACAAAAAAAATTTAATTACAAAACAAATTAATTTGTTTTGTAATTTGGATTGGTTATTATTTTGAATGTTGGAGTGTTTTGAGGAATGCAGTTTTGATTCCTTTTCCCGCAATTTTTAACCCTTCAACTGTTGAGGAAGTGATGTTGGGTGAATTGGTGTATAGCATGAATGAATGGACAAATATACTGAACAATTTGGACTGTTAGTGGGCTTCACGGCCGTTCATAACTGAATGACCAAATTTAAAATTCAGATGTAAAATTTAGTGACCTTTTTTTAATATTTAAAAGTTAGTGACAAAAACCTAAACTTTACCAAAGTATGATGACCTTTTTTAAAATTCACTCTAATCAAAACCAGAAACTGATTATAGTATGGTGACCAATTTTGGAATTTACTCATATATAAAACGAAAGCTATATAAAAGCAAACCCATGTCGTCATCTCCTCAATGCCATTATGCATATTTCCACAATGGGGGTTACTAGTTACCGGCCCACTTTTTGGGGTGGTAGTCCATAGGTCTTGACAAAAATATCCTTTTACATAAAAGGGGGAAGAAAGAGGGTATTGTAGGGGGCATTTTAGTCCAAATTAGGGCAGTAAAGGGAAAGTACTCTGACGGTAACTAGTAATTCCTTTCCAAAAATAATATGAGCTACTTCAAAAATTGAATCGAATACCAACAATCCCCGTTGTCCAAAAGCCAGTGCCTCCTCATCCTCTTGACAGTAATTCCATTTGGATGATGCGGTTGTGCTTCTGAGGGAGAGTGCAGAGGCGTTTGTTGATGCTCACTAAGAAAATCCTTGACCATGCTCTAGTGCATTTGTAGTTTCTTTTGAATGAGACGATCGATCGAAAAACCCAAAACCCACTCCCGTGCCAAATCATTGTGCAAGGAAAACTTTTAGTCAGCGGAAGTGTCTCCAACAAGCGATAGATATTGTCATCAAATCATGATAATTCCCGGCATCATGTTGTTGGTTCCCTGTAGACTTGCCGATGAGTTTTAGGGAGTTCCAATTAGTATATGCTTCGATTGGGAGATCGGTGAGACGGGTGGCTTTCGATCCAGAGGCAGTAGGAAGGAGATCGGGTGGCACGAGGGAGGGAGGGAGGGAGGAGTGGCCGGAGGGAGAAGAGATAAAGGGACCTGCAGGTTTTATAAGCATATTGTCATGCGCGTATTGCTACGACTCCAGTGAAAGATTATCTGCCCGGGCGTAGCCAGAAACTCACTTTCGTGCTATGCATTCCAGAATCAGAATCTCTGGCCAGGCCTAGATGCTAGCACAATGCTATTCCAACCCCTTTGAAATAACATTGCACAGGATCTGAGTTTGTACTTATTCGATTTACAAAACAATAAAATTTCTAATTAAAAATGGAACTTTAGAAAATATCTTTGAAGCGTGCACTCAGGTGATTCTCTTGTACGCCTCAAGACTTTGATTTCACGTTGTGTGGGCAACGATCTAGAAACCAATTTGATCAGCTAATCACCAAAATCCACATGCTAGAAAATTCCAGCACCTCTGCACCTGACATGTACTATAAACGCACCGCCATGAGAGAGAAAACTACACGCGCAACTGGTTTGAACAGGCCAAAAAGTTTGGCCAATACAGATAAATCCCAGCCGCAATTTTCCTCTAAAATCTGACTTTGATGGAGAAATTTTATTTCTCTCTCTAGGATTTTATCTCTCTAGTTTTCTTGTCTTGAAAACTTATGAATTGTGTGTCTTGTATAGCTAATCCCTTGTCTATATATAGAGTTACAAGAGAGACCCGAAGTTGGTTTAGGATTGGTCTTCCTACTGGGACTCTGTTTCCTTCAATCCTGTTCCTGGACTGATACACATCCAACTGATACAGGGATCCACTTATCCCAAACAAGTTTCTGGTATGATTCACAACCAACTGATACAGGGATTCACTTATCCCAAACCAGTTTCTGGTATGATTCACAACCAACTGACACAAGGATTAATTAATTACTTAATTAATTAAATCTACCTTTGTCAGCAACCCAATACATAATTAATCGTACCACTAACGGATTAATTATGGCACTACCATCTTACACCATAAGTGCTTCCGGAACAACTTAATTAAATTATATTCATAATCTCCCCACATCAAAGATATAGTGCTCGTTAATTTATTAATTTACTGATAAATTAATTAATCAACTTCTTTAATTCCAAGACTGGTTCCACTCGACCTTTTTACTATACCGGACATGAGTCCACCAGCTGGGTTTAGTATAATAAACATAACGAGCTCATCTCGGGAGCACCATCACCCTGGACGCACCGGTACATGGTTTCCTTTCGACATGCAGCAGCACACCAAGAAACTAAACACGCGCACCCAACCTACCGAGATTATTGGCCTCAATATACCTCACTCATTGGCAGATCAAAGTATACTATGTCTAATCCTCATGCCCGCTCGAGTCTGGGGATTAAGATATAGAATACCAAGAACGATTTGTCTATTAAATCAGTACAAGACAAATCATTCCTAATGGTTAACTTCAATACGCCCCGGGCATATCTATATGATTCAATTAGTTTAGACAAACCAATTATCCAAATCACATAATAACCTAAACCGACAGTTTGTCCAAAGCTGTCTCGGTTACGAACCTCATTTATATATTATGTCTTTCAACCAATGATGAGATCTACTGTGTCACACAAGAAATCTCATCATCTACTTACATAATATAAATGGACATATCATGCACAACAAGATATAACCAAAACATAAATCGATATATTACTAAGAAAATGTACAATACAAGCATAGCTTATGTATTCAACTCCAACATTCAGACCCATTTAATCTCTTAAAATTTGAAAGGAATTATTATTTACCGCCCCAGTACTTTCCCTTTATCGCCCCAATTTAGACTAAAATGCCCCCTACAATACCCTCTCTCTTTCCCACCTTTTATATATAAAATGACACTTTTGTCAAAATCTATAGATTACCGCCCCAAAAAATGAGGCGGTAACTAGTAACCCCCAAATTTGAAATATAGTTATCAAACGCACTTAATTATTAAATATTTAATTAAAAAATTAATTCATTAAGTCAAGAACAAGTTGAGTTATAAACACCCTTAATCTATTAAGATTAAGTGCTGAATTGGTTTATCAAACAAAGCCTAAAAAGAAATATCAATGTAAAATTAAAACATTTAAATTATTTACCAAAAATTTTTAGTTTTAATTTATTTTTCTTTATATCAATGTAAAATTTTATTTTTTATTTTTTTAATTTTCACTATTTGACACTTAATTGATCGATTTTCACTCCATTTGACTCGTTTTTATCAAGTAGGATTAGGGTTTAGAATTTGAAAAATAATTATTTACTAAATAATTTTAAAGTAATCGTTAACTAATAGTTTTAGATAGACTATTGTTAAATGCATGCAAAATTCTTTTAAGGGGGTTACTAGTTACCGCCTCACTTTTTGGGCGGTAATCTATAAGTTTTGACAAAAGTATCTTTTTACATAAAAGGAGGGGAGAGAGAGGGTATTGTAGGGGGCATTTTAGTCCAAATTAGGGCGGTAAAGGGAAAGTATTGGGGCGGTAACTAGTAATTCCTTTCTTTTAATTAGACTGTAGTTGATACTTATAGAAACTTTTAGGACTACATTTGATATTTTTAGAAAATGTTAACTAAATTTGATACCTTCATAATTTTTTAATTAAGGCTCCGTTTGGACAAGATTTATAAAAACACTTTAGTATAAGTGTATTTTTGGAAACTGGATTGCTATTTGTATCATGAATTTGCTATTTGTATCACAAAAAAAAATAAAAATAATAATAAAATGACCACAACGCCCTTATGGTGCAACTTTTGCAAAAAAATACTAAGTGGGGGACAAAAACGCACAAAAAATGCGTTTGAATCATGCTGACAAACGCATGAAAAAAACGTTTTGTACATGTAAAAACTGAATAAGATCGCGTTTATAATGGTATAAAACGCCAAAATGCAACGTTTTTAACAGTATTAACGCAGAAAATTTGCGTTTTTGGATCGTATTAAACGCAAATTAATAGCGTTTTCACCATGGACGAAACGCCAAAATGGGGCGTTTCGTCCACGGTTCGCTCGCTGAACGGGGGCGTTTCCGGACAGAAATTTGGATAAAAGCCCCCAAATTGGCAGGCGAACCACTTGCCCTAATTTTTCTCAAAAATTCACATCAAAACGCAAATTTGCTTAGATTTTGTCGGCCAAAAACGCAAAGCATGGACGGAGGAGATGGCGAACAATCACGAAGGCACGGAGCGGGCAAAGGTCCACTGATTAACCGGGTAAACATCGATATGAATATGAGTTTTTCTGCAATTTTTTACGTTTATATTGCGTTAATTTTGTTAGAAATCGTTGTTTATGTGAGTTTAGGTATGTAGAAACGCTAATTGGTATGAATTAGGTGGATTTTTGACGCCGGAATAGCCGGCCGCTGGCGTTTTGGGATCGCAAAACGCCATCGGCCGGCGTTTTGAGATTTCAAACCGCCGGCCGCCGGCGGTTTTGAGATCTCAAAACGCCGGACGCCGGCCGTTTTGAAAAACTCAAAACGCCTTAGGCCCGCGTTTTGAGTTTTCAAAACGCGGTCCGATTACGTTTTGAGTTTCTCAAAACGCGATCCACTAGCGTTTTGGATGACTCAAAACGCAGTTGGACGGCGTTTTGAGTAAAAACGCCGTCCAACTGCGTTTTGAGAGTATCGTTACGTCAAAAGCATGCGTTTTGATGTAAATTGATTTATCGTATGTTACAATATAATTGCTTCGTTTTATTTATTTATCTATTTATTTATGCAATTATTCGTTTATTTATTTAGGGTGGCGCTAAGTTAAAGCCACGAGGCGAGAGGCCGGCTCCCACAGCTTCTGCTAGGAGGCAGAAGGTGCCAGTTATTAGGGGAGGTGGTGGTAGACGAGGAGGTGGTGGTAGACGGGGAGGCGGGATTGTTATAGCCGAGGGAGGACGGGGAGGTCGTGACTCCTCATTTCAGTTGAGGGATGAGTATTACGATACTACTGATTCCGATGACACTGATTCGAGCGAGGAGGAGCAGTTTGGCCATGAGGATGAGTCTGGGCATCCCCATGAGGAGTCACGGCAGGGGGACGCTAGTGGGAGTGGACGGCCACTAGGGGACCAGGGTGAGGGGTATACCTACGGAGGTGACCCTTCTCACCCACATGCTGAGAGGACGATCCGGTATAGGAATCCGGACCACGGACAGTTCGAGGAGGTGGATCCTGCTGCAGGTACGCGTTTTAATTTAATTGTATTATTTATTTTTAATAAATAATTGATTTATTTTAGTTGTTCATATTATGAGAATTTGGTATTGCTTGACTTATATTAAAATTGTGCACTTTTTATGTAGTTCAGTAATTATTCTAATTCGTATACGTATTTTCTTTACTTATGTATGTTTTTCTTTATTTGTTTTAATTAGGTGTACTTATTTTTAATTAGCTTTTTTTAATTACGTGTATTTTTTACGTTTTACAATTAATTTACTTATATATTTTTATATGCATATGTTGTCCATATAGTTCCGCCTAGGAAGCGCCCGCGGGAGGATCGTAGTTGGATAGTTACAGGGCCCATTGAGGGGGGCCCTATAGATGATAGCCTTATCCCTAGCTTTTTAGGGCATGTGGTATCTAGATATTGGCAGGAGGGGGTGCCTACTAGATACCACATTAGAGTTCACAATAGAGGTAGCATGTACGACCTTTTTGAGAGGTGGATCGGCTCGATGACGGTCGAGGGTGCGCAGATATTGAGCGGGACAGGCCTTGGACACCTGCCCCGTATTATGCACCGGAGCATTGATGAGCCTCTCATCAATGCATTTTTGGAGAGGTGGCAGCCGGATACGAATTCGTTCCACCTCCCCTTCGGAGAGATGACCATCCTCCTACACGATGTGTGGGAGATTTTGAGGATTCCGGTCGATGGTCGACTCATCACCGAGGTGACACCGTCGTCTACCGTACTGTCATGGTCTAGGGGATTGCTAGAGATTCCTCCTGAGGAGCGGATAGAGGGGGAGCTGTATAGGAATGGCGGGTTTTCTACGCAGCGGGTGATCGAGCGGTGTATGCAGCGGGCCAGGGATGATTCGGACGTTGCTGTTTTAGTATGGAGCCTTATTGGGACTTGTCTGTTTACAGACAAAAGTTCCAATAAGTTTATGCCAGCCCCTGTTGTACATGTTAGGAATGGGCTGGATCGGATTGGCCAGGAGGCATGGGGTACCGCGACACTCGCGTACTTGTATTACCATCTAGGGTGCGCGAGTCGTCACGGGACGCAGGCAGTCGCTGGATGCATGACGCTATTACAGTCATGGATCTACGAGCACTTTCCTGATTTCAGACCCCACCCTCTGCCCCTTCCATTGCACGCCGCTCAGCCACGTGCAGCGAGGTGGGCCATCGACCACCACCGGACCACAGAGCAGCGATTGGCAGCCATTCGACTTGCGCTGGACGAGATGACAGCCGACATGGTTAGTAAATAGTTATAAATGTCTTCAAATATATTTTGATTTAATATATTTTATATATTTTATTATTCACAATCATTAACTACTTTTCAAAGGTTACTTGGATGCCTTACGGACGGGACGCCGTTTCGCGGACGCCGAGGACCCTGTACCGTGGACTTATTGCATACAGGGACTACATCGAGCCGTACATGCCAGACCGATGCGTCCGCCAGATTGGGTATGTACAGTGGATTCCCTCGCGCTTCATCCGTCCGGGCCGGGACACCTACCGCGGATACTCAGGGAGATCATATGTGGTACGACACGCCGTCGAGTATGCAGAGTCCGCGTGGGATGAGTTCGGCACGGCTTCCATGGGTATTTCCCTAGCTGGCCGCCAGCGGACAGGTGGCGCTGTTTCTCGGAGTGCTGCGGTCGACGGCTACTTAGATTGGTTTCGTCCCCGATCACGTCCGCGCGTACTTCCCCCGGATCCCCAGGCTGCTATCGAGCCTCCTCGACCACGTCGCGCCGCCTCAGAGTTTGTAAGTATTCATATTAATTAATGTAATATATTATATTTGTTAACTTATGTTCAGATGAATCTAATATATTGTTTATATATTTGCAGTGGATGGGTCAGTATGGTCAGCTACATCATGCATTATTAGATGTAGTGCGAGAGAGCGTTCCTGATATGTACGATCAGTTCGCAGCTCGTACTGCATATCTAGAGGATGAGTTCGACCGTTCCATATGATTTTGGATTGTATTATTTTTGTATACATTATACGAATATTGTATTATTATTTCGCTGATTATATTTTATTGTATTCTTCATATATATGTTGTATTTTTATACGTATGTTTATTCAAAACCCAAAATAAATAGTGGTAAGCACAAGATAATAATAATAAAACATATGTCACATGGCAATAAACGTCCTATCCATCGCGGAGTGCATTCCAAGCATTAAATCTAGCCTCTAAATTTTGTGGCCACTCACCTACACTTTCAGCATGACGCTGATGGTGCCAAACGAAGCTCAGCGGCGGGATAGGGCAGTCATCGACCACATCTACGCGTACATAATGATTCCCATTCACAAGGGCAAGCGCTATAACCCGTTCCGGTTGGGTGTCGCCAGTCGAGCAATACAAAGGTAGTACAGAATAATTTCCATCTGAACGAGTACGGTCAAACTGTATTACCAGTGCATTTGCATAAGTGGCGAGAGGGAACAAATCCGTAGGTGTAGCCATCCAATGCTGCTCACCACAATCAGTGCCTTCGAAATTTATTCGCCTAAGTACCATGGCCACAAAATCACCATCGGCCGGACGCAACTCCAATGCTTCGAAGACACCCCTATACCTGTCCGGGTGGCTCGTAATCTCTCCACTCAATGACCTGCGAGCTAACCTCCAATATTTCTCGTGGCCAAAAAGGTACGTAGAAATTACTCGGAAACCACAATGGCCATCCCCATCTACATCTGACCACCCTGTACAATAAGGCTGAAAAAATGCTGGCACACACTGAATGTCTCCACCAGACCCTGTTAAGTAATTATGTTACAGTAAATAAACAAACATTCATCATTTATTTAATTAATTGACTAAATTAAAGGGCGTATTTACATGTCCTTAATGGAGACTCACCATCAAAACCTGTATGAATGCGGTGTGATCTACCTGTTGATCGACCGGATGACCCTGAACGGCACCTGCCACGCCGGCCACGTGTCGCTCTTTCTCGTGAGCTCCACTCGCGCATAACAGAATGATGTAATCTATTTGGTGGTCGCCCCCTTTGGGGTCCCGACAAACCTGGCTCTCCAACACTGGCCATGTCAGGGTACATCTGCTCTACGTACGCCCTATTCAACAGCCGGGCCAAAAAAGACGGGCTGGTAGATACGGTGGGGACTACTTCCTCGTTGAAATACCTTAACAAACAGATATATCAACTCCAAATATTTCTTCAAAAAAATTTGTCAATTCAATTGCATAATATTAAAGTTCATAATTGAAAAATGCACCTGATGTCCTCATCAATGTAATTCGCATCCCCATGTGATGGCACAATGGTCAGCCTCTTCCAAAACTCATGCACGTGTGGAAGTAAGGGATATTCAGGCAATGACTGTGCCTTGAATATGTCGCACGCACAGGGAATCCCACGTGTCACCTTGGGCACACATCCACATCGCTCAAGTACCAGGCCTCCCAACTTATTCTTCCGCCGAACTTCTTTCCTAACCAACTTCAAACAATGGTGTGACACGTACTTGTTCAAATAACAGTATGGATATCCCTGCATACTTGTTTGAGTCGTGGAGATGGAAGCCTCAAGAGAGCCTCTATAATAATGTCAATTAAAAATAAAATTACTTGAAACATCTAAATAAATAAAAGCATACCAAAAAAGAAATTATAAGACAATAAACAACATCTGCTATAAACAATTAAATAAGTAAACTAACCCGATGTGAGGGTACAAGTGGCTGAGGTGAGAGTCAATCTTTGTGAACAAAGTGTCAAGGGAATTGGTGGAAGAATTAAGCCAATCTTTCATAGCAGCATGCGAAGCCTCTACTCTGTTAGTGGAAGTATTACCAAAGTGTAGAAATTGATTGGTCCAGGCTCGAACAAATTTCTCCTTGTGAATGAGCCATGTAGTCTCTAGATATTCAACAGCCAACGGCTCAAGGAGAGTGTACTTAACCTTGAAATTCTGCAATAAACGATTAAATTCCTCTACTGTCGGAGCCTTAATGATTTTCTTCCACCAGTTGTCATGAATATCACATGCTAAATTTTTGTTCCTCCTCCCAACATTTTTTTCCAACCACGCGTTCACATCACGCCCAATATGCCACAAACATAACAAGTGATGTGAAGCGGGAAAATGATCCTTAATCGGCTGTAACAAGCCCAACTCCCTATCTGTCACAATCACACTAGGTGACAAACTTGCCGGCAGCAAAAATCTCAAGTTCCTCATAACCCAGTCATATGTATCCTGTTTCTCATTCCTAACAATAGCAAATGCAATATTGAAATTCTTATTTGTAGGAGTCATACCTACCATCTCGACGACAGGCATTTGGTACTTGTTCGTCTTGTAGGTAGAATCAATCCCAACCACCCAATACCATCTGTTGAACATCTGAATTGATGTTGGATGTGCAAAGAAGACATGTGTGATCTCATCAGTGTTCGCATCCTTCAGAATCTTCAGATAGTACTGCTTCTCCTCAGCCAAATGAATAAATTGCTGCCCAATATTCCTACCTTCCGGCGGTCTTCATCTCTCCTTTCAAATTGTACACAGATTTGATAGGTACCTGGGAATCGGGAAACTGTTTATTAACAGCTTCCCAAACACACTTTGGCTTAACATTCGAACGCAGCATAAATTCAGCAACAGCCTTTGAATCCTTTGTAAAATGGCTCAACTGTCTGTGACCATATGGATGCATTATACCTGTAAATCACATGTAATTATAATAACAATTAATACATACAACACATCAATCAACTTAATTAATATTATGCGCAAATAATGAAATACCAGTGTGATTGTGAGTTGACGCTGCTCCTGGGTTTGTATAAACCTTGTGCCGTCCCAAATCAATCCGCTTACAAGTCAACCTAAAGGGGCAATTAGTGCCGCTCCTTCTTGTATTCTTTCGTCTAGTTGGGAGAGGGGCTTTGGCAGGATCTCTCCATCGCTTGCACGAGAAGTAGTACGTCGCAAATCCTTGGTTACCTCCCCTCTTTGTAATTACAAACTTCAGCCTCTTAGCTATTTTCTGGCAATATTTCAAAGCCTTGCCAATTGTTCGGAACTCTCTGTCAATCTTGAAATATCCACTCAAATCTGCGCCAGGTTCAAGTTCCACCGGCTCCCCATGAATATTATCCGCCTCATTGTCATCTACATCCTCATCTTCATCGTCATCCTCCTCTTCATTCTCCGCCTCCTCATCATCATAATGCAACTCATCCTCATCGTAATCATCATTGTCAGCCTGTAGGTGAATACACAGATTAATTAAAATTACAGCACACTTATGGTTCTTGCAATCAAAAAACGCAACAGTTTGAAGTTTCATCCAACATGAAACGCAAAATTTTTGCGTTTTTGCAGATAAAAACGCTACAAATGTGCGTTTTTATCTGAAAAAACGCAAAAGTGATGCGTTTCATGCAGTAAAAAACGCACCCAGATGTGGTTTTCAGCAACCTAAAACGCAGAACTTTTTATATAATGCATGTCAAAAACGCAGCTCTTTTTAAATAATTCATGTCAAAAACGCAACACTTTTTATATAATGCATGTCAAAAACGCAACACTTTTTATATAATGCATGTCAAAAACGCAACACTTTTTATATAATGCATGTCGGAAACACTAAAATGCGACTTTTTCTACACTCAGAAACGCTAAAAAGGGACGTTTGACCGCTTCCTAAACGTCATTTTAGCGTGTTTCGACATACAATATTTTTAAAAAAACTTATATAACTTTAAGGTACGGAAACTTACCATATCGTGATGATTCGCTTTCTAAATATTCTTTCGCCGACAACTGAATGATCCAACAATGTTTTTACGTTAAGAATTTATCTGGATTTGATTTTAGGATAGTTGTTGTGTATGAGTTTTTCATCCAATTCACATGAATGTATGTAAACGTTTTTTAACTTCTGTACATGTCAAAAACGCAACATTTTAACGAGCGAACCATGGTGGAAACTTCACATGTTCACGTTTTTGACTGTAAAAAACGCATCATTTTAACGAGCGAACCATGGTGGAAACATCACATTTTTGCGTTTTTGACATATAGAAACGCACTCATTTGGCGTTTTTTACATATAAAAACGCACTCAATTGGCGTTTTTTTCATACAAAAACGCCATTTAGGGTAAATTTTGTATGTCCAAAACGTTTCTGCATTGCGTTTTTTTGAGATTAAAACGCAATTTTCGCCCCTTTTTTGACATAAAATCTGTCAATTTATTAATTTTTTTGTTCATAAGGGCATTGTGGTCATTTTATTATTATTTTTATTTTTTTTTGTGATACAAATAGCAAATTCATGATACAAATAGCAAGTCCCTTTTGGAAATTCTAGTAAAGTATTTTAAATTTTTTTAAAAGGATAAATATGTGTTTAGATAACTATTTTAAAAAATTAATTTTATAGTTAAGAAAATTAAAAAGGTATAGTTTTGAGGACTAAAACTATAATTTTAGTAAATTATAGCAAACCTAAGTTGCATCTCCTTCTACTTCTACTTGGTTTCAAACACCCACCCCCCCCCCCGAGCGCCGCACATCCGAAAGCCAACCAATTGCTACCACGCAACCTCCAGTGTCATCTTCTTCACCGGAAAGGAAACGAAGGTCTTCGATGGTCACAAAGGGTCACACACTTCTCTTCTTCGGAGAAGATTATGAAGAGCGACAAAGGGCCTGTATCCGGAGTAGCTGCAGTCTTGTGGATGAAACGTGATGGTTGCTGCGGCTACAACTGCAATTGAGAATAGAAGAGTCGCTGGCCACTGGAAGGTCCAATGATGGCTAAAATAATTGAGTGAGTCAATTATTTTCTAAAGTAAACAACATACCACATATTGAGGCCCTGGACAAAGAAGGCTCCTTTATGTTCTATAATAGAAAAGAAGAGAACATAGCAACAAGGCAGACAAGCTTGCAGATCAATAATGGCGAGGTTTCATATTAAATCCCCTATTGATTTTGCAGGCAAGCAATTCTATATTCATTATTTACTGTCAAATTTACTGGTTGATAAAATTTAGCATCTCTACCGAAACCCCCTGAATTTTCATGTACAAAATCATTAGTGGAGTTGCTAGCGGCATTCATATCTGGCAACAGAAGTAATTGGAGAGCAATGATTGAAAAACCTTTGATCTTGAAAGAATGGGAGCTCGGGAACTACTGGATAGGGTGGAACAAATGAGGGCTGGTGGCAGGTGGGCGGCGTCCGAGAGACAGAGGCGGAGGAAGAAGAGTTTGATCCATAATGCTTATAATCCGAATTTAACTCGAAAATAGACCCACGAGATTTTTTTTTTTAAATCTAAAAACAATGTTAAAACACCTCCCCCCTATTTTTAAAAAAGTGTGCGTATATCTCATTATTTTTATAAAATAAATTTTAAAAATGACATTAACTTTTGTCCAAACATAGTTGATAAATTTTTTTAACTCCTAAAACTCTTAAAACAGTTTTATAATGCTTGTCCAAACATGGCCTAAATTTTCCATTCTTAAATTTTTTTAAAATTTTAAGTAATTGTGCTACTTGGATACCACATGATGGCCACATGTGCTAAAAAATATTAATTGAACTAAATATGCTTAATATAGAAATATTAAGGATTAAATTTGACACAAAGTCATATTATAAAAACCATTTCTGTATTTCTTCCAAAAAAATAATAAAAATTCCAAAATTGAATTGAGAAGCAAAAGAGGATGATTAATACGATCAGGGCTAAAACTCAAAGGAGAAAAATTGCAGACCGACCATGGTAATAAGGATCTTCCTGCTTTCCCTGGAAGAGTATAATCTTAGCTAATTCGATTGGATCGGATCCCTTTCAATCACAGAACATAAAATCAATATGAGAAGAGAAGAAATTTTTTTTGCTTTGAGCCCTGCCCTCCGTTCGTAACTATTACCTAGTAGCCCTGCCCTGTTTTCCAAACTAAAAGAAAGGTTGAAGGTAGGGGCGGTGACGTGATGAAGATGGAGCGGTGAGGGTGAGTGAAGGATGGGATTAGGGATATATATACCAACATGTTCTTCTCCTAAGGCAAGTTGTTTGTTTATTTTCTTTGGGTATTGCTATTATTTTTTTGGCTAGTCATATTGCCAAAATAATTTTTAATTACCAGAGCATAAGTTGTTTTTTTTTTCATACTACCCTTCTATGATCAAACACATTTGTTACATTCTCTTCTTCTTTATCTCTCCCAAAATTCGTTCACTTTCATGATTTGCAGTTTTATCTTTCTATATCAAAATCGATCTCCTCCAAAATTTTAGCAATTTCATCCCAAAATAATAAATTATTTAGCTACACAATTTTATCTTTAAATGCTTCAAAACTATTGTAAAATCAAGCTTTAAATTGGTGGGCGGAGCTGATCTCAAGTTAAATTTTGAGTCAAAAATTGATTATTTTCATAAAAAGTGATCGAGGGTGAAGTATATAGGATTTTGATAGTTCACTATAATCCAAACATTTTGCAACAAATTAATTTATTATTTTAAGAGGGAAATTGTTAAAATTTTGAAGGAGATCGATCGTGATATAGAAAGATAAAACTGTAAATCATGAAAGTAAACGAATTTTGGGAGAGATGAGGAAGAAAAGGATGTAACAAATGTATTTGACCAGATAAAAGTAATATAGGAACAACTTGTACTCTTACAGCTAAAAATTGCTATCCCCAACATTTTCTTTTATCTCCAACATTCATTTGTTTCCCATTAATGGTATATAAACTTTTTGTTTTTTGTTTTTATTTCATTGTAATTACAACTTGAAAACTAAAAATTATCACATAAACTAATTCATCAACCAGGCGATAAAATTATAGTTAAGACAATTTATTTTTTTTATTGGACACAAAAATTTAGCAAAACTTTATTTACAAACTCTATTTAGCCTTTATTTTATTTTTTATAATGGTTATTATGATTGATCATATACTTAGAAATTTTAGATTATGGATTGATGATGCTTAATAAGTCATATAACAAGTCATGCCAACACATTGCTGTAGGAGTAACATTCTTGTCGTGTTTATTTTACAATATTAGGGGCATTTGTTAAAATAGTTGAGAATTGGAATCAAAATGAGTATAATATAAATGTCAATGTGTATGGAATTATTATCATTTCTGATGTTTAGTTTGTTAAGAGAATTAAAATCGAAATAAAATAATATATAATTATAATATATATATATATATAAATATAATAGTATACATATAAATATTATTATTAAAAATATAATATTATAAAAATAATAATTTTATTTTTAATAGGTAAGAGAACCAAATGCGCTACATTTTTGGTCACAGGGAATCAAACTTATGGGTTTCATACTCATTCCTCTCCTTCAAACAAAGAAGAAATTGGTATGAAACCCACAATAAATTCAAACCCTACTCCAAAACAAACAGTCCCTTAGTTTTTCCTTAAAAACAAAAGAGAAAAACTTGCATGGCCTTGATGAATCTCAAAACCTGAACATTATCTTCTGATCCAATCAAGTTTAAGCAGCATTAATTGCATCACATCTTTTCCTTACCTCTCCCTGCCTTCCAGTTTTGATTCCAAGAACACTAACCTTAACCATCGCCTTAGCAAAATCATTGAAAAAGGCTTTGCTATCTTGTGCGTACTTATCTACCAAAGGCTTAGTTCTTGGATCAGAAAACAGTAGTTGATCAGTAGATAGAACCCCAAGTCCCTTCTGCATGTTCTTGAAAATGGTGTTGTCAAAAACACCTGGAGAAATAACATCCAAAAACGCTGATAATGCTTGATTCTTCACGTAATTTGCACAGGTGTTCTTCAAACCTTCGACCAGCTTGGGATTAATAGTGGGATCAACAGTTTTTCCGAAAATCCGGTTGGCGAATTCGGAGCAATGGGCGAATCCTATTGTGTGTCCACCACCAACCAAGGCAACCATTTCCTGAACTGTGAAACCTTGAGCTTGAAAAATGGAGATCATGGTGTCCATGGAACTATTACCCCTGGCTAGATGTCCTTCAACATGGGACGCCGCAGAAATAAACCCATCTTTCCTCCCAAGGCGAACATCATAAAACGGTCCTCCAGTTACCAAAACAAGATCACGGGTCGCCACCGCAAGGATATCCGAGCAGGAGACAATGCCAGGGCAGGCGAGCTCTAGGGCGGTTTTAGCCCTAGTGATGAGATCGAATGCATCCCCAGCAAGGGAGTGGTTGATGTCGGCATCAACCTCGGCCTTGTTAAAGGCGGTGGACTTAACAAGAACCGAAGCGTCGCAACCATCAACCATGCAGTCATGGATGAACATACGGAGGACCGCGGCTGCCGTAGTAGGATTCTGGGACTGCTTTGTAGATATGGCGTCCCTCATGATATCTTGAAATCGCGGGCATGTTTTGGCATAGTAATCGATGGTAAGAGCTGAGTGTGAAAGGGGAATCAAAGAAACCAGGAGGAGGGATGTCCCCAAGAATAAGAAAAGTGATTTGGGTCCCATAGCTGCAGCAACAGGGAGAGATCAACAAGACCTCCTTCTCTGAAAAAAAAAGGAGGGCTTTGGGAAAAGAAGATAGGAAGAAAGAAACAATCGTATACAGGTAAGGGGGGATAAAAAGTTGATGTATGTAGAACAAAGGATGATCTGGTTTGGAGAAATTGTAGGAAAAAATTGATGGTCTGTAAATTTTGTTTGGTTTTTTTTTGGCAATATTGGTGATTTGATGATAGTAGAGTCTTCTATTTGCGATGATTGCGCTGTTGTTGAAAGTTATGAAATGGTTTTGACGAAAATGAATGCGTTCCTTGCTTAGTAGAGTTAATAACTAGAATTCCTTAGTCACAAATTTTTATAATTTTTTTCCTGCGAGACAAAAAGTAAAATTTTTTTTTTAAATAAAAATACTAAAGCCAGAGATGCACCAAACCGTGCCAAATCACCACATTTTCATCTATTGGCTTTAAAAAATATTATATTCGATCCAATAACCAGCACCAACAACGCATAAATTCACACGTGAACTTGTATATCATACACATATACATGAGATTAGTAAAACCTTATAAGAAATTAGATTCAAGTCAAAAAAACAAAAAATCTTCAACAAAAGAAACAAGAAAGAAAAGTCTTCTTTTCACTACAGAATAATGCTCAATTCGAGCATAGCCTATTAGTTGCATTACCCAAAACAAATCTTAAGACTATTTTTTTAAAAAATAGAAAGTCTGAAAAACTCTTTCATTGTGAGGGAGATTCTTACAAGATGGGTAAACGAATCAAATAATTAAAACAAGAAAGAATGAATAAATATACGTACTACAGTTTATATGTTTATTTTTTTCCCTTTTCATTTTTTGGTTTACCTCTCATACACTCTCGTTATACTCTACTAGTACATCGGCCAGCAGCTTGAAAATCTCCAAAGTCCCTCGTCTTGAATATGTTGCACATTTTGATTTTCTGAAGATAAAGTTTCTTTACATTCTTTTACCGAAGGTGAAAGAGAATCCTTCATGACTTCATTAGCAGAACGTAAGTCCTGCTTTTGCAAAACGTAAGTTGTGAGCATGAAACATCTGACACTAAAACTTGTAACATGTTTTCTCCTTTAACAGAACAGTCCAAAGCTTCTGAAGATCATCCCAGAATTTAAGGCGCAACTCGGAAGCTTTCAAACACATACCTAACAAAAGAATTGCTTAGCAGTTATTTCCCATCACCAAAGCTTGAGAGACAAGAATTCACCTAATCAATGGACCTATGTATGGTACCATAAGCAATGCTGACTACAATAACAACATAATGTCTATGCAACTTAAAATTCAAATCAATTTATCCAATCCATTGTCATCCTCTACCCCAATGCAGATTTCTTGGTTTGAAATCATCATTTCCCCATTTACATACATTTTTTCTGCCTCTGAAATTCTCTTGAATAAAAAGATAATCATAAATAATGAAACATGTCTAAATTACGTTTAAAATATATCAAAATATCTTAAAGCAGTATTGAAATATTTATTCTTCTCAGACACTTATCTCCATCTCCTCCCAGCCACTTATATTCTTGCCTTTCTTCATTCTCTTCTCGATTCTCTCCTCCATCTCCTCCTCCAACTTCTTCTTGATTCTCTCTTCCACCTCCTTCTTGATTCTCTCCTCCATCTCCTGCTCCATCTCCTTCTTGATTCTCTCCTCCACCTCCTTCTTGATTCTCTCCTCCATCTCCTTCTTCTTGATTATCGCCTCCTCTAATCTTAAGTGACATTCATCAAATTTTGGATACTTACCAGTTTCGGGTGGCCAAGGAGGATAATTGACACTAGGAGGAGTAAGAACAATCACTTCCTGATTGATCGCTTCCTGATATACCTCGGCTACATGTT
Source organism: Knoxia roxburghii (assembly GCA_030378225.1). NCBI lineage: Eukaryota > Viridiplantae > Streptophyta > Magnoliopsida > Gentianales > Rubiaceae > Knoxia > Knoxia roxburghii. The sequence goes on along the minus strand of CM059420.1, from coordinate 31,186,525 downwards.
TCCAATGTTTAATAATTTCCTCGTCGCTGTACTCACCATCCTCGGTTTCTGGGAAAGCCTGCTCGCATGTAACTGGTCTGTACTCCATTTTATGGATGCCGAAGAGACAACGCAGTCGCCCGGAGTATAGTTGGGAGGATGGCGTTTAGGGCTTTCGCTACTAATTTATAAGATCTGAGGCTTAATATCAGCCGTTCGGGTGTTTCTAACGTACGAGCCAGATATCTCGACCCTTGGTCTATGCAACTTAGTTTGATTTATTGAACAAGATAAAACATGCAATACTTATATAGTACAACTTAGTAAAAATTAAATCAACATGTAAAACAATAAATTAAATAAAAAAGCAAGTGTAGTCACGCTCTCTCAAAATAATAAAAGAACCCTAAAAATTGTTACAGCTGCATTTTAAATCCATACACTTTCCAAGACAAGAGTAATGATTTCATTTTGTGTGAGAAATTGAACAAATTCAAATTTTTATCAATCCTCACAAAATGGACACGAATACGACTTTTCATTCCCATTTTTGATTGAATAAGCAAAATTACTGCTCTCCATTTCAAGAAAACCAAAGACGTCGTCCGAAAAATTTTTCGAGAAAATGTCGGGAATCCTTACTCAATGTTTTGTTTGAATATTTGACTTTTATGATTTGGTTGCCCAGTTTTGGGTGCTCTTCATTTCTTTTGGTTGCAACCGAAAACCACAGAAGCTTCTCATATTCAGGTGTTTTTTTTTTTTTTAGTTTCTACTCTATTTCTTTGGGATTTCATCTCCTTGCTCAGTGTTTTGTTTGGATCTTTGAATTTTCTGATCTAGTTGCTCTGTTTTGGCTGCTTCTCATCTCCTTCGGCTGCCGTCGAAAACCACAAAAGCTTCTCATCTTCATGTGAGTTTTGTTTTTTTTTTCGTTTCTGCTATTTTTCTTTTTGATTTCATCTCCTTGCTCAGCGTTTTGTTTGAATCTTTGAATTTTCTGATTTGGTTGCTCTGTTTTGGCTGCTTCTCATCTCTTTTGGCTCCCGCCATAAATGACAAAAATTTCTCATCTCCAGGTGTGTTTTTTTTTAGTTTCTACTTTTTTTTCCTTTTGGATTTCATCTTATTGCTCAGCATTTTGTTTGAATCTTTGAATTTTCTGATTTGGCCAATCTCTTTTGGCTGCTCCTCATCCCTTTTTTTTTTTGCTTTTTTTTTTTTCTGTTCCTCATCTCTTTTTTTTTTCGAGTTCAACAATGATCTGTAATAATTTTTTATTTTTCAAATATGACGGTAAATGTACTGCAATATGATGTTGTTGATGGTAAATGTAACCATGGTGATGGTAAATGTGACCATGCTTTGGTTCTGTATTTTATTTTTTCACTATTGTGTCGTAAATGTAATTGAATGACCATCCCTGATGTTCTTTCTATTCTCATTTTTTTTCCCAATGATCTGTAAGTGTGATGGTAAATGTACCCTCATGATGGTAAATGTATTGTATTATCCATAATATGGTATGTTTTTTATTCTTCAAAATGATTGTATATGTATTATATTATGATGTTTTTAATGGGTAATGTTTATTATATTGTTTTTGTATGATGTTGTTGATGGTAAATGTAACCATGGTGATGGTAAATGTGACCATGATTTGGTTCTGTATTTTATTTTTTCGATATTGTGCCATAAAAATATAATTGAATGACCATCCCTGATGTTCTTTCTGTTCTCATTTTTTTCCAATGATCTGTAAGTGTAATGGTAAATGTAACCTCATGATGGTAAATGTATTGTATTATCCATAATATGGTATGTTTTTTATTCTTCAAAAATGATGGTATATGTATTATATTATGATGCTTTTGATGGTAAATGTAACCATGGTGATGGTAAATGTGACCATGCTTTGGTTCTGTATTTTATTTTTTTGATATTGTGCCATAAATATAATTGAATGACCATCCCCGATGTTCTTTCTGTTCTCATTTTTTTTTTCCAATGATCTGTAAGTGTGATGGTAAATGTAACCTCATGATGGTAAATGCATTGTATTATCCATAATATGGTATGTTTTTTATTCTTCAAAATGATGGTATATGTATTATATTATGATGTTTTTGATGGGTAATGTTTATTATATTGTTTTTGTATGATGTTGTTGATGGTAAATGTAACCATGGTGATGGTAAATGTGACCATGATTTGGTTCTGTATTTTATTTTTTCGATATTGTGCCATAAAAATATAATTGAATGACCTTCCCTGATGTTCTTTCTGTTCTCATTTTTTCCCAATGATCTGTAAGTGTGATGGTAAATGTAACCTCATGATGGTAAATGTATTGTATTATCCATAATATGGTATGTTTTTTATTCTTCAAAAATGATGGTATATGTATTATATTATGATGCTTTTATATGATGTTGTTGATGGTAAATGTAACCATGGTGATGGTAAATGTAACCATGCTTTGGTTCTGTATTTTATTTTTTTGATATTGTGCCATAAATATAATTGAATGACCATCCCTGATGTTCTTTCTGTTCTCATTTATCTTCATTCAAAACTCTTTACGTACAGGCAAAAGGAAGAAAGATACAAGGTGATGATTGATGCAGTGAAGAAACCAGTTATACTGTTAACATTTAAGCTCTAATACGTATATGACTTGATTACGTCGCCATGTAACAGGGCAAGGGGGGAAGTGATGAAAAAAATTACAGCTTTTTATTCAAAGTAACATATTGAATTGATGGAATATGTACTGATATCTTGATGGAATATTAACTGTTCTTTTGATGGAATATTAACTGTTTTTTTGATGAAATATTAACTGTTTTTTGATGGAATATTAACTGTTTTTTTTTATGGAATATATTATCTTATTTAATGTAAAACTTAGAATTGCGTTTGCTATAAGTTTTGTATCTTGTTATATAGGATATAAATGGGATTTTTATAATAAGCATCAGGAGTCAACGAGTAACTTATATACGATGAATAAAGTTGCGTTTGAAAGTTTGATTAACAATTGTTTGGACTCTTGGGAAATATTTAACTACTCATTATGTGAAATTGATGCAGTTTTAGTCCACCTATTCAATATGTAAACAGCAGGAATTCTCTACAACAATATGGTATTACATAAGTATAAAATAATTTTCATTGAAAATGAGAGAAAAAAGTAAAAAGCATTGGATTATAACCTGTATAATACATTTTACATCACCTTTTGTACGATATTTCATCAATTCCGTCAATTCCATCAATGTGACGATTGTGACGATTGATTACCATCAATTCCATCAATTACATCACCATTTGTACGATATTCCATCAATTCCATCAACGACGATACATATGACTTGCACATTGTGACGATTTTGAACATTGTTGCAATTATTTGAACCATTATCTCCATTCAGATTCATGATATCCATATCGAAATATAAAAAAAAAGTAGTGAATGAGGGCAGAATATATCCAATACCGTGATTTTACATCAACTATCATGATTTACCATCACGGTATGAAAGAAAGAACATGAATGAAAGAAAGAACACGATAGGAATGAAAGGAAGTTCTTAACAAATACGTGGCAATTTTCAAAAAGGAAAAATCGATTAGAATGAGGATTTTGAAACTTGAATGGAATAATTTTCAAAGAAGCATCAATCATAATCATTATGTGGCAATTTTCAAAAAGGAAAAACGGTTGAAAATTGATTGCTTGATTGCAGGTTTCCAAAAAAAAAAAAAAAAGCAGCTGCAATTAATGGAGTAATAATAACAAATGGGTGGAGGGTTTTGCAAGCATGGATAAGCGCGTGAAGAGGGGCAATGTTTTTTAAGTGGGGAACAAGACATTTAATGCTGATTTGTATAGGAATTTTACTAGGAGTATAATTCTTTTGCTACTCCTAGTTGTAGGATAAATATTGCCTAAAACATGGACTATAACCATACGCAAATGCTACAGTCAACAATAAGATGGAAAGAAATAATCAATCTAATGAATTTTCAATTTTAGATCGAAATGGAGAACAAGAAAATTTTAATTTAGTCCACCACTAGTACTCAGGATATAGGAACGATTTAATAATTTATAGTTATTATAAACTTTTTTAATAAATAATTATAATAATATTTTTTTGTAAATATTATTATTATAGAACATTTTATATAATGGATATAATGTTAATCATAATTTAATACAAATATGTAACATAAAAAATAATTCTAAATAAAAATTATAAAATTAATAACGAAGAGTTATACTTATTTTATAGGAATTACTAGATACCGCTCCAATACTTTCTCTTTTTCGTCCCAATTTGGACAAAAATGCCCCTCTACAATACCCTCTCTCTTCTCCATTTTTATGTAAAAGGATATCTTTGTCAAAACCTATAAATTACGTCCCAAAAAGTGAGGCGGTAACTACTAACCCCTTTATTTTATTTCATTTATCTATGTATAAATATTTTCATAATATTATTATTTATAAAATTAAATATATACAGAAATCACAAAAACAAATAACATATTATTAAAATCATAATTGTGTAAGAATAAAAAATGATTGTGTAAAAATAAAAGTAAGAGAAATAAACAAAGGCAGCCATTAAAGGAAAGTTTATATTTTATTTTTTCTAAAAATTTACTCTGCACAACTCTGTGAAAATCTTCCGTCAAATTTGGGTAAGCAAATCATTCCAATCCTTTCATATATTATCAATGCTGTTATATTTGAATACTGAAGCTATGCTTGTATTATACTATTTCCAAGTTAATATATCGATTTAATGTTTTGGTTTATATGTTGTGCATACGTCGCCCATTTATATTATATAATTAGATGATGAGGTGTCTGGTTTGACACAGTAGATCTCATTATTGGTTAAAAGATATAATATATAAATGAGGTTCGTAACCGAGACAGTTTTGGGCACACTGTCGGTTTAGGTTATTATGTGATTCAGAAATTAGTTTGTTTAAACTAATTGAATCATATAAATATGCCCGGACCATATTGAACTTGACCATTTAGGATGAATTATCTTATACTGATTTAATAGACAATTTGTTCCTTATATTCTATCTCTTAATCCCTAGACTTGAGCGGGCATGAGGATTAGACATAGTGTACTTTGATATGTCAAAGGGTGAGGTCATTTGTGGCCATAACACACAATTCATAAATTGTCAAGACAAGAAAACTAGAGAGATAAAATTCTAGAGAGAGAATTAAAAATTCAGCTCTCAAAGTTGAATTTTTTTCCCCCTGTGCGGCGGCCAAAATCCCGAGATGAAGCTCCGGTGTTCAAATTTTGTTTGCCGGCGGTGCGTGGAACATCGGGCGGAAGCGCGTGAACATCACGAGGCGGCGGCAATTGATCAGAAGAAATTCTGACGAGATTTTTTTGTCGAGTTGCTGATCGTTGGTTTGTTGGATAATTGCCCACACAACGTTCGAGCCTGTCTTGAGTCATACAAGCGATCACCTGAGTATACGTTTCGAAAGGTATTTCTAAACTTCCATTTTAATTAGAAATTATTTGTTGCGTGATAAATCGAATAAGTGCAAACCAAGATCCTACGCAATGTTATTTCAAGCAAGGATTGAAATAACGATTGTGTTAGAGTTTAGGCCTGGTCAAGAGTTCCGATTTTGGAATGCATAGCACGAAAGTGAATTTTTAACCGGGCGCGGGTAGATAATCTTTCAAATGCAACATTGAAGTTCATCATAGTATAAGCATCAAAATGAGATTTTAATCTGTCTGATTAGCTGTCTTGCATATTGGGTTTGAAAACCCAAATTTCTTGTTTTTACATTCAACTCAAAATAAATCACTCAGAGGTTTTGATGGAGGTAATATCATTCAGATTCGACGAAATTAGTTGTAGATATCAAGTAAGTTATAATGGGTAATGAATGTGATGATTTTATCTATATTCTTCAAACCCTTTCTGTAATTAAGATCTCATATACTCAGATATTTTAAATTCATATTTTGGTTTTAGATGTTTAGAGCTAATAATATTTTTTTATAGCATGAGATACTTAAATTCGCTTGTAATGGGAATTGGAATTGGAATTGGAATTGGTTTTGTTTGTTTGTTTTTTTTTTTTTTTTTGGTTTGTTCAGTCTCTGGTTGCCTTAGTAAATTAGATTTCATATATGTTCATTGAATGAAAAAGTCAATCACAGTTATGATGTATTTTTTCATGTTGAATATGCATTTTATTTAGTGTGTCCAACAGTTTAGTTAAGATTTAGTTTTTGATTTCAAAATTTAGATGTTGTTTGTTTTTTCGATTTGTTGAATTGCATAACTTCAGTAAGCAATTTCAAAAACTTTTTATATCAGCATATCCCTTCAATGATAAATTAGTAGAGTTATTCCGTCTTATTCAATTATATATATGCATGTAGTTGGCTTCTTTTCTGTTATCCAGAAGCACTTATACGATGATTTCTGCTCATATATTCAGTTCAGTTATTGACATAGTTGTGGTGCATCTCTTTTTGACACACCACTGATTTTGGAACCCATGTTCATATATGCAATCGCAGAATACATAATTTGGTTTTAGTTTATTATAACTAACAATGGTTGTTTCAAGTTTGATATGCAAATTCGATAATAATGGACATTGTATTTATATGTTTTGTTTATTTTCTTATTGGTTTTTGCAATCTTTTCTCATTCTTATGTATTTCATAAAAATATGTGATGAGTTTGAATCAATGTTTCCAATGGCCCTAAACAGGAGATGATGAAATAGATAGAGATATGATATAGAATAAAGATAATTATTGATTGAAGAGTTTTAGAAACTACATGCTTTGGTGAAAGAAAAAAGAAGCATAGACATCAGAAATTGATTGCAACATTGAGATAAGAAAAGGATGACTGCTACTTTACAAACTTCGAAGAGGCCTGGATGAGAAACACAACAACTCTTATTCAATCGAAGAAAAAGAGATATCCTGTAAAAGAGAATAAAAATTTTGACTGAGGAACTACACAAACTAAATGCTTTAGTGTAAGAAAAAGAATCAGAACTAGGAAAAAAATGATTATAAAGTTGAGATAGTTGAGAAAATGATGGTTGTTGTGCTAACTTTCAAGAGCCACACTCGAAACTGGATGAGAAGCACAACAACCTTCGATGAGAATAGATTGAATATATATTAAAAGAAAGAATAATAATCTAATTGACATTTTCTATTATTATTAAATTAAATCTTAAAAGAGATAAATTATTATAAATTATATTTAGTATTAAATTTCTAGGTTAAAATTGATTCAACTTAGTATAGATTTTTGATTATACATTAAAAAAAATGCAATTGGAAATATAAAAAAATTAACTAATTGACACTTCAGACAATATTATTCCAAATTTAATATATTTTTTGAGTTTTGACTCTATTCAAAATTATTTTATTACACAATGATGAAGTTTTAAAAGTTTATAACTACCCCAAATAGCATTTATTTATGTAATTGTGTGTGTTTTGTATATTTTTTTATACCTATAGAAATTATATTAATTTTGTTAGTTATGAATTTGGGAGAGGTTGCCACATTGAATTGTGCAGCCCCTCTTGGAAAAAATTGTTAGCTATTTTAATCGTTTATTGATGCAGGATTATTTAGAGTTTGATATTTTCATCTTGAGCATTCTATTGTTTACATTTTTCAGATATAATATCTTGAATGTTTTTTTGATTGCGAAATTTTGTGCATTTTTTATAATTCCATTTAACATTAGTTAAAAGAATATATTCTCCATGAACATCATGGGCTCTTCACTTGATTGCATCATCATGAGGTTCTCTTCCAAAATATTTTGATTATAATGTGCTCTGTTTTGTTGGAGTTGAATACATAAGCTATGCTTGTATTGTACATTTTCCCAGTTACTTATCGATTTATGTTTTGGTTATATCTTGTTGTGCATTATTTGTCCATTTATAATATGTAGTTAGATGATGAGGTGTCTTGTGTGACACAGTAGATCTCATCATTGGTTAAAAGACATAATATATAAATGAGGTTCATAACCGAGACAACTTTGGACAAACTGTTGGTTTAGGTTATTATGTGATTCAGATAATTGGTTTGTCTAAACTAATTGAATCATATAGATATGCCCGGGGCGTATTGAACTTGACCATTTAGAATGATTTTTCTTGTACTGATTTATTAGACATGGTGTACTTTGATCTGCCAATGGGGGAGGTTAATTGTGGCAAATAGTCTCGGTAGGTTGGCTGCGCGTATTTAGGTGCTTGGTGTGCTGCTGCTTGTCGAAAGGATTCCATGTACCGGTGCGTCCGGGGTGATGGTGCTCCCGATATGAGCTCGTTTTGTTTATTATACTAAACTCAGCTGGTGGACTTATGTCCGGTATAGTAAAAAGGTCGAGTGGTACTAGTCTCAGAATTAAAGAAGTTAATTAATTAATTTATCAGTAAACTAATAAATTAACGAGCACTATATCTTTGATGTGGGCAGATTAAGAATAAATTAATTAAGTTGTTCTGGAAGCAATTCTGGTGTAAGATGGTAGTGCCATAATTAATCCGTTAGTGGTATGATTAATTATGTATTGGGTTATTGAAAAAGGTAGATTTAATTAATTAAGTAATTAATTAATCCTTGTGCCAGTTGGTTGTGAATCATACCAGGAACTAGATTGGGGATAAGTGAATCCCTGTATCAATTGGATGTGTATCAGTCCAGGAACAGGATTGAAGGAAACAGAAACCCAGTAGGAAGGTCAATCCTAAACCAACTAGGGATCTCTCTTGTAACTCTATATATAGACAAGGGATTAGCTATTCCACAACATACAATTCATAAGTTTTTAACATACAATTCTCCCTCATAGTCAGATTTTGAAGCTCAAGTGCGGCAGCTCTTCACGGACTTCAGGCAGCCAGATTTTGTTCAAATTCTGGAGGCGCGTGAAGTAGAAGAGCGGCGGCGCATGGAGCTCTGTCTCAGAGGTGCAGGTGGGGCGTGGTCTTCACGCGCTAGGCGGCTTGGTGCTGGAATTTTCCGGCAGGTGGATTGCGGTGATTAGCTGATCAATTGGTTGCTAGATCGTTGCCCACACAACGTGCAATGAAAGTCTTGAGGCATACAAGAGAATCACCTGAGTGAACACTTCAATAGGTAATTCTTATTCTTCCATTTATAATTAAGAATTTATTTGTTGCGTGATAAATCGAATAAGTACAAACCAAGATCCTGCGCAATGTTCTTTTAAGCAAGGGTTGGAATAGCGATTGTGCTAGCATATAGGCCTGGCCAGAGATTCCAATTCTGGAATGCATAGTACGAAAGTGAGTTTCTGGCTTGGCCCAGGCAGATAATATTTCAATTGGTATCAGAGCCTGGTTTTGGGTTTTGTGCTTGTTCGATTTATTACATGGTTCTTTTGTAGGTGGTTAAGAAATCCCGTCTATTATGGTCACGTTTGTATGGGTTTTAATTAAACTCTGGGACATGTTCGGATTTGATTTTATTAAGAATGTTTGTAATAGTATAACCACGTGCTGGAAGCCGTGTAGGTTTAGATCAAATCTGTAGTAGGATTTTTTCTTTGTAATTTCGATTCTTTAATTTTCTTAGAAAGCCTGTAGTTGGAGAATTAATTTTTGTAATCGAAGGCGTTATGGTGGGCAACTTGAATTCGTGGATTTTAGGTTATCGTTAATTCATAGAAACCCAGGAAAATCTAGAACGAATTGCAAGAAGACCAAATAGCGTAGAAGAAGCGAATGAGGGATTGGTGATACGAGGCGGGGCCGGCGAGTCGCCGCCGCCGGTAACCACTGGAAAAAGGCAGCACCACTACGGCACGTGCAACAGATTTGTTGTGCCAGCGCACGATAGTAGGCGCGGCAGTAGCGTGCAGCAGTTGCCCAGCAGCTCCGTGTGCGCAGCACGTATGGGGCCCGTTTGGGTCACGTTTTGGCCCATTTTTCCTCCAATTTTCATTTTTTGAAGTTCAAGACTCTTTCCATCGAGTTACATGACGGGACACACGATCAAGGCAGAAGATAGAAGCGATTAAAAACATAATAGTCAGGAAATTTAATTTTCGCATTTATTTCCTGCATTTATTGTTTTAATTTTTATGCTTTAATTTTTGTGCTATATTTTAGATGTATGATTTTAAAGCATGATGGTTTTATCGTTGCATATAACTTAGGGTTAGTTAATTGTATGTTAAAATTGGAAAAACCCTCAATTTAGAAATCTAAGTGGGAGCGAGTTGGTTTAATATCCCCACGGTCACCATTACGAGTTCATTTGCGATGTAGGTAGACTTGCGCGTTGGCATTAGGGCCTTCCTCCATTCAGATGAGTCTAACCACGAGATTGGTAGATTATGAATTTCTGAGTAATATGACTAGAGTAAGTTTAACTAGGAGAAATGCGACACCCTCTCCATCTGAGGCGCATTATCCTGAGGTAACAAGCTCAGAAGTCACGTAATGACACACACTTAGTGTATGATCTGCAGTATTCCTCACATTCTCGCAAGTGTGTGCCATTACATGAGAATGGGAGGAATACTGTAGATCGTACACTAAGTGTGTGCCATTACGTGACTTCTGGGCTTGTTACCTCAGGATAGTGTGCCTCAGATGAAGAGGGTATCGCATATCTCCTAGTTTAACTTACTCTAGTCATCTTACTTAGAAATTCATAATCTAGTGATTTATGGTTAGACTCATCCGAATGGAGAAAAGCCCTAATGCCAACGCGCAAGTCTACCCACATCACAAATGAATTCGTAACGGAGGCTATGGGGATATTAACCAACCCGCTCTCACTTAGATTTCTTAAACAAGGGTTTTTCTGGTTTTAACATGCAATTAACTATCCTAAGTTATGTGCAAATATAAAACCAGCATGCTTTATAATTATGCATCTAAAATACAACACAAAAATTAAAGCATAAAATTAAAACAATAAATACGAGAAATAAACACATAAAATAAATTTCTCCACTATTATGATTTTAATTGCTTCTATCTTCTGCCTTGATCTCGTGTCTTGTCATGTCACTCGATGAATTGAGTCTTGAAAATTGAACTCCAAAAAAAAGGAGGAAAAACAAGCCGCACGCTTGAGCCAAACGGGCCGAGCGCTGCAAATACTACGTGTGCCGCCCGCGCGGCTGCTGGGCCAATGCTAGCGTGGCCCAGCACTGCTGTTAGCAAGTAACAGCATTGCTGTAGCCTAGCAGTAGTGCCACTACTAGCGGCGCTTGCCGGAGGTTTACACCGGGCCGCCAGCGCTCCCTCCCGTTTCCATTCTCAAATTTTTATTCTGTATCCACTACGTTATTTGGTCTTCTTGCAATTCGTTCTGGGTTTTCTTGGTTTTCTACGAGTTAACGATAAACCAAAACCCACGAATTCAAGTTGCCCACCATAATGCCTTGGATTACAAAATTAAATTTTCCTACTACAAGGCATCTAGGAATATTAAAAATGAAATTACAAAGAAAAAAAACCTACTACCGATTTGATCTAATCCTACACAGCTTCCAGAACGTGCTTTTACTATTAGAAGCATTCATAAAAACCAAACCCGGACATGTCCCGGGGTTTAATTAAAAACATACAAACACGACCATAATAGCCAGGATTTCTAAATAACCTACAAATAAAACTATGTAACAAATTGAACAAGCACAAAACCAAAACCAGGCTCTGATACCAATTGAAAGAATATCTGCTTGGGCCCGATCAAAAATTCACTTTCGTGCTATGCATTCCAGAATCGAAACTCTTGACCAGGCCTAGACTCTAGCATAATCACTATTCCAATCCTTGCTTGAAAGACCATTGCGCAGGATCTTGGTTTGCACTTATTTGATTTATCATGCAACAAATAATTTCTAATTAAAGAGGAAGTTTAAAAATACCTTTTGAAGCATAAACTCAGGTGATCGCTTGTATGACTCAAGATAGGCTCAAACGTTGTGTGGGCAATGAACCAACGAACCAAACGATCAGTAATCCAACACAACCACTCGCCGCGGCTATCTTAACCACTCGCCGCCGGGAGGTGAAAAATTTGGCAGTCGGTTTTTAGAAAAAAGCCACCGACTTGAGTTTAGAAAATCTGGCTTTGAGAGATAAAATATTAATTCTCTCTCTAGTTTTCTTGTCTTGAAACTTATGAATTGTGTGTTATGGAATTGCTAATCCATTGTCTATTTATAGAGTTACTACCCACTTACTATAATTAGTAAATTTTTGATGCCAAGTGTGTGATTTATTATTTTTAGTATTTTTTATACACATGCTTATTTTTTTTATTTTCCCGCTTCTGTATATATACATTCAAAACGTGGGGTTTGCCATTTTTTTCAATTAAAAAACTTAACGAGAGTGATCAGAAACTACTGAATTTTGCGGTGCTGCTGAAATCTTTCTGCAAACATTCAATTCAAATCGTTGATTTTGTTTTTTATCGGCGTTAATAAAGGTACCGGAACGAAGAACAATGATGATAATCAGTTTTTTTTATTCTTTTCTATTCGCGATTGATGTTTATGTTGTGATACCGCTTCTGTGTTAATTATCATTCTGATATTTTTTTACGGATTGTTGAAGATAATGATAGGTTGTAGTTCATTTTTTCAGTTGTATGATTCGCTTTTGTGTTAATAGTTATATGATCGTTGTGTCTGGACGTGGCGTAAGTTATACAGTAGACGTGTTCAGACGTATTTAGAAGTGGAATAGTTTTTTTTTAATTTTATACCTGATTTAAATGATGTTTGAAGACGTTGCAGATGTTATTATTGACATATTGAGACGTTGCGCTTTTATTATTGTTTTTTTTGAATTTTTTTAGGAAAGTGTCGATGTTATTATTAGACGTATTGAGACGTGACGCGTTTATTATTGTTGTTTTATTTTGTTAATTTTTTGTATTTTTCCCATATATGGAATCGTATTGTAAAAAATTGATGATGAATTGATAGATTCTTTGATGGATCGTAAAGTTGGCAGCGAAGATGAGGCATACAATTTATATAACAAGTATGCTTTCAAATTGGGTTTTAGTATTAGAAACCATAAGTCTCGTAGTAATAAAGATGGGATATATTTGAAACAATTTGTATGTTTAAAGCAAAGTGAGAAGGATTATAAAAACAAGATTGAGGATGAGAGGAAGTATTCAAAGTTGGATGTTCGAACGAAATTTAAAGCCTTATTGAATTTAGAAAAATTGATGATGGTATATGGGAGGTGCAAAAGCATTTCCGGAAACACAATCATGATATGTGCTTTGAACATCAGAGACACTTATTGCGTTTTAGTGGGAATATGCCTTCTTCTATTTGAAAACTTTGAAGGATTCCGGTATTCGTGTTTCAGATGGGTACAGAGTGTTGTGCAAAGAGGTACTTGACTTTACATACTATTTTTATAGATATTTTTGGATGTGGTGAAGTATTATAACAGACTTTGCTGGACGTGGCGTAGTATCATAACAGACTTTTCTAGACGTGGCGCGTATTATAACAGATTTTTTTTTTGGAACAGGCTGGTGGACCAACTCAAGTAGGTTTTACTTCATGAGATATTTATAATCATATGGAAATTGAGAAGAAGAAGACTATTGATGGTTGTGATGCAAATACGCTCTTTGAGATTTTGAAGAAAAGGTCAAGTGATGAACAGGATTTTTATTTTGACTTTGATTTGGACAGTGATTCGTCATTGTGTAACTTGTTTTGGCATGATGGACAAATGAAGTTGGATTACAAGATATTTGGAGATTTGGTTGTTCATGACACAACTTATAGGAAAAACAAGTATGATTTGATTTGTGGACCACTTGTTGGGATGGACAATCATAGCAATAATGCTATGTTTGGACTTGGTTTCATAAAGGATGAGAAGGTTGAATCATTTAATTGGCTGTTTAAGTCATTTTTGAGGTCCATGGATGGTCAAGCACCGATTACTTTGATGATGGATCAAGCATTTTCGATGGCAGCTGCTATAAAGTTTAGGGTTCAGTGTTTTATTGAAAAATGTTAGGGTTCGGTGCTTCATCAAAAAGTTTAGGGTTCAGTGTTTTAATGGAAAAGGTTAAGGTTCGGTGTTTAATAAAGAAGGTTAGGGTTCAATTTTTTAATTGAAAACGTTAGTTTTCAGTGTTTCATCAAAAATGTTAGGGTTCAGTTTTTTAATTAAAAATGTTAGGGTTCAGTTATTCATCGAATGGGTTAGGTGTTTAGTTATTCATTTAAATGGTTAGGGTTCAGTTATTTATCATATGGGTTAGGGTTTAGTTATTATATAAAATGTTAGGGTTCAGTTATCCATCGAATGGGTTAGGGTTTAGTTACTACATAAAAGGTTAGGGGTCCGTTATTCATCAACTAGGTTAGAGATTTAGTTATTTATCAAATAGTTTAGGGTATAGTTATTTATCGAAAATGTTAGAGTTTATATTTGAATCGAAAAGGTTAGAGTTCAATGATCCATTGAAAGGGTTAGGGTTCAGTTTTTTAATCAAAAAGGTTAAGGTTCAGTGTTTCATAAAAAATATTAGGGTTCATATTTTAAACATTAGGGAAACAATTAGGGTTCAATTTTTTAGTGAAAATGTTAGGGTTCAGTGTTTCATAAAAAAGGTAGGGTTCATATTTTTAATTGAAAAGGTTACGGGTTTAGTTCTTCATAAAAAAGTTTAAAATTTTGTGTTTCAACAAAAAGGTTAGGGTTCAGTTTTTGAATTGAAAATGTTAGGGTTTAGTCCTTTATAAAAAAAAAAAGGTTAGGGTTCAGTATTTCATCAAAATGCTCTTTCATCAAAAGTTTAGTCTAGAAAAAAATGTTCTTTCATAATTTTAAACATGCTCAAGAAAAGTAGGATAGAAAATGTTCTTAGAAGTCTCAAAAACCGACTAGAATCAAATAATATATATAAATACACACATCTGTCCATGGAATCCATCAGCTTTTTCACTATTCTTTCTGTTGGAGTTGAATATATAAACTATGCTTGTATTGTACATTTTCCCAGTTAATATATCAATTTATGTTTTGGTTATATTTTGTTGTGCATGATATGTCCATTTATATTATGTAAGTAGATGATGAGGTGTCTTATGTGACACAGTAGATCTCATCATTGGTTGAAAGATATAATATATAAATAAGGTTCGTAACCGAGACAGCTTTGGACAAACTGTCGGTTTAGGTTATTATGCGATTTGGATAATTGGTTTGTATAAACTAATTGAATCATATAGATATGCACGGGGCGTATTAAACTTGACCATTAGGAATGATTTGTCTTGTACTGATTTAATAGACAAATCGTTCTTGGTATTCTATCTCTTAATCCCTAGACCCGAGCGGGCATGAGGATTAGACATAGTGTACTTTGATCTGCCAATGGGTGAGGTCTATTGTGGCCAATAATCTCGATAGGTTGGGTGCGCGTGTTTAGTTGCTTGGTGTGCTGCTTGTCGAAAGGAAACCATGTACCGGAGCGTCCAGGGTGATGGTGCTCCCGAGATGAGCTCGTTATGTTTATTATACTAAATCCAGCTGGTGGACTTATGTCCGGTATAGTAAAAAGGTCGAGTGGTACTAGTCTCGGAATCAAAGAAGTTAATAAATTAATTTATCAGTAAATTAATAAATTAACGAGCACTATATCTTTGATGTGGGAAGATTATGAATATAATTTAATTAAGTTGTTCCGGAAACAATTCTGGTGTAGGATGGTAGTGCCATAATTAATCCATTAGTGGTACGATTAATTATGTATTGGGTTGTTGACAAAGGTTGATTTAATTAATTAAGTAATTAATTAATCCTTGTGTTAGTTGGTAGTGAATCATACCAGGAACTGGTTTGGGATAAGTGAATCCCTATATCAGTTGGTTGTGAATCATACCAGGAACTGGTTTGGGATAAGTGAATCCCTGTATCAGTTGGTTGTGATTCATACCAGGAACTGGTTTGGGATAAGTGAATCCTTGTATCAGTTGGTTGTGAATCATATCAGGAACTGGATTGGGATAAGTGAATCTCTATATCAGTTGGATGTGTATCAGTCCAGAAACAGGATTGAAGAAAACAAAAACCTTGTAGGAAGGCCAATCCAAAACCAACTTAGGGTCTCTCTTGTAACTCTATATATAGACAAGGGATTAGCTATTCGACAATATACAATTCAAAAGTTTTGAAGACAAGAAAACTAGAGAGCTAAAATCGTATAGAGAGAAATATATTTCTCCCTCAAAGTCAGATTTTATAAGAAAGGTGCGGCTGGTTTTTCCCCTGTGTTGGCTGAAATTTTGGCCTGTTCTAACCAGCAGCGCATGTAACTTTCTCTCTCTCCGGGCGGTGTGTTTATAGTACGTGCCAGGTGCAGCGGTGCTAGAATTTTCTGGCAGGTGGATTGTGGTGATTAGCTGATCAAATTGGTTTCTAAATCGTTGCCCACATAACATGAAATCAAAGTCTTTAGGCATACAAGAGAATCACCTGAGTGCACGCTTCAAAGGTATTTTCTAAAGTTCCACTTTTAATTAGAAATTTTTGTTGCGTGGTAAATTGAATAAGTGCAAACCCAGATCCTGCACAATGTTATTTCAAAAGGGTTGGAATAGCAATTGTGCTAGCGTCTAGGCATGGCCGGAGATTCCGATTCTGGAATGCTTAGCACGAAAGTGACTTTCTGGCTAGGCCCGGACAGATAATCTTTCACTTTCCCCTCCTGCTGTCCTGCAAGATACACCTGTTGGAGTAGAATACATAAGCTATGCTTGTATTGTACAGTTTCCCAGTTTAATATATCGATTTGTGTTTCAGTCATATCTTGTTGTGCATTAATCGTCCATTTATATTATGTAAGTAGATGATGAGGTGTCTGGTGCGACACAGTAGATCTCATCAATGGTTGAAAGACATAATATATAAACGAGGTTCATAACCGAGATAGCTTTGGACAAACTGTCGGTTTAGGTTATTATGTGATTCAGATAATTAGTTTGTCTAAACTAATTGAATCATATAGATATGCCCAGGGCATGTTGAACTTGAATCTTAGGAATGATTTGTCTTGTACTGATTTAATAGACAAATCGATCCTTGTATTCTATCTCTAAATCCCTAGACTCGAGTGGGCATGAGAATTAGACATAGTGGACTTTGATCTGCCAATGGATGAGGTCAAATGTGTCAATAGTCTCGGTGGGTTGGGTGCGCGTGTTTAGTTACTTGGTGTGCTACTGCTGGTCGAAAGGAAACCATATACCGGTGCGTCCGGGTGATGGTGCTACCGAGATGACCTCGAAATGATTATTGTACTAAACCCGGCCGGTGGACTTATGTCCGGTATAGTAAAAAGGTCGAGTGGTACTAGACTCGGAATTAAAGAAGTTGATGAATTAATTTATCAGTAAATTAATGAATTAACGAGCACTATATCTTTGATGTGGGGAGATGATAAATATTAATTTAATTAAGTTGTTCCGGAAGCAATTCTGGTGTAGGTTGGTAGTGCCATAATTAATCCGTTAGTGGTACGATTAATTATGTACTGGGTTGTTGACAAAGGTAGATTTAATTAATTTAGAAATTAATTAATCATTGTGTCAGTTAGTTGTGAATCATCCCAGGAACTAGTTTGGGATAAGTGAATCCCTGTGTCAGTTGGGAGTGATTCATCCCAGGAACTGGATTGGGATAAGTGAGTCCCTGTGACAGTTGGGAGTGTATCAGTCCAGGAACAGGATTGAAGGAAACAGAATCTGTATTAGTCCAGAAATAGGATTGAAGGAAAACAGAAACCCAGTAGGAAGACCAATCCTAAACCAACTTGGAGTCTCTCTTGTAACTCTATAAATAGACAAGGGATCAGTTATTCAAGATATACAATTCTACAATTAATCCACAGGATTTCTAGAGAGAGAAAACATTTCTCTCTCCAAGTCGAATTTTCAAGAAAGTGTGCGGCTGATTTTTGGGTTTCTAGTGGCTGAAATTTTGGCCTTGGTTTATACCAGCTGCGCCTAGCTTTCTCTCTCTGCGGGCGGTGCGTGTATAGTACGTGCCAGGTGCTGCGGGGCTAGAGTTTTCTAGAAGGTGGATTGTGGTGAGTAGCTGATCAATTGACTTCTAGTTCGTTGCCCGCACATCGTGAAGTCATAGTCTTGAGGCATACAAGAGAATCACCAGGTGCACACTTCAAAGGTACTTTTCTAAGATTCCGCTTTAATAGAAATTTTTGTTGCATGATAAATCAAGCAAGTGCAAACCCAGATCCTACCAAAATCTTTCAATTGGTATCAGAGCCTGGTTTAGGGGGTTCTGTGCTTGTTCGATTTATTACATGGTTTTATTTGCAGGTGGTTTAGAATCCTGACTATTATGGTTACGTTTGTATGGGTTTTAATTAAACTCCGGGACATGTCCGGATTTAATTTTATTATTAATGTTTGTAATAGTATAACCACGTGCTGGAAGCCGTGTAGGATTAGATTAAATTTGTAGTAGGATTTTTTCTATGTAATTTTGATTATTTAATTTTCCTAGAATGCCTTGTAGTAGGAAAATTGTTTTTTTATGTAATCGAAGGCGTTATGGTGGGCGACTTGGATTCGTGGGTTTTGGGTTATCTTGAATTTGAAGAAACCCAGGAAAACCCAAAACGAATTGCTAAAAGACCAAATAGCATGGGAAAAAGCGAAGGAGGAGTTGGCGGCAGGAGGCGACGCTGGCAACGACCGTCGGCAGCAGTCGCGCCGGCCGGCAGGCCAAAAAGGCTGCTGCAGGTAGCAGGCAGCAGCAGCAGCTGCTGCTGATGCTGGGCGCGCAGGCCGCACGCACGGCCCGTTCGGGCCGTTCGAGCTATTTTTGGCCCGTTTTTCCTCCAGTTTTCGTTTTTTGAAATTCAAGACTCTCTCCATTGAGTGACGTGACGGGACACGAGATCAAGGCAAAGGATGGAAGCAATTAAAACCATAATAGTCGGGAAATTTATTTTACGTATTTATTTCCCGTATTTATTGTTTTAATTTTTATGCTTTATTTTTATGCTGTATTTTAGATGCATGAATTAAAGCATGTCTGGTTTTATGGTTGCATATAACTTAGGTTAGTTAATTGCATGTTAAAACCGGAAAAGCCCTCAATTTGGAAATCTAAGTGGGAGCGGGTTGTGTTATATCCCCATGGCCACCATTACGGGTTCATATGCGATGTGGGTGGGCTTGCGCGTTGGCATTAGGGCCTTTCTCCATTCGGATGAGTCCCGTCCCGAGATCGCTAGACTATGAACTTCTGAGTAAGATGACTAGAGCGAGTTTAACTAGGAGAAATGTGACACCCTCTCCATCTGAGGCGCACTATCCTGAGGTAACAAACTCAGAAGTCACGTAATGACACACACTTAGTGTACGATCTGCAGTATTCCTCCCGCGAGGTTACGCTGTTTACTTGTATGGCTGAAAACACCGACTATTAGCTATATTGATCAAAAGATCGTTGGTCAGATAGTGTATTTAATGAACTTGGTTCTTCTCAAACGAATGTGGGTTAGCGTAAACGTCCACACTGCGTGGCTTGCGAGAATCCCGGTGGATGAGATGTTGGTGGATTAATATTATTGTTTTGAGGGAAATTAATAATTAAATTGAATTTTCATGTTTTCGAAAATTCTAGCATATATAACTGAAACACTGTTTGTTTAACTTTCCAGTTTAAATCGATATGGCATTCAATCCTTTAGC
Source organism: Knoxia roxburghii (assembly GCA_030378225.1). Taxonomy (NCBI): domain Eukaryota; kingdom Viridiplantae; phylum Streptophyta; class Magnoliopsida; order Gentianales; family Rubiaceae; genus Knoxia; species Knoxia roxburghii. The sequence goes on along the minus strand of CM059420.1, from coordinate 31,166,724 downwards.
TGCTATTTTGAAAAACAACAATTTAACTGGAACTAATAATGTCGATGGAAGTCGTAACTTGGACATTGTCCTTAGGGCTGAGAGCGCTCTTGTGAGAGATCGTGTCATTGACATGATTAGTAACATCAACAAGGTTGAGGTAGTGGGAGGCAAAATCGTTGGTGAAACCAAAGCCGATATTGTCCTCCAGAGCTTGCCTCAAAGCTATGAGCGGATTCGGTTGAACTACAACATAAGTAAGATGTTGTGGAGTTCTTCCGAGCTCTTGGTAGAGTTGATGGCGGCTAAATGTCTTCTTCAAGAGAAGAAGCGAGCTTTAGTCACAGTCGAAGCTTTAGAATCTTCTTCTGAGCCTGAGGCTGGAAAGAAGAAGAGAAAGCTCGAGGGAGTAGCTAAAAAGGCACAAATTGTGCCTAAGCCAGATATTGCAAAGAAGAAGTCGAAAGACAAGTGCTTCAAGTGCAATAAGACGGGACATTGGAAAGCGGATTGTCTAAAGCTTATAAGTACGATAAATTATGCCTTAATTACTGAGACATGTTTAGCGGCGATTCCCACAGATACTTGGTGTGTGGATTCAGGTGCCACTGACCATGTTTGTAATTCTTTGCAAGGGTTCCAAGTAACCCAGAAGCTTAGAGCAGGCGAATTGGATATCTACTTGGGCGACACTACAAGAGTGTCAGTAGAAGCAGTGGGAGTAGTTAAGTTGAATTTCAAAAATTCTAGCTTGGGGTTAGTTAATTGTCTTTATGTACCGAGTTTTAGAAAGAACTTGATTTCGGTTTCTAAACTCTTGAAGAATGGGTATAAGTTTATTTTTTCTGATGACTGTGTTGTTATTAGAAGAAATGGAAAACTTATTTGTTCTGGTTCATTGGCGGACAATTTGTTTGTGGTTAACTCTAACTCCCCTGTTGCGCAAAACATAGAGATAGATAACTCAGTATCTAACATTAATAAGAGGAAGAGACCTTCTGAAATAAATCAGACCTATCTTTGGCATCTAAGGCTAGGTCATATAAACCTTAGTAGGATTCAGAGGTTGGTCAATGATGGACCTTTGGGTTCATTAGATATTGACAGTTATGCAACCTGCGAATCTTGCTTGGAAGGTAAGATGACCAAGAGACCTTTTAAAGCAAAAGGCTATAGAGCTAAAGAAGTATTAGAGTTGATTCATTCTGACTTGTGTGGACTTATGACGGTCCAGGCACGAAGGGGATATGAGTATTTCGTGACGTTCACAGATGACTACTCTAGGTACGGATACATTTACCTAATGCACCACAAGTCCGAATGTTTTGGCAAGTTCAAAGAGTTTCGGGCAGATGTGGAGAAGCATTATGGTAAGAGTATCAAGACACTGCGTTCAGATCGTGGTGGGGAGTACCTATCCCATGAATTTCGAGATTACCTCACTGAGGTAGGAATTCAGTCACAGTTGTCTGCACCTGGCACACCACAGCAGAATGGTGTAGCAGAAAGGAGGAACCGAACTCTTATGGAAATGGTTAGGTCCATTATGAGCTATAGTGATTTCCCAAGTTCGTTCTGGGGAAATGCCTTGGAAACGGCAATGTATATTCGTAATCTTGTACCATCTAAAATCGTGCCTTCAACCCCAGTAGAGTTGTGGAACGGGCGGAAGCCCAGTCTAAGACATCTCAGAATTTGGGGCTGCCCAGCACATGTGCTTAAGGCAGATACGGCTAAGTTAGATGAAAGAATAGAATTAATGCTGCTTGTAGGATATTCTAGGGGAACGAAAGGTGGTCTATTCCTATAGTCCTAAAGATCAGAAGGTGGTGGTAAGTACCAACGCTAGATTTTTAGAGAGGACCATGTCTTAGATCACAAGCCCAAGAGTAAGATAGTACTAGAAGAGCTTAGACGACAAACTACTAATCCTGATGCACCAGCATAAGTAGATACACCACCCACTGCACATGAGATCACAGATGATGCGCCTACACAGGCGGTGCCTCGTCATAGTGGGAGGGTTGTGAGACAGCTAGACAGGTTCATTGGCATGGGAGAGTCTTCAGACCTAGTCCCAGGTGTGCCTGAACCTGACCCAGTTAACTACAATGAGGCGCTTCGAGATAAAGATGCAGAATCTTGGCGTAAGGCAATGATATCCGAGATGGGGTCAATGGACCACAATCAAGTCTTGGAACTTGTGGACCTGCCTGATGGGTTTAAGCCCATTGGATGCAAGTGGGTCTACAAACGTAAGAGAGGACCTGACGGGAAGGTGAAAACCTTTAAAGCTAGGCTGGTGGCGAAGGGGTATACTCAGAAAGAGGGAATCGATTATGAGAAAACCTTCTCCCCGGTAGCCATGCTTAAGTCGATCCGGATTCTCTTGGCCATAGCTGCTCATATGGATTATGAGAGTTGGCAGATGGATGTCAAGATAGCTTTCCTAAACGGAAGTCTTGAGGAAACCATCTTTATGCAACAACCAGAGGAATTCATTGAAAAAGGCCAAGAGCATAAGGTTTACAGGCTTAAGAAGTCTATTTATGGACTTAAGCAGACATCCAGATCTTGGAACATCCGGTTTGATGAGGTAATCCAATCTTTTGGATTTACTCAGTGTCCGGATGAGTATTGTATATCGCAGACGTGATGGAAACTCAGTGGTGTTTCTTGTGCTGTACGTAGATGACATTCTATTGATTGGCAACAACAAGAAAGTGTTATCAGACGTAAAGGCATGGCTGTCCAAGCAATTTGATATGAAGGACTTAGGGGAAGCGGGACATATTCTTGGGATCAAGAATATTCGAGATCGTAGGAAATGTTCGTTAACGCTCTTCCAAGCTTCGTACATAGACATGATTCTGGCCCGTTTTAACATGCAGAACTCCAAGAAAGGTTTTCTACCTTTCAGGCATGGAGTGTTTCTATCTAAGGAACAGTCTCCTAAGACTGTTGAGGAAATAGAGACCATGAAGACTGTTCCATATACTTCGGCAGTAGGAAGTCTCATGTATGCCATGTTGTGTACGAGGCTTGATATCTGTTATGCCGTTGGCATGGTGAGCAGATATCAGAGTAACCCCGGGAAAGCTCATTGGGAGGCAGTAAAATGCATTCTCAAGTATTTGCGCAGAACGAGGGACCAAGTTCTGGTCTATCAGGCGTCTGAGCTGGCACCCCGAGGTTACACAGATTCAGATTTCCAATGCGACAGGGACAAGAGCAAGTCTACCTCAGAGTATGTGTTTACTCTAGGAGGTGGAGCCATAGTTTGGCGGAGTGTCAAGCAGAAATGAGTGGCGGACACTACCATAGAGACAGCGAAAGAAGTAGTATGACTCAAGAGCTTCCTAGTGAACTTAGATGTGATTCCTGGTTTGCCGAAGTCTATCACGGTTTATTGTGATAACAACGGTGCAGTAGCAAACTCGAAGGAACCACGAGCCCACCAGGCGAGTAAACATATACAGCGCAAGTACCACCTGATACGAGACATCGTAAAGAGGATAGACGTGGTCATGGCTAAGATAGCATCAGAGGATAACCTTGTAGATCCGTTTCACGAAAACATTGATTTCTAAAGTCTTTGAGGCTCACGTGAAGGGCATGGGGATCAGATGCTTAGGAGAGCCTTGACAGTTTTTCTAGATAGATAGCAGTAGATTGGGTAGGATTGTATGTAGTTGTATACTTAAAGCACAACTTAAGTATTAGTGGGAGATTGTTGGAGTAGAATACATAAGCTATGCTTGTATTGTACAGTTTCCCAGTTTAATATATCGATTTGTGTTTCAGTCATATCTTGTTGAGCATTAATCGTCCATTTATATTATGTAAGTAGATGATGAGGTGTCTGGTGCGACACAGTAGATCTCATCATTGGTTGAAAGACATAATATATAAATGAGGTTCGTAACCGAGACAGCTTTGGACAAACTGTCGATTTAGGTTATTATGTGATTCAGATAATTAGTTTGTCTAAACTAATTGAATCATATAGATATGCCCGGGGCATGTTGAACTTGACTCTTAGGAATGATTTGTCTTGTACTAATTTAATAGACAAATCGATCCTTGTATTCCATCTCTAAATCCCTAGACTCGAGTGGGCATGAGGATTAGACATAGTATACTTTGATCTGCCAATGGGTGAGGTCAAATGTGGCCAATAGTCTCGGTGGGTTGGGTGCGCGTGTTTAGTTACTTGGTGTGCTACTGCTGGTCGAAAGGAAACCATGTACCGGTGCGTCCGGGGTGATGGTGCTCCCGAGATGAGCTCGAAATGTTTATTGTACTAAACCCGGCCGGTGGACTTATGTCCGGTATAGTAAAAAGGTCGAGTGGTACTAGTCTCGGAATTAAAGAAGTTGATGAATTAATTTATCAGTAAATTAATGAATTAACGAGCACTATATCTTTGATGTGGGGAGATGATGAATATAATTTAATTAAGTTGTTCCGAAATCAATTCTGGTGTAGGTTGGTACTGCCATAATTAATCCGTTAGTGGTATGATTAATTATGTACTGGGTTGTTGACAAAGGTAGATTTAATTAATTTAGAAATTAATTAATCCTTGTGTCAGTTAGTTGTGAATCATCCCAGGAACTGGTTTGGGATAAGTGAATCCCTGTGTCAGTTGGGGGTGATTCATCCCAGGAACTGGATTGGGATAAGTGAATCCCTGTGACAGTTGGGAGTGTATCAGTCCAGGAACAGGATTGAAGGAAACAGAATCTGTATCAGTCCAGAAACAGGATTGAAGGAAAACAGAAACCCAGTAGGAAGACCAATCCTAAACCAACTTGGAGTCTCTCTTGTAACTCTATAAATAGACAAAGGATCAGTTATTCAAGATATACAATTCTACAATTAATCCACAGGATTTCTAGAGAGAGAAAATTCTAGAGAGAGAAACCGTTTCTCTCTCCAAGTCAAATTTTCAAGAAAGTGTGCGGCTGGTTTTTGGGTTTCTAGTGTCTGAAATTTTGGCCTTGGTTTATACCAGCTGCACGTAGCTTTCTCTCTCTGCAGGCGGTGCGTTTATAGTACGTGCCAGGTGCTGCGGGGCTAGAGTTTTCTAGCAGGTGGATTGTGGTGAGTAGTTGATAAATTGACTTCTACTTCGTTGCCCACACAACGTGAAGTCATAGTCTTGAGGCATACAAGAGAATCACCAGGTGCACGCTTCAAAGGTATTTTTCTAAGATTCCGCTTTAATATAAATTTTTGTTGCGTGGTAAATCGAGCAAGTGCAAACCCAGATCCTACCAAAATCTTTCAACACCAACACACAATTAGTAATGGTAAAACCACTTTTATAATCCACGAACAGATGACATTACACACCAGCAAATTAATTTCATTTTCAAAGGAAAGATTAACAAATAACACCCTTTATTTTATCATACAGCAGTTCTCAAATACTGCATAAAAAGGTTACGGTTCAGTATTTTATCAAAAAGGTTAGGGTTCAGTCTTCTAACAGAAAATGTTATAGTTCAGTGTTTTATCAAAAAGGTTAGGGTTCAGTTTTTTAATTGAAAAGGTTATGGTTTGGTCCTTTGTAAAAAAATGTTAGGGTTTAGTGTTTCATAAAACAGTTAGGGTTCAGTGTTTCATAAAAAAAGGTTAGGGTTCAGTGTTTCATCAAAAAGGTTAGGGTTGAGTTTTTTAATTAAAAGCGTTAGTTTTCAGTGTTTCATAAAAAATTTTAGGGTTTAATTTTTTAATTGAAAATATTAAGGTTCAGTTATCCATCAAATGGCTTAGGGGTTTAGTTATTCATCTAAATGGTTAGCGTTCAGTTATTTATCATATTGGTTAGGGTTTAGTTATTATATAAAATGTTAGGGTTCTGTTATTCATCAAATGGGTTAGGGGTTCATTTTTTAACTGAAAGTGTTAGGTTTAACTTATTTAATTGAAAATGTTAGGGTTTAGTTTTTCAAAAAAAAGGTTAGGTTCAGTGTTTCATAAAAAAATTTTAGGTTCAGTGTTTTAATTTAAAAGGCTAGGGTTCAATTTTTCATCAAAAAGGTTATGGTTCAGTGTTTCATAAAAAAGTTTGGGGTTTAGTGCTTTAATGGAAAAGGTTAAGGTTTATATTTGAATAAAAAATTTTAGTGTTCAGTGGTTAATAAAAAAGGTTAGGGTTCAGTTTTTTTAATTGAAAACGTTAGTTTTCACTTTTCATCAAAAACCTTAGGGTTCAGTTTTGTAATTTAAAATATTAGGGTTCAGTTGTTCATCAAATGGGTTAGTGGTTTAGTTATTCATCAAAATGGTTATATTTTAGTTATTTATCATATAGGTTAGGGTTTAATTATTATATAAATGTTGGGTTTCAGTTATTCATCGAAAGGGTTAGGGTTTAGTTAATAAAATGTTAGGGTTCAGTTATTCATCAAATGGTTTAGGGGTTCAGTTTTTTAATTGAAAGGGTTAGGTTTCACTTATTAAATTCAAAATGTTAAGGTTCCATTTTTCATAAAAAAAGGTTAGGGTTCAGTGTTTCATCAACAAGTTTAGGGTTTAGTGTTTTAATGCAAAAGATTAGGGTTTAATTTTTTCATGAAAAAGGCTACGGTTCAGGGTTTAATAAAAAATATTAGAGTTCAGTTTTTTTAATTGAAAACGTTAGTTATCAGCATTTAATAAAAAATGTTAGGGTTCAATTTTTAAATTGAAAATATTAGGATTGAGTTATTCATCAAATGGGTTAGGGGATTAGTTATTCATCGATTATGGTTCAGTTATTTATCATATGGGTTAGGATTTAGTTATTATGTAAAATGTTAGGGTTCAGTTATTCATCGAAAAGGTTATGGTTTATGTATTATATAGAAGGTTAGGGTCCATTATTCATCAAATAGGTTAGAAATTTAGTTATTCGTCGAAAATGATACGGTTCGATTATTCATCAAATGGGTTAGGGTTAAGTTATTATATAAAAGGATATGATTCAGTTATTCATCAAATAGTTTAGGATATAGTTATTTATCGAAAATATTATGGTCTATATTTTAATCAAAAAGGTTAGAATTCAGTGATCCATCGAAATGATTAGGGTTCAGTTTTTTAATCGAAAATGTTAAGGTTCAGTGTTTCATCAAAAAGGTTAGCGTTCAGTTTTGTAAGTGAAAAAGTTAGGGTTCAGTGTTTCATAAAAAAGGTTAGGTATTAGTTTATTAAGTGCAAAGGTTATGGTTCAGTGTTTCATAAAAAATGTAGGGTTCAGTTTTTTAATTGAAAAAGTGACGGGTTCAGTTCTTCATAAAAAAGGTTAGGGTTCAGCAGTTCATCAAAATGATTAGGGTTCAGTTTTTTAATTGAAAATGTTAGGGTTCAGTGTTTCATAAAAAATGTTAGGGTTCAGATTTTTAATTTAAAAGGTTAGGGTTTAGTCCTTTATAAAAAAATGTTTAGTGTTCAGTGTTTTATAAAAAGGTTAGGGTTTAGTGTTTAATAAAAAAATGTTAGGGTTCAGTGTTTCATCAAAAATTTAGTCTCAAAGAAAATGTTCTTTCATAATTAAGAACCTACTCAAGAAAAGTAGGGTAGAAAATGTTCTTAGAAGTGTAAAAAACCGCGTGGAATATATATAGTATATATATATATATAAATATATATACACCTCTGTCCATGGAATCCAACATCAGCTTTTTCACTGTTCTTTCCGCTCCTGCTGTCCTACAAAATACACAAACACACAATTAGTAATGCTAAAGCCGCTTTCATAATCCACAAAAATCCATATACATATGATATTACACACCAGCAAATTAATTTCATCTTCAAAGGAAAGATTAACAAATAGCACCCTTTATATCGTTGTACTGCAGTTCTCAAAGACTGCATAAAAAGGTTAGGGTTCAGTGTTTTATCAAAAAATATTAGGGTTCAGTGTTTCATCAAAAAGGTTAAGGTTCAGTGTTTTAATGTAAAATTTTAGGGTTCAATTTTTCATCAAAAAGTTAGAGTTCAGTGTTTCATCAAAAAGTTTAAGGTTAAGGTTTTAATGGAAAAGGTTAGGGTTGATATTTTAATCGAAAAGGTTAGGGTTCAGTGTTTGATAAAAAATGTTAGGGTTCATTTTTTTAATTTGAAATCATTAGTTTTCAGCGTTTTATCAAAAATTTTAGGGTTCAGTTTTTCAATTGAAAATATTAGAGTTCAGTTATTTATCAAATGGGTTATGGGTTTAGTTATTCATCTAAATGGTTAGGGTTCAGTTATTTATCATATGAGTTACGGTTTATTATTATATAAAAGGTTAGGGTTCAGTTATTCATCGAAAGGGTTAGTGTTAAATTATTATATAAAATGTTAGGGTTAAGTTATTCATCAAATGGGTTAGGGGTTCAGTTTTTAATTGAAAGGGTTAGATTTCACTTATTTAATTGAAAAGTTTAGGGTTCAGTTTTTCATAAAGGGTTCAGTGTTTCATCAAAAAGTTTAAGGTTCAGTGTTTTAATGTAAAATGTTAGGGTTCAATTTTTCATCAAAAAGATTATGATTCAGTGTTTCATCAAAAAGTTTAGGATTCAGTGTTTTAATGAAAAACGTTAGGGTTTATATTTTAATCGAAAATATTAGGGTTCTGTTATTTTAATTGAAAATGTTAGTTTTCAGTGTTACATTAAAAACTGTTAGGGTTTAGTTTTTTAATTGAAAAAATTAGGATTCAGTTATTCATCAAATGGGTTAAGGGTTAGTTGTTCATTTAAATTGTTAGGGTTCAGTTGTTTATCATATGGGTTAGGGTTTAGTTATTATATAAAAGGTTAGGGTTCAATTATTCATCGAAAGGGTTAGGGTTTGGTTATCATATAAAATGTTAGGGTTCAATTGTTCATCAAATTAGTTAGGGTTTAGTTATTATATAAAAATTTAGGGGTCCGTTATTCATCGAATAGGTTAGAGATTTAGTTATTCATCGGAAAGGATAAGGTTCAGTTATTCATCAAATGGGTTAGGGTTAAGTTATTATATAAAAGGTTAGGATTCAGTTATTCATCAAATACTTTAAGGTATAGTTATTTATCGAAAATGTTAGAGTTCATATTTTAATCGAAAAGGTTAGAGTTCAGTGATCCATCGAAAGGGTTAGTGTTCAGGTTTTTAATTGAAAAGGTTAAGGTTCTGTGTTTCATCAAAAAGGTTAGGGTTCAGTTTTGTAAGTTAAAAAGTTAGGGTTTAGTGTTTCATAAATTTTAGGATCGTTTAGGCATGATTATAGTTTTCGCAGCGGAAGATGCCTAAATTATCAAAAATCGGGTCTTACCCTTGAAGCGTAATCAGTTGCGCTCATTGCCTGGCTCCTTTGAGAAGATTGCGTTCACCAACAAATTAGATGAATTGTCTCTGCGATATTGCACCAGAGTCTATCAGAATGGGTGCTAGCCAATTCTTACTTGCACAAGAGAAAAACTATTTTTCTCTGGGAGAGTCACCAGAAGAAGGGAAAACTTTTCACGTTTTAAAAGTAGAAGAATGATCTGATTATCCACAGATACGTCTCTTAACTTTTTAATAAAAGGTAAAGACTCATCTGTTAAGTAAATAATTTTATTATTTAATTAAGTAAATAGTAATATAATTATTTATTGTGTTGGGTTTAACCAACATCATGGATCAACCCATTGACCCATGGATCAGGCTGATGTGTCAAGAACCACAATTTATAATTAGGTCCCTTCATTTGTCAGCCTATTTTAATTCTTCCTAGGTAATTAATTAACCCTTAATTAATACCATAAAACTGTTCAATAATATTTAATTAAACTATTTAATTAAATATTATTCATTTAAGTATAACTTTTATACTTAGTACAGGCAATTTCATTAATTTTGAATCATCGAACTCACTTATGTGCAATCCTGTAGGCCCATTCCAAATTGACAATAGATAATTAATCTCATTAATTAATCCATAAATCATTATTGGTCGAATGGTGATTCAACACAACCTTCCGAGCAAACTACGTACGGTCCTCTACATTGATATCTCGTTTAGCATAAGACATGGAACCATCATCCTTATTTAGCTAAACATTTACTTGATTTCCTAGTGACACTAATTCTATTCGAACAAATGATAACACTTATCATTTTTCGGGCATGGCCATGCACTTCTCAGTTCACTATCAAGTGGTCAAGATATCATCTCTCACTTAAGATAGATTTGTAGTCCCATCACTTCACCTATATATCTTAGCGTGACTCATAGTGTACCCAATCATACCCGTACTTGGCAACCTGTTACGGTCCCATTAGGCTTATGTCAAAGCACACTACAATTCACCTAAAACTATGCAGTGATTTCTGGTCTAAGGATTTTGGTACGAGTACTACTCAAAAGAATCACTCATGATCTAAAAGTCCATGGAGTGTTTCTTTTGGCGGATCGATTTCATGAAATTAAATATGCACAAGAGTGTAATCATCATGAAATTAACTCATTTGATAAATTATCAAACAGACGACAAATGTCTCAAATACATAAATATCCTTCAAAAGGGCATACACCAACAATCTCCCACTTGCCCTTCGAAGGGCTTTATCCTAAACATTTTAAGACCAAGCTCTATTACATGTCTCTCAAACTTTGACGAGCTTTTGTGAGAAAATCTGCTACATTTTCGTCTGATCCTATTTTGCACACTTTCACATCTCCTCGATCGATGATCTCTCGAATGAGGTTAAACCTTCGGAGTATGTGTTTGGTTTTCTGGTGTGACCGAGGCTCCTTAGCTTGTGCAATGGCCCCGTTGTTATCACAGAACAGTTCTATCGGATCTTGGATACTCCGTATTACTCCGATGTCTGATATGAACTTCTTCGACCAAGCAGCTTCCTTTGCAGCATCTGATGCAACAATGTACTCAGATTCTGTTGTAGAGTCGGCAGTGGTATCTTGCTTTGAGCTTTTCCAACTCACTGCACTACCATTCAGGCTAAACACATAACCTGACTATGACTTCATGTCATATTGATATGTTTGGAAAGCAGCATCAGCATAACCTTGAACGATGAGCTGTTCTTGTCCTCCATACACTAGATCAATCCTTTAGTTCTTCTCAAGTACTTTAGGATTGCCTTGACTGCAGTGCAATGAGCCATTCCCGGATCTTGTTAGTATCTGCTAGTCATACTTAGTGCATGTACGACATCTGGACGGGTGCACAACATGGCATACATGATAGATCATATAGCCGAAGTATATGGGACTCTACTCATTATTTCCCTCTCCTCTCTTGTTGAAGGACCTTGGTTCTTCTTCAAGAGAAGGCCATGTCTGAACGGTACCTTACCATTTTTAGAGTTAGACATATTGAACCTCTTCAATATCTTGTCTATGTATCATTTTTGACTTAGTCCTAGAAGCCTCTTAGATCTATCTCTATAGATTTTGATACCTAGTATCATTTCGACTTCTCCTAAGTCTTTCATAGAATATACACTCCCTAACCATTGCTTGATATCTTTCAACATGGGGATGTCATTTCCTATGAGTAGGATGTCATCCACATATAGGACAAGGAAAACAATCTTGCTCTCACTAACCTTCTTGTAAACACAAGGCTCATCTTCGTTCTTGATGAATCCGTAACCTTGTACTTCCACATCAAAACGAAGATTCCAACTTCGAGATGCTTGCTTTAGTCCATAGATGGACCTCTGAAGCTTACATACTCGATTAGGATGCTTTTAATTGATGTATCCCTCGAGTAGGTTTCTATTCAGGAAAGCCGTCTTAACATCCATCTGCCATACCTAATAGTCAAAATATGCTGCTATGGCAAGCATTGTCCTAATGGACTTGAGCATCACGACAGGGGAGAAGATTTCATCATAGTCAATACCATGAGTCTGTCTGAAACCTTTAGCCACTAGTCATGCGTTGAAGATCCCGTCAGGTTTTAATTTGAAAATCCATTTGCAATCGACAACTTTTGCATGAACAGGAGGATCAATCAAAGTCCATACTTTATTGTCCCTCATGGATTGCATTTCAGATTCCATGGCTTGTAGCAATTTATCTGAATCCGGACTTTCTAAAACCTATTTGTAGTTCGTGAGCTCATTAGAGTCCACCATGATCAAATCTTGTTCGTCAGTCACAAAAAAATCGGTATCTCTCAGGTTCATGATGAGATCTACTAGACCTTATAGGTTCTTGTGTTGTTAACTCAGGTTGCTCATCTGCATGAGTTTCCATGCCAATTTCCATCTGAGTTTCTGTAGATCGTTCTATATTCTCTTGAGGTTCTTGAATGTCTCTGAGTTCTATTCTACTCTCACTGTCTTTCTTGTACAGAAATTCTTTCTCTAAGAAAGTAGCTCCTCGAGCAGCGAACACTTTGTTTTCAGTTGGGTTGTAGAATTGATATCCTTTGGTTTTCTTAGGATTTCCCACAAATAGGCATTTGTCAGTTTTAGGTTCAAGCTTATTACTTTGTAAACGTTTTGCATGAGCTTAACAAACCCAAACTCGTAGATAGGATATATAGGGCTTCCGACCCATCCATATCTCATATGGAGTCTTATCTACTGCCTTATATGGAATACGGTTTAATAAGTAAGCAGCAGAAAGGAGAGCATAACCCCAAAAGGACATAGGGAGAGTCGCTTGGCCAATCATTGATCGAACCATAGCCAATAGGGTACGATTCTTCCTTTCAGATATACCATTCCATTTAGGTGTTCCCGGTGGAGTCAGCTGTGAAACAATTCCACACTGTTTTAGATAGCCATTGAACTCATCACTTAGGTATTCACCTCCTCGATCGGAGCGAATAACCTTAATCCTTCTATCCAATTGATTTTCTACTTCGTTTTTAAACTCTTTGAACCTTTCAAAAGTTTCACTTTTATACCTCATTAAGTAGACATAACCATATCTACTATAATCATCAGTAAAAGTGACGAAGTATTCAAATCCACCCCTGGCTTGTGTGCTCATTAGTCCACATACATCCGTGTGTATTAGAGCCACATAGCTCACTTGTTTTTTCACCTTTCTTGTTGAAATGACTTTTTGTCATTTTGCCTTGCAAGCAGGGTTCACAGGTATCATATGATTCAAAATCAAACGACCTAAGCACTCCATCCTTGTGAAGCTTTTGAACTCGCTTTTCATTTGCATGGCCTAATCGACAATGCCAAAGGTATGTTGGACTTAAATTATTTTTAGTTGATTTAGCTTTCTTTTTTATGTTATAGACTGGTTTTTCTTGGGTCAAATCCAAGACATATAGACTGTTACACATATTTGCAACTTAGTATAAAATATCATTTCGATATAAAGATAACGAATTATTCTCAATAATAAATCAAAAATCTTTATTATCGAAACCAGAAACTGAAATAATATTTCTGCTCAAAGCATGTACATAATAACAATTTTCAAGTTCGATATTTAAACCAGAAGGTAAAGACGAAATATAATCTCCAACTTCAACAGCAGCAACTCTTGCCACGTTGCCCACTTGGAGATCTACGTCACCTTTCTTTGTCATCCTTCTATTTCTAAGTCCCTACACATTAGTACAAATGTGAGCCCCATAACCACTATCTAATACCCATGAGGTAGACATAGAAAGATTAATTTCCATAACAAAGATACCTGAAGCTGAAGGATTGCTTTCGAGAAACATTTTGCAGTCTCTCTTCCAATGACCCTTCTGTTTGTAGAAGAGACATGTATCATCCTTTTTGGTTATTGTCTTAGCAGTTGGAGGAGCTTGTGGTTAGGAAGCAGTCTTACTGTGAGCTTTCTTGTTCTGCCCAACTTTGGCCTTGTCTTTAAACTTCCTCTTCCCTTTACCTTTCTCAACAGCCAACACTAGCGTTGCCTTTCGAAGGGTCTGCTCAGTGTTCTTCAACATGCCATGGAGCTCAGGAATGCTCCTATCCATGTTGTGCATATAGTAGTTCACCACAAAATCATTGTATTCATCAGGCAATGATGCTAAAATGATATCAATGGCCAATTCCCTAGGAAGGGGTGCATTCAATCGCTCTAGGGTATCAATGTACCCTTTCATCTTGATCAAATGCGTGCTAACTGACAAACCCTTCGCCATCTTGCACAGAAATTAAAGCTTTTATCGTAACGAACCTTTCGTTACGGGCTTGTTCACGGAATATCTCTATTAGTGACTTGTAAATCCAGAAGGCTTCCGAATTCATGAACTGCTTTTGAAGCTCGCCTGTCATAGATGCAAGCATCAAGTAAGTCACATCATCGGAGTCGCTTTTCGGCTTAACCCAGGCTGGTTGAACAGTTATCGAAGCATTTTGTGGTGGTTCAGGTAAAAGGGTCTCTAAGACATGTAGCTTCCTTTCTTCCTTGAGAACTATTCTCAAGTTTCTTTCCCAATCTAAGAAGTTTGGTCCAACCAATTTATCCTTATCCAATATACTTCTTAGAGTAAAGTTTGAGGTGACATTAGTCCTAGATGATGCCATTTCTACAAAGAATAAATGCAAAATATTAGAATGAGTTTTGAAAAAAATGTTTTCCACAATAGCCAAAATTGAAATCCCTAACAATTTTGTGATGGTGCTAGATTGTGGGCCGAAAATCCACGAAGAGTTAACCCCAGTCTTGCTTTGGCAAGTATCATAGGGATCGGGCTCTTTTGGTAGGCAACGTTCAAATTACATTCCATGTAATCTAACGCTTTCCAATTGCATACCATGCAACTTTTCGGTGATAGGATGAACATTCCAAATGTTTGACACCATACTATCTTTGCAAAATTAATCCCTAGTCAACTTATCGGGTCAAGCTAGGATTAATTTTCCCAAGTCAAACCATCCCTCGAGTCATCACATCAATCGATACCCACACAGTTTTTCCATAACGAGTGGTAGTGATAAAGTTGAGCATCTGAATACCCAAACAGAGTTTTTCACTCATTAACGGTAGTGATAAAGTTGGGCACCTATTATGTGATAATTCGCCGCACGAAGAAAACTTGAGGCCCTTGGGCTCTCCAAGTCCATAGACGTTCGACGCTCTGGCGAGCCCCTAAATATGGAAGCAATTTATAACTTAGGTTTTTAGGGATTTTAGTTTGATCGGCTTAACATGCATTTTTCATTTTAACATTCATTTGATATATCAAATAAATAAAATGAATATAAGCAATGAATTGGGCTCTAGTCTATTACAGAGCCTTTTAAAATTCTTCATATTTGGGCCATCATTGTTAGGCTTCCGTTCCTGGGCTCCACCATAGACTCCTCTTGGAAACTCCTCTTGGGCCTAACTATTACATAATAATTTTCATAGGCACGCAGACCCAAATTTAATTGGCTCGCAGGCCCCAACTTTTAAAACATTAATAAGCCCAATTCATGCTTTAAAACACATAAATGCATATGCTCATACAAGCCCGTTTTAATTTAAACCGGTTAAATTTAAGAATTGTCTAACTATTACAAAATTAAAATTGATCGTGTCATGATCAATTTTAATCAATCCCTTTTGTTCATTTTTCATTTAACCAAAATGATGCATGAAAATGCCTCGTCATAATTATGATGTTTCACACACGCAATTTAAACAATTTAAATTAAAAACATCATAAAATAAATAAATAAATTATAATTCAAAATTAAACAAATTAATTATTCTAATTAATAAATATTCAAAATTTAAAATTCAAATATTTCTAATTATCCTAATCTAATTAAGATAATTATTCAAAATTTCAATTTTAAATCTATAGGATAAGATTTCAAATTTAAATGTAATCCTATCTTCTTTTATTTGATAAGATATTCTTATTTATCTAAATAATTAAATCTTATCAAACATATTTTAAACTAAAATCTGATAAGATATTTTAATTTATCATAAATTAAAACTAAATCTTATCAAATTAAATTAAGATTTTATAAAAACTTTTTTCCTAAAATTTTAGAGGCTATTTAATAATTAATCAAAGTTCAGGGCTTAGGGTTTAAAAGAACAAAACTGCTGGGGTCATTATATAATTTTCAAAAATCTTTCTTTTTGGCAGATTAGGGTTTAGAGGCTGTGGCGGGGGCATTTTGGTCATTTCAACCCCTAAGGCTTCAACCACCAGCCGCCAACCTCCGGTCATCTTTCCATGCGAGAAGCTCCCGATTCTGACCAAGATTCGATGAACGAAGTTCATCTTCTCGGCCTCAGAATCGATTAGAATTCTATTGCAAAGCAAACCCGAGCGCCCAATTCTAGGATTCATCGGTGAAAAACTCACAGAGCTGAAATTTAAAATATTTCTCCAGCGATAATCATTTTTCTGGTGAAAACCCCAAAAATCCGTACAAAATTTGCCCAAAACTTTCAAAACCAAAAGGAAACGAGTCGGAACCATTATGCGATTCATTTATGGTCAAAACCAAACCCAAAGAAAAACCATTTTCTTTTCCCCATTTTTCTGACCAAAATACCAAAAACCTTCCAGCGAAAATATCTTTGAAACCTCATAAATAAATCTTTCAAAATCCACGTAATCAAATCATTTTTGAAATCAAATGAGTTCGGAAAAAATTTTCGGGAAGAACAAGGAGCAAAACCCACCAAAATTTGAATAAAAAACACACCATGAAATCTGCCAGATTGAAGCTCACGATTTTCTGGCAAGATTTCGGCCGGTCAGAAAATTTTCCGACCGATAGAAGCCACCCTCTCCGGCAGACCCCTTCAACCCCATTTCCAAAAAATGAATTTTTAATTATTTTCCCAGAAAATAATAAAAAATTATTTTCTTGCTTTCAAAATCATAATTTTTCCAAAAATCTTATTAAAAAAAATTTTAATTAAAATCTAATTTTAATTCTAACACTAAAATTAATATTAGCCTACCTCTGATACCACTGTTAGGATCGTTTAGGCATGACTATAGTTTTCGCAGCAGAAAATGCCTAAATTATTAGAAATCGGGTCTTACCCTTGAAGCGTAATCGGTTGCGCTCATTGCCTGGCTCCTTTGAGAAGATTGCGTTCACCAACAATTCAGATGAATTGTCTCTATGATCTTGCACTGAAGTCTATCAGAATGGGTGCTAGCCAATTCTTACCTGCACAAGAGAAAAACTATTTTTCTCTGGGAGAGTCACTGGAAGAAGGTAAAACTTTTCACGTTTTAGAAGTAGAAGAATGATCTGATCATCCACAGATACGTCTCTTACCTTTTTAATAAAAGGTAAAGACTCATCTGTTAAGTAAATAATTTTATTATTTAATTAAGTAAATAATAATATAATTATTTAATGTGTTGGGTTTAACCAACACCATGAATCAACCCATTGACCCATAGATCAGGCTGATGGGTCAAGAACCTCAATTTATAATTAGGTCCCTTCATTTGTCAGCCTATTTCAATTCTTCCTAGGTAATTAATTAACCCTTAATTAATACCATAAAACTCTTCAATAATATTTAATTAAACTATTTAATTAAATATTATTCATTTAAGTATAACTCTTATACTTAGTAAAGGCAATTTCATTAATTCTGAATCATCGAACTCACTTATGTGCGATCTTGTAGGCCCATTCCAAATTGACAATAGATAATTAATCTCATTAATTAATCCATAAATCATTAGTGGTCTCTAGAAAGATATAATGACTACCCAATTCAGAACGGAGGGTCGAATGGTGATTCAACATAACCTTCCGAGCAAACTACGTATGGTCCTCTACATTGATATTTCGTTTAGCATAAGTCATGGAACCATCATCCTTATTTAGCTAAACATTTACTTGATTTCCTAGTGACACTGATTCTATTCTAACAAATAATAACACTTATCATTTCTCGGGCATGGCCATGCACTTCTCAGTTCACTATCAAGTGGCGAAGATATCATCTCTCACGTAAGAGAGATTTGTAGTCTCATCACTTCACCTACATATCTTCGCGTGACTCATATTGTACCCAATCATACCCTACTTAGAAACCTATTACGGTCCCGTTAGGCGTATGTCAAAACACGCTACAATTCACCTAAAACTATGCAGTGATTTTTGGTCTAAGGATCCTGGTACGAGTACTACTCAGAAGAATCACTCATGATCTAAAAGTCCATAGAGTGTTGCTTTTGGCGGATCAATTTCATGAAATTAAATATGCACAAGAGTATAATCCTCGTGAAATTAACTCATTTGATAAATTATCAAACAGATAACAAAATACATAACTAGCCTTCAAAAGGGCATACACCAACAATAAAAAGGTTAGGGTTCAGTTTTTTAAGTGAAAAGGTTAGGGTTCAGTTATTCATAAAAAATGTTAGGGTTCAGCATTTCATCAAAAATATTATAATTCAGTTTTTTAATTAAAATTGTTAGGGTTCAGTGTTTCACAAAAAAAAAAATTAGAGTTTAGTTTTTTAATTGAAAAGGTTAGGGTTTAGTCCTTTATAAAAAAAATGTTAGGGTTTAGTGTTTCATAAAAAAAGTTAGAGTTCAGTGTTTCATAAAAAAATGTTAGGGTTCAGTGTTTCATCAAAATGTTCTTTCATCAAAAGTTTAGTCTCAAAGAAAATGTTCTTTCATAATTATGAATCTGCTCAAGAAAAGTAGGATAGAAAATGTTCTTAGACGTCTGAAAGACCGCCTGGAATCAAATAATATATATATATATATATATATATATACACACACCTTTGTCCATGGAATCCAACATCAGCTTTTTCATTGTTCTTTCCCCTCCTGCTATCCTACAACATACACAAACACACAATTAGTAATGCTAAAGTCACTTTCATAATCCACGAAAATCCATATATAGATTACATTACACACCAGCAAATTAATTCCATCTTCAAAGGAAATATTAACAAATAGCACCCTTTATATCATTGTACAGCAGTTCTCAAAGATTGCATAAAAAGGTTAAAGTTCAGTGTTTCATCAAAAAGGTTAGAGTTCAGTTTTTTAACTGAAAATATTAGGGTTCAGTGTTTCATAAAAAAGGTTAGGGCTCAGTTTTTTAATTGAAAAGGTTATGGTTTAGTCATTTACAAAAAAAGGTTAGAGTTCAGTGTTTCATAAAAAAAGTTAGAGTTCAGTGTTTTATAAAAAAATGTTAGAATTCAGTTTTTTAATCGAAAAGGTTAGAGTGCAATATTTCACCAAAAAAGTTAGGGTTTGCCAGTTTAGGGTAGTTGTACGGAATTTCTTTGTATAAAACATGGTGATAAAGTAAAAAAATTAGTCTTTATATCATTTTCATCAAAATTACTAGTATTTTCATCAAAATTTCATGTTATCTCCAAGATTCCCATTGTATAACCCTTATAACCAATTAGTATATAGTACCCTAGGGTATGTTTCAATAATTTTGTTCAAAAATGCCCTGTTTCATCAATATAATGGGTTAGGGTTTAATCTAACTTGCGTATGCATCAATATTTTTCTGATTAATACGTGAGATGTCCATCAACTAATGCATAATCTGAATGTTTCCCATGCAAAAAAGAAGACAATATAAACGGTACATGAAAAAATATATAAAAAATTTATTGCATAAATCTCCTCAAATAGAACAAATGTAAACAAAAGATATGAAATGGAAAAAAAGATTGACATCAATTTAAGAATATATTATTTCCATCAATATATATATTTTTTATCAGGACTGCGTGCATCAAAAATAAAATCTTATTTTCTTCAAATATAGTTCAAAAAATAAAAGAATAACTAAAAGTCGTCATTGTTTTTGCAAAAAGTCATAATCTTCAAATATGGTATGAAGGCATCATATTGTTAGAAAATTCTGCATAAGCAATTGTTAAGTGGACATTATAGCTAGCAGTAGCAGCAGAAGGAGAATAAATAAATAAACCTTTACAACAGATTTTTACAACCAGTTGCTCCATAATCTTAAGCTGATTCTAATAACTTCAAATAAAATTCCTCCCAAATCCCAATTCATTTAACTGCAATAAATTTCTTGAAATCCTGTTTTTGGTATGTCCTCGAAGTATGATAGTTTTTTGAATAAATGTTGATTTTTGGTTCAAATTTCATACCATTTTCATAAAAATAAAAATAAAAATAACTTCTCATTTTCGATACTTACCATACGGATTTTATAGTTCCCAATTCATTCCTTCAAACCTTTTCTCCAATTTTAGATCTAGGGTTCTTAGATATTCAATTTGGGGTATTTCACTACTAAAACAATGAACAGTAAATTGTTGGAAATTATGTTTTAGTATCATTGAATATGTGAAACATACTAATTTAATCGTTTTCATAAGTAGTATACATTGTTGAAATTTAAATTGTACTTCATTTTTGTTGATGAACATGCCCTTGTTCTTTGGTAATGAACTGTCGATAGGGAACATCAAAATCACCTTTAAGCTTTGGGATTAATGTAATATAGCTAATGAAATCTCAATCGGTGGAAGGAGACGACGACAATAGTGAAGATTGACACAATGGAGGCGATGAAGCCGTGTTCAAAGATTATGAAAGCTGTTCCTCAAATATAAGGAATCCGTAGGGTTTTTTATTTTTAGAAAAGAAGTGTGATTAGTTTTTAATTATTTTTGTTTAAAATTTATTCATTAATCTTAATTGATTTGCATGAATTAAATTATCATATTTCCATCCTTTCCAAACCTGTGCGCATGTCTTTTCACCTCCTAATTTTCACCATAATTTTTTTTTTTAGTTAAGGACATATAGCAACATACCCTAGGTACTAATTGGTGGTATTAAATACTGATTTTGTTATGGTGGGATTTATTTATTTTATTAATAATGATTCATAGTAGAATTATGAGTTAATATCAAAAACCTCCCTCATTTTTTTATAAATCAAACACCCACCTCACCTTTAATAAATATCAAGAACCCCTCAACTAACTAAATTAGAATTATATTGAACCTTTGCAACTAAAATAAAAGTGTTTTAGACAAATTTATCGTTCACTTAATGTAAAAAATTTTATTTCTAAAAATACCCTTCTCCTTTTTCCTGGAATCCAGTTTAGTTGGCTTCCATATCTAATTCATCGGACAGAATTTCCTGACTCGATAAATATTTATCAATTTTTTAAAAAATTTTATTAAAGAAATTGATGTCAATATTAGCAAGAGCCATGAATAAGAGGAGGAAAGCTTCAAATTTTGAAGGAGAACCCAACTGCTGTTTTCTTCCTCCAATCGAAAATACCAGCCGAGCTTCAGTTTTCCCAAATTTAAATCTGCCAACAGGAAGCTTCCTTCTTCAATTAAATCTGGACTGATCATGGTTGCTTGCTGCGGTTGAACGTAAAAGGAAAAAAAAAAAAAAAAAAAAAAAAAAAAAGGAAGTTTATTCCTTTTTATTTGGGCTGCTGCCAAATTTTTAACAAAAAAAGGGAAGCTGTCGGAGCTGCTGCGTTTTTAGTCTCCCACAAGGTGCTGCCGGAGTTGCTGGTTATTTATGAGCTTATTTAGTCTCCCACAATTAACTATTTTAATCCAATGAAATGCGGTTTAGTCAGAACAATTTTATCAGATTTTTTTTTTTGAAATAACAATTTTATCAGATTAGTTGTCCACACTTAATTTTCTCTTATATTCTTAATACTCGACTTGTTTAGTTATAGGCCTGGTTGGTTTGCAATTAGGAATGAGATTTGGAATAGATATGCTCTCCATTCAACAAAAAAACTTTTTTAAAGTTTTTTTTGGCAACTATAACTAGACTCAATGACAATGGCATCACGCTATGCTATACTCTGTTGTTGGTGTTAACTTGAATCAAAATATGGTTCTAACCTTACAAAGTGGATTACTAATTGAGAAGACTTCATGGCTTATTTGAAACATTTTTTATGATCATATTAAATTGAAAAAATATTTATAAAAAATAACTATTTTTGGACAAAATACAATTTCACAGCAAAGAAATAGAGAGTAATAATTACTTCTTTCTTTTAATAAGCTAGCAAATATGCTAGAACTTGGAAAGCAACATCTATTATTTTATGGCATAATGGCATGCCAATTACACAAGAATTCACAAACACCTCCATTGGAAAGAAAACAAATGACTAATTAACATTAAAAAAAAAACCAAAGAATATGGTGAATCTTAAAAAAATAAAAATAAAAATAAAGTTATAATTCAGTGATTGTCAATCCGTAACAAGAAAAAAGAAAATTGATCATACATGCACACCGCTGATCTCTCCATGTTTTGGTCCCTTCGTAATCCCAATGGATCCCATTTGGGGAATACTTTGCTTCATCTAAATTATTAATTATCTTATAAGATTACTATCAAAATAATTTAACTATTTCATAATTAAATTTTAACATATAAAAATTTAATATATTAAAATATTTTTAATAATAATTATGGCAATCCATCACATAATTAATTATATATATATATATATTCTCTCTTTGTGCATGTCGTATTGGATGGCACTCAAAGGTATTGACATTGGCAATAATGATTTTTTTTTACTTCCTTTCTTAACGCTACAAAAATATTTTTAAAATCCTCCAGTAAAATACAATTCGTATACCGTACAACTATAATAATATAATATTATTGTACCCGCTTTAATTTTCCACTTTCCACTAGCCGAGCGCGTGACTGCACCCTTTTTTTTTTTTTCTTTTTCCAACAAAATTCAATGCCACTTGCGATTCTTCTCACCCGCACACACCCTCGCGCCTCTTTCTCTCCCTACCCATAAAAACCTGCGCATCCCCTCCCTCTCCTCTCCCTCCCGCCGCCGCCGCCGCCCTCCCTCATCCCGATTCCTCCTTATCTTCCTCTCTCTCACCGCTGACGTAGTTCTTCTTTTTCCTGGAGCCTTGCCGATTTCCCCGATCTCAGCCTCGCCGAACGGATCTGCCCGACCTCCCAAATCATCCCTCCATTGAAGTCCCAAAGTCTCAACCTTAATTATCGGAAGTGGAATTGTTTTCCGTGACGTTTTACAGGATGGTTCTGAGGTGGCCATGAAGAATCTTTTCAACAAAAAGATTAACAAGCATTATTTAGTGGAGGAACTGAAGTTGGCTCTGCAAATGGATGAAGAGGAAGGTGTATTTGTGACGTCAACGGAGGTGCAGAAGCGTGTGAGGGAGCTGATGGATAGGGAAGAAGGGAAATTGATCAGGGAAAAAATCCAGGCCTAGAAACAGGAAGCTAAACTAGCCATAGAGATCCATGGAGGGTCCTCCGGTTCGAAACTGGACAAATTGGCCGACTCCTGGAAGAACCTCTCAACAAGAACCAAAAAAGTGGCACATCCTCAAAATGGAAAGTTTATTGATTCCCGCACTGTTACAGTGATGTTTATCCTACAAATAATAATTACACAAATTACAAAAATATGATTGCCCAGAAAACAGAAGCCTGGTTGTATTAAAATATAACATATTACAAAACCAGTGGTTGCTGATGGTAAAAAAAACAGAGTTACAGTGGTTTGAAAATTTGGTGCATAGAGAATCTTCGGTTTGTTTTAGTGCCAAAATCTTCATATGGGAATTCTTTTCTGGAATGGCATATCTAGTTTTGAATGTAAGTGGGGAAACTTGAATTTGAGCCCATGTTTAGTGAGTTGTTGTCATATTCAAAAATTATTCATGAAACAATAGCTATGATTTAGGATGTCTTTATTGGCACTATTTATGGTTTAGCTGGATTGTTGCTAATAGTGCTCCAACTCCGTTGCCAGTCTGCAAGACAAATTAATACATAAATGGAAATCAACAAGTTTTTTTTTTTTTTTTTGGTGAATTTATAATGATAATTAAACATGCATGGATGGATGATGGATGAGAGTGAGAATTACCAGGATGAAGTAATCGAGAGGAAGGAAAGCATAGGCAGCCCAAATAATGCCACTGGAGAAGCCAACGAAGCATATTCAAAATGGCTCTACACTTTTACACTTGTAGTATTTTAAACAAATTAAATATTGAATAGACATACCGAATTATACTGAATATAACACAAATAGTCCCTACAAAATTAGTTCTTGTGATAGTATTATGGAATACTGCCATAGAAAGTGCAGCAATGGCTGCCACAAATATCATTCCCAAAATCAGCCCACCAACCACCCTCAACTGAGACAAGGAAAGCAACACTCCAATATTAGTTTAAACGTATAAAGAAATGAAGAAATTAAAATTGGTATACTTATCCTGTTATCTGTGTAATAGTAAAAAATGGCCAAATACACCAAATAAAAAACAATTCCGAGGGAATTGATGATGGTAATAGGAATGCTGTATGGATGAACAAATATAACTATTTTGCTTAAAAAACAAATATAAACAATAATAAAATTACTATAAGGAATAAAAACATCATTCATAATCTGTTGAAATTCAGACGGTGCATTTTTTAGTCCAAAAGGCATTACTTTCCATTCATAATGGCCTATTGGAACATTAAAAGCTGTTTTATATTGATCTGATTCCTTTATTTGAATCTGCCAATAACCTGATTTTAAATCAAACTTAGAAAATATTAATGCATCATATAACCTATCTAATAAATCCTTTTTATTAGGAATAGGATGTCTTATCCATTTTAAAACTTTATTAAGAGGCTTATAATTGATAACCAATCTAGGTCTTCCTCTTTCTATTTCACTATGTTTATTAACATAAAATCCCGTACATGACCAAGGTGATTCGGACTGTTTTATTAATCCTTTTTCTAGTAACATACTTATTTCTTTTTTACATAACTCTAAATATTCAGAGTTCATTTGACATGGTCTGGCCTTAGTTTTTATCATAGTCCTTTCATTAAAATCATCTTCGTAAGGTAAACTTACAATGTGTT
This sequence comes from Knoxia roxburghii, assembly GCA_030378225.1. Taxonomy (NCBI): domain Eukaryota; kingdom Viridiplantae; phylum Streptophyta; class Magnoliopsida; order Gentianales; family Rubiaceae; genus Knoxia; species Knoxia roxburghii. The sequence goes on along the minus strand of CM059420.1, from coordinate 31,141,907 downwards.
TCTTTCTATCCCAAAAAGCATTAGGATGTTCATTACAAATTTCATTAGAAAATGTATTATAAACACTTTTTATCTTTTCTTTTAATTTAAGATTATTCTGTAAAGTGTCTTCAATAGAAAAAGAGTTAATTTCAAATTTTAAAAAATTAATTTGAGTATTTTTTCTATTAATTAAATCTTTTAATTCATTTATAAATCTAGTATTAGGTTCAGTTATAAATTGAAAACTGACACTCTTTTTATCATAAGTACCTATAATCTTATCAGTATTAATATGTGTGATGGGAAATATCTTTTTTATAAAAGAAGTTCCTAATATCATTTGACTAGTAATATTTTTTGCTATTAGAAAACTTTCTGGAATACAAACCTTATTATTACAAATATAACCATTAGATAATTTATAATTGATATCTAAGGCTTTCCCTCCTGCATGTCTTACTATATGTGTAGATTTTTCAAAATATCTAGTAGGAATTATTCCTTCTTGTATAACACTAACATCTGCTCCACTATCAAAAAGAGCTACTAATTCAATATGAAAAGAGTGACCAATTAATAATTTGATCTTAACATGAAATTTAAAAGAAGTGATTAAATTTAATGATCCTAAGAAATTTTCATTTCCTGTATCTTCGAGTAACTTATCATAATCTAATTTAATGTGATCTTTCTTTTCTAAATAAGAAACTCTCTCATCTAAATTTTCATTAACCTTTTTTAATATTTTAATCTCATTTTTAAGATTCTTAATCTCTGTTCCTAAATCTTCTATTGTCGTAGGAAACCTTTCTGTATGACTATGTTTCTGTTTTAAGATTTTATACACTTCAGACATGGTATAGGGATTCTGATTTTCTTCTAATTTATTATTATTGAGACTAGTAGTCTGACTAGGTTCTGGAATATCATCCATTTGTTCTATTATTCTAGATCTTAATTCTTGATCTTTTATAGATTTTAAGAATTCTAAGATATGATTATTAGTTAATACATTAACATCCAAATCTATATCTTGAAATTGTGACAAAATTTTATAATATTCGTCATCGTCACTATTAGTATCTTTTTGCTCTAAAGTATTACAATGACATTCCTGTTCATCTTCTGAACTTTTCATATTTTCTTCATTGTCAGATATTTCTGACTCATACTCAGAATCAGTAGTTACTATCTGAAGTAATTCTTCTTTAAGTTTCTCATCTATTTCAAGACTATTAATCTTCTTTTTCATTTTACATTTATTAGCAAAATGTCCTTTTTGTTTACACTTATAACATGTAATATTATCCATATTTTTCTTATTACGTCTTTCTAGTTTTCTAGATTCCTTTTTATACTTTTTATCTGGAGAATATTTTCTTTTTTTATATTGAGATCGAGAATATTTTTTATAATCCTTATCCAATGTTTTAATCTTTTCTTTGGATGGTATATTCATGCCAAATTGACTACAAAACTGTCCTAATTGACGTCTTTCATTGAGTCGTTGACTTTTAATTTGTTGATTTAATTTAATTTCATTGCATAAGGCTAAACCTTCTTGTATGCAAATTCCTATTAATTTTTCATAAGTATAAATTTCATAGGGTATATTCATCCTATCTTTCCTTAAAACTTTTTTAATTCTTTCAGCAAATAAGTGTGGTAATCCATCTATAAATTTAGACTTCCAATGATTACTATTACTATCATTTAATTCCATAACTCTATTAAGAAATGCATCTTTATACCACCTAAAATCTGATAATGTTTTACATCTCAGATTTTGTAATAAGGTGCGAATATTTTCACTATTATCAGAAATTCTACCCGTAAAGTGTTCTAAGATAGTTACTATGAGGGTATAGACCGCATTTTCAGTAGGTTGGGAAGTGGATTCTTCCATTTTTACTGTTGTAAAAATTTCATTTTTATTTTTTGGGGTTAAATAATTATCCCACCAACCTTTTAGTTGTCCTGTAAATCCTGAAACTATCATTTTAGCTATACCTACGTCAGTATTACCATTGGTTTTACAAATGCTACTATACATGAGCATTCTATGAGCTTGATTATAAATCTGTTTTTCAGTATAACCATCTATATTCCATTCATATATGCATTTTCCATTGTAACTATTATTAAGTACATATTCTTGTTCTTCATGTAAAATATCCATAGGAGAAGGTCTGTTATAGTAATAAAGTCTCTGGGCTGGTCTATCAGCAAATTTTCCTATCTTATTTATTTCATCTTTATTACTATTATTATGAGATGGATCTTTAAGTTGTTTCTCAAATTCTTCTAATTCTTCTTCTAATGTATTAATTTTTAAACCTTTAAATTTTTCATCAAGTAATTTTTCTAATTCAGACATAGATTTTAACTTGAAATCTTTTATTTCAGGAGGTGGTTGAAGTGTTGGGGCCGTTATAACCTGTTCTTTAGAAGATGATTCCTCGACAGATGACTTTTGTAATCTATTTATGATATGATCTAGTCTATGATGTAAAGATATAATCTGTTCGCCTAAAACATTTAAATAAATGTTTGTATAATTATTATGTTCTATAACTTTATTCATTTGTTTAACAGTTATGACTAATGTATCATTTTCAAATAATTTAACAAAAGCAGAGAAATTTAATATATGATTTTCCTTTTCTAATTTAAAAGGTTGTTGAGGAGGAAATATTTCTCTTAAAGTATTACCATTCAGAAGTTTATAATCTCTTTCTAAAACACATATACATGGTTCAATATAATTAGAAATAAACCATGGAACAAAAGGAAATAGAATATTATGCTGTGATAGAAATGCATAAAACTGATCAGAAATATCTTTCTGTTCATTTAATGTGAAAGTGTGAAAAAATACTGAGATATCATCAATATAAACAATAATAAAATTACTATAAGGAATAATTTCCTGATGAAATAAAGGATAAAACTCAATTGCAAAGATTTTTAGGAAGTTTGAATTATATTCTACCTTATTATAAAAATCTTGCATATGATACAGCTATTTTATATGATAGACTAAAAGATAAACCTAAGCCTTAGACAGCAGAACATACTAAGACAGTACAGAAAATTAAAGAAAAAGTTAAAACTTTGCCATGTCTCATACTAGCTAATCCAAATTGGGTTAAAATTGTTGAAACAGATGCCTCTGATATAGGATATGGAGGAATATTAAAACAAATATGTCCTGATGATAAGACAGAAAAATTAGTTAGATATCATTCAGGAAAATGGACTAATAGTCAGAAAAATTATGCCACAGTAGCTAAAGAAGTACTAGCTATATTAAAATGTGTTTTAAAATTTCAAGATGATTTATATAATCAGCGATTTATAATCAGAACTGATTGCCAAGCTGCAAAATATATGTTTAATAAAGATTTTAAACATGATGTGTCTAAGCATATGTATGCTAGATGGCAAGCTAATTTAGCTCCCTTTGACTTTGATATTGTTTATAAGAAAGGGAAAGATAATAGTCTTCCTGATTTTCTCTCTCGTGAATTTATACAGGATGATACCCAGGGACTCTTATAGAGGAAGAGGTGGCAGAGGAGGTTATCCTTCTCTTGCTGCTGGTTCTCGTGGCAGAGGTAGAGGGAGACATATGCTCTCTCAGAATTATAATACAACTCTATATGCGGATAATATTGCCGACCTATCTAATAATCCTACGGATCTTATAAAAAATCCAAACTTGTTTACTAAGTTTCAAAAGTTTTTAGAACAAGAGAAAAAAGAAGAATCTTATTCTTCTGCAGATACTCCTTCATTTGTGGAGACAGTTCTTAAAGAAGATTCAATCACAAATTATAAACCTCATCCTCATAAAGAAATCCTCTTTCTTATAGAAGAGAAAGATTTACAGTGGGGAAAAGACCCATGGCTTATAATTAATAGGTACTTGGATACTGGCTCAAAGTCAAGTGGTATTTATGTTCATGCTCATGGTGCTTATAAGCCTAGAATGTACTATGAAACCATTTTGAGGGTTCTGGTGCATGTGAAATTAAACATTTCTATCCTAATCAGGGTAGTCAAATTTATAATTTCAGCAAAATCATAATCAAAAAGATTATTTCTCCAGAGGAATGGGGACTTTCTACTTTGAAGGATAAGGAATTCATAGTTCCTGAAAACCGGGTTACTTATAAATATAATTATTGGGATTATATTGAGGCTCATAACCAAGTTTTCTTATATGAAAACCCCAATAAGAAACATTCATGGTTTATTAAAGTATGTGGAAACATTTATAATGATCTCATACCCAATTGGTTTATCCAATGGTGGTATAGATTTGGTGCTTATAAATCTATTCTTCCTGAAAAATTCCTTTCCTCATATGGAAATTGGATAAAAGTTTCTCCCAAGATATCAGAATTGGTGGCATCTAATAGATGTACTGAAGAAATTGCTAATATGTGGTTCTTTATAGAATTCTCTATCCCCTGGATATGGAAATGGACTCCAGAGATCAGTTATACTGATACCAAATTACCATGTATTATGCAAACTGCTTATATTCAGTTTTGGGCTCATCTGAATAAAGTGGATCCCACTACTAATGACTTATATGGTCAAGAAGTTTTAATGACAATCCAAGAAAAAGTGACGCATTATATGCAGCATCAAGATACTCAAAGTCAGGAAATTGATCCCTTCCAGCACATTGCTATGAAGATAAAGCTACAAAAAGAAAATGTTTCTCAACAAGATCTGATTAAAGCTTATATGGTGGAGCTTAAAAAACATTTGAAAAATCATAATTCTACTGATACTAAATCAGATATTTCTATGGCCTCTTCTAGCAAATCTCAAGATGATATGGATGAATTTGCTCAAGACCCGAATGATATGGAAGAACTTGATGAAGAGTTCATGAATGAACAATTACAAGAGCTGATAGCAGGACTCCACAAAGAAGAAAAAGACAAAGACAAGGGGAAAAGCAAAATAATTTGAAGCAGACATAAAGCAGCCGTCAAAGTGGACTTCAAGACTCAAAAGTTTTGTTTTTATGATGTAAGCAGTGACATAATAGGGATGCCTATGTAAGCAATGAACTCATAGGGGAATTATGTAAGCAATGACCTCATAGGAGAATAATGTATGGACTTGAAAAAATAGATTTAAAGTCCGTAATAGTTAGGACTAAATTAGTATAAATAGCCTACTAGTTTTTGGTTTTCGGCAGACTTCTTCTGCTCTTTCTTTTCTCTTTTCTCTCTCTTGTAAAAAACTCTTTCTATCTTTGCTTTAATATATTACTCCAGCGGAGGTTTACCGAAGCAGCAGTCTTATTATTATTAGCAGCTTTTTGGGATTTCTTATATATTTCTTATTTTGGTATCATCACACAAGTAAGTTTGTATTTATTTTCTATTTAAGATGCAAGGCTAAAAGCCTTATGGTTAGAATAAAAGCTGAGTAATTATGTAAATTCATCTTTTAGATCCTTGTTATTGAGAAATTCTCAGTATGATAATATAGAATTAAAGAATGGGTTAGAATTATTAGACAGGTTATAAATTTAGAGAAGAAGGGTGTTGCCGTTAGCCGTAATGATTTGAAGGCGTTAGGCGTATAGCCCAGATTGCTTTGATAAATTTGTAGTTCTGTCTGACTAATTCTGTAATATCCTATGCTTCTTTGTTTCTTTAATCATCATGCTGAGGGTCTCTCTGTAATTTGGTATCAGAGCCTGGATTTATGAATTTACTTACTTTTATTCTAACCAGTTATTTTAATTTCCTAATGAATATAGGAAAAGGAAAGCAGATTATTAAAAATAGTCTGAAACAGGAATTTGATATCCCTGAAAATCTAGAGGATCTTAATAGATGGACAATTCCCAGAATTGATGTTAAAACTGTCTATCAGTTAGGAACCTTTGAAAAATTAGGTTTCAAACAGATTATAAAAACAACCGAAGAATCAGTTTCTTTAGATAATGAAGAAATTGAAATTAAATTAATACAATCAGATGATATTAATAGATATACTGATTTATATAGATTCATACATATTGGTTTAGTGCAAATTGCTTTTAAACCATTAACCTTAGAAGGTTTACCTGAAAGTTTTATAGCATGTTTAAGAGATGCTAGGAATTTAAATTGGAAACAATCTTTAATGGGTATTATACAATCGAGTTTAGCTCATGGCCCTGTTTATTTTAATGTATATCCGAATTTATCTTTATCATTAAGTGATGATAATATATTAAATGCTTTAACATTAAATGTTAAAACTCATGGATATAATTATATGCCTGGTTCTGAATTAATTTGTGTATGTTATAGAATTTATTATAAACCTTTAAAAACATTGAATCCTAATTGCAGATTAATGGATAAAAAAATAGATGAAACCATACTTATAGAAACTAATTTTAATAAATCTAAAATTATAAAAAGAAGAACTATTAAATGGAATGAAATACCTATTCCAGAGCAGTGGACAATAGAAAAGGTTAGTAATAAACAGCCTCAAATTAATAGTCATATAGATTATATTGAACAAACTCCTGAAGGAAAGATTAAAATAAAAATGCAAAATAATTCATTTTTGTTGGATAATAAATCTAAATTATCTCGATCATATTCTTCTCATTTTATATCTCCTATAGATAACAAAGATGATATATCAGTGGCACCTAGAAATTCTGTTTCACAGCCTTATAGAGTTTCTACCTCTCAGGTTAGTGATGATACTGATAATTATTTTGACAGACTGATTAAAAATAAACATAATATTGTTAAAGGTATTTATAATACAGATAAGGACGAAGAAATAACTGAGTCTGAAATGGCTTTTCCAATATGAATACAATAGATTTTAGTCCTGGATCTTTAGCCCGAAATCAGGTTAAAGCAGAATTTAATAAAGATAGATGGCAACCATTTAGAACATGGTTTTTTCACACTTTCACATTAAATGAACAGAAAGATATTTCTGATCAGTTTTATGCATTTCTATCACAGCATAATATTCTATTTCCTTTTGTTCCATGGTTTATTTCTAATTATATTGAACCATGTATATGTGTTTTAGAAAGAGATTATAAACTTCTGAATGGTAATACTTTAAGAGAAATATTTCCTCCTCAACAACCTTTTAAATTAGAAAAGGAAAATCATATATTAAATTTCTCTGCTTTTGTTAAATTATTTGAAAATGATACATTAGTCATAACTGTTAAACAAATGAATAAAGTTATAGAACAGAATAATTATACAAATATTTATTTAAATGTTTTAGGCGAACAGATTATATCTTTACATCATAGACTAGATCATATCATAAATAGATTACAAAAGTCATCTGTCGAGGAATCATCTTCTAAAGAACAGGTTATAATGGCCCTAACACTTCAACCACCTCCTGAAATAAAAGATTTCAAGTTAAAATCTATGTCTGAATTAGAAAAATTACTTGATGAAAAATTTAAAGGTTTAAAAATTAATACATTAGAAGAAGAATTAGACGAATTTGAGAAACAACTTAAAGATCCATCTCATAATAATAGTAATAAAGATGAAATAAATAAGATAGGAAAATTTGCTGATAGACCAGCCCAGAGACTTTATTACTATAACAGACCTTCTCCTATGGATATTTTACATGAAGAACAAGAATATGTACTTAATAATAGTTACAATGGAAAATGCATATATGAATGGAATATAGATGGTTATACTGAAAAACAGATTTATAATCAAGCTCATAGAATGCTCATGTATAGTAGCATTTGTAAAACCAATGGTAATACTGACGTAGGTATAGCTAAAATGATAGTTTCAGGATTTACCGGACAACTAAAAGGTTGGTGGGATAATTATTTAACCCCACAAAATAAAAATGAAATTTTTACAACAGTAAAAATGGAAGAATCCACTTCCCAACCTACTGAAAATGCGGTCTATACCCTCATAGTAACTATCTTAGAACACTTTACGGGTAGAATTTCTGATAATAGTGAAAATATTCGCACCTCATTACAAAATCTGAGATGTAAAACATTATCAGATTTTAGGTGGTATAAAGATGCATTTCTTAATAGAGTTATGGAATTAAATGATAGTAATAGTAATCATTGGAAGTCTAAATTTATAGATGGATTACCACACTTATTTGTTGAAAGAATTAAAAAAGTTTTAAGGAAAGATAGGATGAATATACCCTATGAAATTTATACTTATGGAAAATTAATAGGAATTTGCATACAAGAAGGTTTAGCCTTATGCAATGAAATTAAATTAAATCAACAAATTAAAAGTCAACGACTCAATGAAAGACGTCAATTAGGACAGTTTTGTAGTCAATTTGGCATGAATATACCATCCAAAGAAAAGATTAAAACATTGGATAAGGATTATAAAAAATATTCTCGATCTCAATATAAAAAAAGAAAATATTCTCCAGATAAAAAGTATAAAAAGGAATCTAGAAAACTAGAAAGACGTAATAAGAAAAATATGGATAATATTACATGTTATAAGTGTAAACAAAAAGGACATTTTGCTAATAAATGTAAAATGAAAAAGAAGATTAATAGTCTTGAAATAGATGAGAAACTTAAAGAAGAATTACTTCAGATAGTAACTACTGATTCTGAGTATGAGTCAGAAATATCTGACAATGAAGAAAATATGAAAAGTTCAGAAGATGAACAGGAATGTCATTGTAATAATATAGAACTAAAAGACACTAATAGTGAAGATGATGCATATTATAAAATTTTAGCACAATTTCAAGACATAGACTTGGATGTAAATGTTTTAACTACTCATAATATTCTAGAATTCTTGAAATCCATCAAAGATCAAGAATTAAGTTCTCGGCTGATAGAGCAGATGGAGGATATTCCAGAACCTAGTCAGACTACTAGTCTCAATAATAATAAATTAGAAGAAAATCAGAATCCCTATACCATGTCTGAAGTATATAAAATCTTAAAACAGAAACATAGTCATACAGAAAGGTTTCCTACGACAATAGAAGATTTAGGAACAGAGATTAAGAATCTTAAAAATGAGATTAAAATATTAAAAAAGGTTAATGAAAATTTAGATGAGAGAGTTTCTTATTTAGAAAAGAAAGATCACATTAAATTAGATTATGATAAGTTACTCGAAGATACAGGAAATGAAAATTTCTTAGGATCATTAAATTTAATCACTTCTTTTAAATTTCATGTTCAGATCAAATTATTAATTGGTCACTCTTTTCATATTGAATTAGTAGCTCTTTTTGATAGTGGAGCAGATGTTAGTGTTATACAAGGAGGAATAATTCCTACTAGATATTTTGATAAATCTACACATATAGTAAGACATGCAGGAGGGAAAGCCTTAGATATCAATTATAAATTATCTAATGGTTATATTTGTAATAATAAGGTTTGTATTCCAGAAAGTTTTCTAATAGCAAAAAATATTACTAGTCAAATGATATTAGGAACTTCTTTTATAAAAAAGATATTTCCCATCACACATATTAATACTGATAAGATTATAGGTACTTATGATAAAAAGAGTGTCAGTTTTCAATTTATAACTGAACCTAATACTAGATTTATAAATGAATTAAAAGATTTAATTAATAGAAAAAATACTCAAATTAATTTTTTAAAATTTGAAATTAACTCTTTTTCTATTGAAGACACTTTACAGAATAATCTTAAATTAAAAGAAAAGATAAAAAGTGTTTATAATACATTTTCTAATGAAATTTGTAATGAACATCCTAATGCTTTTTGGGATAGAAAGAAACACATTGTAAGTTTACCTTACGAAGATGATTTTAATGAAAGGACTATGATAAAAACTAAGGCCAGACCATGTCAAATGAACTCTGAATATTTAGAGTTATGTAAAAAAGAAATAAGTATGTTATTAGAAAAAGGATTAATAAAACAGTCCGAATCACCTTGGTCATGTACGGGATTTTATGTTAATAAACATAGTGAAATAGAAAGAGGAAGACCTAGGTCTTAATAAAGTTTTAAAATGGATAAGACATCCTATTCCTAATAAAAAGGATTTATTAGATAGGTTATATGATGCATTAATATTTTCTAAGTTTGATTTAAAATCAGGTTATTGGCAGATTCAAATAAAGGAATCAGATCAATATAAAACAGCTTTTAATGTCCCAATAGGACATTATGAATGGAAAGTAATGCCTTTTGGACTAAAAAATGCACCGTCTGAATTTCAACAGATTATGAATGATGTTTTTATTCCTTATAGTAATTTTATTATTGTTTATATTGATGATATCTTAGTATTTTCTAAAGATATTCAATCACATTTTTATCATTTAGATATATTTAAGAAGATTATAAAGACTAATGGATTTGTTATATCATAGTCCAAAATGGTTTTATTTCAGACTAATATTAGATTTTTAGGTCATAATATTGAAAAAGGAAAAATAATTCCTATTGATAGAAGTATTGATTTTGCTCCTAAATTTCCTGATGAAATAAAGGATAAAACTCAATTGCAAAGATTTTTAGGAAGTTTGAATTATATTCTACCTTATTATAAAAATCTTGCATATGATACAGCTATTTTATATGATAGACTAAAAGATAAACCTAAGCCTTGGACAGCAGAACATACTAAGACAGTACAGAAAATTAAAGAAAAAGTTAAAACTTTGCCATGTTTCATACTAGCTAATCCAAATTGGGTTAAAATTGTTGAAACAGATGCCTCTGATATAGGATATGGAGGAATATTAAAACAAATATGTCCTGATGATAAGACAGAAAAATTAGTTAGATATCATTCAGGAAAATGGACTAATAGTCAGAAAAATTATGCCACAGTAGCTAAAGAAGTACTAGCTATATTAAAATGTGTTTTAAAATTTCAAGATGATTTATATAATCAGCGATTTATAATCAGAACTGATTGCCAAGCTGCAAAATATATGTTTAATAAAGATTTTAAACATGATGTGTCTAAGCAAATGTATGCTAGATGGCAAGCTAATTTAGCTCCCTTTGATTTTGATATTGTTTATAAGAAAGGGAAAGATAATAGTCTTCCTGATTTTCTCTCTCGTGAATTTATACAGGATGATACCCAGGGACTCTTATAGAGGAAGAGGTGGCAGAGGAGGTTATCCTTCTCTTGCTGCTGGTTCTCGTGGCAGAGGTAGAGGGAGACATATGCTCTCTCAGAATTATAATACAACTCTATATGCGGATAATATTGCCGACCTCTCTAATAATCCTACGGATCTTATAAAAAATCCAAACTTGTTTACTAAGTTTCAAAAGTTTTTAGAACAAGAGAAAAAAGAAGAATCTTCTTCTTCTGCAGATACTCCTTCATATGTGGAGACAGTTCTTAAAGAAGATTCAATCACAAATTATAAACCTCATCCTCATAAAGAAATTCTCTTTATTATAGAAGAGAAAGATCTACAGTGGGAAAAAGACCCATGGCTCATCATTAATCGTTATTTGGATACTGGCTCAAAGTCAAGTGGTATTTATGTTCATGCTCATGGTGCTTATAAGCCTCGAATGTACTATGAAACCATTTTGAGGGTTTCTGGTGCATGTGAAATTAAACATTTCTATCCTAATCAGGGTAGTCAAATTTATAATTTCAGCAAAATCATAATCAAAAAGATTATTTCTCCAGAGGAATGGGGACTTTCTACTTTGAAGGATAAGGAATTCATAGTTCCTGAAAACCGGGTTACTTATAAATATAATTATTGGGATTATATTGAGGCTCATAACCAAGTTTTCTTATATGAAAACCCCAATAAGAAACATTCATGGTTTATTAAAGTATGTGGAAACATTTATAATGATCCCATACCCAATTGGTTTATCCAATGGTGGTATAGATTTGGTGCTTATAAATCTATTCTTCCTGAAAAATTCCTTTCCTCATATGGAAATTGGATAAAAGTTTCTCCCAAGATATCAGAATTGGTGGCATCTAATAGATGTACTGAAGAAATTGCTAATATGTGGTTCTTTATAGAATTCTCTATCCCCTGGATATGGAAATGGACTCCAGAGATCAGTTATACTGATACCAAATTACCATGTATTATGCAAACCGCTTATATTCAGTTTTGGGCTCATCTGAATAAATTGGATCCCACTACTAATGACTTATATGGTCAAGAAGTTTTAATGACAATCCAAGAAAAAGTGACGCATTATATGCAGCATCAAGATACTCAAAGTCAGGAAATTGATCCCTTCCAGCACATTGCTATGAAGATAAAGCTACAAAAAGAAAATGTTTCTCAACAAGATCTGATTAAAGCTTATATGGTGGAGCTTAAAAAACATTTGAAAAATCATAATTCTACTGATACTAAATCAGATATTTCTATGGCCTCTTCTAGCAAATCTCAAGATGATATGGATGAATTTGCTCAAGACCCGAATGATATGGAAGAACTTGATGAAGAGTTCATGAATGAACAATTACAAGAGCTGATAGCAGGACTCCACAAAGAAGAAAAAGACAAAGACAAGGGGAAAAGCAAAATAATTTGAAGCAGACATAAAGCAGCCGTCAAAGTGGACTTCAAGCCGTCAAAGTGGACTTCAAGACTCAAAAGTTTTGTTTTTATGATGTAAGCAGTGACATAATAGGGATGCCTATGTAAGCAATGACCTCATAGGGGAATTATGTAAGCAATGACCTCATAGGAGAATAATGTATGGACTTGAAAAAATAGATTTAAAGTCCGTAATAGTTAGGACTAAATTAGTATAAATAGCCTACTAGTTTTTGGTTTTCGGCAGACTTCTTCTGCTCTTTCTTTTCTCTTTTCTCTCTCTTGTAAAAAACTCTTTCTATCTTTGCTTTAATATATTACTCCAGCGGAGGTTTTCCGAAGCAGCAGTCTTATTATTATTAGCAGCTTTTTGGGATTTCTTATATATTTCTTATTTTGGTATCATCACACAAGTAAGTTTGTATTTATTTTCTATTTAAGATGCAAGGCTAAAAGCCTTATGGTTAGAATAAAAGCTGAGTAATTATGTAAATTCATCTTTTAGATCCTTGTTATTGAGAAATTCTCAGTATGATAATATAGAATTAAAGAATGGGTTAGAATTATTAGACAGGTTATAAATTTAGAGAAGAAGGGTGTTGCCGTTAGCCGTAATGATTTGAAGGCGTTAGGCGTATAGCCCAGATTGCTTTGATAAATTTGTAGTTCTGTCTGACCAATTCTGTAATATCCTATGCTTCTTTGTTTCTTTAATCATCATGCTGAGGGTCTCTCTGTAATTTCTAGGTGCCACAGATATATCATCTTTGCTATCTATAGGAGATATAAAATGAGAAGAATATGATCGAGATAATTTAGATTTATTATCCAACAAAAATGGATTATTTTGCATTTTTATTTTAATCTTTCCTTCAGGAGTTTGTTCAATATAATCTATGTGACTATTAATTTGAGGTTGTTTATTACTAACCTTTTCTATTGTCCACTGCTCTGGAATAGGTATTTCATTCCATTTAATAGTTCTTCTTTTTATAATTTTAGATTTATTAAAATTAGTTTCTATAAGTATGGTTTCATCTATTTTTTTATCCATTAATCTGCAATTAGGATTCAATGTTTTTAAAGGTTTATAATAAATTCTATAACATACACAAATCAATTCAGAACCAGGCATATAATTATATCCATGAGTTTTAACATTTAATGTTAAAGCATTTAATATATTATCATCACTTAATGATAAAGATAAATTCGGATATACATTAAAATAAACAGGGCCATGAGCTAAACTCGATTGTATAATACCCATCAAAGATTGTTTCCAATTTAAATTTCTAGCATCTCTTAAACATGCTATAAAACTTTCAGGTAAACCTTCTAAGGTTAATGGTTTAAAAGCAATTTGCACTAAACCAATATGTATGAATCTATATAAATCAGTATATCTATTAATATCATCTGATTGTATTAATTTAATTTCAATTTCTTCATTATCTAAAGAAACTGATTCTTCGGTTGTTTTTATAATCTGTTTGAAACCTAATTTTTCAAAGGTTCCTAACTGATAGACAGTTTTAACATCAATTCTGGGAATTGTCCACCTATTAAGGTCTTCTAGATTTTCAGGGATATCAAATTCCTGTTTCAGAATATTTTTAATAATCTGCTTTCCTTTTCCTATATTCATTAGGAAATTAAAATAACTGGTTAGAATAAAAGTAAGTAAATTCATAAATCCAGGCTCTGATACCAATTACAGAGATACCCTCAGCATGATAATTAAAGAAGCAAAGGCACGCAGGATATTACAGAATCAATTAGACAGGTTATAAATTTAGAGAACAAGGGTGTTGCCGTTAGCCGTAATGATTTGAAGGCGTTAGGCGTATAGCCCAGATTGCTTTGATAAATTTATCATTCTGTTTAATTGATTCTGTAATATCCTGCGTGCCTTTGCTTCTTTAATTATCATGCTGAGGGTATCTCTGTAATTTCTGTCTCACAACCTTATAGAGTTTCTACCTCTCAAGTTAGTGATGATACTGATAATTATGTTGACAGACTGATTAAAAATAAACATAATATTGTTAAAGGTATTTATAATACAGATAAGGACGAAGAAATAACTGAGTCTGAAATGGCTTTTCCAATATGAATACAATAGATTTTAGTCCTGGATCTTTAGCCAGAAATCAAGTTAAAGAAGAATTTAATAAAGACAGATGGAAACCATTTAGAACATGGTTTTTTCACACTTTCACATTAAATGAACAGAAAGATATTTCTGATCAGTTTTATGCATTTCTATCACAGCATAATATTTTATTTCCTTTTGTTCCATGGTTTATTTCTAATTATATTGAACCATGTATATGTGTTTTAGAAAGAGATTATAAACTTCTGAATGGTAATACTTTAAGAGAAATATTTCCTCCTCAACAACCTTTTAAATTAGAAAAGGAAAATCATATATTAAATTTCTCTGCTTTTGCTAAATTATTTGAAAATGATATATTAGTCATAACTGTTAAACAAATGAATAAAGTTATAGAACAGAATAATTATACAAACATTTATTTAAATGTTTTAGGCGAACAGATTATATCTTTACATCATAGACTAGATCACATTATAAATAGATTACAAAAGTCATCTGTTGAGGAATCATCTTCTAAAGAACAGGTTATAACGGCCCCAACCCTTCAACCACCTCCTGAAATAAAAGATTTCAAGTTAAAATCTATGTCTGAATTAGAAAAATTACTTGATGAAAAATTTAAAGGTTTAAAAATTAATACATTAGAAGAAGAATTAGACGAATTTGAGAAACAACTTAAAGATCCATCTCATAATAATAGTAATAAAGATGAAATAAATAAGATAGGAAAATTTGCTGATAGACCAGCCCAGAGACTTTATTACTATAACAGACCTTCTCCTATGGATATTTTACATGAAGAACAAGAATATGTACTTAATAATAGTTACAATGGAAAATGCATATATGAATGGAATATAGATGGTTATACTGAAAAACAGATTTATAATCAAGCTCATAGAATGCTCATGTATAGTAGCATTTGTAAAACCAATGGTAATACTGACGTAGGTATAGCTAAAATGATAGTTTCAGGATTTACAGGACAACTAAAAGGTTGGTGGGATAATTATTTAACCCCACAAAATAAAAATGAAATTTTTACAACAGTAAAAATGGAAGAATCCACTTCCCAACCTACTGAAAATGCGGTCTATACCCTCATAGTAACTATCTTAGAACACTTACGGGTAGAATTTCTGATAATAGTGAAAATATTCGCACCTTATTACAAAATCTGAGATGTAAAACATTATCAGATTTTAGGTGGTATAAAGATGCATTTCTTAATAGAGTTATGGAATTAAATGATAGTAATAGTAATCATTGGAAGTCTAAATTTATAGATGGATTACCACACTTATTTGCTGAAAGAATTAAAAAAGTTTTAAGGAAAGATAGGATGAATATACCCTATGAAATTTATACTTATGGAAAATTAATAGGAATTTGCATACAAGAAGGTTTAGCCTTATGCAATGAAATTAAATTAAATCAACAAATTAAAAGTCAACGACTCAATGAAAGACGTCAATTAGGACAGTTTTGTAGTCAATTTGGCATGAATATACCATCCAAAGAAAAGATTAAAACATTGGATAAGGATTATAAAAAATATTCTCGATCTCAATATAAAAAAATAAAATATTCTCCAGATAAAAAGTATAAAAAGGAATCTAGAAAACTAGAAAGACGTAATAAGAAAAATGTGGATAATATTACATGTTATAAGTGTAAACAAAAAGGACATTTTGCTAATAAATGTAAAATGAAAAAGAAGATTAATAGTCTTGAAATAGATGAGAAACTTAAAGAAGAATTACTTCAGATAGTAACTACTGATTCTGAGTATGAGTCAGAAATATCTGACAATGAAGAAAATATGAAAAGTTCAGAAGATGAACAGGAATGTCATTGTAATACTTTAGAGCAAAAAGATACTAATAGTGACGATGATGAATATTATAAAATTTTGTCACAATTTCAAGATATAGATTTGGATGTTAATGTATTAACTAATAATCATATCTTAGAATTCTTAAAATCTATAAAAGATCAAGAATTAAGATCTAGAATAATAGAACAAATGGATGATATTCCAGAACCTAGTCAGACTACTAGTCTCAATAATAATAAATTAGAAGAAAATCAGAATCCCTATACCATGTCTGAAGTGTATAAAATCTTAAAACAGAAACATAGTCATACAGAAAGGTTTCCTACGACAATAGAAGATTTAGGAACAGAGATTAAGAATCTTAAAAATGAGATTAAAATATTAAAAAAGGTTAATGAAAATTTAGATGAGAGAGTTTCTTATTTAGAAAAGAAAGATCACATTAAATTAGATTATGATAAGTTACTCGAAGATACAGGAAATGAAAATTTCTTAGGATCATTAAATTTAATCACTTCTTTTAAATTTCATGTTAAGATCAAATTATTAATTGGTCACTCTTTTCATATTGAATTAGTAGCTCTTTTTGATAGTGGAGCAGATGTTAGTGTTATACAAGAAGGAATAATTCCTACTAGATATTTTGAAAAATCTACACATATAGTAAGACATGCAGGAGGGAAAGCCTTAGATATCAATTATAAATTATCTAATGGTTATATTTGTAATAATAAGGTTTGTATTCCAGAAAGTTTTCTAATAGCAAAAAATATTACTAGTCAAATGATATTAGGAACTTCTTTTATAAAAAAGATATTTCCCATCACACATATTAATACTGATAAGATTATAGGTACTTATGATAAAAAGAGTGTCAGTTTTCAATTTATAACTGAACCTAATACTAGATTTATAAATGAATTAAAAGATTTAATTAATAGAAAAAATACTCAAATTAATTTTTTAAAATTTGAAATTAACTCTTTTTCTATTGAAGACACTTTACAGAATAATCTTAAATTAAAAGAAAAGATAAAAAGTGTTTATAATACATTTTCTAATGAAATTTGTAATGAACATCCTAATGCTTTTTGGGATAGAAAGAAACACATTGTAAGTTTACCTTACGAAGATGATTTTAATGAAAGGACTATGATAAAAACTAAGGCCAGACCATGTCAAAAGAACTCTGAATATTTAGAGTTATGTAAAAAAGAAATAAGTATGTTATTAGAAAAAGGATTAATAAAACAGTCCGAATCACCTTGGTCATGTACGGGATTTTATGTTAATAAACATAGTGAAATAGAAAGAGGAAGACCTAGATTGGTTAGAAATTATAAGCCTCTTAATAAAGTTTTAAAATGGATAAGACATCCTATTCCTCATAAAAAGGATTTATTAGATAGGTTATATGATGCATTAATATTTTCTAAGTTTGATTTAAAATCAGGTTATTGGCAGATTCAAATAAAGGAATCAGATCAATATAAAACAGCTTTTAATGTCCCAATAGGACATTATGAATGGAAAGTAATGCCTTTTGGACTAAAAAATGCACCGTCTGAATTTCAACAGATTATGAATGATGTTTTTATTCCTTATAGTAATTTTATTATTGTCTATATTGATGATATCTTAGTATTTTCTAAAGATATTCAATCACATTTTTATCATTTAGATATATTTAAGAAGATTATAAAGACTAATGGATTTGTTATATCACAGTCTAAAATGGTTTTATTTCAGACTAATATTAGATTTTTAGGTCATAATATTGAAAAAGGAAACATAATTCCTATTGATAGAAGTATTGATTTTCCTACTAAATTTCCTGATGAAATAAAGGATAAAACTCAATTGCAAAGATTTTTAGGAAGTCTAAATTATATTCTACCTTATTATAAAAACCTCGCATATGATACAACTATTTTATATGATAGACTAAAAGATAAACCTAAGCCTTGGACAGCAGAACATACTAAGACAGTACAGAAAATTAAAGAAAAAGTTAAAACTTTGCCATGTCTCATACTAGCTAATCCAAATTGGGTTAAAATTGTTGAAACAGATGCCTCAGATATAGGATATGGAGGAATATTAAAACAAATATGTCCTGATGATAAGACAGAAAAATTAGTTCGATATCATTCAGGAAAATGGACTAATAGTCAGAAAAATTATGCCACAGTAGCTAAAGAAGTACTAGCTATATTAAAATGTGTTTTAAAATTTCAAGATGATTTATATAATCAGCGATTTATAATCAGAACTGATTGCCAAGCTGCAAAATATATGTTTAATAAAGATTTTAAACATGATGTGTCTAAGCAAATGTATGCTAGATGGCAAGCTAATTTAGCTCCCTTTGATTTTGATATTGTTTATAAGAAAGGGAAAGATAATAGTCTTCCTGATTTTCTCTCTCGTGAATTTATACAGGATGATACCCAGGGACTCTTATAGAGGAAGAGGTGGCAGAGGAGGTTATCCTTCTCTTGCTGCTGGTTCTCGTGGCAGAGGTAGAGGGAGACATATGCTCTCTCAGAATTATAATACAACTCTATATGCGGATAATATTGCCGACCTCTCTAATAATCCTACGGATCTTATAAAAAATCCAAACTTGTTTACTCAGTTTCAAAAGTTTTTAGAACAAGAGAAAAAAGAAGAATCTTCTTCTTCTGCAGATACTCCTTCATATGTGGAGACAGTTCTTAAAGAAGATTCAATCACAAATTATAAACCTCATCCTCATAAAGAAATCCTCTTTCTTATTGAAGAGAAAGATTTACAGTGGGGAAAAGACCCATGGCTTATAATTAATAGGTACTTGGATACTGGCTCAAAGTCAAGTGGTATTTATGTTCATGCTCATGGTGCTTATAAGCCTAGAATGTACTATGAAACCATTTTGAGGGTTTCTGGTGCATGTGAAATTAAACATTTCTATCCTAATCAGGGTAGTCAAATTTATAATTTCAGCAAAATCATAATCAAAAAGATTATTTCTCCAGAGGAATGGGGACTTTCTACTTTGAAGGATAAGGAATTCATAGTTCCTGAAAACCGGGTTACTTATAAATATAATTATTGGGATTATATTGAGGCTCATAACCAAGTTTTCTTATATGAAAACCCCAATAAGAAACATTCATGGTTTATTAAAGTATGTGGAAACATTTATAATGATCCCATACCCAATTGGTTTATCCAATGGTGGTATAGATTTGGTGCTTATAAATCTATTCTTCCTGAAAAATTCCTTTCCTCATATGAAAATTGGATAAAAGTTTCTCCCAAGATATCAGAATTGGTGGCATCTAATAGATGTACTGAAGAAATTGCTAATATGTGGTTCTTTATAGAATTCTCTATCCCCTGGATATGGAAATGGACTCCAGAGATCAGTTATACTGATACCAAATTACCATGTATTATGCAAACTGCTTATATTCAGTTTTGGGCTCATCTGAATAAAGTGGATCCCACTACTAATGACTTATATGGTCAAGAAGTTTTAATGACAATCCAAGAAAAAGTGACGCATTATATGCAGCATCAAGATACTCAAAGTCAGGAAATTGATCCCTTCCAGCACATTGCTATGAAGATAAAGCTACAAAAAGAAAATGTTTCTCAACAAGATCTGATTAAAGCTTATATGGTGGAGCTTAAAAAACATTTGAAAAATCATAATTCTACTGATACTAAATCAGATATTTCTATGGTCTCTTCTAGCAAATCTCAAGATGATATGGATGAATTTGCTCAAGACCCGAATGATATGGAAGAACTTGATGAAGAGTTCATGAATGAACAATTACAAGAGCTGATAGCAGGACTCCACAAAGAAGAAAAAGACAAAGACAAGGGGAAAAGCAAAATAATTTGAAGCAGACATAAAGCAGCCGTCAAAGTGGACTTCAAGCCGTCAAAGTGGACTTCAAGACTCAAAAGTTTTGTTTTTATGATGTAAGCAGTGACATAATAGGGATGCCTATGTAAGCAATGACCTCATAGGGGAATTATGTAAGCAATGACCTCATAGGAGAATAATGTATGGACTTGAAAAAATAGATTTAAAGTCCGTAATAGTTAGGACTAAAGTAGTATAAATAGCCTACTAGTTTTTGGTTTTCGGCAGACTTCTTCTGCTCTTTCTTTTCTCTTTTCTCTCTCTTGTAAAAAACTCTTTCTATCTTTGCTTTAATATATTACTCCAGCGGAGGTTTTCCGAAGCAGCAGTCTTATTATTATTAGCAGCTTTTTGGGATTTCTTATATATTTCTTATTTTGGTATCATCACACAAGTAAGTTTGTATTTATTTTCTATTTAAGATGCAAGGCTAAAAGCCTTATGGTTAGAATAAAAGCTGAGTAATTATGTAAATTCATCTTTTAGATCCTTGTTATTGAGAAATTCTCAGTATGATAATATAGAATTAAAGAATGGGTTAGAATTATTAGACAGGTTATAAATTTAGAGAAGAAGGGTGTTGCCGTTAGCCGTAATGATTTGAAGGCGTTAGGCGTATAGCCCAGATTGCTTTGATAAATTTGTAGTTCTGTCTGACTAATTCTGTAATATCCTATGCTTCTTTGTTTCTTTAATCATCATGCTGAGGGTCTCTTAAAAAATATTTTCTTCATATTCATCCATTTATCATTTTATATATTATTATATTTAAACAAATATAACTATTTTGCTTAAAAAAACAAATATAATTATTTTATTTTTTAATATATATTATAATTAAAATTCGATATTTATAAATATAATGAAGAAATATAAAATAAATAATTAATATTAATATATTAAATAATATTTATTAATAAATATGTATTATTCTTAAATATCATAAATAAATTAATTTTTATTTATTATTATTAAAAAATTATTTGATAGTAAAAATCTTAAATATCATAAATAAATTAATTTTTATTTATTATTATGAAAAAATTATTTAATAGTAAAAATAAAAATAAAAACTAAATATACTATGATTGTCCTGTGGTATTAAATACTCATTTTGTTAGGGTGGGATTTATTTATTTTATTAATACTTGATTATATACTATAGTAGTTTTGTTTGTCCACGTGTTGCGCTATTACGGTGCCATGTAAGTCAAATAAACTCTTACCTCAACAAAATTTTCATGTGAGCTTTTCTTAATTTCAACATGTTGGATCTGTTTAACATCTATTTTGTCAAATTCAATATAAGAATTTCATTAAATTTCAAAATTGGTTACGTACTATTGTCAGTTTCTGATTTTTGTCATCATATTTTAAAAATTATTTTTAAGGTAATCATACTTTACTTTTCTTTTTAAAAATAGTCACTTCATCAAGTTAGGCCTTTAACCCACTAACTGTCAACTTTTTTTAGAGTTATTTTCGTCTTTTCATTGACACCTTAAATTTTAAAAAATTAAAAATTAAAAAACCTAATGGAATTAGGGTTTTTCTGTTGCCCATCTCTCATTCCATCAATCCACCTCCGCTGCCTCCCTCCACTGCAATCGCCTCTCTCTCTCTCTCCCTCTCTCCACCTTTATCCTTCCAGCCGGTGAGATTGACGAAACCCTCATTGATCTGCGTTCGATCTTGCAAATTGACGCGATATCGATGAGGTTTATCGATCTCGCGTCGATCTCGCAGATTGACGTGAGATCGATGAAACACTAGTCGATCTCCAGCGTCGATCGACTATCTCCAGTGGCGAAGGGCTTTCGGGGATGTTGGGAAGGGAGGAGATCGATGATTCAGGGTTTCACGGGGGAGGGGTCGGGATTTTGATGAAGAATAAGGGTGAGGGTTTATGATGGAGAGGTTTTGACGAAGGGGGAGAGGCAGAGTTTCGACTAAGAAGAAGAAGAAAAAGGGGGAGGAGGAGAGCGGCAAAGGCGGCGAGAAACAAAAAAGAATAAGAAGAATAAGGGGGGAGGAGGAGGAGGACGGAGACGGCAGAGGGTGGGTGGCAGGAAGATGAACCCTAATAATAGAGGTCGTGGAGGGTTTCTTATTTTGTGAATTTTTTTTTATTTGAGGAGGGAAGTGAAAAGTACAAAATAACTCGAAAAAATTTGGCCATTAGTGCTTTAACCCTCCAACTTGACGGATTGGCCATTTTTAAAAAGTAAAGCAAAGTATGATAACCTTAAAAATAATTTTCAAAGTATGATGACCAAACCAGAAAGTGACTATAATATGGTGACCAATTTTAGAATTTACTCTTTTTTTAATTTAAGGAGTCAATGAAAAGATAGCCCTAAAAAAATTTGACCGTTAGTGGGTTAACGGCCCAATTTGACGGAGTGACCATTTTTGAAAATAAAAGTAAAGTAGGATAACCTTAAAAATAGTTTTCAAAATATAATGACCAAAACTAAAAATTGATTATAGTATGGTAACCAATTTTGGAATTTACTTTAAGAATTACAAAAATATAATTAATTTTATGGTTAATATCTCATACTATAATTGAAAAATTACGGTAACCTAATAACTCCACCTTTTAACCACCTTATTAATTATGACAACTTTGGCAACTATAACTAGACTCAGTGATTATGGCATCACGCTATGCTAGGCAATTTTTATAGTACACATAGGTGTATGGCAAGCATGGTACTAATAGTTGATTTTCTACTTAAAACCTCATTAAATGAGGTGTGACCCACTTTTGCTTCTATATTTTGCTTCACTCGCCTAACCTATGTTTGCAATACCCTCAAAATTTTTGAAAATTGATCTTTAATTAGTGCTCAGCCTTCTCTCATCAAATCAACATTCTCATTCCTTCCTCATTTTCTCTCTCCCTCTCTCATTCATTCCTCTCTCCCAAACCCCTAGTCCGGCGGCGGCAACAACGTCGTCCGGTGGTATTCCAGCCATCAAAATGCCAAAACTCTTGAGGGGTTATGTAGATCTAGTCTAGGGGAATATTTCTAGGGTGGTTTCAGCCCAAAAGAAAGTTGGACGGCGGCGGTGCGTGGCACGGCAGCGGCGACGATTGGAGGAGACCGTGAAATCGACTGTCAGTGAGAATCCGGTCGTGGTTTACTCCAAGACTTGGTGCTCGTGAGTGCTGCTATTTTCTAATTAAAGCTACTGTATTTTTGTGTTTATTTATGGAGTTTTGAAATGGGTTTGTTGGGTTTTGTGTTTAAGGTACTCTGCTGAGGTGAAATCATTGTTTAAGAAGCTAGGTGTGGAGCCGATTGTGCCACGCAGGACCAAAATGGTAACGAACGCACATAAAATCGTGATCTTTAAGTTGTTGCATGTCTTCTGCAAAGTTGATGGAATATGTCCAAAGTTGATGGGTTATATCATTAAACTTCTGCACTTATTTTTATTCTGTTGTTGTTGATGGAATATCACAATTTGTGATGGAATATCGTACATATGGTGATGGAATTGATGGTAATCATGTTACTTATGTGAAACTGTTTCTCGATGGAATAAAATATTGTATGATATCTGTTCTGTTGATGGAATATGTCCAAATTTGATGGAATAAAATGTTGTATGATATCTGTTCTGGTTGATGGAATATGTCCAAAGTTGATGGAATATATCACTAAACTCCTGCACTTATTTTTAGTCTGTTGTTGTTGATGGAATATCACAATTTGTGATGGAATATCGTACATATGGTGATGGAATTGATGGTAATGATGTTACTTATGTGAAACTGTTTCTCGATGGAATAAAATGTTGTACGATATCTGTTCTGGTTGATGGAATATATCCAAATTTGATGGAATAAAATGTTGTATGATATTTGTTCTGGTTGATGGAATATGTCAAAAGTTGATGGAATATGTCTAAAGTTGATGGGTTATATCACTAAACTCCTGCACTTATTTTTAGTCTGTTGTTGTTGATGGAATATCACAATTTGTGATGGAATATCGTACATATGGTGATGAAATTGATGGTAATTATGTTACTTATGTGAAACTGTTTCTCGATGGAATAAAATATTGTATGATATCTGTTCTGTTGATGGAATATGTCCAAATTTGATGGAATAAAATGTTGTATGATATCTGTTCTGGTTGATGGAATATGTCCAAAGTTGATGGAATATGTCCAAAGTTGATGGAATATATCACTAAACTCCTGCACTTGTTTTTAGTCAGTTGTTGTTGATGGAATATCACAATTTGTGAAGGAATATCGTACATATGGTGATGGAATTGATGGTAATCATGTTACTTATGTGAAACTGTTTCTCGATGGAATAAAATGTTGTATGATATCTGTTTTGGTTGATGGAATATGTCCAAATTTGATGGAATAAAATGTTGTATGATATCTGTTCTGGTTGATGGAATATGTCCAAAGTTGATGGAATATGTCCAAAGTTGATGGGTTATATCACTAAACTCCTGCACTTATTTTTAGTCTGTTGTTGTTGATGGAATATCACAATTTGTGATGGAATATCGTACATATGGTGATGGAATTGATGGTAATCATGTTACTTATGTGAAACTGTTTCTCGATTGAATAAAATGTTGTATGATATCTGTTCTGGTTGATGGAATATGCCAAATTTGATGGAATAAAATGTTATATGATATCTGTTCTGGTTGATGGAATATGTCCAAACTTGATGGAATATGTCCAAAGTTGATGGAAAACTCTTTACGTACAGGCAAAATGAAGAACGATGATGACGAAGAGACGGATGATGATTGATGGAATTGATGGAATATTGTACAAAATGGTGATGTAATGGCGACGTGGGTCTTAATCTATTGGAACTGTCAAGTTTGTATTTTGATGGGTTATTTTCTTCGTGTAAATTGTCATTTCTTTGTTGTTGTTGATGGGTTATATCACTAAACTCATGCACTTATTGTGAGGATTGATGGTAATTTTGAATATGTTAAATTTTCCTAGAAAATTGAAATAATTATCATTATCTTGGAAAGTGGTGAGTTGTAAAATGACAGCTTTATTAATTTGTTTATGTTTCCTTATTTTCAAGAAAACATCTCATTAAATGATGTTTCCTTATTTATGTTTTCTTATTTTCAAGAAGAGAATGTAAACACTCTCTCAATAACTAATTTACTTTTTAATTTTGTTTCCTAAGGGTACCACTCTCATATAGTACTCCTAATGGTATGATATAAGTACTGCGCTATGCTATACTCTGTTGTTGGTGCTAATTTGAATCAAAGTTTGGTTCTAACCGATACTACAAAGTGGATTACTAATTGAGAAGACTTCATGCCTTATTAGAACCATTTTGTATGATCATATTAATTTATAATATAAAAAAATACGATTTTAGATATTTATTGAAAAAATATTTATAAAATAAACTATTTTTTGGACAAAATACAATTTCATAGCAAAGAAATAGAGGAGTAACTATTACTTCTTCCTTTTGATAAGCTAGCAAAAATGCTAGAATTTGGAAAGCAAGATCATATTACTAGTTACCGTCCCACTTTTTGGGGCAGTAGTTCATAGGTTTTGACAAAAATATCTTTTTATATAAAAGGGAGAGAAGAGAGAGGATATTATAAGGGGGTCATTTTAGTCCAAACTGGGAAGATAAAGGGAAAGTACTGGGACAGTAACTAGTAATAAATTAATTCCTATTTATTATTTATGGCATAATGGCATGCCAATTATACAAGAATTCGCAAACTCCTCTATTGAAATTCATAGGGTGAGAGCTTGGGGTAAAAAAAAAAAACCAAAGAATATAAAAAAAAAAAACAAAGAATATAGTGAATTTAAAAAAAAATATGACAAGAGAGTTGTAATTAGTGGTTGACACTCCCAGTAACAAAAAAAAAAAAAAAAAATTGATCATACATGGACACTGCAATCTCTTCTGATCTCTCCATGTTTTGGTCCCTTATTAATCCCAATGGATCCCATTTTCTCCATAGCTGCAGTAAAAGCTTGGAAGAACTTTTACTTGTCCTTTGCAAAAGCTTGAACCAAAGGGGCAGCTCTTGGGTCCAAAGGCAGCAGTTCGTATATAGTACTACTAGGAGTAAAAAATGAGATATACTCCTATCTGGTATTTTTAAAAAAATCGGGTTTATTGAGCAAAAATCAGGTAAGAACCGGGTTTTTTGTCAAAATGCACAAAAGAAGTGGGTCAGCTGCATTTAATGCGTATTAAATGCTCATGTCCCCAACTGTCATTGGTTTCTCTCTCCCTCTCACTCCTCATGCGCCTAATTTGTTTGAATTCTCAGACCACTTTATATAAAAGTTTATGTAAACTGACAGTTTACATAAACTTTTATGTAAACTGGCAGTTTACATATAAATTCTCACTCCACTTTACATAAATTTTACAGTTTACTGCAAAGTTTATGTAAACTGGCAGTTTAAGTTTATATATGCAAACTGCGAGTTTATATAGAAGTTTATGTAAAGTCGCATTGTATTGGTGTAAACTACCACTTTACATAATCTTTTATATAAACTTGCAGTTTGCATTCAATTCTCACGCCACTTTATATATACTTTGCAGCATACATATGTAAACTCGCAGTTTATGTAAACTGCCAACAGAACTTTACGTAAACATTCAGCACTTTAAATAAACAACCAGCACTTTATACAAACGAATCAGAACGATGTTTTTCAACAAGAAAATGAGTATTTAACATAAAAGAAAAGCATTTGGACCAAAGAATCAGTAGTTTACATAAGCCAATATTACTTTACATAAACATTCAGCACTTTACATAAACAACCAACACTTTACACAAATGAATCAGAATGATATTTTTACACTAACAAAGACCACTTTGAACCAGAAAATAGTATTTAACATAAAAGAAAAGTACTTTGACCAAAGAATCAGTAGTTTACATAAGTCAACAGTACTTTTACAGAATGAAGCTCTGTTTTTTGCTATTTTTTGGAAAATATAGAAAGCCAAAGTTTCTTATATAAATTTCTGAGTAAACCTTATGCAAAGAGGTTTAAATTGAGCTATATTTTGCTTAAATCGGACAAAAATTGAAGAAGATATGAATTTTTGAAGTACAGTCATTATTTTAGATTTTTTTGCAAAAAGAACAGCACTTGCAGCTCTATTTCAGAGCTGATTTATGGGAGATTTACAAGTCCAAATAAAGATCCGTAAAATTATATGTAATCCTTGTAAGGATAAGTTTAAAAAAAGCCAAATTTTGGTCAAAATGAACAAGAAACGAGGGAGATATGAAATTTCAAAGTTGGATGACAGCTGCAAAATTTTCACGCAACTTTACATAAACTTTACAGTTTACATATGTAAACTCGCAGTTTATGTAAACTACCAATTTACATATGTAAACTGTAAAGTTTACTGCAAAATTTATGTAAACTGACAGTTTAAATATGTAAACTCGCAGTTTACATAAAAGTTTATTTAAAGTCGCGTTGTATTGGTGTAAACTGCCACTTTACATAAACTTTTATGTAAATTGGCAGTTTACATTGAATTCTCATGCCACTTTACATAAACTTTCCAGTTTACATATGTAAACTCGCATTTTATGTAAAATGCCAGTTTACATAAGTAAACTCGCAACAGTACTTTACACAAACATTCAGCACTTTACATAAACAACCATCACTTTACACAAAGGAATCAGAATGATGTTTTTACACTAACAAAGACTACTTTGAACTATAAAAGAGTATTTAACATAAATGAAAAGCATTTTGACCAAAGATCAGTAGTTTACATAAGCCAACAGTACTTTTGCAGAATGCAACTCTGTTCTTTGCTGTTTTTCGAAAAATCTAGAAATCCAAAGTTGCTTATATAAATTTCTAAGTAAACCTTATGCAAAGAGGTTTAAATAGAGCTATAGTTTGCTTAAATCGGACAAAGAATGAAGAAGATATGAATTTCTGAAGCACAACCATTACTTCAGATTTTTTTTTGCGAAAATAACAGTACTCGCAGCTCTGTTTTAAAGCTGATTTATGGGAGATTTACAAGTCCAAATAAATATCCGTAAAATTATGTGTAATCCTTGTAAGGAGAGGTTTAAAACAAGCCAAAGTTTGGTCAAAACGGACAAGAAACGAGGGAGATATGGAATTCCAAAGTTGGATGACACCTGCAGAATTTTCACACCACTTTACATAAACGTTGCAGCTTACATATGTGACTCACAGTTTATGTCAACTGTCAATTTACATATGTAAACTGCAAAGTTTACTATAAAGTTTATGTAAACTGACAGTTTAAATATGTAAACTCGCAGTTTATATAAACTGGCAACAGTACTTTACACAAACATTCAACACTTTACACAAACGAATCAGGATGATGTTTTTATACTAACAAATACCACTTTGAACCAGAAAATAGTATTTTACATCAAAAAATAGTATTTTGACTAAAGAATCAGTAGTTTACATAAGCCAACAGTACTTTACATAAACAAGCAGCACTTTACACAAACACCATTTTACACCAACAAGCCAGCAAAAACATACGATTTTACATAAAAAACATATCTTTTTGCCAAAACCCTAGTTTTTCTTTCATCTTCATGGGCTGCAAACACAACCAAACGAATTCTCTACTTTAGATCTATAAAACCCTAGTTTTCCTTTAAATTTCGTGGCTGATTAAGGGTTCTCCCAAACCCAAAAAATGGCGAAATTGTCAAAAATGATATGGGTTTTGAAGCTTGAGAGGTGGGGAGTATTTTGGCGGCGAGATATCTTTAAAATTCTTCATGGAATTGCCGGAATCGACGTAAGAGAAGAAAGAAAATAGGCTGGTGAAGGAGAAGATTTGAGAGAGGCTGAATGGATTTGGTTTTGAGGAGAGAGAGAGAGAGAGAGAGAGAGAGAGAGAGAGACAGCCGAATGGTATATATAATAGGTGCCTGTTGGGAATAGTCTAGGTGTTTAATCTAATTAAACAGCGGAATCCTAAACTATAAGGATCGGGTCTTACCCTTGAAGCGTAATCGGTTGCGCACGTCGCCTGGCTCCTCTGAGAAGATGGCGTTTTTGTCTCCAAAATCCTTCCTCGAAGGATTCTCTACTCTTACGCACGAAAGCCTTCGCAGGTTGGTGCTAGCCAATCTTGCCTACTCCAAGAATTTGGAAAATTCTGTGTATTTTGGTTTGTTGAGAATCATCAAAAATCCTCTCCCCTACAATTATATCCCTAGGATATTTGTAGAGAATTAATTTCCAAAATCAGTATTGTAATTATCCTATTATAATTTAACTGATTTTTGTTATATTCCAAATCAGTATTATTACCAAATATTATTTTACTGATTCCAAATCAGTATTTAAATAATATTTACTGATTTCAAATCAGCATTAAATAACATTTTAATGATTTGGGTTATACACCAAACCCATGGATCAACCCATGACCCATGGATCAGGCTGATGGGTCAAGAACTTCAATTGCAATTAAGTCCCTTGATTTATCAGCCCATCCCAATTATTCCCAGGTAATTAATTGACTATTAATTAATACCACAGAACTTTTCAATAATATTTAATTAAACCATTTAATTAAATCTTATTTATTTAAGTATAACAATTATACTTATTGTAGGTAAGAATCCTTATTCTGCATCATTGAACTTTCTTATGTGCGATCCTGTAGGCCTATTCCAAATTGGCAACGGATAACTCAATCTCATTGATTAATCCATAAGTCATTAGTGGTCTATAGCAAGACATAATGACTACCCAATTCAGAATGGAGGGTCGAATGGAGATTCAACACAACCTTTCCGAGCAAACTGCGTACGATCCTCTATATCGATATCCAGTTTAGCATAAGGCATGGAACCATCACCCTTATGTAGCTAAACGTTTACTTGATCTCTTAGTGACACTGAATCCATCAAGCAAATGATATCCTTATCATTCCTTGGGCATGGCCATGCACTTTTCAGTTCACAATCAAGTGGCCAAGATATCATCTCTCACTTAAGAGAGATTTGTAGTCCCATCACTTCACCTACATACTTTAGCGTGTCTCATAGTGTACCCAATCATACCCGTACTTGGCAACCTGTTACGGCCCCGTTAGGCGTATGTCAAAGCACACTACAATTCACCTAAGACCATGTAGTGATTTCTGGTCTAAGGATCCTAGTACCAGTACTACTCAAAAGAATCACTCATGATCTAATTAGTCCATGGAGTGTTTCTTTTGGCGGATCAATTTCATGAATTTAAATATGCACAAGGATATTACTATCATGAAATTAACTCATTTGATAAACAATCAATCAAACGACAAATATCTTATTTACATAAATACCCTCAAAGTATATTTACATAAATAGCCCTCATTAGAGCACATTCACCAACAGTGCGTGCATCTCAATACATGCACTTTCTTTATTTTTGGCTCAATTTTTTCTTTTTTTTTTTTTGTAGGTGTACACTCGCATATTTACACCTAGGAGTATTATATAATTTACCCCAAAGACAGAGCTTGATCAGATGACAAAAGGCCTAACTTAGACTGAATATTCCCACAGTAAGCATTGTCAAAAGAAAATGGTGTTGTGATATCAAATGGTGCCACAATATCAGCATTCCCTCCAAATTTAGGGCATGACATTTGGAGGACTTTGAGGAGCCTTGGTTCCATTTCATGGTCAGATTTCTTTGTGCCCTTATAGTCGTAGAGTCTGTCCACAAAGTTTTTGCAATGTGAGAAACCAATTGTGTGGGCACCTGAGAGGGCAACTTGGTCATCTATTGTTAGCCCTTTTGAGTTGAAGACCTTTATTATGTCATTTAGGGTTGAGTTGGGGTGAGGGATATTGGATGGAACCCTAGAAGCCATTAAAAGTTTCCCATCCCATCTTCCTTTTTTCACCATCTTCCTTTCTTCACTTGGTAATAGGGACCTCCTATCTACAAGAATCAATAACATTTAGTAACATTCTCTAAATTCATTTCTTTCACGTCAAAACCTTATAACTACTCACACAAAAATAAATAGGTACAAAATAACTAAAACAATCAACTTTCATACCTTAATTTGATGAAAAATAGGACCACTAAATAGTACCATTACAAATATTATGACCTCTTTTCTTGTATTTTTTATTTTTTAAAGTAGAACAGTCTAACAAGTCTCAGTGGACAAGATAAACTGACGGGTTTGATTACCCTGTCATTAATTCAAAAAGTTAGATAAGATGTACAAAGACACCTCCTATACCCCTGTACAAAACCCATACTCCCTTAGGTAGCCTTCCTATATTTCTTTACAAAAGTCAATATTCAAAAAAATTCCTATTAACCAATCTATCTGTACGTGCATCAATACTCAGAAATAACTCTTATTCTAAGCATCAACAAAAAACTATCATGTCATATTTTCCTTCTTTCTATCTTCAAATGGAAAAGAAAAACACAGACACACAAAATTAAAAGCCAAATCCACCATATTGTGGGAATATGCTGGCATGGATGACTAAGTGAGAAGCTGATCAAATGAGGACCACAAACACCAAAACCAGACAATAAAAAAACAGCCCTCTATCATAGTAGAAAAGGAAATGTGTGTGGGTACTAATACTACTACTACCAATTTGAGAGTGTAATAAATATATATATATATATTTATATATATATACATATATATATTAGTATGAGCTTTTTACCAGGTGGACAAAGTCTCTCGCAGCCATGGCTAGAATGTCTGCACATGATACCACACCAGGGCACTTGCTCTCCACCAATTCCTTTGCCTTCTTTATGCTATCAAATGACTCCATTGCTAGTTCCTTTTTGTCCTCTGCCTCCCTTTCTGCTAATTCTTTGCTTCCTTGTTTGGTTGTTATCAATATGCATAACACGCCTTTATTAATGTTGGAGCATATGCCAATTAAATTCAAGAACATGCACAAATTGACTTATAAGTAAACTCCACATTATGATTTACCAAAAACTTAGGGTATAGATGGAAAAAAAAAATGAAAACAAATGCTTGCTCGTCTATAAAAAAAGTCACAATTATCTCCTAAAATTAGTTTGTAGGCAAATATGATTTTCTAATGGGACAGGGAAAAATAACCGAAACTATTTCCCCCTACGTGGTATTTTTAAATTCATAAAAGTAGTTTCAAACTCAGAAATAGTTGCCCGACCGATTATTGTAAGATATTTTAAAAAATGCGAGAAAAAATGAATACTAATTATCGTTCCAGTACTTTCTTTTTACCGTCCCAATTTGGACGAAAATGTCCCTTCCTACAATACTCTCTCTCTTACTCTTTTTATATAAAAGGACATTTTTATCAAAACCTATAAATTACCGTCTCAAAAAGTAAGGTGATAACTAATAACCTCAAGAAAAATTTGTGTTGGTGAAAGAAAAATTTTTTATAAAACGTTTTAGACTTTTTATGCAATTATTGACTGTTTTACCCTTAGTTGTTCTTATTCAATGATATAGTTTTAATATGATAGAAAAATATATTTTTTGAGAAAACAGATATAATAAAAGAAAATAATTGATTTTTAATTTGTGTGAATAATTTTATAAAAGAGAATATCTAAGTTAAGCTGAAGAATGCATGTAAAACATAAAGAAGCAACATGTAAGTAAAGATTGGAGGATAATTACATCGACAAAACAGTCATGGAAGAAGAGGCGAATGGTGGCCGGAGCTGAAACAGGCGATTCTGCAAACCGTTGAGAAGTGACAGAAGCGACAAGCTGATCAATATGAGGGCAGGATTTAGCATAGAAGTTGGCGGAGAGCTGGTGCGGTACCCTGCCGCCCCGGCGGCGAGTGGTGGCATAATTGGTGGCGCAATTTGAAGATGACAACATGGAAAAGAAGGTGAGCAGAAGAAGAATATAAGCAGCATAGAACAATGACGACATGGATTTTGGAGGGCTCGTTCTAGTGGACAAAATAGTAAGGTGGAAGACAACAGTTTTTACTCTTCAATTTCAGAAAAGAAAGCGGAGGTAGAGAGGGGGGGAGGGGGGGAGTACAACTTAAATCAATCAAAAAAGTGTAATTGTGCATTGAATGGCCATGTTCAAGAAAGAGGAATCAAAACCCGTGAAGTCCAGCCATTATAAATATAGGTTTAGAGGGAGTTGGAGAGAGTGCGATGGTGGTGGCGTTGAGTAGAATCAGATCGAAAATAGTAATTTATCGTACTCAAAATAAAAAGTCAATTTTTTTGAATTCAACAAATTCTGTTACTTTTAAATAACAAATTAAGTATTTTGGACGGGTAAATTAAATGAGCTCTTTTAATGCCTTTTCTTGTAGTTGAAAGTATATTAAAAAGTTCTTGTTCCGAATTCTGTTTTTGGTTTAATGGTGAAAAGAAATGTCCTTTTAACTAATTGAATCGTTTTTTCTATCAAATTTAGTCAATTTTTAAAAATTTTACCAATAGGGAGATGAGCATGGCTATCATCCCTATTAAGCAATAGTGCTTTGCCAAAAAAAAAAAAACAATAGTGCTTTGCCCTAAAAAAACAAGCAACAATTTTGATTATTATTGAGTATTCCTAAAAGTGACATTATGTGGCATATTAAATCAAAATAAGAATGTTCTTTTTGAGCATGCACGAGAACCAATTAAAGAAGTCACATAAAAACAGCTTAATTTTTATATTTTCATATCAATATATATCATTTTATATTCGTGATATCTAATAAAAGAGAAACTCTTCTATGAACCCGCTGCTTGCTTTCTCTCCATCTCCAATCGATTGACACCGGTCGGACTCCGGCCACATGGTGCCACCGGATCTCACCGGTGGTCCAACCACACGCTCGCAACATAATTCTTCAAACCCCAGAATATTCGCTAGCCTTCTCACAGAAAATTCCACTAAGATCACTCTCCCACAAGCCAAACCGATAGAATTTATCAATGGCAAACCCCATCTCTTCTATGAACAAGATGAGTTAGATCTTCTAGCTGAACCACATAAACTCTGCCTAGTCGGAAAATTTTCCTATGGTCGACCCAAAATCCACGAAATCAGAACAGATTTTGACAAACTAGGGCTGATGGGTCAGCTGGAAATCAGCTTACTCGATCCCCGCCACGTCCTTTTCCGCTTCCAAATGGATACCGATTATCAAAAATGCGGGTTGAAGACAAAATGGAACATCAAGGGATTCCATATGAGAATGCTGCGTTGGACGCCAAACTTCCAGTTCGACGAAGAACCTCCAATTGCCCCAATTTGGGTCTCGCTCCATAGACTGCTATTGGAATATTTGAACCACAAAACTCTTTATTCCATAGCAACTTCAATCGGAACCCCTCTCCAGGTGGATGCCCCGACAAGGAACCAGTCAAGACCCTCGGTAGCTAGATTCTGCGTGGAGATAAATTTGTTAAAGGACCTTCCTTCCAGCATTGAGATTGGGAAGAGAGGTAACACAATGGAACAGAAATTTACTTATGAATATGTGCCTTCTTACTGTAGTTTCTGTAGCAAAATCGGGCACAAAGGAGAGGATTGCAAGAAAGAAATTTAGCCTAGCTCCAAGGCTCAGTGTTCAGATCATAATTTGGGGAATAATCATACTAAGCAGTTAGAAAAAAAAAAGAGGCCCAAGAACAGGGTAAGGTGAGGGAAAATTCATTGTCAGGGACAGAGGAAGGAGAGCTTGCAGAAACATCAGGGGAAAAAGAATGACAGAAAGGAGAGCTTATCCCGCTGGACAATCCGTCAATTTCTATTGATTTGGTTGGTTTGAGGGAGGAAAAAGATGTGGCGGTAAAGAAAGTAATGCAAAGACTCAAGAACAGTCTGGATACGGCAGAAAGGCTAGAAGTAGAAGATCAATCAATTAGATTAAGTCCCAGGCAATCTTCACCCTCCAGCTTGGAAGCAAATACAGCCATAATATACATGGCTCTCATAGAGCAGACTCGAGATACAGTAGAATACTATTCATCAGACGGCAATTTCACAGTATCAGAAATGGAAACAAAATCCTATGAGGATGAGTTTATCCCTGTCAGGAGAAAAAGAGGCAGAAGACGCAAAGGAGAAATCACCAACAAAAGTTCCACTCGACGTTCCTTGAGAATTCAGGTCCGTCAACACTCCTCATTTTAGTGATTAATATTATGTCATGGAATATTAGGGGAATAGTGAATGCCCCCTCGCTTAGACGTTTACCTTTTCTGGTTAACTTTAGAAAAGTTTCTGTATTAGCAATATTAGAACCTATGGTGGCGGTAAATAAAATTCAGGAGTATTGTGTTAAGTTAGGATTTTATCGGGCTTGGGCATCAAATGCTGGTAAAATTTGGTATTTGCAAGGAAAGAGGTTGATTTAGTCTTGTTGAAAGATCATGAACAGGTGTTACATTTCAGGGCTACTAATGATGCTATGGACTATAGTTGCTTTCTGTCATTCATTTATGCTAGTTATGGACATGTGGGAAGGAGAATTCTATGGGCGGAGCTTGTGGACTTTAGGAGACAACATCAAAACAGTCATTGGGCACTGGGAGGTGATTTCAATGTGATCAGAGAACAAAGTGAGTACAAAGGTTTGGCGTCTCCAAACAAGAAATCAATGCAGGAATTCAATGATTGCATCAACTCTCTCAATCTATATGAAGCGTCTACAGTCTCAAGGACATTTACATGGGGTGGTAATAGATCAAATGGTTGGGTGAGCAAAAGACTAGACAGATTCTTGTTTTCTCAAGAATTTTCAGTAATCTTCCCAATCTCAGTGGTGCATGTGCTCTGCAGAAACTCATTAGATCACTCCCCACTCCTTTTCCAGCTGAGCAGAAATCAGGAATCAAGGCCGAAAAGATTTATCTTTCAAAAATGTGGCTAAATAGGAAGGATTTTTTGGAAGTAGTTAAGACCAATTGGATTCAACCTACGGGCATGTTTGGAATGCTGGCTCTATCGATCAAACTTAGAAGGTTGAAGATGGCACTCAAACTCTGGAACAAAGAAATCTTTGGGGATGTTCATAATAACTGGATGGAGGCAGAAGAAGAAGCAATCAGGGCAGAAACAGAACATGAACAAAATCCAACCTCGGAAACTAGGACAGCAGCTTCCTTGGCTCAAGCAAAACTTACCAGAAGATTGAAAGAAATGGAGGATTTCTTAGAGCAAAAAGCAAGGATCCGTTGGCTTGCTAAGGGGGACAGGAATTCAGAATATTTCCATGCATCTCTCAAGGAGCAGAGGAACTTCCTACAGATTGCAAAAATTAGAACGGAGAGAGGAAATTGGGTAACAAAATTGGAAGAGATCGAAAAAGAGACAATTATGTACTTTTCTAAACTTTTGGCAGAGGAACAGATTTCAAGAGAGCAACAGGATATGAACAAGCTGCTTCAGCACATCCCTGAACTCATCAAGGAAGATCAAAAGGGCCAGCTCGTGAAAGAAATCACTAGGGAGGAGGTAAAAAAGGCTATCTTTTCTCTAAAGCTGGATAGTGCAGCAGGTCCGGATGGTTTTCTTGGTATTTTTTTCCATTAGGCCTGGGATATTGTCAAGGAGGATGTCTTCTCAGCATGTCAGGATTTTCTTGCGGGTGTGTCGATCCCCAGAGCAATTGCTAGTGCACTCATAGTTCTTATCCCAAAAAAAAAAGTCATAGCTTCTTTTGCAGACTTTAGACCAATCAGCCTCTGCAACTTTATTGGAAAAGCATTTTCAGAAATATTGAAGAGTCGTATGGTTCCGATCATGGATTCTTTAATTTCACAAGAGCAGTCTGGGTTCCTCTCTGGTCGACATATTGCTGACAACATCATTCTAGCAAAAGATCTCATTGCTTATCTGAATGCCAAAGTCCCAGGACATAATCTAGTACTCAAAGTGGACATGTTAAAAGCGTTTGACAGAGTTTCTTGGCATTTCCTGGAAGCAATCATGGCCAAATTCAGGTTTCCTCAGCATTTTATAAAGCTGATATTAAACAACCTTGGCAGTAGTATGTTTTCTGTTCTAATAAATGGAGGTGCAACAGGTTTTTTTCCGGCAACTAGAGGTTTGAAGCAAGGAGACCCACTTTCCCCTTTCTTATTCAACATAGTTTCAGAAGCTATGTCAAGAACTTTACTCTCCTTATCAAATCGAGGCAGGCTATCCCCCTTCCATACTCTAGCAGGTTCTATGATCATCACCCACCTGGCTTATACGGATGACCTTATGATCTTCACTAGGGGGAACTCCAAATCTCTCAGAAACCTCACACAGTTTTTTGAAGAATATGAAAGAGTATCAGGGCAGAAAGTGAACAAGAGCAAAAGCTTTTTTCTAACTTCAGACAAAGCATCACACAATGCAAGGCAAAGAATGTAAGGAATTTTGAACATCCCCGAAGGTCAATGGCCGCTGGAGTATTTAGGCTGCAATATTTACAAGGGGAGAGGGAAAATAAGTCATTTCAACAACATACTGGAGAAATTAGATAAAAAAATTGGGGCATGGCAGAATAGGTTCCTTAGTTGGGGTGGCAGACTAAATTTGGTCAAAACGGTCTTGCTAGCAATTCCACTGCACACTTTGGCAGCATTAGATCCTCCAATAGCTTTACTGAAGGAAATTGAAAGGAAATGTCAAAAGTTTCTATGGGGCAAAAGTATAGAGGATACAAGGAAGCATTGGAGATCATGGTCAAAAATGTCGTTCCCGATTAAAGAGAACGGAGTGGGAGTAAGAGACTTAAGAGTTATGGTTCAATGTTTTGAAGCAAAAATGTGGTGGACATGGAGGAAACAACAAGGTCTATGGGCACGCTTTGTCCAATCCTTATCAATCACAGCTCGGCTAAGAAGTTCATGGAAAAGAGCACACATGATTGCACCCAAGATAGTAAGCTTGACCAAAATAAGGATTGGAGATGGTTCATGTATGTTTTGGTATGATAACTGGTCTGAGCTTGGCTGTCTCTGGAAAAGTAAAGAAAAGCCACCTGCCCAAAATCTCACACTGAGGGATTTTGTCATAAACAGGGCAGCCACACTGGAAATGATCTCCTCAAGATTGACGGAAAGTTTGGTTCAACAGCTAGCTGGAATGGAATTTAATTTACTGTCTTACCCTGATTCACTTATTTGGCAACCTGAAAGTAATGGGGATTTCACTTTCAAGTCAGCATACAATGCTTTGAGGAAAGTACAATTAGTAGAAAGGTATAGGAAAGTCATGTGGGATACATGGTGCCAACCAAAAGTGTCGGTCTTTCTTTGGAGATTATGGAATTCTTTGTTGCCTTCCCCAGAAAATCTCTGCAAAATCGGAATAAATGCATACCCCTCAAGGTGCCCGTTTTGTCAAGAAGCAGCAGAGTCAACAAATCATGTTTTCTTTTCATGCACAAAAATCGTCCCTGCTTGGAAATACTGGTCTCCCAAATCGATTACAGCTTCAAGGCTGCAGCTGGGAAGGGCCTTGGTGCAAAAATGGTGGCTGAGATACCAGGGCAAATCGGCAGTTAATAGGCTAAAGAGACTCATCCCATCCCTTTTACTATGGGGAATATGGAAGGCTAAAAACAGAATTGTGTATGACAATGTTGGTCTGGACAGTAAATGGTTGTTTGAAGAAGTACGCACGGCACTAAGAGAAACGGCCTTAGCTTTCTACCCAGCAGTAAGCAAGTTTGAACAGCAATACATCTTTAAAAATTTCGGCTGCTGGTTGCCAAGGAAAAGCCCCGTAGTTCCTCAACTTCTAACATGGAAGAAACAGACGCTAAGTGCAGGCCTTATACTACACACGGATGGAGCATGGAGACAAAATGGTGAGAGTGGAGGGAGCCTGATTCTGCGATCCGGGGAAGGTGAAGTTATGCACGCAAAAATGTTCAAAGTACATGCAGAAACACCAATACAAGCTGAAATCAGAGCACTACTCAAGGGAGTGAGGTACTGCTAATCTATCAATATTTTTGGTTGTGAAATGTTCAGTGACTGTCTGCAACTGGTAAACATGCTGCAAAAAGGGGAAGAACATTTTTGTTGGAGGAACTACAATGCTCTCAAGGAAATCAAGGAGGAGATGAACAAGAGGAAGCATAGGATATCTCACATTCCAAGAGAAAGCAATGCCCCAGCCGATCAAATGGCAAAGATGGCATGCACAGAACAAGAGCGTTCTTTTGAAAGCTTTGAGTCCATGAATACAAACCTCAGAAGGTTATGCTGGATTGATAGGGATTTGATTCCAATTCTTAGCATCAGACTTGGTTAGGTTAAGGTCAAAGGTTGCGGGCTTCTATTGTGAATATGCCTCATAAATATGGTTAGGATCTTCTTTTGTACTGTAAATTCTTGGTGTTTAGGAAATTTTTTGGTATAGCTGGGGTAGTGTAGGCTGAGGTGGCCGCCGTTGGCGCAAGGCACCAAACTCTTTTGTATAAGTTCAGCTTCGATCCTCAATACAGGGATGCCCCCGCCGGTCTACAAGCCAAACATGGCTTGTTTGACTGTTCAACTAAAAAAAAAAAAAATCATTTTATTTTTTAAATTTGAAAGCAATATAATCATGCATATTTTATATATAATTTATAATTAAAAAATTAAATCATAAATAAAAAAAAATTTTATTTAAAAATAAAAAATTCTATGCATTAACCCCCCAAGATGCAATTAGGACAATCATAGTATATTTAGTTTTTATTTTCATTTTTTCTATTAAATACTTTTTTAATAATAATAAAATAAATTGATTTATTTATGATGTTTAAGAATAATACATATTTATTAATAATTATTATTTAAGATATTATTATTTATTATTTATTTTACATTTATTCATTGTATTTATAAATATCTAATTTTAATTATAATCTATATTAAAAACTAAAATAATTATATTTGTTTCAATATAATAATACAGATAATATATCTGTTGTACCTAGACATTCTGTTTCTCAACCTTATAGAGTTTCTACTTCTCAGGTTAGTGAAGATACTGATAGTAATTATGTTGATAGATTAGTTAAAAACAAACATAATATTGTTAAAGGTATTTATAATACTGAAAAAGACGAGGATATAACTGAGTCTGAAATGGCATTTCCAATATGAATAAGATAGATTTTAGTCCTGGATCTTTAGTCAGAAATCAGGTTAAAGAAGAATTTAATAGAGATAGATGGAAACCATTTAGAAATTGGTTTTTTAATAATTTCTCTAGAAATGACCAGAAAAATAATTCTGACCAATTTTATGCATTTCTATCGCATCATAATATTTTATTTCCTTTTGTTCTATGGTTTATTTCTACTTATATCGAACCATGTATTTGTGTGTTAGAAAGAGATTATAAACTCTTGAATTGTAATACCTTGAAGGAGGTCTTCCCTCCTCAGCAACCTTTTAGAATAGAAAAGGAGAATAATATTTTGAATTTCTCTATTTTTGCTAAGTTATTTGATAATGATACCTTAGTAGTAACTGTTAAACAGATAAATAAAATTATAGAATAGAATAATTATACAAACATTTATTTAAATGTTTTAGGAGAACAAATAATATCTTTACATCATAGATTAGATAATATAGTTAATATATTAAAAAAATCTCATTCTGAAGAATCCTCTTCTACGGAGCAGGTTATAGTAACTCCAACTCTTCAACCGCCTCCTGAAATAAAAGATTTCAAGTTAAAATCTTTATCAGAATTAGAAAGATTACTTGATGAAAAATTTAAAGGTTTGAAAATTAATACATTAGAAGAAGAATTAAAAGAATTGGAAAATCAGCTAAAAGACACATCCAATAATAAAGATGAAATTAATAAGATAGGAAAGTTTGCTGATAGACCCACTCAAAGGTTATATTACTATAATAGACCCTCTCCTATTGATATTTTACATGAGGAGCAGGAATATATACTTAATAACAGTTATAATGGAAAATGTATTTATGAATGGAATATAGATGGATATTCTGAAAAACAGATTTATAATGTTGCTCATAGAATGCTGATGAATAGTAGCATTTGTAAAACCAATGGTAATACTGATGTAGGTATAGCGAAAATGATAGTTTCAGGATTTACTGGACAACTTAAAGGTTGGTGGGATAATTATTTGACCTCACAGAATAAAGAAGAAATCTTTAAAACAGTTAAACTGGAAGAATCAACATCAAAACCGACAGAAAATGCGGTTTATACTTTAATAGTAACTATCCTAGAACATTTTATGGGTAGGATTTCAGATAATGCTAAAAATATTCGCACCTTATTACAGAATCTGAGATGTAAAACATTATCAGATTTTAGGTGGTACAAAGATGCTTTTCTTAATAGAGTTATGAATTAAATGATAGTAATAGTAATCAATGGAAGTCTAAATTTATAGAGGGACTACCACACTTATTTGCAGAAAGAATTAAAAAAGGTTTAAGAAAAGATAGGATGAATATACCCTATGAAATTTATACTTATGGAAAACTAATAGGAATTTCTATACAGGAAGGTTTAGCCTTATGCAATGAGATTAAATTAAATCAACAAATTAAAAATCAAAGATTAAATTAAAGACGTCAATTAGGACAGTTTTGTAGTCAATTTGGGAAACATATACCATCCAAAGAAAAAATAATAAAACGGGAAAAGAATTATAAAATATATCCTAAATATAAATATAAGAGAAGAAAATATTCTCAAGAAAAGAAAAATAAAAAAGAATCTAGAAAAATAGAAAAACGTAATAAGAAAGATATGAATAATACATGTTATAAATGTAAACAGAAAGGACATTTTGCTAATAGATGTAAAATGAAAAAGAAAATTAATAGTTTAGAAATAGATAACCAACTTAAAGAAGAATTACTCCATTTGGTAGATTCAGAATCTGAATCAGGTGAATATGAATCAGGAAAAATAGATGAATCAGAAAGGATAGCACATTCTGACACAGAAACTAATAGTTCTGAAGATGAAAAAGAATGTAATTGTAATACGATAAGTCATAAGAATGAAAATAGTGATGATGAAGAATATTATAAAATCTTATCACAATTCCAAGATTTAGATTTGGAAGTTAATACTTTAACTAATACTAACATTTTAGAATTCTTAAAATCCATAAAAAATCAAGAATTAAGATCTAGAATAATAGAACAGATGGATAATATTCCAGAAACTAGTCATAAGATAGAAGAAAATCAGAATCCTTATACTATGTCTGAAGTTTATAAAATATTAAAAAATAAACATAGTCATATAGAAAGATTTCCTACAATGATAAATGATTTAGGAAAAGAGATTAATAATCTTCAAAATGAAATAAAAATCTTAAAAAAGATTAATAAGAATTTAGATGAAAGAGTTTCCTATTTAGAAAAGAAAGATCATATTAAGATAGATTAGGATATGTTAATAGAAGACACAAGAAATGAAAATTTCCTAGGATAATTAAATCTGATCACTTCTTTTAAATTTCATGTTAGGATAAAACTGTAAATAGATCATTCCTTTAACATAGAATTAGTTGCTCTTATTGATATTGGAGCAGATGTCAGTGTTATACAAGAGGGAATAATCCTTACTAGATACTTTGAAAGAACCGCTCATATAGTGAGACATGCAGGAGGTAAAGCCTTAGATATAAATTATAAAGAGTAAATTCAAAAATTGGTCATCATACTATGGTCAGTTTCCAGTTTTGGTCATCATACTTTCAAAACTATTTTTAAGGTCATCATACTTTCATTTTATTTTCAAAAAAGGTCACTCCGTCCATATTGGCCGTTAAACCTCTTAACGGAGCCTTTTTTTGAGGGCATTTATGTCATTCTCATTTATTTTGCTTTCCAATTTCCATCCAACTGCTGCCGGTTAAATTGAGCGGGAATTTGGCGCTACAGTACGCGCTACAGTTGTCTTCCTTTCTTTTGTTATTTTAGGCTAATTTTTAATTTTATTTTTTTTGCCTTCCTCCTTGAGACTTTTTTCCGTTCGTTTTTTTTTCTAAAAAATTCAGTATTTTTTAATGTTTTTGAATTTTATAAAAAAATGTTTTTAAATTATCATTT
Organism: Knoxia roxburghii; assembly: GCA_030378225.1. NCBI lineage: Eukaryota > Viridiplantae > Streptophyta > Magnoliopsida > Gentianales > Rubiaceae > Knoxia > Knoxia roxburghii. The sequence goes on along the minus strand of CM059420.1, from coordinate 31,098,371 downwards.
TATTTGTTTTATAATTAAATAATTTTAGATATTATGATACATATTAGTTCTATTGTATGATTTCTTTTATATTCTTGATCTGATATCTATAGTCTGTTGATCTGATGTCAAGTATTAGCTGATCTGATGTCTATATAATCCTGATGTGATATCCCTTGTTAAGTATATTTTATTTCTACTGTATGATTTCTTTTATATTCTTGATCTGATATCTATACTCTGTTGATCTGATGTCAAGTATTCGCTGATCTGATGTCTATATAATCCTGATGTGATCTCCCTTGTTAAGTATGTTTTAGTTATACTGTATGATTTCTTTTATAATCTTGATCTGATATCTATAGTCTGTTGATCTGATGTCAAGTATTCGCTGATCTGATGTCTATATAATCCTGATGTGATCTCCCTTGTTAAGTATGTTTTAGTTATACTGTATGATTTCTTTTATATTCTTGATCTGATATCTATAGTCTGTTGATCTGATGTCAAGTATTCGCTGATCTGATGTCTATATAATCCTGATGTGATCTCCCTTGTTAAGTATGTTTTAGTTCTACTGTATGATTTCTTTTATATTCTTGATCTGATATCTATAGTCTGTTGATCTGATGTCAAGTATTCGCTGATCTGATGTCTATATAATCCTGATGTGATCTCCCTTGTTAAGTATGTTTTAGTTCTACTGTATGATTTCTTTTATATTCTTGATATGATATCTATAGTCTGTTGATCTGATGTCTAGTATTCTCTGATCTGATGTCTATATAATCCTGATCTGATCTCCCTTCTTAAGTATGTTTTAATTCTATTGTATAATTTCTTTTATATTCTTGATCTGATATCTATAGTCTGTTGATCTGATGTCTAGTATTCTCTGATCTGATGTCGATATAATCCTGATCTGATGTCCCTTGTTAAGTATGTTTTAATTCTATTGTATGATTTCTTTTATATTTTTAATCTGATATCTATAGTCTGTTGATCTAATATCTACTGTATTATTATTTTTTTAAAAAAATTCGTTCATAATATGTATCATAATATCTAAAATTATTTAATTATAAAACAAATAAAATGATAATTAAAAATATTTTTTTATAAAATTCAAAAACATTAAAAAAATACTGAATTGTTTAGGAAAAAAAAAGGACGGAAAAAAGTCTCAATGAGGAAGGCAAAAAAAAAATAAAATAAAAAATTAGCCAAAAATAACAAAAGAAAGGAAGACAACTGTAGCGCGTTACTGTAGCGCGCACTGTAGAGTCAAATTCCCGCTCAATTTAACCGGCAGCAGTTGGATGGAAATTGGAAAGCAAAATAAATGAGAATGACATAAATGCCCTCAAAAAAAGGCTCCGTTAAGAGGGTTAACGGCCAATATGGACGGAGTGACCTTTTTTGAAAATAAAATGAAAGTATGATGACATTAAAAATAGTTTTGAAAGTATGATGACCAAAACTGGAAACTGACCATAGTATGATGACCAATTTTGGAATTTACTCACTTATAAATTATCTAAAGGTTATATTTGTAATAATAAAACATGCATTCCTGAAAGTTTTTTAATAGCTAGAAATATTACTAGTCAAATGATATTAGGAACTTCTTTTATAGAAAAGATATTTCCAATAACACATATTGATACTGATAAAATCATAGGAACATATGATAAGAAAATTGTAAGTTTTCAGTTTATAACTGAACCAAATAATAGATTTATAAATAAATTAAAAATTTTGATTAATAGAAAAAATAATCAAATAAATTTCTTAAAATTTGAAATTAATTCGTTTTCTATAGAAGAAGATTTGAAAAATAATTTTAAATTAAAAGAAAAAAAAAGTATATGATAACTTCTCTTCTGACATATGTAATGAACATCCTATTCCTAATAAGAAGGATTTATTAGATAGATTATATGATTCATTAATATTTTCAAAGTTTGATTTAAAATCAGGATATTGGCATATTCAAATAAAAGAATCAGATCAATACAAAACAGCTTTTAATATTCCAATAGGACACTATGAATGGAAAGTGATGCCTTTTGGATTAAAAAATGCACTGTCTGAATTCCAGCAGATTATGATGATGTTTTTATTCCTTTTAGTAATTTTATAATTATTTATATTGATGATATCATAGTATTTTCTAAAGATATACAGTCACATTTTTATCATTTAAATATATTTAAAACAATTATAAAGAATAATGGATTTGTTATATCACAGTCCAAAATGGTTTTGTTTCAAACTAATATTAGATTTTTATGACATAATATTGAAAAAGGAAAAATAATTCCTATAGATAGAAGTATTGATTTTGCTTCTAAATTTCCTGATGAAATAAAGGATAAAACTCAATTACAGAGATTTCTAGGAAGTTTGAATTATATTCTTCCCTATTATAAGAATTTAGCATATGATACTGCTATTTTATATGACAGGTTAAAAGATAAACCTAAACCCTGGACTGATAACCATACTAAAATAGTTCAAAAAATAAAGAAAAAGTTAAATCATTGCCATGCTTAATATTAGCAAATCCTCAATGAATGAAAATAGTTGAAACATATGCCTCTGACATAGGATATGGAGGTATACTCAAACAGATTTGTCCTGATGATAAACAGGAAAAATTAGTTAGATATCATTCAGGAAAATAGACTAATAGTCAGAAAAATTATGCCACAGTAGCAAAAGAGATAGAGATATTGGTCATATTAAAATGTGTTTTAAAATTTCAAGATGATTTATACAATCAAAGATTTATAATCAGAACTGATTGTCAAGCGGCAAGGTATATGTTTAATAAAGATTTTAAACATGATGTATCTAAGCAAATGTATGCTAGATGGCAGGCTAATTTAGCCCCTTTTGATTTTGATATTGTTTATAAAAAAGGGAAAGATAATAGTCTCCTTGATTTATTATCTCGTGAATTTATACAGGATGATACCACGAGACTCTTATAGAGGAAGAGACAGAGGTTATACCTCACGTGCTCCTGGTATGTATGGAAGAGGTAGTGGGAGAAATATCCTATCTCAAATGGGTAATAAGACATTATATTCGGATAATATTGCTGATCTTTCTAAGAATCCAGTCTTATATAATAAATTCCAAAAATTTCTTGAACAAGAAAAAACGGAATCATCTTCTTCTAAGGAGAGTGCATCCGCATCATATGTGGATATAATTATAACAGAAGATAATATTGCAAATTATCATGTTCATAATAAAAAATAACTTTTATTTCTTATAGAAGAAAAGGATCTTCAATGGGGAAAAGATCCATGGATAATAATAAATAGATACCTGGATACAGGATCGAATAATAGTGGCACTTATATACATGCCCATGGAGCTTATAAGCCGAGAATGTACTATGAAACCATTCTAAAAGTTTCAGGTACTTGTGGTATAAAGCATTTTTACCCTTATCAGGGTAATAAAATTTATAATTTCAGTAAAATTATTATAAAAAAGCTTATATCAGCAGAAGAATGGGGTTTATCTACCATGAAAGATAAGGAATTTATAATTCCTGAGACAAAAACCACTTATAAGTATAATTATTGGGATTATATTGAAGCCTATAATCAGGTTTTCTTATATGAAAACAATAATAAGAAACATTCGTGGTTTATTAAAGTATGTGGAAACATTTATAATGATCTCATACCAAATTGGTTTATAAAGTGGTTGTACCAATATGGTCCAGTCAAGAATATTCTTCATGATAACTTTCTTTTCTTATATGGAGATTGGGTTAAAGTTTCACCCAAGATATCTGAATTAGTAGCATCTAATAGATGCAATGAAACAATGGCTAATATGTGGGTTTTCATAGAATTGTCCATTCCTTAGATTTGGAGATGGGTTCCTGAACTCAGTTATACTGAGGAAAGATTACCATGTATCATGAAAACAACTTATACGAGATTTTGGGATAAAATGCAAAAAATTGATCCCACTACTAATAAATCATATGGACATGAAAATCTTATAGGTATTAAAGAAAAAGTCCAGAATTATATTCAACACAAAGAGACTTATAGTCAGAAGGAAATTGATCCCTTCATACATATTTCAATGAAGATGAAATTACAAAAAGACCATATTTCTTAGCAAGATTTGATCAAATCTTATATGGATGAGCTTAAAAAGCATTTAAAGAAAAATAACTCTAATGATACTAAGTCAGACATCTCAATGGCATCCTCTTCTGAAGATCATATTTTGGCGGGAGAATCTCAAGACCCGAAGGATGAATTTGCTCAAGATCCGGATGATATTGATCCATTTGATGAAGAATTTATGAATGCACAATTAAAGGAGCTGATAGATGGCCTCAATGAAGAAAAAGTCAGGAATAAAGGCAAAGCTAAAATAATATGATGGGACATAAAGCAGCAGACAAGATAGAAAGCTGATGCAGACTTAAAGATAAAGTTGATGAAGACCTAAAGATGAAACAGACTTAAAGTTAAAGCTGAAGATGACTTAAAGTTATACTTATAAAGCAGATGCTGATGTAAGCAGTGACCTCATAGGCCTAATAATGTAATGGACTTCAAAATCATATTTTCGAGTCCACAACAGTTAGGTTTTGTTTTCTATAAATAGCTTAGGAAGTTCTTTAGTTTAGACAGACTGAGATAGACTTCCTTCTCTTTTTCTCTCTCTTGTAAAAACTTTCTTACAATAAAATCTTTCAGTTGAAGATTATACTTCTCTCTTCTAGCAGCTTTTGGGATTTCTTATATATTTCTTATTCTGGTGTCATCAACCGAGTAAGTTTAAATTTATTTTATTTTCCTTAATATAGGATGAGAGGCTAAAAGTCTCATGGTTAGTATAAAGATTAAGTAAGTATGTGAATTCATAGTTTCGATCCTTTATTGTGAAGTCGCCAGTATGATGATATTTAATTAAGAATAAGGTTAGAATTAATAGTCTGCCTATAGGTTCAAAGAAGAAGGGTGTTGCTGTTAAGCCGTGTTGTGAAAAGGCGTTAGGTGTTAAGCCCGGATTGCTTCAATGAATCTATAGTGTCAGATTATGATCATTATATGATGATTCTGTAAAGATTCCTTGATATTCTTACTTCTTTATCACCATGCTGACGGCCTCCTTACAATGTTTTAGGGGGTGAATTTCCACAAGACCCTTATGATTAGGGCTGGCAATTCGTGTCGTGTTCGTGTTATTGTATTCGGGTTGGCGTGTTGGCGTGTCGAGAAACACCCAACCCTAACCCAACCCATTTAATTAATCGTGTTGAAAACTCCAACCCTAACCCGACCCATTTATAATCGTGTCGACCCGAACCTAACCCGCGTAACCCGTTTAACTAAACAAGTCAAGTCAACCACCCGGCCACCCATAGATTTCAAGATCGAGATCCCATGCAGAATCATTTTGTAATTAAATGTAAAAACACGCAACATATATTTCATACATCTTTTGTTCTTTTATATTATTATTATTATTTTTTAGAGTAAATTCCAAAATTGGTCATCATACTATGGTCAGTTTCCAGTTTTGGTCATCATACTTTCAAAACTATTTTTAAGGTCATCATGCTTTCATTTTATTTTCAAAAAAGGACACTCCGTCCATATTGGCCGTTAAACCTCTTAACGGAGCCTTTTTTTCTAAACAATTCAGTATTTTTTTTAATGTTTTTGAATTTTATAAAAAAATATTTTTAAATTATCATTTCATTTGTTTTATAATTAAATAATTTTAGATATTATGATACATATTATGAACGTTTTTGTTCTATGATATGATTTTTTTTTATTTTTGATCTGATATCTATAGTCTGTTGATCTGATGTCAAGTATTCTATGATCTGATGTCTATACAATCATGATGTGATCTCCCTTGTTAAGTATGTTTTAGTTATATTGTATGATTTCTTTTATATTCTTGTATAGTCTGTTGATCTGATGTCTAGTATTCGCTGATCTGATGTCTATATAATCCTGATGTGATCTCTCTTGTTAAATATGTTTTAGTTCTATTGAATGATTTCTTTTATATTCTTGATCTGATATCTATAGTCTGTTGATTTGATGTCTAGTATTCACTGATCTGATATCTATATAATCCTGATGTGATATCCCTTGTTAAGTATGTTTTAGTTCTACTGTATGATTTCTTTTATATTCTTGATCTGATATCTATAGTCTGTTGATCTGATGTCAAGTATTCGCTGATCTGATGTCTATATAATCCTAATGTGATATCCCTTGTTAAGTATGTTTTAGTTCTACTGTATGATTTCTTTTATATTTTTGATCTGATATCTATAGTCTGTTGATCTGATGTCAAGTATTCGCTGATCTGATGTCTATATAATCCTGATGTGATATCCCTTGTTAAGTATGTTTTAGTTCTACTGTATGATTTCTTTTATATTCTTGATCTGATATCTATAGTCTGTTGATCTAATGTCAAGTATTCGCTGATCTGATGTCTATATAATCCTGATGTGATCTCCCTTGTTAAGTATGTTTTAGTTCTACTGTATGATTTCTTTTATAAAGAAGACAACTGTAGCGCGTTACAGTAGCTTGAATTTACTCTATTTTTTAAGATCATGCATAAAAAAGGTCTATTTTTGTGGGAAGACATATGTTCTTGATTTACACTGCCAAGTAAAATTCATCAATTGGAAAAATAAACTTAGAAATGAACCTGGAAGTTTCAATAAGCCCACATTAGCTAATGAGGTAGAAAGCAATAATTTTGAGTATTATAAGGTTATGCAAATGCAATAGTTAGTCATTCGTCAAAATTGTAATAATAAACAGCTTCAAGGAGGAAAAAGCATCCGTCCAAAAGTCATCCATATTGTGTTGTCATTCCAAAAGTCTTCCGTTCAAAAGTCTTCCTTCTAAAAGCCTCCCTAAGTAATTTTTTTCACCTACAAATGATAGCACAATTCAACTAATAAGTAATAACAAAATAAAAATTTTAAAACGTCAGCTCAAAAATTAAAAAACGTACTGAAAAGATACATCAATGGGAAGAAATCACATTAGAAGAAACACCCTCAGTTCCACCACCAGTGTTTGAATCCATAACATCTTTAGCTACCTCATCAACTTTCAAATCATCCACAACTAAATATATATATATAATCAATTAGTGTAATATATAGAAATATTATAAGTAATAACAGCTACTTAGAATATTCATTCTTACCTTGTTTTCCAAAAAGCCAATCTTGACAACATATAACCGATTCAACCACATCAGGAGTCATCGAGCAACGATATTGATCAAGAATTCTACCACCAAGATTGAAAGCTGATTCAGAAGCAACTGTAGAAACTGGAACAGCAAGAATATCCCTGGCAAGTCTTGCCAACTCCAGATATCTAGATTCTTCAACTTTCCAAAACTCAAGAACATTAAGAAAGGCTGTTCTAGGTGTTCTTGGCTCATCCAAATACATCTCCAGCTAAGACCTTCTTCTACCAGTAGAAATGAATTCATCTCCATCATAGACATCAAATTTCTATTAAAAAATAAGAAAAAAAAACATTAAATCACAAGTTCAAATGATAAACAAAAAAAATCATAACTGAAAATATAATCTAAAAAGTTGTATTAAATACCTGATAAAAGTTATGTGATGATGAAGTCTCACTTTCAAATAAAATCAGGGAATCATCAGTTTTGTGAGTAGAAGAATACCCTTGATTAGAAGAAGAAAATTGCTGCATATACTCATCAAATAGGCCGAAAAGTGTTTCCCTCACTTTTGCTAATTCTCTAGAATTTTGACCATATAACTTCCGATAGCTAAACTCAAGCAATTGAAACTTATATCGAGGGTCAAAAACAACAGCAACTGCCAATAGAACATTAAATTCAGCCCAATACTTCTCAAATTTCTCCATCATCTTTGTAGCTATTTTCCTCATATACAAATCAGGGCTTCTAATATGCTCAACCAACTTCGCTTGAATAAAAAAGACTTCAGGAAAATACAAGTTGGCAGTAGGATAAAGAGTCCCAGAGAAAGTGTTTGTGGCATTATAAAACATACTCATAAATTCACAAATCTTCTCAATCTTTTCCCATTCTTCTCGAGTTAGACAACTTTTAAAATTAAAATCACTCAATTGAAGATTCTCAAATGCACGACGAAAATAAAGAGCACTAGCAAGCATCTTATATGTAGAATTCCATCTAGTAGGAACGTCTTGCACTAACCCTTTCCTTGATTCCAGAGAAGTCTGTTGAATAGATAAAAGAAACTTTTCCTTTCTCGCTTGAGATCTTTTGACATACTTCACACAATCTCTAACTTTATCCACAGAAGTGTCAATCTCTTTCAAACCATCTTATACAATCAGATTGAGAATATGAGCATAGCATCTCAAATGAAACAAATCACCATTTCTCAGCAATGCATTATTTAACACAAGTTGCTTCTTAAGTATACCAACACATGCATCATTCGCAGAAGCATTATCCAATGTAATGGAAAACAATTTCTTTTCAATACCCCATTTCCTAACTAGAGTATAAATCTTTTCACTCAATGCTAAACTAGTGCGGGGGGGTAGAAGGTAAGAGAAGTTCAGAATCCTTTTTTGTAATACCCAATTTTTATCAACAAAATGAGCAGTTAAGCATAGATAACCATCAGTCACAATAGAAGTCCAAGCATCACTTGTCAAACATATTCTACTAGGACATTCTTGCAATTCAGATCGAATGTTTTGACTCTTTCAAATATATTTTCCGAATATCAGCTTTCACAGTATTCCTAGTAAATCTAGCAGCATCAATCTTGAGGTACTTAATCATTTCCCAAAAGCCATCATATTCAACAAAAGAAAATGGCAAATCATGTCGAATTATTGCATGCACAAACAATTCTCTAAATCTTTGTTGAGAGAAATTTGATTCTCTAATAATACTCATGCTTGACTTATTATCAGAAGTAATCATATACTGACCAATGGTTTTAGTTGCCGTTTTCATGCACTTATGAACATGACGACGGAGATTACCAGTACCATTCTTACTTTCAGCATTATATTCCTTACCACATTTGTTGCACGCACACATGAGTGGCTTATCAGGTTTGTTGAGATCTTTGGGAAGTATATGAAAATGGTTCCAAACTGTTGAAGAGAGCTTTCTTTGTTTTTTTTTTTCACGCCACCCGTGATTCTTGATCCCTCACCACCAACACCATCATCATTCCCCATAAATTCAGCAGCTGCACATTTAATTGATTCTTCATCGTCCGTTTCAATTTCAAAAGCATCACTGGAATCAAGATTTGAGTCTTCCATAAGTTCCTAAAAGCACAAAAGAAATATATTATCAATACAATGTATTCATGAGTTCATTAGCAGTAGGATTTTATTAACCTGAACGTCCAATTATTATAAGCCCAACTAGCAAGCTGAAACCACCTCACTAAATTTAGAAATATGGCAGGATTTTACCTCCTTTAGGCTGGCTTTCAACTTGAAATTGCTCAGACTTATCAAAAATATCACCCAGGACAGATGTAGAATTATATGAGCTACTTCGTCTCATGTAATGCGGATACTTCTCTGCTTTGAGATTCCAAGGAATATTGACCTGTTTCAGAATAACACAAGCTTAAATGTTTTTCCTCATCTTCTCAATAATCTGGCTATGAATCGCGCTTGCTTCTAACTAAAATTAGCAACATACCACATGCAAAACATATTAAAGTACAGAGGTATCTCTACTCCACCAAACTCAAGGGAAATTAATCAATGATTATACCATGCTTTAACAAAGATTCAAGCAAAACTAGTACCAAGTACCAGAACTAACCTTCTTTCCGCTTTTTGGTGCATCTAATGCTACGCGACCGGGAGAGAGGCCGGACAACCAGCTGCGGCGAGGCTTGACCGGCAGAGAGAAGGGACAGTCGGGGAGAGAGAAGAGAAAAAAAAAAGAGAAGGGGATTGTAGTAGGGTTTTTTGGATTTGGGAACAACTTTTAGTCAGTTTTTTTTTTTAATTTTTCGGGTTAACAGGTCAACCCGCCAACCCGGCGGGTTGACCTGAACCTAACATGGAGATAAACGGGTCAACACGAACCCGACCCATTTACTTAATCGTGTCAAAAAACTCAACCCAAACCCGTTTTTTTTTTGTGTCGTGTTCGTGTCGTGTTGTCGTGTCGTGTCAGAAATTGAAGGAAAACTGAACAAGCCCGGGCTAAATCGAAAACCTCACTTTCGTGCAATGCATTCCAGAATCGGAAGCTTTCGACCAAGCTCAGGCTCAAATTAGTTTACCCATGAACGGATCTAGGCTTATACTTATTTAATTTATTAATCGGGACACAAAAGATTCGATCTTTAATTAAAGTGGAATTTAAAGATTATACCTTTTGAAGCGAAGTCCCTTGCTTAAAGAAAACCAATTCTTTGTGCGAAATCCAATAGAAATCCTATCGATTCTCCAAGAACACTTCGAATATTGCGTGGGAAATAATCTATCGAAGCTTACTTGCTTAGCCCACAAGGAAATCACAAGAATCGAATTCAATTTTGTTCCAAAAACTGACCGAGATTCCGCCTACTGCTATTAACGAAATTACTGCTGCTGCTATAATTTAAAACCCTCTTTTTGAGACGCAAGAACCCAACTTTAATTCTTGTCGTGATCTAGACAAGCAAGCTGGTGGATCACCGATCAAAATTGAAAGACATCAACACCAACTGCTCGAATCAAACGCACAAGATAGCTAAATTCCAGCGCTAAGAAAATCCGAGAAAGACCGAGCAGCAGCCCTGGGTGAAAACCCACGAAAAAGGACAATAGCAATTTCTATAGAAAACCGAGCAGATTTCTGGCGAAATATTTTAACACCCACTGGAAAGTTCGGTCTTTGGATGAATTCAATTCAAAGAGCAAAAAATCTGATTCATTTTTGTGAAAGAATTCTTGAAAAAAAAATTCTCTCACTAGAACCTTTTTGCTCAAGAAAGAGGCAAGACAAGTCTTGCAAAATTTCCTTAGGGTTTCTTGGGCATCAAGTCTTCTATTTATAGGAGCTCGATTGGAGACCTAATGGGCTCTCGAGTTAGGCCTTAAAATTTGACTTTCGTTGACCGCTAAGTCTTCCCGACTAATCAACTCCAATCGACCCATTTAAATTAATTTATTTAATCCACTTTGTCAATTTAATTTAATCGAACCCTTAGAATTAATTAATTCAAATAGAATTAATTTCTAAATTCACTTTGTCAATTAAATATTAATTAAGCCCTTTGGATTAATTAATTTACCTTATCGATTAGTCAAATGCATAATCGGTCTGCCACTATCGGACCAATTATGGAACTACCGCTCGAAAACGACTTTACATCGCGTCATTATTATTTCTTCTATCTCCCCACATTAAAGATCTAGCACTCGTCGATTTATCAATTTACTGACAAATTAATTCACCGACTTCTTGGTTTCCGAGATTAGTACCACTCGTCCTTTTATTATACCGAACATAAAGTTCACCGGCCGGGTTTAGTATAATAACCTTACGAGCTCATATCGGGAGCACCATCAATCCGGCGAACCGGTACATGGATTCCTCTGACTAGCAACGGCACGTAAGAAGCTAAACACCGCATACCCAACTTACCGAGGTATTGGCCTCAATTGACCTCACTCTTTGGCAAATCAAAGCACACGATATCCAACCCTCACGCCCGTCCCAATCTCGTGATTCAGAGACGGAATACTAGGACCGAATTGACTACGCCGATCAGTATAAGTCAATTCTATCCAAACTGGTCGTGCTCAATATGCCCCGGGCATATCTGTGTGATTTAAACTAGTTTAGATAAACCAATTTCCAAACCACACAATAACCTATACCGATAGTATGTTCAGACTATCTCGGTTACGAGCATACTTTTTATATATCAATACTTTAACCAATAACGGTATCTACTGTGTTTGTCGACACCCCGTTATCTAGTTCTATGATATAAAGGAAAAATTTATACTGAAACAAAATGATATGTCATCTGTGGATATTAGTTTTTGATACAAGCCATAGCTTTTCTGTATTCAAAAGTAACAGAAATTGCCAGCCCTACTTATGATATTGAAGAATTCATGCATGAGCAACTAGAAGAATTAATATCGGGGCTGAATAAGGATCGAGCTGATGTTAAAAGCAAAGGAAAAGCCAAAATAATATGATGGGACATAAAGCAGCAGACAAGATAAAAAGCTGATGCAGACTTAAAGATAAAGTTGATGAAGATTTAAAGATGAAGCAGACTTAAAGTTAAAGCTGAAGACGACTTAAAATAGTAAAAACATTATCTTGGGAAGATACTTCCATTGAAACATCTGATTTAGCATCACTTGAGTCATTATTCTTCATATGCTTTTTTAATTCTGCCATATACGCTTTGATCAAATCTTTTTGGGATATATCATCCTTTTGGAGTTTAATCTTCATAGATATATGTTGGAACGGATCAATTTCCTTCTGACTATAAGTCTCTTGGTGCTGAATATAATTCTGGACTTTTTTGACTATAGTTAAAAACAAACATTATATTGTTAAAGGTATTTATAATACAGAAAAAGACAAGGATATAACTGAGTCTGAAATGGCATTTCCAATATGACTAAGATAGATTTTAGTCCTGGATCTTTAGCCAGAATTCAAATTAAAGAAGAATTTAATAGAGATAGATGGAGACCATTTAGAAATTGGTTTTTTAATAATTTCTCTAGAAATGACCAGAAAAATATTTCTGACCAATTTTATGCATTTCTATCGCATCATTATATTTTATTTCCTTTTGTTCCATGGTTTATTTCTACTTATATCGAACCATGTATTTGTGTCTTAGAAAGAGATTATAAACTCTTGAATGGTAATACCTTGAAGGAGGTTTTCCCTCCTCAGCAACCTTTTAGAATAGAAAAGGAGAATAATATTTTGAATTTCTCTGCTTTTGCTAAGTTATTTGATAATGATACCTTAGTAGTAACTGTTAGACATATGAATAAAATTATAGAACTGAATTAATTACTTTTCACAACACGGCTTAACGGCAACACCCTTCTTCTTTAAACCTATAGGCAAACTATTAATTCTAACCTTATTCTTAATTAAATATCATCATACTGGCGACTTCACAATAAAGGATTTAAACTATGAATTCACATACTTACTTAACATTTATTCTAACCATGAGGCTTTTAGCCTCTCATCCTATATTAAGGAAAATAAAATAAATTTAAACTTACTCGGTTGATGACACCAGAATAAGAAATATATAAGAAATCCCAAAAGCTGCTATAAGAGATAAGTATAATCTTCAACTGAAAGATTTTATTGTAAGAAAGTTTTTACAAGAGAGAGAACAAGAGAGATAAATAAATAAATTTATATATTTATGATATTTAACAATAATACATATTTATTAATAATTATTATTTAAGATATTATTATTTATTATTTATTTTACATTTATTCATTGTATTTATAAATATCTATTTTAATTCTAATCTATATTAAAAACTAAAATAATTATATTTGTTTCAATATAATAATATATAAAATTATAAATGGAGACATATGAAGAAATATTTTCTAAAATAAAATTTTAGTTTAGAATTTATCTTGTTATAAAATCATAAAATTAAAAATTTTTATTATGTAACAATAATCTGAGTATATATATATATATATATATATATATATATATATATATAAAACGAATTCAGTGGCTTATGCTTCTACTTTTCCACAAGTGATGGTCGTCCATTAGCACGTGGGAAATTTATTTTTTATTTTATTTTCTTTTTAGTTTAGTTGACCGAGTCCATATATCTTATTTATAATATTTTTTTCTCAAGTAATTTATTTGTCCAACAAAAATTATCATTGTAATAATTAAATAAAGTAAAATATTTTATTTTTGAACAATATACAATTCAGATAAAATATTTATTATTATATTTTTTACTTGTAACTCTATATTTTTATTATAAACTACATAAAAATAACATATAATCAAATTATTTAGGTTTGAAATAAATAATTCTAAATAATAGTAAAAATATAAAAAATGATTATTTTAGACAAAAAATAATTGGAAATATGACTGTTATTATAAGACAGAGAAAATATTTTGTTTATTTTTGCTATAAATTTAAGAGTGAATTGTAAATTTAGTAATCATATTTTGGTAAAACTTTTAAAAACACAAAAAACATAATTAACTTTATCGTTTTTGTTTCACTTTTGGTGATTCCGTCCATAACATCCGTTACACACTAACGGACCTATTTTTTAGATATTTTTGTCTTCTCATCCATGTTGAGTTAACCAATTCGTATACAGTAGTACCGTCCTATTGTACTCATCCATAATTTTTCACCTTCCGTCAGTCGCATCAGGGGCATTAGAAACACGCACTTTTTTTTCTCCAACCCTCTCTCTCTCTCTCTCTCTCTCTCTGTCTCTCACACGCCGCACCCTCTCTCCCTCGGATCTCCTTCTGCTCTGTCGGAGTGCGCCTCCCTCTTCTTCGACTTCGGAATTACCGGCGCCTCCTCTCCAGTTTTCTCGACATCTCGATGGCCTCCTTCCCAATTTTCTAGCCGCTGATGTAGATGTTTCTCCTATTGTACCAACATTGAGGGACTTCTTTGATGATGCAATTAGTTTGACTATGATCGAACTGAATTCAAAACATGGTCTGGGTGCTATTTCATATAAGTTTAACACTTGGCCCTATTACTTCTACATTTTTTTGCTTCTCTTAATATCTATTTTGATTTGCAGGTATTTGTTGGTAATCTGGATCCTGACATAACAGAAGATGAACTAAAGCAAATCTTTCTGCAGTTTGGGCAGATTGTTTATGTTAAGATTCCCTCATCAAGGCGATGTGGTTTTGTGCAATTTGCATCAAGGTATGGTTAAGCACATGGAGTTTCCTCCTGTTACATAGATTTTAATCAATAAATGATTGTCCACTGCAAACGCATATTTATTCCTTCTATTTCCTTCATCCTACTTCTGGATGCAAAGTTTGGGCCAATCAGGAATCATAAAGAACTGAATTTAACATATTCTCCTGCCCATGGACTTAGCTGTGTAAGTTTTCTGAAATTTTGATGATATAAACTCTGTTATAAGTTGATGATTTGAAGTGTTGAATCTTGGAGGCTTGGAGAGATTGCTCCCAAAAAAAGATGGTGGCTTTGAAGCATGAAACCAGCTATTCTGAAAATTAGATCATTGATTGCACAAAGCTCTTGGTAAGCTTCCACCCTCACAGTGGCACTACTGAAAATAAGCTCACGGTTGTTTATAGCAAATACTCAAATCCAGACAGAGGAGCTGTTGCTTTGTTTTTGCCTGCGAAACATTTGCTTTCTAGTGGGGATTTCTAATGGTTTTAACTCTTGAGAAATCATCATTCTGCAACTCTGATCTCTATGCCACATTTCGGCACCCCTAGTACTTCAAAGTTGATTTACTTTTGTGTAAAAATTTGGTGACAATATTTGATTCTGTACTGACTAGAGGAACTGATAGCTGTGGTAAGCTGAATGAACGTGCCTAAATCTTTTGTTCTCTATAAGGGTCTTAAAAAACTGTGCCCAAAAAGGACTAAGCTCAGTTGGTACCTTTCTGTGTAGCTTCAAGTTAGTAAACTGGCAGTTAGTATATAATATGTAACATCCCGCCCTAATGGTTACGAAACGAGATGCCTTTCTCAGCTCGCGCTGAGATTTATTAATTAAAATATCAATAAAATTTAACAATCCTTCGTAAACTATACAACATAAAATGAGTAACTGAAGTTTGCCCTAATATCCTAGAGCTCTCAAATGCCTTATTCCTTGACGTGTGTCACGATATTTGGAAATCACGCATCTTTATTTAAAACCTAACTGAAATTGTAATTTATAAAGGGATGAGCCACAGTCCAGTGAGAGAATTTAATAGGGTTTAACATGCAAGCAAAATAAGTATAAATCATAACTGAAAATTATTTCAAAAATACGTATCAGAAGATTTTAAAAACAGAGGCACAACGGAAGACATCTAAAATTGGTTAGAAGTTCAAAACATTTTCCAATAGCACATGAACAGTTAAAATATATCAGAAATAGAAAATAACAAATAGTGCCTGAAGGCCAGTACCTGAAGGAAAATAACAGTACCCGAAGGCTAATAACAGTACCCGAAGGCTAATAATAGTGCCCGAAGGCTAGTAATAGTGCTCGAGGCCAGTACCCGAAGGCTAATAATAGTGCTTAAAGGCTAGTATTAGTGCCCAAAGGCTAGTACCCGAAGGCTAGTAACAGTACCCGAAGGCCAGTACCCAAAGGCTAGTAATAGTGCCCGAAGGCTAGTAATAATGCCCGAAGGCTATAAACATTCAATCAAACAACAAGTCATTCAGGTTTCATAAATTGTATCATGATTTAAATGCTATCAAAATATTTCTTTACAACCTAAATATGGTTTGAAAAGAAAGAAAATCATTTCCCTTATTTTATAAAAATTACCATGAAACCTTGTAGTTGATTATGTGAGTCAAACGTCAAAAAAGTCAACAATAGTCAAAAGAGTCAACGATCAATATTTGTCGGTACGAAAGTATTTATAGTAAGTATGATATGATAGTCAAAGGTCAACAATAATTAAAAAGGCACAAAAAAGTCAAAGAGTCAACAAGAGTTAAAATAGTCCAAATAGTCAAAAGAATCAACGATCAATATTTATTGTTACGAAAATAATCATAGCAAATACAATATAATAGTCAAAAGTCAACAATAGTCAAACAAATTTTCGGTACAAAAATCAAAGTCAATATTTGTCGTTATAAAACAAGTAAAAAAAGTTTTAATATAACAGTCAAAATCAATTGGATTTTCGTTACAATAGTCAAAATCAATATCGGTCGTAAAAAAAACTAGCGAGACAAGTTTTAATATAACAGTCAAATTCAAATGAATTTTCGATACGGAAGCCAAAAGTCAAAACGAGAGTTAAAATTAACAAGCAGAGAAATCAAATATAAACATGCAAGATAATAATAAAATAATATAAAAATATGGGTTAGTTAGACCCGACAAATTTATGAAAATTTCCTACTAAAATCCCTCACATTGATTTGCTTAGAGTCGTTTGTAACTTGAGAATTAACTCTTAAAATTTCTCTCCTGCACAATATGTTAAAATCTCATCATTCCTATTTTCTAGTATGGGTTTTACCCATTGGTTCAAAGATAATTGAAAAGCATTTAATCATTATCCTACACCTATTTCTACTTGTTCATTCCCTCTCACCTCACATCACATCACATCATCTCACTTATCCACCATCCCTCTCTCCTCACTTACGTAACACACTTCCTACCCCTCCTCCTTTTCTCCACTCTCTCTCTCTCTCTCTTTTCTTACTCAATTCCTATTCTCTCTCTCCCAATTTCTTTCTTTTCTCCTCTCTCTCTTTCTTTTCTTACTCTTTTTCTATTCTCCTTCTTCTTACTCATTTTCTATTCTCTCTTTTTCGATTTCTTTTCCTTCGTCTCTCTTGTCTCCCTTACTTCTTATACATTCATGGGTTTTCTGAAACCCACATATGGAAGATAAAGAGGTTGTTATATATTTAAGAACCAAAAAAAAGAGAGTAAGGTGGAAGAAAGGTTTAACCGTGGGGTGATGTCATGAACGGGGAAGAGGCTGGCAGAAACAAGATGTTGCGGCGTCAGAAAAAGGGAAGTCAGTCCCTTCGTTGCTGCTTCAATTGGTCGATCGTCACCGGAGTGTTTGTTTTCTCCTCGAGCTTTACTATTTTCTCTCTAGTATGATGGACATATTTCTTTGTTTGTTCGATTTGGTTAGTGTGGGGATTTTGGGGAATATATTACCTTGAAGAGTTTGAATTTTATGGTAAGATTGAGTAATGAAATCTTGCCTAATTTTGTGTTGGAAGGATTTTGAAATTCACTCCCAAGTTAGTCCCGTTTTTATTTAATTGAGAGGTTTCTATTTTTTTTTTTGATTTGGGGATCGTAATTTCCTATTAGTCAGGCTAATGATGGATAGTTGACTAAAGCATGAAGGATTCTAACCATAATTGCTGTTAAAAGAAGGATAAATCAGCAATCACTGTATTAAGGAATAATGAACACTTACCTTATTTTCTTTTCCTTACATTCTCCCCCCTATGAGAATTTCGTCCCTAAATTCCATTACTCGAACAAGGCCAGGTGTTTATCCTTCATCTCACTTTCAATCTCCCAAGTCGACTCCTCAATACCATGATGCCTCCAAAGTACCTTCACCATCAGAACCCTCCGTTTCCTCTATACCTTAGTTTGTCGATCAAGAATTTTCATCGGTCGTTTCTCGAACGCAAGTTGCGAATCCAACTCTAAGTCTTCTAGTTGTATTATATGTTGTTCGGCAGGCTTATATTTTCTTAGTAAGGACACGTGGAACACTGGGTGCACCCATCCTAGTTGACTAGGTAATTCAAGTCGGTATGCCACAGGACCCATGCGCTGCAGTATTTGGAAAGGTCCTAGGTATCGTGGGCTCAACTTTCATTTTCTCCCATGCCTTAAGATTCCTGTCTGTGGGGTGACTTTCAGAAATACTCTATCCCCTTCAACAAATTATAATTCCTTTCGGCGCTTATCTGCATACCTTTTTGTCTGCTTTGGGCTATCTTTAATCGCTACTTAATCACCCTCATAACTTCATAAGTTCGCTCTAACAAGGGTACGAGAGATGACTCTGTCAAAGACCTTTCTCCAACTTCTTCCCAATATAGAGGTGACCGATATTTTCTCCCATACAATGCCTCATAGGGTGCCATTTCTATAGACGCCTGCCAAATATTATTGTAGGTGAACTCTACTAAGGCAAGTTGCTTATCCCATGCCTCACCAAAATCCAACACGCAAGCCCTTAACATATCCTCCAATGTCAGAATCGTACGTTCAGACTGCCCGTCCGTTTGGGGATGGGCTGAGGTACTAAAATTCAGACATGTCCCCAAAGCCTTTTGTAATTGTTGTCACAGCTTAGACGTGAAACGCGAATCTCTATCTGATACTATAGAGGCAGGAATTCCATGTAACCTCACTATCTCCTCGAGATATATCGGTGTCAACTTATCAATGGTATACCGCACATTTATGGAAATGAAGTGAGCAGATTTTGTTCATCAGTCAACCACCACCCATATTGCGTCTTTATTCTTCAGTGTACATGGGAACCCAACTACAAAGTCCATCGTGATGTGATCCCACTTCCATTCCCGAATTGTCAACGGTTGTAACAACCCTGACAGACGTTGATGTTCTGTTTTCACTTGTTGACAAATTAAACAGGATGTGATATATTGCGCGATATCCCTCTTTATATTATCCCAACAAACAACCTGCTTCAAATCTCTATACATTTTAGTATTTCCTGGGTGTATAGAAGATCGAGTCCGGTGAGCTTCTTCCAATATACATCGTCTCAACTCCAAATCGTTGGGTACATACATCCTCCCCTTGTGCCTCAAAATACCATCATCCTCAATGGTGTAATCTGGATGGACACCACTGTGGGCCAATTCCCAACGATTCCTCAACGATTCATCATTCCCCTGAGCTTCCTTAATCCTAACCGGTAGTTTTGGGCTTATGGTTATGTTAGCTATCATCACCTTCCCTCTGTTTACTACCGGTTTCCATTTACTTAGTTGCCTCATCATTCGTTCCTCTGTTACTATTATTCTAGCCAATAAAGCCTTCCTGCTTGTTGGAGTTGAATATATAAGCTATGCTTGTATTGTACACTTTCCCAGTCAATATATCGATTTATGTTTTGGTTATATATTATGTTATGCATTATTTGTCCATTTATATTATGTAGTTAGATGATGAGGTGTCTTGTGTGACATAATAGATCTCATCATTGGTTAAACGATATAATATATAAATGAGGTTCGTAACCGAGACAGTTTTGGACAAACTGTCGGTTTAGGTTATTATGTGATTTGGATAATTGGTTTGTCTAAACTAATTGAATCATATAGATATGCCCGGGGCGTATTGAACTTGACCATTTAGAATGATTTGTCTTGTACTAATTTAATAGACAAATCGTTCTTAGTATTCTATCTCTTAATACCTAGACTTGAGTGGGCATGAGGATTAGACATAGTGTACTTTGATCTGCCAATGGGTGAGGTCAATTGTGGCCAATAGTCTCGGTAGGTTGGGTGCGTGTGTTTAGTTGCTTGGTGTGCTGCTTGTCGAAAGGAAACTATGTACCGGTGCGTCCAGGGTAATGGTTCTCCCAAGATGAGCTTGTTATGGTGGACTTATGTCCGGTATAGTAAAAAGCTCGAGTGGTACTAGTCTCGGAATTAAAGAAGTTAATTAATTAATTTATCAGTAAATTAATAAATTAACGAGTACTATATCTTTGATGTGGGGAGATTAAGAATAAATTTATTAAATTGTTCCAGAAGCAATTCTGGTGTAGGATGGTAGTGCTATAATTAATCCGTTAGTGGTACGATTAATTATGTATTGGGTTATTGACAAAGGTCGATTTGATTAATTAAATAATTAATTAATCCTTGTGTCAGTTGGTTGTGAATCATTCCAGAAATTGGATTGGGGATAAGTGAATCCCTATATCAGTTGGTTGTGAGTCATACCAGGAATTGGATTGGGATAAGTGAATCCTTCTATCAGTTGGATGTGTATCAGTCCAGGAACAGGATTGAAGGAAACAGAAACCCAGTAGGAAGGCCAATCCTAAACCAACTTGGGGTCTCTCTTATAACTCTATATATAGACAAGGGATTAGCTATTACAACATACACAATTCATAAGTTTTCAAGACAAGAAAACTTAGAGAGAGAAAATTTTCTCTCACTAGAACCGAATTTTATAGCTCAAGGTTGCCGGATTTTTAATCAATTTTGGGCGGCTGATTTTGTCCAAAATTCCGGCGGCGCGTGAGTTCTCTCGGAGTCCCAGGTGGCGTGTGATCTTCACGCACTAGGGCATGTGGTTGCATAATTTTTCAGGCGATCCAGTTATGGTGATTAGCTGATCCATTGGTTGCTAGATCGTTGCCCACACAACGAGCGATCAAAGTCTTGAGGCATACAAGAGAATCACTTGAGTTTATGCTTCAATAGGTAATTCTTATTCTTCCGCTATTAATTAAGAATTTATTTTTTGCGTGATAAATCGAATAAGTACAAACCAAGATCCTGCGCAATGTTATTTCAAGTAAGAGTTGGAATAGTGATTGTGCTAGCGTCTAGACCTGGCCAGAGATTCCTATTCTGGAATGCGTAGCATGAAAGTGAGTTTCTAGCTAGCCCCGGGCAGATAATCTTTCACTGCTAAGAGCATCTGCTACCACATTAGCCTTTCCTGGGTGATAATTAATCTTGCAATCGTAATCTTAGAGAAACTCCACCCACCGTCTCTGTCGTATGTTCAATTCCTTTTGTGAGAACAGATACTGCAAGTTCTTATGGTCGGTCGATATTTCAAAACATACTCCATAGAGGTAATGTATCCATTTCTTGAGTGCGAAAACCACATCAGCTAACTCAAGGTCATGCATAGGATAATTATGTTCATATGCTTTCATTTTTCTCGAAGCATATGCAATTACCCAACCGTTTTGCATGAGTACACACCCTGCCCCTTCCTTGGATGCGTCCGTATAAACCACAAAGCCCTCTTGCCCTGCAGGTAGAGTTAGAACTGGAGCTGTTGTCAATCTCTTCTTCAGCTCTTGGAAACTCTCTTCAGCTTTCCCATTCCACACAAACTTCTCATGTTTCTGTATAAGGTTTGTCATTAGAGAAGCGATTCTTGAGAAATCCTCTATAAATCATCGATAATACCCTGCCAAACCTAGAAAATTTCGCATTTCTGTCACGTTTTGGGGTCTCTTCCATTCAGTGATAGCCTCAATCTTGGTAGGGTCCACTGCAATACCATCTTTTGAGATTACATGCCCCAAGAACGACACTCTCTCCAGCCAAAATTCACACTTGCTAAAATTAGCGTACAACCTCTGCTCTTTCAAAGTTTGAAGTACTTGTCTCAGGTGGTTGGCGTGCTCTTCCACACTTTTTGAATGTACTAGGATATCATCAATGAACACTACCACAAACTGGTCTAAGTACGGTTGAAATACCCGATGCATCAAGTCCATAAATACGGCCGGGGCATTAATTAACTTGAATGGCATCAAAGTGACCATATCGCGTATTGAAAGCTGTTTTCGGTATATCATCCTCCTTTATCCTCAATTGATAGTACCCCTGCCGTAAATCCAATTTTGAGAAAATTACTGCCCCTTAAAGTTGATCAAATAGTTCATCGATTAATGGCAAGGAGTAAGTATTCTTAATGGTGACGTTATTCAGTCCTCTGTAATCAATACATAGCCTTAACGTGCCATCTTTCTTATTCACAAAGAGTATCGGGGTTCCCCAGGTTGATTTACTTGGTTGAATGAAATCCTGGAGATAACAATTCTTGAAGCTGCAGTTTCAATTCCTAAAGCTCAATCGGTGCCATGCGATATTGAGTTCGTGATATAGGTCTTGCTTCAAAGTCCAGCTCAATAGTGAATTCCACTTCCCATTTTGGTGGTAATGTGTCCAAATCAGTTGGGAATACATCATCGAAGTCTTTGACAACTTGTACATCTTCTATCTTGACCTGATCCACATTCTTGTTAATTATGTACGCCAAAAATCCGTGAGAAGTGTCAATCACTAACTCATCTCATGTTTGCCTTTCTACTAAAATTTTTATTTTCTTCTTCTCATAAAATTTTTCTTTTCAAAAAAATTTATATATACAATACAAAATAGCCTTGAAAAACTGCAAACAAACATAGCCTTGGACTTAGTTATGCGACCTCTGGAACAAATATAATGAATTCCCTTGCAACCAAACAACCCCTTGTTAACCATTTCCGGATACCGTCAGCTGCATTTTGTAACGACCCCGTCTAGTCGCGCCGCCTCCGCATTGGGGCTACCGGAAAAGGTCGAATCATGGCAATGAGAGCGGTGGTTCAGCGCGTCACCTCCGCCAGTGTTGAGGTTAGTAACGTGGTTTTTGCACTTAATCAACCCAAAATTTAAACTTCTTTTAGAATTTTCCCTGAAATTGACTCTATCGTACACCTGACTATGATATGGATTTCTCACAGGTGGATGGGCGCATTGTATCTGCAATCGGCCCGGGCCTGCTGGTGCTCCTTGGAGTTCATGCCTCCGACGTGGACTCTGATGCTGATTTCATGTATGTACTTTGCGTTTTACTCTAGTTGTGTTAAGGAATTTAGTAAATATATGTTGAAGTTGTGATTTTTTTGGTAAATTTTTGGTGGCGCAGATGTCGGAAAGTGCTGAATATGAGATTATTCCCAAATGAGAAAACTGGAAAAGCATGGGACCTAAGTGTAAAAGATTTTGTTTATCAATTTCCCCCAGTGAGTGACCTTTATTGAGTTTTCGTAATCTTGTTTGGGAATTTTAATTTGCAGGTCATGCACTTTCACTAATGTTTCTAAGGTCCTAGTTGGTTTGTGATTTGAAACATGTTTTCAGCATTTGGCCCAATTTTTTTAATACATATTTTTGTATTTTCCATGCACATTTTTACTTTTTAAAATACCATAACATAAACCATATATAAATGAAGATCATCTGAAAACAGAGGCCGGTTGTATCTGTAACCGAAATGTTCATCCTTGGCTAATAGAGTAGTTATTTCAATTGAACCATTTGCAGCTTGAAATTATCTATTATTTTTTCAACGGCTTTAATTTGAGCTACAGACCACTCTGGAAATGTTCAGCATTAGGCTACTTTAGCATTGTGAAGATCCAAGATAAGAAAATGTACCAAATGATAATGTTTGTTACATTAGTAGTAATATAGGCTGGAAAGACTCTGCCTATGTGTTTCAAACAATTTTTGAGTTGTGCAGTTGGAGCCGACTATAATGGCAAACTGTGGCTTCCTTTATCTTGAGAAATATGGACCATCTTAATATCTTCCTTGCCTATTGAAATGTATTTCTTGCTCTAGTGCATTGCACACATTATAGTTGTAATTTAAATTTCTTGCCTAAAATTGCCACTATATAGTTTCTGAAGATGTGGATTTCGTCTTGCGGGTAGCCAATTTACTTTGTATGGTATTTTGAAGGGGAATAAGCCTGATTTCCATGTGGCGATGCCTCCTGAGAAAGCAAAACCATTCTATGAAAGTGTGGTTGAAAAGTTTTGCAAAGCCTACAAACCTGATTCAGTAAAAGGTATACCAATTTCTGATTAATGAGGGGTTTTTTTTGTAATTATAAGGATTAGGATTAAAATTGAAAATGAGACACTTCTCCAATCATAATTATTCTCTACACTTTTCTCTCACTCCACTGTCTCTCTGCTTCTTGTTCAAGCATAATTATTCTCTACACTGCTTCTTCTTGTGTTCTCTTGGACTGCAACTAAGCTATCGCTCAACCTTGGCTTCTGCCCTTTGGTTTTTGCTTTGACGACTATTTTCTCATTTATTTTCACCTTTTTTCTGTTACCCACAAAAAAGTAAAAAAGAAAAACAGTTAGCAAGGAATTTTGGTCGATCAGAGAACTACAAACCATAAAAGTAAGGTTTCTGTAGAAGTTGTTTATCTACCTTGGAGAAAGAAAGAGAGAATACCACAAAACAATAATTCTTCAACAAAGCTGCCAAGGTATGCCTTCTTTCTTTTTTAGAAATAGTCTTTTTTGTTTTATAATAATAGTCTTAACAAATTATAATTAGATTTTTTAATTTGTTATGGTTTTAACAAGAAAGGAGGAGAAGGAGTTGATTCTTAATCTTTGCTTTTTTTTTTTTTTTTTTTTTTTTTGTGGTAGCAGCATACCTGCAGATTGTAGCAATTTATCTGAATTGTTGTTGAGAGACCATGAAGAATAATTGTGTTCAAACTGCCTTGGATGTTGTACAATCACTTAAATCCAAATTTTATGAGATAGATTTTGATCTTCTCAAACTGAAGGATAGGTTGGAATATCTGAGAACGTTTTACTATATACTGTGTGGAATTGGAAAAAGGAAGTGTAGAGCTCAGAGTGAGTATGCATTGCTTACCATTGAGGACTCTGTTCTCAAACATTCTCTTGAAGTCCAGTTTATGTGTCTCTGCGTCAATTTGAGAGATGATGATGATAATGGAGCGATAATATCTGATGAGATGACATGGGATCTTCTCAGCGATTGGGTTTCTGACTTCCTTACTTTCTTCGACCAAGAAGAAGAAGAAATGGAACAACTGTACCAGATTTTCACTGAGGACACACTATTGCAACGTAATTCTTCTTTTGATGAGGAGGAATTCGAACTACTCATCTGTGTCATTGACTCCCTTCTTCCCAATTTGCAATATCTTCTGCAACATCGTCATGAAGAGTTTGAGCAATTTGAAGCATACGTAAAATTCTTGAAGAGTTTGATTCTTTTTGCCAAGTTTAGCCGACTTGAGTATAGCCAGATGGAAGATTTGTTGATTAACATTGGAGACTTAGTTGTCCGGATTGCTCGCTTCACTTTCTTGTACAAGATTAGAAAAGAAGATGATGATCTTTTCTACGTATTACTCAAAATTTTCCCATTCGGATCCAAAGTTTGTGGGATTTATGTTGAAGTCTTGCAGAAATTATGTATGTTACAGTCATCATACCTCCATCCCTCCCCTGCTGGAAGGCAGTCAATTATTTTAGCCAACTTTATTAATAGTCTGCTCCAACTCCTTTTGAATCATTCTGATCAACTAAATGACCATGAAATGCAAAGCCTCCTTGGGGTACTGCTGTATTCCATAAGTATTCGGATGAATAAAACGCATGACCTTATTCAAGTTGTGATTTGTAAGGCAGCAATAATACTTTGCTATATTATTGGAGGAGAAGGTGAAGACTTGATTGGAAAGTTGAAGCTTCTATTTTTAGATATGGAGGAAAAGTTTAAGCTTATGAAGGCGGCCGCAGAAGAGGAGAAACTGAAGATTCCACTGTTCCCACCGTTTGCATATCCTCAAACCAACTTATTGGGATTTATTGATTTGGTTTTGGAAAAATTGAAGTCAGTCATTACAAATGAAGCTGATTCACTTGCTTTGTCAAATGACAAGTTTCAAACTGTCCATGATGATCTTCAGTTCTTAAGATCTTTTCTCGTTGATGTTGCTACGCAGCCCCACCATAATGGGGAGCTCCAAACTCTTTGGAATCTCATTAGTGCTGTGGCCTATGAGATGGAATTTGTCCTCGATTCTTTAGTGGTTGGAGATCATGATCCTCATGGTGCAATTGAGCTGCTTAACACAATCAAAGAAAGAATTAAGCTTATTATGGCTAAGGTCTCAAAAATTAAGGCTGAGCTCTCAGAAACTTTTCAGAGCAAAAGGCACATCACTGTAGTCCAAAACAATCTTACTACAACTTAGAGTAAGATGCCATGGACAGGTGAGATCCCAGCTTCGGATGAGCTCGTGGTGGGCATGACTGATGAGGCGGAACAGATAATTGATAGACTTAAACGAGGGACAAAGGAACTGGACATTGTTTCCATTGTTGGTATGCCCGGATTAGGCAAAACAACTATGGCAAAGAAAGTTTACAGTCAGGACTCAATCATCCATCACTTTCATGTTCGTTCGTGGTGTTGCGTTTCTCAAGAATACGACAAGAAAACGGTGTTACTTGCAATTTTGAAAGGTTTTGATAAAAAATTTGTTGACCAACTCTGGGAAAGGAGTGAAGACGATTTGGCAGAAAAACTCTATAAAGAATTGAAGGGAAAAAGGTATCTCATCATCTTGGATGATATTTGGGATGTTGCAGTGTGGAATAGCCTTAAAAGTTCATTCCCAAATGATGGCAAAGGAAGCAGAATTCTGTTGACAAGTCGTAATCGTGATGTAGCCTTACAAATCAAACCAAATAGTGAACCTCACAGTCTTGGTTCACTCACCGATGCTGAGAGTTGGGAACTGTTGAAGAAGAAGATGTGTCCAGGAAAAGGCTGTCCTCCAGAGCTACTTGCCCGCGGGGAGGCAATAGCAAAAGATTGCAAGGGATTGCCGCTGATGATTCTAATTGTTGGTGGGCTTCTTTCAAACATGGAGCCTGATACGTGGGAAGAAGTAGCGGAAAAACTAAGGAAAGGCACTTTATCTGTTCCAGAACAATATATGGAGACTCTAGAGTTGAGTTATCTTCATTTGCCAAATCACTTGAAGCCGTGCTTCCTTTACTTTGGAGCATTTCAAGAAGACCAAGAAATAAATGTTGGGGAATTGTCAAGGCTATGGATTGCTGAGGGATTGGTGGTGCAGGAGAAAACCCCTGAAGGAGATAATCACTTAGAGAATATTGCTAGGGGGTACATGATGGAGTTGATTCAAAGAAGTTTAGTGATGGTTGGTAAGAAAGGGTCCAGAGGAGGCAGGGTCAAAACTTGCGTCCTTCATGACTTGTTACTGGAGTTCTGCAAGGCAAAGTGCAAGGAAGAACACTTTATGCATTGCTTACATGAGGATGAGCTTGCCACTAGTCGTACTCCCATTAATGAGTGGAGAATGCTGTATCGATTGCGTGTTGTTGAGTGTGAAAATTTAAAGGATTTTGCAGAGTCAAGGCTGTTATTTATTCCCCAGGTACGCACTTTGTTCATTCCTTGTTATGAAAAAGGAGAATCTACACATGAATCACTACATTCATACGGTAGGTTGTATACAGTGATACAACGGTGCAAAGTTATAAGAGTTTTGGAGTTTAGGATACCTTTGTGGCAGAACTTGTTTCCTGGAGAAATTGGACAACTTGTTCACCTAAAATATTTGGCATTGACCTTTAGGGGAGATGAAGACGAGGTTATGATCATCCCATCATCAATGGGTAATCTTTCAAATTTGGAGACATTTATTGTTAATGGTGTAGAGACAGTTAGACTCCCAGATAGCTTGTGGTATATGAAAAAATTAAGGCATTTGCTAGGGAATCGTGATGTTTACCAGAAAGTTTACTGGGAATTGTCAAAGGTGGAGAAGGTTGTTGATGACCCCAATCTAGAGAATTTACAAACTCTATGCAATGTCAAGTTTGATTCTCTACAAAAAATGACAGTACTGAGAAAGTTTCCAAATATTCGCAAATTTGGTTGTGTGGTCCACCAAAAGGACTATTTTCAACAACCCAACAAGATGATTGTAGAACTAGATTTTATGGGTGAAGTTGAATCAGTCTACATGTGTTATTTTGGGTTGTATAACAATTTCTTGATGATTGAGTATTCACAGAATCTAAAGAAGTTGACTCTCAATGGATTGGGACTTGAATGGAGTAAAATTTCAGCAATTGCTGGATTACCAAATTTGGAAATTCTAAGGTTAGAACGCAATTCGTTTGCTGGGCGAAATTGGGAGGTGGAAGAAGGGGTGGGGAAATTTCCCAAACTCAGAGTTCTGGAACTTGACAATTTAGATTTAGTTAGATGGATAACCTCTCCGGAGTATGATGAAGATAGTTTTTTTCCATGTCTTGAAAAATTAGTATTGTGTGATTGTGATAAATTGGAATTAGTCCCAATATCATGTTTAGCCAATCATTCAAGTCTTCAAATGATTGAGGTGGATAATTGTTCCCGTCTGGAGAGTTCAATGAAGCGAATTGAGGAAGAAAGGACTAATAATGGAAATGAGGATGTGAAGATCATCATCCATAAGTATGATTAGTTGATGTAGAATGCTTTCGATCGCATGTGAGTGTTTGTGGTGCTACAATTAAACATATTATTAACATTCTATCAGTAATTACTTGTTAATTAATCTTCATTCTTTCTCAGATTCAATATATTTCCATTGTTGCTGTTGAATGTTGTTTTCATTAATTTTCATCATTCTCCAAGAATTGTTAAACTTGTTTTGGATTTAATTCGTAAATCTAGATTCATTTTCTTAATTGATGCTTAATTAATGAGTTAATTGGAAACTTCTAATTCAACATGATTTGTGGAAACAATTTAATTAGTTTGATTTTACTATACTCACATGAACGAGAATGGAGCAATCGACATTTGATTAATCAAACATTCATTAAAGTAATAAAACCACCTTTACCTAGAAATCGAGCAATCGACATTTGATTAATCAAACATTCATTAAAGTAATGAAATCGCCTTTGCCTTGTTTGGTAGATTAACAATAGTTTCATTAAAGTAATGTCATTGCCTTCGACTTGTTTGATGAATTGTAATTATCACTTTTTTCTCTAAATAGATAAGTATATTTGATATGAGATTATCTTAACAAATAATCACATTACCTAAGTGAAGGCCTATTTCGCGACCCATGTTTTGTTATTTCGCGCCCTTTTTATATTCAAATTATTCATAACAAATTAAGAAATACCAACCATAATATTTAAATATAATAATATATTAAATTACTTAACTACCCTTAATCAATTTAATAAAGATACCCATTAAAAAATTTATTTATAGTTTCGCTCATCTATGTTACTTTAATCATTATTTTTATAATTTTTTGCTAGATTAAAAATGGACTTTTAAAATTTTTAATAAATTAATTAAGGGCAGTTAAGTAATAATAGGAGAGGCGGAAGAGAAATATTAAAGGGAGCGAGAAATAAAAATTAAGGATGCGCTACTTAACAAAATGAAGGGTTTTTTTGAAAAAAGGAGGCGCGATATAATGTTACCATTACCTAATCGTTATCACATTTTCTTTGCAGTTACTTTACTAACAAAAAGATATAGTAATCAAAATTATTTATCGATTGTTTCAATTCCATTCTTACGTGTCAAATGCACTAAGAGGAGCAGTTAACGTTGAATATTTATCAGTTAGTATATAGTAAGACTAGGAGTAAACCATTTTTCCATACACCTAGCTGAAGAAAATTCAAAAATAAAGGGGAAAAACGGAGGTAAAAAATTGAAGAGGAGGAGGTGTTTACACGCGCCTATTATATATTCCTCACTAGCCCCTCTCTCCTCAAACCCTAATCCATTCACTCTCTCTCGTCTTCTCCTTCAACAGCCTATTTTCTCTCTTCTCTCGCACCGATTCTGGCCATTCGGTGAAGATTTTTGAAGATATCTCACAGCCAAAATACTCCCCACCTCTCAAGCTTCAAAACCCATACCATTTTCTACTATTTTGCCGTTTCTTGGGTTTGGGAGAACCCTAAATCAGCGACGAAAATGAAAGGAAAACTAAGGTTTTATATATCTGAGGTAGGGGATTCGTTTGGTTGTGTTTGCAGCCCACGAAGATGAAAGAAAAAACTAGGGTTTTGGCAAAAAGGTATTTTTTTTTTATGTAAAATCATACGTTTTTGCTGGTTTGTTGGTGTAAAATGGTGTTTATTGGTATAACTGTTGTTTATTAGTGTAAACTGATGATGTAAAATGCTCGGATGATTCAGCTCGTCAAGAGGTAGCTCCGGCCCTTCTTTGTAAACTGTTGGTGTAAACTATTGGCTTATGTAAACTACTGATTGTTTGGTAAAAATGCTATTTCTTGGTGTATAATAATGTTTTCTGGTTCAAAGTGGTCTTTGTTAGTGTAAAAACATCGTTTTGATTCGTTTGTGTAAAGTGCTGATTGCTTATGTAAAGCACTGTTTGCTTATGTAAACTACTGATTCTTTGGTCAAAATATTGTTTCTTGTTGTAAACTAATATTTTCTAGTTCAAAACATCGTTCTGATTCGTTTGTGTAAAGTGCTGCTTGTTTATGTAAAGTGCTGAGTGTTTATGTAAAGTTCTGTTGGCTTATGTAAACTACTGTTGGCTTGTATAAACTACTGTTGGCTAATTCTTTGGTCAAAATGCTGTTTCTTAGTGTAAAATACTCTTTTCTGGTTCAAATTGGTATTTGTTAGTGTAAAAATATCGTTCTGATTCGTTTGTGTAAAGTGCTGGTTGTTTATGTAAAGTGCTGAATGTTTATGTAAAGTACTGTTGGCTTATGTAAACTACTGATTCTTTGGTCAAAATGCTGTTTCTTTGTGTAAAATACTCTTTTCTGGTTCAAAATGGTCTTTGTTAGTGTGAAAACATCGTTCCGATTTGTTTTATGTAAAGTGCTGTTTGTTTGTGTAAAGTGCTGAATGTTTGTGTAAAGTACTGTTGACTTATGTAAAGTGTTGAATGTTTATGTAAACTACTGTTGGCATATGTAAACTACCGATTCTTTGATCAAAATGCTGTTTCTTGGTGTAAAATAATGTTTTCTAGTTCAAAGTGGTGTTTGTTAGTGTAAAAATATCGTTTTGATTCGTTTGTGTAAAGTGCTGCTTGTTTATGTAAAGTGCTGAATGTTTATGTAAAGTACTGTTGGCTTATGTAAAATTATTGATTCTTTGGTCAAAATGTTGTTTTTGGTGTAAAATACTCTTGTCTGCTTCAAAGTGATCTTTGTTAGTGTAAAAATATCATTCTGATTCGTTTGTATAAATGTTGGTTGTTTATGTAAAGTGCTGAATGTTTATGTAAAGTACTGTTGGTTTATGTAAACTACTGATGAGTCTACCACGTCTTCGCTGAGTCCACCACGTCTCAAACAACTAGCATCACGTCCAAAAATGTCTACATCCATGCGTTTACCACGTCTTTTTCCTTGCTGAGTCTACCACGTCTTCGCTGAGTCCACCACGTCTAAAACAACTAACACCACGTCCAAAAATGTCTACATTCATTCTTGTGAATTTAAACTGATTTTTCCACAAAGACAGTCCACCACGTCTCAGAACAGCTAGCACCACGTCAAAAACAACTCGCACCACGTCCAGAAACGTAGACATCCATGCGTGTGAATTTAAACTGATTTTTTTCACAAAAACGGTCCACCGCGTCTCAGAACAACTAGCACCATGTCCAGAAATGTCTACATCGATGCGTGTGAATTTAAGCTATTTTTTTCACAAAGACAACTAGCACCACGTCCAGAAACGTCTACATCCATTCGTGTGAATTTAAACTATTTTTTTTTCACAAAGACAACTAGCACCACGTCTCAAAACAACTAGATCCACGTCAAAAAACAACTAGCACCACGTCCAGAAACGTCTACATCCATTCATGTGAATTTAAACTGATTTTTTTCACAAAAACAGTCCACCACGTCTCATAACAACTAGCACCACGTCCAAAACCAACTAGCACCACGTCCAGAAACGTCTACATCCATGCATGTGAATTTAAACTGATTTTGTTTTCACAAAGACAGTCCACCACGTCTCAGAACAACTAGCACCATGTCCAGAAACGTCTACATCTATGTGTGTGAATTTAAACTGATTTTTTTCACAAAGACAGTCCACCACAACTCAGAACAACTAGTACCACGTCTAGAAACGTCTACATCCACGCGTGTGAATTTAAACTGATTTTTTCACAAAGACAGTCCACCACGTCTCAGTTTAACTAGCTCCACGTCAAAAACAACTAGCACCACGTCCAGAAACGTCTACATCCATGCATGTAAATTTAAACTGATTTTTTTCATGTGAGAATAAATTAATTGGAATATAACTACTACCACCACGTCCAAAAATAACTACCACACCACGTATACATCCAAACATGAGAATTTTAGCTGAATTTTTCACAGAACATAGTCTACCATGTATCTCTACGTCCAAAACAACTAGCACCATGTCCAGAAACGTCTACATCCATGCATGTGAAATTAAACTGATTTTTTTCATGTGAGAATAAATTAATTTGAATATAACTACTACCACCACGTCCAAAAATAACTACCACACCACGTATACATCCAAACATGTGAATTTTAGCTGAATTTTTTACAGAACATAGTCTACCACGTCTCGCTACTTCTAAAACAACTAGAACCACGTCCAGAAATGTCTACATCCATGCATGTGAATTTAAACTAATTTTTTTCACAAATACAGTCCATGCATGTGAATTTTAGCTGAATTTTTCATATAACATAGTCTATCACGTCTCGCTACGTCCAAAAAAACTAGCACCACGTCCATATACGTGCTGCTACGTCCCTTAACACCTTCTACCACGTCCAGCAGCGGGGAGGAATCAAAAGCAACCAATTTCACAGGAAAGTGACAATACCTTACGAAAAATATTTATATATCATATTTCAGAGTAATAGAACATCATTTGAATAAGAAAACACGAATATAACATTATTAATATATTACCCAAGATGAAATCATGAAAATAAGGTTTCGTAAATTCATCAAATGCAGTTCATACTTTATGATGAAGTGATTTTTTAAGAAGAATAAGTTATTTTTGAAGAAGAAGAGATTTTTGAAGAGGAAGAAGTGAACTGCCAGTTTACATAAAAGCAGTTTACATAAACTTTTATGTAAACTGCTAGTTTACATAAAAGTTTATGTAAAGTGGCGTGAAAATTCAAACAAATGAGGCGCGTGAGGAGTGAGAGGGAGAGAGAAGATGAGGAGGGAAGGGGACATATGTATTTAATACGCATTAAATGCGTCTGACCCACCTGTTTTGTGTATTTCTGAAAAAAAAACTCGATTTGTACCTGGTTTTTGTCCAATAAACTCAGTTTTTTATAAAAAACCGAGTGAGTGTATATCTGAGCCTTTACTCCTAGGGGTACGATATAATTTGTGAATATATATACATAGAGAGAGAGAGAGAGAGGATAAATTAATACCAAAACGTTATTTTTAACTAATTTGGCCAAAAATTCACACTTTAGGTCACAAGAACACTTCACCCGAAATTAGCCATTCATGCAATATTTCTTTTCTTTTTATAATGGGTTAAAAAGTGAAAATTTATTATTATTATTTTTTTTTTCTACATGTGAGGTTGGAATCCCGATCTCACGGTTTTAAGCCCCCACTCTTAAAAGTTGAAATTAGATAAGAAGAAAATAGGGATTTTAAAATATTTGTTAAAATTATCTGTGATTGAGATTTTATTAAAAAAAAAAGGTGAATTATATTTATTCCCTTGTGATTTGATTTTGTCAAAATACTGATATTTTTCTCAATTTATAAAAATTACGTATACCCTCTTGACTATTTAAATTCATAATAACTAGTCTCTGATCGACAGAAAAAATGAGCAAAAATACTGATATAGGCATTATTATTATGTTGAAAGACAAAATTAATATAATTTTATAACCTCATTTTAACATAAAATCGTCAGGTTTTTCATTTTTTATATTTTTCAATGTTTGACTTCGATAAGGAGGTAAATGTAATTGTCAGTAACTTCGAGGGATGATTAATAGTTTGACCAAAAATTTAAGAAAAATATATAGCGTTTCTTTTTGTATATTATATGGATGATCGGACTCGCAAAGAGGGTATTATAGCCAATAAATTTTAAAACAGAGTATTTAAAATTTTTCATCAACAGGGCATTCCTCCAATTTTTTATGAATCATTTTTAACTAATTTTTATTTTTTTGGGTTTATGTTGTAAAAATTACTACGAATAAAATATTTTAAATTTGTTCTGTTTTTTGAAGTATTTTAAATTCATACTTTTTTTTATTACTTTTAAATTTATTCTTAAAATGCTTTAAAAGCTAAAAAATGTGAACAATGAAAATACCAGGATGTGGGAGGGCACTTTTAAGAACGAAGCAAACATGAGGGGGGTTCATTGTAATTTTAAGGATTAGGGATTAAAATTGAAAATGTGACATCTCCATATTGACACCCC
This sequence comes from Knoxia roxburghii, assembly GCA_030378225.1. Taxonomy (NCBI): domain Eukaryota; kingdom Viridiplantae; phylum Streptophyta; class Magnoliopsida; order Gentianales; family Rubiaceae; genus Knoxia; species Knoxia roxburghii. Next base: position 31,063,513 of record CM059420.1, on the reverse strand, counting down.
AAAATTATAGCACACAATTTCTAATTTTATACATGTACTTAATAAATATAGTGAAACTAGTAGTCTTACTAGTAATTACTATTACATATAAAAATGCACACACACACACACACACACCTCACCTAACCAATTCTTGTATGGTAAGGAACATTTGTTGGGGGGGTGGGGGGGGGGGGGGGGGGAGAGACAAATTCAGGGATTAATACATTAAATGATTTATTTTTATTAGGCAAACACATTTAAAAGTATTACTCCTAGGTGTAAGATGTATTTTGCTAGAGAGCAATAAAAACTACTAGGTGCATAATGCTCTATTTCAGTAGGTGTACGGTATAATTTACCATAAATAAGTCCCAGAATTATTTTTATCCCAAAATTTTCAACTTGACATTTTTTAGGCTAGTTTGTTTACAATTTTTATTCAAAATTTTTTTGTTTTACAAAATATTACATATTCAATCACTAGAAAATTACGTCCATCTATTTTATTTCCCTTCTATTTTACATCATTTTAAAAAATTTCCTTTCTACTATAATTTTTCATTTCTTCTTTTAAAAATTTATATATACAATACAAAATATTGTTAAAAACCTGCAAACAAACATAGCCTTAGCCTTATGTGACCTCTGGAACAACTATAATGAATTCCCTTGCAACCAAACAACCCCTTGTTAACCATTTCCGGATACCGTCAGCTGCATTTTGTAACGACCTCGTCAAGTCGCGCCACCTTCGCATTGGGGCTACCGGAAAAGGTCGAATCATAGTAATGAGAGCGGTGGTTCAGCGCGTCACCTCGCCAGTGTTGAGGTTAGTAACGTGGTTTTTGCACTTAATCAACCCAAAATTTGAACATCTTTTAGAATTTGTTGGAAGTAAAGAGTGTGAATGAGAGAGTTTTGTGGGAAAATAATTAAGCTAAGGGATTTAATGAATCCCACATTGGAAAGGTGAGGAAAAGAGAAGCACTTTATAAGCATTGTCTTGTAAAGTGAGACTTGAATTCCTACACTACTTTATACATCGTAGCTCCCGCTCGCGTGCGCATGTGCAGGGGGGTGCGATCGAGGGACCGAATTAGCTTGGACTTGTGTGCGAGTGCATGCCCACACCTGCGGACACGAATGCCAGACGAATTGTAGACTTAAACGGCAGGCCTGATCAACCTCCGTTTTGCTACTAATCGATTTCAATTTTTCCCAGTTAATATGCAGATTAAATGAGAATTTAATCCGATTTAAATCTGCTGACTCTCTTAATAATGAATAGATTATTCTTCAAAATGAAACAGATGATTAATTGCTAATTAATCCAGTCGTTTCTACGATTGTTTGCAATACTGGTCAGTTTTGAGCAATAGATGCAGATGTTTCGGCATTGTTCTGGAAAACTGATGACCGTTTATGAGCAATAGGTGCAGAATCAAATAATTCTGCCACACTTATTGCTGGTTTGATTCTAAAACGGACAGAATTAATTTGAAGAATAATGACTGCCTATTAAACATGATTCAATTCTTGTTTAAATGAAAGGCTCCACCCTTCACTATAAATAGTGAGCACTCTAACCATTCTAAAAACACAAACAAAAACAGAATTCTTCTTGCTTCCTCAAGAAATTCTGCTCCTCTTTCTCTCTAGAAAACCTTTCTCTCCCTTCGAATTTTTCCTTAAGCCTTCCCAGAAATCTTCTTAAGTGTTCAACAACTGTTTTTAGTTCATTGGTAAGCCAGTTTTTGTGCTAAACTGAGTTTACGATTCTATTGTATCCTGGGAGGTAATTGCCCACGTAATCTCTAAGCACTAAATAGAGAGGGCAAATTTATCTTAAGGAAATTGTTCTTGCACAAGCCTTGGAATTTCCTACTAGCCATCCTCGTTTTTTGCCAACAATCTTAAGATAAATATTTTTTTTATTATCCATGGCTAGTTCAAGTGAAATTGCTGCCGAGGTGAACCCGCCTGTCACCTCAAGTAAGGGCTTTGTGCCTTCAATGCCTACTATTCCAGGGAGCCACCATGAGAAACCTGAGAAGTTTCAAGGGGTTGCCATGTAGTTCAAGAGATGGCAACAAAAGATGCTGTTCTACTTGACCATGTTGGGTCTTGGAAGGTTCGTGAAAGAAGACCGCCCCAAGGTCCTCGAAAGTGATAAGTCAATAGAAGACACCGTGGAGGCTTGGGAGTATTCGAACTTCCTTTGTCGCAATTACATCCTGAATGGATTGCATGATTCCCTATACACGATATATGGGATGTACAAAATGGCAAAGCAATTGTGGGAGGCTTTGGACCGTAAGTTCAAAATCGAGGATGCAGGCTCAAAAAAATTTGTGGTCGACCGCTTCCTCGATTACAAAATTGTTGACTCGAAATCTTTGATGAGTCAAGTGGATGAGTTACAGCTCATCTTGCACGAGATAAGTGCGGAAGGGATGGTTTGAGCGAGACGTTCCAAGTGGCGGCCATGATCGAGAAATTGCCACCAAGTTGGAAGGACTTCAAGAACTATCTCAAGCACAAACGCAAGAAGATAACGATGGAAGATGTCGTTGTCAGACTTCGGATTGAAGAAGACAACAAGAAAGCTGAGATCAAGTCGGTCAACCCTGCAGAAGCCAAGGTCAATGTGCTGGAACATGGCAAGGAAGGCTTCAAGAGTAAGGCAAAGTTCACCGATAAAGGCAAAGCCAAGCTTGGGACAACGGGAGGTGTCTCGAAGTATAAAACCAAGTTCAAAGGCAAGTGCTTCAACTGTAGAAAGCAGGGCCACAAGTCATCGGAGTGTCGTATTCCCAGGAAGAACTCCGAGGCAAACATGGTCCTGGAAAACCCGGAGGAGGATATCAGTTTGGTTGTTGTGATCTTCGAGGTGAATATGGTGGAGTCAAACCAGAAAGAATGGTGGTACGACTCGGGCTCAACCAAACATGTGTGTGTCAATAGAGGACACTTCTCAACTCTTGTCTCGACCCATGGCGAGAAGCTGTATATGGGGAACTCGGCTGTCACCAAAGTCGAGGGGAAAGGAGCGGTTTTGCTCAAGTTGACTTCGAGTAAAAAGTTAACTTTGAAGGACGTGCTTTATGCTCCAGAAGTCTGAAAAAATATTATTTCCGGGTTCATGCTGAATAAGCATGGATTCCGAGTTGTAATAGAATCGGATAAGATTATTCTTTCGAAGTTGGGATTGTACTTGGGGAAGGGGTATGCATCCGAGGGGATGTTTAAAATGAATGTAATGACTATTGTCAATGATAATGGAAATACCTCTTCTGCTTACTTGATTGAGTCTTCTAGCTTATGGCATGGTAGACTAGGTCATGTTAATTATAATTCGATACGTCGATTAATTAACTTGAACCATATCCCAAGTTTCCAAATTGACCTAAGTCATAAATGTGAAATATGCGTTGAGGCAAAATTGACTAGGTCATCGTTCCAAACGGTTGAAAGAAATAACGAACCCCTTGACTTAATACATGAGATGTATGTGATTTGAAATCGGTTCAAACACGAGGCGATAATAAATATTTTATTACCTTTATTGACGATAGCACAAAATATTGCTATGTTTATTTGCTTAAAAGCAAAGATGAGGCGTTAGAGAAATTTATTCTCTATAAAACTGAGGTTGAAAATCAACTTTGAAAACGAATCAAGAAATTGAGAAGTGATAGAGGTGGAGAGTACGAAGCACCTATCAGTGACTATTGTGTTAAAAATGGAATAATCCATGAAATAACTGCACTGTACTCACCTCAATCCAACGGGGTTGCTGAACGTAAAAATTGTACATTAAAAGAAATGATGAATGCGATGTTGTTAAGTTCAGACTTACCTTCTAATATGTGGGGGGGACGCTATTCTATCGAGTAATTACGTACTTAATAGAAATACCTCCAAAGAAAGAAGGGAAAACCCCATATGAATTATGGAAAGGAAAAACACCTTCCTACAAACACTTGCGAGTGTGGGGGTGCCTAGCGAAGGTAGCAGTACCGACACCAAAGAAAATAAAGATAGGTCCCAAAACGGTGGATTGTGTCTTTATTGGCTACGCTCATAATGGTACTGCATACCGATTTCTTGTGTATGATTCGAGAATACCAGGTATACACAAGAATACTACCATGGAATCAAGAAATGCATGTTTCTTTGAAAATGTATTCCCTTGGAAATCAGTTGAGGAAATTGACTCTAAAAGGCCTAGTGAAACCATCAATGAAGAACCACCGAGTCAAGAAGTGGTAGAGTTAAGACGTAGCAAAAGAGCAAGGATAGAGAAATCATTTGGGGATGATTTTGAAACCTTTCTCGTTGAGAAAAAACCATAGACTTATGCTGAAGCTGTGAATTCTTCGGAAGCTCCTTTATGGAAAGAAGTCATAAAGAGCGAGATTGATTCTATTTTACAGAATCATACTTGGGAGTTAGTGGATCTCCCTCCTGGCTGTAGTCCGTTAGAGTCAAAATGGATTTTCAAACGGAAAATGAAAGCGGATGGCTCTATCGACAAATACAAAGCTAGGTTTGTAATCAAAGGGTATAAGCAACGAGAAGGCTTAGACTACTTTAATATGTATTCTCCTGTAACGAGGATAAATTCCATAAGGATGATACTGGCTATCGCAGCCTTACGGAATTTGGAAATACATCAAATGGATGTAAAAACAGCTTTCTTAAATGGAGATTTAGATGAAGAAATCTACATGGAACAACCCAAAGGGTTTAAAGCTCCAAATTCCAATAAGAAAGTATGTAAACTGGTTAAGTCATTGTACGGTCTGAAACAAGCTCCTAAGAAATGGCATGAGAAGTTTGACCATGCAATGATAACCAGTGGATATAAAATTAATGAGTGTGACAAATGTGTCTATGTAAAAGAGACTGGAGATGATTATGTCATCTTATGTGTGTACATAGATGACATACTCATAGTTGGTAGTAGTGACAAACTGGTCAAATCTACCAAAGCCATGTTAAATTCAAAATTTGACATGAAAGATATGGGACTGACAGATGTGATTATTGGAATCCGAATCATCAGGTTCCCGGAAGGTCTAATTTTGAGTCAATCTCATTATGTAGACAAGATTCTAGGGAAATTCAATGACTCTGGAATTGCTAGAACGCCATTAGATAATAATCTCCATTTAGCTAAAAATCGTGGAGAGAGTATTTCTTAGGTTGAATACTCCAGGATAATTGGGAGTTTGATGTATCTAATGAGCTGTACTAGACTAGATATTGCTTACGTCGTAAGCAAATTGAGTTCATACACGAGTAATCCAGGAAAAGATCACTGGACGACAATAATCAGAGTACTAAGGTACCTAAGATATACTCGTGATTATGGATTACATTATACCAGGTATCCATCTGTGATAGAAGGCTATACAGATGCTAACTGGATATCTGATATAAATGATTCGACATGCACGAGTGGCTATGTGTTTACACTTGCAGGGGCTGCCGTGTCATGGAAATCCTATAAACAAACGGTGATAGCTAGATCCACAATAGAATCAGAGTTTACTGCTCTAGATAAATGTGGAGAGGAGGCTGAATGGCTACGCCACTTTCTAGAGGATGTCCCAAAATAGGAGAAACCTGTGCCACCAATTTGCATTCATTGTGATAGTCAATCTGCAATTGGCAGAGCACAGAGTACAATGTACAATGGTAAGTCGAGACATATTCGTCATAGACATAATACCATTAGACAACTACTCTCAACAGGAGTTATCTCTATTGACTTTGTAAGGTCAAAATATAACATCGCGGATCCGCTAACCAAAGGGTTAAATAGAGAGACAGTTGAAAGATTGACGAAAGGAATGGGGATAAAAGCCTGTGAAAGATAAAAGGTTTTTTGAAGGAAAACCCAACCTAGTTGACTGGAGATCCCAAGATCTAGGTTCAAAGGGACAACCTAATCATAAGACATGATACAGTCACTGTGGGGGCAACCTCAACTTATTCCTGTCAAGAAACAGTGACATATGGATAAGGCTAGCGAGATGTCGCTTTAATGACTCTTAAGAAAGTAACTGTGGTTACGTTTCAAATTTAAGAAGTCACCTATGTGAGAGAGAAGTGGGGCCGCTTCAAAGGAGAATTGAACAGGCTTAATTCTTTAGAAACTCTTACAGAACCAGGACGTGTTTCATGGCCATAATGAACAAAACCATGAGAAATGAACAGTTGAGATTGGTTCCTGTGTAAAGTACGTGGACCTTTACACTAAAAAGCAGGACAGTTCAAGGACATCACGTCTAAAGAAAGCGTGGTCTACAAAGGGGAAGTTCAAAGGTTAAAACCTACTTTCTCTTTTCAGGGACTGGTCATTGAACACTGACAAACCGAGATATATCTCATTCATGTGGGGGATTGTTGGAAGTAAAGAGTGTGAATGAGAGAGTTTTGTGGGAAAATAATCAAGCTAAGGGATTTAATGAATCCCACATTGGAAAGGCGAGGAAAAGAGAAGCACTTTATAAGCATTGTCCTGTAAAGTGAGCTTTGAATTCCTACACTACTTTATACATCGTAGCTCCCGCTCGCGTGCGCACGCGCAGGGGGGTGCGATCGAGGGACCGAATTAGTTTGGACTTGTGTGCGAGTGCATGCCCGCACCTGCGGACACGAATGTCGGACGAGTTGTAGACTTAAATGGCAGGCCTGATCAACCTCCGTTTTGCTACTAATCGGTTTCAATTTTTCCCAGTTAATATGCAGATTAAATGAGAATTTAATCCGATTTAAATCTGCTGACTCTCTTAATGATGAATGGATTATTCTTCAAAATGAAACAGATGATTAATTGCTAATTAATCCAGATGTTTCTACATTTATTTGCAATACTGGTCAGTTTTGAGCAATAGATGCAGACGTTTCGGCATTCTTCTGGAAAATTGATGACCGTTTGTGAGCAATAGGTGCAGAATCAAATAGTTCTGCCACACTAATTACTGGTTTGATTCTAAAACGGACAGAATTAATTTGAAGAATAATGAATGCCTATTAAACATGATTCAGTTCTTGTTTAAATGAAAGGCTCCACCCTTCACTATAAATAGTGAGCACTCTAACCATTCCTAAAACACAAACAAAAATAGAATTCTTCTTGCTTTCTCAAGAAATTCTGCTCCTCCTTCTCTCTATAAAACCTTTCTCTCCCTATGAATTTTTCCTTAAGCCTTCCCAGAAATCTTCTTAAGTTTTCAACAACTGTTTTTAGTTCGTTGGTAAGCCAGTTTTTGTGCTAAACTGAGTTTTCAGTTCCATTGTATCCTGGGAGGTAATTACCCACGTAATCTCTAAGCACTAAATAAAGAGGGCAAATTTATCTTACGGATATTGTGCTTGCACAAGCCTTTGAATTTCCTACTAGCCATCCTCGTTTTTTGCCAACAGAATTTTCCCTCAAATTCACTCTATCGTACACCTGAATATGATATGGATTCCTCGCAGGTGGATGGGTGCATTGTATCTGCAATCGGCCCAGGCCTGCTGGTGCTGCTTGGAGTTCATGCCTCCGACGTGGACTCTGATGATGATTTCATGTATGTACTTTGCGTTTTACTGTAGTTGTGTTAGGAATTTAGTAAATATATGTTGAAGTTGTGATTTTGTTCGTAAATTTTTGGTGGCGCAGATGTCGAAAAGTGTTAAATATGAGATTATTCCCAAATGAGAAAATTGGGAAAGCATGAACCTAAGTGTAAAAGTCTTTGTTTAGCAATTTCCCTCAATGATATTGAGTTTTCGTAATCTTGTTTGGGAATTTTAATTTGCAGGTCATGCAGAAAAACTATGAAGTTCTATTAGGTAGTTGAACTTTCACTAACATTATGCTAGGGATTAGAAGAAAACATTGTCGTTTTAGTCTTTTTATTAATTCAACATATATAGCAACTTTAGTTAAGTTTTGGAGGGAAGTTTCTTTTTTTTTTTTTTTCACATTTTTGTTGCTTAGTAGCCATACACACACGGTGGAGGTGCGATAAGGATTTAAAGGGAATTGGTTGTAATTGGTGAGTATTCTGTGATTTTGAATGTTAATTTTTCTCTCCAAACCTCTGCTAATCTGAAATTCTCCCCTATTCTATCTTCTTCTTCTTCCTAATTCTCAATTCCTTTGCTGTTTCTTTACTGATTCTGCAGAAGCTTGCTCTGAAATCTCTCAGGGTATAGCAATTGGTATCAAAGCTGGTCATCCTTGGTGTGATTCTGACTCCAGAACGATGACGGAGACTCGATCAAAATCTCAGGATGATTACTTGAAGCGGATGGAGAATAACCTGAGAGAAATGATGAAAGCTCAAAGTGATGATTAGACTGAAAACAATCAGAAACAGAAACTAGAGTGGGAAGATCAAATAAAATCCCAAATGGAGGCGATTGTAGCTGCACAACTGGAAAATCTGGGCGCGATGATTGAACAGAAGATAGAACAGAGTTTGACTCGGTTATTACAAAAGGAGAAACAGGTAGATCGCACTCCCTTGTTACCTACTCCTAGTAATCCTAGAAATATTGCTGATGATGCTATAAATAATTACTGGAAAGAGAGATCTATGAAAGGATTTAATCAGAGTTGTCCAAAAATTGAATTGACTGTTTTTAAAGGAGAGAATCCCAGAGAATGGTTGAGAAAATGTGATAAGTACTTTTTACTGTATAATATTGGTGATAAATGGAAAGTTGATGCGATTGAATTATACTTAAAAGATAGGGCTGATGTATGGTTCCAAGGGTTTAGAAATGGAAGGGGACAGATTTCCTGGAGTGAATTTTGTGATGCCTTAGTGGTTAGATTTGGAGATAAGGGAGGTAAAGACGACTTTGAAGAATATCACAAGTTGCAACAGGTGTCTACTGTAGCTGATTACCAGGAAAAATTTGAGTTGATGAAATCCAGGGTCTTATGTTTGGATCCAAGGTTGAGTGAGCAGTATTTTGTATCAGGCTTTATTAGCGGGTTAAAAGAGAAACTTAAACCTGGGGTGAGAATGCTGAAACCGTCTAAATTAGCTCAGGCTATGGAACTAGCTTCTTTGCAGGAACAAACTTTAGAACAGTAAGTAAAGAAGGTGAAGGCGAGTCCATCTCAATTCAATAAACCAGCAGGGAATGTTGCTAAGAATTTCAAGGTGATGTCTAAGGAGGAAGAGAGAAAATCATGGCAAGAGAAATTCAAGCATATCTCTCCACAAGAGCTGTAGTTTAGGAAGAATAACCACTTATGTTATAAGTGTGGTGAAAAGGTCATGGCTGGCCATCAATGTAAATTGAAAGATTTTGCATTCATATTAACTGACAAGGAAGATTGTGAGGAAGTGTTACCACCCTTAGTTGAATTATTGGATACAAGTGCAGAGATGACTACTGTTCAGAATATGACATTGCATGCAGTGATGGATAACAAATCACTTAAGACTATAGCAGTGCAAGGAAAACTCTATGGTAGATATGTCAAGATATTGATTGATACCGGTTCTACACACAGTTATGTGTCCCCTAGAATGGAGGATGAAGGTGTTTTGAGGGTGCAAGGAGGTAATCCTTTTTCAGTAACTATAGCAAATGGTACCAAGGTTTCAGGAACTTGTCTTTGCCCCAGAGTTACTTGGGTTATGCAGAAGAAAGTATTCAATCACGATTTCAGGATAATGGAATTAGGATTGTGGGATTTGCTTTTAGGAGTTGACTAGATGCACAACTTCAGTCCCATCATGTTTGATTTCAGTCACAGATGTATAAGTCTATGTTTGGGGGGAAGTTGGTTCACTATTGAGGGATTGCCACACCCCTCAGAATCTCTGAATTTGAATGAAGAAAATGGAGAAAAGAAAAGCTGTAGGGTGAGTGTAAAACAGGAGCTGAGTAGAAACAATGAACAACCTGAGACTATTAATAATCTTCCTATGCAGAAACTACTTCAAGAGTTTAAGGAAGTTTTTGAGGTTCCCAGTTTATTGCCACCAGAAAGGGATGTGGTACATAGCATAAACCTGAAACAAGATGCACAACCTTTTAAACTCAAGCCTTATAGGCATCCTCATGCCCACAAGGCTGAAATTGAAAAACAGGTTGAGGAAATGCTGAGAGTTGGAACTATAAGGATGAGTCAAAGTCTTTTTGCTTCTCCTGTGTTGTTGGTAGCTAAGAAGGACCACACTTGGAGGTTATGTGTAGACTATAGGAAGCTGAATTTGTTGACTGTGAAGGACAAATTTCCCATACCGATTTTTGATGAACTGTTGGATGAATTGAAAGGATCCAGGTATTTCTCCAAGATAGATCTGAGGGCTGGATATCACCAAATCAGAGTTAATCTGGAGGATGTTCACAAGACAGCTTTTCAGACTCACCATGAACATTTTGAGTTCATGGTGATGCCATTTGGTTTGACTAACACACCAGCAACCTTTCAAGCACTAATGAGCTTTATCTTCCTACCATTCTTGAGGAAATTTGTACTGGTATTTTTTTGATGATATCCTGGTATACAGTCCTAGTTTAGAATCACATGTGACTCATCTTGGTTGTGTACTGAAAATATTGAAGGATCAGAAGCTTTATGCTAAGTTATCCAAGTGTGTGTTTGCTAAGGACAAAGGGGATACTTGGGGCATACTATTACCACTAAGGGAGTGGAAATGGATCAGGAGAAAGTAGACTGCATTAAGAGGTGGAATATTCCAGTTAATATCAAGGAACTGAGGGGATTTTTAGGCTTGACTGGATACTATCGAAGATTTATTAAGGATTATGCCATCAAGGCAAGGCCTTTGACTAATTTGTTGAAGAAATAGGCTTTTAAATGGTCACCAGAAGCTACAGTTGCCTTTCAAGAACTGAAAGAAGCTGTGATAACTGCTCCAGTGTTGAGATTACCTGATTTTAGTCAACCCTTTGTGTTGGAAACTGATGCAAGCAGTGGAGGCATGGGAGCTGTTTTAATGCAAGGTGGACAACCAATAGCTTTTATAAGTAGAGCCTTTGCTCCAAGGAATTTAAGGTTGTCTGTTTATGAAAAATAACTTATGGCAGTGGTGTTGGCTGTACAGAAATGGAGACATTATTTGGTTGGCCATTCTTTCATAATCAAGACTGATCATCAGTCTCTTAAATACCTACTGGAATAGAAGTTGAGCAATCCTTTACAGCATAAGTGGTTAACTAAGCTGATGGGATTAGATTACACAATTCAGTTTAAGAAGGGAAGTCATAATCAAGCTGCTGATGCATTATCTAGAATCAATGTATTTGCAGAAACTAAACTGGTAGGTTCTGAATGTTTGGCAATATCTGCAGTAGTTCCTGAGTGGATGGACCAAGTTCAAAGTAGTTATGAAGATGATGAGATAGTTCAGGAGTTAGTAGCTGCAGTATTACTTCCTTCTGACAAACACACAGACTGGAGCTATGAAAAGGGAATTCTTAGGAAGGGACATAAGATGTATGTGGGAAAATCTAAGGGCATCAGAGAATTGATAATGGAAAATGTACATTCTACTCCATTGGGAGGTCACTCAGGACAGAAGGCAACATGGCAGAGGTTGAAAACACTTTTTTACTGGCCACAAATGAAGGAGGAAATAGAAAAGTTTATCAGAGAATGTGAGATATGTCAAAAGAATAAAAGCTAGCATGTAGCTTATCCTGGTTTAATCAATCCTATACCAGTTCCTCAGCAAGCCTGGAAGCACCTCACTATGGATTTCATTGAGAGGTTGCCTGATTCAAATGGATTAACTGTGATATTGGTGATAGTAGATCGTTTGACAAAATTCAGCCATTTTTCCCTCTTTCACACCCTTATGGTGCAACTGATATTGCTGAACTATTTTTCAGAGAAATCTATAAGTTGCATGGGATTCTAGAGACAATCATTTCAGATAGAGACAAGGTTTTTACTAGCCACTTTGGGCAAGCTCTTTTCAGTCTACTTGGGGTTAAACTGCATATGTCCACTGCTTATCATCCACAGAAAGATGGACAAACAGAAAAGGTGAATCAGTGTTTGGAAAGTTACTTAAGGTGTTTCACAGGAGATCATCCTTCTACTTGGAGTATTTGGATACTATTAGCTGAAAGATGATATAATACCTCTTATCATGTCAGTATTAAGATGTCACCTTATGAGGCTCTTTTTGGAACTAAATCAGTAGATTTTCCTTTGGGACCTTATGAAGGAGTTTTGGTCCCAGCTGCTAAGGACATGATGGAGCAAAGATCAAGAATCATGAGGGATATTCAGGCTAATCTGAAACAAGCTCAGTCTAGGATGAAGTATTTTGAAGACCAACATAGAACTGAGAGGGTTCTGAATGTTGGAGATTGGGTATACCTTAAGCTACATCCTTACAGACAATCAACCGTGGCTTTTCGATCTCATTTGAAGTTATCTGCTAAGTTCTTTGGTCCATTTAAAGTGCTAGAAAAAATTGGATCAGTAGCATATAAGCTACAGCTACCTCCTGAGTCCAAAATTCACCCTGTTTTCCATGTCTCTCTTTTAAAGAAACATTGTGGTGCAGCTCCTGTGAGTTCCTCACCTATTCCAGAGCTTAAAGATGATGATGTACCGGAGCTATTACCAGAGAAGATATTGCAGAGAAGGTTCATAGTTCGGGTGGGAAAAAAGATGGTATAGTGGCTGATCAAATGGCACAAATTTCCAATTGAGGATACTTCATGGGAGGATCAACAATTCATAAGTAAGCAGTTTCCTCACTTCAAGTCTTGAGGACAAAACTATTCTTTATGGGAAGGGAATTGCTAGGGATTAGAAGAAAACGTTGTCGTTTTAGTCTTTTTATTAATTCAACACATATAGTAACTTTAGTTAAGTTTTAGAGGGAAGTTTCTTTTTTTTCACATTTTTGTTGCTCAGTAGCCATACACACACAGTGGAGGTGCGATAAGGATTTAAAGGGAATTTGTTGTAATTGGTGAGTATTCTGTGATTTTGAATGTTAATTTCTCTCTCCAAACCTCTGCTAATATGAAATTCTCCCCTATTCTATCTTCTTCTTCTTCTTCTTCCTAATTCTCAATTCTTTTGTTGTTTCTTTACTGATTCTGCAGAAGCTTGCTTTGAAATCTCTCAGGGCATAGCACATTACTACGGTCCTAGTTGGTTTGTGATTTGAAACATGTTTTCAGCATTTGGCCCAATTTTTTTAATACATATTTTTGTATTTTCCATGCACATTTTTTATTTTTAAAATAGAGTGAATTATAAATTTGGTCATCATACTTTGGTAAAATTCAAGTTTTGGTCCTTAACTTTTAAAAATTCAAAAAACATCACTAACTTTGTCATCTTAATTTAACTTTTGGTCATTCTGTCAAAATAAACCGTTAAATGCATTAATGGTGTTAACTTTTAAGGGTAAATTTGTCCAAACATCAATAATTATAGAGTGAATTACAAATTTGGTCATCATACTTTGGTGAAATTCATGTTTTGGTCACTAACTTTTAGGAAAGTAAATAAGTCACTAAATTTTTCATTTTTTGTTCTATTTTTTGTCAGTCTGTCAAATTACACTGTTAATACACTAATAGACAAATGTGTATGAGGCTATTTTTATTATTTTTTTTTGTAACTCTCTCGTGCTTATCCAGCAATTTTTCTAACTCTTTGTCCTTTTTTTTTTTTTCCTTTTTCCACTACACCACCTCAACCTCTTTTTCCTTTTTTTTTTCATTTCTTTACAATGCAAAATTTAGATAAAACGTAATTTAGTTTGCTGCCTCCACCGTCTCCTCCATCTCCGTCTCCTTTTATGTTTTTATCTATATTTGTGTAGTGGGAAGGGAAAAAAAAGGGGGGAGGGAATGGAGGTTGAAGTGTTGCAGTTTTATGTTTTATCTAAATTTTGCAATGGAAAGAAAAAAAAAAAAAGGAAAAAGGAGGTTGAAGTGCTGAAGTGGAAAGGAAAAAAAAATTGAGGAAAGAGAAAATGAGGTTGAAGAGCTGCAGTGGAAAGAAAAAAGGTGATTGAAAATTTGTTAGATAAACAGGAAAGAGTTAAAAGAAAAGGATAAAAATGGTCTCATACAAATTTTTTCGTTAGTGTATTAAAAATGCAATTTGATGGAGTGACCAAAAATGACAAAGTTAGTAATTTTTTTGCTTTCTTAAAAGTTAGTGACCAAAACCTGAATTTTACCAAAGTATGATAACCAAAATTGTAATTCAATCTTTAATTATGGATGATTGGACAAATTTACCCTTAAAAGTTAACACCGTTAATGCACTTAACGGTTCATTTTGATGGAATGATCAAAAGTGAAATTAAAATGAGAAAATTAGATATATTTTTTGAGTTTTTAAAAGTTAGTGACCAAAACCTCAATTTCATCAAAGTATGATGACCAAATTTATAATTCATTCTTTAAAATATCAAAACATAAACCATACATAAATGAAGATTATCTGAAAACAGAGGCTAGTTGTATCTGTAACCGAAATGTTCATCTTTGGCTAATAGATTAGTTATTTGAATTGGACCATTTGCTGCTTGAAATTATATATTAATTTTTCAACGGCTTTAATTTAAGCTACAGACCACTCCGGAAATGGTCAGCATTAGGCTACTTTAGCATTGTAAAGATCCACAGATATGAAAATGTACCAAATGATGATGTTTATTACATTAGTAGGAATATAGGCTGCAAGATCTGCCTATGGGTTTCAAACAATTTTTGAGTTGTGCAGCTGCCGCTGATTATCATGGAAAATTGTGGCTACCTTTGTCTTGAGAAATATGACCCATCTAGATATCTTCCTTGCCCACCGAAATGTATTTCTTGCTCTAGTGCCTTGCACATATTATAGTTGTAATTTAAATTTCTCGGCCAAAATTGCTATTGTATAGTTTATGAAGATTTGGATTTTGTCTTGCAGTTAGCCAATTTACTTTGTATGGTATTTTGAAGGGGAATAAACCTGATTTCCATGTGGCGATGCCTCCTGAGAAGGCAAAACTATTCTATGAAAGTGTGGTTGAAAAGTTTTGCAAAGCCTACAAAATTGATTCAGTACAAGGTATACCAATTTCTGAATGTATTCTTCCCTGCCAAGTTACTTTCCAAGAGAGGGGGGAATGAAGGGGTTAGGTTGTTTAGTAAGGGGGAATGCACTGTAGCTGAGAGGTACCCGGTTTGAAACCTTCCAATTACCTAAAAGTATCCACAATAGTTTGCTATCAAAATAGGTTAATAAATAGGCCCAACAGTGCCACATTAGATTTTCATTAACCTCTCATTTTATTAATATTTTCTCTCTAATGATTTTACACTACAATAGGTTAATGGACTCACTATAATATTATATTTATTTCACTTATAATATAAATATTTATATTCAATAGTTATATTTATTTTACTAAATACATATGAAAAATAATATAACATAAAAAATATATAAATAATTATTTCATAAAATATTAATTAAAAACAAAAAAAACCAAACCTGCATAAAAATATTATAAAAATACATAAATTGTAATTACTAGAACTTGAATATTAAACATATTACATTAATTTTCACCGTTGTTACCTCCAAACTGTTCTCAAATGTGTTGAACTAAATCCGATTGAAGTTGTTGATGCATCGCACTATCTCGTAGTTCTGTCAACCGTTGAACATAACGATGAAACTCTTGGGGGCACCTTGTATTGCCTCGTTCGTAGGATTTGCATCGTTCTCATCATTCTAATTTGCTGCTGCATCCCCCTCATATTCTATAATCATATTATGCAATATGATACATGCATACATTATATCCTTTAATTTTGATCTGCTCCACGAGCGAGCTGGACCACATATAATACCCCACCGAGATTGGAGTAGTCCAAATGCTCGTTCGACATCTTTTCGTGCTGCTTCTTGCATTTGTTTAAACTTGGATCTAGCGAACACGAGAAACTCTTCACAAAAGTTATCCACTCGGGATATATGCCATCGGCTAAGAAATAACATTTGTTGTACATCGTGCCATTCACTGTAAATTGTACGGGGGGAGCGTACTCATGCAAAATGTCATTAAATACCAGAGATTGGTTGAGCACGTTGACGTTGTTGTTAGACCCTGCAACGCCAAAGTAAGCATGCCATATTCAGAGGTTAGCTGATGCGACTGCTTCTAGTATGATTGTAGAACAACCTTTATTGTCGCGTGTAAATCGACCTTTCTATGCAACTGGGCAATTTTTCCACTGCCAATGCATGTAATCAATGCTCCCAAGCATGCCAGGAAAGCTATGATGCTCTATGTGTAGATGTAACAAACGTTCGACATCCTTAGAATTTGGCATTCTCAAGTATCGCTCTCCATAAAGTTCATGAATGCATCGACAAAAGTTTGATAAATACTCTAAAGCAGTAGTTTCACCAAGCTTTATGTATTCGTCGCATAAATCGACAGTCGATCCATAGGCTAACAGTCTAATAACGGCTGTTATTTTCTGAATAGAAGAAAGTCCCTTTTTTTTTTTTTTTTTTGTGCTGCATCAACCCTCCATTGAAAATATTCGGAATAATTTTCAAGGTCATGGACAATTCTCATGAATAGCTCCCTTCTCATCCAAAATCTTCGACGAAAAATATTTGCAGGATATAGTGGATCGTTGGAGAAGTAATCATTTAAAAGTCGAGCATGTCCTTCGTAGCGATCTCTTTTGTAATGCTTTCGAGTATGAGATCTAGAACTCCCGGCTTCATTTAGACTTTTTTGAATCAACCACAATAGAATTTGGTCTTCACTGTCGTCGTTGAGCTCCTCTTCGATCAATTCGTCCAATTCATTGCTAATATCACTATCATTGGAAGATTGAGACATTTTGACGTGAGTATGGTGTTGTTTGCAGAAAAAGGAGTGCAAGGAAGACTATTTTATAGATGGAAGATTATAAGAAATGGATAATGTATGATGAATGAGGTGATGATATATTTATAGAAGGAAAAAAGCAAAATAATTTTGTTTTAAATAAAAGGTGGCTCATTCATTTATTATTATAATTTTATTTATTATTTTTTTAAAGGAAGGAGCCGTTAAACGGCTCTTTTTTATATATAAAAATAATTATTTTTAAAAGGAAGGAGCCTTTTTAAATAAACGGCTCCTTCCTTTTTTTATAAAAATAATTTTGTTTTAAATAAAAGGAAGGAGCCATTGCTCCTTCATTTTATTTATAAAATTTTATTATTTTTTTTAAAAGAAGGAGACGCTAAACGGCTCCTTTTTTTTATAAAATAATTTTTTTTAAAGGACGCCTCCTTCTTTTTTAATAAAATATTATTATTATTTTTAAATTAAACGGCTCCTTCTTTTTTTTATAAAAATAATTTTTTTAAAGGAAGGAGCCGTTGTTTATATATATATAATTTTGTTTTATATAAAAGGAATCCTTCATTTATTATTAAATTTTATTTTTTTAAAGGGAAGGAGCCTCCAAAGTGTTAATTTAGTGTATGTGTTTATTTTTAATTAAATCATTTGTAACCCCTATTTTAAAGTGTAAAATATAATATATAATACATGACCCAAATGAAAATTAATTTATAACATAAAAGTTTTAAATAAAGAGTACATCAAATAAATAGTACATAAAAGTTTTAAATAAAGAGTACCTAAAATTTCAAATTAAACCATTAAATTACATGCAACTAGATAAAATTGCATATAGTCATATTTTTTTTATCTTCATAATGTCTCTTATAAAGTTGCAAGTCATCTCGTGATCGGCTAGTGTAGCTTCATCCATCCCACTTTTATCTTTCATCAATATTTCGTACATTTTTGGCACACTTTTGCCGATGTTAGCTTGTGACACATTTGTGGCTCTAGTTTGTTTTGCTTCCAAGAATACTTGCACTTCGGGGGGAATTGCATTTGAAGAACTTTCACCTTTCTTTTCTTTTTTTTTTTTTTTTGCCGCTTTTTGCCTCATTGGACGAATTTCTGGTTCACTATCGTTGAGATCGATAATGTAATCCCTTATGCCTTGAAGACACAAATCCTCCACTTTCGCTCGTCCTTGACTTCTTTGAATGGTGATGGGCGGTATAAACCCTTTTCCACTTCGGATCATCTTGCACCACCTTCCAAACAAGCTCAAATTGAAATTGGTGGTTATTTTGATCATGATAAAGTTTTCGAGCAGCTTGTCTCAAATTTTCTTCATTCCACCGCTGCGATTTTCTGTACAAAACCTATTATAATGACCGTTAAATTCATTTACCTTTTTTGGACCCAAAACCAATGTGATTTGCATTGCGCGTCCCCTTTTTGTGCTACGAGTTCGATTTCATTGTAGTAGTCGGTGACTCTCTTCTAGAAGGCCTTCGATTGTTGGGAGTTGCCCACAATGCTATCATTTGATATTTTAAAAAAAACTTTTGCAAGCACCTTATCTTCTTCATGGCTCAACCTTGACCTTTTTTCATCATTATCATCTTCACTATCACCGAAGTCAATACCTTCACTTTCGGGCTGCGTTGAAAATGTCAAAATTTGAGGGGATGAAATGGATGTCCCCAGAGTAGGAGTTGTTGGATTGGAGCCGACATTCATGTTTTTGGGGATATAGGGAGAACCACGGGTTGGAGTAAAATAATTTTGAGTTGGAAATGATGGAACTTGAAATGGAAAATTTAGTGGTACATTTTGAAAAAATGGACCTGAATTTTGCAAATTTGGTGGTACATTTGAGAAAGGGTTGAAGAAATTGGGAGGATATGAATAATTTTGCATATTTGAAAAAAAATCGTATGGATTATTGGTTGGTTGTGGTGTGGATGAAGAATTTCCTAAATTTGAAGAATTAGTTGAATTTCTCTAATTATTATTTTCATCCATAATAGAGAGTTTGGAGATTGAGATGATAGAATTGTAGGAGAGAAATATAAGATGATGAGAAAATATAAGATGGAAAGTGTGAGATAAATTTTAGAATTGATAGGTCTTTATAAAACAAAATAAATAAAGAAAATAAAAGTCAAGCAACGGCTATAAAATTTAAAAGACAAAAAAAATTAATTAAGCCAGCAACAGCTATTTTGGCTTGAGCAAATTTAAAAAAAATAAAAAAGATTAATAAGCTGACATGGTGGGCATGTGGAGCCCACCATGTCAGATTTTACACGGTTGTCCCCAGGGCAACCGTGTAAAAAGTTTGTCCTCCCTCCAGTGATTATAAACGGTTAGTGGGTGGGGTCCTTTAACCCACTAACCCCAAAATTTTACCAATATTGTTGCTCTAACAAAAGAAGAATGATTTAAGGTAATTGTGGAGGGAGTATTTTAGTGGGTAAAATTTGAAAACTTACCCAATAGGAATCCAATATTGCTTTTAAAGCTGCTCTTAACATTTCCTCTTTGTTGTTGTAGGCCTGACAAAAATACCCGTCAACCCATTACCCGCCCTAACATAATCCTTTATTACCCTAATTTAGCCCGCCCTATATGTTATTGGGTTAGGACATGGTTTTACCTTACAAAATAGTGGGCGGGTTTTAGGGTACTCTCAACCCAACTATAGAATATCCTAACGGGTTTTCTCAACCGCACCCATAAAATACCCTAAACTACCCTATTCATTCTAAACTAAAAATACCCTAAATTACCCTCTTCATTGGGTTGACTCGTTTTGAGCTGGGTCGACATGTTTTGTAAATTTTGAATTTTCATAATTTCAATAAAAAATTACCTTTTACATGCATTTTTATAATCACGAAAACTTATTTCAACCTTGGTCAACCTGTTTTGAGCTGGGTCGACCCGTCGACCCATTTCGTAAATTTTGAATTTTCATCATTTCAATATAAAATTATTTTTACATACGTTTTTATAATCACGGAAACCTATTTCAACCCGGGTTGACCCGTTTTGTAAGACCCCATATCTTGACAGATATGAATATATTGTAATGTGAAAATGTAACGTGCTTTGAGGTTTATGGCTGAAGTTCTAGAGCCGTAATTGAGAAAAAGTGAAGTTAGAATCATTGAAATCAAAAGACTGAAAGGCAAAAAATTAATAAATCATAAGAATAAAGGCCTAAAGGGCAGTTAGTAAGGAATGAAAGTAAATAAGGGAAAATTAATGGGAAAGAACAAAAATAACAAAAGAAGAAAAATGAGGAAAGGACATGTGGCACACTTATTCATCTCTATCTCCTCCGCGTCTACACCTTCATTCCTCTCATTTCTTCATCATCCCCATCGCTCAACTTTTGTCCCATGTGATCTCACACCCTTCCATCATCTTCTCCAACTATCTTCCCTTCAATTTGAGGTTTTAGAACCCAACTGGACAAGAAGAATTGTTAATCAACAAATCATCAAGAACTACTTATCTGCTGTTTTCATCTTCATGGTAGAAACCTCAATCTAAGACCCAACCTCATGTTTTTCTCAATCCAATTCAACCTGATTTCTAAACCTTACTAGAGATTGTAGAAAACCTAACTAGAAACCAGTTGAAGTGGAATCGATAATTATGGATTTGGGTCACCAAGGAACCGATCAAGGAAGGGGCTGCTCAAACTTCTTAGAATAAACAATAGCCTGAATGGATACATAATCGTCAATCAATACCTAGCTATCCAGTTGAGGTAATAATTCTCTTGTTTTGATTTTGGCATCTAAAATTATTGGATAGAAATGTTGTTGATAGTTGTTTGGTACTTCTTAAAGGTTGTGTTGAACTATGCTATGAAACTGGGTCTTGGGTTTGAGTGTGCAATGAGGTGGATGTTTCGTCTTTACCGTTTGTGTGTGTTGGTGTTTGACTTGGATTGGTTAACCAATAGAGACTGAATTGGGTTATCTATTTAAGATGTGTTGATGGTTAGGAACTGAGAATATACACTACCAATTGTATGAAGTCTGTGTTGAAGATTACACAACATAAGTGTAAGCAAATGTTTCTAAAAATGGCAGCAAGCATGCATTTCCTTAAAATTCCATAAGATCCTGTTTTGAGCATGGAACTTTGGAACCTTGTATCTCTCTCATCATATATCTGACTTCTACAAACTTTATCTTGTTTTAAACCTGGTACTACAAGGTTTAACTAGTATCTTTGGTTTTGTAATTTGGGCTTTTATATCTTCTGAAAAATGTCCTTCAACCAAGACCGCTGCAGCTGATATTTTCATAATTTTCAGTACCGCTAGGCTGATTTCAAAACGTCATATCTCTTTCAATACATGTCCGTTCCCAGTGAAACTCATCTTTCTTTAAACCTCATATACCAAGGATTACTAATAAACTTTTAGATAATAATTTTGACCTATAAACTGCTCAAAAAACTTATTTAAAGTCAGATTGCCATTGCTGTTCCCTGCAGAAATTCTGCAGTCGTTGTTAACTTTGAAAAATCATATCTTCTTCTTTCCTTATCCGATTCGGCCAAACTCTACCTTATTTTGATCCTATCAAATCAAGTTTTATTCAGAAACTTGTATCTTGTAAAATAGTTTTACAAACCTTCCAGAATATTGTTTTAAACAGGGCACATGGCTGCTGAAATTCTTATCAAAATCAGATTTGAATCCTTCTCCTTAGCTGTTCCTCTATTTTATCCTTTGACCTCTTTTAGGATTTATTCATGAGGACTTCAATTAAATCTAGCCCTAGTTTCCTAATGCAATAATGATGCTTTTGGAATTACAAAATAGACTTGGAAGCTACTTTTGAATGCATCTTTGTGCTATAAACTATATATATTTATACTATGTATACAGCTGTACTTGTGTATGTATAAACAGAGATACATTCCTATTGAGCAGTATTTCCATGATTTACTATCTTAAGATTGTGCCTAAGTGAGTTATGACTTATAGTTTGGATGTTGGTGGACGTTGTTAGACGTTGCTGGACGTTGTTAGACGTTGCTGATGTCTGCAGAAATTCAGTAGTTATCATCCAACTTTGAAATTCCATATCTCCCTCGTTTCTCGACCGTTTTGACCAAACTTTGGCTTGTTTCGAACCTCTTCCTACTAGAATTATTCAGAATTTTTAAAATCCTCAATTGGACTTGTAAATCATCCAAAAAGTATTCTTGAAGTAGGACTGCTATGACAGATTTATCTGAAATTGCTGATTGGAGTATCCAACTTCAAAACTGTGTAACTCCCTCATTTTGTATCCGATTTGAATGAACCATATCTTGTTTTACACCTGTACTTACAGGGGTTACAAGGAATTTTATGGCTTTCCATTTGAATTTGTAAATATGCCATAAATCAGCTCTGAATAAATGCTGAACATGCTATTGTTCCCGCAGAAAATCTGAAGTAATAGTTGTACTTCAGAAATTCATATCTTCTTCGTTCTTTGTCCGATTTAAGTAAACTATAACTCGATTTAAACCTCTTTGCATAAAGTTTACTCAGAAATTTATAGAAGCAACTTTTTCTTTATAGGTTTTCCAAAAAAACAACAAAGAACAGAGCTGCATTCTGCAGCAGTTTTCTGAAAATTGAAGCCACATTGAAATCTTGGAAGTTCCTTTCGTACTCTTCTATGTTTAAGTTCTATTGAGTTTCTTTTGTCGAAAAGTCTGGTTTTTGAACCTTCTCGTGTTGGAAAATGTCATAGTGCTTTTGAGAAGTTTCTCACTTCCTTCTGTTTACCTCTTGACTTGTTTTTCCTTTAAATTCCTTAACTAAGAATGTTATTTTGCAAGAGACATAACTGGAAACCTGCACCCTACTTTAGACTAGAAGAAGTAAATTGTCTAGGCTAGTTGAATGGACATGTAATAAGGAAGAGAACCTAAGTCTTAAAGTTGGTAACCATGACTTTTCCTTGTTGTAGGAACTCAACGGGACAAAGGTGACCATCGAAAACCTTGAAGATTGGTGAGTGTTCTCGCTATTTTCTTGTGGTGTAAATGAGCTGCTATCACCTATATGTGTTTTGCATATATATATAATATATATAGTTATATCCGTGTTTATCCATTTATCCCATGCCTTTACATGAATGATTTATACATGTTACTGATTGGATTGAACGGCTATAGCTTGACACTACTGTTACGGTAGTGTAAATGGTTACCCGGGTATACCTTGATTGGTATTGCAATTGTTGGCCGTTATGGGGATCCCCAACCCTCTACGATTGAGCTGAACTCTCCAGGCCAGCTACGAGCTCGGCTGGTCGAGTAAGGCCGTCAGAAGGTACTGTTTTAGCTAGCTACACTGACTGTTAAGGGCGAAGGTTAACGATAGTGTAGGACGCCGCACAAACTGGTACAATATGTGGTTAGTTCACTTCTCTGGGTCCAAGGTAGCCCAGGGTGAATGCTAGCCATGCTAAATGAACATTGATTTATTGATTGGAAGCTCCATTGTTGAGCTCAATGTGTTTTGAATGAAATGATTGTTTCCTTGTTATATGTTTATTGAATGTGAAACTGATTTTGGCGTGAGATAACTTTGTAAACTATTGTTTTAAGAATAAAAGAGAACCTCACTGGGCGTTAGCTCACCGTTATTTTCAAACCTATTATTCCTTTAGGTTGGAAGGCAGAGGTGCATGTGCTAGATCAGAGTGGCGCAGTGACTAAACTAATGGTTAGAGTTATGAGGATTTTAACCCAATCGTTGCATTAGTAAACATGTTGTATCTTGCCATTGTATGTATAAAAGCATTAAATAGGATCATAGGTTCTAAATTTGTAATTTCATTAATTAAGATTGTACTTTTCAAATGAGACCTGACGCGAGTCAGGCAGACGTGTGATTAGACTTCCATATTAGATAGGGGGTCTGGTTGGGGCGTTACACGTTTTGAGCTGGGTAGAGTCGTTTCGTAAATTTTAAATTTTCATCATTTCAATTCAAATTATTTTTTACATATATTTTTATAATTACGGAAACCTATTTCAACCTTGGTTGACCCTGTTTCGATCCGAGTCAGCCCGTTTTTAGCCGAGTAGGCCTGTTTCGTAAATTTTAAATTTTCATCATTTCAGTTCAAAATTATTTTTTACTTACGTTTTTATATTCACAGAAATCTATTTAAATCCAGGTCAACCCTTTTGAGCTGGGTCGACCCAACTCAAAACGGGTCAACCCAGATCGAAACGAACCAGCAAAGTTTGAAACGGGTCAACCCTATTTCACGCAAACCATAACAGTTTTTCTAGATATATAGCAGCAGAATGTTTAGGAGTTGTTTGTAGTTGTATACTTAAAACACAGCTTAAGTATTAGTGGGAGATTGTTGGAGTTGAATACATAAGCTATGCTTGTATTGTACTTTTTCCCAGTAATATATCGATTTATGTTTTGGTTATATCTTGTTGTGCATGATATGTCCATTTGTATTATGTAAGTAGATGATGAGGTGTCTTGTGTGACACAGTAGATCTCATCATTGGTTGAAAGACATAATATATAAATGAGGTTCGTAACCGAGATAGCTTTGGACAAACTGTCGGTTTAGGTTATTATGTGATTCGGATAATTGGTTTGTCTAAACTAATTGAATCATATAGATATGCCCGGGGCGTATTGAACTTGACCATTAAGAATGATTTGTCTTGTACTGATTTAATAGACAAATCGTTCTTGGTATTCTATCTCTTAATCCCCAAACTCGAGCGGGCATGAGGATTAGACATAGTGTACCTTGATCTGCCAAAGGGTAAGGTCAATTGTGGCCAATAGTCTCGGTAGGTTGGGTGCGCGTGTTTAGTTACTTGGTGTGCTGCTGCTTGTCGAAAGGAAACCATGTACCGGCACGTCCGGGGTGATGGTGCTCCCGAGATGAGCTCGTAAAGTTTATTATACTAAACCTGGCCGGTGGACTTATGTTCGATATAGTAAAAAGGTCGAGTGGTACTAGTCTCGGAATTAAAGAGGTTAATTAATTAATTTATCAGTAAGTTAATATATTAACGAGCACTATATCTTTGATGTGGGGAGATTATGAATATAATTTAATTAAGTTGTTTCGGAAGCAATTCTGGTGTAGGTTGGTTGTGCCATAATTAATCTGTTAGTGGTACGATTAATTATGTATTGGATTGTTGACAAAGGTATATTTAATTAATTAAGTAATTAATTAACCCTTGTGTCAGTTGGTTGTGAATCATACCAAGAACTAGTTTGGGATAAGTGAATCCCTGTATCAGTTGGTTGTGAATCGTCCCAGGAACTGGATTGGGATAAGTGAATCCCTGTGACAGTTGGATGTGTATCAGTCCAGGAACAGGATTGAAGGAAAACAGAAACTCAGTAGGAAGACCAATCCTAAACCAAGTTGGCGTCTCTCTTGTAACTCTATATATAGACAAGGGATTAGCTATTCAAGACACACAATTCCATAGATTCATAATTCAAGAATCTTGAGAGAGAAAATTTTCTCTCTCCAAGTCAGATTTTTGGGCATTATTTGCGACTGGTTTTCTTCTTCCCTTGGCCGAATTTTTTGTCTGTTTTATACTAGCTGCGCGCAGCTTTCTCTCTCTCCGGGCAGTGCATTTACAGTACGTGCCAGGTGCAGCGGTGCTAGAAATTTCTAGCAGTTGGATTGTGGTGATTAGCTGATCAATTGATTTCTAGTTCGTTGCCCACACAACGTGACGTCAAAGACTTGAGGCATATAAGAGAATAACCTAAGTGCACGCTTCAAAGGTACTTTTCTAAGATTCCGCTTTTAATGAAAAATTTTTTGTTGCGTGGTAAATCGAATAAGTGCGAACCCAGATCCTGTGACAATCTTTCGCCGGGCATATATATATGATTCAATTAGTTTAGACAAACCGATTTTTGAATCACATAATAACCTAAACTGACAGTGTGTCCAAAACTGTCTCGGTTATGAACCTTATTTATATATTATCTCTGTTAACCAATGATGAGATCTACTCTGTCACACCAGACACATCATCATCTAAATACATAATATAAATGGATGACATAAGTAAAACATACAAACAATTTAACTAAAATATTTAATCGATATATAAACTGGGAAATAGTTTAATACAAGTAAAGCTTTAGTATTCAAATCCAAAAATCTCGCACTGATACTTAAGTTGTGCTTTAAGTATAAAACTACATTAATCCTACAACTACAATAATATATAGAAAAACAATCATGACTCTACTAAGTATCTAATCTTCATGCCCTCCACGTGAGCCTCAAAGACTTTTGCAGTCAATGTCTTCGTGAATGGATCTGCAAGGTTATCTTCCGATGCTATCCTCGTCACGACCACATCTTTTCTCTTGACGATATCTTGTATTAGGTGGTACTTGTGCTGTATATGCTTACTCGCTTTGTGGGCTCATGGTTCCTTCGAGTTTGCTACTGCACCGTTGTTATCATAGTATATTGTGATCGACTTTTGCAAACCAGGAATCACTTCTATGTCCACTAGGAAGTTCTTGAGCCATATTGCTTCTTTCGCTGCCTCTGATGCTGCAACATATTCAGTCCCCATGGTAGAGTCTGCCACGCATTTCTGCTTCACCACCCAAAGTAAACACATACCCTGTGGTAGACTTGCTCTTGTCCCTGTCGTCTTGGAAATCTGAATCTATGTAACCTCGGGGTACCAGCTCAGGCGCTTGATAGACCAAGATTTAGTCTCTCGTTCTGCGTAAATACTTAAGAATGCATTTTACTGCCTCTCAATAAGCTTTCCCGGGGTTACTCTTGTTATGATCGATTAGGCCTATTTTTAAAAAATGCAGCGGAAAAAAGCCTAATTGATTAGTTTTAGTGTTAATTAAATCCTAGATTGACATTGAATGCTCACCCTCGTAGCATAATCAGTTGCAGCGTCTGGATCCTTGGTTGATGTTAGTCCAAACCTTATGCTCCGATTACGTTGATCACAACCACGTGTTCTTATATTGAAGAACACTCTACTCTCAGGCATCAGGGTTCTCACAAAATAGGTGCTATCCTGTCTGCCGAAACAGAAAAATTTTGAATTTTCTTTTAAGTTTTGGTAAACTATTTTCTCAAAGAAAAACTGATATGAGTATCTGACTCAATATCCCCGGGATATATAAGAGTCAGATACTCATTCAGTTAAAATATTATTAATATTAAAATTAATTTAATTAATATTAATATTATTTTTACTGAAATGGGTTTTTACCAAAACCATGGATCAACACATTGACCCATGGATCAGACTGATGGGTCAAGAACCTCAATTGCAATTAGGTCACTTGATTTATCAGCCTATACCAATTGTTCCTGAGTACTTAATTAACTCTTAATTAATACCAAAAAACTTCTCAATAATATCTAATTAAATTATTTAATTAAACACTATTTGTCTAAGTATAACAATTATACTTAGTGCAGGCAATTCTGTATCATCGAACCCTCTTATGTGCAATCCTGTAGGCCCATCCAAATTGGCAATGAATAATTAAATCTAATTAATTAATCTATAAGTCATTAATGGTCTCTAGCAAGATATAATGACTACCCAATTCAAAACGGAGGGTCGAATGGTAATTCAACACAACCTTCTGAGCATACTACGTACGGTCCTCTACATTGATATCCCGTTTAGCATAAGGCAGGGAACCATCAGCCTTATTTAGCTGAACGTTTACTTGATTTCTTAGCGACACTGATTCTATTTGAGAAAATAATAACACTTATCATTTATCGGGCATGATCATGCACTTCTCAGTTCACTATCAAGTGGCCAAGATATCATCTCTAACTTAAGAGAGACTTGTAGTCCCATCACTTCACCTACATATCTTAGCATGACTCATAGTGTATCCAATCATACCCGTACTTGGAAACCTGTTATGGTCCCATTAGGCGTATGTCAAAGCACACTACAAGTCACCTAAGACCATGCAGTGATTTCTGGTCTAATGATCATCGTACAAGTACTACTCAAAAGAATCACTCCTGATCTAATCAATCTATGGTGTGTTTCTTTTGGCGGATCGATTTCATGAATTCAAATATGCACAAGAATATTATATTCAAGAAATTAACTCATCTGATAAATTATCAGTCAAACAACAAATGTCTATTTAGCCCTTAAAAAGGCACATACACCAACAACTCTGATATCTGCTTACAATGCCAACAACATAGAAAATATTAGGCCTCGTACACAACATTGCATACATGAGACTTCCTACTGTTGAGGCATAAGGAACTGTCTTCATGGCTTCTATCTCCTCAAGACTACTCTTTAGATAGATGCACTCTGTGTCTAAAAGGCAGAAAACCTTTATTGGAGTTCTGCATGTTAAAAAAAGCCAGAATTGTATCTATGTATGAAGCTTGGGATAACGTTAGCAAACGTTTCTTACGATCTTGAATTATCTTAATCCCAAGAATATGTCCCGCCTATCCTAAGTCTTTCATATCAAATTGTTTAGACAGCCATGGCTTTACTTCTGATAACACTTTCTTATTGTTGCCAATCAGTAAAATGTCATCTACGTAAAGCACAAGAAACACCACCGCGTTTTCATGACATCTGCGGTACACACATTGTTCATTTAGGCACTGAGTAAATCCGTAAGATTGGATCACCTCATCGATTTAGATGTTCCAAGATCTGGATGCCTGCTTAAGTCCGTAAATGGACCTTTTAAGCCTGCAAACCTTATGCTCTTGGCCTTTTTCAACGAATCCATCTGGTTACTGCATGAAGATGTTTTCCTCAAGACTTCCGTTGAGGAAAGCTGTCTTGACATCCATCTGCCATATCTCATAATCAAAATGAGCAGCTATGGCCAAGAGAATCCGGATTGACTTAAGCATAGCTACCGGGGAGAAAGTTTCCTCATAATCGATTCCCTTTTTCTGAGTATACCCCTTCGCCATAAGCCTAGCTTTAAAGGTTTCAACCTTTTCGTCAGGTCCTCTCTTGCGTTTGTAGACCCACTTGTTAGAGTTGAATACATAAGCTATGCTTGTATTATACATTTTCCTAGTTAATATATCAATTTAATGTTTTGGTTAAATTAGTTGTGCATATATTTGTCCATTTATATTATAGAGTTAGATGATGAGGTGTCTTATGTGACATAGTAGATCTCATCATTGGTTAAAATACATAATATATAAATGAGGTTCGTAACCGAGACAGTTTTGGACAAACTGTGGATTTAGGTTATTATATGATTCGGATAATTGGTTTTTCTAAACTAATTGAATCATATAGATATGCCCGGGGGCGTATTGAACTTGAACATTTAGAATAATTTGTCTTGTACTGATTTAATAGACAAATCATTCTTAGTATTCTATCTCTTAATCCCTAGACTTGAGCGGGCATGAGGATTAGACATAGTGTACTTTGATCTTCCAAAGGGTGAGGTCAATTATGGCCAATAGTCTCAGTGGTTTAGGTGCGCGTGTTTAGTTACTTGGTGTGCTGCTGCTTGTTGAAAGGAAACCATGTACCGGTGCGTATTGGGTGATAGTACTTCCGAGATGAGCTCGTTATGTTTATTATACTAAACCCGGCCAGTGAACTTATGTCCGGTATAGTAAAAAGATCGAGTGGTACTAGTCTCGGAATTAAAGAAGTAAATTAATTAATCTATCAGTAAATTAATAAATTAATGAGCACTATATCTTTGATGTGGGAAGATTAGGAATAAATTAATTTAGTTGTTCCGGAAGAAATTCTGGTGTAGGATGATAGTGCCAAAATTAATCCGTTAGTGGTACGATTAATTTTGTAGTGGGTTAATTGAATAAGTAGAATTAATTATTTAATTAATTATTCATAAGGGTTAATTAAGTAATTAACAAAGTGGAATTAATTAATTAATTAAGTCTTAAGTTTCAATTAGAATTAGGAAATCCTAAAGATTAGAAAATCTAATTGGATTTGGTTTATCCCATTAGATTAGTTACCTAATTGGATTTGGAAACTAATTAATTACCTAAACCCATTAGGAAGACCAATCCTAAACCAACTTGGGGTCTCTCTTGTAACTCTATATATAGACAAGGGATTAGCAATTACATAACACACAACTCATAAGTTTTCAACACAAGAAAACTAGAGAGATAAAGTTGAGAGAAAGAAAATAATTTTCTCCCTCTAAGAAAGCTTTGGTGGCCAAAATTCTTGGTGAAGGCGGCGGGGCGGCGGTTCGTTTTCTGAAAAGTATCCCGGCACAGTTTTTGTGTTAATTGATGCTTAATTGGTTGCTAGATGGTTGCCCACACAACGTGCAATCAAAGTCTTGAGTCATACAAGTGATCACCTGAGTTCACGCTTCAAGAGGTATTTTTCTATGATTCCTCTTTTAATTAGAAAATTATTGTTGCGTGATAAATCGAATGAGTACAAACCAAGATCCTGCGTAATATTATTTCAAGCAAGGATTAGAATAGTGATTGCGCTAGAGTCTAGGCATGTCAAAGTTTTCGATTCTGGAATGCGTAGCACGAAAGTGAGTTTGACCGGGCCTGGGCATATAATCTTTCACCACTTACATCCAATGGGTTTGAAACCATCAGGTAGGTCCACAAGCTCCCAGACTTGATTGTGGTCCATCGACCCCATATCGGATATCATCGCCTTTCGCCAAGATTCTACATCTTTATCTCAGAGATCCTCATTATAATTCAATGGATTCGGCTCAGGCACGCCTAGGATGAAGTCAAAGACTTTTCCCACGCCAGTGAATCTGTCGGGTTGTCTCATAACCCTCCCACTACGACGAGGCACCACCTGTGTAGGGGCATCATCTGTGATATCTTGTGCAGTGTGTGGTGTATCTACTTATGATGATGCATTAGGATTATCATATTGCTTTCTGAGTTCTTCTAGTACTATCTTACTCTTGGGCTTGTGATCTAGAATATAGTTTTCCTCTAAAAATCTGGCGTTAGTACTAACTATCACCTTCTGATCTTTAGGACTATAGAACAGACCACCTTTCATTCCTCTAGCATATCCTACAAACAACATTACTTCTGTTCTTGCATCTAATTTAGCCACATATGTCTTAAGCACATGTGCTGGACAACCCCAAATTCTGAGATGTCTTAGACTGAGCTTGCTCTCGTTTCACAACTCTATATGGGTTGAGAGCACGGTTTTAAATGGTACAAGATTTAGAATGTACAGTGCAGTTTCTAAGGCACATCCCAGAATGAACTAGGCAAATAACTATAGCTCATCATTGACCTAACAATTTCCATGAGAGTTCTGTTTCTTCTTTGCGCTACACCATTCTACTGTGGTGTGCCAGGTACAGACAACTGAGACTGAATTTCGACCTCACTGAGGTATTCTCGAAATTCATAGGATAGGTACTCATCACCACGATCTGATTGCAGTGTCTTGATACTCTTACCGTGATGTTTCTCCACATCTGCTTGATACTATTTGAATTTACTAAAGCATTCAGACTTGTGGCACATTAGGTAAATGTATCCGTACATTGAGTAATCATCTGTGAAGGTCACAAAATACTCAAATCCACCTCGTGCCTGGACCGAATTTGGTCCACACATGTTAGAATGAATCAACTCTAATACTTCTTTGGCTCTATAACCTTTTGCTTTAAAAGGTCTCTTGGTCATCTTACCTTCCAAGCAGGATTCACATGTTAAATAGCTATCAATTTCTAATGAACTTAAAGGTCCATCAGTGACTAACCTCTGAATCCTACTAAGGTTTATATGACCTAGTTTGAGATGCCAAATATAGGTTTGATTCGTTTTAGAAGGTTATTTTCTCTTGTTCAGGTTAGAAAATGTGCCATTTACTTCTGTATTTTGCATAACAAGGGAGTTTGATTTAACCAAAAACAAATTGTCTACTAATAAACGAGAACAAACAAGTTTGTCATCCTTTCTAACAACATCAAATTTATCAGAAAAATAAACTTGTAACCATTCATTAATAGTTTAGAAATCGAAATAAGGTTCTTTCTAAAACTCGGTACATAAAGACAATTAGATAAATCTAGTCTAGAATTTTCAAAAATTAAAGTGACTACTCTCACTGCTTTCACTGACACTCTTGTAGTGTTGCCCAAGTAGACTTCTAGCTCACCTTCTCTAAGCTTCCTGGTTACTTGGAACCCCTGCAAAGAATTACAAACGTGGTCAGTGGTGCCTGAATCCACACACCAAGTATCTGTAGGAATCACAGCTAAACACCTCTCAGTAATTAAGGCAGAAACTTGAAAGATTATTTGCCCGGGCCTAACCAGAAACTCACTTTCGTGCTATGCATTCTAGAATTGGAATCTCTGGCCAGGCCTAGACGCTAGCACAATGCTATTCCAACCATTTTGAAATAACATTGCACAGGATCTGAGTTCGCACTTATTCAATTTGCCACGCAACAAAAATTTCTAATAAAAAGCAAAACTTTAGAAAAATACCTTTGAAGCGTGCACTTAGGTGATTCTCTTGTATGCCTTAAGACTTTGATTCCACGTTGTGTGGGCAACAATCTAGAAACCAATTGATAAGCTAATCATCACAATCTACTTGCCAGAAAATTCTAGCACCGCTGGACCTGGCACGTACCGTAAACACACGGCCCGGAGAGAGAGAAAGCCACACGCAGGCCGCCAAAAATTAGGAGAAATCGACAGTCTTAAGGCTTGGAGAAATCCGAATTTAGAGAGAGAGAATTTTTCTCTCTCTAGGATTTTCTCTCCCTAGGATTTTCTCTCTCTAGATTCTTGAATTATGAATCTATTGAATTGTGTGTCTTGAATAGCTAATCCCTTGTCTATATATAGAGTTACAAGAGAGACCCCAAGTTGGTTTAGGATTGGCCTTCCTACTGGGATTCTGTTTTCCTTCAATCCTGTTCCTGGACTGAAACACATCCAACTGATACAGGGATTCACTTATCCCAAACCAGTTCATGGTATGATTCACAACCAACTGACACAATGATTAATTAATTACTTAATTAATTAAATCTACCTTTGTCAATAACCCAATACATAATTAATCGTACCACTAACAGATTAATTATGGCACTATCATCCCACACCAGAATTGCTTTCGGAATAACTTAATTAAATTATATATTCATAATCTCCCCACATCAAAGATATAGTGCTCGTTAATATATTAATTTACTGATAAATTAATTAATTAACCTCTTTAATTTCGAGACTAGTACCACTGGACATTTTTACTGTACCGGACATAAGTCCACCAGTTGGGTTTAGTATAATAAACATAACGAGCTCATCTCAGGAGAACCATCATCCCGGACGCACCGGTACATGGTTTCCTTTCGACAAGCAGCAACACACCAAGTAACTAAACACGCACACCGAACCTACCGAGATTACTGGCCACAATTGACCTCACCCTTTGGCAGATCAAAGTACGCTATGTCTAATCCTCATGCCCGCTTGAGTCTAAGGATTAAGAGATCTATTAAATCAGTACAAGACAAATCATTCTTAATGGTCAAGTTCAATCCGCCCCGGGTATATCTATATGATTCAATTAGTTTAGACAAACCAATTATCCGAATCACATAATAACCTAAACCGATAGTTTGTCCAAAGCTGTCTCTGTTACGAACCTCATTTATATATTATGTCTTTCAACCAATGATGAGATCTACTGTATTACACAAGACACCTCATCATCTACTTACATAATACAAATGGACATATCATGCACAACAAGTTATAACCAAAACATAAATCGATATATTACTGGGAAAAAGTACAATACAAGCATAGCTTATGTATTCAACTCTAACAATCTCCAACTAACACTTAAGCTATGCTTTAAGTATACATCTACATACAACTCCTATACACTCTGCTGCTATATATCTAGAAAAACTGTCATGGCTCTCCTAAGTATCTAATTCCCATGCCCTTCACGTGAGCCTTAAAGACTTTCGAAGTCAATGTCTTCGTGAACGGATCTGCAAGGTTATCCTCTGATACTATCTTAGCCACGACCACGTCTTCCCTCTTTACGATGTCTAGAATCAGGTGGTACTTGCGTTGTATATGTTTACTCGCCTTGTGGGCTCGTGGTTCCTTTGAGTTTGCTACTGCACTGTTGTTATCACAATAAACCGTGATAGACTTCTGCAAACCAGGAATCACATCTAAGTCCACTAGGAAGTTCTTGAGCCATACTGCTTCTTTCGCTGCCTCTGATGCGGCAACGTACTCAGTCTCTATGGTGGAGTCTGCCACGCATTTCTGCTTGACACTTCTCCAAACGGCATAACAAATATCAGGCCTTGTACACAACATGGCATACATGAACTTCCTACTACCGAATCATAAGGAACTGTCTTCATGGCCTCTATCTCCTCAACAGTTTTAGGGGACTGTTCCTTAGATGGATACACTCCATGTCGGAAATGTAGAAAACCTTTCTTGGAGTTCTGTATGTTAAAATGGGCCAGAATCATATCTATGTATGAAGCTTAGCAGAGTGCTAATGAATGTTTCCTACGATCTCGAATTATCTTGATCCCAAGGATATGTCCCGCTTCCCCTAAATCCTTCATATCAAACTTCTTGGATAGCCACGCCTTTACGTCTGATAACACTTTCTTGTTATTGACAATCAATAGAATGTCATCTACGTAAAGCACAAGAAATACCACTGAGTTTCCATCACGTCTGCGGTACACACATTGCTCATTCGGACACTGAGTAAATCCGAAGGACTGGATTACCTCATCAAACTGGATGTTCCAAGATCTGGATGCCTGCTTAAGTCCGTAAATAGACCTTTTAAGCCTGCAAACCTTATGCTCTTGGCCTTTTTCAATGAATTCCTCTGGTTGCTGCATAAAGATGGTTTTCTCAAGACTTCCATTTAGGAAAGCTGTCTTGACATCCATCTGCCAAATCTCATAATCTAAATGAGCAGCTATGGCCAAGAGAATCCGGATCGACTTAAGCATGGCAACTGGGGAGAAGGTTTCCTCATAATCAATTCCCTCTTTCTGAGTATACCCCTTCGCCACCAGCCTAGCTTTAAAGGTTTCCACTTTCCCGGCATGTCCTCTCTTACGTTTGTAGACCCATCAGGCAGGTCCACCAACTCCCAGACTTGATTGTGGTCCATTGACCCCATATTGGATATCATTGCCTTACGCCAAGACTCTGTATCTTTATCTCGAAGAGCCTTATTGTAGTTAACCGGCAGGTTCAGGCGCGCCTGGGACTAAGTCTGAGGTCTCTCCCACGCTAATGAACCTATCGGGCTGTCTCACAACCCTCCCACTATGACGAGACACCTCCTATGTAGGCGCATCATCTGTGATCTCATGTGCAGTGTGTGGTGTATCTACTTGTGTAGGTGTATCAGGATTAGTAGTTTGTCGTCTAAGCTCTTCTAGTACTATCTTATTCTTGGGCTTGTGGTCTAAGACATAGTCATCTTCCAAAAATCTAGCATTGGTACTAACCACCACCTTCTGATCTTTAGGACTATAAAACAGACCACCTTTCGTTCCCCTAGGATATCCCACAAACAGCATTAATTCAATTCTCGCATCTAACTTAGTTGTATCTGCCTTAAGCACATGTGCTGGGCAACCCCAAATTCTGAGATGTCTTAGACTGGGCTTGCGTCCATTCCACAACTCTAATGGGGTTGAAGGCATAGTTTTAGATTGTACAAGATTAAGAATATACATCGCCGTTTCTAAGGCATATTTCCATAACGAACTTGGCAAATCACTATAGCTTATCATCGACCTAACCATTTCCATGAGAGTCCGATTCCTCATTTCTGCTACACCGTTCTGCTGTGGTGTACCAGGTGCAGACAACTGAGACTAAATTCTGACCTCACCGAGGTATTCTCGAAATTCATGGGACAGGTACTCCCCACCACGATCTGAATGCAGTGTCTTGATTCTCTTACCATGTTGTTTTTCCATATCTGCCCGAAACTCTTTGAACTTGCCAAAATATTCGAACATGTGACGCATTAGGTAAATGTACCCGTACCTTGAGTAGTCATCTGTGAACGTCACGAAATACTCGAACCCACCTCGTGCCTGGACCGTCATTGGTCCACACAAGTCAGAATGAATTAACTCTAATACTTCCTTAGCCCTATAACCTTTTGACTTAAAAAGTCTCTTGGTCATTTTACCTTCCAAGCAAGATTCGCAGGTTGCATAACTGTCAATGTCTAATGAACCTAAAGGTCCATCATAGACCAACCTCTGAATCCTACTAAGGTTTATTGACCTAGCCTGAGATGCCAAAGATAGGTTTGATTCATTTCAGAAGGTTTCTTCCTCTTATTAATGTTAGATAAAGAGCTATCTGTTTTTATGTTTTGCACAACAGGGGAGTTAGAGTTAACCACAAACAAATTGTCCGCCAATGAACCAGAACAATTAAGTTTTCCATTTCTTCTAATAAGTACAGACTCATCCAAAAAAATAAACTTATAACCGTTCTTCAAGAGTTTAGAAACCGAAATAAGGTTCTTTCTAAAACTTGGTATATAAATACAATTAACTATCTCTAAACTAGAACTTTCAAAATTCAGAGTAAGTACTCCCACTGCTTCTAGTGACAATCTCGTAGTGTCACCCAAGTAGATATCCAGCTTGCCCTCTCTAAGCTTCCGGGTCACTTGGAACCTTTACAAAGAATTACAAACATGGTCAGTGGCACCTGAAGTCACACACCAAGTATCTGTGGGAATCGCTGCTAAACATGTATGAGTAATTAGGGCAGAAACTATCGTACGTTTAAGCTTTGGACAATTGGATTTCCAATGTCCCGTCTTATTGCACTTGAAGTATTTGTCTCTCGACTTCTTCTTTACAATATCTAGCTTAGGCGCAATTTGTGCCTTTTTAGCTACTCCCTCGAGCTTTCTCTTCTTCTTTCCAGCCTCAGGCTCAGAAGAAGATTCTAAAGCTTTGACTGCGACTAAAGCTCGCTTCCTCTCTTGAAGAAGACTTTTAGCCGCTACCAACTCTGCCAAGAGCTCGGATGAAGTACTTAACATCTTACTTATGTTGTAGTTCAACCGAATCTGCTCATAGCTTTGAGGCAAGCTCCGGAGGGCAATATCGACTTTGGTTTCACCAACGATTTTGCCTTCCACTACCTCATCCTTGTTGATATTATTAATCACGTCAATGACATGATCTCTCACAGGAGTGCTCTCAGCCATAAGGACAATGTCCAAGTTATGACTCCAATCGACATAATTAGGTTCAGTTAATTTATTGTCTTTCAAAATAGCAGCTAAGGGGTTGAATGCCATATCGATAAAACTGTAAAATTAACAAACAAACAATGTTTCAGTTGTTAACCTAGAATTTCAAAAACATGAAATTCTATTAATTATTGACTTCACTCAAAACAATAATTATAATCCACCAACATCTCATTCATCGGGATTCTCGCAAGCCACGCAGTGTGGACATTTACGCTAACCCACATTCTTTTGAGAAGAACCAAGTTCATTAACTACACTATCTGACCAAACAATCTATTTATCAATGTAGCTAATAGTCGGTGCTTTCAGCCATACAAATAAGTAGTGTAACCTCTTGGGAGGAATACTGTAGATCATACACTAAGTGTATGCCATTACGTGACTTATGAGTTTGTTACCTCAGGATAGTGCGCCTCATATGGAGAGGGTGTCGCATTTCTCCTAGTTAAACTTACTCTAGTCATCTTACTCAGAAATTCATAATCTAGCAATCTCGGGGCTGGACTCATCCGAATGGAGGAAGGCCCTAATGCCAACGCGCAAGCCTACCTACATCGCATATGAACTCGTAATGGTGGCCATGGGGATATTAAACCAACCCGCTCCCACTTAGATTTCCAAAGAGAGGGTTTTCCAGTTTTAAAATGCAA
Source organism: Knoxia roxburghii (assembly GCA_030378225.1). Taxonomy (NCBI): domain Eukaryota; kingdom Viridiplantae; phylum Streptophyta; class Magnoliopsida; order Gentianales; family Rubiaceae; genus Knoxia; species Knoxia roxburghii. The sequence continues at coordinate 31,025,641 of CM059420.1, read as the reverse complement.
TTAACTAACCCTAAGTTATATGCAACCATAAAACCAACATGCTTTAAACTCATGCATCTAAAATACAACATAAAAATAAAGCATAAAATTCAAACAATAAATACGGGAAATAAATATGAAAAATAAATTTCCTGGCTATTATGGTTTTAATCGCTTCCATCTTCTGTCTTGATCTCGTGTCCCGCCACGTCACTCGATGGAAAGAGTCTTGAACTTCAAAAAATGAAAACTGGAGGAAGAATGGGCCAAAACACAGCCCGAATGGGCCGCACACGCGTAGCATGCCTAAAGGGTGCGCCGCACTCACCCGGGCTGGTGCAGCCTCCTTCTGCGTCGCATGGCAGCGCCGCTGCTCTAGGTGGTTGCCGGCGGTGCCACCCCCTGCCGCCAATCCCTCCTTCACTTCTTCCCATGTTATTTGGTCTTCTTGCAATTCGTTCTGGGTTTTCCTGGGTTTCTAGGAATTAACAATAACCCAAAACCCACGAATTCAAGTTGCCCACCATAACGCCTTCGATTACAAAAAAAAAAAAATTAATTCTCCTACTACAAGGCTTTTTAGGAAAATTCAATAATTACATAGAACAAATCCTACTACAGATTTGATCTAATCCTACACGGCTTCCAGCACGTGGTTATACTACAACAAACATTCATAATAAAATCAAATCCGGACATGTCCCGGAGTTTAATTAAAGCCCATGCAAACCTAACCATAATAGTCGAGATTTCTTAACCACTTGCAAAATAAAACCATGTAATAAATTGAACAAGCACAAAACCCAAAACCAGGCTCTGACACGAATTGAAAGATTATCTGCCCGAGCCTAGCCAGAAACTCACTTTCGTGCTATGCATTCCAGAATCGGAATATCTGGCCAGGCCTAGATGCTATCATAATGCTATTCCAACCCTTTGGAAATAACATTGCATAGGATCTGTGTTCGCACTTATTCAATTTACCAAGTAACAAAAATTTCTAATTAAAAGCGAAACTTTAGAAAAATACCTTTGAAGCGTTCACTTAGGTGATTCTCTTGTATGCCTCAAGACTTTGATTCCACGTTGTCTGGGCAATGATCTAGAAACCAATTGATCAGCTAATCTCCACAATCCACCTGCCAAAAAATTCTAACACCACTGCACCTGGCACGTACTGTAAAAGCACCGCCTGGAGAGAGAGAGAAAGCAACACGCAGGCCGCCAAAAATTTGGTGAAAATCGGTAGCCTTAAAGCTTGGAGAAATTTGAATTTAGAGAGAGAATTTTTCTATCTTTAGGATTTTCTCTCTCTAAATTCTTGAATTATGAATCTATTGAATTGTGTGTCTCGAATAGCTAATCCATTGTCTATTGGTTTGGGGATTGGCCTTCCTACTGGGAATCCGTTTTCATTCAATCATGTTCCTGGACTGAAACACATCCAACTAATACAGAGATTCACTTATCCCAAACCAGTTCCTGGTATGATTCACAACCAATTGGCACAAGGATTAATTAATTACTTACTTAATTAATTAAATCTACCTTTGTCAATAACCCAATACATAATTAATCATACCACTAACAGATTAATTATGGCACTACCATTCTACACCAGACTTATTTCCGAAATAACTTAATTAAATTATATTCATAATCTCCCCACATCAAAGATATAGTGCTCGTTAATATATTATTTTACTGATAAATTAATTAATTAACCTCTTTAATTCTGAGACTAGCACCACTCGACTTTTTTACTATACCGGACATAAATCCACCAGCCGGGTTTAGTATAATAAACATAACGAGTTCATCTCGGGAGCACCATCACCTTGGACGCACCGGTACATGGTTTCCTTTCGACAAGCAGCAGCACATCAAGCAACTAAACACGTGCACCCAACCTACCGAGATTATTGGCCACAATTGACCTCACCCTTAGGCAGATCAAAGTATGCTATGTCTAATCCTCACGCCTGCTCGAGTCTAGGGATTAAGAGATAGAATACCAAGAACGACTTGTCTATTAAATCAGTACAAGACAAATCATTCTTAATGGTCAAGTTCAATTACGCCCTGGGCATATCTATAAGATTCAATTAGTTTAGACAAACAAATTATCCAAATCACATAATAACCTAAACCGACAGTTTGTCCAAAGCTATCTCGGTTACGAACCTCATTTATATATTTTGTCTTTCAACCAATGATTAGATCTACTGTGTCACACAAGACACCTCAACATCTACTTACATAATACAAATGGACTTATCATGCATAAGAAGATATAACCAAAACATAAATCGATATATTACTGGAAAAAAGTACAATACAAGCATAACTTATGTATTCAACTCCAACAAAACTATCGTACCTTTAAGTTTTGGACAATCTAATTTCCAATGTCCTACTTTCCCGCACTTGAAGCATTTGCATCTAGGCTTTTTCTTCTTTGTGATGTCTGGCTTGGCAACATGATTCTTGGTCTTCTTCTTCTTCTTGTTCTTGCCTTTAGGTGCAGAAGAGGAACTCGAAGCCTTCACTGTGACCAAAGCTTGCTTATTCTCTTGGAAGATGCCTTCGGCCGATAACAATGCTGTTAGGAGCTCTAGAAGAGTATAAACTCTTTGATTCATATTGTAGTTCACCCAAAATTGCTCGAAACTAGAAGGTAAGCTTTGGAGGATGATATCGATCTGACTCTCTTAATGAATTTCACCTCCCAACACTTATATTTCATTGATGTTACTGATCATGTGAAGCATATGATCTCTTAACGATGAGCCTTAAACCATTCTAGTATTCATTATCTTTCTTATGAATAATTGCCTCGCTGTCTTGCCTTGATGACCGAACATCTCTCTCAGGTGTGCCATCATGTTAAAAGCAGAGACTATGGAATGAAGCTGATGTTGTAGAACATTTGACACAGAGGCCAGAATGTAACACCGCGCCATCTCATCCGTTTTTCTCCACCTCGCATAGGCATCTCTTTCCTCTGGAGAAGAGTCATCAGTAGGCGCATTTGGACAAACTTTGGTGAGCACAAACTTATACTGCTCAGCCATCAGGATAATGTCCAGATTATGACTCCAATCGACATAGTTTGGACCGGTTAATTTGTTGTCTTCAATATCGTAGCTAACGGATTAAATGCCATATCAAAAACTGTAAAAATAAAAAGACAATTTTTAGTAAACTAAGAATTTTGAAAATAAATTCAAGTAATTATTGACACCCCTCAAACAATAATTAAATCAACCGACATCTCATTGACCGGGATTTTCGTATGCCACGATAGTGTGGACATTTACGCTAACCCACATTCATTTGAGAAGAACTAGGTTCATTAATTACACTTTCTGACCTAATGATCTATTGATCAATGTAGCTAATAGTCAGTGCTTTTAGTTGTACAAATAAGTCACTTAACCTCGATGGGAGGAATACTACAAATCGTACACTAAGTGTGTGCTATTACGTGACTTCTGAGTTTGTTACCTTATGATAGTGCGCCTCAGATGGAGAGGGTTTTGCATTTCTCCAAGTTTAACTTACTCTAGTCATCTTACTTAGAAACTCATAAGCTAGTGATCTTATGGTTGAACTCATCCAATAAAGAGGAAGGCCCTAATGCCAACACGTAAGTCCACCCACATCACATATGAATTCGTAATGGAGGCTATGGGAATATTAACCAACCCGCTCCAACTTAGATTTCTAAAATAAGGGTTTTTCAGGTTTTAACATGCAATTAACTAATCCTAAATTATGTGCAAACATAAAACCAGCATGCTTTAAATTATGCATCTAAAATACAGCACAAGAATTAAAACATATAATAAAAATTGTAAATATGGGAAATAAATGCGTAAAATAAATTTCCCGACTATTACGGTATTAATTGCTTCCATCTTCTGCCTTGATCTCATGTTCTATCTCGTCACTCTATGGATTGAGTTTGAAAAAAAATAAAATTTGAAATAAACTCAAAGAAATAATAAACGGGCCACGAGCGCAGCACACGGGGCGTGCCGCGTGGGCACAGCCCTTGCTGGGACTGCGCGTGCGGTAACCCACTGCTATGCGCAGCTGCCCAGATCGCGTACTCGCTAGTGTTCCCAATGCCGAAATCTTGCGGCACTGCACCAGCGCACATTGCGTGCTACATGTGCGCAACGGTGCTGCCGCTGGCGGCGGGTTTTGCCGGCAAATCGTTTAGGGTCCCGCCTGCCCCGTTTGGTTTTTGGGTCTTCTATCCTGCTTCCACTATGTTATTTGGTCTTCTTGCAATTCGTTCTGGGTTTTCTTGGTTTTTTTCGAATTAACGATAAACCAAAACCCACGAAATCAAGTCGTCCACCATAACGTCTTCGATTACATAAAATTTTCCTACTACAAGGCTTCTAGGAAAATAAAATAAAAAATTACATAGAAAAAATCCTACTACAGATTTGATCTAATCCTACACGGCTTCTAGCACGTGATTTTACTATTACAAGCATTCATAAAAAAACAACCCAGACATATCCCTGGGTTTAATTAAAATATCCAAACGCAACCATAATAGCCGGGATTTCTAAACCACCTGCAAACAAAACCATGTAACAAACCGAACAAGCACAAAGCCAAAACCAGGCTCTGATACCAATTGAAAGATTATCTGCTCGGGCCCGGTCAAAAATTCACTTTCGTGCTATGCATTCCAGAATCGGAACTCTTGACCAGGCCTAAGCTCTAGCACAATTTCTATTCCAATCCTTGGTTGAAATAACATTGCGCATGATCTTAGCTTCTACTTGTTATATTTGTCACGCAACAATAAATTCCTAATTAAAGCGGAAGTTTAAGAATTATCTCTTAAAGAGTGTACTTAGGTGATTCGCTTGTATGACTCAAGACTAGCTCGTATATTGTGTGGGCAACGGACCAATGAACCAACGATCAGTAAATCCAAAAAAACTACATGGAATAGCCCAAGTCACCGCCTAGGTGAGTCACGCGCTGCCCCCGTTCATTCCCTACACGCTCCGCCGCCGACCACTTTTTACCGCCGGAGAGAAGTCAAAAAAATAGCTAACCAAAATTGTTGTCGCCGCCCTAAGCCTCTGGCGTTCGTTAAGAGAGAAAACCTAAGAATAAAACTAAAAATTAATTACTTTTCTCTATCTCTTTCTAACTTTCTCTCTCTAGTTTCTTAAATTATGAAACTATGAATTGTGTATTGTGAATTGCTAATCTCTTGTCTATTTATAGAGTTACAAGAGAGACCTCAAGTTGGTTTATGATTGGCATTCCTAATGGGTTTAGGATTATTAATTAGTTTCCAAATCCAATTAGTTCTAAATTCAAATAGATTTCCTAATCTCTAGGATTTCCTAAGTCCAATTAAACTTTAAGACTTAATTAATTAATTAATTCCACTTTATTAATTACTTAATTAACCCTTAAGAATAATTAATTCTACTTTATCAATTCACCCACTACATAATTAATCGTACCACTAACGGATTAATTATGGCACTACCATCCTACACCAGAATTGCTTCCGGAATAACTAAATTAATTATTCTTTAATCTATCCACATTGAAGATATAGTGCTCTTTAATTTATTAATTTACTGATAAATTAATTAATCAACTTCTTATAATCTGAGATTAGTGCCACTCAACCTTTTTACTATACCAGACACAAGTCCATTGGTCAGATTTAGTATAATAAACATAACGAGCTCATCTCAGGAGCACCATCACCCCGACCAGACACATCGGTACATGGATTCCTTTCGACAAGCAACAGTGCACCAAATAACTAAACACGCACACCCAACCTACCGAGACTATTGGTCTCAAATGACCTCAGTCTTTGGCAGATCAAAGTACACTCTGTCTAATCCTTATGCTTGCTCAAGTCTAGGGATTAAGAGCTAGAATACTAGGAATGAATAGTCTATTAAATCAGTACAAGACAATTCATCCTAAATGGTCAAGTTCAATATGCCCCGGGCATATTTATATGATATAATTAGTTTAGACAAACCAATTTCTGAATCACATAATAATCTAAACCGACAGTATGTCCAAAACTATCTCGAATACGAACCTCATTTATATATTATATCTTTTAACCAATGATGAGATCTACTGTGTCAAACCAGACACCTCATCATCTAATTACATAATATAAATGGACGACATATGTAAAACATGTAAACAATTTAACTAAAATATTTAATCGATATATAAACTGGGAAATAGTTTAATACAAGCAAAGCTTTAGTATTCAAATCCAAAAGAGGTATTATAGTCCTCATGTGGAAATACATGAAAGGTATTATCATGATGTTTGGAAAGTCTTAACTACCCAATTTGCATGATATTTGCTTATCAATAGCCCTTTGGATCATAAGGTGGTGTGATTTCCTATTTTTTTATCCCATTATCTTTTACTTTATTTTGTTTTGTTATTTTTATGACACACTTGAAATTATTCTTTTACCCCTTGTTTTGTTAGATTTTTAGGTGTAGAAACTAAAACATACTTCAATGAAGACAACTTTCTCATGGGAACGAAACCTTAAGTACTATAGTTTTGGTATTTAGTTTTGTTTTATTATAAATTTATTTTGAAGTGTTCGTCCTTAACTTTTACAATGACAAGAGCACTTCAAAATTGGCGCCATCGACGGGGATGGTTTATTTTGATTGATTATTGCGTTGGTAGTTTGGGTGCTTACTTGTTTTTGCGTTTTTAGTAGTTTTTGAGTATTTTTAGTGAATCTTTATAGTGCAGTAGCTTTTCTACTGTTCATATCCTTTTTATGTTTTTAGCTTAATTTTAATAGTTTTCTTTTGTTTTTAGGTACTTGATTACTTAGAGCAATAGGACACCAAATTCGGGTTACACCTAGGTCATACGAGCAAAGATTTTATGGTTCTTGTAACATCACGTTTCAAGGATCTAGTCAAGAGGAATCAAGGATGCTCAATGGTTTGCTTAGTCAAACTATGGGAATTCAAAGAATGTGTAGATGTGAGAGTTGTCAAGCAAATCATGGAGGGAATATAAGGTTTCATCATGTTAGAAGGAGTGAGTTTGGTTATTATATAGTTGCAAATGATTCAAGGAAAGATAAAGATATAAGGGATATAAAGAATCAATTGCAAGATTTGAGTAGTTGAGTGAGAAGAGATACAATGTCCCTTGGAATTATAAAAGCGCGCTTGGATGATGTGGAATGAAAATTGGATGCTTTAGTAAAGATCTATCAAGGTCAAAACCAAAGGGAAGTATAGAATGAGAGATTTGATGTAACTAAACTCCCTTTGAACATTCAAAGCATATTTGCCGATGATTATAAAGAAGTAGCTTCTATGGATGATTGTGATGATTATACACCGGAAGATAGAGAGGTGATTATCGAACCATGTTGAAGCAAAAGTAAAGAAATTTGGAAAGAAATGGCGGATAGAGGAGAATTTGATGAAAATGATGTTGCTTTTAAATAAGTGAATCAAGACGAAGGATCGAGTGAAGTTAAAGTCGACATTAATGAAGAATTGGAGAAGGAACTTGCGTTCAAGATAGTGATTGAAGAAAAAGAGGATGTGATGAGTGACTAGTGACGCTTCTAGAGATTTGAAGGAATTAAAATCAAGGAGAGAGAAGTATAGGTTGAGAAGAAAGGAAAAGAGAAAGAGAGAGAGAGAGAGAGAGAGAGAGAGAGAGAGAGAGAGAGAGACAAAGACAAAGGCAAAAGTTCAATGATATGAAGAAGAACTTAGTTGAAGGTAGCAAGGGAAGTGCATCTTTTGCACAAGATTCAAGGAGTTTTGAGGGATCTTGAGTCTACAACTCAAGAAAAGTTTAGCAAGAGACTATAAAGTCCAAAACGCTTCTTGCGAGGCAACCTAAGCATTTTCAACACTTTTCTTTTCATTTTCTAGTTTTTAGATTTTCAAATTTCTAAATTGCTAATAAGTCATGGATTTTATTATGATTTTCGAATATGATGTTTTGGAACACATTCATGTGTTGTAGGTACATAATTTGGTGCAATTAAATGGTGTAAAAGTCAATTGGAAGCAATTTTGCGAAGATTGAGGAAAAATAAGCCGCAGAACCTGTGTGACACTAGCGTGCCACCAGTTGCAGGCTCAGCACCAGGGCGCCGCCGAAGTCATGTAGGCGGTATCAGCAGCTCCAGTACAGCGCCTATCACCCAATTGAGCTTTAAACGATCTAAATGAGGTATCATGGAGTTTAAAACCTCCATTCTACTTACCTAAGACTTCCAAAACTTCCAAGAGTTTAAAAGAATGTTATTTACACCTTTAATGTATTCAATTCATGCATTTTGGTTTAAAATTCTTTATTTTTAGTGTTCTTATTTACAACTTGATGTTCTTATGTTCTTTAGAGGATTCCAAGCATTATACATATTCAAGGGTCAATAGTAAGAGTATAGAGCTGTTATGTGCTAAAATTTTTAAAAATGGATTTCTTAACTTTACATAGTACTATGCTATGGATGATTAATATGATTGAATGAGCTTATAATGATCTGAATATATGCATTTTTCAACCTTATATGTTTTGCATGTTCTATTCTTTATGTCTTGGAGCTTGAATGTTATCGAACATGTATGACTTGTGCTTTAATGGATAGAAAATCACATATTCTCATGTTTAGATTAATCATATGTTAAATTAACATGTTTTGTGCTGCTTTAAAGATTATAACTGCTGCTTTAGTGAATTGAGTTGGCTTATTTTAACTAGCCCTGATGCCAGGCATCGTGACACCATGTCGCCGACAGTAGCAACCTCCAGGTCCCAGAGCCCAGTGGAGGCCCCTGAGGTATGCTGAAGCCACTTTGTTTTTCTTTTAAAAATTAACCGATTCATTACAATTTTAAGGACATGGTTAATTCACGAAGTAAGGAAGACGAAGGATGAGTTTATATTGGAAAGAGAGAAAGCTATGCACTATTGATTTTTGTCCACAATGAGTTTCTTTATAATAAGAGTTTGAGAATCCTTACTACTATTACTTTCTTACTACATTATGCTGACATCTTTGCAATTTAGTTATTTTTATATGCTTTGGTGTGTTTATTTTAAGTTTTAATAAAAATGTGGTGTTTTACATTTGGTTTATGGAAAATATTAGTTGGGCATGAGTTTAATTGTGATATTATAAGAATTAAAGAAAAATTGGTACCCCATTTTCCCACTTGTGTTTTATTTTGAAACATTGAGGACAATGTACATTTTAAGTGTGGGGGGATGAATACAAGTTGTTATTCATTGTCTTCATGCTTTCTAATTAGGAAACTAGTAGTGAATGAGTTCATTTTGTGGAGAATTTTCAAAAATTTTGCTTTATTTTTGACTTTGCAAAAAAAATTTCAAAACAAATGGGCCCCTTCAAGCTAGTTTTGTGTATTTGCATTGCATGATTGGTGGAAACATGATGGAAATTGTTAAGTATTGATATGTATGATATGAGTTCTTAATTACCATCTTGAGATTTAATCACATTATGACTTTGTTTTATGTGAGCTTGAATTTGAGCCTTAAATGAGCATATCTTATTTGCTTGCTCATATTTTTTTGGTTGTGTGATTTGTCTTGCATGAATGATTGATTGAATCTAGAACTTGACTTTAGCATATCTTATTTACTTGCTCATATTTTTTTGGTTGTGTGATTTGTCTTGCATGAATGATTGCATCTAGAACTTGACTTTAGCATACATATCAAGACCTTTTACGTGTTTGTGATACATTGAAGTGATGAAGGCAATTAGTTAGCTTTTGTTTTTACATTTTCTTTGCTTTAGAATTCTCGTAACCAAGATGAGCCCCATCTTTTCTTTTCTTTGTTTTCTTTTCCTTTTTCTTTGTTAAACTTGTTTTTGAACCCTTAAAGAGTTTGTGTATGGTTGGATGTGGAAATGAAAAATAATTTGATGGATGCTAAGTATGTTAGTTTTTAGTTTTTAGAAGTTTCTAAAAGAAGAAAAGTTTAAAAAAAATTTGTTAAACTTTTAAAGTTTGAAGAAATAATAATGGGGAAGTAAAGGACATCTAAGCCTTAAACCTCTATTAGCAGTAAACAATCCAAGTAGAAGTAGTTGATGAAGCATTCTAACCAATACAAATTTCTTTACAATAACTCCAATTTTCAAGCCTTGATATTTTCCTGTCCTTAGCCAATTTTTCTTAGCCCCATTTTACCCTAATAAAAGTCCTTTTGATCAATGTGTTACATTTGTAATAGGCGGGTGGCGAGGTGATCTTGAGTCAAATTTATGGTTGAAGATCTTTCATGCAATTGACTTGAGCATTTTAAAATATTTCAAAGCCTATACACTTTGAGTGTTATTGAGTGAATCATTGATAATGTGAGGTGATGAAGTCAATTGATGTTGATAGAGAATCCATATCATGCTTGTCTTGCTTGATTATTGAAGTTATGTGATATCATGAGTGCAAAGTGAGTGCATGCTTTTTATGTTTAGCTTGAAGGGGGAAGAAAAACCATCTTAAAGTAAACTGATTTTATTTTGGACTCACTTTCTATTAGCTTTCTTAGTTAGTTTGCTTGAAGACAAGCAAAGTCTTAAGTGTGGGGTGTGACGTGACTCTAAAATATACCTTTTTATGACCCAAAATATGCACATTTAGCTTACTTTTAGTTGGTTTTCAATGATTATGATATCTTTTATGAGCTTTGAATGCACGTATAATTGGATTTGCATGATCTTTTAGTAAAAAGCTATGTTGGAGATTTTGGAAGAAACTTAAAGACTTTTGCTGGGAAAATGAAGAAAACACGAAGAAATGGAGTTGAAATGGAAGAATTTGGAAAAGAGCAAAAAGAGCTGAAGAGACCAAGACTGGCGACATACAGGCCCTGACGCCTGTACGCCGCCGACCTCGGCGTCTACTCGACGCCCCGCATGGCCATCGCCCAGAGAATTATGCTGATTGTTCCAAATTACCCTTTGGCGTGTTTCAAATTGTATTTTACCAATTTTAGCCCTCAGAAACCTTTCTTAATGGCCAAGTCCCTTTGTAAAAACATATACTATGACACTTTAGTAGATTTTCTTGTAGAGATTAGCTTAGTGGAGAAGACACACACTTCTACACCTTTTCACACACACACACTAGATGAATTCTCTTGGAACAATGATGTTCTAAGTAGATTTTAGGTAATTCTACCCCTCTAAGTGATAGATGGTTGTGGATTTCCATAGATGTAGAACAAAATCATGGATTCAATGAAGGGGAATTGCTCTTTAATGATGGACTTCAAGAGTTGGAAGTGTCTCATCCTTTATTGTTGAGAAAGGCCATTCCTTCTGTTGTGAATGGAGTCGTTAAATGATGAATTACTCATTTCTTTATTGATTTTGTTCTCTTCAATGGTTATTCATGCATATTGATAAGTGGGTTTCATGCAATATGAGTTAGTTCTTGTTTTAATGTAGTGATGTTGCCTTGTTATTGGAGTATTTGTTGAATATACCAATTACTTGTTGAATTGTTGATTACATAACTTGTTTGGGCATTTGGAGTAAGTCAATTGAGATTTTTTGTGTTGCAAGCTTGGTTGTTTCTATATCCATTTGTTTTGTAAGTTTGTAATTTACATTATCTTAATATGGAGGTGTAGAGGATTGATAGTAGAGTAGGATTGACGACCCTATTTATATTATTGACTACTAATGATCGTGGCATGGGTGCTCTTTTTATTCACTTAAGGTGAAGATTTGCATGGACTTGAGGTATTATAGTCCTCATGTGGAAATACATGAAATGTATTATCGTAATGTTTGGAAAGTCTTAACTACCCACATTTCCATGATATTTGCTTATCAATAGCCTTTTGGAACTTGAGGTGGTGTGATTTCCCCTTTTTTTTATCCCATTATCTTTTACTTTATTTTGTTTTGTTATTTTTATGACACACTTGAAATTATTCGTTTACCCCTTGTTTTGTTAGATTCTTAGGAGTATAAACTACTAAAATTGTGGTAAGTAAGGATTTGAACTCAAACATACTTCAATCAAGACAACTTTCTCATGGGAACAAAACCTTAAGTACTATAGTTTTGGTATTTAGTTTTGTTTTATTATAAATTTATTTTGAAGTGTTCGCCCTTAACTTTTACAATGACAAGAGCACGTCAGAGTATAACTAACATTAGCAGATATAATTGCAGCAGAATCAAATGGAAAAACAAAAAATGACCAAATATAAGCTCACAGTAAAGAAAATTTTAATATGAAAAAATTTAAATTGACATCCCCATCATAAGATATCTAGTGTAATATTGGGTTTAGTTTTTCGACAGAAACATCAATTTGTAAGTTATACTCTTGTTGCAGTAATCAAATATTGACAATAAACTCCTGTCAAATAATAAGTCTTTTGTTGGGCCGACTTATTATTCACTTTGTAAAAACATAATAATTGTCATAAATTTAGTACAACAAGTATATTTTAATTTCGGCCAAGTGAGTACTTTCCTTTGGGCCGATCATCACCAGCAGGAAATTAAAACACACACAATCACCTTAATACTTTGAAATTGATCACCAAACACAAAAGAGGTTATTTTGGCAACATTTTATGTCATCTAATCAACTCAAATATACTAAGTGTTACAAAACTTTATATTTTATGTCAAAATAAATCAATCATATTAACCTGTATTTCCAAGATATGAACTAATTAAAGTTGAAAAATTTTTCAACCAAATAAAATTTTTTCCAAACTTAAAATAGTTCAAAATATGATTTCTTTTACCTTTAAGTTCAAAATTGAAATTCCCTAAAAGTTTTCAACCAAATCTGTAAGTTCTTTAATATTTAGGGCCAAATCAAGAAATCATAAAACATTCTGGACCTAATTGAATTTAAACAAAAAATTGTAGGAAATATTTTAGAAATTATTAAATTGAGGGATTTCCATAGAAATTTTTATAAACTTTACAAGATAAACTCTAAAAAGGGACTTGCTATTTGTATCACAAATTTGCTATTTGTATCAAAAAAAATAAAAATAATTATAAAATGACCAAAAGGCCCTTATGAACAAAATTCTTGAGAAATTGACAAAGTTTTTGTAAAAAAATGACACAAAATTGCGTTTGCGTCCTTATAGAAAATGCATAGAAAAACGTTTTTGATGTTTGAAATTTAGCTAGGATGACATTTTAAATAAAACAAAACGCTAAACCGGTGCGATTCAGTTAATATCAACGTACTACTTTAATGATTAATCTACCGTAAAAACTTTAAAATGGGGTGTTTCCACCATGGTTCGTTCGTTAAAATGGTACGTTTGCATTACTGTTTTATCGTTAAAATGTTGCATTTCCACCATGGTTCGCTCGTAAAAATGGTGTTTTTTTGACATTTACACACGTCCAAAAATGTTTACATTCATTCATGTGAATTGGAGAAAAAAAGCTAAAGTCAAATATATCACTTGACTACAAAACAACTTTCCAAAAAGCAAATCCAAACAAATTGTTAACTAAAAAAAATATTTGGGCTATCATTTTGTTAACGTCGAAAGAAGATTTAGCACGAGAATCAGCACGAAATGGTATGTTTTTGAACCATAAAGTAATTTGTTTTTCTTGGAAAAATGTAGTATGAAACATGCCAAAATGACGTTTAGGAAGTGTTTAAACGCTGCACTTTAGCTATTTCGCCATGGTTCTCTAGTTTTTTTGCTGCGTTTAATACCGTTATTATGTCAAAAGAGTTGCGTTTTTTATATGTGTCATATTAAAAGTGTTGCATTTTTTATTTGTGTTATGTGTAAATTGATGCATTTTTTATATGTATTATATAAAAAGTGCTACGTTTTTATGATAATGGTTATCATTTTGTCAAATGAGTTGCGTTTTTTATATGTGTCATATAAAAAGTGTTGCATTTTTTATTTGTGTTATGTGTAAAGTGATGCAGTTTTTTATATGTATTATATAAAAAGTGCTACGTTTTTATTGCGTTTTTTATTGTAAGAATCGTAAATGTGCCATGTTTTTTGTAGTAATAATTGTAAGCATTGCATTTTTTTTTATGATCATGGTTAAAATGTTTTGTTTATACTGTTGCATATGTAATTTTGACTGTATTTTTGTATAATTGAATATTAAAAGTGTTTAGTTTTAATTTATGTGTATATTTACATACAGGATGACGATGATGAGTACGAGGAGGAGGAGGTTTATGAGGCTAAAGAGGAGGATGAAGATGACAATAAGGCGGATCATGCTCAAGCAGAGGCGGTGGAACTTGAACCTGGTGCAGATTTGAGTGGTTATTTTCAGATTGACAGAGAGTTTCGCACTATTAGTAAGGCTTTGAAACATTGCCAGAAAATAGCTAAGTGGCTTAAGTTCCTCATTACAAAGAGAGGGGGTAATCAAGGATTTGCCACGTACTACTTTTCGTGCAAGCGATGGAGAGATCCTGCCAAAGCCCCTCTCCCAACCAGATGGAAGAATACAAGAAGGAGCGGCACTAGTTGCCCCTTCAGGTTGACCTGTAAGAGAATTGACTTGGGACGTCACAAGGTTTATACAAATCCAGGAGCAGCGTCAACTCACAATCACACTGGTACTACCTTATTTGCGCATAATACTAATTAAGTTATTGATGTTTAGTATTTATGAATTATTAATATAATTAAATGGGATTTACAGGTATAATGCATCCATATGGGCACAAACAGTTGAGCCATTTTACTAAAGAGTCAAAGGCTGTTGCTGAATTTATGCTTGGGGCGAATGTGAAGCCAAAATGTGTTTGGGAAGCTGTTAATAAATAGTTTCCCAATTCCCAGGTACCAATCAAATCAGTTTACAATTTGAAAGGAGAGATGAAGACTGCTGGGTTGGTAGGTAGAAATATTGGGCAGCAATTTATGCATTTGGCTGAGAATAAGCAGTATTATGTCAAGATTCTCAAGGATGCGAACACTGATGAGATCACACATGTCATCTTTGCACATCCGACCTCAATTCAGATGTTCCACAGATGGTATTGGGTGGTGGGGATTGATTCTACCTACAAGACCAACAAGTACCAAATGCCTGTCGTCGAGATGGTAGGTATGACTCCTACAAATAAGAATTTCAATATTGCATTTGCTATTGTTAGAAATGAGACAAAGGATACATACGATTGGGTGATGAGTAACTTGAGATTTTTGCTGCCTGCTAGTTTGGTACCTAGTGTGATTGTGACAGATAGGGAGTTGGGTTTGTTACAGCCAATTAAGGATCATTTTCCAACTTCACATCACTTGTTATGTTTGTGGCATATTGGGCGTGATGTGAATGCGCGGTTGGAAAAAAATGTTGGGAGAAGAAACAAAAACTTAGCATGTGATATCCATGAAAACTGGTGGAAGAAAATTATTAAGGCTCCGACTGTAGAAGAGTTTAACCGTTTATTGCAGAATTTCAAGGTTATGTACTCTCTAATTGAGCCATTGGCTATTGATTATTTTGAGACTACATGGCTCATTCATAAGGAGAAATTTGTTCGAGCTTAGACAAATCAATTTCTCCACTTTGGTAATACTTCCACTAACATGGTAGAGGCTTCGCATGCTGCTATGAAAGATTGGCTGAATTCTTCTACCAATTCTCTTGACAATTTGGTCACAAACATCGACTCCCATCTCACCCACCTGTTCCCTCACATCAGGTTAGTTGAATTATTTAATTGTTTAAGTTTTCATTTCATTATCAGTTCATTTTATTCAATTTTAGTATAATACTATTTATTATGAATGTTTTATTTCATTTTATATTATGTCACACTATAACAGAGGCTCGCTTGAGGCTTCCATTTCCATGACTCAAACAAGTATGCAGGGATTTCTATACGGTTATTTGAACAAGTATGTGTCACACCATTGTTTGAAGTTGGTGAGGAAAGAAGTTTGAAGGAAGAATAAGTTGGTCGACGGAGTAATCGAGCAATGTGGATGCATGCCCAAGGTGACACGTGGGATTCCCTGTGCTTGTGACATATTCAAGGCCCAGTCATTGTCGGACTATCCCCTACTCCTACACGTACATGAGTTTTGGAAGAGGTTGACCATTGTGCCATCACAGGGGGATTCAAATTACATTGATGGGGACATCAGGTACATTTTAAATATATGAACTTTAATAATAGTCATTTGATTTCATATTTTATAATTTTTATAAGTAGTTTACATTTAATATATTTATTTGTTAAGGTATTTCAATGAGACTGTTGTCCCTACAGTCTCTACCAGTCCGTCTTTTTTGGCCAGTCTATTGAATAGGGCTTATGTAGAGCAGATGCACCATGACATGGCAAGTGTTGGAGAGTCAGATGTGTCGGGGCCCCAAAGGGAGCGCCCACCAAGTAGATTACATCATTCTATGATGCGCAAGTGGAGCTCACGAGATAGAGCGATACGTGGCCGACGTGGCAGGTGTCGTTCAGGTTCATCCGGCCGATCGACTGGTCGCTCACACCGCATTCATACAGGCTCTGATGGTCATTCTCCTTTACGTACAGGTAAATAAGCATTTTGTTATGTTTAATTACAATTTAGTAGTTGAATTTTATTATCTTTTTTTGGTCGTGTATATACATTATGCAGTTATGTTTATTCCCTGAAATAAAATTACTTAACAGGTTTTGGTGGAGACATTCATTGTGTGCCAGCATATTTTCAGCCTTACTGTACAGGCTGGTCAGATGTCAGTGGGGATGGCCATTGTGGTTTTCGAGTCATTTCTACTTATCTTTTTGGCCACAAAAAATATTGGAGATTAGCTCACAGATCATTGAGTGGAGAGATTACGAGCCATCTGGACAGGTATCGAGGTGTATTCTAATCTTTGGATTTAAGGCCCCCTGATGGTGATCACGTGGCTATGGTACCTAGGCGAGTAAGTTTTGAAGGCACAGAATGTAGTGAGCAGCACTGGATGGCTAAACCTACGGATTTGTTCCCACTTGCAACTTATACAAATGCACTTGTAATACATCTGAGCGGAACTCGTCCAGATAGAAATTATTCTGTATTACCTTTGTATTCATCCTGTGCTAATGCACAACCTGAAAGGGTCATGGCGTTTGCCCATGTAAATGGGAATCATTACGTACGTGTAGATGTTGTGGATGAGTGCCCTATCCTACCGTTGAGCGTTGTTTGGCAACATCAGCGTCATGCTGAAAGTGTGGGAGATTGGCCAAGAAATTTAGAAGCTAGGTTTAATGCTTGGACTGCACTGCGTGATGGCTAGGATCTATATTATTATGTGAAATATAGTGTATTATTCATATCATTGTAGTAAAATTTGTAGCTTCCATTTTTTTTTTAACTTAGTTGTTGTTCTTCAACAAAATTTAATAACCTGATGTATTTAATATATGTTGGTCATATAGCTATTTTTGGACGTGGTGCTAGTTGCTATGGACGTGGTGCGATTTGTTTTGGGACGTGGAATGGTCAAATATACAATAATATATATGGTCAAATATACAATAAAATATATGGATCAAGTATACAATAAATTATATGGATTAAATATACAATAAATTATATGGATCAAATATACAGTAAATTATATGGTTCAAGTATACAATAAATTAAATTATATGGTTCAAGTATACAATAAATTATACAATCAAGTATGAATAAGTATGAACAAATACATAATAATACATCATATGGATCGGTCAAACTCATCCTCTAAGTCAGCAGTTCCAGGTGCGAACTCCGCGTACAAGTCTATGCTCGCTCCCTCACTGCATCTAAAAGTGCATGATGATGCTGTCCAAACTGACCCATCCACTACAAATAATTAAACAATATATTAGAGGCTACTAAATTGAATTGAATTTAAAAAAAATAATTTAAAATTTTTAAAAAATACTTACAAACTCTGAGGCGGCACGACGGGGTCGACGTGGCTCTATAACAACCTGATGATGGACTGGAAGGACGCATGGATGTGAACGCTCTCTAAACCACTGTAAGTACCCTTCCACGCACGCACTATGAGGAATGGCCCCACCGGTCGGCTGCCTCCCTATGAGGGATATCCACGGCGTGTCTGACCACATATGGCCTCCCAGTGTAGCCGCAGTAAGTATCCCTGCCGGGACGGATGAAACGAGTGGGCATCCACTGAACATATCCGCGGTAAGGCTCAATGTGATCCCTGTACGCAATCAGCCCTCTGTACGGGGTCCTCAGAGTTCTTGCTATAGCGTCGCGACCGTATGGCATCCAGGTAACCTTAGAAAATAATTTGAAATTACTTAAATAATAAACTATATAAAACTAATATTAAACCAAAATATAAATATTTGCTAACCATGTCCGCGGTCATCTCGTCCAGCGTAAGGCGTATAGAGCTCAGGCGCTACTCTGTACCACGGTGGCTGTCAATGGCCCACCTCGTTGCACGCGCCTGTGTATCATGCAATGGGAGGGGTATCGGATGGGGTCTAAAGCCACCATTCTTGTACAAATCACTGTCTAGTCGCTCCTCTCAAGGAATCTCAAGAACCCCTAGACCAGGATAGTATGGTGGAAGACGGTGTGACCTCAGTGATCAATCGACCTCAAAATCTCCCACACATCATGTAAGAGGATGGTCATCTCTCCAAATGGGAGGTGGAACAAATTCGTATCCGGCTGCCACCTCTCCAAAAATGCATTGATGAGAGGCTCATCAATACTCTGGTGCATAATGCGGGGAAGGTGTCCAAGTCCCGTCCCGCTCAAAATCTGTGCACCCTCTACCGTCATGGATGCAATCCACCTCTCGAACATGTCATACATACTACCCCTATTGTGGCATCTAAGGTGGTATCTGGTAGGCACCCCCGTCTGCCAATACCTAGATACCACATACCCTAAAAAACTAGGGATCAAACTATCATCTATAGGGCCCCCCTCAACGGGCCATGTAACCAACCAACTCTGATCCTGCTTGACGCGCTTCCTATGGTGAACTAAATTGACAAAATATAAAATTCATATAAATAAATATATAAATTAACTAAACAACTTAAAATAAACAAGTAAATAACAAAATTAATTCAATTTAAAATTAAATCAATTAATTCAATGTAGTTGTTCTGGACGTGGTGATAAGTGTTTGTGGACGTGTTGCTTGTTGATTCTGGGCTTGGTGCTAGGTGTTTTTGAACGGTGTTAAAGTTGTGTTTTTGGACGTGGTGCTAGTTAAT
Organism: Knoxia roxburghii; assembly: GCA_030378225.1. NCBI lineage: Eukaryota > Viridiplantae > Streptophyta > Magnoliopsida > Gentianales > Rubiaceae > Knoxia > Knoxia roxburghii. The sequence continues at coordinate 31,006,372 of CM059420.1, read as the reverse complement.
GCAATTAATAATCAAAATCAATTAAAATAAATAACTACAAAAACAAATTAATGTAATTAACAAATAAATAAAATAAACAAATACATAAGCAATTATAATAAATAATGAACTATATAAAAAACACACAATTAAATCAAGCAATAAACTAATTTTATCAACAATTAAATTAGAACAAATAATAAGTAAAAATAATTATGTAAATAAATTCAAACATGTACCTGAAGCAGGATCGACCTCCTCGAACTGTCCGTCGCCCGGATTCCTATACCAGACTGTCCTCTCAGCGTGTGGGTGAGAAGGATCACCTCCATAGATATCCCCCTCACCTTGCTCATCGAGTGGGCGTCCACTCTCACTGGCCTCCTCCTGCTACGGCTGCTTCTCCTCCTCATGGTGCGGCTGCTTCTCCTCCTCATGGTGCGGCTTCTCTTCCTCCTCCTCACTATCATCAGTGTCATCGGAATCAGTAGTATCATAATACTCATCCCTCAACTGAAATGAGGAGTCATCTCCACCAACACCTCCTCTACCACCTCCACCTCCATCGCCACCTCCACCTCCTCATCTACCACCTCCTCGTCCACCACCTCCTCGTCCGCCACCTATACCTGCACCTCCTCACCCTCCATCTGAAATAATAATCCCGCCTCCACCACAACCTCCACCCGTCCCTCTACCTCCTCCTCTCCTAACAGGTATCTTCTGCCTTCTAGTAGAAGCTGTGGGACGCGACCTATCTACGTGCGGCTTTAACTTAGCGCCACCCTAAATAAATAAAGATAAGCTATTATATTATAAACTTAAAATGTGAAAGTAAAATTAATAAAATAAGTAAAAATTATATAAACCCCAGCAAATTAGTGTTTTTAGCAAAAAAACGCAGCCTATTAACGTTTTCAGCGCTAAGAAATGCAGATAATTTACGTTTCTGTCAAGGTCAAACGCTACTACTCAGCGTTTGACTTGATCAGAAACGCACCAAAATTGCATTTTGTTCTATCCCAAACGTCATCGGCCAGCATTTATGGGTAAACAATACGCATCTGTTCTGCATTTTCCATATGCCAAATATCAGATATAAACGTTCATTGGATACACAATCGCTACAAAACTACGTTTCTACCAACCTAAAATGCACCGAAGCTGCGATATCTAACCTAATTAACTCAGAAAAAAAGTGTTTCATGCAACTCAAATCGCAAAAACGTGACGATAATGCTCAGTAAATCAAATAACAACAAAAATTGACGAACGAAACTACTTTTACCTTGTTTATCATTGGACCTTTGCCCGCGCCATGTCTTTGCGATGATTCGCCATCTCCTCCGTCTATTTCTACTTTTTTTGCAGTCAAAATCGTTCGCTTATCGCATTTTTTAAATAATTTTGCCAGAGATTTTGCAAGAATGATGCGTTTTAATCATTTAATTGATTTTTAGATGCAGATAGTCTGAAACGTGCCATTTTAGCGAGCGAACCATGGAGAAAATGCACCATTTTAACGAGCAACCCAGGGTTGAAACGCTGTTGTTTGACGTTTTTGTTTGCCACGAAATGTTGAATTGGTACGTTTTGGGTTGTTATTATCAGAGAGTTTTAATGTTTTTGTTGTATTAAAACGTCATCGGCGTTATATTTTCCATGTTACAAAAGTTATTTTCCGCATTTTTGCAAATGGTGAAAACGCATTTTTGTTGCGTTTTTGCCCAATACTTAGCAATTTCCAACATTTTTCCTTCATAAGGGCCTTTTGGTCATTTTATAATTATTTTGATTTTTTTTGTGATACAAATAGCAATTTAGTTATACAAATAGCAATCTAGCTCTAAAAATCATTTTTTCCTTTCTTCTTCAGTTAAACAAACAAAGATGCCGCTGCCTTACACCCATCACCGCCAAACACCCGCCACCTGCAACTCCCTCCATCTCCACTGAGTCTCACCACCACCACCACGTCGACACGTCCACTGCGAAACCGAAAGCGGAAAATATCAAAGATGGAGATAGCCAAACCGAGGACCCAAAACATGCAATGTGGAAAATGGGAAATCTGCCGGCTACTGGAAGGAGAAAGGAGATCTCCAGTGGTCGCAATCCATCACAATCATTCCATTTTCCGACGCAAGCGATCTCCGAAGCGACAAAGGAAAACTTCAAACCCGATCCTTATGTCACAATGGTGAGCGGCAAGAAGGGAAACCAAAATCCAGTAACATAAAATGATGACGACTAGCGGCGGGCTTTCGAGCCGAACCAAAAATGAACTGAAACGATGGCGATCGGAAAACAAAACATGATGGCGAAAATGATAGGGTTGGAAGGTCCTACGACGACAAAGAAAACCAAACCCCAGCAAAAGAAAGGAAACCAAAAATGAAGCAGCTGTGGTTGTCCAAAAAATTTTCTTTCCTTGCGGTAGTAAAATTGAAAAAACCGAAGAACTTGATCTGTAAAGCAAAATCAAAATTTCTGATGGCAAATACCAGAGACCAACAAATTTGCAGATTGATTTCTCAAATAGAAAGAACCCTTGCGAAGGAAATAATGAAGCCGGAAAGACAACAACTCAGCAGTAAAAGCATAGCCATTAAATTAAAGACAGCAAAAATACGAAAGCTTAAAACACCGAATAACCAAGAAAAGTTTGCAACTTTAACATGGCAAATCAAAATTAAAATCAACCAAACCATGCGAGACATGATAATTTTAAATCCAACTAAATATTTATCAATCAATTCCAAATAACCAAATATATAATAGATTAATATAATTTAATTAATTTCCAAATAATTGATATGAAGGTGGCTCTGATACTACTTGTAAATAATTTAATTCCTGAGAATCGTAAAGTTCAATCAATTATTAGGATACAACTGAAATGGAAGCATATATCGATCCATAGCGATTGATGGTAGAATTGAATCCTTGTAATGGTTGCTCCCAAGTGATGATCAGACTTCTTTGGGGAATAAGAAAAATAGAAACAGACTACCCCGACACCATAACCTTTATTTATTATAATAGGGTTTCCTAAGTTACAGTTTCACCCATCGTAAAAATGTAACTATAGGAATATACCGATTTCTGCACTATAATATTCCATATTTAAAAGATATTTATGCCCTAATTGATCTTAATTGACTACTTTAAGTGGGCATAACCATATAGATAACACTTTAATATACAATAAGCTTATTTATATTAATGTTAAGTCTAAAAACCTTACAATAATATATAAAGGGAAAGCAAGAAAATTTTCAAATGATGACATTTCTATGAGTATGAACAAATGAGCTTGCTAGTGAAATTTCATTACTATCTGCAAAAAGATGGAGATCATACCTTAACATCCAAATTGACACTACTATTCATTGTTTCTTCCAGACAGAATGGAGACGATTCCATGCTGTTACTGCCCAGAATTAGCAAAAGAAAACAAATATAACACCACCATGCCTCTAAAAAGCTAGAGTGGCGAGCAAGGAGCCTTGAAAACTAAGAATTGAGAGCTTAAATTTTCTAAAACTTAAGTGGCATATACGTATCATTTAACATAAGGATGATAGATTTACCAAATTCTTTGCTCCCACTTGCTCTTGCATATTGAAACTCTTTATGCACTAGAAACTTCAAATATAGCTTGCAAAGGAAAGAAGAGGATTGAGAGAAGCTAAGGAAAAGCTAGAGAAACCTGTAGAGGAGCTCATTGTTAGTTTTGAAAACTTAAAAGTTTTGCTTGTATGAAAAACTATTTCTCAGTTATATATCGATTGTGTTTCAGTAAATCATAACATGTTGTCAACTTATATCATATAACTAGATGATGAGGTGTTTGGTGTGACACAGTAGATCTCATCGTTGGTTAAAGTCATGATATATAAATAATGCTTGTAACTGAGACAATTTGGACATAATGTCGGTTTAAGTTATTGTATGATTTTGAGATTGGTTTGTCTAGACTAATTGAATCATGCAGATGTGTCCGGGGCATATTGAACAGGATCGATAAAGGATCGAATTAACTTGTACTGATCTTCATAGTTAAAAAAAGCCTTGTATTCTGTCTCTTAATCCCTAGACCAGAGTAGGCATGGGGATTAGACATAGTGTACTTTGATTTGCCAAAGAGTGCGGTTACTTGAGGACTATAATCTCGGTAGGTTGGGTATACGTGTTTAGTTTCTTATTGTGTTGTTGCTTGTCGAAAGGAAACCATGTACCGATGTGTCCGGGGTGATGGTGCTCTCGAGATGAGCTCGCAAGGATTATTATACTAAACCCGGCCAGTGGACTTATGTCCGGTATAGTAATAAGGTCGAGTGGTACTAGTCTCGGATGAGAAGAAGATGATTAATTAATTTATCAGCAAATTAATAAATTGACGAGCCCTATATCTTTGACATGGGGAGATAAAAGAATAATTAAAGTGTTACCCGGAAGCAATTTCCTTTTCAGCGGTAGTTCTATAATTAATCCGTTAGTGGTACGATTAATTATGTGTTTGATTAATTGACAAAATGGATTTATTTATTTAATTAATTATTCTTGGGTCAATTGGAATTAATTAATCTAGTAAAGAATAAGAAATTAATTAAAAGTCCAACTAGAAGACCAAACTTAAAAGCCCACTAGGTCTCCCTTGAAGCTTCTATAAATAGATAAGTTAATACCATTAAAACAAAGAAAACTTGCAAGGCAAGATGTTTTGCCTCTAGAGAGAGAAAGGCCTAGAGAGGGACTTGGAGAAATAGTTAAACTAAGACCCACTCAAATTCGGCTTTAGATCTCTTTTGAAGACTCAAGATTGGAGTTTGGAGTTTGGATTTCAGCCCAACAAAGCTCGCGGATTTTCCAGTGGTTCGGTTTTTCCGGTGATTGGCGATGGAGCACTTCCGGCGGAGGTTTGTAAGAGCAAATTCCAGCTGCTGGTTTTCATCTTTTTTTCCGGCAAGGTCTTGGGTTTTTCTGGCCATTTTCTTGGGTGTTTTTTCACTAGTAGAGAGTTGCCCACTGTTAGTTTTGAATACAGAAAAGCTATGGCTTGTATCAAAAACTAATATCCACATATGACATATCATTTTGTTTCAATATGAAATTGTTCCATTATATCATAGAACTAGATAATGGGGTATGGAAAGACACAGTAGATACCGTTATTGGTTAAAGTCTTGATATATAAAAAGTATACTCGTAACTGAGATAGTCTGAACATACTATCGGTATAGGTTATTGTGTGGTTTGGAAATTAGTTTATCTAGACTAATTAAATCACATGGATATGCCCGGGGCATATCGACATATTCAATTTGGTCCTAGTATTCGGTCTCACAATCCCTAGATTGGGACGGGCGTGAGAGTTAGATATCGTATGCTTTGATATGCCAAATAGTGCAGTCAATTAAGGCCTATACCTCGGTAGGTTGGGTATGCGGTGTTTAGCTTCTAACGTGTCGTTGCTAGTCGGAGGAATCCACGTACCGGTTGGCCGGGTTGATGGTGCTCCCGAGATGAGCTCGTAAGATTTATTGTACTATAACTGGCCAGTGGTCTTTACGTCCGGTATAATAAAAAGGTCGAATGGTACTAATCTCGGATACCAAGAAGTCAGTGAATTAGTTTGTCAGTAAATTGAAAAACCGATGAGCACTAGATCTTTGATGTGGGGAAATAGAAGAAAATAAAGTGTCGCGATGTAAAGTCATATTTGAGCGGTAGTTCCATAATTGACCCGTTAGTGGTACGACTAATTATGTATTTTACTAATCGATAAAGTGAATTAATTAATCCTAAAGGTTTAATTAATATTTAATTGACAAATTGGATTAAGAAATTAATTCTATATGAAATAATTAATCCTAAGGGTTCGATTAAATTAAATTAACAAAGTGGGTTAAGAAATTAATTCGAAAGGATCGATTGGAGTTGACTAGTCTAGGGAAGACTAAGGAGTCAACGAAAGTCAAATTAAAAGGCCCAACTCAAAGGCCCACTAGTTCTCCTTAGAAGCTCCCTATAAATATCCCTTGTTAGGCATTTAAAGACACAAGGAAACTTGGAGAGGCAACTCTAGAGTGAGAAAGAGAAATCTAGAGAGAGATCTTCCTTCTTAGATTTTCTTCTCGCAGTCAATTTTGATCTTTTCCTTCGATTAAACTTGGTCCAAGTTGATTTTTGAGATCCCGGGTTTTTTCGTTTTAGCTCCCGCCGGAAAATGTTACAGCGTCACCGCCTTGGATTTCCAATCGCCGGTGACTCCTCACATTCTGTCCGGCGCGTTTGATTCGAGAAAGTCAGTGTCGATCTCTCTCAATAGATTGGTGATCCGTCGACTCTTCTTGTCTAAATCACGTCCGGCAGTGGGTTGTCCGGTAAGTGGGTGTAGGTGGCGTAATGGTGGGTGCGCAGAAGTCCCGGTCAAAGATCTGTTTGGATAGATTTAGTTTTTTTGAAGTGGGTTTCCTTGGGATTTCTTCGTTTTGCCTTGGGCTACTCCGTAGACACTAGCCCACACTAGTTCAAAGTCGATTTGGAGTTATTCTTCGGATTTCTTATTGATTTCGCTTTTGGATTTCTTTTTGCTAGGGACTTCGCTACAAAGGTATAATCTTTGAACTTTCCGCTTTAATTAAAGATTGTATCTTTTATGTCCTGATTAATAAATTAAATAAGTATAAGCCTAGATCCGTTCATGGGAAAATGAATTTGAGCCTGAGCTTTGTCAAAAGTTTCCGATTCTGGAATGCATAACACGAAAGTGAGATTTTCGATTTAGCCCAGGCTTGTTCTGTTTTCCTTCACCAACACAACTTCCGGATTTATCTTGGAGACATTCGAGGCATTTCTTGAGGGACAAGCTTCAAAGGTGAAACTTTAGCTTCAAAGGTGGAAGCTTTTATCTTTTTCAATTGATTTCTCGAGGGGCTCGCTTCAATCGAATCTTTAATCCTTCCATTTTAATTTAAAGATTCAATTTTTAGTGGGTTTTATAAATCGAACAAGTATAAGTTAGATCGGGTTCAAAGGAATTTGTATTGGTGTTTGGGCTCGATCGAAAGTTTCTGATTCTGGAATGCATAGCACGAAAGTGAAATTTTCGATTTGGCCCAGACCGACTAATTCCTTCACTCACATAGAGATTATAATTTGAAAAGGCATTTAAGGGTAGGATCCTGGTAACTTAGTTTTGTTAACAAATATTTTGAAATGAGTGTGTTAATCCTAAATTGGAATGGATAATTCTCTTGCTGTTTTACCATGAACAAGTGGTGAGTGTTAGAGTTGTCATCTACTCAACAAAACTTATTTATAAATCTTAAATAAGACAATAAGTAGTATTTAAAGTTATCGAACCCAAGGGACGGCGTGATGTTATTATTTATAGTTTTTTTTTCGAGTTTAAGTAATTAAAAAGGATGAGTTTGGTTGTTTTCAACACTTCAATCAAGCAAAACAAAAGTAACAAATAGAACTCAAGAGATAGAAGGTGGTATTTTCAATTTTTCCTTAGATCACGAGGCTAAATTGTGTACCGATTCATGAATTGACAAATTTAAACTAAATTAAACTATCATTGTTATGAGGTAGCTATAGGCGTCAATTCTATTAATCTAACTTTTACATTTCAAATGGAACCACATAAATTGAAAGACCAAGGTCTACTAACCCATTGGAATATCTAAATTAAAAGTACAATCCAATATCATGCAAATCTAGCCTATAATTCTTCAACCCCATTAGCTCTCAATCCATGAATCTCACAGTTTCACCAAGCCCATAAGAAAACAAAGTGTTTATAGCAAAGCCTATTACAAAAACATGCATAATATTAGTTCATAACATCAATCTCATGCAATCATCACAATCTTTCATGGAATCACATGTAAAAGAAAAATTGCACCAAACCCATAAGAAATACCACACATCAAACTCAAAATAACAAGGAAAAGAGTTAGCTTCTCTCCGAATCATCACGATACAAAGTAACCCATAGACCCACTTCGAGTATAAATGTAAAATCTCACAAATTTGCAATAGTTCCATTCTATTTACATGGATTTTCACTTCCTCTATCACTTACAGAAGTGAAAATCCCTATCTTGGGCTTAGAACATGATTGTTCTACGGTAAGAACTCATCTTTCTCTCTAACTTCTCTCATAAAAAAAGTAGAACTAGATGTTACTATATGTTTTGTTGGTGAAGAGGATGTGTTTTCTATTCCCTTTGGCTTATACAAATAAAGAATGAATGAATAAAGTGTATTACAAGACTAAAATGGACATTTAGAACTAATAAGTTCAGAGGGGTAAAATGGTAAATGTGCAAAAGGTGTTGAGGAGGCGGCGGGCGCCTAGTCGAGGCGTAGGCGAGTTGGCACTGGCGCCTGACGGATGTTTGCTGGTGACAGTGCCTGCTGTTTTCTTTGGCACTGGCGGTGATCAGGCGCTGGCGCCTGATGGGCGCTTCCTCGCACGCATTTCTTTTAGTTGCGCTCCAAGTTTCTTCATTTCTTCATGATTTCTGCTCTTTTCCGCTCCAAAGTCTTCATTTAGCTTCATTAAATTCACATCCATGCAATTCACTACAAATCATGCTAAATCAACTATAAATACACTTTTTAAGCACAAATAGATTAAAAATCTAACAAAAATAAGCTAAAATTGCATGATTTATCCTACTAAAAATATGTGAATTTGATTCACATCAACAAGTTGTGACAACTTCATAAATTTTTTGAAGAAAAAAAAATGTGACAAACCAATCCAATATAACTGAACTCATGAGAAATGTTATAACTAGTTTTTGAGTTTTCATTCTTTTTTTGTTTTTGCTAGTTTTACTCTTAGTCTTTTCTTTGTCAGCTACCTTCTTTTGTAGGATTGTTAAGCCAAATAACAAAGACAAGAATGTTTGAGGAGAACTAGAGCCTAAACAGGTTGAGACAAGTAAAACTCCAGTTTCCATGGAGGAGGTTGCATCGTCAATTACGGGTTCGCAAGCTCAGTTAGCTGAGATGAATCAATGTATTGGAAATCTAGAAGTCAATAGAAAAGATGAATGAATTAACCCAGAACAAGAAACCAAAACTTCTAGGAAGACTCAATTTGGTCCCAATCCTGATAAGATACAAGTGTCCCCTCAATTACACTATGATTCTGACAAATCTCAAACTCCACACGTAGAGACCCATAAGCCCTCCTGTTTTAACTAGTCTTAGATTTAAAGATAATATTAAATTTGGAATTCCTGAGTTGCTTGGGAAATATGATGCTAATGCTTATCTTGATTGGTAGTTTCATACAGAACAAATTTTTGAGGCTAATGACTTCACAAAGCTGAGAAAGGTCAAGCTTGCCACTACCAAATTTAACCAACGTGCATCAATTTGGTGGGGCACATAGTAGAGAGAAAAGAGGTGCGTAGACCGTCCCCCTATTGCTACTTAGGATGAGCTAAAAACTCTAATGCGCAGTAAGTTTATTCCTGCTTCTTTTATACATGACTTACATCGTAAGCTTTATAGTTGTAAGCAGGGCACGCGTACTGTTACAGAATACTACAGTGATCTAGAATCCCTCAACTACATAGTGAAATTGTATATTGATGATGATGTAGCGATCACGAGATTTCTCTATGGTTTCTCTAAAGTCATCAGCCAGAGGATTGAAATCATTGGGTACATCGATCTAGAAGACTATTTTCATAAAGCTATGCTTATTGAAAATCATATGAAAGAAAGGAATGAAATAGGATTTAGAAGACAGTCTACTAACAATTGGGTTACAGGGAAATAGCAACAGCCAGAAGAGGGAAAATTCGGTCGTCACTCTCTTCCTTTCCAACGCAAGGATTGGCCCTTCATCAACACCACAACCTTCTAAATCTAAGACGAATCCCAATCAAGTTAGTAAACATCCTATCATTTGTTGTAAGTGTAATGGTTTTGGTTATATGTAGACACAGTATCCCAACAAGACTACGTACACCCTAAGGGAGAATGAGCTTTTTGAGGGAAAATATAGTGATGATGATTATACATATATACCTCTTTTGGTAATGGGAGAAAATAATAACGAGGTCTTTATTGATACCCATGAAGAAGAAAAAAAAGGGGGACCTAGCAAAACCTTATATCCTATCCACGTCAGATTGCAGATACTATTGAGCACTCAGATGGGTTTTTTGTAAGAAATCCTTCTCTTGTCTTAGTCTATTCATTAAATGCTCAATACTCTCTAGATCCTAACCTTGAGCAGCATAACAATATATTTCATATGTGGTGCAAGACTTCAGAGCATAAGAAACGTCTTTTGATTATAGACGGTAGAAGCTGCACAAACATAGTAAGTGATTCTTTAGTTAAAGATTTAAAACTAACATGTTTGCCTCATCCTAAACCTTATAGATTGCAGTGGTTATAAGACAAAGAAGAGCGAAAAATCCGCTCATAAGCCAAAGTCACCTTCTTCCTTGGTCCTCTCAAAGACGAAGTACTTTGTGATATTACCCCACGGATGCCTGTCATATTCTACTGAGGAGACCTTGGAATACGACAGAAGAGTCACCTTTGATGGTTTGACTAACAGGTACGGTTACATGGTTGACGGTAAGAAAGCTAATATTTTACCTCTTTCTCATTCGCAGGTTTCTAAAGCTCAATAGGTAATGCAAGAAGAATGAGAAAAGAGAAAAGCACCTAAAATCGTGAAAAAAGTGCCCAGGAAAGACAACAAGAAATTGACAATGCTCTCCCTAAGAGGCCCTGCACAATTTCTCTCTGTCAGAGGCCATCGTAGTCTTCTTAAAACTTTTAATATACCTTATTATCGTTTTCTGACTATGTGTCACAAGGAAAGATGTTCCACTAAGAGGTTTAAGAGAATTCGGAGAGTCGATTCTAAAAGTTCAAAAGTTTATAATCTGAGGAACATTCGTAAAACAAATGTTTTCACTAATGTTTTTACTAATCCTTTGTTTGATTTTGTAGAAACATCAGATTCAAGGATGAATCCTTCTCGACATGGAGGGAATGATGAGGATATCAGAATAGACTATCCTCCAAAGGAAGAAGTAGCTTGTACCACTTTTCCCACTCCACAAAGCCCTTTTCATAATCCTGTTGTGGGATAGCACTCCTTGCGCAATTCTGTTGGAGAACAGAACACTGTGGACTCTAATTTCTACAAGGGAGATACATTAGTGGACATAGTCAAACCCATGAAAAGATCCAGAATAAAGAAGGTTGAAGAAGCCTTGAAGTTGATGATTGAGTCCGAGGTCCAACATGCCTATGCCTATTTACTAAGTTCAAGGCCCAAGCCCATTAGCATGTCGAGGATGAAAGAAAATGGACTCCTTGAGTTAACGTAGATGAGGATCTAAAGTCAGAATAAATGTTGAAGATTAGGTTAAAGAGATAAAGGCCAATATGTGCAGGCTTAAAACACTCTCTAAGCCCATTTGAGACCCATATCTCTTCCTATAGGTTTTGTGTTCTATTTTTTTTTAGAATTCTTGAATGTTTTAGAAGTTTATCTTATTTCAAATAGGATATAATGGGTTTTCCCTTCTAGATTAGGTTTCCATTCGTGTAATACAACTCAGTTTAGTTGAATTATAAGGCTAAAATCAGAGCTAGAATATGATTTGTTTTTAATCTCTAAATCACTAGGATTTGAGATTACCTTTTTAGAACATGAAGGGAATATCATTGTAAGTCTATATAAAGGCACACCTATGCACAAAATAGAAAAGTTGGTGAAGGAATTAAGATCCGGTCCAGGCCAAATCGGAAATTTCACTTTCGTGCTATGCATTCTAGAATCAGAAACTTTTGGTCGAGCCCAAACACTATAATCAATTCCCACGAGCGGATCTAGGCTTATACTTGTTAGATCTATTAAACGAAATGCTAAAATTTGAATCTTTATATAAAAGCGGAATCAAAGATTATACCTTTGAAGCGTATCCCTCAAAGAAATCCCAAAAATGTCTCCTAGAAGGATCCGAAAGTCGTGTGGGCAAATCTCTATCAGATCCACCAGTTGAAGCCCGTGAAAACCCCAAAAGAACCTTGCCGGAATAATGGAAATTAGAAATTATAATAATAAAAACATAACCGTAGCAGCGGTGGGAGCGGTGGATTTCCAACGCATAAGCAGAAGGAAAGAAGAGAGGCAGCTTCCACAAGAATCGGAATGGCAGATCCTCCACCCCAGACGGCTCAATCCCCAGCTCAACCGACAAATTGGGCCAAAATCGTGGCAAACAACAGGGATCCAAAGGTAGGGTTCCAACTGGATTTCGTCCAAACGCAAATCGGTAGTACAAGTGTGCAAATTGAAGAATCGGAATGGATGGAATGTATTCCAGAGTGGGATAACTCCTTGATTGGATTTGTAGCAGGTATGCGTCCATCCTTTTTAGCAATGCAAAAATTCGCTATGTCTAAATGGGCTGCTATGGGTTTAAAGTCTGTTCACCAAGTTAAAAATGGAGTATATATTTTCAAATTTTCGCACAAAGACAACTTGGCTGAAGTGTTGAATTCGGGTCCCTGGTCCTATTTTGATCATCCGATTATTCTCCAAATATGGGACCCGGAGGTTGATATTGATGAATCGAGAATTCAATCGCTTCCGTTGTGGGTTAAATTCCCCAATCTGCGTCCACACCTCTGGTCTCAACGGATACTTAGTAAATTCGCGTCGGTGCTCGGAAAGCCGATTTGTTCGGACGGCCTTACAGTGACAAAAGAGAAGCTGGAGTTTGCTCGTGTTTGTGTCGAAATTAACGCCGGTCAGGCTCTACCTAGCGAGATCACCATTACTGGTCCAAATGGAAGAACTTTCTCACAGGAGGTGCACTATGAATGGAAGCCCGCCAAATGCTCTCATTGTAGGGTATTTGGTCATTCGGATGCAAAGTGCCAGAGTAAGCCGCGTCAAGTTTGGGTTCCAAAGGTGCCAATTGCTACAGAAGCCGAACCTACTGTGGAAGTAGAGGACAGCACGAAGCAATCTGCAAATACAACAGAGGACTCTTCTCCTGTGACTGATATTTCGACAGAGGTGATGCCAATTCAAACTGTACCCATTCAGGCAATCCAAATCGATCTCCCTGCACAACCGGTAAATGTTTCTCATCCAATTAATAGCGGTTGTACTTTGGTTTCTGGAAATAGTTTTCAATGCTTGGATGTTGATACGGAATTTCCGCTCCTAATGGGTAGTCCTGATGTTAATCGCCCTAGTACTTCTGGTAAAAGTAATGATCAGGGTGGCTATACTGTGATGAAGTTGCGCAAACGAGGCTTGGCTCCACAACCTAATACTAAGTCCAAATGATATTAGGTCACTGGAATATACGAGGGGGTTGTTCCTCTCATAAACAATCTAGTATTAGGAAACTTCTGCGTGAATATCAGTTTGAGCTGTTTGGTATTCTGGAATCTAAACTCAATTCTGGTAATGTTAATTCTGTGGTAGATATAATTGCTTCTGGGTGGTCTTTTGATCATAACTTTGATTTTGGAGGTAATGGGCGCATCTTAGTCATATGGAATCCTGCCCGTGTTTCTGTTCAGTGTCTGTTTAAATCTGATCAGCTTATCCATTGTCTTGTCGATATTCGAGATAAGGGTGTTTCAATTTTTGTGTCGTTTGTGTATGCACATAATTCTGCCTGTTTGAGAAGTCATCTGTGGAGTTCACTATTGCAACTAGGGTCTGCTCTTATTGGTCCTTGGATCCTTATTGGCGATTATAACTGTTTACTTAATAGAGATGATCGGCAAAATGGTTCCCGGGTTAAAAAGAAGGACACTAAGGAATTGCAACATCTTGTATCTATGTTGGATCTATTTGATTTACCTCATTCTGGTGAGCGATTTACATGGAATAATCGGAGTAAGAATCTCCCTCGAGTGATGTGCAAGCTTGATAGAGCTTTGGTAAATAATGATTGGGTTAACACATTTGACTCTTCAAATGCGGTTTTCCTGCCTCCTGATCTATCAGACCATAGTCCGGTGGTTGTTAAAACACATAACGCTACTTCTATTCATCCACCTTTCAAATTCCTCAGGTGTTGGTCCTATCATGATAAGTATTTGGAAGTTGTTCAACGTGCTTGGTCTACACATGTGGTTGGCTCCCCTATGTTTGTGGTACAGAAGAAGTTACAGGCAACAAAAATGGCTCTGAAGGAGTTCCATAAGTCTCATTTTTCGAATATGTATGACAGGGTCAAAAAGGTTCAAGCTCAGCTGCATCACACTCAATCCAGGTTAATTCAGGATCCGTCTAATGTTTCTCTTTTAGCCATTGAACATCAACAGTTATTATCATATCACAAGGTTCTTCATTCAGAGAAACTTTTTTATGCCCAGCGTGCTAAGGTAAATTGGATTCAATTAGGTGATACTAATTCGGCTTTCTTTCATGCTTATGTTAAGGCCAAGAAAGGTTCATCCAATATTGGCTCTATACAAGATGAAAATGGTGTTATTCAGACAGAAAGGGACTCAATCCGTGGTATTTTCTCATCCTATTATAGAAACTTGTTGGGAGTGGCTGGTGACTCTGCACCTTTGAACCCTGAAATAATCCGATTGGGCCCTATGGTAAATCCAGATGAATGCATAGCCCTGATGTCTGAAATCTCGGATCTGGAAATAAAAGAGGCGATATTCTGTATCGGTGAAAATAAGGCTCCAGGCCCAGATGGTTTTTCTTCGTCCTTTTTCAAATCAGCTTGGAGTATCATTAGTAGGGATATTATTTGTTCCATTAGGCATTTTTTTGCTCATGATTATCTGCTCAAGGAAATAAACTCCACAATTATTGCTCTCATCCCTAAGTCACCATGTCCTACTGGCCCAGGAGATTACAGGCCTATCTCATGCTGCAATACTCTCTATAAAGCTATTTCCAATATTCTGACAAAGCGTCTCCGAAAGGTTATGCAACGTCTGATTGGTCCTCAACAAGGTGCTTTCATTCCAGGGCGAAATATCTCACATAATGTGCTCCTCACTCAAGAATTGCTCTATGGTTATAATAGGAGCCGAATATCACCACGTTGTGCAATTAAGGTTGACTTGCAAAAGGCGTATGATTCTGTGCAGTGGCCTTTCTTGAGAAGCTTACTTTCCCACTTTGGATTTCCTGATCGATTTGTGGAATGGATAATGCAATGTGTATCTTCAGCCAGTTTCTCGTTGCAAATTAATGGGGAATTACATGACTATTTTAAAGGCAAAAGAGGTCTAAGACAGGGGGATCCTATTTCTCCACTTCTCTTCACCCTGGTTATGGAGTATTTCTCTAGGCTTCTCTCTCATAATTGCGCCGGTCCTAATTTTCACTTTCATCCTAAGTGCAAGAGGCTCGATATTACTCACCTTTCATATGCTGATGATCTTATCCTATTTGCAAAGGCGGACAGAGAATCTATCCTTACCATTAAAAATTGTTTGGATGATTTTGCAAGGATCTCGGGTTTAAATATCAATCAGGGTAAAAGTCAAGCATTTTTCGGAGGTATCTCTCAACATCTGAGGACTGAACTGCTACGGATTCTACAAATCCAGGCAGGTATCTTACCTGTAAAGTACCTTGGGGTTCCTCTTACAACAAAGAAACCAAAGCTGACAGAATGGCAACCACTTATTGATAGAGTCACCAGGCGAATGTCCATGTGGTCTTCTAAACTTCTCAGCTATGCAGGTAGACTAGAACTCATTAAATCTGTCATACGTAGTCTGGAGGTTTATTGGTCTTCTATTTTTGTTATTCCATCTGTGGTTATTAAAAGAATAGAAGGACTAGCTCGTAACTTCTTGTGGAAAGGAGCGCACAATGTTACTTCTCATGCTCCTGTCAAATGGTCTGTAGTCTGTTTGCCCACACTAATGGGAGGTTTAGGTATTCGGAACCTCAAATTGCTGAATCAGTCACTTATTCTTAAGCTCTTATGGAATATTGCACACTCCTCACAGTCCCTATGGGTTAAATGGATCCATGAATATTATATACGAGGGGATACCTTTTGGAATGTTCCTATTAGAGACAGATTCTCTTGGAGCTTTAAATCTCTGTTGCATCTCCGGGACGCTATGCATCCATTCCCCACCATTCTAGTGTCCTTGAGTTCTGGTCCTAGTTGCTTCTCTTCTAAAGCAGCTTATGAGGTATTAATTGGTAATTCAATTATCCCATGGTGGTCACGCATGTTATGGTCTCGGTTCTCAACAAATAGGTCCTCTTTTATTGCATGGATGATTTTACATGGTCGCCTACAAACTAAGGATCGCATCAACCAATGGGCACACACTCAGGATTTGCTATGCCCCCTATGCACCTTAGCTCAGGAAAATATCCAACACCTATTCTTTGAATGCCAATTCTCTAGCCAGGTTTGGAGAGATGTTTGTTCTTTTAATGGTTTCTTTTTGCCATCCAAGCATGAGGATGTTATGCGATGTATGCGGAGATGGAAAAGTGATCTATTGAGCTCAGCTAAGAAAGCTATGTGGACCTCGTCGGTGTACCATATATGGAAAGCAAGGAATGCCCGAGTTTTCAAACAACAGAATTGCTCAACGACATCAGTGTCTAAATTGGTCATCAATGAACTCAAAATCTCATATTCTAGAATCCAGCATGTACCCCGCTCTTCAAAAGCGCGTCTTTGGTGTCAGAAGTTAAGGCTAGTCTAGTAGTGAATATGATGTGTGACAAATGTTGTACTCTTAAAATATTTAAAGTTTGGTAATATATTTAAACTTTTTACCAAAAAAAATAATGGAAAATTCCCCAGAAAAGCTGTTGCCCGCTAAAATCCATGAACTGCACTGGAAAGTCACCGATTACTAGATCCAAGGCTATGCCAAAAATCTCCTATTCACCAAAAAGTTAGATCGAGCTTCTCTAACAAAAACTGACCTATCTAAAGATCCAACAGGAATTTAATGAAGCTCGCCAGAGAAGATAACAGCCGCCAGAATCCGTGAATATGCCAAAAAAATAAAGATCTCGCTGGCCGGAAACCCAAGCTTCAATCCTTCTCATTTTTTATTCGTGAGAGTTTCAAACTGACTTCAAAAGAGTTTTCTTGAAGAAGAAGAAACTTCTCCCTAAAACTCTCTCTAGGATCTTTCTCTCTCTTGGTGGCAAGAATGCTTGATTTCACTTAACTTAGGTTAAGACTTCAACTTATTCTATTTATAGGGAGTTTCTAGGAAACCTTTAAGTGGGCTTAAGTTGGGCCTTACTAATTGGACTCGTTGACTTCTATGTCTTCACTAGACTAGTCAACGTTAATCAACCCAAGGATAATTAATTAATTTGATCCACTTTGTTCATTGACTCGAGGATAATTCATCGATTAATTAAATCCTCTATCAATTTACTTAAGGATTATTAATTAATTCTTAAATTCACTTTGTCGATTTAATCCAATTTATAAATAATCGTATCACTAACGGATTAATTACGGAACTACCGCTTAAACCGAAATTGCTTCCAGGTTTACTTTTAATTATTCTTTTATCTCCCCATGTCAAAGATATAGTGCTCGTCAATTTATTAATTTACGAATAAATTAATTAATCGACTTCTTCTCATCCGAGATTAGGACCACTCGACCTTATTACTATACCAGATATAAGTCCACCGGCAAGGTTTAGTATAATAATCCTTACAAGCTCATCTCGAGAGCACCATCACCCCGGACGCACCGGTACATAATTTCCTTTCGACAAGCAATGACACAATAAGAAATCAAACACACATACCCAACTTACCGAAATCTAGTCCTCAATTAACCACACCATTTGGCAAATCAAAGTATACTATATCTAATCCTCATGCCCGTCCTAGTCTAAGGATTAAGAGAAAGAATACAAGGCTCAAATTAACTATGAATATCAGTACAAGTTAATTCAATCCTACTCATGTCCTACTCAATATGCCCCAGGCACATCCGTATGATTCAATTAGTCTAGACAAACCAATCTCAGAATCATACAATAACCTAAACTAACAGTATGTCCAAACTGTCTCAGTTACGAGCGTTATTTATATATCATAACTTTAACCAATGATAAGATCTACTGTGTCACACCAAATACCTTATCATCTAGACATATGATATAAGTGGACAATTTATAAAATTGAAACACAATCGACAAGAAATAGTTTTTCATACAAGCAAAGCTTTTAAGTATTCAAAACTAACAGTTGGCTTATATTTTGATAATTAAAATCTATTTTGAGTGATCTTGCAAGATCTTGAGTTTTCTTTGCGAGAAAACCACACCCCTTTATTTGATGATAGTGTAGGTTAACTATCACTCACGTACTCTTGCGAGAGAACGACCCCCTCACATAGCCACTTTATCCATCTTCCTACTAATTCCACATGAGGACATTAAAAGAAACACATTCTCATAAGTTTAAATTGTTTCTGTCAATTTTACCTTCCAGTCAGATAACATATAGATCAGACAACTCATAGGCATATCCTTTGAGAAGCAACTAATTCGACAACTAGGCTACCATCGGTAACTTGTTCTTTGAAGGAGACGCATCATACAAACTACTCTCCTTTTGGGATATAGTCTATGGTTTCCAACCATTGACCCCAATTGATCACCATTACCAAATCAAAGAGGTCAAGAGCCTTGACGGTGAAAAGAGGGCCAAGATAGTGCAAAAGATCCATGAGTAAACCATACTTAACATCCTCAAGTATAAAGACCACACTTCATGGATGGTGA
Source organism: Knoxia roxburghii (assembly GCA_030378225.1). Classification (NCBI taxonomy): domain Eukaryota; kingdom Viridiplantae; phylum Streptophyta; class Magnoliopsida; order Gentianales; family Rubiaceae; genus Knoxia; species Knoxia roxburghii. The sequence goes on along the minus strand of CM059420.1, from coordinate 30,987,592 downwards.
ACAATGGGAGATGCAAGTTGACTTTCAAACTCAGAGATCGGGTGTGGTTACTCTTCAGAAAATAGTGGTTTTCACAAGCCCGCAAGACTAATCTGCACCTAAAAAGAAGATGACCCATTCTAAGTGGTCAAGAAGGTCAACGACAATGAAGCTTAAGTGAGGTAATAGTGTTGAGAATTGAACCTTAAGCCTTTCTTTTAAATTTCTCACAAATTTGTTTTATTTTGAACCTCTTAAGATTTTCTACCATTAACTCATTTATTGGCTTGAATAATTTTGGCCCAAGTGTTAGGCCTTGTTTTGTTTTTTCCTTCTTAGTAATTTCGGCCACTATGTTTACTAATTGGCCTTATGTTTATTTGGCCCAATGTTTAGGCCTTTAATTGAATTGTTAAGTTATAATAGACTAGGCTAATAAAATAGACAAAGCCCAACTCAAGGAGAATAAGTGAAGACCAAATCAAGTGCCGACATTCGGTTAAACTGAAGAAATAAAATGTTGGATCTTTAGGCATGATTAACAAAAATTTTACGTAGTGGAAATGCCTAATTTGTGTTTTAGCGTTAATTAGCCCTATGTTTAAAGAATTTAATGCTTACCCTCATAGTGTAATTAGTTGTCATGCCTGGATCCTAATTGATTGTCCAGAAATTTGGATCACCACCAAAGCACTTCCCCAGTAGATGCTCTCTACTCTCAAGCACTGGAGTTCTCTCAGAACATGTGCTAGCTGTTTACCTGCAGAGAGAAAATTTTATTGGAAGAATTTTGGTAAAATTTTCTTTTTTCAGAAAAATCATCTCCTCAATTTTTCACTGACTTGTCTCCATGACTTTATAGAAGTCACTGTTGGGTTTGAATACTAAAGCTTTGCTTGTATTAAACTATTTCCCAGTTTATATATCGATTAAATGTTTTAGTTAAATAGTTTATATGTTTTACATATATCGTCCATTTATATTAAGTAATTAGATGATGAGGTGTCTGGTGTGACATGGTAAATCTCATCATTGGTTAAAAGACATAATATATAAATGAGGTTCGTAATCGAGACAGTTTGGGACACACTGTCAGTTTAGGTTATAATGTGATTGAGAAAATTGGTTTGTCTAAACTAATTGAATCATATAGATATGTCTGTGGCATATTGAACTTGACCATTTAGGATGACTTGTCTTGTACTAATTTAATAGACTATTTATTTCTAGTATTCTATCTCTTAATCCCTAGACTTGAACAGGCATGAGGATTAGACATAGTGTACTTTGATCTGCCAAAGAGTGAGGTCACTTGAGACCAATAGTCTCGGTAAGTTAGGTGCGCGTGTTTAGTTGCTTAGTGTGTTGTTGCTTGTCGAAAGGAAACCATGTACCGGTGAGTCCGGGGTGATGGTGCTCCTGAGATGAGCTCGTTATGTTTATTTTACTAAACCTGGCCGGAGGACTTATGTCCAGTATAGTAAAAAGGTCGAGTGGTACTAGTCTCGGATTATAAGAAGTTAATTAATTAATTTATAAGTAAATTAATAAATTAACGAGCAATATATCTTTAATGTGGGGAGATTAAATAATAATTAATTTAGTTATTCCGGAAATAATTCTGGTGTAAGATGGTAGTGCCATAATTAATCCGTTAGTGGTATGATTAATTATGTAGTGGGTTAATTGATAAAGTAGAATTGATTATTTAATTAATTATTCCTAAGGGTTAATTAAGTAATTAACAAGGTAGAATTATTTAATTAATTAATTAAGTCTAAAAGGTCAATTACAAATGGGAAATTCTAGAGATTAGGAAATCTATTTGCATTTGGAAATCTTATTAGATTTGGATCCTAATTGGATTTGGAAACTAATTAATACTCGTAAACCCATTAGGAAGGCCAATCTTAAACCATCTTGGGGTCTCTCTTGTAACTTTATAAATAGATAAGAGATTAGTAATTCAAAACACACAATTATTAGTTTTCAAGACAAGAAAACTATAAAGAGAATTAATATTTTCTCTCAAAGTCGGATTTTCCAAACTTCGTGTGGCAGCTCAATTCCTGAGAAAAGTCCAGCGTTCTTTTCTCCTTGAATCTGGCGGCGCGTGGGGCTTGAGCGGCGGCGCGTGGATTGTATGCGCAGTGGCGGCGGTTCAAAGGAATTTTCGCAGCAACTTTTTGTGGTTGATTGCTGATCGTCAGTTCATTGGTTTGTTGCCCACACAACGTACGAGTTGGTCTTGAGTAATACAAGCGATCACCTAAGTACACGCTTCAAGAGGTAATTCTTAAACTTCCACTTTAATTAGGAATTTATTGTTGCATGGCAAATCGAACAAGTAGAAGATAAGATCCTGAGCAATGTTATTTCAAGCAAGGATTGGAATAGCGATTGTGCTTGAGTTTAGGCCTGGTCAAGAGTTCCGATTTTAGAATGCGTAGCACGAAAGTGAATTTTTTACTGAGCCCGAGCAAATAATCTTTCAGTCACAAAATTGAGTCAGTAAACAAAAAATCAATAAATCTTTTAATTAAAATAAATAAAAGAATTTGAACTTTACTGACTTGGGTTTTACCAAAACCTATGGATCACCCAGTGACCCATAGATCAGGTTGATGGGTCAAAAATCTTAATTTATAATTAGATCCCTTAATTTGTCAGCCTATTCCAATTCTTCCTAGGTACTTAATTAACTCTTAATTAATACCACAAAACTTTTTAATAATATTTAATTTAACTATTTAATTAAATATTATTTTTTTAAATATAACAATTATACTTAGTGCAGGCAATAATACTTATTCTGTATCATCGAACTCTCTTATGTGCGATCCTGTAGGTCCATTCCAAATTGACAATGGATAAATCAATCTCATTGATTAATCTATAAATCATTAGTGGTTTCTAGCAAAATATAATGACTACTCAATTCAGAACGGAGGGTCGAATGGTGATTCAACACAGCCTTCCGAGCGTACCACGTATGATCTTTTACATCGATATCCAGTTTAGCATAAGGCATGGAACCATCATCATTATTTAACTAAAAGTTTACTTGATATCTTAGTGACACTGATTTTATTCAAGCAAATGATAACACTTATCATTTCTTTGGCACGGCCATACATTTCTCAGTTCACTATCAAGTAGCCAAGATATTATCTCTCACTTAAGAGGGACTTGTAGTCCCATCACTTCACCTACATGAAAGATTATCTGCCCGGCCCAGTCAAAAATTCACTTTCGTACTATGCATTCCAGAATCGGAACTCTTGACCAGGCCTAGACTCTAGCACAATCGCTATTCCAATCATTTGAAATAACATTGCGCAGGATTTTGGTTTGCACTTATTCGATTTATCATGCAACAAATAATCTCTAATTAAAGTCGATGTTTAGAAATATCTCTTGAAGCATAAACTCAGGTGATAGCTTATATGACTCAAGACAGGTTCGAACATTGTGTGGGCAACGAACCAACAATCAACAATCAAACACAATTGAGTCACCAAAAAATCCAGCAACCGCCTCACCTACGCGTATAGCTCACGTGATGCCGCCCCTATCCACGCGCCACCCCTTTTGATCCCACGCGACACTAGCTGACCGGGAATAAATCCAAAACTCTGGTGCTACACTTCGGGAACTGGGCAGCCGTACGAAGGGAAGAAAAAAAATGTTTTTGAGAGAAGAAAATTTGATTTCTCTCTCTAGTTTTCTTGTCTTGAAAACTTATGAATTGTGTGTCTTGAATTGCTAATCCCTTGTCTATATATAGAGTTACTAGAGAGATCCCAAGTTGGTTTAAGATTGGTCTTCCTACTGGGTTTCTATTTTCCTTCAATCAAGTTCCTGGATTGATCACATCCAACTATTAAAGGGATTCACTTATCCCCAATCCAGTTCCTGGTCTGATTCACAACCAACTGACACAAGGATTCACTTATCCTTATTCCAGTTCCTGGTCTGATTCACAACCAATTGACACAAGGATTAATTAATTACTTAATTAATTAAATCTACCTTTGTTAATAACCCAATACATAATTAATCATACCACTAACGGATTAACTATGGCACTACCATTCTACACCAGAATTTCTTCCAGAATAACTAAATTAATTATTCTTTAATCTCCTCACATCAAATATTTAGTGCTCGTTAATTTATTAATTTTATGATAAATTAATTAATTAACTTCTTATAATCCGAGATTACTACCACTCGACTTTTTTATTATACCGTAAGTCCACCGGCAGGGTTTAGTATAATAAACATAACGAGCTCATCTCATGAGCACCATCACTCTGGACGCACCTGTACATGGTTTCCTTTCAACAAGTAATAACACCCCAAGCAACCAAACATGTGCCCGCTCAAGTCTAGGGATTAAGAGATAAAATACAAGGAATGAACTGTCTATTAAATCAGTATAAGACAATTCATCCTAAATTGTCAAGTTCAATTTTCCCCGGGTATATCTATATGATTCAATTAGTTTAGATAAACCAATTATCCAAATCACATAATAACCTAAACCGACAGTGTATCCAAAATTGTCTCGGTTACGAACCTCATTTATATGTTATGTATTTTAACTAATGATGAGATCTACTGTGTCACACCAAATACCTTATCATCTAATTACATAATATAAATGGAAAATATATGCACAACATATAAATTAATACATTTAATCGATATATTAATTGGGAAATAATATAATACAAGCATAGCTTTAATATTCAAATCTAACAATCTCCCACTAATACTTATGGTGTGCTTTAAGTATAAAACTACATTTAATCTTTACAACTACAATACACCTAGAAAAACTATCATGGCTCTACTAAGTATCTGATCCTCATGCCCTCCACGTGAGTTTCAAAGACTTTTGCTGTCAATGTCTTCTTGAATGGATATGCAAGGTTATCTTCTGATTCTATCTTAGCCACGACCACGTTTTCCCTCTTGACGATGTCTCGTATTAGGTGGTACTTGTGCTATATATGCTTACTCGCCTTGTGGGCTCGTGGTTCCTTCGAGTTTGCTTCTGCACCATTGTTATCACAGTATACTGTGATCGACTTCTCCAAACCAGGAATCACATCTAAGTCCACTAGGAAGTTCTTGAGTCACACTGCTTTTTTCACTACCTCTGATACTGCAACGTATTCAGCTTCCACGGTAGAGTCTACCATGCATTTCTGCTTGAAACTCCGCCATACTATGGCTCCACCTCCCAAAGTAAACACATACCCTGAGATAGAATTGCTCTTGTCCCTGTCGCCTTGGAAATCTAAATCTGTGTAACCTCGGGGTACCAGCTTAGGCGCCTGATAGACCAACGCTTGGTCTCTCGTTCTACGCAAATGCTTGAGAATGCATTTTGCTACCTCCCAATGAGCTTTCTCGGGGTTACTCTGATATCTTCTTACAATGCCAACAACATAACAGATATCAGGCCTTGTACATAACATCGCATACATGAAATTTCCTACTACCGAAGCATAAGGAACTGCCTTCATGGCTTATATCTCCTCAACGGTCTTGGGAGATTGCTCTTTAGACAGATGCACTCCGTGTCTGAAAGGTAGAAAACCTTTCTTGGAGTTTTACACGTTAAAAAGAGCCAAAATCGTATCTATGTATGATGCTTGAGAGAGCGTTAGTGAACATTTACTACGATCTCGAATTATCTTGATCCCAAGGATATGTCCAGCTTCTCCTAACTCTTTCATATCAAACTTTTGGATAGCCATGCCTTTAGTAAAATGTCATCTACATAAAGCACAAGAAAACCACCGCGTTTCTATCACGTCTGCGGTGTACACGTTGTTCATCCAGGCACTGAGTAAATCTGTAGGATTAGATTACCTCATCAAACCGGATATTTCAAGATCTGGATGCCTGTTTAAGTCCGTAAATGGACCTATTTCAAGATCTGGTTGCTGCATGAAGATGGTTTCCTCAAGACATCCATTAAGGAAAGCTGTCTTGACACCTATTTGGTCATATCTCATAATCTAAATGATCAACTATGGCCAAGAGAATCCGGATTGACTTAAGCATGGCTACCGAGAAGAAGGTTTCCTTATAATCAATTCCATCTTTTTGAGTATACCCCTTCGCCACAAGCCTAGCTTTAAAGGTTTCAACATTTCTGTTAGGTCCTCTCTTGCGTTTGTAGACCCACTTACATCCAATGGGTTTGAAACCATCAGGTTGGTCCACAAGCTCCCAGACTTGATTGTGGTCCATCGACCCCATCTCGGATATCATTACTTTTCACCAAGATTCTACATCTTTATCTCAGAGAGTCTCATTGTAGTTTACCATGTCAGGCTCAGGAGCGCCTGGTACTAGGTCTGAGGCCTCTCCCACGCCAATGAACTTGTCGGGCTGTCTTACAACCCTACCACTACGACGAGACACCACCTGTGTAGGCGCATCATCTGTGATATCTTGTGCAGTATGTGGTGTATCTACTTATGCTGGTGCATCAAGATTATCAGATTGCTTCCAAAGTTCTTCTAGTACTATCTTACTCTTTGCCTTGTGATCTAGAATATAGTCTTCATCTAAAAACCTGGAGTTAGTGCTAACTATCACCTTCTGATCTTTAGTACTATAGAACAGACCACCTTTCGTTCCCCTAGGATATCCTACAAACAGCATTACTTCCGTTCATGCATCTAACTTAGCCGCATCTGCCTTAAGCACGTATGCTGGACAACCTCAAATCCTGAGATGTCTTAGACTGGGCTTGCGCCCGTTCCACAACTATACTGGGGTTGAAGGCATGATTTTAGATGTACAAGATTTAGAATGTACATCGTCGTTTCTAAGGCATATCCCCATAATGAACTCGGCAAATCACTATAGCTCATCATTGACCTAACCATTTCCATAAGAGTTTGGTTCCTTCTTTCTGCTACACCATTCTGCTGTGGTATGCCAGGTACAGACAACTGAGACTGAATTCTAACCTCATTGAGGTATTCTCAAAATTCGTGGGACAGGTACTCACCACCACGATCTGATCGCAGTGTCTTGATACTCTTACCATGATACTTCTCCATATCTGCCCGATACTCTTTGAATTTACTAAAGCATTCAAACTTGTGACGCATTAGGTAAATGTATCCATACATTGAGTAATCATCTGTGAACGTTGCAAAATACTCAAACCCACCTTGTGCTTGGATCGACATTGGTCCACACAAGTCAGAGTGAATCAACTCTAATACTTCTTTGGCTCTATAACCTTTTGCCTTAAAAGGTCTCTTGGTCATCTTACCTTCCAAGCAAGATTCGTAGGTTGAATAACTGTCAATCTCTAATGAACTTAAAGGTCCATCATTGACCAACCTCTGAATCCTACTAAGGTTTATATGGCCTAGCCTGAGATGCCAAAGGTAGGTTTGATTTGTTTCAAAAGGTTCTTTCCTTTTATTATTGTTAGATGATGCGTCATTTCTATGTTTTGCACAACAGGAGAGTTTGATTTAACCACAAATAAATTGTCTACTAATGAACCAGAACAAACAAGTTTGCCATCTTTTTTAACAACAACAGAATTATCAAAAAAAATAAACTTGTAACCATTCATTAAGAGTTTACAAACCGAAATAAGGTTCCTTCTAAAACTCGATACATAAAGAAAATTTGGTAAATCTAGTCTAGAATTTTCGAAAATTAAACTAACTACTCCCACTGCTTCCACTGACATTCTCATAGTGTCGCCCAAGTAGATTTCCAGCTCGCCTTCTCTAAGCTTCCGTGTTACTTAGAACCCTTGCAAAGAATTACAAACATGGTCAGTGGCACCTGAATCCACACACCAAGTATCTGTAGGAATCGCCGCTAAACATGTCTCAGTAATTAAGGTAGAAATTATCGTACTTTTGAGCTTTGGACAATCTGATTTCCAATGTCCCGTCTGATTGCACTTGAAGCACTTGCCTTCTGGCTTCTTCTTTGTAATCTCTGGATTTGACGCAATTTGTGCCTTTTGAGCTATTTCCTCGAGCTTTCCATTCTTCTTTCCAGCCTTAGGCTTAGAAAAAATTCTGAAGTTTTGACTGCGACTAAAACTCGCTTCTTCTCTTGAAAAAAGACTTTTAGCCACCAACAACTCTGCCAAGAGCTCGGATGAAGTACACAACATCTTACTTATGTTGTAGTTCAACCGAAACTGCTCATATCTTGGAGGCAAGTTCTGGAGGACAATATCGACTTTGGTTTAACCATCGATTTCACCTCCCACTACCTCAATCTCGTTGATGTTACTAATTATGTCAATGACAGGATCTCTCACAGGAGTGCTCTTAGCCGTTAGGACAATGTCTAAGTTTCGAATCCAATCAACATAGTTCAAACCGGTTAGTTTGTTGTCTTTCAATATTGTAGATAACGGATTACATGCAATATCGAAGACTTTAAATAAATAAACAGGAAATGTTTCAGTATTTTAAGCCTAAAATTTCAAAAAACAAAATTATATAATTATTGACTTCCCTCAAACAATAATTAAATCCACCGACATCTCATTCACTGGGATTTTTGCAAGCCACGATAGTGTGAACGTTTACACTAACCCACATTCGTTTGAGAAGAACCAAATTCATTAACTACACTATCTGACCAAATGATCTATTGATCAATGTAGCTAATAGTTAGTGCCTTTCAGCCGTACAAATAAGTAGCGTAACCTCGTTGGGAGGAATACTACAAATATTACACTAAGTGTGTACCATTACATGACTTCTAAGCTTGTTACCTCAGGATAATGCACCTCAGATGGAAAGGGTATCGAATTTCTCCTAGTTCAAATTATTCTAGTCATCTTACTTAGAAATTCATAATCTAGTGATCTTGTGATTGAACTCATCCGATATGGATGAAAGCCCTAATGCCAACGCGTAAGTCCATCTACATCACATATGAACTCGTAATGGAGGCTATGGAAATATTAACCAACCCGCTCCCACTTAGATTTCTAAAATGAGGGTTTTTCCAGTTCTAACATGCAATTAACTAATCCTAAGTTATGTGCAAACATAAAACCAGCATGCTTTAAAATTATACATCTAAAATACAGCACAAAAAATAAAGCACAAAATTAAAACTATAAATACGAGAAATAAATGAGTAAAATAAATTTCTCGACTATTATGGTTTTAATTGCTTTCATCTTCTACCTTGATCTTGTGTTCCGTCACGCCACTCGATGGAATGAGTCTAGAAAGTTGGATCTCGAAAAAATTCGAAATAAATGAAAAATGGGTAGCGCGCAACCCAAATGTGTCGGGCTGCGCGCGCAGACATGGAGCATTCCGAGCACGCATAGACCTTTACGGGCCAGCTGCCGCGAACAGAGTGAGTGCTAGTGCGCCTAACGCTGTAAAATTGCAGCGCTACACCAGCACCTGCTGCCGACAGTTTCTGCCGGAGAGTTGTTCACCAGCCCGCCTGTCCTATTTTGCTTCCAGGTCTTCTATCCTGCTCCCACTACGTTATTTGGTCTTCTTGTAATTCATTCTGGGTTTTCTTGGTTTTCTACGAATTAACGATAACCAAAACCCATGAATTCAAATTGCACACCATAACAACTTCGATTACATAAAAATTTTCCTACTATAAGGCATCTAGGAAAATAAAATCCAAAAATTACATAGAACAAATCCTACTACAGATTTGATCTAATCCTACACGACTTCCAGCACGTGGTTTTACTATTACAATCATTCATAAAAACCAAACCCGGACATGTCCAGGGGTTTAATTAAAACATACAAATGCAACCATAATAGTTTGGATTTCTAAACCACCTGCAAATAAAACCATGTAACAAATCGAACAAGCACAAAACCAAAACCAGGCTCTGATACCAATTGAAAGATTATATGCCAGGGCCCGGTCAAAAATTCACTTTTGTGCTATGCATTTCTTAATCAGAACTCTTGACCAGGCCTACACTCTAGCATAATCGCTATTCCAATCATTACTTGAAATAACATTGCGCGGGATCTTGATTTGCACCTATTCAATTTATCATGCAATAAATAATTTCTAATTAAAATAGAAGTTTAGAAATACCTCTTAAAGCGTAAACGCAGGTGATCGTTTGTATGACTCAAAACAGGCTCGAATGTTGTGTGGGCAATGAACCAACGATCAACAATCCAACACAATTGAGTCACCAGAAAAATCCAGCAACCGCCTCTCCTACGCGTATAGCTCACGCACCGCTGCCCCTTTTGATCCCACGCGCCACCAACTGACCAAAATCCAAAACTCCGGTGCTATACTTCCAGAACTGGGCAGCCGCATGAAGGGAAGAAAAAAACGTCTTTGAGAGAAGAAAATTTGATTTCTCTCTCTAGCTTTCTTGTCTTGAAAACTTATGAATTGTGTGTCTTGAATTGCTAATCCCTTGTCTATATATAGAGTTACTAGAGAGACCCCAAGTTGGTTTAGGATTGGTCTTCCTACTGGATTTCTGTTTTCCTTCAATCCAGTTCCTGGACTGATTCACATCCAACTGATACAAGGATTCACTTATCTCCAATCCAGTTCCTGGTCTGATTCACAACCAACTGACACAATGTTGGTGAATGTGCCCTAATGAGGGCTATTTATGTAAATATACTTTGAGGGTATTTATGTAAATAAGATATTTTTCGCTTGATTGATTGTTTATCAAATGAGTTAATTTCATGATAGTAATATCCTTGTGCATATTTAAATTCATGAAATCGATCCGCCAAAAGAAACACTCCATGGACTAATTAGATCTTGAGTGATTCTTTTGAGTAGTACTGGTACTAGGATCCTTAGACCAGAAATCACTACATGGTCTTAGGTGAATTGTAGTGTGCTTTGACATACGCCTAACGGGGCCGTAACAGGTTGCCAAGTACGGGTATGATTGGGTACACTATGAGACACGCTAAGGTATGTAGGTGAAGTGATGGGACTACAAATCTCTCTTAAGTGAGAGATGATATCTTGGCCACTTGATAGTGAACTGAAAAGTGCATGGCCATGCCCACGGAATGATAGGATATCATTTGCTTGAAGGATTCAGTGTCACTAAGAGATCAAGTAAACGTTTAGCTACATAAGGATGATGGTTCCATGCCTTATGCTAAACTGGATATCGATGTAGAGGATCGTACGCAGTTTGCTCGGAAAGATTGTGTTGAATCTCCATTCGACCCTCCATTCCAAATTGGGTAGTCATTATGTCTTGCTAGAGACCACTAATGACTTATGGATTAATCAATGGGTTTGAGTTATCCATTGCCAATTTGGAATGGGCCTACAGGATCGCACATAAGAAAGTTCGATGATGCAGAATAAGAATTCTTGCCTACAATAAGTATAATTGTTATACTTAAATAAATAAGATTTAATTAAATGGTTTAATTAAAAAGTTATATGGTATTAATTAATAGTTAATTAATTACCTGAGAACAATTGGGATGGGCTGATAAATCAAGGGACTTAATTGCAATTGAAGTTCTTGACCCATCAGCCTGATCCATGGGTCATGGGTTGATCCATGGGCTTGGTGTATAACCCAAATCATTAAAGTGTTATTTAATGCTGATTTGGAATCAGTAAATATTATTTAAATACTGATTTGGAATCAGTAAAATAATATTTGGTAATAATACTGATTTGGAATATGACCAAAATCAGTTAAGTTATAATTGAATAATTACAATACTGATTTTGGAAATTAATTCTCTACAAATATCCTAAGGATATAATTGTAGGAAGTGAATTTTTTTGAATGATTCTCATCAGAAAAATACACAGATTTTCCCAAATTCTCCGGGTAGGCAAGATTGGCTAGCACCAACCTGCGAAGGCTTTCGTGCTTGAGAGTAGAGGATCCTTCGAGGAAGGATTTTGGAGACAACAAAACGCCATCTTCTCAGAGGAGCCAGGCGACGTGCGCAACCGATTACGCTTCAAGGGTAAGACCCGATCCTCATAGTTTAGGATTCCGCTGTTTAATTGGATTAAACACCTAGACTAATTCCCAACACACAAGGATTCACTTATCCTTAATCCAGTTCCTGGTCTGATGTACAACCAATTGACACAAAGATTAATTAATTACTTAATTAATTAAATCTACCTTTATCAATAACCCAATACATAATTAATCATACCACGAACGGATTAACTATGGCACTACCATCCTACACAAGAATTGCTTCTGGAATAACTAAATTAATTATTCTTTAATCTCTCCACATCAAAGATTTAGTGCTCATTAATCAATTAATTTACTAATAAATTAATTAATTAACTTTTTATAATCTGATATTAGTACCACTCGACCTACCGGACATAAATCCACCGGCCAGGTTTAGTATAATAAACAGAACGAGCTCATCTCAGGAGCACCATCACCCCGGATGCACCAGTACATGGTTTCCTTTCGACAAGAAACAGCACACCAAACAACAAAACATGCGCACAAATGACCTCACCCTTTGGCAGATGAAAGTACACTATGTCTAATCCTCATGCCCGCTCAAATCTAGGGATTAAGAGATAGAATACAAAGAACGAATTGTCTATTAAATCAGTATAAGTCAATTCATCCTAAATGGTCAAGTTCAATATGCCCCGGGCATATCTATATAATTCAATTAGTTTAGACAAACCAATTATCCGAATCACATAATAACCTAAACCGACAGTGTGTCCAAAACTGTCTCGGTTACGAACCTCATTTATATATTATGTCTTTTAACCAATGATAATATATAATGTCACACCAGTCACCTCATCATCTAATTACATAATATAAATGGACAATATATGCATAATATATAAATTAAAACATTTAATCGATATATTAACTGGGAAATAGTATAATACAAGCATAACTTTAGTATTCAAATCTAACACTACATACCTTAGCGTGACTCATAGTGTACCCAATCATACCCGTACTTGGCAACCTATTACGGCCCCGTTAGGCATATGTCAAAACACACTACAATTCACCTAAGACTACGTAGTGATTTCTGGTCTATGGATCCTCGTACGATAACTACTCAAAGAATCACTCATGATCTTAACAATCCATGGAGTGTTTCTTTTGGCAGATCGATTTCATGAATTAAACATGCACAAAAATATTACATTCATGAAAATTAACTCATCTGATAAATCATCAATCAAACGACAAATGTCTATATAGCCCTTATAAAGGGCACATACACCAACAATGTCACAATTGCTCATTGAAGGGCTATGTCCTAAACATTTTAAGACTAAGCTCTATTATATGTCTCTCAACTTTAACAGTGGTAGAGCTTTTGGGAGAGAATCTGCTACATTTTCGTCTGACCCTATTTTGCACACTTTCACATCTCCTCGATCGACGTTCTCTCGAATGAGGTGAAACCTTCTGAGTATGTGTTTGGTCTTTTGGTGTGACCAGGGCACCTTAGCTTATGCGATGGCCCCATTGTAGTCACAGAAGAGGTCTATCAGATCTTGGATACTCGGTATCACTTTGATGTTAGACACAAGCTTCTCTCAACCAGACACTTCCATTGTAACATCTCATGCAGCAAAATTACTCAGATTCTGTTGTAGAGTCAGCCATTATATCTTGCTTTGAGCTTTTCTAACTCACTGTATCACCATTCAGGTTGAACACATAACCTGATTGTGATTTTATTTCATTTTGATCTGTCTAAAAAGTTGCATCGGTCTAGCCTTATACAACGATATGTTCTTGTCCTCCATACACTCGCATCAATCATTTAGTTCTTCGTAAGTGCTTTAGGATTACCTTGACTGTAGTCCAATGAGTCATTCCTGGATCTTGTTGGTATCTGCTAGTCATGCTTAGTGCATGTGCGACATCCGGGCGGGTACATAACATGCCATACATGATAGATCCTATTGCCAAAGCATATAAAACTCTATCATCGTATCCTTTTTCTCTTTAGTAGAAGGACATTGGTTTTTCTTTAAGAGAAGGCCATGTCTGAACGGTACCATTGTTGGGAATTAGTCTAGGTGTTTAATCCAATTAAACAGCGGAATCCTAAACTATGAGGATCGGGTCTTACCCTTGAAGCGTAATCGGTTGCGCACGTCGCCTGGCTCCTCTGAGAAGATGGCGTTTTGTTGTCTCCAAAATCCTTCCTCGAAGAATCCTCTGATGCTTGCGACCATTTCTGGTGAGATCCGCGTCGTTTTCTTTGGCCGGAAAGGATGAATGGTTCATCGAGCATTCTGTCGCAGCTGGTCGTAAACGGGAACTGGTTGAAGAAGACGACCGGAGGCTGGCGGCGGGCGGTTGAAGCCCTAGGGGCTGAAATTACCAAAATGCCCCCGCCGCAGCCTCAAAACCCTAAAATGCCATCAGTTTTAAAATTGTTTTAAAATTGCAAAAGGAACCCTGAAGTTTTCAAGAAATAAAACCCTAAGCCCAGAATTTTTGGTTATTTACGAAATGACCCCAAAAGTTTCAGAAAATTAAATTTTAAATTTTTCTGAATTTTATTTAATAAGATATTAATTAAATAGTCTTATTAGATAATGATAGGATTAATTTAGAATTTTATCCTATAAGTTTAAATTTATCCTAATTAGATAAATTTTAAAATAATTATTTTTATTAGATTAAAATAATTAGAAAAGATAAATAAATAAATAATTAATTAATTAGATTAATTAATTAGTTTAAATTTTGAATTGTTATTTATTTATTTTAATTTTGATGCTTAATTTAAATTGTTTAAATTATATGTGAAGCATCATAATTATGCTAGCATGTTCATGCATCATTTTGGATAAATGTAAAATGAACAGAAGGATTGATTAAAATTGATCATGACACGATCAATTTTAATTCTGTAATAGTTACACAATCCTTAAAATTAATCGGCTTAAATTAAAACTGGCTTGTATGAGCATATGCATTTTATGTGTTTCAAAGCATGAATTGGGCTTTTAACTTTAACGTTTTAAAAGTTGGGGCCTGCGAGCCAAATTTTAATTGGGCCTGCGTGCCTATAAAATCATCATGTAATAGTTAGGCCCAAAAGGAGGTTCCAAGAAGAGTCCATGGTGGAGCCCAGGAGCGGAGGCCTTATATGAAGATTTTAAAAGGCTTTGTAATAGACTAGAGCCCAATTCATTGCTTTTATTCATTTTATTTGATATGCAAATGAATATGATAAACGAAAATGCATGTTAAGCCGATCAAACTAAAATCCCAAAAACCCAAGATTTTGCTTCCATACTTGAGGGCCCGCTTGAGTGTCGAACGTCTGATGGACTTGGAGAGCCCAAGGGCCTCAGGTTTTCTTCATGCGGCGGGTTGTTACATAATAGTGCCCAACTTTATCACTACCATTAATGAGTGGAAAAACTGTTTGGGTATTAGATGCTCAACTTTATCACTACCACTTGTTATGGAAAAACTGTGTGGGTGTCTATTGATGTGATGCCTTGAGGGATGGTTTAACTTGGGAAAATTAATCCTAGCTTGACCCGATAAGTTGACTAGGGATTAATTTTGCAAAGATAGGATGGTGTCAAACATTTGGAATGTTCATCCTATCACCGAAAAGTTGCATGGTATGCAATTGGAAAGCGTTAAATTACATGGAATGTGATTTGAACGTTGCCTACCAGAAGAGCCCGATCCCTACGATACTTGCCAAAGCAAGACTGGGGTTGACTCTTTGTGGATTTTCGGCCCACAATCTAGCACCAACACAAAATTGTTTGGGATTTGAATTTTGGCTATTGTGGAAAACATTTTTCAAAAACTCATTCTAATATTTTGCATTTACTCTTTGTAGAAATGGCATCATCTAGCACAAATGTTATCTTAAACTCTACTCTAAGAAGTGTATTGGATAAAGGTAAATTGGTTGGACCAAACTTCTTAGATTGGGAAAGAAACTTGAGAATAGTTCTCAAACAAGAAAGGAAGCTACATGTCTTAGAGACCGCTTTACCTGAACCACCACAAAATGCTTCGGCAAATGTTCAACGAGCCTGGGATAAGCTGAAAAGCGACTCCGATGATGTGACGTGCTTGATGCTCGCGTCTATGACAGGCGAGCTTCAAAAGCAGTTCATGAATTTGGAAGCGTTCCGAATTTATGAGTCACTGACGGAAATGTTTCGTGAACAAGTTTCAGGTATATTTGTTATAGAAATAAATCTTTCTATGTCCACCTCATGGGTATTAGATACTGGTTGTGGGGCTCACATTTGTACTAATGTGCAAGGACTCAGAAATAGAAGGATAACAAAGAAAGGTGAAGTAGATCTCCGAGTGGGCAACGGGGCAAGAGTTGCTGCTGTTGAAGTTGGAGATTACACTCTGTCTTTACCTTCTGGTTTAAATATCGAACTTGAAAATTGTTATTATGTACCTGCTTTGAGCAGAAATATTATTTCAGTTTCGAGTTTAGATAATAAAGGTTTTCGATTTATTATTGAGAATAACTCGTTATCTTTATATCAAAATGATATTTTATACGGAGTTGCAAATATGTGTAACGGTCTGTATGTCTTGGATTTGACCCAAGAAAAACCAGTCTATAACATAGAAAAGAAAGCTAAATCATCTAAAAATGATTTAAGTCCAACATACCTTTGGCATTGTCGATTAGGCCATGCAAATGAAAAACGAGTTCAAAAGCTTCACAAGGATGGAGTGCTTGGTTCATTTGATTTTGAATCATATGATACCTGCGAACCCTGCTTGCAAGGCAAAATGACAAAGAGTCCTTTCAATAAGAAAGGTGAAAGAACAAGTGAGCTATTGGCCCTAATACATACGGATGTATGTGGACCAATGAGCACACAAGCCAGAGGTGGATTTGAATACTTCGTGACTTTTACTGATGACTTTAGTAGATATGGGTATGTCTACTTAATGAGGTATAAAAGTGAAACTTTTGAAAAGTTCAAAGAGTTTAAAAACGAAGTAGAGAATCAGTTGGATAGAAGGATTAAGGCTATTCGCTCCGATCGAGGAGGTGAATACCTTAGTGATGAGTTCGATGGCTATCTAAAACAGTGTGGAATTGTTTCACAGCTGACTCCACCGGGAACACCTCAATGGAATGGTGTATCCGAAAGGAGAAATCGGACCTTATTAGATATGGTTCGATCAATGATGGGCCTAGCGACTCTCCCTACATCCTTTTGGGGTTATGCTCTCCTTTCTGCTGCCTACTTATTGAATCGTATTCCATCTAAGGCAGTAGATAAGACTCCATATGAGATATGGATGGGTCGGAAGCCCTATATGTCCTATCTACGAGTTTGGGGTTGTCAAGCTCATGTAAAGCGTTTACAAAGTAATAAGCTTGAACCCAAAACTGACAAATGCCTATTTGTGGGATATCCTAAGGAAACCAAAGGATATCAATTCTACAACCCAACTGAGAACAAAGTGTTCGTTGCTCGAGGAGCTACTTTCTTAGAGAAAGAATTTCTGTACAAGAAAGACAGTGGGAGTAGAATAGAACTCGGAGAAGTTCAAGAACCACAAGAGGATGTAGAACGATCTATAGAAACTCAGATGGAAGTTGACATAGAAACTCATAAAGATGAGCAACCTGAGTCAACAGCACAAGAACCTAGAAGGTCTAGTAGATCTCGTCACCAACCCGAGAGATACGGATTTCTCGTGACTGACGATCAAGATTTGATCTTGGTGGACTCTAATGAGCCCGCGAACTACAAACAGGTTTTAGAAAGTCCGAATTCCGATAAATGGCTAGAAGCTATGGAATCTGAAATGCAATCCATGAGGGACAATAAAGTGTGGGCTTTGATTGACCCTCCTGTTCAGGCAAAGGTTGTCGATTGCAAGTGGATTTTCAAGGTAAAACCTGGCGGGATCTTCAAGGCACGACTAGTGGCTAAAGGTTTCAGACAGACTCATGGTATAGACTATGATGAAACCTTCTCCCCTGTCGTGATGCTCAAGTCCATTAGGACAATGCTTGCCATAGCAGCATATTTTGACTATGAGGTATGGCAGATGGATGTTAAGACGGCTTTCCTGAATGGAAACCTACTCGAGGATGTTTATATGAAACAACCCGAGGGATACATCGATCAAAAGCATCCTAATCGAGTATGTAAGCTTCAAAGGTCCATCTATGGACTAAAGCAAGCATCTCGAAGTTGGAATCTTCGTTTTGATGAGGAGGTAAAAGGTTACGGATTCATCAAGAACGAAGATGAGCCTTGTGTTTACAAGAAAGTTAGTGGGAGCAAGATTGTTTTCCTTGTCCTATATGTGGACGACATCCTGCTCATAGGAAATGACATTCCCTTGATGAAGGACATCAAACAATGGTTGGGGAGTGTATTTTCTATGAAAGACTTAGGAGAAGCTGAGACGATACTAGGTATCAAGATCTATAGGGATAGATCTAAAAGGCTTCTAGGACTAAGTCAAGAAGGGTACATAGACAAGATATTGAAAAGATTCAATATGTCTAACTCCAAAAATGGTAAGGTACCATTTAGACATGGCCTTCTCTTGAAGAAGAACCAAGGTCCTTCAACAAGAGAGGAGAGGGATACAATGAGTAGAGTCCCATATGCCTCGGCAATAGGATCTATCATGTATGCCATGTTGTGTACCCGTCCGGATGTTGCACATGCACTTAGCATGACTAGTAGATACCAACAAGATCCAGGGATGGATCATTGGACTGCAGTCAAAGCAATCCTGAAGTACTTACGAAGAACTAAAGGATTAATGCTAGTGTATGGAGGACAAGAACAGCTCATTGTACAAGGTTACGCTGATGCTGCTTTCCAAACAGATCAAGATGACATGAAGTCACAATCAGGCTACGTGTTTAGTCTGAATGGCGGTGCAATAAGTTGGAAAAGCTCAAAGCAAGATACAACAGCCGATTCTACAACAGAGTCTGAGTACATTGCTGCATCAGATGCTGCAAAGGAAGCGGTTTGGCTGAGAAAGTTCGTGTCAGACATCGGAGTGATACCGAGTATCCAAGATCCGATAGAACTTTTCTGTGACAATAACGGGGCCATCGCACAAGCTAAGGAGCCTCGGTCACACCAGAAAACCAAACACATACTCAGAAGGTTTCACCTCATCCGAGAGATCATTGATCGAGGAGATGTGAAAGTGTGCAAAATAGGGTCAGACGACAATATAGCAGATCCTCTCACAAAAGCTCTACCACAGTCAAAGTTTGATAGACATGTAATACAGCTTGGTCTTAAACAGTTTAGGACATAGCCCTTCATCGGGCAAGTGGGAGATTGTTGGTGAATGTGCCCTAATGAGGGCTATTTATGTAAATATACTTTGAGGGTATTTATGTAAATAAGATATTTGTCGTTTGATTGATTGTTTATCAAATGAGTTAATTTCATGATAGTAATATCCTTGTGCATATTTAAATTCATGAAATCGATCCGCCAAAAGAAACACTCCATGGACTAATTAGATCATGAGTGATTCTTTTGAGTAGTACTGGTACTAGGATCCTTAGACCAGAAATCACTACATGGTCTTAGGTGAATTGTAGTGTGCTTTGACATACGCCTAACGGGGCCGTAACAGGTTGCCAAGTACGGGTATGATTGGGTACACTATGAGACACGCTAAGGTATGTAGGTGAAGTGATGGGACTACAAATCTCTCTTAAGTGAGAGATGATATCTTGGCCACTTGATAGTGAACTGAAAAGTGCATGGCCATGTCCACGGAATGATAGGATATCATTTGCTTGAAGGATTCAGTGTCACTAAGAGATCAAGTAAACGTTTAGCTACATAAGGATGATGGTTCCATGCCTTATGCTAAACTGGATATCGATGTAGAGGATCGTACGCAGTTTGCTCGGAAAGGTTGTGTTGAATCTCCATTCGACCCTCCATTCCAAATTGGGTAGTCATTATGTCTTGCTAGAGACCACTAATGACTTATGGATTAATCAATGGGTTTGAGTTATCCATTGCCAATTTGGAATGGGCCTACAGGATCGCACATAAGAAAGTTCGATGATGCAGAATAAGAATTCTTGCCTACAATAAGTATAATTGTTATACTTAAATAAATAAGATTTAATTAAATGGTTTAATTGAATATTATTGGAAAGTTCGGTGGTATTAATTAATAGTTAATTAATTACCTGGGAACAATTGGGATGGGCTGATAAATCAAGGGACTTAATTGCAATTGAAGTTCTTGACCCATCAGCCTGATCCATGGGTCATGGGTTGATCCATGGGCTTGGTGTATAACCCAAATCATTAAAGTGTTATTTAAGGCTGATTTGGAATTAGTAAATATTATTTAAATACTGACTTGGAATCAGTTAAATAATATTTGGTAATAATACTGATTTGGAAATTACTAAAATCAGTTAAGTTATAATTGGAAAAATTACAATACTGATTTTGGAAATTAATTCTCTACAAATATCCTAGGGATATAATTGTAGAGAGAGGGAATTTTGATTCTCATCAGAAAAATACACAGATTTTCCCAAATTCTCCGTGTAGGCAAGATTGGCTAGCACCAACCTGCGAAGGCTTTCGTGCTTGAGAGTAGAGGATTCTTCGAGGAAGGATTTTGGAGACAACAAAACGCCATCTTCTCAGAGGAGCCAGGCGACGTGCACAACCGATTACGCTTCAAGGGTAAGACCCGATCCTCATAGTTTAGGATTCCGCTGTTTAATTGGATTAAACACCTAGACTAATTCCCAACAACCATATCATTCTTAGAGTTAGACACATTGAACCTCTTCAATATCTTGTCTATTTACCCTGCTAGACTTAGTCTTAGAATTCTCTTAAACCTAACGCTATGGATCTTGAGACCTAGTATTATATCAGCTTCTCCTAAGTCTTTCATAGAAAATACACTCCGCAACCATTGTTTGATCTCTAACAACATAGGGATGTCATTTCCTATGAGTAGGATGTCGTCTACATATAGGACAAGAAAAACATTCATGCTCCCACTAACCTTCTTGTAAACACAAGGCTCATCTTCATTATTTTTGAAGCTATAACCTTTACTTCCTCATCGAAACGAAGATTCTAACTTTAAGATGATTGCTTTAGTCCGTAGATGGACCTCGGAAGCTTGCACACTTGATTAGAATGCTCTTGATCGATGTATCCCTCGGATTGTTTCATGTTGGGGTTGAATACTAAAGTTTTGCTTGTATTAAACTATTTTACAGTTTTATATATCGATTAAATATTTTAGTTAAATTTTTTATATGATTTACATATGATGCCTATTTATATTATGTAATTAGATGATGAGGTGTCTGGTGTGACACAGTAAATCTTATCATTGGTTAAAAGACATAATATATAAATGAGATTCGTAACTGAGATAGTTTGGACATACTGTCAGTTTAAGTTATTATGTGGTTCAGAAATTGGTTTGTCTAAACTAATTGAATCATATAGATATGCCCGGGGCATATTGAACATGACCAATTAGGATGAATTATCTTGTACGGATTTAATAGACTATTCAATCCTAGTATTTTATCTCTTAATCCCTAGAGTTGAGCAGGCATGAGAATTAGACATGGGGTACTTTGATGATCTGCCAAAGAGTGAGGTCAATTGAGGCCAATAGTCTCGGTAGGTTGGGTGCGCGTGTTTGATTACTTGGTGTGCTATTACTTATCGGAAGGAAATCATGTACCGGTGCATCCGGGGTGATGGTGCTCCCGAGATGAGCTCGTTATGTTTATTATACTAAACCCGGCCGGTGGACTTATGTCCGGCATAGTAAAAAGATCGAGTGGTACTAATCTCAGATTATAAGAAGTTAATTAATTAATTTATCAGTAAATTAATAAATTAATGAGCACTATATCTTTGATGTGGGAAAATTAAAGAATAATTAATTTCGTTGTTCCGGAAGCAATTCTGGTATAGGATGGTAGTGCCATAATTAATTCGTTAGTGGTACAATTAATTATTTATTGGGTAATTGACAAAGATTGATTAAATTAATTAAGTAATTAATTAATCATTGTGTCAATTGGTTGTGAATCAGACTAGGAACTGGATTGAGGATAAGTGAATCCTTGTGTCAGTTGGTTGTGAATCAGACCAGGAACTGGATTGAGCATAAGTGAATCCTTATGTCAGTTAGTTGTGAATCATGTTGGATTGTGTTTAGGCATTTAATTCTAAATTAAATGGTGGAATTCCTAAACACTAAGGGTTCGGGTCTTACCCTCGACGCGTAATCGGTTGTGCAGTCGCCTGGATCCTTTGGGAAGATTGTGTTCACCACCAAAGAATAATTCACGCGAATTACCTCTACGTTCTTGCACTGGAGTTCTCTCAGAACAGGTGCTAGCCCCAAATTTTGCCTGTTTTAAGAGAAAACGTTTTTCTCTGGGAAGAATAGTTTTTTTTTTTTTTTTTTTTTTTTGGAAGAGCGTCTGTTCCTGAAGTCTGATAGTCAGTTGTTTTTTAAAAAAACTTTAAACGTTTATTTAAAACTGAGTTTGTTAAAACCTTTTTAACAGACTCCAGATACTTCTCTGATTTGAGAAGTATCTGTTTTAATTAATTAATAATAATTAATTAATTATTTACTGAGTTGGGTTTAACCAACACCATGGATCAACCCATTGATCCATGGATCAGGCTGATGGGTCAAGAATCTTAATTCACAATTAGGTCCCTTGATTTATCAGCTCAACTCAATTCTTCCCAGGTAATTAATTAACTTTTAATTAATACCATAAAACTCTTCAATAATATTTAATTAAACCATTTAATTAAATATTATCTATTTAAGCATAACTCTTATACTTGTTACAGGCAATTTAATTAATTTTGAATCATCGAACTCACTTATGTGCGATCCTGTAGGCCCATTCCAAATTGACAATGAATAAATTAATCTCATTAATTAATCCATAAATCATTAGTGGTCTCTAGCAATTGTTGGTGTATGTGCCCTTTTGAGGGCTATTTATGTAAATAAACTTTGAGGGTTATTTATGTAAATAAGACATCTGTAGTTTGATTGATTATTTATCTGATAAGTTAATTTCATGAAATTATATTCTTGTGCATATTGAATTTCATGAAATCGATCCGCCAAAAAGAAACACTCCATGGACTTTTAGATCATGAGTGATTCTTTTGAGTAGTACTCGTACGAGGATCCTTAGACCAGAAATCACTGCATAGTCTTAGGTGAATTAGAGTGTGCTTTGACATATGCCTAACGGGACCGTAACAGGTTGCCAAGTACGGGTATGATTGGGTACACTATGAGTCACGCTAAGGTATGTAGGTAAAGTGATGGGACTACAAGTCTCTCTTAAATGAGAGATGATATCTTGGCCGCTTGATAGTGAACTGAGAAGTGCATGGCCGTGCCCAAGAAATGATAAGGGTTATCATTTGCTTGATTAAGTTCAGTATCACTAAGAGATCAAGTAAAATGTTTAGCTATATAAGGATGATTGGTTCCATGCCTTATGCTAAACTGGATATCAGTGTAGAGGACATTACGTAGTATACTCAGAAGGTTGTGTTGAATCACCATTCGACCCTTCGTTCTGAATTGTGTAGTTATTATGTCTTGCTAGAGGCCACTAATGATTTATGGATGAATTAATGAGATTAATTTATTCATTGTCAATTTGGAATGGGCCTACAGGATCGCACATAAGTGAGTTCGATGATTCAGAATTAATTAAATTGCCTGAAACAAGTATAAGAGTTATGCTTAAATAGATAATATTTATTTAAATGGTTTAATTAAATATTATTGAAGAGTTTTATGGTATTAATTAAAAGTTAATTAATTACCTGGGAAGAATTGAGTTGAGCTGATAAATCAAGGGACCTAATTGTGAATTAAGGTTCTTGACCCATCAGCCTGATCCATGGATCAATGGGTTGATCCATGGTGTTGGTTAAACCCAACTCAGTAAATAATTAATTAATTATTATTAATTATTATTTATTATTAATTAAAACAGATACTTCTCAAATCAGAGAAGTATCTGGAGTCTGTTAAAAAGGTTTTAACAAACTCAGTTTTAAATAGACATTTAAAGTTTTTTTTAATAAGCTTGAACCTAAAACTGACAAATGCCTGTTTGTGGGATATCCTAAGGAAACTAAAGGATATCAATTCTACAATCCAACTGAGAACAAAGTGTTTGTTGCTCGAGGAGCCACTTTCTTAGAGAAAGATTTTCTCTACAAGAAAGATAGTGGGAGTAGAATAGAACTCGGAGAAGTTCCAGAACCACAAGAGAATGTAGAACGATCTACAGAAACTGAGATGGAAGTTGACATGGGAACTCATGAAGATGAGCAGCCTGAGTCAACAACACAAGAACCTAGAAGGTCTAGTAGATCTCGTCATGAACCCGAGAGATACGGATTTCTCGTGACTGACGATCAAGATTTGATCTTGGTGGACTCTAATAAGCCCGTGAACTACAAACAGGTTTTAGAAAGTCCAGATTCAGATAAATGGCTACAAGCAATGGAATCTGAAATGCAATCCATGAGGGACAATAAAGTTTGGACTTTGATTGATCCTCCTGTTCAGGCAAAGGTTGTCGATTGCAAGTGGATTTTCAAGTTGAAACCTGGCGGGATCTTCAAGGCACGAATAGTGGCTAAAGGTTTCAGACAAACTCATGGTATAGAATATGATGAAACCTTCTCCCCTGTCGTGATGCTCAAGTCCATTCGGACTATGCTCGCCATAGCTGCATATTATGACTATGAGATATGGTAGATGGATGTTAAGACGGCTTTCCTGAATGGAAACCTACTCGAGGATGTTTATATGAAACAACCCGAGGGATACATCGATCAAGAGCATCCAAATCGTGTATGCAAGCTTCAGAGGTCCATCTATGGACTAAAGCAAGCATCTCGGAGTTGGAATCTTCGTTTTGACGAGGCAGTAAAAGGTTACGGCTTCATAAAGAACGAAGATGAGCCTTGTGTTTACAAGAAGGTTAGTGGGAGCAAGATAGTTTTCCTTGTCCTATATGTGGACGACATCCTACTCATAGGAAATGACATTCCCATGATGAAAGACATCAAACAATGGTTGGGGACTGTATTTTCTATGAAAGACTTAGGAGAAGCCGAAATGATACTAGGTATCAAGATCTATAGAGATAGGTCAAAAAGGCTTCTAGGACTAAGTCAAGAAGGGTACATAGACAAGATATTGAAAAGATTCAATATGTCTAACTCCAAAAATGGTAAGGTACCATTTAAACATGGCCTTCTCTTGAAGAAGAACCAAGGTCCTTCAACAATAGAGGAGAGGGATACAATGAGTAGAGTACCATATGCTTCGGCAATAGGATCTATCATGTATGCCATGTTATGTACCTGCCCGGATGTCGCACATGCACTGAGCATGACTAGCAGATACCAACAAGATCCAGGAACAGATCATTGGACTGCAGTCAAAGCAATCCTAAAGTACTTACGAAGAACTAAAGGATTAATGCTAGTGTATGGAGGACAAGAACAGCTCATTGTACAAGGTTACGCTGATGCTGCTTTCCAAACAGATCAAGATGACATGAAGTCACAATCAGGCTACGTGTTTAGTCTGAATGGCGGTGCAATAAGTTGGAAAAGCTCAAAGCAAGATACAACAGCCGATTCTACAACGGAGTTTGTGTACATTGCTGCATCAGATGCTGCAAAGGAAGCTGTTTGGTTGAGAAAATTCGTGTTTGACATCGGAGTGATACCGAGTATCCAAGATCCGATAGAACCTTTCTGTGACAATAACGGGGCCATCGCACAAGCTAAGGAGCCTCGGTCACACCAGAAAACCAAACATATACTCAGAAGGTTTCACCTCATCCGAGAGATCATTGATCGAGGAGATGTGAAAGTATGCAAAATAGGGTCAGACGACAATGTAGCAGATCCTCTCACAAAAGCTCTACCATAGTCAAAGTTTGATAGACATGTAATAGAGCTTGGTCTTAAACAGTTTAGGACATAGCCCTTCAACGGGCAAGTGGGAGATTGTTGGTGTATGTGCCCTTTTGAGGGCTATTTATGTAAATAAACTTTGAGGGTTATTTATGTAAATAAGACATCTGTAGTTTGATTGATTATTTATCAGATGAGTTAATTTCATGAAATTATATTCTTGTGCATATTGAATTTCATGAAATCGATCCGCCAAAAAGAAACACTCCATGGACTTTTAGATCATGAGTGATTCTTTTGAGTAGTACTCGTACGAGGATCCTTAGACCAGAAATCACTGCATAGTCTTAGGTGAATTAGAGTGTGCTTTGACATATGCCTAACGGGACCGTAACAGGTTGCCAAGTACGGGTATGATTGGGTACACTATGAGTCACGCTAAGGTATATAGGTGAAGTGATGGGACTACAAGTCTCTCTTAAATTAGAGATGATATCTTGGCCGCTTGATAGTGAACTGAGAAGTGCATGGCCGTGCCCAAGAAATGATAAGGGTTATCATTTGCTTGATTAAGTTCAGTATCACTAAGAGATCAAGTAAAACGTTTAGCTATATAAGGATGATTGGTTCCATGCCTTATGTTAAATTGGATATCAGTGTAGAGGACATTACGTAGTATACTCGGAAGGTTGTGTTGAATCACCATTCGACCCTCCGTTCTGAATTGTGTAGTCATTATGTCTTGCTAGAGACCACTAATGATTTATGGATTAATTAATGAGATTAATTTATTCATTGTCAATTTGGAATGGGCCTACAGGATCGCACATAAGTGAGTTCGATGATTCATAATTAATTAAATTGCCTGTAACAAGTATAAGAGTTATGCTTAAATAGATAATATTTAATTAAATGGTTTAATTAAATATTATTGAAGAGTTTTATGGTATTAATTAAAAGTTAATTAATTACCTGGGAAGAATTGAGTTGAGCTGATAAATCAAGGGACCTAATTGTGAATTAAGGTTCTTGACCCATCAGCCTGATCCATGGATCAATGGGTTGATCCATGGTGTTGGTTAAACCCAACTCAGTAAATAATTAATTAATTATTATTAATTATTATTTATTATTAATTAAAACAGATACTTCTCAAATCAGTGAAGTATCTGGAGTCTGTTAAAAAGGTTTTAACAAACTCAGTTTTAAATAAACGTTTAAAGTTTTTTTAAAAAACAACTGACTATCAGACTTCAGGAACAGACGCTCTTCCAAAAAAAAAAAACTATTCTTCCCAGAGAAAAATGTTTTCTCTTAAAACAGGCAAATTTTGGGGCTAGCACCGGTTCTGAGAGAACTCCAGTGCAAGAACGTATAGGCAATTCGCGTGAATTGTTCTTTGGTGGTGAACGCAATCTTCCCAAAGGATCCAGGCGACTGCACAACCGATTACGCGTCGAGGGTAAGACCCGAATCCTTAGTGTTTAGGAATTCCGCCATTTAATTTAGAATTAAATGCCTGATACCACTGTTGGATTGTGTTTAGGCATTTAATTCTAAATTAAATGGCGGAATTCCTAAACACTAAGGATTCGGGTCTTACCCTCGACGCGTAATCGGTTGTGCAGTCGCCTGGATCCTTTGGGAAGATTGCGTTCACCACCAAAGAACAATTCACGCGAATTGCCTCTACGTTCTTGCACTGGAGTTCTCTCAGAACCGTTGCTAGCCCCAAAATTTGCCTGTTTTAAGAGAAAACGTTTTTCTCTGTGAAGAATAGTTTTTTTTTTTTTTTTTTTGGAAGAGCGTCTGTTCCTGAAGTCTGATAGTCAGTTGTTTTTTAAAAAAACTTTAAACGTTTATTTAAAACTGAGTTTGTTAAAGCCTTTTTAACAGACTCCAGATACTTCTCTGATTTGAGAAGTATCTGTTTTAATTAATAATAAATAATAATTAATAATAATTAATTATTTATTTACTGAGTTGGGTTTAACCAACACCATGGAACAACACCATGGATCAGGCTGATGGGTCAAGAACCTTAATTCACAATTCGGTCCCTTGATTTATCAGCTCAACTCAATTCTTCCCAGGTAATTAATTAACTTTTAATTAATATCATAAAACTCTTCAATAATATTTAATTAAACTATTTAATTAAATATTATCTATTTAAGCATAACTCTTATACTTGTTACAGGCAATTTAATTAATTCTGAATCATCGAACTCACTTATGTGCGATCCTGTAGGCCCATTCCAAATTGACAATGAATAAATTAATATCATTAATTAATCCATAAATCATTAGTGGTCTCTAGCAAGACATAATGACTACACCATTCAGAACGGAGGGGTCGAATGGTGATTCAACACAACCTTCCGAGTATACTACGTAATGTCCTCTACACCGATATCCAGTTTAACATAAGGCATGGAACCAATCATCCTTATATAGCTAAACGTTTTACTTGATCTCTTAGTGATACTGAACTTAATCAAGCAAATGATAACCCTTATCATTTCTTGGGCACGGCCATGCACTTCTCAGTTCACTATCAAGCGGCCAAGATATCATCTCTCATTTAATAGAGACTTGTAGTCCCATCACTTCACCTACATACCTTAGCGTGACTCATAGTGTACCCAATCATACCCGTACTTGGCAACCTGTTACGGTCCCGTTAGGCATATGTCAAATCACACTCTAATTCACCTAAGACTATGCAGTGATTTCTGGTCTAAGGATCCTCGTACGAATACTACTCAAAAGAATCACTCATGATCTAAAAGTCCATGGAGTGTTTCTTTTTGGCAGATCGATTTCATGAAATTCAATATGCACAAGAATATAATTTCATGAAATTAACTCATCAGATAAATAATCAATCAAACTACAGATGTCTTATTTACGTAAATAACCCTCAAAGTTTATTTACATAAATAGCCCTCAAAAGGGCACATACACCAACAATCTCCCACTTGCCCGTTGAAGGGCTATGTCCTAAACTGTTTAAGACCAAGCTCTATTACATGTCTATCAAACTTTGACTATGGTAGAGCTTTTGTGAGAGGATCTGCTACATTGTCGTCTGACCCTATTTTGCATACTTTCACATCTCCTCGATCAACGATCTCTCGGATGAGGTGAAACCTTCTGAGTATATGTTTGGTTTTCTGGTGTGACCGAGGCTCCTTAGCTTGTGCGATGGCCCCGTTATTGTCACAGAAAAGTTCTATCAAATCTTGGATACTCGGTATCACTCCGATGTCTAACACGAACTTTCTCAACCAAACAGCTTCCTTTGCAGCATCTGATGCAGTAATGTACTCAGACTCTGTTGTAGAATCGGCTGTTGTATCTTGCTTTGAGCTTTTCCAACTTATTGCACCGCCATTCAGACTAAACACGTAGCCTGATTGTGACTTCATGTCATCTTGATCTGTTTGGAAAACAGCATCAGCGTAACCTTGTACAATGAGCTGTTCTTGTCCTCCATACACTAGCATTAATCCTTTAGTTCTTCGTAAGTACTTTAGGATTGCTTTGACTGCAGTCCAATGATCTGTTCCTGGATCTTGTTGGTATCTGCTAGTCATGCTCAGTGCATGTGCGACATCTGGGCGGGTACATAACATGGCATACATGATAGATCCTATTGCCGAAGCATATGGTACTCTACTCATTGTATCCCTCTCCTCTCTTGTTGAAGGACCTTGGTTCTTCTTCAAGAGAATACCATGTCTAAATGGTACCTTACCATTTTTGGAGTTAGACATATTGAATCTTTTCAATATCTTGTCTATGTACCCTTCTTGACTTAGTCCTAGAAGCCTTTTTGATCTATCTCTATAGATCTTGATACCTAGTATCATTTCGGCTTCTCCTAAGTCTTTCATAGAAAATACAGTCCCCAACCATTGTTTGATGTCTTTCATCATGGGAATGTCATTTCCTATGAGTAGGATGTCGTCCACATATAGGACAAGGAAAACTATCTTGCTCCCACTAACCTTCTTGTAAACACAAGGCTCATCTTCGTTCTTTATGAAGCCGTAACCTTTTACTGCCTCGTCAAAACGAAGATTCCAACTCCGAGATGCTTGCTTTAGTCCATAGATGGACCTCTGAAGCTTGCATACACGATTTGGATGCTCTTGATCGATGTATCCCTCGGGTTGTTTCATATAAATATCCTTGAGTAGGTTTCCATTCAGGAAAGCCGTCTTAACATCCATCTGCCATATCTCATAGTCATAATATGCAGCTATGGCGAGCATAGTCCGAATGGACTTGAGCATCACGACAGGGGAGAAGGTTTCATCATAGTCTATACCATGAGTCTGTCTGAAACCTTTAGCCACTAGTCGTGCCTTGAAGATCCCGCCAGGTTTCAACTTGAAAATCCACTTGCAATCGACAACCTTTGCCTGAACAGGAGGATCAATCAAAGTCCAAACTTTATTGTCCCTCATGGATTGCATTTCAGATTCCATTGCTTGTAGCCATTTATCTGAATCTGGACTTTCTAAAACCTGTTTGTAGTTCACGGGCTCATTAGAGTCCACCAAGATCAAATCTTGATCGTCAGTCACGAGAAATCTGTATCTCTCGGGTTCATGACGAGATCTACTAGACCTTCTAGGTTCTTGTGTTGTTGACTCAGGCTGCTCATCTTCAGGAGTTCCCATGTCAACTTCCATCTCAGTTTCTGTAGATCGTTCTACATTCTCTTTTGGTTCTGGAACTTCTCCGAGTTCTATTCTACTCCCACTATCTTTCTTGTAGAGAAAATCTTTCTCTAAGAAAGTGGCTCCTCGAGCAACAAACACTTTGTTCTCAGTTGGATTGTAGAATTGATATCCTTTAGTTTCCTTAGGATATCCCACAAACAGGCATTTGTCAGTTTTAGGTTCAAGCTTATTAAAAAAAACTTTAAACGTCTATTTAAAACTGACTTTGTTAAAACCTTTTTAACAGACTCCAGATACTTCTCTGATTTGAGAAGTATCTGTTTTAATTAATAATAAATAATAATTAATTAAATATTTACTGAGTTGGGTTTAACCAACACCACGGATCAACCCATTGATCCATGGATCAGGCTGATGGGTCAAGAACCTTAATTCACAATTAGGTTCCTTGATTTATCAGCTCAACTCAATTCTTCCCAGGTAATTAATTAACTTTTAATTAATACCATAAAACTCTTCAATAATATTTAATTAAACCATTTAATTAAATATTATCTATTTAAGCATAACTCTTATACTTGTTTCAGGCAATTTAATTAATTCTGAATCATCGAACTCACTTATGTGCGATCCTGTAGGCCCATTCCAAATTGACAATGAATAAATTAATCTCATTAATTAATCCATAAATCATTAGTGGTCTCTAGCAAGACATAATGACTACACAATTCAGAACGGAGGGTCGAATGGTG
Source organism: Knoxia roxburghii (assembly GCA_030378225.1). Lineage (NCBI taxonomy): Eukaryota > Viridiplantae > Streptophyta > Magnoliopsida > Gentianales > Rubiaceae > Knoxia > Knoxia roxburghii. The sequence goes on along the minus strand of CM059420.1, from coordinate 30,956,160 downwards.
ATTCAACACAACCTTCCGAGTATACTACGTAATGTCCTCTACAATGATATCCAGTTTAGCATAAGGCATGGAACCAATCATCCTTATATAGCTAAACGTTTTACTTGATCTCTTAGTGATACTGAACTTAATCAAGCAAATGATAACCCTTATCATTTCTTGGGCATGGCCATGCACTTCTCAGTTCACTATCAAGCGGCCAAGATATCATCTCTCATTTAAGAGAGACTTGTAGTCCCATCACTTCACCTACATACCTTAGCGTGACTCATAGTGTACCCAATCATACCCGTACTTGGCAACCTGTTACGGTCCCGTTAGTCATATGTCTAAGCACACTCTAATTCACCTAAGACTATGCAGTGATTTCTGGTCTAAAGATCCTCGTACGAGTACTACTCAAAAGAATCACTCATGATCTAAAAGTCCATGGAGTGTTTCTTTTTGGCGGATCGATTTCATGAAATTCAATATGCACAAGAATATAATTTCATGAAATTAACTCATCAGATAAATAATCAATCAAACTACAGATGTCTTATTTACATAAATAACCGTCAAAGTTTATTTACATAAATAGCCCTCAAAAGGGCACATACACCAACAATTGCTAGAGACCACTAATGATTTATGGATTAATTAATGAGATTAATTTATTCATTGTCAATTTGGAATGGGCCTACAGGATCGCACATAAGTGAGTTCGATGATTCAGAATTAATTAAATTGCCTGTAACAAGTATAAGAGTTATGCTTAAATAGATAATATTTAATTAAATGGTTTAATTAAATATTATTGAAGAGTTTTATGGTATTAATTAAAATTTAATTAATTACCTGGGAAGAATTGAGTTGAGCTGATAAATCAAGGGACCTAATTGTGAATTAAGGTTCTTGACCCATCAGCCTGATCCATGGTGTTGGTTAAACCCAACTCAGTAAATAATTAATTAATTATTATTAATTATTATTTATTATTAATTAAAACTGATACTTCTCAAATCAGAGAAGTATCTGGAGTCTGTTAAAAAGGTTTTAACAAACTCAGTTTTAAATAAACGTTTAAAGTTTTTTTAAAAAACAACTGACTATCAGACTTCAGGAACAGATGCTCTTCCAAAAAAAAAAAAAAAACTATTCTTCCCAGAGAAAAACGTTTTCTCTTAAAACAGGCAAATTTTGGGGCTAGCACCGGTTCTGAGAGAACTCCAGTGCAAGAACGTAGAGGCAATTTGCATGAATTGTTCTTTGGTGGTGAACGCAATCTTCCCAAAGGATCCAGGTGACTGCACAACCGATTACGCGTCGAGGGTAAGACCCGAATCCTTAGTGTTTAGGAATTCCGCCATTTAATTTAGAATTAAATGCCTAAACACAATCCAACAAATCAGCCCAGGAACAGGATTGAAGTGAAATACAAACCCAAAAGGAAGACAAATCCTAAACCAACTTGGGGCCTCTCTTGTAACTCTATAAATATACAAGAGATTAGCAATTCACAATACACAATTCATAGTTTCATAATTCAAGAAACTTAGATAGAGAAAGTCTATAGAGAGAAACTAAATATTTTTCTCTCAAAGTTGATTTTCCTTAGCTCCGGCGGTTTTCTTCTTGAAGGAGTCTTGTCGGGCGACGCGTGGGTCTTGTCGGGCGACGTGTGAAGGAGTCTCTCGGTGGCGCGTTTGTAACAGGCGCTAGGCGGTGGCACTTGAAAATTCTGGCAAGCCTTTTTGTGGTGTTTTATTGATCGTTGGTTCGTTGCTCACATAACGTACGAGGTGGTCTCAAGTCATACAAGCGATCACCTAAGTACACGCTTCAAGAGGTAATTCTTAAATTTCTGCTTTAATTAAGAATTTTTTGTTACGTGACAAATTGAATAAGTAGAAGCTAAGATCCTGCGCAATGGTGTTTCAAGCAAGGGTTGGAATAGTAATTGCGCTAGAGCTTAGCCCTGGTCAAAAGTTTCGATTCTGGAATGCGTAAAAAAAAATAAATTTTTAAGCAGACCCAGGCAAATAATCTTTCATCATGTAAACATCTTTGAGCAGGTTTCCATTCAGGAAAGCCGTCTTAACATCCATATGTCATATCTCATAGTCATAATATGCAGCTATGACAAACATAGTCCTAATGGACTTGAGCATCACGACAGGGGAGAAGGTTTCATCATAGTCAATACCATAAGTCTGCTTGAAACCTTTAGCCACTAGTCGAGCCCTGAAGATCCCGTCTGGCTATAACTTGAAAATCCATTTGCAATCGACAACCTTTGCTTGAATATGAGAATCAATCAAAGTCCAACTTTATTATCTCTCATGGATTACATTTCAAACTCCATGGTGTGTAGCCATTTAACTAAATCTGGATTTTCTAAAATCTTTCCGTAGATCGTGGGCTCATCATGGTCCACCAAGATCCAATCTTGATCATCAGTCATGAGAAAACCATATCTCTCAGGTTGTTGACGAGATCTACCAGAGCTTCTAGGTTCTTGTGTTGTTGGCTCATGTTGCTCATCTTCATGAGTTTTCATGCCAACTTCCATATGAGTTTCTGTAGATAGTTCTACACTCTCTTGTGTGTCTCAAACCTCTTCGAGATCTATTCTACTCCCACTGTCTTTTTATAGAGAAAGTCTTTCTCTAAGAAAATAGCTCCTCAAGCAACAAAAACTTTGTTCTCGGTTAGGTGGTAGAATTGATATCCTTTGGTTTCCTTAGGATACCCCACAAACAGGTATTTGTCAGTTTTAGGTTCAAGCTTATTACTTTGTAAATGCTTTACATGAGCTTGACAACCCCAAACTCGTAGATAGGATATACAGGGCTTTTGGCACATCCATATCTCATATAGAGTCTTATTTACTGCTTTAGATGCAATATAGTTTAGTAAGTATGCAGTAGAAAGGAGAGCATAACCCCAAAATGACGTAGGGAGAGTCGCTTGGCCCCCATCATTGATTGAACCATATCTAATAGTGTTTGATTCTTCCTTTCAGATGCACAATTCCATTGAGGTGTTCCCGATGGAGTCAGCTGTGAAACAATTCCACACTGTTTTAGATAACCATCGAACTCATCACTTAGGTATTCAGCTCCCCGATCAGAGCGAATAGCCTTAATCCTTCTATCCAACTGATTCTCTACTTCGTTCTTGAACTCTTTGAACTTTTCAAAAATTTCACTCTTATACCTCATTAACTAGACATAACCATATCTACTATAGTCATCGGTAAAAGTCACGAAGTATTCAAATCCACCTCTGGCTTGTGTGCTCATTGGTCCACATACATCCGTATGTATTAGAGTCAATAGCTCACTGGTTCTTTCCCTTTTCTTGTTGAAATGACTCTTTGTCATTTTGCCTTGCAAACAGGGTTCATATGTATCATATAATTCAAAATAAAATGACCTAATAACTCCATCTTATGAAGTCTTTGAGCACGTTTCTCGCTAATGACATTGCCATAGGTATGAAGGATTTTTTTGACACACTTTAAATTTTATGTTCAAATGACATTCATTGTAATAGAAACATGTAGTGTTATTTCCGGGTTTAGTCTTAGAATCTGGCTTGGCCTTGGCAGCAGTCTCACTGTGTGCCTTCTTGTTCCCAACAATTTTGCCTTGCCTTTGAACTTTCTCTTGTTCATTTTTCCCTTTTCAACCACCAACACTTGAGTACCCTTCTCAAGGGTCTACTCAGAGTTTTTCAGCATCTCATGCATGTTGAAATTTACCACAAAGTCATTGTACTCATCTGGCATCAAAGCCTAGATAACATCAATGTCTAATTTCCTGGTAGAGTTACACTTAGTCTTTCTAGAATATCACTATACCCTTTCACCTTGATTAAATAAGTACTCACAGACGAACCATTCATCACCTTAATGAAAATTAATGCTATCAATGTAACGAACCTTTCGTTTTGGGACTGCTTTTAGAACACTTTTCCTTAGTGACGCATAAATATGGAATGCTTCCATATTCATGTTTCTGAAGTAGTCATCAATGAAGGAACATAGAACAAGCCCGGGCAAAATCGAAAATCTCACTTTCGTGCAATGCATTCCAGAATTGGAAACTTTTGACAAAGCTCAGGCTCAAATTCATTTTCCCCTGAACGGATCTAGGCTTATACTTATTTAATTCATTAAATTAACAAAAAACGCACAAAGATTGCACCTTTAATTAAAAGTGAAAACTTTAAAGGTTATACCTTTGAAGCGAAGTCCAACGTAATAAGAAAAACCAAATCTTTATGATGCGATCACCACCGAAATCCAAAGGATTACTCCAAGAAGCCTCGAATATTACGTGGGCAATAATCTATCGAGGTGTACTATCAAGCCCACGAGAAACCCGCTAAGAAAATCCCTCAATTAGGTTAAATCTGCCCAAAATATTAAACCTTTAGCCGGTCACGATCTGGACAACCGGGATTGTGGATCACCAACCGAAGGGAGAGATCAACACAAAATCAGCTGGATCATGGACCCCAGAGTGATTAGTGTTGGTTACGTTTAGGCATTTAATTCTAAATTAAATGGCGGAATTCCTAAACGCTAAAGGATTCGGGTCTTACCCTCGACGCGTAATCGGTTGTGCAGCCGCCTGGATCCTTTGGGAAGATTGCGTTCACCACCACAGAACAATTCAAGCGAATTGTCTCTACGTTCTTGCACTGGAGTTCTCTCAGAACCGGTGCTAGCCCCAAAATTTTGCCTGTTTAGAGAAAACGTTTTTCTCTTTGTGGGAAGAATAATTTTCTTTTCTTGGAACTACGTCTCTGCTGAAGTCTGATCGTTTTTGTTACTTTTAAAAAGTTTTTCACCAATCTCTTTTTGTAAAAAATGAGTCTGTTAAAACGTTTTTAACAGACTCCAGATACTTCTCAGATTTGAGAAGTATCTGTTTTAATTAATAAATAATAATTAATAATTAATAATAATAATTAATTAATTATTTACTGAGTTGGGTTTTACCAACACCATGGATCAACCCATTGATCCATGGATCAGGCTGATGGGTCAAGAACCTTAATTCACAATTAGGTCCCTTGATTTATCAGCTCAACTCAATTCTTCCCAGGTAATTAATTAACTTTTAATTAATACCATAAACTCTTCAATAATATTTAATTAAACCATTTAATTAAATATTATCTATTTAAGTATAACTCTTATACTTCTAACAGGCAATTTTAATTAATTCTGAATCATCGAACTCACTTATGTGCGATCCTGTAGGCCCATTCCAAATTGACAATGAATAAATTAATCTCATTAATTAATCCATAAATCATTAGTGGTCTCTAGCAAGACATAATGACTACACAATTCAGAACGGAGGGTCGAATGGTGATTCAACACAACCTTCCGAGCATACTACGTAATGTCCTCTACACTGATATCCAGTTTAGCATAAGGCATGGAACCAATCATCCTTATATAGCTAAACGTTTTACTTGATCTCTTAGTGACACTGAACTTAATCAAGCAAATGATAACCCTTATCATTTCTTGGGCACGGCCATGCACTTCTCAGTTCACTATCAAGCGGCCAAGATATCATCTCTCATTTAAGAGAGACTTGTAGTCCCATCACTTCACCTACATACCTTAGCGTGACTCATAGTGTACCCAATCATACCCGTACTTGGCAACCTGTTACGGTCCCGTTAGGCATATGTCAAAGCACACTCTAATTCACCTAAGACTATGCAGTGATTTCTGGTCTTAGGATCCTCGTACGAGTACTACTCAAAAGAATCACTCATGATCTAACAGTCCATGGAGTGTTTCTTTTGGCGGATCGATTTCATAAAATTCAATATGCACAAGAATATAATTTCATGAAATTAACTCATCAGATAAATAATCAATCAAACGACAAATGTCTTATTTACATAAATAACCCTCAAAGTTTATTTACATAAATAGCCCTCATTAGGGCATATACACCAACAATCTCCCACTTGCCCGTTGAAGGGCTATGTCCTAAACTGTTTAAGACCAAGCTCTATTACATGTCTATCAAACTTTGACTGTGGTAGAGCTTTTGTGAGAGGATCTGCTACATTGTCGTCTGACCCTATCTTGCACACTTTCACATCTCCTCGATCAATGATCTCTCGGATGAGGTGAAACCTTCTGAGTATATGTTTGGTTTTCTGGTGTGACCGAGGCTCCTTAGCTTGTGCGATGGCCCCGTTATTGTCACAGAAAAGTTCTATCGGATCTTGGATACTCGGTATCACTCCGATGTCTGACACGAACTTTCTTAACCAAACAGCTTCTTTTGCAGCATCGGATGCAGCAATGTACTCAGACTCTGTTGTAGAATCGGCTGTTGTATCTTGCTTTGAGCTTTTCCAACTTATTGCACCACCATTCAGACTAAACACGTAGCCTGATTGTGACTTCATGTCATCTTGATCTGTTTGGAAAGCAGCATCAGCGTAACCTTGTACGATGAGCTGTTCTTGTCCTCCATACACTAGCATCTATCCTTTAGTCCTTCGCAAGTACTTTAGGATTGCTTTGACTGCAGTCCAATGATCTGTTCCTGGATCTTGTTGGTATCTGCTAGTCATGCTCAGTGCATGTGCGACATCCGGGCGGGTACATAACATGGCATACATGATAGATCCTATTGCCGAAGCATATGGTACTCTACTCATTGTATCCCTCTCCTCTCTTGTTGAATGACCTTGGTTCTTCTTCAAGAGAAGGCCATGTCTAAATGGTACCTTACCATTTTTGGAGTTAGACATATTGAACCTCTTCAATATTTTGTCTATGTACCCTTCTTGACTTAGTCCTAGAAGCCTTTTTGACCTATCTCTATAGATCTTGATACCTAGTATCATTTCGGCTTCTCCTAAGTCTTTCATAGAAAATACAGTCCCCAACCATTGTTTGATGTCTTTCATCATGGGAATGTCATTTCCTATGAGTAGGATGTCGTCCACATATAGGACAAGGAAAACTATCTTGCTCCCACTAACCTTCTTGTAAACACAAGGCTCATCTTCGTTCTTTATGAAGCCGTAACCTTTTACTGCCTCGTCAAAACGAAGATTCCAACTCCGAGATGCTTGCTTTAGTCCGTAGATGGACCTCTGAAGCTTGCATACACGATTTGGATGCTCTTGATCGATGTATCCCTCGGGTTGTTTCATATAAACATCCTCGAGTAGGTTTCCATTCAGGAAAGCCGTCTTAACATCCATCTGCCATATCTCATAGTCATAATATGCAGCTATGGCGAGCATAGTCCTAATGGACTTGAGCATCACGACAGGGGAGAAGGTTTCATCATAGTCTATACCATGAGTCTGTCTGAAACCTTTAGCCACTAGTCGTGCCTTGAAGATCCCGCCAGGTTTTAACTTGAAAATCCACTTGCAATCGACAACCTTTGTCTGAACAGGAGGATCAATCAAAGTCCAAACTTTATTGTCCCTCATGGATTGCATTTCAGATTCCATTGCTTGTAGCCATTTATCTGAATCTGGACTTTCTAAAACCTGTTTGTAGTTCACGGGCTCATTAGAGTCCACCAAGATCAAATCTTGATCGTCAGTTACGAGAAATCCGTATCTCTCAGGTTCATGACGAGATCTACTAGACCTTCTAGGTTCTTGTGTTGTTGACTCAGGCTGCTCATCTTCATGAGTTCCCATGTCAACTTCCATCTCAGTTTCTGTAGATCGTTCTACATTCTCTTGTGGTTCTGGAACTTCTCCGAGTTCTATTCTACTCCCACTATCTTTCTTGTAGAGAAAATCTTTCTCTAAGAAAGTGGCTCCCCGAGCAACAAACACTTTGTTCTCAGTTGGATTGTAGAATTGATATCCTTTAGTTTCCTTAGGATATCCCACAAACAGGCATTTGTCAGTTTTAGGTTCAAGCTTACTACTTTGTAAACGCTTTACATGAGCTTGACAACCCCAAACTCGTAGATATGACATATAGGGTTTTTGACCCGTCCACATCTCATATGGAGTCTTATCTACTGCCTTAGATGGAATACGATTTAGTAAGTAGGCAGCTGAAAGGAGGGCATAACCCCAAAAGGACATAGGGAGAGTCGCTTGGCCCATCATTGATCGAACCATATCTAATAAGGTCCGATTCCTCCTCTCAGATACACCATTCCATTGAGGTGTTCCTGGTGGAGTCAGCTGTGAAACAATTCCACACTGTTTTAGATAGCCATCGAACTCATCATTAAGGTATTCACCTCCCCGATCAGAGCGAATAGCCTTAATCCTTCTATTTAACTGATTTTCTACTTCATTTTTAAACTCTTTGAACTTTTCAAAAGTTTCACTTTTATACCTCATTACGTAGACATAACCATATCTACTATAGTCATCGGTAAAAGTCACGAAGTATTCAAATCCACCTCTGGCTTGTGTGCTCATCGGTCCACATACATCTGTATGTATTAGTGCCAATAGCTCACTAGTCCTCTCGCCTTTCTTGCTGAAAGGACTCTTCGTCATTTTTCCTTGCAAACAGGGTTCACATGTGTCATATGATTCGAAATCAAATGAACCAAGCACTCCATCCTTATGAAGTCTTTGAACTCGTTTCTCATTTGCATGGCCTAGACGACAGTGCCACAGATATGTTGGACTTAAATCAGATTGAATTAATTTGGCTTTCTTTTCAATGTTATATACCGGTTTCTCTTGGGTCAAATCCAAGATATATAGGCCATTGCACAAATTTGCAATTCCATATAAAACATCTTTTTGATATAAAGACAACGATTTATTACCAATAATAAAACGGAATCCTTTAATATCCAAACAAGAGATTGAAATAATATTCCTACTCATAGTAGGCACATAATAACAATTCTCTAATACAATGTTTAAACCGGAAGGCAAAGACAAAATGTAATCTCCAACTTCAACGGCTGCAACTCTTGCCCCGTTGCCCACTCGGAGATCTACTTCGCCTTTCTTTGTCATCCTTCTATTGCTCAGTCCCTGCACGTCAGTACAAATGTGAGCCCCACATCCGGTATCTAATACCCATGAGGTGGACATAGAAAGATTTATTTCAATAACAAAGATACCTGAAGCCGAAGGATTCTGTTTCTTCTCTTCAAGAAACAGCTTGCAGTTTCTTCTCCAATGCCCCTTCTGATTGCAATGGAAACATACTGCGTCCTTCTGAGCATTTTTCTTAGCAGGAGGAGTTTGAGGCTGAGCCTTAGGAGCAGTCTTACTGCGAGGCTTCTTGTTTTCAGCAACTTTTGCCTTGCCTTTAAACTTTCTCTTGTTGCCCTTACCTTTTTCCACAACAAGTACTGGCGTTGCCTTCCGAAGGGTTTGCTCAGTATTTTTAAGCATTCCATGGAGCTCAGGAATTGTCCTCTCCATGTTATGCATGTTGTAGTTCACCACAAAGTCATTGTAATCATCAGGCAGTGAAGCCAAGATGATGTCAATGGCTAACTCTCTAGAAAGAGGTGCATTTAATCTCTCTAGGGTATCGATATACCCCTTCATCTTGATCAAATGCGTGCTTACTGACGAACCCTTCGCCATCTTGCACGAGATCAATGCTTTTATCGTAACGAACCTTTCGTTACGGGCTTGTTCACGGAACATTTCCGTTAGTGACACATAAATTTGGAACGCTTCCGAATTCATGAATTGTTTCTGAAGCTCGCCTGACATAGTCGCGAGCATCAGACATGTCACGTCATCGGAATCGCTTTTCAGCTTTTCCCATGCTCGTTGAACCGTAGCCGTAGCATTTACTGGTGGTTCAGGTAAAGCAGCGTCTAAGATATTAAGCTTCCTTTCTTGTTTGAGAACGATTCTCAAGTTTCTTTCCCAATCTAAGAAGTTCGGACCAACAAGTTTTTCTTTGTCCAAAATACTTCTTAGAGTGAGATTAGATGTATTAGTGCTAGTAGATGCCATTTCTACAAAAGAAAATGCAAAATATTAGAATGAGTTTTTAAAATATTTTCCACAATAGCCAAAATTGAAATCCCAAACAATTTTGTGTTGGTGCTAGATTGTGGGCCGAAAATCCACAAAGAATCAACCCCAGTCTTGCTTTGGCAAGTATCGTAGGGATTGGGCTCTTTTGGTAGGCAACGTTCAAATCACATCCCTATGTAATTTAACGATTTCCAATTGCATCACTATGCAACTTTTCGGTGATAGGATGAACATTCCAAATGTTTGACACCATCCTATCTTTGCAAAATTAATCCCTAGTCAACTTATCGGGTCAAGCTAGGATTAATTTTCCCAAGTTAAACCATCCCTCAAGGCATCACATCAATAGACACCCACACAGTTTTTCCATAACAAGTGGTAGTGATAAAGTCGAGCATCTAATACCCAAACAGTTTTTCCACTCATTAATGGTAGTGATAAAGTTGGGCACTATTATGTGACAACCCGCCGCACGAAGAAAACCTGAGGCCCTTGGGCTCTCCAAGTCCACCAGACGTTCAACGCTCAAGCGGGCCCCCAAGTATGGAAGCAAAATCAACTCGGGTTTTTGGGATTTTAGTTTGATCGGCTTAACATGCATTGTCGTTTTCATTCATTCACAAAACATAAAATTGCGAAAATGCGATGAATTGGGCTCTAATCTATTACATGGCCTTTTAACAAAAAAAAAACTTCTTTTTGGGCCTTCATTTTGGGCTTCCGTTCCTGAGCTCCACCATGGACTCCTTTGGAACCTCCTTTTTGGGCCTAACTATTACATAATTATTTAATAGGCAGGCAGGCCCAATATTAAAATGGCTCGCAGGCCCAAAAAATTTAAATAATAAATTTTAAGCCCAATTCATGCATAAAAAAACACACAAATGCATATGCTTCATACAAGCCAATTTTATTAAGCCGAATCATTTAATTAGGGATTGTGTAACTCTTACACTATTAAAATTGATCGTGTCATGATCAATTTTAATCAATCCCATATTCATTCATTTTAATCGAATGATGCATGAACATGCTAGCATAATTATGATGCTTCACATAAAATTTAAACAATTTAAATTTAAGCATCATAATTAAATAAAATAAATAAATAACAATTAATTAATCTAATTAATTATTTATTTATTTATCTTTTCTAATTATCCTAATCTAATTAAGATAATTTATTTCAAAATTCAAATTTATAGGATAAAATTCTAAATTAATCCTATCTTTATCTAATAAGATTATTTAATTAAAATCTTATTAAATAAAATTCAGAAAAATTTTAAAATTTTAATTTTCTGAAACTCTTGGGGTCATTTCGTAAATAACCAAAATTCTGGGCTTAGGGTTTAAGGGAAACAAAACTGCTGGGGCTGGTTTGTAATTTTTAAAACGTTTAAATTTTTTCAGCTAGGGTTGGCTTGCGAAGGGGCATTTCCGAGATTAGAGAGTGCGGCGGGGGCAATTTAGTCATTTCACCCAATTAGGGCACCAGCCCCCCCCGCCGCCTCCTTCTTCTTCCCCGGTGACCTGCGATCGGATTTCAGCAGCTTCCTCGAATCCCGGCGACATTCGCCGTTCATCTCATCCGGCACCGATCGTCGTCTCTCCGTCGTTTCAATCGTTCGGCGACCAGAACATTTCCGGCCCCAATGGCGATTGACCAGCCGCTAACCCATCGACCGCTTCAATGAACGGCGACATGGATTCCGGCGACGCGGATGACCCAACACCCTGCGGAGATAAAAAAATAACCAGCAACAACAACCAGCAAGTAGTTTATTCGAAAGCAAGCTTCCCGACTAGTTTCGAAACAAAACCAAAAACAGAAATCGGCGGATATTTCCGGCGAACGGTTTTCAAAAAACAACAGCCCAATCAATTGCAAATCAAAACGTTTTTGACACCCAATCAACATAAAATCGTTCCCCATTAATAAACGAACAAAACCCATGGAAAAATCAGGCCAAAAAAAACAATTTTTAGCAATATTCGTTTTTCCGGCGAACTTCCGGCCGGCCGGAAAATTTTCCGGCGAAGGTTTCCCAGAATCCGGCGATCTCAAAGCAGCAACCTTTTTTTTTTCTTTAAAACCGTTTTCAAGGAAAAAAAAAAAAAAAACTTATACCCAATTTTCTTAACTCTTTTGTTTTAATTAAACCATTTTTAATTAAAACAAAATTAACCTATGGCTCTGATACCACTGTTGTTTACGTTTAGGCATTTAATTCTAAATTAAATGGCGGAATTCCTAAACGCTAAAGGATTCGGGTCTTACCCTCGACGCGTAATCGGTTGTGCAGCCGCCTGGATCCTTTGGGAAGATTGCGTTCACCACCACAGAACAATTCAAGCGAATTGTCTCTACGTTCTTGCACTGGAGTTCTCTCAGAACCGGTGCTAGCCCCAAAATTTTGCCTGTTTAGAGAAAACGTTTTTCTCTTTGTGGGAAGAATAATTTTCTTTTCTTGGAACTACGTCTCTGCTGAAGTCTGATCGTTTTTGTTACTTTTAAAAAGTTTTTCACCAATCTCTTTTTGTAAAAAATGAGTCTGTTAAAACGTTTTTAACAGACTCCAGATACTTCTCAGATTTGAGAAGTATCTGTTTTAATTAATAAATAATAATTAATAATTAATAATAATAATTAATTAATTATTTACTGAGTTGGGTTTTACCAACACCATGGATCAACCCATTGATCCATGGATCAGGCTGATGGGTCAAGAACCTTAATTCACAATTAGGTCCCTTGATTTATCAGCTCAACTCAATTCTTCCCAGGTAATTAATTAACTTTTAATTAATACCATAAACTCTTCAATAATATTTAATTAAACCATTTAATTAAATATTATCTATTTAAGTATAACTCTTATACTTCTAACAGGCAATTTTAATTAATTCTGAATCATCGAACTCACTTATGTGCGATCCTGTAGGCCCATTCCAAATTGACAATGAATAAATTAATCTCATTAATTAATCCATAAATCATTAGTGGTCTCTAGCAAGACATAATGACTACACAATTCAGAACGGAGGGTCGAATGGTGATTCAACACAACCTTCCGAGCATACTACGTAATGTCCTCTACACTGATATCCAGTTTAGCATAAGGCATGGAACCAATCATCCTTATATAGCTAAACGTTTTACTTGATCTCTTAGTGACACTGAACTTAATCAAGCAAATGATAACCCTTATCATTTCTTGGGCACGGCCATGCACTTCTCAGTTCACTATCAAGCGGCCAAGATATCATCTCTCATTTAAGAGAGACTTGTAGTCCCATCACTTCACCTACATACCTTAGCGTGACTCATAGTGTACCCAATCATACCCGTACTTGGCAACCTGTTACGGTCCCGTTAGGCATATGTCAAAGCACACTCTAATTCACCTAAGACTATGCAGTGATTTCTGGTCTTAGGATCCTCGTACGAGTACTACTCAAAAGAATCACTCATGATCTAACAGTCCATGGAGTGTTTCTTTTGGCGGATCGATTTCATAAAATTCAATATGCACAAGAATATAATTTCATGAAATTAACTCATCAGATAAATAATCAATCAAACGACAAATGTCTTATTTACATAAATAACCCTCAAAGTTTATTTACATAAATAGCCCTCATTAGGGCATATACACCAACAATTAGAAGTGATCGTCGGACTGCTCAAGCGAAGAACCAAAATTCCAGCCAAAAAATCTACTTGGTCCGGCGATAATAAAATGAAATCCGGGCGAAATAAGATGAAATCCAGCAGTGGACAACTCAAATAAATCAATGGGCTATCTAAAAGTTTGATCTTTGAACTTAATCTAAATCGAGAAGTGAGATTCCAAGTTCATTTTTGAAAGAGACTCAATAAGGAATGAGAGTCTCTCTCTAGAACTTTTTCACTCAAGAGCAAGACAAAGTTGTCTTGCAAGATTTTCTTAAGTTTCTTAAGGCATAAGCTTTCTATTTATAGGGAGCTTCAATGGAGACCTAGTGGGTATTTGAGTTGGGCCTTTAATTTGACTTTCATTGACATCTTAGTCTTTCCTAGACTAATCAACTCCAATCGATCCATTTGAATTAATTTCTTAACCCACTTCATTAATTTAATTTAATCGAACCCTTAGGATTAATTAATTCATATATAATTAATTTCTTAATCCACTTTGTCAATAAAATATTTATTAAACCTTTAGCAACGGCACATGGATTCCTCTGACTAGCAACGGCACGTAAGAAGCTAAACACCACATACCCAACCTACCGAGGTATAGGCCTCAATTAATCGCACTCTTTGGCACCTCAAAGCATATGATATCTAACTCTCATGCCCGTCCCAATCTCGGGATTGAGAGACTGGATACTAGGACCGAATTGACTACGCCGATCAGTACAAGTCAATTCTATCCAAACTGATCGTGTTCAATATGCCCCGGGCATATCAGTGTGATTTAATTAGTCTAGATAAACTAATTTCCAAATCACACGATAACCTCTATCGATAGTATGTTCAGACTATCTCTGTTACGAGCATACTTTTTATATATCAATACTTTAACCAATAACGGTATCTACTGTGTCTTTCCACACCCCGTTATCTAGTTCTATGATATAATGGAACAATTTAATACTGAAATAAAATGATATGTCATCTGTGGATATTAGTTTTTGATACAAGCCATAGCTTTTCTGTATTCAAAACTAACAATCTTCCACTAATACTCAAATATATGCTAAAAAGTAAAAAACTGTCCAACCCGCTATTACACTGCTGTCATAATGAAATCTACAGAACAACTTTAAGCTTACTCACATGGCTCCCTCAAGAATCTGACTCCCATGCCCTCCACATGTCTCTCAAAGAACTTTGGGGTCAATGACTTTGTGAAAGGATCTGCAAGGTTGTCATCTGATGCTATCTTGGCCACGGTCATGTCTCCCCTCTTTACGATCTCTCGTATCAGGTGGTACTTGCGCTTTATGTATTTAATCGCTTTGTGAGCTCGTGGTTCCCTCGAGTTAGCTACTGCATCATTGTTATCACAATAAACTGTGATAGACCTAGGCAACTCAGGAACCACATCTAAGTCCACCAGGAAGTTCCGGAGCCATACAGCTTCTTTCGCTGCCTCTGATGCGGCAACGTACTCAGCCTCCATGGTGGAGTCTACCACGCATTTCTGCTTGACACTCCGCCATACTATGGCTCCACCTTTTAGAGTAAACACAAACCCAGAGGTAGACTTACTCTTGTCCATATCACCTTGAAAGTCTGAATCTGTGTAACCCAAAGGTACAGGCTCCTGCGCTCTATAAACTATGACATAATCTCTCATCCTGCGCAAGTACTTGAGAATGCATTTTACTGCCTCCCAGTGAGCTTTCCCAGGGTTACTCTGATATCTGCTAACCATGCCAACGGCAAAGCAAATATCAGGTCTCATACATAACATAGCATATATATGGCTACCCACTGTAGAAGCATAGGGTACCGCCTGCATGACATCTATCTCCTCAGTAGTCTTGGGACACTGCTCCTTAGACAAATGCACCCCATGGCTGAAAGGTAGTGAACCCTTATTGGAGTTCTGCATGTTAAAACGGGCCAGAATCATGTCTATGTAGGATTCCTGGGAGAGTGTCAGAGAACATCTCCTACGATCTCGAATAATCTTGATCCCAAGGATATGTCCAGCCTCTCCCAAATCCTTCGTATCAAATTTCCTGGACAACCATGCCTTTACGTCTGACAACACCTTCTTACTATTGCCAATAAGAAGGATGTCATCTACGTAAAGTACGAGGAACACCACTATATCACCCTCACGTCTGCGATATACACACTGCTCATCCGGACACTGAGTGAATCCATAGGACTGGATAACCACGTCAAAATGGATATTCCAAGATCTGAATGCTTGCTGAAGTCCATAAATGGACCTCCTAACTTGTGCTCTTAGCCTTGAACAATGAAACCCTTTGGTTGCTGTATAAAGATGGTCTCCTCAAGCCTTCCATTAAGGAAAGTTGTCTTGACGTCCATCTGTCAAATCTCATAGTCCATATGAGCAGCTATGGCCAAGCGAATCTGGATCGACTTAAGCATAGCTACTGGGGAAAGGGTCTCCTCATAATCGATACCCGCTTTCTGAGTATACCCCTTTGCCAAAAGCCTAGCCTTGAAGGTCTCAATCCTCCCGTTAGATCCTCTCTTTTGCTTGTAGACCCATTTGCACCCAATAGGCCGAAACCCATCAGAAAGGTCTACCAGCTCCTAGAACTTATTTGAGTCCATAGAACCCATCTCAGCAATCATCGCTCTCCGCCAAGAATCTGCATCTTTATCCTGGAGAGCCTCATTGTAGCTAACTAGGTCTGGTTCATGAGTGCTAGGGATAAAGTCCAAAGACTCACCCAAACCCATGTACCTCTCGGGCTGTCTGGTAACCCTCTCACTATGACGAGGTGCAGCCTGTGTAAGAGCATCATCTGTGATAGTGCGTACAGTCTCTTGTGGTGTGTCTTCCTGTACTCGTGCATCTGGAATAATGGACTGACTTCTAAGCTCTTCCAATAGTACCTTGCTGCTTGTCTTGTGATCTAAAATATAGTCCTCCTTAAGAAATCTGGCATTGGTGCTCACCACCATCTTCTGATCCTGAGGACTATAAAATAGACCACTTTCGTTCCTTTGAGGTAGCCTACAAACAACATAGCCTTTGATTTCGAATCTAACTTACCTGCATCTGCCTCGAGCACATTTACTAGACAACCCCAAATCCTGAGATGTCTCATACCAGGCTTTCTTCCAGTCCACAACTCTAAGGGTGTCGTAGGCACAGATTTAGATGGTACGAGATTAAGGAGATAACACGCTGTCTCTAAGGCATAACCCCAAAATGAGGTAGGCAACTCACTATAACTCATCATCGATTTAACCATATCCATAAGAGTCATGTTCCTCCTCTATGCTACACCATTCTGCTGGGGTGTGCCAGGTGCAGAAAACTTGGACTGAATACCCACCTCTGACAAATAGGACCTAAATTCACTAAAGAGGTATTCGCCACCACGATCAGATCACAAGGTCTTGATACTCTTACCCAGATGGTTCTCCACCTCAGCCTTAAACTCTTTAAACTTGCCAAAGCATTCAGACTTATGGCGCATCAGGTATATGTATCCATATCTAGAGTAATCATCCATGAATGTCATGAAATACTCATAACCACCTCTAGCCTGAGCTGACATAGGCCCACACAAGTTAGAATGAATCAACTCTAAAACCTCTTTGGCCCTATACCCCTTTGTCTTAAAAGGCCTCTTGGTCATTTTACCCTCAAAGCAGGACTCACAGGTAGGAAAACTGTCAATATCTAATGAGTCTAAAGACCCATCATTGACCAACCTTTGAATCCTACTAAGGTTAATGTGACCTAGTCTCAGGTGCCAAAGATAAGTTTGATTCAAAGGGGATGACTCCTTTCTCTTACTATGATTCAGTGATGAGTTACTAGTTTCTGTGTTTTGCACAACTGGGGAGTTTGTCTTAATTAAAAATAGATTGTCAACTAATGTACCAGAACATATAAGCCTCTGGTTCTTTCTAATAAAAACAGAATTATCCGAAAAAACACACTTATAACCATCCAATAAAAGTTTATAAACTGAAAGTAAATTCTTTCAAAAACTGGGTACATATAGACAATCTCTTAAATGTAAAGTAGAGTCTAAAAAATAAAGACATAAAACTCCCACTGCAACAACAGAAACTCTGGTAGTATCTCTAAGGTAGACCTGCAACTCTACCACTCTAAGCAGCTGGGTCACTTAGAACCCCTGCAAAGAATTACAAACTTGATCAGTGGCTCCTGAATCCACACACCAAGTATCCGTGGGAATTGCCGCAAAACACGTCTCAGTAAATAGGGAAAATTTGCACATACCTTGAGGCTTCTGGCAATTCTTCTTCTAATGTCCCACCTTGCCACATCTGAAGCACTTGCCTTTCGGCTTATGCTTCTTGGCAATGCCCGCCTTGGGTCCATGATCAGCTGCTACTCTCTGGTCTCTCTTCATTTTATGCTTCCTGGCTTTGGGCCCAGTAGAGGAACCTGAGGGACCAACAGTAGCCAAGGCTTGCTTCTTCTCTACGAAGAGGCCCTCAGCAGACACTGATGTAGTCATGACCTCGGGAAGTGAATATGAGAGCTTGCCCATATTGTAGTTCAATCGAAACTGCTCAAAACTGGGGGCCAAGCTCTGGAGGATGATATCGACCTGGGTCTCCCCATCTATGTCACCTCCCAATACCTCAATCTCATTGATGCAGCTCATCATGTCCAATACGTGATCCCTCACTAAGGTGTCTTCAGCTATCCTAGCATTCATGAGTTTTCTCATAGCTGACTGTTTAGCTGCCCTGCCTTGATGTCCAAACATCTCCCTGAGGTTGAGCATCATATCGTAGGCTAAGATAAACAAATGATGTTAGTGCTACAGTACACTCGACATAGAAGCCAAGATGTAGCACCGGGTCATCTCATCAGCCTTCTGCCACCTCGTATATGGCTCTTGCTGCTCAGGGGTGGCATCATCGCTGGGCTTAGGGGGGCACTCCTCAGTGAGCACGTATTTGTAACCCTCGGCAGTAAGGACAATGTCCAGGTTACGTTTCCAGTCAATGTAATTAGGACCCGTAAGTTTGTTCTGATTCAGTATGACAGCTAGGGGGGTTGAACGACTTATCAACAACTGAAAATTAAACAATCAAGCTTCAGTATACTTTTTTGAAAATATTGATATTCTCAAAACAATAAATTCTCCTACTGACATCTCTCACACTGAGATTAACGCAGGTCACGTTGGGTGAACGTCTACGCCAACCCACATTCGTTCGAGAAGAACCAAAGTTCATTAATTCCATTATCTGACCAATGATCTTATGATCAATGAAATTAATAGTCGATAATTTTAGTCGTACACAATAAGCAGCGTAACCTCTTAGGAGGAATACTACAGATGATACACTAAGTGTTTGCCATTACGTGACTTCTAAGCTTGTTACTTAGGATACTAATGCGCCTCTGTTAGCGAGGGTGTCGCAACTTTCTCCAATTAAACTCACTATATTCATCCCTTTAGAAATTCAATCTAGTGATATCTCGGGGTTGAAGACTTATCCGTAGGGAAAAAGGCCCTTAGCCAGCGCGTCGGTCTAACCCACATCACATATGAATTCGTAATATAGGTCATGGGGATATTTACCAACCCGCTCCCAGTTAGATTTTTAAGTTTGAGGATTTTTACGTTTTAACATACAATATCTTAACTATGGATATTCGCACCCATAAAACTGTTAGAGTTTTAATATGTGAATAATCTACCTTAGTTAATTGCACTTTACTTTTTAAAATGGTTTGGTTTGGTTTTCGTTCATGCAAAATAAAAAGAAAACACGCAATCAACGAAAAGACATAAATACGAGAAATTAAAGAAATAAAATTTCCCGACTATTATGGCCTTCTCTATCGTTGATTCCTTGATGCCTCGGTGACACGTCCCGTCATGTCGCTCCCACTCGTTATTTAGATTCCTCTCGATTCGCTCGGGTTTTCTTAGTTTACTACTTAATTAGGAATCACCCAAACTTACAAGAAACCAAAACCCGCGAATATAAGTTACCCAAAATAACGTCTTCGTCATAATACATAAATTCCTATATACAAGGCATTTTTCAAGGAATTTAAAGACGATAACATTAGATTAAATCTTACTACAAGATTTATCTAATCCTACACGGCTTCCAGCTCGTGGTTATTACTATTACAACATTTCCATTCAAAAACAATACAAGCCCGGACATGTCCCGGGGTTTATGAATGAAAAATAAATTCTACCATAATAGCCGAGAAACTAATGACCACCTGTTTAAACATTTCGATAAAAATAATAAAGCCAAAATAAAGTTGTGTAATAAATTAAACAAGTATAAAGCCGAAACCTAGCTTTGATACCAATTTCAAGGAAAACAGAACAAGCCCAGGCTAAATCGAAAATCTCACTTTCGTGCAATGCATTCCAGAATCGGAAACTTTTGACAAAGCTCAGGCTCAAATTCATTTTCCCCGGAACGGATCTAGGCTTATACTTATTTAATTTATTAAATCAAAAAACAACGCACAAAGATTACGCCTTTAATTAAAAGTGGAAACTTTAAAGGTTATACCTTTGAAGCGAAGTCCAACGCAATAAGAAAAACCAAATCTTTATGATGCGATCACCACTGAAATCCAAATGATTACTCTAAGAAGCCTTGAATATTGCGTGGGCAATAATCTATCGAGGTGTACTATCAAGCCCATGAGAAACCTGCTAAGAAAATCCCTCAATTAGATTAAATATGCCCAAAAAATGAAAACTTTAACCCAAAAAATTGCTGCCTACTACTTTTCTCGCCAATAAATTCGAACCCACTTCAACTCCGGTCACGATCTGGACAACCGGGATTGTGGATCACCAACCCAAGGGAGAGATCAACACAAAATCAGCTGGATCAAGCACCTCGGAGTGATTAGAAGTGATCGCCGGACTGCTCAAGCGAAGAACCAAAATTCCGGCCAAAAAATCTGCTTGGTCCGGCAAGAATAAAATGAAATCTGGGTGAAATAAGATGAAATCCAGCAGTGGGCAACTCAAATAAATCAATGGGCTATCTAAAAGTTTGATCTTTGAACTTAATCTAAATCGAGAAGTGAGATTCCAAGTTCGTTTTTGAAAGAAACTCAAGAAGAAATGAGAGTTTCTCTCTAGAACTTTCTCACTCAAGAGAAAGACAAAGTTGTCTTGCAAGATTTTCTTAAGTTTCTTAAGGCATAAGCTTTTTATTTATAGGGAGCTCCAATAGAGACCTAGTGGGCTTTTGAGTTGGGCCTTTTAATTTGAAATTCGTTGACCGCTTAGTCTTTCCTAGACTAATCAACTCCAATCGATCCATTTGGATTAATTTCTTAACCCACTTCATTAATTTAATTTAATCGAACCCTTAGGATTAATTAATTCATATTGAATTAATTTCTTAATCCACTTTGTCAATTAAATATTAATTAAACCTTTAGTATTAATTAATTCACTTTGTCAATTAGTCAAACACATAATTAGTCGTACCACTATCGGACTAACTATGGAACTACCGCTCAAAAACAACTTTAAATCGCCCCACTATATTTTCTTCTATCTCTCCACATCAAAGATCTAGTGCTCGTAAGTTTATCAATTAACAGACATACTAATTCACTGACTTTTTGGTATCCGAGATTAGTACCACTCGACCTTCTTATTATAACGGACGTAAAGTCCACTGGCCAGTTTTAGTATAATAAACCTTACGAGCTCATCTCGGAAGCACCATTAACCCGGCGAACCGGTACGTGGATTCCTCTAACTAGTAACGGCACGTAAGAAGCTAAACACCGCATACCCAACCTCCCGAGGTATAGGCATCAATTGACCGCACTCTTTGGCGCATCAAAGCATACGATATCTAACTCTCATGCCCGTCCCAATCGGGATTGAGAGACTGAATACTAGGACCGAATTGACTACGCTGATCAGTACAAGTCAATTCTATCCAAATTGATCGTGCTCAATATGCCCCGGGCATATCTGTGTGATTTAATCAGTCTAGATAAACTAATTTCCAAATCACACGATAACCTATACCAATAGTATGTTAAGACTATCTCAGTTACGAGCATACTTTTTATATATCAATACTTTAACCAATAACGGTATCTACTGTGTCTTTCCACACCCCATTATCTAGTTCTATGATATAATGAAACAATTTAATACTGAAACAAAATGATATGTCATCTATGGATATTAGTTTTTGATACAAGCCATAGCTTTTCTGTATTCAAAACTAACACTCAAAACATGTCACATCATTGGATTTGTTCCTTTTTGCCTTCCAAAGGCCTTTCGAGCAACCTTTGTAGCATTTTTTGGGTGTTTGGGGGAAAGTAGTTTCTAAGACAATAATGCTTCCTTTCGTGTTTTTTTTTTTAAATGTTTCTTATGGATAATGATTTGAAATTTAAGTGCAAGATAATGCCATCCACAAAAGAATGATGCAAAATATTAGAATGAGTTTTTAATAAAATCATTTCCACAATAGCCAAAATTCAAATCCCGTACAATTTTGTGTTGGTGCTAAATTGTGGACCAAAAATCCACAAAGAACCAAACCCCAGTCTTGTTTTGGCAAGTATTGTAGGGATCGGGCCCTTTTGGTAGGCAACGTTCAAATTGCATCTCATGCAACTTAACGCTTTTCAATTGCATCACTTTGCAACTTTTCAGTGATAGGATGAACATTCCAAATGTTTGACACTATCCTATCATTGCAAAACCAATCCTAGTCACTTATCAGGTTAAACTATGGCCGATTCCCTAAGTCAAACAATCCCTCGAAGCATCACATCAATAAATACCCAAACAGTTTTTTCACATAGTGGTAGTGAGTAAAGTTGGGCATCTATTATGTGACAGCTCGCCTCACAAAGGAAACCTGAGCCCCTTGGGCTATCCAAGTTCATCAGACGTTCGACGCTCTGGCGAGTTCCCAAGTATGGAAGTAATTTATGACTTAGGCTTTTAGGGATTTAGTTTGAACAGGTTAACATGCATTTCGTTTTTCACCATTCACTAAACATATGAAATATAAAGTGAATAAATGCAATGAATTGGGCTCTAGTCGAATACAAGCCTTTTAAATTTTTTCTTCATTTGGGCCTGGTTTGTTGGGCTTCCGTTCCTAGGTTCCACCTTGGACTCTTTTGGAATTACATAAATTTGGGTCTATCTAATTCTATTCTATTATGTAGAATTTAATAGGCTCGCATGCATAATTTAATTGGCTTGCAGGCCCCAAATTAAATCAATTTAAATAAAACTCAATTCATGCATGAAAAATACATAACAATGCAAGTGTTTCATACAAGTCCATTTTAATTAGGCCGAATAATTTCAAAAGATTGTGTAACTATTACACTATTAAAATTGACCGTGCCATGATCAATTTTAATCAATCTCATGTTCATTCATTTGGTCAAAATGATGCATGAACATTTTTCCACATAATTATGTATGCATTACACAATTTAACCACATTTAAATTTGAAAACATAAATAAATCATAAAAAAATTCATAAATAAATAAATGAATAAAATAAAATTAATTAATTAACTCATCTCATTAATTAATTAATTTTGTTTATTTATTCATTATTTTTTCTAATTATCCTAATCTAATTAAGATAATTATTTAAATTTAAAATTTTAAATATTTCTAATTATCCTAATCTAATTAAGATAATTATTTAAATTCAAAATTTTAAATATTAAAACAAGATAAGAATTTTAAACCAAATTTAATCCTATCTCCAATTTTGATAAGATTTTTTTTATTTATCCTAAATAATCTAAAATCTTATCAAAATAAAATAAAACTAAAATCTAATAAGATAATTTAATTTTATTCAAAAATTTAAAATTAAAATCTTATCAAATTAAATAAAATCAGAAAAATTCTTTTCCAAAAATTTTAGGGTTATTTGGTAATTAGATTAAAATTCTGGGTTAGTGTTTGAAGAGGACACAAAGTCCAGGGGCTATTCTGTAATTTTAAAACTATTTTAAAAGCTGATGGCTGTTTAGGGTTCAAGGGACGAAGGGGCAGGTTAGTAATTTAAGCCCATTAGGGCATCTGCTCCTGCCGCCTCTCTCTCTTTACGTAATTAGGGTTTCTTGGGCGGCAGGGCATTTTAGTAAAATCACCCATTAGGGTTTTTGCCCCAGCCTCCTTTCTTCCCCGATGGACCTCCGGGATCCTGGACTTCTCGGTGACTTTCACCGGTCATTTCCCCCGGATATATGTCTCCTTCAATCTCTCTGATCGTGGCTCTTCTCAACCACGCTGTACCCGAAACGACTTCCTGTGAGGCCCATTTTTCCGGCGAGATAACGGAACCCAGAAAACCAAACTTCAATTTTGAAAAATTGAAAGAATATTCAACGAAACCATTCCGTGAATCCCATTTCCGGCAAGAATTCGAAACCCTTTTGAAGTTCCAGCCAAAACGGCTCGGTTTTCCAGCAAAACAATAAACCCATAACATGAGCTCGTTTTTATGGCGTCCATCGCCTGGAAATCATTTTTCAAAATTTTGACCAAACATAAGAACAAAACCCAGAATAGAAATCAAAAGCAAAACAGCCAAAGGAAATCAAAACCAGATTATCAACCTTGTTTTTTCGGTCAAATTTTAAGCAGCTCGGATTATGGTCAAAATCGTTTTTCCGATCCAAGAAAAAAAAAACAATAAGCAGCCCTTAAAAAAAACTTCGAAAGAATTTTTCGTTTCTGAAAAACCAACTAAGCCTATGGCGAGGTTCAAAGAACCCAAAAATTAAAACAGTTTTCCCGGTGGACTCAAAACCAAGAACCCAAAAACAAATCCTTTTCTCTTTATTCTAAACTTTGGCCAAAAACAAAATTCTTTTTCTTTTTCTGGTGCGGTAAAACAGAAAACCCAAATACGTTTCCCTGGCTGAAAAACCAACAATCCACTAAAATCAAAACTATTTTCGGCGAAAAAATACAAACCCGTTTAATTCTTCAAAACCTTGGCTTGGCCGGAATCATTCCGACCAGCCCGTTTTTCCGGTGAGGGTCTTTGGAAACCTATAAACAGAGACCAAGATTAAGAAAAAAAAATTTCCGGCAAAAGGCTATGAAGCCCGTCAAACCTGAAGCTCGAAAGAAATACCCAGTTTCCTTCTTTTTTTTTCTTATAATCGACGGGACCTTCAAAACAACCCAGAAACAATTTTTCAAATTGGTCTTCTAATTAATTTTCAAAAGACAAATTTTTCGTGTCAATCAAAAATTAATTTTAATTAAACATAAAACGAGCCTAACTTTGATACCACTGTTGGATCTTAAACCATGATTAATTTGTGTTTTAATGTTAATTAGCCCTATGTTTAAATCATTTAATGTTTACCTCATAGCGCGTCGGTGCTAGCCATTTACCTGCAGAGAGAAAAGTTTCTTGGAAGAATTTTGATAAAATCTTCTTTTTTCAGAAAAATTATCTCCTCCATTTTTCAGTGACTTGTCTCCGTGACTTTATAGAAGTCACTAAGTCAGTAAACATAAAATCAGTAACTCTTTTAATTAATTAAATAATTAAAAGAATTTTAACCAAAACCCAGATCACCCAGTGACCCATGGATTAGACTGATGGGTCAAGAATCTTAATTTCTAATTAGGTCCCTTGATTGTCAGTCTATTCCAATTCATCTTAGGTACTTAATTAACTCTTAATTAATACCACAAAACCTTTTAAATAATATTTAATTGTCTAAGTATAACAATTATACTTAGTGCAGGCAATAATACTTATTATGTGTCATCGAACTCTCTTATGTGCGATCCTATAGGCCCATTCCAAATTGACAATGGATAAATCAATCTCATTAACTAATCCATAAATCATTAGTGGTTTCTAATAAGACATAATGACTACTCAATTCAGAACGGAGGGTCGAATGGTGATTCAACACAACCTTCCGAGTATACCACGTACGATCCTCTACATCAATATCCAGTTTAGCATAAGGCATAGAACCATCATCCTTATTTAACTAAACGTTTACTTGATTTCTTAGTGACAATGATTTTATTCAAGTAAATGATAACACTTATCATTTCTTGGGCACAGCCATGCACTTCTCAGTTCACTATCAAGTGGCCAAGATATCATCTCTCACTTAAGAGAGACTTATAGTCCCATCACTTCACCTACATACCTTAGCGTGACTCATAGTGTACCCAATCATACCCGTACTTGGCAACCTGTTACGACCCCATTAGGCATATGACAAAGCACACTACAATTCACCTAAGATCACGTAGTGATTTCTGGTCTAAGGATCCTCGCACGAGTACTACTCAAAAGAATCACTCATGATCTTAACAATCCATGAAGTGTTTCTTTTGGCGGATCAATTTCATAAATTAAAACATGCACAAGAATATTATATTCATGAAAATTAACTCATCTGATAAATCATCAATCAAATGAAAAATGTCTATATAGCCCTTAAAAAGGGCACATACACCAACATAAAAATCAACCAAAATTGAAATGAGAAGTCCAATCCTTTGAGGAGTCCTAATCTTATAAGACTCTATGGAGTGAAGGGAAGAGATTGAATCTCAGCCAACAGCATCACAATACACATGAGTTATCCAAAATGCTAAATTTTGAAGGAAGTTCACAAGACCAGTGAGTCCTAGTCTTACGAGGAAAGGAAGAATTTAATTGCCACAAGGAGACCTAACTACTAAAGGATTGTGGAGCTGATATCTTTGGCAGGCTAGAGTTCTAATCACTCTCCAACTCTTGTACAGAAGCTGGCCGAGAGAGTCAACAACAAAGAGTCACAATGTTACTAAAAGTTTCAGCCAACTATTACATCAAAGGGGCAGAAAATTCTAGAACACCTAAGACTTCAATTCTAAAAGGGAGTAAGGTTAAGAAGACTTCTACTTAGCTCAAATTGTCAGCCAAATACATTCAGGAAAAACCCGGCTACCTAGACTAGGGTTTTGAGAGTTGTAGTTAAGAATTTAAGTTGTACACAAACTAGTCTAGGGTGAGGAACAAACTTGTAACTTCTAGGTCAGTCATTCTCCTATAAATAGAGAATGAATTCAGCCATTTCAATCATGATTTGAATAAGTAAAAACTGACTCCAAATTCTCACTTGAATCATTACTAGCATTTATCATGTTTAACGTAGAATAGACTTATGGTTGCTCTCCTAAGGCTTTTCCTTTTGAATGCCTAACCCCTCTACCACCCAAAGTTCCCATCCCCTTAAAAGCACTAGATTAGGGACCCCTTTTGATCCTTTATAAGCCTCTCCAAATTCGGCCTTCATTCCCTTATATTCATCCCAAAAATCCGAGCCAAAAATACACCTCACTAGACGAACCTCTGTCATTAATGAAGGATCGTATAAAAAACGCACCCTAAGTGCTATGGCTTTCTTCCAGTGAGGGGTGCTTGTAGAATATTAAATCAAATTCGATTTGGATTGTGTACTATGTGATGCGAACCTGAGGTCATCATGGACTATAGTTGATATTTATCTTCCAACTGATGAAGTCCAAGATATTCACAAGTGGAATTGCAGCCTAAATTGAGCCCAAATTGAAGATTTTATCATGTTAAAAGACACTTCGGCCAATATATGGGTCAAGCCATTCAAATGGGCTTGAACAGATGTCACATGACATCAATACGCATGTTCAAATGTTAGGGAATGACTAGTTACGAAATTCTTCTGGGAGAGCTAGAAAATGCGCAGATCAGCTCAGGAAGCTCTCAAGTAGATCCAAATCTCTTCAAGAGAGGTCCACTAATTGATATTGTTGAATCAGTGACGAGATCTAGAGCCCGTAAGACGTGTGGATCAAGCCCTGCTTTAGAGTTCGAGATCGAGTTCCAAGCCCAACATTCCAAGGCCCATCTACCATCCATGAGACCTAAGCCCATTAACGTCACAAGATTATTCGATAATGGACTTGTAGATGCAACGTAGATGTGGACTGAATCCCCTTTCTAAGGGGTGAAGGTTGGATTAAGGAATTAAAGGCTTAACTACAAAGCACAGCCATTCCCTAAGCTCAACTGATACTAGGAAATCTCTTCCTATTAGGCTTATGTTTTACATTTCCTTATACTAGAAGGTTTCGTAAGTCTATTCTAATTCAACTATGATAGATGGAGTTTTTCCTTCTAATTAGGATTTTAATTTGTCTTGTAGTACATCTCTCTTTGGCCGAAATTCTTAAGCTAATTAGAGTCACATTAGGAATTTATTTTTGTAATTTTTCTCTCACTGGGATTGAATATTACCTTTTTAGAAAGGGAAGATATTTCTTGTAATTTTCTATAAATAGGTCAACCCTATGTACAAATTCAATAGATTGTTTTTGCCATAGAATTTTTGAAGTTTCTGTTGAGTTGTTAATCAGTTAAAATCTCTTTGAGTGATCTTGCGAAATCGTGTGTTGTCCTTGTGAGGAAACCACTAAACCGATTTGTTGATTTCAATAGTTTAGGTTGAGCTATTAATCCTTGTCATGTATTGACTAAATTCATCATAAACCATCACTCATCCTCTGAATAGTAATTTCGTACAAAGAGGGTTAAACAATAGTGCATTTTCTTGAGTTGAGCGATTCCGCCACTTCAATTCATGCTTTGGAAGATAGTGGGAGAGAATAGTTCGAAAGGTTGGGACACAACTTGGGTCTTTTTTGAGATACGGATCAATGTGATAGTTTCACTATCACCGTTGACTTGAATTCCGAAGGAGCAAACCCATCAGAGCTTAAGGTTGTTTCGTTCTATTCTACTATCTATTTTTTTATTTTTTGTGTTTTCATTGTTTAGAAATTTTATCCAATTTTTTATCCAAATATCTTAGAGTCTTTTCGAATTCACTGTCTATGAATTCATATTTTTTTTAGTCCATTGGTGAAAAATCAATCAAATTTTCAGTCCAAATATCTGTGTCAGAACCAGTGTCTGAGGCCCCCTCAGGGAACCAGGTGTTTGTTTGTTTTTAGTATTTTTGCGTGATTTTTGTTTTGTTTGAGTCTAGAAGTCCCCCTCTAGGTTTGTTTTGTGTCAATGTCAAGTTCTGGTTGTAGGAAAGTCATTTTTACCCCTAGAAAAAACCCTTCGAAACTTTACAAAAATTACCAATTTTCCCTTGCGTGATTTTTGCTGAATTTTTTACTTGTTTTTCTTTGATTTTAGTTTCGAAAAGTGTCTATTGTCAAGTTTAATATGTTTTAGTCTTTTTTCTGACAGGCAGTATGAGTTTTGGACGTTTAGAGGTAAAAATTCATATTTCCATACTCAGTGCAACGGGAAATATCGGAGTTCACGGATTAAAGGTGGTAGGTGTTCTTTTTGTTAGTTTTGAATACAGAAAAGCTATGGCTTGTATCAAAAACTAATATCCACAGATGACATATCATTTTGTTTCAGTATTAAATTGTTCCATTATATCATAGAACTAGATAACGGGGTGTGGAAAGACACAGTAGATCTCGTTATTGGTTAAGTTATTGATATATAAAAGTATGCTCGTAACTGAGATAGTCTGAACATACTATCAGTATATGTTATCGTGTGATTTGAAAATTAGTTTATCTAGACTAATTAAATCACACGGATATGCCCGGGGCATATTGAGCACGACCAGTTTGGATATAATTGAATTGTACTGATCGGCGTAGTCGATTCGGTCCTAGTATTCAGTCTCTCAATCCCGAGATTGGGACGGACGTGATAGTTGGATATCGTATGCTTTGATTTGCCAAAGAGTGTGGTCAATTGAGGCCTATACATCAGTAGGTTGGGTATGCGGTGTTCAATTGAGGCCTATACATCAGTAGGTTGGGTATGCGGTGTTTACCTTCTTATACTTATTTATACGGTTTGATTGTGATCTTGAAAGAATACTTGAAGCTTGAGATCGAGTCCTCTTGCTAAGTGCTTGAGGTCGAATTCCCCCTAGCCTTAAATTGTTCATTTCAAAACTCCCAAAAAAGTCTATAGAATTGAGTAGAGGCAAGAGCCAAAAAGCCAATCTAAAGAATTTGACAACTTCTATAAAAGAAAAACTCTTCTGCAAAAGTCTGGCTAAGTAAAGAAAAAGACAAGCCAAAGTTAGTTGGTCCTAAAGTCTTGTAGGGAAGCAAACGGAGTTCTGAGATAGAAGTGATCACCACCTTAAGGGAGTCAAGGGTTCGAAATTTTCAGCCCTGCGCAATTATTGGTTAGTTTTGCCCGGTGTGTGTACAAATTTCTTCCTCTCATCCGGTAGTCAAGCTCGTGTTCTTATTGATTACAGTTTGACTGCGAGAGAGTACCTGCTTATTTTTGGTTTATGTGCTTTTGTGTGACTCTATAAGCATCTACTTATATTTAGGCTTCATTTGATAAAACTTAATCTGAGGTCTGAAGTATGAATTCTGAATTTTGAATTCTGAAGTCCGAATCTATTAAGTTAACTCTGTTTGATAAAATTAGAAAATATGTCTGAATCTGAAGTCTGAATTATGAAGTATGAATTATGAAGTCTGAATTAATAAGTTTATAAAATTAAATATATTTAAAAAAAATGGTAGAAACATATTTTTTAATATATAACATAGTTTTTAAGATGTGTAATTTTTTATATAATAAGGTGAAATTCTACTAATAAAAATATTTTTAAAACTTTTAATAATAAATTAGAATGTTATTATTATTTTAAAACTAAAATATTAATTAAATAAATATCACATATTAATTAAAATTATAAAAAAATAAAAATCCATGTCATAAATATATTTTTTATTTATTTAAATGATAAAATATTTTAAAAAAATATTTAATAAAATAAAAATTATTTAAAGAAAAAACTAAAAAGAATAATAAATATTGAAAATAAGAAAAAATTTACAAGCAATTCAGTTCAGCAATAAGTGATTAACCAATCACTTATTTTTAGGCTAACAATTATACTTGCAATTCAAACCCACTTAATCTCTTAAGACTTTGAATTATAGTTATCGAACGCACTTAATTATTAAGTACTTAATTAAAAAAGTTATTAATTCATTAAGTCAGAAACAAGTTGAGTTATCAATCGTCCTTAATCAATTAAGTACTTAATCTATTTAGAATAAGTACTGAATTAGTTTATCAAACAGACCCTTAGTAATTGTTTAAAAAGTCACATTTGTTTGTCGTTGACTTTTACTTGTTTTGTTAGATTTTTGACTTTTCAATCTTAATAGTCAAAGTGGTCTTTTTTTTTTTTTCTGTCTTTTGATTTTTGATATAACTTTTTGTGTGTTAGAGTCTTTTGTTTTTTGTGTTTTGGGTCTTGTGTAAAGAGAAACCATCGAGTTAGTATCTTCCTGAAGGAAACAGGTTATCGGTAGGAGCAAGTTCTAAAATTAAACACTGTAAAGATTAGGTCGTTGATCCCTGACCCTAAAAAATGCACTGCACAAAGGCAACTAGGGACCAGCCGCAAAGAGCCTGTGACATCTCGACACGCTCACAACCTTGGATTCACGGCTGCGCGCATCACGCCAACTCGGTTCATTCTTTTCTTTTATTTTTGTTCTTTTGTCTTGTGTGTTTGTTTCATTTTATGTCGGATTACACTTGATTTTCTTTTGTGTTCTACCTTGTTTTCTAGGCTAGTATTGAAGATAATACAAGTGTAGCTCAAGTGATAAAGGAAGCAAGTTGAAGGAAGGATAAACTGGTGAGGAAAGCTTAGGAAAACCTTAGCCAAAGTTATAGTGACCAACAGGAATTTGTCGCTAAAAGGGGACATCAGCCACGTAATTGAGCTGCAGCCAAAGACCATTAGCGACAGACATCAATTGGGCCGCTGATTAAATTTCCGAGAGGACCAGACTCGCGCCTTGCGCGCAGGAATAAGCTGTCCAATTTGCAAAAATCTTTTCCTTGGGGTTTAGTTAGTTCATTGTTTTCTTTTATTTTCTTTGTCTGTTTTGTTTTTTATTTGTTTTTATTATTTTAATATTCTTTGGATTTAATTCTTGGAATTTTAAAATAAATATCTTTATAGATTAAATTATATTTTTAGTCCCTTACATTTGGTCAAATAATTTTTTTGGATTCTTACAATTTAAAATAAGTTTTTTAGTTCCTTAAATATAAAATATGCATTATTTGGTCTCTTATATTTTAAAAATGTATTACTTAATCCCTGTAATGTCTATTATATCCAAACTGTCCCAAATTTATTTATGAGTAATATACAAAATTTTTTTAATGAAAGATATAATAGTTTAAACACCAGTGTATAAATTAAAACATATAAAATTTAAATCAGGTTATGAAAATCTGAAATGGTTAATCTCTATTTAGTGAATTTTGGGTTAGTTATTTATAAATTTTAATCGTCTGATTTGAATTTTTAGAATTTTTTAATAGTTAGATTAAAATTTAGACTATTATATTATTAATTTAGGAAGATTTTATAAACTATACATGAATAGAGTTGATAAAATTTAGACTGAATTAACAATAGGGGCCAAATAATACATATTTTAAATGTAAGGGAATAAAAAAATCATTTTAAAACGTAAAGGACTAAAAATAATTATTTTGTCAAATGTAAAGGATAAAAAATATGGTTTAATCTATCCTTTTATTATTTTCAAAATATTTTATTTTGGAAATAAATATCTTTTTTTTTATTTGAGTCCTTTGTCATTACTTATAATATTTTTAGAATTTGATTTCTTCAGAGTGTCAGAGGTAAATATCTTTTTATTTTTGTGTCTTTTAAGTCCTTTGTATTATTTTCAAAAGTTATACAAATTTATTTTCTTGAGATTTTTGAAAGTAAATATCCTTTTAGAGGCTTGAACATGTTATACTTGGTCTTTTGTTCTACAATTCTTTTGCAGGATGATGTTGAGCAATCAAGACAGCACAAAAGTAATTTCTAGGTGAAGTACATAGAAGGACCTTTGATTAGAAATTCAGCTCTAGTCATGATCCAATATCTAAGTTCTCAACCTACACCAGAGCCTGGTCAAAGGCAACGTAATAACATATTTCATATATGGTGTAAGACTGAGGATCAGTGGAATCGACTGCTCATCATAGATAGTGGCAGCTGCACAAACGCTGTAAGTGAGTCTTTGGTTAAAGATTTGTCACTAACTTGTTTGCCTCATCCAAATCCTTACGGGTTGTAATGGCTTGACGATGCTGGTGAAATAAAGGTACAGAAGCAGGTTATGGTTACTTTCTACCTTGGTCCTATCCAGGAGAACATACTTTGAGATGTAGTACCCATGAATTCTTGTCATATACTATTAGAAAGGCCATGGAATTTTGACAGACAAGTTTCCAAGGATAGATACACTAACTGGTATTCCTTCTTGTATAAAGAGAAGAAGGCCAACATGTTACCTCTTTCTTCTTTGCAGGTTGCTTTAACGCACAAGAAGATGCAGGAAGAACGAGAACTTAGCAAAGAAACAAACCCCTTTGATGCAAGGCAGGACATGCAGGATCTAGGAAAATGAGAGACGTAGCAACCCCCCTCTACCCATAAGGAAATTATGATTTCCTCTGAGGGACAGGGAGACCCTGCGAAATTATTATCTCCTTCATCTAATATTTTAGAACTTTCTGATGACACAGATCCAGAAGTTGATGAAGTTGAATCATCTGAAGAGATAGCTGAAGAAGAATTTGATACTAACCCAGTTGATATTCCTAACTCTGCTATTTCTGATGTCTTGCAGGAAGTCCCTATTAGTGTAAATACTGAAAGCAACACTTGTATAAACACTATTTCCCGGATATATCGATCAAGATTGTGTTAGTTTTAAATACAGAAAAGCTATGGCTTGTATCAAAAACTAATATCCACAGATGACATATCATTTTGTTTCAGTATAAATTTGTTCCTTTATATCATAGAACTAGATAACGGGTGTGGACAGACACAGTAGATATTGTTATTGGTTAAAGTATTGATATATAAAAAGTATGCTCGTAACCGAGATAGTCTGAACATACTATCAGTATAGGTTATTGTGTGGTTTGGAAATTAGTTTATCTAAATTAGTTTAAATCGCACAGATATGCCCGGGGCATATTGAGCACGACCAGTTTGGATAAAATTGACTTATACTGATCGGTGTAGTCAATTCGGTCCTAGTATTCCATCTCTCAATCCCGAGATTGGGACGGGCATGAGGGTTGGATATCGTGTGCTTTGATTTGCCAAAGAGTGAGGTCAATTGAGGCCAATACCTCGGTAAGTTGGGTATGCGGTGTTTAGCTTCTTACGTGCCGTTGCTAGTCGGAGGAATCCACGTACCGGTTCGCCTGGTTGATGGTGCTGCCGAGATGAGCTCGTAAGGTTATTATACTAAATTCGGCCGCTGAACTTTATGTTCGGTATAATAAAAGGACGAGTGGTACTAATCTCAGAAACCAAGAAGTCGGTGAATTAATTTGTCAGTAAATTGATAAACCGACGAGCGCTAGATCTTTAATGTGGGGAGATAGAATAAAATATAATGGTGCAATGTAAAGTCATTTTCGAGCGGTAGTTCCATAATTGGTCCGTTAGTGGTACGACCGATTGTGCATTTGACTAATCGACAAGGTAAATTAATTAATCCAAAAGGTTTAATTAATATTTAATCGACAAAGTGAATTTAGAAATTAATTCTATTTTGAATTAATTAATTCTAAGGGTTTGATTAAATTAAATTAACAAAGTGGATTAAATAAATTAATTTAAATGGGTCGATTGGAGTTGATTAGTCGGGAAGACTTAGCGGTCAACGAAAGTCAAATTTAAAGGCCTAACTTGAGAGCCCATTAGGTCTCCTTAGAAGCTCCCTATAAATTCAACTTGTTAGGCAAGAAATCAAATAAGAAACTTGAAGTCCAAGAAAGGGCTAGAGTGAGAAAGTTTAGCTTAGAGAGAGAACGTCGTCTTCCTTGTCGAAGTTCTTTCTCGAAGTCAGCTAAGACAACTTTCTTTTCAGAAGATTACTCCTTAAACTTGCCCGGACCATTTTGAGTAGACCGCTGATCAGTTTATGCGCAAACAGCCGGCCAGATCGCACAATCAGTTTCCGATCGGAAATTGCGCAGCAGGTTTTCATCTGCGGTGATAGCTTCGTTCGGTGCCCAGAATCGGTCCAGTTCTACGTCTGATCTTCCTTAAGGAGTGATCCGTGGACTGGGCTGTCTAGATCGGGACTGAGCAGGTTATTTTCTGGTGGAAAGTTTCTTCATTATGGCCGGAAGTTTGCGCTGCACGCTACAGGGTTCCAGGCAATGTTATTTTTCCAGATTTTGAGTTTTCTTCCAGAGCAAGATTCTTGGATTTCTTTAATTTTACCGTGGGTAACTCCGTAGATAATAGCCCACACTATTTCAGAGTTCGTATTGGAGATATTCTTCGGATTTCTTGTGGAATTCGCGTAAAGATTGGATTTTTTCTTTAGGCAAGGGATTTCGCTACAAAAGGTAAAATCTTTAATATTCCGCTTTAATTAAAGATTTAATTTTTTGTGTCCCGATTAATAAATTAAATAAGTATAAGCTAAGATCCGTTCATGGGTAAACTAATTTGAGCCTGAGCTTGGTCGAAAGCTTCCGATTCTGGAATGCATTGCACGAAAGTGAGGTTTTCGATTTAGCCCGGGCTTGTTCAGTTTTCCTTCAGATTGCTTTAGTTAGTTGTTTCATATTTATGCGTTTATATATGAAGTCCATTTATGTCATATGACTAGATAATGAGGTGTTTAGTGTGACATAGTAGATCTCGTTATTGGTTAAAGTTATGACATATAAAGTAGACTCGTGACTGAGACAGTTTGGACATACTGTTGGTTTAAGTCATTGTGTGTTTCTGAAATTGGTTTATCTAAATTAATTGAAATACACAAATATGTCCGGGGCGTATTGAGCATGACATACTAGGATTGAATTAACTTATACTGATCGATAGTAGTTGATTTGAACCTTGTATTCGTCTCTTAATCCCTAGACAAGGACGAGCATGAGGATTGAGCATTGTGTAGTTTGATCTACCAAAGAGTGCGGTGGCTTGAGGCCTATAGTCTCGGTAGGTTAGCTGCGTGTGTTTAGTTGCTTGGTGTGTCATTACAAGTCAAAGGAATCCATGTACCGTGCGTCTGAGGTGATGGTGCTCTCGAGATGAGCTCGTAATGTTTATTATTCTAAACCCGGCAGGTGGACTTATGTCCGGTATGGTAAAAAGGTCAAGTAGTACTAATCTCGGTTAAAGAAGTTAGTTAATTAATTTATCAGTAAATTAATAAATTGATGAGCACTATATCTTTGACGTGGGGAGATTAAAGAATAATTAAATAAGTGGTTCTGGAAGCAATTTTGGTTTGGATGGTAGTTCCATAATTAATCCGTTAATGGTACGATTAACTATGTATTAGGTAATTGATAAAGGTATATTTAATTAATTAAGTAATTAATTCATCCTTGTGTCAGTTGGGTGTGAATTAGTTCAGAAATGGGATTGGAGTAAAACACAAACCCAATAGGAAGGCCAAACTAAGCCCACTTGAGGTCTCTCTTGTAACTCTACAAATAGACACAAGAGTCAGCAATACCAACATACAGAATTCATAAGTTGTCAAGACAAGAAATTTAGAGAGAGAAACTATGAGAGAAAGTTAGAAAGATATTTTTGCGATGCAAACTTCTAGGTGCAGCAGTGGATCTCGAGCGGCGCTTGAAGTCCACACACGACGGCAACCTTCTCTCACAGACAACTTATGAAGTCTACGCGCGGCGGTGGCATACTCGGGAAACCAACGGCGATGGAATTTTGACAGGTAGAGTTTTCCGGCAAGTTTTTTTAGGATTCGTTGGTTCGATAGATCATTTCCCTAACAACATCTGGACTTGTCTCAGAGTCATACAAGAGACTTCTTGAATAATCACAATTCAAAGGTCAATTCTGATATTTCGCTTTTATTTAGATATTATTTTGTATGTGTGACAAATTCGAACAAGGTAAACCAAGATCCTATGCAACGATATTTCAAAAGGTTTTGAATTAGATTGCACAAGCATTTGGGCCTGAGAGGAAGTTTCCTAATCTGGAATACTCTGTATGATATGGAAATTTTCGATTGGGCACGGACAGATAATTCCTTCAATTGGTATCAAAACAAAGGTTTTGACTTTATACTTGTTCGATTTGTTACATGGCTTTTATTGCAGGTGGTTTCTTATCCTGGCTATTACGGTTGTGTGTTTATATTTTATTAAACCCCGGGACATGTCTGGGTTCATTTTTATATATAAATGCGTGTAATAGTAAAATCACGAGTTAGAAGCCATGTATGATTAAATTAAATCTTTAGTAAGATTTTTCTATGTAAATTGTCGATTTTATTTTCCTAGAAAATCAGCCTTGTATTTAGGAAAATTGATGTAATCGAATAATTTATTGTGAGAAACTTGGATTCGTGGGTTTTTTGGTTTATCGCAATTTGGGTGATTCCAAGGATTGCGTAGAAAATCGAGAAAACCCGGACGAATTGTAAGAAGACCAATTAACAAGTGGGAGTAGAACAGGAAAACCAAAAACGGGTGGTGGCCTAGTGTCAGAGGCACCGCCTGAAAGATTATTTGCATGGGCCTAGCCAGAAACTCACTTTCGTGCTATGCATTCCAGAATCGGAATCTCTGGCCAGGCCTAGACGCTAGCACAATGCTATTCCAACCCTTTTGAAATAACATTGCACAGGATCTGGATTCGCACTTATTCGATTTACCACGCAACAAAAATTTCTAATTAAAAACGGAACTTTAGAAAAATACCTTTGAAGCGTGCACTTAGGTGATTCTCTTGTATGACTCAAGACTTTGATTTCACGTTGTGTGGGCAACGATCTAGAAACCAATTGATCAGCTAATCACCACAATCCACCTGCCAGAAAATTCCAGCACTGCTGTACCTGACACGTACTATAAACGCACCGCCCGGAGAGAGAGAAAGCTACACGCACAGCTGGTATAAACAGGCCTAAATTTTGGCCAAAAGAAGGAAGAAAACCAGCCGTACAAAAGCTCCAAAAATTCTACTTGGAGAGAGAAGAAAATATTTCTCTCTCTAGAATTTTATCTCTCTAGTTTTCTTGTCTTGAAAACTTATGAATTGTATCTCTTGAATAGCTAATCCCTTGTCTATATATAGAGTTACAAGAGAGACCCCAAGTTGGTTTAGGATTGGCCTTCCTATTGGGATTCTGTTTTCTTCAATCCTGTTCCTGGACTGAAACACATCCAACTGATACAGGGATCCACTTATCCCAAACCAGTTCCTGGTATGATTCACAACCAACTGACACAAGGATTAATTAATTACTTAATTAATTAAATCTACCTTTGTCAATAACCCAATACATAATTAATCGTACCACTAACGGATTAATTATGGCACTACCATTCTACACCAAAATTATTTCCGGAACAACTTAATTAAATTATATTCATAATCTCCCCACATCAAAGATGTAGTGCTCATTAATTTATTAATTTACTGATAAATTAATTAATTAACCTCTTTAATTCCGAGACAAGTACCACTTGACCTTTTTACTATACCGGACATAAGTCCACTAGCTGGGTTTAGTATAATAAACATAACGAGCTCATCTCGGGAGCACCATCACCCAGGACGCACCGGTACATGGTTTCCTTTCGACAAGCAGCAGCACACCAAGCAACTAAACACGCGCATCCAACCTACCGAGATTATTGGCCATAATTGACCTCACCCTTTGGCAGATCAAAGTACGCTATGTCTAATCCTCATGCCCGCTCGAGTCTAGGGATTAAGAGATAGAATACCAAGAACGATTTTTCTATTAAATCAGTACAAGACAAATCATTCTTAATGGTCTAGTTCAATATGCCTCGGGCATATCTATATGATTCAATCAGTTTAGACAAACCAATTATCCAAATCACATAATAACCTAAACCGACAGTTTTGTCCAAAACTGTCTTGGTTACGAACCTCATTTATATATTATGTCTTTCAACCAATGTTGAGATCTACTGTGTCACACAAGACACCTCACCATCTACTTACATAATACAAATGGACATATCATGCACAACAAGATATAACCAAAACATAAATCGATATATTACTGGGAAAAATTACAATACAAGCATAGCTTATGTATTTAACTCCAACACCACCTGTGATTCATCGCCACTAGAAACTACTGGCAAAAACCAACGGCCAGCGGCACTCTGATTGTGTGCATCGCGCGCGACATCTGGCTCGCCCAAAATGGGCAGCGGCATTGTCACAGCCTTGTAGCGGTGGCCTCGCAGCTCCGCTACGGGGGTTAGTTTTTGTCGCATTTTTGAGTTGTTTTCCGAATTGTTCCAAGATGTTCAAGCCAAGACACAATCCATCAGAGTGACATGATGGGACACGCAAATAAGGCAGTAGATGAAAGTGACATGCAATTTTGAAAAAACCATAATAGTCAAAAATTTTAATTATGTATTTAATTTTCCGTATTTATCATTTTAAATTGTGTGTATATATGTTTTAATTGTTTTGTATGATTGAAGCATATGGTTTTATGAATGCGTATAACTTAGGTTAGTTAATTGCATGTTAAAACCGAAAAACCTCGTTTTAAAAATCTAAGTGGGAGCAGGTTGGTTAATATTCCCATGGCCTTTATTACAAATGCATAGGTGATGTGGGTAGACTTGCGTGTTGGCATTAGGACCTTCCTCCATATCGGATGAGTTAATTCACGGATCACCGGAATAAATTTCTAAGAAGATGACTATAGTAAGTTAGAATGGAGAAATGCGATAACCTCTCTATCTGAGGCGCACTATCTGAGGTAACAAGCTTAGAAGTCACGTAATAACATACACTTAGTGTACAATTAGTAG
Source organism: Knoxia roxburghii (assembly GCA_030378225.1). Taxonomy (NCBI): domain Eukaryota; kingdom Viridiplantae; phylum Streptophyta; class Magnoliopsida; order Gentianales; family Rubiaceae; genus Knoxia; species Knoxia roxburghii. The sequence continues at coordinate 30,916,531 of CM059420.1, read as the reverse complement.
TATCCCTCCTAAGAGGTCACACTATTTTTGTGTACGGCCAAAAGTACCGACTATTACTTTTGTTGGTCAATAGATCGTTTGGCCAGATAATAAGATTGGTGAACTAGGTTTTTCTCGAATGAATATGGACTAACGTAAAAGTCAACACTATCGTGGCTTACGTGAATTCCGAAGTACGAGATGTCGTAGATTAAATTAATTATATTGTTGGAGGGGTACAATATTTTTTAATTTAATTGTTTATTTTCTAAAGCATGTTTTTGTTGATTTTATTTTCAGTTATCGATATGGCTTTTAATCCGTTAGCTACTATAATTAAAGAGAATAAACTCATCGGTCAAAATTACACCGATTGGAAGTGTAATAATGGCTAAGGGACATAAGTTTGTGCTAATTAAGGAATGTCCACCAGTGTCTATTGATGAGACACCAGAGCCCGAAAGGCTAGCCTATCAGAGGTGAAGAAAGTATGATGAGATGGCGTGGTGTTACATTCTTGTCTCTATGGAGAATGTTCTACAACATCAGCATCAAGCAATGCTCACCGCTTTTGACATGATGGAAAACTTTATAGAGATGTTCGGTTATCAAGGACGGGCAGCCAGACAAGTGGTAATGAGGAAACTCATAACAACTAGAATGACAGAGAGCACTCCAGTGAGAGATCATGTCATTCACATGATTTGTCACATCAATGATATTGAGATCTTGGGAGGTGAGATCGATGGTGAAACCAAGATTGATATCATCCTCCAAATTTTGCCTCAAACCTTCGAGCAGTTTCAGTTGAACTATAATATGAATAATAGATTGTATAGTTTGGCTGAGCTCTTAGGAGAGTTGGTGGCAGCAGAAGGTTTGTTTCAAGAAAAGAAGAAGACTTAGTCACTACAAAGACTCCAGTATCTTCTTCTGGGTCCAGAGCTGGAAAGAAGAAGAAGAAGTCCAAGGGTAAAGCCCAGAAAGTACATCATGCACCCAAACCAGATATCGCAAAGAATAAGCCAAAAGTCAAGTGTTTCAAGTGTGGTAAGACGGGACATTGGAATGTGGACTATCTAAAGAAAGGTATGACTATTTCTTCCTTAATTACTGAGACATATGTGGCATTGACTTCCACAGAAACCTGGTGTGTGGATTCAGAAGCCACTGATCATGTTTGTAATTCTCTTCAGGGGTTTCAGGTAACCTAGAAACTTAGAGAGTGAGAGCTAGAAGTCTACTTAGGCGACACTACGAAAGTGTCAATTGTTGCAATGGGAGAAAAGAGGCCGAATTTCAAAACTTCTGTAGTATTTTTAAAAGATTTTCTTTATGTTCCTAGTTTTAGAAAGAATCTTATTTCAGTTTCTAAACTTTTAAAGAATGGTTATATGTTCATTTTTTCAAATAACACTGTGTTTGTTAGAGAAGATGGGAAACATATTTGTTCTGGTACATTAATTGACAATCTGTTTACTTTAAAACCAATTTCTCCTGTTGTTAATGCAGTTTCAACTCATACATCATTGAACCATAATAAGAGGAAAGAGCCTTCTGAAATGAACCAGAGATATCTTTGGCACCTTAGACTAGGTCATATTAACCTTAGTAGGATTCAAAGGTTGGTCACTAATAGACCATTACGTTCGTTGGAGGTTGACAACTACTCGACCTGCGAATCATTCTTAGAAAGTAAGATGACAAAAATGCCTTTTAAGGCAAAGGGGTATAGGGCCAAAGAAGTGTTAGAATTGGTTCATTATGACTTGTGTGGACCTATGTTAATTCAAGTAAGAGGTGACTTTGAGTATTTTGTGACTTTCACAGATGACTACTTGAGGTACGAGTACATTTATTTTATGCACCACAAGTCTGAGTGTTTTGACAAGTTCAAAGAGTATTGGGCAGATATGGAGAAATATCATGGTAAAAATATCAAGAAACTGCGATCAGATCACGGTGATGAGTATCTTGTTGGTGTATATGCCCTAATGAGGGCTATTTATGTAAATAAACTTTGAGGGTTATTTATGTAAATAAGACATTTGTCGTTTGATTGATTATTTATCTGATGAGTTAATTTCATGAAATTATATTCTTGTGCATATTGAATTTTATGAAATCGATCCGCCAAAAGAAACATTCCATGGACTGTTAGATCATGAGTGATTCTTTTGAGTAGTACTCGTACGAGGATCCTTAGACCAGAAATCACTGCATAGTCTTAGGTGAATTAGAGTGTGCTTTGACATATGCCTAACGGGACCGTAACAGGTTGCCAAGTACGGGTATGATTGGGTACACTATGAGTCACGCTAAGGTATGTAGGTGAAGTGATGGGACTACAAGTCTCTCTTAAATGAGAGATGATATCTTGGCCGCTTGATAGTGAACTGAGAAGTGCATGGCCGTGCCCAAGAAATGATAAGGGTTATCATTTGCTTGATTAAGTTCAGTGTCACTAAGAGATCAAGTAAAACGTTTAGCTATATAAGGATGATTGGTTCCATGCCTTATGCTAAACTGGATATCAATGTAGAGGACATTACGTAGTATACTCGGAAGGTTGTGTTGAATCACCATTCGACCCTCCGTTCTGAATTGTGTAGTCATTATGTCTTGCTAGAGACCACTAATGATTTATGGATTAATTAATGAGATTAATTTATTCATTGTCAATTTGGAATGGGCCTACAGGATCGCACATAAGTGAGTTCGATGAGTCAGAATTAATTAAATTGCCTGTTCTAAGTATAAGAGTTATACTTAAATAGATAATATTTAATTAAATGGTTTAATTAAATATTATTGAAGAGTTTTATGGTATTAATTAAAAGTTAATTAATTACCTGGGAAGAATTGAGTTGAGCTGATAAATCAAGGGACCTAATTGTGAATTAAGGTTCTTGACCCATCAGCCTGATCCATGGATCAATGGGTTGATCCATGGTGTTGGTTAAACCCAACTCAGTAAATAATTAATTAATTATTATTAATTATTATTTATTAATTAAAACAGATACTTCTCAAATCTGAGAAGTATCTGGAGTCTGTTAAAAACGTTTTAACAGACTCATTTTTTTTTAAATATACCTTTTGAAAATTTTTTACAACAACAGACTATCAGACTTGAGAATAAACGTTCCTCCAGAAACTTATTCTTCCTAGAGAGAAAAAGGTTTTCTCTAAAACAGGCAAATTTTGGGGCTAGCACCGGTTCTGAGAGAACTCCAGTGCAAGAACGTAGAGACAATTCGCTTGAATTGTTCTGTGGTGGTGAACGCAATCTTCCCAAAGGATCCAGGCGGCTGCACAACCGATTACGCGTCGAGGGTAAGACCCGAATCCTTTAGTGTTTAGGAATTCCGCCATTTAATTAAGAATTAAATGCCTAAACGCATTCCAACATATCTTGCAGGCGAATTTAGGAACTACTTATCATATAGGGGAATACAATCCCAGTTGTCTGCACCTGGCACACCCCAGCAAAACGGTGTAGCAGAAAGAAGAAATAGAACTCTCATGGAAATGGTTAGATATATGATGAGCTACAGTGAGTTACCTAATTTGTTTTGGGGTTTTTCCTTAGAAACAACGGTTTATATTCTGAATCTTGTACCATTTAAATCCATGTCTTCAACCTCTACAGAGATGTGGATCGGGCACAAATCCAGTTTAAGACATCTAAGAATTTGGGGTTGTCCAGCACATGTGCTTAAGGCAGATGCAAGTAAGTTAGATTCAAGTACAGAAGTAATGTTGTTTGTAGGATATCCCAAGGGAACGAAATGTGGTTTATTCTACAGTCCTAAAGACCAGAAGGTAATAGTCAGCACTAATGCTAGATTTAGAAGATGAGTATGTTATGGATCACAAGTCTAAGAGTAAGATAGTATTACAATAACTTAGAGGACATCCCATGACTGCCACACCACCTGTACAAGTAGATACACCACAAAACACTACATAACCTACCACAGATCATGCGTCTTTGGGGATAGTACCTCGTCTTAGTGGGAGGGTTGTTAGACAGCCCGAGCAGTATATAGGCTTGGGAGAATCTTCGGATTTTATCCCGGGAGAGCAAGTGCATGACCCAGTTACATTTGATGAGGCACTCCAAGATCAAGATGCAGATTCTTGGCAGAAGGCAATGAGATCAGAGATGGGGTTAATGGACTCTAATCAAGTCTGGGAGCTTATAGACTTTCTTGATGATTTTAAACCAATTGGGTGCAAATGGGTCTACAAACGCAAGAGAGGACCTGACGGGAGGTTGAAACCTTCAAAGTGAAAGATTTTGGTAGGATCTGGGTTTGCACTTGCTCGATTTACCACGTAACAAAAATTTCTATTAAAGCGGAATCTTAGAAAAGTACATTTGAAGCGTGCAACTGGTGATTCTCTTGTATGCCTCAAGACTATAACTTTACGTTGTGTGGGCAACGAACTAGAAGTTAATTGATCAGCTATCACCATAACTCCACCTGCCAGAAAAATCCAGCACCTCCGCACCTAGCACGTACTACAAACGCACTGCCCGGAGAGAGAGAAAGTTGCTTGCAGCTGGTATACACCAAGGGCTTAAAAATTCAGCCACTAGGAAGAAAAACCAGCCGCCAAAACTTCTTGAAAATTCGACCTGGAGAGAGAAACGTTTTCTCTCTCTAGAAATCCTGTGGATTAATTGTTGAATTGTGTTTCTTGAATAACTGATCCCTTGTCTATTTATAGAGTTACAAGAGAGACTCCAAGTTGGTTTAGGATTGGTCTTCCTACTGGGTTTCTGTTTTCCTTCAATCCTGTTTCTGGACTGATACAGATTCTATTTCCTTCAATCCTGTTCCTGGACTGATACACTCCCAACTGTCACAGGGATTCACTTATCCCAATCCAGTTCCTGGGATGAATCACTCCCAACTGACACAGGGATTCACTTATCCCAAACCAGTTCCTGGGATGATTCACAACCAACTGACACAAGGATTAATTAATTTCTAAATTAATTAAATCTACCTTTGTCAACAACCCAGTACATAATTAATCGTACCACTAACGGATTAATTATGGTACTACCAACCTACACCAGAATTGCTTCCGAAACAACTTAATTAAATTATATTCATAATCTCCCCACATCAAAGATATAGTGCTCGTTAATTTATTAATTTACTGATAAATTAATTCATCAACTTCTTTAATTCCGAGACTAGTACCACTCGACCTTTTTACTATACCGGACATAAGTCCACCGTCGGGTTTAGTATAATAAACATTTCGAGTTCATCTCGGGAGCACCATCACCCCGGACGCACCGGTACATGGTTTCCTTTAGACAAGCAGCAGCACACCAAGTAACTAAACACGCGCACCCAACCCACCGAGACTATTGGCCACATTTGACCTCACCCATTGGCAGATCAAAGTACACTATGTCTAATTCTCATGCCCACTCGAGTCTAGGGATTTAGAGATAGAATACAAGGATCGATTTGTCTATTAAATCAGTACAAGACAAACCATTCCTAAGAGTCAAGTTCAATATGCCCCGGGCATATCTATATGATTCAATTAGTTTAGACAAACTAATTATCTGAATCACATAATAACCTAGACTGACAGTTTGTCCAAAGCTGTCTCGGTTACGAACCTCATTTATATATTATGTATTTCAACCAATGATGAGATCTACTGTGTCGCACCAGACACCTCATCATCTACTTACATAATATAAATGGACGATTAATGCACAACAAGATATGACTGAAACACAAATCGATATATTAAACTGGGAAACTGTACAATACAAGCATAGCTTATGTATTCTACTCCAACACAAAGTTGGGCTTGTGGCGAAGGGGTATACTCAAAAAGAATGTATCGATTATGAGGAAACCTTTTCCCCAATAGCTATGCTTAAGTCGATCCAGATTTTCTTGGACATAGCTGCTCATTTAGATTATGAGATTTGGCATATGGATGTCAAGACAGCTTTCCTTAATGGAAGTCTTAAGGAAACCATTTTCATACTGCAACAAGAGGGATTTATTGCTAAAGGCCAAGAGCATAAGGTTTGCAAGCTTAAGAGGTCCATCTACGGACTTAAGTAAGCATCCAGATCTTAGAACATCCGGTTTGATGAAGTAATCCAATCCTACGGATTACTCAGTGTCTGGATAAGCGATGTGTGTATCACAGATGTAAGGGAAAGGTAGTGATGTTTCTTGTACTTTACGTAGATGATATTTTACTTATTGGCAACAGTAAGAAGGTATTATCAGACGTAAAAACGTGATTGTCCAAGCAATTTGATATGAAGGATTTGGGAGAAGTTGGACATATCTTTGGGATCAAGATCATTCGAGATCGTAGGAAACATTCACTAACATTTTCCCATGCTTCATACATAGACATGATTCTGGCTCGTTTTAACATGTAGAACTCCAAGAAATATTTTCTACCTTTCAGACACGGAGTGCGTCTATCTAAATAACAGTCTCCGATGACTGTTGAGGAGATAGAAGCCATGAAGACAGTTCCTTATGTTGAGTTTGAATACTAAAGCTTTTCTTGTATTAAAATATTTCCCAGTTTTATATATCGATTAAATGTTTTAGTTAAATTGTTTATATGTTTTACATATGTTGTCCATTTATATTATGTAAATAGATGATGAGGTGTCTGGTGTGACACAGTAGATCTTTTCATTGGTTAAAAGCCATAATATATAAATGAGGTTCGTAACCGAGGCATTTTTGGACACGCTGTTAGTTTAGGTTATCATGTGATTCAGAAATTGGTTTGTCTAAACTAATTAAATCATATAGATATTCCCGGGGCATATTGAACTTGACCATTTAGAATGATTTGTCTTGTACTGATTTAATAAACAATTCGTTCTTAGTATTCTATCTCTTAATCCCTAGACTTGAGCGAGCATGAGGATTAGACATAGTGTACTTTGATCTGCCAATGGGTGAGGTCAATTGTGGGCAATAGTCTCGGTGGGTTGGGTGCATGTGTTTAGTTGATTGGTGTGCTGCTTCTTGTCGAAAGGAAACCATGTACCGGTGCGTCCGGGGTGATGGTGCTCCCGAGATGAGCTCGTTAGTTATTCCAGAAGCAATTCTGGTGTAGGATGGTAGTGCCATAATTAATTCGTTAGTGGTACGAATAATTATGTAGTGGGTTAATTGATAAAGTAGAATTAATTAATTAATTAATTATTCCTAAGGGTTAATTAGTAATTAACAAAGTGGAATTATTTAATTAATTAAGTATTAAAGTTCAATTGGAATTAGGAAATTCAAGACATTAGGAAATCTTATTGGATTTGGAAATCCTATTAGATTTGGAACCTAATTGGATTTGGAAACTAATTATTAAACCTAAACCCATTAGGAAGGCCAACCAACTTGGGGTTTTTCTTGTAACTCTATAAATAGACAAGAGATTAGCAATTCCCTTATACACAATTCATAAGTTTTCAAGACAAGAAAACTATAAAGAGAAAGTCTAGAGAGAGAAATTAAATATTTCTTCCTCAAAGTCAATTTTCCTTAAGCTCCTAGCAGTGGTCAAACTCCCGAGGAAGTCCGGCGGTCTTCATCTCGAAGGTACCGGCGGCGGGTGAGTCTTGGCGGGCAGCGCATGGAGGAGCTTCTCAATCGGCGGTGGCGCGTGGAGGCTACGCGTGAGCGGCAGTGATGTTTGGTTTTCTGGCAGGAAATTTCGGCGAGTGTTTTGTGGTGTTTTCTGCTGATCGTTGGTTCGTTAGTTCGTTGCCCACATAACGTACAATCAAGTCTTAAGTCATACAAGCGATCACCTAAGTACACGCTTCAAGAGTAATTCTTAAACTTCCGCTTTTAATTAAGAATTTATTGTTGCGAGACAAATCGAATAAGTAGAAGCTAAGATCCTGCGCAATGGTATTTTAAGCAAGGGTTGAAATAGTAATTGCGCTAGAGCTTAGGCCTGATCAAGAGTTCCGATTCTGGAATGCTTAGCACGAAAGTGAAGTTTTTGTTGGAGTTGAATACATAAGCTATGCTTGTATTGTACTTTTTCCCAGTAATATATCTATTTATGTTTTGGTTATATATCTTGTTGTGCATGATATATCCATTTATATTATGTAAGTAGATGATAAGGTGTCTTGTGTGACACAGTAGATCTCATCATTGGTTGAAAGACATAATATATAAATGAGGTTCGTAACCGAGACAGTTTTGGACAAAACTATCGATTTAGGTTATTATGTGATTCGGATAATTGGTTTGTCTAAACTGATTGAATCATATAGATATGCCCGAGGTGTATTGAACTAGACCATTAAGAATGATTTGTCTTATACTGATTTAATAGACAAATCATTCTTGGTATTCTATCTCTTAATCCCTAGACTCGAGCGGGCATGAGGATTAGACAGAGCGTACTTTGATCTGCCAAAGGGTGAGGTCAATTGTGGCCAATAATCTCGGTAGGTTGGGTGTGCGTGTTTAGTTGCTTGGTGTGCTACTGCTTGTCAAAAGGAAACCATGTACCTGTGCGTCCGGGGTGATGGTGCTCCCGATATGAGCTCATTATGTTTATTATACTAAACCCAGCTGGTGGACTTATGTCCGGTATAGTAAAAAGGTCGAGTGGTACTAGTCTCGGAATTAAAGAGGTTAATTAATTAATTTATCAGTAAATTAATATATTAACGAGCATTATATCTTTGATGTGGGGAGATTATGAATATAATTTAATTAAGTTGTTCCGGAAGCAATTCTGGTGTAGGATGGTAGTGTCATAATTAATCCGTTAGTGATACGATTAATTATGTATTGAGTTATTGACAAAGGTAGATTTAATTAATTAATCCTTGTGTCAGTTGGTTGTGAATCATACCAGGAACTGGTTTGGGATAAGTGAATCCCTGTATTAGTTGGTTGTGAATCATACCAGGAACTGGTTTGGGATAAGTGGATCCCTGTATCAGTTGGATGTGTTTCAGTCCAGGAACAGGATTGAAGGAAAACAGAATCCAAATAGGAAGGCCAATCCTAAACCAACTTGGGGTATCTCTTGTAACTCTATATATAGACAAGAGATTAGCTATTCAAGATACACAATTCAATAGATTCATAATTCAAGAATCTAGAGAGAGAAAATCCTAGAGAGAGAAAAACTCTCTCTCTCTCTCTCTCTAAATTCGGATTTCTCCAAGTCTTAAGGCTGCCGATTTTATCCTAATTTTTGGCGGCCTGCGTGTGGCTTTCTTTCTCTCTGGGCGGTGCGTTTACAGTACGTGCCAGGTGCAGCGGTGCTGAAATTTTCTGGCAGGTGGATTGTGGTGATTAGCTGATCAATTGGTTTCTAGATCATTGCCCACACAACCTGAAATCAATGTCTTGATGCATAAAGAGAATCACCTAAGTGCACGCTTCAAAGGTATTTTTCTAAAGTTCCGCTTTTAATTAGAAATTTTTGTTGCGTGGTAAATCGAATAAATGTGAACCCAGATCCTGTGCAATGTTATTTCAAAAGAGTTGGAATAGCATTGTGCTAACGTCTAGGCCTAGCCAGAGATTCCGATTCTGGAATGCATAGCACGAAAGTGAGTTTCTAGCTAGGCCCGGACAGATAATCTTTCAGTTTTGACCGGGCCTAAGAATATAATCTTTCACCTTATACTCGGCATTAGGAAATCTCATGTATGCAATGTTGTGTACGAGACCTGATATTTGATATGTCGTTGGCATGGTTAGCAGATATCAGAGTAATCCCGGAAAAGCTCATTGAGAGGCTGTAAAGTGCATCCTCAAGTATTTGCACAGGACGAGAGACCAAGTTTTGGTCTATTAAGCACATGAGCTAGTTCCAAGGGGTTACACAGATTCAGACTTCCAAGGCGACCGGGACAATAATAAGTCTACCTCTTGTTATGTGTTTACATTAGGAGGTGGAACCATAGTTTGGCGGAGTGTTTGGTAGAAATGCTTAGCGGACTCTACTATGGAAGTTGAGTATGTTGCAGCCTCAGAGACAGGGAAAGAAACAGTGTGGCTCAAGAACTTCTTGATGGACTTAGATGTGATTTCTGGTTTGCTAAAGTTAATCACAGTGTACTGTGACAATAACAGCGTAGTAGCAAACTCAAAGAACCAAGAGCCCACAAAGCGAGTAAACACATAGAGCACAAGTACCACCTAATGCGAGATATCGTTAAGAGGGAATACGTGGTTGAGGCCAAGATAGCATCGGCAGAGAACCTTGCAGATCCGTTCACGAAGACATTGACTGTAAAAGTCTTTGAGGCTCACGTGAAGGGCATGGGAGTCAGATATTTTGCTGAGCCATGACAGTATAAATAGGTTAGTGTATTAAGCCAGTAGTGTACTTAAAGCGTAGCTTTAAGTATTAGTGAGAGATTGTTATTGTGAATACTGAAAGCATCGCTTGTATAAATACTATTTCTTGGATATATCAATCAAGATTGCTTTAGTTAATTGTTTCATATTTATGCATTTATATATGAAGTTCATTTATGTCATATGACTAGATAATGAGGTGTTTGGTGTGACACAGTAGATCTCATTATTGGTTAAAGTTATGACATATAAAGTAGGATCGTGACTGAGACAATTTGGACATACTGTTGGTTTAAATCATTGTGTGTTTCTGAAATTGGTTTATCTGAACTAATTGAAATACACAAATATGCCCATGGAGTATTGAGATGACCTACTAGGATTTAATTAATTTATACTGATCGATAATAGTTAATTCGAACCTTGTATTTGTCTCTTAATCCCTAGACGAGGACGATGGGGCTGTCCAAAAACTACGGGTCGGGTCGGTTCAAACCGAACCCGAACTGAACCGACTCAGAATTAAATCAAAAACCGAACTTCGGTTCGGTTTGGTTTGATTTTTGGTATTTCGGTTCGGTTCTGTTCGGTTAAAAATCGAACCGACCCGCGGGTTTTTGGTCCCTTGAACCGATCTTTATTTTGAACCTTTGTTGAACGAATTATCAATTTCATCGTCCCTCCATTCGAACGCAAATGCAAAAGAACCCTAACTCCCTACCACCGGCGAAATCCACCGCCGTCCGTTCTCCCTCTCTTGGTCCCTGACTTTTAACTCTTCTTGCTGCAGTGCTATGAGCTTCTCCGGTGAAGATTTTCCCTGTTTCTTGGTAAGATTTTTCTTTATTCTTGATGGGTTTTTGCAGAAGTATGTTGATTCTCCTGTTCTCATTTGGTTTATAGATCTGGTGGGGGTTTATTAGCTTCCATTTCTTGGCTTATGCTTTAAAAGAAACAACATTTTTGAGATGGGTTCTGGGTTTTTATGATTTTGAAGATACCAAGGTATGGACTTTAATTTGGCCAGTGACGATAGTGTTTGAGTGTTTGTTTTTAAAATTGTATGGTTGGTTTCTGATTGAAGCTTTACTTTGATTCGGGTGTTTGTTTAGTCCTAAGCTTCGACTAGAATATCAGTATGAAAGAGTAAACATATGGATTTTGTTTGGTATGGGCAGAGCAAAAACGTATGTTGGAGGGAATTTTCACTTCGAGGGCCGACAGCGGACCAAAAGGGTTCTGGGTTTGACGCATTTTGCTGCTCCTAGCTTGCTTTCAACTTCTTCAATCTTTGTGGTATCCCTGTTTTTCCTGTGCACGTGAGCTCATGTCTTAAAAATTCTGGGTTTTCTGTTTTGGTTGGAAGAAAGCTTAATTCTTTACTTTGATGTTTGTATTCTATAATCTGATTGTTTCATCCGTTTCTATACCTTTTCAGCACTTGAACAGGTTCTTAATCTCTGTCTTTATCTCTTTAAATTCAATCATTTCAGTAATATCATCTCTTTTTCTTTAATCTTGTGTTTCTTATTTGTTTTACCAGAAAAAAAAGGTTTTCCAGAATGCTAAGATAGAGCCTATTATGATTTTTGGCTTCAGATTATTATCAAGTTGCAATTTTAGAAGAACTGTAAAGTGTTCCAATTTTAGAAGCTGGTATCAATGTCTTTTGGAATCCTGTTAGTTTCTGTGTTCTGAATCAGTAATGGCTTTTGTTGTTAATGGTATTAAAGGTGTAATTTTTTTGTTTTTTCATTCTGAAGCTACAAACTTATGTGTCACTTGTCTCCTTGTTGAATTAGAGTTCTTGTACACTGGTTCAAAGAACTTCATGTTGAGTTTCCTCGGTCAAAAGTGATAGAAATTGCTCTAAACTGACAGTTGTAGAAAGTTAAGAATTTGATCTGGAATGTGAAGGTGCTTTTCAAGACACATCCAACATGTGTTCATGGATGAATTTGTTTGTTATTATCACTGAGTTGGAGTTGCAATGTTGAGTTATTTTCACTTTTATGATCCCTAATAATGAATGCTACCAGACCTTTGCTTATACAGGTCTGAAATTTGAGATCATATGCACCCTTAAAGTTTCCTGCACCAACCCAGCTGCACTGAAATCTACCAACACCATTTTAATGAAGTACCTAAAGCTTGTGACCATTTTGTTCTCTAGCTACCCCCAGTCCATTTCAACGTATGTCCAGCTTCAAATATTCATCACTGCAGTTATGTTTATCGTCCTGTAGTCCGTCTTTTGTCCTCATTTTCTCACAGAAGCCATATTGGATCTAAGATTCACTAAAACTTGCATGAAATCAGAATTTTTCCATCTTTCTCTGAGTTACTTTATTGGTAATGTTCTTTAATTATGGAACTTGGTCTGGAGGGCTTTTGAGCTTTACCGTTGTTTCATTATTTGTGCAGGCAATTGTATCTTTCGTTATTTAGACCTCATAAAAGTTCTGAATTTTTCATTAATTTTTGAAGTGATTCTGGAATTAATTTTTGTTGAATATGTCTTGCTAATCGGTTTTCTTACGTGTTGACTTGTAATCCCTTCTGTTCTTTTCTTTTTTTCTTCCTTATCTGATTGGGAATTCACCGGCTCTATTCAACAAAGGGGCTACACTTTGTTTTTATTCATTCAGTAATATTCATTACTGAATACCGTGGTGTTTTTTGCTTCAGTTCTTTTGATATGACATATGAACAAGAGATTATCTATGTAAGAGATATTTGTTGTGGCAAAAGGTGATTTATGGTGTCCCATGCAATTGAAGAAAATGAAAGATTATCTCCTAAATATTCAGCTTTATCTTTCTATGATTCTGTAGCTTGTGAAATTTGCTTTTTTTTTACTCGAGGTGTTTTTCTTGCTAACATTTTTCTGCACAGAATTATGAAAGTCAGTGATTTGTTGTTTTCAGGTTGTTGAAGTCTTGATCAAAAAGGTTCTGGTTCCCCATTCCCAGAAAGCAAAACTGATTAAAGCATTATATTGTACAATCCAAGGTATAATTTGTCTTACTTACTTCAATCACTTGCCTAAATGCACTGATCAATCACATTTTACCTTCAAACCTAATGGGAAATCATGCTGTAATTCAACTGATTTGCCATGAACTGAGTGTCTATTTACTTAGATAATGAAGTAAAATGAGGTCAAATATGATTCTTTCTGTTTCATTTAGCCATATGGAAAATGAAAGTTCTTGCTGCGTTTTGTTATGATACATCAAATTGGGTCGATCAGGCTGCAGAAAGCTGCCAAGAATCACAGGCCAGGCTGCTGGATCGTATGAACAAGATGAATGATTGTTGTTAATATTCAAAGAAGTGGAAGCATTATTGATCAATGATGGAACAGCAGGAACCAGTCCCATCCCTGGGAAGCTGTTGTTGACTTCAGAATCAAGCTTGTTAATGTTATTGCTGGTGTGATGATGAAAACCAGATTGAAAGAGTGAGTTTTTGGTATCAAATTGAGAAGTTGGGAGATTGAAACTAGGGTTTGCATTGACTGATGATGATACTGAAGAGAAAAAGCCTTCAAAAGAGACATGATCATCAGAAGTCCCACAGTTAATTGGTATATTTGGAGGGATTAAGGTGGTGGCAAGATGATGATGATGAGAAAGGGAAAGGCCACCATGAGAGCTGACAAGTTTCTTCTTGATGCTTGAATTCCAAAAGTTCTTCACTTCATTGTATGTTCTTCCTGGTAGATGTTTAGCTATATGTGCTCATCTTCACAAACAGGAAAAAGAAAAAAGAGGTCTTTTTGCATGAACTCAATAATTGATGAATGAATGAATGAATGAAACTAGTTAAAGAACTCAACTTTTTACCTCTTTTCAAGAACCCTATGAAGTTCAATGATGAGGGATGCTTCTTGAGTTGAAAAACTCCCTCTTCTTAAATCAGGCCTCAGGTAATTTATCAAATTGGGTCGATTCAAGTCAAACTGGGTCGCCCCAAATATATTTTAACATGACTTAATCTATTTTTAACTAAATTGACTTCTTTGAATTTTTTAGAGTTATGTTCGATATTTATAATGTAGTGATAATAGTCGTATTTCGATTGGTTACTAGTTTGATTAATGGTTAAATTGGTTCGATTAATCGATTCGATTCAAATTAGATTGCGCTGGTTAAAATGAGTTGATTTAGATTAAAATAGTATAAACATATAAAAAATAATAATTTTAGATCTAAAAAAATAAAAAAATAATTGTAGAAAGTGTCAAACTTGGTCGACCCAAGTCAAAATGTGTCGACTCAGATATATTTTCACATGGGCCAACATACTTTTAACAAAATTGGAGTATTTAAAATTTTTTTAGAGTTATATTCGATATTTATGATGTAGCGATTTTAATTGTATTTTGATTGGTTATCAATTTGGTTATCGGTTAAACTGGTTCGATAAATCGATTCGGTTCAAATTCGAAAATTCTGGTTAAAATGAGTCGATTTGAATTAAAATAATATAAATGTGAAAATAATAATAGTTTTACATAAAAATGAATGAAAATATTAAATTCAAATTCACAAAAAAAATGGCCGATCCGAGTTAAACCGGTTTAAATTGGGTCGATCTAAATATTTTTGAATTAAAATGATTCATTTTATGTTAAAATGGTATAAATAATATTAGTTTTACAGTTCAAACAAGACGGGTCAACCCAGTTTAAATCGGGTTTAAACCCGATTAAACCCGGCCCAACCTGTCAGATCACCGGGTCGACCCGCCCCAACCCGTGCTTGAACCGCTCCCTTGTCACGGGTACCCGCGGGTACCAGCTCTTGAACCGAACCGAACCAAACCAGGCGCGGGTAACACCTATAGAGAACGAGTACGAGGATTGAGCATTGCGTAGTTTGATCTACCAAAGAGTGCGGTCGCTTAAGGCCTATAGTCTCGGTAGGTTGGCTGCGTGTGTTTAGTTATTTGGTGTGCCATTGCGAGTCAAAGGAATCCATGTACCAGTACGTCAGGGGTGATAGTGCTCTCGAGATGAGCTCGTAATATTTATTATACTAAACCTGGTCAGTGGACTTATGTCCGGTATAATAAAAAGGTCGAGTGGTACTTATCTCGGTTAAAGAAGTTAGTTAATTAATTTATCAGTAAATTAATAAATTAACGAGCAATATGTCTTTAACGTTGAGAGATTAAAGAATAATTAAATAAGTGGTTCCGGAAGCAATTCTGGTTTGGATGGTAGTTCCATAATTAATCCGTTAGAGGTATGATTAATTATGTATTGGATAATTGACAAATGTATATTTAATTAATTAAGTAATTAATTAATCATTGTGTCAGTTGGGTGTGAATCAGTCCAGAAACAGGATTGGAGTAAAACACAAACCCAATAGGAAGGCCAAATCCAAGCCCACTTGAGGTCTCTCTTGTAGCTCTATAAATAGACACAAGAGTCAGCAATACCAACATACAGAATTCATAAGTTGTTAAGAAAAGAAACTTAGAGAGAGCGGCAGAAACTTCTAGGCGCAGCAGCGGATATCGGGCGGCGCGTAAAGTCCACTCGGTGGCAACTTTCTCTCACCGACAGCGCGTGAAGTCTACGCGTGGCGGCAGCGTACTCGGGAAACCAGCCGCGACAGAATTCCGGAAGGTAGAGTTTTCCGGCAAGGTTTTTCTAGGATTCTGTTGGTGCCGATTCGTTGGTTCGGTAGATCGTTGCCCACACAACGTCCGGACTTGTCTCAGAGTCATTCAAGAGACTTCTTTAGTAATCGTGCTTCAAAGGTCAATTCCAATCTTCCACTTTTATTTAGATATTGTTTTGTATGCGTGACAAATCGAACAAGGTAAACCAAGATCTAGTGCAATGGTATTCAAAAGGGTTTGAATCGGATTGCACGAGCGTTTGGGCCTGAGAGGAAGTTTCCTAATCTGGAATGCTCTGCACGATATGGAAATTTTCGATTGGGTCCGAACAGATAATTCCTTCAGTCCTATCTGAGTTTTGCACTCTAGATGGTCCCAGTAAACAACGAGATATAAGTGAAACACAATCTCAACTAGTGTACCACTACAAAGATCTCAAGGATACATCGTGAAAAACTCGTGAGCATCAAATTAGTCATGTCAGCGTGAATCCTGAACGAGCATGGAAGCAATGTCAATCAGTTCCAGCACTGAAATTGCATATTCAAGTGTTTCTCATTTCGTCCTTTGATGATAGGTGACACAAGATTCAATGACGAATCTTTTCCGGCAAGGAGGGGATGATGCGAACCTGGTATCATCATGGACCATGGTTGATATTTAACTTCCAATTGATGAAGCCCAAGATATTCACAAGTGGAATTGTAGACTAAATTGAGCCCAAATTGAAGATTTTATCATGTTAAAAGACACTTGGGCCAATATATGAGTCAAGCCCTTAAAACAAGCTTGAACAGATATCACATGACATCAATACACATGGTCAAATTTCAGGGCATGCCTAGTTACGAAATTCTTCAGGGAGAGCTAGAAAATATGCAGATCAGTTCAAGAAACTCTCAAGTGGATCCAAATCTCTTCAAGATAAGAACCCGGAAGGCATGTGGATCAAGCCCAACTTCAGAGTTCGAAATCGAGTTCCAAGCCTAATATACCCAAACCTATCTACCATCCACGAGGCCTAAGCCCATTAACGTCACAAGATTATTCGATAATGGACTTGTAGATGCAATATAAATGTAGACTAAAGCCCCTTTCTGAAAAGTGAAGTTCGGATTAAGGAATTAAAGCCCACCCATTTCCTAAACCCAATTAATACTAGGAAAGCTCTTCCTATTAGGTTTATATTTTACATTTCCTTAGACTAGAAGGTTTTGTAATTCAACTAAGATAGATGGAGTTTTTCCTTCTAATTAGGATTTTAATTTGTCTTGTAATACATCTCTCTTTGGCTGAAATTCTTAAGCCAATTAGAGTCACATTAGGACTTTATTTTTGTAATCTTTCTCTCACTAGGATTGAAGATTACCTTTTTAGAAAATGAAGAGATTTCTTGTAATTGCCTATAAATAGACCACCCCTACATACAAATTTAATAGATTGTTTTTGCCATAGAATTTTTGAAATTTCTGTTGAGTTGTTAACTCAGTTAAAATCTCTTTGAGTGATCTTGCGAGATCTTGTGTTGTCGTTGTGAGGAAGCCATAAAACCCAGTTGTTAGTTTCAATAGTTTAGGTTGAACTATTAAGCCTGTCATGTATTGACTAAATTCATCATAAACCATCACCCATCATCTGAATAGTAATTTCGCACAAAGAGGGTTAAACAATAGTGCGTTTTCTTGAGTTGAGCGATTTCACTGCTTCAATTCATGCTTTGGAAGATAGTGGGAGAGAATAGTTCGAAAGGTCAGGACACAATTTTGATCTTTTTCGAGAAGCAGATCAACCTGACAGTTTCGCTATCACCGTTGACTTGAATTCTGAAGGAGCAAACCCATCACTATGATTGGTTAAAATTTGGCGGTTCAGTTTTAGAATAGGGTTAGAATTACACTACTTGAAATTTAGAAACATGGAATTTTCTTTTACTGGCTATTCACTTTAGAGATAATGCACATATTGATGCATTCTCGTATACCACTGCAATATGAACACTATGTGACGAGATTTAATAATTGTTATTAAAAAATATTTTTTAATATATTTTAACATTTTAAAAAATATAATTAAATTTTTATAAGTTAAACTTTAATTATCAAACAATTAAATCACTTTTATGAAAATATTAATTGTACTACTAAATTTGAAAAATTATTTTTCCAAGAATATATTTTTAATTTTTAACAAAAAGATTTATTTTTATTTAATTTCGCACAAAAAATTTTTTATAACCGCTAGGAAAAGAAAATTCAACAAAAGAATCAAAATGAATATAACTTTGAAGAAGAAGGAGTTAGTATATCGTACTACTAGGAGTAAAACAAATATACTACTCCTAGCAAAAAAAAAAAAAAAAAAAAGACGAAAAAAGAGGCAAAAATTGACGCAGATTGACGGTGTATTTAACGCGCCTGTTATATATACACTCAGCAGCCTCTCTCTCCTCAAACCCTAATCTATTCACTCTCTCTCATCTTATCCTTCAGCAGCCTCTTTTCTCTCTTTTCTTTCTTCTCTCGCACCGATTTTGGCCATTCCGAGAAGATTTTTGAAGATATCTCACCGCCAAAATACTCTCCACATCTCAAGCTTCAAAACCCATATCATTTTCTACAATTTTGCCATTTTTTGGGTTTGAGAGAACCCTAAATCAGCCACGAAAATGAAAGGAAAACTAGGGTTTTATAGATCTGAAGTAGGGGATTCGTTTGGTTGTGTTTGCAGCCCATGAAGATGAAAGAAAAATTAGGATTTTGGCAAAAAGATATATTTTTTATGTAAAATCGTATGTTTTTGCTGGCTTGTTGGTGTAAAATGGTGTTGTTGGTGTAAAATGGTGTTTGTGTAAAATGCTGCTTGTTTATGTAAAGTACTGTTGGCTTATGTAAACTTCTGATTCTTTAGTCAAAATGTTGTTTCTTGGTGTAAAATACTATTTTCTGGTTCAAAGTGGTATTTGTTAGTATAAAAACATCGTTTTGATTCGTTTTTGTAAAGTGCTGGTTGTTTATGTAAAGTGCTGAATGTTTGTGTAAAGTGCTGGTTGTAAACTTTGCAGTTTACATAAACCTTTGCAGTAAACTTTGCAGTTTACATAAACTTTGCCCAAGTACCAGTTTACATAAACTTTGCAGTAAACTTTGCATAAACTTTGCAGTAAAATGCAATTTACATAAACTTTGCAGTAAACTTTGCAGTTTCGAAATGGAAACTGCAGTTTACATAAACTTTGCAGTTTACATAAACCTTTGTAGTAAACTTTGCAGTTTACATAAACTTTGCCCAAGTACCAGTTTGCATAAACTTTGCAGTAAACTTTGCAGTTTACATAAACCTCTCCTTCACCATATGTAAACTGCAAAGTTTATGTAAAGTGGCGTGAGAATTCATATGTATGTAAACTGGCAGTTTATACATAAACTTTTAACAAATAAAGCGCTTGATGAGTGAGAGGGAGAGACATGCGCATTTAATATGCATTAAATGCGGCTGACCCACTTCTTTTGTGCATTTTTGTCAAAAAACCCAGTTTTTACCTGATTTTTGCCCAAAAAACCGGGTGGGAGTAAATCGGCCGGTTTACTCCTAAGAGTATAGTATAATTTGCCAGAAAAAGAGGGGAGGAGTTGAATTCGAAAAACAGACCTGAATAACCACAAAATAGTTGACAGCCGTAAAAATCTCTCAAACCTCCCCCCAAAAGCAAATTTTTGTTGATTTTTTTAAAAAATAAAACTAATTGATTAAACTCCAAAATTAAAATATTATATAGCGAAAATTTTTGTCCAAAATAAGATAAAACTAATTTTTTAATCCATTACCTTATATATTTAGAAAATTTTTATACGAAACTCATTTTTAACGTCTCAAACATAATATTTTTATCTTAATGAAATATATTTTTATTTTAACCTCTACAAACTATAAAATATTTAAAAAAATTATTTACCTTCCCCCTCTGTCACCCCTCTCTCCTCCCCATCTGCGGCCCCTCTCCTCCTCCTTCTTCTTCTTTTCCCCCTTTCCTTCCCTGTCCCTCTCCACCCCGCTACCGTCTCCGCCTCTTCCAATTCTCCTGTTCTTCTAAACAAGTTTCGATGAAATTTCAGCCTGCACCCATCCAATACATACACAGAATCACAGGGTAAAATAGTATTGAATCCACGACGTTCCATATTCACATATCATATCAAATCAAACTAAGCCCCAATACATACGTCCATCTAAATCCAAGCAGTAAGGGGAAATAAAACAAAAACAATGTTCACTCGGTCAATGTCATATACAAAGACTGAACCGCCACACAGCAGTAAAAATTTAGAACTCATGGAATAAGAATTTGGTTCAGAAATTAGCCTGAACCAAATATTATTAACTTCAGATACACATCTACAACGACACCAATATCGACCCAACCTTTGCGTCCACAAGATAGGCCAATTGCCCATTTTTCGGCAGAAACACCAAATTGGCACCCTTGGATTTGCAGACTCCTACCAAGTTCAAGAACAATTATTACAAAAACCTTTTAGTCAAGAAGGGCCTTCTTCATTCCGACCAAGAACTCTTTAATGGCGGCTCACAGGATGCTTTGGTTAGGAGTTACAGTAACAATGAAGCTACTTTTAGGTCTGAACTGTCCCTAAAGGTTTCTTCACCGTTAACTTGGGATCACTGAAAAGGGAAAAAATAGGGAAGGGTTCGATAAGTTTTATACGGTTTATGGGTGGTGGGGTGAGGAAGTAAAGGAAGAAACATTATATTGTCCCGCCGGACAGAATAATAAGAAGAAGAAAAAAAAGAAGAGAAGATGGGTGGAAGAGGCTGTCGCAGTAGCAGGGTGAAGAGGGAGAGGGAAGGGAAGGGGAGAGAAGAAGAAGAGAAGGAGAGGGGCGGCGGAGGGGAGGAAGGAGAGAAAGGGGGAGGGGCAATTAATTTTTTTTAATATTTTATAATTTTTAGAGGTTAAAACAAAATTATATTTCATTAAGACAAAAATGTCTGAGACCTGCAAAAATGAGTTTTGGACCAAAATTTTCTAAATATGTAATGTAATGAACTAAAAAATTAATTTATTTTGTTTTTGACGAAAATTTACTTTTCGCTATATATGTAATGGACCATTTTTTTTAGTATATTCAAACTAATTTAATAATGATAAGATGATTATTATTATTAGGTGTAAACCATCGTCCCATCATTATTAATTGGGGGTTCATATATGCCACCCCTATTTTAATATCGTTCGCCCCCTTTTTTTAATGTAATCCCAAAAAAAATCCTTAATTTTAATATATCACGCCCCCTCTTTTAAATATTCCGCCCCATTAGTTTTAGTGGAGGTCTATTTCATACCCTCTATTTTGTTATTTCGCATCCTTTTATACCTAAATTATCCCTAACAAATTAAGAAATATCAACTATAATATTTAAATATAAAATTAAATAATATTTTACATTACCTATTTGTCCTTAAATAAATTACCAAAAATACCCATTAAAAAATTCATTTCTATTTTTACTTTAATTATTAAATAATTTAAATAATTAGTTTTACCCCTAATGTTTAATCAAAATACGAAATCCCCCTTAAAATTTAGATTTACATTATACTTTCAAGACCGATGACCCATACATCCCCGTGTATGACAGTGATTACAATGTTGATGATGATGATGACCTAGATAGGATTATTAAGGAGAGGGCAACTCACTGGGATTCAATCTTCAACGAGAATGAAGGAGATGTGAATAATGATAATGTTAAAGAAGACAATGAGGGAGATGAAGATGATATTAGTGATTGTGTTGGAAGTGAAGACCGTGGTGACGAAGATGATGGTGAAGTGCATGCAGTTAGTGTTTTTAAAAGGTATAATCGGAAAGTGGATTATGAAAATCCTAAACTTGAGGCTGGTTTGAGGTTTTCAAGTAAGGAGGAGTTTAAAGATATGTGCAAACACATGGGAGTTAAAGAATGGAAATGGCTCAGATTTGTGAAAAATGATAATATAAGGTGCAAGGTGATTTGCATGTCTACTGGTTCGAATGGAAGCTGTCCTTGGTATGCAATACTATCATTAAGCCAAATGATAAATATTGGCAAATTACAGGCCTGAACAATAAGCACACATGTTGTGGTATAAATCCCAACCATGGTTGTGCTAGTGCAAAATATTTGGGCAGGTATTTTAAGGATGAATTAAAGATCTGCCCAGACCTTACAATCACTTAGGTAGTTCAGAAGGTCAAACAGGTGTTCAAAATCAACATAAACAGAACACTGGCCGGCAGGGTGAAACAGAAAGCATTTGAAATGATCCATGGTGATGTGGAAAGGCAATTCAAGAGACTCCATGACTACAAGGCTGAATTGCTAAGAAGCAATCCTGGATCAACTGTTAAGTTGCATACACAAACAATGGATGATGGTACAAATAAATTTCATAGTATTTATATCTGTTTTGAGGCATGCAAGAGGGGGTTTAAAGAAGCTTGTAGGCGTATCGTTGGGCTTGATGGATGTCATCTTAGAGGGCCGACCAAGGGGATTCTGTTAACAGCAATTGGGATGAATCCAAATAACCAAATTTTTCCAATTGCATATGCTGTTGTGCCCATTGAGAACATCACAAGTTGGACATGGTTTGTGAGTGCTTTAAAAGATGACTTAGAAATCACAGACTCTACTATTTGGACTTTCATAACATATAAGCAAAAGGTAATTGAAATCTAGTTTATAAAACAATTCAATTCATTGTTTGATTAGTAAACTGACAGAATAAAATTTTTTTTAATTACAGGGCCTTGGAATGGCAATTCGAACATGTATGCCAGGTTCACAAATAGGATGTGTATGGCACATGCACAACAATTTCAAAAAGTAGTTTCCAGGCCCTAGATTGAAAGACAAAATTTGGGAAGCTGCTACAGCCACATATGTTCATAGATACAAGAAGACTATTACTGAACTGGAAGCACTTGAACCAAAAAGCTATTGAATGGCTAAAAAAGAACACAAATCCAAAAAGCTGATCTCGGGCATTTTTCAAGTTGAGGCATTTTATAATTTTTGGTAACTACATGTATTATTATTATTTGAATCGCTTCATTCTTATGCACCTAATAATCTTATGTTTTCTAGGTTTGATGCAAAGTGTGACATACTAGTGAACAACATCTCTGAATGTTACAACAAGGTTGTACTTCCTGCAAGAGAGAAGCCTTTAGTGAGTATGTTAGAGGCAATGAGAATGTACATAATGGAGAGGTTACAAAGTAAGAGGGAGTTCATCAAACAGATGACGGATGTTGTTGGACCTAAGATTAGAAGGAAGATTGAAAATCTTAAAAAGAAAGCTGGTTATTGCTTGACTATCAGAGCAGGAGAATGGATATTTCAGGTCAATACAGTCTTTGGTGAGCAATATTGCGTTGATCTGAGACAAAGAACTTGTACTTGCAGAAGATGGATGTTAACAGGCATTCCTTGCAGTCATGCTATTGATGCAATTTGTAAGATTGAAGAACCAGTTGAGAGTTTTGTGCATTCTTTTTATTCCAAGGAAAACTATGAGAAGGCTTACCAGTATGTCATATATCCAACAAATGGAGCTGATATGTGGAAGCATGCTAAGAGACCTGATGTTCTACCTCCAATTGAGGTTAACCTGCCTAGAAGACCTCGAAAGAAAAGGTATATAACCCCAACAGAATCGAAGGAAATGAGGGTGAAGAAACAGGGCAGCAAACAGAAGTTGTCTAGGCATGGAACAATGAAGTATAAATGTGGAAAATGTAAAGGTGAGGGCCATAACAATAGATGTTGCCCAAAAGATGCATCTAACTCTGCCCAAACTGAATCAGAAGTTCCACATGAAGAAAATGTTTCATCTCAGCCTCCTGGAACTGAAGATCCATCTGCGAAGAAGGTAACCTTCTGAATATTTATACTATTTAAGGTTTACTCCATTGATTGATTTATTAATGTTCTCTCAACCAATTGTAGGTAAAAAGGTCTAGAAAGGTAACAGAGAAGTATAAATGTGGCAAATGCAAATGTGAGGGTTATAACAGTAGATGTTGCCCAAATGATGCATCTACCTCTGGCCAAAATGATTCAGAAGTTCTATCTAAACAAAATGGTTCATCTCAGCCTCCTGAAACTGAAGAGCCAACTGCAAAGAAGGTAACCTTTTTAAGTTTAATACCATTTAAGATTTAAACCATCGATTTATAACTAGTAAATGTCCTCTCAACCAATTGTAGGCAAAATGACCGTTATATGTGGATTGTGCGAGCAAAGGGGACACAATAAGGTAACCTATACCAGTACCGTTGCCAACATGTTTACTGGTGCTACTCGTGATAATGCCACTGCCAATGAAGAACATGCAAGAAACCAGGAATAGTTTTTTGTATGTTGCTGTTTATTTTGATCAGGGAAGGATATTTGTGTTGACTTGTTGTCCAGCTAGTTTTTTGTATGTCGATGGTGAATGATTTGGCATCTGCCAGCCATTGTTCTGTTTAAGTTGATTTGGAAAGGCTTTTTGTATTGCATGTAATTCTGAACTACTGAAAATGGAACTGCATGTAACCTTTCGACTTATAGATGGTGAATGATCACAATGTCGGATTTGATAATTTTTCATTCCATTCAATGGAGCATAACAAGTGTTACATCATATCCTAACAAAACAACCATATCCTAACAAGTGGTGCATCATATCCTAACAACAAACCATATCCTAGATCAGGGATGCATCACGTTCTTCGCTATCTTCATGAATAACATCACTGTCTTCAGTATATCCGTCAACAACTGTTGCATCGTTGTGAATGTTCATCAACTCATCACACGTTGTAAAAAATTTTTCATCTTCTTCATCCAATGCATACAACTTTATGCATCTTTCAGTATGCAAAGCATTAGTGCACAAAGCATATAGAATATCATCTCCCAATATCTTCTGTAAACCATTTTCCTCTGTTATAGCATAAAAATTCACTGACTTTGACCTAATAACTCTAATGCTTCGTGCCATTTTTTTTAGGTCCATCACAGAAACTTTTTCAAGATCCACATTATGGAACATCGTTGATTCGCCCCCGTTATACATAGGGAATGGACTTCGAAATAAACGCCCGCCATAATGAAACCAAATTATGGGCTACTACTAATATTCAAGATAAAAAAGAGAAGATTTATCACACTTGTAATCACAATGAAACCAAATTAATAATAAGATTCATACGAACTTACAATACACTGGTAAATCATCATGGTCATCTTCTTTATTTGAACGTGGATCGTACATGTACATTGCCTTGAGCTTGTAAATTAATCCTAGATCTTCTACTAGTGGTTGTGATCGATTTCTGATCTGATTTAAACCCAATTCTTATCCTTATCTCCTTTAATACTCACAAGGCCACAAAGTGCCAGCTGTCATTATCTTCCAACGTATGTCATTAGTTGACCAAAAAATGTAAAATAGTAAATGTAATGGACTGAAATATAAAAAAGTCTTCTTCAGAACATGGGGATACCCTAAACCAACAATGGAACATAGATCCAAACAACAAAACACATCAAATAGATGGCAAGATCCACTATCTATTCAATGTAACTATCCCCTAACAACTAATATCAACAAAACCAAAAGATTGATAATCAATGATACTTTTACAATAAAATCATACTTCTTTTCCCCACACTTACATGTGCAATTACATCCACGACTTCGTCTCCCATCCGATTCATCATTCATCACAGAATCGTCGTGTTCCTCATGCCGTTGTAGAAAAAGTCTTCTCTTTACCTCACTCGACCCATTCTCAGCTTCCAATTTTGATTTCACAACCCATTCAATAAACCCATGTTGAGGACAATCATGATAAATTCGACCTGGATTTCTTATTGTGCTGGATAGTGTAAATTCTAATACCGCCCCACACCTCCTGCAATTAACCCGTTCAGACCGAAGATTAATCATGACATTTCTGGTTGACCTGCTGTTCGCACTCCCAGACATTTTTTCTGATAGATATAATGTTAGTCGAAGTAAGCAGCGGCAGCAAGGACAAGGGCAAGGGCACCAGCGGCGGAATTGGATTTATCAAAGGAAACATTACGTTAATATAGAAAAAAGTTAGGTAACGAGGCAGTAAAACATACTGGGACCGGGCGATAAATTTTTTTTGAATATTTTATTGATTTTACCGGTTAAAAGAAAATATACTTTACATTAAGACAAAAATGCCCCTGGTCAAGACAGGCAAAAGTGGGTTTTGGACCAAAATGATATTTTTGCAATATATAATGGACCATTTTTTGAGTATAGTCTTTATGAAATAAAAAAAAAAATTAAATTTATTTTTGCTCAAAACAATGATAAATTTTAAGAAAAAATTTACATCTTCAGAGAATATTCTCTGCATAACAAGATGTGGTGTATTACGCTTTACGGTTTAGTAAGAAAAAATTTATATCTCCGGAGAACCTTTTCAGAACAATTATAAATTTTTTAAAAAAATTTATTTCTTCAGAAAATATTCACCCCATGAAAGATGTTTCTTATGTAAAATTGTACCTAAATAAATTTTTTCTGAATATTCTTTTTTGGCAAATTATGATTTTGGTGAATATTTTTTTTGGCAAAATATATTTTTGCGAAATCGTCATGGTGCCAAATTTTCTATTTGTCAAAATTTTTATTTCGCATTTTCAACATAAACTTTCAATATAATTCGCCAAATTAGGTTTTTGGTAAAAATATTTTTTGACAAAGTATATTTTTTTCAAATTAAATTTAATTTACACATTTAAATATGAGTTATAATAAAAACATTAATAGTATTTTATAACATAATGAAAAATTAATAATTAAAAATTTTAATAATTTTTAATAAATTATTATTATATTATAAATTATATTAGTAAATTATGAAAGGCGAGATATAAAATTTTAAGGATAGTAAGTAGAGTCCGTTTACGGTGGGCATATAGGAGTAGAATGAATTTTACTCCTACTGTAGCGCGCTACAGTAATGCGCTACAGTTTTTTTTTTTTTTGACGAACAGCCTTTTTAAAAAAAATTTTTTTTTTAAAATAATAAGACAGTAGATCTCAGATCAGCAGACTATAGATATCAGATCAAGAATATAAAAGAAATCATACAGTAGAACTAAAGACATCAGATCACATCAGATCAGAGAATAATAGACATCAGATCAACAGACTATAAATATCAGATCAAGAATATAAAAAGAAATCATACAATAGAATTAAAACATACTTAACAAGGGAGATCACATCAGGATTATATAGACATCAGAACAGAGAATACTAGACATCAGATCAACAGACTATAGATATCAGATCAAGAATATGAAAAGAAATCATACAATAAAATCAAAACATACTTAACAAGGGAAATAACATCAGGATTATAAAGATATCAGATCAGAGAATAATAGACATCAGATCAACAAACTATAGATATCAGATCAAGATTATAAAAAGAAATCATACAGTAGAACTAAAACATACTTAACAAGGGAGATCACATCATGATTGTATAGACATCAGATCAGAGAATAATAGACATCAGATCAACAGACTATAGATATCAGATCAAGAATATAAAAGAAATCATACAATAAAATTAAAACATACTTAACAAGGGAGATCACATTATGATTGTATAGACATCAGATCAGAGAATAATAGACATCAGATCAACATACTATAGATATCAGATCAAGAATATGAAAAGAAATCATACAATAAAATTAAAACATACTTAACAAGGGAAATAACATCAGAATTATATAGACATCAGATCAGAGAATAATAGACATCAGATCAACAGACTATAAATATCATATCAAGAATATAAAAAGAAATCATACAATAGAATCAAAACATACTTAACAAGGGAGATCACATCATGATTATATAGATATCAGATCAGAGAATACTAGACATCATATCAACAGACTATAGATATCAGATCAAGAATATAAAAGAAATCATACAGTAGAACTAAAACATACTTAATATGTATCATAATATCTAAGATTATTTAATTATAAAACAAATAAAATGATAATTTAAAAATATTTTTTTATAAAATTCTAAAACATTAAAAAAAATACTGAATTATTTAGAAAAAAACGGACGGAAAAAAGTCTCAATAAGGAAGGTAAAAAAATAAAATAAAAATAGCAAAAAATAACAAAAAAAAGGAAGGCACTGTAGCGCGCTACTGTAGCCCGCATTGTAGTGCGACTTAATTAAATCAGAATACATTCCTTTCTCCCGCTCTGAAACTAAAAATCCAAAACCCTTCCTTCCTTCGCGGCTCTCAAACCGATTTCATCCCCACGATCTTCATCGTTCCATTAACAACATCAGATCTAAATTTCTAACCTCAAATACGTTCAGAGATCACTGCATTTCGATTTTCTACTCTTCTTCCGGTTCAGAAAATACCATAGCCATCATCTGCGCGAAGAAAAAGCTTGCTGTAACTCAAACGCTAAAAAGTCTCCAAATCAGACGAAAAACTTGCTGTTTTTCTCAAACCAACGTTTTTCCTGCTTCGACATTTATCTAAAGGTACAAAAACCTAATTTTTTAACCATTATACATACCTATCATAGGATTTCAATTTTATAACCATTATTTTCTTTGAATAATTAGGGTTCTGATGTCTGTATTTTTCTAATCTGATATATGTTTTCGATTGATCTGATGTCTGTTTATGCTTTTAATTTTTCTATCTGATATAATTAGGGTTCGAAATTTTCTAATCTGATATAATTAGTGTTCGAAATTTTGTTTTTTTGATGTCTGATATATGTTTTTGTTTATTTTGTTAATTTCTATAAAGTTAGTGATCTGATATCTATATTTCGTTGATCTGATTTATGTTATATGTTGCTCTGATCTCTGTATTATCATAATATGATGTCTATTTTAGTTCATTCAAATATTTGCCTTCAATATTTTGTGACCTGATGTCTGACTGTATTATTTTGATCTGATATCTGTTTTGTTTTGATCTGATGTATGTAGTCAGTTGATCTGATGTCTTCATTTTCTTGATCTGATATAAGTTATATCCTGATTTGATTTATGTGTTAAATTTGTTTTCTTTCTGTGAAATGATTTTCTTATAAAATAGTGATCTGATGTCCATTTTTTGTTGATCTGATGTGAGAATTATGTTGATCTGATGTGTGTTTTTGCTTGATCTGATGTGTGTATTCAGTTGATCTGATCTCTGTGTTTTCGTGATCTGGTGTCTGTCATATGCTGATCTGATGTGTTCATGTTGTGATCTGATGTCTTATATCTGCTGATCTGATATCTGCTTTCTTCTAATATGATATCAACTTATTTTTGCTTACATACTCTTACTGACATATTACAGGAAACAACAATATAAACATAATGGCTGATAAAACCAAGCAAGTTATTCAAGCACAATATGAGAGTTCAGATTTTCAAGAAACCCCTAGCAAGTCGTTACAACATACCTACAAACGTAAATCGGACAAGAAAAGAAAAGAACAGGAAGTTGTTCAACCATCCCAAAAGGATCAAACAAGTAAAAGGATGAAAGTACCTGCAAAGAAGAAGACAAATCAAGAAATCCTTCTACAAATGCAGAAGAAGGAAAAGAAACAGGGCAATGTGGATGTCCAAATCACAAAAAAATAGAAAAAAGAAAAGAGAAACGACAGTGATGATGATGGTGATAATGAGATGAGCAAAAGATTCAGTTGCAGTACATCTCCAAACGGTATAAGTTTCGTGGTTTCTAGACTCTCAGAACCACAAAGAAATGTTGTGCGGGATATAGGCTTTGGCAGCTTCCTCATTATCAACTACACCAGGATGCCAAACAAATTGGGACAATACCTGCTCAAAAAATTCAACTCTATCAAGTTGAGACTGGAGCTGGAACAAGATACAGTTATTCCCATTACTGAAGAAGATGTGGAATTGGTTCTTGGCTTCCCAAGAGGTCCAATTGAAGTTGAAGAATACACAGCTGCTGAGTCAAAGGGTGAAGATTATGAGCAGCATGTCGAACACTACTGTCAAAGATTTGGCATGCCACCCACAAAAAGACCGACCATCAAGCAGCTTGAGCAGTACATTATCAACCATCAGGATTACAGTGACATCAACTTCGTCCAGGATTTTCTTATCTACCTGGCCACCACATTTCTTTACCATCATGGGAGCATCAACATTATTAGATATCGGCTCCTCAAATCCCTAAACAGCATTGATCAAATAAGGCAGCTGAACTGGTGTAGCTACACATTCAGAGCCTTAGTGGAATGCCAAGAGAAGTATTTCCTCAAAGATGGCACAACATCAACAGCCTACAATGGACCACTCTCTTTTCTGATTGTAAGTCTCTCATCTTTCTTTTCTGTATTCATTTGAATACTAATCTGATGTCTGTATTGTTGTGATCTGATGTCTTTTATATGTTGATCTGATGTGTATATTTTCTGATCTGATGTCTGTTTTAGTTCAGTTAAATATTTCCTTTCAATAACTTGTGATCTGATGTTTGTATTCATATAATATGATATTTGTTTCCTGTTGATCTGATGTCTGTTATATACTGTTAATTTTGTTTTATTTGTTTCAAATAATTTTCTATCAAAATTACTGATCTGATGTATGTTATATGCTGATCTGATGTGGGTATTATCTTGATCTGATGTTTGTTTTAGTTTGTGAAATGCTTTGCTAAAAATTTTATTTTCTTAACTCACAACTAACATATTTTCTTCAGTTATTCTATGTTGATAGGGTTGTGTATGGAATTCACAAAGATATTCCAAGAAACCTACCAACATTCACAAACTGGAGTCAGACTCAACTCTTTGAAAGAGCAAAACTTGAAGAGAAAAAGGGAGGACATGGTCAAGGCTGGATAAGAGAAAGGGCTACAGCCGAGGTGCATGTGGAAAAACAACAACATGCACATGCATCTGAAAAGCCTAGCAAATCAAAACAAGCTCCAACCACATCAAAAAGCAAGGTAAAATCTCTGATCTGATATCTTTAATTTGATGATCTGATGTATTTTTTTTTTATCTGATGTCCGATTGTTAAGTACATTTCATTTCTATAGTATGCTTTCTTTTATAGTTGTGATCTGATATGTGTTATATGATGATCTAATATATGTTTTTTCATGATCTGATCTCTCTATAATGATGCTTTAATCACCCTTTTTTTAATTATGTTTTCGTTCTGTAGTATGCTTTCTTTTCATAGTTCTGATCTGATATGTCTTATATGCTGATCTGATGTCTATTTTACCGTGATCTGATTTATCTTTTATATACTAATATGAAAAAACTAACTATAACAATTATCTTCTGCAACAGGATTTTGAAAATGCTGATGAAATGACACAATCAGTGGTTGATTTGGCAAAGTCCATGATGGTTTTCATCAAAGCATGACACAATGTTAGGGCAGCAAACAATCCAGAAGGTGCTGCAGCATTTGCCACAATAACAAGCACAGTGGAGGGGATTATCCGTGACATGGGGGAGAAAAATACAACTCCTGAGCAACAAGGTCAATCCTCAAAATCCCCAACAGAAGAAAATGAACCAACACCATCACAGGATGCAAGGTTCTATACGGCATGTGCCCAAATTGCGGATAAACTACAAGAGGATTACAACAATATACAGAAGAAATCCGCCACTGTATGCTTGGAAGATGATATGCCAAATTTCAACCTCTGTACACCTTCAGAAGACAGCATTCATGAAGCAGAAGGAGAACAAATACAAGAAAATGTGGTGGAGCAAAAGGAAAAAGAACCTCAGACACCACATATCTCTCCAATAACCCTGGAACAAAAAGAAGTTGAACCAAAAGAAATGGAAATGGAAGAGAGCAGAACAAAGCTTAAGGAAGATCCAATTGCAAAGCAATTGGTGTATAGAATGTTACTAAAGGAGAATGAAAAGCTAGATGCAGAGAGTGGAAAAAACAAGAATGAAAAAGAAAAAGATAGGGAGGAAGAAAAGCCTGAAGAAACAGAAGCTACCAAAGAGAAAGAGAATGAGAAAGGGAAAGCTTCTCTAAATTTGACAGAATCAAAAGATATAGATACTGAAAAAATGGTGGAGGATGCAGTACTGCTTACTATAAACATCAATGCAATCATTTTAGAAGCAGATCAACCTCCAAAAGAAGCCATGACTTCAAAAGATAATAAAGACATACCAGAGCTCATAACGTAAGTAAAAACACACTACAATCTGATATGATATCTTTAATTGAATAATTTGATATGTTATATCTACTGATATGAACTTTATTTCCAGCATGATCAATGAAGAGCCAGACAATGCTGAGGAAGATGTCATCTTGTCACCAAACTCAAGACATCGAGATAGACAACTCCCTGTACGTTTGAGATCAGATTTTTGGCTCAAGACGCCTAGACCATTTTTGATGATCTCAAGGAGAGAGAGGCTGTTCATTGATTATGCTTACCTAAAAGGGACAAAAGAAAATAAAATCAGTGAGGGGTAAGTTCTAATCTTGTCTTTTTGATATTATATGTGTTAAATGCATGATTTGATCCTTTCTAAAAAAATGTATGATTTCTTTTATATTATTGATCTGCTATAGTCCTCTGATCTGATATCTACTGTCTTGTCATCTGATATCTGTTGTATAAATTGATCTGATATCTGTTATATGCTGATCTGCTGTTTACATTCTGTGATCTGATTTTTATTATATGCTGTAAATTTTGGGATTTCAACATACTTTTGTTAACATTATTTTGATTTACGCATACAGAGAACAACCCTACTCCAATGGAACATATATAACAATGGACCGATCGGACTTCCTGACCATGCATCCTGGAGAATGGATTACAATATCGGTACTAAATGCATGGATCACACATATGAACTTCAAAGATCCAACAAGCCTGTTCATGTCTCAACAATTTTGTGTAAGATATCAATCCCTTTATAATTTTAATATGAAATTCATTTTCAAAAATATATACATATTATTCCATCTGATATGAATTAAATTCATTATGTTTTCAGCTTTCACTAATGGAAGATGTTAGTTTTGAATACAGAAAAGCTATGGCTGGTATCAAAAACTAATATCCACAGTTGACATATCATTTTGTTTCGGTATAAATTTGTTCCTTTATATCATAGAACTAGATAACGGGGTATGGACAGACACAGTAGATACCGTTATTGGTTAAAGTATTGATATATAAAAAGTATGCTCATAACCGAGATAGTCTGAACATACTATCGGTATAGGTTATCGTGTGGTTTGGAAATTAGTTTATCTAAACTAGTTTAAATCACACGGATATGCCCGGGACATATTGAGCACGACCAGTTTGGATAGAATTGACTTATACTGATCGGCGTAGTCAATTCGGTCCTAGTATTCCGTCTCTCAATCCCGAGATTGGGACGGGCGTGAGGGTTGGATATCGTATGCTTTGATTTTCCAAAGAGTGCGGTCAATTGAGGCCAATACCTCGGTAGGTTGGGTATGCGGTGTTTAGCTTCTTGCGTGCCATTGCTAGTCGAAGGAATCCACGTACCGGTTCGCCGGGTTGATGGTGCTCCCGAGATGAGCTCGTAAGGTTATTATATTAAACCCAGCCGGTGAACTTTATGTTCGGTATAATAAAAGGACGAGTGGTACTAATCTCGGAAACCAAGAAGTTGGTGAATTAATTTATCAGTAAATTGATAAATTGACAAGCACTAGATCTTTAATGTGTGGAGATAGAATAAAATATAATGGCACGATGTAAAGTCGTTTTCGAGCGGTAGTTCCATAATTGGTCCGTTAGTGGTACGACCGATTATGCATTTGACTAATCGACAAGGTGAATTAATTAATCGAAAAGGTTTAATTAATATTTAATCGACAAAGTGAATTTAAAAATTAATTCTATTTTGAATTAATT
Source organism: Knoxia roxburghii (assembly GCA_030378225.1). Classification (NCBI taxonomy): domain Eukaryota; kingdom Viridiplantae; phylum Streptophyta; class Magnoliopsida; order Gentianales; family Rubiaceae; genus Knoxia; species Knoxia roxburghii. The sequence continues at coordinate 30,882,525 of CM059420.1, read as the reverse complement.
AATTCTAAGGGTTTGATTAAATTATATTAACGTGGGTTAAATAAATTAATTTAAATGGGTCGATTGGAGTTGATTAGTCGGGAAGACTTAGAGGTCAACGAAAGTCAAATTAAAAGGCCTAAATCGAGAGCCCATTAGGTCTCCAATTGAGCTCCTATAAATAGAAGACTTGAAGCCCAAGAAAGCCTAAGGAAATTTTGCAAGACAAGTGTTGCCCTTTCTTGAACAAAAAGGTTCTAGAGAGAGAATTTTTCTTCAAGAATTCTTTCTCAAAAACGAACTAGATTTCTTGCTCTTCGAATTGGATTCATCTCAAAGACCGAACCTTTGGTTGATTATTGATCTTAGCTGGCCGGAATTCTGCAGTTTTTCACCTCGGACCAACAGCGATTTCCGCTGGTCATTCTCGGTCCGGGCAGTCACGATTTAGCGCAGCTGCTGCGTGCGTTTTTGCTGCTGATTCTCAGTCCTAAGTCCGCGCGTTTGATTCGAGAAGAGTGGTGTTGATCTCTTTCTATGGATGGGTGATCCGCTACTTCTTCTTGTCTAGATCACGGCGGAACAAAGGCTGAGTATTGGTAGTTGTTGTGGGTTTTATTCAGCACTGCAGCAGCGGGTTTTCTTGAGCAAGAAGACGAGCAGAGTTTAGGGTTTTTGGTCAGTTTTTGAGATTGTATTGAATCCGATTTGAGTGATTTCCTTGTGGGCTAAGCAAGTAGACTTCGATAGATTATTGCCCATGCAATATTCGAAGTTTCTACGGAGACATCAATTGGATTTCTATTGGAATCGCAACAAAGATTGGATTTTTCTTTAAGCAAGGGACTTCGCTACAAAAGGTAGAATCTTTAAATTCCGCTTTTATTAAAGATTTAATTTTTTGTGTCCCGATTAATAAATTAAATAAGTATAAGCCTAGATCCGTTCATGGGTAAACTAATTTGAGCCTGAGCTTGGTCGAAAGCTTTCGATTCGGGAATGCATTGCACAAAAGTGAGATTTTCGATTTAGCCCGGGCTTGTTCAGTTTTCCTTCAAATTGGTATCAAAGCGTTGGTTTCGGTCTTATACTTATTTGATTTATTACACGGATTTATTTTGGCATTATTATTATTGTCGAAATGCTTAAACTGGTGGTTATTGGTTTCCCGGCTATTATGGTAGAAATTTAATTTTCATTCATAAACCCCGGGACATGTCCGGGCTTGTTTTATTTTTGAATGAAAATTTCTGTAATAGTAATAACCACCAGCTGGAAGCCGTGTAGGATTAGAAAAATCTTGTAGTAGGATTTGATCTAATCATGTCGTCTTTAAATTCCTAGAAAAACGCCTTTGTATATAGGAATTTATGTACTATGATGAAGACGTTATTTTGGGTAACTTATATTCGCGGGTTTTGGTTTATCATAATTTTGGGTGATTCCTAATTACGTAGTAAACCAAGAAAACCCAGGCGAATCGAGAGAAATCCAAATAACGAGTGGGAGCGACATGACGGGATGTATCACTGAGGCGTCAAGGAATCAACGATAGAGAAGGTCATAATAGTCAGGAAATTTTATTTATTTTAATTTCCCGTATTTATGTCTTTTCGTTGATTGTGTGATTTTCGTTATATTTTGCATGAACGAAAACCAAGCCAAAATGTTTTTAAAAGGTAATGTGCAATTAACTAAGGTAGATTATTCGCATATTAAAACTCCAACGGTTTTATGGGTGCGAATATCCATAGTTAAGATATTGCATGTTAAAACGTAAAAATCCTCAAACTTAAAAATCTAAGTGGGAACGGGTTGGTTAATATCCCCATGGCCTCCATTACGGGTTCATTGGTGATGTGGTTAAACTTGCATGCTGGCTTAGACCTTCCTCCCTATCGGATGAGTTTTCAACCACGGATATCACCGGAATCAATTTCTAAAGGGATGACTATAGTGAGTTTAATTGGAGAAAGTTGCGACACTCTCGCCATCCGAGGCGCATTAGTATCCTAAGTAACAAACTTAGAAGTCACGTAATGGCATACACTTAGTGTACCGTTTTTAGTATCCCTCCCATCGAGGTTACGCTATTTTTTGGTACGGCTAAAATTATCGACTATTAATTTCATTGATCATAAGATCGTTGGTCAGATAATGAAATTAATGAACTTCGGTTCTTCTCGAACGAATGTGGGTTGGCGTAGACGTTCACCTATCGTGACATGCGTTAATCCCGGTGTGAGAGATGTCGGTAGAAGATAATATTTGTTTTTGAGGATTTTTCAATATTTTCGAAAAAGTATACTGAAACTTGAATTGTTTATTTTCAGTTGATATGTCGTTCAACCCGCTAGCTGTCATTCTGAACCAAAACAAACTCACCGGTCCAAATTACATTGATTGGAAACGTAACCTGGACATTGTCCTTACCGCTGAGGGTTATAAGTACGTGCTTACTGAGGAGTGTCCCCCTAAGCCCAGCGATGATGCCACCCCTGAGCAGCGAGAGCCATATACGAGGTGGCAGAAGCCTGATGAGATGACCAGGTGCTACATCTTGGCTTCTATGTCGAGTGTATTGCAGCACCAGCATCAGCAGATGACCTCAGCCTACGATATGATGCTCAACCTCAGGGAGATGGTTGGACATCAGGGCAGGGCAGCCAAGCAGTCAGCTATGAGGAAACTCATGAATGCTAAGATGGCTGAGGGCACTTCAGTGAGAGATCACGTGCTGGACATGATTGGTTGCATCAATGAGATTGAGGTATTGGGAGGTGAGATTGATAGGGAAACCCAGGTCGATATCATCCTTCAGAGCTTGCCTCCCAGTTTTGAGCAGTTTCGATTAAACTATAATATGGGGAATCTCTCATATTCACTTTCTGAGCTCATGACTGCATTGGTGTCTGCTGAGAGCCTATTCACTGAGAAGAAGCAAGCCTTGGCTACTGTTGGTCCCTCAGGTTCCTCTGCTGGGCCTAAAGCCAAGAAGCAAAAGAGGAAGAGAGGCCAGAAAGCAGGAGCCAGTCATGGACCCAAGGCGGGCATTGCCAAGAAGCAGAAGCAGAAAGGCAAATGCTTTAGATGTGGCAAAGCGGGACATTGGAAGAAGGACTGCCCAAAGCCTCGAGGTACGTGTAAATTTTCCCTAGTCACTGAGACGTGTTTAGCGGCGATTCCCGCAGATACTTGGTGTGTGGATTCAGGAGCCACTGATCATGTTTGTAATTCTTTGCAGGGGTTCCAAGTGACCCGGCTGCTTAGAGAGGGAGAGTTGCAGGTATACCTTGGGGATACTACCAGAGTTTCTGTTGCTACAGTGGGAGTTTTATGTCTTTATTTTTCAGACTCTACTTTATTGTTGAGAGATTGTCTTTATGTACCCAGTTTTCGCAAGAACTTACTTTCAGTTTCTAAACTTGTTTTGGATGGTTATAAGTGTGTTTTTTCTGATAGATCTATATTTATTAGAAAAGGCCAGAAACTTATATGTTCCGGTACATTGGTTGACAATTTGTTTTTAATTAAGACATACTCCCCTGTAATGCAAAACACAGAAACTAGTAATTCATCACCGAATCATAATAAGAGAAAAGAGTCTTCCCCTTTGAATCAGACTTATCTTTGGCACCTGAGACTAGGTCATATCAACCATAGTAGGATTCAAAGGTTGGTCAAGAGTGGGTCTTTGGACTTACTAGATATTGACAGCTATTCGACCTGTGAGTCCTGCTTGGAGGGTAAAATGACCAAGAGGCCTTTCAAGGCAAAGGGGTATAGGGCCAATGAGGTTTTAGAGCTGATTCATTCTGACGTGTGTGGGCCTATGTCAGTTCAGGTTAGAGATGGTTATGAGTATTTTGTGACTTTCACGGATGATTACTCTAGATATGGATACATATACCTGATGCGCAACAAGTCTGAATGCTTTGGCAAGTTCAGAGAATTCAAGGCTGAGGTGGAGAACCATCTGGGTAAGAATATCAAGGCCCTGCGATCTGATCGCGGTAGCGAATACCTCTCCTAGTGAATTTAGATCCTATTTGTCAGAGGAGGGTATTCAGACCCAGTTGTCTGCACCTGGCACACCCCAGCAGAATGGTGTAGCAGAGAGGAGGAACAGGACTCTTATGGAGATGGTTAGATCGATGATGAGTTACAGTGAGTTGCCTATCTCGTTTTGGAGATATGCCTTGGAGACAACATGTTTTATCCTCAACCTTGTGCCATCTAAGTCTGTGCCTTCGACCCCATCAGAGTTGTGGAATGGGAGAAAGCCTAGTCTGAGACATCTCAGAATATGGGGTTGTCCAGCACATATGCTCGAGGCAGATGCAGGCAAGTTAGAGGCGAGATCCAAGGCTATGCTGTTTATAGGCTACCCCAAAGGAACGAGAGGTGGTTTATTTTATAGTCCTCAGGATCAGAAGGTGGTGGTCAGCACCAATGCCATATTTCTTGAGGAGGACTATATTTTAGATCACAAGTCAAGCAGCAAGGTAGTATTGGAAGAGCTTAGAAGTCAGTCCACTATTCCAGATGCACACGTACAGGAAGACACACCACAAGAGACTGCACACACTATCACAGATGATGCTCTTGCACAGGCTGCGCCTCGTTGTAGTGGGAGGGTTGTGAGACAGACCGAGAGGTACATGGGTTTGGGTGAGTCTTCGGACATTATCCCTGGCGCTCATGAACCAGACCCAATTAACTACAATGAGGCTCTCCATGATAAAGATGCAGATTCTTGACAGAGAGCGATGATTGCTGAGATGGGTTTTATGGACTCAAATCAAGTCTGAGAGCTGGTAGACCTTCCTGATGGGTTTAGGCCTATTGGGTGCAAATGGGTTTACAAGCGAAAGAGAGGATCTGATGGGAGGGTTGAGACCTTCAAGGCTAGGCTTGTGGCGAAGGGGTATACTCAGAAAGAATGGATCAATTATGATGAGACCTTTTCCCCAGTAGCTATGCTTAAGTCAATCCGGATTCTCTTGGCCATAGCTGCTCATATGGATTATAAGATTTGGCAGATGGACGTCAAGACAGCTTTCCTTAATGGAAGTCTTGAGGAGACCATCTTTATGCAGCAACCAGAGGGCTTCATTGTTAAGGTCCAAGAGCACAAGGTATGCAGGCTTAGGAGGTCCATTAATGGACTTAAGCAAGCATCCAGATCTTGGAACATTCGTTTTGATGAGGTTATCCAGTCCTATAGATTCACTCAGTGTCAGATGAGCAGTGTGTTTATCGCAGGCATGATGGTGATATGGTGGTGTTCCTCGTACTTTACGTAGTTGATATTCTACTTATTGGCAACAGTAAGAAGGTATTGTCAGACGTAAAGGTATGGTTGTCCAGGCAGTTCGATATGAAGGATTTGGGAGAGGCTGGACATATCCTTGGGATTAAGATTATTTAAGATCGTAGGAGACGTTCTCTGACTCTCTCTCAGGCATCCTACATAGACACGATTCTATCACGTTTTAACATGCAGAACTCCAAGAAGGGTTCACTACCATTCAGGCATGGAGTGCATTTGTCTAAGGAGCAGTGTCCTAAGACTGCTAAGGAGATAGATGCCATGAAGGCGGTACCCTATGCTTCTGCAGTGGGTAGCCTTATGTATGCTATGTTGTGCACAAGGCCTGATATTTGCTTTGTCGTTGGCATGGTTAGCAGATATCAGAGTAACCCTGGGAAGGCTCACTGGGAGGCAGTAAAATACATCCTCAAGTACTTGCGCAGGACGAGAGATTGTGTCCTAGTTTATAGAGCGCAGGAGCTTGTACCATTGGGTTACACAGATTCGGACTTTCAAGGTGATTTGGACAAGAGTAAGTCTACCTCTGGGTTTGTGTTTACTCTAGGAGGTGGAGCCATAGTATGGAAGAGTGTCAAGCAGAAATGCGTGGCGGACTCTACCATGGAGCCCGAGTACGTTGCCGCTTCAGAGGCAGCGAAAGAGGCTGTATGGCTCAGGAGCTTCCTGATGGACTTAGATGTGGTTCCTGAGTTGCCTAGGTCTATCACAGTTTATTGTGATAACAATGGTGCAGTTGCTAACTCGAGGGAACCACGAGCCCATAAGGCGAGTAAACACATAGAGCGCAAGTACCACCTGATACGAGAGATCGTAAAGAGGGGAGACGTGATCGTGGCCAAGATAGCTACAGATGACAACCTTGCAGATCCTTTCACCAAGCCATTGACCCTAAAGGTCTTTGAGAGACATGTGGAGGGCATGGGAATCAGATTCTTGAGAGAGTCATGTGAGTGAGCTTAAAGATGTTCTGGAGATTTCATTATGACAGCAGTGTAATAGCGGGTTGGACAGTTTTTGTACTTCTTAGCATAGCTTTGAGTATTAGTGGGAGATTGTTAGTTTTGAATACAGAAAAGCTATGGCTGGTATCAAAAACTAATATCTACAGTTGACATATCATTTTGTTTCGGTATAAATTTGTTCCTTTATATCATAGAACTAGATAACGGGGTGTGGACAGACACAGTAGATACCGTTATTGGTTAAAATATTGATATATAAAAAGTATGCTCGTAACCAAGATAGTCTGAACATACTATCGGTATAGGTTATCGTGTGGTTTGAAAATTAGTTTATCTAAACTAGTTTAAATCACACGGATATGCCCGGGGCATATTGAGCACGACCAGTTTGGATAGAATTGACTTATACTGATCGGCGTAGTCAATTCGGTCCTAGTATTCCGTCTCTCAATCCCGAGATTGGGACAGGCGTGAGGGTTGGATATCGTATGCTTTGATTTGGCAAAGAGTGCGGTCAATTGAGGCCAATACCTCGGTAGGTTGGGTATGCGGTGTTTAGCTTCTTGCGTGCCGTTGCTAGTCGGAGAAATCCACGTACCGGTTCGCCGGGTTGATGGTGCTCCCGAGATGAGCTCGTAAGGTTATTATACTAAACCCAGCAGGTGAACTTTATGTTCGGTATAATAAAAGGACGAGTGGTACTAATCTCGGAAACCAAGAAGTTGGTGAATTAATTTATCAGTAAATTGATAAATCGACGAGCACTAGATCTTTAATGTGGGGAGATAGAATAAAATATAATGGCGCGATGTAAAGTCATTTTCGAGCGGTAGTTCCATAATTGGTCCGTTAGTGGTATGACCGATTATGCATTTGACTAATCGACAAGGTGAATTAATTAATCCAAAAGGTTTAATAAAGGTTTAATTAATATTTAATCGACAAAGTGAATTTAGAAATTAATTCTATTTTGAATTAATTAATTCTAAGGGTTCAATTAAATTAAATTAACAAAGTGGGTTAAATAAATTAATTTAAATGGGTCGATTGGAGTTGATTAGTCGGGAAGACTTAGCGGTCAACGAAAGTCAAATTAAAAGGCCTAACTCGAGAGCCCATTAGGTCTCCAATCGAGCTCCTATAAATAGAAGACTTGAAGCCCAAGAAAACCTAAGAAAATTTTGCAAGACAAGTCTTGCCCTTTCTTGAGCAAGAAGGTTCTAGAGAGAAAATTTTTCTTCAAGAATTCTTTCTCAAAAATGAACTAGATTTCTTGCTCTTCGAATTGGATTCATCTTAAAGACCGAACCTTTGGTTGATTATTGATCTTAGCTCGCCGAAATTCTGCAGTTTTTCACCTCGGACCAACAGCGATTTCCGCTGGTTATTCTCGGTCCGGGCAGTCGCGATTTAGCGCACCTGCTGCATGCATTTTTGCTGCTGATTCTCAGTCCTAAATCCGCGCGTTTGAATCGAGAAGAGTGGTGTTGATCTCTTTCTATGGATGGGTGATCCGCTGCTTCTTCTTGTCTAGATCACGGCGGAACAAAGGCTGAGTATTGGTAGTTGTTGTGGGTTTTATTCAGCACTGCAGCAGCGGGTTTTCTTGAGCAAGAAGACGAGCAAAGTTTAGGGTTTTCGGTCAGTTTTTGAGATTGTATTGAATCCGATTTGAGTGATTTCCTTGTGGGCTAAGCAAGTAGACTTCGATAGATTATTGCCCACTCAATATTCGAAGTTTCTACGGAGACATCAATTGGATTTCTATTAGAATCGCAACAAAGATTGGATTTTTCTTTAAGCAAGGGACTTCGCTACAAAAGGTAGAATCTTTAAATTCCGCTTTTATTAAAGATTTAATTTTTTGTGTCCCGATTAATAAATTAAATAAGTATAAGCCTAGATCCGTTCATGGGTAAACTAATTTGAGCCTGAGCTTGGTCGAAAGCTTCCGATTCTGGAATGCATTGCACGAAAGTGAGGTTTTCGATTTAGCCCGGGCTTGTTCAGTTTTTCTTCAGAAGATACACTACATCAACGTCTGGAGTTCGTATCTTCAATGGATGATTACAACCATTCAAAGAAAAGACATGATGCTTCCAAGAAGTTAGGCGTCCCTCTTACCCCCACAATACCAGAACCAGATTTTCCTCACTATGAGGTTAAACCAGAGATTCTGCACATCATGAAAAGTCAATTCATAGATGATGTCACAAGAGCCAAAAAAAAATATGGACACATTAAATGTAAAAATGGTAAGTGCAGTTTTAATTCCTCTATTCAGTGAATTCAATATATAAAAATATCAACTTCTAATTAGTATTATACTTTGTGCAGATCTTTATCCCAATACATCAGCATGAGCATTACTATACTTTGTGTATAAATGCAACGGCGAGAAAAGTAGTCGTACTTAATAACAAAATCGCAGAAAACACTTGGTACACTGTAATTCTCGAACTTATGGTAAGTACCTGTCTCATATCTGATATCTTCTTTCCCTTGATCTGATCTCTTCTTTCCCTTGATCTGATGTCTTTTTTACACGTATCTGAAATGCTTTTGCACTAATCTGATATCTTCTTTCCCATGATCTGATGTCTTCTTTCCCTTAATATGATGTCTTTTTTACATTGATCTGATATGGTTTTACACTAATCTGATATCATCTTTTCAATAGTCTGATATATATGTTTTCATCATTAATGCAGCTGCGATATTTTGTTGAGATAATAAAAGGGACATAAGCGGAAAAATTTTTTCGAAATCCCAAAGAATATAAAGTGGAGTATCCAAAACTGGCCTAGCAAGAAAACAAGAACCACGCTCATTGTGGCATTCTTACAATGAGACACATGGAGCTCTACAGAGGACAAACAACTCAGACTTGGGATACAGAGCTCACAAGAGAAGCACGCAAGAGCAAAGCTGCTCTCAACAGGGCTCTACAGATTCTTAGGGTCAAGTATTCTTATAATATACTGGTTTCTCAAACAAATACAATGAAGGATGAGGTCAAATCCAAAATTGAGAAGTTTTATAGTACAAAATGGTAAAAAGTACTAGAGTCTAGTCTTTAGAAATTAGAAATTTATATTAGTCTAGTTTTATAGGACAATATTGATTGTAAATGACAATGTGCAGTTTTCAATTATATGAAATATATATTAGTCTTTTATTCCAAATTTCACAATTGTTCCAAATTCTATAAAAATGGTCTATTTTCTATTGTTATATGATATTTATTATCTGTATTCATTTGATTACTGATCTGATGTTTTTATTGTTCTGATCTGATGTATTTTATATCTTGATCTGATATTTATATTTTCTGATCTGATGTTTTTATTGTTCTGATCTGATGTCTTTTATATGTTGATCTGATATTTATATTTTTTGATCTGATGTCTGTTTTAGTTCAGTTAAATAATTCCATTCTATCACTTGTGATCTGATGTTTATATTCATTTGATCTGATATTTGTTTCCTATTGATCTGATGTCTGTTATATACTTTTAATTTTGTTTTAGTTGTTTCAAATAATTTTCTATCAAAATTGCTGATCTGATGTGGGGTATTGTTGTGATCTGATGTATGTTATATGCTGATCTGATATCTTCTATATGTTGATCTGATATTTATATTTTCTGATCTGATGTCTGTTTTAGTTCAGTTAAATAATTCTTTTCAATAACTTGTGATCTGATGTTTGTATTCATTTGATCTGATATCTGTTTCCTGTTGATATGATGTCTGTTATATAATGTTAATTTTGTTTAGTTGTTTCAAATAATTTTCTATCAAAATTACTGATCTGATGTATGTTATATGCTGATCTGATATCTTTTATATGTTGATCTGATATTTATATTTTCTGATCTGATGTCTGTTTTAGTTCAGTTAAATAATTCCTTTCAATAACTTGTGATCTGATGTTTGTATTCATTTGATCTGAAATCTGTTTCCTGTTGATTTGATGTCTATTATATAATGTTCATTTTGTTTTAGTTGTTTCAAATAATTTTCTATCAAAATTACTGATCTGATGTGGGTATTGTTGTGATCTGATGTCTGTTATATGCTTATCTGATATCTGTCTGCTCTTGATCTGATGTCTCTATAATGATAATTTGAATTGAACTATAAGTAAAGATAATGATATTAAAAGAAAACTAGAGATTATAATAAAAATTATAATTTATTATCCAATAATTTTTTAATTGCTCAAGCGTAGGATTTTGTACATGTCTTCGTCTGCCATGGTTAATGTCAAGAAGAACGTTAGAGCTATCATCAAGATACCCAGGAAGTGGCACCATTTCATCATCATTGTGGTATATCTCCCCCTCCATTAAACACAGGTCCATGACTAGGCTGGGGTAAAGGATACTCCGAGTCCATCTGGTGCCAACGTCTTCCAAGTAGTATTTGATGATGTTGCCCCAATTTATTTTTTTTCTTGCCATCGTGGCAATTAACAGTTGCAACCCGAAAGACTTTGAGACTTCTTCTGCAATGACATTGAAATGTAGGAACGTGTACAATGTTATTGTAAAACGGTTCAGATCTTCCAATCTGATCGTCCAAAAATCATCTAGGACGTCAACGTTTTGCTTTAATATTGCTCTCACTTCTTCGTTGGTCGGCATACTTCTTCGGATAGCCTCATGTGTTAGTGCATCCGGACCTGGGTTCCTCCAGGACAAGTGCGAGTTTATTGCTCTCGTTGATATGCTAACTCTACAACCCCTCACTTTCAGTACATTCACTGATTTTTTGTTGAGTAGGGCATCATAGAACTCTAGCATCAACGATAAGTTAACAAAATGGCGATTCATTGGCACCAATCCCGACATTTCATTATTGTCAAGAAATACCTTCAGTTCTGAATTATTTTCAACACTGAACATATACTTCATCGGCATATGGCCAAGCAGAAGGGGCAGTAGTGGTGGCGGCATTTGTTGTTGTGTTTCTTGGTTTTCTTCAAACATATTCAGGTCACGAAAAATGTAACTAAGGGCCATTGAGGAAATGAGGAAATTGGTGAGAAAAGCAGAGGAAATGTTGAAAAGCAGAGGAAATTTTGGGCTTTTTTTTTGCAAGGGAAGAAGAAAAGCAGAGGAAATGTTGTATGGACGTTGCCGGACGTGGGTCTTGTTTATAGTAGAATTTTTGAAAGAGTTTATGTTGAAAGTACAAGGTTGGTTGGGCAATTAATATGAATGTAGTTGAAACTATTAATAAGTGGTTGAGGAAATTGAATGAAGTGATGGAGTGTTGTACCTTGGCGGGAGTTGTTTTTCAGAAGTGGTAGGAAGTTGTACGCTTACTGTGAACACAATAATGTATCAACTAACAACTAACACCTAATATAGTATCGTATTATTTATATGATATCTATAGTACTCTGATCTGATATCAATATAATTCTTATCTGATGTCAATATTCCTCTTATCCGATGACTACAGTCCTCTAATCTGATCTCTATAGACATGTGATCTGATGTCTGTAACACTCTGATCTGATGTCTATATTCCTTGATCTGATATCTTCTAGACTTTGTAATTAATATGAATGTAGTTGAACGTACGAGGTTGGTTGAGGAAATTGAATGAAGTGATGGAGTGTTGTACCTTTGCCGGAGTTGTTTTTCAGAAGTGGCAGGAAGTTGTACGCTTACTGTGAACACAATAATGTATCAACTAACAACTAACACCTAATATGATATCGCATTATTCATATCATATCTATAATACTTTGATCTGATATATATAGTACTCTGATCTGATATCTATAGTACTCTGATCTGATATCAATATAATTCTGATCTGATGTCTATATTCCTCTTATCCGATGACTACAGTCCTCTAATCTGATCTCTATAGACATGTGATCTGATGTTTGTAACACTCTAATCTGATGTCTATATTCCTATGATCTGATATCTTCTAGACTTTGTAATTAATATGAATGTAGTTGAACGTACGAGGTTGGTTGAGGAAATTGAATGAAGTGATGGAGTGTTGTACCTTGGCCGGAGTTGTTTTTCAGAAGTGGCAGGAAGTTGTACGCTTATTGTGAACACAATAATGTATCAACTAACAACTAACACCTAATATGATATTGCATTATTCATATCATATCTATAATACTTTGATCTGATATATATAGTACTCTGATCTGATATCTATAGTACTCTGATCTGATATCCATATAATTCTGATATGATGTCTATATTCCTCTTATCCGATGACTACAGTCCTCTAATCTGATCTCTATAGACATGTGATCTGATGTCTGTAACACTCTGATCTGATGTCTATATTCCTATGATCTGATATCTTCTTGACTTTGTAATGAAACAACTAAGTACAACAAGTCTTTTAATGTTTTGTATCAACTAAATAAAAGAATTCATATAAACTACAACTACAACTACAACTTCTCCACTACAGGATTTACAAAATTACCATCAACAACTCCACAATTTTCAATCCCCATTGATGCGACCCGTTCTCTAGTACGCAATGCAAATGCTTCTGCTTTCTTCTTCTTTCCTCTTGCCCTATTGCACATTTTCTCCACAACGCTTTTTGGACGAATGTTTCTAACACCCTTTTCTCTTCTTCTCTTCGGATCTCTAATTTCAGCAATGTTTGAACCTTCTTCTTTTTCACCAACATAGGATGGACCAACCTCTGATTTAATAGAATCTCTAGCCAAATTGAAGTGCCTGTCAAGAATAGAACGTGCAACAGAACTAGACTGTGCATGTCTAATTAAATCCAAATATGTTCTGCTTGCTTCAACTCTCCAAACAGAATCTGAATGTTTCTCAAAGCTACTTGATGTCAACAAACAATCTTCTTTCGAATAATAATCACAGCTACTTACACTCTTAGTCCACCTTTTCAATACATACTTCTCAGGGATTCTCTACAGTATATAACAAATATAAAGTTAAACATATCAGATCAACTAGCAACTAATATCATATCAACTAGAAACTAATATCAGATCAACCACATTACATAAAAAGAATAATCATCAGCAAACTAAAAAAAAATCGCATCACTCAATTGTAAAATATCAGATCACCTCAAACATAATATCAGATCAAATAGAACCTAATATCAGATCAACTCAAAAACAAAAAAAAATGCTCTGAAGTTGCAATAAATACGTACCGAGTAATTATTCAGATTTAGCACACGAAAAGCATGTGAGCATAACAACCCAGCCTCAGAAAAAAGATTACAAGTGCAGCTCACTGTATACTCATTCTCATCAAAACGAACTACATGTCGAAAAAAATCAAGTTTGGTACGCCAAACCTGATATTCATAAACACCATTATCGCTACTCGTCTGCAAGTGATTATAAGATAACATCTTGATATACAGCTCCTGAAATCTTACAAACACCTCTATCATATAAACCCCAGCAGCATGTTGAAGCATTAATGAATCTCCAACAATAGAATCAACCCTTCCTCTACATCTAAAATCTTCTGCAATGTCATTGTTTCTCCACTCAGTCACAACATCAAGAAACTGTTGATAGAATTCACACAAAGTAGACGTTTTCGACAACTTCATTGAAACCGAACGATTGGTTGTCTCACATCTTTGGGAAGAAACTGCCCCTCCAGAAAAAAATTGTTTACTGAATGCAGGGCACCACTTCTCTTTTATCTCATCTAATTTCTTCAACCAAGTGTTGCCTTTGCAATTGTAATCCTTCAACAAACTGATGGAATAAAAATGTAACTGATTAATATATCAGATCAATTTATAACTAATATCAGATCAATTCATAACTAATATCATATCAGCTTACAGCAAAAAAAAGAATAAAGTAGTATAATAATAATATATCAGATCAACACAAACTTCATATCAGATCAATACATAAAAAATATCAGATCACCTAACAACTAATACAGAAAAAACACACACCTGTTCCAGAAGTGATTAAATTCAGCTTTTGTGCAAACTTGATTAAGCAATAATTGAAAGGCATCTGAAAATCCTTCTTGACTCATCAAATGAGGTATATTACTACGAGCATTCTTTGCAATGTGCCAAACACAAAGACGATGACGAACATTTGGAAAAACCACACGCACAGCAGCTGCCATTGAAAAATCCTGGTCTGTCATAAATGCCATTAGTTGTTTGTTCCCCATCGATCTCAAAAATGTACTAAACAACCAAATAAACGACTCCACCTTCTCATTTTTTATGAAACCTATACCAAACATAACATTACGACAATGGTTGTCCATACCAACAAAATGTCCACAGATCATGTCGTATTTGTTTGTCCGATAAGTTGTATCATGAACCAACAAATCCCCAAATCTACTATAATCCTCATTCATCTTCTGATCTCTCCAAAATACACTACATAATGAAGACTCCTCATCCAAATCAAAATCATAATAAAATTCCTTATCATCCGTAAATCTCTGTTTTAACATATTGATCAGTGCCTTACTATCACAACCATCAATCTTCCTCCTCTTCTTTTGTTCCAAATGATTATATACATCTCGCATGGTATAACCAACATTTGATGAACCTCCAGACTGAAAAATAATATCAGATCAAACAGAAAAATAATATCAGATCAACAGGAACATAACATCAGATCAACAGAAAAGAAATATCAGATCAACTCAAACGTAATATCAGATCATAACAAATATCACATTTATGTAGATTCACAAAAAATAAACTGAAAGTATAACTAACCTCTTTGGACAATATATGATAACCATCCGTTACACGAACACCTGAACTTTTCAATTCCTCAAAATACTGTAATGCAGAATCATCAAACTTCCTCTGAGAACGTAAAAACTGCCTCTCAGCTACAGGACACAGTTCATGATTATGCTTCCTGAAATGCTTTTGGACAATCCAACTCCCATCTTCTCTTTTCTTAAATTCAATAAAAGCTTTACGTCTAGATCGCATATCAACTTTCGTATAAATCTTCTTCAAATTCTCCTTGCATTGTTTAGCTCCTTCTCTATTACAAAGATATCTTCTCAAATACCTGATTCCAGTAGTTTTGGTTTTACGATCTTTACCTTTCCTCACACTAAATCCTAACCTAAAAGCATAATCATTATATAAATTGTATGCTGTTTCTTCATTTTCAACCACTGATTTACACAAAGATTCCATAGATTCATCATCTGAACCTGTATAAAAAATAATAATATCATATTAGTTTAAACATAGTTGATCTGATATATATATATATATAGTAAGTTGATCTGATATCTATAGTCAATTGATCTGATATCTATATTCAGTTGATCTGATATCTATAGTTAGTTGATCTGATATAGGTAGTCAGTTTATCTGATACCTATAATCAGTTGATCTGATATTTATAGTCAGTTGATCTGATATCTATAGTCAATTAATCTGATATCTATGGTCACTTGATCTGATATCTATAATTATAATCCTCCTAATTCAGTATTTTTTGGTTCTATTCAATGATTTGTTTAATATTATTGATCTGATATCTATAGTACGTTGATCTGATTTCAATTACTATCTGATCTGATATGTATACTCTACTAATCTGATGTCAACTATCATCTGATAGATTCAGAACAATATACTGAAAACGTATCACATCAACATAGAACTAATATCAGATCAATGCATAACTAATATCAGATCAATTCATAACTAATATCACATCATGACTTACTTTCCAACAGAGATACCGCGGATTCTTGCTGTTTATCAAAATCAAACAATTCATGAGCATCTTTTTCGCGAAAGAAATCAACTATACCACCAACCGTATCTTCCATTGAAATTTCTCCAATCCACAATGATCTATTAACAAAAAAAATAGACTTTAAGCAACAATTTTCGATCAAAAACAAAACGGTAAGAAGAACAGAACCGTAGAAACAACAAATTCAAACACATAAATCAATCGAAAGGATCAAAACACAGGAATAAATATCTTAATTATCAAATTCGAAGCAAAAACTCCACAGAAAGATAAACAGAGCACAAACGGAAACAGACTAAGCGAAAAACGAAGACGAAAAACAGATAAACAACAAATTTGTAAACATAAATCAATCACAATCATAAAATACATACCGTAATCAAAATTTGAAGCAAAAGAATCCAAGCGAAAGACGAAGACGAAAAACGGCAACAAAAGACGAAGCAGAATATCAGCAACAAACTCGTGAAAAAAAAAAAAAAAAAAAAAGAACCTTATATAGCTTCGGGTAAGTAAGGCGCGTGTCCGATTTTTTTAAAAAAAGAAACTACTAATACAATTGGGAGGCTAAAATAGAAACTACTACTATATTAGGGGTGGGAGTAAAATTGCATAGGACCACCATATAAATTACCTGGTAAGTATTAAAAGTAAGGGGCGGAGTATATTAAAATTAAAGACTTTTTTATAATTATGAAGGGAGAGGGGGCGGATTATATTAAAATGGCCTGCATATATGAATTTCATTATTAATTTATAAGCTCTTGTCCAAAAATTAATATATTTTAGGGTGAATTACATTTTTCCTCCCAACTTTGGTTTAATTACAAAAATCCCCTCAAGATTTTAAAAATTAAAAATAATCCCTTACACCACCCAATTCATTTATATTTGAACCCCTCATAAACGGAAAAGAATGACATCATCAAATTTAATGATTGAACATACTATAATGCCCCTGATAAAATCTTTTAGTAAATTTTAAACCAAAATACCCCTTCCTCTTTCTCCTCCACCACCGCCCACATCTGAATCCTAAACTCACTTCCTTCTATATCCTGTAAAAGTTGTCATCCTCATGCAAATCATGACAATCCACATTGCTGCACTTTCCGTGTTTGCCAGAAAATCAACATTGCTCAAATTCTAGGTATAAATCATTCTTCCAGCCAATAATGAAATAGTGAGTTGATCCCCTTTTCAAAATCAAAACAAAAATAAGTTGATCCCCTTTTCAAAATCAAAATAAAAATATGAAATCCTCCCTACTCTTTTGAATAATCACAACCAAAGAACAAACACAAATTCAAACTTACGTCACTTTATAAACTTACGTAACATGAATAGTAATATGGGATAGTAAATCTTACGCAAAAAATATATATGTGAGGATCAAACTAAAGTAATTCCAAGAATTTAATGGTTTTTTTCACTATTAACTCATTTACTTTGGTAGCAATTGGTCTAATATACCTTTTAATCAAATCTTGATTGATGTTCGGTTTGTACTTGTTCGATCGCATCACTCAAGATTGATGAAATTAGCCGTGACTTTTATCGCAGTCCCACAATCCTTCTAGCACTTCAACATCCACAATGGCATCAATCACACCTGCACCATTTCACACCCACATATCGGTAACAAAAAGACAGAAATGAAGCAGGTTTGTGTTTTATATCCCTCCATAAAAATGAGGAGTAGGAGATGGAGAAGATGACTGTCGGATAGGAGAGCAGAGGGAGGAGCAAAGGATGAAGAGGAGAGTAAGGTAATTGTGGGGTTGATTTGTCTTTCTTTATTTGTTTATTTTCAAGGTTAAGTAGACCTTTGTAAACCCTTTTTTTTGCTCTTTTTTAAATACATAGATGGCCATAATCAGCCAGGTTTTTTTGTCTTTGCACTTATCTCCGCTGTTAAACTCCGGCCTAAAGGTGGTGCGAGGGGTTATGTGTAATTTTTAAAACCTCGAGGGGATTTTCATAATCGAATCAAAGTTCAGGGGGTAAAATGTAATTCATCCTATATTTTACTGAATATTTTAGATTTTATTTTTTTGATTGGAGTGATTAATAAAGGATGGTCAGATACATAAAAAAAAAAAAAAATTGTCCCGGAGTAAGGTAACGGGGCGATTTTGCAATCGTCTGCAATAGCAACAGGCACATCCTCGACAGTCTCCCACCTGATCGATGGAGACCTATACTTCGTACACTGTTTGAAAACAAACGGCAAGATCAAGCATACCCACTAGGCATACAATGCACAAAGACTCAAATGATGTAAAGACGTCCAACATTTCTAGTTCATTCTCAACAGTTACATTCCAGAAATCCTTCTACTTTACAACAAGCAGTTTCGTAAACCATTACCCAAGAACCACAATGTCATGAAGCCAACACGCTAGAGATCAGAGCAACCAAATAGATGAAACGTAAAGCTCAAATATCCCAAACATCTTAATCGTCGTCATCAAGAACACTCCGGCGTCTTTGAATCTAGTGAATTCAGAGAAACAAAAACACATTGGGATCTTCAGTATTGATGCAAATCACAGCAAACACTAGCGGGATGCACAAGGCTGTGACTACTTACTGTTACTTTTGTCTGTTTTGTAGTTTGAGTGTTGATTTGTTCAAGCAGCGATATCAGCTTCTCCTCAGAAACCTACAAGTAGCAGTGCTTTTAACATCCATTGATCTAACTAAAGGTGCATGAAACTTTCTCATTATGTTAAACGTATTGTTTAACGGTGGCAAAACATGATGGGATCATATGAATCATACAGGCAACTCCACATAGTGGGATAAAAACTCAGCTGTGCTGTTGTTGATGTATGATCATCCACAAATGAGCAAGCAGAAAGGAATAATAAGAGTTACCTTTTCAGCGATCTGACCCATTTGAGCCGCTCTAAGGATAACATCTTCAACACCTCTAGCTTTCTCTGGCTTCACTAATGCTATTCGAGCAACTAATTTTATAAAAATAGCAAAGCATTACAGTTGCCCGAGAAATCGTTACAATTATGCAGAAAACAAATTTGCAAAAATGAAAGAAATAACAAGCAGTGGATCCCACATAGTATATTTTGTTGCTCTTGACAAGTAAAATGCAAGATCAAATTCCCTGGTATTTGAATTTTTTCACAAAGCCCCATGGACCTTAATCCAAGGTACTGCAATAAGTTTGGTGAAAGCCTTGACTATTCACCCAAGAGTTTATACATGGGTTCAAAAGGCAATTTACTTCTTTCTCCCCATTTACACTTCTAGATACATTATCAGTTTCTTCCCATAACTTGCCTACTTATAATTCTAACTCTCGAGGAGGTGCATTTAGGTTGTTCTGGAAAATTAACACCACAAGACCCTTAGTTGAAACACCTGGGGAAACTAGTAGTCCACTAACATAGGGCAAGGGCCTCCACTGCTTCAAATTACTCAAACAAGAGAAACAAACCTTCTTTTAATAGAAACTCTATTTAACTAGAAGTTCAAAGGTTATAGACACAAGAAACGAACTAAGAACCACAATGCAGCAAAAATGGACCATGCAAATTTGACATGCATACACATCTTACAATGGTATCAATAAAGCAGTTGTATTTAGCAATACGAGGTGCAGCTAGAGTTCCACCAAGTATTGTGCACCGCCCATTCAATAAGCAACCATGTATTTACCACAACAAAAACTATAAACCAAGCATGTCAATAAAGCCGTTGTATTTAGCAATGCGAGGGGCAGCTAGAGTTCCATCAAGCATTGTGCACCGCCCATTCAATAAGCAACCATGTATTTACCACAACAAAAACTATAAACTAAGCATGTCAACATAATTTCAGGAGAAAACCTTGAATCAGTAATGTCTGACTCTCATCAACCTCCAGCAAAGTCCGTTATAAAAGCTTATTTCACCCAAATCAACTTTAAAGAGGCATACACAGTAAAATAACGACAAAGACTATAAGGTTAATCCCCTCTGAATTTTTGTACGTGTAAATACTGTTGACTGAGTAGAACTACAAAGACTAAATCCCCTCTGAATTTTTGTACGTGTAAATAGTGTTGAAGCAATCCCACGGTAATAACAAAAACAAGCTGTAACTTCAACTATAAGCTTCAATGATAGTAAGTTATATAGCAACAGAACTTCATATTCTACCTTCCAAGTACAACATTCCATCGGATGAAAATTGAGATGTATAAAGCTGGAACAGCCATAACTGAATATTACAAGTTTCCCCTCATAAACAAAACTTTAATATCAAAACCTTGAATGAACATTATTCAGTTGTGTAACTCAAGAAACTTCAAATAGACAATATTCATAAAAATAGTATCTCAAACGTCACTCATTTTCTACTGCATGTTAAAAAACAACCAAGTTATTACCGCACTCAGTAGTATCAGTTATATTTATTGTACCTCATTATTGTGTTTTATCATAATCTGTAATCAACTTCAATTTCATATTATTTCTGACCCACATCTCCAATAAGAAAAATGGCATTAACAAAAGTACAGACGAAGGCAGAAAACATCCTACAAATAGAGATAAAATATCTGTATGGATAACCAAATGGAAAACAAATCTGTTTAGAATGAACACACCATAGGATAGAAAGGGCCAAGAGAGCTAAGATACCCTACTTTCCTTATCCATACAACTTGATCATTGCTTAAATTATTAGCAAACCCAAAACAAAGAAACACCGTGATACCACAAAGATCCCACCACTTCCACAGGACAATAGGTGATCTAATTAAACTCTATACTTTCAACTCTCTCGTTAAGTCATAATTGAGCATACACAAGATAGGGTATTGATTGGCACGTACAAAATAAAAGATTAAGGTACTCCTGCCTTGGTGGTGCTAGGTCATGCACTCAAAACCAGTATACTTGGACCAATTAACACATTCCTTTACATATCTCAATGCACAGTGAGATTGAAAAGGAAAACCAACATAGCAAATTTAATGCTTCAGTTAGGCTGCTTGAAAACCAGAAATCCCTATATGACAGGAACTTCACATTTCGGATTTTGAAATTTGCAAGAGAACAAAAAATTCAGTGTGACAAAGTTACTGGAGAAGTGATTCTTCTTTTGGGTGGGGTTTAAAATCAAGCAGAAGAAGAAAAGGCTAGTTGCATTATGAACCTAAAAGGAATAAAGATATCCTAAAGAATGCAGCAAAAGATAGAAACCTACAATCAGAGATAAAAAGGTAGATAAGTCAAATACTTGGAACCCTTAAATAAATGATAAAGATTTACCAAAGGCAAGAAATTCTACAAAGCAATGGCAAAAATAAAAATACCAGATGCTATTATCACTTACCCCTTTCTCGTGCTTCAGTTGTTAGGATCTGGCTCAGCATCATTTGCCTTCTTTCATCAGCCTCCCTGAATAGATTATTCAGTTAGTTACAATCAAGAAAATCTTAGAAACCAACGTATATGAAATAGGAGTAAATTTCTTGAAAAATGAAGCTAAAACTACATAAGTCACAGGTGTTGAACCTCTTAGCATCCTCCTGTGCTTTCTGCTGCTCTGGGCCTTGATGGTTTCCCTAATTTACCATAGTTAGAATAGGTAAGGCCACAAGGAAACCTGATTTTTTTACACAAGGACTCATTGCAAAGGTACGTAGCCACACAAAGAAGTGATCACTTACCACACCATGTTGTGCCATTAGCTCCTGCATTCTTCTTTGCCTGATAGCTTCCAATTCAGGGTCAGCCTATCACACAGGAATGTAGATGGTATAAACACAAAGTACTGGTACAATCAAATAAGTAATATCATTCACTGTTTAGCTTGCAACAGTTATAGCTTTTATAACCAATATAAAAATACATAGCACAGTGAACTCTGCTTAACCTGATTGCTCTATATTACAATCTCTTACAGTAAGATTTCAGTTTATTAATACGACATATTATGCACAAGATAAGGTATCCAATTTGTTCAGATTCAACATCAAGATGTTAATCCAATCTGTCCAACCCAACAAAACAACTGAGAGACTCCATATTTAATCCCATAAAACAAATCATTCATCATTCAGTGATAAAAGATAAACCCTTTTTTGAACAAGTTACAACTAACAATTAAAAGTCAGAACTCCCAAAATAATTTTAAAAAATCAAAAATCAAAAATCAAAAGATGTACATTGAGAGCTTACAAAACCCCAGCTAGATAAACCCAATAAAAGGAAACTCTAAAACGAGGAACATTGAAATGTTAAAAGAAAATAAAGACAAAGAACACGTTTTTGCCACAGTAATCCTTGATGCATAATTCACAATAGTCCAAATTGATAGTTCACAAATTTCACAATCGAAAGTGGGGAAACCCCAGCATGAAAATTGCAGCCTAAACTAAAAGAGAAATTCAGTATCAAAGAAGACAATACGATAGTTACCATTGTTCCTTGGCACTGAGACGACGACGATGACGAAATAGGTGGGATTAAGAGTGGATCGGGAGATTCGTTTACATAAAAATTTCCAATTTACAAGATAACATCATGATAATAATAACAGAACAAAAGGAAGGGATTGGCGTTGTTTACACGCGTTTTCACTTTCCAGGAGCGACAGAATCGGGTCGGAACCGTTCGACTATTAACTGGGAAAAATTCAATTTTGGTCCATATGATTAGCCATTTCACTCATTTGGTCCAACATTTTTAACTTTCGTAAAAAATGCCCATTATCTTTACATTTTTAAGTGATTTTAATCTATTAACCTACTACAATAGGTTTTTGTATTAGTTAAACCAAGTCAAAGGTAAAAAGGTCATTTGAAACAAAATAAAACATTTAAGGTCTTAATTTGTAAAAATGCACATTTTAATCCTATATTTTTTCTCTCTACTTCACTCCTCTTTCCTTTGTCTCTCCCTACCGCTCCAGCGACATGGCTCCGATCACCGAATCTCGTGATTTCTTTAAACCTGGAATTTTCTGAGGTATTTTTTTCTTTGAATTCTCAAATTTGTTCATTTTTTGAAATGACTTTTTTTTATGGAAAAGATACGAGAATTCCAGGTCTAAGAAAATCACGACGTCCGGTGATGGGAGCGATATCGCCAGAATGGTAGGGAGAGACAAAGGGAAGAGGAGGGGAGGAGAGAGGAAAAAAATATGGTTAAAATGTGTATTTTTACAAATTAAAATCTTCAGTGTTTTAATTTTTTTAAAAAAATTGACCCTTTTTACCATTGACTTGCTTTGACTAATACAAAAACCTGTTGTAGCAGGTAAATGTATCAAAATCGCTTAAAAATGTAAACGTAATGGGTATTTTTGGCGAAGGCCAAACATATTGGACCAAAAGAGTGAAATAGCCAAACATGCTGGACCAAAATTGCATTTTGTTCCGATTAACTATGTAGTGAAGTGGGACCCAATGAGTGCAACTTCGACCAATTTTAGTTCATAATCATATTAGGCCAAATTGATTTTTTGGTCCCTCATAATAGGGATAGTTGTACTTTTAGTCCCAATTAATACTACGGGTGAATTATTGGTCCCTTAGCATTTTTTATCAGCGTTTTTAGTCTTTTTTTTACAAAAATACCCTTTGACTAACGATTGACTAACCTAACTGTTTAAATACCGCCTCGTTGCCACCAATACTGCCCCTGCAGCCGCCGCCACCGCACCACCACCACTGCCGCCACCACCACCCCCATCCTGTTAGGTTTGAATACATAAGTTATGCTTGTATTGTACTTTTTCTCAGTTAATATATCAATTTAATGTTTTGGTTTATATGTTGTGCATGTTTAGTTCATTTATATTATGTAATTAGATGATGAGGTGTCTGGTATGACACAGTAGATCTCATCATTGGTTAAAAGACATAATATATAAATGAGGTTCGTAACCGAGACAGTTTTGGACACACTGCCGGTTTAGGTTATTATGTGATTCTGAGAATTGGTTTGTCTAAACTAATTGAATCATATAGATATGCCCGGGGCGTATTGAACTTGACCATTTAGAATGTTTTGTCTTGTACTAATTTAATAGACAAACAATTCGTTTTTAGTATTCTATCTCTTAATCCCTAGATTTGAGCTGCTGTGTGGATTAGACATAGTGTACTTTGATCTGCCAATGGGTGAGGTCAATTGTGGCCAATAGTCTCGGTGGGTTGGGTGTGCGTGTTTAGTTACTTGGTGTGCTGCTGCTTGTCGAAAGGAAATCATTTACCGGTGCATACGGGGTGATGGTGCTCCCGAGATGAGTTCGTTATGTATATTATACTAAACTCGGCCGATGGACTTATGTCCGGTATAGTAAAAAGGTCGAGTGGTACTAATCTCGGAATTAAAGAAGTTAATTAATTAATTTATCAGTAAATTAATTAATTAACGAGCACTAAATCTTTGATGTGGAGAGATTAAAGAATAAATTAATTTAGTTATTCTGGAAGCAATTCTGGTGTAGGATGGTAGTGCCAAAATTAATCCGTTAGTGGTACGATTAATTTTGTAGTTAATTATTTAATTAATTATTCCTAAGGGTTCACTAAGTAATTAACAAAGTGAAATTATTTAATTAATTAATTAAGTCTTAAGTTTCAATTAGAATTAGGACTTGCGCGTTGGCATTAGGGCCTTCCTCCATATCGGATGAGTCATCCCACAAGATCGCTAGATTGTGAATTCTAAGAAAGATGACTATATTAAGTTGAACTAGGAGAAATGCGATACCCTCTCTATCTGAGGCACACTATCCTGAGCTAACAAGCTCAGAAGTCATGTAATTGCACACACTTAGTGTATGATTTGTAGTATTCCTCCCATTGAGGTTACACTGCTCATTTGTACGGCTGAAAGCACCGACTATTAGCTACATTGATCAATTGGTTGTTTGGTCAGATAGTGTAGTTAATGAATTTGGTTCTTCTCAAATGAATGTGGATTAGCATAAACGTCCACAGTATCGTGGCTTGCGAGAATCCCAGTGAATGAGATGTCGGTGGTTTAAATTATTGTTTGAGGGACATCAATAATTGCATGAATTCAAAAATTCTATGCTTAATACTAAAACATTGTATGTTTATTTAATTTACAGTGTTCAATATAGCATTCAATCCTTTAGCTACAATATTGAAAGACAATAAACTTATCGATCCGAATTATGTCGACTGGAGTCAGAATTTGGACATCATCCTGACGGCTGAGCAGTATAAGTTTGTGCTCACCGAAGTCTGTCCAGATGTGCCTAACGATAATTCTTCTTAAGAGGATAAGGATGCCTATGCGAGGTGGAGAAAAGCGGATGAGATGGCACGGTGTTATATTCTGGCCTCTGTGTCGAATGTTCTGCAACATCAGCTTCATCTCATGGTCTCTGCCTTTAACATGATGGCTCACCTGAGAGAGATGTTCGCTCATCAAGGCAGGACAGCTAGGCAAACAGCCATGAGGAATATCATGAATACCAAAACAGCTGAGGGCTCGTCGGTGTGAGATCATGTGCTTTACATGATCAGTAACATCAATGAGATAGAGGTGTTAGGAGGTGAGATTGATCCGGAGAGTCAGATCGATATCATCCTTCAAAGTTTACCCTCTAGTTTTGACCAGTTTTGGGTCAACTATAACATGAACCAAAGAGTGTATACTCTACCCGAGCTCCTAACAGCATTGGTGTCGGACGAAAGCATCCTCCACAAGAAGAAGCAAGCTTTGGTCACAGTAAAGGCTTCAAGCTCCTCTTCTGTGCCTAAAAGCAAGAAAAAGAAGAAGAAGAAGAATGCTAAGAAACATGCTGCCAAGCTAGACATCGTAAAGAAGAATAAACCTAAAGACAAATGCTTCAAGTGCGGGAAAATGGGACATTGGAAATCAGATTGTCCAAAGCTTAAATGTATGATAGTTTCTGCCTTAATTACTGAGACATGTTTAGCGACGATTCCCATCGATACTTGGTGTGTGCATTCAGACGCCACTGACCATGTTTGTAATTCTTTGCAGGGGTTCCAAGTAACCCAGAAACTTAGAGAAGACGAGCTGGATATCCACTTGGGCGACACTACAAGAGTGTCAGTAGAAGCAGTGGGAGTAGTTAGCCTTATTTTCAAAAATTCTAGGCTAGATTTAGTTAATTGTCTTTATGTACCAAGTTTTAGAAAGAACCTTGTTTCAGTTTCTAAACTCTTAAAGAATGGTTATAAGTTTATTTTTCTAATGATTCTGTTATTATTAGAAACGATGGGAAACTTATTTATTCTGGTTCTTTAGCTGACAATTTGTTTATAATTAAATCAAACTCTTATGTTGTGCAAAACATAGAGATAAATGGCGCATCATCTAACACTAATAAGAGGAAAGAACCTTCTGAAATGAATCAAACCTATCTTTGGCATCTCAGACTGGGTTATATAAACCTTTTTAGGATTCAGAGGTTAGTCAATGATGGACCTTTAAGTTCATTAGAAATTGACAGTTATTCAACCTGCGAATCCTGCTTGGATGGTAAAATGACCAAGAGACCTTTTAAGGCAAAAGGTTATAGATACAAAGAAGTATTAGAGTTGATTCATTCTGACTTGTGTTGACCAATGTCAGTCCAAGCACGAGGTGGGTTTGAGTATTTCGTGACGTTCACGGATGATTACTCAAGGTACGGATATATTTACCTGATGCACCACAAGTCTGAATGCTTTAGTAAATTCAAAGAGTATCGGGCAGATGTGGAAAACATCACGATAAAAGTATCAAGATACTGCGATTAGATAGTAGTGGTGAGTACCTGTCCCACGAATTCCGAGAATAGCTCAGCGAGGTCAGAATTCAGTCTCAATTGTCTGTATCAGGCACACCACAGTAGAACGGTGTACCATAAAGAAGGAACCGAACTCTCATAGAAATGGTTAGATCAATGATGAGCTATAGTGATTTGCCAAGTTTTTTATGGGGATATGCCTTAGAAACTGCAATGCATATCCTTAATCTTGTACCATTTAAAATCGTGCTTTCAACCCCGACATAGCTGTGGAACGGGCGTACGCCAAGTCTAAGATATCTCAGAATTTGGGGTTGCCCATCACATGTGCTTAAGGCAGATGCGGCTAAGTTAGATGCAAGAACGGAAGTAATGCTGTTTGAAGGAGATCCTAAGGGAACGAAAGGTGGTATGTTCTATAGTCCTAAAGATCAGAAGGTTGTAGTTAGCAGTAACGCCAGATTTTTAGGAGAATACTATATTCTAGATCACAAGACCAAGAGCAAGATAATACTATAAGAGCTTAGGAAACAATCTGATAATCCTGATGCACCAACACAAGTAGATACACCACACACTGCACAAGATATCACATATGATGCGCCTACACAGGTGGTGTTGGAGTAGAATACATAAGCTATGCTTGTGTTGTACTTTTTCCCTGTAATATATCGATTTATGTTTCAGTTATATCTTGTTGTGCATAATTGTCCATTTATATTATGTAAGTAGATGATGAGGTGTCTGGTGTGACACAGTAGATCTCATCATTGGTTGAAAGACATAATATATAAATGAGGTTCGTAACCAAGACAGTTTTGGACAAACTGTCAGTTTAGGTTATTATGTGATTCGGATAATTGGTTTGTCTAAACTAATTGAATCATATAGATATGCCCGGGGCATATTGAACTTGACCTTTAGGAATGATTTGTCTTGTACTGATATAATAGACAAATCGATCCTTGTATTCTATCTCTTAATCCCTAGACTCGAGCGGGCATGAGGATTAGACATAGTGTACTTTGATCTGTCAATGGGTGAGGTCAATTGTGGCCAATAGTCTCGGTAGGTTGGGTGCCCGTGTTTAGTTACTTGGTGTGCTGCTGCTTGTCGAAAGGAAACCATGTACCAGTGCGTCCGGGGTGATGGTGCTCCCGAGATGAGCTCGAAATGTTTATTATACTAAACCCGGCCGGTTGACTTATGTCCGGTATAATAAAAAGGTCGAGTGGTACTAGTCTCAGAATTAAAGAAGTTAATTAATTAATTTATCAGTAAATTAATTTTAATTAACGAGCACTATATGTTTGATGTGGGGAGATTAATGAATATAATTTAATTAAGTTGTTCCGGAAGCAATTCTGGTGTAGGATGGTAGTACAAAAATTAATCCGTTAGTGGTACGATTAATTTTGTAATGGGTTAATTGAATAGGTAGAGTTAATTAATTAATTGGTTAATTATTCCTAAGGGTTAATTCAGTAATTAACAAAGTGGAATTATTTAATTAATTCCTAAGGGTTAATTAAGTAATTAACAAAGTAGAATTAATTAATTAATTAATTAAGTCTGGAATTAGAAAATCCTAGAGATTAGGAAATCTAGTAGGATTTGGTTTATCCTATCAGATTGGTTACCTAATTGGATTTGAAAACTGATTCATTACCTAAACCCATTAGGAAGACTAATCCTAAACCAACTTGGGGTCTCTCTGTAACTCTATAAATAGGCAAGGGATTAGCTATTCAAGAAACACAATTAATCCACAAGATTTCTAGAGAGAGAAAATTCTAGAGAGAGAAAATGTTTCTCTCTCCAAGTCGAATTTTCAAGAAAGTGTGCGGCTGGTTTTTGGGTTTCTAGTGGTTGAAATTTTGGCCTTGGTTTACACCAGCTGCGCGTAGCTTTCTCTCTCTACGGGCGGTGCGTTTACAGTACGTGCCAGGTGCTGCGGTGCTGGATTTTTCTAGCAGGTGGATTGTGGTGAGTAGCTGATCAATTGACTTCTAGTTCGTTGCCCACACAACGTGAAGTCATAGTCTTGAGACATACAAGAGAATCACCAGGTGCACGCTTCAAAGGTATTTTGCTAAGGTTCCGCTTTAATTAGAAATTTTTGTTGCGTGGTAAATCGAGTAAGTGCAAACCCAGATCCTATGTGGCAATATTCTTTCAGGTGGTGCCTCATCGTAGTGTGAGGGTTGTAAGACAGCCTGACAGGTTCATTGGCGTGGGAGAGACCTCAGGCCTAGTCCCAGGCGCGCCTGAGTCTGACCTGTTAAACTACAATGAGGCTCTTCGAGATAGAGATACAGAATCTTAGCAAAAAATAATGATATCTGAGATGGGGTCGATGGACCACAATCAAGTCTGGGAGCTTGTGGACCTGCCTGATGGTTTCAAACCCATTGGATGTAAGTGGGTCTACAAACGCAAGAGAGGACCAAACGGAAAGGTTGAAACCTTTAAAGTTAGGCTTGTGGCGAAGGGGTATACTCAGAAAGAGGGAATCGATCCCCAGTGGCCATGCTTAAGTTGATCAGGATTCTCTTGGCCATAGCTACTCATTTAGATTATAAGATATGGCAGATGGATGTTAAGGCAGTTTTCCTTAACGGAAGTCTTGAGGAAACCATCTTCATGCAGCAACCAGAGGGATTCGTTAAAAAATGCCAAGAGCATAAGGTTTGTAGGCTTAGGAGGTCCATTTACAGACTTAAGTAGGCATCAAGATCTTGGAACATCCGGTTTGATGAGGTGATCCAATCCTATGGATTTACTCAGTGCCCGGATGAACAATGTGTATACCGCAGACGTGATGGAAACTCGGTGGTGTTTCTTGTGTTTTACGTAGATGACATTTTACTGATTGGCAATAATAAGAAAGTGTTATCAGACGTAAAGGTATGACTGTAAAAACAGTTTGATATGAAAGACTTAGGAGAAGCGGGACATATCATTGGATCAAGATAATTAGAGATCGTAGGAAACGTTCGCTAACGCTCTTTCAAGCTTCAAACATAGATATGATTCTGGCCCGTTTTAATATGCAGAACTCCAAGAAAGGTTTTCTATCTTTCAGACACGGAGTGCATCTATCTAAAGAATAGTCTCCTAAGAGTGTTAAGGAGATATAGGCCATGAAGACAGTTCCTTATGCTTTAGCAGTAGGAAGTCTCATGTATTCCATGTTGTGTACGAGGCCTGATATCTGTTATGTCTTTGGCATTGTAAGTAGATATCAGAGAGTAACCCCGAGAAAGCTCATTGGGAGGCAGTAAAATGTATTCTCAAGTATTTGCACAGAACTAGATACCAAGTGTTGGTTTATCAGGCGCCTGAGCTGGTACCCCGAGGTTACACAGATTCAGATTTCCAAGGTGATAGGGACAAGAGCAAGTCTACCTCAAGGTATGTGTTTACTTTGGGAGGTAGAGCGATAGTTTGTCGAAGTGTCAAGCAGAAATGTGTGGCGGACTCTACCATGGAGGCTGAATACGTTGCCACATCAGAGGCAGTGAAAGAAGCAGTGTGGCTCAAGAACTTCCTAGTGGACTTAGGTGTGATTCCCGGTTTGTAGAAGTCAATCACAGTGTATTGTGATAACAACGGTACAGTAACAAACTCGAAGGAACCACGAGCTCACAAGGAGAGTAAACACATACAACTCAAGTACCACCAAATATGAGATATCATCAATAGGGAAGACGTGGCCGTGGCAAAGATAGCATCGGAGGATAACCTGCATATCCTTTTACAAAGACATTGACTTCAAAAGTCTTTGAGGCTTAGGTGGAGGGCATGGGGATCAGATACTTAGGAGAGCCATGATAGTTTTTCTAGATGTATTGTAGATTGTAAAAGATTGAATGTAGTTATATACGTAAAGCACATCTTAAGTATTAGTGGGAGATTTTTAGGTTTGAATATATAAGCTATGCTTGTATTGTGTTTTTTCCCAATTAATATATCGATTTAATGTTTTGGTTTATATGTTGTGCATGTTTAATCCATTTATATCATATAATTAGATGATGAGGTTTCTGGTGTGACACAATAGATCTCATCATTGGTTAAAAGACATAATATATAAATGAGATTCATAACCGAGACAGTTTTGGACACGCTGTCGGTTTAGGTTATTATGTGATTCAAAGAATTGGTTTGTCTAAACTAATTGAATCATATAGATATGCCCGGGGCGTATTAAACTTAACCATTTAGAATGATTTGTCTTGTACAGATTTAATAGACAATTCATTATTAGTATTCTATCTCTTAATCCCTAGATTTGAGCATGCATGAGGATTAGACATAGTGTACTTTGATCTGCCAATGGGTGAGGTCATTTGTGGCCAATAGTCTCGGTAGGTTGGGTGCGCGTGTTTAGTTACTTGGTGTGCTTCTAATTGTCGAAATAAAACCATGTACCGGTGCGTCCGGGGTGATGGTGCTCCCGAGATGAGCTCGTTATGTTTATTATACTAAACTCGGCCGGTGGACTTATGTCCGGTATAGTAAAAAGGTCGAGTGGTACTAATCTCGGAATTAAATAAGTTAATTAATTAATTTATCAGTAAATTAATAAATTAACGAGCACTAAATTTTTGATGTGGGGAGATTAAAGAATAAATTAATTTAGTTGTTCCAGAAGCAATTCTAGTGTAAGATGGTAGTGGCAAAATTAATCCGTTAGTGCTACGATTAATTTTATAATGGGTTAATTGAATAAGAAGAATTAATTATTTAATTAATTATTTCCAAGGGTTAATTAAGTAATTAACAAAGTGAAATCATTTAATTAATTAATTAAGTCTTAAGTTTCAATTAGAATTAGGAAATCCTAGAGATTAGGAAATCTAATTGGATTTGGATTATCCTATTAGATTAGTTACCTAATTGGATTTGGAAACTAATTAATTATCTAAACCCATTAGGAAAGTCAATCCTAAACGAACTTGGGGTCTCTCTTGTAGCCCTACATATAGACAAGGGATTAGCAATTCTATATACACAATTCATAAGTTTTCAAGACAAGAAAACTAGAGAGAAACTAATTTTCTTCTCTCAAGAATCAGATTTTCTAAGCCATTAGCGGAGGCCAATTTTTCCCAAGAAGCTCCGGCGAATTTGTTCTTCAAGTTCGGTGGTGCGTGGGATCTACTCGAGCGGTGCGTGAGGCAAGTCGGCGGCACGTGTGGCGGTTCTAGTCGACTTGTGCGGCGGCGGTTGGTTGGATTGTGTTGTATTTTGTTTAGATTTTGTGTGTGAAGAAAAGGGTGGGATAGGTGATGAGTTCCAAGGAAGTAATGCTAAAGATGTCAAAGATGATGATGGCGAAGGCATGACCGAACCACCCTCAACTCCAAATAATTCTGCACATATCATTCCACCAAATCCACTTGAAGGGATGACGGGCCCAATGACTCGTTTGAAAAAGAAAAGGATGCAAGAAGCCTTGAGCATTTTGATTCTTGAAGTCTGTTCAAAAGAGGATCCAACGGCTACCTCAATTTATGCTAAATATTACAACATTTTGCAAGTCTTGGATCTTGATCCAAATGGTGTGGGAAGTACTTTTTTATGCAGCTTCCAGAAGTGAACATTTCCTCTGACATGCCCATGTCGCCTGAGAAAGGTTGGGCAGAATAGAACTTTTCTTCTGACATGCCCATGTCGCCTGAGAAAGGTTGGGCAGAATATAACTTTTCCTCTGACATGCCCATGTCGCCTGAAGAAGGTTGAACGTCGCATTTATAAGCTGAATTTATGGACGAAATTCAACAGCATTTGGGTGATATTTTCAAGTTGTTTTCTGCATTTTTTTTTAGTATTTAGAATATTAGAATTAAGTGCAAGAGTCTTCTAGGTCAAAGAGCTTTTTCTAGGTCAAAGAGTTTTTCTTGGTCAAAGAGAAGTGTTAATGCTAGTCTTGACTAGAAGATTTAGAATTGCTCCTTTAATCCTTTTGTAATTTCCAACCTTGGTCCCTCTTGAAACTCTATAAATAGGGGCCTTGGTTAACTATTAGAATTCAAGATTTGATGATATAAACTTTTAAGGAATTTTCCTTTCTTTGCTAGTTTCTTAGTGAGCTAGTTTTAGTCTTGCAAGTATGCTTGCAAAACTTATTTGGCTTATCAACTAAAACTCTTCCTTTTAGTTGTGGCGCCTTGTACTCTTCTTTTCTAATTCATTTCATAATCCAAAGGTGTTAGGTTTATCCTAGTGTTGTTGGGTTTGAAAATTAGAGGGGTTGGGAATAGTAATTTCAAAACTACCATTTTATGATTCAAAGGTGATAGGTTTCATCCTATTATTGTTGGGTCTATTTTGGTTTGGGTTGTTTTTGCTTGGAAGATTTCAAGACATCTTTCAATATAGTGTGATTCAAAGGTGTTGAGTTCATTAATACTCAATATTGTTGAATCCACTTGAGCTAGTTGTTTTGCTCAAAAGATCAATCGAGGACGATTCTACAATTCACTTGAATTCGTACCTTGGATTCACATTAATAGGATTGATATGATTTCAATTCAAAATTGACGATTACGTATGATATGATAGTGATCAGTTTCATCATTCATTTGGCGGGAATTTAATCGCGTGTATTTCATCATTTTTTTTTACTATATTTGTTTTATTTTTTTTCTAGGGATATATAGCATTATATTCCTATAGGATTATAGTATAACTATTGCTTTCTTATATAAAAATTCTATTTACGAAATAATCATGTATTCTTTTAAGAAAAGTGCAGAATCACGAGCTGGCAACTACAACCCGATGGAAGATTTAAATCTTTGCATAGCTTATATGCAAATTTTGCAAGATCCTGCTGTTGGAAAATATCAAAGTGGTGATAATTTTTGGATATGAGTAGACAAAACTTATCATGAAATCAAAGCTAAAGATTAGGAGAATCGTAGTACAAGGTGAAAGATTTTGGTAGGATCTGGGTTTGCACTTGCTCGATTTACCACGCAACAAAAATTTCTATTAAAGCGGAATCTTAGAAAAGTACCTTTGAAGCGTGCACCTGGTGATTCTCTTGTATGCCTCAAGACTATAACTTCACGTTGTGTGGGCAACAAACTAGAAGTTAATTGATCAGCTATCACCACAACTCCACATGCCAGAAAAATCTAGCACCTCCGCACCTAGCACGTACTGCAAACGCACTGCCCGGAGAAAAAGAGAAAGTTGCTTGCAGCTAGTATACACCAAGGGCTTAAAAATTCAGCCACTAGGAAGAAAAACCAGCCGCCAAAACTTCTTGAAAATTCGACCTGGAGAGAGAAACGTTTTCTCTCTCTAAAATTTTCTCTCTCTAGAAATCCTGTGGATTAATTGTTTAATTGTGTATTCTGAATGGCTGATCCCTTGTCTATTTATAGAGTTACAAGAGAGACTCCAAGTTGGAATAGGATTGGTCTTCCTACTGGGTTTCTGTTTTCCTTCAATCCTGTTTCTGGACTGATACAGATTCTGTTTCCTTCAATCCTGCTCCTGGACTGATACACTCCCAACTGTCACAGGGATTCACTTATCCCAATCCAGTTCCTGGGATGAATCACTCTCAACTGACACAGGGATTCACTTATCCCAAACCAGTTCCTGGGATGATTCACAACCAACTGACACAAGGATTAATTAATTTCTAAATTAATTAAATCTACCTTTGTCAACAACCCATTACATAATTAATCGTACCACTAACGGATTAATTATGGCACTACCAACCTACACCAGAATTGCTTCCGGAACAACTTAATTAAATTATATTCATAATCTCCCCACATCAAAGATATAGTGCTCGTTAATTCATTAATTTACTGATAAATTAATTCATCAACTTCTTAATATTCCGAGACTAGTACCACTCGACCTTTTTACTATACCAGACATAAGTCCACCGGCCGGGTTTAGTATAATAAACATTTCGAGCTCATCTCGGGAGCACCATCACCCCGGACGCACCGGTACATGGTTTCCTTTCGACAAGCAGCAGCACACCAAGTAACTAAACACGTGCACCCAACCCACCGAGACTATTGGTCACATTTGACCTCACCCATTGGCAGATCAAAGTACACTATGTCTAATCCTCATGCCCACTCGAGTCTAGGGATTTAGAGATAGAATACAAGGATCGATTTGTCTATTAAATCAGTACAAGACAAATCATTCCTAAGAGTCAAGTTCAATATGCCCCGGGCATATCTATATGATTCAATTAGTTTAGACAAACTAATTATCTGAATCACATAATAACCTAGACCGACAGTTTGTCCAAAGCTGTCTCGGTTACAAACCTCATTTATATATTATGTCTTTCAACCAATGATGAGATCTACTGTGTCGCACCAGACACCTCATCATCTACTTACATAATATAAATGGACGATTAATGCACAACAAGATATGACTGAAACACAAATCGATATATTAAACTGGGAAACTGTACAATTCAAGCATAGCTTAGGTATTATACTCCAACAATCTCCCACTAATACTTAAGCTGTGCTTTAAGTATACAACTACATACAATCCTACCAAATCTGCTGCTATCTATCTAGAAAAACTGTCAAGGCTCTCCTAAGCATCTGATCCCCTTGCCCTTCACGTGAGCCTCAAAAACTTTAGAAGTCAATGTTTTTGTGAACGGATCTGCAAGGTTATCCTCTGATGCTATCTTAGCCATGACCATGTCTACCCTCTTTACGATGTCTCGTATCAGGTGGTACTTGCGCTGTATATGTTTACTCACCTTGTGGGCTCATGGTTCCTTCGAGTTTGCTACTGCACCGTTGTTATCACAATATACCGTTATAGACCGCTGCAAACCAGGAATCACATCTAAGTCCACTAGGAAGTTCTTGAGCCATACTGCTTCTTTCGCTGCCTCTGATGCAGCAACGTACTCAGCCTCCATGGTAGAGTCTGCCACGCATTTCTGCTTGACACTCCGCCAAACTATGGCTCCACCTCCCAGAGTAAACACATACCCTGAGGTAGACTTGCTCTTGTCCCTGTCGCCTTGGAAATCTGAATCTGTGTAACCTCGGGGTACTAGCTCAGACGCCTGATAGACCAGAACTTGGTCCCTCGTTCTGCGCAAATACTTGAGAATGCATTTTACTGCCTCCCAATGAGCTTTCCCGGGGTTACTCTGATATCTGCTCACCATGCCAACGGCATAACAGATATCAGGCCTCGTACACAACATGGCATACATGAGACTTCCTACTGCCGAAGCATATGGAACTGTCTTCATGGTCTCTATCTCCTCAACAGTCTTAGGAGACTGTTCCTTAGATAGAAACACTTCATGCCTGAAAGGTAGAAAACCTTTCTTGGAGTTCTGCATGTTAAAACGGGCCAGAATCGTGTCTATGTATGAAGCTTGGGAGAGCGTTAGTGAACGTTTCCTACGATCTCGAATAATCTTGATCCCAAGGATATGTCCCGCTTCCCCTAAGTTCTTCATATCAAATTGCTTGGACAGCCATGCCATTACGTCTGATAACACTTTCTTGTTGTTGCCAATCAATAGAATGTCATTTACGTAAAGCACAAGAAACACCACTGAGTTTCCATTACGTCTGCGATATACACATTGCTCATCCGGACACTGAGTAAATCCAAAGGACTGGATTACTTCATCAAACCGGATGTTCCAAGATCTGGATGCCTGCTTAAGTCCATAAATAGACCTCTTAAGCCTGCAAATCTTATGCTCTTGGCCTTTTTCAATGAATCCCTCTGGTTGCTGCATAAAGATGGTTTCTTCAAGACTTCCGTTTAGGAAAGCTGTCTTGACATCCATCTGCCAAATCTCATAATCCATATGAGCAGCTATGGCCAAGAGAATCTGAATCAACTTAAGCATGGCTACCGGGGAGAAGGTTTCCTCATAGTCGATTCCCTCTTTCTGAGTATACCCCTTCGCCACCAGCCTAGCTTTAAAGGTTTCCACATTCCCATCAGGTCCTCTCTTACGTTTGTAGACCCACTTGCATCCAATGGGTTTAAACCCATCAGGCAGGTCCACAAGCTCCCAGACTTGATTGCGGTCTATTGACCCCATCTCGGATATCATTGCCTTACACCAAGATTCTGCATCTTTATCTCGAAGCGCCTTATTATAGTTAACTGGGTCAGGTTCAGGCACACTTGGGATCAGGTCTGAAGCCTCTCCCATGCCAATGAACCTGTCTGGCTGTCTCACAACCCTCCCACTACGATGAGGCATCGCCTGTATAGGCGCATCATCTGTGATCTCATGTGCAGTGTGTGGTGTATCTACTTGGGCTGGTGCATCAGGATTAGTAGTTTGTCGTCTAAGCTCTTCTAGTACTATCTTACTCTTGGGCTTGTGGTCTAAGACATAGTCCTCTTCTAAAAATCTAGCGTTGGTACTTACCACCACCTTCTGATCTTTAGGACTATAGAATAGACCACCTTTCGTTCCCCTAGGATATCCTACAAACAGCATTAATTCTGTTCTTGCATCTAACTTAGCCGTATCTGCCTTAAGCACATGTGCTGGGCAGCCCCAAATTCTGAGATGTCTTAGACTGGGCTTCCGCCCGTTCCACAACTCTACTGGGGTTGAAGGCACGGTTTTAGATGGTACAAGATTAAGAATATACATTGCCGTTTCCAAGGCATATCCCCAGAACAAACTCGGCAAATCACTATAGCTCATCATGGACCTAACCATTTCCATAAGAGTTCGGTTCCTCCTTTCTGCTACACCATTCTGCTGTGGCATGCCAGGTGCAGACAACTGAGATTGAATTCCTACCTCAGAGAGGTAATCTCGAAATTCATGGGACAGGTACTCCCCACCACGATCTGAACGCAATGTCTTGATACTCTTACCATGATGCTTCTCCACATCTGCCCGAAACTCTTTGAACTTGCCAAAACATTCGGACTTGTGGCGCATTAGGTAAATGTATCCGTACCTAGAGTAGTCATCCATGAACGTCACGAAATACTCATATCCCCCTCGTGCCTGGACCGTCATAGGTCCACACAAGTCAGAATGAATCAACTCTAATACTTCTTTAGCTCTATGACTTTTTGCCTTAAAAGGTCTCTTGGTCATCTTACCCTCCAAGCAAGATTCGCAGGTTGCATAACTGTCAATATCTAATGAACCCAAAGGTCCATCATTGACCAACCTCTGAATCCTACTAAGGTTTATATGACCTAGTCTTAGATGCCAAAGATAGGTTTGATTCATTTCAGAAGGTCTTTTCCTCTTATTAATGTTAGATACTGAGCTATCTATTTCTATGTTTTGCGCAACAGGGGAGTTAGAGTTAACCACAAACAAATTGTCCGCCAATGAACCAGAACAAATAAGTTTTCCATTTCTTCTAATAACAACACAGTCATCAGAAAAAATAAACTTATACCCGTTCTTCAAGAGTTTAGAAACCGAAATCAAGTTCTTTCTAAAACTCGGTACATAAAGACAATTAACTAACTCTAAGCTAGAATTTTCGAAATTCAACTTAACTACTCCCACTGCTTCTACTGACACTCTTGTAGTGTCGCCCAAGTAGACATCCAATTCGCCTTCTCTAAGCTTCCGGGTTACTTGGAACCCTTGCAAAGAATTACAAACATGGTCAGTGGCACCTGAATCCACACACCAAGTATCTGTGGGAATCGCCGCTAAACATGTCTTAGTAATTAAGGCAGAATTTATCGTACTTATAAGCTTTGGACAATCCGCTTTCCAATGTCCCGTCTTATTGCACTTGAAGCACTTGTCTTTCGACTCCTTCTTTACAATATCTGGCTTAGGCACAATTTGTGCCTTTTTAGCTACTCCCTCGAGCTTTCTCTTCTTCTTTCTAGCCTCAGGCTCAGAAAAAGATTCTAAAGCTTCGACTGCGACTAAAGCTCGCTTCTTCTCTTGAAGAAGACTTTTAGCCTCCATCAACTCTGCCAAGAGCTCGGATGAACTCCACAACATCTTACTTATGTTGTAGTTCAACCGAATCCGCTCATAGCTTTGAGGCGCCATCAACTCTGCCAAGAGCTCGGATGAACTCCACAACATCTTACTTATGTTGTAGTTCAACCGAATCCGCTCATAGCTATGAGGCAAGCTCTGGAGGACAATATCGGCTTTGGTTTCACCAACGATTTCGCCTCCTCCTACCTCAACCTTGTTGATGTTACTAATCATGTCAATGACACAATCTCTCACAGGAGCGCTCTCAGCCCTAAGGACAATGTCCAAGTTACGACTTCCATCGACATTATTAGTTCCAGTTAAATTGTTGTTTTTCAAAATAGCAGCTAAAGGATTGAATGCCATATCGATTTAAACTGGAAAGTAAACAAACAGTGTTTCAGTTATATATGCTAGAATTTTTGAAAACATGAAAATTCAATTAATTATTGATTTCCCTCAAAACAATAATATTAATCCACCAACATCTCATCCACCGGGATTCTCGCAAGCCACGCAGTGTGGACGTTTACGCTAACCCACATTCGTTTGAGAAGAACCAAGTTCATTAACTACACTATCTGACCAACGATCTTTTGATCAATGTAGCTAATAGTCGGTGCTTTCAGCCGTACAAGTAAGCAGCGTAACCTCGCGGGAGGAATACTGCAGATCATACACTAAGTGTGTGCCATTACGTGACTTCTGAGTTTGTTACCTCAGGATAGTGCGCCTCAGATGGAGAGGGTGTCGCATTTCTCCTAGTTAAACTCGCTCTAGTCATCTTACTCAGAAGCTCATAGTCTAGCGATCTCGGGGCTGGACTCATCCGAATGGAGGAAGACCCTAATGCCAACGCGCAAGCCCACCCACATCGCATATGAACCCGTAATGGTGGCTATGGGGATATAACACAACCCGCTCCCACTTAGATTTCCAAATTGAGGGTTTTTCCGGTTTTAACATGCAATTAACTAACCTTAGTTATGTGCAACCATAAAACCAGACATGCTTTAATTCATGCATTTAAAATACAGCATAAAAATAAAGCATAAAAATTAAAACAATAAATACGGGAAATAAATTCGAAAAAATAAATTCCCCGACTATTATGGTTTTAATTGCTTCCATCTTCTACCTTGATCTCGTGTCCCGTCACGTCACTCGATGGAGAGAGTCTTGAATTTCAAAATACGAAAACTGGAGGAAAAACGGGCCAAAAACAGCCCGAACGGCCCGAACGGGCCGCCCGGGCCGCAGCACGGCCCGAGGGCCGCACTGCCCGCGCGGCCCTGCGCACCCGTGCGCCCCTGCGCGCGGCCGCAAGTGGCTGCTGCGCCCTTGGTGCGGCAGCGGCTGCTGCTGGCCTCCTGGCCGGCGCGACTTGCTGCCGGCGGTCGTCGCCGGCGTCGCCTCCTGCCGCTAACTCCTCCTTCGCTTTTTCCCACGCTATTTGGTCTTCTTGCAATTCGTTCTGGGTTTTCCTGGGTTTCTTCAAATTCATGATAACCCAAAACCCACGAATCCAAGTTGCCCACCATAACGCCTTCGATTACAAAAAAAATAATTTTCCTACTACAAGGCATTCTAGGAAAATTAAATAATCGAAATTACATAGATAAAATCCTACTACAGATTTGATCTAATCCTACACGGCTTCCAGCACGTGGTTATACTATTACAAACATTCATAATAAAATTAAATCCGGACATGTCCCGGAGTTTAATTAAAACCCATACAAACGTAACCATAATAGTCGGGATTCTAAACCACCTGCAAGTAAAACCATGTAATAAATCGAACAAGCACAGAACCCCCTAAACCTCGCTTTGATACCAATTGAAAGATTTTGGTAGGATCTGGGTTTGCACTTGCTCGATTTACCACGCAACAAAAATTTCTATTAAAGCGGAATCTTAGAAAAGTACCTTTGAAGCGTGCACCTGATAATTCTCTTGTATGCCTCAAGACTATAACTTCACGTTGTGTGGGCAACGAACTAGAAGTTAATTGATCAGCTATCACCACAACTCCACATGCCAGAAAAATCTAGCACCTCCGTACCTAGCACGTACTGCAAACGCACTGCTCGGAGAAAGAGAGAAAGTTGCTTGCAGCTAGTATACACCAAGGGCTTAAAAATTCAGCCACTAGGAAGAAAAACCAGCCGCCAAAACTTCTTGAAAATTCGACCTGGAGAGAGAAACGTTTTCTCTCTCTAGAATTTTCTCTCTCTAGAAATCCTGTGGATTAATTGTTTAATTGTGTATTCTGAATGGCTGATCCCTTGTCTATTTATAGAGTTACAAGAGAGACTCCAAGTTGGAATAGGATTGGTCTTCCTACTGGGTTTTTGTTTTCCTTCAATCCTGTTTCTGGACTGATACAGATTCTGTTTCCTTCAATCCTGTTCCTGGACTGATACACTCCCAACTGTCACAGGGATTCACTTATCCCAATCCAGTTCCTGGGATGAATCACTCTCAACTGACACAGGGATTCACTTATCCCAAACCAGTTCCTGGGATGATTCACAACCAACTGACACAAGGATTAATTAATTTCTAAATTAATTAAATCTACCTTTGTCAACAACCCATTACATAATTAATCGTACCACTAACGGATTAATTATGGCACTACCAACCTACACCAGAATTGCTTCCGGAACAACTTAATTAAATTATATTCATAATCTCCCCACATCAAAGATATAGTGCTCGTTAATTCATTAATTTATTGATAAATTAATTCATCAACTTCTTAATATTCCGAGACTAGTACCACTCGACCTTTTTACTATACCAGACATAAGTCCACCGGCCGGGTTTAGTATAATAAACATTTCGAGCTCATCTCGGGAGCACCATCACCCCGGACGCACCGGTACATGGTTTCCTTTCGACAAGCAGCAGCACACCAAGTAACTAAACACGTGCACCCAACCCACCGAGACTATTGGTCACATTTGACCTCACCCATTGGCAGATCAAAGTACACTATGTCTAATCCTCATGCCCACTCGAGTCTAGGGATTTAGAGATTGAATACAATGATCGATTTGTCTATTAAATCAGTACAAGACAAATCATTCCTAAGAGTCAAGTTCAATATGCCCCGGGCATATCTATATGATTTAATTAGTTTAGACAAACTAATTATCTGAATCACATAATAACCTAGACCGACAGTTTGTCCAAAGCTGTCTCGGTTACAAACCTCATTTATATATTATGTCTTTCAACCAATGATGAGATCTACTGTGTCGCACCAGACACCTCATCATCTACTTACATAATATAAATGGACGATTAATGCACAACAAGATATGACTGAAACACAAATCGATATATTAAACTGGAAAACTGTACAATACAAGCATAGCTTAGGTATTCTACTCCAACACAAGGTTATTGTAATCACGATGGTAATCTATCGAGAAAGCAGTACGAAAATTAATAGCATGCGTGAAACAAATCGAGCGCCTACATTGAGCTGGCGTATCGTCATTAGATGCGGTAAGTACATAACAAAATTTTAGGTTAAAAATTTCATATATTTTGTATTCATCGAATTAATAAATATATATTTCTTGTAGATGACTCGAGCAAAAGTGTTGTTGATGGAGGATTCTGATTTTAAAAATGGATTTAAGTTCGATCATATTTGGGACACTCTCAAGGACTTTGAAAAAATCAATGATGATGTACAAATAGGAAGGCATAATTACCAAAGCCAAAATTTTAAGTATAATATATCTTAATCAGATTATCCGACTCCTCCGGAAACACATGTACCAGAATCATCAGGACTTTCCGATTTTTCTCTTAATTTGTCTTGTTCTGATGTAGGCGGCTCTTCATCCGAAAGACCTATTGGAAAAAAAAGGCTAAATCAAAAAGAAAAGTTGATGAATCAAATACGTCTCGTGTCAATGATCTTACACAACATAATATGAATCTTATGGAGATGTTTACAAAAGCACAAGAAAGTACACACGCAATGAATGAAGAGAGGAGGATTAGGCACAATTATAAGATGGAGATGGAGCAAAAAAAAGATGGAGATGGAGAACCAGATATTGAATTTTGAAATTATGTCTAAAGATCGAGATCAAATTGCAGATCATATTCGTTGTGCTTATCTTAAAGAATGCCAAACCGACATTTTTAATGCAAAAGAAAGTCAACAAACATAAATCCATATCAAGATCTGTATTCATCAAATATTATATTTGGAGTTGACTTTAATAATATTAGTGGGAGTGGAAACGGGCTAGATGATGACAATAATAATGGTGAATGAATATGTTAGTTTATTTATTATTAATAACTTAATAAGTTTGTATGACTTTATTATGCAGTAGTTAATTTACTTTTTTTGTGAATTTGTATTTTTTTTAATTTTCGCTTATAATAATGTTATATTAAGTAAGTAATAAATTTAAATATTATTTTTTTAGATAATTTTTTATTTAATTCATTATTTATAAAAAAGGTAAATATTTGAGAATTTTAAACTATATAATTAGATACAAAAGTTTTTAATCATACATTAATTATTATTATTAAATATAATTTTATATCACAAAATTATATTAGTGTTAAATTTTTTTTAAAAAAAAACATTGAATAAATCAATAAAAAGAAAATGAAAGAAATGGAAATAAGTAAGTTCAAAAGAAAAAAAAAAAAAACCAAGAAAATTGAAATCAAGCAATCCCACATGCTATCTGAGAAAGAAATTACGTTATATTCAGGGAAAAACACAAATTAAATACTGTTGGAGATGCTTTTATAAAGATATGGTGCATTTTTTTCTGGTGAGTGGCCATGTAAAAATGAGGTCGGGAAGAGAATGGATGAATCTGCTCAAGACAGAACTTTGAATGTTCATGTTTTACAGTTGAACTAGTAC
The DNA here is from genome assembly GCA_030378225.1 of Knoxia roxburghii. Classification (NCBI taxonomy): domain Eukaryota; kingdom Viridiplantae; phylum Streptophyta; class Magnoliopsida; order Gentianales; family Rubiaceae; genus Knoxia; species Knoxia roxburghii. The sequence continues at coordinate 30,838,827 of CM059420.1, read as the reverse complement.
TGAACGTATGAGTGTTGCAGCTGTAATTAGTTGAGGAATTAAGAATTGTTGTAATTAGTAGTGATTATGAGTTGAAATTAGTTTAGGAATTTGTATGTATTGATTATAAAATAATTATAGTTGCACTAAATAAAAATAATTTAGTATATTTATATTAATTTTAATCTATTTAAAAAATATTAAAATGTCAATTAATTCAAAAGGGAGAGTATAATTTTACAATTATTATATAAATCGAAATTAAAAATATAGCCACAACAGAGGTAAAATAACCAAGATAGCCGCACCTTATGAAAAGATAGCATGCTAAAGTGTAACAACCAAGTGATAAATAAAAGGATAACTAATATTCCATTGCCAAGTTTTCCATAAATTAACATGCTTAGGACAATTCGCTAAAAACTCTTCCATTTAGGATTTGGATAAACACTGTGTAGCTCTTGTTCCATCCTCCTTATTCTGGTTCGGGAAAAAAAAAAAAAAAAATACTCCTCCCCAGAAACGAAAATTTACTTTTAATACCAAATTTAGTATTAAAAATATAATTTAATTTTTGGATAAATTTAGTACAATAATAAACGGTGAAAAATCTAAAATAAAAATGAACAAGGCAATTTTTATTTTTTTCACAGATGACCTTTTACAAAAAAAAATAAAATAATTTCACAAGGGGAAAAAAAAAAAAAAGCAGAAAGGTAAAGGAGAAGAAAGAAATATAGAAAAGTCTCAGAATTGTTTTTCTAAATGATTTTTCTCGACCATTGTTACACTTTACAGAAATTTTGCGGAAAAAAAAAAAAGGAAAAGAAAAAATAAAAAGTCTTCGGACTATGAAGATCAGATTATGAATTTTCAGATATGGCAGCCGCAACAGAGGTAAAAAAACACGAGAGTGATACCCAAAACGACAGCCTCCAAGACATACACAATCTTGAAGAGGAAGCCATCGATAAACCAAGTATAAACGGTGAATTTCCTCTTCCACAGTAGCCCAGTTGAGGAACTCTTGAAACTCCACCTCCTTGAGCCGCCAACACCAACGCCGTCACTAGCCGCGTCGTCGCCGCTGCAATTTCTCAGACTACTTCTTCCGCTGCCCTTCTTATTCAGCCTCCTGAAGCACAACGGAAAAGTAGGCTTCTTAAATTGCATCTCTCTCTCTCTCTTCCTAAACTTGAAAATTCTGGGTTTGGGGGTTCGAATTTCTGGATCGTTGAATCCAAAGTGGCTTACATTATAAGGGAGCGCGGGGGAAGGGTAATTTGGGAACAGTAGAAGAATATACAACTGTATTTCGAAGCTTCCGCGTTTTCGTGGGGCAAATAGTCAAGGAGACGGGGATCCTGTCGTGGGGACAGCCATCGCGAGTGGGTCAAGAATAAATAAAGCCAAAATCGCTTTTGAAATTTTGTAGAGTAAATTGTAGACTGCACCCTCATCTATTTATAAATTGTACAAAATCTCTATATTTTTTTACCTCTTCGATTGATTGTAATCAAGCCCAATTCTTATTTATTATTGTGAAAAAAAATATATATATTCCCCTCCTAAAATTTTCAAAATTTTTAACTTTTAACCTACGCATTTAGCAACTCAAAATTTCAATACCTATATATGTAAAATAGCAAACAATCTGGCGCATTTAATATCCCAAACTTAAATTTTTTAAATAATTGAGGAAAATTTTTTTCTCACGTAATATAGAATATGAATCATTAAATCACAATTACGATTGTAAACAAGTAGAGCCAAGCACAAGCTACCCATGCTAGAACTCGACCCGACTTATTTCAAGCAAGCGACTGGATGTTTACTACTTTGGAACGAACTAATCTTTGACTCAGATGATTTTGATACAGAGGGTGTGAAGAATGAATTGGCATTGGACTTAGAGGAAGATGCCGCAAGCTTCTTCTGCCTGTTGCTACTCTTTCTTGTGACCAATTGTTGCTATTATACTGTGTCCTAAAGTTAGACTCATTGTTTTCTGGCATGCGTTTTTCAAGGAGTAGGGCTTTTTAGAAGCAGTCCTCTAGATCAGTATACCCATTGAACTCTATCTTTTGACTAATGGCTTTATTGGACCTCCTAAAAATATCATAATTGCTATATCGTCATCCACATATATCTCTGTTCTATAGTGGAGAGACTTGAGTTCAGAGTAATACTCTGTGACAGTACGTGTTCCTTACCTGTAACTTTGGATCTTACGATATATGTCACGATATAAGGACGAAGGAATATACTTAAGTTCTTCCTATGACGGAACAAGATTCCTATCCAGACGTCTCCTTTCTCGAATTAGAGTTGCTCACCAAATAGCTACATGTTGCTTAAATTTGGTTGTGGCAAACTTGAATTTTCTCTGCTCCCATGAAGTCATTGGCATTGAATATCTTTTCAATCTGAAAATTCCAATCAAGATAAATATCAGGGTCAAATTTTCCTAAATTTAGGAATTTCAAACTTGATATTATCTTGAAAACGAAAGTTAGATATAGAATGCGGTGGATCCTAAAGCAGAATTTCATATTCAACATCTTCCACAAAATCGGAAGACACTTGTGGGTGTTGATCAGTCTTTTGGCCAAATCTGATCTGTTGGAGTTGAATACATAAGCTATGCTTGTGTTGTACTTTTCCCAGTTAATATATCAATTTATGTTTTGGTTAAATTTAGTTGTGCATTATTAGTCCACTTATATTATGTAGTTAGATGATGAGGTGTCTTGTGTGACACAATAGATCTCATCATTGGTTAAAAGACATAATATATAAAGGAGGTTCGTAACCGAGACAGCTTTGGACAAACTGTCAGTTTAGGTTATTATGTGATTCGGATAATTGGTTTGTCTAGACTGATTGAATCATATAGATATGCCCGGGGCGTATTGAAATTGACCATTAGGAATGTTTTGTCTTGTACTGATTTAATAGACAAATCGTTCTTGGTATTCTCTCTCTTAATCCCTAGACTCGAGCGGGCATGAGGATTAGACATAGTGTACTTTGATCTGCCAATGGGTAAGGTCAATTGTGGCCAATAGTCTCGATAAGTTAGGTGCGCGTGTTTAGTTGCTTGGTGTGCTACTGCTTGTCGAAAGGAAACTATGTACCGGTGCGTCCAGGGTGATGGTGCTCCCGAGATGAGCTCGTAATGTTTATTATACTAAACCCGGCCGGTGGACATATGTCCGGTATAGTAAAAAGGTCGAGTGGTACTAGTCTCGGAATTAAAGAAGTTAATTAATTTATTTATCAGTAAATTAATATATTAACGAGCACTATATCTTTGATGTGAGGAGATTATGAATAAATTAATTAAGTTGTTTCGGAAGCAATTCTGGTGTAGGGTGGTAGTGCCAAAATTAATCCGTTAGTGGTATAATTTATTATGTATTGGGTTGTTGACAAAGGTAGATTTAATTAATTAAGTAATTAATTAATCTTTGTGTCAGTTGGTTGTAAATTATACCAGGAACTGGATTGGGGATAAGTGAATCCCTGTATCAGTTGGTTGTGAATCATACCAGGAACTGGATTGGGGATAAGTGAATCCCTGTATCAGTTGGTTGTGAATCATACCAGGAATTGGATTGGGATAAATGAATCCCTGTATCAGTTGGATGTGTATCAGTCCAGGAACATGATTGAAGGAAAATAGAAACCCAGTAGGAAGGCCAATCCTAAACCAACTTGGGGTCTCTCTTGTAACTCTATATATAGACAAGGGATTAGCTATTCCACAATATACAATTCACAAGTTTTCAAGACAAGAAAATTAGAGAGAGAAAATCCTAGAGAGAGAAAAATTCTCTCTCTCTAAATTCAGATTTTATAAGCATTGGGGCTGCCGATTTTTCTTCAAATATTTGGCGGCTCATGTGGCTTTCTCTCTCCTCCCAGGCGGCACGTGTAGTACACGTTCCAAGTGCGGTGGTGCTGGAATTTTCCGACAGGTGGATTGTGGTGATTAGCTGATCAAGTTGCTAGTTAGATTGCTGCCCACATAGCATACAAGTAAAGTCTTGAGGCATACAAGAGAATCACCTTAGTGAACGCTTCAATAGGTAATTCTTATGTTTCCTTTTTTATTAAGAATTTTTGTTGCGTGATAAATCGAATAAGTGCAAACCCAGATCCTGCGCAATGTTATTTCAAAAGGGTTGGAATAGTGATTGTGCTAGCGTCTAGGCCTGACCAGAGATTTCGATTCTGGAATGCATAGCACGAAAGTGAATTTCTAGCTAGGCCCGGGCAGATAATCTTTCTTGATCTTCCTTGGAGTCTTTGCGTTATAACCTTGGTTAAAAATCCTTCCTTACTATTGGCTTCTAAGGTGCCAATACGTTAGTTCATCTTTGTTAACTGAGCTTGTATCCCTACAATGGATTGGGCAATCTGCTCCAAACAGATTTGATTTCTTCCAACAGCATCAGTCTGATCAGTGTCTGGATGTACTCTAACGTTCTTATCTTTGTTGTTTTTAGCCATCCTGCAAGAGAATGAAGAAAACTAGAAAAAATAAGTGTAAATCTGACACAAGACGCAAAACAAAAGAACAAAACAAGAAAACAACGAAAAGAATGAATAGAAAAACAAAAGAAAATATCAAACCAAACAGCGCAAGGCGCAAGAGGTTCCCTTTTGCGACACTTGAGACGGGTTTTAGCGACTGCCGTTGGCTGTTGCTAAATGTCTCCCTTCTTCAATTCGGCACGCAAGGCGTGCGCTAGGCGAGTGGTTACCGAGCTTTAGCGACCAAAGTTCATTTGTCGCTAAAGGCTATGTGGCTCTTTCTAGCCTTTACGTCGGACTTTCAACGACAGTAATGGGGGGAGGGGTAGCTAAAAATTTGAGGCTTAGGCTTCTTGCTTGGTTTTCAACCTTTTGACTTGCTTCTAACAGTAAACAAATTCCTTTAGGGAGGTGTGAATGCGATGGTTTCTCTTGAATTTAAACTTAAACTGACTCCAAAATTACACAAAACTATACTAGAATTAAAAAGGAAAATCCAACAAAAGTAAAAAATTTCAAACAAAACAAAAGTGACAAAAATAAATACTATATAGATAGATTCTTATATAGTCACACAAAAGAAAACACACACTCAAAATCTGCAAGTTACTTCATAGTCAAACTGTAATCTCTAGGATACGAGTTTAACTACCGGGTGAGAAGAAGAAATTGATACACACACCTTTGGTAATAACTTAGGGATTTAGATTTTCGCCCTTACGCCCTTTGTGTTGCTCTTTGGTGTGATCACTCCTATTTCTGGACTCCATTTGCTTCCCTAAATTTCGGAGCAATTCTACTTTTGACTTTGTCTTTTTCTACTTTAGCTAGACTTTTGCGCAAGAGCTACTTTTATTAGGATTTTGTCAAGATCCTTCTTGGGTGGTTCTTTGGCTCTTGCCTCTTCTCAACTACTTTTATGACTTTTCTGGGAGTTTTGAACGTACAATTCATTCTAGTTTGATGTTAGGGGAATTCCTTCCTCAAGCACTTAACAAGAGGGTTAGGTTATCAAGTTCAATGTATCCTTAGAAGATCACAATAAAACCTTGAAAAAAAACCCTGCAAACATGAATGTAGTCAACTCCGTGATCATTCTGCATCAAACTTTGAAACTAGGGTTCTTCACCTTCGTAAGTCCAAAACTCGTACTGCTATCAGAAAAATTTCGCAAAAACAAGTTAAAAGTTGGCAAACACGTTTTCGAAACTAAAGTGACACTTACAAGACTAAAAAACAAACAAAAAACATATCAACGACAAACGCTAAAGAAAGTAACGTGTTATTGATTTTGTTATTACATTTTTTTATATATTTTATATTACCAAAATCATTAATAATAAATATAGTTATTATGAGATAGATGAAATATTTTTATTTTTTATTTATAAAATAGTGGTGGAAGACTTTTTTATTTTTAATAAAATATTTAATATCTATTTGGAAATTTTATCTTTTCTATTATTATTCACTTATTGATTACCTTGAGTAGTAAAGATAATTTAGTAGATTAATGATATATTTATTATAAATACCTAATTTCAATAATTATTGATGATATATTTTTTATTATGTTTTAACTTATTTTTATATTAAAAATAAAAAAAATAAGGTTAAGAAATGAAAAGATATTTTGAGAATTTTAAAACTGCATATTTATAGGAGTAAATTGTAAAATTGGTCATAATACTATTGCGAAATCACTTTTGGTCATAATAGTGGAATGAATTTTACACTTTTACCCTAAAAAATATTTCTATTAGAGCATTTAACGGTCTACTTTAATGGAGTGACCAAAAATGAATCAAAAATGAAAGTTTAGTGACGTTAAATACTAATTTTAAAGAATGATGACAAAAAAATGAGATTTTACAAAAGAATTATGGCAAATTTTACAATTCACACTACAAATTAAGGATAGATTATTATTCAATTTGAAACATAATATTTATCTTTACTTTCCTTTATTACAACTTTTCTCCAAATATATTTGATGCAAGAGGCAATGGTGATGTTTTCAATTAAAGTGTTTTCAATGGATAATGTCCGAAATTTGGACTTGATTTCAATTAATTAAAAAGATCTAAGAATATTTCTTCGCTATAGTTGAAACGTTAGGAATTTTGATAATATACGAATAGATGAGGGATGTATTTTGTAATAAGTTCTATTTTTGAAAAGACAATAATTTGGTCCACTTTGGGAGTATTTTCCGTTGGCAACCACAAGGAAAAGGGAAGAAAAAAAAAAAAAAAAAGTAAAAGTATTTATGATCAATCGGCCAAAAGTTCGACTAGCCGTTGCTAACCAAGTTGGTGCTACTTTTCATTATAGAGTGTATCATTTCATACACAAATCAATATTTCCCCATAGAAAAGAATAAGTATAAGATTGAAATAAAGAAAACGAGTTATTATTATGGACTATAAATATCTATTTCCACTAATTGTTATATCGTAATACTAAAATTACATTACAATGTATTTTTTGATAGTAACTGATAACATTGACTAAAAGAAAAAATAACGGACATTCAGGGACCTTATATTAAATGACAAAAGATTTTAAGATACTAGGCATAATGTTCCATGCCCGTATAATTTACCTATTCACCGTGTCTCAAAAGAATTAGTCAACCATCATATTGATTTTCTTATATTAAAAAATTATTGTATATGTATGATTTAGTACAAAAAAAATATTTAAATAAATTTATTATTAGCTCAAATTATCTTAAAATTTTTACATAAAAAATATCATTTAAAATTTTTTTATAAATTCATAAAATTAAAAATCTATAAAAACTATTTAAATGAATATTTTATCAATAAAAATTCTAGGATAATTTTAGTGAATCAAAAATTTATTTAAACATTTATTTTTTAAATTAAAATCATACTAATTTTTTGACATAAGAGAGAGAGAATTAATATGATAATTAACTCACAAGTCAATAGAAATTTTTAATATTTTTTAAATTTAAAAAATTTGTTTGATATATTAGTAAATTTCAAGAGCTTTTGATATGAACGACTTTCTTCATTTAAGATTCAAGTCCTCACACTTATGAAAAGAATCTTATATTTCCCCGCAGTATTTATTTTCAAGGCGAAGAAATATCTAGCAAATCTAAAAAAATCTTATCTTTAGATATTTCTTCATCTAGAAAACAATGTGTAACTATCTAAGGGAAACTTTTGTTGTTAAAGGGGTGGAGACGTTTTTTTTATCCCTATCGACATTTGGCAAGAGGTATGCTGATATATTTTCTTCTACTCCATCACTAAATATCCTCTCATTTTTATTAGCACTGATTCCATAACTTACCATTTTACTTTTCACATATTTTAAAAACACAAATATGCCCCCAATAATTTGGGAGAAACACATATTTGTCGAACTAACAATTCATACGTAATTCTTGGTTGATCCACATATTTGTATCGTTGTTCTCATGGGGCCGGAGGTTCAACTGGAGGCATTTGGATATTTTCCATGGAGAGAAGAAGTCTTGATGGAGTAAAAGTTGGAAATTTCTAATTTGGATTTTATTTTATTTATTTATTATTTTTTTGCTTCCGTTTTATACTACTCCAACAAGAGAAAATTTCATACCGAGAATGGCGCCGAGTGCGAGGGACATCCAGCTTACGCCCGGCGAGAGGCTTTACAGCGGCGCCGGCGGACGAAGTATTATTTTTTTTTATTGTATTTGGAGGCCCCCTGGTCAGAGACGTATAACTTTTTATTAGTATTTTGCATATTTTGGAGCAATGGATACAGGTATCCGCAGGCGCTAAGAAAGAAAGTTCTATCCATGATTGGTTGACAAGAAAAGTCCACTTTTGAATGGAAGGAAGACAAATCTCCAAAGTTATTTGCCTAAAGTGCAATCGTTTGACCCCAATTCTAGTCGCAAATAATTGGTGACGGAAGGGATCGAGTAAACATGTTAAACAGGTGAAGAAAACTATGCCAACATTGGTCCAATGGAAGCCATCTCCAACGTTCCGACTTGCTTAACATTGACGGGGAATCTCAGTTTGTGCTGCCGTTTCAAATTTACCAGATGGATCATTAAAGAAAAAAATGCGTTCCCTATAGTATAGCCCAACGTCAAATTTAGATCTAAATATTTAGTATTAATTTAGTTATAAACTTTATTATTCACAATATATTTAGTTCTATTAACAATATTTTTGGGCACTTAACGGTTACAATTCCGTTAACTTCTATGTCATATGAACGTCACGTGAATTAATCCATGTGGCCAATTTTATGTCATATTAACTAACAACTCATTGTGGGTTTCACATCTACTTTTTACCCAAACTAAATGGAAAAGCAGTCACGCAACAATCAAGAAATGACAGAGGGAAAGAGAAAGTGGCGGATGACGACGTCTTAGTTCATGTGGTATATGTTGGGATCGATAGACATGAATTATCAAATTCTCAACGGAAACTTTTGCTATTTGTCATGCACAATTTTTTATTTTAGTGTTAGGTTAATTTAAAGCTCTTAAATTATACCTTTGAAGTGTAATTTTCTGAGCTCTGAACGTTTGGATCATTTTGTTGATCACCTTAGAATTTGCCTCTTCGGGTATTCCTCTACATTCAAGCACGAGACTCTCTTCAGATGGATTGCTAGATCCATTCCATACCTGTTAATATTTTTGGTTAGTTGAAAAAATGACTCAGTTTTTTTGTCTGTTGTCCGTCTTTTAGTGTGCCACATAATATTCTATTTATAGAATATTTTAAATTAAACTCCATTTTTGGTCCATTACATATTGGGAAAAGTAAATTTTTGTTCAAAACAAAAAAAAAAAATCCATGTTTTGGTCCATTATATTACATATTTATAATATTTTGGTCCAAAACTCATTTTTTCCTGTCTCGACTAGGGGCATTTTTGTCTTCATAAAATATATTTTTATTTTAACCACCTTATCAAAATTATAAAATATTCAAAAAAAAAAAATTTTTACCCTCCATTCCCTTCCTCTTCTCTTCCCTCCGCCCTCCTCCGTCGCCCCCCCTCATTCTCTCCCCATCTGCCCTCCTCCTCCTCTTCCGCTGCCGATCTTTTCCCTCCAACCTTCACCTCGACCTCCCAACCTCCTCCAACCTCCCAACCTCCTCTCCCCTTCTGCTCTGCCCATCTCCTTCCTCATCTTCCTCCGTCGCCCGCGACCTCCCCTATCTCCCTGATCTCCCCCGGGCTCCCACACGACCTCCATCAACCTCCCCTCTCCTCCCTCATCTTCTGCGATTTGGAACGCCAACGGTCTGAGGAGGCCAGCCTCATCCTCATCTCTCCCTCTGCCCAACATCCTCGATCTCTCCCCGAATCGCAACTTCACAGTCGAAGGAGAAGAAGAACTGCTCAGATCAAAACTTTGCCTCGCCGATTTTCGCAGATCTGCGGAAACCATTGTCGATCGATGAGGGTTTCCACGAAAATCCTCGTCGATCTCGTTGCGTTGAAACCCCTCTTCGTCGAGACCCCGCCTCATCCCCCTTTGTCAAAACCCCATTTTCGAACCCCTCCCCCTTCTTATTCTTCGTCGAAACCCCATCGTCGATCTCGCAGCCCTCCAGCCGACGAAACCCTTCGATTTGGGAGATCGACGAAACCCTCACCGATTTTCGAAATTCGGGGGTAGATCGGGGGTGGTCGAGAATGTAGATTTGGGGAAGGTCAGGACGTCGGTGAAGGTTGGGGGTGAAGATCGGCAGTGGAGGAGGAGGGTAGATGGGAAGAGAATGAGAGGGGGGCGACAGAGGGAGGGCAGATGGGAGAAAGGAGAGAGAGGGGGAAGAGAAGATAAGGTAAAAATATTTTTTTGAATATTTTATAATTTTTAGGTGGTTAAAATAAATATATTTTTTATTAAGACAAAAATGCCCATAATCGAGACAAGAAAAAATGAGTTTTGGACCAAAATATTCTAAATATGTCATGTAATGGACCAAAAACTTGGTTTTTTTTTTTTTTTTGGACGAAAATTTACTTTTTCCAATATATAATGGACCAAAAATGGAGTTTAATAATTGGAACCTTAATAACCCATGGATCACGCTAATGGGTCAGAAGATTTCAAAACTGCAAGTTTGGTCCCTTGAAATTTTTAGCATATTCTAATTGCTCCCTGATTTTTTAATTAACATTAAATTAACAATATAGAAGTCTCATTATTGCTCAAATAACCCATTAATTAAGCATTATTTGCCTAAGCATAACAAATATACTTAGTACAGGTGCGACAATCAATTCTGTTTCTTCGAACTCTTTTATGTGCGATTTTATAGGTCAATTCTAATATTGGCAATGGACAATTCAATCCCATTGAACAATCCCATTGAATAATCCATAAATCATTAGTGGTCTCTAACAAAAAATAATGACTATCCAATTTCGAACGAATGGTGGAATGATGATTCAACACAACCTTAAACCATATCTCATAAGATACCCAATAACGATATCTTATTTAGCATAAAGAATGGAAACTATGAAATCTTGTTTTGCTTATATGAATTCAAGTTTTGCATGATATGAAATTTTGTATATCATTTTTTTTATATATAATGTCACGTTTTACTTCAATTAAATAATTTTAAAAATTTTTTAGTTATAAAATAAATAAAATAATAATGAAAAAGAATATTTTTGATAAATTTTTAAAAAAATTGAAAATATTAAAAAATACTGAATTTCAAACTGGAAAACTATTTGTACCACAAATTTGCTAATTGTAGCACAAAAAAATTAATGAAATACCTAAAATACCCTTAAAAACCAAAAATTGCATATTGCAATGAAAAATCGCTTGTACTTTACGATAACTAAGAAGAAAATAGCACGCAATTTACGAAAAATAGGGGAAAAATCACCACCAATGTGCGAGAAAGAGATGAAAAATTGCCACACTAATCCGATAACATAGGTAAAAATCACGAACCGGGTGCGATATTTGACATCAAAATCGGATAAGTGAGGCGAGTGTGCACTAAAAAATTGCCAATTACAAGCGATTTTGTACAAAAAAATTGGTTTTTAGGTGCAATTTTTCTATAAACGGGTTATTTATATACTTGAATGAGAAACCATACAAACTCACCCTTCATTTAAGATTTTCTCACCAAAAATCTCTCAAACCATCCAAAACACGTAGAAAAAATCGCAAAATGGATGCGGGCGGCACTTAACCACCATGGGGTCCCGGGAGGGGGAAAGGCTTGTACGGTCAGGTAAAAATCGTACAATTTCGTCTAATTGTTAGAACAATCGCCTAGGGTTTGCATTAATTGTGGCCTGAACGCCGATCGCCGGCGATAGTATAAAATATCGCCGTCGTTCGGCGAAATTTTTTGAAAATATCGCACATGTTCAGTGATTTTTACATAAAATATCGTAGATCTGTGCAATATTTTTGTACCAAATCGCAGAACATGTGCGATAATTTTCAAAAATAGCGCACATAAGGTGCGATATTTTTGAATATCACCGGTTACTGGCGATATTTTTCAAAAATATCGCACCTTAAGTGCGATTTGACAGAAAATTATCGCCAGTGACCGGCTATATTTTTCAGTGAAATCGCATATTGGGTGCCATTTTTACTTAAAAATATTATATTAAGTTTGATTTTTATAATTTTTAATTATTATTAATAATTTTCATGTTTTTAATTATTATTCATAGTTTTAATGTTGTATTCATGAAATTTGTTGTAGGTTGGGGGGAAGTCTCTCCCGCGACAACGTCCCACTGCTTCGAATAGGAAGAAGAAAGCAGGGAGAGTTAGCTCATCGCATCAGTTGATAGATAAGGATATCGATGGAGGGGAGCAGCCTTTCATAGGCGGGCAAGAGATTCCCTCATCCTCAGCACATGATCAGGAGCCCACACGAGGTCAGTTTTAAATTTAAGACTAATTTAATGTATATTTATTTATTTCTCTTATTTAATGTGATTATATGATTATGTGTTGATATTTGAAGTGTAGTAGTGATTATTATTATTTATGTAATTTGATTATATGTTATGTGTTGATATTTGAAGTGTATTAGTAACTATTATTATTTAAGTAATTTGATTAGATGATGATGTGTTGATATTTGAATTATATTAGTGATTTTTTTAATTTATGTTTGTTAAATAAGTTTATTTATAATAAATATTTTGTGAAATTAGTTACAAATAAGCGTGAGAGGGTCGATACGTCATGGATTGTGACTGTGCCTTGTGCGGGTGGCCCTATTGATGGGTCAGTGATACCTAGTTGGAAGGGGCATGTGGCATCGAGGTATAGACAGGACGGTGAGGAGGGTGCCGAGGCTGTAGTACCTAGGTTGCCCTTGAGGTGCCACAATAGGGCAGGGGTATGTGAGAGATTAGTTTCTTGGTTTGCAGGGATGCACGATGATTGGCAGACATTATTGAGGCGACCGGTTTGTCTCACCTGCCTACTACCATGCACAGTACCATTGATGCCCCCCTCATATGTGCATTTATTGAGCGTTGACAGCCTGATACGAAAATGTTCCACCTCCCTGTCGGTGAGATAAGTATACTCCTGCACGATGTGTGAGAGATACTACGCATACCGGTTGATGGTAGTATGGTCGCTGATTGTACTGCCAAGTCAGTTTTGTGGGGCCTCTGCAGAGACTTACTACAGGTGTCTGAGCGGGATGGGGAGTGGAGTGAGATGCACTCCGATGGTGGGATAGTCGCTGATTATGTGTTTAGGCGACGCTCGCATTTAGAGACGGGTACATTGCACTTGCCTTATGATGTGGAGGCTTGGTTATGGCTAGCTATTGGTTATACTTTATTTGTGTACAAGAGTTCCAATAGGTTTAGACCACATCATATTGTGCAGATTATGGGCCAGTTACATACCGTACAGCAGCATGCTTGGGGTACCTCGACACTAGCATACTTATATAGGCATTTAGGTAAGGCTAGTAGAAGTAGCTGCAGCGGGATGGCCGGTTGTCTGACATTGCTACATGCATGGATATATGAGCATTTTCCAGCATTCAGACCGCATTTCGTGCCTATGTCTGATGATCCACATACTCCACGAGCTGCTTTGTGGACTGTTGGCCCCCGACAGGGCGCGAGTGCTCGTCTGCAGAGGTAGTAGTGTACTCTTTTTTTTTTGGTATTATTGGATTTTGTAGTTATGACTCTTTTATTGTGTTTTATTTTATTGCGCCAATAGTTTTTGGTTGTTTTGTATTTAATTTAGCTATGATTTTTGGTAATTTGACTAATGAAATGATAATTTGAAGTCTAAGGAAATGACAACTAAAAAAAAATTAAATATTCAAATCAAATTGAAATGTCACACATCATGGTCCACAAATCATGTTTCAATGGTCCAGCCTTCTTTTAAATTCAGCAGATGCTGTAAATTCGGCCATAACATCATCGCAGTGATACCCCCACAAGTATGCCAACGGAGGGATATGGCAATCATCAGTCAAACTGACACGTACGTAATGATTTCCATGAATGTGGGCAATGGCTATCTGCCTAGATGGTCTTGGGCCACCACCTAACGGCCTTAAAGGTAAAATGGAGAAACAACAACCACGAGCGATACTGAGATGGATTACCAAGGCGTTTGCATAAGTGGCGATAGCAAACAAGTCCGTGGGGGTGGTCATCCAGCCAGCACTTTCACATGGTGATGAAAATGATTCAATCGCCCGATTCCCCAAGCAATAGGATCAGTGTCCTCAGGAAGATTGTGCGGTAGACAAGCATAGAGAAGCGGTATGTACGTATCCTAATGCACAAGAATCTCTCCAATAGATGCAGTTCTAACCATTCCCCATTCATTCTGATTGCCATAAAGACCATCTACAACAGCTCGAAAACCACAATTGCCATCTGGCTCTACGTCCGAAATGCCAGTATAAAAAGGATAGACATAATGTGGTATCAGGGGACCACATTCACTGTCTTCTCTAACTGCAAATGAAAATAAACAATTATTGTAAGTTTACTCCATTATAAAATGAAAGTAAACAGTCAATCTTAATTGACAAAAACAAGCTTACCATCCTCAAATTGCAAAGATCTTTTGGATGATCTACCAGATGCATTATTCCGCCGTACAACTTTCTCGCGAGCACTCAGCTCGCGCCTCACTGATGGATGTAATCTTTGGCGACCCCTTGATGTTGTCAAAACAGCTGGCTCAAACACACTGGAATTGTCAGAATTCAGCGACGCGTTCATCTTCACAATCAGATCACGCATGACCACGCGTGGACTACTCTCGAATTTAGGAACGATTTTCTCGCGGAAGCATATGCTAAAAAAATTAAATTATAAAATATAAAAAATACCATAAAAATACGTGTAAATAAATCATAACATCTCAAACTAACATACATAATGTAAATCATACATAAGTTCCTCAAAAATAGTATTCAAACCCACTTCAGATGTCTCAATCGTCAATCTCTTCCAAAACTCGTGCACCATTTCAACAGTGATCGTGTCATGTGATTCCTTCAACTTCCAAATTTCACATGCACAAGGAATCCCATGCGTAGCCTTGCAGACACAGCCACATCTCTCAAACAAGTCATTGCCAAACTTAGTAATCTTTTCAACTTGTTCGCTGATCAACTCCAAACAATAGTGCGACACATGACCATTCAATAATTCATTCAGAAAACACAACATAGCGGTTGCTTTCTTAGAAATTCATGCCTCAAGCATTTCTCTAAAATACATTAATAAAGTAAAAAGTGCATAAATTAAATTAATAAAGTAAGTATAGAATCAAATTAAATAATCAAGTTAGAAGTGCATAATTTAAATTAATAAAGTAAGTAGCGAATCAAACTAATTAATAAAATTACCTGATCTGTGATAACTGGTAATTGACATGGTCGTCAATCACACCAAATAGCGTGTCAAGTGAATGGGTGCCAGTATTCATCCAATCCTTCAGTGCAGCATGAGTACTCTCCACTCTGTTACTACTAGTATTGCCAAAGTGCAGAATTTTGTTTGTCCATGCCTTACAAATCATCTCTTTATGGACCAGCTATGTCCTCTCCAAATAGACAACAACAGAAGGCGCAACTGTAGAATAACTATCCTTCAAAAGCTGCAGTAACAAATCATACTCTTCAACTATTGGCGCATTAACAATTGCCTTCCAAAGCTTTGTTATTTCTTTTTTCCTTTCACCCTCACCAACAAGTTTTTTCAACTGATTATCAACATCACGGTCGATATGCCACAAACATAGCAAGTGGTGTGATCCTGAAAAATGATCCCTTATAGGATCCATCAAACTCATCTCTCGATCAGAAACAATAGCACTAGGAACATTTTCAGCACCCAACAACTCTCTCAACTGTGCAAACACCCAATCATAACTAAGTTTTTTTCTCATCTCTCAAAAGGGCACATGCAATATTATAATTCTTATTGGAAGGAGTCATACCAATAATTTGAAAGAGTGACATCTTGTACTTGTTGGTCTTATATGTTGCATTTACCACAATCACCCAATAATATCTGTTCAACAACTGAATTGATATTGGATGCGATATGAATGCATGTGTGATCACATCTGTGCCCTCTTCTGTCAAAACTTTTACATAATAATGCTTCTCCTCGACGTAATGAACAAATTGCTGCCCAATATTTCTACCTTCAAACTTTGCTTTCCTGTCATCAGATTTCAGATTGTTTAGCTGCCTCACTGTCACATTATCTTCAGGATGCGTCTCGGCAAGATGATTCCGAATCATTTTTGGCTTCATATTTGCATTGTTCAGAGTTCTAACAACCTGTCTTGATTCATCAGTCAAGCGGTTCAGCTGTATGTGACCCTCTGGATACACTATAGCAGTGTGATTGTTCATTGACTTCGCACCTGGTGTTACTTTGACCCACCAACCATTTCCCCTCACCTTCTTGCAATATAACTTGAACATACACTTACATCCTCGCCGTTTGGTGTTCTTCCTGTAGGAATTTGTTTAGGCATTTAATCTAATTAAATGACGGAATCCTAAACACTAAAGATCGGGTCTTACCCTTGAAGCGTAATCGGTTGCGCACGTCGCCTGGCTCCTCTGAGAAGATGGCATTTTTCTGTCTCCAAAATCCTTCCTCGAAGGATTCTCTACTCTTACGCATGAAAGCCTTCGCAGGTTGGTGCTAGCCAATCTTGCCTACCCGGAGAATTTGGGAAATCCTGTGTATTTTGTCTGATGAGAATAATTCCAAAAATCCACCTCCTACAATTATATCCCTAGGATATTTGTAGAGAATTAATTTCTAAAATCAGTATTGTAATTATCCAATTATAACTTAACTGATTTTAGTAATATTCCAAATCAGTATTATTACCAAATATTATTTAACTGATTCCAAATCAATATTTAAATAATATTTACTAATTCCAAATCAGCCTTAAATAATACCTTAATGATTTGGGTCATACACCAAGCCCATGGATCAACCCATGACCCATGGATCAGGCTGATGGGTCAAGAACTTCAATTGCAATTAAGTCCCTTGATTTATCAGTCCATCCCAATTGTTCCAAGGTAATTAATTAACTATTAATTAATACCACAGAACTTTCCAATAATATTTAATTAAACCATTTAATTAAATCTTATTTATTTAAGTATAACAATTATACTTATTGTAGGCGAGAATCCTTATTCTGCATCATTGAACTTTCTTATGTGCGATCCTGTAGGTCCATTCCAAATTGGCAACGGATAACTCAATCTCATTGATTAATCCATAAGTCATTAGTGGTCTCTAGCAAGACATAATGACTACCCAATTCAGAATGGAGGGTCGAATGGAGATTCAACACAACCTTTCCGAGCAAACTGCGTACGATCATCTACATCGATATCCAATTTAGCATAAGGCATGGAACCATCATCCTTATGTAGCTAAACGTTTACTTGATCTCTTAGTGACACTGAATCCATCAAGCAAATGATATCTTTATCATTCCTTGGGCATGGCCATGCACTTTTTAGTTCACTATCAAGTGGCCAAGATATCATCTCTCACTTAAGAGAGATTTGTAGTCCCATCACTTCACCTATATACCTTAGCGTGTCTCATAGTGTACCCAATCATACCCGTACTTGGCAACCTGTTACGGCCCCGTTAGGCATATGTCAAAGCACACTACAATTCACCTAAGACCATGCAGTGATTTCTGGTCTAAGGATCCTAGTACCAGTACTACTCAAAAGAATCACTCATGATCTAATTAGTCCATGGAGTGTTTCTTTTGGCGGATCGATTTCATGAATTTAAATATGCACAAGGATATTACTATCATGAAATTAACTCATTTGATAAACAATCAATCAAGTGACAAATGTCTTATTTACATAAATACCCTCAAAGTATATTTACATAAATAGCCCTCATTAGGGCACATTCACCAACAATCTCCCACTTGCCCGATGAAGGGCTATGTCCTAAACTGTTTAAGACCAAGCTCTATTACATGTCTATCAAACTTTGACTGTGGTAGAGCTTTTGTGAGAGGATCTGCTATATTGTCGTCTGACCCTATTTTGCACACTTTCACATCTCCTCGATCAATGATCTCTCGGATGAGGTGAAACATTCTGAGTATGTGTTTGGTTTTTTGGTGTGACCTAGGCTCCTTAGCTTGTGCGATGGCCCCGTTATTGTCACAGAAAAGTTCTATCGGATCTTGGATACTCGGTATCACTCCGATGTCTGACACGAACTTTCTCAGCCAAACAGCTTCCTTTGCAGCATCTGATGCAGCAATGTACTCAGACTCTGTTGTAGAATCGGCTGTTGTATCTTGCTTTGAGCTTTTCCAACTTATTGCACCGCCATTCAGACTAAACACGTAGCCTGATTGTGACTTCATGTCATCTTGATCTGTTTGGAAAGCAGCATCAGCGTATCCTTGTACAATGAGCTGTTCTTGTCCTCCATACACTAGCATTAATCCTTTAGTTCTTCGTAAGTACTTCAGAATTGCTTTGACTGCAGTCCAATGATCCATCCCTGGATCTTGTTGGTATCTTCTAGTCATGCTAAGTGCATGTGCAACATCCGGACGGGTACACAACATGGCATACATGATAGATCCTATTGCCGAAGCATATGGGACTCTACTCATTGTATCCCTCTCCACTCTTGTTGAAGGACCTTGGTTCTTCTTCAAGAGAAGGCCATGTCTAAATGGTACCTTACCATTTTTGGAGTTAGACATATTGAATCTTTTCAATATATCTTATCTATGTACCCTTCTTGACTTAGTCCCAGAAGCCTTTTAGACCTATCTCTATAAATCTTGATACCTAGTATCGTCTCAGCTTCTCCTAAGTCTTTCATAGAAAATACACTCCCTAACCATTGTTTGATTTCTTTCATCAAAGGAATGTCATTTCCTATGAGCAGGATGTCGTCCACATATAGGACAAGGAAAACAATCTTGCTCCCACTAACTTTCTTGTAAACACAGGCTCATCTTCGTTCTTGATGAATCCGTAACCTTTTACTTCCTCATCAAAACAAAGATTCCAACTTCGAGATGCTTGCTTTAGTCCATAGATAGACCTCTGAAGCTTACATACTCGATTAGGATGCTTTCGATCGATATATCCCTCTGGTTGTTTCATATAAACATCCTCGAGTAGGTTTCCATTCAGGAAAGCCGTCTTAACATCCATCTGCCATACCTCATAGTCAAAATATGCTGCTATGGCAAGCATTGTCCTAATAGACTTGAGCATCACGACAGGGGAGAAGGTTTCATCATAGTCTATACCATGAGTCTGTCTGAAACCTTTAGCCACTAGTCGTGCCTTGAAGATCCCGCCAGGTTTTAACTTAAAAATCCACTTACAATCGACAACCTTTGCCTGAACAGGAAGGTCAATCAAAGTCCATACTTTATTGCCCCTCATGGATTGCATTTCAGATTCCATGGCTTGCAGCCATTTATCTGAATCTGGACTTTCTAAAACCCGTCTGTAGGTCGTGGGCTCATTAGAGTCCACCAAGATCAAATCTTGATCGTCAGTCATGAGAAATCCATATCTCTCGGGTTCATGACGAGATCTACTAGACCTTCTAGGTTCTTGTGTTGTTGACTCAGGTTGCTCATCTTCATGAGGTTCCATGTCAACTTCCATCTGAGTTTCTGTAGAGCGTTCTACATTCTCTTGTGGTTCATGAACTTCTCCGAGTTCTATTCTACTCCCACTGTCTTACTTGTACAGAAATTCTTTCTCTAAGAAAGTAGCTCCTCGAGCAACGAACACTTTGTTCTCAGTTGGGTTGTAGAATTGATATCCTTTGGTTTCCTTAGGATATCCCACAAATAGGCATTTGTCAGTTTTGGGTTCAAGCTTATTACTTTGTAA
This sequence comes from Knoxia roxburghii, assembly GCA_030378225.1. Classification (NCBI taxonomy): domain Eukaryota; kingdom Viridiplantae; phylum Streptophyta; class Magnoliopsida; order Gentianales; family Rubiaceae; genus Knoxia; species Knoxia roxburghii. The sequence continues at coordinate 30,818,866 of CM059420.1, read as the reverse complement.
ACGCTTTACATGAGCTTGACAACCCCAAACTCGTAGATAGGACATATAGGGCTTCCGACCCATCCATATCTCATATGGAGTCTTATCTACTGCCTTAGATGGAATACGATTCAATAAGTAGGCAGCAGAAAGGAGAGCATAACCCCAAAAGGATGTAGGGAGAGTCGCTAGGCCCATCATTGATCGAACCATATCTAATAAGGTCCGATTTCTCCTTTCAGATACACCATTCCATTGAGGTGTTCCCGGTGGAGTCAGCTGTGAAACAATTCCACACTGTTTTAGATAGCCATCGAACTCATCACTAAGGTATTCACCTCCCCAATCGGAGCGAATAGCCTTAATCCATCTATCCAACTGATTCTCTACTTCGTTTTTAAACTCTTTGAACTTTTCAAAAGTTTCACTTTTATACCTCATTAAGTAAACATACCCATATCTACTAAAGTCATCAGTAAAAGTCACGAAGTATTCAAATCCACCTCTGGCTTGTGTGCTCATTGGTCCACATACATCCGTATGTATTAGGGCCAATAGCTCACTTGTTCTTTCACCTTTCTTGTTGAAAGGACTTTTTGTCATTTTGCCTTGCAAGCAGGGTTCGCAGGTATCATACGATTCAAAATCAAATGAACCAAGCACTCCATCCTTGTGAAGCTTTTGAACTCGCTTTTCATTTGCATGGCCTAATCGACAATGCCAAAGGTTTGTTGGACTTAAATCATCTTTAGTTGATTTAGCTTTCTTTTCTATGTTATAGACTGGTTTTTCTTGGGTCAAATCCAAGACATACAGACCGTTACACATATTTGCAACTCCGTATAAAATATCATTTCGATATAAAGATAACGAATTATTCTCTATAATAAATCAAAAACCTTTATTATCTAAACTCGAAACTGAAATAATATTTCTGCTCAAAGCAGGTACATAATAACAATTTTCAAGTTCGATATTTAAACCAGAAGGTAAAGACAGAGTGTAATCTCCAACTTCAATAGCAGCAACTCTTGCCCCGTTGCCCACTCGGAGATCTACTTCACCTTTCTTTGTTATCTTTCTATTTCTGAGTCCTTGCACATTAGTACAAATGTGAGCCCCACAACCAGTATCTAATACCCATGAGGTGGACATAGAAAGATTTATTTCAATAACAAAGATACCTGAAGCTTGTTCACGAAACATTTCCGTCAGTGACTCATAGATTCGGAACGCTTCCAAATTCATGATCTGCTTTTGAAGCTCGCCTGTCATAGACGCGAGCATCAAGCACGTCACATCATCGGAGTCGCTTTTCAGCTTATCCCAGGCTCATTGAACAGTTGCCGAAGCATTTTGTGGTGGTTCAGGTAAAGCGGTCTCTAAGACATGTAGCTTCATTTCTTATTTGAGAACTATTATCAAGTTTCTTTCCCAATCTAAGAAGTTTAGTCCAACCAATTTATCTTTATCCAATATACTTCTTAGAGTAAAGTTTAAGATAACATTTGTGCTAGAAGATGCCATTTCTACCAAAGATAATTGCAAAATATTAGAATGAGTTTTGAAAAAATGTTTTCCACAATAGCCAAAATTGAAATCCCAAACAATTTTGTGTTGGTGCTAGATTGTGGGCCGAAAATCCACAAAGAGTCAACCCCAGTCTTGCTTTGGCAAGTATCGTAGGGATCGGGCTCTTTTGGTAGGCAACGTTCAAATCACATTCCATGTAATCTAACGCTTTCCAATTGCATACCATGCAACTTTTCGGTGATAGGATGAACATTCCAAATGTTTGACACCATCCTATCTTTGCAAAATTAATCCCTAGTCAACTTATCGGGTCAAACTAAGATTAATTTTCCCAAGTTAAACCATCCCTCAAGGCATCACATCAATAGACACCCACACAGTTTTTCCATAACAAGTGGTAGTGATAAAGTTGAGCATCTAATACCCAAACAGTTTTTCCACTCATTAATGGTAGTGATAAAGTTGGGCACTATTATGTAACAACCTGCCGCATGAAGAAAACCTGAGGCCCTTGGGCTCTCCAAGTCCATCAGATGTTCGACACTCAAGCGGGCCCTCAAGTATGGAAGCAAAATCTTGGGTTTTTGGGATTTAAGTTTGATCGGCTTAACATGCATTTTCATTTATCATTCATTCGCATAAATAAAAGAATGAAATAAAGCGATGAACTGGGCTCTAGTCTATTATAGGGCCTTTTAAAATCTTCATGTTTGGGCCTCCGCTCCTGGGCTCCACCATGGACTCCTCTTGGAACCTCCTTTTGGGCCTAACTATTACATGATGATTTTTATAGGCACGCAGGCCCAAATTCAAAATTGGCTCGCAGGCCCCAACTTTTAAAACGTTAAAATTAAAAGCCAAATTCATGCTTTGAAACACATAAAATATGCTCATACAAGCCGGTTTTAATTTAAGCCAATTAATTTTAAGGATTGTGTAACTATTACAGAATTAAAATTGATCATGTCATGATCAATTTTAATCAATCCTTCTGTTCATTTTACATTTATCCAAAATGATGCATGAACATGCTTGCATAATTATGGTGCTTCAAATAAAATTTAAACAATTTAAATAAGCATCAAAATTAAAATAAATAAATTACAATTCAAAATTTAAAATAATTAATTAATCTAATTAATTAATTATTTATTTATGTATTTATTTTTTCTAATAATTTTAATCTAATTAAAATAATTATTTTAAAATTTATCTAATTATCTAATTAAGATAAATTTAAACTTATAGGATAAAATTCTAAATTAATCCTATCTTTATCTAATAAGACTATTTAATTAAAATCTTATTAAATAAAATTCAGAAAATTTTAATTTTCTGAAACTTTTTGGGCAATTATGGGATTTAAATAAAATTCTGGGCTAGGGTTTTGAGGAGGACTCAAAGTCCAGGGACCATTATGCAATTTTAAAGCCATTTTAAAATCTGCATTCCATTTTGGTAATTAGAGGCTGCGGTAGGGGCATTTTGGTAAATTCACCCTTTTTAGGGTTCCTGCCCCCGCCGCCTTCTCAGCCAATTAGGGTTCTTGGTGACAGCGGGGCAATTTAGTAAATTCACCCGTTAGGGTCTTTGCCCCCAGCCGCCGCGACCCTTCCTCGAATTTTTTGTCCGGCATCCTCGACTCCCCGGCGTCCCACGCTGGTCGTCTCTTCCTGCGATGGTCATTGTTTTTGTCTTCCCGATCGCAGCCTTTCCATGACCGTGGCCTTCCCAAACGACGAAGATCGCCGTTCGAAGAAACCACGACGCCGCAGCTGCAACATCCGACGTCTAACGCCTGTCGAAGTGAAGGTCGTCGCGATGAAGATGCAGCGGCAACGCTCGCCGCTGCTCTCCATCCTCAACCAACATTAAGGATCGGTTAGCAGCCTTCGCGTTAAAACCGACGCAACCAGAACGATTTCGGCGTCCGTGTTTTCCCGACGAAGAACAACCTGCGAAAGAAACAAAACCCAGCAACACAACAGCCCAGAAAATAATTCTTTCCAAAAAAAACAGAAACCCAAATCAACAGCGGAACAATTCCGGTCATCCGATTCAAGATTCAGACAATTTTCAAAAATAAGCATTCAATTTCCGGCAAGGAAATGAACCCCAGTTTAGCCCAGCAAACAATTTAAACCAAAACAAAATAAACAAACAGAATCCAATCCGTTCATCCATTTTCGGTGAGCATCGACCAAAAACCCACGATTTTAAAGCTCAAAACAAAACGGAACCATTCCGTCTTTCATTATTTCGATCAAAACAACCCCAAAATCCAAGCAATTTCCGGGTGGGGGAAAAAAATTTTTTAACCCAGAAATTAGAAACGAAAACCCACTGTTCCGCTTAGAAAAATCATGTTTTGAAACCCCGATTTCCGGCGAGTGAACCGAAAAACTCAGAAAAACAATTTGGTGAGAAAACCCAGTTTCTCTGTCAATAGTTTGGAAAAAAAAAAAAAAAACAAACAGCCCAGATTTTCGTTTAATCACAGGGTAAGCTATTTCCGTTCTATTTTGGCCATTTTGATTTTCGACGAGAAAAACGAGAAGCAAAACCAAGTTTGCGGTTAACCCGAAATCAATTTTCCAGAAAATCAAATTGATTCAAGCCCCTTTTAATTAAAATCAATTTTAATTAAAACCAAAGTTTTAATAAATATCAATTTTAATTTTAATACTAAAATCTTGAACCTGACTCTGATACCACTGTAGGGATTTGTTTAAGCATTTAATCTAATTAAATGGCTGAATCCTAAACACTAAGGATCGGGTCTTACCCTTGAAGCGTAATCGGTTGCGCACGTCGCCTGGCTCCTCTGAGAAGACGGCGTTTTTCTGTCTCCAAAATCCTTCCTCGAAGGATTCTCTACTCTTACGCACGAAAGCCTTCGCAGGTTGGTGCTAGCCAATCTTGCCTACCCGGAGAATTTGGGAAATCCTGTGTATTTTGTCTGATGAGAATAATTCCAAAAATCCACCTCCTACAATTATATCCCTAGGATATTTGTAGAGAATTAATTTCTAAAATCAGTATTGTAATTATCCAATTATAACTTAACTGATTTTAGTAATATTCCAAATCAGTATTATTACTAAATATCATTTAACTGATTCAAAATCAGTATTTAAATAATATTTACTAATTCCAAATCAGCCTTAAATAATACCTTAATGATTTGGGTCATACACCAAGCCCATGGATCAACCCATGACCCATGGATCATGCTGATGGGTTAAGAACTTCAATTGCAATTAAGTCCCTTGATTTATCAGCCCATCCCAATTATTCCCAGGTAATTAATTAACTATTAATTAATACCACATAACTTTCCAATAATATTTAGTTAAATCATTTAATTAAATCTTATTTATTTAAGTATAACAATTATACTTATTGTAGGCAAGAATCCTTTCTGCATCATTGAACTTTCTTATGTGTGATCCTGTAGGCCCATTCCAAATTGGCAACGGATAACTCAATCTCATTGATTAATCCATAAGTCATTAGTGGTCTCTAGCAAGACATAATGACTACCCAATTCAGAATGGAGGGTCGAATGGAGATTCAACACAACCTTTCCGAGCAAACTGCGTACGATCCTCTACATCGATATCCAGTTTAGCATAAGGCATGGAACCATCATCCTTATGTAGCTAAACGTTTACTTGATCTCTTAGTGACACTGAATCCATCAAGCAAATGATATCCTTATCATTCCTTAGGCATGGCCATGCACTTTTCAGTTCACTATCAAGTGGCCAAGATATCATCTCTCACTTAAGAGAGATTTGTAGTCCCATCACTTCACCTACATACCTTAGCGTGTCTCGTAGTGTACCCAATCATACCCGTACTTGGCAACCTGTTACGGCCCCGTTAGGCGTATGTCAAAGCACACTACAATTCACCTAAGACCATGTAGTGATTTTTGGTCTAAGGATCCTAATACCAGTACTACTGAAAAGAATCACTCATGATCTAATTAGTCCATGGAGTGTTTCTTTTGGCAGATCGATTTCATGAATTTAAATATGCACAAGGATATTACTATCATGAAATTAACTCATTTGATAAACAATCAATCAAGCGACAAATGTTTTATTTACATAAATACTCTCAAAGTATATTTACATAAATAGCCCTCATTAGGGCACATTCACCAACACTTCCTTTGTTGGGGGGAGGCCCTTGCTCAATCGGATCTCTGAATTTGTTGCAACGATATGTGACCCATTTTCCCTTATTACCCTTCCCTACTTTAATCAGCTCGAAACGAAATCTAAGAGCCAAATCCGAATAATAAGTGTATGCTTCTTCTTCAGTAGGAAAAAACCAGGATACTTAAAATCGTGACGGGCAATCCATTTGGATCCTGCGTCATTAATCAAATTAAAAGTAATAATAAGTAATTGCATAAACAATTACAAACTATACAAAAAATATAATTTAAAAAAATTGGAACAGATATGTGATTTTCATATCAAAAATCGCACATAAAGTGTGATTTTTCAAATAAATCTCGCACACAATTTGCGAGAGTTATATAAAAAATCACCAACAATGTGGAAATATTTTGTAAAAAATTGCCAATGATTTGTGCTTTTTTCAACAATAATCACACCTACATTGCGATTATGTTTACAAATATCGCAAAATATTGGCAATTTTTTACACAAATTTCGCCCACAATTAGCTAAATTATACACAAAATTGCAAAAAATGTGCGATTTTCATTGAATTTCTCGCCAAATAAGGGCGATTAATTAAAAAATCGCAAAACATGTGCGATTTTTTATGCAGCAATCTAAAATCAATACAAAAATATCAAAATCTTACCATTTTTGCTTAAATTTTGAAGTAGAATGTATCCCAACTCGAAAGAAATCAGTGCTTGACTGTTTTTCTACGATTTTGGAAGGTTTTTTGAAAGATTTGGAAGGATTTTGTAAGATTTTTGAGAAAATTTTTTATGTTTGGAGATGTTTTCTGAATTTTTGAAATGTATAACTTATTAATACATGAAAGACATTTTTATAATTTTACTATTTTTTGGTGCTACAATTAGCAAATTTGTGCTACAAGCACAAAAAAAAATGGGGGTCATTCTCCACTTACAAGCACAAATTTGCTCTGCCAACTAAAACCACCACATCAATATAATTTGCGGATCAAAGTGATATACATCCGAGATTCCTTCTTACAGCATGATTTCCTAAATAAATACAGGGCCATCTCAAAGAATCAGTGAAAGTACATTGATACAACAATCTATAGAAAAATCTTTTTGAAAAAATAAAAACAAAATAACAACGATGTATGAACAAGAAGAAAGCAACAATTACAACTAAAATGCTAACATCCCGGTTAATCAGATCAGTCATGTCCCAAATGTTACAGATTTTCTCTGAAAGTGGTGACTTGCAGGATATAAATCTAACCTTTGTCCAAGTGTTCAACAGAAAGCTTTCATCTCTTCTTCTTAACAGAGAGAGATGTGAGAGCTACAATGCAACAATGAATTACAGGCAGCAATGGAGAAGTAAAATATCCTGCCAGTGTAACCAAGTTGAAGAGTGCTCTACAAAGAAATGGTCCTCCAAGAAACATAAGATCCAGAGAGCTAGATTTGGGCACATCCAAAACACGGTGGAATGGATGTTTAACGGCCACTGCTAACGCAATTTTGATTTCCTATGTGAAAACGATCTTCTTGATGAAAGAGGGAATACGATCTCACATATATTGTGAAAGAAGCCTCTATCATAAATGTTATTCTGAATGACCTCCACATCTTCTAATCGAGATTTCCTGCATATGGCCTTACATTTGCTCTCAGGAGGCTTCTTTTTGTCGCTCAATTCACCTAAACTTGCGTTTAGTGCTTCCTCACTTGCCTTCGCCTCCTTCAGCTTCCTTTGCCAGCTTAAATACTCTTGCCATTTGAAACTCTATAATAAAAAATAGCCAGGACAAACAAAACTATAAGCTTTATAATCAAACTGGCATCAGCAGCTACGGCAGAGAGAATTCAGCAACTCTATAGATGGCAGCATCGTAAACACACATTCTGGAACTTGGTCAGTTTCCTATGCATGCATATCAAATCTTCTATAAACCCAAACAAAAAAGAAGCAAGAAAAATCTCGTCATAACACATTAAGGTTGACTTTTCAGAATGCTTAAAAAAATGAAAAGAGAACTCTGAGGTGCACACCTAAACAAAAAATACCAAAGCAAGGGCATTATTAAAGCAAAGCTGCACAGATACATCTTAACTTGATACAACATGGCTAGAACCTTCTTCAAAACTATTCCTCAGAGTGGCCCCCATAACTCATATGCCACAGTTTGCCACTATTATACTTGACAGGATTAAAATGAGAAAGCAGTTTGGTTCTAAAATTCAAAAAGTATAATATTCCAGTATCTTAGCACAACAATAAACAGCAATTTTATGAGAATGATCACTTGTTCAATCCTTACAATATTGTAAAATAAGAACCAACATTAAGCCAAGGACAAACCACATGATGCTGCCCTGCCCAATTTTAAGTTTGTAAAACAACATTAATAGATCAAGTGGTAACTTCAGTAGTCGATCAGACAATCAGTTGTATGACAAACACTTCTACAAGAAGGCTGTTTGAAGCATTATTAACAAATTTTCATATGGATATAATTTGAAGACAGTGACCATAGTAATTGTAATCTTTAGAGTTGATGGTTTTTGAATAAACCTTTCTCAATTTACACTATTTTGTCTCACGTTTCTTTTTGGCGAGAATTGTTATATAGATTCCGTAGAGATTAAATCCCCCCTTGTTTGTAACATGTTTTACATTCTCAAATCTTGTCAAGAAGAAGATGGTAGATAAAATGACACTAATTAAAAGATCAGAAGTTCTGTTTTAAGACCATTGCTATAATATCTATTCAATCATATGGCTTGTGTTCAATTCGTTAAGTATACCTCATGTCAATCAGTCATCTCTCCCTTGACTAAAGATCTAGGTTTGCATTTTTCCAAGAAAAATTACCTTTTCCTCTATTAAAATTAAAACACCCCCACAACCATTCATTGAATTTCAAACTATTCCTAAAATTCTACTCACGTTATATTTTAAAAATTCCCTCCAAAATCTTTTCCCATTCCACGAAAATTTCTTCAGCAAAACATGCTTCCAATCATAAACCAATCAAAATATTGGTTATTTTGCCAAATTTTGAAGTTTTAAAGTACATTCCAAGCCAAACAAAATGGGAACCAGTTGTTAGCAAGAATTACTGAAGTATCCAGCACCCATATCGAACTCCTTTCCATGATCCCTGAATATTTAATATAAAGAACAAGTCTGATAACTAGAGACACCTGTACCTATACCCAGTAACATAGGTGGTCTCTGTAATTCTCACAAACAAATTATGACAGAAGCCTAAACTCTGCATAAAGTTAATCTGAACCCCAAAAGAAAAAAAATAGTTCTACCTGATGGGCTGAGCAGCACTACAAACAACAATCAGTGGTACTTTATATTCTAATCTAGCTGCCACTAACAGAAAAATCAAAAGTTCCACACAGTTTAAGCACAAAAAAGATGGCCTTTTTGGAAATCCCATTTTGTTTATCAAATATTTAATAAATTTAAGAGAGGAAAATACTCTTGCTGTAAAAATGAATTTCATACTAAAATTCATTGGTAACAGAATTACTTGTTTTTTTAACAAAGAATAAGATTAACTTAACCATTCAAAACAATTTAATAGAACCCGGACAGCAAGATGATTATATGTTAATGAAATAATTCAAGATGACAGACCTCATTTGTTGTAGTGTTTGTGAAGCACAATTTAGCATGATAAGCAAAGAAACCAGTCAGTAGCAGAGAAACAATGGCCAGAAACACCATAATTAGTATTTGTGTGTTGTAGGAGCCCAGCAACCACTGCATCAATCCAGAAGACATGATCATTCAAAAACACGGTAGCAGTAATAAATAAATAGCAACTAGTAAGCAGCAATATATCTTTGTGTCCTGTAAACAAATTTCAAGTAGATAATGAAAAATTGTAATTCTGGAAACATGAAAACTTGAATTAACATGTTCTCAAGAAAATTAATGAGTTAAAAAGGGTAAAATGGCATCTAAAGGGAATAAAAAGAGCAAACGCTATTCTTTCTAGTTTCTACTGATAATTTCAGTTTGCAGCGATCACCCTGCAATCAGGTAAAGATCTGAGAGAGCATCAAGCCAATGGAAAGTTAATGATTATACACTAGTTATAAAGGTTAAGGATTTTATGACAGGCAGAAAAGAACCACCGTTGCAGATTGCCTTCCATGATCAATCAAAAAGATTATCAAATAATTCAAATTCAGGATCTAAGAAAATCAAAATTAAATACAACTCTTGAACGGGCAAAACCGAAATATGGAGCCATGGAAATGATCTAAGCTTCCAGTATGGAACATAACAGCAGTATCCTTTGATTCGCTATCGTCAAACGTCTTTTGTTAAGAACCTTTAAGTCCTACAAATTCAATTGGGACAGTTCCCAGGTGATACATCTGATGCTTAGACTAAGATTAGCGGAGTGATCACTTTTATGTAATATAGTGGTGCTAAACTAATTTATGCTTCAACTACCAAACCTTCTATTGAAATAAACTTTTATGCTGATGAATCAACTTTAAACAAATCAATTGAGGAATCATATGCAGATTCAATTATTAGCATAACTATGCAATGTGCAAATGAATAATTAATTCAATGATGAGAAAGCACGAACCCCGTTGCAAGCCATTAAACATCTATTGAAAGCAGGAAAACAATAAAGGTGATAGGACTTTGTGATATTTCAAGTTTCCCCCTCCAATTCACTACCTGAGTTTTCTAACTTAGGATTCCCCACGCTAAACGAACAAATCTCAAACATCAGATCCCTTTACCCCTAGTAACCTAATATCAATCCCGATACGAATTCAAGTCCCTTACTCAAGTCACTTGGATCTTGCTTTGCACTTCAAGGAGATCCAAAGAAGATCACATGCCTTTCTGGATCAAATCAAGCACTTTTAGCCCATTTGGAAATTCAAGATGAGTTTGGCCAAGCAAGGACAAGTATAATTTTAAATTGCCAAAGGAGAGCATTACAAGGCCCAATAAATTCTCAAAGGAGCTCTTCAAGGTTCCTTAGTCACAACACCAAGACATTTGGGCTGCTAGAAGGACATACAATTCAATGATCAAAACATCAAGCGCAAGTCCAAAGCCCAAAGAAATGAGGGAGAGTTTCGGTCCAGCCCTCTTCAAGCCCAGTTGGCCGAATGTTTTATTAATTTTTAGTATCTTACGTTTATTGTATTGTGTTAGATAATACCACAAGCACTTAATTAAAAGAGGGGTATTATTTATGGCCAAAGTTTAGTTAATTAAGTCAAAAGATTAACAAGGATGCTAGCAAGAAGGTGACAAGAAAGAGAGAGTGGCGTGAGCTTCAAGGATTCGGCCGCCTTTCACTTGATTTCCTTTGGATTGCTTCCCTTTTCTTGTTTTAGTTAATAAAAGCTAGATCTTGTAGGAAATAGAAAGGATCTAGTCAAAGAGTTGTCTTTCATTAAAATAGAAAACAAGGATCCTTCCTTCCACTTGCTAGCTACCAAAAATTGTCAAGCTAGATTTGGAAAGAGATCTTCTTTCTATCTTTTTGTATGATACCAAAATAATAAAACAAGCTATTTGGCATCATCCAACTCAATAAATAGAGAGGAGTGCACGACGAAATAGAGCAGATTTGATTGAAATTATATTAAGTTGTATCTGTCTTAATTCACAAGTCTCAAACGAGTTTATCACTAGTGAAAGCTATAACTAGTGTGGTATCATTCTACCGGGAATTCCTTTTGAAACCCACACCACATAGCTTACAATTTCCGCACTTCAATCATCAAGGAGGAGAAGAACAAAATCATAAAAGAAGCAATCTTCAAACTTGTTGAAGAAATCGCATAAAATCCACACCTCATTTAACCAATGCTAATGATCGTAGGGCTTTCTGCCCAACATTGACCAAGAAGATTTAGGACATTCTTGCCTAATTCTCAACTAGAGAACACTAGGGGTTTCATTGCTTAATTCTTACCTAGAGGATTAGGATTTTGCTCGAGGATATGTTCTTTCTTTTTAAGCTCACAAACAAAACGTTTCTTCAAACATGAAGATTACAACTGTGCGCAATACACAATGGCCTCAAGTGAGCTCTTTTCTCCCTTTTTTCTGAACTACACAGAATCCCTTAATTACAAGAAAATTATATGATAAATGGAGAATAACGAAGCTAGAATACTTGAGATTCATCAATCTTCAACTTGGGGGAAATTGTTAGTTAAGTTCCCTTGTTTCCAATCTCCATAAACATTCCTTTTTTTCTGACACAACTGTGGGCAGACCATTGTGAACTTCAGTTAAACCAAAGTACTTGCTTAAACAATTTTTTGATGATTTCGGATGCACATTCTTGAATTCAATTAGACCTAAGTGCTTCCTTCAGCTAATTTCCACTGACTTCAGTTAAGACAGTTTAGTAGTTCAACTAGACCAAACAGCTTCTTTAAATAAATTTACATGACCCGGTGAGACCGGTGTGCTGACAGATTTCTGGGCTACTTTAATATTTTGACAATTGAGACGATTGGTTATATTGTGACTTTTTGAAGAACCAACTGAAGGCTCCCACAGGAATTTCTCTTTCCTCGGCTTAAACCTTTCTAATCATCACTTTGACCATTTATGACTTCAGTGGATTGATCATATCATCTTAAGTCTTTTCTGCAGCGAACACATCCTAGATTGCTCAACCAAAGTTATGAGTTTAGACCACTTTGCAAACTATTTGAATCATCAGATATTTGCTAACTCACCATTAAAACTATGAGTTCAGCCCTTTTCCATTTCATGAAGTTGCCCACGTTGAACTTCTCCAAGCATAAACTTTGCCGACATCATTTGGTACTATGACATCATCACACCATAAAAAGTATTTTAGGTAATACCTTTGATATAGTGATGACAACATATTTGAGCTACTCTTCCCCAAACTCTCTCCCAAACCAGAACAAATGGAAAAGTGATGGCATGCATCACCACCTAATCTATTTTACTACTATTTCACTGCGCTTCATACATTTATTCATTACAGCTTTGTCACCCACCCTAAGTCTCCAACATGCACTAGACTACCTCAGGTAAGTTCACAAGAATACACTTACTTGGAAACAAACTCATCAACAAGGATCAACACTGCAAGATCATAAAACCATAATTATCTCCTCTTCAGACATAAATGGCATCCTGTCATCTTACACGTTGCCCATCCATGATTTAGTCATTACTTCTAAACATTTCACACAAGGACCAAAAATGATGCATGTTGGTTGACCTACTTTCAAGGAGATTATTTTCTAGACCATTATGATGTCTCAAATAATCTAAGCAACTAAGGAAGTAGAAAATGTCAACGAAAAAAGTCATCAAAATGAGAAAATGGGAGAACATAAATATAAATCAAGAACTGGCAAATATCAAGAATTACATTATGAAGTTAACAACTTGAATGATGCATGTATTCTGAATAACAAAAAGGAAAAAAACTATATTAAAAAAAAAAAAAAGTTGTACCTGTACAACATGTGGAGCCAAAGTTCTAAGTGAATTTTCAATGCCGTAATAAACTGCAACAAAGACACAACAGTAAAGAATAAGTTAACTTTCCTCTATTAAGCATCTCAACCAAATTGTATAAACAATGGAAAGAGATCAAACGAACCTGTCAACATATATATTACTCGTAGTTCTTTCATTCGGCCGGCAACAAGCAATGCAATGGCCACCACCCCATATATGCAAAGAAAGAAATGCCTGCAAAACAAATATTAGGGAAAATTAAGAGGTGACAGAAAGAGACACAAGAAACACTCCATTAACAGCCAAAAATTTGTATGTATCACCATGTCCATAAGAAATTAAACAGAAGAAAGCTACACAGGACAGATTATAGAACTCTCTCACTACTTACAGAATAATCTAGTCAAATCTGTTCACTCACCAAAGAAGGAAAGCAATGAAATACCGGGTGTTTTTCTCCCCAATGCAATTATTCTGCAGTATGGAAAATATTAAAAAGCTTCTACATTTATAATTGAGCAGTATCTACAACCCCCACAATGCCTATATCATTAATTTATTATAAGAAAAGAAAATAAAGTTATGTTTAACAAACCATCCATCCACAATGATGATCAAATCGAGCGACGCAACGGTTGCAGACACTACAGTGCTTGGACCTTGCAGGTCTGAAAAGGTAATGTAATTGACCAATCAGATTTTCTTAAATCGAAAGGGTTTGCACAAAGCTCTGAAAATTAAAAGTTACTAGATATACCTTGGAATATTGCAAGTTGAACAATCTTTCTCAAAAAATATTATATTGTCATAGGGATAAGCAGAAAGATACTGAGATACATTTTCAATATTCACAGTACCAGGGTCAGAAAAACTTGTCAGTAGAAAAAGTAAGATACCGACAGCTACTGCCAGTATGCTTGTGTACCTGAAATAAATAGATTTGAAATTATGCATCTGTACTAGCTGACTTCAAATATATAACTGAAACTGAATATTAGAACTAAAATTTGGCGCAAGACCTGTGGATTTCACTAAGATAATATCCTGGTATATAACTGAAAGACGACTGCACGATTAAGTAATAAGTACCTCCAACTATAACCATATATATTATCTGCACAAAACAGGAGGTTAACTGTAAGCCAACATAAAAATTGCATCTTTACACTAACTCTCCTTCCTTTGGTAAATCACTCGCCTTGTGAAACTATGTTTTCTGATTTCAATTCTCATTGTCTCAACAGCACCTCGCCAATAGGTAACTAACTATTGTAAAAGAAGGAATGTAGAAAAGATTGTAAAACAAACCCAAGTAAAAGTCAAGTGATCATCAAAATATCCGTCAACTCTATTTTGCTTCTCGGAATGTTCATCTTTACTTCAAAAAATAACAATAAGCCACTCAATCAACTCTGCCAAATCTTAGGAACAAACCTGTAAAAGTGGATTCGGGCGATCACAACAATAGTACTCCACTGCGGCGAGCGCCCCAGTCCCTCTTGGACCGAAAACAAAATCAATAAATCTCCTGCAGAAATTGAATAAAATTCAATTAAAACCTAACCCACAAAAATCTCAGCACAACGAAAACAGGAAACAAAAGTGGCGCCTGAAATTAAAACAGCAAAGGTTTACCTGAAATAATCATAAGCTCCAAAAGCAAGAAAAAAATGGATGCGCTGAATAAAGGTACCATGAAAGATGGGCCAATTGCCGCAGAGAAACGACACAACCACTAGGAGTGTGACCACACCATGGCACACCAGAAGCCATTGGACTTCCATCAGGATTCCTAATGGAACCAGTCAGAAAAGTTCATGAAAGTGATTCCCAAAACAGTAAATACCGTCCGGGGTGAATTTCACTGTTCGCTTACTGTATGGTCCAATATCAGTTTGAGCGGTCCAACCATTTTTCCTATATAGCGTCTCGCGTGAATTTCAGTTTACAGTTGTCGAATCGAGTTTTAAAGTAGGGATTCCCGTTTCGGATCCTCAGTTCGGTTTTAATTTTTTATATAATAAAAAAAATTGAAACAAAAATCAAAGTAATCATCAAGTCGAATCAAAACTAAAATAGTTATAATTTAATTAATCCAATAGAATCGAATCGAAATTAAAATCAAAATAGGTTCCAATTCTAATTAACGGAACTGAACCAAAACCGACAGTTTTAATTCAACTAATTGAATGAAACCAAAACTGAAATAGCTTCCAATTTAACTAGCCGAACCGAATCGATATCAAAATCTAAATATCTTATTAATTTAAATTTTAATATTATTGGTCCAAAAAAAAACTTTAATACTATGAATTTTTTTATTTAGGACCTGCTTGGTTAAGGGGTATAGATTGATTCAATGGGTTTCATACTCATATGTAGGCTTGGTTCATAATTATATGATTTAAAACAGTAACCTAATCTCAATAACTTAGTAATGGGTCATTCCTCTCAAATTTGGATGGATTGAGTTCCATTACAGTCTTCTCTTCTTACTCGCCTTCCAATTCTCTCACTTCGTCTCCTCACCGATTTAGCCCTTTTCTCTCTCCCTTTCAAATCCTCTCATCTTTATCTCCTCCCCTATTTCAAATCAACCAACCATTTTCTCTTTCCATTTCAAATTCTCTCTGGTTCATCCTCAAAGTCGAAGCAGCAACAACCACTCCAAAACTACGAGAAAAACCCATTATGCCCATGTCATTTTCATCACCACCGAAATTTCTCAAATTCTAACTCCACTCCAGGATCCAAATTTCTTGCCGATTTAAGGAGAGGTTCAATCTTGAAGACAAACACACACTTCTGAAATTATAATTTGGGTGAGCATGGGTCTTCCCGGAATTGATTTGTCTTAAGGATTTTGAAGAACAACAATTCTCTTTGCAATTATTTTTTTCAATAAAGGTTTGACATTAAGAGGTAAGGATATCGTGAATGGTTTTGGATGATGACGATGATACAATTTTGACATTGCTCTAATTCGGATTAAAGGCTTGAGTTTGAAGTTTTCTTTATAAAAACTAATGTATGGGGGCAGGAAGGAGGGTTTCATTTCTACAGTCTCCTAATTGACTTCGACGGCAGAATAATTGTTGGGTTCTCTTCATTTAGGTAGGGCAGAACACCTGGGTTTTGATTATGAATTTCAAAGAGTTTCTACTACCAAATCGTATCTGATTCAGATTAAGGGCTTGAGTATGAAATTTTTGTTATAAAAATTGACATTTTTTGATTATGTTCTTTAACAAAAAATGGTGGTTGAGAGAATAAGGGGGTTTCGAGAAGGGGGAGGACATGGGCTTGATTGTAGTGGTGGCGAGGAAGGGAGGAGTGGTGGTGGCAGTGAAGAGCGATGAGGGGAACCATGATGAAGAGGAATTTTTATGCATTCCAGGAAACCAACCAGGCAGAGAGAGAAAATCCTAGAGAGAGAAATTAAATATTTCTTTCTCAAAGTCGGACTTTTTCTTCCTCTGTGTGGCGGCTCGATTCCCAAGGTGCAGCGGAGGTTGGTCTTCTCCACTGACGGCGGCGAGTGGTGATCGGACAGGCTGCGCGTGGAGGTGATCGTTGGCGTGTGGAGTTCACGCGGGAGCTGCGGCGTTTGGTCAGATTTTTCAGGCGGGTTTTTGTGGTTTTGCTGATCAATTGCTCGTTAGTTCGTTGCCCACACAACATACAATCAAGTATTAAGTCATACAAGAGAATCACCTAAGTACACGCTTCAAGAGGTAATTCTTAAACTTCTGCTTTTATTAAGAATTTGTTGTTGCATGACAAATCGAATAAGTAGAAGCTAATATCCTGCGTAATGGTATTTCAAGCAAGAATTGGAATAGTAATTGCACTAGAACTTAGGCCTGGTCAAGAATTTCGATTCTGGAATGCATAGCACGAAAGTAAGTTTTTGACCGGGTCCGGACAGATAATCTTTCAATTGGTATCAGAGATATGATTTTTGCTTTGTGATTGTTCGATTTGTTATATGGTTTTTGTTTGCAGGTGGTTTAGAAATTTCGGCTATTATGGTTGCGTTTGTATGTTTTAATTAAATCTCGGGACATGTCCAGATTGTTTTTTTTATGAATGCTTGTAATAGTAATATCACGTGTTAGAAACCGTGTAGGATTAGATCAAATATGTAGTAGGATTTTTTCTATGTAATTTTTTATTTTATTTTCCTAGAAGCCTTGTAGTAGGAAAATTTTATGTAATCGAAGATGTTATGTTGGGCGACTTGTTTTCGTGGGTTTTGGTTTATCGTTAATTTGTAGAAAACCAAGAACGAATTGCAAGAAGACCAAATAACGCAGTGGGAGCAGGATAGAAGACCCGAAAACCACACGGGGTTGACGAGGCTGGCAAACATTTTGTCGAAAGAAACCGCCGGTCAACAGCAGCATACCTGCGCGTGGGATGCACGCAGCAGGCGCTGGTGGAACACCGCAAATTTGTGGCGCTGGGCACAGCAGCACGTAACGATGAGCTGCCACGCGCGTGCAGGCCTAATGCGGACTGTGTGCGCGCGGCACTCCCTGTACATGCTGCGAGCGCGCGACGCATTTTCCATTTTTTCGAGTTTATTTCAAGATCCAGTTTTTCAAGACTCAATCCATCGAGTGACGTGATGGGACACTAGATCAAGGCAGCGGATGGAAGTAATTAAAACCATAATAGTCGAGAAATTTATTTTACACATTTATTTCCCGTATTTACAATTTTAATTATATGCTTTAATTTTTGTGCTATATCTTATATGCATGATTTAAAGCATATTGGTTTTATGTTTGCATATACCTTTGGATTGGTTAATTTCATGTTAAAACCTGAAAAACCCTCATTCTAGAAATCTAAGTGGGAGCGGGTTGGTTAATATTCACATAGCCTTCATTACGAATTAATATGTGATGTGGGTGGACTTGAGCATTGGCATTAGGGCCTTCCTCCAAATCGGATGAGTTCAACTATAAGATCACTAGCTTATGAATTTCTAAGTAAGATGACTAGAGTAAGTTGAAATTGGAGAAATGCGATACCCTCTCCATCTGAGGTGCACTATCCTAAGGTAACAAACTCAGAAGTCACATAATGGCACACACTTAATGTACGATTCGTAGTATTCTTCCCATCGAGGTTATGCTACTTATTTGTACGACTAAAAGCACTGACTATTAGCTACATTGATCAATAGATCGTTTGGTCATATAGTGTAGTCAATAAACCTAGTTCTTCTCAAACGAATATGGGTTAGCGTAAATGTCCACACTATCGTGGCTTGCGAAAATCCCGATGAATGAGATGTCGGTGGATTTAATTATTGTTTGAGAGATGTCAATAATTGTAGAATTTTATTTCTGAAATTCTTGTACTGAAACATTGACTGTTTATTTATTTACAGTATTTGATATGACATTTAATCTGTTAGCTACGATATTGAAAGACAACAAACTAACCGGTCCGAATTATGTCGATTGGAGTCAAAATTTGAACATTGTCCTGATAGCTGAGCAGTATAAGTTTGTGCTCACGGAAGTCTGTCCAGATGTGCCTGATGATGAATCTCCTCAAGAAGATAGGGATGCCTATGCAAGGTGGAGAAAAGCGGATGAGATGGTGCGGTGTTACATTCTGGCCTCTGCGTCGAATGTTCTGCAACATCAGCTTCATCCCATGGTCTCCGCTTTTAAAATAATGGCTCACCTGAAAGAGATGTTTTGTCATTAAGGTAAGACAGTGAGGAAATCTACCACGAGAAAGATAATGAATACCAGAATGGCTGAATGCAGCTCAGTGAGAGATCATGTGCTACACATGATCGGTAACATCGATGAGATAGAAGTGTTGGGAGGCGAAATTGATCCTGAGAGTCAGAACAATATCATCTTCTAGAGTTTACCTTCTAGTTTCGAACAGTTTCGGGTAAACTACAATATGAATCAAAGAGTCTATACTCTTCCCCAGCTCCTAACAGCATTGCTGTCGGCTGAAAGCATCTTCCAAGAGAAGAAGCAAGCTTTGGTCGCAGTGAAGGCTCCGAGTTCCTCTTATGCGCCTAAAGGCAATAGCAAGAAGAAGAAGAAGGCCAAGAATCATGCTACCAAGCCAGACATCGCAAAGAAGAAGAAGCCTAAAGGCAAATGCTTCAAGTGCGGTAAGACGGGACATTAGAAATGAGATTGTCCAAAGCTCAAAGGTACGACAGTTTCTGCCTTAATTACTGAGACATGTTTACCGGCGATTCCAACATATACTTGGTGTGTGGATTCAGGAGCCACTGACCATGTTTGTAATTCTTTGCAGGGGTTCCAGATAACGCGGAAGCTTAGAAAAGACGAGCTAGAAGTCTAATTAGGTGACACTACAAGAGTGACAGTAGAAACAGTGGGAGTAGTTAGGATTATTTTCGAAAATAGTAGGATAGATTTATATAATTGTCTTTATGTACCGAGTTTTAGAAATAACCTGATTTCAGTTTCTAAACTCTCAATGAATGGTTATAAGTTTTTCTTTTTTGATCAATCTATTGATATTAGAAGGGATGGCAAACTTATTTGTTCTGGTTCATTAGTAGACAATTTGTTTTTGATTAAATCAAACTCCCCTATTGTACAAAGCACAGAACTAAATGGCGCATCATCTAACCTAAATAAGAGAAAAAAAAACCTTCTAAAATGAATCAAACCTATATTTGTCATCTCAGGCTATGTCATATAAACCTTAGTAGGATTCAGAGGTTAGTCAATGATGGACCTTTAAGTTCATTAGAGATTGACAGCTACTCAACCTGTGAATCTTGCTTGGGAGGTAAGATGACCAAGAGACCTTTCAAGGCAAAAGGTTATAGAGCCAAAGAAGTATTAGAGTTGATTCACTCTGACTTGCGTGGACCCATTTCGGTCCAAGCATGAGGTGAGTTTGAGTATTTTGTGACCTTCATAGATGATTATTCAAGGTACGAATACATTTATCTAATGTGCCACAAGTCCAAATGCTTTAGTAAATTCAAAAAGTATCGAGCAGATGTGGGCAAGCATTACGGTAAAAGTATCATGACATTACGATCAGATCGTGGTGGAGAGTATCTGTTCCACAAATTTCGAGAATACCTTAGTGAGGTCAAAATTCAGTCTCAGTTGTCTGCACCTGGCACACCACAACATAATGGTGTAGCGGAAAGAAGAAACAAAACTCTCGTGGAAATGGTTAGGTCAATGATGAGCTATAGTGATTTGCCTAGTTCATTCTAGGGATATGCCTTAGACACTGCAATGTACATTCTAAATCTTGTACCATTTAAAACCGTGCCTTCAACCTTTACAGAGTTGTGGAACGGGTGCAAGCCCAGTTTTAGACATCTCAGAATTTGGGGTTGTCCAACACATGTGCTTAAGGCAGATACAGCTAAGTTAGATGCAAGAACATAAGTAATGCTATTTGCAGGATTTCCTAGAGGAACAAAAGGTAGTCTGTTCTATAGTCCTAACGATCAGAAGGTGATAGTTAGCACTGATGCCAGATTTTTAGAGGAAAACTGTATTCTAGATTACAAGCCCAAGAGTAAGATAATACTAGAAGAACTTATAAAGCAATATGATAATGTTGATGCACCAGCACAAGTATATACACCACACGCTGCACAAGATATCACAGATGATGCGCCTACATAGGTTGTGCCTCGTCGTAGTGGGAGGGTTGTAAGACAACCCGGCAGGTTTATTAGCGTGGGAGAGGCCTCAGACCTAGTCCCAGGCGCGCCTGAACCTGACCTTGTTAACTACAATGAGGCTCTCCAAGATAAAGATGCAGAATCTTAGCGAAAAGCAATGACATCCCCGAGATGGGGTCGATGGACCATAATTAAGTCTCGGAGCTTGTGGACCTGCCTGACGGTTTCAAACCCATTAGATGTAAGTAGGTCTACAAACGCAAGAGAAGACCTGATGGAAAGGTTAAAACTTTTAAAGTTAGACTTGTGGTGAAGGGGTATACTCAGAAAGAGGGAATCGATTATGAGGAAACCTTCTCCCTGGTAGCCATACTTAAGTCAATCTGGATTCTCTTGGCCATAGCTGCTCATTTAGATTATGAGATATGACAGATGGATGTCAAGACAGCTTCCTTAACAGAAGTCTTGAAGAAACCATCTTCATGTAGCAACCAAAGGGATTCGTTAAAAATGTCAAGAGCATAAGGTTTGCAGGCTTAAAAGGTCCATTTATGGACTTAAGCAAGCATCTAGATCTTGGAACATCCAGTTTGATGAGGTAATCCAATCCTACGGATTTACTCAGTCTTCGGATGAACAATGTGTGTACTGCAGACGTGATGGAAACACGGTGGTGTTTCTTGTGTTTTACGTAGATGACATTTTACTAATTGGCAACAATAAGAAAGTGTTATTAGACATAAATGCATGGTTGTCCAAACAGTTTGATAAGAAAGACTTAGAAGAAGTGGGACATATCCTTGGATTAAGATTATTCGAGATCGTAGGAAACGTTAGCTAACGTTCTCTCAAGCTTCATATATAGATACGATTTTGGCTCGTTTTAACATGCAGAACTCCAAGAAAGGTTTTCTACCTTTCAGACACGGAGTGCATCTATCTAAAGAACAGTCTCCAAAGACTATTGAGGAGATAGAAGCCATGAAGACAGATCTGTTGGTGTATGTGCCCTTTTGAAGGGCTATATAGACATTTGTCTTTTGATTGATGATTTATCAGATGAGTTAATTTCATGAATATTATATTCTTGTGCATATTTAATTTTATGAAATCGATCCGCCAAAAGAAATATTCCATGGACTTTTAGATCATGAGTGATTCTTTTGAGTAGTACTCGTACGAGGATCCTTAGACCAGAAATCACTGCATAGTCTTAGGTGAATTGTAGTGTGCTTTGACAGACACCTAACGGGGCCATAATAAGTTTCCAAGTACGGGTATGATTGGGTACACTATGAGTCACGCTAAGATATGTAGGTGAAGTGATGGGACTACAAATCTCTCTTACGTGAGAGATGAAATCTTGGCCACTTGATAGTGAACTGAGAAGTGCATGGCCATGCCTGAGAAATAATAAGTGTTATCATTTGCTCGAATAGAATCAGTGTCACTAAGAGATCAAGTAAACGTTTAGCTATATAAGGATGATGGTTCAATGCCTTATGCTAAACGGGATATCAATGTAAATGATCGTGCGCAGTTTGCTCGAAAAGGTTGTGTTGAATCACCATTCGACCCTCCATTCTGAATTGGGTAGTCATTATCTTGCTAGAGACCACTAATGACTTATGGATTAATCAATGAGATTGAGTTATCCACTGCCAATTTAGAATGGGCCTACAGGATCGCACATAAGAAAGTTCGATGATGCAGAATAAGTATTCTTGCCTACAATAAGTATAATTGTTATACTTAAATAAATAATATTTAATTAAATGGTTTAATTAAATATTATTGAAAATTTCTGTGGTATTAATTAAGAGTTAATTAATTACCTGAGAACAATTGGGATGGGCTGATAAATCAACGGACCTAATTGTAATTAAGGTTCTTGATCTATCAGCCTGATCCATGGGTCATGGGTTGATCCATGGGCTTAGAATCAGTAAAATATTATTTGGAATCAGTAAATATTATTTAATACTGATTTGGAATCAGTAAAATAATATTTGGTAATAATACTGATTTGGAATATGATTAAATCAGTTAAGTAATAATTGATTGATTACAATACTGATTATTTCAACTCTACAAATATCCTAGGGATATTATTGTAGTAGGATGATGATTTCAATCAGAAAAACAGAACAAGCAAACAAAAAAAAAAAAAAAAATACACAAAATCCCAATTCTCTCTGTAGGCAGAAACGGCTAGCACCGAATCTGCAAAGGCTTTCGTACTTAAAAGTAGAGTCCTTCAAGGAAGGATTTTGGTGGTGATAAACGTAACCGAAGCAGAAGGTTTGGACCAACATCAAACAAGGATCCAGACGCGGCAACCGATTACGCTACGAGGGTAAGTTTTAGAAGTTTTGAACGTAGTTTTTAATTAACACTAAAACAATCAATTAGGCTTTTCCGCAGTAGGAAGTCTCATGTGTACGATGTTGTGTATGAGGCCTGATATCTATTATGCTGTTGGCATTGTAAGCAGATATCATAGTAACCCCTGGAAAGCTCATTGGGAGGAAGTAAAATGCATTCTCAAGTATTTGTGCCGAATGAGATCAAGTCTTGGTCTATTAGGCGCCTGAGCTGGTGCCCCGAGGTTACACAGATTCAGATTTCCTATGCGACAGGGACAAAAACAAGTATACCTCAGGGTCTGTGTTTACTTTTTGAGGTTAAGCCATAGTTTGGCTGAGTGTCAAGCAGAAATGCGTGGCAGACTCTACCATGAATGCTGAGTACGTTGCAGCATCAGAAGCAGCGAAAAAAGCAGGGTGGCTCCAGAACTTCCTAGTGGACTTAGATGTCATTCCTGGTTTGCAGAATTCGATCACAGTCTACTGTGACAACAACGATGTAGTAGCAAACTCGAAGGAACCACAAGCACATAAGGTGCGTAAGCATATACAGCGTAAGTACCACCTAATACGAGACATCGTAAAAAGAAAAGACATGGTCGTGGCAAAGATAGCATTAGAAGATAACCTTGCAGATCCATTCACAAAGACATTGACTACAAAATTTTTTGAGGCTCACGTGGAGGGCATGGGGATTAGATACTTAGCTGAGCTGTGACTATTTTTCTAGTTATATTTTAGTTGTAAGATTAAATGTAGTTTTATACTTAAAGCGCAACTTAAGTATTAGTGGGAGATTGTTGGGTTTGAATACTAAAGCTTTGCTTGTATTAAACTATTTCCCAATGTATATATCGATTAGATATTTTAGTTAAATTGTTTATATGTTTCACATATGTCGTCCATTTATATTATGTAATTAGATGATGAGATGTTTGGTATGACACAGTAGATCTCATCATTAGACATCTCATTATTGGTTAAAAGACATAATATATAAATGAGGTTCGTAATTGAGACAGTTTTGGACACACTGTCAGTTTACATTATTATGTGATTTAGAAATTGGTTTGCCTAAACTAATTGAATCATATAGATATGCTCGGGGCATATTGAACTTGACTAATTAGGATAAATTGTCTTGTATTGATTTAATAGACTATTCAATCATAGTATTCTATCTCTAAATCCCTAGACTTGAGCAGGCATGAGGATTAGACATAGTGTACTTTAATATGCCAAAGAGTGAGGTCACTTGAGGCCAATAGTCTCAGTGGGTTAGGTGTGCGTATTTGATTGCTTGGTGTGCTGTTACTTATCGAAAGAAAACCATGTACTGGTGTATCAAGGGTGATGGTGCTCCCGAGATGAGCTCGTTATGTTTATTATACTAAACCCAGCCGGTGGACTTATGTCTGGTATAGTAAAAAGGTCGAGTGGTACTAGTCTCGGATTATAAGAACTTAATTAATTAATTTATCAGTAAATTAGTAAATTAACGAGCACTATATCTTTGATGTGGGGAGATTAAAGAATAATTAATTAAGTTGTTCCAGAAGCAATTCTGGTGTAGGATGGTAGTGCCATAATTAATCCGCTAGTGGTATGATTAATTATGTAGTGGGTTAATTGATAAAGTGGAATTAATTATTTAATTAATTATTCCTAAGGTTTAATTAGTAATTAACAAAGTGTAATTATTTATTTAATTAATTAAGTCTTAAAGTTCAACTGGAATTAGGAAATCCTAGAGATTAGGAAATCTATTTGGATTTGGAAATCCTATTAGATTTGGATCCTAATTGAGTTTGAAAACTAATTAATAATCCTAAACCCATTAGGAAGTCCAATGATAAACTAACTTGGGGTCTCTCTTGTAACTCTATAAATAGACAAGAGATTAGCAATTCATAGATTCACAATTCATAAGTTCTCAAGACAAGAAAACTTGAGAGAGAAAATCCTAGAGAGAGAAATTAAATATTTATTTCTCAAAGTCAGACTTTTTCTTCCTCTGTGCGGCGGCTCGATCCCAAGGTGAAACCGCGGTTTGTCTTCTCCACCGACGGTGACGCGTGGTGATCGGAAGGGCGGCGCGTGGTGATCACGCGCGAGCGGCGTTGTTTGGTCGGATTTTTCTGACGGGTTTTTGTGGTTTTGCTAATCAATTGCTCGTTAGTTCATTGCCCACACAACGTACGATCAAGACTTGAGTCATACAAGAGAATCACCTAAGTACACACTTCAAGAGGTAATTCTTAAACTTCCGCTTTTATTAAGAATTTTTTGTTGCGTGACAAATCGAATAAATAGAAACTAAGATCATGCGCAATGGTATTTCAACCAAGGATTGGAATAGTAATTGCACTAGAGCTTAGGCCTGGTCAAGGATTTAGATTCTAGAATGCTAGCACGAAAGTAAATTTTTGCCCGGGCTAGAGCTTAGGCCTGGTCAAGGATTTAGATTCTGGAATGCTAACACGAAAGTAAATTTTTGATCGGGCCCGGGCAGATAATCTTTCAGTAGTTTAGGTTCTCTAGTTTAGCTAACAGTGTGAGTAGAGAGTGAAGTGTGGATGCACAAAAGTCTAAATCATGGCAATGTCATACAATTTAAGGGGCTGTGGGGAATCAGGATTGGAATGCTTGTAGGGAAATCTTAATTGATAATTTAACAACTATATACCCTGTTACATTCAAGTCCTGGTATGATGCCTTTTATGGTGAAAAGGTTCAGTCCCCTAGTGGTAGGACTGATGCTAGGCCGTACACAAGAGTAAACAGGGACTACATGGTTGAATGGTAGGGCGATCATGGAGTAAGTGACGCAGGTGTTACTCGAATTGAGTCAGATCTGGGTTCTCTGCAGTTTATTTCTAATCCTTGCTGATCGGGAACTTTAACCTTTCTTGTCAACTGTAAACTATAACCAGAGCCTCTAGTCTTACAGGGAAGTGAAAATCCCAACTCTCATCCTCTGTTTCTCTGTTCTTTATATTTCCTTTTTTGATCCTTATTTTACATACCTCACTGAACCACTCGCTTTACTGCTTTAATACTTGTTTTTTTTTACTACGATTTCTAGCTTGGCAGTAGAATTCTACCATCTGTTCCCTGTGGATTGACCCGTATACTACGTTAATTTGTGGTATTCGGTACATAAATTCTGAGCGGTACACGACATTGAATCCATTGGCATTAGACATGATGAGTCCATAAAGTCAATGAACTATGGTAATTTTCTTGCCATTTTGAATTGGTACATTGAGCATAATGAAGAGGTGAAAAGAGTAATGAACTCAAACACTCTGGGAAATAACCAATTGACTTCTCCTCAAATTCAAAAAGAAATTATCAATGCTTGTGTAATATAGGTGAGAAAAGTTGTTATCAATGAGATTGGAGATAGGTTTTTTTCTCTTTTAATTGATGAATCTCGAGATAGTTCAATAAAAGAACAAATGGATGTAGTGTTGAGATTTTTTAACGATCGTGGAGAAGTAATCGAGAGGTTTCTTGGAGTAGTAGATATTAGTGATACTTCTGCACAATCTTTGAAAAATGCCATTGATGATTTTTTTGCTAAAATGGATTATCTCTTTCTATGCTTAGAGGTCAAGGGTACAATGGAGCTTCTAATATGCATGGTGAGCTTAATGGTTTGAAAGCACTTATTTTAAATGAAAACAAGCAGCCATATTATATTCATTATTTTGCGCACTAGTTTCAGTTAGTGGTTTTTGCTACTTCAAATGATCATGGATTAGTGAGTAATTTTTTTGATCATCTGATTATGATTGTGAATCTTGTTGGAACTTCATGTAAAAGAAAGTATGCTATTCGGCGACATCAATATGATAATCTTGTTATAGGCATAGAAAGTGGTGAAATTGTTACGGGAAAAGACACAAATCAAGAAATAAGTTTAGCTCGACCAGGTGATACTCGTTGGGGGGTTTCACAATAAAAAAATAAGTTTAGTTTTGCAAATGAAGGATGCAATAAAAGATGTACTTGAAACTATATATGAGGAAGGCACTGATCAAAAGAATCTAGGATTTGCTGCTGGATTGGCTAAGAAAATATTAAGTTTTGAATTTGTTTTCATGGCGCATCTAATGTTAAAATTATTGTCCAACATAAGTATATTGATTGAGACTTTACAAAGGAATACTCAAAATATTGGCAATGTTGTTGTATTGATTAAAGAGTTGAAAGATGACTTGAAAGCCTATAGGGAAGATGATAATTGGGAGGATTTATTAAGAGTTGTCACTGATTTTTGCTCCAAAAATGATATTGAGGTACCTAAGATGGATATTCTTATACTAGGTAAATTTAGATCGCAAAGACAAGTTGATGGCCAAACAAAGACTTATTTTCACTATTTTCGCCGAGATATATTTCTTCAGGTAATTATCTTATTTGATTTAATATTAACAAATATCCAATTCGCTTTTTGTTTAAGTTATAAAATATTAGTTTTCTTTCTTCTCATTGGGTTAGGTTATTGATCTTCTCTTACAAGAAATGGATAATCGTTTTGTGGAGTTAACTTCAGAGCTTCTTGTGTGTATATTATGCCTTGATCCTAGAGATTCATTTGCTATTTTTGATTGTGAAAATTTGATTGATCTTTCAAATTATATCCAAATGATTTTCTTGCAAGTGATATTCAATTTGAACATCCTGAAGAATTGAACCGGTACATTTCTATAGTTACAACAAGATAACGTGCATTTTTCTTTGGTCTTGAGTGTATTGGAGATCTTGCAAAGAAAATGGTTGAAAGAAAATGACATACTACCTTCACTTTAGTGTATCGACTTATTGAATTGGCATTAGTTTTGCCTGTTGCAATAGCTACAGTTGAAAGATCTTTCTCCAAGATGAAGATTATGAAGTATGATTTGTGCAACAAAATGGGTAATGAATATCTCACAGATAGTTTATTGTGTTACATTGAGAAAATTTTTTTTGTTGCTATTGAAAATGAAGTCATTTTGCAACGGTTTCAAAATATGGTAACTCGAAAATTACAATTGCCATCTGTTGATCGTACTCAAACTTTTGTACATTCTATCAACAATAAAAATTAATTGTATTTATATTTTATTTATTATTAAATTTATTTTCATATTGAAAATTTAGTATAACTAAGGAATGAGAAGCTTCATTACAAAACTAGCCTCATATCATTTTTCTTGGTTCCACTACTGAACCTAAGTGACCCATGGATCATGCTGATGGGTCAAAAGGTTCCAAAATTGTAATTTTGGTCCCTTGACTTCTCAGCCTATCCCAATAGCTCCTAGGTACTTAATTAACTTTTAATTAATACCATAGAACTTTCAATAACACTTAATTAAACCATTTAATTTAGCATTATTTACCTAAGTATAACAATTACACGTAGAACAGGCATGATTATTTATTTTGTATCATCGAACTCCCTTATGTGCGATCTTGTAGGCCCATTCTAATATCAAAAATGGATACCTCAATCCTATTGATTAATCCATAAGTCATTAGTTGTCTCTAGTAAGACATAATGACTACCCAATCTAGAACGGAGGGGTGATTCAACACAACATTTAGAGCATACTACTTACGATCCCCTACAATGATATCCCATTTAGCATAAAGCATGGAACCAATCATCCTTATTAGCTAAACATTTACTTGATCTCTTAGTGATACTGATTTTCATCAAGCAAATGATAATGCTTATCATTTCTTGGCACGACCATGCACTTCTTAGTTCACTATCAAGCGGCCAAGATATCATCTCCCACTTAAGAGAGATTTGTAGTCCCATCACTTCACTCACATGTCTTAGTGGGATTCGTAGCATACCCAATCATATTGATGTGTGTCAATTATACCCTATTTTATATAGCAGAATCTGTGTATTATGCCTTTATTTATACTAGAATTGGCTGTTCTAGGTGTGCTCTCAATGGACTTATGACATATTTATAGATTATGCAGGTACTTAGATGCAGTGGTGTAATTGATACACTTTTACACTTAAATCTTGCATTATTAGAGGGAAATGGCAGCACAAGTAGAAGAGACAAGTGCTGGACAGCGCATCTCGTGCGTAATTCCCAAATTTCCCCAGCAGCTTAGAGTTATTACCATTCCGTTATCTTAATTCCTGGCATGCATATATAGAAAAGTCTTACGGGCATTTCTCAAGCTTTGTTGCACCTCTCAGTTCCCAACTTCGGTTGGCTTGTAGCAGAAAGAGCACTAGTGTCCTGTAGTTTAGGGTTTTCTTTCCAGGTAGATGATGAAGGTGATTGAGCTTAGATCCATGGCGTTCTAAGTTCCCAAAGGGGTCTCATACCTAGATGTCGTAATTAAGAATGATATGCGGACGTGGATACGGAAAGCACAAGCGTGCAGTGACTATGGAGCATCAGAAAGTGTCATTGGCACCGAAAGAGCATATCTTCCATTCCCGAAGGTATAATGAGCTGGACGCTACCTTTGTAGTCCTCGGGGCTTAGCTTGGTTGTGTGTATTTGTATCTGTATCTCTTTAGATTTGCATGTATATAGTAGTTCCTGATTTTCTAATTGCAGGTTATCCATATAATCATTCTAAGTTATATTGAATAGGGCTGTGTTGCCTCTATAATGGGGGATGAACATGGAGTGTGCAATAGAGAATAGGTAGCTACTATGTGTGTTGAAATCACTTGATTATTCTGGAAGAGGGACAGAATCAACGATCATCTCTATGATTCTACCGCCTTACTTTATTGCATGTTTAGAGTAGTTGTAGTTTAATACTAACTCTTTTCTGTACCCACTAAGCAATATCAGTAACTTCAACAAACATAAAGTTTTGTGTGCTCACTGTAGATTGATACTTGATTTCTCTACGACAGGTTTCTTGATGTCCCTTAGTGTGAATTTAGGGTTATAAATATTATTTTGATAGGTATTTTACCACACATCACATACCCATATTTGGCAACCTATTACGGCCCCGTTAGGCGTATGACAAAGTACACTACTCTTCACCTAAGACCATGTAGTGATTTCTGGTCTAAGGATCCCAATACTAGTACTACTCAAAAGAACCACTCATGATCTAACGTAGTCCATGGAGTGTTCCTTTTGATGGATTGATCCAATGATATGTTCTCTAACATATTCATTTATGTCTTTAGTTGATGTCACTACATCATGGCTAGTGAAATTCTACCATCACTAAAGTAGATACTAGTCTTATTATATTGACGTTCCCACGCCAATAATCGACTAGGGATAGATTTTGTACTAAGAACATATCTTGCTTATTGGGTTTCACAACCAAGACATTCTGAAAGTTCATTCATAAGTATATGTTCTAGTACATGGATTATTTCATAATTTAAATATGCACAAGAACATTAAATTAATTAAATGAACTCATTTGATATTACATCAATCAAACGACTAATGCCAATACATAGCCCACATAAGGGCATTTACCAACAATCTTTCACTTGCCCATTGAAGCGCTATGTCTTAAACACTTTAAGACCAAACTCTATTACATGTCTTTCAAACTTTGACAGCAGTAGAGCTTTAGTGAGAGAATCTACTACATTGTCGTCTGATCCAATTTTGCATACTTTAACATCTCCTCGATCGACGATCTCTCGAATGAGGTGAAATCTTCTGAGTATGTGTTTGGTCTTTTGGTGTCAATGGGACTCCATTGCTTGTGTGATGGCCTCGTTTTTCTCACAGAAAAAGTCTATAGGATCTTGGATACTTGATAAAACTCCGATGTCAAACACAAACTTCTTTTGCAGCATCTGATGCAGCAATATACTCAGATTCTATTGTAGAGTCGGCTGTTGTATATTGCTTCGAGATTTTCCAACTCATCGCACTGCTATTAAGGATAAACACATAACTGTTGGATTTGAATACTAAAGCTTTTCTTGTATTAAACTATTTCCCAGTTTTATATATCGATTAAATGTTTTAATTAAATTGTTTATGTCTTTTACATATGTCGTCAATTTATATTATGTAATTAGATGATGAGGTTTCTGGTGTGACACAATAGATCTCATCATTGGTTAAAAGACATAATATATAAATAAGGTTCGTAACTGAGACAGTTTTGGACATACTGTCAGTTTAGGTTATTATGTGATTCGGAAAATTGGTTTGTCTAAACTAATTGAATCATATAGATATGCCCGGGGCATATTGAACTTGACTATTTAGGATGAATTGTCTTGTACTGTTTTAATAGACTATTCATTCCTAGTATTCTATCATTTAATCCCTACACTTGAGCAGGTATGAGGATTAGACATAGTGTACTTTGATCTGCCAAAGAGTGAGGTCACTTGAGACCAATAGTCTCGGTAGGTTGGGTGCGTGTGTTTGATTGTGTGCTATTGCTTGTCGAAAGAAAAACATGTACTGGTGCGTCCGGGGTGATGATGCTGCTGAGATGAGCTCGTTATGTTTATTATACTAAACCCGGCTAATGGACTTATGTCCGGTATAGTAAAAAGGTTGAGTGGTACTAGTCTCAGATTATAAGAAGTTAATTAATTAATTTATCAGTAAATTAATAAATTAATGAGCACTATATCTTTGATGTGGGGAGATTAAAGAATAATTAATTTAGTTGTTCCGGAAGCAATTCTGGTGTATGATAGTGGTGCCATAATTAATTCGTTAGTGGTATGATTAATTATGTAGTGGGTTAATTGATAAACTAAAATTAATTATTTAATTAATTATTCTAAAGGGTTAATCAAGTAATTAATAAAGTGGAATTAATTAATTAATTAAGGCTTAAAGTTTAATTAGAATTAGAAAATCTTAGAGATTAGGAAATCTATTTGGATTTGGAAATCCTATTAGATTTGGATCCTAATTGAGTTTGGAAACTAATTAATAATCCTAAACCCATTAGGAAGTCCAATGATAAACTAACTTGGGGTCTCTCTTGTAACTCTATAAATAGACAAGAGATTAGCAATTCACAATACACAATTCATAAGTTTTCAAGACAAGAAAACTAGAGAGAGAAAAGCAATTCTTCAAGTTCTTTTCTTTCTCGAAGTGCGTGCCCAAAATCGATCAAGCGGTGGCCCTTCTCCAACATTCCGGCCTGGCATGTGAAGATCAAACGTAACGGCAGCAAGCTTTCTGTGACAACGCATGAAACCACACACAGCGATGTGCGGTGGCGGTGTTTGAGATTCTGGGCAACAAGCTTGGAATTTTTGAGTTGAATTTGTGGTGATTGTTGATTAATTGCTCATTAGTTTGTTGTCCACACAACGAACGATCAAGTCTTGAGTCGTATAAGAGAATCACCTAAATACACGTTTCAAGAGGTAATTCTTAAACTTCCGCTTTTATTGAGAATTTAATTGCGTGACAAATCGAACAAGTGAAGCTAAGATCCTGCGCAATGGTATTTCAAGCAAGGGTTGGAATAGTTATTGTGCTTGAGCTTAAGCCAGGTCAAGAGTTTCAATTCTGGAATGCATAGCACGAAAGTGAATTTTTGACCGGGCGCGGGCATATAATGTTTCAATTGGTATCAGAGCTATGGTTTTGGCTTTGTGCTTGTTCAATTTGTTACATGGTTTTGTTTGTAGGTGATTTAGAAATCCCGGCTATTATGGTTGCGTTTGTATATTTTAGTTAAACCCCGGGACTGTCCGGGTTGTTTGTTTTTTATGAATGCTTGTAATAGAAAAACCACATGCTGGAAGCCGTGTAGGATTAGATTAAATCTGTAGTAGGATTTATTCTATGTAATTTTTGATTTTATTTTCCTATAAGCCTGGTAGTAGGAAAATTTTATGTAATTGAAGGCGTTATGGTGGGCGATTAGATTTCGTGGACGAATTGCAAGAAGACCAAATAACGTAGTGGGAGCAGAATAGAAGACCCGGGAAGTAACGGGGTAGGTGGGCAAATGAAAGTTTTGCCGGCAGAGACCGCTGGCAGCGGGAGCGCCGTTGATCGTAGCAAGCGCTGGTGCATCACCACAAGTTTGAGGCGCTGGGCGTACCAGTGCGCGTGCAACTCGCAGGTTCGGGCTGCACGCGCGGCCTGTTTTCTGTTTTTTCGAGGTGTTTTTGAGATCTAAATTTTTTTTCATGACTCAATCCATCGAGTGGCGTGACGGGAAATGAGATCAAGGCAAAATATGGAAGCAATTAAAACCATAATAGTCAGGAAATTTATTTTACGCATTTAGTTCCCATGTTTACAGTTTTAATTATATGCTTTACTTTTTGTGCTGTATTTAAGATGCATGATTTAAAGCATGTTGATTTTACGTTTGCATATAACTTAGGATTAGTTAATTGCTTGTTAAAATTGAAAAAATCCTCGTTTTAAAAATCTAACTGGGAGTGGGTTGGTTAATATTCCAGTAGCCTCTATTATGAATTCATATGTGATGTGGGAGGACTTGCGCATTGGCATTAGGGCCTTCCTCCATATCAGATGAGTTCAACCATAATATCATTAGCTTATGAATTTCTAAGTAAGATGACTAGAGTACGTTGAAATTGGAGAAATGTGATACTCTCTCCATCTGAGGCGCACTATCCTAAGGTAACAAACTCAGAAGTCACGGCACACACTTAGTGTACGATTTGTAGTATTCCTCCATCGAGGTTACACTGCTTATTTGTACGGTTGAAAGCATTGACTATTAGCTACATTGATAAATAGATTATTTGGTCAGATGGTGTAGTTAATGATCCTAGTTCTTCTCAAACAAATGTGGGTGAGCGTAAATGTTCACACTATCGTGGCTTGCGAAAATCCCAGGGAATGAGATGTCGGTGGATTTAATTATTGTTTGAGGGATGTCAATAATTGCATAATTTTATTTTCAAAATTCTTGTACTGAAACATTGTGTGTTTATTTATTTACAGTATTCGATATAACATTTAATCTATTAGCTACGATATTGAAAGACAACAAACTAACTGGTTCGAACTATGTCAATTGGAGTCAAAATTCAAACATTGTCCTGACGGCTGAGCAATATAAGTTTATGCTCACCGAAGTTTGTCCAGATGTGCCTACTGATGATTCTTCTCAAGAGGATAGGGATGCTTATACGAGGTGGAGAAAAGCGGATGAGATAGCGCGGTGTTATATTCTGGCCTCTGTGTCAAATGTTCTGCAACATTAGCTTCATCCCATTATCTCTGCCTTTAACATGGTGGCTCACCTAAGAGAGATGTTTGCTTATCAAGGCCGGACAGCTAGGCAGTTAGCCATAAGGAAAATTATGAATACTAGAATGGCTGAAGGCTCATCGGTGAGAGATCATGTGCTTAATATGATCAATAACATTAATGAAATAGAAGTGTTGGGAGGTGAAATTAATTCGGAGAGTCAGATCGATATCATCCTCCAGAGTTTATCTTCTAGTTTCGAGCAGTTTTGGGTAAACTACAACATGAATCAAAGAGTCTATACTCTTCTTGAGCTCCTAACAGCATTGGTGTCAGCTGAAGGCATCCTCCAAGAGAAGAACCAAGCTTTGGTCACAGTGAAGGCTTCGAGTTCTTCTTCTACACCTAAAGGCAAGCATAAGAAGAAGAAAGCCAAGAATAATACTGCCAAGCCAGATATCTCCAAGAAGAAGAAGCCTAAAGGTAAGTGCTTCAAGTGCAACAAGACGGGACATTGGAAATCTGATTATCCAAAGCTTAAAGGTAAGATAGTCTCCGCCTTAATTACTGAGATGTGTTTAGCAGGGATTCCCATAGATACTTAGTGTGTGGATTCAGGCGCCACTGACCACATTTGTAATTTTTTGCAGGGGTTCCAAGTAACCCAGAAGCTTAGAGAAGGCGAGCTAGAAATCTACTTGGGCGATATTATAAGAGTGTCAGTAGAAGCTGTGGGAGTAGTTAGCTTATTTTTTGAAAATTCTAGGCTAGATTTACATAATTGTCTTTATGTATCATGTTTTAGAATGAACCTTATTTTGGTTTCTAAACTTTTAATGAATGGTTACAAGTTTATTTTTTTTTGATAAGACGGTTGTTGTTAGAAAAGATGGCAAACTTGTTTATTCTGGTTTATTAGTAGACAATTTGTTTTTGGTTAAATCAAACTCCCCTGTTGTGCAATACACAGAACTAAATGGCACATCATCTAATCAAAATAAGAGAAAAAAACCTTCTAAAACGAATCAAACCTATCTTTGGCATCTTAGATTAGGCCATATAAACCTTAGTAGGATTCAGAGGTTAGTCAATGATGGAATTTTAAGTTCATTAGAGATTGATAGCTATTCAACCTGCGAATCTTGCTTGGAAGGTAAGATGACCAAAAAACCTTTTAAAGCGAAAGGTTATAGAGCGAAAGAAGTATTAGAGTTGATTCACTCTAACTTTTGTGGACCAATTTTGGGTTATAGAGCCAAAGAAGTATTAGAGTTGATTCACTCTGACTTTTTTGGACCAATTTTGGTCTAAGCACAAGGTGGTTTGAGTATTTTTTGACCTTCACATATGATTACTCAATGTACGGATACATTTATCTAATGCGCCACAAGTTTGAATACTTAAGTAAATTCAAAGAGTATCAGGCAGATGTGGAGAAACATCACGGTAAGAGTATGAAGACAATGTCATCAGATCATGGTGGTGAGTACCTATCCCACGAATTTCGAGAATACCTCAGTGAGGTTGGAATTCAGTCTCAGTTGTCTGCACCTGGCACACCACAGCAGAATGGTATAGCGGAAAGAAGAAACATAATTCTAATGGAAATGGTTAGATCAATGATGAGCTATAGTGATTTGCCTAGTTCGTTTTAGTGATATGCCTTAGAAACTGCAATGTACATTCTAAATATTGTATCATCTAAAACCATGCCTTCAACCCCTACAGAGTTGTGGAATGGGCACAAGCCCAGTCTAAGACATCTCAGAATTTGGAGTTGTCCAGCACATGTGCTTAACACAGATGCAGCTAAGTTAGATGCAAGAATAGAAGTGATGCGGTTTGTAGGATATCCTAGAGGAATGAAAGGTGGTATGTTCTATAGTCCTAAAGATCAGAAGGTGATAGTACTAACACCAGATTTTTAGAGGAAGTCTATATTCTAGATCACAAGCCCAAGAGTAAGATAGTACTAGAAGAACTTAGAAAAAAATATGATAATCTTAATGCACCAGCACAACTAGTTACACCACAAAACATTGCACAAGATATCACAGATGATGCGCTAACACAAGTAGTGCCTCGTCGTAATGGAAGGGTTGTGAGACAACCAGATAGGTTAATTGGCATGGGAGAAGCCTTTGACTTCATCCCAGGTGCGCTGAACTGGACCCTGTGAACTACAATGAGGCTCTTTGAGATAAAGATGCTGAATCTTGGCGAGAGGCAATGATATCCGAGATGGGGTCGATGGACCACAATCAAGTCTGGGAGCTTATAGACCTACCTGATGGTTTAAAACCCAATGGATGTAAGTGGGTCTACAAATGCAAGGGAGGACCTGACGGAAAGGTTGAAACGTTTAAAGCTAGGTTTGTGGTGAAGGGGTATACTCAAAAAAAGAGAATTGATTATGAGCAAACCTTTTCCTGGGTGGCCATGCTTAAGTCAATCCAGATTCTCTTGGCCATAGCTGCTCATTTAGATTATGAGATATGGTAGATGGATGCCAAGACAGCTTTCCTTAACCGAAGTCTTGAAGAAACCATCTTCATGCAGCAACCAGAGGGATTCGTTGAAAAAGGCCAAAAGCATAAGGTTTGTAAGCTTAAGAGGTCTATTTACGGACTTAAGCAAGAATCCAGATCTTAGAACATCTGATTTGATGAGGTAATCCAATCCTACGGACTTACTCAGTGTCCGGATGAACAATGTGTGTACCGCAGACGTGATGGAAACGCGGTGGTGTTTCTTGTGCTTTACGTAGATGACATTTTACTAATTGGCAACAATAAGAAAGTATTATCAGATATAAAGGCATGGCTATCCAAAGAGTTTGATATGAAAAACTTAGGAGAAGTGGGACATATCCTTGGGATCAAGATAATTTGAGATCATAGGAAACGTTAACGCTCTCTTAAGCTTCATACATAGATACAATTCTGGCTCGTTTTAATATTCAGAACTCCAAGAAAGGTTTTCTACTTTTCAGACACAGAGTGCATCTATCTAAAGAGCAGTCTCTGAAGACTGTTGAAGAGATAGAAGCTATAAAGACAGTTCCTTATGCCTCGGCAGTAGGAAGTCTCATGTATGCAATGTTGTGTACGAGTCCTGATATTTACTGTGTTGTTGGCATTATAAGTAGATATTAGAGTTGTTGGGTTTGAATACTAAAGCTTTGCTTGTATTAAACTATTTCCCTATTTTATATATCGATTGAATGTTTCAGTTAAATTGTTTATGTGTTTACATGTCGTTCATTTATATTATGTAATTAGATGATGAGGTGTCTGGTGTGACATAGTAGATCTCATTATTGGTTAAAAGACATAATATATAAATGTGATTCGTAACTGAGATAAGTTTAGATACAATGTCTGTTTAGGTTATTATGTGATTCAGAAATTGGTTTGTCTAGACTAATTGAATTATATAGATACACCCGGAGCATATTGAACTTGACCATTTAGGAAGAATTGACTTATACTAATTTAATAGACTATTCGTTCCTAGTATTCTATCTCATAATCCCTAGACTTGAGCATGCATGAGGATTAGACATAGTGTACTTTGGTCTGCCAGAGAGTGAGGTCATTTGTTGCCAATAGTCTTAGTAGGTTAGGTGCGCGTGTTTAGTTGCTTGGTGTGCTGTTGCTTGTCAAAAGGAAACCATGTACCGGTGCGTCCGGGGTGATGGTTGAAAGATTATCTGCTTGGGCCCAGTTATAAACTCACTTTCGTGCTACGCATTCCAGAATTGGAATCTCTGACCAGGCCTAGACGCTAGCACAATCGCTATTCCAACCTTGCTTGAAGTAACATTGCGTAGGATCTTGGTTTATACTTATTCGATTTATCACGCAACAAATAAATTCTTAATTAAAAACGGAAGTATAAGAATTACCTATTGAAGCGTAAACTTAGGTGATCACTTTTATGCCTCAAGACTTTGATTGCACGTTGTGTGGGCAATGATCCAGCAACCAATTAATCAATAATCAACACAACTGGGTCGCTGGAAAAATTCCAATAACCAACCTCCTAGCGCGTGTTGTCCATGCACCGCCTAGGCCGGAGAGAGAAAGCCTGGCGCCGCTGAAAAAATGGGAAAAATTCAAGCTAACAACTAGCCTTAAAAATTCGGACTTGAGAGAGAAGAATTTTCTCTCTCTAAGTTTCATTGTCTTGAAAACTATTGAATTGTGTATCTTGAATAGCTAATCCCTTGGTCTATATATAGAGTTACAAGAGAGACCCTAAGTTGGTTTATGATTGGTCTTCCTAATGGGTTTAGGTAATTAATTAGTTTCGAAATCCAATTAGGTAACTAATCTAATATGATAAACCAAACCCAATTAGATTTCGTAATCTCTAGAATTTTCTAATTCTAATTGAAACTTTAGAATTACTTAATTAATTAAATAATTCCACTTTGTTAATTACTTAATTAACCCTTATGAATAATTAATTAAATAATTAATTCTACTTATTCAATTAACCCATTACAAAATTAATCGTACCACTAACGGATTAATTTTGGCACTACCATCCTACACCAAAATTGCTTCCGTAACAACTTAATTAATTTATTCTTAATCTTCCCACATCAAAGATTTAGTGCTCGTTAATTTATTAATTTAATGATAAATTAATTAATTAACTTCTTTAATTTTGAGACTAGTACCACTCGACCATTTTACTATACCGGACATCAGTCCACCAGCTGAGTTTAGTATAATAAACATAACGAGCTCATCTTGGGAGCACCATCACCCCGGACGCATCGGTACATAGTTTCCTTTTGACAAGCGGTAGCACACCAAGTAACTAAACACGCGCACCCAACCTACCGAGACTATTGGTTACAATTGACCTCACCAATTGGCAGATCAAAGTACACTATGTCTAATCCTCATGCCCGCTCGAGTCTAGAGATTAAGAGATAGAATAAAAAGAACGATTTGTCTATTAAATTAGTACAAGACAAATCATTCTAAATAGTCAAGTTCAATATGCGCCGGGCATATCTATATGATTCAATCAGTTTAGACAAACCAATTATCCGAATCACATAATAACCTAAACCAAAAGTTTGTCCAAAACTATCTCGGTTACGAACCTCATTTATATATTATGTCTTTTAACCAATGATGAGATCTACTGTGTCACACAAGACACCTCATCATCTTACTACATAATATAAATGGAAAAATCATGCATAACAAAATATAACCAAAACATAAATCGATATATTAACTGGAAAAATATACAATACAAGCATAGCTTATGTATTCAACTACAACAATCTCCCACTAATACTTAAGCTGTGCTTTAAGTGTACAACTACATTCAATTCTATACATTCTACTATACATCTAGAAAAACTGTCATGACTCTCCTACGTATCTGATCCCCATGCCCTCCACGTGAGCCTCAAAGACCTTTGATGTCAATATCTTCGTGAACGGATCTGCAAGGTTATCCTCTGATGCTATCTTAGCCACGACCACGTCTTCCCTTTTGACGATGTCTCGTATTAGGTGGTACTTGCGCTGTATATGTTTACTTGCTTTGTGGGCTCGTGGTTTCTTCGAGTTTGCTACTGCACCGTTGTTATCACAATACACTCTGATAGACTTCTGCAAACCAGGAATCACATCTAAGTCCACTAGGAAGTTCTTGAGCCATACTATTTTTTTCTCTGCCTCTGATACGACAATGTATTTAGCCTCCATGGTAGAGTCCGCCACGCATTTCTGCTTGACACTTAGCCAAACTAAGGCTCCACCTCCCAGAGTAAACACATACCCTGAGGTAGACTTGCTCTTGTCCTTTTGTCATTGGAAATCTGAATCTGTGTAACCTTGGGGTACCAGCTCAGGTGCCTGATAGACCAACACTTGGTCTCTCATTCTGCGTAAATACTTGAGAATGCATTTTACTACTTCCCAATGAGCTTTTCCAGGGTTACTCTGATATCTGCTTACAATTTCAACGACATAACAGATATCAGGCCTCGTACACAACATAGCATAAATAAGACTCCCTACTGCAGCATAAGGAACTCTCTTCATGGCCTCTATCTCCTCAACAGTCCTGGGAGACTATTATCTAGATAGATGCACTCTGTGTCTGAAAGGTAAAAAAACCTTTCTTAGAGTTCTGCATTTTAAAATGGGCCAGAATCGTATCTATGTATGAAGCTTGGGAGAGCATTAATGAACGTTTCCTACGATCTTGAATTATCTTGATCCCAAGGACATGCCGCGCTTCCCCGAAGTCCTTCATATCAAATTGCTTGGATAGCCATGCCTTTACGTCTGATAACATTTTCTTGTTGTTTCCAATCAATAGAATGTCATATACGTAAAGCATAAGAAACACTACCGTGTTTCCATCACGTCTACGATATCTATTGCTTATCCGGACACTGAGTAAATCTATAAGACTGGATTACCTCATGAAACTAGATGTTCCAAGATCTGGATGCCTGCTTAAGTCCGTAAATAGACCTCTTAAGCCTGCAAACCTTATGCCTTTGGCCTCTTTCAATGAATCACTCTAGTTGCTGCATGAAGATGGTTTCCTCAAGACTTTCGTTAAGAAAAGCTGTCTTGACATCCATCTACCATATCTCATAATCTAAATGAGCAGATATGGCCAAGAGAATTCGGATCGACTTAAGTATGGCTACCGGGGAAAAGGTTTCCTTATAATCGATTCCCTCTTTCTGAGTATACCCCTTCGCCACCAGCCTAGCTTTAAAGGTTTCAAACTTTCTGTCCGGTCCTCTCTTGCATTTGTAGACCCACTTACATCCAATGGGTTTAAACCCATCAGGCAGGTCCACAAGCTCACAGACTTGATTGTGGTCCATTGACCCCATCTCGGATATCATTGTTTTACGCCAAGATTCTGCATCTTTATCTCAGAGAGCCTCATTGTAGTTAACTGGGTCAAGTTCAGGGGCGCCTGGGACTAGGTCTGAAACCTCTCCCATACCAATAAACCTGTCAGGCTGTCTTACAACCCTCTCACTATGACGAGGCACCACCTGTGTAGGCGCATCATCTGTGATATCTTGTGCAGTGTGTGGTGTATCTACTTGTGCTGGTGCATCAGGATTATCAGTTTGTCTCTTAAGCTCTTCTAGTACTATCTTGCTCTTCGGCTTGTGATCTAGGACATAGTCATCCTCTAAATATCTAGCATTGGTACTAACCACCATCTTCTGATATTTAGGGCTATAAAACAGACCACCTTTCGTTCCCCTAAGATATCCTACAAACAGCATTGCTTCCGTTCTTGCATCTAACTTAGCCGCATCTACCTTAAGCACATGTGCTGGGCAACCCCAAATTCTGAGATGTCTTAGACTGGGCTTGCGCTCATTCCACAACTCTACTGGGGTTGAAAACACGATTTTTGATGGTACAAGGTTAAGGATGTACATTGTTATTTCTAAGGCATATCCCCAGAACGAACTTGGCAAATCACAAAGCTCATTATTGACCTAACCGTTTCCATGAGAGTACGATTCTTTCTTTCTGCTACACCGTTCTGCTGTGGTGTGCCAGGTGCAGACAACTGAGACTGAATTTTGACCTCACTGAGGTATTCTCGAAATTTGTGA
Source organism: Knoxia roxburghii (assembly GCA_030378225.1). NCBI lineage: Eukaryota > Viridiplantae > Streptophyta > Magnoliopsida > Gentianales > Rubiaceae > Knoxia > Knoxia roxburghii. Next base: position 30,776,813 of record CM059420.1, on the reverse strand, counting down.
GACAGGTACTCCCTACCACGATCTGATCACAGTGTCTTGATACTCTTACCATGGCTTCTCCACATCTGCCCTATACTCTTTCAATTTACTAAAGCATTCAGACTTGTGACGCATTAAGTAAATGTACCTGTAACTTGAGTAGTCATCCGTGAACGTCACAAAATACTCAAACCCACCTCGTGCTTGGAACGACATAGGTCCACACAAGTGAGAATGAATCAACTCTAGAACTTCTTTGGCTCTATAACCTTCTGCCTTGAAAGGTCTCTTGGTCATTTTACCTTCCAAGAAAGATTCGTAGGTTAAATAACTGTCAATCTCTAATAAACCTAAAGGTCCATCATTGACCAACCTCTGAATCCTACTAAGGTTTATATGACCTAGCCTGAGATACCAAAGATAGATTTGATTCAATTCAGGAGGCTGTTTGCACTTATTAGTGTTAGATGATGCGCTATCTATTTCTATATTTTGCACAACAGGGGAGTTTGATTCAATTATAAACAAATTGTCTGCTAATGAACCAGAACAAATAAGTTTGCCATAACAACAAAATCATCAGAAAAAATAAACTTATAACCATTCTTTAAGAGTTTAGAAACTGAAACAAGGTTTTTTCTAAAACTCGGTACATAAAGACAATTAACTAACTCAAATCTAGACTTCTCAAAAATTAGAGTAACTACTCCCACTGCTTCTACTGACATTCTTGTAGTGTCACCCAAGTAGATGTCCTGCTCGCCATCTCTAAGCTTCCAGGTTACTTGGAACTCCTACAAAGAATTACAAACATGATCAGTGGTGCCTGAATCCACACACCAAGTATCTGTGGGAATCACTGCTAAACACGTCTTAGTAATTAGGGCAGAAACTATTGGACCTTTAGCCTTTGGACAATCCGCTTTCCAGTGTCCCCTTTTCTCGCACCTGAAGCACTTGCCTTCGGGCTTGCTCTTCTTTGCGATTTCAGGCTTAGCAGGAAGTTTCTTGGCATTCTTCTTCTTTTTATTCTTCTTGCCTTTAGGCGTAGAATAAGAACTTGAAGCCTTCGATGCCTTCGGCTGACACCAAATCAGTTAAGAGCTCGGTAGAGTGTAAACTCTTTGATTCACGTTATAGTGGACCCAAAACTGCTCAAAACTAGAGGGTAAGCTCTTGAGGATGATATCTATCTGACTTTTTGGGTCAATTTCACCTCCCAACACCTCTATCTCGTTGATGTTACTGATCATGTGAAGCACATGATCTCTCACCGACCCGCCTTCAGCCATTTTAGGGTTCATTAACTTTCTCATTGCTGCTTGCCTCGCTGTCCTGCCTTGATGAGCGAATATCTCTCTCAGGTGAGCCATCATGTTAAATGCAGAGACCATAGGATGAAGTTGATGTTGCAGAATATTCGACACAGAGGCCAGAATGTAACACCGCACCATCTCATCCGCTTTTCTCCACCTAGCATAGGCATCCCTATCCTCTTGAGGAGAATCATCATTTGGCACATCTTAACAGACTTCAATGAACACAAACTTGTACTGCTCAGCCATCAGGACAATGTCCAAGTTACGACTCCAGTCGACATAGTTAGGACCGATAAGTTTGTTGTCGTTCAATATAGTAGCTAAAGGGTTGAATTCCATATTGAAAATCTGTAAATTAAATAAACAGACAATGTTTCAGTGTTTATCCTAGAATTTCAAAAAAAAAAAGGAAATTCTAATAATTATTGGCTTCCCTCAAAACAATAATTTTAATCCACCAACATCTCATTCACCGGGATTCTCACAAGCCATGATAGTGTGAACGTTTACGCTAATCCACATTCGTTTGAGAAAAACCAAGTTCATTAACTACACTATTTGACTAAATGATCTATTGATCAATGCAGCTAATAGTTGGTGTTTTTAGCCGTACGAATAAGTAGCGTAAACTCAATAGGAGGAATATTACAAATCATACACTAAGTGTGTGCCATTACGTGACTTTTAAGTTTGTTACCTTAGGATAGTGCGCCTCATATGGAGAGGGTATTGCATTTCTCCTAGTTAAACTTACTCTAGTCATCTTACTCAGAAATTCATAATCTAGCGATCTTGTGATTGGACTCATCCGAATGGAAGAAGACCCTAATACCAACGTGCAAGTCCACCCACATCGCATATGAACTCGTAATGGTGGCCGTGGGGATATATTAAACCAACGTTCTCCACTTAGATTTCTAAATTGAGGGTTTTTTCAGTTTTAACATGCAATTAAATAACCCTAAGTTATATGCAAACATAAAACCATCATGCTTTAAAATCATGCATCTAAAATACAGCACAAAAATTAAAGCACAAAAATTAAAACTATAAATATGAGAAATAAATGTGAAAATTAAATTTCCCGACTATTATGGTTTTAATCACTTCTTCTGCCTTGATCTCGTGTCCTACCACGTAACTCGATGGATAGAGTCTTGATCTTCAAAAAATGAAATCTGGAGAAAAAAGGGGCCATAACGCGACCCTAATGGGCCGCGCGTGCAGCAGCAGCGCTGCTGCGCCGCGCGATAGCAGTGTTGCCATTTTCTGGCGGTTTCCAGTGGCGGCTCCCACCGGTGAGTCGTCGCCGGTGCCGCCCCCTCCCTCTAATTCCGTCATCACTTCTTCTACGTTATTTGGTCTTCTTGCAATTCGTTCTGGGTTTTCCCAGGTTTCTACGAATTAACGATAACCCAAAACCCACGAATTCAAGTTGCCCACCATAACGCCTTCGATTACAAAATTTAATTCTCCTACTACAAGGCTATCAAGGAAAATTAAAAAATCGAAATTACTTAGAAAAAATTCTACTTTAGATTTTATCTAATCCTACACGGCTTCCAGCAGGTGGTTATACTATTACAAACGTTCATAATAAAATCAAATCCGGACATGTCCCGGAGTTTAATTAAAACCCATACAAACATAACCATAATAGTCGGGATTCTTAACCACTTGCAAATAAAACCATGTAATAAATCGAACAAGCACAAAACCAAAAATCACGTTCTAGTTGTGTTTGTATGTTTTTAATTAAACCCCGAGACATGTCCGGATTTGGTTTTTATGAATGCTTGTAATTGTAAAACCACGTGCTGGAAGCCGTGTAGGATTAGATCAAATATGTAGTAGGATTTTTTCTATGTAATTTCATTTTTATTTTCCTAGATGCCTTGTAGGTAGGGAAATTTATTTTGTAATCAAAGGCGTTATGGTGGGCAACTTGAATTCGTGGGTTTTGGTTTATCGTTAATTCATAGAAAACCAAGAAAACCCAGAACGAATTGCAAGAAGACCAAATAACGTAGAAGAGTTGAAGGAGGAATTAGAGCAGGGTAGCGACACCGGCGATGACTCACCAGCAGGAACCACCGCTAGCGCAGGCAGCCGCCACTCGACGCGACTCTCCTTGTGCGTGCTGCGTGAGCGTGGCCCGTTTCGCGTGTGCGGCCCATTTTTCCTCTGGTGTTTATTTTATTTATTGTTTTTTCAAGATCAATCCATCGAGTAGCGTGACGGGACACGAGATCAAGACAGAAGATGGAATCAATTAAAACCATAATTTTCAGAAAATTTATTTTACGTATTTATTTCTCATATTTATAGTTTTAATTTTATGCTTTAATTTTTGTGTTGTATATTAGTTTCATATTTTAAAGCATGCTGGTTTTATGTTTGCACATAACTTAGAATTAGTTAATTATATGTTAAAACCAGAAAAACCATTGTTTTAGAAATCTCAGTGGGAGTGGGTTAGTTTAATATCCCCATAGCCTCCATTTCGAATTCATATGTGATGTGGGTGGACTTGCGTGTTGGCATTAGGGCCTTTCTCCATATCGTATGAGTCTAACCATAAGATCACTAGCTTATGAATTTATAAGTAAGATGACTAGAGTGAGTTGAACTAGGAGAAATGCGACAACCTCTACATATGAGGCGCACTATCCTAAGGTAACAAACTCAGAAGTTACGTAATGGCACACACTTAGTGTACGATTTGTAGTATCCCTCCCATCGAGGTTATGCTGCTTATTTGTACGGTTGAAAGCACCAACTATTAGCTACATTTATCAATAGATCGTTTGGTCAGATAGTGTAGTTAATGAACTTGGTTCGTCTCAAACGAATGTGGGTTAGCTTAAACGTCCACGCTATCGTGGCTTGTAAAAATCCAGGTGGATGAGATGTCAGTGGATTAAATTATTGTTTGAGGGATGTCAATAATTACTTGAATTTCAAAAATTCTGTGCTTAATTACTAAAACATTGTCTTTTTATTTAATTTACAGTCTTCGATATGACATTCAATCCTTTAGCTATAATATTGAAAGACAATAAACTTACTGGTCCGAATTATGTTGACTGGAGTCAAAATTTAGACATTGTTCTGATGGCTGAGCAGTATAAATTTGTGCTCACCGAAGTTTTTCTAGATGTGCCTACCGATGAATCTCCTCAAGAGGATAGGGATACCTATGCGAGGTGGAGAAAAACGGATGATATAGCGCGGTGTTACATTCTGGCCTCTGTGTCGAATGTTCTGCAATATCAGCTTCATCCTATGGTCTCTACTTTTAACATGATGGCACACATAAGAGAGATGTTCCCTCATCAAGGAAGGACGGCTAGGCAAGCAGCCATGAGGAAAATTATGAATACCAGAATGGCTGAGGGCTCATCGGTGAGAGATCATGTGCTTCATATGATCTGCAACATCAATGAGATAGAGGTATTGGGAGGTGAGATTGATCCTGAGAGTCAGATCGATATCATTATCCAGAGCTTACGCTCTAGTTTTGAGCAGTTTCGGATAAACTACAAAATGAATCAAATAGTCTATACTCTTCCCGAGCACTTAACAGCATTAGTGTCGGCTGAAGGTGTCTTTCACGAGAAGAAGCAAGCTTTGGTCACAGTTAAAGCTTGAAGCTCCTCTTCTGTGCCAAAAGGCAAGAACAAGAAAAAGAAGAATGCCAAGAAACATGCTGCAAAGCCAAATATCGCAAAGAAGGACAAGCCTAAAGGCAAGTGCTTCAAGTGCGGTAAAATGGGACATTGGAAATTGGATTGTCCAAAGCTCAAAGGTACGATAGTTTCTACCTTAATTACTGAGACGTGTTTAGTGACGATTCCCATAGATACTTGGTGTGTGGATTCAGGCGCCACTGACCATGTTTGTAATTCTTTGCAGGGGTTCCAAGTAACCAGGAAGCTTAGAGAAGGTGAGTTGGAAATCTATTTGGGCGATGCTAAAAGAGTGTCAGTAGAAGCAATGGGAGTGGACACCTTGATTTTCGAAAATTCTAGAGTATAATTAGTTAATTGTCTTTATGTATCGAGTTTTAGAAAGAACCTTATTTCAGTTTCTAAATTCTTAAAGAATGGTTATAAGTTTATTTTTTCTGATGATTCTGTTATTATTAGAAAATATAGCAAACTTATTTGTTCTGGTTCATTAGTTGACAATTTATTTTTAATTAAATCAAACTCCCATGTTGTGCAAAACACGAAACTAAATGGCACATCATCTAACAATAATAAGAGGAAAGAACCTTCTAAAACGAATCAAACCTATCTTTGGCATCTGAGGCTAGGTCATATAAACCTTAGTAAGATTCAGAGGTTGGTCAATGATGGACCTTTAATTCATTAGAGATTGATAATTATTCAACATTCGAATCTTGCTTGGAATGTAAGATGACCAAGAGACCTTTTATGACAAAAGGTTATAGAGCTAAAGAGGTATTAGAGTTGATTCACTCTGACTTGTGTGGACCAATATCGGTCCAAGCACGAGGTGGGATTGAGTATTTTGTGACGTTCATAGATGGCTACTCAATGTACGGATACATTTACCTAATGCGCCACAAGTCCGAATGCTTTAGTAAATTCAAAGAGTATCGGGCAGATGTGGAGAAACATCATGGTAAGAGTATCAAGGCACTGTGATCAGATCATGGTGGTGAGTACCTGTCCCACGAATTTCGAGAATACCTCAGTGAGGTCATGAAAGATTATCTGCCCGAGCCCGGTCAAAAATTCACTTTCGTGCTATGCATTCCAGAATCGAAATTCTTGACCAGGCCTTGACTCTAGCACAATCGCTATTCCAATTCTTGTTTGAAATAACATTGCGCATGATCTTAGCTTGCACTTGTTCGATTTATCACGCAACAATTAATTCCTAATTAAAGTGGAAGTTTAAGAATTACCTCTTGAAGCGTGTACTTAGGTGATTCATTTGTATAACTCAAGACTTTGATAGTACGTTGTGTGGGCAACGATCAAACATACAATTTATCAGCAATCACCACAACCAGCTCGCCAAAAAAAAATCGTCTCCGCCGTCTGTGCGTGACTTAACGGGGCCGCCAGGAATTCAAGGAAGAAGAATCGTCGGTGGTTGCCTCGGGAACTAGGCGACCGAATGGAACTAAGAAAAATTGTTGAGGGAGAAACTTGTTTTCTCTCTCTAGATTTTCTCTCTCCAGTTTTCTTCTCCTGAAAACTTATGAATTGTGTGTATTGAATTGCTAATCTCTTGTCTATTTATAGAGTTACAAGAGAGACCCTAAGTTGGTTTAGGATTGACCTTCCTAATGGGTTTAAGTAATTAATTAGTTTTCAAATCCAATTAGGTAACAAATCTAATAGAATTTCCTAATCCAATTAGGTAACAAATCTAATAGAATTTCCTAATCCAATTAGATTTCTTGATCTCTAAGATTTCCTAATTCTAATTGAAACTTAAGACTTAATTAATTAATTCCACTTTGTTAATTACTTAATCAACCCTTAGGAATAATTAATTAAATAATTAATTCTACTTAATCAATTAACCCACTACATAATTAATCGTACCATTAACGGATTAATTATGACACTACCATCCTACACCAGAATTGCTTCCGGAATAGCTAAATTAATTATTCTTTAATCTCTCCATATCGAAGATTTAGTGCTCGTTAATTTATTAATTTACTGATAAATCAATAAATTAACTTCTTCAATTCTGAGATTAGTACCACTCGACCTTTTTACTATACCGGACATAAGTCCACCGGCCGAGTTTAGTATAATAAACATAACGAGCTCATCTCAGGAGCACCATCACCCTGGATGCACCGGTACATGGTTTTCTTTCGACAAGCAGCAACACACTAAGTAACTAAACACGTGCACCCAACCTACCGAGACTATTAGCCACAAATGACCTCACCCATTGGCAGATCAAAGTACACTATGTCTAATCCTCATTCCCGCTCAAGTCTAGGAATTAAGAGAGAGAATACTAAGAACGAATTGTCTATTAAATCAGTGCAAGACAAATCATTCTAAATGGTCAAGTTCGATACACCCCGGGTATGTCTATATGATTCAATTAGTTTAGACAAACCAATTTTCTAAATCACATAATAATCTAAACCAACAGCTTGTCCAAAACTGTCTCCGTTACCAACCTCTTTATATATTATGTCTTTTAACTAATGATGAGATCTACTGTGTCATACCGGACACCTCATCATCTAATTACGTAATATAAATGGACGACATATGCACAACATATAAACCAAAACATTTAAATCGATATATTAACTGGGAAAAAGTATAATACAAGCATAACTTATGTATTTAAACCTAATAGGTCAGAATTCAGTCTCAGTTTTATGCACCTAGCACACCACAGCAGAACGGTGTAGCGGAAAGAAAGAACTGAACTCTTATGGAAATGGTTAGGTCAATGATGTGCTATAGTGATTTGCCAAGTTCGTTTTGGGGGTATGCCTTAGAAACATCAATGTACATTCTAAATCTTGTACCATCTAAAATCGTGCCTTCAACCCTTACAGAGTTGTGGAACGGGTGCAAGCCCAGTCTAAGACATATTAGAATTTGGGGTTGTCCAGCACATGTGCTTAAGGCCGATGAGGCTAAGTTAGATGCAAGAACGAAAGTAATGCTGTTTGTAGGATATCCTAGAGGAACGAAAGGTGGTCTTTTTTATAGTACTAAAGATCAGAATGAGATAGTTAGCACTAACACCAGATTTTTAGAGGAATACTATGTTCTAGATCCCAAGCCCAAGAGCAAGATATTACTAAAAGAACTTAGGAAACAATATGATAATCCTAATGCACCAGCACAAGTAGATACACCACACACTGAACAAGATATCACAGAGGATACGCCTACACAAGTGGTGCTTAGTCATAGTGGGAGGGTTGTAAGACAGCCCGAGAGGTTCATTGGTGTGAGAGAGGCGTGTGACTTCATCCTAGGTGCGCCTGAACCGGAACCTGTTAACTACAATGAGGCTATTCGAGATAAAGATGCAGAATCTTAGTTAAAAGCAATGATATCCGAGATGGGGTGGATGGACCACAATTAAGTCTGAGAGCTTGTAGACCTACTTGATGGTTTCAAATCCATTGGTTGTAAGTGGGTCTACAAACGCAAGAGAGGACCTGATAGAAAGGTTAAAACATTTAAAGCTAGGCTAGTGGCGAAGGGGTATACTCAGAAAGAGGGAATCGATTATGAGAAAACCTTCTCCCCGGTGGCCATGCTTAAGTCGATTCAGATTCTCTTGGTCATAGCTGCTCATTTAGATTATGAGATATAGCAGATGGATATCAAGACAACGTTCCTTAACGAAAGTCTTGAGGAAACCATCTTCATGCCACAACCAAAGGGATTCGATGAAAAAGGCCAAAAGCTAAAGGCTTGCAGGCTTAAGAGGTCCATTTACAGACTTAAGCAGGTATCCAGATCTTGGAATATCCAGTTTGATGAGGTGATCCAATCCTACGGATTCACTCAGTGCCTAGATGAACAATGTGTATACCGCAAGCGTGATGGAAACTCAGTGGTGTTTTTTGTGCTTTACGTAGATGATATTTTACTAATTGGCAACAATAAGAAAGTGTTATCAAATGTGAAGGCATGCCTTTCCAAACAGTTTGATATGAAAGACTTAAGAGAAGTGGGACATATCCTTGGGATCAAGATAATTCGAGATCATAGGAACCGTTCGCTAACGCTCTATCAAGCTTCATACATAGACATAATTCTGGCTCGTTTTAACATGCAGAACTCCAAGAAAGGTTTTCTACCTTTCAGACACGGAGTGTATCTGTCTAAAGAATAGTCTTCCAAGACTGTAGAGGAGATAAAAGCCATGAAGACAGTTCCTTATGCTTCGGCAGTAGAAAGTCTCATGTATGCAATGTTTTGTTTAAGGCCTGATATCTATTATACCATTGGCATTGTAAGCAGATATCAGAGTAACCCCGGGAAAGCTCATTGGGAGGCAGTGAAATGCATTCTCAAGTATTTGCGCAGAACGATAGACTAAATCTTGGTCTATCAGGTGCCTGAGCTGGTGTCCCGAGGTTACACAGATTCAGATTTCTAAAGCGATAGGGAAAATAGCAAGTCTACCTCAGGGTATGTGTTTACTTTGTGGGGTGGAGCAATAGTTTGGCAGAGTGTCAAGTAGAAATATGTGGCAGACTCTACCTTGGAGGCTGAATACTTTGTAGCATCAGAGGCAACGAAAGAAGCAGTGTGGCTCAAGAACTTTCTAGTGGACTTAGATGTGATTTGTGGTTTGCAAAAGTCGATCACAGTGTACTGTGATAACAACGGTACAGTAAAAAACTCGAAGGAACCACAAGACCACAAGGCGAGTAAGCATATACAGTGCAAGTACCACCTAATACGAAACATCATCAAGAGGGAAGACGTGGTTGTGGCTAAGATAGCATCGGAAAATAACCTTATAGATCCGTACACGAAGACACAAAAGTCTTTGAGACTCACGTGGAAAGCATGGGGATCAGATACTTTGGAGAGCCATGATAGTTTTTCTAGGTGTATTGTAGTTGTAAAGATTAATGTAGTTTTATACTTAAAGCACAGCTTAAGTATTAGTGGGAGATTGTTAGATTTGAATACTGAAGCTATGCTTGTATTATACTTTTTTTCATTAAATATATCGATTGAATGTTTTAGTTTATATGTTGAGAATATGTCGTCCATTTATATTATGTAATTAGATGATGAGGTGTCTGGTGTAACACAGTAGATTTCATCATTGGTTAAAAGGAATAATATATAAATGAGCTTCATAACCGAGACAATTTTGGAAACACTGTCGGTTTAGGTTATTATGTGATTCGAAAAATCAGTTTGTCTAAACTAATCGAATCATATATATATGCCCGGGGCGTATTGAACTTTACCATTTAGGATAAATTGTCTTATATTGATTTGATAGACAATTCATTCCTTGTATTCTATCTCTTAATCTCTAGACTTGAGCAGGCATGAGGATTCGACATATTGTACTTTGATCTGCCAAAGAGTGAGGTCATTTGTGTCCAATAGTCTCGGTAGGTTGGGTGCGCATGTTTAGTTGCTTGGTGTGCTGTTTCTTGTCAAAAGGAAACCATGTACCTGTGCGTCCGGGGTGATGGTGCTCCCTAGATGAGCTCGTTATGTTTATTATACTAAACCCAACTGGTGGACTTATGTCCGGTATAGTAAAAAGGTCGAGTGAAACTAATCTCGAATTATAAGAAGTTAATTAATTAATTTATCAGTAAATTAATAAATTAATAAGCACTAAATCTTTGATGTGGGGAGATTAAGAAATCCTAGAGATTAGGAAATCTAATTGGATTAGGAAATCCTATTAGATTTATTACCTAATTGGATTTGAAACTAATTAATTACCTAAACCCATTAGGAAGGCCAATCCTAAACTAATTTGGGTTCTCTCTTTTAAATCTATAAATAGACAATAGATTAGCAATTCTACATACACAATTCATAAGTTTTCAAGACAAGAAAACTAGAGAGAGAATTTAGAGAGAGAAAACAAATTTCTCCTTCGAAGTCAATTTTCTCAGGCGGCGGGTTTAATCCTCTAACGGCAGCCGACTATATTATTTTTTGGCGGCGGCAGCGAGACTAAACCAACGGTGCAAAATTTTGGCGGCGGCGAGCTGCTGGATTTTTTCCGGTGAGATCTTTTTTGTGGTGATTACTGATCAATTGTTCGTTAGATCATTGCCCACACAACGTACGATCAATGTCTTGAGTCATACAAGACAATCACCTAAGTACACGCTTCAAAAGGTAATTCTTAAACTTCCGCTTTAATTAGGAATTAATTATTGCGTGGCAAATCAAACAAGTGTAAGCTAAGATCATGCGCAATGTTATTTCAAGCAAGGATTGGAATAGCGATTGTGCTAGAGTCTATGCCTCGTCAAGAATTCCGATTCTGGAATACATAGCACGAAAGTGAATTTTTGACCGGGTCCGAGCAGATAATCTTTCAAGAGTAATCCCAGGAAAACTCATTAGGAAGCAGTTAAATGCATTCTCAAGTATTTGCGCAAAATGAGAGACCAAGTTTTGGTCTATCAGGCGCCTGAGCTTGTGCCCCAAGGTTACACATATTCAGATTTCCAAGGCGACAGTGACAAGAGCAAGTCTACCTCAGGATATGTGTTTATTTTGGGAGGTGGAGCCATAGTTTGGCGAAGTGTCATGCAGAAGTGCGTGGCAGACTCTACCTTGGAGGCTGAATACGTTGCAGCATCAGAGGCAGCGAAATAAGCAGTGTGGCTCAAGAACTTCCTAGTGGACTTAGACATGATTCCTGGTTTGTAGAAGTCGATCACAATGTACTGTGACAGCAACGATGCAGTAGCAAACTCGAAGGAACCACGAGCCCACAAGGCAAATAAGCACATACAACGCAAGTACTACCTAATACGAGATATTGTAAAGAGGGAAAATGTGGTCGTGGCAAAGATAGTATCGGAAGATAACCTTGTGGATCAATTCACGAACACATTGACTTTGAAAGTCTTTCAAACTCACGTGAAGGGCATGAGGATCAGATACTCAGTAGAGCCATGATTGTTTTTCTAGTGTTATTGTAGTTGTAAGATTAATGTAGTTTTATACTTAAAGAGCAGCGTAAGTATTAGTGAAAGATTGTTGGGTTTGAATTCTAAAGTTTTGCTTGTATTAAACTATTTCTCAGTTTTATATACCGATTAAAAATTTTAGTTGAATTGTTTATATGTTTTTCATATGTCATTCATTTATATTATATAATTAGATGATGAGGTATCTGGTGTGACACAGTAGATCTCATCATTGGTTAAAAGACATTATATATAAATAAGGTTTGTAACTATGATAGTTTTGGACACACTATCACTTTAGGTTATTATGTGATTCAGAAAATTGGTTTATCTAAACTAATTGAATCATATAGATATACCCAGAGAATATTAAACTTGACCATTTAGGCTGAATTGTCTTGTACTGATTTAATAAACTATTCATTCCTAGTATTCTATCTCTTAATCCCTAGACTTGAGTTGGCATGAGGATTAGACATAGTGTACTTTGACCTGCCAAATATTGAGGTCACTTGAGACCAATAGTCTCGGTGGGTTGGGTGTGTGTGTTTCATTGCTTGGTGTGCTATTGCTTTTCAAAAGGAAACCATATACCGGTGCGTCCAGGATGATGGTGCTCCCGCGATGAGCTGGTTATGTTTATTATACTAAATCTGACCAGTAGACTTATGTCCAGTATTGTAAAAAGGTCGAGTGGTACTAGTCTCGGATTATAAGAAGTTAATTAATTAATTTATCAGTAAATTAATAAATTAATGAGCATTATATCTTTAATGTTGGGAGATTAAAGAATAATTAATTTAGTTATTCCGGAAGCAATTCTGGTGTAGGATGGTAGTGTTGGAGTTGAATACATAAGATATGCTTGTATTGTACTTTTTCCCAGTAATATATCGATTTATGTTTTGGTTATATCTTGTTGTGCATGATATGTCCATTTATACTATGTAAGTAGATGATGAGATTCTTGTGTGACACAGTAGATCTCATCATTGGTTGAAAGACATAATACATAAATGAGGTTCGTAACTGAGACAGTTTTGGACAAAACTATCGGTTTAGGTTATTATGTGTTTCGGATAATTGGTTTGTCAAAACTGATTGAATCATATAGATATGCCCGGGGCGTATTGAACTAGACCATTAAGAATGATTTGTCTTGTACTGATTTAATAGACAAATCGTTCTTGATATTCTATCTCTTAATCTCTAGACTCGAGCGGGCATGAGGATTAGACATAGTGTACTTTAAACTGCCAAACGGTGAGGTCAATTGTGGCCAATAATCTCGGTAGGTTGGGTGCACGTGTTTAGTTGCTTGTTGTGCTGCTGCTTGTCGAAAGGAAACCATGTACCGGTGCGTCCGGGGTGATGGTGCTCCCGAGATGAGCTCATTATGTTTATTATACTAAACCCAGCTGGTGGACTTATGCCCGGTATAGTAAAAAGGTCGAGTGGTACTAGTATTGGAATTAAAGAGGTTAATTAATTAATTTATCAGTAAATTAATATATTAACGAACACTTTATCTTTGATGTGTGGAGATTATTAATATAATTTAATTATGTTGTTCAGGAAGCAATTCTGGTGTAGGATGGTAGTGCCATAATTAATCCGTTAGTGGTACAATTAATTATGTATTGGGTTGTTGACAAAGGTAGATTTAATTAATTAAGTAATTAATTAATCCTTGTGTCAGTTGGTTGTGAATCATACCAGGAACTGGTTTGGGATAAGTGAATCCCTGTATCAGTTGGTTGTGAATCATACTAGGAACTGGTTTGGGATAAGTGGATCCCTGTATCAGTTGGATGTGTTTCAGTCCAGGAACATGATTGAAGGAAAACAGAATCCCAGTAGGAAGGCCAATCCTAAACCAACTTGGGGTCTCTCTTGTAACTCTATATATAGACAAGGTATTAGCTATTCAAGACACACAATTCATAAGTTTTCAAGACAAGAAAACTTAGAGAGAGAAAATTCTCTCTCTCTAAAATTTGGATTTTACAAGCTATGGGGCTGCCGAATTTTTCTTCAAATATTTGGTGGCTCGTGTAGCTTTCTCTCTGTCCAGGCGGTGCGTTTACAGTACGTGCCAGGTGCAGCGGTGCTGGAATTTTCTGGCAGGTGGATTGTGGTGATTAGCTGATCAATTGGTTTCTTGATCGTTGCCCACACAACGTGAAATCAAAGTCTTGAGGCATACAAGAGAATCACCTAAGTGCACGCTTCAAAGGTATTTTTCTAAAGTTCCGCTTTTAATTAAAAATTTTTGTTGCGTGGTAAATCGAATAAGTGTGAACCAAGATCCTGTGCAATATTATTTCAAAAGGGTTGGAATAGCATTGTGCTAGCGTCTAGGCCTCGCCAGAGATTCCGATTCTGGAATGCATAGCACGAAAGTGAGTTTCTGGCTAGGCCCGGGCAGATAATCTCACAATTGGTATCAGAGCCTGGTTTTGGGTTTTGTGCTTGTTCAATTTATTACATGGTTTTATTTTGCAGGTGGTTAAGAAATCTCGACTATTATGGTTATGTTTGTATGTTTTTTAATTAAACTCCAGGACATGTCCGGATTTGATTTTATTATGAATGTTTGTAATAGTATAACAACGTGCTGGAAGCCATGTAGGATTAGATCAAATCTGTAGTAGGATTTTTTCTATGTAATTTTGATTATTTAATTTTCCTAGAAAGCCTTGTAGTAGGAGAATTAATTTCTTGTAATCGAAGGCGCTATGGTGGGCAACTTGAATTCGTGGGTTTTGGGTTATCGTTAATTCGTAGAAACCCAGGAAAACCCAGAACGAATTGCAAGAAGACCAAATAAAGTGGGAAGAAGCAAAGGAGGGAATGGCGGCAAGGGGCTGCACCGGCGACTACCCACCGGCAGCAGTAGCAGCTCGCAACCGCCTGTAGCGGCAGCGATGCCGCGCGTTGCAGCAGGAGGCTGCGCCAGCGCCCGACAGCAGCAAGACGGCAGCAGCGCTCCATGGCACTTTGCTGGGCTACGCGTGTGCGGCCCGTTCGGGCTGCGTTTTGCCCGTTTTTCCTCCATTTTTCATTTTTTTGAAGTTCAAGACTCTCTCTATCGAGTGACGTGGCAAGACACGAGATCAAGGCAGAAGATGGAAGCGATTAAAACCATAATAGTCAGGAAATTTATTTTTCGTATTTATTTCCCGTATTTATTGTTTTAATTTTTATGCTTTATTTTTATGTTGTATTTTAGATGCATGATTTTAAAGCATGTTGGTTTTATGGTTGCATATAACTTAGGGTTAGTTAATTGCATGTTAAAGCTGGAAAAACCCCCTATTTGGAAATCTAAGTGGGAGCGGGTTGGTTTAATATCCCCATGGCCAACATTACGAGTTCATATGAGACGTGGGTGGGATTACGCGTTGGCATTAGGGCATTCCTCCATTCGGATGAGTCCAGCCCCGAGATCGTTAGATTATGAATTTCTGAGTAAGATGACTAGAGTAAGTTTAACTAGGAGAAATGCGACACCCTCTTCATCTGAGGCGCACTATCCTGAGGTAACAAACTCAGAAGTCACGTAATGGCATACACTTAGTGTATGATCTGCAGTATTCCTCCCAAGAGGTTGCGCTGCTTATTTGTACGGCTGAAAGCACTGACTATTAGCTACATTGATCAATAGATCTTTTGGTTAGATAGTGTAGTTAATGAACTTGGTTCTTCTCAAACGAATGTGGGTTAGCGTAAACGTCCACACTGCTTGGCTTGCGAGAATCCCGGTGAATGAGATGTTGGTGGATTATAATTATTATTTTGAGGGAAGTCAATAATTAATAGAATTTCATGTTTTCGAAATTCTAGGTTAATAACTGAAACATTGTTTGTTTGTTAATTTTACAATTTTATCGATGTGACATTCAATCCCTTAGCTGCTATATTGAAAGACAATAAATTAACTGAACCTAATTATGTCGATTGGAGTCGTAACTTGATCATTGTCCTTATGGTGAGAGCACTCCTGTGAGAGATCATGTCATTGACGTGATTAGTAATATTAACAATGATGAGGTAGTGGGAGGCAAAATCGTTGGTGAAACCAAAGTCGATATTGCCCTCCGGAGCTTGCCTCAAAGCTATGAGCAGATTCGGTTGAACTACAACATAAGTAAGATGTTGAGTACTTCATCCGAGCTCTTGGCAGAGTTGGTGGCGGCTAAAAGTCTTATTCAAGAGAAAAAGCGAGCTTTAGTCGCAGTTAAAGCTTTAGAATCTTCTTCTGAGCCTGACGCTGGAAAGAAGAAGAGAAAGCTCGAGGGAGTAGCTAAAAATGCATAAATTGCGCCCAAGCCAGATATTGCAAAGAAGAAGTCGAGAGACAAGTGCTACAAGTGCAATAAGATGGAACATTGGAAATCGGATTGTCCAAAGCTTAAACTTATGATAGTTTCTGCCTTAATTACCGAGACATGTTTAGCGGCGATTCCCACAGATACTTGGTGTGTGGATTCAGGTGCCACTGACCATGTTTGTAATTCTTTGCAAGGGTTCCAAGTGACTCGGAAACTTAGAGAGGGCGAGCTGGATATCTACTTGGGTGACACTATGACAGTGTCAATAGAAACAGTGAGAGTAGTTACTCTGAATTTTGAAAGTTCTAGTTTAGAGTTAGTTAAGTGTCTTTATGTACC
This sequence comes from Knoxia roxburghii, assembly GCA_030378225.1. NCBI lineage: Eukaryota > Viridiplantae > Streptophyta > Magnoliopsida > Gentianales > Rubiaceae > Knoxia > Knoxia roxburghii. Next base: position 30,760,173 of record CM059420.1, on the reverse strand, counting down.
GAGTAGAAAGAACCTTATTTCGGTTTCTAAACTCTTGAAGAACGGTTATAAGTTTGTTTTTTCTAATGAGTCTGTACTTAATAGAAGAAATGGAAAACTTATTTGTTCTGGTTCATTGGCAGGCAATTTGTTTGTGGTTAACTCTAACTCCCCTGTTGTGCAAAACATAAAAACAGATAACTCTTTATCTAACATTAATAAGAGGAAGAAACCTTCTGAAATGAATCAAACCTATCTTTGGCATCTCAGGCTAGGTCATATAAACCTTAGTAGGATTCAGAAGTTGGTCAATGATGGACCTTTAGGTTCATTAGAGATTGACAGTTATGCAACCAGCGAATCTTGCTTGGAAAGTAAAATGACCAAGAGACCTTTTAAGGAAAAATGTTATAGAGCTAAGGAAGTATTAGAGTTGATTCATTCTAACTTGTGTGGACCAATGACGGTCCAGGCACGAGGTGGGTTCGAGTATTTCGTAACGTTCACGGATGACTACTCAAGGTACGGGTACATTTACCTAATACGTCACAAGTCCGAATGTTTTGGCAAGTTCAAAGAGTTTCGGGTAGATGTAGAGAAGCATCATGGTAAGATTATCAAGACACTGCGTTTAGATCGTGATGGGGAGTACCTGTCCCATGAATTTCGAGAATACCTCAGTGAGGTCGGAATTCAGTCTCAGTTGTCTGCACCTGGCACACCACAGCAGAATGGTGTTGTAGAAAGGAGGAATCGAATTCTCATGGAAATGGTTAGGTCGATGATGAGCTATAGTGATTTACCAAGTTCATTCTGAGGATATGCCTTAGAAACGGCGATTTATATTCTTAATCTTGTACCATCTAAAACCGTACCTTCAACCCCATTAGAGTTGTGGAATGGGCGTAAGCCCAGTCTAAGACATCTCAGAATTTGGGGTTGCCCAGCACATGTGCTTAAGGCAGATACAGCTAAGTTAGATGCGAGAACTGAATTAATGTTGTTTATTGGATATCCTAGGGGAACGAAAGGTGGTATGTTTTATGGTCCTAAAGATCAGAAGGTAGTGATTAGTACCAACGCTAGATTTTTGAAAAAGGACTATGTCTTAGACCACAAGCCCAAGAGTAAGATAGTACTAGAAGAGCTTAGACGACAAATTACTAATCCTGATGCACCTGTACAAGTAGATACACCACACACTGCACATGAGATCACAGATGATGCGCCTACACAGGTGGTGCCTCGTCGTAGTGGAGGGTTGTGAAACAGCCCGATAGGTTCATTGGCGTGGGAGAGGCCTCAGACCTAGTCCCAGGCGCGCCTGAACTTGACCTGGTTAACTACAATGAGGCTCTCAGAGATAAAGATACAGAGTCTTGGCGTAAGGCAATGATATCCGAGATGGGGTCAATGGACCACAATCAAGTCTGGGAGCTGGTGGATCTGCCTGATGGGTTTAAGCCCATTGGATGCATGTGGGTCTACAAACGTAAGAGAGGACCTGACGGGAAGGTGGAAACCTTTAAAGCTAGGTTGGTGGCGAAGGGGTATACTCAGAAAGAGGGAATCGATTATGAGGAAGCCTTTGTTGGAGTTGAATACATAAGCTATGCTTGTATTGTACATTTTTCCAGTTAATATATCGATTTTAAGTTTTGGTTATATCTTGTTGTGCATTAATTGTCCAATTATATTATGTAGTTACATTATGAGGTTTCTTGTGTGACACGGTAGATCTCATCATTGGTTAAAAGACATAATATATAAATGAGGTTCGTAACCGAGACAGCTTTGGACAAACTGTCGGTTTAGGTTAGTATGTGATTTAAATAATTGGTTTGTCTAAACTAATTGAATCATATAGATATACCCGGGGCATATCGAACTAGACCACTAAGAATAATTTGTCTTGTACTGATTTAATAGACAAATCGTTCTTGGTATTCTATCTCTTAATCCCTAAAATCAAGCGGGCATGAGGATTAGACATAGTGTACTTTGATCTGCTAATGGGTGAGGTCAATTGTGGCCAATAGTCTCGGTAGGTTTGGTGCGCGTGTTTAGTTTTTTGGAGTACTACTGCTTGTCGAAAGGAAACCATGTACCGGTGCGTCTGGGGTGATGGTGCTCCCAAAATGAGCTCGTAAAGTTTATTATACTAAACCCGACCGGTGGACTTACGTCCGGTATTGTAAAAAGGTCGAGTGGTACTAATCTCGAAATTAATGAGGTTAATTAATTAATTTATTAGTAAATTAATATATTTACGAGCACTATATCTTTGATCTGAGGAGATTATGAATATAGTTTAATTAAGTTGTTCCGGAAGCATTTCTGGTGTAGGATGGTAGTGCCATAATTAATCCGTTAGTGGTACGATTAATTATGTATTGGGTTGTTGACAAAGGTAGATTTAATTAATTCAGTAATTAATTAATCCTTATGTCAGTTGGTTGTGAATCATACCAGAAACTGGTTTGGGATAAGTGAATCCCTGTGTCAGTTGGTTGTGAATAATACTAGGAACTGGTTTGGGATAAGTGAATCCTAGTGTCAGTTGGGATAAGTGGATCCCTGTATCAGTTGGATGTGTATCAGTCCAGGAACAGGATTGAAGGAAAACAGAAACCCAATAGGAAGGTCAATCCTAAACCAACTTGGGGTCTCTCCTGTAACTCTATATATAGACAAGGGATTAGCTATTCAAGAAATACAATTCATAAGTTTTCAAGACAAGAAAACTAGAGAGATAAAATTCTAGAGAGAGAAATATTTTCTTCTCTCTCCAAGTCAAATTTTTGGAGCTTTTGTGTGGCTGGTTTTTCTCTTTCTTTGGCCGAAATTTAGGCCTGTTTATACCAGCTGTGCGTGTAGCTTTCTCTCTTTCCGGGCGGTGCATTTACAGTACGTGCCAGGTGTAGCGGTGCTGGAATTTTCTAGCAGTTGTATTGTGGTGATTAGCTGATTAATTAGTTTCTAGATCGTTGCCCACACAACATAAAATCAAAGTGTTGAGGCATACAAGAGAATCACCTGAGTGCATGCTTCAAAGGTATTTTTCTAAAGTTTCGCTTTTAATTATAAATTTTTGTTGCGTGATATATCGAATAAGTGCGAACCCAGATACTGTGCAATGTTATTTCAAAATGGTTGGAATAGCATTGTGCTAGCGTCTAGGCCTCGCCAGAGATTCTGATTCGGGAATGCATAGCACGAAAGTGAGTTTCTGGCTAGGCCCGGGCAGATAATCTTTCAATTGGTATCAGAGCCTAGTTTTGGGTTTTGTGCTTGTTCAATTTATTAAATGGTTTTATTTACAGGTGGTTAAGAAATCCCGACTATTATGGTTACGTTTGTATAGGTTTTAATTAAACTCCGGGACATGTCTAGTTTTGGTTTTATTATGAATGTTTGTAATAGTATAACCACGTGTTGGAAGCCGTGTAGGATTAGATCAAATCGATAGTAGGATTTTTTTCTATGCAATTTTGATTATTTAATTTTCCTAGAAAGCCTTCTAGTAGGAGAATTAATTTTTTGTAATCGAAGGCGTTATGGTGGGCAACTTGAATTCGTGGGTTTTGGGTTATCGTTAGTTCGTAGAAACCCAGGAAAACCTAGAACGAATTGCAAGAAGACCAAAGAGCGTGGGAAAAGTGAAGGAGGAATCTACTCCAACAGACACGAGATCAAGGCAGAAGATGGAAGAGATTAAAACCATAATAGTCGGGAAATTTACTTTTTGTATTTATTTCCCATATTTATTGTTTCAATTTTTATGCTTTATTTTTATGTTGTATTTTAGATGCATGATTTTAAAGCATGTTGGTTTTATGGTTGCATATAATTTAGGGTTAGTTAATTGCATGTTAAAATCGAAAAAAACCCTCAATTTAGAAATCTAAATGGGAGCGGGTTGGTTTAATATTCCCATGGCCACCATTACGAGTTCATATGCGATGTGGGTGGGCTTGCGCGTTGGCATTAGGGCCTTCCTCCATTCGGATGAGTCCAGCCCCGAGATCGCTAGATTATGAATTTCTAAGTAAGATGACTAGACTAAGTTTAACTAGGAGAAATGCGACACCCTCTTCATCTGAGGCACACTATCCTGAGGTAACAAACTCAGAAGTCACGTAATGACATACACTTAGTGTACGATCTGCAGTATTCCTCCCAAGAGGTTACGCTGCTTATTTGTACGGCTGAAAGCACCGACTATTAGCTACATTGATCAATAGATTGTTTGGTCAGATAGTGTAGTTAATAAACTTGGTTCTTATCAAACAAATGTGGGTTAGTGTAAACGTCCACACTGCATGGCTTGTGAGAATCCCGGTGAATGAGATGTTGGTGGATTATAATTATTGTTTTGAGGGAAGTCAATAATTAATAGAATTTTATGTTTTTCGAAATTCTAGGTTAATAATAGAAACATTGTCTATTTGTTAATTTTACAGTTTTATCGATATGGCATTCAACCCCTTAGCTGCTATTTTGAAAGACAATAAATTAACTGGAACTAATTATGTCGATTAGAGTCATAACTTGGACATTGTCCTTATGGCTGAGAGTACTCCTGTGAGAGATCATGTTATTGACGTGATTAGTAACTTCAACAAGGATGAAGTAGTGGAAGCCGAAATCGTTGGTGAAACCAAAGTCGATATTGCCCTCCGGAGCTTGCCTCAAACCTATAAGCAGATTCGGTTGAACTACAACATAAGTAAGATGTTGAGCACTTCATCCGAGCTCTTGGCAGAGTTGGTGGCGGCTAAAAGTCTTCTTCAAGAGAAGAAGCGAGCTTTAGTCACAGTCAAAGCTTTAGAATCTTCTTATGAGCCTGAGGCTGGAAATAAAAAGAGAAAGCTCGAGGGAGTAGCTAAAAAGGCACAAATTGCACCTAAGCCAGATATTGCAAAGAAGAAGTAGAAAGACAAGTGCTTCAAGTGCAATAAGACGGGACATTGGAAATCGGATTGTCCAAAGCTTAAACATACGATATTTTCTGCCCTAATTACTGAGACATATTTTGCGGCGATTCCCACAGATACTTGGTGTGTGGATTCAGGTGCCACTGACCATGTTTGTAATTCTTTGCAAAGGTTCCAAATGACCCGGAAGCTAAGAGAGGGTGAATTGGATATCTACTTGGGCGACACTACAAGAGTGTCAGTAGAAGCAGTGGGAGTAGTTACTCTGAATTTTGAGAATTCTAGTTTAGAGTTCGTTAATTGTCTTTATGTACCGAGTTTTAGAAAGAACCTTATTTTGATTTCTAAACTCTTGAAGAACGGTTATAAGTTTGTTTTTTCTGATGAGTCTTTATTTATTAGAAGAAATGGAAAACTTATTTGTTATGGTTCATTGGCTGACAATTTATTTGTTGTTAACTCTAATTCCCCTGTTGCTCAAAACATTGAAACAGATAGCTCTTTATCTAACACTGATAAGAGGAAGAAACCTTCTGAAATGAATTAAACCAATCTTTGGCATCTCAGGCTAGGTCATATAAACCTTAGTAGGATTCAGAGGTTGGTCAATGATAAACCTTTAGGCTCATTAGAGATTGACAGTTATGCAACCTACGAATCTTGCTTGGAAGGTAAAATGACCAAGAGACCTTTTAAGGCAAAAGGTTATAGAGCTAAGGAAGTATTAAAGTTAATTCATTCTGACCTTTCAGATATGGAGTGTATCTATCTAAGGAACAGTCCCCTAAGACTGTTGATGAGATAGAGGTCATCAAGACAGTTCCTTATGCTTCGGCAGTAGGAAGTCTCATGTATTCCATATTGTGTACGAGGCTTGATATCTGTTATGCCATTGGCATGGTAAGCAGATATCAGAGTAACCCCGGGAAAGCTCATTGGGAGGCAATAAAATGCATTCTCAAGTATTTGCACAGAATGAGGGACCAAGTTCTGGTCTATCAGGCGCTTGAGCTGGTACCCCGAAGTTACACGGATTCAGATTTCCAAGGCGACAGGGACAAGAGCAAGTCTACCTCAGGGTATGTGTTTACTCTGGGAGGTAGAGCCACAGTTTGGCGGAGTGTCAAGCAGAAATGCATGGCGGACTCTACGATGGAGGCTGAGTACGTTGCCGCATCAGAGGCAGCGAAAGAAGCAGTATGGCTCAATAAATTCCTAGTGGACTTAGATGTGCTTCCTGGTTTACAGAAGTCTATCACGGTTTATTGTGATAACAACGGTGCAGTAGCAAACTCGAAGGAACCATGAGCCCACAAGGCGAGTAAACATATACAGCGCAAGTACCACCTGATACGAGACATCGTAAAGAGAGAAGACGTGGTTGTGGCTAAGATATCATCAGAGGATAACCTTGCAGATCCGTTCACGAACACATTGACTTCGAAAGTCTTTGAGGCTCACGTGGAGGGCATGGGAATCAGATACTTAGGAGAGCCATAACAGTTTTTCTAGATATATAGCATCAGAATGTATATGAGTTGTATGTAGTTGTATACTTAAAGCACAACTTAAGTATTAGTGGGAGATTGTTGGAGTTGAATACATAAGCTATGCTTGTATTGTACTTTTTCCCAGTAATATATCGATCTATGTTTTGGTTATATCTTGTTGTGCATAATATGTCCATTTATATTATATAAGTAGATGATGAGGTGTCTTGTGTGACACAGTAGATCTCATCATTGGTTGAAAGACATAATATAAAATGAGGTTCGTAACCGAGATAGTTTTGGACAAAACTGTCGGTTTAGGTTATTATGTGTTTCAGATAATTGGTTTGTCTCAACTGATTGAATCATATAGATATGCCCGGGGTGTATTGAACTAGACCATTAAGAATGATTTGTCTTGTACTGATTTAATACACAAATCGTTCTTGGTATTCTATCTCTTAATCCATAGACTCGAGCGGGCATGAGGATTAGACATAGTGTACTTTGATCTGCCAAAGGGTGAGGTCAATTGTGGCCAATAAACTCGGTAGGTTGGGTGCGCGTGTTTAGTTGCTTGGTGTGCTGCTGCTTGTTGAAAGGAAACCATGTACCGATGCGTCCGGGGTGATGGTGCTCCCAAATCTGGTTATGTTTATTATACTAAACCCAGCTGGTGGACTTACGTCCGGTATAGTAAAAAGGTCGAGTGGTACTAGTATCGAAATTAAAGAGGTTAATTAATTAATTTATCAGTAAATGAATATATTTACGAGCACTATATCTTTGATCTGAGGAGATTATGAATATAATTTAATTAAGTTGTTCCGGAAGTAATTCTGGTGTAGGATGGTAGTGCCATAATTAATCCGTTAGTGGTACGATTAATTATGTATTGGGTTGTTGACAAAGGTAGATTTAATTAATTAAGTAATTAATTAATCCTTGTGTCAGTTGGTTGTGAATCATACCAGGAACTGGTTTGGGATAAGTGAATCCCTGTATCAGTTGGTTGTGAATCATAACAGGAATTGGTTTGGGATAAGTGGATCCCTATATCAGTTGGATGTGTTTCAGTCCAGGAACAGGATTGAAGGAAAACAGAATCCCAGTAGGAAGACCAATCCTAAACCAACTTGGGGTCTCTCTTGTAACTCTATATATAGACAATAGATTAGCTATTCAAGACAAACAATTCATAAGTTTTCAAGACAAGAAAACTTAGAGAGAGAAAATCCTAGAGAGAGAAAATTATCACTCTCTAAAATTCAGATTTTACAAGCTTTGGGGCTGCCGAATTTTTCTTCAAATATTTGGTGGCTCGTGTAGCTTTCTCTCTCTCCGGGTGGTGCGTTTATAGTACGTGCCAGGTGCAGCGGTGCTGGAATTTTCTGGCAGATGGATTGTGGTGATTAGCTGATCAATTGGTTTCTTGATCGTTGCCCACACAACGTGAAATCAAAGTGTTGAGGCATACAAGAGAATCACCTAAGTGCACGTTTCAAAGGTATTTTTCTGAAGTTCCGCTTTTAATTAGAAATTTTTGTTGTGTGTTAAATCGAATAAGTGCGAACCCAGATCCTGTGCAATGTTATTTCAAAAGGGTTGGAATAGCAGTGTGCTAGCGTCTAGGCCTGGCCAGGGATTTCGATTCTGTAATGCATAGCACGAAAGTGAGTTTCTGGCTGGGCCCGGGCAGATAATCTTTCAGGTAATGCCATAATTAATCTGTTAGTGGTACGATTATTTATGTAGTGGGTTAATTGATAAAGTAGAATTAATTATTTATTTAATTATTCCTAAGGGTTAATTAACTAATTAACAAAGTGGAATTAATTAATTAATTAATTAAGTTTTAAAGTTCAATTAGAATTAGGAAATCCTGAGATTAGGAAATCTATTTGGATTTGGAAATCCTATTAGATTTGGATCTTAATAGGATTTAGAAACTAATTAATAATCCTAAACCCATTAGGAAGGTCAATCCTAAACCAACTTGAGGTTTCGCTTGTAACTCTATAAATAGACAAGAGATTAGCAATTAACAATACGCAATTCATAAGTTTTCAAGACAAGAAAACTAGAGAGAAAGCTAGAGAGAAAAACAATTCTTCAAGTTCTTTTCTTTCTTGAAGTGTGTGCCCCAAAATCGATCAAGCGGCAGCCCTTCTTCAACATTCCAGGCCGGTGAGTGAAGATCAAAGGCGGCGGCAGCAAGCTTTCTGGGGCGGCGCGTGAAACCACGAGCAGCGGTATGCGGCGGTAAGTGAAAGCGCGTGCGGCGGCGTTAGAGATTCCGGGCTGTAAGCTTGGAATTTTCTAGTTGAATTTGTGGTGACTGCTGATCAATTGCTCTTTAGTTCGTTGCCCACACAACGTTCAATCAAGTCTTGAGTCATACAAGAGAATCACCTAAATACACGCTTTAAGAGGTAATTCTTAAACTTCCGCTTTTATTTAGAATTCATTATTGTGTGACAAATTGAACAAGTCGAAGCTAAGATCCTGTGCAATGGTATTTCAAGCAAGGGTTGGAATAGTAATTGCGCTATAGCTTAGGCCTGCTTAAGAGTTCCAACTCTGGAATGCATAGCACGAAAGTGAATTTTTGACTGGGCTCGGGCAGATATTCTTTCAATAACCTTTTTGTGACGTAATGTCATCTTGATCTGTTTGAAAAGCAGAATCGGCGTAGCCTTATATAGCGAGTTGTTCTTGTCATTCATACATTAGCATCAATCCTTTAGTCTTTCGTAAGTACTTAAAGATTGCCTTGACTGCAGTCGAATGAGCCATTCCTGGATCTTGTTGGTATTTTCTAGTCATGCTAAGTGCATTTGTGACATTCGGACGGGTACATAACATGACATATATGATAGATCCTATTGCCGAAACATATGGGACTCTACTCATCGTATCTCTCTCCTCTTTAGTCGAAGGACATTGGTTCTTCTTTAAAAGGAGGTCATGTCTAAACGGTACCATACCATTCTTAGAGTTAGACATATTAAACACTTCAATATTTTGTCTATGTACTCTTCTTGACTTAGTCCCAAAAGTCTCTTAGATCTATCTAGATAGATTTTAATACCCAGTATTGTCTCAGCTTCCCCTAAGTCCTTCATAGAAAGTATATTCCCGGACCATTGTCTAATCTCTATCAACATGGGGATGTCATTTCCTATTAGTAAGATGTCATCCACATATAGGACAAGCAAAACATTCTTGCTCCCACTAACCTTCTTGTAAACACAAGGCTCATCTTGTGCTGTCCCGGTGATTTTAGTGCCAGAGAAGGAAAAGACTTGGAGGATGTGTGTGGATTGTAGAGTCATCAACAAAATCACCATCAAGTATAGACATCAAATTCCAAGGCTTGATGACATGTTTGACGAATTGCATGGTGCCACTATCTTTTCAAAGATAGACTTGAAGAGTTGATATCATCAAATAATGATCAAAGAAGGAGATGAATGGAAGACGGCATTCAAGACCAAGTTTGGACTCTATGAATGGCTTGTCATGCCTTTTGGACTCACTAATGCACCAAATAGTTTCATGAGGTTGATGAATCATGTGTTGAGATGGTATATTTGTAAGTTTATTGTAGTCTATTTTGCTGATATTCTTGTTCATACTAGTAACTTAGATTCTCATGTTGAACATCTTAAGCAAGTACTACTAACCCTTAGAGAGGAGAAGCTTTATGCCAACCATAAGAAGTGCACTTTTTGTGTGCAAGAGATTGTCTTTCTTAGTTTTGTAGTTATTGCACAAGGAGTACAAGTTGATGAAGAGAAGGTGAGAGCCATTAGAGAATGGCTTATGCCAATATCACATTCTAAGGTGAGATCATTCCATGGTTTGGCAAGCTTCTATAGAAGGTTCATCAAGGATTTCTCCACCAAAGTCACCCCACTTAATGACTTGGTGAAGAAAGATAGGAAATTTGTGTGGGGAAGAGAGCAAGAATCGGCTTTCAACTTACTCAAAGGGGAGTTAATTTCTACTCCTATTCTTGCATTACCTAACTTTGATGACATGTTTCAATTAGAGTGTGATGCTAGTGGAATAGGAATAGGAGATGTTTTAATGCAAAATAAAAGGCTCATTGCATATTTTAGCCAAAAGTTAAGTGGATATTCTTTGAATTATCCAACTTATGACAAAGAGTTGTAAACGGTTGTTAGAGCTTTAGAAAATTGGCAGAAGTACTTAATTGCTAAAAAATTTATTATATACACTGATCATAAGGCTCTAAAGCATATAAAATCTCAAAATAGGTAAAATAAGAGGTATGTTAAGTGGGTAGCTTTTATTGAGGCATTCCCTTATGTGCTTAAGTATAAGAAAGGAAAAAAGAATGTGATTGTCGTAGCTTTGTGAAGAAGATATGCATTGCTTACCTCTTTAAATTCACAGATCATGAGTTTTGACTACATTAAAGGTTTATATGAACAAGATCCTGATTTTTCTCATGTTTTTGTAGGATATGACAAAAGAGTAATGGACAAGTACTTCAAGGAAGATGGCTACCTCTTCAAGGAAAACAAGCTTTGTGTTCCACAATCAAGCTTGAGAGTGTTAGAAGAACTCCTTATCATTAGCTTTGGATAGATTCTTTATTCTACTACTAGCTAATTCACCAGTGGACTTGAATGTTGCCAGGGGTCCTACCAAAAGGAGGATTGGCCATTGTTAACAATCAGGAAGTTGTGCTCCAATGCCTTGTCCAAAACTGCCGAAGCTCGTGTTGGAGTTGAATACATAAGCTATGCTTGTGTTGTGCTTTTTTCCAGTAATATATCGATTTATGTTTTGGTTATATATTGTTGTGCATTAATTGTCCATTTGTATTATGTAAGTAGATGATGAGGTGTCTTGTGTGACACAGTAGATCTCATCATTGGTTGAAAGACATAATATATAAATGAGGTCCGTAACCGAAACAGCTTTGGACAAACTGTCGGTTTAGGTTATTATGTGATTCGGATAATTGGTTTGTCTAAACTAATTGAATCATATAGATATGTCCGGGGCTTATTGAACTTGACCATTAAGAATGATTTGTCTTGTACTGATTTAATACATAAATGGTTCTTGGTATTCTATCTCTTAATCCCTAGACTCGAGCGGGCATGCGGATTAGACATAGTGTACTTTGATCTGTCAAATGGTGAGGTCAATTGTGGCCAATAGTCTCGGTAGGTTGGGTGCGCGTATTTAGTTACTTTGTGTGCTGCTGCTTGTCGAAAGGAAACCATGTACCGGTACGTCCGGGGTGATGATGCTCCCGAGATGAGCTCGTAAAGTTTATTATACTAAACCCGGCCGGTGGACTTATGTCCGGTATAGTAAAAAGGTCGAGTGGTACTAGTCTCGGAATTAAAGAGGTTAATTAATTAATTTATCAGTAAATTAATATATTAACGAGCACTATATCTTTGATGTGGGGAGATTATGAATATAATTTAATTAAGTTGTTCCGGAAGCAATTCTGGTGTAGGATGGTAGTGCCATAATTAATCCGTTAGTGGTACGATTAATTATATATTGGGTTGTTGACAAAGGTATATTTAATTAATTAAGTAATTAATTAATCCTTGTGTCAATTAGTTGTGAATCATACCAGGAACTGATTTGCGATGAGTGAATCCCTGTATCAGTTGGTTGTGAATCATCCCAGGAACTGGATTTGGATAAGTGAATCCCTGTGACAGTTGGATGTGTATTAGTCCAGGAACAGGATTGAAGGAAAACAGAAACCCAGTAGGAAGACCAATCCTAAACCAACTTGGGGTCTCTCTTGTAACTCTATATATAGACAAGGGATCAGCCATTCAAGCAGTACAATTCCATAAGTTTTCAAGATAAGAAAACTAGAGAGATAAAATCCTAGAGAGAGAAATTAATTTTCACTCTTGAAGTCAGATTTTAGTGAGAAAATTGAGGCTGGTTTTTGGACTGTGTTGGCCGAATTTTCTTGGTCAGTTTTATACCAGCTGCGTGTAATTTTCTCTCTCCGGGCGGTGTATTTACAGTACGTGCCAGGTGCTGCGGTGCTAGAATTTTCTAGTAGGTGGATTGTGGTGATTAGTTGATCGATTGATTTCTGGTTCGTTGCCCACACAACGTGAAGTCAAAGTCTTGAGGCATACAAGAGAATCACCTGAGTGCACGCTTCAAAGGTATTTTTCTAAGATTCCGTTTTTAATTAGAAAATTTTTGTTGCGTGGTAAATCGAGCAACCCAGATCCTATGTGGCAATCCTTTCAGCTCGTTCTTAGGAGCTACGCTGATGAATAGATGGTGATAAACTATATATAAAATCTGCCTATATGTCTTCTTTCTTATTCAACCTCCACCATAATTTCATTAAGGACACTTGTATTATGCTCAATATGACTCTAATACTAAAGCTATTCTCATGTAGAGGTGGGGTCATTTTTTTCCATGATCTCCAATGTCGTTTGGAATTTTCTTCATTCTTTACCCATAAGAAAGATGTCATAATCCGCTCAATCCTTTCTATTGTGTTCTTTGGTGAGATAGTCATCCAAATGTGTAATGTATTGCTGTTGAACATGTTTTATTACCGTTAACCTCCCCCCTGTTGGAGTAGAATACATAAGCTATGCTTGTATTGTACAGTTTCCCAGTTTAATATATCGATTTGTGTTTCAGTCATATCTGGTTGTGCATTAATCGTCCATTTATATTATGTAAGTAGATGATGAGGTGTCTGGTGCGACACAGTAGATCTCATCATTGGTTGAAAGACATAATATATAAATGAGGTTCGTAACCGAGACAGCTTTGGACAAACTGTCAGTCTAGGTTATTATGTGATTCAGATAATTAGTCTGTCTAAACTAATTGAATCATATAGATATGCCCGGGGCATATTGAACTTGACTCTTAGGAATGATTTGTCTTGTACTGATTTAATAGACAAATCGATCCTTGTATTCTATCTCTAAATCCCTAGACTCGAGTGGGCATGAGGATTAGACATAGTGTACTTTGATCTGCCAATGGGTGAGGTCAAATGTGGCCAATAGTCTCGGTGGGTTGGGTGCGCGTGTTTAGTTACTTGGTGTGCTACTGCTGGTCGAAAGGAAACCATGTACCGGTGCGTCCGGGGTGATGGTGCTCTCGAGATGAGCTCAAAATGTTTATTATACTAAACCCGGCCGGTGGACTTATGTCCGGTATAGTAAAAAGGTCGAGTGGTACTAGTCTCGGAATTAAAGAAGTTGATGAATTAATTTATCAGTAAATTAATGAATTAACGAACACTATATCTTTGATGTGGGGAGATTATGAATATAATTTAATTAAGTTGTTCCGGAAGCAATTCTGGTGTAGGGTGGTAGTGCCATAATTAATCCGTTAGTGGCCGAAAATATTGGTTCAAAATACTAGCCCCGTGTGTTGCTTTCTCTCTCTCCGGGCAGTGCGTTTGCAGTACGTGCTAGGTGCGGAGGTGCTGAATATTTTCAGCAGGTGGATTGTGGTGAGTTGCTGATCAATTGACTTCTAGATTGTTGCCCACACAACAAGAGGTCATAGTCTTTGAGACAATTCAAGAGATTCATAATTCAAGAATCTAGAGAGATAAAATTCTAGAGAGAGAAATTTCTTTCTCTCTCAAGAACGAATTTTTGAGCAAATAGGCGGCTGGTTTTCTTCATCAAGTGGCCGAAAATATTGGTTCAAAATACTAGCCCCGTGTGTTGCTTTCTCTCTCTCCGGGCAGTGCGTTTGCAGTACGTGCTAGGTGCGGAGGTGCTGAATTTTTTCAGCAGGTGGATTGTGGTGAGTTGCTGATCAATTGACTTCTAGATTGTTGCCCACACAATAAGAGGTCATAGTCTTTGAGGCATACAAGAGATTCACCAGGTGCACGCTTCAAAGGTATTATTCTATGGTTCCGCTTTTATTAGAATTTTTTGTTGCGTGGTAAATCGAGCAGGTACAAACCCAGATCCTACCAAAAATCTTTCAATTGGTATCAGAGCCTGGTTTAGGGGGTTCTGTGCTTGTTCGATTTATTACATGGTTTTATTTGCAGGTGGTTTAGAATCCCGACTATTATGGTTACGTTTGTATGGGTTTTAATTAAACTCCGGGACATGTCCGGATTTAATTTTATTATGAATGTTTGTAATAGTTTAACCACATGTTGGAAGCCGTGTAGGATTAGATCAAATCTGTAGTAGGATTTTTTCTATGTAATTTTGATTATTTAATTTTCCTAGAATGCCTTGTAGTAGGAAAATTATTTTTTATGTAATCGAAGGCGTTATGGTGGGCGACTTGGATTCGTGGGTTTTGGGTTATCATGAATTTGAAGAAACCCAGGAAAACCCAGAACGAATTGCAAGAAGACCAAATAGCGCGGGAAAAAGCGAAGGAGGAGTTGGCGGCAGGAGGCGACGCCGGCAACATTTGCCGGCAGCAAAATCGCCGGCCGGCAGGCCAAAAAGGCAGCAGCAGGCAGCAGCAGCGCGCAGCAGTCGCTGTACGCAGCAGCTGCTGCGCGCTGCTGCCGGGAGCGGGCTGCGCGCGCAGGGGCCGCACGGGCTGGGCAGCGCGCGCCGAGGCCGCGCGCGCAGTGGCCGCGCGCGCGCACGGCCCGTGCGGGCTGTGAACGCTGGTTGCGGCCCGGGCGGCCCGTTCGGGCCGTTCGGGCTGTTTTTGGCCCGTTTTTCCTCCAGTTTTCATTTTTTGAAATTCAAGACTCTCTCCATCGAGTGACGTGACGGGACACGAGATCAAGGCAGAAGATGGAAGCAATTAAAACCATAATAGTCGGGGAATTTATTTTTTTTCGAATTATTTCCCGTATTTATTGTTTTAATTTTTATGCTTTATTTTTATGCTGTATTTTAGATGCATGAATTAAAGCATGTCTGGTTTTATGGTTGCATATAACTTAGGTTAGTTAATTGCATGTTAAAACCGGAAAAACCCTCATTTTGGAAATCTAAGTGGGAGCGGGTTGTGTTATATCCCCATGGCCACCATTACGGGTTCATATGCGATGTGGGTGGGCTTGCGCGTTGGCATTAGGGCCTTCCTCCATTCGGATGAGTCCAGCCCCGAGATCGCTAGACTATGAGCTTCTGAGTAAGATGACTAGAGCGAGTTTAACTAGGAGAAATGCGACACCCTCTCCATCTGAGGCGCACTATCCTGAGGTAACAAACTCAGAAGTCACGTAATGGCATACACTTAGTGTACGATCTGTAGTATTCCTCCCGCGAGGTTACGCTGCTTACTTGTACGGCTGAAAGCACCGACTATTAGCTACATTGATCAAAAGATCATTGGTCAGATAGTGTAGTTAATGAACTTGGTTCTTCTCAAACGAATGTGGGTTAGCGTAAACGTCCACACTGCGTGGCTTGCGAGAATCCCGGTGGATGAGATGTTGGTGGATTAATACTATTGTTTTGAGGGAAATCAATAATTAATTGAATTTTCATGTTTTTGAAAATTCTAGCATATATAACTGAAACACTGTTTGTTTACTTTCCAGTTTAAATCGATATGGCATTCAATCCTTTAGCTGCTATTTTGAAAAACAACAATTTAACTGGAATTAATAATGTCGATGGAAGTCGTAACTTGGACATTGTCCTTAGGGCTGAGAGCGCTCCTGTGAGAGATCGTGTCATTGACATGATTTGTAACGTCAACAAGGTTGAGGTAGTGGGAGGCAAAATCGTTGGTGAAACCAAAGCCGATATTGTCCTCCAGAGCTTGGCTCAAAGCTATGAGCAGATTCGGTTGAACTACAACATAAGTAAGATGTTGTGGAGTTCATCCGAGCTCTTGGCAGAGTTGATGGTGGCTAAAAGTCTTCTTCGAGAGAAGAAGCGAGCTTTAGTCGCAGTCGAAGCTTTAGAATCTTCTTCTGAGCCTGAGGCTGGAAAGAAGAAGAGAAAGCTCGAGGGAGTAGCTAAAAAGGCACAAATTGTGCCTAAGCCAGATATTGCAAAGAAGAAGTCGAAAGACAAGTGCTTCAAGTGCAATAAGACGGGACATTGGAAAGCGGATTGTCCAAAGCTTATAAGTACGATAAATTATGCCTTAATTACTGAGACATGTTTAGCGGCGATTCCCACAGATACTTGGTGTGTGGATTCAGGTGCTACTGACCATGTTTGTAATTCTTTGCAAGGGTTCCAAGTAACCCAGAAGCTTAGAGAAGGCGAATTGGATATCTACTTGGGCGACACTACAAGAGTGTCAGTAGAAGCAGTGGGAGTAGTTAGGTTAAATTTCGAGAATTGTAACCTAGAGTTAGTAAACTGTCTTTATGTACCGAGTTTTAGAAAGAACCTGATTTCGGTTTCTAAACTCTTGAAGAACGGTTACAAGTTTATTTTTTTCTGATGAGTCTGTTTTTATTAGAAGAGATGGCAAACTTGTTTGTTCTGGTTCATTGTTGGACAATTTATTTGTGGTTAATTCTAACTCCCCTGTTGCGCAAAACATAGAAATAGATAGCTCAGTATATAACATTAATAAGAGGAAGAGACCTTCTGAAATGAATCAAACCTATCTTTGGCATCTAAGGCTAGATCATATAAACCTTAGTAGGATTCAGAGGTTGGTCAATGATGGACCTTTGGGTTCATAAGATATTGACAGTTATGCAACCTGCGAATCTTGCTTGGAAGGTAAGATGACCAAGAGACCTTTTAAAGCAAAAGGCTATAGAGCTAGAGAAGTATTAGAGTTGATTCATTCTGGCTTGTGTGGACCTATGACGGTCCAGGCACGAGGGGGATATGAGTATTTCGTGACATTCACGGATGACTACTCTAGGTACGGATACATTTACCTAATGCGCCACAAGTCTGAATGTTTTGACAAGTTCAAAGAGTTTCGGGCAGATGTGGAGAAGCATCATGGTAAGAGTATCAAGACACTGCGTTCAGATCGTGGTGGGGAGTACATGTCCCATGAATTTCGAGATTACCTCACTGAGGTAGGAATTCAGTCTCAGTTATCTGCACCTGGCACGCCACAGCAGAATGGTGTAGCAGAAAGGAGGAACCGAACTCTTATGGAAATGGTTAGGTCCATGATGAGCTATAGTGATTTGCCAAGTTCGTTCTGGGGATATGCCTTGGAAACGGCAATGTATATTCTTAATCTTGTACCATCTAAAACCGTGCCTTCAACCCCAGTAGAGTTGTGGAACGGGCGGAAGCCCAGTCTAAGACATATCAGAATTTGGGGCTGCCCAGCACATGTGCTTAAGGCAGATACGGCTAAGTTAGATGTAAGAACCGAATTAATGCTGTTTGTAGGATATCCTAGGGGAACGAAAGGTGGTCTATTCTATAGTCCTAAAGATCAGAAGGTGGTGGTAAGTACCAACGCTAGATTTTAGAAGAGGACTATGTCTTAGACCACAAGCCCAAGAGTAAGATAGTACTAGAAGAGCTTAGACGACAAACTACTAATCCTGATGCACCAGCGCAAGTAGATACACCACACACTGCACATGAGATCACAGATGATGCGCCTACACAGGCGGTGCCTCGTCGTAGTGGGAGGGTTGTGAGACAGCCAGACAAGTTCATTGGCATGGGAGAGGCTTCAGACCTGGTCCCAGGTGTGCCTGAACCTGACCCAATTAACTATAATGAGGCGCTTCGAGATAAAGATGCAGAATCTTGGCATAAGGCAATGATATCTGAGATGGGGTCAATGGACCACAATCAAGTCTGGGAGCTTGTGGACCTGCCTGATGGGTTTAAGCCCATTGGATGCAAGTGGGTCTACAAACGTAAGAGAGGACCTGACGGGAAGGTGGAAACCTTTAAAGCTAGGCTGGTGGCGAAGGGGTATACTCAGAAAGAGGGAATCGATTATGAGGAAACCTTCTCCCCGGTAGCCATGCTTAAGTCGATCCGGATTCTCTTGGCCATAGCTGCTCATATGGATTATGAGATTTGGCAGATGGATGTCAAGACAGCTTTTCTGAACGGAAGTCTTGAGGAAACCATCTTTATGCAGCAACCAGAGGGATTCATTGAAAAATGCCAAGAGCATAAGGTTTGCAGGCTTAAGAGGTCTATTTATGGACTTAAAGCAGATATCCAGATCTTGGAACATCCGGTTTGATGAGGTAATCCAGTCCTTTGGATTTACTCAGTGTCCGGATGAGTAATGTGTATATCGCAGACGTGATGGAAACTCAGTGGTGTTTCTTGTGCTTTACGTAGATGACATTCTATTGATTGGCAACAACAAGAAAGTGTTATCAGACGTAAAGGCATGGCTGTCCAAGCAATTTGATATGAAGGACTTAGGGGAAGCGGGACATATCCTTGGGATCAAGATTATTCGAGATCGTAGGAAACGTTCGCTAACGCTCTCCCAAGCTTCATACATAGACATGATTCTGGCCCGTTTTAACATGCAGAACTCCAAGAAAGGTTTTCTACCTTTCAGGCATGGAGTGTTTCTATCTAAGGAACAGTCTCCTAAGACTGTTGAGGAGATAGAGACCATGAAGACAGTTCCATATGCTTCGGCAGTAGGAAGTCTCATGTATGCCATGTTGTGTACGAGGCCTGATATCTGTTATGCCGATGGCATGGTGAGCAGATATCAGAGTAACCCCGAAAAAGCTCATTGGGAAGCAGTAAAATGCATTCTCAGGTATTTGCGCAGAACGAGGGACCAAGTTCTGGTCTATCAGGCGTTTGAGCTGGTACCCCGAGGTTACACAGATTCAGATTTCCAAGGCGACAGAGACAAGAGCAAGTCTACCTCAGGGTATGTGTTTACTCTAGGAGGTGGAGCCATAGTTTGGCAGAGTGTCAAGCAGAAATGCGTGGCGGACTCTACCATGGAGGCTGAGTATGTTGCCGCATCAGAGGCAGCGAAAGAAGCAGTATGGCTCAAGAACTTCCTAGTGGACTTAGATGTGATTCCTGGTTTGCAGAAGTCTATCACGGTTTATTGTGATAATAACGGTGCAGTTGCAAACTCGAAGGAACCACGAGCCCACAAGGCGAGTAAACATATACAGCGCAAGTACCACCTGATACGAGACATCGTAAAGAGGGTAGACGTGGTCATGGCTAAGATAGCATCAGAGGATAACCTTGCAGATCCATTCACGAAAATATTGACTTCTAAAGTCTTTGAGGCTCACGTGAAGGGCAAGGGGATCAGATGCTTAGGAGAGCCTTGACAGTTTTTCAAGATAGATAGCAGCAGATTGGGTAGGATTGTATGTAGTTATATACTTAAAGCACAGCTTAAGTATTAGTGGGAGATTGTTGGAGTAGAATACATAAGCTATGCTTGTATTGTACAGTTTCCCAGTTTAATATATCGATTTGTGTTTCAGTCATATCTGGTTGTGCATTAATCGTCCATTTATATTATGTAAGTAGATGATGAGGTGTCTGGTGCGACACAGTAGATCTCATCATTGGTTGAAAGACATAATATATAAATGAGGTTCGTAACCGAGACAGCTTTGGACAAACTGTCAGTCTAGGTTATTATGTGATTCAGATAATTAGTTTGTCTAAACTAATTGAATCATATAGATATGCCCGGGGCATATTGAACTTGACTCTTAGGAATGATTTGTCTTGTACTGATTTAATAGACAAATCGATCCTTGTATTCTATCTCTAAATCCCTAGACTCGAGTGGGCATGAGGATTAGACATAGTGTACTTTGATCTGCCAATGGGTGAGGTCAAATGTGGCCAATAGTCTCGGTGGGTTGGGTGCGCGTGTTTAGTTACTTGGTGTGCTACTGCTGGTCGAAAGGAAACCATGTACCGGTGCGTCCGGGGTGATGGTGCTCCCGAGATGAGCTCGAAATGTTTATTATACTAAACCCGGCCGGTGGACTTATGTCCGGTATAGTAAAAAGGTCGAGTGGTACTAGTCTCGGAATTAAAGAAGTTGATGAATTAATTTATCAGTAAATTAATGAATTAACGAACACTATATCTTTGATGTGGGGAGATTATGAATATAATTTAATTAAGTTGTTCCGGAAGCAATTCTGGTGTAGGGTGGTAGTGCCATAATTAATCCGTTAGTGGCCGAAAATATTGGTTCAAAATACTAGCCCCGTGTGTTGCTTTCTCTCTCTCCGGGCAGTGCGTTTGCAGTACGTGCTAGGTGCGGAGGTGCTGAATTTTTTCAGCAGGTGGATTGTGGTGAGTTGCTGATCAATTGACTTCTAGATTGTTGCCCACACAACAAGAGGTCATAGTCTTTGAGACAATTCAAGAGATTCATAATTCAAGAATCTAGAGAGATAAAATTCTAGAGAGAGAAATTTCTTTCTCTCTCAAGAACGAATTTTTGAGCAAATAGGCGGCTGGTTTTCTTCATCAAGTGGCCGAAAATATTGGTTCAAAATACTAGCCCCGTGTGTTGCTTTCTCTCTCTCCGGGCAGTGCGTTTGCAGTACGTGCTAGGTGCGGAGGTGCTGAATTTTTTCAGCAGGTGGATTGTGGTGAGTTGCTGATCAATTGACTTCTAGATTGTTGCCCACACAACAAGAGGTCATAGTCTTTGAGGCATACAAGAGATTCACCAGGTGCACGCTTCAAAGGTATTATTCTATGGTTCCGCTTTTATTAGAATTTTTTGTTGCGTGGTAAATCGAGCAGGTACAAACCCAGATCCTACCAAAAATCTTTCACCCCCTATGATAATAGTATGTTTTTTCAACCTCCTATTTTAGCTTATATATTGTCAATGGTATAATGGAAGTGCTCATTCTTTTTCCTCCCTTTAAAGAGGTTACATCCCAAATGTTCAAAAGATGTGGATCTCTTCGTAAATCGGTTATAGTCTTTATCATAGCCAATTGATCATTTGAGCACGTAGCTGCAGCGATGAAACTATTCTTTTGCTTATTTATCTTTTGTCATGTTCCTCCTTCATATGCTGCTAGAAATGTCATCATCCATCTCAAGCTTTTTCCAATTTCCCTTTTGAAAAAACAATAAGTCATCTGTAAAATAGAGGGGTGTGATTGGTTTTGGTGTTGCTGCCACGTAATAATAATCCATTTCTCCTTGTGAGATTAGAAAGTTCAACTTCCTTGAAAGTCTCGATTACCAACTGGAAAAGATAAGGAGAGAGGGATCTTCTAGTTTTATTCCTTTGGAGGCTTGAAAATAGCCGGTAGGACTTGCATTTATTAGAATCGAAAACCAGCTTGCTTAAAAGTTTTTCATAATCAATTTAATAAACCCATCTCCCAAACCAAATCTACCCAATAATGCTCTTAACAAATCCTAGGACACCCTGTCAAATGCCTTCATCATGTCTAGTTTAAAGATTATGTTAAAGTCAAGTACTTTTGTGTCCAAAAATTAGAGTAGTTCACGTGCTAATAGAATGTTGCCTGTAATGCTCCTCCCCTCAGTAAAAGCCGTTTGGTCTGGTAAGAAACTTTATTAACAACTTTGGATAAGCTTATTGGACGGTAATCTAAAAAGTATTGATGGCTTGTTTCTTAGGTATGAGGGTCATAAAGGTGTTGGCAACTACTTTTGGAAGTGATCAATTTTACCAAAAATCACAAACTCCATCAATCAAGTAATCTGTAATAATATCCCAATATTCTATATAAAAATTTCTCGGGAATCCATCTAGTCCTAGCACAATATCTGCCTTTAGCGCTGACTGTAGTTTTAATTTCTTTAAAAGACAATTGAGAGGTCAGTAATGTGTTCTCTTCTTCTGTGACTTTTATATTGATGTGAAACAGAAACCCTAATCCATTCCATTGTTCTCTTTAATTTTTTTTTTATATATACAAAAAAGAGGGAGCATTCTAGGTAACTCGAACTCAAAATCTATTGTTTTAAACGGGTCGTACCAATCATTGGTTACAACCCTCGTCTCTTTTATAATTTATCGATTCCCCTCTTAGCCTGTTTCTCCATATAAATTACATGGTTTATAAATAGTGCATCGAGTCGACTTGATAACAAAGATA
Organism: Knoxia roxburghii; assembly: GCA_030378225.1. Lineage (NCBI taxonomy): Eukaryota > Viridiplantae > Streptophyta > Magnoliopsida > Gentianales > Rubiaceae > Knoxia > Knoxia roxburghii. Next base: position 30,737,752 of record CM059420.1, on the reverse strand, counting down.
ATTTTCTATAATAAAATAAGATAATATTATTTTTTAAAAAAGTAATTTAGCTCAACTCATGTTGTGAGGATAAATAACTTTATCCATTATATTATGCATTGCATTACTATGGTGAATTTAATTTTTCAATGGTGAATTATATTATGCATTGCATTATATTATGCATCACTCACTCATATCACCAAAATAAATTCGCTAGATCAGCGTGAAAATGATGAGCTCCACAACAAGGAATACCTTCAAGACTAAACAAACATGCATACTGTACCAAGCTTAAGCTTTGCTGACAAACACTTAAATCAAAAGATATAAAGTTTGAATAAGAAAACTAAAAGAGCATTTTGTACATGATGATATCTGATTCTAATCACATATGTATTCACAATAAACCCTTATCTAATAATCAACTTCTATGTTCTGTTGCTATATACAAAATGCCTATGTTATCAGAGCTCTGGCATCGGGCAGACTTACGACTGCAATCCGAGGGCCTCGGAAAGGACCACCTTTTCATTCTATCCTAGCATTACACTCATAAACCTCTGCAGCAAAACTTCCTTCAGTGACAACTCACTTCCATCATATAGGGCTTGCTCTTGATACCTGCAATCAACAATTTTTGAAGTTAAATATATATTGTTCACAAATATTTCAGAAAAGTGAAACACGAGATTTGTCTCAGCTCCATTGTATTTGATTACCAAAAGAAAGGAAGGACAAGTTAAGCCTCAGCTAGTTTTATGGACAAAAAGGAACAAGGATCAATCAAAATTCCCATAACGCGACTTACCGAGTGTTAAAAAACAGATTACTCCCATTGAGATCCTCATTCTTCATGATAAAAGATAGTCAATGTCATTAAATATGAAAACAGCATTAGCAATCTACCTTGAGATCAAAGAATCGTATCACTATCAAACCACACTAAATGCAGCTTAGGGTCATCTGTAGGAAGGTTACCAAAATGAAAATCAAACATTAGCTCAGTCAAGTTTATCCGACTCCCGATGAACCCATCTGTTTAGCTACACCCCCCCCCCCGGTACCCTTAATCTGGGAACTAGATGAGTCACAGCCTAAAACGCACCCGTACTTCAAGTCCAGCAAACATAGACTATCTTAAATTTGGGTCAAAGGTGATTGCCTAGCTTTTGAATTAAGTTGCAAATAATGAAAAAAAATTTAGACTTTTTAGATGAAACAATCACCAGTGAAGTTAGTCTTAAGTATGTTTTTAAACCAGGCAATTTAGGGCCCCACAAAATCAACACAAGCTTCATTAGCTTAGCACTAAAACGTATACCACTTCACAAATACAAGGGATTGATGTTCAAAAAGATTTACAATTTTCATTGGTTAAGAATTCAAAAGAAAATCAATTATAGACAAAAATTCTTTATTAAGGCATTTGTCAGAATACATCAGCTGGACATTCAGCTCTCCCATAAAAACTCATATTCTACATCCAGATTAACTTCAGAAGAATATACCAATACATGTGAGCTGCCTCTGTAACAACCCATTTCTAAATCAAGGAAGAAAAAGATTTTCAAGGATATCCAATTATTTCAAAAACAACCCTGCTAAGTGATGCATCAAGTAAAAGCCACAGGTGAACAGATCAGCGGCAGTCAAGATGTCTCCGAGCTTGGAAACTAAATCCATGAAAACAGAATTCGAGAAGTATGTGCATGCTAGACAGCTATTCAAATAAACTGAAAGGTTTGCCGCGAAAATGTTCTACCACAAATAGGATCACAATAACTAGATGCCTCAGAAAGTTTACATGGCAGGAATGTGTGTGAAAACACCATAAAAGGCAGATGACGCGTAAGGAGACAAAGAGGGGGATAGCAAGTGAACAGAAATGTCTAATGCATAGGCTGCCTCCCCTAGAATCAGTTAGTTTCCCTCTTCTTTCCTTCATGATACAGGTCATTTTCTTAAGTACAAACACAAAACCTAATCTAAGTTTCACGAGCACCTCCAATATGCTGAATATCAGGGGTTTGGGCTTCCACTCTAAACATGTGTTGTTCCAGCCCTCAGTTAAGTTTATCGATTTCAGTTCCTTGCAAAGAAATACTATGCCTTCCAAGTGCATTTAATGGGATTAATTGATCCTAAAAGGACCATAGAGAGATACTTGATACTTGAAGACCATAATGCAGGAAGAGAGAAGGCAAATAATTCTAGTTCTAAACCATCAGACCACTCTAAGATTTTTTAAGTGAATGGCTGATATGACCATGTCTTTCTTAGGAGAAGTTTCTTCTTTAGGTTTGTGTCTCATTTCCAGATTGCCTAACCCTGAAAGGAATATGCTTTACAACTTCCTAGATTGAATATCAAGGAAACCAAAGCCAAGTACCACCCCAGAGAGCAAAAGGGAAATAAGCAATCAAGCAACTCTGACGTCCCAATCTTTCTATAAATACAAGAAAACTATGAGAGACTAGGGAAACTTTAGTGAAAATTACTTCCTTTTGTATACTTGTCATTGAAAAAAAAAAGAGCAAGTACCAGTGGCCAATGATAGATTCTAAAAAGAATTCCTGAGAAATATTGCATGAGAAACAAGTTAGGGAAATATCTGAACTGAAAATTGTGCATCGTCCTCAATCCATAAAGAAACAGTAACTACTTCCCCATATTTTTCTCTAGTGAGAAGGGTTCCCCAATAAACCAGGCTATTCATGCATACATACCTATTCCTGATAACAGTAGATATCATATCGAGCCCATTTATCAAAAATGTAACATTCATGAAGATAGTGGGAACAACTGAATAAACAAGTGTCAACAGAATACTATAAGGTGTCAGAGACAGTTGTAATCTTCTTAATGGCAGCACCATCGCCCGATTGTAGCTTTAGTCAGTAGTCAGCCGTTAAACCTTTACAATACATACTTTTGTCAGGCATAGAGTTCAAGCCCTAAATTCAAATTTTTATTTTAATGTTACTGGAAGACGTTCATCTAGGCCTTACTGTAGGAGCTTCTGCCAAAAGGCAAAGAAGCTATCTTATCTGTCATCTAATTATTCAGTATTAGGTTGGTAGATACTGAATACTCCCCTGCGTCTACAAATAGTAGACGTATTACACTTTTCACTGTTATCAAGGAAGAGCAGTAATTAATGATTTAATCAAGTAGGTTTTCTTTTTTACCCCAACTTGAAGAGGAAATTACTAGTAAAGTAGGTAGTTGAGTGGTAGAGTTCAATACAGTCACAAACTTTAAGAAAGGGTAAAACAAGGAAAATTACAAAAATTACCTTGATAATGATAAAACGTCAATTAATAAAAGACAACTCCCAACTCCTAAAACGACTAATATATGCAGACGGAGGAAGTAAAATAACTAGCAAGGAACACTATTTCCAAGCCTCCAGTAAGCATGTAGGGGTTGTTCCTTTTGTTCTCAACGTCTGGAGTTTATTGTCTTCCTATTTTTGATACGGCTAACAAGAACAGAAAACAAAAATGTGTAAAGACATTCAGCATTCTACGCCTTAGGTTTAAACTCCACACCGACCGGCAACTTCAACTAGATGCACATTAAGATAATAGAGTTCCTCCAGAGAAGGAGTACAGGACCAAGCAAATTCAGCTGATTATGTAGGTTGCTAACAGAAAACAAAGGTAGAAAGTGTAACCTGATTCTGTAAACTTGCAGCTGCAGTCCAACGCTGTGGATGTACTGACACGGAGCTATCACTGATGAAAGCAATTGTTCTTGATTCTTCATCTCTATTAGTTACAAGGGGGTGTGGTAATTCTCTCATCACCCACAGTAAAAATGCAGAGGGTACAGATGTACCTGTCATGAACAACTCATCATTAAGCATTATATTGGAAACTATAAAGCCAGTTCATTTGTAATGGCCTATTTGAATTCCTTCATCAAAACAGAAAATATAGGATAATATAGGCAATCTATCTAAGATCTTTCAAGCAAAGCTTGAGTAAAACTTGATCTTCAAGTGAAAACACACCATCCAGGGGCAATTTTTAAAAACCTAAAGTCCAAGCTTACACAAACTTAGAGAAATAACTTTTCTCCATCTAGTTGCCAAGTTGCAGCTATCAGCTGATAAGCATAGAAAATTTAGAAAAAATGCCCTCTAGGTACAAAGTTGTGCATTATCCTCTTAATCAACAATGTTAAGAAGATGATTTGAATACATAACCATGTGCATAAATATGTTCATAATACCACGTTTCAGCATTCATTCTTTTCTTTTGGCAATATTCTTGTATACTTATTTTTTTGACTTAAGAGGTAATGTTTATGACACCTAACAGTAAAAGTAGAATGAGCATCTGGACTTTGCCTCCAATGAGCATAGTCACAGATCAGGTTCAAGACCATATGACTAAACTGTTAGTTAAGTATAATCACATTGCTGATTAAGCTCAAGGTGACCTCTCTTCGAGCTCACTTACAGGAAAGCATTTATATTAGCCCGCAGTGCGAAGAATCCAGCAAATGTACAATTCATAAAACCTCCAGCTAGTTTACAACAAAAAAGAAAAATAAGAAAGATGCATCTGTTTCAGCTGAAGCACATAATGAAGTTCACTCAAAAAGTTCAGCCCTTCCATTGGGGTTCATCACTTCTAATACAGACTAATAAGACAATTCTATACTGAATCTTAATGGGATTTTCACGCAGGAACAATCAGGAATCCAGAATTAACTACAAACTGCTAGCAGTAGAAACTTGTCCTGTATGCGTATGTTGTGCATAATCCTCATACGATTCATAACAACATGACTGAGAACATATATGGACACACATATACACAATAAGTAGGCCCTCTAAGTGTATGTTTGTAAGTAATTGCTTTTCTTTTCCTCCGAATTAAACTAGTTAGTACATCACTGCACTCCTTTCTGGAACTCCATAGAAAGGATAAGTTACTATTACTTATTTGATAGCAACACTTTATAACATGCAATTCATGGGAAAGGGCTAATACTTGCAAGCAAAAGTATGCAGAGATCCAGGTTATTGTTTCCATGAAGTAATTGGATTAGAAACTTTTACCATTTTATATTATCTGTTCCACGATGCTTGTACAGAGGATTATAAGTAAAAGAAGAAAAATAGCATTATTAAAAGGAAAGAGATGATATTAAAAACCATTGGCAAAAGAAGATGCATGTACCTAAGAAGTAATATAAAAGAAGAAGAAGAGAGGTATAACGATCACTAATCGTCTGTTGACTCCAGTCAAATAGAAGCTGCAACAATGGCAAATTGATTCTTGAGTAAGAATTAAACATAGAGCCAACAATAAGAAAATATGAAAGATAACTGTAGAACCCTACAGGTATATTTGTAAACACAGCAACAACAGCATTGGAAGAAAAACATAAGACAGAGACAATGGCCAGTCCAGCAACCTGCAACCAGCAGAATAAGAGTATAGTCTAATTAACAATTATCAGAGAGCTGATAAAAGTACTGAAGAAAATATCAGTATTAAAATAAAAAGGAAATAGTGCAAGAAAATCAGAAAGCAGCCTTTATCACACACAGAAACTGCATTTTGGTTAATCTGCACAAGGTCCAACAAGCATAGCATGACATGAAGGCTTAATCTACTCCTATCAACAAGTAGATGGTATTTAAAACTATTGAAGATCAACACAGAACCAGCACCTAATGCCGAAAAAAATACGTACTATCATGGTGAAGCAACAACCTAAATTTAACCGAATATGATCAATTACCTTCTGTTTTTCAGAAGAAACCCTCTCAGATCTAACTTTCCTCATTTTCAGGAATAATATAAGCCCTGCACATGTTGATCGGTACAAAAAGTAGAAACGAATTTAGCTGAAGGGAGCTGTCAATAGTCAGTGAAAATATCTATGTCAAAGATGAAATCTAATAAAACAGGTCAAGTAACAAACAGTCATAAGTGAAACAAACTTCAGTTGTCCATGACATTGCGCATCTCTATTGCTTCATAAATCTGTTTAGTGGTAAGTATGAATACATTTATCAAGCCCAAATTACTTCCTGAGATTTTTTAACACCATGATAAAATGAAATCAAACTGCATCGTTTGATAAACATGTAGAAAGAGTTGTTTCTTTTTCTAACAAGCTGAGGTGATAAGTCCCTATGAAGATTCAAGTGAGAGATTGTACAAAAGATTATTAATAATTGAATGGAGTATGCTTTATATGTAGGCAACACTGCAATTATGTAAATGAAGCATGTACGTGACAGCTAGATTACTTAAGACGAGGCACGGAAGACAACCTGACTAAGCAGAGAAATATGAGAACAAAAGGGGCGAAAGGAGATTTTCAAAAGGTTTCCCAAAGATCAATTTAATAACATCTTGGGCCAAGTCAGCAGCATGAGCAGCAAATTCATTTCCAAGATGAACAATACCAGTACAACCAAAAGCAGCTCATTTTAGATACTCAGACTTTTACTAAGATCTCTTCAAACGCAAGGTTGACCTCTCAGTATCAGAATCGAACTTATCACATGCTTACATTTCAATAAAACAGCTTCTCATTTACGATGTGGCTGGTTTCAATGTCTGTTACCATCTTACAGTACATTATTTGATAAATTAAGATTATCATGCATAGGTAAGAACAGACTTTCATGATAATCCCAGATACATCATCAGAATATGTTCATTAGCTCAAACCAAGGCAATTAGTTGTTGCTACAACAGAAAATGCCCATCAGCAGAAGTTATCCTAGCTAAAAAATACAACCTCTCACGTCGATGTATAACCACATAGAACAAGAATGTAGCTTATCATGTCAAAAGATGAAAAACAGTTAAAAGATAATTAAAAGAAAGAGTTATTCTTGATTGTAGATACTTACCATAACAAGCCAATGCTCCCCCAACAGAAAAAACTACAAGGGAGAAAAGATCTACATATACCTGCATTGGAATTATTTTCAATTTAATCTCAGGATAGACAGAGAGAGAGAGAGAGAGAGAGAGAGAGAGAGAGAGCTAAAAGACAGTAACGATATATTTGGAATCAATGAATCTCTTTCCGGAAAGCACTCGTAAAGAGAGAAAAACATAAAAGCATCTAAACTACTGAGTGAACTATATGCAACTAAACAGGAGGATGAAGATAAATCAAAGGTTAATCCACTGCAAGACATGCAAAAAATATAAATAGTCTCCCCCCTCCCCCCCTGGGCACGGGGCAGGGGGTGGGGGTGGAAATTTAGAACATAGAAGCAAGGTACTCCTTCCATCCTATTGTTGTTCAATTTTCCCATTATGGAAGTCCCAGAAGAACAATCACAACTAACTTTTCGCACATTTTCCCAAAAGTGCTATTTGTTAGTTAAAAACTATTCCCAAATACCATTACCCTAGTATCATAGAATACAACGTCAACTGACACCCTCACTAGGTGCTGCTGTCTACATGGATCATATGTTGTCATTGCTATCTATATGTATACTCTCATTTAAGTTTAAATAAATTATGACAGTTATAAATGTTTCTTTACAATTTTATTTGTCATCTTACCCTCTTAATCAGTTGATGATACTATGTATTCTTTCATCTTACTAGGGCATTTAAAGATCTTCTAGGCACATGTCCAAACCATCTTAAGAATGATTCTCTTAAGGTATCTTCTATTGATGCTACCACCTCTTTCCTCTCATGCATTCTAATCCTATCTAACCTAGAGTGCTTACACATCTATCTCAACATTGTGATTCTATTAACTTTTTTTTTTTTTTTTTTCATTTTCATATTTTAGATGGTCCGACACTCTAATCAGAAAGCATCACTGGAATGAAATGGCTAGAATGGTAAATTATTTCCACCCAACAATCTAAACATAACGAGTACATGTTCCCTTCAGAAGTTTATTTAACTAAAAGTTCTTGAATTGAGGCCGAGTAAGTATTACACTTTTAGAGCTTTTGTTATGTAGAGCCCTTGGATAAGATATTGTTGGCCGCCTTAATTCAGAAAGTTTTTGGATGGTAAATATACCAGGGGGTATAACACTTGCAGAGAATTCCCTACATAGAGCTCTTGAAAAATAGAGTGTTGGTCTGTCTTAATTCTGAAATTCATAGAAATCTTTTGGATGGTACATTTACGAAAGGATCGACAATGTTTTCTAGTTTTAAAGCCGTCAACAAAATCATCAGGTTTCTTGAGTGTCCAATGAGATTACTATTTCTAACTACTAGATGAAGAGGCCAATGACATCTAGAAATGTCTGTAAAGACACAAACTCCCTAGGTAGGTAGCACGGACATTCATCAAAAGTGTCCGACTTGGGGAATACTAAGAGACTCCCTTCACTCAACTTTATTCAGCAGTTCATTCAAAACATCTTCCACCTCCTACGAAGAGGACAAGCAAAGAAAATTAAGGGTTTGAGTCTACAAATCTAAGAGCACAGTGAATGTAACTCCACAAGAAGTGATATCATACCACAAATGTGGAATACCCCATTGCCTATACAAGTATTTCTCCACTAAAAGTAGTAGAAAGGTCTACAGCTATTTATTTTTGTGTGTCCAACCAGCAGAATGATGTTCCACTTGCATGGTCTTATTTATTGTTCGGAGGTTGATTGTTAGGGGGTAGCAAAGACTACTATCTGTGTTCAAATGGTTGATCAGATTATCATGCAGAGTTGCAGGTTTAGTGACTCAGAAATTTTGTTCCCTATATTTTTCTATTATTATAGAACCCAAGAGTTCCAGTCAAACCAATTAGCAATGAGTAAAGTGGCCCAAGAATATGATTAGTTAGTCTACAAGTCTTTAAGAAACTGGTGGGATATTTCAAATACCGAATATCTCAAATCCAAGTGTATAATGTTACTAGATCAGAACGAATAAGAGGAATTTAATGAATAAATCAAAACATATGGTGACCCGATATAGACTTTCGGCTAACCCAAAGCATTCCTCAAAAAATGAAAGGTAAATCCAAAGCATACGAGCATCTATACCCGAGCCACCAAGGATGAGTCAATTGGATTGTTTCCTTTTCCAATCCATATCAGCACAGAAGATGTCGCCATTAGGAACACAATTAGCAGGGTCACCTGATAAATGGTAAGAATTCAATGAATCAACAGAAAAACGCAGACCAAAAGATGGATTGAAAATGAATGTGCTTAATAAATTTTAAAAATGGGGAACTAATCTCATTATATTTTCTATTTAATGTACCAGAATCACAGTTTTTTGGCGGCTACCAACGTGAAGTGCACGAAATGAGCAGCATTTTCTACTACTATGAACATCTGCACCTTCTTTGTTTGTCTTTTCCAAAAGAGCTTCCCGGGAACAATATCCGTCATCATCATCTTCGTCATCGTTAGTCTGATGGCAAAGGTCAACCCTAGCAAAGTTTGACCGGAAGTGCAGAACATAAGAAAGGGACATTAACTATATGCCTCACATTTCGTCAGATGTGGTCAATACTCCACTAAACATGTACTAAAGGTTTAAATGGATCATGGACATCATTGACAAAACAACACACGCAGATCCCAGAAACTTTCAACTTTGTTAACAGGAAAATTTAACAAGGTGCAGAACATGTACAAAGAGAACTTGAGAATATATTATTAAGGCTAAAAACCAAGCCTACACATTTGCTGTACATTGACTCAATAACAACTGAAGTAAAATCAAAGAAAGTTCATATCGATTTATGTCTAGCTTAGGCTCTAGACAATTTGATGTCAAACATATTTTAAATGGATAGAGTGTTAGACTAAGATCTTACAAACTACAAACAAAACAGAGAATAAAACATACCCTTAGCCCAGTAAGAATTCTTTATGGTCAGCATATTTACAATGAAATTTTGTTTTAAGCCAGATGGACGGAAAACAAGTCTACAATGATGGTTCCAAGCAGCATTACCTAATGATGCAATCAGAAGTTAAGCTTAATGAAGGGAAGCATGATCCGAGCAGATCACGCATATCAGTCAGTGAGCCAACATAGTCTAAAAAGTGGCAGTAAAATACATTTCCGCATTCATTTGGTAATCAGGACCAGTACTATAGATGAAATCTGAGAAAGATAAATACAAAGCAAAGCAACTTCTGTAATTTGAATGCGATAAATTAACTGCAGTATGTTCAATTTCATCATCTATGTGTCATCAAACTAAAAGTTTGAACTTTCATGCGATGATAATTGTTGTGTCAATTGGCAATATTTTCTCCACGATTTAACAAAATAAAACATGTAGCAGAAAGGAGAAACTTACCAGAATGAGAGAAGCAGAAGAAATGCAGCAAAAAAAACAATCTGCGGGAAAGCTGCAGGATAAGTTTTTAGTTTAATTGCAAATCGTGCCCTTGTCTTAAACAATGTGTCACTAAAAATTAAAACAAAATAAAAGGTAAGAGGCATTCACATACCCATGATGATGAAACCACATAAAGCTAACCAGAATGCCCAGTCCTTGCAAGCAGCAACAAGGCTCAAAATAAAGTACAGGACAAAACCTGTCAGTTGGCAATGAAGTCTAATTAGAGTGTCAACCATTTACAATTGAAAAAGGCAGAGTGTTAAAGCAACTGTTCCATCCACACATTTTGACATTTTTGACAAGGATTATTGGTTGCCTACAAGGAGATAAATGCCTGTCAACTAATTAATGACAATAATGGTTTAACTAGTCATAATCTAACTAATTCTCCAATCATACCGCTTTGAAAATATTCCGCGCACTTTCTAAATATGCCTTTCAACTCAAAATCCTAAAAGTCTCTGTCACAACTTATTAGCCCCACCTTCAGTAAATGTTACTACCTTTATGATATCTCAGGCAATTGTAGTAAAAACTTCAACAAAATATTTGTTCAGGAAATTCATATTGCCTTCTTTGTGTAAGTGAAGGCTGAAGTTAAAATCGAAAGGTCACAAGTGATTGCTGTATCACTTGGAAAAAAATTTAGTAGACATTATTACACTACCTTCACTTCATCTGATCCGGGAAACCATGAGAACTGGAAAATGGTCATGAATGATGGACATGGAGGGTTTCAAGTAAATTTATTATAAAACCAACTTTTCAGAAAAGAGTGTCCATAAAATGCAGATTGGAACTGGACAAGCTTTTCACATCATTTACAACAAAATCATACCATGAAGCTTGGTATTAAACAGCTATTGATGTTTTTAAAGAACATAAAAAATAGAAAATGATTAATTTCTGACAGTTAGGAGTACCAAAATCTATTTAAGCCTTTGCCAAATGGAACAAGTTAAGATTAACAAGTACGGGCAAGAAACTAGACGTGAAATAAATCATTGTTTCTCACCTAAATTAGAAGACCCAATCATTAGATGAAAAACCTGCGATACAAAATTAAATTTATGTTACAACCACCCAACATATTCAATAGGGGAAACTAACAACATCAAGACAAGAGGAAAGATAAAAATATATTTCTGTAAAGCTGTCGGAAGCTTATGAATTAAGTACTTTCCCCTCTAGTGAGTGAAGGCTTTAGTGAGGTGCTCATTTGTACTGTTCAACGAAACTCAGATTCATTTCACCATGCTAGCCCATATACAAGTATGTACCTCTTGAAGCTATCATAGAAGATTTATCACATAGGTACCACACTATTCTCTAAAAGCTTATGCTTTCACACGAGGCTGTAATCCCAGAAGATAAATGTAGATTTAAGAAGTTCAAATGATCAAACCTACAACCAACACTGATCAAATATACTTCTTTAGTAAATAACTTAATAGCATTCTTGATCTTTTCTTAAGGGGGTTAATTTTTCGAATCAATTTGAAATACAACTAATCAGTTAGATTTAACGTTGGACTTTCAAATTTTTGAATTGAAACTTGAATCAACTAGAAGTCGAAAATGGATTTTGAGCCAAATTTTGGATACAGGTTTTCCTTTTGAAATTCGACTGAAATTTGACTATGATTTGAACTCCATATTTATATAAATTGCATATACATATATTTGTAATCTATCAAAGAAACGCAGCTATGAGTTATGCAATTACAAAATCTGTAAGTTTTACTTTTAATTTGTACCGCATAGTAATATTCGCTACAGAACATATATTTCACCTTGGATCAGATTCATATAAGAACAATGTGCTTATATTGAATTCTGAATTTGATTCAATTCTGAATTGGGGTTTAACAAGTCCTTTCAATTTAAAGCATTCAAACAGCTCAACAAATGATAATTTTTTATCTAATGAACACCCCTACTCTTTCTTGCATTTTATCAAAGTCTCATCAAATGAAAAGTGGCTGCAGGAGAAAGAAATAATGGTTTAGATTTTAAAAGACATTGGTGAAACTCATTTGTGCTAAGCAACACAGAAATGTACCAATGAATTTCACGAGTGAAAAAAAATGGTTATCAAAATAGCACGGCTACCATGAATGGCTGGTATCAGGATCCAAAGACGACAGGAAAGGCACCGATTTTATTAAGCAGATGTATGGAATAACAGCGGATGACCTCCATACAACATGATGGCAAGTCATACATGTATCACCCCTAATGGAAGAAAACAACTGCAACACTTACCCAATACCAAGTTAACAGGCAGAACTACGAAAAAATAGTACATTTTGTTTCCAGTGTAGAATAATTCAGTATTCGATGGTCTGAGAGTCCAGATTGCCTGGGCTTTCAACTCCATAATTTGTATTGGGGTGGCAAAACGAAACAAATTTTATCCAGATTCAGCTCAGATATCAATAAAATGAGATGGATGCAGGGCTAAAATTGCTTACTTTCTGACGGGTCCAACCAATTTGTATATTTCTTGAATGAATCCGCAATAACTGGTACACGAAAAGGGAAACAATGGTAAAGGGAAAGAGTACAGATGCTAGAAAGAAAGTTAAACTAATCGCAGCTATGTACCACAATATGTCTAGTTCATGTCATTGTATTTGCATCTTGAGCTATTAAAGACATGAAATGTCGTAGGCAAGAAATAAATGAACATAAAAGAAGCTTTATCATCCAAACTATAGAAAATATTTCTGCATAGGGGAAATACTTGTCCTAAATCGTGCTTCATGGATAACCAAAGGTTCAAACATGATCTTCATATTCACTTCTTTGTTAAAAATATAGTGGGCCGCTGGTAACTAATACAGCACAAGCATACATTCAAATTAACAGAGATTAGAACTTTTTAGGCTTTAGGAAGGTGGCTAACTCTGGTTTAAGAGTAAGAAAACTGAAAGGTTTGATAAAATTGCTGGGAAACTGATCTTTTGTGCATCAGTAACAGAGCCTCATCAAGGTACAGCAAATAATGTTCTTCCCAAAAGTTTCAGTGCCACAGCAATCATACAGTTTTACGAGAAAATACAATAGAATTCAGAAGAAACTTGATTGAAGGCCTCTAATTCCCTGGTGAATTGTGTTGAGAGCACACATTATTTCAAATGGACTAACAATGGATGAGTGACATACATATAAGCCTAAAAAAACTTGATTATTCCACCACCTGGGATCGAATGTTCAATGACACCAGAAAGCAGACAGCTAGCGCCAAAATTCACTAGTTACTCTACTTATGGTAGTATTTAAAAGGTAGAGAGGTCCACACGTCGAGAAAAATAAATATCAAAAACAAGGAAAGTGCATCCATGGCATCTGAGATTTGGTGCAAACAGACATTATGGTAACAATCAACACAATGACCAATGGCCACTCTTCCTTGGAGATGAAAATATATGCATAAAATAGGGCTTTCTAAATAAAGGGCGGACACCAAAAAGGAAGCAGCCCAGCCTCTTCAAGAAAGCACGGACAAGCCACTCCCCTTTTATGTCATGCACGGCTAATGCCAGTAGTGTCGAACAAGCCCATAAAATTGATTTTAATCATATTTCTTATTTGTTTGTTCGGAGTTTAATCAATTTATCATGAAAGACAAAAGGACCGGATCAACTTAGAAAATGGAAAGATTTGTACAAGTAATGGCAATACTAAAAGTAAATATTTGGCTAGAGATATCTTGAAAAAACACTAGCCCTGGCCACCAAAACTTCCATAACGCCAACATCACAAATGAACCAAAAGAAACTTGTAACATTCCATGAAAAGATTTTAGTTGTCAAGTAGAAATGGTCCACCATAAACATAATATTTTCAGATTTTCTGAGCCAACTTTTTTGAGGCCCATGATCTCATCATGTGTTAGTTAGGACACGGCAATATGTTGATATTTTTTACGCATCTCAATAAAAGCATGACTCAGCATCACACCTCATAGTCCTACTATCAACAATAACCTCGCATACAGACAACACAAACCACACAAATCACGTGTCTCTCACGCCAGTTTCAATGCTTAAACTTTATACAAAACAAATGCAGGCCAGAGAACATGGTTCCTGCAGCAGCTTATGCACCTAAACTAAAACAAGCTGACAAATCCAGCTATCACACCGATCATCGATGTAGCTTGCCAGCTATGAGATGATGCTTCGTAAAAAAGAAGAAATAACGAGATATAAAAGATGTTATCTCATTATTTCTTCTTTCTTACAAAGCCTCATCTAAAGGAATCGACTTCATGGACACTAAAAGATGTTATCATCAAAGGTTCTCACAAATTGTCTTATATAAAACATAACACTGGGCCAATTACAACTAATATAAAAAATTGAGACCATAAATAACGGCAGTAATCTATGACTGAAGGACTAGCAACACTTTTAACAAGCTCCCCCAATAATTACTGTAGAATACCAGAGGAAAGATGCCACTACTTAAAGTATGAGTTTGATGAAAAAAAAAATTAGTCAAGCTGCTTGTGTGTTTCCAAACATGGATTGAATCAATGCAACACTAAAGCAATTGATCAAAGACCCCTCTGCTTCTTCAGGCTTAGATTCTGATGCCAGTACCACCAACAACAGTTGCGTAGTATTAGCACCAGAACATTTTTTGACCAGAACAAAAAGATGCATCGACTCAGAAATACAGCAAATAACTTGTTGGGCATATAAGTACTAGTACTAAAATTTTTTATAGTTCGAAAGGAGCTAATATATATTAGATTCAGAGAACATGATATCACCGTATACTTCCATTCCCTCCCTGAAATTTCAGCCACATTGCTATCGAAAAGCAAGAAAACATGAAATGTATCACATTGCTAACTAACAAACCAAATATACATAATTCTGCACATATCAGCACTCTACAAGTTAATCACAATCAACTAAGAACCCATTAACATATAAAAAAAAAACCCAACTTTGCCAGTAACCAACTGATGATTCATTCACTGCAGCATAACTCAGATAGAAACTATTTTCAATCATCAAACTCACAAAACCAACGTACATTCTCCAAACATCACCCTAACATCAAAATTTCCCAAAGTGAGGAACAAAGAATACCTGGCAAAAGGAGATTACAGCAAGGAGGCCATCCACACAAACCAGTCCCGCATAAACTCCAACCAGAACCCTCGGATAGCAACTCCCCAGCACAAATTCAAACATTTTCTCCGCTCTATACCTTTATGTCTCTACAAACCATACACGACCCACCTTTTATATCCTCAGGAAACAAGTGTGGAGTACAACTGTTTATGGTAGATATACACAAAATCCTAGTACCCAAATAAAAACAAAAGGGCCTGCTGTAAAAGTTGTAATGGGGCTACTAGAGTGAGTACAAGCGTACGTTATGATATATATATTGGTATTTGCAATTTGCATCAGCAAAAGGGTATCTTTTTCTTGATGGTATCTTTCAATTTCAATTGCAGCAGATCTGCATAGAATACCACCCCTCCTCCTCCTCCTCCTCCTCACTTCGGAAGAAAGAATTTATTGAGATTGTGGGGAGGTTCATTTGGAAAGTACTCTAAATTAATATTAATACACAATCGTTTTGTCTGATACTGGACACGCGGGTGGCTTTCTTTGTAGAGCCTTCGTTAGAGACATTTTTATATTTTTTCCTATTTCTTTCTTTTCTATTGACTCACCTTTGTAAGTCATTTTCTTGGCTGTACAAGTGGAGCAGCGAATGGTACTAGTTCAAGAAACAAAATTGTTTTCTTTTCCTTCCATTTTCATGCATTTAAGTTGCATTTTGTGAAAGAAAGACCTAAAATTACCGTGGTAATTGTTAGACCGTAATGTTGGATGTTAGGCATGAATCATCAAATCGCATCGAAGCAAAACCATCCTTTATAGGGTGATTTTCTGAACCCTCACTTCTGGATCCTTATTTGATCAACTTAAAGTGCGTTTGTTTAGAGGTAATCGGAATTTGATAACTCAACCATTATTAAAAGAATATGATTGTCTTTGACTTGTTTGGTAACATTCATTAAAGAAATTTAATTGCCTTTGACATGTTTAGTAAATAATGAGGAAATCTGATTGCTTTTGACTTGTTCGATAACACAAAATTATCAATTCACCTTTGATTTGTTTAGTAAATGAAAGACTCGTAATCATTTTCCTAATATTATTTAAATAAAAAACTAAATTAACCACTATTTTTTTTGGCAGACAAGTCTTGATAGACTTTTGATTCAAAAATATTGTTATTAGGGACCATCCTTTGTTTAATTCGCAAAAAGATTCAGAAATTCAGAGTGAGAATGATGAGAGTGATGTTTATATGTATATGTAAAGAATGATTTCCCACTTTGTTTTACATGAATTGAGGTACGTCAGATTTTTTTAAAAAAATAAATTATAAAAATAATTATAAGAATGAAATTATTGTAAATATTAATCGGATTAATTTCATATGTTAATCAGATTACTCCACTATTTATCAGATTACGTTTGTCTTTACTTTTACTATTTGGAACATACGATTGTCTCATTCTCATGGCCTCCAAACAAACGCACCCTTAGAATTCACCGGAACCTTTTTTGGAGAATTCCTCTACTATGAATAACACTTTTATAGTGGAAAAAACTCTCTATCGAAAATCTCTCTGCCAACAGGGATTCAGCCAGTTTTTCACTAAATTTCGGCATGGCGGCACCAGAATCTTGTCTAGGCCGCCCACCTCCTGATCGGCCACATACATTCTCGTCTCTCTTCTAATTGGCAGACCCTACTATTCCCCTCACGCTTCCAAAATCAACCAAAATTTTTAATGGATCGCCAATTGTGGAACTAACATCGGAAGAACGTCAACGGCTAGCTGCTCCTCACTGACTTTCACTAGTAGGAAAATTCTCCTATGTGAGACCTCACATGGTAGATATTCAGTGACAATTGGGTCTTGTTAGCTTCCAATGTGCTTTTTAGGCGGGTCTTTTAAACCAAAGATAAGTGCTTCTCAGGTTTGATAAGGAAGAAGATTATCAAAGAATATGGATGAAGGGATTATTGGAAATTGGGGGTTACGAAATACGGATCTTGAAGTGGACTCTCCACTTCAAGTTTGAGGATCCCGCCCATCGTTCCAGTTTAGGTATCAATGCACGGACTTCCAGTTGAATATTTGACACCGGAGATGATTTACCGACTGCATACCTAACCCACCCCTTAGTCGGTCATTTTTGCGTCGAGATTAATCTGTTAAAGCCTCGACCATCATCTATTAAAGTTGGGGTAAAAGGTGATTTTATCGACAGCCTTTTACTTACGAGTTCATACCCGAATATTACAAAAGGTGTAGAAAAATCAGTCATGAAGAGACTATATGCAATCAGGGCACTCAACCGAAGGACAAGGCTCATAAGGAATTGAAAGAGAATAAGCCTTCTCAATCTGATAAGGTTTTTTGGGTAAGGTAGTTAGCGTTTCAGGGTCCTCCGGTGATTTGGGTTTGATACAAGTTGCAGACGGTGGTTCAATTAATCTGGATAGTATTGCAAGGCCTTCCGGCCTTTCCCAATCTGAGAAGGCGGCGGTGATCATCTCTCCACTTGTTCTGGCCACAACCGAGATTCCAGTTCCTATTCAAAATATGCTAGACCAGATCATTACTTCAATTGATCAAGGTTTGTTCCATGCAGTTTCAGCTATAGGCTGCAATGAATTTCGGCCAATCTCCGAATCATCTGGCTGTATCTCGACTTTTGTGGGTGGCAAATCTATTGCTTTGTTTGATGGTACCTCCCTTCAGCAAGCAGGTTATTCTCCTCGGCTAGTTTTAGGATGGACTGGGAATGTCGAAGGAGTTCATGCAGAGAGTGACAGCTCCGTTGGAGGTGCAAAGGCAATTTCTGATTTTTGCATAAGACAAAGAATTGGTATGTGATGCAACTCATTTTATACATATTTTTACATGTTTTTAGCACTATTTTGAGTTGCCTATAGGCAGATTCTTAATCTGTTGTATGGTAAAATACTAGTACGGCTTTACTTGTGCTAATTGCAGGTGAAATAACTTAATCTTTGTATCAACACTTTCAAAATTTATCAGAATTTTAAGGATTTTATCTCGGTGTTTATCTTCTTATTCGGAGTTCAAAATTATCTTCTACATATACATCAACTATCAAGCAGCTTTCGGGATTTCTTTTATCTTAGGATTGTTTCTACAATATCTGTAAGTCAAATTCATATTGTTATCATTGTTATCCTAGGTTGATTTTGGTATCAGAGCCATATTCATATACTTTAATAGTAACATTATCATAGTAATATTGGTGCTTGGTAAGGTGGTAGTAAGCTCATAAGTCAGTTGGTAAGGCTTGTAGTACAGACAGTGCTCGGTGTTCCCGGTGTAGTTTCGCATTGTTCCCACTATAATACAATGATCATGTTAACATTTTAGTGCATCATTATGGCTAATATACTGAGAAAAATCCTACACAATAGTAATAATAATACTAAGAGGATTGTTCAAAGTAAAGAAGAAATTATTCATGGTAGTTTTAGTGATTGGTCTATTCCAGAAGAGAATATAGAGACAATTTATAAGATAGGATCTTTGGATTTTAAAACTGCTTTCAGTATTAAAACACATGAAGAAACATTGAATATTCAAGAAAAATTTCATTCTTCATCATTATTGTCTAATATTTCCATAAAGAATTATTTGGATAAAGGATATAGATTTGTTCATTTTGGATTAATTCAGATTACAATAAAACCTTTAGTTCGTATTGGTGTAGATACTCCCATTTATGTCGCATTAAGAGATAATAGATTAAAAAAATACAAGACTTCTTTGTTAGCATTAATTCAGACTAATATTTGTAATGGTCCAATATTTTTTAATTGTGCTCCTAATTTCTCGGTATCATTGACAGATCCATTAATATTGAATTCTCTTATTTCAGATATTCACATACAAGGAGATGAATTTGAAAAATTAACAGAATAGTTTGTAGTAATGTATAGAATTTATTACAAATTAATGAGTAGTCAATTGAATCCTAAATTTAGAATGTATCCAATAGTTAAAGAAGAAACTGTTTTATTACAAATAGATGATGAACACTCGAAAACTTATACTCCCAAAAGATTAAAATGGAATGAAATAACAATACCAGAAGAATTTCAGGTTGAGAATCAGCAATCATGTAGGAATATTGAACGTAGGGAAGTCTCACAAATAATAGAAGCAGATGATGGCACAGTTTTAGTTAGGTTTAATTCTTTACGATATAATACTTCTAGTCCAGGTGACATTCCTTTCTAACCTCATAGGTGTAGGAATATTACTTACGAGTTCATACCCGAATATTACAAAAGGTGTAGGAAAATCAATCATGAGGAGACTATATGCAATCAGGACACTCAACTGAAGGACAAGGCTTATAAGGAATTGAAAGAGAAGAAGCCTTCTCAATCTGATAAGGTTTTTCGGGTCTTATCTTCGGGTAAGGTAGTTAGCGCTTCAAGGTCCTCCGATGATTTGGGTTTGATACAAGTTGCAGACGATGGTTCAATTAATCTGGATAGTATTGCAGGGCCTTTCGGCCTTTCCCAATCTGAAAAGGCAACGCCGATCATCTCTCCACTTGTTCTGGCCACAGCCGAGATTCCAGTTCCTATTCAAAATGTGCCAGACCAGATCATTACTCCAATTGATCAATTCTTGTTGACCCATGCAGTTTCAGCTATAGGCTGCAATGAATTTCAGCCGATCTTGGAATCATCTGGCTGTCTCTCGGCTTTTGTGAGTGGCAAATCTATGGCTTTGGTTGATGGTACCTCCCTTCAGCAAGCGGGTTATTCTCCTCGGCTAGTTTTAGGACGGACTGGGAATGTCGAAGGAGTTCATGCAGAGGGAGACAGCTCCTTTGGAGGTGCAAAGGTGATTTCTGATTTTTACCCAGACAAAGAATTTGTATGTGATGCAACTCATTTTATACATATTTTTACATGTTATTAGCACTATTTTGAGTTACCTATAGACAGATTCTTAATCTGTTTTATGGTAAAATACTATTACGATTTTACTTGTGCTAATTGTAGGTGAAATGTGGATGGAATGAATATTGTAGTAAATCGCACTTCAGACTTAGCATTTGGAGCAGAGTTAAAGGTTATCAAGCTAGCAGAAGGACACGACAATCAGACGAAAACTTCACACGAGCGTGAAGTCCACAAAGTCCAGTGAAAATCCAGCGTTTGGTGAATGTGAGCTGAAGACGTCCAGTTCACGACACCGTTCAAATGGACGTGACAAAGACAAAGTGGGGTTAGCGCTGAAGTGAAGCAGTAGATGCTGAGAGAGATATCGTGGCTTGCAAATGACAGCGTTCCTGGATGGCTACAATATGACGACCATCAAACGCCACTGTCAAGTGAACGTGAAAAGATGATGACCAAGAATTGCAACGTCTAAAGAAGCCAAGTCCACCCGACTAGTGTACGGTGACTGAGACAGAACACTTCTAGGTGACGCTCAGCTGAAGCCAACGTTTGCTAAGCGTCTGGCTACCATCACCGGCACGGACAACGGGCAGATACCAGAGGGACAGTTAGTACATCGGCACGAGCTAAGAGCAGGACCTGAGGAGACAAATCATACACCATCACGAGCTATGATCCCGTCCGAGGAGACGAGAGTACACCAACATGAGAGAAGCATGCTGAAGAAGGACAATTGGTACAGTGTTTCAGGTCACTTTAACTCCCTCTGAACAGCGCATGTTGCTTTTAAGCTGTGTGTTAGCTGCTGTCCCACCAAAATAAAACCTAATTTTCCACACTAAGGGATTCCAAGACCCCGTCGTGTAGTAGAATAGGTGTCGATCCCACAGAAAGCAACTTAGCCTTGTAAAGATTTAATTTTCTTTTAATTAGTGGCAGGAAAGTATACATATGACAAGCTAGCATTAACTAAAGCACACAAATAGTAAGATTGGGAAATAGGGTTGAGTTTAAGGAGGAGATTTGGTCACCATTTGAGTTCGGGTTGTATTGTATTACAATGGATAGGTGCGGTTATATCCAGGACCCTTTCCCGTCCAGCTGCTTAACCTATTTGCAGTTCGACGCAACTCAATGCCTCTCCGAAGAGAAATAGAATTTACTTCTATTTGTAACTCACCTAATGGAAGAGAAATACATAATCTTGGTCTAACTATGAACATGTAAAGAATAATCAACTATGTTACTTGAATATGTCATTGATAAGGAAGCAACAACCATCCATAATATATACAAGGAAAGGAATCAAACAATACACATACACCCAGTACTGACGACCAATAAGGGGCTCTACCGTGTAGTTCAACGGTGGGAAGTGGCGGCGAACCAGAAGTACAACCTCGCGAACGAGAACTCCTTGGCTGGACTACGATCAAGAGGGAAAGTGCTCCCGTATTTCCCGATTCCACCAACACTAGATCATCTGGGGTTTCCTCTCCAAGATGGAGCTTAGCACTCCATTGATCCGAGCTCATAACCCAGCTGCAGTGAAACCCTCTCTCGAAGAGTACAAGAGATGATTTCTGAGCAGCTGAGATGAAAGTGAACAAAAGGTGCCCTATTGGACTTGTCTCTAGGTATTTATACCCATTACAACTAGGTTAGCAATTAATTACAAAACTGAGGTTAAGTTGGTAATTCTAGAGATGACGGTGCTAGGTAATGGGGCTTTGTTGGGTTTAAATACTAAAGATTTATTTGTATTAAACTATTTCCCAGTTTTATACATCGATTAAATGTTTTAGTTAAATTATTTATATATTTTTACATATGTCGTCCATTTATATTATGTAATTAGATGATGAGGTGTCTGGTGTGACACAGTAGATCTCATCATTGGTTAAAAGACATAATATATAAATGAGGTTCGTAACCAAGACAGTTTTGGACATACTGTCAGTTTAGGTTATTATGTGATTCAGAAATTGGTTTGTGTAAACTAATTGAATCACATAGATATGTCCGGGGCATATTGAACTTGACCATTTAGAATGAATTGTCTTGTACTGATTTAATAGACTATTCAATCCTAGTATTCTATCTCTAAATCCCTAGACTTGAGCAGGCATGAGGATTAAACATAGTATACTTTGATATGCCAAAGAGTGAGGTCACTTGTGGCTAATAGTCTCAGTAGGTTGGGTGTGCATGTTTAGAAGCTTGATGTGTTGTTGCTTGTCGAAAGAAAACCATGTACTGGTGCGTCCGGGGTGATGGTACTCCCGAGATGAGCTCGTTATGTTTATTATACTAAACCCAACTGGTGGACTTATATCTGGTATAGTAAAAAGGTCGAGTGATACTAATATCAGATTATAAGAATTAATTAATTAATTTATCAGTAAATTAATAAATTAATGAGCACTATATCTTTGATGTGGGGAGATTAAAGAATAATTAATTTAGTTATTCCGGAAGTAATTCTGGTGTAGGATGGTAGTGCCATAATTAATCCATTAGTGGTACGATTAATTATGTAGTGGGTTAATTGAAAAAGTAGAATTAATTATTTAATTAATTATTCCTAAGGGTTAATTAAGTAATTAACAAAGTGGCATTATTTAATTAATTAATTAAGTCTTAAAGTTCAATTAGAATTAGGAAATTCTAGTGATTAGGAAATCTAATTAGATTTGGAAATCTAATTAGATTTGTTTACTAATTGCATTTGGAAACTAATTAATTACCTAAACCCATTAGGAAGGCCAATCCTAAACCAACTTGGGGTCTCTCTTGTAACTCTATAAATAGACAAGAGATTACCAATTCACAATACACAATTCATAAGTTTTCAAGACAAGAAAACTAGAGACAGAGAATTAATATTTTCTCTCTCAAAGTCGGATCTATTCCAAGTCTGGCCGGCCCACTTCCCGAGACCAAGCTGTCAGTTTTTCTTCTGTGATTCCGATGGCGCGTGGGTAGAGAGGCGGCGACGCGTGGACTCTCGGGCAGCACATGATCTTCACGCGCGTGTGGCGATGGTGAAGTTCAGGGCTTCGAGCTTGGTTTTTCGAGCTGCTCTTTTGTGGTGGATTGTTGATCGTTGGTTCATTAGTTCGTTGCCGACACAACGTACGAGCTGGTCTTAAGTCATACAAGTGATCACCTAAGTACACGCTTTAAGAGGTAATTCTTAAAATTCCACTTTAATTAGGAATTTACTGTTGCGTGGCAAATCGAACAAGTAGAAGTCAAGATTCTGCGCAATGTTATTTCAAGAAAGGATTAAAATAGCAATTGTGCTAGAATCTAGGCCTGATTAAGAATTATGACTCTGGAATGCATAGCACGAAGTGAATTTTTGACCGGGTCTGGGCAGATAATATCTCAATTGGTATCGGAGCCTGGTTTTTGGCTTTGTGCTTGTTCGATTTGTTACATGGTTTTTTTGCAGGTGGTTTAGAAATCTCGGCTATTATGGTTGCATTTGTATGTTTTAATTAAACCTCGGGACATGTCCGGGTTGTTTTTTTGATGAATGCGTGTAATAGTAAAACCTCGTGTTGGAAGTCATGTAGGATTACATGAAATCTGTAGTAGGATTTTTTCTATGTAATTTTCAATTTTATTTTCCTAGAAGCCTTGTAGTAGGAAAATTTTATGTAATCGAAGGCGTTATGGTGAACAACTTGAATTCATGGGTTTTGATTAATCGTTAATTCGTAAAAAATGAAGAAAATCCAAAACGAATTGCAAGAAGACCAAATAACGTAGTGGGAGAGAAGAAAAATGTTGATGGAAGGGAAGTAGGCAGCGACGCTGGCGCGCAGGCCTGCTGCTGCGCGCGGCCCATTTGGTTAAGTTGTGCAGCCCGTTTTTCCTCCGTTTTGTTTTTTTTGAAATCCAACTTTCAAGACTCAATCCATCGAGTGGCGTAACGGGACACGAGATCAAGGCAGAAGATGGAAGCAATTAAAACCATAATAATCGGGAAATTTATTACACATTTATTTCCTGTATTTATAGTTTTAATCTTATGCTTTAATTTTGTGTTGTATGTTAGATGCATTTTTTAAAGCATGCTAGTTTTATGTTTGCATATAACTTAGGCTTAGTTAACTGCATATTAAAACTGGAAAAACCCTAGTTTTAGAAATCTAAGTGGTAGCGGGTTGGTTAATATTCCCATAGCCTCTATTACGAATTCATATGTGATGTGGGTGGACTTGCGCGTTGGCATTAGGGCTTTCCTCCATATCGGATGAGTTCAACCATAAGATCACTAGCTTATGAATTTTTAAGTAAGATACTAGAGTAAGTTAAATTAGGATAAATGCGGTACCCTCTCCATCTGAGGCGCACTATCCTAAGGTAACAAGCTTAGAAGTCATTTAATGGCACACACTTAGTGTATGATTTGTAGTATTCCTCTCATCGAGGTAAGCTGCTTATTTGTACCGCGGAAAGACACTGACTATGAGCTGCATTGATCAATATGTTGTTTGGTCAGATAGTGTAGTTAATGAACCTAGTTCTTCTCAAACAAATGTGGGTTAGCGTAAAAGTCCACACTATCGTGGCTTACGAAAACTCCGATGAATGAGATGTCGGTGGATTTAATTACTGTTTGAGGGATGTCTATAATTACTTGAATTTTTTGAAATTCTTGAATTTATTTGCTGAAACATTGTCTGTTTATTTATTTACAGTTTTCGATATGGCATTTAATCCGTTAGCTACGATATTGAAAGATAACAAGTTAACTGGTCCAAACTATGTCGATTGGAGTCGAAATTTGGACATTGTCCTGACGGCTGTGCAGTATAAGTTTGTGCTCACCGAAGTTTGTCCAGATATGCCCAATGATGAATCTCCTCAAGAAGATATGCGAGGTGGAGAAAAACGGATGAAATGGTGTGGTGTTACATTCTGGCCTCTGTATCAAATGTTCTGCAACATCAGCTTCATCCTATGGTCTCTACTTTTAACATGATGGCTTACTTGAGAGAGATGTTTGCTCATCAATACAGGACAACAAGGCAAGCAGCCATTAGGAAAATTATGAATACCAGAATGGCTGAAGGCTCATCGGTGAGAGATCATGTGCTTCACATGATTAGTAACATCAATGAAATAGAAGTGTTGGGAGGTGAAATTGATCCGGAGAGTCAGATCAATATCATCTTCCAGAGCTTACCTTCTAATTTGAAGCAGTTTCGGGTAAATTACAATATCAATCAAAGAGTTTATACTCTTCCTGAGCTCCTAACAGCATTGGTGTTGGCCGAAGGCATCTTCCATGAGAAGAAGCAAGCTTTGGTCACAGTGAATGCTTCTAGTTCCTCTTCTGTGCCTAAAGGCAAAAACAACAAGAAGAAAAAGACCAAGAAACATGCTATCAAGCCAGACATCGCAAAGAAGAATAAGCCTAAAGAAAAATACTTTAAGTGCGGTAAGACGAGACATTGGAAATCAGATTGTCCAAAGTTCAAAGGTACGATAGTTTCTGCCTTAATTACTGAGACATGTTTAGCGGCAATTCCCACAGATACTTGTGAAAGATTATCTGCCCGGGCCTGGTAAAAAATTCACTTTAGCACAATTGCTATTCCAATCCTTGCTTGAAATAACATTGCGTAGAACCTTAGCTCATATTTGTTCGATTTGCCACGCAACAAATAATTTCTAATTAAAGCGGAAGTTTAGAAATACCTTCTGAAACGTAAACTCAGGTGATCACTTGTAAGACTCAAGTTAGGCTCGAATGTTGTGTGGGCAACGAACCAACAAAACAAACGATCAGCAATCCAACACAATCTCCACAAACAGCCTGCCGAAAAAGTCACTAGACTGCCTCCTCAAGCACGTGTGATTCACGTTCCACCCGAGAGAGCACTCATGCGCTGCCACTCCAACAACCACGCGCCGACGGAATTTGAAGAAAATCCGGCCACCGGCTACTGGAGTTCAAAAATCCGGCCTTGAGAGATAAAAATAATTCTCTCTCTAGTTTTCTTGTCTTAAAAACTTATGAATTGTGTGTTATGGAATTGTTAATCCATTGTCTATTTATGGAGCTGCAAGAGAGACCCCAAGTTGGTTTAGGATTGGCCTTCCTAATAAGTTTAGATAATTAATTAGTTTCCAAATCCAATTAGATAACTAATCTAATAGGATAATCCAAATCCAATTAGATTTCCTAAACTCTAGAATTTCCTAATTTTAATTGAAATTTAAGACTTAATAAATTAATTAAATAATTCTACTTTGTTAATTACTTAATTAACCCTTAGAAATAATTAATTCTACTTAATCAATTAACTCACTACAAAATTAATCGTACCACTAACAGATAAATTTTGGCACTACCATTCACCAGAATTGCTTCCGGAACAACTAAATTAATTTATTCTTTAATCTCCCCACATCAAAGATATAGTGCTCATTAATTTATTAATTTACTAATAAATTAATTAACTTCTTATAATCCAAGATTAGTACCACTCGTCCTTTTTACTATACCGGACATAAGTCCACCGGCCGGGTTTAGTATAATAAACATAACGAGCTCATCTCGGGAGCACCATCACCCCGGACGCACCAGTACATGGTTTCCTTTCGACAAGTAGCAGCACACCAAGCAACTAAACACGCGCACCCATCCTACCGAGACTATTGGTCACAAATGACCTCACTCTTTGGCATATCAAAGTACACTATGTCTAATCCTCATGCCTGCTCAAATCTAGGGATTAAGACATAGAATACTAGGAATGAATAGTCTATTAAATCAGTATAAGACAATTCATCCTAAATGGTCAAGTTCAATATGCCCCGGGCGTATCTATATGATTCAATTAGTTTAGACAAACCAATTTCTGAATCACATAATAACCTAAACCGACAGTGTGTCCAAAACTGTCTCGGTTATGAACCTCATTTATATATTATGTCTTTTAACCAGTGATGAGATCTAATGTGTCACACTAGACACCTCATTATCTAACTACATAATATAAATGGACATATAAACAACATATAAACAAAAACATTTAATCGATATATTAACTGGGAAATAGCATAATACAAGCATAGCTTCAGTATTCAAACCTAACAATCTCCCACTAACACTTAAGCTGTGCTTTATGTATAAAACTACATTTAATCTTTACAACTACAATACAACTAGAAAAACTATCATGGCTCTACTAGGTATTTGATCCCCATGCCCTCCACGTGAGCCTCAAAGACTTTTGCTGTCAAAGTCTTCGTGAAAGGATTTGTAAGGTTATCTTTCGATGCTATCTTTGCCACGACCACGTCTTTACTCTTGACGATATCTCGTATTAGGTGGTACTTGCGCTGTATATATTTACTCACCTTGTGGGCTCGTGGTTCCTTCGAGTTTGCTACTGCACCGTTGTTATCACAGTTCTTGAGCCACACTGCTTCTTTCGCTGCCTCTAATGTGGTAACATATTTAGCCTCTATGGTAGAGTCCGCCACGCATTTCTGCTTGACACTCCGCCAAACTATGGCTCCACCTTCCAAAGTAAACACATACCATGAGCTAGACTTGCTCTTATCCCTGTCGTCTTGGAAATATGAATCTGTGTAACCTCGGGGCACAAGTTCAGGCACCTGATAGACCAACACTTGGTCTCTCGTTCTGTGCAAATACTTGAGAATCCATTTTACTGCCTACCAATGAGCTTTCCCGGGGTTACTCTGATATCTTATTACAATGCCAGCGACATAACAGATATCAGGCCTCGTACATAACATCGCATACATGAGACTTCCTACTGCCGAAGCATAAGGAACTGTCTTTATGTCTTCTATCTCCTCAACAGTCTTTGGAGACTATTCTTTAGACAGATACACTTCGTGGCTGAAAGGTAGAAAACCTTTCTTGGAGTTCTGCATGTTAAAATGAGCCAGAATCGTGTCTATGTATGAAGCTTAAGAGAGCGTTAGTGAACGTTTCCTACGATCTCGAATTATCTTGATCCCAAGGATATGTCCCACTTCTCCTAAGTCTTTCACATCAAACTATTTGGATAGCCATGCCTTTACGTCTGATAACACTTTCTTATTGTTACCAATTAGTAAAATGTCATCTACGTAAAGCACAAGAAACACCACCGCATTTCCATCACGTCTGCGGTACACACATTAGTCATCTGGACACTGAGCAAATCCGTACAATTGGATTACCTCATCGAACCGGATGTTCAAAGATCTGGATGCCTGCTTAAGTCTGTAAATGGACCTCTTAAGCCTACAAACCTTATGCTCTTGGTCTTTTTTAACAAATCCCTCTAGTTGCTGCATGAAGATGGTTTTCTCAAGACTTCCATTTAGGAAAGCTGTCTTGACATCCATCTACCATATCTCATAATCTAAATGAACAACTATGGCCAAGAGAATCCGGATCGACTTAAGCATGGCCACCGGGGAGAAGGTTTCCTCATAATCGATACTCTCTTTCTGAGTATACCCCTTCGCCATAAGCCTAGTTTTAAAGGTTTCAACCTTTCCGCCAGGTCCTCTCTTGCATTTGTAGACCCACTTACAACCAATGGGTTTAAAACCATCAGGTAGGTCCACAAGCTCCCAGACTTGATTGTGGTCCATCGACCCCATCTCGGATATCATTGTCTTTGGCAAAAATCTGCATCTTTATCATGGAGAGCCTCATTGTAGTTAACAGGGTGTAGTTTAGGCAAACCTGGGATGAAGTCACACGCCTCTCCCACACCAATGAATCTCTAGGGCTGTCTCACAACCCTCCCACTATGACGAGACACCACCTGTGTAGGTGCATCAACTGTGATATCTTGTGTAGTGTGTGGTGTATCTACTTGTGCTGGTGCATCAGGAATATCAGATTGCTTTATAAGTTCTTCTAGTACTATCTTACTCTTGGGCTTGTGATCTAGAATATAGTTTTCCTCTAAAAATCTTACGTTAGTACTAACTATCACCTTTTGATCTTTAGGACTATAGAACAGACCACCTTTTGTTCCTCTAGGATATCCTAAAAATAGCATTACTTCTGTTCTTGCATCTAACTTAGCCGCATCTGCCTTAAGCACATGTGTTGGACAACCCTAAATTCTGAGATGTCTTAGATTGGGCTTGCGCCCGTTCTACAACTTTGTAGGGGTTAAAGGCACGGTTTTAGATGGTATAAGATTTAGAATGTACATTGCCGTTTCTAAGGCATAGTCCCAGAGCAAACTCGGTAAATCACTATAGCTCATCATTGACCTAACTATTTCCATAAGAGTTCGGTTCCTTCTTTCTGCTACACCGTTCTGATGTGGTGTGCCATATACAGACAACTGAGACAGAATTCTGACCTCACTGAGGTATTCTCGAAATTCGTGGGACAGGTACTCACCACCATGATATGATCTCAGTGTCATGATACTCTTACCATGATACTTCTCCATATCTGCCCGATACTCTTTGAATTTACTAAACATTCAGACTTGTGGCGCATTAGGTAAATGTATCCATACCTTGAGTAATCATATGTGAACATCACAAAATACTCAAACCCACATCGTGCTTGGACCGACATTGATCCACACAAGTCAGAGTGAATCAACTCTAGTACTTCTTTGGCTCTATAACCTTTTGCCTTAAAAGGTCTTTTGGTCATATTACCTTCCAAGCAATATTCGTAGGTTGAATAACTGTCAATCTCTAATGAACTTAAAGGTTCATCATTGACCAACCTCTAAATCCTACTAAGGCTAATATGACCTAGCCTGAGATGCCAAAGATAGGTTTGCTTCATTTTAGAAGGTTCTTTTCTCTTATTATTGTTAGATGATATGCTATTTACTTCTATGTTTTGCACAACAGGGGAGTTTTATTTAACCACAAATAAATTGTCTACTAATAAACCAGAACAAACAAATTTGCCATCTTTTCTAACAACAACAAAATTATCAGAAAAAATAAACTTGTAACCATTCATTAAGAGTTTATAAACCGAAATAAGATTTTTTCTAAAACTCGGTACATAAAGATAATTTGGTAAATCTAGTCTAGAATTTTCAAAAATTAAACTAACTACTCCCACTGCTTCCACTGACACTCTTGTAGTGTCACCCAAGTAGATTTCCAACTCGCATTCTCTAAGCTTCCGGGTTACTTGGAACCCCTGTAAAGAATTACAAACATGGTTAGTGGCGCCTGAATCCACACACCAAGTATCTGTGGGAATCTCCGCTAAACATGGTTCAGTAATTAAGGCAGAAACTATCGTACCTTTGAGCTTTGGACAATCCGATTTCCAATGTCCCGTTTTACCGCACTTGAAGCATTTGCCTTTAGGCTTATTCTTCTTTGCGGTGTCTGGCTTGGCAGTATATTTCTTGGCATTATTCTTCTTCTTGTTCTTGCCTTTAAGCGCAAAAGAGGAGCTTAAAGCCTTAACTGTGACCAAAACTTGTTTCTTCTCGTAGAAGATGCTTTCGGCCAACACCAATGCTGTTAAGAGCTCGAGAAGAGTATAGACTCTTTAGTTCATATTGTAGTTTACCCGAAACTGATCAAAACTAAAGGGTAAGCTCTGGAGGATGATATCGATCAGAATCTCTGGATCAATTTACCTCTCAATACCTCTATCTCATTAATGTTGCTGATCACGTGAAGCACATGATCCCTAACCGATGAGCCCTCAGCCATTCTGGTATTCATGATCTTCCTCATGGCTGCTTGCCTAGCTGTCCTGCCTTGATGAGCAAATATCTCTCTCAAGTGTGTCATCATGTTAAAGGCAGAGATCATGGGATGAAGCTGATGTTGCAGAACATTCAACACAGAGGTCAGAATGTAACACCGCGCCATCTCAACCACTTTTCTTCACCTTGTATAGGCATTCATATCTTCTTGAGGAGATTCATTATTAGGCATATCTGGATAGATTTCGGTGAGCACAAACTTATACTACTCAGCCATCAGGACAATGTCCAAATTTTGACTCCCGTCAACATAATTCGGACCAGTAAGTTTGTTGTCTTTCAATATTATAGCTAAAGGATTGAATGCCATATTGAAGCTGTAAATTAAATAAACAGACAATGTTTCAGTATTTAACCTAGAATTTTGAAAAAATAAAAAATTTTAACAATTATTAACTTCCCTCAAAACAATAATTAAAATCACCGACATCTCATTCACCGGGATTCTCACAAGCCACGATAGTGTGGACGTTTACGCTAACCCACATTCGTTTGAGAAGAACCTAGTTCATTAACTACACCATCTGACCAAACGACCTATTGATCAATGTAGTTAATAGTTGGTGCCTTTTAGCCTTAGAAATTTGCAGCGTAACCTCGATGGGAGAAATACTACAAATCGTACACTAAGTGTGTGCCATTACGTGATTTCTGAGCTTGTTACCTAAGGATAGTGCGCCTCAGATTGAGAGGGTATCTCATTTCTCCTAGTTTAACTTACTCTAGTCATCTTACTTAGAAATTCATAATCTAGTGATCTTATGGTTGAACACATCCGATATAGAGGAATACCCTAATGCCAACCGCAAGTCCATCCACATCACATATGAATTCGTAATAGAGGCTGTGGGAATATTAAACCAACCTGCTCCCACTTAGATTTCTTAAACAAGGGTTTTTCTGGTTTTAACATACAATTAACTAATCCTAAGTTATGTGCAAACATAAAACCAACATGCTTTAAAATATGCATCTAATATACAGCACAAAAATTAAAGCATAAAATTAAAACTATAAACACGATAAATAAATATGTAAAATAAATTTCCCGACTATTATGATTTTAATTGCTTCCATCTTTTGCCTTGAACTCGTGTCCCGTCATGCTCCTCGATGGATTGAGTCTTGAAAATCAAATTTCTAAAAAAACAAACACCGGATGAAAAACGGGCTGCACGGCGAGCCAAACGGGTCGTGCGCGTGCAGCACGCGCGCAACCCATAATAGGTCTGCGTTCTGTTGCTACTGCTGTCGTGCGTTGTGCAGCAGTTGCTGCGCACACTGCTGGAGCTGGTAGTGGCTCCCGCCGGTGAGACGTCACCGGCATCGCTGTCCCTTTCCGATTCCTCCTTTGCTTCTTGTACTTCACTTGGTCTTTTTGCAATTCGTTCTGGGTTTTCTTGGTTTTCTACAAATTAACGACAAACCAAAACTTACGAATTCAAGTCGCCCACCATAGCGCCTTCGATTACAAATAAAATTTTCCTACTACATGGCATTTAGGAAAATAAAATCAAAATTACATAGAAAACATCCTACTACAGATTTGATCTAATCCTACACGGCTTCCAGCACGTGATTTTACTATTATAAGCATTCATAAAAACCAAACCTGGACATGTCTCGGGGTTTAATTAAAACATACAAATGTAACGATAATAGCCGGGATCTCTAAACCACCTGCAAATAAAACCATGGAACAAATCGAACACGCACAAAACCAAAACCAGGCTCTGATACCAATTGAAAGATTATCTGCCCGGGCCCGGTTAAAAATTTACTTTCGTGCTATGCATTCTAGAATCGGAACTCTTAACCAGGCCTAGACTCTAGCGCAATTCCTATTCCAATCCTTGCTTAAAATAATATTGCGCATGATCTTAGCTTATACTTGTTCGATTTACCATGCAACAAATAACTTCTAATCAAAGAGGAAGTTTAAAAATACCTTTTGAAGCGTAAACTCAGGTGATCGCTTGTATGACTCAAGACAGGCTCGAACGTTGTGTGGGCAATGAACCAATGAACCAAACGATCAGCAATCTAACACAATCTCCACAAACAGCTTGCCGAAAAGGTCATCGGACCGCCACCTCAAGCGCGTGTGATTCACCCACCACCGAGAGAGCACTCATGCGCCACCGCTCCAACAACCACGCGCCGCTGAAATGTAAAGAAAATTCGGAGTTCGAAAATCCGGCCTTGAGAGATAAAAATAATTCTCTCTCTAAGATTTTCTCTCTCTAGTTTTCTTGTTTTGAAAACTTATGAATTGTGTGTTATGGAATTGCTAATCCCTTGTCTATTTATAGAGCTACAAGAGAGACCCCAAGTTGGTTTAGGTTTGCCCTTCCTAATGGGTTTAGGTAATTAATTAGTTTCCAAATCCAATTAGGTAACTAATCTAATAGGATAATCCAAATCCAATTAGATTTCCTAATCTCTAGTATTTCCTTATTCTAATTGAAACTTAAAAGACTTAATTAATTAATTAAATAATTCACTTTATTATTTACTTAATTAACCCTTAGGAATAATTAGTTAAATAATTAATTATACTTAATCAATTAACCCACTACAAAATTAATCGTACCACTAACGGATTAATTTTGGCACTACCATCCTACACCATAATTGCTTCCGGGACAACTAAATTAATTTATTCTTTAATCTCTCCACATCAAAGATATAGTGCTTGTTAATTTATTAATTTACTGATAAATTAATTAATTAACTTCTTATAATCCGAGATTAGTACCACTCGACCTTTTTACTATACCGGACATAAGTCCACCGGCCTGGTGTAGTATAATAAACATAACGAGCTCATCTTGGGAGCACCATCACCCCGGACGTAGCGGTACATGGTTTCCTTTCGACAAGTAGTAGCACACCAAGCAACTAAATACACGCACCCAACCTACCGAGACTATTGATCACAAATGACCTCGCTCTTTGGTAGATCAAAGTACACTATGTCTAATCCTCATGCCTGCTCAAGTCTAGGGATTAAGAGATAGAATACTAGGAATGAATAGTCTATTAAATTAGTATAAGACAATTCATCCTAAATGGTCAAGTTCAATATGCCCCGGACATATCTATATGATTCAATTAGTTTAGACAAACCAATTTCTGAATCACATAATAACCTAAAACGACAGTGTGTCCAAAAATATCTCAGTTGCGAACCTCATTTATAATTATGTCTTTTAACCAATGATAAGATCGAAAGATTATCTGCCTGGGCCCGGTCAAAAATTCACTTTCGTGCTATGCATTCCAGAATTGGAATCTTTGACCTGGCCTAGACTCTAGCACAATCGCTATTCCAATCCTTGCTTGAAATAACATTGCGTAGGATCTTAGTATGTACTTATTTGATTTATCACATAACAAAATATTTCTAATTAAAGTGGAACAATAGAAAGTACCTCTTGAAGCGTGTTACTCAGGTGATCGCTTGTATGACTCAAGACATTGATCGCACGTTGAGTAGGCAACGATCTAGCGAGTAATTGATCAGCAATCTCCACAAAAAGACTAGCCAAAAAAATTATGCAGCTCGATGCTGCCTGAATTGAGCCACCGTCACCGCCGCTGCCAGAATTCACTTCCCGCCGTCGGAAAATTATTCAAGAGAGAGAAAAATGTTTTCTCTCTCTAAACTTTCTCTCTCTAGTTTTCTTGTCTTGAAAACTTAAGAATTATGTATTGTAGAATTGTTAATCCTTTGTTTATATATAGAGTTACAAGAAAGACCCCAAGTTGGTTTAGGATTGGTTTTCCTAATGGGTTTAGGTAATTAATTAGTTTCCAAATCCAATTAGGTAACTAATACAAATCCAATTAGATTTCCTATTTTCTAGGATTTCCTAATTCTAATTGAAATTTAAGACTTAATTAATTAATGAATTCTACTTTATTAATTACTTAATTAACCCTTAAGAATAATTAATTAATTAATTCTACTTATTCAATTAACCCATTACAAAATTAATCGTACCACTAACGGATTAATTTTGGCACTACCATCCTACACCAGAATTGCTTCCGAAGTAACTAAATTAATTTATTCTTAATCTCCCCACATCAAAGATTTAGTGCTTGCTAATTTATTAATTTACTGATAAATTAATTAATTAACTTCTTTAATTTCGAGACTAGTACCACTTGACCTTTTTACTATACCGAACGTAAGTCCACCAGTTGGGTTTAGTATAATAAACATAACGAGCTCATCTCGAGAGCACCATCACCCCGGACGCACCGGTACATGATTTTCTTTCGACAAGCAGCAGCACACTAAGTAACTAAACACGCGCACCCAACCCACTGAGACTATTGGCCACATTTGACCTCACCCATTGGCAGGTCAAAGTACGTTATGTCTAATCCTCATGCCCGCTCAAGTATAGGGATTAAGAGATAGAATACTAAGAACAAATTGGCTATTAAATCAGTACAAAAAAAATCATTCTAAATGGTCAAGTTCAATACGCACCGGGCATATCTATGTGATTCAATTAGTTTAGACAAACCAATTCTCCGAATCATATAATAACCTAAACCAACAGCATGTCCAAAACAGTCTCGGTTACGAACCTCATTTATATATTATGTCTTCTAACCAATGATGAGTTCTACTGTGTCATACCAGACACCTCATTCATCTAACTATATAATATAAATGGACTAAATATGCACAAAACATAAACTAAAGAATTAAATCGATATATTAACTTGGGAAAAGTACAATACAAGCATAGCTTATGTATTCAAACCTAACAATCTCCCACTAATACTTAAGTTGTGCTTTAAGTATATAACTACATTCAATCTTTTACACTCTACAATACATTTAGAAAAACTATCATGACTCTCCTAAGTATCTAATCCCCATGACCTCCACGTGAGCCTCAAAGACTTTTGAAGTCAATGTCTTCGTGAACGGATCTGCAAGGTTATCCTTCGATGCTATCTTAGCCACAACCACGTCTTTCCTCTTGAAGATATCTCGTATCAGGTGGTACTTGCGCTGTATGTGTTTACTCGCCTTGTGGACTCGTGGTTCCTTCGAGTTTGCTACTGCACCGTTATTATCACAGTACACTGTGATTGACTTCTGCATATCAAGAATCACATCTAAGTCCACAAGGAAGTTCTTGAGCCACACTGCTTCTTTCGCTGCCTCTGATGCGACAACGTATTCAACCTCCATGGTAGAGTCCGCTACGCATTTCTGCTTGACACTCCACCATACTATGGCTTCACCTCCCAATGTAAACACATACCCTGATGTATACTTGTTCTTGTCCATGTCGCCTTTTAAATATGAATCTGTGTAACCTCGGGGTACCAGCTCAGGCGCCTGATAGACCAACACTTGGTCTCTCGTTCTGCACAAATATGTGAGAATGCATTTTACTGCCTCCTAATAAGCTTTATCGGGATTACTTTGATATCTGCTTACAATGCCAACGGCATAATAGATATCAGGCCTTGTACACAACATGGCATACATGAAACTTCCTACTGCCGAAGCATAAGGAACTGTCTTCCTGGTCTCTATCTCCTCAACAGTCTTAGAAGACTGTTTTTAGATAGAAGCACTCTGTGTCTGAAAGGTAGAAAACCTTTCTTGGAGTTCTGCATGTTAAAACGGCCCAAAATTGTATCTATGTATGTGTTGGAGTTGAATACATAACCTATGCTTATATTGTACTTTTTCCCAGTAATATATCGATTTATGTTTTGGTTATATCTTGTTGTGCATGATATGCCTATTTGTATTATGTAAGTAGATGATGAGGTGTCTTGTGTGATACAGTAGATCTCATTATTGGTTAAAAGACATAATATATAAATGAGGTTCGTAACCAAGACAGCTTTGGACAAACTATCGGTTTAGGTTCTTATGTAATTTGGATAATTGGTTTGTCTAAACTAATTGAATCATATAGATATGCCCGGGGCGTATTGAACTTAACCATTAAGAATTATTTGTCTTGTACTGATTTAATAGACAGATCATTCTTGGTATTCTATCTCTTAATCCCTAGACTCGAGCGGACATGAGGATTAGACATAGTGTACTTTGATCTGCCAAAGGGTGAGGTCAATTGTGGCCAATAGTCTCGGTAGGTTGGGTGCGCGTGTTTAGTTACTTGGTGTGCTGCTTCTTGTCGAAAGGAAACCATGTACCGGTGCGTCCAGGGTGATGGTGCTCCCGAGATGAGCTCGTAAAGTTTATTATACTAAACACGGCCGATGGACTTATATCCGGTATAGTAAAAAGGTTGAGCGGTACTAGTCTCGGAATTAAAGAGGTTAATTAATTAATTTATCAGTAAATTAATATATTAACGAGCACTATATCTTTGATGTGGGGAGATTATGAATATAATTTAATTAAGTTATTCCGGAAGCAATTCTGGTGTTGGATGGCAGTGCCATAATTAATCCGTTAGTGGTACGATTAATTATGTATTGGGTTGTTGACAAAGGTAGATTTAATTAATTAAGTAATTAATTAATCCTTGTGTCAGTTGGTTGTGAATCATATCAGGAACTAGTTTGGGATAAGTGAATCCCTGTGTCAGTTGGTTGTGAATCATACCAGGAATTGGTTTTGGATAAGTGAATCCTTGTGTCAGTTGGCTGTGAATCATACCAGGAATTGGTTTGGGATAAGTTAATCCCTGTATGAGTTGGATGTGTATCTGTTGGTTTCTAGATGATTACCCATACAACATGAAATCAAAGTCTTGAGGCATACAAGGGAATCACCTGAGTGCACACTTCAAAGGTATTTTTCTAAGATTCCGCTTTTAATTAGAAATTTTGTTGCGTGAGAAATTGAATGAGTGTGAACCCAGATCCTGTGCAATGTTATTTCAAAAGGGTTGGAATAGCATTGTGCTATGCCTGGCCAGAGATTCCGATTCTGGAATGCGTAGCATGAAAGTGAGTTTCTGGCTAGGCCCGGGCAGATAATCTTTCAATTGGTTTCAGAGCCTAGTCTTGGCTTTTGTGCTTGTTCGATTTATTACATGGTTTTATTTACAGGTGGTTAAGAAATCCCGACTATTATGGTTACGCTTGTATGGGTTTTAATTAAACTCTGGGACATGTCCGGATTTGATTTTATTATGAATATTTGTAATAGTATAACCACATGCTGGAAGCCGTGTAGGATTAGATCAAATATGTAGTAGGATTTTTTCTATGTAATTTTGATTATTTAATTTTCCTAGAAAGTCTTGTAGTGGGAGAATTGATTTTTGTAATCGAAGGCGTTATGGTAGGCAACTTGAATTCATGGGTTTTGGGTTATCATTAATTCTTAGAAACCCAGGAAAACCCAGAACGAATTGCAAGAAGACCAAATAGCATGGGAAAAGCGAATGAGGGATTGGTGGCAGGGGGCAGCGCCGGTGACTACCCGCCGACATAGTCACCACCGGCGACCGCCACATGGAGCAGTAAGAGGTTGCGCCGGCCGCGGCAGCAGCAGGTGGCAGCAGTGCACAGTAGTTGCTGCACACAGCAACTGCTGCGCGCTGTTGGGCCGCGTGTGCGGCCCGTTCGGGCTACGTTTTGGCCCATTTTTCCTCCAATTTTCATTTTTTGAAGTTCAAGACTCTCTCCATCGAGTGACGTGATGGGACACAAGATCAAGGCAGAAGATGGACGCGATTAAAACCATAATAGTCAGGAAATTTATTTTTTCGTATTTATTTCCCATATTTATTGTGTTAATTTTTATGCTTTATTTTATGCTGTATTTTAGATGCATGTTTTTATAGCATGTTGGTTTTATGGTTGCATATAACTTAGGGTTAGTTAATTGCATGTTAAAACTGGAAAAACCCTCAATTTGGAAATCTAAGTGGGAGCGGGTTGGTTTAATATTCCCATGGCCACCATTACGAGTTCATATGCGATGTGGGTGAGCTTGCGCATTGGCATTAGGGCCTTCCTCCATTCGGATGAGTCCAGCCCCGATATCGCTAGATTATGAATTTCTGAGTAAGATGACTAGAGTAAGTTTAACTAGGAGAAATGCGACACCCTCTCCATCTGAGGCGCACTATCCTGAGGTAACAAACTCAGAAGTCACGTAATGGTATACACTTAGTGTACGATCTGCAGTATTCCTCCCAATAGGTTACGCTACTTATTTGTATGGCTAAAAGCACCGACTATTAGCTACATTGATCAATAGATCGTTTGGTCAGATAGTGTAGTTAATGAATTTGGTTCTTCTCAAACGAATGTGGGTTAGCGCAAACGTCCACACTATCGTGGCTTGCGAGAATCCCGGTGAATGAGATGTTGGTGGATTATAATTATTATTTTGAGGGAAGTCAATAATTGTTAGAATTTCATATTTTCAAAATTCTAGGTAAATAACTGAAACATTGTCTGTTTGTTAATTTTATAGTTTTATCGATATGGCATTCAACCCCTTAGCTACTATATTGAAAAACAACAAATTAACTGGAACCAATTATGTCGACTGGAGTCGTAACTTGGACATTGTCCTTATGGCTGAGAGCACTCCTGTGAGAGATCATGTCAATGACGTGATTAGTAACATCAACAAGGTTGAGGTAGTGGGAGGCAAAATCGTTGGTGAAACCAAAGTCGATATTATCCTCCAGAGCTTGCCTCGAAGCTATAAGCAGATTTGGTTGAACTACAACATAAGTAAGATGTTGTGCACTTCATCCGAGCTCTTAACAGAGTTGGTGATGGCTAAAAGTCTTCTTCAAGAGAAGAAGCGAACTTTAGTCACAGTCGAAGCTTTAGAATATTCTTCTGAGCCTGAGGCTGGAAAGAAGAAGAGAAAGCTCTAGGGAGTAGCTAAAAAGGCACAAATTGCACCTAAGCCAGATATTGCAAATAAGAAGTCGAAAGACAAGTGCTTCAAGTGCAATAAGATGGGACATTAGAAATCGAATTGTCCAAATTTTATAAGTATGATAGTTTTTGCCTTAATTACTGAGACATGTTTAGCGGCGATTCCCACAGATACTTGGTGTGTGGATTCAGGTGCCACTGACCATGTTTGTAATTCTTTGCAAGGGTTCCAAGTAACCCGGAAGCTTAGAGAGGGCGAATTGGATATCTACTTGGGCGACACTACAAGAGTGTCAGTAGAAGCAGTGGGAGTAGTTACTCTGAATTTTGAGAATTCTAGTTTAGAGTTAGTTAATTGTTTTTATGTACCGAACCTTATTTTGGTTTCTAAACTCTTAAAGAACAGTTATAAGTTTATTTTTTTGATGAGTCTGTATTTATTAGAAGAAATGTAAAACTTATTTGTTCTGGTTCATTGGCTGACAATTTATTTGTGGTTAACTCTAATTCCCCTGTTGCGCAAAACATAGAAACAGATAGCTCTTTATATAACACTAATAAGAGGAAGAAACCTTCTGAAATGAATCAAAGCTATCTTTGGCATCTCAGGCAATGTCATATAAACCTTAGTAGGATTCAGAGGTTGGTTAATGATGGACCTTTAGGTTCATTAGAGATTGACAGTTATATAACCTGCGAATCTTGCTTGGAAGGTAAGATGACCAAGAGACCTTTTAAAGCAAAAGGTTATAGAGCTAAGGAAGTATTAGAATTGATTCATTCTGACTGGTGTGGACTAATGATGGTCCAGGCACGAGGTGGATTTGAGTATTTCGTGATGTTCACAGATGACTACTCAAGGTACGGGTACATTTACCTAATGCGTCACAATTTCGAATGTTTTGGCAAGTTCAAAGAGTTTCAGGCAGATGTGGAGAAAGATCGTGGTAAGAGTATCAAGACACTGCATTCAGATCATGGTGGGGAGTACCTGTCCCATGAATTTAGAGAATACCTCAGAGAGGTCGGAATTCAGTCTCAGTTGTCTGCACCTGGAACGCCACAGCAGAACAGTGTAGCAGAAAGAAGGAATCGAACTCTCATGGAAATGGTTAGGTCGATGATGAGCTATAGTGATTTGCCAAGTTCGTTCTGGGGATATGCCTTAGAAACAGCGAAGTATATTCTTAATCTTGTACCATCTAAAACCCTGCCTTCAACCCCATTAGAGTTGTGGAATGGGCGCAAGCCCAATCTAAGACATCTCAGAATTTCGGGTTACCCAGCACATATGCTTAAGGCAGATACGACTAAGTTAGATGCGAGAACTGAATTAATGCTGTTTGTAGGATATCATAGGGGAACGAAAGGTGGTCTGTTTTATAGTCCTAAAGATCAGAAGGTGGTGGTTAGTACCAACGCTAGTTTTTTAGAAGAAGACTATGTCTTAGACCACAAGCCCAAGAGTAAGATAGTACTAGAAGAGTTTAGACGACAAACTACTAATCCTGATGCACCTGCACAAGTAGATACACCGCAAACTGCATATGAGATCACAGATGATGCGCCTACACAGGTGGTGCCTCGTCGTAGTGGGAGGGTTGTGAGACAGCCTGATAGGTTCATTGGCATGGGAGAGGCCTCAGACCTAGTCCCAGGTGCTCCTGAACCTGACCCGGTTAACTACAATAAGGCTCTCCGAGATAAAGATGCAGAATCTTGGCGTAAGGCAATGATATCCGAGATGGGGTCAATGGACCACAATCAAGTCTGGGAGCTGGTGGACCTGCCTGATGGGTTTAAGCCCAGTAGATACAAGTGGGTCTACAAACGTAAGAGAGGACCTGACGGAAAGGTGGAAACCTTTAAAGCTAGGCTGGTGGCGAAGGGGTATACTCAGAAAGAGGGAATCGATTATGAGAAAACCTTCTCTCTGATAGCCATGCTTAAGTCGATCTAGATTCTTTTGGCCATAGCTGCTCATTAAGATTATGAGATTTGGCAGATGGATGTCAAGACAGCTTTCCTAAACGGAAGTCTTGAGGAAACCATCTTTATGTAGCAACCAGAGGGATTCATTGAAAAAGGCCAAGAGCATAAGGTTTGTAGGCTTAAGAGGTCCATTTGCAGACTTAAACAGGCATCTAGATCTTGGAACATCCGGTTTGATGAGGTAATCCAGTCATTCAGATTTTCTCAGTGTCCGGATGAGCAATGTGTGTACCGCAGACGTGATGGAAACTCAGTGGTGTTTCTTGTGCTTTACGTAGATGACATTATATTGATTGACAACAACAAGAAAGTGTTATCAGACGTAAAGGCATGGCTGTCCAAGCAGTTTAATATAAAGGACTTAGGGAAAGTGGGACATATCCTTGGGATCAAGATAATTCGAGATCGTAGGAAATATTCATTAACGTTCTCCCAAGCTTCGTACATAGATACAATTCTGGCCCGTTTTAACATGCAGAACTCCAAGAAAGGTTTTCTACCTTTCAGACACAGAGTGTATCTGTCTGAAGAACAGTCCCCTAAGACTGTTGAGGAGATAGAAGCCATGAAGATAGTTCCTTATGCTTTGGCAGTAGGAAGTCTCATGTATGCCATGTTGTGTACGAGGCCTGATATCTGTTATGCCGATGGCATGGTAAGCAGATATCAAAGTAACCCCGGGAAAGCTCATTGGGAGGTAGTAAAATGCATTCTCAAATATTTGCACAGAACGAGGGACCAAGTTCTGGTCTATCAGGCACCTGAGCTGGTACCCTGAGGTTACACAGATTTAGATTTCCAAGGCGACATGGACAAGATCAAGTCTACCACAGGGTATGTGTTTACTCTGGAAGGTGGAGCCATAGTTTGGCAGAGTGTCAAACAGAAATGTGTGGCGGACTCTACCATGGAGGCTGAGTACGTTGCCGAATCAGAGGCAGCGAAAGAAGTAGTATGGCTCAAGAACTTCCTAGTGGACTTAGATGTGATTCCTGGTTTGCAAAAGTCTATCACGGTTTATTGTGATAACAACGGTGCAGTAGCAAACTCGAAGGAATCACGAGCCCACAAGGCGAGTAAACATATACAGCGCAAGTACCACCTGATACGAGACATCGTAAAGAGGGAAGACGTTGTCGTGGCTAAGATAGCATCAGAAAATAACCTTGCAGATCCGTTCACGAAAACATTGACTTCGAAAGTCTTTGAGGCTCACGTGGAGGGCATGGGAATCAGATACTTAAGAGAGCCATGACTATTTTTCTAGATATATAACAGCAGAATGTATAAGAGTTGTATGTAGTTGTATACTTAAAGCACAACTTAAGTATTAATGGGAGATTGTTGGAGTTGAATACATAAGCTATGCTTGTATTGTACTTTTTCCCAGTAATATATCGATTTATGTTTTGGTTATATCTTGTTGTGCAGGATATGTCCATTTGTATTATGTAAATAGATGATGAGGTGTCTTGTGTGAC
Organism: Knoxia roxburghii; assembly: GCA_030378225.1. Taxonomy (NCBI): domain Eukaryota; kingdom Viridiplantae; phylum Streptophyta; class Magnoliopsida; order Gentianales; family Rubiaceae; genus Knoxia; species Knoxia roxburghii. The sequence goes on along the minus strand of CM059420.1, from coordinate 30,694,318 downwards.
ACAGTAAATCTCATCATTGGTTGAAAGACATAATATATAAATGAGGTTCATAACTGAGACAATTTTGGACGAACTTTCGGTTTAGGTTATTATGTGATTCGGATAATTGGTTTGTCTAAACTAATTGAATCATATAGATATGCCCGGGGCGTATTGAACTTGACCATTAAGAATGATTTGTCTTGTACTGATTTAATAGACAAATCATTCTTGGTATTCTATCTCGTAATCCCTAGACTCGAGCGGGCATGAGGATTAGACATAGTGTACTTTGATTTGCCAATGGGTGAGGTCAATTGTGGCCAATAGTCTCGGTAGGTTAGGTGCACGTGTTTAGTTGCTTGGTGTGCTGCTGCTTGTCGAAAGGAAACCATGTACCGGTGCGTCCGGGGTGATGGTGCTCCCGAGATGAGCTCGTAAAGTTTATTATACTAAACCCAGCTGGTGGACTTACGTTCGGTATAGTAAAAAGGTCGAGTGGTACTAGTCTCGGAATTAAAGAGGTTAATTAATTAATTTATCAGTAAATTAATATATTAATGAGCACTATATCTTTTATGTGGGAGATTATGCATATAATTTAATTAAGTTATTCTTGAAGCAATTCTGGTGTAGGATGGTAGTGCTATAATTAATCCGTTAGTGGTTTGATTAATTATGTATTGGGTTGTTGACAAAGGCAGATTTAATTAATTAAGTAATTAATTAATCCTTGTGTCAGTTGGTTGTGAATCATACCAGGAACTGGTTTGGGATAAGTGAATCCCTGTGTCAGTTGGTTGTGAATCATACTAGGAACTGGTTTGGGATAAGTGAATCCCTGTATCAGTTGGATGTGTATCAGTCCAGGAACATGATTGAAGGAAAACAGAAACCCAGTAGGAAGGCCAATCCTAAACCAACTTGGGATCTCTCTTGTAACTCTATATATAGACAAGGGATTAACTATTCAAGATACACAATTCATAAGTTTTCAAGAAGAGAAAACTTAGAGAGAGAAAATCCTAGAGAGAGAAAATTCTTTCTCTCTAAAATTCAAATTTTACAAGCTTTGGGGCTGCCGATTTTTTATTATTTTTTGGGCGGCTGAATTTTGTCCAAATTGGTGGCGCGTGTAGCTCCTCTTTAGGGTCCCAGGTGGCGCGTGATCCTCACGCACTAGGGACAGGTGCGCGTGATCCTCACGCACTAGGGACAGGTGGTTGTAGAATTTTTTCAGGCAACACAGTTGTGGTGATTAGCTGATCAAATTGCTCGTTAGATTGCTGCCCACACAGCATACAAGCAAAGTCTTGAGGCATACAAGATAATCACCAAGTATACGCTTCAATAGGTAATTCTTATGTTTCCGCTTTAATTAAGAATTTTCGTTGCGTTGTAAATCGAATAAGTGCAAACCCATATCCGACACAATGTTATTTTAAAGGGGTTGAAATAGCCATTGTGCTAGCGTCTAGGCCTGGCCAGAGATTCTGATTCTGGAATGCATAGTACAAAAGTGAGTTTCTGGCTTGGCCCGGGCAGATAATCTTTCAATAGAAGCCATAAAGACAGTTCCTTATGCTTCTGCAGTAGGAAAGCTCATGTATGCAATGTTATGTATGAGGCCTAATATCTGTTATGCTATTGGCATTATAAGCAGATATTAGAGTAACCCCGGAAAAACTCATTGGGAGGCAGTAAAATGCATTCTCAAGTATTTGCGCAGAACGAAAAACCAAGTATTGTTCTATCAGGCGCCTGAGCTAGTACCCTGAGGTTACACAGATTTAGATTTCTAAGGCGACAGGGACAAGAGCAAGTCTACCTCAGGGTATGTGTTTATTTTGGGAGGTGGAGCTATAGTTTGGAGTGTCAAGCAGAAATACGTGACAGACTCTACCATGGAAGCTGAATACGTTGCAACATCAAAGGTAGCGAAAGAAGCTGTGTGGCTCAAGAATTTCCTAGTAGACTTAGACGTGATTCCTGGTTTGCAGGAGTCGATCACTTGTATTGTGACAACAACGGTGCACTAGCAAACTCGAAGGAACCACGAGCCCACAAGGCGAGTAAACATATACAGGCAAGTACCACCTAATACGAGATATCGTCCAGAGGGAATACGTGGTAGTGGCAAAGATAGTATCGGAAGATAACCTTGAAGATACATTCACGAAGACATTAACTGTATAAGTCTTTGAGGCTCACGTGGGGGGCATGTGAATCATATACTTTGTAGAGCCATGAGTGTTTTTCTAGATATCATTGTAGTTGTAGGATTAATGTAGTTTTATACTTGAAGCGCAGCTTAAGTATTAGTGAGAGATTGTTGGGTTTAAATACTAAATCTTTTTTTGTATTAAACTATTTCCTAGTTTTATATATCGATTAAATATTTTAGTTAAATTGTTTATATGTTTTTACATATGTCGTCCATTTATATTATGTAATTAGATGATGAGGTGTCTTGTGTGACACAGTAGATCTCATTATTGGTTAAAAGACATAATATATAAATGAGGTTCGTAACAGAGACAACTTTGGACAAACTGTCGGTTTAGGTTATTATGTGATTCAGATAATTGGTTTGTCTAAACTAATAAAAATAATATAGATATGCCCGGGGCGTATTGATCTTGACCATTTAGAATGATTTGTCTTGTACTGATTTAATAGACAAATAGTTCTTAGTATTCTATCTTTTAATCCCTAGACTTGAGCGGGAATCAATATTAGGCAAAGTTGAAGGAAAACTGAACAAGCCCGGGCTAAATCGAAAACCTCACTTTCGTGCAATGCATTCCAGAATCGGAAGCTTTCGACCAAGCTCAGGCTCAAATTAGTTTACCCATGAACGGATCTAGGCTTATACTTATTTAATTTATTAATCGGGACACAAAAAATCAAATCTTTAATAAAAGCGGAATTTAAAGATTCTACTTTTTGTAGCGAAGTCCCTTGCTTAAAGAAAACCAATTCTTTTATGCGAAATCCAATAGAAATCCTATCGATTCTCCAAGAACACTTCGAATATTGCGTGGGCAATAATCTATCAAAGCTTACTTGCTTAGCCCACGAAAATCCACCAGGAAATCTTTTCAAACTGAATTCATAAACCCAAAAAATACTGCTCGAACAAACCCACATTCGTTCGAGAATAACCGAAGTACATTAATTTCATTATCTGACCAACAATCTTATGATCAATGAAATTAATAGTCGATAATTTTAGCCGTACACGTAGATAGCGTAACCTCGATGGGAGGGATACTATAAACAGTACACTAAGTGTATGCCATTTCGTGACTTCTAAGTTTGTTACTTAGGATACTAATGCGCCTCGGATGGCGAGGGTGTCGCAACTTTCTCCAATTAAACTCACTATAGTCATCCCTTTAGAAATTCATTCCGGTGATATCTGTGATTGAAAACTCATCCGATAGGGAGAAAGGTCTAAGCTAGCACACAAGTTTAACCACATCACCAATGAACTCGTAATGGAGGCCATGGGGCTATTAACCAACCCGCTCCCACTTAGATTTTTAATTAATTTCGATTCGCCCGGGTTTTCTCGGTTTTCTACGTAATTAGGAATCACTCAAACTTACGATTAAACCAAAACCTGCGAATTTAATTAAGTTTGAGGATTTTTACGTTTTAACATGCAATATCTTAACTATGGATATTTGCACCCATAAAACCGTTGGAGTTTTAATATGCGAATAATCTACCTTAGTTAATTGCACATTACCTTTTAAAAACATTTTGGTTTGGTTTTTCGTTCATGCAAAATAAAACGAAAATCACACAATCAACGAAAAGACATAAATATGGGAAATTAAACAAATAAAATTTCCTGACTATTATGGCCTTCTCTTTCGTTGATTCTTTGACGCCTCGGTGACACTTCCCGTCGTGTCGCTCCCACTCGTTATTTGGATTCCTCTGGATTCGCCTGGGTTTTCTCGATTTACTACGTAATTAGGAATCACCCAAAATTACGATAAACCAAAACCCGCGAATATAAGTTACCCAAAATAACGTCTTCGTCATAGTACATAAATTCCTATATACAAAGGCATTTTTCTTGGAATTTAAAGACGACATGATTAGATCAAATCCTCAAGATTTTTCTAATCCTACACGGCTTCCAGCTCGTGGTTATTACTATTACAGAAATTTCCATTCAAAAATAAAATAAGCCCGGACATGTCCCGGGGTTTATGAATGAAAATTAAATTTCTACCGTAATAGCCGGGAAAACAATAACCACCTGTTTAAGTATTTCGACAAAAATAATAATGCCAAAATAAAGCCATGTAATAAATCAAACAAGTATATGACCGAAACCAATGCTCTGATACCAATTTGAAGGAAAACTGAACAAGCCCGGGCTAAATCGAAAACCTCACTTTCGTGCAATGCATTCCGGAATCGGAAGCTTTCGACCAAGCTCAGACTCAAATTAGTTTACCCATGAATGGATCTAGGCTTATACTTGTTTAATTTATTAATCGGGACACAAAAAATCAAATCTTTAATAAAAGCGGAATTTAAAGATTCTACCTTTTGTAGCGAAGTCCCTTGCTTAAAGAAAACCAATTCTTTTATGCGAAATCCAATAGAAATCCTATCGATTCTCCAAGAACACTTCGAATATTGCGTGGGCAATAATCTATCGAAACTTACTTGCTTAGCCCACGAAAACCCACCAGGAAATCTTTTCAAACTGAATTCATAAACCCAAAAAATACTGCTCGAACAAACCCTTTAAAAAAAACTGTTGCTCCACCTACTTGCTATATCACCGCTGCTTTACTGTCCGAACTCCACCAGCACCCAGCTCGAAATCACGCCGGGATCTAGACAAGACCGGCCTGCAGATCACCCATCATATGAAGGAGATCAACGCTGGCTAGTCTCGAATCAACCGCGCGTAGCTTTGAGCTGAAGAAACTAGCGGCGGACTGTACTTGAAAACCGGCAGCAGCGAGAAGAACAATAACCCAGCAAGAAAGCTGGTGGAGATTTTGAAAACTGAATTAAAGGTACGAACTTTTGGGATGAATCCAATCCAAAGAGCAAGAAATCTAGTTCGTTTTTGAGAAAGAATTCTTGAAGGAAAAATTCTCTCTCTAGAACCTTCTTACTCAAGAAAGGGGCAAGAAATTGTCTTGCAAGATTTCCTTAGCTTTCTTTGGTCTCAAGTTATTCTATTTATAGGAGCTCGATTGGAGACCTAATGGGCTCTCGAGTTAGGCCTTTTAATTTGACTTTCGTTGACCGCTAAGTCTTCCCGACTAATCAACTCCAATCGACCCATTTAAATTAATTTAATTAATCCACTTTATTAATATAATTTAATCAAACCCTTAGAATTAATTAATTCAAAATCGAATTAATTTCTAAATTAGCTTTGTCGATTAAATATTAATTAAACCTTTGGATTAATTAATTCACCTTGTCGATTAGTCAAATGCATAATCGGTCGTGCCACTATCGGACCAATTATGGAACTACCGCTCAAAAACGACTTTACATCACGCCATTATATTTTATTATATCTCCCCACATTAAAGATCTAGCGCTCGTCGGTTTATCAATTTACTGACAAATTAATTCACCGACTTCTTTGTTTCCGAGATTAGTACCACTCGTCCTTTTATTATACCGAACATAAAGTTCACCGGCCGGGTTTAGTATAATAACCTTACGAGCTCATCTCGGGAGCACCATCAACCCGGCGAACCGGTACGTGGATTCTTCCGACTAGCAACGGCACGTAAGAAGCTAAATACCGCATACCCAACTTACCGAGGTATTGGCCTCAATTGACCTCACTCTTTGGCAAATCAAAGCACACGATATCCAACCCTCACACCCGTCCCAATCTCGGGATTGAGAGACGGAATACTAGGACCGAATTGACTACGCCGATCAGTATAAGTCAATTCTATCCAAACTGGTCGTGCTCAATATGCCCCGTGCATATCTGTTTAATTTAAACTAGTTTAGATAAACTAATTTCCAAACCACACAATAACCTATACTGATAGTATGTTCAGACTATCTCGATTACGAGCATACTTTTTATATATCAATACTTCAACCAATAACGGTATCTACTGTGTCTGTCCACACCCCGTTATCTAGTTCTATGATATAAAGGAACAAATTTATACTGAAACAAAATGATATGTCATCTGTGGATATTAGTTTTTGATACAAGCTATAGCTTTTCTGTATTCAAAACTAACAATCTCCCACTAATACTCAAAGCTATGCTAAGTAGTACAAAAACTGTCCAACCCGCTATTACACTGCTGTCATAATGAAATCTCCAGAACACCTTTAAGCTCACTCACATGTCTCTCTCAAGAATCTGACTCCCATGCCCTTCACATGCCTCTCAAATACCTTTGGGATCAATGGCTTGGTGAAAGGATCTGCAAGGTTGTCCTCTGAAGCTATCTTGGCCACGATCACATCTCCCCTCTTTACGATCTCTCGTATCAGGTGGTACTTGCGCTCTATGTGTTTACTCGCCTTATGGGCTCGTGGTTCCCTCGAGTTAGCAACTGCACCATTGTTATCACAATAAAATGTGATAGACCTAGGCAACTCAGGAACCACATCTAAGTCCATCAGGAAGCTCCTGCGCCATACAACCTCTTTCGTTGCCTCTGAAGCGGCAATGTACTCGACCTCCATGGTAGAGTCCGCCACGCATTTCTGCTTGACACTCTTCCATACTATGGCTCCACCTCCTAGAGTAAACACAAACCCAGAGGTAGACTTACTCTTGTCCAAATCTCCTTGAAAGTCCGAATCTGTGTAACCCAATGGTACAAGCTCCTGCACTCTATAAACTAGGACATAATCTCTCGTCCTGCGCAAGTACTTGAGAATGCATTTTACTGCCTCCCAGTGAGCCTTCCCAGGATTACTCTGATATCTGCTAACCATGCCAACGGCAAAGCAAATATCAGACCTCGTGCACAACATAACATACATGAGCCTACCTACTGCAGAAGCATAGGGTACCGCCTTCATGGCATCTATCTCCTCAGCAGTCTTAGGACACTGCTCCTTAGACAAATGCACTCCATGCCTGAAAGGTAGTGAACCCTTCTTGGAGTTCTGCATGTTAAAACGGGCCAGAATCGTGTCTGTTTAGGATGCCTGAGAGAGAGTCAGAGAACGTCTCCTACGATCTCGAATAATCTTGATCCCAAGGATATGTCCTGCTTCTCCCAAATCCTTCATATCGAATTTCCTGGACAACCATACCTTTACGTCTGACAACACCTTCTTACTGTTGCCAATAAGAAGAATGTCATCTACGTAAAGTACGAGGAACACCACCATATCACCATCATCCGGAGACTGAGTGAATCCATAGGATTGGATAACCTCATCAAAATGAATATTCCAAGATCTGGATGCTTGCTTAAGTCCATAAATGGACCTCCTAAGCCTGCATACCTTGTGCTCTTGGCCCTTAGCAATGAAGCCCTCTGGTTGCTGCATAAAGATGGTCTCCTCAAGACTTCCATTAAGGAAAGCTGTCTTGACGTCCATATGCCAAATCTCATAGTCCATATGAGCAGCTATGGCCAAGAGAATCCGGATTGACTTAAGCATAGCTACCGGGGAAAAGGTCTCCTCATAATCGATCCCTTCTTTCTGAGTATACCCCTTCGCCACAAGCCTAGCCTTGAAGGTCTCAACCCTCCCGTCAGATCCTCTCTTTCGCTTGTAAACCCATTTGCACCCAATAGGCCTAAACCCATCAGGAAGGTCTACCAGCTCCCAGACTTGATTTGAGTCCATAGAACCCATCTCAGCAATCATCGCTCTCTGCCAAGAATCTACATCTTTATCCTGGAGAGCCTCATTGTAGTTAACTGGGTCTGGTTCATGAGCACCAGGGATAAAGTCCGAAGACTCACCCAAACCCATGTACCTCTCGGGCTGTCTCACAACCCTCCCACTACGACGAGGTGCAGCCTGTGCAAGAGCATCATCTGTGATAGTGTGTGCATGCTCTTGTGGTGTGTCTTCCTGTACGTGTGCATCTGGAATAGTGGACTGACTTCTAAGCTCTTCCAATACTACCTTACTGCTTGACTTGTGATCTAAAATATAGTCCTCCTCAAGAAATCTGGCATTGGTGCTGACCACCACCTTCTGATCCTGAGGACTATAAAATAAACCACCTCTCGTTCCTTTGGGGTAGCCTATAAACAGCATAACCTTGGATCTCACCTCTAACTTGCCTGTATCTGCCTCGAGCACATGTGCTGAACAACCCCAAATCCTGAGATGTCTCAGATTAGGCTTTCGCCCACTCCACAACTCTACTGGGGTCGTAGGCACAGACTTAAATGGCACAAGGTTGAGGATAAAACATGCTGTATCCAAGGCATAACCCCAAAACGAGGTAGGCAACTCACTGAAACTCATCATCGATCTAACCATCTCCATAAGAGTCATGTTCCTCCTCTCTGCTAGACCATTCTGCTGGGGTGTGCCAGGTGCAGACAACTGGGTCTGAATACCCTCCTCTGACAAATAGGATCTAAATTCACTAGAGAGGTATTCACCACCGCGATCAGACCGCAGTGACTTGATACTCTTACCCAGATGGTTCTCCACCTCTGCCTTGAATTCTCTGAACTTGCCAAAGCATTCAGACTTGTGGCGCATCAGGTATATGTATCCATATCTAGAGTAATCATCCGTGAAAGTCACGAAATACTCATAACCACCTCTAGCCTGAACTGACATAGGCCCACACACGTCAGAATGAATCAGCTCTAAAACCTCCTTGGCCCTATACCCCTTGGCCTTGAAAGGCCTCTTGGTCATTTTACCCTCCAAGCAGGACTCACAGGTTGAATAGCTGTCAATATCTAGTAAGTCCAAAGACCCACTCTTGACCAACCTTTGAATCCTACTAAGGTTGATATGACCTAGTCTCAGGTGCCAAAGATAAGTCTGATTCAAAGGGGAAGACTCTTTTCTCTTATTATGATTCGGTGATGAGTTACTAGTTTCTGTGTTTTGCATAACTGGGGAGTAAGTCTTGATTAAAAACAAATTGTCAACCAATGTACCGGAACATATAAGTTTCTGCATTTTCTAATAAAAACTGAACCATCAGAAAATACACACTTATAACCATCCATAACAAGTCTTGAAACCGAAAGCAAGTTCTTTCGAAAACTAGGTACATAAAGACAATCCTTTAAGTCAAAAATAGAGTCTGAAAAATAAAGACTAATAACTCCCACTGCAGCCACAGAAACTCTGGTAGTATCCCCAAGGTAGACCTGCAACTCTCCCTCTCTAAGCAGCCGGGTCACTTGGAACCCCTGCAAAGAATTACAAACATGATCAGTGGCTCATGAATCCACACACCAAGTATCTGTGGGAATCGCCGCTGAACATGTCTCAGTGACTAGGGAAAATTTACACATACCTCGAGACTTTGGGCAGTCATTCTTCCAATGTCCCGCTTTGCCACATCTGAAGCATTTGCCTCTCGACTTCTGCTTCTTGGCAATGCCCGCCTTGGGTCCATGACTGGCTCCTGCTTTCTGGCCTCTCTTCCTCTTTTGCTTCCTGGCTTTGGGCCCAGCAGAGGAACCTGAGGGACCAACAGTAGCCAAGGCTTGCTTCTTCTCTGCGAAGAGGCTCTCAGCAGACACCAATGCAGTCATGAGCTCAGAAAGTGAATATGAGAGATTCCCCATATTATAGTTCAATCGAAACTGCTCAAAACTGGGAGACAAGCTCTGGAGGATGATATCGACCTGGGTATCCCCATCAATCTCACCTCCCAATACCTCAATCTCATTGATGTAACCAATCATGTCCAGTACGTGATCCCTTACTGAAGTGCCTTTAGCCATCTTAGCATTCATGAGTTTCCTCATAGCTGACTGCTTGGCTGCCCTGCCCTGATGTCCAAACATCTCCCTGAGGTTGAGCATCATATCGTAGGCTGAGGTCATCTGCTGATGCTGGTGCTGTAGTACACTTGACATGGAAGCCAAGATGTAGCACCTGGTCATCTCATCAGACTTCTGCCACCTCGTATATGGCTCTTGCTGCTCAGGGGTGGCATCATCGCTGGGCTTAGGGGGACACTCCTCAGTAAGCACATACTTATAACCCTCAGCGGTAAGGACAATGTCCAGGTTACGTTTCCAATCAATGTAATTTAGACCGGTGAGTTTGTTTTGGTTCAGAATGACAGCTAGCGGGTTGAACGACATATCAACTGAAAATAAATAAACAAGTTTCAGTATACTTTTTTTGAAAATATTGAAAAATCCTCAGAAAACAAATATAATCTTCTACCGACATCTCTCCCACCGGGATTAACGCAGGTCACGATGGGTGAACGTCTACACCAACCCACATTCGTTTGAAAAGAATCGAAGTTCATTAATTTCATTATCTGACCAACGATCTTATGATCAATGAAATTAATAGTCGATAATTTTAGTCGTACACGTAGATAGCGTAACCTCGATGGGAGGGATACTATAAACAGTACACTAAGTGTATGCCATTACATCACTTCTAAGTTTGTTACTTAGGATACTAATGCGCCTCGGATGGCGAGGGTGTCGCAACTTTCTCCAATTAAACTCACTATAGTCATCCCTTTAGAAATTCATTCCGGTGATATCTGTGATTGAAAACTCATCCGATAGGGAGGAAGGTCTAAGCCAGCACGCAAGTTTAACTACATCACCAATGAACCTGTAATGGAGGCCATGGGGCTATTAACCAACCCGCTCCCACTTAGATTTTTAATTAATTTCGATTCGCCTGGGTTTTCTCGGTTTTCTACGTAATTAGGAATCACCCAAACTTACGATTAAACCAAAACCCGCAAATTTAATTAAGTTTGAGGATTTTTACGTTTTAACATGCAATATCTTAACTATGGATATTTGCACCCATAATACCGTTGGAGTTTTAATATGCGAATAATCTACCTTAGTTAATTGCACATTACCTTTTAAAAACATTTTGGTTTGGTTTTTCGTTCATGCAAAATAAAACGAAAATCACACAATCAACGAAAAGACATAAATACGGGAAATTAAACAAATTAAATTTCCCGACTATTATGGCCTTCTCTATCGTTGATTCTTTGACGCCTCGGTGACACTTCCCGTCGTGTCGCTCCCACTCGTTATTTGGATTCCTCTCGATTCGCCCGGGTTTTCTCGGTTTACTACGTAATTAGGAATCACCCAAAATTACGATAAACCAAAACCCGCGAATATAAGTTACCCAAAATAACGTCTTCGTCATAGTACATAAATTCCTATATACAAAGGCGTTTTTCAAGGAATTTAAAGACGACATGATTAGATCAAATCCTAATACAAGATTTTTCTAATCCTACACGGCTTCCAGCTCGTGGTTATTACTATTACAGAAATTTCCATTCAAAAATAAAACAAGCCCAGATATGTCCCGGGGTTTATGAATGAAAATTAAATTTCTACCGTAATAGCCGGGAAAACAATAACCACCTGTTTAAGCATTTCGACAAAAATAATAATGCCAAAATAAAGCCGTGTAATAAATTAAATAAGTATAAGACCGAAACCAACGCTCTGATACCAATTTGAAGGAAAACTGAACAAGCCCGGGCTAAATCGAAAACCTCACTTTCGTGCAATGCATTCCAGAATCGGAAGCTTTCGACTAAGCTCAGGCTCAAATTAGTTTACCCATGAACCGATCTAGGCTTATACTTATTTAATTTATTAATCGGGACACAAAAAATCAAATCTTTAATAAAAGCGGAATTTAAAGATTCTACCTTTTGTAGCGAAGTCCCTTGCTTAAAGAAAACCATTTCTTTTATGCGAAATCCAATAGAAATCCTATCGATTCTCCAAGAACACTTCGAATATTGCGTGGGTAATAATCTATCGAAGCTTACTTGCTTAGCCCACGAAAACCCACCAGGAAATCTTTTCAAACTGAATTCATAAACCCAAAAAATACTGCTCGAACAAACCCTTTAAAAAAAACTGTTGCTCCACCTACTTGCTATATCACCGCTGCTGTACTGTCCGAACTCCACCAGCACCCAGCTCAAAATCACGCCGGGATCTAGACAAGACCGGCCTGCGGATCACCCATCATATGAAGGAGATCAACGCTGGCTAGTCTCGAATCAACCGTGCGTAGCTTGGAGCTGAAGAAACCAGCGGCGGACTGTACTTGAAAACCGGCAGCAGCGAGAAGAACAATAACCCAGCAAGAAATCTGGTGGAGATTTTGAAAACCGAATTAAAGGTTCAAACTTTTGGGATAAATCCAATCCAAAGAGCAAGAAATCTAGTTCGTTTTTGAGAAAGAATTCTTGAAGGAAAAATTCTCTCTCTAGAACCTTCTTACCAAGAAAGGGGCAAAAAATTCTCTTGCAAGATTTCCTTAGCTTTCTTTGGTCTCAAGTTATTCTATTTATAGGAGCTCGATTGGAGACCTAATGGGCTCTCGAGTTAGGCCTTTTAATTTGACTTTCGTTGACTGCTAAGTCTTCCCGACTAATCAACTCCAATCGACCCATTTAAATTAATTTATTTAATCCACTTTATTAATTTAATTTAATCGAACCCTTAGAATTAATTAATTCAAAATCGAATTAATTTCTAAATTCACTTTGTCGATTAAATATTAATTAAACCTTTGGATTAATTAATTTACCTTGTCGATTAGTCAAATGTATAATCGGTCGTGCCACTATCGGACCAATTATGGAACTACCGCTCGAAAATGACTTTACATCGTGCCATTATATTTTATTCTATCTCCTCACATTAAAGATCTAGCGCTCGTCGGTTTATCAATTTACTGACAAATTAATTCACCGACTTCTTGGTTTCCGAGATTAGTACCACTCGTCCTTTTATTATACCGAACATAAAGTTCACCGGCCGGGTTTAGTATAATAACCTTACGAGCTCATCTCGGGAGCACCATCAACCCAGCGAACTGGTACGTGGATTCCTCCGACTAGCAACGGCACGTAAGAAGCTAAACACCGCATACCCAACTTACCGAGGTATTGGCTTCAATTGACCTCACTCTTTGGCAAATCAAAGCACACGATATCCAACCCTCACGCCCGTCCCAATCTCGGGATTGAGAGACAGAATACTAGGACCGAATTGACTACGCCGATTAGTATAAGTCAATTCTATCCAAACTGGTCGTGCTCAATATGCCCCGGGCATATCTGTTTGATTTAAACTAGTTTAGATAAACTAATTTCCAAACCACACAATAACCTATACCGATAGTATGTTCAGACTATCTCGGTTACGAGCATACTTTTTATATATCAATACTTTAACCAATAACGGTATCTACTGTGTCTGTCCACACCCCGTTATCTAGTTCTATGATGTAAAGGAACAAATTTATACTGAAACAAAATGATATGTCATCTGTGGATATTAGTTTTTGATACAAGCCATAGCTTTTCTGTATTCAAAACTAACAATAGTGTACTTTGATTTGCCAATGGGTGAGGTCAATTGTGGCCAATAGTCTCGGTAGGTTAGGTGCACGTGTTTAGTTGCTTGGTGTGCTGCTGCTTGTTGAAAGGAAACCATGTACCAGTGCGTCCGGGGTGATGGTGCTCCCAAGATGAGCTCGTAATGTTTATTATACTAAACCAGGCCAGTGGACTTATGTCCGGTATAGTAAAAAAGTTGAGTGGTACTAGTCTCGGAATTAAAGAAGTTAATTAATGAATTTATCAGTAAATTGATAAATTAAAGAGCACTAAATCTTTGATGTGGGGAGATTATAAACAAATTAATTAAGTTGTTCCGGAAGCATTTCTGGTGTAGGATGTAGTGCCATAATTAATCCATTATTGGTACGATTAATTATGTATTGGGTTATTGACAAAGGTAGATTTAATTAATTAAGTAATTAATTAATCCTTGTGTCAGTTGGTTGTGAATCATACCATGAACTGGATTGGGGATAAGTGAATCCCTGTATCAGTTGGTTGTGAATCATACCAGGAACTGGATTGGGATTAATGAATCCCTGTATCAGTTGGATGTGAATCAGTCTAGGAACAGGATTGAAGGAAACAGAAACCCAGTAGGAAGGCCAATCATAGACCAATTTGGGGTCTCTCTTGTAACTCTATATATAGACAAGGGATTAGCTATTCAAGACATACAATTCATAAGTTTTTAAGTCAAGAAAACTTAGAGATAGAAATTTTAGGTAGAGAAAACTTTTTTCTCCCTCTAGCATAATCTCAGGCTGCCGGTTATTGTCCCAGGCAGCGGTCGGTGGTAAATTTCGGTAGACGGCGGTAGCAGGAGAAATCCGGAGGCGGCGACGGTTGAAATTCAGGCGGCGATGAGCTGTAGAATTTTTTCTGGCAAGTGGATTGTGGTGATTAGCTGATCAATTGTTCGTTAGATTGTTGCCCTCACAACATACATACAAAGTCTTGAGGCATACAAAAGAATCACCTGAGTAAACGCTTCAATAGGTAATTCTTATGTTTCCGCTTTTAATTAAGAATTTATTTGTTGCGTGATAAATCGAATAAGTACAAACCATGATCCTGCACAATGTTATTTCAAGAAAGGGTTGGAATAGCGATTGTGCTAGAGTCTAGGCCTGGTCAGAGATTTCGATTCTGGAATGCATAGCACGAAAGTGAGTTTCTAGCTAGGCCCGGGCAGATAATCTTTCATAGACGTGAGCAGGCATGAGGATTAGACATAGTGTACTTTGATCTGCCAAAGAGTGAGGTCATTTGTGGCCAATAGTCTCGGTAGGTTGGGTGCGCGTGTTTAGTTACTTGGTGTGCTGTTGCTTGTCGAAAGGAAATCATGTACCGGTGCGTCCGGGGTGATGGTGCTCCCGAGATGAGCTTGTTATATTTATTATACTAAACCCAACTAGTGGACTTATGTCCGATATAGTAAAAATGTCGAGTGGTACTAATATCGGATTATAAGAAGTTAATTAATTTATTTATTAGTAAGAGCACTATATCTTTGATGTAAGGAGATTAAAGAATAATTAATTTAGTTATTCCATAAGCAATTCTGGTGTAGGATGGCAGTGCCATAATTAATTCGTTAGTGGTACGATTAATTATGTAGTGTGTTAATTGATAAAGTAGAATTAATTATTTAATTAATTATTCCTAAGGGTTAATTAAGTAATTAATAAAGTGGAATTAATTAATTAATTAATTAATTAATTAAGTCTTCAAGTTCAATTGGAATTAGGAAATCTTAGAGATTAGAAAATATAATTGGATTTGGAAATCTAATTAAATTTGTTTACTAATTGGATTTGAAAACTAATTAATTACCTAAATCCATTAGGAAGGCCAATCCTAAACCATCTTGAGGTCTCTTTTGTAACTCTATAAACAGACAAGAGATTAGCAATTCACAATACACAATTCATAAGTTTTCAAGACAAGAAAACTAGAGAGAGAATTAATATTTTGCTCCCTCGAAGTCGGATCTATTCCAAGTCTGGCCGCCCCACTTCCTGAGACCAAGCTGTCGGTTTTTTTACGTGACGCGTAGGTGGTGAGGCGGAGGCAGTGGACTCTCGGGCGGCGTGTGCTCTTCACGTGCGTGCGGCGGCGGTGAAGTTCCGGGCTTCGAGTTTGGTTTTTCAAGCTACTCTTTTGTGGTGGATTGTTGATCATTGGTTCATTGCCCACACAACGTACAAGCTGATCTTGAGTCATACAAGCGATCACCTAAGTACACACTTCTAATGGTAATTCTTAAACTTCTGTTTTAATTAGGAATTTATTGTTGCGTGGCAAATCGAACAAGTAGAAGCTAAGATCCTGCGCAATGTTATTTCAAGCAAGGATTGGAATAGCGATTATGCTAGAGTCTAGGTCTGGTCAAGAATTCCGATCCTGAAATGCATAACACGAAAGTAAATTTTTGATCAGGTCCGACTAGATAATCTTTCAGGCTTGACATAAGCTTTTCCTTGTTCACACTTGGCTCTTGTAATTAGAAATTACACAATGAGCTTTCTCCAATAGCTTCCCGCTCCAAATTGTGCATGGATTCATCACTTTTAACCTTGCACCTGCAATTCACACATAATCAACATAAACTATACAAATCACAAGAATGGAGGTATCTTTCCTTCAAAACTGTTGATTTCATAGGCAAAAAGTTGCAATAAAAGTGATGAATCCCGTGCACTCTAGTCCCCCAAAGATGCCAGCTTGCAAGCCTTGGCCCCGAAGCAAAGTCAAAATTTCCAAAATAGTCATCATACATTTATTTCGTTAGATTTTATCTATAAATATCAGTAGTATGCTCCGAACTCCAAGCAAGAGACAGTAGGAAGTAAATAGTCGTAGTTGGAGTTAAGATTTTTTTCCCTTGTAATTCTTTACTTGGGTTGTTTTATCCAAAACTCATTTTTCTCTTTATTCATGATTTTCATATTCATTTAAGAGTTCTTAAGAACCAACGAGGTTCTAAGTTTCTTGTGAGGATTTTCACTACTCTAATGAGTTAGAGGCAAGGTGAAAGCTCCTGCTACAAGATTTGCACTAAAGCAAATTTAATAAGTGTGAACTGCGTGCTTATGCCTTAAGTCTAGCACACATCATTCTGTACATTTAGAATGATGTGTGACCGTTTCCTCTGTTGGCTGATTCATGTACTATGATGCTATAAAATCTGCTGAGCACATCTTGTACTTGAGCTTTCACTAATTTCATTTATGGTGTTGTAGTTTAGGTTCTCTAATTCGGCAAATGGTATTAAGTATGGAGTGAGGTGTTGAATATTTCAGTCTGAATCATGGCTATGTGTCATGCATTTTAAAGGGCTGGGGTGAAGGGGGATTGGAATGCTTGTAGGGAGATCTTAATTGATGATACCTTAGCAATTAGAGATTCTGTTAACTCTAAAGTGTCACGGAATTGGAATGCTTGTATGGACATCTTAATTGATGACACCTTAACAACTAGAGATTATGTGGAACTCAAGTCCTGCTGTGACACTTTTCCTGGTGGAGAGGTCAGTTCCCTAGTGGTAGGATTGTGCTAGGTGAGTGCTTGGACTAAACAGGTACTACTTGGCTAGGTGGTAGGATGACCAAGGAGTAAGTGACACAAGTGTTACTTCAAGTGAGCCGATCCTGAATATTTTCATCTCATTATTTCCAGTCCTGACTTTTGAGGAGTTTTAACCTTTCTTGTCAATGTAAACCATCTCCGGAGCCTTTAATATCGGTAGTGAAGTGAAAATCCTTCCTCTCATCCTCTGTATTCTTGTGTTTATCTCTTTTCACCCCTATTTTATACCTCACCAACTGCTTACACTTACTGGTTTTATACGTGTTCTATTTTACTGACTTTCTAACTTGTGTAGTAGAATTCTATCCCTCCTTCCCTGTGGATCGACCCTTATACTATATTTATTTGTGGTGTGAGGTTTAAAAATTATTAATTCTGAGTAGTACATGACACTAAATCTGTTGCATCAGTATGTTCTTGATGGAGAAAACCCAGCTGACCTTTCCAAAGAATCAACTAAGTCACCGATGTTTTGTCCGGTCTTTTCGAACTATCCATTCAGTATCTTATCAACCAATGAATTGAATGGCAGAAACACTCAACTCACAAGAATGCACTTTTATTTAACCTCTTTGTGCGAATTAAAGCTCAAAGGATGGATGACGGTTTGTGGTTTTTGTCAATCTGACACGGATCAATAGCTCAACCAAAACTATTAAACCAGGGTGCGTTTTGAGCTTTCCCACGTCAGGACAAACACGATCTCGCAAGACTACTCGAACTCAGATTCTGGGTGGAAATACTAGCACACATCTAACTTTCAAAAAACACAAGATAAACTATCTTGAAAACAAAATTCTTGACTAAATTGTATTGAATATTTTCGGCCAAGATGTCTTTAAATATGTACAAAATAGTTCTTTTCCTTTTCTAAAAAGGTAACCTTCAGTCTTAGTGAGAGAAGATTACAAAATAAAACCTATTCCAACTCTATTTGGCTTTAGTAATTTCGGCCACCTAGTATAGGAATTACAAGACAATTTAAACTCCTAATTAGAAGGAAAAACTCCATCTATCCTAGTTGAAATAGAATAGACTTACAAAACTTTCTAAAACTAAGAAAGTAAAAAACAAGTCCTAATAGGAAGAGACTTTCCCAGCTTTAGTTGGGCTAAGAGAAAGGCTGGATTTTTTAATTTAGGCATTCAATCCCCTAATCCAAACTTCAGGGGTTTAGTCCACATCTATGTTCCATCTGCAAGTCCATTATCGAACAATCTTGGCACACTAATGGGCTTGGGCCTCCAAGTTAGTAGATGGGCTTGGACCTGTGTTGCCTTGAACTTGACCTTGAACTTTGAAACGGGATTGGATCCATTTATCTTCTAGGCTCTCGATCTAGTAACTTGGCCAACGTATTCAGCTTGTGGATCTCTGAGGCAGAGTTTTTGACCCACAAGTTGGCTCCTTGAGTTAGTATATGCACAGACATGCTCTCCCTGAGCTTGGATTTCTGCCAACTGTCTTGGAGTGGAGGAAAAATTGAAAATCCATGCTGGTTTTTCTTTTGATGGAGAGTCTACCGCCATGATGTTCACATCATCCCCTCCCTACTGAAAGCGATTCGTCCTCGAATCTGATGTGCTTGCATAATCAAATAACGGATTAGTAAACACATTAGAATACTTTTCTACCTTACCGGCTTTAGGTAGTTTTGAACATTTTGACTTAGACTTCCGGATTTGCTTAAACCTCTCAGTGGACCATTTCTCCTGCTACAATAAAGTCAGAAAAGGATAATAAGTTACATTAAAAGGTTTAATTTGACACGTATGCCCCTGACATGGCCCTAATTGCGGAAGACATCCCACAGATGTCAAAACCAATTTCGAACTGTCTTTAGGCTCAGGTACTGATTTTGCCTGTTTAAGGTTAGGCTGCTTTGCATTGTTCATCTTTTCTCGCAACATTTATTGCATGCTAGAAACCTGTGCAGGAGATAAAGGTAACAAGTTAGCTTTCTTTCCATTAAACATAAACGAATACCTGTTGGTCAAACCATTAAATGTGACCCTTCTGTTAAACACTCAAGGTCTCCCTAAGAGTATATGACAGGCGTCCATTGGTACCACATCACATAGTATTTCTTCCTTGGTAGGACCAAGGTAGAAAGTAACTAGTGCTTGGTATTGGACTCTCATCTCTCATCCCTCTTCGAGCCACTACAACCTATAAGGCTTATGATGTGGCAAACATGTTAGTGACAAATCTTTAACTAAAGACTCACTAACAACATTTTTGCAACTTCCACCATCTATAATCAATAGACATTTTTTCTAATCCTCTGTCTTACACCACATATGAAATATGTTGTTGCATTGCGTAGGGGTTAGATATGAAGAAAACTGAGCATTCAAACTATGAACAATGACAAGAGTAGAATTTCTTACCAAATGCTGCTCTGTTGATCTACATTACTGAGGTAAAGGTAAGAAGGTCTGTCGATTTTCCTCTTCTTCTGCCTCATTGGATTCGCCAATGAACAGTTTCTCATATTTTTCACCTACTTCTTCAAGCGGTGGCATATCCTCTGAATCACTATCTCTTTCCTTATCCTCATCTATTACATATAATTGGTTATCTCTTATAGTAATAGTCATCCTATGGGGACATTGGGATTGATAATGTCCCACAGCCTTACATTTATAACACAACATTCTTACTACTTTGAGAATTACTAGACTTAAAATCTGAAGACTTAGGAGGGATAGGGGTGAAGGATTTGGCGTTGGACTGAAGGAGAAGTGACACAGACTTCCTCTGAGGTGTGCTACTCTTCCCCTGTGACCAACTGCTGCTAGTAGACTGTTTCCTGCTGCTTGATTCACCATATTCCTTAAGGTGCTTTTCGATCAGCATTGCCTTTTGAAAATAATCATCTAGGTCAGTGAAACCTGTGAGCTCTATCCTCTAACTTATGTGTTTTCTAAGGCTATCAAGAAACCTTGCAATTGCTGTATTATCATCCACATAGATCTCTGCTCTATAATGAAGGGACTTGAGTTCACTGTAACACTCAGCTACAGTTTGCGTTCCTTGCTTGCAACTATACAATTTTCTATGTAAGTAATGCAGATAAGATGAAGGAATAAACTTATTGCGCATGAGTTCTTTAAGCTCTTCCCAACTTGCGACTGGAGGATGTTCCATACGTTGCCAGTCTTGAACTAATGTAGCCCACCAGATTGCTACATGATGCTTGAATTTGGTGGTGACTAATATGACTTTTCATTTTTTTGTGAAATCATTAGCACTGAAGATCTGCTCAATCTGAAACTGCCAATCAAGATAAGATTTAGGATCATACTTTCCTACAAAATCAGGAATTTCAAATTTTATGTTATCTTGATATCTAAATTGAGTGAAAACTGGAGCTCTATGTCGTGCAAGATGAGCTACTAAATCATTAGAATCATAGTTCAATTTGGAAGCAACTTCAGGATTTGTATCGAGCCTGGGACCTTGATTAGGCCTTATTTGGCATGGTGATCCAAACTGTTGGTTAACCGAACCTTTCGTCTATTAGCTTCCTGATTGCTAATACGTTGGTTCATCTCTATCAACTGCATCTGTAAACCTGCAAGATAAGCTTCAATCTGTTCCATTGAGATTGGCTGCCTAGGTTCCTCGACTTCTTCCAGATATGGTTCTTCTCGGGCGGTATTCATAGTTACATTACAAACCATCTAGCAAAATAAGGTAAGACAACAAAGAAAGTACGGCCAAGTAATCTAAATAAAGACTCAACAAAATAAATAAAAACAAAACAACAAAAACTAAAAACAAAAACCAAAAGAAAAGAAAAAGAAAAACTAGGAATTGCGATACAAGGCACTGGGCAGATTTCGGGAGGCCGCAATTGGATCGTGACGTCGCGGTTCGGTCAGGGTTGGGTTACTGCGGGAATTCTGCTGAACTCTCAAACTTCCTTCCAACGACTACTTACTCTTTCTAAACGGGTTTTCTTTTCTGAAGACTCAAAAAAACTTACGAAAAACACTAAAACTCAAAACAAAAGACTCAAAAATCAAAGACTAAAAAAAAAAAAAAAATCAAACCAGCAATCAAAGGACCAGTCTAACAAATAGTAAATATTCAAAACAAACAAAGGTATTCTTATTAAGTCACACAAAAGTAAAACAAAACCAAATAAAGTAGGTATTCTCTGCAGTTAAACTGTAATCGCTCAAGGACACGAGCTCAACTACCAGGGAGAGGAAAGAGTTTATACACACACCGGGCAATATAACATTGGGCAATTGGTGACCCTATACTCCCTTTGTGCTCACAAACGTTGTGATCACTCCTATCTACGAATTCTGTTTGCTTCCCTACAAAACTTTAGAGCACTGTTAACTTTTGTTTACCTTTGGCTTGTCTTTTTCTTACTTAGCCAGAATTTTGCAAAAGAGCTTTTCTTTTATAGAATTTGTCAAATTCTTAGATTGGCTATTTTGTTCTTGTTAGAGTTGAATACATAAGCTATGCTTGTATTGTACTTTTTCCCAGTAAATATATAGATTTATATTTTGGTTATATCTTGTTGTGCATTAATTGTCCATTTATATTATATAGTTAGATGATGAGGTGTCTTGTGTGAACAGTATATCTCATCATTGGTTAAAAGACATAATATATAAATGAGGTTCGTAACCAAGACAGCTTTGGACAAACTGTCAGTTTAGGTTATTATGTGATTCGGATAATTGGTTTGTCTAAACTAATTTAATATATAGATATGCCCGGGGCGTATTGAACTTGACCATTAAGAATGATTTGTCTTGTACTGATTTAATAGAAAAATCATTCTTGGTATTCTATCTCTTAATCCATAGACTCGAGCGGGCATAAGGATTAGACATAGTGCACTTTGATCTGCCAATGGGTGAGGTCAATTGTGGCCAATAGTCTCGGTAGGTTGGGTGCGCGTGTTTAGTTACTTGGTGTGCTTCTGCTTGTCGAAAGGAAACCATGTACCGGTGTGTCCGGGGTGATGGTGCTCCCGACTTATGTTTGTATAGTAAAAAGGTCGAGTGGTACTAGTCTCGGAATTAAAGAAGTTAATTAATTAATTTATCAGTAAATTAATATATTAACGAGCACTATATCTTTGATGTGGGGAGATTATGAATATAATTTAATTAAGTTGTTCCGGAAGCAATTCTTGTGTAGGATGGTAGTGCCATAATTAATCCGTTAGTGGTACGATTAATTATGTATTGGGTTATTAACAAAGGTAAATTTAATTAATTAAGTAATTAATTAATCCTTGTGTCAGTTGGTTGTGAATCATATCAGGAACTGGTTTGGGATAAGTGAATCCCTGTGTCAGTTGGTTGTGAATCATACCAGGAACTGGTTTGGGATAAGTGAATCCCTGTATCAGTTGGATGTGTATCAGTCCAGGAACAGGATTGAAGGAAAACAGAAACCTAGTAGGAAGGCCAATCCTAAACCAACTTGAGGTCTCTCTTGTAACTCTATATATAGACAAGGGATTAGCTATTCAAGACACACAATTCAAGAGATTCATAATTCAAGAATCAAAGAGAGAAAATTCTCTCACTCTTAAAGTCAGATTTTTAGAGCAATTGGCGGCTGGTTTTTTCTTTCCTTTGGCCGAATTTCGGCCTATTTTATACTAGCTGCGTGTAGCTTTCTCTCTCTCTGGGTGGTGCGTTTACGGTACGTGCCAGGTGCAGCGGTGCTGGAATTTTCTAGCAGGTGGATTGTGGTGATTAGCTGATCAATTGGTTTCTAGATCATTGCCCACACAACGTGAAATCAAATTCTTGAGGCATACAAGAGAATCACCTGAGTACACGCTTAAAAGGTATTTTTCTAAGATTCTGCTTTTAATTACAAATTTTGTTGCATGATAAATTGAATGAGTGCGAACCCAGATCCTGTGCAATGTTGTTTCAAAAGGGTTGGAATAGCATTGTGCTAGCGTCTAGGTCTGGCCAGAGATTCCAACTCTGGAATGCGTAACACGAAAGTAAGTTTCTTGCTAGGCGCGGGCAGATAATCTTTCAGTTCTTGTCTCTTCTCACTATGTTTAGACTTTTTCTGGGAGTTTAGAACTGCTATATATTTGCAAAGGGGAATTCAACCTCAAGTACACAACAAGAGGGTAAGGTTATCGAGGTTCAAGTATTCTCAAGAAAATCACAAATCAACATACACAGATTCAAAAATTACCTAGACTTACAGAGGGTATTTTGGTAAATTTTGGCAAGTTTTGAAAGGTTTTGACTAGGGGTAAAATTGACTTTCTACCAACAAAACTCAACACTGACACAAATTAAACCTAGAGGGGGACTTCTAGACTCAAACAAAACAAAAATCAATGAAAAAAAATGCAAAAACGAACAAACGCCTGGTTCCCCAGGGGGCATTGGACAATAGTTCTGATACAGATATTTGGACTAAAAATTGGATTGATTTTCAACCAATTGACACAAAAACCTGAGAAATCAAGGACAATGATTTCGAAAAGACTCCTACATATTTGGATAAAAAATTGGACAAATTTTCTAACCAATGACAAAAAGTAAAATTGAAAATAAGACATAAGACACGGGGTAGAACGAAAAACTTAGCTCTGATACCACTCTGGTGAAGAAAACCCAGTCGACCCTTCCAAAGAATCAACTAAGTCACCGATGTTTTGTCCGGTCGTTTCGAACTATCCCTTCAGTATCTTATCAACCCATGAATTGAATGGCGGAAACACTCAACTCACAAGAACGCATTTTTATTTAACCTCTCTGTGCGAATTAAAGCTCAGAGGATAGATGACAGTTTGTGGTTTTTGTCAATCTAACACAGAATAGCTCAATCAAAACTTTAAACTAGGGGTGCGTTTTGTGCTTTCCCACGCAAGGACAAACACGAATCGCAAGACCACTCAAACTCAAGATTTCGGGTTGAAAGACTAGCACACATCTAACTTTCAAAAAACACAAGATAAACTATCTTGAAAACAAAATTCTCGACTAAACTGTATTGAATATTTTTCACCAAGAGGCCTTTAAATAGCTACAAAATAGTTCTTTTCCTTTTCTAAAAAGGTAACCTTCTATTCTAGTGAGAGAAGATTACAAAACAAAACCTATTCCAACTCTATTTGGCTTTAGTAATTTCGGCCACCTAATGTAGGAATTACAAGACAATTAAAACTCCTAATTAGAAGGAAAAACTCCATCTATCCTAGTTGAAATAGAATATACTTACAAAACCTTCTAAAACTAAGAAAGTAAAAACAAGTCCTAATAGGAAGAGACTTTCCCAACTTCAGTTGGGCTGAGGGAAAGACTGGATTTTCAAATTTAGGCCTTCAATCCCCTAATCCAAACTTCAGCCTTTATTTCCGGGGTTTAGTCCACATCTACGTTCCATCTGCAAGTCCATTATCGAACAATCTTGGCACACTAATGGGCTTGGGCCTCCAAATTAGTAGATGGGTTTGGGCCTGTTGTGCCTTGAACTTGACCTTGAACTTTGAAGCTGGATTGGATCCATATATCTTTTGGGCTCTCGATCTAGTAACTGGGCCAGCGTATTCAGCTTGTGGATCTCTGAGGCAGAGTTTTTGACCCATAAGTGGGCTCCTTGAGTCAGTATTTGCGCAGACAGGCTCTCCCTGAGCTTGGATTTGCGCCAACTGTCTTTGAGTGGAGGAAGAACTGGCAATCCTTGCTAGTTCTTCTTTTGATGGAGAGTCTACCGCCATGATGTTCACATCAGTTCTAAAACTGTTTTTACTGAATTGAATGTTGTCTTAGGTTTGAAGTCCCCAAGGTCAACCCCTCTTCTATAGCTCGGTTGGAAATGTTGGCATCTCTTCCAAATTTCCAACAGTGCAATTTGATTATGAGAGGAAATGGCAGCAACTTTCTTTCGGTGGAAGAAGGTGATGGCCCAGTCTCAGAGGGGGAATTAGTTGAGCATGAATTTTGGAATCCCATTAACCGCCCACTGACGGTTTTACATTGGTTCAGAAAAAAAAAAACGCGGGCGACCACGGAAGAATGCTACGCAAGTATCCCCCATGTTATTATCTTGACATTCGATGAGGTTACAGGTTGGTGGCACCCCATCTAATTAAATGATATCTCACATTCTGTGGAATGTGCATGGGATTGCTGATGTGGCAACCCAACACCTATTATGTTTGTTAATTTCACGTCATAACGTTACAATTTTATGTGTGCTAGAACCTTTTATTCTTGTTGATAGAATAATGTATGTTGCTAGCTTGTTGGCTTTTGCATCTCATATTTCATCGGAGAATGGGAAAATATGGCTTTTTGCAAAGAGGGGGTTTCTATAAAATTGGTAAAGGATGATACTCAAGTGTTATCTTGTGAGGTAGTTCATGCCTAGTTCTCAGTCTCGGTTTTCTTCTCCTGGGTATATGCCAGTTCTTCCTATGTAGAATGGAGGCTTTTATGGGCTAACCTGCTCCGGTTTCATGAATCTTACCCTGCTGTGCCTTGGGGGGTTGCCGGCGACTTTAATGTCATTCGTGCATTAAAGGAGTGTAAGGGTTTCTCTGTTCCAGCTCAACAACCTATCCATGACTTCAATGAGTTCATTGCTGGAGCACAATTATATAAGGTTCAATCAATCTGCGGGTATGGAATTCACTTGGGGAGGTAATCGATCCACTGGTCAAGTTTTGAAGAAATTGGACAGGTGTCTGTTCTCAACAGAGTGGTTATCACTTTTTCCGAAGTCTTGAGTACATGTTTTGACAAGAGCGGGCTCAGATCACTCTCCTTTATTGCGAAAGTGAAGAGGGTCCTCAAAAATTGGAATAAGGATGTGTTTGGAGATGTTTTCTTGAATCTCAAGGCTAGTGAAGATCTTATGAATACTTCAGAGAATGAATTTCAAGATTGTCCAAATGATGCTACAAGGCAGGCTCTATCTTTGGCTAAGGCTCGGTTTTTTAGATGCATGAAAGAGCATGAGATTTCATTAGGGAGAAATCAAGGGTGAGCTGTTTGAGAGATGGGGATCGAAACAAATGATTCTTTCATGCTTCCCTAAAAGAAAAGCTGCAGCGACTTTCCATTCATAAAATCAAGATTGATGGGGTTTGGGTCATGAACCAGAGCCGAATAGAGGAAGAGGCGGTACGGTTTTTCTCTGGTTTGCTTGCGGCGGAAGATTCCTCATCCCAATATCAATCGACTAATACATTGCTGGACTCCCTTCCTTGTTGCTTATCTCCGGCTGATTGTGATGAGTTGCTGAGGCCTTTATCTTTGGATGAAGTCAAAGGTGCAGTTTTTTCCCTCTTTGCTGATAATGCACCGGAACCTTATGGGTATCCAGGGAAGTTTTTGGTGTGTAAAAAGTGCAGTTACCAAAATAAAAAAAATCTAAATGCCACATTTAGGGATCCATAACCCCGCTACGTAGTACTTTAGATGTCGAACCCACAAGGAGCAACTTGAGCTTTTATGCAGATTCATTTTTTTCTTTTTTCTTTTTCAATCAACAAATAAAAGTTGCAAAGTGTGTGATTAAATGAAGACAGTAAACAATCAAGTTGGAATTAAATTTGTGAGTTGAGGGAGGAAATTTCGACCACCTTCCAACATATCAATGGGACAAGTTTATATTGGGTTCTATCCTATTTCAGTGGGTTCCTCACTGGTAAGGCAATCATCCACATTCGTACACTCACTATGCTACTATCTCAAAGAAATCTCGGCCACCTATTTACTAGAGTAAGCTTGCCTCCAAATCTAGGACAAATAACACATATAATTCAGCGCAAGAGTGTAAGAGAAAGGCTCCAATTGCTAAAGTAATGGGAAAAATTAAATTAAATCTACCATGTACAAATCTAAAGAGATTCCGGTACAACAACATACATAGAGCAACAAAGTAGCTAGCACAAAGAATTCTACCACATTACAAACGGAGATCTAATGACATAAAAGGGGATAGATCAAAAGATATATACCCTCCACTTTGCACCAACCACCAACCAACAGCTCCTAATTCGCAGATGTACCCGATCTCACTAAGTGCTATGAATTTCGAGATGAAATCTCCATGAAGGAGCTTAGAACTCCATTGCTCCAAGCTCAAATGCCATCATCTCCAAAACCCTAGCTTTCTCAGCTAAGCTTCTCACGGAAGCTTTTCTCAGCTAACATCAAAGATAGAATGAACAAAAGGTGCCCTTGGGGACTTGTTCGATTATATTTATACAATGCATCAATAATTTAGGAAATAACATAAAACATAGGGGCAAGATGGGGAATTCCAGCATGGTTGACTCTTCCTCTTGGTTCGGTCAGCTATGCTCTTTTGGTCAAATTTCCTCAAGAATGTGAATAATGACATTTTGGCTTCATTTATATCCTTTTTGGCAATATTCCCGTCCAAATCACTCGAATTCACCAATTCAGCTTTTTCACCAACAGTTCCCAAAAATTCACACTGCAATTAGAGTCAAAACTCCAATGAAAACTAGTGCAAACATATGAGAAAAGCTAGTAAAATAGTGATGAGTTTGATTCACACCAAGCTCCAACACTAAGAATTTTGCTTTTCCTCAAGCAAAGTCAATGTAACTCCATGGAATTCACTATAGCTGATTTCAAAAAATACTCCAGTGGTTCCATTTCCTTAAGTGCACAATTTAAAAACACGCAAGAACAAAGCATGGAGTATATTAGCTCTTATCAAAACATCAAAACTCAGCTAGTCATGAAGATTGCCTCCGAATGATTTTCAGAGCAAATCACCCTCACACAAGAAGCTCAAAGGAGCTGCACTCAGTTCAAGAGGATTCATTTATATTAGGCTATCAAGACTTATGCTGGGAAGCATCAACCATATGTTTGGAGAGAGATTACACCCCACACTAATTTCAAACACTCAGCATCAATCAGGAGGACTTTCAGGTTCAAGTTATAGGGTTTTGGATGAAATGGTCAAGGATTAAACTGGAGGCTTCACAAGTCCAAGGAACTTAATTACAGTTATTAGAACTTCTATTCAAAGCTTATTACAGACTCAGTTGTTCTCTAGGTGAAGGTCCAAGGCTTAGTTATCCTTCACTTCATCACTTAACTGCTGCAGATTCCTTGTTATTATTTTTCTTAATTTTGTTCTCTCTCTTTTTTTTTTTTAAGGGAGATTCAGGGCTTTTAAGTCCATCACTTCTCTGGGTTTCCAACTCATCCATACTGAAGAAAATAAAACTACTGTATTATACATTCATATACTGAGTCCAAAAATTTTCATCTGTTTTTACTATTGTAACTACAATTAAGCTCCTTGAAAGTTTCAACACATGATCAGATTGAAGGAAAGGTTATTGTGTTGTCACATTTGGGCTATGTCAAAGAATGGTTGGGGCACTAGGGGTTAGACTTAAAGGATGTTTATATAAGATATTGGGTGGGAAATGGTTAACACAAAGGTTACTATTGCCTTCGTCATTTTGATGCTTCACATCCAAAACTAAGTAAAAACATGTAAACCCAATCCAAATTCTGGATTCTCTCCCAGCACAAATCAATCACACAAAGAAAGGAAGTAAGCAGAAACAAAGAGATACTTACTGTTGGCTCAAATCATACTCACTCAAGGAAAATCAGGTTCTGTGTGATTAAAATGAAAATCACCCAAGGACTTACCTTCATGGCCAGCATCATCTCATCTAAAGTAAACCAATATACTATATGCTTGAATGAAACAGATCTAGCTCGGGCTAAACCAAAAATCTCATTTTTATGCTATGTATTCCAGAATCGGAGACTTTCGATCTGGCTCAGACTTAAAATCATTTCCCCTAAACGGATCTAGGCTTATACTAGTTCAATTTAATAAAATAAATTAAAGCAGAAAATTTTAAAGATTATACCTTTGAAGTGTGTCCCTTGCAAATAAAGAAAACCTGGTCTTGAGTTGTGAATTCACTAAAGAGTCCCAAGAATAACTCCAAACGATCCCGAATTTGAGTTGGAAAATGTCCACGGAATGGCTAAGGCACAATATGAAGAAATCCAAAGAAACCCACTTCAAGAAAACTCAATCTGCCCAAATCTGAAACAGTCTGGATGACTGATTCTAATTTTAAAACCCACACCCCCTAAATAAAACTTATCGAGAAAAGCTTTTGCTCGTAGATCTAGACTTTGGCGAACCCGAAGGAACGAGCCAAAGGATCAATGCATCAAAAGATCAAAAACCCATGGCAATACAAGCCAAACTGCGGCCGATCGCCGGTGCCAAAATATCACGCCTGCGGTGCAGAGACGGAGAATCGAAGGGGGGGCGGACTCCGGGGCTTTCTAGGATGAAACGTGGCTGAGTTCTTAAAGAAGAAAGAACTAGAAACCGACTTTAAGAAAGAACTAATCGAACAAGATGAAGTTCTCTCTCTAGGCTCTTCCTTCTCTCTATAGAGGCAACTTTGCCTACAAGGTTTCTTATGTCTTATAAATGCCTAACTTAAGCTATTTATAGGAGCTTCAAGGGAGACCTAGTGGACTGTTGAGTTGGGCCTTAATGTTTGACTTTCGTTGACCCCTTAGTCTTCCATAGACTAATCAACTCCAATTGAACCTTTCGAATTAATTTCTTAACCCACTTCGTTAATTAAATTTAATCGAGCCCTTAGGATTATTTCGCATAACCCACTTAATCAATTAAATATTAATTAAACCTTTAGGATTAATTAATTCACTTTATCGATTAGTCAAATGCATAATTAGTCGTACCACTAACAGACCAATTATGGAACTACCGGTCAAAAATGAATTTATTTCGCGCTCACTTTATTATTCTTCTATCTTCCCACATCAAAGATCTTTTTCTCGTCGATTCATAAATTACTGACAAATTAATTCATCGACTTCTTGGTATCTGAGATTAGTACCACTCGACTTTCTTGTTATACTTGACATAAAGTCCACTAGCCAGATTTAGTACAATAAACCTTTCGAGCTCATCTCGGGATCACCATCAACCCGGTGAACCAGTACATGGATTCCTTCGACTAGCAACGACACACAAAAAAGCCAAACACCGCATACCAGACTTACCGAGATTTAGGCCTCAATTGACCGCACCCTTTGGCAAATCAAAGTATACGATATCTAACTCTCATGCCCGTCTAATCTAGGGATTAAGAGATTAGAATACTGGGATCGAATTAACTACGCCGATCAGTACAAGTTAATTCAATCTCGAAGAGGTCATGCTCAATATGCCCCGGGCACATCTGTATGATTTAATTAGTCTAGACAAACTAATTTCCAAATCACACTATAACTTAAACCGATAGTATGTTCAAACTATCTCAGTTACGAGCATCTGTGTATATATCATTAGTTTAACCAATAACAAGATCTACTGTGCTTTTTTATACCTCGTTATCTAGTTCTATGATATAATGGAACAAATATAATACTGAAACAAAATGATATGTCAACGGGTATTAATTTTTGATACAAGTAATAGCTTTTCAGTATTCAAAACTAATAATCTCCCACTAATACTCAAAGCTGTGCTCTGAAGTACAAAGACACTGTCCAATCCACTTATTACATTGTTGTTATAATGAAAGCTACAAAACACTCTTTAGCTCACTCATATTGCTCTCTTAAGAATTTGACTCCCATGCCCTCCACATGGCTCTCAAAGACCTTTAGGGTCAGTGCCTTCATGAAAGGATCTGTAAGGTTATCTCCTGATGCTATCTTGGCCACAATCACGTCTCCCCTCTTTACGATATCTCGTATTATGTGGTACTTGTGCTCTATGTGTTTACTCGCCTTGTGTGCTCGTGGTTCCCTTGAGTTAGCAACTACACCATTGTTATCACAATAGACTGTGATAGACCTTGGCAACTCAGGGACCACATCTAAGTCCACCAGGAAGTTTATGAGTCATACAGCTTCTTTCACTGCTTCTGATGCGGCAACGTACTCAGCCTCCATGGTGGAGTCTGCCACGCATTTCTGCTTGACACTCCGCCATACTATGGCTCCACCTCCTAAAGTAAACATAAACCCAGAGGTAGACTTAATCTTGTCCATATCACCTTGAAAGTTCGAATCTGTGTAACCTAATGGAACTAGCTCCTGCACTCGATAAATCAAGATGTGATCTCTCGTCCTGCGCAAGTACTTGAGAATGCATTTGACTTCCTCCCAATAAGCCTTCCTAGGGTTACTCTGATTTATGCTAACCATGTCAACGACAAAGCAAATATCAGACCTAGTACATAACATAGCATACATGAGACTACCCACTGTAGATGCATAGGGTACTGCCTTCATGGCATCTATCTCCTCGGCAGTCTTGGGACACTACTCATTTGATAAATGCACTTCATGCCTGAAAGGTAGCGAACCCTTCTTGGAGTTCCGCAAGTTAAAACGGGTAGAATTGTGTCTATGTATAAAGTCGGGAGAGTGTAAGAGAACGTCTCCTACGATCTCAAATAATCTTGATCCCAAGGATATGTCCAGCCTCTCCCAAGTCCTTCATATCAAACTGCTGGGACAACCATGCCTTTACGTTTGACAACACCTTCTTACTATTGCCAATAAGAAGAATGTCATTTACATAAAGTACGAGGAACACCACCAAATCACCATCAAGCCTGTGATATACACACTGCTCATCCGGACACTGAGTGAATTCATAGGACTAGATAACCTCGTCAAAACGGATATTCTAAGATCTGGATGCTTGTTTTAGTCCATAGATGGACCTCTTGAGCCTGCATACCTTGTGCTCTTGGTCCTGAACAATGAAACCCTCTGGTTACTGCATAAAGATAGTCTCCTTAAGACTTCCATTAAGGAAAGTTGTCTTGACATCTATCACCAAATATCATAATCCATATGAACAGCTATAGCCAAGAGAATCTGGATCGACTTAAGCATAGATCCTGGGGAAAAGGTCTCCTCATAATCGATACCCTTTTTCTAAGTATACCATTTTGCCACAAGCTTAGCATTGAAGGTCTCAACCCTCCCGTCAGATCCTCTCTTTCACTTGTAGACCCATTTGCACCCAATATGTCGAAACTCATCAGGAAGGTGTACCAGCTCCCAGACTTGATTTGAGTTCATAAACCATCTCAACAATCATCGTTCTCTACCAAGAATCAGCATCTTTATCCTAGAGAGCCTCATTGTAGCTAAATGGGCCTGGTTCATGAGCGCCAGGGATAAAGTTTGAAGACTCACCCAAACCCGTGTACCTCTCGGGCTGTCTAACAACCCTCCCATCACGATGATGTGTAGCCTGTGTAGGTGCATCATCTGTGATAGTGCGTGCAGTACTCTGTGGTGTGTCATCATGTACTTGTGTATCTGGAATACTAGACTGACCCCTAAGCTCTTTTAATATGACTTTGCTGCTGGGCTTGTGATCTAAAATATAATTCTCATCTAGAAATCTGGCATTGGTGCTAACCACCACCTTCTGATCCTGATGACTATAAAATAGACCAGCTCTCGTTCCTTTGGCATAGCCTACAAACACCATAACCTTTGATCTCACATCTAACTTACCTGCATCTGAGCAATGTGCTGGATAACCCCAAATCCTGATATGTCTCAGACTGAGCTTTCGCCCAGTCCACAACTTTAGGGGTGTCGTAGGCACAGATTTAGATGGTACGAGATTAAGGAGATAACACGCTGTCTCTTAGGCATAACCCCAAAATGAGTTGGACAACTCACTGTAACTCATCATCAATCTAACCATATCTATAAGAGTCTTGTTTCTGATCTCTGCTACACCGTTCTGCTGGGGTGTGCCAGGTGCAGACAACTGGGACTGAGTACCCTCCTCTGACAAATAGGACCTAAATTCACTAGAGAGGTATTCACCACCACTATCAGATCACAGGCTTCTCCACCTCAGCCTTAAACTCTTTGAACTTGCCAAAGCATTCAGACTTGTGGTGTATCAGGTATATGTATCAATATCTAGAGTAGTAATCTTTGAATGTCACGAAATACTCATAACGTCCTCTAACCCGAACTAACATTGGCCCACACAAGTCAGAATGAACCAACTCTAAAACCTCTTTGGCCCTATACCCCTTTGCCTTGAAAGGCCTCTTGGTCATTTTACCCTCCAAGCAGGGCTCACAGGTTGGATCACTGCCAATCTCGCCCAAAGGCCCATCGTTTACCAACCTCTAAATCCTACTAAGGTTGATATAACCTAGTCTTAAGTGCCAAATATAAGTTTGGTTCAAATGGGAAGACTTCTTTATCTTATTATGATTCGATGATGTGTCATTAATTTCTGTGTTTTGCACTACTGGGGAGTAAGTTTTAATTAGAAACAAATTGTCAACCAATGCACCAGAACATATAAGTTTCTTATTCTTTCTGACAATAACAGAATTATCAGACAAGACAAACTTATAACCATCTAAAATCAGCGTAGAAACTGAAAGCAAGTTCTTTCTAAAGTTGGGTACATAAAGACAATGTCTCAAAACTAAAACAGAATCTGAAAAGATAAGTTTAACAACTCCCACTGCAGTAACTGATACTCTGGTAGTATCCCTAAGATAGACCTGCAACTCACCATCTCTAAGCAGCTGGGTCACTTGGAACCCCTGCAAAGAATTGCAAACATGATCAGTGGCTCCTGAATCCACACACCAAGTATATGTGGGAATCGCAGCTAAACAAGTCTCAGTAACAAAGGTGAAATTGCTCATACCTCTAGGCTTTGGGCAGTCATTTTTCCAGTGTCCTGCTTTGCCACATCTGAAACACTTGCCTTTCAACTTGTGCTTCTTGGCAACATCTCCCTTGGGTCCATGATCAGCACCTGCTTTCTGGCTCTTCTTCCTCTTATGCTTCCTAGCTTTGGGCCCAAAAGAGGAACCTGAAGGTCCAACAGTAGCGAAAGCTTGCTTCTCAGAGAAAAGGCCTTCAGCAGACACCAATGTAGTCATAAGCTCGAGAAGAGAATATGAGAGCTTGACCATATTATAGTTCAACCAAAACTGCTCAAAACTGGGAGGCAAGCTCTGGAGAATGATATCAACCTGGGTCTCCCCGTCAATGTCACCTCCCAAGACCTCAATCTCATTGATACATCTGATCATGTCCAGCATATTATCCCTCATTGAAGTACCCTCATCCATTCTAGCATTCATGAGTTTCCTCATAACTGACTGCTTGGCTGCCCTGCCATGATGTCCGAACAACTCCATGAGGTTAAGCATCATCTCATAGGCTGAGGTCATCTACTGATGCT
Source organism: Knoxia roxburghii (assembly GCA_030378225.1). Classification (NCBI taxonomy): domain Eukaryota; kingdom Viridiplantae; phylum Streptophyta; class Magnoliopsida; order Gentianales; family Rubiaceae; genus Knoxia; species Knoxia roxburghii. The sequence continues at coordinate 30,659,904 of CM059420.1, read as the reverse complement.
GGTGCTGCAATACACTCGACATAGAAGCAAAGATGTTACTAGAGCGCTAACGAGCAAGAAAAGGGATGCGTGTTAGAGCAACGGCTTTCGCGCAGCTCGAGCCTCTCTCTCACCAGAAATGGAATCATCAGTGGGCACTTGGGGTACTCTTGAGTGATCACGTACTTGTAACCTTTAGCATTAAGGACAATGTCTAGGTTACGCTTCTAATCAATGTAATTAGGACTGGTGAGTTTGTTTTGATTCAAAATTACAGCAAGTGGATTGAACGACATATCGACAACTGAAAAAATAAACAATCAAGTTTTAGTATCCTTTTTCGAAAATATTGATATCCTCAAAACAATATAATCTCTCACCAACATCTCTCACACCGGGATTAACGCAGGTTACTTTAGGTGAACGTCTACGCCAACCCACATTCGTTTGATAAGAACCTAAGTTCATTAATTTCACTATCTGACCAATGATCTTATGATCAATGAAATTAATAGTCGATGATTTTAGCCGTACACATAAGTAGCGTGACCTCTTAAGAGGAATACTACAAACGGTACACTAAGTGTATACCATTACGTGACTTCTAAGTTTGTTACTTAGGATACTAATACGCCCTCGTTTAGCGAGGGTGTCGCAACTTTCTCCAATTAAACTCACTATGGTCATCCCTTTAGAAGTTCAATTTAGTGATCTCGTGGATTGAAGACTTATCCTTAGAGAAGAAGGCCCATGGCCAACGCGTAGGTCTATCCACATCACATATGAATTCGTAATGGAGGCCATAGGATATATACCAACCCGCTCCCACTTAGATTTTTAAATTTGAGAATTTTTACGTTTTAACATGCAATATCTTAACTATAGAAATTCGCACCCATAAAACCGTTGCAGTTTTAATATGCGAATAATCTATCTTAGTTAATTGCATGTATTAAAAAAAACAGTTTGTTTTCGCTCATGCATAAAAAACAAAAACACACAAGCAACAAAAAGGACATAAAATGGGAAATACATAATTAAACATTTCCCGACTATTATGGCCTTCACTATCGTCACTTCCTTTGATGCCTTGTTGACACGTTCGTCGCATCGCTCCCACTTGTTATTTGGATTCCTCTCAATTCGTCTGGGTTTTCTCAATTTTATACATAATTAGGAATCATCCAAAATTACGATAAACCAAAACCCACGAATACGAGTTACCCAAAACAACGTCTTTGTCATAATACATAAATTCCTATATACGAAGGCGTCCTAGGAATTTAAAGACGACAACATTAGATTAAATCCTACTACAAGATTCATCTAATCCTACATGGCTTCCAGCTCATGGTTATTACTATTACAGATATTTCCATTCAAAATAAAAATGAACCCGGACATGTCCCGGGGTTTATGAATGAAAATAAAAACCATAATAGCTGGGAATAATAAACCACCAGTTAATATATCGACAATGCAAAAATAAAAAAAAAAAAAGCCAAAACAAAGTCGTGTAATAAATCGAACAAGTATAAAGCCAAAACACTCGCTCTGATACCAATTTGAAGGAAACGGCCCGGGCTACACCAAAAATTTCACTTTCATGCTATGTATTTCAGAATCGGAGACTTTCGATTCGGCTCAGGTTTTAAAATCATTTCCCCTGAACGGATCTAGGCTTATATTAGTTCCATTTGTTAAAATGACACGCAAAAATCAAATCTTTAAATTAAAACGGAAACCTTTAAAGATTATACCTTTGAAGTGTGTCCCTCGCAAATAAAGAAATTTGGATCTTGAGTTACAAATCCACTTAAGAGTCTCGAGAATAACTCCAAACGATCCCGAATTTGAGTCGGCAAATGTCTGCGGGATGGCTAAGGCACAATATGAAGAAATCCAAAGAAACCCACTTCAACAAAACTCAATTTGTCCAAATCTGAAACAGCCCCGGAGGCCTGATCCTAATATGAAAATCCACACCGCCTAAATAAAACTTGTTGGGAAAAGCTTTTGCTCATTGACCTAGACTTTGGCGAACTCGAAGGAATAAGCCAAAGGATCAACGCAACAAAAGACATGGCAATACAAGCCAAACTGCGGTCGATCGCCGGTGCCAAAATATCACGCTGGAGGCAAATCCACAGCGGCGCAACGGCGGAGAATCGAAGGGGCGGGCAGACTCCGGAGTTTTCTAGGATGAAACATGGGCTGAGTTCTTGAAGAAGAAGGAACTAGAAACCGACTTTGAGAAATAAATAATCGAAGAAGATGAAGTTCTCTCTCTAAGCTCTTCTTTCTCTCTAAAGAGCCAACTTTGCCTACAAGGTTTCTTATGTCTTCTAAATGTCTAACTTAAGCTATTTATAGGAGCTTCAAGGGAGTTCTAGTGGGCTGTTGAGTTGGGCCTTAATGTTTGACTTTCATTGACCCCTTAGTCTTCCCTAGACTAATCAACTCCAATCGAACTTTTCGAATTAATTCCTTAACCCACTTCATTAATTAAATTTAATAGAGCCCTTAGGATTATTTTTCATAACCCACTTAGTCAATTAAATATTAATTAAATCTTTAATTAATTAATTCACTTTTTCGATTAGTCAAACACATAATTAGTCGTACCACTAACGGACCAATTATGGAACTACCAGTCAAAAATGAATTTATTTTGCGTTCAATTTATTATTGTTCTATCTCCCCATGTCAAAGATCTAGTGCTCGTCGATTCATAAATTTACTGACAAATTAATTCATTGACTTCTTGGTATCCGAGATTAGTACCACTCGACTTACTTATTATACCGGACATAAAGACCACTGGCCAGATTTAGTATAATAAACCTTTCGAGCTCATCTCGGGAGCACCATCAATCCGGCAAACTGGTACGTGGGTTGCTTCGACTAGTAACAACACACAAAGAAGCCAAACATCGCATACCCAACTTACCGAGATTTAGGCCTCAATTGACCGCACCCTTTGGCAAATCAAAGCAAACGATATCTAACTCTCATGCCAGCTCCAATCTAGGAATTAAGAGATTAGAATACTATGATCGAATTAACTACGCCGATTAGTACAAGTCAATTTAATCCTTAACAGGTCATGCTAATATGCCTTGAGCACATCCGTATGATTAATTTGTATAGACAAACTAATTTCCAAATCACACGATAACCTAAATCGATAGTATGTTCAAACTATCTCAGTTACGAGCTTGTTTATATATCATTACTTTAACCAATAACGAGATCTATTGTGCTTTTCTACACCTCGTTATCTAGTTCTACGATATAATGGAACAAATTTAATATTAAAACAAAATGATATATCAACTGGGTATTAGTTTTTGATACAAGCAATAGTTTTTCAGTATTCAAAACTTACAATGCTTTCATTATTTCTAAAAGAAAACACACTTAGGAATCTTTGACAAATCAGTAAATTACACATTGAGCTGCTCAGAAGAAAAAAAATGTTAAGCACCAATCGGCTATAATGAATTCACAAACAATATCAAGCAGTTTGAATTTACTTACCAGGAGGACTCCTTTTGTCTCTGATGTCCAAAATCCACCCCCCCCACACTTTATGATGTCTATTGTTCTCAATGGATAATTCTATCAGATGCAGCAGTGTGTGGTGAGGTGCAAAAGAAAGAGTGCCCATGTGTTTATGCTATTATGACGATTTGCAATGTTGCATGCGTTAAATCTAATATACCCACTGTTAGTGAATTCTAAAACAAACTACCAAATCTCATAAAATGGACTATTTGTACCAAAAAGTAAAATATACGTCTATTAAAGTAGCTCTATTGCTATGAAAACAAAAGTGACACAAAAGGTCCTAATAGAAAACATTGTTTTAAACCAAAAACAGGGTTCATTCAAGCATAAACAATAATAAATCATTAATTGGCATGAGCAGAAATACGAGCAACATGATTCTTGAGTCCTAGATGCATCTCCACATTCCTTACGAAGAAATTGAGGTATCTTCATAGAGATTGGATTTTCTTTGCCATGGCTTTGAGATCAAGTTCCCTTGGTAATTTCTAGGCTTAACTTCTTCATCATCAATCGAAGTGCCAGTGTTCGAGCCCAAACATCCTTTGATCCTTCTAAACTTATCCCCATTATCCCTTGCATCACTTGCCAACATGCACATTTCCTCAATTAGACTCGAAAAAGGGAGATAATGTTTTCCTTTATCAGTGACTGCTCTTCTTATGTGGTAGAGGATCAGGCTTCCAACGTTAATCTCTTCTCCTGCCGGTATAACTAGCAGGACTTTCAATTGAAATATAAGGATCATTCGGCTGGGGTCAGTATCAGTAGGAGTAATATTTCGACAGACAAAAGTATACAGCAGTTGCACCAATGGATTCATGATAGTAAACATCATTTGTTAGGATCGATTAGGCCTAGTTTTGAAAACCGCAGCGGAAAAAGCCTAATTGTTCATTTAGTGTTTAATTAAACTCTACGTTTAAAGCTTCTAAAGCTTACCCTCGTAGCGTAATCGGTTGCTGCGCCTGGATCCTTGTTTGATGTTAGTCCAAACTTTCTGCTCCGATTGTGCTGATCACCACAAAAAATTTCTTCCTTTGATGAAATTCTCTACACTCAAACACCGGAGTTCTCACAGAGTGGTGCTAGCCTATCTGCAGAGAGAGAATTTGGGGAATCACTTTAATTTTGGTAAAACTATTTTTTTTCTCAAAACTGAATTGAGTATCTGCCTCAATATTCCTGGGATATATAAGAGTCAGATATTCAGTCAGTAATTAATATTAATATTATTTTTACTGACCTGGGTTTTTACCAAAACCATGGATCAACCCATTGACCCATGGATCAGGCCAATGAGTCAAGAACCTCAATTGCAATTAGGTCCATTGATTTGTCAGCCTCCCAATTGTTCCTAGGTACTTTTTTTGAAATAAAATATATATATATATTAATTTACTGGAAAATGTCCAGCAACGCTTGACAAACGGAAGATACAGCCAAAGAAACACAACTTACAAATATGAATATCATTGTTGTTATTGTGTTTACTACAGATAAACCTATATAGATATACCCTATCAAGCGATAGATATACCACATGTCAAAATTTTAATCCGAACAAGGATACATCACTAATTTTCTGATGAAAATACCAAATCATAAATCTAATAATTAGATCTATGGTGACTGAATCTTCTTGGACCAAACCAATGCACATCATCAATGACGCCACTACCATGCCAACGAACTTCACCAATGAAACTGTCGTCATAACAACGAACACCACCAACGAAACTCTACCAGTAGATATGAATCTACAGAAGGAACAATACTCTACCAGTAGATCTGAATCTACTGAAGAAATAATACTATACTAGTAGATCTGAATCTACTGAAGGAACAATACTTTACCAGTATATCTGAATCTACTGAAGGAACAGTAAAATAAAGATTATGGTCAATCCCCTTTATTAGATGACAAAATTGAAAACACAAAAACGAAAGTTTACAACAAATTTATTTCCTCCATCCTCCCATCATGAAAAGATGGGAGAAGAAATATTTTTTTGAAGATGGAGTTTGGGAGAGAAGAGATGGCGGCTACGGTAGAGAGAATATTGTTCCTAGATACTTAATTAACTCTCAATTAATACCACAAAACTTCTCAATAATATTTAATTAAACTATTTAATTAAATACTATTTGTCTAAGTATAACAATTATCCTTAGCGCAGGCCATCGAACCCTCTTATGTGCGATCCTGTAGGCCCATTCCAAATTGGCAATGGATAATTAAATCTAATTCATATGTGGTCTCTAGCAAGACATAATGACTACACAATTCAGAACAGAGGGTCGAATGGTGATTTAACACAACCTTCCGAGCATACTACGTACGGTCCTCTACATTGATAACCCGTTTAGCATAAGGCATGGAACCATCATCCTTATTTAGCTAAATGTTTACTTGATTTCTTAGTAACCTGATTCTATTCGAGCAAATGATAACACTTGCTATTTCTCGGGCAGGGCCATGCACTTCTCAGTTCACTATCAAGTGGCCAAGATATCATCTCTCACTTAAGAGAGACTTGTAGTCCCATCACTTCACCTACATATCTTAGCGTGACTCGTAGTGTACCAAATCATACCCATACTTGGCAACCTGTTACAGTCCCGTTAGGCGTATGTCAAAGCACACTATAATTCATCTAAGACCATGTAGTGATTTCTGGTCTAAGGATCCTCGTACAAGTACTACTCAAAAGAATCACTCATGATCTAATCAATCCATGGAGTGTTTTTTTTTTTTTTTTTTGCGGATAAATTTCATGAATTCAAATTTGCATAAGAATATTATATTTATGAAATTAACTCATCTGATAAATCATCAATCAAGCAAAAAATGTCTACATATAGCCCTTAAAAGGGCACATACATTAATAATCTCCCACTTGCCCATTGAAGGGCTATATCCTAAATATTTTAAGACCAAGCTCTATTACATATCTCTCGAACTTTGACTGTGGTAGAGCTTTTGTGAGAGGATCTGCTATATTTTTTTCTGACCTTATTTTGCACACTTTCACTTCTTCTTGATCGATGATCTCTCGAATGAGGTAATAACGTCTGAGTATGTGTTTGGTCTTCTGGTGTGACCGAGGCTCTTTTGCTTGTGCGATAGCCCCATTATTATCACAGAATAGGTCTATCGGATCTTGGATACTCAGTATCACTCTGATGTCTGACACGAACTTTCTCAACCAAACAGCTTTCTTTGCAGCATCTGATGCAACAATGTACTAAGATTCTATTGTAGAGTCGGCTGTGGTATCTTGCTTCTCTAACTCACTGCACCACTATTCAGGCTAAACACATAACCTGATTGTGACTTCATGTATCTTGATCTGTTTGGAAAGTAGCATCGGCGTAACCTTGTACAATAAGCTATTCTTGTCCTTCATACACTAGCATCAATCATTTTGTATGTACTTTAGGATTGCCTTGACTGTAGTCCAATGAGACATTCCTGGATCTTATTGGTATCTGCTAGTTATGTTTAGTGCATGTGCGACATCTGGATGGGTACATAACATGGCATACATGATAGATCCTATTGCCGAAGTATATGAAACTCTACTCAATGTTTCCCTCTCCTCTTTAGTTGAAGGACATTGGTTCTTTATTAAGAGGAGGCCATGTGTGAATGGTACCATACCATTCTTAGAGTCAGACATATTGAATATCTTCAATATCTTGTCTATGTACCTTTCTTGACTTAGTCCCAGAGACCTTTTAGACCTATCTCTATAGATCTTGATACCTAGTATCATTTTGGCTTCTTCTAAGTCTTTTGTAGAAAATACACCCCCCAACCATTGTTTGATATCTTTCAACATGGGGATGTCATTTCCTATGAGTAGGATATCATCCACATATAGGACAAGAAAAATATTCCTGCTCTCACTAACCTTCTTGTAAACACAAGGCTTATCTTCGTTCTTTATGAAGCTGTAACCTTTTACTGCCTTGTCAAAACGAAGATTCCAACTTCGAGATGCCTACTTTAATCCGTAGATGGACCTCTAAAGCTTGCATACTCGATTAGGATGCTCCTTATCGATGTATCCCTCAAGTTGTTTTATGTAAACATCCTCGAGTAGGTTTCCATTCAGGAAAGTCATCTTAACATCCATCTTTCATATCTTATAGTCATAATATGCAGCTATGGTGAGCATAGTCCTAATGGACTCAAGCATCATGACAGAGGAGAAGGTTTCATCATAGTCAATACCATGAGTCTGTCTGAAATCTTTAGCCACTAGTCGTGCCTTGAAGATCCTGCTAGGTTTTAACTAGAAAATTCACTTGCAATCGAAAACCTTAGCCTATACAGGAGGGTTAATCAAAGTCAACACTTTATTGTCCCTCATGGATTGTATTTCAGACTCCATGGCTTGTAGCCATTTATCTGAATCTTTTCTAAAACATGTCTGTAGGTCGTGGGCTCATCAGAGTCCACCAAGATCAAATCTTGATCGTCAGTCAAGAGAAATCCGTATCTCTTGGGTTGTTGACGAGATCTAACAGATCTTCTAGGTTCTTGTGTCGTTGGCTCAGGTTGCTCATCTTCATGAGTTTCCATGCCAACTTCCATTTGAGTTTCTGCAGATGGTTCGACACTCTCTTGTGGGTCTTGAACCAATTCGAGTTCTATTCTACTCCCATTGTCTTTCTTGTACAGAAAGTGTTTCTCTAAGAAAGTAGCTCCTCGATCAATAAACACCTTGTTCTCAGTTGGGAGGTAGAATTGATATTCTTTTGTTTCATTAGGATACCCCACAAATAGGTATTTGGCAGTTTTAGGTTCAAGCTTATTACTTTGTAAACCCTTTACATGAGCTTCACAACCCCAAACTCGTAAATAGGACATATAGGGCTTTTGGCCCATCCATATCTCATATGGAGTCTTATCTACTGCTTTAGATGGAATACGATTTAGTAAGTAGGCAGCAGAAAGGAGAGCATAACCCCAAAAGGACATAGGGAGAGTCGCTTAGCCCATCATTGATCGAACCATATCGAATAGGGTCTGATTCCTCCTTTCAGATACACCATTCCATTGAGTTGTTCCAGGTGAAGTTAGTTGTGAAACAATTCCACACTACTTTAGATAGCCATCGAACTCATCACTTAGGTATTCACCTCCCCGATCGGAGCGAATAGCCTTAATCCTTCTGTCTAACTGGTTTTCTACTTCGTTCTTGAACTCTTTGAACTTTTCCAAGGTTTCACTTTTATACCTCATTAAGTAGACATAACTATATATACTATAGTCATCAGTAAAAGTCACGAAGTATTCAAAACCACCTCTGGCTTGTGTGCTCATTGGTTCACATACATCCGTATGTATTAGAGCCAATAGCTCACTAGTCTTTCCCCTTTCTTGTTAAAAGGACTCTTTGTCATTTTGCCTTGCAAATAAGGTTCACATATGTCATATGATTTGAAATCAAATGACCCAAGCACTCCATTTTTATGAAGTCTTTGAATTCTTTTCTCATTTGCCTGGCCTACACGACAATGCCAAAGATATGTTGGACTTCAATCAGATTTAGTTGATTTAGCTTTCTTTTCAATGTTATAGACCGGTCTTTCTTGGTTCAAATCCAAGATATATAGGCCGCTGCACAAATTTGCTACTCCGTATAAACATCATTCCGATATAAAGATAATGAATTATTACCAATAATGATATGAAAAACTTTAATATCTAAACAAGAAACTGAAATAATATTTCTGCTTAAAGCAGACACATAATAACAATTTTCAAGTTCAATGTTTAAACCGGAATGTAAAGATAAAGTATAATCTCCCACTTCAACAGCAGCAACTCTTGCCCCGTTGCCCACTCGGAGATTAACTTCACCTTTTCTTGTCATCATTCTATTTCTGAGTCCCTGCACATTAGTATAAATGTGAGCCCCACATCAGGTATCTAATACCCATGAGGTGGAAGTAGAAAGATTTATTTCAATAACAAAGATACCTGAAGCTGAAGGATTCTTGCTTTCAAGAAACTGTTTACAGTCTCTCTTCCAGTGACCCTTTTGTTTACAGAAGACACATGTATCATCCTTTTCAGATTTTGTCTTAGCAGGTTGATGAGCTTGAGGTTGGGCAGCAGTCTTACTGTGAGCTTTTTTGCTTTGCCCAACTTTGGCCTTGCCTTTAAACTTCCTCTTGTTCCATTTACCTTTCTCTACAACCATTATTGGCATGGCTTTCTGAAGGGTTTGCTCAGTATTTTTCAGTATCCTATGAAGCTCAGCAATGCTCCTCTCCATGTTGTGCATGTTGTAGTTCACCACAAAGTCATTGTATTCATCAGGCAGTGAGGCCAAGATGATATCAATGGCTAACTCTCTAGCAAGAGGCCCATTTAATCGCTCTAGAGTATCAATATACCCTTTCATCTTGATTAAATACGTGCTTACTGACGAACCCTTCGCCATCGTGCACGAGATCAATGCCTTGATCGTAACGAACCTTTCGTTACGGGCTTGTTTATGGATCATCTCCATCAGTGACTCATAAATCTGGAATACTTTCGAATTCATGAAATGCTTTTGAAGCTCGTCTATCATAGACGCGAGCATCAAACACGTCACATAAACGGAATCTCTTTTCAGACTATCCCATGCTCGCTGAACAGTAGCCGTGGCATTTTGTGGTGGTTCAGGTAAAGCTGTCTCGAAGATATGTAGCTTCTTTTCTTGTTTAAGAACAATTCTTAAATTTCTTTCCCAGTCTAAGAAATTTGGACCAACAAGTTTGTCTTTATCCAAAATACTTCTTAGAGTGAAGTTTGAGACAACATTAGTGTTAGATGATGTCATTTCTACAAAAGAATAAATGCAAAATATTAGGATGAGTTTTTTTTTTTAAATAATTTTCCACAATAGCCAAAATTGAAATCCCAAACAATTTTGTGTTGGTACTAAATTGTGGACCGAAAATCCATAAAGAGTTAAACCCCAGTTTTGCTTTGGGAAGTATCGTAGGGATCGGGCTCTTTTGGCAGACAACGTTCAAATCACATCTCATGCAATTTAACGTTTTCTAATTGCATTTCCATTTAACTTTTCGGTGATAGGATGAACATTCCAAATGTTTGACACCATCCTGTCATTGCAAAACCAATCTCAGTCAACTTATTGGGTTAAATTAGGACCGATTTCCCTAAGCCAAACCATCCTTTGAAGCATCACATTAATAAATACCCAAACAGTTTTTTCACGTAGTGGTAGTGAGTAAAGTTGGGCACCTAAATACCCAAATAGTTTTTTCACACGGTGGTAGTGAGTAAAGTTGGACACCTATTATGTGACAACTCGCCTCACGAAGAAAACTTGAGGCCCTTGGGCTCTCCAAGTCCATCAGACGTTCGACGCTCTGGCGAGCCCCCAAGTATGGAAGCAATTTACGACCTAGGTTTTTAGGGGATTTAGTTTGAGCGGCTTAACATGCATTTCGTTATCATTCACATTAACATATATCAAATATATTTAAAGCGAATAAAATGCAATGAATTAGGCTCTAGTCTATTACAAGGCTTTTAAAATATTTTCTTCATTTGGGCCTCCTTAACTGGGCTTCAGTTCCTTGACTCCATCTTGGGCTCCTTGGAATTTTACATTTGGGCCTATCTAATTCTATTCTATTACATAGAATTAATAGGCTCGTGGGCCCCAAATTAAAATAATTTAAAGCCCAATTCATGCATGAAAAACACATAATAATGCAAGTGCTTCATACAAGCCCATCTTAATTAAGCCGAAGAATTTTAAAGGAATGTGTAACTATTACACTATTAAAATTGATCGTGTCATGATCAACTTTAATCAATCCCTTGTTCATTCATTTTGGTTACAATGATGAATTAACATTTTTCACATGATTATGTATGCATTTCACAATTTAAACAATTTAAATTTGAAATCATAAATAAATCATGAAAATGAATAAATAAATAAATAAATAATAAAAAAATAAATTCATTAACTAATCTCATTAATTAATTAATTTTATTTATTATTATTATTTATATTATTTTATTTAATTATCCTAATCTAATTAAGGTAATCTTTTAAATTTGAAATTTCAAATATTTTTCTAATTATCCTAATCTAATTAAGATAATCATTTAAAATTTAAAATATTTCTAATTATCCTAATCTAATTAAGATAATTTTTTAAATTTAAAATTTCAAATATTTTCTAATTATCCTAATATAATTAAGATAACCATCTAAAATTTAAAATTTTAAACATTTTGATAGGATAATAATTTTTAAATCAAATTTTAATTCTATCTCTATTTGATAAGATTTTTCAATTTATCCTAAATAACCTAAAATCTTATCAAACTATCCTAAAACTAAATATGAAAAGATATTTTAAATTTATAAAATTAAAATTTAAAATCTTATCAATTTAAAATTAGGAAAAGCAATTTCTGGAAAACTTCTGGGGCAAATTTACAATTTATAGAAATTATGGGCTTAGGGTTTTGAAGGAACAAAACTACTGGGGTCAATTTGTAAATTTTAAAAAATTAAAATTTGGGCAGATTAGGGTTTAGAGGATGCGGCGGGGGCAATTTGGTCATTTCAACCAATAAGAACCCATTGGGGTTTTCCCGCCGCGCCGCTCCTTTCCTTTCTTTTCCGGTTGTCTTCCCTGGCGGAAAAATCGAAATCTGACGTCTTTATTGAATGGCAAAAATGCCTTCCATCTCGACCAAATCGCTCCTGGTGATCAAGATCTTTCAAGATCAATTAACATCCATCAATATTCGAAAATGTTGATCGATTCTCGTCCAACGAAAATATTTGCCAGCGGTGCGTTTTTCCGACCAAGACGAAAACCCAGAAATCCGTCCAAAACTTGACCAAAATTTTCGAAGCCAAATGAAAATGAATCGGAACCATTCCGTGATTCATTTTCGGTCAAAACCAAAACCAAAGAAAACATCTTTTCTTTTCCCCTCGTTTTTTCGACCAGAATGCCCAAACAAATTCCGACAAAAAATTTTAAAACCCAGAAATACATATTTCAAAATCCATGCAACCAAAACCGATTTTGAAACCAAATGAGTTCGGAAACAATTTTCTGGAAGAACAAGGAACAAAACCCACAAAAATTTTGAACCTAAAAGCCATGAAATCCGCCAGATTGGAGCTCGCAATTTTCCAACGAGATTTTAGCCGGTCGAAAAATTTTCCGGCCGATCGGATTCATCCAGTTCGGCGGATCTTCAAAATTTTCACAAAATAAAAATTTTAATTATTTTCCCAGAAAAATAATTTTTTAATGCCAAGCACTTTTTTTCCAGAAAAAACATTTTGAAATTTATTAAAATTAATTTAAAACAAACGATTTATTTTAATATTAATTTTCATATTAACACTAAAACGAGCCTAGCTTTGATACCACTGTTAGGATCGATTAGGCCTAGTTTTCAAAACCGCAGCGGAAAAAGCCTAATTGTTCATTTAGTGTTTAATTAAACTTTATGTCTAAAACTTCTAAAGTTTACCCTCGTAGCATAATCGGTTGTCGCGCCTGGATCCTTGTTTGATGTTAGTTCAAACCTACTGCTCCGATTACGCTGATCACTACCAAAAATTTCTTTCTTTGAAGAAATTCTCTACAATCAAACACCGGAGTTCTCACAGAGTGGTGCTAGCCTATCTGCAGAGAGAGAATTTTGGTAATCATTTTAATTTCGATAAAAACAATTTTTTTCTCAAAACAGAAATGACTCAATATCCCCAGAATATATAAGAATCACATACTCAGTCAATAAATTAAAATATTAATATTAATATTATTTTTATTGACCTGGGTTTTTACCAAAACCATAGAGCAACCTATTGACCCATAGAGCAGGCTGATGGGTCAAGAACCTCAATTGCAATTAGGTCCCTTGATTTGTCAACCTATCCCAATTGTTCCTAGGAACTTAATTAACTCTTAATTAATACCACAAAACTTCTCAATAATATTTAATTAAAATATTTAATTAAATACTATTTGTCTAAGTATAACAATTATACTTAGTGCAGGCAATTCTATATCATCGAACCCTCTTATGTGCGATCCTATAGGTCCATTCTAAATTGGAAATGGATAATTGAATATAATTAATTAATTCATAAGTCATTAGTGGTCTCTAGTAAGACATAATGACTACCCAATTCAGAACGGAGGGTCAAATGATGATTCTCAAAGATTATCTGCCCGGGCCTAGCCAGAAACTCACTTTAGTGCTATGCATTCCATAATCGGAATCTCTGGCCAGGCCTAGACGCTGACACAATGCTATTCCAACCTTTTGAAATAACATTGCATCGGATCTAGGTTTGCACTTATTCGATTTACCATGCAACAAAATTTCTAATTAAAAGCAGAACTTTAGAAAATACCTTTGAAGCGTGCACTCAGGTGATTCTTTTGTATGCCTCAAGACTTTGATTTCACGTTGTGTGGGCAACGATCTAGAAACCAATTTGATAAGCTAATCACCACAATCCACCTGCCAGAAAATTCCAGCACCGCTGTACCTGGCACGTATTGTAAACGCACCGCCCGGAGAGAGAGAAAGCTACACGCACAGCAGGTTTGAACAGACCAAAATTTTGGCCAAAGCTGAAGAAAAACCAGTCGCACAAAGCTCTAAAAATTTGACTTGGAGAGAGAAAAAAATATTTCTCTCTCTAGAATTTTATCTCTCTAGTTTTCTTATCTTGAAATCTTATAAATTATGTCATCAATTGTGTGTCTTGAATAGCTAATCACTTGTCTATATATAGAGTTACAAGAGAGACCCCAAGTTGGTTTAGGATTGGCCTTCCTACTGGGTTTCTGTTTCCTTCAATCCTGTTCCTGGACTGATACACATCCAACTGATACAGGGATCCACTTATCCCAAACAAGTTACTGGTATGATTCACAACCAACTGATACAGGGATTCACTTATCCCAAACCAATTCCTGGTATGATTCACAACCAACTGACACAATGATTAATTAATTAATTAATTAATTAATTAAATCTACCTTTGTCAACAACCCAATACATAATTAATCGTATCACTAACGGATTAATTATGACACTACCATCCTACACCAGAATTTCTTCCGGAACAACTTAATTAAATTATATTCATAATCTCCCCACATCAAAGATATAATGCTCGTTAATTTATTAATTTACTGATGAATTAATTAATCAACTTCTTTATTTCCGAGACTAGTACCACTCGACCTTTTTACTACACCGGACATAAGTCCACTAGCTGGGTTTAGTATAATAAACATAACGAGCTCATCTCGGGAGCACCATCACCCCGGACGCACCGGTACATGGTTTTCTTTCGTCAAGCAGCAACACACCAAGCAACTAAACATGCGTACCCAACCTACCGAGATTATTGGCCTCAATAGACCTCACCCATTGGCAGATCAAAGTACACTATGTCTAATCCTCATGCCCGCTCGAGTCTAGGGATTAAGAGATAGAATACCAAGAACGATTTGTCTAATAAATCAGTACAAGACAAATCATTCTTAATGGTCAAGTTCAATACGCCCCGGGCATATCTATATGATTCAATTAGTTTAGACAAACCAATTATCTGAATCACATAATAACCTAAACTGACAGTTTGTCCAAAGCTGTCTCGGTTACGAATCTCATTTATATATTATGTCTTTCAACCAATGATGAGATCTACTGTGTCACACAAGACACCTCATCATCTACTTACATAATATAAATGGACATATCATGCACAATAAGATATAACCAAAACATAAATCGATATATTACTAGGAAAATGTACAATACAAGCATAGCTTATGTATTCAACTCCAACAGATTCAACAAAACCTTTCGAGCGTACTACGTACGGTCCTCTACATTGATATCCCGTTTAACATAAGGCATGGAACTATCATCCTTATTTAGCTAAACGTTTACTTGATTTTTTAGTGACACTGATTCTATTTGAGTAAATGATAACACTTACCATTTCCCGGGCATGGCCATGCACTTCTCAGTTCACTATCAAGTGGCCAAGATATCATCTCTCACTTAAGAGAGACTTGTAGTCTCATCACTTCACCTACATATCTTTGTGTGGCTCGTAGTGTACACAATCATACCCATACTTGGCAACCTATTACAGTCCCGTTAGGTGTATGTCTTAGCACACTACAATTCATCTAAGACCATGGAGTGATTTATGGTATAAGGATCATCGTACAAGTACTACTCAAAAGAATCACTAATAATCTAATCAATCCATGGAGTGTTTCTTTTGGCAGATCGATTTCATGAATTCAAATATGCTCAAAAATATTATATTCATGAAATTAACTCATCTGATAAATCATCAATCAAACAAAAAATGTCTATATATAGCCCTTAAAAGGGCACATACACCAACATCATTTCCTCCCAATTATTCGGGATTAGTCTTCCTGGTTTCATCATCCGCAAAAGATGTTCCTTTTTCGGTTCAAAAGTACCGACATACCATATATTTTTTGCATGTGCTCCTAACTTACTCCGAGAAAGTGGTTGATTGTGTCCTCTGACAGCTTGACCCTGGTCTGACGAATGGGTATTGTTTTTCCATTGGTATAATAGCTTGCCCTATAGTAAAATTTACGAACAAAAGTTACATTAACAGTTCGACGCCTAGGTGCCAACCGCTGCCATCCCTTGTCACGTAAGTACTCTATCATACAGCTATTGTGTTCAATCCAAAACTGGTGAAACATCTCTTTCATCTCCATTTCACTTCTGATGTTTCGCATGAGCAAGTGGTTATCTTGCATTTTGATGTAACCCGAAGTTACATCAATTCTCATAGCATTCTTTACACAATGCATGACTATTGACTGGAGTTTTGCTTCTCTGTGGTGAATAAATGCCTTATGTTGTGTCGTGTGGGAATTGCAGGTTTAGTTCCGGGTTGGTCACGTTTTCACCTAAATCTTGCTGTTTTATGCTGAATTATGTGAAGACGGAAGTTTTGGTCATCGCTGAGCACTTGTGGAGTCAATATGTGAAGTGGTTACTGCTAAAAATAACTATTCTCCCCTTATTGTTTTTATCTACTTTCAACCCTAATTTGTAATGGTATAAATACCATGATGGACAAGTCCTACGAGCAACTTTTGTATTCGTTTTATCTTTGCAAGCCGACAGCTCCTTCACCTTCGGGTCTTAGCGAGGGTTTTCTCAAAGATGGCGATTCAGCTTCGAACAATGATATTCTAAGCTGTTCATGGGGATTTAGCCCCAGATCTTTTCAGCTCTGGTGGAATCAGGTGCATTTGCACTCGTACAGAAACGATCTTCGGTTCACCTTCACAGCTTGGTGCGTAGCCCTTGCCCCTTGTAGGTGTCACAGGCCTCGTGCTGAGAGAATCCGCAAGTTGTGTTGTGTTTTTTCATACTCTAAGTGAATTTATACTTGAATTCCTTTGATTTTGTATATATTGGTTCATTTCTTTCCCGCCGTGTGATGCTTATGGCCTTATTAATCTAATTGCTAGTTTCCTCTTTTGGTATACGAATATGTGCTACTTTCTGTAGTTGGACTGACAGTTGAAGTCATCTACTTGTGTATTAATCTAGTTGGTTCTGTCATAAGGGCGGTAGAAGTGAGTTGAGACTAGATCTTATTAATGGACCGGCTTAAGCCTATAGGGAAGTAAGAAATCAATATAGATAGGATACGAGCTAAGATTGACAACGGCTAAATCACCCTTCTCAAATCACTCAAATTTATCTTTCTGTAATTTTTTTTTTGTTTTATGAAATCAATCTGTTGTGGTAATTCTCGGTCTGCATGTTCTAAATCTGTTAGATACACGAGTGTTTAGTGGTCCTTATGGTTTGACACCTTTGCTGCATACGATAGAATTTGTGGTCTTTAGTGTGTTAAAAGTTATTTTATTTAGTTTGTGTATTTTAGCACATCACATTTCGTTCTCGAGGTATCCATTTTCATTAGCATCAGCCATCATTACAAAAAAAAAAAAAAAAAAAAAAAAAAAAAAAATTCTCTCCTTAGATTTAGGGAAATTACAGAATATTTGCCCTAACCCTACTAAATCAGGATTTATTCATTTTGACCATCGTAAGCATACTGACAATTCATCTTGCTATCACATGAATATGCCTTTACTGTTGTTACCCTCGGAACTCATAGTTCGTGCCAGATAAATCAATATGAACATTTTCTATAAAAATTACTATCTACTTTCATGATCTTAAAGTACATATTCAATATGCAGTTGGTACATAATCCAAAAGGAAGATAAAAAAGAGATGTAGTACCTTTACTTTTGGGTGAATTATAAAAAAGGTCATCATACTTTGGTAAAATTTAGGTTTTGGTCACTAACTTTTAAATATTCAAAAAAGGTCACTAACTTTAGCATTTGAATTTTAGTTTTGGTCATTCCGTTAGAATGAACCGTTAAGTCCACTAACAATCCTATATTTGGAGGGTATTTTTGTCCATTCATTAATGCTGTACACATGCTGCTCGCGCTACAGTGCGCGCTACAGTACGCGCTACAGTCTCGCTACAGTAACGCGCTACAGTTATTTTTTTTTTTAACGCATAGCATTTTTTTAAAAAAATATACTTTTTTTAAAAAAATACTTTTTTTAAAAAAAATAATTTACTAAAAATACCAAAAAATTTTATTTATAATTCCGCTCATCTATGCTACTTTATTTATAATTAAATTATAAATAAAGTAGCATAGATGAGCGGAATTATAAATAAAATTTTTTGGTATTTTTAGTAAATTATTTTTTTTAAAAAAAAATATTTTTTAAAAAAAAGACTATGCGTTAAAAAAAAAATAACTGTAGCGCGTTACTGTAGCGCGCACTGTAGCGCGAGCAGCATATGTACAACATTAATGAATGGACAAAAATACCCTCCAAATATAGGATTGTTAGTGGACTTAACGGTTCATTCTAACGGAATGACCAAAACTAAAATTCAAATGCTAAAGTTAGTGACATTTTTTGAATATTTAAAAGTTAGTAACCAAAACCTAAACTTTACCAAAGTATGATGACCTTTTTTACAATTCACTCTTTACTTTTTAACTATGTTCTGATTCTTCCGGCCGTCTCTAAAATATTTTGAGGGCACATGCAGTAAAATTTAAAGACCTTTGTAGGGTAAATGGAGAATACGTACCAGGCATGACTTTACTCTAGCCCAGAAGCATGGAGAGTTGGAGTGATTGATTTTTCTCTGGGAATTGCGTCCGCTGGTTTCTCACGCGCTCCTGTCATTGGTAGTTTCTTTTTGAGTTGTGTGGCAGAAATCTTTTTAGGATCAAAATTGTACTTCACACTCTACCTCCTCAGCTTCTTTTCGGTGCAATAAGTACTCCCCTGTTGGATGAGCAACAGCCTTCGCTTCCAATTACTCTTTCACCCCTATTTCTTTATGACCACTCAACTGCACGCTGCCTAAGTAAAGACAATTCACAAAATATGTATAATTACAAAAGAGATAAAGACAAATAGAATAATACCACACTAAGTAGATGGGTGACGCCCTATGAATGCCCCAGTTTTATTGTCGTGGGAACGACAGAATCCGTATTCTCTTGAGATTCAATTTGCTGGAACGCTATTTGTAGCTCAAAAACGCTATTTGTAGCTCATAAAAAGAGTTAAAATGACTAAAATAACCCCGAACTAAAAATAATAAATTTTTAACAGTCAAAATTCGGACAAATTCACTCCACCCATGGATGTCGCGACATGAATTTGAGTAATAACCATGGTACAAACTTTAAAATTGGACACAGGAACCATGGACGGAGAACAAAATCCATGCGCCCGGAACCATGGCCGGACGCATAAATCATGCGTCCGGCCATGGTGCCGGACGCATGATTCATGCGTCCGGCCATGGTGCCGGACGCATCAGTGATGCGTCCGGCACCATGGCCGGACGCATGAATCATGCGTCCGGCACCATGGCCGGACGCATAAATGATGCGTCCGACCATGGGCCGGACGCATGATTTGTGCGTCCGGCCATGGTGCCGGACGCATGATTTATGCGTCCGGCCATGGTGCCGGACGCATCACTCATGCGTCCGATACCATGGCCGGACGCATAAATCATGCGTCCGGCCCATGGTCAAACGCAAAAAATGCTGCGTCCAAACACTATATATATATAAGGCTTCCAAAATGAGTGCAGCACTTGCCTTCGAGTGAAATTTTGAAAATTCTTCTTTCTAAAAACTCCATGGACAGACGACAATCTTTGGCCGGAGATGGAGGTCAACAACCCAGGCGGCACGGAGCAGGAAAAGGCTTGATGATTGGCCAGGTAATTTTTTGAGTTTTTTAGGGAAAATTCCGGCGAAGGACGCCGGCGTCCGGTCGCCGGCCGTCCGGTCGATGGACCGGACGTCGGCGTCCAGAGGATGGACTGGACGCCAGGCGTCCAGTCCATTGACTGGACGCCCGGCGTCCGGTCTATCGACCGGACGTCCGGCGTCCGGTCAATGGACCGGACGCCCGGCGTCCGGTACATTGACCGGACGCCGGACGTCCGGTCAATGTGGACAGCCGGCGTCCGGTCACGCCGGCGTCCCGATTTATTTAATAATTTATTAATTATATTAATTTTAATTGATTAATTATTTAATTATTGTCGTTATTGTTAATTTTTAGGGACTTTTAATTATGTCAATTAGTATCGTAATTATTAAATTCAAGTATTGAACTTAATATGTGTGTGTAATGTGTATATTATTTATTTGTATAATTTATCAATGTTTGTTTTGGTTAATTTTAATTATTTAAATTAGTATTAACTTGTTTGAGTTAATTATTGAACTTATATGCCTAATGTTAAAATTATTTATTTGCACTTATGTTATTTGTTTTTTATGGCTAATTTGAATTATTTGAAATATTGTTGAATTTATTTCACTAATTTTATAACAATTTAATTTAATTATTGTTAACTTACTTTTCGAATTATTATTTGTTTTGTAGGCTCCGGATGTACCTGCACCGCGACAGCGGCCTACTGCTTCGAATCGGAAGAAGAGAGCAAATAGGGGTAGCTCATCCCAGCATTGGATGGATGAGCAGCAATACGAAGGAGGTATGGAGCACGACATACACGGGGAGGATTATATCATGCCTAGTTCGGATTACCTCACTGGTGGTGAGCAGTACATCCTAGGCGGGCATGATTTTTTCCTCGGCGGGGAGGAGAAGCATATAGGGGAGGAGGAGCATATAGACGAGGAGGACGAGCATAGAGGTGGAGGTGGGGAGGAGCAGATGTTGAGTGGAGATGATCAGGAGGATAGTGGAGCGAGTGGGGATGAGGAGGGCGATGACGTGCATATCCGCGAGGAGAACGTGTCGCAGATTCGCAGCAAATCTGATGGGCGGTTTACAGCTAAAGGTACATGCTTAAAAATCTATAACTATTTAGCGTTAAAATTGAATTACTATATTGGAATTTGCATTCGTAATTTATGCATATTTACTTTTTATTTTACTAAGTGTCTTTCATTCGTAATTTATTTTACTTTTTATGTGTGGCATTTATTAAAATTTGGTTGAATGGTGGTAATTATATATATATCTCATTTTCTGTTAAATTAGAGAAAAGAAAGCGTGCAAAAGTTGTTGAGGAACAATGGCGTGTTACTACGCCTTGTATTGGTGGCCCTAGGGATGGGTCTGTGATCCCTAGTTGGCTGGGACATGTGGCATCGCGGTACGTAGACCCCAACCAACCACTTAGGGAGCCCTTTAGGTGCCAGAATAGGGCCGGGGTGTGTCGTAAGTTGGTGGATTGGTATGGCGAGATGCCCGCTGATTGGCAGTTGACACTGAGGGAGACAGGTTTGGCCCACTTGCCTTCGACCATGTTTAGGTCCATAGATATACCGCTTATATGCGCATTTATCGAGCGGTGGCAGCCAGACACAAACACCTTCCATCTTCCGTTTGGTGAGATGGGGATACTGCTCCATGACGTGTTCGAGATACTCCGCATACCTGTAGATGGTGAGTTGCTGGACGAGGTCGTGGATTTGGACATCATCCAGGGATTTTCTAGAGATATTCTTGAGCTGTCTTCTTCCAGTCGCTCTACATGGAAGGAGTATTATTCGAGTGGGGCTATTGTCACTGAGAAGGTTTTTGAGCGTCGGAGGCATGGTGGTGATAGGAGGCATCCGGTGTTTGACATGGAGGCGTGGCTGTGGGTTACCATAGGCGCTTGTTTATTCCCAGACAAGAGTGGGAATAAGTTTAGGCCACACTCCATTGTGCAGATTAGGGACAACATCGCGGGGGTTGGCCAGTTTTCATGGGGTTCTGCTACACTCGCTTGGCTATACAGGCAGTTAGGTATAGCCAGTAGAGGCGGCATTTCGTCTATGGCCGGATGTATGACGTTATTACAGGCCTGGATATATGAGTACTTTCCAGTGTTTAGACCCCAGTCCGCGCCCATGATTGTTGATCCGCATACCCCGCGCGCTAAATTGTGGAAGGCTGGCACCCGCGGCGACAAGGGATGGAGTATGACTGAGTACCGGGAGCAGCTCGATAGGCTGACAGTCGATGAGGTATGTTAATTAAATATTTGTTTTATTAAAATTTACATATGCTATTTGAAGTTACATAGGTAGTATTTTTAATGTATTTTGACTTCATCATTTAGGTGACCTGGTTGCCATATGGGCCGGATCCTCACGTGCGCATGGAGCGGACCATTTTTAGAGGATTGATAGCATATGGCGAGTTCGTGGAGCCATATATGCCCGACAGATGCGTACGCCAGTTGGGATTCGTTCAGAGAGTCCCCAATAGGATACTCCGGCCTGTTGAGTGTCTTAGGCCATATCATGGGAAGGCTTACAAGGTTGAGTTCGCTAAGGGCATGGCCCGGGATCTATGGGATTCGGCGGATATTTATTGCATACGGACTGATAGAGAGCGGTCCAGTCTGGAGAATCCTGGCTCCTGCGACAGCACATACATGCCGTGGTTCGAGCAATACTCTCATCCCCGGCTTTTCCGTGACATCCCACTCAGTGACCCGAATCGCGTGCCATCGCGCGCCAATTCTGAATATGTAAGTTTTTTATTTTTTATGAATTATAATTGTAATAATGGGTTCACGTTATTTATTATAGATATTCATTTTTTGTATTTGCATTTTACAGTGGGTCAGAGAATACGAGAGGGTCGCCCAGAGGCAGGCTGCGGCTATTAGAGATGCAGGCATCCCCCAGGCGGAGGAGTACGATGCAGAGCTGGCCAGATTGATGTCTAGATGGCGCTTATCTAGATGATTGTTAGGTCATGTTGACATTATTGTAGTACATTTTCATCTTGATCTATTATTATTGATATATGCACATCTTGATATAATTGTTAACATTTTTGTAGTACATTTTCATTTGATCTATTATTATTGATATATTTCGTTGTTAGTGTGTGCCAATTAGCATATTCTACGTCTACATAAATATGCACAAAATAGTATTTTAAAAAAAAACAATTATTTGCCTCAACATATTCATGTGTACAAAATCATGGGCATATCCCATCCCACGCTGTAATCCTATCAACAAACTCATCTGACGTTGCAAACCCCGCCAGCCTTTCATCGCGATAACGATGCCACATGCGCATCAATGGTGGAATAGGACCATTAGGGATCAAACTTACACTAATAAAATGCATATTCCGAACGTGCGCAATGCATATTTCTTTATCCGGTCGAACGACACCTTCTACCACCCTCAATGGCAATACCGAGAAACAAGAAGCTGTACCCTGATCGCTGAGGTGAACGACCAATGCGTTCACGAATGTTGCGATAGGAAATAAGTCCTCTGGTGTGTGCATCCAATATTCCATACCACATGATGATGCCCGATGAAGTATCCTTTGCGCTGCCCACTCTAAACCCTGCTCTTCCGGGATCTCATTCGGTGCAAATGCAGCGAAAATACCTCTGTACACATCTTGATTACTTATGATTTCCCCGTATGCCACCATCCTAACCGTTGCCCATAAATCCTGGTCCCCGTATAAAGAATGTGCCACAGCACGAAAACCACAATTGCCATCTGACTTTACGTCCAAATAACCAGTGCAATAAGGGTGGATATACCTTGGCAATAGGGGAAAGCTAGGAACCTCTTCTCTATCGGCATCAAAATTCAATCTGCGACCCGATGAAGATGATCGACGCATCAATCTCTCGAAGGTGCTTTGTGTTCTCATCACAGATGATTGTAACCTTTGCCGACCGCGAGACGAGGACAAGACAGCAGGCTCACAACCACTATTCCTGTCAGGAAACACTGCTCCCTCCATTGAGGCAAGCATCTGGCGCATCATTGCAGCTGGACTGTTTTCAAATCTTGGTATGATTTCCTCACAGAAATACCTGTTAATAAATATACTATGATTATAGAGGCGACATACACATATATATATTTTTTTAAAATGTAACATGCGAATCAACAAACATACCTGAGTTCCGCAGAAATAGTATTCGAAGCCACTTCAGAGGGTACGATCTGCAATCTTTGCCAAAATTCGTGAACCATGTCGACTGTGACCTTGTCGTGCGCCGCTTTCAATTTGAATAAGTCGCAAGCACAGGGAATCCCATGAGTCACCTTGCAAAAGCACCTACAGCGCTCAAACACCTGATCGCCCCACTTAATCATTTTATCAACCTGGATGCTGATCAAATCCATACAATGGTGCGACACATAGCCATGCAACAGATCGTATGTACCATGTAACTTGTCAGTTGGCTTCGTCGACATAGATTCCTCAAGTTTACCCCTAAAACAACATATATACGTGTGCGTATAAATATAAATTGGAAAAATAATCAAAATGTATTTTTATACATTGATAAAATAAATAGCCAATCTTTAAAATTAATGAATGTACCTGATATGGGATAACTGGTGCATGACATGGGCGTCAATCACACCAAACAGCGTGTCCAGTGCTTGGGTCCCAGAATTCATCCAATCCTTCAGTGAAGCATGAGTACTCTCGACTCGATTGCTACTAGTATTGCCAAGGTGGAAAACTTGGTTTGTCCAAGCCTTACAAATCTTCTCCTTGTGATAAAGCCATGTACCCTCCAAGTATACGACAGCGGCACGCGCAAGAATTGAGTAACTGTCCTTGAAAAGCTGTAATAACAAACCATACTCTTGCACTGTTGGCGCATTAATAAGTTTCTTCCACATGCCTTTCACGTCGGACCTCAATTTCTCATCGCGAATCTTTTTCCTCAGCATGGCATCAACATCGCGGTCTATGTGCCACAAACACAACAGGTGTTGTGAATGTGGAAATTGATCCGCTATAGGCTGAAGCAAGCCCATCTCTCGGTCTGAGACTATTGCACTTGGTATTTTCTCTTCATCCAACAAAAGCCTCAAATTCGACATCACCCAATTATAGGTATCTCTTGACTCATC
Organism: Knoxia roxburghii; assembly: GCA_030378225.1. Taxonomy (NCBI): domain Eukaryota; kingdom Viridiplantae; phylum Streptophyta; class Magnoliopsida; order Gentianales; family Rubiaceae; genus Knoxia; species Knoxia roxburghii. The sequence goes on along the minus strand of CM059420.1, from coordinate 30,634,785 downwards.
TCTCAAAATGGCAAATGCAATATTGAAATTCGTATTGGTAGGAGTCATACCTATTATCTGGAAGAGTGGCATCTTGTACTTATTTGTCTTGTAGGTTGAATCCACCACAATAACCCAATAATATCGGTTGAACATCTGGATGGATACTGGATGCGCCATAAATGCATGAGTGATCGCATTAGTGCCAGGTTCCTTCAGAGTCCGCACCATATAATGCTTCTCAATAGCCAAACGAACAAATTCTTCACCAATATCTCGACCTTCCAACTGTGATCTCCTGTTCTGCGACTTGTTATTGGTAATATGCCTGATTGTCACATTGTCTCTGGGAAACTCCGCATCAATCATTGCCTTCACCATTTTTGGCTTAACATTTGCTTTATCCAACCGATTAGCCAAAACCCTTGCATCATCGCTCATGAAACTAAATTGCCTGTGACCCTCTGCATAGACTATCCCAGGATGGTTATGTGTCGACTCATACCCAGGAAAAACTCGGATCCACCAACCATAATGCGGTACTTGAAAGCAATATAATTTGAACGGGCAACCACATCCTTTGCGCTTTGTATGCTGCCTTTGTGTCGGTGCAGGGCCTTGCTCAATAGGATTTCTGAAGCGCGCGCACCGATATGTGACCCCATTCCTCTTTGAATTCCACCCTGCACAAATCAGCTCGAACCGTAATTCCAAAGCTACTTCCTTGCAATGCTCGAAGGCCTTTTCTTCAGTAGCAAAGTATACAGGCGAGGAAAAAAGTGCGCTCAAATCTTGCGACAAATCAGGAATTTCAACTGGATCCTGCATAATTTATAACAATAACGTAAGTTCAATTTTTCAATAAAAAAAATAAAAAATACAAATGAATAATTACAATATTAACACTGACGAATACTACGAAATAATATATAATACAATATTCTTTAAATATAGCAAGCATGGCAGAAACGCCATTTTGGGCGTGTGTACCATGGTATCACACGCCCAAATTGGAAGTTTGCGCCATGGAACAAACGCCCAAAGTGGGCGTTTGTTCCATGGAACAGACGCCCACTTTGGGCGTTTCTGCCATGGCAGAAACGCCCAAAGTGGGCGTTTGCTCCATGGAACAAACGCTGAAACGCCCACTTTGGGCGTTTCTGCCATGGAACAAACGCCTATCGTTTGTTCCATGGCATTCCCACCCATCTTTCAGTCCATGGTGCACACGCCCACTTTTTCGTTCTCATCCATGGTATCCGCGACCACATTTTTTTTCCTTACCATGGACATCACTACTTCTTTGGGCGTTTGCACCATGGAAAATGCGCCCAAACTAGGCGTGTGTACCATGGAATTCGCTAACAAATCGAACGACAAACAAAAAAAAACGTCAAAAACGTACCATTTTCCAGAGAATTTTCGACCAATGCGTTCGCTTCAGCGTAAATATACGACGATTGTGAACTTTTCTGCAATATTTCTATTTTATGTAGAGTGTTTTTGGATTGTGAAATGAATTTATAGTATGTTTTCAATGAAGGATAAAGTTGAAAGTTTACAAAATATTTTGAGCTACAAATAGCGTTTTTGAGCTACAAATAGTAACACCCTTCAATTTGATAGGTCTGACAAATCCTTCTCGCTGCTTATGGAGTACCTTTTCATCCAAATCTTTTCCTCCTTTTCCGTCTCTAGAAGAGATAGAGGCAATCTTTTTTAATTTTTTCAAGAGATCTTTGAGCTTTGTTTCTTTCTTATTCGAGCTTCTGGTCATTATATTATTTGACCTAACCTTAGCCTTCTCACTGGATGAGACACCACGAAGTGATTGCTATCGGCACTTTGATTTTAAACACCTCCTGTAGAGTTGACAGATCATTCGTCCTTGCAATTCTTAGGTGCCCCCTTCGATCTTCAGAAGTCTGCCTCCTTCCCCAATTTTATCCATAGACACCCCTCTCCATTCAAACTTTATTCTCTTTGAAGAACGTGCTGGGATTCGGAGTTGCATGATTATGATCGAGGTTTCCCCTTCGGGTTTCTCTGAGGAGGTTTCACACACCATACTAGTCTTCAGACTATCTGAGCTGCCAGTGCTCCAAAGCCCCTTCAGTATCAATCCATATTGGTATTCTTTTCTTAAGAAATTGTCGCCCTCTTCGTCATAATTGCTGATGGGAATGGGTAAGATTTTGTCCACATTATCCTTGGTGATTTCTATCTCAAGTTCCGTGAAATGTATAGAGCCAGATTCAGATTTTTTTTTACTTTTTTTGTGATGCCCTCCAATTTCTTTTCATTTTCAGCTTGTATCTTTTGCAGTTCTTCTTCCATTCTATCCAGTTTAAATTTCTGGTCATCATCCTTCAATGAAATTTCAATCTTTCCATCTGAAACCTCAGGGATTCCTCTTTGCATTCTCCATTCATCCCAACTGGGATAGCTGTGTTTGCTAAACAGATCACCAAAGACCTTAGGTTTAGGCTAGTTTCTTCCTTCTATTATAGTAAGGTGATGCTCCATAAAACTAGGCTCAAACAAATCTCCAAAAACCAATGGTTTCTTATGCTCCACAAATTGAATCTCTATTCTTGACCACAACCAGCTACCTACCTGTTCGTATCTAGACTACAACTGGTATTAAGAATATAATAAAAGAAAAACGAAATCAACACGAAGGCTACCACGCTCCCAGCAACGGCGCCAAAATTAGTGTGTGAAAACGCACTTACCAAAATAAAAGAATCTAAATGCCACACGTAGGGATCCAAAACCCCGCCACATAGTACTTTAAATGACACCAGTGATACTTGAAGGTTTATCTCCTTGATCAGTTCACAAAACTTCTCACACACCTTCAACAGCTTCGTTCAGTTTCAACTCCTCTACTAACTGTTCTGTAGCTTTATCATTTGAAGCTGAGTTGTCATTCTTTACTAACTCCCTCGAGTAACCTGCAACTTCCTCATCCTCCTGAATCACTACCGTCTGCTTAGCTTTCTTCTCATGTTCCACCTGGGGGTTTTCCTTTTTCTTTGTTGCTTGTAGTCCTCTTACACTCCTCAACTGGATTACCATGCATATCCCCAATTCTTTGGGATTCTGGATGCTGTCATTAGGCATTGATGTCCTCCGCAGATTATTGGTCTTAAGTCATATAAGTGATCACCTAAGTATACGCTTCAAGAGATAATTCTTAAACTTTCGCTTTAATTAAGAATATATTATTGCATGGTAAATCAAATAAGTAGAAGCTAAGATTCTGCGTAATGTTATTTCAAGCATGGATTGCAATAGCGCTTGTGTTAGAGCTTAGACCTGGTCAAGAGTTTTAATTCTGGATGCATAGCACGAAAGTAAATTTTTGATTGGACCCGGGCAGATAATTTTTCACCATCACCTCGGACGCACTGGTACATGGTTTCCTTCTGACAAGCAATAACACATCAAGAAACTAAACACGCACACCCAATCTACCGAGACTATTGGCCTCAAATGACCTCACTCTTTGGCAGATTAAAGTACACTATGGTTGATCCTCATGCATGCTCAAGTCTAGAGATTAATAGATAGAATACTAGGATTGAATAGTCTATTAAATAAGTATAAGACAATTCATCGTAATTGGTTAAGTTCAATATGCCCCGAGCATACCTATATGATTTAATTAGTTTAGACAAACTAATTTTCTGAATCACATAATAACATAAACTGACAGTGTGTCCAAAACTGTCTCGATTATGAACCTCATTTATATATTATGTTTTTGAACCAATGATGAGATTTACTATGTTACACCTGTCACGGGCTCACTCTTTAACTAGCGAACCGTGCGGCACTAGTTCGACAACTAACGATTAGAACTAGCTCAGCCTTATCCCTTAGCACACAAGTAAACTTGTGGGCAGCAAAGTGACCAAGAAACACAAGAGAAATGTAGGCACAAAAGTGACCGAAAATGGAAGAGAAGTATATTGCTCTAGACAAGTACTCACACACTCTTGCTTGGTGAGTTTACAAATGTCCCTTGGCCTCTATTTATAGGGCTCAAGATCGGTTACTATTCATGTCTTCCAAGAGAAGCTTCCTATATTTTATTCTTGGAAGAATCTAGTCCCTAAATAATATATACAAGAAATTCCTAGGGCTGACATCATGCATGATGTCTCCCGTGCAACTTGCAATGCAACTTGCAAATGAGGGAACCTTCTAGTCCTTCTAGATCCCTCTATTGTGCAAACGTGCCTGCAAATTGTGTTGAAGGGTCTTCCGGTGCAAAAAGAACGGAAACGGGCCGAGACGGGTGGAACGTTTGGCACACGGCCGAGTCTAGCGGCCTGCGGCCGTGTCATTCTCCCCCACTTGAATGAGACATCGTCCCTGATGGCTCTAGCTCCTCAAACTCAACCACAAGTCTGGTTGCTTCGCTTAACTTTTCGGCCGGTTGCCAACTGATCTCGCTCGTTGGTTGTCCCTTCCACTTAACCAAGTACTCCTTAGCCGGTGCTTGGTTTTGCCCTCGAATAATACGTTTGAAAATGATCTGCTCCGGTTCTTTTCCCAATGGCTCCCTTACTCTTGTTGGGGCTCGTGTTGGAACACTTCTCTCCGGCTCCTCCAAATCCTTGTGGAACGGCTTGAGTAGGCTCACGTGGAAGACCGGATGTAACTTCTCATAGGCCTCTGGCAACTCCAACTTATAGGCAGCTGTTCCAACACGTTTTAGGACGGTAAACGGTCCCTCGTACCGACGCATTAGTCCCTAATGCAAACCTCGAACACGCCCGTGTTGGTATAACTTGACCAATACTTGGTCTCCCTCATGGAACTCCCGGGCAGTTCTTTTCTTATCGGCCCATTTCTTCATCCTCTTGGCCGATCATTCCAAGTAAAGTCGGGCAATATCGGTTCGTTCTCGCCAATCCTTGTCGAACCGGTAAGCCGGTGGGCTACTCCCCGTGTAGCCTCCAATGATGTCTTTGGGTGTTGTTGGCTGAAAATCCAAGACAATCTCGAATGGACTCTTGCCGGTACTTTCATTTCTCATTAAGTTGTAACAAAATTGGGCAACATCTAGCAGCTGTGCCCAATCCGTTTGGTTGGCTGCGACATAGTGTCTGAGGTACACCTCCAGCACACTATTGACCCGTTCCGTCTGGCCGTCCGTCTGCGGGTGCATTGCTGTGGACATTTTCAGTTCTGTGCTCAACAGCCTAAACAACTCCTGCCAGAACCGTCCAGTGAACCGTGAGTCCCGATCGCTCACGATTGAAGTTGGCAGCCCCCAATACTTTACCACATGCTTCATAAAAAGCTTGGACGTAGTCTCAGCCGTGCATTCCTTTAGGGCTGGAATGAACTCGACATATTTCGACAGTCGGTCTACAACCACCAAAATGTTAGTGCATCCGCTTGAGACTGACAAGCTGACTATGAAGTCCATAGAGACGCTGTCCCATATCCTCTCAGGTACGGGCAGCGGCTGAAGAAGACCGTGCGGATACTCCTGCTCGGTCTTGTCTTGTTGACAAACAAGGCACGTCCGCTCGTAGGCTTCTACGTCCTTCCTCATTCTAGGCCAGTAGAAGCGTTCTTGCGCTAAGGCTAGAGTGCGATGCGTACCTGGGTGTTCGGCATAACGGGAATCATGACTCCTTCAAGATCTCCCGCCTCAAGTTCTCCCAAGCCGGAACGTATAACCGGTCGCCTTTGGCATACAAGGCCCCATCCTCGAGCCAAAACCGGGTCGTCTTTGCCTCTTTAGCAAGCTCCATGAAGGCCTGAGCTTGCTTGTCATGCTCCAGTCCCGTTTTTATACGTTCTAGCATCTGTCCCTCCGGTGCGCTGGTGATGGCGGCCAACATACTCTTGCGGCTTAGAGCATCCACGACTTGGTTGGTTTTGCCCGGGCTGTACTCTAATTCAAACTTGAACTCGGCTAGAAAGTCTAGCCATCGCGCCTGCTTACTTGATAACTTTGGCTGGTTTTGAATGAAGCTTACCGCCCGATTATCCGTTCTCACCTTGAACGGGTTTGCTGCCTTTAAGTAGTGCTCCCAAACCCTTAGGCAATGCACTACGGCCAGCATTTCCTTCTCGTGCATTGGCCACCGTCGTTCCACATCGCTTAACTTTCGGCTTTCATAAGCGATGGGATGCCCGTCCTGCATCAGCACACCACCGATGGCGAAATCAGAGGCATCGGTGTATACTTCAAATGGTTTGGAAAAATCTGGAAAGGCCAGCACTGGTTCCCTTGTCACAGCGTCCTTCAGGGCCTCGAAGGCTGTTTTTTGCTTCTGGGTCCAGCACCATCCCGTCCTTTTCTTAAGTATGTCCGTTAGAGGGGCATCAATGGCTGAGTGTCCCTCAATGAACCGCCGGTAATAGTTGACGAGTCCCAGAAAAGACCGTAGCTCGGTTGTCTTGGTTGGTGCCTCCCATTCGACAATGGCTCGGACCTTAGCCGGGTCCATGCGAATTTGGCCTCCTCCAACGATGTGGCCTAAGAAGGAGACTTCCTTTAGCCCGAACGCACACTTCTCCTCCTTAGCATAGAGCTTGTTCTCTCTTAAGGCCTGAAAAACGGCACGGAGATGGCCCACGTGTTCCTCCATGGTCTCACTATAGATGACAATGTCATCTAAGTAGACCACCACAAAACGGTCGATGAAATCGGCCAGCACAGTTGCATGAGCGTGCAAAAAGGGGCCGGTGCATTAGTGAGGCCGAACGACATCACCAAAAACTCATAGGACCCGTACCGAGTGATACAGGCTGTCTTCGGTTCGTCCCCTAGGGCTATCCTAACCTGATAGCACCCCTTCCTCAAGTCCAGCTTGGAAAAGACCCGAGCATTCACCAAGCGGTCGAATAAATCAGCTATAAGAGGGATGGGGTATTTGTTCTTTACCGTCAGCTTGTTCAGCGCCGGATAGTCGATGCACATCCTCAACGTCCCGTCCTTCTTGCGCTGAACAAAGCCGGTGCTCCATATGGACTTTTCGACGGCCGTATGAACCCAGCCTCGAGCAGCTCCCTTAGTTGCGCCTTCAACTCCTGCAGCTCGCTAGGGGACATCCGGTACGGTGCCTTTGCTATTGGTTTTGCCCCTTCGACTAGCTCAATGGCATGGTCGATCTCCCATCTAGGGGGCAATTCTTTCGGTAGATCTTTGGGCATTACATCCCGAAATTCCTCGATCACGGTGCGTAGGGCTGAGGGAACGGGCTCCGTTACTGATGCTGATTCGGTCGGCTGTTCTTCTTCGAGCACCAGGGCTGCAAATGTTTGCTCTCCTTGCTTCAGGCCCTGGTTGAGCTGTCTGGCACTCAGTTCCGTCTCCCGGTACATCTGGATGACGCACGTGTCTCGTCCTTGCAGCACGACCATGGTGTCGTCCTTGGTCACCATGAAGGGCCGAAGTCCGTCGATAAAATGCATGCCCAACACCACACCGTATTCGCCCAACGGTGCAACGGAAAATGAGGCACGGACATTCCACGACCCGATCTGGACCGGTACACCTTTGGCCTCGCCTACGATCGATGTCCAGGTCCCATTGACTCCCTTGAATCTACCGTTGCTGGGCTCCCAGGAGATACCTAGCTCACGGGCTAGGGCATCATTTACATAGTTGCAATCGACCCTTGTATCTACAAGTGCCCAACAAGACCGATTGGGAAAACTTACCTCCACAAACATGCGGCCCTTACGCTTTCCGTCTAGCTTAGCTTGAACGGCATCCAACCGTTGGATGCAAGCGACCCTCCTCTCGTCATCTTAGTTGGATTCTTAAATCAACGCCACAAGTTTGGAACGAGACGGGCAGTCTCGCGCCATGTGAGGACCTTGGCATAAAAAGCACCCTTCAAACCTCCTGGGCCGGTCTCCCTTTGACCCGTCCTTGCTGCTGGATGGCTTGGCCGTCTCGGGCTTGGAGTAAGACTTCCCCTTGTCTCCCCTACTTTTGCCCGAAAACTTCTTTGGCTTGTCCTTCGACTTGTCCCCGTCCTTCTTCTGGAACTCGATTAAGGACTCCGCTACATTCATAGCTTGAGTTATATTTTGCACGTCCCTCCGCTGCAACTTAAGCTTGGCCCATTGCCTCGGGCCATCCATAAAAGTGAACAAGGCCTCTTTAGGGGACAAGTCAGGGATTTCCAGCATTAGCTCTAAAAATTCCTTGACGTATTCCCTAATTTGGCCGTCCCGGTGTTGTAAATGACGAAGCGTCGCTCTAGCTTCGTCTTCAGCGTCCTTGGGAAGGAACTGCTTCTTCAATTCCGTCTTGAACTCGTCCCAAGTGCTGATGGCATCCACGCCTATGTCTACGGTCCCCGTTCTCCTTCTTCACCATACTAAGGCAACATCCTTGAGGTAGAGTGGGGCGTAGTCCAGCCGGGCAGCATCCGTAACTGCACCAACGGCCTTGAAATACCGTTCTAGGCCGTATAGAAAATTTTCGATATCCTTCGCCTTCCGGGCTCCCCCATAAGCCTCAGGCTTAGTAATATCAATCCGGGTGGTGGGGAGAGCTCCACCTTGAACTCCTCCCCTAGCCACCTGTGCCCTCAAAACTTCAATTTCCTCTTGAAGTTTGAGCATCCCCTACTGGAGATTGGCAATACTTACCTTTCGCTCTTCAATCGTTCGGTCGTAACGTTCCACGATCTGATTGAGAACGCTCAGCATCCTCTCCTCGAGCTCGTCCTCATCATGATCAAGGAAGTCCCCCACAGCTGGTTCCACCTTGGCCAGCCGTGTCTCGAAATCGGCCGATGGCTCACGTGCAACGGACTTATCCTTCCGGCTCCCCTTTTTGCCGGCACGTTCCGTTTCACGTGAGACGTGCTCACCTTCAACCTCTACCACCTTGGCAGAATTGCTTGGTGCGGCCATGTCCCCTGGTGAACGATTGAGCAAAAACTTAGCTTAAGAGCATAACCTTCGCTCTGATACCACTTGTCACGGGCTCACTCTTTAACTAGCGAACCGTGCAGCACTATTCGACAACTAACGATTAGAACTAGCTCAGCCTTATCCCTTAACACACAAGTGAACTTGTGGGAAGCAAAGTGACCAAGAAACACAAGAGAAATGTAGGCACAAAAGTGACCGAAAATGGAACGGAAGTATATTGCTCTAGACAAGTACTCACACACTCTTGCTTGGTGAGTTTACAAATGTCCCTTGGCCTCTATTTATAGGGCTCAAGGTCGGTTACTATTCATGTCTTCCAAGAGAAGCTTCCTATATTTTATTCTTGGAAGAATCTAGTCCCTAAATAATATATACAAGAAATTCCTAGGGCTGACATCATGCATGATGTCACCCGTGCAACTTGCAATGCAACTTGCAAAGGAGGGAACCTTCTAGTCCTTCTAGATCCCTCTATTGTCCAAACGTGCCTGCAAATTGTGCTGAAGGGTCTTCCGGTGCAAAAAGAATGGAAACGGGCCAAGACGGGTGGAACGTTTGGCACACGGCCGAGTCTAGCGGCCTGCGGCCGTGTCACACCAGACACCTCATCATCTAATTACATAATATAAATGGACAATAAACAATTTAACTAAAACATTTAATCGATATATACAAAGTGAGAAATAGTTTAATACAAACAAAGCTTTAGTATTCAAACCCAACAAAAAATACTTAGAACTTCATCGGTTCTTAGCTAAAAACAAATAAGAAAAGAAAGCATAAATGAAATCAAAGTTAAATGAGTTTCGGATAAAAAACCCGTGTAAAAGTGTCTACAAGGGAAAAACTCTGACTTCCTTAAGTCTTGCTCCTACATCTATTTATAGAAGAAAACTAGAAGAAAGAAAGTGTACGATGGCTATTTTAGGAATTTCAGAATTTTTGCTTTAGCTCCAAGTTTTGTAGGGTATCATCTTCCAGGAAAGTGGCTGGGCTAACTGACGTCGCTCTTGTCATTGTAAATGTTTTAGGCGAACACTGCAAAACAAAAATACTAAAACTATAGTACTTAAAGTTTCGTTCCCATACGAAAGTTGTGTTGAATGATAGTATTTTTGGGTTCGAGTCCTTACTTTCTAATGTTTTAGTAGTTTCTAGTCTAAGAGCCTAAGAAAACAAAGGGTAAAATAGTAATATCAAGTAGGTAATACAAGTGCATAAAGTAAAATAGAAAAGATAACAATGGGGATAAAAGCGGGAAAATCACACCACAACAAGATCAAGGGAGCTATTGCTAATGGAAATCAAGCAACTCACTAATCATATCGATAATGCCTCTTATTACCTTCTTATAAGGACCAAAATAGCCAATAATAGAATAGGGTCCTCAATCATACCTACTATCAATTCTCTACCCCAAATACATAAAGCAAATCGAAGACATGAACTTCTAATCACAAATGGTTAAAGAATCAACTAAGCTTGCAACCAATAAACCTTAATTGACTACACCAAATGTTCAAAAGTTTATATCCACAATTAATCCTTTAAATGGAGTAGATTCAACAAATATTCCACTAACAAGGCAAAATCTAACATGAAAAGATAAGAATCAATTCAATTACAAGAAACCCATTAAACAATATTCATGAATAACCATAGATAAGATCAAACCCAACATGGAAATGATAATTGCATAATGAAAAGATTTGATTCATAATAGAAGGTGAAGTCTTTCTCAACATATGAAAGAAGAAATTCACAAATCTCTTGAATTCCACCTATAAAAGCGCTTCATTACATTGAATCCTTGGATTTGGTCTACATCTCATGGAAATCCACTACCCCCTATCATTTAGAAGGGTAAATTTCCCTAGATTCTACTTAGAACATGGTCATACTAAGAGATGTGTGTGTGTGTGTGTGTGAAGAAAGGTGAGAAAATGTGTATTTCTTCCTCTCTAAGTTACTCTCTCTCTATTATCAAAAATCTAATAAAGTGTAATAGTATATGTCTTTACAAGAGTTCTTGGTTATTAAGAAAAGATCTTGGGGGCTAAAATTTGAATTACATAAGTTAAAACATGCCAAGGGCAAACTTGGACTTTCTTCTCGTGACTCCTGGGTGACGGCAAGGTGCGGCGCCTAGTCGAAGCCGAGGATGGCGGCACTCAGGCGCCAACGCCTGGTGGACGCTGTGCTCGGTCTTCATAACTCTTTTTTCTCCTTTCCAAATTCTTCACTTTAAGCTTCATTTATGCGTGTTTTAATCATTTTCCTTGCAAAAGTCTTTAAGTTTCTTCAAGAATCTCCAATATGCCTCTTTACTACAAAATCATGCAAATCCAACTATAAGTGCATTGAAAACTCAAAAGGTATCATAATCATTGAAAATCAACTTAAAGAAAGCTAAATGTGCATGATTTTAGGTCATAAAAATGTATATTTTGGAGTCACGTCACACCCCCACACTTAAGACTTTGCTTGTCCTCAAGAAAACTAACCAAGAAAAAAAATAGAAAGTGGGTCAAAAATAAAATAAATTAGCTCTAAGATGGTTTTTCTCCCCCTTTCAAGCTAAACTTGAAAAACATGCACTCACTTTGCGCTTATGATATCAATATAACTCCAATAACTAAGCAAGACAAGCATGATATGAAGTCTCTATCAATACCAATTGACCTCATCACCTTACACTATCAATGATTCACTGAATAACACTCAATGTGTATAGGTTTTGAAATTTTCAACAACGCTCAAGTCAATTGCACGAAAGCTCTTCAACCATAAGCTTGACTCAAGATCACCTCACTACCCACCTATTGCGAATGTAACACATCGATCAAAAGAACTTTTATTAGGGTTAACAGGGCTAAGAAAATTGGCTAAGCATAAGAAAATGTCAAGGTTTGAAAATTAAAGTAAATGTAAAGAAATTTGCACTGATTGGATGTTTCATCAACTACTTCTACTTGGATTCTTCAACTACTAATGGAGGTTAAAGGCTTAGATGTCCTTTACTTCCCTATTCTTATTTTTCAAACTTAAAACTTTCATTTTTTTTTAAACTTTTCTTCTTTTAGAAACTTTTACAAACTGAAAACTAAAAATACTTAGAATCCATCAATTATTTTTCATCTCCACATCCAACCACATACAAACTCTTTAAGGCTCCATAAACAAGACTTAACAAAGAAAAAGGCTCAAGTTGGCTTATTGGGATAAAAAAAAAAAAAAGAAGAGCTTAACTTGGTTAAGCCTAAGGGGATAAAGATGATTACGGGAATTGTAAAGAAAAGAAAAAGTAAAAGCAAAAGCTAACTAATTGCCTTCATCACTTCTATGAATCACAAACATGTAAAATGTCTTGATATGCATACTAAAGTCAAGTTCTAGATTCAACCATTCATGCAAGAAAAATCACACAACCAAAGAAATATGAGCAAGTAAATAAGAAATGCTCAATAAAGGTTCAATTAAAGCTCACATAAAACAAGGGTTAAAATGTGATTGCATCTCTAGATGTCAACTAAGAACTCACATCATACCTGTCAATTCTTAACTATATTCATCTATTTCCACCAATCATTCAATGCAAATACACAAAACTAGCTTGAAAGATTAATTTTGTTTTGGAAATTTATTTTTCAAAATCCAAAATATAGCAAACTTTTGAAAATTAATCACAAAATGGACTCATCTTCACTATAATAACTCATGTTCATTCCCCCCACACTTAAGATATACATTGTCCTTAATGTATCAAAACAAAACACAAGTGGGAAAATTGGGTGCCAATTTCTTTTCCTTTAAATTCATATATCACAATTAAACTCATGCCCATATAATGTTAGCCAAATAACAATTGTAAACCAGTTACACATTATTAAAAACTTAAAATAAACACACCAAAGCAAAAAAAAAAAAAAAAACTAAATTGCACAAGTATCAACATAATATAGTAAGAAAGTAATAGTGGTAAGGATTCTCAAACTCTTGTTGTAAAGGACTAATTGTGGAGGAAAACCAATAGTGCATGACTCTATAATCTTCATCTCTTCTCCATTATAGCTCATCCTTCTCCTTTCTTACTTCATATATTAATCATGTCCTGAAAATTGTAACGAATTAGTGAATTTTTAAAAGAAAAATGGTTTCAACATACCTCAGGGGTTGGCGTCCAACACGTGTTGGCGTCTGGCGGTTGCTAGTATGGGCGTCATGAAGGCGTGTTGCCAGCATGTCGCCTGGCATCAGGGTCAGTCAATATAAGCCAATTCTATTCACTAAAACAGCAGTAATAAGTATTAAAACACCACAAAACATGTTAATTTAACATATGAGTGTTCTAAACATAAGAATACATGATTTTTCATTCATTAAAGCACAAGTCATATATGCTCTATATTATTTAAGATCTAAGAAATAAAGATCATAACATATAAAACATATAAGTTTGAAAAATTCATCCATTCATACCATTATAAGCTCATTCAATCATATAAAACATACATAGTATAGTACAATGTAAAGTTTAAGAATTTCATTTTTGAAAATTTAAGCACAAGGCAGCTCTATACTCTTACCATTGATTCTTGAACTTGTATGACGCTTGAAATCTACAGAGAAGTTAAAAACAACAATGTTACAGGTAAAATCATAAAAAATGAAGAATTTCAAATCTTAAATTCATGAATTGGATGCATTGGATGAGTAAATTACTCTCATTTATGCTCATGGAAGTTTTGGAAGTCTTAGGTAAGTAAAATGGTGGTTTTAAACTCCATAGTACCTCATTTCATCATAAGAGCATAACAGGGGATCTGGGCGATGTGACGGTGTCAACTGGGCGCTACTGATATAGCCCAGAAGATCATGGTGTCAGCACGGTGCGGCACTTGACGGTTTCCTGCAGCTGGCATCACGTCGGCGACACGTGGACGTTCAATTCCCGTAGTACCTCGATTCTCGCAAAATTGCTTCCGCTTGACTCTTACACCATCCAATTGCACCAAATCATGTACCTACAACACAGAAATGTGTTCAAAAACATCATATTCAAAAATCATCTTGAATTCATGACTTATTAGCAATTTAGAAATTTGAAAATCTAAAATCTAGAAAATGAAAAGAAAAGTGCTGAAAATGCTTGGGTTGCCTCCCAAGAAGCGCTTTGGAATTTATAGTCTCCGGCTGGACTTGTCTTGAGGTATGAACTCAAGATCCCTCTAAAATCCTTGTATCATGTGCAGTGGATGCACCTCCCTTGTTTCCTTCCATCAAACTCTTCTTCATCTCCTTGAACTTTGCCTTGTATTTATCCCTTCTCTTTTTCCTCTTTAATCGATCCTTGTTCCTCCTTGACCCCAATTCTTCCCAATCCTTAGAAGTATCACTAAAATCACTCATCAACAAATCTCACTTGTTTCACCTTATTGTTTGTCATTTCCAACAATTTGCTCCAAAGTTGCTTGTATCTTATCAAGTCTACTTTCCAACTCCACATTCTTCTTGTAATAAGGTGAATTAATTGTACACCTTACTTCCTTGTAATTTGGAATAAGACTTTCAATTTCCCTTACTTCCTTAGTCAACTTTGGTTTCTCCCAAAACTCATCAACAAGGTTGTTCTCACTTTATGTTACAACTTCTTCTTTGATCTTCCTTCCATGATCATCTTTTGTCTCCAGAAAACTCTCTTTTGGCTTTTCATCCTTCTTGATTATGGTTTATTCTTCTCGTCCTCACTATCACAAATTATAGCTCCCATGACGGCATCATATGGTCTTCTTTGCACAACTTCTATACCATGGACATACTCTTTTCCCAAAAGCTTGAATGTAATTCCCTTACTATTAATGTGTAAGACCGCATCTCCGGTTGCCAAAAACGGTCTTCCCACAATAATGGTACATCCTTGTCTTCTTCCATATCCACAATAATGAAGTCTGCCGGTAGCACAATTTGATTTACCTTCACCAAAATATTCTCAATAATGCTTTCTGGGATAACCTTAAAATGTTCCGCCATTTGTAAGTTGACATTGACCAGTTTCAAGTCTCCAAGAAATCCACATGATTCGGCCGTAGAAAGTGGCATTAGATTCACTCCAGCTCCAGGATCACACAAAAACTTTGGGAAAAACCTCAATCCAATCTTGCAAGCTATAGTGTATATTTCGGGATATTTCTCATTCTTTGGTAAGTTTTGCCAATAAATCCCCTTAACATTTTTGTTAAGTGGAGCCAATGATTCTAAGTTAAACCTCTCTTTGTTGGCCAACAACTCTTTCAAAAATCTTTGATATTTAGGCATATTCATGATCAAATCGGTGAAGGATACCCTCATATCAATTTCCTTGAACAATCCATAAAACCTTTGATAAACCTTTCTATCCACTTCCTTTACTTCTTTTCTCCAAGGAAATGGTGGCTCCACATTTCTAGGCTCATTTGCCTTTTCTTCTTCCAATCTCTTCTTAAGCCACTTCTCACTTTCCTTTCTTCCCCTCTCATGAGACTCCCAAATTGCCTTTTCTCTCTCATTTTGCTCATTTTCAAGTGCTGAATTTTCCTCTTCATTTGGCAATTCCTCAACATCATCTTCTTTTTCTATTTCTTTTGGGGTCTCATATTCCTTAATCTCTTGCTCACTTTTGTCTTCATCCTTCTTGTTTTCCATAAGTTTTTTTTCCACTTATTAGGTTGACCACCAAGCATTCTTTGGCATCCGTGGGTTTTGAATTTGCAATCTTGGAAGAATTTCCTTGGCCTTGATTGCCTTAATTTTGAACATATTCACCAAATGTATTTCTATTGCCTTGAACTTTTTTGAAGTTCCTCCAATGCGATAGAATGCATGCCAACTATCCTTACCAAACTCTTCACATGATCACCCATGGACATTTCCTCATTTATACTTGCTTGATTAGTCTCCTCATTTCCATGCATTCTTGGATTAAAATTCCTTTGACCATAAGTTTGTCCTTGATTTGCATTGCCAAAGTTGTTGTAATTTGATCTTCCTTGATTTGGAAAATTGTTCCCATATCCATTATATCTCAACCCTTAATTGTTTCCAAGAAATCCTACATCTTCAAGCTTTTTGCTCCCTTGATTTTCATGGTGAGCTTCTTGATAAGTGTTGAAATCTAATACCGCTCTTTCCTTAGCTTTCAATTGATCTTGAAGCAAAGCTACTTGTGAAAGATTATCTGCCAGGGCCTAGCCAGAAATTCACTTTCGTGCTATGCATTCCAGAATCGGAATCTCTGGCCAGGTCTAGACTCTAGCACAATCGCTATTTCAACCCTTGCTTGAAATAACATTGCGCAGGATCTGAGTTTACACTTATTCGATTTATCACGCAACAAAAATTTTTAATTAAAAGTGGAATCTTAGAAATATACCTTTGAAGTGTGAACTCAGGTGATCGCTTGTATGACTCAAGACTTTGATTTCACATTGTGTGGGCAACAATCTAGAAACCAATTGATCAGCAATCAACACAAAAACTGCGTCAGAAACCTTGCGGAGAAAAGCCGCAGTCTGCCGCCTGCGGGTGTGACACACGCCCCGCCCCGAAGTTTACTCACCGCCGCCCTCTGCAACCACATGCCGCCGGGAAGTTATGAAGGTCCGGACGCCGGTATAGAGGAGAGAGAGCAGCCGCTAGAACTTAGGAAAATCCAACTTCGAGAGCTAAAGTTTAATTCTCTCTCTAGGATTTTATCTCTCTCATTTTCTTATCTTGAAAACTTATGAATTGTGTATCTTGAATAGCTAATCCCTTGTCTATATATACAGTTACAAGAGAGACCCCAAGTTGGTTTATGATTGGTCTTCCTAATGGGTTTAGGTAATTAATTAGTTTTCAAATCCAATTAGGTAACCAATCTGATAGGATAAATCAAATCCTACTAGATGTCCTAATCTCTAGGATTCTCTAATTCCAATTGAAACTTAAGGCTTAATTAATTAATGAAATAATTTCACTTTGTTAATTACTTAATTAACCCTTAAGAATAATTAATCAATTAATTAATTCTACCTATTCAATTAACCCATTACAAAATTAATCGTACAACTAACGAATTAATTTTGGCACTACCACCCTACACCAGAATTACATTTGGAACAACTTAATTAATTTATTAATAATATCCCCACATCAAAGATATAGTGCTCGTTAATTTATTAATTTACTGATAAATTAATTTATTAACTTCTTTAATTTCGAGACTAGTACCACTCGACTTTTTTACTATACCGGACATAACTACACCTGCTGGGTTTAGTATAATAAACATAACGAGCTCATCTCGGGAGCACTATCACCCCGGACGCACCGGTTGTTAGTTTTGAATACAGAAAAACTATGGCTTGTATCAAAAACTAATATCCACAGTTGACATATCATTTTGTTTCGATATAAATTTGTTCCTTTATATCATAGAACTATATAACGGGGTGTGGAAAGACACAGTAGATACCGTTATTGGTTAAAGTATTGATATATTAAAAGTATGCTCGTAACCGAGATAGTCTGAACATACTATCGGTATAGGTTATCGTGTGGTTTGGAAATTAGTTTATCTAAACTAGTTTAAATCACACGGATATGCCCGGGGCATATTGAGCATGACCAGTTTGGATAGAATTGACTTATACTGATCGGCGTAGTCAATTCGGTCCTAGTATTCCGTCTCTCAATCCCGAGATTGGGATGGGTGTGAGGGTTGGATATCGTATGCTTTGATTTGCCAAAGAGTGCGGTCAATTGAGGCCTATACCTCGGTAGGTTGGGTATGCGGTGTTTAGCTTCTTACGTGCCGTTGCTAGTCAGAGAAATCCACGTACCGGTTCGCCGGGTTGATGTGCTCCCGAGATGAGCTCATAAGGTCTATTATACTAAACCCTGCCGGTGAACTTTATGTTCGGTATAATAAAAAGACGAGTGGTACTAATCCCGGAAACCAAGAAGTCGGTGAATTAATTTGTCAGTAAATTGATAACCGACGAGCGCTAGATCTTTAATGTGAGGAGATAGAATAAAATATAATGGTGTGATGTAAAGTCGTTTTCGAGCAGTAATTCCATAATTGGTCCATTAGTGGTACGACTAATTATGCATTTGACTAATCGACAAGGAGAATTAATTAATCCTAAAGGTTTAATTAATATTTAATCGACAAAGTGAATTAAGAAATTAATTCTATTTAAATTAATAAATTCTAAGGGTTCGATTAAATTAAATTAACAAAGTGGGTTTAATAAATTAATTCAAATGGGTCGATTGGAGTTTACTAGTCGGGAAAGACTTAGCGGTCAACGAAAGTCATATTAAAAGGCCTAACTCGAGAGCCCATTAGGTCTCCTTAGAAGCTCCTTATAAATATCCTTGTTTGGCAAGAAAGAAAAAAAAAAAGAAACTTGATACCCAAGTAAGGGTTAGTTAAAGAAAGTCTAGTCTAGAGAGAGAACTTTGTCTTCCTCGTCAAGTTTTCTCTCGAAGTCGACTAGGAAGCTTTCTTCTTCGAAAAGAAACTCAGCCCATCGGTTTTCTTATAGCAGCCACACATTATTTTGCCCAAGGATAGCCGACCGCTGCTTGGTTTTCTTTTCTTGCGCAACAAAAAAATCGTGCAGGATTTTTTGCGCAGCAGTCCGGCGGCTGTTCTTCATCCCGGGGTGCTTGATCCTGCCGATCTTCACGTTGATCTCTTCTCCGGTTGGTGATCCGTGAGGTCGGTGGTACAGATCGTGGTCGGGAAGAAGGCAGCAGGTTGATCGGACTCCAAAAAGGCATCAGGCAGCAGGCTCCGGGCAGTTTTTTGAGTTTTCTTGAGAAGCAAGTTTCTTGGGTTTTCATTATTTTGCCGTGGGTAACTCCGTAGATAATAGCCCACACTATTTCAGAGTTTGAATCGGAGTAATTCTTCGGATTTCTATTGGAATCGCAACAAAGATTGGATTTTTCTTTAGGCAAGGGACTTCGCTACAAAAGGTAGAATCTTTAATATTCCGCTTTAGTTAAAGATTTAATTTTTTGTGTCCCGATTAATAAATTAAATAAGTATAAGCCTAGATCCGTTCATGGGTAAACTAATTTGAGCCTAAGCTTGGTCGAAAGCTTCCGATTCTGGAATGCATTGCACGAAAGTGAGGTTTTTAATTTAGCCTTGGCTTGTTCAGTTTTCCTTCACCGGTATATGGTTTCCTTTCGACAAGTAGCAGCACACCAAGCAACTAAACACGCGCACCCAACCTACCGAGATTATTGGCAACAATAGACCTCACCCATTGGCAGATCAAAGTACACTATGTCTAA
Organism: Knoxia roxburghii; assembly: GCA_030378225.1. Classification (NCBI taxonomy): domain Eukaryota; kingdom Viridiplantae; phylum Streptophyta; class Magnoliopsida; order Gentianales; family Rubiaceae; genus Knoxia; species Knoxia roxburghii. Next base: position 30,615,552 of record CM059420.1, on the reverse strand, counting down.
TCCTCATGCCCGCTCGAGTCTAGGGATTAAGAGATAGAATACCAAGAATGATTTGTCTATTAAATTAGTACAAGACAAATAATTCCTAATGGTGAAGTTCAATATGCCCCGGGCATATCTATATGATTCAATTAGTTTAGACAAACCAATTATCCGAATCACATAATAACCTAAACTGATAGTTTGTCAAAAGCTATCTCGGTTACAAACCTCATTTATATATTATGTCTTTCAACCAATGATGAGATCTACTATGTCACACAAGACACCTCATCATCTACTTACGTAATATAAATGGACAAATCATGCACAACAAAATATAACCAAAACATAAATCGATATATTAACTGGGAAAATGTACAATACAAGCATAGCTTATGTATTCAACTCCAACAACTTGTTTCTCATGGCTTGAAATTTGATTGGTAACAATTGCTTTCCTCCATTAGTATAGAATATGCTTGAGGAGCTTCAGTTCTTTCACTTGACCACTTTCCAAATGTAAGTGCCATGTTGCCAAACAACTCTCTCACTTGATCCTTAGTCTTTAAATTGATACAACCACCGGTACTTGTATTCAAAATTTGTTCTAACTCCATTGTCAACCCATTATAAAAGATTTGCAACTCATTTCTACCTTCAAATGTTTGGTTGGGGTACTTTCTCAACAACTCTTGAAATCTCTCCCAAGCTTTGGCAAACGACTCTCTTACATGTTGCTTGAATTGGAAGATGTCATTCTTTAACTTTTCAATCTTATGAGGAGGATAATACTTACACAAGAACTGTTGGGTTTGAATACTAAAGCTTTGTTTGTATTAAACTATTTCTCAGTTTTATATATTGATTAAATGTTTTAGTTAAATTGTTTATATGTTTTTACATATGTCGTCCATTTATATTATGTAATTAGATGATGAGGTGTCTGGTGTGACATAGTAGATCTCATCATTGGTTAAAAGACATAATATATAAATGAGGTTCGTAACCGATACAGTTTTGGACACACTGTCAGTTTAGGTTATTATGTGATTCAGAAATTGGTTTGTCTAAACTAATTGAATCATATAAATATGCCCGGGGTATATTAAACTTGACCATTTAGGATGAATTGTCTTGTACTGATTTAATAGACTATTCAATCCTAGTATTGTATCTATAAATCCCTAGACTTGAGCAGACATGAGGATTAGAAATAGTGTACTTTAATCTGCCAAAGAGTGAGGTCATTTGTGACCAATAGTCTCGGTAGGTTGGGTGCGTGTGTTTAGTTGTTTGGTGTGTTGTTGCTTGTCGAAAAGAAACCATGTACCCAGCTGGTGGACTAATGTCTGGTATAGTAAAAAGGTCGAGTCGTACTAATCTCAGATTATAAGAAGTTAGTTAATTAATTTATCAGTAAATTAATAAATTAACCAGCACTATATTTTTGATGTAAGGAGATTAAAGAATAATTAATTTAGTTGTTTCGGAAGCAATTCTGGTGTAGGATGATAGTGCCATAGTTAATCTATTAGTGGTACGATTAATTATGTAGAGGGTTAATTGATAAAGTAGAATTAATTATTTAATTAATTATTGCTAAGGGTTAATTAAGTAATTAACAAAGTGAAATTATTTAATTAATTAATTAAGTCTTAAAGTTCAATTGGAATTAGGAAATCTTAGAGATTATGAAATCTAATTGGATTTGGAAATCTAATTAGATTTGTTTACTAATTAGAATTGGACACTAATTAATTACCTAAACCCATTCGGAAGGCCAATCATAAACCAACTTGGATCTCTCTTGTAACTCTACAAATAGACAAGAGATTAGCAATACACAATTCATAAGTTTCGATAAGAAAACTAGAGAGAGAAAATCCTTGAGAGAGAATTAATATTTTCTCCCTCAAAGTCGGATCTATTCCAAGTCTGGTCGGCCCACTTCCAGAGACAAAACTGTCAGTTTTGTTGGAGTTAAATACATAAGCTATGCTTGTATTGTACATTTTCCCAGTAATATATCGATTTGTGTTTTGGTTATATCTTGTTGTGCATGATATGTCCATTTATATTATGTAAGTAGATGATGAGGTGTCTTGTGTGACACAGTAGATCTCATCATTGGTTAAAAGACATAATATATAAATGAGGTTCGTAACCGAGACAGCTTTGGACAAACTGTCGGTTTAGGTTAATATGTGATTCAGATAATTGGTTTGTCTAAACTAATTGAATCATATAGATATGCCCGGGAAGTATTGAACTTGACCATTAGGAGGAATGTTTTGTCTTGTACTGATTTAATAGACAAATCGTTCTTGGTATTCTATGTCTTAATCCCTAGACTCGAGCTGGCAGGAGGACTAGACATAATGTACTTTGATTTGCCAATGGGTGAGGTCAATTGTGGCCAATAGTCTCGGTAGGTTGGGTGCGAGTGTTTAGTTGCTTGGTGTGCTTCTGCTTGTCGAAAGGAAACCATGTACCGGTGCTTCCAGGGTGATGGTGCTCCCGAGATGAGCTCGTAATGTTTATTATACTAAACCTGGTTGGTGGACTTATGTCCGGTATAGTAAAAAGGTCGAGTGGTACTAGTTTCGGAATTAAAGAGGTTAATTAATTAATTTTCAGTAAATTAATATATTAACGAGCACTATATTTTTGAGGTGGTGAGATTAATAATAAATTAATTAAGTTGTTCCAGAAGCATTTCTGGTGTAGGATGGTAGTGTTATAATTAATCCGTTAGTGGTATAATTAATTATGTATTGGGTTGTTGACAAAGGTAGATTTAATTAATTAAGTAATTAATTAATCCTTGTGTTAGTTGGTTGTGAATCATACCAGGAACTGGTTTGGGATAAGTGAATCCCTGTGTCAGTTAGTTGTGAATCATACCAAGAATTGGTTTGGGATAATTGGATCCCTGTATCAGTTGGATGTGTATCAGTCCAGGAACAGGATTGAAGAAAACAGAATCCCAGTAGGAAGGTCAATCCTAAACCAACTTGGGGTATCTCTTTTAACTCTATATATAGACAAGGGATTAGCTATTCGAGACATACAATTCATAAGTTTTCAAGACAAGAAAACTAGAGAGATAAAATGCTAGAGAGAGAAATAAAATTCCTCTCTCATAGTCGGATTTTAGAAGCCTAGGTGCGGCTGTTATTTTTTTCAATTGTTGGCCAAAATTTTGGCCTCTTTAAACCGGCAGTGCGTGTAGTTTTCTCTCTGGGCGGTGCGTTTATAGTACGTGTCAGGTGCAGTGGTGCTGGAATTTTCTGGCAGGTGGATTGTGGTGATTAGCTTATCAAATTGGTTTCTAGATCATTGCCCACACAACATGAAATCAAAGTCTTGAGGTATACGAGAGAATCACCTGAGTGCGTGCTTCAAAGGTATTTTCTAAAGTTTCGCTTTTAATTAGAAATTTTTGTTGCATGGTAAATCGAATAAGTGCGAACCCAGATCCTGTGCAATGTTATTTCAAAAGGGTTGGAATAGCATTGTGCTAGCTTCTAGGCCTGGCCAGAGATTCCGATTCTGGAATACATAGCACAAAAATGAGTTTCTGGCTAGGCCCGGGGAGATAATTGTTCGTATCAGAGCCTGGTTTTTGGTTTTGTGCTTGTTCGATTTATTACATGGTTTTATTTTGCAGGTGATTAAGAAATCCCAACTATTATGGTTACGTTTGTACGGGTTTTAATTAAACTCCGGGACATGTCCGGATTTGATTTTATTATGAATGTTTGTAATAGTATAACCACTTGCTGGAAGCCGTGTGGGATTAGATCAAATCTGTAGTAGGATTTTTTCTATGTAATTTCGATTATTTAATTTTCCTAGAAATCCTTGTAGTAGGAGAATTAATTTTTGTAATCAAAGGCGTTATGGTGGGCAACTTGAATTCGTGGGTTTTGGGTTATCGTTAATTCATAGAAACTCAGGAAAACCCAGAACAAATTGCAAGAAGACCAAATAGCATGGGAAAAAGCGAAGGAGGGACTGGCGGAAGGGGGCGGCATCGGCGATGACCCGCCGGCAGGTACCACCGCCAGCAACCGCCAGCGGCAGCTGGCTGCTGCACGTTGTTCGACCGCGCGTGTGGCTTGTTCGGGCTGCGTTTTGGCCCGTTTTCTCTCCAGTTTTCGTGTTTTGAAGTTTAAGACTCTCTCCATCGAGTGACGTGGCGGGACACGAGATCAAGGGAGAAGATGAAAGCGATTAAAACCATAATACTCAGGAAATTTATTTTTTGTATTTATTTCCCGTATTTATTGTTTTAATTTTTATGCTGTATTTTAGATGCATGATTTTAAAGCATGTTGGTTTTATGGTTGCGTATAACTTAGGGTTAGTTAATTGCATGTTAAAACTGGAAAAACTCTCATTTTGGAAATCTAAGTGGGAGCGGGTTGGTTTAATATCCCCATGGCTACCATTACGAGTTCATATGCGATGTGGGTGGGCTTGCGCATTGGCATTAGGGCCTTTCTCAATTTGAATGAGTCTAGCCCCGAGATCGCTAGATTATGAATTTCGGAGTAAGATGACTAGAGTAAGTTTAACTAGGAGAAATACGACACCCTCTCCATCTGAGGCGCACTATCTTGAGGTAACCAACTCAGAAGTCATGTAATGGCATACACTTAGTGTATGATCTGCAGTATTCCTCCCGCGAGGTTACTCTGCTTATTTGTATGGCTGAAAGCACCGACTATTAGCTACATTGATCACTAGATTGTTTGGTCAGGTAGTGTAGGTAATGAACTTGGTTCTTCTCAAACGAATGTGGGTTAACATAAACGTCCACACTGCGTGGCTTGCGAGAATCCCGATGAATGAGATGTTGGTGGATTATAATTATTGTTTTGAGGGAAGTCAATAATTATTAGAATTTTATGTTTTTGAAATTCTAGGTAGATAACTAAAACTTTGTCTATTTAATTACAGTATTCGATATGGCATTCAACCTCTTAGCTACTATATTGAAAAACAACAAGTTAAAAACAACAAGTTAACTGGACCTAATTATGTCGATTGGAGTCGTAACATGGACATTGTCCTTATGGCTGAGAGTACTCCTGTGAGAGATCATGTCATTGACGTGATTAGTAACATCAACAAGGTTGAGGTAGTGAGAGGCGAAATCGTTGGTGAAACCAAAGTTGATATTTTTATCCGGAGCTTACCTCAAAGCTATGAGTAGATTCGGTTAAACTACAACATAAGTAAGATGTTGTGTACTTCATTCGAGCTCTTGGCAGAGTTGGTGGTGGCTAAAAGTCTTCTTCAAGAGAAGAAGCGAGTTTTAGTCACAGGCAAAGCTTCAGAATCTTCTTCTGAGCCCGAGGCTAGAAAGAAGAAGAGACAGCTTGAGGGAATAGCTCAAAAGGCGCAGATTGCGCCTAAGCCAGATATTGCAAAGATTAAGTCGAAAGACAAGTGCTTTTAAGTGCAATAAGACGGGACATTGAAAATCGGATTGTCCAAAGCTTATAGGTACGATAGTTTTTTCCTTAATTACTGAGACATGTTTAGTGGTGATTTCCACAGATACTTGGTGTGTGGATTCAGGTGCCACTGACCATGTTTGAAATCCAAAAGCTTAGAGAAGGCAAATTGGATATCTACTTGGGGGACACTACAAGAGTGTCATTAGACGCAGTGGGAGTAGTTACTCTGAATTTCGAGAATTCTAGTTTAGAGTTAGTTAATTGTCTTTATGTATCGAGTTTTAGAAAGAACCTTATTTCGGTTTTAAAACTCTTAAAGAACTGTTATAAGTTTATTTTTTCTGATGACTGTGTTGTTATTAGAAGAAAAATGGAAAACTTATTTGTTCTGGTTCATTGGCTGACAATTTGTTTGTGGTTAATTATAACTCCCTTGTTGTGCAAAACATATAAACAGATAGCTCTTTATCTAACATTAATAAGAGGAAGAAACCTTCTGAAATGAATCAAACCTATCTTTGGCATCTCAGGCTAGGTCATATAAACCTTAGTAGGATTCAGATGTTGGTTAATGATGGACCTTTAGGTTCATTAGAGATTAACAGTTATGCAACCTGCAAATCTTGCTTGGAAGGTAAAATGACCAAGAGACCTTTTAAGGCAAAAGATTATATAGCTAAGGAAGTATTAGAGTTGATTCATTCTGACTTGTGTGGACCAATGACCGTCCAGGCACGAGGTAGGTTCGAGTATTTTGTGACGTTCACGGATGATTACTCAAGGTACGGGTACATTTACCTAATGCATCACAAGTCTGAATGTTTTGGCAAGTTCAAAGAGTTTCGGGAAGATGTGGAGAAACATCATGGTATCAAGACACTGCGTTCAGATCGTGGTGGGGAGTACCTGTCCCATGAATTTTGAGAATACCTCAGTGAGGTCGGAATTCAGTCTCAGTTGTCTGCACCTGGCATGCCACAGCAAAACGGTGTAGCTGAAAGGAGGAATTGGACTCTTATGAAAATAGTTAGGTCTATGATGAGCTATATGAATAAAAACATAACAAGCCTGAGCTAAATCGAAAACCTTACTTTCGTGCAATGCATTCCAGAATCGGAAGCTTTCGACAAAGCTCAGGCTCAAATTCATTTTCCCATGAATGGATCTTGGCTTATACTTATTTAATTTATTAAAATGACATCTGACGCACAAAGATTACACCTTTAATTAAAAGCGGAAGGATTAAAGCTCATACCTTTGAAGCGAAATCCAACGCAATAAAAAAAACCAAATCTTTCTTGGCGATTACCACCTAAATCCAAAAGATGACTTTGAGAAATTTCGAATATTGCATGGGCAATAATCTATCAAAGTGTGCAACCAAAGCCCACGAGAAACCCACAAAGAAAATCCCTTGAAAAGATTAAATCTGCCCAAAAGATCAAACCTTTCACCCAAAAAATTGCTGCCCACTATTTTTCTCGCCAATAAAATCGAACCCACTTCAACTCCAGTCACGTTCTGGACAACCGGGATTGTGGATCACCAACCCAAGGGAGAGATCAACACAAACCCAGCTGGATCAAGCACCCGGAGTGATTAGAAGTAGCTGCCGAATTGCCCAAGTGAAGAACTAAAATTCTGCCAAACACCAAAAAAAAACTGGGCAGAATTTTTGCCAAAAATGTGAAGAATCCGGCGAAAAGAAATGAAATCCAGCAGTGGGAAAACTCAAAAATTGATGGGCTATCTAGAAGTTTGATCTTTCAAGCTTAATCTAAATTGAGAAGTGAGATTCTAAGTTCGTTTTTTAAAGAAACCCAAGAAGGAAGGAAAGTCTCTCTCTATAACTTTCTCACTCAAGGAAGACAAAGTTGTCTTGCAAGATTTTCTTAAGTTTCTTTGGCTTTAAGCTTTCTATTTATAGGGAGCTCCAATGGAGACCTAATGGGCTTTTGAGTTGTACCTTTTAATTTGACTTTTGTTGACTGCTTAGTCTTTCATAGACTAATCAACTCCAATCGACCCATTTGAATTAATTTCTTAACCCACTTCGTTAATTTAATTTAATCAAACCCTTAGGATTAATTCATATAGAATTAATTTCTTAATCCACTTTGTCAATTAAATATTAATTAAACTGTTAGGATTAATTAATTCACTTTGTCGATTAGTCAAATACATAATTAGTCGTACCACTATCGGACTATCTTTGGAACTACCGCTCAAAAATGACTTTATATCGCGCCACTATTTTTTCTTCTATCTCCTCACATTTAAGATCTAGTGCTCATCGATTTATCAATTTACTGACAAACTAATTCACCGACTTCTTGGTATCCGAGATTAGCACCACTCGACCTTTTTATTATACCGGACATAAAATCCACCGGCCAGGTTTAGTATAATAAACCTTACGAGCTCATCTCGGAAGCACCATCAACCCAGAGAACCAGTACGTGGATTCCTCCGACTAGCAATGGCACGTAAGAAGCTAAACACCACATACCCAACCTACCGAAGTATAGGCCTCAATTGACTGCACTCTTTGGCAAATGAAAGCATACGATATTCAACTCTCACACCCGTCCCAATCTCGGGATTGAGAGACTGAATACTAGGACCGAATTGACTACGCCGATCAGTACAAGTCAATTTTATCCAAACTGGTCGTGCTCAATATGCCCCGGGCATATCCGCGGTATTTAATTAGTCTAGATAAACTAATTTCCAAACCACACGATAACCTATACCGATAGTATGTTCAAACTATCTCAATTATGAGCATACTTTTTATATATCAATACTTTAACCAATAACGGTATCTACTGTGTCTTTCCATACCCCGTTATCTAGTTCAATGATATAATAGAACAATTTAATACTGAAACAAAATGATATGTCATCTGTGGATATTAGTTTTTGATACAAGCCATAGCTTTTATGTATTCAAAACTAACAATCTCCCACTAATACTCAAAGCTGTGCTAAGAAGTACAAGAACTGTCCAACCCGCTATTACACTGTTGTCATAATGAAATCTACAGAACACCTTTAAGCTCACTCACATGGCTCCCTCAAGAATCTGACTCCCATGCCCTCCACATGTCTCTTAAAGACCTTTGGGGTCAATGGCTTTGTGAAAGAATCTGCAAGGTTGTCATCTGATGATATCTTGGCAACGATCACGTCTCCCCTCTTTACGATCTCTCGTATCAGGTGGTACTCGCGCTCTATGTGTTTACTCACTTTATGGGCTCGTGGTTCTCTCGAGTTAGAAACTGCACCATTGTTATCACAGTAAACTGTGATAGACCTAGGTAACTCAGGAACCACATCTAAGTCCATCAGGAATCTCCAAAGCCATACAACTTCTTTCGCTGCCTCTGATGTGGCAACGTACTCAGCCTCCATGGTGAAGTCCGCCACGTATTTCTGCTTGACACTCCGCCACACTATGGCTCCACCTCCTAGAGTAAACACAAACCCAGAGGTAGACTTACACTTGTCCATATCACCTTGAAAGTCCGAATCTCTGTAACCCAATGGTACAAACTCCTGCGCTCTATAAACTAGGACATAATTTCTCGTCCTGCGCAAGTACTTGAAAATACATTTTACTGCCTCCCAGTGAGCCTTCCCAGGGTTACTCAGATATCTGCTAACCATGCCAATGACAAAACAAATATCAGGTCTTGTACATAACATAGCATATATGAGGCTACCCACTGCAGAAGCATAAGCTACTGCCTGCATGGCATCTATCTCCTCAGCAGTCTTGGGACACTGCTCCTTAGACAAATGCACCCCATGCCTAAGAGGTAATGAACCCTTCTTGGAGTTCTGCATGTTAAAACGAGCTAGAATCGTGTCTATGTAGGATGCCTGGGAGAGTGTCAGAGAACGTCTCCTACGATCTCGAATAATCTTGATCCCAAGGATATGTCCAGCCTCTCCCAAATCCTTCATATCAAATTTCCTGGACAACCATACCTTTACGTCTAAAAACACCTTCTTACTGTTGCCAATCAGAAGAATGTCATCTACATAAAGTACGAAAAACACCACCGTATCACCATGACGCCTGCGATATACACACTGCTCATCCGGACACTTTGTGAATCCATAAGACTGGATAACCTCGTCAAAATGGGTGCTCCAAGATCTGGATGTTTGCTTAAGTCAATAAATGGACCTCCTAAGCCTGTATACCTTGTGCTCTTGGCTCTAAACAATGAAACCCTCTGGTTGCTGCATAAAGATGATCTCCTCAAGACTTCCATTAAGGAAAGCTGTCTTAAAGTCCATCTGCCAAATCTCATAGTCCATATGAGCAGCTATGGCCAAGAGAATATGGATCGACTTAAGTATAGCTACTGGGGAAAAGGTCTCCTCATAATTATACCCTTTTTCTGAGTATACCCCTTCACCACAAGCCTAGCCTTGAAGGTCGTAACCCTCTCGTCAGATCCTCTCTTTCGCTTGTAGACCCATTTGCACCCAATAGGTTGAAACTCATCAGGAATGCCTACCAGCTCCCAGGCCTGATTTGAGTCCATAGAACCAATCTCAGCAATCATCGCTCTCTGCCAAGAATCTGCATCTTTATCCTGGAGAGCCTCATTGTAGCTAACTGGGTCTGGTTCATGAGCGCCAGGGATAAAGTCCGAAGACTCACCCAAACCCATGTACCTCTCGGGCTGTCTAGTAACCCACCCACTACGATGAGGCGCAGCCTATGTAAGAGCATCATCTGTGATAGTATGTGTAGTCTCTTGTGGTGTGTCTTCCTGTACTTGTGCATCTGGAATAATGGACTGACTTCAAAGCTCTTCTAATACTACCTTGCTGCATGACTTGTGATCTAAAATACAGTCATCCTTAAGAAATCTGGCATTGGTGCTCACCACCACCTTCTGATCCTGAGGACTATAAAATAGACCACCTCTCGTTCCTTTGGGGTGACCTACAAACAGCATAATCTTTGATCTAGAATCTAACTTACCTGCATCTGCCTCGAGCACATGTGCTGGACAACCCCAAATCCTGATATATCTCAGACTAGGCTTTCACCCGGTCCACAACTCCAGAGGTGTCGTAGGCACAGATTTAGATGACACGAGATTAAAGAGATAACACACTGTCTCTAAGGCATAACCCCAAAACGAGGTAGACAACTCACAATAACTCATCATCGATCTAACCATATCCATAAGAGTCCTGTTCTTCCTCTCTGCTACACCATTCTGCTGGGGTGTGCCAAGTGCAGACAACTGGGTCTGAATATCATCCTTTGACAAATAGGACCTGAATTCACTAGAGAGGTATTCGTCACCCCGATCAGATCGCAAGGCCTTGATACTCTTACCTAGATGGTTCTCCACCTCAGCCTTAAACTCTTTGAACTTGCCAAAGCATTCAAACTTGTAGCGCATCAGGTATATGTATCCATATCTAGAGTAATCAGTCGTGAAAGTCACGAAATACTCATAACCACCTCTAGCCTGAACTGACATAGGCCCACACATGTCAGAATGAATCAACTCTACAACCTCCTTGGCCCTATGCCCCTTCGCCTTGAAAGGCCTCTTGGTCATCTTACCCTTCAAGCAGGACTCATAGGTCGGATAGCTGTCAATATCCAATGAGTCCAAAGACCTATTATTGACCCACCTTTGAATCCTACTAAGGTTGATATGACCGAATCTTAAGTGCCAAAGATAAGTTTGATGCAAAGGGGAAGACTCCTTTCTCTTACTATGATTCGGTGATGAGTTATTAGTTTCTATGTTTTGCATTACTAGAGAGTATGTCTTGATTAAAAATAGATTGTCAACTAATGTGCCGGAACATATAAGCTTCTGGCCTTTTCTAATAAAAATAAATCCATCAGAAAAAACACACTTATAACCATCCAAAATAAGTTTAGAAACTGAAAGCAAATTCTTACGAAAACTGGGTACATATAAACAATCTCTAAATGTAAAACTGAGTCTGAAAAATAAAGACAAAGAACTCTCACTACAATTACAGAAACTCTGGTAGTATCCCCAAGGTAGACCTGCAACTCTCCCTCTCTAAGCAGCCGGGTCACTTGGAACCCCTAAAAAGAATTACAAACATGATCAGTGGCTTCTAAATCCACACACCAAGTATCTATGGGAATCGCCACTAAACACGTCTCAGTAACTAGGGAAAATTTACACATATCTTGAGGCTTTGGGCAATCCTTCTTCCAATGTCCTGTTTTTCCACATCTGAAGCACTTGCCTTTCAGCTTATATTTCTTGGCAATGCCCGCCTTGGGTCCATGATCAGCTCCTGCTTTCTGGTCTCTCTTCCTCTTTTGCTTCCTGGCTTTGGGCCCAGCAGAGGAACCTGAGGGACTAACAGTAGTCAAGGCTTGCTTCTTCTCTGCGAATAAGCCTCAGCAGACACCAATGCAGTAATGAGCTCGGGAAGTGAATATGAGAGATTTCCCATATTGTAGTTGAATCGAAACTACTCAAACTTGGGGCAAGCTCTGGAGAATGATATCAACCTGGGTCTCCCCATCAATATCACCTCCCAATACCTCAATCTTTTTGATGCAGCTCATCATGTCCAGCACGTGATCCCTCACTGAAGTGCCTCAGCCATCCTAGCATTCATGAGTTTCGTCATAGCTGACTGCTTGGCCGCCCTGCCCTGATGTCCGAACATCTCCATGAGGTTGAGCATCATATCGTATGCTGAGGTAAACAACTGATGCTGGTGTTGCAGTACACTCGACGTTGAAGCCAAGATGTAGCACCGGGTCATCTCATCAGCCTTCTGCCACATCGTATATGGCTCTCGCTACTCAGGGGTGGCATCATCGCTGGGCTTAGGGGGACACTCCTCAGTGAGCACGTAATTGTAACCCTCAGCGGCAAGGACAATGTCCAGGTTACATTTTCAGTCAATGTAATTTGGACTCGTAAGTTTATTCTGATTCAAAATGACAGCTAGCGGGTTGAACGCCATATCAACAACTGAAAAATAAATAGTCAAATTTCAGTATACTTTTTCAAAAATATTGATATTCTCAAAATAATACATTCTCCTACCGACATCTCTCACACTAAGATTAATGCAGGTCACGTTGGGTGAACGTCTATGCCAACCCACATTCGTTTGAGAAGAACCAAAGTTTATTAATTCCATTATTTGACCAACGATCTTATGATTAATGAAATTAATAGTCAATAATTTTAGCTGTACTTAATAAGCAGCGTAACCTCTTAGGAGGAATACTTCAAACGGTACACTAAGTGTTTGCCATTACGTGACTTCTAAGCTTGTTACTTAGGATACTAATGCGCCTCGGTTAGCGAGGGTGTCGACACTTTCTCCAATTAAACTTGATATAGTCATCCCTTTAGAAATTCAATCTAGTGATATGTCGGGTTGAAGACTTATCCGTAGGAAAGAAGGCCTTGGCCAATGCCTCGGTCTAATCCACATCACACATGAATCCGTAATGGAGGCTATGGGAATATTTACCAACCCGCTCCCAGTTAGATTTTTAACTTTGAGGATTTTTTTCCGTTTTAACATGCAATATCTTAACAAAGGATATCCTTTAGATCCTGGACTCAGGTTGACTACTCGTTGGACCTAAGACAGCTAATTCATACTCGTCTGTGTACATTTCAAGCCAACTCATAAGCTCAACCAATGCTTTCTTTGCTTTCGGGCGATGTCCCTACTAAACTTCTTTAAGCCATTGATCCAGTCGTTGATCCTGCTACAACTCAAAAAAAGGACCGGCAGACAGAGGTAGATACAGAGCCATCGGCAGACGTTCATGATTCTTTCTTTTACTTCACATAGCTTATGTTACCCATAAAATCGTAGGAGTTTTAATATACAAATAATCTACCTTAGTTAATTGCACTTTTTAAAACATTTTGGTTTGGTTTTTGTTCATGCAAAATAAAATAAAAAACACACAATCAACGAAAAGACATAAATACGGGAAATTAAAGAAATTAAAATTTCCCTACTATTATGGCCTTCTCTATCGTTGATTTCTTGACACCTCGATGACACGTCCCGTCATGTCGCTCCCACTCGTTATTTGGATTCCTCTCGATTCGCCTGGGTTTTCTCAGTTTACTACGTAATTATGAATCACTCAAAATTACGAGAAACCAAAACCCACGAATATAAGTTACCCAAAATAATGTCTTCATCATAATACATAAATTTCTATATACAACGACGTTTTTTCTACAAATTTAAAGACGACATGATAAGATCAAATCCTACTACAGGATTTTTCTAATTCTACACGGCTTCCAGCTCATAGTTATTACTTTTACAGATATTTCCATTCAAAAACAATACGAGCCCAGACATGTCCCGGGGTTTATGAATGAAAAATAAAATTTTACCATAATAGCCGGGAAACCAATAACCACCTGTTTAAACATTTCGAAAAAAATAATAATGCCAAAATAAAGCTGTGTAATAAATCAAACAAGTATAAAGCCGAAACACTCGCTCTGATACCATTTTGAAGGAAAACAGAACAAGCCTGGGCTAAATCGAAAACCTCACTTTCGTACAATGCATTCGAGAATCAGAAGCTTTCGACAATGCTCAGGCTCAAATTCATTTTTTCATGTACGGATCTAGACTTATACTTATTTAATTTGTTAAAACGACATCTAACACACAAAGATTACACCTTTAATTAAAAGTGGAAGGATTAAAGGTTATACCTTTGAAGTGAAGTCCAACGCAACAAGAAAAACCAAATCTTTCTTGGCGATTACCACCGAAATCCAAAAGATGACTTTGAGAAAATTTCGAATATTGTGTGAGCCATAATCTATCAAAGTGTGGTACCAAAGCCCATGAGAAACCCACAAAGAAAATCCCTCGAAAAGATTAAATCTGCCCAAAAGATCAAACCTTTTACCCAAAAAACTGCTGCCCACTAGTTTTCTCGCTAATAAAATCGAACCCACTTCAACTCCGGTCACGATCTGGACAACCGAGATTGTGGATCACCAACCCAAGGGAGAGATCAACACAAACCCAGCTGGATCAAGCACCCCGGAGTGATTAGAAGAAGCTGCCGAACTCCCCAAGTGAAGAACTAAAATTTGGCCAAACACCAAAAAAAAACTGGGCAGAATTTTTGCCAAAAATGTGAAGAATCCGGCGAAAAGAAATGAAATCCAGCAGTGGGCAAACTCAAAAATCGATGGGCTATCTAAAAGTTTGATCTTTCAAGCTTAATCTAAATCGAGAAGTGAGATTCCAAGTTTGTTTTTGAAAGAAACCCAAGAAGGAAGGAGAGTCTCTCTCTAGAACTTTCTCACTCAAGGAAGACAAAGTTGTCTTGCAAGATTTTCTTAAGTTTCTTTGGCCTTAAGCTTTCTATTTATAGGGAGCTCTAACGGAGACCTAGTGGCCTTTTGAGTTGGGCATTTTAATTTGACTTTCGTTGACCGCTTAGTCTTTCCTAGACTAATCAACTCCAATCGATGCATTTGAATTAATTTCTTCACCCACTTCGTTAATTTAATTTAATCGAACCCTTAGGATTAATTAATTCATATAGAATTAATTTCTTAATCCACTTTGTCAATTAAATATTAATTAAACCGTTAGGATTAATTAATTCACTTTGTCGATTAGTCAAATACATAATTAGTTGTACCAATATCGGACTAACTATGGAACTACCGCTCAAAAATGACTTTATATCGCGCCACTATATTTTCTTATGTCTCCCCACATTAAAGATCTAGTGCTCGTCGGTTTATCAATTTATTGACAAACTAATTCACCGACTTCTTGGTATCCAAGATTAGTACCACTCGACCTTTTTATTATACCGGACATAAAATCCACCGGCCGGGTTTAGTATAATAACCTTACGAGCTCATCTCTGGAGCACCATCAACCCGGAGAACCGGTACACGGATTCCTCCAACTAGCAACGTCACGTAAGAAGCTAAACATCACATACCCAACCTACCGAGGTATAGGCCTCAATTGACCGCACTTTTTGGTAAATCAAAACATATGATATCCAAATCTCACGCCCATCCCAATCTTGGGATTGATAGACTGAATACTAGGATCGAATTGACTACGCCGATCAGTACAAGTCAATTCTATCCAAACTGGTCGTGCTCAATATGCCCCGGGCATATCCGTGGTATTTAATTAGTCTAGATAAACTAATTTCCAAACCACATGATAACCTATACCGATAGTGTGTTCAAACTATCTCAGTTATGAGCATACTTTTTATATATCAATACTTTAACCAATAACGGTATCTACTGTGTCTTTTCCCACCCCGTTATCTAGTTCTATGATATAATGGAACAATTTAATACTGAAGCCAAATGATATGTCATCTGTGGATATTAGTTTTTGATACAAGCCATAGTTTTTCTGTATTCAAAACTAACACTATAGTGATTTGCCAAGTTCGTTTTGGGGATATGCCTTAGAAACGATGATGTATATTCTTAATTTTGTACAATCTAAAATCGTGCCTTCAACCCCATTAGAGTTGTGAAATGGGCGTAAGCCCAGTCTAAGACATCTCAGAATTTGGGTTTGCCCAGCATATGTGCTTAAGGCAGATACGGCTAAGTTAAATACGAGAACTGAACTAATGGTGTTTGTGGGATATCCTAGAGGAACAAAAGGTTGTTTGTTTTATAGTCCTAAAGATCAGAAGGTGGTGGTTAGTACCAATGAAAGATTTTTGGAAGAAGACTATATCTTAGACCACAAGTCCAAGAGTAAGATAGTACTAGACGAGCTTAGGCGACAAACTACTAATCCTGATGCACCTGTACAAGTAGATACACCACACACTGCACATGAGATCATAGATGATGTGCCTACACAGGTGGTGCCTTGTCATAGTGGGAAGGTTGTGAGATAGCCCGATAGGTTCATTGGCGTGGGAGAGGCCTCAGACCTAGTCCCAGGCACGCCTGAACCTGACCCGATTAACTACAATGAGGCTCTCTGAGATAAAGATGCAGAGTCTTGGCATAGGGCAATAATATCCGAGATGGGGTCAATGGACCACAATCAAGTCTGGGAGCTTGTAGACCTGCCTGATAGGTTCAAGCCCATTGGATGCAAGTGGGTCTACAAACATAAGTGAGAACCTGACGGAAAGGTGGAAACCTTTAAAGCTAGGCTGGTGGCGAAGAGGTATACTCAGAAAGAGGGAATCGATTATGAGGAAACCTTCTTCTCGGTAGCCATGCTTAAGTCAATCCGGATTATCTTGGCCATAGCTGCTCATTTAGACTATGAGATTTGGCAGATGGATGTCAAGACAGCTTTCCTAAACCATTTTCGTCTTGAGAAAACCATTTTCATGCAGCAACTAGAGGGATTCGTTGAAAAAAGCCAATAGCATAAGGTTTGTAAGCTAAGCAGGCATCCAGATCTTGGAACATCCGGTTTGATGAGGTAATCCAGTCCTACAGATTTACTCAGTGTTCGGATGAGCAATGTGTGTACCACATACGTGATGGAAACTCAGTGGTATTTCTTGTGCTTTACGTAGATGCCATTCTATTGATTGCCAACAACAAAAAAGTTTTATCAGACGTAAAGGCATGACTATCCAAGCAGTTTGATATGAAGGACTTAGGGAAAGCGGGACATATCCTTGGGATCAAGATACTTTGAGATCGAAAACGTTCGTTAACGCTCTTCCAAGCTTCGTACATAGATACGATTCTGGTCTATTTTAACATACAGAACTCCAAGAAAGGTTTTCTACCTTTCAAACATGGAGTGTATTTATCTAAGGAACAGTCCCCTAAGACTGTTGAGAAGATAGAGGCCATGAAGATAGTTCCTTATGCTTCGGCAGTGGGAAGTCTCATGTATGTCATGTTGTTACGAGGCTTGATATCTGTTATGTCGTTGGCATGGTAAGTAAATATCAGAGTAACCCCGGGAAAGCTCATTGAGAAGTAGTAAAATGCATTCTTAAGTATTTGCTCAGAATGAGGGACCAAGTTCTGGTCTATCAGGCACCTGAGCTGGTACCCCGAGGTTACACAGATTCAGATTTCCAAGGCGACAGGGACAAGAGCAAGTCTACCTTAGGCTATGTGTTTACTCTGGGAGGTGGAGCCATAGTTTGGCGGAGTGTCAAGCAGAAATACGTGGCGGAATGTACTGTGGAGGCTGAGTACGTTGCTGCATCAGAGGCAGCGAAAGAAGTAGTATGGCTCAAGAACTTCCTATTGGACTTAGATGTGATTCCTGGTTTGCAGAAGTCTATCACAGTTTATTGTGATAACAATGGTGCAGTAGCAAACTCGAAGGTACCACGAACCCACAAGGCTAGTAAACATATACTGCGCAAGTACTACCTGATACGAGATATCGTAAAGAGGGAATATGTGGTCGTGGCTAAGATAGCATCAGAGGATAACCTTGCAGATCCGTTCACGAAGACATTGACTTTGAAAGTCTTTTCACGAGGAGGGCATGGGAATCAGATACTTAGGAGAGCCATGGCAGTTTTTCTAGATATATAGCAGCAAAATGTATAGGAGTTGTATGTAGTTGTTTACTTAAAGCACAACTTAAGTATTAGTGGGAGATTGTTGGAGTTGAATACATAAGCTATGCTTGTATTGTATATTTTCCCAATAATATATCGATTTATGTTTTGGTTATATCTTGTTGTGCATGATATGTCCATTTATATTATGTAAGTAGATGATGAGGTGTCTTGTGTGACATAGTAGATCTCATCATTGGTTGAAAGATATAATATATAAATGAGGTTCGTAACCGAGACAGCTTTGGACAAATTGTCGGTTTAGGTTATTATGTGATTCAGATAATTAGTTTGTCTAAACTAACTGAATCATATAGATATGCCCGGGGCGTATTGAACTTGACCATTAGGAATGCTTTGTCTTGTACTGATTTAATAGACAAATTATTCTTGGCATTCTATCTCTTAATCCCTAGACTCGAGTGGGCATGAGGATTAGACATAGTTGGTTGTGAATCATACCAGGAACTGGTTTGGGATAAGTGGATCCCTGTATCAGTTGGATGTGTATCAGTCCAGGAGCAGGATTGAAGGAAACAAAATCCCAGTAGGAAGGCCAATCCTAAACCAACTTGGGGTCTCTCTTGTAATTCTATATATAGACAAGGGATTAGCTATTCAAAACATACAATTCATAAGTTTTCAAGACAAGAAAACTAGAGAGATAAAATCCTAGAGAGAAATAAAATTCCTCTCTCATAGTGGGACTTTAGAAGCCTAGGTGCGATTGGTTTTTTTTTCAATTGTTGGCTGAAATTTTGCCCTCTTCAACCGGCAGCGTGTGTAGCTTTCTCTCTCATCGGGCGGTGCGTTTACAGTACGTGCCAGGTGCGGTGGTGCTGGAATTTTCTGGCAGGTGGATTGTGGTGATTAGCTGATCAAATTGGTTTCTAGATTGTTGCCCACACAATGTGAAATCAAAGTCTTGAGGCATACAAGACAATCTCTTGAATGCACGCTTCAAATGTATTTTCTAAAGTTCCGCTTTTAATTAGAAATTTTTGTTGCGTGGTAAATCGAATAAGTGCGAACCCAGATCTTGTGCAATGCTATTTCAAAAGGGTTGGAATAGCATTGTGCTAGCGTCGAGGCCTGGCCAGAGATTTCGATTCTGGAATACATAGCACGAAAGTGAGTTTCTGGCTATGCCCGGGCAGATAATTTTTTAGGTTTTTCTTCCGTGATTCTAGCGATGCGTGGGCGGTAAGACGGTAGTGCGTGGACTCTCGGGCAGCACATGATCTTCATTATGCATGCGACGGCAGTGAAGTTTTGGGCTTCGAGCTTGGTTTTTTGAGCTGCTCTTTTGTGGTGAATTGTTTATCATTGGTTCGTTGCCCACACAACGTACGAGCTGGTCTTGAGTCATACAAGCGATCACCTAAGTACACGCTTCAAGAGGTAATTCTTAAACTCTCTTTAATTAGGAATTTTTTGTTGCGTGGCAAATCGAACAAGTAGAAGGTAAGATCCTGCGCAATGTTATTCCAAGCAAGGATTGGAATAGCGATTCTGCTAGAGTTTAGGCCTGGTCAAGAGTTCCGATTCTGGAATGTATAGCACGAAAGTGAATTTTTGATTGGGCCAGGGCAGATAATCTTTCAATTGGTATCAGAGCCTGGTTTTGGCTTTGTGCTTGTTCGATTTGTTACATAGTTTTGTTTGCAGGTGGTTTAGAAATGCTGGCTATTATGGTTGCATTTGTATGTTTTAATTAAACCCCGGGACATGTCCGGGTTATTTTTTTATGAATGATTGTAATAGTAAAACCACGTGCTGGAAGCCGTGTAGGATTACATCAAATCTGTAGTAGGATTTTTTCTATGTAATTTTCGATTTTATTTTCCTAGAAGTCTTGTAGTAGTAAAATTTTATGTAATTGAAGGCGTTATGGTGGACGACTTGATTTCATGGGTTTTTGGTTTATCGTTAATTCATAGAAAACCAAGAAAACCCAGAATGAATTGCAAGAAGACCAAATAACATAGTGGGAGTAGGATAGAAGACCTAGAAATGAAACGGGGTAGGCGGGCTGGCAAATGAGTCCCCGGTAGCAGCATAGCTACCCGCGGGCTGCGCTCGCAGTAAGCGCTGGTGCAGCGTCGCAAGAATGTAGCGCTGTGCGTGCTGTGCGTGGTCCGTATTCTATTTTTTCGAGTTTCTTTTTCAAGATCCAAAGTTTCAAGACTCAATCCATCGAGTGACGTAACAGGATACGAGATCAATAGATCGTTTGGTCAGATAGTGTAGTTAATGAACCTAGTTCTTCTCAAACGAATGTGGGTTAGCGTAAATGTCCACACTATCGTGGCTTGTGAAAATCCCGACGAATGAGATATCGGTGAATTTAATTATTGTTTGAGGGATGTCAATAATTGTTTTTTGAATTTATTTTTGAAATTTTAGGTTTACTGAAACATTGTCTGTTTAATTTATTTACATTTTTTGATATGGTATTTAATCCGTTAGCTACGATATTGAAAGGCAATAAGTTAACTGGTCCTAATTATGTCGATTGGAGTTGAAACTTGGACACTGTCCTAACTGCAGAGGGGCACAAATTCGTGCTTACGGAAAAGTGCCCAGATGCGCCTGATGACCAGTTAATTGAACAAGACAGGTTGGCCTATCAAAGGTGGATCAAGTCAAATAAGATAGTGTGGTGTTACATTCTTGTATTTATATAGGATGTTCTGCAATATCAGTATAAGACCATGAATTCCACCTTTGAGATAATGGTTTACTTCAGTAAAATATTTGGTCGTCAAAGTCAAACTACAAAGTTAGAAGTGGTGCATATGGCTGGGATTGCAAAGAAGAAGCCGAAAGGTAGGTGCTTGAAATGCAATTAGATGGGACATTGGAAATCTGATTGTCCAAAGCTCAAAAGTACGAAAGCTTCTACCTTAATTATTGAGACATGTTTAGCGGTGATTCTCACAGATAACTGGTGTGTGGATTCAGGCGCCACTGATCATGTTTGTAATTCTTTGCAGAGGTTCTAAGTAACCCGAAAGTTTAGAGAAGGCGAGCTGGAAATCTACTTGGACGACACTACAAGAGTGTCAGTGGAAGCAGTGGGAGTAGTTACTTTGATTTTCAAAAATTGTAGGATATAATTAGCTAATTGAATTTATGTACTGAATTTTAGAAAGAACCTTATTTCGATTTCTAAACTCTTAAAGAATGGTTATAAGTTTATTTTTTCGGATAATTCTGTTGTTATTAGAAACGATGGCAAGGTTATTTGTTCTGGTTCATTAGTTGACAATTTGTTTTTGATTAAATCAAATCCCATGTTGTGCAAACCACAGAATTAAATGGGGCATCATCTAAGAGTAATAAGAGAAAAGAACTTTCGAAAATGAATCAAACCTATCTTTGGCATATCAGGCTAAGCCATATAAATCTTAGTAGGATTCAAAGGTTAGTCGATGATGGACCGTTAAGTTCATTAGAAATCGACAGTTATTCTACCTGCGAATCTTGCTTGGAATGTAAGATGACAAGCAGACCTTTTAAGGCAAAAGATTATAGAGCCAAAGAAGTATTAGAATTAATTCACTTTGACTTGTATGGACCAATGTCGGTCTAAGAACGAGGTGGGTTTGAATATTTTGTGACATTCACAGATGATTACTCAAGGTACAGATACATTTACCTAATGAGCCACAAGTCCAAATGCTTTAGTACATTCAAAGAGTATCGGGTAGATGTAGAGAAACATCACGGTAAGAGTATCAAGACATTGTGATCAAATCGTGGTGGTGAGTACCTATCCCACGAATTTTGAGAATACCTCAGTGAGATTGAAATTCAGTCTCAGTTGTCTGCACCTGGCACACCGCAGCAGAACAATGTAGCAGAAAGAAAGAACCGAACTCTCATGGAAATGGTTAGGTCAATGATGAGCTATAGTGATTTTCTGAGTTCATTCTGGGGGTATGCCTTAGAAACTGTAATGTACATTCTAAATCTTGTACCATCTAAAACCGTTCCTTCAACCCCTACAGAGTTGTGAAACGGGCGCAAGCCCAGTCTAAGACATCTCAGAATTTTGGTTTGTCCAGCACATGTGCTTAAGGCAGATGTGGTTAAGTTAGATATAATAATAGAAGTAATGTTGTTTGTAGGATATCCTAGAGGAACGAAAGGTGGTCTGTTCTATAGTCCTAAAGATTAGAAGGTCATAGTTAGTACTAATGCCAGATTTTTAGAGGATGACTATATTCTAGAGCACAACCCCAAAAGTAAGATAGTACTAGAAGAACTTAGAAAGCAATCTGATAATTCTGATGCACCAGCACAAGTAGATACACCACACACTGTACAAGATATCACAGATGATGCACCTCCATAGGTGGTGCCCCGTCATAGTGGGAGGGTTGTGAGACAACCCGACAGGTTCATTGGGGTGAGAGAAGCCTCTAAATTCATCCCGGATACACCTGAACAGACCCTATAAACTACAATAAGGCTCTTCGAGATAAAGATACAGAATCTTGGCGTAAGGCAATGATATCCGAGATGTGGTCGATAGACCACAATCAAGTCTGGGAGCTTATGGACCTACTTGATGGTTTCAAACCCATTGGTTTTAAGTGGGTCTACAAATGCAAGAGAGGACCTGATAAAAAGGTTGAAACCTATAAAGCTAGGCTTGTGGAGAAGGGGTATACTCAGAAAAAGGGAATCGATTATAAGGAAACCTTCTCCCTGGTGGCCATGCTTAAGTCAATCCGTATTCTCTTGGCCATAACTGCTCATTTAGATTATGAGATATGATAGATGGATGTCAAGACAGCTTTCCTTAACGGAATTCTCGAGGAAACCATCTCCATGCAGTAACAAGAGGGATTCGTTGAAAAAGGCCAAGAGCATAAGTTTTGTAGGGTTAAGAGGTCCATTTACGGACTTAAGCAGGCATCCAGATCTTGAAACATCCGGTTTAATGAGGTAATCCAATCCTATAGATTTACTCAATGTCCGGATGAACAATGTGTGTACCGCAGACATAATAGAAATGCGGTGGTGTTTCTTATGCTTTACATAGATGATATTTTACTAATTGGCAACAATAAGAAAGTGGTATCAGACATAAATGCATGGCTATCCAAACAGTTTGATATGAAATATTTAGGAGAAGCGGGACATATCCTTGGGATCAAGATAATTTGAGATCGTATGAAACGTTCGCTAACGCTCTTTCAAGCTTCATACATAGACAAGATTCTGGCTCGTTTTAATATGCAGAACTCCAAGAAAGGTTTTCTACCTTTCAAACACAGAGTGCCTCTATCTAAAGAGCAGTCTCCAAAGACTGTTGAGGAGATAGAAGCCATGAAGACAGTTCCTTATGCTTCTGAAGTAAGAAGTCTCATGTATGCAATGTGATGTACGAGGCCTGATATCTGTTATGCTGTTGACATTGTAAGCAGATATCAGAGTAATCCTGAGAAAACTCATTGGGAGGCAGTAAAATGCATTCTTAAGTATTTGCGCAGATCGAGAGACCAAGTCATGGTCTACCAGGTGCTTGAGTTGGTACCGTCAGGTTACACAGATTCATATTAGGTTATTATGTGATTCAGAAATTGGTTTGTCTAAACTAATTGAATCATATAGATATGCCCCGGGCATATTGAACTTGACAATTTAGGATGAATTGTCTTTTACTGATTTAATAAACTATTCAATCCTAGTATTCTATCTCTAAATCCCTAGACTTGAGCAGGCATGAGGATTAGACATATTGTACTTTCATCTGCCAAAGAGTGACATCATTTGTGACTGATAGTTTCGGTGGGTTGAGTGTACGTGCTTAGTTGCTTGGTGTGTTGTTGCTTGTAGAAAGGAAACCATGTACAAGTGCGTCTGGGGGTGATGGTGCTCCCGATATGTGCTCGTTATGTTTATTATACTAAACCTAGCTAGTAGACTTATGTCCGGTATTAAAAGGTCGAGTGGTACTAATCTCAGATTATAAGAAGTTAATTAATTAATTTATCAGTAAATTAATATATTAACGAGCACTATATCTCTGATGTAGGGAGATTAAAGAATAATTAATTTAGTTATTCCGAAAGCAATTCTGTTGTAGGATGGTAGTGCCATAGTTAATCCGTTAGTGGTATGATTAATTATGTATTGGGTTAATCGATAAAGTAGAATTAATTATTTAATTAATTATTCCTAAGGGTTAATTAAGCAATTAATAAAGTAGAATTATTTAAGTAATTAATTAAGTCTTAAACTTCAAGTAGAATTAGGAAATTCTAGAGATTAGGAAATCTAATTAGATTCATTTCCTAATTTGATTCGGAAACTGACAAGCGGTCGTCACACTAATCAAATAAACCTACTCAAAATGAATAAAAGTAACACAGCAGAGAATATGGTCGATCCCACAAAGAAGGAATTCAACTACCAGGTCTAGACTAATTCTTATTATTATTCAGACAAATTACAATCATAACACTTCAAACTAAAATTCTAAAGTAATCTGAAAGACAACTAAAAACTAACGAAATCGTGATAACTGTACTAAACAAGGAGAAAAAGAAACCTAGGACATTGGGTTCACCTATTGTCTACTCAATTTAATTAAACTCATAAAAAGTGTGATTTTCGACCTTCATTAATCACACAACAATTCACCAATTTAAGAATGATACACTCTCATATTATAACTCTCTTACTTAGATTAACCCTATGACTACTCTCGTGACAATAGGAATTAACCAAAGCACCTTAAGAACATTGGAATTAAATGCTGCAAAG
Source organism: Knoxia roxburghii (assembly GCA_030378225.1). NCBI lineage: Eukaryota > Viridiplantae > Streptophyta > Magnoliopsida > Gentianales > Rubiaceae > Knoxia > Knoxia roxburghii. The sequence continues at coordinate 30,590,727 of CM059420.1, read as the reverse complement.
ATTGTGTTCCTACTCTCGCAAAACACTCTCCAAGTCTAATATTCCCACGAGCTAATATTAATTTTCAACTCTTGTTCCATCAATTAATACCTTAGAACATTCAAATAATGATCAAGTATCCACATGAAATAAAACTGAGAATATCAAATATTGACCAATAAAAAAATACAACTTCCAAAATTTAATCAAACCAAATAATCCAATGGCTACATCCAAGTGCTAGATTAACAAGATTTAGCCTCTATACATTCTTGAAAATATCATCAAAGAAATAAAATTGATCATATTAAATATGAATCAAATATAAAATTAATTAAACCCCAAAAATTTGAATTTAAAATCCATGAATAAAATTCTACTCAAAAAGGAAAAGTAAACTTCTCCAAACTACAAGCTGTTAGAAAATTAAGGCTAGTAGTAAGAAAATTCCAAGGTTTGTGTAGCACACAATTTCCTTAAAACAGATTTGCCCCCTGTACGAATGTGCAAGAGGTTACGTGAGCAAAATGTTTCCCAGGATACAATGGAAATTGTAAAGTCGGTTTACACAAAACCGCCTTACCAACGAACTAGAACAGTTGTTGAACACTTGAGAAAATTTTGGTAAGAAATTGGGAGAATATTTCTTCAGTGAAAGAGAAGAAGAATTTTGAATGGGAAGAGGGATTCTGAGAGAAGGAGAATTTCCAAAGATAGGTGTGTTCTCTGCAGATCTATAAAGTGCTATTTATAGACATCACCAGTTTTTAATATCAAGTGTGCAGATAAATATGATTAATACCAATGTTAATCCATTAATCTACCACCTTAATTTCAACCATTAATTTGCTGCCACCATTGATAATTATCCAAAGACTTAATCATTATCCTTCAATAGATTAGACTTGATAATTTTCCAAAGACATAATCATTATCCTTCAATGGATTAGACAAGATAATTATCCAAAAACTTAATCATTATCCTTCAATGGATTAGACCAGCATAATAATCATGGTTATCTATTGAAAACTAAAGAGTCAATCCTCATCTGTATTAAATTTGAGAATCAAAATGCGGGTTGATCAGGCTCGACGTTTTCCCTAATATTCTCATTCACACCTTTTTCAACTCTTCCTTCCAACAATCCCCCACATGAATGAGATATTGGTTGGTCAGTGTTCAATGAATGATCCCTGCATAGAGAAAGTAGGTGTTACCCATTGAACTTTCCCCTTATAGACTACGCTTGCTCTACTAGCCGTCCAGTAGACGTGATGTCCTTGAACTGTCTGACTTTTCCATGTAAAGACACACGTACCCTACACAGGACCATTCCCAATTTGTTTTGTTCTTATGGTTTTGTTCATTATGGCCATGAACACGTCCTGGTTCTGCAAGAGTTTCTAGGAAATTAGCCTGATCAATTTCCCTTCGAAGCGGCCCCACTTTTCTCTCACATAGGTGACTTCTTAAATTTGAAATGTAACCACAGTTACTTTCTTAAGAGTCATTAAAGCAACAAATGCTAGTCTTAACCATACTGTCACTGTTTGATGACAGAAATGAGTTGAGGTTGCCCCTACAGTGACCCTACCAGGTCTTATAATTAGGTTGTCCCTTTGAACCTGGATCTTGGGATCTCCAGTCAACTAGGTTGGGTTTTCCTTTATAAAACCTTTATTTTCCACAGGCTTTTTACTCATTCCTCTCGTCAATCACTCAACTGTCTCTCTATTTAACCCTTTAGTTAGCGGATTCGCGATGTTATCTTTTGACCTTATATAGTCAATTGAGATAACTCCTGTTAAGAGCATTTGTCTAATGGTATTATGTCAACGACGAATATATCTCGATTTACCATTATACATTGTACTCTGTGCCCTACCAATCGCAGACTGACTATCACAATGGATACAGATTAGTGACACAGGTTTTTCCCATTTTGGAACATCCTCCAAGAAATGGTGAAGCCATTCAGCCTCTTCTCCACATTTATCTAGAGCTATAAACTCTAACTCCATCGTGGATCTAGTTATTACGGTCTGCTTTGAGGATTTCCAAGACACGACAGCACCTGCTAGAGTAAACACATAGCCACTCGTGCAGGTTGAGTCTTTTATATCAAATATCCAATTAGCATCTGTATAGCCTTCTAGCACAGATGGATATATGGTATAATGTAATCCATAATCACGAGTATATCTTAAGTACATCAGTACTCTAATTATTGCAGTCCAGTGATCTTTCCCTGGATTACTCGTGTATGAACTTAACTTGCTTACCACATAAGCAAGATCTGGTCTAGTACAACTCATTAGATACATTAAACTCCCTATAATCCTGGAGTATTCTACTTGAGACATACCCTCTTCACGATTCTTTGATAGGTGAAGACTGTTATCTAATGGCGTTCTAGAAATTCCAGAGTCATCCTTATTGAATTTCCCGAGAATTTTGTCTACATAATGAGCTTGACTCAAAATTAGACCTTCCGGAGACCTAATGATTCGGATTCCAAGAATCATATCAGCAAGTCCTATATCTTTCATGTCAAACTTTGATTTTAACATGTTTTTGGTAGATTTGACCAAATTGTCACTGCTACCCACTATAAGATGACGTAATCATCCCCGGTCTCTTTGACATAGACACATTTATCACATTCATTGATTTTGTATCCATTGGTTATCATTGCATGGTCAAACTTCTCATGCCACTTCTTTGGAGCTTGTTTCAAACCATACAATGACTTAACCAATTTACAAACTTTCTTATCGGAACTTGGAGCTTTAAACCCTTCGGGTTGCTCCATATAGATTTCTTTACCTAAATCCCCATTAAAGAAAGCTGTTTTAACATCCATTTGATGGATTTCCAAATTCTGTAAGGCTGCGATAGCAAGTATCATCCTTATGGAATTGATTCTCATCATAGGAGAATACGTATCAAAGTAGTCTAAGCCTTCACGCTGCTTATACCCATTGATTACCAGCCTAGCTTTGTATTTGTCTATAGAGTCATCAGCTTTTATTTTTCATTTGAAAATCCATTTTGACCCTAAAAGACTACTGCTAGGTGGGAGTTCCACTAACTCCCAAGTATGATTCTGTAAAATAGAATCAATCTCGCTCTTTATGGCTTCCTTCCATAAAGGCGCTTCCGACGAATGCACAACTTCAGCATAAGTCTGTGGTTCTTTCTCAACGAGAAAAGTTTCAAAATCATCACCAAATGATTTTTCCACCCTTGCTCTTTTGCTACGTCTTAGTTCAACCACTTCTTGACTTTGTGGTTCTTCATCAATTGTTTCACTAGACCGTTTAAAACTAGTTTTCCCAATTGATATCCAAGGAAATACATTTTCAAAGAATGATGCATTTCTTGATTCCATGATTGTATTCTTGTGTATATATGGAATTTTTGAATCATACACAAGAAATCGGTATGCAGTACTGTTATGTGTGAAGGAAAACTGGACAAGCCAGGGCTATATCAAAAACCTCACTTTCGTGCAATGCATTCCAGAATCGGAAGCTTTCGACCAAGCTCAGGCTCAAATTAGTTCACCCATGAACGGATCTAGGCTTATACTTATTTAATTTATTAATTGGGACACAAAAGATTCGATCTTCAATTAAAGCAGAATGTTTAAAGCTACTCATTTTGAAGAGAAGTCCCTTGCCTAAAGAAAAATCCAATATTTGTTGCGATTACCACAAGAAATCCGAAGAATGACTCCGATACAAACTCCGAAATAGTGTGGGCTATTGTCTACGGAGTTACCCACGGCAAAATAAGAAAACTCAAGAAACTTGCTTCTCAAGAAACTCAAAAACAAGCTGCCTGGAGCACTGTGCAAAGTCGCCGGATTTCTACTTCCCAAAAATCGACCGCCGGCTGTGCAAACGACTAACCCCAGCCACGATCTGTACAGTGGGTCTCACCGATCACCAAGCTAGCAAGAGATCAACGTGAGAAGACCACTGGATCAGCACGCCGGGATTGAAGCTGTTCACTGGCTGGAAAAACGCGCAGCAGTGCTGAAGGAAAACCGCAGCAGAATTCCGGCGACTTCTCCTTGAAGATATTGATCGGACTGCTCCAATATCGAGTGGGCTGAGTTTCTTTTCGAAGAAGAAAGCTATCCTAGTCGACTTCGAGAGAAAACTTGACGAGGAAGACTAAGTTCTCTATCTAGACTAAACTTTCTCTTTCTAGCCTTTTCTTGGCTGCCAAGTTTCTTCTAATTGTTTTCTTGCTCAATAAGTTGTATTTATAAGGAGCTTCTAAGGAGACCTAATGGGCTCTCGAGTTAGGCCTTTTAATTTGACTTTCGTTGACCGCTAAGTCTTCCCAACTAATCAACTCCAATCGACCCATTTAAATTAATTTATTCAACCCACTTTGTTAATTTAATTTAATCGAACCCTTAGAATTAATTAATTCAAAATAGAATTAATTTATAAATTCACTTTGTCGATTAAATATTAATTAAACCTTTTGGATTAATTAATTTACCTTGTCGATTAGTCAAATGCATAATCGGTCGTACCACTAACGGGCCAATTATGGAACTACCGCTCGAAAACGACTTTACATCGCGCCATTATATTTTATTCTATCTCCCCACATTAAAGATCTAGCGCTCGTCGGTTTATTAATTTACTGACAAATTAATTCACCAACTTCTTAGTTTTCGAGATTAGTACCACTCGTCCTTTTATTATACCGAACATAAAGTTCACCGGCCGGGTTTAGTATAATATACTTTACGAGCTCATCTCGGGAGCACCATCAACCCGGCGAACCGGTACATGGATTCCTCCGACTAGAAACGACACGTAAGAAGCTAAACACCGCATACCCAACCTACCGAGGTATAGGCCTCAATCGACCGCACTCTTCGGCAAATCAAAGCATACGATATCCAACCCTCACGCCTTTCCCAATCTCGGGATTGAGAAACGGAGTACTAGGACCAAATTGACTATGCCGATCAGTATAAGTCAATTCTATCCAAACTGGTCGTGCTCAATATGCCCCGGGCATATCTGTGTGATTTAAACTAATTTAGATAAATTAATTTCCAAACCACACCATAACCTATACCGATAGTATGTTCAAACTATCTCGGTTACGAGCATACTTTTTATATATCAATACTTTAACCAATAACGGTATCTACTGTGTCTGTCCACACCCCGTTATCTAGTTCTATGATATAAAGGAACAAATTTATACTGAAACAAAATGATATGTCAACTGTGGATATTAGTTTTTGATACAAGCCATAGCTTTTCTGTATTCAAAACTAACAATCTCCCACTAATACTCAAAGCTATGCTAAGAAGTACAAAAAACTGTCCAACCCGCTATTACACTGCTGTCATAATGAAATCTCCAGAACACCTTTAAGCTCACTCACATGGCTCTCTCAAGAATATGACTCCCATGCCCTCCACATGTCTCTCAAAGACCTTTGGGGTCAATGGCTTGGTGAAAGGATCTGCAAGGTTGTCATCTGAAGCTATCTTGGCCACGATCAAGTCTCCCCTCTTTACGATCTCTCGTATCAGGTGGTACTTGCGCTCTATGTGTTTACTCGCCTTATGGGCTCGTGGTTCCCTCGAGTTAGTAACTGCACCATTGTTATCACAATAAACTATGATAGACCTAGGCAACTCAGGAACCACATCTAAGTCCATCAGGAAGCTCCTAAGCCATACAGCCTCTTTCGCTGCCTCTGAAGCAGCAACGTACTCGGCCTCCATGGTAGGGTCCGCCACACATTTGTGCTTGACACTCTTCCATACTATGGCTCCACCTCCTAGAGTAAAAACAAACCCAGAGGTAGACTTACTCTTGTCCAAATCACCTTGAATGTCCGAATTTGTGTAACCCAATGGTACGAGCTCCTGCGCTCTATAAACTAGGACATAATCTCTCGTCCTGCGCAAGTACTTGAGAATGCATTTTACTGCCTCCCAGTGAGCCTTCCCAGGGTTACTCTGATATCTGCTAATCATGCCAATGGCAAAGTAAATATCAGGCCTCGTGCACAACATAGCATACATGAGGCTACCCACTGCAGAAACATAGGGTACCGCCTTCATGGCATCTATCTCCTCAGCAGTCTTAGGACACTGCTCCTTAGACAAATGCACTCCATGCCTGAATGGTAGTGAACCCTTCTTGGAGTTCTGCATGTTAAAATGGGCCAGAATCATATCTATGTAGGATGCCTGAGAGAGAGTCAGAGAACGTCTCCTACGATCTCGAATAATCTTAATCCCAAGGATATGTCTAGCGTCTCCCAAATCCTTCATATCGAATTGCCTGGACAACCATGCCTTTACGTCTGACAACACCTTCTTACTGTTGCCAATAAGAAGAATGTCATCTACGTAAAGTACGAGGAACACCACCATATCACCATATATGTATCCATATCTAGAGTAATCATCCGTGAAAGTCACGAAATACTCATAACCACCTCTAGCCTGAACTGACATAGGCCCACACACGTCAGAATGAATCAGCTCTAAAACCTCCTTGACCCTATACCCCTTTGCTTTGAAAGACCTCTTGGTCATTTTACCCTCCAAACAGGACTCACAGGTCGAATAGCTGTCAATATCTAGTAAGTCCAAAGACCCACTCTTGACCAACCTTTGAATCCTACTAAGGTTGATATGGCCTAGTCTCAGGTGCCAAAGATAAGTCTGATTCAAAGGGGAAGACTCTTTTCTCTTATTATGATTCGGTGATGAGTTACTAGTTTCTGTGTTTTGCGTTACTGGGGAGTATGTCTTAATTAAAAACAAATTGTCAACCAATGTACCGGAACATATAAGTTTCTGACCTTTTCTAATAAATATAGATCTATCAGAAAAAACACACTTATAACCATCCAAAACAAGTTTAGAAACTGAAAGTAAGTTCTTGCGAAAACCAGGTACATAAAGACAATCTCTCAACAATAAAGTAGAGTCTGAAAAATAAAGACATAAAACTCCCACTGCAGCAACAGAAATTCTGATAGTATTCCCAAGGTAGACCTGCAACTCTCCCTCTCTAAGCAGCCGGGTCACTTAGAACCCCTGCAAAGAATTACAAACATGATCAGTGGCTCCTGAATCCACACACCAAGTGTCTGTGGGAATCACCGCTAAACACGTCTCAGTGACTAGGGAAAATTTACACATACCTCGAGGCTTTGGGCAGTCCTTATTCCAATGTCCTGCTTTGCCACACCTGAAACATTTGTCTTTCGGCTTCTGTTTCTTGGCGATGCCCACCTTGGGTCAATGATTGGCTCCTGCTTTTTGGCCTCTCTTCCTCTTTTGCTTCCTGGCTTTGGGCCCAGCAGAGGAACCTGAGGGACCAACAGTAGCCAAGGCTTGCTTCTTCTCAGCGAATAGGCTCTCAGCAGACAGCAATGCAGTCATGAGCTCAGAAAGTGAATATGAGAGATTCCCCATATTATAGTTCAATCGAAACTGCTCAAAACTGGGCAAGCTCTGAAGGATGATATCGACCTGGGTTTCCCCATCAATCTCACCTCCCAATACCTCAATCTGATTGATGCAACCAATCTTGTCCAGTACGTGATCTCTCACTGAAGTGCCCTCAGCCATTTTAGCATTCATGAGTTTCCTTATAGCTGACTGGTTGGCTGCCCTGCCCTGATGTCCAAATATCTCCCTGAGGTTGAGCATCATATCATAGGCTGAGGTCATCTGCTGATGTTGGTGCTGCAATACACTCGACATAGAAGCCAAGATATAGCACCTGGTCATCTCATCAGCCTTCTGCCACCTCGTATATGGCTCTCGCTGCTCAGGGGTGGCATCATCGCTGGGCGTAGGGGGACACTCCTCAGTAAACACATACTTGTAACCCTCAGCGGTAAGGACAATGTCCAGGTTACGTTTCCAATCAATGTAATTTGGACCGGTGAGTTTGTTTTGGTTCAGAATGACAGCTAGCGGGTTGAACGACATATCAACTGAAAAATAAACATTTCAAGTTTCAGTATACTTTTCGAAAATATTGAAAAATCCTCAAAAACAAATATAATCTTCTACCGACATCTCTCACACCGGGATTAACGCATGTCACGATAGGTGAACGTCTACGCTAACCCACATTCGTTTGAGAAGAACCGAAGTTTATTAATTTCATTATCTAACCAACTATCTTATGATCAATGAAATTAATAGTCGATAATTTTAGCCGTACCCGAAAATAGCGTAACCTCGATGGGAGGGATACTAAAAATGGTACACTAAGTGTATGCCATTACGTGACTTCTATGTTTGTTACTTAGGATACTAATGCGCCTCGGATGGCGAGGGTGTCACAACTTTCTCCAATTAAACTCACTATAGTCATCCCTTTTGAAATTCATTCTGGTGATATCCGTGGTTGAAAACTCATCCGATAGGGAAGAAGGTCTAAGCCAGCACGCAAGTTTAACCACATCACCAATGAACCCGTAATGGAGGCCATGGGGATATTAACCAACCCGCTCCCACTTAGATTTTTAAGCTTGAGGATTTTTACGTTTTAACATGCAATATCTTAACTATGGATATTCGCACCCATAAAACCGTTGGAGTTTTAATATGCGAATAATCTACCTTAGTTAATTGCACATTACCTTTTTAAAAACATTTTGGTTTGGTTTTCGTTCATGCAAAATAAAACGAAAATCACACAATCAACGAAAAGAAATAAATACAGGAAATTAAAATTAAATAAAATTTCCCAACTATTATGGCCTTCTCTATCTTTGATTCATTGATGCCTCGGTGACACGTCCTGTCATGTCGCTCCCACTCGTTATTTGGATTTCTCTCGATTTGCCCGGGTTTTCTCGATTTTCTACGTAATTAGGAATCACCCAAAATTACGATAAACCAAAACCCGAGAATATAAGTTATCCAAAATAACGTCTTCGTCATAGTACATAAATTCCTATATACAAAGGCGTTTTTCTAGGAATTTAAAGACGACATGATTAGATCAAATCCTACTACAAGATTTTTCTAATCCTACACGGCTTCCAGCTCGTGGTTATTACTATTACAGAAATTTTCATTCAAAAATAAAACAAGCCCGGACATATCCCGGGTTTATGAATGAAAATTAAATTTCTACCATAATAGCCGGGAAACCAATAACCACCTGTTTAAGCATTTTGACAAAAATAATAATGCCAAAATAAAGCCGTGTAATAAATCAAACAAGTATAAGACCGAAACCAATGCTCTAATACCAATTTGAAGGAAAACTGAACAAGCCCGGGCTAAATCGAAAACCTCACTTTCGTGTAATGCATTCCAGAATCTGAAGCTTTCGTCCAAGCTCAGGCTCAAATTAGTTTACCCATGAACAGATCTAGGCTTATACTTATTTAATTTATTAATCGGGACACAAAAGATTCGATCTTTAATCAAAGCGGAATGTTTAAAGATACTACCTTTTGAAGCGAAGTCCCTTGCCTAAAGAAAAATCCAATCTTTGTTGCGATTACCACAAGAAAACCGAAGAATGACTCCGATACAAACTCCAAAATAGTGTGGGCTATTGTCTACGGAGTTACCCACGGCAAAATAAGAAAACCCAAGAAACTTGCTTCTCAAGAAACTCAAAAACAAGCTGCCCGGAGCACTGCGCAAAAAAAACCCAAGTCGCCAGATTTCTACTTCCCAAAAATCGACCGCCGGCTGTGCGAACGACTAACCCCAGCCACGATCTGTACAGTGGTTCTCACGGATCACCAAGCTAGCAAGAGATCAACGTGAGAAGACCACTGGATCAGCACGCCGGGATTGAAGCTGTTCGCTGGCCGAAAAAATGCGCAGCAGCGCTGAAGGAAAACCGTAGCAGAATTTCGACGACTTCTCCGTGAAGATATTGATCAGACTGCTCCAATATCGAGTGGGCTGAGTTTCTTTTCGAAGAAGAAAGCTATCCTAGTCGACTTCGAGAGAAAACTTGTCCAGACTAAACTTTCTCTTTCTAGCCTTTTCTTGGCTGCCAAGTTTCTTCTAATTGTTTTCTTGCCCAATAAGTTGTATTTATAAGGAGCTTCTAAGGAGACCTAATGGGCCCTTGAGTTAGGCCTTTTAATTTGACTTTCGTTGACCGCTAAGTCTTCCCGACTAATCAACTCCAATCGACCCATTTAAATTAATTTATTTAACCCACTTTGTTAATTTAATTTAATCGAACCCTTAGAATTAATTAATTCAAAATAGAATTAATTTCTAAATTTACCTTGTCGATTAGTCAAATGCATAATCGGTCGTACCACTAACGGACAAATTATGGAACTACCGCTCGAAAATGACTTTACATCGCGCCATTATATTTTATTCTATCTCCCCATATTAAAGATCTAGCACTCGTCGGTTTATCAATTTACTGACAAATTAATTCACCGACTTCTTGGTTTCCGAGATTAGTACCACTCGTCCTTTTATTATACCGAACATAAAGTTCTCCGGCCGGGTTTAGTATAATATACTTTACGAGCTCATCTAGGGAGCACCATCAACCCGGCGAACCGGTACGTGGATTTCTCCGACTAGCAACGACACGTAAGAAGCTAAACACCGCATACACAACCTACCGAGGTATAGGCCTCAATCGACCGCACTCTTTGGCAAATCAAAGCATACGATATCCAACCCTCACGCTCGTCCCAATCTCGGGATTGAGAAACGGAATACTAGGACCAAATTTACTATGCCGATCAGTATAAGTGAATTCTATCCAAACTGGTCGTGCTCAATATGCCCCGGGCATATCCGTGTGATTTAAACTAATTTAGATAAATTAATTTCCAAACCACACAATAACCTATACCGATAGTATGTTCAAACTATCTCGGTTACGAGCATACTTTTTATATATCAATACTTTAACCAATAACGGTATCTACTGTGTCTGTCCACACCCTGTTATCTAGTTCTATGATATAAAGGAACAAATTGTTGGGAATTAGTCTAGGTGTTTAATCCAATTAAACAGCGGAATCCTAAACTATGAGGATCGGGTCTTACTCTTGAAGCGTAATCGGTTGCGCACGTCGCCTGGCTCCTCTGAGAAGATGGCGTTTTGTTGTCTCCAAAATCCTTCCTCGAAGGATCCTCTACTCTCAAGCACGAAAGCCTTCACAGGTTGGTGCTAGCCAATCTTGCCTACACGGAGAATTTGGGAAAATCTGTGTATTTTCTGATGAGAATCAAAAATCCACCTCTCTACAATTATATCCCTAGGATATTTGTAGAGAATTAATTTCCAAAATCAGTATTGTAATTTTTCCAATTATAACTTAACTGATTTTAGTAATTTCCAAATCAGTATTATTACCAAATATTATTTAACTGATTCCAAGTCAGTATTTAAATAATATTTACTAATTCCAAATCAGCCTTAAATAACACTTTAATGATTTGGGTTATACACCAAGCCCATGGATCAACCCATGACCCATGGATCAGGCTGATGGGTCAAGAACTTCAATTGCAATTAAGTCCCTTGATTTATCAGCCCATCCCAATTGTTCCCAGGTAATTAATTAACTATTAATTAATACCACCGAACTTTCCAATAATATTCAATTAAACCATTTAATTAAATCTTATTTATTTAAGTATAACAATTATACTTATTGTAGGCAAGAATACTTATTCTGCATCATTGGACTTTCTTATGTGCGATCCTGTAGGCCCATTCCAAATTGGCAACGGATAACTCAATCTCATTGATTAATCCATAAGTCATTAGTGGTCTCTAGCAAGACATAATGACTACCCAATTCAGAATGGAGGGTCGAATGGAGATTCAACACAACCTTTCTGAGCAAACTGCGTACGATCCTCTACATCGATATCCAGCTTAGCATAAGGCATGGAACCATCATCCTTATGTAGCTAAGCGTTTACTTGATCTCTTAGTGACACTGAATCCATCAAGCAAATGATATCCTTATCATTCCTTGGGCATGGCCATGCACTTTTCAGTTCACTATCAAGTGGCCAAGATATCATCTCTCACTTAAGAGAGATTTGTAGTCCCATCACTTCACCTACATACCTTAGCGTGTCTCATAGTGTACCCAATCATACCCGTACTTGGCAACCTGTTACGGCCCCGTTAGGCGTATGTCAAAGCACACTACAATTCACCTAAGACCATGTAGTGATTTCTGGTCTAAGGATCCTAGTACCAGTACTACTCAAAAGAATCACTCATGATCTGGTTAGTCCATGGAGTGTTTTTTTTTGGCGGATCGATTTCATGAATTTAAATATGCACAAGGATATTACTATCATGAAATTAACTCATTTGATAAACAATCAATCAAGCGACAAAAATCTTATTTACATAAATACCCTCAAAGTATATTTACATAAATAGCCCTCATTAGGGCACATTCACCAACAATCTCCCACTTGCCCGATGAAGGGCTATGTCCTAAACTGTTTAAGACCAAGCTCTATTACATGTCTATCAAACTTTGACTGTGGTAGAGCTTTTGTGAGAGGATCTGCTATATTGTCGTCTGACCCTATTTTGCACACTTTCACATCTCCTCGATCAATGATCTCTCGGATGAGGTGAAATCTTCTAAGTATGTGTTTGGTTTTCTGGTGTGACCGAGGCTCCTTAGCTTGTGCGATGGCCCCGTTATTGTCACAGAAAAGTTCTATCGGATCTTGGATACTCGGTATCACTCCGATGTCTGACACGAACTTTCTCAGCCAAACAGCTTCCTTTGCAGCATCTGATGCAGCAATGTACTCAGACTCTGTTGTAGAATCGGCTGTTGTATCTTGCTTTGAGCTTTTCCAACTTATTGCACCGCCATTCAGACTAAACACGTAGCCTGATTGTGACTTCATGTCATCTTGATCTGTTTGGAAAGCAGCATCAGCGTAACCTTGTACAATGAGCTGTTCTTGTCCTCCATACACTAGCATTAATCCTTTAGTTCTTCGTAAGTACTTCAGGATTGCTTTGACTGCAGTCCAATGATCCATCCCTGGATCTTGTTGGTATCTACTAGTCATGCTAAGTGCATGTGCAACATCCGGACGGGTACACAACATGGCATACATGATAGATCCTATTGCCGAGGCATATGGGACTCTACTCATTGTATCCCTCTCCTCTCTTGTTGAAGGACCTTGGTTCTTCTTCAAGAGAAGGCCATGTCTAAATGGTACCTTACCATTTTTGGAGTTAGACATATTGAATCTTTTCAATATCTTGTCTATGTACCCTTCTTGACTTAGTCCTAGAAGCCTTTGAGATCTATCCCTATAGATCTTGATACCTAGTATCGTCTCAGCTTCTCCTAAGTCTTTCATAGAAAATACACTCCCCAACCATTGTTTGATGTCCTTCATCAAGGGAATGTCATTTCCTATTTGCAGGATGTCGTCCACATATAGGACAAGGAAAACAATCTTGCTCCCACTAACTTTCTTGTAAACACAAGGCTCATCTTCGTTCTTGATGAATCCGTAACCTTTTACCTTCTCATCAAAACGAAGATTCCAACTTCGAGATGCTTGTTTTAGTCCATAGATGGACCTTTGAAGCTTACATACTCGATTAGGATGCTTTTGATCGATGTATCCCTCGGGTTGTTTCATATAAACATCCTCGAGTAGGTTTCCATTCAGGAAAGCCGTCTTAACATCCATCTGCCATACCTCATAGTCAAAATATGCTGCTATGGCAAGCATTGTCCTAATGGACTTGAGCATCACGACAGGGGAGAAGGTTTCATCATAGTCTATACCATGAGTCTGTCTGAAACCTTTAGCCACTAGTCGTGCCTTGAAGATCCCGCCAGGTTTTACCTTGAAAATCCACTTGCAATCGACAACCTTTGCCTGAACAGGAGGGTCAATCAAAGTCCACACTTTATTGTCCCTCATGGATTGCATTTCAGATTCCATAGCTTCTAGCCATTTATCGGAATCCGGACTTTCTAAAACCTGTTTGTAGTTCGCGGGCTCATTAGAGTCCACCAAGATCAAATCTTGATCGTCAGTCACGAGAAATCCGTATCTCTCGGGTTGGTGACGAGATCTACCAGATCTTCTAGGTTCTTGTGTTGTTGACTCAGGTTGCTCATCTTCATGAGTTTCTATGTCAACTTCCATCTGAGTTTCTGCAGATCGTTCTACATTCTCTTGTGGTTCTTGAACTTCTCCGAGTTCTATTCTACTCCCACTGTCTTTCTTGTACAGATATTCTTTCTCTAAGAAAGTAGCTCCTCGAGCAACGAACACTTTGTTCTCAGTTGGGTTGTAGAATTGATATCCTTTGGTTTCCTTAGGATATCCCACAAATAGGCATTTGTCAGTTTTGGGTTCAAGCTTATTACTTTGTAAACGCTTTACATGAGCTTGACAACCCCAAACTCGTAGATAGGACATATAGGGCTTCCGACCCATCCATATCTCATATGGAGTCTTATCTACTGCCTTAGATGGAATACGATTCAATAAGTAGGCAGCAGAAAGGAGAGCATAACCCCAAAAGGATGTAGGGAGAGTTGCTAGGCCCATCATTGATCTAACCATATCTAATAAGGTCCGATTTCTCCTCTCGGATACACCATTCCATTGAGGTGTTCCTGGTGGAGTTAGCTGTGAAACAATTCCACACTGTTTTAGATAGCCATCGAACTCATCACTAAGGTATTCACCTCCCCGATCGGAGCGAATAACCTTAATCCTTCTATCCAACTGATTCTCTACTTCGTTTTTAAACTCTTTGAACTTTTCAAAAGTTTCACTTTTATACCTCATTAAGTAGACATACCCATATCTACTAAAGTCATCAGTAAAAGTTACGAAGTATTCAAATCCACCTCTGGCTTGTGTGCTCATTGGTCCACATACATCCGTATGTATTAGGGCCAATAGCTCACTTGTTCTTTCACCTTTCTTGTTGAAAGGACTCTTTGTCATTTTGCCTTGCAAGCAGGGTTCGCAGGTATCATATGATTCAAAATCAAATGAACCAAGCACTCCATCCTTGTGAAGCTTTTGAACTCGCTTTTCATTTGCATGGCCTAATCGACAATGCCAAAGGTATGTTGGACTTAAATCATCTTTAGTTGATTTAGCTTTCTTTTCTATGTTATAGACTGGTTTTTCTTGGGTCAAATCCAAGACATACAGACCGTTACACATATTTGCAACTCCGTATAAAATATCATTTCGATATAAAGATAACGAGTTATTCTCTATAATAAATCGAAAACCTTTATTATCTAAACTCGAAACTGAAATAATATTTCTGCTCAAAGCAGGTACATAATAACAATTTTCAAGTTCGATATTTAAACCAGAAGGTAAAGACAGAGTGTAATCTCCAACTTCAACAGCAGCAACTCTTGCCCCGTTGCCCACTCGGAGATCTACTTCACCTTTCTTTGTTATCCTTCTATTTCTGAGTCCCTGCACATTGGTACAAATGTGAGCCCCACAACCAGTATCTAATACCCATGAGGTGGACATAGAAAGATTAATTTCTATAACAAAGATACCTGAAGCTGAAGGATTGCTTTCGAGAAACTTCTTGCAGTCTCTCTTCCAATGACCCTTCTGTTTGCAGAAGAGACATGTATCATCCTTTTTGGATCTTGTCTTAGTAGCTGGAGGAGCTTGTGGTTGGGAAGCAGTCTTACTGCGAGCTTTCTTATTCTGCCCAACTTTGGCCTTGCCATTTAGCTTCCTCTTCCCTTTACCTTTCTCTACAACTAACACTGGCGTTGCCTTCCGAAGGGTTTGCTCAGTGTTCTTTAACATGCCATGGAGCTCAGGAATACTCCTCTCCATGTTGTGCATATTGTAGTTCACAACAAAATCATTGTAATCATCAGGCAGTGAAGCCAAGATGATATCAATGGCCAACTCTCTAGCAAGAGGCGCATTTAATCTCTCTAGGGTATCAATATACCCCTTCATCTTGATCAAATGCGTACTTACCGACGAACCCTTCGCCATCTTGCATGAGATTAATGCTTTTATTCGTAATGAACCTTTCATTACGGGCTTGCTCTCGGAACATTTCCGTGAGTGACTCATAAATCCGGAATGCTTCTGAATTCATGAATTGCTTCTGAAGCTCACCAGACATGGTCGCAAGCATCAGGCAAGTCACATCATCGGAATCGCTTTTCAGCTTTTCCCAGGCTCGTTGAACAGTTGCCGAAGCATTTTGTGGTTGTTCAGGTAAAGCGGTCTCTAAGACATTCAACTTCCTTTCTTGTTTGAGAACTATTCTCAGGTTTCTTTCCCAATCCAAGAAGTTTGGACCAACAAGTTTTTCTTTGTCCAAAATACTTCTTAGAGTGAGATTTGAAGTGACATTAGTGCTAGAAGATGCCATTTCTACAAAAGAAAATTTGCAAAATATTAGAATGAGTTTTAAAATTATTTTCCACAATAGCCAAAATTGAAATCCCAAACAATTTTGTGTTGGTGCTAGATTGTGGGCCGAAAATCCACAAAGAGTCAACCCCAGTCTTGCTTTGGCAAGTATCGTAGGGATCGGGCTCTTCTGGTAGGCAACGTTCAAATCACATTCCATGTAATTTAACGCTTTCCAATTGCATACCATGCAACTTTTCGGTGATAGGATGAACATTCCAAATGTTTGACACCATCCTACCTTTGCAAAATTAATCCCTAGTCAACTTATCGGGTCAAGCTAGGATTAATTTTCCCAAGTTAAACCATCCCTCAAGGCATCACATCAATATGCACCCACACAGTTTTTCCATAACAAGTGGTAGTGATAAAGTTGAGCATCTAATACCCAAACAGTTTTTCCACTCATTAATGGTAGTGATAAAGTTGGGCACTATTATGTAACAACCCGCCGCATGAAGAAAACCTGAGGCCCTTGGGCTCTCCAAGTCCGTCAGACGTTCGACACTCAAGCGGGCCCTCAAGTATGGAAGCAAAATCTTGGGTTTTTGGGATTTTAGTTTGATCGGCTTAACATGCATTTTCGTTTATCATAATCATTTGCATATCAAATAAAATGAATAAAAGCAATGAATTGGGCTCTAGTCTATTACAAAGCCTTTTAAAATCTTCATATAAGGCCTCCGCTCCTGGGCTCCACCATGGACTCTTCTTGGAACCTCCTTTTGGGCCTAACTATTACATGATGATTTTATAGGCACGCAGGCCCAATTAAAAATTGGCTCGCAGGCCCCAACTTTTAAAACGTTAAAGTTAAAAGCCCAATTCATGCTTTGAAACACATAAAATGCATATGCTCATACAAGCCAGTTTTAATTTAAGCCGATTAATTTTAAGGATTGTGTAACTATTACAGAATTAAAATTGATCGTGTCATGATCAATTTTAATCAATCCTTCTTTTCATTTTACATTTATCCAAAATGATGCATGAACATGCTAGCATAATTATGATGCTTCACATAAAATTTAAACAATTTAAATTAAGCATCAAAATTAAAATAAATAAATAACAATTCAAAATTTAAACTAATTAATTAATCTAATTAATTAATTTTTTTTATTTATCTTTTCTAATTATTTTAATCTAATAAAAAATAATTATTTTAAAATTTATCTAATTAGGATAAATTTAAACTTATAGGATAAAATTCTAAATTAATCCTATCTTTATCTAATAAGACTATTTAATTAATATCTTATTAAATAAAATTCCGAAAAATTTAAAATTTAATTTTCTGAAACTTTTGGGGTCATTTCGTAAATAACCAAAAATTCTTGGCTCAGGTTTTTATTTCTTGAAAACTTCAGGGTTCCTTTTGCAATTTTAAAACAATTTTAAAACTGATGGCATTTTAGGGTTTTGAGGCTGCGGCGGGGGCATTTTGGTAATTTCAGCCCCTAGGGCTTCAACCGCCCGCCGCCAGCCTCCGGTCGTCTTCTGCAACCAGTTCCCGTTTACGACCAGCTGCGACAGAATGCTCGATGAACCATTCATCCTTTCCGGCCAAAGAAAACGACGCGGATCTCACCAGAAACGTTCGCGAAAGATACCCGAAGCATCCTAGGCCCGATTCTCCGGCGAAAAATCCATAAAACCGAAACCCAGTTAGGAAGGATTTCTATCACAGCCCCCGTTTTTCCGGCGAACGACCAATAACCCGGCGAAAAACTAACCAAAATCCTTTTCGAAATCAACGAAATCATCCAAACCATTCTGCGATTCCGTTTTGAAAAAGAAAAACAAACCCCAAAACGATTTTGTTTCTCCCCGTTTTTCCGATTGAAAAAAAAAAATCCGGCGGAAAAATTTTATTAAACCCAGTCTTGAAACCATCTAATCCTGACTCGTTTTTTAAGCTCAAACCAAAACGAAAACAATTTCAAGGAACGGGAGATCAAAACCCACAAAATTTTGAACCAAAAACCATAAAATTCAGCCATATCGGGAGCTCGCGAATTTCCGGCGAGAATCCGGCTGGTCGGAACTTTTTCCGACGTGCCGATGTCACCCACCAAGGCCGGCCGATCTTCATCATTATTTTATTATTTTCCCAGAAATAATAAAATAATATTTTATTTATTTTTCCCAGAAATTTTTTTTTTCTTTTTTTGCTTTCTAAAAGCCCGTTTTTTTTTTCAAAATTTTATTAAAATCAATTTTAATAAAAATCCAATTACTTTTAATTAAAATCAACTTTAATTTTAACCTCGCTCTGATACCACTGTTGGGAATTAGTCTAGGTGTTTAATCCAATTAAACAGCGGAATCCTAAACTATGAGGATCGGGTCTTACCCTTGAAGCGTAATCGGTTGCGCACGTCGCCTGGCTCCTCTGAGAAGATGGCGTTTTGTTGTCTCCAAAATCCTTCCTCGAAGGATCCTCTACTCTCAAGCACGAAAGCCTTCGCAGGTTGGTGCTAGCCAATCTTGCCTACACGGAGAATTTGGGAAAATCTGTGTATTTTCTGATGAGAATCAAAAATCCACCTCTCTACAATTATATCCCTAGGATATTTGTAGAGAATTAATTTCCAAAATCAGTATTGTAATTTTTCCAATTATAACTTAACTGATTTTAGTAATTTCCAAATCAGTATTATTACCAAATATTATTTAACTGATTCCAAGTCAGTATTTAAATAATATTTACTAATTCCAAATCAGCCTTAAATAACACTTTAATGATTTGGGTTATACACCAAGCCCATGGATCAACCCATGACCCATGGATCAGGCTGATGGGTCAAGAACTTCAATTGCAATTAAGTCCCTTGATTTATCAGCCCATCCCAATTGTTCCCAGGTAATTAATTAACTATTAATTAATACCACCGAACTTTCCAATAATATTCAATTAAACCATTTAATTAAATCTTATTTATTTAAGTATAACAATTATACTTATTGTAGGCAAGAATACTTATTCTGCATCATTGGACTTTCTTATGTGCGATCCTGTAGGCCCATTCCAAATTGGCAACGGATAACTCAATCTCATTGATTAATCCATAAGTCATTAGTGGTCTCTAGCAAGACATAATGACTACCCAATTCAGAATGGAGGGTCGAATGGAGATTCAACACAACCTTTCTGAGCAAACTGCGTACGATCCTCTACATCGATATCCAGCTTAGCATAAGGCATGGAACCATCATCCTTATGTAGCTAAGCGTTTACTTGATCTCTTAGTGACACTGAATCCATCAAGCAAATGATATCCTTATCATTCCTTGGGCATGGCCATGCACTTTTCAGTTCACTATCAAGTGGCCAAGATATCATCTCTCACTTAAGAGAGATTTGTAGTCCCATCACTTCACCTACATACCTTAGCGTGTCTCATAGTGTACCCAATCATACCCGTACTTGGCAACCTGTTACGGCCCCGTTAGGCGTATGTCAAAGCACACTACAATTCACCTAAGACCATGTAGTGATTTCTGGTCTAAGGATCCTAGTACCAGTACTACTCAAAAGAATCACTCATGATCTGGTTAGTCCATGGAGTGTTTCTTTTTGGCGGATCGATTTCATGAATTTAAATATGCACAAGGATATTACTATCATGAAATTAACTCATTTGATAAACAATCAATCAAGCGACAAAAATCTTATTTACATAAATACCCTCAAAGTATATTTACATAAATAGCCCTCATTAGGGCACATTCACCAACACAAATTTATACTGAAACAAAATAATATGTCAACTGTGGATATTAGTTTTTGATACAAGCCATAGCTTTTCTGTATTCAAAACTAACAATGTCCGTAGCCTATAAAGATACAGTCCACCATTTTAGGACCTATCTTTATTTTCTTTGGAGATGGTACTGTTACCTTCGCTAGGGACTCGTAAGTGTCTAAAAGTTGGCCTAATTCCTTTCCATAGTTCATATGGAGTTTTTCCTTCTTTCTTTTAAGGTACTCTATTAAGTAAGTAATTACTTGACAAAATAGCATCCCCCCACATGTTAGAAGGTAAGCTGAACTTAATAACATCGCATTCATCATTTCTTTTAGAGTGCGATTTTTACGTTCAGCAACTCCATTTGATTGTGGTGAGTATGGTGCAGTTACTTCATGAACTATACCATTTTTAGCACAATAGTCACCAAAAGGTGCTTCATACTCTCCACCTCTATCACTTCTCAATCTCTTGAATCGTTTTCCAAGTTAAATTTCAACCTCGGTTTTATAGAGAATGAACTTCTCTAATGCCTCATTTTTGCTTTTAAGCAAATATACATAGCAATATTTTGTGCTATCATCTCTAAAGGTAATAAAATATTTATTAGCACCTTGTGTTTGAACCGATTTCAAATCACACACATCGCTATGTATTAAGTTAAGGGGTTCATTGTTTCTTTCAACATTTTGAAAAGTAGACCTTGTCAGTTATGCCTCAACACAAATTTCACATTTGTGACTTTGGTCAATCTGGAAACTTGGGATATGGTTCAAGTTAATTAATCGACGCATCGAATCATAATTAACGTGACCTAGTCTACCATGTCATAAGCTAGAAGACTTAATCAAATAAATTGAAGAGATACTTGTATTATTATTGACAATAGTCATTGCATTCATTTTGAACATCCCCTCGGATGCGTGCCCCTTGTCCAAGTACATTCCCGACTTTGAAAGAGTAATTTTGTCCAATTCTATTACAACGCGGAATCAATGCTTATTCAGCATGAACCTAGAAATAAGATTCTTCTGGACTTCTGGATCATATAGCACATCCTTCAAAGTCAATGGTTCACCCGAAGTCAACTTGAGCAGAACTGTTCCTTTCCCCTCGACTTAGGCAACAGCCGAGTTTCCCATGTACAGCTCCTCACCTTGAATCGATTTGAACGTAGAGAAATTACCTTTGTTGGTGCACACATGCCTGGTTGCACCTGAGTCATACCACCATTCTTTCTGGTTTGACTCCACCATGTTGACCTCGGAGATTACAACTACCAAACTGATGTCTCCCATGACCCCCGTGATTTTTTGGATCACGTTTGCTTCAGGATTCTTCTTGGGAGCACGGCACTCCGATGACTTGTGACCCTATTTTCCACAGTTAAACACTTACCTTTAAACTTGAATTTTTGCTTTGAGACACCTCCCGATGCCCCAAGCTTTGCCTTGCCTTTGCCTTTATCGGTGGTCACGGCTCTGTTTTTGAAGCCTCCCTTGCCATGTTCCACCACATTGATTTTGGCTCCTGCAGGGTTGACCGACTTGATATCAGCCTTTTTGTTGTCTTCTTCAATTCGAAGTCTAACAATGAGATCCTCCAAGGTCATCTCCTTGCGTTTGTGTTTGAGATAGTTTTTGAAATCCTTCCAACTTGGTGGCAATTTCTCAATCATTGCTGCCACTTGGAAAGTCTCACTCAGGACCATCCCCTCAGCACTTATCTCGTGCAAGATGAGCTAAAAATCATCCACTTGACTCATCATAGATTTTGAGTTAATCATTTTAAAATCAAGAAACCGTCAGACTACAAATTTCTTTGAGCCTGCATCCTCAATTTTGTACTTACGGTCCAAAGCCTCCCATACCTGCTTTGTCATTTTGTAATTCCCATATACAGAATATAGGGAATCCTGCAACCCATTCAGAATGTAGTTGCGACAGAGGAAATCGGAGTGCTCTCATGCCTCAATGGCAATTACTATAGAAGCATCACTATTTCCTTCTGGGACTTTTGGGGGATCCTCTTTCAACAATCTTGCAAAACCCAACATTGTTAGGTAAAATAACATATTTTGTTGTCATTTTTGAAAAAAGTGGCAACCCCTTGAAACTTTTCGGGTTTCTCATAGTGGCTTCCTGGCACATTAGGGATAGCCACGACAGGGGTAGAAATCAAACCCATATTTGAGTTGACAACAGGATTACTCTCGGAATTTGAGTTGGGATCACTTGAACTAGCCATTGAGAAATAAGAAGAATCTGTTTTAAAATTGTTAGAAAATTAAGGCTAGTAGTAAGAAAATTCCAAGGCTTGTGTAGCACAAACTCCAAGGCTTGTGTAGCACACAATTTCTTTAAACCAGATTTGCCCCCTCTACGAATGTGCAAGAGGTTAATGAGCAAAATGTTTCCCAGGATACAATAGAAACCGTAAAGTCGGTTTGCACAAAACTGCCTTACCAACGAACTAGAACAGTTGTTGAACACTTGAGGAAATTTTGGTAAGAAATTGGGAGAATATTTCTTCAGTGAAAGAGAAGAAGAATTTTGAATGGGAAGAGGAATTCTGAGAGAAGGAGAATTTCCAAAGATAGGTGTGTTCTCTGCAGATCTATAAAGTGCTATTTATAGATATCACCAGTTTTCAATATCAAGTGTGCAGATAAAAATGATTAATACCAATGTTAATCCATTAATCTGCCACCTTAATTTCAACCATTAATTTGCTGCCACCATTGATAATTATCCAAAGACTTAATCATTATCCTTCAATGGATTAGACCTGATAATTATCCAAAGACTTAATCATTATCCTTTAATAGATTAAACCAGATAATTATCCAAAAACTTAATCATTATCCTTCAATGGATTAGACCGGCATAATAATCATGGTTATCTATTGAAAACCAAAGAGTCAATCCTCATCTATATTAAATTTGAGAATCGAAACGCGGGTTGATCAGGCCCGACATTTTCCCAAATATTCTCATTCACACCTTTTTCTACTCTTCCTTCCAACACAAGCCTCCGTCTACAACTTCCGAGAATTATTGGTCTTCGCCCTGTTCTTACAGATTCGCAGCCAAAGGAGAGAAAATCCAAATGCCAAGTGCAGCCGTCGGTAGCCAAATCAAAAACCTGGAGAGCTCTTTCGTGGCCCTCCGTCAAAACCCCTTGAAGAAAAACCCTTCGGCCTCGAAATCTCAAACTGGACCAAGAAAACCAAGAATAAGCACACCTAATGGAAGAAAAAAAAAAAAAAAAAAAAAAAAACCTTCTAATGTCCTTTTTATCCCGTGGGCAAAATATGTATATATATATATACCAATTTTGGGTCACGTGCCAACTTTGTCTATTTAACTAAGAAAACATTTTTTCCACTTTTCTTTTATTATATTTTTTTATCTTTTTTCCTTTTACTTACTTATTTTCTTAATATTCTACATTTTCTAATAAAATTATATAAATAACTCATAAAATTAATAAAAATACTAACAAAAATCTCAAATAAAAGTGCATAATATATAATTTATGTGCATCAAATACCCCCAAACTTGAGATTTTGCTTGTCCCTAAGCAAAACAAAACGAAAAATAACACTAAGACAAACCCCACATTTTCGCCCTTTTTGAACCACAACAAAAAAATCACAATCTCAATAATCGGTTAGGCAATCAAACATACATCCTTCTATTGCTATGCATACTCAACGAGATAGGTGTTTCACATCTAAAATCCCTCAAGGATTGGAATACATCACCTCCCAAATGGTCACACAAAGTGTCTCTCAAAGGGATAGTGTATAAGACAATACACTCAAATCAATATCTAGTAAGATTACCTTGCAACCTTCCTCCAAAACTTGAAAAGACGACACGTCATATACTACAAACAAATAACTCACCAATAAAGGACTTTAATATAGACATAGTGGAGCTTCAGGTACGGAGAATGGTAGGCCAATATGGATAAAATATAGGCTCAAGTTATGAAAGAAAACCTATACTTGAATTGTTAACCTTCAACCATCTTACCAAAGATATCACATGCAACACAATGCTTCACCCTTAAAGATTTACACTTTCTCTCTTCTTTTTTTCTTTTTTTTTTTCTATCTCTTCTTTTAAGAGATTTTTCTTTACGTTTCTCTTTTTTTTTTTTTTTTGAGAGATTCTTTTTTTTCTTCACTTTTCAAATCACATTGCCTTTATTATAATTTTGTTCTCATAGGCACATGGAATGCATTCACAGCACATAAACTTCTATATTTAAAAGCTGACATTGTGTTACAATGTCACCCTTCATACCATGTTAAAATCAGGCCTAGGTCTATTTAGTGGCTTATAATCAAAGAACGGGATCTAAGCTTCAAATTGGTTAACTAATTGTAAGCATAGAAGGTCGGATTTTCAAAGCAAGCCAAACTTGGTTTTATCCTAATGCCTTTATTTTTGTGATGAGTTATTCACAAGAGCAATAACATGCACTATCTCGGCAAATTACAGATTAATCAATACTAGATACGATATGAAACTCACACAAAAATTTTTTGAGCATTAATTACACTAATCTATTTGCTCAGAAAGGCTCAAACACACAATATAAAGTAAGGCTTGTTTGAAAGATTATCTGTCCGGGTCTAGCCAGAAACTCACTTTTGTGCTATGCACTCCAGAATCAGAATCTCTGGCCGGGCCTAGACGCTAGCACAATGCTATTCTAACCCTTTTGAAATAACATTGCACAGGATCTGGGTTCGCACTTATTCAATTTACCACGCAACAAAAATTTCTGATTAAAAGCGGAACTTTAGAAAAATACCTTTGAAGTGTGAACTTAGATGATTCTCTTGTATACCTCAAGACTTTCATTCCACGTTGTGTGGGCAATGATCTATAAACCAATTGATCAACTAATCACCACAATCCACCTGCCAGAAAATTCTAGCACCGCTGCACCTGGCACGTACTATAAATGCACCTCCCAGAGAGAGAGAAAGCCACACGCAGGCCGCCAAAAATTAGTAGAAAATTGGCAGCCTTAAGGCATGGAGAAATCCGAATTTCGAGAGAGAGAATTTTTCTCTCTCTAGATTCTTGAATTATGAATCTATTGAATTGTGTGTCTTGAATAGTTAATCCCTTTTCTATATAGAGACTTACAAGAGAGACCCCAAGTTGGTTTAGGATTGGCCTTCCTACTGGGATTCTGTTTTCCTTCAATCCTGTTCATGGACTGAAACACATCCAACTGATGCAGGGATCCACTTATCCCAAACCAGTTCCTGGTATGATTCACAACCAAATGATATAGGGATTCAGTTATCCCGAACCAGTTCCTGGTATCATTCACAACCAACTGATACAGGGATTCACTTATCCCAAACCAGTTCCAGGTATGATTCACAACCAACTGACACAAGGATTAATTAATTACTTAATTAATTAAATCAACCTTTGTCAATAACCCAATACATAATTAGTCGTACCACTAACGGATTAATTATGACACTACTATCCTACACCAGAATTGCTTCCGGAATAACATAGTTAAATTATATTCACAATCTCCCCACATCAAAGATATAGTGCTCGTTAATATATTAATTTACTGATAAACTAATTAATTAACCTCTTTAATTTTGAGACTAGTACCACTCGTCCTTTTTACTATACCAGACATAAGTCCACCTGCTGGGTTTAGTATAATAAACATAACCAGCTCATCTCAGGAGCACATCACCCCGGACGCACCGGTACATGGTTTCCTTTCGACATGCAGCAGCACACCAAGCAACTAAACACGCGCACCCAACCTACCGAGATTATTGGCCACAATTGACCTCACCCTTTGGCAGATCAAAGTACGCTATGTCTAATTCTCATACCGTCTCGAGTCTAGCGATTAAGAGATAAAATACCAAGAATGATTAGTCTATTAAATCAGTATAAGACAAATCATTCTTAATGGTGTAGAGTCCGCCACGCATTTCTGCTTGACACTCCGCCAAACTATGGCTCCACCTCCAAGAGTAAACACATACCCTGAGGTAGACTTGCTCTTGTCCCTGTCGCCTTGGAAATCTGAATCTATGTAACCTCGGGGTACCATCTCAGATGCTTGATAGACCACAACTTGGTCTCTCGTTCTACGCAAATACCTGAGAATGCATTTTACTGCCTCCCAATGAGCTTTCCCGGGGTTACTCTGATATCTGTTTACCATGCCAACGGCATAACAGATATCAGGCCTCGTACACAACATGGCTTACATGAGACTTCCTACTGCTGAAGCATAAGGAACTGTCTTTATGGCCTCTATCTCCTCAACAGTCTTAGGGGACTGTTCCATAGATAGATACACTCCATGTCTGAAAGGTAGAAAACCTTTCTTGGAGTTCTGCATGTTAAAACGGGCCAGAATCGTATGTATGTACGAAGCTTGGGAGAGCGTTAACAAATGTTTCCTACGATCTCGAATGATCTTGATCCCAAGGATATCTCTCGCTTCCCCTAAGTCCTTCATATCAAATTGCTTGGACAGTCATGCCTTTACGTCTGATAACAATTTCTTGTTGTTGCCAATCAATAGAATGTCATCTACGTAAAGCACAAGAAACACCACTGAGTTTCCATCACGTCTGCGGTATACACATTGCTTATCTGGACACTGAATAAATTCGAATGACTGGATTACCTCATCAAACTAGATATTCTAAGATCTGGATGCCTGCTTAAGTCTGTAAATGGACCTCTTAAGCCTGCAAACCTTATGCTCTTGGCCTTTTTCAACGAATCCCTCTGGTTGCTACATAAAGATGGTTTCCTCAAGACTTCAGTTTAGGAAAGCTGTCTTGACATCCATCTGCCAAATTTCAAAATCTAAATGAACAACTATGGCCAAGGGAATCCGGATCGACCTAAGCGTGGCTATCATGGAGAAGGTTTCCTTATAATCGATTCCGTCTTTCTGAGTATACCCCTTCGCCACCAGCCTAGCTTTAAAGGTTTCCACCTTCCCGTCAGGTCCTCTCTTAAGTTTGTAGACCCACTAACATCCAATGGGCTTAAACCCATCAGGCAGGTCCACCAGCTCCCAGACTTGATTGTGATCCATTGACCCCATCTCGGATATCATTGCCTTACGCCAAGACTCTGCATCTTTATCTCAGAGAGCCTCATTGTAGTTAACCGGGTCAGGTTCATGTGCCTGGGACTAGGTCTGAGGCCTCTCCCACACCAATGAACCTATCGGGCTGTCTCACAATCCTTCCACTACGACGAGGCACCACCTATGTAAGTGCATCATCTGTGATCTCATGTGCAGTGTGTGGTGTATCTACTTGTGCAGGTGCATCAAGATTAGTAGTTTGTCGTCTAAGCTCTTCTAGTACGATCTTACTCTTGGGTTTGTGGTCTAAGACATAGTCCTCTTCCAAAACTCTAGCGTTAGTACTAACCACCACCTTCTGATCTTTAGGACTATAAAACAGACCACATTTCGTTCCCCTAGGATATCCTACAAACATCATTAATTCAGTTTTCGCATCTAACTTAGCCGTATCTGCCTGAAGCACATGTGCTGGGCAACAACAAATTCTGAGATGTCTTAGACTGGGCTTGCGCCCATTCCACAACTCTAATGGGGTTGAAGGCACGGTTTTAAATGGTACAAGATTAAGAATATACATCGCCGTTTCTAAAGCATATCCCCATAACAAACTTGGCAAATCACTATAGCTCATCATCGACCTAACCATTTCCATGAGAGTCTAATTCCTTCTTTTTGCTAACCGTTCTGCTGTGGCGTGCCAGATGCAGACAACTGAGACTGAATTCCGACCTCATTAAGGTATTCTTGAAATTCATTGGACGGGTACTCCACACCACGATCTGAACGCAGTGTCTTGATACTCTTACCATGTTGTTTTTCCACATCTGCCCGAAACTTTTTAAACTTGTCAAAACATTTATTCTTGTGACGCATTAGGTAAATGTACCCGTACCTTGAGTAGTCATCCGTGAATGTCATGAAATACTCTAACCCACCTCGTGCCTGGACCGTCATTAGTCCACACAAGTCAGAATGAATCAACTCTAATACTTTCTTAGCTCTATAACCTTTTACCTTAAAAGGTCTCTTGGTCATTTTACCTTCCAAGAAAGTTTCACAGGTTGCATAACTGTCAATCTCTAATGAACCTAAAGGTCCACCATTGACCAACCTCTGAATCCTACTAAGGTTTATATGACCTAGCCTGAGATGCCAAAGATAGGTTTGATTCATTTCAGAAGGTTTCTTCCTCTTATTAATGTTAGATAAAGAGCTATCTATTTCTATGTTTTACGCAACAGGGAAATTAGAGTTAACCACAAACAAATTGTCAGCCAATGAAGCAGAACAAATAAGTTTTCCATTTCTTTTAATAAATACAGGCTCATCAGAAAAAATAAACTTATAACCGTTCTTCAAGAGTTTAGAAACCGAAATAAGGTTCTTTCTAAAACTCGGTACATAAAGACAATTAACTAATTCTAAACTAGAACTTTCAAAATTTAGAGTAACTACTCCCACTGCTTCAACTGACACTCTCATAGTGTCGCCCAGCTTGCCCTCTCTAAGTTTCTGGGTCACTTGGAACCCTTTCAAAGAATTACAAACATCATCAGTGGCACCTGAATCCACACACCAAGTATCTGTGGGAATCGCCGCTAAACGTGTCTCAGTAATTAGGGCAGAAACAATTGTACGTTTAAGCTTTGGATAATTCGATTTCCAATGTCCCATCTTATTGCACTTGAAACACTTGTTTTTCGACTTCTTCTTTGCAATATCTGGCTTAGGCGCAATTTGAGCCTTTTTAGCTACTCCCTCGAGCTTTTTTTTCTTCTTTCCAGTTTCAGGCTCAGAAGAAGATTCTAAAGCTTTGACGGCGACTAAAGCTCGCTTCTTCTCTTGAAGAAGACCTTTAGCCGCCACCAACTCTGCCACAAGCTCGGATAAAGTACACAACATCTTACTTATGTTGTAGTTCAACCGAATCTACTCATAGCTCTGAGGCAAGCTCCGGAGAAAAATATCGACTTTGGTTTCACCAACGATTTTGCCTCCCACTACCTCAACCTTGTCATGTTACTAATCACGTCAATGACATGATCTCTCACAGGAGTACTCTCAGCCATAAGGACAATGTCTAAGTTACAACTCCAATCGACATAATTAGGTCAAGTTAATTTATTGTCTTTCAAAATAGCAGCTAAGGGGTTGAATGCCATATCGATAAAACTGTAAAATTAACAACAGACAATGTTTTAGTTATTAACCTAGAATTTCAAAAAATATAAAATTTTATTAATTATTGACTTCCCTCAAAATAATAATTACAATCCACCAACATCTCATTCACTGGGATTCTCGCAAGCCACGCAGTGTGGACGCTTACGCTAACCCACATTCATTTGAGAATAACCAAGTTCATTAACTACGCTATCTGACCAAACGATCTATTGATCAATATAGCTAATATTCAATGCTTTCAGCCGTACAAATAAGCAGTGTAACCTTTTAGGAGGAATACTGCAGATGTACACTAAGTGTATGCCATTACGTGACTTCTGAGTTTGTTACCTCAGGATAGTGCGCCTCAGATGGAGAGAGTGTCGCATTTCTCCTAGTTAAACTTACTCTAGTCATCTTACTCAGAAATTCATAATCTAGCGATCTTGGTGCTGGACTCATCTAAATGGAGGAAGGCTCTAATGCCAATGCGCAAGCCCACACACATCGCATATGAACTCGTAATGGTGGCTATAGGGATATTAAACCAACCCGCTCCCACTTAGATTTCCAAATAGAGTGTTTTTCCGGTTTTAACATGCAATTAACTAACCCTAAGTTATATGCAACCATAAAACCAACATGCTTTAAAATCATGCATCTAAAATACAGCATAAAAATAAAGCTTAAAAATTAAAACAATAAATAAGGGAAATAAATACAAAAAACAAATTTCCCGACTATTATGGTTTTAATCGCCTCTATCTTCTGCCTTGATCTCATTTCTCACCGTATCACTCGATAGAGAGAGTCTTGAACTTCAAAAAACAAAAACTGAAGGAAAAATGGGCCAAGATGCAGCCTGAACGGGCCGCACGCTCGCATCCTACACTGGCCATCGCGCAGCAACTTCTGTGAGCTGCTGCCGCCTTGGTGCTGCTGCGCGCTGGCGCAACCTCCTACTGCGCCGAGCGGCAGCGCAGCTGTTCTAGGCGGTTACTGGCGGCGACTGCTGCAGGCGAGTAGTCTCCGGCGCTGCCCCCTGCTGCCAATCCCTCATTCGCTTCTTCCCACGTTATTTGGTCTTCTTGCAATTCGTTCTGGGTTTTCCTGGGTTTTTACGAATTAACGATAACCCAAAACCCACGAATTCAAGTTGCCCACCATAACGCTTTCGATTACAAAAAATTAATTCTTCTACTACAAGGCTTTCTAGGAAAAATTAAATAATCGAAATTACATAGAAAAAATCCTACTACAGATTTGATCTAATCTTACACGACTTCCATCACGTGGTTATACTATTGCAAGCATTCATAACAAAATCAAATCCAAACATGTCCCAGAGTTTAATTAAAACCCATACAAACATAACCATAATAGTCGGGATTTCTTAACCACCTACAAATAAAATCATGTAATAAATCGAACAAGCACAAAATCCAAAACCAGGCTCTGAAACCAATTGAAATATTATCTGCTCGGGCCTAGCCAGAAACTCACTTTCGTGCTATGTAATCCAGAATCGGAATCTCTGGCAAGGCCTAGATGCTAGCACAATGCTATTCCAACCCTTTTGAAATAACATTGCACAGGATCTGGGTTCGCACTTATTTGATTTACCACGCAACAAAAATTTCTAATTAAAAGTGGAACTTTACGAAAATACCTTTGAAGCGTGCACTTAGGTTATTCACTTGTATGCCTCAAGACTTTGATCTCACGTTGTGTGGGCAACGATCTAGAAACCAATTGATCAGTAATCAACACAACTGGATTCGCCGGAAAAAAAAATTCAGCAAACCAAACCACCAAACACGTGACCTTAACACGCTGCCTAGGCTTGAGATTAGCCACATGCATCGCCGCCCCAAGTCACTATTGCCGCTGCCAGAGAAGTAATAAAATCCAGCCACTTGGACTTCCAAAGGGGCTGCCGTAATTTGGCTTGTAAATCCGACTACGAGGGAGAAATTTATTTCACTCTCTAGGATTTTATCTCTCTAGTTTTCTTGTCTTGAAAACTTATGAATTGTGTGTCTTGAATACATAATCCTTTGTCTATATATAGAGTTACAAGAGAGACCCCAAGTTGGTTTAGGATTGGCCTTTCTACTGGGATTTTGTTTCCTTCAATCCTGTTCTTGGACTGATACACATCCAACTGATACATGGATCCACTTATCTCAAACCCGTTCCTGGTATGATTTACAACCAACTGATACAGGGATTCACTTATCCCAAACCAGTTCCTGATATGATTCACAACCAATTGACAGAAGGATTAATTAATTACTTAATTAATTAAATATACCTTTGTCAAAAACCCAATACATAATTAATCGTACCACTAACGGATTAATTATGGCACTACCATCCTACACCAGAATTGCTTCCGGAACAACTTAATTAAATTATATTCATAATCTCTCCACATCAAAGATATAGTGCTCGTTAATATATTAATTTACTGATAAATTAATTAATTAACTTCTTTAATTCTAAGACTAGTACCACTCGACCTTTTTATTGTACCAAACATAAGTCCACCAGGTGGGTTTAGTATAATAAACATAACGAGCTCATCTCGGGAGCACCATCACCTCGGACGCACCGGTACATGGTTTCCTTTTGACAAGCAGCACCACACCGAGAAACTAAACACGCGCACCCAACCCACCGAGACTATTGGCCACATTTGACCTCACCCATTGACAGATCAAAGTACACTATATCTAATCCTCATGCCCACTCGAGTCTAGGGATTTAGAGATAGAATACAAGGATTGATTCGTCTATTAAATCAGTACAAGACAAACCATTCCTAAGAGTCAAGTTCAATATACCCCGGGCATATCTATATTATTCAATTAGTTTAGACAAAATAATTATCTGAATCACATAATAACCTAGACTGACAGTTTGTCCAAAGCTGTCTCGGTTACGAACCTCATTTATATATTATGTCTTTCAACTAATGATGAGATCTACTGTGTCTCACCAGACACCTCATCATCTACTTACATAATATAAATGGACGATTAATGCACAACAAGATATGATTGAAACAAAAATTGATATATTAAACTGGGAAACTGTACAATACAAGCATAGCTTATGTATTCTACTCCAACAATCTCCCACTAATACTTAAGTTGTGCTTTAAGTATACAACTACATACAATCATACCCAATCTGCTGCTATCTATCTAGAAAAAACTGTCAAGACTCTCTTAAGCATCTGATCCCCATGCCCTTCACGTGAGCCTCAAAGACTTTTAAAGTCAATGTTTTCGTGAATGGATCTGCAAGGTTATCCTCTGATGCTATCTTAGCCACAACTACGTCTACCCCCTTTACAATGTCTCATATCAGGTGGTACTTGCGCTGTATATGTTTACTCGCCTTGTGGGCTCGTGGTTCATTTGAGTTTGCTACTGCACCATTGTTATCACAATAAACCGTGATAAACTTCGACAAACCAGGAATCACATCTAAGTCCACTAGGAAGTTCTTGAGCCATACTGCTTCTTTCGCTGCCTCCATGGTAGAGTCCGCCACGCATTTCTGCTTGACACTCCACCAAACTATGGCTTCACATCCTTGAGTAAACACATACCCTGAGGTAGACTTGCTCTTGTCCCTGTCGTTTTGGAAATCTGAATCTGTGTAACCTCAGGGTACCAGCTCAGGCGCCTGATAGACCAGAACTTGGTCCCTCGTTCTGCGCAAATACTTGAGAATGCATTTTACTGCCTCCCAATGAGCTTTCCCGGGGTTACTCTGATATCTGCTCACCATGCCAAAGGCATAACAGATATCAGGCCTCGTACACAACATGGCATACATGAGACTTCCTACTGCCGAAGCATATGAAACTGTCTTTATGGTCTCTATCTCCTCAACAGTCTTAGGAGACTGCTCCTTAGATGAAAACACTCCGTGCCTAAAAAGGTAGAAAACCTTTCTTGGAGTTCTGCATGTTAAAATGGGCCAGAATCGTGTCTATGTATGAAGCTTGGGAGAGTTTTGGCGAACATTTCCTACGATCTCGAATAATCTTGATCCCAAGGATATGTCCCGCTTCCCCTAAGTCCTTCATATCAAATTGCTTGGACAGCCATGCCTTTACGTCTGATAACACTTTCTTGTTGTTGCCAATCAATAGAATGTCATCTACGTAAAGCACAAGAAACACCACTGAGTTTCCATCACGTCTGCGATATACACATTGCTCATCCGTACACTGAGTAAATCCAAAAAACTGGATTACCTCATCAAATTGGATGTTCCAAGATCTGGATGCCTGCTTAAGTCCATAAATAGACCTCTTAAGCCGGCAAACCTTATGCTCTTGACATTTTTTCAATGAATCCCTCTGGTTGCTACATAAAGATGGTTTTCTCAAGACTTCCATTTAGGAAAGCTATCTTGACATCCATATGCCAAATCTCATAATCCATATGAGCAGCTATGGCAAGGAGAATCTGGATCGACTTAAGCATGGCTACCGGGGAGAAGGTTTTCTCATAATCGATTACCTCTTTCTGAGTATACCCCTTTGCCACCAGCCTAGCTTTAAAGGTTTCCACCTTCCCGTCAGGTCCTCTCTTACGTTTGTAGACCCACTTGCATCCAATGGGCTTAAACCCATCAGACAAGTCCATAAGCTCCTAGACTTGATTGTGGTCCATTGACCCCATCTCGGATATCATTGCATTATGCCAAGATTCTGCTTCTTTATCTCGAAGCGCCTCGTTGTAGTTAACTGGGTCAGGTTCAGGCACACATGGGACTAGGTCTGAAGACTCTCCCATGCCAATGAACCTGTCTGGCTGTCTCACAACCCTCCCACTATAATGAGGCACCGCCTGTGTAAGCGCATCATTTGTAATCTCATGTGCAGTGTGTGGTGTAGCTACTTGTGCTGGTGCATCAGGATTAGTAGTTTGTCGTCTAAGCTCTTATAGTACTATCTTACTCTTGGGTTTGTGATCTAAGACATAGTCCTCTTCTAAAAATCTAGCGTTGGTACTTACCACCACCTTCTGATCTTTAGGACTATAGAATAGACCACCTTTGTTCCCCTAGGATATCCTACAAACAAAATTAATTCTGTTCTTGCATCTAACTTAGCCGTATCTGCCTTAAGCACATGTGCTGGGCAGCCCCAAATTCTGAGATGTCTTAGACTGGGCTTCCGCCCGTTCCACAACTCTACTGAGATTGAAGGCACGGTTTTAGATGGTACAAGATTAAGAATATACATTGTCGTTTCCAAGGCATAACCCCAGAACGAATTTGGCAAATCACTATAGCTCATCATGGACCTAACCATTTCCATAAGAGTTCGGTTCTTCCTTTCTGCTACACCATTCTGCTGTGGCGTGCCAGGTGCAGACAACTGAGACTGAATTCCTACCTCAGTGAGGTAATCTCGAAATTCATGGGACAGGTACTCCCCACCATGATCTGAACGCAGTGTCTTGATACTCTTACCATGATGCTTCTCCATATCTGCCCGAAACTCTTTGAACTTGCCAAAACATTCCGGACTTGTGCTGCATTAGGTAAATATATCCGTACCTAGAGTAGTCATCCGTGAACGTCACGAAATACTAATATCCCCCTCATGCCTGGACCGTCATAGGTCCACACAAGTCAGAATGAATCAACTATAATACTTCTTTAGCTCTATAGCCTTTTGCTTTAAAAGGTCTCTTGGTCATCTTACCTTCCAAGCAAAATTCGCATGTTGCACAACTGTCAATATCTAATGAACCCAAAAATCCATCATTGACCAACCTCTGAATCCTACTAAGGTTTATATGACCTTACCTGAGATGCCAAAGATAGGTTTGGTTCATTTCAGAAGGTTTCTTCCTCTTATTAATGTTGGATCCTGAGCTATCTATTTCTATATTTTGCGCAACAGGGGAGTTAGAGTAAACCACAAACAAATTGTCCGCCAATGAACCAGAACAAATAAGTTTTCCATTTCTTCTAATAACAACACAGTCATCAAAAAAAATAAACTTATACCCGTTCTTCAAGAGTTTAGAAACCGAAATCAAGTTCTTTCTAAAACTCGGTACATAAAGACAATTAACTAACTCCAAGCTAGAATTTTCGAAATTCAACTTAACTACTCCCACTGCTTCCACTGACACTCTTGTAGTGTCGCCCAAGTAGATATCAAATTCGCCTTCTCTAAGCTTCTGGGTTACTTGGAACCCTTGCAAATAATTACAAACATGGTCAGTGGCACCTGAATCCACACACCAAGTATCTGTGGGAATCGCCGCTAAACATGTCTCAGTAATTATGGCATAATTTATCGTACTTATAAGCTTTGGAAAATCCGTTTTCCAATGTCCCATCTTATTGCACTTGAAGCACTTGTCTTTCGACTTCTTCTTTGCAATACACGGCTTAGGCGCAATTTGCGCCACTTGAGCTACTCCCTCGAGCTTTCTCTTCTTCTTTCCAGCCTCAGGCTCATAAGAAGATTC
This sequence comes from Knoxia roxburghii, assembly GCA_030378225.1. NCBI lineage: Eukaryota > Viridiplantae > Streptophyta > Magnoliopsida > Gentianales > Rubiaceae > Knoxia > Knoxia roxburghii. Next base: position 30,554,732 of record CM059420.1, on the reverse strand, counting down.
TAAAGCTTCGACTGCGACTAAAGCTCGCTTCTTCTCTTAAGAAGACTTTTAGCCACCATCAACTCTGCCAAGAGCTCGGATGAACTCCACAACATCTTACTTATGTTGTAGTTCAACCGAATCTGCTCATAGCTTTGAGCCGCCATCAACTCTGCCAAGAGCTCAGATAAACTCCACAACATCTTACTTATGTTGTAGTTCAACCGAATCCGCTCATAGCTTTGAGCCGCCATCAACTCTGCCAAGAACTCGGATGAACTCCACAACATCTTACTTATGTTGTAGTTCAACCGAATCCGCTCATAGCTTTAAGGCAAGCTCTGGAGGACAGTATCGGCTTTTGTATCACCAACAATTTCGCCTCCCACTACCTCAACCTTATTGATGTTACTAATCATGTCAATGACACGATCTTTCACAGGAGCGCTCTCAGCCCTAAGGACAATGTCCAAGTTACGACTTCCATCGACATTATTAGTTCCAGTTAAATTGTTATTTTTCAAAATAGCAGCTAAAGGATTGAATGCCATATCGATTTAAACTGGAAAGTAAACAAACAGTGTTTCAGTTATATATGCTAGAATTTTTGAAAAACATAAAAATTCAATTTAATTATTGATTTCCCTCAAAACAATAATATTAATCCACCAACATCTCATCACCAGGATTCTCGTAAGTCACGCAGTGTGGACGTTTACGCTAACCCACATTCGTTTCAGAAGAACCAAGTTCATTAACTACACTATCTGACCAACGATCTTTTGATTAATGTAGCTAATAGTCGGTGCTTTCAGCCGTACAAGTAAGCATCGTAACCTCGCGGGAGGAATACTACAGATCATACACTAAGTGTGTGCCATTACGTGACTTCTAACTTTGTTACCTCAGGATAGTGCGCCTCAGATGGAGAGGGTGTCGTATTTCTCCTAGTTAAACTCGCTCTAGTCATCTTACTCAGAAGCTCATAGTCTAGTGATCTCGGGGCTGGACTCATCCGAATGGAGGAAGGCCCTAAAGCCAATGCGCAAGCCCACCCACATCGCATATGAACCCGTAATGGTGGCCATGGGGATATAACACAACCCGCTCCCACTTAGATTTCCAAATTGAGGGTTTTTCCGGTTTTAACATGCAATTAACTAACCTAAGTTATATGCAACCATAAAACCAGACATGTTTTAATTCATGCATCTAAAATACAGCATAAAAATAAAGCATAAAAATTAAAACAATAAATACGGGAAATAAATACGTAAAATAAATTTCCCGACTATTATGGTTTTAATTCCTTCCATCATTTGCCTTGATCTCGTGTCCCATCACGTCACTCGATGGAGAGAGTCTTGAACTTCAAAAAATGAAAGCTGGAGGAAAAAAGGGCCAAAAACAGCCCGAACGGCCCGAACTGGTCGCCCGGGCCGCAGCACGGCCCAAAGGCCGCGCTGCCCGCGCCCGCGCCCGCGCGCGCACAGCCCGCAAGGGCCGTGCGGGCGCTTTCCCTGCGCGCGCGGCCCGTGCCCAGCAGCAGCTGCTGCATGCAGCGACTGCTGCTGCGATTTTTTCCTGCAGGCCGGCAAGTTTGCTGCCGGCAAACGTTGCCGGCGTCACCTCCTGCCGCCAACTCCTCCTTCACTTTTTCCCACGCTATTTGCTCTTCTTGCAATTCGTTTTGGGTTTTCCTGGGTTTCTTCAAATTCATGATAACTCAAAACCCACGAATCCAAGTCGTCCACCATAACGCCCTCGATTACATAAAAAACAATTTTCCTACTACAAGGCATTGTAGGAAAATTAAATAATCAAAATTACATAGAAAAAATCCTACTACAGATTTGATCTAATCCTACACGGCTTCCAGCACGTGGTTATACTATTACAAATAGTCACAACAAAATTAAATCCGGACATGTCCCGGAGTTTAATTAAAACCCATACAAAAGTAACCATAATAGTCGGGATTCTAAACCACCTGCAAATAAAATCATGTAATAAATCGAACAAGCACAGAACCTCCTAAACCAGGCTCTGAAACCAATTGAAAGATTTTGGTAGGATCTGGGTTTGCACTTGCTCGATTTACCACGCAACAAAAATTTCTATTAAAGCGGAATCTTAGAAAAGTACCTTTGAAGCATGTACTTGGTGATTCTCTTGTATGCCTCAAGACTATAATTTCACGTTGTGTGGGCAACGAACTAGAAGTTAATTGATCAGCTATCACCACAACTCCACCTGCCAGAAAAATCCAGCACCTCCGCACCTAGCATGTACTACAAACGCACTGCCCGGAGAGAGAGAGAGAGAGAGAGAGAGAGAGAGAGAGAGAGAAAAAAGTTGCTTGCAGCTGGTATACACCAAGGGCTTAAAAATTCGGCCACTAGGAAGAAAAACCAGCCACCAAAACTTCTTGAAAATTTGACTTGGAGAGAGAAACGTTTTCTCTCTCTAGAATTTTCTCTCTCTAAAAATCCTGTGGATTAATTGTTGAATTGTGATTCTTGAATAACTGATCCCTTGTCTATTTATAGAGTTACAAGAGAGACTCCAAGTTGGTTTAGGATTGGTCTTCCTACTGGGTTTCTATTTTCCTTCAATCTTGTTTCTGGACTGATACAGATTCTGTTTCCTTCAATCCTGTTCCTGGACTGATACACTCCCAACTGTCACAGGGATTCACTTATCCCAATCCAGTTCCTGAGATGAATCACTCCCAACTGACACAGAGATTCACTTATCCCAAACCAGTTCCTGGGATGATTCACAACAAACTGACACAAGGATTAATTAATTTCTAAATTAATTAAATCTACCTTTGTCAATAACCCAGTACATAATTAATCGTACCACTAACGGATTAATTATAACACTACCAACCTACACCAGAATTGCTTCCGGAAAAACTTAATTAAATTATATTCATAATCTCCCCACATCAAAGATATAGTGCTCGTTAATTTATTAATTTACTGATAAATTAATTAATTAACTTCTTTAATTCCGAGACTAGTACCACTCGACCTTTTTACTATACCGGACATAAGTCCATCGGCCGGGTTTAGTATAATAAACATTTCGAGTTCATCTCGGGAGCACCATCACCCCGGACGCACCGGTACATGGTTTCCTTTCGACAAGTAGCAGCACACCAAGTAACTAAACACGCGCACCCAACCCACCGAGACTATTGGTCACATTTGACCTCACCCATTGGCAGATCAAAGTACACTATGTCTAATACTCATGCCCACTCGAGTCTAGGGATTTAGAGATAGAATACAAGGATCGATTTGTCTATTAAATCAGTACAAGACAAACCATTCTCAAGAGTTAAGTTCAATATGCCCCGGGCATATCTATATGATTCAATTAGTTTAGACAAACTAATTATCTGAATCACATAATAACCTAGACTGACAGTTTGTCCAAAGCTGTCTCGGTTACGAACCTCATTTATATATTATGTCTTTCAACCAATGATGAGATCTACTGTGTCGCACCAGACACCTCATCATCTACTTACATAATATAAATGGACGATTAATGCACAACAAGATATGATTGAAACACAAATCGATATATTAAACTGGGAAACTGTACAATACAAGCATAGTTTATGTATTATACTCCAACAATTCCAAAGTTCTATCAGCCGATTCCATTCTATTCATTCTGTCATTATTCTCAATTAGGGACCTCTCAATTCTTTCCAAACTTAACTCCAATGCTGACTTAGGAGCTGGTTGATGCTGCTTTATTTGAAAACCAGGAGGATTGAGTGGTCCTGCATCAACATTTTGATGCCCTTGATTACTCCAAGAAAAATTTGGATGATTTTGCCAACCTGGGTTGAATGTGTTGGGGTATGGATTGTTTTACTGAAGTGATCTATTGAAATTTGAGACATATTGTGCATTTGCCACTTGCATGCGTAGTGAACTTTGATGAGGGCCTCCACAAAACTCACAGACAATGACATCAGAAACTGCATTTACATTGGCCATACTTCCCATCGCCTTGGTCAATGTATCAATCTTTGCATTGAGAATGCTGAACTCATTGACTTCATATATCCCAGCATGCCTCTTAAAAGTATTTCTTTCGCTTGACCATTGACTTCCATTCTTAGCCATACTTTGCAATAACTCATAAGCCTCATCAAGTGATTTGTTCATCAAAGAACCCCCAGCTGCAACATCAATATTGTTCCTTATGCCTTCTGTTAACCCTTGCTAAAATGGTTGAACTAACACACTCTTGTGTAAATCGTGGTGAGGACACTTTCTTTGCAACTCTTTGAATCTGGTCCATGCAGCATGCAATGTCTCACCATCTTCTTGAACAAACCCCAAAATATCATTACGCAACTTGGCTGCCTTAATTGGTAGAAAGAAACTGCTCAAAAATGCCTTGTAAAAATTATCCCATGTAGTAATATAACCTGGATCACTTGTGTTCAACAATGTCTTGGCTTCTCCTCTCAATCAAAAAGGAAAAAGTCTCAACCGAATTGCATCAGTTGACACTCCATTGATCTTGATGGTATCACATAACTCCAATAAATTCTCCACATGAGCATTAGGATCTTCATTCGCAAATCCTTAAAACTGATTCTGTTGCACCATTTGGATAAAAGCTAGCTTTAACTCAAAAGTATTTATTGCAACAGTGGGTCTCGTGATACTTGGCCTGATAGTATCCTCTGTAGGTGCAAAGTACACCCCAAGTGTCCTAGCTTCATTATTCTGATCATTGTCCTGATCAGCCATTATGTCACTCTGAATTTTCTCCATCCTTAACCTTGCTTCTTTTATTAATGCGCGAACAGTCTTCTCAATTTCTGGATCAAATAACAAAGGACAAGAACCAGAACTTCGCATATAAGAATTAGACAAAGTATTGAAAGAATGGTAACAGAGCAATAATAAAACAAAGAAAAAATATATAAATTAATAACAGAAATAATCTAATTTTGATATTAATTATTGCCTTCCCCGACAGCGGCGCCAAATTTGACAAGCGGTCATCACACTAATCAAATAAACCTACTCAAAATGAATAAAAGTAACACAACAGAGAATAGGGCCAATCCCACAGAGAAGGAATTCAACTATCAGGTCTAGACTAATTCTTATTATTATTTAGACAATTACAATCATAAACTAAAATTCTAAAGTAATCTAAAAGACACAACTAAAAACTGACGAAATAGTGATCAGTGTACTAAACAAGGAGAAAAAGAAATTTAGGACATTGGGTTCATCTATTATCTACTCAATTTAATTAAACTCATGAAAAGTGTGATTTTTGACCTTCATTAATCTCACAGCAATTCACCAATTTAAGAAACCTGGAGAGCACTTTCGATAATCTCCAAACGCCAAGTGCAGCCGTCGGTAGCCAAATCAAAAACCTGGAGAGCACTTTCGTGGCCCGCCGTCAAAACCCCTTGAAGAAAAACCCTTCAGCTTCGAAATCTCAAACTGGACCAAGAAAACCAAGAATAAGCTCACGTAATGGAAGACAAAAAAAAAAAAATAATAATAATAATAAAAAATAAGAAAACCCTTCTAATGTCCTTTTTATCCCGTGGGCAAAATATGTATATAATGCTAACTTTGTCTATTTAACTAAGAAAACATTTTTTCCACTTTTCTTTTATTATATTTTTTTTCTTTTATCTTTTTTTTTTTTCGTTTTACTCACTTATTTTCTTAATTTTCTACATTTTCTAATAAAATTAAATAAATAACTCATAAAATTAATAAAAATACTAACAAAAATCTCAAATAAAAGTGCATAATATTTGGATATAATTTATGTGCATCAGAAGCTAATTAATTACCTAAACTCATTAGGAACGCCAATCCTAAACCAACCTTGAGTCTCTCTTTTAACTCTATAAATAGACAAGAGATTAGCAATTCACAATACACAATTCATAAGTTTTCAAGATAAGAAAACTACAGAGAGCAAATCCTAGAGAGAGAATTAATATTTTCTCCCTCAAAGTACGATATATTCTAAGTCCGGCCAGCCCATTTCCCGAGACCAACCTGTCAATTTTTCTTCCGTGATTCTAGCGGCATGTGGACCTCGAGCGGTGCGTTATCTTCACGCGCTTGTAGCGGCGGTGAAGTTTCGGGCTTCGAGCTTGGTTTTTCAAGCTGCTATTTCATAGTGGATTGCTGATCTTTGGTTCATTGGTTCATTGCCCACACAACGTACGAGCTGGTCTTGAGTCATACAAGCGTGTTGGAGTTGAATACATAAGCTATGCTTGTATTGTACTTTTTTCCAATTAATATATCGATTAATGTTTTGGTTAAATTTAGTTGTGCATTATTTGTCCACTTATATTATGTAGTTAGATGATGAGGTGTCTTGTGTGATACAGTAGATCTCATCATTGGTTAAAATGCATAATATATAAATGAGGTTCGTAACTGAGACAGCTTTGGGCAAACTGTCAGTTTATGTTATTATGTGATTCGAATAATTTGTTTGTCTAAACTAATTGAATCATATAGATATGTCCGGGGCGTATTTAACTTGACCATTGGGAATGATTTGTCTTGTATTGATTTAATAGACAAATCGTTCTTGGTATTCTATCTCTTAATCCCTAGACTCGAGCGGGCACGAAGATTAGACATAGTGTACTTTGATCTGCCAATGGGTGAGGTCAATTGTGGTCAATAGTCTCGGTAGGTTGGGTGCGCGTGTTTAGTTGCTTGGTGTGCTGCGTGTAGAAAGGAAACTATGTACCGGTGCGTCGGGGGTGATGGTGCTCCCAGATGAGCTCGTAATGTTTATTATACTAAACCCAGCCGATGGACTTATGTCCTGTATAGTAAAAAGGTCGAGTGGTACTAGTCTCGGAATTAAAGAAGTTAATTAATAAATAAATTAATTGACGAGCACTATATCTTTGATGTGAGGAGATTATGAATATAAATTAATTAAGTTGTTCTGGAAGCAATTCTGGTGTAGGATGATAGTGCCAAAATTAATCCGTTAGTGGTACGATTAATTTTGTAATGGGTTAATTGAATAGATAGAATTAATTAATTAATTAATTATTCTTAAGGGTTAATTGAGTAATTAACAAAGTGGAATTATTTAATTAAATAATTAAGTCTTAAGTTTCAATTAGAATTAAGAAATCCTAGAGATTAGTAATCTAGTAGGATTTGGTTTATCCTATCAGATTGGTTACCTAATTAGATTTGGAAACTAATTAATTACCTAAACCCATTAGGAAAACCAATCCTAAACCAACTTGGGGTCTCTCTTGCAACTCTATATATAGACAAGGGAATAGCTATTCAACAATATATACAATTCATAAGTTTTCAAGATAAGAAAACTTAGAGAGAGAAAATCCTAGAGAGAGAAAATTCTCACTCTAAATTTTGGATTTCTTAAGCTTTGGGGTAGCAAAAAATTTTTCATGTTTTGGCAGCAACGTGTAGCTTTCTCTCTCTCTCCAGGCTGTGTGTGATTTGTATGCGCCAGGTGCAGCGGTGCTGGAATTTTTTTGCGGGTGGATTGTTATGATTAGCTGATCAATTGCTCGTTAAATTGCTACCCACACAGCATACAAGCAAAGTCTTGAGGCATACAAGAGAATCACCTGGTATACGCTTCAATAGGTAATTCTTGTTTTCTGCTTTTATTGAGAATTTTTGTTGCGTGATAAATCAAATAAGTGCTGAAGGAAAACTGAACAAGATCGGGCTAAATCGAAAACCTCACTTTCGTGCAATGCATTCCAGAATCGGAAGCTTTCGACCAAGCTCAGGCTCAAATTAGTTTACCCATGAACGGATCTTAGCTTATACTTATTTAATTTATTAATCGGGACACAAAAAATTAAATCTTTAATTAAAGCGAAATGTTAAAGATTCTACCTTTTGTAGCGAAGTCCCTTGCCTAAAGAAAAATCCAATCTTTGATAGCGATTCCAATAGAAATCCAAAGAATTACTCCGATCCAACTCCGAAATAGTGTGGGCTATTATCTACGGGGTTACCCACGGCAAAATAAAGAAAACCCAAGAAACTTGCTTCGGAAGAAAACTCAAAAATTGAAAACTAAAGCTGCCCGAAAGTCCTGAACCTTGCTGCGCAAGCTGCCGATTATGAAAAGAAAATAATCCGCCGGAAATAATCTGTTAAGTCCCAATCTAGACAACCAAACCCACGGATCACTCCTCTAGGAAGATCGGACTGGGAATCTTGTCGGTTCTGGGCACCGAACAATACTATCGTCGCGGTTTTATGGTCGGAAAAAACTGCTGCTGCGCGATCCGATCAAAGAAGACGATCTGCGCATTCCGATGAGAAACCGACCGGCAGCCTGTTTGAAAAATGGTCCGGCCAAGCTAAAGAATTAATCTTCTGAAGGAGAAAGCTTTCTTCGCTGACTTCGAGAAGAAGTTTCGACGAGGAAGACAAACTTCTCACTCTGAGCTAAACTTTCTCTCACTAGCCCTTTCTTGGCTATCAAGTTTCTTAATTGTCTTTCTTGCCAAACAAGGATATTTATAAGGAGCTTCTAAGGAGACCTAATGGGCTCTCGAGTTGGGCCTTTTAATTTGACTTTCGTTGACCGCTAAGTCTTTCCCGACTAATCAACTCCAATCGACCCATTTGAATTAATTTATTAAACCCACTTTGTTAATTTAATTTAATCGAACTCATAGAATTAATTAATTCAAATAGAATTAATTTCTTAATTCAATTTGCCGATTAAATATTAATTAAACCTTTAGGATTAATTAATTCATATTGTCGATTAGTCAAATGCATAATTAGTCGTAACACTAACGGACCAATTATGGAACTACCGCTCGAAAATGACTTTACATCGCGCCATTATATTTTATTCTATCTCCCCACATTAAAGATCTAGCACTCGTCAGTTTATCAATTTACTGACAAATTAATTCACCGACTTGTTGATATCCGAGATTAGTATCACTCGTCCTTTTATTATACCGAACATAAAATTTCACAAGCCTAGTTTAGTATAATAGACCTTACGAGCTCATCTTGGGAGCACCATCAACCCGGTGAACCGGTACGTGGATTCCTCTGACTAGCAACGACACGTAAGAAGCTAAACGCCGCATACCCAACCTACCGAGGTATAGGCCTCAATTGACCGCACTCTTTGGCAAATCAAAGCATACGATATCCAACCCTCACGCCTATCCCAATCTCGGGATTGAGAGACGGAATACTAGGACCGAATTGACTACGCCGATCAGTATAAGTCAATTCTATCCAAACTGGTCGTGCTCAATATGCCCCGGGCATATCCGTGTGATTTAAACTAGTTTAGATAAACTAATTTCCAAACCACACGATAACCTATACCGATAGTATGTTCAGACTATCTCGGTTATGAGTATACTTTTAATATATCAATACTTTAACCAATAGCGGTATCTACTGTGTCTTTCCACACCCCGTTATCTAGTTCTATGATATAAAGGAACAAATTTATACCGAAACAAAATGATATGACAACTATTGATATTAGTTTTTGATACAAGCCATAGCTTTTATGTATTCAAAACTAACAAGTGCAAACCCATATCCTGCGCAATGTTATTTCAAAAGGGTTGGAACAGCAATTGTGCTAGCGTCTAGTCCTTGCCAGAGATTCCGATTATAGAATGCATAGCATGAAAGTGAGTTTCTGGATAGGCCCGGGCAGATAATCTTTCAAAGCGATCATCTAAGTACACGCTTCAAGAGGTAATTCTTAAAGTTCCACTTTAATTAGGAATTTATTGTTGTGTGCCAAATCAAACAAGTAGAAGGTAAGATCCTGTGCAATGTTATTTCAAGCAAGGGTTGGAATAGTGATTATGCTAGAGCTTAGGCCTGGTCAAGAGTTTCGATTCTGGAATGCATAGCACGAAAGTGAATTTTTGATTGGGCCAGGGCAGATAATCTTTCAAGAACTTTCTCCTCAACTCCTCAAAAGTTTGAACGGTGCTCTCATCCAAGGAATTAAACCATCCTTCAAAGAAAAAGGGAATAAAATCCTCTTCATTTTATCCCTAGTGAGCCCTTGCATTCTTGCCATATTGCACAACATAAGAAAGTTCTTCACATGAGCATTAGCATATTCACCAACAAGTCCTCGAAATTGTGAATCATTTTGAATTAAGTTGATGAAATGGAGCTGAATTTGATAAGTTTCCTCATCGCCCCCTTGTAATTCCACTGGTTCTTCTAAATGTGGCTCAAAATACCACCCAAAATTTCTCTCTCTTTGGGCTGCCATATTTCTATTCTCTTCAACACGATTCGTTCTTCTCAAAATCTTCTCACTACTATCACTAAGCTCCTTCTAGTTCGTGATCTAGTAACAACCATAAACCATCAACTATGCAGCTAAGAAAACGAACTCCTAGAAATAAAATAAACTATTAGAAAATGACTTAAAACACATAAAAAGCAAGTAAAACAAGAAAAAAGTACTGCACTATAAAAATTACTCAAAAAAACTCAAAAACTACTAAAAACTACCAAAAACACAAAAACAAGTAAAAACCACAAACTACTAACAACAATAATCAATCAAAATAAACAATCGTCATCGATGGCGCCAATTTTGATGTCGCTCTTGTCGTTGTATAAGTTTTAGGCGAACACTTCAAAATAAACTATAAATAAACAAAACAAAAATACTAAAACTATAGTAATTAAGGTTTTGTTCCCATATGAAAGTTGTGTTGAATGATAGTATTTTTGGGTTCAAGTCCTTACTTACTTATGCTTTAGTAGTTTCTAGCCTAAGAATCTAAGAAAACAAAGGGTAAAATAGTAATATCAAGTAGGTCATGCAAGTGCATAAAGTAAAATAGAAAAGATAACAATGGAGATAAAATTGGGGAAATCAAACCACAACAAGATCAAATGAGCTATTGCTAATGAAAATCAAGCAACTCACTAATCATATCGATAATGTCTCTCATTACCTTCCTATAAGGACCAAAATAGCCAATAATAGAATAGGGTCCTCAATCCTACCTACTATCAATCCTCTACCCCAAATACATAAAGCAAATCGAAGACATGAACTTCTAATCACAAATGGTTAAAGAATCAGCTAAGCTTGCAATACAAGAAATCTTAATTGACTACATCAAATGTTCAAATAATTTTATATCCACGATTAATCCCTTAAATAGAGTAGATTCAACAAATATTCCACTAACAAGGAAAAATCTAACATGAAAAGATAAGAATTAATTCAATTGCAAGAAACCCATTAAACAATATTCATGAATAACCATAGATAAGATCAAACCCAACAAGGAAATGATAATTGCATAATGAAAAGATTTGATTCATAAGAGAATGTTAAGTCTTTCTCAACATATGAAAGAAGAAATCCACAAATCTCTGAAATTCCACCTATAAAAGCACTTATTTACACTGAATTCTTGGATTTGGTCTACATCTCATGGAAATCCACTACCCCTTATCATTTAGAAGGGTATATTTCCATAGAATCTACTTAGAACATGGTTTTTCTAAGAGATTTCATAGTGTGTGTGTTTGTGTGTGTGTGTGTGTGAAGAAAGGTGAGAAAATGTGTGTTTCTTCCTCCCTAAGTTAATCTCTCTCCACTATCAAAAACCTACTAAAGTGTAATAGTATATGTCTTTACAAGAGTTCTTGATCATTAAGAAAAGATCTTGGGGGCTAAAATTGGAATTACATAAGTTAAAATACGCCAAAGGAAAATTTGGACTTCTTCTTGCGACTCCTGGGTGACGGCAAGGTGCGGCGCATAGTGGACGCCGAGGACGATGACACTTAGCACCAGTGCCTGGTGGATGTCGTGCTCAGTCTTCATAACTCTTTTTGCTCAATTCCAAATTATTTACTTTAAGCTTCATTTCTGCGTGTTTTCATCATTTTCCTTGCAAAAGTCTTTAAGTTTCTTCAAGAATCTCAAATATGCCTCCTTGCTACAAAATCATGCAAATCCAACTATAAGTGCATTGAAAGCTCATAAAAGGTATCATAATCATTGAAAATCAACTTAAAGTAAGCTAAACATGCATGATTTTTTGTCATAAAAATGTATATTTTGGAGTCACGTCACTAACGCAACCGTTAAAGTTGGTCTGTGCATAAGCTGTTAAAGTTGGCCTGCACAGTGTATTGGAAGCCCTTTTTCATCATGTTTTAGCTCATGCCAATTTACTAGTTGTCCCCTCGGTCATGACCATTGCTCGTGCCGATGTATTGGTCGTCCTTTTGGTCTGGCCCACAGCTCGTGCTGGTGTACTAGCCGTCTTTCCGGTCATGCTCATTGCCCGTGCCGGTGGTGGTCATCTGATGCTCAGTATACGTTGGCGTTTGATGGGCGTCACCTGAGATTCTTCTGTTGAAATCATCATACACTAGTCAAGTAGACACATGCTCTCCAAACGCTGCAGTTTCAAGTAGTTACCTTCTCATGATCACAAGACGCTGGCGTTTACTAGTCATCACAATGCCACATGAATCATTTCACATATTTTGAAGCAGAGTTGAAGATTTTTAAGGTAGCAAAGGATACGACAAGCAAATGATTATTTTTTCTAGTTATAAGATACTTGATGGCCAAGCAACGACAGTGTTCAGTGAGCGTGAGCAGTAGACGTTCAGACCACGACATTGTCTCCTGGATGCGATAAGGACAAGTCAAGAATTTACTAAGTAGAAACAACAAACTCTGAGAGGAAGAGATCACAATTCACTCACTCTAGCATCTGGTTGATAGAGTTGAATGCATAAGCTATGCTTGTATTGTACTTTTTCCAAGTTAATATATTGATTAATGTTTTGGTTAAATTTAGTTGTGCATTATTTGTCCACTTATATTATGTAATTAGATGATGAGTTGTCTTGTGTCACAAAGTAGATCTCATCATTGGTTCAAAGACATAATGTATAAATGAGGTTCGTAACCGAGACAGCGTTGGAAAAACTGTCGGTTTACGTTATTATGTGATTCGGGTAATTAGTTTGTGTAAACTGATTGAATCATATAAATATGCTCGGGGCGTATTGAACTTGACCATTTCGAATGATTTGTCTTGTACTTATTTAATAGACAAATCGTTCTTAGTATTCTATCTCTTAATCTCTAGACTCGAGCGGGCATAAGGATTAGACGTAGTGTACTTTGATCTGCAATGGGCGAGGTCGATTGTGGACAATAGTTTCGATAGGTTGGGTGCGCGTGTTTAGTTGCTTGGTGTGCTGCTGCTTGTTGAAAGGAAACCATGTACCGGTGCGTCTGGGGTGATGGTGCTCCTGAAATGAGCTTGTAATGTTTATTATACTAAACCCGGCCGGTGAACTTATGTCCGGTATAGTAAAAAGGTCGAGTGATACTAGTCTTAGAATTAAAGAAGTTAATTAATTAATTTATCAATAAATTAATAAATTAACGAGAACTATATCTTTGATGTGAAGAGATTATGAATAAATTAATTAAGCTGTTCTGGAAGCAATTCTGGTGTAGGATGGTAGTGCCAAAATTAATCCGTTAGTGGTACGATTAAATTTGTAATGGGTTAATTGAATAGGTAGAATTAATTAATTGATTAATTATTCCTAAGGGGTAATTGAGTAATTAACAAAGTGGAATTATTTAATTAATTAATTAAGTCTTAAGTTTCATTTAGAATTAGGAAATCCAAGAGATTAGGAATCTAGTAGGATTTGGTTTATCCTATCAGATTGGTTACCTAATTAGATTTGGAAAATAATTAATTGCCTAAACCCATTAAGAAGACCAATCCTAAACCAACTTGGGGTCTCTCTTGTAACTCTATATATAGACAAGAGATTAGCTATTCCACAATATACAATTCATAAGTTTTCAAGACAAGAAAACTAGAGAGACAAAATTCTAGAGAGACAAAAGTTTTCTCCCTCTAAGGTCCGAATATTTGAGCATTTACGGCTTGGGTTTATTCCAATTTCTCCCAATGGCGCGTGGCTTTCTCTCTTATCCCAGGCGGCACGTGTAGTACACGTTCCAGGTGTGGTGGTGCTAGAATTTTTCTGGCAGGTGGATTGTGGTGATTAGCTTATCAATTGCTCATTAGATTGCTACCCACTTAGCACAAAAGCAAAGTCTTGAGGTATGCAAGAGAATCATCTGAGTATACGCTTCAATAGGTAATTCTAATGTTTCCGCTTTAATTAAGAATTTTTGTTGCGTGGTAAATCGAATAAGTACAAACCAAGATCCTGCACAATGTTATTTCAAGCAAGGATTGGAATAGCGATTGTGCTAGCGTCTAGGCCTGGCCAGAGATTCCGATTTTGGAATGCATAGCACGAAAGTGAGTATCTGGCTAAGCCCGGCCAGATAATCTTTCAATTGGTATTAGAGCCTGGTTTTGGGTTTTGTGCTTGTTTGATTTATTACATGGTTTTATTTACAGGTGGTTAAGAAATCCTGACTATTATGGTTACGTTTGTATGGGTTTTAATTAAACTCTGGGACATGTCAGGATTTGATTTTATTATGAATGTTTGTAATAGTATAACCACGTGCTGGAAGCCGTGTAGAATTAGATCAAATCTGTAGTAGGATTTTTTCTATGTAATTTCAATTCTTTAATTTTCTTAGAAAGCCTTATAGTAGGAGAATTAATTTTTTTAATCGAAGGCGTTATGGTGGGCAACTTGAATTCGTAGATTTTGGGTTATCATTAATTCATAGAAACCCAGGAAAACCCAGAACGAATTGCAAGAAGACCAAATAGCGTAGAAGAAGTGAATGAGGGATTGGAGGTAAGGGCGGCTCCAGTGATGACTCGTCGGCGGGAGCCGCAGTCGATAAATGCCAAAAAATGGCAGCACCACTGCCGCGCGTCGCAGCGGATTTGCAGCGCGTGCTGGGCCCATGTTGGCTGTGCGCTGCTCATGCGCGTCCCGTTCGGGTCACGTTTTGACCCATTTTTCCTCCAGTTTTCATTTTTTTAAGTTTAAGACTCTATCCATCGAGTTGCGTGGCGGGACATGAGATCAAGGCAAAAGATGGAAGCAATTAAAACCATAATAGTTGGGAAATTTAATTTTCACATTTAATTCCCGTATTTATTGTTTTAATTTTTATGTTGTATTTTAGATTCATGATTTTAAAGCATGTTGGTTTTATGGTTGCATGCAACTTAGGTTTAGTTTGTTGCATGTTAAAAACAGAAAAATCCTCAATTTGGAAATCTAAATGGGAGGGGGTTGGTTTAATATCCCCACAGCCACCATTATGAGTTCATATGCGATGTGGGTGGACTTGCGTGTTGGCACTACGGCCTTCCTCTATTCGGATGAGTCCAACCACAAGATCGCTAGATTATGAATTTCTGAGTAAGATGACTAGAGTAAGTTTAACTAAGAGAAATGCGACACCCTCTCCATCTAAGGCTCACTATCCTTAGGTAACAAGCTCAGAAGTCACGTAATGGCACACACTTAGTGTACGATCTGCAGTATTCCTCCCATCGAGGTTACGCTGCTTATTTGTACGGCTGAAAGCACCGACTATTAGCTACACTGATCAATAGATCACTTGGTCAGATAGTGTAGTTAATGAACTTGGTTCTTCTCAAACGAATGTGGGTTAGCGTAAACGTCCACACTATCGTGGCTTGCGAGAATCCCGGTGAATGAGATGTTGGTGGATTAAAATTATTATTTTAAGGGAAGTCAATAATTGTTAGAATTTTCTTATTTTCAAAATTCTAGATTTAAACACTAAAACATTGTATGTTTATTTAATTTACAGCATTCGATATGGCATTCAACCCCTTAGCTACTCTATTGAAAGACAACAAATTAATTAGTCTGAACTATGTCAATTCAAGTCATAATTTGGACATTGTCCTTATGGCTGAGAGCACTCATGTGAGAGATCATTTCATTGACATGATTAGTAACATCGACAAGGTTGAGATAGTGGGAGGTGAAATTGTTGGTGAAACCAAAGTCGATATTGTCCTCTAGAGCTTGTCCCAAAGCTATGAGTAGGTTCAGTTGAACTACAACATAAGTAAGATGTTGTGTACTTCATCCGAGCTCTTAGCAGAGTTGGTGGTCGCTAAAAGTCTTCTTGAAGAGAAGAAGCAAGCTTTAGTCACAGTCAAAGCTTCGGAATCTTCTTCTGAGCCTGAGGCTAGAAAGAATAAGAGAAGGCTCAAGAGAATAGCTCAAAAGGCTTGAATTTCACCTAACCCAGATATTGCAAAGAAGAATTCAAAAGGCAAGTGCTTCAAGTGCAATCAAACAGGATATTGGAAATCGGATTTGTTGGAGTTGAATACATAAGCAATGCTTGTATTGTTCTTTTTTCCAGTAATATATCGATTTATGTTTTGGTTATATTTTGTTGTGCATTATTTCTCCATTTATATTATGTAGTTAGATGATGAGGTGTCTTGTGTGACACAGTAGATCTCATCATTGGTTAAAAGACATAATGTATAAATGAGGTTCGTAACCGAGACAGCTTTGGAAAAACTGTCGGTTTACGTTATTATGTGATTCGGGTAATTAGTTTGTGTAAACTGATTGAATCATATAAATATGCTCGGGGCGTATTGAACTTGACCATTTCGAATGATTTGTCTTGTACTTATTTAATAGACAAATCGTTCTTAGTATTCTATCTCTTAATCTCTAGACTCGAGCGGGCATAAGGATTAGACGTAGTGTACTTTGATCTGCAATGGGCGAGGTCGATTGTGGACACTAGTTTCGATAGGTTGGGTGCGCGTGTTTAGTTGCTTGGTGTGCTGCTGCTTGTTGAAAGGAAACCATGTACCGGTGCGTCTGGGGTGATGGTGCTCCTGAAATGAGCTTGTAATGTTTATTATACTAAACCCGGCCGGTGAACTTATGTCCGGTATAGTAAAAAGGTCGAGTGATACTAGTCTTAGAATTAAAGAAGTTAATTAATTAATTTATCAATAAATTAATAAATTAACGAGAACTATATCTTTGATGTGAGGAGATTATGAATAAATTAATTAAGCTGTTCTGGAAGCAATTCTGGTGTAGGATGGTAGTGCCAAAATTAATCCGTTAGTGGTACGATTAATTTTGTAATGGGTTAATTGAATAGGTAGAATTAATTAATTGATTAATTATTCCTAAGGGGTAATTGAGTAATTAACAAAGTGGAATTATTTAATTAATTAATTAAGTCTTAAGTTTCATTTAAAATTAGGAAATCCAAGAGATTAGGAATCTAGTAGGATTTGGTTTATCCTATCAGATTGGTTACCTAATTAGATTTGGAAAATAATTAATTGCCTAAACCCATTAAGAAGACCAATCCTAAACCAACTTGGGGTCTCTCTTGTAACTCTATATATAGACAAGAGATTAGCTATTCCACAATATACAATTCATAAGTTTTCAAGACAAGAAAACTAGAGAGACAAAATTCTAGAGAGACAAAAGTTTTCTCCCTCTAAGGTCCGAATATTTGAGCATTTTACGGCTTGGGTTTATTCCAATTTCTCCCAATGGCGCGTGGCTTTCTCTCTTATCCCAGGCGGCACGTGTAGTACACGTTCCAGGTGTGGTGGTGCTAGAATTTTTCTGGCAGGTGGATTGTGGTGATTAGCTTATCAATTGCTCATTAGATTGCTACCCACTTAGCACAAAAGCAAAGTCTTGAGGTATGCAAGAGAATCATCTGAGTATACGCTTCAATAGGTAATTCTAATGTTTCCGCTTTAATTAAGAATTTTTGTTGCGTGGTAAATCGAATAAGTACAAACCAAGATCCTGCACAATGTTATTTCAAGCAAGGATTGGAATAGCGATTGTGCTAGCGTCTAGGCCTGGCCAGAGATTCCGATTTTGGAATGCATAGCACGAAAGTGAGTATCTGGCTAAGCCCGGCCAGATAATCTTTCAATTGGTATTAGAGCCTGGTTTTGGGTTTTGTGCTTGTTTGATTTATTACATGGTTTTATTTACAGGTGGTTAAGAAATCCTGACTATTATGGTTACGTTTGTATGGGTTTTAATTAAACTCTGGGACATGTCAGGATTTGATTTTATTATGAATGTTTGTAATAGTATAACCACGTGCTGGAAGCCGTGTAGAATTAGATCAAATCTGTAGTAGGATTTTTTCTATGTAATTTCAATTCTTTAATTTTCTTAGAAAGCCTTATAGTAGGAGAATTAATTTTTTTAATCGAAGGCGTTATGGTGGGCAACTTGAATTCGTAGATTTTGGGTTATCGTTAATTCATAGAAACCCAGGAAAACCCAGAACGAATTGCAAGAAGACCAAATAGCGTAGAAGAAGTGAATGAGGGATTGGAGGTAAGGAAACCATGTACCGGTGCGTCTGGGGTGATGGTGCTCCTGAAATGAGCTTGTAATGTTTATTATACTAAACTCGGCCGGTGGACTTATGTCTGGTATAGTAAAAAGGTTGAGTGGTACTAGTCTCAGAATTAAAGAAGTTAATTAATTAATTTATCAGTAAATTAATAAATTAACGAGCACTATATCTTTGATGTGGGGAGATTATGAATATAAATTAATTAAGTTGTTTCGGAAGCAATTCTGATGTAGGATGGTAGTGCCAAATTAATCCGTTAGTGGTACGATTAATTTTGTAATGGGTTAATTGAATAGGAGGAATTAATTAATTAATTGATTATTCCTAAGGGTTAATTAAGTAATTAGCAAAGTGGAATTATTTAATTAATTAATTAAATCTTAAATTTCAATTAGAATTAGGAAATCCTAGAGATTAGGAAATCTAGTAGGATTTGGTTTATCCTATCAGATTGGTTACCTAATTGGATTTGGAAACTAATTACCTAAACCCATTAGGAAGACTAATCCTAAACTAACTTGGGGTCTCTCTTGTAACTCTATATATAGACAATGGATTACCTATTCCACAATATACAATTCAAAAGTTTTCAAGACAATAAAACTTAGAGAGAGAAAATCCTAGAGAGAGAAAATTTCTCTCTCTAAAAATTATATTTCACAAAGCTTTAGGGCTGCCGATTTTCTTTAATTTTTTGGCGGCTCATGTGGCTTTCCCTCTTTCTCCGGGCGGTGCGTGGATTGTACGTGTCAGGTGCAACGGTGATGGAATTTTTCTCGTAGGTGAATTGTGGTGATTAGCTGATCAATTGGTTGCTAGATCATTGCCCGTACAACGTGCAATCAAAGTCTTGAGGCATACAAGAGAATCACCTGAGTGTACACTTCAATAGGTAATTCTTATGTTTTCGCTTTTATTAAGAATTTTTGTTGCGTGATAAATCGAATAAATGCAAACCCAGATCCTGCGCAATGTTATTTCAAAAGGGTTGGAATAGCGATTGTGCTAGCGTCTAGGCCTGGCTAGATATTCTAATTATGGAATGCATAGCATGAAAGTGAGTTTCTGGCTAGGCCCGGGCAGATAATCTTTCAATTGGTATCAGAGCCTGGTTTTGGGTTTTGTGCTTGTTCGATTTATTACATGGTTTTATTTGCAGGTGGGTAAGAAATCTTGACTATTATTATTATATTTGTATGGGTTTTAATTAAACTCTGGAACATGTCTGGATTTGATTTCATTATGAATGTTTGTAATAGTATAACCACGTGCTGAGAGCTGTGTAGTATTAGATCAAATCTGTAGTAGAATTTTTTCTATGTAATTTTGATTATTTAATTTTCCTAGAAAGCCTTGTAGTAGGAGAATTAATTTTTTTGTAATCGAAAGCGTTATAGTTGAAAACTTGAATTCGTGGGTTTTGGGTTATCTTAATTCGTAGAAACCCAGGAAAACCCAGAACGAATTGCAAGAAGACCAAATAGCGTAGAAAAAGCGAATAAGGGATGGGTGCCGGGGGGCGGCGCCAGCAACGACTCGCCGGTGAGAGGCGCGGCCAGCAACCGCTAGGAAATGGTAGCACCACAGCTGCGTGGCGCAGCAAGCTTCTATGCTAGTGCGTGGCAGTAGGTGCGGCAGCAGTTGTTGCGCGCTGTTGGGCCGCGCCCGCGCCTTGTACGCGTTGCGCGTGTGACCCGTTTGGGATGCGTTTTGGCTCGTATTTTCCTCCAGTTTTCATTTTTTGAAGTTCAATACTGTTTCCATCGAGATACATGGTGGGACACGAGATCAAGGCAGAAGATGGAAGCGATTAAAACCATAATAGTTGGGAAATTTAATTTTTGCATTTATTTACCGTATTTATTGTTTTAATTTTTATGTTGTATTTTAGATGCATGATTTTAAAGCATGTTGGTTTTATGGTTGCATATAACTTAAGGTTAGTTAATTGCATGTTAAAACTTGAAAAACCCTCAATTTAGAAATCTAAGTGGGAGCGGGTTGGTTTAATATCCCCACAGCCACCATTACGAGTTCATACGCGATGTTGTGGGCTTGCGTGTTGGCATTAGGGCCTTCCTCCATTCGGATGAGTCCAACCACGAGATTGCTAGATTATGAATTTATGAGTAAGATGACTAGAGTAAGTTTAACTAGGAGAAATGTGACACCCTCTCCATCTAAGACGCACTATCCTGAGGTAACAAACTCAGAAGTCACGTAATGGCACACACTTAGTGTATGATCTGCAGTATTCCTCCCATCGAGGTTACGCTGCTTATTTGTACGACTAAAAGCACCGACTATTAGCTACATTGATCAATCGATCGTTTGGTCAGATAGTGTAGTTAATGAACTTGGTTCTTCTCAAACGAATGTGGGTTAGCATAAATGTCCGCACTATCGTGGCTTGCGAGAATCCCAGTAAATGAGATGTTGGTGCATTAAAATTATTGTTTTCAGGGAAGTCAATAATTTTTAAAATTTTGTCAAGTTCGAAATTCTAAGTTAGATAACTAAAACATTGTCTGTTTAATTTACAGTATTCGATTTGACATTCAACCCCATAGCTCCTATATTGAAAGACAATAAGTTAACTGGAACTAATTATGTCATCTAGAGTCGTAACTTGGACAATGTCCTGACGGAAGAGCACTATAAGTTTGTGCTCACCAAAGTATGTCCAGATGTACCTAACGAGGACTATCCTCAAGATGATAGGGATGCCTATGCCAGGTGGAGAAAAGCGGATGAGATGGCACGGTGCTATATTTTGGCTTCTGTGTCAAATGTGCTACAACATCAGCTTCATCCCATGGTCTCTGCCTTCAACATGATGGCTCACCTGAGGGAGATGTTCGCTCATCAAGGCAGGACTGCTAGGCAATCAGCCATGAGAAAGTTGATTAACACTAAAATGGCTGAGGGCGGATTGGTGAGAGATCATGTGCGGGGAGGTGAAATCGACCCAGAAAGTCAGATAGATATCATCCTCCAAAGCTTACCCTATAGTTTTGAGCAGTTTCGGGTTAACTATAACATGAATCAAAGAGTGTACACTGTACCCGAGCTCTTAACTGATTTGGTGTCGGCCGAAGGCATCTTCCACGATAAGAAGCAAGCTTTGGTCACAACGAAGGCTTCAAGTTCTTCTTCTGTGCCTAAAGGCAAGAAGAATAAGAAGAAGAAGAATGCCAATAAACTTACTGCTAAGCCTAAAATCGCAATGAAGAGCAAGCCCAAAGGCAAGTGCTTCAGGTGCGGGAAAACGGGACATTAGAAAGAGGATTGTCCAAAGCCTAAAGGTACGATAGTTTCTGCCGTAATTACTGAGACATGTTTAGCGGTGATTCCCACAGATACTTGGTGTGTAGATTTAGGCATCACTGATCATGTTTTTAATTCTTTGCAGGGGTTCCAAGTAACCCGGAAGGTTAAAGAGGGTGAGCTGGACATCTAAATGGGTGATACTACAATAGTGTCAGTAGAATCAGTGGGTGTTTTTATTTTGAATTTTATAGATTAGAGTTAGTTAATTGTCTTTATGTACCGAGTTTTAGAAAGAACCTTATTTCAGTTTCTAAACTCTTAAGGAAAGGCTATAAGTTTATTTTTTCTGATGATTCTGTATTTATTAGAAGAAATGAAAAACTTATTTGTTATGGTTCATTGGCTAACAATTTATTTGTGGTTAACTCTAACTCCCCTGTTGTGCAAAACATAGAAACAGATAGCTCTTTATCTAACATTAATAAGAGGAAGAAATCTTTTAAAATGAATCAAACCTATCTTTAGCATCTCAGGCTAGGTCATATAAACCTTAGTAGGATTCAGAGGTTGGTCAATGATGAACCTTTAGGTTTATTAGAAATTGATAGTTATTCAACATGCGAATATTGCTTGGAGAGTAAGATGACCAAGAGACCTTTTAAAGCAAAAGGTTATAGAGCCAAAGAAGCACTAGAGTTGATTCATTTTGACTTGTGTGGACCAATGTCGGTCCAAGCTCGAGGTGGGGTTGAGTATTTCGTGATGTTCACAGATGATTACTCAAGGTACGGGTACATTTACCTAATGCATCACAAGTCCGAGTGCTTTGGCAAGTTCAAAGAGTTTCGGGCAGATGTTGAGAAGCATCATGGTAAGAATATCAAGACACTGCGATCAGATCGTGGTGGGGAGTACCTGTCCCACGAATTTCAAGAATACCTCAGTGAGGTAGGAATTCAGTCTCAGTTGTCTGCACCTGGCATGCCACAGCAGAACGGTGTAGCAGAAAGAAGGAATCGAACTCTCATGGAAATGGTTAGGTCAATGATGAGCTATAGTGATTTGCCGTGTTCGTTCTGGGGATATGCCTTAGAAACAGCGGTGCATATTCTTAATCTTGTACCATCTAAAACTGTGCCTTTAACCCCAATAGAGTTGTGGAACGGGCGAAAGCCTAGTCTAAGACATCTCAGAATTTGGGGTTGCCCAGCACATGTGTTTAAGGCAGATACGGCTAAGTTAGATGCAAGAACAGAATTAATGCTATTTGTAGGATATCCTAGGGGAACAAAAGGTGGTCTATTTTATAGTCCTAATGATCAGAAGGTGGTTGTTAGTAGCAACACTGGATTTTTGGAGAAAGACTATATTCTAGATCACAAGCCCAAGAGTAAGATATACTAGAAGAGCTTAGGAGACAAACTAGTAATCCTGATGCACCAGCACAAGTAGATACACCAAACCCTGCACAAGAGATCAAAGATGATGCGCCTACACAGGTGGTGCCTCATCGTAGTGGAAAGGTTGTAAGACAACTCGACAGGTTCATTGGCCTATGAGAGGCATTAGACCTAGTCCTAGGCGCGCCTGAACCTGGCCCGGTTAACTACAATGAGGCTCTCTGAGATAAAGATGCAGAATTTTGGTGTAAGGCAATGATATCCGAGATAGGGTCAATGAACCACAATCAAGTATGGGCGCTTGTGGACCTGCCTGGTGCATTAAGCCCATTGGATGCAAGTGGGTCTACGAACGTAAGAGAGAACCTGACGAAAAGGTGGAAACCTTTAAAGCTAGGCTGGTGGCGAAGGGATATACTCAGAAAGAGGGAATCGATTATGAGGAAACCTTCTTCCAGGTGGCCATGCTTAAGTCGATCCGGATTCTCTTGGCCATAGCTGCTCATTTAGATTTTGAGATATAACAGATAGATGTCAAGACAGCTTTCCTAAACGGAAGTGTTGAGGAAACCATGTTCATGCAGCAACCAGAGGGATTCGTTTGAAAAAGGCCAAGAGCATAAGGTTTGCAGGCTTAAGATGTCCATTTACGGACTTAAGCAGGAATCCAGATCTTGGAACATCTGGTTTGATGAGGTAATACAATCCTACGGATTTACTTACTGTTCGGATGAGCAATGTCTGTACAGCAGACGTGATGGAAACTCGGTGGTGTTTCTTGTACTTTACGTAGATGAAATTCTATTGATTGGAAACAACAAAAAAGTGTTATCAGACGTAAAGACATGGTTGTCCAAGCAGTTTGATATGAACGACTTAGGGGAAGCAAGACATATCATTGGGATCAAAATAATTTGAGATCGTAGGAAACATTCATTAACACTCTCCCAAGCTTCATACATAGATACGATTCTGGCCCATTTTAACATGTAGAACTCCAAGAAAGGTTTTCTACCTTTCAGACACGGAGTGCATCTGTCTAAAGAACAGTCTCCCAAAACTGTTGAGGAGATATAAGCCATGAAGACAGTTCCTTATTCTTTTGCAGTAGGAAGTCTCATGTATGTCATGTTTTGTACGAGGCCTAATAATTGTTATGTCATTGGCATGGTAAGCAGGTATCAGAGTAACCCCGGGAAAGCTTATTGGGAGGCAGTAAAATGCATTCTCAAGTATTTGCGTAGAATGAGAGACCAAGTGTTGGTTTATCAGGCGCCTGAGCTGCTACCCCGAGGTTATCAGTCCCTGCACATTAGTACAAATGTGAGCCCTACAACCAGTATCTAATACACATGAGGTGGACATAGAAAGATTAATTTCTATAACAAAGATACCTGAAGCTGAAGGATTGCTTTCGAGAAACTTGTTGCAGTCTCTCTTCCAATGACCCTTCTGTTTATAGAAGAGACATGTATCATCCTTTTTGGATCTTGTCTTAGCTGGAGGAGTTTGTGGTTGGAAAGCAGTCTTACTGCGAGCTTTCTTGTTCTGCCCAACTTTGGCCTTGCCTTTAAACTTTCTGTTCCCTTTACCTTTCTTTACAACCAACACTGGTGTTACCTTCCGAAGGGTCTGCTCAGTGTTCTTCAACATGCCATGGAGCTCATGAATGCTCCTATCCATGTTGTGCATATTGTAGTTCACCACAAAATCATTGTATTCATCAGATAATGATGCCAAGATGATATCAATAGCCAATTCCCTAGGAAGAGGTGCATTCAATCGCTGTAGGGTATCAATGTACCTTTTCATCTTGATCAAATACGTGCTCACTGACGAACCCTTCGTCATTTTGCACAAAATTAAAGATTTTATCGTAACGAACCTTTCGTTACGGGCTTGTTCATGGAACATCTCCGTCAGTGACTCATAAATCTGGAAAGCTTCTGAATTCATGAACTGCTTTTCAAGCTCGCCCGTCATAGACGCGAGCATCAAGCAAGTCACATCATCGAAATCGCTTTTCAGCTTATCCCAGGCTTGTTGAACAGTTGTCGAAGCATTTTGTGGTGGTTCAGGTAATGCGGTCTCTAAGACATGTAGCTTCCTTTCTTGCTTGAGAACTATTCTCAAGTTTCTTTCCCAATCTAAGAAGTTTGGTCCAACCAATTTATCTTTATCCAATATACTTCTTAGAGTAAAGTTTGAGATAACATTTGTGCTAGATGATGCCATTTCTACAAGGAATAAATGCAAAATATTAGAATGAGTTTTATAGTATTTTCCACAATAGCCAAAATTGAAATCCCTAACAATTTTGTGATGGTGCTAGATTGTGGGCCGAAAATCCACAAAGAGTTAACCCCAGTCTTGCTTTGGCAAGTTTCGTAGGGGTCGGGCTCTTTTGGTAGGCAACGTTCAAATCACATTCCATGTAACCTAACGCTTTCCAATTGCATACCATGCAACTTTTCGGTGATAGAATGAACATTCCAAATGTTTGACACCATCCTATCTTTGCAAAATTAATCCCTAGTCAACTTATCAGGTCAAGCTAGGATTAATTTTCCCAAGTCAAACCATCCCTCAAGGCATCACATCAATTGATACCCACACAGTTTTTCCATAACAAGTGGTAGTGATAAAGTTGAGCATCTAATACCCAAACAGTTTTTCCACTTATTAATGGTAGTAATAAAGTTGGGCACCTATTATGTGACAACTCGCCATACGAAGAAAACCTGAGGCCCTTGGGCTCTCCAAGTCCACATACGTTCAATGCTTTGGCGGGCCCCCAAGTATGGAAGCAAAATCAACTCGGGTTTTTGGGATTTTAGTTTGATCGGCTTAACATGCATTTTCGTTTTGACATTTATTTGCATATCAAATAAATAAAAGTGAATAAAAGCAATGAATTGGGCTATAGTCAATTACAGGGCCTTTTAAAATAATAAAACTTCATGTTCGGGCCTTCATTGTTGGGCTCCCTTTCCTGTGCTCCACTATGGACTCCTCTTGGAAACTCCTCTTGGGCCTAACTATTACATAATCATTTTAATAGGCACCCAGGCCCAAATTCAAATGGCTCGTAGGCCCCAACTTTTAAGACATTAATAAGCTCAATTCATGCTTTAAAACACATAAATGCATATGCTCATACAAGCCCGTTTTAATTTAAACCGATTAAATATAAGGATTGTGTAACTATTACCAAATTAAAATTGATTGTGTCATGATCAATTTTAATCAATCCCTTTTGTTCATTTTTCATTCAGCCAAAATGATGCATGAACATGCTTGTCATAATTATGATGTTTCACGTATAAAATTTAAACAATTTAAATATAAACATCATAAAATTAAATAAATAATTCATATTAAACAAATTAATTAATCTAATTAATTATTTATTTATTCATCTTTTATAATTATCTTAATCTTATTAAAATAATTATTTTAAATTTATCTAATTATCTAGTTAAGATAATCTTTCAAATTTAAAATTTAAATAATATTAATTATCCTAATCTAATTAACATAATTATTCAATTTTAAATTTTAAATTATTTTAATTATCCTAATCTAATTAAGATAATTATTTCAAATTTTAAATTAAAATAATTTTAATTATCCTAATCTAATTAAGATAATTATTCAAATTTAAATTTTAAACATATAGGATAAAATTCTAAATTGAATCTAATCCTATCTTTATCTAATGAGATTATTTAAATAATATCTTATTAAATAAAATAATAATAAAATTCATAAAAATTAGAAAATTAATTTTTTGAAACTTTTTGGGGCAGTTGTCTAATTTACCAAATTCCCGGGCTTAAGGTTTTAAGGAAATAAAACTTCTGGGTCTCTTTTACAATTAAAACAATTTTAAAAGCTGGCCAAGCGGGGCAGTTTAGTAATTTAAGCCTATTAGGGCATCTGCCTCATCCCTTTCCATTTTAGGGTTTGCTGGGACGGCGGGGTTATTATAGTAAAATCAATCCCTAGGGCTTCACCGCCAGTCGCCGCCAACCCACCTCCTTCCTCAAAACCGCTGTCGGCATCATCGACTCTCGGCATCCATGCCGATCGTCTTCTCCGGCCATCTCTCCTGGCTTTTAAAGTACCGATCAAATCCTTACTCGACCGATTTTGTTTTGAAAGTCCGATCAAGCTGGAACCATTCCGGTGAATAAACTCAAACAATTTTCAAAATGAAGCATTCAATTTCCCGCAAGGAAATCAAAATCGATTCAGCGCAAATAAAACAAAAACGTTTTTCCGGTGATGAAAACCCAGTTTCCGATGGACTTTTGCAAAACCCATTTTGAAATTCAATCAGCCAAAACAAAACAGACTCTGGTCAATCATTGTTCTTCCTGGCGAAATCAATTTTGAAAACCCAGAAACCCAAATCGGTTTTCCTCTCCAGCAAAAAAAAAAAAAAAAAAAAACATAAACAGCCCAGAAAATAATTTCCAATTTGAAACCAAAATCTCGTTTATCCGGCGAGGGTTTCCAAAACCCCAGATTCCGACAAGGAACCCTGACTCCGGCAAGGAAGTAAAACCAATGAAGCCCAAGACAACCTTTTTCCGTCAAAATGCAAAAAAGAGAAAAGAAAAATTAATTCCCGGCGTAACTTTTAAAACAACCCAGGAAAAAAAATTTTTCATTCCGTTGGAACAATTTCCAACCCTGCCAATGAATAAAATTAATTTTCTTAAAACAAACCATTCCTTTCAATCAATTAATTTTTTAATTAACACTAAAATTGAGCCTAGCTCTGATACCACTCTAGGATCGTGTTTAGGCATTTAATTCTAAATTAACGCAGCGGATTATCCTAAACTATAAGAACCGGGGTCTTACCCTCGACGCGTAATCGGTTGCGCTCGCACCTGGATCATTTTGGGAAGATGGCGTTTCGTCATTCTCTGGCACTTCCCGGAAGTGTCCTCCACAATCAGGCACTGGAGCTCTTCGGTGCTAGTATAAAATTCCTGTAAAGAAATTTTTGTTTTGGAAGAGATAGAATTTTACGAGAGAGAAAAAGAGAAGAAAAATTTTCTAGAAAACAATTTTCTCTTTTTAAAATCTGTCTCCCTTTTTCTCTCATAGATTCTCTTTATAAAAAAAAAAAGAAATCTGATTTTTTCCCCAATCCCACAACCACCGGGTTGTTAAAAATAAAATATTTAATATTACAATAATAATATAATATTTTACTTTTACTGATTTGGGTTTTACTTGACCCATGGATCAAACTATTTACCCATGGATCAGACTGATGGGTCTAGAACCTCAATTGCAACTAGGTCCCTTGATTTGTCAGTCTATCTCAATTCTTCTTGAGTAATTAATTAACTATTAATTAATACCCCAAAATTTCTTAATAATATTTAATTAAACTATTTAATTTAATATTATTCTTCTAAGTATAACAACTATACCTAGTATCGTCAAGAATCTTTGAACTCACTTACGTGCAATCCTGTAGGTCCATTCCAAATTGACAATGGATAAATTTATCTCATAGATTAATCCATAAATTATCAGTGGCCTCTAGCAAGACATGATGACTACTCAATTTAGAATGGATGGTCGAATGATGATTCAACACAACATTTCTAAGCATACTATGTACGGTCCTCTACATCGATATCCCGTTTAGCATAAGGCATGGAACCATCATCCTTATGAAGCTAAACGTTTACTTGATCTCTCAGTGACACTGATTCTATTCGAGCAAATGATTACAATTATCATTTCTCGGGCATGGCCATGCACTTCTCAGTTCACTATTAAGTGGCTCGGATATCATCTCTCATTTAAGAGAGATTTGTAGTCCCATCACTTCACCTACATATCTTAACGTGACTCATAGTGTACCCAACCATACCCGTACTTGGCAACCTGTTACAGTCCCGTCAGGCGTATGTCAAAGAACACCACAATTCACCTAAGACCATGCAGTGATTTCTAGTTTAAGGATCCTTGTACGAATATACTCGAAAAGAATCACTCATGATCTATCAGTCCATGGAGTGTTTCTTTTGGCGGATTGTTTTCATGAAATTAAATATGCAAAAGAATATTACATTCATGAAATTAACTCATCAGATAAATAATCAATCAAATGACATATGTTTTATTTACATAAATAACCCTCAAAGTTTATTTACATAAATAGCCCTCATTAGGGCACATACACCAACACAATGTGTGTACCGCAAATGTGATGAAAACTCAGTGGTGTTTTTTATGCTTTACGTAGATGATATTCTATTGATTAGAAACAACAAGAAAGTGTTATCAGCTATAAAGGCATGGTTGTCCAAGCAGTTTGATATAAAGCACTTAGGGAAAGCGGGACATGTCCTTGGGATCAAGATAATTTGAGATCATAGGAAACGTTCGTTAACACTCTCCCAAGCATCACACATAGATATGATTCTGGCCCGTTTTAACATGTAGAACTCCAAGAAATGTGCATCTATCTAAAGAACAGTCTCCCAAAACTGTTGAGGAGATAGAAGCCATGAAGACAGTTCCTTATGCTTCTGCAATATGAAGTCTCATGTATGCCATGTTGTGTACGAGGTCTGATATATGTTATATCGTTGGCATGGTAAGCAGATATCAGAGTAACCCCGAGAAAGCTCATTGGGAGGTAGTATAATGCATTCTCAAGTATTTGCGCAGAACGAGAGACCAAGTGTTGGTTTATCAGCGCCTGAGCTGGTACCCCAAGGTTATATAGATTTTTACAAGGCGACAGGGATAATAGCAAGTCTACCTCAGGGTATGTGTTTACTTTAGGAGGTGGAGCCATATTTTTGTGGAGTGTCAAGCAGAAATGCGTGGTAGACTCTACCATGGAGGCTGTTACGTTGCCGCATCAGAGGCAGCGAAAGAAGCAGTGTGGCTCAAGAACTTCCTAGTGGACTTATATGTGATTCCTTGTTTGCAAAAGTCTATCACGGTGTATTATGATAACAACAGTGCAGTAGCAAACTCGAAGGAACCACGAGCCCATAAGGCGAGTAAACATATACAATGTAAGTACCACTTGATACAAGATATCATAAAGAGGGAAGACGGGGTCGTGGCTAAGATAGCATCAGAGGATAACCTTGCAGATCCGTTCATGAAGACATTGACTTCAAAAGTCTTTGAGACTCACGTGGAGGGCATGAGAATTAGATACTTAGGAGAGCCATAACAGTTTTTCTAGATACATAACAGCAGAGGATATAGGGGTTGTATGTAGATGTATACTTAAAGAAAAACTTAAGTATTAGTGGGAGATTGTTGGAGTTGAATACATAAGCTATGCTTGTATTGTACTTATTCCCAGTTAATATATTGATTTATGTTTGAGTAAATTCCAAAATTGGTCATCATACTATGATCAATTTCCAGTTTTGGTCATCATACTTTCAAAACTATTTTCAAGGTCATCATACTTTCATTTTATTTTCAAAAAAGGTCACTCCGTCCATATTGGCCGTTAACCCTCTTAACAGAGCCTTTTTTTGAGGGCATTTATGTCATTCTCATTTATTTTGCTTTCCAATTTCCATCCAGTAATGCGCTACAGTAACGCGCTACAGTGTCTTCCTTTCTTTTGTTATTTTTGGCTAATTTTTTATTTTTTATTTTTTGCCTTCCTCCTTGAGACTTTTTTCCGTCCGTTTTTTCTAAGCAATTCAGTATTTTTTTTAATGTTTCTGAATTTTATAAAAAATATTTTTAAATTATCATTTTATTTTTTTATAATTAAATAATTTTAGATATTATGATACATATTATGAACGAAATTTTTTTAAAAAAAATAATAATATAGTAGATATCAGATCAACAGATTATAGATATCAGATCAAAAATATAAAAGAAATCATACAATAGAATTAAAACATACTTAACAAGGGAGATCAGATCAGGATTATATAGACATCAGATCAGAGAATACTAGACATCAGATCAACAGACTACAGATATCAGATCAAGAATATAAAAGAAATCATACAGTAGAACTAAAACATACTTAACAAGGGAGATCAGATCAGGATTATATAGACATCACATCAGTGAATACTTGACATCAGATCAACAGACTATAGATATCAGATCAAGAATATAAAAGAAATCATACAATAGAACTAAAACATACTTAACAAGGGAGATCAGATCAGGATTATATAGACATCATATCAGCGAATACTTGACATCAGATCAACAGACTATAGATATCAGATCAAGAATATAAAATAAATCATACAATAGAATTAAAACATACTTAACAAGGGAGATCAGATCAGGATTATATAGACATTAGATCAGAGAATACTAGACATCAGATCAACAAACTATAGATATCAGATCAAGAATATAAAAGAAATCAGTTCTACTGTATGATTTCTTTTATATTCTTGATCTGATATCCATAGTCTGTTGATCTGATGTCAAGTATTCGCTGATCTGATGTCTATATAATCCTGATCTGATCTCCCTTGTTAAGTATGTTTTAGTTCTATTGCATGATTTCTTTTATATTTTTGATCTGATATCTATAGTCTGTTGATCTGATGTCAAGTATTCGCTGATCTGATGTCTATATAATCCTGATCTGATCTACCTTGTTAAGTATGTTTTAGTTCTATTGTATGATTTATTTTATATTCTTGATCTGATATCTATAGTCTGTTGATCTGATGTCAAGTATTCGCTGATCTGATGTCTATATAATCCTGATGTGATCTCCCTTGTTAAGTATATTTTAGTTCTACTGTATGATTTCTTTTATAATCTTGATCTGATATCTATAGTCTGTTGATCTGATGTCAAGTATTCGCTGATCTGATGTCTATATAATCCTGATCTGATCTCCCTTGTTAAGTATGTTTTAGTTATACTGTATGATTTCTTTGATATTCTTGATCTGATAGCTATAGTCTGTTGATCTGATGTCTAGTATTCTCCAATCTGATATCTATATAATCCTGATCTGATCTCCCTTGTTAAGTATGTTTTAATTCTATTGTATGATTTCTTTTATATTTTTGATCTGATATATATAATCTGTTGATCTGATATCTACTGTATTATTATTTTTTTAAAAAAAAAATTAGTTCATAATATGTATCATAATATCTAAAATTATTTAATTATAAAACAAATAAAATGATAATTTAAAAATATTTATTTATAAAATTCAAAAACATTAAAAAATACTGAATTGTTTAGAAAAAAACGGACGGAAAAAAGTCTCAAGGAGGAAGGCAAAAAAAAATAAAAAATTAGCCAAAAATAACAAAAGAAAGGAAGACACTGTAGCGAGTTACTGTAGCGCTTACTGTAGCGCGTTACTGGATAGAAATTGGAAAGCAAAATAATTGAGAATGACATAAATGCCCTCAAAAAAAGGCTCCGTTAAGAGGGTTAATGGCCAATATGGACGGAGTGACCTTTTTTGAAAATAAAATGAAAGTATGATGACCTTAAAAATAGTTTTGAAAGTATGATGACCAAAACTGGAAACTGACCATAGTATGATGACCAATTTTGGAATTTACTCTTTATGTTTTGGTTATATTTTGTTATGCATTATTTGTCCATTTATATTATGTAGTTAGATGATGAGGTGTCTTGTGTGACACAGTAGATCTCATCATTGGTTAAAAGACATAATATATAAATGAGGTTCATAACTGAGACAGCTTTGGACAAAGTGTCGGTTTAGGTTATTATATGATTCAGATAATTGGTTTGTCTAAACTAATTGAATCATATAGATATGCCCGGGGTGTATTGAACTTGACCATTAGGAATGATTTTTCTTGTACTAATTTAATAGACAAATAATTCTTGGTATTCTATCTCTTAATCCCTAGACTCGAGCGAGCATGAGGATTAAACATAGTGTACTTTGATATGCCAATGGGTGAGGTCAATTGTGGCCAATAGTCTCGGTAGGTTGGGTGCACATGTTTAGTTGCTTGGTATGCTGCTGCCTGTCGAAAGGAAACCATGTACCGGTATGTCCAGGGTGATGGTGCTCCCGAGATGAGCTCGTAATGTTTATTATACTAAACCCGGCCGGTGGACTTATGTCCGGTATAGTAAAAAGGTCCAGTGGTACTAGTCTCAGAAATAAAGAAGTTAATTAATTAATTTATCAGTAAATTAATAAATTAATGAGCACTATATATTTGATATGGGGAGATTATGAATAAATTAATTAAGTTGTTCCGAAAGCAATTCTGGTGTAGGATGGTAGTGCCCAAATTAATCCTTTAGTGGTACGATTAATTTTTGAAATGGGTTAATTGAAAAGGTAGAATTATTTAATTGATTAATTAACGAAGTGGAACTATTTAATTAATTAATTAAGTCTTAAGTTTTAATTAGAATTAGGAAATCCTAGAGATTAGGAATCTAGTAGGATTTGTTGTATCCTATCAGATTGGTTACCTAATTGGATTTAGAAACTAATTAATTACCTAAACCCATTAGGAAGACCAATCCTAAACAAACTTGGGGTCTCTCTTGTAACTCTATATATAGACAAGGGATTAGCTATTCCACAATATACAATTCATAAGTTTTCAATACAATAAAACTAGAAAAAGAAAATTCTAGAGAGATAAAAGTTTTCTCTCTCTAGTTCTTGCAGGTGGATTGTGGTGATTAGCTGATCAATTGCTCGTTAGATTGCTGCCCACACAACATACAAGCAAAGTCTTGAGGCATAGAAGAGAATAACCTGAGTATACGCTTCAATAGGTAATTCTTATGTTTCTGCCTTAATTAAGAATTTTTGTTGCGTGGTAAATCGAATAAGTACAAACCAAGATCCTGTGCAATGTTATTTCAAGCAAGGATTGGAATAGCGATTGTGCTAACAGCTAGGCCTGGCCAGAGATTCTGATTCTGGAATGCATAGCACGAAAGTGAGTTTCTGGCTAGACTCGGGTAGATCATCTTTCACTAGTGACCGTGAAAAGATGACGACCCAAAACAGTAGTGTCTGAAGAAGTTGAATCTACCCAACTAGTGCACAGTGATTCCAACAGAAGATTTTTAGGTGACACTCAGCTAGCGTTGGCATTAACTGTTGGGAATAGTCTAGGTGTTTAATCCAATTAAACAGCGGAATCCTAAACTATGAGGATCGGGTCTTACCCTTGAAGCGTAATCGGTTGCGCACGTCGCCTGGCTCCTCTGAGAAGATGGCGTTTTGTTGTCTCCAAAATCCTTCCTCGAAGGATCCTCTACTCTCAAGCACGAAAGCCTTCGCAGGTTGGTGCTAGCCGATCTTGCCTACCCGGAGAATTTGGGAAAATCTGTGTATTTTTCTGATGAGAATAATTCAAAAATCCTCTTCCTACAATTATATCCCTAGGATATTTGTAGGGAATTAATTTTCAAAATCAGTATTGTAATTTATCCAATTATAACTTAACTGATTTTAGTAATTTCCAAATCAGTATTATTACCAAATATTATTTAACTGATTCCAAGTCAGTATTTAAATAATATTTACTAATTCCAAATCAGCCTTAAATAACACTTTAATGATTTGGGTTATAAACCAAGCCTATGGATCAACCCATGACCCATGGATCAGGCTGATGGGTCAAGAACTTCAATTGCAATTAAGTCCCTTGATTTATCAGCCCATCCCAATTGTTCCCAGGTAATTAATTAACTATTAATTAATACCACCGAACTTTCCAATAATATTCAATTAAACCATTTAATTAAATCTTATTTATTTAAGTATAACAATTATACTTATTGTAGGCAAGAATACTTATTCTGCATCATTGGACTTTCTTATGTGCGATCCTGTAGGCCCATTCCAAATTGGCAACGGATAACTCAATCTCATTGATTAATCCATAAGTCATTAGTGGTCTCTAGCAAGACATAATGACTACCCAATTCAGAATGGAGGGTCGAATGGAGATTCAACACAACCTTTCCGAGCAAACTGCGTACGATCCTCTACATCGATATCCAGCTTAGCATAAGGCATGGAACCATCATCCTTATGTAGCTAAGCGTTTACTTGATCTCTTAGTGACACTGAATCCAACAAGCAAATGATATCCTTATCATTCCTTGGGCATGGCCATGCACTTTTCAGTTCACTATCAAGTGGCCAAGATATCATCTCTCACTTAAGAGAGATTTGTAGTCCCATCACTTCACCTACATACCTTAGCGTGTCTCATAGTGTACCCAATCATACCCGTACTTGGCAACCTGTTACGGCCCCGTTAGGCGTATGTCAAAGCACACTACAATTCACCTAAGACCATGTAGTGATTTCTGGTCTAAGGATCCTAGTACCAGTACTACTCAAAAGAATCACTCATGATCTGGTTAGTCCATGGAGTGTTTCTTTTGGCGGATCGATTTCATGAATTTAAATATGCACAAGGATATTACTATCATGAAATTAACTCATTTGATAAACAATCAATCAAGCGACAAATATATTATTTACATAAATACCCTCAAAGTATATTTACATAAATAGCCCTCATTAGGGCACATTCACCAACAATCTCCCACTTGCCCGATGAAGGGCTATGTCCTAAACTGTTTAAGACCAAGCTCTATTACATGTCTATCAAACTTTGACTGTGGTAGAGCTTTTGTGAGAGGATCTGCTATATTGTCGTCTGACCCTATTTTGCACACTTTCACATCTCCTCGATCAATGATCTCTCGGATGAGGTGAAATCTTCTAAGTATGTGTTTGGTTTTCTGGTGTGACCGAGGCTCCTTAGCTTGTGCGATGGCCCCGTTATTGTCACAGAAAAGTTCTATCAGATCTTGGATACTCGGTATCACTCCGATGTCTGACACGAACTTTCTCAGCCAAACAGCTTCCTTTGCAACATCTGATGCAGCAATGTACTCAGACTCTGTTGTAGAATCGGCTGTTGTATCTTGCTTTGAGCTTTTCTAACTTATTGCACCGCCATTCAGACTAAACACGTAGCCTGATTGTGACTTCATGTCATCTTGATCTGTTTGGAAAGCAGCATCAGCGTAACCTTGTACAATGAGCTGTTCTTGTCCTCCATACACTAGCATTAATCCTTTAGTTCTTCGTAAGTACTTCAGGATTGCTTTGACTGCAGTCCAATGATCCATCCCTGGATCTTGTTGGTTTCTGCTAGTCATGCTAAGTGCATGTGCAACATCCGGACGGGTACACAACATGGCATACATGATAGATCCTATTGCCGAAGCATATGGGACTCTACTCATTGTATCCCTCTCCTCTTTTGTTGAAGGACCTTGGTTCTTCTTCAAGAGAAGGCCATGTCTAAATGGTACCTTACCATTTTTGGAGTTAGACATATTGAATCTTTTCAATATCTTGTCTATGTACCCTTCTTGACTTAGTCCCAGAAGCCTTTTAGACCTATCTCTATAGATCTTGATACCTAGTATCGTCTCAGCTTCTCCTAAGTCTTTCATAGAAAATGTTGGATTTGAATACATAAGCTATGCTTGTGTTGTATAATTTCCCAGATTAATATATCGATTTGTGTTTCAATTATATTTAGTTGTGCATATCCATTTATATTATGTAAGTAGATGATGAGGTGTCTGGTGCGACACAGTAGATCTCATCATTGGTTGAAAGACATAATATATAAATGAGGTTCGTAACCGAGACAGCTTTGGATAAACTATCGGTCTAGGTTATTATGTGATTCAGATAATTAGTTTGTCTAAACTAATTGAATCATATAGATGTGCCCGGGGCATATTGAACTTGACTCTTAGGAATGATTTGTCTTGTACTGATTTAATAGACAAATCGATCCTTGTATTCTATCTCTAAATCCCTAGACTCGAGCGGGCATGAGGATTAGACATAGTGTACTTTGATCTGCCAATGGGTGAGGTCAAATGTGGCCAATAGTCTCGGCGGATTGGGTGCGCGTGTTTAGTTACTTGGTGTGCTGCTGCTTGTCGAAAGGAAACCATGTACCGGTGCGTCCGGGGTGATGGTGCTCCCGAGATGAGCTCGAAATGTTTATTATACTAAACCTGGCCAGTGGACTTATGTCCGGTATAGTAAAAAGGTCGAGTGGTACTAGTCTCGGAATATTAAGAGGTTGATGAATTAATTTATCAATAAATTAATGAATTAACGAGCACTATATCTTTGATGTGGGGAGATTATGAATATAATTTAATTAAGTTGTTCCGGAAGCAATTCTGGTGTAGGTTGGTAGTGCCATAATTAATCTGTTAGTGGTACGATTAATTATGTACTGGGTTGTTGGCAAAGGTAGATTTAATTAATTGAGAAATTAATTAATCCTTGTGTCAGTTGGTTGTGAATCATCCCAGGAACTGGATTGGGATAAGTGAATCCCTGTGTCAGTTGGGAGTGATTCATCCCAGGAACTGGAATTGGGATAAGTGAATCCCTGTGACAGTTGGGAGTGTTTCAGTCTAGGAACAGGATTGAAGGAAACAGAATCTGTATCAATCTAGAAACAGGATTGAAGGAAAACAGAAACCCAGTAGGAAAGACCAATCCTATTCCAACTTGGAGTCTCTCTTGTAACTCTATAAATAGACAAGGGATCAGCCATTCAACAAGACAATTAATCCACAGGATTTCTAGAGAGATAAAATTCTAGAGAGAGAAAATTTTCTCTCTCATAAACGAATTTTAAACTCAAATTTGCGGCTGGATTTTTTAGGAGAGTTGGCCGAAAATCTTGGCCACTTTTCTTAAGCTGCGAGTTAAGTTTTCTCTCTCTCCGGGCAGTGCGTTTGCAGTACGTGCTAGGTGCGGAGGTGCTGAATTTTTCCAGCAGGTGGATTGTGAAGAGTTGCTGATCAATTGACTTCTAGATTGTTGCCCACACAACAAGAGGTCATAGTCTTTGAGGCATACAAGAGATTCACCAGGTGCACGCTTCAAAAGGTATTATTCTATAGTTCCGCTTTTATTAGAATTTTTTGTTGCGTGGTAAATCGAGCAAGTGCAAACCCAGATCCTACCAAAATCTTTCAATTGGTATCAGAGCCTGGTTTAGGGGGTTCTGTGCTTGTTCGATTTATTACATGGTTTTATTTGCAGGTGGTTTAAGATCCCGACTATTATGGTTACGTTTGTATGGTTTTTAATTAAACTCCGGGACATGTCCGGATTTAATTTTATTATGAATGTTTGTAATAGTATAACCACGTGCTGGAAGCCATGTAGGATTAGATTAAATCTGTAGTAGGATTTTTTCTATGTAATTTCGATTATTTAATTTTCCTAGAATGCCTTGTAGTAGGAAAATTATTTTTTTTGTAATCGAAGGCGTTATGGTGGGCAACTTGGATTCATGGGTTTTGGGTTATCATGAATTTGAAGAAACCCAGGAAAACCCAGAACGAATTGCAAGAAGACCAAATAGCGTGGGAAAAAGCGAAGGAGGAATTGGCGGCAGGAGGCGACGCCGGCAACGTTTGCCGGCAGCAAAATCGCCGGCCGGCAAGCAGAAAACAGGCCAGCAGCAGTAGCTGCCGCTCCCAGGGCGCAGCAGCAGCAGCTGCCGCGCCCAAAGCGCGCGGGCCGCGCGCGCGTGCAGAGCCGCGCGCACGGCTCTTGCGGGCTGTGCGCGCGCGCACGCGTGCAGGGCCGTGCGCACGGCCCATGTGGGCTGTGCGCGCGGGCTGCGCCACAGGCGGCCTGTTTGGGCCGTTCGGGCTGTTTTTGGCCCGTTTTTCCTCCAGTTTTCGTTTTTTGAAATTCAAGACTCTCTCCATCGAGTGACGTGACGGGACACGAGATCAAGGCAGAAGATGGAAGCAATTAAAACCATAATAGTCGGGGAATTTTTTTTGTTTTTTTTCAAATTTATTTCCCGTATTTATTGTTTTATTTTTTTATGCTTTATTTTTATGCTGTATTTTAGATGCATGAATTAAAGCATGTCTGGTTTTATGGTTGCACATAACTTAGGTTAGTTAATTGCATGTTAAAACCGGAAAAACCCTCAATTTGGAAATCTAAGTGGGAGCGGGTTGTGTTATATCCCCATGGCCACCATTACGGGTTCATATGCGATGTGGGTGGGCTTGCGCGTTGGCATTAGGGCCTTCCTCCATTCGGATGAGTCCAGCCCCGAGATCGCTAGACTATGAGCTTCTGAGTAAGATGACTAGAGCGAGTTTAACTAGGAGAAATGCGACACCCTCTCCATCTGAGGCGCACTATCCTGAGGTAACAAACTCAGAAGTCACGTAATGGCACACACTTAGTGTATGATCTGCAGTATTCCTCCCGCGAGGTTACGCTGCTTACTTGTACGGCTGAAAGCACCGACTATTAGCTACATTGATCAAAAGATCGTTGGTCAGATAGTGTAGTTAATGAACTTGGTTCTTCTCAAACGAATGAGGGTTAGCGTAAACGTCCACACTGCGTGGCTTGCGAGAATCCCGGTGGATGAGATGTTGGTGGATTAATATTATTGTTTTGAGGGAATCAATAATTAATTGAATTTTCATATTTTCGAAAATTCTAGCATATATAACTGAAACACTGTTTGTTTACTTTCCAGTTTTAAATCGATATGGCATTCAATCCTTTAGCTGCTATCTTGAAAGACAACAAATTAACTGGAACAAATTATGTCGACTGGAGTCGAAATTTGGACATAGTCCTGACAGCTGAGCAGTACAAGTTTGTGCTCATCGAAGCATGTCCAGAAACGCCTGATGAGGACTCTACCCAAGAGGAAAGGGACGCCTATGCCAGGTGGAGGAAAGCGGATGAGATGGCGCGGTGCTACATTTTGGCCTCTGTGTCGAATGTGCTGCAACATCAGCTTCATCCCATGCTCTCCGCCTTCGACATGATGGCGCACCTAAGGGAGATGTTTGCGCATCAAGGCAGGACTGCCAGGCAGTCAGCCATGAGGAAGTTAATGAACACCAAAATGGCTGAAGGCGGATCGGTGAGAGATCATGTTTTACACATGATCAGTAACATCAATGAAATAGAGGTGTTGGGAGGAAATATCGACCCAGAAAGTCAGATAGATATTATCCTCCAGAGTCTACCCTCTTGTTTTGAGCAGTTTCGGGTCAACTATAATATGAACCAAAGGGTTTATACGTTGCCCGAGCTCATGACTGATTTGGTGGCGGCTGAAGGCATCTTCCATGAGAAGAAGCAAGCTTTGGTCGCGGTAAAGGGTTCAAGCTCTTCTTCTGGGCCGAAAGGCAAGAAGAATAAGAAGAAGAAGAACGCCAAGAAACTTGCGGCAAAGCCAGATGTTGCGAAGAAAAGCAAGCCAAAAGGCAAGTGCTTTAAATGCGGCAAGGCAGGACATTGGAAAGTGGATTGTCCAAAGCTCAAAGGTACGATTGTTTCTGCCCTAATTACTGAGACATGTTTAGCGGTGATTCCCACAGATACTTGGTGTGTGGATTCAGGCGCCACTGACCATGTTTGTAATTCTTTGCAGGGGTTCCAAGTAACCCGGAAGCTTAGAGAGGGAGAACTGGACATCTACATGGGCGACACTACAAGAGTGTCAGTTGAAGCAGTGGGAGTAGTTAGGTTAAATTTCGAGAATTGTAACCTAGAGTTAGTAAACTGTCTTTATGTACCAAGTTTTAGAAAGAACCTGATTTCGGTTTCTAAATTCTTGAAGAACGGTTACAAGTTTATTTTTTCTGATGAGTCTGTTTTTATTAGAAGAAATGGCAAACTTGTTTGTTCTGGTTCATTGGTGGACAATTTATTTGTGGTTAATTCTAACTCCCCTGTTGCGCAAAACATAGAAATAGATAGCTCAGTATCTAACATTAATAAGAGGAAGAGACCTTCTGAAATGAATCAAACCTATTTTTGGCATCTAAGGCTAGGTCATATAAACCTTAGTAGGATTCAGAGATTGGTCAATCATGGACCTTTGGGTTCATTAGATATTGACAGTTATGCAACCTG
Source organism: Knoxia roxburghii (assembly GCA_030378225.1). NCBI lineage: Eukaryota > Viridiplantae > Streptophyta > Magnoliopsida > Gentianales > Rubiaceae > Knoxia > Knoxia roxburghii. The sequence continues at coordinate 30,513,668 of CM059420.1, read as the reverse complement.
CGAATCCTGCTTGGAAGGTAAGATAAATACCCTCAAAGTATATTTACATAAATAGCCCTCATTAGGGCACATTCACCAACAATCTCCCACTTGCCCGATGAAGGGCTATGTCCTAAACTGTTTAAGACCAAGCTCTATTACATGTCTATCAAACTTTGACTGTGGTAGAGCTTTTGTGAGAGGATCTGCTATATTGTCGTCTGACCCTATTTTGCACACTTTCACATCTACTCGATCAATGATCTCTCGGATGAGGTGAAATCTTCTAAGTATGTGTTTGGTTTTCTGGTGTGACCGAGGCTCCTTAGCTTGTGCGATGGCCCCGTTATTGTCACAGAAAAGTTCTATCAGATCTTGGATACTCGGTATCACTCCGATGTCTGACACGAACTTTCTCAGCCAAACAGCTTCCTTTGCAGCATCTGATGCAGCAATGTACTCAGACTCTGTTGTAGAATCGGCTGTTGTATCTTGCTTTGAGCTTTTCCAACTTATTGCACCGCCATTCAGACTAAACACGTAGCCTGATTGTGACTTCATGTCATCTTGATCTGTTTGGAAAGCAGCATCAGCGTAACCTTGTACAATGAGCTGTTCTTGTCCTCCATACACTAGCATTAATCCTTTAGTTCTTCGTAAGTACTTCAGGATTGCTTTGACTGCAGTCCAATGATCCATCCCTGGATCTTGTTGGTATCTGCTAGTCATGCTAAGTGCATGTGCAACATCCGGACGGGTACACAACATGGCATACATGATAGATCCTATTGCCGAAGCATATGGGACTCTACTCATTGTATCCCTCTCCTCTCTTGTTGAAGGACCTTGGTTCTTCTTCAAGAGAAGGCCATGTCTAAATGGTACCTTACCATTTTTGGAGTTAGACATATTGAATCTTTTCAATATCTTGTCTATGTACCCTTCTTGACTTAGTCCCAGAAGCCTTTTAGACCTATCTCTATAGATCTTGATACCTAGTATCGTCTCAGCTTCTCCTAAGTCTTTCATAGAAAATGTTGGATTTGAATACATAAGCTATGCTTGTGTTGTATAATTTCCCAGATTAATATATCGATTTGTGTTTCAATTATATTTAGTTGTGCATATCCATTTATATTATGTAAGTAGATGATGAGGTGTCTGGTGCGACACAGTAGATCTCATCATTGGTTGAAAGACATAATATATAAATGAGGTTCGTAACCGAGACAGCTTTGGATAAACTGTCGGTCTAGGTTATTATGTGATTCAGATAATTAGTTTGTCTAAACTAATTGAATCATATAGATGTGCCCGGGGCATATTGAACTTGACTCTTAGGAATGATTTGTCTTGTACTGATTTAATAGACAAATCGATCCTTGTATTCTATCTCTAAATCCCTAGACTCGAGCGGGCATGAGGATTAGACATAGTGTACTTTGATCTGCCAATGGGTGAGGTCAAATGTGGCCAATAGTCTCGGTGGATTGGGTGCGCGTGTTTAGTTACTTGGTGTGCTGCTGCTTGTCGAAAGGAAACCATGTACCGGTGCGTCCGGGGTGATGGTGCTCCCGAGATGAGCTCGAAATGTTTATTATACTAAACCTGGCCAGTGGACTTATGTCCGGTATAGTAAAAAGGTCGAGTGGTACTAGTCTCGGAATATTAAGAGGTTGATGAATTAATTTATCAGTAAATTAATGAATTAACGAGCACTATATCTTTGATGTGGGGAGATTATGAATATAATTTAATTAAGTTGTTCCGGAAGCAATTCTGGTGTAGGTTGGTAATGCCATAATTAATCCATTAGTGGTACGATTAATTATGTACTGGGTTGTTGGCAAAGGTAGATTTAATTAATTGAGAAATTAATTAATCCTTGTGTCAGTTGGTTGTGAATCATCCCAGGAACTGGATTGGGATAAGTGAATCCCTGTGTCAGTTGGGAGTGATTCATCCCAGGAACTGGAATTGGGATAAGTGAATCCCTGTGACAGTTGGGAGTGTTTCAGTCTAGGAACAGGATTGAAGGAAACAGAATCTGTATCAATCTAGAAACAGGATTGAAGGAAAACAGAAACCCAGTAGGAAAGACCAATCCTATTCCAACTTGGAGTCTCTCTTGTAACTCTATAAATAGACAAGGGATCAGCCATTCAACAAGACAATTAATCCACATGATTTCTAGAGAGATAAAATTCTAGAGAGAGAAAATTTTCTCTCTCATAAACGAATTTTAAACTCAAATTTGCGGCTGGATTTTTTAGGAGAGTTGGCCGAAAATCTTGGCCACTTTTCTTAAGCTGCGAGTTAAGTTTTCTCTCTCTCCGGGCAGTGCGTTTACAGTACGTGCTAGGTGCGGAGGTGCTGAATTTTTCCAGCAGGTGGATTGTGAAGAGTTGCTGATCAATTGACTTCTAGATTGTTGCCCACACAACAAGAGGTCATAGTCTTTGAGGCATACAAGAGATTCACCAGGTGCACGCTTCAAAAGGTATTATTCTATAGTTCCGCTTTTATTAGAATTTTTTGTTGCGTGGTAAATCGAGCAAGTGCAAACCCAGATCCTACCAAAATCTTTCAGAAAATACACTCCCCAACCATTGTTTGATGTCTTTCATCAAAGGAATGTCATTTCCTATGAGCAGGATGTCGTCTACATATAGGACAAGGAAAACAATCTTGCTCCCACTAACTTTCTTGTAAACACAAGGCTCATCTTCGTTCTTGATGAATCCGTAACCTTTTACTTCCTCATCAAAACGAAGATTCCAACTTCGAGATGCTTACTTTAGTCCATAGATGGACCTCTGAAGCTTACATACTCGATTAGGATGCTTTTGATCGATGTATCCCTCGGGTTGTTTCATATAAACATCCTCGAGTAGGTTTCCATTCAGGAAAGCCGTCTTAACATCCATCTGCCATACCTCATAGTCAAAATATGCTGCTATGGCAAGCATTGTCCTAATGGACTTGAGCATTACGACAGGGGAGAAGGTTTCATCATAGTCAATACCATGAGTCTGTCTGAAACCTTTAGCCACTAGTCGTGCCTTGAAGATCTCGCCAGGTTTTAACTTGAAAATCCACTTGCAATCGACAACCTTTGCCTGAACAGGAGGGTCAATCAAAGTCCACACTTTATTGTCCCTCATGGATTGCATTTCAGATTCCATAGCTTCTAGCCATTTATCGGAATCCGGACTTTCTAAAACCTGTTTGTAGTTCGCGGGCTCATTAGAGTCCACCAAGATCAAATCTTGATCGTCAGTCACGAGAAATCCGTATCTCTCGGGTTGGTGACGAGATCTACTAGACCTTCTAGGTTCTTGTGCTGTTGACTCAGGTTGCTCATCTTCATGAGTTTCCATGTCAACTTCCATCTGAGTTTCTGTAGATCGTTCTACATCCTCTTGTGGTTCTTGAACTTCTCCGAGTTCTATTCTACTCCCACTGTCTTTCTTGTACAGAAATTCTTTCTCTAAGAAAGTAGCTCCTCGAGCAACGAACACTTTGTTCTCAGTTGGGTTGTAGAATTGATATCCTTTGGTTTCCTTAGGATATCCCACAAATAGGCCTTTGTCAGTTTTGGGTTCAAGCTTATTACTTTGTAAACGCTTTACATGAGCTTGACAACCCCAAACTCGTAGATAGGACATATAGGGCTTCCGACCCATCCATATCTCATATGGAGTCTTATCTACTGCCTTAGATGGAATACGATTCAATAAGTAGGCAGCAGAAAGGAGAGCATAACCCCAAAAGGATGTAGGGAGAGTCGCTAGGCCCATCATTGATCGAACCATATCTAATAAGGTCCGATTTCTCCTCTCGGATACACCATTCCATTGAGGTGTTCCTGGTGGAGTCAGCCGTGAAACAATTCCACACTGTTTTAGATAGCCATCGAACTCATCACTAAGGTATTCACCTCCTCGATCGGAGCGAATAGCCTTAATCCTTCTATCCAACTGATTCTCTACTTCGTTTTTAAACTCTTTGAACTTTTCAAAAGTTTCACTTTTATACCTCATTAAGTAGACATACCCATATCTACTAAAGTCATCAGTAAAAGTCACGAAGTATTCAAATCCACCTCTGGCTTGTGTGCTCATTGGTCCACATACATCCGTATGTATTAGGGCCAATAGCTCACTTGTTCTTTCACCTTTCTTATTGAAAGGACTCTTTGTCATTTTGCCTTGCAAGCAGGGTTCGCAGGTATCATATGATTCAAAATCAAATGAACCAAGCACTCCATCCTTGTGAAGCTTTTGAACTCGCTTTTCATTTGCATGGCCTAATCGACAATGCCAAAGGTATGTTGGACTTAAATCATTTTTAGATGATTTAGCTTTCTTTTCTATGTTATAGACTGGTTTTTCTTGGGTCAAATCCAAGACATACAGACCGTTACACATATTTGCAACTCCGTATAAAATATCATTTCGATATAAAGATAACGAATTATTCTCTATAATAAATCGAAAACCTTTATTATCTAAACTCGAAACTGAAATAATATTTCTGCTCAAAGCAGGTACATAATAACAATTTTCAAGTTCGATATTTAAACCATAAGGTAAAGACAAAGTGTAATCTCCAACTTCAACAGCAGCAACTCTTGCCCCGTTGCCCACTCGGAGATCTACTTCACCTTTCTTTGTTATCCTTCTATTTCTGAGTCCTTGCACATTAGTACAAATGTGAGCCCCACAACCAGTATCTAATACCCATGAGCTGGACATAGAAAGATTTATTTCTATAACAAAGATACCTGAAGCTTGTTCACGAAACATTTCCGTCAGTGACTCATAAATTCGGAACGCTTCCAAATTCATGAACTGCTTTTGAAGCTCGCCTGTCATAGACGCTAGCATCAAGCACGTCACATCATCGGAGTCGCTTTTTAACTTATCCCAGGCTCGTTGAACAGTTACCGAAGCATTTTGTGGTGGTTCAGGTAAAGCGGTCTCTAAGACATGTAGCTTCCTTTCTTGTTTGAGAACTATTCTCAAGTTTCTTTCCCAATCTAAGAAGTTTGGTCCAACCAATTTACCTTTATCCAATATACTTCTTAGAGTAGAGTTTAAGATAACATTTGTGCTAGATGATGCCATTTCTACAAAGAGTAAATGCAAAATATTAGAATGAGTTTTGAAAAATGTTTTCCACAATAGCCAAAATTGAAATCCCAAACAATTTTGTGTTGGTGCTAGATTGTGGGCCGAAAATCCACAAAGAGTCAACCTCAGTCTTGCTTTGGCAAGTATCGTAGGGATCGGGCTCTTCTGGTAGGCAACGTTCAAATCACATTCTATGTAATTTAACGCTTTCCAATTGCATACCATGCAACTTTTCGGTGATAGGATGAACATTCCAAATGTTTGACACCATCCTATCTTTGCAAAATTAATCCCTAGTCAACTTATCGGGTCAAGCTAGGATTAATTTTTCCAAGTTAAACCATCCCTTAAGGCATCACATCAATAGACACCCACACAGTTTTTCCATAACAAGTGGTAGTGATAAAGTTGAGCATCTAATACCCAAACAGTTTTTCCACTCATTAATGGTAGTGATAAAGTTGGGCACTATTATGTAACAACCAACCGCATGAAGAAAACCTGAGGCCCTTGGGCTCTCCAAGTCCATCAGATGTTCGACACTCAAGCGGGCCCTCAAGTATGGAAGCAAAATCTTGGGTTTTTGGGATTTAAGTTTGATCGGCTTAACATGCATTTTCGTTTATCATTCATTTCCATAAATAAAATAATGAAATTAAAGCGATGAACTGGGCTCTAGTCTATTACAGGGCCTTTTAAAATCTTCATATTTGGCCTCCGCTCCTGGGCTCCACCATGGACTCCTCTTGGAACCTCCTTTTGGGCCTAACTATTACATGATGATTTTATAGGCACGCAGGCCCAATTCAAAATTGGCTCGCAGGCCCCAACTTTTAAAACGTTAAAATTAAAAGCCCAATTCATGCTTTGAAACACATAAAATGCATATGCTCATACAAGCCGGTTTTAATTTAAGCCGATTAGTTTTAAGGATTGTATACTATTACAGAATTTAAATTGATCGTGTCATGATCAATTTTAATCAATCCTTTGTTCATTTTACATTTATCCAAAATGATGCATGAACATGCTTGCATAATTATGATGCTTCAAATAAAATTTAAACAATTTAAATAAGCATCAAAATTAAAATAAATAATAAAATAAATAAATAACAATTCAAAATTTAAACTAATTAATTAATCTAATTAATTAATTATTTATTTATTTATTTATCTTTTTCTAATTATTTTAATCTAATTAAAATAATTATTTTAAAATTTATCTAATTATCTAATTAAGATAAATTTAAACTTATAGGATCAAATTCTAAATTAATCCTATCTTTATCTAATAAGACTATTTAATTAAAATCTTATTAAATAAAATTCAGAAAAATTTAAAATTTTAAAATTTTTATGAAAACTTTTGGGGCTATTTGGTAATTTAAATAAAATTCTGGGCTAGGGTTTTAAGGAGGACTCAAAGTCCAGGGGCCATTCTGCAATTTTAAAACTATTTTAAAATTTGGCTGATTAGGGTTAATGGTGTGGAGGGGCAGTTTAGTAATTAAAGCCCATTAGGGCATATGCTCCAGCCTTTCCTTTTAGGGTTTCATGGGGCGGCGGGGTTAATTTCGTAAATTCAGCCCCTAGGGCTTCACCCCAGCCGCCGCCAACCCTCTTCTTCCCCGATCGACCACCTGTCAGATTTCTTGACTTCCGGCAAAACTCGCCAGTCGTCTCCCCGACGTCAATCGGTTCCTCCGACGCTGCCTGGCCGACCATGGACTCCTCAAAACGACGAAGATCGCCGACCGAAAAGAAAACACGAAGAAGGATCTTCGTCTTCGACGTCCAACGCCGGAGGAAGAAAACTCCATGTTCGCCACAGCTTTCTCAGACGCCATTCGTCACGAAGATGAAACCCGCAGTCGTTTCGAACTTCCCAGAGTAAAACCTCAGCCTCGATTCGGCTTCCTCATTTTCCCGGCGAGAATTCGAAACAACACAAAACAGAAACCAACTCTGGTGGCCCTGTTTTTTCGGCGGAGAAACACAGCAGCCCAGAAAACCCTTTCGCAAACAAAACCGAACCCAGCAAATCAATTTTTTTTTTTTGAAAAACCCAAAAGAATTTCTGTTCAAAACATTTTTTCGGCCAAAACATCAACCCAGTTTACCCGGCAGAGTTCGAAGCTTAAAACAACAATTCGCAGCACAAATGGATTCCAAATCCCGGCCGTTTTGTCCAAAAGAAAAAAAAAAAACGATGAACCCAGACCGATGATCCCAAACGTTTTTCCGGTCAGATTTTGAAGCCAATACAAAACCCCCAGGTTTCTATTTCCTTCCTTTTTCAATCCCAGAATCTGACGAGGCTTTAAAACCAAAATCCCAAATAAAACCCAGTTTCGTGCACATGCCGTAGGCCCCGACCAAATTTGGGTGAAGAAATATTGCTTCCCGACCCAAAAAAAAAACTCCCTTTCCCGACCCAAAAAAAAAAAAAAAAATTTCGACGGGAAGGGAAAAAGAAAATACGGGAAAAACAGCCAAGTGCTAATCACCAAAAAAAAATATTTTGGTAGTTGACCAGAAAAGTTCTTGACGGAAAGAAAAAAAAATTTTTTTTTTTTCTTAAACCAGATTCTTAATTTTAATTTTAATTTAATTCTAATTAAATTAAAATCAACCTGGCTCTGATACCACTGTTGGGAATAGTCTAGGTGTTTAATCCAATTAAACAGCGGAATCCTAAACTATGAGGATCAGGTCTTACCCTTAAAGCGTAATCGGTTGCGCACGTCGCCTGGCTCCTCTGAGAAGATGGCGTTTTGTTGTCTCCAAAATCCTTCCTCGAAGGATCCTCTACTCTCAAGCACGAAAGCCTTCGCAGGTTGGTGCTAGCCGATCTTGCCTACCCGGAGAATTTGGGAAAATCTGTGTATTTTTCTGATGAGAATAATTCAAAAATCCTCTTCCTACAATTATATCCCTAGGATATTTGTAGGGAATTAATTTCCAAACTCAGTATTGTAATTTATCCAATTATAACTTAACTGATTTTAGTAATTTCCAAATCAGTATTATTACCAAATATTATTTAACTGATTCCAAGTCAGTATTTAAATAATATTTACTAATTCCAAATCAGCCTTAAATAACACTTTAATGATTTGGGTTATACACCAAGCCCATGGATCAACCCATAACCCATGGATCAGGCTGATGGGTCAAGAACTTCAATTGCAATTAAGTCCCTTGATTTATCAGCCCATCCCAATTGTTCCCAGGTAATTAATTAACTATTAATTAATACCACCGAACTTTCCAATAATATTCAATTAAACCATTTAATTAAATCTTATTTATTTAAGTATAACAATTATACTTATTGTAGGCAAGAATACTTATTCTGCATCATTGGACTTTCTTATGTGCGATCCTGTAGGCCCATTCCAAATTGGCAACGGATAACTCAATCTCATTGATTAATCCATAAGTCATTAGTGGTCTCTAGCAAGACATAATGACTACCCAATTCAGAATGGAGGGTTGAATGGAGATTCAACACAACCTTTCCGAGCAAACTGCGTACGATCCTCTACATCGATATCCAGCTTAGCATAAGGCATGGAACCATCATCCTTATGTAGCTAAGCGTTTACTTGATCTCTTAGTGACACTGAATCCATCAAGTAAATGATATCCTTATCATTCCTTGGGCATGGCCATGCACTTTTCAGTTCACTATCAAGTGGCCAAGATATCATCTCTCACTTAAGAGAGATTTGTAGTCCCATCACTTCACCTACATACCTTAGCGTGTCTCATAGTGTACCCAATCATACCCGTACTTGGCAACCTGTTACGGCCCCGTTAGGCGTATGTCAAAGCACACTACAATTCACCTAAGACCATGTAGTGATTTCTGGTCTAAGGATCCTAGTACCAGTACTACTCAAAAGAATCACTCATGATCTGGTTAGTCCATGGAGTGTTTCTTTTGGCAGATCGATTTCATGAATTTAAATATGCACAAGGATATTACTATCATGAAATTAACTCATTTGATAAACAATCAATCAAGCGACAAATATCTTATTTACATAAATACCCTCAAAGTATATTTACATAAATAGCCCTCATTAGGGCACATTCACCAACATTAACACCAATGTTGAGCGTCAGAAGACCAACACCGGCACGGGCAGCGGGTCTGATCGAAAAGAGAACTATTACCTGTACAAGCTACGGGCTAGACAAAAAAGGACAGCCAGTACATCGGCACAAGCTATGGACTGACCGAGGGGATGACCAGTACACTTGCATGAGAAAAACATATTGAAGAAGGACAACCAGCACACTATTGCAGGTAACTTTAACGGCTTCTAAACAGTGCACATGTTACTTTTACGGCAGTGTTAGCTGGCCAGTTTCTAAGAAGATGTCACCTTACAAAACTTAGGGTCGAAGCCAAATTCTGGAATTTCCAAAATAGTCATCCTACTATAAATAGATTTAGGATGCTTGAACGTAGGGAGTTCAGAGTTTTTTCCCTTGTAACACTTTACGTGGGTTATTTTATTCAAAATCTTTTGTTTCTTTTATTTTATTTTTTGCTAAGAACCGATGAGCTTCTAAGCATCTTTTAGGGATTTTCTCCATTTTAATGGAATAGAGACAGGTGGAAGTCTCATTTACAATGATGTGCCTAAATCGGATTTGATATGTGCGCTTGCGCTTGCCTATATCTCTGTTCATGTGTGCATTTTTCACTGCATTTAGAATAATGTGTGCATGTTTCCTCTATCAACAATTTTAGCAGTTAACCTTGTTATAAAATCTAATGAGCATTTCTTGTACTTGGGTTTTCATTCATTTTTGTTGTGATCAGTATTGTGGCTTGTGGTTTGTGACTAGTCAACTGATTGAGTAAGGAGTGGGGTGTTGGGTATTTGGCACTCTATCAAGACAATGCGTCGTGCCTTTTGGGAGTAGGATGAAGGCTGAGGTTTGATCCTTTTAGGGAGATCTTAATTGATGAATGATGTAATTCATTTTATACATATTTTTTACATGTGTTTAGCCTAGTTTTGAGCTACCTAATGACAGATTCTTAATCTTTTCTCACGGTAAAAATACTAGTTACAGATCTACTTATGTTAATCGTAGGTGAATTATGCATGAAATGAAACTGTAGGAAACCACACTTCGTACTTAGCATTCAGAGCGGAACCAAGGATTCTCATGCTAGAAGAAATGACACGTCCAACAGACGACAGCTTCACTTGAGCGTGAATTGCACTAAATCTAGTGAAATCCAGCGGTTGGCGACTGTGAGCTGAAGAGGTCCAATTAATGTTCTCTAGATGTGACCCCGACGAAGTGAAGACAACTGAAGTGAAGCAGCAAAAGCTTAAAGAGAAGATCACGACCATCAGACAACAATGTCCCATGAAAGTCTCAATGTGACGATCACCAAACGCCAGCGTTAGAAGAACGTGAGGAGATGACGATTAGAGAATACAGCGTCTAGTGAAACGAAGTCCAACCCTTTAGTGTACCGTGATTAAGACAGAACACTTCCATGTGATGCTCAATTGAAGTTACCATCAACTGAGTGTTCGATCATCATCACCGGCACGAGCAGCGGGCAGAAACTAAAAGGACACTTAGTACGCCGACAACAGCTACGGGCAGGACCATAGGAAACAAGAAGTACACATTACAGCTAAAGGTTCCTACCCGATGAGACAAGAAGTACACCAGCAAAGGAATAACACGGATGAAGTACGCTCGGAACAGTGCAGCAGGCTACTTTAACAGTGTCTGAACTTTGCAGGGATGCTTTAAAGGCTGGTTGTCAGTTATTCAACCCTGGAAGATGCCAAGAAGCTAGCTTGCAATCCTTAGCCACCAAGCAATCCAGAAATTCCCATTTTAGCCATCCAACACTTTCATTCACTAGATTTTCTCTATAAATAGCAGTAGTTAACTCTGAACTTGATAACAAGAGACATTAGAGGGTAAGGAGTAGTAGTTGAGTTTGGAGTTTTTTCCCTTGTAACTCGTTACTGAGGTTGTTTTATCCGAAACTCTTTTATTTTCTTTATTCATGTTTTCATCTTCATCTGATTGTTGATTTAGAGCCTATGAGGTTCTAAATTCTTACAGGGATTTTTACTCCTCTAATGAGGTAGAGGCAAGGTGAAAGCCTCAATTACAAAATGTGCCTGAAGCAAGTTTGATAGCATCAAACTGCACGCCTAAGCCTCTCTGCCGGCTGATGTGCAAAATAGATGGTCATCAAACTTACTGAGCATTATTTGTATTTGAGCTCTCACTGATTTTTTTATGGTTGGAGTGTGGGTTCTTCAATTCAAACACAGTGTGAGTAGAGAGTGATGTGAGGATGTCACAAAAAACCTTATCATGACAATATCATACACTTTAAGGGAATGTGATAGCACATGATTGGAATTCTAGTCAGGAAATCTTAATTGATAATACTATAGAAACCAAAGATCCTGTGTTAACGCTTGTAAGAAAATCTTAAGTGATAATATACTCTGTGAATCTCGGCACTTAGCTGTTGGAGTTGAATATATAAGCTATACTTGTATTTTATATTTCCCCAGTTAATATATCAATTTATATTTTGGTTATATATAGTTGTGCATGATTTGTCCATTTATATTATGTAAGTAGATGATGAGGTGTCTTGTGTGACATAGTAGATCTCATCATTAGTTGAAAGACATAATATATAAATGAGGTTCGTAACCGAGACAGCTTTGGACAAACTGTCGATTTAGATTATTATGTGATTCGGATAATTGGTTAGTCTATACTGATTGAATCATATAGATATGCCCTGGGTTTATTGAACTTGACCATTATGAATGATTTATCTTGTACTGATTTAATAGACAAATCGTTCTTGGTATTCTATCTCTTAATTCTTAGACTCGAGGGGCATGAGGATTAGACATAGTGTACTTTGATCTGCCAATAGGTGAGGTCAATTGTGGCCAATAATCTTGGTAGGTGGGGTGTGTGTGTTTAGTTGCTTGGTGTGCTGCTGCTTGTCGAAAGGAAACCATGTACCAGTGCGTACAGGGTGATGGTGCTCCCGAGATAAGCTCATAAAGTTTATTATACTAAACTCGGCCGGTGGACTTACGTCCGGTATAGTAAAAAGGTCGAGTGGTACTAGTCTCAGAATCAAAGATATTAATTAATTAATTTATCAGTAAATTAATATATTAACGAGCACTATATATTTGATGTGGGGAGATTATGAATATAAATTAATTAAGTTGTTACGGAAACAATTCTAGTGTAAGATGGTAGTGTCATAATTAATTCGTTAGTGGTACGATTAATTATGGTTATTGACAAAGGAAGATTTAATTAATTAATCCTTGTGTAAGTTGGTTGTGAATCATACCAGGAACTGGTTTGGGATAAGTGAATCCCTGTATCAGTTGGTTGTGAATCCTACCAGCAACTGATTTGGAATAAGTGAATCCATGTATCAGTTGGTCGTGAATCATATCAGGAATTGGATTGGGATAAGTGAATCCCTGTATCAGTTGGATGTGTATCACTCCAGGAATAGAATTGAAGGAAACAGAAACTCAGTAGGAAGGCCAATCCTAAACCAACTTGGGGTCTCTCTTATAACTCTATATATAGGCAAGGGATTAGCTATTCAAGACACACAATTCAGAAAAACAATTCATAAGTTTTCAAGACAAGAAAACTTAGAGAGAGAAAATCCTAGAAGAGAAAACTTCTCTCTAAATTTTGGATTTTCCATAGCTAAGAGCAGCCGAAATTCTTCTTGATTCTTGGCAGCAAAGTGTAGCTTTCTCTCTCTCCGGGCGGTGTGTTAATTGTACGCGCAAGGTGCAGCGGTGCTGGATTTTTCTTGCAAGTGGATTGTGGTGATTAGTTGATCAAATTGCTAGTTAGATTGCTGCCCACACAGCATACAAGCAAAGTCTTGAGACATACAACATAATCACCTAAGGATACACTTCAATAGGTAATTCTAATGTTTCTACTTTTATTAAGATTTTTTGTTGTGTGGTAAATCGAATAAGTGCAAACCTAGATCCTGCACAATGTTACTTCAAAAGGGTTGGAATAGCAATTGTGCTAGCGTCTAGGCCTGGCCAAAGACTCCGACTGTGGAATGCATAGCGCGAAAGTGAGTTTCTGGCTAGACCCGGGCAGAAAATCTTTCAATTGGTATCAGAGCCCGGTTTTGTATTTTGTGCTTGTTCGATTTATTACATGGTTTTATTTGCAGGTGGTTAAGAAATCCCGACTATTATGGTTACGTTTGTATGGGTTTTAATTACCCTCCGAGACATGTCCAGATTTAATTTTATTATGAATGTCTGTAATAGTATAACCATGTGCTAGAAGCCGTGTAGGATTAAATCAAATCAGCAGTAGGATTTTTTCAATGTAATTTCGATTATTTAATTTTCCTAGAAAGCCTTATAGTAGGAGAATTAATTTTTTGTAATCGGAGGCTTTATGGTGAGCAACTTGAATGGGTTTTGAGTTATCGTTAATTGGTAGAAACCCAGGAAAACCCATAACAAATTGCTAGAAGACCAAATAGCGTGAGAAGCAGCGAAGGAGGAATAGGTGGCAGAAGGCGGTGTTGGCGACGACTCACCGGCAGAAGCCAGCGTCGGCAACCGCCAGTGGCAGTAGCACCGCTGCCGCACGGCGTAGCAAGCCTGCTGTGCCATGGTGCGCTAGCAGGCGTGGCAACTGCCGCACATGGCCTATGTGGGCTGCGCGCACGCGCGGCGCGCCCTTTGGCATGTTGCGCATGCGGCCAGTTCGAGTCACGTTTTTGGCCCGTTTTTCTCCAGTTTTCATTTTTCAAGATCAAGACTCAATCCATCGAGTTACGTGGTGGGACACGAGATCAAGGCAGAAGATAGAAATGATTAAAACCATGATAGGCGGGAAATTTAAGTTTTGCATTTGTTTCCCGTATTTGTTGTTTTAATTTTATGCTTTAATTTTTGTGTTGTATTTTAGATGCATGATTTTAAAGCATGAATGGTGTTATGGTTGCACATAACTTAGGGTTAGTTAATTGCATGTTAAAACTGGAAAAACCCTCAATTTGGAAATCTAAGTGGGAGCGGGTTAGTTTAATATCCCCACAGCCACCATTACGAGTTCATATGCGATGTGGGTGGGCTTGCGCGTTGGCATTAGAGCCTTTCTCCATTCGGATGAGTCCAGCCCCGACATCGTTAGATTATGAATTTTTGAGTAAGATGACTAGATTAAGTTTAACTAGGAGAAATGCGACACCCTCTCCATCTGAGGTGCACTATTCTGAGGTAACAAATTCAGAAGTCACGTAATGGCACACACTTAGTGTACGATCTGCAGTATTCCTCCCTTGAGGTTACGTTGCTTATTTGTACAGCTGAAAACACTGACTATTAACTGCATTGATCAATAGATAATTTGGTCAGATAGTATAGTTAACAAAAATGGTTCTTCTCAAACGAATGTGGGTTAGCGTAAACGTCCACACTGCGTGGCTTGCGAGAATCTTGGTGAATGAGATGTTGGTGGATTAAGATTATTGTTTTGAGGGAAGTCAATAATTGTTAAAATTTCCTTATTTTCAAAATTCTAGATTAGATAACTAAACCGTTGTCTGTTTAATTACAGTATTCGATATGGCATTCAACCCCTTAGCTACTATATTAAAAAACAACAAGTTAAATAAACCTAATTATGTCGATTGGAGTCGTAACTTGGACATTGTCCTTATGGCTAAGTGTACTCCTGTGAGAGATAATGTCTTTGGCGTGATTAGTAACATCAACAAGGTTGAGGTAGTGGGAGGCGAAATCATTGGTGAAACCAAAGTCGATATTGTTTTCCGGAGCTTACTTCAAAGCTATGAGCAGATTCAGTTAAACTACAACATAAGTAAGATGTTGTGTACTTCATTCGGGCTCTTGGCAGAGTTGGTGGCAGTTAAAAGTCTTGTTCAAGAGAAGAAGTGAGCTTTAGTCACAGGCAAAGCTTCAGAATCTTCTTCTGAGCCTGAGGCTAGAAAGAAGAAGAGAAAGCTTGAGGGAATAGCTCAAAAGGTGTAGATTGTGCCTAAGCTAGATATTGCAAAGAAGAAGTCGAAAGATAAGTGCTTCAAGTGCAATAAGACGGGACATTGGAAATCGGATTTTCCTAAGCTTATAGGTACGATAGTTTCTGCCTTAATTATTGAGAAATGTTTAGCGGCGTTTCCCACAGATACTTGGTGTGTGGATTCAGGTGCCACCGACCATGTTTGTAATTCTTTGCAAGAATTCCAAGTGACCAGGAAGCTTAAAGAGGGCGAGCTGGATATCTACTTGGGCGACACTACAAGAGTGTCAGTAGAAGCAGTGGGAGTAGTCAGCCTAAATTTCGATAATTCTAGGCTGGATTTAGTTAATTGTCTTTATGTTTTGAGTTTTAGAAAGAACCTTATTTTCGTTTCTAAACTCTTAAAGAACGGTTATAAATTTATTTTTTCTGATGAGTTTGTATTTATTAGAAGAAATGGAAAACTAATTTGTTCTGGTTCATTGGCTGACAATTTGTTTATGGTTAATTCTAACTCCCTTATTGTGCAAAACATAGAAGCAGATAGCTCTTTATCTAACATTAATAATAGGAAGAAACCTTCTAAAATAAATCAAACCTATCTTTGGCATATCAGGCTAGGTCATGTAAACCTTAGTAGGATTCAGAGGTTGGTTAATGATAGACCTTTAGGTTCATTAGAGATTGACAGTTATTCAACCTGTGAATCTTGCTTGGAGGGTAAGATGACCAACAGACCTTTTTTAAAGCAAAAGGTTATAGAGCCGAAGAAGTATTAGAGTTAATTCATTCTGACTTGTGTGAACCAATTTCGCTCCAAGCACGAGGTGGGTTCGAGTATTTCATGATGTTCACCGATGACTACTCAAGGTACGGGTACATTTACCTAATGCGTCACAAGTCCGAGTGCTTTGGAAAGTTCAAAGAGTTTTGGGCAGATGTGGAGAATCTTCATGGTAAGAGTATCAAGATACTGCGATCAAATCATGGTGGGGAGTACCTGTTCCATGAATTTTGAGAATACCTCAGTGAGATCGGAATTCAGTCTCAGTTGTCTACACCTGGCATGCCACAGCAGAACGGTGTAGCAGAAAGAAGGAATCAAACTCTCATGGAAATGGTTAGGTCACTGATGAGATATATTGATTTACCAAGTTCGTTCTGGGGATATGTTTTAGAAACAGCGGTGTATATTCTTAATCTTGTACCATCTAAAATCGTGCCTTCAACCCCAGTAGAGTTGTGGAACGGGCGCAAGCCCAGTCTAAGACATCTCAAAGTTTGGGGTTGCTCAGCACATGTGCTCAAGGCAGATGCGGCTAAGTTAGATGCCAGAAGTAAATTAATGTTATTTGTAGGATATCCTAGAGGAACGAAAGGTGGTCTATTTTATAGTCCTAAAGATCAGAAGGTGGTGGTTAGTACTGACGCTAGATTTTTGGAAGAGGACTATATCTTAGATCACAGGCCCAAGAGTAAGATAGTACTAGAAGGGCTTAGGAGACAAACTATTAATCCTGATGCATCAGCACAAGTAGATACACAACATACTGCACATGAGATCACAGATGATGCGCCTACACAGGTAGTGCCTCGTCATAGTGGGAGGGTTGTGAGATAGCCCGACAGGTTCATTGGCGTGAGAGAGGCCTCAAACCTAGTCCCAGGCGGGCATGAACCTGACCCGGTTAACTACAATGAGGCTCTCCGAGATAAAGATGCAGAATCTTGGTGTAAGGTAATGATATCCGAGATGGGATCAATGGACCACAATCAAGTATGGGAGCTTGTGGACCTGCCTGATGGGTTTAAGCCCATTGGATGTAAGTGGGTCTACAAAGGTAAGAGATGACCTGACGAAAGGTGGAAAACTTTAAAGCTAGGCTGGTGGCGAAGGGGTATACTCAGAAAGAGGGAATCCATTATGAGAAAACTTTCTACCCGGTAGCCATGCTTAAGTCGATCTGAATTCTCTTGGCCATAGCTGCTTATTTAGATTATGAGATTTGACAGATGGATGTCAAGACAGTTTTCCTAAACGGAAGTCTTGAGTAAACCATCTTCATGCAGCAACCAGAGGGATTCATTGAAAAAGTCCAAGAGCATAAGGTTTGCAGGCTTAAGAGGTCCATTTACGGACTTAAGTAGGTATCCAGATCTTGGAACATCTAATTTGATAAGGTAATCCAGTCCTACAGATTTACTTGGTGTCCGGATGAGCAATGTGTGTACCGCAAATGTGATGAAAACTGAGTGGTGTTTCTTGTGCTTTACGTAGATGACATTATATTGATTGGCAACAACAAGAAAGTGTTATTAGACGTAAAGGCATGGCTATCCAAGCAGTTTGATATGAAGGACTTAGGGGAAGCGAGACATATCCTTGGGATCAAGATAATTCCAGATCGTAGGAAACATTCGTTAACGCTCTCCCAAGCTTCGTACATAGATATGATTTTGGCATGTTTTAACATGCAGAGCTCAAAGAAAGGTTTTCTATCTTTCAGACATGGAGTGCGTCTATCTAAGAAACAGTCTCCCAAGATTGTTGAGGAGAAAGAGGCCATGAAGGCAGTTCCTTATGCTTTGGCAGTAGGAAGTCTATGTATGCCATGTTGTGTACGATGCCTGATATATGTTATGTCGTTGGCATGGTAAGCAGATATCAGAGTAACCCCGGGAAAGCTCATTGGGAGGCAGTAAAATGCATTATTAAGTATTTGCGCAGAACGAGGGACCAAGTTCTGGTCTATCAGGTGCCTGAGCTGGAGGTTACACAGATTCAGATTTCCAAGGCGACAGGTACAAGAGCTAGTCTACCTCAGGGTAAGTGTTTACTCTAGGAGGTGGAGCCATAGTTTGGCAGAGTGTCAAGCTGAAATGCGTGGTGGACTCTACCATGGAGACTGAATACGTTGGCGCATCAGAGGAAGGAAGCAGTGTGGCTCATAAACTTTTTAGTGGACTTAGATGTGATTCCTGCTTTGCAGAAGTCAATCATGGTGTATTGTAATAACAACGGTGTAGTAGCCAACTTGAAGGAACCACGAGCCCACAAGGCGAGTAAACATATACAGCGCAAGTACCACCTGATACGAGATATCATAAAGAGGGAAGACGTGGTCGTGTCTAAGATAGCATCAGAGGATAACCTTGCAGATCCGTTCACGAAGACATTGACTTCAAAAGTCTTTGAGGCACACGTGGAGGGCATGGAAATCAAATACTTATGAGAGCCATAACAGTTTTTCTAGATATATAACAGCAGAGGATATAGGGGTTGTATGTAGATGTATACTTAAAGCACAACTTAAGTATTAGTGGGAGATTGTTGGAGTTGAATACATAAGCTATGCTTGTATTGTACATTTTCCCAGTTAATATATCAATTTATGTTTTCATTATATTTAGTTGTGCATGATTTGTCCATTTATATTATGTAAGTAGATGATAAGGTGTCTTGTGTAACACAGTAGATCTCATTATTAGTTGAAAGACATAATATATAAATGAGGTTCGTAACCGAGACAGCTTTGGACAAACTGTCGATTTAGGTTATTATGTGATTCGGATAATTGGTTTGTCTAAACTGATTGAATCATATAGATATGCTCGGGGCGTATTGAACTTGACCATTAGGAATGATTTGTCTTTTACTGATTTAATAAACAAATTGTTCTTGGTATTCTATCTCTTAATCCCTAGACTCGAGCGGGAATGAGGATTAGACATAGTGTACTTTGATCTGCAAATGGGTGAGGTCAATTGTGGCCAATAATCTTGGTAGGTTGGGTGCACGTATTTAGTTGCTTGGTGTGCTGCTGCTTGTCGAAAGGAAACCATGTACCGGTGTGTCCGGGGTAATGGTGCTCCCGAGATGAGCTCGTAAAGTTTATTATACTAAACTCGGCCGGTGAACTTATGTTTGGTATAGTAAGAAGATCGAGTGGTACTAGTGTCAGAATTAAAGATAATTTATCAGTAAATTAATATATTAACGAGCACTATATCTTTGATGTGGGGAGATTATGAATGTAAATTAATTAAGTTGTTCCGGAAGCAATTCTGGTGTAAGATGGTAGAGTCATAATTAATCCGTTAGTGGAACGATTAATTATGTATTGGGTTGTTGATAAAGATAGATTTAATTAATTATGTAATTAATTAATCTTGTGTCAGTTGGTTATGAATCATACCAGGAACTGGTTTGGGATAAGTGAATCCCTGTATCAGTTGGTCGTGAATCATACCAGGAACTGATTTGGGATAAGTGAATCCCTATATCATTTGGTTGTGAATCCATATCAGGAACAGGATTGGGATAAGTGAATCCCTGTATCAGTTGGATGTGTATCAATCCTAAAGTAACTGGGGTCTCTCTTGTAACTCTATATATAGACAAGGGATTAGCTATTCAAGACACACAATTCAGAAAGACAATTCATAAGTTTTCAAAACAAGAAAACTTAGAGAGAGAAAATCCTAAAGAGAGAAAAATTCTCTCTAAATTTCAGATTTTCCATAGCTAAGAGCAGCCAAAATTCTTCTTGATTTTTAGCAGCAAAGTGTAGCTTTCTCTCTCTCTGGGTGGTGCGTTAATTGTACGCGCCAGGTGCAGTGGTGCTGGATTTTTCTGGCAGGTGGATTATGGTGATTAGCTGATCAAATTGCTAGTTAGATTGCTGCTCACACAGCACACAAGCAAAGTCTTGAGGCATACAAGAGAATCACCTAAGTATACGCTTCAATAGGTAATTCTTATGTTTCTGCTTTTATTAAGAATTTTTGTTGCGTGGTAAATCGAATAAGTGCAAACCCAGATCCTGCGCAATGTTATTTCAAAAGGGTTGGAATAGAAATTGTGCTAGCATCTAGGCCTGGCCAGAGACTCTGATTCTGGAATGCATAGCACGAAAGTGAGTTTCTGGCTAGGCCCGGGCAAATAATCTTTCATTAGCAAGAGTTGTAATGTTGTGGGAGTCTTGATTGACAATACCTCAGCGACTAGTTACTCTGCTAAGCCCAAGAGTTCAGCAGAATAAGCATGATCTTAGAGAAGTCTTAAGTGACAATACTTAAGCTATTGCTCGTCTGAAAACTCTTGAGTCAATCTAAATAGAACCACTTTTGGAAAGTCTTAAATGACTATACCATCAGTAGTCTCTCATTCTGTGAGACTCATGAATGAGCAAGAGTCTGAATGCTTGTAGGGAGATCTTGTTTAATGATACCTTAGCAATCATAGACTTTGTTCATTCAAGTCTTGGTATGATGTATGTGTGATAAGGAGGTCCAATCCCCTTGTTAGATGAACTGGTTAGATTAGTGTTAGGCTGTATATACGAACAACCGGGGACTCTAACGGTCGATTAGGTAGAGTGGTCAAAGAGTAAGTGACACGGGTGTTATTCTAGTTGTGTCGAAACTGTGCTCTGAAACACATTTTAGATCCTTTCTGTTAGGAAGCTGCAACCTATCTTACAACTACTAGTCATGTTAGTACATTTATTCTTACAGGGAAGTGAAAATCTCAACTTTCATCACTAAACTCTTTGTTCATCTTAATATCTCATTTATTGTTATTATTTCCTTTTTGTTGCACAACCTACCTACTGCTTTGAAACCTGTCTGCTTTACTGTAACTTTCCTAACTTGGCAGTAGAATTCTACCCTCTTTTCCCTGTAGATCGACCCGTATACTACTTTTCTTTGTGGTATTCGGTTTATAAATTGTTAATTCTGAGTGGTACACGACACTAAATCGATCACATCAATGATACATTAGGAACTGCTGGTCCACAAAAAGTCCTATGTCCTAGTGTGTGGTTGTCATGGTAGGGGGTCAAATCCATTTGTGATATCTGTTCTATGCGAAGTGCTTGTGTGTAAACAGGGATTTCACTGTTAGTGATAGAGTTTTCGTGGATTAAGTGGCACAGGTGTTATACATGAGTGAGCCAAGGCCAAATATTCCGCATTCCATGATTTCCGGTCCTGACTGTTAAAGAGTTTAACTTAACTCGACGTAAGAAAGTCACAACCGAAGCCTCCAATTTCAGGAAAGAAGTGGAAATCTCGCCTTTTATCTTTTGTTTCTTATTTTCTGCCTTATCTCCCCTATTTTATACCTCACCAACTACTTTGACTTTACTGCTTTTTTACTTGCTCTATTTACTGTTTTTCTAACTTGTGCAACAGAATTCTACCCCCGTTCCCTGTGGGATCGATGCCTTTTACTATATTTTCTTATGTTGTGAGGTTAAATATAAATTATAATTTTGTACGGTACATGATAGTAAATCTGTCATCAGACTCCACCAACATTAGAGCAATCAACTCTATGGTGCTTTTGCATCAAATTTTGAAAATACAATTTTCACATCTACAAGTTCAAAATTTTTTACAACTATTAGAAAAAAATCAAACAAAAAAATTAAAAGTAGGCATGGGATGTTTTGAAACTAGTATTTGACACATAAAACTCAAAACCAACACAAATAAAATAAAAATAACAGAAATAGGCAAAAACGTCAATTCTTTAGGGGGAGTTGCGTTTTTGGCTTAGGGGGTTCAGGGGTTAAAAATGAATTTTCTTCCACCAGAATGATGACATGGGGTTTCAAAACTATGGAATCACAATACAAGACTCAAATAACAAAAATAGAACAAAAAAAGACACAAAAACAGGAAAAAAAAAATCAGATCGTAAGGGTCCTAGGGTACCCTTTTTTTTGTGAGGAGAGAATTCTAGGATAAAAAAATGAATTTTCTTCCACCAAAAATACTCAAAAAAAACTAGATAATTGAAAATAAAGATAAAATATTTTAGCTTTGATACCTAATTGATGGCGTGTTCAAGGGAAATAGGTTACCGGCGGTAGCGAGATTGTCGGGTTGATCTGATTCTCTTGATTGCCTATGTTGTGCCCAATCTTTCTAACTATTATTCTTTATCTAGATATTAATTGAATTGATTGGTGGATCAATCAAATCAATAGGGGTAATTTCGAAAGGGTTTTAGGCCACGGAATTGTAAGTGGGGATGTGGTTTGTGAGGGAGTTTTAGTTCAAACACCTGAACAAGGAGTAGTGACAACCAATCTCTAGACCTAATGAGAGAGATTATTATGAAGGATTTAAAATCCAAAAGTCTTCAATATATATTCAAGTCTGCCTGAAAAATGTTACAATGAAGCCTTTTTATAAGCATAGTGTTCCTCTCTTTATAGTCTAAAAAGTAATCATACAATCCTATTGAAAGGATGATTGAAAAATAAAGTCCTATTCTAACTATGATTGAACCTTATAATTTTGGTCAAAAATAGCTTACAATATTATGAAATAGAAACATATATAAAGAATGAAAAACTATGCTTATCCTATTAATAACATGATAAACTTATAAAACCTTCTGATCTAGAAAAGTAAAACAACTCCTAAAGGAAAAGGGAGATTGAGACTTTCGTGGCTCCTTTGGACTTGGATTATGGCCAAAAATCCTCGACCTTCTTAGGGCAAATGGATCTCCTTTGTTTGGGCTCAAGGTCTTCACTTCCTCTCTTCTTCAAATCCATTTTCCGTAAGACAAGTCAGACTTCCGATATTAGGATCTGAGAGAGGTAGTTGGGCTTGGGCCTGCTGTTGAGCTTATAATGATGAGTTGCAAGGCAAATTGCATCTTTTTTATCCTATTTTTTGTCAGAGGCCCAATAATATTGACTAAAGGATCCTGTTTATAGGTGTTTAGGTCCTAAGCCTGAGTTCCTTGACTAACTTTCGCATTTCTCTTTGTGGAATAGAGATGATCTGTGAAACTATCTTCCATGGGTTGGTCTTGATTCCCTCTAATGTCCTCATCACCACAGCTAAATTAGGATGGATTTAGAAAACAAATAACTTCCATTCACTAGCTAGTTTCCAAATTTCAGCAACACTAGTTTTAGTAAATGGTTGAACTTTCAATGTTTTGTTTACTTATCATTTGTAATAATTTTTGAATCAAGAAACCTCCACCTCCATAAATAGAGGGCAAATCCATCCAATTAAATGAAGATTAATTGAATCGAATTTTATCTCTCTCTACATGTTCTTGTCTCAAAGAGTTTATCACTAGTGAAAATTATAACTAGTGTGGTCTCATTCTACCGGACAATCCTATTAATTCCTACATCCATAGCTTAAATATTCTACAAAATCGTTCATTGTTCAAAGAGGAAAGATCCTATCGAAGGAATCTTCACCCTTGGTGAAGAATCCACATCAAAAAATGTAGAATTGTTCGATGTGCAACACAATCGAATAGCCTCTCTGAGATATTTTGTGCTCTTGTCCAGCACATTGTTTAAGATAAAAAATCCTTTCTAACTTTTTCATTGGGAAAACATTTTATACTAACATTTCAATTTATTGATATTAGCATGTCAAAGGTGATTGATTGATAAATAAAAATTAAAAAAAATATGGAGGTGGTGAACAGTGGTGGCAGTGAGAGCAAAAGGTGGAGGTGGTGAAGGGTGGCTACAGGAAAAATGAAGACAAAGAGAAGCCAAATATGAGAACAAATGAAATAGAAAGAAATGTATTTTAATGCATTTTTTATAAATTAAAAATTAAGAATGAGTATTTTATTTTTTTAAAAAATTGCCTCAGTTACCTTTGACTCGTTTTGACTTATAAAAAACTTATTATTTCTGGTTGATGGTACTTTTTGGGGCTATACATTTTGGGCAAATTATATCCTACTCCTAGGAGTAAACCGGCCGGTTTACTCCTAGGAGCATTATCAATAGCAAGCAGCAACATCCAAAGCCTGGCTCCCTTTCTCTCTTTTTCTCTCTCCCCCTTTCTTTCACCACCAATACAATTGTGAGCTACTACACTTCTATTTCCTCACGCCCCTTGTCTCTCTCTCTCCCTCTCTTTCTTTCTCCTCCCACCACATAAATGAGAAATAAGAGGGCAACGAAAAAGATGGCGTCGCCACCAACACTCCCGATCTCAAATCCATCCACCGCTTCCTCCGCCGCTGGTGGCACCGGTGCTCTAGGGGCCCAATCCCAGCCCCCCATCGCTACCCCCGCCTTCCGTTCCTTCATCAACCGCCTCTCCTCTTCCATCCGCCAAGGTTTCGCTCAACGCCGACCCTGGTCCGAACTTTGTTTTTGGGTAAACATTCTTACCAATCTTGAGGGCTACTGTGTACTGGTGGCGTTGCAAAGTTTTTTTTTTTTTTTTTTTGGTAAAAAAAAACCTTTTTGAACTATTTATGTAAACTGAGGGTGTTGAACTACTTGTGTAAACTGAGGGTTCTGAACTACTTATGTAAACTGAGGGTGCTGAACTACTTATGTAAACTGAGGGTTATGAACTACTTTTGTAAACTGAGGTTCTGAACTACTTATATAAACTGAGGGTGCTGAACTACTTATATAAACTGAGGGTGCTAAACTACTTATGTAAACTGAGGGTTCTGAACTACTTATGTAAACTGAGGGTGCTAAACTACTTATGGAAACTGAGGTTCTGAACTACTTATGTAAACTGAGGGTGCTGAACTACTTATGTAAACTGAGGGTTCTGATTAAACTCGACTGTGTGCTTTATGTAAACTCGGATGTGTATTTAAGGGCACTATAGTGTTATGTAAACTGCAGTTTGCTGCAAAGTTTATGTAAACTGTGCTTGGGCAAAGTTTATGTAAACTGCAGTTTACTGCAAAGTTTATGTAAACTGGTGCTTGGGCAAAGTTTATGTAAACTGTAAAGTTTACTACAAATGAATCAAAACAATATTTTTACACTAAAGAGTATTTAACATAAAACAAAATCATTTTGACCAAAAAATCAGTAGTTTACATAAGCCAACAGAACTTTTGCAGAATGCATCTCTGTTCTTTGTTATTTTTTGGAAAATCTAGAAAGTCAAAATTGCTTATATAAATTTCTAAGTAAACCTTATATAAAGAGGTTTAAATCGAGCTATAGTTTGCTTAAATCGGACAAAGAATGAAGAAGATATGAATTTCTGAAGTACAGTCATTACTTCAGATTTTTTTTCGAAAAGAACAGCACTTACAGCTGTATTTCAGAGCTGATTTATGGGATATTTACAAGTCCAAATAAAGATCCATAAAATTATGTGTAATCCTTGTAAGGAGAGATTTAAAACAAGCCAAAGTTTGATCAAAACGGATGAGAAACGATGGAGATATGGAATTCCAAAGTTTGATGACAGCTGCAGAATTTTCACTTCAGTTTACATGAACTTAACAAGGGAGATCACATCAGGATTATATAGACATCAGATCATCGAATACTTGACATCAGATCAACAGACTATAGATATCAGATCAAGAATATAAAAGAAATCATACACTAGAACTAAAACATACTTAACAAGGGAGATCACATGAGGATTAAGTGTGTTTTAATTCTATTGTATGATTTCTTTTATATTCTTGATCTGATATCTACAGTCCGTTGATCTGATGTCTAGTATTCGCTGATCTGATGTCTATATAATCCTGATCTGATCTCCCTTGTTAAGTGTGTTTGAATTCTATTGTATGATTTCTTTTATATTCTTGATCTGATATCTATAGTCTGTTGATCTGATGTCAAGTATTCATTGATCTGATGTCTATATAATCCTGATCTGATCTCCCTTGTTAAGTGTGTTTTAATTCTAATGTATTATTTCTTGAATGATTCTTGATCTGATATCTATAGTCTGTTGATCTGATGTCTAGTATTCGCTGATCTGATGTCTATATAATCCTGATCTGATCTCTCTTGTTAAGTATGTTTTAGTTATATTGTATGATTTCTTTTATATTCTTGATCTGATATCTATAGTCTGTTGATCTGATGTCTAGTATTCACTGATCTGATATCTATATAATCCTGATGTGATCTCCCTTGTTAAGTTTATGTAAACTGAAGTGAAAATTCTGCAGCTGTCATCAAACTTTGGAATTCCATATCTCCATCGTTTCTCATCCGTTTTGATCAAAATTTGGCTTGTTTTAAACCTCTCCTTACAAGGATTACACATAATTTTACTAATCTTTATTTGGACTTGTAAATCTCCCATAAATCAGCTCTGAAATAGAGCTACAAGTGCTGTTCTTTTCGAAAAAAAATCTGAAGTAATGATTGTACTTCAGAAATTCATATCTTCTTCATTCTTTGTTCTATTTAAGCAAACTATAGCTCAATTTAAACCTCTTTGTATAAGGTTTACTCAGAAATTTATATAAGCAATTTTGGCTTTCCAGATTTTCCGAAAAATAACAAAGAACAGAGATGCATTCTGCAAAAGTTCTATTGGCTTATGTAAACTACTGATTTGTTGGTCAAAATGATTTTGTTTTATGTTAAATACTCTTTTCTGGTTCAAAGTGATCTTTGTTAGTGTAAAAATATCGTTTTGATTCATTTGCAGTAAACTTTACAGTTTACATAAACTTTGCCTAAGCACCAGTTTACATAAACTTTGCAGTAAACTGTAGTTTACATAAACTTTGCCCAAGCACAAGTTTACATAAACTTTGCAGTAAACTGCAGTTTACATAAACTTTGCCCAAGCACCAGTTTACATAAACTTTGCAGACTGCAGTTTACATAAACTTTGCCCAAGCACCAGTTTACCTAAACTTTGCAGTAAACTGCAGTTTACATAAACCTTTGCAGTAAACTTTGCAGTTTACATAAACTTTGCCCAACTGCCAGTTTACATAAATATTCAGAAAATAAACAACCAGCACTTTACACAAACATTCAGCACTTTACAGAAACAACCAACACTTTACAAAAATGAATCAGAACGATGTTTTTATACTAACAAATACCACTTTGAACCAGAAAATAGCATTTTACACCAAGAAACAACATTTTGACTAAAGAATCAGAAGTTTACATAAGCCAACAGTACTTTACATAAACAAGCAGAACTTTATACAAATACCATTTTGCACAAACAATACCATTTTACACCACCAAGCCAGCAAAAACATACGATTTTACATAAAAAAAAAAAAACACATCTTTTGCCAAACTCCTAATTTTTCTTTCATCTTCATGGGCTGCAAACACAACCAAACGAATCCCCTTATTCAGATCTATAAAACCCTAGTTTTCTTTTCATTTTCGTGGCTGATTTAGGGTTCTCTCAAACCCAAAAAATGGCGAAATTGTAAAAAATAGTATGAGTTTTGAAGCTTGAGATGTGGAGAGTATTTTGGCGGTGAGATATCTTCAAAAATCTTCTCGGAATGGCCGAAATCGGTGCGAGAGAAGAAAGAAAAGAGAGAAAATAGGCTGCTGAAGGAGGCAGCTGAAGGAGAAGATGAGAGAGAGTGAATAGATTAGGTTTGAGGAGAGAGAGGTTGCCTTATGTTTTGCTTTTTTTTTTTTTTTTTTTTGCTAGGAGTAGTAACAGTGTATTTACTCCTTGGAGTATAATATACCAACTGATACATTTTGGACCTGAAGTGGAATTAGTCCAAAGCTAACAAACCAAAATTATAATTTTTCCCTCAAAAAATTATACTTTAACTATATATGTTGAGAAAAGTTTATATGTATCTATATAAATCTTACATCACAATGAGCTGCTCTAAATCATTTTCTCTATTCAGTAAACTAATTTTATAATATATGAATTTAATTTATGTATATATATGAAGACATGAATTTGTTATGAGAATTTTCAAAACTTAGTACAAAATATTAATTGTCTTACTTAAATAATTATTAAAAGTATAATTAAGTTCTAAGAATAATTTTTTTTTGAATGTAAGTGACAAAATTATAAACTTAGGGTGGACTTGAATTTAGTTGTTATATTGTAGTTTTAGAACTATAGTGTAAGGTGTCCTAAATGGAAAAAAAAAATATTAAAAAAGAGAGAATGTCAAGGAGATTGTGAATCGCACACTTCACATGTTGGGATACAACGAAATTGAGTACATCAATTTTCCAAGACATCCGCACATCTTCTTCTTCTTTGTTGCTTCTCTACCTTCATTAAATGAAAATAAGCAAAAAAAAAAAAAAATGAAAGCCCCAATCATCAACAAAAAAGAAGATCCATAGAAGAAGAAGAATAAGTCAGGAGCAAAGAAGAAGAAATCATCAACGAAAAAAAGATCCACAGAAGGCGACTGATGACGGATTTACTGTCGTGTACCATACAGAATTAATATTTATATTTAACCTCACACCAAAAGAAAATGTAGTAAAAGATGTCGATCCCACAGAGAACGGGGGTTGAATTCTACTGCACAAGTTAGAAAAATAGTATAATAGAGCAAGTAAGAAAGTAGTAAAGTATAAACAATTTATGAGGTATAAAACAGGGGAAATAAGACACAAAACAAGGAACAAAGGATAAAAGGAGGGATTTCCACTTCTTGTCTGAAATTGGAGGCTTCGATTGTGACTTTTTTATGCCGAGCTAAGTTAAGCTCTTCAACAGTCAAGACTGAAAATCATTAGGTGATGAATATTCGGCCTAGGCTCACTCATGTGTAACACCTGTGTCACTTACTCCACGCCACACTGACCATGGAATCCCTGTTTACACATGAGCACTTTGCCTAGCACAAATACTCTCAGATAGACTCGACCCCCTACCATGGCAACCACACGCCAGGACATAGGACTTCTACCAGGCTAGCAGTTCCTAAGGTATCATCAATTAAGATCTCCCTACAAGGATCAGACCTCAACTTCCATCCTACTCCCAAAGGGCATGACGCATTGCCATGATAAAGTGCTAAATACCCAACACCTCACTCTTTACTCAATCAATTGACTAATTGTAAACCGCAAGCCACAATATTGATCATAACCGAAATGAGTGAAAGCCCAAGTACAAGACGTACTCATCAAATTTTATAGCAAAATTAACCACTAATCAACCGATAAAGAAAACACGAATACATTATTCTAAATGTAGTGAATAATGCACACGCGAACAGAGATATACGCAAGTGGTATCGCACATATTAAATCCGATTTAGGCACATCTTGTAAATGGAACTTTCACTTTGCCTCTATCCCATTAAAGGAGTGAAAATCCCCACAAGATGCTTAGAACCTCATCGGTTCTTAGCAATAACAAGAAATAAAGAAAGACATAAGTAAAAATGAAGAAAATGAGTTTCGGACAAGTAAAGGTCTACAAGAAAAAAAAAACTCTGAACTCCTTTAAGTTTGAGCATCTTACATCTATTTATAGAGAAATCTAAGGAAGGAAATGTAGGATTGTTATTTTGAAAATTCTGAAATTTTTTACTTCGGGGCTAAATTTTGTAAGGTGACATCTTTGGAAAGTGACCAGCTAACACAGCCATAAGAGCAACCTACACTTTTCAAAGGCTGTTAAAGTAACCTACAACAGTGTACTGGCTGTCCTTCTTCAGCATGCTTCTCTCGTGCCAGTGTACTGTTTGTTTCCTTGAGCAAGATCATAGTTCATGCCGATATTCTAGCTGTCTCCTTTGGTCTTACCCATAGATCGTGCCGATGTACTAGCTATCCTTCTAGTTGTGCCCGCTGCCCATGCTGGTGGTGGTCTTCTGACGCTCAACTGGAGTTGGATTTGCTGATCGTCACAAGAAATCATCAATTGGAGTCACCGTGCACTGTTCGGGTGGACTTAGCTTCTTCAGATGATGCAGTTCTGAGTTGTCATCTTCTCAGGTAACTAGATGATAGCGTTCACTGGTCTTCAAGATGTCACGCCCACATGATGCTGGCGTGAGTTAACCGTGATCTCTTCCGCTCAGAGTTAGCTGATTTCCTTAGTCAAGTCTTCACTTATCCATGTCATGTTTAGGGGACGGTTTCGTGGTCTGAAAGTCTTCTACTCACACTGTACCGAACGCTGTCATCGACCAATCATCATGTGTCTCACAAACAAGAAAATTTGTTGCCTGCTCATCGTGTCCTCAGCTACCTTGTAAATCTTCAGCTCTGCTCCAAAAGTTTAGTCCTGGGTGTGGTTTTCTACTGTCTTCATTTCATCATTCTTTCACCTGCAATTGGCACAATAACAGTCATAACTAGTGATGAGGACATCAGAATAGATCATCCTCCACCTCAGGAAAAAGCAACGAAGACACTTCTCCCTAAGGAATCTGAAGAAAATTCACATGTCAGCCTCAGGGAGCTTTAAAAAGACCCAAAATGAGCCCATAATGAAGATTTTATCATGTTAAAAGGTATCTGGGTCAGTATATGGGTCAAGCCCTTCAAACAGGTTGAAAAAAGATGTCATATGACATCAATATGCATGTCCAAATTACAGGATATGCCTAGTTACGAAATTCCCCATGGGAGTCCATGGAAATCACTACTGTGGATTATTATATCCATTAGTAGCTATCGTTGAGCCCAATGACAAGATTCAGAACAAAGAAGGTTTCTTCAACAAGCCTAACTTCAAAGTTGCTGATTAAGTCCAAAGGTCCAACAGGCCCAGGCCCATTTACTGTTAGAGTTGAATACATAAGCTATGCTTG
The DNA here is from genome assembly GCA_030378225.1 of Knoxia roxburghii. NCBI lineage: Eukaryota > Viridiplantae > Streptophyta > Magnoliopsida > Gentianales > Rubiaceae > Knoxia > Knoxia roxburghii. The sequence goes on along the minus strand of CM059420.1, from coordinate 30,482,940 downwards.
TATTGTACATTTTCCCAGTTAATATATCGATTTATGTTTTGGTTATATTTTGTTGTGCATGATTTGTCCATTTATATTATGTAAGTAGATGATGAGGTGTCTTGTGTGACACAGTAGATCTCATCATTGGTTGAAAGACATAATATATAAATGAGGTTCGTAACTGAGACAGCTTTGGACAAACTGTCAGTTTAGGTTATTATGTGATGCGAATAATTGGTTTGTCTAAACTAATTGAATCATATAGATATGCCCGGGGCATACTGAACTTGACCATTAGGAATGATTTGTCTTGTACTGATTTAATAGACAAATCATTCTTGGTATTCTATCTTTTAATCCCTATACTTGAGCGGGCATGAGGATTAGACATAGTGTACTTTGATCTGCCAATGGGTTGAGGTCGATTGTGGCCAATAATCTCGGTGGGTTGGGTGTGCGTGTTTAGTTACTTGGTGTGCTGCTGCTTGTCGAAAGGAAACCATGTACCAGTGCGTCAGGGGTGATGGTTCTCCCGAGATGAGCTCGTTATGTTTATTATACTAAATCCAGCTAGTGGACTTATGTCCGGTATAGTAAAATGGTCGAGTGGTACTAGTCTCGGAATTAAAGAAGTTGATTAATTAATTTATCAGTAAATTAATAAATTAACGAGCACTATATCCTTGATGTGGGGAGATTATGAATAAATTAATTATGTTGATCCGGAAGCAATTATGGTGTAGGATGGTAGTGCCAAAATTAATCCGTTAGTGGTACTATTAATTTTTTAATGGGTTAATTGAATAGGTAGAATTAATTAATTGATTAATTATTCCTAAGGATTAATTAAGTAATTAACAAAGTGAAATTATATAATTAATTAATTAAGTCTTAAGTTTCAATTGGAATTAGAAAATCCTAGAGATTAGGAAATCTAGTAGGATTTGGTTTATCCTATCAGATTGGTTACCGAATTGGATTTGGAAACTAATTAATTACCTAAACCCATTATGAAGACCAATCCTAAACCAACTTGGGGTCTCTCTTGTAACTCTATATATAGACAAGGGATTAGCTATTCAAGACACACAATTCAATAGATTCATAATTCAAGAATCTAGAGAGAGAAAATCCTAGAAAGAGAAATTCTTTCTCAAAGTCGGGTTTTAAGCTTTTTGGCCGGCGGTTTGCTTTCCTAGGCAGCGGCGTTGATCGAAGATAATTTCTGGCAGCAGCGTTTGGTGAGCAAAACAGGCGGCGCGTGGAAAAGCTTCTCTCAGGCGGCGGCGCGTGTGGTGTCTTCAACCGGCACGTGTGGCGGGAGGAAGTCAAAATTTTTCTGGAAAATTTTGCTGGATCTTTTCTGACTTGTTTGTGTTGATTTCTGATCAATTGATTGCTAGATCGTTGCCCACACAATGTGCAATCAAAGTCTTAAGTTATACAAACGATCACCTGAGTTCATGCTTCAAAGGTATATTTCTAAGATTCCGCTTTTAATTTGAAATTTTGTTGCTTGGTAAATTGAATAAGTACAAACCAAGATCCTTCACAATGTTATTTCAAGCAAGGGTTAGAATAGCGAATGTGCTAGAGTCTAGGCCTGGCCAGAGATTCAGATTCTAGAATGCATAGCACGAAAGTGAGTTTCTGGCTAGGCCCAGGCAGATAATCTTTCAATTGGTATCAGAGCCAGGTTTTGGATTTTGTGCTTGTTCGATTTATTACATGGTTTTATTTACAGGTGGTTAAGAAATTCCAACTATTATGGCATTTCTGGCATAGCACCATGATTTTTTCTATGTAATTTTGATTCTTCAATTTTCTGAGAAAGCCTTGTAGTAAGAGAATTAAATTTTGTAATCGAATGCGTTATGGTGGGCAACTTGAATTCGTGGATTTTGGGTTATCGTTAATTCGTAGAAACCCAGGAAAACCCAGAATGAATTTCAAGAAGATCAAATAGCGTGGGAAGAAGTGAAGGATGACTCGCCGGCAGGAGCCGTCTCTGGCAGCAGCAACGGTGCAACCACGCGGCGTAGTAGGTCGCTGCGCCAACACGCGGCAGCAGGGCAACAGCAGCGCGCAGTAGCTGCGCCGCGCGCTTTGTGCGCTAAACGCGTGCTGCCAGTTCGGGTAGCGTTTTGGCCCCTTTTTTTCTCCAGTTTTCATTTTTTCAAGATCAAAACTCAATTCATCGAGTTACGTGGTGGGACAAGAGATCAAAGCAGAAGATAGAAGTGATTAAAACCATAATAGTCAGAAAATTTATTTTTCGCATTTATTTCCCGTATTTATTGTTTTAATTTTTGTGCTTTAATTTTTATACTGTATTTTAGATGCATGATATTAAAGCGTGATAGTTTTATGGTTGCATATAACTTAGGGTTAGTTAATTGCATGTTAAAACCGGAAAAACCCTCAATTTGGAAATCTAAGTGGGAGCGGGTTAGTTTAATATCCCCATGGCTACCATTACGAGTTCATATGCGTGTGGGTGGGCTTGCGCGTTGGCATTAGGGCCTTCCTCCATTCGAATGAGTCCAAACTCAAGATCGCTAGATTGTAAATTTGTGAGTAAGATGACTAGAGTAAGCTTAACTAGGAGAAATGTGATACCCTCTCCATCTAATGCGCACTATCCTGAGGTAACAAACTCAGAAGTCACGTAATGGCACATACTTAGTGTATGATTTGTAGTATTCCTACCTCGAGGTTACGCTGCTTATTTGTATGAATGAAAGCATCGACTATTAGCAACATTGATCAATAGGTCAGATGGTGTAGTTAATAAACATGGTTTTTCTCAAATGAATGTCGGTTAGCATAAACGTTTACACTGCGTGGCTTGCGAGAATCCCGGTGAATGAGATGGTGGATTAAGATTATTGTTTTGAGGGAAGTCAATAATTATTAGAATTTCCTTGTTTTTGAAATTATAGATTAGATAACTAAAACGTTGTCAGTTTATTTATAGTATTCGATATAGCATTCAACCCTTAGCTACTATATTGAAAAACAATAAGTTAACTGGACCTAATTATGTCGATTGGAGTGGTAACTTGGACATTGTCCTTATGGCTGAGACCACTCCTGTGAGAGATCATGTCATTGACATGATTAGTAGCATCAATAAGGTTGAGGTAGTGGGAGGTGAAATCGTTGGTGAAACCAAAGTCGATATTGTCCTCCAAAGCTTGCCTTAAAGCTATGAGCAGATTTGATTGAACTACAACATAAGTAAGATATTGTGTACTTCATCCGAGATCTTGGCAGAGTTGATGCGGCTAAAAGTCTGCTTCAAGAAAAGAAGCGAGCTTTAGTCGCAGGCAAAGCTTCAGAATCTTCTTCTGAGCCTGAGGCTAGAAAGAATAAGAGAAAGCTCGAGGGAATAGCTCAAAAGGAGCAGATTGCGCCTAAGCCAGATATTGCAAAGAAGAAGTCAAAAGACAAGTGCTTCAAGTGCACTAAGACGGGACATTTGAAATCGGATTGTCCAAAGCTTATAAGTACGATAGTTTCTGCCTTAATTACTTAGACATGTTTAGCGGCGATTCCCACAGATACTTGGTGTGTGGATTCAGGTGCCACTGACCATGTTTGTAATTCTTCGCAAGGGTTCCAAGTAACCCAGAAGCTTAGAGAAGGCGAATTGGATATCTACTTGGGCGACACTACAAGAGTGTCAGTAGAAGCAGTGGGAGTAGTTACTCTGAATTTTGAGAATTCTAGTTTAGAGTTAGTTAATTGTCTTTATGTACCGAGTTTTGGAAAGAATCTTATTTCGGTTTCTAAACTCTTGAAGAACGGTTATAAGTTTCTTTTTTCTGATGAGTTTGTATTTATTATAAGAAATGGAAAACTTATTTGTTCTGGTTCATTGGCTGATAATTTGTTTGTGGTTAACTCTAACTCCCTTGTTGTGCAAAACATAGAAACAGATAGCTCTTTATCTAACATTAATAAGAGAAAGAAACCTTCTGAAATGAATCAAACCTATCTTTGGCATCTCAGGCTAGGTCATATAAACCTTAGTAGGATTCACAGGTTGGTCAATGATGGACCTTTAGGTTCATTAGAGATTGACAGTTATTCAACCTGCGAATCTTGCTTGGAGGGTAAGATGACCAAGAGACCTTTTAAAGCAAAAGGTTATAGAGCTAAAGAAGTATTAGAGTTAATTCATTCTGACTTGTGTGGACCAATGTCGATCCAAGCACGAGGTGGGTTCAAGTATTTTGTGATGTTCACGGATGACTACTCAAGGTACGAGTACATTTGCCTAATGTGTCACAAGTCCGAGTGCTTTGGCAAGTTCAAAGAGTTTCGGGCAGATGTGGAGAAACATCATGGTAAGAGTATCAAGACACTGCGATCAGATCATGGTGGGGAGTACCTGTCCCATGAATTTCAAGAATACCTCAGTGAGGTAGGAATTCAGGCTCAGTTGTCTGCACTGGCACACCACAGCAGAACGGTGTAGCAGAAAGAAAGAATCGAACTCTCATGGAAATGGTTAGGTCGATGATGAGCTATAGTGATTTGCCGAGTTTGTTTTGGGGATATGCCTTAGAAACAACGGTGTATATTCTTAATCTTGTACCATCTAAAACCATGCCTTCAACCCCAGTAGAGTTGTGGAATGGGCGAAAGCCTAGTCTAAGACATCTTAGATTTACAACACTCGAGGTCCAAGACCATTAACATCTCGAGACTGAGTGAAGATTGACTATTTGAGTTAATGTAGATGATGTTTGAAGCCATAAATAAAGGTTGAAAATTAGGTTAAAGAGATACAGGCCAAGATGTGCAGGCCTACTACTCTCCCTAAGCCTATTTGAACCCCTATCTCTTCTTATAGGTTTTTGTCTTTTGTTTGTACTAGAATTCTTGAAGGTTTGTAAGTGTATCTTATTCCAAATAGGATATACTGAGTTTTTCCTTCTTGATTAGGATTTTATTTTGATTTTTAATCTATCTCTAATGGTTCGAAACTATAAGACCAAATAGAGTTAGAATAGGATTTTATTTTCTAATCTCTCTTTCATTAGATTTGAGTGATTACCTTTTTAGAACAGGAAGAAAACTACTGTAAGCCTACATATAGGCCTCATTATGCACGAAATTAATTGACTTTTGATAATATTTTGATAAAATAAATCTCTTTTTGAGTGATCTTGCGAGATCATGAGTTGTCCGTGCGGGAAAATCACAAAAACCATTCTAGATGTTAGTTTATGTTGAACTACACCCGCATTACTCTTGCGAGAGAATGACCCCCACACAAACCAATTCACCCATCTTCCTACTGATATTCACGTAAGGAAGCGAAATAAACACGTGCCCCGAGACTTAATTGTTTCCGCTAATTAACCCTTCAATCAGATAACGTATAGAATAGATTAAAAAGATCGGGCAACCGTTGGCAATTCCTTTAGGAAGCTTTCCCTTGGTTTGATTCCTCAAGGAAACGCATCAACTAGTATATTTAACGCATAAATAGATTAAGAATCTATCTACGGGAAATTTAAAACAGTGCTGAAAACATATGAATAAAATGTGTACAATGATTCACATCAACGATGACGTCTTGCCGTTCTTTCATCATAGATATTGTCATTCTTTCATCACAGATTTGTAGGAGCCCATAGAACACGACAAAAAAGAAGAACATGTGTGGATGTCTTAAGGTTAAAACAAACACCAAGATTTCAACCTCTCTAGGGGAGCAGTTTGGATTAGGAAAAATGTCTCGCCACTAACACACAAAAAAGGTATTATATTTATCAGGATTTACTGCAGTTAGGTATTTCATTTTTTTTTTTTATTAACATTTTATAGGAACAACGTCTGGTTATTTGATGGAATATAAACATTTGTTTCTCTGGATTTACTGCACATCCTCTTTGTTTTATTCATGATAGAAACGTGTTATGTTTCGATAGAATATAAATGTGTTATGTTTTGATAGAATATATTTTGTGATATTGTGGGTTTTTTATTGATGAAAACTGATGGAAAGTGATCATATAACCTCTTTTTGTATTTTTTTATTGAAATTGATGGAAACTGATAATATATAATTTCTGATCTGATAGCTAATAGTGATATTTCGTATTGATGTACACTGAGGGAAACTAATGGAAACTATTGATCTTATGCTGTCCTAATAGAATTTGCTTGTGTTAGGTTCTGATTCGTTAATCAATTTGATGAGAAATTGTTGTCTTCTGAATTGACGTAAACTGATATAAAGTGCAGTGTCAATGATAAGATAATTTTTTATTTTTAAAAATATAATTTCTATTAATTTATAAGATAATTTATAATTTTAGAAAAGATAATTGAAAGATAATTTTCTTTTTTTAAAAGATAACTGATCAGATAATTTATTTTTTAAAAGATATTTATAAGATAATTTTTATTTTTTAAAAAGATAATTTAAAAGATAATTTTCATTTTAAAAAAGATAATTTACAAGATAATTTCTATTTTTTAAAATATAATTCAAAAATTAATTTTTAAAAAGATAATTCATAAATAATTTTTATTTAAAAACATAATTAATAAGATAATTTTTATTTTTAAAAAATAATTCATAAGATAATTTTCAATTTAAAAAGATAATTCATAAATTAATTTTCATTTTTAAAAGATAATTCAGAATATAATTTCTATGTTTTAAAAAATTAATTCATAAGATAATTTTCACTTTAAAAAAATAATTCACTATATGATGAAAATGATAGAAATACTCCAAATTAGGGGTGTTCACAGTTCGAATTGTTCCGGCCAACCCAATCAATCCGATTCGCGGATCGGATTCATTGATGGATTTCATTTGAATTTTTAATCCTACGGATTCAAAATTTGAAAACCGGTCATTTTGGATCAGATTATGAATTTATCCTAAAAAATCGGCCGTCAATCCGGATCCATATATATTTAATTAATAATAATATTAGTTTATATGTATACATAATAATACTTGATGTTTAGTGTCTTTAAAATTCAAAGTTTGTGTTGGCAAGTTGTAATATTTTTGGACGTTTTCTTGAACTGATTTCTGAATGTCTAGCATACTTTAGTATTCTTGATTTGTTTTTTTTTTGAACTAAAGATGTTTTTGGACTATTTTTCGTTTGATTATGATCTGATTTTTGGATTCTGTAATACTGAAAATCTTATCGTTTGATTTTGGGCATTTTGATTTATGGTAAAATATAGAGACCAAAATGTAGAAAATCTCATTTTACGAACCAAAACTGAAATAATGTAAGTCCAACTTGTCAATCAGTTCAATCCGGTCAATTCGGATCGTCCAAAGTGGATTGGATACGGAATAAAAACCGGTCAGTTACGGATCAAAAAATTTCAAATCCGTATGTTATGGACTGGTTCTGAATTTAAACAAAATTCGACCAATCCGATCCATGAACACCCTTACTCCAAAGTGATGGAAACAAGGATAAAAATCTTTAACGATACATTCTCTTATACTTGTTTTTTGAAACTTGAAACTGATGGAAAGACTCCAAAAATGATGGAAATAGAGGAGGATAAAGTTTCAACGACTACCGAAAAAAAATTAAAAAAAGAGGCAGAAACATTTGGATAAAAAACAGAAGCCGAAAAAAAATAGTAGAAACTTTTGAAAAAAAAAAAGATTTTCATCATCCATAACTAAGGATGAAAAGTGGATACAAAGGGAAGACGAATAGATAAATGCACCTAAAATTTTGGTTACGAACACACAATGGAAACACAAATTAAACAAACATCATATCAATTTGGAACTGAGGCATGAACAACTATATATATTAAACAAAACAACCAAGAAAAATTCAAACTACAGCAAAAGACTAAATTTTGAAAATAACAAACCTTCACCTACAGCTAAAAATGGATCAGAATTGGAAAGATAAAAACTAAAAAACACATTCATCAAAATATAAACAAACTACGAAGTAACCCATGGCTTCGAAAAAAAAAAAAACAAAAAGAACACAAAGGAAACAATGATTCAAACCGATATATAAATGATGGAAACCAACTTAAAAATAATAAAAACAAACAAACCAACATTATCCAAACATGGAAATCCAAACAATAACTCATGTTAAGATTCGACATTGAAGAAAATAACTCACCTTCACATGAAACAATAACATCACAATGGCTTTTTCCATTGTCATCACATATAACATTATTTCCAAACAAAAAAGCTAACTTCATATTGAAGAGAATACACAAGGGGACATTAAAAAAAGGACGAAAAATAATATTATAATCTACTAAAAAAATCATCTTCCGCAAGAAAAATAATGCAAAAACACAGTTCCATCAATTGAAACTACATATTCAATCAACAAGAATGTCGTACACAAGAATTGAGAATAATAGAAAAGTACGCCCTCTGTCTCCATATATTAGTCTTTTTAGAGAATGTTGCGTGTCTTTTATTAATTGACGCCTCACTGTTATTTAGGTAAATTTTTCAACTTTTCTTATTTTACCCTTCCTAACAAATTGTGACCTTATTAAACTCTACTACTACTTTTCTGGATAAACAATTAAGTGACTTCTCAAGTTGGGGTGAAAAGGAAAATTCACCAACTAAACTAATAATTACTGTTATTCCTTGATAACAGTGAAAAGTTCAAAACGTCTAATATTTGTTGACAGAAGGAGTATTACATAATAATAACATGACTAACTGAAAACCAAAACATGTATTAATTGCAGCACACGAAGCAATTAAGGTTTGGGAGACAAGAAATGCATACACGGGTTGAGAAGACGAAGAAGCAAGGCGTGGGTGATGGAGAGGGCAAATGCGCGTGGAAGACTTGGGAGTGAGTTGGAGGTAAAAACAATATTACATTTTAAAATTGTATACAAAATATACTGGGACACCTTGCTTCATGTTCTCTAGGACTATAATATAATTTGCGTAGTTGAATTAGTTAAACTATAGTGGGGAACATGTACAAAACATTAATATAGTGACATAAATGTCATTTATATAGAGCATTGTTAGTGATGAATTTTTTGACACCGGATGTTAATACCCTCATTTCATATTACAAGTCGCTTTTGATTAGACACACGTACTACAAAAATAATCATTTGTTATACACTTTCATAAATTTTAGTTGTAATCTTTTGAGTGAATTTTAAAAAATGTCATCATACTTTGATAAAGTTTAGGTTTTGATCACTAACTTTTAAAAATTAAAAAAAAACACTGACTTTTGCATTTGAATTTTGGTTTTGGTCATTCTGTCCATATTATCCGTTAAGCCCACTAACGGACCAAAATTTTGAGGGTATTTCTGTCCAATCATACCTAAAAAACCCATGTGCTTCCTTTTGAATTTTAAAAAAGGTCATCATACTTTGATAAAGTTTAGGTTTTGGTCACTAACTTTAAAAAATTCAAAAAATGTCACTAACTTCTGCATTTGAATTTTGATTTTGGTCATTCCGTCCATATTATCCGTGAAGTCCGCTAACGGATCAAAATTTTGAGGATATTTCTGTCCAATCATACTCAAAAAACTCATGTGCTTCCTTTTTTTTTTTTTTTTACTATTTATCTTTCTTCCCCTCACCCTCCCCTCTTTTTTTTTTTTTTTTCTTTTCTGTATTCATCTTTCTTCTCCAACCACCCTACCACCCTTCTTGCCAGAAACAACAAACCCATCACCATTCTCCCATAAACGTCCAGAAATGTTTACATCCATGCATGTGAATTTAAGTCAATTTTTTCACATCCGTCTTTGTGAAAAAAAATTGGCTTAAATTCACATGCATGAATGTAGACGTTTCTGGGAGAATGGTGATGGGTTTTGTTGTTTCCGACAAGAATGGTGGCAGGGTGGCTGGAGAAGAAAGATGAATACGAAAAAAAAAAAAAAAAAAAAAAAAGAGGGGAGGGTGAGGGAAATAAAGATAAATAGTAAAAAAAAAAAAAAGGAAGCACATGGGTTTTTTTGTATGATTGGACAGAAATACCCTCAAAATTTTGGCCCGTTAGTGAGTTTCACGGATAATATGGACGGAATGACCAAAACCAAAATTCAAATGTAAAAGTTAGTGACCTTTTTTGAATTTTTAAAAGTTAGTGACCAAAACTTAAATTTTATCAAAGTATGAGACCTTTTTTAAAATTCAAAAGGAAGCACAAGGGTTTTTTGGGTATGATTGGACAGAAATACCCTTAAAATTTTGGTCCGTTAGTGGGCTTAACGGATAATATGGACAGAATGACCAAAATCAAAATTCAAATGCAAAAGTTAGTGACCTTTTTTGAATTTTTAAAAGTTAGTGACCAAAACCTAAATTTTATCAAAGTATGATGACCTTTTTTAAAATTCACTCTAATCTTTTTATATCTCTATTTAACTCACTTTTTGATAGTAATGTTCTATTACATGGTAAAATAAATTCCAATAAAATTATAAGTAAATATTACTTGTTTTTGTAAAACTAAACAAATGACTTGTTTTTCAAATTGAGAAAACTACTTATAATATGAAATAGAGGAAGTAGTAATGACTTAAATATTGTCATTAGTAGATTATATAGCGTTGACACTTATGTAATCACTACTAAGGGTAATTAGTTAGGGACCACTTATGTGTTGTCACTATGAATTCTATCCTGATGACGTTAAAGTTGTAACTACTGGTCACTAATTTGATCACTGTTATATAGGGTGTCATTAAATTTGTAACACTATAAAGTTCAACAGTGACAACTTTTACATGATCAGTGTAGATATTAATAATAAGTTTTGTGAGTCAATAAGAATTCAATAGTAACCAGGTAAAAGTCAAATCAATATGTGCTTCTAAAGTGACGATGATAATTTTGTCACTATGAAAGTCATAAGTGATGACATCTTATTGTTACTATAGAATATCTAGTGACAATATTTACATCATTAATATAATATAGATTATCAATGGTGACAACTACTATAGTACAACTCCTCTTATCATTAGTGTTTGTTAGACAACTACTATAGTACAACTCCTCTTATCATTAGTGTTTGTTATATGTTAGTGACAATGTTATTCTTGTCCCCATATACATTCATAGTGATAAAAAGGGAGTTGTTACAAAATATAACCGGCAATGCCAAAATACAATGTTGTCTATATAGTCTTTAAGTAACAACATTTACATGTTATCACTTATTTGGTCACTTGTAAGAATCAAGAGTGACAAGTAGGGGTGTAATCAAGCTGAGCCGAGCCCGAGTAAGGCCCTACTCGAGCTCGGCTCGGTACTAATTAAGAGAGCTCGAGTTCGGTGAGCTCCCTTTCTCAGTGCTCGAGCTCGGCTCAGTAAATAATTTTTGAGCTCGAGTTCAGCTCATGACTCGGCTGAGTCACAAGTCGAGCTCACGTTGCTGCTTTGTAATTTGGACGTGTAGGGACTTGGTACCCATTATAGTGGACGTATCGGTACGTGATACTCATTATAGTGGACGTAGTGAGACGTGGTACCCATTATAGTGGACGTATCTGGACATGGTAACCATTATAGTAGACGTAGAGGGACGTGGCACCTACTATTGTGGACGTATCGGGACGTGGTACCCATTGTATTGGACGTTGCGCATTGTGCTATTGCTTTTTGGAAGTAGCGGACGTTGCGCAATTGCTTTTTGAACGTGGTGATAGTTGTTTGAGACGTGGTTCAAGTTGTTCTGAGACGTGATAGACTATATTTGTGAAAAAAATCAGTTTAAATTCACATGAATGGATGTAGATGTTTTTGGACATGGTTATAGTTGTTCTGAGACGAGTTGAGATGTTTTGTGAAAAAAATCATTTTAAATTCACATGTCTTGATGTAGATGTTTTTGGACGTGGTTCTAGTGTTTTGAGACGTGGTGCTAGTTGTTCTGAGACGTGGTAGACTATCTTTGTGAAAAAAATAGTTTAAATTCACATGAATGGATGTAGACGTTTTTGGACGTGATTCTAGTTGTTCAGAGACGAGTTGAGATGTTTTGTGAAAAAATCATTTTAAATTCACATGTCTTGATGTAGACGTTTTTGGACGTGGTTCTCGTATTTTGAGACGTAGTGCTAGTTGTTCTGAGACGTGGTAGACTGTCTTTGTGAAAAAAATAGTTTAAATTCACATGAATGGATGTAGACATTTTTTGACGTGGTTCTAGGTGTTTTGAGACGAGTTAAGATGTTGTATAGCCATTTTATTTGTTTTATCTTGTTATAACACCTACTTACAAGATCATGAACATTTCTAAGAGTAATATGGTCATTTTAATTGTTTTATATTCACAAAACTCTTAGATCAGATATCATGAACATTTCTAAGAGTTGAGTGGTCATTTTATTTGTTTTATCTCATTACAACTCTTAGATATGAGATCATGATCATTTTTATGAATTGTATAGCCGTTTTATTTGTTTTATCTTTTCAAAAGCCTTAGATAATAGATTATGCACATTTCGGTCCACATCAGACGTTTTTGGACGTAGTTCTAGTTATTCTGAGACGAGTTGAAATGTTTTATGAAAAAATCAGTTTAAATTCACATGCATAAATGTAGACATTTTTGGATGTGGTTCTTGTGTTTTGAGACGTGGTTCTAGTTGTTCTGAGATGTGGTAGACTGTCTTTGTGAAACAAAATCAGTTTAAATTCACATGAATGGATGTAGACGTTTTTGGACGTGGTTATAGTTGTTATGAGACGAGTTGAGATGTTTTGTGAAAAAATCATTTCAAATTCACATGTCTTGATGTAGACGTTTTTGGACGTGGTTCTAGTGTTTTGAGATGCTAATTGTTCTGAGACGTGGTAGACTGCCTTTGTAAAAAAAATTAGTTTAAATTCACATGAATGGATGTAGACATTTTTTGACGTGGTTCTAGTTGTTTTGAGACGAGTTGAGATGTTGTATGGCCATTTTATTTGTTTTATCTTATTATAACACGTACTTACAAGATCATGAACATTTTTAAGAGTAATATGGTCATTTTAATTATTTTATATTCACAAAACTCTTAGATCAGATATCATGAACATTTCTAAAAGTTGAATGGTCATTTTATTTGTTTTATCTCATTACAACTCTTAGATATGAGATCATGATCATTTCTAAGAATTGCATAGCCGTTTTATTTGTTTTATCTTTTCAAAACCCTTAGATAATAAATTTTACACATTTCGGTCCACATCAGACCTTTTTGGACGTATTTCTAGTTGTTCTGAGACGATTTGAGATGTTTTATGAAAAAATCAGTTTAAATTCACATGCATGGATGTAGACGTTTTTGGACGTGGTTCTTGTGTTTTGAGACGTGGTTCTAGTTGTTCTGAGACGTGGTAGATTGTCTTTGTGAAACAAAATCCGTTTAAATTCACATGAATGGATGTAGACAGTTTTGGACGTAGTTCTAGTTGTTCTGAGACTATTTGAGATGTTTTGTGAAAGAATCAGTTTAAATTTCACATGAATGAATGTAGACGTTTTTGGATGTGGTTCTAGTTTTTCTGAGACGAGTTGAGATGTTTTGTGAAAAAATCAGTTTAAATTCACATGTCTGGATGTAGACATTTTTGGACATGGTTCTAGTGTTTTTAGACGTGGTTCTAGTTGTTCTGAGACGAGTTGAGATGTTTTGTGAAAAAATCAGTTTAAATTTACATGCATGGCGGTAGATGTGGTGCTAGTGCTTTTAGACGTGGTTCCGGTTATATGAGACGTGGTAGGCTCTACTCGATACTCGGCTCGACTCGAGCTCGATTTGAGCTCACCGAGCTCAAGCTGAGCTTTGACCGAGCTACTCTGTTCGTTTACATCCCTAGTGACAAGTTAAGATACCGACACTAAAAGGGGTTTCTCCGACAAAAAAATTGTAATTTACTAGTTGATATTTCATGTTTGAAACAACAGGTTTTTAGTTCGAGTTATTTAGATTACGGGCCTCTTTTTTTATTTTAAAAATATGAAAGAGGGGGAGGGGAGGGAGGGGGGGGGGGGGGGGGGGGGGGATGTCTCCAATTTCACGTAGCATGGATAACCCATTTAAATCATCATTTTATTTTAATGGTTTTGTTTATTTTCAATGAAAACCATATTTAATTTTGGCCTATTTCCACACACCGCATCTCCCTAACTGATGAAAAATAAAAGTGGAAAATTGCTGGGAATTTCTGTAGCCATAGTTTTGGATTTGTTGATGTAAAGGTTTTGATGCAAGGCACGGAATTGGGAGGAATTAAGGAAGAGAAAATGGAATAATTGGGTGAATTGGAAAGTGGAAACATACGTACCATTACTATGATGAAAAAACCCAAGAGCAAGAGCAAGAGCAAGAGCTGGAGCACAAGGAGAATGGCAGCTCGCTCTCAATAGCTCAACAAATTCAAATTTAACTTCCAAAGACAACAACCACCACTACGTAATTTGTGGCGCCCATAATCAATCGAATTAAGCTAATGCTTTTGTACTTGGCATGAAAAATCTTTGTTTGTTTACCTGCATACATACGTTGAGAAAAATTTCAGTTAAAACCCAGTATTTTTCAATTTCTGATACAAAAAATAACATGCAAATCCATAAATTCAAACACAAGATCCAAACTCAAGACCAATTAGATACTAGTACATCAAAAGACGGTACCATTTGATCTTTATATATGGAGCAACTCAAAACATGATTTGTTACATTGAGCAACAAAAATGTCTTAACATTAAAGACTTGGAAACTTTATTCACAGCCACAAATGGAAACTTTCCCCATAAATGTAATGCCTCCTTCTCTCTTTTCTTTCTTGTGGGATAACTAAATATGGTTTTGAGTCGGAGCAACCTTACGAAAACCTAAAATAGTGAGTCCTATTTCCTTGTTCCTTAGCAGCAAATGTGAGACAGTTTACAAATTTGAGTAACAACCCTAGAAAGAGCAGGTCCAAGACGAACACCTATTTGGAGCTTAAAAAGTGCTCATCAAGGCAAGCAGCTGATGAGAAAATTCGTATGCAGCAAACAAACCAACTATTCAAGACAAGAAGCCCAGATAGATTGATCCAGAACTTAGCTTAAAACTAGTCACTATATTTATAATCCGGTCTCTGATCCCTTGCTCAGAATAGGAACCCATTCTGACCATCCTTTTTAAACTAATAATTCTAGAATCCAGATTACTCCAATTTAGTGCTATTTGTATCTCAAAGAAGAAGAAAGAGACGAGATCATTTAGCCTCTCCAACACATAAATACAATGGATATGCATTACACTTTCCATTTACTTCAACACATAAACTTTTTCTCCAGTCAAAAGGTTTGGGAAGTAACTAAAATCCCATTACCTGAACGAAAGTCCATTACATAATCAGTCTCTAATTGTTTAATTCTCAAACCCTCTGTGATTGAAGCCTTAAAATGGAGACAATATTCCCAAAAGACTTGGCCTTTCTCCTATAGATTGACAGCTGTTTTTGTAGGTTATAGTTTAGGGAGAAAAAATAACAATAGGAAGAACTTTGGTTGGGTCACTAACAAATAAATATGTATATAAATATAAAAAAAAAAAAAACCAACCAACCAACCAACCAAGCAGGAATTTAAGAAACCAAAATGAAAAGGGTGTAACAGTTGGGTTGACAGTTCTGACCTTCACCATTTTTAAAAGTTCGCCCATTTGTCTGAAAGACTAACACCTGGCCTAAGCCATAGACATGCTAGAAATAAGGGAACCAACAAAGAAGAGAACAATCCAAGAGACAACAAGCCGATCCCCAGTTCCCAGGTATCCAAGCAAAGGTAACCCCATACATACACCCAAAATATCAAACAAACGAATTTAAAATCGTCCAATGGGGTTATGCTTTTTGTGAAACCTAGAAGCCTTCATGGTACGATAACACGTAGACCCAGAAAAGCAACCATAAGAATGCTTTGGCTAAAGAGAAAACTTGACAGCGCAAAACGCTCAATCACATGTGATGGATAAACTAATTAATTAATCGGAAAGCTCAAAAAGATTGAATTTTTATTATTAATTACCTGAATGGAAGATGAGGTTTTGGAGCAACTTCAAGCCCTTGAACAAGCTTCAGTTTTTAACTTTGCCTTTCTGCTCAGAATGGCGGCCAGCATCACCGTAGCAAAGCTGCAAGCGGGCATCGAATCCGGGGAGGAAATGGTGCTGATGGTGGTGGTGGTGGTGGTGGTCCTCCACAGGGGCAACAGCAGCGTTAGGAGGCTGGGCGGCACTGGTGGTGGTGGTGAAGAAAGCTGACGATGATGGTCTGTCTATGTTGGAAGAAAAACTCTGGCCTTGGTGAGGTAATATCAGAGTTGGCGAGGAAGAATTGGACTGAAGGGTCCCCCTATTGAAACCAGCAAAACCAGAAGAGGATGAAGGTGAGATTGTAAAGTTGAGATTGTAATCACTGCCATTACCATTGCTGGTGCTATTATTGGTGTGGCTATTCCCAGCAACCGCAACTGGGACGAGATGGTCTGGGACAAAACAAAAATGTTGCAGCTCCGATGAGTGGTGCTCCCCAGTGACACTAAATAGTGGGGAAGAAGAAACTCCACTAAGTGATTGATGGATGTGATTTCCCAGCTGGATTTGGCCAAAGAAACTGGTGGAGGATGGGCTTGCAGCGCGAGCAGAAGAGAGGCCTAAAAGTCCAGTCGGGAAGTAGTCCATGGGAGTTGAAGACCACTGCCTGGGCGACTTTTGGAATAAATTAGACTCAGTTGGAGTCCCATTATCGGCCCTATTAGGACTAGAAGAGGCATTGTTATTGCCATTAGTGTTAGCACTATTAACATTGGAAGAATTATTCATACCACCAGTCAACAGCTCGGTAAAGGAACTCTGGGATATGGGATTCACATTCTGGTGCCCCTTCTCCTTCTCTTTCTCTGCAGCTCTTTCCCTTGCCCTCTCCCGAGCTTTAATCCTGCTCTCTGACCGAGACAGTGATAACCCAGATCCTTTACTGGTTTCAGAAGTGCTGCTACAAGCAGATCTAGAGAAATTATTACCACCTTCTTGTTGCTGTTGCTGTGGCTGGTGTTGATACAGTTCACCTTCCATTTCCACTTCAGCTGAATCAAACCCATGTTCCGTACCAACAGTACTAGACCTCTTTTCATCACTCACCTGCTGAGGAGTATCTGGAAATGAAGTGTTAATCGAAGGAAGCTCAGCAATGGAGCTGGCAGCAGCCTTGAGCAGCCACTCTACGGCCTTACTGGGTTGATCGTAACCAAGCCTATCTTGCAGATCATAGAACTGTATGGCCGTATTGACAGAAAGCCTAACTCGCCGGTCTCTGAGCCCTTTGGATGTCCAAACCTTGCTATGCCGATCCTTACCTCCGGAAGCTCGAGAAACCCTAACAATCCTTGAAGAAGGCCAGCCACATAGCCTACCAAGACCACCAGGGCTAGTAATATCAAGGCTACCACCACCTACAACTCCTCCGGCACCAGTACCATTAACGTTGGTAGCCCTCTTGGCCTCTCCATCTCCATCTTCCTCGGTGTACTGTTCATCCCTTTTCTTCCCTACCTTAGCTGAATCAGTTCTACTAGTATTTCCATTCCGGATCCTCGGAAATTTACACCCAGGAGTTGGCATCTCCCCTACCTCCATGCCACTTTCATACCTTTCCCAACACAGAAAAGAGTAAGGGGGGAAAACAAATTAAAGATCCCAAAAAAAAGTTGAAAGCTTATTATACCTCAACCCCCTAAAGCTTCTTCAAGCTACTTTTTATGCCTTATTTAAGTTACAGGAAAAGAAAGAAAGAAAGAAATGGAAGAAGAGATTAGCAGAAAAAAGATCTTTTCTCTTGTGTGTTGGAATCTGGAGAGAAAAAAATCCAAACTTGATTTATGTCATGGTTAGAGAAAGCAGTAGTTGTGCAGGTGGGTTTGAGGGGACTGTTTGCTCTCTTTGTGTATGTGTGGTTGTGGGTGTACTTGGCATTGATGACAATTACACAGAGCACTTTGGCTTTTGTAAGGATAAAATACACATATAAAGAGAAGGAAAAAATATAGGCCTTTGTTTTTTTCTTTTTCTTTTTTTTCTTAAATCTTATATGAATGATATATCACGTTCCAGCTGCAAAAAATGTCAGACCCCAATTGAAAGCAAAGTTAAAACAAAAGGTAGAGGACTAGCTTCTCCTTGCTCTGAAATTTTTATTTATTTATTTTTTTTCCAGTCCTTTTCAATTCAAAGCCTATGAATCTGTTCAGAAATTCATCCTCTCTATATCTTTCTCACTCAACTAAATACCTCTGAAAACAATAGCTTTTTTTGAAACAGTGACGAAATCAACAAAATTTGAATAAGAGTGTTAGGGAGAATATGAAAGTTAGGAGGAGAAAGAGTTTGAGATTAATGAAGGTGCTTTAACACTCATTAACCCTAAACTAGTTCCGCCACTGCTTTCAAATATACATTTCAAATATACATTACTCAAGAACTCAAAATCAATGAGTAAAAGTAACTATAACATTATACATGTCAAAGAGGTAATCTACTTGGCTGGAAGAGGATGGTGGTGAAGGTGAAGCATCAGTGCGATTCCTCCATTAGGTACGGACTAATTCAAAAAGAAAATGCAATTCACTATTACATACTTTTCTTTGTACAATCTCCTTAGGACATTATGAAAACCAAAGGGGAACAACTTCAAGATAGTGGATTTGGCTGATTGTTACTACCTAGTTCGACTAAACAATGAAGATGATTGTACGAATGCTCTGATGGATGGCCCATAGATGTTGTTAGGTCACTAACTTACAATTAATGCATGCCACCACCTGTTTAGCACAAAGAGAAAAGATTACCACCCCTTCATCATAGGCTAGCGCAAAATAATGTTGTCCCAATGCTTTGAGTAGTTTTAAACTAACTTGATCAATTTATTGATGCATTGTTTGAAATTATTAATTTGCATTGCGATAACTTGCAGGTTTTGATTTCTATTCAAACCCCTAAATTATTTAAACCCTCCGGTGTTATTATTCGAAATATGATAAACTAAAGTAATAGTTTACCAACTCCTTTCCTTTCATTTTTATTGACGTTTTAAATCCTAAATTACTCTTTTACTTTAACATTCATTATCTATAAAATAATTATAACATTTATTAGATAATAAATTATCCTTATTTATCTCAAAACTTTCACATTTAAAAATTTTGACGGTTTTAAAGTGATTTCTCTCACTCACTCATGCCAGTAACCCCAATTAGTATATAGTACTACTAGGAGTAAATAAAATGGAGTACTCCTAGCAAAAAAAATAAAAATAAAAATAAAGCCTAAAAAGGAAGGAGATGGATGGTGTATTTAACGCGCCTAATCTCCCCCTAATTAGCAGGCCTATGCGTCCAGTTTACATCATATCAAAATCCCGCGGATCCCATCAAAATTAAATTTTAAATTTTTGTTGGGCATCGAATTGTACGGACTTTACACAAAGAAGGAACAAAACTAATGGAAACTGAGGGGTTGGGAATTTATTTTCCATTCGAAGAAGCTGCAGCCCTTCTGAAACTCTCCGCGCGACCCACGAGTTTCGAAAAAATAGCAAGCATTAATATTACGATCGTTCGCTCAACCGAGCAACTAGAATGACAGGAGACTACCAGCAGAAGGCGATTCGACTCAGATTTTCAGTGGGGGAAGCAAAAAAATCGATCAAACCGTAAAAAAAAATGGTTAGGGTTAAGCTAGTTACGAGTGAAGCAGAAGCCCAAAAAATTGAAAGCAGCATGAAAGGTTTGTTTATAACAAATGTAGAACAAATATTTGCAGTTTAGGGTTACTGGATGTTGTTCATAATGGTGGTACTTTATTTTTTTGTGTAAAAAACGCAACACAGTTGGGAGGACTGTAAATATTCTTGGTGTAAAGAGACCGAGCAAGGAAATCGACAACCGGAAATCAGACAAACAAGTTTCGGAGAGTAAGTTTTTTGTAGTACATCATTGTGTAAAGTACTGTTTTCTCATGTAAACTCCCTTTTTCTGTTTTCTCAATAATTTCGGGTAAAATCATGGTCTGATATGATTATGTAAACTACTGGTTGTTTATGTAAAGTGCTGATATGATTATGTAAACTACTGGTTGTTTATGTAAAGTGCTGATTTGCTTGTTTATGTAAACCTTTTTCTCATGTGAAGTCCCTTTTTTTGTTGTAAATAGTTCTTTATATTACTACAATGCTCATAATTCGAGAAAATCATCATCTGATCTGCTTATGTAAACTACTGGTTGTTTATGTAAAGTGCTGATTTGCTTATTTAGAGTACTGTATTCTCATGTGAAGTCCCTTTTTTTGTTTGTAGAGTAGTGTTCTTAAGACTATAATGCTCATAATTCGGGTAAAATCATCGCCTGATCTGCTTATGTAAACTACTGGTAACTTATGTAAAGTGCTGATTTGCTTGTGTAAAGTACTGCTTTATATTGTAAAATACCTTTTTTTGGTTGTAGAATGGTGTTCCTAAGACTAGAATACTCATAATTCGTGTAAAATCATCGTCTGATCTGCTTATGTAAACTACTGTTTTTTTATATAAAGTGCTGATTTGTTTGTGTAAAGTACTGGTTTCTAATGTAAAGTCCCTTTTGTTGATTCTAAAGTAGTGTTCCTAAGTCTATAATGCTCATAATTCATGTTTAATCATCATCTGATTTGCTTATGTAAACTAGTGGTTGTTTATGTAAAGTTTTGATTTGCTTCTTTGAGTACTGTTTTTTCATGTGAAGTCCCTTTTTTGGTTGTAAAAGACTAGAATCCTCATAATTAGAGAAAAATCATCCTCTGATCTACTTATGTAAACTACTGGTTTTTTATGTAAAGTGCTGATATGCTTGTGTAAACTAATGGTTGTTTATGTAAAGTGTTGACTTGCTTGTTTATGTAAACTTTTTTCTCATGTGAAGTCCATTTTTTGGTTGTAAATAGTTCTTTCTAACACTAGAATGCTCATAATTCGTGTAAAATCATCGTCTGTTCTGCTTATGTAAACTACTGGTTTTTTTATGTAAAGTGCTGATTTGCTTGTGTAAAGTACTGGTTTCTAATGTAAAGTTCCTTTTTTTTATTCTAAAGTAGTGTTCCTAAATCTATAATGCTCATAATTCGTGTTTAATCATCGTCTGATTTGCTTATGTAAACTACTAGTAACTTATGTAAAGTGCTGATTTGCTTGTTTGAGTACTATTTTTTCATGTAAAGTGATTTTGCCCTTGTTGATGCGGTTTCAGGCAAAAGAAAGAAGATCGTTGAAGTGGATTCAGACGATGATTTTGAGGAAAGAATGACTTTTAAAAAATTGCAGAAGCTAAAAAAAAAAGGATAACACTGAGGGAAGAAAAAAAAAGAAAAATGATAATAAAAAGAAAGAGGGAGAGCTTACCATTCAAATCTTTCAGCAAAGGACCCAGAGACTCCATGAAGATGCGCAACTGGCATGTTTGGAAGAATCTGCAGGATACCAAGGGGATAAAAAAACAAAAAAATCATTCCAGTCAAAAACCTCTGCTGCTGGAATATCTTCACTGCTCGCGGAGCTCAATGAAGCGCAGAGGGAGCAGCTGACAAATGTGGGGCTGGGCTGCCTGTTCCACATTAACTATGGGAGGTTTCCGAATTTGTTCGGCCATTACTTGATCTCAAACATCAATACTATCAGCAGCACTTTGGAGTTGGATGCAGGCACAATTCCAATTACAGAAGCTGATGTCGAGTCAGTAATGAGATTTCCTGGTGGGGAAGTAGATGTGGAGGAATACACCAGGAAAGATCAAACATCTCGGGTGTATATAGAAGACAAGAAAAAGTGGGATCCCAGGCACCCCGTTCCACAAAACAAGGCGATAATATCAGCAACAAGCCTATCTGATTATATCAAGAGCCACAAGGACGCTGGCCTAGAATTCCTTCAGGATTTCTTGATATTCGTGGTGTCCACGATCATTCACAGCAACGGGACCAATACCGTTCAATACCGTTATCTGAAATCATTCAGGTCGGTAGAGAATATTATGAAACTGAATTGGCGAAAATACGTCCTTGCTCGCTTGATGGAGAGCATACAAGAATGGAGAAAGCATCCTAGAGGCCAATTCACAGGGCCTCTTACATTCGTTGTGGTATTACTTTCAGTTTACATAACTTGTTTAGTTTACATATCTTGTTCAGTTATGTAAACTTGAACTTTACATCATACATTTTAGTTTGTTCATAACAGAAAACTGATATTTTTTTGCACTATCACAATTGTTGTATGCTGATAGGCTTGGGTATTCCGCGGTAAATACCGATAATCGCCTTGTCCCGACAATCTAAAATTGGCCCCAAAGCAAGCTGATGGAGCTTGCACAGCGAAACAAACTCTGAGGAAAGGGCACAATAAGAGAACACCCTGAAGAGGATGATGACTTTTATGAGGTTTGTATTTAACATTACTTTTATAGCATTATGCAACATTACTTTACACACAATCTAAGCATTTTTCCACATCATGTTGGCAGGTTGATGGAAGTGAATCATCCCCCGATAGAGGGGATGACACAAACAAGGATGAAGCAACCGAGGTAGAGGAAGAAGCTGCGGATGAAACCTCTGCTAAGAAAGAAGATTCGGATGAAGAATCCCCTCAGGAAGCTGAGGATGAAGCTGGGAAGACAAGTATACAGGAATTTAGTTTACATGAATCAAGTTTACACAAACCTTTATGTAAAGTGTGATCTACCATTCAAATAATATTTCTGCAATTAATACAGTTGTGGCAGGAACCAGCACACATGGAAGTGATCATTGAAGAGGAGGGAGCTGAAATTCAAAAGAAAGGTAAGGGTGAAGAAGCTGAGGGATCTGAGGATGAGGATGAGGATGAGGAAGCTGATAGATCTGAGCCAGTAAAAGGGGATGAGGGTGCTGCAAATATTGCTCCAATTGTTTCATATATGATCATATCACTTATAGAAGAGGGCAACCCTTCTGCGTCAGCAAAACAAGATGGAATGGTAAATATCATACTCAATGTAGTTTACAGGATTTTTTGGAATAAAACACTTCATGTGAGAAATGCAATGTGTGTACAGGATGACGATGAGCTCCTGTCATGTAGAACATATTTATATTTGTTGTTGCTGTTTTCTACATTGACTGTCAGTTTATGTAAACTTAAAGTTTACATAAGGAGATTATAACTGTAAGTTTACATAACGATATCACAACCCTCAGTTTACATAAAGAGATTATAACTGTAAGTTTACATATCGGTATCAGAACCCTCAGTTCACATAACGATATCAGAACTGTCAGTTTACATAAGGAGATCATAACTCTTAGATTACATAAAAAGATCAATACTTTAGGTTTACATAATGAGATCAGAAAATATCAGTTTACATAAGGATATCAGAATCATCTGTTTACATAAGGAGACCAGAACTTTAAGTTTACATTATGAGATCAGAACTCTCAGTTTACATAATGAGATCAGAACATTAAGTTTACATAACGAGATCAAAAATATCAGTTTACATAAGGATATCAGAAATGTCAGTTTACATAAGGAGACCATAACTTCAAGTTTACATTACGAGATCAGAACATTAAGTTTACATAACGAGATCAGAACATTAAGTTTACATAACGAGATCAGAACTCTTACATTATGTTGGTGTATGTGCCCTTTTGAGGGCTATTTATGTAAATAAACTTTGAAGGTTATTTATGTAAATAAGACATTTGTCGTTTGATTGATTATTTATCTGATGAGTTAATTTCATGAAATTATATTCTTGTGCATATTGAATTTCATGAAATCGATCCGCCAAAAAGAAACACTCCATGGACTTTTAGATCATGAGTGATTCTTTTGATTAGTACTCGTACGAGGATCCTTAGACCAGAAATCACTGCATAGTCTTAGGTGAATTAGAGTGTGCTTTGACATATGCCTAACGGGACCGTAACAGGTTGCCAAGTACGGGTATGATTGTGTACACTATGAGTCACGCTAAGGTATGTAGGTGAAGTGATGGGACTACAAGTCTCTCTTAAATGAGAGATGATATCTTGGCCGCTTGATAGTGAACTGAGAAGTGCATGGCCGTGTCCAAGAAATGATAAGGGTTATCATTTGCTTGATTAAGTTCAGTGTCACTAAGAGATCAAGTAAAACGTTTAGCTATATAAGGATGATTAGTTCTATGCCTTATGCTAAACTGGATATTAGTGTAGAGGACATTACGTAGTATACTCGGAAGGTTGTGTTGAATCACCATTCGACCCTCCGTTCTGAATTGTGTAGTCATTATGTCTTGCTAGAGACCACTAATGATTTATGGATTAATTAATGAGATTAATTTATTCATTGTCAATTTGGAATGGGCGTACAGGATCGCACATAAGTGAGTTTGATGATTCAGAATTAATTAAATTGCCTGTAATAAGTATAAGAGTTATGCTTAAATAGATAATATTTAATTAAATGGTTTAATTAAATATTATTGAAGAGTTTTATGGTATTAATTAAAAGTTAATTAATTACCTGGGAAGAATTGAGTTGGGCTGACAAATCAAGGGACCTAATTGTGAATTAAGGTTCTTGACCTATCAGCCTGACCCATGGATCAATGGGTTGATCCATGGTGTTGGTTAAACCCAACTCAGTAAATAATTAATTATTATTAATTATTAACAGATACTAGCTGAGAGATTTTAACAGAATTCAGTTTTAAAAACACGTTTTAAAAGAAAATTTTAGAAAGACTCTCTCTCACTTTTTAAAGGACTGACTCTTCGAGAAAATTCTTCCAGAGAAAAATGTTTTCTCTTTTATAGGCAATTTTGGCTAGCACCGGTTCTGAGAGACTCCAGTGCAAGAACGTAGAGACAATTCGTGTGAATTGTTTGGTGGTGAACGCAATCTTCCCAAGGGATCCAGGCGACGAGGGCAACCGATTATGCGTCGAGGGTAAGACCCGATTCCATAGAATATAGGCTATTCCGTAGCATAATTTAGGAAATTATGCATGCCTAGTTCCTAACAGTGGTATCAGAGCCAGGTTAATTTTGTTTTAATTAAAATTGTTTTAGTTGAAACAAAAGGGTTTTAGAATATGGAATAAACAAAGGCCGGGTTTCTGGGTTCTTTAAAATTGGGTTTCTGGGTTTTAGAATCGGCAAAATTGTTGCTTTTTGGCTCGTCGCCGGGAAATCGGGCTGGACGGAATGGTTCCATCCAAGCTTTGTTTTTGGTTGGGTATTTGGTTTTGGCCGATCTTAAGATTATATTATTCATATTATTGCCGGAGAACCAAAGTTTTTTTTTTTCGAGAAAGGTTCAAAACGAATGGTTGTTCGTCGGAAAAATGGGCAAAATGAAAATTGATTTCTGGGTTTTGATGGCCGGAATCGTTCCGCCTTTGTTTTGGTCAGAATTGAAAATTTGTTTTATGGGCTGCTGATGGTTGATTTCCTTGTTGGAATTGTTCCGTTTTTAACTTAGTGTTTGGGTTTTGTGGATTGAAATCTGGGATGCTGGTGTTTGTTGCTGGATTTTTTTCCGCAGGTTTTGAGCCGTCCGAAATCCGGTGAAGACGGAATCCATGTTGGCGGGCTGCTTCGGTTTCATCGAAGTGGCCGCTGGATATCGTCTGGGCTCCATTGAAGCCGGATTGAAGCAGCGGCGATGGTCATCGTTGCTTCTTCGTCATCAATCGGAGCCAAGAATCGCAGTTGTTGCTGCGAATTCTTCACCGGATGTGTCGGAAGAGTTTTTCTCTTCATAAGCCGTCGAAGGAAAGCTTCGATCGTGACCGGAAATGTTCTGGTCTACGAGGCGGGTGACCGGCACAGACCGAGAGAGATGATTTTCGCCGGAAGAGATGACCGGCGTGGATGCCGGGGAGTCGAGGTTGCCGGACGGGAAATTGATCGGGGAAGACGAAGGGTGCGGCGGGAGGGATGAAACCCTAATGGGCTGAAAAGACGAAAATGCCCCGCCGCACTCCCAAACCCTAATCAGCCATGTTTTAAAATTGTTTTAAAATTTGCAAAACAACCCCAGAAGTTTTAAACCTTAAAACCCTAGCCCGAGAATATTGTTAAATTACGAATTTGCCTCAAAATATTTCAGAAAACTTAATTTTTCTGAATTTTAAAATTTGATAAAATTTTAATTTATGATTTAGGATAAATTAAAAGATATTATCAGATTTTAATTGATAATATTTAATTGTTAAGATAAAATAAAATCTTATCAAATAGTAAGATAGGATTAGATTTGAATTTAATTCCTATCCTATAGAATTTTAAAATTTAGAATTTTGAATAATTATCTTAATGAGATTAGGATAATTAGAAATATTTAAATTTTAAAATTTGAAAGATTATCTTAATAAAATTAGATAATTAGATGAATAAATAAATAAATAAATAATTAATAATATTAGTTAATTAATTATTATGGTTTGATTTTATTTATTCATTTTTCCGAAATAATGTGTTATTTATTTAAAATGTTTAAATAATTGCACGCATTATTGGTATGTCCATGCATCATTCGATTAAAATGAATGAACACGGGATTGATTAAAATTGATCATGACACGATCAATTTTAATAATGTAAGAGTTACACAATCCCTAATTAAATGATTCGGCTTAATTAAAATTGGCTTGTATGAAGCATATGCATTTGTGTGTTTTTATATGCATGAATTGGGCTTAAAATTTATTATTTAAAATTTTGGGCCTGCGAGCCATTTTAATATTGGGCCTGCGTGCCTATTAAATAATTATGTAATAGTTAGGCCCAAATTTTCTTCGTGAGGTGAGTTGTCATGTAATAAAAGCCAACTTTACTCACTACCACTATAGCGTGAAAAACTGTTTGGGCTAGCCCAACTTTACTCACTACCACTATAGTGTGAAAAACTGTTTGGGTCTTTTATTGATATGAAGCTTCAAGGGATGGTTTGACTTAGGAAAATTGGTCCTAGTTGACCCGATAAGTTGACTAGGATTGATTTTGCAATGATAGGATGGTGTCAAACATTTGGAATGTTCATCCTATCACCGAAAAGTTGCATAGTGATGTAATTGGAAATCGTTAAATTACATAGGGATGTGAGTTGAACGTTGCCTACCAAAAGAGCCCAATCCCTACGATACTTGCCAAAGCAAGACTGGGGTTGACTCTTTGTGGATTTTCGGCCCACAATCTAGCACCAACACAAAATTGTTTGGGATTTCAATTTTGGCTATTGTGGAAATTTTTTTAAAAACTCATTCTAATGTTTTGCATCTTTCTTTTGTAGAAATGGCATCTACTAGCACTAATACATCTAATCTCACTCTAAGAAGCATTTTGGACAAAGAAAAACTTGTTGGTCCAAACTTCTTAGATTGGGAAAGAAACTTGAGAATTGTTCTCAAACAAGAAAGGAAGCTAAATATCTTACACGCTGCTTTATCTGAACCACCTGTAAATGCTACGGCTGCTGTTCAACGAGCACGGAAAAAGTTGAAAAGTGATTCCGATGACGTGACATGTCTGATGCTCGCGACTATGTCAGGCGAGCTTCAGAAACAATTCATGAATTCGGAAGCGTTCCAAATTTATGTGTCACTAACGGAAATGTTCCGTGAACAAGCCCGTAACGAAAGGTTCGTTACGATAAAAGCATTCATCTCGTGCAAGATGGCGAAGGGTTCATCAGTAAGCACGTATTTGATCAAGATGAAGGGGTATATTGATACCCTAGAGAGATTAAATGTACCTCTAGCTAGAGAGTTAGCCATTGACATCATCTTGGCTTCACTGCCTGATGATTACAATGACTTTGTGGTGAACTACAACATGCATAACATGGAGAGGACGATTCCTGAGCTCCATGGAATGCTTAAAAATACTGAGCAAACCCTTCGGAAGGCAACGCCAGTACTTGTTGTAGAAAAAGGTAAGGGCACCAAGAGAAAGTTTAAGGGCAAGGCAAAAGTTGCTGAAAACAAGAAGCCTCGCAGTAAGACTGCTCCTAAGGCTCAGCCTCAAACTCCTCCTGCTAAGAAAAATGCTCAGAAGGACGCTGTATGTTTCCATTGCAATCAGAAGGGGCATTGGAGAAGAAACTGCAAGCTGTTTCTTGAAGAGAAGAAACATAATCCTTCGTTTTCAGGTATCTTTGTTATTGAAATTAATCTTTCTATGTCCACCTCATGGGTATTAGATACCGGATGTGGGGCTCACATTTGTACTAATGTGCAGGGACTGAGAAATAGAAGGATGACAAAGAAAGGCGAAGTAGATCTCCGAGTGGGCAACGGGGCAAGAGTTGTAGCTGTTGAAGTTGGAGATTACACTTTGTATTTGTCTTCCGGTTTAAACATTGTTTTAGAGAATTGTTATTATGTACCTACTATGAGTAGGAATATTATTTCAATTTCTTGTTTGGATATCAAAGGATTTCGTTTTATTATTGGTAATAAATCGTTATCTTTATATCAAAAAGATGTTTTATAGGGAGTTGTAAATTTGTGCAATGGCCTATATATCTTGGATTTGACCCAAGAGAAACCGGTTTATAACATTGAAAAGAAAGCCAAATTAGTTCAATCTGATTTTAGTCCAACATATCTGTGGCATTGTCGTTTAGGCCATGCAAATGAGAAGCGAGTTCAGAGACTTCATAAGGATGGAGTGCTTGGATCATTTGATTTCGAATCATATGACACATGTGAACCCTGTTTGTAGGGCAAAATGACGAAGAGTCCTTTCAGCAAGAAAGGTGAGAGGACTAGTGAGCTATTGGCTCTAATACATACAGATGTATGTGGACCAATGAGCAACAAGCCAGAGGTGGATTTGAATACTTCGTGACTTTTACCGATGACTATAGTAGATATGGTTATGTCTACTTAATGAGGTATAACAATGAAACTTTTGAAAAGTTCAAAGAGTTTAAAAACGAAGTAGAAAATCAGTTAAATAGAAGGATTAAGGCTATTCGCTCCGATCGGGGAGGTGAATACCTTAGTAATGAGTTCGATGGCTATCTAAAACAGTGTGAAATTGTTTCACAGCTGACTCCACCAGGAACACCTCAATGGAATGGTGTATCCGAGAGGAGGAATTGGACCTTATCAGATATGGTTCGATCTATGATGGGCCAAGCGACTCTCCCTATGTCCTTTTGGGGTGATGCCCTCATTTCAGCAGCCTACTTACTAAATCGTATTCCATCTAAGGCAGTAGATAAGACTCCATATGAGATGTGGATGGGTCAAAAACCCTATATGTCATATCTACGAGTTTGGGGTTGTCAAGCTCATGTAAAGCGTTTACAAAGTAGTAAGCTTGAACCTAAAACTGACAAATGCCTGTTTGTGGGATATGCTAAGGAAACAAAAGGATATCAATTCTACAATCCAACTGAGAACAAAGTGTTTGTTGCTCGAGATGCCACTTTCTTAGAGAAAGATTTTCTCTACAAGAAAGATAGTGGGAGTAGAATAGAACTCGGAGAAGTTCCAGAACCACAAGAGAATGTAGAACGATCTACAGAAACTCAGATGGAAGTTGACATGGGAACTCATGAAGATGAGCAGCCTGAGTCAACAACACAAGAACCTAGAATGTCTAATAGATCTCGTCATGAACCAGAGAGATACGGATTTCTCGTGACTGGCGATCAAGATTTGATCTTGGTGGACTCTAATGAGCCCGTGACCTACAGACAGATTTTAGAAAGTCCAGATTTAGATAAATGGCTACAAGAAATGGAATCTGAAATGCAATCCATGAGGGACAATAAAGTATGGACTTTGATTGATCCTCCTGTTCAAGCAAAGGTTGTCGATTGCAAGTGTATTTTCAAGTTAAAACCTGGCGGGATCTTCAAGGCACGACTAGTGGCTAAAGGTTTCAGACAGACTCATGGTATAGACTATGATGAAACCTTCTCCCCTGTCGTGATGCTCAAGTCCATTCGGACTATGTTCGCCACAGCTGCATATTATGACTATGAGATATGGCAGATGGATGTTAAGACGGCTTTCCTAAATGGAAACCTACTCGAGGATGTTTACATGAAACAACCCGAGGGGTACATCGATCAAGAGCATCCAAATCGTGTATGCAAGCTTCAGAGGTCCATCTACGGACTAAAGCAAGCATCTCGGAGTTAGAATCTTCGTTTTGATGAGGCAATAAAAGGTTACGGCTTCATAAAGAACGAAGATGAGCCTTGTGTTTACAAGAAGGTTAGTGGGAGCAAGATAGTTTTCCTTGTCCTATATGTGGACGACATCCTATTCATAGGAAATGACATTCCCATGTTGAAAGATATCAAACAATGGTTGGGGAGTGTATTTTCTATGAAAGACTTAAGAGAAGCTGAAATGATACTGGGCATCAAAATCTATAGAGATAGATCAAAGAGGCTTCTAGGAATAAGTCAAGAAGGGTACATAGACAAAATATTGAAGAGGTTCAATATGTCTAACTCTAAGAATGGTATGGTACCATTCAGACATGGCCTTCTCTTGAAGAAGAACCAAGGTCCTTCAATAAGAGAAGAGAGGGATACAATGAGTAGAGTTCCATATGCTTCGGCAATAGGATCTATCATGTATGCCATGTTGTGTACCCTCCCGGATGTCGCACATGCACTGAGCATGACTAGCAGATACCAACAAGATCCTGGAATGGCTCATTGGACTGCAGTCAAAGCAATCCTAAAGTACTTACGAAGGACTAAAGGATTGATGCTAGTGTATGTAGGACAAGAACAGCTCATCGTACAAGGTTACGCTGATGCTGCTTTCCAAACAGATCAAGATGACATGAAGTCACAATCAGGTTACGTGTTTAGTCTGAATGGCGGTGCAATAAGTTGGAAAAGCTCAAAGCAAGATACAACAGTCGATTCTACAACATAGTCTGAGTACATTGCTGCATCAGATGCTGTAAAGGAAGCTCTTTGGTTGAGAAAGTTCGTGTCAGACATCGGAGTGATACCAAGTATCCAAGATCCGATAGAACTTTTCTGTGACAATAACGGGGCCATCGCATAAGCTAAGGAGCCTCGGTCACACCAGAAAACCAAACATATACTCAGAAGGTTTCACCTTATCCGAGAGATCATTGATCGAGGATATGTGAAAGTGTGCAAAATAGGGTTAGACGACAATGTAGCAGATCCTCTCACAAAAGCTCTACCGCAGTCAAAGTTTGATAGACATGTAATAGAGCTTGGTCTTAAACTGTTTAGGACATAGCCCTTCAACAGGCAAGTGAGAGATTGTTGGTGTATATGCCCTTTTGAGGGCTATTTATGTAAATAAACTTTGAGGGTTATTTATGTAAATAAGACATTTGTCGTTTGATTGATTATTTATCTGATGAGTTAATTTCATGAAATTGTATTCTTGTGCATATTGAATTTCATGAAATCGATCCGCCAAAAAGAAACACTCCATTGACTTTTAGATCATGAGTGATTCTTTTGAGTAGTACTCGTACGAGGATCCTTAGACCAGAAATCACTGCATAGTCTTAGGTGAATTAGAGTGTGCTTTGACATATGCCTAACGGGACCGTAACAGGTTGCCAAGTGTGGATATGATTGGGTACACTATGAGTCACGCTAAGGTATGTAGGTGAAGTGATGGGACTACAAGTCTCTCTTAAATGAGAGATGATATCTTGGCCGCTTGATAGTGAACTGAGAAGTGCATGGCCGTGCCCAAGAAATGATAAGGGTTATCATTTGCTTGATTAAGTTCAGTGTCACTAAGAGATCAAGTAAAACGTTTAGCTATATAAGGATGATTGGTTCCATGCCTTATGCTAAACTGGATATCAGTGTAGAGGACATTACGTAGTATACTCGGAAGGTTGTGTTGAATCACTATTCGACCCTCCGTTCTGAATTGTGTAGTCATTATGTCTTGCTAGAGACCACTAATGATTTATGGATTAATTAATGAGATTAATTTATTCATTGTCAATTTGGAATGGGCCTACAGGATCGCACATAAGTGAGTTCGATGATTCAGAATTAATTAAATTGCCTGTAATAAGTATAAGAATTATGCTTAAATAGATAATATTTAATTAAATGGTTTAATTAAATATTATTGAAGAGTTTTATGGTATTAATTAAAAGTTAATTAATTACCTGGGAATAATTGAGTTGGGCTGACAAATCAAGGGACCTAATTGTGAATTAAGGTTCTTGACCCATTAGCCTGACCCATGGATCAATGGGTTGATCCATGGTGTTGGTTAAACCCAACTTAGTAAATAATTAATTATTATTAATTATTAACAGATACTTCTCAAATTAGAGAAGTATCTGTGAGCTGAGAGATTTCAACAGAATTCAGTTTTAAAAACACGTTTTAAAAGAAAATTTTAGAAAGACTCTCTCTCACTTTTTAAATGACTGACTCTTCGAGAAAATTCTTCTAGAGAAAAACGTTTTCTCTTTTACAGGCAATTTTGGCTAGCACCGGTTCTGAGAGACTCCAGTGCAAGAACGTAGAGACAATTCGTGTGAATTGTTTGGTGGTGAACGCAATCTTCCGAAGGGATCCAGGCGACGAGCGCAACCGATTACGCATCGAGGGTAAGACCCGATTCCATAGAATTTAGGCTATTCCGTAGCATAATTTAGGAAATTATGCATGCCTAGTTCCTAACACATTACATAAAGAGATCAGAACTTTAAGTTAGTTTACATAACGAGATCAGAACTGTCAGTTTACAACCACCACGTCAAAAACAACCAGCCAACATCATTATAAACCAGGAAGACACTACTTTACACCAACAATCATGATTTTACATAAACAAAATAGTACTGTACACAAGCAAATCATGAAACATCAGTACATTATACCAAGAAAAACAACGGTTTCGATACACGAACCGTGCTATATAATAAACATTTTACATCTAAGTTACTTTTAATCCTTCTTTTTCCTTAGATGTTTTAATTTGGCTTTGTGCACCCTCTTCTCAACTGTACTTTTAAAATGAGCATTCCGCACACCTCTTGCCCTCCTAAAAGTGGGTATCTAATCTTCTTCGACAAAGGCAATTCAAAATTCTCATCGAAAATATCAGCTTGGGCAGCAAGTGCATCTTTGGCTTTCACATAGTACTCATCCAAAATATTGCGACCAATCTCACTGGTATGCGATAATCTAATTAAATCAAAATACCTTCTATTAGCATCTGCCCTCTACAAAGATGGTGAAAAAATTGATGGCGAACACATCGACACTTCTGAAACATTAGACTTTCCACAATGGGAAACTGAAGCAGCTTTTGTCCACCTATTGAGGATATTCATTTGTGAAATTTTCTGCAAAAAGGGAAAAAAAAAAAGAAAAGGAAAACCAGATTAGTTATGTTGTTTTATATCAGTTTTAACTAGTTTACATAATTGACATCAACATATAGAGAATACCGTAAAATTGTTCTGAAAAAGGACACGGAGGCAATGAGAACATAGAATCCCAACTTCAGAAAACTTCTTGCATGAACACTTTACAGAATAATCATTGTCATCGTAAATGACAACGTGCCGGAATATTGGATCATCCTCATCTTCTTTTGGAATCCAAACTTCAAACACATATACACCATTTGATTGGGACTTCTGTTCCATCTTCAATTCCAACATATTAAGATATTGCTTCTCAAAATATGTGTACATCTCAAGTGTGTACACTTCACCGGCATGCCTCAACATTGGACATTATTTAACAAGCACGTCAACCTTGCCATAGAAGCACCTATGGTCTTCGCAAGCAGCTTGATATCGCCAATCCAAAACAACATCCACAAATTGATGGTAAAAATCACATAATGTTGAAATCTTAGACAATCTTTGAGAAATAGAGTTATTTGTACTCTCACTACTCTGGGAAAATAATGTTCCACCAGAAAAATAATCCTTGCTGAACGCAGGACACCACTTCTCCCTTGATTCGTAAGTTTTTATCAACCACTCATTGTCTTCGCATCCATATTTTTGTTCCATCCTGAAAACACATCAAAATGTTGTAAGATTATGTAAACTTATGTAAACTGACAGTTTATGTAAACTCACAATTTATGTAAACTCACAGTTGACATAAACATTTTTGTAAACTGACAGTTTACAACAGTCGTTTATGTAAAAATGAACAAGTCCAATCACTTACCTCTTCCAGTGATAATTAAATTCATCAATGGTGTCCACTTTGGTGAGCAATCTATAAAACAACTCACGAAAACCTGTCTGCTGTCTGAGAAAACCAATTTTGCTCTCGGAGTTTTTTATGATATGCCAAATGCAAAGACGATGCCGTGAATCAGGATATATCTCTTGAATCGCCTTTCCCATGGATGCTGATTGATCACTCATTACAGTTATCGGATGCTTATTGTCCACTGACCTCAAGAATGTAGAAAATAACCAAACAAATGATTCAACTCTCTCGTCCCTCATAAAACCAATTCCAAACATCACATTCTTCCTGTGGTTGTCCAATCCGATAAATTGACCACATATCAAATCATATTTATTTGTACAATACGTGGTGTTATGGATTAAAAAATCACCAAACAGCTTGAAATCACTCTTCATTTTACCATCTCTCCAAAAAATATTTTTTAGACAAGACTCATTGTCCAATTCAAAATCAAAGAAAAAACCTTCTTCGAGAGCAGCCCTGTATTTCAATATCTCAATCAAAGCATTGGAATCACTGCCATCAATGTATTTTCTTTTTTTCGTTTCCAGCTCGTTGTATACATCCCTTTGTGTAAAACCAACATTTGATCTACCTCCAGCCTACACAACATCATAATTCTTTACCGTAGTTAACTTGGTAGTTTACATAAACAAAATGGTACTTTACACAAGTTATATCAGTACTGATATATTTTGTTTATGAAAACTTGTATTTTACATAAACATTTATGTAAACTGGTACTTTACATAAATGTTGATGTATACAACCAGTTTACATACAGTTTACATGAACGTTTATGTAAACTGGTATTTTACAAAAACGTTTATGTAAACATGTAGTTTACATAAAGTGGTAGTATGTTTATGTAAACTTGTAGTTTACATAAACATACTACCACTTTACACAAACATAACAGTATGATCGTTGTATGCAAATAACAAGCATTTTACACGAACAAAACTAACCTCTTTATAAAGGAGCTTGTAACTATCACGAACAGATATCCCCGCAGATTTCATTGCATGGAAAAAATCAATAGATGATCTGGACAGCTTCCTGTGCGAACGTAACAAATGTCTTTCATTTTTCGGACACATAACGTGATTATGCTTTCGAAAATGCTTTGTGACGACCCATAAATCATCTTCCGGTCTCATTTTAATTTCAATACAAGCCAAACAATCAGAACGACTATCAAGCTTGGTGAATATTTGGTCTATCTTACAATTCTCCTTCTTCTTACCATATTTAAAGCAAACAATTCTCCTCCAATATCTGGTTCCATCAATTCTCTTTCTATCTTTATCTAAATGAACACCAAAACCAAGATCCCAAGCATATGAATTATAAAGTTCATAAGCTTTCTCCTCACTCTCGGATGTTCTATCGACAAGAGAAGGCATTGTTTCATCATCCCCTGGTTCCGAATCTGAAATGAATAAAGAAAGGTGGAAGTTTGCAACAAATCCATATTAATTAAAGACGAAAAAATATACGATAAACAATAACCTACCACAACATATTACTTGCAAGGTAGAATGATATCCGACACTTTTACAAACACCTAAACCACCTTCAATGAAATTAGCTATTCCCCCCATAGAACTTATTAGAAACTATATAATTCGGTTTATGTAAACTCGCGACTTTACACAAACACAAGAGAGTTTACATAATCTATCACCGCCTGGATGCTCGGATTCCACAATGCTTATGTAAACTCGCGAATTTACACAACACAATGCGAGTTTACGTAAACTATCACCGCCCTGATGCTCAGATTCCACAATGCTTATGTAAACTCGTGACTCTACACAACATAATACGAGTTTACATGAACTATCGCAGCCCCGATGCTTAGATTCCACTATGCTAATGTAAACTCGTGACTTTACACAACACAGTGCGAGTTTATATAAACTATCACCCCCCGGATGCTCGGATTCCACAATGCTCATGTAAACTATCAACTTTACACAACAAAATGCGAGTTTACATTAACTATCAACGCCCGGATGCTCGGATTCCACAATG
The DNA here is from genome assembly GCA_030378225.1 of Knoxia roxburghii. Classification (NCBI taxonomy): domain Eukaryota; kingdom Viridiplantae; phylum Streptophyta; class Magnoliopsida; order Gentianales; family Rubiaceae; genus Knoxia; species Knoxia roxburghii. The sequence goes on along the minus strand of CM059420.1, from coordinate 30,446,621 downwards.
TTCTGATTCAAAATTTAAAACACGTTGACGATGAACATGATGATATATACCAAATTTCAAGCTCAATTATCACCACCCGTCATCATTATTTGTCCGCTGGGCAAAAAAATGGAGCAAAAAATCATCCTTCCAAGGATTTCCCGTCTTGTCGAACGTAGATGGAAGTACCTCCCGGCAGAACACGACTCACAAAACGCGCATCAACTACTCTTTTTCTTCAGGCGCATTAAATGTGCATTAAATGTGCATTTAATGCCCCTGAAAGAATGCCTCACACCAAAAAACCCGGTCCATTACCGGTTTTTTGGTCATTAACCCGGTTTTTTATAAAAAATTGGGTGGGTGTAAAACCCTCTATTTACTCCTAGGTGTATGGTATAATTTGCCCACTAACCCCTCTCACCCCACTCCACCGTCGCCAAACTCTTTTGCAGTCAAAATCAATGGCTTCAAGGAAAGATGCTATGCGTAACGGCCTTGTGTTGGAGTAGAATACATAAGCTATGCTTGTGTTGTATAATTTCCCAGATTAATATATCGATTTGTGTTTCAATTATATTTAGTTGTGCATATCCATTTATATTATGTAAGTAGATGATGAGGTGTCTGGTGCGACACAGTAGATCTCATCATTGGTTGAAAGACATAATATATAAATAAGGTTCGTAACCGAGACAGCTTTGGATAAACTGTCGGTCTAGGTTATTATGTGATTCAGATAATTAGTTTGTCTAAACTAATTGAATCATATAGATGTGCCCGGGGCATATTGAACTTGACTCTTAGGAATGATTTGTCTTGTACTGATTTAATAGACAAATCGATCCTTGTATTCTATCTCTAAATCCCTAGACTCAAGCGGGCATGAGGATTAGACATAGTGTACTTTGATCTGCCAATGGGTGAGGTCAAATGTGGCCAATAATCTCGGTGGGTTGGGTGCGCGTGTTTAGTTACTTGGTGTGCTGCTGCTTGTCGAAAGGAAACCATGTACCGGTGCGTCCGGGGTGATGGTGCTCCCGAGATGAGCTCGAAATGTTTATTATACTAAACCTGGCCAGTGGACTTATGTCCGGTATAGTAAAAAGGTCGAGTGGTACTAGTCTCGGAATATTAAGAAGTTGATGAATTAATTTATCAGTAAATTAATGAATTAACGAGCACTATATCTTTGATGTGGGGAGATGATGAATATAATTTAATTAAGTTGTTCCGGAAGCAATTCTGGTGTAGGTTGGTAGTGCCATAATTAATCCGTTAGTGGTACGATTAATTATGTACTGGGTTGTTGACAAAGGTAGATTTAATTAGTTGAGAAATTAATTAATCCTTGTGTCAGTTGGTTGTGAATCATCCCAGAAACTGGATTGGGATAAGTGAATCCCTGTGTCAGTTGGGAGTGATTCATCCCAGGAACTGGATTGGGATAAGTGAATCCCTGTGACAGTTGGGAGTGTTTCAGTCTAGGAACAGGATTGAAGGAAACAGAATCTGTATCAATCTAGAAACAGGATTGAAGGAAAACAGAAACCCAGTAGGAAAGACCAATCCTATTCCAACTTGGAGTCTCTCTTGTAACTCTATAAATAGACAAGGGATCAGCCATTCAACAACACAATTAATCCACAAGATTTCTAGAGAGAGAAAATTTTCTCTCTCATAAACGAATTTTAATCACAAATTTGCGGCTGGATTTTTGGGAGAGTTGGCCGAAAATCTTGGCCACTTTTCTTAAGCTGCGAGTTAAGTTTTCTCTCTCTCTCCGGGCAGTGCGTTTGCAGTACGTGCTAGGTGCGGAGGTGCTGAATTTTTCCAGCAGGTGGATTGTGAAGAGTTGCTGATCAATTGACTTCTAGATTGTTGCCCACACAACAAGAGGTCATAGTCTTTGAGGCATACAAGAGATTCACTAGGTGCACGCTTCAAAGGTATTATTCTATAGTTCCGCTTTTATTAGAATTTTTTGTTGCGTGGTAAATCGAGCAGGTACAAACCCAGATCCTACCAAAATCTTTCACCTTGACCACAAAAAGGGAAAATATTCGTAAAAACTTTCTACTTCTCCCTCTCTTTCTCTGTACTCCTCTTGATTTGATTCAAAAAAGAAAAATTATTTAAATCAAAATCATAATTACCGATTGATTCAAATGGATTTTCAGTAATATCTTATCCTTTTCTCTTCATTCAAAAGTTTGAGTTTTTTAATGAATTTTTCATTAATCTCCATTTTTTTTCTTCTTCTTTCTCTAAATTTGAGATTTTCAAGGAGGATTTGGATTTATGCGAAAGGAAATGTGAGAGTAACTCATGTGGGTAAAATTGGAAGATTATAGCTAAAAATTATAAAACCTCAAATAATAGTGAATTTTACAATCCCAATTTAAAAAAAAATGAGGGAGTATTAATTAAAGCAAACCAATTATTATTGCAAGGCTTTCTCAACCATACTACCAAAATGACTCAATTAAAATTCAACTCCAAAAGAGGGAAAATTCTCAAAATAATTTGTGTATTCAATTGGTGTTGTGTGGCTACCAATATGCGTATAGGTAGGTGTTTGTTTTATCATCTACTTCTCTCAACTACAGAGTAGGATTCGATTTATCTCAAAGAAATCACAATAAATCCTTTTAAAGGTTCGTGGTGGTGGATTCTCGAGGGAAAGGTGACCAATAGTAGTATCGCTGTCACGTTGATCTAACTCTCTTAAAAAACCCTATAAAAAGACACAGATCTTTCTATCCACATTATCTAGCAATCAATTGAGCTTATAGGCGGATCAATCAAAACAAAAGGAAGGGAGGGAATTTGAAGGGAAACCAATAAAATTCAATGGGGAAATGGTTTGTGGAGGAATTCGTTCAACACATCGTAAACTAGACTAGAGGGAACCAATATCTAACATAGAAAGATAAAATATTATGATGACTTTTAACAACCAAAAAGTCTTCAATGTATATAATCAACTATGAAATTTGTGACTATGGGTGACCTTATATAGACATTACATCTCCTATCTTCCTATTCTAAAAAGAAATCCTCCAGTCATATTGAAAGGAATATTGTAAATAAAATCCTATGCTAACTATGATTGCACTTAGTAATTTTGGTCAAACATAAATTACAAGAATTTAAAACCTATCTAAAAAAGAAAAAACTCAGCTTATTCTACCAGTAATAGGATAGACTTACAAAACATTCTTGAATGAGGAAAGTGAAATAAAAAAAGATTCTAATGGATAAGAGATTTACATATTGAGGGAGAATTAGTATGGCTTTTGGAATTGGCTTGACCGACCCCTTTTTGCTAAATTCTTGGGACCCTTAGAGGTTTTCACTTTCTCTCTTCTTGAAGTCCATCTTCGTAAGACAAGTCAAACTTACGATCTTGGGCCCCTAAGTTTAAGTTGGGCTTGGGCCTCTTGTTAGACTTCTTCAATTATGAGTTACAAGGCATCTTACATTCCCTTAGTCATATTTCTCATCATAAACCCAAAGATATTGACTAAAGGATCCCGTTTACAAGTGTTTGGGTCCTTAGTCGGACTTCCAATGGAAGCTGAGGATGATTTCACATTATCCTTTGGAAGAGAGAAGTATGCGAAATCTTGTTGATCTTGAATCTTTCTGATGTTCTCATCAATCCCTCCCTGCCGAAGAGGATTCGTCCTCAAATTAAATACATCTGCAAATTAAAATAAAAAAATATCAGAGATGTTAAATGTAGCAGAAACATTATAGTCACCGGGTAGTTCTACCTTATTGAGGCGTTGTAAATCTTTGAAGGGACCATCGCCTTCATGGTGGAATTTAGTCCACAAGATTTGTAAGTGGCGCACAATTTGGAAACTCTGTAAGCTGAAATTGTGTGAGACTAAGATCTTGATTAATGAGAACATATTGAGAATGAGTGATGAGGTTTCTTCTATGGATATAAAAGAAATCTCTTGCCCAAATCTAGTGCTATATTTCTCACGCCTCTCTATCTATGTTTCAGAATTAGGGTTATATGGTTTAGACTTAAAAAAGAAGATCCCGTTAGAGTAACACCATAATAATAATAACCAAATACTATTAATAAAGTCTTGAGATGCAACAGTGTATTGTATATTTGGCTATCTAACTCACAAGGTTTAATATCATCAATTGCATAATTTTATTGAAGGCACACACCCCCTATATATAGAGGAGAAGACACGAAAATATAAGCCAAAATATGACAAAAATAAACCACAATCTTCCTTTACAAGTTATGGTAAGATTGAGGAAGATTTGTTTCCTAATTTGAGCTAGTTGACTAATTTGACTAATCAACCAGCCTCTTGCCTTATTCTAGCTTTCCTAATTATGCTATAACTAAACTTACTAATTCCTACAAAATCTAATCTTATTTAACACAAATGAAACTCAAAATCAAAATCAAAATCTAACAAATTCCTAAATACCCAATGTGTCCCTTTTGGGAAAATTGCTAGAAATTTTCGACCTCCTCACTTCCTTGCTCCTTCTTGTTGTCTTCTCTTCCAAGTAAGATTGTAGATCTTCTAGAAGGCTTCCCATGCATGTGTTGGCCGAAAATCCTTCCTCCCATGGACTGGAAATGACTTTATTGGACTTTATTAAGTGTAAAACTCATCCTTGAAGGATTTACAAAACCTCTTAATTAAACCCGATGACTCAAATAAATTAAATGTAAAACTTTGCCTTAAAATTAGTTCATGGACAATAATGAAAGACTCAAAACAAATAAGTGAAAGCTAATATATTCAAATACTTAATATTATGACCCTTTGAATATTCTCATTGTAGTAGCTTTCTTGGATCAAAATATTAAGGGTTTCAAATTGTGCTTCCTTTGAATTGCTCTTTGTTGTAGATTGATGCACCCTCTCTTGGATATCAAAGGCACTTTGAACAAGTCCTTAGTGAACTTGTTTAGAGGTATGAATCGATCATGACCCAAAAAAAAGAAGTTTATTGGGCTTTTCAACCTTAGGCCTAAGTATGTTTGAATTTGCTCTTCTCTCTTTAAGTTGGCCTTGATGCTTATAAATTCTTCCAAATATATGCTCTCCATGGATGGGCTCTTCCTAATAGGCATCCTTAAGGTTGAGACAAATGAGTGGGGGCTTGAGATCACATCATCCTCCCCTTCTTCAAAAACATTTGTCCTCAAATCTAGAGAAACTACATCAAAACAAAGAAAATGATTAGTAGGCATGATGTAATTTAAAGTACCTAACTCTCTCACTTGGACTTGTTGTGGACTTAATTCCACTATGAATGTTGAAAATGTTCTAGTCCCTTGCAAACTTTGAGTCCTAAATCCCTGCACAAGAAAAGTAAAACAAGTCAATGAATCACATAAAGAATGAATATTAAGTTTTACTTACTCTTGTGAAGAAATTAAAACTCTTGGGGAGTCATATAATTTCTCCATTGGCCAAATAATGGAAGAAAAATCTGAATGTATCCCGGCCTCTTTGGAAGAATTCTCCTCGATTTTTGTATCATACTTCCTTTCCTCTTGCATTTTCTTCCCCTTCTCTCTTGCTTCAAACAACTCGTGTCTTGCTTGAAACAATTGCTCCTTTGAGAGAGGACTTAAGATCATGTGAATATTCATGAGGAATAGTTGATATTCATCATGGTACAAATTCTTCAATCATTATAGAGACTAATTACCATATTTGTGTGCGTGTGTGTGTTTTTTTTCCAGAAATCTTGAATGCTTACACAATAAATAAACAAATCTTTCACTCTTCATCTTTATAAATCTTCTCATCGATTGCAATTGTGATATTTATCCATCTATTTTTCTATTACCTCTTAACATTTTATTAATTATAATAATAATAAAATTTTTTCTTATTTTTCCTGTGGCTCAATATTTTCGCTACTTTTTTTATAATTCAATTATTATTTGTTTAATTATTTTTATTTTATTTTTTATTTTCATTATGTTCTTCATTTATGATAAAGACCCATTACCACGTCTTTTGTCTGTTTGTTTTTTCCCAGGAATATTCATGGGTTACACAAGAAATCAATAAATCTCTCTCAGTCTTCATCTCCCTAACTCTTCTCTCCAATTCTAATTTTCACCTTTATCCAACTACTTATCCATTATCTCTTAAAATTTTTATTATTTGTAATAATAATAATTTTTTTCTTCATTTTTTCGGTGGCTCAATAAATTTTCACTATTTTTTTTATCATAATTCTATTATTATTTGTTTAATTATGATACAGTCTTATTAACATGTTTGTGTGTGTGTATTATTTTTTCAAGAATGTTCAATGGGTGCAACAAATAATCAACAAATCTCTCTCATTCTTCATCTCCATAACTCTTCTCATCAATTTCAATTTTAATATTTCTTCAACTCTTCTTTCATTATCTCTTAAAATTTGTATTAATTGTAATAATAATTTTTTTATTTCGGTGTAGCAATTATTTTATGTATATTATTTTTTATTAATTTTTCAATAATGTAGTTATGTTAATAATTTTTTGAATTATTTATGTTAATAATAAATTCTCACTAATTGTGCATATACGATTTTTCCTAATGTAGTATTTTGCACATGCATTATAATTAAATTCAGCATTATGACCACATTTGTTTCCTTTTTCCATCTTAATAACAATCTTGGTTACATCTCACAAGCATTTGTGTCCCGGATATGGATCCTCAAGCAAGCCATTACACCTATCATTGTCATATGGTGGAAGAAATTAGAACAAATATTATTTAATTTTTTATACCCAAATAACTATACATTTCTTCATTTTAAGTATTTTATTACATTTGGAATTTGTAACAATATTATTATTAATGAGAGAGAATAATATATATTATTTTTTTGTATGTTTAGTTTTTATTTTAACATTAATAATTTTAATTAATCATATATTCTCTAATCCATATTCACATTGAAAATACTTATGTATTCACGCTTTCTTTATGCTCATATCAACATCATAACAAGACCTCAATATATTCTTGATCTATACTCCAATAATTACAAATTTATAACTCTTTAAATGTTAATAATGTTGGAGTTGAATACATAAACTATGTTATATTTTACATTTTCCCAATTAATATATCATTTATATTTTGGTTATATTTTGTTGTGCATTATTTGTACATTTATATTATGTAGTTAGATGATGAGGTGTTTTGTGTGACACAGTAGATCTCATCATTGGTTAAAAGACATAATATATAAATGAGGTTCGTAACCAAGACAGCTTTGGACAAACTGTCGGTTTAAGTTATTATGTGATTCAGATAATTGGTTTGTCCAAACTAAATAAATCATATAGATATGCCCGGGGCGTATTGAACTTGACCATTTCGAATGATTTGTCTTGTATTGATTTAATAGACAAATCGTTCTTAGTATTCTATCTCTTAATCCCTAGACTCGAGTGGGCATGAGGATTAGACATAGTGTACTTTGATCGGCCAATGAGCTCGTTATGTTTATTATACTAAACCTGGCCGATGGACTTATATCCGGTATAGTAAAAAGATCGAGTGGTACTAGTCTCGGAATTAAAGAAGTTAACTAATTAATTTATCAGTAAATTAATAAATTAATGAGTACTAAATCTTTGATGTGGGGAGATTATGAATAAATTAATTAAGTTGTTCTGGAAGCAATTCTGATGTAGGATAGTAGTGTCAAAATTAATCCGTTAGTGGTACGATTAATTTTGTAATGGGTTAATTGAATAAGTATAATTAATTATTTAATTAATTATTCCTAAGGGTTAATTAAGTAATTAACAAAGTAGAATTATTTAATTAATTAATTAAGTCTTAAGTTTCAATTAGAATTAGGAAATCCTACAGATTGGAAAATCTAATTGGATTTGGTTTATCCTATTAGATTGGTTACCTAATTGGAATTGGAAACTAATTAATTACCTAAACCAATTAGGAAGACCAATCCTAAACCAACTTGGGGTCTCTAATGTAACTTTATATATACACAAGGGATTAGCTATTCAAGACATACAATTCAATAGATTCATAATTCAAGAATCTAGAGAGAGAAAGTCTAGAGAGAGAAAATGTTTTTCTCCTATAGCATAATCTCAGGCGGCCGGATATTGTCCCAGGCGGCAGTCGGTGGTTACTTCTAGTAGCGGCGGTAGCATGAGAAATCCGGCGGTGGCGGCGGTTGAAATTCAGGCGGCGATGAGCTGCAGAATTTTTTTGGCAGGTGGATGTGGTGATTAGCTGATCAATTGTTTGTTGCATTATTTCCCTCACAACATACGAACAAAGTCTTGAGGCATACAAGAGAATCACCTGAGTGAACGCTTCAATAGGTAATTCTTATGTTTCCGCTTTTAATTAAGAATTTATTTGTTGCGTGATAAATCGAATAAGTACAAACCAAGATCCTGCGCAATGTTATTTCAATCAAGGGTTGGAATAGCAATTGTGCTAGCGTCTAGGCCTGGTCAGAGATTCCGATTCTGAAATGCGTAGCACGAAAGTGAGTTTCTGGCTAGGCCCGGGCAGATAGTCTTTCAATTGGTATCAGAGCCTGATTTTTGGGTTTTGTGCTTGTCCGATTTATTACTTGATTTTATTTACAGGTGGTTAAGAAATCCCGACTATTATGGTTACGTTTGTATGGGTATTAATTAAACTCCGGGACATGTCTGGATTTGATTTTATTATGAATGTTTGTAATAGTATAACCACTTGCTGGAAGCCATGTAGGATTATATCAAATATGTAGTAGGATTTTATCTATGTAATTTCGATTATTTAATTTTCTTAGAAAGCCTTGTAGTAGGAGAATTAATTTTTTGTAATCGAAGGCGTTATAGTGGGCAACTTGAATTTGTGGGTTTTGGGTTATCGTTTATTCGTAGAAACCCAGGAAAACCCAGAATGAATTGCAAGAAGACAAAATAGTGTGGGAAAAATGAGGGAGGGATAGAAAGTGGCCAGCGGCGCCGGTGAAAAATCACCGGCAGAAGCCGCTAGCCGACAGCGGTGCAGGTGCCACCGTGCAGCGCAGCAACTGCTGCGCAGGCGCGCGGCACGCTTTGTTAGCGCTGCACGCGCGTGGCCCATTTGGTGCGCATTTTGGCCCGTTTTTTTTCCAGATTTCATTTTTTTGAAGTTCAAGACTCAATCCATCGAGTGACGTGGCGGGACACGAGATCAAGGCAGAAGATGGAAGCGATTAAAACCATATTAGTCGGAAAATTTTATTTTCACATTTATTTCCCATATTTATAGTTTTAATTTTTGTCCTTTAATTTTTTGTATTGTATTTTAGATGCTTGATTTTAAAAGTATGATGGTTTTATGTTTGCATATAACTTAGGGTTAGTTAATTGCATGTTAAAACTGGAAAAACCCTCAATTTAGAAGTCTAAGTGGGAGCGGGTTGGTTAATATCCCCACGGCCACCCTTATGGGTTCATATGCGATGTGGGTGGACTTGCGCGTTGGCATTAGGGTCTTCCTCCTTTCGGATGAGTCCAACCACGAGATCGCTTGATTATGAATTTCTGAGTAAGATGACCAGAGTAAGTTTAACTAGGAGAAATGCGACACCCTTTCCATCTGAGGCGCACTATCATGAGGTAACAAGCTTAGAAGTCACATAATGGCACACACTTAGTGTACGATCTGCAGTATTCCTCCCATCAAGGTTACGCTGCTTATTTGTACGGCTGAAAGCGCCGACTATTAGCTACATTGATCAATAGATCGTTTGGTCAGATAGTGTACTTAATGAACTTAGTTCTTCTCAAATGAATGTGGGTTTGCGTAATCGTCCACACTATCGTGGCTTACGAGAATCCTGGTGAATGAGATGTTGGTGAATGAGATGTTGGTGGATTAAAATTATTATTTTGAGGAAGTCAATAATAATTAGAATTTTGTTTTTTCGAAATTCTAGATTAGATAACTAAAACAATTTCTGTTTAATTTACAGTTTTTTGATATGACATTCAACCCCTTAGCTACTATATTGAAAAACATCAAGTTAACTGGACCTAATTATGTCGACTGAAGTCGTAACTTGGATATTATCCTGACGGCAGAGCAGTATAAGTTTGTGCTCACCGAAGTATATCCAAATGTGCCTAACGAGGACTCTCCTCAAGAGGATAGGGATGCCTATGCTAGGTGGAGAAAAGTGGATGAGATGGCGCGGTGCTATATTTTGGCCTCTGTGTCAAATGTGCTGCAACATCAGCTCCATGCCATGGTCTCTGCCTTCAACATGATGGCTCACTTGAGGGATATATTTGCTCATCAAGGCAGGACTGCTAGGCAAGTAGCCATGAGAAAGTTGATAAACACTAAAATGGCTGAGGGCGGATCGGTGAGAGATCATGTGTTTCACATGATCAGTAACATCAACGAGATAGAGGTGTTGGGAGGTGAAATTGACCCAGAAAGTCAGAATGATATCATCCTCCAGAGTTTACCCTCTAGTTTTGAGCAGTTTTGGGTTAACTATAATATGACCCAAAGAGTTTATACTCTACCCGAGCTCTTAAAAGAGTTGGTGTCGGCCGAATGCATATTCCACGAGAAGAAGCAAGCTTTGGTCACAGTAAAGGCTTCAAGTTCTTCTTCTGTGCCTAAAGGCAAGAAGAATAAGAAGAAGAAGAATGCCAAGAAACTTACTGCTAAACCTGAAATTGCAAATAAGAGCAAGCCCAAAGGCATGTGCTTCAGATGAGGGAAAATAGGACACTGGAAAGCAGATTGTCCAAAGCCTAAAGGTACGATAGTTTTTGCCCTAATTACTGAGACATGTTTAGCGGTGATTCCCACAGATACTTGGTGTGTGGATTCAGGCGCCACTGATCATGTTTGTAATTCTTCGCAGGGGTTCCAAGTAACCCAGAAGCTTAGAGAGGGCGAGCTGGATATCTGCATGGGCGACACTACAAGAGTGTCAGTAGAAGCAGTGAGAGCGGTTACTCTGAACTTTGAGAATTCTCATTTAGAGTTAGTAAATTGTCTTTATGTACTGAGTTTTAGAAAGAACCTTATATCGGTTTCTAAACTCTTAAAGAACGGTTATAAGTTTATTTTTTTTTGATGATTCTGTTATTATTTGAAGAAATAAAAAACTTATTTGTTCTGGTTCATTGATAGATATTTTGTTTGTGGTTAATTCTAACTCCCCTGTTGTGCAAAACATAGAAACTAATAGCTCTTTATCTAACATTAATAAGAGGAAGAAACCTTCTGAAATGAATCAAACCTATCTTTGGCATCTCAGGCTAGGTCATATAAAACTTAGTAGGATTCAGAGGTTGGTCAATGATGGACCTTAGGTTCATTAGAGATTGATAGTTATTCAACCTGCGAATCTTGCTTAGAGGGTAAGATGACCAAGACACCTTTTAAGGCAAAAGGTTATAGAGCTAAAGAAGTATTAGAATTGATTTATTCTGACTTGTGTGGACCAATGTCTGTCCAAGCACGAGGTGGGTTTGAGTATTTCGTGATATTCAAGGATGAATACTCAAGGTACAGGTACATTTACCTAATCCGTCACAAGTCTGAGTGCTTTGGCAAGTTCAAAGAGTTTTGGGCAGATGTAGAGAAACATCATGGTAAGAGTATCAAGACACTACGATCAGATCTTGGTGGGGAGTACTTGTCCCATGAATTTCGAGAACACCTCAGTGAGGTCAGAATTCAGTCTTAGTTGTGTGCACCTGGCACACCACAGCAGAATGGTGCAGCGAAAAGAAGGAATCGAACTCTTATAGAAATGGTTGGGTCGATGATGAGCTATAGTGATTTACCGAGTTCATTCTGGGGATATGCCTTAGAAACAGCGATGTATATTCTTGATCTTGTACCATCTAAAACCATGCCTTTAAGTCCAATAAAGTTGTGGAACGGGCGTACGCCAAGTCTAAGACATCTTAGAGTTTGGGGTTGTCCAGCACATGTGCTTAAGGAAGATGCGGCTAAGTTAGATGCAAGAATAGAATTAATGCTGTTTGTAGGATATCCTAAGGGAACGAGAGGTGGTCTGTTTTATAGTCCTAAAGATTAGAAGAGGTGGTTAGTACCAACGCTAGATTTTTAGAGGAAGACTATATCCTAGATCACAACCCCAAGAGTAGGATTGTACTAGAAGAGCTTAAAAGACAAACTGATAATCCTAATGCACCAGCACAAGTAGATACACCACACACTGCACGAGATATCACAGATGATGCACCTACTGAAAGATTATCTGCCCGGGCCTAGCCAGAAACTCACTTTCGTGCTACGCATTCTAGAATCGGAATCTCTGACCAGGCCTAGACGCTAGCACAATCGCTATTCCAACCCTTGTTTGAAATAACATTGCACAGGATATTGGTTTGTACTTATTCGATTTATCACGCAACAAATAAATTCTTAATTATAAGTGGAAGAATAAAAATAGAATAAGAATTACCTATTGAAGCGTTCACTCAGGTGATTCTCTTGTATGCCTCAAGACTTTGATTGCATGTTGTGTGGGCAACGATCTAGCAACCAATTGATCAGCTAATCACCACAATCCATGTGCCAGAAAAATCCCAACACCACCGCACCTGAAACGTGTACTACACGCGCCACCTGGGAAGAGAGAGAAAGACTTGCGCCGCCAGTTTACTAGGCCAAAATTCGGCCACCAAAAGGGAAGAAAACCAGCCGCCAATTAGCCTAAAAAATCCAACTATGAGAGAGAAAATTTATTTCTCTCGCTATAATTTTATCTCTCTAGTTTTCTTGTCTTAAAAACTTATGAATTGTATATTGTGGAATAGCTAATCCCTTGTCTATATATAGAGTTACAAGAGAGACCCAAGTTGGTTTAGGATTGGTCTTCCTAATGGGTTTAAGTAATTAATTAGTTTCCAAATCCAATTAGGTAACCAATCTAATAGGATAAACCAAATCCAAATCAGATTCCTAATCTCTAGGATTTCCTAATTCTAATTGAAACTTAAGACTTAATTAATTAATTAAATAATTCACTTTGTTAATTACGTTATTAATCCTTAGGAATAATTAATCAATTCATTAATTCTACCTATTCAATTAACCCATTATAAAATTAATCGTACCACTAACGGATTAATTTTGGCACTACCATCCTACACCAGAATTGCTTCCGGAATAACTAAATTAATTTATTCATAATCTCCCCACATCAAAGATGTAGTGCTCGTTAACTTATTAATTTACTGATAAATTAATTAATTAACTTCTTTAATTTCGAGACTAGTACCACTCGACCTTTTTACTATACCGGACATAAGTCCACCAGCTAAGTTTAGTATAATAAACATAACGAGCTCATCTCATGAGCACCATCACCCCGGACGCATTTGTACATGGTTTCCTTTCGACAAGCAGCATCACACCAAACAACTAAACACGCGCACCCAACCTACCGAGACTATTGGCCAGAATTGACCTCACCCATTGGAAGATCAAAGTACACTATGTCTAATCCTCATGCCCGCTCAAGTCTAGGGATTAAGAGATAGAATACTAAGAACAATTTTTCTATTAAAATAGTACAAGACAAATAATTCTAAATGGTCAAGTTCAATACGCCCAGGCATATCTATATGATTGAATTAGTTTAGACAAACGAATTATCTGAATCACATAATAACCTAAACCGACAGTTTATCCAAAGTTGTCTCGGTTACGAACCTCATTTATATATTATGTCTTTTAACCAATGATGAGATCTACTGTGTCACACAAGAGACCTCATCATCTAACTACATAATATAAATAGACAAATATTGCACAACAAGATATAACCAAAACATAAATTGATATATTAACTGGGAAAATATACAATACAAGCATTGCTTATGTATTCAACTCCAACAATCTCCCACTAATATTTAAGCTGTGCTTTAAGTATGCATCTACATACAACCTTTATATACTCTGCTACTATATATCTAGAAAAATTATCATGGCTCTCCTAAGTATCTGATTCCCATGCCCTTCACGTGAGCCTCAAAGACTTTTGAAGTCAATGTCTTCATGAACGGATCTGCAAGGTTATCCTCTGATGCTATCTTAGCCACGACCACATCTTCACTCTTTACGATATCTCGTATCAGGTGGTATTTGCACTGTATATGTTTACTTATCTTGTGGGCTCGTGGTTCCTTTGAGTTTGCTACTGCACCATTGTTATCAAAATATACTGTGATAGACTTCTGTAAACCAAGAATCACATCTAAGTCCACTAGGAAGTTCTTGTGTCATACTGCTTCCTTCGCTGCCTCTGATGCGACAACGTATTCAGCCTCCATGGTAGAGTCCGACACGCATTCCTACTTGACACTCTGCCAAACTATGGCTCCACCTCTTAGAGTAAACACATACCCTGAGGTAGACTTGCTCTTGTCCCTGTCACCTTGGAAATCTGAATCTGTATAACCTCAGGGTACCAGCTCAAGCGCCTGATAGACCAACACTTGGTTTTTTGTTATGCGCAAATACTTGAGAATGCATTTTACTGCCTCCCAATGAGCTTTCCCGGGGTTACTCTGATATCTGCTTACAATGCCAAAGGCATAACATATATTAGGCCTCGTACACAACATGGCATACATGAGACTTCCTACTGCCGAAGCATAAGGAACTGTCTTCATGACCTCTATCTCTTCAACAGTCTTGGGAGACTGTTCTTTAGACAGATGCACTCCGTGTCTGAAAGGTAGAAAATCTTTCTTGGAGTTCTGCATGTTAAAATGGGCCAGAATAGTATGTATGTATGAAGTTTAGGAGAGCGTTAACGAATGTTTTCTACAATCTCAAATTATCTTGATCCCAAGGATATGTCCCGCTTCCCCTAAGTCCTTCATATCAAACTGCTTGGACAGCCATGCCTTTACGTCTGATAACACCTTTTTGTTGTTTCCAATCAATAGAATGTCATCTATGTAAAGCACAAGAAACACATTGAGTTTCCATTACGTCTGCGGTACACATATTGCTCATCCGGACACTGAGTAAATCCGTAGATTGGATTACCTCATCAAACCGGATGTTCTAAGATCTGGATACCTGCTTAAGTCTGTAAATGAAATTCTTAAGCCTGCAAACCTTATGCTCTTGGCCTTTTTCAACAAAGCCCTCTAGTTGCTGTATGAAGATGGTTTCCTCAAGACTTCCATTTAGGAAAGCTGTCTTGACATCCATCTGCCATATCTCATAATCTAAATGAGCAGCTATATTCAAGAGAATCCAGATCGACTTAAGTATGGCTACCAAAGAGAAGGTTTCCTCATAATCAATTCCCTCTTTCTGAGTATACCCCTTCGCCACTAGCCTAGCTTTAAAGGTTTCCACCTTTCCGTTAGGTCCTCTCTTTCGTTTGTAAACCCACTTGCATCCAATGTGCTTAAACCCATCAAGCATGTCCACAAGCTTCCGGACTTGATTGTGGTCTATTGACCCCATCTCGGATATCATTGCCTTACGCCAAGATTCTGCATCTTTATCTCAAAGAGCCTCATTGTAATTTACTGGGTCAGGCTCAAACGCGCCTGGGACTAGGTCTGAGGCCTTTCCCATGCCAATGAACCTGTCGGGCTGTCTTACAACCCTCCCACTAATACGAGGCACCACCTGTGTAGGTGCATCATCTGTGATCTCTTGTGCAGTGTGTGGTGCATCTACTTGTGCTGGTGTATCGGGATTATTAGTTTGTCTCCTAAGCTCTTCTAGTACTATCTTACTCTTGGGCTTTTGATCTGAGATATAGTCTTCCTTCGAAAATCTAACGTTGGTACTAACCACCACCTTCTGATCTTTAGGACTATAAAACAGACCACCTTTCGTTCCATTAGGATATCCTACAAACAACATTAATTCTGTTCTTGCATCTAACTTAGCCGCATCTACCTTAAGCACATGTGCTGGGCAACCCCAAACTCTGAGATGTCTTAGACTAGACTTTCGCCCGTTCCACAACTCTACTGGGGTTGAAGGCACGGTTTTAGATGGTACAAGATTAAGAATATACATCGTTGTTTCTAAGGTATATCCCCAGAACAAACTCGATAAATCACTATAGCACATCATCGACCTAACTATTTCCATAAGAGTTCGATTCCTTCTTTCTGTTACACCGTTCTGCTGTGGCATGCCAGGTGCAGACAACTAAGACTGAATTTCGACCTCACTAAGGTATTCTCAAAATTTGTTGGACAGGTACTCCCCACCACGATCTGATCACAGTGTCTTAATACTCTTACCATGATGCTTCTCCACATCTGCCCGAAACTCTTTGAACTTGCCAAAGCACTCGGACTTGTGACGCATTAGGTAAATGTACCTGTACCTTGAGTAGTCATCCGTGAACGTCACGAAATACTCAAACCCACCTCGTGCTTGGACCGACATTGGTCCACACAAGTCAGAATGAATCAACTCTAGTACTTCTTTGGCTCTATAACCTTTTGCTTTAAAAGGTCTCTTGGTCATCTTACCCTCCAAGCAAGATTCACAGGTTGAATAACTGTCAATCTCTAATAAACCTAAAGGTCCATCATTGACCAATCTCTGAATCTGACTAGGGTTTATATGACCTAGCCTGAGATGCCAAAGATAGGTTTGATTCATTTCAGAAGGTTTCTTCCTCTTATTAATGTTAGATAAAGAGCTATCTGTTTTTATGTTTTGCACAACATGGGAGTTGGAATTAAGCACAAACAAATTGTCAGCCAATGAACCAGAACAAATAAGTTTTCCATTTATTCTAATAACAACACAATCATCAGAAAAAATAAACTTATAACTGTTCTTTAAGAGTTTGAAAACCAAAATAAGGTTCTTTCTAAAACTCAGCACATAAAGATAATGAAATAATTCTAATCCAGAACTCTCAAAATTTAGAGTGACAACTCCCACTGCTTCTACTGACACTCTTGTAGTGTCGCCCATGTAGATATCCAATTCGCTTTCTCTAAGCTTCCAGGTTACTTGGAACCTTGCAAAGAATTACAAACATGGTCAGTGGCACCTGAATCCACACACCAAGTATCTGTGGGAATCGCGGCTAAACATGTCTCAGTAATTAAGGTAGAAACTATCGTACGTTTAAGCTTTGAACAATCCGATTTCCAATGTCCCATCTTATTGCACTTGAAGCACTTGTTTTTCGACTTCTTCTTTGGAATATCTGGCTTAGGTGGAATTCCGCCTTTTGAGTTATTCCCTCGATCTTTCTCTTCTTTTTTCTAGCCTCAGGCTCAGAAGAAGATTTTGAAGCTTTACCTGCTACTGAAGCTCACTTCTTCTCTTGAAGAATACTTTTAGCTGCTATCAACTCTGCCAAGAGCTTGGATGAAGTACACAACATCTTACTTATGTTGTAGTTTAACCAAATCTGCACATAGCTTTGAGGCAAGCTCCAGAGGACAATATCGACTTTGGTTTCACCAACAATTTTGCCTCCCACTACCTCAACCTTGTTGATGTTACTAATCACGTCAATGACATGATCTCTCACAGGAGTGCACTCAGCCATAAGGACAATGTCCAAGTTACGATTCCAATCGACATAATTAGGTCCAAATAACTTATTGTCTTTGAATATAGTAGCTAAGGGGTTGAATGCCATATCGAAAACTTAAAATTAAACAGATAATGTTTTAGTTATCTAACCTAGAATTTTGAACATGACAAAATTATAAAAATTATTGACTTCCCTCAAAATAATAATTTTAATCCACCAACATCTTATTCACCGGGATTCTCACAAGCCACGATAATGTGGACATTTACGCTAACCCACATTCGTTTGAGAAGAACCAAGTTCATTAACTACACTATCAGACCAAATGATCTATTGATCAATGTAGCTAATAGTCGGTGCTTTCAGCCATACAAATAAGCAGCGTAACCTCGATGGGAAGAATACTGCAGATCATACACTAAGTGTGTGCTATTACGTGACTTCTGAGCTTGTTACCTTAGGATAGTGTGCCTCAGATGGAGTGGGTATCGCATTTCTCCTAGTTAAACTTACTCTAGTCATCTTACTCAAAAATTCATAATCTAGCGATCTCGTGGTTGGACTCATCCGAATGGAGGAAGGCCCTAATGCCAACGCGCAAGCCCACCCACATCGCATATGAACTTGTAATGGTGGCTGTGGGGATATTAAACCAACCCGCTCCCACTTAGATTTCTAAATTGAGGGTTTTCCGGTTTTAAAATCATGTATCTAAAATACATCACAAAAAATTAAAGCATAAAAATTAAAACAATATACACAGGAAATAAATGCGAAAATTAAATTTCTCGACTATTATGGTTTTAATCGCTTCCATCTTCTGCCTTGATCTCGTGTCCCATAACGTAACTC
This sequence comes from Knoxia roxburghii, assembly GCA_030378225.1. Taxonomy (NCBI): domain Eukaryota; kingdom Viridiplantae; phylum Streptophyta; class Magnoliopsida; order Gentianales; family Rubiaceae; genus Knoxia; species Knoxia roxburghii. The sequence goes on along the minus strand of CM059420.1, from coordinate 30,428,219 downwards.
GATGGAAAAAGTCTTGAATTTAAAAAAACAAAAACTGGAGGAAAAACGGGCCAAAATGTAACCTGAACGGGCTGCGCGCGCCTACTACTGCGCGCTGGCACAGCAAATCTGCTGCGCCGCGCGGCAGTGGTGCTGCCATTTTCCAGCAGTTGCCAGCGGTCGCCGGTGCCGCCCCCTGCCACCAATCCCTCATACCCTATTTGGTATTCTTGCAATTCGTTTGTATGGGTCTTCTTGCCACGAATTCAAGTTGCCCACCATAACGCCTTCGATTACAAAAATTAATTCTCCTACTACAAGGCTTTCTAGGAAAATTAAAGAATCGAAATTACAAAGAAAAAATCTTACTACAGATTTGATCTAATCCTTCACGGCTTCCAGCATGTGGTTATACTATTACAAACATTCATAATAAAATCAAATCCAGACATGTCCCGGAGTTTAATTAAAACTCATACAAATGTAACCATAATAGTCGAGATTTCTTAACCACCTGCAAATAAAACCATGTAATAAATCGAACAAGCACAAAACCCAAAACCAGGCTCTGATATCAATTAAAAGATTATCTGCCAGGACCTAGCTAGAAACTCACTTTCGTGCTACGCATTCCAGAATTGGAATCTCTGGCCAGGCCTAGACGCTACCACAATCGCTATTTCAACCCTTGCTTGAAATAACATTGCGCAGGTTCTTGGTTTGTACTTATTCGATTTATCATGCAACAAATAAATTCTTAATTATAAGCGGAAGAATAAGAATTACCTATTGAAGCGTTCACTCAGGTGATTCTCTTGTATACCTCAAGACTTTGATTGCACGTTGTGTAGGCAACGATCTAGCAACCAATTGATCAGCTAATCACCACAATCCACTTACCAGAAAAATCCCATCACCACCGTACCTGGAACGTGTACTACACGCGCCACCTGGGAGGAGAGAGAAAGCCACTCTCCGCCGGTTTACTATGCCAAAATTCAGCCACCAAAATGGAAGAAAACCAGCCGCCAATTAGCCTAAAAAATCTGACTATGAGAGAGAAAATTTATTTCTCTCTCTAGGATTTTATCTCTCTAGTTTTCTTGTCTTGAAAACTTATGAATTGTATATTGTGGAATAGCTAATCCCTTTTCTATATATAGAGTTACAAGAGAGACCCCAAGTTGGTTTAGGATTGGTCTTTCTAATGGGTTTAGGTAATTAAATCGAATTAGGTAACCAATCTAATAGGATAAATCAAATCCAAATCAGATTCCTAATCTCTAGGATTTCCTAATTCAAATTGAAACTTAAGATTTAATTAATTAATTAAATAATTAACTTTGTTAATTACTTAATTAACCCTTAGGAATAATTAATCAATTAATTAATTCTACCTATTCAATTAATCCATTACAAAATTAATCGTACCACTAACGGATTAATTTTGGCACTACCATCCTACACCAGAATTGTTTCTGGAACAACTAAATTAATTTATTCATAATCTCCCCACATCAAAGATATAGTGCTCGTTAATTTATTAATTTACTGATAAATTAATTAATTAACTTCTTTAATTCCGAGACTAGTACCACTCAACCTTTTTACTATACCGGATATAAGTCCACCAGCTGGGTTTATTATAATAAACATAACGAGCTCATCTCGGGAGCACCATCACCCTGGACACACCGGTACATTGTTTGTTTTTGACAAGCAGCAGCACACTAAGTAACTAAACATGCGCACCCAACCTACCAAAACTATTGGCCAGAATTGACCTCACCCATTGGCAGATCAAAGTACAGTATGTCTAATCCTCATACCCGCTCAAGTCTAGGGATTAAGAGATAGAATACTAAGAACGATTTTTCTATTAAAATAGTACAAGACAAATCATTTTAAATGGTCAAGTTCAATATGCCCCGGGCATATCTATATGATTCAATTAGTTTAGACAAACCAATTATCCGAATCACATAATAACCTAAATCGATAGTTTGTCCAAAGCTATCTCGGTTATGAACCTCATTTATATATTATGTCTTTTAACCAATGATGAGATCTATTGTGTCACACAAGACACCTCATCATCTAACTACATAATATAAATGGACAAATAATACACAACAGGATATAAGCAAACATAAATTGATATATTAACTGGGAAAATATACAACAAACATAGCTTATGTATTCAACTTCAGCACATACACAGCTAGCGCCTCGTCGTAGTGGGAGGGTTATTAGACAGCCCGACTGGTTCATTGGCGTGAGAGAAGCCTCAGACCTAGTCCCAGACACGCTTGAGCTTGACCCTGTAAACTACAATGAGGCTCTCTGAGATAAATATGTAGAATCTTGGCGTAAGGCAATGATATCTGAGATGGGGTCAATGGACCACAATGAAGTCTGGGAGTTTGTGGACCTGCTGATGGGTTTAAGCCCATTGGATGCAAGTGGGTCTGCAAACGTAAGAGAGGACCTGACAGAAAGGTGAAAGCCTTTAAAGCTAGGCTGGTGGCTAAGAGGTATACTCAGAAAGAGGGAATCAATTATGAGGGAACCTTCTCTCCGGTAGCCATGCTTAAGTCGATCCGGATTCTCTTGGCCATAGCTGCTCGTTTAGATTATGAGATATGGCAGATGGATGTCAAGACAGCTTTCCTAAACGGAAGTCTTTAGGAAACCATCTTCATGCAGCTACCAGAGGGATTCGTTGAAAAAGGCCAAGAGCATAAGGTTTGCAGCCTTAAGCGGTCCATTTATGGACTTAAATAGGTATCCAGATCTTAGAACATCTAGTTTGATGAGGTAATCCAGTCCTACAGATTTACTCAGTGTCCGAATGAGCCATGTGTGTACCGCAGACGTGATGGAAACTTGGTGGTTTTTCTTGTACTTTACGTAGATGACATTCTATTGATTGGCAACAACAAGAAAATATTATCAGACGTAAAGGCATGGCTGTCCAAGCAGTTTGATATGAGGGACTTAGGGGAAGCGAGACATATCTTTGGGATCAAGATAATTCGAGATCGTAGGAAACGTTCGTTAACGCTCTCCCAAGCTTCATACATAGATACGATTCTAGCCCATTTTAACATGCAGAACTCCAAGAAAGGTTTTCTACCTTTCAGACACGGAGTGCATCAATCTAAAGAACAGTCTCCCAAGACTTTTGAGAAGATAGAGGCTATGAAGAGAGCTCCTTATGCTTCTGCAGTAGGAAGTCTCATGTGTGGCAAGTTATGTACGAGGCCTGGTATTTGTTATACCGTAGGCATTGTAAGCAGATATCAAAGTAACACCAGGAAAGCTCATTGGGAGGTAGTAAAAAGCATTCTCAAGTATTTGCACAGGACGAGAGACCAAGTGTTGGTATATCAGGTGCCTGAGCTGGTACCCCTGAAAGATTATCTATCTGGGCCTAGCCAGAAATTCACTTTCGTGCTATGCATTCCAGAATCGGAATCTCTGGCCAGACCTAGACTCTAGCACAATCGCTCTTCTAACCCTTGCTTGAAATAACAATGCACAGGATCTTGGTATGTACTTATTTGATTTATCACACAACAAATAAATTCTTAATTAAAAGTGGAAACATAAAAAGTTCTATTGAAGCATTCACTCAGGTGGTTCTCTTGTATGCCTCAAGACTTTGTTCGTATGTTGTGTGGGCAACAATCCAACGAATAATTGATCAGCTAATCACCACAATCCACCTACCGAAAAATCCCAGCACCACCGCAACTGGCGCGTATAATTCACGTGTCGCCTGAAGAGAGAGAAATCTTCACACGCTGCTGCCAAAATTTGGAAAAATCAGCTAGCTAAGAAGCTTGGGAAATTTGATTTTTAGAGAGAGAATTTTTTTCTCTCTAGGATTTTCTCTCTCTAGTTTTCTTCTTTTGAAAATTTATGAATTGTATATGTGTAATAGCTAATCCCTTGTCTATATATAGAGTTCCAAGAGAGACCCCAAGTTGGTTTAGGATTGGTCTTCCTAATGGGTTTAGGTAATTAATTAGCTTCCAAATCCAATTAGGTAACCAATCTAATAGGATAAACCAAATCCAATTAGATTTCCAAATCTCTAAGATTTCCTAATTCTAATTGAAACTTAAGACTTAATTAATTAAATAATTCCACTTTGTTAGTTACTTAATTAATCCTTAGGAATTATTAATTACATAATTAATTATACTTATTCACTTAACCCATTAAAAAATTAATCGTACCACTAACGGATTAATTTTGGCACTACCATCCTCCACCAGAATTTCTTCTGGAAAAACTTAATTAATTTATTCATAATCTCCCCACATCAAAGATATAGTGCTCATTAATTTATTAATTTACTGATAAATTAATTAATTAACTTATTTAATTCCGAGACTAGTACCACTCGACCTTTTTACTATACTGGACATAAGTTCACCGGTCGGGTTTAGTATAATAAACATTACGAGCTCATCTCGGGAGCACCATCACCTCGGACGCACCAGTACATGGTTTCCATTCGACAAGCAGCAGCACACCAAGTAACTAAACACGCGCACCCAACCTACCGAGACTATTGGCCACAATTGACCTCACTCATTGGCATATCAAAGTACACTATGTCTAATCCTCATGTCCGCTCGAGTCTAAGGATTAAGAGATAGAATACTAAGAACGATTTGTCTATAAAATCAGTACAAGACAAATCATTCTAAATTATCAAGTTCAATACCGCCCAGGTCATATCTATATGATTCAATTAGTTTAGACAAACTAATTATCCGAATCACATAATAAACTAAACCGATAGTTTATCCAAAGCTGTCTCGGTTACGAAGCTCATTTATATATTATGTCTTTTAACTAATGATGAGATCTACTGTGTCACACAAGACACCTCATCATCTAACTACATAATATAAATGGACAAATAATGCACAACAAAATATAACCAAAACATAAATCGATATATTAACTGGGAAAATGTACAACACAAGCATAGCTTATGTATTCAACTCCAATAATCACCCACTAATACTTTAGTTGTGCTTTAAGTATACAACTACATTCAACTCCTATACACTCTGCTACTATATATCTAGAAAAATCGTCATGGCTCTCCTAAGTATCTGATCCCCATGCCCTCCACGTGAGCCTCAAAGACTTTTGAAGTTAATGTTTTTGTGAACGGATCTGCAAGGTTATCCTCTGATGTTATCTTAGCCACGACCACGTCTTTGCTCTTTACGATGTCTCGTATTAGGTGGTACTTGCGTTGTATATGTTTATTCGCCTTGTGGGCTCGTAGTTCCTTCGAGTTTGCTACTGCACCGTTGTTATCACAATACACTGTGATAGACTTCTGCAAACTAAGAATCACATCTAAGTCCACTAGGAAGTTCTTGAACCACACTACTTCTTTCGCTGCCTCTATTGTGGCAACGTATTTAGCCTCCATGGTAGAGTTTGCCATGCATTTCTGCTTGACACTTCGCCAAACTATGGCTCCACCTCCCAGAATAAACACATACCCTGAGGTAGACTTGCTCTTATCCCTGTCGCCTTTGAAATCTGAATCTGTGTAACCTCGGGATACCAGCTCAGGCGCCTGATAGACCAACAATTGGTCTCTCATTCTACACAAATGCTTGAGAATGCATTTTAATGCATCCCAATGAGCATTCCTGGGGTTACTCTGATATCTGCTTACGATGCCTACGGTATAACAATATCAGGCCTCATACACAACATGGCATACATGAGACTTCCTACTGCCAAAGCATACGAAACTGTCTTCATAGCCTCTATCTCCTCAACAGTATTGGGAGATTGTTCTTTAGATAGACACACTCCATGTCTGAAAGGTAGAAAACCTTTCTTAGAGTTTTACATGTTAAAATGGGCCAGAATCGTATCTATGTATGAAGCTTGGGAGAGCGTTAACGAACATTTTCTATGATCTCGAATTATCTTGATCCCAAGGATATGTCCCGCTTTCCCTAAGTTCTTCATATCAAACTGCTTGGACAGCCATACCTTTACGTCTGATAACACTTTTTGTTGTTTCCAATCAATAGAATATCATCTACGAAAAGCACAAGAAACACCACTGAGTTTCAATCACGTCTGCGATACACATTGTTGGAGTTGAATACATAAGCTATGCTTGTATTGTACATTTTCCCATTTAATATATCGATTTATGTTTTGGTTGTATTTTGTTGTGCATTATTTGTCTATTTATATTATATAGTTAGATGATGAGGTGTCTTGTGTGACACAGTAGATCTCATCATTGGTTAAAAGACATAATATATAAATAAGGTTCGTAACCAAGACAGCTTGGGACAAACTGTCGGTTTAGGTCATTATGTGATTCGGATAATTGGTTTGTCTAAACTAATTGAATCATATAGATATGCCCGGGGTGTATTGAACTTGACCATTTAGAATGATTTTTCTTGTACTGATTTAATCGACAAATCATTCATAGTATTCTATCTCTTAATCTCTAGACTCGAGCGGGCATGAGGATTAGACATAATGTTCTTTGATCTGCCAAAGGGTGAGGTCAATTCTGGCCAATAGTCTCGGTTGGTTGGGTGCGCGTGTTTAGTTAATTGGTGTGCTGCTTGTCGAAAGGAAACCATGTACCGGTGCGTCCGGGGTGATGGTGCTCCCGAGATGAGCTCGTAATGTTTATTATACTAAACTCGACCGGTGGACTTATGTCTAGTATATAAAAAGGTCGAGTGGTACTAGTCTCAGAATTAAAGAAATTAATTAATTAATTTATCAGTAAATTAATAAATTAATGAGCACTATATCTTTGATGTGGGGAGAATATGAATAAATTAATTAAGTTGTTCCGGAAGCAATTATGGTGTAAGATGGTAGTGCCAAAATTAATCTATTAGTGGTACGATTAATTTTGTAATGGGTTAATTGAATAGGTAGAATTAATTAATTGATTAATTATTCCTAAGGGTTAATTGAGTAATTAAAAAAGTGTAATTATTTAATTAATTAATTAAGTCTTAAGTTTTAATTAGAATTAGGAAATCCTAGAGATTATGAATCTAATTTGGATTTGGTTTATCCTATTAGATTGGTTACCTAATTGGACTAGGAAACTAATTAATTACCTAAACCCATTAGGAAGACCAATCCTAAACCAACTTGGGGTATCTCTTGTAACTCTATATGTAGACAAGGGATTAGCTATTCCACAATATACAATTCATAAGTTTTCAAGACAAGAAAATTTAGAGAGAGAAAATCCTAGAGAGAGAAAATTTCTCTCACTAAATCCGGATTTCTTAAGCTTAAGGCTGCCAAAATTTTCTTCAAAATTTTGGTGGCAACGTGTAGTTTTCTCTCTCTAGGCGGTGCGTGGATTGTACGCGCCTGGTGCAGCGGTGCTGAAATTTTTCGAGCAGGTGGATTGTGGTGATTAGCTGATTAATTGCTCGTTAGATTGCTGCCCACACTGTATACAAGCAAAGTCTTGAGGCATACAAGAGAATCACCTGAGTATACGTTTCAATAGGTAATTCTTATGTTTCCGCTTTTAATTAAGAATTTATTTGTTCCGTGATAAATCGAATAAGTACAAACCAAGATCCTGCGCAATGTTATTTCAAGCAAGGGTTGGAATAGCGATTGTGCTAGCGTCTAGGCCTGACCAGAGATTCTGATTCTGGAATGTGTAGCCCGAAAGTGAGTTTCTAGCTAGGCCCGGGCAGATAATCTTTCAATTGGTATCAGAGCCTGGTTTTGGATTTTGTGCTTGTTCGATTTATTACATGGTTTTATTTGCAGGTGGTTAAGAAATCCCGACTATTATGGTTACGTTTGTATGTGTTTTAATTAAACTCTGGGACATGCCCGGATTTGATTTTATTATGAATGTTTGTAATAGTATAACCACGTGCTGGAAGCCTTGTAGGATTAGATCAAATCTGTAGTAGGATTTTTTTAATGTAATTTTGATTCTTTAATTTTCCTAGAAAGCCTTATAGTAGGAGAATTAATTTTTGTAATCGAAGGCATTATGGTGGGCAACTTGAATTCGTGGGTTTTTAGGTTATAGTTAATTCTTAAAAACCCAGGAATGAGGAATCAGAGGTAGGGGCGGCTGTTAGTTTTGAATACAGAAAAGCTATGGCTTGTATAAAAAACTAATATCCACAGATGACATATCATTTTGTTTCGGTATAAATTTGTTCATTTATATCATAGAACTAGATAACGGGGTGTGGACAGACACAGTAGATACCGTTATTGGCTAAAGTATTGATATATAAAAAGTATGCTCGTAACCGAGATAGTCTGAACATACTATCGGTATAGGTTATTGTGTGGTTTGGAAATTAGTTTATCTAAACTGGTTTAAATCACACAGATATGCCCGGGGTATATTGAGCATGACCAGTTTGGATAGAATTGACTTATACTGATCGGCGTAGTCAATTTAGTCATAGTATTCAGTCTCTCAATCCCGAGATTGGGACGGGCGTGAGAGTTGGATATCGTATGCTTTGATTTGCCAAAGAGTGCGGTCGATTGAGGCCTATACCTCGGTAGGTTGGGTATGCGGTGTTTAGCATCTTACGTGCCGTTGCTAGTCGGAGGAATCCACGTATCGGTTCATCGGGTTGATGGTGCTCCCGAGATGAGCTCGTAAAGTATATTATACTAAACCCGGCCGGTAAACTTTATGTTCGGTATAATAAAATGACGAGTGGTACTAATCTCGGATACCAAGAAGTCGGTGAATTAATTTGTCAGTAAATTGATAAACCGACGAGCGCTAGATCTTTAATGTGGGGAGATAGAATAAAATATAATGGAGCGATGTAAAGTCATTTTCGAGCGGTAGTTCCATAATTGGTCCGTTAGTGGTACGACTAATTATGCATTTGACTAATCGACAAGGTGAATTAATTAATCCTAAAGGTTTAATTAATATTTAATTGACAAAGTGAATTAAGAAATTAATTCTATATGAATTAATTAACTCTAAGGGTTCAATTAAATTAAATTAACAAAGTGGGTTATGAAATTAATTCAAATGGGTCGATTGGAGTTGATTAGTCGGAAAAGACTTAGCGGTCAACGAAAGTCAAATTAAAAGGCCTAACTCGAGAGCCCATTAGGTCTCCACTAGAACTTCTATAAATAGAATAACTTGAGACCAAAGAAAGCTAAGAAATCTTGCAAGACAAGTCTTGCCCCTTTTAGAGTAAGAAAGTTCTAGAGAGAGAACTTCTTTTCTTTGAAGATCTCTTTAAAAAACGAACTAGATTTCTTGCTTCTCGAATTGGATTCAACCCAAAGATCAAACCTTCAAGTTGGTTTTCAAAGTTTCCACCGGATTTCTTGCTGGGTTTTCTTTTTCCCGCTGCTGCCGTGACTGAAGACTGCCCGCCGCTGGTTTTTTCAGCCTCAAGTTACGTGCGGTTGATTCGAGATTGGCCTGCATTGATCTCTTTCATTTGATGGATGATCCACAGGCTTTTCTTGTCTAGATCCCGGCGTGATTTCGAGCTGGGTGCTGGCGGAATTCGAGCTGAGCAGCAGCGGCTATTAAGCAAGAAGGTGGAGCAGATTTTGAGTTTTTGTTTAATCAGTTTTTGGGGTTTCTTGAATTCAATTTGAAAAGATTTCTTTGTGGGTTTTCATGGGCTAAGCAAGTAAACTTCGATAGATTATTGCCCACGCAGTATTCGAAGTTCTACAAAGTAATCTAGTGGATTTCTTTTGGAATCGCTATCAAAGATTGGATTTTTCTTTAGGCAAGGGACTTCGCTGCAAAAGGTAGAATCTTTAATATTCCACTTTAATTAAAGATTTAATTTTTTGTGTCCCGATTAATAAATTAAATAAGTATAATCTAAGATCTGTTCATGGGTAAACTAATTTGAGCCAGAGCTTGGTTGAAAGCTTCCGATTCTGGAATGCATTGCATGAAAGTGAGGTTTTCGATTTAGCCCGGGCTTGTTCAGTTTTCCTTCAAATTGGTATCAGAGCGTTGGTTTCGGTCTTATACTTGTTTGATTTATTACACGGCTTTATTTTGGCATTATTATTTTTGTCGAAATGCTTAAACAGGTGGTTATTAGTTTCCTGGCTATTATGGTAGAAATTTATTTTTCATTCATAAACCCCAGGACATGTCCGGGCTCGTATTGTTTTTGAATGAAAATGTCTGTAATAGTAATAACCATGAGCTGGAAGCCGTGTAGGATTAGAAAAATCTTGTAGTAGGATTTGATCTAATCATGTCATCTTTAAATTCCTAGAAAAATGCCTTTGTATATAGGAATTTATGTACTATGACGAAGACGTTATTTTGGGTAACTTATATTCACGGGTTTTGGTTTATCGTAATTTTGGGTGATTCCTAATTACGTAGAAAACCGAGAAAACTCGAGCGAATCGAGAGGAATCCAAATAACGAGTGGGAGCGACATGACGGGACGTGTCACCGAGGCGTCAAGTAATCAATGATAGAGAAGGCCATAATAGTCGGGAAATTTTATTTAATTTTAATTTCCCGTATTTATGACTTTTCGTTGATTGTGTGATTTTCGTTTTATTTTGCATGAACGAAAACCAAACCAAAATATTTTTAAAAGGTAATGTGCAATTAACTAAGGTAGATTATTCGCATATTAAAACTCCAATGGTTTTATGGGTGCGAATATCCATAGTTAAGATATTGCATGTTAAAACGTAAAAATCCTCAAGCTTAAAAATCGAAGTGGGAGCGGGTTGGTAAATATCCTCATGACCTCCATTACGGGTTCATTAGTGATGTGGTTAAACTTGCGTGTTGGCTTAGACCTTCCTCCCTATCGGATGAGTTTTCAACCACAGATATCACCGGAATGAATTTCTAAAGGGATGACTATAGTGAGTTTAATTGGAGAAAGTTGCGACACCGACGCATTAGTATCCTAAGTAACAAACTTAGAAGTCACGTAATGGCATACACTTAGTGTACCATTTTTAGTATCCCTTCCATCGAGGTTACGCTATTTTCGTGTACGGCTAAAATTATCGACTATTAATTTCATTGATCATAAGATCGTTGGTCAGATAATGAAATTAATCAACTTTGGTTCTTCTCGAACAAATGTGGGTTAGCGTAGACGTTCACCTATCGTGACATGCGTTAATCCCGGTGTGTGAGATGTCGGTAGAAAATTATATTTGTTTTTTGAGGATTTTCAATATTTTCGAAAAAGTATACTAAAACTTGAATATTTTATTTTCAGTTGATATGTCGTTCAACGCGCTAGCTGTCATTTTTTACCAAAACAAACTCACCGGTCCAAACTATATTGATTGGAAACGTAACCTGGACATTGTCCTTACCGCTGAGGGTTACAAGTACGTGCTTACTGAGGAGTGTCCCCCTAAGCCCAGCGATGATGCCACCTCTGAGCAACGAGATCCATATACAAGGTGGCAGAAGACTGATGAGATGACTAGGTGCTACATCTTGGCTTCTATGTCAAGTGTTCTGCAGCACCAGCATCAGCAGATAACCTCAGCCTACAATATGATGCTCAACCTCAGGGAGATGTTTGGACATCAGGGCAGGGCAGCCAAGCAGTCAGCTATGAGGAAATTCATGAATGCTAGGATGGCTGAGGGCACTTCAGTGAGAGACCACGTGCTGGAGATTATTAGCTGCATCAATGAGATTGAGGTATTGGGAGGTGATGTCGATGGGGAAACCCAGGTCGATATCATCCTTCAGAGCTTGCCTCCTAGTTTTGAGCAATTTCGGTTAAACTATAATATGGGGAATCTCTCATATTCACTTTCCGAGCTCATAACTGCATTGGTGTCTGCTGAAAGCCTATTCGCAGATAAGAAGTAAGCTTTGGCTACTGTTGGTCCCTCAGGTTCCTCTGTTGGGCCCAAAGCCAGGAAGCAAAAGAAGAAGAGAGGCCAGAAAGCAGGAGATAATCATGGACCCAAGGCGGGCATTGCCAAGAAGCAGAAACCGAAAGGCAAATGCTTTAGATGTGGCAAAGCGGGACATTGGAAAAAGGACTGCCCAAAGCCTCGAGGTATGTGTAAATTTTCCCTAGTCACTGAGATGTGTTTAGCGGCGATTCTCACAGATACTTGGTGTGTGGATTCAGGAGCCACTGATCATGTTTGTAATTCTTTGCAGGGGTTCCATGAGACCCGGCTGCTTAGAGAGAGAGAGTTGCAGGTCTACCTTGGGGATACTACCAGAGTTTCTGTTGCTGCAGTGGGAGTTATTTGTCTTTATTTTTCAGACTTTACTTTATTGTTGAGAGATTGTCTTTATGTACCCAGTTTTCGTAAAAACTTACTTTCAGTTTCTAAACTTGTTTTGGATGGTTATAAGTGTGTTTTTTCTGATAGATATATATTTATTAGAAAAGACCAGAAACGTATATGTTCCGGTACATTGGTTGACAATTTATTTTTAATTAAGACATACTCCTCAGTAATGCAAAACATAGAAACTAGTAGCTCATCACTGAATCATAACAAGAGAAAAGAGTCTTCCCCTTTGAATCAGACTTATCTTTGGCACCTGAGACTAGGTCACATCAACCTTAGTAGGATTCAAAGTTTGGTCAAGAGTGGGTCTTTGGACTTACTAGATATTGACAGCTATTTGACATGTGAGTCCTGCTTGGAGGGTAAAATGACCAAGAGGCCTTTTAAGGCAAAGGGGTATAGGGCCAATGAGGTTTTAGAGCTGATTCATTCTGACGTGTGTGGGCCAATGTCAGTTCAAGCTAGAGGTGGTTATGAGTATTTCATGACTTTCACAGATGATTACTCTAGATATGGATACATATACCTGATGCGCCACAAGTCTGAATACTTTGGCAAGTTCAGAGAATTCAAGGCAGAGGTGGAGAATCATCTGGGTAAGAGTATCAAGGCCCTGCAATCTGATCGCGGTGGCGAATACCTCTCTAGTGAATTTAGATCCTATTTGTCAGAGGAGGGTATTCAGACCCAGTTGTATGCACCTGGCACACCCCAGCAGAATGGTGTAGCAGAGAGGAGGAACAGGACTCTTATGGAGATGGTTAAATCGATGGTGAGTTACAGTGAGTTGCCTATCTCGTTTTGGGGTTATGCCTTGGAGACAACATGTTTTATCCTCAACCTTGTGCCATCTAAGTCTATGCCTTCGACTCCATCAGAGTTGTGGAATGGGCGAAAGCCTAGTCTGAGACATCTCAGAATATGGGGTTATCCAGCACATGTGCTCGAGGCAGATGTAGGCAAGTTAGAGGTGAGATCCAAGGTTACGCTATTTATAGCTACCCCAAAGGAACGAGAGGTGGTTTATTTTATAGTCCTCAGGATCAGAAGGTGGTGATCAACACCAATGCCAGATTTCTTGAGGAGGACTATATTTTAGATCACAAGTCAAGCAGCAAGGTAGTATTGGAAGAGCTTAGAAGTCAGTCCATTATTCCAGATGCACAAGTACAGGGAGACACACCACAAGAGACTGCACACACTATCACAGATGATGCTCTTGCACAGGCTGCGCCTCGTCGTAGTGAGAGGTGTTGGTGAATGTGCCCTAATGAGGGCTATTTATGTAAATATACTTTGAGGGTATTTATGTAAATAAGATAATTGTCGTTTGATTGATTGTTTATCAAATGAGTTAATTTCATGATAGTAATATCCTTGTGCATATTTAAATTCATGAATTCGATCCGCCAAAAGAAACACTCCATGGACTAATTAGATCATGAGTGATTCTTTTGAGTAGTACTGGTACTAGGATCCTTCGACCAGAAATCACTACATGGTCTTAGGTGAATTGTAGTGTGCTTTGACATACGCCTAACGGGGCCGTAACAGGTTGCCAAATACGGGTATAATTGGGTACACTATGAGACACGCTAAGGTATGTAGGTGAAGTGATGGGACTACAAATCTCTCTTAAGTGAGAGATGATATCTTGGCCACTTGATAGTGAACTGAAAAGTGCATGGCCATGCCCAAGGAATGATAAGGATATCATTTGCTTGATGGATTCAGTGTCACTAAGCGATCAAGTAAACGTTTAGCTACATAAGGATGATGGTTCCATGCCTTATGCTAAACTGGATATCGATGTAGAGGATCGTACGCAGTTTGCTCGGAAAGGTTGTGTTGAATCTCCATTCGACCCTCCATTCTGAATTGGGTAGTCATTATGTCTTGCTAGAGACCACTAATGACTTATGGATTAATCAATGAGATTGAGTTATCCGTTGCCAATTTGGAATGGGCCTACAGGATCGCACATAAGCAAGTTCAATGATGCAAATAAGGATTCTTGCCTATAATAAGTATAATTGTTATACTTAAATAAATAAGATTTAATTAAATGGTTTAATTAAATATTATTGGAAAGTTCTATGGAATTAATTAATAGTTAATTAATTACCTGAGAATAATTGCGATGGACTGATAAATCAAGGGACTTAATTGCAATTGAAGTTCTTGAGCCATCAGCCTGATCCATGGGTCATGGGTTGATCCATGGGCTTGGTGTATAACCCAAATTAGTAAAGTATTATTTAAGGCTGATTTGAAATTAGTAAATATTATTTAAATACTGACTTGGAATCAGTTAAATAATATTTGGTAATAATACGGATTTAGAATATTACTAAAATCAGTTAAGTTATAATTGGATAATTACAATACTGATTTTGGAAATTAATTCTCTACAAATATCATAGGGATATAATTGTAGGAGAGGGATTTTTTGAATTATTCTCATTAGACAAAATACACAGAATTCCCAAATTCTCTTGGTAGGCAAGATCGGCTAGCACCAACCTGCGAAGACTTTCGTGCTTGAGAGTAGAGGATCCTTCAAGGAAGGATTTTGGAGACAACAAAATGCCATCTTCTCAGAGGAGCCAGGCGACGTGCGCAACCGATTACGCTTCAAGAGTAAGACCCGATCCTTAGTGTTTAGGATTCCGCCATTTAATTAGATTAAATGCCTAAACAAATCCCAACAGTGGTATCAGAGCGAGGTTTTGATTTTAATGTTATGATCAAAATTAATGAATTAAAACAAATAGTTTGTTTTAAAATTAATTTTTCAGTAGCCTGATTGGAAATCATATTTATTTTGCTAAGATCTGTTTTTGAGAAGGATTGTTCTGTTTCGAAAACGGTTTCAAAGCATAATGGGCTTTTGGTTTTGTTTTTCAACCAAATTGGTTTTGAGTTTGGCTTCCGAAATCTGGGCTGATTTTTCCCAAAACGCTTCAAGGAGAAACTGGGTTTTCTCACCAAAATGGACTTCTGGGTTTTGGAAACCCTCGTTGGAGAATCAGAGTTTTTTTTGATTCATGAATTCCGTCGCAAATCTGGTTTTGTTTTTGGTTTGTGTTTATGTTTCAAAAACATTGCTGAAAAAAATTGATTTCTTTGTTTTGGGTTTTTGGTCGCTGAGTCACTAGGAAAACGATTTTTTGTTTGGGATTTTGATTTGCTGGGGAAGTTTTCGCCGGAAAACCATACAAGCCAGACTTGGAGTTTGGGCATGGAATTTTTCGTCGAAATTGACAACGGGATCAGTCTTCGATCAGATCAATGGTCGGTCATCTCTCTTGCCTTGAATATCTTCGCGACATCATCAGGACGGAGATAGCTAGTGGCTGCGTCATCTCTGACCGGTCGAATCTAGGTTGTGCTTCGTTGGACGAGGCAACGGTCGATTTTGGAAATCAGTTCCGATCGACTTTGAGTTTTTATCGCCGGAAAAACGTGACCACCAAAAAGTGTTTTCGTTGGTCCCGTTTTCATGTCAAGAAGATGAATCTGTCTTCGCTGTCTTCGTCGATCGTGTTTGGCCGAGGAGATGGAGCCGGCAATGTCTCAAGTCGCCGGAAATCGAAGAAAGCCGGCAAATGGAAAAGGTTGAAGATGGAGTGGGCGGCGAGGAAGGGGAAACCCTAATGCCACTTTTGGCTGGAATTACAAAATTACCCCCCGTCGTCACTAACCCTAAAAGACAGCAAGTTTTAAAATGGTTTTAAAATTGCAGAATGGCCCTTAGACTTTGAGTCCTCCTCAAAACCCTAGCCCAGAATTTTATTTAAATTACCAAATTGCCCCAAAATTTTTAGAAAATTAAAATTTTAAAATTTTCTGAATTTTTAAATAGTCTTATTGGATAAAGATATGATTAATTTAGAATTTTATCCTATAAGTTTAACTTTATCTTAATTAGATAATTAGATAAATTTTAAAATAATTATTTTAATTAGATTAAAATAATTATAAAAGATAAATAAATAAATAAATAAATAATTAGTTTAATTAATTAGTTTCAATTTTGAATTGTTATTTATTTATTTTATTTTATTTTAATTTTGATGCTTATTTAAATTGTTTAAATTTTATTTGAAGCATCATAATTATGCAAGCATGTTCATGCATCATTTTTGACAAATGTAAAATGAACAGAAGGATTGATTAAAATTAATCATGACACGATCAATTTTAATTATGTAATAGTTACACAATCCCTAAAATTAATCGGCTTAAATTAAAATCAGCTTGTATGAGCATATGCATTTTATGTGTTTCAAAGCATGAATTGGGCTTTTAATTTTAACGTTTTAAAAGTTGGGGTCTACGAGCCAATTTTGAATTTGGGCCTGTGTGCCTATAAAATCATCATGTAATAGTTAGGCCCAAAAGGGAGGTTCCAAGAAGAGTCCATGGTGGAGCCCAGGAGCGGAGACCCAAACATGAAGATTTTAAAAAGCCCTGTAATAGACTAGAGCCCAGTTCATCGCTTTATTTCGTTCTTTTATTTATGCAAATGAATGATAAACGAAAATGCATGTTAAGCCGATCAAACTTAAATCCCAAAAACCCAAGATTTTGCTTCCATACTTGAGGGCCCGTTGAGTGTCGAACGTCTGATGGACTTGGAGAGCCCAAGGGCCTCAGGTTTTCTTCATGCGGCGGGTTGTTACATAATAGTGCCCAACTTTATCACTACCATTAATGAGTGGAAAAACTATTGGGGTATTAGATGCTCAACTTTATCACTACCACTTGTTATGGAAAAACTGTGTGGGTGTCTATTGATGTGATGCCTTGAGGGATGGTTTAACTTGGGAAAATTAATCCTAGCTTGACCCGATAAGTTGACTAGGGATTAATTTTGCAAAGGCAGGATGGTGTCAAGCATTTGGAATGTTCATCCTATCACTGAAAAGTTGCATGGTATGCAATTGGAAAGCGTTAGATTACATGGAATGTTATTTGAATGTTGCCTACCAAAAAAGCCCGATCCCTGCGATACTTGCCAAAGCAAGACTGGGGTTGACTCTTTGTGGATTTTCGGCCCACAATCTAGCACCAACACAAAATTTTTTGGGATTTCAATTTTGGCTATTGTGGAAAACATTTTTCAAAACTCATTCTAATATTTTGCAATTATCTTTTGTAGAAATGGCATCTTCTAGCACAAATGTTATCTTGAACTTTACTCTAAGAAGTATATTGGATAAAGATAAATTGGTTGGACCAAAATTCTTAGATTGGGAAAGAAACTTGAGAATAGTTCTCAAACAAGAAAGGAAGCTACATGTCTTAGAGACCGCTTTACCTGAACCACCACAAAATGTTTCGGCAACTGTTCAACGAGCCTGGGATAAGCTGAAAAGTGACTTTGATGATGTGACGTGCTAGATGCTCGCGTCTATGACAGGCGAGCTTCAAAAGCAGTTCATGAATTTAGAAGCGTTCCGAATTTATGAGTCACTGACGGAAATGTTTCGTGAACAAGCTTTAGGTATCTTTGTTATAGAAATAAATCTTTCTATGTCCACCTCATGGGTATTAGATACTGGTTGTGGGGCTCACATTTGTACAAATATGCAGGGACTCAGAAATAGAAGGATAACAAAGAAAGGTGAAGTAGATCTCTGAGTGGGCAACGGGGCAAGAGTTGCTGCTGTTGAAGTTGGAGATTACACTCTGTCTTTACCTTCTGGTTTAAATATCGAACTTGAAAATTGTTATTATGTACTTGCTTTGAGCCGAAATATTATTTCAGTTTCGAGTTTAGATAATAAAGGTTTTCGATTTATTATAGATAATAATTCGTTATCTTTATATAGAAATTATATTTTATACGGAGTTGCAAATATGTGTAACGGTCTGTATGTCTTGGATTTGACACAAGAAAAACCAGTCTATAACATAGAAAAGAAAGCTAAATCAACTAAAAATGATTTAAGTCCAACATACCTTTGGCATTGTCGATTAGGCCATGCAAATGAAAAGCGGGTTCAAAAGCTTCACAAGGATGGAGTGCTTGGTTCATTTGATTTTGAATCATATGATACCTGTGAACCCTGCTTGCAAGGCAAAATGACAAAGAGTCATTTCAACAAGAAAGGTGAAAAAACAAGTGAGCTATTGGCCCTAATACATACGGATGTATGTGGACCAATGAGCACACAAGCCAGAGGTGGATTTAAATACTTCGTGACTTTTACTGATGACTTTAGTAGATATGGGTATGTCTACTTAATGAGGTATAAAAGTGAAACTTTTGAAAAGTTCAAAGAGTTTAAAAACGAAGTAGAGAATCAGTTGGATAGAAGGATTAAGGCTATTCACTCCGATCGGGAGGTGAATACCTTAATAATGAGTTCGATGGCTATCTAAAACAGTGTGGAACTGTTTCACAGCTGACTCCACCAGGAACACCTAAATGGAATGGTGTATCCAAGAGAAAAAATCGGACCTTATTAGATATGGTTCGACCTATGATGGGCCTAGCAACTCTCCCCACATCCTTTTGGGGTTACGCTCTCCTTTCTGCTGCTTACTTATTGAATCGTATTCCATCTAAGGCAGTAGATAAGACTCCATATGAGATATGGATGGGTCGGAAGCCCTATATGTCCTATCTACGAATTTGGGGTTGTCAAGCTCATGTAAAGCGTTTACAAAGAAATAAGCTTGAACCCAAAACTGACAAATGCCTATTTGTGAGATATCCTAAGGAAACCAAAGGATATCAATTCTACAACCCAACTGAGAACAAAGTGTTCGTTGCTCGAGGAGCTACTTTCTTAGAGAAAGAATTTCTGTACAAGAAAGACAGTGGGAGTAGAATAGAACTCAGAGAAGTTCAAGAACCACAAGAGAATGTAGAATGATCTACAGAAACTCAGATGGAAGTTGACATGGAAACTCATGAAGATGAGCAACCTGAGTCAACAACACAAGAACCTAGAAGGTCTAGTAGATCTCGTCATGAACCCGAGAGATATGGATTTCTCATGACTAAAGATCAAGATTTGATCTTGGTGGACTCTGATGAGCCCACGACCTACAGACAGGTTTTAGAAAGTCTGGATTCAGATAAATGGCTATAAGCCATGGAATCTGAAATGCAATCCATGAGGGACAATAAAGTGTGGACTTTGATTGACCCTCCTGTTCAGGCAAAGGTTGTCGATTGCAAGTGGATTTTCAAGTTAAAACCTGGCGGGATCTTCAAGGCACGACTAGTGGCTAAAGGTTTCAGACAGACTCATGGTATAGACTATGATGAAACCTTCTCTCATGTCGTGATGCTCAAGTCCATTAGGACAATGCTTGCCATAGCAGCATATTTTGACTATGAGGTATGGCAGATGGATGTTAAGACGGCTTTCCTGAATGGAAACCTACTCGAGGATGTTTATATGAAACAACCCGAGGGATACATTGATCAAAAACATCCTAATCGAGTATGTAAGCTTCAGAGGTCTATCTATGGACTTAGGCAAGCATCTCGAATTGGAATCTTCGTTTTGATGAGGAAGTAAAGGTTACGGATTCATCAAGAATGAAGATAAGCCTTATGTTTATAAGAAAGTTAGTGGGATCAAGATTGTTTTCCTTATCCTATATGTGGACGACATCCTGTTCATAGGAAATGACATTCATTTGATGAAAGACATCAAACAATAGCTGGGGAGTGTATTTTCTATGAAAGACTTAGGAGAAGCTAAGACGATACAAGGTATCAAGATCTATAGAGATAGGTGTAAAAGGCTTCTGGGACTAAGTCAAAAAGGGTACATAGACAAGATATTGAAAAGATTCAATATGTCTAACTCCAAAATAGTAACGTACCATTTAGACATGGCCTTCTCTTGAAGAAGAACCAAGGTCCTTCAACAAGAGAGGAGAGGGATACAATGAGTAGAGTCCCATATGCTTCGGTAATAGGATCTATCATGTATGCCATGTTGCGTACCCGTCTGGATGTTGCACATGCACTTAGCATGACTAGCAGATACTAACAAGATCCAGGGATGGATCATTGGACTGCAGTCAAAGCAATCCTGAAGTACTTACGAATAACTAAAGGATTAATGCTAGTGTATGGAGGACAAGAACAGCTCATTGTACAAGGTTACGCTGATGCTGCTTTCCAAATAGATCAAGATGATATGAAGTCACAATCAGGCTACGTGTTTAGTCTGAATGGCGGTGCAATAAGTTGGAAAAGCTCAAAGCAATATACAATAGCCGATTCTACAACAGAGTCTAAGTACATTGCTGCATCAGATGCTGCAAAGGAAGCTATTTGGCTGAGAAAGTTCGTGTCAAACATCGGAGTGATACCGAGTATCCAAGATCCGATAGAACTTTTCTGTGACAATAACGGGGCCATCGCACAAGCTAAGGAGCCTCGGTCACACCAGAAAACCAAGCACATACTCAGAAGATTTCACCTCATTCGAGAGATAATTGATCGAGGAGATGTGAAAGTGTGCAAAATAGGGTCAGACTACAATATAGTAGATCCTCTCACAAAAGCTCTACCGCAGTCAAAGTTTGATAGACATGTAATAGAGCTTGGTCTTAAACTATTTAGGACATAGCCCTTCATCGGGCAAGTGGGAGATTGTTGGTGAATGTGCCCTAATGAGGGCTATTTATGTAAATATACTTTGAGGGTATTTATGTAAATAAGATATTTGTCGTTTGATTGATTGTTTATCAAATGAGTTAATTTCATGATAGTAATATCCTTGTGCATATTTAAATTCATAAAATCGATCCGCCAAAAGAAACACTCCATGGACTAATTAGATCATGAGAGATTCTTTTGAGTAGTACTGATACTAGGATCCTTCGACCAGAAATCACTACATGGTCTTAGGTGAATTGTAGTGTGCTTTGATATACGCCTAACGGGGCCGTAACAGGTTGCCAAGTACGGGTATGATTGGGTACACTGTGAGACACGCTAAGGTATGTAGGTGTAGTGATGAGACTACAAATCTCTCTTAAGTGAGAGATGATATCTTGGCCACTTGATAGTGAACTGAAAAGTGCATGACCATGCCCAAGGAATGATAAGGATATCATTTGCTTGATGGATTCAGTGTCACTAAGAGATCAAGTAAACGTTTAGCTACATAAGGATGATGGTTCCATGCCTTATGCTAAACTGGATATCGATGTAGAGGATCGTACGCAGTTTGCTCAGAAAGGTTGTGTTGAATCTCCATTCGACCCTCCATTCTCAATTGGGTAGTCATTATGTCTTGCTAGAGACCACTAATGACTTATGGATTAATCAATGAGATTGAGTTATCAGTTGCCAATTTGGAATGGGCCTATAGGATCGCACATAAGAAAGTTCAATGATGCAGAATAAGGATTCTTGCCTACAATAAGTATAATTGTTATACTTAAATAAATAAGATTTAATTAAATGGTTTAATTAAATATTATTGGAAAGTTCTATGGTATTAATTAATAGTTAATTAATTACCTGAGAATAATTGGGATGGGCTGATAAATCAAGGGACTTAATTGCAATTGAAGTTCTTGACCCATCAGCCTGATCCATGGGTCATGGGTTGATCCATGGGCTTGGTGTATAACCTAAATCAGTAAAGTATTATTTAAGGCTGATTTGAAATTAGTAAATATTATTTAAATACTGACTTGGAATCAGTTAAATAATATTTGGTAATAATACTGATTTGGAATATTACTAAAATCAGTTAAGTTATAATTGGATAATTACAATACTGATTTTGGAAATTAATTCTCTACAAATATCCTAGGGATATAATTGTAGGAGAGGGATTTTTTGAATTATTCTCATTAGAAAAAATACACAGAATTCCCAAATTCTCTTGGTAGGCAAGATCGGCTAGCACCAACCTGCGAAGGCTTTCGTGCTTGAGAGTAGAGGATCCTTCAAGGAAGGATTTTGGAGACAACAAAACGCCATTTTCTCAGAGGAGCCAGGCGACGTGCGCAACCGATTACGCTTCAAGGGTAAGACCCGATCCTTAGTGTTTAGGACTCCGCCATTTAATTAGATTAAATGCCTAAACAAATCCCAACAAGAGGGTTGTGAGACAGCCCGAGAGGTACATGTGTTTGGGTGAGTCTTCGGACTTTATCCCTGGTGCTCATGAACCAGACCCAGTTAACTACAATGAGGCTCTCCGTGATAAAGATGCAGATTCTTAGCAGAGAGCGATGATTGCTGAGATGGGTTCTATGGACTCAAATCAAGTCTGGGAACTGGTAGACCTTCCTGATGTGTTTAGGCCTATTGGGTGCAAATGGGTCTACAAGCGAAAGAGAGGATCTGACGGGAGGGTTGAGATCTTCAAGGCTAGACTTGTGGCGAAGGGGTATACTCAGAAAGAAGGGATCGATTATGAGAAGACCTTTTCCCCGGTAGCTATGCTTAAGTCAATCCCGATTCTCTTGGCTATAGTTGCTCATATGGATTATGAGATTTGGCAGATGGACGTCAAGACAGTTTTCCTTAATGTAAGTCTTGAGGAGACCATCTTTATGCAGCAACTAGAGGGCTTCATTGTTAAGGGCCAAGAGCACAAGGTATGCAGGCTTAGAAGGTCCATTTATGGACTTAAGCAAGCATCCAGATCTTGGAACATCCGTTTTGATGAGGTTATCCAGTCCTATGGATTCACTCAGTGTCCGGATTAGCAGTGTGTTTATCACAGGCGTGATGGTGATATGGTGGTGTTCCTCGTACTTTACGTAGATGACATTCTTCTTATTGGCAACAGTAAGAAGGTGTTGTCAGACGTAAAGGCATGGTTGTCCAGGCAATTCGATATGAAGGATTTGGGAGAGGCTGGACATATCCTTGGGATTAAGATTATTCGAGATCGTAGGAGACATTCTCTGACTCTCTCTCAGGCATCCTACATAGACACGATTCTGGCCCGTTTTAACATGCAGAACTCCAAGAAGGGTTCACTACCTTTCAGGCATGGGGTTTATTTGTCTAAAGAATAGAGTCCTAAGACTGCTGAGGAGATAGATGCCATAAAAGTGGTACCCTATGCTTGTGCAGTGGGTAGCCTCATGTATGCTATGTTGTGTACGAGGCCTGATATTTGCTTTGTCATTGGCATGGTTAGTAGATATCAGAGTAACCCTGGGAAGGCTCACTGAGAGGCAGTAAAATGCATTCTCAAGTACTTGCGCATGACGAGAGATTATGTCCTAGTTTATAGAGCGTAGGAGCTTGTACCATTGGGTTACATAGATTCGGACTTTCAAGGTGATTTGGACAAGAGTAAGTCTACCTCTGGGTTTGTGTTTACTCTAGGAGGTGGAGCCATAGTATGGAGAAGTGTCAAGCAGAAATGTTTGGCGGACTCCACCATGGAGGCTAAGTACGTTGTCGCTTCAGAGTCAGCAAAAGAGGCTGTATGGCTCAGGAGCTTCCTGATGGACTTAGATGTGGTTCCTGAGTTACCTAGGTCTATCACATTTTATTGTGATAACAATGGTGCAGTTGCTAACTCGAGGGAACCACGAGCCCATAAGGCGAGTAAACACATAGAGCGCAAGTACCACCTGATACGAGAGATTGTAAAGAGGGGAGACGTGATCGTGGCCAAGATAGCTTTAGATGACAACCTTGCAGATCCTTTCACCAAGCCATTGACTTCAAAGGTCTTTGAGAGACATGTGGAGGGCATGGGAGTCAGATTCTTAAGGGAGCCATGTGAGTGAGCTTAAAGGTGTTCTAGAGATTTCATTATGACAGTAGTGTAATAGCGGGTTGGACAGTTTTTGTACTTCTTAGCATAGCTTTGAGTATTAGTGGGAGACTGTTAGTTTTGAATACAGAAAAGCTATGGCTTGTATCAAAAACTAATATCCACAGATGAAATATCATTTTGTTTTGGTATAAATTTGTTCTTTTATATCATTGAACTAGATAACGGGGTGTGGACAGCCACAGTAGATACGTTATTGGCTAAAGTATTGATATATAAAAAGTATGCTCGTAACCGAGATAGTCTAAACATACTATCGGTATAGGTTATTGTGTGGTTTGGAAATTAGTTTATCTAAACTAGTTTAAATCACACAGATATGCCCGGGGCATATTGAGCACGACCAGTTTGGATAGAATTGACTTATATTGATCGGTATAGTCAATTTAGTCCTAGTATTTTAGTCTCTCAATCCCGAGATTGGGACGGGCGTGAGAGTTGGATATCGTTGTTAGTTTTGAATACAGAAAAGCTATGGCTTGTATCAAAAACTAATATCCACAGATAACATATCATTTTGTTTCAGTATAAAATTGTTCCTTTATATCATAGAACTAGATAACGGGGTGTCGACAAACACAGTAGATACCGTTATTGGTTAAAGTATTGATATATAAAAAGTATGCTCGTAAACGAGATAGTCTGAACATACTATCGGTATAGGTTATTGTGTGGTTTGGAAATTGGTTTATCTAAACTAGTTTAAATCACACAGATATGCCCGAGGCATATTGAGCACGACCAGTTTGGATAGAATTGACTTATACTGATCGGCGTAGTCAATTCAGTCCTAGTATTCCGTCTCTCAATCTCGAGATTGGGACGGGCGTGAGGATTGGATATCGTGTACTTTGATTTGCCAAAGAGTGAGGTCAATTGAGGCCAATACCTCGGTAAGTTGGGTATGCGGTGTTTAGCTTCTTACGTACCGTTGCTAGTCGGAGGAATCCATGTACGGGTTCGCCGGGTTGATTGTGCTCCCGAGATGAGCTCGTAAGGTTATTATACTAAACCCGGCCGGTGAACTTTATGTTCGGTATAATAAAAGGACGAGTGGTACTAATCTCAGAAACCAAGAAGTCGGTGAATTAATTTGTCAGTAAATTGATAAATCGACGAGCACTAGATCTTTAATGTGGGGAGATAGAATAAAATATAATGGCGCGATATAAAGTCATTTTTGAGCGGTAGTTCCATAATTGGTCCGATAGTGGTACGACCGATTATGCATTTGACTAATCGACAAGGTAAATTAATTAATCCAAAGGGTTTAATTAATATTTAATCGACAAAGTGAATTTAGAAATTAATTTGATTATGAATTAATTAATTCTAAGGGTTCGATTAAATTAAATTAACAAAATGGATTAAATAAATTAATTTAAATGGGTCGATTGGAGTTGATTAGTCGGGAAGACTTAGCGGTCAACGAAAGTCAAATTTTAAGGCCTAACTCGAGAGCCCATTAGGTCTCCAATCGAGCTACTATAAATAGAATAACTTGAGACCAAAGAAAGCTAAGGAAATCTTGCAAGACAAGTCTTGCCCTTTCTTGAGTAAGAAGATTCTAGAGAGAGAATTTTTCTTCAAGAATTCTTTCTCAAAAACGAATCAGATTTCTTGCTCTTCGGATTGGATTTATCCCAAAAGCTCGAACCTTTATTTCTGTTTTTAAAAGTCTCCACCAGATTTCTTGTTGGGTATTCTTTCTTCCGCTGCTGCTGCACGATTCCAGTCCGCCAGCCCGCTGCGGTTTTCTTCAGCTTCAAGCTGCGCGCGGTAGATTCGAGGACAGCCTGCGTTGATCTCTTTCATTTGATGGGTGATCCGCAGGTTGTTCTTGTCTAGATCCCGACGTGATTTCGAGCTGGATACTAGCAGAATTCGGGCTGTGCAGTAGCGGGTTTTGAGCAAGAAGGTGGAGCAGGTTTTTAAGGGTTTGTTCGAGCAGATTTTTGGGGTTTCTTGAATTCAGTTGGAAAGATTTCCTGGTGAGTTTTCGTGGGTTAATCGAGTAAGCTTTGATAGATTATTGCCCACGCAATATTCAAAGTGTTCTTGGAGAATCGATTGGATTTCTTGTGGAAATCGCAACAAAGATTTGGTTTTCTTTAAGCAAGGGACTTCGCTTCAAAAGGTAGAACTTTTAAATTCCGCTTTCATTAAAGTTCGAATCTTTTGTGTCCCGATTAATAAATTAAATAAGTATAAGCCTAGATCCGTTCATGGGTAAACTAATTTGAGCCTGAGCTTGGTCGAAAGCTTCCGATTCTGGAATGCATTGCACGAAAGTGAGGTTTTTGATTTAGCCCGGGCTTGTTCAGTTTTCCTTCAATCGTATGCTTTGATTTGCCAAAGAGTGCGGTCGATTGAGGCCTATACCTCGGTAGGTTGGGTATGCGGTGTTTAGCTTCTTACGTGCCGTTGCTAGTCGGAAGAATCCACGTATCGGTTCACCGGGTTGATGGTGCTCCCGAGATGAGCTCGTAAAGTATATTATACTAAACCCGGCTGGTGAACTTTATGTTCGGTATAATAAAAGGACGAGTGGTACTAATCTCGGATACCAAGAAGTCGGAGAATTAATTTGTCAGTAAATTGATAAACCGACGAGTGCTAGATCTTTAATGTGGGGAGATAGAATAAAATAAAATGGCGCGATGTAAAGTTGTTTTCGAGCGGTAGTTCCATAATTGGTCCGTTAGTGGTACGACTAATTATGCATTTGACTAATCGACAAGGTGAATTAATTAATCCTAAAGGTTTAATTAATATTTAATCGACAAAGTGAATTAAGAAATTAATTCTATATGAATTAATTAATTCTAAGGGTTTGATTAAATTAAATTAACAAAGTGGGTTATGAAATTAATTCAAATGGGTCGATTGGAGTTGATTAGTCAGGAAAGACTTAGCAGTCAACGAAAGTCAAATTAAAAGGCCTAACTCGAGAGCCCATTAGGTCTCTACTAGAGCTCCTATAAATAGAATAACTTGAGACCAAAGAAAGCTAAGAAATCTTGCAAGACAAGTCTTGCCCCTTTTAGAGGAAGAAAGTTCTAGAGAGAGAACTTCTTTTCTTTGAAGATCTCTTTCAAAAATGAACTATATTTCTTGCTTCTCGAATTGGATTCAACCCAAAGATCAAAATTTCAAGTTGGTTTTCAAAGTTTTCACCGGATTTCTTGCTGGGTTTTCTTTTTCCCGCTGCTGCCGTGACTGAAGACTGCCCGCCGCTGGTTTCTTCAGCCTCAAGTTACATGCGGTTGATTTAAGATTGGCCTACGTTGATCTCTTTTATTTGATGGGTGATCCGCAGGCTTTTCTTGTCTAGATCCCGGCGTGATTTTGAGCTGGGTGCTGCCAGAATTCGGGCTGTGCTGCAGCGGCTATGAAGCAAGAAAGTGGAGCAGATTTTGAGTTTTTGTTTGATCAGTTTTTGGGGTTTCTTGAATTCAATTTGAAAAGATTTCTTCGTAGGTTTTCATGGGCTAAGCAAGTAAACTTCGATAGATTATTGCCCACGCAATATTCGAAGTTCTACGGAGTAATCTAGTGGATTTCTTTTGGAATCGCTATCAAAGATTGGATTTTTCTTTAGGCAAGGGACTTCGCTACAAAAGGTAGAATCTTTAATATTCCGCTTTAATTAAAGATTTAATTTTTTGTATCTCGATTAATAAATTAAATAAGTATAAGCTATGATCCGTTCATGGGTAAACTAATTTGAGCCTGAGCTTGGTCGAAAGCTTCCGATTCTGGAATGCATTGCATGAAAGTGAGGTTTTCGATTTAGCCCGGGCTTGTTCAGTTTTCCTTCAGCGGCACCGGTGATGACTCCCACCGGCGCCCAGCAGTGCGCTCAGGTCACGTTTTGGCCCGTTTTTCTCCAGTTTTCATTTTTTGAAGTTTAAAACTCTTTCCATCGAGTTACGTGGTGGTACACGAGATCAAGGCAGAAGATGGAAGTGATTAAAACCATAACAGTCGGGAAATTTAATTTTCACATTTATTTCCTGTATTTATTGTTTTAATTTTTATGCTTTACTTTTTTCTGCTATATTTTAGATGCATGATTTTAAAGCATGATGGTTTTATGGTTACATATAACTTAGGGTTAGTTAATTATCTGTTAAAATAGGAAAAACCCTCAATTTAGAAATTTAAGTGGGAGCGGGTTGGTTTAATTTTCCACGACTACCATTACGAGTTCATATGCGATGTGGGTGGGCTTGCGCGTTGGCATTAGGGCCTTCCTCCATTCGGATGAGTCCTACCACAAGATCGCTAGATTATGAATTTCTGAGTAAGTTGACTAGAGTAAGTTTAACTAGAAGAAATACGATACCCCTCTCCATCTGAGGTGCACTATCCTGAGGTAACAAACTCAGAAGTCACGTAATGGCACACACTTAGTGTACGATCTGCAGTATTCCTCCCATCGAGGTTACATTGCTTATTTGTACGGCTGAAAGCACCGACTATTAGCTACATTGATCAATAGATCGTTTGGTCAGATAGTGTAGTTAATGAACTTAGTTATTCTCAAACGAATGTGCGTTAGCGTAAACGTCCACACTATCGTGGCTTGCGAGAATCCCGGTGAATGAGATGTTGGTGGATTAAAATTATTGTTTTGAGGGAAGTCAATAATTGTTACCTTATTTTTGAAATTCTAGATTTAATAACTGAAACATTGTCTGTTTATTTATTTTACAGTTTTTTTGATGTGGCATTCAACCCCTTAGCTGCTATATTGAAAGACAATAAGTTAACTGGAACTAATTATGTTGACTGGAGTCGTAACTTGGACATTGTCCTGACGGCAGAGCAGTATAAGTTTGTGCTCACCGAAGTATGTCCAGATGTGCGTAACGAGGATTCTCCTCAAGAGGATAGGGATGCCTATGCCAGGTGGAGAAAAGCAGATGAGATGACACGGTGCTATATTTTGGCCTCTGTGTCAAATGTGTTGCACATCAACTTCATCCCATGGTCTCTGCCTTCAACATGATGGCTCACTTGAGGGAGATGTTCGCTCATCAAGGTAGGACTACTAGGCAATCAGCCATGAGAAAGTTGATGAACACTAAAATGGCTGAGGGCGGATTGGTGAGATATCATGTGCTTCACATGATCAGCAACATCAACGAAATAGAGGTGTTGGGAGGTGAAATCGACCTAGAAAGTCAGATAGATATCATCTTCCAGAGTTTACCCTCTAGTTTTGAGCATTTTTGGGTCAATTATAATATGAATCAAAGAGTTTACACTTTACCCGAGCTCTTAACTGATTTGGTGTTGCCGAAGGCATCTTCCATGAGAAGAAGCAAGCTTTGGTCACAGTGAAGGCTTCAAGTTCTTTTTTTGTGCCTAAAGGCAAGAAGAATAAAAAGAAGAAGAATGCCAAGAAACTTACTGCTAAACCTGAAATCACAAAGAAGAGCAAGCCCAAAGGCAAGTGCTTCAGGTGTGGGAAAATGGGACATTGGAAAGCGGATTTTCCAAAGCCTAAAGGTACAATAGTTTCTGCCCTAATTACTGAGACATGTTTAGCGGTGATTCCCACAGATGTTTGGTGTGTGGATTCAGGCGGTACTGATCATGTTTGTAATTCTTTGCAGGGGTTCCAAGTAACCCGAAAGCTTAGAGAGGGTGAACTGGACATCTACATGGACAACACTTCAAGAGTGTTAGTAGAAGCAGTGGGAGTTGTCACTCTAAATTTTGAGAGTCCTAGAATAGAATTATTTAATTGTCTTTACGTACCGAGTTTTAGAACAAACCTTATTTCGGTTTCTAAACTCTTGAAGAATGGCTATAAGTTTATTTTTTTTGATGATTCTATATTTATTAGAAGAAATAGAAAACTTATTTGTTCTGGTTCATTGGCTGACAATTTGTTTGTGGTTAATTCTAACTTCCATGTTGTGCAAAACATATAAACAGATAGCTCTTTATCTAACATTAATAAGAGGAATAAACCTTTTGAAATGAATCAAAACTATCTTTGGCATCTCAGGCTAGGTCATATAAACCTTAGTATCAGAGGTTGGTCAATGATGGACCTTTAGGTTCATTAGAGATTGACAGTTATTCAACCTGTGAATCTTGCTTTGAGGGTAAGATGACCAAGAGACCTTTTAAAACAAAAGGTTATAGAGCCAAAGAAGTACTAGAGTTAATTCATTCTAACTTGTATGGACCAATGTTGGTCCAAGCACGAGGTGGGTTTGAGTATTTCGTGACGTTCACGGATGACAAGTCAAGGTACGGGTACATTTACCTAATGCGTCACAAGTCCGAGTGCTTTGGCAAGATGTGGAGAAGCATCATGGTAAGAGTATCAAGACACTGCAATCAGATCGTGGTGGGGAGTACCTGTCCCATGAATTTCGAGAATACCTTAGTGAGGAAGGAATTCAGTCCCTGTTGTCTACACCTGGCAAGCCACAGCAGAACGGTGTAGTAGAAAGAATGAATCGAACTCTTATGAAAATGGTTAGGTTGATGATTAGCTATAGTGATTTGCCGAGTTCGTTCAGGAGATATGCCTTAGAAACAGCGGTGTATATTCTTAATCTTATACCATCTAAAATCGTGCCTTCAACCCCAGTATAGTTGTGAAACGGGCGAAAGCCTAGTCTAAGACATCTCAGAATTTGGGGTTGCCCAGCACATGTGCTTAAGGCAGATGAGGCTAAGTTAGATACAAGAACAGAATTAATGTTGTTTGTAGGATATCCTAGGGGAACGAAAGGTGGTCTGTTTTATAGTACTAAAAGAGCTTAGGAGACAAACTAATAATCCTGATGCACCAGCACAAGTAGATACACCACACACGACACAAGAGATCACAGATGATGAGCCTACACAGGTGGTGCCTCGTCGTGGTGGGAGGGTTGTAAGACAGTCTGACAGGTTCATTGGTGTGGGAGAGGTCTCGGACCTAGTCCCAGGCGCACCTGAACCTGACCCAGAAACTACAATGAGGCTCTCCGAGATAAAGATGCAGAATCTTGGCGTAAGGCAATGATATCCAAGATGGGGTCAATGGACCACAATCAAGTCTGGGAGCTTGTGGACCTGCCTGATGGGTTTAAGCCCATTAGATGTAAGTGGATCTACAAACATAAGAGAGGACTTGACGGAAAGGTAGAAACCTTTAAAGCTAGGCTAGTGGCGAAGGGGTATACTCAGAAAGAGGGAATCGATTATGAGAAAACCTTCTCCCCGGTAGCCATGCTTAAGTCGATTCGAATTCTCTTGGCCATAGCTGCTCATTTAGATTATGAGATTTGTTAGATGGATGTCAAGACAGTTTTCTTAAATGGAAGTCTTGAGGAAATCGTCTTCATGCAGTAACTAGAGGGATTCATTGAAAAAGGCCAAGAGTATAAGGTTTATAGGCTTAAGAGGTCCATTTACGGACTTCTGCAGGCATCCAGATATTGGAACATCCGGTTTTATGAGGTAATCCAGTCCTAGGGATTTACTCAGTGTCCGGATTGTTGGTGAATGTGCCCTAATAAGGGCTATTTATGTAAATATACTTTGAGGGTATTTATGTAAATAAGATATTTGTCGCTTGATTGATTGTTTATCAAATGAGTTAATTTCATGATAGTAATATCCTTGTGCATATTTAAATTCATGAAATCGATCCGCCAAAAGAAACACTCCATGGACTAATTAGATCATGAGTGATTCTTTTGAGTAGTACTGGTACTAGGATCCTTAGACCAGAAATCACTACATGGTCTTAGGTGAATTGTAGTGTGCTTTGACATACGCCTAACGGGGCCGTAACAGGTTGCCAAGTACGGGTATGATTGGGTACACTATGAGACACGCTAAGGTATGTAGGTGAAGTGATGGGACTACAAATCTCTCTTAAGTGAGAGATGATATCTTGGCCACTTGATAGTGAACTGAAAAGTGCATGGCCATGCCCAAGGAATGATAGGATATCATTTGCTTGAAGGATTCAGTGTCACTAAGAGATCAAGTAAACGTTTAGCTACATAAGGATGATGGTTCCATGCCTTATGCTAAACTGGATATCGATGTAGAGGATCGTACGCAGTTTGCTCGGAAAGGTTGTGTTGAATCTCCATTCGACCCTCCATTCCAAATTGGGTAGTCATTATGTCTTGCTAGAGACCACTAATGACTTATGGATTAATCAATGGGTTTGAGTTATCCATTGCCAATTTGGAATGGGCCTACAGGATCGCACATAAGAAAGTTCGATGATGCAGAATAAGAATTCTTGCCTACAATAAGTATAATTGTTATACTTAAATAAATAAGATTTAATTAAATGGTTTAATTAAATATTATTGGAAAGTTCTATGGTATTAATTAATAGTTAATTAATTACCTGGGAACAATTGGGATGGGCTGATAAATCAAGGGACTTAATTGCAATTGAAGTACTTGACCCATCAGCCTGATCCATGGGTCATGGGTTGATCCATGGGCTTGGTGTATAACCCAAATCATTAAAGTGTTATTTAAGGCTGATTTGGAATTAGTAAATATTATTTAAATATTGACTTGGAATCAGTTAAATAATATTTGGTAATAATACTGATTTGGAAATTACTAAAATCAGTTAAGTTATAATTGGATAAATTACAATACTGATTTTGGAAATTAATTCCCTACAAATATCCTAGGGATATAATTGTAGGGGGAAGATTTTTGAATTATTCTCATCAGAAAAATACACAGATTTTCCCAAAATCTCCGGGTAGGCAAGATCGGCTAGCACCAACCTGCGAAGGCTTTCGTGCTTGAGAGTAGAGGATCCTTCGAGGAAGGATTTTGGAGACAACAAAACGCCATCTTCTCAGAGGAGCCAGGCGACGTGCGCAACCGATTACGCTTCAAGGGTAAGACCCGATCCTCATAGTTTAGGATTCCGCTGTTTAATTGGATTAAACACCTAGACTATTCCCAACAGTGGTATCAGAGCGAGGCTTATAATTTTAGTGTAAGAATTAAAATTGGATTTTAATTAAAATTGGTTTTAATAAAATTTGGAAAAAATCGTGATTTTGAAAGCGAGAAAATCAAAGAAATCAATTTTATTATTTTGCTGGGAAAATAATTAAAATTCAATTTCTGTTTTTTTATAAAAAAAAACCGGAATAGTTCCGTTTGACAAGAACTGGGGTTTGGAAAGGTTCCAGTTTCGAATTTGGTTTAGGGTTTTCTGGTTTTGCTTTAGTTTTGAATCTCACAGGAGAAAGGGATCGGGAAAGTCTCGGATCTATTTTGGTTTAATTTTCTTGGCTGATTGATTTTCAAAACGGGAAAGCAGATTTGTTTGTTTTTCAAAATCTGGGTTTTATAATTTTGCAATTCTGGGTTTTGCAAAAGTCCACCGACAACTGGGCTTATATCACCGGAAAACCGAATTGAACGGAATCTGGGATTTTCGTTTTTTTGGTGTAATATTTTTCCGCGTTTTCTGGGTTGTCCCTCGATCGGTCGGAATTGTTCCGCCAACGCTTTGGTTTCACAATTCATGTGGGCTGGTTTTGATTTTTTTTCGCTGGGCATAGTATTGGTTTCTGAGCTGTAATTTTATCGCAAAAAAAAAAAAAGAATCTCGGTGCTTGTTTTCTCATCGGAAATGTTTTGGAAATTTCTTGGTTGATTTTGCTTTGGCCAGAAACTGGGTTTTGGTTGTTGCTTCACCAGGAAAACGAATCAGCCGGAAATAGTTTATGGACTGGTTTGGTTTTATATCATCGGTCTTCTAAGGAAGTTAAAGGGGAAGTCTTCGCCGGGAAAACGAAGTTTGCCGGAAGAGTTTCTAAGCACTTTTGTTTTCCCCGTTGATGGTCTAAGGAAGTCGAGAGCCGGAATCGTTCCGGATTGACCTCAATCGACGGAAGATCTCGATCGGATGAACCCTCGCGCCGTTTTTTTTTCTTTTCGATCGGCCGTAATCCCAGGCGTTGGACGCCGGAATCGTTTTCTCCTCGATGGGCGGTTCCCTCCGGTTGTTGGAGGAGAGTGATGGGGATACGATTTGATCGGAGACGATGACTGGAAGAAGCCAGTAACTGCCGGAGAAGACAACCGGCGTGGACGCCGGGAGTCGATGATGCCGGCGGCGGGTTTGGGGAAGACAAAGGGTGTGGCGGAAGGGATGAAACCCTAATGGGCTGAAAAGACGAAAATGCCCCCGTCGCACTCCCAAACCCTAATCAGCCAAAATTTTAAAATAGTTTTAAAATTGCAGAATGGCCCCTGGACTTTGAGTCCTCCTTAAAACCCTAGCCCAGAATTTTATTTAAATTACCAAATAGCCCCAAAAGTTTTCAGAAAAAATTTAAAATTTTAAATTTTTCTGAATTTTATTTAATAAGATTTTAATTAAATAGTCTTATTAGATAAAGATAGGATTAATTTAGAATTTGATCCTATAAGTTTAAATTTATCTTAATTAGATAATTAGATAAATTTTAAAATAATTATTTTAATTAGATTAAAATAATTAGAAAAAGATAAATAAATAATTAATTAATTAATTAGATTAATTAATTAGTTTAAATTTTGAATTGTTATTTATTTATTTTAATTTTGATGCTTATTTAAATTATTTAAATTTTATTTGAAGCATCATAATTATGCAAGCATGTTCATGCATCATTTTGGATAAATGTAAAATGAACAGAAGGATTGATTAAAATTGATCATGACACGATCAATTTAAATTCTGTAATAGTTACACAATCCTTAAAACTAATCGGCTTAAATTAAAACCGGCTTGTATGAGCATATGCATTTTATGTGTTTCAAAGCATGAATTGGGCTTTTAATTTTAACGTTTTAAAAGTTGGGGCCTGCGAGCCAATTTTGAATTGGGCCTGCGTGCCTATAAAATCATCATGTAATAGTTAGGCCCAAAAGGAGGTTCCAAGAGGAGTCCATGATGGAGCCCAGGAGAGGAGGCCGAATATGAAGATTTTAAAAGGCCCTGTAATAGACTAGAGCCCAGTTCATGGCTTTAATTTCATTCTTTTATTTATGCAAATGAATGATAAACGAAAATGCATGTTAAGCCGATCAAACTAAAATCCAAAAAAACCCAAGATTTTGCTTCCATACTTAAGGGCCCGCTTGAGCGTCGAACGTCTGGTGGACTTGGAGAGCCCAAGGGCCTCAGGTTTTCTTCGTGCGGCGGGTTTTTACATAATAGTGCCCAACTTTATCACTACCATTAATGAGTGGAAAAACTGTTTGGGTATTAGATGCTCAACTTTATCACTACCACTTGTTATGGAAAAACTGTGTGGGTGTCTATTGATGTGATGCCTTGAGGGATGGTTTAACTTGGGAAAATTAATCCTAGCTTGACCCGATAAGTTGACTAGGGATTAATTTTGCAAAGATAGGATGGTGTCAAACATTTGGAATGTTCATCCTATCACCGAAAAGTTGCATGGTATGCAATTGGAAAGCGTTAAATTACATGGAATGTGATTTGAACGTTGCCTACCAAAAGAGCCCGATCCCTACGATACTTGCCAAAGCAAGACTGGGGTTGACTTTTTGTGGATTTTCGGCCCACAATCTAGCACCAACACAAAATTGTTTGGGATTTCAATTTTGGCTATTGTGGAAAACATTTTCAAAACTCATTCTAATATTTTGCATTTACTCTTTGTAGAAATGGCATCATCTAGCACAAATGTTATCTTAAACTCTGCTCTAAGAAGTATATTGGATAAAGGTAAATTGGTTGGACCAAACTTCTTAGATTGGGAAAAAAACTTGAGAATAGTTCTCAAACAAGAAAGGAAGCTACATGTCTTAGAGACCCCTTTACCTGAACCACCACAAAATGCTTCGGCAAATGTTCAACGAGCCTGGGATAAGCTGAAAAGCGACTCCGATGATGTGACGTGCTTGATGCTCGCGTCTATGATAGGCGAGCTTCAAAAGCAGTTCATGAATTTGGAAGCGTTCCGAATTTATGAGTCACTGACGGAAATGTTTCGTGAACAAGCTTCAGGTATCTTTGTTATAGAAATAAATCTTTCTATGTCCACCTCATGGGTATTAGATACTGGTTGTGGGGCTCACATTTGTACTAATGTGCAAGGACTCAGAAATAGAAGGATAACAAAGAAAGGTGAAGTAGATCTCCGAGTGGGCAACAGGGCAAGAGTTGCTGCTGTTGAAGTTGGAGATTACACTCTGTCTTTACCTTCTGGTTTAAATATCGAACTTGAAAATTGTTATTATGTACCTGCTTTGAGCAGAAATATTATTTCAGTTTCGAGTTTAGATAATAAAGGTTTTCGATTTATTATAGAGAATAATTCGTTATCTTTATATCGAAATGATATTTTATACGGAGTTGCAAATATGTGTAACGGTCTGTATGTCTTGGATTTGACCCAAGAAAAACCAGTCTATAACAAAGAAAAGAAAGCTAAATCAACTAAAGATGATTTAAGTCCAACATACCTTTGGCATTGTCGATTAGGCCATGCAAATGAAAAGCGAGTTCAAAAGCTTCACAAGGATGGAGTGCTTGGTTCATTTGATTTTGAATCATATGATACCTGCGAACCCTGCTTGCAAGGCAAAATGACAAAGAGTCATTTCAACAAGAAAGGTGAAAGAACAAGTGAGCTATTGGCCCTAATACATACGGATGTATGTGGACCAATGAGCACACAAGCCAGAGGTGGATTTGAATACTTCGTAACTTTTACTGATGACTTTAGTAGATATGGGTATGTCTACTTAATGAGGTATAAAAGTGAAACTTTTGAAAAGTTCAAAGAGTTTAAAAACGAAGTAGAGAATCAGTTGGATAGAAGGATTAAGGTTATTCGCTCCGATCGGGGAGGTGAATACCTTAGTGATGAGTTCGATGGCTATCTAAAACAGTGTGGAATTGTTTCACAACTGACTCCACCAGGAACACCTCAATGGAATGGTGTATCCGAGAGGAGAAATCGGACCTTATTAGATATGGTTCGATCAATGATGGGCCTAGCAACTCTCCCTACATCATTTTGGGGTTATGCTCTCCTTTCTGCTGCCTACTTATTGAATCGTATTCCATCTAAGGCAGTAGATAAGACTCCATATGAGATATGGATGGGTCGGAAGCCCTATATGTCCTATCTACGAGTTTGGGGTTGTCAAGCTCATGTAAAGCGTTTACAAAGTAATAAGCTTGAACCCAAAACTGACAAATGCCTATTTGTGGGATATCCTAAGGAAACCAAAGGATATCAATTCTACAACCCAACTGAGAACAAAGTGTTCGTTGCTCGAGGAGCTACTTTCTTAGAGAAAGAATTTATGTACAAGAAAGACAGTGGGAGTAGAATAGAACTCGGAGAAGTTCAAGAACCACAAGAGGATGTAGAACGATCTACAGAAACTCAGATGGAAGTTGACATGGAAACTCATGAAGATGAGCAACCTGAGTCAACAGCACAAGAACCTAGAAGGTCTAGTAGATCTCGTCACCAACCCGAGAGATACGGATTTCTCGTGACTGACGATCAAGATTTGATCTTGGTGGACTCTAATGAGCCCGCGAACTACAAACAGGTTTTAGAAAGTCCAGATTCCGATAAATGGCTAGAAGCTATGGAATCTGAAATGCAATCCATGAGGGACAATAAAGTGTGGACTTTGATTGACCCTCCTGTTCAGGCAAAGGTTGTCGATTGCAAGTGGATTTTAAAGTTAAAACCTGGCGGGATCTTCAAGGCACGACTAGTGGCTAAAGGTTTCAGACAGACTCATGGTATTGACTATGATGAAACCTTCTCCCCTGTCGTAATGCTCAAGTCCATTAGGACAATGCTTGCCATAGCAGCATATTTTGACTATGAGGTATGGCAGATGGATGTTAAGACGGCTTTCCTGAATGGAAACCTACTCGAGGATGTTTATATGAAACAACCCGAGGGATACATCGATCAAAAGCATCCTAATCGAGTATGTAAGCTTCAGAGGTCCATCTATGGACTAAAGCAAGCATCTCGAAGTTGGAATCTTCGTTTTGATGAGGAAGTAAAAGGTTACGGATTCATCAAGAATGAAGATGAGCCTTGTGTTTACAAGAAAGTTAGTGGGAGCAAGATTGTTTTCCTTGTCCTATATGTAGACGACATCCTGCTCATAGGAAATGACATTCCTTTGATGAAAGACATCAAACAATGGTTGGGGAGTGTATTTTCTATGAAAGACTTAGGAGAAGCTGAGACGATACTAGGTATCAAGATCTATAGAGATAGGTCTAAAAAGCTTCTGGGACTAAGTCAAGAAGGGTACATAGACAAGATATTGAAAAGATTCAATATGTCTAACTCCAAAAATGGTAAGGTACCATTTAGACATGGCCTTCTCTTGAAGAAGAACCAAGGTCCTTCAACAAGAGAGGAGAGGGATGCAATGAGTAGAGTCCCATATGCTTCGGCAATAGGATCTATCATGTATGCCATATTGTGTACCCGTCTGGATGTTGCACATGCACTTAGCATGACTAGTAGATACCAACAAGATCCAGGGATGGATCATTGGACTGCAGTCAAAGCAATCCTGAAGTACTTACGAAGAACTAAAGGATTAATGCTAGTGTATGGAGGACAAGAACAGCTCATTGTACAAGGTTACGCTGATGCTGCTTTCCAAACAGATCAAGATGACATGAAGTCACAATCAGGCTACGTGTTTAGTCTGAATGGCGGTGCAATAAGTTGGAAAAGCTCAAAGCAAGATACAACAGCCGATTCTACAACAGAGTCTGAGTACATTGCTGCATCAGATGCTGCAAAGGAAGCTGTTTGGCTGAGAAAGTTCGTGTCAGACATCGGAGTGATACCGAGTATCCAAGATCCGATAGAACTTTTCTGTGACAATAACGGGGCCATCGCACAAGCTAAGGAGCCTCGGTCACACCAGAAAACCAAACACATACTCAGAAGGTTTCACCTCATCCGAGAGATCATTGATCGAGGAGATGTGAAAGTGTGCAAAATAGGGTCAGACGACAATATAGCAGATCCTCTCACAAAAGCTCTACCACAGTCAAAGTTTGATAGACATGTAATAGAGCTTGGTCTTAAACAGTTTAGGACATAGCCCTTCATTGGGCAAGTGGGAGATTGTTGGTGAATGTGCCCTAATAAGGGCTATTTATGTAAATATACTTTGAGGGTATTTATGTAAATAAGATATTTGTCGCTTGATTGATTGTTTATCAAATGAGTTAATTTCATGATAGTAATATCCTTGTGCATATTTAAATTCATGAAATCGATCCGCCAAAAGAAACACTCCATGGACTAATTAGATCATGAGTGATTCTTTTGAGTAGTACTGGTACTAGGATCCTTAGACCAGAAATCACTACATGGTCTTAGGTGAATTGTAGTGTGCTTTGACATACGCCTAATGGGGCCGTAACAGGTTGCCAAGTACGGGTATGATTGGGTACACTATGAGACACGCTAAGGTATGTAGGTGAAGTGATGGGACTACAAATCTCTCTTAAGTGAGAGATGATATCTTGGCCACTTGATAGTGAACTGAAAAGTGCATGGCCATGCCCAAGGAATGATAGGATATCATTTGCTTGAAGGATTCAGTGTCACTAAGAGATCAAGTAAACGTTTAGCTACATAAGGATGATGGTTCCATGCCTTATGCTAAACTGGATATCGATGTAGAGGATCGTACGCAGTTTGCTCGGAAAGGTTGTGTTGAATCTCCATTCGACCCTCCATTCCAAATTGGGTAGTCATTATGTCTTGCTAGAGACCACTAATGACTTATGGATTAATCAATGGGTTTGAGTTATCCATTGCCAATTTGGAATGGGCCTACAGGATCGCACATAAGAAAGTTCGATGATGCAGAATAAGAATTCTTGCCTACAATAAGTATAATTGTTATACTTAAATAAATAAGATTTAATTAAATGGTTTAATTAAATATTATTGGAAAGTTCTATGGTATTAATTAATAGTTAATTAATTACCTGGGAACAATTGGGATGGGCTGATAAATCAAGGGACTTAATTGCAATTGAAGTACTTGACCCATCAGCCTGATCCATGGGTCATGGGTTGATCCATGGGCTTGGTGTATAACCCAAATCATTAAAGTGTTATTTAAGGCTGATTTGGAATTAGTAAATATTATTTAAATACTGACTTGGAATCAGTTAAATAATATTTGGTAATAATACTGATTTGGAAATTACTAAAATCAGTTAAGTTATAATTGGATAAATTACAATACTGATTTTGGAAATTAATTCCCTACAAATATCCTAGGGATATAATTGTAGGGGGAGGATTTTTGAATTATTCTCATCAGAAAAATACACAGATTTTCCCAAAATCTCCGGGTAGGCAAGATCGGCTAGCACCAACCTGCGAAGGCTTTCGTGCTTGAGAGTAGAGGATCCTTCGAGGAAGGATTTTGGAGACAACAAAACGCCATCTTCACAGAGGAGCCAGGCGACGTGCGCAACCGATTACGCTTCAAGGGTAAGACCCGATCCTCATAGTTTAGGATTCCGCTGTTTAATTGGATTAAACACCTAGACTATTCCCAACACGGATGAGCAATGTGTGTACCGCAGACGTGAAGAAAACTTGGTGGTGTTTCTTGTGCTTTACATAGATGACATTATATTGATTGGCAACAACAAGAAAGTGTTATCAGACGTAAAGGCATGGATGTCCAAGCAGTTTGATGTGAAGGACTTACGGGAAGAAGGACATATCCTTGGGATCAAGATAATTTGAGATTGTATGAAACGTTCATTAACGCTCTTCCAAGCTTCATACATAGATACGATTCTGGCCCGTTTTAACATGCAGAACTCCAAGAAAGGTTTTCTACCTTTCAGACACAGAGTGCATCTGTCTAAAGAACAGTCTCTAAGACTATTGAGGAGATAGAGGCCATGAAGACAATTTCTTATGCTTCGGCAGTAAGAAGTCTCATGTATGCCATGTTGTGTACGAGGCTGATATCTGTTATGCCATTGGCATTGTAAGCGGATATCAGAGTAACCCTGGGAAAGCTCATTGGGAGGCAGTAAAATGCACTCTCAAGTATTTGTGCAGAATGAGAGACCAAGTGTTGGTCTATCAGGCGCCTGAGCTGGTACCCCAAGGTTACACAGATTCGGATTTCCAAGGCGACAGGGACAAGAGCAAGTCTACCTCAGGGTATGTGTTTATTTTGGGAAGTGAAGCCATAGTTTGGCGGAGTGTCAAGTTGAAATGTGTGGCGGACTCTACCATGGAAGCTCAATACGTTGCCGCATCAGAGGTAGCGAGAAAAGCAATATGGCTCAAGAACTTCCTACTGGACTTAGATGTGATTCTTGGTTTGCAGAAGTCTATCACGGTGTATTTTGATAACAATGGTGTAGTAGCAAACTCGAAGGAACCACGAGCCCACAAGGCGAGTAAAGATATACAGCGCAAGTACCACCTGATATAAGATATCGTAAAGAGGGAAGACGCGGTCGTGGTCGTGGCTAAGATAGCATCAGAGGAGAACCTTGCAGATCCAGTCACGAAGACATTGACTTCAAAAGTCTTTGAGGCTCATGTGGACGGCACGTGAATCAATACTTAGGGGAGCCATGACAGTTTTTCTAGATATATAGTAGCAGAGTATATGGGGGTTGTATGTAGATGTATACTTAAAGCACAGCTTATGTATTAGTGGGAGATTATTGGAGTTGAATACATAAGCTGTGCTTGTATTGTACATTTTCCCAGTTAATATATCGATTTATGATTTTGTTATATTTTGTTGTGCATTATTTGTCCATTTATATTATGTAGTTAGATGATGAGGTGTCTTGTGTGACACAGTAGATCTCTTCATTGGTTAAAAGATATAATATATAAATGAGGTTTGTAACCGAGACAGCTTTGGACAAACTGTGGGTTAGGTTATTATGTGATTCAGATAATTGGTTTGTCTAAACTAATTGAATCATATAGATATGCCCGGGGCATATTGAACTTGACCAATAGGAATTATTTGTCTTGTACTGATTTAATAGGCAAATCATTCTTGGTATTCTATCTCTTAATCCCTAGACTCGAGTGGGCATGAGGATTAGACATAGTGTACTTTGATCTGCCAATGGGTGAGGTCCATTGTATGATGTGGTCAACAACTTGAAAGTAATCATCTATGCTGGAGGCGTCACCACTGGACTCCCACCGATGAAGCATATCCTTGGCTGCCTCCAAATCGAAGCCAGTCTGATTATTGGAGGAGTTGAATGAGTCTTCATCTCTGGTGCTGCCACCTCCAGCCACAACAGAAGGGGATGAATTCGATGAAGTAGAACGAATGGGAGCGATGGCAGTAGGAGTGGCTGGATTAGACGAGGATGAAAAGGTTTGTATAAGGTCAGAGAGGTTGGCGAATTGGGTATCGATGGAGGAGAAAAGAAGGATCATATCATTGGTGGAAGAGTGAAGGCTCTTAACGATCTGTTGAGCTGTCGCTAAGACTTTCTACTCACCATCTATAGTAGTGGTCGCCGCCATGACAACTTTCGTTACCTTCCCCCGCAATAGCCTTCCTTCTCCCCCTCCTTTATCGTCTTCGCTCAAACTAGATTCCAAATATAGTAGTTGATACTAGTCAGAGTTCATTGCTGATAAACTAAACTGGGGTCAAACTTCAGACCGTAGGGTTCCAAGGGATAAAGGGGGGAGGGAGTGATGATGGATCGGTGCGGGTGATTCGCATCAGCCAGATTGGGGGATTTCAATTGGTAAACTAAGGGGGCGTCGGGTAGGGGTGTTCATTATTTGGATGCACCCGAATAACCCGCCCGACCCGATTTAGTTTTGGGCGACCGGTGTGAGTTATTTGGGTAGATAACCGATTGACTTAAGCGGTTTAGTGGGTGAATTTGGTTTTTGATTTTGTCATTTGGGGGCCATCCGAAACTCGAATTCCTAACATTGTGTATATATATTTTTTAGGGTTTTTTACTCTCCTTCCTTTTTTTTTTTTTTTCTTTTTTCTCCATTTTCTTCATTCTTTTTACTCTCTGCCACTTCTTTTTTTTTTTCCTTCTTTCTTTTCATCCATCCCCAGCCATCATCTTCACTGCCTTCAAGCTTAAGCCTTCATCCGCAGCCCGCCACTGCACACAACAACAACACCTACCACCACAACACCCACCTCTTTCTATCTTTGCCTCTTTACTTTTGGCGGCGATTTGCACCACCACACAGATCTGGTGACGGCTAACACATCTATCAATTCTCCCACTGCCCATCACCATTCACCATGACAACCACAAAGTCTCTTCCTCCAGTGACCCTTTCTCTCCAACACTATCCTTTTATCGCCACAGTCATCCACGAACCCTCATTTATTTACTCTTGGCGACTCGTACCACCACACCAAAAATCTCCGTTTGGTTCCCACACCACCACAAGATTGTTGAAGCTCAGCATCTACATAGCCCACAGCCCAACCATAGATCTGATTTT
This sequence comes from Knoxia roxburghii, assembly GCA_030378225.1. Taxonomy (NCBI): domain Eukaryota; kingdom Viridiplantae; phylum Streptophyta; class Magnoliopsida; order Gentianales; family Rubiaceae; genus Knoxia; species Knoxia roxburghii. The sequence goes on along the minus strand of CM059420.1, from coordinate 30,384,562 downwards.
GAAAGTTTTAGAACTATTGTTTTGTGGGTGATTGGAAGAATTTTGCTTGTAGATATGAATTTTTGAATGTTAGGCTGCTGCATTGCTTTGGTATGAATTGATTTTTCTAATGTTAGGTTATTGTTGTTACTTTGGTATTATTGATTTTTCTAATGTTAGGCTGCTGTTGTTGTTGCTTTGGTATGACATTTTTTTTTTTTTTTTGGTTGCAATGGTTAAAAAAAATTTCTAATCTTTCCTGCTTTGTTCTAAAAGGTTGAAAAAATTATGATGTTCACAGTTATAATGAAACCCGAACCGAAAACCAAATGCTTATTTGGTTTGGTTCGGTTTCAGGTGCTACAGTATTCGGTGCGGTGTGCGGGGGAATTTAAAAATTCCCAAAATCAGTTTAACTTGACACGAATAAACTGAATAAACTGACTAAACCAAAATCCTCCCACATGAACACCCCTAGCGTCAGGAATCGAAATCGGAATGGTATGATATAAATGGGAATGGGTATGGGTTAACTGTTTGGAATCATTACCATTTTTGATTTTTGGTTTGCTGAGAGCATCAGAATGGGAATGAAATAATATATAATTATTATATTATAAATATAAATATAAATATTACTTATTATAAATATAATATTATAAAAATAATAATTTTATTTTTATTAGCTCTGTGACCAAATGCACGAAAGAAATGGTCGCGTATTTGCTCGCGAGTAGGGGTGTTCATTATTCAGGTTCACCCAAATAACCAGCCCGACCCACACCCGGTTAGAGGAATCGATTTGGCTTATGCGGGTGAACGAGTTATTTAGGTGTGTAACAAAATAATATATGCGGTTTAGTTGGCGATTTTGGATTTGGATTTTCTTAAATGGGGACTGCCCGAAACCCGCATTAGTAATAGGTATATAAGAGATTTTTAGGGTTTGTATATGTTTTATTTTGTAAATTGAAACCTGCCTCCCTGAACCCTAGCCGCACACACTTCGTTTCTCTCCTTGAAACCCCAGCCAATCACACTACCCCCTTGCCCTAGCCAAAATCGAACGGTCTCCTCCTCTAGCTGCCTCCTCCACTCCAGTGACTCCAACACCACCACACCACCTCCAGTCCACCACCAGTACTCCTCATCCCTCCTCCTCTGTGAGCTATCGATCGATCAATCCATCTATGAATCATTCGTAACTAAAAAAATAGATCGATCATCTCATCTTTTTATTAGATTCGTGTCTTAGATTGAGTCGATTCCTCTTCTCCCTCGTTTGAATTGATCGGTACCATTGTCTTCTCTCTCATTCGATCGGTGTCGTCATTTTCTCTCTCATTTGAATAGATCTGTGTCGTGTCTTTTCCCTCATTTGAATCGATCAATGTCGTCGTCTTCTCCCTTGTCGATTAGTTGGTTAGCAGAACTACTACTCCAACAATCGAGTGATGACATCGCTCTTCAACTACTCTGATAATCGATCAGCAAGGGTTAGTGATGGCCAAATCATTTTCTTCCTCGTTTGATTTATCGGTCGGCAGCCCTTTTCACATTCTCTGATAATTGATCAGTGACTGCGGGTGATGACCGATTCGACACCACCACTATCACTTACCTACTGCTACGGCCCTGTCGGAGCAGAATAAGTATTTTCTTTTCCAAGTACTTTTTCAAAATTTTTTACATAAACAAATATTTAACATGTATATATTATATTAACCTGTGTATTGAAGTTTGCAGTGTGTTTCCAAATCTGAGTAAAGGAGAGAGAGACCAGATGAAGAAGAGGCACAAAGGTTGACTTTATTTCATTAACAGAAACTTTCTGTTATATTATTTTCTATGCGTTGTGTCCTGAATCCTGCCTAACTGCTGATATTTATGGTTTTTTTTTTTTTTTTTGAGCTTTCGGTTTTGTGGTTCCAATGTTTTGCTGGACGTTGTTCTGTCCTATGGGTACGAGTATAAAATGATCTGTCTGTGTTTTGGTGTTCTTTTTTTTTGTTCTTGAAGAATCAAAATTTTACATTTTTTTAATGTGCTTCTGTGTTTTTTCTTTTTTCTTTTTGATACTCTTTGTGCTATTGAAAGTGTTTGTTATTGATGTTGTTATTAGTGTTGGAGTTGAATACATAAGCTATGCTTGTGTAGTACTTTTTCCCAGTTAATATATCGATTTATGTTTTGGTTATATTTTGTTGTGTAGTAATTGTCCACTTATATTGTGTAGTTAGATGATGAGGTGTCTTGTGTGATACAGTAGATCTCATCATTGGTTAAAAGACATAATATATAAATGAGGTTCGTAACCGAGACAGCTTTGGACAAACTGTCGATTTAGGTTATTAAGTGATTCGAATAATTGGTTTGTCTAAACTAATTGAATCATATAGATATGCCCGGGGCGTATTGAACTTGACCAATAGGAATGATTTGTCTTGTACTAATTTAATAGACAAATCGTTCTTGGTATTCTATCTCTTAATCCCTAGACTCGAGTGGGCATGAAGATTAGACATAGTGTACTTTGATCTGCCAATGGGTGAGGTCAATTGTGGCCAATAGTCTCGGTAGGTTGGGTGCGCGTGTTTAGTTGCTTGGTGTGGTGCTGCTTGTCGAAAGGAAACCATGTACCGGTGCGTCCGGGGTGATGGTGCTCCCAAGATGAGCTCGTAATGTTTATTATACTAAACCCGGCCGGTGGACTTATGTCCAGTATAGTAAAAAAGTCGAGTGGTACTAGTCTCGGGATTAAAGAAGTTAATTAATTAATTTATCAGTAAATTAATAAATTAACAAGCACTATATCTTTGATGTGAGGAGATTATGAATAAATTAATTAAGTTGTTCCGAAAGCAATTCTGGTGTAGGATGGTAGTGCCAAAATTAATCCGTTAGTGGTACGATTAATTTTGTAATGGGTTAATTGAATAGGTAGAATTAATTAATTGATTAATTATTCCTAAAAGTTAATTGAGTAATTAACAAAATAGAATTATTTAATTAATTAACTAAGTCTTAAGTTTCAAATAGAATTAGGAAATCCTAGAGATTAGGAATCTAATTTGGATTTGGTTTATCCTATTAGATTGGTTACCTAATTGGATTTGGAAACTAATTAATTACCTAAACCCATTAGGAAGACCAATCCTAAACCAACTTGGGGTCTCTTTTGTAACTCTATATATAGAGTGGGACTAGCTATTCCACAATATACAATTCAAAAGTTTTCAAGACAAGAAAACTTAGAGAGAGAAAATCCTAGAGAGAAAAAATTTCTCTCACTAAATTCGGATTTCTTAAGCTTAAGGCTGCTGAAATTTTCTTCAAAATTTTGGTGGCAACGTGCAGCTTTCTCTCTCTCTCCAGGCGGTGCGTGGATTGTACGCACCAGGTGCAGCGGTACTGGAATTTTTTTGGCAGGTGGATTGTGGTGATTAGCTTATCAATTGCTCGTTAGATTGCTGCCCACACAGTATACAAGCAAAGTCTTGAGGCATACAAGAGAATCACCTAAGTATACGCTTCAATAGGTAATTATTATGTTTTTGCTTTTAATTAAGAATTTATTTGTTGCGTGATAAATCAAATAAGTACAAACCAAGATCCTACGCAATGTTATTTCATGCAAGGGTTAGAATAGCGATTGTGCTAGGGTCTAGGCCTGGCCAGAGATTCCGATTCTGGAATGCGTAGCACGAAAGTGAGTTTCTGGCTAGGCCCGGGCTGATAATCTTTCACACACATTGCTCATCCGGACTATGAGTAAATCCGTAGGACTAGATTACCTCATCAAACCGGATGTTCCAATATCTGGATACCTACTTAAGTCCCTAAATAGACCTCTTAAGCCTGCAAACCTTATGCTCTTGGCTTTTTTCAACGAATCCCTCTGGTTTCTACATGAAGATGGTTTCCTCTAGACTTTCGTTTAGGAAAGCTGTCATGACATCCATCTGCCATATCTCATAATCTAAATGAGCAGCTATGGCCAAGAGAATCCGGATCGACTTAAGCATGGCTACCGGGGAGAATGTTTCCTCAAAATCGATTCCCTCTTTCTGAGTATACCCCTTCGCCACTAGCCTAGCTTTAAAGGTTTCCACCTTTCCGTCAGGTCCTCTCTTACGTTTGTAGACCCACTTGCATCCAATGGGCTTAAACCCATCAGGCAGGTCCACTAGCTCTCAGACTTGATTGTGGTCCATTGACCCCATCTCGGATATCATTGCCTTACGCCAAGATTCTACATCTTTATCTCAGAGAGCCTCATTGTAGTTTATTGGGTCAGGCTCAGGCGCGCCTGGGACTAGGTCTGAGGCCTCTCCCACCCCAATGAACTTGTCGGGCTGTCTAATAACCCTCCCTATACGACGAGGCACCACCTGTGTATGCGCATCATTTGTGATATCTCGTGCAATGTGTGGTGTATCTACTTGTGCTGGTGCATCAGGATTATCAGTTTGTCTCCTAAGCTCTTCTAATACTATCTTACTCTTGGCTTGTGATCTAGGATATAGTCTTCCTCTAAAAATCTAGCGTTGGTACTAACCACCACCTTCTGATCTTTAGGACTATAAAACAGACCACCTTTCATTCCCCTAGGATATCCTACAAACAACATTAATTCTGTTCTTGGATCTAACTTAGCCGCATCTGTCTTAAGCACAAGTGCTGGACAACCCCAAACTCTGAGATGTCTTAGACTGGGCTTACGCCAATTCCATAACTCTACTGGGGTTAAAGGCACAATTTTAGATGGTACAAGATTAAGAATATACATCAGTGTTTATAAGGCATATCCCCAGAACGAACTCGACAAATCACTATAGATCATCATCGACCTAACCATTTCCATGAGAGTTTGATTCCTTCTTTCCGCTACACCATTCTGCTATGGTGTTCCAGGTGCAGACAACTGAGACTGAATTCCTACCTCACTGAGGTATTCTCAAAATTCGTGGGATAGGTACTTCCCACCACGATCTGATCGCAGTGTCTTGATACTTTTTCCATGATGCTTCTCCACATCTGCCCGAAACTCTTTGAACTTGCCAAAGGACTCAGACTTATGACACATTAGGTAAATGTACACGTACCTTGAGTAGTCATCCGTGAATGTCACGAAATACTCAAACCCACCTCGTGCTTGGACCGACATTGGTCCACACAAGTCAGAATGAATCAATTCTAATACTTCTTTAGCTCTATAACCTTTTGCCTTAAAAGGTCTCTTTGTCATCTTACCCTTCAAACAAGATTCGCAGGTTGAATAACTGTCAATCTCTAATGAACCTAAAGGTCCATCATTGACCAATCTCTGAATCCTACTAAGGTTTATATGACCTAGCCTGAGATGCCAAAGATAGGTTTGATTCATTTCAAAAGGTTTCTTCCTCTTATTAATGTTAGATAAAGAGCTATTTGTTTCTATGTTTTGCACAACAGGGGAGTTAGAATTAACCACAATCAAATTATCTATCAATAAACCAGAACAAATAAGTTTTCCATTTCTTTTAATAATAACAAAATCATCAGAAAAGATAAACTTATAACCGTTCTTTAAGAGTTTAGAAACCGATATAAGGTTCTTTCTAAAACTCGTTACATAAAGACAATTTACTAACTCTAAACTAGAATTCTCAAAGTTCAGAGTAACCGCTTCTGCTGCTTCTACTAACACTCTTGTAGTGTCGCCCATGTAGATGTCCAGCTCGCCCTCTCTAAGCTTTCGGGTTACTTGGAACCCCTGCAACGAATTACAAACATGATCAGTGGCACCTAAATCCACACACCAAGTATCTTTGGGAACCATCGCTAAATATGTCTCAGTAATGAGGGCAAAAACTATCGTACCTTTAGGCTTTGGACAATCTGCTTTCCAGTGTCCTATTTTCTAGCATCTGAAGCACTTTCCTTTGGGCTTGCTCTTCTTTGCGATTTCAGGCTTAGCAGCAAGTTTCTTGGCATTCTTCTTCTTCATATTCTTCTTATTCTTATTGCCTTTAGGCGCAGAAGAAGAACTTGAAGCCTTCACTGTGACCAATGCTTGCTTCTTCTCATGAAAGATGCCTTTGGCTGACACCAACTCTGTTAAGAGCTCAGGTAGAGTATAAACTCTTTGGTTCATATTATAGTTAACCAGAAACTGCTCAAACTTAGAGGGTAAACTCTGAAGGATGATATCATTCTGACTTTCTGGGTCAATTTCACCTACACCTCTATCTCATTGATGTTATTGATCATGTGAAGCACATGATCTCTCACCGATTCGCCCTCAGACATTTTAGTGTTCATCAACTTGTTGGAGTAGAATACATAAGCTATGCTTGTGTTGTACATTTTCCATGTAATATATCGATTTATGTTTCAGTTATATCTTATTGTGCATAATTGTCCACTTATATTATGTAAGTAGATGATGAGGTGTCTGGTGTGACACAGTAGATCTCATCATTGGTTGAAAGACATAATATATAAATGAGGTTCGTAACCGAGATAGTTTTGGACAAACTGTCGGTTTAGGTTATTATGTGATTCGAATAATTGGTCTGTCTAAACTAATTGAATCATATAGATATGCCCGGGGCATATTGAACTTGACCTTTAGGAATGATTTGTCTTATACTGATTTAATAGACAAATTGATCCTTGTATTCTATCTCTTAATTCCAAGATTCGAGCGGGCATGAGGATTAGACATAGTGTACTTTGATCTGCCAATGGGTAAGATCAATTGTGGCCAATAGTCTCGGTAGGTTGGGTTTTAGTTACTTGGTGTGCTGTTGCTTGTCGAAAGAAAACCATGTATCGGTGCGTCCGGGGAGATGGTGGTCCCGAGATGAGCTCAAAATGTTTATTATACTAAACCCAGCCGGTGGACTTATGTCCGGTATAGTAAAAAGGTCGAGTAGTACTAGTCTCGGAATTAAAGAAGTTAATTAATTAATTTACCAGTAAATTAATTTATAATTAACGAGTACTATATCTTTGATGTGGGGAGATTAATGAATAAAATTTAATTAAGTTGTTCTGGAAGCAATTCTGGTGTAGGATGGTAGTGGCAAAATTAATCCGTTAGTGGTACGATTAATTTTGTAATGGGTTAATTGAATAGGTAGATTTAATTAATTAATTGGTTAATTATTCCTAAGGGTTAATTCAGTAATTAACAAAGTGGAATTATTTAATTAATTCCAAAGGGTTAATTAAGTAATTAACAAAGTGAAATTATTTAATTAATTAATTAAGTCTTAAGTTTAAATTGGAATTAGAAAATCCTAGAGATTAGGAAATCTATTAGGATTTGGTTTATCCTATCAGATTGGTTACCTAATTGGATTTGGAAACTAATTCATTACCTAAACCCATTAGGAAGACCAATCCTAAACCAACTTGGGGTCTCTCTTGTAACTCTATAAATAGACAAGGGATTAGCCATTCAGCCACACAATTCAATAGATTCGTTATTCAAGAATCTAGAGAGATAAAATTCTAGAGAGAGAAAATAATTTCTCTCTCCAAAATGAATTTTGAAGAGCAAAGGGGCGGCTGGTTTTTTTCCATAGAGGTGTCCGAAATTTGCTTCTCTTTTGGCAGCCCCGTGTATTGCTTTCTCTCTCTCCGGGTAGTGCGCTTGTAGTACGTGCTAGGTGCGGAGGTGGATTGTGGTGAGTTGCTGATCAATTGACTTCTAGATTGTTGCCCACACAACAAGAGGTTATAGTCTTTGAGGCATACAAGAAAATCACCAGGTGCACACTTCAAAGGTAACTTTCTAAAGTTCCGCTTTAATTAAAAATTTTTGTTGCGTGGTAAATTGAGCAAGTGCAAACCCAGATCCTATGTGGCAAATCCTTTCAATTGGTATCAAAGCCTGGTTTAGGGGGTTTAGGTACTTGTTCTATTTATTACATGGTTTTACGTTTGTATGGGTTTTAATTAAACTCCGGGACATGTCCAGATTTAATTTTATTATGAATGTTTATAATAGTATAACCACGTGCTGGAAACCGTGTAGGATTAGATCAAATCTGTAGTAGGATTTTTTCTATTTAATTTTGATTATTTAATTTTCCAAGAATGCCTTGTAGTAGGAAAATTGTTTTTTTATGTAATCGAAGTCGTTATGGTGGGCGACTTGGATTCGTGGGTTTTGGGTTATCATGAATTTGAAGAAACCCAGGAAAACCCAGAACGAATTGCAAGAAGACCAAATAGCGTGGGAAAAAGCGAATGAGGAGTTGGCGGCAAGAGGCGACGCCGGCAACGACCGTCGACAGCAGTCGCGCCGCCGGCAGGTGAAATAGGCAGCAGTAGGGCCGTGTGGGCACGGCCCATGCGGGCTATGCAAGCTCGGGCGCCTAGGATCGCGCAGACGGCCAGTGCGGGCCGTGCGGGCGAGCGGGCGGACGGGCGCACGGGCGCGCAGCGCCGTGCGCACTGAACCCCTGTGGGCCGCGAGCACGCGCGTGCTCAGGGCCGCAAACGCTCCCGTGCTCTGGGCCGCGCGCACGGCCCGTGCGGGCTATGCACGCGGGCAGTGCGGCCCTCGGGCCGTGCAGCAGCACGGGCGGCCCGTTCGGGCCGTTCGGGCTGTTTTTGGCCCGTTTTTCCTCCAATTTTCATTTTTTGAAGTTCAAGACTCTCTCCGTCGAGTGACATGACGGGACACGAGATCAAGGCAAAGGATAGAAGTAATTAAAACCATAATAGTAGGGAAATTTATTTTTCGTATTTATTTCCCGTATTTATAGTTTTAATTTTTATGTTTTATTTTTATGTTGTATTTTAGATGCATGAATTTAAAGCATGACTGGTTTTATGGTTGCACATAACTTAGGTTAGTTAATTGCATGTTAAAACTGGAAAAACCCTCAATTTGGAAATCTAAGTGGGAGCGGGTTGTTTTATATCCCCATGGCCACCATTATGGGTTCATATGCGATCTGGGTGGGCTTGCGCGTTGGCATTAGGGCCTTCCTCCATTCGGATGAGTCTAGCTCCAAGATTGCTAGACTATGAACTTCTGAGTAAGATGACTAGAGCGAGTTTAACTAGGAGAAATGCGACACCCTCTCCATCTGAGGCGCACTATCCTGAGGTAATAAACTCAGAAGTCACGTAATGGCACACACTTAGTGTACGATCTGCAGTATTCCTCCCGCGAGGTTACGCTGCTTACTTGTACGGCTAAAAGCACCGACTATTAGCTACATTGATCAAAAGATCGTTGGTCAAATAGTGTAGTTAATGAACTTGGTTCTTCTCAAACGAATGTGGGTTAGCGTAAACGTCCACACTGCGTGGCTTGCGAGAATCCCGGTGGATGAGATGTTGGTGGGTTATAATTATTGTTTTGAAGGAAGTCAATAATTAATAGAATTTCATGTTTTTTGAAATTCTAAGCATATGTAACTGACATTGTTTGGTTATTTTCCAGTTTAATCGATATGGCATTCAACCCCTTAGCTGCCATTTTGAAAAACAACAATTTAACTTGACTAATAATGTCGATGGAAGTCGTAACTTGAACATTGTCAGCGCTCCTGTGAAAGATCATGTCATTGATATGATTAGTAACATCAACAAGGCTGAGGTAGTGGGAGGTAAAATCGTTGGTGAAACCAAAGCCGATATTGTCCTCCGGAGCTTGCCTCAAAGCTATGAGCGAATTCGATTGAACTACAGCATAAGCAAGATGTTGTGGAGTTCATCCGAGCTCTTGGCAGAGTTGGTGGTGACTAAGAGTCTTCTTCAAGAGAAGGAGCGAGCTTTAGTCGCAGTCAAAGCTTTAGAATCTTCTTCTGAGCCTGAGGCTGGAAAAAAGAAAAGAGAACTCAGGGTGTAGCTAAAAAGGTGCAAATTGCGCATAAGCCATGTATTGCAAAGAAGAAGTCGAAAGACAAGTGCTTCAAGTGCAATAAGACGGGACATTGGAAAGCGGATTGTCCAAAGCTTATAAGTACAATAAATTCTGCCTTAATTACTGAGACATGTTTAGCTGCGATTCCCACAGATACTTGGTGTGTGGATTCAGGTGCCACTGACCATGTTTGTAATTCTTTGCAAGGGTTCCAAGTAACCCGGAAGCTTAGAGAAGGTGAATTGGATATCTACTTGGGTGACACTACAAGAGTGTCAGTAGAAGCAGTGGGAGTAGTTACGTTGAATTTTGAAAATTCTGGCTTAGAGTTAGTTAATTGTCTTTATGCAACGAGTTTTAGAAATAACTTGATTTCGGTTTCTAAACTCTTGAAGAACGGGTATAAGTTTATTTTTTCTGATGACTGTGTTGTTATTAGAAGAAATGGAAAACTTATTTGTTTTGGTTCATTGGTGGACAATTTGTTTGTGGTTAACTCTAACTCCCCTGTTGCGCAAAACATAGAAATAGATAGCTCAAGATCCAACATTAATAAGAGGAAGAAACCTTCTGAAATGAATCAAATCTATCTTTGGCATCCCAGGCTAGGTTATATAAACCTTAGTAGGATTCAGAGGTTGGTCAATGATGGACCTTTGGGTTCATTAGATATTGACAGTTTTGCAACCTGCGAATCTTGCTTGGAAGGTAAGATGACCAAGAGGCCTTTTAAGGCAAAAGGTTATAGAGCTAAAGAAGTATTAGAGTTGATTCATTCTGACTTGTGTTGACCTATGACGGTCCAGGCACGAGGGGGATTTGAGTATTTCGTGACGTTCACGAATGACTACTCTAGGTACGGGTACATTTACTTAATGCGCCACAAGTCCGAATGTTTTGGCAAGTTCAAAGAGTTTCGGGCAGATGTGGAGAAGCATCATGGTAAGAGTATCAAGACACTGCGTTCAGATCGTGGTGGGGAGTACCTGTCCCATGAATTTCGAGATTACCTCACTGAGGTAGGAATTCAGTCTCAGTTGTCTGCACCTGGCATGCCACAGCAGAATGGTGTAGCAGAAAGGAGGAATCGAACTCTTATGGAAATGGTTAGATCCGTGATGAGCTATAGTGATTTGCCAAGTTTGTTATGGGGATATGCCTTAGAAATGGCAATGTATATTCTTAATCTTGTACCATCTAAAATCGTGCCTTCAACCCCAGTAGAGTTGTGGAACGGGCGGAAGCCCAGTCTAAGACATCTCAGAATTTGGGGCTACCCAGCACATGTGCTTAAGGTATATACGACTAAGTTAGATGCAAGAACAGAATTAATGCTGTTTGTAGGATATCCTAGGGAACGAAAGGTGGTCTATTCTATAGTCTTAAAGATCAGAAGGTGGTGGTAAGTACCAACGCTAGATTTTTAGAAGAGGACTATGTCTTAGACCACAAGCCCAAGAGTAAGATAGTACTAGAAGAGCTTAGACGACAAACTACTAATCCTGATGCACCAGCACAAGTAGATACACTACACACTGCACATGAGATCACAGATGATGCGCCTACATAGGCGGTGCCTCGTCGTAGTGGGAGGGTTGTGAGACAGCCCGACAGGTTCGTTGGCATGGGAGAGGCCTCAGACCTAGTCCCAGGTGTGCCTGAACCTGACCCAGTTAACTACAATAAGGTGCTTCGAGATAAAGATGCAGAATCTTGGTGTAAGGCAATGATATCTGAGATGGGGTCAACTGACCACAATCAAGTCTGGGAGCTTGTGGACCTGCCTGATGGGTTCAAGCCCATTGGATGCAAGTGGGTCTACAAACGTAAGAGAGGATCTGACGGGAAGGTGGAAACCCTTAAAGCTAGGCTGGTGGCGAAGGGGTATACTAAGAAAGAGGGAATTGACTATGAGGAAACCTTCTCCCCAGTAGCCATGCTTAAGTCAATTCGGATTCTCTTGGACATAACTGCTCATATGGATTATGAGATTTGGTAGATGGATATCAAGACAGCTTTCCTAAACGAAAGTCTTGAGGAAACCATCTTTATGCAGCAACCAGAGGGATTCATTGAAAAAGGCCAAGAGCATAAGGTTTGCAGGCTTAAGAGGTCTATTTATGGACTTAAGCAGGCATCCAGATCTTGGAACATCCGGTTTGATGACGTAATCCAGTCCTTTGGATTTACTTAGTGTCCGGATGAGCAATGTGTATATCGCAGATGTGATGGAAACTCAGTGGTGTTTCTTGTGCTTTACGTAGATGACATTCTATTGATTGGCAACAACAAGAAAGTGTTATCAGACGTAAAGGCATAGCTGTCCAAGCAATTTGATATGAAGGACTTAGGGGAAGCAGGACATATCCTTAGAATCAAGATTATTCGAGATTGTAGGAAACGTTCGTTAACGCTCTCCCAAGTTTCATACATAGACACGATTCTGGCCTGTTTTCACATGCAGAACTCCAAGAAAGGTTTTTTACCTTTCAGGCATGGAGTTTTTCTATCTAAGGAACAGTATCCTAAGACTGTTGAGAAGATAGAGGCCATGAAGATAGTTCCGTATGTTGGGAATTGTTTAGGTGTTTAATCCAATTAAACAGCGGAATCCTAAACACTAAGGATCGGGTCTTACCCTTGAAGTGTAATCGGTTGCGCACGTCGCCTGGCTCCTCTGAGAAGATGGCGTTTTGTTATCTCCAAAATCCTTCCTCGAAGGATCCTCTACTCTCAAGCACGAAAGTCTTCGCAGGTTGGTGCTAGCCGATCTTGCCTACCAAAAGAATTTGGGAAATCCTGTGTATTTTTGTCTAATGAGAATAATTCAAAATCCTCCTATCTACAATTATATCCCTAGGATATTTGTAGAGAATTAATTTCCAAAATTAGTATTGTAATTATCCAATTATAACTTAACTGATTTTAGTCATATTTCAAATCAGTATTATTACCAAATATTATTGAACTGATTCCAAATCAGTATTTAAATAATATTTACTAATTCCAAATCAGACTTAAATAATACCTTAATGATTTGGGTTATACACCAAACCCATGAATCAACCCATGACCCATGGATCAGACTTATGGGTCAAGAACTTCAATTGCAATTAAGTCCCTTGATTTATCAGCCCATCTCAATTATTCCCAAGTAATTAATTAACTATTAATTAATACCACAGAACTTTCCAATAATATTTAATTGAACCATTTAATTAAATCTTATTTATTTAAGTATAACAATTATACTTATTGTAGGCAAGAATCCTTATTCTGCATCATCGAACTTTCTTATGTGCGATCCTGTAGGCCCATTCTAAATTGGCAACGGATAACTCAATCTCATTGATTAATCCATAAGTCATTAGTGGTCTCTAGCAAGACATAATGACTACCCAATTTAGAATGGAGGGTCGAATGGAGATTCAACACAACCTTTCCGAGCAAACTGCGTACGATCCTCTACATCGATATCCCGTTTAGCATGAGGCATGGAACCATCATCCTTATGTAGCTAAACGTTTACTTGATCTCTTAGAGCAACTCCAACCCAATACTCCAATTTACAGTACAGTCAACTCTAAAATCCAAAATCTACGGTATTTTATAGTACGTCCACTCCAACCCAACAACTCTATTTTACATTAATAATAATATTTTATTCACAAGTATTTTTATTTTTATTATTATATCACTATAATTTTTTTACTCATTCACATTATATTTTTTATAAACATATCTATATCAGCAAATTTAGTGATTTAATCTTAAATTATATTTTAAAATATTTAATATTAATTAATAATAAAATAATTTGTATAAAATTAAGTATAATAATAATAATGAACATATGAATTGTATTGATTTAGTTTTATAACGAAATAAAATAGGTAAAACATACAACATATTAAATTTTATTAAACATAAAAATTTTAAAACATACAAAATATCAAATTAGCATGCAAAGACAACTAGAACCACGTCCACGTCAAAGACAACTAGAACCACGTCCATAAACGTCTACATCCATTTATGTGAATTTAAACTGATTTTTTTCCCCAAAGACAGTCCACCACGTCTCATAACACTTGCACCACTTCAAAAATAACTTGCACCACGTCCAGAAATGTCTACATCCATTCGTGTGAATTTAAGCTATTTTTTTTTCATAAAGACAAACCACCACGTCAAAGACAACTACAACCACGTCCATAAACGTCTACATCCATTCATGTGAATTTAAACTGATTTTTTCCCCAAAGACAGTCCACCACGTCTCATAACACTTGCACCACGTCAAAAATAACTTGCACCAAGTCCAGAAATGTCTACATCCATTCGTGTGAATTTAAGCTATTTTTTTTTCACAAAGACAAACCACCACGTCAAAGACAACTACAACCACGTCCATAAACGTCTACATCCATTCATGTGAATTTAAACTGATTTTTTCCCCAAAGACAGTCCACCACGTCTCATAACACTTGCACCACATAAAAAATAACTTGCACCACGTCCAGAAACGTCAAAAATAACTTGTTAAGTATGTTTTAGTTCTACTGTATGATTTCTGTTATATTCCTGATCTGATATCTATAGTCTGTTGATCTGATGTCTATTATTCGCTGATCTGATGTAGTGGTCAAAAAAAATAAAATGAAAGAAATGGAAATAAGTAAGTTTTAAAAAAAAAAAGATAAAAGAAAATATAGTGGTGAAAAAAATATTAAAAAAATAAAACAACCCCACTTCTACAGGGATACAGCCTTCTTCTTCGTACGCTACATTTACCGTCCCTCTCTCCTCCCCCCAATTTTACAGTACCATTTGCAGTACCCGTTGGAGCCGCTTCGTACGCCAAAATATAGTAAAACGCAAAAATCCAGTATGCGTTGGAGATGCTCTTAGTGACACTAAATCCATCAAGCAAATGATATCCTTATCATTCCTTGGGCATGGCCATGCACTTTTCAGTTCACTATCAAGTGGCCAAGATATCATCTCTCACTTAAGAGAGATTTGTAGTCCCATCACTTCACCTACATATCTTAGCATGAATCATAGTGTACCCAATCATACCCGTACTTGGCAACCTATTACGGCCCCGTTAGGCGTATGTCAAAGCACACTACAATTCACCTAAGACCATGTAGTGATTTCTAGTCTAAGGATCCTAGTACCAGTACTACTCAAAAGAATCACTCATGATCTAATTAGTCCATAGAGTGTTTCTTTTGGCTGATCGCTTTCATGAATTTAAAAATGCACAAGGATATTACTATCATGAAATTAACTCATTTGATAAACAATCAATCAAGCGACAAATGTCTTATTTATATAAATACCCTCAAAGTATATTTACATAAATAGCCCTCATTAGGGCACATTCACCAACACCGTATGCTTCGGCATTAGGAAGTCTTATGTATACCATATTGTGTACAAGGCCTGATATCTGTTATGCCGTTGGCATGGTGAGTAGATATCAGAGTAACCCCGGGAAAGATCATTGGGAGGCAGTAAAATGCATTCTCAAGTATTTGTGCAGAACGAGGGACCAAGTTCTGGTCTATCAAGTGCCTGAGCTGTTACCCGAGGTTACACAGATTTAGATTTCCAAGGCGATAGGGGCAAGAACAAGTTTACCTCAGAG
This sequence comes from Knoxia roxburghii, assembly GCA_030378225.1. Lineage (NCBI taxonomy): Eukaryota > Viridiplantae > Streptophyta > Magnoliopsida > Gentianales > Rubiaceae > Knoxia > Knoxia roxburghii. The sequence goes on along the minus strand of CM059420.1, from coordinate 30,369,056 downwards.
TATGTGTTTACTCTAGGAGGTGGAGTCATAGTTTGGCAGAGTGTCAAGCAGAAATGCATGGCGGACTCTACCATGGAGGCTGAGTACGTTGTTGCATCAGAGACAGCAAAAGAAGCAGTATGGCTCAAGAACTTCCTAGTGGACTTAGATGTGATTCCTGGTTTGTAGAAGTCTATCACGGTATATTGTGATAATAACAGTGCAGTAGCAAACTCGAAGGAACCACGAGCCCACAAGGCGAGTAAACATATACAACGCAAGTACCACCTGATACGAGACATCGTAAAGAGAGTAGACGTGGTCGTGGCTAAGATAGCATCAGAGGATAAACTTGCAGATCCATTCACGAAAACATTGACTTCAAAAGTCTTTGAGGTTCACGTGAAGGGCATGGGGATCAGATGCTTAAGAGAGCCTTGACAGTTTTTTCTAGATAGATAGCAGCAGATTGTATAGGAGTTGTATGTGGATGTATACTTAAAGCACAGCTTAAGTATTAGTGGGAGATTGTTGGAGTAGAATACATAAGCTATGTTTGTGTTGTACATTTTCCCTGTAATATATCGATTTATGTTTCAGTTATATCTTGTTGTGCATAATTATCCATTTATATTATGTAAGTAGATGATGAGGTGTCTGGTGTGACACAGTAGATCTCATGATTGGTTGAAAGACATAATATATAAATGAGGTTCATAACTGAGACAGTTTTGGACAAACTGTCAGTTTAGGTTATTATGTGATTCGGATAATTGGTCTGTCTAAACTAATTGAATCATATAGATATGCCCGGGGCATATTGAACTTGACCTTTAGGAATGATTTTTCTTGTACTGATTTAATAGACAAATCGATCCTTGTATTCTATCTCTTAATCCCTAGACTCGAGCGGGCATGAGGATTAGACATAGTGTACTTTGATCTGCCAATGGGTGAGGTCAATTGTGGCCAATAGTCTCGGTAGGTTGGGTTTTAGTTACTTGGTGTGCTGCTGTTTGTTGAAAAGAAACCATATACCGGTGCGTCCAGGGTGATGGTGCTCCCAAAATGAGCTCGAAATGTTTATTATACAAAACCCGGCCGGTGGACTTATGTCCGGTATAGTAAAAAGGTCGAGTGGTACTAGTCTCAGAATTAAAGAAGTTAATTAATTAATTTATCAGTAAATTAATTTGAAATTAATGAGCACTATATCTTTGATGTGGGGAGATTAATGAATATAATTTAATTAAGTTGTTCCGGAAGCAATTCTGGTGTAGGATGGTAGTGCCAAAATTAATCCGTTAGTGGTACGATTAATTTTGTAATGGGTTAATTGAATAGGTAGATTTAATTAATTAATTGATTAATTATTCCTAAGGGTTAATTCAGTAATTAACAAAGTGGAATTATTTAATTAATTCCTAAGGGTTAATTAAGTAATTAACAAAGTGGAATTATTTAATTAATTAATTAAGTCTTAAGTTTCAATTGGAATTAGGAAATCCTAGAGATTAGGAAATCTAGTAGGATTTGGTTCATCCTATCAGATTGGTTACCTAATTGGATTTGGAAACTAATTCATTATCTAAACCCATTAGGAAGACCAATCCTAAACCAACTTGGGGTCTCTCTTGTAACTCTATAAATAGACAAGGGATTAGCCATTCAAGCCACACAATTCAATAGATTCATTATTCAATAATCTAGAGAGATAAAATTCTAGAGAGAGAAAATAATTTCTCTCTCCAAAATGAATTTTGAAGAGCAAAGGGGCGGCTGGTTTTTTTTCCATAGAGGTGGCCGAAATTTGCTTCTCTTTTGCCAACCCCGTGTATTGCTTTCTCTCTCTCCGGGCAGTGCGTTTGCAGTACGTGCTAGGTGCGGAGGTGCTGAATTTTTTTTCAGCAGGTGGATTGTGGTGAGTTGCTGATCAATTGACTTCTAGATTGTTGCCCACACAACAAGAGGTCATAGTCTTTGAGGCATACAAGAGAATCACCAGGTGCTCACTTCAAAGGTAACTTTCTAAGGTTCCGCTTTAATTAGAAATTTTTGTTGCGTGGTAAATCGAGCAAGTGCAAACTCAGATCCTATGTGGCAAATCCTTTCACAACTTTCTCATGGCTGCTTGCCTAGCAGTCCTACCTTGATGAGCAAACATCTCCCTCAGGTGAGCCATCATATTGAAGGCATAGACCATGGGATGAAGCTAATGTTGCAGCACATTCGACAGAGAGGCCAAAATATAGCACCACACCATATCATCCGCTTTTCTCCACCTAGCATAGACATCCCTATCCTCTTGAGGAGAGTCCTCGTTAGGCACATCTGGACATACTTCGGTGAGCACAAGCTTATACTGCTCTTCTGTCAGGACAATGTTTAAGTTACGACTCCAGTTGACATAATTAGGTCCAGTTAACTTGTTGTCTTTCAATATAGTAGCTAAGGGGTTGAATGCCATATCGAAAAACTATAAATTAAACAGACAATGTTTTAGTTATCTAATCTAGAATTTTGAAAAAAAAAACAAAATTCTAATAATTATTGACTTCCCTCAAAACAAAATTTTAATCCCCTACATCTCATTCACTGGGATTCTCTCAAGCCACGATAGTGTGGACGTTTACGCTAACCCACATTCGTTTGAGAAGAACCAAGTTCATTAACTACGCTATCTGACCAAACGATTTATTGATCAATGTAGCTAATAGTTGGTGCTTTCAGCCATACATATAAGCAGCGTAACCTCGATGAGAGGAATATTGTAGATCGTACACTAAGTGTGTGCCATTACATGACTTCTGAGCTTGTTACTTCAAGATAGTGCGCCTCACTCAGAAATTCATAATCTAGCGATCTTGTGATTGGACCCATCCGAATAGAGGAAGGCCTTAATGCCAACGTGCAAGTCCACCTACATCGCATATGAACCCATAATGGTGGCCGTGGGGATAATAACCAACCCGCTCCCACGTAAATTTCTAAATTGAGGGTTTTTTGGGTTTTAGCATGCAATTAACTAACCCTAAGTTATATGCAAACATAAAACCATCATGCTTTAAAATCATGTATCCAAAATACAACACAACAAATTAAAGCACAAAATTAAAACTATAAATAAGGGAAATAAATGTGAAAATAAAATTTTCTGACTATTATGGTTTTAATTGCTTCCATCTTTTGCCTTGATCTCGTGTCCCGTCACGTCACTCGATGGATTGAGTCTTAAATTTCAAAAAACAAAAACTGGAGGAAAAAAATGGCCAAAACGCGCCCTAAAAAGGCCACCCGTGCGCAGCAATTGCTGCGCTGCGAGGCGACAACTGCACCACTGCATGCCGACGGCTTCTCCCGACCAGTCGTCACCGGCGCCGCCCCCACCTCCGATTCCTTCATCGCTTCTTCCTATGCTATTTGGTCTTCTTGCAATTTGTTCTGGGTTTTCCTGGGCTTCTACGAATTAACGATAACCCAAAAGCCACGAATTCAAGTTGCCCACCATAACACCTTCGATTACAAAAAATAAATTCTCCTACTACAAGGCTTTCTAGAAAAATTAAATAATCAAAATTACATAGAAAAAATCCTACTACAGATTTGATCTAATCCTACACGGCTTCCAGCGCGTGGTTATACTATTACAAACATTCATAATAAAATCAAATCTGGACATGTCCCGGAGTTTAATTAAAACCCATACAAACGTAACCATAATAGTCAGGATTTCTTAACCACTTGCAAATAAAACCATGTAATAAATTGATCAAGCACAAAACCCAAAAACCAGGCTCTGATACCAATTGAAAGATTATCTGCTCGGGCTTAGCCAGAAACTCACTTTCGTGCTACACATTCCAGAATCGGAATCTCTGACAAGGCCTAGACGCTAGCACAATTGCTATTCCAACCCTTGCTTGAAATAACATTGCGCAGGATCTTGGTATGTACTTATTCGATTTATCACGCAACAAATAAATTCTTAATTAAAAGCGGAAACATAAAAATTACCTATTGAAGCGTTCACTCAGGTGATTCTCTTGTATGCCTCAAGACTTTGTTAGTATGTTGTGTGGGCAACAATCCAACGAACAATTGATCAGCTAATCACCACAACCACCTGCCGGAAAAATCCCAGCACCACCGCACCTGGAGCTTATAATTCACGTGCCACTTGAAGTGAGAGAAAGCTTCACACGCTGCTGCCAAAATTTGGAAAAATCGACCAGCTAAGAAGCTTGGGAAATCCAATTTTTAGAGAGAGAATTTTTCTCTCTCTAGGATTTTCTCTCTAGTTTTCTTGTTTTGAAAACTTATGAATTGTATATGTGTAATAGCTAATCCCTTGTCTATATATAGAGTTACAAGAGAGACCCCAAGTTGGTTTAGGATTGGTCTTCCTAATGGGTTTAGGTAATTAATTAGTTTCCAAATTCAATTAGGTAACCAATGTAATAGGATAAACCAAATCCAATTAGATTTTCTAATCTCTAGAATTTCCTAATTCTAATCGAAACTTAAGACTTAATTAATTAATTAAATAATTCCACTTTATTAATTACTTAATTAATCCTTAGGATAATTAATTAAATAATTAATTCTACTTATTCCATTAACCCATTAAAAAATAAATCGTACCACTAACGGATTAATTTTGGCACTGCCATCCTACACCAGAATTGCTTCCGGAACAACTTAATTACTTTATTCATAATCTCCCTACATCAAAGATTTAGTGCTCATTAATTTATTAATTTATGGATAAATTAATTAGTTAACTTCTTTAATTCTGAGACTAGTATCACTCAACCTTTTTACTATAACGGACATAAGCCCATCGGCTAGGTTTAGTATAATAAACATTACGAGCTTATCTCGGGAGCACTATCACCCAGGACTCACCTGTTCATGGTTTCCTTTCGACAAGCAGCAGCACACCATGTAACTAAACAAGCGCACCTAACCTACCGAGACTATTGGCCACAATTGACCTCAACCTTTGGCAGATCAACGTACACTATGTCTAATCCTCATGTTCGCTCGAGTCTAGGGATTAAGAGATAGAATACTAAAAATGATTTGTCTATTAAATCAGTACAAGACAAGTCATTCTAAATGGCCAAGTTCAATACTCCCCGGGCATATCTATATAATTCAATTAGTTTAGATAAACTAATTATCCGAATCACATAATAACCAAAATTGACATTTTGTCCAAAGCTATCTCGGTTACGAACCTCATTTATATATTATGTCTTTTAACCAATAATGAGATCTACTGTGTCACACAAGACACCTCATCATCTAACTACATAATATAAATGGACAAATAATGCACAACAAAATATAACCAAAACATAAATCGATATATTAACTGGGAAAATGTACAACACAAGCATAACTTATGTATTCAACTCCAACAACTCCGAGGTTACACAGATTCAGATTTCCAAGGTGACAGGGACAAGAGCAAGTCTACCTCAGGGTATGTGTTTACACTGGGAGGTGGAGCCATAGTTTGGTGGAGTGTCAAGAAGAAATGCGTGGTGGACTCTACCACGGAGGCTGAATATGTTGCCGCATCAGAGCCAGCTAAGGAAGCAGTGTGGCTCAAGAACTTCCTAGTGGACTTAGATGTGATTCCTAGTTTGCAGAAGTCTATCACAGTGTATTGTGATAACAACGGTGCAGTAGCAAACTCGAAGGAACCACGAGCCCACAAGGGGAGTAAACATATACAGCGCAAGTATCACCTAGTACGAGACATCGTAAAGAATGAAGACGTGGTCATGGTAAAGATAGCATCAGATGATAACCTTGCAGATCCGTTCACGAAGACATTGACTTTAAAAGTCTTTGAGACTCACGTGGAGGGCATGGGGATCAGATACTTAGGAGAAACATAACATTTTTTCTAGATATATAGTAGCAGAGTGTATAGGAGTTTAATGTAGATGTATACTTAAAGCACAACTTAAGTATTAGTGGGAGATTGTTGGAGTTGAATATATAAGCTATGCTTATATTGTGCATTATTTGTTCATTTATATTATGTAGTTAGATGATGAGGTGTCTTGTCTAACACAGTAGATCTCATCATTGGTTAAAAGACATAATATATAAATGAGGTTTGTAACCGATGCAACTTTAGACAAACTGTCGATTTAGGTTATTATGTGATTCAGATAATTGGTTTGTCTAAAATAATTGAATCATAGAGATATGCTCGGGGCGTATTGAACTTAACCATTTAGAATGATTTTTCTTGTACTGATTTAATAGACAAATCGTTCTTAGTATTCTATCTCTTAATCCCTAGACTCGAGCGGGCATGAGGATTAGACATAGTGTACTTTGATCTGCCAATGGGTGAGGTCAATTGTGAACAATAGTCTCGAGCCGGTTGGGTGCGCTTGTTTAATTACTTGGTGTGTTGCTGCTTGTCGAAAGGAAACCATGTACCGGTGCGTCCGGGGTGATGGTGCTCCCGAGATGAGCTCGTTATGTTTATTTTACTAAACCCAGCCGGTGGACTTCCGGTATAGTAAAAAGGTCAAGTGGTACTAGTCTCGGAATTAAAGAAGTTATTTAATTAATTTATCATTAAATTAATAAATTAACGAGCACTAAATCTTTGATTTGGGGAGATTATCAATAAATTAATTAAGTTGTTCCGGAAGCAATTCTGGTATAGGATGGTAGTTCCAAAATTAATCCGCTAGTGGTACGATTAATTTTGTAATGGGTTAACTGAATAAGTAGAATTAATTATTTAATTTATTATTCGTAAGGGTTAATTAAGTAATTAAAAAGTGGAATTATTTAATTAATTAATTAAGTCTTAAGTTTCAATTAGAATTAGGAAATCCTAGAGATTGGGAAATCTAATTGGATTTGGTTTATCCTATTAGATTGGTTACCTAATTGGATTTGGAAACTAATTAATTACCTAAACCCATTAGGAAGACCAATCCTAAACCAACTTGGGGACTGTCTTGTAACTCTATATATAGACAAGGGATTAGCTATTCAAGACATTCAATTCAATATATTCATAATTCAATAATCTAGAGAGAGAAAGTCTAGAGAGAGAAAATATTTTTCTCCCTCTAGCGTAATCTCAGGCGGCCGGTTATTGTCCGAGGTGGCGGTTGGTGGTTAATTCCGGCAGGCGGTGGTGGCAAGAAAAATCCGGCGGCGGCTGCGGTTGAAATTCAGGCGACAACGAGTTGCAGAATTTTTTCCGACAGGTGGATTGTGATGATTAGCTGATCAATTGTTCGTTAAATTATTGCCCAAACAACATACGATCAAAGTCTTGAGGCATACAAAAGAATCACCTGAGTGAACGCTTCCATAGGTAATTCTTATGTTTCCGCTTTTAATTAAGAATTTATTTGTTGCTGATAAATCAAATAAGTACAAACCAAGATCCTGCGCAATGTTATTTCAAGCAAGGGTTAGAATAGCAATTATGCTAGCATCTAGGCCTTGTCAGAGATTCCGATTCTGGAATGCGTAGCACGAAAGTAAGTTTCTGGCTAGGTCCGGGCAGATAATCTTTCAAATAATACATTCTTATATTGTTATTTTTATTTATTTTAAACATAATTTAATTTTAAAATTTAACACTGTACGAAATGAAATATCATCAATCCCCTTTTAAAATTTAAAATATTATTTGGTGATTATATTTATGATAATTTAAAAGTTATATATTTCTCTTTTTACACACATCTTCATATATTTCACATGGAAATATATATTTATTTATTTATTTAATGTAATTAACTTTGGTTTGATTTATTTTATATTCATCATATTATTTTTCAAATAATAATTTAACAAATGTATATAAATCTAAATCAGGCAGTTAACAACTTAACACTACAATTATAACAATAATAATTATTATATCAATATAATTCCTAACTATTGTTTATACTAATTTTTCCTTAATATAATTGTGATGAATGACTTATAATCATGGGTATTGCTATTTGTAGCTCATAATTGCTATTTGTAGCTCAAATTTTAGTATAAAATGACCCAAATGTCCCTTATTTTAAATAAGAAATAATTTAAAATAAAAAATATTGTAAAAAGCTAATCAGCAATGGATGACCCACTCAAATTACGCACGTTCACCATGGACGGACCACGTAAAATAGGCGCCGGTACAACGGGCGAAACGCATGAAAAAAAACCCTCACTATGGTATGCATCACCTAAAATGGGTGAGTCACCATGGACGCGGACGCATAAGTAACGCGCCCCTGCCATGGATCAGGCGCCTATTCTATGCGCCCAGACCATGGTGACCACGCCCGAAAACCCTCACCATGGTATGCCTCACCTAAAATGGGTGAGTCACCATGGACACGGACGTATAAGTAACGCGCCCCTGCCATGGATCAGGCGCCTATTCTATGCGCCCAGACCATGGTGACCACGCCCGAAATGGGTGGCCACCCTGACTACGTGAATAAAGTATGATCTACTACAACATTTTTATCAACTTCTAAATTGCCAAACACTCCAAAACAGCGGCTAAAAATCAGTGAAACCTTCACAATGCTCGTTGAACTACGTTGATGAAACGCATTGGTTCAAGATTCTTGAGAAAATGGTACGTTTTCGTTTATGTATTTGTAATGTTGTATGTTTACAATATCTATGGTAAGCACTTACATTTTAGGAGCCTTCATTCAATTGTTCAAATGCCCAAAAAAGGTGTCAAAACCATTGATTACTCGCCTATTTTGGGCGTTCAAGCCATGGCTTACCCGCCCAAAATGGGCGATAAAAGCATGGAAAACACGCCTGAAACGGGCGAGCAGTTAATGGTATCGCAACATTTGGGGGCGTGAATGCCATGGTAAAATCGCCCATTTTAGGTGTTTTCACCATGGTTTCCACGCCCAAAATGGGCGATTGAACCATGGTTTAAACGCCCTGAACAGGCGCTGAAACCATGGTTCGACCGCCCATTTTGGGCGTAAAATCCATGGTTTGAACGCCCATTTTAGGCGTTCGTACCATGGTTTTTACGCCCAAAATGGGCGGTCGAACCATGGTTTCACCGCCCAAAATGGGCGGTCAAACCATGGATTTTCAACATTTGGTTGCGTCCTGTTAATGGTGTTTCTGACCATTTGAGCGATTTTTCAATGGTTTGAACGCCAGTACAGGCGTTTTTTAATTGTTTGTTATTGGTACTAGTATGTTTATTCATATTTAGCTTTATTTTGTATAATTATAAAGGTGAACTTATGTTCATTTTACGAATGATGCAGGATCCAGTTGAATTACCCGATCTGTCGGTTGATTTGAGTGGCTATTTTGAGTCTCCCATTTATTTTAAGACTCACGAAGAAGCATTTCAGCATTGTAAAGAAACGCTAAAGTCGCAGACCCCCAGGAATACTGCCCCACCTCGCCCAACTTGTTCCTAATTTGAACAACAGACTGTGGTCTAAACTTATTGGCACTCTTGTCCGGAAACAGACAAGCGCCAATAGTAACCAACAACCATGCCTCTACATCCAAAACAGGGTCCCTCTAGTTGCCGTTATTCCAACGGCGATCAAACACACGCTCCGTCACAAGGCAACCACTATCATACATCTTCCGCCAGTCAAGACTACGCTCATCTAGCTCAACTACCTCCCTGCATAAGGCCTTAACCACATCCTGATGTGTGACATCATTTACCATACGGCCCTCAACAGGTATCCGTAGAATCTCCCACACATCATGTAATAGTATCCCCATCTCACCAAAAGGCAAATGAAAAGTGTTAGTATCAGGTTGCCACCGCTCTATGAAAGCGCAAATGAGAGGGGCATCTATGGAAGGAAACATAGTAGCAGGTAGGTGGCTCAATCGAGTCACACTCAATCTATCACGCCAATCGGCGGGCATCTCAGCGAACCAACGACGCAACTTCCCACAAACCCCTTTCCTGTTCTGGCACCTAAAGTGTGGCCTAAGTCGCTCTCCGGCCTGTCCATACCTCGATGCAACATGACCCAACCAGCTGGGTATGACTGATCCATCCACAGGCCCACCAACACACGGTACGGTCACCTCCCAAGGATCCAACTCAATGGTGGGACGCTTATTCTTGTCTAAATTCATAAACATATTTTTATAAATAACGACAAATAGCATTTGTAAGTAATTAAAATAATCATACAATGAAATTGCAATTATTCACGTTAATCGAATATAAAAATAATCATAAAATCTATCTAAACAATTCACATATTAAAATAATCATTAAATTACATTACTATATTAAAATGAATCAAGTAGATCGCATATTCAAATAAAATTATATATTACTAATACAAAAAATTGAATTTAAATATTAATTGAGATCAGCGTGTACCTTTCGCCGTGAATCGACCGTCTCCAGCTCGTCGTCTATGAGTGATGACCTGCTCCTTCTCACCGCCATCACCGCTGTGTTCGCCACCAGCACCGCTGTGTTCGCCACCAGCACCGCTGCCGCTACCACGACCACCATCATCATCGCCATCACCATCACCATCCCTATAACCACCATCACCATCACCATCACCATCATCGTCATCTCCGCCCAGCTCCTCAATAAAACGGTCGCTGTGATGCTCCATCCCACTCCCAATGTGATAATCATCGTCGTCGCCTATAAGATACTCCATCTCAGGCGTGGGCTCGGGTAGTATAAAGTCCATCTCATTATCCGGCCCGCCAATGTCAGCATCATCCCTCGAATGAGATGGCTCATCAAGTTGCTGCTGGGATGAGCGACCTGTTTTCGGCTTCCTATAGGAAGCTGTGGGTCGCTATCGCGGAATTATTTGGCCCAGCATCTACAAAACATTTAACGAATTTAAGTCAACAAATAAAATTAAATTTAATTATATACATTATTTAAACAATTAAAATTATATAAATTATAATTAATATACTTATAATTTAAAATTTTAAAATTTGACCGGTCAAACCACCGGTCAAAATAGTTCCGGCAAACAGCCGGCGCTGATCGCCCGCGCAGGATCGCCTGGGCGACCGCGCACGGGTCGCCCGGGCGATCCTGCGAGGATCGCCGCGCCCAGGCGATCCTGTACTGATCGCCCAGGCGACCCGCGCAGGGTCGCCCAGGCGATCTGCGCAGGATCGCCTGGGCGATCCGGCCACTGGGCAGCCGCTGTTATGGCGCCTTTGGGGTTACGAAAACACTTCAAAAACATCACCACCATGAATTTGAATAAGGAAAACACTTCAAAAAATCAATTACCTTCCCGAATAACCCTTTTCCAGCTCCATGGCGCCTTTGGGGTTCGTCTCCTCCACCGTCCATTCGCCCTTGCGTTCTATAGAAGGTTTGTTTGAAGAAAAATGTTGAAAGAGTTTTTTTTGTGTTTTAGAATGGTATAGAGAAAATGCCCCGCATTGGATTACTTAAGGCTGCATTTGGCATCCTCACCCAAAAGAGGCGCCTTTACCATGGGTCGGACGCATGAGAAACGCGTCCGACCCATGGCTGCCGCGCCCCTTTTGGGCGATTGACCCGTGGTGAAACGCTGTACAACGTTTCACCACGGGTCAATCGCCCTAAATAGGCGATTGTCCATGGGTACAGACGCGTTCCTAATGCGTCTGTACCCATGGTTCCCCACCCGTTCAAGGTGGTCTATTCTGTGGGCGGATTTGCCCTTTTTTGCGTTTCTTCAATGGTTACCGCACGTTATTTAGGTGGTCCGCCCATGGTGACCGTGCCTAATTTGAGTGGCTGATCCATGGCAAATTAGATTTTTTGAATATTTTTTATTTTAAATTTTTTCTTATTTTAAATAATGGACATTTTGGTCAATTTATACTGAAATTTGAGCTACAAATAACAATTTTGAGCTACGAATAGCAATTCAGTATAATCATTCACGAATTCCAATTCTGCATTCTCCAACAATGCTTCCATAACTTCTTTCTACATCAAATCAAATTAATGCCTGGCCTCCCACCAACCATTATTACAAGCTAACATCACCTTCTCAACTCAAACAGATCTTCTCTCCTTAAGCAAACCCTCGTCTCTGCCAACAGAATGAATCATCTTTGATCTTTCTATTTTCATCCCACACTTAAGCTTCCTCATTCCTTATTAGTCTTTTGAAATATTCACAAAAAAGTTATGGAGGATGAACATTAGAGAGTATCCAATCGCCTTCCGTCTTGGTTCAAAACCTATTTCTTGTGTTGTGAGGATAGTTTCCCCATTCATTTACCAGTACAAAAAAATATTTTTCAGGGTGCCACCTCGCGTCGAGTAATTTTGAAGAAATCTGATTTGCAATGGAAGGTAAAATACGAGAATGGATTTCTGACTAAAGGTTGGAGTAAGTTCTGACGGGAGAATCTTCATAATTATTACCATATACTAGCTTTTATGAGTAAAGGTGATTTTGTTTTTTATGTATTAGTTTTAGGACCTTATGGCTTACCAAAGGAAATTCTGCCAATTCGATATAATTACGAATCGGAATATTCTAAATCTGAAGTTCAAAATGTAGGTCATCAATCTTTTACCAAGAAAGTTCAAAGTAGTTGTTTTACTCATCAGTACTTGTTTAGTTTTTTTTTTTTTCCTTTTGGTCTAAATCAGTTTCTGATTTATGTTATTTTAGTCAAGTTTATACTGTAGATTTTTTTTTCTTGATTGAACATTTTTCTTATATATTTATTGTTTTCTGATTTACACATGTTTTGATTTTCTTTGTAATTTTTGTTTTGATACTCTGAATTTAAATGCTCTGTTTTATGATTATAACTTAAATATGAGTTAATTCTTCAATAATGCATTTACAAAATATTATAATTATAAAATTATTGCAGTTTGGTTTGAATGTTGCTGCCATGATTTGTGTTCTTCAATGTTATGTTTTGCATTGTTATTTATCTAATGTAGAACTATACAGCACATCATACATCATGGCAATACAATAAAATACAATTTGTTGCTTATGTTGTGTCCATTTACATATTTGTTTTTCATTCTTTTGCGCACTCCTAGAATATTGATTGCCAATGATGTTGTTGTGTAAGTTTGTTTTTTGTTATTTGCAACAATATGGTCATATACCATCTTCATTTTTGTTTTTTTTTACTTAAATGTAGTTTTGGTCCCTCCATAATAGGGATAATTCCATTTTTGGTCACTTTTAATTTTACGGTGACACTTTTTGTCCTTCAACTTTTTTTTATTAGGAGTTTTGGTCATTTTTTATGAAAAAGATAAAAAGATAATGGATTAACTCATTTGATCGCTAGTAAAACCAAATTTTTCTTCAAAATGATTTCTACCATGATGTTTTCAACAATTTTATGATCTGGATCCTCATGAATGTTCAACCAATTTAGGGTTTTGGTTGTCATTTTGGATTGTGAGTTGATCTAAATGGGTTGAACATTCATAAGGAACTGAGTCATAAAATGGATTGAAAACATCATTGTACAAATCATTTTGAAGAAAAAATTAGGTTTAACTGCGATCAAATGAGTTAATCTGTTATCTTCTAAACTTCTTCGTAAAATAGACCAAAACTCCTAATAAAAAAAAGTTAAGGGACTAAAAGTGTCCCCGTAAAATTAAAAAAGGATCAAAAGTAGAATTACCCCTATTATAAGGGACCGAAATTGCATTTTGGCTTTTTTTAAAATGGAATTTTTATTATTTTAGTTCAAATATTCATAAAATGTTATTTTTTGATTAAGGCTTTTTATATAATTCGACTCTTTCATATTTAAGCTATGTTGCATAACCATAGATTGTATCATATAGAATGGCTTTGCTGTATACTGTTAGCTGACTAGCACTTTTTTATTGTCAACTAAAGGTTTGGTTTAGTTTCACTGGTATCCAAGTTTTTTCCCAATGTCTTATGCATCAGGAATTGGAGTTTAACTACTGGTTGATTCTGTTTTGGTTTTTTATATTTGGTAGCATCTTAAGATAATATATATCATATATGAATTAGAACATACAAATTCGGTTATTGACTTTGCAAATTTGACCTTTATGACTGTATATACATTTTTAGAATTGGTATTTTATTTTTTCGAATGACCTTCATTGTAAGATGTAATTAGTAATATTTGTGTTTCTTAGAGAATTCCGCGTGAATTTGCTAGAGGAAAAGGTTTATTACGAGGAAGAGTGAACGTTTTGATTGAAGATCCACGACGAGTGCCTTGGGATTTTTACATTTATGAAAATGGCCACCATGTCCAAACCAAGAAGTAAGGATCTCTGACTGTTATGTTTGATGAAAATGGAATTGTCGAGGGTGACACAATCAGATTTCATTTGCTGAAGAAATGAGACTATCCAGAGTTGAAGTTTGAAAAGGTATCCATAGACGAGACAGATCCTCCCCGTAATAAACAGCAAGGGTAATTCTTGAAAGCAGCAAGAGTTATTTTGACTTTTTCTTTTTTACTTCAAAAATAATTCCTTCATACTTGAAAATGAGTCATTCGGTAAGATTTTTTTATACTTGACCCTTATTAGTCAATACAGATTAATATGTTAATGAATATGCGCGTTAAGTCTGAATATCCAATCCCAAAACCGCATGGGACATTTTTTATCATGTTTTTGATCTTGACTATGTTGGACCAACAAGCATATACAATAATGATTATGAATTTCTAAACACTATTACCTCTCAGGTCTTCAAGCCAGGATATCATGTATCAAATGGATCTAGCTGCATCAAAGGCTTACGGTAACAACATCAGACGCCTAGAGTAATAGGACCCGTCAGAGGCCAACATCAGAAGGGAGAACATGGATTTCAAAACAATAGCCAGAGACCCCCTTCAAATGTGGTGGCCGTTAGAGAAGAAAGAAAAATAGACTAATACTGGTTTAAGACTATCATGTGCCAAATGAAGAAGATGGATGAGGCTGCTCAAAAGAAAGATCTCCATAATTTGAAGAGACTGAGTAGCATTGAGAAGGTCATGAATAAGCTGCAAACTAGAGTAGCTGGTCTGGAGTCCATTTGTAGACAACAAATTGATTTAAGCCAGCAGCAAATGATTCACCTGGAGGTAGAAGAAAGGAATCCTCTCAAGGAGAAGGTGAATATCTTGAGAAAGTTACGCATCATCCATAATGAATCAGACAGATGGTTAACCAGGAGTATAGACACCCTGACAACTTACGAAATAAAAGGTAAATCTATAGATCCATCAATGCTCAGTACAAGTTCTATTGAGGAAGAAAGGAGTCCCTGGGAAATTGTCATTGCTTCATCTTCAGAACCAGAGATGAGCCAAAATTTCAATGTCTCAAAGGAGAATGCAATGAAAATTGAAAACTGGGTACAACTGACAGATTTGGTAGGATCAGAAGAGGAAAATTCACCAAAGCTGGAAGAAAAGAGTTCTGAAGAGAGGAATTGCAAAAATTTGAAGTAAAGAATTCAACCGGTATTTTGGAAATTGTCCAAGTGGGAGCCATCAACTAGAGCCCAGAAGTTGATAAAAAAAACACTAACCTCTGAGACTACCACTGAGGAAGATTCTGACTCAGAATTAGAACAGTTCTGGGAAATGATGGAATGGTATGAACAATTCTGGAAGAAGATAACTGTGGGAATGCTGGAGCTATTTGAAGAGCAGAAAAGATTCACTGAAATATTGAGCGACAAGATGGATCAGTTCAGAGCAGTAGCAGAGGAACATGAACACAGGATGAATGCAGAAACAAAACACCATGAGGATCTGAATAAGCACGCATTACTACAGAAAGCACTGAACGAGATCACTTGGAGATTGGAAGATATCCAGAATACAGTGAATGTCCTTTGGATTAGAATTTTGCAATCCCAAGTAGGAACATTTGTAACGGAGCAAGGAGGAGAAGATTGGCCCACAGGATATAATATGCAAAATTGGAAAATAATATGCAAAATTGGAAAGGTGGACAAGACAAGAGGAAGAAACCTAAACCAGTTTGCAGAAGACCTCAGATAGATGTAATAGTGCTCACTCCAGTCCAAGACAAGAGGAAATATGAAGAATCTCAAGCAGACGATAAAGAAGTCTAGCCGGAGACTATAAATCCACAGCGCTACTGGGAGGCAATCCATAATGTATTCTCTTTTACATTTCTTTAAGAAGTCATGAATAATGAATAGTGAATTCTCTTTTTCAGGGATGAAGGAACAAGGAGGCAAGATGGAACATAGGAATCCTCTACCAAAGCAGCAGCTGAACTTCAATAGAAACAATGCAAACTGCTAATATAGAGAAGACTCTTCATGCTATCTGCATTTTACTTTGTCCTGTAATCACAAGTTTGTTTTTCTTGTCTTTAAGTGTCAGTTGAGTAGGGAGGAAATCAGTGATGAATTTTAATTCCATAGAATTAGCTTTGATCAGTTCCACTTTTCTTACACAAATGCACTTTATTTTCTTATACCATGTATAACACAAGTGTGAGAGAGAGAAATGAGTCCAATTTGCTTATCTTCATGTTTACTTAATTGTGAAATTAGAAAATGAGTAAGTTCATATGCTTAAAATTTCTTTCATAGATCATGCTCTAATTTTTGAAGAACAAATAATTTTCCAAACCTTTTGCACCCCTTTCGAGCCAATTTTTAGAAGCCTTAGTAATGCATGAAGTATAAGCTTAGCCTTAAGTGATTAGGGTAGTAACACAAGGATTGTACCTTAGATATTGCCTTAGATTTGTCACGCAACCCCTATTTCTGGTAAGGAATTTTTTACCCTAAAGTCTCACTAAAGTCTCGTATTTCTTTGCTGTGTGATTAGTCTTATGTGCACGAATGGATCTAGAACATTGCTAGATCATACATAACAAGACCATGTACATGTCCATGATTTTTCAAAATGAGAAAGGCACCTACTAAACCCTATTTTCTTTTTCTTTTTCACTACCCTTCATCAACCCTTAGGATTAACCCCTTAAGCCCATCTTTTTCTTTGACCTCCCCTACCTAAAATAAACCCCTTCTTAGCCTTCTTTTTCGACCCCTCCATTTTTAAACCTCTATTTGGGAGTTGTAATGTTTGCTTAAAGATGTCAAGATAACCAGGTGTTGTTTTATTAAATGCTGCCTCGAAAAAAAAATATGAATAAGCAAGGAAGTGAATGACTTTTAAGCCTTGGACCCTTACAATAGTATAGTGGTAAGAAGTAAGGAAGTGAAGGACTTTTATGCCTTGTACCCTTACGAAAAATACCCAAAGTAGTAGAAATAAAAAGTAAGGAAGTGAAGGACCTTTAAGCCTTGTACCCTTATGAAAAATAATAGGTAAGCACAAGAACACAACTTGGAAGGCTTAAAAACATTTTGTTTGAGTAAAGATTGCATCTTCCAGACTTTCACCCTTTTCCTTTCTTTTCTCACCTCTTCAAGCCTTTTCCTTTTCTTTTCCTACCCTATTTTCTTCTCTCTAAAAAAGTCCTTTTGATTGACTTGTTATGGATGTAATAGATTGGTGGACGAGTGATGTCTAGCCAAGCCTATGGTTGAATTTTATGCATGTAATGGACTTGAGTACCTCATTCTTCATATACAGCCCATACACCTTGAGTGATAATGAGTGAACCTTTAAATGTGAGGGTGACAAGTCAAATGGTTGATAGCTTCATTAAGTAATTTGTGTGCTATAACTCTTATTGTCAATGCTATTTTTACACTATATTGCATTACTGAAACTTGGTTTTTCATGTATGGCTTGAAGGGAAGATATTAGAGCATGATACTGTTTTAAAGAACTTACTCATCTCTGATTTCGTAATTAGTTTGCTTGAGGACAAGCAAAATGTTAAGTGTGTGGGAGCTGATGCGAATCATTTTATACATATTTTTACATGTTTTTAGCATGGTTTTAAGCTTCATGTGGATAGATTCTTAATCTATTTATGAGGTAAATATACCAGTTACGGCTGTACTTGTACTAATTGCAAATGAAATATGGATAGAATGAAAATAGTAGAAAACCGCACTAAGGACTGAGCAATTGGAGTAGAGCTGAAGGTCTTTCAAGACAGCAAATGAAAACTTCACCTGAGCGTGAGATGCATGATGTCCAATTATATCCAGCGTTTGGTGAAACTGAGCTGAAGACGTCCAGCTCACGACACTGTCTCATGGACGTGACGAAAACAAAATGGAGTTAACACTGAGATGAAGCAGCAGACGTTGGACGAGAAGAGATCACGGCTTGCAAACGATAGTGTCGTGACAATATGGCGACCATCAAACGCCAGAGTCTAGTGAGTAAGAGAAGATGACAACCCATAACTGCAGCGTCTGAAAAAGCCAAGTTCACCCAACCAGTGCATGGTGACTACGACAAAACACTTCCAGGTGACACTCAGCATAAGCCAACATCTGTTGAGTGTTTGACGACCATCTCCTGCACGGGCAGCGAGACAGATACTAGAAGGACAGTTAGTACGCCGGCACGAGCTGTAGGCAGGACCAAAGGAGACAAATAGTGCATATCATCATGAGCCATGATCATGCTCGAGGGGAAAAATAGTACACTGGCAAGAGAGAAACATGCTGAAGAAGAACAACCAGTAAATTGTTGTAGGATACTTTAACGGCCTCTAATCAGTGCAGGTTGCTTTTATGGTTGTGTCAGCAGCTGCCTCCAGGAAGATGCCATCTTGCAAATTTTAGTCCCGAAGTAAAATTCTGGAATTCCCAAAATAGTCATCATGCATTTCCTTCTTTAGATTTTATCTATAAATAGATGTAGGTTGCTCCGACTTAAGGGTAGAAAGTAGTGGGGAGTTCGGATTTTTTTTTCCATGTAACCTTTACTTGGGTTGTTTTATCCGAAACTCATTTTCTTTCTCTTTTTCATGTTTTTCCTTTCTTTCGTGTCTTTCTAAGAACTAATGAGGTTCTAAGCATCTTGTAGGGATATTCACTCCTCTAATAAAATAGAGGCAATGTGAAAGTTCCATTTATAAGATGTGCAGTAAATCAGATTTAATATGTGCGTGCCGCTTACGTATATCTTTTGTTCTCATGTACATTATTCATTGCATTTAGAATAATGTGTGTGTTTTTCTCTATCGGTTGATTATTGTTTAGTTGCTATAAAATCTGATGAGCATGTCATATACTTGGGCTTTCATTGATTTCGATTATTGTTAGTATTGTGGCTTCAGGTTCTCTAGTTCGGCTAACTGATTGAGAAAGGAATGAGGTGCTGAATATTTCAGTCTAAATCGTGACAATGCATCATGTCGTTTGAGAGTAGAGTTGAAGTAGGAACTGATGCTTGTATGGAGATCTTAATTGATGATACCTTAGTGTCTGTTGGCTCAATGAAAACTCTATATCCTGGTGTGTGGTTATCATGGTGAGGAGGTCACTTCATCTGATAAGAACTGTGCTAGGTGAATGCTTGGAGTAAACAGGGATTTCATAGTTATGTGATAGGGTAACCATGGAGTAAGTGACACAGGTGTAACCACAAGTGAGTTGATCCTGAATATTCTTCTCTTCATTATTTTTTGTTCTGACTGTTAGGGAGCTTTAACCTCGTTCAACGTTAGAGAACCATAATCGAAGCCTCTAATTTCAGCAAGGAAGTGAAAATTTCTTCTCTTACCCTTTGTTTCTTGCTTTGTGTCTTATTTTCCCTATTTTATACCTCACCAACTGCTTATACTTTACGGTTTTCTTACTTGCTCTATTTATTGTTTTTCTAATTTGTACAGCAGAATTCTATCCCCGTTCCCTGTGGGATCAACACTTTGTACTACATTTTCTTATGGTGTAAGGTTTTTTATAAATATTAATTTTGTACGGTACATGACAGTAAATCCGTTATCACTTGTGCTTGCCTATATCTCTGTTTGCGTGTATTTATTCACTGCATTTAGAATAATATGTGTGTATTTCCTCTATCGGGTTGATTAGCGGTTAATCTTGTTATGGAATTTGATTTGTGCACCTTGTACTTGGGTTTTCATTTTGTTTGTGATTAGTATTATGTCTTGTGGTCCGTAGCTAGTTAACTGAATGAGTAAGGCAGTAGGTGCAAACCTATTTGGCACTTTATCATAACAATTTGTGCACTTAGAAGTAGTATGGAAGTTGGATCTGATCCTTGTAGTGAGATCTTAATTGATGATAACTTAAGAACTACTGGTTTAGAACAAGTCATATTTATAGTGTGTGGCTGTTATGGTAGGGGGTCGAGTCCATTTGTGAGTAACTGTGCTAGGCGAAGTTCCTTAGAGTAAACGGGGACTTCACGACGGTGATAGGGCACCGTGGAGTAAATAACACAGGTGTTGCACTAAGGTGAGCCAAGGTCAAATAGCAAGTGCCATTGGCCGGTCCTGGTGGTTAGGTGCTTAAAACCATTACCTAGCATAAAAAGTCACAATCGAAGCCTCTATCTCCAAGAAAGAAGTGAAAATCCGGCATTTTATCCTTTGTTTCTTGTTTTATATTTTATTCACTCTGTTTTGAACTTACCAACTACTATAACCTTACTGCTTTATTTAGTTATCTATTTTACAGCTTTTCTAACTTGATTGCAACAGAATTCTACCCCGTTCCCTGTGGGATTGATACATTTTACTACATTTTAGTGGTTAGAGGTTAAATTATAAATAAATAATTCTGTGCGGTACGCGACAGTAAATTCGCATCACTGCTGCCTACCCTAGGTGACCAGCAGATGCCAGAGCCTCGCTGCCGCCTCTAACATGAAGAATGTCCACATTGCCCTTACTCATTTTTAAACTGGTAATTTCTATTTTTAGCCCTTGGATAGAATACTAATAGGCCATTATCTGATGTAAAACACAACTTTTACACCATTAGATATTTTTACACTTCTAAATTCTAGTTTTCGTAGGGAAGAAAAAACACACACTTCTTCAACTTGACATACACATAGTGGTGTTTGATCTTAGAACCATGGTGTTCTAAGGCTCTTTTAGGGATTTTCACCCCTCTATGTGATGGAGGGTAGTGAAAATCCAAGGATTATAGATGGATTGTTCTTGACATGAGTATTTATCATGAAATTTGAATTTAAAGAGTTGGGTTAGCTTAAATCTTGTGTTTATGGATAGAAGCTTATCTTTTATTGGAGAATTTAAATTTGTGTTGTGTATTTGCTTATAGACTTATAGTCTTAATCCTTAGTTCTTGATTTTCATGCACATTTACAAGTGGGTTCCATGCAATAGTGTTGATAATTGATTGGGTAACTTGATTTTGTTATGGGTTTGTGCTTTTAGCTTGGTCTTGTTAATAGGCTTGACCTTTTAGGGCTTGATTGTAAGCCTACATGCTTTGGGTTAAAGATCTTAGGATTGGTTTCTATTGGGCTTTAAGTACTTTTTCCTTTCATGTATTTCTTCCTATTGAACTTGTTAGTTTATGAATCGTTTGTAAGAACGAGGGTAATTGGGTAGGATTGACGACCCTATTTCAATTGTGTGTTTGGGTTGGATTGCTATGCTTTTGGGTTGAAGTTTAATTAAGATTGATGACCTTAATTAAATGGAGATCATAAGAAGTGTTATCATCTGACTTTAAACTCTAATTGCCTTAACTATTGCACTATTTCATTATGCATAATTTATCAAGATGATGTGTATGGAATTGCTTGTAAATGTCCCTTTGTTATTCATTTCTAGTGTTGTCACTTGCATGATCTTAAACAAACTATCTTATCTTATCTATCTTTTACTATGTTTTGTTTGTTTTACTTAGTTTAGTTTTTGTTTAGTTTAGTTTTTCTTTGTTTTTAGTTGTAAACCACTAAAAATTCAGAGTAGATAAGGATCAATCTCACACACAATCACCATTTCTTACAAACTATCTTATGGGAACGATATCTTATACACTATAGTTGCATAGTTGTAGGTTAGTTTTAATATATAAATTTTGTTTTGATGAGTTCAAACCAACAACAACGACAAATCGAGCACATCACATGCAACTACTAAAAGATAAATTCAGGGAAGATGAGTGGGGATTCCAACCACCGTCCGGCACAACCAAGTGATCTAACATACGTAGCAGCTTTCTATCCTCAGCAAGGTCCTCGTCCCATCCATAATCATGAAAGCAACATAAAAATGAAACCTCTGACTAAAATCAGCGAATGGACAACCCACAAAATAAAAGACAAAAAACTACTATATACATTCAAACCCAAAGAGAGACGGATACACATACACACAAGAGAGCCAAACAACCCTATGACTACACAAACAGTATTTAGCTCATTAAAACAGCAGTAGCGAATGATACAACCTTCAGGCCGAAGACGCCTTTTTGTGCTCAATCGATAACTAGTTCTCGATTTGTCCGCATATGCATCTGAATCCCAGCATTTGTTATGCCATCTGGGGCAGGAAACCCCTTGAGGGACTTAGAACTCCATGGATCTAAGTCCAATAATCATCATTAAGCTACTAAATGAAACCCCTAATCTACAAGACACTATAACTCTCTTTCTCCTAGAAGCCAACCAAAGTCGGGGAAGTGAAAAGTGAAGCAAAGCTTACCCTAAAGGCCTTGTCCAAGTTATATATATACATGCCATAAATTAGGGTAAGTGAAATGGTAATAACTTAAGGCAGCTGGGGGTAAATCGAGAACTGTGCACGGTAATTTAATTTAGCTTTAGACTTATTGGCTTGTGCGGTTAGTTCCCTCTTTAAAAGCACGATCTCACCATAAAAAGGCACCAATTACACCGTAGGATCTGATCGCCTGCATAATCCATAAATAGCCCAAAAGTCTATGAAAACTCTTCTAGAATTGCCAATTCTAGTGTAAATATAGGCATAATATACGAATTCAGCCACATAAATAAAGGTATAATTGGTGCATGTCAACCTCATAAATTCAATTTAAGATCTTCAAGAATTCAGTCTAATTAATTCCTACAATTTTCCTAACCAACTAATATGTATATTTGGATAACTTAAATGATGAGAATTCTTCCATGCAGGAATAATTCTCAAACCAACAGCTTTGTATCCCCTTGGTTATGATGATACTAGGCGGAATATGGTAGTTAGAGGGATGAATTATTGAATAATAATTCGCTTGAAGGACATTGTTTTTGTACTTAATCGTACATCACTTTAGTACTAACTCTACGATCAAGTCAGTAATATGATCAAACAAATATTTTTTTTTCTCAATAAAATGTATTTACCTGTTATGTTATGAATCATCTTCCGAGAAATATAACGTTGCTCGATAACTCTAGTAGCAATGTGCACACTAAGGACTTGTCACCCTATATTGAGCCCACAAGCAAACTTTATGCGGCTTTGTGTCCATTGAATCACTTTTGATCAACTTATCACACATTCGAATATATTATCTTGGACGAGTTTTCTCTAGTACAATATGTCAAGAACTGTGGAACAAACTCTTGATTGTCCGTTTTCATGTAAGTCCAACTAGAAACGAAAAGTACAACTTAAAATATATAAGTTACCATTTAAATAAAACATTTATTGTTATTTTTTTATTCGTTTAGTTTTATAATTTTTGTTATAAATGGCATAATATTGAAAAATATTTATTGAAAAAAATAACTTTTCACTAAAACTATTATTGTAAAATTGGAAATATATTTGTTTAATTATTTTAGGGGTTGTTGTTTCAACCCTTCTATGGGTTTGAAACCCATTCCACTTATTTGTTTGAGGGAGTGGAATGGGTTTCAACCCTATTTCTATGGGTTTCATTCCTTGTGAGTAGGCCTGTTCAAACGGGCGGTTTTCTGTTTACGCGGGTAATTTGGTTTGGGTTAATCGATTTTTGGGTATTAGCTCAACCACCCGAGAGCCGCACCGAACCGAACCTATTCGATTTTATGTTCGGTTTTTGGGTATTAGCCCAATTAACCCGATTTTTAACAAATCCCTTTCTTTGTTGAAATAATGCTACTATTTACATTTTTAAACCACTATAAAATTGTTGCAATAAAATTATGCAACAAAATCATGCATCGAGACATCATTTCCTGTATCAATCAAAACTCAAACAGAAATAAAAGTCTCAAACATTTATTCTTACCTTACAGTTCCACACAATGGAAACAAATATTAGAAATTAGAATCCCAAATTCCTACTAAGCTTCTGCCTTACAATACAAAACAGTTCATTGCAATTCCACAATGAAAAACAACATAAAATTATCTTCATAATCCTTTGTATTTTTGCCTTACTTTCCACAATAGAAAACAAGGTAAATGCTCCCAACTTCCCAAACATTTCAGCTACCTTACAAGTTGCAAACACTTCTTTCATTCCACAATAAAAATAAACAAGCAATAAAATCCATAACCATGTAGAAATAATAAAATCCATCCATCAATCAAGATTCAAGTTAAATAATGAAAATCTTCAAATCAATCCATTGCATGCATGCTGCTCTTTGTCAATAGATGAGAGTTCCAAGTTCAACCTACAAAAACAATACATATAGTAAGATAGACACCCTAAAACATCATTTGAAAAAGAAAAACATATAAATATTAAAGAATTCATTGAAATACAAATACTTACAAACTTATCGAAACCCTTGATTTACAAAAGCTGCAACTTTAACTTGTTTTGGTACTACTAACTCGTATTCTACAAAAATATATTAAAGTAAGTAAATCACCAAAAAAGATTCCAAAGTACTAAGAAAATATATAAAAAATATAATATCAAACAAATACAACCTTCTTCCTATAGCTGAAGTTCGTCACAAGCTTTTTCAATATCAATTGGAGTTGAATTTACACGAAGCCAATATTGATAGCAAATTAATGCTTGAACAACTTTGGAGTTAAAGAATTCCTAAAAGAATCCAAAATCCTTCCACTAGTGCTAAAAATATATTCAGAAGCTATAGTAGAGACTGGAATCGCCAAAACATCATGAGCTATAAAAAAAAAAAAAAAAAAGGAAACCTAGGACTATTCATCTTCCACCAATCCAAAATATTAAAATTAGGAGAATCTTCCTCAACTTCCTTTTTCAACTACTTATCTAACTAAGATTTTGTTTCCAATAAACCACTTTCTTCCTTTCTCCTTTTTATTTGCATTCTAAATTTTTCTTTCAGCACTTTAGAAGGTTCTATATCTGTTGGAGAAGGCCTTTTTCCAGCAGATTGAGAAAACAAGGATGTGGCAGTAATAGCAAGGGTATGAATCCTTACATACTCATCATATATCTATTCAACACATTCTCTTACTAAACAAAGCATACTTAATCCATCACCTTTTTCATAAACATCAATAAGCATGATTTCCATATATGCAAACTTGTTTCTTGAATCAAGCAAATAAGCAACAAAAATCAATGTATTGAATTTCTCTATCTTCCTATAGTATTTATCAAACTTAACTCCCATCAAAGTTGCCATTGCAATAAGATTCAAATCATCACTTTTATTCAAACATTTCCGCAGCAGCATATCAATGCAAGTAATATCATCCAAAAAAGTATTAGCAGTCACATATTTGGTCCCAAAAACTTTCAAAGGCAACTCATAAAAATGAGAAAGAAAACCAATCAATTTTCTCACATTGCACCAATCATCAGCAAGAGGTATTTTTGTCTTTAAAAGATCATCCCTAAAATCAGAATCTTCACTAGCATATCTCCTAAATGCTCTTTCATAAACCTGAGCCGTATCTAACATCAAATAGGTGGAATTCCACCTTGTAGGGACATTTAGGATCAAATTCTTAGAACTATCACACTTTTCATATTCAGCACATTGTCTAAATATTTTGAGTCTTTAGGGAGATTGTCTAACATACTTAACAACAGCCCTAACACAATTCACAGATTTTTCAATATGATTCAAACCATCTTGAACAATCAAATTCATGATATTAGCAACACAACAAACATGTACCCATTTCCCTCCCAAAATACACTTATCATAATTCACCAATTGAGATCTTAAGTAATTAAGAGCAGCATCATTAGTACTTGCATTATCAATAGTAACAGTAAACAAATTATCAACCCCCCACTTAATCAAACACAACTCAAGAGTTTTTCCAATCTCAATTCCTTTATGACTTGATATAGGTTTAAAACTGAGAATTCTTTTCTGTAATTTTCAATCATTATCCACAAAATGAGATGTAACACACATATAATTAACTTTTTGCAATGAAGTCCAAGTATCGATGGTCAAACAAAGTCTACCAACATTTTCTTTAAGAAGAGCCCTCACTTTCTTCTTTTCTTCCAAATAAAAAGAACGCACATATCTTCCAACACTAATTCTTGATGGAATTTGAAATAAATGTTGACACACACTCAAGAAATGTTTAAATCCGTTACCCTTTACCAATTTGAAAGGAACATCATCAACTATAACCATATGTGACAAAGCTTTCATAACAACAAGTTGATCAAACTTCCAAGCAAGCAAATTAACCTTTTTATTATCGATATGAAGGGTTAATTGAGTATGGGCAGAATCTTTATTTCCAGGAAAAGACACACAATTTTTCAAATGCCCTAATAAAGTACTAATCTCATGAACCCTATGTGAAGAAAACTACTCTGTCCCACAATAACACTACTTTTTTGTTGACCATTATCATTCACAAAATAGTCAAAATGATCCAAAACCTTAGACCGTTTGCGAGATACCAGTGTTTTTCTTTGTTTTCCCTCATTTGGTGGCTTATCTTATGAATTCTCCACATTCTCATGCTGCACCATATCCATATCAAAATCTATCGCTTGGTCACGTTTAAATTGGAATATCCTTAAAAAAAAAGAATTATTTTAAAATTTATATCCAAACAAAAAAAATTCATAAACTCTAATTGAAAGATTATCTGCCCGGGCCTCCAGAAACTCACTTTCATGGTATGCATTCCAGAATCGAAATCTCTGGCCAGGCCTAGACGCTAGCACAATCGCTATTCCAACCCTTTTGAAATAACATTGCGCAGGATTTGGGTTTGCACTTATTCGATATACCACGTAACAAAAATTCTTAATTAAGCGGAAACATAAGAATTACCTATTCAAGCGTACACTCAGGTGATTCTCTTATATCCTCAAGATTTTGTTTGTATGTAGTGTGGGCAGCAATATAACTAGCAATTTGATCAGCTAATCACCACAATCCACCTGCCAGAAAATTCCAGCACCGCTGCACCTGGGGTGTACAATCCACGCACCGCCCAGAGAGAGAGAAAGCCACACACAAGCCGCCAAAAACTGAAGAAAATTTCGGAAGCTAAATAAGCTTGAGAAATCTGATTTTAAGAGAGAGAAATTTTCTCTCTCTTAGTTTTCTTGTCTCGAAAACTTATGAATTGTATCATGTATCATGTGAAATAGCTAATCTCTTGTCTATATATAGAGTTACAAGAGAGACCCCAAGTTGGTTTAGGATTGGCCTTCCTAATGGGTTTAGGTAATTAGTTTCCAAATCCAATTAGGTAACCAATCTGATAGGATAAACCAAATCCTACTAGATTTCCCAGTCTCTAGGATTTCCTAATTCTAATTGAAACTTAAGACTTAATTAGTTAATTAAATAATTTCACTTTGTTAATTACTCAATTAACCTTTGGAATAATTGATCAATCAATTAATTCTACCTATTCAATTAACCTATTACAAAATTAATCGTACCACTAACGGATTAATTTTGGCACTACCATCCTACACCAGAATTGATTCCGGAACAACTTAATTAATTTGTATTCATAATCTCCCCACATCAAAAATATAGTGCTCGTTAATTTATTAATTTACAGATAAATTAATTAATTAACTTCTTTAATTCTTAGACTAGTACCACTCGACCTTTTTACTATACCGGACATAAGTCCACCGACCGGGTTTAGTATAATAAAAATTACGAGCTCATCTCAGGAGCACCACCTGTTGGTGTATGTGCCCTTTTGAGGGCTATTTATATAAATAAACTTTGAGGGTTATTTATGTAAATAAGACATTTGTCGTTTGATTGATAATTTATCTGATGAGTTAATTTCATGAAATTATATTCTTGTGCATATTGAATTTCATGAAATCGATCCGCCAAAAAGAAACACTCCATGGACTTTTAGATCATGAGTAATTATTTTGAGTAGTACTCGTACGAGGATCCTTAGACCAGAAATCACTGCATAGTCTTAGGTGAATTAGAGTGTGCTTTGACATATGCCTAACGGGACCGTAACAGGTTGCCAAGTACGGGTATGATTGGGTACACTATGAGTCACGCTAAGGTATGAAGGTGAAGTGATGGGACTACAAGTCTCTCTTAAATGAGAGATGATAGATTGGCCGCTTGATAGTGAACTGAGAAGTGCATGACCGGGCCCAAGAAATGATAAGGGTTATCATTTGCTTGATTAAGTTCAGTGTCACTAAGAGATCAAGTAAAACGTTTAGCTATATAAGGATGATTGGTTCCATGCCTTATGCTAAACTGGATATCAGTGTAGAAGACATTACGTAGTATACTCGGAAGGTTGTGTTGAATCACCATTCGACCCTCCGTTCTGAATTGTGTAGTCATTATGTTTTGCTAGAGACCACTAATGATTTATGGATTAATTAATGAGATTAATTTATTCATTGTCAATTTGGAATGGGCCTACAGGATCGCACATAAGTGAGTTCGATGATTCAGAATTAATTTGCCTGGTTTTAAGTATAAGAGTTATACTTAAATTGATAATATTTAATTAAATAGTTTAATTAAATATTATTGAAGAGTATTATGGTATTAATTAAGAGTTATTAATTACCTAGGAAGAATTGAATTGGGCTGACAAATTAAGGGACCTAATTGTGAATTAAGGTCCAGCCTGATCCATGGATCAATGGGTTGATCTATGGTGTTGGTTAAACCCAACTCAGTAAATAATAATTATTATTAATTATTATAAACAGATGGTGGTTGAGAGTTTTTAGAAAAATTGGTTTTAAACACGTTTTAAAAACAGACTCTCTCAGACTCCAAGAAAAACAGACGCTCTTCCAATACTCTTCCCCAGAGAAAAACGTTTTCTCTCTTTGACAAGCACTTTTGGGCTAGCACCAATTCTGATAGGCTCCGGTGCAAGATCGTAGAGACAATTCACATGAATTGTTGGTGAACGCTATCTTCTCAGAGGAGCCAGGTGACTGCACAACCGATTACGCTTCAAGGGTAAGACCCGATCCTCTTAGAATTTAGGCTATTCCGTAGCATAATTTAGGAAATTATGCATGCCTAGTTCCAACAGTGGTATCAAAGCCATAGGTTAATTTTGTTTTAATTAAAAATGTTTTAATTGAAACAAAAAGGAGTTTAGAACCGGGTATAAGTTTTTTCTTCTTGAAAAATGTTTGAAGAAAAAAAACATAATATGCTGGAATGTTGCCGTTTTCTGGGAAATGTCGCCGAAATAGTGTTCCAGCCGGCCGGAACTTCACCGGAAAAATGCGAATTGCTCAAAAATTGGTTTTTTGGACTGAATTTTTTTGTGCGTTTTGTTCTTTCCTTCGTGGGAAACTATTTCGGGCTTGTTTCATTTCAAAACATTTGTTGAATGGTTGGTTTTTTGGAAAAATTTTTCTGGGTTTGACAAACCCGCTTCGCCGGGAAGAATTTTTCATTTTGGGGTTTTTGAAAGCTGTTTGCAGGTTTGGATGCGGGGAAATATTCCTCGCACTGGCTGCTTCGTCGAGGCTGGGGAAATGTTCCTCGCACCACGGGGAAACGGAGTGACGGAAATCGGTTTCGTCGGGTTCCTTGCGCCAACGGAGTTTTCGAAGTCCCGTCGCAGGTTTTCCTTCGTCGTTCGATGAGTCGCCAAGGTTGACTTCAATTCGATCGGGGTCAGACCGGGGCAAAGAGGCGACGTCCGGCGCTGTGAACAGCACCGGAAGAGGCAAAGCGTTTGCCGGAAAATCGAAGAAGAGACGCCGACAGTGAATCGGGGAAGAAGATAGGAGGCGGCGGGGGCTGGTGCCCTAATTTGATGGAAATGACCAAATTGCCCCCGCCACACTCCAAAATCCCGAAAATGTCAGCGTTTAAAAAATGTTTTAAAATTTGCAAAACAACCCCAGAACTTTTAATCTTTAAAACCCTAGCCCGAGGATTTTGTGAAATTACAGAGTGGCCTCAAAATTTTCAGAAAAACCTTAATTTTCTGAATTTTAAAATTTGATAATATTTTAATTTATAATTTAGGATAAATTAAAAGATATTATCAGATTTTAAATTACGATAAGATAAGATTAGATTTAGATTTAATTCTTATCCTATAGAATTTAAAATTTAAAATTTTGAATAATTATCTTAATGAGATTAGGATAATTAGAAATATTCAAATTTTAAAATTAGAAAGATTATCTTAATAAAATTAGATAATTAAATGAATAAATAAATAAATAATTAATTAATATGATTAGTTAATTAATTATTATGTTTTTTTATTCATTCTTCCGAGATAATGTGTTATTTATTTAAAATGTTTAAATAAATTGCACGCATGATTGGTATGTCCATGCATCATTCGATTAAAATGAATGAACATGGGATTGATTAAAATTGATCATGAC
Source organism: Knoxia roxburghii (assembly GCA_030378225.1). Lineage (NCBI taxonomy): Eukaryota > Viridiplantae > Streptophyta > Magnoliopsida > Gentianales > Rubiaceae > Knoxia > Knoxia roxburghii. The sequence continues at coordinate 30,338,436 of CM059420.1, read as the reverse complement.
ACGATCAATTTTAATAGTGTAAGAGTTACACAATCCCTAATTAAATGATTCGGCTTAATAAAATTGGCTTGTATGAAGCATATGCATTTGTGTGTTTATCTATGCATGAATTGGGCTTAAAATTTATTATTTAAATTTTGGGTCTGCGAGCCATTTTAAATTTGGGCATGCGTGCCTATTAAATCATTATGTAATAGTTAGGCCCAAAAAGGAGGTTCCAAAGGAGTCCATGGTGGAGCCAAGGAACGGAAGCCCAAAATGGAGGCCCAAAAAGAAGTTTTTTCTTAAAAGGCCCTGTAATAGATTAGAGCCAAATTCATCGCATTTTTCGCAATCTTATGTTTTTGTGAATGAATGAAAAACGACAATGCATGTTAAGCCGTTCAAAATATTAAATCCCAAAAACCCAAGATTTTGCTTCCATACTTGAGGGCCCGCTTGAGCGTCGAACGTCTGGTGGACTTGGAGAGCCCAAGGGCCTCAGGTTTTCTTCGTGCGGCGGGTTGTCATATAATAGTGCCCAACTTTATCACTACCATTAATGAGTGAAAAAACTGTTTGGGTATTAGATGCTCAACTTTATCACTACCACTTGTTATGGAAAAACTGTGTGGGTGTCTATTGATGTGATGCCTTGAGGGATGGTTTAACTTGGGAAAATTAATCCTAGCTTGACCCGATAAGTTAACTAGGGATTAATTTTGCAAAGATAGGATGGTGTCAAACATTTGGAATGTTCATCCTATCACCGAAAAGTTGCATAGTGATGCAATTGGAAATCGTTAAATTACATAGGGATGTGATTTGAACGTTGCCTACCAAAAGAGCCCAATCCCTACGATACTTGCCAAAGCAAGACTGGGGTTGACTCTTTGTGGATTTTCGGCCCACAATCTAGCACCAACACAAAATTGTTTGGGATTTCAATTTTGGCTATTGTGGAAAATATTTTAAACTCATTCTAATATTTTGCATTTTTCTTTTGTAGAAATGGCATCTACTAGCACTAATACATCTAATCTCACTCTAAGAAGCATTTTGGACAAAGAAAAACTTGTTGGTCCAAACTTCTTAGATTGGGAAAGAAACTTGAGAATTGTTCTCAAACAAGAAAGGAAGCTAAATATCTTAGACGTTGTTTTACCTGAACCACCAGTAAATGCTACGGCTGCTGTTCAACGAGCATGGGCAAAGCTGAAAAGTGATTCCGATGACGTGACATGTCTGATGCTCGCGACTATGTCAGGCGAGCTTCAGAAACAATTCATGAATTCAGAAGCGTTCCAAATTTATAGGTCACTAACGGAAATGTTCCGTGAACAAGCCCGTAACGAAAGGTTCGTTACAATAAAAGCATTGATCTCGTGCAAGATGGCGAAGGGTTCGTCAGTAAGCATGCATTTGATCAAGATGAAGGGGTATATTGATACCCTAGAGAGATTAAATGCACCTCTTGCTAGAGAGTTAGCCATTGACATCATCTTGGCTTCACTGCCTGATGATTACAATGACTTTATGGTGAACTATAACATGCATAACATGGAGAGGACGATTCCTGAGCTCCATGGAATACTTAAAAATACTGAGCAAACCCTTCGGAAGGCAACGCCAGTACTTGTTGTAGAAAAAGGTAAGGGCAACAAGAGAAAGTTTAAAGGCAAGGCAAAAGTTGCTGAAAACAAGAAGCCTGGCAGTAAAACTGCTCCTAAGGCTCAGCCTCAAACTCCTCCTGCTAAGAAAAATGCTCAGAAGGACGCAATATGTTTCCATTGCAATCAGAAGGGGCATTGGAGAAGAAACTGCAAGCTGTTTCTTGAAGAGAAGAAATAGAATTCTTTGGCTTCAGGTATCTTCGTTATTGAAATTAATCTTTCTATGCCCACCTCATGGGTATTAGATACCGGATGTGGGGCTCATATTTGTACTAATGTGCAGGGACTGAGCAATAGAAGGATAACTAAGAAAGGCAAAGTAGATCTCCGAGTGGGCAACGGGGCAAGAGTTGCAGCTGTTGAAGTTGGAGATTACACTTTGTCTTTGCCTTCCGGTTTAAACATTGTTTTAGAGAATTGTTATTATGTAGCTACTATGAGTAGGAATAATATTTCAATTTCTTGTTTGGATATTAAAGGATTTCGTTTTATTATTGGTAATAATTCGTTATCTTTATATCAAAAAGATGTTTTATACGGAGTTGCAAATTTGTGCAATGGCCTATATATCTTGGATTTGACCCAATAGATGCCGGTTTATAACATTGAAAAGAAAGCCAAACTAATTCAATCTGATTTAAGTCCAACATATCTATGGCATTGTCGTTTAGGCCATGCAAATGAGAAGCGAGTTCAAAGACTTCATAAGGATGGAGTGCTTGGGTCATTTGATTTCGAATCATATGACACATGTGAACCCTGTTTACAAGGCAAAATGACGAAGAGTCCTTTCAGCAAGAAAGGCGAGAGGACTAGTGAGCTATTGGCTCTAATACATACAGATGTATGTGGACCAATGAGCACACAAGCCAGAGGTGGATTTGAATACTTCGTGACTTTTACCGATGACTATAGTAGATATGGTTATGTCTACTTAATGAGGTATAAAAGTGAAACTTTTGAAAAGTTCAAAAGTTTAAAAATGAAGTAGAAAATCAGTTAAATAGAAGGATTAAGGCTATTCGCTCCGATCGGGGAGGTGAATACCTTAGTGATGAGTTCGATGGCTATCTAAAACAGTGTGGAATTGTTTCACAGCTGACTCCACCAGGAACACCTCAATGGAATGGTTATCCGAGATGAGGAATCGGACCTTATTAGATATGGTTCGATCTATGATGGGCCAAGCGACTCTCCCTATGTCCTTTTGGGGTTATGCCCTCCTTTTAACAGCCTACTTACTAAATCGTATTCCATCTAGGGCAGTAGATAAGACTCCATATGAGATGTGGACGGGTCAAAAACCCTATATGTCATATCTACGAGTTTGGGGTTGTCAAGCTCATGTAAAGCGTTTACAAAGTAGTAAGCTTGAACCTAAAACTGACAAATGTCTGTTTGTGGGATATCCTAAGGAAACAAAAGGATATCAATTCTACAATCCAACTGAGAACAAAGTGTTTGTTGCTCGAGGAGCCACTTTCTTAGAGAAAGAGTTTCTCTACAAGAAAGATAGTGGGAGCAGAATAGAACTCGGAAAAGTTCAAGAACCACAAGAGAATGTAGAACGATCTACAGAAACTCAGATGGAAGTTGACATGGAAACTCATGAAGATGAGCAACTTGAGTCAACAACACAAGAACCGAGAAGATCTGGTAGATCTCGTTTTCAACCCGAGAGATACGGATTTCTCGTGACTGACGATCAAGATTTGATCTTGGTGGACTCTAATGAGCCCGTGAACTACAAACAGGTTTTAGAAAGTCCAGATTCGGATAAATGGCTACAAGCCATGGAATCTGAAATGCAATCCATTAGGGACAATAAAGTGTGGACTTTGATTGACCCTCCTGTTCAGGCAAAGGTTGTCGATTGCAAGTGGATTTTCATGTTAAAACCTGGCGGGATCTTCAAGGCACGACTAGCGGCTAAAGGTTTCAGACAGACTCATGGTATAGACTATGATGAAACCTTCTCCCCTGTCGTGATGCTCAAGTCCATTCGGACTATGCTCACCATAGCTGCATATTATGACTATGAGATATGGCAGATGGATGTTAAGACGGCTTTCTTGAATGGAAACCTACTCGAGGATGTTTATATGAAACAACCCGAGGGATACATCAATCAAGAGCATCCAAATGGTGTATGCAAACTTCAGAGGTCCATCTACGGACTAAAGCAAGCATCTTGGAGTTGGAATCTTCGTTTTGACGAGGCAATAAAAGGTTACGGCTTCATAAAGAACGAAGATGAGCCTTGTGTTTACAAGAAGGTTAGTGGGAGTAAGATAGTTTTCCTTGTCCTATATGTGGACAAAATCCTACTCATAGGAAATGACATTCCAATGTTGAAAGATATCAAACAATGGTTGGGGAGTGTATTTTCTATGAAAGACTTAGGAGAAGCTGAAATGATACTGGGTATCAAAATCTATAGAGATAGATCACAGAGGCTTCTAGGACTAAGTCAAGAAGGGTACAAGACAAAATATTGAAGAGGTTCAATATGTCTAACTCTAAGAATGGTATGGTACCATTCAGACATGGCATTCTCTTGAAGAAGAACCAAGGTCCTTCAACAAGAGAGGAGAGGGATACAATGAGTAGAGTACCATATGCTTCGGTAATAGGATCTATCATGTATGCCATATTATGTACCCGCCCGGATGTCGCACATGCACTGAGCATGACTAGCAGATACCAACAAGATCCAGGAACAGATCATTAGACTGCAGTCAAAGCAATCCTAAAGTACTTATGAAGAACTAAAAGATTAATGCTAGTGTATGGAGGACAAGAACAGCTCATTGTACAAGGTTACGCTGATGCTGCTTTCCAAACAGATCAAAATGACATGAAGTCACAATCAGGCTACGTGTTTAGTCTGAATGGCGGTGCAATAAGTTGGAAAAGCTCAAAGTAAGATACAACAGCCGATTCTACAACAGAGTCTGAGTACATTGCTGCATCAGATGCTGCAAAGGAAGCTATTTGGTTGAGAAAGTTCGTGTCAGACATCGGAGTGATACTGAGTATCCAAGATCCGATAGCACTTTTCTGTGACAATAACGGGACCATCGCACAAGCTAAGGAGCCTCGGTCACACCAGAAAACCAACATATACTCAGAAGGTTTCACCTCATCCGAGAGATCATTGATCGAGGAGATGTGAAAGTGTGCAAAATAGGATCAGACGACAATGTAGCAGATCCTCTCACAAAAGCTCTACCGCAGTCAAAGTTTGATAGATATGTAATAAAGCTTGGTTTTAAACAGTTTAGGACATAGCCCTTCAACGGGCAAGTGGGAGATTGTTGGTGTATGTGCCCTTTTGAGGGCTATTTATGTAAATAAACTTTGAGGGTTACTTATGTAAATAAGACATTTGTCGTTTGATTGATAATTTATCTGATGAGTTAATTTCATGAAATTATATTCTTGTGCATATTGAATTTCATGAAATCGATCTGCCAAAAAGAAACACTCCATGGACTTTTAGATCATGAGTGATTCTTTTGAGTAGTACTCGTACGAGGATCCTTAGACCAGAAATCACTGCATAGTCTTAGGTGAATGAGAGTGTGCTTTGACATATGCCTAACAGGACCGTAACAGGTTGCCAAGTACGGGTATGATTGGGTACACTATGCGTCACGCTAAGGTATGTAGGTGAAGTGATGGGACTACAAGTCTCTCTTAAATGAGAGATGATATATTGGCCGCTTGATAGTGAACTGAGAAGTGCATGGCTGTGCCCAAGAAATGATAAGGGTTATCATTTGCTTGATTAAGTTCAGTGTCACTAAGAGATCAAGTAAAACGTTTAGCTATATAAGGATGATTGGTTCCATGCCTTATGCTAAACTGGATATCAGTGTAGAAGACATTACGTAGTATACTCGAAAGGTTGTGTTGAATCACCATTCGACCCTCCGTTCTGAATTGTGTAGTCATTATGTCTTGCTAGAGACCACTAATGATTTATGGATTAATTAATGAGATTAATTTATTCATTGTCAATTTGGAATGGGCCTACAAGATCGCACATAAGTGAGTTCGATGATTCAGAATTAATTTGCCTGGTTTTAAGTATAAGAGTTATACTTAAATTGATAATATTTAATTAAATAGTTTAATTAAATATTATTGAATAGTATTATGGTATTAATTAAGAGTTAATTAATTACCTAGGAAGAATTGAATAGGGCTGACAAATCAAGAGACCTAATTGTGAATTAAGGTTCTTGACCCATCAGCCTGATCCATGGATCAATGGGTTGATCCATGGTGTTGGTTAAACCCAACTCAGTAAATAATAATTATTATTAATTATTATAAACAGATACTTCTCAAATCAGAGAAGTATCTGGTGGTTGAGAGTTTTTAGAAAAATTGGTTTTAAACACGTTTTAAAGATTTTAAAAACAAACTCTCTCAGACTCCAAGAAAAACATACGCTCTTCCAAAACTCTTCCCCAGAGAAAAACGTTTTCTCTCTTTGACAGGCACTTTTGGGCTAGCACCAATTCTGATAGGCTCCGGTGCAAGATCGTAGAGACAATTCACGTGAATTGTTGGTGAACGCTATCTTCTCAGAGGAGCCAGGCGACTGCACAACCGATTACGCTTCAAGGGTAAGACCCAATCCTCTTAGAATTTAGGCTATTCCGTGGCATAATTTAGGAACTTATGCATGCCTAGTTCCAACACCACCACCCAGGACGCACCGGTACATGGTTTCCTGTCGACAAGCAGCAGCACACCAAGACTCTAAAAACGCGCACCCAACCTACCGAGACTATAGGCCACAATTGACCTCACCCATTGGCAGATCAAAGTACACTATGTCTAATCCTCATGCCCGTTCGAGTCTAGGGATTAAGAGATAGAATACCAAGAACGATTTGTCTATTAAATTAGTACAAGACAAATCATTCCTATTGGTCAAGTTCAATACGCCCCGGGCATACCTATATGATTCAATTAGTTTAGACAAACTAATTATCCGAATCACATAATAACCTAAACCGATAGTTTGTCCAAAGCTGTATCGGTTACGAACCTCATTTATATATTATGTCTTTTAACCAATGATGAGATCTACTGTGTCACACAAGACACCTCATCATCTAATTACATAATATAAGTGGACAATTAATGCACAATAAAATATAACCAAAAAATAAATCGATATATTAACTGAGAAAAAGTACTACACAAGCATAGCTTATGTATTCAACTCCAACACTAATAGCGGCATCAATAACAAACACTTTCAATATAGAAGCACAAAGAGTATCAAAAAGAAAAAAGAAAAAAGCACAGAAGCACATTAAAAAAATGTAAATTTTTGTCTCTTCAAGAACAAGAAAAAAAGAACATCAAAACACAGACAGATCATTTTATACACGTACCCATATGGCAGAACAACGTCCATCAAAACATTGGAACCACAAAATTGAAAGCTCAAAAAAAAAACCCCCCTAAATATCAACAGTTAGGCAGACGACGACAAGGGAGAAACGACACAGATCTATTCGAATGAGGGAGAACCGATGAACGGAGTAGTTGAAGAGCGATGTCGTCGCTCGGTTGGTGGAGTAGTAGTTCTGCTAACCAACTAATCGAACAAGGGAGAAGACGACGACATTGATCGATTCGAACGATGAAAAAGACACGACACAGATCTATTCGAATGAGGGAGAAATCGATGACACCGATCAATTCAAATAAGGGCGAAGAGGAATCGACTCAACCCAAGACACAAATCTAATAAAAAGATGAGATGATTGATCTATTTTTTTGGTTGCGAATGATTCAGAGATTGATTGATCAATCGATAGCTCACAGAGGAGGAGGGAGGAGGAGTACTGGTGGTGGACTGGAGGTGGTGGAGTCACTGGAGTGGAGGAGGCAGCTGGAGGAGGAGACCGTTCGATGTTGGCTAGGGCAAGGGGGTAGTGTGATTGGATGGGGTTTCAAGGAGAGAAATGAAGTGTGTGCGGCTATGGTTCAGGGAGGCAGGTTTCAATTTACAAAATAAAACATATAAGAACCCTAAAAATCTCTTATATACCTATTACTAATGCGGGTTTCGGGCGGTCCCCATTTAAGAAAATCCAAATCCAAACTCGCTCACTAAACCGCATATATTATTCGGTTACACACCTAAATAACTCATTCACCTGCATAAGCCAAATCGATTCCTCTAACTGGGCGTGTGTCGGGCGGGATATTCGGGTGAACCTGAATAATGAACACCTCTACTGGCGAGCAAATGCGCGACCATTTTTGTCGTGCATTTGGTCACGGAGCTAATAAAAATAAAATTATTATTTTTATAATATTATATTTATATAAGTAATATTTATATTTATAATATTATAATTATATATTATTTCATTCCCATTCTGATTCTCTCAGCAAACCGAAAATAGAAATGGTAATGATTCCAAACACTTAACCCATACCTATTCCCATTTATATCATACCATTCCGATTTTGATTCCCGACACTAGGGGTGTTCATGCGGGAGGATTTCGGTGTAGTCAGTTTATTCAGTTTATTCGTGTCAGGTTAAACGGATTTTGGGAATTTTTAAATTCGCCCGTACACCGCACCAAAAACTGTAGCACCTGAAACCAGACCAAACCAAATTAGCATTCGGTTTTCAGTTCGGGTTTCATTATAACTGTGAACATCAGAATTTTTTCAACATTTTAGAACAAAGCAGAAAAGATTAGAAATTTTTTTTAACCATTGAAACCAAAAAAAAAAAAAAAAAAAAAGTCATACCAAAGCAACAACAACAGCCTAGCATTAGAAAAATCAATAGTACCAAAGTAACAACATTAGCCTAACATTAGAAAAATCAATTCATACCAAAGCAATGCAGTAGCCTAACATTCGAAAATTCATATCTACAAGCAAAATTCTTCCAATCACCCACAAAACAATAGTTCTAAAACTTTCAAAATCGGATCTATGGTTGGGTTGTGGGCTATGTAGATGCTGAGCTCCAACACACCTTGTGGTGGTGTGGGAACCAAACGGAGATTTGTGGTGTGGTGGTGCGAGTCGCCAAGAGTAAAGAAATGAGGGTTCGTGGATGACTGCGGCGATAAAAGGATAGTGTTGGAGAGAAAGGGTCACTGGAGGAAGAGACTTTGTGGTGGTCGTGGTGAATGGCGATGGGCAATGGGAGAATCGGTGGGTGTGTGAGCCGTCGCTAGATCTGTGTGGCGCCAAAAGTAGAGAGGCACACATAGAAAGAGGTGGGTGTTGTAGTGGTAGGTGCTGTTGTTGTGTGCGGTGGCGGGCTGCAGATGAAGGCTTAAGCTTGAAGGCAGTGAAGGTGGATGGATGAGAAAAAAGAAGGAAAAAAAAGAAGAAGTGGCAGAGCATAAAAAGAAAGAAGAAAATGGAGAAAAAAAGAAAAAAAAAAAAAGGAAGGAGAGTAAAAAACCCTAAAAAATATATATACACAATGTTGGGAATTCGAGTTTTGGACGGCCCCCAAATGACAAAATCAAAAACCAAATTCACCCACTAAACCGCTTAAGTCAATCGATTATCTACCCAAATAACTCATACCGGTCGCCCCAAACTAAATTGGGTTGGGCGGGTTATTCGGGTGCATCCAAATAATGAACTTACGGCTACCCGACGCCCCCTTAGTTTACCAATTGAAATCCCCCAATCGGGCTGATGCGAATCACCCGCACCGATCCATCTTCACTCCCTCCCCCCTTTATCCCTTGGAACCCTACGGTCTGAAGTCTGAACCCCCAGTTTAGTTTATCAGCAATGAACTCTGACTAGTATCAACTAGTATCATTGGAATCTAGTTGAGAGAAGAAGATAGAGGAGGGGGAGAAGGGAGGCTGTTGCGGGGGAAGGTAACGAAAGTTGTCATGGCGGCGACCACTACTACAGATGGTGAGCAGAAAGTCTTAGCGACAGCTCAGCAGATCGTTAAGAGCCTTCACTCTTCCACCAATGTTAACGCCGATGATATGATCCTTCTTTTCTCCTCCATCGATACCCGATTCGCCAACCTCTCTGACCTTATGCAAACCTCTTCATCCTCGTCTAATCCAGCCACTCCTGCTGCCGTCGCCCCCATTCGTTCTACTTCATCGGAATCATCCCCTTCCGTTGTGGCTGGAGGCGGCAGCGCCGGAGATGAAGACTCGTTCAACTCCTCCGATAATCAGACTGGCTTCCATTTGGAGGCAGCCGAGGATCTGCTTCATCGGTGGGAGTCCAGTGGTGACGCCTCCGGCATCGATGATTACCTTCAAGTTGTTGACCACATCATACAATTGACCGAGGATTTAGGTTTGGAGCAGCCGGGAGAAGCGGACGAAGGGGATGTTGTTGACCGGGCGGAGAATGCCCTCCAGCTGGCTATGACGAGGCTGGAGGACGAGTTCCGTCATATCCTCATCAGTCATACTATTCCCCTTGATATTGAGCGAATCAATGGCTCCTTGATCCGCCGTTCGTCCCTCTCCTCCACCTCTGCTGATGGCATAATCCATGCGATACCTGATTTTGACTCTGGTTCTGGCAGCTTTGCTTATCCCGAAGAGGAAACTAGCGGCAGATACAATAGGCATCTAACGGGAGCTAGTCTAGGGGGCGATGAATTCTTTCATGATTTGGTGTATCCTGAGGCTATTAATCATTTGAAAGAAATAGCTAGTCGAATGATTCGTGCGGGATATGAGAAAGAATGTTGTCAGGTGTACTCGAGTGTTCGACGAGGTGTTTTGGATGAAAGTATGTTGATTCTTGGGGTCGAAAAGGTCAGCATTGAGGACGTTCAGAGGACAGATTGGAAGTCTTTGGATGAGAAAATGAAGAATTGGATTCGCGGCCTGAAAATTGTGATTAGGATTCTATTACCCAGTGAAAAGCTTCTGTGTGAGGAGATTTTTTCTGGTTCGGATGTGATTGAAGACGTTTGCTTCATTGAATCTACAAAAGGGTGTGTGATGCAACTACTGAATTTTGGAGAAGCAGTGGCTATTGGTAGACGTTCAGCAGAGAAATTGTTTAGAATCCTTGACATGTATGATGCACTATTGAATGTTTCTCCTGATCTGCAGGAGCTTTTTAATGATAAAGAAGCTGGTGATATGGTGTGTACCGAGGCTCAAGGGGTATTAGATGGGCTGAGAGAGGCCGCCATTGGAACATTTGTGGAGTTTGAGAATGCTGTTCAGGGCGAGACTTCCAGGAAGCCAATACAAAACGGCGAGATTCATCCTTTGACCCGGTACGTTATGAATTATGTTAAATTGCTTGCTGATTATAGCAATATATTGAACACAATTTTGGAGAACATGGAGTTGGAACTGGATCCTGAGCATGTAAAGGTGAAAGATAGTGATCATTTGGGGACAGAAAACAAGAGTCCTATAGCACAACGAATGCTGTCCTTAATAAGTTCTTTGGAAAAGAATCTCGAGGAGAAGGCTAGAATGTATGAAGATGGTGGACTGCAATATGTGTTTCTAATGAATAATATACTCTACATAGTTCAAAAGGTAAAGGACTCAGAACTTAGAAACCTTTCTGGTGATGATTGGATTCGCAAACGGCGAGGCCAGATCAGACAGTATGCTACAAGTTATCTTAGAACTTCATGGAGCAAGGTGTTGTCCTTTTTGAAGGATGAAGGCATTGGCGGTAGTGCAAATAATGCCTCGAAAGTGGTTTTGAAAGAAAGGTTTAAAAATTTCAATGCTTGCTTTGAAGACATTTACAGAATCCAGACAGCTTGGAAGGTCCCAGATTTACAACTTCGTGATGAGCTTAAGATATCCATTTCAGAGAAGTTGATTCCAGCATACCGTTCCTTTCTGGGGAGGTTTGGGACGCATCTAGAGACTGGAAAACATGCAGGGAAATACATAAAGTACACCTCCGAGGATTTAGAGTTTTATTTGGCTCATCTATTTGAGGGTGTACCTCTTGTTCTGCACCACCTGAGAAGGAAAAGCGGCTAGTGGAAAGAAGGATGACGGTATGGCTCCTACCTTCATCAAGTATTAGTGGTGCATTTCCTTGTTATACATGGTCGTCAGTGCTTTTTTTGTTCGTTTGGATATAGTCACCACTTTGGTGAAATGTAGCCGCACATTCTGATACCTACTGTAATAATTTTGTATATGTACCATATGCTTTATGTTTTAAAACTAGTTATGTTGAATGGATTTACCGTGACAAATCGTTTCTGGAGCCTGGATAAATACTATTGTGTGATCTTTATAGTAGCCATGGCTTTTCTTTTATCAGGTGAGTATGGGTTGGTCATATTCATAACCTGATTAGGGCTCTAGTGTCAGTTATATGCTGTGAAAGAACTCTACTATCATATTTGTGGCATAGGTGTGATTTCTGGTAACATTTATTCAGAGACAACTAATAGATGTATACATGAGATTTATCATTTTAATAATATTAAAGAGCAGAAGGTGATAACTGTCTTCCTTCCTTGAGGACCAGTGGTGGGTTTACTGGTTATACCTGGTGATTTACTTGTTCTCTCTTTTGATAGTTTGGATATAATCACCAGCTTTGTGAAACCTAGCTACACATACCAACACCTACTGTAATAATTTTGTGTGTAGCATATGTTTGCCGTCGTGTAACTAATTATGTTTATGGATTTACTGTGACAAATAATTTATGGAGTCTGGACACATATAGCTGGAGCTTTTCTTCCACCAGGTTGGTATGAGTCTGGTTCTGGTGTGAGTTTCTGAATATCCAAAAAGATTACTGTAGTATTTATGGATCTATAGGTCTGACTACTGGCTGTTTATGCAGTGATAATTGATAGGTGTATAGATGTGCATCCTTCTAATAATATTAAAGAACAGAAAGTGAATACCCGTTCTTTGTGGTTTTAATTATTTTTCTTTTTATATTGTCAAATTGAGGGTATCATTTATGTTTTCATGCTTGGATGTGAATATTTATCTCCTTTACTGCCATGCATGATCATCTTCTTTCCTATTGATGGAAGATTGCCATTTGCTTACCATTCTCATACCTTATTGTGATCTGTACTGATTAACTACGATAGCAATGGGCTTTCATATTTTTTGTTGCTTTACATAGGTCTCATTGATCACGTGGGTAGCATGTTTGGTTGTTTCCCTATCTTCAAAAAAAAAAATTAATAATAATAATAAATAAATAAATAAACCAACGGTTGTTGGTAGCAAGAACGCATAAATGTTTTAGGCCATTTTGGTTTTAGATGTAGATCTTTGACTTGTAAAAAATACTATGCCAAACTCTGTCCATCTGAATGAGAAATGTCTTCTGAAGATCAAATAGAAATCTTTGGCATGAAATGAAGATAAATCCATCTGATTATCTTTTCTTGGAGTATATCCTTGAGGATGCTGTAGATTTGGTCTGTGTTTCATTTCGTAGTGAATTTTGACTCCTCAGCTGTCTACAAATCTTTATCCTTTGTAAAATATACTTTAGTTCAATTGAGGCTATTTTTCCTTCTTGACCTAAGCATGCCATGCTTTATGAAATCTTGTGAATATACTATAGTTCAATTGAGGCTATTTTTCCATCTTGACCTCAGCATGCCACTCTTTATGACATCATGTGCTATCTGTTGTTCGTTTTCATTTCATTCTCTAGTGACACCTGATTTGAATGACAAAAGGAGATCAACATCATTGAATTGCATCAAACTAGAACAGCTGTTTTGAAAGATACTTCCGTTCAGGCTAAATTTTGATGGTATCTGATTGTGCAGTGTATAAAACAATTTCATTTTGTCATCAAGAACAAATGGATATGGTGATAGAGTAACAAAATTTAATTGTGGGGGTGCATCAACTCCTTGAGGTCTCATTTGATGATACTTTAGAAACATGAAGTCTTTGGGAGGGACAATATTTTATAGCATCTGTCAGTATTTTGGAATATCTATATTTTCCCCTAGAGCATCATTAACATCCAATTTCAAATTGGTAATTACCAAGCTCCTAAGCAGTTACCTTCATTTTCTTTAATTTTCGCATCCGTCTTTTCATTAAAAGAAGATCTTGGATTTTGCTCATTCTGTAACTCCTGTTTTATTTGGGTTGGGTTGGATTTGGTTGATCTATAAAGTAGACCTGATGCAGCACATGTGTAGAAGGATTCTTTAGTTCCTGTTTTATTCAACAGGGAATCTGATATGGTGAATGCAACTTTTAAGAAAACTGAAAATAAAACCTAGGAATCACTTGTAGAACCCGTAGGCATCACACTTTGGGACCTATAGGCATCACACTCAAGGTTTGGTTACGTCGCACAACTCAGACAAAATTGTCACAGGAATTTTTATTGACTAGAATCTCAATTTTCCTCCTAGAGAGGTACATTTTTTACAGGTCTAAAACTAAATCTCAATCTATTTTGGACTCTCAAATCAGTTTTGGAAACGTCTTTCCTAAAACTACTTTCTTGAACTAAACCACATAAGAAATAGGCAACTACTAAAACTAAATGAACTAAACTGCAATTTTGGTCTATGATATATAGGCAAGCTAAACTGCAATTTTGGTCCATAGAGGAATTATTTACCTAAAAGTTTTGGGGCATTTAGGAGGAATTGGTAAAATAGTGAAATTATTTTATAATTTTGAGAGGTTAAAACAAAAATATATAATGTTAAGACTAAATTGCCCCTAATCGAAACAACGAAAAATGAGTTTTGGATTAAAATTATCTAAATATGTAATGTAATGGACCAAAATATGCGTTTTTTTTTTTTTTTTTTTTTGTAATGGACTAAAACAGTAGCTTGCCTATATATAATGGACCAAAATTGCAGTTTACTCCAACAACAAATTAAGAAACTTGATTTCAGGAAATTCCTGCAATGCAGCAATTTACTGAAATAACAAATAAAAATCCTGTGGCTGAGATAAAACTAAGCTTTGTCAAGTTATTGACAAAGTTCCTTTCTTCTTTGGATCCTAACAAATTGGACATAGTTAAGGAAATCCTTATTGATTGCTTCCCTACTTGGCTTCATTCTTCCCTGGTTGGAAAAAACTCATCCTTGAGTTTTAAAGAGCTTGATGATTAAGAACCTAGAGCTCTGAAATCTTATCCATGACAGAACTTCCTTTTCCTAACTCTGGGCAGAAACACAAATATGCTAGGGACTTTGGTGTTTGCCTTTTCTCATGACCCTCTCCCAGGACAATCAATTGTTGGACTACATGGAACAGAAAACGGAAAACTTAATTTCATTTGGCTCAAAAACTTGCTCAAGCTTGGCCTCCACTAAAAGTTCACCCAGATCAACTTTTGATGCACTATCTTCAGCTACAATAGCTCCTTCTTTATACAAAACAATGCTTTTCCCCAACTTGTGTAAAACAAGAGATTTATTCTCTTGAATGTCATCGACATCTGAAGTACTACTTCTGTTTTATTCTCATTAAGCTCATCGAGACTAAACTGTTGGGACGGTGCTTCCAGTGAGCTTTGTTTCCTGAACTCCACCTACTACCAACTTCTCTAAATATACTATTGTTCTGAAGAACAGTGGATGCTTTCTCATTAGCAATTGCATTGAAAGCGGTGGATTGTTCTGAAACTTCAGGCAACTTTGAAGGTTTCGCAGCCTCAAAAATAGTAATAATATTGTCCAAATTTCCCCTCCCCACTAGAGGACTAAGAACTCTGTTATTTCTTGCCACTTGACCATTTTTGGACTTAGTTGATCTTTGTTCTTGATGCTTATGGTTTCATCACTAGGGCTTTGTTACCAAAGCTTACTGAATAGGTGTTGACCTTGTCATTATGTATAACTTCTCGATTATACAACCAAGGTCGTCCAAAGATTATGTGTGCAACTGTCGAAGGAATGATATCACACCATTTAGAATTAACATATATATGGCTCCTGCTTCAGCATACTAACTTATGCTGGGTCATTGGCATAGAGGTGCTGTTAACCCATGCAATTGTAAGGTTTTGGATGTGGTTCCACGAATAACGCAAGTCTGGAAACTGTGGATTCAGAAACCACATTCATGCAACAACCACCATCTATTATCAGCTTTTTGGTTACATTTCCACAAGAAACCAAGGCTTGAAAAATTGAAGTTCTCCTTCAATTTTCTGTTCCTGTCGTTGGTGCACTACGAGAATATGTATAACAAGTGAAAGAGCAGATTTATCATCCTTCACCTCTTCTAGATCCTCACTATCAACTAGGTTTATGGTATCTAGATATCAGTAACTTGGTCTTCTTGATTTATGCAAACTACGAATTGAACTAGGATGAGATGAGCCATCAAGGTCGGGTCCTCCATGTCTACTTATGTTAAAGCCAATACTTTGCAGGATTTTGGCTCTGATACCAAAACTAATGCAGCACAAGTGTAAAAGGATTGTAGACAACAATTGTAGGCTTTTTAGGAAACTGAAGGTAGGGTTGTTCAACGGGGGAATCTAATATGGTGAATCATACTTGCAAGGAAACTGAAAATAAAACTTAGGAATGGCTCCTAGAACCGTAGGCATCACACTTTCCTAGAACCTTTAGGCATCGCACCAAAGGTTCCTTTGCTGTAGGAAGACAAAATTGTCTGAGGACTTCTTATTAAGCAGAATCTCAACTTCCTCTATTATTTATAGACCTAAAACTAAATCCTATGTTACCTGGACTCGCTATTTGAGGCTTAGTACAATTTGACTTTGCCTGTTTGTCATCTCTGTTAAGACCCAATATTGTTAGGCTAATATTACTAATCTCTTTCTATTACTCATTTATAGCAGTAATACAGTTATAATTATACTAAACTTACTAGATACAAAGTATATCTAGGTACCCGCACCCCCGTACCTGACACGAGATCACACTCATACCGGAGTCTTTGTAACGTGTAACATATATTAACTTCCAATGTGTTTTAGAGTGAAACTAAAATTTAAGTCTGTCAAGTTATTGACATAGTTTATTTCTTCTCTGGATCATAGCAAATTGGGCATAGTTCAGGAAATCCTTATTGATTGATTCCCTTGTTGGCATCAAGATCTTTTCAACTAGAAACTGAACAGTAAATATCAAAAGCATTATACTATGGCTTGTGTTTGTCTGAGACTCATAAGTTGTGCAACTTTCTCGATTTTACCTAAATTTACAACTTTCCAATTGTCATTACTATATGGCTTTCTCTCATTTTATGAGTAGTAGTGGAGCAAGGTCAATGACTTTGCTCAGGCTCTGTTTGTCCTCCTCGTTTATGCTTGTGAAAATCTTCCTCCCAAATCTTTTTCAAGTTAAAAGGTTTGGTTGTGGGATCCAAATACCATAACTAGCATTGCTCCAGATTGCATGTATGTCACTGCTGATCTCTGACCATCCGCATGGCTTTCCCCTTATTTCACAATATCATCATTTGGAAACTAGGCTTATGCTGGATTTACCAGATGTTTTATGTCTCGCTATTTTGTGTGCTTTCGGCTTCATTTACAGTTACTTGGAAACTATGCTTATGGCTTTACCAGACGTGCTAAAGCGTTGATGTTTTTTGTGCTTGCGGTTTGGTGAACAATTCATTTTGGCACTATCTTTTCATCCTTCTTCAGTTCATTACCCCTTTCTTTCATAGTTATACTGGTGATGAGTTTTTAAAGTTTGCATGTGTCCATGGTTGCTACGAGTACGTATGCTAGGACTATGCGGTTTTATTGCAATTGAAGCTGATGAAATAAAAGGAGAATTAATACTTTCTGAATCAGTTGTCAACATGTTTACTAGTTGATATCTGAAGAGTGAATATTGAAGTTAGCAAGTGATGCACTGAGGACTTGATGATCAAAATTTTTAAGCTCCTTATATTTTGGTTGAAGGTTATGGACACTTATTTGGTGTTTTGCATTTTATGTTTGACAACTTATAAATACAACAGGAAGGAACTACCTATTCTCTCATTTCTTATTTTCCCTTCAAAATCATAATTCTTTTCTTCCCTCCATAATAAACATTTTTAGATAAAAATAACTTGCCCTGTCCACTCATTCGGATTCACTGATTTGATCTAATTCGAATATTTTGATCGGCAGATTCATCCGTTTGAGCCAATTTTTTTCCCGTTCTTTTGCTAGCAAAATGATACTTTCGTTATAATGGAAGTAATATATTTTTTTTAATTTGAACAATGAACATACATATAGTATAAATTTTCTTAAAAAAAATGGTTAAAAAAAAAGTTAATTTTCAAAATTAATCACCATGTAGAGTTTTGGTCATTATATTTTGAAAACTATTTTTTTGTCATCAATTTTTATTTTTATTTTCAAAATTGGTCAACCTGTCAGCTGAGTCATTAACCCAACTAACGGATCAATTTTGAAAGAATTTTTTGGTCTTTTCCTTGCCCCCTCTCATCTCCCTCTCGACCGTCCTCCTTCGTCGCCAATCTCCTCCCTCGACCTTCACCTCCGACCAACTGGCCTCGCAAGATCTCTCATGACCTTCTAACTTCCCTTGATCTCTTCCCCGACCTCCCTTGACCTTTGTTGTCTTCTTCCGCAACCTCTTTCTTCCCTCGCCTCGGACCTCCTCCCATGACCTCCTCCCATGACCTCCTCCCCTTGATCTCCTCGCCACAGGAGTTTTCCCCCCAAGTCCTGACCTCTCGATCTTGTCGATCTCGCGCCAAATGATGAGGGTTTCTGTAGATATAGGGAGTTTTCCTCGATTTTCAGTCGACTCCTAACTCCTGACGGCGCTACTGTTTTTTCTTCTTCTACTTCAATAGGTGAGGTAGATCGGCGGCTGGAAGGAGGTAGGGAGGGAGGCGGTGGAAGGTTATTTTTTATTTTATTTTTTATTTGAGGAGGGCAATGAAAAGACAAAAATATCCTTTCAAAATTGGTCTATTAACGACTGAACTTGACGGAATGATATTTTTTAAAAAAATAAGGGATGATGACAAAAAAATAGTTTCAAAGATGACCAAAATCCGAAATCACTATAGTGTGGTGACCAATTTTAAAAGTTATTCTTATAAAATTAAAAAAAAAATTAAAGAAGGTTCGAAGATTATTCAAATTTTTTGAATTGAATCAAATGGAATTTGATGTAAAATAAAATTGCTTAAAAAGAGATTTGATTTATTCAAATAATTTGGATGGGATCGGTTGAGAGCGGTTCAGATGGATCTTTCAATTTTGCCCCGCCACCATGGAAGATTATCATTTATCCGGGGTCAAATAGTTGCATTACATTGAGAACCGACATTAAAAATACTCAAGCCACGGCACAACTGCAGATAATTGAAGAGGGCTTTAACTTAATCCAAAAAACTAGACCCACCGGCATAAAAATGGAGATCATTTGGGCTTTTTTTTTGAGTGATTTGATGTCAAGACGGGTCAGTTTAACTACAAAATGACGGGGTAGCTATGAAAAGAATTATTTTTCATTAAGCTGCGTTTTTGTTCTTCCCTCATGGACTGATGATCATACTTCTGACTGATGTTCGTTTTTCCTTTTTTTCTTCCCATCCCCTTAAACGGCCGCCACCACCCATTTTCCTTTCTCCTCCGACCCACCACCCATTTTCCTGCTTCTGCTTTTTATTCTTTAATCATCAAGCAATCACCCAGTTTAATTGGATTTGAGGATCAAAAATAAAAACGAAGGAAAGAAAAAATCACAGAACATTCTCCCCAAAAAATCCCCAAATTGAAACCCTAGCCCTTGGCCGGACAGCAATGCCGTCCGGCCAAGAACATACCCGTCCCCCACCAGCCATAAACAGAACATTCTCTTCCCTATTCAATGACTCTTCCTGACCTTTCACCCGTACCATCGAAAGACCCAGAGCTAAGAGACAGAGAATACGTCATAGAGTACTCTAAATCGGAGTTCGAAAAACTGATCACTCCCTATAGGCTAAGTTTAATCGGGAAATTCTCTCATGGGCGTCCAACAATTCAAGTCATCAAGAAGGAACTAAATGGGATCGGTTTCACGGGATGCTACGAGGTGGGGCTCCTAAATCAGAGACATATTTGGTTTCGATTCTTCAAGGATGAAGACTACCAGTGCTTCTGGCTCCGGGCGGTGTGGAACGTCGGCGTCTACCAAATGCGAGTATTAAAATGGACTCCAGGCTTCAAGTACGAGTAGGATCCACCAATAGCCCAGGTATGGGTTTCTTTATTCAATTTACCCCTCAAATTTCAATCGGTCGAATCAATCTGCTCCATGGCCAAGGTTGTTGGAAGGCCTCCCCAAGTTGACCCCCCTACAGCAAAACAGTCGCGACCCTCAGTGGCTCGGTTCTGTGCAGAGATTAATCTTCTTCAGCCGGCTCCAAATCGGTCAAAATAGGAGAACATGATAAATACCATGTTCAACTTTTCTCATATGATCACATCCCAAAATACAGCGTCAAGTGCCAAAAAATTGGGCACGAGGAAGCCAGATGCAAGGTGGGCAACCATCCGTCTGGGAAAGGAAAAAGTCCACAATTAAGCAAAGAAGGTGAACATTAGGATGAAACAGAGAATAACAAAAAAGTTCCCAGAAAGGCAGTTGACATTGAAGCAGGGCCTTTAGGACTCACAGATAAGGAAAAGGAGCTCACTCCAGGAATTTATTGAAAGTTTTGGTAGGATCTGAGTTTGCACTAGCTCGATTTATCACGCAACAAAAATTTATATTAAAGCGGAATCTTAGAAAAATACCTTTGAAGCGTGCACTTGGTGATTCTCTTGTATGCCTCAAGACTATGACTTCACGTTGTGTGGGCAATGAACTAGAAGTCAATTGATCAGCTATCACCACGACTCCACCTGCCAGAAAAATCCAGCACCTCCGCACCAGCACGTACTGCAAACGCACTGCCCGGAGAGAGAGAAAGCAACACACGGGGCTTGCAAGATTGGACCAAAATTTCGGCCAAGCTAGACAAAAATCAGCCGCCCCTAATTGTAAGAAAATTCGACTTGGAGAGAGAAGATTTTCTCTCTCTAGAATTTTCTTTCTCTAGAAATCTTGTGGATTAATTGTGATTCTTGAATAACTGATCCCTTGTCTATTTATAGAGTTACAAGAGAGACTCCAAGTTGGTTTATGATTGGTCTTCCTAATGGGTTTAGGTAATGAATTAGTTTTCAAATCCAATTAGGCAACCAATCTGATAGGATAACCAAATCCTACTAGATTCCTAATCTCTAGGATTTTCTAATTCTAATTGAAACTTAAGACTTAATTAATTAATTAAATAATTCCACTTTGTTAATTACTTAATTAACCCTTAGGAATTAATTAAATATTCTACTTTGTTAATTACTGAATTAACCCTTAGGAATAATTAACCAATTAATTAATTAAATCTACCTATTCAATTAACCCATTACAAAATTAATCGTACCACTAACGGATTAATTTTGGCACTACCATCCTACACCAGAATTGCTTCCGGAACAACTTAATTAAATTATATTCATTAATCTCCCCACATCAAAGATATAGTGCTCGTTAATTAAAATTAATTTACTGATAAATTAATTAATTAACTTCTTTAATTCCGAGACTAGTACCACTCAACCTTTTTACTATACCGGACATAAGTCCACCGGCCGGGTTTAGTATAGTAAACATTTCGAGTTTATCTCGGGAGCACCATCACCCCGGACGCACCGGTACATGGTTTCTTTTCGACAAGCAGCAGCACACCAAGTAACTAAACAAGCGCACCCAACCCACCGAGACTATTGGCCACATTTGACCTCACCCATTGGCAGATCAAAGTACACTATGTCTAATCCTCATGCCCACTCGAGTCTAGGGATTTAGAGATAGAATACAAGGATCGATTTGTCTATTGAATCAGTACAAGACAAATCATTCCTAAGAGTCAAGTTCAATATGCCCCGAGCATATCTATATGATTCAATTAGTTTAGACAAACTAATTATCTGAATCACGACAATTTCTATAGTACACCTAGGTATACTATGAGCATGGTACAACTAGTGAATTTTGTATACAAAACATTTCATTAAATGATGCCCCTTACTTTTCCTCTTCTATTCTCACTCACGCGCCTAAACTATGTTTGCAAAACCTTAATTTTTTTGAAAATTGCTCCATTAATTAATGCTGCATTCTTTATTCTCTTTCTTCCTTCTCAGCCTTTTTTTTTGCCTTGAAAATTGTCCCACATTCATTGCACTAAACCCTAGCCAGCATTCATTTCTTCTTTCCCCTTTCTCTCTCCCCACTAGAACCTTCTTCCCCGTCGGTTCCCCTTGGCCAACCGTACCTCACCCGCCCGTTCCTGCCCTTTCCCGGTGTCGTTTCCGTCGCATAGGCACCAGAAAATAATCCCCATCTTCCCTAGAGTAAAACCTAGCTCTCAATCCCCTCTTCCCATCGTGTTTTCTCTCTCTCAGATCCATTTTTACCTCCGCGGTTCGCCGCCGATTCCGGCCTCTCCGGTGATGTTCGGGGTCGGCTCTTCCCACCAAAACGTTACTCATGCTTTCAGGAGCAAAATTCATCGATGAGTCTTGGGTTTCGGTGGTCGGTCTAGGATTGGGTGGAAACACTAGCCGCTGCCGTGTTACCGCCACAAACCACCAATTCTCGGCGTCGTCTGAAGCCGCAACTTTCGCCAAATGGGTCCTCGTCGCCTCCGGCACAAAACCCCTCAGTCGGTTCTTCATTTAGAGGGTGTTTTGGTGGTCGCCGGAACCTAGCTGACCGACAGACCGCTGACGTGGCCGGTCGTCCCTTTTCAGTCAAGACTCGCCGACGAACGTATCCTTCACTACGGCGGAAAGGTCCCAGATTTTTCTTTTCATTCTTCAGCCACAGATTGTGATTTTAATCTATTGGAACTGTCAAGTTTGTATTTTGATGGGTTATTTTCTTCGTGTAAATTGTCATTTCTTTGTTGTTGTTGATGGGTTATATCACTAAACTCCTGCACTTATTTTTAGTCTGTTGTTGTTGATGGAATATCACAATTTGTGATGAAATATCGTACATATGGTGATGGAATTGATGGTAATCATGTTACTTATGTGAAACTGTTTCTCGATGGAATAAAATGTTGTATGATATCTGTTTTGGTTGATGGAATATGTCCAAATTTGATGGAATAAAATGTTGTATGATATCTGTTCTGGTTGACGGAATATGTCCAAAGTTGATGGAATATGTCCAAAGTTGATGGGTTATATCACTAAACTCCTGCACTTATTTTTAGTTTGTTGTTGTTGATGGAATATCACAATTTGTGATGGAATATCGTACAGATGGTGATCATGTTACTTATGTGAAACTGTTTCTCGATGGAATAAAATGTTGTATGATATCTGTTCTTGTTAATGGAATATATCCAAATTTGATGGAATAAAATGTTGTATGATATCTGTTCTGGTTGATGGAATATGTCCAAAGTTGATGGAATATGTCCAAAGTTGATGGGTTATATCACTAAACTCCTGCACTTATTTTTAGTCTGTTGTTGTTGATGGAATATCACAATTTGTGATGGAATATCGTGCATATGGTGATGGAATTGATGGTAATCATGTTACTTATGTGAAACTGTTTCTCGATGGAATAAAATGTTGTATGATATCTGTTCTGGTTGATGGAATATGTCCAAATTTGATAGAATAAAATGTTGTATGATATCTGTTATGGTTGATGGAATATGTCCAAAGTTGATGGGTTATATCACTAAACTCCTGCACTTATTTTTAGTCTGTTGTTGTTGATGGAATATCACAATTTGTGATGGAATAGCGTACAGATGGTGATGGAATTGATGGTAATCATGTTACTTATGTGAAACTGTTTCTCGATGGAATAAAATGTTGTATGATATCTGTTCTGGTTGATGGAATATGTCCAAATTTTATGGAATTGATATAACATGTTATATTTTGAATCATGTTACTGATGAGAAACTGTTTCTCGATGAAATAAAATGTTGTATGATATCTGTTCTGGTTGATGGAATATGTCCAAATTTGATGGAATATGTCCAAAGTTGATGGAATTGATATAACATGTTATATTTTGAATCATGTTACTGATGTGAAACTGTTTCTCGATGGAATAAAATGTTGTATGATATCTGTTCTGGTTGATGGAATATGTCCAAAGTTGATGGAATTGATATAACATGTTATATTTTGAATCATGTTACTGATGTGAAACTGTTTCTCGATGGAATAAAATGTTGTATGATATCTGTTCTGGTTGATGGAATATGTCTAAAGTTGATGGAATATGTCCAAAGTTGATGGAATATGTCCAAAGTTGTTGGAATAAAATATTGTATGATATCTGTTTTGGTTGATGTTAAATGTCCAAAGTTGATGGAAAATGTATTGTATTATATTGTTCTATATGATGGCAAATGTCCAATGTCAAACTCTTTACGTACAGGCAAAAAGAAGAAAGATGATGACGAAGAGACGGATGATGATTGATGGAATTGATGGAATATCGTACAAAATGGTGATGTAATGGCGACGTGGGTTTTAATCTATTGGAACTGTCAAGTTTGTATTTTGATGGGTTATTTTTTTCGTGTAAATTGTCATTTCTTTGTTGTTGTTGATGGGTTATATCACTAAACTCCTGCACTTATTGTGAGGGTTGATGGTAATTTTGAATCTGTTAAATTTCTCAAGAAAATTGAAATAATTATCATTATCTTGGAAAGTGCTGAGTTGTAAAATGACAGCTTTATTAATTTATTTATGTTTCCTTATTTTCAAGAAGAGAGTGTAAACACTCTCTCAATAACTAATTTACTTTTTAATTTTTTTTTCCTAAGAGTACCACTCTCATATGGTACTCCTAGTGGTATGATATAAGTACTGCTGAATCACATAATAACCTAAACCGACAGTTTGTCCAAAACTGTCTCGGTTACGAACCTTATTTATAAATTATGTCTTTCAACCAACGATGAGATCTACTGTGTCACACCAGACACCTCATCATCTACTTACATAATATAAATGGACATAAACATGCACAACAAAATATAATTGAAACACAAATCGATATATTAAACTGGGAAACTATACAATACAAGCATAGGTTATGTATTCTACTCCAACAATCTCCCACTAATACTTAAGCTGTGCTTTAAGTATATAACTACATACAATCCTATACAATCTGCTGCTATCTATCTAGAAAAACTATCATGGCTCTCCTAGATATCTGATCCCCATGCCCTCAACGTAAACCTCAAAGACTTTAGAGGTCAATGTTTTCGTGAACGGATCTGCAAGGTTATCTTCTGATGCTATCTTAGCCACGACCACGTCTTCCCTCTTCACGATGTCTCGTATCAGGTGGTACTTGCGCTGTATATGTTTACTCGCCTTGTGGGCTCGTGGTTCCTTCGAGTTTGCTACTGCACCATTGTTATCACAATAAACCGTGATAGACTTTGGCAAACCAGGAATCACATCTAAGTCCACTAGGAAGTTCTTGAGTCATACTGCTTCTTTCGCTGCCTCTGATGCGGCAACATACTCAGCCTCCATGGTAGAGTCCGCCACGCATTTCTGCTTGACACTCCGCCAAACAATGGCTCCACCTCCTAGAGTAAACACATACCCTGAGGTAGACTTACTCTTGTCCCTGTCGCCTTGGAAATCTGAATCTGTGTAACCTCAGGGTACCAGCTCAGGCGCCTGATAGACCAGAACTTGGTCCCTTGTTCTGCGCAAATACTTGAGAATGCATTTTACTGCTTCCCAATGAGCTTTCCCGGGGTTACTCTGATATCTGCTCACCATGCCAACGGCATAACAGATATCAGCCCTCGTACACAACATGGCATACATGAGACTTCCTACTGCCGAAGCATATGGAACTGTCCTTATGGTCTCTATCTCCTCAACAGTCTTAGGAGACTGTTCCTTAGATAGAAACACTCCATGCCTGAAAGGTAGAAAACCTTTCTTGGAGTTCTGCATGTTAAAACGGGCCAGAATCGTGTCTATGTATGAAGCTTGGGAGAGCGTTAACGAACGTTTCCTACGATCTCGAATAATATTGATCCCAAGGATATGTCCCGCTTCCCTTAAGTCCTTCATATCAAATTGCTTGGACAACCATGCCTTTACGTCTGATAACACTTTCTTGTTGTTGCCAATCAATAGAATGTCATCTACGTAAAGCACAAGAAACACCACTGAGTTTCCATCACGCCTGCGATATACACATTGCTCACCCGGACATTGAGTAAATCCAAAAGACTGGATTACCTCATTAAACCGGATGTTCCAAGATCTCGATGCCTGCTTAAGTCCATAAATAGACCTCTTAAGCCTGCAAACCTTATGCTCTTGGCCTTTTTCAATGAATCCCTCTGGTTGCTGCATAAAGATGGTTTTCTCAAGACTTCCGTTTAGGAGAGCTGTCTTGACATCCATCTGCCAAATCTCATAATCCATATGAGCAGCTATGGCCAAGAGAATCTGGATCGACTTAAGCATGACTACCGGGAAGAAGGTTTCTTCATAATCGATTCCCTCTTTCTGAGTATACCCCTTCGCCACCAACCTAGCTTTAAAGGTTTCCACCTTCCCGTCAGGTCCTCTCTTACGTTTGTAGACCCACTTGCATCCAATGGGCTTAAACCCATCAGGCAGGTCCACAAGCTCCCAGACTTGATTGTGGTCCATTGACCCCATCTCGGATATCATTGCCTTACGCCAAGATTCTGCATCTTTATCTCAAAGCGCCTCATTGTAGTTAACTGGGTCAGGTTCAGGCACACCTAGGACTAGGTCTAAGGCCTCTCCCACGCCAACGAACCTGTCGGGCTGTCTCACAACCCTCCCACTACGACGAGGCACCGCCTGCGTAGGCGCATCATCTGTGACCTCATGTGCAGTGTGTGGTGTATCTACTTGTGCTGGTGCATCAGGATTAGTAGTTTGTCGTCTAAGCTCTTCTAGTACTATCTTACTATTGGGCTTGTGGTTTAAGATATTGTCCTCTTCTAAAAATCTAGGGTTGGTACTTACCACCACATTCTGATCTTTAGGACTATAGAATAGACCACCTTTCGTTCCCCTAGGATATCCTACAAACAGCATTAATTCTGTTCTTATATCTAACTTAGCCGTATCTGCCTTAAGCACATGTGCTGGGCAGCCCCAAATTCTGAGATGTCTTAGACTGGCCTTCCGCCCGTTCCACAACTCTACTGGGGTTGAAGGCACGGTTTTAGATGGTACAAGATTAAGAATATACATTGCCGTTTCCAAGGCATATCCCCATAACGAACTTGGCAAATCACTATAGCTCATCATGGACCTAACCATTTCCATAAGAGTTCGATTCCTCCTTTCTGCTACACCATTCTGTTGTGACGTGCCAGGTGCAGACAACTGAGACTGAATTCCTACCTCAGTGAGATAATCTCGAAATTCATGGGATATGTGCTCCCTGCTGGTGTATGTGCCCTTTTGAGGGCTATTTATGTAAATAAGACATTTGTTGTTTGATTGATTATTTATCTGATGAGTTAATCTTATGAAATTATATTCTTGTGCATATTGAATTTCATGAAATCGATCCGCCAAAAAGAAACACTCCATGGACTTTTAGATCATGAGTGATTCTTTTGAGTAGTACTCGTACGAGGATCCTTAGACCAGAAATCACTACATAGTCTCAGGTGAATTAGAGTGTGCTTTGACATATGCCTAACGGGACCGTAATAGGTTACCAAGTACAGGTATGATTGGGTACACTATGAGTCACACTAAGGTATGTAGGTGAAGTGATGGGACTACAAGTCTTTCTTATCATTTGCTTGATTAAGTTCAGTATCACTAAGAGATCAAGTAAAACGTTTAGCTATATAAGGATGATTGGTTCCATGCCTTATGTTAAAATGGATATCAGTGTAGAGGACATTACGTAGTATACTCGGAAGGTTGTATTGAATCACCATTCGACCCTCCGTTCTGAATTGTGTAGTCATTATGTCTTACTAGAGACCACTAATGATTTATGGATTAATTAATGAGATTAATTTATTCATTGTCAATTTGGAATGAGCCTACAGGATCGCACATAAGTGAGTTCGATGATTTAGAATTAATTAAATTGTTTGTATTAAGTATAAGAGTTATACTTAAATTGATAATATTTAATTAAATAGTTTAATTAAATATTATTGAAGAGTATTATGGTATTAATTAAGAGTTAATTAATTACCTAGGAAGAATTGAATTGGCTGATAAATCAAGGGACCTAATTGTGAATTGAGGTTCTTGACCTATCAGCCTGATCCATGGATCAATGGGTTGATCCATGGTGTTGGTTAAACCCAACTCAGTAAATAATTAATTATTATTAATTTAATTATTATTAACAGACAAGTCTCAACTCTTTTATAAAAAGAGCTGAGAAGTATCTGTGAGAGTAGAGATTTTTAACCGATTCTATTTTGAAACACGTGAAAAAGATTTTTTGAGAAAACTCTCTCTCTCACTCTTCCAAAAACATTCTTCCAGAGAAAAATCATTTTTCTCTTTTGCAGGGAAGTTTTGGCTAGCACCAATTCTGATAGGCTCTTGTGCAAGATCATAGAGACAATTCGCGTGAATTGTTGGTGAACGCAATCTTCTCAAGGGAGCCAGGCGACGAGCGCAACCGATTACGCTTCAAGGGTAAGACCTGGTTTCACATGAATTTAGGCTATTCCGTGGCATAGTTTGGAAATTATGCATGCCTAGATCCTAACAGTGGTATCAGAGCCAGGTTAATCTTGTTTTAATTAAAAGTGTTTTAATTGAAACAAATAGGTTGAAAAATCGGGTATAAGAATTTTTTTTTCTTTGAAAAAAAACGTTTATACACTGCTTGAATGTAGCCGGTTTCTGGGAAATTTTCGCCGAATAGTTTTTTCGGCCGGCCGGAAGTTCGCCGGAAAATCGCGAAATGCTCAAAATTGGTTTTTTGGCCTGAATTTTTTTGTGCGTTTTGTTCTTTTCCTCATGGGAAACTATTTCGGGCTTGTTTTGTTTCAAAACATTTGTTGCATGGTTGTTTTTGAAAGAAGTTTTTCTGGGTTTGGGAAAAATGTCGCCGGGAAGAAAGAAATTTTTTTTTCCGATTTGGGTTTTGAGAACCGTTGGAAACTCGTGCCGGTTGTTTCACTAAGGCCGGGGAAAGGTTCCTCGCGCCGCGGGGAAACGAAGTGACGGAGAACTGGCTTTCTCGTTTGTTCCGTCGGGAAATAGTTTTCGCTGGGGGAGTCACGGGGTCACGGTCTTCGTCACTTCTTGTCGATCGATGAATTGCCGAGGTGGGCCACGATTTGATCGGGGTTGGACCGGGGCGAAAGCGTCGGAAAAGACGAATCGATTCGCCAGAAATCGCAGACGACGCCGACAGCAAATTGGGGAAGAAGAAAGGAGACGGCGGGGGCTGGTGCCCTAATTGGGTTGAAATGACCAGATTGCCCCCGCCGCACTCCATAATCCCTGAAATGCCAATTTTAAAAATTGTTTTAAAATTTGCAAAACAACCCCAGCAGCTTTAATCTTTAAAACCCTAGCCCAATAATTTTTTGTTAATCTCAGATTTGCCCTAAAATTTTCAAAAAACTTAATTTTTCTGAATTTTAAAATTTGATAAAATTTTAATTTATGATTTAGGATAAATTAAAAGATATTATCAGATTTTAATTGATAAGATTTAATTATTAAGATAAAATAAAATCTTATCAAATAGTTAAGATAGGATTAGATTTGAATTTAATTCTTATCCTATAGAATTTTAAAATTTAGAATTTTGAATAATTATCTTAATGAGATTAGGATAATTAGAAATATTTAAATTTTAAAATTTGAAAGATTATCTTAATGAAATTAGATAATTAGATGAATAAATAAATAAATAAATAATTAATAAGATTAGTTAATTAATTATTATGGTTTTATTTATTTATTCATTTTTCCGAAATAATGTGTTATTTATTTAAAATGTTTAAATAATTGCACGCATTATTGGTATGTCCATACATCATTCGATTAAAATGAATGAACATGGGATTGATTAAAATTGATCATGACACGATCAATTTTAATAGTGTAAGAGTTACACAATCTCTAATTAAATGATTCGGCTTAATAAAATTGGCTTGTATGAAGCATATACATTTGTGTGTTTTTCTATGCATGAATTGGGCTTAAAATTTATTATTTAAATTTTGGGGCCTGCTAGCCATTTTAAATTTGGGCCTGCGTGCCTATTAAATCATTATGTAATAGTTAGGCCCAAAAAGGAGGTTCCAAAGGAGTCCATGGTAGAGCCCAGGAACGGAAGCCCAACCATGGAGGCCCAAAAAGAAGATGTTTTTCCTATAAAACCCTGTAATAGATAAGAGCCCAATTCATCGCATTTTCGCAATTTTATGTTTTGTGAATGAATGAAAAACGACAATGCATGTTAAGCCGTTCAAAATAAAATCCCAAATACCTAAGTCTAAAATTGCTTCCATACTTGAGGGCTCGTCAAATCGTCGAACGTCTGACGGACTTGGAGAGCCCAAGGGCCTCAGATTTTCTTTGTGAGGCAAGTTGTCATGTAATAAAAGCCCAACTTTACTCACTACCACTATAGTGTGAAAAACTGCTTGGGCTAGCCCAACTGTACTCACTACCACTATAGTGTGAAAAACTATTTGGGTTTTTATTGATATGAGGCTTCAAGGGATGGTTTGACTTAGGAAAATTGGTCCTAGTTGACCCGATAAGTTGACTAGGATTGATTTTGCAATGATAGGATGGTGTCAAACATTTGGAATGTTCATCCTATCACCGAAAAGTTGCATAGTGATGCAATTGGAAATCGTTAAATTACATGAGATGTGATTTGAACGTTGCCTACCAAAAGAGCCTAATCCCTACGATACTTGCCAAAGCAAGACTGGGGTTAACTCTTTGTGGATTTTCGGCCCACAATCTAGCACCAACACAAAATTGTTTGGGATTTCAATTTTGGCTATTGTGGAAAATATTTTAAAACTCATTCCAATATTTTGCATTTTTCTTTTGTAGAAATGGCATCTACTAGCACTAATACATCTAATCTCACTCTAAGAAGCATTTTGGACAAAGAAAAACTTGTTGGTCCAAACTTCTTAGATTGGGAAAGAAACTTGAGAATTGTTCTCAAACAAGAAAAGAAGCTAAATATCTTAGACGCCGCTTTACCTGAATCACCTGTAAATGCTACGGCTGCTGTTCAACGAGCATGGGAAAAGCTGAAAAGTGATTCCGATGACATGACATGCCTGATGCTCTCGGCTATGTCAGGCGAGCTTCAGAAGCAATTCATGAATTCAGAAGCGTTCCAAATTTATGTGTCACTAACAGAAATGTTCCGTGAACAAGCCCGTAACGAAAGGTTCGTTACGATAAAAACATTGATCTCGTGCAAGATGGCGAAGGGTTCGTCAGTAAGCACGCATTTGATCAAGATGAAGGGGTATATTGATACCCTAGAGAGATTAAATGCACCTCTTGTTGGAGTAGAATATATAAGCTATGCTTGTATTGTACAGTTTCCCAGTTTAATATATCGATTTGTATTTCAGTCATATTTTGTTGTGCATTAATCGTCCATTTATATTATGTAAGTAGATGATGAGGTGTCTGGTGCGACACAGTAGATCTCATCGTTGGTTGAAAGACATAATATATAAATGAGGTTCGTAACCGAGACAGCTTTGGACAAACTGTCGGTCTAGGTTATTATGTGATTCAGATAATTAGTTTGTCTAAACTAATTGAATCATATAGATATGCCCGGGGCATATTGAACTTGACTCTTAGGAATGATTTGTCTTTTACTGATTTAATAGACAAATCAATCCTTGTATTCTATCTCTAAATCCCTAGACTCGAGCGGGCATGAGGATTAGACATAGTGTACTTTGATCTGCCAATGGGTGAGGTCAAATGTGGCCAATAGTCTCGGTGGGTTGGGTGCGCGTGTTTAGTTACTTGGTGTGCTGCTGCTTGTCAAAAGGAAACCATGTACCGGTGCGTCCGGGGTGATGGTGCTCCCGAGATGAGCTCGAAATGTTTATTATACTAAACCCGGCTGGTGGACTTATGTCCGGTATAGTAAAAAGGTCGAGTGGTACTAGTCTCGGAATTAAGAAGTTGATGAATTAATTTATCAGTAAATTAATAAATTAACGAGCACTATATCTTTGATGTGGGGAGATTATGAATATAATTTAATTAAGTTGTTCCGGAAGCAATTCTGGTGTAGGTTGGTAGTGCCATAATTAATCCGTTAGTGGTACGATTAATTATGTACTGGGTTAATGACAAAGGTAGATTTAATTAATTGAGAAATTAATTAATCCTTGTGTCAGTTGGTTGTGAATCATCCCAAGAACTGGTTTGGGATAAGTGAATCCCTGTGTCAGTTGGGAGTGATTCATCCCAGGAACTGGATTTGGATAAGTGAATCCCTGTGACAGTTGGGAGTGTATCAGTCCAGGAACAGGATTGAAGGAAACAGAATCTGTATCAGTCCAGAAACAGGATTGAAGGAAAACAGAAACCCAGTAGGAAGACCAATCCTAAACCAACTTGGAGTCTCTCTTGTAACTCTATAAATAGACAAGGGATCAGTCAACACAATAACACAATAACACAATTAATCCACAGGATTTCTAGAGAGAGAAAACGTTTCTCTCTCCAAGTCGAATTTTCAAGAAAGTGTGCAGCTGGTTTTTGGGTTTCTAGTGGCTGAAATTTTGGCCTTGGATTATACCAGCTGCGCGTAGCTTTCTCTCTCTGCGGGCGGTGCGTTTATAGTACGTGCCAGGTGCTGCGGGGCTAGAGTTTTCTAGCAGGTGGATTGTGGTGAGTAGCTGATCAATTGACTTCTAGTTCGTTGCCCACACAACGTGAAGTCATAGTCTTGAGGCATACAAGAGAATCACCAAGTGCACGCTTCAAAGGTATTTTTCTAAGATTCCGCTTTAATAGAAATTTTTGTTGCGTGGTAAATCAAGCAAGTGCAAACCCAGATCCTACCAAAATCCTTTCACCTCTTGCTAGAGAGTTAGCCATTGACATCATCTTGGCTTCACTGCCTGATGACTACAATGACTTTGTGGTGAACTACAACATGCATAACATGGAGAGGACAATTCCTGAGCTCCATGGAATGCTTAAAAATACTGAGCAAACCCTTCGGAAGGCAATGCCAGTACTTGTTATAGAAAAAGGTAAGGGTAACAAGAGAAAGTTTAAAGGCAAGGCAAAAGTTACTGAAAACAAGAATCCTCGCAGTAAGACTGCTCCTAAGGCCCAGCCTCAAACTCCTCCTGCTAAGACAAATGCTCAGAAGGACGTTGTATGTTTCCATTGCAATCAGAAGGGGCATTGGAGAAGAAACTGCAAGCTGTTTCTTGAAGAGAAGAAGCAGAATCCTTCGGCTTCAGGTATCTTTGTTATTGAAATTAATCTTTCTATGTCCACCTCATGGGTGTTAGATATCGGATGTGGGGCTCACAGTTGTACTAATGTGCAGGGACTGAGAAATAGAAGGATGACAAAGAAAGGCGAAGTAGATCTCTGAGTGGGCAACGGGGCAAGAGTTGCAGCTGTTGAAGTTGGAGATTACACTTTGTCTTTGCCTTCCGGTTTAAACATTGTTTTAGAGAATTGTTATTATGTACCTACTATGAGTAGGAATATTATTTCAATTTCTTGTATGGATATTAAAGGATTTCGTTTTATTATTGGTAATAAATCATTGTCTTTATATCAAAAAGATATTTTATACGGAGTTCCAAATTTGTGCAATGGCCTATATATCTTGGATTTGACCCAAGAGAAACCGGTTTATAACATTGAAAAGAAAGCCAAATTAATTCAATCTGATTAAGTCCACCATATCTGTGGCATTGTCGTTTAGGCTATGCAAATGAGAAGCGAGTTCAAAGACTTCATAAGGATGGAGTGCTTGGGTCATTTGATTTCGAATCATATGACACATGTGAATCCTGTTTGCAAGGCAAAATGACGAAGAGTCCTTTCAGCAAGAAAGGCGAGAGGACTAGTGTGTTGGATTTGAATACATAAGCTATGCTTGTGTTGTATAATTTCCCAGATTAATATATCGATTTGTGTTTCAATTATATTTAGTTGTGCATATCCATTTATATTATGTAAGTAGATGATGAGGTGTCTGGTGCGACACAGTAGATCTCATCATTGGTTGAAAGACATAATATATAAATAAGGTTCGTAACCGAGACAGCTTTGGATAAACTGTCGGTCTAGGTTATTATGTGATTCAGATAATTAGTTTGTCTAAACTAATTGAATCATATAGATGTGCCCGGGGCATATTGAACTTGACTCTTAGGAATGATTTGTCTTGTACTGATTTAATAGACAAATCGATCCTTGTATTCTATCTCTAAATCCCTAGACTCGAGCGGGCATGAGGATTAGACATAGTGTACTTTGATCTGCCAATGGGTGAGGTCAAATGTGGCCAATAATCTCGGTAGGTTGGGTGCGCGTGTTTAGTTACTTGGTGTGCTGCTGCTTGTCGAAAGGAAACCATGTACCGGTGCGTCCGGGGTGATGGTGCTCCCGAGATGAGCTCGAAATGTTTATTATACTAAACCTGGCCAGTGGACTTATGTCCG
Source organism: Knoxia roxburghii (assembly GCA_030378225.1). Lineage (NCBI taxonomy): Eukaryota > Viridiplantae > Streptophyta > Magnoliopsida > Gentianales > Rubiaceae > Knoxia > Knoxia roxburghii. The sequence goes on along the minus strand of CM059420.1, from coordinate 30,304,028 downwards.
GTATAGTAAAAAGGTCGAGTGGTACTAGTCTCGGAATATTAAGAAGTTGATGAATTAATTTATCAGTAAATTAATGAATTAACGAGCACTATATCTTTGATGTGGGGAGATGATGAATATAATTTAATTAAGTTGTTCCGGAAGCAATTCTGGTGTAGGTTGGTAGTGCCATAATTAATCCGTTAGTGGTACGATTAATTATGTACTGGGTTGTTGACAAAGGTAGATTTAATTAGTTGAGAAATTAATTAATCCTTGTGTCAGTTGGTTGTGAATCATCCCAGGAACTGGATTGGGATAAGTGAATCCCTGTGTCAGTTGGGAGTGATTCATCCCAGGAACTGGATTGGGATAAGTGAATCCCTGTGACAGTTGGGAGTGTTTCAGTCTAGGCACAGGATTGAAGGAAACAGAATCTGTATCAATCTAGAAACAGGATTGAAGGAAAATAGAAACCCAGTAGGAAAGACCAATCCTATTCCAACTTGGAGTCTCTCTTGTAACTCTATAAATAGACAAGGGATCAGCCATTCAACAACACAATTAATCCACAAGATTTCTAGAGAGATAAAATTCTAGAGAGAGAAAATTTTCTCTCTCATAAACGAATTTTAATCACAAATTTGCGGCTGGATTTTTGGGAGAGTTGGCCGAAAATCTTGGCCACTTTTCTTAAGCTGCGAGTTAAGTTTTCTCTCTCTCCGGGCAGTGCGTTTGCAGTACGTGCTAGGTGCGGAGGTGCTGAATTTTTCCAGCAGGTGGATTGTGAAGAGTTGCTGATCAATTGACTTCTAGATTGTTGCCCACACAACAAGAGGTCATAGTCTTTGAGGCATACAAGAGATTCACTAGGTGCACGCTTCAAAGGTATTATTCTATAGTTCCGTTTTTATTAGAATTTTTTTGTTGCGTGGTAAATCGAGCAGGTACAAACCCAGATCCTACCAAAATCTTTCAATTGGTATCAGAGCCTGGTTTAGGGGGTTCTGTGCTTGTTCGATTTATTACATGGTTTTATTTGCAGGTGGTTTAGAATCCCGACTATTATGGTTACGTTTGTATGGTTTTAATTAAACTCCGGGACATGTCCGGATTTAATTTTATTATGAATGTTTGTAATAGTATAACCACGTGCTGGAAGCCGTGTAGGATTAGATTAAATCTGTAGTAGGATTTTTTCTATGTAATTTCGATTATTTAATTTTCCTAGAATGCCTTGTAGTAGGAAAATTATTTTTTTTGTAATCGAAGGCGTTATGGTGGGCAACTTGGATTCGTGGGTTTTGGGTTATCATGAATTGAAGAAACCCAGGAAAACCCAGAACGAATTGCAAGAAGACCAAATAGCGTGGGAAAAAGCGAAAGAGGAGTTGGCGGCAGGAGGCGACGCCGGCAACATTTGCCGGCAGCAAAATCGCCGGCCGGCAGGCAAACGGCAGCAGCAGGCAGCAGCAGCACGCAGCAGTTGCTGCACGCTGCTGCTGCAGTCGCGCGCAGGAGGCCGCGCGCGCAGGGCCTGGCGCGCTGGCCGCGCGCGCTCGACGGGCGCGCTGGGCCGCGCACGCTGGACGCGCGCGCAGTGCCGCGCGCACGGCCCGTGCGGGCTGTGCGCGCGAGGCCGTGCTGCGGCCCGGGCGGCCCGTTCGGGCTGTTCGGGCTGTTTTTGGCCCGTTTTTCCTCCAGTTTTCGTTTTTTGAAATTCAAGACTCTCTCCATCGAGTGACGTGACGGGACACGAGATCAAGGCAGAAGATGGAAGCAATTAAAACCATAATAGTCGGGGAATTTATTTTTTCGAATTTATTTCCCGTATTTATTGTTTTAATTTTATGCTTTATTTTTTATGCTGTATTTTAGATGCATGAATTAAAGCATGTCTGGTTTTATGGTTGCACATAACTTAGGTTAGTTAATTGCATGTTAAAACCGGAAAAACCCTCAATTTGGAAATCTAAGTGGGAGCGGGTTGTGTTATATCCCCATGGCCACCATTACGGGTTCATATGCGATGTGGGTGGGCTTGCGCGTTGGCATTAGGGCCTTCCTCCATTCGGATGAGTCCAGCCCCGAGATCGCTAGACTATGAGCTTCTGAGTAAGATGACTAGAGCGAGTTTAACTAGGAGAAATGCGACACCCTCTCCATCTGAGGCGCACTATCCTGAGGTAACAAACTCAGAAGTCACGTAATGGCATACACTTAGTGTACGATCTGTAGTATTCCTCCTGCGAGGTTACGCTGCTTACTTGTACGGCTGAAAGCACCGACTATTAGCTACATTGATCAAAAGATCGTTGATCAGATAGTGTAGTTAATGAACTTGGTTCTTCTCAAACGAATGTGGGTTAGCGTAAACGTCCACACTGCGTGGCTTGCGAGAATCCCGGTGGATGAGATGTTGGTGGATTAATATTATTGTTTTGAGGGAATCAATAATTAATTGAATTTTCATGTTTCCGAAAATTCTAGCATATATAACTGAAACACTGTTTGTTTACTTTCCAGTTTTAAATCGATATGGCATTCAATCCTTTAGCTGCTATCTTGAAAGACAACAAATTAACTGGAACAAATTATGTCGACTGGAGTCGAAATTTGGACATAGTCCTGACAGCTGAGCAGTACAAGTTTGTGCTCATCGAAGCATGTCCAGAAACGCCTGATGAGGACTCTACCCAAGAGGAAAGGGACGCCTATGCCAGGTGGAGGAAAGTGGATGAGATGGCGCGGTGCTACATTTTGGCCTCTGTGTTGAATGTGCTGCAACATCAGCTTCATCCCATGCTCTTCGCCTTCGACATGATGGCGCACCTAAGGGAGATGTTTGCGCATCAAGGCAGGACTGCCAGGCAGTCAGCCATGAGGAAGTTAATGAACACCAAAATGGCTGAAGGCGGATCGGTGAGAGATCATGTTTTACACATGATCAGTAACATCAATGAAATAGAGGTGTTGGGAGGAAATATCGACCCAGAAAGTCAGATAGATATTATCCTCCAGAGTCTACCCTCTTGTTTTGAGCAGTTTCGGGTCAACTATAATATGAACCAAAGGGTTTATACGTTGCCCGAGCTCATGACTGATTTGGTGGCGGCTGAAGGCATCTTCCATGAGAAGAAGCAAGCTTTGGTCGCGGTAAAGGGTTCAAGCTCTTCTTCTGGGCCGAAAGGCAAGAAGAATAAGAAGAAGAAGAACGCCAAGAAACTTGCGGCAAAGCCAGATGTTGCGAAGAAAAGCAAGCCAAAAGGCAAGTGCTTTAAATGCGGCAAGGCAGGACATTGGAAAGTGGATTGTCCAAAGCTCAAAGGTACGATTGTTTCTGCCCTAATTACTGAGACATGTTTAGCGGTGATTCCCACAGATACTTGGTGTGTGGATTCAGGCGCCACTGACCATGTTTGTAATTATTTGCAGGGGTTCCAAGTAACCCGGAAGCTTAGAGAGGGCGAACTGGACATCTACATGGGCGACACTACAAGAGTGTCAGTTGAAGCAGTGGGAGTAGTTAGGTTAAATTTCGAGAATTGTAACCTAGAGTTAGTAAACTGTCTTTATGTACCGAGTTTTAGAAAGAACCTGATTTCGGTTTCTAAACTCTTGAAGAATGGTTACAAGTTTATTTTTTCTGATGAGTCTGTTTTTATTATAAGAAATGGCAAACTTGTTTGTTCTGGTTCATTGGTGGACAATTTATTTGTGGTTAATTCTAACTCCCCTGTTGCGCAAAACATAGAAATAGATAGCTCAGTATCTAACATTAATAAGAGGAAGAGACCTTCTGAAATGAATCAAACCTATCTTTGGCATCTAAGGCTAGGTCATATAAACCTTAGTAGGATTCAGAGGTTGGTCAATGATGGACCTTTGGGTTCATTAGATATTGACAGTTATGCAACCTGCGAATCTTGCTTGGAAGGTAAAATGACCAAGAGACCTTTTAAAGCAAAAGGCTATAGAGCTAAAGAAGTATTAGAGTTGATTCATTCTGACTTGTGTGGACCTATGACGGTCCAGGCACGAGGGGGATATGAGTATTTCGTGACATTCACGGATGATTACTCTAGGTACGGATACATTTACCTAATGCGCCACAAGTCCGAATGTTTTGGCAAGTTCAAAGAGTTTCGGGCAGATGTGGAGAAGCATCATGGTAAGAGTATCAAGACATTGCGTTCAGATCGTGGTGGGGAGTACCTGTCCCATGAATTTCGAGATTACCTCACTGAGGTAGGAATTCAGTCTCAGTTGTCTGCACCTGGCACGCCACAGCAGAATGGTGTAGCAGAAAGGAGGAACCGAACTCTTATGGAAATGGTTAGGTCCATGATGAGCTATAGTGATTTGCCAAGTTCGTTCTGGGGATATGCCTTGGAAACAGCAATGTATATTCTTAATCTTGTACCATCTAAAACCGTGCCTTCAACCCCAATAGAGTTGTGGAACGGGCGGAAGCCCAGTCTAAGACATATCAGAATTTGGGGCTGCCCAGCACATGTGCTTAAGGCAGATACGGCTAAGTTAGATGCAAGAACAGAATTAATGCTGTTTGTAGGATATCCTAGGGGAACGAAAGGTGGTCTATTCTATAGTCTTAAAGATCAGAAGGTGGTGGTAAGTACCAACGCTAGATTTTTAGAAGAAGACTATGTCTTAGACCACAAGCCCAAGAGTAAGATAGTACTAGAAGAGCTTAGACGACAAACTACTAATCCTGATGCACCAGCGCAAGTAGATACACCACACACTGCACATGAGATCACAGATGATGCGCCTACACAGGCGGTGCCTCGTCGTAGTGGGAGGGTTGTAAGACAGCCAGACAGGTTCATTGGCATGGGAGAGGCTTCAGACCTGGTCCCAGGTGTGCCTGAACCTGACCCAGTTAACTATAATGAGGCGCTTCGAGATAAAGATGCAGAATCTTGGCGTAAGGCAATGATATCCGAGATGGGGTCAATGGACCACAATCAAGTCTGGGAGCTTGTGGACCTGCCTGATGGGTATAAGCCCATTGGATGCAAGTGGGTCTACAAACGTAAGAGAGGACCTGATGGGAAGGTGGAAACCTTTAAAGCTAGGCTGGTGGCGAAGGGGTATACTCAGAAAGAGGGAATCGACTATGAGGAAACCTTCTCCCCGGTAGCCATGCTTAAGTCGATCCGGATTCTCTTGGCCATAGCTGCTCATATGGATTATGAGATTTGGCAGATGGATGTCAAGACAGCTTTCCTAAACGGAAGTCTTGAAGAAACCATCTTTATGCAGCAACCAGAGGGATTCATTGAAAAAGGCCAAGAGCATAAGGTTTGCAGGCTTAAGAGGTCTATTTATGGACTTAAGCAGGCATCCAGATCTTGGAACATCCGGTTTGATGAAGTAATCCAGTCCTTTGGATTTACTTAGTGTCCGGATGAGCAATGTGTATATCGCAGACGTGATGAAAACTCAGTGGTGTTTCTTGTGCTTTACGTAGATGACATTCTATTGATTGGCAACAACAAGAAAGTGTTATCAGACGTAAAGGCATGGCTGTCCAAGCAATTTGATATGAAGGACTTAGGGGAAGCGGGACATATCCTTGGGATCAAGATTATTCGAGATCGTAGGAAACGTTCACTAACGCTCTCCCAAGCTTCATACATAGACACGATTCTGGCCCGTTTTAACATGCAGAACTCCAAGAAAGGTTTTCTACCATTCAGGCATGGAGTGTTTCTATCTAAGGAGCAGTCTCCTAAGACTGTTGAGGAGATAGAGACCATGAAGACAATTCCATATGCTTCGGCAGTAGGAAGTCTCATGTATGCCATGTTGTGTACGAGGCCTGATATCTGTTATGCCGTTGGCATGGTGAGCAGATATCAGAGTAACCCCGGGAAAGCTCATTGGGAGGCAGTAAAATGCATTCTCAAGTATTTACGCAGAACGAGGGACCTAGTTCTGGTCTATCAGGCGTCTGAGCTGGTACCCCGAGGTTACACAGATTCAGATTTCCAAGGCGACAGGGACAAGAGCAAGTCTACCTCAGGGTATGTGTTTACTCTAGGAGGTGGAGCCATAGTTTGGCGGAGTGTCAAGCAGAAATGCGTGGCGGACTCTACCATGGAGGCTGAATACGTTGCCGCATCAGAGGCAGCGAAAGAAGCAGTATGGCTCAAGAACTTCCTAGTGGACTTAGACGTGATTCCTGGTTTGCAGAAGTCTATCACAGTTTATTGTGATAACAATGGTGCAGTAGCAAACTCGAAGGAACCACGAGCCCACAAGGCGAGTAAACATATACAGCGCAAGTACCACCTGATACGAGACATCGTGAAGAGGGAAGACGTGGTCGTGGCTAAGATAGCATCAGAAGATAACCTTGCAGATCCATTCACGAAGACATTGACCTCTAAAGTCTTTGAGGTTCACGTGGAGGGCATGGGGATCAGATATCTAGAAGAGCCATGATAGTTTTTTTTTTAGATAGATAGCAGCAGGTAGTATAGGATTGTATGTAGTTGTATACTTAAAGCACAGCTTAAGTATTAGTGGGAGATTGTTGGATTTGAATACATAAGCTATGCTTGTGTTGTATAATTTCCCAGATTAATATATCGATTTGTGTTTCAATTATATTTAGTTGTGCATATCCATTTATATTATGTAAGTAGATGATGAGGTGTCTGGTGCGACACAGTAGATCTCATCATTGGTTGAAAGACATAATATATAAATAAGGTTCGTAACCGAGACAGCTTTGGATAAACTGTCGGTCTAGGTTATTATGTGATTCAGATAATTAGTTTGTCTAAACTAATTGAATCATATAGATGTGCCCGGGGCATATTGAACTTGACTCTTAGGAATGATTTGTCTTGTACTGATTTAATAGACAAATCGATCCTTGTATTCTATCTCTAAATCCCTAGACTCGAGCGGGCATGAGGATTAGACATAGTGTACTTTGATCTGCCAATGGGTGAGGTCAAATGTGGCCAATAATCTCGGTAGGTTGGGTGCGCGTGTTTAGTTACTTGGTGTGCTGCTGCTTGTCGAAAGGAAACCATGTACCGGTGCGTCCGGGGTGATGGTGCTCCCGAGATGAGCTCGAAATGTTTATTATACTAAACCTGGCCAGTGGACTTATGTCCGGTATAGTAAAAAGGTCGAGTGGTACTAGTCTCGGAATATTAAGAAGTTGATGAATTAATTTATCAGTAAATTAATGAATTAACGAGCACTATATCTTTGATGTGGGGAGATGATGAATATAATTTAATTAAGTTGTTCCGGAAGCAATTCTGGTGTAGGTTGGTAGTGCCATAATTAATCCGTTAGTGGTACGATTAATTATGTACTGGGTTGTTGACAAAGGTAGATTTAATTAGTTGAGAAATTAATTAATCCTTGTGTCAGTTGGTTGTGAATCATCCCAGGAACTGGATTGGGATAAGTGAATCCCTGTGTCAGTTGGGAGTGATTCATCCCAGGAACTGGATTGGGATAAGTGAATCCCTGTGACAGTTGGGAGTGTTTCAGTCTAGGAACAGGATTGAAGGAAACAGAATCTGTATCAATCTAGAAACAGGATTGAAGGAAAACAGAAACCCAGTAGGAAAGACCAATCCTATTCCAACTTGGAGTCTCTCTTGTAACTCTATAAATAGACAAGGGATCAGCCATTCAACAACACAATTAATCCACAAGATTTCTAGAGAGATAAAATTCTAGAGAGAGAAAATTTTCTCTCTCATAAACGAATTTTAATCACAAATTTGCGGCTGGATTTTTGGGAGAGTTGGCCGAAAATCTTGGCCACTTTTCTTAAGCTGCGAGTTAAGTTTTCTCTCTCTCCGGGCAGTGCGTTTGCAGTACGTGCTAGGTGCGGAGGTGCTGAATTTTTCCAGCAGGTGGATTGTGAAGAGTTGCTGATCAATTGACTTCTAGATTGTTGCCCACACAACAAGAGGTCATAGTCTTTGAGGCATACAAGAGATTCACTAGGTGCACGCTTCAAAAGTATTATTCTATAGTTCCGTTTTTATTAGAATTTTTTTGTTGCGTGGTAAATCGAGCAGGTACAAACCCAGATCCTACCAAAATCTTTCATAGTGAGCTATTGGCTCTAATACATACAGATGTATGTGGACCAATGAGCACACAAGCCAGAGGTGGATTTGAATACTTCATGACTTTTACCGATGACTATAGTAGATATGGTTATGTCTACTTAATGAGGTATAAAAATGAAACTTTTGAAAAGTTCAAAGAGTTTAAAAACGAAGTAGAAAACCAGTTAGATAGAAGGATTAAGGCTATTCGCTCCGATCGGGGAGGTGAATACCTTAGTGATGAGTTCGATGACTATCTAAAACAGTGTGGAATTGTTTCACAGCTGACTCCACCAGGAACACCTCAATGGAATGGTGTATCCGAGAGGAGGAATCGGACCTCATTAGATATGGTTCGATCTAAGGCAATAGATAAGACTTTTGGGGTTATGCCCTCCTTTCAGCAACCTACTTACTAAATCGTATTCTATCTAAGGCAATAGATAAGACTCTATATGAGATGTGGACGGGTCAAAAACCTATATGTCCTATCTACGAGTTTGTTGTCAAGCTCATGTAAAGCGTTTACAAAGTAATAAGCTTGAACCTAAAACTGACAAATGCCTATTTATGGGATATCCTAAGGAAACAAAAGGATATCAATTCTACAATCCAACTGAGAACAAAGTGTTTGTTGCTCGAGGAGCCACTTTCTTAGAGAAAGATTTTCTCTACAAGAAAAACAGTGGGAGTAGAATAAATTTTGAAGAGGTTCAAGAACCACAAGAGAATGTAGAACGATCTACAGAAACTCAGATGGAAGTTGACATGGAAACTCATGAAGATGAGCAGCCTGAGTCAACAACACAAGAACCTAGAAGGTCTAGTAGATCTCGTCATGAACCCGAGAGATACAGATTTCTCGTGACTGGTGATCAAGATTTGATCTTGGTGGACTCTAATGAGCCCGTGAACTACAAACAGGTTTTAAAAAATCCATATTCAGATAAATGCCTACAAGCAATGGAATCTGAAATGCAATCCATAAGGGACAATAAAGTATGGACTTTGATTGATCTTCCTGTTCAGGCAAAGGTCTTCAAGGCAAAACCTGGCGGGATCTTCAAGGCACGACTAGTGGCTAAAGGTTTCAGACAGACTCATGGTATAGACTATGATGAAACCTTCTCCCCTGTCATGATGCTCAAGTCCATTCGGACTAGGCTTGCCATAGCAGCATATTTTGACTACGAGATATGGCAGATGGATGTTAAAATGGCTTTCCTGAATGGAAACCTTCTCGAGGATGTTTATATGAAACAACCTGAGGGATACATCGATCAAAAGCATCCTAATCGAGTATGTAAGCTTTAGAGGTCCATCTATGGACTAAAGCAAGCATCTCAAAGTTGGAATCTTCGTTTTGATGAGGATGTAAAAGGTTACGGATTCATCAAGAATGACGATGAGCCTTGTGTTTACAAGAAGGTTAGTGGGAGCAAGATAGTTTTCCTTGTCCTATATGTGGACGACATCCTACTCATAGGAAATGACATTCCCATGTTGAAAGATATCAAATAATGGTTGGGGAGTGTATTTTCTATGAAAGACTTAGGAGAAGCTGAAATGATACTGGGTATCAAAATCTATAGAGATAGATCAAAGAGACTTCTAGGACTAAGTCAAGAAGGGTACATAGACAAAATATTAAAGAGGTTCAATATGTCTAACTCTAAGAATGGTATGGTACCATTCAGACATGGCCTTCTCTTGAAGAAGAACCAAGGTCCTTTCAACAAGAGAGGAGAGGGATACAATGAGTAGAGTCCCATATGCTTTGGTAATAGGATCGATCATGTATGCCATACTGTGTACCCGCCCGGATGTCGCACATGCACTGAGCATGACTAGCAGATACCAACAAGATCCAGGAATGGCTCATTGGACTGCAATCAAAGCAATCCTAAAGTACTTGCGAAGGACTAAAGGATTGATGCTAGTGTATGGAGGACAAGAATAGCTCATCGTACAAGGTTACGCTGATGCTACTTTCCAAACAGATCAAGATGACATGAAGTCACAATCAGGCTATGTGTTTAGTCTGAATGGCGGTGCAATAAGTTGAAAAAGCTCAAAGCAAGATACAACAGCCGATTCTACAACAGAGTCTGAGTACATTGCTGTATCAGATGCTGCAAAAGGAAACTGTTTGGTTGAGAAAGTTCGTGTCAGACATCAGAGTGATACAGAGTATCCAAGATCCAATAGAACTTTTCTGTGACAATAACGGGGCCATCGCACAAGCTAAGGAGCCTCGGCCACACCAGAAAACCAAACACATACTTAGAAGGTTTCACCTTATCCAAGAGATCATAGATCGAGGGGATGTGAAAGTGTGCAAAATAGGGTCAGACGACAATGTAGCAGATCCTCTCACAAAAGCTCTACCACAGTCAAAGTTTGATAGACATGTAATAGAGCTTGGTCTTAAACAGTTTAGGACATAGCCCTTCAACGGGCAAGTGGGAGATTGTTGGTGTATGTGCCCTTTTGAGGGCTATTTATGTAAATAAACTTTGAGGGTTATTTATGTAAATAAGACATTTGTTGTTTGATTGATTATTTATCTGATGAGTTAATTTTATGAAATTATATTCTTGTGCATATTGAATTTCATGAAATCGATCCGCCAAAAAGAAACACTCCATGGACTTTTAGATCATGAGTGATTCTTTTGAGTAGTACTCGTACGAGGATCCTTAGACCAGAAATCACTGCATATTCTCAGGTGAATTAGAGTGTGCTTTGACATATGCCTAACGAGACCATAATAGGTTGCCAAGTACGGGTATGATTGGGTACACTATGAGTCACGCTAAGGTATGTAGGTGAAGTGATGGGACTACAAGTCTCTCTTAATTGAGAGATGATATATTGGCTACTTGATAGTGAACTGAGAAGTGCATGGTCGTGCCCACGAAATGATAAGGGTTATCATTTGCTTGATTAAGTTCAGTATCACTAAGAGATCAAGTAAAACGTTTAGCTATATAAGGATGATTGGTTCCATGTCTTATGCTAAACTGGATATCAGTGTAGAGGACATTACGTAGTATACTCAGAAGGTTGTATTGAATCACCATTCGACCCTCCGTTCTGAATTGTGTAGTCATTATGTCTTGCTAGAGACCACTAATGATTTATGGATTAATTAATGAGATTAATTTATTCATTGTCAATTTGGAATGGGCCTACAGGATCGCACATAAGTGAGTTCGATGATTCAGAATTAATTAAATTGCCTGTATTAAGTATAAGAGTTATACTTAAATTGATAATATTTAATTAAATAGTTTAATTAAATATTATTGAAGAGTATTATGGTATTACTTAAGAGTTAATTAATTACCTAGGAAGAATTGAATTGGGCTGATAAATCAAGGGACCTAATTATGAATTGAGGTTCTTGACCCATTAGCCAGATCCATGGATCAATGGGTTGATCCATGGTGTTGGTTAAACCCAACTCAGTAAATAATTAATTATTATTAATTTAATTATTATTAACAGACAAGTCTCAACTCTTTTATAAAAAGAGCTGAGAAGTATCTGTGAGAGTAGAGATTTTTAACCGATTCTGTTTTGAAACACGTGAAAAAGATTTTTTGAGAAAACTCTCTCTCTCACTCTTCCAAAAACATTCTTCCAGAGAAAAATCGTTTTTCTCTTTTGCAGGGAAGTTTTGGCTAGCACCAATTCTGATAGGCTCCTGTGCAAGATCGTAGAGACAATTCACGTGAATTGTTGGTGAACGCAATCTTCTCAAGGGAGCCAGGCGAGTGCAACCGATTACGCTTCAAGGGTAAGACCCGATTTCACATGAATTTAGGCTATTCCGTAGCATAGTTTGGAAATTATGCATGCCTAGATCCTAACACTCCCCACCACGATCTGAACGCAGTGTCTTGATATTCTTACCATGATGCTTCTCCACATCTGCCCGAAACTCTTTGAACTTGTCAAAACATTCAGACTTGTGGCGCATTAGGTAAATATATCCGTACCTAGAGTAGTCATCCGTGAACGTCACGAAATACTCATATCCCCCTCGTGCCTGGACCGTCATAGGTTCACACAAGTCAGAATGAATCAACTCTAATACTTCTTTAGCTCTATAACCTTTTGCCTTAAAAGGTCTCTTGGTCATTTTACCCTCCAAGCAAGATTCACAGGTTGCATAACTGTCAATATCTAATGAACACAAAGGTCCATCATTGACCAACCTCTGAATCCTACTAAGGTTTATATGACCTAGCCTTAGATGCCAAAGATAGGTTTGATTCATTTCAGAAGGTCTCTTCCTCTTATTAATGTTAGATACTGAGCTATCTATTTCTATGTTTTGCACAACAGGGGAGTTAGAATTAACTACAAATAAATTGTCCACCAATGAACCAGAACAAACAAGTTTGCCATTTCTTCTAATAAAACCAGACTCATCAGAAAAAATAAACTTGTAACCGTTCTTCAAGAGTTTAGAAACCGAAATCAGGTTCTTTCTAAAACTCGGTACATAAAGACAGTTTACTAACTCTAGGTTACAATTCTTGAAATTTAACCTAACTACTCTCACTGCTTCAACCGACACTCTTGTAGTGTCGCCCATGTAGATGTCCAGTTCGCCCTCTCTAAGCTTCCGGGTTACTTGGAACCCCTGCAAAGAATTACAAAATGGTCAGTGGTGCCTGAATCCACACACCAAGTATCTGTGGGAATCACCGCTAAACATGTCACAGTAATTAGGGCATAAACAATCGTACCTTTGAGCTTCGGACAATCCACTTTCCAGTGTCCTACTTTACCGCATTTAAAGCACTTGCTCTTTGGCTTGCTTTTCTTTGCGATATCTGGCTTTGCTGCAAGTTTCTTGGCGTTCTTCTTCTTCTTGTTCTTCTTGCCTTTCAGCCTAGAAGAAGAACTCGAACCCTTTACCGCGACCAAATCTTGCTTCTTCTCATGGAATATGCCTTCAGCCGCCACCAATCAGTCATGAGCTCGGGCAACGTATAAACCCTTTGGTTCATATTGTAGTTGACCTGAAACTGCTCAAAACAAGAGGGTAGACTCTGGAGGATAATATCTATCTGACTCTCCGGGTCGATATTTCCTCCCAACACCTCTATTTCATTGATGTTACTTATCATGTGTAAAACATGATCTCTCACCGATCCGCCTTCAGCAATTTTGGTGTTCATTAACTTCCTCATGTCTGACTGCCTGGCAGTCCTGCCTTGATGTGCAAACATCTCCCTTAGGTGCGCCAACATGTCGAAGGCGAAGAGCATGGGATGAAGCTGATGTTGCAGCACATTTGACACAGAGGCGAAAATGTAGCACCGCGCCATCTCATCCGCTTTCCTCCACCTGGCATAGGCGTCCCTGAGCACAAACTTGTACTGCTCAGCCGTCAGGACTATGTCCAAATTCTGACTCCAGTCGACATAATTTGTTCCAGTTAATTTGTTGTCTTTCAAGATAGTAGCTAAATGATTGAATGCCATATCGATTTAAACTGGAAAGTAAACAAACAATGTTTCAGTTATATATGCTAGAATTATCGAAAATATGAAAATCCAATTTAATTATTGATTTCCCTCAAAACAATAATATTAATCCACCAACATCTCATCCACCGAGATTTTCGCAAGCCACGCAGTGTGGACGTTTACGCTAACCCACATTCGTTTGAGAAGAACCAAGTTCATTAACTACACTATCTGACCAACGATCTTTTGATCAATGTAGCTAATAGTCGGTGCTTTCAGTCATACAAGTAAGCAGCATAACCTCGCGGGAGGAATACTGCAGATCGTACACTAAGTGTGTGCCATTACGTGACTTTTGAGTTTGTTACCTCAGGATAGTGCGCCTCAGATGGAGAGGGTATCGCATTTCTCCTAGTTAAACTCGCTCTAGTCATCTTACTCAGAAGCTCATAATCTAGCGATCTCGGGGCTGGACTCATCCGAATGGAGGAAGGCCCTAATGCTAACGCTCAAGCCCACCCACATCGCATATGAACCCGTAATGGTGGCCATGGGGATATAACACAACCCACTCCCACTTAGATTTCCAAATTGAGGGTTTTTCTGGTTTTAACATGTAATTAACTAACCTAGGTTATATGCAACCATAAAACCGGACATGCTTTAATTCATGCATCTAAAATACAGCATAAAAATTAAAACAATAAATACGGGAAATAAATACGTAAAATAAATTTCCCGACTATTATGGTTTTTATTGCTTCCATCCTTTGCCTTGATCTCGTGTCCCGTCACGTCACTCGATGGAGAGAGTCTTGAACTTCAAAAAATGAAAACTGGAGGAAAAACGGGCCAAAAACAGCTCGAACAGCCCGAACGGGCCGTCAATGCCGCAGCACGGCCCGAAGGCCGCACTGCCTGTGCGCGGTCGTCCTCTCGGCCCAGCGCGCGGCCCCTCCGCACGTGCTGCTGCGTTTCCTTGGCTGCAGGCGGCGATTTTGCTGCCGGCAATCGTTGCCGGCGTTGCCTCCTGTCGCCAACTCCTCCTTCGCTTTTTCCCACACTATTTGGTCTTCTTGTAATTCGTTCTGGGTTTTCCTGGGTTTCTTCAAATTCATGATAACCCAAAACCCACGAATCCAAGTCGCCCACCATAACGCCTTCGATTACATAAAAAACAATTTTCCTACTACAAGGCATTCTATGAAAATTAAATAATCAAAATTACATAGAAAAAATCCTACTACAGATTTGATCTAATCCTACACGGCTTCCAGCACGTGGTTATACTATTACAAATATTCATAATAAAATTAAATCCGGACATGTCCAGGAGTTTAATTAAAACCCATACAAACGTAACCATAATAGTCGGGATTCTAAACTACCTGCAAATAAAACCATGTAATAAATCAAACAAGCATAGAACCTCCTAAACCAGGCTCTGATACCAATTGAAAGTTTTGGTAGGATCTGGGTTTGCACTAGCTCGATTTATCACGCAACAAAAATTTCTATTAAAGCGGAATCTTAGAAAAATACCTTTGAAGCGTGCACTTGGTGATTCTCTTGTATGCCTCAAGACTATGACTTCACGTTGTGTGGACAACGAACTAGAAGTCAATTGATCAGCTATCACCACGACTTCACCTGCCAAAAAAATCCAGCACCTCCGCACATAGCACGTACTGCAAACGCACTGCCCGGAGAGAGAGAAAGCAACACACGGGGCTTGCAAGATTGGACCAAAATTTTGGCCAAGCTAGACAAAAATCAGCCGCCCCTAATTGCAAGAAAATTTGACTTGGAGAGAGAAGATTTTCTCTCTCTAGAATTTTCTCTCTCTAGAAATCTTGTGGATTAATTGTGATTCTTGAATAACTGATCCCTTATCTATTTATAGAGTTACAAGAGCGACTCCAAGTTGGTTTAGGATTGGTCTTCCTAATGGGTTTAGGTAATGAATTAGTTTCCAAATCCAATTAGGCAACCAATCTGATAGGATAACCAAATCCTACTAGATTCCTAATCTCTAGGATTTCCTAATTCCAATTGAAACTTGAGACTTAATTAATTAATTAAATAATTCTACTTTGTTAGTTACTTAATTAACCCTTAGGAATTAATTAAATAATTCCACTTTGTTAATTACTGAATTAACCCTTAGGAATAATTAACCAATTAATTAATTAAATCTACCTATTCAATTAACCCATTACAAAATTAATCGTACCACTAACGGATTAATTTTGGCACTACCATCCTACACCAGAATTTCTTCCGGAACAACTTAATTAAATTATATTCATTAATCTCCCCACATCAAAGATATAGTGCTCGTCAATTAAAATTAATTTCCTGATAAATTAATTAATTAACTTCTTTAATTCCGAGACTAGTACCACTCAACCTTTTTACTATACCGGACATAAGTCCAGCGGTCGGGTTTAGTATAATAAACATTTTGAGTTCATCTTGGGAGCACCATCACCCCGGACGCACCGGTACATGGTTTCCTTTCGACAAGCAGCAGCACACCAAGTAACTAAACACGCGCACCCAACCCACCGAGACTATTGGCCACATTTGACATCACCCATTGGCAGATCAAAGTACACTATGTCTAATCCTCATGCCCACTCGAGTCTAGGGATTTAGAGATAGAATACAAGGATCGATTTGTCTATTGAATCAGTACAGGACAAATCATTCCTAAGAATCAAGTTCAATATGCCCCGGGCATATCTATATGATTCAATTAGTTTTGACAAACTAGTTATCTGAATCACATAATAATCTAAACCGGCAGTTTGTCCAAAACTGTCTCGGTTACGAACCTTATTTATATATTATGTCTTTCAACCAACGATGAGATCTACTGTGTCACACCAGACACCTCATCATCTACTTACATAATATAAATGGACATAAACATGCACAACAAAATATAATTGAAACACAAATCGATATATTAAACTGGGAAACTGTACAATACAAGCATAGCTTATGTATTGTACTCCAACATTTATCCCCACGACGGACTGAAGAGAGCAAAAGGAGAAAACTTTGGAATCATCCCAGAAGGAAGTGGAGGAAATAAACCAACCAATAATTAAGTCATCGGCGCCAGAATACCATCTCAATTCAGTGGAGGATGGAGAATGTGAATTGGTAAGCTGCTCTGTTGAAGAAGTAAATCACCTGAACATTTAGGAAATCCGTAGGGTGACCGAGGAAATTAATTATGCGCTGAAATTAAAAATTTTAAAGAAGTCTTCTGAATTGAGAAAGCTGCCCAGATTTTTCTTAGTACCAAAAGCTCTCGAGGAATATGTGGTTGACCTTGACAGCAATCAGGAAGATTCTTAAAACGAAGCGGTCTCAGACTCAGACTTGGAGGATGCCCAACAGTTGGAGGATGCAGATTTCACTCTGGTAAGAAAAAAGAAAAGAGGCCGGCCACTAAAAAACCCAAAGAAAATGAACTCCAGAGGTTTAAAAGTGCCAGAGAAATACCAAGAACGAAACGAGGAAAAAGCATCTCAGACAGCCCTCAAGAAGATTCAGAACCTTTAGCACTAACCGAAATATCTCCCCCTGCAAAATTGAAGGAAGACCTAGGCTGGATGGAAGAGGGTAGTTTTGACATCGCATCAGAAAACAACCTCTTAGGAGATCACAATGACTTCACTGATGAATTTTTTGCTTTCAGACCAGATGCAGCTTTTAGACCGGTTAATGATGATTTCGCCCCAATTAGTAGAAAGGGTCGGCGAAAAAATCGGGCGAACATGCTTTCTTCGCGACGGTCGGTAAGAATTAAGGTGAGACCCCATGATATGATAATTAAAATTATATGAATAATAAGGGAATTGGTAGTATTTTGAAACTGTCCTCTGGGTTGATAATGATATGAATTTGTTGGGAATGTTTGGTGCTGTTTGATTATGTTTTGGCAAAGGAATTGACTTGTATGGAATTTAGTCTATGTTTGGCAAAAGTTGGTTTGTATGGTGCTTCTCTGTCACATCTTAGCTTGTATGAAATTTAGCTTATGTCCTGGGAGTATAGGAATTTCAAGGAGCTCTGATTATTAAAATTATGGCTTATTTGGAGTGTATGGAATATAAGACTTCTTGGCTTTGCTGTTGTTTCGGAAAAGTTGTATTTCGGCTTGGAAGCTCAATGATCTCACAGAGGGATTTTGCCTATGAGGGGTTGTGTCAGTATGTTCTACTGATGAAGATGACTCGTATGGTATTGTTAGCTTTGAACTGAAATAGGACCATTGCGTAGTTGATTCACACTAGCTAGAAACTAGTTTGTATAGTATTTAACTTTGGTTAAGGAATTTTTGCAATCTTGTATAGCCTAGACCAGGAAGGGCCTCTTTTTGCAAAGGCACCAAGCTCATTTTTTGATTGTAAAGTGCAACATCATTTTAATTTCAGGGAATTCTCTCCCGCCAGTCATCAAGTTTTTACACTTGAATGACTGTTTTGATAAAAAAAAAAAAAAAAAAAAAAAGTGAAGGCCTATTTCGCGCCCACTATTTTGTTATTTCGTACCCCTTTTATACCTAAATTATCACTGACAAATTAAGAAATACCAACTATAATATTTAAATATAAAAATATATTAAATTACCTAAATACCCTTAATCAATTTACTAAAAATACAAAAAATTTATTTATAATTTCACTCATCTATGCTACTTTAATCATAATTTTTATAAATTTTTGGAAAATTAAAAAGATACTTATAAAATTTTTCGTAAATTAATTAAGGGCAATTAGGTAATAATAAGAGAGGCGGAAGGTAAACATTAAGTGGTGAAAAATAAGAATTAAGGGGCCGATACTTAACAAACTAAAGGGTTTTTTTTTTTGAAAAAAAGGGGGCGTCCAATTACAAAAAGGGAGACGCGATATAACACTACAAAAAAAATAAAAAAATATCATACTTCAAGGAAAAAAAAAAACTGCATTTTTGTTACGTTAAATTGAATTGAATTGATATTTCAATTTCAAACTGAACTTGAATTGATATTCTAATTCCAATGGAAGAATTAGAATTTTGATTCAATTCTAATAACTGATGTAAAATTAATTTAGAATTAGAATTAGAATTATATATTAGTTGTTTGGTAACTTGGAATTAAAATTGAGATTTCATAATTTTTAAACAATTGGAATTAAAATAAATTATATAAAAATTATGATCAAAATTAAACGATTGAAACTATTTGAGTTATTTTTTTTACATTAATTATTTGCATGTAATTTTTTTTTTCATATAAATACTTTTGTCTGTCCATCACTAGCATTGTGTTAAATCGTTAATATTAACTTCTATTCCTTCATTTCTTACGTTAAAGACTATGGTTATAGTCATAATTTAGGATAGTGATATTTCTTCTATCCAATAAAAATAATCTTAAATAATAAATATTTTTTAATTTTGATGAATATCGCCCATTTTTATGTAAAAATACAAAAATATTCTAATCTTTTTATATATATTTTTTCCAGTAAACATAGTGTCGGATTTTTTCATCTATGGTCCACAATTTTTTTTTTTTTTTTTTTTTGTGTACAGAAAAAGTGGCAAAAGCCTAAATTACATAGAAATGACACTACGATGGTGAGCTATCCCGTTCGAATCATGATCCAGCCATCCTCGGACCATTCTTGGTGGCTCCACAAATTCCTCATAACCATTGTTTTGTCGAGCTACAATCGAAGCTAGATAATCAGCAGTAAAATTACCTTCAGAGTCTGTATGTCGTACCAAAATTTCCCAGTCAATCTTCATCCAGCCCCAAATTCCTTTGATCGTATTCGCATGAACTCCAGCACCTCCGCCTTTCATCATCACTAATCTTGTTGCCTCCGCACAATCTGTTTCTACCACCACTCTCCGACAGCCCTTCTCCCATGCCAATCGTAGCCCATGAAACATTGCCCACAGTTCAGCTCCAACCACATTGCAATAACCAACTTTGGCTCCAAAACCTGCCAACCCATTCACTTAAACAATTCCTGAATATACCACCTGTTGTTGCAAGTCCTCCTGATTTTTCCACTGTTCCATCCAATTTTAGCTTGTGCCACCCTTCAGAAGCACGTTCCCACCTTTCTCTCGCCGGTGCTGACCTCCCCAATTTTACAGTAGCTGCAATTGATTCTTTAATTTCCACAACATTTATACCAATCTCTTGAAGCAGAGAGGTAACTGGTTTACTCATATGTCTAAACATCCAGCAATTTCCTTGCTGCCAAATCCTCCACACTGTTGTTCCAAATGTACTATGCCAATTCTCCACTCTTATCGCCGTTCTGCCCCTAAAATTTGCCAACAACCAATTCCTTAAGCAGGGCCGAAGCTACATATCGCCAGAGTAGGGCATGCGCCTATGTAGAGCTCTGAAATTTTACCCAGGGTTATGAAAATTCATCTTCATTTCGTAGCCCCGCCCATGGGCGCCGCCGCCAAGGGAAGTTTGCAGTGGCCAAGCTTTCTTTGTTGATCGGAGAAGACAAAGTCTTCTTTCCTTTTTTTTTTTTTCCCAATTAATGAGACGACGTGGTTTGGCTAGGCAGAATTAAAAAAAAAAAGGAAATAAAGCTGAGTGGGAAAAGTGGAAGCTACGCGGTTTCGTGAGGGAAAAAAATTTACCGGGGGAGGGGGGAGGGGGTGGGGGGAGGAGTGAAATTCAATTTCAAATGGATCTTACTATTTGCAGCAAAAAAAAAATGAAATGACAAAACTGCCCTTAATATATGAATAAGTAATATACTTCACAAAATTCAAAAAACATCTCAAAAACTCCCTCAAACATCTTACGAAAGCCTTCCAAATCATTCAAAAAACGTTCAAAATCGTAGAAACAAATTCAAACACATAGTTCGTTCAAGTTGGGATTGAGTCTACTTCAAAATTTACGCAAAAATGGTACGAATTTAATACTTTTGTATTGTTTTTATCATGCTGGAAAAAAAATCGCACATGTTTTGCAATTTTATTCAGTAAAATCGCCCTTAATTGGCGAGACTGTACTAAAAAATCGCCTAATGTTGGCGATTTTTTAAACAAATTTCGCCAATTAGAGGCGATTTTTCCAGAAAAAATCGCATGCAATGTGCGATTTTCACTGAAAAATCGCCTATTGCAGGCGATTTTTTTGCGAAAATCACCTATTGCAGGCGATTTTTCTAGGGAAAATCGCCTATTGTAGGCGATTTTTCAGCAAAAATTCCCTCCTTGCAGGCGATTTTTCATTGAAATCTTTCACATTGTGCGCGGGATTTATTTAAAAAATCACACTTTATGTGCGATTTTTTTATGAAAATAACGTATTTGCTCCAATTTTTGAAAATAATATATTTTGTACGGTTTGTAATTGTTCGTGTAATTACTTATTATTAGTTTCAATTTGATTAATGACGCAGGATCCAAATGGATTGCCCGATCTTCAGAGGGATATGAGTCACGATTTTCAGTGTCCTGGCTTTTTTCCTACTGAAGCAGCAGCCTACACTTATTACTCGGATTTGGCTCTTACATTTCGTTTCGAGCTGATTAAAGAAGGGTGGGGTAATAATGGTAAATCGGTCACATATCGTTGCAGCAGATATAGAGATCCAATTCAACAAGGGCCTCCCCCACAACAGAGGAAGAACACCAAACGGCGAGGATGTAAGTGTACGTTCAAGTTATATTGCAAGGAGCTGAAGGATAATGGTTGGTGGGTCAAAGTTACACCAGGTGCGAAATCAATGCACAATCACACTGCTATAGTGTATCCAGAGGGTCACAGACAGCTCAGCCGCTTGAGTGATGAAGCAAAGCAGGCTGCAAGAACCTTGAGCAATGCAAATATGAAGCCAAAGCTGATTCGGAATCACTTTGCTGTGACGCATCCTGCAGACAATGTGACTGTGAGGCAGCTAAACAATCTTAAATCTGCTGACAGGAAGGCAAAATTTGAAGGCAGAAATATTGGGCAGCAGTTTGTGCATTACGCCGAGGAGAAGCATTATTATGTTAAAGTTTTGACAGAAGAGGGCACAGATGTGATCACACATGCATTCATAGCGCATCAAATGTCAATTCAGTTGTTGAACAGATATTATTGGGTTGTTGTGGTGGATGCAACATACAAGACCAACAAGTACATGATGCCACTCTTTCAGATAATTGGTATGACTCCTTCCAATAAGAATTTTAACATTGCATGTGCCCTTTTGAGAGATGAGAAAAAAATTAGTTATGATTGGGTGTTTGAGCAGTTGAGAGAGTTGTTGGATGTTGAAAATGTTCCTAGTGCTATTGTTTCTGATCGAGAGATGGGTTTGATGGATCCTATACCGGATTATTTTCCGGGATCACACCGCCTGTTATGTTTGTGGCATATCGACCGTGATGTTGATAATCAGTTGAAAAAGCTTGTTGGTGAGGGTGAAAGGAAAAAAGCTATAAAAAAGCTTTGGAAGGCAATTGTTCATGCGCCAACAGTTGAAGAGTATGAGATGTACTTGAAGCTTCTGAAGGATAGTTACTCTATGGTTGCGCCGTCTGTTGTTGTCTATTTGGAGAGGACGTGGCTGGTATATAAAGAGATGATTTGTAGGGCGTGGACAAACAAAATTCTTCACTTTGGCAATACAAGTAGCAACAGAGTGGAGAGTACTCATGCTGCACTGAAGGATTGGATGAATGCTGGCACCCATTCACTTGACACGCTATTTGGAGTGATTGACGACCACGTCAATTACCAGTTATCACAGATAAGGTAATTTTATTACTTATTTTAATTACCAATTTTAGCTTTATTATTTAACATGATTCTATAATTATTTTATTAATTTAATGTATGGAATTTTTACTTCATTAATGTTTTTTTAGGAAAACGCTTGAGGCATGCATTTCTAAGAAAGCAACCGCTATGATGTGTTTTCCGTATGAATTGTTGAATGGTCATGTGTCGCATTATTGTTTGGAGTTGATCAGCGAACAAGTTGAAAGGATGACCAGTTTGGGCAATGAGTTGTTTGAGAGATGTGGTTGTGTCTGCAAGGCGACGCATGGGATTCCTTGTGCATGTGACATTTGGAAGTTGAAGGAATCACACGACATGATCACCGTTGAAATGGTGCACGATTTTTGGAAGAGATTGACGATTGAGACATCGGAAGTTGGTTCAAACACTATTTCTGAGGAACTTAGGTATGATTCACATTATGTACGTTATTTTACAATGTTATGATTTTTGTTTTTACATACATTTTTAAGTACGTTATTTTTATATGTTGTAAATAATTTTTTTAAACAGATTCTTCCGCGAGGAAATCGTTCCTAGATTCGAGAACAGTCCACGCTTTGTCATGCGTGATCTGATTGTCAAGATGAACGCGTCGCTGAATCCTGACAATTCAAGTGTGTGTGAGCCAGCTATTATGTCAACATCAAGGGGTCACCCAAGATTACTGTTGGAGTAGAATACATAAGCTATGCTTGTATTGTACAGTTTCTCAGTTTAATATATCGATTTGTGTTTCAGTCATATCTTATTGTGCATTAATCGTCCATTTATATTATGTAAGTAGATGATGAGGTGTCTGGTGCGACACAGTAGATCTCATCATTGGTTGAAAGACATAATATATAAATGAGGTTCGTAACCGAGACAGCTTTGGACAAACTGTCAGTCTAGGTTATTATGTGATTCAGATAATTAGTTTGTCTAAACTAATTGAATCATATAGATATGCTCGGGGCATATTGAACTTGACTCTTAGGAATGATTTGTCTTGTACTGATTTAATAGACAAATCGATCCTTGTATTCTATCTCTAAATCCCTAGACTCGAGTGGGCATGAGAATTAGACATAGTGTATCTGCCAATAGGTGAGGTCAAATGTGGCCAATAGTCTTGGTGGGTTGGGTGCGCGTGTTTAATTACTTGGTGTGCTACTGCTGGTCGAAAGGAAACCATGTACCGGTGAGTCCGGGGTGATGGTGCTCCCGAGATGAGCTCGAAATGTTTATTATACTAAACCCGGCCGGTGGACTTATGTCCGGTATAGTAAGAAGGTCGAGTGGTACTAGTCTCGGAATTAAAGAAGTTGATGAATTAATTTATCAGTAAATTAATGAATTAACGAGCACTATATCTTTGATGTGGGGAGATTATGAATATAATTTAATTAAGTTGTTCCGGAAGCAATTCTGGTGTGGGGTGGTAGTGCCATAATTAATCCGTTAGTGGTACGATTAATTATGTACTGGGTTGTTGACAAAGGTAGATTTAATTAATTTAGAAATTAATTAATCCTTGTGTCAGTTGATTGTGAATCATCCCAGGAACTGGTTTGGGATAAGTGAATCCCTGTGTCAGTTGGGAGTGATTCATCCCAGAAACTGGATTGGGATAAGTAAATCCCTGTGACAGTTGAGAGTGTATCAGTCCAGGAATAGGATTGAAAGAAACAGAATCTGTATCAGTCCAGAAACAGGATTGAAGGAAAACAGAAACCCAGTAGGAAGACCAATCCTAAACCAACTTGGAGTCTCTCTTGTAACTCTATAAATAGACAAGGGATCAGTCATTCAGAAAATACAATAACACAATTAATCCTCGGGATTTCTAGAGAGAGAAAATTCTAGAGAGAGAAAACGTTTCTCTCTCCAAGTCGAATTTTCAAGAAAGTGTGCGGCTGGTTTTTGGGTTTCTAGTGACTGAAATTTTGGCCTTGGTTTATACCAGCTGCGCGTAGCTTTCTCTCTCTGCGGGCGGTGCGTTTATAGTACGTGTCAGGTGCTGCGGGGCTAGAGTTTTCTAGCAGGTGGATTGTGGTGAGTAGCTGATCAATTGACTTCTAGTTCGTTGCCCACACAACGTGAAGTCATAGTCTTGAGGCATACAAGAGAATCACCAGGTGCACGCTTCAAAGGTACTTTTCTAAGATTCCGCTTTAATAGAAATTTTTGTTGCGTGGTAAATCGAGCAAGTGCAAACCCAGATCCTACCAAAATCCTTTCAATTACATCAATCTGTGCGGTGCGAGCTGAGCGCTCGAGAGAAAGGTGCACGTCGCAGTGCTGCATCTGTGAGATCTTCCAAGAAATCGTTGCAATTTGATGAATGTAAGCATTGTTTTTCGTCACTTATGATTGAATGGTTTCTTTTAATTTTACTGCAATGCTAAAATAACAATGGTTGTTTATTCCCAATTCGAAGTTGGAGGAGACAGTGCGAGCAGTCTCCTGATACCACCTTATGTCCATCCTTTCTGTAATGGCATTACGGACGTAGAGTCAGATAGACGTAGAGTCAGCCGCCTGTCCGAACAAAATCGCACATCATGTGCGATTTTACCTAAAAACTCAACCAAGAGGGGTGCGATTTTTAAATCGTAATCTGGTGCGATTTTGTTCAAAAAAATCGCACCTGATTCGCCGCCTGTCCGAACAAAATCGCCCCAGATTGCGATTTTGTTAGGGAAAATCGCACCATATCGGATCTATTGTGCGATTTTCTTGGTAAAAACCGCACATCAGGTGCGACTTTTACCAACAAAATTGCACAATAGATCTGATTTCCTACGCGGTTTCCAACAATTTCAAACGTAATAATACGATTATTACCTTACTGTATAAGCCTTTCCCCCTCCCGGGAGCCCGTGGTGGTTGAGAGCCGTCTCCGTCCATCCTGCGATTTTTTCAAAATTTTTGTGTGGTCTGAGAGATTTTTGCTTTGAAAATCGGAAATGAAGTTTGATTTTGTAAGGTTCGCAAGACAATACTAAGTGGATCTTACTGTTTGCAGCACAAAGTTACTATTTGCTATTTGTGTCAAAAAAAAATCAAAATAATTATGAAAGGACGTAGCTAGACGTTTTGAGACGTGGCGATAGTTGTTTTGGACGTAGCTAAAAGTCACACGCATGGATGTAGACGTTTCTGGACGTGTTCCTGGTTGTTTTTGACGTGGTGCTAGTTGTTCGGAGACGTGGTGGACTGTCCTCATGAAAAAAATCAGCTTAAATTCACATGAATGGATGTAGACATTTCTGGACGTGGTGAAAGTTCTTTTTGACGTGGTGGACTGTCTTTGTGGAAGAAATCAGCTTAAATTCACATGAATACATGTAGACGTTTCTGGACGTGGTGCTAGTTATTTTTGACGTGTTGCTAGTGTTCTGAGACGTGGTGGACTTCAACTGAGTTTTAAACTGATTTAAACTGATTTTTAAACTGATTTAACTGATTTTTTTCACAAAGACAGTCAACCACGTCTCAGAACACTAGAACAACGTCTTAAAACACAAGAACCACGTCCAAAAACGTCTACATCCATGCATGTGAATTTAAACTGATTTTTGCACAAAACATCTCAACTCGTCTCATAACAACTATAACCACGTCCAAAAACGTCTGATGTGGACCGAAATGTGCATATTCTATTATCTAAGGGTTTTGAAAAGGCAAAACAAAGGAAACGGCTATACAATTCTCAGAAAGGATCATGATCTCATATCTGAGAGTTGTAATGAGATAAAAAAATAAAATTACCATTCAACTCTTTGAAATGTTCATGACATCTGATCTAAGAGTTTTGTGAATATAAAACAATTAAAATGACCATATTACTCTTAGTAATGTTCATGATCTTGTAAGTAGGTGTTATAATAAGATAAAACAAATAAAATGGTCATACAACATCTCAACTCGTCTCATAAACGTACAAAAACGTCTACATCCATTCATGTGAATTTTAACTGATTTTTTTACAAAGACAGTCAACCACGTCTCAGAACACTAGAACAACGTCTCAAAACACAAGAACCACGTCCAAAAACGTCTACATCCATGCATGTGAATTTAAACTAATTTTTGCACAAAACATCTCAACTCGTCTCATAACAACTATAACAACTATAACAACGTCCAAAAACGTCTACATCCATTCATGTCAATTTTAGCTGAATTTTTTCACAAAAACAGTCAACCACGTCTCAGAACACTAGCACAACGTCTCAAAACACAAGAAACCACGTCCAAAAACGTCTACATCCGTGCATGTGAATTTAAACTGATTTTTGCACAAAACATCTCAACTCGTCTCATAACAACTATAACCACGTCCAAAAACGTCTACATCCATTCATGTCAATTTTAGCTGAATTTTTTCACAAAAACAGTCTACCATGTCTCAGAACAACTATCACCACGTCTCAAAACACTAGAACCATGTCCAAAAACGTCTACATCCATGCATGTGAATTTCAACTGATTTTTGCACAAAACATCTCAACTCGTCTCATAACAACTATAACCACGTCCAAAAACGTCTACATCCATGCATGTGAATTTAAACTAATTTTTGCACAAAACATCTCAACTCGTCTCATAACAACTATAACCACGTCCAAAAACGTCTACATCCATTCATGTCAATTTTAGCTGATTTTTTTCACAAAAACAGTCTACCACGTCTCAGGACAACTAGCACCACGTCTCAAAACACAAGAACCACATCTAAAAACGTATACATCCATGCATGTGAATTTAAACTGATTTTTGCACAAAACATCTCAACTCATCTCATAACAACTATAACCACGTCCAAAAACGTCTACATCCATTCATGTCAATTTTAGCTGAATTTTTTTCACAAAAACAGTCTACCACGTCTCAGAACAACTATCACCACGTCTCAAAACACTAGAACCACGTCCAAAAACGTCTACATCCATGCATGTAAATTTAAACTAATTTTTGCACAAAACATCTCAACTCGTCTCATAACAACTATAACAACGTCCAAAAACGTCTACATCCATTCATGTCAATCTTAACTGATTTTTTTCACAAAAATAGTCTACCACGTCTCAGAACAACTAGCACCACGTCTCAAAACACAAGAACCACGTCCAAAAACGTCTACATCCATGCATGTGAATTTAATCTGATTTTGTTCATAAGTGCATTTTGGTCATAATTAATATATATATATATATATTTTTGTGATACAAATGGCAAATTTGTGGTATGATACAAATAGCAAGTCCCTTATATAAACATACAAATATGAAAAAATCAGACAAAATGTGCGAAAGTGGGGCGAAAACTCGCCCCACTTATCCGATTTTTGGGCAAAAAATCGCCCCACTTTCGCACATTTCGCACATTTCGTCCGATTTTTGCTTTAAAAATTGTATTTCGGGTCCCATTTTTTGTTCAGCTATTGCAAATTACAGGCGATTTTTCATGCAAAATTCACATTTTCTGTTTTTAAGGGTATTTTAGGCATTTCATTAATTTTTTTTGTGGTACAAATTTGTGCTACAAATAGCAAATTTGTACTGCAAATAGCAGCCCAGATTTCGAAGCCCCACATTATCCAACCCCATTTTTAAACTGGGCTGCTATTTGTAGCACAAAAAAATTGATGAAATGCCTAAAATGTCCTTAAAACAGAAAATGTGAAATTTTCATGAAAAATCGCGTGTAATTTGCGATTTCAGAACAAAAAATCGGACCCAATATGCAATTTTACAGCGAAAAATCGGATGCAAAGTGCGAAAGTGGAGCAAAAAATTGCCCCACTTATCCAATTTTTGGGGGAAAAATCACATAAGTGGGCGATTTTTCCCCCAAAAATCGCATAAGTGGGGCGATTTTTCGCCCCACTTTCGCACTTTGCATCCGATTTTTCGCTGAAAAATTGGAAAGTAGGTGCGATTTTTTCCTATTTGTAAGTTTATATAATTGTCTTGCAAACCTTACAAAATCAAACTTCATTTCAGATTTTCTAAGCAAAAATCTCTCCACTTATGCTCTTTTCGGTAAGTCTGAAAGATTTTTGCTTAGAAAATCTGAAATGAAGTTTGATTTTGTAAGGTTTGCAAGACAATTATATAAACTTACAAATAGGAAAAAATCGCACCTACTTTCCAATTTTTCAGCGAAAAATCGGATGCAAAGTGCGAAAGTGGGGCGAAAAATCGCCCCACTTATGCGATTTTTGGGGGAAAAATCGCCCACTTATGCGATTTTTCCCCCAAAAATCGGAAAAATGGGGCGATTTTTTGCCACACTTTCGCACTTTGCATCCGATTTTTCGCTGTAAAATTGCATATTGGGTCCGATTTTTTGTTCTGAAATCGCAAATTACACGAGATTTTTCATGAAAATTTCACATTTTCTGTTTTAAGAACATTTTAGGCATTTCATCAATTTTTTTGTGCTACAAATAACAAATTTGTGCTACAAATAGTAAGATCCTTTTTAAAAGTCAAAACCTATCCCCATCTTCTTCCATTCCAGTGTTAGGCATTTGAGGAATACTACACCATTTCATCATTTTGCTTTCATACTCACGTTTTTGTTGAGTCAAGAGAGGGGGGCGGGAACTGGTTAAAAGAAGGAAGGGATTCCATTTGGAGATTATGGAAAATTTTGCAGCTTCTACACTATTATTCTTCCTATCTCTGCTAATCTCTCTCTGTTGTTCTTCTTCGTCTACCCCAATCTTCTGTTCCTTCTTCCTTATTTTTCTTCTATGTACTGACTTTCTATTTTAGTGAATATAAATTGGTTCAAGGCATGACAAATTGGTATAAGAGCGAGTCGATTCTTAGCAACGATTCTGCGGCAAAGTTGATTGAAACACCAATGGCATCGGAGGATGAACACTTTCAGCGAATGGTGGATGAGATGATAGAGAGGATGAAATCGCAGTTCGATGAGTGGGATGGAATGAAATGCGCGTTAAACAGAATCAGGAATGGGAGGCGAAGCTGAAGCTGCAAATGGAGGAGATGCCCGCTAGGTTGGATCGGAAATTAGAGGAAACTGTGAATCGGCTACTTTAGGAGGAGACTGAAGAAGATAGAACACCTCTACTTCTGACACCATGTAATTCTCAAATTTCCATTGATGATGATATGGATAATTGCTGAAATCCTAGAATGGGATTGACTATATTCAATGGTGATAACCCTAGGGAGTGGTTAAGAAAGTGCTAAGAATATTTTCTGTTCTATAATATTCCTGAAAAATTGAGGGTAGATTGGATTGAGTTATATTTAGACGAGAGTGTTGATGGCTGGTTTCAAGGTTTAAAATGTGGGAAGGAACAGCTGACTTGGAGTGATTTTTCTGAGGCTCTGTTGGTGAGGTTCGTAGATAAAGAGGGAAATGATTATTTGGAGGAAAAGAAATTGCTGCTATACATGAGTCTATTAAGGAAGTGAAGCTTGAAATTGTGCAAGCACAAGAAGAAGAAGCTAAACTGTATACTGATAATGATGCAGAGAACCAATCTTGTAGAGCTAGACTTGAAGAACCAGCAAATAGTCTGCAGACCTTGAAGAAACAGATTGATCCTGTGGTCACTCGAGAATTGGTAAACTAACTGGCTGAAACTATGTCACAAATTGATCAACTGTTTGATTTTGAGAATAAGGCAAATCTGAGGGTCATTGAATCTTGAATCCTTAAGGGGTTGAATCCTGAAGATATAAGGCGTGCTGGGGAATTTAGTTATGATGAAAACATGTTATCAATGGGTGAAATTGTTAAGAAGGTGGAGTCTTCTTCTACATTTGATGGTTTATATCTAGAATGGCATATCTTGGAGGAAGCTAAGGGTTCTAAGTTTTATTCTCATTGGGGAAGGTTGAGAGAGATGGAGATGCTTGTGCTGTACTCTCTCATCTTTAGTGATTGCTTTGATAAGCCAAATTTATTAGGAGGGAATGAAATATCACAAATACTTTTGCAACGGATTTCTCTACCACCAATCACTCTCATTGAAATAATTTTCCAAAAAGGGGGAAATGATGACCACAAAATGCAAGCAACTGGAATATATCAGAGAGAACCAGAGCTGCTAACGGAAAATGATGTTCTATGGATGTTTGTTAGCTTTGCTGGAAAGGATCACATGAATTTTCGAACATTAGTGGCATTCTTGAAGATGCTGAGCACTTTGGCTTCTAATCCAGAGGGTGCGTCAATAGTTTTTGAATTGCTTCAAGGAAAAATATTTCGGTCTATAGGGAGGAGTACTTTGTTCAATTGTTTTTCTATATATGAGGAAAAGTGCAAGCGATCCCTTCAGAGCCCTAGAGCATTTTAACCAGAGTTTCAGGAAGGAGATGCGAAGCTCTTGTTGCATATTTGACAAATTTGCCGAAGGTTGTTGAGAATAAGAACCCAATTGAAAGGAAGAATTGGTTTCCAGATATTGAGCCATTATTCAAGCTTTTTGGTTATGAAAAGTGCCTCCTAATCTCAAGAGTGTATTGCGTGACACCATTGCAGTTTTTGTCAAGGTTTCTCCAGCTTTAAGAGACTCAGTTGGGATTTACTTAGATCAATATGATCTACCTGTAGTTGTTGGTCCTCATGTTGGTAACAAAATGCAACCATTGGCTACTCAGTTGTCTGATATGCGGTTTGAGTTGAACGAGATTGAAGCTAGAAGAGAGAAATATTGATAACCTACTGAATACTCTTATTGCTGATGAAAGGGATCTGAAGGATTGAAGTCGAAGGTTGATTGGCATCTTCAGATTTGCATGTGATCATATGTTTGGACCATTTCTATACCGAGCATATTCTAATTTCCAACCACAAATTCAGCAGCGTTCTATCAAAATTTTGAGCAGTCTTAATTCTCGAATGGCTGGTCTTGTTCAATTACTTTTCAAAACCAAAGCCGCAGTTCCTTTAATTGAGAACTATGCTACTTGTTTGGAGCTGCGAACTGAGGAATCTCAAATTATAGAGGACAACAGGGAAGATCCTGGTGTCCTGATACTGAAATTGCTCATTGATAACATTAGTAGGCCAACTCCAAATATTGCACACCTACTCCTCAAGTTTGATCTCGATAACCCAGTTGAAAGAACTGTGTTTCAGCCAAAATTTCATTACAGTTGCTTGAAGGTCATTCTTGAATTAGTGGAGAAGCCGTCAAAAACTGATGTGAATGCTCTGCTGCATGTATGGTTTCTAGCTCCTTTATGAATTATACTTGAATCACCTTACTACTGGTCCTACTATGGATTTGCTGAGTTTAAAGAAGTAACAGTTTTTGGCGAAGCATACAATTGCTATATCTCCACTCCCAAAGAGGAGCAACAACCAGCCTCTTCGTATTAGCACCTCATCAGCGGGCATGGTTATTGAAGCTTTTAGCTATGGAATTACATGGTGCTGATCTTGCCAGTTCCAGTCATCGAGAAGCATGTCAATGTAGTCTTTCTCAGCTTTTTGGGTGGGACCTTACTGTGAGTTTCACAGTCAAAGATGCACTCACACCAATTGTTTCAAAAAGTTATGATATTGGTGGAATTAACATGATCAGCAAAAACAAGGTCTTGGGATTGCTTGAAGTTGTCCAGTTCAAATTTCCAGATTCAATAATGAAGTCTTTAATGGCCTTTTCTAGTATGGAATATGGTTTTCTGACTGATGATAACATTAGAAATTCCTCCACTTTTGCAAAGATCGGTATATATTATTACTCAGTGAGTGGTATTGATCTCGCCTCATTTCGTGATAAATTTTGGCAAAAGTTCAATTCATTGAACCAGCAGTTGCTGAGATGGGGATGGAAGTACAACAAGAACCTTGAAGAGCAAACAGCAGTTTCCACAATTCAAAGTATTAAGGACAAGACTGTTTTCAAGGGAATGGGAGTGATAGGCATTTGAGGAATACGACGACACCGTTTCATCGTTTTGCTTTCATACTCACGTTTTTGTTGAGGCAAGAGAGAGGGGCGGGAACTGATTCCGTTTGGAGATTATGGAAAATTTTGCAGGTTCTATACTATTCTTCTTCCTATATCTGCTGTTCTTCTTCGTCTACCCCAATCTTTTGTTCTTTCTTCCTTATTCTTCTTCTATGTACTGACTTTTTATTTTAGTGAATATAAATTGGTTCAAGGCATGACATTCAGCCATTGCAAAAAAAGCCCCAAAAAAGTCCCAAGGAAGCCTCATCTTCTTTCAACAAAACCCCTTTGTTTTAAAAGTCAAAAATCCCAAATGATCAAATCTCTTTATTTTAAAAGGCAAAAGCTCATCTTCTCTCAGCGGTTGCAAAAAAGATATTAATCCCCAAATCAAGATATTTGAGCTCTAATTCTAATTTTGAAATAAGTTTTATCCTTTTTTTTTTTTAAATTTTAGTATTTTTGTGATTAATGTATTATATTTTGTATTCTAAATATATAATATCATGACTCGATTGTTGTTTGTTCATTTATATTTATATTGTGTAACTTGTGTTTATTTTCTTTATTGTTGTGAATTTAGTTAGTTAGTAATGGAATTAATATTAATTTTTTGTTGTGATTTTTTTAGATAAAACAATAAAAAAACGTTGAAGAATTTTTTCAAACCTACCGATAAAAATAAAGATGCCAATGTCAACACCGGACCATTCTCAAAAACAGGGAGTAGTGAACGTAGTGGTGGTACAAAAGGAAGTCGGTTAGATTTTAGTTCTGAAGATATAATTAGTGATCTGTGTAAAAGAAACCCAATTGAGCAATATGATGTGTCTATAAGAAATGAAGTTATGAGGGAATATTGAGTAAAAGGTCCGTGCCAACCGTTTAATCATGAATTTTGAAACAAAAACAAGGGGATTGCATGAGATGTTTTAATGAATGATGGTACTAAGAATTTTCTTGGTTGGAGTATACTGTTGAAAAGGATGCCACATATTGTCTATATTGTTATTTGTTTGCTAAACCCGGAAGAAGAAGTGACACTTTCACTAGTGTTCGTTTTAGGAATTGGAAAAATGTAAAAGACCTTTTTAAATTACATGCAGGAGGTGGTGATAGTGTTTACAATAATTCATAACGAGATTGTGAAGATTTTGATGTTGGGTTTAAATACTAAAGTTTCGCTTGTATTAAACTATTTCTTAGTTTTACATATTGATTAAATGTTTTAGTTAAATTGTTTATATGTTTTTACATATTTCGTCCATTTATATTATGTAATTAGATGATGAGGTGTCTGGTGTGACACAGTAGATCTCATCATTAGTTAAAAGACATAATATATAAATGAGGTTCATAACCGAGACAGTTTTGAACACACTGTCAGTTTAGGTTATTATGTGATTCATAAATTGGTTTGTCTAAACTAATTGAATCATATAGATATGCCGAGGCATATTGAACTTGTCCATTTAGGATGAATTGTCTTATACTGATTTAATAGACTATTCGTTCCTAGTATCCTATCTCTAAATCCCTAGACTTGAGCAGGCATGAGGAGTAGACATATTGTACTTTGATCTGCAAAAAGGGTGAGGTCATTTATGGCCAATAGTCTCGGTAGGTTGGGTGCACATGTTTAGTTGCTTGGTATGCTGTTGATTGTCGAAAGGAAACCATGTACTGGTGCGTCTGGGGTGATGGTGCTCCCGAGATGAGCTCGTTATGTTTGTTATACTAATCCAGCTGGTGGACTTATGTCCCGTATAGTAAAAAGGTCGAGTGGTACTACTCTCGGATTATAAGAAGTTAATTAATTAATTTATCAGTAAATTAATAAATTAACGAGCACTATATCTTTGACGTGGGGAGATTAAAGAATAATTAATTTAGTTGTTCCGGAAGCAATTCTAGTGTATGATGGTAGTGCCATAATTAATCCGTTAGTGGTATGATAAATTATGTAGTGGGTTAATTGATAAAATAGAATTAATTATTTAATTAATTATTCCTAATGGTTAATTAAATAATTAACAAAGTGGAATTATTTAATTAATTAATTAAGTCTTAAGTTTCAGTTAGAATTAGGAAATCCTAAAGCTTAGGAAATCTAATTGGATTTGGAAATCTAATTAGATTTGTTTACTAATTGGAGTTGAAAACTAATTAATTACATATACCCATTAGGAAGGCCAATCCTAAACCAATTTGGG
Organism: Knoxia roxburghii; assembly: GCA_030378225.1. Taxonomy (NCBI): domain Eukaryota; kingdom Viridiplantae; phylum Streptophyta; class Magnoliopsida; order Gentianales; family Rubiaceae; genus Knoxia; species Knoxia roxburghii. The sequence continues at coordinate 30,269,481 of CM059420.1, read as the reverse complement.
GTCTCTCTTGTAACTCTATAAATAGACAAGAGATTAGCAATTCACAATACACAAGTTTCATAATTAAAGAAACTTAGAGTGAGAAAACCTAGAGAGAGAATTCTTTAGAATTTTTTCTCGTAGTCGGTGGTGACGCTTGAATCGGATGGTGTCAGCTTCACTCTCTCTCTCTCTCTCCTACAATAGCGCGTGTCTTCACTCACGGTCGGCGGGTCCGGGTTTCTAGCGGCGACAAGCTATTGGTGTTTTTCGACGAGATTTATAGTGGATTACTGATCGTTGGTTCGTTGCCCACACAATGTACGAGCTGGTCTGAGTCATACAAGCGATCACCTCAGTACACGTTTCAAGAGGTAATTCTTAAACTTCCGCTTTTATTTGGAATTTATTGTTGTGTGGCAAATCGAACAAGTAGAAGCTAAAATTCTGCGCAATGTTATTTCATGCAAGGATTAGAATAGCAATTGTGCTAGAGTCTAGGCCTGGTCAAGAGTTCCGATTCTGGAATGCATAGCATGAAAGTTAATTTTTGACCGGGCCCGGGAATATAATCTTTTATTTGAAAATCAACGACAAAGTATTTCACATTGTATGACATCTTAAAGTCGTCGTGATATAGAAGATTATAGAATTCGATAAATGGCGGTATTGCATGTTGTTCGCTTCATTTTGATCCAAGGTCTAGCATTTCGGGGACATCGTGAGAAGACCGATAGTCTCCATAAGGGAAATTTTCTTGCTATGCTCTCTGGGTATGCCGATAGGGATGGGAATGTTAGAAATGTTCTTAATGAGAATGCCCCAGGTAATAATTGACTCACATCTCTGGATATTCAAAAGGATCTAGTGAATTGTTGTGCATCACTAACATGCCTTTTAATCATTAAGGAGTTTGGTACTAAAATTTCTCCTTGTTAGTTGATGAATCTCGCGATGTGTCAACAAAAGAACAAAAGGCCATTATGTTGAGGTTTGTGAATGACAAATGTGAAATCATTGAACGTTTTGGTGCTATTGAACATGCAAGTGATACTTCCTCGGTTTCATTGAAAAGAGTTATAGATGAAGTATTTTCTCGTTTTGAATTGTCTATTTCTAGACTTAGAGGCCAAGGTTATGATGGTGCATCTAACATGAGTAAAAAATTAAATGGTTTGAAGTCACTTATTGCAAGTGAGAATCCTTTTGTCTTTTATATTCATTGTTTTGCTTAACATGAGTGAAAAATTAAATGGTTTGAAGTCACTTATTGCAAGTGAGAATCCTTTTGCCTTTTATATTCATTGTTTTGCCCATCAATTACAATTACTTATTGTTGCTGTCACGAAGGGTGTTCCAACTGTGTGTAATTTCTTTGATTACATTGGTTTGATTGTTAATCATGTTGGTGCTTCTTGTGAGATAAAAGATTCATTGATGCTCAAACAACATGAGAATATTTTGAAACAATTAGAATCAAATGAGATACTTTCCAGAAAAGGCAAGAATCAAGAAATAAATCTTGGAAGACCGGGGAACACTCGTGGGGATCTCATATTAAAGTTTTAATTCGCAAGAAGCACATGTGAAAAGCGATCTTGCTTGTACTTGATATAATTGTTGAAGATGAATCTAGTAGTAAGGAGCAAAAGGGTTGAGTTGATTGACAATTTGGAAAGTTTTCACTTTGTGTTCATTATGCATTTGATGATAAATATTTGGGCATAACCAATGACTTCTCAAATGCTTTGCAACGGAAGGATCAACATATTGTAAATGCAATGAATTTGTTAGTTGCTACCAAAGAATTGTTGCAAAGAGAAATGGACAATGGATGAGTTCTTCTGCTTGAAAAAGTCACTCAATTTTGTGAATCTCATGGAATTACGGTTTCTAATATAGATGATCTCTTACCAATGAGAGGACGTTCTCGAAGTAGGGGTTCTACAATGGTAACATATTATTATCAATATCACTCTCAAATATTTCTTTCCGTGATGGATTTGCTTATTAGTGATATGAATGATAGATTTTCAGAGAATAGTAATTATTGAGATCGATGTCATATCTTGATCCTGAAGATTCATTTGCTAAGTTTGATAGTACTAGTTTGGTGTCCCTTGCTAAAATATATTCTAAAGACTTTTTCAAGTGTTGATTTGGAGTTTTTGAAATTTCAACATGATGCATATATCATTGATGTGAAAAGAAATTGACTCTTTGTTGGATGTCATGATCTTGCTAGTCTTGCATTAAAGATGGTTGAAACTGGTATGCATGAGGTGTTTGGGTTGGTTTACCGATTGATTGAATTGGTTTTACTTTTACCGATAGCTACAACATTTGTTGAGAGAATTTTTTTCTGCTATGAATGTGATCAAAACTGATTTACGAAACCGGATGAGTGATGATTGGATGAATGATATGATGGTATGTTACGTAAAAAGAGATGTATTTGATTCCATCAACGATGAAGACATTTTGAATCACTTTCAAAAAGTGCGAGACCGTCGATATCCACTTCCACGAATTAGATAGTTCATGTTTATGTATTGTATAAATCTTTTAGAACGTTTTGTAATATTATTAATTTAATATATTTTTTCTTTCAATACTAAAATATATGTATATGTTGGTAAAAAACAAAAAAAAATCTCGCCCCATATAGTCTCGAAATCTTGACTACGCCACTGACTGAAGAAATGTTACTGCTGACTCAAAGGAACAAGTCTAGACTAGACATCCTTGGCTGCCTTACAATCCCTCAATGCGTGCATTAAAGATTCATAATCTATGCCATACCTATAGTGAAAGATTATCTGCCCGGGCCTAGCCAGAAACTCACTTTCGTGCTATGCATTCCATAATCAGAATCTCTGGCTAGGCCTAGACGCTAGCACAATCGCTATTCCAACCCTTGCTTGAAAAAACATTGCGCAAGATCTTGGTTTGTACTTATTCGATTTATCCCGCAACAAATAATTTTTAATTAAAAGCGGAAACATAAGAATTACCTATTGAAGCGTTACTCAGGTGATTCTCTTGTATGCTAAAGACTTTGTTTGTATGTTGTGTGGGCAACAATCCAACGAACATTTGATAAGCTAATCACCACAATCCACTTGCTGAAATTATTCCAGCACCACCGTACCTAGTGCGTGTTGTACACGCGCCACCTGGGACCTGAGAGAAAACTCACGCGCCGCCAGAATTGGACAAAAATTGACCGCCCAAAATAGAAGGAAAAATCCGGCAGCTTTGAGCTATAAAATCCGGTTCTAGAGAGATGAAATTTTTCTATCTCTAGGATTTTTTTCTCTAAGTTTTCTTGTCTTGAAAACTTATGAATTGTATATTGTATAATAGCTAATCCCTTGTCTATATATATAGAGTTACTGAAAGATTATCTGCCCGGACCTAGCCAGAAACTCACTTTCGTGCTAGGCATTCCAGAATCAGAATCTCTGGCCAGACCTAGACGCTAGCACAATTGCTATTCCAACCCTTTTGAAATAACATTGCGCAGGATCTGGGTTTGCACTTATTCGATTTACCACGCAACAAAAATTTCTAATTAAAAGTGGAATCTTAGAAAAATACCTTTGAAGCGTGAACTCAGGTGATCGCTTGTATGACTCAAGACTTTTGATTTCACGTTGTGTGGGCAACGATCTAGAAACCAATTGATCAGCAATCAACACAATCCACCTGGCAAAAAATTCCAGCACCGCTGCACCTGGCACGTACAATAAACGCACCGCCCAGAGAGAGAGAAAGCTACACGCGCTGCTGGTTTGAACAAGCCAAAATTTCGACCAACAATTGAAGAAAAACCAGCCACAAATTACTTCTAAAATCCAACTTTGAGAGAGAATATTATTTCTCTCTCTAGAATTTTATCTCTCTAGTTTTCTTGTCTTGAAAACTTATGAATTGTGTTTCTTGAATAGCTAATCCCTTGTCTATATATAGAGTTACAAGAGAGACCCCAAGTTGGTTTAGGATTGGCCTTCCTACTGGGCTTCTGTTTCCTTCAATCATGTTCCTGGACTGATACACATCCAACAGATACAGGGATTCACTTATCCCAATCCAGTTTCTGATATGATTCACAACCAACTGATACAGTAATTCACTTATCCCAAACCAGTTCCTGGTATGATTCACAACCAACTGACACAAGGATTAATTAATTACTTAATTAATTAAATCTACCTTTGTCAACAACCCAATACATAATTAATTGTTCCACTAACGGATTAATTATGACACTACCATCTTACACCAGAATTGCTTCCGGAACAACTTAATTAATTTATATTCATAATCTTCCTACATCAAAGATATAGTGCTCGTTAATTTATTGATAAATTAATTTATTAACTTCTTTAATTCCGAGACTAGTACCACGCGACCTTTTTACTATACCGGACATAAGTCCACCAGCTGGGTTTAGTACAATAAACATAACGAGCTTATCTCGGGAGCACCATTACCCCGGACGCACCGGTACATGGTTTCCTTTCGACAAGCAGCAGCACACCAAGCAACTAAACACGCGCACCCAACCTACCGAGATTATTGGCCTCAATAGACCTCACCCATTGGCAGATCAAAGTACACTATGTCTAATCCTGATACCCGCTCGAGTCTAGGGATTAAGAGATAGAATACCAAGAACGATTTGTTTATTAAATCAGTACAAGACAAATCATTCCTAATGGTCAAGTTCAATACGCCCCGGGCATATCTATATGATTCAATTAGTTTAGACAAACCAATTATCCGAATTACATAATAACCTAAACCAACAGTTTGTCCAGAGCTGTCTCGGTTACGAACGTCATTTATATATTATGTCTTTCAACCAATGATGAGATTTACTGTGTCACACAAGACACCTCGTCATCTACTTACATAATATAAATGGACAAATCATGCACAACAAGATATAACCAAAGCATTAATCGATATATTAACTGGAAAAATATACAATACAAGCTTATGTATTCAACTCCAACAGTTACAAGAGAGACCCCAAGTTGGTTTAGGACTGGTCTTCCTAATGGGTTTAGGTAATTAATTAGTTTCCAAATCCAATTAGGTAACCAATCTAATAGGATAAATCAAATCTAATTAGATTTCCTAATCTTTTTGATTTCCTAATTCTAATTGAAACTTCAGACTTAATTAATTAATTAAATAATTCCACTTTGTTAATTACTTAATTAACCCTTAAGAATAATTAATCAATTAATTAATTCTACCTATTCAATTAACCCATTACAAAATTAATCATACCACTAACGGATTAATTTTGGCAATACCATTCTATGCTTGAATTGCTTCCGGAACAACTTAATTAATTTATTCATAATCTCTCCACATCAAAGATATAACACTCGTTAATTTATTAATTTATTGATAAATTAATTAATTAACTTCTTTAATTTCGAGACTAGTACCACTCGACATTTTTACTATACCGGACATAAGTCCATTAGCTGGGTTTAGTATAATAAACATAGTGAGCTCATCTCGGGAGCACCATCACCCCGGACGCACCGGTACATGGTTTTCTTTCGACAAGCAGTAGCAAACCAAGTAACTAAACACGCGCACCCAACCTACCGAGACTATTGGTCACAATTAACCTCACCCATTGGCAGATCAAAGTACACTATGTCTAATCCTCATGCCTGCTCAAGTCTAGGGATTAAGAGATAGAATACTAAGAATGATTTGTCTATTAAATCAGTACAAGACAAATCATTCTAAATGGTCAAGTTCAATATGCCCCGGGCATATATATGATTCAATTAGTTTAGATAAACTAATTATCTGAATCACATAATAACCTAAATTGACAGTTTGTCCAAAGCTGTCTTGGTTACGAACCTCATTTATATATTATGTCTTTTAACCAATGATGAGATCTACTGTGTCACACAATACACCACATCATCTAACTACATAATATAAATGGATAAATAATACACAACAAAATATAACTAAAACATAAATTGATATATTAACTGGGAAAATGTACAATACAAGCATAGATTATGTATTCAACTCCAACAATCTCCCACTAATACTTAAGTTGTGCTTTAAGTATACATCTACATTCAACTCTTATACACTCTGCTACTATATATCTAGAAAAACTATCATGGCTCTCCTAAGTATCTGATCCCCATGCCCTCCACGTGAGCCTCAAAGACTTTTGCAGCCAATGTCTCAGTGAACGGATCTGCAAGGTTATCCTCTGATACTATCTAAGCCACCACCACGTCTTCCCTCTTTACGATGTCTCGTATTAGGTGGTACTTGCGCGGTATATGTTTACTCGTCTTGTGGGCTCGTGGTTCCTTCTAGTTTGCTACTGCACCATTGTTATCACAATACACTATGATAGACTTCTGCAAACCAGGAATCACATCTAAGTGTTGGAGTTGAATACATAAGCTATGCTTGTTTTGTACTTTTTCCCAGTTAATATATCGATTTATGTTTTGGTTTGATTTAGTTGTGCATTATTTGTCCACTTATATTATGTAGTTAGATGATGACGTGTCTTGTGTGACACAGTAGATCTCATCATTGGTTAAAATACATAATATATAAATGAGGTTCATAACTGAGACAGCTTTGAACAAACTGTCGGTTTAGGTTATTATGTGATTCGGATAATTGGTTTGTCTAAACTAATTGAATCATATAGATATGCTCGGGGCATATTTAACTTGACTATTATGAATGATTTGTCTTGTACTGATTTGATAGACAAATCATTCTTGGTATTCTATCTCTTAATCCCTAGATTCGAGCGGGCATGAGGATTAGACATAGTGTACTTTGATCTGCCAATGGGTGAGGTTAATTGTGACCAATAGTCTCGGTAGGTTGGGTGCGCGTGTTTAGTTACTTGGTGTGCTACTTCTTGTCGAAATGAAACCATGTACCAGTGCGTCCGGGGTGATGGTGCTCCCAAAATGAGCTCGTAATGTTTATTATACTAAACCTGGCTGGTGGACTTATGTCCGGTATAGTAAAAAGGTCGAGTGGTACTAGTCTCAGAATTAAAGAAGTTAATTAATTAATTTATCAGTAAATTAATAAATTAACGAGCACTATATCTTTGATGTGGGGAGATTATGAATATAAATTAATTAAGTTATTCCGGAAGCAATTCTGGTGTAGGATGGTAGTGCCAAAATTAATTTGTTAGTGGTACGATTAATTTTGTAATGAGTTAATTGAATGAGTAGAATTAATTAATTGATTAATTATTCCTAAGGGTTAATTGAGTAATTAACATAGTGGAATTATTTAATTAATTAATTAAGTCTTAAGTTTCACTTAGAATTAAGAAATCCTAGAGATTAGAAAATCTAATAGGATTTGGTTTATCCTATCAGATTGGTTACCTAATTAGATTTGGAAACTAATTAATTACTTAAACCCATTAGGAAGGCCAATCCTAAACCAACTCGGGGTCTCTCTTGTAACTCTATATATAGACAAGGGATTAGCTATTCCACAATATAAAATTTATAAGTTTTCAAGACAAGAAAACTTAGAGAGAGAAAATTCTCTCTCTAAAATTGGATTTCCTTAAGCTCAAGGCTGCTGAAATTTTTTCTGTTGTGGCGTGTAGCTTTCTCTCTCTCCGGGCAGTGCGTGGAATGTACGCGCCAGGTGTTGCGGTGCTGGAATTTTCTGGCAGGTGGATTGTGGTGATCAGATGATCAAATTGCTGGTTAGATTGCTACCCACACAGCATACAAGTAAGGTCTTGAGGCATACAAGATAATCACCTGGGTATACGCTTCAATAGGTAATTCTTATTCTTCCGCTTTTAATTAAGAATTTTTGTTGCGTGATAAATTGAATAAGTGCAAACCCAGATCTTGCGCAATGTTATTTCAAAAGGGTTGGAATAGCAATTGTGCTAGCGTCTAGGCCTGGCCAGAGATTCTGATTCTGGAATGCATAGCACGAAAGTGAGTTTCTGGCTAGGCCCGGGCAGATAATCTTTCACTAAGTCCACTAGTAAGTTCTTGAGCCACACTGCTTCCTTCGTTGTCTCTGATGCGACAACGTATTCAGCCTTTATGGTGGTGTCTACCACGCATTTCTGCTTGACACTCCGCCAAACTATAGCTCCACATCCCAGAGTAAACACATACCCTGAGGTAGACTTGATCTTGTCCTTGTCGCATTGGAAATCTGAATCTGTGTAACCTCTGGGTACCAGCTCATGGTCTCTCGTTTTGCGCAAATACTTGATAATGCATTTTACTGCCTCCCAATGAGTTTTCCCGAGGTTACTCTGATATATGCTTACAATGCCAACAGCATAACAGATATCAGGCCTCGTACACAACATGGCATACATGAGACTTCCTACTGCAGAAACATAAGGAACTGTCTTCATGGTCTCTATCTCCTCAACAGTCTTGGGATACTGTTCCTTAGATAGATGCACTCTGTGTCTGAAAGGTAGAAAACCTTTCTTGGAATTATGCATGTTAAAACGGGCAAGAATCGTATCTATGTATGAAGCTTGGGAGAGCGTTAACGAATGTTTCCTATGATCTCGAATTATCTTGATCCCAAGGATATGTCCCACTTCCCCTAAGTCCTTCATATTAAACTGCTTGAACAACCATGCCTTTACGTCTGATAACACTTTCTTGTTGTTTCTAATCAATAGAATGTCATCTACGTAAAGCACAAGAAACACCACCGAGTTTCCATCACTTCTGCGGCACACACATTGCTCATCCGGACACTGAGTAAATCCATATGACTGGATTACCTCATCAAACCGGATGTTCCAAGATCTGGATGCCTTCTTAAGTCCGTAAATGGACCTCTTAAGCCTGCAAACCTTATACTCTTGGAATTTTTCAATGAATCTATCTGGTTGCTGCATGAAGATGGTTTCCTCAAGACTTCCATTAAGGACAGCTGTCTTGACATCCATCTGCCATATCTCATAATCTAAAGGAGCAGTTATGGCCAAGAGAATCCAGATCGACTTAAGAATGGCTTCTAGGGAGAAGGTTTCCTCATAATTGATTCCCTCTTTCTGAGTATACCCATTCGCCACCAGCCTAGCTTTAAAGGTTTCAACTTTTCCGTCAGGTCCTCTCTTGCTTTTGTAGACCCACTTACATCCAATGGGTTTAAAACCATCAGGCAGGTTCACAAGCTCCCAGACTTGATTGTGGTCCATTGATCCCATCTTGGATATCATTACTTTACGTCGAGATTCTGAATCTTTATCTCAGAGAGCCTCATTTTAGTTCACTGGGTCAGGTTCAGGCTCGCCTGGGACTAGGTCTGAGGCCTCTTCCACGCCAATGAACCTGTCGGGCTGTCTAACAACCCTTCCACTACGACGAGGCACCACCTGTGTAGGCACATCATCTGTGATATCTTGTGCAGTGTGTGGTGTATCTACTTGTGCTGGTGCATCAGGATTATCAGTTTGTCTTCTAAGCTCTTCTATTACTATCTTATTATTGGGCTTGTGATCTAGGATATAGTCTTTCTCTAAAAATCTAGCGTTAGTACTAACCACCACCTTCTAATTTTTAGGACTATAAAGCAGACCACATTTCGTTCCTCTATGATATCCTACAAATAGCATTAATTTTGTTCTTGTATCTAACTTAGCAGTATCTGCCTTAAGCATATGTGCTGGGCAACCCCAAACTCTGAGATGTCTTAGACTGGGCTTGTGCCCATTCCACAACTCTACTGGGGTTGAAGGAACAGTTTTAGATGGTACAAGAATAAGAATATACATAGCTGTTTCTAAGGCATATCCCCTGAATGAACTCAGCAAATCACTATAGCTCATCATCAACCTAACCATTTCCATAAGAGTTAGATTCCTTCTTTTTGCTACACCGTTCTACTGTGGTGTGCTAGTTGTAGACAGCTGAGACTGAATTCTGACCTCACTGAGGAATTCTCAAAATTCGTGGGATAGGTACTCCCCACCATGATATGATCTCTGTATCTTGATACTCTTACCATGATGGTTCTCCACATATGCCCGAAACTCTTTGAACTAGCCAAAGCACTCGGACTTGTGACGCATTAGGTAAATGTACCCGTACCTTGAGTAGTCATCCGTGAACCACGAAATACTCAAACCCACCTCGTGATTAGACCAACATTGGTCCACCCAAGTCAGAATGAATCAACTCTAGTAATTTTTTGGCTCTATAACCTTTTGCCTTAAAAGGTCTCTTGGTCATTTTACCTTCCAAGCAAGATTCACTGGTTGAATAACTGTCAATCTCTAATGAACCTAAAGGTCCATCATTGACCAACCTCTGAATCCTACTAAGGTTTATATGACCTAGCTTGAGATGCCAAAGATAGGTTTGATTCAATTCAGGAGGTTTCTTCCTCTTATTAATGTTAGATAAAGAGCTATTTGTTTCTATGTTTTGCACAACAGGGGGGTTAGAATTAACCACAAACAAATTATCTATCAATGAACCAGAACAAATAAGTTTTCCATTTCTTCTAATAATAACATAATCATCAAAAAAAAAAAACTTATAACCGTTCTTTAAGAGTTTAGAAATAGAAATAAGGTTCTTTCTAAAACACGGTACATAAAGACAATTAACTAACTCTAAACTAGAATTCTCGAAATTCAGAGTAACTACTCCCACTGCTTCAACTGACACTCTTGTAGTGTCGCCCATGTAGATGTCCAGCTCGCCCCCTCTAAGCTTCCGGGTTACTTGGAACCCCTGCAATGAATTACAAACATGGTCAGTGGATCCTAAATCCACACACCAAGTATCTGTGGGAATCGCCACTAAACATGTCTCAATAATTAGGGAAAAAACTATCGTACCTTTAAGCTTTGGACAATCTGCTTTCCAATGTCCCATTTTCCCGCATCTGAAGCACTTGCCTTTGGGCTTGCTCTTCTTTGCGATTTCAGGCTTAGCAGCAAGTTTCTTGGCATTCTTCTTCTTCTTATTCTTCTTGCCTTCAGGCATAGAAGAAGAACTTGAAGCCTTCACTGTGACCAAAGCTTGCTTCTTTTCGTGGAAGACGCCTTTGGTCGACACCAACTCTGTTAAGAGGTCGGGTAGAGTGTAAACTCTTTGGTTTATATTATAGTTAACCCAAACTGCTCAAAACTAGAGGGTAAACTCTGGAGGATGATATCATTCTGACTTTCTCAGTCGATTTCACCTCCCAACACCTCTATCTCGTTGATGTTACTGATAATGTCAAGCACATGATCTCTCACCGATCCACCCTCAGCCATTTTAGTGTTCATCAACTTTCTTATGGCTGCTTGCCTAGCAGTCCTGCCTTGATGAGCGAACATCTCCCTCAGGTGAGCTATCATGTTGAAGGCAGAGACCATGGGATAAAACTGATGTTGCAGCACATTGGACACAGAGGCCAAATGTAGCACCGCGCCATCTCATCCATTTTTCTCCACCTAGCATAGACATCCCTATCCTCTTGAGGAGAGTCCTCGTTAGGCACATCTAGACATATTTCGGTGAGCACAAACTTATTAGGTCCAAGTTACGACTCCAGTCGACATAATTAGGTCCAGTTTAACTTATTGTCTTTCAATATAGTAGCTAAGGGGTTGAATGCCATATCGAAAAGCTGTAAAATAAATAAACAGACAATGTTTCAGTTATTAAATCTAGAATTTCGAAAAAAAGTAAATTCACACAATTATTGACTTCCCTCAAAACAATAATTTTAATCCACCAACATCTCATTCACTGAGATTCTCGCAAGCCACGATAATGTGGACGTTTACGCTAACCCACATTCGATTGAGAAGAACCAAGTTCATTAACTACACTATCTAACCAAACGATCTATTGATCAATGTAGCTAATAGACGGTTCTTTCAGCCATACAAATAAGCAGCGTAACCTCGATGGGAGGAATACTGCAGATCATACACTAAGTGTGTGCCATTGCGTGATTTCTGAGTTTGTTACCGCAGGATAGTGCACCTCAGATGGAGAGGGTATCGCAGTTTTCCTAGTTAAACTAACTCTAGTTATCTTACTCAGAAATTCATAATCTGGTAATCTCGTTGTTGGACTCATCCGAATGGAGGAATGCCCTAATACCAATGCTCAAGTTCACCCTCATCCCATATGAACTCGTAATGGTGGCCATGGGGATATTAAACCAACCCGCTTCCACTTAGATTTCTAAATTGAGAGTTTTTCCATTTTTAACATGCAATTAACTAACCCAAAGTTATATGCAAACACAAAACCAGTCATGCTTTAAAATCACGCATCTAAAATACAGCATAAAAATTAAAACACAAAATTAAAAACCATAAATACGGGAAATAAATAAGAAAAATAAATTTCCCAACTATCATGTTTTTTAATTGCTTCCATCTTCTGCCTTGATCTCGTGTCCTGTCACGTAACTCGATGGATTGAGTCTTGAACTTCAAGAAAATGAAAACTGGAGAAAAAAATGGGCCAAAACATGACCCAAACGGGCCGCACGCGCGTAGTGCACAAAGCGCGCCTCGCGCGCTCTGCCCATATGAGCTGTGCGCTGGCGCATCAAATATGCTGCACCGCGCGGTAGTGGTGCTGCCTTTTTCCGACGATTACCCGCGGTGGCTCCCGCCGGCGAGTCGTCACCGGTCTCTGCCCCCTCCCTCCGATTCCTCCTTCGCTTATTCTACGTTATTTGGTCTTCTTGCAATTCGTTCTGGGTTTTTCTGGGTTTCTACCAATTAACGATAACCCAAAACCCAAGAATTCAAGTTGCCCACCACAACGCCTTTGATTACAAAAAATTAATTCTCCTATTAGAAGGCTATCTAGGAAATTTAAAGAATCAAAATTACGTAGAAAAATCCTACTACAGATTTGATCTAATCCTACACGGCTTCCAGCACGTGGTTATACTATTACAAACATTCATAATAAAATCAAATCCGGACATGTCCCGGAGTTTAATTAAAACCCATTCAAACGTAACCATAATAGTAAGGATTTCTTAACCACCTGCAAATAAAACCATGTAATAAATCGAACAAGCACAAAACCCAAAACCAGGCTCTAATACCAATTGAAAGATTATTTGCCCGGGCTTAGCCAGAAACTCACTTTCGTGCTATGCATTCCAGAATCGAAATCTCTAGCCAGGCCTAGACGCTAGCACAAATGCTATTCTAACCCTTGCTTGAAATAACATTGCGCAAGATCTTGGTTTGTACTTATTCGATTTATTACGCAACAAATAAATTCTTAATTAAAAGCGAAAACATAAGAATTACCTATTAAAGCATTACTCAGGTGATTCTCTTGTATGCCTCAAGACTTTGTTCGTATTTTGTGTAGGCAACAATCCAAAGACAATTGATCAACTAATCACCACAATCCACTTGCCGGAAAAATTCCAGCACCACCGTACCTAGCGCATGTTGTACACACGCCACCTGGGACCTGAGAGATAACTCACGCTCCACCGGAATTGGACAAAAATTGGCCGCCGCAAATAGAAGCAAAAATCCAGTAGCTTTGAGTTATAAAATCAGGTTCTAGAGAGATTAAATTTTTCTCTCTCTAGGATTTTCACTCTCTATGTTTTCTTGTTTTGAAAACTTATGAATTGTATATTGTGTAATAGCCAATCCCTTGTCTATATATATAGAGTTACAAGAGAGAACCCAAGTTGGTTTAGGATTGGTCTTCCTAATGGGTTTAGGTAATTAATTAGTTTCCAAATCCAATTAGGTAACCAATCTAATAGGATAAACCAAATCCAATTAGATTTTCTAATCTCTAGGATTTTCTAATTCTAATTGAAACTTAAGACTTAATTAATTAATTAAATAATTCCACTTTGTTAATTACTTAATTAATCATTAGGAATAATTAATCAATTAATTAATTCTACCTATTCAATTAACCATTACAAAATTAATCGTACCACTAACGGATTAATTTTGGCACTACCATCCTATACCAGAATTGCTTTCGGAACAACTTAATTAATTTATTCACAATCTCCCCACATCAAAGATATAGTGCTCGTTAATTTATTAATTTACTGATAAATTAATTAATTAACTTCTTTAATTCCGAGACTAGTACCACTCGACCTTTTTACTATTCTGGACATAAGTCCACCCGCTGAGTTTAGTATAATAAACATAACGAGCGCATCTCGGGAGCACCATCACCCCGGACGCACCGGTACATGGTTTCCTTTCGACAAGCAGCAGCACACCAAGTAACCAAATACGGGCACCCAACCCACCGAGAGTATTGGTCACAATTGACCTCACCCATTGGTAGATCAAAGTACACTATGTCTAATCCTCATGCCCGCTCAAGTCTAGGGATTAAGAGATAGAATACTAAGAACGATTTGTCTATTAAATCAGTACAAGACAAATCATTTAAATGGTCAAGTTCAATATGCCCCGGGCATATCTATATGATTCAATTAGTTTAGATAAACTAATTATCTTAAGTACATAATAACCTAAACTGACAGTTTGTCCAAAGCTTTCTCGGTTACGAACCTCATTTATATATTATGTCTTTTAACCAATGATGAGATCTACTGTGTCACACAAGACACCTCATCATCTAACTACATAATATAAATGGACAAATAATGCACAACAAAATATAACCAAAACATAAATTGATATATTAACTGGGAAAATGTACAATACAAGCATAACTTATGTATTCAACTCCAACTTATAGTACCTTGCGGACATACACATGCGTCTTCGGTACCGTTTCTCCAGAAATTATACCCTGTATCGTGGGTACATGTACCTACCTACTATATATAGTAATTTTTGCATGGCAGCTGTACGCTTACTAAATATAGTAAGTTTCGCTAACGCGCGCGTCTTTTATTTTTTCCTCGCTGAGTCTACGACGTCTTCGCTGAGTCTACCACGTCTCAAACAGCTAGCACCACGTCCAAAAACGTCTACATCCAGACATGTAAATTTAAACTAATTTTTTTCACAAAACATCTCACCTCATCTCAGAACAACTAGCACCACGTCCAAAAAATAACTTGCACCACGTTCAAAAATGTCTACATCTATGCATGTGAATTTAAACTGATTTTTTCACAAAAACAGCCCACCACGTCTCAGAACAACTAGCACCACGTCCAAAACCAACTAGCACTACCTCCAGAAACGTCTACATCCATGTATGTGAATTTAAGCTATTTTTTTCATAAAGATAACCCATCACGTCCAGAAAAGTCTATATCCTTGCATGTGAATTTAAGCTATTTTTTTCACAAAGACGACCCACCACGTCTCAGAACAACTAGCACCACGTCCAAAAATAACTGGCACCACATTCGAAAACATATACATCCATGCGTGTGAATTTAAACTGATTTTTTTCACAAAGACAGTCCACCACATGCAAAAACAACCAGCACCACGTCCAAAAATGTCTACATCCATGCGTGTGAATTTAAACTGATTTCATTCACAAAAACATTCCACCACGTCTCAGAACAACTAGCGCTACGTCCAAAAAAAACTAGCGCAACGTGTAGAAGCGTCTACATCCATGCATGTGAATCTAAGTTGATTTTTTCCACAAAGGCAGTCCACCACGTCTCAGAACAACTAGCACCACATCCAAAAATAACTAGCACAACATCCAGAAATGTCTACATCCATGCATGTAAATATTTAAATTGATTTTTTCATAAAGACAGCCCACCACGTCTCAGCTCAGAATAACTAGCACCACGTCCAAAAATGTCTACATCCATGCATGTAAATTTAAGATATTTTTTTCACATAACACCTTCCAGCTACGTCCCGCTACGTCCAGCTATGTCCCGCTATGTCCCATAACACCTTCTACCATGTCCAGCAGTGGGGAGGAATCAGAAGCAAGTAACCCATTTCACATGAAAGTGTCAATACCTCACGGAAAACATTTATATATATATATATTATATTTTAGAGTAATAGAACATTATTTGAATAAGAAAACACGAATATTACATCATTAATACATTACCCAACATCAAATCGTGAAAATAAGGTTATGTAAATCCATCAAATGCAGTTCATACTTTATGATGTAGTGATTTTTTAAGAAGAATAAGTTATTTTTGAAGAAGAAGAAGAGATTTTTGAAGAGGAAGAAGTGATTTTTTAAGAAGAAGAAGTGATATTTCCATTGTATTTGGTGTTGTTCATAAAAAAATACAATCGCCGATCTCTGTTAAATCTGTGTTTGGATGAAAATTTGATTGAATGCGATTTCGAATGGAGTGCAGCGAATAAGAAGAATTGATTTTTGAAGAAGAATAAGAAGAAGTGATTTTTGAATAAGAAGAAAATGGGTTTTTGAAGAAGAAGGAGAGTGTGTGGGTCCACTTTCTTATAGTGAGAGTGGTAGGGGTGTAAATCTGCTGGTTTGGCCGGTTTGAAGGCTAAAGTACCGGCCAAACCAATAACTACGGTTTGACAAATTTTCAAACCAAGTCGGCCAAATATATATGCCAAACCAAGTCGGCCAAACCATATTTAGACGGTTTGGTTCGGCCTGTTTGGACGGTTTCAAACAAATTTACGTTTTATTTCAAAAAAACAAGTACACACAAATAGAATAACTGGAGCTTCTATATTTTGTAAAACATCAATAATTGCATGAGTCTCATCATCCATGATAGTTGAGATATCTATGGTTGGAAAAAAAAAGATAATTATTAATCTATAAAAATACTATACTTTAAAGACATTTTATGAACAAAACTAACAAAGAAAGGAAAATTTTCATTGTTTTTGTTTAAGAAAAAGAAATGGAGACTTTGCTAATGATCTTTATACATAAACATTTTGTTGTATATTAAGTGTAGAGATAGCCCCTAATCGAAATTCAGAAAATTTACATTCATAACCAACAATGCTCACCAGTAAAAATTATGTCCAAGAGATTAATTAGCCAAAATAAGATTCCTTCAATCCCCACGTTTCTATGCTTTAATCAAAGTAGGCAAACATACTATAAATATGTTTTCTATTTATTATTATTGTTTCTTGGGTCTCATATAGTCCTTAAACAAGCTAGTGGGCATAGAATATGCGTAGCTTCATTACATGTGTACTGGGGAGATGTATTTATGCATTAATAAACTAACTAAAACTTTCAGTTTAAGTTCACCATAATCCAACAAGTAACTCCTGATGACCTAATGCAAATTCGATTGAACTGATTTTTTTTTTCCTTTAGAGCTCACAGTCAACACATTAATTCCAAGTATTTATTCCGTCATAATCACGAAGTACAAATGAAAGAAAATCATCTCTTTTACAAATTCATTCAAAATGAAAATAAAAAATATGAATAATCACCTGGAATAGATCTATTGTTGTGGATTGAGGCTGATTCAACTGGTATTAGGAGGCGTGGTATCAAGGGCGTAAAGACAAACAGAGAAATAAGAAATGAGAGAAGATGAAGTTTCATGCTGAGAGAAACGGAAGAAGAAGCGAAGCTGAGAAAAAACAAGAGAAGACCGAGCTTCGTTTTGGTTGAGCAAGAAATAAAGAAATGAGAGGTTCGTTCGACTGAGAAAGATGGAGTTCGTTTGGCTGGCAGCTGGCTGAGAAAGAAACAGCAGAAGAGGATTGCCTAAGAGAATATTAGGGTTGGGGGAAAATGATAAAATAGTTATTTATTATACAATATATATTATATAATATTAATATATAATAAATATATACGGTCCGGTCCAGTTTAAATGGTCGGTTTTACTGCTAAAACCGTCGGCCGAACCAGACCTTACGGTTTGAAAATTTTCAAACCAGTAATAATTTTAAGTATTTTGAAACCAGTTAAACCGACCAAACTTGAACGGTTTGGCCGGTTTAACCGGTCTCGGCCGAACCACTTACACCCATAGAGAGTGGTGAATAGTAACTGGGTACATGTACCGTGGGTCCAACATATAATTTTCCTCGATGGTCAGCAACTTTTCTTTCACCACATGCCAAAGTGTTTGTCTAATCAAATATCAAAATTTTAACTCAAATAAATTATAATTATTTTTAGTTAATATAAATAATAATAATTAAATTTAATTATAATAAACTAAATAATCACAAGTAACATAAATATTGTCATAATTAACTAAATAATTTTACAAATAAATTTTAACGTAATTAAATATATAATTAACACTATAATTTAAATAGAATCAACATTATTAAAAATATTAAAAATTCATATAATAATTAATAATAATTAAAAAAATAATTCTGATAGCTTCATCTGATGAAGCCTGCGAATGGGAGAATTGCAGAGTGGTGCTAGGAGATGAAGTCGGTTCCTATTGACCGGCTTTATCCAATTCGTATACAGTACTACTATAGTAGTTTCATGCTATTGTACCCGTCCTAATTTCTCACTTTCCACCAGTTACAACACGGGCGCTTATTAACACGCGTTTTTTTTTTCTTTTTTTCTCAAACCCTCGATCTCTCTCTCTCTCACGCTGCCACCCTCCCTTCATCGGATCTCTTTCGACTCTGGCTCGACTCCTATTCTTCGACTTTGGAATTTCTGGCGTCTCTTCTCCACTTTTCTCGACGTCTCGATCGGCATCTCGATCGCCTCCTCTCCGATGACCTGTTCCGATATATGGTGCCGTAATTTTTTATTTTCTGCTATCACAAGGCTTAGTTCTTCGTAATTAATGGTGGTGGTTAGTACATTATTAGAGTGATAAGGATGCTCAGAGTGATAAGGATGTTTTGGAATGATAAGGTTATTATGTTCATAGTTTTATCTAGATATATTTTGTGATAATGAATATCAAGTAATCATTTTATCTACAATATCTCTTATGTTTATCACCTAGAGTAGCATTCTATAAAATGAGCACATCATGTACTCTATCAGATGAGTTTTATGAAATACAATTCTTTACTTCTTACATTTTTCATCTTTTTTCACATTTTCCTCAATTCTAAGTGGATAATCTTTAATAACTTTAAATCTCTTTTGGGTGTTTTGGTTGATATAAAATACTATTGTGTAATATAATTCTTAATTTTGGTTGATATAAACACAATTTTAGTTGATATGAAACACTATTATTTTTATCAGGAATATGGTTGATAATATAAAATACTACTGTATTATATTTTTTTTGTTGATATAAACTCTTTTCTTGTTAACATAAAACAATATTCTATATGATATAACTCATGTTTTTGTTGAAATAAACTCTACTCAAACACTATTAATCAAATTGTTACTCTTTATACATTATATTAACCATTGTTATATTGATATAAACACATGTTCTACATGATATAAACTCACATTCTACTCGATGTAAACTTGTACTTTTCAACGATGTATTCAAATCTTTACCATTGTACACAAAAACAACCACAGCATCTCGTAACAACTAGCACCACGTCAAAAACAACTAGCACAACGTCCAAAAACGTCTACATCCATTCATGTGAATTTAAACTGATTTTTTTTCACAAAACAGCCCACCACGTCTCAGAACAACTAGCACCACGTCAAAAACAGTTAGCACCACGTCCAGAAATGTCTACATCCATTCATTTGAATTTAAACTGATTTTTTTACAAACACAGCCCACCACGTCTCATAACAACTTGCACCACGTCAAAAACAACTAGTACCACGTCTAGAAACGTCTACATCCATTCATGTGAATTTAAACTGATTTTTTTCACAAAAACAGCCCACCACATCTCAGAACAACTAGCACCACGTCAAAAACAACTAGCACCACATCCAGAAACGTCTACATCCATGTGTGTGAATTTAAACTGATCTTTTTCACAAAGACAGTCCACCACGTCTCAGAACAAATAGCACAACGTCAAAAACAACTAGCATCACGTTTAGAAATAACTACTGTTGGAGTAGAATACATAAGCTATGTTTGTATTGTACAGTTTTCCAGTTTAATATATCAATTTGTGTTTCAGTCATATATTGTTGTGCATTAATCGTCCATTTATATTCTGTAAGTAGATGATGAGGTGTCTGGTGTGACACAGTAGATCTCATCATTGGTTGAAAGACATAATATATAAATGAGGTTCGTAACCGAGACAGTTTTAGACAAGCTGTCGGTCTAGGTTATTATGTGATTCAGATAGTTAGTTTGTCTAAACTAATTGAATCATATAGATATGCCCGGGGCATATTGAACTTGACTCTTAGGAATGATTTGTCTTGCACTGATTTAATAGACAAATCGATCCTTGTATTCTATCTCTAAATCCCTAGACTCGAGTGGGCATGAGGATTAGACATAGTGTACTTTGATCTGCCAATGGGTGAGGTCAAATGTGGCCAATAGTCTCGGTGGGTTGGGTGCGCGTGTTTAGTTACTTGGTGTGCTGCTGCTTGTTGAAAGGAAACCATGTACCGGTGCGTCCGGGGTGATGGTGCTCCCGAGATGAGCTCGAAATTTTTATTATACTAAACCCGGCCGGTGGACTTATGTCCGGTATAGTAAAAAGGTCGAGTGGCACTAGTCTCAGAATTAAAGAAGTTGATAATTAATTTATCAGTAAATTAATGAATTAACGAGCACTATATCTTTGATGCAGGGAGATTATGAATATAATTTAATTAAGTTGTTCCGGAAGCAATTCTTGTGTAGGTTGGTAGTGCCATAATTAATCCGTTAGTGGTACGATTAATTATGTACTGGGTTGTTGACGTCAGTTGGTTGTGAATCATCCCAGGAACTGGTTTGGGATAAGTGAATCCCTGTGTCAGTTGGGAGTGATTCATCCCAGGAACTGGATTGGGATAAGTGAATCCCTGTGACAGTTGGGAGTGTATCAGTCCAGGAACAGGATTGAAGGAAACAGAATCTGTATCAGTCCAGAAACAGGATTGAAGGAAAACAGAAACCCAGTAGGAAGACCAATCCTAAACCAACTTGGAGTCTCTCTTGTAACTCTATAAATAGACAAGGGATCAGTCATTCAGAAAATACAATTAATCCACAGGATTTCTAGGGAGAGAAAATTGTAAAGAGAGAAAACGTTTCTCTCTCCAAGTCGAATTATCAAGAAAGTGTGTAGCTGATTTTTGGGTTTCCAGTGGCTGAAATTTTGGCCTTGGTTTATACCAGCTGCGCGTAGCTTTCTCTCTCTGCGAGCGGTGCGTTTATAGTACGTGCCAGGTGCTGCGGGGCTAGAGTTTTCTAGCAGGTGGATTGTGGTGAGTAGCTGATCAATTGACTTCTAGTTCGTTGCCCACACAACGTGAAGTCATAGTCTTGAGGCATACAAGAGAATCACCAGGTGCACGCTTCAAAGGTACTTTTCTAAGATTCCGCTTTAATAGAAATTTTTTGTTGCGTGGTAAATCGAGCAAGTGCAAACCCAGATCCTACCAAAATTTTTTGACTACCACACCACGCATACATCTAAACATGTAAATTTTAGCTGAATTTTTCACAGAACATAGTCTATCACGTCTCACTACGTCCAAAACAACTAGCACCACGTCCAGCTACGTCCCGCTACGTCCCATAAACATATGCTCTACGTGATATATTGATATAAACACATTCTCTACGTGATATAAACTCACGTTCTACTTGATATAAACTCATATTTTCAATGATATAATCAAATCTATATAGACGTATAATTTCATGAAACCATTGTACACATGATATAACCCTTTGTTATATTTATATAAACACATACTCTACGTGATATAAACTCATTCTACTTGATATAAACTCGTGTTTTCAATGATATAATCAAATCTTTACTTTATATAAACATATACATATAAAATTTCATAAAACTGTGATATAATCAAATATTTACTTTATATGTATACAAAATTAAAAAAAATTGATGAAATAGAAAATTTGATATAATCTCACATTCTAAATTAATTGAATAATTTTAAAATTTAAATTAAAATTTTTTAATTTATAAAAAAAATTTTTTTTTGGAAATAAATAAATAAAATTTATTTTCAAAATTAAAATTGAAAAAAAAATTAAAGGAAAAAAAGAAAGAAATATTACGATTAATTAAAAAAATGAGAAAATTTGAAAAAAAGAAAAAAAAATTCGTGTCAGAGACAATACATAATAACTGAAGCAACGAATGTGAATATGACTCACTTACGTGCACGTAAACTTTGAGTTGCACAGAAAGTCAACAATTGCGGCTGAAAATCATTCAAATTAGAAAATAGTACAAAAATTAGTAGGAGTACAATAGTATTGTACTACTATAGTAATACGATATAAATTGCCTGCGTTATCTAATGAAATCTAGGGTTATAATTTTTTAGTTTTATTTAAAAAATTATTTTTAAATGTTATACAAAATTTTATATTTTTATAGTATTAATTATATTTAAGTTATAATGTTACTAATATATTTAATTATATTAAAATTTAGATATAAATTATTTAGTCAATTATGATAGTATATAGTTAAGGGTAAAATGTGCACCATATTTAGTAATTGTTGTGCGTTAAATAGCAATTAAGTATTTTTTTCTATTCCATAAAATAAACTAATTTTTTTTAATGAATAAAATAATTTTTATTTTTTATTTAAATTTTTATTTTTATTTAAGATTTAACATATACACTGTAAAAAATTCTTTAATTTAATTAATAAACAGACTTAAATTATAAGTTATTGCCTTGGAGGCTTGCCTGCAATGTAGCCGGTAGGCTACTGGTAGGTATATGTTGGTCTATAGGATCCTATAGGACCAGTGAGTGATTCACTTTTTCTTTTTTTCTATTTTTTGTTTCTAGCTAGTCATTTTTTTTTTTCATTTTTTAAATCAATGTTTTTTAATTCACATTTAAAAAAAAAATCCTACATCATATATAAATTTTTTTTTTTCATTCTTGTATTTTTAAAATAAAATAGTTTAATTTTTAAAATTCATGTTATAAAAAAAATTTAATTTATGTTCATATCGTATCACAATATATAAGGAATCATATCAGCATGATAGATCATATCATAAGACAAAAGATATCATATCAGCATATAACACATATTATATCAGCATATAACAGATATCATATCACAAGAAAAAATAAATCATATTAGCATATAACATATATCATATCACAAATTAAAATATATCATATCAGCATATAACAGATATCATATCAGTATATAATATATATAATATCAGCATATAACAGATATTATATTACAAGACAAAAGATATCATCTCAGTATTATATAGCAGATATCATATCACCAGACAAAAGATATCATATCAGCATACAACATATATCATATCACAAGACAAAAAGATATCATATCAACATTTAATATCACAAGAAAAAGATATCATATCAGCATATAACATATATCATATCACAAGACAAAAAGATATCATATTGGCATATTACAGATATAATATCACAAGACAAAAAGATATCATATCAGCATTTAATAGGTATCATATCACAAGACAAGAAATATCATATTAGCATATAACAGATATCATATCACAAGACAAAAGTGTTAGGATCTAGGCATGCATAATTTCATAAATATGCTACGGAATAGCCTAAATTCATGTGAAACCGGGTTTTACCCTTGAAGCGTAATCGGTTGCACTCGTCGCCTGGCTCCCTTGAGAAGATTGCGTTCACCAACAATTCACGAGAATTGTCTCTACCATCTTCCACTGGAGCCTATCAGAATTGGTGCTAGCCAAAATCTTGCCTGCAAAAGAGAAAAACGATTTTTCTCTAGAAGAATGTTTTGGAAGAGAGATACAGAGACTTTTCTCAAAACTTTTCCCGTGTTTCAAAAAAAAACAGAGTCAGTAAAAAAAAAATCTCTCTTCCACAGATACGTCTCTACTCTTTTATAAAAGAGTTTTGACTTATCTGTTAATAATAAATTAATAATAATTAATTATTTACTGAATTGGTTTAACCAACACCATGGATCAACCCATTGACCCATGGATCAGGCTGATGGGTCAAGAACCTCAATTCACAATTAGGTCCCTTGATTTGTCAGCCCAATTCAATTATTCCTAGGTAATTAATTAACTCTTAATTAATACCATAATACTCTTCAATAATATTTAATTAAACTATTTAATTAAATATTATCAATTTAAGTATAACTCTTATACTTAATACAGGCAATTTAATTAATTCTTAATCATCGAACTCACTTATGTGCGATCCTGTAGGTCCATTCCAAATTGACAATGAATAAATTAATCTCATTAATTAATCCATAAATCATTAGTGGTCTCTAGCAAGACATAATGACTACACAATTCAGAACGGAGGGTCGAATGGTGATTCAACACAACCTTCCGAGTATATTACATAATGTCCTCTACACTGATATCCAGTTTAGCATAAGGCATGGAACCAATCATCCTTATATAGCTAAACGTTTTACTTGATCTCTTAGTGACACTGAACTTAATCAAGCAAATGATAACCCTTATCATTTCTTGGGCACGGCCATGCACTTCTTAGTTCACTATCAAGTGGCCAAGATATCATCTTTTATTTAAGGGAGACTTGTAGTCCCATCACTTCACCTACATACCTTAGCGTGACTTATATTGTACCCAATCATATCCGTACTTGGCAACCTGTAACGGTCCCATTAGGCATATGTCAAAGCACACTATAATTCACCTAAGACTATGCAGTGATTTCTAGTCGAAGGATCCTCGTACGAGTACTACTCAAAAGAATAACTCATGATCTAAAAGTCCATGGAGTGTTTCTTTTTGGCGGATCAATTTCATGAAATTCAATATGCACAAGAATATAATTTCATGAAATTAACTCATCAGATAAATAATCAATCAAACAAAAAATGTCTTATTTAATAAATAACCCTCAAAGTTTATTTACATAAATAGCCCTCAAAAGGGCACATACACCAACAATCTCCCACTTGCCCGTTGAAGGGCTATGTCCTAAACTGTTTAAGACCAAGCTCTATTACATGTCTATCAAACTTTGATTGCGGTAGAGCTTTTGTGAGAGGATCTGCTACATTGTCGTCTGACCCTATTTTGCACACTTTCTCATCTCCTCGATCGATGATCTCTCGGATGAGGTGAAACCTTCTGAGTATGTGTTTGGTTTTCTGGTGTGACCGAGGCTCCTTAGCTTGTGCGATGGCCCCGTTATTATCACAGAACAAGTCTATCGGATCTTGGATACTCGGTATCATTCCGATATCAGACACGAACTTTCTCAACCAAACAGCTTCCTTTGCAGCATCCGATGCAGCAATATACTCAGATTTTGTTGTAGAGTCGGCTGTGGTATCTTGCTTCGAGCTTTTCCATCACTGCACCGCCATTCAGGTTAAACACATAACCTGATTGTGACTTCATGTCATCTTGATCTGTCTGGAAAGCAGCATCAGCGTAACCTTGTACGATGAGCTGTTCTTGTCCTCTATACACTAGCATCAATCCTTTAGTCCTTCGCAAGTACTTTAGGATTGCTTTGATTGTAGTCCAATGAGCCATTCCAAGATCTTGTTGGTATCTGCTAGTCATGCTCAGTGCAGTGCGACATCCGGGCGGGTACACAACATAGCATACATGATAGATCCTATTGCCGAAGTATATGGGACTCTACTCATTGTATCCCTCTCCTCTCTTGTTGAAGGACCTTGGTTTTTCTTCAAGGAAAGGCCATGTCTGAATGGTACCATACCATTCTTAGAGTTAGACATATTCAACCTCTTTAATATTTTGTCTATGTACCCTTCATGACTTAGTCCTAGAAGCCTCTTTGATCTATCTCTATAGATTTTGATACCTAGTATCATTTCAGCTTCTCCTAAGTCTTTCATAGAAAATACACTCCCTAACCATTGTTTGATATCTTTCAACATGGGAATGTCATTTCCTATGAGCAAGATGTCGTCCACATAGAGGACAAGAAAAACATTCTTGCTCCCACTAACCTTCTTGTAAACACAAGGCTCATCTTCATTCTTTATAATAACCTCTTACTACCTCATCAAAGCGAAGATTCCAACTTCGAGATACTTGCTTTAGTCCATAGATGGACCTCTGAAGCTTACATACTCAATTAGGATGCTTTTGATCGATGTATCCCTCTAGTTGTTTCATATAAACATCCTCGAGTAGGTTTCCATTCAGGAAAGCCGTTTTAACATCCATCTGCCATATCTCATAGTCAAAATATGCTGCTATGGCAAGCATAGTCCGAATGGACTTGAGCATCACGACAGGGGAGAAGGTTTCATCATAGTCTATACCATGAGTCTGTCTGAAACCTTTAGCCACTAGTCATGCCTTGAAGATCCCGCCAGGTTTTAACTTGAAAATCCACTTGCAATCGACAACCTTTGCCTGAACAGGAGGATCAATCAAAGTCCATACTTTATTGTTCCTCATGGATTGCATTTCAGATTCCATTGCTTGTAGCCATTTATCTGAATCTGGACTTTCTAAAACCTGTTTGTAGTTACGGGCTCATTAAAGTCCACCAAGATCAAATCTTGATCATCACTCATGAGAAATCCGTATATCTCGGGTTCATGACGAGATCTACTAGACCTTCTAAGTTCTTGTGTTGTTGACTCATGCTGCTCATCTTCATGAGTTCCCATGTCAACTTCCATCTGAGTTTCTGTAGATCGTTCTACATTCTCTTGTGGTTCTTGAACCTCTTCAAAATTTATTCTACTCCCACTGTCTTTCTTGTAGAGAAAATCTTTCTCTAAGAAAGTGGCTCCTCGAGCAACAAACACTTTGTTTTCAGTTGGATTGTTGAATTGATATCCTTTTGTTTCCTTAGGATATCCCACAAACAGGCATTTGTCAGTTTTAGGTTCAAGCTTACTACTTTGTAAACGCTTTACATGAGCTTGACATTTTGACCCGTCCACATCTCATATGTAGTCTTATCTACTGTCTTAGATGGAATACGATTTAGTAAGTAGGCTGCTGAAAGGAGGGCATAACCCCAAAAGGATATAGGGAGAGTTGCTTGGCCCATCATAGATCGAACCATATCTAATAAGGTCCGATTCCTCCTCTCGGATACACCATTCCATTGAGGTGTTCCTGGTGGAGTCAGCTGTGAAACAATTCCACACTGATTTAGATAGCCATCGAACTCATCACTAAGGTATTCACCTCCCCGATCGGAGCGAATAGCCTTAATCTTTCTATTTGACTGATTTTCTACTTCGTTTTTAAACTGTTTGAACTTTTCAAAAGTTTCACTTTTATACCTCATTAAGTAGACATAACCATATCTACTATAGTCATCGATAAAAGTCACGAAGTATTTAAATCCACCTCTGGCTTGTGTGCTCATTGGTCCACATACATCTGTATGTATTAGAGCCAATAGCTCACTAGTCCTCTCGCCTTTCTTGCTGAAAGGACTCTTCGTCATTTTGCCTTGCAAACAGGGTTCACATGTGTCATATGATTCGAAATCAAATGACCCAAGCACTCCATCCTTATGAAGTCTTTGAACTCGCTTCTCATTTGCATGACCTAAACGACAATGCAACAGATATGTTGGACTTAAATCATATTGAATTAATTTGGCTTTCTTTTCAATGTTATAAACCGGTTTCTCTTGGGTCAAATCCAAGATATATAGGCCATTGCACAAATTTGCAACTCCGTATAAAACATCTTTTTGATATAAAGACAATGAATTATTACCAATAATAAAATGAAATCCTTTAATATCCAAACAAGAAATTGAAATAATATTCCTACTCATAGTAGGTACATAATAACAATTCTCTAAAACAATGTTTAAACCGGAAGGTAAAGACAAAGTGTAATCTCCAACTTCAACAGCTGCAACTCTTGCCCCGTTGCCCACTTGGAGATCTACTTCGCCTTTCTTTGTCATCCTTCTATTTCTCAGTCCCTGCACATTAGTACAAATGTGAGCCCCACATCCGGTATCTAATAACCATGAGGTGGACATAGAAAGATTAATTTCAACAACAAAGATACCTGAAGCCGAAGGATTCTATTTTTTCTCTTCAAGAAACAGCTTGCAGTTTCTTCTCCAATGCTTCTTTTGATTGCAATGGAAACATACAACATCCTTCTGAGCATTTTTCTTAGCAGGAGGAGTTTGAGGCTGAGCCTTAGGAGCAGTCTTACTGCGAGGCTTCTTGTTTTCAACAACTTTTGCCTTGCCTCTAAACTTTCTCTAGTTGCCCTTACCTTTTTCTACAACAAGTACAGGCGTTGCCTTCCGAAGGGTTTGCTCAGTATTTCAATTAAAACACTTTTAGTTAAAGCAAAATTAAAACTGGCTCTGATACCATTGTTAGGATCTAGGCATGCATAATTTCCTAAATATGCTACGAAATAGCCTAAATTCATGTGAAACCGGGTCTTACCCTTGAAGCGTAATCGGTTGCGCTCGTCACCTGGCTCCCTTGAGAAGATTGCGTTTACCAACAATTCATGCGAATTATCTATACGATCTTGCACTGGAGCCTATCAGAATTGGTGCTAGCCAAAATCTTACCTGCAAAAGAGAAAAATGATTTTTCTCTGGAAGAATGTTTTGGAAGAGAGATACAGAGAGTTTTCTCAAAACTTTTCCCATGTTTCAAAAAAAAAAAAATAGAGTCAGTCAAAAAAATCTCTCTTCCACAGATATGTCTCTACTCTTTTATAAAAGAGTTTTGACTTATCTGTTAATAATAAATTAATAATAATTAATTATTTACTGAGTTGGGTTTAACTAATACCATGGATCAACCCATTGACCCATGGATCAGGCTGATGGGTCAAGAACCTCTATTCACAGTTAGGTCCCTTGATTTGTTAGCCCAATTCAATTCTTCCTAGATAATTAATTAACTCTTAATTAATACCATAATACTCTTCAATAATATTTAATTAAACTATTTAATTAAATATTATCAATTTAAGTATAACTCTTATACTTAATACAGGCAATTTAATTAATTCTGAATCATCGAACTCACTTATGTACGATCCTGTAGACCCATTCCAAATTGACAATGAATAAATTAATCTCATTAATTAATCCATAAATCATTAGTGGTCTCTAGCAAGACATAATGACTACACAATTCAGAACGGAGGGTCGAATGGTGATTCAACACAACCCTCCGGTATACTACGTAATGTCCTCTACACTGATATTCAGTTTAGCATAAGGCATGGAACCAATCATCCTTATATAGCTAAACGTTTTACTTGATCTCTTAGTGACACTGAACTTAATCAAGCAAATGATAACCCTTATCATTTCTTGGGCACGACCATGCACTTCTCAGTTCACTATCAAGTGGCCAAGATATCATCTCTCATTTAAGAGATACTTGTAGTCCCATCACTTCACCTACATACCTTAGCGTGACTCATATTGTACCCAATCATATCCGTACTTGGCAACCTGTTACGGTCCCATTAGGCAAATGTCAAAGCACACTATAATTCACCTAAGACTATGCAGTGATTTCTGGTTTAAGGATCCTCGTACCAGTACTACTCAAAAGAATAACTCATGATCTAAAAGTCCATGGAGTGTTTCTTTTTGGCGGATCAATTTCATGAAATTCAATATGCACAAGAATATAATTTCATGAAATTAACTCATTAGATAAATAATCAATCAAACGACAAATGTCTTATTTACATAAATAACCCTCAAAGTTTATTTACATAAATAGCCCTCAAAAGGGCACATACACCAACAAAAAGATATTATATCAGCATATTACAGATATCATATCAGCATATATTAGATATCATATCACAATACCAAAGATATCATAATTTAAAAATATTTTTTATCAGTTTTTAAAAAAATTTAAAAACATAATAAAATATTGAATTATTTTAAAAAATGGATAAAAAAAAGTATCCGGGAAAAAATAAAAAAAATGATCTATACTAATGGGAAAAAGAAAAAAAAGGCACCTGAAAAACAAATTTTTTGACGCGTCAGTCTCCTATACTCCAATAGGAGTATAATATATATTACCGCCGGCAACAATGAGAGGGAAAAAATATATTTTAAAATTTTAGTTTGAAATATTATCATTATTAAATAAAAAAATAAATGAGAATAGTAATACCCATTAATGATCAAAATTGGAATTGGAATTGGAATTGGAATTGAAATTCTTAAGGCCAACAAAATAATTGAATTTGTGAAATTGGATTGATTTGAAATTAGAATTCAATTCCAATTCTTTTCTGTCTAGTCCAAATAAACAGTGAAATTGAAATTAGACACCCCAATCCCATAGAACAAACATAGCCTAAATTCTTCTCTAACTGGTGATTTGCCTTTAAGACTCCTATCCTATTACAGGAAGCAAGATGGATTTGACTATAAATAGAAATTCAAATCCTACCACAACTAGGGCATAGTATGAAAAGAAAATCCCTCTAACCATTCACACAATTTGACATATGGGCAGGACCACTATATAATCCCTTTGTACCAGACTTGCTATTTGTATCACAAATTTATTATTTGTATAAAAAAATTAAAATAATTATAAAATGATCAGAAGGCCCTTATGAACAACATCCTAAGAAATTGGCCAAGTACTTGGAAAAAATGCAAAAAATTGCGTTTGCTTCCTTATACAAAACGCATAGAAAAACGTTTTTGACGTTGGAAATTTGGCACCGATGACGTTTCAAAGAAAATAAAACGCTAAACTTGTGTGATTCAGTTAATCAAAACGCAATAATTTACGATTAATGTTCCCAAAAAAGGTTAAAATGGTGCGTTTTCAACATGATTCATTCGTTAAAATGGTAATTTTCCACCATGATTCGCTCGTTAAAATGTTGCATTTCCACCATGGTTCGCTCATTAAAATTGTGCATTTCTGGCATTTAAACACGTCCAGAAACGTCTACATCCATTCATGTGAAATTAAGAAAAAAAGGTGAAGACAAATATAACCCTTGACTAAAAAAAAAAACTCTCCAAAAAACAAATCCAAACAAATTCTTAACTAAAAAAATGTTCGGGCAATCATTTTGTTGATGTCCAAAGAAGATTTAGCATGAGAATCACCACGAAATGGTAAGTTTTTGAATCTTAATGTAAATTGTTTTTTTTTTTTTGAAAAAAACGTAGTATGAAACAAGTCAAAATGACATTTTGGAAGCGTTTAAACGCTGCACTTTAGCTATTTTGCCATGGCTTTCTCGCTTTTTTGCTGCGTTTAATACAATTAATATGTCAAAAGTGTTGCGTTTTTAATATGTATCATATAAAAAGTGCTGCGTTTTTTATATACATTATGTATAAAGTGATGCGTTTTTTATATGTATTATATAAAAAGTGCTACGTTTTTATGTACTGAAATCATAAATCTTTAGCGTTTTTTGGATACAAAAACCTAAATCTTGTTGCGTTTATTGTATACTGAATTGTGGAAAGAGTGCGTTGTCTTTATAAATTATGTAAAATATGTTGCGTTTTTTATTGTAAGAATCGTTAATGTATTGTGTTTTTGATAGAAATAATTGTAATTTAGAAAACATTGCATTTCTTTGTATGATAATGGTTAAAATGTTTCGTTTATACTGTTACATATGTAATTTTGATTGTATTTTTGTATAATTGAATAATAAAAGTGTTTAGTTTTAATTTATGTGTGTATTTACATACAGGATGACGATGATGAGTACGAGAAGGAGGATGAAGAGGTTTATGAGGATGAAAAGGAGGAGGAGGAGGAGGATGAAAAGGAGGATGAAGATGACAATGAAGCGGATCATCCTCAAGGAGAGGCGGTGGAACTTGAACCAGGCGCATATTTGAGTGGTTATTTTCATATTGACAGAGAGTTTCACACAATTAGTAATGCTTTGAAACATTGCCAGAAAATAGCTAAGCGGCTGAAGTTCCTCATTACAAAGAGAGAGGGCAATCAAGGATTTGCCACGTATTACTTTTCGTGCAAGCGATGGAGAGATCCTGCCAAAGCCCCTCTCCCAACCAGACGGAAGAATACAAGAAGGAGCGACACTAATTGCCCTTTCAGGTTGACTTGTAAGAGAATTGACCTGGGACGTCACAAGGTTTATACAAATCCAGGAGCACCGTCAACACACAATCACATTGGTATTACTTTATTTGTGCATCGTAGTAATTAAGTTTACTGATATTTAATATTTACAAATTATTAATATAAATAAATAGGATTTTAAGGTATAATGCATCCATATGGGCACAGACAGCTGAGCTATTTTACTAAAGAGTCAAAGGCTGTTGCTGAATTTATGCGTGGGGCGAATGTGAAGCCAAAGTGTGTTTGGGAAGCTGTTAATAAACAGTTTCCCGATACTCAGGTACCAATCAAATCAGTTTACAATTTGAAAGAAGAGATGAAGACAGCTGGGTTGGCAGGTAGAAATATTGGGAAGCAATTTCTGCATTTGGCTGAGGAGAAACAGTATTATGTCAAGATTATCAAGGATGCGAACACTGATGAGATCACACATGTCATCTTTGCGCATCCAACCTCAATTCAGATGTTCCACAGATGGTATTGGGTGGTGGGGATTGATTCTACCTACAAGACTAACAAGTACCAAATGCCCGTCGTCGAGATGGTAGGTATGACTCCTACAAATAAGAATTTCAATATTGCATTTGCTATTTTTAGAAATGAGACAAAGGATACATATGAATGGGTGATGAGGAGCTTGAGATTTTTGCTGCCTGCTAGTTTGGTACCTAGTGTGATTGTGACAGATAGGGAGTTGGGTTTGTTGCAGCCAATTAAGGATCATTTTTCCGCTTCACATCACTTGTTATGTTTGTGGCATATTGGGTGTGATGTCAATGCATGGTTGGAAAAAAATGTTGGGAGAAGATACAAAAACTTAGCATGTGATATCCATGAAAACTGGTGGAAGAAAATTATAAGGCTTAAACTATAGAAGGCTAAAATTGAATGAAAGATTGGCTGAATTCTTCCACAAATTCTCTTGACACTTTGTTCACCAAGATCGACCCCCATCTCAGCCACCTGTACCCTAACATCGGGTTATTTTAATTATTTAATTGTTTAAGTTTTTTATTTCATTATTAGTGCATATCATTCAATTTTAGTATAATAATATTTAATATGAATTGTTTATTTGATTTTATTTTATTTCCCACTACAACAGTGGCTCGCTTGAGGCTTCCACTTCCATGACTCAAACAAGTATGTAGGGATTTCTATACTGTTATTTGAACAAGAATGTGTCACACCATTGTTTGAAGTTGGTGAGGAAAGAACTTCGAAGGAAAACTAAGTTGGCCGGCGCAGTCATCGATCAATGTGGATGCGTGCCCAAGGTGACACGTGAGATTCCCTGTGCTTGTGACATATTCAAAGCACAGTTATTGCCGGACTATCCCCTACTCCCAATCGTACATGAGTTTTAGAAGAGGTTGACCATTGTGCCATCCCATGGGATTCGAATTACATTGATGAGGACATCAGGTACTTACTTTAATATATGTACTTTAATAATGGTCATTTGATTTCATATATGAAAATTTTTAAAAGTAGTTTACATTTATTATATTTATTTGTTAAGGTATTTGACGAAACTGTCGTTCCTACAGTCTCTACCAGTCCGTCTTTTTTGGCCCGCCTGTTGAATAGGGCGTATGTAGAGGAGATGCACCCTGACATGGCCAGTGTTGGAGAGCCACTAAGTAGATTACACCATTCTGTGATGCGCGAGTGGAGCTCACGAGAGAGAGTTACACGTACAGGTAAAGAAGTATTTTGTTATGTTTAGTTACAATTTTGTAGTTGCATTTTATTATTTTTTGGTCGTATATATACATTATGCAGTTATGTTTATTCTCTGCCATAAAATTAATTGACAAGTTTTGGTGGAGACATTTATTATGTGCCAGGATTTTTTTAGCCTTACTGTACAGGCTGGTCAGATGTCAGTGGGGATGACCATTGTGGTTTTCGAGTCATTTCTACTTATCTTTTTGGCCACTAGAAGATTGGCTCGCAGATCATTGAGTGGAGAGATTATGAGCCATCCGGAATGGTATCGAGGTGTATTCCAATCTTTGGAGTTGAGGCCCCCTGATGGTGATCACATGGCTATGGTACTTAGGCGAGTAAGTTTTGAAGGCACAGACTGTGGTGAGCAGCATTGGAAGGCTACACCTACCGATTTGTTCTCGCTTGCCACTTATGCAAATGCACTGGTAATACATATGAGCGGAACTCATCCAGAAGGAAATTATTCTGTATTACCTTTGTATTCCTCCAGTGCCGATGCACAACCTGAAAGGGTTATGGCATTTGCCCATGTAAATGGGAACCATTACGTACGTGTAGATGTGGTCGATGAGTGCCCTATCCCACAGTTGAGCTTTGTTTGGCAACATCAGCGTCATGCTGAAAGTGTGAGAGATTGTCCAAAAAATTTGGAAGCTAGGTTTAATGCTTGGACTGCACTGCGTGATGGCTAGGATCTAGTTTGTTATGTGACATATGGTGTATTATTTATATCATTGTATTAAAAATAGTAACTTCCATTTTTTTGGTTGTTGTTAACTTAGTTGCCAATTTCTTCAACAAAATTTACTAACCTGGATACTTTATATGGTGGTCATATAGTCGTTTATGGACGTGGTGCTTGTTGTTTCTGGACGTGGTGCTATTTTTTTGGACATGGTGCTAGTTGTTTCTGGACGTGGTGCTTGTTATTCTGGACGTGGTGCTATTTGTTTCTGGACGTGGTGCTTGTTGTTTCTGGACGTTGTGCTAGCTGTTTTGGACGTGGTTCTTGTTGTTTCTGGACGTAGTTATAGTTGTTCTGAGACTTGGTGCTTGTTGTTTCTCGACGTTGCTCTATAACAGCCTGAGGATCGACTGGAAGGACGCGCAAACGTGAACGCTCTCTAAACCACGGTAAGTACTCATCCACGCACGCACTATGAGGAACTGCCCCACCTGTCGGCTGCTTCCCTATAAGGGATATCCCGGTAGATGTCATCCCAAACTCCTCCCATGATGACTCGGCATACTCCACAGCGTGTCTGACAACATATGGTCTCCCAGTGTAACCACGGTAAGTATCCCTGCCGGGACTGATGAAACGAGCGGCCATCCACTGAACATATCCGAGCTGGCACACGCATCGATCGGGCATGTAAGGCTCAATGTAATCTCTGTACGCAATCAGCCCTCTGTACAGGGTCCTCGGAGTCCTCGCTTTAGCGTCGCGACCGTATGACATCTAGGTAACCTTTAAACATAATTTGAAATTACCTAAATAATAAACTATATAAAACTTATATTAAACAAAAATATAATATATATATTTTTTAAATATTAACTAACCATGTCAGCGGTCATCTCGTCGAGCGCAATCCTGATGGAGCTCAGGCGCTGCTCTGTACCACAGTGGCTGTCGATGGCCCACCTCGCTGCACAAGCCTGTGTATCAAGCAATGGGAGGGGCATCGGGTGGGGTCTAAAGTCTGGGAAGTGCTCGTATATCCATGACTGTAACAGAGTCATGCACCCAGCAAAGCTCTGTGTCCCGTGTCGACTCGCGCACCCTAGATGATGGTACAAGAATACGAGTGTCACTGTGCCCCACGCCTCCTGTCCAACTTGATCCATCCCCTTCCTCACCTGCACTGCAGGGGCTGGCATAAACTTATTGGAACTCTTGTCTATAAACTGACAAGTATCAATAAGACTCCACACAAGAGCGGCAACATCTGAATCGTCCCTGGCACGCTACATGCACCTCTCGATCACTCTCAGAGTCGAAAAACCACCATTCTTGTACAAATCTCTGTCTAGTCGCTCCTCTGGAGAAATCTCAAGCAACCCCCTAGACCAGGATAGTATGGTAGACGACGGTGTAACCTCTGTGATCAAGCGACCATCAACTGAAATATTCAAAATCTCCCAGATATTGTGTAGAAGGATAATCATCTCTCCAAATGAGAGGTGGAATGAATTCGTATCCGGCTGTCACCTCTCCAAAAACGCATTGATGTGAGGCTCATCAATGCTCCGATGTATAATGCAGGGAAGGTGTCCAAGTCCTGTCCCGCTCAAAATCTGTGCACCCTCTACAGCCATGGATGCAATCCAAGTCTCAAAAAGGTCGTACATACTACCCCTATTGTGGCATCTAAGGTGGTATCTGGTAGGCACCCCCGCCTGCTAATACCTAGATACCACATGTCCTAAAAAACTAGGGATTAAACTACCATCTATAGGGCCCCCTCAACGGGCCTTGTAACCAACCAACTATGATCCTACTTGATGCATTTCCAAGGGTGAACTAAATTTACAAAATATAAAACTCATATAAATAAATATATAAATTAACTAATCAAATTAAAATAAACAAGTAAATAACAAATTAATTTAATTAAAAAGTATATCACTTAAATTAGTTGTTCTGGACGTGGTGTTATGTAGTTTTTGGACGTGGTTCTAGTTGTTCTGGACGTGGTGATAGGTGTTTTTGGACGTTGTGCTAGTTGTTGTTGGACGTGGTGCTAGTTGTTCTGGACGTTGTTCAAGTTGTTTTTGGACGTGGTGCTAGTTGTTCTGGACGTTGTTCAAGTTGTTTTTGGACGTGGTTCAAGTTGTTCTGGACGTGGTGCTAGGTGTTTTTTGACGTGGTGCTAGTTATTCTAGACGTAGTTCTAGTTGTTTTTGGACATGGTTCAAGTTGTTTTTGGACGTGGTGCTAGTTGTTCTGGACGTGGTTTAAGTTGTTTTTGGATGTGGTTCTAGTTGTTTTTGGACGTGGTGCTAGTTGTTCTGGACGTAGTTTAAGTTGTTTTTGGACGTGGTGCTAGTTGTTCTGGACGTGGTTCAAGTTGATTTTGGACGTGTTGCTAGTTGTTGTGGACGTGGTTCTAGTTGTTCTAGACGTGGTGCTAGGTGTTTTTGGACATGGTCATAGTTGTTCGGGGTGTGGTGCTAGGTGTAATTAAATTAGTTAAAATAAAAACTAAATAACAAATTAATGCAATTAATAATCAAAATCAATTAAAATAAATAACTCCAAAAACAAATTAATGCAATTAACAAATAAATACAATAAACAATTACATATGCAATTAAAACAAATAATCAACTAAATAATTAAGACACAATTAAATCAAGCAATAAACAAATTTTATCAACAATTAAATTAGAACAAATAATTATTCAAAATAATTATGTAATTAAATTCAAACATGTACCTGCAACAGGATCGACCTTCTCAATTGTCTGTCACCCGGATTCTTGTACCGGACGGTCCTCTCAGTGTGTGTGTGAGAAGGGTCACCTCCATAAGTATCCCCTCACCCTGTTGATCGAGTAGGCGTCCACTCTCACTCGCCTCCTCCTGTTGCGGCTGCTCCTCCTCATCCGGTAGCTCAATAGACCCGTCCTCACTATCATCAGTGTCATCGGAATCAGTAGTAGCATAATACTCATTCCTCTACTGAAATGTGGAGTCATCTCCACCAACACATCCTCTACCACCTCGACCTCCAACGACACCTCGACCTCCTCGTCCGCCACCTACACCTACACCTACACCTCCTCGCCCTCCATTTGAAATAATGATACCTTCTCATCTCCTAACTGGTACCTTCTGCATTGTAGCAGATGCTGTGGGACGCTGCCTATCCATGTGCGCTTTAACTTAGCGCCACCCTAAATAAATAAAGATAAGAAATTATATTGTAAACTTAAAATGTGAAAGTAAAATTAATAAAATAAGTGCAAATCATATAAAATGCAACAATATAACATTTTTAACCAAGTAAAACGCACTCTATATACGTTTTACGTATACAGAAATGCATAAAATTTACGTTTCTGTATACGTCAAGCGTTACTCTATTACGTTTAACTTTGTCAGAAATGCTATATTGGTGCGTTTTGTACGAACGCAAACGTGATCAGCCAACATTTGTTATTGTACAAACGCTACTGATCTGCGTTTCCAAACCAGTTTAACGTACCAATTCAACGTTTTTAATATTCCAAAACCACATATAAGCGTTCATTTCATACACAAAAGCAACCAAACTACGTTTCTACCACACGAAAACGCATCATAACTGTGAACTCTAACCTAATTAACGCAGAAATCAAGGTTTCTAACAATTTAAATCGCAATAAAGTGACGATTATGGGCAGCAAATCAAATAACAACAAAAATTGACGAACGAAAGTATTTTTACCTTGTTTATCATTTGACCCTTGCCCGCGCCATGTCTTTGCGATGATTCGCCATCTCCTCTGTCCATTTGGGCATTTTTTGCCGTAAAAATTGTATGAAATTCCCGTTTGGGAAATAATTTTGGCAAAGAAGTAAGGTAGAATGATTTGTGTTAATCGTTTTATCGATTTTTAGCTGGAGACAGTAAACAACGTGACATTTTAACGAACGAGACATGGAGAAAATGCACCATTCTAATGAGCGAACCAGGGTTAAAACGCTCCAGTTTGACGTTTTTGTTTCACATGAAACGTTAAAATGATACATTTTGGGTTTTATTATTGGAGATTTTTAATGTTTTCGTTGTATTAAAACGTCATCGGCATTCAATTTTACCTGTTACAAACACTATTCTCTGCGTTTGTGTTAATGAAGAAAACGCATTTTAGTTGCGTTTTTGAAATTTACTTAGCAATTTTTTACCTTTTTCCTTCAGAAGGGCTTTTTGGTCATTTCATAACTATTTTGATTTTTTTTTGTGATACAAATAGCAATTTAGTTATACAAATAGCAATCCAGAATTTGTACCCATCTAAAAAATAATAAATTTTTTTACTATTTTAGGATGGGTTTATCAGGGAAACACGCGCATAGGTTTTTTTTTTCTCCCTCCTAACTCGCGGTTGTTTTTTTTTTCCCTGTCTGACGCTGAATTATTATTATTTTTATTTCCTTCCTTTTTGTGAGCATGGGTCTTTCTTTTTTCCTTCTTCCGTGAGGCTTTTTTTGTCCCTTCTTTTCTAAATAATTCAACATTTTTTTAATTTTTTAAAAAATTATCAAAAATGTTTTTTTTAATTTTATAATTAAATATTTTTTAAAATTATTTATTTGAAGTAAAACGTGAAATTATATAAAAAAATAATATACAATATTTCATATAATGCAAAACTTGAAATATTTTTTAAAATTATTTATTTGAGGTAAAACGTGAAATTTTATAAAAAATAATATACAAGATTTCATATAATGCAAAACTTTAATTCATATCAAGCAAAATAAGGTTTCATTCATATCATGTAAAGCTTGAATTTATATCAATCCGAACAAGGTTTCGTATCAAGCAAAAATATGGTTAACTATGTTTTTTTATAAGAACATGTGTTGTATTGATATGAAACCCTACTATGCATGATATGAAATCATCTGTTATTTGATATGGAATTATGTTCTGTATGATATAGATTTTTTATTTGCTTTCGTATAAGAAACTGTATGTTTTATTGATATGAAACCCGACTATGCATGATATGAAACAATGTCATGTCTGATATGAATTTATGTTTAGTATTATACGAACCATTTGTTTACTTCTATATAAGAATCTCTTTGTTGTATTGATATAAAATCATGTTCTGTATGATATGAAACTATGTTATATTTCATATAGGAACATTTATGTTGTATTTGATATGAAACCCTACTATGCATGATATGAAAACATATTTTATTTAATATGAAATTATGTTTTACATGATATGAACCCTTTATTTGTTTTCTATAAGAATCTTTTTTGTTGGAGTGATATGAAAGTATGCAATTCTTATACCAAATGCCTACTAGGTAGGAATATTACTATCTATAGTAATATAGCTATATATATTACTCTCTATATATATTGAATCAAAGTTATCAAAATTAGAAACTGTACGGTTGAAATGGAAAATATTACTATATATAGTAATAGGTGCATGTATCTAGTAGGTACATGGTATAATTTTTTTTATACATGATATAAAATGATGTTCTGTTTGATATGAAACTATGTCCTATATGATATAAAAAAAAAATTTTCGCTTTCATATAGGAACCTTTATGTTGTATTTTATTTGAATGTCTGTTACACATAACATGAAACTATGTTTTATTTGATATGAAACTATATTTTGTATGATACGAACCCTTTATTTATTTTTATATAAGAATATTATATGAAAACAAAATACTACACAATGCGGGAATTATACTTGATTCTTTAATGTAGAAGAGAGCTTTATCTCTAACTATAATATAAAGGAATTTGAGGTAGCCTTTAAGCTATTAATTCATGGTCTACTTCTGGAGAGGTTCAATTAAGCATTGTTTTTGGCGGGGATTTTATTATTTTAGATTCACAAAAAGACTCTACAAATTCTTCTTTTTGGCTTCAAGTGTCGATATCGAGCAGAGTAAAGCTGTAGCCGAAGTTCTAGGAAGGACATAACTTATCACAATATATTTAATGGTTTATTTTTGAGTTTTGATATGCTAAAGAAGTTACACATTTCACTAGTTGTCTCATTAGAGATGTGTTTGAATGCTAGAAAAATGTTGGAGACTTGGAAAGTATGAAAATGATTATGTTGGTGTATTTAGTTATAATCCTGTTGGTAGAAGTTTCTGTACTACTCTATCCAGTTTAGTGCCTATTCTTTATATAGTGATACGATAAAAAGTAAGCCAGTCTTGTCTAATAAACAGCTTTGGATGGCATCAGAAGTTAATGGATTTTGAGAATAGATGATGCTGGAAACTTTTACTTCAAACTGGATTCCTAACGATAAGCCCAAAGAAAGTATGATCAGGAGTTGTGAAGTTTTGCCATGTCTGTTGCTATTTGCAGAAAAAGCCTCAAATTAAACGCAGAGAAAACCAATCTAAACCCTCTCCTTCATTTCCTCCGCCATCTCCATATATCCATCCTCATCCCTCTAGTTGTAAGATTCTGCTCCCACTCTTCGCATCTCAAATCGCCATTCTGCTCTCACTCGCATCTCAAAGCGTACTCTGATCACTCATCACACAGTGTTTATTCTGTACAGACTTCTTGCTATCTTTGATTTACTTGGCAATTTTGAACTGGGTCCATTATTACCTGGTGTCATCTACTTCTGTCGTGGAAGCTTTTAGACGGTTCTTGATACTGAATCTTAGAAGCCATTTAGTTCATGTGGGAAGAAGAAAATCAATTGTTGTTCTGGATCTGTTGTTCTAAGTTAGAATGAAAATAATTTTTTACTACTATTTTATAATGCTTCCATGGAGATTGATGTTGTCCATACCCAGAATGCATTTCTGTATTTCTATGTTATTTAAAATTTTTTTTTATTTTTCGAATTAAGTATTGTGTCTATTTTCTATCTTATCTCTCTCTCCCTCTCCCTTTACATTGGTTCGCTTTTATGAGTTATGAGTTTGTCATGTATTCTTAGTTTTTTTGTGTGTAAAACAGTAAATGTGTATATTTACAGAAACCAAAGAGTATGTAACCTCTGATGCATAAGTTCGTAGAATTGGTTAAACCCTGTCTCTTTACATGCACCACACAGGCTCCTGTTTGGCCAGTCAAGACTTGGTTTTAACATTTTATGTGAAATTAACTCATGAAGCGTTCTTAAAGTTTGTTATAGTTGTTACTATTTTTAGTGTAGAGCTATATGACTGCTGCTGGTGTTGGTCTCAACAAATTTTGTTATGCAGCACACGCATAAGAGGTAGGGGTGTACATGGTTTGGCCGAAACCGGTGAAACCAATCAAACTGGCCAAGTTTGGCCGGTTTGGTTGGTTTAAAAAAATTCCTCATGGCCGGTGGTTTAAAAATTTTTCAAACCATAGTATTGGTTTGACCAACGGTTTCATTGATGAAACCGGCCATTTCGGCCAAACCGGTCGGCATATTATTATATATAAATAAATATATAATTTATTATAAATAATAAATATAGAATTTAATTTCCCCACAATTGATCTAGGAGATTCTTTACAAGCGATTAAAGAGTATGAAAAATGTAAAATTCAATGTTCTTTACATAATAAATAAATGCATATTTTATACATTTTATTACTAATGCTAACAAAGTATAACTCACTTTTTTATCTTAGATTTTGTCAACTATCTAAACATTGACACAAATAATATCAAGTGATGGAATTTGTTGAAATGTGTAAGAGATAATTGCATTTTATGTTCTCCTTTTATCTTATTAATCATTTTAACTCGTATTTTTATATAATGGTGTTATAGGGTTGGCGATTTCTGACACGACCCGAAAACCGAACATGAAATCGACACGACCCAAAATCAAAATGAACACGAAATTCCGACACCAAAAAAATTTGGGTCGGGTCCAACACGAAAAATTCCGACACGAAATTCAATCAAGCTCAAGGTACGTATAGCCTCTTTGACAATCACTCATGAATTTTAATGATATGTTCGTATTCGGTTTTTGTTTCCTTTTATGTTTGAC
Organism: Knoxia roxburghii; assembly: GCA_030378225.1. Taxonomy (NCBI): domain Eukaryota; kingdom Viridiplantae; phylum Streptophyta; class Magnoliopsida; order Gentianales; family Rubiaceae; genus Knoxia; species Knoxia roxburghii. The sequence goes on along the minus strand of CM059420.1, from coordinate 30,226,906 downwards.
ATAAATCGGAGCCGATTAGGAAATGGCCCCAAAGAACGCCTAAATCAATTTCGCTATGTTGATTTTCAGTCTTTGTGAATCGGTTTCCCATTGTGTTGTAGCAGCAAGGATTTAGTTGTGTTGTGTTGTGTTTGTAAAATACCTTATCATCTTCATCTGATTAAGCTTCCAAGTTGGTTGTTTCTGTTTTTATTTTTTGGTTCTGTTTTTTGGGTTATTTGTTTATCCCGTATTTTCTCTTTGTTCAGAAAATGATGGAAGGAAACAAATGAGTAGAGGGATCATCACAAATCAAGAAAGGAGATGAGGTAAAACGAAAACTTAACTCAGGCGTATGGGTTCACTTCAGGATGCTTCTTCCAGATGAAGAAACCGAAAGGATTCTCAAATGTGTATGTATTAAATGTGGGAACCAGTATCTCCTTCGCCATGGCACAGGTAATCTCGTTCGCCATATTCGAGAGAAGCATTAAAACAATGATGTGAAGATTTGTGGAGGTTCCGATTATAAATGATGCGAAGAATTTGATGATTGTGATGAATGATGAATTTCTCTTATGATGGATGGACTTTGGACTTTGGTTTGTAATTTTTAAATTTGGATTGGATTGCTTTTGATTTCTTTTGTTTTAGTTTATTTTGTTTGGAGATTGTAGTGTTATATTTGAACTTTGGACATACTGTTATGCGTTAAAGTCAGTTGAATCATAGTTTTCAGCATTGAGATCCCATGCATAATCGTTTTGTAATCACAGGATCGGATCGGTCCCTGGATCGGTATGATCAAATTATTAGGATCGTAAAAGTATTAAAATGTAGGAAAAAAAAATGAATTTATGAAACATTTCATAAACACATACTTGTTCAAATCACATTTCTTACATAATGTACTAGAAATAGAGAACACAATATTATCACTTTAAATTCATAATGTTCAACAAAATAAAAAGATTCAACAAACACTTGAAGATTTAAAGTTATCAAGTACCAAGTTACTTGTCAATACAAAAGTAGGGGTGTACACTATTAGGTCATTTCATTTTTCATTTCATTTATGGGATGTAGCGAGACGTAGCTGGACGTAGCAGGACGTAGCTGGATGTGGTGCTTGTTTTTTTGGACGTATCGAGACGTGGTAGACTATGTTCTGTGAAAAATCCAACTAAAATTCACATGTTTGGATGTATACGTGGTGTGGTAGTTATTTTTGGACGTGGTGGTAGTAGTTATATTCCAATTAATTTATTAGGGAGGGAATAACTCGACACTCAATTAGAATAACAATTTTAGAATAACAATTTTACACAACGGAATCTGTACTACAATATCTCCAAGTATTACCTCCAATTTGTGAAAAAAATAGTTTAAATTCACACGCATGGATGTAGACATTTCTGGACGTGGTGCTAGTTATTCTGAGACGTGGTGGACTGTCTTTGTGAAAAAAATTAGTTTAAATTCACACGCATGGATGTAGACGTTTCTGGACGTTTTTGACGTGGTGCTAGTGTTCTGAGAAATGGTGGACTGTCTTTGTGAAAAAAATCAGCTTAAATTCATATGCATGGATGTAGATATTTCTGGACGTGGCGCTAGTTGTTCTGTGACGTGGTGGGCTGTCTTTGTGAAAAAAATCAGTTTAAATTAACACGCATGGATGTAGATGTTTCTGGACGTGGTGCTAGTTGTTTTTGATGTGGTGCTAGTGTTCTGATACGTGATGGACTGTCTTTGTGAAAAAAATCAGCTTAAATTCACATGCATGGATGTAGACGTTTCTGGACGTGGTGCTAGTTGTTCTGTGACATGGTGGGCTGTTTTTGTAAAAAAATCAGTTTAAATTCACATGAATGGATGTAGACGTTTCTGGACGTGGTGATAGTTGTTTTGGAAGTGGTGCTAATGTTCTGAGACGTGGTGGACTGTATTTGTGAAAAAAATCAGCTTAAATTCACATGCACGGATGTAGACGTTTCTGGACGTGGTGCTAGTTGTTCTGTGACGTGGTGGGCTGTTTTTGTGAAAGAAAAAATTAGTTTAAATTCACATGAATGGATATAGACGTTTCTGGACGTGGTGGTAGTTGTCTTTGACGTGGTCCAGCGCCCGGCTAAACACTTCAACTAATTTTCCCTATGGATCGTACAGACTCTTGAAATCGGTACGATCCCACGATCTGATATGATTCTGTCCGATCCCACTACGATCCCACCTATAAAATCGATCCCTAACGATCCTGGATCGATTTTGTGGTTTTGGATCGTAGGATCGTCCGATCCTACGATCCGGATCGCGAGTTTGCAAACTATGCTTTGGACAGACTTTTATGCTTTAAAGTTAGTTAAATTGAATTGCATTTATGGCTGGTTATTTAACTTAAGTATGCAAAATAATTCAGCAAAACAATTTGAATATTTTTGGTGATATTCGGGTTGAAATCGGGTCAACAACCCGAACCCGACATGGTCAACCTGTTAACCAAAGTCGAAATTCGGGTTGAAATCGGGTTGTCAGGTCGGTTTCAGGTTGACCTGATACAAATCAGGTCGGGTTCAGGTTTGGATTCTTCAACCCATTCGGGTTTGGGTCGGGGACAAATTTGTAATTTTCTTTTCCAAACCGACACGAACCCGACACCCCGACACGAATTGCCAACCCTATATATAATGGTTTATATGTTTTTATTTTCAATTTGAAGGTGGATTTTGGTGTTGGTAAAACGATGAGAAAATTACTTTCGAAAACCAGAAAATCATCATAATAAACTGTTTATTCACGTTGGAACAAATTCATTTTATGGTATTTGATTTGTGAGCTTCCTTCATTGTGAAACTCTTTTTTTTATTATTATTATTACTATGCTTAATGTTTTCGGATGTATAGTAAATACCATTCTTATGTTTTTAGTATAGTTAATCTACTTTTGATTTTGAATTTTGAACTTTAGAATACGTTAATGTACAAACCGGCCAAACCAAACTGTTAAAATATGGTTTGGTTGGTTTGGATTAACATATTTATTTGGCCGGTTTGGATTAAAAAATTTTCAAACCGTAAGTATTGGTTGGTTTGTATTCTAAGGGTCAAACCGGCCAAACCGGCCAATGCCCACCCCTTATAAGAGGCCTCTTGCTGGTGATGTAGCTTCCAAAGTAATGTACCTCTTTTCAATTATTTGAGATATGCCTTTCTTATTGATCATTATGGGTTCTAATCTGTCTCATTCTCTGAAAGATTATAGAACTTGTTGAACAGTCAAAGGGTTGGGCATCAATAGACCAATCAAAAGTTGAAGCACAATATGTCATGAGAAGCATCACTGAAGAGGAACTCTACAATATCTCTACTACTGGCTATGTTCATCGCCGTGGTAGAATCCTTAATAGGCTTCTTACTATATGTCATGCAGCATGTAATGCTTTTGCAAAACTTGAAAATGTAGAGGTAAATCGTGCTCATGTAGATTAAATGTTGTTTATCTCATGAGGTTGTTAATATGCTTATATTCTGTATATTGTAGTTCCTGGCTCAAACTTTGTGGTTCTCCATGCATTGAAGAAAAACGTATGTTAATATGAGAGGCTGGTATCTAATAAAATGAATTTGAAAATACTGAGTTTTGTTTTGTTCTTTGAGTAATGGTACATGCATTATTCTTTCCTTTCCAGTTTTTTCAATCTTGATTCCAGCAAACTTCTTCATCATCTATCATAGTATCATAAGAGCCCTGACATGTTGATTTGGGGGGCATTATGGGGGAGGGGAGGGGAGGGGAGGGGGGAGAATTCAAAAAAATTTCTTAAAGTATTCACGAGTCTGTAGTTTAGTTCAACAATTAAACGTCATTTAGGTGGGTCTCTTTATTAGGGCTAGCAATTCGTGTTGTGTCTGTGTTGTCGTGTTCGGGTTGGTGTGTTGGCGTGTCGAGAACCCCCCAACCCATTTAACTAATCGTGTCAAAAACTCTAACCAAACCCAACCTGTTTATAATCGTGTCGACCCGAACCTAACCCGCGTAACCCGTTTAACTAAACAAGTCAAGTCAACCACCCGCCCACCAATCCGTCAACCCAATTAAATGTAAAAAAACGCAACATATATTTCATATATCTTTTGTTCTTTTATATTATTATTATTTTTTTAAGATTATGTATGAAGAAGATCTATTTTTGTGGGAAAAGACATATGTTCTTGATTTACACTGCCAAGTGAAATTCATCAATTGGAAAAATAAACTTAGAAATGAACCCTGGAAGTTTCAATAAGCCCGCATTATCTAATGAAGCAGAAAACAACAATAAGTAATCTTTTTCACCTACAAATGATATCACAATTCAACTAATAAGTAATGACAAAATAAAATTTTAAAACAACAACTCAAAAATTAAAAAACATACCGAAAGATACATCAATGGGAAGAAATCACATTAGAATTACCACCCTCAGTTCCACCACCAGTGTTTGAATCCATAACATCTTTAGCTACCTCATCAACTTTCAAATCATCCACAACTAAAAAATATATAAAATCAATTAGTATAATATAAAGAAATATTATATGTAATAATTGTTACTTAGAATATTTTGTAATAACAGCTACTTAGAATATTTATTCTTACCTTGTTTTCCAAAAAGCCAATCTCGACAACATATAACTGATTCAACCATATCAGGAGTCATCGAGCTATGATATTGATCAAGAATTATACCACCAAGGCTGAAAGCTGATTCAGAAGTAACTGTAGAAACTAGAACAACAAGAATATCCATGGAAAGTCTTGCCAACTCCGGATATCTAGATTCTTCAACTTGCCAAAACTCAAGCACATTAAGAGAGGCTGTTCTTGGTGTTCTTGGCTCATCCAAATACATCTCCAGTTGAGACCTTTTTCTACCACTAGAAATGAATTCATCTTCATCATAGACATCAAATTCCTATAAAAAACATAATAAAACAAATATATTGAATTACAATTCAAATGATAAACAAAATAAATCATAACTGAAACTATAATCTAAAAAGTTGTATTAAATACCTGATAAAAGTTATGTGATGATGAAGTCTCACTTTCAAATACAATCTGGGAATCATCAGTTTCGGGAGTATTGGATGAAGAAGGCTCTTGATTAGAAGAAGAAAATTGCTGCATATACTCATCAAACAGGCCGAAAAGTGTTTCCCTCACTTTTGCTAATTCTCTAGAATTTTGACCATATAACTTCCGATAGCCTAACTCAAGCATTTGAAACTTATACCGAGGGTCAAAAACAACAACAACTGCCAATAGAACATTAAATTCAGCCCAATACTTCTCAAATTTCTCCATCATCTTTGTAGCTATTTTCCTCATATACTAATTTTCTCAACAAACTTCACTTGAATAAAAAAGACTATAAGAAAATTCAAGTTGGCAGTAGGATAAATAGTCCCAGAGAAAGCATTTGTGGCATTATAAAACATACTCAGAAATTCACAAATCTTCTCAATCTTCTCCCATTCTTCTCGAGTTGGACAACTTTTAAAATTAAAATCACTCAATTGAAGATTCTCAAATGTACGACGAAAATAAAGAGCACTAGCAAGCATCTTATATGTAGAATTCCATCTAGTAGGAACATTTTGCACTAACCCTTTCCTTGATTCCAAAGAAGTCTGTTGAATAGATAAAAGAAAATTTTCCTTTCTCGCTTGAGATCCTTTAACATACTTCACACAATCTCTAAATTTATCCACAGAAGTGTCAATCTCTTTCAAACCATCGTGTACAATTAGATTGAGAATATGAGCACAACATCTCAAATGAAACAAATCACCATTCCTCAGCAATGCATTATTCAACACAAGTTGCTTCTTAAGTATACCAACACATGCATCATTCGTAGAAGCATTATCCAAAGTAATGGAAAATAATTTCTTTTCAATACCCCATTTTCTAATTAGAGTATAGATCTTTTCACTCAATGCTAAATCAGTGTGGGGGGTGGAAGGTAAGAGAAGTTCAGAATCCTTTTCTGTAATACCCAATTTTTATCCACAAAATGAGCAGTTAAGCATAGATTAACCATCAGTCACAATAGAAGTCCAATCATCATTTATCAAACATATTCTACTAGGACATTCTTGCAATTCAGAGCGAATGCGGTTTGACTCTTTCAAATATATTTTCCGAATATCCCCTGTCACAATATTTCTAGTAAATCTAGCAGCATCAATCTTAAGTTACTTAATCATTTCCCAAAAGTCATCATATTCAAAAAAAGAAAATGGCAAATCATATCGAATTATTGCATGCACAAACAATTCTCTAAATCTTTCTTGAGAGAAATTTGAGTCTCTACTACTCATGCTTGACTTATTATCCGAAGCAATCATATACTTGTTAGATTTGAATACTTAAAAGCTTTACTTGTATGAAAAACTATTTCTCAGTTTCATATCAATTGTGTTTCGGTATATAATTACATGTTATACATGTTGTCCACTTATATCATATGACTAGATAATGAGGTGTTTGGTGTGACACAATAGATCTCATCATTGGTTAAAGTCATGATGATATAAATAATGCTCCTAACTGAGATGGTTTGGACATACTGTCGGTTTGGTTTATTGTATGATTCTAAGATTGGTTTATCTAGACTAATTGAATCATGCAGATGTGTCCGGGGCATATTGAGTAGGATCGATCTAGGATCGAATTAACTTGTACTGATCTTCATAGTTAATTCAATCCTTGTATTCTATCTCTTAATCCCTAAACTAGAGCGGGCATAAGGATTAGACATAGTGTACTTTGATTTGCCAAAGAGTGCGGTCACTTGAGGCCTATAACCTTGGTTGGGTATACGTGTTTAGTTTTTTATTGTGTTGTTGCTTGTCGAAAGAAAACCATGTATCAGTGCGTCCAAAGTGATGGTGCTCTCGAGATGAGCTTATAAGGATTAATATACTAAACCCGGCCGATGGACTTATGTCCGGTATAGTAATAAGGTCGAGTGGTACTAATCTTGGATGATAAGAAGTCGATTAATTAATTTATCAGTAAATTAATAAATTAACGAGCACTATATCTTTGACGTGGGGAGATAAAAAGAATAATTAAAGTGGTACCCGGAAGCAATTTTTGTTTGAGCAGTAGTTCCATAATTAATCCGTTAGTGGTACGATTAAGTATGTGTTAGATTAATTGACAAAGTGGTAATTATTAAATTAATTATCCTTGGGTCAATTAGTATTGACTAGTCAAGTAAAGACGTAGAAGTCAATTAAATAAGTCCAACTAGTATGGCCCAACTCAATCCAACTTAAGGTCTCCCTTGAAACTCCGATAAATAGATTAAATTTACCCTAAAAACATAACTTCAAGACAATGCATTCTTCCTTGCCTCTAGAGAGAGAAAAGCCTAGAGAGAGGCTTAGGATCTTTTTCTTCCTCAAAGTCTTTCTTGAAGTCGGTTTTTGATACTTTCTCACGGCAAAAGGATGGAGATTGGATTCCAGTGATTAGTTCCGGTGATGGTGAACATTTTCCGGTGCCTTGGAGTTTTTCCGATCTAGAGTAGTGATTTTTAGCGCTACGCTATTTTCCAATTTCTGGCAGCGGTGATCTTCTCTGATCGACGACCAGTCTTCGGCGGCGATGGGCATGTAAGCGACGGCGGGTGAGCGAACTTCGGTGGGCTGGGTATTTTCTGGCCAGATATGTTCTTCGGTGTTTGTTTTTCGGCCAGATCTGATAGGCTGGGTGATTTTTGGCTATATCTAATCCTTGTTTCCCGGCGAGTGTTTTTGAAGTGTTTTTCGGGTAGATCGATCCGGTAGATAGTTGCCCACACGACTTTTGGATTTATCTTGGAGATATTCGAGGGATTTCTTGAGAGACAAGCTTCAAAGGTGGAATCTTTCTCAATTGATTTTTTGAGGGACTCGCTTCAAAGGTCGAATATTTAACCTTTTCGCTTTAATTTAAAGATTCAATTTTTAGTGGGTTTTATAAATTGAACAAGTATAAGCTAGATCCAGGTCAAAGGAATTTGTACTAGTTTTTGGGCTCAATCAAAAGTTTCTAATTCTGGAATGCATAGCATGAAAGTGAAATTTTCGATTTGGCTCGGACTGACTAATTCTTTCAATTGGTATCAGAGCGAGGTTTTGGCTTTATACTTGTTTGATTTGTTATGGGCAGGTGGTTATTATCCTGGCAATTATGGTTTGTGCATTCAGTTTTCATTTATAAACCCTAAGACATGTCCGGGTTGAATTTTTGAATGTGAATGTGTGTAATAGTAATAACCACGAGTTGGAAGCAGTGTAGGATTTGATTAAATTTATACTAGGATTTATTCTATCAAATGTCGTCTTTATTTTTCTAAAAAATCAAGCCTTGTATTTAGGAAGATATGTAATGGCGAAGACGTTATTGTGGGAATCTTGAATTCGTGGATTTTATGGTTTATCATAACTTGGGTGATTCCAAGAATTACGTAGAAAACCGAGAAAATCTAGATGAATTGCAAGGAGTTCAAATAACAAATGGGAGCGACGTGACGGGACGCGTCAACAAGGCAACGAAGGGAAACAACAATTGAGAAGGCCATAATAGTCGAAAAATTTTAATTACGTATTTATTTCCCGCTTTTATTGTCTTGATTATTGCTTGCATGTTTTTAATTTATGTTTTTATGCGTGACTAAAAACATGTGGTTTATGGGTACAAATAACTAAATTTAAGAAATTGCATGTTAAAACTGGAAAAACCCTCAATTTAAAAATCAAAGTGGGAGCTGGTTGCTTGATACCCCCATGGCCTCTATTATTAATTCATATGTGATGTGAATAGATTTACGCGTTGGCATTAGGGCCTTCCTCCGTATCGGATAAGTCTAATTAATAAGATCACTAGATTGAATTTCTAAAGGGATGACTATAGTGAGTTAAATTGGAGAATGCGATACCCTCTCTAACTGAGTCGCACTATCCTTGGTAACAAACTTAGAAGTCAAGTAATGGCATACGCTTAGTGTACTGTTTGTAGTATTCCTCCCAACGTGGTTACGTCTCATGTGTGGAAGATTATCTGCCTAGGCCCGGTCAAAAATTTACTTTCGTGATACATATTCCAGAATCAAAACTCTTGACCGGGCCTAAGCTCTAGCATAATTACTATTCCAACCCTTGCTTGAAATAACATTGCGCTGGATCTTTGCTTCTACTTATTCGATTTGCCACGCAACAATAAATTCCTAATTAAAAGTGAAAGTATAAGAATTACCTCTTGAAGCGTATACTTAGGTGATCGCTTGTATGAATCAAGACAAGTTCGTATGTTGTGTGGGCAATGAACCAACGAACCAACCATAATCAAAACACCATAATAAACTGTTCAGAAAATAGCTCCAACTGCTGCAGTACTTCGCCAGAATTCCGCTGACCGCCGCAGCCAAACGCTGCCAGAAAAATCGCCGCTTGCCTCCAGGAAAACTCGCTGGCTGCCAGAGATCTTTACCGCATCCACTACCTGAGAAAGAACACTGACTTCGAGGGAGAATTCTTTGAGTTCTCTCTCTATGTTCTCTCTCTAGTTTTCTTGTCTTGAAAACTTATGAATTGTGTATTGTGTATTGCCAACCTCTTGTCTATTTATAGAGTTACAAGAGAGACCCCAAGTAGGTTTAGGATTGGCCTTCCTATTGGGTTTGTGTTTTACTTCAATCCCGTTCCTAGAATGATTCATATCCAAATGACACAAGGATTCACTTATCTTTAATCTAGTTCCTGGACTGATTCACAACCAACTGACATAAGGATTAATTAATATCTTAATTAATTGAATCTACCTTTTCTAATTAACCAATATATAATTAATCGTATCACTAACAGATTAATTATGATATTACCATTCTACACTAGAATTGCTTCCGGAATAACTAAATTAATTATTCTTTAATCTCCCTACATCAAAGATATAGTGCTCATTAATTTATTAATATATTGATAAATTAATTAATTAACTTCTTATAATCTGAGACTAGTACCACTTGACCTTTTTACTATACCGGACATAAGTCCACCGGCCGGGTTTAGTACAATAAACATAACGAGCTCATCTCGAGAGCACCATCTCCCTGAACGCACCGATACATGGTTTCCTTTCGACAAGTAATAGCACACCAAACAATCAAACATGCGCACCCAACCCACCAGGGCTATTGGCCTCAAGTGACGTCACTCTTTGGTAGATTAAAGTACACTATGTCTAATCCTCACGCCTGCTCAAGTCTAGGAATTTAGAGATAGAATATTATAATCGAATAGTTTATTGAATCAGTATAAGACAATTCATCGTAAATGGTCATGTTCAATATGCCCCGAGCATATCTATATGATTCAATTAGTATAGACAAACCAATTTCTGAACCATATAACAACTTAAACTGACAGTGTGTCCAAAACTGTCTTAGTTATGAACCTCATTTATATATTATGTCTTTTAACCAATGATAAGATCTACTGTGTCACACCAGACACTTCATCATCTAATTATATAATCTAAATGGACAACATATGTAAAACATAAAAACAATTTAACTAAAATATTTAATCGATATATACAAACTGGGAAATAGTTTAATACAAGTAAAGCTTCAGTATTCGGATCCAAAAATCTCCCACTAATACTTAAGATGCGCTTTAACTATAAAACTACATTAATCTTACAACTACAACAACAACTAAAAAATAGTCAAGGGTTAGCTAAATATCAAATCCCTATGCCCTCCACGTGAGCTTCAAAGACTTTCAAAGTCAGTGTCTTCTTTTGACGCTATTTTCGTAACCACCACATCTTCAATTTTAACGATATCTCGTATCAGGTGGTACTTGCGCTGTATATGCTTACTCACCTTGTGGGCTCGAGGTTCCTTCGAGTTTGCTATTGCACCATTGTTGTCACAGTACACTGTGATCGATTTTTGCAAACCAGGAATCACGTTTAAGTCCACTAGAAAGTTCTTGAGCCACATTGCTTCTTTCGCTAGCTCTGATGTTGCAACGTATTCAGCCTTCATGGTGGAGTCTGTCCTGCATTTCTGCTTGACACTCCGCCAAACTATGTTTCCACCTCCCAAAGTAAATACATACCCTGAGGTTGACTTACTCTTTTCCCTGTCGCCTTAGAAATCTGAATCTGTGTAACCACGGGGCACAAGCTCATACGTCTGATAAACCAAGATTTGGTCTCTAGTTCTATACAAATACTTCAGGATGTATTTTACTGCTTCCCAATGAGTTTTTCTGGGGTTACTCTGATATCTGCTTACAATGCCAACGACATAGCAAATATCATGCCTTGTACACAACATTGCATACATGAGACTTCCTACTGCAGAAGCATAAGGAACTGTCTTCATAGCTTTTATATCCTCAATAGTCTTTGGGGACTACTCTTTAGATAGATGCACTCAGTGTCTGAAAGGTAGAAAACCTTTCTTGGAGTTCTGCATGTTAAAATGATTCAGAATTGTATCTATGCATGAAGCTTGAGAGAGCGTTAGCGAACGTTTCCTATGATCTCGAATAATCTTGATCCCAAGGATATGTCTCGTTTCTCCTAAGTCTTTCATATCAAATTATTTGCACAGCCATGCCTTTACGTCAGATAACACTTTCTTATTGTTGCCAATTATTAAAATGTCATCTAGTATAGCACAAGAAACACCAACGCATTTCCATCATGTCTGCGATACAAATATTTTTCATCCGGGAACTGAGTAAATCCGAACAATTGGATTACCTCATCAAACTTGATGTTCTAAGATCTGGATGCTTGCTTAAGTCCGTAAATAGATCTCTCGAGCTTGGAAACCTTATGCTCCTGGCTTTTTTCAATGAATCCCTCTGGTTGCTGTATGAAAATGGTTTCTTTAAGACTTCCGTTAAGGAAAGCTGTCTTGACATCCATCTGCTAAATCTCATAATCTAAATGAGAAGCTATAGCCAAAAGAATCCAGATTGACTTAAGCATAGCTACCGGGGAGAAGGTTTCCTCATAATCGATTCCCTCTTTTTGAGTATACCCCTTCGCCACTAGCCTAGCTTTAAAAGGTTCAACCTTTCCGTCAGGTCCTCTCTTGCGTTTGTAGACCCACTTACATCCAATGGTTTTGAAACTATCAGGCAGGTCCACAAGCTCCCAGACTTGATTGTGGTCTATTGACCCCATCTCGGATATCATCTCCTTTCGCCAAGATTTTGCATCTTTATCTCAAAGAGCCTCATTATAGTTTACAGGGTCAGGTTCTTGCACGCCTGGAACTAGGTCTGAGACCTCTCCCAAGCCAATAAACCTGTCGGGTTATGTCATAATTCTCCCAATATGATGAGGCACCACATGTGTATGCGCATCATCTGTGATTTCTTGTGCAGTGTTTTATAGTGTATCTACTTGTGCTGGTGCTTCAGGATTATCAGATTGCTTTCTAATTCTTCTAGTATAATCTTAATTTTGGGATTGTGATCTAGAATATGGTCCTCTTCTAAAAGTCTGGCGTTAGTGGTAGCTATCGCCTTCTGATCTTTAGGACTATAGAATAGACCACATTTCATTCCTCTAGGATATCCTACAAACAGCATTATGTTCTTGCATCTGACTTAGCCGTATTTGCCTTAAGCACATGTGGTTGACAACCTCAAATTCTGAGATGTCTTAGACTGGGCTTACGCCCATTCCATAACTCTGTAGGGGTTGAAGGCACAGTTTTAGATGGTACAAGATTTAGAATGTATGCTGTAGTTTCTAAGGATATTCCCAGAATGAATCTGGGAAATCACTAAAGCTCATCTTCAACCTAACTATTTCCATGAGAGTTTTATTTCTTTTTTTTACTACACCATTCTGCTGTAGTGTGCCAGGTGCAGACAACTGAGACTGAATTCCAACCTCACTGACGTATTCTCAAAATTATTGGGATAAATACACTCCACCACGATCTGATCATAGTGTCTTGATAGTTTTACTGTGATGTTTCTCGACATCTGCCCGATATTCTTTCTATTTACTGAAGCATTCGGACTTGTGGCATATTAAATAAATGAATCTGTTTATTGAGTAATCATCTGTGAAAGTCACAAGATACTCAAACCCACCTCGTGCTTAGACAAAAATTGGTCCACACAAGTCATAGTGAATCAACTCTAATACGTTTTTGGCTCTATAACCTTTTGCCTTAAAAGGTCTCTTGGTCATTTTACCTTCTAAGCAAGATTCGCAGGTTGAGTAACTGTCAATCTCTAATGAACTTTATGATCCATCATCGACTAACCTCTGAATCCTACTAAGGTTTCTATGACATAGCATGAGATGCCAAAGATAGGTTTGATTCGTTTTAGAAGATTCTTTTCTCGTATTTTTGTTAGATGATGCACCATTTAACTCTGTGCTTTGCACAACATGGGAGTTTGATTTTATCAAAAACAAATTATCTACTAATGAACCGAAACAAATAAGTTTACTATCTTTTCTAACAACAACAGATTTATCAGAAAAAATAAACTTATAACCATTCACTAAGAGTATAGAAACTGAAATCAAGTTCATTCTAAAACTCGGCACATAAAAACAATTATCTAAATCTAATATACTATTTTCGAAAATAATAGAGACCACTCCCACTGCCTCTACCTACACTCTTGTAGTGTCGCCCAAGTAGACTTTAAGCTCACCTTCTCTAAGCTTCCGGGTTACCTGGAACCCCTGCAAAGAATTACAAACATGGTCAGTGGCACCTGAATCCACACACCAAGTTTCTGTGGGAATCGCCGCTAAACACATCTCAGTAATTAAGGTAGAAACTTTCGTACCTTTGAGCTTTAGACAATCTGACTTCTAATGTCCCATCTTTTCACACTTAAAGCATTTGCCTTTAGGCTTCTTCTTCTTTGCGATGTCAGACTTAGCAGCATAATTCTCAGTCTTTTTTTTGGTCTTCTTCTTCTTCTTGTTCTTGGTTTTAGGCGCAAAAGAGGAACTCGAAACCTTGACTGTGACTAAAGCTTGCTTATTCTCTTGGAAGATGCCTTCAGTCGACACCAATGCAGTTAAGAGCTTGGCAAGAGTATAAACTCTTTGATTCATGTTGTAGTTTACCTGAAACTGCTCAAAACTAAAAGGTAAACTCTAGAGGATGATATTAATCTGACTCTCAGGATCAATCTCACCTCCTAACACTTCTATCTCATTGATGTTACTGATTATGTGAAGCACATGATCTCTCACTGAGGTGTCTTCAGCCATTTTTGTGTTCATAATTTTCCTCATGGCCGCCTGCCTTGCTGTCCTGCCTTGATGACCAAACATCACTCTCAGGTGAGCCATCATGTTAAAGGCAGAGATCATAGGATGAAGCTAATGCTGCAGAACATTTGACACAGAGGCCAGAATGTAACACCTCTTCATCTCATCAGCTTTCCTCCACCTTTGATAAGCATCCCTATCCTCTTGAGAAGATTCATCAGTGGGCACATCTGGACAAAATTCAGTGAGCACGAACTTATACTTCTCAGCCGTTAGGATAATGTCCAAGTTTCGACTCCAATCGACATAATTTAGACCAGTTAATTTGTTGTCTTTCAATATTGTAGCTAATGGATTAAATGCCATATTAAAAATTGTAAATAAATAAACAGACAATGTTTTAGTAAACTAAGCAAGAATTTTAAAAATTCAACAACTATTGATATCCCTCAAAATAATAATTAAATCCACCGACATCTTATTCACCGGAACTTGCACAAGCCACGATATTGTGGACATTTACGCTAGCCCACACTCGTTTGAGAAGAAATAGGTTCATTAACTACACTATCTAACCAAACGATCTATTGATCAATGTAGCTAATAGTCAGTGTTTTCAGCCATACAAATAAGCAGCGTAACCTCGATGGAAGGAATATAAATCGTACACTAAGTGTGTGCCATTACGTGACTTCTAAGCTTGTTACCTAGGATAATGCGCCTCAGATAGAGAGAGTTTCGCATTTCTCCAATTTTGACTCACTCTAGTCATCTTACATAGAAATTCAAACTAGTGGCCTTATGGTTAAACTCATTTGATATGGAGGAAGGCTCTAATGCCAATGCGCAAGGTTAACCACATCACTTATGAACTCGTAATGGAGGCTATGGGAATATTAACCAACCCGCTCCCACTTAGATTTCTAAAATAAGGGTTTTTACCAGTTTTAATGCAATTAACTAATCTTAATTTATATGCAAAATAAAACCAACATGCTTTAAATCATGCATATAAAAAATATAGCACAAAATTAAAGCACATAATTAAAACTGTAAATACGGGAAATAAATACGTAAAATAAATTTTCTGACTATTATGGTGTTAATTGCTTCCATCTGCTGCCTTGTTCTCGTGTCTCATAACGTCACTCGATCGATTGAGTCTTTTAAAACTGGATATCGAAATAATCTCGGAAAAAATGAAAAAAAATTGGCCGCACATAAGTTACCCAAAATAACGTCTTCGTCATAATACATAAATTCCTATATACAAGGCGTTTTTCTAGGAATTTAAAGACGACAACATTAGATTAAATTCTACTACAAGATTTATCTAATCCTACACGGCTTCCAGCTCGTGGTTATTACTATTACAAACATTTCCATTCAAAAAACAATATGAGCCCAGACATGTCCTGGGGTTTATGAATGAAAAATAATTCTACCATAATAGCCAGGAAACTAATAACCACCTTTGTAAACATTTTGACAAAAATAATAATGCCAAAATAAAACCGTGTAATAAATTAAACAAGTATAAAGACGAAACATTCACCCTGATACCAATTTGAAGGAAAACAGAACAAGCCCGGGCTAAATAAAAAATCTCACTTTCGTGCAATGCATTCAAGAATCGGAAACTTTCGACAATGCTCAGGCTCAAATTATTTTCCCCTGAACGGATCTAGGCTTATATTTATTTAATTTATTAAAATGTAAATCGACAAAAAAAGATTCAACCTTTAATTAAAAGTGGAAAGTCTAAAGGTTATACCTTTGTAGCGAAGTCCAACGCAAATAAGAAAACCGAATCTTTAACTTGCGATCACCACCGAAATCCAAAGGATTACTCTAAGATTCCTCGAATATTGTGTGGGCAATGCTCTATCGAGGTGTACAATCAAAGCCCACGAAAAACCCACAAGAAAAATCCCCCAAAAAGGATTTAATCCACCTAAAATCTTATCAATAGACTGCCCGAAAAGTTCCTGCCGGCCGCCGCACCGAACGCCAACTGCTACGCGAATAATCCAGCTATATTAAGCAGATTTTTGGTCATGATCTGCACAGAACAATCCGCGAATCACCAAGAAGAGATTAAACGCAGAAGGTCCGAATCAAGTGCACCAAAAACCAAAACCCAGCACCGCTAAACTCACAGGAATAAGCCCAAACGGACTTCCCGGAAATAACTGACCGGCGGCGGCGCTTAAAACAAATCCGGGCTCCAAAAAGAACTGATCTTTAGGCTAAATCATATTCGAGAAAGTGAGACCCAAGTTCGACTTTGAAAGATTACTTCTTGAAGAAGAAGAAGTTCTGTTTCTAGAACTTTCTCACTCTAAAAGGCAAGACTTGTATTGCAAGATTTTTCTTAATATTTCTTTGGCCTTAAGTTATCTATTTATAGGGAGCTCCAATGGAGACCTAGTGGGCTTTTGAGTTGGGCCTTTTAATTTGACATTAGTTGACCACTTAGTCTTTCCTAAACTAATCAACTCCAATCGACCCATTCGAATTAATGTCTTAACCCATTTCGTTAATTTAATTTAATCGAACCCTTAGGATTAATTAATTCATATAGAATTAATTTTCTTAATCCACTTTGTCAATTAAATATTAATTAAACCTTTAGGATTAATTAATTCACTTTCTCAATTAGTCAAATGCAAAATTAGTCGTACCACTATCGGACAAACTATGAAACTACCGCTCAAAAACGACATTACATCGCGCCACTATATTTTCTTCTATCTCCCCACATCAAAGATCTAGTGCTCGTCGGTTTATCAAATTACTGACAAACTAATTCACCGACTTCTTGGTATCCGAGATTAGTACCACTCGACTTTCTTATTATACCGGACTTAATGTCCACTGGACAGTTTTAGTATAATAAACCTTACGAGCTCATCTCGGGAGCACCATCAACCCGGCGAACCGGTACGTGGATTCCTCCAACTAGTAATGGCACGTAAGAAGCCAAACACCGCATACCCAACCTACCAGGTATAGGCCTCAATTGACCGCACTCTTTTGCACATCAAAGCATACGATATATAACTCTCACGCCCGTCCCAATCTCGGGATTGACAGACTGAATACTAGGACCAATTTTTTGAATCATATAATAACCTAAACCAACAATGTGTCCAAAACTGTCTCGATTACGAATCTCATTTTTATATTATGCCTTTTAACCAATGATGAGATCTAATGTGTCACACCAGACATCTCATCATCTAATTACATAATATAAATGGAAGACGTATGCACAACATATAAACCAAAATATTAAATTGATATATTAACTGGGAAATAGTATAATATAAGCATAGCTTCAGTATTCAAATTTAACAATCTCCCACTAATACTTTAGCTGTGCTTTAAGTATAAAACTATATTTAATCTTTACAACTACAATACACCTAGAAAATCTATCATGGCTCTACTAAGTATATGATCCACATGCCCTCCACATGAGCCTCAAAGAATTTTGCAGTCAATGTCTTCGTGAAAGGGTCTGCAAGGTTATTTTTCGATGCTATCTTTGCCACGACCACGTCTTCCCTCTTTACGATGTCTCGTATTAGGTGGTACTTGCGATGTATATGCTTACTTGCCTTGTGGGCTCTTGGTACTTTCGAGTTTGATACTGCATCATTGTTGTCACAGTACACTGTGATCGACTTCTGCAAACCAGGAATCACATCTAAGTCCACAAGGGAGTTTTTCAGCCACACTGCTTCTTTCGCTACCTCTAATACGGCAACATATTCAGCCTCCATGGTAGAGTCCACCACGTATTTCTGCTTGACATTTTGCCAAACTATGGCTCCATCTCCCAAAGTAAACACATACCCTGAGGTAGACTTACTTCTGTCCCTATCGCCTTAAAAATCTGAATCTGTGTAACCTCGGGGTACTAGCTCAGGCGCCTGATAGACCAAGACTTGGTCTCTCATTCTACACAAATACTTGAGAATGCATTTTACTGCCTCCCAATGAGCTTTCATGAGGTTACTCTGATATCTTCTTACAATGCTAACGGCATAACAGATATCAGGCCTCGTACACAACATTGCATACATGAGACTTCCTACTGCCAAAACATAAGGAATTGTCTTCATAGCTTCTATCTCCTCAACATTCTTGAGAGACTGTTCTTTAGACAGATGCATTCCGTGTCTGAGAGGTACAAAACTTTTCTTGGAGTTCTGCATGTTAAAACAATCCAGAATCGTGTCTATGTATGAAGCTTGAGAGAGTGTTAGCGAACGTTTCCTACGATCTCAAATTATCTTGATCCCAAGGATATGTCCCGCTTCTCCTAAGTCTTTCATATCAAAATATTTGGACAGCCATGCCTTTACATCTAATAACACTTTTTTAGTTTTGCCAATTAGTAAAATGTCATCTACATAAAGCACAAGAAACACCACCGCATTTTCATCACGTCTGCGGTACACACATTGTTCATCTGGGCATTAAGTAAAACCGTATGATTGGATCACCTCATCAAACTGGATGTTCCAAGATCTGGATGTCTGCTTAAGTCCGTAAATGGACCTCTTAAGCCTGCAAACCTTATGCTATTGGCCTTTTTCAACGAATCCCTCTGGTTGCTGCATGAAGATGGTTTCCTCAAGGCTTTCGTTAAGGAAAGCTGTCTTGACATCCATCTGCCATATCTCATAATCTAAATGAGCATCTATGGCTAAGAGAATCTGGATATACATAAGCAAAGCTACCGGGGAGAAGATGTTCTCATAATTGATTCCCTCTTTCTGAGTATACCCCTTCTCCACAAGCCTAGCTTTAAAGGTTTCAACCTTTCCTTCAGGTCCTTTCTTGCGTTTGTAGACCCACTTACATCCAATGGGTTTTAAACCATCAGGTAGGTCCATAAGCTCTCAGACTTGATTGTGGTTCATCGACCCCATCTCGGATATCATTACTTTTTGCCAAGATTCTGCATCTTTATCTCGGAGAGCATCATTGTAATTTATTGGATCCGGTTTAGGCGTGCTTAGATGAAGTCGGAGGCTTTTCCCATTCCAATGAACCTCTTGGGCTGTCTCACAACCCTCCCACTACGACGAGGCACCACCTGTGTAGGCGCATTATCTGTGATATCTTGTGCAGTGTATGGTGTGTCTACTTGTGCTAGTGCATCAGGATTATCATATTGTTTCCTAAGTTCTTCTAGTACTATCTTACTCTTGAGCTTGTGATCTAGAATATAGTCTTCCTCTAAAAATCTGGTGTTAGTGCTAACTATCACCTTCTGATCTTTAGGACTATAGAACATACCACATTTCGTTCCTCTAGGATATCCTACAAACAAAATTACTTCTGTTCTTGCATCTAACTTAGCCGCTAAACATTGGCATGGGAATTACTTGTCGCCCAAGTAGACTTCCATCTCACCTTCTCTAAGCTCTGGGTTATTTGAAACCCTTGCAAAGAATTACAAACATGGTCAGTGGCGCCTAAATCCACACACCAAGTATCTGTGAGAATCGCCGCTAAACATGTCTCAATAATTAAGGCATAAATTGTCGTACTTTTGAGCTTTGGACAATCTGATTTCCAATGTCCCATCTGATTGCACTTGAAGCACTTGCCTTTCGGTTTCTTCTATGCAATCTCCGGCTTTGGCACAATTTTTGCCTTTTAAACTATTCCCTTGAGCTTTCTCTTCTTTTTTCCAGCCTCAGGCTCAGAAGAAGATTCTGAAGCTTTGACTGCGACTAAAACTCACTTCTTCTTTTGAAAAAGATTTTTAGCCGCCACCAACTCTACTAAGAGCTCGGATTAAGTACACAATAATTGATTTATGTTTTAGTTTAATCGAAACTGCTCATAGCTTTGAGGCAAGTTCTAGAGGACAATATCGACTTTGATTTCACCATCGATTTTGCCTCCCATTACCTTAACCTCGTTGATGTTACTAATCATGTCCATGTCATAATCTCTCACAGAAGTGCTCTTAGCCGTCAGGAAAATGTCCAAATTACGACTCCAATCGACATAGTTTGGACCAGTTAATTTGTTGTCTTTCAATATTGTAGCTAAAGGATTAAATGTCATATTGAAGACTGTAAATAAATAAACAGAAAATGTTTCAGTTTATTAGCCTAGAATTTTGAACTAACAATTATTGACTTCCCTTAAAACAATAATTAAATCCACTGACATCTTATTCATCGAGATTTTCGCAAGCCTTGATAGTGTGGACGTTTACGCTAACTCACATTCGTTTGAGAAGAACCAAGTTCATTAACTACACTATCTGATCAAATGATCTATTGATCAATGTAGCTAATAGTCAATGCCTTTCAGCCGTACAAATAAGCAGTGTAACCTCGATGGGAGGAATACTACAAATCGTACACTAAGTGTATACTATCACGTGATTTCTGAGCTTGTTACCTTAGAATAGTGCATCTCAGATTGAGAGGGGTATCGCATTTCTCCTAGTTCAACATACTCTAGTCATATTACTTAGAAATTCATAAGCTAGTGATCTTATGGTTGAACTCATCCGATATGGAGGAAGGCCCTAATGCCAACGCGCATGTCGACCACATCACATATGAACTCGTAATGGAGGCTATGGGAATATTAACAAACCCGCTCCCACATAGATTTCTAAAACGAGGGTTTTTCCAGTTTTAACATGTAATTAACTAATCCTAAGTTATGTGCAAACATAAAACTAGCATGCTTTAAAATTATCCATCTAAAATATAGCACAAAAATTAAAGCATAAAATTAAAACTATAAATACGGGAAATAAATGCGTAAAATAAATTTTCTGACTATTATGGTTTTAATTGTTTCCATCTACTGCCTTGATCTCGTGTTCCGTCCCGTCACTCGATAGATTGAGTCTTGAGAAAACTGGATATCGAAATAAACTAAAAAAAATGGAAAAAGCCACGCACGACCCGAACGGGTCAGGCCGCGCGCACAGTAGCCTTATGTTGTGAGCAGCAGCCCAGTGCGCACGCACTAGTGCTGCTAGCGCCGCACTTCTGCGGTGCTGCACCAGCGCACGCTGCTCAGTGGTGCTATTACCGGCCGGCGGTTTTTGCCGGCGAGTCGTTCGCCGGCCCGCCTGCTCCATTTCGCCTCTGGGTCTTCTATCCTGCCCCCACTACCTTATTTGGTCTTCTTGCAATTCGTTCTGAGTTTTCTTAGTTTTCTACGAATTCACGATAAACCAAAACCCACGAATTCAAGTCGTCCACCATAACGCCTTCGATTCCATAAAAATTTTCCTACTACAAGGTATCTAGGAAAATAAAATCAAAAATTACATAGAAAAAATCCTACTACAGATTTGATCTAATCCCACACGACTTCCAGCACGTGGTTTCATTCATACTAAAACAACCCGGACATGTCCCGGAGTTTAATTAAAACATACAAATGTAACCATAATAGCGGAAATTTTTAAACCAACTGCAATCAAAACCATGTGACAAATTGAACAAGCCCAAAACGTAAACCATGCTCTGATACCAATTGAAAGATTATCTGCCCGGGCCCGGTCAAAAATTCACTTTCGTGCTATGCATTTCAGAATCGGAATTCTTGACCAGACCTAGACTCTAGCACAATCACTATTCCAATCCTTGCATGAAATAACATTACGCAGGATCTTGGTTTGCACTTATTCGATTTGTCTCGCAACAAATAAATTCTTAATTAAAAGCGAAAGTATAAGAATTACCTCTTGACGCAAGTTACTTAGGTGATTCTCTTGTATGCCTCAAGACTTTGATCGTACGTTGTGTGGGCAACGATCTAACATTCAATCGATCAGTAATCACCACAATCCCCTTGCCAAAAAAACCAGCACTGCCGCCTAGCGCGTATAGCTCACGTGCCGCCACTTCCTTATAGATAAGCCCACGAGCCGCCTGAATTCTACCTACGCATCGCCGGTTTCAAGGAGATAAACCAACCGCCAATCTTGGGAGGAGAAAACCAGCTGCCTGCTGCTCCACGGGAAGAAAAAATATTTTTGAGAGAGGAGGATTTGATTTCTCTCTCTAGTTTTCTTATCTTGAAAACTTATGAATTGTGTGTCTTGAATTGCTAATCCCTTGTCTATATATAGAGTTATAAGAGATACCCCAAGTTGGTTTAGGATTGGTCTTTCAACTAGGTTTCTATTTTCCTTCAATCCAGTTCCTGGCCTGATTCACAACTAACTGAAACAAGGAATCACTTATCCTTAATCCAGTTCCTGGTCTGATTCATAACCAATTGACATAAGGATTAATTAATTACTTAATTAATTAAATATACCTTTGTCAATAACCTAATACATAATTAATCATACCACTAACGGATTAATTATGGCACTACCATCCTATACTAGAATTGCTTCTGGAACAATTAAATTAATTATTCATTAATTTCCCCACATCAAAGATATGACACTCGTTAATTTTTTAATTTACTGATAAATTAATTAATTAACTTCTTATAATCCAAGATTAGTACCACTCGACCTTTTTACTATACTGGATATAAGTCCACCAGCTGGATTTAGTATAATAAACATAACAAGCTCATCTCGGGAACACCATCACCCCAGATGCACCGGTACATGATTTCCTTTCGACAAGCAACAGCACACCAAGCAACTAAACACGCGCACCCAACCTACCGAGACTATTGGTCACAAATGACCTCACTCATTGGCAGATCAAAGTACACTATATCTAATCCTTATGCCTACTCAAGTCTAGGGATTAAGAGATAGAATATTAGGAATGAATTGTCTATTAAATCAGATAAGACAATTCATCCTAAATAGTCAAGTTTAATATGAAGAGTGTGTCCAAAACTGTCTCGGTTATGAACCTCATTTATATATTATGCCTTTTAACCAATCATGAGATCTACTGTGTCACACCAGACACCTCATCATCTAATTACATAATATAAATGGACGACGTATGCAAAACATATAAACAAAAACATTAAATCGATATATTAACTGGGAAATAGTATAATACAAGCATAGTTTCAGTATTCAAATCTAACAACACCTACACAGGTTGTGTCTCGTCGTAGTGGGAGGGTTGTGAGACAACCCGAGAGGTACGTGGGTTTGGGAGAATCTTTGAATTTGATCCCTGGTGCTTACGAACCAGACCCAGTTAAATACAATGAGGCTCTCCAAGATAAATATTCAGATTATTGGCAAAAAACAATGATTTCTGAGATGGGTTCATGGACTCGAATCAAGTCTGGGAGTTGGTAGACATGCCTAATGGTTTTTGACCAATTGGGTGCAAATGGGTCTACAAGCGAAAGAGATGATCAGATGGGAAGGTTGAAACCTTCAAAGCTTGGCTTGTGGTGAAAGAATATACTCAGAAAAAGGGTATCAATTATGAGGAAACTTTTTCCCCAATAGCTATGTTTAAGTCGATCTGGATTCTCTTGGTCATAGCTGCTCATTTAGATTATGAAATTTGGCAGATGGATGTCAAGACAGCTTTCCTTAATGGAAGTCTTGAGGAAACCATCTTCATGCAGCAACCAGAGGGATTCATTGCAGAAAACCAATAGCACAAGGTTTGCAGGCTCAAGAAGTCTATTTACGGACTTAAGGAAGTATCCAGATCTTGGAACATCTGTTTTGATGAGGTAATCCAGTCCTATGGATTTAATAAGTGTCCAAATGAGCAGTGTGTGTACCGCAGGCATGATGAAACTTGGTGGTATTTCTTGTACTTTACGTAGATGATATTCTTCTTATTGGCAACAGTAAGAAGGTATTGTCAGACGTAAAGGCATGGTTGTCCAAGCAATTTGATATAATGGATTTGGGAGAGACTGGACATATCCTTGGGAACAAGATCATTCGAGATTTTAGGAGACGTTCACTGACACTCTCTCAAGCTTCATACATAGACACGATTCTGGCCCGTTTTAACATGCAGAACTCCAAGAATGGTTTTCTATCTTTCAGACATGGAGTGCATCTATCCAAGGAGCAGTCTCCTAAGACTGTTGAAGAGATAGATGCCATAAAGATAATTCCATATATATCTACATTAGGAAGTCTCATGTATGTCATGTTGTGTATGAGATCTGATATTTGCTTTGTCGTTGGCATGGTTAGCAGATATCAGAGTAACCCTAGAAAAGCTCATTGGGAGGCTGTCAAGTGCATCCTCAAGTATTTGTGTAGAACTAGAGACCATGTTTTGATCTATCAGGCACAAGAGCTAATTCTAAAGGGTTACACAGATTCAGATTTCCAAGGTGATAAGGACAAGAGCAAGTCTACCTCTGGGTTTGTGTTTACACTTGGAGGTGGAGCCATAGTTTGGCTGAGTGTCAAGCAGAAATGCATTGCGGACTCCATAATGGAAGCTGAATACGTTGCAGCATCAGAGGCAGTGAAAGAAGCTGTATGTCTCAAGAACTTCCTAGTGGACTTATATGTGATTCTTGAGTTACCAAGGTCTATCACTTTTTACTGTGATAACAATGGTGCAGTTGCTAACTCGAGGGAACCACGAGCTCACAATGTGAGTAAGTATATAAAACGCAACTACCATTTGATACGAGCGATCGTAAAGATGGGAGAGCCATGAGAGTTCTCTAGATTTTGGTATGACAGTAGAATAAGTGTATTAAACCAGTTTTTATACTTAAAAGCACAGCTTTGAGTATTAGTGGGAGATTGTTAGTTTTGAATACTTAAAAACTTTGCTTGTATGAAAAATTATTTCTCAGTTTCATATCGATTGTGTTTCAGTATATAATTACATGTTATACATATTGTCCACTTATATCATATGACTAGATGATGAGGTGTTTGGTGTGACACAATAGATCTCATCATTGGTTAAAGTCATGATATATAAATAATGCTCATAACTGAGACGGTTTGGACATATTGTCGGTTTATTGTATGATTCTGAGATTGGTTTGTCTAGACTAATTGAATCATGCAGATGTGCCCGGGGCATATTGAGCATGACCGATCTAGAATCGAATTAACTTGTACTGATCTTCGTAGTTAATTCGAGTCTTGTATTCTGTCCCTTAATCCCTATATTAGAGCGGGCATGAGGATTAGACATAGTGCACTTTGATTTGCCAAAGAGTGCTGTCACTTGAGACCTATAATCTCGGTAGGTTGGGTATACGTGTTTAGTTTTTTTTGTGCTATTGCTTGTCGAAAGGAAACCATGTACCAGTGCGTCTGGGGTGTTGGTGCTCTCGAGATGAGCTCATAAGGATTATTATACTAAATTCGGCCGGTGAACTTATGTCCAGTATAGTAATAAGATCGAGTGGTACTAATATCGGATAATAAGAAGTCGATTAATTAATTTATCAGTAAATTAATAAATTGACGAGCACAATATTTTTGACGTGGGGAGATAAAAGAATAATTAAAGTGGTACCCGAAAGCAATTTTGGTTTGAGCGGTAGTTTCATAATTAATCCGTTAGTGGTATAATTAATTATGTGTTGGATTAATTGACAAAAAGAATTTTAAATTAATTATTCTTGGGTCAATTTAGTATTGACTAGTCTAATAATGACTTAGAAGTCAATTAAATAAGTCCAACTGGTAAGGCCCAACTCAAGTCCACTTAAGGTCTTCCTTGAAACTCGTATAAATAGATTAAATTTAACTTCAAGACAACACACTCTTCCTTGCCTCTAGAGAGAAAAAAGTCTTTGAAGCAGCGATTGAAGTAATGAAGGAATCAAAGCAAGTTGACCAGAACTCAAAAAAATTAAAAGGAACATTAAAAATTCTAGGGGAACTGCGTATGAAAGGAAGTACTTACTGCAACATATTGCATTTGTTGATCTTCTAATTGAGAAATCAAGCATGATATTTGCATTAAAAGAGG
Source organism: Knoxia roxburghii (assembly GCA_030378225.1). Classification (NCBI taxonomy): domain Eukaryota; kingdom Viridiplantae; phylum Streptophyta; class Magnoliopsida; order Gentianales; family Rubiaceae; genus Knoxia; species Knoxia roxburghii. The sequence goes on along the minus strand of CM059420.1, from coordinate 30,200,706 downwards.
TATATGCAGGAAACATTTTCTTATCCGCTTCTCTATTTGTTGCTGTCATCACCTACCTTGCTCTCCTCTCAAGAACAATGTTCTAAATGAACTTTCGGAAACTGATCAACAAGAATGCAAAATTGTAACTATTTTACGACATTTAACTCTTTCATTATGGCAATCTATTGCATGTGATAATGTGAGTGGTGTCAAATTGGGGTATTACACAACCAAGCCCTATTACAGTTGTAGAAATAGGTAATTTTGAATGCTCCTTAGTGACCAATGGTTTGAAATGGCTCCAATGCGCTGTTTTACTTGTTTCTATAAAATATGCAAAAAATTCCTGTTTTTAAGTTTTAATTATCTCTTTTGTGGAAACAAATACTGAGGCTAAATTTTCAGGTGGACATTCTGCTTGATGAATGATATCATCTTAAGATTTGCATACGGATCAAAGAGAAATATCTAGCATTACTATGATGCTCTGTCATGCTTGTAGAAAATGAAACTAATATCATAACTATTTTCAAGTTTCTGGAGCACTGCTTTTGAGTTTTAAGAATGATTGGTGGGAATGTGTTCCTTGTCTACTTATTTCCTCTATCTTTGCCAAGTTAGTGCTTTGAAACTAAGTAGTGTCGCATTATCTTTGGTTAGCATCTTAAATATGCGACAATGAAGATGAAGATAGCAGAAGAACTTTATGACAAGGAGAAACTGGCTGATTCATTTTAAGTTATTGGATAATCAAACTAAAAGCCCAGGAAGTTCAAGGAAGCTCTGAAGTGGTACACAATGAGCTGGGAACTTGCAAATTAATCAGAAATTTGGAGGTAAATAACTGTGTCTGTTTAGAGATTAAAGAACTTGATCTTCTGCAAATATTTACAGTAAAGGGCTTTGTAAACAAATTTTGGAATTTCATTTGTTTTCTACAAAATTTATTGCCATACTACATCTCACTTCCTTTGTGGTCCCTGTTAGCGCGTAATAGTAAGTTTCGTATTTTATGCTTCTAGGGACAAGCACTATCCATGATTGAAACGAGAAATGTTCAGAATTCTGATGGCCATTGGAAGGCTGCCTTAAAGGCTTTTGAAGAGGGTTATAGGCATTTATTATTACTTTTAATACTCTCTCTGCTTCTGGTGTAAATTAAATTTTCTTGATTTGAAGATTAATCCTGTCGTGTTTGGGGCACGTTAAGGAGTACGACATAGTTCCATATGACAGTATTGTAGTAGATGTCGACGAGTTGAGTGAGATTCTTGGGTGATCTTAGAAATTATAAAATTAAATTTTTTCAATAGAATGACTATGTTTTGACTAGCAGTGACATATGGAGACATAGAAATGAGTGTCTGTTCATTTGGCTTTGTCGCAGTGTTATACATGTATTTTCTATCTCTGAATGAAGGAGAAATTCCTCGTCTTGCACCAATAAAATATATACTCATATGCTTTGTGATTCTTCCGTTTGGAGGAAAAATCATTCTTATGTGGTAGTCATATTCTTTGTGAATGTTCCATTTTGATAAAAAGGCATGCTTTCATTGTGATTCATTTGACCATTGATGTAAGAAACAAGAAGAAATCTATATAAACGAATGAAAGAAAATGAAGGAGTTTTTTGTCTTCCATTATCCAACTGCCCAAAAGTTGCTTGTCGTACTAGATTAAAGTCTCTAACTGGATGCTGCATTTACAATAGTTGTTGCTCCTTCATGAAAGTTTCAAGAATCATTTTTCGTTATATGAGACATGCATGTTTTGTGATCCTTAATGATAATTGCCACGTTGTGGGTTCATGGGTGGAAGTGTTCTTTGCTTCTGGTGGCCCTTGTGAGAGGATGATGAGTGATTTTTATGAGTTAAACTCTCTTTTAGTAGCAATAGATGATTTTGATGTTTTTTTTTTTTTTTTTTTTGGGTCAAGCTTATTGGTGTAACTGTGACTTTTACAGTAAAACTCTCCTTGTTATTAATGATGACGTGGTGTAATCTTTCTTATTATGAATATTATTATGGCTTAAATGTAATTTTGGTCCCCTATAATAAGGGTAATTCCACTTTTGGTCCTTATTATGCTTTAAGTGGCAATATTAGTCCTTATCTTTTTTTTAGCAGATTTAGTCCTTTTCTACGAAAAAAGTTTAGAAGATAACGGATTAAATTATTTGTTTGCTAGTAAAATCTAATTTTTTTCACCGTGATTTGTGTCATGATGTTTTCAATCCATTTTATGACTCGATTCCTCGTGAATGTTCAACCCATTTAGATCAACTCACAATCTAAAATGACGGCCGAAACCCTAAATGGGTTGAACATTCATGAAGATTCAGATCATAAAATCGATTGAAAATATCATAGTATAAATCATGGTGAAGAAAAAATTAGGTTTGACTAGCGATTAAATGAGTTAATCCGTTATCTTCTATATTTTTTCGTAAAAAGGGACTAAAACTGCTAAAAAAAAAAAGGAAGGGAATTAATATTACCACTCAAAACATAATATGGACCAAAACTGAAATTATCCCTATTATAGGGGACCAAAACTGCATTGTTCCCCTCTCTATATTATTCATTTCATAGTTTTAAACATTTGCTTCTGTTGGCCCTTCTGAGAGGATGATGAATGATTTCTCTTAATTAAAGTGTCTTTTAGCTATAGTAGATGATTTTGACGTTTTCTTTTTTGTTAACCTTATTGGTGTAACTGTGACTTTTGGAGTTAAACTCTCTTTGTTATCAATCATGACATGGTGTAATCTTTGTAATTTCGAATATTGTTATTGTTCCCCTCTGTATATTATTCATTTGATAGTTTTAAACATTAAAAACATTTCTGTCATCCAAGTACAGATCTTCAAACCACCAGGGGTTCACACTTATGCATGAGGAAGGTTAGGTGCTTTTAGTGTTATTGATCTCTGTTTTTGTGTTAAAGATCTTGGGTTATAGAGGAATCTGCCCTTTTTCTTCAGTTTAGGCCTGTAAGGAGTGTAGAAAATTGACAATCATTAATTCAAATTGAAAGGGAAAGAAAAGAAATTATATTACTAGTATAAAACATTTATAATTATAAAAATTCATTAAGAATATAGGAATACATATTACAATTAATGTACAAGAAAAATTGCATAAAATTGTTACTGAAATTTTTTTTATGTATCCATCGTATCTAATTTACTTAATTAGTTAAAATAGGACACAACAAACATATAAACATGAGAATTGGACCTAATTTTTTAGGTTGAAAACTAGGAAAATACCAAATCTTATGTGTTAAGATTGTCTCAATCCCACATCGGTAACACATAACATTTGTGTCTAATATAAATAATCCAATGGCCTCTCCACCCATTGCTAATTTGTTTTAGGTTGGATCAAGAAATTTAACATGGTATCAAAGCGGGTTTCGGGCCTCTTGACTGATCCGGCAGTATAGCCGGCTTGTTTACCCATAGTTTGGGTATGTTTCTATGATCCGACAGTATATCCGGATTGTTTGCCCATAATTTGGGTTCTCATTAGGTTGCCTCAATTACGATTATTTTTCTCAAGAAATGAAACTGTTATCAATCGTAGTATTAGGGTTATATTGTTATGTGTCTTTTGATAATGAGTAGTATTATATTGCGCTCCACTTTTTTTTATTCAACACCCTTTTTCCATAAAAGCCCTTATTTTCTTAAATATCGCCCTTCTCATTCTTATTTCTCGCCCCTTAATATTTATTTTTTGTCCCTCCTATTATTATAATATAACCCTTGGGTAGTATTATATCGTGCCTCCCTTTTTTTTATTCAACGCCTCCATTTTTCCAAAAAAAAAAAAAATCCTTCATTTTCTCAAATATTGCCCCCCCTAATTTTATTTCTCGCCTCCTTAATATTTATTTTCCGACTTCCTATTATTATCATATCGTGCCTCCCCTTTTTCTTATTCAACACTATCTTTTTCTTTTTTTTTCAAAAAGCCTCCATTTTTGAAGTATCGCCCCTTAATTCTTATTTCTCGCCCCTTAATGTTTATTTTTCGCCCCTCCTATATAGTTTTTATTTTTTTAAAAATTTTTGCCCCCGGATCTTATGCATCTCCCCATTTAATTACCAATATAATTTTATAATACTTTAATACTTTTAAAAAAATAAAAAAATACTAATATAAATTATGGTGACTTCTTATTTATCGCTTGCTCTTTTCTTATTTTTCAAGCTCTTTTAGTCCAAATTACCCCTCTTTTGGTCGCATCGCTAGAGCCAGCGTAGCCTCTGCTCATGTTCTCATCCCCCTCCTCATTCTTCTGGTTTGATTGCAGCACTCAGATGTTGTTTCGGAGGAAGGATAGTTTATCGGGAATTAGGAAGCTAAGGTGGTCCGAGAGGAGGTTTTTTTTTTTTTTTTTTTTGGCACCAACCAATAATGTCAAATCTCCGGCGTAATCAAGCAATTCTTCTAACCAAAGAAGAAAGGAAATGGGCACAATACCAATACAAATCAGAGCGGGGACCCAACGAGCCCATAAACAAACGTTTAAATCAAGGCCGAATTGGTATTTTGGTCCCTTATAAATGGAGGTGTTGCTGTTTTGGTCCCAAATAAAACTACGATTGCTGTTTTGGTCCCTTATCAATTTTTTATTAGCGTTTTTAGTCCTTTTTTATAAAAACATTTAGAAGATTACGGATTAACTCATTTGATCGCTAGTCAAACCTAATTTTTTTTCAAAATGATTTGTACCATGATGTTTTCAATCCATTTTATAACTAGGGTCTTCATGAATGTTCAATCCATTTAGATTTTCGGTCGTTATTTCGGATTGTGAGTCGATCTAAATGGGTTGAACATTCATGAAGAACAGAGTCATAAAATGGATTGAAAACATCATGGTATAAATCATTTTGAAGAAAAAATTAGGTTTGACTAGCGATCAAATGAGTTAATCCGTAATCTTCTAACCTTTTTTGTAAAAAATGACTAAAAACGCTAATAAAAAATTGATAAGGGACCAAAACAGCAATCGCAATTTTATTTGGGGCCAAAACAGCAATCGCAATTTTATTTGGGGTCAAAACAGCAACACCCCTATTTATAAGGGATCAAAATACCAATTCAGCCTTAAATCAATTAATAAAAAGAAATGGAATTGGAAAAGGGAAATGAAGGAATCTTGCTCTTCCTCAGTGTGCAAATTATATCCCGTATCACTATGTACATGTACCTAGTAATACATCACCACTCTCACTATAAGAGAATGAGATACACGCTCTTCTCTTCTTCTTCTTCTTCTCCAAAACTCACTTCCTTCTTTTTCAAAAATAATTTCTTCTGCATCTTCAAAAATCAATTATTCTTCTTCGCCGTACTCAATTCGAAACCGCATTTAATCAAATCTTTCATCCAAACACAGATTTAACGGAGATGGACGATTGTATTTTCTGACAAACAATACCAAATACAACGAAAAAATCAATTCTTCTTAAAAAATCACTTCTTCCTGTTCAAAGATCTCTTCTTCTTCTTCAAAAATCTCTTCTTCTTCTTCAAAAATAACTTATTCTTCTTAAAAAATCACTACATCATAACGTATGAATTGGATTTGATGGATTTACGGAACCTTATTTTCGCGATTTGATGTTGGGTAATGCATTAAAGATGTTATATTCATTTTTTCTTATTCAAATAAAACTCTGTTACTCCGAAATATGATATATAAATATTTTTCGTGAGGTATTGACACTTTCATGTGAAATGGGTTACTTCTGATTCTTCTCTGCTGCTAGACTTGGTAGAACGTGTTATGGGACGTAACTAGACATTGCGGGACGTTGAGGGACATAACGGGATGTTGTTGCTTTGTATTTTGGACGTAGCGAGACGTAACAGGACATTGCTGCTTTGTATTTTGGATATTGCAGGACGTAGATGGACGTTGTGCTAGTTTTTTTGGACGTAGCGAGACGTGGTAGACTATGTTCTGTGAAAAATTTAGCTAAAATTCACATGTTTGGATGTATACGTGGTGTAGTAGTGGCCAGTTGTGATTCCAACTGCCAAATTTGATAGAAAATTTTACAATAATAATTTTACACAACTTAATTTGTACAACAATATCTCCACCTATTATCTCCAATTTGTGAAAAAATCAGTTTAAATTCACATGCATGGATGTAGACGTTTCTGGAAGTGATTCTAGTTATTTTTGATGTGGTTCTAGTTGTTCTGAGATGTGGTGGACTGTTTTTGGGAAAAAAAATCAGTTTAAATTCACACGAAATGATGAAGACATTTCTGGACGTGATGCTAGTTATTTTTGACGTGGTACTAGTTGTATTTGTGAAAAAAAAAATAGCTTAAATTCACATGCGTGGATGTAGATGTTTCTGGACTTGGTGCTAGTTATTTTTTACGTTGTGCTAGTTGTTCTGAGACGTAGTGGACTGTTTTTGTGAAAAAAATCAGTTTAAATTCACACGCATGGATGTAGACGTTTCTGGACGTGGCGTTAGTTGTTTTTTACGTGTTGCTAGTTGTTCTGAGACGTGGTGGACTGTCTTTGTGAAAAAAATCAGTTTAAATTCACACGCATGGATGAAGACGTTTTTGGACGTGGTGCTAGTTGTTTTTGACATGGTGCTAGTTGTTCTGAGACGTGGTACTTGTTGTCTTTGTGAGAAAAATAGATTAAATTCACACGCATGGATGTAGACATTTCTGGACGTGGTGTTAGTTGTTTTTGACGTGCTGCTAGTTGTTCTGAGACGTGGTGCTTTGTGAAAAAATCAGTTTAAAATCACACGCATGGATGTAGACGTTTCTGGACGTGGTGCAAGTTGTTTTTTATGTGGTTCTAGTTGTTATGAGACGTTGTGCAAGGTGTTATGTGAAAAATTCAGCTTAAATTCATCTGCCTGGATGTAGATGTTTTTTGACGTTGCAACAGTTGTTTTTCGGACGTACGGGGACGTTACAGCAGTGTTAGGAGACATTGTGGACATGCCTGGATGTAGACGTTGCGACAGTTATTTTTTGGACGTTGCGGCAGTTGTTCTGAGACGTTGTGGACTCAGCGAGGAAAAAAAAGGCACGCGCGTTGACGAAACTTACTATATTAGTACGTGTACAGCTGTCATGCGAAAAATTACTATATATAGTAATAGGTACATGTACCACTGGTACAAGATATACCTTCTGTTTTCCACAACGCAATTTGTACAACAATATCTCCAAGTATTACCTCCAATTTGTGAAAAAAAAATCAGTTTAAATTCACACGCATGGATGTAGACATTTCTGGATGTGGTGCTATTAGTTTTTGACGTGGTGCTAATTGTTTTGAGACGTGATAGACTGTCTTTGTGAAAAAATAGTTTAAATTCACACGCATGGATGTAGACGTTTCTGGACATGATTCTAGTAGTTTTTGACGTGGTTCTAGTTGCTCTGAGACGTGGTGGACTGTCTTTGTGAAAAAAATCAGTTTAAATTCACACGAATGGATGAAGACGTTTCTGGACGTGGTGCTAGTTGTTTTTTACATGGTGCTAGTTGTATTTGTGAAAAAAAAAAAAGCTTAAATTCACATGCGTGGAAGTAGACGTTTCTGGACGTGGTGCTAGTTGTTTTTGACTTGGTGCTAGTTCTTCTGAGACGTGGTGGGCTGTTTTGGTGAAAAAAATAAGTTTAAAATCACACGCATGAATGAAGAAGTTTCTGGACGTGGTGTTAGTTATTTTTTGGGTGGTGCTAGCTGTTCTGAGATGTGGTACTAGTTGTCTTTGTGAAAAAAATAGCTTAAATTCACACGAATCGATGCAGACATTTCTGGACGTGGTGTTAGTTGTTTTTAACGTGGTGCTAGTTGATCTGAGATGTGGTGGACTATCTTTGTGAAAAAATCAGTTTAAATTCACACGCATGGATGTAGATGTTTCTGGACGTGGTGCAAGTTATTTTTTACGTGGTGCCTAGTTGTTCTGAGACATTATGGAAGGTGTTATGTGAAAAATTCAGCTTAGATTCACATGCTTGGATATAGATGTTTTTTGACGTTGCAACAGTTGTTTTTTGGACTTACGGGGATGTTGCGGCAGTGTTAGGAGACATTGTGGACATGCCTGGATGTAGACATTGCAACAGTTATTTTTTGGACATTGCGACAGTTGTTCTGAGACGTTATGGAATCAGCGAAGATGTTCTGGACTCAGCGAGGATAAAAAAGGGCGCTCGCGTTGGCGAAACTTACTATATTAGTAAGTGTATAGCTATCATGCGAAAAATTACTATAAATAGTAATAGGTACATGTACCACTGGTACAAGATATACCTTCTGTTTTCCACAATGCAATTTGTACAATAATATCTCCAAGTATTACCTCCAATTTCTGAAAAAAATCAGTTTAAATTCACACGCATGGATGCAGACGTTTCTGGATGTGGTGCTAATTGTTATTGACCTGGTGCTAGTTGTTCTGAGACGTGGCGGACTGTCTTTGTGAAAAAATTCAGTTGAATTTCACACGCATAGATGTAGACATTTTTTAGACATGGTGATAGTTGTTTTTTACGTGGTGCTAGTTGTATTTCTGAAAAAAATAGTTTAAATTCACATGCATGGATGAAGACGTTTATGGACGTGGTGCTAGTTGTTTTTGATGTGGTGCTAGTTGTTATAAGACATGGTGGACTTTCTTTGTAGGTTAAATTCACACGCATGGATAAAGACATTTCTGGATGTGGTGCTAGTTGTATTTGTGAAAAAATCAGTTTAAATTCTCATGCATGGATGTAGACGTTTCTGGACGTGGTGCTAGTTGTTTTGGACGTGGTGCTAGTGTTAGGAGATGTTGTGGACATGCCTGGATGTAAACGTTGTGATAGATATTTTTTGGACGTTGCGGCAATTGTTCTGAGACGTTGTTGACTCAGCGAAGACGTTGTTGACTCAGCGAAGAGAAAAAAAAAAAGGCTCGCGCGTTGGCGAAACTTACTATATTTAGTAAGTGTACAGCTGTCATGTGAAAAATTACTATATATAGTAATAGATACATGTACAACTGGTACAAGATATACCTTCTGCATGTACAACTGGTACATAACATACCTTCTGTCCTCAGTGCCTCAACAAAGCCAAGAAAGAGAACACCAAAGACACAGCCACAATAACTCCGGAGACTGGAAGAAAGAATTCTTTTTTTTGATTAGACATCACAATGGTTTTCTCCTAATGCCATATAATAAATGGGTCCAACAGTTCCACATCAGTTTTCCTTTAGCCTCTCATTTCATTAACTTTCCCCCTCCAATGATTTTATACTATAATGGAATTATGGATGTGAAAGATTCTCTGCCCGGGCCCAGTAAAAAATTTACTTTCGTGCATTGTATTCCAGAATCGAAACTCTTGACCAGGCCTAAGCACTAGCGCAATTACTATGTCAATCCTTGCTTGAAACATCATTACGCAGAATCTTAGCTTCTACTTATTCGATTTGCACGCAACAAATAAAATTCTTAATTAAAGTGGAAGTTTAAGAATTACATCTTGAAGCGTGTACTTAGGTGATCGCTCGTATGACTCAAGACTAGCTTGTATGTTGTGTGGGCAACAAACCAACGAACCAACGATCGGAAAAACACCACAAAAATCCACCGGAGATAAACTAGCAAACGAGCCGTTGGAAAAATGTCAGATCGCTACCGCATGCGCCGCTCGTGTGCTTCACGCACCGCTTTCTGGAAATCCATGCGCCGTCCGTCAAGGAGAGAGGTGGGGTCACCGTCGGTTTTCACCCAATGTCGCCGTCGCCACTTGCAACTAAAGACCGAGAAGACTTGTAGAGACAATTATTCTCTTAAGAGTTTCTCTCTCTAGTTTCTTTGTCTTCAAAACTTATAAATTGTGTATTGTGTATTGCCAATATATTGTCTATTTATAGAGCTACAAGAGAGACCCCAAGTTAGTTTAGGATTTGCCTTCCTATTGGGTTTAGATTTCTTAATTAGTTTCCAAACCCAATTAGTAACCAAATCTAATTAGATTCCAAATCCAAATAGATTTCCTAATGTCTTGAATTTTCTAATTCCAATTGAACTTTAAGACTTAATTAATTAATTAAATAATTTTCTTTGTTAATTTACTAATTAAACCTTAGGAATAATTAATTAAATAATTAATTATACTTTATCAATTAACCCAATACATAATTAATCATATCACTAACGGATTAATCATGGCACTACCATCCTACACCAGAATTGCTTCCGAAACAACTAAATTAATTATTCTTTAATCTCCCCACATCAAAGATATATTGCTCGTTAATTTATTAATTTATTAATAAATTAATTAATTAACTTCTTATAATCTGAGACTAGTACCATTCGACCTTTTTACTATACCGGATATATGTTCACTGGCTGGGTTTAGTATAATAAACATAACAAGCTCATCTTGGGAGTACCATCACCCCAGACGCACCAGTACATAGTTTTTCTTTCGACAAGTAACAACACATCAAGCAACCAAACACGCGCACACAACCCACCAAGACTATTGGCCTCAAGTGACCTCACTCTTTGGCAGATTAAAGTACACTATGTATAATCCTCATGCCTGCTCAAGTCTAGGGATTTAGAGAAAGAATACTAGGATTGAATAGTCTATTAAATCAGTATAAGACAATTTATCCTAATCGGTTAAGCTCAATATGCCCCGGGCATATCTATATAATTCAATTAGTTTAGACAAACCAATTTCTGAATCACATTGTGACTTAAACTGACAGTGTGTCCAAAACTGTCTTAGTTACGAACCTCATTTATATATTATATCTTTTAACCAACGATGAGATGTATTGTGTCACACCAGACACCTCATCATCTAATTACATAATATAAATGGACAATATATGTAAAACATATAAACAATTTTACTAAAACATTCAATATATATATATATAAACTAGGAAATAGTTTCATACAAGCAAAACTTTAGTATTCAAATCCAACAGGATGGAGCCACAATAATAGTATATTTATTTCACTTAAAATATAAATATTTATAATTATATCAATAGTTAAATTTATTTTACTAAATATACATGAAAAATAATATAACACAAAAATATGTAAATAATTATTTCATAAAATATTAATTAAAAGAAAATAAACCAAACGTGCATAATATGAGATAATATGAGAGAAATATAAGATTATGATAAAATAGAAAATGAAGAGCGTAAGATGAAATTATAGAAGAAAATATAGGATGGAATTGTAGGATAGAATTGTATAAGTGGTGGGGTATTTATAGGATAAGAAAATATATATATAAATGGGCTGACATGGGTGGGCTAGCAAGGCCCACCATGTCAGCCATTACCTCGTTTTCTGTAGCAATTCGGGATAATTATCCAAGCATGCTGTGGTAGTGATTATGCGGCCAGTGGAGATAATAGGGGTAGGGCTCACCTAATTATCCACCCCTATTATCTTCATTGGAGATGCTCTTAGAAGCTGGGTGATGTGAACATCAAGGCGGTAGACTCTCCTTCAGAAGAAGAACCAGCAATCAATGTCAGTTCTTCCTTCACTCTAGAGCATCTGGCACAAAACATAGCTCATGGAGGCCAAGTTTGAGCAAGAGTTGACTCAAAGAGCCCAGTTGTGGTTTAAAAAATCTATGTCAGAGATCCACAAACTCAGTACGTTGGACCAGTTATGAGATCTAGAGTCCGGAAGGCGTGTGAATCAAGCCCAGGTTCAGAGTTAAAGATCAAGTCCAAAGCCCAACAGGCCCATGCCCATCTACCAACTTGGAGGTCTAATCCCATTAACATCTCAAGATTAAACGATAATGGACTTGCAGATGCAACGTAGATGTGGACTGAAATCCAAGAATAAATGCTTAAGTTGGATTAAGGAATTAAAGGCTTAACTACAAAATCCAGCCATTCCCTAAGCCCAACTGAAGTTAGGAAAGACTCTTCCTATTAGGTTTATGTTTTACTTTCTTAGACTAGAAGGTTTTGTAAGTCTATTCTAATTCAACTAGGATAGATGGAGTTTTTCCTTATAATTAGGACTTTATTTTTTGTCTTGTTTTCTCTCTCCTTGGCCAAATTCCATAAGCCAATCAGGTTGTAGTATGATTTGTTTTCTTAATCTCCAAGTCACTAGGATTTGAGATTACTTTTTAGAAAAGGAAGAGAACTTGTAATTGCCTATAAATAGGCCCCCTTATTCTCGAAATTAGTAGACATTGTTTTTGGAAAATTAAATTGATATTTTCGTGTGAAAATACCTCGAGTTGCGACTCAAAATCCCTGATCTTGCAAGATCAAAAGCGTGTGCTGTCCTTACGAGGAAACCACAAACCCTTTTTTGGTTTCAATAGTTTAGGTTAAACTAATAAGCCTTGTCATGTTTTGACTAAATTAATCACCAACCATCACCCATCCTCTGAATTAATTTTCACACAAAGAGGTCTAAATAAGAGTGCATTTCCTTGAGTTGGGTGATTTTGCCACTTCAATTCATGCTTGGACGATAGTATGAGAGAATAGTTCAAAAGATCGAGGAACACTTAGGGTCTTATCGAGAAGCAAATCAACCTGGCAGCTTCGCTTTCATCATTGGCTTGTATTCTGAGCAAGATATCCTGTCACCGGGCTCATCTGGACAAAGAGGGCTATCACCAAAGCGCTCACGATGCTAGCTTTTGCCATTGCTATTTTTTTAGGGAGAGGAAACATAACGGAAAAAGAGAGAAATGATGAGAAGGTGTGGTTTGATCATTGATCACTTGAGGGTGACTGGGTTATGTTCGAGGGGAGGTTAACATCAGAGAAAACAAAATTAATTTCTCACTCTTTGGAGCTAACAAGGGAATAAATGGGGATTTTTTAATGATTATTTGAATTATTTAATAATTAAAATTAGAAATATAAATGAATTTTTTAATGGACATTTTTGGTAAATTCATTAAGGACATATAGGTAATTTAAGGACATATAAGCCTCACAAAATGACAGAACAACATTGGCTAAAAAAAGGAAACAATGGATATTCATATAGGCCAACAAAGTGTTAGCAAGTGTTAGGGATATGTTGCAACGCGTCCTGTAAATGTATGATATAATTTTTCATGAAATTGAAGAATCAAAAGATAATTTTAAATTTTTGCACGCGTAATCTTACTCAATAAAATGCCTACAATATATAATATTTAATATAAACCCATAAATGATTTGTATATATAGGTAATTTTGAACTTTTATCAATCTCTACATATTTACACACTTTATAATATACTAGTGAAAGAACCCGGGCTCCGCGCGGGTTCGTGATTTATTTAGCAAAATAAATAAAAAAAATTCGTTTTGCACCAGTTCTTGATTTATTTATTGAACAATTTATATTAAATATTATGAAAATGAATTTTAATTGTAGTCAATATAATTATAACTAAGAATAAATATTATATAGATAATAAAATATAAAATTAGCCTCGTTTTATAGTTAAAAGTTAATTTTATAATAAAAATAGTTGTATATCTATTTTGTAATTTAACTATGCAAAGAGGGATGAGGTTCATGGGAATAATCAAACAATCCTTTTAATTATAGTGTTGTACAAATATAAATTTAAAATATAGTGAGTTAATGTTCCTTCACAATAGAGGCAGAGGAACCTCGAGGACAACATTATGAAATAATGTCTAGGAAAAATCTTGAACTTGAAAGATTATCTGCCTGGGCCTAGCCAAAAACACACTTTCGTGCTATGGATTTCAGAATCGGAGTCTCTGGCCAGGCCTAGACGCTAGCACAATTGCTATTCCAACCATTTTGAAATAACATTGCGCAGGATTTGAGTTTGCACTTATTCAATTTATCACGAAACAAATAAATTCTTAATTAAAAGCGGAAACATAAGAATTACCTATTGAAGTGTTTACTCAGGTGATTCTCTTGTAAGCCTCAAGACTTTGTTCGTATGTTGTGTGGGCAACAATCTAACAAATAATTGATCAGCTAATTACCACAATCCACTTACTGGAAAAAATTTTGCAACTCGTCGCCGCCTGAATTTCAACCGCCGCCGCCGCCGCCGGATTTCTCCTGCCACCGCCGCTTGCCAGAAATAACCACCGATCGCCGCCTAGGACAATAACCGACCGCCTGAGATTATTCTAGAGGGAGAAAAACATTTTCTCTCTCTGGACTTTTTCTCTCTAAGTTTTCTTGTCTTGAAAACTTATGAATTGTCTTTTTGAATTGTGTGTCTTGAATAGCTAATCCCTTGTCTATATATAGAGTTACAACAGAGACCCCAAGTTGGTTTAGGATTGGCATTCCTACTGGGTTTCTGTTTCTTTCAATCCTGTTCCTGGACTGATACACATCCAACTGATACAGGGATTCACTTATCCCAATCCAGTTCCTGATATGATTCACAACCAACTGATACAGGGATTCACTTATCCCAAACCAGTTCCTGGTATGATTCACAACCAACTGATACAGGGATTCACTTATCCCAAACCAGTTCCAAGTATGAATCACAACTAACTGACACAAGGATTAATTAATTACTTAATTAATTAAATCTACCTTTGTCAATAACCCAATACATAATTACTCGTACCACTAATGGATTAATTATGGCACTACCATCCAACACCAGAATTGCTTCCGAAACAACTTAATTAATTTATATTCATAATCCCCCAACATCAAAGATATAGTGCTCATTAATTAATTAATTTATCATTTATTAATTAATTAACTTCTTTAATTCCGATTCTAGTATCACTCGACCTTTTTACTATACCGGACATAAGTCCACCGGCTGGGTTTAGTATAATAAACTTTACAAGCTCATCTTGGGAGCACCATCACCCTGGACGCACTGGTACATGGTTTCCTTTCGACACGCAGCATCACACCAAGAAAGTAAACACGCGCACCCAACCTACTAAGACTATTGGCCACAATTGACCTCATTCATTGGCAGATCAAAGTACACTATGTCTAATCCTCATGCCCGCTCGAGTCTAAGGATTAAGAGATAGAATACCAAGAACGATTTATCTATTAAATCAGTACAAGACAAATCATTCCTAATGGTCAAGTTCAATACGCCCCAGACAAATCTACTTGATTCAATTAGTTTAGACAAACCAATTATCCGAATCACATAATAATCTAAACCGACAGTTTGTCCAAAGCTATCTCGATTACGAACCTCATTTATATATTATGTCTTTCAACCAATGATGAGATCTACTTTGTCACACAAGACACCTCATCATCTACTTACATAATATAAATGGACATATCATGCACAACAAAATATAACCAAAACATAAATCAATATATTACTGGAAAAATGTACAATACAAGCATAGCTTATGTATTTAAATCTAACAATCTCCCACTAATACATAAGCTGTGCTTTAAGTATACATCTACATACAACTCCTATACACTCTGCTGCTATATATCTAGAAAAACTGTCATGGCTCTCCTAAGTATCTGATCCTCATGATCTCCACGTGAGCCTCAAAGACTTTTGAAATCAATGTCTTCATGAACGGATCTGCAAGGTTATCCTCTGATGTTATCTTAGTCACGACCACGTCTTCCCTCTTTACGATGTCTCGTATCAGGTGGTACTTACGTTGTATATGTTTACTCGCCTTGTGGGCATGTGGTTCTTTCGAGTTTGCTACTGCACCATTGTTATCATAATATACCGTGATAGACTTCTGCAAACCAGGAATCACATCTAAGTCCACTAGGAAGTTCTTGAGCCACACTGCTTCCTTCGCTGCCTCTGATGCGGTAACGTATTCGGCCTCCATGGTAGAGTCCGCCACGCATTTCTGCTTGACACTCCGCCAAACTATGGCTCCACCTCCTAGAGTAAACATATACTCTGAGGTAGACTTGCTCTTATCCCTGTCGCCTTGGAAATCTGAATCTGTGTATCCTCGGGGTACTAGCTCAGGCCCCTAATAGACCAGAACTTGGTCTCTCATTCTGCGCAAATACTTGAGAATGCATTTTAGTGTCTCCCAATGAGCTTTCTTGGGGTTACTCTGATATCTGCTCACTATGCCAATGGCATAACAGATATCAGGCCTCGTACACAACATGACATACATGAGACTTCCTACTGCCGAAGCATAAGGAACTGTCTTCATGGCCTCTATCGCCTCAACAATCTTAGGGGACTGTTCCTTAGACAGATGCACTCCGTGTCTGAAAGGTAGAAAACCTTTCTTGGAGCTTTGCATGTTAAAGCGGGCCAGAATCGTGTCTATGTATGAAGCTTGGGAGAGCTTTAACAAACATTTCCTACGATCTCGAATTATCTTGATCCCAATGATATGTCCCGCTTCCCCTAAGCCCTTCATATCAAACTGCTTAGACAGCCATGCCTTTATGTCTGATAACACTTTATTGTTGTTGCCAATCAATAGAATGTCATCTACGTAAAGCACAAGAAACACCACTGATTTTCCATCACATCTGCGATACACACATTGCTCATCCGGACACTGAGTAAATCCGAATGACTGGATTACCTCATCAAACCAGATGTTCCAAGATCTGAATGCCTGCTTAAGTCCGTAAATAGACCTCTTAAGCCTACAAACCTTATGCTCTTGGCCTTTTTCAATGAATCCCTCTGGTTGCTGCATAAAGATGGTTTTCTCAAGACTTCCATTTAGGAAAGCTGTCTTAACATCCTTCTGCTAAATCTCATAACATAAATGAGTAGCTATGGCCAAGAGAATCTGGATCGACTTAAGTATGGCTACCGGGAAGAATGATTCCTCATAATTGATTCCCTCTTTCTGAGTATACCCCTTCGCCACCAGCCTATCTTTAAAGGTTTCCACCTTTTCGTCAGGTCCTCTCTTACGTTTGTAGACCCACTTACATAAATGCATTTAAACCCATCAGGTAGGTCCACAAGCTCCCATACATGATTGTGGTCCATTGAACCCATCTCGGATATCATTGCCTTACGCCAAGATTCTGCATCTTTATCTCCGAAAGCCTCATTGTAGTTAACTGGGTTAGGCTCAGGCGCACCTGGGACTAGGTATGAGGCCTCTCCCACGCCAATGAACCTATCGGGCTATCTTACAACCCTCCCACTATGACGAGGCACTACCTGTGTAGGCGCATCATCTGTGATCTCATGTGCAGTGTGTGGTGTATCTACTTGTACCGGTGCATCAGGATTAGTAGTTTGTCGTCTAGGCTCTTCTAGTACTATCTTACTCTTGGGCTTGTGATCTAAGACATAATCCTCTTCCAAAAATCTAGCGTTAGTACTAACCACCACCTTCTTATCTTTAGGACTATAAAACAGACCACCCTTCGTTCCCCTAGGATATCCTATAAACAGCATTAATTCAGTTCTCGCATCTAACTTAGCCATATCTGCCTTAAGCACATGTGCTGGGCAACCCCAAATTCTGAGATGTCTTAGACTGGGCTTGCGCCAATTCCACAACTCTACTGGAGTTGAAGGCACGGTTTTAGATGGTACAAGATTAAGAATATACATCGCTGTTTCTAATGCATATCCCCAGAACGAACTTGGAAAATCACTATAGCTCATCATCGACCTAACCATTTTTATGAGAGTCTGATTCCTTCTTTCTGCTACACCGTTCTGCTGTGGTGTGCCCGGTGCAGATAACTGAAACTGAATTCCGACCTCACTGAGGTATTCTCAAAATTCATGGGACAGGTACTCCCCACCACGATCTGAACGCAGTGTCTTGATACTCTTACCATGATGCTTCTCCACATCTTCCCGAAACTCTTTGAACTTGCCAAAATATTCAGACTTGTCACACCTTAGGTAAATGTACCCTTACTTTGAGTAGTCATCCGTGAACGTCACGAAATACTCAAATCCACCTCTTGCCTGGACCGTCATTGGTCCACACAAGTCAGAATGAATCAACTCTAATACTTCCTTAACTCTATAACCTTTTGCTTTAAAATGTCTCTTGGTCATCTTACCTTCCAAGCAAGATTCGTAGGTTGCATAACTGTCAATCTCTAATGAACCTAAAGGTCCACCATTGACCAACCTCTGAATCCTACTAAGGTTTATATGACCTAGCCTGAGATGCCAAAGATAGGTTTGATTCATTTTAGAAGGTTTATTCCTCTTATTAATGTTAAATAAAGAGCTATTTGTTTCTATGTTTTGCGCAACAGGGGAATTAGAGTTAACCACACATAAATTGTCAGCCAATGAACCAGAACAAACAAGTTTTCCATTTCTTCTAATAAATACAGACTCATCAGAAAAAAACAAACTTGTAACCATTCTTCAAGAGTTTAGAAACCAAAATAAGGTTATTTCTAAAACTCGGTACATAAAGACAATTAACTAACTCTAAACTAGAATTCTCAAAAGTCAGAGTAACTCCTCCCACTGCTTCTACTAACACTCTTGTAGTGTCGCCCAAGTAGATATCCAATTCGCCTTCTCTAAGCTTCCGGGTTACTTGGAACCCTTGCAAAGAATTAAAAACATGGTTAGTGGCACCTGAATTCACACACCAAGTATCTGTGGGAATCGCCGCTAAACATGTCTCAGTAATTAAGGCAGAAACTATCGTACTTATAAGCTTTGGACAATCCGATTTCCAATGTCCCGCCTTATTGCACTTGAAGCACTTATCTTTCGACTTTTTCTTTGCAATATCTGGCTTAGGCATAATCTGCACCTTTTGAGCTATTCCCTCAAACTTTCTCTTCTTCTTTCTAGCCTCAGGCTCAGAAGAAGATTCTGAAGCTTTGCCTAAGACTAAAGCTCGCTTCTTCTCTTTAAGAAGACTTTTAGCCGCCACCAACTCTGCCAAGAGCTCGAATGAAGTACACGACATCTTACTTATGTTGTAGTTCAACCGAATCTGCTCATAGCTTTGAGGTAAGCTCCAGAGGACAATATCGACTTTTGTTTCACCAACGATCTAGCCTCCCACTACCTCAACCTTGTTGATGTTACTAATCACGTCAATGACATGATCTCTCACAGGAGTACTCTCATCCATAAGGACAATGTCCAAGTTACGACTCCAATCGACATAATTAGGTCCAGTTAACTTGTTGTTTTTCAATATAGTAGCTAAGGGGATGAATGCTATATTGAATACTGTAATTAAACAGACAACGTTTTAGTTATCTAATCTAGAATTTCAAAAACAAGGAAATTCTAACAATTATCGAATTCCCTCAAAACAATAATCTTAATCCACCAACATCTCATTCACCGGGATTCTCGCAAGCCACGCAGTGTAGACGTTTGTACTAACCCACATTTGTTTGAGAAGAACCAAGTTCATTAACTACACTATCTGACCAAACGATCTATTGATCAATGTAGCTAATAGTCGGTGCTTTCAGCCGTACAAATAAATAGCATAACCCCGAGGGAGGAATACTGCAGATCATACACTAAGTGTGTGCCATTACGTGACTTCTGAGTTTGTTTCCTCAGGATAGTGCACCTCAGATGGAGAGGGTGTCGCATTTCTCCTAGTTAAACTTACTCTAGTCATCTTACTTAGAAATTCATAATCTAGCGATCTCGGGGTTGGACTCATCCTAATGGAGGAAGGCCCTAATGCCAACGCGCAAGCCCACCCACATCGCATATGAACTCGTAATGGTGGCCATGGTAATATTAAACTAACCCGCTCCCACTTAGATTTCCAAATTAAGGGTTTTTCCAGCTTTAACATGCAATTAACTAACCCTAAGTTATATGCAACTATAAAACCAACATGCTTTAAAATCATGCATCTAAATACAGCATAAAATTAAAACAATATATACGGGAAATAAATACTAAAAATAAATTTCCCGACTATTATGGTTTTAATCACTTTCATCTTTTGCCTTGATCTCGTGTCCCACCACGCAACTCGATGAAGAGAGTCTTGAACTTTAAAAAACAAAAAACTGGAGGAAAAACAGGCCAAAACGCAGCCCGCCCAAAAGGGCGCGTGCGCAGCAATTGCTACTGCAAAGCGGTGGCACAGCCTCCTGCTGCGCCGCGCGGTAGCGCCGCTACTCCTGGCTGTTGCCGGCGGCGACTGCTGCCAGCGGGTAGTCATCGGCGCTACCCCCTGCTGGCAATCCCTCCTTCGCTTCTTCCCATGCTATTTGGTCTTCTTGCAATTAGTTCTGGGTTTTCTTGGATTTTTACGAATTACGATAACCCAAAACCCACGAATTCAAGTTGCCCACCATAACACCTTCGATTACAAAAAATTAATTCTCCTACTACATGGCTTTCTAGGAAAATTAAATAATCGAAAATACATAAAAAAAATCCTACTACAGATTTAATCTAATCCTATACGGCTTCCAGCACGTGGTTAAACTATTGCAAACATTCATAATAAAATCAAATCCGGACATGTCCCGGAGTTTAATTAAAACCCGTACAAATGTAACCATAATAGTCGAGATTTCTTAACCTCCTGCAAATAAAACCATGTAATAAATCGAACAAGCACAAAACCCAAAACCAGGCCCTGATACCAATTGAAAGATTATCTGGCCAGGCCTAGCCAGAAACTCACTTTAGTGATATGTATTCCAGAATCGGAGTCTCTGGTCAGGCCTAGAAGCTGGCACAATTGCTATTCAAACCCTTTTGAAATAACATTGCGCAGGATCTGGGATTACACTTATTCGATTTATCACGAAACAAATAAATTCTTAATTAAAAGCAAAAACATAAGAATTACCTATTGAAGCGTTTAATCAGGTGATTCTTTTGTATGCCTCAAGACTTTGTTCGTATGTTGTGTGGACAACAATCTAACGAACAATTGATCAGCTAGTCACCATAATCCACTTGCTGAAAAAAATTCTGCAGCACGTCGCCGCCTGAATTTCAACCGCTGTCGCCACCAAATTTATACTGCCACCGCCGCCTGCCAAAATTAACCACCGACCGCCGTCTAGGACAATAACCGGCCACCTAAGATTGCGCTAGAGGGAGAAAAATGTTTTCTCTCTAGACTTTCTCTCTCTAAGTTTTCTTGTCTTGAAAACTTATGAATTCTCTTTCTGAATTGTGTGTCTTGAATAGTTAATCCCTTGTCTATATATAAAGTTACAAGAGAGACCCCAAATTGGTTTAGGATTGGCTTTCCTACTGGGTTTCTGTTTCTTTCAATCCTGTTCCTGGACTGATACATATCCAACTGATACAGGGATTCACTTATCCCAATCCAGTTCCTGATATGATTCACAACCAACTGATACAGGAATTCACTTATCCCAAACCAGTTCCTGGTATAATTAACAACCAACTGATACATGGATTCACTTATCCCAAACCAGTTCCTGGTATGAATCACAACTATCTGACACAAGGATTAATTAATTACTTAATTAATTAAATCAACCTTTGTTAATAACCCAATACATAATTAATTGTACAACTAACGAATTAATTATGACACTACCATCCAACACCAGAATTGCTTCCGGAACAACTTAATTAATTTATATTCATAATCTCCCCACATCAAAGATATAGTGCTCGTTAATTTATTACTTTACTGATAAATTAATTAATTAAATTCTTTAATTCTGAGACTAGTACCACTCGACCTTTTTACTATACTGGACATAAGTGCACCGGCTAGGTTTAGTATAATAAACTTTACGAGCTCATCTCGGGAGCACCATCATCCCGGACGCACCGGTACTTGGTTTCCTTTTGACAAGAAGCAGCACACCAAGAAACTAAACACGCGCACCCAACCTAACGAGACTATTGGCTATAATTGACCTCAACCATTGGCAGATCAAAGTACACTATGTCTGATCCTCGTGCCCGCTCGAGTCTAGGGATTAAGAGGTAGAATACCAAGAACGATTTGTCTATTAAATCAGTACAAGACAAATCATTCCTAATGGTCAAGTTCAATACGCCCCGGGCATATCTATATTATTCAATTAGTTTAGACAAACCAATTATCCGAATCACATAATAACCTAAACCGACAGTTTGTCCAAAGCTGTCTCGGTGCGAACCTCATTTATATATTATGTTTTCAACCAATGATGATATCTACTGTGTCACACAAGACACCTCTTCATCTACTTACATAATATAAATGGACATATCATGCATAACAAAATATAACCAAAACATAAATCGATATATTACTGGGAAAATGTACAATACAAGCATAGCTTATGTATTCAACTCCAACAGAACTATGTCTTTTTGGCTTTATGAATTTTAATGAGTTTTTGCATCTGTTTTGCCTCACTTATTTTACCTCACCCTCTATGCTTGCCTCACAAATAGAAATCTAAGATGGACTCATTGCACTACTCTATGTACTTTTAACTTATAAAAAAGTATTGAAAATAGTATTAATGATAGGCGTTGCCAAATTTTGTTGTGCTTATAAACTTATAAACTGTATGCACTTTTAACTTACTAATGGAATTCTGCTTTATAGATGTTGCCAAATCTAGCCTGCACATTTATAAAAGAATAGAGTAAACGCATAAGCCATATGATTCATAATAATGAGGAGGCAGTGAAGCTAGTTTTAGAGGCGGGTAATGACAAGGGTATGTATGTGAGTTTATTGCAAGGCATACTAGGCATTGGGGATTACACTTGTCTGGCTGATGCGACCACTTCGAAGATGGCTATACCACGATGTTAAACGAGTAGCTTACTCTCGAACTGGAATAGCTTAATAGGCTATAGCCTATTTCATTGTACTCAAAAAAAAAAAAAGTTGTAAAGAAAAGCAAAATAAAATGATCGGCTAGTATTCATAATCATTTTGTGTAACAACAGAAATTTACAATAGAATTGGCAAGATACTACAATCTCATTGTATGAAAAAAAGACATACCAAGAAAATTCACTTCCCTCCTAAAAAAATAAAAATAAAACACCACCTTTTTACTGATTTAGTGTACACAAGACCCACAACATTATCAAAACTAGCTTAATGCATATTTCACTTGATGATATGTGAACATTTGAAATCTAAAGGGCTATCTACACCCGCCAAGAAGCCTTCTTGCTTAAACGTAACAATGGAGAACAATCTAGCTTTAACACTTCTGATGTCAATCTGCTCGCCAGCACCAACGGTAAGGTCCACAAGAGCATCCTGTGCAATTCCTCATTCTAATACTTCATAAGAGCCATGAAGCTTTGCATATGCTTTTCCAATATTGAGATCTATAGTTCATTCACCTCTTGCTTGTAACAAATGGCGGCTTACCAGGTGATTCACATGGCATCTAGTCATTAACAATATTTGGAACTCATTCACCCTGAAATTCAAAACATGACAAGATGAAATTAATTCCAATATAAAACAGTAGCATCAATAACTAATGCAAATAAAATTAGACATCTACCAGTAGTGTCAACATTTCTTTCTAAGTCATTCTTTTTTCTCCAATAAAACACCATGGAATTGTGAAAAGCATCAACAAGGTAATAAAGACAAATGACATGAACTTTTTTCTTTAAAAAGAAATAAACATACTTGTATACAGAAGTGAACAGTATAGATCCCTTCCTCATTGTAGTTCGGTGTTAGCAAGGGACTCTTTATTGGAAGATCGAAACATGCGCCAAATACCTCATTTTTACAGTCTCCAGAGCATATCTTTTCCCCCCATTCTCCATAAGCATTTTAATAGTGTCCATACTTATTTTCCAGCTGTAAGACATATTGTGATAGATATAATTGTGATACCCATACTAGAAACAAGTTGGAGAACTTCTAGAAAGAACTGTACAGCATTTTTGAATATGCACTTTTGAAAAAGTTATCACTCTCTTACATTTTCTTTTGTGAAATCTTTTTCTCTTCCATATTCTTTTGTGCAAGAAAAATAAGGCAGACTATTCTAGACAAAGATCTGCAGCTATTCAATTTTACTCGTTGCCTCTTAAATCTAAGTGTTCCTTTCCATGAAGACCCTTATTTTATCTTTGTCTATGGCAAACACAAAAAATATAATTGAAATCATCTATAGTTTAACATTCAGAGATCCCTGAACTATAATAGGTGTCTTCCTCCTCACTTTACCTCTATGATTACAAACTAAAAACCATATTAATTACAAAAAATTTAACTCAGAAAGAGTTATCATAATATTCAAACTGAACTGCCAAATAGACTAGTAATAGTTCCCTTAGTGAAACCAAATTGCTCAACCCAAACATCCAAAAATACGGAAGCAAGATCCCATAATTCATATTGGTTCCCATACTATAAATGAAATAAATTGTAAAAATATAACTTACGAAAGCCAGGAACTTTAGTAAATCCACTGTTTGTTCAGTTGATGTTCAGTTCATATGCATCTTAAAACAAAGTAGAAAATATTAACTGTACCTTTTCTTTCCGGTACCTTGAGAAGTACCTTTCAAACGAAATATTGCTGTCAATTTTTGGACCTACATAAATTAGCCAAAGGATTTCCAGACCTCAGATTTAGAAATGAAAGAGAACGATAAGACACACTGATGGCAAATATTTTTATGAGTATGAAATGAACTTACCTTGTTCACTAATGCAGAAAGCAAGAACCACTCTTATTTTGGTTTGCTATTCAACAGTGAATAAATGGTCTGACAATTTAGTAGAAAATATACTCTCAAAAAAGTTTTTTCCAATCGATATATGTTCAAAAAACACAAATCCAGCAATAAAAATATCAAAGAATTTTTTTTTCTAGAACTTCAAAATCTATTATATGGTATCATATTATAATCACCGAAAACAAAAAGACATAACATGCATTCACCTTTACTGTCTTGTCTTTAAGTATGGCCAAAACATCTCGTGATGCTTCCTCAATTGCATGAATTAGAGTTCAACATCCGTGCCATTATCAGTAATCAAATATTATTCATAACCTCTAGAGCCTTTTCAGCATTTTTTCTATAATTACTCCAACCAGCAGCTAATATCATCAACATCACCTATTTACAAGAAACTCACTGAAACAGCTATGTCTTATGAAGAACCATCAAATCCATCTATCAACAAGAAATAAAATACAGGATACTTGCACTCAGAATATGCAATGACATTATACAATATGAAAATTCTGGACAATTGTTTCTCTAGCCACGAAATTTACATGAATGAAAAGTATTAAAGCTTACACCCCGATAGCAGCATGAAGACTATGCTTGTGAAAAGAAGAAAAAGAAATAAAGAACTTGCACTTACAGAAGGCCGATAAACCTGTCTCCTCATTAATCAATGCCAAGAGTAAGAAGACAACAGTTAAAGCAATTAATATCTTAACAAGCAAATTGTCAAACTGCTTCAGCAAAAAAAAAGTGCCTGCATAGTGAAGAAAATAAAGGAAATGAGGAGGAAGACAAGACACTAAATTGCAAGAAGGCACCAATTAAGCTAAATGCAGAAGTATAAACAGATGTCAAAATCTTATAAGCTTACACACAAGAAAGGACCAAGAAAAGAGTGATAAAGAAAAATACAGTCATCAACTGCCCAATAGACCATGGTACAAAATTTCACCCAAAATAAAGAAAGCAGGAGTTGAAAGATTATCTACCCGGCCCTAGCCATAAACTCACTTTCGTGCTACGCATTCCAGAATCAGAATCTCTGGCTAGGCCTAGACTCTAGCACAATCGCTATCCCAACCCTTTTGAAATAACACTGTGCAGGATCTGGGTTTGTATATCACGCAACAAAAATTCTTAATTAAAAGCGAAAGAATAAGAATTACCTATTGAAGCATATACTTAGGTGATTTTCTTGTATGCCTCAAGACTTTGCTTGTGTGTTGTGTGGGCAGCAATCTAATGAATAATTGATCAGCTAATCACCACAATCCACCTGCCGGAAAAATTCCAGCACCGCTGCACCTAGCGCGTACAATCCACGCACCGCCCGGAGAAAGAGAAAGCTACACATTGCCACCAAAATTTTGAAGAAAATTTTGGCAGCCTTAAGCTTAAGAAATCCGAATTTAGTGAGAGAAATTTTCTCTCTCTAAGTTTTCTTATCTTGAAAACTTATGAATTGTTTATTGTGGAATAGCTAATCCCTTGTCTATATTTAGAGTTACAAGAGAGACCTCAAGTTGATTTAGGATTGGTCTTTCTAATGGGTTTAGGTAATTAATTAGTTTCCAAATCCAATTAAGTAACCAATCTGATAGGATAAACCAAACCCTATTAGATTCCTAATCTCTAGGATTTCCTAATTCTAATTGAAAACCCTTAGGAATAATTAATTAATTAATTAATTCTACCTATTCAATTAACCCATTACAAAATTAATCGTACCAGTAACGAATTAATTTTGGCACTACCATCCTACACCAGAATTGCTTCTGGAACAACTTAATTAATTTATATTCATAATCACCCACATCAAAGATATAGTGCTCGTAAATTTATTAATTTACTGATAAATTAATTAATTAACTTCTTTAATTCCGAGACTAGTACCACTCGACCTTTTTAATATACCGGACATAAGTTCACCGGCTGGGTTTAGTATAATAAATATTACGAGCTCATCTCGGGAGCACCATCTCCCCGGATGCACCTGTAAATGGTTTCCTTTCAACAAGCAGCAATACACCAAGTAACTAAATACGTGCACCCAACCTACTGTTGGAGTAGAATACATAAGCTATGCTTGTATTGTACAGTTTCCCAGTTTAATATATCGATTTGTGTTTCAGTCATATCTTGTTGTGCATTAATCGTCCATTTATATTATGTAAGTAGATGATGAGGTGTCTGGTGCGACACAGTAGATCTCATCATTGGTTGAAAGACATAATATATAAATGAGGTTCGTAACCGAGACAGCTTTGGACAAACTATCGGTCTAGGTTATTATGTGATTCAGATAATTAGTTTGTCTAAACTAATTGAATCATATAGATATGCCCGGGGCATATTGAACTTGACTCTTAGGAATGATTTGTCTTGTACTGATTTAATAGACAAATCGATCCCTGTATTCTATCTCTAAATCCCTAGACTCGAGCGGGCATGAGGATTAGACATAGTGTACTTTGATCTGCCAAAGGGTGAGGTCAATTGTGGCCAATAATCTCGGTAGGTTGGGTGCGCATGTTTAGTTACTTGGTGTGCTGCTGCTTGTCGAAAGGAAACCATGTACCGGTGCGTCCGGGGTGATGGTGCTCCCGAGATGAGCTCGAAATGTTTATTATACTAAACCCGGCCGGTGGACTTATGTCCGGTATAGTAAAAAGGTCGAGTGGTACTAGTCTCGGAATATTAAGAAGTTGATGAATTAATTTATCAGTAAATTAATGAATTAACGAGCACTATATCTTTGATGTGGGGGGATTATGAATATAATTTAATTAAGTTGTTCCGGAAGCAATTCTGGTGTAGGTTGGTAGTGCCATAATTAATCCGTTAGTGGTATGATTAATTATGTACTGGGTTAATGACAAAGGTAGATTTAATTAATTGAGAAATTAATTAATCCTTGTGTCAGTTGGTTGTGAATCATCCCAGGAACTGGTTTGGGATAAGTGAATCCCTGTGTCAGTTGGGAGTGATTCATCCCAGGAACTGGATTGGGATAAGTGAATCCCTGTGTCAGTTGGGAGTGATTCATCCCAGGAACTGGATTTGGGATAAGTGAATCCCTGTGACAGTTGGGAGTGTATCAGTCCAGGAACAGGATTGAAGGAAACAGAATCTGTATCAGTCCAGAAACAGGATTGAAGGAAAACAGAAACCCAGTAGGAAGACCAATCCTATTCCAACTTGGAGTCTCTCTTGTAACTCTATAAATAGACAAGGGATCAGTCATTCAGAATACAACAATAACACAATTAATCCACAGGATTTCTAGAGAGAGAAAATTATAGAGAGAGAAAACGTTTCTCTCTCCAAGTCGAATTTTCAAGAAAGTGTACAGCTGGTTTTTAGGTTTCTAGTGGCTGAAATTTTGGCCTTGGATTATACCAGCTGCGCGTAACTTTCTCTCTCTACGGGCGGTGCGTTTATAGTACGTGCCAGGTGCTGCGGGGCTAGAGTTTTCTAGTAAGTGGATTGTGGTGAGTAGCTGATCAATTGACTTCTAGTTCGTTGCCCACACAACGTGAAGTCATAGTCTTGAGGCATACAAGAGAATCACCAAGTGCACGCTTCAAAGGTACTTTTCTAAGATTCCGCTTTAATAGAAATTTTTGTTGCGTGGTAAATCGAGCAAGTGCAAACCCAGATCCTACCAAAAATCTTTCAATTGGTATCAGAGCATGAATTAAAGCATGTCTGGTTTTATGGTTACACATAACTTAGGTTAGTTAATTGCATGTTAAAACCGGAAAAACCCTCAATTTGGAAATCTAAGTGGGAGCGGGTTGTGTTATATCCCCATGGCCACCATTACGGGTTCATATGCGATGTGGGTGGGCTTGCGCGTTGGCATTAGGGCCTTCCTCCATTCGGATGAGTCCAACCCCGAGATCGCTAGACTATGAGCTTCTGAGTAAGATGACTAGAGCGAGTTTAACTAGGAGAAATGCGACACCCTCTCCATCTGAGGCGCACTATCCTGAGGTAACAAACTCAGAAGTCACGTAATGGCACACACTTAGTGTATGATCTGCAGTATTCCTCCCGCGAGGTTACGCTGCTTACTTGTACGGCTAAAAGCACTGACTATTAGCTACATTGATCAAAAGATCGTTGGTCAGATAGTGTAGTTAATGAACTTGGTTCTTCTCAAATGAATGTGGGTTAGCGTAAACGTCCACACTGCGTGGCTTGCGAGAATCCCGGTGGATGAGATGTTGGTGGATTAATATTATTGTTTTGAGGGAATCAATAATTAATTGAATTTTCATGTTTTCGAAAATTCTAGCATATATAACTGAAACACTGTTTGTTTACTTTCCAGTTTAAATCGATATGGCATTCAATCCTTTAGCTGCTATTTTGAAAAACAACAATTTAACTGGAACTAATAATGTCGATGGAAGTCGTAACTTGGACATTGTCCTTAGGGCTGAGAGCGCTCCTGTGAGAGATCGTGTCATTAACATGATTAGTAACATCAACAAGGTTGAGGTAGTGGGAGGCGAAATCGTTAGTGAAACCAAAGCCGATATTGTCCTCCAGAGCTTGCCTCAAAGCTATGAGCAGATTCGGTTGAACTACAACATAAGTAAGATGTTGTGGAGTTCATCCAAGCTCTTGGCAGAGTTGATGGCGACTCAAAGCTATGAGCGGATTTGGTTGAACTACAACATAAGTAAGATATTGTGGAGTTCATCCGAGCTCTTGGCAGAGTTGATGGCGGCTAAAAGTCTTCTTCAAGAGAAGAAGCAAGCTTTAGTCGCAGTCGAAGCTTTAGAATCTTCTTCTGAGCCTGAGGCTGGAAAGAAGAAGAGAAAGCTCGAGGGAGTAGCTAAAAAGGCACAAATTGTGCCTAAGCCAGATATTGCAAAGAAGAAGTTGAAAGACAAGTGCTTCAAGTGCAATAAGACGGGACATAGGAAAGCGGATTGTCTAAAGCTTATAAGTATGATAAATTATGCCTTAATTACTGAGACATGTTTAGCGGCGATTCCCACAGATACTTGGTGTGTGGATTCAGGTGCCACTGACCATGTTTGTAATTCTTTGCAAGGGTTCCAAGTAACCCAGAAGCTTAGAGCAGGCGAATTGGATATCTACTTGGGCGACACTACAAGAGTGTCAGTAGAAGCAGTGGGAGTAGTTAAGTTGAATTTCGAAAATTCTAGCTTAGAGTTAGTTAATTGTGTTTATGTACCGAGTTTTAGAAAGAACTTGATTTCGGTTTCTAAACTCTTGAAGAACGGGTATAAGTTTATTTTTTCTGATGAATGTGTTGTTATTAGAAGAAATGGAAAACTTATTTGTTCTGGTTCATTGGCGGACAATTTGTTTGTGGTTAACTCTAACTCCCCTGTTGCGCAAAACATAGAGATAGATAGCTCAGAATCTAACATTAATAAGAGGAAGAAACCTTCTGAAATGAATCAAACCTATCTTTGGCATCTAAGGCTAGGTCATATAAACCTTAGTAGGATTCAGAGGTTGGTCAATGATGGACCTTTGGGTTCATTAGATATTGACAGTTATGCAACCTGCGAATCTTGCTTGGAAGGTAAGATGACCAAGAGACCTTTTAAAGCAAAAGGCTATAGAGCTAAAGAAGCATTAGAGTTGATTCATTCTGACTTGTGTGGACCTATGACGGTCCAGGCACGAGGGGGATATGAGTATTTCATGACATTCACGGATGATTACTCTAGGTACGGATACATTTACCTAATGCGCCACAAGTCCGAATGTTTTGGCAAGTTCAAAGAGTTTCGGGCAGATGTGGAGAAGCGTCATGGTAAGAGTATCAAGACACTGCGTTCAGATCTTGGTGGGGAGTACCTGTCCCATGAATTTCGAGATTACCTCACTGAGGTAGGAATTCAATCTCAGTTGTCTACACCTGGCACGCCACAGCAGAATAGTGTAGCAGAAAGGAGGAACCGAACTCTTATGGAAATGGTTAGGTCCATGATGAGCTATAGTGATTTGCCAAGTTCGTTCTGGGGGTATGCCTTGGAAACGGCAATGTATATTCTTAATCTTGTACCATCTAAAACCGTGCCTTCAACCCCAGTAGAGTTGTGGAACGGGCGGAAGCCCAGTCTAAGACATCTCAGAATTTGGGGCTGCCCAGCACATGTGCTTAAGGCAGATACGGCTAAGTTAGATGCAAGAACAGAATTAATGCTGTTTGTAGGATATCCTAGGGGAACGAAAGGTGGTCTATTCTATAGTCCTAAAGATCAGAAGGTGGTGGTAAGTACCAACGCTAGATTTTTAGAAGAGGACTATGTCTTAGACCACAAGCCCAAGAGTAAGATAGTACTAGAAGAGCTTAAACGACAAACTACTAATCCTGATACACCAGCACAAGTAGATACACCACATACTGCACATGAGATCACAGATAATGCGCCTACACAGGCGGTGCCTTGTCGTAGTGGGAGGGTTGTGAGACAGCCAGACAGGTTCGTTGGCATGGGAGAGGCTTCAGACCTGGTCCTAGGTGTGCCTGAACCTTACCCAATTAACTATAATGAGGCACTTCGAGATAAAGATGCAGAATCTTGGCGTAAGGCAATGATATCCGATATGGGGTCAATGGACCACAATCAAGTCTGGGAGCTTGTGGACCTGCCTGATGGGTTTAAGCCCATTGGATGCAAGTGGGTCTACAAACGTAAGAGAGGATCTGACGGGAAGGTGGAAATCTTTAAAGCTAGGCTGGTGGCGAAGGGGTATACTCAGAAAGAGGGAATCGATTATGAGGAAACCTTCTCCCCGGTAGCCATGCTTAAGTCGATCCGGATTCTCTTGGCCATAGCTGCTCATATGGATTATGAGATTTGGCAGATGGATGTCAAGACAGCTTTCCTGAACGGAAGTCTTGAGGAAACCATCTTTATGCAGCAACCAGAGGGATTCATTGAAAAAGGCCAAGAGCATAAGGTTTGTAGGCTTAAGAGGTCTATTTATGGACTTAAGCAGGCATCCAGATCTTGGAACATCCGATTTGATGAGGTAATCCAGTTCTTTTAGATTTACTCAGTGTCCGGATGAGCAATGTGTGTATCGCAAACGTGATGGAAACTCAGTGGTGTTTCTTGTACTTTACGTAGATGACATTCTATTGATTGGCAACAACAAGAAAGTGTTATCAGACGTAAAGGCATGGCTGTCCAAGCAATTTGATATGAAGGACTTAGGGGAAGCGGGACATATCCTTGGGATCAAGATTATTCGAGATCGTAGGAAACGTTCGCTAACGCTCTCCCAAGCTTCATACATAGACACGATTCTGGCCCGTTTTAACATGCAGAACTCCAAGAAAGGTTTTCTACCTTTCAAGCATGGAGTGTTTCTATCTAAGGAACAGTATCCTGAGACTGTTGAGGAGATAGAGACCATGAAGACAGTTCCATATGCTTCGGCAGTAGGAAGTCTCATGTATGCCATATTGTGTACGAGGCCTGATATCTGTTATGCCGTGGGCATGGTGAGCAGATATCAGAGTAACCCCGGGAAAGCTCATTGAGAGGCAGTAAAATGCATTCTCAAATATTTGCGCAGAACGAGGGACCAAGTTCTGGTCTATCAGGCATCTGAGCTGGTACCCCGAGGTTACACGGATTCAGATTTCCAAGGCAACAGGGACAAGAGCAAGTCTACCTCAGGGTATGTGTTTACTCTAGGAGGTGGAGCCATAGTTTGGCGGAGTGTCAAGCAGAAATGCGTGACGGACTCTACCATGGAGGCTGAGTACGTTGCCGCATCAGAGGCAGCAAAAGAAGCAGTATGGCTCAAGAACTTCCTAGTGGACTTAGATGTGATTCCTGGTTTGCCGAAATCTATCACGGTTTATTGTGATAACAATGGTGCAGTAGCAAACTCGAAGGAACCACGAGCCCACAAGGCGAGTAAACATATACAGCGCAAGTACCACCTGATACGAGACATCGTAAAGAGGGTAGATGTGGTCGTGGCTAAGATAGCATCAGATGATAACCTTGCAGATCCGTTCACGAAAACATTGACTTCTAAAGTCTTTGAGGCTCACGTGAAGGGCAAGGGGATCAGATGCTTAGGAGAGCCTTGACAGTTTTTCTAGATAGATAACAACAGATTGGGTAGGATTGTATGTAGTTGTATACTTAAAGCACAGCTTAAGTATTAATGGGAGATTGTTGGAGTAGAATACATAAGCTATGCTTGTATTGTACAGTTTCCCAGTTTAATATATCGATTTGTGTTTCAGTCATATCTTGTTGTGCATTAATCGTCCATTTATATTATGTAAGTAGATGATGAGGTGTCTGGTGCGACACAGTAGATCTCATCATTGGTTGAAAGACATAATATATAAATGAGGTTCGTAACCGAGACAGCTTTGGACAAACTGTCGGTCTAGGTTATTATGTGATTCAGATAATTAGTTTGTCTAAACTAATTGAATCATATAGATATGCCCGGGGCATATTGAACTTGACTCTTAGGAATGATTTGTCTTGTACTGATTTAATAGACAAATCGATCCTTGTATTCTATCTCTAAATCCCTAGACTCGAGCGGGCATGAGGATTAGACATAGTGTACTTTGATCTGCCAAAGGGTGAGGTCAATTGTGGCCAATAATCTCGGTAGGTTGGGTGTGCATGTTTAGTTACTTGGTGTGCTGCTGCTTGTCGAAAGGAAACCATGTACCGGTGCGTCCGAGGTGATGGTGCTCCCGAGATGAGCTCGAAATGTTTATTATACTAAACCCGGCCGGTGGACTTATGTCCGGTATAGTAAAAAGGTCGAGTGGTACTAGTCTCGGAATATTAAGAAGTTGATGAATTAATTTATCAGTAAATTAATAAATTAACGAGCACTATATCTTTGATATGGGGAGATTATGAATATAATTTAATTAA
Organism: Knoxia roxburghii; assembly: GCA_030378225.1. Classification (NCBI taxonomy): domain Eukaryota; kingdom Viridiplantae; phylum Streptophyta; class Magnoliopsida; order Gentianales; family Rubiaceae; genus Knoxia; species Knoxia roxburghii. The sequence goes on along the minus strand of CM059420.1, from coordinate 30,167,139 downwards.
GTTGTTCCGGAAGCAATTATGGTGTAGGTTGGTAGTGCCATAATTAATCCGTTAGTGGTACCATTAATTATGTACTGGGTTAATGACAAAGGTAGATTTAATTAATTGAGAAATTAATTAATCCTTGTGTCAGTTGGTTGTGAATCATCCCAGGAACTGGTTTGGGATAAGTGAATCTCTGTGTCAGTTGGGAGTGATTCATCCCAGGAACTGGATTGGGATAAGTGAATCCCTGTGTCAGTTGGGAGTGATTCATCCCAGGAACTGGATTTGGGATAAGTGAATCCCTGTGACAGTTGGGAGTGTATCAGTCCAGGAACAGGATTGAAGGAAACAGAATCTGTATCAGTCCAGAAACAGGATTGAAGGAAAACAGAAACCCAGTAGGAAGACCAATCCTATTCCAACTTGGAGTCTCTCTTGTAACTCTATAAATAGACAAGGGATCAGTCATTCAGAATACAACAATAACACAATTAATCCACAGGATTTCTAGAGAGAGAAAATTCTAGAGAGAGAAAACGTTTCTCTCTCCAAGTCGAATTTTCAAGAAAGTGTGCAGCTGGTTTTTGGGTTTCTAGTGGCTGAAATTTTGGCCTTGGATTATACCAGCTGCGCGTAACTTTCTCTCTCTGCGGGCGGTGCGTTTATAGTACGTGCCAGGTGCTGCGGGGCTAGAGTTTTCTAGCAAGTGGATTGTGGTGAGTAGCTGATCAATTGACTTCTAGTTCGTTGCCCACACAACGTGAAGTCATAGTCTTGAGGCATACAAGAGAATCACCAAGTGCACGCTTCAAAGGTACTTTTCTAAGATTCCGCTTTAATAGAAATTTTTGTTGCGTGGTAAATCGAGCAAGTGCAAACCCAGATCCTACCAAAAATCTTTCACCTACCGAGACTATTAGCCACAATTGACCTCACCCATTGGCAGATCAAAGTACACTATGTCTAATCCTCATGGCCGCTCGAGTCTAGGGATTAAGAGATAGAATACTAAGAACGATTTGTCTATTAAATCAGTACAAGACAAATCATTCTAAATGGTCAAGCTCAATACGCTCCGGGCATATCTATATGATTCAATTAGTTTAGACAAACTAATTATCCGAATCACATAATAACCTAAACTAACAGTTTGTCCAAAGCTGTCTCGGTTACGAACCTCATTTATATATTATGTCTTCTAACCAATGATGAGATCTACTGTGTCACACAAGACACCTCATCATCTAACTACATAACATAAATGGACAAATAATGCACAACAAAATATAACCAAAACATAAATCGATATATTAACTGGGAAAATGTACAATATAAGCATAACTTATGTATTCAACTCCAACAGGAGTACCAATGTATAAGGTCATCCAGGATATCCAGCATAACCTTTTAGTTAGCCTGAATGAATAGGATAAGCAACCCTTATCAATAATTGCATCATCATATGAACCTGAATGAATAGGATAAGCAGCAGAAGAAATAAAATTCAACAATTTGACTTTTAATAGTCTAATGTACATCAAGAAAGAAGCTGTTTCAAAACTTACTACAGAGCCAACACTGTCCGTCAAAAATAAATCATTTGGGTCAACAAGAAATCCATCACGATTTTCAATACCAGCAGCAATAGCATTACGTTATCCTTTGATACCCTTAATTTATAATGAAGGAAATAATGAATAAAAAATAGGTCATGGTAAATAAAGCATAAATTATTCATATTAGTTTATGCTTTAATCTAAAAAAAATTAACTTTCACTCTACATAATTTATAAAGAAACTTTATCTTTATTTGCAGTTTAGGTCACATTTGAGATAAAGCATAAATTATTCATATTTTTTAGTTTTTATTTGAATTTTAATCGTGTAGAATAGGTCACATTTGGGAGAGCATACGTTATAGTATTCTTCTTTTTAAAGTAAAAGAATTTCTTTTCCACAGAAATTATTCTCTAAACAAATCTGTGCACCTGATCAAATAAATTTGGATTTCATAGTGGCCAACTTTTCCTACGGTATGCTTCACGAACGTCTTCATAGGTATTGCAGCAATCATCATCGAACTGTAGACAAAATGAGAAAATATGGTATTATGGCTTAATTTGAACTACTGTATAGTCAAACACTTTATTATTAGTAGCTTAAATATATTCTTACTGTATTATAAATAAATTGATAAATAGTTAGGCATTAGAGACATAGCCAAAAATAGTTAATCATTCATAAAAGTCCATCGAATGGGCCATGAAAACCAATGAGTCCTAGGAAACTAGTACGTAAGCAGGGCTAAATCAAGGAAGATGGAAGAAAATAATGAATAAAATCACAATCACGACCAAACCAAGAAAGATGGAAGAAAATAATTAATAAAATCACAACAAACTGATAATAATGTATAGTCTAAAAAATGATAAGTGAAAATGATAAGTGTAGAAAATGATAAATGAATATGTATTTAAAGAGTAAATGTTCAGTTACGAAAAAGTACAACAGATAAATGCAAATAAATTTGTGATAATTTTGAGTTGAAAGAGTAAAATATATAAGAATCCTTAAGTTTCAATCAAACCTACTTTTATTGGATAGGGTATTCTCTTATATTAGTGTACACAGTGGACACCACCTGCAATACAGATATAACCACAAATGTTATTTCATTAAATCTTTTCCACTGTAGGCAGAAAATGACAAAAAATAGTCTGAAAAAGGATAATTGTAGAAAATTATAAATGAATAAGTATTTAAAGTACATGATATGGTGTCGTAGTTAGCTACAGAATTGGATACCACTTAAAAAAATCAGTTTAATTAAGGAAATATCGTGTGTTGATTCTCAATACAAAGCAATTAATCATGACTAATTAAATGTAGGAATTCACAAAGTAGCCATGGAATATGAGCAAAACTTAACCTTGATGAAATATTGATACATTCTATTAGGTGTATGCTCTGTCCATTCCACACTGCAATGGCAAGAATTGTAAGATGGACAAATGTATAATAATGACATCATTCATTAGGGAGAGAAATACCCATCAAGAAAATTTACAACATGAGGGAAATAGTTTCCATAAGTCAAGCTATTAATCTTGTGGCTTATCTGCAATCCTTAATAAGTAAATTAGTTCAAAGCAAGTTTAACAAAAGGCAGAAAACAAAATGATTCATCAATTTCCAGGATGGACTTATTTATGGCATCAAAGTCATATCTTACATGAAAATTGTCCTTTTAAAAAGGCAGCAGATCATGGACATGAACAGTTGCTTGTTGAAAACTCTTTCCTGGTATAAAATGCCTCCTAATAAAATGAGCAAACATATACAAGACTATTATTGTTAAATAATTAAAATTGTATGAAACACTTTAGCTCAATACTCCAAGCTAAAATGGGAATCTGTAGACTTGATGAAGTAAAAAATATGTACACCTGATCAAGTAAATCCGTATTTGATACATCGTAACCATTCCTACAGTATGCTTCAAGAACATCTTCACAGGTAATGCAGCAATCATCATCTAACAGTAGATAAAAGGAGAAAATATGGTATTATGTCTGAAAAGATTAAATAGAGATTATGAGAAAAAAAAGTAAGATCTTTGGGAAAACATAATTGAGATAGAATATATTAAAAGTTTAAAGAAATAGAAATAGCTAAAGAGTTACCGTTTCTGATTCATAACATGAACCATAGTATGTTAAGACACAACTACAGATATCATGTACTTTCTGTTATAATGGTTGATTGTAGATGAATTTTCCAGCGGGAAGTTGTGAAGAAAAATATATGGTTCAGTTGAGGAGTTTCATGCAATAGAGAAGATTCCAAACGGCACAGAACATCTTGGCGTTTAGAAACATAAGAATTAGACATTTAAAGACAATGAATAGTCTGAAAAATGATAAGTGAAACTGATAAGTATAGAAAATGATAAATGAATATGTATTTAAAGAGTAAATATTCAGTTACGGAAAACTACAACAGACAAATGCAAATAAATTTGTGATAATTTTGAGTTGAAAGAGTAAATAATATAAGAATCCTTTAGTGTACACAGTGGACAGCGCCTGCAATACAGAGATAACCACAGGTGTTATTTCATTCAATTTTTTCCACTGTTGCCAGAAAATGACAAAGAATAGTCTGAAAAAGGATAAGTGAAAGTGATAACTGTAGAAATGATAAATGAATAGGTATTTAAAGTACATGATGTGGTGTCTTATTTAGTTACTCAATTGGATACCACTTCAAAAAAACCATCCCTATGTGTTAGCTTCATTTCTTCAACCATTTGAAGAAAGATGAAAGTAGCAGAAAAGATGAACATTATGAATGAGTGAGGTAATAATTGCAGGAAGAATGGCAGTGCTTTACTACTTGAAAGCAAAAATTAAAGTCTGAATGTATGAAGTCATATATTTCAACCTTGTTGCTTCATCCAATGTCCTGTTGCTTATTGTTGATTCACCTGTCAAACAAGAATCATCATAAATAGGAAATCTAATCTTCATGAAATTATGAGTATTGTTACTCATGATTACTGATGCTGAGTAGTTTTAATGATGAGTAGTTACCTAGAAATAGAATCAACAATCCACGAGAAAAGAAAATGTTTTCTGAGAGCATGTACAGACCTTTATTAGCAAAAGATCATAAAAGAAGAAAGCACCAAGAAGAGTTTCAAAAAAGCCAATCTTGCTCCTTAAAATGTTCAATTATGAAAAAGACAGTAGACAAATGCAAATTAATTTGTTACAATTTTGATGTGAAAGAGGAAAAAATATAAGAAGCCTTCAGTGTCAATCAAACCTAATTTGAGTGGATATTGTATCCTCTTAAATCAGTGTACACAGTTGGCAGCACCTGCAATACAGAGATAACCACAAGTGTTACTTCATTCAATATTTTCCACTGTTCCCCGAAAAATTATAATTTCATCAATTGTATTTCAACTAATTTTTATAAAATTAAAGTGCAACGAATTCACAGATGATCAGAGTGTTCTAAAAACAGTTTAATTGAGGAAATATGGTGTGATGATTCTCAATACAAAGCAATTAATCATGACTAATTAAATGCAGGAATTCTCAAAGTAGCCATTGAATACGAGCAACACTTAACCTTGATGAAATATTGATACGTATGCTTTGTCCATTCCACACTGCAATGCAAAGAATTGTAAGATGGAGAAATGTATAATAATGACATCATTCAGTAGGGAGAGAAATAATCATCAAGAGGATTTACAACATGAGGGAAATAGTTTCCATAAGTCAAGCTATTAATTTGTGGCTTATCTGCAATCCTTAATAAGTAAATTAGTTCAAAGCAAGTTTAACAAAAGGCATAAAACAAAATAATTCATCAATTTCCATGATGGACTTATTTATGGCATCAAAGTCATATCTTACATGAAAACTATCCTTTTGAAAATGCAGCAAATCATGGACATGAACATTTGCCTATTGAAAATTCTTTCCAGGTGCAAAATGCCTTCTAATAAAATGAGCAAACATATAGAAGACAATTTTTGTTAAATAAGTTAAAATCGTATGAAGCAATTTAGCTCAATACTCAATACTAGAAAGAATAAGAAAAAGACAGAAAAAAATTTTAATTTCTAAAATGGTTAAGAATTCCCTGCTACGTTATACTATTTTTCTTTTTAAACTAAAAGAATTTGTTTCCAACACAAATTATTCTCTAAATAAGAGTCACAAATCTGTAAACCTGATCATGTAATTCTGGATTTTATACTTCGCAACATTTCTTACGGTATGCTTTTCGAACGTCTTCACAGGTATTGCAGCAATCATTATCTAACTATAGACAAAAGGAGAAAATATGGTATTATATCTGAAAAGATAAAACAGAGATTATGAGGAAAAAAAAAGTGAGGTCGTTGTGAAAACATAATTGAGATAGAATATATTAAATGTTCAAAGAAATAGAAATAACCAAAGAGTTACCGTTTCTGATCCATAACATGAACCACAGTATGTTAAGATACAACTACAGATATCCTATACTTTATATTGTAATGGTTGATAGCAGATGAATTTTGCAGCAGGAAGTTATGAAGAGTAATATATGGTTCAGTTGAGGAGTTTCATGCAGTACAGAACATCATGGCATTTAGAAACATAAGAATTAGACATTTACACACAATGAATAGTCTGAAAAATGATAAGTGAAACTGATAAGTGTAGAAAATGATAAATGAATATGTATTTAAAGAGTAAATGTTAAAACTCATCTTTCATTTGAAATTTCTCTTCGATATTCTCTGAAAGTGAATGTAAACTATGATATGTACCATTTTTTTGAGAAAATCTTTTCGGCACGGCAAGAATTATCAAAGGTCATACATGACTATTTTCTTAATTACCATAATGCTTTTTTTTTTCACAAGCAAGGTATAGAAATTGAAAATGCATGTTGACTGAGTAACACATGATGAGGCACACAGAAGTTTTAGAAGGTAGGAAATTTCCAACAATGTTCTTTAATGTTTATTCCTTCCATGGCACCACTAATGACATGTTGCGTAGCAACATCACAGAAATGGCGTGTTGTGGTTGTTGCACGATTTCCATTCTGTACCTAATTTGTTATGAAGCTACTGGAAAAGAAATGATATATGAATTAGAAGCTTTCATATAGTAATGTTAAGTAAAAAATAAGAGATTATTTCAAAAAACAAAGTAATAAATAAGAGATTTGATAAGATTACCTAGAAGAAATTAAGTCATTTTTCATGCTCATCAAGGCTTGAATACTTCCACAGTGGCTATGACCAACAATTAGTATGTTTTCAACCTGCAGAATGTTATGCAGATTGAATTGGATGCAAAATTAGCCAATGATTTAGCCAATGCATATTGGGGCATTTTTATCATTTTCGGGATATCCATGGAATTTCAAGGGTTAGTGTTTTTTGGTAGGCGTAATCCAAAAATTCATTGGTTCTATATTGTAAATATCCTGAATGTAAAAATGTTAACCTTGAAAGACAGGGATCAGTGACACAATTGAACTTTAGTATAGTACATCCACTTCAATGTTTAATATTGGGTTATCATTCCCAAATCTTCTAATCAAACCCACATAATTCTTGTTATTCTCGTACAAAAGCATTAATGGATGGCTGATTCTTCTTTTGAAGTTGCTCAGACTATGAACTATACACATGTTATCATACACAAAAATTTGTTTGTAGCGCAAAGTAAAATTTTGGGTTTCAAGAAAAATATAACAAAGAATCAGGACATGATTCAAGTGGTTGGTCAGTCCGTCATGCCTGCCTAGCAATGTTTTATTTCTTATTACACCGAATTTTTAATTTTTTATAATTCGCAGTTATTTTATTCAAAAATCTTCAAGTAGGGAGAATACACATATAGGAGTACAGAGGAAAACGATAAAAGTACCAAATAAGTAAATAAATAAGAAAACACTGGTACTACCTTGACAGCTTGTCTCTTGGTAATGTAATTTGGGGATTCAAGCAGCTTTGAGTTATATTTTGCGAAGAACTGCAGCCACAAACAACAATATGGAGTTTTATCACACAAAATGAGATCAATAATACCATATAAATATGAACCGTAGAAAGAATAAACATTGCTTGAGTATCAAACCATATTGAATCCTACTTGGTAAGAGAACACACATGGGAAGAAAGAACCCATAAGAATTAGCACGAAAAGGCTGGTTTGCATAAACACGACTAATATTCAGCTCAACAATAATCAGAATGCCACTATCAAGAGCTGAGTAAGTAAGCATCACAGTCTAAACAAACTCTGAATACCGAACAATCAAGTACAAGGGATTCTCATACATAAAGAAACTGTTATAGTGCAACCATAATCATCATGAAGAATTATAAAACAAGCAACTTTCTGAAGAGATAAAGTTCTAATCCTTTGCACACCATAGCACATATCCTTTGCAACTTTCCACTCGAAGTTCAACAATGAAGAATAAAAATATAAAAATCCCATCAAAGTTTGATGCAGAACAGGCATGTATATAACGTATATACATGGATATTTGTGCAACTTAATGACATGAAGCGTAGTAAGAACATAACCAGGAGTACATTCTTGAATCTTGCAAACTAAGGAAAGAAAAATAAGACAATACACAAAACTTAACTTAATTGGCAAATAACATATCCAAAATCAAGCCCAAAAGGTACACCAAAATTCGTTGAAATAGCAGGAATCTTACATAAATCAATTTGTAGGAGTTGAGACACAGAGAGAAGTACCAGCAAGGGCTTAGATTAAAAGGTTGACCAAATATAAACACCGATTGCAAGCACAGAATGCACCGATCACACAAATCGCATCATATTTAGTGTTTTTGTGGTGTTAAAGCACGATTGGAAGTTTGAAATAAAAAGTAAGAGAAGAAGTAAGTTGTTCTGTGAGAAGAGGAACGAAAAATAAGTAAAGAAGAAGTAAACACAAAATAAGTAACGTCTGTAAGATAAGAGAAGGTGAAAGGTTGTCACGTGAGGATTTGTATTGGATGACAAAAAATTTGTATGACATTAAATTTTTTCAATTATGCATCCACCAATTACTAATAAACTTCTAGTAGATTAAAAATATCAATATTTTGATAGATATCAAAGTGTCTCATTTAGATTTCGTGTATATATATATATATATATTTATTTATTAGAATGCAAAAAAAGTTTAATTTATACAATCATTAGCTTTAAATTTAATTAACTATAAATTAATTTAAACGAGATTGCAGAGATAAGAAAGACAACGTTTCGGCCATATCCTTACTGAAATAATGATGTAATTTCATTAAAAATATGTAGCAAAATCATTTTTTTTAAAAAAAATCAAAGCATGACTTCTTCTTGTTATTAAATGCAGAATCTTTTTTAAAAAAAAACAAAGAAAAAACTTTCCACTCCAAAATAGCTGTTGAGCTGTTTGGTACCTTGCATTTAATTCTTCCATTAATGTGAAACGGGGAGGGTAGACAGAGACAATTCCAAGAAAGGAAGGCAGTAAGACAACTATTTATCGGTATACTCCCTCCATTTCAATATAGAGGTTGTTTTGACCAAAATATAAATATTAAAGTTGTAATTAATTTTTAAAAAGTCTCGTAACTTTTAATGGTTAAACCTATTATGCTCCTATTTAATGTATTTTGATATTAATACTACAACTTGGAATAGTCATGACAAAAACAAGTCCTAATGAAATTGCAAATTAAATAAGGGTAATAGAGTAAAAATAATATATTGTTTCCTAGAAATAGACAAGTGACTTATGTTTTGACCGATTTCTTAAAAGGTAAAAATGATTTATATTTTGAAATGGAGAGGGTACATGATTAAAAAAAAAAATTTGGTTATAAAGTACAATTCAAATAGTACAGTATGTCTCAAGTTAGAAAATAACCGGCTTGAAGGACTGACATATCATGTGCCCAAGAATCTATTTTCATTTTAACTTTAGTTCTTTTAGTTCCTGCAACCACTCCAACCAACACATCAAAATAATCAAATGTTTTGAGTGGGTGTAGGATAGGAGAGATGTAGAAAGACGAAAAAGATTGGATAAGAGAGATATGGAACGAAGAAAGGCTTTTTTGGTGTTTCTTCTTTTGAGCTTTTGCTGTGAAAAAAAAAAAAAAAAGGTCATCTTGGCCAGTAACAACTAGCAAGAAAGTTGGTATTTTTGGTGAAGTTATCTTAAGCAATAGGCGTTGTGAAAGTAAAGAAAGGTAGGCTTTATGAAATAATGAGGGTGATTATGCTTGGATGGGAGGATGTTGAATGCACTTCTAAGTTGATTGAGGAGTTCTTCGATGGGAGTTTTGCTGAACTCAAGTCAAAAGAGAAGCATTTGACGGCGGTTTAGGAATCATGAATTGGAGGTGCGACGAGTTTGATTTGAAGAGAAGTTCGGTTGAAGAGGGGTTGAAGACCGCTAGATGAGAAAGAAAATTTTCTGAAAGGTATTTTGTAGGAAATTGAAGCTAAGAAACTGCAATTTGGGAAAATGAGAAAGTCTGTGAATGAACAGCTCAAGGAAGTTTCTTTTAAAGATTTTGGTCCAGGCCGCAGAAAGATGCATGGACCAAGGCCTGTTGGAACCAGAGACAAAGATGAAGATCTTATGTTGTTCAAGATGTAGAAGCGCGAAAAGGATCGGGCAGTCAGTCTTCTTCAGCCTGTTTCTGATGAGTTTGAGGCAAATGGTGAGTTGTTGAATCATGCTGATTGAAAATGGTTTTTGCTGAGATAATTTTTGTATGTTTTTTGATTGGAATGGTTCCAAGTGAACTCTGCAGGACATTATGCACTGTATGGGATGACGACGCCAACTGGGAAGAAACAAGGCCATGATGTTCTTGGTGACACTGGGAAAAATGACTATGACTTGTAAAATTAAATACTACTACCTCAAAAATCATACGGTTATTGTGTGAATTAACGTTGGAACACTGAATTGTTTGACAAAAATCTAGTGGGCTGCTCTTGTTTCCTAAGGCTGAAAACTCCTCCGGCCACACCTCTATTCCCAGCTTTTGCCCTGAATTTGTCACTAAGCGGGAATTACCAATTGCGCAGTCTCTTTCAAGGGTATGTCCTCCTAAAATTCTCCATCTTTTATGGGACATTAACAAATGTATGTTAGCTCGGTATATGACGATTTGAATTGACTGACATATGATCCATATAGATCCATTCTGCATAATCGAATAAGGATTTAGTAGGCTGTGGTTGCTGTTATTGTTGAAGTAAGTGTATGAATATTTTTAGTTCAGTTTTCAGGCAACTCAGAAGCTGAAAGGTAAGCAATAGTCAACCAACAAAATCTCAGAATTCGATGACAAAAGATGTCATGAGATACTCGCCTCCAACAGTTGGGAGGCCTAACCTTGCATTACCTGAGAATAAAAATGTAAAGAGTGCACCAGTGGTTATCCAGAAACTGAACCAATCTTACAATGATCTTAATCTTGATCAAAATCCCAGAATTGTATCCTCCACGCTGATAACAGTTGACAAAAAAAGATGCTGATCATCCCAAAAATACCCCTAAACTCTTGCTCTTTCAGAGCAACTTCCTTGAGTTGTTCATCCACAGACTCTCATTTTCCCAATTTGCAGTTTCTCATCTTGAATTCGCTGCAAAATACCTTTCAGAAATTTTTCTTTCTCATCCAGCTTCTTCAACCCCTCTTCGATGACCTTTCTCTTGGAATCAAACTCATCACACCTCCCGTTCAGTGATTCCTGAACCGCCGTCAAATGCTTCTCTTTTGACTGAGTTCAGCAAAACTCCCACCGGAGAACTCCTCAATCATCTTAGAATGCATTCAACATCCTCCCATCCAAGTATAATCACCCGCATCATATCATGAAGCTTACTTTTCTTTTCTTCCACAATGCCTATTGTGTCAGATAACTTCACCAAAGATCCCATCTTTCTTGCTTGTGGTTGCTGGTTAAGATGACCCTTTTCTTAATTTTTCCACAGCAAAAGCTGAAAAGAAGAAACACCCAAAAAGCCTTTCTCTTTTCCACATCTCTCATACCCCATCTTTTTCGTCTTTCTACATCTCTCCCATCCTACACCCACCCAAAGCATTTGATTATTTTGACTTGTTGGTTGGAGTAGTTGGAGGAACTAAGAGAACTAAAGGATGGACAAGTCAAGGTTATCTGGCTTAAACCTTGTCCAGTTTACAAAGGTGAAATGCGGGCTTGCCTGTTGCTTGTGGAAAGTTTGAACGTGCGATAATAAGTGTTGAATCTCCTTCTATTTTCTCTCATCCACTCCGCGATAGAGAAAGAAAGCTATATAGTTCCTTGTGCTGGAGAAACTTGGGTCATCTACAAGGATTGGGATATAACTTTGTGGATTTTGCAGCCAGAAATCCATAGCAAGTATGACTGTGAAATTGCGCAAATTATAGGTACATGTACCTAATAATACATCATCACTCTCACTATAAGAGAGTGAGATACACGCTCTTTTATTCTTTTTCTTCTACAAAAATCCAGTTCTTTTTTTTTCAAAAATCACTTCTTCTTCTTCTTCAAAAATCAGTTATTCTTCTTCGCCGTACTTCATTCGAAACAGCATTTAATCAAAATTTTCATCCAAACACAATTTTAACGGAGATCAACGATTGTATTTTCCAACGAACAACATCAAATACAACGAAAAAATCACTTCTTCTTGTTCAAAAATCTCTTCTTCTTCTTTTTCTTTAAAAATAATTTATTCTTCTTAAAAAATACCATATCATAAAGTATGAACTGTATTTGATGGATTTACGGAACCTTATTTTCGCAATTTGATGTTGAGTAATGTATTAATGATGTTATATTCGTGTTTTTTTATTCAAATAATGCTCAGTTACTCCAAAATATTATATATAAATGGTTTCCGCGAGGTATTTGCACTTTTATGTGAAATGGGTTGCTTCTGATTCTTCTTTGTTGCTGGACTTGGTAGAATGCGTTATGCGACGTAACTAGACGTTGCGGGGCGTTGCTGGATGTTGCGGGGCATAACAGGATGTTGCTTTGTATTTTGGACGTAACAGGACGTTGCGGGACGTTGCTGCTTTGTATTTTTGGACGTTGCGGGACGTAGCTGGACATATCTGGACGTGGTGCTAGTTTTTTTGGATGTAACGAGACATGGTAGACTATGTTCAGTGAAAAATTCAACTAAAATTCACATGTTTGGATGTATACGTGGTGTGGTAGTGGCTAGTTGTGATTCCAGCTGCCAAATTTGACAATAAAATTTTAAAATAACAATTTTTCGCAACGCAATTTGTACAACAATATCTCCAAGTATTATCTCCAATTTGTGAAAAAATCAGTTGAAATTCACACGCATGAATATAGACGTTTCTAGACGTGGTTCTAGTTATTTTTGACGTGGTTCTATTTGTTGATGTTTTATATTTTGGACGTAGCTGGATGTAACAGGACATTGCGGGATGTAGCTAGATGTATCTGGATGTGGTGCTAGTTTTTTTGGACGTAGAGAGACGTGGTAGACTATGTTCTGTGAAAATTTAAGCTAAAATTCACATGCTTGGATGTATACGTGGTGTGGTAGTGGCCAGTTGTGATTCCAGCTGCCAAATTTGACAATAAAATTTTAGAATTAACAATTTTACACAACGCAATTTGTACAACAATATCTCAAAGTATTATCTCCAATTTGTGAAAAAAATCAGTTGAAATTCACACGCATGGATGTAGACGTTTCTGGACTTGGTTCTAGTTATTTTTGATGTGGTACAATTTGTGAAAAAAAATCAGCTTAAATTCACATGCATGGATGTAGACGTTTCTGGACGTGGTTCTAGTTGTTTTTGACGTGGTGATAGTGTTATGAGACGTGGTGGACTGTCTTCTTAAAAAAAATCATCTTCAATTCACATGCATGGATGTAGACGTTTCTGGACGTGGTATTAGTGTTCTGAGACGTGGTGGACTATCTTTGTGAAAAAAATAGCTTAAATTCACATGCATGGATGCAGACGTTTCTGGACATGGTGCTACTTGTTTTTGATGTGGTGCTAGTGTTCTGAGACGTGGTGGATTGTCTTTGTGAAAAAAATCAGCTTAAATTCACACGCATGGATGAAGACGTTTCTGGACGTGGTTCTAGTTGTTCTGTGAGGTGGTGGGATGTTTTTGTGAAAAAAATCAGTTTAAATTCACATGAATGGATGCAGACATTTTTGAACGTGGTGATAGTTGTTTTTGACGTGGTGCTAGTGTTATGAGACGTGGTGGACATACCTAGATGTAGACGTTGCGACAGTTATTTTTTGGACGTTGCGGCAGTTGTTCTGAGACGTTGTTGACTCAGCGAAGACGTTGTGGAGATGCCTGGATGTAGACATTTCTGGACGTTGTGCTAGTTGTTTTTGACGTTGTGCTAGTTGTTCTGAGACGTGGTGGACTGTCTTTGTGAAAAAAAAATCAGTTTAAATTCACACGCATGGATGAAGACGTTTCTGGATGTAGTGCTATTTGTTTTTGACGTGGTGCTAGTGTTATGAGATGTGGTGGACTGTCTTTGTGAAAAAAATCAGCTTAAATTCACATGCATGGATGTAGACGTTTCTGGACATGGTTGTAGTTGTTTTTTGACGTGGTGATAGTGTTATGAGACGTGGTGGACTATCTTTGTGAAAAAAATCAGCTTAAATTCACATGCATGGATGTATACGTTTCTGGACATGGTTCTAGTTGTTTTTTGACGTGGTGATAGTGTTATGAGACGTGGTGGACTGTCTTTGTGAAAAAAAAAATCTTAAATTCACATGCATGGATGTAGACGTTTCTGGATGTGGTGCTAGTTGTTTTTGACGTGGTGCTAGTGTTCTGAGACGTGGTGGATTGTCTTTGTGAAAAAAATCAGCTTAAATTCACATGCATGGATGTAGACGTTTCTGGACGTGGTGCTAGTGTTCTGAGACGTTGTGGATTATCTTTGTGAAAAAAATAGCTTAAATTCACACACATAGATGAAGACGTTTATGGACATGGTTCTAGTTGTTCGGTGAGGTGGTGGGCTGTTTTTGTGAAAAAAATCAGTTTAAATTCACATGAATGGATGTAGACGTTTCTGGACGTAGTGATAGTTATTTTTAACGTGGTGCTAGTGTTATGAGACGTGGTAGACATGTCTGGATATAGACGTTGCGACAGTTGTTTTTTGGACGTTGCGGTAGTTGTTCTGAGACGTTGTGGACTCAGCGAATACGTTGTGGACTCAGCGAGCGCATGGGCGAAACTTACTATATTTAGTAAGTGTACAGTTGTTAAGCAAAAAATTACTATATATAGTAATAAGTACATGTACCACTGGTACAGGATATACTAACTGATGAAATTGTGTAGATTCTGTAATATTGCAAGAATGGTGGGGCTGGGTCCTTGGCTTAGGAGTTGCCCATTTGGACAAAATCAGTGGATATGTGAATTCGTTTCAGCGGCGAAAGAAGAATGACAAGGACTTGTCTCTGATAAAGCTTAATTGTTTATACAGGTTCTCGCATAAAGTGCCCTCTCTTGGACTTTAACAAGTACTCGTGCTGGAAATTGCATAGCTTTTGGTGAGCTGTCACATATCTTCATTATTCTGTAGTAGGCTAATGGAGTTACTTTGAAAGCTCCACTAAGGACTTGTAATGTCTGTGAAGGAGTTTATGACTATTTTAATAGTTTTATCAAATTAGCAAGTTCTATGGTTTGTGAATTAGCTACAACTTCTTCTGCTTGTTCAGCAACTTTTGATCTTCTTTTGTCCGCTTTGCTGAACTGAGAGCCATGCTTTGAATGAAGATTCATCAAAAAATAAAGAGGCTTTGCAGATCTGAAATTCCAGCATTTATAGTTGTGTTTCTTTTTTTTATTAAATTTTTGTTAATGGGATTCTAATTAGTTTTTGGCTCTTCTGGTGTTCAAATTTGAAATTTTGTGCATCTCGTTGCTGATTTCCATCTTCTTTCTAATCCCTGCAATTGTAAGTATTTATCAAACTCTAAAGCTGGGTATTATCCTTTCTTCACATCTGTAGCAAGGAAAACAGAGATAAGTATTCATAATAATCACTAGGGCAAGTCAGCTGCATTTTCTTTTCATTCATCGGCATGCAGCTATGGTTTATGTTGAACTAGTTCTGGAAACACATACAGCTTTCTTCTGGCGGGTGCGTCTTGCTCTTTCAATTCCAGAACCTTTCTCTTCATGATCATTTTGATTCTTGCATTTTGCACCAATCTGGAATGATCACAAGCAAACCAGCTTAACATACCATTCTACAGAAGCAAATGCAAACATTTGTGATATACACTATCATCTATATACAAGTATACATTCCTTATATCCTTCAAATTAGAGTGGAAATATCACCTTAGGTTGGTTTTTCCGTGGAGCTGAGCATGTTTGATATGATGTTTTGAGGTGTATAAACTGTTGGGTGATATTGTGCTGTTGTATGGCTGCTCTGTGTATAAGATTTGGTGAATTTGTTATTCTCCAATGAATGGCATGTTTGTGTGGATGGCTGTTACTTTCTGCAATTGTTTGTGTTTGAGACTTTTGAGGATCCTTTACTGTTCGAGCCTCCCTTTCGTCAGTGGGCAGTAGTGGGACTTGGGCCCAAGGCCGTTGAGTGATTTTGCTTAGGATTAGACAGTCACGGGATGTTTGGAGGATGTAGTAATGAGATCTGGTATGAGTTATGGTTATGAGTTTGCACTGCAATTCTGATCATTGCGATCAGGCAGGTTTGTGTGCTCTGTTTGAGTTTGCATTATGTGATGTGCATGATTGCAGTTCAGTCAAAGTCTCTTTGATTGATTCTTTCTTTTCAACTGAATTCTGTATGTTGCTGATCATGATTCATTTCATCCAGATAGGAGTTTGTAAAACTATGAATCTAGGCAATGTCTTGTTTAGTTCTGCTCATTGTACCAATTCTTCTTCTCTTGGAATAAAGGCTGTGAATAATGTTGCTGGAATAACTAGCTCTATATCATATTTGAGGTTCACAATACTTTCTCATGGTTGTGGATGATTATAGTTTATCTACCTCAACATTTTTCATGAAATTCAAATCTCAATTCATCAATATTCTTTAATCCTTGTTTAATCTTGTCGATAATCAGTACAACAAGTCTCTGAGTTATGCATTTTACACCAAAAATCTTGTGGGTACACACCCAACAAAATGAGATTGTAGGGAGAAAACACAGACATTTACTCCAAGTCATAAGAGTCTTGTTATTTCAATCTCACTTATTAAAAAAATTTAACAGGCTACCTTCACCAACTTACTGAATACTGAATTTGAGGTTCCTGATTAACATCAACTTGTAACTTTTGGGTGCCTTTGTTTTGCCACAATATACAACCAAGAAAGGACAAATTTGATCCCAGAAGCATTAGATCAATTTTCATTGGATATCCAATTTTGGCCAAAAATGTTACAAATTGTATGATCTCAACAGCCATAGAGTCTTCACATCAAGAGATGTTATATATCATGAATCAGTGTTTCCTTATCAACAAAAGCCTGATTTATCAACATGCCTGTTCAGAGGTCTCCTTGGTTCATCTTGTCTTCTTTTAAACACCAGTTTCAAACATCTGAACTCAAAGTTCGTTCTACCCCTTGAACAAAAAAAACCCTAGAGTTGAATTGTTCATTTGGCCGGAGTTTCGAAGATTGCCGGTGAAAAACTGCCAAAAAAATACCTGAATTAGCCCTTCTGAAAAGGCTCAGTGGTTCATTTGGCGGAATATGAAGCAACTATATTAAAAATAAATAAAAACACCAATACCAAAAACATGCACTTTTGTGTTTCAGTCCTAATAATGAATGTCCCATCTAAGCCTAAAACTGGAAGTTTTTTTACAGTTGGCAATGCCATAATGAGATAATCACTTGGCTTTGGACTTGTCAAGGATTACAGATTATTAATCAAGCTTGGGCAATGAGAGGCTAACCTGTATTCAGAGAGGCATTTGTGTAAAATAGAATTGCTAGAGGTTGATCTTCACCTTCAAGAATTGAAGTAGTGAAGTAATTTGGTCTTATGTTGTATTTGAAGAACAAATTTATGTGTAATCTTTGTCATTGTGATTCCTATTCCCTTATAATTGATTGGGTAACTAATTTTGTTTTACCAGAGAGAATTCAAATAACAAACTAAACAAGAATACAATTCAAGAACAAAAGTTACTTAAAAGAAAAACTGTACCTTATATTCTTAGTAGCAACAGTACCAAAACCATCCATCCACATTTTATCACCTTGGTTGGCGCTCTATGATCTAAAACATGGCATCTTTTCTGCCATCTCAAGGGTTTCTCTGCACAAATGTTGGTGTCCTCAATACCTAAAAAAATTTCAATGCTCCACATGTCAACTAACCGCCAATGTTTCCTTCAACATGTGTTGTGTATTCGTCAACAACTGGCATATTCTGTACATGCACAAGAAGCTCGGTTAATGCTTTATGAACATAACCACAGCGCTCCTTGGAAATTGACGATTCCGAAACAAGGCCTGCTACAAGGGAATGAACCTTGTGAGAAAGCTCATTGTCTTGGCTTCGAATGACTTGATCATCCAAGGGAACCAAGGAGCTCTCCAGTCGCCATCTTAATGGTAAATATCTCTCTGGTATCTGAAAGTAGTTCTTCACCACAAGTACTCGCACAGAATGCCTACACAAAATCCCAGAATGTTCAAATTCTTTACATGAGCAGTGAACTTGTTCACCCTCAGGTATCCAGTAAACAAGGCATTCTCTTTCCATTTTTTTGTAGTGTCTCACAAGGTATGAGCCATTAGCCATTTCAGTCAAAGCATACTGCATAGATAACATAAATTCATTCTGTGCTGCATTAAAGGCATAAGGTGTTAGAACAGTCCTTGCATGTTCTTCAAGGGGCAGGCAGGTTTTGATGGGGACATGCACCAACTCCTCCCCATTCTCGTATCCGTAGTTGGCAACAACACCCACCTGTGAGTATTTCAATATAAGCAAATTAGCTTTAGAAAAGCTCAGAATATACAAATTTGGGTACATCCCAAGTCATCGGGTAACAACCTGTTCCAAGAAGGATTGCAGACACGTTTGTGTACCCAAGATGTTTTTCAAAAACATCTCCACTGATTTTAAGTATTCAGAACTTAAGCTACGGCCCAAAAAGAAGTTTCGATTGTAGCAAAATGGCCAGAAAGGTCTGTAAGAAAATAGCAAAGCAATATGCTTGTCTGAAACAAGTCCAAACCGAGCAACCAGGTGATTCCATTGATGCTCAAAGTCCTCTACGTCTTCCACAGAACACAACACATCAAACTGAGTTTTAAATTCTGCAAACTGGGGCCCCAGCAGCAAAGAGAACCAACTAGACAATTTTGAGAGGACCTGCCATATGGAGACAATGTGCTTAGTATTTGGCATCTCCACAGCTATAGCATCTCTAAGTCCTGAATCTAAATCAGTTACAATTGTCTGTGGATGTCCCCCTCGCATGAATTGTATAAATACCTGCAGAAAGAAAGAACTAAAGCAGTAAATGTGAGCACATGGTAGCACAACATAAAGAAACTAAAGGAAAGAACCCTAAAAACCTGTAATGCCCAAGAGAATGACTCTGATGTCTCGTCTTGTAAAAGAACACAACCAAGAAAAATCGCTCTTCCGTGATTGCTGATGCCAAACCACACCCCAAGTAGCACATTGTAGGTAATAGAACGATATGTGGTATCAAATGAAACAACATCACCAAAAACCGAGAATGCACGTACTGAGTCTCCATAAGCCCATGCAATGTTTTCTACTTTTCCATGTTCATCAGTAGTGTAACTATAGACAAAGCCATTGTTCTTCTGCATCATAGCTTTACAAGCGTCAAGAAGTTCCAACATGTCATTCTCCCTCTTCTCAGTTAAACTAGCATCATTTTCTTGAACAGTTCTCTTACATGTCCGGACAAAATTCCTTACATCTTTTTCAATGAAAGGCAACTGACCTGGTTGAACTCCTTTTTCCAACTCTAAGACCTTTAATATTCGATTGACAGAAAACCCAGCTTTGGACAATAGAAGGATGCGTTCTTGATCAGCTTCTTGAATTTTTCTATAAGCAGGAAGTAAACGCACTTGATCATCTTCCAGCAACTCATGGTTATGAACATTACCAAATTGAGAGACGTACCACTGAATTTGCCCATTTACAATCTCCTTTGTCAAGTACAACTTTGCATCACATCCACAGCGTACTGATTTTCGGTCCCTGGGATGCTCAACATTGGCTTTCTTCCTTGGCTGGTTGAATCCAGATCGGTAACAAACAAAATCCCTTCTATAAACCCCTAAATTGTGGCTTTCTGTTGAACGGGCTTTCCTAATTGAGAACCCATTCTTCCGTGCAAAGTTGCTATAGAATTCAAATGCTTCCTCATCACTCATAAATATCTGGCCGACATAAGGAGTAAAACCTTCATTTGCCGGTGACAATGTTGTTTCCTTCCTTGCAACGAAAGATCCAACCGTGGTCTGGTCATCTCCATATTTAATGTAGCACTTCCAATCTCCACAAGGGCATTGTTGTCGTCGAATCCAAATGTTATTCAATGGCTTCACTGCCATTGTTTAACATCAAACTAATACGAATAAGGAAATTTAAAACTACCTGGTCTTCCTCTCCAACTTCAACTTTTTAACAAAGAGAACTCAAAGCTGATGTTCAAAAATTTCAATCTTTACACCCAATTCCTAACCAATAGTGGCAACACCCCAATTACCTCAATGTTCAAGTTTTAACTTATCGTGGCTCATAAAACTAGATTCAACATCACTTGTGACACCCCACCTAAACCACCTTCTAGCTTGCTCATCAGTGGTCCAAGCAAGTGTCAACATTCAATCACAACATGACATTAACTGTATCCTAAGCAAAATTCATAAACTAAAAATTATCTTGTCAAGTATATGTGTCCTATTACTGTTTCCATTCTCCTGGTCATCCCGCATCCTCTAATCCTAAAAGGAAACAAATATTAAAGGAATGACATCAGTAACAGATATAAAAAAAATCAAGTACAGCAATCGCATATTAGAAGCACATATGAACATGAAAGGATACATGAGAGGATACAGGCACGTATACGAGCATTTTGTAATAATTCCCTTATTCACCACGTGGCCACAATATCTCACATATACCAACAGGCATCAGTTCTTGGTAGTCAAGCCCATGACCTTGCCTTTTGCCGGCTCATTGGGGTCGACTTATCCGGAACTGAACCGAAGCCTCAATGTGATAATTTAAACAACCGGTTATATATTCATGCACAAGTAACTTTATGAATAAAGATTGTGGATAGTGCTAAACATGCAAGATAGCTCCCAATTAGTTTTGATATTAACACATCATACTTGGATGCCTTTCCCCATTCAGTTACTATGATTCCTAAAATTCATCATATCAATTTTGGATGAATGAAATCGGGCAACAGAAGTTAACCTTTTAGTTTACTACAGAACCAAATTATTCCTAACATAGTTAAATTTATTTTATACAGGTAGTAATTGACAACCTCATGTACAGTATAAATGTCCTATAATTCTTTAGGAATAGATGTAATAACTAACCACGTATGTTGAAACATTAGTACTTACGGTTCAATATCCAGTGTTAATATTATTAGGCTAGCTTATCATTCTGCTGTATTGGTACTACCATTTGACTTCATTTATAGATAAATATACACACACACACACACAATCTTTAATTTATAACCGAATAGTAACCAGGCTCATGTCACAATAATTAATTTTCACCAGTTTATCATCTCCCATGTTTTTTCTTTAAGTTTTGCTAGTAGGAGGCGAGCCAACAGTTATTTGAGAGATAACCACCCAAATCTGATCTTGGAACAAAGATAAGACAACTTCTTTGATTCTCTAATTTTCTCACCAACCTAATTAAAATTCAATTTGGCCATAAAATTCCCAAATTGTTATCAAAGAAATAGAGCATCTATCCTGAAAAATGTAAAGCTCAAAATTAACTCTATTGACTAGATACCGACTTCAATTCCTTTTCAAAAGTAAAATTTTGCAACATAGACCAATATTTTTATTTATTTTTTTTTTTTTCCTCTTTTGATTCCAGAACTAATTATAAAAACAATTGACGAATGTAAATCAACAACCTTGTCTCTTGGGTCAAACTAAATAATTAATCTCACAAGTAGTTATGATCAATTCAAATCCGTGACTATATTCATTCATGAGAACCCCGGAAGGGAAGGGAGATAAGCTCGGACCACATCTCAGAACAAGCATAACTTTCATAATTGTAGTTATAGTATCTTCAACCTATTTAGATTAGGCCGTGCGGACCAATACCGAGAATTAGAACTCCAAGAACCCTCATAATACCATGAATTACCAACTATCCGAGCTAATTGAATATCAACAGACTGATTTCTAAAACTTCCAAGATTACAAAGGTGATAGTTTTACCTTAATCATGATTCTGGGAAAGCAATACAATCAACGGAATCCTCAAGAAAAATCCGCATAGTCTCCCCTATGAAAACCAAACTTCCCCCTCTATAGTACAACTCCTCCGATTGACCGATCTCCCTAAATTAGCAAAAGCCCGAATTTCAGAAATAGACCCTTATCACGCCAAATTCGGGTTGTTCATCCCAGTTCGTGCTGCTGTAATTCTATCTAGGTATATTAGAGAAGTTCGAAAATCACTTTTGGGAAAAAATTGAAGTAATAATTGACTGGATTAGCCCAAGAGAGGAGGGGTTCGAGTTGAGGCTAAATCGCAGCTTCTCTTTTCCAATTTTTATTTTCAATTAAGTTTTTGTCATTTATTTTCAAATCTGGATTGCTATTTGTATCATGAATTTGCTATTTGTATCACAAAAAAAAATAAAAATAATAATAAAATGACCACAACGCCCTTATGGTGCAACTTTTGCAAAAAATACTAAGTGGGGGACAAAAACGCACAAAAAATGCGTTTGAATCATGCTGACAAACGCATGAAAAAAACGTTTTGTACATGTAAAAACTGAATAAGATCGCGTTTATAATGGTATAAAACGCCATAACGCAACGTTTTTAACAGTATTAACGCAGAAAATTTGCGTTTTTGGATCGTATTAAACGCAAATTAATAGCGTTTTCACCATGGACGAAACGCCAAAATGGGGCGTTTCGTCCACGGTTCGCTCGCTGAACGGGGGCGTTTCCGGACAGAAATTTGGATAAAAGCCCCCAAATTGGCAGGCGAACCACTTGCCCTAATTTTTCTCAAAAATTCACATCAAAACGCAAATTTGCTTAGATTTTGTCGGCCAAAAACGCAAAGCATGGACGGAGGAGATGGCGAACAATCACGAAGGCACGGAGCGGGCAAAGGTCCACTGATTAACCGGGTAAACATCGATATGAATATGAGTTTTTCTGCAATTTTTTACGTTTATATTGCGTTAATTTTGTTAGAAATCGTTGTTTATGTGAGTTTAGGTATGTAGAAACGCTAATTGGTATGAATTAGGTGGATTTTTGACGCCGGAATAGCCGGCCGCTGGCGTTTTGGGATCGCAAAACGCCATCGGCCGGCGTTTTGAGATCTCAAACCGCCGGCCGCCGGCGGTTTTGAGATCTCAAAACGCCGACGCCGGCCGTTTTGAAAAACTCAAAACGCCTTCGGCCCGCGTTTTGAGTTTTCAAAACGCGGTCCGATTGCGTTTTGAGTTTCTCAAAACGCGATCCACTAGCGTTTTGGATGACTCAAAACGCAGTTGGACGGCGTTTTGAGTAAAAACGCCGTCCAACTGCGTTTTGAGAGTATCGTTACGTCAAAAGCATGCGTTTTGATGTAAATTGATTTATCGTATGTTACAATATAATTGCTTCGTTTTATTTATTTATCTATTTATTTATGCAATTATTCGTTTATTTATTTAGGGTGGCGCTAAGTTAAAGCCACGAGGCGAGAGGCCGGCTCCCACAGCTTCTGCTAGGAGGCAGAAGGTGCCAGTTATTAGGGGAGGTGGTGGTAGACGAGGAGGTGGTGGTAGACGGGGAGGCGGGATTGTTATAGCCGAGGGAGGACGGGGAGGTCGTGACTCCTCATTTCAGTTGAGGGATGAGTATTACGATACTACTGATTCCGATGACACTGATTCGAGCGAGGAGGAGCAGTTTGGCCATGAGGATGAGTCTGGGCATCCCCATGAGGAGTCACGGCAGGGGGACGCTAGTGGGAGTGGACGGCCACTAGGGGACCAGGGTGAGGGGTATACCTACGGAGGTGACCCTTCTCACCCACATGCTGAGAGGACGATCCGGTATAGGAATCCGGACCACGGACAGTTCGAGGAGGTGGATCCTGCTGCAGGTACGCGTTTTAATTTAATTGTATTATTTATTTTTAATAAATAATTGATTTATTTTAGTTGTTCATATTATGAGAATTTGGTATTGCTTGACTTATATTAAAATTGTGCACTTTTTATGTAGTTCAGTAATTATTCTAATTCGTATACGTATTTTCTTTACTTATGTATGTTTTTCTTTATTTGTTTTAATTAGGTGTACTTATTTTTAATTAGCTTTTTTTAATTACGTGTATTTTTTACGTTTTACAATTAATTTACTTATATATTTTTATATGCATATGTTGTCCATATAGTTCCGCCTAGGAAGCGCCCGCGGGAGGATCGTAGTTGGATAGTTACAGGGCCCATTGAGGGGGGCCCTATAGATGATAGCCTTATCCCTAGCTTTTTAGGGCATGTGGTATCTAGATATTGGCAGGAGGGGGTGCCTACTAGATACCACATTAGAGTTCACAATAGAGGTAGCATGTACGACCTTTTTGAGAGGTGGATCGGCTCGATGACGGTCGAGGGTGCGCAGATATTGAGCGGGACAGGCCTTGGACACCTGCCCCGTATTATGCACCGGAGCATTGATGAGCCTCTCATCAATGCATTTTTGGAGAGGTGGCAGCCGGATACGAATTCGTTCCACCTCCCCTTCGGAGAGATGACCATCCTCCTACACGATGTGTGGGAGATTTTGAGGATTCCGGTCGATGGTCGACTCATCACCGAGGTGACACCGTCGTCTACCGTACTGTCATGGTCTAGGGGATTGCTAGAGATTCCTCCTGAGGAGCGGATAGAGGGGGAGCTGTATAGGAATGACGGGTTTTCTACGCAGCGGGTGATCGAGCGGTGTATGCAGCGGGCCAGGGATGATTCGGACGTTGCTGTTTTAGTATGGAGCCTTATTGGGACTTGTCTGTTTACAGACAAAAGTTCCAATAAGTTTATGCCAGCCCCTGTTGTACAGGTTAGGAATGGGCTGGATCAGATTGGCCAGGAGGCATGGGGTACCGCGACACTCGCGTACTTGTATTACCATCTAGGGTGCGCGAGTCGTCACGGGACGCAGGCAGTCGCTGGATGCATGACGCTATTACAGTCATGGATCTACAAGCACTTTCCTGATTTCAGACCCCACCCTCTGCCCCTTCCATTGCACGCCGCTCAGCCACGTGCAGCGAGGTGGGCCATCGACCACCACCGGACCACAGAGCAGCGATTGGCAGCCATTCGACTTGCGCTGGACGAGATGACAGCCGACATGGTTAGTAAATTATTATGATATGGTTATAAATCTCATCAAATATATTTTGATTTAATATATTTTATATAAATTATTATTCATAATCATTAACTACGTTTCAAAGGTTACTTGGATGCCTTACGGACGGGACGCCGTTTCGCGGACGCCGAGGACCCTGTACCGTGGACTTATTTCGTACAGGGACTACATCGAGCCGTACATGCCAGACCGATGCGTCCGCCAGATTGGGTATGTACAGTGGATTCCCTCGCGCTTCATCCGTCCGGGCCGGGACACCTACCGCGGATACTCAGGGAGATCATATGTGGTACGACACGCCGTCGAGTATGCAGAGTCCGCGTGGGAGGAGTTCGGCACGGCTTCCATGGGTATTTCCCTAGCTGGCCGCCAGCGGACAGGTGGCGCTGTTCCTCGGAGTGCTGCGGTCGACGGCTACTTAGATTGGTTTCGTCCCCGATCACGTCCGCGCGTACTTCCCCCGGATCCCCAGGCTGCTATCGAGCCTCCTCGACCACGTCGCGCCGCCTCAGAGTTTGTAAGTATTCATATTAATTAATGTAATATATTATATTTGTTAACTTATGTTCAGCTGAATCTAATATATTGTTTATATATTTGCAGTGGATGGGTCAGTATGGTCAGCTACATCATGCCCTATTAGATGTAGTGCGGGAGAGCGTTCCTGATTTGTACGATCAGTTCGCACCTCGCACTGCAGATCTAGAGGATGAGTTCGACCGTTCCATATGATTTTTGGATTGTACTATTTTTGTATACAATATCCAAATATTATATTATTATTTTGATGATTATATTTTATTGTCTTCTTCATATATATGTTGTATTTTTTTGCGTATATTTCTTCAAAACCCAAAATAAGTAGTGGTAAGCACAAGATAATAATAATAAAACATATGTCACATGGCAATAAACGTCATATCCATCACGGAGTGCATTCCAAGCATTAAATCTAGCTTCTAAATTTTGTGGCCACTCACCTACACTTTCAGCATGACGCTGATGGTGCCAAACGAAGCTCAGCGGCGGGATAGGGCAGTCATCGACCACATCTACGCGTACATAATGATTCCCATTCACAAGGGCAAGCGCTATAACCCTTTCCGGTTGGGTGTCGCCAGTAGAGCAATACAAAGGTAGTACAGAATAATTTCCATCTGAACGAGTACGGTCAAACTGTATTACCAGTGCATTTGCATAAGTGGCGAGAGGGAACAAATCCGTAGGTGTAGCCATCCAATGCTGCTCACCACAATCAGTGCCTTCGAAATTTATTCGCCTAAGTACCATGGCCACAAAATCACCATCGGCCGGACGCAACTCCAATGCTTCGAATACACCCCTATACCTGTCCGGGTGGCTCGTAATCTCTCCACTCAATGACCTGCGAGCTAACCTCCAATATTTCTCGTGGCCAAAAAGGTACGTAGAAATTACTCGGAAACCACAATGGCCATCCCCATCTACATCTGACCACCCTGTACAATAAGGCTGAAAAAATGCTGGCACACACTGAATGTCTCCACCAGACCCTGTTAAGTAATTATGTTACATTAAATAAACAAACCTTCATCATTTTTTTACTTAATTGACTAAATTAAAGGGCTTATTTACATGTCCTTAATGGAGACTCACCATCAAAACCTGTATGAATGCGGTGTGATCTACCTGTTGATCGACCAGATGACCCTGAACGGCACCTGCCACGCCGGCCACGTGTCGCTCTTTCTCGTGAGCTCCACTCGCGCATAACAGAATGATGTAATCTATTTGGTGGTCGCCCCCTTTGGGGTCCCGACAAACCTGGCTCTCCAACACTGGCCATGTCAGGGTACATCTGCTCTACGTACGCCCTATTCAACAGCCGGGCCAAAAAAGACGGACTGGTAGATACGGTGGGGACTACTTCCTCGTTGAAATACCTTAACAAACAAATATATCAACTCCAAATATTTCTTGAAAAAAAAATTTGTCAATTCAATTGCATAATATTAAAGTTCATAATTGAAAACTGCACCTGATGTCCTCATCAATGTAATTCGCATCACCATGTGATGGCACAATGGTCAGCCTCTTCCAAAACTCATGCACGTGTGGAAGTAAGGGATATTCAGGCAATGACTGTGCCTTGAATATGTCGCACGCACAGGGAATCCCACGTGTCACCTTGGGCACACATCCACATCGCTCAAGTACAAGGCCTCCCAACTTATTCTTCCGCCGAACTTCTTTCCTAACCAACTTCAAACAATGGTGTGACACGTACTTGTTCAAATAACAGTATGGATATCCCTGCATACTTGTTTGAGTCGTGGAGATGGAAGCCTCAAGAGAGCCTCTATAATAATGTCAATTAAAAATAAAATTACTTGAAACATCTAAATAAATAAAAGCATACCAAAAAAGAAATTATAAGACAATAAACAACATCTGCTATAAACAATTAAATAAGTAAACTAACCCGATGTGAGGGTACAAGTGGCTGAGGTGAGAGTCAATCTTTGTGAACAAAGTGTCAAGGGAATTGGTGGAAGAATTAAGCCAATCTTTCATAGCAGCATGCGAAGCCTCTACTCTGTTAGTGGAAGTATTACCAAAGTGTAGAAATTGATTGGTCCAGGCTCGAACAAATTTCTCCTTGTGAATGAGCCATGTAGTCTCTAGATATTCAACAGCCAACGGCTCAAGGAGAGTGTACTTAACCTTGAAATTCTGCAATAAACGATTAAATTCCTCTACTGTCGGAGCCTTAATGATTTTCTTCCACCAGTTGTCATGAATATCACATGCTAAATTTTTGTTCCTCCTCCCAACATTTTTTTCCAACCACGCGTTCACATCACGCCCAATATGCCACAAACATAACAAGTGATGTGAAGCGGGAAAATGATCCTTAATCGGCTGTAACAAGCCCAACTCCCTATCTGTCACAATCACACTAGGTGACAAACTTGCCGGCAGCAAAAATCTCAAGTTCCTCATAACCCAGTCATATGTATCCTGTTTCTCATTCCTAACAATAGCAAATGCAATATTGAAATTCTTATTTGTAGGAGTCATACCTACCATCTCGACGACAGGCATTTGGTACTTGTTCGTCTTGTAGGTAGAATCAATCCCAACCACCCAATACCATCTGTTGAACATCTGAATTGATGTTGGATGTGCAAAGAAGACATGTGTGATCTCATCAGTGTTCGCATCCTTCAGAATCTTCAGATAGTACTGCTTCTCCTCAGCCAAATGAATAAATTGCTGCCCAATATTCCTACCTTCCAATCCGGCGGTCTTCATCTCTCCTTTCAAATTGTACACAGATTTGATAGGTACCTGGGAATCGGGAAACTGTTTATTAACAGCTTCCCAAACACACTTTGGCTTAACATTCGAACGCAGCATAAATTCAGCAACAGCCTTTGAATCCTTTGTAAAATGGCTCAACTGTCTGTGACCATATGGATGCATTATACCTGTAAATCACATGTAATTATAATAACAATTAATACATACAACACATCAATCAACTTAATTAATATTATGCGCAAATAATGAAATACCAGTGTGATTGTGAGTTGACGCTGCTCCTGGGTTTGTATAAACCTTGTGCCGTCCCAAATCAATCCGCTTACAAGTCAACCTAAAGGGGCAATTAGTGCCGCTCCTTCTTGTATTCTTTCGTCTAGTTGGGAGAGGGGCTTTGGCAGGATCTCTCCATCGCTTGCACGAGAAGTAGTACGTCGCAAATCCTTGGTTACCTCCCCTCTTTGTAATTACAAACTTCAGCCTCTTAGCTATTTTCTGGCAATATTTCAAAGCCTTGCCAATTGTTCGGAACTCTCTGTCAATCTTGAAATATCCACTCAAATCTGCGCCAGGTTCAAGTTCCACCGGCTCCCCATGAATATTATCCGCCTCATTGTCATCTACATCCTCATCTTCATCGTCATCCTCCTCTTCATTCTCCGCCTCCTCATCATCATCATGCAACTCATCCTCATCGTAATCATCATTGTCAGCCTGTAGGTGAATACACAGATTAATTAAAATTACAGCACAGTTATGGTTCTTGTAATCAAAAAACGCAACAGTTTGAAGTTTCATCCAACATGAAACGCAAAATTTTTGCGTTTTTGCAGATAAAAACGCTACAAATGTGCGTTTTTATCTGAAAAAACGCAAAAGTGATGCGTTTCATGCAGTAAAAAACGCACCCAGATGTGGTTTTCAGCAACCTAAAACGCAGAACTTTTTATATAATGCATGTCAAAAACGCAGCTCTTTTTAAATAATTCATGTCAAAAACGCAACACTTTTTATATAATGCATGTCAAAAACGCAACACTTTTTATATAATGCATGTCAAAAACGCAACACTTTTTATATAATGCATGTCGGAAACACTAAAATGCGACTTTTTCTACACTCAGAAACGCTAAAAAGGGACGTTTGACCGCTTCCTAAACGTCATTTTAGCGTGTTTCGACATACAATATTTTTAAAAAAACTTATATAACTTTAAGGTACGGAAACTTACCATATCGTGATGATTCGCTTTCTAAATATTCTTTCGCCGACAACTGAATGATCCAACAATGTTTTTACGTTAAGAATTTATCTGGATTTGATTTTATGATAGTTGTTGTGTATGAGTTTTTCATCCAATTCACATGAATGTATGTAAACGTTTTTTAACTTCTGTACATGTCAAAAACGCAACATTTTAACGAGCGAACCATGGTGGAAACTTCACATGTTCACGTTTTTGACTGTAAAAAACGCATCATTTTAACGAGCGAACCATGGTGGAAACATCACATTTTTGCGTTTTTGACATATAGAAACGCACTCATTTGGCGTTTTTTACATATAAAAACGCACTCAATTGGCGTTTTTTTCATATAAAAACGCCATTTAGGGTAAATTTTGTATGTCCAAAACGTTTCTGCATTGCGTTTTTTTGAGATTAAAACGCAATTTTCGCCCCTTTTTTGACATAAAATCTGTCAATTTATTAATTTTTTTGTTCATAAGGGCATTGTGGTCATTTTATTATTATTTTTATTTTTTTTTGTGATACAAATAGCAAATTCATGATACAAATAGCAAGTCCCTTTTCAAATATAGGAATATCTATATCTATATATATCTAAGGTATACTATATGCTTCAAAAAAAAAAAAAATACTATAATTTGTATTTCTTTTCCGCCTTCTTAAGTGAGGGTAGGAGAGTGGA
Organism: Knoxia roxburghii; assembly: GCA_030378225.1. Classification (NCBI taxonomy): domain Eukaryota; kingdom Viridiplantae; phylum Streptophyta; class Magnoliopsida; order Gentianales; family Rubiaceae; genus Knoxia; species Knoxia roxburghii. The sequence continues at coordinate 30,136,652 of CM059420.1, read as the reverse complement.
GGTGATACCAAGTCCGTTGGACGAAAACTAAGAAGGTCATAGCTAGTACTTCCTCCGTCCTTATTTATTTTATAAGAGTTATCTTTTATTACTTGATGTTTTAGAATTATTTAAATAACTTTTCTAATTTTTCCTCTTCTATCCTTTCTCGGACCTCGAAATTTGTGAGTTTATCAAATTCTACCACTTAATTATCTACTTTCTTCATAAAAAATTCACTCTCTCCCCAAATTAATTGGGGGCAAAAAAGAACACTTACTCAACTAAATTAATACTAACTACTTTTTTTCGATAACAGTGAAAAATGTAAAGTGACAGATAAATAGAGACGGAAAGAGTATAATTTTTCTCGTAATTGTATTGGAGGTTGAAAGTGTAACTAAGGATGCAAACCAGCTAGCCTCGACCCTTAAAAAGTATGATTTTGTAGATATAAAAAGGTAATTAATATTATGAAAATATGGTAATTTATATGGGGACCACCATACAATTTTACACCCACCCCAAATATAGTAGTAGTTTCTATTTTAGCCCCAAATTGAATTAGTAGTTTCTTTTTTAAAAAAATTTGGATACGCACCTTTACTTACCCGAAGGCTATATGAGCTTCTTTTTTTTCTTTTTCTTTTTCTTTGCGTGTTTGTTGTCGTTCTTTGCTTCGTCTTTTGCTGCTGTTTTTCGTCTTTGTCTTTCACTTGGATTCTTTTGCTTCCAATTTTGATTACGGTATGTATTTGATGATGGAGATTAGTTTAAGTTTATGAATTTGTTGTTTCTCTGTTTTTCGTCTTTGGTTTTTGCTTAGTTTGTTACCGGTTGTGCTCTGTTTTGTCTTTCGATGGAGTTTTTGCTTCGAATTTGATGATAAAGGTATTTATTTCTGAGTTTTAATTCTGGTGATTGATTTATGTGTTCGAATTTGTTGTTTCTACGATTTTTTTTTTGTTTTTCTTATTTTTCGCGTTTTGCGATTTGTTATTCTTCTTCGCGTTTTTTCTTTATCTAATATTGTTGCTTAACGTCTGTTTTTTTGTTGATAAATCGTTCTAGATTGAAGGAATTGCAATGGATGATACAGTTGGTGATATAGTTAATTTCTTTCGCGAAGACGATCCTCCTGAATTGTTTGATTTTGATAAATAGGAAGAATATGTGGTATCTATGTTGGAGGTAAGTTATGAGTGATATTTGTGTACGAATTATTTGATATTATGTTTGAATTGTTTTGATATTATGTATGTGTTGATTTGATATGTTTTCAGTTTATTGTTTTGGATCTATATGTATTTTGGTATAATATTAGTTTTTAGTTGATGTGATATTAGTTATGAGTTTATATGATATTAAGTTTGGGTTGATATGATATTAGTTCTACGTTGATATGATATATTTTCAGTTTATTGTTATGAATCTATCACGTGACAGTAGACATCAGATTAGCAGACAATAGTTATCAGATGACAAAATAGTAGACATCCAGATCAACAGACTATAGATATCACATCAAAAATATAAAAGAAATCATACTATAGAACTAAAACATACTTAACAAGGGGGATCAAATCATGATTATCTAGACATCAGGTCACAAAACAGTAGACATCAGATCAGTGGACAATAAATATCATATCACTAATATGTAAGAAATCATACAATAGAACTAAAGCATACTTAACAGGGGGATCAAATCATGATTATGCGGACATCAGATTAAAAGACAGTAGACATCAGATCAACTGACTATAGATATCACATCAAGAATATAAAAGAAAATCATTCAATAGAACTAAAACATATTTAACAGGGTATAAAGTCATTGTCTGGCTGATATGATATGACGTTTGTGTTGATCTGATATTAATTTTGAGTTGATATGATATGTGTTTTTAGTATTGATATGATACTGTTATGTATTTTATGTTTAAACTAATATGATATTTTTTTTTATAGGTTCGGATGATGAATCTATGCAATCTTTGTGTAAATCAGTGGTTGAAAATGAAGAAGCAGCATACAACTTATATAATGATTATGCTTTTAGGTTAGGATTTAGTGTGAGGAAAGGTAAAGATCATAAAAACAAAACTACTGGAATTAGGTATTTGAGAAGATATCTTTGTAGTAGAGAAGAAACTAAACAATGCAAGGAGAATTTAAAGAAGATATATACGAAAGTTGATATGCGATCTGGATGTAAAGCTTTTATTGAATTTAAAGCTTTTATTGAATTTAAAGTTTTTATTGAATTTAAAGCTTTTATTGAATTTAAAAAAAGAGAATATGAGAGTTGGATTGTCCAAAAACACTTCAGGAAACATAATCATGAATTGTGCCCTGTAGCTGATAGGCAGTTTTTACGTTCTCGGAGGAAGTTTGATGATTCCACATTACATTATTTTGATGAATTGAAGAGTTTAAGTGTTCGTCTAACTGATGGTTATCATATATTGTCCAAAGAGGTTAGTTATGTTTCAGTTTATTTGTTATGAATCTACATGTAAATGTGATATGGTATCACAGTTTTGCTAATATGATATTACGTTTGAGCTGATCTGATATTAGGTTTGTGTTGATATGATATGTGCTTTAGTATTGAGATATGTGTATTTTTCAGTCTGGAGGGTCATCAAATGTTGGTTATACCGTGCAAGATGTATATAATCATTTGGAATAATAGAAGAGGAGGAAGATTGATGGTTGTGATAATAATGCTTTGATCAATATGTTAAAACAGAAATCTATGGATAAGATTGATGAGGAGTCTTCATTATGTAATGTATTTTGGAGAGATAAGAAGATGAAGGAGGATTATAGTAGATTTGGAGATTTGTTGGTTCATGATACAACTTATCGGACAAACAAATACGACATGATATGTGGATCTTTTGTTAGTATGGACAACCATTGTCGTAATGTTATGTTTAGGTTTCATAAAAAATGAGAAGATGGAGTCATTCATTTGGTTGTTTAGTATATTTTTTAGATCGATGGAGAACAAGCAACCAGTGACATTTATGATAGACTAGGATTTTTCGATGACAACTGTTGTGCGTGTGGTTTTTCTAAATGTTCTTTATCGTATTTGCATTTGGCATATTGCAAAGAATGCTCATAGTAATATGCCTCATTTGACAAATCAATAAGGTTTTTTAGATGCGTTTCAATTCTTGCTTAATTAGGTTTCCACATAAGCTGAATTTAATCACTTCTGGAACAGGTGTGTGTTTTTTATTTTTAATCATTTTCTGAATTTTATCTATATGTAATGTGATTTGATATCATTGTATTGCTGATATGATGTTAGGTTTGAGTTGATATGATATTGAAAGATTATCTGCCCGAGCCTAGCCAGAAACTCACTTTCGTGCTATGCATTCCAGAATAGGAATCTCTGGCCAGCCCTATACGCTAGCACAATTGCTATTCCAGCCCTTTTGAAATAACATTGCGCAGGATCTGGGTTTGCACTTATTCGATTTACCACGCAACAAAAATTTCTAATTAAAAGTCGAACTTTAGAAAATACCTTTGAAGCGTGCACTTAGGTGATTCTCTTGTATGCCTCAAGACTTTGATTTCACGTTGTGTGGGCAACGATCTAAAAATCAATTTCATCAGCTAATCACCACAATCCACCTGTTAGAATATTCCAGCACCGCTGCACCTGGCACGTACAATAAACGCACCGCCCAGAGAGAGAAAAAGCTACACGCGCAGCTGGTTTGAACAGGCCAAAATTTTGGCCAAGAACAGAAGAAAATCCAGCCGCACAAAGCTCAAAAAAATTTGACTTGGAGAGAAAAATATTTCTCTCTCTAGAATTTTATCTCTCTAGTTTTCTTGTCTTAAAAACTTATAAATTGTATATTATGGAATAGCTAATCCCTTGTCTATATAAAGAGTTACAAAAGAGACCCCAAGTTGGTTTAGGACTGGCCTTCCTACTGGGATTCTGTTTCTTTCAATTCTATTCCTAGACTGATACACTTTTAACTGATACATGGATCCACTTATCCCAAACCAGTTCCTAGTATGATCACAACCAACTGATACAGGGATTCACTTATCCCAAACCAGCTCCTGGTATGATTCACAACCAACTGACACAAGGATTAATTAATTACTTAATTAATTAAATATACCTTTGTCAACAACCCAATACATAATTAATTGTACCACTAACGGATTAATTATGGCACTACAATCCTACACCAGAATTGCTTTCGGAATAACTTAATTAATTTATATTCATAATCTCCCCACATCAAAGATATAGTGCTCGTTAATATATTAATTTACTGATAAATTAATTAATTAACTTCTTTAATTCTGAGACTAGTACCACTCGACCTTTTTACTATACCAGACATAAGTCCACCCGTCGGGTTTAGTATAATAAACATTGCGAGCTCATCTCGGGAGCACCTTTCTTGGAGTTCTGCATGTTAAAATGGGCCAGAATCGTGTCTATGTACGAAGCTTGGGAGAGCTTTAACGAACGTTTCCTACGAGCTCGAATTATCTTATCCCAAGGATATGTCCCGCTTCCCCTAAGTCCTCTATATCAAACTGCTTGGACAGCCATGCCTTTACGTCTGATAACACTTGAAAGGATTGCCACATAGGATCTGGGTTCGCACTTGCTTGATTTACCACGCAACAAAAATTTCTAATTAAAGCGGAATCTTAGAAAAATACCTTTGAAGCGCGCACTTGGTGATTCTCTTGTATGCCTCAAGACTTTGACTTCACGTTGTGTGGACAACGAACTAGAAGCCAATCGATCAGCTAATCACCACAATTCACCTGCTAGAAAATTCTAGCACCGCAGCACGTACGCACCACCCGGAGAGAGAAAACTGCGCGCAGCTGGTAAAAACTGGGCCAAGAATTTCGGCCAAACAGAACAAAACCCAGCCGCACCTTCTCTCTAAAAATCCAACTTCAAGAGTGAAATTTAATTTCTCTCTCTAGGATTTTATCTCTCTAGTTTTCGTGTCTTGAAAACTTATGTAATTGTGTGTCTTGAATAAATCCTTGTCTATATATGGAGTTACAAGAGAGACCCCAAGTTGGTTTAGGATTGGTCTTCCTAATGGGTTTAGGTAATTAATTAGTTTCTAAATCCAATTACGCAACCAATCTGATAGGATAAACCAAATCCTACTAGATTTCCTAATCTCTAGGATTTCCTAATTCCAATTGAAACTTAAGACTTAATTAATTAATTAAATAATTTCACTTTGTTAATTACTTAATTAACCATTAGAAATTAATTAAATAATTCCACTTTGTTAATTACTGAATTAACCCTTAGGAATAATTAACCAATTAATTAATTAAATCAACCTATTCAATTAACCCATTACAAAATTAATCGTACCACTAATGGATTAATTTTGGCACTACCATCCTACACTAGAATTGCTTCCGGAAGAACTTAATTAAATTATATTCATTTATCTCCCCACATCAAAGATATAGTGCTCGTTAATATAAATTAATTTACTGATAAATTAATTAATTAACTTCTTTAATTATGAGACTAGTACCACTCGACCTTTTTACTATACAGGATATAAGTCCACCGGCCGGGTTTAGTATAATAAATATTTTGAGCTCATCTCGGGAGCACCATCACCCCAGACGCACCTGTACATGGTTTCCTTTCGACAAGCAGTAGCACACCAAGTAACTAAACACGCGCACCCAACCTACCGAGACTATTGGCCACAATTGACCTCATCCTTTGGCAGATCAAAGTACACTATGTCTAATCCTCATGCCCGCTCGAGTCTAGGGATTAACAGATAGAATACAAGGAACGATTTGTCTATTAAATCAGTACAAGAAAAATCATTCCTAAAGGTCAAGTTCAATATGCCCCAGGCATATCTATATGATTTAATTAGTTTAGACAAACCAATTATCCGAATCATATAATAACCTAAACCGACAGTTTATCCAAAACTGTCTCGGTTACTAACCTCATTTATATATTATGTCTTTCAACCAATGATGAGATCTACTGTGTCACACAAGACACCTCATCATCTACTTACATAATACAAATGGACAATTAATGCACAACAAGATATAACCAAAACATAAATCGATATATTACAAGGAAAAAGTACAACACAAGCATAGCTTTTGTATTCAATTCCAACAATCTCCCACTAATACTTAAGTTGTGCTTTAAGTATACATCTACATACAACTCCTATACATTCTGCTGCTATCTATCTAGAAAAACTATCATGGCTCTCCTAAGTATCTGATCCCCATGCATTCCACGTGAGCCTCAAAGACTTTCGAAGTCAATGTCTTCATGAATGGATCTGCAAGGTTATCCTCTGATGCTATCTTAGCCACGACCACGTCTTCCCTCTTTACAATATCTCGTATCAGGTGGTACTTGCGCTGTATATGTTTACTCGCCTTGTGGGCTTGTGGTTCCTTCGAGTTTGCTACTGCACCGTTGTTATCACAATAAACCGTAATAGACTTCAGAAACCAGGAATCGCATCTAAGTCCACTAGGAAGTTCTTGAGCCATACTGTTTCTTTCGCTGCCTCTGATACGGCAACGTACTCAGCCTCCATGGTAGAGTCCGCCACGCATTTCTGCTTGACACTCCGCCAAACTATGGCTCCACCTCCCAGAGTAAACACACACCCTGCGGTAGACTTGCTCTTGTCCTTGTCGCCTTGGAAATCTGAATCTGTGTAACCTCGGGGTACCACTGAGGTAGACTTGCTCTTGTCCTTGTCGCCTTGGAAATCTAAATTTGTGTAACCTCGGGGTACCAGCTCAGGCGCCTGATAGACCAGAACTTGGTCCCTCGTTCTGCGCAAATACTTGAGAATGCATTTTACTGCCTCCCAATGAGCTTTCCCAGGGTTACTCTGATATCTGCTTATCATGCCAACGGCATAACAGATATTAGGCCTCGTACACAACATGGCATACATGAGACTTCCTACTGCTGAAGCATAAGGAATTGTCTTCATGGCCTCTATCTCCTCAACAGTCTTAGGGGACTGTTCCTTAGATAGAAACACTCAATATCTGAGAGGTAGAAAACCTTTCTTGGAGTTCTGTATGTTAAAACAGGCCAGAATCGTATCTATGTATGAAGCTTGGAAGAGCGTTAACGAACGTTTCCTACGATCTCGAATTATCTTGATCCCAAAGATATGTCCCGTTTTCCCTAAGTCATTCATATCAAACTGCTTGGACAGCCATGCCTTTACGTATGATAACACTTTCTTGTTGTCGCCAATCAATAGAATGTCATCTACGTAAAACAAAAGAAACACCACTGAGTTTCCATCACGTCTGCAATACACACATTGCTCATCCGGACACTGAGTAAATCTGAAGGACTGGATTACCTCATCAAACCAGATGTTCCAAGAACTGGATGCCTGCTTAAGTCCATAAATAGACCTCTTAAGCCTGCAAACCTTATGCTCTTGGCCTTTTTCAATGAATCTTTCTGGTTGCTGCATAAAGATGGTTTCATCAAGACTTCCGTTTAGAAAAGCTGTCTTGACATCCATCTGCCAAATCTCATAATCCAAATGAGCAGCTATGGCCAAGAGAATCTGGATTGACTTAAGCATGGGTACCGGGGAGAAGGTTTCCTCATAATTGATTCCCTCTTTCTGAGTATACCCCTTCGCCACCAGCCTAGCTTTAAAGGTTTCCACCTTTCCGCCAGGTCCTCTCTTACGTTTGTAGACCCACTTGCATCCAATGGGCTTAAACCCATCTGGCAAGTCCACAAGCTCCCAGACTTGATTGTGGTCCATTGACCCCATCTCGGATATCATTGCCTTATGCCAAAATTCTGCATCTTTATCTCGGAGAGCCTCATTGTAGTTAACCAGGTCTGGTTCAGGTGCACCTGGGACTTGGTCTGAGGCCTCTCCCACGTCAATGAACCTGTCAGGTTGTCTTACAACCCTCCCACTACGATGAGGCACCACCTGTGTAGACGCATCATCTGTGATCTCATGTGCAGTGTGTGGTGTATCTACTTGTTCCGGTGCATCAGGATTAGTAGTTTGTCGTCTAAGCTCTTTTAGTACTATCTTACTCTTGGGCTTGTGGTCTAAGACATAGTCCTCTTCTAAAAATCTAGCATTGGTACTAACCACCACATTCTGATATTTAGGACTATAGAATAGACCACCTTTCATTCCCCTAGGATATCTTACAAACAACATTACTTATGTTCTCGCATCTAACTTAGCCGTATCTGCCTTAAGCACATGTGCTGGGCAGCCCCAAATTCTGAGATGTCTTAGACTAGGCTTACGCCCATTCCACAACTCTACTGGGGTTGAAGGCACGGTTTTAGATGGTACAAGATTAAGAATATACATTTTTCTAAGGCATATCCCCAGAACGAACTTGGCAAATCACTATAGCTCATCATGGACCTAACCATTTCCATAAGAGTTCGATTCCTCCTTTCTGCTACACCATTCTGCTATGGCATGCTAGGTGCGCACAACTGAGACTGAATTCCTACCTCACTGAGGTAATCTCGAAATTCATGGGACAGGTACTCCCCACACGATCTGAACGCAGTGTCTTGATACTCTTACCATGATGCTTCTCCACATCTGCCCGAAACTCTTTGAACTTGCCAAAACATTCGGACTTGTGGCGCATTAGGTAAATGTACCCGTACCTAGAGTAGTTATCCGTGAACATCACGAAATACTCAAATCTCCCTCGTGCCTGGAACGTCATAGGTTCACACAAGCCAGAATGAATCAACTCCAATACTTCTTTAGCTTTATAACATTTTGCCTTAAAAGGTCTCTTGGTCATTTTACCTTCCAAGCAAGATTCGCAGGTTGCATAACTGTCAATCTCTAATGAACCTAAAGGTCCATCATTGACCAACCTCTGAATCCTACTAAGGTTTATATGACCTAGCCTGAGATGCCAAAGATATGTTTGATTAATTTCAGAAGGTTTCTTCCTCTTATTAATGTTAGATACTGAGCTATCTATTTCTATGTTTTGCGTAACAGGGGAGTTAGAATTAACCACAAATAAATTGTCAACTAATGAATCAGAATAAATAAGTTTTCCATTTCTTCTAATAAGTACAGAGTCATCAGAAAAAATAAACTTATAATCATTCTTCAAGAGTTTAGAAACCGAAATTAGGTTATTTCTAAAACTTGGTACATAAAGACAATTCACTAATTCTAAGCTACAATTTTCAAAAATTAAATTGACAACTCCCACTCTCACTGCTTCTACTGACACTCTCATAGTGTCGCCCATGTAGATGTCCAGTTCGCCCTCTCTAAGCTTCCGGGTTACTTGGAACCCCTGTAAAGAATTACAAACATGGTCAGTGGCACCTAAATCCACACACCAAGTATCTGTGGGAGTCACCGCTAAACATGTCTCAGTAATTAGGGCAGAAACAATCGTACCTTTGAGCTTTGGACAATTCACTTTCCAGTGTCCTGCTTTACCGCATTTAAAGCACTTGCCCTTGGGCTTGCTTTTCTTCGTGATGTCTGGCTTTGCAGCAAGTTTCCTGGCGTTCTTCTTCTTCTTATTCTTCTTGCCTTTTGGCCCAGAAAAAGAACTTGAAGCCTTTTAGTTTTGAATACAGAAAAGCTATGGCTTGTATCAAAAACTAATATCCACAGTTGACATATCATTTTGTTTCAGTATAAATCTGTTCCTTTATATCATAGAACTAGATAACGGGGTGTGGACAGACACAGTAGATACCGTTATTGGTTAAAGTATTGATATATAAAAAGTATGCTCGTAACCGAGATAGTCTGAACATAATATCGGTATAGGTTATTGTGTGGTTTGGAAATTAGTTTATCTAAACTAGTTTAAATCACACAGATATGCCCGGGGCATATTGAGCATGACCAGTTTGGATAGAATTGACTTATACTGATCGGCGTAGTCAATTCAGTCCTAGTATTCCGTCTCTCAATCCCGAGATTGGGACGGGCGTGAGGGTTGGATATCGTGTGCTTTGATTTGCCAAAGAGTGAGGTCATTTGAGGCCAATACCTCGGTAAGTTGGGTATGCGGTGTTTAGCTTTTTACGTGCCGTTGCTAGTCGGAGGAATCCACGTACCGGTTCGCCGGGTTGATGGTGCTCCCGAGATGAGCTCGTAAGGTTATTATACTAAACCCGGTCGGTGAACTTTATGTTCGGTATAATAAAAGGACGAGTGGTACTAATCTCGGAAAACAAGAAGTCGTGAATTAATTTGTCAGTAAATTGATAAATCGACGAGCACTAGATCTTTAATGTGAGAAGATAGAATAAAATTTAATGGCGCGATGTAAAGTCGTTTTTGAGCGGTAGTTCCATAATTGGTCCGTTAGTGGTACGACCGATTATGCATTTGACTAATCGACAAGGTAAATTAATTAATCCGAAAGGTTTAATTAATATTTAATCGACAAAGTGAATTTAGAAATTAATTCGATTTTGAATTAATTAATTCTAAGGGTTCGATTAAATTAAAATAATAAAGTGGATTAAATAAATTAATTTAAATGGGTCGATTGGAGTTGATTAGTCGGGAAGACTTAGCGGTCAACGAAAGTCAAATTTTAAGGCCTAACTCGAGAACCCATTAGGTCTCCTTAAAAGCTCCATATAAATACAACTTATTAGGCAAGTAAGACATTAAGAAACTTGAAGTCCAAGAAAGCGCTAGATTGAGAAAGTTTAGCTTAGAGAGAGAACGTCGTCTTCCTTATCGAAGTTCTTTCTCGAAGTCAGCTAAGACAACTTTCTTTTCGGAAGATTACTCCTTAAACCTGCCCGGACCATTATAAGCAGTTCGCTGATCAGTTTATGCGCAGACCGCCGGCCAGTTCGCACAATCAGTTTCCGATCAGAAATTGCGCAGCAGGTTTTATCCGCGGTGATAGCTTCGTTCGGTGCCCAGAACCGGTCCAGTTCTACGTCTGATCTTCCTTAAGGAGTGATCCGTAGGCTGGGCTGTCTAGATCGGGACTGAGCGGGTTGTTTTTCGGTGGATGGTTTCTTCATTATGGCCGGAAGTTTGCGCAGCACGCTACAGGGTTCCGGGCAGTGTTATTTTTCCAGATTTTGAGTTTTCTTCCGGAACAAGTTTCTTGGATTTCTTTGTATTGCCGTGGGTAACTCCGTAGACGATAGCCCACACTATCTCGGAGTTCGTATAGGAGTCATTCTTCGGATTTCTTGTGGAAATTGCGCTAAAGATTGGATTTTTCTTTTAGGCAAGGGACTTCGCTACAAAAGGTATAATCTTTATATTCCGCTTTAATTAAAGATTTAATTTTTTGTGTCCCGATTAATAAATTAAATAAGTATAAGCCTAGATCCGTTCATGGGTAAACTAATTTGAGCCCGAGCTTGGTCGAAAGCTTTCGATTTTGGAATGCATTGCACGAAAGTGAGGTTTTCGATTTAGCCCGGGCTTGTTCAATTTTTCTTCAAATTGGTATCAGAGCGTTGGTTTCGGTCTTATACTTGTTTGATTTATTACATGGCTTTATTTTGGCATTATTATTTTTGTCGAAATGCTTAAACAGGTGGTTATTGATTTCCCGGCTATTATGGAAGAAATTTAATTTTCATTCATAAACCCCAGGACATGTCCGGGCTTGTTTTATTTTTGAATGGAAATTTCTGTAATAGTAATAACCACGAGCTGGAAGCCGTGTAGGATTAGAAAAATCTTGTAGTAGGATTTGATCTAATCATGTCGTCTTTAAATTCCTAGAAAAACGCCTTTGTATATAGGAATTTATGTACTATGACGAAGACATTATTTTGGGTAACTTATATTCGCGGGTTTTGGTTTATCGTAATTTTGGGTGATTCCTAATTATGTAGTAAACTGAGAAAACCCGGGCGAATAGAGAGGAATTCAAATAACGAGTGGGAGCGACACGACGGGAAGTGTCACCGAGGCGTCAAAGAATCAACAATAGAGAAGGCCATAATAGTCAGGAAATTTTATTTGTTTAATTTCCCATATTTATGTCTTTTCGTTGATTGTGTGATTTTTGTTTTATTTTGCATGAATGAAAACCAAACCAAAAGTTTTAAAAAGTAATGTGCAATTAACTAAGGTAGATTATTCGCATATTAAAACTTCTACGGTTTTATGGGTGCGAATATCCATAGTTAAGATATTGCATGTTAAAATGTAAAAATCCTCAAACTTAATTAAATTCGCGGGTTTTGGTTTAATCGTAATTTTGGGTGATTCCTAATTACGTAGAAAACCGAGAAAACCCAGGTTTTGGTTTAATCGTAATTTTGGGTGATTCCTAATTACGTAGAAAACTGAGAAAACCCGGGCAAATTGAAATTAATTAAAAATCTAAGTGGGAGCGGGTTGGTTAATAGCCCCATGGCCTCCATTACGGGTTCATTGGTGATGTGGTTAAACTTGCGTGCTGGCTTAGACCTTCCTCCCTATCGGATGAGTTTTCAATCACAGATATCACCGGAATGAATTTCTAAAGGGATGACTATAGTGCGTTTAATTGGAGAAAGTTGCGACACCCTCGCCATCCGAGGCGCATTAGTATCCTAAGTAACAAACTTAGAAGTCACGTAATGGCATACACTTAGTGTACTGTTTATAGTATCCCTCCCATCGAGGTTACGCTATCTACGTGTATGGCTAAAATTATCGACTATTAATTTCATTGATCATAAGATCGTTGGTCAGATAATGCAATTAATAAACTTCGGTTCTTCTCGAACGAATGTGGGTTGGCGTAGACGTTCACCCATCGTGACCTGTGTTAATCCCGGTGTGAGAGATGTCGGTAGAAGATTATATTTATTTTCTGAGGATTTTTCAATATTTTCAAAAAAGTATACTGAAACTTGTTTGTTTATTTTCAGTTGATATGTCGTTCAACCCGCTAGCTATCATTCTGAACCAAAACAAACTCACCGGTACAAATTACATTGATTGGAAACGTAACCTGGACATTGTCCTTACCGCTGAGGGTTATAAGTATGTGCTTACTGAGGAGTGTCCCCCTAAACCCAGAGATGATGCCACCCCTGAGCAGCGAGAGCCATATACGAGGTGGCAAAAGGCTGATGAGATGACCAGGTGCTACATCTTGGCTTCTATGTCGAGTGTATTGCAGCACCAGCATCAGCAGATGACCTCAGCCTACGATATGATGCTCAACCTCAGGGAGATGTTTGGACATCAGGGCAGGGCAGCCAAGCAGTCAGCTATGAGGAAACTCATGAATGCTAAGATGGCTGAGGGGCACTTCAGTGAGAGATCACGTACTGGACATGATTGGTTGCATCAATGAGATTGAGGTATTAGGAGGTGAGATTGATGGGGAAACCCAGGTCGATATCATCCTTCAGAGCTTGCCTCCCAGTTTTGAGCAATTTTGATTGAACTATAATATGGGGAATCTCTCATATTCACTTTCTGAGCTCATGAATGCATTGGTGTCTGCTGAGAGCCTCTTCGCAGAGAAGAAGCAAGCCTTGGCTACTGTTGGTCCCTCAGGTTCCTCTGCTGGGCCCAAATCCAGGAAGCAAAAGAGGAAGAGAGGCCAGAAAGCAGGAGCTAGTCATGGACCCAAGGCGGGCATTGCCAAGAAGCAGAAGTCGAGAGGCAAGTGCTTCAAATGTGGCAAAGCGGGATATTGGAAGAAGGACTACCCAAAGCCTCGAGGTACGTGTAAATTTTCCCTAGTCACTGAGACGTGTTTAGCGGTGATTCACACAGATACTTGGTGTGTGGATTCAGGAGCCACTGATCATGTTTGTAATTCTTTGCAGGGGTTCCAAGTGACCGGCTGCTTAGAGAAGGAGAGTTGCAGGTCTACCTTGGGGATACTACCAGAGTTTCTGTGGCTGCAGTGGGAGTTATTAGTCTTTATTTTTCAGACTCTATTTTACATTTAAAGGATTGTCTTTATGTACCTAGTTTTCGAAAGAACTTGCTTTCGGTTTTGAGACTTATTTTGGATGGATATAAGTGTGTATTTTCTGATGGTTCAGTTTTTATTAGAAAATGCCAGAAACTTATATGTTCCGGTACATTGGTTGACAATTTGTTTTTAATTAAGACTTACTCCCCAGTTATACAAAACACAGAAACTAGTAACTCATCACCGAATCATAATAAGAGAAAAGAGTCTTCCCCTTTGAATCAGACTTATCTTTGGCACCTGAGACTAGGTCATATCAACCTTAGCAGGATTCAAAGGTTGGTCAAGAGTGGGTCTTTGGACTTACTAGTTATTGACAGCTATTCGACCTGTGAGTCTTGCTTGGAGGGTAAAATGACCAAGAGGCCTTTTAAGGCGAAGGGGTATAGGGCCAAGGAGGTTTTAGAGCTGATTCATTCTGACGTGTGTGGGCCTATGTCAGTTCAGGCTAGAGGTGGTTATGAGTATTTCATGACTTTCACGGATGATTACTCTAGATATGGATACATATACCTGATGCGCCACAAGTCTGAATGCTTTGGCAAGTTCAGAGAATTCAAGGTAGAGGTGGAGAACCATCTGGGTAAGAGTATCAAGTCACTGCGGTCTGATCGCGGTGGCAAATACCTCTCTAGTGAATTTAGGACCTATTCAGACCCAGTTGTCTGTACCTGGCACACCTCAGCAGAATGGTGTAGCAGAGAGGAGGAACAGGACTCTTATGGAGATGGTTAGATCGATGATGAGTTACAGTGAGTTGCCTACCTCGTTTTGGGGTTATGCCTTGGATACAGCATGTTTTATCCTCAACCTTGTGCCATCTAAGTCTGTGCCTACGACCCCAGTAGAGTTGTGGAGTGGGCGAAAGCCTAGTCTGAGACATCTCAGGATTTGGGGTTGTCCAGCACATGTGCTCGAGGCAGATACAGGCAAGTTAGAGGCGAGATCCAAGGTTATGCTGTTTATAGGCTACCCCAAAGGAACGAGAGGTGGGTTATTTTATAGTTCTCAGGATCAGAAGGTGGTGGTCAGCACCAATGCCAGATTTCTTGAGGAGGACTATATTTTAGATCACAAGTCAAGCAGCAAGGTAGTATTGGAAGAGCTTAGAAGTCAGTCCACTATTCCAGATGCACACGTACAGGAAGACACACCACAAGAGACTGCACACACTATCACAGATGATGCTCTTACACAGGCCGTGCCTCGTTGTAGTGGGAGGGTTGTGAGACAGCCCGAGAGGTACATGGGTTTGGGTGAGTCTTCGGACTTTATCCCTGGTGCTCATGAACCGGACCCAGTTAACTACAATGAGGCTCTCCAGGATAAAGATGTAGATTCTTGGCAGAGAGCGATGATTGCTGAGATGGGTTCTATGGACTCAAATCAAGTCTGGGAGCTGGTAGACCTTCCTGATGGGTTTAGGCCTATTGGGTGTAAATGGGTTTACAAGCGAAAGAGAGGATCTGACGGGAGGGTTGAGACCTTCAAGGCTAGGCTTGTGGCGAAGGGGTATACTCAAAAAGAAGGGATCGATTATGAGGAGACCTTTTCCCCAGTAGCTATGCTTAAGTTGATCTGGATTCTCTTGGTCATAGCTGCTCATATGGACTATGAGATTTGGCAGATGGACGTCAAGACAGCTTTCCTTAATAGAAGTCTTGAGGAGACCATCTTTATGTAGCTACCAGAGGGCTTCATTGTTAAAGGCCAAGAGCACAAGGTATGCAGGCTTAGGAGGTCCATTTATGGACTTAAGCAAGCATCCAGATCATGGAACATTCATTTTCATGAGGTTATCCAGTCCTATGGATTCACTCAGTCTCTGGATGAGCAGTGTGTTTATCGCAGGCGTGATGGTGATATGGTGGTGTTCCTCGTACTTTATGTAGATGACATTCTTCTTATTGGCAACAGTAAGAAGGTGTTGTCAGACGTAAAGGCATGGTTGTCCAGGCAATTCGATATGACGGATTTGGGAGAAGCTGGACATATCCTTGGGATCAAGATTATTCGAGATCGTAGGAGACGTTCTCTGACTCTCTCAGGCATCCTACATAGACACGATTCTGGCCCGTTTTAACATGCAGAACTCCAAGAAGGGTTCACTACCTTTCAGGCATGGAGTGCATTTGTCTAAGGAGCAGTGTCCTAAGACTGCTGAGGAGATAGATGCCATGAAGGCGGTACCCTATGCTTCAGCAGTGGGTAGCCTCATGTATGCTATGTTGTGCACGAGGCCTGATATTTGCTTTGCCGTTGGTATGGTTAGCAGATATCAGAGTAACCCTAGGAAGGCTCACTGGGAGGCAATAAAATGCATTCTCAAGTACTTGCGCAGGACGAGAGATTATGTCCTAGGAGCGCAGGAGCTTGTACCATTGGGTTACACAGATTCGGACTTTCAAGGAGATTTGGACAAGAGTAAGTCTACCTCTGGGTTTGTGTTTACTCTAGGAGGTGGAGCCATAGTATGGAAGAGTGTCAAGCAGAAATACGTGGCGGACTCTACCATGGAGGCCGAGTACGTTACCGCTTCAGAGGCAGCGAAAGAGGCTGTATGGCTCAGGAGCTTCCTGATGGACTTGGATGTGGTTCCTGAGTTGCCTAGGTCTATCACAATTTATTGTGATAACAATGGTGCAGTTGCTAACTCAAGGGAACCACGAGCCCATTAGGCGAGTAAACACATAAAGCGCAAGTACCACCTGATACGAGAGATCGTAAAGAGGGGAGACGTGATCGTGGCCAAGATAGCTTCAGAGGACAACCTTGCAGATCCTTTCACCAAGCCATTGACCCCAAAGGTCTTTGAGAGGCATGTGGAGGGCATGGGAGTCAGATTCTTGAGAGAGCCATGTGAGTGAGCTTAAAGGTGTTCTGGAGATTTCATTATGATAGCAGTGTAATAACGGGTTGGACAGTTTTTGTACTTCTTAGCATAGCTTTGAGTATTAGTGAGAGATTGTTAGTTTTGAATACAGAAAAGCTATGACTTGTATCAAAAACTAATATCCACAGTTGACATATCATTTTGTTTCAGTATAAATCTGTTCCTTTATATCATAGAACTAGATAACGGGGTGTGGACAGACACAGTAGATACTGTTATTGGTTAAAGTATTGATATATAAAAAGTATGCTCGTAACCGAGATAGTCTGAACATACTATCGGTATAGGTTATTGTGTGGTTTGGAAATTAGTTTATCTAAACTAGTTTAAATCACACAGATATGCCCAGCGCATATTGAGCACGACCAGTTTGGATAGAATTGACTTATACTGATCGGGGTAGTCAATTCGGTCCTAGTATTCCATCTCTCAATCCCGAGATTGGGACGGGCGTGAGGGTTGGATATCGTGTACTTTGATTTGCCAAAGAGTGAGGTCAATTGAGGCCAATACCTCGGTAAGTTGGGTATGCGGTGTTTAGCTTTTTACGTGCCGTTGCTAGTCGGAGGAATCCACGTACCGGTTCGCCGGGTTGATGGTGCTCCCGAGATGAGCTCGTAAGGTTATTATACTAAACCCGGCCGGTGAACTTTATGTTCGGTATAATAAAAGGACGAGTGGTACTAATCTCGGAAACCAAGAAGTCGGTGAATTAATTTGTCAGTAAATTGATAAATCGACGAGCACTAGATCTTTAATGTGGGGAGATAGAATAAAATATAATGGCGCGATGTAAAGTCGTTTTCGAGCGGTAGTTCCATAATTGGTCCGTTAGTGGTACGACCGATTATGCATTTGACTAATCGACAAGGTAAATTAATTAATCTGAAAGGTTTAATTAATATTTAATCGACAAAGTGAATTTAGAAATTAATTCGATTTTGAATTAATTAATTCTAAGGGTTCGATTAAATTAAATTAACAAAGTGGATTAAATAAATTAATTTAAATGGGTCGATTGGAGTTGATTAGTCCGGAAGACTTAGCGGTCAACAAAAGTCAAATTTTAAGGCCTAACTCGAGAACCCATTAGGTCTCCTTAGAAGCTCAATATAAATACAACTTATTAGGCAAGTAAGACATTAAGAAACTTGAAGTCCAAGAAAGGGCTAGAGTGAGAAAGTTTAGCTTAGAGAGAGAACGTCGTCTTCCTTATCGAAGTTCTTTCTCGAAGTCAGCTAAGACAACTTTCTTTTCGGAAGATTACTCCTTAAACCTGCCCGGACCATTATAAGCAGTCCGCTGATCAGTTTATGCGCAGACTGCCGGCCAGTTCGCACAATCTGTTTCCGATCGAAAATTGCGCAGCAGGTTTTATCCGCTGTGATAGCTTCGTTCGGTGCCCAGAACCGGTCCAGTTCTACGTCTGATCTTCCTTAAGGAGTGATCCATAGGCTGGGCTGTCTAGATCGGGACTGAGCGGGTTGTTTTCCGGTGGACGGTTTCTTCATTATGGCCGAAAGTTTGCGCAGCACGCTACAGGGTTCCGGGCAGTGTTATTTTTCCAGATTTTGAGTTTTCTTCCGGAACAAGTTTCTTGGATTTCTTTGTATTGCCGTGGGTAACTCCGTAGACGATAGCCCACACTATCTCGGAGTTTGTATAGGAGTCATTCTTCGGATTTCTTGTGAAAATTGCGCTAAAGATTGGATTTTTCTTTTAGGCAAGGGACTTCGCTACAAAAGGTATAATCTTTATATTCCGCTTTAATTAAAGATTTAATTTTTTGTGTCCTGATTAATAAATTAAATAAGTATAAGCCTAGATCCGTTCATGGTTAAACTAATTTGAGCCTGAGCTTGGTCGAAAGCTTTCGATTCTGGAATGCATTGCACGAAAGTGAGGTTTTCGATTTAGCCCGGGCTTGTTCAGTTTTCCTTCTACTGCGACCAAAGCTTGCTTCTTCTCGTGGAAGATGCCTTCGGCCGCCACCAAATCAGTCAAGAGCTCGGGCAAAGTATAAACCCTTTGGTTCATATTGTAGTTGACCCGAAATTGCTCAAAACTAGAGGGTAGACTCTAGAGGATAATATCTATCTGACTTTTTGGGTCGATTTCTCCTCTCAACACCTCAATTTCATTGATGTTGCTCATCATGTGTAGAACATAATCTCTTACCTATCCACCTTCAGCCATTTTGGTATTCATCAATTTCCTCATGGCTGCCTGCCTAGCAGTCCTGCCTTGATGTGCAAACATTTCCCTTAGGTGTGCCATCATGTTAAAGGCGGAGACCATAGGATGAAGTTGATGTTACAGCACATTTGACACAGAAGCCAAAATGTAGCATCGCGCCATCTCATCCGCTTTCCTCCACCTGGCATAGGCATCCCTATCCTCTTGGGTAGAGTTCTCATCAGGCACTTCTGGACATACTTCGGTGAGCACGAACTTATACTGCTTAGCCGTTAGGACAATGTCCAAGTTACGAATCCAGTCGACAAAATTGGTTCCAGTTAATTTGTTGTCTTTCAAAATAGCAGCTAAGGGGTTGAATGTCGTATCGATTAAACTGGAAAATAAACAAACAATGTTTCAGTTATTTAGCCTAGATTTTCAAAAACATAAAATTCAATTAATTATTGACTTCCCTCAAAAAAATAATCTTAATCCACCAACATCTCATCCACCGGTATTCTCGCAAGCCACGTTGTGTGGACTTTTACGCTAACCCACATTCGTTTGAGAAGAACCAAGTTCATTAACTACATTATCTTACCAAACGATCTATTGATCAATGTAGCTAATAGTCAGTACTTTTAGCCATACAAATAAGCAGCGTAACCTCTTGGGAGGAATACTGTAGATCGTACACTAAGTGTATACCATTACGTGACTTCTGAGTTTGTTACCTCAGGATAGTGCGCCTCAGATGGAGAGGGTGTCGCATTTCTCCTAGTTAAACTTGCTCTAGTCATCTTACTCAGAAGTTCATAGTCTAGCGATCTCGAGGCTGGACTCATCCGAATGGAGGAAGACCCTAATGCCAACGTGCAAGTCCACCCAAATCGCATATGAACCCGTAATGGTGGCCATGGGAATATGAAACAAACCCGCTCCCACTTAGATTTCCAAATTTAGGGGTTTTCCAGTTTTAACATGCAATTAACTAACCTAAGTTATGTGCAACCATAAAACCAGTCATGCTTTAAAATTATGCATTTAAAATACAACATAAAAATAAAGCAGAAAAATTAAAATGATAAATACGGGAAATAAATACAAAAAATAAATTCCCCGACTATTATGATTTTAATTGCTTTCATCTTCTGCCTTGATCTTGTGTCCCGTCATGTCACTCGATGGAGAGAGTCTTGAACTTCAAAAAACAAAAATTAGAGAAAAAACGGGCCGAAAACGCAGCCCGAACAGGCCGCACGCGCACAGCCTGCCCAACGGGGCGCTGTGCGCTTGCACAGGCCTCGCGCAGCAATTGCTGAGCTCAGCTACTGATGCGAGATGCTGCCGCACGATCTGCTGCCGTGCTACGCAGCAGCTACGCTGCCTGCCATGGTTGCCGGCGGCGACTGCTGCCGGCGGTCATCGCCGGCGCTGCCTCCTACCGCCACCTCCTCCTTCGCTTTTCCCACGCTATTTGGTCTTCTTGAAATTCGTTCTAGGTTTTCCTGGGTTTCTACGAATTAACGATAACCCAAAACCCATGAATTCAAGTTGCCCACCATAACGCCTTCGATTACAAAAAACAATTTTCCTACTACAAGGCTTTCTAGGAAAATTAAATAATCGAAATTACATAGAAAAAATCCTACTACAGATTTAATCTAATCCTACACGGCTTCCAGCACGTGATTATACTATTACAAATATTCATAAAAAAATTAAATCCTGTTATGTCCCGGAGTTTGATTAAAACCCATACAAACGTAACCATAATAGTCGGGATTTCTTAACCACCTGCAAATAAACCATGTAATAAATCGAACAAGCACAAAACCCAAAATCTGGCCCTGATGCCAATTGAACGGATTGCCATATAGGATATGGGTTCGCACTTGCTCGATTTACCAAGCAATAAAAATTTCTAATTAAAGCGGAATCTTAGAAAAGTATATTTGAAGCGTGCACTTGGGGATTATCTTGTATGCCTCAAGACTTTGACTTCACGTTGTGTGGGCAACGAACTAGAAACCAATCGATCAGCTAATCACCACAATCCACCTGCTAGAAAATTCTAGCACCGCAGCACCTGGCATATACTGTAAACGCACCGCCCAGAGAGAGAGAAAACTACGCGCAGCTGGTAAAAACTGGGCCAAGAATTTCGGCCAAACAGAACAAAACCCAGCCGCACCTTCTCTCTAAAAATCCAACTTCAAGAGTGAAATTTAATTTCTCTCTCTAGGATAGCTAATCCCTTGTCTATATATAGAGTTACAAGAGAGACCCTAAGTTGGTTTAGGATTGGTCTTCCTAATAAGTTTAGGTAATTAATTAGTTTCCAAATCCAATTAGGCAACCAATCTGATAGGATAAATCAAATCCTACTAGATTTCCTAATCTCTAGGATTTCCTAATTCCAATAGAAACTTAAGACTTAATTAATTAATTAAATAATTCCACTTTGTTAGTTACTTAATTAACCCTTAGGAATTAATTAACCAATTAATTAATTATATCTACCTATTCAATTAACCCATTACAAAATTAATCGTACCACTAACGGATTAATTTTGGCACTACCATCCTACAACAGAATTTCTTCCGGAACAACTTAATTAAATTATATTCATTTATCTCCCCACATCAAAGATATAGTGCTCATTAATATAAATTAATTTACTGATAAAATAATTAATTAACTTCTTTAATTCCGAGACTAGTACCACTTGACCATTTTACTATACCGGACATAAGTCCAACGGCTGGGTTTAGTATAATAAACATTTCGAGCTCATCTCGGGAGCACCATCACCCCAGAAGCACCGGTACATGGTTTCCTTTCGACAAGCAGCAGCACACCAAGTAACTAAACACGCGTACCCAACCTACCGAGACTATTGGCCACAATTGACCTCACCCTTTGGCAGATCAAAGTACACTATGTCTAATCCTCATGCCCGCTCGAGTCTAGGGATTAAGAGATAGAATACAAGGAATGATTTGTCTATTAAATCAGTACAAGACAAATCATTCCTAAAGGTCAAGTTCAATATGCCCCGGGCATATCTATATGATTCAATTAGTTTAGACAAACATAATAACCTAAACCGACAGTTTGTCCAAAATTGTCTCGGTTACGAACCTCATTTATATATTATGTCTTTCAACCAATGATGAGATCTACTGTGTCACACAAGACACCTCATCATCTACTTACATAATACAAATGGACAATTAATGCACAACAAGATATAACCAAAACATAAATCGATATATTACAAGGAAAAAGTACAACACAAGCATAACTTATGTATTCAATTCCAACAACACTTTCTTGTTGTTGCCAATCAATAGAATGTCATCTACGTAAAGCACAAGAAATACCACTGAGTTTCCATCACATCTGCGGTATACACATTGTTCATCCGGACACTGAGTAAATCTGAAGGATTGGATTACCTTATCAAACCAGATGTTCCAAGATCTGGATGCCTGCTTAAGTCCGTAAATGGAGCTCTTAAGCTTGCAAACCTTATGCTTTTGGCCTTTTTCAATGAATCCCTCTGGTTGCTGCATAAAGATGGTTTCCTCAAGACTTCCGTTTAGGAAAGCTGTCTTGACATCCATCTGCCAAATCTCATCTAAATGAGCATCTATGGCCAAGAGAATCCGGATCGACTTAAGCATGGCTATCGGGGAGAAGGTTTCCTTATAATCGATTCCCTCTTTCTGAGTATACCCCTTCACCACCAGCCTAGCTTTAAAGGTTTCCACCTTTTCGTCAGGTCCTCTCTTACGTTTGTAGACCCACTTACATCCAATGGGTTTAAACCCATCAGGTAGGCCCACTAACTCCCAGAATTGATTGTGGTCCATTGACCCCATCTCGAATATCATTACCTTACGCCAAGACTCTGCATCTTTATCTCGGAGAGCCTCATTGTAGTTAACTGTGTCAGGCTCAGGCACGCCTGGTACTAGGTCTAAGACCTATTCCACGCCAATGAATCTGTCGGGCTGTTTTATAACCCTTACACTACGACGAGGCACTACCTGTGTAGGCGCATCATCTGTGATCCCATGTGCAGTGTGTGGTGTATCTACTTGTGCCGGTGCATCAGGATTAGTAGTTTGTCATTTAAGCTCTTCTAGTACTATCTTACTCTTGGGCTTGTGATCTAAGATATAGTCATCTTCCAAAAATCTAGCGTTGGTACTAACCACCACCTTCTGATCTTTACGACTATAAAACAGACCACTATTCGATCCCCTAGGATATCCTACAAACAGCATCAATTCAGTTCTCGCATCTAACTTAGCCGTATTTGCCTTAAGCACATGTACTGGGCAACCTCAAATTCTGAGATGTCTTAGACTGGGCTTGCGCCCATTCCACAACTCTACTGGGGTTAAAGGCACGGTTTTAGATAGTACAAGATTAAGAATATACATCGCCGTTTCTAAGGCATATCCTCATAATGAACTTGGGAAATTATTATAGCTCATCATCGACCTAACCATTTCCGTAAGAGTCTGATTCCACCTTTCTGCTACCCCGTTCTGCTGTGGCGTGCCAGGTGCAGACAACAGAGACTGAATTCCGACCTCACTGAGGTGTTCTCGAAATTCTTGGGATAGGTACTCCCACTACGATCTAAACGCAGTGTCTTGATACTCTTACCATGATGCTTCTCCACATCTGTCGGAAACTCTTTGAACTTTCCAAAACAGTCGGACTTGTGACGCATTAGGTAAATGTACCCGTACCTTAAGTAGTCATCCGTGAATGTCACGAAATACTCAAATCCACCTCTTTCCAAGCAAGATTCGCAGGTTGCATAACTGTCAATATCTAATAAACCTAAAGGTCCATCATTGACCAACCTCTGAATCCTACTAAGGTTTGAGATGCTAAACATAGGTTTGATTCATTTCAGAAGGTTTCTTCCTCATATTAATGTTAGATAAAAAGCTATCTGTTTCTATGTTTTGTGCAACATGAGAATTAGAGTTAACCACAAATAAATTGTTAGCCAATGAACCAGAATAAATAAGTTTTCCATTTCTTCTAATAAATACAGACTCATCAGAAAAAACAAACTTATAACCGTTCTTCAAGAGTTTAGAAACCGAAATAAGGTTCTTTCTAAAACTCGGTACATAAAGACAATTAACGAACTCTAATCTACAATTTTCGAAATTTAAATTGACAACTCCCACTGCTTCTACTGACTCTTGTAGTGTCGCCCAAGTAGATATCCAATTTGCCTTCTCTAAGCTTCCGGGTTACTTGGAACCCTTGCAAAGAATTACAAATATGGTCAGTGGCACCTGAATCCACACACCAAGTATCTGTGGGAATCGCCGCTAAACATGTCTCAGTAATTAAGGCAGAAACTATCATACTTATAAGCTTTAGCCAATCCGATTTCCAATGTCCCGTCTTATTGCACTTGAAGCACTTGTCTTTCGACTTCTTCTTTGCAATATCTGGCTTAGGCGCAATCTGCGCCTTTTGTGCTATTCTCTCGAGCTTTCTCTTCTTCTTTCTAGCCTCAGGCTCAGAAGAAGATTTTGAAGCTTTGCCTGCGACTAAAGCTCGCTTCTTCTCTTGAAGAAGACTTTTAGCCGCCACCAACTCTGCCAAGAGCTCGGATGAAGTACACAACATCTTACTTATGTTGTAGTTCGACCAAATCTGCTCATAGCTTTGAGGTAAGCTCCGGAGGATAATATTGACTTTGGTTTCACCAACGATTTCGCCTCTCACTACCTCATCGTTGTTGATGTTACTAATCATGTCTACGACATGATCTCTCACATGAGTGCTTTCAGCCATAAGGACAATGTCCAAGTTACGTCTCTAATCGACATAATTAGGTCCAGTTAACTCATTTAACTTTTTGTTTTTCAATATAGTAGCTAAGGGGTTGAATGCCATATCAAAAACTGTAAATTAAACAGACAATGTTTTAGTTATCTAACCTAGAATTTCTAAAACAAGGAAATTCTATCAATTATTGACTTCCCTCAAAACAATAATCCTAATCCATCAACATCTCATTCACCGGGATTCTCACAAGCCACGCAGTATGGACGTTTACGCTAACCCACATTCGTTTGAGAAGAACCAAGTTCATTAACTATACTATCTGACCAAACAATCTATTGATCAATGTAGCTAATAGTCGGTACTTTCAGCCATACAAATAATAGCTTAACCTTGCGGGAGGAATACTGCAAATTGTACACTAAGTGTGTGTCATCACGTGACTTCTGAGTTTGTTACCTCAGGATAGTGCACCTCAGATTGAGAGGGTGTCGCATCTTCTGCCTTGATCTCGTGTCCCGCCACGCAACTCGATGGAGAGAGTCTTGAACTTCAAAAAATGAAAACTGGGGGAAAAAGGGCCAAAACGCAGCCCGAACGGGCCGCACGCGCGCAGCACGCCCAAAAGGGCACGCCGCTAGCACGCAGCCCGCTTGGGCCACGCGCCGCCTGCTGCTGCAGCGGTTGGCGCAGCCTCCTGTTTGTCCTGCGTGACAGTAGAGCTGCTGCAAGCGGTCGCTGGCGGCGACTGCTGCCAGTGGGTAATCGCCGGCGCCGACCCCTGCCGCCAATCTCTCATTCGCTTCTTCCCACGCTATTTGGTCTTTTTGCAATTCGTTCTGGGTTTTCCTAGGATTATACGAATCAACGATAACCCAAAACCCACGAATTCAAGTTGCCCATCATAACCCCTTCGATTACCAAAAATTAATTCTCCTACTACAAGGCTTTCTAGGAAAATTAAATAATCGAAATTACATAGAAAAAATTCTACTACAGATTTGATCTAATCCTACACGGCTTCCAGCACTTGGTTATACTATTACAAACATTCATAATAAAATCAAATACGAACATGTCCCGGAGTTTAATTAAAACCCATACAAACGTAACCATAATAGTCGGGATTTCTTAACCACCTGCAAATAAAACCATGTAATAAATTGAACAAGCACAAAACCCAAAACCAGGCTTTGATACCAATTGAAAGATTATCTGCTCGGGCCTAGCCAGAAACTCACTCTTGTGCTATGCATTCCAGAATTGGAATCTCTGGCCAGGCCTAGACGCTAACACAATCGCTATTCCAACCCTTTTGAAATAGCATTGCACAGGATCTGGGTTTGCACTCATTCAATGTACCACGCAACATAAATTCTAATTAAAAGCGGAACTTTAGAAAATACCTTTGAAGCGTGCACTTAGGTGATTCTCTTGTATGCCTCAAGACTTTGATTTCACGCTGTGTGGGCAATGGTCTAGAAACCAATTTGAATAGCTAATCACCACAATCCACCTGCTAGAAAATTCCAGCACCGCTGCACCTGGCACGAACTGTAAACGCACCGCCAGGAGAGAGAGAAAGCTACACATGCAACTGGTTTGAACAGGCCAAAATTTCGGCCAAGAGGAGAAGAAAAACCAGCCACTATTTGCCCTAAAAATTTGACTTTGAGAGTGAAATTTATTTCTCTCTCTAGAATTTTATCTCTCTAGTTTTCTTGTCTTGAAAACTTATGAAATGTATGTCTTGAATAGCTAATCCCTTGTCTATATATAGAATTACAAAAGAGACCCCAAGTTGGTTTAGGATTGGCCTTCCTATTGGGATTCTGTTTCCTTCAATCCTGTTCCTGGACTGATACACTTCCAACTGATACAGGGATCCACTTATCCCAAACCAGTTCCTGGTATGATTCATAACCAACTGATACAGGGATTCACTTATCCCAAACCAGTTCCTGGTATGATTCACAACCAACTGACACAAGGATTAATTAATTACTTAATTAATTAAATCTACCTTTGTCAATAACCCAATACATAATTAATCGTACCACTAACGGATTAATTATGGCACTACCATCCTACACCAGAATTGTTTCTGGAACAACTTAATTAATTTATATTCATAATCTCCCCACATCAAAGATATAATGCTCGTTAATATATTAATTTACTGATAAATTAATTAATTAACTTATTTAATTCTGAGACTAGTACCACTCGACCTTTTTACTATATCGGACATAAGTCCACCGACCGGGTTTAGTATAATAAACATTACGAACTCATCTCGGGAGCACCATAACCCCAGACACACCGGTACATGGTTTCCTTTGGATAAGCAGCAGCACACCGAGCAACTAAACACTCGCACCCAACCTACCGAGACTATTGGCCACAATTGACCTCACCTATTGGCAGATCAAAGTACACTATGCTAATCCTTATGCCCAATCGAGTCTAGGGATTAAGAGATAGAATACCAAGAACGATTTGTCTATTAAATCAGTACAAGACAAATCATTCCTAATGGTCAAGTTCAATACGGCCTGGGCATATCTATATGATTCAATTATTTTAGAAAAACCAATTATCAGAATCACATAATAACCTAAACCGACAGTTTGTCCAAAGCTGTCTCTGTTACGAACCTCATTTATATATTATGCCTTTGAACCAATGATGAGGTCTACTGTGTCACACAAGACACCTCATCATCTACTTACATAATATAAATTGATATATCATGCATAAGATAATATAACCAAAACATAAATCGATATATTACTGGGAAAATGTACAATATAAGTATAGCTTATGTATTCAACTCCAACATTTTGGCAATACCATCATACACCAAAATTGCTTCCGGAACAACTAAATTAATTTATTCTTAATCTCCCCACATTAAAGATATAGTGCTCGTTAATTTATTAATTTATTGATAAATTAATTAATTAACTTCTTTAATTTCGAGACTAGTACCACTCGACCTTTTTACTATACCGGATATAAGACCACTAGCTGGGTTTAGTATAATAAACATAATGAGCTCATCTCGAGAGCACTATTACCCCAGACGCACTGGTACATGGCTTTCTTTCGATAAGCAGCAGCACACCAAGTAACTAAACATGCGCACCCAACCCACCGAGATTATTTACAACAATTGACGTCACCCATTGGCATATCAAAGTACACTATGTCTAATCCTCATGCCCACTCAAACCTAGGGATTAAGAGACAGAATACTAAGAATGATTTATCTATTAAATCAGTACAAGACAAATCATTCTAAATGGTCAAGTTTAATATGCCCCAGGCATATCTATATGATTCAATTAGTTTAGACAAACCAATTATCTGAATCACATAATAATCTAAACTGACAGGTTGTCCAAAACTGTCTTGGTTACGAACCTCATTTATATATTATGTCTTTTAACCAATGATGAGATATACTATGTCACACACGACACCTCTTCATCTAACTTCATAATATAAATGGACAAATAATGCACAACAAATTTAACCATAACATTAAATCAATATATTAACTGAGAAAATGTATAATACAAGTATAGCTTATGTATTCAATCCTAACACTTACCAGATGGAATTCTACTTTCTTAATGTTGAGGCCAGCTTTGAAATTGAAGAGAGCTTTTGAACGTTTAAGAGATGATGGACAATATGTCTGATACTTCTATGAGGGTTCAAGTCTTGGTGAGCCACCATGTGATTTGGATTGGGATGCAACTACCCATTTTATGAAATTCCTTGAGTTATTTTATAATGTGACAAAAAGATTTTCTGGGTCATTAGAGGTTACTTCAAATACTTACTTTCATGATATGTGTGCTATGTATACTCGTATAACTAATTGTGTGAGATCCAATGATATAAAGTTGAGTGACATGGCTTCACAAATGAAAGTGAAGTATGAAAAGTATTGGGGAGATGTGGAGAAGATTAATCCTTTGTTTTTTTTTTTTTTTTTGTGGTTCTTGATCCCCGTTACAAAGAAGAGTATGTTAATTGGATTTTATGGATATGTATTGAAATTCTGATATTGCAATTAGGATGAGTAGAAAAGTGCAAGATATATTGAGGATACTTTATGAGCATTATATAATGTTAGATTCTAAACATGCTAAGGAGAAAAGTGTATCAAACACTAATGTGGTTGAAGGTGTTGATAAGAATGAGAGTGTTGATAGACATGAGAGGCGTTTAAAGAGGTTCATGTCTTTCATGGATTCGGGAGAAAGTTGTGAGAAAAATAAACTGGAGAAATACTTAATTGATGTTAAAGAGAATATGCATAGACCATTTGATTTGTTGGATTGGTGGAAGACCAATTCAAAAAAAATATTAGATTTTATCTCAAGTTGCAAGAGATGTGTTGGCTATCCCTATCACTACAGTTGCATAAGAGTCTGCATTTAGTACGGGAGGTCGAGTTTTAGACCTTTCAGGAGTAGTCTTACTCCAAGAACAGTGTAGGCACTCATATGTATGCAAAATTGGTTGAGGAGTGAAATAACACAAGAGGCAATTGATTTACGAGATTCTCTGTAAGAGATTGAAGAGCTTGAAGAGTATGAAAAATGTAAAATTCAATGTTTTTTTATATAATAGTTAAATGCACATTGATTTCATACATTTTATTATTAATGCTAACAAAGTATAACTCGTTTTTCTATTTTAGATTTTTCTAACCATCTAAACATTTGCACGGATAATATCGAGTAATAGCATTTGTTGAAATATGTGAGAAGTAATTATATTTTATGTTATATTTTTATTTTACGAATCACTTCAACTTATGTTATCTAATGGTTTATTCATTTTTGTTTTTATTTTGAAGGTGGATTTTGGTGTTGGTGAAAAGATGCAAAGATTACTTTGGAATACTAGAACTTCATTTGAGACAATTTTTTTTAATGTTTTTTAATTTGTGAACTTCTAACATTGTGATATTTAATTTCTTTTTTTATTATGTTTAATGCTTTCGGATTTGTATTGAGTACGATTTTATATTTTTAGTGTATGTTATATGTTTTTAGTTTTAAATTTTAAATTTTGAAAAACGTTATGTACAAACTGGCCAAATCGGCCAAACCAAACCATTAAAATGTGGTTTGGCCGGTTGGGATTGACACGTCTATTTGGCCGGTTTGGTTTGAAAAATTTCCAAACCATAGGTAGTGGTTTGGTTTGTCTTTTGAGGGTCAAACCGACCAAACCGGCCGATGCCCACCCCTAGTTGTGATCGAGTGGATAAACAATGGGATTGCAGAACATTTTAGATGTAGAGGAAGGGTTGACCCTGTTTTTGGAGATTCATTAATGTTTCAACATGCTGCTGAGGTTTATACGATAGAGGTGTTTGGAAGATTTCAGGAACTGTATGTGAAGATGTTATCTTATAATCACTTGTAGACCAGTTGCAATAATGGTGTTTATGAATATCATGTTTGGCGTACCAAACTTGATTTGTTTCGACACGTAGTTCATTTTGATGAGAATGACTATAGTGTAAGCTGCACTTGCAATCTGTTTTCTGAGGCTGGGTTGTTATGCTCGCATGCTCTTCATGTGCTAAATTTGAATAATTACTCTGTATGTATTTATTGCAACTTTAGAGATAATCTTTGATATTCTTAGTTATATTTGATTTGATATTATCTTATGTTTTGATATGGAATCATGTTAGTGTTGATATGATAAACACATTATATTATCTATATGTAATGTGATGTAATTTCATAGTGTCGCTGATTTGATATTACGTTTGAGTTGATCTGATATGTTTTTTAGTTTTCTAATATGAATCTATATGTAATGTGAGATGATATTAGTTATTATTTGATCTGATATTACCTTTTTGAGTTGATATGTTATGCATTATACTATTTTAAGAGAAGTCATTCTTTCACTGAAATATGGATGATTAACTTTATAATTTTTATATCTTGTAGAGAATCCTTGAGAAGTATGTATTGAAAATGTGGACTAAGAGTGCAAGTAGTTATTATTATTCTAAAGAAGATTGTTTGTTGACATCAAGTAGCTGCGAGAAAGATTCATATTTTGTTTGGAGAGTTGAAACAAGCAGAAAATATTTGAATTTAAGTGATATGCACAGTTTAGTTCAGTTGCACATTCTATTCTGGACAATCACTTCAATTTGGCTAGAGTTTCTGTTAAATCAGATGTTGGTCAATCCTACTTTAGTGACAAAGAAGAAGGTTTGAACATTGTTAAAATTAAAGATTCCAAGAGAAGAAGAGAAAAAGGTGTTAGAAACATTCGGCCAAAAAGTGTTGTGGAGAAAATGTGCAATAGAGCAAGAGGAAAGAAGAAGAAGGCAGCAACATATGCATTGTGTACTAGAAAATGGGTCGCATCAATGAGGATTGAAAATTGTAGAGTTGTTGATGGTAATTTTGTCAATCTTATGGCGGAGATGTTGTAGTTGATATGATGTATTTAGTTATTTGATATGATTTCTTTTTAGGTAGTTGATATGAATTCTTTTAGTTAGTTTATACAAAACATTAAATGACTTCCAATTGTTAGGAGAAGTTGTATGTTATATGATTTTTTTTAGTGAGTTGATATGATTTCTTATTTTACATGATTTCTTTTAGTTGGTTGTATCATAAAATTGACTAAAATATATCATATCACAATAAAGCAGAGATCAGATCAGCGAACATTAGATATCATATCACAACATAAAAAAGACTATATCATAGAACTAAAACATACTTAAGAGCTGGGATCAAATCATGAATTACATAGATATCATATCTAAAAACAGTAGATATCATATTAGAGAACTATGGATATCAGATCAGAGGATTATATACAATGGATAAGAGGACTATGGATATCAGATCAGAGGATTATGTACATCAGATAAGAGGACTAGGACTATAGATATCAGATCAGAGGACTATAGATATCATATCAGAGGACTATGGATATCAGATTAGAGGATTATAGACATCAGATCAGAGGACTATAGACATCAGATCAGAGGACTATAGATATCATATCAATAATGCGATATGATATTAGTTATTAGTTGACGTGATATTAGTTATAAATTGATCTGATATTACGTTTGAGTTGATTAGATACATTAATCTGTTACTACTCCCTCGAGCTTGTCTTTCGACTTCTTCTTTGCAATATCTGGCTTAGGCACAATTTGTGCCTTTTTAGCTACTCCCTCGAGCTTTCTCTTCTTCTTTCCAGCCTCAGGCTCAGAAGAAGATTCTAAAGCTTCGACTGCGACTAAAGCTCGCTTCTTCTCTTGAAGAAGACTTTTAGCCGCCATCAACTCTGCCAAGAGCTCGGATGAACTCCACAACATCTTACTTATGTTGTAGTTCAACCGAATCCGCTCATAGCTTTGAGGCGCCATCAACTCTGCTAAGAGCTCGGATGAACTCCACAACATCTTACTTATGTTGTAGTTCAACCGAATCCGCTCATAGCTTTGAGGCAAGCTCTGGAGGACAATATCGGCTTTGGTTTCACCAACGATTTCGCCTCCCACTACCTCAAGCTTGTTGATGTTACTAATCATGTCAATGACACGGTCTCTCACAGGAGCGCTTTCAGCCCTAAGGACAATGTCCAAGTTACGACTTCCATCGACATTATTAGTTCCAGTTAAATTATTGTTTTTCAAAATAGCAGCTAAAGGATTGAATGCCATATCAATTTAAACTGGAAAGTAAACAAACAGTGTTTCAGTTACATATGCTAGAATTTTCAAAAAAAAATGAAAATTCAATTAATTATTGATTCCCTCAAAACAATAATATTAATCCACCAACATCTCATCCACCGGGATTCTCGCAAGCCACGCAGTGTGGACGTTTACGCTAACCCACATTCGTTTGAGAAGAACCAAGTTCATTAACTACACTATCTGACCAACGATCTTTTGATCAATGTAGCTAATAGTCGGTGCTTTCAGCCGTACAAGTAAGCAGCGTAACCTCGCGGGAGGAATACTGCAGATCGTACACTAAGTGTGTGCCATTACGTGACTTCTGAGTTTGTTACCTCAGGATAGTGCGCCTCAGATGGAGAGGGTGTCGCATTTCTCCTAGTTAAACTCGCTCTAGTCATCTTACTCAGAAGTTCATAGTCTAGCGATCTCGGGGCTGGACTCATCCGAATGGAGGAAGGCCCTAATGCCAACGCGCAAGCCCACCCACATCGCATATGAACCCGTAATGGTGGCCATGGGGATATAACACAACCCGCTCCCACTTAGATTTCCAATTTGAGGGTTTTTCCGGTTTTAACATGCAATTAACTAACCTAAGTTATGTGCAACCATAAAACCAGACATGCTTTAATTCATGCATCTAAAATACAGCATAAAAATAAAGCATAAAAATTAAAACAATAAATACGGGAAATAAATTCGAAAAAAATAAATTCCCCGACTATTATGGTTTTAATTGCTTCCATCTTCTGCCTTGATCTCGTGTCCCGTCACGTCACTCGATGGAGAGAGTCTTGAATTTCAAAAAACGAAAACTGGAGGAAAAACGGGCCAAAAACAGCCCGAACAGCCCGAACGGGTCGCCCGGGCCGCAGCACGGCCCGAGGGCCGCACTGCCCGCGCGCACAGGCCGCACGGGCCGTGCGCGCGGCCCTGCGCGCGCGACCCAGCGCGCGCGGCCTCAGCGCGCGCGGCACAGCGCGCGCGGCCACTGCGCGCGCGGCCCCTGCGCGCGCGCCCGGCAGCAGCGCGCAGCAGCTGCTGCGTGCAGCGACTGCTGCGCGCTGCTGCTGCCTGCTGCTGCCGTTTTTGGCCTGCCGGCCGGCGATTTTGCTGCCGGCAAACGTTGCCGACGTCGCCTCCTGCCGTCAACTCCTCCTTCGCTTTTTCCCACGCTATTTGGTCTTCTTGCAATTCGTTCTGGATTTTCCTGGGTTTCTTCAAATTCATGATAACCCAAAACCCACGAATCCAAGTCGCCCACCATAACGCCTTCGATTACATAAAAAATAATTTTCCTACTACAAGGCATTATAGGAAAATTAAATAATCGAAATTACATAGAATAAATCCTACTACAGATTTAATCTAATCCTACACGGCTTCCAGCACGTGGTTATACTATTACAAACATTCATAATAAAATTAAATCCGGACATGTCCCGGAGTTTAATTAAAAACCATACAAACGTAACCATAATAGTCGGGATTCTAAACCACCTGCAAATAAAACCATGTAATAAATCGAACAAGCACAGAACCCCCTAAACCAGGCTCTGATACCAATTGAAAGATTTTTGGTAGGATCTGGGTTTGTACCTGCTCGATTTACCACGCAACAAAAAATTCTAATAAAAGCGGAACTATAGAATAATACCTTTGAAGCGTGCACCTGGTGAATCTCTTGTATGCCTCAAGACTATGACTTCACGTTGTGTGGGCAACGAACTAGAAGTCAATTGATCAGCTACTCACCACAATCCACCTGCTAGAAAACTCTAGCCCCGCAGCACCTGGCACGTACTATAAACGCACCGCCCGCAGAGAGAGAAAGCTACGCGCAGCTGGTATAGACCAAGGCCAAAATTTTAGCCACTAGAAACCCAAAAACCAGCTGCACACTTTCTTGAAAATTCGACTTGGAGAGAGAAACGTTTTCTCTCTCTAGAATTTTCTCTCTCTAGAAATCCTGTGGATTAATTGTGTTATTGTGTTGTAATCTGAATGACTGATCCCTTGTCTATTTATAGAGTTACAAGAGAGACTCCAAGTTGGTTTAGGATTGGTCTTCCTACTGGGTTTCTGTTTTCCTTCAATCCTGTTTCTGGACTGATACAGATTCTGTTTCCTTCAATCCTGTTCCTGGACTGATACACTCCCAACTGTCACAAGGATTCACTTATCCCAATCCAGTTCCTGGGATGAATCACTCCCAACTGACACAGGGATTCACTTATCCCAATCCAGTTCCTGGGATGATTCACAACCAACTGACACAAGGATTAATTAATTTCTCAATTAATTAAATCTACCTTTGTCATTAACCCAGTACATAATTAATCGTACCACTAACGGATTAATTATGGCACTACCACCCTACACCAGAATTGCTTCCGGAACAACTTAATTAAATTATATTCATAATCTCCCCACATCAAAGATATAGTGCTCGTTAATTCATTAATTTACTGATAAATTAATTCATCAACTTCTTAATATTCCGAGACTAGTACCACTCGACCTTTTTACTATACCGGACATAAGTCCACCGGCCGGGTTTAGTATAATAAACATTTCGAGCTCATCTCGGGAGCACCATCACCCCGGACGCACCGGTACATGGTTTCCTTTCGACAAGCAGCAGCACACCAAGTAACTAAACACGCGCACCCAACCCACCGAGACTATTGGCCACATTTGACCTCACCCATTGGCAGATCAAAGTACACTATGTCTAATCCTCATGCCCACTCGAGTCTAGGGATTTAGAGATAGAATACAAGGACCGATTTGTCTATTAAATCAGTACAAGACAAATCATTCCTAAGAGTCAAGTTCAATATGCCCCGGGCATATCTATATGATTCAATTAGTTTAGACAAACTAATTATCTGAATCACATAATAACCTAGACCGACAGTTTGTCCAAAGCTGTCTCAGTTACGAACCTCATTTATATATTATGTCTTTCAACCAATGATGAGATCTACTGTGTCGCACCAGACACCTCATCATCTACTTACATAATATAAATGGACATAAACATGCACAACAAAATATGACTGAAACACAAATCGATATATTAAACTGGGAAACTGTACAATACAAGCATAGCTTATGTATTCTACTCCAACAATCTCCCACTAATACTTAAGCTGTGCTTTAAGTATACAACTACATACAATCCTACCCAATCTGCTGCTATCTATCTAGAAAAATTGTCAAGGCTCTCCTAAACATCTGATCCCCTTGCCCTTCACGTGAGCCTCAAAGACTTTAGAAGTCAATGTTTTCGTGAACGGATCTGCAAGGTTCTCCTCTGATGTTATCTTAGCCATGACCACGTCTACCCTCTTTACGATATCTCGTATCAGGTGGTACTTGCGCTGTATATGTTTACTCGCCTTGTGGACTCGTGGTTCCTTCGAGTTTGCAACTGCACCGTTGTTATCACATTAAACCGTGATAGACTTCGGTAAACCAGGAATCACATCTAAGTCCACTAGGAAGTTCTTGAGCCATATTGCTTCTTTCGTTGCCTCTGATGCGGCAACAAATTCAGCCTCCATGGTAGAGTCCGCCACGCATTTCTGCTTGACACTCCGCCAAACAATGGCTCCACCTCCTAGAGTAAACACATACCCTGAGGTAGACTTGCTCTTGTCCCTGTCGCCTTGGAAATCTGAATCTGTATAACCTCGGGGTACCAGCTCAGACGCCTGATAGACCAGAACTAGGTCCCTCGTTCTGCGTAAATACTTGAGAATGCATTTTACTGCCTCCCAATGAGCTTTCCCGGGGTTACTCTAATATCTGCTCACCATGCCAACGGCATAACAGATATCAGGCCTCGTACACAACATGGCATACATGAGACTTCCTACTACCGAAGCATATGGAACTGTCTTCATGGTCTCTATCTCCTCAACAGTCTTAGGAGACTGTTCCTTAGATAGAAACACTCCATGCCTGAAAGGTAAAAAACCTTTCTTGGAGTTCTGCATGTTAAAACGGGCCAGAATCGTGTCTATGTATGAAGCTTGGGAGAGCGTTAGTGAACGTTTCCTACGATCTCGAATAATCTTGATCCCAAGGATATGTCCCGCTTCCCCTAAGTCCTTCATATCAAATTGCTTGGACAGCCATGCCTTTACGTCTGATAACACTTTCTTGTTGTTGCCAATCAATAGAATGTCATCTACGTAAAGCACAAGAAACACCACTGAGTTTCCATCACGTCTGCGATATACACATTGCTCATCCGGACACTGAGTAAATCCAAATGACTGGATTACTTCATCAAACCGGATGTTCCAAGATCTGGATGCCTGCTTAAGTCCATAAATAGACCTCTTAAGCCTGCAAACCTTATGTTCTTGGCCTTTTTCAATGAATCCCTCTGGTTGCTGCATAAAGATGGTTTCTTCAAGACTTCCGTTTAGGAAAGCTGTCTTGACATCCATCTGCCAAATCTCATAATCCGTATGAGCAGCTATGGCCAAGAGAATCCGGATCGACTTAAGCATGGCTACCGGGGAGAAGGTTTCCTCATAATCGATTCCCTCTTTCTGAGTATACCCCTTCGCCACCAGCCTAGCTTTAAAGGTTTCCACCTTCCCGTCAGATCCTCTCTTACGTTTGTAGACCCACTTGCTTCCAATGGGCTTAAACCCATCAGGCAGGTCCACAAGCTCCCAGACTTGATTGTGGTCCATTGACCCCATCTCGGATATCATTGCCTTACGCCAAGATTCTGCATCTTAATCTCGAAGCGCCTCATTATAGTTAACTGGGTCAGGTTCAGGCACACCTGGGACCAGGTCTGAAGCCTCTCCCATGCCAATGAACCTGTCTGGCTGTCTCACAACCCTCCCACTACGACGAGGAACCGCCTGTGTAGGCGCATCATCTGTGATCTCATGTGCAGTGTGTGGTGTATCTACTTGCGCTGGTGCATCAGGATTAGTAGTTTGTCGTCTAAGCTCTTCTAGTACTATCTTACTCTTGGGCTTGTGGTCTAAGACATAGTCCTCTTCTAAAAATCTAGCGTTGGTACTTACCACCACCTTCTGATCTTTAGGACTATAGAATAGACCACTTTTCGTTCCCCTAGGATATCCTACAAACAGCATTAATTCTGTTCTTGCATCTAACTTAGCCGTATCTGCCTTAAGCACATGTGCTGGGCAGCCCAAAATTCTGAGATGTCTTAGACTGGGCTTCCGCCCGTTCCACAACTCTATTGGGGTTGAAGGCACGGTTTTAGATGGTACAAGATTAAGAATATACATTGCCGTTTCCAAGGCATATCCCCAGAACGAACTTGGCAAATCACTATAGCTCATCATGGACCTAACCATTTCCATAAGAGTTCGGTTCCTCCTTTCTGCTACACCATTCTGCTGTGGCGTGCCAGGTGCAGACAACTGAGACTGAATTCCTACCTCAGTGAGGTAATCTCGAAATTCATGGGACAGGTACTCCGCACCACGATCTGAACGCAGTGTCTTGATACTCTTACCATGATGCTTCTCCACATCTGCCCGAAACTCTTTGAACTTGCCAAAACATTCGGACTTGTGGCGCATTAGGTAAATGTATCCGTACCTAGAGTAATCATCCGTGAATGTCACGAAATACTCATATCCCCCTCGTGCCTGGACCATCATAGGTCCACACAAGTCAGAATGAATCAACTCTAATACTTCTTTAGCTCTATAGCCTTTTGCTTTAAAAGGTCTCTTGGTCATCTTACCTTCCAAGCAAGATTCGCAGGTTGCATAACTGTCAATATCTAATGAACCCAAAGGTCCATCATTGACCAACCTCTGAATCCTACTAAGGTTTATATGACCTAGCCTTAGATGCCAAAGATAGGTTTGATTCATTTCAGAAGGTTTCTTCCTCTTATTAATGTTAGATTCTGAGCTATCTATCTCTATGTTTTGCGCAACAGGGGAGTTTGAATTAACCACAAATAAATTGTCCGCCAATGAACCAGAACAAATAAGTTTTCCATTTCTTCTAATAACAACACAGTCATCAGAAAAAATAAACTTATACCCGTTCTTCAAGAGTTTAGAAACCGAAATCAAGTTCTTTCTAAAACTCGGTACACAAAGACAATTAACTAACTCCAAGCTAGAATTTTTGAAATTCAACTTAACTACTCCCACTGCTTCTACTGACACTCTTGTAGTGTCGCCCAAGTAGATATCCAATTCGCCTTCTCTAAGCTTCTGGGTTACTTGGAACCTTTGCAAAGAATTACAAACATGGTCAGTGGCACCTGAATCCACACACCAAGTATCTGTGGGAATCGCCGCTAAACATGTCTCAGTAATTAAGGCATAATTTATCGTACTTATAAGCTTTGGACAATCCGCTTTCCAATGTCCCGTCTTATTGCACTTGAAGCACTTGTCTTTCGACTTCTTCTTTGCAATATCTGGCTTAGGCACAATTTGTGCCTTTTTAGCTACTCCCTCGAGCTTTCTCTTCTTATTTCCAGCCTCAGGCTCAGAAGAAGATTCTAAAGCTTCGACTGCGACTAAAGCTCGCTTCTTCTCTTGAAGAAGACTTTTAGCCGCCATCAACTCTGCCAAGAGCTCGGATGAACTCCACAACATCTTACTTATGTTGTAGTTCAACCGAATCCGCTCATAGCTTTGAGGCGCCATCAACTCTGCTAAGAGCTCGGATGAACTCCACAACATCTTACTTATGTTGTAGTTCAACCGAATCCGCTCATAGCTTTGAGGCAATCTCTGGAGGACAATATCGGCTTTGGTTTCACCAACGATTTCGCCTCCCACTACCTCAAGCTTGTTGATGTTACTAATCATGTCAATGACACGATCTCTCACAGGAGCGCTTTCAGCCCTAAGGACAATGTCCAAGTTACGACTTCCATCGACATTATTAGTTCCAGTTAAATTATTGTTTTTCAAAATAGCAGCTAAAGGATTGAATGCCATATCAATTTAAACTGGAAAGTAAACAAACAGTGTTTCAGTTACATATGCTAGAATTTTCAAAAAAAAATGAAAATTCAATTAATTATTGATTCCCTCAAAACAATAATATTAATCCACCAACATCTCATCCACCGGGATTCTCGCAAGCCACGCAGTGTGGACGTTTACGCTAACCCACATTCGTTTGAGAAGAACCAAGTTCATTAACTACACTATCTGACCAACGATCTTTTGATCAATGTAGCTAATAGTCAGTGCTTTCAGCCGTACAAGTAAGCAGCGTAACCTCGCGGGAGGAATACTGCAGATCGTACACTAAGTGTGTGCCATTACGTGACTTCTGAGTTTGTTACCTCAGGATAGTGCGCCTCAGATGGAGAGGGTGTCGCATTTCTCCTAGTTAAACTCGCTCTAGTCATCTTACTCAGAAGTTCATAGTCTAGCGATCTCGGGGCTGGACTCATCCGAATGGAGGAAGGCCCTAATGCCAACGCGCAAGCCCACCCACATCGCATATGAACCCGTAATGGTGGCCATGGGGATATAACACAACCCGCTCCCACTTAGATTTCCAATTTGAGGGTTTTTCCGGTTTTAACATGCAATTAACTAACCTAAGTTATGTGCAACCATAAAACCAGACATGCTTTAATTCATGCATCTAAAATACAGCATAAAAATAAAGCATAAAAATTAAAACAATAAATACGGGAAATAAATTCGGAAAAAATAAATTCCCCGACTATTATGGTTTTAATTGCTTCCATCTTCTGCCTTGATCTCGTGTCCCGTCACGTCACTCGATGGAGAGAGTCTTGAATTTCAAAAAACGAAAACTGGAGGAAAAACGGGCCAAAAACAGCCCGAACAGCCCGAACGGGTCGCCCGGGCCGCAGCACGGCCCGAGGGCCGCACTGCCCGCGCGCACAGGCCGCACGGGCCGTGCGCGCGGCCCTGCGCGCGCGACCCAGCGCGCGCGGCCTCGGCGCGCGCGGCCCAGCGCGCGCGGCCACTGCGCGCGCGGCCCCTGCGCGCGCGGCCCCTGCGCGCGCGGCCCCTGCGCGCGCGCCCGGCAGCAGCGCGCAGCAGCTGCTGCGTGCAGCGACTGCTGCGCGCTGCTGCTGCCTGCTGCTGCCGTTTTTGGCCTGCCGGCCGGCGATTTTGCTGCCGGCAAACGTTGCCGGCGTCGCCTCCTGCCGTCAACTCCTCCTTCGCTTTTTCCCACGCTATTTGGTCTTCTTGCAATTCGTTCTGGATTTTCCTGGGTTTCTTCAAATTCATGATAACCCAAAACCCACGAATCCAAGTCGCCCACCATAACGCCTTCGATTACATAAAAAATAATTTTCCTACTACAAGGCATTATAGGAAAATTAAATAATCGAAATTACATAGAATAAATCCTACTACAGATTTAATCTAATCCTACACGGCTTCCAGCACGTGGTTATACTATTACAAACATTCATAATAAAATTAAATCCGGACATGTCCCGGAGTTTAATTAAAAACCATACAAACGTAACCATAATAGTCGGGATTCTAAACCACCTGCAAATAAAACCATGTAATAAATCGAACAAGCACAGAACCCCCTAAACCAGGCTCTGATACCAATTGAAAGATTTTTGGTAGGATCTGGGTTTGTACCTGCTCGATTTACCACGCAACAAAAAATTCTAATAAAAGCGGAACTATAGAATAATACCTTTGAAGCGTGCACCTGGTGAATCTCTTGTATGCCTCAAGACTATGACTTCACGTTGTGTGGGCAACGAACTAGAAGTCAATTGATCAGCTACTCACCACAATCCACCTGCTAGAAAACTCTAGCCCCGCAGCACCTGGCACGTACTATAAACGCACCGCCCGCAGAGAGAGAAAGCTACGCGCAGCTGGTATAGACCAAGGCCAAAATTTTAGCCACTAGAAACCCAAAAACCAGCTGCACACTTTCTTGAAAATTCGACTTGGAGAGAGAAACGTTTTCTCTCTCTAGAATTTTCTCTCTCTAGAAATCCTGTGGATTAATTGTGTTATTGTGTTGTAATCTGAATGACTGATCCCTTGTCTATTTATAGAGTTACAAGAGAGACTCCAAGTTGGTTTAGGATTGGTCTTCCTACTGGGTTTCTGTTTTCCTTCAATCCTGTTTCTGGACTGATACAGATTCTGTTTCCTTCAATCCTGTTCCTGGACTGATACACTCCCAACTGTCACAAGGATTCACTTATCCCAATCCAGTTCCTGGGATGAATCACTCCCAACTGACACAGGGATTCACTTATCCCAATCCAGTTCCTGGGATGATTCACAACCAACTGACACAAGGATTAATTAATTTCTCAATTAATTAAATCTACCTTTGTCATTAACCCAGTACATAATTAATCGTACCACTAACGGATTAATTATGGCACTACCACCCTACACCAGAATTGCTTCCGGAACAACTTAATTAAATTATATTCATAATCTCCCCACATCAAAGATATAGTGCTCGTTAATTCATTAATTTACTGATAAATTAATTCATCAACTTCTTAATATTCCGAGACTAGTACCACTCGACCTTTTTACTATACCGGACATAAGTCCAC
This sequence comes from Knoxia roxburghii, assembly GCA_030378225.1. Classification (NCBI taxonomy): domain Eukaryota; kingdom Viridiplantae; phylum Streptophyta; class Magnoliopsida; order Gentianales; family Rubiaceae; genus Knoxia; species Knoxia roxburghii. Next base: position 30,094,417 of record CM059420.1, on the reverse strand, counting down.
CGGCCGGGTTTAGTATAATAAACATTTCGAGCTCATCTCGGGAGCACCATCACCCCGGACGCACCGGTACATGGTTTCCTTTCGACAAGCAGCAGCACACCAAGTAACTAAACACGCGCACCCAACCCACCGAGACTATTGGCCACATTTGACCTCACCCATTGGCAGATCAAAGTACACTATGTCTAATCCTCATGCCCACTCGAGTCTAGGGATTTAGAGATAGAATACAGGGACCGATTTGTCTATTAAATCAGTACAAGACAAATCATTCCTAAGAGTCAAGTTCAATATGCCCCGGGCATATCTATATGATTCAATTAGTTTAGACAAACTAATTATCTGAATCACATAATAACCTAGACCGACAGTTTGTCCAAAGCTGTCTCAGTTACGAACCTCATTTATATATTATGTCTTTCAACCAATGATGAGATCTACTGTGTCGCACCAGACACCTCATCATCTACTTACATAATATAAATGGACATAAACATGCACAACAAAATATGACTGAAACACAAATCGATATATTAAACTGGGAAACTGTACAATACAAGCATAGCTTATGTATTCTACTCCAACAACTTGACCCTAAGAATTTGTAGAGCTCTGTTGAGAGCAGCTTTGCTCTTGCATGCTTCTCTTGTGAGCTCTAGATCCCAAGTTTGAGTTCTTGTCCTTTGTAGAGCTCCATGTGTCTCATTGTATGAATGCCACAATCAACATGATTCTTGTTATTTTGCCAGACTAATTTTGGATACTCTATTTCATACTCTCTGGCATCTCCAAAAATTCTTTCTGCTGATGTCCCTCTTACTATCTCAATAAAATATTGCAGCTGCATTAATGTCGAAACAGATATCATATCAGTGTAAAGAAGATATCAGATCACAGGAAAGAAGATATCAGATCAGTGTAAAAAGATATCAGATATGAAACATGTACTTACTATGATTTCAGGAATTGTAGAACTTTCATCATCTTAGATTTTGTTATTCAGTACGATTACTTTCTCATCGTTGCATTGATACAACAAGTATAGTAATGTTTATGTTGAAATATTGGGAACAAGACCTGCTTAAATAATACTAATGAGAAGTTGATATTGATATATTGAATTAAATGAATAGAGGTATTAAAATTACTTACCGTTTTTACATTTAATGTGTCCATGTTTTTGTTGGCATTCTCACTTCATTAATGAATTAAGTTCTCATGATGTCCAGAATCTCAGGTTTAAGCTCTTGGTGGAGCATTACAGGTTTTGGTATTATGGGAGGATAAGGGATGCATAACTTCTTGGTAGCTTCATTTGATTTCTTTGAATTTCTGTAGTCGTCCATTACCGATACAAATTCCAGACATTAATTAGTGTATCTTCCATCAGTGGAAGCTAAAAACATAATGAATTGAATTCATATCAGATGGAATAATATTTACATATTTTATTAAATGAATTTCATATCAAAAGAATAATATTTACATATTTTTGTAAATGAATTTCATATCAAAAGAATTAGGGATTTATATCTTACACAAAATTCTTGAGATATGAAAAACTTTGTTGGATCTTTGTAGTTCATATGTATGATCCATGCATTTAGTACCGAAATTGTTATCTATTTATCTGGATGCATGGTCTTGAAGTCCGTTCGCTCCACTGAAATATTTGATGCACCAGAGTAGAGTTATTCTCTGTATGTAAATATCAAACGAATGGTAACAAAAATATGTTGAAATCCCAAAATATACACATCAGATCAGCGGATATAAGATATCAGATCACAGAATATACACATCAGATCAGCATATAACAGATATCATATCACAAAATGTACACAACACTTCAGCACATAACAAATATCAGATCACAAAATGTACATATCAGATCAGCATATAACAGATATCAGATCACAACTATATAAGATATCAGATCATATTACAACAGAAATAGTTCATATCATACAACTAAAACATACTTAATAAGGTAGATGAAATCATGCATTCTATACACTTCATATCACAAGACAGTAGACATTAGATCAGCGTATATAAGATATCAGATCAGAGGACTATACATATCAGATCAGATGACTATAGACATCAGATCAGAGGATCATATATATCATATCAATAATATAAAAGAAATCATACATTTAGAAAGGATCAAATCATGCATTATATACACATCATATCAAAAGACAGTAGACATCAAATCAGCGGATATAAGATATCAGATCAAAAATACAAGATTTAATATCAGTGAAAAGAATATATGTAAATATACAATAGAACTTACTCCTCACTGATTCCAAGTTCCGGGTCCCCTGTTAGGTAATCATAATCCGTGAACAGTTTCTCTCTTTTTGAGATCTTCAAGAATGGTTTATTCGTGCTAACCCAAAAATCAGATCTCAAACGGATAGGGAGTTTTGTATCTCTATGTTTTAAGTTTGGTGTCAAGATGGCATCTTCCTCAGCATTGTCTGGCTCTTCGTTGATCATGCTGGAAATAGATTTCATATTACTAGATATAAGATATCAAATCAGTCAAAAAAAGATATCATATCAGATAGAAATGTTTTTACTTACGTTATGAGCTCTATTATGTCTTTATCAGCTTTTGAAGTCTGATATGCTTTTGAAATGATTGTGTTGAGATTTGTAGCAAGAAGTATTGCATCCTCCATCATATTTTGAGTGTCTTCATTGTCTGATTCTGTAAAATTTACAGAAGCTTTCCCTTTCTCCTTCTCTTTCCCCTTGTTAATTTCTTTCTGTGTATCTTTTTTTTTTTTTTTTTTTTCATGTTTCTCTTTTCCATTTTTCTTTTTTTCTTCCTTATCATCTTTTTAATTTTTCTGCTTCACGATGAGTATTTCTTTTTCTTTCTTCTTCATGTTTAAGACATTGAACACCAATTGCTTAGCAATTGGATCTTCATTTTCCTTTGGTCTACTCTCTTCCCTTTCTATCTCTTCTTATTCAACTTCTGTTTGTTCCAGGGGAAGTGGAGAGATGCCTGCTAACCAGGGTTCATTTTCTTTTTCCTCCTCCACATTTTGCTCTTCTTCTGCTTAATCAAAACTGTCTTCAGGTGCAGATTTTTCATCTTCTAAGGATGTAAAGAGATTGAATTTTGGCATATCATCTTTTAAGTGTGCAGCTGTGGATTTGTTCTGCATTCTGTTATAATCTTTTTGTAATTGATCCACAATTTCTGCACATGCTGCATAGAACCTCGTATCTTGTGATGGTGTTGGTTCATTTTCTTATGTTAGGGATTTTGAGGATCGACCCTCTTTATGTTGCTCACGAGTTGCATTTTTTACCTAAAGTCACGGATAATCCCCTCCATTGTGTTTGTTATTGTTGCAAATGTTGCAGCACATTCTGGATTGTTTGTTGCCCCAACATTGTGCTATGCTTTGATGAAAGCAATCATAGACTTTGGCAAATCAAGCACTGATTTGGTCATTTCATCAACATTTTCAAATTCCTGTTGCAGAAGATAATTGTTACATTTAGTTTGTTTCATATTACAATATAGATATCAGATCACAAAATGTTGACATTAGATCAGCATATAACACATATCAGATCACAACTATAAAAGATACCAAATCATACAACTGAAATATACTTAACAAGGAAGATCAAAGTTTGATTATATAGACATTAGATCACAAAATGTAGACATCAGATCAACATATAACATATATCAGATCACAATTATAAAAGAGACCATATCATACAACTGAAACATACTTAACAGGGGGACATCAAAGCATGATTATATAGATATCAGATTACAAAATGTCGACATCAGATCAGCATATAACACATATCATATCACAACTATAAAAGAGATCATATCATACAATTGAAACATACTTAACAGGGGGGTCAAATTATGATTATATAGACATCATTTCAATTGAAATTATAGTTTATATCAAACATATTAGACATACCTTATTATGTGATGTGGTTGGACCTTCATTTGATTTTGATTTCTTTGATCTGCTAGATTTTTCAGAAGCATGTGCATGTTCTAGATTTTCCACATGCACATTGGCTGTAGCTCTTCTCTTATCTAGCTTTGTCCATGTCCTCCCTTTCAAGTTTTTCTCTCTCAAAGAGCTTATTCTGACTCTAATTTGTGAAAATTGGTAGGTTTCTTGGAATGTCATTGTGAATTCCGTACACAACCCTATCAACATAGAATAACTGAAAAATATATGTTAGATGTGAGTTAAAAAATACAATAGAGTAGATATCAGAGGACAGTAGACATCAGATCAGAGGACTTACAATCAAAAAAGTCAGTTATCTATGGTAGGCTGTTGATGTTGTGCCATCTTTGTGAAAATATTTTTCCCGGCATTCGACCAATGCTCTGAAGGTGTAGCTACACCAGTTTAGCTTCCTTACTAGCTCAATGCTATTGAGGGATTTTTAGGAGACGATATTTGATGTTGCCTCTCCCATGACTGTACAAAAACTAGCTGGTGAGGTAGATAAGGAAATCCTGGATGAAGTTAATGTCCTGGTATTCCTTATTGTTGATGATGTATTGCTTAAATTGCTTGATGGTTGGTCTTTTAGTAGATGGCATTTCAAATCTTTGACAGTAGCATTGAACATTCTGTTCATAATGTTCGCTCTTTGTCTTTGTAGATTTATACTCTTCAACCTCATTTGGACCTCTTGGGAAGCCAAAATCCAATTGCACACCTTCTTCAGCAATTGGTATCATTGTATCTTGCTGCAGTGTTAGTCTCAACTCTAGAGAGTTGAATTTTGTAAGGAGGTGGCATCCCAATTTGTTAGGCATCTTACTGTAGTTGATATTTACGATGCTGCCAAATCCTATATCCCTCATAGCATCTCTTTTGTGGGTCTGACAGTTTAGAAACCAGGTAGCTTATTCCTTTTGGAGATGTACTGTAAGTGAATCTTTTTGTCATCTCATCATCATCATCCTCTTCCTCATCCAAATTTTGTTTTCTGACTAGTTCCTTCTTCTTTTGTTTTTTCTCTTTTTCTTTAATGTGGACATTCACATTCCCCTGTTTTTTTTCCTGCTTGAGAAGCTGCTTCTTCTTTTCTTTTTTCTTTGTTTCTTCAATGTTGAAAATCACATTACCCTTTTTTCTTTTCATGCTTTTTCTGCACATCCTTTTGCATTTGTTGAAGAATTTCTTCATTTGTCTTTTTCTTTGCAGGTAGTTTCATCCTTTTATTTGGCTCACTTTGGGATGGTTGATCTTCTTGTTCTTTTCTTTTTTTTTTTCACCAATTTATGTTTGTAGGTATGTTGTAACAAGGGCACAATAGGATTGCTTGGTGGTCCTTCAAAATCTGAACTGTCATCTGGTCTTACAATAACCTGCTTGCTTTTATCACCCATTATGTTTATATTATTTCCTGTAATATATCAGTAAAAGAATGTTAGCAAAAATATGTTGAAATCATATCACAAGAAAGTAGATATCAGATCAGTGGATATAAGATATTATATTACAACAGAAAGGGTTCATACAATAAAACTAAAACATACTAAATAAGGGGAGATCAAAACATGATTATATAGACATCAGATCAAAAAATGTTGACATTAGATAACCTGAAAACATATATCAGATGAAATCACAAGTTATAAAAGAGACCATATCATACAACTGAAACATACTTAACAGTGGGAGATCAAAGCATGATTATATAGACATCAGATCACAAATGTACACATCAGATCAGCATATAACAGATATCAGATCAGTGGACAATAGATATCATATCACAAATATATATATATATATATATGAAATCATACAATAGAACTAAAGCCTATTTAACAAGGAGATCAGATAATCATTATACAGACATCAAATCACGAAAATGAAGACATCAGATCAACTTAAAACATAGATCATATCACTAATTTTGAAAGAAATCATTTCATAGAACTAAATCAAACTTAACAGTGGGGATCGAAACATCATTAGACATTAGATCACGAAAATGAAGACATCAGATCAATTGAAAATAACGGTTATAAAATTAAAATCATATCATACATACGTATAACGGTTATAAAATTGAATTTAGGGTTTCGTACTAGCAACAAAATGTTGAAGCAGCAAAAACGTGTTATCTGAGTTGAACAACAAGTTTTTCTTCCGATTTGGAGACCTTTTATAGCGTTTGAAGTTGATTTCGCGGGATGATGGTGATGGTGGTTTATGAACCGATTTGATCGGAAGTACATCAGTGATTTCTAAATATTGTTGTTGGTTGAACTATTGATGTTAGAAATTTAGATGGTGGTGATATGACGTTGGTAAGGGAAGGATGAAGACCGTTGGGATGAAGATCGGTTTCTAGAGCTCGAAGAAGATGGGTTTTGGGTTTTTTGGTTTTAGAGTGGGAGAAAGTAGTTTTCGTTTAATTTAGTGGCGTGTAGTTGCAACTGGGTTTCGACGTGCGCTACAATATGAGTAAAATTCATTATACTCCTATAGATATACGGTATACGAATCCTGAAAATATTTGATTGACTTTAATTGAATGTTCATGTAATCTTGGAGATATTATATCATATGATTCGATTTGATGTGATACTATAATATTTAGTTTCTATACGTAAACCCCTCTTACTAGTACAAATAGAGAGCCTATTCATGTATTACATGACACAACTAAATACAAGAGAATTCTCTCATATTTTTCTCTATCTTACTCTTATATATATATTTTTTTCTTTGTTAGTTTTATACTACAAGTTTAGTTGTGTTTTTTTAATTCTCATGTTTAGATCAGGATTATTTGCTTTTACGCATCATGGTTGATATTCGAAGTGGATACATCGAAGGAGCAAGTTTTTTAGGAGCCAAAGAAGCCGAAAAAAGGAATAGAAGGAGAAGAGAAGGGTTTGGGGTGGCTATAATTGAGAGTAAAGAAGAACAAAGAAAAAAAAAATTTACGTAAAGGCCACATATATTTTTAGTTTAGATTTGCCTAACAGTCAATTTTGGTCCTGACGTTAATTGTTTGATATTTTTCATTAAAAAAATAAAGTGCTAATAAAAACAAGAACCAGGATTATTTGTCGAAAATTTAAGAGGATGTTACAGCACTGGTATAAACATCAATGACTCAATTTGTTTGATGATAATATGATCTCATTTTGTTTGATGATAATATGATGTGCATTCAGCCAAAAAAATTAATAAGAGAAATGGAAAGTGAATTAGGTATAGTTATAAATGATGGTGATCTTCCACCAATAAATCACAATTAAGCTAAGACAGAAAAAAAAAAAATACAAGATTTTTTTATAGATGGCTCAGGAGTTGGTGAAAAATATTTTTATATTACTCTCTTTTTGTTACACTAAGGAAGGATGCATAGGTTGTAGCTATTCAGGAGTTGCGGTAACTATCTTCAAATGTAGAACTGACTACTCAAAATTTAAAATAACAATAAATTTAACAAATAATTTGATATACACTCAACGATTACCTATATTATTTTTAATATATTTCTGTCAACCCTCATCAAATTTTAAAGCACTTATTATTTAAAGAATTGAACTTGCATATTTCTAAATTAGGATGGCTACATCATGTTATATTCTAGAAATTGATGAAAAAACAGAGAAGTACTCGTGCATTGTCAAGATTGAAGAAACGCTGCAAATTACATGTCTGTAAGTAGTCCAAACAAAAAAAAAATATCAAAACAATGTTTAACATTTCTTCTTGTATTGTAAGGAGCTAAGTTGAAGGAATAATGTGCAACCAATACATTGATTATATCAACAAAAAGCTAGAGTTTTTTTGGAATACAATATCGCTAATGATGAAGTGAAACCAATTTCAAATAATTATCAAAAACATAGACTTATAAAAACAATGGAATCACATTTACAACACCAAATTCTAAAATTCAAGAAAAATGCAACAGAGCAGTTGTTGATTATATTCCCTTTTTGACATGTTAGCACAATACATTGACAAGAAAGATACATTTGTTGGTAATGAATACTTCTAACATCAATACCATTATCTCTCTCTATTAACAATTAAAAATTAAAAAATAAAATAAGATCAAGTTTAAAAAATAATTAACGTATTAAAAATATAAAGCGACATAAAAATAAATAAAAAATAAAAGTTTTAAATAACACATAATTTTGGAGTGGAAATCTCCTAAGAGGTAGTAGCAAACTCCAAGCACAGCACAATCACACATTACCAAGCCACCATCATTTTCCCAAAACCAACATAACGAATAAAAGATAAAGTGAACTGAAATGAAAACATGTCATAACTCATAATTCATACCTCAAGCTCAGTACAAGATACATGTTATATTAGCAAAATTATTACGGGCAGAGTTCATGACAAACCCCATGAACCAAAATTTAAGTCCAGGACTACCAGAGAAACCAAAGATTCAGATCCAAAATGATTTAAACAACAGATTTTTATCACAAGTCTCAGACCCAAGGAGTACCATGAACCTCATTCTTCCACAGCATCTGAGCGGACGGCTGGTGCAAAAACCAACAAATCTTTGCGTGAGACATCATCATGCTTAAACTTGTAGAAAGAAAAAGTAGCAGGTAAAACATTTCATAACAACAAACACACTGCCAGGATATTAGCTAAGAGTTGAATAAGTATGAATGCTTCAAAGCAAATTATACCAACCAGCACAGGGATAGATATCACCATACTACCATAATAACTACTAGACAATCGTTTTACAGTATACACTCTCTCTATCCAATCCCATGCGCCTAACCGCGAGGAATTTGAGAAAATATCCACTTAACAAGGTTATATGCCTGCATCAGACTATGAATGGCAATCTAGCACCCAATCAACATGAGAGGCAAGAACATGCTTCTTAGAATAGCCATGCAGTGAAAATCTATACTGCCTCCATTGTAAGGTATCAATGAAATCACATACTTCTTCTAAGTATAGCCTTTACAAAAATTAAAAAAAAAAAAAAAAGAAACAAAAATTTCCTTTAAACACTATTAAGGAGTTTGATGGCAAAATAAAGTACAAAATAACTTAAACTATCCCCAACCTTCAACTACCTTCTCCAACTTGCAGTAAAACCGGAAGTTCACTCATTTCCTAAAGTGACTTTCTTGGCTGTCCTCCAAATTAACTTTTGAGAATTACAACATACCAAGCATGCATATTAGTTGTGGGGGAATGGAATGTAAGCCATGAGTGGGGTTCATAAAGCCTAAACTGGAATGAAAACAACAGTGACATGAAAATTAAATATGCTACACAAAATGCACCCAGTCTTATTCTATTAAAATTAACTTCACTATCATTATGTCATGTCATTGCAGCAAGGTAACCTCAAAATCAAGAGTTGATGTTAATAAGTAACCTTAATTAATAAAATGCATCACAAATCAATCCGAGAAAGAATAAAACTGTAAGAAACCCTTAAATAGATGGTATCGACAACATCAATTGCAGCTAGCTTAGATAAGTGGAATAAATTTCAGAATCTTTGTGCATTGAAATTGCTATTAGGTTACCTGAAAAGTCCATACCTTGTGTAAAGAAAGAAATAAGCAAATGAAATCATAGATCGTCAACCAACTTTTCAAGCCAATAAAAGCCCTAGTTGTAAACCTTTCGCCACACACAAACCCCCACAACACATCTTGTACACAGCAATAGATATAACGTAGCCCTAATGTGCACACTTGATGCCAGATTCCCAAAATATCCAAATTGTATCACCAAATCAGCAAAAGCGACCAATCCGCTTACGAAAATATTCATAAGGATTGAAAAGGAGAACAGCAAAACAGCACTCACGTAAATACCAATCCATGAAAACAGCAATATTAGAGATCGAAAACACAAGAGTGGTAACAACATTAATATAATAAAATAAAATAAAAAAATTGGGCCTTGCAAGAAATAAACTATCATCCTTACAGGGTTTCTCAGGTTTTCCATCGACCCATTTGGAGACGGAGAAATGGACCTTCTCCCGGGTCAAAGCCTCGGACCTGTGGGGCTCCTTGAGGCAATTCCTCACCAGATTGGCGCATAAGTTGGAGTAAGTGATGTAGGTCATCCCGGCTGCCCTCCAGAACGGCACCGCTGCGTTCGAAGCCATCGATGTTTCTGCGATTGCTCTGCTGTGAGACTTGAGCTCTGATTGATTTGGTTAGGATTTTACGTTAGTCTTGTTGTTGGACTCTACGGGGTGCTTATTCAATGAAGTTTTTATTTTACTGATATGGGTATGCCCGCACATGAAATGTAAAAAAAAAAAAATTGTAAAAATTGAAATTAGAATGGTACGATAGAAGTAGAAATATGTCATATAAAATTATTTATATTTGTTTCGTTTTAACTCATTGCAAGTGATACCTCAAATGTTACACTGTTGGAAGGATTTTAATTGTTTTTAAGTGTAAAAAAAATGAGGTTTATAAATATTATTGATGATTTGTGTACCTCTTAGGCACACCTAAACCTCTAAATAAAAACACTTGATCAGTCCTCCCCGGGGCGATTGATTGTCTTTGCTTGTGCCTCTGCAGGATGTACGGAAAAAGCACTGGTATGAAACCGAAAACAATGAAATCAATTTTGAAGTCACAGAAAAAAAGAGCCAAACTCATTCTTCTTGAATCTTGAGTGAGTTTAGTTTTACAGGGTGTCGAGTCTTCATTTACTAGGAGCATATTAGGGTACATTATCTGCCAAGAATGTAACAACTCTTCTATTGAATAACCTGGCTAGTTCAGGAATCTCAGATTCTCTTATCTGCTTCGTTACGTGGTCGTCCTGCCACAACAACTTGCCTTTGTAGCATAATCTCTTTGCTGTATTCACAGTTAGGCTGGTTATATCTCTACCACTTGTTAATGCTTGCAACACACTAGTCGAAAATTGAGGATGAGAGACAAGTCTATTTAAAAGGATAAGGGCCTCCCGGATTAGCAAGGTTCTGCAAAACAAAGAAACGTGTAACCTCAGAGAGCGTTGTGCAAAATCCAACAGCATTGTTTGGAACCTAAATCATTCATTTTTACAGCCATAGACTTGATGTTCTACCCGAATACACAAGGGGGTTCACAAATACATTAAAGCCATGCTAAATGGAGGGTAAGAGTCGCCATGACATGACCATTAACATTAAAGAAACCACAGGAAAAATAGCAACATTGCAAACACAAATATATCCATCTTTTGCTTCACTTACCTGCTTTTCCGAAATCTTCAATCCCTTCCAAGGAAAAAATTACGCTACAGTAGACAGCTTGAGACTAACAAAAATTTACCTTTCTCTCAAGACTTCAAAAGACTGCACAGTATCCAAAGTTTCGAGGTCCAAATCTGAGATCAAGCTTTCCAAAATGCTAACAAGTATGTTACGTCTTTGTGGGAGTCTTTGATTTAATAAAATCCCAAGACCAGCTTTTCCAAGAGATGCAATGTATGCAATGACAGTTATCGTACATCTTCGGAGCTTCAATTTCTGAAAATCCAGTTAATTTAACATCAATTCAGCAATCTTGGTGCAGGGAAGGGGAGCAAAATATGTACACAAATCATAGCTTTTTCTTCTTTTTGTTTTGCTGGAGCAACCACTTCTTTTCCTTTTACTTTTCAACTAGAAGAGAAACTTATGATGCAAAAAATGATTTTAGTACCATTGCCACATCCCAAAGATACAAAGGCCTCATAAACCCTGATCAAGTAAATTCACGATATGCAGTTTTACAAACATTAAACTAAATCAGAGTCAACATCATCATCCAACTTCTCAGCAGGTTCTTTCACTTTTCCTCTTTGGCAGTAGCAGGCACCAATGGCAGATCAGGATCGAGCTTTTAGTAGGAAGTGATTTCAAATTCCATCTCACTCGTTTTGTATACAATCATAGAGGGAACTCATACACGTTACTTTATCATTTGCCCGGCACAAAACTTGGTTCACGCTACTTTATCATTTGCCTGGACCCAACGCCATGGCAAAAATCTTAACTGATGCAGAAACTGCACCAGTTTCGATCAAATAACAAGCAGCAAGATAAACTACAAAAAACAGCGGTAAATGTAGCTAATCCGAAATACTGAATTTATTAAGTAAAAGTCCACCAACAACATCATTAACTACCTCAGGGGAGAAGGGTGTCACATGAACAGTGTCATCGAATCTAAAGCAAAAGTAACAAAACCTTAACTACACAATTACCTTGCTGCAATTTCCGGTGCACAAAAGACAATCTACTAAGCCGTGGACAATCATTCTTAATTCTTGAACAGATGAAATGATTTTTGCATCAACCTCTGCCCTTAAAGCACCATCATCATCCTCCATGGAACCAACACAAAATGCAGTCGTCACTTTTGGACCTTTTGTTGCGACAAGCAGAGAGATATATGAAAATGTGATTTACTCTAAGAAACCTGATCCACTCTGGCCCATAAGAAAAATCAATATAGATATGCCATGACCAACACTGAAAACAAAAGTTTATGTTATGTCTTAATCAAATGCAAAAAGGTAAATCAGCAATTATTTCCTTAGAAGAATAAATTTTCCCCTCATGTTTCATGCTAAACTATGCCAATCCAATAATGGTCTTAAGCTGCATGATTCCACCATAAACAAATCCATTTGACATTTATGTATAATTGATTAACTGCTGTAACATAAAAAAGACAGCACAATGAGTTATACTATAATATGGAACTCCATGGATAATTATGGATATTAAAATTCAGGTTATATAATTCTTCCAGCTATAGATAGAATATGTTGCATATTTTGAAGGCTTGCAAGAAAACAATATCCAAGGAACCCCCCCCCCCCCCCCCCAAAAAAAAAAAAAAAACTCGAGGTGAAGATACCTAATTAGATATTACACTGGATAGATATAGGTGCTCACAGTTTAGTAGCAGGTAAAAAAGATTCACTGCTTGCTTTTGCAGGTAAAACCCAGCTTCCTTCTTCAGTAACAAAGATACAGTTTGCAATACAAGTTTTGATGCAAACCTGCAGCAAGGATGATCCACATGAAAACTTGGAGGAATAATACAGTGTGTTTGGCGAGAAGTATAATCAGTTCAAACTTACTTTTCCCTTTCTGAGTATGCCTTACAGCTTAAGAGGATCATGTTCATGATTGATATGGCTTCCAATCGTACAAGTTCATCAAAATCTGCCATTACGATTTGGTTCAACAGCTCAAACAATGAAAACCAGTCAACATTTGCCGAGGTAGAAATGATTGAATTCTTTGTCGCCTTAAGACAACTAGCTCCATGTAAATCGAATTTCTCCGCTATGGTTTTTGCAGAAGGATAATGCAGGTTTCTACTCTCAAATGACTCCAAATCATGCATATCTTCCAGAATGTTATCAGATAAAGGGCCCGTGAACATAACATTGACCCTGATGGCGTAAACTGGAAAAATCAACTGAAAGAGCTGGAGAGATACATCACACAATCCAAGAACCAGGACTTAAGCATCTTTATTTTGCATTAGTTCATTCTATAACACATAAGCAGGTGAAGGTTAGTGATGAAGGAAGGCAACATGCAAAGTGCGTTCATATTTAAGAAACTAATGACAGAAAGAAATTCTGGTACAAAAGGACCGAGCTAAATATTGGTGAACACAAAGATAAGTAAGGCAGATATCCAGTTTTAAATTGTAAACAATCTCGAGAGGTAGATTTAGAATTATTTTTTAGCCCATTATTAAAGCCGTATTCTTTGCCACATGAATCACGCATTACTAGCTTATAATATGCCAAAGTTTTTATTTTGACTTCTTTCTAGACATGAAAATGAAAGTAATTTAACGAAACAACAAGCTCAGCTACAAAACTGAATGCCCAGAGACTCACACATCTGCAAGAGCAGTTCGCTTCATATAGTAAAATGGATCTCCACATAGAGTTTTATTTAAGGTTTGCTAATCACTTAGACACTAAGTACATAGCTAATTTTGTCATAATAACATTTCGAAGTTCTTTTTTTTCCAAAGGAATTCTGCCACAGTATAAGAAAGCTGTAGTGATATTAAAATGAGTGTACAAAGCACTCCCAAATTTGAGGACAGAGGACAGCCCTGGAGCTACAACATAGGCCATCTATCATTATTGATCAATTAACCGCACTAGCAAAAGAAATAACATTTGCAAGACAGAAAAGCACCAGCCAAAGTTCAGAACCAAACAATTTAACCGATCAGAAACTTAGGAGGGATGAAACAATGGCCGTCTATCATCCAGATCGACTTGAAAGTATTAGGCTGAAAAAAAAAAAAACATAAGTTTGTGGATTAACTCCATCCCAAGCAGGCAAAAAAACGTGCTTTTACATTTCTTTCCACTCTTTCTTCATTGCTTTTTTCAACCTACTCTATGGATAACTAATCTATTAATTCTTGTGGAGTGTCAGCATTAAGTATTTACCATTTAAGTCACGCTTCTCTACACAGATGCTTTTCTCATGTTTTCATGTGGCTTTCCTTGTTATGCCGAAAATAGATTAATCGGTAAATGAGATTGATCAATCTATAAGGAGATCAGATCTTCAAAGTTAAAATTACTAACATATAAACTACAATAGTTGAGTCTGAAATTATTTACCACATAGGCTATGAATCTTCTAGTCCAATGAATACAATCTAATTTCTTTTCACAATCAAATAAACAATTACTTTTGCAAGTTCCCAGTGTTTAATAAAGCACTTTTCCATATTTGAGCATGCACACAACATTTTGAAATAAAGAATCTGGAACATACTTGTTGAGAGCAGCCTTAAACCTAATTTTGGTGATGCTTACCTAGTATCATTGAATTGTCATAAAAATTATAGGTTACCAGTGAAAACAAAGCAACCATCACAGAATATAAATTAATACATAAAGGCATAATTATATGCATAGTACAGATACACACTGGACATGCATAGATAAGAGAGAAAGGAGAAATATACCTGTGAGACGGCTTCTTCTGCATCCTGGAAGTATGCATTAAAACTACATGCAAAATGCGCAGAGAACTATAAACGATAACACCCTGTCACCCCAAGGGAAAAAAAGAAAATGATTTAAGTCATGACTAAAAAGATCACTAAGAAAACTAAATAAACTAACAATATGGATGCTCAGAAAGATACAACCACATGGAACATCCTGGTTAGGACAAGCAATTGCCAATAACATTTCGTAACACTCAGCTGCCCATTTAACTCACCATATTCCCTATGTCGAACAAAGATACAGTTCATAATACCAACCCTTTATCTCATATTGCTGTTACTGTTTCTATCCTAATAATAGGTGTCCGACACAGTATACAAGAAAATAAATGTGCTGGAAAATTCAATGAAACAATGAGATAAAATGGGTTATACAGAGAACTTTATGTTCTCATCTTCTTTCAAGGCATGAAGTCTAAGGCACAATAGAAGAGTACAAAATTTCGGCCAAATTTCTTAGTCCTTCATCTCACCCATTCATAGATTTTGTGGTCAAAAACTACATATCTTAAGGATCCTTCTACACTTGCCAGAAAAAGGGCAAAGAAAACTGCGGACATTTCTGCCATCACATTCAAATTCTGCTGACTCTGTTAACAGAGATGTCTTTGTTTCGGTTAAAATATTCAGTAACCGCTTTTGGCCTTTATCCAGGTCTATGCCAGACGAGGGCAGATAACATATAGCTTCCACAAAAGACCTCAACACAGAAGCAAGTAACTCCACACAAACACACATACAAACAATAGAACAACATTGTTACTCTATACCCTTTTAATGAAAGTTATCATATTGATGATCAATAACCATTATACATCCTAGTGGCTAATCTTTCAAAAGTTCTAGCCTCATGCAATGGACTAGCAACTTAACCGTCCGAATAGTAATTCTGCTAACATCCAAATACAAAAGAATAGTAATTCTAGCACACAAGAATAAACAGTTAGCCAAACAACTAGAAGTCCTTGATGCATCATTTACCAGCGTTTCACAAATCATTTATTTTCCCATACAAAGTATGCATCAAAACCATCTACGGCACAAACCATTTCAATTTGGAGGTACGACTTTCACATGATAAACAAATGACACATTGATTTTCAACCAATGACTCAAAACTGAGAAACATGACAGAAAGCCCAAAAATTATGCTATTTACTTGATGGAAGAAATAAGTAAATTGTTCAAACACGACAACATTATTATTCAAGATCATCCATATCAAAAGTCTGGAACTTACTTTTGACAGAGCACCTAACTCTATTCCTTGTTTATGCAGCCCAATGGCTTGTTCCAATGGCAGAAGCATATTCATTACAGAATGTTACATTAACAACTTTTAATATATTTAGTTGTAAGGCGGAAAAGAAGAATTAGAGGGGAAAATACAAGAAGGTAAAGGACATTCTTGTGACTCACATTTTTCAGGCGGCAACATTCAATCAAAGCTTCCAACAGGTCTTCCATTCTTACCATTTCACTGCTAATCTGCCAAAGCACAACAATTATGAAAGGAAAAATGATCACAAGACATGAATGCAAATGCATATATTCCATCCAGCATACAATAAAACAGCTCCAACTGATTCAGCTCTCGGAAGTAGAAGTATTACAGTACAAGTGGGATAAAATTTATTGCAACCAACAAAATCCTTAACCTTGAAAATAAGTATCAAAATTTCTAGTAGCTGATGATGTTACATTTTCAAAAGCAATTCCTCAACGGTCTCGCATGAAAAAGAACATCAAAAGATGCCACTTAATTATTTCCTATTCTACCAATGAATGATAGACACTACAGCATAAAGAACCATTGCAGGATATTGTCGATTTAAACCGAGGAACAAACTAACATCAAGATAAATGCTTTTAATGCACCACAGAAAACCTTACCTAGAAGTTGTTCTGAATTTTTTCTATATTCTGGTGCGAAAAATGGAAAAACTACAGAGAAGTCAACAGCAGATCTATAAAGAATTTAATTATCATCAACTGCATCATCTTTGGGCAGGCTATGTAAGAGTTCAGGATAAAAAACATGAGCTGGGTCCCAATTACTTGGCCCCTTCTAGTCATACTTCCACTGTAATGTCTAATTAATAACTATCTGATCAGACTGTGAGGGAAAATTTTAGAGAAGTACAATCACCACACAGATCATCCATTACATATTTAATTTCTGAATAGCAAAAGTTCATTAGTCACAACACTTTAAAAGTTCAGCTTCTCACAGAAATCCTTAATTTACCAGGTTCTCCAACTCAAGCTCTACACATCAACATTTCTACATGATTCAATTTCAGGTTCATCCAAACATTCTATAAATATTTATTAAAGATCTAACTGTGAAATGCATTACTATTATTTCTCTAAGATAGTAATACCAACAGAAGGGAGCGTATGTGAGTAAATGTATAACAGAATCAGGATTATGACAATTTTAGACTAAACAACGCAAAAACATTCCTGAGAACCCAGCATATACATACATACATATATGTTCTCCATATAAATCAAACAATGAGAGAGAGAGAGAGAAAGATAGATGGATAGAGAGATCTATATATATATACATATATATATATATATACATATATATATATATATGTATATATATATATATGTATATATATATATATATATATAGAGAGAGAGAGAGAGAGAGCCTTAATTTTAAGAATCAAACAAAGTATGAATCACAAAGCACAGCAACTACCACATATTAACTTTCCACCTTCCAATGACAATAACAACTTGAGCAAACAACAAGGTCTTAAGTCCCCATCTAATTCAAACCGAACATGTTAAAAACTGAAAGGACGGATCATAGATCATAAACTGAAGATGTCAAAAACTCGAAGAAAGAATAAAGATTATAAATAATGTAGCATCACCAGTTGACTTGTAATTTTGAAAATCGCCTCATTATCATGCTATTCAGTAGCCATGATTCATATAAGGATGTAATGGTACTATTTCAGCTACCTTGTTCAACAGTAGGAAAAGGTGTGAAATTTTTGCATCATCAGCAGAACGAGCAGATCGCAGGAATTCAGGGGAAGGCCAATCAGATTTTGGTAAGGAAGATTCTGTTGCTGTTTTGGAAGGTAAACTAGAACTTAAATACCCAGAAAGTACTGGAAAATCAGTACCACAAGCCTCAAATAACTTTAGAGCTAAACATTTTTCCGATTTCTCCCCATCTAACTCCCATATACCTAATAACTTTTTCTGGTGACAAGCAATATCATTTCTAAGTTGTGAATTGTCAGATTCACCGATATCATCTGTCTGAACTCCAACACCTTTACTACCTGTGGTACCAAAAAATACAAAACAATAAAGCCATAAGGAAATTAATTCAAATTTACTCGTCCTCCTTTAAATGAATACTTACGAATGTTTAAAGTAAAACTAGACATTTCATCTAAAGATCTGCTCTTCTGATAATCAGGTACAGTTACATGATCATCAGCCACACGACCAATATAGTGCCTGTAATATGGAAAGTTCAAGATTTACAATAGGATAAGCAGAATAATATAAGCATGTGAAACAGTATTCTACTACTTGAAGTTCAATAGCAAGGAAA
This sequence comes from Knoxia roxburghii, assembly GCA_030378225.1. Lineage (NCBI taxonomy): Eukaryota > Viridiplantae > Streptophyta > Magnoliopsida > Gentianales > Rubiaceae > Knoxia > Knoxia roxburghii. Next base: position 30,075,758 of record CM059420.1, on the reverse strand, counting down.
ATTTTCTCTACCACTAATTTAGAGTAATACATCAGCACCATTCAACATACCAAAACTCTCGTCACCCAAGTAAGAGTAAATTTTAGCATCCCACAGTAAAATAGTAATGTGGACAAGGCAAGTCAAAAAGTTGATTTGCAAATAAAGTTTTTCTAATTTGGGATTTTAGAGATTTCACTTACAGATTGTAATTTTTGCAGATTGTAGTCACAAAATTCAAAATGAAATAAGTCACTCGATTTCCTTTGTGATAATCTCCCCAATTATTGCCCACAAGTAAAAGAACATCAAAGAAGAAGAGCCTTCGAGCAGCTGGGAGGGCTATTGTATATGTTACATTAACGGCAGCCTGGGGTTCAAGTCATGAAAACACTCTCTTACAGAAATATAGGGCAAGATTTTGTACACCAAAACTTAATAGCTCAACCCTTCCCTGGACTCCACAAATGCAGGAGCTTCTATGCACCAGAGTTTGCTATAACAAGAAAGAAAGAGACAGAAAGTTGGAATTTTGAACAGCCTTCGAGTGGACTCATTATTATACACTACTTTTGAAATCTAATTTAGAAACTTTAGCAGATAAGCGTACCAACTTGTTTCATCCCCTTAGTCTCCAATCAAAAAATTCTTTAGCCAAAACAAATGAGAGAGAGCAAAGTACAGATTACTTACGAGAAATTAGTTTTTGCATGGATGTTCTCTGTCTCTTTGAGGTCGATGTTTGAAGGCAGAAACTTCATTCGCTTTTCTTTCTTGTCCTAGAGTTAAACAATGATTATTACTGATTGAAGAACTCAACGTATATAAAACTATTCAAGAAAATTTAACAAATTATGTCTACTTAATTCCACAGTTTGCTATGTTCCAGATATTTCAACAATAAGTCAGAGAATACTTTATTAAATTCATTTCCATTTAGTTCAAGAGCACTCATCTCTCTAGAGGGTAAAAAAATTGATCAACTGAAAAAGATTGTTCAAACAGAAAGGCACAGCTATTAAAAAAACCAAAAAGTAAGATCTTTCCTAAATTAATAAGATAGGCATGAAACTGAATGCAATTACTAGCTGTTATACCAATTTTAGAAAACCCTAACTCTGAGACTGTCTAGGAAACGAAAATTATGTCTAAGAATCTTGATACTGTTTCCAAGATAGAGAAAAAGCAGATCATATTCTGTTTCATTTTACTAATCTCAAAGCAGAGGAAGATGCAGATTGCTTCAGCACGGTCAGAATTATGAAACGCTACACAATGGTACTGAAGATTTGGTTGTGTCAAAAATGACTCTCGATGTCATGTTTTCTAGATGAACCAAGTATAATAAACAGGAGATGGAAAAGCTACAGATTGTGTTGCACATGCTGTGTAATCCTAACATGGAAGATGAAATGAAGAAGATCTTTCAAGGCTTAGATACAGTTCCAAGGATCGAAAGCATGGGATGTGCATGATATTCTGGAGGTAGATTATTCTTGCATGTATATAATATATGCTGAAATGTTTTCTACACGTCATATGTAGTGTATAGCACTAGTATATGGTGTCAGCACCTTATAGCAAATAAAACTCTTACTTATTGACAGGAAAAATGTAAAACAAGGAAAATTAAGGAATATGAGCAAAAGGGTTTTGCTTCTTCCAACCTTTATCCTATTTTTCAAACTCATTTTTACTCTCCAAGAGCTCTCTCACAGTTCAGCCACAAGGCAGTATGTTCTGTCTTTTCAGTTAATAATCTTTATCAATCAGCTAAATCAATTTCGTTTTACTAAAAATTCATGTTTTCAAGTATTTTATAATCCTTGTTTTATCAAAAGTCATGCCCCAAAACAAATTAGATCATTCCAACAGATGCAATTGTTCTTCATACTTAACAAAAATAATTACCAAGTTCCTCTAGAAAGTACATCACTGATACACATCAGAACAAGTACAAATGAGGAACAAGATCACGGGACTATGCATGCAAACCATATCATCTCACTAACGAGTGAAAGTAAGTGCATGTACTGCTGCTAGCTACCAAGAGAGGCTTTAATTGGAGCTAGTCATTCTTGGACAAGAAAACCAAATGAAATTCCAAAAATGAGGAATTTCCAGAGAAATAGATTTCATTCTTCAAAAACCAAAACTGAAGATTGGATGCATATGTTCATATATCCTTCCTATATGAATATTTTAACTACCCAGCACGTTTAATTTCAATAACTAGTTTAGGTGAAAGAATATCCCTTCGGTAATGATTCCATGACTTCGCAGGACGGGAAAAAGATCAAGAAATAATTCTGGGAATCATATACAGTAACCCACACAATCAAACATTATTCTGAAGTAGAAGGATGCTCATAAATACCACAACTAGATTGGAATTCACAATGCCACTGATAACAATACTACTCATAAATCCTCATTTCCACTAATTTTGTCGCGAATTATACGTTGCTTTACCATCTAGATGCAAAATAATCCGACTTTTATATGTCAACATGTTACACATTTCATCCCTAACCTTAACGACCGCTATTTTTGGTTCTTTGGTGCTTTCGGAAATAGAGATAGAGCTTGAAGGAAAGCAGTGGATGCCCTGGCCTCGGCTCAGTGCGGCCGGAGGAACATGGACTCTCTGGGACAATTCGCGAGGAGGAGAATAACTAGGGTGGGGCTGTGGCTGGGTGGCGGAAGTGGTCATTGCTAGCTCTTCGGCTTTGACGAGTTTGTCTAAGAAATCTTCGTCCCAAACTTCATCTTCGAAATCCGACGCCATTGTTTGAATGGTTTGGTTAGTCTTCTCCGTTTAATCTTTTTATGTATGCTTTACTGTCCGTATCCGACTTCCCTGGAAGCTTCTGGCGCGGCTCACGGCAGCGAGGATTTAACTTTCAACTTTATTTCCTTCCGAATCCGGCTCCCCTAATCCCCTCCAATCAAAAAATGACACATACCTATCTTTCAATTGGGCATATTCCTATTAATCGCTTTATAGTCCACTTATTCAATTTCTTTTAAAAAAAAAACCCAAAATTGAGAATGCTAAAAAAGAATTAAGGGTTTTAATAGTATTATCAAGGGTATGAGTATAAGTTTTGGGAATTGCAATGTATATAATAAACCTATTTAGGAGGCGTTTGGTTGACTAAATTCGAAATAAGGGAATGATAGAAATGTTTGGTTGTAATTTTTGGGAGTAAGGGAATGGATTTCATTCCCCTCATCTATGGGTTTTGTTATTCCTCTACCTCAGGCCGAGTTTCAAATTTTTACCTTCTTCATTCTCTTATCCTTTCATCATTCTCTATCTAACTCCATCTCCATCTTCAATTCCCCTCCATCTTATGCATTCGGCCACCACCTTCACCTCCACTCTTCACCTCCGTGTCACCTCTCAAATTACTTCCCTCACTCAGATCCACTGATGATGTATTCTTGAGATGGACAGGTGGCCGATAGTAGCGTTGCTGTCGGGTTGATCTATCTCTCTTGAAAAACCATATATAAATGGATATTTCTTACTAATCTTGAAGGAATACCAACAGTAGATAGATGAATTGGTTATATGGAGACTTGTTCAAGTAAGGAATTCACAACTCTTCTTCCTTCAACTATACGAGAGATAACTAATCTCTAACTAGAGAGAAAAACAATTATGAAAACTTCATAACCAGAAATCTACAATCTATTATAAATTAATCTTGTATGTTAATACACGATGAGAAGATGACTATTTGTAGGCTCAAAGATGCTCTCTTCCTATTCTAAAAAGAAATCATCTAATCATGGTGAAAAGATGATTGTAAAATAAAAACCTATTACAACTAGGATGACCACATTGAATTCTGACCAACTCTAGCTAAAAGTAAAAAAAAAAAAAAAATCCTATTACAAGAAGGAAAAACTCAACTTATCATATTAGAAATAGGGTAAACTTACAAAACTTTCTCAAACTAGAAAAGTAAAATAAATAAAACCTAATGGAAGAGGGATTGTAGTGTTGGATTTCAATTGATCTTGTACTTTGATAGGTGATTATCAATTATTCTTTTGGTGTATGTGCCCTTATAAGGGCTACATAGACATTTTTCGTTTAAGTGATTGTAAATCAAATGAGTTAATTTCATCATTGTATTATTCTTGTGTGTATTTATAAATGATGAAATAATCCATATACTAGAACATTGGCTTATAAAAGAACCTTTAGAATATATTGGTTGTGAAATCCTTTAAGCTATAAAATGTTCTAAGTACTAAACTATCACAAGTCAGTTATTGACGTGACCGTCAATATGCCAAGACTAGTGCGATTTTAGTGATGGTAGAGTTTTACTAGCCATGATGTAGTGATACTGACTAAAGACATAAATGAATATGTTAGAGAACATATCATTGGATCGATCCACCAAAAGAAACACTCCATGGACTATGATAGATTATGAGTGATTCCTTTTTAGCAATACTCAAACTATGATCCTTAGACCATAAATCACTACATGGTCTTAAGTGAAAAGTAGTGATATTTTGACATACGCCTAATGGGGCCATAGCAGGTTTGCCAAGTATAGGTACGATTGGATATGCTACGAATCACATTAAGATATATGAGTGAAGTGATGGAACTACAAATCTCTCTTGATTGAGAGATGATATATTTGGCTGCTTGATAGTGAGACTGAGAAGTAGGGCTGGCAATTCGTGTCGTGTCCGTGTTGGCGTGTTTGGGTTGGCGTGTTGGCGTGTCAAGAAACCCCCAACCCAAACCTAACCCATTTAACTAATCGTGTCGAAAACTCCAACCCTAACCCGACCTGTTTATAATCGTGTCGACCCGAACCTAACCCGAGTAACCTGTTTAACTAAACAAGTCAAGTCAAGTCAACCACCCTCCTACCCATAGTTTTTAGGATCGAGATCCCATGCAGAATCGTTTTGTAATTAAATGTAAAAACACTCAACATATATTTCATGCATCTTTTGTTCTTTTATATTATTATTATTATTATTATTTAAGATCATGCATGAAGATAGGGGTGTACACAGTTTGGCCGAAAGCATTTAAATCGGCCAAACCAAACTATTTTTTTCAGTTTAGCCGGTTTAAATATATATTTATAGGCTGACAGTTTGAAAAATTTATAAACCGCAACAACGGTTCGATCAACGGGTTAGGCTGTGAAACCGGCCGTTCTGGCCGAACTGAACCGTATATATTATAAATATATTTAGCATTTAATATACATAAAAAGTTGGGTTAGACGTTTCTGGATGTAGACGTTTCTGGATGTGGTGCTAGTTATTTTTGACGTGGTGCTAGTGTTACGAGACGTGGTGGACTGTCTTTGTGAAAAAAAAAACTAGTTTAAATTCACATGAATGGATGTAGATGTTTATGGACATGGTTCTAGTTTTCTTTGATGTGATGGGTTGTCTTTGTGAAAAAAATAGCATAAATTGACATGAATGGATGTAGACGTTTCTGGACGTGGTGCTAGTTATTTTTGATGTGGTGCTAGTGTTATGAGACGTGGTGGACTATCTTTGGGGAAAAAAATCAGTTTAAATTCACATGAATGGATGTAGACGTTTATGGACGTGGTTCTAGTTGTCTTTGACGTGGTGGGTTGTCTTTGTGAAAAAAATAGCTTAAATTCACATGACGTGGTGCTAGACGTTTCCGGAAGTGGTGCTAATTATTTTTGACGTGGTGCTAGTGTTACGAGATGTGGTGGACTGTCTTTGTGAAAAAAAAATCAGTGTAAATTCACATGAATGGATGTAGACATTTATGGACGTGGTTCTAGTTGTCTAAGGCGTGGTGGGTTGTCTTTGTGAAAAAAAATAGCTTAAATTCACATGAATGGATGTAGACGTTTCTGGACGTGGTGCTTGAAAGATTTTTGGTATGATCTGGGTTTGTACCTGCTCGATTTACCACGCAACAAAAAATTCTAATAAAAGCGGAACTATAGAATAATACCTTTGAAGCGTGCACCTAGTGAATCTCTTGTATGCCTCAAGACTATGACTTCACGTTGTGTGGGCAACGAACTAGAAGTCAATTGATCAGCTACTCACCACAATCCACCTGCTAGAAAACTCTAGCCCCGCAGCACCTGGCACGTACTATAAACGCACCGCCCACAGAGAGAAAAAGCTACGAGCAGCTGGTATAATCCAAGGCCAAAATTTCAGCCACTAGAAACCCAAAAACAAGCTGCACACTTTCTTGAAAATTCGACTTGGAGAGAGAAACGTTTTCTCTCTCTAGAATTTTCTCTCTCTAGAAATCCTGTGGATTAATTGTGTTATTGTTGTAATCTGAATGACTGATCCCTTGTCTATTTATAGAGTTACAAGAGAGACTCCAAGTTGGTTTAGGATTGGTCTTCCTACTGGGTTTCTGTTTTCCTTCAATCCTGTTCCTGGACTGATACAGATTCTGTTTCCTTCAATCCTATTCCTGGACTGATACACTCCCAACTGTCACAGGGATTCACTTATCCCAATCCAGTTCCTGGGATGAATCACTCCCAACTGACACAGGGATTCACTTATCCCAAACCAGTTCCTGGGATGATTCACAACCAATTGACACAAGGATTAATTAATTTCTCAATTAATTAAATCTACCTTTGTCAATAACCCAGTACATAATTAATCGTACCACTAACAGATTAATTATGGCACTACCACCCTACACCAGAATTGCTTCCGGAACAACTTAATTAAATTATATTCATTAATCTCCCCACATCAAAGATATAGTGCTCGTTAATTCATTAATTTACTGATAAATTAATTCATCAACTTCTTAATTCTGAGACTAGTACCACTCGACCTTTTTACTATACCGGACATAAGTCCACCGGCCGGGTTTAGTATAATAAACATTTTGAGCTCATCTCGGGAGCACCATCACCCCGGACGCACCGGTACATGGTTTCCTTTCGACAAGCAGCAGCACACCAAGTAACTAAACACGCGCACCCAACCTACCGAGATTATTGGCCACATTTGACCTCACCCATTGGCAGATCAAAGTACACTATGTCTAATTCTCATGCCCACTCGAGTCTAGGGATTTAGAGATAGAATACAAGGATCAATTTGTCTATTAAATCAGTACAAGACAAATCATTCCTAAGAGTCAAGTTCAACATGCCCCGGGCATATCTATATGATTCAATTAGTTTAGACAAACTAATTATCTGAATCACATAATAACCTAGACCGACAGTTTGTCCAAAACCGTCTCGGTTACGAACCTCATTTATATATTATGTCTTTCAACCAATGATGAGATCTACTGTGTCGCACCAGACACCTCATCATCTACTTACATAATATAAATGGACGATAAATGCACAACCAGATATGACTGAAACACAAATCGATATATTAAATTGGGAAACTGTACAATACAAGCATAGCTTATGTATTCTACTCCAACAATCTCCCACTAATACTTAAGCTGTGCTTTAAGTATACAACTACATACAATCCTACCAATTCTGCTGCTATCTATCTAGAAAAAACTGTCAAGGTTCTCCTAAGCATCTGATCTCATTGCCCTTCACGTGAGCCTCAAAGACTTTTGAAGTCAATGTTTTCATGAATGGATCTGCAAGGTTATCCTCTGATGCTATCTTAGCCACGACCACGTCTACCCTTTTTACGATGTCTCGTATCAGGTGGTACTTGCGTTGTATATGTTTATTCGCCTTGTGGGCTCATGGTTCCTTCGAGTTTGCTACTGCACCGTTGTTATCACAATATACCGTGATAGACCGCTGCAAACCAGGAATCACATCTAAGTCCACTAGGAGGTTCTTGAGCCATACTGCTTCTTTCGCTGCCTCTGATGCGGCAACGTACTTAGCCTCCATGGTAGAGTCTGCCACGCATTTCTGCTTGACACTCCGCCAAACTATGGCTCCACCTCCCAGAGTAAACACATACCCTGAGGTAGACTTGCTCTTGTCCCTGTCGCCTTGGAAATCTGAATCTGTGTAACCTCGGGGTACCAGCTCAGACGCCGGATAGACCAAAACTTGGTCCCTCATTCTGCGCAAATACTTGAGAATGCATTTTACTGCCTCCCAATGAGCTTTCCCGGGGTTACTCTGATATCTGCTCACCATGCCAACGGCATAACAGATATCAGGCCTCGTACACAACATGGCGTACATGAGACTTCCTACTGCCGAAGCATACGGAACTGTCTTCATGGCCTCTATCTCCTCAACAGTCTTAGGAGACTGTTCCTTAGATAGAAACACTCCATGCCTGAAAGGTAGAAAACCTTTCTTGGAGTTCTGCATGTTAAAACGGGCCAGAATCGTGTCTATGTACGAAGCTTGGGAGAGCGTTAACGAACATTTCCTACGATCTCGAATAATCTTGATCCCAAGGATATGTCCCGCTTCCCCTAAGTCCTTCATATCAAATTGCTTGGACAGCCATGCCTTTACGTCTGATAACACTTTCTTGTTGTTGCCAATCAATAAAATGTTATCTACGTAAAGCACAAGAAACACCACTGAGTTTCCATCACGTTTGCGATACACACATTGCTCATCCGGACACTGAGTAAATCCAAAAGAACTGGATTACCTCATTAAACCGGATGTTCCAAGATCTGGATGCCTGCTTAAGTCCATAAATAGACCTCTTAAGCCTGCAAACCTTATGCTCATAGCCTTTTTCAATGAATCCCTCTGGTTGCTGCATAAAGATGGTTTCCTCAAGACTTCCGTTTAGGAAAGCTGTCTTGACATCCATCTGGCAAATCTCATAATCCATATGAGCAGCTATGGCCAAGAGAATCCGGATCGACTTAAGCATGGCTACCGGGGAGAAGGTTTCCTCATAATCGATTCCCTCTTTCTGAGTATACCCCTTCGCCACCAGCCTAGCTTTAAAGATTTCCACCTTCCCGTCAGATCCTCTCTTACGTTTGTAGACCCACTTGCATCCAATGGGCTTAAACCCATCAGGCAGGTCCACAAGCTCCCAGACTTGATTGTGGTCCATTGACCCTATCTCGGATATCATTGCCTTACGCCAAGATTCTGCATATTTATCTTGAAGCGCCTCATTATAGTTAACTGGGTCAGGTTCAGGCACACCTGGGACCAGGTTTGAAGCCTCTCCCATGCCAATGAACCTGTCTGGCTGTCTCACAACCCTCCCACTACGACGAGGCACCGCCTGTGTAGGCGCATCATCTGTGATCTCATGTGCAGTGTGTGGTGTATCTACTTGTGCTGGTGCATCAAGATTAGTAGTTTGTCGTCTAAGCTCTTCTAGTACTATCTTACTCTTGGGCTTGTGGTCTAAGACATAGTCCTCTTCTAAAAATCTAGCGTTGGTACTTACCACCACCTTCTGATCTTTAGGACTATAGAATAGACCACCTTTCGTTCCCCTAGGATATCCTACAAACAGTATTAATTCTGTTCTTACATCTAACTTAGCCGTATCTGCCTTAAGCACATGTGCTGGGCAGCCCCAAATTCTGAGATGTCTTAGACTGGGCTTCCGCCCGTTCCACAACTCTACTGGGGTTGAAGGCACGGTTTTAGATGGTACAAGATTAAGAATATACATTGCCGTTTCCAAGGCATATCCCCAGAACGAACTTGGCAAATCACTATAGCTCATCATGGACCTAACCATTTCCATAAGAGTTCGGTTCCTCCTTTCTGCTACACCATTCTGTTGTGGCGTGCCAGGTGCAGATAACTGAGACTGAATTCCTACCTCAGTGAGGTAATCTCGAAATTCATGGGACAGGTACTCCCCACCACCATCTGAACGCAGTGTCTTGATACTCTTACCATGATGCTTCTCCACATCTGCCCGAAACTCTTTGAACTTGCCAAAACATTCGGACTTGTGGCGCATTAGGTAAATGTATCCGTACCTAGAGTAATCATCCGTGAATGTCACGAAATACTCATATCCCCCTCGTGCCTGGACCGTCATAGGTCCACACAAGTCAGAATGAATCAACTCTAATACTTCTTTAGCTCTATAGCCTTTTGCTTTAAAAGGTCTCTTGGTCATCTTACCTTCCAAGCAAGATTCGCAGGTTGCATAATTGTCAATATCTAATGAACCCAAAGGTCCATCATTGACCAACCTCTGAATCCTACTAAGGTTTATATGACCTAGCCTTAGATGCCAAAGATAGGTTTGATTCATTTCAGAAGGTCTCTTCCTCTTATTAATGTTAGATACTGAGCTATCTATCTTTATGTTTTGCGCAACAGGGGAGTTAGAGTTAACCACAAACAAATTGTCCGCCAATGAACCAGAACAAATAAGTTTTCCATTTCTTCTAATAACAACACAGTCATCAGAAAAAATAAACTTATACCCGTTCTTCAAGAGTTTAGAAACCGAAATCAAGTTCTTTCTAAAACTCGGTACATAAAGACAATTAACTAACTCCAAGCTAGAATTTTCGAAATTCAACTTAACTACTCCCACTGCTTCTACTGACACTCTTGTAGTGTCGCCCAAGTAGGTATCCAATTCGCCTTCTCTAAGCTTCTGGGTTACTTGGAACCCTTGCAAAGAATTACAAACATGGTCAATGGCACCTGAATCCACACACCAAGTATCTGTGGGAATCGCCGCTAAACATGTCTCAGCTATTAAGGCATAATTTATCGTACTTATAAGCTTTGGACAATCCGCTTTCCTATGTCCCGTCTTATTGCACTTGAAGCACTTGTCTTTTGACTTCTTCTTTGCAATATCTGGCTTAGGCACAATTTGTGCCTTTTTAGCTACTCCCTCGAGCTTTCTCTTCTTCTTTCCAGCCTCAGGCTCAGAAGAAGATTCTAAAGCTTCGACTGCGACTAAAGCTCGCTTCTTCTCTTGAAGAAGACTTTTAGCCGCCATCAACTCTGCCAAGAGCTCAGATGAACTCCACAACATCATACTTATGTTGTAGTTCAACCGAATCCGCTCATAGCTTTGAGGCAAGCTCTGGAGGACAATATCGGCTTTGGTTTCACCAACGATTTTGCCTCCCACTACCTCAACCTTGTTGATGTTACTAATCATGTCAATGACACGATCTCTCACAGGAGTGCTCTCAGCCCTAAGGACAATGTCCAAGTTACGACTTCCATCGACATTATTAGTTCCAGTTAAATTGTTGTTTTTCAAAATAGCAGCTAAAGGATTGAATGCCATATCGATTTAAACTGGAAAGTTAAACAAACAGTGTTTCAGTCATATATGCTAGAATTTTTGTAAAACATGAAAATTCAATTAATTATTGATTCCCTCAAAACAATAATATTAATCCACCAACATCTCATCCACCGGGATTCTCGCAAGCCACGCAGTGTGGACGTTTACGCTAACCCACATTCGTTTGAGAAGAACCAAGTTCATTAACTACACTATCTGACCAACGATCTTTTGATCAATGTAGCTAATAGTCGGTGCTTTCAGCCGTACAAGTAAGCAGCGTAACCTCGCGGGAGGAATACTACAGATCATACACTAAGTGTGTGCCATTACGTGACTTCTGAGTTTGTTACCTCAGGATAGTGCGCCTCAGATGGAGAGGGTGTCGCATTTCTCCTAGTTAAACTCGCTCTAGTCATCTTACTCAGAAGCTCATAGTCTAGCGATCTCGGGGCTGGACTCATCCGAATGGAGGAAGGCCCTAATGCCAACGCGCAAGCCCACCCACATCGCATATGAACCCGTAATGGTGGCCATGGGGATATAACACAACCCGCTCCCACTTAGATTTCCAAAATGAGGGTTTTTCCGGTTTTAACATGCAATTAACTAACCTAAGTTATATGCAACCATAAAACCAGACATGCTTTAATTCATGCATCTAAAATACAGCATAAAAATAAAGCATAAAAATTAAAACAATAAATACGGGAAATAATTCAAAAAAAAAAATAAATTCCCCGACTATTATGGTTTTAATTGCTTCCATCTTCTGCCTTGATCTCGTGTCCCGTCACGTCACTCGATGGAGAGAGTCTTGAATTTCAAAAAACGAAAACTGGAGGAAAAACGGGCCAAAAACAGCCCGAACAGCCCGAACGGGCCGCCCAGGCCGCAGCACGGCCCGAGGGCCGCGCTGCCCGCGCGGGCGCACGGCCCGCACGGGCCCTGCGCGCGCGGCCCTGCGCGCCTGCGCGCCCGCGTGCCCGCACGGCCGCACGGGCCTGCGCGCGGCTGCTGCGCCCTGGGCGCGGCAGCTGCTGCTGCTGCGCCCTGGGCGCGGCAGCTGCTGCTGCTGCGCCCTTGGTGCGGCAGCAGCTGCTGCTGGCCACCCGGCCGACGCGACTTGCTGCCGGCGGTCGTCGCCGGCGTCGCCTCCTGCCGCCAACTTCTCCTTCGCTTTTTCCCACGCTATTTGGTCTTCTTGCAATTCGTTCTGGGTTTTTCTGGGTTTCTTCAAATTCATGATAACCCAAAACCAACGAATCCAAGTCGCCCACCATAACGCCTTCGATTACATAAAAAAATAATTTTCCTACTACAAGGCATTCTAGGAAAATTAAATAATCGAAATTACATAGAAAAAATCCTACTACAGATTTGATCTAATCCTACACGGCTTCCAGCACGTGGTTAAACTATTACAAACATTCATAATAAAATTAAATCCGGACAAGTCCCGGAGTTTAATTAAAACCCATACAAACGTAACCATAATAGTCGGGATTCTAAACCACCTGCAAATAAAACCATGTAATAAATCGAACAAGCACAGAACCCCCTAAACCAGGCTCTGATACCAATTGAAAGATTTTTGGTATGATCTGGGTTTGTACCTGCTCGATTTACCACGCAACAAAAAATTCTAATAAAAGCGGAACTATAGAATAATACCTTTGAAGCGTGAACCTGGTGAATCTCTTGTATGCCTCAAGACTATGACTTCACGTTGTGTGGGCAACGAACTAGAAGTCAATTGATCAGCTACTCACCACAATCCACCTGCTAGAAAACTCTAGCCCCGCAGCACCTGGCACGTACTATAAACGCACCGCCCGCAGAGAGAAAAAGCTACGCGCAGCTGGTATAATCCAAGACCAAAATTTCAGCCACTAGAAACCCAAAAACCAGCTGCACACTTTCTTGAAAATTCGACTTGGAGAGAGAAACGTTTTCTCTCTCTAGAATTTTCTCTCTCTAGAAATCCTGTGGATTAATTGTGTTATTGTTGTAATCTGAATGACTGATCCCTTGTCTATTTATAGAGTTACAAGAGAGACTCCAAGTTGGTTTAGGATTGGTCTTCCTACTGGGTTTCTGTTTTCCTTCAATCCTGTTCCTGGACTGATACAGATTCTGTTTCCTTCAATCCTATTCCTGGACTGATACACTCCCAACTGTCACAGGGATTCACTTATCCCAATCCAGTTCCTGGGATGAATCACTCCCAACTGACACAGGGATTCACTTATCCCAAACCAGTTCCTGGGATGATTCACAACCAATTGACACAAGGATTAATTAATTTCTCAATTAATTAAATCTACCTTTGTCAATAACCCAGTACATAATTAATCGTACCACTAACGGATTAATTATGGCACTACCACCCTACACCAGAATTGCTTCCGGAACAACTTAATTAAATTATATTCATTAATCTCCCCACATCAAAGATATAGTGCTCGTTAATTCATTAATTTACTGATAAATTAATTCATCAACTTCTTAATTCTGAGACTAGTACCACTCGACCTTTTTACTATACCGGACATAAGTCCACCGGCCGGGTTTAGTATAATAAACATTTCGAGCTCATCTCGGGAGCACCATCACCCCGGACGCACCGGTACATGGTTTCCTTTCGACAAGCAGCAGCACACCAAGTAACTAAACACGCGCACCCAACCTACCGAGATTATTGGCCACATTTGACCTCACCCATTGGCAGATCAAAGTACACTATGTCTAATTCTCATGCCCACTCGAGTCTAGGGATTTAGAGATAGAATACAAGGATCAATTTGTCTATTAAATCAGTACAAGACAAATCATTCCTAAGAGTCAAGTTCAACATGCCCCGGGCATATCTATATGATTCAATTAGTTTAGACAAACTAATTATCTGAATCACATAATAACCTAGACCGACAGTTTGTCCAAAACCGTCTCGGTTACGAACCTCATTTATATATTATGTCTTTCAACCAATGATGAGATCTACTGTGTCGCACCAGACACCTCATCATCTACTTACATAATATAAATGGACGATAAATGCACAACCAGATATGACTGAAACACAAATCGATATATTAAACTGGGAAACTGTACAATACAAGCATAGCTTATGTATTCTACTCCAACAGTGCTAGTTATTTTTGACGTGGTGCTAGTGATATGAGACGTGGTGGACTGTCTTTGGGGAAAAAATTAGTTTAAATTCACATGAATGGATGTAGACGTTCATGGACGTGGTTCTAGTTGTCTTTGATGTGGTGGGTTGTCTTTGTGAAAAAATAGCTTAAATTCACATGAATGGATGTAGAAGTTTTTGGACGTGGTGCTAGTTATTTTTGACGTGGTGCTAGTGTTATGAGACGTGATGGACTGTCTTTGTGAAAAAAAAAAGTTTAAATTCACATGAATGGATGTAGACGTTTATGGATGTGGTTCTAGTTGTCTTTGACGTGGTGCGTTTTCTTTGTGAAAAAAATAGCTTAAATTCACATGAATGGATGTAGACGTTTCCGGACGTGGTGCTAGTTATTTTTGACGTGGTGCTAGTGTTATGAGACGTGGTGGACTATCTTTGGGGAAAAAAATCAGTTTAAATTCACATGAATGGATGTAGACGTTTATGGACGTGGTTCTAGTTGTCTTTGACGTGGTGGGTTGTCTTTGTGAAAAAAATAGCTTAAATTCACATGACGTGGTGCTAGACGTTTCCGGAAGTGGTGCTAATTATTTTTGACGTGGTGCTAGTGTTACGAGATGTGGTGGACTGTCTTTGTGAAAAAAAAATCAGTGTAAATTCACATGAATGGATGTAGACATTTATGGACGTGGTTCTAGTTGTCTAAGGCGTGGTGGGTTGTCTTTGTGAAAAAAAATAGCTTAAATTCACATGAATGGATGTAGACGTTTCTGGACGTGGTGCTAGTGATATGAGACGTGATGGACTGTCTTTGGGGAAAAAAATCAGTTTAAATTCACATGAATGGATGTAGACGTTTATGGACATGGTTCTAGTTGTCTTTGACGTGGTGGGTTGCCTTTGTGAAAAAAATAGCTTAAATTCACATGAATAGATGTAGACGTTTTTGGACGTGGTGCTAGTTATTTTTGACGTGGTGCTAGTGTTATGAGACGTGGTGGACTGTCTTTGTGGAAAAAAAAAAAAACAGTTTAAATTCACATGAATGGATGTAGACATATGTTCTTGATTTACACTACCAAGTAAAATTCATCAATTGGAAAAATAAACTTAGAAATGAACCTGGAAGTTTCAATAAGCCCACATTCGCTAATGAGGTAGAAAGCAACAATTTTGAGTATTATAAGGTTATGCAAATGCAATAGTCAGTCATTCGTCCAAATTGTAACAATAAACCGCTCCAAGGAGGAAAAGGCATCCGTCCAAAAGTCATCCATATTGTGTTGTCATTCCAAAAGTCTTCCGTTCAAAAGTCTTCCTTCTAAAAGCCTCCCTAAGTAATCTTTTTCACCTACAAATGATATCACAATTCAACTAATAAGTAATAACAAAATAAAAATTTTAAAACGTCAACTCAAAAATTAAAAAACGTACCGAAAAGATACATCAATGGAAAGAAATCACATTAGAAGAAACACCCTCAGTTCCACCGCTGGTGTTTGAATCCATAACATCTTTAGCTACCTCATCAACTTTCAAATCATCCACAACTAAATATATATATATAATCAATTAGTATAATATATAGAAATATTATATGTAATAACAGCTACTTAGAATATTCATTCTTACCTTGTTTTCTAAAAAGCCAATCTCGACAACATATAACCGATTCAACCATATCAGGAGTCATCGAGCTACGATATTGATCAAGAATTCTACCACCAAGACTGAAAGCTAATTCAGAAGTAACTGTAGAAACTAGAACAGCAAGAATATCCCTGGCAAGTCTTGCCAACTCCGGATATCTAGATTCTTCAAATTTCCAAAACTCAAGCACATTAAGAGAGGCTGTTCTCGGTGTTCTTGGCTCATCCAAATACATCTCCAGTTGAGACCTTCTTCTACCAGTAGAAATGAATTCATCTCCATCATAGACATCAAATTCCTATTAAAAAAAATAAGAAAAAAACATTAAATCACAAGTCAAATGATAAACAAAAAAAATCATAACTGAAAATATAATCTAAAAAGTTGTATTAAATACCTGATAAAAGTTATGTGATGATGAAGCCTCACTTTCAAATAAAATCAGGGAATCATCAGTTTTGTGAGTAGAAGAATACCCTTGATTAGAAGAAAAAAATTGCTGCATATACTCATCAAATAGGCCGAAAAGTGTTTCCCTCACTTTTGCTAATTCTCTAGAATTTTGACCATATAACTTCTGATAGCTAAACTCAAGCAATTGAAACTTATACCGAGGGTCAAAAACAACTGCAACTGCCAATAGAACATTAAATTCAGCCCAATACTTCTCAAATTTCTCCATCATCTTTGTAGCTATGTTCCTCATATACAAATCAAGGCTTCTAATATGCTCAACCAACTTCGCTTGAATAAAAAAGACTTCAGGAAAATACAAGTTGGCAGTAGGATAAAGAGTCCCAGAGAAAGTGTTTGTGGCATTAAAAAACATACTCATAAATTCACAAATCTTCTCAATCTTTTCCCATTCTTCTCGAGTTGGACAACTTTTAAAATTAAAATCACTCAATTGAAGATTCTCAAATGCACGACGAAAATAAAGAGCACTAGCAAGCATCTTATATGTAGAATTCCATCTAGTAGGAACGTCTTGCACTAACCCTTTCCTTGATTCCAAAGAAGTCTGTTGAATAGATAAAAGAAACTTTTCCTTTCTCGCTTGAGATCCTTTGACATACTTCACACAATCTCTAACTTTATCCACAGAAGTGTCAATCTCTTTCAAACCATCTTGTACAATCAGATTGAAAATATGAGCACAACATCTCAAATGAAACAAATCACCATTTCTCAGCAATGCATTATTCAACACAAGTTGCTTCTTAAGTATACCAACACATGCATCATTCGCAGAAGCATTATCCAAAGTAATGGAAAACAATTTCTTTTCAATACCCCATTTCCTAACTAGAGTATAAATCTTTTCACTCAATGCTAAACCAGTGTGGGGGGGGGGGGTAGAAGGTAAGAGAAGTTCAGAATCCTTTTTTGTAATACCCAATTTTTATCCACAAAATGAGCAGTTAAGCATAGATAACCATCAGTCACAATAGAAGTCCAAGCATCACTTGTCAAAAGCCATCATATACTGACCTAGTAAATCTAGCAGCATCAATCTTGAGGTACTTAATCATTTCCCAAAAGCCATCATATTCAACAAAAGAAAATGGCAAATCATGTCGAATTATTGCATGCACAAACAATTCTCTAAATCTTTCTTGAGAGAAATTTGAGTCTCTAATAATACTCATGCTTGACTTATTATCAGAAGTAATCATATACTGACCAATGGTTTTAGTTGCCATTTTCATGCACTTATCAACATGACGACGGAGATTACCAGTACCATTCTTACTTTCAACATTATATTTCTTACCACATTTGTTGCACGCACACATGAGTGGCTTATCAGGTTTGTTGGGATCTTTGGGAAGTATATGAAAATGGTTCCAAACTGTTGAAGAGAACTTTCGTTGTTTTTTTTTTCATGCCACCCGTGATTCTTGATCCCTCACCACCAACACCATCATCATCCCCCATAAATTCAACAGCTGCACGTTTAATTGATTCTTCGTTGTCCGTTTCAATTTCAAAAGCATCGCCGGGATCAAGATTTGAGTCTTCCAAAAGTTCCTAAAAGCACAAAAGAATTATATTATCAATACAATGTATTCATGAGTTCATCTAACAGGCCCTGAAACCACTTCAATTCAGATTTATAAAGCAGAGCCTAAGAAAATGATACACAAAAATTGTAGGCCAATTTTTTTTTAGTCACAAAGCAGTAAGAAACTTTCTAGCCAGGTTCAGCCACATTCTAAAGTCATATGCAGACTCAGCTTGAACACAAGAGGGCTAAAATTTTGCTTTGGCACCAGTCGCTATTTTGCTTTTGAGTTTTAGGCTCTGGTTACATTATTACAGCCTCCCTATAAATAGCTAAACCAAAATTATAAATGATGTAGTACCTCTATACTAACTGGACATCCCAATCCTTCAATAATTGGACATTTTGACTGTGTGTGAGCCACTAGAGTTTGGTTTGGGTAAACAAAATCCAAACAGAAGAAGCAAATCCCATAAACCCAAATCCGAAATAGGCAAGGCCACCCAAAGAATATTATGTGGTGGACAATGGAAAACCAGTAACCCAAAAGACAACAAAAACAAAGAAAAAAAAAATGAAGGAATAACTTGCAATCTGATTTGATACTAACATCATTAAAATAGAAACATTCAGCTTCCCCTTTTTGCAACTGAATATTGAAATAGAATAGAAGAATTAAAGGCTAGATAAAATAATTGACATAGTTTGTCGAACCTTATGACTTTGATCCTGGATTTGAATGTCAGAATAAGTAGCACACTCCTTAGAATACCAGACTATTTCAATGGAAGTATAACCATTAAAACATAAAAATTAGATTTATTTTAACACGACCTTGAGGACTGTGAACACCAACAAATACAGTACATTTCTCAAAATACAACACTATTTCAGTTTCTGCTTTGCTTCCTAGAATCACAGTTGAATCCAGGGATTTGTCAAAGAAACATCAATTTAGCCAACCAATCAGTAGGTCATGAACCAAGCATACTAGTTCATACATCACATTCAAAATCCGCATAAAATAGCATCCACCAAAAAATGAAGGAAAATTGACATGGGCTTATTTAATTTTTCACTAATGATAAAAGTTGTGCCTCCAATTCTCTCTGCCCACAATCATTGAACAACAGTACTAGGAAAAGAAGAGAAACGTTTTCACAAAAAGAGGAAACGAATAAGGAAAGCTATTTCTCAAATCGTTGTTTATATTGAATGATTCATTTGTGGAAACTGTGGAAGGAATGAGATAACTAAAGAGATGTAATCAAATTAAAGAAGGGAAGGCTAACCTAAAATGGAATCGATGAACTGGCCATTGATGAAAAGCTTGGTGAATTTTATTTGAGGAAGCTTAAAATGATTCCCCAAAGTTCCACTGTCGTTGCTTTCCACAGCCAAAACTCTATAGTGAAGGAGTGGGTTCTTTTGGTGGTGCTACGCGACCGGGAGAGAGGCCGGACAGCCAGCTGCGGCGAGGGTTGACCGGCGGAGGGAAGGGAATGTCGGGGAGAGAGAAGGGAAATAAAAAGAAAATGGGATTATAGGGTTTTTTGGATTTGGGGGAAAAATTTTTAGTCATGTCTTTTTTTTAATTTTGCGGGTTCACGGGTCAACCCGCCAACCCGACGGGTTGACCTAAACCTAACCTGGAGATAAACGGGTTGACACGAACCCGACCCGTTTACTTAATCGTGTCAAAAAACTCAACCCTAACCCGCTTTTTTTCGTGTCGTGTTGTCGTGTCGTGTCAGAAATTGCCAGCCCTACTGAGAAGTGCATGGTTGTGCCCAAGGAAATGATAAGCATTATTATTTGCTTGATGAGAATCAAGATCACAAAGAGATCAAGTAAACATTTAGCTATTAAGGATGATAGTTTCCATGTCTCATGCTAAACGAGATATCTTTATAGGGAATTGTATGCGGTATGTTTTAAGGTTGTGTTGGATCACCATTTGACCTCCATTCTAAATCGGGTAGGTATTATGTCTTGCTAGAAGCCACTAATGACTTATCGATTATTCAATAGGATTGAATTGTCCATTGCCAATATTAGAATGGGCCTATAGGATTGATGCAAACCAATTTCACATCTTATTTGAGTAGAAAACATACATAATTCAACTAACATTTGATAGATTTTCAATCTTAATGTGCTTTAAGTTGTGACTTATGGCTTATTTTGTGCGTTTTCTAGGATTTTGATGAAGATGTTGAGTTGAGATGATGATAAAAGACTTTGTAACTAAAAAGAGAAGAAAGTAGAAGTAAAGAAGGAGGAAACTTAAACAAAGAGGCAAAAAAGTAGTGAAGATAGCGAGTCCGACATGTTACGGTGCGGAGTGAATGCGCGTTTTCATTAGAGACTGGTGGCACTGGCGCCACCTGGATGCTTGAAGTTGCTAGAAGCTAGGCGTCCACCTCGCTGCAGCCACCTGGATGTCCGATGCTGACTTTCCTACACTTTGACTACTTTTCCCTTTACGATTTTAGATGTGAATTTCCAATTTTAGACATGATATTCTTTAATTCATTTATTTTTTGATGTAATTAACACATTAGAATAGAAACACATATTTTTACACTTTAGAAACACATAGTAGATTATATTTTAGAGAGAAGGTAGAGTTAGTTTAAAGAGAGAAACACCTTAACTATGTCTTTTGATCTTAGAACCATGGTGTTCTAAGTTAGATCTAGGGATTTTCACAACTCTATGAGATAGAGGAAGTGAAAATCCTACGTTAGTATGATGGATTTTATCAATTTCATTATGAAATTCCACATTAACTTAAATTTGAATTGTGGGTTTAGTGATTTTCATTTGGCCAAATTGCTTTTTTGGTCCCTTTTAATAAGGGTAGTTGCACTTTTGATCCTAAATAATAGTACGACTACACTATTGGTCCCTTAATCTGGATCATAAAATTGGTTGAAAACATCATGGTACAAATAATTTTGAAGAAAAAAATTAGGTTCGACTAACGATCAAATGAGTTAATCCATTATTTTCTAAACTTTTTCGTAAAAAAGGACTAAAAACGCTAATAAAAATGTTAAGGGACCAATAGTGCAGTCGTACTATTATTTGGGACCAAAAGCGCAACTACCCCTATTAAGAGGGATCAAAAAAGTAATTTGGCCTTTTCATTTAATTGATGAGAAAAACCAAACCTTTTGTGTTCAATTTAAGTTTCTATGGTGTTATTTTCTAGGTTTAAACCCAATTTTTGTCCCTCATAATGTGTGTTATTCCATTTTTGGTCTCCCTTAAGTTTTAGTCACCAATTTTAGTCCCACTTAAATTTTTTTTTTTTGACAATTATAGTCATTTTGTTACAAAAATACCCTTGACTAACCCTAATTGTTCACCCTTAGTCAAGGGTATTTTCATAAAAAATGACTAAAATTGTAAAAAAAAAAAAATTAAGTGGGACTAAAATTGATGACCAAAACTTAAGGGGGACTAAAAATGAAATAACTCATGTTATGAGGGACTAAAAATGGATTTAGGCCTATTTTCTATGGGCTTGTCTTAATTTATCCTTTGTATATGATTTTCATTAAGAATTATGGTGGGTTACTATGAATTGTGATTTAATGTGATGAATTAGTGTGTTCTTGCTATGGGTTTGTTAAATTGTGTTTTTGCTAAGTATGACATTTGTTCAATTGTCATTTTGATGGGCTGAATTGCTTATTTGAAATGGGTTTTAGGCTAGATCACCTAAGGTTGAGCCTTAGCTGTAATGCCCCTATTGATGTGCCCCTGACAAATCAGCTACTAGTGATATACCGTGTGTCCTCCTGGCTCGCGCCAGGACACGTGTCAAATAAATACGCAAGCGAAAATGTGAAGGAAAGCTTTAATAAAAATTATAACTAATAAATCATACATAAGAGGATTCGTAGAGTAGAAACCAACTAGGATTACTCAAAAACCATGCATACATGCCGATACACAAACTATAAAAGTGCTAGTACTTCATGGTTAAAATCCATTTTTCTTCCACTTTTGTTAATGGGTTATGCTTTTCATGTTTCATTTTCAAGAGAACTTTCCATTTTCGTCTATCATGTGGGTTTATGGAATTTCATTCATGGGTTATGATTGATTTGTCTTGTGCATGGAATTGTGTATTGTAATGGGTTATATTTATTTTCAATTATTTGTTACTTAATATTGTGGATCTGGTTATGGCTAAAAACCTCATAGGTTCTTAGCTAAAAACAAAAAGTAAATACTTGAAAGAATTCATTCACTCCTAGTTCCCTATTCAAAAAATTGACTCGTTCACTCCTAGTTCCATATTCAACAAGCATGAAAACAAGGAAAAAACATGAAAGAACTTGGATTCATCCTCCCCCTCCCCTCCAAACACTAAAGATATACATTGTCCTTAATGTATTAACATGCAAAGCATAGGTAAGATGGGGATCTCCTCTTTCGATTTGTCCTTGAAACTTATTAAGCTCATCTTGAAACATCCTATATTCATTCATTCTTTGAAATGCAAAATTGTAAACCATTAAGCTCATTGAAAACACAACTATTCATTTCATTCTTTGAAATGTAAAATTGTAAACCATTAAGCTTATCTTGTAACATCCTATATTAAGCTCATTTGAAAACACAATTTTAAACCATTAAGCATAGCTTGGTTTCTTGTTTGGCTTGAAGGAGAAATTATTGGAGTATACTGTAGTTTTGTGAACTCATAAACTTCTGATTTCTTAGTTAATTTGTTTGAGGACAAACAAAGTCTTAAGTGTGAGGGTGTGATGTGAATCACTTTACATCTATTTTTAGGTGTAATTAACACAGGTTTAAGCCTACTTTTGATAGATTTAAGGTCTTTTTGTGCAGAAAATTGTGAATTTATGGCTTTGATTGTGTTATTGCAGGTAGTTTATGGATGATGTGAAGTCCGAAGAAAACCACACTAAGGAAATAACTCAGAGAGCAAACGATGCAGATTTGAAGAAAGAGTTCAACTTTTCAAAAGATGTCCAATTAACTTCAACTTCACATTTACGTGAGATACATGACGCCTAGTCCACTCCAGCGTTTGGTAGACATAGGCAAGTCATGTCCAGACCACGACAACATTTCCTGGATGTGACATGGACAAAGCTTAGATAACTTCAAGGTGCATCAGCTACTACTGGACGTGAGGTGATCACTTCTCGCTCGCAGCAGCGTCAAATGAGTGTGACATAGATGATGTCCCGCAAATGCCAATGCTAAGTGAACGTAAGCGAGATGACGTCCAAACACGACAACATTCCATGAGCATGAGCTAGACACGACCAGTGCATAGTCGTTTGATGAATGTGAGCAGACCGACACTGGCACCGGAGCGGGTGAGGACCAGAAGAAAGTCAATAGCTCATGCCGAATCAAACGGACATCAGCAGATAAACCTTCTTTAAGGAAACCATTTTTTTTTATTACTTCGGCCCAAAGAAATATATTTGTATTGCCCAAATTAAACATCCTATTCTTTTATTCTTTAACTTAATTGTGTATATATAGGAGAAGGATTAATATTAGAAAGGATTCAGATTTTTAGATAGCATAGCATAGTCCAAACGTAGTGAGAGAAACACTTTAATTTTTATTTCTTTTTGTTTTAGCTAAGAACCCATGAGGTTCTAAGCTTTTTCAAGGGATTTTCACAACTCTAATGGAATAGATGAGGTGAAAATCCCATGTACATAGATGAATCTAACCTATGCCATGGTTAAATCCATTTCGTTCCAACTTAGACTATGTGTTGTGATTTTCTTGGTTAATTTCAAGAGAACTATCCATTTTCGCTCTATCATTTGGGTTTATGGAATATAGACCATGGGTTGTGATGGATTTGTCTTGTGCATGGTTTTTCATTAGGTGTTGTGATGGGTTATGTGTTTCTTCGGCTAATTGCTATTTAATTTTATGGATCTGACATTGGATGTATGAATTGTTGACACTATATTCATGGGTTAGTTCATTAACATCATGAAGGGAGTGAAACAGGGGTTTGAGAAGGATTTTAGGTTAATCTTCATTGATCAATGTCTTTAACTGATTATTAAACTAGTTGTTTTATTCTTGATGTGTGGTTTTCCTGGGATGTTAGGGTAAGAACTCATAAGATTTAAGTTTGCTAGGCCAAAACAAGATTCATATTGAGTGAATACTCCATGGAGAAGAGATAGAATTCCATGGATATCGTGACATGGTGTCAATTATGCTTCTGTCGACGTTGACATGTTGAGTCCATAGATCTAGCCCTTAATTGAGTGCATAAACTGATATATTGCATAAAAATTTCACAATCGAAGCCTCTAGACTTTAAGGTCATGATTATCATTCTTTTTATTTATACTTTCTATCATCTTTTTGTGTGTTTTGCTACTGCAATGTTCCTGAAATCATCAATCAACTGCTGTTTATTTACTGCTTTCTTTATTTTCTTATTTTATTGCTTTATTAGTTAATCATCAATAAAATTCTCCTGTTCCCTGTGGGATCGATACTTAATTACTGCATTATTTGTGTAGCTGTTGAGTAGTTTTATAAATTTTTAATTCTGTGTGGTTACCGCCACAATAAGAAAAAAAATCGCATCAGTAACTTATTCTCACTCTGTCCGCATTTACATCCAAATCTCATCCTAGGCTACACCATCTGGGCAAAAATCCCTGTGAGGAGCTTAGAACACCATGGATCTAAGCCCCCCCCAATCATTCTAGCTAAGAAACGTAAACCCTAACTACATGAGACTACTTCTCCTTCTACTGGAAGCCAACTGAAGTCGGGAAGAGTGAATTGTGAAGCCAAGCTTTCCCACAGGACTTGTTCAATTAGTATATATACATGCCATAAATTAGGGCAATACAATGGTAATAACTCAATGTTGTTGAGGACAATGGTAATAGCTCAATGTTGTTGAGGGTATTTTGGGAATTACACATGGCTTGCTAGTCCAGCTTTGAGCTCATTGCCTTTGTGCCGCTAATTCCTTCAATTTAAGCATGATCTCAGCGTTAAAAGGTACCAATTATACCTACAACATCACATCACCTGCAGAATCTACAATTACACCTTAAGTTTATGAAAAGCTCACATAGAATGACCAATTCTAGTGTAAATGCAGGAATAACATATGAATTCAACTATATAAATGGAGGTATAATTTGTGCACATGAGGTTCTTCTATGGGTTCTTCTCAGCAAGCAGAGGCTTGAAACATGGGGATCTTTTATTCCCTTTTCTTTTCATTCTTGTGTCTGAAGCCCTGTCAAGGAGCTTGAAGGCTAGGGTGGCTGAGGTTGAGATCACTTATTATAGCTCGTCCCTGGGGTTAAAGATCATATCTCATCTTGTATTCGCAAAGATGTCCTTATTTTCACTTGTGGCAAGATGTGTTCCATGAAAGCGTTAATGGATTTCTTGGCTCTCTATGAATCTGGGTCTGGACAAAAAATTAATAATTTGAAGAGTTTGGTTATTTTCCTGGATCATTGTTCTCCTGTTTGTTGGGTTCATTTACAAAGGCTTTTGGGAATGTAGGAAAGGTCTATGACTTTATCCTATTTGGGTTGTAGACTCTTCGTTAGTCACATCAGGGCATGCTATTGTCAGGTGTTGTTATCTACTATTGATGCCCGTCTGAATAATTGGAAGAACATATTTCTTTCTCAAGTCGGAATAGTTCAACTCATCAAATCAGTCCACTTTTCTCTAGAGATACATGTTGCCTCGAATTTCTATCTCTCTAAGAGTGTGATCAAATCTATTGAGTGAAAATGTCAAAACTTTCTCTTATCGGGTTGGGATGGATCACCACACAAGCATTGGAGTGCTTGGAAGAAGGTTACATTTCAAGTGTTGTAGAACGGTCTAGGTATTCACCAGTTGTCGTCTATTGTTGATAGTCTTTGGTCTAAATTATGGTCCAAATGGAGAACAAAAGTTAGGTTATGGGTTGAATTTTTATCTTTGCTGTCTCATACAACGAGGCTGCAGACTTCTTGGATGAAGGTCCTTAGACTGTCGCCTAAATTTTTCCCCTTGAAGCAGGTCATTGTGTTCAACGGGTCATCTTTATTTTGGTACGACAACTGGTGTTCATGTGGAGTACTTTGGAGATTTTTACTCGGCCTCCTCATGTTTTGGTTTCCATTCGTGATTTCTTGACAGATATGAATACTACATAGAGATATTTCGGAACTATTTAGACCCCCAGTTTCTCCTTCTATTGTATTTTTTTTTTTTTTTTTTTTGAGTTTGATGATAGGCCTTATGTGGTGAATTGGAAGCCGTCTCCAATGTGAGTTTTTTTGATTTCTTCTGCCTATATGTCACTTTGTAAATCAATACTTGTTGTTCCTATTTTGAAGCATTGTTGGAACTCTTTGCTGCCACCTAAAATATCTATTTTCTTATTGAGGTTGTATAATGGATATCTTCTATACCCAGAGCTGCTCTTTCGGTTGGGCTTGTCAATTTTTTCTTCCATCCATTTTTTATGCCGAAATTCAGGAGATTCTTTGTCGCATTCCATTTTCACTTGTCCAGCAGTACGAAGGGCCTAGGGTTTCTGATGTGAACCTGGGGTCATCATGGACTATGGTTGATATTTATCTTTCAACTGATGAATCCTAAGATATTCACAAGTGAAAATCTAGCCTAAACTGAGCCTAAATTGAATATTTTATCATTTAAAAGACACTTGAGCCAATATATGGTCAAGCCCTTCAAACAGGCTTGAACAAATGTCACATGGCATCAAAATGCATGTTCAAAATTCAGGGTATGCCTAGTTACGAAATTCTTTAGGGAGAGCTGATTTGCGCAGAGAATAGCTCAGGAAGCTCTCAAGTGGATCCAAATGTTTTAAGTGAGATCCACTAGTTGATTATGTTGGTCGAGTTATGAAATCTAGAGCCCGGAAGGCGTATGGATCAAGCTAGCTTCAAAGTTCAAGATTAAGTCCAAAGCCCAACAGGCCGAAACCCATCTACCAACTTGGAGGCCCAAGCCCATTAACATCTCAGGATTGTTCGATAATGGACTTGCAAATAGAACGTAGATATAGCCTAAAGCCCTTTCTGAAGGGTGAGTTCAAGTGAAGGGATTAAATGGCTTATTCCAAAGCCCAGCCATTCCCTACATCCAACTGATACAAGAAAAGCTCTTCCTATTATATTTATGTTTTACATTTCCTTAGACTAGAAGGTTTTGTAAGTCTATTCTAATTTAACTAGGATAGATGAAGTTTTTCCTTCTAATTAGGATTTTATTTTTGTCTTTTTTTTTTCTCTCTTTGGCCGAATTCCATAAGCCATTAGAGTTGGAATAGGATTTTTTTTTGTTAATCTCCAAGTCCCTCGAATTTGAGATTACGTTTTAGAAAATGAAGAGACTTCTTATAATTGCCTATAAATATGCTACCCTACATGAAAATTTAATAGACGTGTTTTGATATTTGCTTTGAATTTTTGAATTCTCCCCCTTTTAGTTGCGACTCAACAATCCTGATCTTGCGAGATAAAAAACATGTGTTGTCCTTGAGAGGAAACCACAAACCTTTTGTTGGTTTCAATAGTTTAGGTTGAACTATTAAGCTTTGTCATGTATTGACTAAATCAATCACCAATCATCACCTATCCTCTGAATTAATTTTCGCACAAAAAGGCCTAAATAAGAGTGCATTTTCTTGAGTTGAGTGATTCCGTCAATTCAATTCATGCTTGAAAGATAGTATGAGAGAATAGTTTGAAAGATCGGGAAACACTTAGGGTCTTATCGAGAAGCAGATCAACCTGGCAGTTGTGCTTTCATCGTTGACTTATATTCCAAGCAAGATAATCCGTTAGTTTCTTTACAGAGTTGTTGGGCTGTGAATCGCTCATTCTTTCGACTGGGTTGAATTTTTTGGCTTCATGGTGGTGAAGGTCAACTGCAGTTCGAATGGCTTATTTGCTGCCTTCATTATTGCTTTGGGAGCTTTGGCAGATTAGGAATTTTGCTATCTTTGAGGGAATTCGTCTGAACTTTGCTGATTTGAATGCCAAGCTTCGCACAGAATTGCTGGCAGTAGCATCCTGTTCCTGATATAAGTCTACTCAGTTGCTGTTGTATAGGGCCATCATCTGGCGCACATATTGTCATCTGAATGTGGTTGTTAATGTTGATGGCTCGCGTTTATCTTCAAGAAATGATGGTTATGGTTTCCTGGTTCAATTGATGGTAGGATGGTTTATTTTTTGTTAGGCTTGCTCTCTTGATATGATTATTTCGGCACAATATGAAGTTTAGGGCCTTTTGGTAGCAGTTCGATATTGTAGGCATGTGGGTTTGGTTAGAGTGCAATTCCTGTATGAAAATATCTTTTCCTTATATGAATGGTTAGAGTAGCCAAGAGGTTTTTTTTTTTTTTTTTTTTTTGAGGGACTGTCGCTCTTTATTAGAGATTTGTAGTTTCATGAGAGAGTATTCTTCTTTTGAGTTTCAGCATATATATAGGGATAGCAATATGCCTGCGGATTATTTGGCTCAACTTGGCTCTAGTGGTGTTTCTATTTATTTCTTGACATTACAATCTACCCCAACAAGGTTTTGGGGTTTGGTGGCTTTGGATGCCGATTCAGTTGCATGTCTGCGAGTTAGCTAGCTAGGTAGATAGGGCTCCCTTTTCAAGGCGTATTGGTGTTTGTATAGAGAGATAGGTGAGTGGTTTGAGTAGTTGGTAACACGCTAGGTGGGTCAGGGGTAAGTGTATGCACTGTCCCCTATACTTTTCGGTAATTTTTTGGAACTAATTGATAAAAGGGTACCTAATCTAGCCGGTCACCCTTGGCCGCTCAGGCTTGTGGGACTGTTTGCTAACCAAAAAAAAAAAAACTTCCCAATTGAAACCAAACATGTGTAAATAAATCTATTGCATGATATTTAATTGACAAACATATAATGGACGGAAAATAATATTTTGTGAAATTGAGATTATACTAAGATTTTGAACTTAGATGTTTAAATATAAATGAAAAAATTACAATTAGTCCTATGTAATGACATTGTTTCACAATTGATCATATACGTTTGGAATTCGAAAAATTTGGTTCTAAATGTTTGTTAAAATTTGGTTCTAAATGTTTCTAAAATTAACACATTTAGTCTAATTTAATGTTTTTAAATACGTTTTAATGGTTGACTCAACAATCATCCATGAGGCTATCAAATGACGCGTAGCATCCACGTGTCATCCAATCGTCTGCACACTTGCCACGTGGCGGTCACATGGATGATACATGGCTACCACATGGCATAATTATTTTAAAAATTGAACATAGATTTATTTCTAAAAGTTTATGAAATTATCACATTTAGTTTTAAAAGTTTCTTAAAATATCAAATTTAGTCCAGTTAAAAGAATTTTGTATCCATTTTTAAAAAATAAAAGATATATATATTAATTTACTAGAAAACGTCAAACAACAATTGACAAAAGGAAGATACAGTCAAAGAAACAAAAATTACAAGTATGAATGTCATTGTTGTTATTGTGTTTACTACAGATAAACCTATATAGATCTACCCTATCAAGCGGTGGATATACCACATCGCAAAATTAAAATCCGAACATACATCACTAATTTTCTGATAAAAGTACCAAACTATAAATTTAATAATTAGATCTATGATGACTGAATCTTCTTGGACCAAACCAGCGACCATCATCAATGACGGTACTACAATTCCAACGAATACCATCAATGAAACCGCGACCATACTCTATCAGTAGATCTGAATCTACTAAAGGAATAATACTGCTACAATACTTTACCTTTCAATAGATCATCTATTAAACGATAAAATAAAACAAAGATTGAGGCTAATCCCCTTTATTGGATGACGAAATTAAAAACAAGAAAACAAAACTTATAACAAATTTATTTCCCCAATTCTCCCATGATGGGAAGATGGGGAAATAAATATTTTTTGAAAGTTGAGTTTGGGAGAGAAGAGAGGGGAATAATTAGGGTTGCGCGGCTTTCTAATCCTTCTCTGTTGAAATATTGAGTTAGAGTTGGATCTAATTTTGTATGCATTTAACCGTAGTCTCTTTCAAACCGTTAGGGAACTATTATTTTAAATACAAAATAATAATTTTTTAAAATCTTAGTCGCCACATTTTAATCTAGATTGATATATTTCTACCATATTTGAATTCATCTCGATTTGAGTCAAATCAGTCAACTGGACTAATCTAATTTGACCCGTGTTAATATATATTTTTAATTTTTTATTTCATTCACATCAATGTTATTATTATTATTATTTTGCAATTTTGACTAACCATAGATCAACTATTTTAATCGGGTGAACTCGTTTTAATCAAGGTGAATCTATTTTTGTCAAAATTTTCAAATTAAAAATTGAAAAAATTGTACATTAATACATGTAAAAGAAATTCATGCAAGTCAATCAGAGAAAAATAGGTCGATCCAAAAATAAATAGTCAAAATTACGAAAAAATAATTTTATATTAATATGAATGAAATTAAAAAAAGTCAAGGGTAAGCATAATCGACTGATTTGATTTGAGGTCAACACAGTTTGATCAAAATACACTAATTTTTTTTGAAGCATCAAAATATATCAAAAATAAACTGATATGACTTAAAATGTGGAGACCAAAATTTTTAAAAATTATTCTTATTAAATAATTTTAAAATAACCGCTAACTATCAGTTTGAGAGAAACTACTGTTAAGTGAATATAAAATTCTTTGAATTATATTGAATGTGTAATTTTTAAAACTAAATGTGATACTTTCATAATTTCTAGAATTGAATTTTTCAATTTTTAATTTCTTTTAAAATTTTAATAATTACACTGACATAAAACTGAATAAGTCATTAACGGGAGTGTTAAATCTATTAATTAAATCTTTTAAAAACAAATTTACGTATTTCAAACGCGTAAAAGCAGGGTAATTTATATGGTGGTCCTATAGGACCACCATGAATTTTACTCCTACCCCGCTACAGTTCCGCGCGCGCTACAGTAACGCGCTACAGTTCCGCGCGCTACAGTAAACGCGCTACAGTACCTTCATTTCTTTTGTTATTTTTGGCTATTTTTTTATTTTTTTTTGCCTTCCTCTTTGAGATTTTTTCGTCCGTTTTTTCCTAAACAATTCAGTATTTTTTTTAATGTTTTTGAATTTTATAAAAAAATTATTTTTAAATTATCATTTTATTTGTTTTATAATTAAATAATTTTAGATATTATGATACATATTATGGACGTTTTTGTTGTATGATATGATTTCTTTTATATTTTTGATCTGATATCTAAATTCTGTTGATCTGATGTCTGCTATTTTGTGATCTGATGTCTATATAATCATGATTTGATCTACCTTGTTAAGTATATTTTAGTTCTACTGTATGATTTCTTTTATATTTTTGATCTGATATCTATAGTCTATTGATCTGATGTCTTGTATTCTCTGATCTGATGTCTATATAATCATGATTTGATCTACCTTGTTAAGTATATTTTAGTTCTACTGTATGATTTCTTTTATATTCTTGATCTGATATCTATAGTCTGTTGATCTGATGTTAAGTATGAGTTGATCTGATGTCTATATAATCCTGATCTGATCTCCTTTGTTAAGTATGTTTTAGTTCTGCTGTGTTAAGTATGTTTTAGTTCTGCTGTGTGATTTCTTTTAAAATCTTGATCTGATGTCTATAATCTGTTGATCTGATGTCAATTATGAGTTGATCTGATGTCTATATAATCCTGATCTGATCTCCTTTGTTAAGTATGTTTTAGTTCTGCTGTGTGATTTCTTTTAAAATCTTGATCTGATGTCTATAGTCTGTTGATCTGATGTCAAGTATACTCTGATCTGATGTCTATAGTCTGTTGATCTGATCTCCCTTTTTAAGTATATTTTAGTTCTACTGTATGATTTCTTTTAAAATCTTGATCTGATGTCTATAGTCTGTTGATCTGATGTCAAGTATGAGTTGATCTGATGTCTATATAATCCTGATCTGATCTCCTTTGTTAAGTATGTTTTAGTTCTGCTGTGTTAAGTATGTTTTAGTTCTGCTGTGTGATTTCTTTTAAAATCTTGATCTGATGTCTATAGTCTATTGATCTGATGTCAAGTATGAGTTGATCTGATGTCTATATAATCCTGATATGATCTCCTTTGTTAAGTATGTTTTAGTTCTGCTGTGTGATTTCTTTTAAAATCTTTATCTGATGTCTATAGTCTGTTGATCTGATGTCAAGTATACACTGATCTGATGTCTATAGTCTGTTGATCTGATCTCCCTTTTTAAGTATGTTTTAGTTCTACTGTATGATTTCTTTTATATTCTTGATCTGATATCTATAGTCTGTTGATCTGATGTCAAGTATTCGCTGATCTGATGTCTATATAATCCTGATCTAATCTCTCTTGTTAATTATATTTTAGTTCTACTGTATGATTTCTTTTATATTCTTGATCTGATATCTATAGTCTGTTGATCTGATCTCTTGTATTCTCTCATCTGATGTATATATAATCCTGATCTGATTTCCCTTGTTAAAAAAAGTATTTTTTTTAAAATGTATTTTTTTTTTTAAAGTTTGTGCGTCAAAAAAAAAAAAAAAAAAACTGTAGCGCGAAACTATAGCGCGCTACAGTAAGTATGAGTAAAATTCATCCTACTCCTATAGTACCACCGTAAACGGACTCTAAAAGCAGTTGTGTAACATTATCAATCGTAAAATTTTTTCCTATAAAAATTTATTGAGATGTACAAACATTTTTGTTTATTAAGGGTATCGACATATTCGTAATTCTAAGAAAGCTCATAGGTATGACTAATTTGCGAAAATATGCTTAAATCAACCAAATTAAAAATGGGTGGAATGGAGTAATACGTTACCAAAATCCGATTTATTGGTAAAAGGTTGTTAAGTAATGAGAGCGGAATGCAAAGTTTTTGCCAGAAAGAGTAGTCATTAAGAGCGAAATGACTCAAAATAGGTAATTAATCCCTTGTATCCTAACAAATTATTGACTCAAAATCCTTGAGGATCAAAAACTTAGAATACTGAAGAAGTAAAAAATTTGCAAATTCTACATATATATTATATATATATATATATTTCAACTTCTTATGTAATTAATTAGGCCTCAATCTCAAACCTTGAACACTTGATGGATCCCATGGACAAGTCGATCTCAATCAAATTATCTTCATCATTCATCTCATTAATCTTTGCAAACTGCTCCACTAACAAGCCATGCTGATCATCAAGAAATGTTTCTGCATTATAGTGCTGAAATTTTTGCTGCAGATGGGTGAACTTTGGGTCTTGCTTTGGACAAACATAGTGGCCGGTAGGAATGGCTATCTCAATCAAGCTCTCTTCATCTGAAATGGAGTCATCTGAGCATTCTGGGCTCTGACCAAAGTTGCCTGAATACGTCCAATAATCATGATCAGAATCTTCACTTGAAAATGAGGGATCAATGCTTTCTGTTTCTGAATACAGATCGTGATGCGATTGCGTTGATCCAACCAAGCAGCCATTAATCTGATTCTTACAGAAATTATCACGTTGTTGAATTGCATCCTCCTGGGAAAAACTCTCAGGATGGGTGAGACATGGTTCATCTTTCCCAATTTGAACTTCTTGCACTGTTGTTTCGCAAGCCTGAAGAAGAAAAGATAAATCTTGCCGCTGCTCATCACAGATATTGTGACTCAGATCTTCTTCCCCTTCAATCTTTTGATTCTTTTCCCCTTTGATTTGCTTTGAGAATTTGAAAATCAGGGGTGATATAATCAACAACAAAGATGTTAAAAAGACAGAGAAAATCCCATAACCAGAAAAGTAAGCAACCAGCAGAGAAAACGGGACTAGAATAGCCAACAATGGTATTGATTTTTGCAGGATGAACCAAGTATAAGCCATTTCATTCCAGACTAAAGATTGAGATTTTGTTCAAAAATTAAGCGAAAAAACCGAAACAAAAGGAAGCAGAACAGTCCTTCTTTTCACTGTGAGAAGCTCACATGAATTGGGTTCAACAAGGACAGATAAAACCAACATAAAAATCAAGGCTTCCTAGCAGAAATCAAATTTTCACTAGAAATATTCAAGAATTTCAGGGCAAAGAGAGCAGAGCATGCTGCTGGTTGCTTCATTTTCGGTTGCCAACAGGATGGAAGCCCTAATTGTTGAGCTTTTGCATCAGGAAAAATGTTAAAGATGGTCGTGAATTAATCAAGTAAACATCAACAAGTTTAAGCTGTAAAATTCTCGAGAAATCCGAGGAAAAAACTAAAGTGTGTTAGCTAGAAATTAACTGGTTTGCCAAAAAAGAAGCATCAACATGGTAAGAGATTAAGGATAAAGACAAAAATAATTGCTGGAGAGGCGCGCTTGAGACGAATAAAGAAATTGATAGGCTGCTTCACTTTCCACAGCCTCACTGTTACCGAGCTTGTACTGTTCCTAAAAGACTGAGATTTTATTGTTTCAATTCCAATTATGGTGGTCTTCCTCTGCAACTGATTCTCTCGAGAGTGCCAAAATCTGGTCTTCTTGTATAAATTTATGGCCTCAACACTTGGAAATTAGAGAAGCCATGTGAAGACTCTGAGCTCAACACATGGCACTTTTGATTTCTCATCCCTGAATAAAATTTACTAGTAATTAAAACATCTTAAATCTAAACACTGAGCAGGAACTGCTGAATCTGTTAACTAGGGCAGACATATAGTATGGTAAGAGAGGACGTCTGTCTTATGAGACGGTCGAATTTTTTTAATTTAACTGAATTTCGGTCATGTTCGTCCTCTATGTCACTGTAATTTTCATATCAAAAATTTAAAATTTGCGTTCACCTTACCACTAGCATTTCAAGTTTGTTGCTTCCCCAAAGATGAATAAATTCAAAAACATTAAAGATGAATGATTAAAGAAGAACGCGTATCATGTATTAGTTAATCCAAGTTGCAACCTTCTGTTTCTCTTTTCTTTTGAGAATATATGTATAATTTTTTTGACACATTAAAGTATGGCAAAAGGGTCCAACTTTTAATCCCTGGATGCGCCAAAAGTGACTTTCGTAATACCTTTGGTTGCTAGCTGCTATGATGACCTGCTAATTTATTTTTTAAGTTACTTATTCCGGTTTAACTTGCTATTTGTATCACAAATTTATTATTTATATCATAAAAAAATCAAAATAATTCTAAAATAACTAAAAGGCCTTTATGGACAAAATCCTGAGAAATTGGTCAAGTACTTGGAAAAAACGCAAAAAATTACGTTTGCGTCCTTATACGAAACGCATAAAAAACGTTTTTGACGTTGGAAATTTAGCACCGATGATGTTTCAAAGAAAATAAAACACTAAACTTGTGCGATTCAGTTAATTGAAATGCAATAATTTAACGATTAATGTTCCCAAAAAAACGTTAAAATGGTGCATTTTCAACATGATTCATTCGTTAAAATGGTACGTTTTCACCATGATTCGCTCGTTAAAATGTTGCGTTTTCACTATGGTTCGCTCGTTAAAATGGTGCGTTTTTGACATTTAAACACGTCCAGAAACGTCTACATCAATTCATATGAATTTAAGATATTTTTTTTCACAAATACAGTCCACCACGTATCATATAACAACTAGCACTACGTCAAAAACAACTAGCACCACGTCCAGAAACCATTCATGTGTATTTAAACTGATTTTTTTCACAAATCTATTTGCATCACAAAAAAAAAGGTGAAGACAAATATAACCATTGACTAAAAAACAACTCTCCAAAAAACAAATCCAAACAAATTCTTAACTAAAAAAACGTTCGGACAATCATTTTGTTGACGTCCAAAGAAGATTTAGCACGAGAATCATCACGAAATGGTTAGTTTTTGATTCGTAATGTAAATTTTTTTTTTGAAAAAAACGTAGTTTGAAACACGTAAAAATGACGTTTTGGAAGCGTTTAAACGCTGGACTTTAGCTATTTCGCCATGGCTTTCTCACTTTTTTGCTGTGTTTAATACCGTTAATATGTCAAAAGTTTTGGGTTTTTAATATGTATCATATAAAAAGTGTCACATTTTTTATATGTATTATGTAAAAAGTGCTGCGTTTTTTATATGTATTATATAAAAAGTGCTACATTTTTATGTACTGAAATCATGAATCTTTAGCGTTTTTGGATACAAAAAAACTAAATCTTGCTGCGCTTATTTTATACTGAATCTTTGAAGGAGTGCATTTTCTTTATAAATTACGTAAAATCTGTTGCGTTTTTATTGTAAGAATCGTTAATGTGCTGCGTTTTGGGTAGAAATAATTGTAATTTAAAAAACATTGCATTTTTTTTTTGTATGATAATGGTTAAAATGTTTCGTTTATACTGTTACATATGTAATTTTGATTGTATTTTTGTATAATTGAATATTTAAAGTGTTTATTTTTAATTTATGTGTGTATTTACATACAGGATGACGATGATGAGTACGATGAGGAGGATGAGGAGGTTTATGAGGATGAAGAGGAGAAGGAGGATGAATATGACAATGAGACGGATCATGCTCAAGGAGAGGCGGTGGAACTTGAACCTGGCACAGATTTGAGTGGTTATTTTCAGATTGACAGAGAGTTTCGCACTATTTGTTCTGCTTTGGAACATTGCCAGAAAATAGCTAAACACCTTAAATTCCTCATTACAAAGAGAGGGGGCAATCAAGGATTTGCCACGTATTACTTTTCGTGCAAAGGCTGTTGTTGAATTTATGCTTGGGGCGAATGTGAAACTAAAGTGTGTTTGGGAAGCTGTTAATAAACAGTTTCCCGATACCCAGGTACCAATCAAATCAGTTTACAATTTGAAAGGAGAGATGAAGACAGCTGGGTTGACAGGTAGAAATATTGGGCAACAATTTCTGCATTTGGCTGAGGAGAAGCAGTATTATATCAAGATTCTCAAGGATGCGAACACTGATGAGATCACACATGTCTTCTTTGCCCATCCAACCTCAATTCAGATGTTCCACAGATGGTATTGGGTGGTGGGGATTGATTCTACCTACAAGACCAACAAGTACCAAATGCCCGTCGTCGAGATGGTAGGTATGACTCCTACAAATAAGAATTTCAATATTGCATTTGCTATTGTTAGAAATGAGACAAAGGATACATACGATTGGGTGATGAGGAACTTGAGATTTTTGCTGCCTGCTAGTTTGGTACCTAGTGTGATTGTGACAGATAGGGAGTTGGGTTTGTTGCAGCCAATTAAGGATCATTTTCTCGCTTCACATCACTTGTTATGTTTTTGGCATATTGGGCGTGATGTCAATGCTTGGTTGGAAAAAAATGTTGGGAGAAGAAACAAAAACTTAGCATGTGACATCCATGAAAACTGGTGGAAGAAAATTATTAAGGCTCCAACTGTAGAAGAGTTTAACCTTTTACTGCAGCATTTCAAGGTTAAGTACTCTCTAATTGAGCTATTGTCTGTTGATTATTTTGAGACTACATTGCTCATTCACAAGGAGAAATTTGTTCGGGCTTGGACGAATCAATTTCTCCACTTTGGTAATACTTCCACTAACAGGGTAGAGGCTTCGCATGCTGCAACAAAAAATTGGCTGAATTCTTGTACCAATTCTCTTGACACTTTGTTCACCAATATCGACTCCCATCTCAGCCACCTGTACCTTCACATCGGGTTAGTTTAATTATTTAATTGTTTAAGTTTTTTATTTCATTATTAGTTCATATCATTCAATTTGAGTATAATAATATTTAATATGAATTATTTATTTTATTTTATTTCACACTATAACAGGGGCTCGCTTGAGGCTTCCATTTTCACGACTCAAACAAGTATGCAGGGATTTTCATACTGTTATTTGAACAAGTATGTGTCACACCATTATTTGAAGTTGGTGAGGAAAGAAGTTCGAATGAAGAATAAGTTGGCCGGCGCAGTAATCGAGCAATGTGGATGCGTGCCCAATGTGACACGTGGGATTACCTGTGCTTGTGACATATTCAAAGCACAGTCATTGTTGGACTATCCCCTACTCCCACACGTGCATGAGTTTTGAAAGAGGTTGACCATTGTGCCATCACAGAGGGATTCGAATTACATTGATGAGTGTTAGTTTTGAATACAGAAAAGCTATGGCTTGTATCAAAAACTAATATCCACAGATGACATATCATTTTGTTTCAGTATAAATCTGTTCCTTTATATCATAGAACTAGATAACGGGGTGTCGACAAACACAGTAGATACCGTTATTGGTTAAAGTATTGATATATAAAAAGTATGCTCATAACCGAGATAGTCTGAACATACTATCGGTATAGGTTATTGTGTGGTTTGGAAATTGGTTTATCTACACTAGTTTAAATCACACAGATATGCCCGGGGCATATTGAGCACGACCAGTTTGGATAGAATTGACTTGTACTGATTGGTGTAGTCAATTCGGTCCTAGTATTCCGTCTCTCAATCCCGAGATTGGGACGGGCGTGAGGGTTGGATATCGTGTGCTTTGATTTGCCAAAGAGTGAGGTCAATTGAGGCCAATACCTCGGTGAGTTGGGTATGCGGCGTTTAGCTTCTTGCGTGCCGTTGCTAGTCGGAGGAATCCACGTACCGGTTCGCCAGGTTGATGGTGCTCCCGAGATGAGCTCGTAAGGTTATTATACTAAACCTGGCCAGTGAACTTTATGTTCGGTATAATAAAAGGTCGAGTGGTACTAATCTCGGAAACCAAGAAGTCGGTGAATTAATTTGTCAGTAAATTGATAAATCGACGAGCACTAGATCTTTAATGTGGGGAGATAGAAGAAATAACAATGGCACGATGTAAAGTCATTTTCAAGCGGTAGTTCCATAATTGGTCCGTTAGTGGTACGACCGATTATGCGTTTGACTAATCGACAAGGTAAATTAATTAATCCAAAGGGTTTAATTAATATTTAATCGACAAAGTGAATTTAGAAATTAATTCGATTTTGAATTAATTAATTCTAAGGGTTCGATTAAATTAAATTAACAAAGTGGATTAAATAAATTAATTTAAATGGGTCGATTAGAGTTGATTAGTCGGGAAGACTTAGCGGTCAACAAAAGTCAAATTTTAAGGCCTAACTCGAGAGCCCATTAGGTCTCCTTAGAAGCTCCTATAAATACAACATATTGGGCATCACAAACCCTAAGAAACTTGGCAGCCAAGTTTAGGCTAAAAAGAGAAAGTTTGGTCTAGAGAGAGAACGGTGTCTTCATCGTCAAGTTTTCTCTCGAAGTCGACCAAGATAGCTTTCTCCTTTCGCGGAAAACTCAAGCCCACTCGAATATAGTGCATACCGATTGTTCCTTTCATTGAGAAGTCGCTGGAATTCTGCTTATTCTTTTTATTCGCAGCAGCAGTCGGACGGTTTTCATTTTTTTGAGCTGCTGCGTGATTATCCGTCCAGCGAGCAGCTTCGATCCTGGCGTGCTGATCCGGTGGAGTTCTCACGTTGATCTCCTGCTTGCTTGGTGATCCGTGTGACCCACTGTACAGATCGTGGCTGGGATTGGTTGCTCGCACAGCCGGGTGTTGTTTTTTTTGAGAAGTAGAAATCCAGCGACTTGGGTTTTTCATTGCGCAGTGCACTGGGCAGTTTTATTTTGAATTTTCTTGCAAAGCAAGTTTTTGGGTTTTCATCGTATTGCCGTGGGTAACTCTGTAGACGATAGCCGACACTATCTCGGAGTTTGTATTGGAGAATTCTTCGGATTTCTTGTGGAATTTGCGCTAAAGATTGGGTTTTCTTTAAGCGAGGGACTTCGCTACAAAAGGTATAATCTTTAAATTCTGCTTTAATTAAAGATTTAATTTTTTTGTGTCCCGATTAATAAATTAAATAAGTATAAGCCTAGATCCGTTCATGGGTAAACTAATTTGAGCCTGAGCTTTGTCGAAAGCTTTCGATTCTGGAATGCATTGCACGAAAGTGAGGTTTTCGATTTAGCCCGGGCTTGTTCAGTTTTCCTTCAATGAGGACATCAGGTAGTTTTTAATATATGTACTTTAATAATAGTCATTTGATTTCATATATGATAATTTTTAAAAGTAGTTTACATTTATTATATTTATTTATTAAGGTATTTCCACGAGACTGTCGTTCCTACAGTCTCTACCAGTCTGTCTTTTTTGGCCCGTCTGTTGAATAGGGCGTATATAGAGGAGATGCACCCTGACATGGCCAGTGTTGGAGAGCCAGATGTGTCGGGGCCGCAAAGGGGCACCCACCAAATAGATTACACCATTCTGTGATGCGTGAGTGGAGCTCACGAGAGAGAGTGACACGTGACCGACGTGGCAGGGGTCATTCATGTTCATCCGGCCGATCAAATGGTAGCTCACATCGCATTCAGATAGGCTCCGATGGTCATTCTCCATTACGTACATGTAAAGAAGCATTTTGTTATGTTTAATTACAATTTTGTAGTTGCATTTTATTATTTTTTTGGTTGTGTATATACATTATGCAGTTATGTTTATTCCCTGCCATAAAATTAATTGACAGGTTTTGGTGGAGACATTCATTGTGTGGCAACATTTTTTCAGCCTTACTGTACAGGCTGGTCAGATGTCAGTGGGGATGGCCATTGTGGTTTTTGAGTCATTTCTACTTATCTTTTTGGCCATGAGAAATATTGGAGATTGGCTCGTAAATCATTGAGTGGAGAGATTACGAGCCATCCGGACATGTATCGAGGTGTATTCTAATCTTTGGAGTTGAAGCCCTCTGATAGTGATCACATGGCTGTGGTACCTAGGCGAGTAAGTTTTGAAGGCACGAACTGTGGGGAGCAGCATTGGATGCCTACACCTATTGATTTGTTCCCGCTCGCCACTTATGCAAATGCACTAGTAATACATCTGAGCGGAACTCGTCCAGAATAAATTATTCTGTATTACCTGTGTATTCCTCAGTTGCTGACGCACAACCTGAAAGGGTTATGGCGCTTGCCCATGTAAATGGGAACCATTACGTACGTGTAGTTATTTTTGATGTTGTTCTAGTTGTTCTCAGACGTGGTTCTTGTTGTTTTTTGACGTGGTGCTTGTTGTTCTGGATGTGGTGCTAGTTGTTTCTGGACGTGGTGCTTGTTATTTCTGGACGTGGTGCTATTTTTTTGGACGTGGTGCCAGTTGTTTCTGGACGTGGTTCTAGTTTTTCTGGACATGGTGCTAGTTGTTGTGGATGTGGTGCTAGTTGTTTTGGACGTGGTGCTAGTTGTTCTGGCATGGTGTAGACATTTCTAGACGTGGAGCTAGTTGTTATGGACGTGGTGCTAGTTGTTTCTGGATGTGGTGCTTGTTGTTCTGGACGTGGTGCTTGTTGTTTTTGGACGTACAATCAAAATAAGATACAATAAAATCAATTCCACAAACATACAATCAAAGTAAGATATACAATCAAAGTAAGATATACAATCAAGTATACAAATCAAATGGACCGGTCAAACTCATCCTCTATGTCAGTAGTGCCAGGTGCGAACTCCGCGTACAAGTCTGGTGCTAGCTCTCTCATCGCATCTAAAAGTGCATGATGATGCTATCCAAAACACCCATCCACTACAAATATTTAAACAATAAATTAGAGTCTAATAAATTGAATTTAATAAAATTAATTTAAAAATTAAAAAATACTTACAAACTCTGACGCGGCACGACGGGGTCGACGTGGCTCTATAACGGCCTGAGGATTGATTGGAAGGACGCGCGGATGTGAATGCTCTCTAAACCACTGTAAGTACTCATCCACTTACGCACTACGAGGAACTGCCCCTGAATGGACTGCCACATAGGATCTGGATTTGCACTTGCTCGATTTACCACGCAACAAAAAATTTCTAATTAAAGCGGAACCTTAGAAAAATACCTTTGAAGCGTGCACCTGGTGATTCTCTTGTATACCTCAAGACTATGACTTCATGTTGTGTGGGCAACGAACTAGAAGCCAATTGATCAGCTACTCACCACAATCCACCTGCTAGAAAAAATCCAGCACATCCGCACCTAGCACGTACTGCAAACGCACTGCCTGGAGAGAGAGAAAGCAACACACGGGGCTAGCAAAAGAAGACCAAAATTTCGGCCAACTCAAGGAAAAACCAGCCGCACCAATGCTTAAGAAAATCCGACTTTGAGCTTGAGAAAATTAATTTCTCTCTCTAGGATTTTATCTCTCTAGATTCTTGAATTATGAATCTATTGAATTGTTATATCTTGAATAGCTAATCCCTTGTCTATTTATAGAGTTACAAGAGAGATCCCAAGTTGGTTTAGGATTGGTCTTCCTAATGGGTTTAGGTAATGAATTAGTTTCCAAATCTAATTAGGCAACCAATCTGATAGGATAAACCAAATCCTACTGAAAGAAATTGCCACATAGGATATGGGTTTGCACTTGCTCGATTTACCACGTAACAAAAATTTCTAATTAAAGCAGAACCTTAGAAAAATACCTTTGAAGCGTGCACCTGGTGATTCTCTTGTATGCCTCAAGACTATGACCTCTTGTTGTGTGGGCAATAATCTAGAAGTCAATTGATCAGCAACTCACCACAATCCACTTGCCAGAAAAATCTAGCACCTCCGTACCTAGCACGTACTGTAAACGCACTGCCCGGAGAGAGAGAAAAAGCAACACACGGGGCTAGCAAGAGGAGGCAAAAATTCGGCCAACTCAATGAAAAATCAGCCGCCCCAAAATGGCTATAAAATTCATTTTTGAGAGAGAAAGAAATTTCTCTCTTTTGAATTTTATCTCTCTAGATTTTTGAATAATGAATCTATTGAATTGTGTATCTTGAATAGCTAATCCCTTGTCTATTTATAGAGTTACAAGAGAGATACAAGTTGGTTTAGGATTGGTCTTCCTAATGGGTTTAGGTAATGAATTAGTTTCCAAATCCATATAGGTAACCAATCTGATAGGATAAACCAAATCCTACTAGATTTCCTAATCTCTAGGATTTCCTAATTCCAATTGAAACTTAAGACTTAATTAATTAATTAAA
The DNA here is from genome assembly GCA_030378225.1 of Knoxia roxburghii. NCBI lineage: Eukaryota > Viridiplantae > Streptophyta > Magnoliopsida > Gentianales > Rubiaceae > Knoxia > Knoxia roxburghii. The sequence continues at coordinate 30,032,611 of CM059420.1, read as the reverse complement.
TAATTTCACTTTGTTAATTACTTAATTAACCCTTAGGAATTAATTAAATAATTCCACTTTGTTAATCACTGAATTAACTCTTAGGAATAATTAACCAATTAATTAATTAAATCTACCTATTCAATTAACCCATTACAAAATTAATCGTACCACTAACGGATTAATTTTGGCACTACCATCCTACACCAGAATTGCTTCCGGAACAACTTAATTAAATTATATTCATTAATCTCCCCATATCAAAGATATAGTGCTCGTTAATTAAAATTAATTTACTGATAAATTAATTAATTAACTTCTTTAATTCTGAGACTAGTACCACTCGACCTTTTTACTATACCGGACATAAGTCCACCGGCCGAGTTTAGTATAATAAACATTTCAAGCTCATCTCGGGAGCACCATCACCTCGGATTCACCGGTACATGGTTTCCTTTCGACAAGCAGCAGCACACCAAGTAACTAAACACGTGCACCCAAGCTACTGAGACTATTGGCCAAAATTGACCTCACCCATTGGCAGATCAAAGTACACTATGTCTAATCCTCATGCCCGCTCGAGTCTAGGGATTTAGAGATAGAATACAAGGATCGATTTGTCTATTAAATCAGTACAAGACAAATCATTCCTAAAGGTCAAGTTCAATATGCCCCGGGCATATCTATATGATTCAATTAGTTTAGACAAACCAATTATCTGAATCACATAATAACCTAAACCAATAGTTTGTCCAAAACTATCTCGGTTACGAACCTCATTTATATATTATGTCTTTCAACCAATGATGAGATCTACTGTGTCGCACTAGACACCTCATCATCTACTTACATAATATAAATGGACAATTAATGCACAACAAGATATGACTGAAACACGAATCGATATATTAATCTGGGAAACTGTACAATACAAGCATAGCTTATGTATTCTACTCCAACACCTACTAGGTTTCCTAATCTCTAGGATTTCCTAATTCTAATTGAAACTTAATACTTAATTAATTAATTAAATAATTCCACTTTGTTAATTACTTAATTAACCCTTAGGAATTAATTAAATAATTCCACTTTGTTAATTATTGAATTAACCCTTAGGAATAATTAATCAATTAATTAATTAAATCTACCTATTCAATTAACCCATTACAATATTAATCGTATCACTAACGGATTAATTTTGGCACTACCATCTTACACCAGAATTGCTTCCAGAACAACTTAATTAAATCATATTCGTTAATCTCCCCACATCAAAGATATAGTGCTTGTTAATTATAAATTAATTTACTGATAAATTAATTAATTAACTTCTTTAATTCCGAGACTAGTACCACTCGACTTTTTACTATACCGGACATAAGTCCACCGACAGGGTTTAGTATAATAAACATTTCGAGCTCATCTCGGGAGCACCATCACCCGGGATGCACTGGTACATGGTTTCCTTTCGACAAGTAGCAGCACACCAAGTAACTAAACACACGCACCCAACCCACCGAGACTATTGGCCACAATTGACCTCACCCATTGGCAGATCAAAGTACACTATGTCCAATCCTCATGCCCGCTCGAGTCTAGGGATTAGGAGATAGAATACAAGGATCGATTTGTCTATTAAATCAGTACAAGACAAATCATTCCTAAACGTCAAGTTCAATATGCCCCGGGCATATCTATATGATTCAATTAGTTTAGACAAACCAATTATCTGAATCACATAATAACCTAATCCGACAGTTTGTCCAAAGCTGTCTCGGTTATGAACCTTATTTATATATTATGTCTTTCAACCAATGATGAGATCTACTGTGTCACACCAGACACCTCATCATCTTCTTACATAATATAAATGGACAATTAATGCACAACTAGATATAACCAAAATATAAATCGATATATTACAGGGAAAAAGTACAACACAAGCATAGCTTATGTATTTAATTCCAATAATCTCCCACTAATACTTATGCTGTGCTTTTAAGTATACATCTGCATACAACTCCTATACAATCTGCTGCTATCTATCTAGAAAAACTATCATGACTCTGCTAAGTATCTGGTTCCCATGCCCTCCACGTGAGCCTCAAAGACTTTAGAAGTCAATGTTTTCATGAATGGATCTGCAAGGTTATCCTCTGATGCTATCTTAGCCACGACCACATCTTCCCTCTTTACGATGTCTCGTATCAGGTGGTACTTACACTGTATATGTTTACTTACCTTGTGGGCTCGTGGTTCCTTCGAGTTTGCTACTGCACCGTTGTTATCACAATAAACCGTGATAGACTTCTGCAAACCAGGAATCACATCTAAGTCCACTAGAAAGTTCTTGAGCCATACTGCTTCTTTCGCTGCCTCTGATGCGGTAATGTACTCAGCCTTCATGGTAGAGTCCGTCACGCATTTCTGCTTGACACTCCGCTAAACTATGGCTCCACATCTTAGAGTAAACACATACCCTGAGGTAGACTTGCTCTTGTCCCTTTCGCCTTGGAAATCTGAATCTGTGTAACCTCGGGGTACCAGCTCAGGCGCCTGATAGACCAGAACTTGGTCCCTCGTTCAGCGCAAATACTTGAGAATGCATTTTACTGCCTCCCAATGAGCTTTCCCAGGGTTACTCTGATATCTGCTCACCATGCCAACGGCATAACAGATATCAGGCCTCGTACCCAACATGGCATACATGAGACTTCCTACTGCCGAAGCATATGGAACTGTCTTCATGGCCTCTATCTCCTCAACAGTCTTAGGAGACTGTTCCTTAGATAGAAACACTCCATGCCTGAAAGGTAGAAAACCTTTCTTGGAGTTCTGCATATTAAAAAGGGCCAGAATCGTGTCTATGTACGAAGCTTGAGAGGGCGTTAACGAACGTTTCCTACTATCTCGAATAATCTTGATCCCAAGATATGTCCCGCTTCCCCTAAATCCTTCATATCAAACTGTTTGGACAGCCATGCCTTTACGTCTGATAACACTTTCTTGTTGTTGCCAATTAATAGAATGTCATCTATATAAAGCACAAGAAACACCACTGAGTTTCCATCACGTCTGTGATACACATATTGCTCATTCAGACACTGAGTAAATCCGAAGGACTGGATTACCTCATCAAATCGGATATTCCAAGATCTGGATGCCTGCTTAAGTCCATAAATATACCTCTTAAGCCTGGAAACCTTATGCTCTTGGTCTTTTTCAATGAATCCCTCTGGTTGCTGCATAAAGATGGTTTCCTCAAGACTTCCGTTTAGAAAAGCTGTCTTGACATCTCTCTGCCAAATCTCATAATCCATATGAGCAGCTATGGCCAAGAGAATCTGGATCGACTTAAGCATGGCTACCGGGGAGAAGGTTTTCTCATAATCGATTCCCTCTTTCTGAGTATACCCCTTCGCCACCAGCCTGGCTTTAATGGTTTCCACCTTCCCGTCAGGTCCTCTTTTACGTTTGTAGACCCACTTGTATCCAATGGGCTTAAACCCATTAGGCAGGTCCACAAGCTCCCAGACTTGATTGTGGTCCATTGACCCAATCTCAGATATCATTGCCTTACGCTAAGATTCTGCATCTTTATCTCGGAGAGCCTCATTGTAGTTAACTGGGTCAGGTTCAGGCGCACCTGGGACTAGGTCTGAGGCCTTTCCCGCGCTAATGAACCTGTCGGGCTGTCTCACAACCCTCCCACTACGACGAGGCACCACCTGTGTAGGCGCATCATCTGTGAACTAAGGTGCAGTGTGTGGTGTATCTACTTGTGCAGTTGCATCAGGATTATTTTGTCGTCTAAGCTCTTCTAGTACTATCTTACTCTTGGGCTTGTAGTCTAAGATATAGTCCTCTTCTAAAAATCTAGCGTTGGTACTTACCACCACCTTCTGATCTTAAGGACTATAGAATAGACCACCTTTCGTTCCCCTGGGATATCCTACAAACAGAATTAACTCTGTTCTCGCATCTAACTTAGCCGTATCTGCCTTAAGCACATGTGCTGGACAGCCCCAAATTCTGAGATGTCTTAGACTGGGCTTGCGCCCGTTCCACAACTCTACTAGGGTTGAAGGCACGGTTTTAGATAGTACAATATTAAGAATATACATTGCCGTTTCTAAGGCATATCCCCAGAACGAACTTGGCAAATCACTATAGCTCATCATGGACCTAACCATTTCCATAAGAGTTGGATTCCTCCTTTCTGCTACACCATTCTGCTGTGGCGTGCCAGGTGCAGACAACTGAGACTGAACTCCTACCTCACTGAGTTAATCTCAAAATTCATGGGACAGGTACTCCCCACCATGATCTGAGCGCAGTGTCTTGATACTCTTACCATGATGTTTCTCCACATTTGCCCAAAACTCTTTGAACTTGCCAAAACATTCGGACTTGTGGCACAATAAGTAAATGTATCCGTACCTAGAGTAGTTATCCGTGAACGTCACAAAATACTCAAATCCCCCTCGTACCTGGACCGTCATAGGTCCACACAAGTCAGAATGAATCAATTCCAATACTTCTTTAGCTCTATAACCTTTTGCCTTAAAAGGTCTCTTGGTCATCTTACCTTCCAAGCAAGATTCGCAGGTTGCATAACTGTCAATATCTAATGAACCTAAAGGTCCATCATTGACCAACCTCTGAATCCTACTAAGGTTTATATGACCTAGCCTGAGATGCCAAAGATAGGTTTGATTCATTTTATAAGGTTTCTTCATCTTATTAATGTTAGATACTGAGCTATCTATTTCTATGTTTTGCGCAACAGGGGAGTTAGAGTTAACCACAAGCAAATTGTCCGCCAATGAACCAGAACAAATAAGTTTTCCATTTCTTCTAATAACAACACAATTATTAGAAAAAATAAACTTATACCCATTCTTTAAGAGTTTAGAAATTGAAATCAAGTTCTTTCTAAAACTCATACATAAAAACAATTAACTAACTCTAAGCTAGAATTTTCGAAATTCAACTTAACTACTCCCACTGCTTCTACTGACACTCTTGTAGTGTCGCCTAAGTAGATATCCAATTCGCCTTCTCTAAGCTTCTGGGTTACTTGGAACCCTTGCAAAGAATTACAAACATGGTCAGTGACACTCGATGGAGAGAGTCTTGAACTTCAAAAAATAAAAATTGGAGGAAAAATGGGCCGAAACGCAGCCCGAATTGCCCGAATGGGCCGCCCATGCCGCGGCACGGCCCAAAGGCCGCATCGCCCGCGCGCACAGCCCGCATGGGCCGTGCGAGCTGCTCTGCGGGCACACGCGCGCACAGCCCTTGCGGGCCGTGCACGCGGCCCAGCAGTGCGCAGCAACTGCTGCGCGCTGCTGCCACGCCTTGGTGCAATACCCGGCCGGTGCGACTTGCTGCCGGCGGTCGTTGGCAGCGTCGCCTCCAACCGCCAATTCCTCCTTCGCTTTTTCGCACGCTATTTGGTCTTCTTGCAATTCGTTCTGGGTTTTCCTGTGTTTCTACGAATTAACGATAACCCAAAACCCATGAATTCAAGTTGCCCACCATAACGCCTTCGATTGCAAAAAAACAATTTTCCTACTACAAGGCTTCTAGGAAAATTAAATAATCAAAATTACATAGAAAAAATCCTACTACAGATTTATTCTAATCCTACACGGCTTCCAGCACGTGGTTATACTATTACAAACATTCATAATAAAATTAAATCTGGACATGTCCCGGAGTTTAATTAAAACCCATACAAACGTAACCATAATAGTCGGGATTCTTAACCACCTGCAAATAAAACCATGTAATAAATCGAACAAGTACCAAAACCCTCTAAACCAGGCTCTGATACCAATTCAAAGGACTGCCACATAGGATCTGGGTTTGCACTTACCCGATTTACCACGCAACAAAAATTTCTAATTAAAGCGGAACCTTAGAAAAATACCTTTGAAGCGTGCACCTGGTGATTCTCTTGTATGCCTCAAGACTATGACTTCACGTTGTGTGGGTAACAAACTAGAAGCCAATTGATCAGCTACTCACCACAATCTACCTGCTAGAAAAAATCCAGCACCTCCGCACCTAGCACGTACTGCAAACGCACTGCCCGGAGAGAGAGAAAGCAACACACGGGGCTAGCAAAAGAAGACCAAAATTTTGGCCAACTCAGGGAAAAACCAGCCGCCCCAATGCTTAAGAAAATCCGACTTTGAGCTTGAGAAAATTAATTTCTCTCTCTAAGATTTTATCTCTCTAGATTCTAGAATTATGAATCTATTGAATTGTTATATCTTGAACAGCTAATCCCTTGTCCATTTATAGAGTTACAAGAGAGACCCCAAGTTGGTTTAGGATTGGTCTTCCTAATGGGTTTAGGTAATGAATTAGTTTCCAAATCCAATTAGGCAACCAATCTGATAGGATAAACCAAATCCTACTAGATTTCCTAATCTCTAGGATTTCCTAATTTCAATTGAAACTTAAGACTTAATTAATTAATTAAATAATTCCACTTTGTTAATTACTTAATTAACCCGAGGGAATTAATTAAATAATTCAACTTTGTTAATTACTGAATTAACCCTTAGGAATAATTAACCAATTAATTAATTAAATCTACCTATTCAATTAACCCATTACAAAATTAATCGTACCACTAACAGATTAATTTTGGCACTACCATCCTACACCAGAATTGCTTCCGGAACAACTTAATTAAATTATATTCATTAATCTTCCCACATCAAAGATATAGTGCTCGTTAATTATAAATTAATTTACTGATAAATTAATTAATTAACTTCTTTAATTCCGAGACTAGTACCACTCGACCTTTTTACTATACCGGACATAAGTCCACCGACCTGGTTTAGTATAATAAACATTTTGAGCTCATCTCAGGAGCACCATCACCCCGGATGCATCGGTACATGGTTTCCTTTCGAAAAGCAGCAGCACACCAAGTAACTGAACACGCGCACCCAACCCACTGATACTATTGGCCACAATTGACCTCACCCATTGGCAGATCAAAGTACACTATGTCTAACCCTCATGCCCGCTCGAGTTTAGGGATTATGATATAGAATACAAGGATCGATTTGTCTATTAAATTAGTACAAGACAAATCACCCCTAAATGCCAAGTGCAATATGCCCCGGGCATATCTATATGATTCAATTAGTTTAGACAAACTAATTATTTGAATCACATAATAACCTAAACCGACAGTTTGTCCAAAGCTATCTCGGTTATGAACCTTATTTATATATTATGTCTTTCAACCAATGATGAGATCTACTGTGTCACACCAGACATCTCATCATCTACTTACATAATATAAATGGACAATTAATGCACAACTAGATATAACCAAAACATAAATCGATATATTACAGGGAAAAAGTACAATACAAGCATAGCTTATGTATTCAATTCTAACAGCCCCACCTATTGGCTGCCTCCCTATAAGGGATATACCTGTAGATGTCATCCCAAACTCCTCCCATGATGACTCAGCATACTCTACGACATGTTTGACAACATATGGTCTCCCAGTGTAACTGCGGTAAGTATCCCTGCTGGGACGGATGAAACGAACGGGCATCCACTGAACATATCCGAGCTGGCGCACGCATCGATCGGGTATGTAAGGCTCAATGTAATCCTTGTACGCAATCAACCCTCGATGTCCTCGCTATAGCGTCGCGACCGTATGGCATCCAGGTAACCTTTAAACATAATTTGAAATTACTTAAATAATAAACTATTTAAAACTTATATTAAACCAAAATATAATATTTATATTTTATAAATATTTACTAACCATGTTAGCGGTCATCTCATCCAGCACAAGTCTGATGGAGCTCAGGTGGTGCTTTGTACCACGGTGGCTATCGATGGCCCACCTCGCTCCACAAGCCTATGTACCATGCAATGGAAGGGGCATCGGGTGAGGTCTAAAGTCCCGGAAGAGCTCGTATATCCATGACTGTAAAAGAGTCATGCACACCGCAAAGCTATGTGTCCTGTGTCAACTTGTGCACCCTAGATGATGGTACATGAATGCTAGTGTCACTGTGCCCCACGCCTCCTGTCCAACCTGATCCATCCCCTTCCTCACCTGCACTACAGGGGCTTGTATAAACTTATTGAAACTCTTGTCTTTAAACAGACAAGTCCCAATAAGACTCCACATAAGAGCGGCCATATCTGAATCATCCCTGGTATGCTGTATAGACCTCTCGATCACTCTCTGAGTCAAAAAGCCACCATTTTTGTACAAATCCCTATCTTGTCGCTCCTTTGGAGGAATCTCAAGCAACCCCTTAACAAGGATAGTATGGTGGACGACGGTGTAACCTTTGTGATCAAGCGACCATTGACTGGAATACGCAAAATCTCCCAGACATCGTGCAGAAGGATGGTCATCTCTCCAAATGGCAGGTGGAATGAATTCGTATCCGGCTGCCACCTCTCCAAAAACGCATGTCCAAGTCCCGTCCCACTCAAAATCTGTGCACCCTCTACAGTCATAGATGCAATCCAAGTGTCAAAAAGGTCGTACATACAACCCCTATTGTGGCATCTAAGGTGGTATCTAGTAGGCACCCCCGCCTGCCAATACCTATATACCACATGCCCTAAAAAACTAGGGATCAAACTATCATCTATAGGTCCCCCCTCAACGGGCCCTGTAACCAACCAACTCCGATCCTGCTTGATAAAATATAAAAATCATATAAATAAATATATAAATTAACTAAACAAATTAAAATAAACAAGTAAATAAAAAATTAATTCAATTAAAAATTAAATCACTTAAAATAAAAAACAAAATAATAACAAATTTTTGGACGTGGTGCTAGTAGTTTTTGGACGTGGTGCTAGTTGTTCTGGACGTGATACTAGTTACTTTTGGACATGGTGCTAGTTGTTCTGGACATGGTGCTAGTTGTTTTTGGACGTGGTGCTACTAGTTTCTGAACGTTGTGCTAGTTGTTTTTTGATGTGGTGCAAGTTGTTTTTGGACGTGGTGCTAGTAGTTGGTTGACGTGGTGCAAGTTCTTTTTGGACGTGGTGCTAGTTGTTCTGGATGTGGTGCTAGGTGTTTTTGGACGTGGTGCTAGTTGTTTTTGGACGTGGTTCTAGTTGTTCTGGACGTGGTGCTTGTTGTTCTGGACGTGGTGCTTGTAGTTTTTGGACGTGGTGCTAGTTATTCTGGACGTGGTTCAAGTTGTTTTTGGACGTGGTGCTAGTTATTTTTGGACGTGGTGCTAGTTGTTCTGGACGTGGTGCAAGTTGTAATTAAATCAGTTAAAATAAAAACTAAATAACAAATTAATGCAATCGATAATCAAAATCAATTAAAATAAATAACTCTAAAAACAAATTAATGCAATTAACAAATAAATACAATAAACAATTACATGAGCAATTAAAACAAATAATCAACTAAATAATTAACACACAATTAAATCAAGCAATAAACAAATTTTATCAACAATTAAATTAGAACAAATAATTATTCAAAATAATTATGTAAATAAATTCAAACATGTACCTGCAGTAGGATCGACCTCCTCAAACTGTCCGTCGACCGAATTCCTGCACCGGATGGTCCTCTTAGGGTGTGAGTGAGAAGGGTCACCTCCATATGTATCCTCCTCACCCTGCTGATCGAGTGGGTGTCCACTCCCACTCGCCTCCTCCTGCTGCGGCTGCTCCTCCTCCTCATGCTGTGGCTGCTCCTCCTCTTCCTGTAGCCCAATAGACTCGTCTTCACTATCATCAGTGTCATCGGAATGAGTAGTAGCATAATACTCATCCCTCAACTGAAATGTGTAGTCATCTCCACCAACACATCCCCTACCACCTCGACCTCCAACACCACCTCCACCTCTTCATCTGCCACCTACACCTACACCTCATCGCCCTCCATCTGAAATAATGATACCGCCTCTACCACGACCTCCACCCGTCCCTCTATCTCCTCCTCTCTTAACTGGTACCTTCTGTCTTCTAGCAGAAGCTGTGGGACGCTGCCTATCTGTTGGAGTTGAATACATAATCTATGCTTGTATTGTACATTTTCCCAGTTAATATATCAATTTATATTTTGGTTAAATTTAGTTGTGCATTATTAGTCCACTTATATTATGTAGTTAGATGATGAGGTGTTTTGTGTGACACAGTAGATCTCATCATTGGTTAAAAGACATAATATATAAAGGAGGTTCGTAACCAAGACAACTTTGGACAAACTGTCAGTTTAGGTTATTATGTGATTCGGATAATTGGTTTGTCTAAAGTAATTGAATCATATAGATATGCCCAAGGGCGTATTGAACTTGACCAATAGGAATGATTTGTCTTGTACTGATTTAATAGGCAAATCGTTCTTGGTATTCTATCTCTTAATCTCTATACTCGAGCGGGCATAAGGATTAGACATAGTGTATTTTAATCTGTCAATGGGTGAGGTCAATTGTGGCCAATAGTCTCGGTAGGTTAGGTGCGCGTGTTTAGTTGCTTGGTGTGCTATTGTTTGTCGAAAGGAAACCATGTACCGGTGCGTCCGGGGTGATGGTGCTCCCAAGATGATCTCGTAATGTTTATTATACTAAACCCTGCCGGTGGACATATATCTGGTATAGTAAAAAGGTCGAGTGGTACTAGTCTCAGAATTAAAGAAGTTAATTAATTTATTTATCAGTAAATTAATAAATTAACGAGCACTATATCTTTGATGTGGGGAGATTATGAATATAAATTAATTAAGTTGTTCTGGAAGCAATTCTGGTGTAGGATGGTAGTGCCAAAATTAATCCGTTAGTGGTATGATTAATTTTGTAATGGGTTAATTGAATAGGTAGAATTAATTAATTGATTAATTATTCCTAAGGGTTAATTAAGTAATTAACAAAGTGGAATTATTTATTTAATTAATTAAATCTTAAGTTTGAATTAGAATTAGGAAATCCTAGAGATTAGGAAATCTAGTAGGATTTGGTTTATCCTATCAGATTGGTCACCTAATTGGATTTGGAAACTAATTACCTAAACCCATTAGGAAGGCCAATCCTAAACCAACTTGGGGTCTCTCTTGTAACTCTATATATAGACAAGGGATTTGTTATTCCACAATATACAATTCATAAGTTTTCAAGACAAGAAAACTTAGAGAGAGAAAATCCTAGAGAGAGAAAATTCTCTCTAAAATTTTTGGATTTTCCTAGCTTCTATAGCAGCCGAAATTTCCAAGTTTTGGCAGCTACACGTGAAGCTTTCTCTCTCTCCGGGCGATGCGTTAATTGTACGTGCCAGGTGCAGCGTTGCTGGTTTATTCCGGCAGGTGGATTGTGGTGATTAGCTGATCAAATTGCTAGTTAGATCGCTGGCCACATAGCATACAAGCAAAGTCTTGAGGCATACAAGAGAATCACCTGGGTATACGCTTCAAAAGGTAATTCTTATGTTTCCGCTTTAATTAAGAATTTTTGTTGCGTGATAAATCGGATAAGTGCAAACCCAGATCCCGCATAATATTATTTCAAAAGGGTTGAATAGCGATTGTGCTAGCGTCTAGACCTGGCCAGAGATTCCGATTCTGGAATACATAGCATGAAAGTGAGTTTCTGGCTTGGCCCGGGCAGATAATCTTTCACTATCCACGTGCGGCTTTAACTTAGCGGCACCCTAAATAAATAAAGGTAAGCAATTATATTGTAAACTTAAAATGTGAAACTAAAATTAATAAAATAAGTGCAAATCATATAAAACACACCAATTTAGCATTTTTCACCAAGTAAAACACACTCTATTTACGTTTACCGTATACAGAAGCGCTTGGAATTTAAGTTTCTGTAAAGGTCAAACGTTACTATTGTGCATTTGACTTGGTCAGAAAAGCTTTATTGGTGCATTTTGTTCTAACGCAAACGTGATCGGCCAACGTGTGTTATTGTACAAACACTACTGATCTGCATTTACAAAGCAGTTTAACGTACCAATTCAACATTTTTAATATGCCAAAACTCACATATAAATGTTCATATCATACCCAATCGCAACAAAACTACGTTTCTACCACACAAAAACGCATCATAACCGCAAACTCTGACCTAATTAACGCAAAAAGCATGGTTTCTAACAATTTGAATCGCAATAACATGACGATTATGGGCAGCAAATCAAATAACAACAAAAATTGACGAGCGAAAGTATTTTTACCTTGTTTATCATTGGACATTTGTCTGCACCATGTCTTTGCGATGATTCGCCATCTCCTCCATCCATTTGGGCATTTTTTGCCGTAAAAATTGTTTGAATTTTGCGTTTGGAGAATAATTTTGCCAAAGAAGTTTGCAAGAATGCTGCGTTTTAATCGTTTTATCAATTTTTAGATGGAGACAGTAAAAAATGTGACATTTTAACCAGCGATCCATTGAGAAAACGCACCATTTTAACGAGCGAACCAGGGTTGAAATGCTCCAGTTTGACGTTTTTGTTTGACATGAAACGTTAAAGTGATACGTTTTGGGTTGTCATTTACGGAGATTTTTAATGTTTTTGTTGTATTAAAACGTCACTGACATTAAATTTTACATGTTAGAAACGTTATTCTCTGCGTTTGTGTAAATGGACAAAACGCATTTTAGTTGCGTTTTCGATATTTACTTAGCAATTTTCTACATTTTTCCTTCATAAGGGCCTTTTGGCAATTTCATTATTATTTTGATTTTTTGTGATACAAATAGCAATTTAGTTATACAAATAGCAATCCAGTTAAAAATTCAGACTATAGTATGAAAAAGAAATCTACTTGTAATCATAAATTTAGTATATTACACCAATTAAATTAAATTTAATGTATTTTAATATTAGTCAGCAATATTGCCAGAGTAATATTTAGCTACCGGAGAAAAATTTACTTTTCTTTCCCATATTATCATTCTCTGTCAAACACTTTGTTAATTCTCTTATTCCTCATTTCTTTCAAAATCCGTTCAATTTTATTAAAACACTTTCATGATTTACATCTTCCTATATTATATATCGATTTCCCTCTAAAATTTTAGCAATTTCCCTCCCAAAATAATAAATTAATTAGTTGCAAAATGTTAAGAATTATACTAAACTGTCAAAATCATGTATACTTCACCTTGGATCACTTTTCAGGGAAAGAATCAATTTTTGGCTCAAAATTTGAGTTGAGATCAATTCCGGCAGCCATTTCCAAGTTTGATTTTGCAGATAGTTCACTATAATCCCGAACATTTTGCACTAATTAATTTATTATTTTTGGAGGAAAATTACTAAAATTTTGGAGAGGGATCGATCTGATATAGGAAGATAAACCTGTAAATCATGAAAATGAAAAGATTTTGGGTGAGATGAGGAAAAAGAGAAGTAACAAAGTGTTTGACCAGAGAAGAGGAGTATGAAAAAGAAAATAAATTTTGCTCTAGCGATATCACTGGCCTTAATATTATTTAGCCCTTGTATAGTTTACATCTACTTCCTAAATTAAAATTTTTCTTTTTTATTGAATCCAGATGTATATAATACCTGATACATCTGATATACATAATATCTTTCAAACCTTAGGAATTCTTCCATGTTCCCCCTAGCGATAAACAAACATAAAAGTTAAACTAGCGAAACTTCAAAGAATTAATAATGAAATGTTCCATTCTTTTGTTTTTTTTTCTTCACTGATCAAATGTTAGCGATTCCTCTTAAACTATAGTTTTCGTGTATAGACTGCAATATGTTCCCCCGGTACTTATTCAAGGAAAGAACAGTCCCTAATTAAACAGATTTCAATTACGTTCAAAATTACAGTCACACCATCAGCAAAACTTCAATGACATTTCAAACTTCTAGTCACACCTTCAACACAATTCCAGTCACACCATAAACACAATTCAATTATGTTTCACAATTCCAGTCACATTTCATTCTAAAACAGTTTAGAAACATCTCAAAATTCCTATCACATTTCCAATTGAAACAGAACCATATTCAAAAACACCAAACACCAAACATCGTCTCAAAATGAAGCCCACAATCCCTCTTCCGCCCCTCATCTTCTTCCCTGTCCTCCTCTTCACCGCCATTGCTTCATCCTTCATTGCTTCATCCTTCTATGTCATGATGGACAACAAACCACTGACGGAGAAGCTATCAGCGAAGAGTTCTCTTATTCAATACTGGGAAAAAAAAGCTTCCAATGACATACCACCGTTTCTGCTGAATAAGGCCTCCCCATTGAACACCGTGAATTTAGCAAAATTCTCCAAATTTGATCAAAATTCCTTCGCCACCCAACTCTTGATTTTTGATCCAAAGTAATTCTATTTTGCTTTCCTGATGAAAACCTCCCCTTGAACAACTCCTCTGGCCATAACCATGTCAGTTCCAAAACCCCCGCAGCAGAAAACACCACCGCCAGTTTTGTGGTGGCGGCGGTGGCGAGTGGTAAAAACAAAACCAACACGTTGGTTGGGATGTTTTTTCGAGATGAGATGCTCAAGGCTGAGACCATTGGAGTGCACAGGATTCATCACTTTTTATGACCATATTTCATGAGATAATTCAACTATTCAGGTAAGAACTTCCTCTTGTGTCTGTGATTTTTGTAACTTATGATGGTTATGTGTGAATTACAGGAGTGAGACTTAAAATGATGAATCTATGCATGTTTGGGAGAAGAAAATTTCTAGCAAAACTTATTATGTGAGCGACGGATTTCTGGAGAGCAAGTTAGAAAGAAATTCCAGCTGTTAGCTACACCAAAGACTGGCTTGTCGCCTTGAAGATTACCACTTTGTCCTCATTGTTTGTAATTAATTACAACCCTAATTTGTAACAGGTATAAATACCAAAGAGTCAAGTTATGTAAGGCATATTTTGTTCACTTTTCATCTCGGTCACTTTAGAAACCGTCTTGCGTACTCTTCGAGCTACGGTTTCATTACTGCTGGGTTGTGAGCTCGGACCGATGGAGTGCTAAGATCCATCTTGGACAGGAAGTCCCATATGAGCTAATATTGGTGGAATCGGACCTTACTTCAGCACTTTCCCTCTTGATTGTAGTCCAGCCAGAGAGTCCACCGCTCTCGCTGATTCGTCGCCACTCCCCACCTCTTGAGGATTATGATAGACTTCTTATCGGCCATCAGTACTGGGTGTTGTTATATTGTCTGATTCTTTTGGTTATATATATATTGGAAGGTTGATTGCTTACTTATCATTGCCTTTTATTACCATAGTTGTTTTTCCTTGCATGTTCAAAGTTGGACCGAGATTGTGTATTTCCCTTTCCCTATGTGAGTTACAATCCAGAAGAAATTCTGTTTGTCTTCGGTGAGACATCGAGACCCACAAACTGCAAACATAGGTTAAACGGTCAGATGGGAACGAACCCGATATAATCACACCTATCCAACGTAGTATAACACAACCCGAACACAAATAGTAGCCGAATCTCCTCCTCAAACTCAACTATATTTCCCAATCTTCCTATTTGTATGCTTTGTGAATTGCTAGCTTGTGTATGTATATTTTCCTTGCCCATTAATCAAAAGAAAATTAAATCTCTATAAGGCTTAGTTGCTCTCTGTGGGATCGACACCTAACATACTTCACGATGGGGTATTGGATTCTCTTAGTGTGGAAATTAGGTTTTATTTTGTTGTGTTTTTAGCACTCCATTTTTGGTGCCGTTTCCGAGGAGCACGATAGCCTTTGTATGGTTTAATTTTCTGTTGAGTCTGTACATGTGGAAGCATGAGAGAGAAGAAACCTATGCTGTTTGGGGACTTCTCTGATCCTGATTTTATGGGGTACCAGTTGACTGTGGTGGAAATGAGAAATAGATCCAAACCCAAAACTTTCTTTGACTACTTCCACGATCTCGACTACCCCAGTTGGGATGAATAGAAGAGGGAAAGAGGTGTTGTGAGTGATGGATATAGGGACAGTGCTAACATTGGTGAAGATCACGAGTTAAGCTTTAAGTTGGAGCGTATGCAACGAGAATTGAATAAGATTCACGAAGAGAACGCTCAATAGTCTAGAGAGACTCGGGAGATGCCAGATAACGAGGTATATTGACAAATGCATGTATAAAAACGACAACTCGCAGAACCCCCTGATGCATAACATGCATAAAATGACACCTCCTCTAGAAAAATCCAGTAACAGTGAATGAACAATGGCCTAAGAGATGATTCTTTTAGAGGACTTGAAGGAAAAATCAAAACCCTCTTCATCGGAACTCTCCGGTGATAAGAGGGGAGAAGAGAACAACATCGTTGCTCAGTCATTAAGGATTTTGGACTGTGAAATAGCAGTTGCCAAATCTACAAAGGAGAACCTGCCCAAGGGAGAATGGGGGAATCAATTATCCAGGGCGAAAAGAATATCTAAAAAGGTATCGGGGAGGAAGAAAATTGAGATGCCTATACAGGGAGAAGTTGAGATTACGCCCTCAAAAACATAACTCCATGGCACATCAGAGGACTCAAGCATCAAGCAGAATTTTCCCATAAGAAAAAAAGGTCAAAATGAGGGAAACAATTGGAGCATAATTTATAATCAATATGAGCTCTTCTAGAAGAAAATCGCTTATGAATTCATGTGTGAAGATTGGTGTTTGGATGAGACAAATGACAGATGAAAAATCCTCACATCTGAAGAAGTGAATAAGTGAAGAGAAGGATTCGCTGATCTAATGGAATAATTTAGAGTCGGATCGTGGAGCATCTTTCATGTTAAGAAGAGAGGGGTAGATGTAACAATCTCAGGGGAAACTGCAGAGTCAAATAGTATGTAATTTTCTTTCTATTTGGCTGTTTGATTTTTATTTCTAATAATATGTTGTGTAGGTACATCTGTTACTATTAAGAGGAATGAGAATCAAGCAGAAGACAAGGGAATAGACAGAGAAAGTGCAGAGAATGAATGTGAAGCATTAGGATATTAGTACGTATCTGTACTGATAACGGGCCTGTGCATTGAACCCTCTGCACGCTTTGTGAAGAAGTATTATATTTTTTAGAATTCCTATGTCCTTGGAAGGGTGAGTGCTTGTTGTGAGATTACCTCTATTTAAAGAACACTTCACAGTTAGGCCAATAGCTTAAAGCTAAATCTAGAACAAAATTGGAAAAACACCATTCAACTGCACAAGGTAATCATGGAAGGACACAGCTCGTTCTTCAGTGAGCTTGGTAATGCTAACTAGATGATTGATCTCTTGCACCAATACTGGATTGAGTCCCAAAGCCCCTTAGGTGGTTATATAGAGTTGAGGGGTTGGAAGAAATTATGTCCTGCCAGTCCTGAAGTCAATCATACATTTGCAATTTCTACCACCAAGTTCTACATTACATGGAAGGGCATGCAGTAACCGTTTGAGGGGTCAGGGTGGACTTCTCAGAAGATAGCATTAACATATTCCTGGTGGTGCAGTTAGGTCTGAGAGCTAGGGGTGTTCAATACCTTGATAATTTTGAAACTGGAGCAGTTCAGCAAGAGAAAATGATGCAGTCGAGGTTGCTTGTACCAGTGAAGTGGAAGAGTTGAACTTCACAATGATGAATTATTTTGCCCAATTTTTGTATATGATGGTATGCAGGTACCTTGTACCCACAGAAATGGAACCGCAATACAAACTTTTAGAACTTTAACTGAGGGTTATGTTGGCGTTGTTGGCGGGTGAAGAAATCAATCTGGGAAGCTTGCTCTCCTACCATATTCAAGATACTGCTGAGATCAACAAAAGAACCTTTTTAGCATTTCCCAATCTAGTCGAGGCGATGTGCATGGCTACAGGGGTTGCCATGGAACCTGGTGATGTAGTGGACAAAATTCCCTATAGTATGAATTTGGCTATTGTCCATACCAGGGCAAGGGAGGCATCCGACATGCGCCTGGAACGTCACTTGCAAGATTTGATAAACGAGATCCAGCAACTCAAAAGAGACATCCGCACTTTTATAGGACGAATGAAGGATGCTCAAGATTCTCAGGGCCCTTTTACGAGGAGGATGAGCAACAAAATTCTAGAAGAAGAAGGGAGTTGCTTGTGAAGTACTATTCCTTTTTATTTTGCTTATGACTCGAATTCTGTGAGTCATTTCAATTCTTAAAAAAAAAAAAAAGATAATTCTGTGTAGTTTTCTTATGAAGTATATTATATATGGGGGAATGGGGATTAGTTAAACAATTGGGTAAAGATCTTCAAGATGGCGAATTGAACCTGTGAAGAGGTAAAGCCCACCAGAAAAGAATCTTTCTTTCGACTCAAGTAAGTCATTCGAACTCCTTGTTTGCATTTGGGAAATTGTGCAACTGATAAAATGTTAAATTGTTTTTTTTTCCTAACCAATGGCGTGTTTTGTTATGCACATAAATTATTCTAAGCGCTTTTGTGACAGGGTTAAAAATTTAAGGAATATATTGACTCAGCTTGGGTGGGATGATGCTAAATGTGAAACGAAACTATGTTTTATTTGCTGCTTCGTTCATATTGTGCCTTAAATTGCTTGAGTGAGGTTAATTCAGCCTTAGTAAGCATTCTTTGATTGCTTATTCCCTGATTATATGTGTGAATGGTTCTCACTGGGAAGAGTATCTAGAATTTGTGAGAAGTATACATGTTACTGCCTGGTTCTAATCGAAAAACATTGAGATGATGAATGTATTAGACACCTATGTATTCGCCCTCTCTTCTACCCAACCTGACATGATAATTCTTAGGATTGCCCCTTGAGCCACAGCCTTTCCTTGAACCCCCTAAGCGATAATAAGCACCATGACCCCATCTCTTGACTTCACCAATAGTGAACCTTCTGGGGAATATGAACAAAATTGCAAAGGACCTTAAAGCTGAATATCATGCATATAGACTCTATTTTCTGTGACTTAGAGAAGTGAAGTGATATTGAAGTGAGGGATATTAAAGCCCTATACCTCTTAAAAAAAAAAAAAAAAAAGAGAAGAAGGAAAAGGAACAAAAGTTCTGGAAGTTTTAGATGAACAAGTGAACTATAACTAAGCCTTGAACCTTCATCCTAGGAAGAGGTCTTGAGTATGCCTCAGCTTTAAGAGTAAAATATCCTATGAATAGTCATGTTCATTAAGTATGTGAAACTCTAGTTCTAGCCTGGACCTTCTTTGCCCAAGCCACAATACTTATACCTTGCATACCTTTCTGATCAATGATCTATATTTAAATTCAGTGTAGGAGTGTGCTCTTCTATCAAACATATGGCTGATGCTTCCCATCAAAAATTGGAAGAGTCCAGTAAACAATTTCTAAAGTTGAGTGTAGCTCTCTGGGGCTAACCTTTCGAGAATGAGTGAACAGGAAATAAGCGATAGGGGGACCTTTATTGTTTAGCAAAAATCTTTATGCTCTCTTTTGAGTAGGTATGTTTTTTGAATTTGTATGTCTTGTTTCCGCTATTGCACTTGGGGAGCTTTAAACTTTTGAAATACCTTTTGTTCAGTTGCATGAATTCCCCTGAGTTCGATTGACTTTGCTTGAGGAAAAACAAAGGTTTTAAGTGTAGGGTGTGAAGGAATTCTATGTCCGGGTCCGATAAACACTTTCGTGCATAGCATCCAGAATTGGGAATTCTCAACCAAACCTGAACGCTCGTGCAATCCGATTCAAACCCTTTTTGAAATACCACACGAGCATCGGATCTTGGTTTACCTTATTCGATTTGTCATGCAACAATATTATGATAACTAATAAAAGCGGAAAGATAGAAATTGACATCTTGAAGCGTGTCCCTTAAGAATTCTCTTGTATGTCTCTTAGACGCAATCTGACGTTGTGTGGGCAATGATCTATAGAATGAATAGAATCAACACCAATAAAAAAACCACAAAAACATTGCCAGAAAAATTGTCTGCCGCTACCGAAATTTCACCGCCACCGCCATCCGTCAAAAAAGTCAACGCCACCGCCGTTGACCGCCGAGAAAAAAGTGGTGTCGTCTGCCTAGTGTTTCACCTCGGATGTCGCACCAATCTCTAGAGATTTTATCTCTCTAACTCTCTCTCTGACTTTTGTGTTCTGTCAATTATGACTTATGTGTCTTGTATTGCTAATCCCTTGTGTCTATTTATAGAGTTACAAGAGAGACCTTAAGTGGGTTTGAGTTAGGCCTTCTTGTTGAGCTTGAGTTTTGATAGTTTCCAAATCTCAATTAGATTACCTAATTTTTGGATTTCCTAATTCTTAATTGAACCAAGAATTAATTAACTAAATCTAATTTATCAATTTACTAATTGACTCTAAGGTTTAATTAATTAATAATTAATTCACTTTAACAATTAACCCAACAACATAATTAATTGTATCACTAATAGATTAATTATGGAATCACCGCTCAAACCAAAATTACTTTCAGAACCACTAATTTAATTATTCTTTATTCTCTCCACGTCAAGGATATAGTGCTCGTCAATTTATTAATTTACTAATAAATTAATTAATCTACTTCTTAGCATCCAAGATTAGCACCACTCGACTTTATTACTATACCGGATATAAGTCCACTGGCCGGGTTTACGAGCTCATCTTCAGAGCACCACCACCCCGGACGCACCGGTACATGATTTCCTTTTGACAAGTAAGAACACACTAAGCAATCAAACACATGCACCCAACCTACTTAGAATATAAGTCTCAAGTGACCGTACTCATTGGCAGATTAAAATACACTATTCTAATCCTCATGCCCGTTCAAGTCTAGGGATTAAGATATAGAATACTAGGATCAAATAGTCTACTAAATCAGTACAAGACAATTCAACCCAAATGGTCATGCTTAATATGCCCCAGGCATATCTATATGATTAATCTAGTTTAGATAAACTAATTTTTGAATCACATAATGACTTAAACCAAAAGTATGTCCAAACTATCTCAGTCACGAGCCTCATTTACATATCATGACTTTAACCAATGAAGAGATCTACCTTGTCATACCTGACACCTCATCATCTAGTCATACGATATAAATGGACAACATATGTAAAACATAAAGACAATTTAACTAAAACATTCAATCGATATATAAACTGGGAAATAGTTTTAATATAAGCAAAACTTTAGTCTTCAAAACCAACAGGGTGGTGGAATACACATGATTCATCACTTTTTATGGTCACTTTTCATGAGATAATTCAACTGTTCAGGTAAGAACTTCCTCTCATCTCTATGATTTTCGTAACTTATGACAGTTATGTATGAATTACAGAAGCGAGACTGAAAATGATGAATCCATACACGTTTAGGAGAGGAAAATTGCTAGCAAAACTTATTATGTGAGCCACGGATTTCTGGAGAGCAAGTTAGAAAGATAGTCCAGCAGTTGACCACACCAAAGACTGGCTTGTCGCCTTGAAGATTACCACTTTGTCCCCATTGTTTGTAATTAATTACAATCTTAATTTGTAACGGGTATAAATACCCAAGAGAGAAGTCCTGTAAGGCATCTTTTGTTCACTTTTCATCTCGGTCGCTTTAGAAATCGTCTTGAGTACTCTTCTAGCTAGGGTTTCATTATTGTTAGGTTGTGAGCTCGGATCAATGAAGTGCTAAGCTCCATCTTAAAGAGGAAGCCCTGGATGAGTTAGTGTTGGTGGAATCGGACCTTATTTCAACACTTTCCTCTTGACCATAGTCTAGCTAGGGAGTCCATCTCTCACGAGGGTGTGCCGCTGAATCGTCGCCACTCCCCACCGCTTGAGGATTATGGTAGACTTCTTATCAGTCGTCAGTACTGGGTGTTGTTGTATTGTCTGATTCCTTTGGTTATATATATATTGGATGGTTGATTGCTTACTTATCATTGTCTTTTATTACCATAGTTGTTTCTCCTTACATGTTTAAAGCTAGACCGAGATTGTG
Source organism: Knoxia roxburghii (assembly GCA_030378225.1). Lineage (NCBI taxonomy): Eukaryota > Viridiplantae > Streptophyta > Magnoliopsida > Gentianales > Rubiaceae > Knoxia > Knoxia roxburghii. The sequence goes on along the minus strand of CM059420.1, from coordinate 30,010,704 downwards.
TATTTCCCTTCCCCTAGGTGAGTTACAATCAATAAGGTATTCTCTTTCTCTTTGCAGAGACATTGAGACCCGTGAACTGCAAACATAGGTTAAATGGCCGGACGGGAATGAACCTGATATAATCGCATCTATCCAACGTAGTATAACACAACCCGAACTCAAATGGTGGCCGAATCTCCTCCTCAAACTCAACCCTATTTCCCAATCTTGCTATTTGTATGCTTTTTGAATTGTTAGCTTGCGTATATATGTTTTCCCTGCCCATTAATCAAAAGAAAATTAAATCTCTATAAGGCTTAGTTGCTCTCTGTGAGATCGACACCTAACATACTTTACGACGGGGTCTTGGAATCCCTTAGTGTGGAAATTAGGTTTTTATTTTGGTGTGTTTTTCACACTCCAACCATCATATATATGCATGAAATCTTTAATGATAGCACACCGAGGAGATCATTTCTGCAACTCCCCCTTAGTGTGGAAATTAGGTTTTTATTTTGGCGTGTTTTTACACTCTAACCATCATATATATGCATGAAATCTTTAATGATAGAACACCGAGGAGATCATTTCTACAACTGGTGAATCTGCATAAACTAACATTTTCCAAGGTCGATGAGTTGAAGAAGATATTCCATGCTGGGGAAGAGTCCTCCATTGCCGCACTAAGAGCATTGAACATGTGCGAGACACTATCGAACCCGGGCGAAACTAAAAAATGCATTCAATCGGGAGAATATCTGATTGATTTCACGACGTCTATGTTGTGTAAGAACATCATGGTGAGAAGCCCAATTAATGGCTTGGGTTCTGGGGCTAACATCAAAATTGGTCATGTGAAACCAATCATCCGGGGAAAAGTCACATAATCAATGTCCTGTCATCAAATCCCATCGTCGTATCTTCTTTATGGCTGTCATTCAGTCCCTAATGTTCGGTTGTACGAAGCTGACCCAAGTTTGAAGGGCCAAATCAACTATGCAGTTGCTATATGCCACCTGCACACATTATGTGGGGCGAAGCAATGTAGCCTTTCAGTTACTAGGATCGGGCCAAGGAAAAATTGAAGCGTGCCACTAGATCTCCAAAAATGATATGAATTGGGCCACTGCAGACTAAAGACACCATATTTTAGAAACATAAACTATGTGATTGAATAAATTCTCCTATATATGTTATGTTACGGCAAGAGTGTTATATATTTGTGAATTTTAGTAATTTTATTCTAAAATAATAATTTTATTTAATATTTTTAATTTAGTAAATAATAATTGTTATTTTAAAATATAGAATAATATATTACTAACTATAGCTAAATTTTTACAATATTTAGTTGGAATTATTTTCTTATTACCTCTTTATATTAAAACGTGATTAACATTATTTTGATTATATAAAAAATTTATATTAATAAAATTCGTAAATAAATTATAAATATTATAATTTACTAAATATTTGTATACGATTTGTATGTAAAACAATTACATCAATTTAAAATTCATATAAAATATTATACTTTTAAATAAATAAATCATTATTATCGTAATAACGATTTACATAGTTTTTATAAAACCCCGTGCAAAAAAACCGTGCATTGCACGGGCGCGTATATTAGTTTTAATAACTAAATTAAAATAAATATTAAATTGAACAGAGTAATTATTTGAGTCAATATTATTAATTTACGCCATAATGCCGCAAATAAATGGCATAAATTATGACTACATGGTGAGATTGTATGGATATGTTGTGTTGAAGGAAAGAAACTTTTCTTGGTTTATGAGTACATGGAGAACAACAACCTATAGCACGTGCTCTCTTCGGTAAATTGATTTCCTTTATAGCTTTAAACAAACATAGAAGTTTAAGTAGCGAAATTTTAAAGAATTAATAATGAAATGTTCCATTCTTAAGTTTTTTTTTTTCTTCAATAATCAAATGTTAGTGATCCCTCTTAGACTACAGTTTCATGGATAGACTGCAATATGTTCCCCCGATATTTATTAAGGGAAAGAACATTCCCTAGTTAAATAGAATTTAATTACGGTCAAAATTACAGTCACACCATCAGCAAAACTTCAATTCCGTTTCAAACTACTAGTCACACCATCAACACAATTCCAGTCACACCATTAGCACAATTCAATTACATTTCACAATTCCACTCACATTTTAGTATAAAACAGTTTAGAAACATCTCGAAATTCCCTTCACATTTCAGTATAAAGCAGAACCATATTCAGAAACACCAAACACCAAACACCGTCTCAAAATAAAGCCCACAATCCCTCGTCTGCCCCTCATCTTCTTCCCTATCCTCCTTTTTGCCTCCATTGCTTCATCATTCATTGCTTCGTCCTTCTATGTCAGGAAGGACAACAAACCACTGACGAAGAAGCTGTCGGCGAAGAGTTCTATCATTCAATACTTTAAATCCTTGAATTTTTTAGATTTTTTAGTTTCACCTTATGAGGGATGAACAAGATAACCCTAAAAATATATATCCGTTTGTGGGTTTAACTGTTTTCATTGATGAAATGACCAAAAGTGAAATGAAAATAATAAAGTTAATGATTTTTTTTTTATGTTTTAAAAGTTAGTGACCAAAATTTGAATTTCAAAAAAGTATGATACCAAATTCATAATTCACTCAATTTTATACTGTATACCTAAAGGGGTATACCACCACTAATTTTATGTAGCATCACCACTCTTACCCTTTAGCAACTATACAACACGCGCCCCACTCACACCCACGTTCCCATGTTTTCATTGTTTAAACCCTCACCGAACATATTTCTCATTCAATCTGTCCCTTTCTCTCGTTCCATTTTCAACCAAAAACACAGAAAAAAATATTCGGTGAACGTTTCACAAACGATTTTTCAGCGACAAAAATTATATCGACCAAATACAACTTTGGGCAAAGCGTAATATGTCCAAATACGTATCTTTGTCCTCAAATTTTCAACTATGAAACTCATTATTCAAACAAAAATACAAGTACTACATTGCAAAACCTCCTATATTCTAATGATCGTTTGATTTCAAAACCTGAACTATTTCCTTCACTGTATTGCTTTTTAAGAATGGACTACATTCGATGTTTATAAAATTCTATATTCATGTATTCTTCTTCAAATAATGCTCTGTTACACTGAAATTTGATGTATACATGTTCATTGTTTAGAATTTAATATTTTTTCTTCACTTACATTGTTGTTTTGTGTGACGTATCATGTATTATAAATAGCATATTCCTGTTTTTGTGTGAATTCATAACTTTCATGGACATATTTATACTATTCTCTATGATGTATTCATATTTTCATGTGAATTACACACTTTTGTTCAATCATTCTTTCTGTTGTGTGTGACACATTCTGCTGTTATAAACGACACATTCACTTGTCTGTGTGAATTATTCAACTTTAGTAAAGTATTATGCCGTTGTTGGTGACGTATTCATGTTTGTGTTTGAATTCAACACTCTTAATTCACATGTTCATACTCTTATGTTTGACGTATTCGGCTTGTTCTATTGTTATGTGTGGCATATTCTTCTAACATAAATGACGTATTCATATTTGTGTGCGAATTCACACTTTTAGTTCACTTTTTCTCCTATTGGGTTTGACGTATTGTGCTAGTATAAATGACATATTAATATTTGTGTGTCAATTCCACAATTTTAGTTCACCTGTTATGATGTCATGTATAACGTTTTCTGCTAGTATAAATGACGTATTCATGTTTATGTGGGAATTTCATTCTTTTTGAACACTTGTTACGTTGTTGTGTATGACATATTATGTTAATATAAATTACGTATTTGATATTTTATTTGATGTGTTATATATCATATATGTTAAAATATGAACTCAATTTCTTTGGGCCCAGTCCAGCAATTCAGGAGGAACTATATAAACCTTATATATTACCTAGACCTGGGGAATTCTGTCTTATGCAGTAATCTGTTTATTGTATTCTGTACTCTCCACTAACATAATACAATTCTGTCTCCCTCTGGCCCGTGGACGTAGCCGACACATTGTTGGTGAACCACGTTAAATCTCTGTGTCTTTATTTGTATTCTTTATAGTTTTTCTGTTTCTTTCTTGCTTCTGTTATAACAAATTGGTATCAAAGCACAGGTTATTTTCTATCAATCTAGGGTATGTATTTGAGTGAGAAAGATGTCTGCTTTGAATGTAAATATCGACAAATTCACATGGAGAAATAGTTTTAGTCTATGGTAGATCAAGATGCGAGCCTTGTTAAAGTAACAGGGTTTATGGGCGCCTTTTTTAAAGAAATTGACATGAGAAGGCACAAGTGATGACATCACCATGATGAGTCTGGACGAGAAGGATCATTCGACAATTATGCTTTGTCTAGCGGATGACATTATCACAAAATTCGCAACTGAGGATACTACTGCTGGTCTTTGGTTAAAGCTCGAATCTTTGTACTTGAAAAAGTCTTTAACCAATAAGTTGTTGTTGAAACAACGTCTGTCAGTCTATGTATGTAAGAAAATATGCCTCTTCAGGAACAATTAGATCAATTGAACATGATTTTGCTGGAATTGCATAAAATTGATGTAAAGATTGAGGATGAGGATGCTACTTTGATTTTGTTAATTTCTTTGAGGATGAGGATGCTACTTTGATTTTGTTAATTTCTTTGCCCTTGTAATATTAAAATTTCATTTAGTCTTTTAGTGTGGGGCAATGATTCTGTAAGTCTAGAGGAAGTTAGATCCGTATTGCATATTAGATAATTGCATCATAAGGCGTCTGGTAGTAGTACAAATAGTCAGGGTGCTTGTTTAACTACAAGTGATAGTCGAAAGGGACATGTGAAGAAAAGTTCAATAAGAAAAAGAATTATTCAAATGGTCCTAAACCAGATGATGTCTGTAATTACTCTAAGGAAAAAGGAAATTGGAAAATTGATTATCCTAAGAAAAAGAAACAACAAAACAAGCAGAAAAAACCACAGCCTTCAGCAGCTGTTACACAGGATGACTCGAATTCTGAGGAAGACGTGGTGCTCACAGCAAATGAACAAGTACATTATAACGATGTGTGGATTCTTGATTCTGAAGCATCATATCATATATGTCCAGCAAAGAGTGGTTCTCAACTTATGCACAAGACAGTGGTAATATCTCCATGGTAAATAACGTTGGCTGCAAGGATGTTGGCATTGGCTCCATCAAGATAAGGACACATATTGGTAGAGTTGTGACATTGAATTAAGTTAGGCATGTTCCTCACATGATGAATAAATTGATAACACTCACTATGTTGACAAAAAGGGGATTCAATTTCCAATGAGAATGTGAAGAATTGTGCGTCATAAAAGGTTCATCAGTGATTCTAAGAGGAATCAAACAGGCTAGTTTGTATGTTCTACAAGGCTCTACTGTTACTAGCACAGTAGCTGTTGCATCCTCAGATGATTGTCAATCAGATATGTCTAAATTATGGCATATAAGGCTTGGTCATATGAGTCAAAGAGGGATGCAAATTCTGGCAAAGCATGGTCTGCTAGACTGTCACAAGGTCAAGGATTTTGGGTTCTGTGAACCATTGATGAGCTGATATTTTATGATACGATTAGGTGCTGAATTGGGCAAAGTTGGATGTTTGGTGAGGCTTAATAATGGTTTTTATATTTGCAGGGAATTATATTGATTTTGAGAAGGATGGCGCAATTTTTGGACAAAAGGAGGGCAAATTGGACAATTGAAGAAAAGGAGTTGGGGCTAAGATTTGGGTTTAGAATTAATTGTTAATTGGGAAAATATATTGCATTGGATGAGGAGGATTTTTGGGAAAGACAAGAAAGAAAGAATGGCCAAATTGGGAAGGAAGAGTTATATATGGTTAGGAATAATAATAAAAAAAAAAGGCAGGATTTTATTCTGGATGTTTTTTGGATTTGGGGAGTTGACTGCGGGGACAATATTTGGAAAAGGGAAGACTTTAGGGATTTAGGAAGACTTGGACTACAGACAGATTCATCACTTTTGACTAGAAGTAATTTTGGCTAAGGGAAAAAGAAAGTGGGGGCAGACTCAATTTTGGGGAGTGATTTTTTGGTACCAGAGGTGGCTGATGATTTTGGGGGACAGCAAGTTGGTGACAGCAGCTTGGCTCCAGGCGGCTTCCACCTATAGTACTCAGTTTCTATTTCTTTTGCTTTAGTTTGAATTCATGTCGCACAAATTATATATTATTTTTATTAGTTTAATTATGAGTAGCTAGATTTCTTAGTCTAGTCAAGGGAATCAAAACCCCTCGATGCTACTTAAATCGTGAGATCGAATTGGTATTATTATTAATTGATTATTGGTTTCTTATTTATTCTTGTATTTGTTTGAGGATTATTTGGCACTGTTTGTATAGCTGGTAGCATGCAGGCTTTCCTAGGTAATCCAATTTACTAGAATACACGAGGTTCGGTATTCCTTAGAGTCCATGAAACTAATCACGTGGTACGTAGATTAGCTAATTGGGTTAATTGTAGTTGAACTGGGTCCTTGACTATCGTAATATAGGTTCTAGGAGGTTCCAGAATCGATCATCGATTATAGATGCAATTAATGGAGGTTCCTTAATTGCTGGCTTAAATTAATAGGACTGAATTGTTAGGAGGTTCCAACAATGAAAACCGGTGTAACCAGTAATCAATTAATACATTTTTGCATCAAGGCGATTAGTGCATCGAGGTGGTCCAATTCCCTTGGCTAGACGTTTTTCTGAATTTGGATTTTTACAATTGTTTAATTTCTTGCGGTTTAATTTTATTGATTTTTGTTAGTATTTTTAAGTAACAACAAACCCCATTTTGGCTACGCACTTTTGACCAAATTTCTTTCACTCTGGTGCTCCCTGTGGATACGATCCTACTCGTACTATACTATTTTTAATAGTTTCAAAGGTAGATTTATTTTTTATCGGTTTGACAACCCATCAAATTTTGGCGCCGTTGCCGGGGAGCACGGTGTAGTGTTTTATTTTTGGTTAAAATTTTGGTTTTATTTGTTCATTTTTATGGTTCGCTCTTCTCGTACAGGCAAACTAGTATTTAACCCAGAGATAGAGAAGACTGCAAAGAGGAACACAAAAGAGAAGAAACAACGGGAACAACTGGCGGAGTCAGTATCTGCATCTCAACCAGTTGATGAAAAAGAAGTTGAGGTTTACGAAGAATAAGAGCAATCAATCACAGCACCGATGGCTGACAGGACGCTCAGGGAGTTGGCAACTCCCGATGAAAATCAGCAATATCTTTGCATTACTTTTCCTGATGATGCTCCTAGGTTTGAGTTGAAGTCTAGTACTATACACTTACTGCCTAAGTTTCGTGGTTTGACAGGTGAGGATCCCCACAAGCACTTGATGGAGTTCCATATTGTATGCTCGGCAGTGAGTTACCAATGAGTTACAGAGGAGCAAGTCAAGCTCAGGGCATTCCCATTTTCCTTGGAGGATAAGGCAAAACACTGGCTCTTTGGGCTACCAGCAGGATCCATTACCACATGGAATGAGCTGAAGAAAAGGTTTTTAGAGAAATTCTTCCCAGCCTCCCGAGCTTCTAATATCAGAAAGGATATCTGCGGTGTCAGACAAGTAACAGGTGAAAGCCAATATGAGTACTGGGAACGGTTCAGCGATTTGTGCAGAAGTTGTCCCCAACACCAGATTCCCGAGCAACTCATAATTCAGTATTTCTATGAGGGCCTATCTGAGTTGGACAGAGATAAGATCGATTCTGCCAGTGGAGGAGCATTGATGAATAAGACTCCTGCAAAGGCAATGAGGCTAATCTCTGTGATGGCTGAGACTTCCCAGCAATTTCATAGGCGAGCAGACATGCCCACCAGACGAGTTAACGAGGTTAGTATTTCTAACATGGAAAGTAAGATTGAGCAACTTACTGATTTGGTGCGCCAGCTTGCTGTGGGACAATTGCAGGCAATTAAGGTATGCGGGATATGCTCAATTCAAGGACACACCTCGGATGGTTGTCCAGCCATGCAAGAATGTACACAGATGAATGTTGTGGGAGGATTCCAGGATCCACCCCAGAGAAGTTATGACCCCTATTCAAATACTTACAACCCAGGGTGGAGGAATCATCCCAACTTCAGCTACAAGCAGCCAGAATTTCAACCTCAGTCCCAACCACAAAAGTGCGCCGACTCCTTTCTCCCAACTTAATTCCGCCACCGCCCTCAATCCAATTCCATGGTAATTGTTTCTTAGCGGTGGAAATTGTTCCTTGTTTGTCTCTGACTCCAACTCATTCAGCTGCGACAGCATTCGCGCCGCAACAGCCCATCCTTGACCACGCCCGAATTCCTGGTAGTTCGGCATCCAGTTATTTCCGCCGCGACCCTCCAGTTTGCCGACGGTCTTGCTTCCTATCTCGGTTGATAATTGCTGAATCAACTCACCATGGGTGCGTGACTTTCTGTTGGTTCGTTTACCCAGTATTCGCCTCGACCATCCGCCACTCCGTTCTCCCGTTGAAAGGGTAGTTTTCCAAACCGGCAGGCTCGTCTCTTCCACTGTTTGTTCATCTCCGTTTGTTCTTCGACAGAGTTGGAGGCCGGAATCCATTTTGGTTAGCCCGCAGCAGTATTAGAAGTCCACCCAACGTGTGTGTCCTTTTTTTTCTAGTCCGTATCGTCTCAGCCAGCCGCTGTTCACCTTTGACTGCCACTATGGTGAGTAAGAAAGCCCCAACAACGATTGCATTATGAATCCAACTCTTCAGAAGAAGAGGCACCCTCTTCACCCCTGCCCGTTGCTCTGCAGCGTCCCAAGCGGTAAAAGACCCACCCAGAATCCAGCGAAGCAACATCGTTCATCACACGCCCTTTGCGCACATGTGGGCTTGAAACCTCCAATTCCACCTCCATAGAGAAGCTTCTCTTCCCCTTACTAACTTTTGTTTGTTTTAGTTATTTATTTTATTTATTTTTATTCTGTCTTGGTGGTGTTTGTTTTTGCGATCCTATTTATGCCTTTTTTTTTTTCTACATTGGGGACAATGTAGAGTTTAGGTGTAGGGGGATTGTTTTGTATGATTATTGTTTTGGGGGTAGTATGGTACGTAGAAGCTAGGTGTGGGGGAGTTGTAAATGTTATATGTTTTGTGTGGGAAAATTGATATGCAATGTGTGATTTGGTGAGGAAAGGATGAAATGTAGGGAATATTAGTAGTATTGTGTGTTGGATGGCTATAATTGTTCCTTGTGATTCAGATAATGATACTTGTGTGAATGGCACCCAAAACGTTAGAAACAGTGAGATTTTGGGCCTTAATGAGCAACAATTCTTTCTTGTGCTCAATTGTTTTTTTCAGATTGTTTCACATATAGTTTGCATATTCTAGAACTTGCTTGGTTATGCATGTTACCGTTACTTGTGAATTTGAAGTACAAAAAGGATAAAGGCAATATGATAAACCAAATTTTGGCTTGCTTTAAAATCCAACCTTCAATGATTACCCTTAGTTAACCTTTTTGAAGCTTGGATCTGATTCTTTGATTTTAAAGCCACAAAATTAAACTTAGGCCTGTGTTTAGCTTGCTCTTTTCGCCTAATTATTGAAATAAGTACAGACTTGGTTGTTAACTTGGGTTTGTGGTTTGAAGGCGGACATTGTAAGGCAATAGTAACTCATTAAGGATAAGTTGTGCTCTGACCAAGGTGTTGAGAAAAAAAAAAAGAAAAAAAACAAAAAGAGAAAAAGAAAAAAAAAAGTGAGAAAAAAATAAAAAAAAGAAAAGAAGACAAGAAAGAAAAGGAGCCAATATAAACAGATTCAAATGAATTTGTGTGGCTAGAAAAAAAAGAAAAAAAAGGAAATGTGGAAAGAGCCGAGTTTGGAATCCTTGGTGGGTTACTAGTGTCTCGCATGGGTTATCCTCGGTAAAATGGTTGATGGTTAACAATTAAGTGTATGCTTTCTTTCATGACTTTAGCCTTTGTTTAATCCTTGTTTATCCTACCTTGTCCTGAGCCTTATTCTAATCCTTAACGAAGTCCTTTTGATTTGTACTTTGATTCATTTGAGTGATAGTAATGTGATAATTTTGCAAGCATATGGTAAGAACAATGCTATGTGATGAACTTGAGTGATTACATCCTTTAAAAACTTTGAGTGCTTGAGTGAATTACTTGAGAGGTGGGTGTCGTTCGTGCTTTTTATTTGAGTTTGGAGAGTTATGAGGAATGAGTATAGTCGTTACAAATACATGATACTATGAAAGTTTCGTATGTGGATTTCGAGTCTTGCTTGATCGGATATTGCATATTGAGGATCCAGTTGTTGTTTGTTATTTGTGTTTTGTTTATGTGTCGAGTCATAAGTCATACTTGGGGACAAGCATTGTTTAGGTGTGGGGGATTTTGATGAGCTGATGTTTTATGATACGATTTGGTGCTAAATTGGGCAAAGTTGGATGTTTGGTGAAGCTTAATAATGGTTTTTATATTTGCAGGGAATTGTATTGATTTTGAGAAGGATGGCGCCATTTTTGGACAAAAGGAGGGCAAATTGGACAATTGAAGAAAAGGAGTTGGGGCTAAGATTTAGGTTTAGAATTAATTGTTAATTGGGGAAATATATTGCATTGGATGAGGAGGATTTTTGGGAAAGACAAAAAAGAAAGAATGACCAAATTGGGAAGGAAGAGTTATATATGGTTAGGAATAAACAAAAAAAAGGCAGGATTTTATTCTGGATGTTTTTTGGATTTGGGGAGTTGACTGCGGGGACAATATTTGAAAAAGGGAAGACTTTAGGGATTTAGGAAGACTTGGACTGCAGACAGATTCATTACTTTTGACTAGAAGCAATTTTGGCTAAGGGAAAAAGAAAGTGGGGGCGGACTCAATTTTGGGGAGTGATTTTTTGGTACCAGAGGTGGCTGACGATTTTGGGGGACAGCAAGTTGGTGACAGCAGCTTGGCTCCAGGCGGCTTCCACCTATAGTACTCAGTTTCTATTTGTTTTGCTTTAGTTTGAATTCATGTCACACAAATTATACATTATTTTTATTAGTTTAATTATGAGTAGCTAGATTTCTTAGTCTAGTCAAGGGAATCAAAACCCCTCGATGCTACTTAAATCGTGCGATCGAATTGGTATTATTATTAATTGATTATTGGTTTCTTATTTATTCTTGTATTTGTTTGAGGATTATTTGGCACTGTTTGTATAGCTGGTAGCATGCAGGCTTTCCTATGTAATCCAATTTACTAGAATACACGAGGTTCGGTATTCCTTAGAGTCCATGAAACTAATCACGTGGTACGTAGATTAGTGAATTGAGAAAGAATAAATAATCCAGTGCAATTAGGCTAATTGGGTTAATTGTAGTTGAACTGGGTCCTTGACTATCGTAATATAGGTTCTAGGAGGTTCCAGAATCGATCATCGATTATAGACGCAATTAATGGAGGTTCCTTAATTGCTGGCTTAAATTAATATGACTGAATTGTTAGGAGGTTCCAACAATGAAAACCGGTGTAACCAGTAATCAATTAATACATTTTTCCATCAAGGATCGATTAGTGCATCGAGGTGGTCCAATTCCCTTGGCTAGATGTTTTTCCGAATTTGGATTTTTACAATTGTTTAATTTCTTGCGGTTTAATTTTATTGATTTTTGTTAGTAGTATTAAGTAACAACAAACCCCCATTTTGGCTACGCATTTTTGACCAAATTTCTTTCACTCTGGTGCTCCCTGTGGATACGATCCTACTCGTACTATACTATTTAATAGTTTCAAAAGTAGGTTTATTTTTTATCGGTTTGACAACCCATCAACCATGTGTATTTGGTAAGCTTTATCAAAGAAAGTTTGGTAAGGAATTCATAGGACTAAAGGCACAATTGATTCTATACATTCTGCCTGTTGGGGTCCTTCATGTGTTGAGTCTCTTAGTGGTAGTAGATATTTCCTCTCGATGATTGATGACTATTCAAGGATGACATGGATTGTTGTCGTGAAGCAAAAAAGTGATGCTTTCAAGAAATTTAAATAGTGGAAGGCATTAGTGGAGAATCAAGTCGGAAAGAAGATTTCAAAGGCTTCGAACTAATAATGGTTTAGAGTTCTATTGGTCGGATTTTGATGAGTTTTGTAAGGATGAAGAGATTGCACGACATCATACAGTACGGAAGATACCGCAACAAAATGGTGTTGCAGAACACATGAACCAAACACTACTAGAGAGAGCAAGGTGCGTGCTCTTCAATGTCTGGCTACCGAGATGGTTTTGGGTAGAAGAAGTGAGCACAACATGCTATCTGATAAATCAGTCACCTCATACAGGTATAGACTACAAAATACCTTATGAAGTGTAGTCTGGTAAGTCCCCTGATTACACCATTCTGAAAGCTTTTGGTTGTGTTGATTATTATCATGTAAGTAAGGGAAAGCTAGAGCCAAGGGCTAAAAAGGAAGTATTTGTAGACTATGGGGATGGGGTAAAAGGGTATAGAATATGGTCATCTTCTGAGAAAAGAGTAATCTTGAGTAGAAGTGTTGTATTTGATGAAAATTCTATGCTCAAGTCTCTTATAAAGCCTACTGCTGTAGAAAATATGAGTGTTGATAATAGGCGGAGCTTGAAATACTGCAATAGGTTGATGATCAACAAGAACATAAAATTTCTGAACTCCCTGGACCTCCAGAGTTATATATGCCAGAGACAACACCAGTTGTTCAGTCAAATGATCGTCCAAAGAGAATAACTAGACCTCTAAGATGACTTAAAGACTATGTAGTGGCATATGCATTTCAGGTTGCTGAGGAAGTGAATTTATTTGAACCATCCACTTATAAAGACGTTGTTGCAGGAGCTGAATCAGCCCAATGGCCTGCTGCCATGAGCGATGAGATAGATTCGTTGCATAAGAACGAAACTTGGGATCTGGTCTAAAGACTACCAGAAAGGAAGATTTTCACTTGCAAATGGATTTTTAAGAAGAAGGAATGGAATACACCAGTTGAGGGTGTCAGGTACAAGGCAAGGGTAGTTGTAAGAGGGTTCACACAAAACGAATGAGTGGATTACAATGAGATTTTCTCACCAGTAGTGAGGCACACTTCCATCAAGGTGTTACTAGCAATAGTTGCATAACAAGATTTAGAGCTTAAGCAACTAGATGTCAAGATAGCTTTCCTACATGGAGATTTGGAAGAGGAAATATATATGACTCAGCCATATGGTTTTCAGGTCCCTGGAAAAGCAAATTGGGTTTACAAGCTCAAAAAGTCCTTAAATGGACTAAAGTAATCTCCAAGGTAGTGGTATAAGAAATTTGACAGTTATATGATTAAGCTAGGCTACAACAGGAGCCCATATGACTGTTGTGTGTACCACCAGAAGTTTGAAGATGGTTCTTACATCTATTTCGTTCTGTATATCGATGATATGCTTATTGCTGTAAGGGACAAAGTTTATACACAGAAGCTAAAGGGTCTACTCAGTGTAGAGTTTGACATGAAGGATTTAGGTGGAGCACAAAAGATTTTGAGTATGGAGATATATAGGGATCAAGCTCTAAAAAAACTTTTCTTGTCACAGAAAGTGTACATTCAGAAGGTACTGCAGAAGTTTGGCATGACTACTGCAAAGCCCTTGAGTACATCAAGTACAGCAAACGTTCATCTATCCTTGTTGTGTGCACCATAATATGAAGCTGAGAAGGAGTATATGGCTAAAGTTACTTATTCTAGTGTAGTGGGTAGTTTGATGTATGCTATGGTGTGCACTAGACCAAATTTGGCATAGGCAGTTAGTGTGGTTAGTAGGTTCTTAACCAATCCTGGCAAGGAACACTGGCAAGCTATGAAGCGAATTTTTTGCTATCAGTGCTTAGTAGCTAGTTATTTTGATTCTGATTATGCTACATACATAGATAGTAGGAGATCTGTGATTGGCTATGTATTTACTCTTTGTGGTTCGGTTGTCAGTTGGAAGGCTACTCTACAACCTACTGTTACTCTATCTACTACTGAAGCAGAGTACATAGCATTGACAGAAGCTATGAAGGGGATATTTAGTGATCTTGGCTTACACAATGATCATAAAATTGTGTATTGTGATAATTTAGGTGTAATATGTATTGCCAAGGATCAAGTTCATCATGATAGAACTAAGCACATTGACATGAGGTATCATTTTACTAGAACTGAGAAGAAGATCAGGTGAAAAAGGTAGGTATTGCTGATAATCCTACCGACATGTTCACAAAGTCGGTACCAAAAAACAAGTTTCAGAATTGTTTAGACTTGCTAAACATTGGTAACATCTGATTTCCCTTTTTTCAAGGGGCATCCCAGGCTCTTATGAGCAATCTGGGTCTTTCAGGACAATCTGGTGTGGCAGAGGGAGAGTTGAGTACTTCTAGCATGATGATGCATCTGGTACAATCTATTTTTCTGGGAAAAATTGAGTTTAAGGTGAAGATTTGTTAAAATATGAACTCAATTTCTATCGTTAATATATGGCTCCTGGGTAAGTCCCTTTATGGCCGTTGTTAGGCATTCTTTGGGCAGTTTGGAGTATTATGTTTGGGTAGAAAATCTATGAAGGGTTGCCGGTTATATTTTATCTTGTAAAATTGGCCTATATCCTATCTTGGGTGATAGATGGTATCAAAGCCATGTTTTAGTCTTTAATATGTTATGAGTCAACACATATTTTGTATCATGAATTTCATGAACATCATTAATAAAAATTCTAATATTGAAAATCTAAAAAATGAGGAATATGATATCCCCCAAAATTTAGATCTACTAAATAAATGGACCATTCCAAGAGTAGAACCTAAGTTAATATATCAATTAGGTACTTTTGAAAAATTGGGTTTAAAACAAGTAGTAAAAACTACTGAAGAATCTATTTCATTAGATGAAAATGAAATAATAATCAGATTATTATCTGAAAGAGATATAAGTCCATATAGACAAACACATAAATTTCTACACATAGGATTAGTGCAGATTGCATTTAAACCTTTAACTTTAGAAGGTTTGCTAGAAAGCTTTATAGCAGCTTTAAGAGATGGTAGAAATTTAAATTGGAAACTATCTTTAATGGGAATTATATAATCTAGTTTATCTCATGGACCAGTTTATTTTAACGTGTATCCTAATTTACAATTATCTTTATCTGATGTAAATATATTAGATGCTTTAATATTAAATGTTAAAACACATGATTATAATTATATATCACTATATATTATATAGTAGATTCTCCTCTGCCTTCTAGAGCATCTACTTTTCAAATAAGAGAATCGAAAATTTCGACACCTATTACAGAAAAATTGTTTATAAACAGACAAAATATAGTAAGAGAAATTAATAATCAAACTCAGAATAACAATGAGTTAGAACCGACAAGGTCAGAAATGGAATTTTCTATTTAATGGATAAAAGTCAAATTATAGATTTCAGTCCTGGCTTCCCAGTCAGAAAAATTATTTCTGAAGAATTCAAAGATTCAGGTTATAGCCAATTTAGAAAATGATTTTTGAAACCTTTACTAAGGAAGAAATATTACAATTCCAAGAAGAATTTTATAAATACTGTAGTATTATAAATGCGTTAATACATTTTGCTTTATGGTTTATAAAGACCTATGTAAAAAATTATATTTCAGTTATTGAAAGAAAATATAAACTTGAAATAGGAAATGTTTATAAGGGTATATATCCTCCACAACAAACTTTTCATTTTGAGAAAAATGGGAAGATTCATAATTTTTTAGCTTTTCTAAAATTAATAGAAAATGAAACACTACCTATTACCTGTAAACATATTAATAATATGTTTGAAAATCAAAATTATACTAATCTTTTCCTAAATATATTAGGAGAGCAGATACAATCTATTCATAATAAAATAGAAATCATAAACAAGACTATTAATAATATACAGCAAGCAGTTATAAAAATAAACCCTGAAGTTAAAGAGGCTTCTCTTAGCTTTCAGCCTCTTCCGTCTATATCTGGTTTTAAGATAAGACCAATCCATGAATTAGAAAAACTTCTGGAAGAAAAATTTAATAAATTAAGTATTAAAACTTTAGATAAAGAGTTTATAATAAGGAGCAATATAATTCAAACTTCCTAATTTATCTTTGTAATCTGGTTTTATTGGTTATTTTATCAGGAAATTTATCAGCAAAGTCTATACTTCTATTTATAAGAATAATATTTTCAATGATATAACCAAGAAATCTAATTTTTGTTTGAAATAATACCATTTTTGGTTTTGAAATAACTAATCCATTTTGGATAATAATCGATTTGAACATATTTAAATGTTTAAAATGAATTTCAATGGTTTTAGAATAAACCAATATATCATTAATATAAACAATTATAAAAGTACTATAAGGGGTAAAGATATCATTCATAATCTTCTGAAATTCAGAAGGGGCATTTTTAAGCCAAATGACATAACATTCCATTCATAATGTCCAATAGGAACATTAAATGTTGTTTTATATCTATCAGATTTATTAATCTGAATTTGTCAATATCCTGATTTTAAATCAAATTTAGAAAATATTAGACTGTCATAAAGTCTATCAAGTAAATCCTTTTTATTAGGAATTGAATGTCTAATCCATTTTAATACTTTATTCAAATGTTTATAATTTATAACCAATCTTGATATACCTCTTTTTATTTCAAAATGTTTATTAACATAAAAAGCAGTACATGACCATGAAAATTGTGAAGGACTTATTAATCCTTTTTGCAAAAGAGATTCAATTTCCTTTTTATATTTTTCAAGATATTCTGAATTCATCTGGCACAACCTAGCCTTTGTAGGAATTTGTTTTTCATTAAAAGACTCTTCATAAGGTAAAGAAACAATATATTTTTTCCTATTCCAAAAGGCATTTGGATGATCATTAAATATTTCTAAAGAGAATTGATTTTTTAATAAGCTAATTTTATCCTGTAATTTAGGATTATTCAATTGTTCGTCAATTGAAAGAATACTAATCTCTTGTTTTAAGAAATTTATCTGATTTTGTTTTGACTTAATATTATCATAAATATTATGCAACATTCCAGTAAATGGTTCTATTATAAATTCAAGAAAGATTTAATCATTTTTAAAGGTTCCAATTATTCCTTTATTATCAATCTTTTTAATTGGATATATATCATTTAAAAATGGTGTTCCTAATATTACTTGATTAGAAATATCTTTTGCTAGAATAAAGCTTTGAGTAATACATTTATTATTAATACACACTAAAGCTTTAGGAAGCTTATATTGTATCTAAAATTTATCACCCCCAGCATGCCATAAAGTATTACTAGTTTTATGAAAATATCTAGTGGGAATTAATCCTTCTTGTATAACATTTAAATATGCACCACTATCTACCAAAGCAGTAAAGGTTTTTGTATAATGGTTATCAATTAATAACGATATCTTGATATACCATTTTTGAGATATTACTGTCTCTAATGTAGAAAGAAAATTTTCTAGAATATTATGTTCAATAGACTTTTCAATTGAAACGTTATCTTTAGAAATATTTTCTAATTTAGAAATTCTAGTTTCTTGAATTATATTCTTATTTTTTAATATTCTAATTTCTTCTTTTAAATTATTAATTTCCTTATAAAGAGTTTGAAGAGAAATATTTTCTTCATCCATCTATTAAGTAATTCTAAATTTTGAGGGATATTATATTCCTTATTTTTTAGATTTTTAATATTAGAATTTTTATTAATGATGTTCATGAAATTATGTGTTGACTCATAACATATTAAAGACTACAACATGACTCTGATACCATCTATGACCCAGGATAGGATATAGGACAATTTTACAAGATAAAATATAACCGGCAACCCTTCATAGATTTTCAACCCAAACATAATACTCCAAACCGCCCAAAGAATGCCTAACAACAGCTAGAAAGGGACTTACCTAGGAGCCATATATTAAAGATAGAATTTTTATGTTAAGGCCAGTTACAATTATCCAACCTAAAATTATCCTAAGAAATAAATTGAATCTAACTACATGTTTAAGTAATTAATAGTCATGAATCAACACATTAAAAAAAAAAAAAAAACCTAGTCCAGTAATTCAGGAGAAACTATATAAACCTTGTATATTACCTAGACCTAGGGAATTCTGTCTTCTGTAGTAATATGTTCATTGTATTATGTACTCTTCACTCACATAATATAATTTTGTCTCTCTTTGGCCAGTGGACGTAGCCAACACATTATTGATGAAGCACGTTAAATCTCTGTGTATTTATTTGCGTTCTTTACAGTTTTTCTATTTCTTTCTCGCATCAGTTATAACAATATATTGACGTATTCTCTTTAATATATTGACAATATGAGAGGAGAATAAGAGGTAGCAAAAGAAGGATGATGCAACCATGTAGAAGAAGAGAAAGTATATATATTTTGTACAGAAAATGAGGCCAATTCAACTTTATAGGCCTATGCTTCTAAAATACGACACACCTATGACATCATGTTTCAGCAACTGCCTCACTTCCCCACAGGGGTTCACAAGCCATTGAAGAAAAAGGATATTTGACGTGCTCTGATACTAACTTAGAATAGAGAATAGAGAAATAAGAATGGTGTATTAATTCTTAAAACACTTAGTGAATATCTCATATTTAACCTCTAACTGACATATTAAACATTTAGTAAAGCAGTAATGATCTCTAATGATAAGATATTAATGATATACGGAAGAAAAAAGAATTACACATTTAGTAAAATAGTAATTGTAATGACCCAGAAAACAAAAGGAATTTCCAGGTAAAATTCAACCATCCTACTGTTTAATTCAAAATGATAAGGAGCAGATAGGATAACATTAGTGTACTATTGTGGATGGACTCTAAGACTGTATTGAACAAATCCTACAACACTTATGTATCTACAAAAACCCATCACCAGCCAATAAGTCGCTACCGAACTACTTCACAGAAACGTACACCTACTGTTTCCCAGTCTATCAGCCGCCAGTGACCCCTTGAACATTGATAGCCACAGCTTTAGATCCACCATTGATAGTCGTCGCTCAATATATTGAACTTCCTATAGATAAACATTGATAGCCACTTTGGTTGTTTCCCATAGTTATGTGAGGTAATTCCAAAATATACCTTTTTATCACCCAAAATCATGCATGTTTAGCTTGCTTTTAGTTGATTTTCACTGAATATGATATATTTTTTGAGCTTTCAATGCACTTATAGTTGGATTTGCATGATCTTGTAGTGAAAAGGCATATTGGAGATTTTGGATGAAACTTAAAGACTTTTGCTGGAAAAAGGAAGAAAACACGCAGAGGTGGAGTTTAAAGAGAAGAACTTGGAAAAGAGAAAAAAAGGAAGAATGTTGAATCGGCGTCTGATAGGCGCTGGCGCTTGTGCGCCGCCGACCTCGGCGTCCGCTCGGCACCACCGCCTGACCATTGCCTGGAAATTATTGTTGAAAGTCCAAATTTACCCTTGGCATAATCCAACTTATGTTTTTCCAATTTTAGCCCTCTTGAACCTTTCTTAATGGCCAAGACCCCTTGTAAAAACACATACTATTACACCTTCGTAAGTTTTTCATAGTTTTAGAGAGAGTAACTTTGGGAGAAAAAACACACACTTTCTCACCTTTTTCACACACACACACACACACACACACTATGAATTCTCTTAGAACAACCATATTCTAAGTATGTACAGGATTTAGCAAGATTGGATGGAGCAAAAATTTAAAAAATAAAAATTTTGGAATTTTGGAAAAAATTTTAGGATGAGCGCCCAGGCAGCGCTCGTGCGTCACCGAGCATCAGGCGTCACACAGATGCCGCACCATCCTACCGACATCATCAAAGGGCACTATCTACAGTGCCAACGTCATCGCCACCCGACGCCCAGTTATAGCCTATGCAACATGGAGGCGGCATGAAGGTTTTGCGCCTTCATTTGACAAAAATGAACTTAAAAGGTAAAAACGGCCATTGTGAAGGCTACAGCATACAAAATGCCCAAACGCACGAAAATATTTCCCAAAGTTGCACGAAACTGAGTCTCGATTCAACCTTCCAAAACAAGTTTTTCAATCTGTAATTCTTTAACCAAATCATTCCTTACCTACTAATGAACGTTTTGAACAGATTGGATTACTTCAAAATAACCTATTCTCGCACGAATCTAAGGTAAAAATTTTAGGGTTTATTGTTCTTCATTTATAAATTTGGGATTTTCACATGTTGTGATTTAATATGATTTCGTTATGATAAGTATAGTTGTTTGTGCTTAATGAAGTATTGGTAACATGATTCTAAGCTTGATTTATCCCTCATGTTAATATATTTGCAATTTTGTGATTTGGAGTTCTAAGAATATGTGGGTTTGAACTTTATTGAAATACAGTTGTGTTAATCCATTTTTGAAATGATTTTATGCTTATAGTAGAATGTTTTGCATGTTATGGGTTATCAAATAGCTGAGTATAACGATTTTTAGAATATTTTTTGGTTGAATTCATACTGGGCGACATCGGAAACCTGTATGACGCCCACATCGGAAACCTCATGGCACCAGCACCTGTATAACGCCCAGGTGATTTCTGCAGCTGACCTGAAATTTCTAAACTTATTATTTTAACTTGTAAACATACCGATCATGGCTAGATTAAAACATGTTGGACCAAGAAAGGAACAAGCAATAACCATTGAGGCTTACCAAATCCTTCGAAGATTGACTTTAAAAGTGAAAAAGGAGAAAGAACTGAGAGTGATGCTAGAGATGAAAGCATTGTGGAGGAATCTGAATGAGCTAAAGAAATGAATATAGAATAGAGTGAAGTAGAGGCTTCAAGAGCTGATACTTCAAGTAAAGAGTCTCAACCGGCCGAGAGCTCTTCTTCACAGTCTGAGGAAAGATAAGCTACTACTCCACCACCGCCAAAGAAGCTAAAAAGGATTCACACAAGCAAGCCAAACAAAATGCCTGAAAGCAAGAAGGAGGCTAAAAAGAGAATGAGTGAAAGAGAGCTCACATTACACAGAGGAGTGAGCAGAAGAAGCAAGGACTGGGAATTGATAGAAAGGAATGACTGGAAGAAGTTCATGCCTTCTTCATGCCTAATGGTTCAGAGATGCTAAGCAAACTATCAAATTGAGGAAGTAAAGGATATTGCTTACAAGAGAATCCCTAAATTCATTTCTAGGGATAAAAGGAAATGGATTGCTGAAAAGAGATGAGCTTTTACAGAGATGGATGACAAGGATGAGAAGAAATGCATCAGTCCTGCAGTACCTTGCCCATCTACATGGCAGAAGGTGGTTGACAATGATTTTAACAGCAGTTCCAGGGCCATTTACACATTCATCGGGCACAACATCATCCAAACAAAGAGCAAAAGGATTACAAAATATGGATTTCTACTTTTGTTGGTTTTGATGGAAAGAGAGCGAGCTTATTGACTTATGAGATTTCATATACTCTGCTATGATTGATACCCTGAATGGTAATGCAAATGCTGGTTTACCTTTTTCTTCTTTTATTCAGGAGTATTGTAATGTTGTGAACATTAGAATGAAGGACACAGATCGTTATGAGAAGCTCAATGGACATATAGAAGACAACACTTACCTAGGAAAGGAAGATGAGAAGGAGAATGAGCAACTTAAGAGGAGCAGAGAGAGCATGTTGAGAGAACTACACCCCAGGGGGAAGCAAGTATCTCTGCTCAATTAAGGAATTATATGTCTGGGCCCAATCAAAAATTTCCATATCATGCATAGTATCCAGAAATATCACACGAACATAGGATCTTGGTTTTACCTTGTTCAATTTGTCACGCATTCAAAATAAATCTAAATAAAAGTAGAACTTAAAGATTTGACATTTGAAGGGTGATCCTCAAGAAATCTCTTGTATGACTCTGAGACTTGTTCGTATGTTTTGTGGGCAACGATCTAACGAACAAACGAATCAACCCCAATAAAACAGCTCACAAAAAACTTCTCCGGAAAAATTGACCGCCGCTTGTCTAGCGCCACCGTCCGCTGCCGCTTGTTGTCATCTACCACCACCCGTCACCGCTCACCAATTACCGGTGGCCACCGCTTGCAGGTTTAACTAGGATCCTGTGTGCCACTACAACAAGCTTGTCGCTGACTCTGAGAGAAACTTGAGATTTTCTCTCTCCAGCTTTTGCACTCTAGAAGTTATGTATTGTCTGTTATGACTTTTGTATGTCTTCTGGGGCTATTCTTGTGTCTATTTATAGAGCTACAAGAGAGACCTCAAGTGGACTTGGGTTTAGCCTTCTTATTGGGTTTGTGTTTTCTCCAATCCCGTTCCTGGACTGATTCACACCCAACTAACACAAGGATTAATTAATTACTTAATTAATTAAATCTACCTTTATCAATTATCCAATATATAATTAATCGTACCACTAACGGATTAATTATGGAACTACCATCCAAACAAGAATGTTTTCGGAACCACTTATTTAATTATTCTTTAATCTCTCCATGTCAAAGATATAGTGCTCGTCAATTTATTACTTTACTGATTAATTAATTAATTTACTTCTTCTCATCCAAGATCAGTACCACTCGACCTTATTACTATACCGGACATAAGTCCATCGGCCGGGTTTAGTATAATAAACATTACGAACTCATCTCGATAGCACCATCACCCTGACGCATCGGTACATGGATTATTTCGACTCGCAATGACACACAAAACAACTAAACACACAGCCAACCTACCGAGACTATAGGCCTTAAGAGACCGCACTCTTTGGCAGATCAAACTACACAATACTTAATCCTCATACTCGTCCGTGTCTAGGGATTAAGAGACAAATACAAGGTTCAAATTAACTACTATCGATCAATATAAGTTAATTCAATCCTCATAGGTCATGCTCAATATCCTCCGGACATATCTATATGATTCAATTAGTTTAGAAAAACTAATTTTAGAAACACATAATGACTTAAACCGACAGTATGTCCAAACTGTCTCAGTCACGATCCTACTTTATATGTCATAACTTTAACCAATAATGAGATCTACTGTGTCACACTAAACACCTCATTATCTAGTCATATGACATAAATGAACTTCATATATAAATGCATAAATATGAAACAATTAACTAAAACAATCTTAATCGATATATATGAGAAATAGTGTTTATACAAGTGATGCTTTCAGTATTCACACTAGCAACTCAAAAGCCAACATTGAAAGAAGTTATGGATTGTTTGGATGCTATTGCAAAGACTATGCAGATATTGATAGATGGAGTTGATGCTCAAGAAGAGTTAAGCAAGAAGTTTATGGAGTCTCAGCAGGGAATAGAGCAAACGATGGATTTACAGGCATGCTCTTTATCACAGCCACCTGTAAACCAAACATATTCCAGATGATCCCAGTAATGACAAAGAAGAGTTTGAAGATTCCCCATTACCCTAGTTTTTACCTTCTTTTGATGATATTTTGCTATTTTACATTATTTGTTTTTTTTTTGGAATTGTGTTTTGAGTTTTTAGTTTTATAATTTTTTGGTGTTCTCAGAATGATTCATATCATTCAGTGAGTTTAATTTTAAAGGAATGTGTGATTTTCAACTTAATAAGTTTTGCATGGTTTAAATCTTTATGTTTTGAGTTTAATGTTAGTGAAGCAGGTTTAACTTGTGTATAATGCAAGAAAATTATACATTTTTGCAGCAGAAACAATCATATGATAA
Source organism: Knoxia roxburghii (assembly GCA_030378225.1). Lineage (NCBI taxonomy): Eukaryota > Viridiplantae > Streptophyta > Magnoliopsida > Gentianales > Rubiaceae > Knoxia > Knoxia roxburghii. The sequence goes on along the minus strand of CM059420.1, from coordinate 29,986,877 downwards.
ATTTATCATGTTGAGAGTGTGTTTGAATGATTGAACTACTAAATAGGAGAAAATTTATCTAAACTTGATGATAGGCGACATGATGGATCTACGCCTCCATGCCGCCTGCATCTGGCAACCGCCAGGCGCCAACACCTGTTGGACGCCGCTATGGTAAAATCACAAGTTATTGTACTTTATTTTCTAAACTTCATCATTTCTTTGCAAATTTTCATGACATGTTTAAATTCATGAAGTAAGAAAGAGGAATAATGAGCTTACAATGGAAAAGAGTGGAGATTTACAACAAGAGTTTGAGAGTCCTTACCACTATTACTTTCTTACTACATTTTGTTAACACCTATGCAATTTAGTTATTTTTGTATACTTTTGTGTTTTTATTTTTTTTGGTATGTTTATTTAAGTTTTTAATTAAAGTGTAAGTGCTTTACAATTGGTTTTTGGCTAACATTATATGGGCATGAGCTTAATTTTGATATATGAATTCAAAGAAAGAAATTTGCACCCCATTTTTTCACTTTTGATTTATTTTGATACATTGAGGACAATGTATATCTTAAGTGTGGGGGGATGAACAAAAGTTTTTATAAGTTTTCATGCTTTCTAATTGAGGAACTAGTAGTGAAGATAAGTCTATTTTGTGGATTATTTTTGAAAAATTTGCTCTATTTTGGATTTTGTAAAAAAATTTTCACTTCATGCTAGTTTCGTGTATTTGCATTGCATGATTGGTGGAATATAATGAAATGGTTAAGTATTGATAGGTATGATGTGAGTTCTTAGATGATATCTTGAGATGTAATCACATTTCAACCCTTTATTTATGTGAGTTTAATTTGAGTCTTCATTGAGCATATCTTATTTGTTTGCTCATATTTCTTTGGTTGTGTGATTTGTCTTGCATGAATGATTGAATCTAGAACTTGACTTTAGCATACATTTAAAGACTTTTTACGTGTTTGTGATACATTGAAGTGATGAGGCAATTAGTTAGCTTTTGTTTTTACCTTTTCTTTGCTTTGCAATTCCCGTAATCATCTTTATCCCCTTAGGCATAACCAAGTTGAGCCCCATATTTTCTTTGATTTCTTTTTGTCCCAATAAACCAACTTGAGCCTTTTCTTTGTTAAGCCTTGTTTTTGGACCCTTGAAAGATTTTGTTCGTAGTTGGATGTGGAAATGAAAAATAATTGATGGATTCTAAGTAAGTTAGTTTTCAGTTTTAGAACTTTCTAAAAGAATAAAAAATAAAAAGAGTTAAAATTTTAAAGTTTGAAGAATAAGAATAGGGAAGTAAAGGTCATCTAAACCTTAAACCTCCATTAGTAGAAGAAGAATCCAAGTAGAAGTAGTTGATGAAACATTCCAACCAATGCAAATTTCTTTACAATAATTCCAATTTTCAAGCCTTGACATTTTCTTGTCATTAGCCAAATTTTCTTAGACCGGTTATACCTAATAAAAGTCCTTTTGATCGATGTGTTACATTTGCAATAGGCGGCTGACAAGGTGATCTTGAGTCAAACTTATGCTTGAAGATCTTTTATGCAATTGACTTGAGCGTTATTGAATATTTCAAAGCCTATACACTATGAGCGTTATTGAGTGAATCCTTGATAGTGTAAGGTGATGAAGTCAATTGATGTTGAATAAGAATCCATATTATGTTTGTTTTGCTTGACCATTGAAGTTATATCACATCATGAGTGCAAAGTGAGTGCATGTTTTTCATGTTTAGCTTGAAGGGGGAGAAAAAACATCTTAGAGCTTAATTTATTTTATTTTGGACTCACTTTTTATTGGTTTTCTTGGTTAGCTTGCTTGAGGACAGGCAAAGTCTTAAGTGTTGGGGTGTGACGTGATTCCAAAATATACCTTTTTATTACCCAAAATTACGCATGTTTAGTTTGCTTTTAGTTGATTTTCAATGAATATGATATGTTTTATGAGCTTTCAATGCACTTATAGTTAGATTTGCATGATCTTGTAGTGAAAAGGCATATTGGAGATTTTGGATGAAAGTTTAAAGACTTTTGCTGAAAAATGAAAGAAAACACGTAGGATTGGAGGTTAAAGAGAAGAATTTGGAAAAGAGCAAAAAAGAGGAAGAATTCCGAGATCGACGTCCGTTGGGCGCTGGCGCCTATGTGCCACAGACCTCAACGTCCATTCGGCACCACCGCCTGGCCGTCGCCCGAAAATTACTGCTGAAAGTCTAAATTTACCCTTGGTGTAATCCAACTTATGTTTTTCCAATTTTAGCCCTCTGGAACCTTTCTTAATGTCCAAAACCCCTTGTAAAGAGACATACTATTACACCTTAGTAGGTTTTTCATAGTTTTAGAGAGAGTAACTTAGGGAGGAAGAAACACACACTTTTTCACCTTTTTCACACATACACTATGAATTCTCTTAGAACAATCATGTTCTAAGTAGATTCTAGGGAAATCTACCCTTCTAAATGATAAGGGGTAGTGGAGTTCCAAAGATGTAGTACAAATTCATGGTTTTAATGAAGTACTTGATTATGAGTGTTTTGTTTAAATTGAATCCAAAGGCTTCTATAATGTTTGATTGATAAAAACTGGACCTTTTCTTTGAGATGGAGTTCAATCATAATAATCTACTCATTGCCATGCTAAGTTTTTTCTCTTCTATGGATTTTCTATGCATATTTATAAGTGAGTCTCATGCAAATGAGCTAATTCTTGTGTTTATATAGTAATTTTGCTAATTCATTGATATGTGTGTTGAATCTACTCATTTAATTGTTGATTTGTGGATTGATATAACCCGAAGTTACATATATTTTTATAGCATTTTCCACATGATTCATGACAATTGGTTAGAGTTTTGTTTACACTTGTGTAGTTTAAAGGCTTATGATGTGTTATGTTGGAAATGCGGGCTTAGGTTCGGGTTTAACACTTTTTCACCAAAAATGTGGCCAAAAAATACAGATAAAAGTGAAGCTATGTGAACTGGTCAATGCTGGACTTTGGAGGTCAATTTGGAATGTCTTTTGCTGCTGACAAGACCATTTTACGCCTGCCGATTCTAACTATTTTCAAACCTAAATTCTGTAATAGTAAAAATAGCTTCAGAATAAGTCTTACAGGCAAATTTTGCTTTATTTTTACATTCTGTGAACCGACAACTTTTCCTCTCTTGGTGGTGTAGCTAGGGTTTCATCAGGATGGCGATTTAGCTTAGAACTATAAGGTTCTAAGCAATTCATAGGGATTTAACCCCAGATCTCTTCAACTTAGGTGGAATCGGGTGCCATTACACTCGATCATAGCCGATCCTCCATTCTATAGTTCAGATCGATTAGAGCTCTTGCCCCTTGTAGGTGTGACAGGCCTCGTGCGAGGAATCGCGTGTTGAATTGTGCTTTGTATGCTCTGAGTCTAGTTGTATCTGAATTCCTTTGATTTTGTATATATTGGTGTATTATTTTCCTTATATTGATCTGAGCCATATTAATCTGCTAGTCGGGTTCCTTTTAGGTGCTTGATATATGCTCTATTTTTTGTTATAGAGTCGACTGGAGGTGTCTACATTCTCCCTTCGTAGCACTCCGTCGGATTTAATCAGGGGTAGAAAAGTGAGTTGAAACTGAAACTGATGAATGAATCGGCTTAAGGTCCAGGGGAAAATAAGAAACTAATATAGCAGGGTACTAGCTAAGAATGACAGTGGTTAAATCACCATCTCCAAATCCCATCAATTTATATTTTCTGTTGTTTTTCTTTTGTTTTTATGAAATGATTTTGATCTGTTGGTTTGTTACTTGCATGTGTCAATTGCTAAATACACAAGTATTTAGTGCTCTCTGTGGATTCGATACTTTTACTACTACGCGACAGGATTTTGTGGTCCTAAAGTGTGCAGAAAAAGATTTTTATTAGTGTTGTATTTTTAACATATCATGGATCATAGGCTTATGTAGGCACTTGGGGTTAGTTTGATTGTGATTTCTTATGTTGCAACTTTATTGGTTTCTCTATCCATTTGTCTCATATATTCATAGTTTGCTTTATCTCTATTACTTGTTGTAGAGGATTGATAGTAGAATAGGATTGTCGACCATATTTCTATTATTGTCTACTAATGATTTTATCATGGGTCCTTATCTTATTTGCTTCAGGTGACAGCTTGTAGGTATTATGAATTAGAGTCCTCACGGGGAATTCTTTAAATAGCATTATTATAATATTTGTAAGAGTCTTAGCTACCCACATTTGCATGTGATTTTACTTATAAATAGCTCATTGAATCTTGAAGTGGTGTGATTTTCCGCCTTTACCCATACTATCTTTTCTTTTGTTTATTTTCATACTTGCATGACTTACTTGAAATTACTATCATACCCTTTGTTTTATTAGATTCTTAGGCTAGAAACTACTAGAAATTGTAGTAAGGAATCGAACCCAACAACCACTTCAATCAAGACAACAATCTCATGGGAACGAAAGTTTAAGTACTATAGTTTTAGTATTTTTATTTTGTTTGTTTATAAATTTATTTTCAAGTGTTCGCCTAAAACTTATACAACGACAAGAGCACGCCATTAAGCCCCGAAATGTAAAAGTTAGAATTGGGAATAATCCATGGTTCAGTTTCTTTTTGCAGTGGGAACTAAGGTTGGAGATCGCAAATTTAGTCTGTCCAGTTATCAGCCCGTGCTACTTGGAAAGTCGAGTCAAGGTGAGGGGTACAAAATATTTTTCTCTTAAAATTATTGGTCTAACCCAACCCATATTCTGGTTTATTAATATAACTACTGTATGCCTGGCTTGATAGATGTTAAGTCGTGATAATTGCTTATATAACTGCATTGAATCGTTGGGTAGGAATGGTGATTCATAATTTTGGATATTGGTTGAATTTGTGAGTTTTATGTGACCACCCTATTTTATGGCTCTACTTGCATTTTTGAATTTCTGGGTTTTTATACTTATAGTGTTGCCTATATTGGTTGGTTCTGTTGGGGTATTTTTACTATTACGGTGTTGGTTATATCAGGGTTTGTTCTAATGTTACGATATTACTATTACGGTGTTGTTTAAAAATTTTGGTTGGTTCTACTGTTACGGTGTTACTATTACGGTGTTGCTTACAACTTGGTTGGTTCTACTGGTGCAACTTAAGTTTTTGAGGGTCTGTTATTCTCGGGAGAAAAAGGAGAAAAAGGGAAACAAGACTAAATATAATAAATGCTGGAAAGGATGGGACGTTGGGGTTGGGCTTGATTTTAGGCAAAGGAAAAACTATTTGGTAAACAATTACCAAGACTTGTCAGGCTTCGGGTTTCCGCTAATAACATGTACTTCCTCCGTCTCTAAATAATAGATGTCATAGGATATGCACTATTATTAAAAGTGAATAATAATAATTAATGGTTATCAGGTAAATTTTCATTTTTACCCCTAATTATTCCAAACTCAGCTACTTTACTACACAAGCAATAATCTCGAAGTTAATTAAAAACATTTACAGCAAATGAATGACTCTTTTTCAGTCGTTCTTTTTCAATTTTTGAAACTAACGTGCAGTTTAACCTAATATCATCATCATTCAAATGAATATTTTATCCATCTTTCCCATCAAAATGTAATAAAAAATTTTAATGAAACAATTTGAAATTGTATATTCCCACAAAAAATTCCCCTAAATTACATTATATAAAAGAGTTTAAAGGGGAGCAAGAACAACACAAATCTATTTCTTCATGGCTTCAAAATACAATCGAAATTTATTTCATATAGATTTGAACGTTGATCCCACAATAAGTGATAAAGATAGAAGAACATTCCAGATCTTAATATTGATGTAAGATATGTGATTTTTGACCTTAATATACTTCCGAGTTCTCCAAATTTTCTGAGTTTAGATGTAAACCAAGAATCATTCATTTATGAGAGTGATATAGGTAATAAATATTTACCTTATTTTAAGTTAATTTTTTAGATAATATAGATATTTTATTGGATTATTTTGTTTTATCGGATTATTTTGTTTAACTTATTTTCTTAATATTTATTATTTTATGTTAATGTTTTGTTTTACCCAGTCACGATTAGAGTAGAAAAATATTTTGTTTTACCTGGTTACGATTAGAGTAGAAAAATGTTTTGTTTTACGTATATATCTAGTTTTAATTTGTTTTGATAGATTAGATTTTAAATTAACTTAGTAAAAAAGTGTAAATTGAGTTGAAAAAAATTGAAAAATGTTTGAAGTGGGCTATAAAAAATCTTGAGCGAAAAAAAAAGTAGAATTTTTTTTTGTTTTATCGTATATATCTAGTTTTAGTTTGTTTTGATAGATTAGATTTTAAATTAACTTAGTAAAAAAGTGAAAAATGAGTTGGAAAAAGTAGTTTGTTATAGATTAGAATTGAAAATTGTAAGATAAGAGTTGAATAATGGAAAATGTCCCCTCCCATACAATTTTAAGATAGTATTTCACGGTAATTTTGATGTCAAATAATAAATAAAACTAAAAAAATTAAAAATTTTAGGCTAAGTAAGATAAGTAAGATTTTAATTTGTTCAATTGTTTTGTTATTTACAATTAGAATAAAAAATTCTCTTTTATGTTAATTAAAATTTTTGGATAAGTAAAGTGCTTTCACTGCAATTATCCAAAATTTATTTTAAAAAACTCATGTATGATGGATTAAACTCAAATATAATTTTCTTTATCACATATCTGTCTCACCTCCGTCCACAAAAGTAATTAAGGTTTTTTTTACGTATTAATTAAACTAAAATTTTTTAATTATTTCAAAAAGAGTAATAGTGGCATATTACACCATAGTGGCTCTTTTTTAAAAAAAAAAATTGATGTTTGTAACTTGTTTAGTACATATTACACGATTTTATGATTAATCTATTGTATTGAGTTAAATAATGTGTTTATATTTATTAAATTTAGGAGTATGATTAATTTTCTAAAATTATTATAATTATTATATTCTTTTACTTTCTTCATTAGGGGATGGTACACATGATTTTATCGAGAATGTCGAGAATTCAATAGGAAGTTAAAAAATACATATGGTGACTAATGAAAATCGTACCATTATATATCATGTTGTATTAGAGAAAACCATTTATGGAAAGTTAGACAAGGGGACAACAATAATGGTGGCTTCATTATTTTCAGTGTACATCAGAATCGCACAACGTATTTGGTCCATGTAAATCAAAAGAAGAAAAGAAACTGTGGTCGTAAACGTGTTCAAATTGACTATAATCAGATCCGTCAGATACCTTTGGCTTAGCGTACGACACTTTGATCCTTAGCTCATGCTATGAATGCAAGTCAGGCTACATTGGCAAAATGTCTTAAGGATAAAAAAATACGAAGACATACAAATTCTATAAGTTCTTTTTTGACAAAAGAAAACAAACTTGTGCGCCTGAAATTTTGTTTGTCAATGTTCGAGCCTGATAGCATACTACATGATCCTACTTTTACAGGTATGTACAATATTATCCATATATATGAGAAATGATTTTTTATGACAAAGGAAACTACAAATTATTGTTTACTACCCGATGAAAAAGATCCACATCGCACTTGTAAAAGTAAAAATTTCATTGAAAATGTTATGCTTTTAGTAGCTTTAGCTAGGCCAATATTTGATTCCGATGGTAACGAAACATTCTCTGGTAAACTTGGTGTCTTCCCCTTTGTTACCCAACAGCCTGCTAGAAGGATAAACGCTAATAGAGTTTCAGGAACATTAGACACCAAGCCAATAACCTCTGTGACCAGGGAGATTATAAGGTCATTTTTTATCGAGAAGCTTCTACCAGTTATAATGGAAAAGTGCCCAAGAGAGGATTTGGAGCTTCCAATCTTTATACAGCAAGACAATGCCAAGCCTCTCATTGCCCCAAATGATGTTGAATTTGTTCAAGCTGATAGGAAACTTGAACTCGATGTTCGTTTGATGCATCAACCGCCAAACTCTCCAAAATTAAATGTCTTGGATCTTGGATTTTTCAATGTATTCAGTCAATAAAAGTACAAAATCAACTAGAACAGTTGATGAGCTTATTGGTGCGGTGTTTTTTTCCTGTAATATATGGATTTATGTTTTGGTTATATCTTGTTGTGCATTAATTGTCCATTTATATTATGTAAGTAGATGATGAGGTGTCTGGTATGACACAGTAGATCTCACCATTGGTTGAAAGACATAATATAGAAATGAGGTTTGTAACCGAGACAGCTTTGGACAAATTGTCGGTTTAGGTTATTATGTGATTCGGATAATTAGTTTGTCTAAACTAATTGAATCATATAGATATGCCCGGGGCATGTTGAACTTGACCATTAGGAATGATTTGTTTTGTACTGATTTAATAGACAAATCGATCCTTGTATTCTATCTCTTAATCCCTAGACTCTAGCGGGCATGAGGATTAGACATAGTGTACTTTGATCTGCCAATGGGTGAGGTCAATTGTGACCAATAGTCTCGGTAGGTTGGGTGCGCGTGTTTAGTTAATTGGTGTGCTGCTGCTTGTCGAAAGGAAACCATGTACCGGTGCGTCCGGGGTGATGGTGCTCCCGAGATGAGCTCAAAATATTTATTATACTAAACCCGGCCGGTGAACTTATGTCCGTTATAGTAAAAAGGTCGAGTGGTACTAGTCTCAGAATTAAATAAGTTAATTAATTAATTTATCAGTAAATTAATTTATAATTAACGAGCACTATATCTTTGATGTGGGGAGACTAATGAATATAATTTAATTAAGTTGTTCCGGAAGCAATTCTGGTGTAGGATGGTAGTGCCAAAATTAATCCGTTAGTGGTACGATTAATTTTGTAATGGGTTAATTGAATAGGTAGATTTAATTAATTAATTGGTTAATTATTCCTAAGGGTTGATTCAGTAATTAACAAAGTGGAATTATTTAATTAATTCCTAAGGGTTAATTAAGTAATTAACAAAGTGGAATTATTTAATTAATTAATTAAGTCTTAAGTTTCTATTGGAATTAGGAAATCCAAGAGATTAGAAATCTAGTGGGATTTGGTTTATTCTATCAGATTGGTTACCTAATTGGATTTGGAAACTAATTCATTACCTAAACCCATTAGTAAGACCAATTATAAACCAACTTGGGGTATCTCTTGTAACTCTATAAATAGACAAGGGATTAGCTATTCAAGACACACAATTCAATAGATTCATAATTCAAGAATCTAGAGAGATAAAATCCTAGAGAGATAAACACTCAAAGTAGGATTTTGACACCAAAATTGCGGCTGCCCACTTGAAGCTTTTTGGCTGGATTTTGTACCTATTTTGTACCCGATGAACAACTTAATTAAATTATATTCATTAATCTCCCCACATCAAAGATATAGTGCTCATTAATTATAAAATATTTTGTACCCGAGACTAGTACCACTCGACCTTTTTACTATACAGGACATAAATCCACATGTCGGGTTTAGTATAATAAACATTTCGAGCTCATCTCGGGAGCACCATCACCCCAGACGCACCGGTACATGGTTTTATTTCGACAAGCAGCAGCACACCAAGTAACTAAACACACGCACCCAACCTACCGAGACTATTGGTCACAATTGACCTCACCCATTGGCATATAAAAGTACACTATGTCTAATCCTCATGCCTGCTCGAGTCTAGGGATTAAGAGATAGAATACAAGGATGATTTGTCTATTAAATCAGTACAAAACCAGTCATTCCTAATGGTCAAGTTCAATATGCCCCGGGCATATCTATATGATTTAATTAGTTTAGACAAACCAATTATCCGAATCACATAATAACCTAAACCGACAGTTTGTCCGAAGCTGTCTCGGTTACGAACCTCATTTATATATTATGTCTTTCAACTAATGATGAGATCTACTGTGTCACACCAGACACCTCATCATCTACTTACATAATATAAATGGACAATTAATGCACAACAAGATATAACCAAAACATAAATCGATATATTACAGGGAAAAAGTACAACACAAGCATAGCTTATGTATTCAATTCCAACAATCTCCCACTAATACTTAAGTTGTGCTTTAAGTATACATCTACATACAACTCCTATACAATCTGCTGCTATCTATCTAGAAAAACTATCATGGCTCTGCTAAGTATCTGATCCCCATGCCCTCCACGTGAGCCTCAAAGACTTTTGAAGTCAATGTTTTCATGAATGGATCTGTAAGGTTATCCTCTGATGCTATCTCAGCCACGACCACGTCTTCCTTCTTCACGATGTCTCGTATCAGGTGGTACTTGCGCTGTATATGTTTACTCGCCTTGTGGGCTCATGGTTCCTTCGAGTTTGCTACTGCACCATTGTTATCACAATAAACCGTGATAGACTTCTGCAAACCAGGAATCACATCTAAGTCCACTAGGAAGTTCTTGAGCTATACTGCTTCTTTCGCTGCCTCTGATGCGGTAACGTACTCAGCCTTCATGGTAGAGTCCACCACGCATTTCTGCTTGACACTCTGCCAAACTATGGCTCCACCTCCTAGAGTAAACACATACCCTGAGGTAGACTTGCTCTTGTCCCTATCGCCTTGGAAATCTGAATCTGTGTAACCTCGGGGTACCAGCTCAGGCACCTGATAGACCAGAACTTGGTCCCTCGTTCTGCGCAAATACTTGAGACTGCATTTTATTGCCTCCCAATGAGCTTTTCTGGGGTTACTCTGATATCTGCTCACCATGCCAATGGCATAACAGATATCAGACTTCGTACACAACATGGCATACATGAGACTTCCTACTGCCAAAGCATATGGAACTGTCTTCATGGTCTCTATTTCCTCAACAGTCTTAGGAGACTGTTCCTTAGATAGAAACACTCCATGCCTGAAAGGTAAAAAACCTTTCTTGGAGTTCTGCATGTTAAAACGGGCCAGAATCATGTCTATGTACGAAGCTTGGGAGAGCGTTAACGAACATTTCCATTGATCTCAAATAATCTTGATCCCAAGGATATGTCCCGTTTCCCTTAAGTCCTTCATATCAAATTGCTTGGACAGCCATGCCTTTACGTCTGATAATACTTTCTTGTTGTTGCCAATCAATAGAATGTCATCTACGCAAAGTACAAGAAACACCACTGAGTTTTCATCACGTCTGCGATATACACAATGCTCATCCGGACACTGAGTAAATCCAAAGGACTAGATTACGTCATCAAACTGGATGTTCCAAGATCTGGATGCCTGCTTAAGTCCATAAATAGACCTCTTAAACCTGTAAACCTTATGCTCTTGGCCTTTTTCAATGAATCTCTCTGGTTGATGCATAAAGATTGTTTCCTCAAGACTTCCGTTTAGGAAAGCTGTCTTGACATCCATCTGCCAAATCTCATAATCCATATGAGCAGCTATGGCCAACAGAATCCGATCGACTTAAGCATGGCTACCGGGGAGAAGGTTTTCTCATAATCGATTCCCTCTTTCTGAGTATACCCCTTCGTCACCAGCCTAGCTTTAAAGGTTTTCACCTTCCCGTCAGGTCCTCTCTTATGTTTATAGACCCATTTGCATCCAATGGGCTTAAACCCATCAGGCAGGTCCACAAGCTCCCAGACTTGATTGTGGTCCATGGACCCCATCTCGGATATCATTGCCTTACGCCAAGATTCTGCATCTTTATCTCGAAGCGCCTCATTGTAGTTAACTGGGTCAGGTTCAGGCGCACCTGGGACTAGGTCTGAGGCCTCTCCCATGCCAATGAACCTGTCGGGCTGTCTCACAACCCTCCCACTACGACGAGCCACCACCTGTGTAGGCGCATAATCTGTGATCTCATGTGCAGTGTGTGATGTATCTACTTGTGCTGGTGCATCATGATTAGTAGTTTGTCGTCTAAGCTCTTCTAGTACTATCTTACTCTTGGGCTTGTGGTCTAAGACATAGTCCTCTTCTAAAAATCTAGCGTTGGTACTTACCACCACCTTCTGATCTTTAGGACTATAGAATAGACCACCTTTCATTCCCCTAGGATAACCTACAAACAGCATTAATTATGTTCTTACATCTAACTTAGCCGTATCTGCCTTAAGCACATGTGCCGGAGAGCCCCAAATTCTGAGATGTCTTAGACTGGGTTTGCGCCCATTCCACAACTCTACTGGGGTTGAAGGCACGGTTTTAGATGGTACAAGATTAAGAATATACATTGCCGTTTCTAAGGCATATCCCTAGAACGAACTTGGCAAATCACTATAGCTCATCATGGACCTAACCATTTCCATAAGAGTTCGATTCCTCCTTTTTGCTACACCATTCTGCTGTGGCGTGCCAGGTGCAGACAACTGAGACTTAATTCCTACCTCACTGAGGTAATCTCGAAATTCATGGGACAGGTACTCCCCATCACGATCTGAACGCAGTGTCTTGATACTCTTACCATGATGCTTCTCCACATCTGCCCGAAACTCTTTGAATTTACCAAAATATTCAGACTTGTGGCGCATTAGGTAAATGTACCCGTACCTAGAGTAGTCATCCGTGAACGTCATGAAATACTCATATCCCCCTCGTGCCTGGACCGTCATAGGTCCACACAAGTCAAAATGAATCAACTCTAATACTTCTTTAGCTCTGTAACGTTTTGCCATAAAAGGTCTCTTGGTCATCTTACCTTCCAAGCAAGATTCGCAGGTTGCATAACTGTTAATATCTAATGAACCTAAAGGTCCATCATTGACAAACCTCTAAATCCTACTAAGTTTATATGACCTAGCCTGAGAAGCCAAAGATAGGTTTGATTTATTTCAGAAGGTTTATTTCTCTTATTAATGTTAGATACTGAGCTATCTATTTCTATGTTTTGCACAACAGGGGAGTTATAATTAACCACAAATAAATTGTCAACCAATGAACCAGAACAAATAAGTTTCCTATTTCTTCTAATAAGTACAGTGTCATCAGAAAAAATGAACTTATAACCATTTTTCAAGAGTTTAGAAACCGAAATCAGGTTCTTTCTAAAACTCGGTACATAAAGACAATTTACTAATTCTAAACTACAATTTTCGAAAATTAAGCTAACAACTCCCACTGCTTCTACTGACACTCTTGTAGTGTCGCCCATTTAGATGTCCAGTTCACCCTCTATGAGCTTCCGTGTTACTTGGAACCCCTGCAAAAAATTACAAACATGGTCAGTGGCGCCTGAATCCACACACCAAGTATCTGTGGGAATCACCGCTAAACATATCTCAGTTAGGGCAGAAACAATCGTACCTTTGAGTTTTGGACAATCCACTTTCCACTGTCCTGCTTTACCGCATTTAAAACACTTGCCCTTGGGCTTGCTTTTCTTCGCGATGTCTGGCTTTGCAGCAAGCTTCTTGCCGTTCTTCATATTCTTGTTCTTCTTGCCTTTCGGCCCAGAAGAAGAACTCGAACCCTTTACTGCGACCAAAGCTTGCTTCTTCTCGTGGAAGATGCCTTCAGTCGCCACCAAATCAGTCAAGAGCTCGGGCAACGTATAAACTCTTTGGTTCATATTGTAGCTGACCCGAAACTGCTCAAAACAAGAGGGTAGACTCTGGAAGATAATATCTATCTGAATTTCCGGGTCGATTTCTCCTCCCAACACCTCTATTTCATTGATATTGCTTATCATGTGTAAAACATGATCTCTCACCGATCCGCCTTCAGTCATTTTGGTGTTCATCAACTTCCTCATGGCTGACTGCCTAGCAGTCCTGCCTTGATGTGCAAACATCTCCCTTAGGTGTGCCATCATGTCGAAAGTGGAGACTATGGGATGAAGCTGATGTTGCAGCACATTTGACACAGAAGCCAAAATGTAGCACCGCGCCATCTCATCCGCTTTCCTCCACCTGGCATAGGCATCCCTATCCTCTTGGGTAGAGTTCTCATTAGGCACTTCTGTACATGTTTCGATGAGCACAAACTTATACTGCTCAGCCGTCAGGACTATGTCCAAGTTTCGATTCCAATCGACATAATTTGTTCCAGTTAATTTGTTGTCTTTCAAAATAATAGCTAAGGGGTTGAATGCCATATCGATTTAAACTGGAAAATAAACAAATAATGTTTCAGTTATATATGCTAGAATTTCGAAAAATTCTAATTAGTTATTGACTTCTCTCAAAACAATAATCTTAATCCACCAACATCTCATCCACCGGGATTCTCGCAAGCCACGCAATGTGGACGTTTACGCTAACCCACATTCATTTGAGAAGAACCAAGTTCATTAACTACACTATCTGACCAACGATCTTTTGATCAATGTAGCTAATAGTCAGTGCTTTCAGCCGTACAAGTAAGCAGCGTAACCTCGCGGGAGGAATACTGCAGATCGTACACTAAGTGTGTGCCATTACGTGACTTCTGAGTTTGTTACCTCAGGATGGTGCACCTCAAATGGAGAGGGTGTCGCATTTCTCCCAGTCAAACTCGCTCTAGTCATCTTACTCAGAAGTTCATAGTCTAGCGATCTCGGGGCTGGACTCATCCGAATGGAGGAAGGCCCTAATGCCAAGGCGCAAGTCCACCACATCGCATATAAACCCGTAATGGTGGCCATGGGGATATTAAACGAACCCACTCCCACTTGGATATCCAAATTGAGGGTTTTTCGGGTTTTAACATGCAATTAACTAACCTAAGTTATGTGTAACCATAAAACCAGTCATGCTTTAAATCATGCATCTAATATACAACATAAAATTAAAGCATAAAAATTAAAATGATAAATACGGGAAATAAATACGAAAAATAAATTTCCCGACTATTATGGTTTTATTTGCTTCCATCCTCTGCCTTGATCTCGTGTCCCATCACGTCACACGATGGAGAGAGTCTTGAATTCAAAAAAAAATGAAAACTGGAGGAAAAATGGGCCAAAACTCCGCCCAAACAGCCCAAACGGGCCTCCCGTGTGCACGCCCATACGGGTCGTGCTCGGCCTGCGTGCAGCCTGCGGGCGCACGCACAACCCGCATGGGCCGTGCGCGGCCTGAACGCTCAAAAAATAAATAAATCCTCTATTGACTCCTCCATAGCAAAGTTTGATGAATTGATTCGAAAAAGAAGAAGAGAAGTAGAGGCTTCTAGCTCAAGGGGCCTTCCCCCGCCGCTGCTGCACGCAGGGAGGAGCTTCTGCGTGCAGGGTGCTGGGATGCAATAGTGGATGGATTGAAAGCCTATGGGGAAGCCTGGGGAATTGGGAAAAAAAACACCGCGTGGCAAGCCGCTCTAAAAAAGGTAGTTCCTACTACTCTCGTGCCTTGTGTTGCGCAGCACGACAGCAGCTCCTGCTGTCCCTGGCCGGCGCGACTGCCGCCGGCAGTTGTTGCCGGCGTCACCTCCTGCAGCCAAATCCTCCTTTGTTTTTTCCCACGCTATTTGGTCTTCTTGCAATTCATTCTGGGTTTTCTTGGGTTTTTACGATTTAACGATAATCCAAAACCCACGAATTCAAGTTGCCCACCATAACGCCTTCGATTACAAAAAACAATTTTCCTACTACAGGGCATTCTAGGAAAATTAAATAATCGAACTTACATAGAAAAAATCCTACTACAGATTTAATCTAATCCTACACGGCTTCCAGCACGTGGTTATACTGTTACGAACATTCATAATAAAATTAAATCCGGACATGTCCCAGATACAAACGTAACCATAATAGTCGGGATTCGTAACCACCTGCAAATAAAATCATGTAGTAAATCAAACAAGTACCAAAACCTCCTAAACCAGGCTCTGATACCAATTGAAAGGATTTGCCACATAGGATCTGGGTTTGCACTTGCTCGATTTATCACGCAACAAAAGTTTTCTAATTAAAAGCGGAACTTTAGAAAGCTACCTTTGAAGCGTGACTTGGGTGATCGCTTGTATGACTCAAGACTTTGACTCCTCGTTGTGTGGGCAACGATCTAGAAGCCAATTGATCAGCAATCAACACAACTGGGTTCACCGGAAAAATCAGCAAACTCCACCGCCTAGCACGTGACCTTCACGCACCGCCTGGCTCGAGATTAACCAACACACGCCGCCGCCCCAAGCTTATAAACAGCTGCCGTAAAATAGGTACAAAATCTGGCCAAAAAGCTTCAAGTGGGCAGCCGCAATTTTGGTGTCAAAATCCGACTTTGAGAGTTTATCTCTCTAGGATTTTATCTCTCTAGATTCTTGAATTATGAATCTATTGAATTGTGTGTCTTGAATAGCTAATCCCTTGTCTATTTATAGAGTTACAAGAGAGACCCCAAGTTGGTTTAAAATTGGTCTTCCTAATGGGTTTAGGTAATGAATTAGTTTCCAAATCCAATTAGGTAACAAATCTGATAGGATAAACCAAATCCTACTAGATTCCTAATCTCTAAGATTTCCTAATTCCAATTGAAACTTAAGACTTAATTAATTAATTAAATAATTTCACTTTGTTAATTACTGAATTAACCCTAAAGAATAATTAACCAATTAATTAATTAAATTTACCTATTCAATTAACCCATTACAAAATTAATCGTACCACTAACGGATTAATTTTGGCACTACCATCTTACACCAGAATTGCTTCCGGAACAACTTAATTAAATTATATTCATTAATCTCCCCACATCAAAGATATAATACTCGTTAATTATAAATTAATTTACTGATAAATTAATTAATTAACTTCTTTAATTCCGAGACTAGTACCACTCGACCTTTTTACTATACCGAACATAAGTCCACCAGCCGGGTTTAGTATAATAAACATTTCGAGCTCATCTCGGGAGCACCATCACCCCGGACGCACCGGTACATGGTTTCCTTTCGAAAAGCAGCAGCACACCAAGTAACTAAACACCAGCACCCAACCTACCAAGACTATTGGTCACAATTGACCTCATCCATTGGCAGATCAAGGTACACTATGTCTAATCCTCATGCCCGCTCGAGTCTAGGGATTAAGAGATATAATACAAGGATCGATTTGTCTATTAAATCAGTACAAGACAAATCATTCATAATGGTCAAGTTCAATATGCCCCGAGCATATCTATATGATTCAATTAGTTTAGACAAATCAATTATCCGAATCACATAATAACCTAAACCGATAGTTTGTCCAAAACTGTCTCAGTTACGAACCTCATTTATATATTATGTCTTTCAACCAATGATGAGATCTACTGTGTCACACCAGACACCTCATCATCTACTTACATAATATAAATGGACAATTAATGCACAACAAGATATAACCAAAACATAAATCGATATATTACAGGGAAAAAGTACAACACAAGCATAGCTTATGTATTCAATTCCAACAGAAATCATATGAATGTTATCCATCAATCAAAGTTAACAAGATTTTTTTGACATTACAATCACGCATGATTGATGTTATGAAGATCAAATAAGGCAATAATTGCAAATTGGTACACATGAAAAAAAAACTCAATTAGAAAGGCAAGGTAGGCTTCCTGTTCAATTGAAATATGATCCTCTACTACAAGAAATTTTAAATTTTTTAAATGATATTTTAGAATAATATTTAATTTAGTTAGTGTTAGGTTATCAATTTATGTACCTTAAATTGGTCACATTTGTGTGTGTATGTATTTTTTTTAATTCCCATGAAACTTTTTTTTTTTTTTCTGTAATATTTAACGAAATTATATTGACTATTTCCACACGGTGACAACATTACATGTAAGCAAATATTTTTTAACTTTTATGTTTGATAAATACATTAAAAATATATTTGGTTAATGGTCACCACCCTAAAATCCGATTTATTTATTTGATCTGTACCAAGTTAAATATGATGGTGATACGAAATTATATTGTGTCTACTACTAATTCTTTCTCATGAATTAGATAGGGGTCTGCGAAAATAAAGTGGACGATTTTAAATATGATATAATTTAAAAATAATTAATTAATAAACGTACTCATATAATCTTATGATAATTAGCTAATTTCTTTAAATATATATAGTATTCAAAATATAATAGATAATTGTTCCAAAAAAAATATATATATATATATAATAGATAATTTTGCAAATATTCTATTAACTAATTAACCAATTACTAGTGTAAGACTATTATAACAATAAGTAATAAACGAAAATGATGGAATAGTAAAAAAAGAATGACGGAATATGAAAGAGAGAAAAGTAGAAAAATTTACTTTTCAACAAAATCTGAAAAATGAAGCAACCAATCCTTTCCAATATATATATATATATATATATATAGAAGATACAACAAATACTTAATAAAATTTAGGTAAATAAATCTTTAACATTTCTCTAACGGTTCCCTAAAACTCTTTGTCTTCAATTACATCACATTCGTTCTTTGGATATTTGTTCAGATCAAAATCATGTTCTGCAGGCTCGTTTAAATCAAAAGCTAAATGAATTTTATATTTTTCAACCTCCTCACCATCTTCTACCATTGTTTTTTCATATGAATCTTTAACCACTTGATTTATCTCTCCATCTTCAATTGCATCTTCATCTTCTTTTGTTTTTCATAAGAATTTTCAACAATTAGATTTGATACATCCATGTGAAATAGTGTACGGAACAAGATGGAAATGTGTAGAAAAGTAGAAGAGTTTTACTTAAAGTGAGATGGAAGGGTGTAGAAGAGTAGAAGAGTTTAAATTTACATATATAATTGTAGAAAGTTTTACACTTGAGTGGAAGAAATTTTTTTAACGGGAAAAGTAGTAATTGGTGGGTAAAATTTAATATTTTCTTTAACGAGGAGTAGCAAGTAGTTGGTCTGTAAAATTAAATATTCTCACCAATTCTGAGAAAGGGTAAAATAGGATTAATTTGAGGCCAAATTACTTTTTTGTCCCTCTTAATAGAGGTAGTTGCGCTTTTGGTCCCAGATAATAGTACGACTGTACTATTGGTCGCTTAACATTTTTTATTAATACTTTTAGTCATTTTTTAAGAAAAAATTTAGAAGATAACAGATTATTTCATTTGATCTCTAGTCAAACTTAATTTTTTCTTCAAAATGATTTGTACCATGATATTTTCAATCCATTTTATAATTCAGTTTCTCATGAATGTTCAACCCATTTAGATCGACCCACAATCCAAAATGACGGTCGAAACCCTTAATAAGTTGAACATTCACGAGGATTCGAATCATAAATTGGTTGAAAACGTCATGGTACAAATCATTTTGAGAAAAAAATTAGGTTTGACTAGTGATCAAATGAGTTGATTCATTATCTTCTAAACTTTTTCGTAAAAAAAGACTAAAAATGCTAATAAAAAAAATGTTAAGGGACCAATAGTGCAATTGTACTATTATTTGGGACCAAAAGCACAACTATCCCTTTTAAGAGGGACAAAAAAAATTAATTTGGCCTTAATTTGAAAACTCATCTCGGTAAATGTAAAACGACTATTAATAAAAACCAGAGCAAAACTCCTAAAACGTCTATTATTTGTATACAGAGGGAATATATATCTATACACACACTTGGGGTATATACAAAACATATGTACTCTCCTTTTTTTTTAATTTTTTATTTGGCCTAAATCCATTTTTGGTCCCCTATAATAGGGGTTATTCTTATTTTGGTCCCTTTTTTTATTTCGTCACAAATACAAGTCCCACTTAATTTTTTTTACCAATTATAGTAATTTTTGATAAAAATACCATTTGACTAACGGTTGACTAACCCGCCGTCGCCACCACCACCACCCCACCCCCACCGTCACCATCTCGCCGCCGCCCCAACACCAACTCGTTATCGCTGTCAATCAGCCACCAATCCGCCACCACGACACCCCCCTCCCGCCGCTAGGGGTGGGGTGGTGGTGGTGGAGACGGCGGGGCTGTGGTGGGGCAGTGTCGGCGACGAGTTAGTCGACCGTAGTCAAAAGGTTAGTCAACATTAGAGCAACTCCAATCATAAACTTCAATTTACAGTACAGTCTACTCTAAAATCCAGTATCTACAGTGTTTGACAGTACATCCACTCTAACCCAAACTACCTAAAAATAATATTTTATTTAAATTTATTTTTAGTTTTATTATTATATCACTATAATTGTTTTACTCATTCACATTATATTTTTTATAAACATATCTATGTTTATAAATTTAGAAATTTAATCTTAAATTATATTTTTAAATAATTAATATTAATTAATAATAAAATAATTTGTATAAAATAAGTATAATAATAATGATGAACATATGAATTGTATTGATTTAGTTTCATAACGAAATAAAATAGGTAAAACGTACAAAATATTAAATTTTATTAAACATAAAAATTTTAAAACATACAATACCAAATTAGCATGCTTACAAGATATTATTACAAAAAAAAAAAAAAAAGAAAAACATAGCAATACCATTTAAATGAATATAACTCATTTCTTAGTTCGATAAGTAAGCACGATATGCCCATAAATGATCTATTAAGGCATTTCTTAACTCAAATTGTGCATTTTTGTCATTGACTTGTCTGTACCGAGTGAGAAATTGATCAAATCAACTATTACGATTTGGTATCATTTGCACATCAGGCGTTGGAGCTTTATTTGCATCTCTTATCGGTGCATTTAGATCACGTTCATCTTTCACTATCATATTGTGCATGATAATGCACGCAATCATGATATCATACAACATCTTCTTATCCCAAATTCGTGTTGGATTTGCAACAATAGCAAATTTAGATTGTAGTACCCCAAAAGCACGCTCCACATCTTTTCTACATGCCTCATGTCTTTCTGCAAAGTACTTATGGTTTTCTTAATATGGATTACGAATTGTTTGAACAATTTTAGACCATTTCGGATAAATACCATCAGCCAAATAGTATCCCATATGATACTTTTTTCCATTAATGACATAATGAGTAGCATGAGCAATCCCTGGAGCCATATTATAAAGTAAAGGAGATGACTCCAACACATTGATTTCATTATTAGAACCAGACATACCAAAATAAGCATGCCATATCCATAAATCATAATCGGCAATAGCTTCAAGAATTATTGTCAGAGATCCAGAACATCCAGTATATTTTTCTGCCCAAGCTGTCGGACATTTGTTCCACTTCCAATGCATATAATAAAGACTACCTAACATTCCTGGAAAACCACGTTGCTCGTTTACATAAAGAAGTCTTGCAATATCATTCTCTTTTGGCAATCGGAGATATTGCGTTGAAAAGACCTCAATAACAGAACGACAAAATCTCTTCAATCATTCCATTGTTGTTAATTCACCGATTTTAATATACTCATCCATTAGATCTCCTGGGATACCAAATATTAACATTCGGAATATGGCAATTGCTTTTTGTAGAGTTGATAATCCAAGCCTGGCTAGACCATCTCTTCGTTGTTCAAAATAATTATCATGATCTTTAACAGCAGTAACAATACGAAGGAACAAACTTCTTGACATGCGAAATCATCGACAAAACTCAATGTCACCATACAATGGATTTCGAGAGAAATAATCATGTACTAAATTAATATGCACACCTTCACGATCACGATTTATCACTCTGTGTCCTCAAACTGAGCCACCAAGCCTCATTTGGTTATTTTCTTGCTCAAGAATACGCGCAATTTCTGCATTATTTACTTGCATCGTCTGAAGTATGAGCATTTTTTGTAACTCCAATCTATGAATTTCTTGTGAACTCTTCCAAACTCGATAAAGATTGAGATGGTGAACTGATTTGGGAATTGATATTAGAAGGGCTGCCAATATCATAATTCATGATTGCAAATTTGGAGGATTTTTTTTTTTTTTAAATAGATGAATTCGAAAAATATAAGGTGAAATGAGAAATTTGGTATGGATTTGAGTTTGCATGGCTAGACATTTATAGAGAAATTTTGATAAAATAATGATTATAGTGAAATATATTGGATGGTTATGATGATGATAAAATCAATCCAACGGTTGATATTGAGACACTAAATAAAGCAAAGATAAGATAAGCTATCTTAAAATCTAACGGTCTAGATTTTGAGGAAATAAAAACCTACGGTTGAGATTGTAGTGAAATATATTGGACGGTTATTATGATGATAAAATCAATCCAACGGTTGAGATTGAGACAATAAATGAAGTAAAGATAAGATAAGCTATCTTAAAATCTAACGGTCTAGATTTTGAGGAAAAAAACCTACGGTTAAAATTGTAGTGAAATCTATTGGACGGTTATGATGATGATAAAATCAATCCAATGGTTGATATTGAGACAATAAATGACGTAAAGATAAGGTAAGATATCTTTATTACCTAAGCAATAAATGAAGTCTATAAATATGAAATGTTTCACACATAACAATCACCCACTTTATTATCTAAGCATTCTATTTCTCACTTTCTTACATAAACACTCTATTTACGAAATAATCATGTTTTCTTCAAAGAAAAGCGCAGTATCATGAGCTGGCAACTACAACCCGATGGAAGATTTAAATCTTTGCATAGCTTATATGCAAATTTTGCTAGATCCTGCTATTGGAAGATGTCAAAGTGGTGATAATTTTTGGAAACGAGTAGATAGAACTTATCATGATATCAAAGCCAAGGATTAGGAGAATTGTAGTACGAGGTCATTGCAATCATGATAGCAATCTATTGAGAAAGCAGTACGAAAATTATTAGCATGCATGAAACAAATCGAGCGCCTACATCCAAGTAGCATATCACGATTAGATACGGTAAGTACATAACAAAATTTTAGGTTAAAATTTTCATACACTTTGTATTCGTTGAATTAATAAATATGTATATTTCTTGTAGATGAATCGAGCAAAATTGATGATGATGGATGATTCTGATTTTAAAAATGGATTAAAGTTTGATCATGTTTGGGACACTCTCAAAGACTTTGAAAAATTCAATGATGATGTGCAAATAGCAAGGCAGAATTACCAAAGCCCAAATTCTGAGTACAATATATTTGAATCAGATTATCCGACTCCTCCGAAAACATAGGTACCAGAATCACCGGGACTTTCTGGTTTTTCTCTTAATTTATCTAGTTCTGATGCAGGAGGCTCTTCATCCGAAAGACCTATTGGAATGAAGAAGGCTAAATTAAAAAAGAAAAGTTGATGAATCAAATACGTCTCATTTCAATGATCTTACACAACATAATATGAATCTTATGGAGATGTTTAAGAAAGCACAAGAAAGTACACACGAAATGAATGAAGAAAGGAGGATTAGGCACAATAATAAGATGGAGATGAAGAAAAAAAAGATGGAGATAGAGATGGAGAAAAAAAAAGATGGAGATGGAGATGGAGAACTGGAAATTGGATTTTGCAATTATGTCTCAAGACTCAAATCAAATTAAAGATCCTTCTCGTCGTGCTTATATTATAGACTGTCAAACCAACATTCTCAATGCAAGAGCAAGTCAAGAACCATATCCAAATCCATATCAAGATCCATATTCATCAAATGTTATATTTGGAGTTGACTTTAATAACATTGGTGGGAGTAAAAGCGGGCTAGATGATGACAATAATAACGACGAATGAATATATTAGTTTAGTTATTATTAGTAACTTAATAATAAGTTTGTATGAGTTTGTTTATGTTGTATTGAACGTATTTTATGTGAATTTGTGTTTTTTTAATTTTGATTTGTAATAATATTGTATTTAGTAAGTAATAAATTTTAATGTGATTTTATTTCATTTTTTCCCTAAAATTCAATGTTGAATAATTTTATATTTACTTCATTATTTATAAAAATGATGTAAAAATTCGAGAATTTTAAACTATATAATTAAATACAAAATTTTTAATCATATATTAATTATTAATATGAAATATATGTTAATAAACAAATTTTATTAATGTTGAAATTAAAATAAAATGAATAAATTATAAAAAAGAAAAGGAGAAAAAAAATAATAAAGTTAACAAAAAAAAGAAAATGAAATAAAAAAATATTCAAAACGTAGAAAAAGCCCACTGCTACAATAATGCAGTGGGCTTCTCCATACACTAAATAGCATATGGAATCCTTTCTAATTTACCGTATGGATTGGAGAGGGTTTTGATTGCAAATTGAGGGAGAAACGAGACTTTTGCGTCCGATTGGAGTTGCTCTTAGTTAAAAGGTATTTTTACAAAAAATGACTATAATTAGTAAAAAAAAATTAAGTGGAACTAATATTGGTGACGAAATAAAAATAGGGATCAAAACCGGAATAACTCATGAGAGATAAAAATGAATTTAAGCTATTTTATTTTATGTTTTGGGAATAGGATTTTTCAGGTACTTTTGTTGCAGTGTGTTTTATGACTTCAACCTATGAATTTAAATCTCTAATTTGTTTTAAAGTCTATTATAGCTCCAGGGGCACTTTTTGAGTAAATGGTGGGACTCGATTTTACAGGACTTGAATTACAAGCTTTACTGGTCCAGTTTTATTTTGGACTCAACCAACCTCTTTGAATTTATATTTTGGACACAATCTAACTTGGATTTAAAATTCTGATCTTGTTTCACCATTTACTCAACAAAAAATTAACGGGTTGCACTTATCTAAGTTAAATGTGAACTGTTTTAAAATTTTGTTTTTATTTTAAACTAATGGTTCTTGCTGATTTAACTTTTTACTACGTGCATGTTCCTACGAATAATATGTGCCATTTGATTGTGATTTGATTGTCAGTATGCCTATCAGTCACCGGCCTTTGGGCCGTGGACTCTATCAGTCGCCAACCTTCAGACGATGGACTCTATCAGTCGCCAGCCTTCGGTTGGCGGACCCTTATTAGTTGCCGGTCTTCGGGCAGTGGAATCTATTACTACTTTGTCTCTTATGTGGAATTATAGGTGTCGCTTAAGGTTGTCTAAAAAATTTTATGCCTAGAAAACTTTAATAATATGTCTGGTTTGTTTTCCGCTGCGTATTTGTTTGATCTATTTGCAATGAAACTATCTCTTGTACAAAAATAAGTAATTTTGTTTTATGGTTATTGATACAACGGATTTACTATTGTACACCACTCAGAATTAATAATTTATAAACCAAATGCCACATAATTTAGTAGTATAAGGGTCAATCTACAGGGAACAGAGGTTAGAATTCTATTGTACAAGCTAAAAATGTAATGCTACAGAATAGGTATTGGAGTAGTAGAACATGCTGTATGTCAAATATATGTGTAAAATGAAGAGAAAATAGATTAGGAATCAGTAGATGAGAAGTGGGATTTTTACTTTCCTGTTGAAGTCAAGGCCCTGATTACTTCCAGTGATTGATAAATAAAGGTAAAGTATCCAACAACAAGAATCAAGAGTATACTGCAGAGCACAGCTCGGACTCAACTCGAACAACGCCTGTGTCACGTACTCCACGGTCACTCTACCAATCAACCATGCAGTCCTTGGTCGCTCTTGTGTATAGCCTAGCACCAATCTAACCAGTCATCTTAACAAGGGGATTGGACCTCCTTACCACACATATATCATACCAGGACTTGAATTAACAGAGTATACAACTGCTAAGGTACCATCGGTTAAGATCTCTCTACAACCAGTTCAATATATGTTCATTCATGAGTTTTACAAGATAAGTAATGGTTAAGGTACTGTCACTTAAGACTTCCCTAAGCCTTCCTATCTTATTAGACTCAAGAGTTCTACTAAGTAAGTAGTTGTCGAGGTATCATCACTTAAGACTTCCCAAAAGCGTTCTTATTCTGCAAAACTCACGGGCTTAACAAGGTAGACAGTTGTTGTGGTATTGTCAATAAAGACTTCCCTTAATCATTTTTTTTCTTGTGTTAAGCTTTGAGATTCACAGAGTTTATGGTTGCTTAGGCATTATCAATTAAGATTTCCCTATATGCATCCAATTCTGCCAATCTTTGGATAACATAAGATCTTTGGTTTCCACAATCTTTACAATTAAGATTTCCTGACCAAAATTCCAATCCTGTACTATCATAGCCCTTAAGTTGTACGATACTGCCGTGGCAAGGACCACTGTGACATCTTCACAATACTCTCTACTCGCACTATGTTTGACCTATAGAATCTATACTACAACACTTTCTATACTAAAAAATAAATGAAGCTCGAAGACAAAAAAGTGCTCAACAGGTCTCTGATCGTAGCCTAATCCACTCATCGTCTGGTAGAGAGATTTAGGCGTGCAGTTCAGCACAATCAAACCCGCTTTAGTGCACATTTTGTAGACACAGCTTTCACCTTGCCTCTACCTTATAACAAGAGTAGAAATCCTACTGAAGAACTTAGAACATCATGGGTTATAGATCAACACTTCAAAGAGATAAAAAAACATAAAAAAAAAGAGTTTTAGATAAAACAACCCTAATAACAAGTTACAAGGGAAAAAAATCTGAATTCAACTACTTTACTCTTTTCTCCCCCCTTGAGTTCGGAGTTAACTGCTGCTATTTATAGAGAAACTTTAGTGAATGAAAATGTTGGATGCCTAAAATGGGAATTTCTGGATTGCTTGGTGGCTAAGGATTGCAAGCTGGCTTCTTGGCATCTTCCAGGGGGCAATCGCTGACAACCAGTCATTAAAGCATCCCTGCAAAGTTCAGAAATGGTTAAAGTAGCCTGTTGCACTGTTCTGTGCGTACTTCAGCTGCGTGATTCCTTAGCCGGTGTACTTATTGTCTCCTCAGGCAAGAACCCTTAGTTGTAATGTGTACTTCTTGTCTCATGTGGTCTTGCCCAAAGCTGTTGTTGGAGTACTAAGTGTCCTTCTGGTTTTTGCCCGCTGCCCGTGCTGGTAATGATGATCAGATGTTCAGCTGATGGTATTTTAAACTGAGCATCACATGGAAGTGTTTTGTCTCGATCACCTTACACTGAAAGGTTAGACTGGGCTTTACTAGACTCTGTAGTTTCCTTTTATCATCTTCTCATGTCCTTCTGACATTGGCGTTCGGTGATTATCACGTCGAGACTTTGGCGTTGGGTGATCATCTTCTCACGTCCTGCTGCTTCACTTCAGTTGTCTTCACTTTGTCAGGGTCACATCCAGTGAACATTATCGTGGGCTGAATGTCTTCAGCTCATGGTTGCTAAACACTGAATTTCACTGGACTTGGTGAACTGCACGCTCAAGTGAAACTGTCGTCTGCTGGCTATGTTATTCATTCTGGCTTAAAAATCCAAGGTACTGCTCCAAATGCTAAGTCTGAAGTGTGGCTATCTAAAGTTTCCATTCCATGCATATTTTCCTGCAATTAACACAAGTAGAGTCGTAACTAGTATTTTTACCCTGAGAACAGGTTGTGAATCTTTCCTTAGGTAGCTCAAAACTAAGTTAAAAATATGTAAAAATATTATAAAGTGAATTGCATCAGTTATTCTTGGAATTTTGATACTTGTCTGTGAACCCTTTTGACTTTCTCACTGGGCAATGGCTCATCCTTTTGAAATTATCATGTGCAGTTAGTATGTAATAGAATGAATAAGGCGTTGTCCCAGAGATTATGGAACGTGCCGCGAAATAAGACCTGGAGATCTAGAATGTTAGAGCAATTGGCCATTTGATATTTTATCGATTACTTTAAGTTGTAACTTCTTTTGGTTATGGGTTTTAAATATGACATTACACTTAGTAATTCCATACGTGAGTTGGGAGAAGCATTTCATTCCGTAGTCTTCATTTTGAAATGTTATAGTGGTATTAGAGCATAGAATCCTAGGATTGATATCTTTGTATGCTAATTACCATTACTTTTTGTGTGGGTAGACGATCATTATGGCCAGAGTTTTAAACCAAAAAGATCACGAGGTTGAACTAGTACTAGAAGTTATCAATCCTCAGAGAGATAGGATTGACCATCTACCATTTCTACCTCATTGCATAGCTTGTCATGCTAGATATCAACTATATACCCCGCGAAAGCGAAGATGTCACTGTGATGAGGAATTCTCGTACGATAATACGGTCATCATACATATGATAAATGACAATGCATGGTCGAATGAGGATCTAGTAGGGATGTGATACAAGGATTACAGAGGCAAGTTGAGGAATGTGTCCTGGCTCAACAGGACTTTACGCAGGAACAACAATAGTTGGCCTTGGAGTTTCATAAGCTGGAGGATAAGGTTGCTAAGATGGAAATGGAGACCTCCAAGTTACGTAAGGAAAACTTTGATTTGAAAGTAGCTTTGAGATGAACCGATGAGAGCTCTGCAAGAGCATGAGGTAGCTTACTACAGCTAAGGGAAGAAGAAGAAGAGGAAAAGGAAAAGGGGGTTTAAATAGACATGGTTAGTAGTTGAAAATAACACAAAGAGTGATAGAATAAGTGATTTATCCCAAAACTAGGGATTAATAATATTTGGTGCTTTACCTAAATCTATAGTAGGCCTTTACTTGCTTATGTGCTGAACATGAGGATTATTTATAATAAATGTTTTCCATATACATATATATATATATATATATCAGATTGTGAAGCATGCAAAGGGAAGAACCGCTCAACTTGAGTTCTCTGCTAACTGGTTCGAAGCATCTCATCACGGGGAGTCGGGAGCCATGCCATAAATTGCCATGGAAATAGGAGACGATACCTCAGACATTGCAACTTCTGGTCGCCCGAACACCTATGATGAACCTGTTGGAGTTGAATATATAAGCTATGCTTGTATTGTACATTTTCCCAGTTAATATATCGATTTATGTTTTGGTTAAATTTAGTTGTGCATTAATTGTCCACTTATATTATGTAGTTAGATGATGAGGTGTCTTGTGTGACACAGTAGATCTCATCATTGGTTAAAAGACATAATATATAAATGAGGTTCGTAACCGAGACAACTTTGGACAAACTATCGGTTTAGGTTATTATGTGATTCGGATAATTTGTTTGTCTAAACTAATTGAATCATATAGATATGCCCGGGGTGTATTGAACTTGACCCGTTAAGAATGATTTGTCTTGTACTTATTGAATAGACAAATCGTTCTTGGTATTCTATCTCTTAATCCCTAGACTTGAGCGGGCATGAGGATTAGACATAGTGTACTTTGATCTGCCAATGGGTGAGGTCAATTGTGGCCAATAGTCTCGGTAGGTTGGGTGCGCGTGTTTAGTTGCTTGGTGTGTTACTGCTTGTCGAAAGAAAACCATGTACCGGTGCGTCCAGGGTGATGGTGCTCCCGAGATGAGCTCGTAAAGTTTATTATACTAAATCCAGCCGGTGGACTTATGTCCGGTATAGTAAAAAGGTAGATTGGTACTAGTCTCGGAATTAAAGAGGTTAATTATTTAATTTATCAATAAATTAATAAATTAACGAGCACTATATCTTTGATGTGGAGAGATTATGAATAAATTAATTAAGTTGTTGGTGTAGGATGGTAGTGCCATAATTAATCCGTTAGTGGTACGATTAATTATGTATTGGGTTATTGACAAAGGTAGATTTAATTAATTAAGTAATTAATCAATCCCTATATCAGTTGGTTGTGAATCATATCATGAACTGGATTGGGATAAGTGAATCCCTGTATCAGTTGGATGTGTATCAGTCCAGGAACATGATTAAAGGACACAGAAATCCAGTAGGAACGCCAATCCTAAACCAACTTGGGGTCTCTCTTATAACTCTATATAGACAAGGGATTAGCTATTCAAGATACACAATTCAGAAAGACAATTCATAAGTTTCAAGACAATAAAACTTAGAGAGAGAAAATCCTAGAGAGAGAAAACTTCTCTCTAAATTTCGGATTTTTCATAGCTAAGAGCAACCGAATTTCTTCTTGATTTTTGGCAGCAAAGTGTAGCATTCTCTCTCTCCGGGCGGTGCGTTAATTGTACGTGCTAGGTGCAGTATTGCTGGATTTTTCTGGCAGGTGGATTGTGGTGATTAGCTTATCAAACTGCTAGTTAGATTGCTGGCCACACAACATACAAGCAAAATCTTGAGGCATACAAGAGAATCACCTAAGTGAACGCTTCAATAGGTAATTCTTATGTTTCGGCTTTTATTAAGAATTTTTGTTGCTTGGTAAATCGAATAAATGCAAACCCAGATCCTGTGCAATGTTATTTCAAGCAAGGGTTGGAATAGCGATTGTGCTAGAGTCTAGGCCTGGCCAGAGATTCTGATTCTGGAATGCATAGCATGAAAGTGAGTTTCTGGCTAGGCCCAAGCAGATAATCTTTCAATTGGTATCAGAGCCTGGTTTTGGATTTTGTGCTTATTCGATTTATTACATGGTTTTATTTGCAGGTGGTTAAGAAATCCCGACTATTATGTTTACGTTTGAATGGGTTTTAATTAAACTCCGGGACATGTCAGAATTTAATTTTATTATGAATGTTTGTACTAGTATAACCACGTGTTGGAAGCCGTGTAGCAGGAGAATTAATTTCTGTAATCGAATGCGTTATTGTGGGCAACTTGAATTCGTGGGTTTTGGGTTATCATTAATTTGTAGAAACCCAGAAAAACCCAGAACGAATTGCAAGAAGACCAAATAGTGTGGGAAGAAGCAAAGGAGGAACAGGTGGCAAGGGGCGGCGCCAGCTACGAATCGCCAGCAGGAGCCATCGCTGGTGGCAGCAGCACCGCTGCCGCACGACACTGCAGGCCTGCTGCGCCATGGTGCGGCAGCAGCGTGCTGCTGGGCCGCGCGCGCCTTGTGCGTGATGCGCCCGTGCAGCCCGTTCTGGTCGCGTTTTTTGCCCATTTTTCTCCAGTTTTCATTTTTCAAGATCAAGACTCAATCCATCGAGTTGCATAGCAGGACACGAGATCAAGGCAGAAGATGGAAGCGATTAAAACCATGATCGTCGAGAAATTTAATTTTCACATTTATTTTTTGTATTTATTGTTTTAATTCTTGTGCTTTATTTTTATGTTGTATTTTAGATGCATGATTTAAAGCATGAATGGTTTTATGGTTGCATATAACCTAGGGTTAGTTAATTGCATGTTAAAACCGGAAAAACCCTCAACTTAGAAATCTAAGTGGGAGTGGGTTGGTTTAATATCCCCACGGCCACCATTACGAGTTCATATGTGATGTGGGTGTGCTTGCGCGTTGGCATTAGAGCCTTCCTCCATTCGGATGAGTCCAACCCCGAGATCGCTAGATTATGAATTTCTGAGTAAGATGACTATAGTAAGTTTAACTAGGAGAAATGCGACACCCTCTCAATCTGAGGCACACTATCCTGAGGTAACAAACTCAGAAGTCACGTAATGGCACACACTTAGTGTACGATCTGCAGTATTTCTCCCTCGAGGTTATGCTGCTTATTTGTACAGCTAAAAGCACGGACTATTAGCTACATTGATCAATAGATCGTTTGGTCAGATTGTGTAGTTAATGAACTTGGTTATTCTCAAAAGAATGTGGGTTAGAGTAAACATCCACACTGCGTGGCTTGCGAGAATCCCGGTCAATGAGATGTTGGTCGATTAAGATTATTGTTTTGAGGGAAGTCAATAATTATTAGAATTTCCTTATTTTTCAAAATTCTAGATTTAATAACTAAAACATTGTCTATTTAATTTACAGTTTTTCGATATGTCATTCAACCCCTTAGCTACTATATTGAAAGACAATAAGTTAACTGGACCTAATTATGTCGATTGGAGTCGTAACTTGGACATTGTCCTTATGGCTGAGAGCACTCCTGTGAGAGATCATTTCATTGACGTGATTAGTAATATCAACAAGGTTGAGGTAGTGGGAGGCGAAATCATTGGTGAAACCAAAGTCGATACTGTCCTTCGGAGCTTGCCTCAAAGCTATGAGGAGATTCGGTTGAACTACAACATAAGTAAGATGTTGTGTACTTCATCCAAGCTCTTAGAAGAGTTGGGGATGGTTAAAAGTCTTCTTCAAGAGAAGAAGCGAGTTTTAGCCGTAGACAAAGCTTCAGAATCTTCTTCTGAGCCTGAGGCTAGAAAGAAGAAGAGAAAGCTCGAGGGAATAGCTCAAAAGGGGTAGATTATGCCTAAGCCAGATATTGCAAAGAAGTAGTCGAAAGACAAGTGTTTCAAGTGCAATAAGACGGGACATTAGAAATCGGATTGTCCAAAGCATATAGGTACGATAGTTTCTGCCTTAATTATGGAGACATGTTTAGCGGTGATTCCCACAGATACTTGCTGTGTGGATTCAGGTACCACTGACCATATTTGTAATTCTTTGTAAGGGTTCCAAGTAACCCGGAAGCTTAGAGAAGGCGAATTGGATATCTACTTGGACGACACTGCAAGAGTGTCAGTAGAAGCAGTGGGAGTAGTTACTCTGAATTTCGAGAATTCTAGTTTAGAGTTAGTTAATTATCTTTATGTACTGAGTTTTAGAAAGAACCTTATTTCAGTTTCTAAACTCTTAAAGAATGGTTATAAGTTTATTTTTCTGATGATTGTGTTGTTATTAGAAGAAATGGAAAACTTATTTGTTTTGGTTCATTGGCTGACAATTTGTTTGTGGTTAATTCTAACTCTCCTGTTGTGCAAAATATAGAAACAGATAGCTCTTTATCTAACATTAATAAGAGGAAGAAACCTTCTGATATGAATCACACCTATCTTTGGCATCTCAGGCTACGTCATATAAACCTTAGTAGGATTCAGAGGTTGGTCAATGATGGACCTTTAGGTTCATTAGAGATTGGCAGTTATTCAACCTGTGAATCTTGCTTGGAGGGTAAGATGACCAAGAGACCTTTTAAAGCAAAAGGTTATAGAGCTAAAGAAGTATTAGAGTTAATTCATTCTGACTTGTGTGGACCAATGTCGGTCCAAGCACGAGGTGGGTTTGAGTATTTCGTGACGTTCATTGATGACTACTTAAGGTACAGGTACATTTACCTAATGCATCATAACTCCGAGTGCTTTGGCAAGTTCAAAGAGTTTCGGGTAGATGTGAAGAAGCATCATGGTAAGAGTACCAAGACACTGTGGTCAGATCGTGGTGGGGAGTACCTGTCCCACGAATTTCAAGAATACCTCAGTCAGGTCGGAATTCAGTCTCAATTGTCTGCACCTGGCACGCCACAATAGAACGGTGTAGCAGAAAGAAGGAATCGAACTCTCATGGAAATAGTTAGGTCGATGATGAGCTATAGTGATTTGCCAAGTTCGTTATGGGGATATGCCTTAGAAACAGCGGTGTAAATTCTTAATCTTGTACCATCTAAAACAGTGTCTTCAACCCTAGTAGAGTTTTGGAACGGGCGAAAGCCTTGTCTAAGACATCTCAGAATTTGGGGTTGCCCAGCACATGTGCTTAAGGTAGATACGGCTAAGTTAGATGCGAGAACCGAATTAATGCTGTTTGTAGGATATCCTAGGGGAACGAAAGGTGGTCTGTTTTATATTTCTAAAAATCAGAAGGTGGTGGTTAGTACCAACGCTAGATTTTTAGAGGAAGACTACATTTTAGATCACAAGCCCAAGAGTAAGATAGTACTAGAAGAGCTTAGGAGACAAACTAATAATCCTGATGCACTAGCACAAGTGGATACACCACACACTGCACATGAGATCACAGATGATGCGCATACACAGGTGGTGCCTCATCGTAGTGGGAGGGTTGTGAGACAGCCTGAAGGTTCATTGGCATGGGAGAGGCCTCAGACCTAGTCCGAGGCATGCCTGAACTTGACCTGGTTAACTACAATGAGGCTCTCTGAGATAAAGATGTAGAATCTTGGCGTAAGGCAATGATATCCGAGATGTGGTTAATGGACCACAATCATGTCTGGGAGCTTGTGAACCTGCCTGATGGGTTTAAGCCCATTGGATGCAAGTGGGTCTATAAACGTAAGAGAGGACCTGACGGAAAGGTGGAAACCTTTAAAGCTAGGCTGGTGGCGAAGGAGTATACTCAGAAAGAGAGAATCACTTATGAGAAAACCTTCTCCCTGGCGGCCATACTTAAGTCGATCCGGATTCTCTTGGCCATAGCTGCTCATTAGATTATGAGATATGACAGATAGATGTCAAGACAACTTTCCTAAACGGAAGTCTTGAGGAAACCATCTTCATGCAGCAACCAAAAGGATTCATTGTAAAAGGCCAAGATCATAAGGTTTGCAGGCTTAAGAGGTCCATTTATGGACTTAAGCAAGCATCCAGATCTTGGAACATCCGGTTTGATGAGGTAATCCAGTCCTTCGGATTTACTCAGTGTCCGGATGAGCAATGTGTGTACCGCAGACTTGATGGAAACTCAGTGTTATTTCTTGTGCTTTACGTAGATGACATTCTATTGATTGGAAACAACAAGAAAGTGTTATCAGATGTAAAGGCATTACTATCTAAGCAGTTTGATATGAAGGACTTAGGGGAAGCGGGACATATTCTTGGGATCAAGATAATTCGAGATCGTAGGAAATGTTCATTAATGCTCTTCCAAGCTTCATACATAGATACGATTCTGGCCCATTTTAACATGCAGAACTCCAAGAAAGGTTTTCTACCTTTCAGACACGGAGTGCATTTATCTAAGGAACAGTCTCCCAAGACTATTGAGGAGATAGAGGCCATGAAGGCGGTTCCTTATGCTTCGGCAGTAGGAAGTCTCATGTATGCCACGTTATGTACGAGACCTGATATCTGTTTTGCCTTTGGCATGGTAAGCAGATATCAGAGTAACCCCAGAAAAGCTTATTGGGAGGGAGTAAAATGCATTCTCAAGTATTTGCGCAGAACAAGAGACCAAGTACTGGTCTATCAGGCGCCTGAGCTGTTACCCCGAGGTTACACAGATTCAGATTTCCAAGGCGACAGGGACAAGAGTAAGTCTACCTCAGGGTATGTATTTACTCTAGGATGTGGAGCCATAGTTTGGCGGAGTGTCAAGCAGAAATACGTGGCAGACTTTACCATGGAGGCCGAATACGTTGCCGCATCAGAGGCAGTGAAAGAAGCAATATGGCTCAAGAACTTCCTAGTAGACTTAGATGTGATTCCTGGTTTGCAGAAGTCTATCACGGTATATTGTGATAACAATGGTGTAGTAGAAAACTCGAAGGAACCACGAGCCCACAAAGCGAGAGTAAACATATACATCACAAGTACACCTGATACAAGATATCGTAATGAGAGAAGAAGTTTCGTGACTAATATAGAATCAGAAGATAACCTTGTAGATCCGTTCACGAAGACATTGACTTCAAAAGTCTTTGAGGCTCACGTGGAGGGCATGGGAATCAGATACTTAGGAAAACCATGACAGTTTTTCTAAGTATTTGATTCACATGCCCTCTACGTGAGCCTCAAAGACTTTCGAAGTCAATGTCTTCGTAAACGGATCTACAAGGTTATCTTCTGATTCTATCTTAGTCATGAAACTTCTTCCCTCATTACGATATCTTGTATGACAGTTTTTCTAGGTATATAGCAGCAGAGTGTTTAGGGGTTGTATGTAGATGTATACTTAAAGCACAACTTAAGTATTAGTGGGAGATTGTTGGAGTTGAATACATAAGTTATGCTTGTATTGTATATTTTCCCAGTTAATATATCGATTTATGTTTTGGTTAAATTTAGTTGTGCATTAATTGTCCACTTATATTATGTAGTTAGATGATGAGATGTCTTGTGTGACACAGTAGATCTCATCATTGGTTAAAAGACATAATATATAAATGAGGTTCGTAACCGAGACAGCTTTGGACAAACTGTCAGTTTAGGTAATTATGTGATTCGGATAATTGGTTTGTCTAAACTAATTGAATCATATAGATATGCCTGGGACGTATTGAACTTGACCCAATGATTTGTCTTGTACTGATTTAATAGGCAAATCGTTCTTAGTATTCTATCTCTTAATCCCTAGACTAGAGCGAGCATGAGAATTAGACATAGTGTACTTTGATCTGCCAATGGGTGGGGTCAATTGTGGCCAATAGTCTCAGTAGATTGGGTGCGCGTGTTTAGTTGCTTGGTGTGCTGCTGCTTGTCGAAAGGAAACCATGTACTGGTGCGTCCGGGGTGATGGTGCTCCCGAGATGATCTCGTAACATTTATTATACTAAACCCGGCCGGTGGACTTATGTCCGGTATAGTAAAAAGGGCGAGTTGTACTAGTCTCAGAATTAAAGATGTTAATTAATTAATTTATCAGTAAATTAATAAATTAACGAGCACTATATCTTTGATGTGGAGAGATTATTAATAAAATTAATTAAGTTTTTTCAGAAGCAATTCTGGTGTAGGATGGTTGTGCCATAATTAATCCGTTAGTGGTACGATTAATTATGTATTGGGTTATTGACAAAGGTAGATTTAATCAATTAAGTAATTAATTAATCTCTGTATCAGTTGGTTGTGAATCATATCAGGAACTGGATTGGGATAAGTGAATCCCTGTATCAGTTGGATGTGTATCAGTCCAGGAACAGAAACCCAGTAGGAAGGCCAATCCTAAACCAACTTGGGGTCTCTCTTGTAACTCTATATATAGACAAGGGATTAGCTATTCAAGATACACAATTCAGAGAGACAATTCATAAGTTTTCAAGACAAGAAAATTTAGACAGAGAAAACTTCTCTCTAAATTTTGGATTTTCCATAGCTAAGAGCAGCCGAATTTCTTCTTTATTTTTGGCAGCAAAGCTTAGCTTTCTCTCTCCAGGCGGTGCGTTAATTGTACGTGCCAGGTGCAGCGGTGCTGGATTTTTCTGGCAGGTGGATTGTGGTGATTAGCTGATCAAGTTGCTACTTAGATTGCTGCCCACACAGCATACAAGCAAAGTCTTGATGCATACAAGAGAATCACCTGAGTGAACGCTTCAATAGGTAATTCTTATGTTTTCGCTTTTATTAAGAATTTTTATTGCGTGGTAAATCGAATAAATGCAAACCTAGATCATGAGCAATGTTATTTCAAGCAAGGGTTGGAATAGCAATTGTGCTAGAGTCTAGGACTGGCCAAAGATTCCGATTCTGGAATGCATAGCACGAAAGTGAGTTTCTGGCTAGGCCCGGCAAATAATCTTTTAGAACCCACAAGGGGGTTAAATAATGCAAAAACAAGAGGATACCAAGGACAAGACAGTAAACAGGTTTCTTAAATTCCAACCCCCACTGTTTGGTGGAAGGCAGGACATAACCAAAACAGAGATATGGTTGAAGGTTCGCAGTATTCCAGCTGGAAGGGTTAGCCAAAGATTGGTGGATCGTATTTAGCTGCCAGTGGACCGCCGCTGGAACCCCTTACACTTAGGCTAATTTCACTCGGGCATTTGATGAGAAGTTTATACCACCAGTACTGCGAGAAGCAAAGGTGGTAGAGTTCATTTGCCTAAACAATGAAGTCGCACTGTTTCTGAGTACGAGGCCATATTCTCCAAACTGACTACGTATGCACTAGAGATGGTGAACACAGATGATAAACTCAATAAGAGATTCATACAAGGGTTGAAGGTGGAGATAAAGAGTGCCATGTCAGTGGTCAGGCCTGAGTCCTACGCTGATGTTGTGGAGAGAGGTCAAAGAGCTGAAACTTCTTTGGCAGAGGTGAGTGTGTTCTAAACCAGGAAACCAACTGGCCCTAAGACATGGTTACAACCAAAAACGGACATCGAAAAAGCGAGTGGAGAAAAAAAAGGGTGGGAATGATGGATCGATCACAAAATGGGCGAGTTAATACTATCTGCACTTACAGTAACCTAAAGGGACATAGTGAGACGAGCTACTGGTGTTACCCAATAAGTGCTTATGATACAAGAATGCCCTCTCATACCAAATGAACCCAGACCGACAATCAAGACAATCTCAAATGGGGAGGAGACAAACCCAAGGTTACCACTCGAGTGTTTGCACTAGAACACCAAGATATTGATGTCGACACATAGGACGTGGAAAGTAAGCTACCCATCCTCAATCAATTCGCTATTGTATTAATAGATCCTAGTTCTACACATTTATTTCCAACACCCTCATTATTTAGTAATAGTAAGGAAAACCCTAGGATCTTACCTTATCAATTGGAGGTTACTACCCGTACTTCACCTATAACCTTACGCACAGACACAACAGTTATGGGTTGCACCGTAGAGATTCAAGGATGGAATTTTCCTGCTGATTTAGTAATACTTCCATTCCAGGGTATGTTGTTATTTTGGGGATAGATTGATTGTCTAAACATCACGCCCAACTAGATTGTAGGAAAAAGGTAGTGCGTTTGTGCCCACCCAAAGGGGAGGAGATCGAGGTAAGTTTTTAGAGTAAGCATAAAACCGTGGGGATGATCTTGGGAGTAAAGGAAAGAAAGAGCTTGTACAAAGGAGCAAGAGGATTCCTAGCATACGTCATGAATAAAGTAGTGGATACAGTCAGGATGGAAGATGTGAAAGTGGTAAAAACCTACACTAAAGTGTTTCGTACGAAATTGAATACACTGCCCCCTGAGCGCGAGGTAGAGTTACAATTGAGTTAGTCCCTGAGGCAATACCTATATCGCAAACTCCGTACTGAATGGCGCTAGAAAAGTTGCAGGAGTTGAAGCGACAACTCCAGAAGATGCTATCCTAATACTACATCCCACCCAGCAAGTCACCCTGGAGAGCCCCGATATTATTTGTGAAGAAAAAAAATGGGTCACTAAGGCTGTGCATTGACTATCGGGGGTTGAATGGGGTAACAGTCAATAACACATATCCGCTACCCTTGATAGATGGACTCTTTGATCAGTTGCAAGGGGCGGTGGTGTTCTCGAAGTTAGATCTGCCTCAAGGATATTATCAGTTAAAGATAAAAGAGGAGGATATCCCAAAGTCAGCATTTAATACTCGGTACAGGCATTTTGAGTTCGTAGTAATGCTATTTGGGTTGACTAATGTGCCAGAAGCATTCATGGATTCGATACATCGGGTGTTTCAGCTATATCTGGATCAGTTTGTGGTAATATAATAATATTTATTGATGACATTTTGGTGTACTCCAAGAGCTTGGAGGAGCATGCCAAACATTTGAAGCAAGTGCTTCAGACACTAAGAGATTGTAAGTTGAATGCCAAATTTAATAAGTATGAATTTTGGTTAGAAAAAGTGACCTTTTTAGGCATGTTATCTCAGGAGACGGAATTGTTGTGGATCCTACCAAGATTGAGGTAATCACTGAGTGGATGCAACCTCAGAACGTAACTGACATACGAAGTTTTTTGGGGTTAGCAGGGTACTATCGACATTTCATCTATGATTTCTCTAGGATTGCTACTCCCATGACTAGGCTCACACAGAAAGAAGTTTCCAAGAACTAAAGAGGAGATTGACGACAGTACGTGTGTTAACTTTGCCTACTGGTAGGGAAGGTTTTGTAGTCTATACCGACACATCCAAGGAAGGGGTGTACTTATGTAGAATGGTAAGGTGATCACCTATGCCTCGAGAAAGATGAAGGCGTATGAGCAGAATTATCGCACTCATGATTTGGAATTAGTGGTGGTTGTCTTTGCCCTTAAGAAGTAGAGACACTATCTCTACTGGGTGTCCTTTGAGGTGCTAACAGACCACAAGAATTTATGATAGTTGTTTTCCCAAAAAGAGCTGAATTTACAGCAAAAACGTTGGGTGGAGGTCTTGCAAGATTATGATTGCAATATCAATTACCATCTGGGTAAATCTAATATGGTAGCAAATGCATTAAGTAGGAGAGCCCAGCTGGCTAGAATGTTCTTATGAAGAGAGCGGTTGAGAGAGCAATTGAGTGATTGGCGACCGTTAGAGAAAGAAGACAGGTTTATGTTAGCAAACATCAGCATAAGCCCAGAGCTACCAGCTAAGATTAGAGAAGCCTAGGGAAGTGACGAATTATCGAGACATCGTTAGGTGTTAGCTCTTAGTAAGGTACACCCGGATTACATTATTGACTCTGACAACATTTTATGACATAGGGGAAGGATGTATGAACCAAATGATTGGGAGTTGTGACAAGAGATATTGAGGGAAGTACATCAAGCTCGATTGTCGGTTCACCCCAGAAATATTAAAATGTAAAGTGATTTAAGGAAGGTGGTTGTTGGGATAACATGAAGAGGGATATTGCACAATTCATTGCGTCAAATCTCACTTGTCAACAAGTTAAAGCGGAACACCAACGACCTATAGGGCTGCTACAGCTGCTGGCAATTCTAGAATGGAAGTGGGATCATATAACGATGGATTTTTTTATGGGGTTTCCACGTACATTAAAGAATAAGGATGTGATATGGTTAGTAGTACACCTTTTAACAAAGTCTAGGCACTTTATCCTTATAAATGTGCAATATTCCATGGATAAGTTAACTTAGGTTTACATTGAGGAGATAGTGAGACTGTATAGGATTCTTGCCTCCATTATTTCAGATAAGGGACCCCGATTCACGTCTAGGCTATGGCAGCAGCTGTAGAAGGCGTTCGATCGCTTGACTGAATTTTAGCACCTCAGCATATCCCCAGACTGAATGGCAAATTTGAGCGCACCATTCAAATATTGGATGACATGTTACTGGCTTGCGTAATGGACTTTGAGGAATCGTGGGATAAACAGTTAGTTTTGATAGATTTCATTTACAATAATAGTTGGCAAGCCTCTATAGACATGGCACCCTTTGAAGTGCTATATGGACTAAAGTGTGATCGCCACCATACTGGGAGGACGTCGGGGAAAGACCTTTGACACAACCGAATCTCATTCCCATACTGGAAGAGACTTATAAGGTGGTAAACTTGATTAAGCAGAGATGACAAACCGCACAGAGTAGACAAAAAAGCTATGCGGATAGACATCGCAGGGAATTAGAATTCACGAAAGGAGATAGAGTATTTATGAAAGTCACTCCGCAAAGAGGAATTCTACGACGTGGGAAGAAAGGGAAACTCAGCCCTTGCTACATAGGGCCTTTTTTTCATACTAAAATGCGTTAGTCTGTGGCTTACCGTTTAGAGATACGCAGTCAACTATGGAGGGTACACTCCATTTTCCATGTATCAAAGCTGAGGAAGGACCAATTGGGGAATCATGAGCTGGATTCACACCTCGCATATAAGGAATAGCCGGTGAACATTCTCGATCATCAGGTTAACGTGTTATTAAAGAGAAACATGCCTTTGGTGAATGTGGGATGGAAGAACCATGTAATCGAGGAGGCAACTTGGGAAATTGAGGAAGATATGATAGCTAAATACCCTCGTCTGTTAGAATAGAGGAATTTTGGTATGAAAATCTCTATAGGGGGGAGAATGTAACGACCCTGAAAGTAAAAAAAATTTCCAGATA
Organism: Knoxia roxburghii; assembly: GCA_030378225.1. Taxonomy (NCBI): domain Eukaryota; kingdom Viridiplantae; phylum Streptophyta; class Magnoliopsida; order Gentianales; family Rubiaceae; genus Knoxia; species Knoxia roxburghii. The sequence continues at coordinate 29,945,586 of CM059420.1, read as the reverse complement.
AAATTCTATCATCCTATTGTTTAATCTAAAATGATAAAGAGTAGATATGATAGGATTAGTGTAGTATTTTGGATGGACTCTAAGACTGTATTGAACCAATCCTGCAACACTTACTTATCTACATAAACCCATCCCTAGCTAATAACTTGCTACCAAACTACTTTATAGAAACCTACACCTACCGTTTACCACAATGCAGTCTGTCAGCCACCAGTGACCCCTTGAACATTGATATCCGCGACTTTAGATATGCCATTAATAATCGAATATCAATTTACTAAATTTCCTGTAGGTAAACATGATCTCACACCACTTTGGTTGTTTTCAATAGTTAAGCCCCGAAAGGTAAAATTTAGAATTGGGAATAATCCATGGTTCAATTTCTTTTTGCTATAGGAACTGAGGTTGGAGATAGCAAATTTTAGTCTATCCAATTGTCAGCCAGTGCTACTTGGAAAGTCAAGTCAAAGAGAGGGATTCAAAAGAATTTTTCTCTTAAAATTATTCGGTCTAACCCAACCGTATTCTGGTTTATTAATATAACTACTGCATGCCTAGATTGATAGATGTTAAGTGGTGATAATTGATTAAGTGGTGATAATTGATTATATGATTAAATTGGATCTTTGGGTAGAAATGGTGATTCATAATTTTGGATCTTGGTTGAATTTGTGAGTTTTGTGTGACCACCCTATATTATGACTTTACTTCTATTTCTGAATTTTTGGGTTTTTAAACTTACAGTGTTTCCTATTTTGGTTGGTTAAGTTAGGGTATTTTTACTGTTACCATGTTGGTTATATCTGTTAGGTTTGAATACATAAGCTATGCTTGTATTGTACTTTTTTTCCAGTTAATATACCGATTTAATATTTTGGTTTATATGTTGTGCATGTTTAGTCCATTTATATTACGTAGTTAGATGATGAGTTGTCTGGTGTAACACAGTAGATTTCATCATTGGTTAAAATACATAATATATAAATGAGGTTCGTAACCGAGACAGTTTTGGACACGCTGTCGGTTTAGGTTATTATGTGATTCGGAGAATTGGTTTGTCTAAACTAATTCAATCATATAGATATGCCCGGGGCGTATTGAACTTGACCATTTAGAATAATCTGTCTTGTACTAATTTAATAGACAATTCGTTTTTAGTATTCTATCTCTTAATCCCTAGACTTGAGCGGGCGTGAGGATTAGACATAGCGTACTTTGATCTACCAATGGGTGAGATCAAATGTGGCCAATAGTCTCGATGAATTGGGTGCGCTTGTTTAGTTACTTGGTATGCTGCTGCTTGTCGAAAGGAAACCATGTACAGATGCATCCGGGGTGATGGTGCTCCCTAGATGAGCTCGTTATGTTGATTATACTAAACCCAACTGGTGGACTTATGTCTGGTATAGTAAAAAGGTCAATTGGTACTAGTCTCGGAATTAAAGAAGTTAATTAATTAATTTATCATTAAATTTATAAATTAACGAGCACTAAATCTTTGATGTGGAGAGATTAAGAATAAATCAATTTAGTTGTTCCGGAAGCAATTCTGGTGTAGGATGATAGTGCCAAAATTAATCCGTTAGTGGTACGATTAATTTTGTAATGGGTTAATTGAATAAGTAGAATTAATTAATTAATTATTCCTAAGGGTTAATTAAGTAATTAACAAAATGAAATTATTTAATTAATTATCAAGTCTTAAGTTTCAATTAGAATTAGGAAATCCTAGAGATTAAGAAATCTAATTGGATTTGGATTATCCTATTAGATTAGTTACCTAATTGGATTTAGAAACTAATTATTTACCTAAACCTATTAGGAAGACCAATACTATACCAACTTGGGGTCTCTCTTGTAGCTCTATATATTGACAAGGGTTTAGCAATTCTATAGTACACAATTCTTAAGTTTTCAAGACAAGAAAACTAGAGAGAGAAAGTTTAGAGAGCTTGAATAATTTTCAGGCGGCGGAAGTAAATTCCGGCGGCGGCAACGGCTCAATTCAGGCTACGTCGAGATGCAGAATTTTTCCGGCGAGTCGTTTTGTGTAAGCTGATTAATTGCTCGCTAGATCGTTGCCCACACAACGTGCGATCAAAGTCTTGAATCATATAAGCGATCACCTAAGTAACACGCTTCAAGAGGTACTTTCTATGTTTCCGCTTTAATTAGAAATATTTTGTTGCGTGATAAATCGAATAAGTACATACCAAGATCCTGCGCAATGTTATTTTAAGTAAGGATTGGAATAGCGATTGTGATAGAGTCTATACCTGGTCAAAGATTCTGATTTTTGAATGTGTAGCACAAAAGTGAATTTTTGACCGGGTCCAGACAGATAATCTTTCAATATCATGGTTGGTTCTACTATCATAGTAATACTATTTCGGTATTGCTTAAAACTTGGATGGTTTTATTGGTGCAACTTAAGTTTTTGAGGGTCTACAGAAAAAGGGGAAAAAAGGAAACAAGACTAAGTATAATAAAGGATGGAAAGGATGGGACGTTGGGTTTGGGCTTGATTTTGGGCAAAGAAAAAACTATTTGATAAACAAGTACCAAGACTTGTCAGGCTTCGGGTTTCGTTACTAACGTGTATATATATATATATAGACACACTTGGGTATATACTGTTGGGAATAGTCTAGGTGTTTAATCCAATTAAACAGCGGAATCCTAAACTATGAGGATCGAGTCTTACCCTTGAAGCGTAATCGGTTGCGCACGTCGCCTGGCTCCTCTGAGAAGATGGCGTTTTGTTGTCTCCAAAATCCTTCCTCGAAGGATCCTCTACTCTCAAGCACGAAAGCCTTCGCAGGTTGGTGCTAGCCAATCTTGCCTACCGGGAGAATTTTGGGAATCCTGTGTATTTTGTCTGATGAGAATGATTCAAAATCCCCTACTCTACAATTATATCCCTAGGATATTTGTAGAGAATTAATTTCCAAAATCAGTATTGTAATTTATCCAATTATAACTTAACTGATTTTAGTAATTTCCAAATCAGTATTATTACCAAATATTATTTAACTGATTCCAAGTCAGTATTTAAATAATATTTACTAATTCCAAATCAGCCTTAAATAACACTTTAATGATTTGGGTTATACACCAAGCCCATGGATCAACTCATGACCCATGGATCAGGCTGATGGGTCAAGAACTTCAATTGCAATTAAGTCCCTTGATTTATCAGCCCATCCCAATTGTTCCCAGGTAATTAATTAACTATTAATTAATACCACCGAACTTTCCAATAATATTCAATTAAACCATTTAATTAAATCTTATTTATTTAAGTATAACAATTATACTTTTTGTAGGCAAGAATTCTTATTCTGCATCATCGAACTTTCTTATGTGCGATCCTGTAGGCCCATTCCAAATTGGCAACGGATAACTCAATCTCATTGATTAATCCATAAGTCATTAGTGGTCTCTAGCAAGACATAATGACTACCCAATTTGGAATGGAGGGTCGAATGGAGATTCAACACAACCTTTCCGAGCAAACTGCGTACGATCCTCTACATCGATATCCAGTTTAGCATAAGGCATGGAACCATCATCCTTATGTAGCTAAACATTTACTTGATCTCTTAGTGACACTGAATCCTTCAAGCAAATGATATCCTATCATTCCTTGGGCATGGCCATGCACTTTTCAGTTCACTATCAAGTGGCCAAGATATCATCTCTCACTTAAGAGAGATTTGTAGTCCCATCACTTCACCTACATACCTTAGCGTGTCTCATAGTGTACCCAATCATACCCGTACTTGGCAACCTGTTACGGCCCCGTTAGGCGTATGTCAAAGCACACTACAATTCACCTAAGACCATGTAGTGATTTCTGGTCTAAGGATCCTAGTACCAGTACTACTCAAAAGAATCACTCATGATCTGGTTAGTCCATGGAGTGTTTCTTTTGGCGGATCGATTTCATGAATTTAAATATGCACAAGGATATTACTATCATGAAATTAACTCATTTGATAAACAATCAATCAAACGACAAATATCTTATTTACATAAATACCCTCAAAGTATATTTACATAAATAGCCCTCATTAGGGCACATTCACCAACAATCTCCCACTTGCCCGATGAAGGGCTATGTCCTAAACTGTTTAAGACCAAGCTCTATTACATGTCTATCAAATTTTGACTGTGGTAGAGCTTTTGTGAGAGGATCTGCTATATTGTCGTCTGACCCTATTTTGCACACTTTCACATCTCCTCGATCAATGATCTCTCGGATGAGGTGAAACCTTCTGAGTATGTGTTTGGTTTTCTGGTGTGACCGAGGCTCCTTAGCTTGTGCGATGGCCCCGTTATTGTCACAGAAAAGTTCTATCGGATCTTGGATACTCGGTATCACTCTGATGTCTGACACGAACTTTCTCAGCAAAACAGCTTCCTTTGCAGCATCTGATGCAGCAATGTACTCAGACTCTGTTGTAGAATCGGCTGTTGTATCTTGCTTTGAGCTTTTCCAACTTATTGCACCGCCATTCAGACTAAACACGTAGCCTGATTGTGACTTCATGTCATCTTGATCTGTTTGGAAAGCAGCATCAGCGTAACCTTGTACAATGAGCTGTTCTTGTCCTCCATACACTAGCATTAATCCTTTAGTTCTTCGTAAGTACTTCAGGATTGCTTTGACTGCAGTCCAATGATCCATCCCTGGATCTTGTTGATATCTACTAGTCATGCTAAGTGCATGTGCAACATCCGGACGGGTACACAACATGGCATACATGATAGATCCTATTGCCGAAGCATATGGGACTCTACTCATTGTATCCCTCTCCTCTCTTGTTGAAGGACCTTGGTTCTTCTTCAAGAGAAGGCCATGTCTAAATGGTACCTTACCATTTTTGGAGTTAGACATATTGAATCTTTTCAATATCTTGTCTATGTACCCTTCTTGACTTAGTCCCAGAAGCTTTTTAGATCTATCCCTATAGATCTTGATACCTAGTATCGTCTCAGCTTCTCCTAAGTCTTTCATAGAAAATACACTCCCCAACCATTGTTTGATGTCTTTCATCAAAGGAATGTCATTTCCTATGAGCAGGATGTCGTCCACATATAGGACAAGGAAAACAATCTTGCTCCCACTAACTTTCTTGTAAACACAAGGCTCATCTTCATTCTTGATGAATCCGTAACCTTTTACTTCCTCATCAAAACGAAGATTCCAACTTCGAGATGCTTGCTTTAGTCCATAGATAGACCTCTGAAGCTTACATACTCGATTAGGATGCTTTTGATCGATGTATCCCTCGGGTTGTTTCATATAAACATCCTCGAGTAGGTTTCCATTCAGGAAAGCTGTCTTAACATCCATCTGCCATACCTCATAGTCAAAATATGCTACTATGGCAAGCATTGTCCTAATGGACTTGAGCATCACGACAGGGGAGAAGGTTTCATCATAGTCTATACCATGAGTCTGTCTGAAACCTTTAGCCACTAGTCGTGCCTTGAAGATCCCGCCAGGTTTTACCTTGAAAATCCACTTGCAATCGACAACCTTTGCCTGAATAGGAGGGTCAATCAAAGTCCACACTTTATTGTCCCTCATGGATTGCATTTCAGATTCCATGGCTTCTAGCCATTTATCGGAATCCGGACTTTCTAAAACCTGTTTGTAGTTCGCGGGCTCATTAGAGTCCACCAAGATCAAATCTTGATCGTCAGTCACGAGAAATCCGTATCTCTCGGGTTGGTGACGAGATCTACCAGATCTTCTAGGTTCTTATGTTGTTGACTCAGGTTGCTCATCTTCATGAGTTTCTATGTCAACTTCCATCTGAGTTTCTGTAGATCGTTCTACATTCTCTTGTGGTTCTTGAACTTCTCCGAGTTCTATTCTACTCCCACTATCTTTCTGATACAGATATTCTTTCTCTAAGAAAGTAGCTCCTCGAGCAACGAACACTTTGTTCTCAGTTGGGTTGTAGAATTGATATCCTTTGGTTTCCTTAGGATATCCCACAAATAGGCATTTGTCAGTTTTGGGTTCAAGCTTATTACTTTGTAAACGCTTTATATGAGCTTGACAACCCTAAACTCGTAGATAGGACATATAGGGCTTCCGACCCATCCATATCTCATATGGAGTCTTATCTACTGCCTTAGATGGAATACGATTCAATAAGTAGGCAGCAGAAAGGAGAGCATAACCCCAAAAGGATGTAGGGAGAGTCGCTAGGCCCATCATTGATCGAACCATATCTAATAAGGTCCGATTTCTCCTCTCGGATACACCATTCCATTGAGGTGTTCCTGGTGGAGTCAGCTGTGAAACAATTCCACACTGTTTTAGATAGCCATCGAACTCATCACTAAGGTATTCACCTCCCCGATCGGAGCGAATAACCTTAATCCTTCTATCCAACTGATTCTCTACTTCGTTTTTAAACTCTTTAAACTTTTCAAAAGTTTCACTTTTATACCTCATTAAGTAGACATACCCATATCTACTAAAGTCATCAGTAAAAGTCACGAAGTATTCAAATCCACCTCTGGCTTGTGTGCTCATTGGTCCACATACATCCGTATGTATTAGGGCCAATAGCTCACTTGTTCTTTCACCTTTCTTATTGAAAGGACTCTTTGTCATTTTGCCTTGCAAGCAGGGTTCGCAGGTATCATATGATTCAAAATCAAATGAACCAAGCACTCCATCCTTGTGAAGCTTTTGAACTCGCTTTTCATTTGCATGGCCTAATCGACAATGCCAAAGGTATGTTGGACTTAAATCATTTTTAGATGATTTAGCTTTCTTTTCTATGTTATAGACTGGTTTTTCTTGGGTCAAATCCAAGACATACAGACCGTTACACATATTTGCAACTCCGTATAAAATATCATTTCGATATAAAGATAACGAATTATTCTCTATAATAAATCGAAAACCTTTATTATCTAAACTCGAAACTGAAATAATATTTCTGCTCAAAGCAGGTACATAATAACAATTTTCAAGTTCGATATTTAAACCAGAAGGTAAAGACAGAGTGTAATCTCCAACTTCAACAGCAGCAACTCTTGCCCCGTTGCCCACTCGGAGATCTACTTCACCTTTCTTTGTTATCCTTCTATTTCTGAGTCCTTGCACATTAGTACAAATGTGAGCCCCACAACCAGTATCTAATACCCATGAGGTGGACATAGAAAGATTTACTTCTATAACAAAGATACCTGAAGCTTGTTCACGAAACATTTCCGTCAGTGACTCATAAATTCGGAACGCTTCCAAATTCATGAATTGCTTTTGAAGCTCACCTGTCATAGACGTGAGCATCAAGCACGTCACATCATCGGAGTCGCTTTTCAGCTTATCCCAGGCTCGTTGAACATTTGCCGAAGCATTTTGTGGTGGTTCAGGTAAAACGGTCTCTAAGACATGTAGCTTCCTTTCTTGTTTGAGAACTATTCTCAAGTTTCTTTCCCAATCTAAGAAATTTGGTCCAACCAATTTACCTTTATCCAATATACTTCTTAGAGTAGAGTTTAAGATAACATTTGTGCTAGATGATGCCATTTCTACAAAGAGTAAATGCAAAATATTAGAATGAGTTTTGAAAAATGTTTTCCACAATAGCCAAAATTGAAATCCCAAACAATTTTGTGTTGGTGCTAGATTGTGGGCCGAAAATCCACAAAAAGTCAACCCCAGTCTTGCTTTGGCAAGTATCGTAGGGATCGGGCTCTTTTGGTAGGCAACGTTCAAATCACATTCCATGTAATTTAACGCTTTCCAATTGCATACCATGCAACTTTTCGGTGATAGGATGAACATTCCAAATGTTGGACACCATCCTATCTTTGCAAAATTAATCCCTAGTCAACTTATCGGGTCAAGCTAGGATTAATTTTCCCAAGTTAAACCATCCCTTAAGGCATCACATCAATAGACACCCACACAGTTTTTTCCATAACAAGTGGTAGTGATAAAGTTGAGCATCTAATACCCAAACAGTTTTTCCACTCATTAATGGTAGTGATAAAGTTGGGCACTATTATGTAACAACCCGCCGCATGAAGAAAACCTGAGGCCCTTGGGCTCTCCAAGTCCATCAGACGTTCGACACTCAAGCGGGCCCTCAAGTATGGAAGCAAAATCTTGGGTTTTTGGGATTTTAGTTTGATCGGCTTAACATGCATTTTCGTTTATCATATTCATTTGCATATTAAATAAAATGAATAAAAGCAATGAATTGGGCTCTAGTCTATTACAAAGCCTTTTAAAAACTTCATATAGGGCCTCCGCTCCTTGGCTCCACCATGGACTCTTCTTGGAACCTCCTTTTGGGCCTAACTATTACATGATGATTTTATAGGCACGCAGGCCCAATTCAAAATTGGCTCGCAGGCCCCAACTTTTGAAACGTTAAAATTAAAAGCCCAATTCATGCTTTGAAACACATAAAATGCATATGCTCATACAAGCCGGTTTTAATTTAAGCCGATTAATTTTAAGGATTGTGTAACTATTACAGAATTAAAATTGATCGTGTCATGATCAATTTTAATCAATCCTTTTGTTCATTTTACATTTATCCAAAATGATGCATGAACATGCTTACATAATTATGATGCTTCAAATAAAATTTAAACAATTTAAATAAGCATCAAAATTAAAATAAAATAAAATAAATAAATAACAATTCAAAATTTAAACAAATTAATTAATCTAATTAATTAATTATTTATTTATTTATCTTTTCTAATTATTTTAATCTAATTAAAATAATTATTTTAAAATTTATCTAATTATCTAATTAAGATAAATTTAAACTTATAGGATAAAATTCTAAATTAATCCTATCTTTATCTAATAAGACTATTTAATTAAATCTTATTAAATAAAATTCAGAAAATTTTAAAATTTAATTTTCTGAAACTTTTGGGGCAATTTGATAATTTAAATAAAATTCTGGGCTAGGGTTTTGAGGAGGACTCAAAGTCCAGGGACCATTATGCAATTTTAAAACCATTTTAAAATCTACATTCCATTTTGGTAATTAGAGGCTGCGGCGGGGGCAATTTGGTAAACTCACCCTTTTAGGGTTTTTGCCCCAGCCGCCTCTCTCTTCTTTTCCAAACCCGTCACCGGCATCCGCGACTTCCGGCTTCCAATGCCGATCGTCTTCTCCGTTTACACAAAACGTCGTTCGAAAAAGAAAAATATTGCAGAGAGTTATGCGAGTAACGGCCGAAGTTTTCGTCCGATGAAAAACCAGCGGCGACTCTCGCCACTGCTATCTCCGCCATCCTTCTTCACAAAGTCGAAGCCAATTCGAACTATCGCCGACCTCTAAGACGGAATAACAACATGCCCAGACTCCAAGTCCGGCTTCCGCGCTATTCCGGCGAAAGCTTCCCCGCAAATCGAAACCAAAACACAGTCCAACACATTGTTTCCGATCAAATGCAAAACCAAGAACCCAGAAAACAAAACAACCCAGTTTTTAATTTGGTTTTTCGGCAAAACAAACCCAATTTTGAAAATATTTCCGGCGAGGGTTTCCAATACCCAAAATAATCAAATCGTTTTTTTTTGGTGAATTTTACAACCCAGAAAAGCAGCAAAAAATTTTTTCATCCAAGAAAATACCAAAGCTTTTCAAAACGGAACCTTCCTTTTTTTTTTTTTTTTCATCTCCCCTTTGTTTTCAGATCGCGAGACCGATTTTCGGGCCAATGTCCATATCAAACCCATTTTCTGGCCAACTCAAAAGGGAACCCAGAAAATTTTTCTTTTCGTCCGGTGAAAATTTTGAAACCCAGAAATTCAAAGCTCGGACTTCAAAACAAATTTTTGGCAAGAAAAATGAAGAAACCCAGTTTCGGTGAAAAAGCTCTGTTTTGGCCATTTTAATTTCCGGCGAGAAAAACGAGAAGCAAAACCAAGTTTGCGGTCAACCCGAAATCAATTTTTTCAGAAAGACAAATTGATTCAAGCCCCTTTTAATTAAAATCAATTTTAATTAAAACCAAAGTTTTTAATAAATATCAATTTTAATTTTAACACTAAAATTGGTAACCTCGCTCTGATACCACTGTTGGGAATAGTCTAGGTGTTTAATCCAATTAAACAGCGGAATCCTAAACTATGAGGATCGAGTCTTACCCTTGAAGCGTAATCGGTTGCGCACGTCGCCTGGCTCCTCTGAGAAGATGGCGTTTTGTTGTCTCCAAAATCCTTCCTCGAAGGATCCTCTACTCTCAAGCACGAAAGCCTTCGCAGGTTGGTGCTAGCCAATCTTGCCTACCGGGAGAATTTTGGGAATCCTGTGTATTTTGTCTGATGAGAATGATTCAAAATCCCCTACTCTACAATTATATCCCTAGGATATTTGTAGAGAATTAATTTCCAAAATCAGTATTGTAATTTATCCAATTATAACTTAACTGATTTTAGTAATTTCCAAATCAGTATTATTACCAAATATTATTTAACTGATTCCAAGTCAGTATTTAAATAATATTTACTAATTCCAAATCAGCCTTAAATAACACTTTAATGATTTGGGTTATACACCAAGCCCATGGATCAACTCATGACCCATGGATCAGGCTGATGGGTCAAGAACTTCAATTGCAATTAAGTCCCTTGATTTATCAGCCCATCCCAATTGTTCCCAGGTAATTAATTAACTATTAATTAATACCACCGAACTTTCCAATAATATTCAATTAAACCATTTAATTAAATCTTATTTATTTAAGTATAACAATTATACTTTTTGTAGGCAAGAATTCTTATTCTGCATCATCGAACTTTCTTATGTGCGATCCTGTAGGCCCATTCCAAATTGGCAACGGATAACTCAATCTCATTGATTAATCCATAAGTCATTAGTGGTCTCTAGCAAGACATAATGACTACCCAATTTGGAATGGAGGGTCGAATGGAGATTCAACACAACCTTTCCGAGCAAACTGCGTACGATCCTCTACATCGATATCCAGTTTAGCATAAGGCATGGAACCATCATCCTTATGTAGCTAAACATTTACTTGATCTCTTAGTGACACTGAATCCTTCAAGCAAATGATATCCTATCATTCCTTGGGCATGGCCATGCACTTTTCAGTTCACTATCAAGTGGCCAAGATATCATCTCTCACTTAAGAGAGATTTGTAGTCCCATCACTTCACCTACATACCTTAGCGTGTCTCATAGTGTACCCAATCATACCCGTACTTGGCAACCTGTTACGGCCCCGTTAGGCGTATGTCAAAGCACACTACAATTCACCTAAGACCATGTAGTGATTTCTGGTCTAAGGATCCTAGTACCAGTACTACTCAAAAGAATCACTCATGATCTGGTTAGTCCATGGAGTGTTTCTTTTGGCGGATCGATTTCATGAATTTAAATATGCACAAGGATATTACTATCATGAAATTAACTCATTTGATAAACAATCAATCAAACGACAAATATCTTATTTACATAAATACCCTCAAAGTATATTTACATAAATAGCCCTCATTAGGGCACATTCACCAACATATACAAACATATGTACTTTCCTTGGTTTGTTTTCTTTTTTCTTTTTTCTTTTTTTTTTATGTTTTGGGAATTAGATGCTTTTGCTGCAGTATGTTTTATGACTTTAGGCTATGAATTTCAATCTCTAATTTGTTTTATAGTCCATTGTAACTCCAGGGGCACTTTTTGAGTTAATGGTGGTACTCGGTTTTACTGGACTTGAATTAGAAGCTTTACTGATCCAGTTTATTTTGGACTCAGCCAACCTCTTTGAATTTATTTTTGACACAATCGAACTTGGATTTAAAATTTTTATCTTGTTTTACCATTTACTCAACACAAAATTAACGGGTTGCAATTATCTAAGGTAAATGTGAACGGTTTTAAAACTTTATTTTTATTTTTAAACCAACGGTTCTTGTTGATTTGACTTTTTACTACATGCATGTGCCTATGAATAATCTGTCATTTGTGTGTGATTGATTTTCAGTACGCCTATCAGTCGCCGACCTTTTGACAGTGGACCCTATCTGATGGAAAAAGCTGACCCTTCCTTAAGCAACAAGTCACCGATGATAGCGTAGCTGTCAGAATGATCTGCTTCTCAAAGGTTTAAGCTATACCAGTTGTTGTTTGATCTTTCTAACTATTATCTCACACTATCTTACCGGGTGAATTAAGTGGCGGAATCACTCAACTCACGAAACACACGTTTGTTTAACCTCTTCGTGCGAAAACATTAAGAGGATAGGTGGTGGCTTGTGATTGATTTAGTCACACAGGACAAGGTCTAATAGTTCAACCTAAACTATTGAAACCAAAATGGTGCATTTTTGTGGCTCTTCGCAAGGACACACTCACGATCTCGCAAGATCACTCTAAACTAGAGATTTTAGGTTGGCATTTTTTGGCAGGGAACACACACGAGCACTCAGCTCACTCACAAGGAGACTTTCATTCACAATCACATCAAATATTCTATTAAATTTCGTGTCTGTGAAGTCCTATTTATAGGCTTACAGTAGTTCTCTTCCTGTTCTAAAAAGGTATCACTCAATCCTAATGAAAGAGAGATTAAAAAAGTAAAATCCTATTATAACTCAATTATGCCTTATAGAATTCGATCGTAATGAGGAATTACAAAACAAATTAAATCCTAATATATAAGGGAAAATCCATCTATCCTATTGGGAATAGGATAAACTTATAAAACCTTCTACAACTATGAAAGTAAAAGTATATTCCTAGCAGGAAGAGACTTAGAGGTCCTAAATAGGCTTAGAGAGAGTAATGGGCCTACACATCTTGGCATGTATCTCTTTAACCCAATATTTAACTTTTATTTGGGGCTTGGACTATCATCTACATTAACTCTAAAAGTCCATTTTCTCTCATCCTCGAGATGCTAGTGGGCTTGGGCCTCGAGTGTTGTAAATGGGCTTGGGCTTATTGGACTTTAGACTCGATCAGAAACTTTGAGGCTAGGCTTGTTGTAAAAGCCTTCAAACTTTTATAACACTGTAAGAAAAAGGTAAAATGTATATTAAATGACTTAAGAAAACAACTACTTAGCTCCCTACAAGTGGGTTTCGCAGATCCTCTTAGGGAGAGGGGCGAAATCTGCTTTGAGCTGTCTAGTGGTGGTACAGCTTCCAATGTACTAATGGCATGAAAAACTTTCTGCTTATCACTTTCTTCTATTAGTCACAAGGGTGACTCTTCTATCAAATTCACAAGGTCTTCCTAGCTTAATATGACAGACATCCATTAGTACAACATCGCACAACACTACACATTGACTAGTCTAAGGCATCTCATAGCCATAGCTGGCGTCTGTACCTTGGGTTCCACTAGAACAATCTAACCTTTACAATCCTTGCTCTTGGTTAGCATCTGGGGGGGTTGAGCTGAGAGATTATCTGCCCGGGCTTAGCCAGAATCTCACTTTCGTGCTACGCATTCAAGAATCGAAATCATTGACCAGGCCTAGACGCTAACACAATGCTATTCTAACCCTTTTGAAATAACATTGCACAGGATCTGGGTTCGCACTTATTCGATTTACCACGTAACAAAAATTTCTAATTAAAAGCGGAACTTTAGAAAAATACATTTGAAGCGTGCACTTAGGTGATCACTTGTATGACTCAAGACTTTGATCTCACGTTATGTGGGCAACGATCTAGAAACCAATTGATCAGCTATCAACACAATTATCTCACCGGAATAAACCAACACCACCGTCTAGTGCGTCGTTTCCACGCGCCGCCACCGACCAAAAATTCCAAACGCCGTCGCTGGTAAAATAATCCAGCAACCGCCGCCTCCTAGGAATTCAAACCGCTGGCCAAGGAGAGAGAAACCCGACTTCGAGAGCTTGAATTTTAATTCTCTCTCTAGGATTTTATCTTCGAGTTTTCGTGTCTTGAAAACTTATGAATTGTGTATCTTGAATAGCTAATCCCTTGTCTATCTATAGAGTTACAAGAGAGACCCCAAGTTGGTTTAGGATTGGCCTTCCTACTGGGATTCTGTTTTCCTTCAATCCTGTTCCAAGACTAAAACACATCCAACTGATACAGGGATCCCACTTATCCCAAACCAGTTCCTGATATGATTAACAACCAACTGATACAGAAATTCACTTATCCGAAACCAGTTCCTGGTATGATTCACAACAAACTGACACAAGGATTAATTAATTACTTAATTAATTAAATCTACCTTTGTCAATAACCCAATACATAATTAATCGTACCACTAACAGATTAATTATGGCACTACCATCCTACACCAGAATTGTTTCTGGAACAACTTAATTAAATTATATTCATAATATCCCCACATTAAATATATAGTGCTCGTTAATATATTAATTTACAGATAAATTAATTAATTAATCTCTTTAATTCCGAGACTAGTACCACTCGACATTTTTACTATACCGGACATAAGTCCACCAGCTGGGTTTAGTATAATAAACATAACGAGCTCATCTCGGGAGCACTATCACCACGAATGCACCGGTACATGGTTTCATTTCGACAAGCAGCAGCACACCAATCAACTAAACACGTGCACCCAACCTACCGAGATTATTGGCCACAATTGACCTCACCCTTTGGGCAGATTAAAGTACGCTATGTCTAATCCTCATACCCGCTCGAGTCCAGGGATTAAGAGATAGAATACCAAGAACGACTTGTCTATTAAATCAGTACAGGACAAATCATTCTTAATAGTTTAGTTCAATACGCCCCGGGCATATCTATATGATTCAATCAGTTTAGACAAACCAATTACCCAAATCACATAATAACCTAAACAAACAGTTTGTCCAAAGCTGTCTTGGTTACGAACCTCATTTATATATTATGTCTTTCAACCAATGATGAGATCTACTGTGTCACACAAGACACCTCATCATCTACTTACATAATACAAATGGACATATCATGCACAACAAGATATAACCAAAACATAAATCGATATATTACTAGGAAAAAGTACAATACATGCATAGCTTATGTATTCAACTCCAACAATCTCTCACTAATACTTAAGCTATGCTTTAAGTATACATTTACATACAACACATATACATTCTGCCGCTATATATCTAGAAAAACTGTCATGGCTCTCCTAAGTATCTGATTCACATGCCCTCCACGTGAGCCTCAAAGACTTTCAAAGTCAATGTCTTCGGGAACGGATCTACAAGGTTATCCTCTGATGCTATCTTAGCCATGACCACGTCTTCCCTCTTTACGATGTCTCATATCAGGTGGTACTTGTGCTGTATATCTTTACTCGCCTTGTGGGCTCGTGGTTCCTTCGATTTTGCTACTACACCGTTGTTATCACAATAAATCATGATAGACTTCTGCAAACCAGGAATCACATCTAAGTCCACTAGGAAGTTCTTGAGCCATACTGCTTCTTTTGCTGCCTCTGATGCGACAACGTACTCAGCCTCCATGGTAGAGTCCGCCACATATTTCTGCTTGACACTCCTCTAAACTATGGCTCCACCTCCCAGAG
Organism: Knoxia roxburghii; assembly: GCA_030378225.1. Lineage (NCBI taxonomy): Eukaryota > Viridiplantae > Streptophyta > Magnoliopsida > Gentianales > Rubiaceae > Knoxia > Knoxia roxburghii. The sequence goes on along the minus strand of CM059420.1, from coordinate 29,930,023 downwards.
TAAACACATACCCTGAGGTAGACTTGCTTTTGTCCCTTTCACCTTGGAAATCTGAATTTGTGTAACCTTGGGGTACCAGCTCAGGCGCTGATAGACCAAAACTTGGTCCCTCATTCTGCGCAAATACTTGAGAATGCATTTTACTGCCTCCCAATGAGCTCTCCCGGGGTTACTCTGATATCTGCTTACCATGCCAACGACATAACAGATATCAGGCCTCGTACACAACATGGCATACATGAGACTTCCTATTGCCGAAGCATAAGGAACTGTCTTCATGGCCTCTATCTCTTTAACAGTCTTAGGGGACTGTTTCTTAGATAGATGAACTCCATGTCCGAAAGGTAGAAAACCTTTCTTGGAGTTCTGCATGTTAAAATGGGCCAGAATCGTATCTATGTACAAAGCTTGGGAGAGCGTTAATGAACATTTCCTACGATCTAGAATTATCTTGATTCCAAGGATATATCCCACTTCCCCTAAGTCCTTCGTATCAAACTGATTGGACAACCATGCCTTTACGTCTGATAGCACTTTCTTGTTGTTGCCAATTAATGTCATCTACGTAAAGTACAAGAAACACCACTGAGTTTCCATCACGTCTGCAGTACACACATTGCTCATCCGGACACTGAGTAAATATGAAGGACTGGATTACCTCATCAAACCAGATGTTCCAAGATCTGGATGCCTGCTTAAGTTCATCAATGGACCTCTCAAGCCTGCAAACCTTATGCTCTTGGCCTTTTTCAATGAATCCCTCTGGTTGCTGCATAAACATGGTTTCCTCAAGACTTCCGTTTAGGAAAGCTGTCTTGACATCCATCTGCCAAATCTCATAATCTAAATGAGCAGCTATGGCCAAGAGAATCCGGATCGACTAAAGCATGGCTACCGGGGAGAAGGTTTCCTCATAATCGATTCCCTTTTTCTGAGTATACCCCTTCGCCACCAACCTAGCTTTAAAGGTTTCCACCTTCCCGTCAGGTCCTCTTTTACGTTTGCAGACCCACTTGCATCCAATGGGCGTAAACCCATCAGGTAGGTCCACTAGCTCCCAGACTTGATTGTGGTCCATTGACCCCATCTTGGATATCATTACCTTACGCCAAGACTCTGCATCTTTATCTTAGAGAGCCTCATTGTAGTTAATCGTGTGATGTTCAGGCGCACCTGGGATTAGGTCTGAGGCCTCTCCCACACCAATGAACCTATCGGGCTGTCTCACAACTCTCCCACTACGATGAGGCACCACCTGTGTAGGCGCATCATCTGTGATCTCATGTGCAGTGTGCGGTGTATCTACTTGTGCAGGTGCATCAGGATTAGTAGTTTGTCGTCTAAGCTCCTCTGGTACTATCTTACTCTTGGGCTTGTGGTCTAGGACATAGTCCTCTTCCAAAAATCTAGCGAACCACCACATTCTGATCTTTAGGACTATAAAACAGACCACCTTTCATTCCCCTAGGATATCCTACAAACAGCATTAATTCAGTTCTCGTATCTAACTTAGTCGTATCTGCCTTAAGCACATGTGCTGGGCAACCCCAAATTCTGAGATGTCTTAGACAGGGCTTACGCCCATTCCACAACTCTAATGCGGTTGAAGGCATGGATTTAGATGGTATAAGATTAAGAATATACATGCCGTTTTTAAGGCATATCCCCAGAACGAACATGGCAAATACTATAGCTTATCATAGACCTAACCATTTCCATGAGAGTCCGATTCCACCTTTTTGCTACACCATTCTGCTGTGGCGTGCCAGGTGCAGACAACTGAGACTAAATTCCAACCTCACTGAGGTATTCTTGAAATTCATGGGACAGGTACTCCCCACCACGATCTGAACACAGTGTCTTGATACTCTTACCATGATGCTTCTCCACATCTGCCCAAAACTCTTTGAACTTGCCAAAACATTTAGACTTGTGATGCATTAGGTAAATGTACCCGTACATTGAGTAGTCATCCGTGAACGTCACGAAATACTCGAACCCACCTTGTGCCTGGACCGTCATTGGTCTACACTAGTCAGAATGAATCGACTCTAATACTTCCTTAGCTCTATAACATTTTGCCTTAAAAGGTCTCTTGGTCATTTTACCTTCCAAGCAAGATTCGCAGGTTGCATAACTGTAATCTCTAATGAACCTAAAGGTCCATCATTGACCAAACTCTAAATCCTACTAAGGTTTATATGACCTAGGCTGAGATGCCAAAGATAGGTTTGATTGATTTCAGAAGGTTTCTTCCTCTTATTAATGTTAGATAAAGAGCTATCTGTTTCTATGTTTTGCGCAATGAACAAATTGTCAGCCAATGAACCAGAACAAATAAGTTTCCCATTTCTTCTAATAAATACAGACTCATCAGAAAAAACAAACTTATAACCGTTCTTCAAGAGTTTAGAAACCGAAATAGGGTTCTTTCTAAAACTCGGTACATAAAGACAATTAACTAACTCTAATCTATAATTTTCAAAATTTAAATTGACCACTCCCACTGCTTCTACTGACACTCTTGTAGTGTAATGTAGATGTCCAGTTCGCCCTCTTTAAGCTTCCAGGTTACTTGGACCCCCTGCAAAGAATTACAAACATGATCAGTGGTGCCTAAATCCACACACCAAGTATATGTGGGAATCATCGCTAAACATGTCTCAGTAATTAGGGCAGAAAATATCATACTTTTAAGCTTTGGACAATCCGCTTTCCAGTGTCCTATTTTTCTGCACTTGAAACACTTGCCTTTGGGCTTGCTCCTCTTTGCGATCTCGGGCTTCACAACAAGTTTCCTGGCATTCTTCTTCTTCTTATTCTTCTTGCCTTTAGACGCAGAAGAAGAACCTGAAGCCTTTACTGCGACCAAAGCTTGCTTCTTCTCGTGGAAGATGCCTTTGGCCGCCACCAGATCAGTTAAGAGCTCGGGTAAAGTATAAACTCTTTGGTTCATATTGTAATTGACCCGAAACTGCTCAAAACAAGAGGGTAGACTCTGGAGGATAATATCTATCTGACTTTCTGGGTCGATTTCTCCTCCCAACACCTCTATCTCATTGATGTGACTGATCATGTGTAGCACATGATCTCTCACCGATCCACCTTCAGCCATCTTTGAGTTCATTAACTTCTTCATGGCTACTTACCTAGCAGTCCTGCCTTGATGTGCAAACATCTCTATCAGATGAGCCATCATGTTGAAGGCAGAGACCATGGGATGAAGCTGATATTGCAGCACATTTGACACAGAGGCCAAAATATAGCACCGCGCAATCTCATCTGCTTTTCTCCACCGAGCATAGGCATTCCTATACTCTTGAGGAGAGTTCTCATCAGGCACATCTGGACATACTTCGATGAGAACGGTCAGGACAATGTCCAAGTTATGACTCCAGTCGACATAATTTGTTCCAGTTAATTTATTGTCTTTCAAAATAGCAGTTAAGGGGTTGAATGCCATATCGATAAAACTGTAAAATTAACAAACAGACAATGTTTCAGTTATTAACCTAGAATTTCGAAAAAAATAAAATTCTATTAATTATTGACTTCCCTCAAAAAAATAATTATAATCCACCAACATCTCATTCACCGGGATTCTCGCAAGCCATGCAGTGTGGACGTTTACGCTAACCCATATTCGTTTGAGAAGAACCAAATTCATTAACTACACTATCTGACCAAACGATCTATTGATCAATATAGCTAATAGTTGGTGCTTTCAGCTGTACAAATAAGCAGCGTAACCTCTTAGGAGGAATACTGCAGATCATACACTAAGTGTATGCCATTACGTGACTTTTGAGTTTGTTACCTCAAGATAGTGCGCCTCAGATGTAGAGGGTGCCGCATTTCTCCTAGTTAAACTTACTCAAGTCATCTTACTCAGAAATTCATAATCTAGCGATCTCGGGGCTGGACTCATCCGAATGGAGGAATGCCCTAATGCCAACGCGCAAGCCCACCCACATCGCATATGAACTCGTAATGGTGGCCATAGGGATATTAAACCAACCCGCTCCCACTTAGATTTCCAAATAGAGGATTTTTCTAATTTTAACATGCAATTAACTAACCCTAAGTTATATGCAACCATAAAACCAACATGCTTTAAAATCATGCATCTAAAATACAACATAAAAATAAAGCATAAAAATTAAAATAATAAATACGTTAAATAAATACGAAAAATAAATTTTCCGACTATTATAGTTTTAATTGCTTCTATCTTCTACCTTGATCTCGTGTCCCGTCACGTCACTCGATAAAGAGAGCCGCGGGCGCACGCGCCAAAACGCAGCCCGAATGGGCTGCACGCACGCACACTCATCCCGAAAAGGCCGCGCCCGCAGTTTTTGCGCATGTGCTGGCGCAACCTCCTGCTGCGCCGCGCAGCAGCGGCGTCGCTCCAGGTGGTTGCCAGCGGCGACTGCTGCCCGCGGATAGTCGCTGGCACAGCCCCCTCCCGCCAATCTCTCCTTCACTTCTTCTCATGTTATTTGTTCTTCTTGTAATTCGTTCTGGATTTTCCTGGGTTTCTACGAATTAACGATAACCCAAAACCCACGGATTCAAGTTGCCCACCACAATGCCTTCGATTACAAAAGTTAATTATCCTACTACAAGGCTTTCTAGGAAAATTAAATAATCAAAATTACATAGAAAAAATCCTACTACATATTTGATCTAATCCTACACGGCTTCTAGCACGTGGTTATACTATTACAAACATTCATAATAAAATCAAATCCGGACATGTCCCAGAGTTTAATTAAAAACCATACAAACGTAACCATAATAGTCAGGATTTCTTAACCACCTACAAATAAAACCATGTAATAAATCGAACAAGCACAAAACCCAAAACTAGGCTCTGATACCAATTGAAAGATTATCTGCCCGGGCCTAGCCAGAAACTCACTTTCGTGCTACGCATTCCAAAATCAGAATCTCTGGCCAGGCCTAGACGCTAACACAATGCTATTCCAACCCTTTTGAAATAATGTTGCACAGGATCTGGGTTCGCACTTATTCGATTTACCACGCAACAAAAATTTCTAATTAAAAGCGAAACTTTAGAAAAATACCTTAGAAGCATGCACTTTGGTGATCGCTTGTATGAGTCAAGACTTTGATCTCATGTTATGTGGGCAACGATCTAGAAACCAATTGATCAGCAATCAACACAATTATCTCGCCGGAAAAAACCAACACCGCTACCTAGTGCGTCATTTCCACGCGCCGCCGCCGCCGGTAAAATAATCCAGTCAAGGAGAGAGAAACCCGACTTCGAGAGCTTGAATTTTAATTCTCTCTCTAGGATTTTATCTCTCTAGTTTTCGTGTCTTGAAAACTTATGAATTGTGTATCTTGAATAGCTAATCCTTTGTCTATATATAGAGTTACAAGAGAGACCCCAAGTTGGTTTAGGATTAGCCTTCCTACTGGGATTCTGTTTTTCTTCAATCCTGTTCCTGGACTGAAACACATCCAACTGATACAGGGATCCACTTATCCCAAACCAATTCCTGGTATGATTCACTACTAACTGATACAGGGATTCACTTATCCCAAACCAGTTCCTGGTATGATTCACAACCAACTGACACAATGATTAATTAATTACTTAATTAATTAAATCTACCTTTGTCAATAACCCAATACATAATTAATTGTACCACTAACGGATTAATTATGGAACTACCATCCTACACCAGAATTGCTTTCGGAACAATTTAATTAAATTATATTCATAATCTCCCCACATCAAAGATATAGTGCCTGTTAATATATTAATTTACTGATAAATTAATTAATTAACCTATTTAATTCTGAGACTAGTATCACTCGACCTTTTTACTATACCGGACATAAATCCACCAGCTGGATTTAGTATAATAAACATAACGAGCTCATCTCGGGAGCACCATCACCCCAAAAGCACCGGTTTATGGTTTCCTTTTGACAAGCAGCAACACACCAAGCAACTAAACATGCACACCCAACCTACCGAGATTATTGGCCACAATTGACCTCACACTTTGGCAGATCAAAGTACGCTATGTCTAATCCTCATGGCCGCTCGAGTTTAGGGATTAAGAGATAGAATACCAAGAATGACTTGTCTATTAAATCAGTACAAGACAAATCATTCTTAATGGTCTAGTTCAATACGCCCCGGGCATATCTATATGATTCAATTAGTTTAGACAAACCAATTACCCGAATCACATAATAACCTAAACCGACAGTTTGTCCAAAGCTGTCTCGATTACAAACCTCATTTATATATTATGTCTTTCAATCAATGATGAGATCTACTTGTCACACAAGACACCTCATCATCTACTTACATAATACAAATGGACATATCATGCACAACAAGATATAACCAAAACATAAATCGATATATTAATGGGAAAAAGTACAATACAAGCAAGCTTATGTATTCAACTCCAACTTGAGCAACACGCAACCTATGTGGGTGCTCAACTGGTGGACAATCCAATGAGGGTTTGTCGATTTTCCTCCTCAACTGCTTCATTGGTCTCGCCAATAAAGCTCATCATCCTCTTCATCTTTGATCTCTAGAGATGGAACTAGAGCATCTAACAAGACATATGGGGACTGTGCTTGTGATGCTCGGGGGCTTGCTTCCATTTTCTCTTCTTACCTAGTGGGGTGTCCTGCACCAATAAAAACAACTACACCAAGAATAGACGAGAAAACAAGGTATTCGAAAAAAAGAAAGGATACTCTCTGCACTTATCCAATCTTCAAACAAATATACAGGGGATATTTACTTTCAAAAATTCAACAAGTACCTTCTGTCAATTATTTCAAAAATAATGAAAAGACTCTAAAAGAAAAAAGATATTGACTTTCAAAAATTTCAAGAAAATAAATTCTTATAACTCTTAAAAATAATAAAAAGATTCAAGACTCAAAAAAAAAAGGATATTTACGTCTAACACTTTTAAGAAATCAAATTCTCAAAAATATTAGAAGTAATAAAAAGGACTCAAAATAAAATATGATATTTATTCCCAAAATAAAATATTTTGAAAATAATAAAAAGGATATTTATTTTAAAAACCCAAGAATTAAATTCATATGAAATTTTAAAGTAATAGAAAACACACACAAACAAAAAGAAAAGAAAAAGAAAGACGCGGATAGAATAAGAAAAGAAAACGCAAGGGAAATGGAAATATCCTTTTTGTTATAAGCTTGTGTCGCAAAAGACGTTGGCTACTATTATTTGTGCTAGATTATGTCCTTTAGCGACAAACATTGGTGGGTCACTATAACTTTGGCTAGGACTTTTCTAAGCTTCACTGGCTAGTTCTAAACCCTTCAACTTGCTTCATTTTCCACTTAAGCTACACTTGTATTTTCTTCTATGCCAGCCTATAAAAGAATGTAGAACATAAAAGATCAAGTCAATCCAACACAACACAAAACAAAAACAAAGCACAAAATAAAAGAAAAGTACTACCGTGTCGCGCCGTGCGTGTGGGTTTTTAACGCAGGGGAATTGGTGATGGAACGGATGTGTCACTAAATCCTTGAGCTGCACAACCTGCGAATAGCAGCCATGAATTAGCGACAGTACTATTGGTGAGGCTAAAAGGCTGGTGCTAGGGTTAGCACAAGGGTGGTCGTGCCAGTTTTCAACTTTTCAGTTTGCTCCTACCGATAACTTGATCCCTTAGGAAGGTGATAACTCGATGGTTTCTCTTCATAAAGACTCAAAACACAAAACTGACACTAACACACACAAAACTCTAAAACAACTAGCAATCAAATGACAAGTCTAACAAATGATAAAAATCCAAAACAAACAAAGGTGACAAAAACAAGTAACTATATATAGATAGATGCTTATTAAGGCACACAAAAGTAAAGCAAAACCAAAGAAATCAGGTAATCTCTACAGTCAAACTGGGATCCCTCAAGAACACGAGCTCAACTACCGATGAGAAGAAAGAGTTTACACACACACTGGGGTAATTTCCCTTTGGGACACTTTTTATCCTTTACTCCCTTGGTGCTCACAAAAGGTGTGATCACTCCTTCCGAATTCTGTTTACTTCCCTATAAAACTTTAGAGCATGTTAACTTTTGTTAACCCTTGGCTTGTCTTTTTCTTTACTCAGCCAGACTTTTGCAGAAGAGCTATTCTTTTATAGGTTTTTTCAAGACCTTTTAAGGATGACTCTTTGGCTCTTGCCTCTTCTCACTACTTTTAGACTTTTTCAGGGAGTTTAGAACTGCTTACTAATTGCAAGGGGGAATTCAACCTCAAGTACTTAACAAGAGGGATAGGTTATCGAGCTTCAAGTATTCTCAAGAAAACACAACTCAACCTTAAAGAACACCCACTAACCTCAGAGTTTTCAAACTATGTGATCCTCATGCATGAAAGATTATATACCCGGGCCTAGCCAGAAACTCACTTTCGTGCTACGCATTCCAGAATCAGAATCTCTGGCCAGGCCTAGACGCTAGCACAATCGCTATTCCATCCCTTACTTGAAATAGCAATGCGTAGAATCTTGGTTTGTAGTTATTCGATTTATCACGCAACAAAATAAATTCTAACACAAAGCGAAAACATAGAATATACCTCTTAAAGCGTGTTAACTCAGGTGATTCTCTTGTATGTCTCAAGACTTTGATTGCACGTTGTGTGGGCAACGATCTAGTAACCAATTGATCAACTAATCACCATATTCCACCTGCCAGAAAATACCGGCACCAAGCCACCTAGCGCGTGAAGACCACGCGCCACCGCCGCCTCTGAGATAGAGCTCCACGCGCCGCCGCCCTTCTACTACACGCGCTGCCAGAATTTGGACAAAATCCGGCCGCCTGAAATCCGTGAAGAGCTGCCGCACTTGAGCTTGAAAATCCGACTATGAGGTAGAATTTTATTTCTCTCTCTAGGATTTTATCTCTCTAGTTTTCTTGTCTTGAAAACTTATGAATTGTATATGTGTAATAGCTAATCCCTTGTCTATATATAGAGTTACAAGAGAGACCCCAAGTTGGTTTAAAATTGGTCTTCCTAATGGGTTTAGGTAATTAATTAGTTTCCAAATCAAATTAGGTAACCAATCTAATAGGATAAACCAAATCCAAATTAGATTTCCCAATCTCTAGGATTTTTTAATTCTAATTGAAACTTAAGACTTAATTAATTAATTAATTAATTCCACTTTGTTAATTACTCAATTAACCCTTAGGAATAATTAATCAATTAATTAATTCTATCTATTCAATTAACCCATTACAAAATTAATCGTACCAATAACAGATTAATTTTGGCACTACCATCCTACACCAGAATTGCTTCCGCAATAACTTAATTAATTTATTCATAATCTCTCCACATCAAAGATATAGTGCTCGTTAATTTTTTAATTTACAGATAAATTAATTAATTAACTTCTTTAATTTCGAGACTAGTATCACTCGACCTTTTTACAATACCGGGCATAAGTCCACCGGCCGGGTTTAGTATAATAAACATTATGAGCTCATATCGGGAGCATCATCACCCCAGACGCACCGGTACATGGTTTCCTTTCGACAAGCAGCAGCACAACAAGTAACTAAACATGCGCACCCAACCTACCAAGACTATTGGCCACAATTGACCTCATCAAAATACACTATGTCTAATCCTCATGCCCGCTCGAATCTAGGGTTTAAGAGATAGAATACTAAGAATGACTTGTCTATTAAATCAGTACAAGACAAATTATTCTAAATGGTCAAGTTCAATACGCCCTGGGCATATCTATATGAATCAATTGGTTTAGACAAACCAATTTTCTGAATCACATAATAACCTAAACTGACAGTTTGTCCAAAGCTGTCTCGGTTACGAACCTCATTTATATATTATGTCTTTTAACCAATGATGAGATATATTGTGTCACACAAGACACCTTATCATCTAACAGTTTGTTTTGAATACAGAAAAGATATGGCTTGTATCAAAAACTAATATCCACAGATGACATATCATTTTGTTTCAGTGTTAAATTATTCCATTATATCATAAAACTAGATAACGGGATGTGGAAAGGCACAGTAGATACCGTTATTGGTTAAAGTATTGATATATTAAAAGTATGCTCGTAACTGAGATAGCCTGAACATACTATCGGTATAAGTTATCGTGTGGTTTGGAAATTAGTTTATCTAGACTAATTAAATCACACGAATATGACCGGGGCATATTGAGCACGACCAGTTTGGAAAGAATTGACTTATATTGATCGGCGTAGTCAATTCGGTCCTAGAATTCCGTCTCTCAATCCTGAGATTGGGACGGGCGTTAGAGTTGGATATCGTATGCTTTGATTTGCCAAAGAGTGCGGTCAATTGAGGCCTATACCTCGGTAGGTTGGGTATGCGGTATTTAGCTTCTTACGTGTCGTTACTAGTCGGAGGAATCCAAGTACCGGTTCACTGGGTTAATGGTGCTCCCGAGATGAACTCGAAAGGTTTGTTATACTAAACCTAGCCGGTGGACTTTATGTCCAGTATAATAAAAATGTCGAGTGATACTAATCTCGGATACCAAGAAGTCAGTGAATTAGTTTGTCGGTAAATGGATAAACCGATGAGCACTAGGTCTTTAATGTGGGGAGATAGAAGAAAATATAGTGGCGCGATATAAATTCGTTTTTGAGCGGTAGTTCCATAGTTAGTCCGATAGTGGTATGACTAATTATGTATTTGACTAATCGACAAAGTGAATTAATTAATCCTAAAGGTTTAATTAATATTTAATTGACAAAGTAGATTAAGAAATTAATTCTATATGAATTAATTAATCCTAAGGGTTCAATTAAATTAAATTAACGAAGTGGGTTAAGAAATTAATTCGAATGGGTCGATTGGAGTTGATTAGTCTAGGAAAAATTAAGCGGTCAACGAAAGTCAAATTAAAAGGCCCAACTCAAAAGCCCACTAGGTCTCCATTAGAGCTCCATATTAATAGAAAACTTAAGGCCAAAGAAACTTAAGAAAAACCTTGTAAGACATTTTGTCTTCCTCTTGAGTGAGAAAGTTCTAGAGAGAACTTCTCCTTCTTGAAGTTTTTTCTCAAAGTCGAACTTGGATACTCACTCTCTCGAATCAAACTAAGGTCAAAGATCAAAGCTTTATCGAAGCCCATGGATTGAAATGCTGTCCGCAGGATTATAGGCTGCTGTTCGCCCAGTTTTTCAGCAAAAATCTACTTCTGTTTTTCAATTTTTGTGAGGTCAAAGTTCAGTTCTTTTAGGGTGCTTGATCCGGGTTCATCACGTTTGATCTTTCTCTTGGTGATCCGTGATTGGGCTCATCCAGATCGTGGCTAAAAGGCTGGATCTTTGTGGTTTTTTATTGCGGATTGCTGCTGGGTGGCGGACAGCTTATGGGCTGATGCTAAGATCGGATTTTGAGCAGTTTTAGTTTATTTCAAGCGGTTTTTCTTAGTGGGTTTTCATGGGCTTTGCGAGTAGACTTTGATAGATTATTTCCCACGCAATATTCGAAGTTTTCTTGGAGTCATCTTTTGGATTTCGGTGGTATTCGTATATAAAGATTGGGTTTTTCTTATTGCGTTGGACTTCGCTTCAAAGGTATAACCTTTAATCCTTCCGCTTTAATTAAAGGTGTAATCTTTGTGCGTTAGATGTTGATTTAATAAATTAAATAAGTATAAGCCTAGATCCGTTCATGGGAAGATGAATTTGAGCCTGAGCTTTGTCGAAAGCTTCCGATTCTATAATGCATTGCACGAAAGTGAGGTTTTCAATTTAGTTCGGGTTTGTTCTGTTTTCCTTCAAAATGGTATCAGAGCGAGTGTTTCGGCTTTATACTTGTTTGATTTATTACACAGCTTTATTTTGGCATTATTATTTTTATCAAAATGTTTAAATAGGTGGTTATTAGTTTCCCGGCTATTATGGTAGAATTTTATTTTTCATTCATAAACCCCAGGACATGTCTGGGCTCGTATTGTTTTTGAATGGAAATGTCTATAATATTAATAACCACGAGCTGGAAAAATGTAGGATTAGAAAAATCTTGTAGTAGGATTTGATCTAATCATGTCATCTTTAAATTCCTAGAAAAACGCCTTTGTATATAGTAATTTATGTATTATGATGAAGACATTATTTTGGGTAACTTATATTCACGGGTTTAGGTTTCTCGTAATTTTAGGTGATTCCTAATTACGTAGAAAATTGAGAAAACCCAGGCGAATTGAGAGAAATCCAAATAACGAGTGGGAGCGACATGACGGGACGTGTCACCGAGGCGTCAAGGAATCAACGATAGAGAAGGCCATAATAGTCAGGAAATTTTATTTCTTTAATTTCCCATATTTATGTCTTTTCGTTGATTGTGTATTTTTCATTTTATTTTGCATTAACGAAAACCAAACCAAAACGTTTTAAAAACGTAAAGTGCAATTAACTAAAGTAAATTATTCACATATTAAAACTCCAACGGTTTTATGGGTGCGAATATCCTTTGTTAAGATATTGCATGTAAAATGGAAAAATCCTCATAGTTAAAAATCTAAGTGGGAGCGGGTTGGTAAATATCCCCATAGCCTCCATTACGGATTCATATGTGATGTGGGTTAGACCGATGCGCTGGCCAAGGGTCTTCTTCCTTACGGATAAGTCGTCAACCCCAAGATATCACTAGATTGAATTTCTAAAAGGATGACTATAGCAAGTTTAATTGGAGAAAGTTGCGACACCCTTGCTAACCGAGGCACATTAGTATCCTAAGTAACAAGCTTAAAAGTCACGTAATGGCAAACACTTAGTGTACCGTTTGTAGCATTCCTCCTAAGAGGTTACACTGCTTATTGAGTACGGCTAAAATTATCGACAATTAATTTCATTGATCATAAGATCGTTGGTCAGATAATGTAATTAATGAACTTTGGTTCTTCTCAAATGAATATGGGTTGGCGTAGACGTTCACCCAACGTGACCTGCGTTAATCCCGGTGTGAGAGATGTCGGTAGGAGAATGTATTATTTTGAGGATAACAATATTTTTGAAAAAGTATACTGAAACTTGACTGTTTATTTTTTTTAGTTGTTGATATGTCGCTAAACCAGCTAGCTGTCATTTTGAATCAGAACAAACTTACGGGTCCAAATTACATTGACTGGAACGGTAACCTGGACATTGTCCTTACCACTGAGGGTTACAAGTACGTGCTCACTAAGGAGTGCCCCCCTAAGCCCAGCGATGATGCAACCCCTGAGCAGCGAGAGCCATGTACGAGGTGGCAGAAGGCTGATGAGATGACCTGGTGCTACATCTTGGCTTCTATGTCAAGTGTATTGCAGCACCAACATCAATTGTTTACCTCAGCCTACGATATGATACTCAACCTCAGGGAAATGTTTGGACATCAGGGCAGGGCAGCCAAGCAGTCAGCTATGAGGAAACTCATGAATGCTAGGGTGGCTGAAGGCACTTCAGTGAGGGATCACGTGCTAAACATGATGAGCTGCATCAATGAGATTGAGGTATTGGGTGGTGACATTGATGGGGAGACCCAGGTTGATATTATCCTCCAGAGCTTGCCCCCCAGTTTTGAGCAGTTTCGGTTGAACTATAATATGGGCAAGCTCTCATATTCATTTCCTGAGCTCATGACTGTATTGGTGTCTGTTGAGGGCCTATTCGCAGAGAAGAAGTAAGCCTTGGCTATTGTTGGTCCTTCAGGTTCCTCTGCTGGGCTCAAAGCTAGGAAGCAAAAGAGGAAGAGAGGCCAGAAAGCGGGATCTGATCATGGACCCAATGCGGGCATTGCCAAGAAGCATAAGCTGAAAGGCAAGTGCTTCAGATGTGGCAAAGCAGGACATTGGAAGAAAGACTGTCCAAAGCCTCGAGGTATGTGTAAATTTTCCATAGTTACTAAGACGTGTTTAGTGATGATTCCCATAGATACTTGGTGTGTGGATTCAGGAGTCACTTATCATGTTTGTAATTCTTTACAGGGGTTCCAAGTGACAAGGCTGCTTAGAGAGGGAGAGTTGCAGGTCTACCTTGGGGATACTACCAGAGTTTTTGTTGTTGCAGTGGGAGTTCTTTGTCTTTATTTTTCAGACTCAGTTTTATATTTGAGAGATTGTTTATATGTACCCAGTTTTTGTAAGAATTTGCTTTCAGTTTCTAAACTTATTCTTATTTTAGATGGTTATAAGTGTGCTTTTTCTGATGGATCTGTTTTTATTAGAAAAGGCCAGAAGCTTATATGTTATGGTACATTAGTTGACAATCTGTTTTTAATCAAGACATACTCCCCATCAATACAAAACACAGAAAATAATAACTCATCACTAAATCATAGTAAGAGAAATGAGTCTTCCCCTTTGAATCAAACTCATCTTTGGCACCTGAGATTCGGTCACATCGACCTTAGTAGGATTCAAAGGTTTGTCAATAATGGGTCTTTGGACTCATTGGATATTGACAGCTGTCCGACCTGTAAGTCCTGCTTGGAGGGTAAGATGACCAAGAGGCCTTTCAAGGCAAAGGGGTATAGGGCCAAGGATGTTTTAGAGTTGATTCATTATGACGTGTGTGGGCCTATGTCAGTTCAGGCTAGAGGTGGTTTGAGTATTTTGTGACTTTCACGGATGATTACTCTAGATACGGATACATATACCTAATGCGCCACAAGTCTGAATGTTTTGGCAAGTTCAAAGAGTTTAAGGCTGAGGTGGAGAACCATCTGGGTAAGAGTATCAAGGTCTTGCGATCTGATCGCGGTGGCGAATATCTCTCTAGTGAATTTAGATCCTATATGTCAGAGAAGGGTATTCAAACCTAGTTGTCTGCACCTGGCAACAGAGAGGAGGAACATGACTCTTATGAATATGGTTAGATCGATGATGAGTTATAGTGAGTTGCCTACCTCGTTTTAGGGTTATTCTTTAGAGACAGCGTGTTATCTCCTTAATCTCGTGCTATCTAAATCTGTGCCTACGACACCCCTAGAGTTGTGGACTGGGCAAAAGCCTAGTCTGAGACATCTCATGATTTGGGGTTGTCCAACACATGTGCTCGAGGTAGATGCAGGTAAGTTAGATTCGAGATCAAAGGTTATGCTATTTGTAGGCTACCCTAAAGGAACGAGAGGTGGTTTATTTTATAGTTCTCAGGATCAGAAGGTGGTGGTGAGCACCAATTCCAGATTTCTTGAGGATGACTATATTTTAGATCACAAGTCAAACAGCAAAGTAGTATTGGAAGAGCTTAGAAGTCAGTCTATTATTCCAGATGCACAAGTACAGGAAGACACACTACAAGAGACTGCACACACTATCACAGATGATGCTCTTACACAGGCTGTGCCTTGTCGTAGTGGGAGGGTTGCTAGACAGCCCGAGAGGTACATGGGTTTGGTGAGTCTTCGGACTTTATCCCTAGCGCTCATGAACTAGACACAGTTAGCTACAATAAGGCTCTCCAAGATAAAGATGCAGATTCTTAGCAAAGAGCGATGATTGCTGAGATGGGTTCTATGGACTCAAATCAGGTCTGGGAACTGGTAAACCTTCCTGATGGGTTTCGACCTATTGGGTGCAAATGGGTCTACAAGCGAAATAGAGGATCTGACGGGAGAGTTGAGACCTTCAAGGCTAGGCTCGTGGCGAAGGGGTATACTTAGAAAGAGGGTATCGATTATGAGGAGACCTTTTCCTCGGTAGCTATGCTTAAGTCAATCCGAATTCTCTTGGCCATAGTTGCTCATATAGACTATGAGATTTGGCATATGGACGTCAAGACAGCTTTCCTTAATGGAAGTATTGAGGAGACCATCTTTATGCACCAACCAGAGGGTTTCATTGTTCAGGGCCAAGAGCACAAGGTATGCAGGCTTAAGAGGTCTATTTATGGACTTAAGCAATCATCCAGATCTTGGAACATCCATTTTGATGAGGTTATCCAGTCCTATGGATTCACTCAGTGTCCGGATGAGCAGTGTGTTTATCGCAGGTGTGATGGTGATACGGTGGTGTTCCTCATATTTTACGTAGATGACATCCTTATGATTGGCAACAGTAAGAAGGTGTTGTTAGACGTAAAGGCATAGTTGTCCAGGAAATTTAATATGAAGGATCTGGGAGAGGCTGGACATATCCTTGGGAACAAGATTATTCGAGATCGTATGAGGCGTTCTCTAACTCTCTCTCAGACATCCTACATAGACACAATTCTGGCCCATTTTAACATGCAGAACTCCATGAAGGCTTCACTACCTTTCAGGCATGGGGTGCATTTGTCTAAGGAGCAGTGTCCCAAGACTGCTGAGGAGATAGATGCCATGCAGGCGGTACCCTATACTTCTGTAGTAGGTAGCCTCATGTATGCTATGTTATGTACGAGGCCTGATATTTGCTTTGTCGTTGGCAAGGTTAGTAGATATCTGAGTAACCTTGGGAAGGCTCATTGGGAGGCAGTAAAATGCATTCTCAAGTACTTGCACAGGGTGAGAGATTATGTCCTAGTTTATAGAGCGCATGAGCTTGTACCATTGGGTTACACATATTCGGACTTTCAAGGTGATATGGACAAGAGTAAGTCTACCTCTGGGTTTGTGTTTACTCTAGGAGGTGGAGCCATAGTATGGCAGAGTGTCAAGCAGAAATGCGTGGCAGAATCCACTATGGAGGCTGAGTACGTTGCCGCATCAAAGACAGCGAAAGAAGCTGTATGACTTTGGAGCTTCCTAATGGACTTAGATGTGGTTCCTGAGTTGCCTAGGTCTATCACAGTTTACTATGATAACAATGGTGCAGTTGCTAACTCGAGGGAAACACGAGCCCATAAAGCGAGTAAACACATAGAGCGTAAATACCACCTGATATGAGAGATCGTAAAGAGGGAAGACGTAATTGTGGCCAAGATAGCATTAGATGACAACCTTGTAGATCATTTCACAAAGCCAATGACCCCAAAGGTCTTTGAGAGACATGTGGAGGGCATGGGAGTCAGATTCTTGAGGGAGCCATATGAGTGAGCTTAAAGGTGTTCTGTAGATTTCATTATGACAGCAGTGTAATAACGGGTTAGACAGCTTTTGTACTTCTTAGCATAGCTTTGAGTATTATTGGGAGATTGTTAGTTTTGAATACAAAAAAACTATGGCTTGTATCAAAAACTAATATCCACAGATGACATATCATTTTGTTTCAGTATTAAATTGATCCATTATATCATAGGACTAGATAACGGGGTGTGGAAAGACACAGTAGATACCGTTATTGGTTAAAGTATTGATATATTAAAAGTATGCTCGTAATTGAGAAAGCCTGAACATACTATCGGTATAAGTTATCGTGTGGTTTGGAAATTAGTTTATCTAGACTAATTAAATCACACGGATATGCCTGGGGCATATTGAGCATGACCAGTTTGGATAGAATTGACTTATACTGATCGGCATAGTCAATTCGGTCCTAGTATTCTGTCTCTCAATCCCGAGATTGGGATGAGTGTGAGAGTTGGATATCGTATGCTTTGATTTGCCAATGAGTGCGGTCAATTGAGGCCTATACCTCGGTAGGTTGGGAATGCGGTGTTTAGCTTCTTACGTGCCGTTGCTAGTCGGAGGAATCATGTACCGGTTAGCCGGGTTGATGGTGCTCCTGAGATGAGCTCGAAAGGTTTGTTATACTAAACCTGGCCGGTGGACTTTATGTCCGGTATAATAAAAAGGTCGAGTGGAACTAATCTCGGATACCAAGAAGTCGGTGAATTAGTTTGTCAGTAAATTGATAAACCGACGAGCACTAGATCTTTAATGTGGGGAGATAGAAGAAAATATAGTGGCTCAATATAAAGTCATTTTTGAGCGGCAGTTCCATAGTTAGTCCGATAGTGGTACGACTAATTATGTATTTGACTAATCGACAAAGTGAATTAATTAATCCTAAAGGTTTAATTAATATTTAATTGACAAAGTGGATTAAGAAATTAATTCTATATGAATTAATTAATCCTAACGAAATGGGTTAAGAAATTAATTCGAATGGGTCGATTGGAGTTGATTAGTCTAGGAAAAGCTAAGCGGTCAATGAAAGTCAAATTAAAAGGCCCAACTCAAAAGCCCACTAGGTCTCCATTAGAGCTCCCTATAAATAGAAAACTTAAGGCCAAAGAAACTTAAGAAAACCCTTGCAAGACATTTTGTCTTTCTCTTGAGTGAGAAAGTTCTAGAGAGAGAACTTCTCCTTCTTTAAGTTTTTTCTCAAAGTCGAACTTGGATACTCACTCTCTCGAATCAAACTAAGGTCAAAGATCAAAGCTTTATCGAAGCCCATGGATTGAAATGCTGTCCGCAAGGATTATAGGCTGCTGTCCGCCCATTTTTACCAAAAATTTGCTGCTGTTTTTCAATTTTTGTGAGGTCAAAGTTCAGTTCTTTTAGGGTACCTAATCCGGGTTCATCACGTTTGATCTCTCTCTTGGTAATCCGTGATTGGGCTAGTCCAGATCGTAGCTAAAAGGCTGGATCTTTGTGGTTTTCTATTGCGGATTGCTTTCGGGTGGCGGACAGCTTATGGGCTGATGCTAAGATCGGATTTTGAGAAGTTTTAGTTTATTTTGAGGGGTTTTTCTTAGTGGGTTTTTGTGGGCTTTGCAAGTAGACTTTGATAGATTATTACCTACGCAATATTCGAAGTTTTCTTGGAGTCATCTTTTGGATTTCGGTAGTATTCGCATATAAAGATTGGGTTTTTCTTATTGCGTTGGACTTCACTTCAAAGGCATAACCTTTAATCCTTCCGTTTTTAATTAAAGGTGTAATTTTTGTGCGTTAGATATCGATTTAATAAATTAAATAAGTATAAGCCTAGATCCATTCATGGGAAAATGAATTTGAGCCTGAGCTTTGTCGAAAGCTTCCGATTTTGGAATGCATTGCATGAAAGTGAGGTTTTCGATTTAGCCCGGGTTTGTACTGTCTTTCTTCACTAACTACATAATATAAATGGACAAATAATACACAACAAAATATAACCAAAACAGAAATCGATATATTAACTGAGAAAATGTACAATACAAACATAGCTTATGTATTCAACTCCAACAATCTCTCACAAATACTTAAGTTGTGATTTAAGTATACATCTACATTCAACTCCTATACACTCTGCTATTATATATCTAGAAAAACTGTTATGGCTCTCCTAAGTATCTGATCTCCATGCCCTCCACGTGAGCCTCAAAGACTTTTGAAGTCAATGTCTTCATGAACGGATCTGCAAGGTTATCCTCTGATGCTATCTTAGCCACAACCACGTCTTCCCTCTTTACGATATCTCGTATCAGGTGGTACTTGCGCTGTATATGTTTACTCGCCTTGTGGGCTCGTGGTTCCTTCGAGTTTGCTACTGAACTATTGTTATCACAATACACCTGATAGACTTCTGCAAACCAGGAATCACATCTAAGTCCACAAAGAAGTTCTTGAGCCATACTGCTTCTTTCGCTACCTCTGATGCGGCAACGTATTCAGCCTCCATGGTAGAAGTCCACCACACATTTCTGCTTGACACTCCGCCAAACTATGGCTTCACCTCCCAGAGTAAACACATACCCTGAGGTAGACTTGCTCTTGTCCATGTCGCATTGAAAATCTGAATATGTGTAACCTCGGGGTACCAGCTCAGGCGCCTGATAGACTAACACTTGGTCTTTCGTTCTACGCAAATACTTGAGAATGCATTTTACTGCCTCCCAATAAGCTTTCCCGGGGTTACTCTGATATCTGCTTACAATGCCAACGGCATAACAGATATCAGGTCTCGTACACAACATGGCATACATGAGACTTCCTACTGCCGAAGTATAAGGAACTGTCTTCATGGTCTCTATCTCCTCAACAGTCTTGAGAGACTGTTCCTTAGAAAGATACACTCCGTGTCTGAAAGGTAGAAAACCTTTCTTAGAGTTCTGCATGTTAAAACGGGCCAGAATCGTATCTATGTATGAAGCTTGGGAGAGTGTTAATGAACATTTCCTACGATCTCGAATTATCTTGATCCAAAGGATATGTCCCGCCTTCCCTAAGTCATTCATATCAAACTGTTTGGACAGTCATGTCTTTACGTCTGATAACACTTTCTTGTTGTTGCCAATCAATAGAATGTCATCTACGTAAAGCACAAGAAACACCACTAAGTTTCTATCACATCTGCGGTACACACATTGCTCATCCAGACACTAAGTAAATCCGTAGGACTGGATTACCTCATCAAACCAGATGTTCCAAGATCTGGATGCCTGCTTAAGTCTGTAAATAGACATCTTAAGCCTGCAAACCTTATGCTCTTGGCCTTTTTCAACGAATCCCTCTAGTTGCTACATGAAGATGGTTTTCTCAAGACTTCCGTCTAGGAAAGCTGCCTTGACATCCATCTGTCATATCTCATAATCTAAATGAGCAACTATGGCCAAGAGAATCCGGATTGACTTAAGCATGGCTACCCGGGAGAGGGTTTTCTCATAATCGATTCCCTTTTTCTGAGTATACCCCTTCACCACCAGCCTTGCTTTAAAGGTTTTCACCTTTCTTTCAGGTTCTCTCTTACGTTTGTACACCCACTTGCATCCAATGGGCTTAAACCCATCAGGCAGGTCCACAAGCTCCCAGACTTGATTGTGGTCTATTGACCCCATCTCGGATATCATTGCCTTACACCAAGATTCTGTATCTTTATCTAGGAGAGCCTCATTGTAGTTTACTGGGTCAGGTTTAGGCACGCCTGGGACTAGGTCTGAGGCCTCTCCTACGCTAATGAACCTGTCGGGCTGTCTTACAACCCTCCCACTACGACGAGGCACCACCTATGTAGGCACATCATCCGTGATCTCTTGTGCAGTGTGTGGTGTATCTACTTGTGCTGGTGCATCAGAATTATTAGTTTGTCTCGTAAACTCGTCT
Organism: Knoxia roxburghii; assembly: GCA_030378225.1. Classification (NCBI taxonomy): domain Eukaryota; kingdom Viridiplantae; phylum Streptophyta; class Magnoliopsida; order Gentianales; family Rubiaceae; genus Knoxia; species Knoxia roxburghii. The sequence goes on along the minus strand of CM059420.1, from coordinate 29,909,026 downwards.
AGGACTATCTCACTCTTGGGCTTGTGATCTAAAATATATTCTGTCTCCAAAAATCTAGCATTGGTACTAACCACCACCTTCTGATATTTAGGACTATAAAACAGACCACCTTTCGTTCCTATAGGATATCCTACAAACAGCATTAATTCTGTTCTTGCATCTAACTTAGCCGCATCTGCCTTAAGCACATGTGTTGGGCAACCCCAAATTCTGAAATGTCTTAGACTAGGTTTGTGCCTTTTCCACAACTCTACTGGGGTTCAAGGCACGGTTTTAGATGGTACAAGATTAAGAATATACATCGCTGTTTCTAAGGCATATCCCCAGAACGAACACGGCAAATCACCATAACTCATCATCGACCTAACCATTTCCATTAGAGTTTGATTCCTTCTTTCTACTATACCATTCTGTTGTGGCGTGCCAGGTGTAGACAACTAAGACTGAATTCCTACCTCACTGAGGTATTCTCAAAATTCGTGGGACAGGTACTCCCCATCACGATCTGATCGCAGTGTATTGATACTCTTACCATGATGTTTCTCCACATCTGCCCGAAACTCTTTGAACTTGCCAAAGCACTCGGACTTGTGACGCATTAGGTAAATGTACTCGTACCTTGAGTAGCCATTCGTGAACATCACGAAGTACTCAAACCCACCTCGTGCTTGGACCAACATTGGTCCACACAAGTCAGAATAAATCAACTCTAGTACTTCTTTGGCTCTATAACCTTTTGCTTTAAAATGTCTCTTGGTCATCTTACCCTCCAAGCAAGATTCGCATGTTGAGTAACTGTCAATCTCTAATGAACCTAAAGGTCCATCATTGACCAACCTATGAATCCTACTAAGGTTTATATGACCTAGACTGAAATGCCAAAGATAGGTTTGATTCATTTCAGAAGGTTTCTTCCTCTTATTAATGTTAGATAAAGAGCTATCTGTTCCTATGTTATGTACAACAAGGGAGTTAGAATTAACCACAAATAAATTATCAACTAATGAACCAGAACAAATAAGTTTTCCATTTCTTCTAATAAATACATAATCATCAGAAAAAATTAACTTATAACCGTTCTTTAAGAGTTTAGAAACCAAAATAAGATTCTTTCTAAAACTCGGTACATAAAAATAATTAACTAACTCTAAACTAGAATTCTCGAAATTTAGAGTAACTACTCCCACTGGTTCTACTAGTGTTACCCAAGTAGATATCCAATTCGCCTTCTCTAAGCTTCCGGGTTACTTGGAACCCTTGCAAAGAATTACAAACATGGTCAGTGGCACCTGAATCCACACACCAAGTATCTGTGGGAATCGCCGCTAAACATGTCTCAGTAATTAAGGCAGAAACTATCATACGTTTAAGCTTTGAACAATCCGATTTCCAATGTCCCGTCTTATTGCACTTGAAGCACTTGTCTTTTGACTTCTTCTTTGCAATATTTAGCTTAGGCGCAATTCGCGCCTTTTGAGCTATTCCCTCAAGCTTTCTCTTTTTCTTTCTAGCCTCATGCTCAAAAGAAGATTATGAAGCTTTGACTGCGACTAAAGCTCGCTTCTTCTCTTGAAGAAGACTTTTAGCAGCCACCAACTCTGCCAAGAGCTCGGATGAAGTACACAATATCTTACTTATGTTGTAGTTCAACCCAATCTGCTCATAGCTTTGAGGCAAGCTCCGGAGGACAATATCGACTTTGGTTTCACCAATGATTTTGCCTCCCACTACCTCAACCTTGTTGATGTTACTAATCACGTCAATGACATGATCTCTCACAGGAGTGTTCTCAGCCATAAGGAAAATGTCCAAGTTATGGCTCCAATCGACATAATTAGGTCCAGTTAACTTATTGTCTTTCAATATAGTAGCTAAGGGGTTGAATATCATATCAAAAAATGATAAATTAAATAAACAGACAATGTTTCAGTGTTTAATCTAGAATTTTGAAAACAAGGAAATTCTAACAATTATTGACTTCCCTCAAAACAATAATTTTAATCCACCAACATCTCATTCACCGGGATACTCGTAAGCCACGATAGTGTGGATGTTTACGGTAACCCACATTCGTTTGAGAAGAACCAAGTTCATTATCTACACTATCTGACCAAACGATCTATTGATTAATGTGGCTAATAGTCGGTGCTTTCGGTCGTACAAATAAGCAGCGTAATCTCGATGAGAGGAATACTGCAGATCATACACTAAGTGTGTGCCATTACGTGACTTCTGAGCTTGTTACCTCAGGATAGTGCGCCTCAGATTGAGAGGGTATCACATTTCTCCTAGTTAAACTTACTCTAGTCAACTTACTCAGAAATTCATAATCTAGCGATCTCGTGGTTGGACTCATCCGAATGGAGGAAGGCCCTAATGCCAACGCACAAGCCCACCCACATCGCATATGAACTCGTAATGGTGGTGGTGGGGATATTAAACCAACCCGCTCCCACTTAGATTTCTAAATTGAGGGTTTCTCCCATTTTAACATGTAATTAACTAACCCTAACATGCAACCATAAAACCATCATGCTTTAAAATCATTCATCTAAAATACAGCACAAAAAATTAAAGCATAAAAATTAAAACAATAAATACGGGAAATAAATGTGAAAATTAAATTGCCCGACTATTATGGTTTTAATCGCTTCCATCTTCTGCCTTGATCTCGTGTCCCGTCACGTAACTCGATGGAAAGAGTCTTGAATTTCAAAAAATGAAAACTGGAGGATAAAAGGGCCAAAAAGTGACCTAAAGCGCGCAGCAACTGTTGTGCACTGCTGCCGCGCGCTGGCGTAGCAAATCTGCAGCGCCGCGCGGCGGTGGTGCTGCCGTTTTCTGGCGGTTGCCGCCCCCTGCCACCAATCCTTCATTCACTTCTTCTACGCTATTTGGTCTTCTTGCAATTCATTCTGGGTTTTCCTGAGTTTCTACGAATTAACGATAACTCAAAACCCACGAATTCAAGTTGCCCACCATAACGCCTTCGATTACAAAAATTAATTCTCCTAATACTAGGCCTTCTAGGAAAATTAAAGAATCGAAATTACATAGAAAAAATCCTATTACATATTTGATCTAATCCTACACGGCTTCCAGCACGTGGTTTATACTATTACAAACATTCACAATAAAATCAAATCCGGACATGTCCCAGAGTTTAATTAAAACCCATACAAACGTAACCATAATAATCGGGATTTCTTAACCACCTGCAAACAAAACCATGTAATAATTCGAACAAGCACAAAATCCAAAACCAGGCTCTGATACCAATTGAAAGATTATCTGCCCGGGCCTAGCCAGAAACTCACTTTCGTGCTACCGCATTCCAGAATCAGAATCTCTGGCCAGGCCTAGACGCTAGCACAATCGTTATTCTAACCCTTGCTTGAAATAACATTGCGCAGGATCTTGGTTTGTACTTATTCGATCTATCACGCAACAAAATAAAATATAATACAAAGCGAAATCATAGAATATACCTCTTGAAGCGTGTTAACTCAGGTGATTCTCTTGTATGCCTCAAGACTTTGATTTACGTTGTGTGGGCAACGATTTAGCAACCAATTGATCAACTAATCACCACAATCCACCTGCCAAAAAATACCAGCACCAAGCCGCCTAGCGCGTGAAGACCACGCGCCACTGCCGCCTCTGAGATAGAGCTTGACGCGCCGCCGCCCTTCTACTACACACGCTGCCGGAATTTGAACAAAATCCGGCCGCCTAAAATCCGTGAAGAGTTGCCGCACTTGAGCTTCAAAATTCGACTATGAGGGAGAATTTTATTTCTCTCTCTAGGATTTTATCTCTCTAGTTTTCTTGTCTTGAAAACTTATGAATTGTTTATGTGTAATAGCTAATCCCTTGTCTATATGTAGAGTTACAAAAGAGACCCCAAGTTGGTTTAGGATTGGTCTTCCTAATGGGTTTAGGTAATTAATTAGTTTCCAAATCCAATTAGCTAACCAATCTAATTGGATAAACCAAATCCAAATTAGATTTCCCAATCTCTAGGATTTCCTAATTCTAATTGAAACTTAAGACTTAATTAATTAATTAAATAATTTCACTTTTTTAATTACTTAATTAACCCTTAGGAATAATTAATTAATTAATTAATTCTAACTATTCAATTAACCCATTACAAAATTAATTGTACCACTAACAAATTAATTTTGGCACTACCATCCTACACCATAATTGCTTCCGGAACAACTTAATTAATTTATTCATAATCTCTCCACATCAAAGGTATAGTGCTCGTTAATTTATTAATTTACTAATAAATAAATTAATTAATTTCTTTAATTCTGAGACTAGTACCACTCGACCTTTTTTACTATACCGGACATAAGTCCACCGGTCGAGTTTAGTATAATAAACATTACGAGCTCATCTCGGGAGCACCATCACCCCGGACGCACTGGTACATGGTTTCCTTTCGACAAGCAGTAATACACCAAGTAACTAAACACGAGTACCCAACCTACCGAGACTATTGGCCACAATTGACCTCACCCATTGGCATATCAAAGTATACTATGTCTAATCCCATTCCCGCTCGAGTCTAGGGATTAAGAGATAGAATACTAAGAACGATTTGTCTATTAAATCAGTACAAGATAAATTATTCTAAATGGTCAAGTTCAATATGCCCCGGGCATATCTATATGAATCAATTAGTTTAGACAAACCAATTATCCGAATCACATAATAACCTAAATCGACAGTTTGTCCAAAGCTGTCTCGATTACGAACCTCATTTATATATTATGTCTTTTAACCAATTATGAGATTTACTGTGTCACACAAGACATCTCATCATCTAACTACATAATATAAATGGACAAATAATGCACAGCAAAATATAACCAAAACGTAAATCGATATATTAACTGAGAAAATGTACAATACAAGCATAGCTTATGTATTCAACTCCAGCAGTGCACCGATTTGTAAACATACGTTTTCACCCTTGTAAGTTCCAAACTCGTACTACCTAACAGAAAAATCCAAAGATAGATCAAATAAACAAAAACAACCTTGACACTAGCAAAACAAACTCAAAACTTTCGAAAATTCAACAAAAACTAATGTAGGGGTATTTTGGTAAATTTGGGCAAGTTTTTCGAAGACACTTTTCTAGGGTTAAAAACAAGCTTCCTTTTTTTAGAAATCAACACTGATGCAAAATAAACCTAGAGGGGGACTTCTAGAAACACACAAAACAAAAATCAAGCAAAAAGACTCAAAACGAACAAACGCCTCAGGCCCTAAGGGGTCTCAGACACTGGTTCTGACTTAGATATTTGGATTCAAAATTGGATTGATTTTGAACCAATGGACACAAAAAAACCTGCGAAATCTTGGACAAAGATTTCGAAAAAGACTCTAAGATATTTGGATAGAAAATTGGACAAATTTTCTAACCAATGACAAAAACAAAAATGACACAAAGATAGTAGAATAGAAAGATACAACCTTTTACTCTGATACCACTCTGATGGAAAAAGCTAACCCTTCCTTAAGGAACAAGTCACCGGTGATAGCATAGCTGTTAGGATAATCTGCTTCTTGAAGGTTTAACCTAGACCAGTTATTATTCGATCCTTCTAACTATTCTCTCACACTATCTTACAGGGTGAATTAAGTGGCGGAATCACTCAACTCACGAAAAACACTTCTGTTTAACCTCTTTGTACAAAAACTTTAAGAGGATAAGTGATGGCTTGTGATTGATTTAGTCACACAGGACATGGTCTAATAGTTCAAACTAAACAATTAAAACTAAAAGGGTGTGTTTTTGTGGCTCCTCACAAGGACACACTCACGATCTCGCGAGATCACTCTACACTAGAGATTTTGGGTTGACATTTCCTCGTAGGGACAACACAAGAGCACTCGACTCACTCACAAGGAGATTTCCATTCACAATCACATCAAATCTTCTATTAAATTTCGTGGCTATGAAGGCCTATTTATAGGCTTACAGTAGTTCTCTTCCTGTTCTAAAAAGGTATCACTCAATCCTAGTGAAAGAGATTGAAAAAGTAAAATCTTATTCTAACTCAATTATGCCTTATACAATTCAGTCATAATGAGGATTTACAAAATAAATTAAATCCTAATATAGAAGGGAAAAATCCATCTATCCTATTGGGAATAGGATTAACTTACAAAACCTTCTACAACTATGAAAGTAAAAGTACAATCCTAGTAGGAAGAGATTTAGGGGTCTCAAATGGGCTTAGGGAGAGTAATGAGCTTGCACATCTTAACCTGTATCTCTTTAACCCAATCTTCAACTTTTATTTTGGGTTTAGACCATCATCTACATTAACTCTACAAGTTCATCTTCTCTCATCCTTAAGATGCTAATGGGCTTGGGCCTCGAGTGTTGAAAATGGGATTGGGCCTACTAGACCTTGGACTCGATTAGCAACTTTGAAACTGGGCTTGTGGGATCTTGTCTTTGGACCAATGATAGCTACTAATGGATCTTGTTCTTAGACATTATGATCCAAAGTAGAAGATATCGTGGATTCTCATGGTGAAATTCATACCTAGGCATGTCTTGAATTTTGAGCATGCATATTGATGTCATATGACATCTCTTTAAGCCTATTTGAAGGGTTTGACCCATGTATTAGTTCAAGTGTCTTTTAACATGATAAAATTTTCAATTTGGGTTCATTCTGGGTCTCTTTGGGGTTCCATAAACCAAAGCTCCGAAAATCCCTTATCATTTTAGGGAGATGATGCGCAATTTTTAAAGGAGTGGGGGAAAAGCTCCTAATGTCCACATTAGGGGTGCAAATAAACTGAGCTCACGAGCGGCTCAGTCAAAGCTTGGCTCGAGCACAGAGTTGACCGAGTTCGAGCCAGCTTGTTAAGGTAACAAGCCAAGATCGAGCCTGGAATATACAGGCTCGTAGAGCTTATCGAGCTTTTTATATAAGACTATACTCCATTTTTGGTCCATTACATATAGCAAAAATATCATTTTGGTCCAAAAAAAAAAACTACTTTTTTAGTCCATTACATTATATTCTTTAAAAATTTTGGTCCAAAACCCACTTTTGTCTGTCTTGACCAGGGGCATTTTTGTCTTAATGAAAAATTATTTTCTTTTAACCGAATGAAATTAATAAAATATTTTTTTAAAAAATGATTAAAATATAATTTTTTATAGACTAAACCTAATACCCTAAAGTTTTAAGAAATTCTTAATCGACCCCCTCCTTTCTCCTTTTCCTTTTCCTTTCTTTGTCTTTTCTTTCTTTCTTGGCTTAATTCCATTTTTGGTCCCCTTAATAGGGATTATTCCAGTTTTGGTCCCTCTTTTTATTTTGTTACCAATACTAATCCCTCTTAAAATTTGTTTAAGCAATATGGTCCCTTTTAACAACAGATGACCAATTTTAACAGTTAATAAAAGGGCTTTTGTGCAAAAAAAACCCTAATTCCCTATTCTCTTCTTTTACTCCCTTGGACGACCGCCCTCTCCCCACCACACACGTCTCCTTCTCCCTTGGACGGTCGCCCCTCTTCCCGCCGCACGCCACCACACAACAATGATCTTTTAACCAAAACCCAGAACCACAAAAAAAATTCTTCTGAAACCCAAAATATCAAACTGATTCCAGCAAATAATTTCATCAGCAAGAATGAATACCCAAAATGAAAATAAATTGGACAAACAATTTATCATCAGCAATCATGAAACGTCAAACTGATTCCAACAAACAACTCAATCAGCCAAAATGAAAAAAAAAAAATAGACAAACGATTAATCAACAAAAATGGGACAAACAAATGAGAAATTATGTAGGAAGCTCGACAAAACCCCGATCGGCTGCCTCTCCGACATCCCACCGTCGATCGGTCATCGTTCTCTTCTCCCGATCCGTCCCTCTCTCTCTATTTCGATCTCCTGTGCCCTAAAACCCCCCTGACGCCGTCATCTCCTTCGTCACCCCCTCACCCTAGAACGGCCACCACTGCTACTCCATCACCACTGTGTCGAAGGCCAAACGCTACCACTTGTCGCCCCTCCCTTGTCGTGACCACACACCACCAGCGCCAGAACTCTACATCAATTTGTCCGGCGCTCATAGTTAGCTCAAGAGAGGAGGAGAAGGGAGAATCAGGGAGGGGTGGCGTTAAGGGAAGTGGAGAAGGGGAAATCGGGGAGGTCCGGTGTCAATGAAGGAGGAGAAGGGGGAAGAAGAGATGTGGTTAAGTTTTTTTTTTTTTTGGAACTGGGCTCGAGTTTTGTGTGGCGGGGCAGAGGGGCGACCAAGGGAGGAAGAGAAAGAAATAAGGGAATTAGGGTTTTTTTTTTTTTTTTTTTTTGCACAAAAGTCCTTGTTTTATTGATGATGCCTTCAACTGTTTGAAGAATGGTAGTCCGGATTCTGATTATCTTAAGCTTAGGTGGAAACCCCATGGCTGCGAACTCCCAAGGTTCTTTTTTTTTTTTTTTTTGGCCGATTTTTTGCTTCAAAACATCATTTTTTTCCTGTTATGATGCTTATGATTTTGGGTTTACCGGTATCGTTTAGGTTTGATGGATTGAAAATGATGAATATGTTGGGTGGGAAGAGAGGGTGGCGGAGGGCAGAGGGGAGAGAGGGTGGCGGGAGGAGTGGAGTGGTGGGACATGGAGGTGAAGACGATGGCTGTCGATGGTAGAGAAAGAGAACAGGGAGATAGGGGACAAGAAAATGGGAGATAAAGTGATTTCTTTAAAAATTAGGGTATTTACGAGGGGTGAGAATATAAAAAAAGGAAGAGGGGTCGATTGAAAATTTCTTAAAACTTTAGGGTATTAGGTTTAGTCTATAAAAATTATATTTTAATCTTTTTTTTAAATATTTTATTAATTTCAGTCGGTTAAAAGAAATGAATTTTTCATTAAGATAAAAATGTCCCTGGTCAAGACAGGCAAAAGTGAATTTCGGACCAAAATTTTTGAAAAACATGATGTAGTGGACTAAAAAAGTATTTTTTTTGTTTGGGACCAAAATGATATTTTCGCTATATGTAATTAACTATATTTTGAGTATAGTATTTATATAATATATATTTATTTTTTAATAATATAATAATAAATATTTATAGTTTTTTTTAAATAATAAATATTCATACTTAATTCTTTTTACTCATTTTACTTTCTTTATTTTTTTTACCGTAGTTGTCCAGTCGTCTTCTCTTCTTCTCCATCGGTCTCTCCGTTCCGTTCATCCTTTCTTTCGTGTAACTGCCGTTCGCCACCGTCGCCTCCATCGCCTCTTGTCTTCGTCGTCTTTCCCTTTTTCCCCCTTACCCAACTACCCAACAGAACATCTCCTTCTCTCTTTGGTTTTGATTTTCGCTCGTACCCAACAAAACCCTCTATACCCATTTTTGGATTGGAGAAATCGTACCCTTACTTCTTTTTCCCCTGCTCAACAGAACTTTCATATCCTTCTCTATTTTGATTTTTTATTTTGTTCTCTACTCAACAAAACCCTAGACTCGAAGAAGTAAAGAAGCAGCCTGGTAACTTTCTCTGTTTTTTTAATTTTATTTTAAACTCTTTCTTTCTTGACAAAGTTCATGCCGGATTGTGTTTACTCATTGTCAATGGTTCACGTTTCAGAATTCATCGGAGCTTCCAATTCCAAATTCCCAATTGCAGCAACCCACTTGGTACATCAACCCTTTTGTCCTGTACCTTTTGGCCGAGTGTTGTCTGGTAATTTTCTATTGATGTCTGGAACTTTTCTGTCTGACTAAAAAAATTTTAGTTTCATCACCCTTTTGCTTCTGTTTCAGCTTTGGATTGCCAGAGGAGCAAGCCTCACTGCGAAATATGGAAACGGGTATGTATGAGAATGCTCACAAGTTGATTTGATTATTTGCTATCCTACTTTGTAAACTGATGGGACGTAAACTAATCAAAAATAATTATCTACTCTACACAGAATAAAATAGCAAACAGTGAGTAAGATCGTCTCCGCATAAAGTAGGATAGTGAATTAATTAAATCAAAAGCTGGTAACCAAAATGGGGTTTTTGAGAATTTTATTCTACTTAAATAAACTTCAATTAAAATTAATTAAGAAAATAAGAATTGGCTTAAATCAAATTTAGGAAATGATCTAGTCAAAAGAATTGTTTCTACCATGATGCGATAAATTAATTCTCGATGCACAAATTTTCCCAATTAACCTTGATTATATTGGTTTACCCTGTTGGAACCTCCTAACAGTTCAGTCCTATAAATTAAACCCAGCAATTAAAGAACCTCCGTTAACTGCATCTATAATCGAATATCCGTCCTGGAATCTCCTAGAACATTGATTTCGATCGTCTAGGACCCAATTCAATTTACAATTAATCAAACCTTGTTTAATTGCACGTTGATTATTTATTCCCTTCAAAACGCGAACCTACGTACCACGTGATTAGTTCAATTGAAACTCTTAGGAATATCGAACCTCGTGTATTCGAGTTGACTAGACTACCTAGGAAGAATTGAATGCTACCAGCTATTCAATTAATGCTAAATAATCTAACATACAAAGCGGAGAATAAATAAATAATCAAAACTCAATTGATATTAAGAACAAATTGATCTCACAATTTAATTCACATCTAGGGTTTAATTCCTCTGACTAGAATTAAAGATTTAGCTACTCATAATCGAATTAAAAATAAAACTAATAATAATAAACAAATTCTCCATGAACAATAAAGGAAGGAAAAATAGTACTAATATAGCCGCAGGTCAGCCCTCGCACAAAACGAATGTCGCAAGGCTCCCAGGGTCGACAAAACCGGCTCCAGTCTGCAGTCCTCCAAAAAAATCCCCTTTTCTCAATGTTATCTTATTACCTAATATACTCTCCTATTTGAGTAATATCCGAAGTACTTAAAAATAAGGCCCACAAGTTTACTTAAAATATACTAACTTAAATATAAAATCAAATACCAAGTCCAACTTGGAAATATCCCTTAATTTAAAATAAATCTTGGGTCTCAACCCACAGCCCACTTTAATAACTCTCCCCCTGCATTTTTTTCTCTTCAATCCAGCCCACTTCTTCCAAAATCTGCCAAAATCTCTTTTCTTTGCTCTCCTTTATGAAATCTTCCCTGCAAGTAAAAAAAATAGCCTATTAGCTCATTAAATCTCCCAAAACAGCCCTCAAATTGCACTCAATCCACCACTTAAATTCCAGCTTATCAAATTCCCCCACACCTAAACAATTCTTGTCCCCAAGCATGACTCAAAACTAAACAAGAATCACAAAGCAAACACAACAAAACAATTTGGCTTCTCAATATGCAATATGTAACTAAGCAAGGTTTGCAATCCATATAAGAGTTTTCATAGTATCGAGCATTTGTAATGACTATATCACTTCCACATAACTTCCCAAACTCAAATAACACACAAAAGTGACAACCACCTCACCGGTAATCTCTCATGCACTCAAAAGTGTTTCAAGGACATTTAAACACTCAATTCATCACATAGCATGTTCTTGCCATAAGCTTGCAAATGTATCACATTACCATCACTCAAATGAATCCAAAATACAAATCAAAAGGACTTTATCAAGGATTATCATTAAGGCTTGGGACAAGGTAGGATAAAACAAAGTAAAACATAGGCTACAGTCACGAAAGCAAGCATATATTCAATTGTTAACCTTCCAACATCTTACCGAGGATACCCCATGCAAAACAATAGTAACTCATTACTTCTCAAACCCGCTCTATTTTTTTTTTTTTTTTGGCCACACAAATTCATTTGAATTTGTTTGTGTTGGCTTTTTTTTTTTTCCAATCATGCCTTTATTTCATTCTTAGGCATCCTTACACTATAGAGCACCAAATCATAACTTCATGAGCTACTATTGCCTTGCAATGTCCGCTTTCTTACCACAAACCAAAGTCAACAACCAAATACATGCTTCTTTCCATAACTAGGTAGAAAAAGAAAGCTAAACACAGGCCTAGGTTCTATTTTAGTGGCTTAATATTCAAAGAGTCAGGTCCAACCTTCAAAAAGGTTAACTAAAGGTGAGTATAAAAGGTTGGATTTTAAAGCAAGCCAAAATTGGTTTATCCTAATGCCTTTATCATCTTTGTACATCAAATTCACAAGCAATGGACACATGAATAACAAAGCAAGTTCTAGAATATGCAAACTATGTGTGAAACACTCTAAAAAAAAAAATTGAGCACAAGAAAGAATTGTTGCTCATTAAGGCCCAAAATCTCACTTTATATGGCTTTTGGTGTCACTCAAACATGCATCATCATTTGAGTTATCACAAAGAAGAGTTATAGTCATCCAACACCAAATACTACTAATTCTTCCTACATTTCATCGTTATCTTACCTAAATCACACATTGCCTATCAATTATCCACACAAAACATAAAGCTACTAAAACAAAAACAACCAAAATAACACCCCCACACCTAAAATCTACATTGTCCTCAATGTAGACAATAAGTATGAGGACAACAAGCAACGCATAAAAATAACTACACACTAAATTGAATTACTAAACAAGATTAAGGTATGAAGGGAATTCCCTATGGTGGAGGAGCTGCTAGATTGAGGTCGATTCTATCACACAAGGCCTAGAGAGATGCTTGATGGATTGCTAAAACCTCTTGGATGCTAGTAAGCTGTGCTTGGAGGGCTGTGAATTGCTCCTTGGTCACGAATGAAGAATCCTCTCGTTCCTCCTCTGATTCACCTGCATTAGAAGAGCTTGCATGCTTGCTCGAGAAGGGTTTTCCCGGCGGAAGAAACTCATATGTGTTACCCTTACAAACAATGAGCTGCATGCGTAATAAACTAGGCAAATTCAAAGGCACTACATGACGAGCCACATGCAAAGGGTTATGATGTAAATCCAAAGCTTTTAAATTAACTGCCAAATGCGTTATTAACGACCCCAAGGTTAGCCCTGAAAGATTTTGGTAGGATCTGGGTTTGCACTTGCTCGATTTACCACGCAACAAAAAATTTCTATTAAAGCGGAATCTTAGAAAAGTACCTTTGAAGCGTGCACTTGGTGATTCTCTTGTATACCTCAAGACTATGACTTCACGTTGTGTGGGCAACGAACTAGAAGTCAATTGATCAGCTACTCACCACAATCCACCTGCTAGAAAACTCTAGCCCTGCAGCACCTGGCACGTACTATAAACGCACCGCCCGCAGAGAGAGAAAGCTACGCGCAGCTGATATAGACCAAGGCCAAAATTTTAGCCACTAGAAACCCAAAAACCAGCTGCACACTTTCTTGAAAATTCGACTTGGAGAGAGAAACGTTTTCTCTCTCTAGAAATCCTGTGGATTAATTGTGTTATTGTTGTATTCTGAATGACTGATCCCTTGTCTATTTATAGAGTTACAAGAGAGACTCCAAGTTGGTTTAGGATTGGTCTTCCTACTGGGTTTCTGTTTTCCTTCAATCCTGTTTCTGGACTGATACAGATTCTGTTTCCTTCAATCCTGTTCCTGGACTGATACACTCCCAACTGACACAGGGATTCACTTATCCCAAACCAGTTCCTGGGATGATTCACAACCAACTGACACAAGGATTAATTAATTTCTAAATTAATTAAATCTACCTTTGTCATTAACCCAGTACATAATTAATCGTACCACTAACGGATTAATTATGGCACTACCACCCTATACCAGAATTGCTTCCGGAACAACTTAATTAAATTATATTCATAATCTCCCCACATCAAAGATATAGTGCTCGTTAATTCTTTAATTTACTGATAAATTAATTCATCAACTTCTTTAGTTCCGAGACTAGTACCACTCGACCTTTTTACTATACCGGACATAAGTCCACCGGCCGGGTTTAGTATAATAAACATTTCGAGCTCATCTCGGGAGCACCATCACCCCGGACGCACCGGTATATGGTTTCCTTTCGACAAGCAGCAGCACACCAAGTAACTAAACACGCGCACCCAACCTACCGAGATTATTGGCCACAATTGACCTCACCCTTTGGACGATCAAAGTACACTATGTCTAATCCTCATGCCCGCTCGAGTCTAGGGATTTAGAGATAGAATACAAGGATCGATTTGTCTATTAAATCAGTACAAGACAAATTATTCCTAAGAGTCAAGTTCAATATGCCCCGGGCATATCTATATGATTCAATTAGTTTAGACAAACTAATTATCTGAATCACATAATAACCTAAACCGACAGTTTGTCCAAAGCTGTCTCGGTTACGAACCTCATTTATATATTATGTCTTTCAACCAATGATGAGATCTACTGTGTCGCACCAGACACCTCATCATCTACATACATAATATAAATGGACATAAACATGCACAACAAAATATGACTGAAACACAAATCGATATATTAAACTGGGAAACTGTACAATACAAGCATAGCTTATGTATTCTACTCCAACAAGCCCCCTGCCCTTACGCTTGTTAGAAGCTCTCAATTGACGCACAAAAGATTAAGCAAAGCACACACGTTTCCACTGGATCATGCGAGTAATTAAAAACAATTCGTGTGTGGTGATTATGTTCGCTTGATCCTTCCTCCCTGCTAAACTATAGCCCAGGAATCTATGGCACAATCGCAAAACAGGATCCTCAAAGAAATAATCACATACTTTGCTTGGCTTAAAAATATCCAAAGATTTAGGAGCTAATTTTTTCCATTCAGCAAGACATTCATGAGGATAAAAACCGTGCGGGACATCTAACTCACATGAAGTATAAGCCTCAGTTTTAGACTCACTGTCAGAAAGAAACCCCATGGCTATATCGAATTGCACCAAAGACATCTTAAAGTACTTATTCATCAATTGAAAACAAATAACATTTGGTGAATCCAGAGTAAAATTCTTCTTGGGAGGTTTGTATTCCAAACTCGCATGAAATTCCTTGGTTAATTCAAAATAGGCAGGCAAGGATAAATTCAAATAAGCTCCCCAACCAATACCCTCAAACATTGCCCGCACTTGATCATAAACATTCAACGTATTCAAAGCATCTAAATCAAAACTTTTACACTCATAAATACCTTTTGAAGAAATCGTTTTATATGCCTCCTGTTGACTTGGTTTAGCAAATTTTACGTGGAATAAACGAGATTCTGAAGGGGGCAGAGTGTTGGGGACTGATTTGGTCTTCCTACGTCCTTTTCGCAGTTTTTCGTTTCCTTTTGATTGGTCCGCATGCATCGTAGGCCGTTTAGGTGGAGGTGCCGCTGGTACATCTGGGGAGGAGGATGGCGGGCTAGCTGACCGAACCGACGGCGATGGGGCTGATGGAGGCGTGTCCTCCAGCTCCGAGGAGGTTGGCTCCAACAGTGGTGGCCGGTTGGCTTGTGCTTTCTTGCGAGCCATGGTGATACTCCAAAAACCAAACCCAAAATCAGTTTTCTTGCTTTTCAATTCCTCTGTTTGGAGTATTATCATGGCTCGCAAGAAAGCACAAGCCAACCGGCCACCACTGTTGGAGCCAACCTCCTCGGAGCTGAAGGACACGCCTCCATCAGCCCCATCGCCATCGGTTCGGTCAGCTAGCCCGCCATCCTCCTCCCCAGATGTACCAGCGGCGCCTCCACCTAAACGGCATAGGATGCAGGCGAACCAATAAAAAAGAAACGACAAACTGCGGAAAGGACATAGGAAGACCAAATCAGGCCCCAACACTCTGCCCCCTTCAGAATCTCGTTTATTCCACGTAAAATTTGCTAAACCAAGTCAACATGAGGCATATAAAACGGTTTCTTCAAAAGGTATTTATTAGTGTAAAAGTTTTGATTTAGATGCTTTGAATACGTTGAATGTTTATGATTAAGTGCGGGCAATGTTTGAGGGTATTGGTTGGGGATCTTATTTGAATTTATCCTTGCCTGCCTATTTTGAATTAACCAGGGAATTTCATGCGAGTTTGGAATACAAACCTCCCAAGAAGAATTTTACTCTGGATTCACCAAATGTTATTTGTTTTCAATTGATGAATAAGTACTTTAAGATGTCTTTGGTGCAATTCGATATAGCCATGGGGTTTCTTTATGACAGTGAGTCTAAAACTGAGGCTTATACTTCATGTGAGTTAGATGTCCCGCACGATTTTTATCCTCATGAATGTCTTGCTGTATGGAAAAAATTAGCTCCTAAATCTTTGGATATTTTTAAGCCAAGGAAAGTATGTGATTATTTCTTTGAGGATCCTGTTTTGCGATTGTGCCATAGATTCCTGGGCTATAGTTTAGCAGGGAGGAAGGATCAAGCGAACATAATCACCACACACGAATTGTTTTTAATTACTCGCATGATCCAGCAGAAACGTGTGTGCTTTGCTTATTCTTTTGTGCATCAATTGAGAGCTTCTAACAAGCGTAAGGGCAGGGGGCTAACCTTGGGGTCGTTAATAACGCATTTGGCAGTTAATTTAAAAGTTTTGGATTTACATCATAACCCTTTGCATATGGCTCGTCATGTGGTGCCTTTGAATTTGCCTAGTTTATTACGCATGCAGCTCATTGTTTGTAAGGGTAACACATATGAGTTTCTTCCGACGGGAAAACCCTTCCCGAGCAAGCATGCAAGCTCTTCTAATGCAGGTGAATCAGAGGAGAAACGAGAGGATTCTTCCTTCGTGACCAAGGAGCAATTAACAGCCCTCCAAGCACAGCTCACTAGCATTCAAGAGGTTTTAGCAATCCATCAAGCATCTCTCCAGGCCTTGTGTGATAGAGTCGACCTCAATCCAGAAGCTCCTCCACCATAGGGAGTTCCCTCCATACCTTAATCTTGTTTAGTAATTCAATTTAGTGTGTAGTTATTTTTATGCGTTGCTTGTTGTCCTCATACTTATTGTCTACATTAAGGACAATGTAGATCTTAGGTGTGGGGGTGTTATTTTGGTTGTTTTTGTTTTAGTAGCCTTATGTTTTATGTGGATAATTGATAGGCAATGTGTGATTTAGGTAAGATAAGGATGAAATGTAGGAAGAATTAGTAGTATTTGGTGTTGGATGACTATAACTCTTCTTTGTGATAACTCAAATGATGATGCATGTTTGAGTGACACCAAAAGCCATATAAAGTGAGATTTTGGGCCTTAATGAGCAACAATTCTTTCTTGTGCTCAATTTTTTTTTTAGAGTGTTTCACACATAGTTTGCATATTCTAGAACTTTCTTTGTTATTCATGTGTCCATTGTTTGTGAATTTGATGTACAAAGATGATAAAGGCATTAGGATAAACCAATTTTGGCTTGCTTTAAAATCCAACCTTTCATGTTCACCTTTAGTTGACCTTTTTGAAGCTTGGACCTGACTCTTTGAATATTAAGCCACTAAAATAGAACCTAGGCCTGTGTTTAGCTTTCTTTTTCTACCTAGTTATGGAAAGAAGCATGTATTTGGTTGTTGACTTTGGTTTGTGGTAAGAAGGCGGACATTGCAAGGCAATAGTAGCTCATGAAGTTATGATTTGGTGCTCTATAGTGTACGGATGCCTAAGAATGAAATAAAGGCATGATTGAAAAAAAAAAAAAAAAAAAAAGCCAACATAAACAAATTCAAATGAATTTGTGTGGCCAAAAAAAAAAAAAAATAGAGCGGGTTTGAGAAGTAATGAGTTACTATTGTTTTGCATGGGGTATCCTTGGTAAGATGTTGGAAGGTTAACAATTGAATATATGCTTGCTTTCGTGACTGTGGCCTATGTTTTACTTTGTTTTATCCTACCTTGTCCCGAGCCTTGATGATAATCCTTGATAAAGTCCTTTTGATTTGTATTTTGGATTCATTTGAGTGATGGTAATGTGATACATTTGCAAGCTTATGGCAAGAACATGCTATGTGATGAATTGAGTGTTTAAATGTCCTTGAAACACTTTTGAGTGCATAAGAGATTACCGGTGAGGTGGTTGTCACTTTTGTGTGTTATTTGAGTTTGGGAAGTTATGTGGAAGTGGTATAGTCATTACAAATGCTCGATACTATGAAAACTCTTATGTGGATTGCAAACCTTGCTTAGTTACATATTGCATATTGAGAAGCCAAGTTGTTGTGTTGTGTTTGCTTTGTGATTCTTGTTTAGTTTTGAGTCATGCTTGGGGACAAGCATTGTTTAGGTGTGGAGAAATTTGATAAGTTGGAATTTAAGTGATGGATTGAGTGCAATTTGAGGGCTGTTTTGGGGGATTCAATGAGCTAATAGGCTATTTTTTTACTTGCAGGGAATATTTCATAAAGGAGAGCAAAGAAAAGAGATTTTGGAAGAAGTGGGCTGGATTGAACAGAAAAAAATGCAGGGGGAGAGTTATTAAAGTGGGTTGTGGTTTGAGACCCAAGATTTATTTTAAATTAAGGGATATTTCCAAGTTGGACTTGGTATTTGATTTTATATTTAAGTTAGTATATTTTAAGTAAGCTTGTGGGCCTTATTTTTAAGTACTTCGGATATTACTCAATTAGGGGAGTATATTAGGTAATAAGATAGCATTGAGAAAAGGGGATTTTTTTGGAGGACTGCAGACTGGAGCCGGTTTTGTTGACCCTGGGAGCCTTGCGACATTCGTTTTGTGCGAGGGCTGACCTGCGGCTATATTAGTACTATTTTTCCTTCCTTTATTGTTCATGGAGAATTTGTTTATTATTATTAGTTTTATTTTTAATTCGATTATGAGTAGCTAAATCTTTAATTCTAGTCAGATGAATTAAACCCTAGATGTGAATTAAATTGTGAGATCAATTTGTTCTTAATATCAATTGAGTTTTGATTATTTATTTATTCTCCGCTTTGTATGTTAGATTATTTAGCATTAATTGAATAGCTGGTAGCATTCAATTCTTCCTAGGTAGTCTAGTCAACTCGAATACACGAGGTTCGGTATTCCTAAGAGTTTCAATTCAACTAATCACGTGATACGTAGATTCGCGTTTTGAAGGGAATAAATAATCAACGTGCAATTAAACAAGGTTTGATTAATTGTAAATTGAATTGGGTCCTAGACGATCGAAATCAATGTTCTAGGAGATTCCAGGACGGATATTCGATTATAGATGCAGTTAACGGAGGTTCCTTAATTGCTGGGTTTAATTTATAGGACTGAACTGTTAGGAGGTTCCAATAGGGTAAACCAATATAATCAAGGTTAATTGGAAAAATTTGTGCATCGAGGATCAATTTATCACATCAGGGTGGAAGCAATTCCTTTGACTAGATCATTTCCTAAATTTGATTTAAGCCAATTCTTGTTTTCTTAATTAATTTTAATTGAAGTTTATTTAAGTAGAATAAAATTCTCAAAAAACCCCCCTCTTGGTTACCAGCTTTTGATTTAATTAATTCACTACCATACTTCCTGTGGAGACGATCCTACTCACTGATTGCTATTTTATTCTGTGTAGAGTAGGTAATTATTTTTGATTGGTTGACGACCCATCAAATTTTAAGCATTGGTCAAATGAGTCACCATACACAGTAAAATCATCCATGAAAATTTCAATGCATTTTTCAAGAAAATCTGAAAATATACTCATCATGCATCTTGGAAAAGTTCCGGGAGCATTACACAAACCAAAGGGCATGCGCCTATATGCAAATGGACAAGTAAAGGTAGTCTTATCTTGGTCCTTCGGAGCTACCGCTATTTGGAAATACCCGGAATACCCATCTAGAAAGCAAAAGAAATCCTTACCTGCCAAACGTTCCAACATTTGATCAATGAAAGGAAGTGGAAAGTGATCCTTCCTTGTAGCTGCATTTAACTTCCTAAAATCTATGCACATGCGCCAACCTGTCTGCAATCTCATAGGAACCAACTCATTAGCCTCATTTTTAACCAATTGAAATCCCGACTTCTTAGGCACAACATGGACTGGGCTAACCCATTTACTATCAGAAACAGAATAAATAATTCCTGCATCAAGTAATTTAATAATTTCCTTCATCACTACCTCTTTCATTGCAGGATTTAATTTCCTCTGAGCTTCTCTGACAGGTTTCGAGTCTGTTTCAAGAAAGATACGATGCATGCAGATGGAAGGACTAATTCCCTTGATATCTGCTAGTGTCCACCCTATGGTTGTTCTGTGGTCCCGTAATACTCTCAGCAACTTTTCTTCTTGCACTTCAGTGAGGCCCTTTGAAATGATCACGGGCAATGTGTCAAGCTCTCCCAAGTAAACATACTTGAGATGACTCGGCAATGTCTTCAGTTCTAACTTGGGTGCCTGTACCACAGAAGGTAAAACTCTTTCAGAATATAAAGGCAATTCCAAAAATTTATTTGCAAACCTTGGTGGCAACTTAGGATTGGCATGAAACGCCATTATCGCCTCAATGACAGCTTCACTCATGTCTCTGTGAGTATCTTTTTCCTGAAAACTATGATGTAACACAAAGTTCAGCTCATCAAGCATCAAATTAAACTCTATCTCTTCTTGCACAATAGCATCAACTAAGCTAACATTAACAAAATACTCGGAGTCAGGTGGATACTTCATAGCTTCATACATATTAAATTGCACTTTTTCACCATCAAACTCAAAAGTAAAAATGCCAGCATCAACATCAATTTTTGTTTTGGCAGTTTTCATGAATGATCTTCCTAACAACAAAATATCAGCATTTATAACATGTTCATCATTCATGTCAAGGATGTAAAAATCAGCAGGAAATATTAATTTATCGCATTTAACTAAGACATCCTCCACTACCCCTTCAGGATATATCATTGATCTATTGGCTAACTGCACTATGACATTTGTGTCTTTAAGAGCTCCAATTTTTAACTTCTTAAAAAGAGATAAAGACATCACATTAATTTAAGCACCTAAATCTAGCATAGCTGTTTCTATTACCCTTGACCCAATAACACATGAAATAGCAAATATACCTGGGTCTGTGCATTTTTGAGGCAGTTTCCGCTGAAGTACTGAAGATACATTCTCATTGACATACACTTTACCTTCCGGTCGCCTCTTCCTAGTCAAAAGTGACTTCAAGAATTTTGCATACCTCGGGATTTAACCTATGGCTTCCATCAAGGGTATGTTGATGGTCACCTTGCGAAACACTTCTAGAACCTCATCATCATTGTACTCCTTCCTCATTGGTGCCAACCTGCCAAGAAAAGGTGGAACTACACTTTCAATATATTTCTCAGGAGATTTAAGACTTACCACCTGTTCGTTCTTTTCTTCAATCTCCACTTCCTCCTTTGATTCCTGTGAAGATGCTTTGGCAACTGGAATGGGAACTGGGGGGTCTGGTAACTCTTTCCCACTCATCAGGGTCATGGCACTAACATTCTCCATTGAGCTAGATCCCGCTTGAGATGGAAGTTTCCCATTTGCTCTGTCCCTCTGATTCATTTGAGTGGCCAACTGTGAGACTTGCTTCTCCAAATTCCTAATAGCTGCTTGCGACTGCTGTTCACGTGTTTGTTCTCTCTCAACCATTCCCTGCACAGTCATTGTTAAATTCTTAATCATCTCTTCCACAGAGGGTCCTGAAGCATTTCCCTGTGCAGGAGCTGGGTTCCTCATTGGAGGTTGAGACTGTGGATGTGGTTGTAAACCAGGTGGCTGAAATCCAGGCTGCTTATAACTGAAATTCGGATGATTTCTCCATCCCGGATTGTAGGAATTACTATACGGATCATACTTCCTTTGAGGAGCCTGAAATCCGCCTACAGCATTTACCAATTCACCTTTCTGCATAACATGACAATCCTCTGAAGTGTGTCCTTGCATTGCACAAATACCGCACACCTTAACTAACTGCAACTGTCCGACAGCTAACTGACGCACCACACTAGTCAGTTCAGCAATTTGATTTTCTATACTTGGAGTACTGACCTCATTTACTCTTCTAGTGACCGGTTCTGCTCTCCTATAGAACTGCTGTGAGGTCTCCGCCATTACTGAAATCAACATGCGCGCCTCTGTAGGAGTCTTGTTCATAAGTGCTCCTCCACTTGCTGAATCAATTTTATCTCTGTCAAGCTCAGATAACCTCTCATAAAAATATTGGATCAGCAGCTGCTCTGGGATCTGATGCTGAGGACAGCTTCTGCACAAATCACTGAATCTCTCCCAATATTCGTACAAGCTCTCTCCACTGTATTGTCGGATACCGCATATATCCTTCCTGATGTAAGAAGCCCGAGATGCAGGGAAAAACTTCTCCAAAAACAACTTCTTCAGATCATTCCATGTGGTGACTGAGCCTGCGGGTAACCCAAATAACCAATGCTTTGCCTTGTCCTCCAAAGAAAAGGGAAAAGCCCGCAACTTAATCTGCGCTTCAGTGACATTTTCGTAGCTCACTGCTGAACAGACGATGTGGAACTCCATCAGATGCTTGTGAGGATCCTCGCTTGGCAAACCACGAAATTTAGGAAGTAAGTGAATCGTACTAGATTTTAATTCAAATCTAGGTGTATTATCAAGAAGAGCAATGCACAAAGATTGTGGGTTGGCATCAGGAGTTGCCAACTCCCTTAAGGTGCGGTCTGCCATAGATCTTTCAAGCAAATTTTCTTCCTCTACGAAAAACTCAATTGCTTCCTCTTGTTCAACTGCTCGGGCTACAGATGTAGATCCAGCTAGTTGATCTTTTTGTTTCTTCTCTTTCTTGTTCCTCTTTGCAGTCTTCTCTATCTCTGGATCAAAGATTAATTTGCCTGTACGAGAAGAGCGAACCATAAACAGGAACAAAACAATTCTGACTAAAATTAAAAACACTAAACCGTGCTCCCCGGCAACGGCACCAAAATTTGATGGGTCGTCAACCAATCAAAAATAATTACCTACTCTACACATAATAAAATAGCAAGCAGTGAGTAGGATCGTCTCCACAGGAAGCAAGGTAGTGAATTAATTAAATCAAAAGCTGGTAACCAAGAGGGGGTTTTTGAGAATTTTATTCTACTTAAATAAACTTCAATTAAAATTAATTAAGAAAACAAGAATTGGCTTAAATCAAATTTAGGAAATGATCTAGTCAAAGGAATTGTTTCCACTCTGGTGTGATAAATTGATCCTCGATGCCCAAATTTTCCCAATTAACCTTGATTATATTGGTTTACCCTGTTGGAACCTCCTAACAGTTCAGTCCTATAAATTAAACCCAGCAATTAAAGAACCTCCGTTAACTGCATCTATAATCGAATATCCGTCCTGGAATCTCCTAGAACATTGATTTCGATCGTCTAGGACCCAATTCAATTTACAATTAATCAAACCTTGTTTAATTGCACGTTGATTATTTATTCCCTTCAAAACGCGAACCTACGTACCACGTGATTAGTTGAATTGAAACTCTTAGGAATACTGAACCTCGTGTATTCGAGTTGACTAGACTACCTAGGAAGAATTGAATGCTACCAGCTATTCAATTAATGCTAAATAATCTAACATACAAAGCGGAGAATAAATAAATAATCAAAACTCAATTGATATTAAGAACAAATTGATCTCACAATTTAATTCACATCTAGGGTTTAATTCATCTGACTAGAATTAAAGATTTAGCTACTCATAATCGAATTAAAAATAAAACTAATAATAATGAACAAATTCTCCATGAACAATAAAGGAAAGAAAAATAGTACTAATATAGCCGCAGGTCAGCCCTCGCACAAAACGAATGTCGCAAGGCTCCCAGGGTCGACAAAACCGGCTCCAGTCTGCAGTCCTCCAAAAAAATCCCCTTTTCTCAATGTTATCTTATTACCTAATATACTCCCCTAATTGAGTAATATCCGAAGTACTTAAAAATAAGGCCCACAAGCTTACTTAAAATATACTAACTTAAATATAAAATCAAATACCAAGTCCAACTTGGAAATATCCCTTAATTTAAAATAAATTTTGGGTCTCAACCCACAGCCCACTTTAATAACTCTCCCTCTGTATTTTTTTTTCTCTTCAATCCAGCCCACTTCTTCCAAAATCTGCCAAAATCTCTTTTCTTTGCTCTCCTTTATGAAATCTTCCCTGCAAGTAAAAAAATAGCCTATTAGCTCATTAAATCCCCCAAAACAGCCCTCAAATTGCACTCAATCCACCACTTAAATTCCAGCATATCATAAACCTATCCTAATAGGATCGACCTTTACAAAATACTTGGTTAATGATTTGTTTCTAGCAGAATATTGAACTTTTAAGTCTCATTCCATCCACACCGTCAATTATCACGTGTTGCATACTTTTCTTGCTACAGGAATTCGCATAGCAATGTTGACAATGATTTCCATTGCTTTTTCTTTTCTTGGTTCTCAAACTCTTCATATGGAGCTATTGTTGTAATTGGTTTAAAAAATTTGATGGAGTCTCTTCCTGGTTCATGCAAGCTCCTCTGCCTAACCAAAACTCTATCAACACGTAGATCCTATGGCACAAATTTAAAGCTCAAATCTAAACATCATGTTAAAATATTATTCAATGTTTTTGTCAATTACTAGGATTCTATGAGAGACATTCTCCATGATGCTACTTTCTGGAACATTAAGACCATTATATTTAAACCAATTGGGTACTTGTTTTTTCATTTTGTAATTTTTAGCTCCTGTCATTAATTTTCCGTGCATTATTCTTTGTGGGTGTAATTTTACAGGTGGACTCCACTGGTGGTTGTGAGATCATGGCATACAGACTGGCCCGAGGAGATTCTTAAGAGCCGACCAGAAGGGCAGCCACAAGTTCAACCTAATGAGCATTGTAAATATAGCCAGGTGAGAGGAAGTCCTAATCTTATGACTGTAATATCTTAACTCTTTGCTTTTATTTTTTTTATTTGGCTAAACCTTTGAGATTTTGACCTTTTAGTCTCGTAGTTGAGTTCGTCATTATAAGTACAGGAAATCCCCCTTCCCCAATAACAAGTGCTAGTGGTGTTGCAGAAAGTAATAAGATGGATGATGAGCTTCAAAGTCAAACCAACAATCTGAGAGATATGGAGTTGAATTCAACAAGATCAGATGGTATTGGAGAGCAGAACGATACTCCAGTAGAAAGTGAAGAGATTTTCCAAACCAATAAAGGGAAGAAAACTTCAAATGTTTCGAATGATTTTGAAGATATCATAGAGGATGGGAAGAAGAAAGCAAAATGTCTCCATTGTCATAGTATACTTCGTACTTCAGGGGCCACATCAAGTTTGTTGAGACACAAAAATGGATGTGTGAAGAGAAAACTGAATTTGAAGGTAGTTGTTGAACAACAAAAAAAGTTTATGCCTCTTTTGCATTCTGGTAAGTTTAACATGGAACAAATGAGGGTGGTAGCTTCCCATTGGGTTATGATGCATGAGCATCTATTTACCATTTTGGAAAAGGATGGATTTAACTTGATGATGAAGCGAGGACATCCAGAGTAGAAAAATTTTTCCAAAACCACATGTAAAGCTGACTATTACAAAATTTTTGAGATTGAAAATAAAGAATTTGAAGAAAAGTATTGAGGAGTTAGCAAGATAAGTTTGACTACGGATTACTGGAAATCAATAAAATTAAAAGATTGAATACATGATTGTTACTGGCCACAAGATTGACTTCTCTTGGAAATTACATAAGAGAGTTTAAGGTTTCATCAACATTCCACCACGAGGAGGTATCCAAATTTGTGATGCATTATTCAAATGCATGAAAGATTGGGATATTGAGAAAAAGTTATTCAATATTACTGTTGATAATGCTTCCAATACGGCTCTTGAAAATATAAAGAATACCATTTAAAAGTCAAGAGTTTTTGGAACATCTTTGCTTAACAGGTGAATTTTCTCAGAAAATTATAGGACTCAAATTTGTAAATTAATAAAATAAGTCAAAATATAAATAAATATGAGATAAATAATTAGTTAAATAGAAGATTAATAATTAAGTTAGTGAAATAAAATATAAATTGATTTAATTAGGCCTAATTGAAAGAATTAGAGTCTTTAAGATGATATTAAAGAGAACCTAAGAAAACTAAGGACTAAAATGCAATTTCCTAAAAAATAAACTAATTCCTAAATTATTACAAAATTCTCAGCCTTCCTTTCTTTTTTCCCTCTTTCCTTTTTCTTTTTTCTTCTTTTTTTCTCTCGTCGGGCTTCTCCACCTCCAGCCACCAGTTGCTAGCGATTCCGCCCATCCGATGTCATTTCCGACATGCAACTAGCCAGAAACGTTCCTCCCCTAACAAGAACAAAACCCACACCTTCTTTCCTCATTTCTCTCACGGTTTCTCTCTCCCGGCCTCATTTTTGGCCGCCACTTCTCGCCACCAATTTGGCCATTTTCGACCATGTTTTGGTCGTTTCTCACCATCAAAAAAATCCACATCTCATTTAGAATAAAACCCCTGAAGAGATTTTCCATTTCATGGCTAGAAATGCCACGCCTCCACCGGACTGCCACTGTCGACACCCCTTTCTTCTCCATTCACCGGCCAGAACCATCTCTCTTAGGTTTCAACTTTATTTCTAACAAGATGGTGGTAAACCCTCAAATTCTATCTAAGCTAGTATTCTACATTTAGGTTTATGCATGTTTAGGAGTTAGTAGTTGATTTTGGTGAAGTTAAGCTCAAGAGAGTTTCAACTAGGATAAATGTGGCATGTTTAGGGTAGTTGAATACTTGGAAACAAGCTAGGGACTATTTTAGGTGAGGGATAGAGGGTTAAAGTAACTAAGTAAATTATGCTAGTGAAGACAAGTTAGAAAACACATAGTAAAGCAGGAATTATTAGAATTGCATATCCGACTCTAGGTAAATATTTGTCAAAAAGAGTTAGAACCAATTTAAGCCTTGCAAACTCAAGTAGGATCTTTTTCCCTTTGACTTCTAGTTTAGTTAGAGACATGCATAGGGATAGGTTAGTTTCATTTAGATATTTATAGGTCATAATGCACTTATGCATCTTACAATTAAATATTGATAAGGGATTTGTATGCTATTCGTAATAGGTATCTTTTGGGTAATGAGATCGTTGGCGTCTTCTTGTCAATCGAGACTCTTGTTAGGTATACCGCGATAAATGTGAGTGTCTCCCCCTTACTTGTGCATGTAGTTATAGTTAGGAATACACCGGTATGTTTTTTGGACATAGAGGTGTAACCTAGGTATAACCTGGATCACATTTGAAATTTATTTTATGCATGTGGTTGATTTATGATTCCTGTTTAGAAGAATATGGCATTGCCGGCGCGTAAGTCATTTATATATATGTTGAGCTATGATGAGTGTATGTTGCTTGGTGAGTTATTTGTTGCTTGAATTGAATGGATGACTGTAGTTACTGTTGTTGTGTTGTTTGAATTTCTTTGAGAGTCTTTGCATGACCGTACGTCTATTCAAACTAGTTGCTGGTTGGTTTTCATTATGAGTCATGTATGTGTTTGTATCATTTGGGAATCCAGCCCTTTTCGCACTGACCTATGAGGGTAGGGGCCGAATTGTGGCTCAGTCGTAGGTAGGTATGGCCCGGAGTACCGTGGGCAGAGTGTAGTTTGTCGGAGGAGTATAGTTAGCGGGTGCAACGCCCGTTCCAGTCGGTTGGTACAGAATGTCCTAGGGAGGGCTTTGGTTGCGATGGCCAAGACCTCTCTAGGATCCAGGTTAGTTGGTTGGTTATTTTGGGTATGCATTATTTGACTAGTTGGTTTACAAGTTGGCATGTTGGTTGGTTTATGGCTTTATGCATGATTTTGTTTTGGTTGTTTGGTGTATGTTTCCTTTTAGTTGATACTGTTGAGTCCAGGAGATGACTCTCACTAAGTATGCATTTTGCATACTTATGTTTCTTTTTCGCTTTGAATGTGATCTAGACAGAGTGGAGCATATGAGCAGTTTGGGAATAATTGTAAAACTTTGAGAAATGCAATGTAACAGTTAGTTCATGCGTAGCTAGTTGATAAAGGTGTAACTTGTGATAATTTTTTAAAATATTGTAAATAGATAACTTAGTTAATAAAATGTAGTTTTTGTTTTTAAAAGTAGCTTCACTGTGCTTTGTTACCGGTTTAGGAAATCAAGTACTTTCGGGGACGTCACACGCAAGTCAACTGCTCCTAGGCTCCACTCTTGGTGCTCCTGTTTGGATCACATTCAAAGTGAAAAAGAAATATAAGTATGCGAAACGCAGACTTAGTAAGGGTCACCTCCTGGACCCAACAATATCAACTAAAAGGAAACATACGCGAAACAACCAACACAAAAATCATGCATAAAACTATAAACCAACCAACATGCTTGTTAGTTTTGAATACATAAAAGCTATTGCTTGTATGAAAAATTAACACCCAGTTTACATATCGATTGTGTTTCAATATTTTATATTGTCCCTTTATATCATAGATCTAGATAACGAGGTGTGTAAAGACATAGTAGATCTCGTTATTGGTTAAAGTAATTATATATAAATAAAAGCTTGTAACCAAGATAATTTGGATATATTGTCAGTTTAGGTTATTGTATAATTCAGAAATTAGTTTATCTAGACTAATTAAATTATACGGATGTGTCCGGGGTATATTGAGCAGGACCTAAGGAGGTTTGAATTAATTTATACTGATCGTCGTAATTAATTCAAATCTTATATTCTAATATCTTAATCCCTAGACTAGAGCGGGCATGAGAGTTAGACATTGTATGCTTTGATTTGCCAAAGGGTGCGGTTAATTGAGGCCTAGATCTCTGTAAGTTGGGTATGTCGTGTTTAACTTCTTAGTGTGTCATTGATTGTCGAAGGAATCCATGTACCGGTTCGCCGGGTTGATGGTGCTCCCCAGATGAGCTCATAATGTTTATTATACTAAATCCGGTCGGTGGACTTATGTCCGGTATAATAAGAAAGTAGAGTGATACTAATATCGGATATCAAAAAGTCGATGAATTAATTTGTCAGTAAATTTATGAATCGACGAGCACTAGATCTTTGATGTGGGGAGATAGAAGAATAAAAAAGTGAGCGCGAAGTAATTTCGTTTTTGAGCGGTAGTTCCATAATTGGTCCGTTAGTGGTACGACTAATTATGCATTTAACGAATCGACAAAGTGAATTAATTAAATTATCCTTAAGGTTAATTTTATATTTAATTAACGAAGTGGGTTATACGAAATAATCCTAAGGGTTTGATTAATATTTAATTAACTAAGTGGGTCAAAAAATTATTTCTAAAAGCTCGATTGGAGTAGATTAGTCAAGGGAAGACTAAGAGAGTCAACAAAAGTCCAACACTAAGGCCCAATTCAAAAGCCCACTAGATCTCCCTTGAAACTACTA
The DNA here is from genome assembly GCA_030378225.1 of Knoxia roxburghii. Lineage (NCBI taxonomy): Eukaryota > Viridiplantae > Streptophyta > Magnoliopsida > Gentianales > Rubiaceae > Knoxia > Knoxia roxburghii. Next base: position 29,879,705 of record CM059420.1, on the reverse strand, counting down.
TAAATAGTCAATGTTAGGCATTTAGAAGATATTAAGAAACCTTGGAGGCTTAGTTGCCTAGAGAGAGAATGAGTAGCCTAGAGAGAGAACTTCTTCTTCTTTGTTGAGTTCTTCCTCGAAGTCAACTTAGGATCCCGCATGGGCCGCGCGCGCTGCTGCATCGTGCGGCAGCGCCGCTGCTCCTGGCGGTTGCCGGCGACGACTGCTGCCGGCGGGTAGTCGCCGGCGCCGCCCCCTGCCGCCAATCCCTCATTCGCTTCTTTCCACGCTATTTGGTCTTCTTGCAATTCGTTATGGGTTTTCCTGGGTTTCTACGAATTAACGATAACCCAAAACCCACGAATTCAAGTTGCCCACCATAACGCCTTCGATTACAAAAAATAATTCTCCTACTACAAGGCTTTTTAGGAAAATTAAATAATCGAAATTACATAGAAAAAATCCTACTATAGATTTGATCTAATCCTACACGGCTTCCAACACATGGTTATACTATTACAAACATTCATAATAAAATCAAATCTGGACATGTCTCGGAGTTTAATTAAAACTCATACAAACGTAACCATAATAGTCGAGATTTCTTAACCATATGTAAATAAAATCATGTAATAAATCAAACAAGCACAAAACCCAAAACCTGGCTCTGATACCAATTGAAAGATTATCTGCCCGGGCGTAGCCAAAAACTCAATTTCGTGCTATGCATTCCAGAATCGGAATCTCTGGCCAAGCATAGACGCTAGCACAATTGCTATTCCAACCCTTTTGAAATAACATTGCGCAGGATCTGGGTTTGCACTTATTCAATTTACCACGCAACAAAAATTTCTAATTAAAAGCGAAACTTTAGAAAATACCTTTGAAGCGTGCACTCAGGTGATTCTCTTGTATGCCTCAAGACTTTGATTTCACGTTGTGTGGGCAATGATCTAGAAACAAATTTGATCAGCTAATCATCACAATCCACCTACCAGAAAATTCCAGCACCGCTGCACCTGGCACGTACAATAAATGCACCGTCCGGAGAGAGAGAAAACTATACGCGCTGTTGGTTTGAACAGGCCAAAATTTTGGCAAATAATTGAAGAAAAACCAGCCGCAATTTTCTTCTTAAAACCCGACTTTGAGGGAGAAATTTATTTCTCTCTCTAGGATTTTATCTCTCTAGTTTTCTTGTCTTGAAAACTTATGAATTGTGTATTGTGGAATAGCTAATCTCTTATCTATATATAGAGTTACAAGAGAGACACCAAGTTGGTTTAGGATTAGCCTTCCTACTGGGATTCTGTTTCCTTCAATCCTGTTCCTGGACTAATACACATCCAACTGATACAGGGATTCACTTATCCCAAACCAGTTCCTGGTATGATTCACAACCAACTGATACAGGGATTCACTTATCTCAAACCAGTTCCTGGTATGATTCACAACCAACTGACATAAGGATTAATTGACTACTTAATTAATTAAATCTACCTTTGTCAATAACCCAATACATAATTAATCGTACCACTAACGAATTAATTATGGCACTGCCATCCTACACCAGAATTGCTTCCGGAACAACTTAATTAATTTATATTCAGAATTTCCCCACATCAAAGATATAGTGCTTGTTAATTTATTAATTTACAGATAAATTAATTTATTAACTTCTCTAAATTCCGAGACTAGTACCACTCAACCTTTTTACTATACCGGACATAAGTCCACCAGCTGGGTTTAGTATAATAAACATGACGAGCTTATCTCGGGAGCACCATCACCCCGGCGCACCGGTACATGGTTTCCTTTCAACAAGCAGCAGCACACTAAGCAACTAAACACGCACACCCAACCTACCGAGATTATTGGCCTCAATAGACCTCACCCATTGGTAGATCAAAGTATACTATGTCTAATCCTCATGCCAGCTCGTGTCTAGGGATTAGGAGATAGAATACCAAGAACGATTTGTCTATTAAATCAGTACAAGACAAATCATTACTAATGGTCAAGTTCAATACGCCCCGGGCATATCTATATGATTCAATTAGTTTAGACAAACCAATTATCCAAATCACATAATAACCTAAATCAACAGTTTGTCCAAAGCTGGCTCGGTTACGAACCTCATTTATATATTATGTCTTTCAACCAATTATGAGATCTACTGTGTCACACAAAACACCTCATCATCTACTTACATAATATAAATGGACAAATCATGCACAACAAAATATAACCAAAACATAAATCGATATATTAGCTGGGAAAATGTACAATACAAGCATAGCTTATGTATTCAACTCCAACAGTCCGGTGGCGGCGTGGTATTTCCGGCCATGAAAATGGAAAATCTCTTGAGGGGTTTTGTTCTAAATGAGATGGATGAGAATTGACCAAAACATGGCCGGAAATGGCCAAATTGGCGGCAAGAAGCGCCGGCCAAAAATGAGGCGGGGAGAGAGAAACAATGAGAGAAAGGAGGAAATACGGGGTGGGTTTTGTTCCTTGTGATGAGAGGAAGGTCTCTGGCAAGTTGCATGTCCGAAATGACACCGAAGAGGTGTATTCGTTCGCAGCTGGTAGCTGGAGGCGGAGGAGCCTGACGGGAGAAAGAAAGAAGAAAAAAAAAAAAAAGAAAGAAATGCTGGGAATTTTGTAATAATTAGGGAATTACTTTATTTTTTAGAAAATTTCATTTTAGTCCTTAGTTTTCTTAGGTTCTCTTCAATTTCACCTTAAAGAATCTAATTCCTTCAATTAGGCCTAATTAAATCAATTTATATTTTATTTCACTAACTTAATTATTAATCTTCTATTTAACTAATTATTTGGCTCATATTTATTTATATTTTGACTTATTTTATTAATTTACGAATTTGAGTCCTATAATTTCATGGGAGAATTCACCTGCTTAGCAGGGATGTTACAGTTTTGCCATGTGGAGGAAAGTTATTTCATGTGCGTTGTTGTGCACATATATTAAAATTATGTGTTCGGGATGGATTGAAACAGATTGGAGATCTTATTGAAGATGTGAAAGAATGCATGGAATATGTTAATCATTCAGAGGTCAGACGTCTACAATTTTCAGAGATTGCACAACATTTGTCATTGAAAGAGAGAAAATTGATTCGTGATTGCAAAACAAGATGGAACTCCACTTTTGAGATGTTGAGTTGTGCCCTCAAGTTTAGGAAGGTTTTTGAAATGTTGAGCCAACGTGATCTAAATTATTGTTTTTGCCCTTTAAAAGAATATTGGGAAAAAGCTGAAAAGATTTGCTCTATTTTGGAAAATTTTTGGACAACAACTCATATCATTTCAGGTACTGACTATCCTACCTCAATTTTGTTTCTTAAAGAAGTTCAAAAAATAAAATCAACATTGGACAACCATGCAAATCATGAAGATGATTTCATTAGAGAATTAGTTGGCAATATGAAAGATAAATTTGACAAATATCAAGGGGAGTGTAATTTGTTGATGGCTATAGCTGCAGTGCTTGATCCAACAATGAAAATGCTTACTGTTGAATTTTGTTTTTCTAAGCTCTATTCTAAGGGTGAGACACAAGACAACCTTTACAAGGTGAAAGATGCACTTCATCGTCTTTATGAAGGGTATGTGACTGAAAATACTTCTAGTAGAAGTTTACTTCCAGCAAATTCTGAGAGTTTTGGTTCTGCTAGTAGTTTTGAAGGTCAGCACCTTTCCTCGCGCAATAAGTGAGATTATTTTGATGAATATTGTGCACAAATTGAGACCGTGGAGCCTAAAAAATCTAAATTACTAGACTATTTAGAAAAGGCTCGTCTCAAGAACAATGAGATTCCTGAAAATTTTGCTTGTTTAGAGTGGTGGAAGATGAATAGGATACAGTATCCTATATTATATAAGATAGCAGCTGATATTTTAGCTATCCCTATAAGTTCAGTGGCTTCTGAAGCAACATTCAGTGTGGGGACAAGGGTAATTGATTCTTATCGTGCCTTACTTTCCCCTAAGATAATGCAGGTCTTACGTTGTGGAGGGGATTGGCTTAGATACTCCAATGGAGTTAAAGACAATATGAAAGTAAGTTTTATTTCATTGTCTACTTACAAAGTTGATAAGTTTCATTTCATTCTCTATTTACTAAGTTGGTAACACTGTTTCTTTATATTTGTTATTTTGTTACAGAAGGATAAGACCTATCAAGAAATTTATCTTCCAATGTCTACAACTTCATCAATTCAATCCTATGCTCTTTAGCTTATGTTCTTTGCATGTTACAATCTCGGTCACATAATTAGAGTCCTATTTGTAACTTTAAAACCCCTTGCAGATTCTAACAGATCAACCTAATGTTCCTGTTCCTGAGAGAGAATATTGAGCAGAACAACAAGTGTACGAGAGGGTACATGAAGTTGCTAAATTTTATGTTGATTTTTTTTGCTAACAGTGACTTCATATTTTAATTCAAATGTGATGCTTTATGTAGGTGATTGCGATATTATTGGTCTCATGATTGAAAAAGATGATGTGGCATCGAATATCTTCTCAATGGACTTCTTGATAGTAGGATAAGTAAAGACACATAGAAAGAAGTGGATCTTTTTTGTTATCCTCTTATGGATTAGGATTTTTTATGGTTCATTCTCTCATAGAATTAAGATTAAACTTTATGGTTATTTTTGCTCTATCAATAGTCACTTGTAGAGATTAAACATGTTCCTTTTGGTAGTCTGTGCTTGAGTTGTTTGTGCTGAACTGGTGATTGTCATTGTGATATTTGGTAGTTAATAGCATTCATGCATTATGTCAATGCGTTTTTTCTCATGATTTATTCTGTTCTGAATAGCCTTGTAAGTATCATGGTTCCCTCAATCTATCCATTCCTAAAATCATGGGCTGGAGTTGACCACTAATTGTAAGCTGTCAAAATGGTTTGAGTTGTTTTTATTGTTACACTGAAATTTAATGGGCACTTTTTCAAACTCAAAATCGAGCTTGGCTCGCGAGCTCAAGCTCGAGCTTAGTAATTCTTACACGAGCTCGAGCTCCAAAAAGTGAGCTCGCACAAGCTCGAGCTTGAGCCTTTTCATATTTAAACGAGCCGAGCCTAAGTATAGGCAAACTCGAGCTCAACTCAGCTCGTTTACACTCCTAGTCCATATCTCTATCAGTCGCCGAACTTCAGACGGTGGACCATATCAGTCGCTAGCCTTCGGTTGGTGGACCCTATCAGTCACCGACTTCAAGCGCTAAACCCTATCAGTCACCGGTAGGGGTGTTCAAACGGGCAATTTACGGATTACGCGGGTTAATCGGTTCAGGTTAATCGATTTTTTGGTAGTAGATAACCCGTCCAAGAACCGAACCGTATAAGGAAAAAACTACACCGAACCGCACCGATTTTTGTTCGGTTAATCAGTTTGGGGCCCAAATAATCCGATTTTAAAAAATCTCTTATTTTGTTCAAATAATCTCCTGATTACATTTTTAAACCACTAAAAAAATATTGAACCTCAAATCAAACTCCAATTCCAACCAAACCTCAAAAACCCAAAAAAGAAAATTCCAAGCAAGCGGTGAACAACTTATAAAAAAGAACACCAGAATGCTAATCTTTGATTGCCTAATGGATTTAGCAACCAAGCAGTATCTACGCATACATTCCATGAATTCAATCAAATTTCAGTTCACACCATACTTGCATGCATCAACAACCGTACTTTCCCAAACACAAAAAAATGGATCCCTGATTTACACATTAACGATCAACTCATTTCAAATCAAATCCAGATAAAAACAAACCAGTACCAAAGATCAAAACCAGCTCAACATATCCTCCTCAAAACAAACTCACATTAACTCAAAATCACAATTAGATTAAGATCTGGCATATTCACCTATATGATCAGAGGTGAATCAAATCGATCGGCGGCGGACGGAGTTGGAAAAAAAAATATTGAATCGATCCGAGTGAAGAAACTCCTATACAAAGTCATTGAGATACAACAAATTACAAATTCAAATAAAAATCTGCAAAGATTTGATTTCAATCTACAGAGTTCACATAAAAATTCTCAGGATGAGAGAAATCGATTCCCGTCACCGATCGAACTAGGGTGAAGAGAAGACCGATTCCCGTCATCGATCGACAAATGGAGGGATAGAGAATACCGATTCGATAGGAGAAATGCATGATCATTTTTTTTGTTGCATTCAAATTGTTTTTTGCGATTAATTGGAGAAAATTAATTCGAATTTTTTATTTTTGCGATCGACAGGAAGAGGGAGGAGATTGGTGGTGGTGGAGTGAGGTGTGTGGTAGTGGTGGTGAGTCATGGCGTTGGCTATGGAGATTGGTGGTCGGTCGGCTGCTTAGGGTTTTTTTAAAGAGAGAAACGAAAGACGGAAAGAAAGAAAAGGTGTCGGCTAAGGTTATAGTGGAGGCAGAATTTTTGGAAAATAAAAGTGTAACCCTAAAAAATCATTTATATACCATATGTCTTACTCGGGTTTCGGGCGGTCCCCGTTTAAGAAACCCCAAACCCACACCCGCCCACTAAACTGCATTTTTTATTTGGTTTTCCGCCCGAATAACCCATTCACCCGCATAAGCCAACCCGATTTCTTAAACGATTACGGGTTGGGCGGGTTATTTGGGTGGAACCGAATAATGAACACCCCTAGTCACCGGCCTTCTGGCGGTGGACCCTACTACTGAAAGAGTATCTGCTCGGGCCTAGCCAGAAACTCACTTGCATGCTACGCATTCCAGAATCAAAATCTCTGGCCAGGCCTAGACGTTAGCACAATCGCTATTCCAACCCTTGCAAGAAATAACATTGCGCAGGATCTTGGTTTGTACTTATTCGATTTATCACGCAACAAAAATTCTTAATTAAAGCAGAAATATAAGAATTACCTATTGAAGCATATACTCAGGTGATTCTCTTGTATGCCTCAAGACTTTGCTTGTATACTGTGTGGGCAGCAATCTAACAAGCAAATTGATCAACTAATCACCACAATCCACCTACCTGAAAATTCCAGCACTACCGCACCTGGAACATGTACTACACGTGCCGCCTGGGAGGAGAGAGAAAGCCACATGTGCCTTCCAAAATTGGAAAAAATCGGCAAACTATTTCGCTTGAGAAATCTGAAATTTAGAGAGAGAAAATCTTCTCTCTCTAGATTCTTAAATTATGAATCTATTGAATTGTATATGTGGAATAGCTAATCCCTTGTCTATATATAGAGTTACAAGAGAGACCCCAAGTTGGTTTAGGATTGGTCTTCCTAATGGGTTTAGGTAATTACTTAGTTTCCAAATCCAATTAGGTAACCAATCTAATAGGATAAACCAAATCCTAGATTCCTAATCTGTAGGATTTCCTGATTCTAATTGAAACTTAAGACTTAATTAATTAATTAAATAATTTTACTTCGTTAATTACTCAATTAACCCTTAGGAATAATTAATCAATTAATTAATTCTACCTATTCAATTAACTCATTACAAAATTAATCGTACTACTAACGGATTAATTTTGGCACTACCATCCTACACCAGAATTGCTTCCGGAACAACTTAATTAATTTATTCATAATCTCCCCACATCAAAGATATAGTGCTCGTTAATTTATTAATTTATTGCTAAATTAATTAATTAATTTATTTGATTCTGAGACTAGTACCACTCGACCTTTTTACTATACCGAAATAAGTCCACCGGCCGGGTTTAGTATAATAAACATTACGAGCTCATCTCGGGAGCACCATCACCCCGGACGCACAGGTACATGTTTTCCTTTCAACAAGCAGCAGCACACCAAGTAACTAAACACGCGCACCCAACCTACCGAGACTATTAGCCACAGTTGACCTACCCATTGGCAGATCAAAGTACACTATGTCTAAGCCTTATGCCCGCTCGAGTCTAGGGATTAAGAGATAGAATACTAAGAACGATTTGTCTATTAAATCAGTACAAGACAAATCATTCTAAATGGTCAAGTTCAATACGCCCCGGGCATATCTATATGATTCAATTAGTTTAGACAAACCAATTATCCGAATCACATAATAACCTAAATCGACAGTTTGTCCAAAGCTGTCTCGGTTACGAACCTCATTTATATATTATGTCTTTTAACCAATGATGAGATCTACTATATCACATAAGACACATCATCATCTAACTACATAATATAAATGGACAAATAATGCACAAGAAAATATAACCAAAACATAAATCAATATATTAACTGGGAAAATGTACAATACAAGTATAGCTTATGTATTCAACTCCAATAATCTCCCACTAATACGTAAGTTGTGCTTTAAGTATACATCTACATACAACCCCTATATACTCTGCTACTATGTATCTAGAAAAACTATCACGGCTCTTCTAAGTATCTGATTCCCATGCCATCCACGTGAGCCTCAAAGACTTTTGAAGTCAATGTCTTCGTGAACAGATCTGCAAGGTTATGCTCTGATGCTATCTTAGCCACGACCATGTCTTTTCTCTTTATGATATCTCGTATCAGGTGGTACTTGCGCTGTATATGTTTACTCGCCTTGTGGGCTCGTGGTTCCTTCGAGTTTGCTAATGCACCATTGTTATCACAATACACTGTGATAGACTTCTGCAAACCAATAATCACATCTAAGTCCACCAGGAAGTTCTTGAGCCATACTACTTCTTTCGCTGCCTCTGATGCGGCAACGTATTCAGTCTCCATGGTAGAATCCGCCACGCATTTCTGCTTAACACTCCGCCAAACTATGGCTTCACCTCCCAGAGTAAACACATACCCTGAGGTAGACTTCCTCTTATCCCTGTCGCCTAGGAAATCTGAATCTGTGTAACCTCGGGGTACCAATTCAAGCGCCTGATAGACCAACACTTGGTCTCTTGTTCTGCGCAAATACTTGAGAATGCATTTTATTGCCTCCCAATGAGCTTTCCCGGGGATACTCTGATATCTGCTTACAATGCCAACGGCATAACAGATATCAGGCCCCGTACACAACATGGCATACATGAGACTTCCTACTGCTGAAGCATAAGGAACTATCTTTATGGCCTCTATCTCCTCAACAGTCTTGGGAGACTGTTATTTAGGTAGATGCACTCCATGTCTGAAAGGTAGAAAACATTTCTTGGAGTTCTGCATGTTAAACCGGGCTAGAATCGTATATATGTATGAAGTTTGGGAGAGCGTTAACGAACGTTTCTTACGATTTCGAATTATCTTGATCCCAAGGATATGTCTCCCTTCCCCTAAGTCTGTCATATCAAACTGCTCGGACAGCCATACCTTTATGTCTGTTAACACTTTTTTGTTATTGCCAATCAATAGAATAACATCTACGTAAAGCACAAGAAACACCACTGAGTTTTCATCACGTCTGCGGTACACACATTGCTCATCCGGACACTGAGTAAATTCGTAGGACTAGATTACCTCATCAAACCGGATGTTTCAAGATATGGATGCCCGCTTAAGTCCGTAAATGGACCTCTTAAGCCTACAAACCTTGTGCTCTTGGCCTTTTTCAACGAATCCCGCTAGTTGCTGCATGAAGATGGTTTCCGCAAGACTTCTATTTCGGAAAGTTGTCTTGACATTCATCTGACATATCTCATAATCTAAATGAGCAGCTGTGGCTAAGAGAATCCAGATCAACTTAAGCATAGCTACCGGGGAGAAATTTTCCTCATAATCGATTCCCTCTTTCTGAGTATACCCCTTCACCACCAGCCTAGCTTTAAAGGTTTTTACCTTTCCGTCAGGTTCTCTCTTAAGTTTGTAGACCCACTTGCATTCAATGGGCTTAAACCCATCAGGCAGGTCCACAAGCTCCCAGACTTGATTGTGGTCTATTGACCCCATCTCGGATATCTTTACCTTACTCCAAGATTCTGTATCTTTATCTCGGAGAGCCTCATTGTAGTTTACTGGGTCAGGTTCAGGCACGCCTGGGACTAGGTCTGAGGCCTCTCCCACGCCAATGAACCTGTCGGGCTGTCTTACAACCCTCCCACTACGACGAGGCACCACATGTGTAGGTGCATCATCTGTGATTTCTTGGGCAGTGTGTGGTGTATCTACTTGTGCTGGTGCATCAGGATTATTAGTTTGTCTCCTAAGCTCTTCTAGTACTATCTTACTCTTAGGCTTGTGATCTCAGATATAGTCTTCCTCCAAAAATCTAGCGTTGGTACTAACCACCACCTTCTGATCTTTAGGACTATAAAACAGACCCCTTTCGTTCCCCTAGGATATCCTACAAATAGCATTAATTCTGTTCTTGCATCTAATTTAGCCGCATCTTCCTTAAGCACATGTGCTGGGCAACCCCAAATTTTGAGATGTCTTAGACTAGGCTTTCTCCCATTCCACAACTCTACTGGGATTGAAGGCACGGTTTTAGATGGTACAAGATTAAGAATATACACTGATGTTTCTAAGGCATATCCCCAGAACGAACTCAGCAAATCACTATAGCCCATCATCGACCTAACCATTTCTATTAGACTTTGATTCCTTCTTTTTGCTACATCGTTCTGCTGTGGCGTGCCAGGTGTAGACAATTGAGAATGAATTCCTACCTCACTAAGGTATTCTCAAAATTCGTGGGACAGGTACTCCTCACCACGATCTGATCGCAGTGTCTTGATACTCTTACCATGATGCTTCTTCACATCTGCCCGAAACTCTTTAAACTTTCCAAAGCACTCGGACTTGTGACGCATTAGGTAAATATACCCATACCTTGAGTAGTCATCTGTGAACGTCACAAAATACTCAAACCCACCTCGTGCTTGGACCAATAATGGTCCACATAAGTTAGAATGAATTAACTCTAGTACTTCTTTGGCTCTATAACCTTTTGCTTTTAAAGGTCTCTTATCTTACCCTCCAAGCAAGATTCGCAGGTTGAATAACTGTCAATCTCTAATGAACCTAAAGGTCCATCATTGACCAACCTCTGAATCCTACTAAGGTTTATATATCCTAGCCTGAGATGCCAAAGATAGGTTTGATTCATTTCAGAAGGTTTCTTCCTCTTATTAATGTTAGATAAAAAGCTATCTGTTTCTATATTTTGCATAACAGGGGAGTTAGAAATAACCACAAACAAATTGTCAGTCAATGAACCAGAACAAATAAGTTTTCCATTCTTCTAATAAATACATAATCATCCGAAAAAATAAACTTATAGCCGTTCTTCAAGAGTTTAGAAACTGAAATAAGGTTCTTTCTAAAACTTGGTACATAAAGACAATTAAATAATTCTAATCTAGAACTCTCGAAATTTAGAGTGAAAACTCCCACTGCTTCTACTGACACTCTTGTAGTGTCGCCCATGTAGATGTCCAGCTCACCCTTTCTAAGCTTCTGGGTTACTTGGAACCCCTGCAAAGAATTACAAACATGATCAGTGGCACCTGAATCCACACACAAAGTATCTGTGGGAATCACCGCTAAACATGTCTCAGTAATTAAGGCAGAAACTATCGTACGTTTAAGCTTTGAACAATCAAATTTCCAATGTCCCGTTTTATTGCACTTAAAGCACTTGTCTTTCGACTTCTTCTTTGCAATATCTTGCTTAGGCGCAATTCGCGCCTTTTGAGCAATTCCCTCGAGCTTTCTCTTCTTTCTTTCTAGCCTTTAGGCACAGAATAAGAACTTGAAGCCTTCGCTATGACCAAAGCTTGCTTCTTCTCGTAGAAGATGCATTCGGCCAACACCAAATCAGTTAAGAGCTCGAGTAGAGTGTAAACTCCTTTATTCATATTATGATTGACCTGAAACTGCTCAAAACTAGAGGGTAAACTCTGGAGGATGATATCTATCTGACTTTCTGGGTCGATTTCACCTCCCAACACCTCTATTTTGTTCATGTTGTTGATCATGTGAAGCACATGATCTCTCACCGATCCGCTCTTAGCCATTTTAGTGTTCATCAACTTTCTCATGGGTGATTACCTAGCAGTCTGGCCTTGATGAGCGAACATCTCCCTCAGGTGAGCCATCATGTTGAGGGCAGAGACCATGGGATGAAGTTGATGTTACAGCACATTTGACACAGAGGCCGAAATATAGCACCGCGCCATCTCATCCACTTTTCTCCACCTGGCATAGGCATCCTATCCTATTGAGGAGAGTCCTCGTTAGGCACATCTGGACACACTTCAGTGAGTACAAACTTATACTGCTCTGCCGTCAGGACTCCAGCGATATAATTAGTTCCAGATAACTTATTGTCTTTCAATATAGCAGCTAAGGGTTGAATGCCATATCGAAAAAATTGTAAAATAAATAAATAGATAATGTTTCAGTTATTAAATCTAGAATTTTGAAAATAAGGAAATTCTAACAATTATTGACTTCCCTCAAAACAATAATTTTAATTCACTAACATCTCATTCACTGGGATTCTCGCAAGCCACGATAATGTGGACGTTTACGCTAACCCACATTCGTTTGAGATGAACCAAGTTCATTAACTACACTATCTAACCTCGATGGGAGCAATACTACAGATCGTACACTAAGTGTGTGCCATTACGTGACTTCTGAACCTGTTACCTCAGGATAGTGCGCCTCAGATGGAGAGGGTATCGCATTTCTCCTAGTTAAACTTACTCTAGTCATTTTACTCAGAAATTCATAATCCAGCGATCTCGTGGTTGGACTCATCCGAATGGAGGAAGGCCCTAATGCCAATGCGCAAGCCCACCCACATCGCATATGAACTCGTAATGGTGGCCATGGGGATATTAAACCAACCCGCTCCCACTTAGATTTCTAAATTGAGAGTTTTTCCGGTTTTAACATGCAATTAACTAACCCTAAGTTATATGCAACCATAAAACCATCATGCTTTAAAATCATGCATCTAAAATACAGCACAAAAAATTAAAGCATAAAAATTAAAACAATAAATACGGGAAATAAATGCGAAAATTAAATTTCCCGACTATTATGGTTTTAATCACTTCCATCTTCTGCCATGATCTCGTGTCCCGTCACGTAACTCGATAGAAAGAGTCTTGAACTTCAAAAAATGAAAACTGGAGGAAAAATGGGCCAAAACGTGACCCAAACAGGCCGTGCGCGCACAGCCAACATTGGTCGTGTGCGCCGCCCAGCAGCGCGCAACAGTTGTCGCGCTACTGTTGCAGCTGCTGCACCAGCGGCAGCGATTGCTGCCGGTCGCAGACGACGGCTGCCGGCGCCGCCCCCACTTCTGATTCCTCCTTTCACTTCTTCTACGTTATTTGGTCTTCTTGTAATTCGTTTTGGATTTTCCTGGGTTTCTACAAATTAACGATAACCCAAAAACCTACGAATTCAAGTTGCCCACCATAACACCTTCGATTACAAAAATTAATTCTCCTACTACAAGGCTTTCTAGGAAAATTAAAGAATCGAAATTACATAGAAAAAATCCTACAATAGATTTGATCTAATCCAACACGGCTTCCAGCACGTGGTTATACTATTACAAACATTCATAATAAAATCAAATCCAGAATGTCCTGGAATTTAATTAAAACCCATTCAAACGTAACCATAATAGTTGGGATTTCTTAACCACCTGCAAATAAAACCATATAATAAATCGAACAAGCACAAAACCCAAAACCAGGCTCTGATACCAATTGAAAGATTATCTGCCCGGGCCTAGCTAGAAACTCACTTTTGTGCTACGCATTCCAGAATCGAAATCTCTGGCCAGGTCTAGACGCTAGCACAATCGCTATTCCAACCTTTGCTTGAAATAACATTGCGCAGGATCTTGGTTTATACTTATTCGATTTACCACGAAACAAAAATTCTTAATTAAAGCGGAAACATAAGAATTACCTATTGAAGCGTATACACAGGTGATTCTCTTGTATGCCTCAAGAATTTGCTTGTATACTGTATGGGCAGCAATCTAACGAGCAAATTGATCAGCACCACAATCCACCTGCCAGAAAATTTCAGCACCACCGCACCTGGAACGTGTACTACACGTGCCGCCTGGGAGGAGAGAGAAAGCCACACGTGCCGGCCAAAATTAGAAAAAAATCGGTCAACTATTTGGCATGAGAAATCCAAAATTTAGAGAGAGAAAATCTTCTCTCTCTAAGATTTTCTCTCTCTAGATTCTTGAATTATGAATATATTGAATTGTATATGTGTAATAGCTAATTCCTTGTCTATATATAGAGTTACAAGAGAGATCCCAAATTGGTTTAGGATTGGTGTTCCTAATGGGTTTAGGTAATTAGTTAGTTTCCAAATCCAATTAGGTAACCAATCTAATAGGATAAACCAAATCCAAATTAGATTCCTAATCTCTAGGATTTCCTAATTCTAATTGAAACTTAAGATTTAATTAATTAAATAAATAATTCCACATTGTTGATTACTCAATTAACCATTAGGAATAATTAATTAATTAATTAATTCTACCTATTCAATTAACTCATTACAAAATTAATCGTACCACTAACGGATTAATTTTGCCACTACCATCCTACATCAGAATTGCTTCCGGAACAACTTAATTAATTTATTCATAATCTCCCCATATCAAAGATATAGTGCTCGTTAATTTATTAATTCACTGATAAATTATTTAATTAACTTCTTTAATTCCGAGACTAGTACCACTCGACCTTTTTACTATACCAGACATAAGTTCACCGGCCGGGTTTAGTATTATGAACATTACGAGCTCATCTTTGGAGCATCATCACCCCGGACGCACCGGTATATGGTTTCCTTTCGACAAGCAGCAGCACACCAAGTAACTAAACACGTGCACCCAACCTACCGAGACTATTGGCCACAATTGACCTCACCCATTGGCAGATCAAAGTACACTATGTCTAATCCTCATGCCCGCTCGAGTCTAGAGATAAAGAAATAGAATACTAAGAACGATTTATCTATTAAATCAGTACAAGACAAATCATTCTAAATGGTCAAGTTCAATACGCCCTGGGCATATCTATATGATTCAATTAGTTTAGATAAACCAATTATCCGAATCACATAATAACCTAAACCGACAGTTTGTCCAAAGCTGTCTCGATTATGAATCTCATTTATATATTATGTCTTTTAACCAATGATGAGATCTACTGTGTCACACAAGACACCTCATCATCTAACTACATAATATAAATGAACAAATAATGCACAACAAAATATAACCAAAACATAAATCAATATATTAATTGGGAAAATGTACAATACAAGCATAGCTTATGTATTCAACTCCAACAACTACTGTTTTTTCTATTATGAGGAATTATGGGTGTTGCCTAAGGTTGTCTAAGAAATTTTATGCCTGGAAAACTATAATAATATGTCTGATTTGTTTTCTAATGCATATTTGTTTTATCCCTTTACAATGAAACTATCTCGTGTACAAAAATAAGTAATTTTGTTTTGGAGTTATTCTTGGAATTTTAATGCTTACCTGTGAACCCTTGTGACTTCTCACTTTGTAGTGGCTCATCCCTTTAATATTATCATGTTCAATTAGTCCGTACTAGGAGGAATAAGACACTGTCTGGGAGATCGTTAAACGTGCCGCAAAATAAAACCCGAAGATCTAGAATGTTAGGACAACTGACTATTTGACATTTTATTAATTACATTAAGTTGTAGTATCTTTTGGTTATGGGTATTGAATATTAAATTACTCTTAGTAATTCCCTATGTGAGTTAGGAGAAGCATTTTGTTCTGTAGTTTTCACATCAAAATGTTACAGTAATAATCTCAAATTAACAATTTGTAGTTACAACTAATTTAAATTTATAAAAGATTAAGTAGAAAAGTCAGTTTAATCTCCAGTAATTTAATAGAAGCCTTATTTAAAAAAAAAAAAAGTAGATAAGTTAATTTTTTTTAATTACCACTCATATACGTAACATTAACAATGTGAATACGAAAAAGAAAAAAGTGTGTCCGTCCATTTGTTGCAATATTCCATATTTAGAATACATTATTTTTTAAATATAGTAATAGAGACTTTATTGGGACCGTTTCTTTCTCCTTTGTTTCTTGTTCCCGCCCAAACCAAAAAACCGCCAGCTACCAACACCGAATAACCAAATCGAAAACCGATTTGGAGAATCAGTTATTCGGTTTGGGCCCCAACTAACCGAAATTGGGCATTTTTCTCCTTTGCCAAAATCATACATTTTGGGCCTTTTTACACTGTTATTCATTTGGGCCAAACTAACTCAAAATTGGGCATTTTTTTCTTTGTCAAAATTATACATTTCTTTTATAAAAAAATTTAATCAATTGAAAACAGAGAGCAACAGAGTGCAAAATGGGTTCAATTCACAAAAAATGTGAAGTCTAAAAAATCAAATTTTCACTCAAGTCAATCTTAACCAAAATTTGAGAGCGTAATGATACAATCCAAAATTCTTTAATCAAAATTATAGCCAAAAAAAAAGCAACAAATAAAATACAGGAAAAACATACATAACTGAACACCATTCTTGGCCCTTTTTTTTCTGAAGGGGTTAGTTACACATACGCTCAAATTTATAAAATCACATCATAATATAATCCAACAAAACAATAGTTCTAAAATCTAAATGAACAAAGTGCTTCAGCCAACAAGGGAAGAGGAAGAGAACTTAGAGAAGGATATGCTCCGGAAATCTTAGAGAAGGATATGCTCTGTAAAGTGAGAGGAGTCGCACAACCCATGGTTTTTAACGGATGAGATCGTGTAACGGATTTGATAGATAGAGTAACAGATCTGGGTATCTGGTGGTGTGTAATGGATAAGATCAAATATGCTATGGAGCAACAGATCTGGTGGTGTGCAACGGAGGGAGAAAGAGTTTTCTGTTGGTGGTTAGCTGCCTCTACGTCTGTGGTTGGGAGTCTGACTAAGAGAGAGAAAAGATTCGTGGTGGACGTAGTTCTAGTGTTTTGAGACGTGGTGCTAGTGTTATGAGACGTGGTCAACTGTCTTTGTTGCAAAAATCAGTTTAAATTCACATGAATGGATGTAGACATTTTTTTGACGTGGTTCTAGAGTTCTGAGATGAGTTGAGATGTTTTGTGCAAAAATCAGTTTAAATTCACATGCATATATGTAGACATTTTTGGACGTGGTACTAGTTATTTTGGACGTGGTGCTTGTGTTCTGAGACGTGGTAGACTGTCTTTGTGGCAAAAATCAGTTTAAATTCACATGAATGGATGTAGACGTTTTTTTGACGTGGTTCTAGTTGTTCTGAGACGAGTTGAGATGTTGTATGGCCATTTTAGTTGTTTTATCTATTTATAATACCTACTTACAAGATCATGAACATTTGTAAGAGTAATATGGTCATTTTAATTGTTTTATATTCACAAAACACTTACATCAGATATCATAAATATTTCTAAGAGTTGAGTGGTCATTTTATTTGTTTTATCTCATTACAACTCTTAGATATGAGATCATGATCATTTCTGAGAATTGTATAGCCGTTTTATTTGTTTTATCTTTTCAAAACCCTTAGATAATAGATTATGCACATTTCGGTCTACATCAGAAGTTTTTTTTACGTGTTTCTAGTTGTTCTGAGACGAGTTGAGATGTTTTGTGCAAAAATCAGTTTAAATACACATGCATGGATGTAGACGTTTTTGGACGTGGTTCTAGTGTTTTGAGACGTGGTGCTAGTGTTATGAGACGTGGTAGACTCTCTTTGTGAAAAAAATCAGTTTAAATTCACATGAATGGATGTAGACGTTTTTTTTACGTGTTTCTAGTTGTTCTAAGACGAGTTGAGATGTTTTGTGCAAAAATCAGTTTAAATTCACATGCATGGATGTAGACGTTTTTCGACGTGGTCCTAGTGTTTTGAGACGTGGTGCTAGTTGTTCTGAGACGTGGTAGACTGTCTTTGTGAAAAAAATCATTTTAAATTCACATGAATGGATGTAGACGTGTCAGCACAACTAGCACCACGTCAAAAATAACTAGCACCACGTCCCGAAATGTCTACATCCATGCGTGTGACTTTTAGCTGAATTTTTCACAGGACATAGTCTACCATGTCTCTCTACGTCCAAAACAACTATCGCCACGTCTAGATACGTCCAGCTACGTCCAGCTACGTCCGAAAACGTCCAGTTACGTCCCATAACGTGTTAA
Organism: Knoxia roxburghii; assembly: GCA_030378225.1. Classification (NCBI taxonomy): domain Eukaryota; kingdom Viridiplantae; phylum Streptophyta; class Magnoliopsida; order Gentianales; family Rubiaceae; genus Knoxia; species Knoxia roxburghii. Next base: position 29,861,526 of record CM059420.1, on the reverse strand, counting down.
TTTATTTTATAATATTAAATATTTTTAATATTTTTAAAATTTTTTGTTTTGTAGGCAAGTAACTATCCTTTAAAATATGGTTTCTTCTCTCACAGAATTAATATTAAATTTAATGAGCACTTCGTCAAACTCAAAATCGAGCTGGGCTCGCGAGCCGAACTCGCGAGCCTAGCTCGCGAGCTCGAGCTCGAGCTTCACAATTCTTAAACGAGCTCGAGCTCGAGCTCCAAAAAATGAGCTCGAGCTCGAGCTCCAAAAAATGAGCTCGAACGAGCTCGAGCTCGAGCCCCTTCATATTTAGGCTAGCCGAGCCTGAACATAGGCAAGTTCGAGCTCGGCTCGGCTCGTTTACACCCCTATGGTTAACCACCCGAGGGACCCAATTAATCCGAATCGAAAGACCCGAATTGGTTTGATTCGGGCGGTTAATTGGGTGTACCCGATATGAAAAACTATTTGTAGCACAAAAAAATTGATAAAATACCTAAAATGGCCTTAAAAACTGGAAAGTGCCAATTGCAATGAAAAATCACACATGCTTTTTGCAATAATTGAAGAGAAAATAGCACGAACATTGCAATACGAATGACAAAAATCGCTGACGACGCGCGTCCGATGTGCGAAAAATTGCCACACTTATCTGATGCAATGGGTGAAAATCGCATATCATGTGCGATTTTTCCTTGCAAAATCGGATAAGTGTGGCAATTTTTCATTCCCCGATCGCGCATTATGAGCGATTTTTATCTGCCAAAACGCAAAATAGGTTCAATTTTTTGTATTTTCTGGTTATTTATTTAGTTGCTTTAGAAACTATACAAATCCAACATCCATTTCAGATTTTTTCACCACTAATTCACACACATTGATGTAGACATTTTTGGACATGGTTCTAGTTATTTTTGACCTAGTGCTAGTTGTTCTGAGATGTGGTGGACTGTCTTTATGAAAAAAATCAGTTTAAATTCACACACATGGATGTAGATGTTTTTAGACGTGGTGCTAGTTATTTTTGACGTGGTGCTACATGTTCTGAGACATGGTGGACTGTCTTTGTTAAAAAAATCAATTTAAATTCACACACATGGATGTAGACGTTTCTGGACGTGGTGCTAGTTGTTCTGAGACGTGGTGGACTGTCTTTGTCAAAAAAATAGTTTAAATTCACACATATGGATGTAAACGTTTCTGGACATGGTGCTAGTTGTTTTTAACGTGGTGCTAGTTGTTCTGAGATGTGATGGACTGTCTTAGTAAAAAAAACAGTTTAAAATCACACACATGGATGAAGACGTTTCTGGACTTGGTGCTAGTTGTTTTTGACGTGGTGCTAGTGTTGGAGTAGAATACATAAGCTATGCTTGTATTGTACAGTTTCCCATATTAATATATCGATTCATGTTTCAGTCATATCTTGTTTTGCATTAATTGTCCATTTATATTATGTAAGTAGATGATGAGGTGTCTGGTGTGACACAGTAGATCTCATCATTGGTTGAAAGACATAATATATAAATGAGGTTAGTAACCGAGACAGTTTTGGATAAACTGTCGGTTTAGGTTATTATGTGATTCGGATAATTGGTTTGTCTAAACTAATTGAATCATATAAATATGCCGGGGCATATTGAACTTGACCTTTAGGAATGATTTGTCTTGTACTGATTTAATAGACAAATCGATCCTTGTATTCTATCTCTTAATCCCTATACTCGAGCGGGCATGAGGATTAGACATAGTGTACTTTGATCTGCCAATGGGTGAGGTCAAATGTGGCCAATAGTCTCGGTGGGTTGGGTACGATTGTTTAGTTACTTGGTGTGTTGCTGCTTGTCTAAAGGAAACCATGTACCGGTGAATCCGGGGTGATGGTGCTCCCGAGATGAGCTTAAAATGTTTATTATACTAAACTCGGCCCGTGGACTTATGTCCGGTATAGTAAAAAGGTCGAGTGGTACTAGTCTCGGAATTAAAGAAGTTAATTAATTAATTTATCAGTAAATTAATTTTAATTAACGAGCACTATATCTTTGATATGGGGAGATTAATGAATATAATTTAATTAAGTTATTCCAGAAGCAATTCTGGTGTAGGATGGTAGTGCCAAAATTAATCCGTTAGTGGTACGATTAATTTTGTAATGAGTTTATTGAATAGGTAGATTTAATTCAGTAATTAACAAAGTGGAATTATTTAATTAATTCCTTAGGGTTAATTAAGTAATTAACAAAGTGGAATTATTTAATTAATTAATTAAGTCTTAAGTTTCAATTGGAATTAGGAAATCCTAGAGATTAGGAATCTAGTAGGATTTGGTTTATCCTATCAGATTGGTTACCTAATTGGATTTGGAAACTAATTCATTACCTAAACCCATTAGGAAGACCAATCTAAACCAACTTGGGGTCTCTCTTGTAACTCTATAAATAGATAAGGGATTAGCTATTCAAGATACACAATTCAAGAATCTAGAGAGATAAAATCCTAGAGAGAGAAAATTTTCTCTCTCCAAAATGAATTTTAAGAACAAAAGTGGTGGCTGGTTTTTGGGATTATTGGCCTATTTTTTTTTTGTCTTCCCTTCTCTAGCTGCTCGTGTTTTTTTCTCTCTCTCCGGGCAGTGCTTTGCAGTACGTGCTAGGTGCGGAGGTGCTAGATTTTTCTGGAAAGTGGATTGTGGTGAGTTGCTGATCAATTGGCTTCTGGATTGTTGCCCACACAACAAGAAGTCATAGTCTTGAGGCATACAAGAGAATCACCAAGTGCACGCTTCAAATGTAACTTTCTAAGGTTCCGCTTTAATTAGAAATTTTTGTTGCGTGGTAAATCGAGCAAGTGCAAACCCAGATCCTATGTCGAAATCCTTTCAATTGGTATCAGAGCCTGGTTTAGGGGGTTTTGGTACTTGTTCGATTTATTACATGGTTTTATTTGCAGGTGGTTAAGAATCCCGACTATTATGGTTACATTTGTATGGGTTTTAATTAAACTCCGGGATAAGTCCGGATTTAATTTTATTATGAATATTTGTAATAGTATAACCACGTGCTGGAAGCCGTGTAGGATTAGATTAAATCTGTAGTAGGATTTTTTCTATGTAATTTCGATTCTTTAATTTTCATAGAAAGCCTTGTAGTAGGAAAATTGATTTTTGTAATCGAAGGCGTTATGGTGGGCGACTTGAATTCGTGGGTTTTGGGTTATCGTGAATTCGTAGAAACCTAGGAAAACCCAGAACGAATTGCAAGAAGACCAAATAGCGTGGGAAAAACGAACGAGGAGATGGCGGCAGGAGGCGGCGCCGGCAACCACTGCCGGCAGGCAGCTGCAGGCAGCAGCAGCGGGCAGCAATTGCTGCTGGGCGGCAAAGCCGCGCGCGCACAGGTGCACAGGGCCGCGCGCATGGCCCATGCGGTAGTGTGCGCGCGCGCAGGGCCCATGCGGCTGTGTGCGCGTGCAGGGCCACACGCAAGGCCCATGCGGGCTGTGCGCACGGGCGGTGCGGCCTTCGGGCCGTTCTGCTACACGGGCGGCCCGTTCGGGCCGTTCGGGCTGCATTTTGGCCCGTTTTTCCTCTAATTTTTGTTTTTTGAAGTTCAAAACTCTCTCCATCGAGTGACGTGATGGGACACGAGATCAAGGTAAATGATGGAAGCAATTAAAACCATAATAGTCAGGAAATTTATTTTTTGTATTTATTTCCCGTATTTATCATTTTAATTTTTATGCTTTATTTTTATGCTGTATTTTAGATGCATGAATTTAAAGCATGACTGGTTTTATGGTTGCATATAACTTAGGTTAGTTAATTGCATGTTAAAACCAGAAAAACCCTCAATTTGGAAATATAAGTGGGAGTGGGTTGGTTTAATATCCCCATGGCCACCATTACGGGTTCATATGCGATGTGGGTGGGCTTGCGCGATGGCATTAGGGCCTTCCTCCATTCGGATGAGTCCAGCCCCGAGATTGCTAGACTATGAACTTCTATGTAAGATGACTAGAGCGAGTTTAACTAGGAGAAATGCGACACCCACTCCATCTAAGGCGCACTATCCTGAGGTAACAAACTCAGAAGTCACGTAATGGCACACACTTAGTGTACTATCTGCAGTATTTCTCTCGCGAGGTTACGCTGCTTACTTGTACAGCTGAAAGCACCGACTATTAGCTACATTGATCAAAAGATCGTTGGTCAGATAGTGTAGTTAATGAACTTGGTTCTTCTCAAACGAATGTGGGTTAGCGTAAACGTCCACACTGCGTGGCTTGCGAGAATCCCGGTGGATGAGATGTTGGTGGGTTATAATTATTGTTTTGAGGGAAGTCAATAATTAATATAATTTCATGGTTTTGAAATTCTAAGCATATATAACTGAAACATTGTTTGTTTACTTTCCAGTTTAAATCGATATGGCATTCAACCCCTTAGTTGCTATTTTGAAAAACAACAATTTAACTGGAACTAATAATGTCGATGGAAGTCGTAACTTGGACATTGTCCTTAGGGCTGAGAGCGTTCCTATGAGAGATCATGTCATTGACATGATTAGTAACATCAACAAGGTTGAGGTAGTGGGAGGCAAAATCGTTGGTGAAACGAAAGCCGATATTGTCCTCCGGAGCTTGCCTCAAAGCTATGAGCAGATTCGGTTGAACTACAACATAAAGAAGATGTTGTGGAGTTCATCTAAGCTCTTGGCAGAGTTGGTGGCGGCTAAAAGTCTTCAGGTGTCACTGACCATGTTTGTAATTCTTTGCAAGGGTTCCAAGTAACCCGAAAGCTTAGAGAAGGCGAATTGGATATCTACTTGGGCGACACTACAAGAGTGTCAGTAGAAGCAGTGGGAGTAGTTAAGTTGAATTTCGAAAATTCTAGCTTAGAGTTAGTTAATTGTCTTTATGTACCGAGTTTTAGAAAGAACTTGATTTCGGTTTCTAAACTCTTGAAGAACGGGTATAAGTTTATTTTTCTGATGACTGTGTTGTTATTAGAAGAAATGGAAAACTTATTTGTTCTGATTCATTGGCGGACAATTTGTTTGTGGTTAACTCTAACTCCCCTGTTGCGCAAAACATAGAAATAGATAACTCAGTATCTAACATTAATAAGAGGAAGAAACCTTCTGAAAAGAATCAAACCTATCTTTGGCATATTAGGCTAGGTTATATAAACCTTAGTAGGATTCAGAGGTTGGTCAATGATGGACCTTTGGGTTCATTAGATATTGACAGTTATGCAACCTGCGAATCTTGCTTGGAAGGTAAGATGACCAAGAGACCTTTTAAGGCAAAAGGTTATAGAGCTAAAGAACTATTAGAGTTGATTCATTCTGACTTGTGTGGACCTATGACGGTCCAGGCACGAGGAGGATATGAGTATTTCGTGACGTTCACAGATGACTACTCTAGGTACGGATACATTTACCTAATGCGCCACAAGTCTAAATGTGTTGGAGTAGAATACATAAGCTATGCTTGTATTGTACAGTTTCCCAGTTTAATATATCGATTTGTGTTTCAGTCATATCTTGTTGTGCATTAATCGTCCATTTATATTGTGTAAGTAGATGATGAGTTGTCTGGTGCGACACAGTAGATCTCATCATTGGTTGAAAGACATAATATATAAATGAGATTCGTAACCGAGACAGCTTTGGACAAGCTGTCAGTCTAGGTTATTATGTGATTCAGATAATTAGTTTGTCTAAACTAATTGAATCATATAGATATGCCCGGGGCATATTGAACTTGACTCTTAGGAATGATTTGTCTTGTACTGATTTAATAGACAAATCGATCCTTGTATTCTATCTCTAAATCCCTAGACTCGAGTGGGCATGAGGATTAGACATAGTGTACTTTGATCTGCCAATGGGTGAGGTCAAATGTGGCCAATAGTCTCGGTGGGTTGGGTGCGCATGTTTAGTTACTTGGTATGCTGCTGCTTGTCGAAAGGAAACCATGTACCGGTGCGTCCGGGGTGATGGTGCTCCCGAGATGAGCTCGAAATGTTTATTATACTAAACCCGGCCAGTGGACTTATGTCCGGTATAGTAAAAAGGTCGAGTGGTACTAGTCTCGGAATATTAAGAAGTTGATGAATTAATTTATCAGTAAATTAATGAATTAACGAGCACTATATCTTTGATGTGGGGAGATTATGAATATAATTTAATTAAGTTGTTCCGGAAGCAATTCTGGTGTAGGTTGGTAGTGCCATAATTAATCCGTTAGTGGTACGATTAATTATGTACTGGGTTGTTGACAAAGGTAGATTTAATTAATTTAGAAATTAATTAATCCTTGTGTCAGTTGGTTGTGAATCATCCCAGGAACTGGTTTGGGATAAGTGAATCCCTGTGTCAGTTGGGAGTGATTCATCCCAGGAACTGGATTGGGATAAGTGAATCCCTGTGACAGTTGGGAGTGTATCAGTCCAGGAACAGGATTGAAGGAAACAGAATCTGTATCAGTCCAGAAACAGGATTGAAGGAAAACAGAAACCCAGTAGGAAGACCAATCCTAAACCAACTTGGAGTCTCTCTTGTAACTCTATAAATAGACAAGGGATCAGTCATTCAGATTACAACAATAACACAATTAATCCACAGGATTTCTAGAGAGAGAAAATTCTAGAGAGAGAAAACGTTTCTCTCTCCAAGTCGAATTTTCAAGAAAGTGTGCAGCTGGTTTTTGGGTTTCTAGTGGCTGAAATTTTGGCCTTGGTCTATACCAGCTGCGCGTAGCTTTCTCTCTCTGCGGGCGGTGCGGTTATAGTACGTGCCAGGTGCTGCGGGACTAGAGTTTTCTAGCAGGTGGATTGTGGTGAGTAGCTGATCAATTGACTTCTAGTTCGTTGCCCATACAACGTGAAGTCATAGTCTTGAGGCATACAAGAGAATCACCAGGTGCAAGCTTCAAAGGTACTTTTCTAAGATTCCGCTTTAATAGAAATTTTTTGTTGCGTGGTAAATCGAGCAAGTGCAAACCCAGATCCTACCAAAATTCTTTCAAAATGTTTTGGCAAGTTCAAAGAGTTTCGGGCAGATATGGAGAAGTATCATGGTAAGAGTATCAAGACACTACGTTCAGATCGTGATGGGGAGTACCTGTCCTATGAATTTCGAGATTACCTCACTGAGGTAGGAATTCAGTCTCAGTTGTCTGCACCTGGCACGCCACAGCAGAATGGTGTAGCAGAAAGGAGGAATCGAACTCTTATGGAAATGGTTAGGTCCATGATGAGCTATAGTGATTTGCCAAGTTCGTTCTGGGGATATGCCTTAGAAACGACAATGTATATTCTTAATCTTGTACCATCTAAAACCGTGCCTTCAACCCCAGTAGAGTTGTGGAACGGGCACAAGCCCAGTCTAAGACATCTCAGAATTCGGGGCTGTCCAGCACATGTGTTTAAGGCAGATACGGCTAAGTTAGATGCGAGAACAGAATTAATGCTGTTTGTAGGATATCTTAGGGGAACGAAAGGTGGTCTGTTTTATAGTCCTAAAGATCAGAAGGTGGTGGTAAGTACCAACGCTAGATTTTTAGAAGAGGACTATGTCTTCGACCACAAGCCCAAGAGTAAGATAGTACTAGAAGAGCTTAGACGACAAACTAATCCTGATGCAACTGCACAAGTAGATACACCACACACTGCACATGAGATCACAGATGATGCGCCTACACAGGTGGTGCCTCATCGTAGTGGGAGGGTTGTAAGACAGCCCGACAGGTTCATTGGCATGGGAGAGGCTTCAGACCTAGTCCAAGGAGTGCCTGAACCTGACTCAGTTAACTACAATGAGGCTCTCCGAGATAAAGATGTAGAATCTTGGTGTAAGGCAATGATATCTGAGATGGGGTCAATGGACTACAATCAAATCTGGGAGCTCGTAGACCTGCCTGATGGGTTTAAGCCCATTGGATGCAAGTGGGTCTACAAACGTAAGAGATGACCTGACGGAAAGGTGGAAACCTTTAAAGCTAGGCTGGTGGCGAAGGGGTATACGCAGAAAAAGGAAATCGACTATGAGGAAACCTTCTCCCCGGTAGCCATGCTTAAATCGATCCGGATTCTCTTGGCCATAGCTGCTCATATGGATTATGAGATTTGGCAGATGGATGTCAAGACAGCTTTCCTAAACGAAAGTCTTGAGGAAACCATCTTTATGCAGCAACCAGAGGGATTCATTGAAAAAGGCCAAGAGCATAAGGTTTGCAGGCTTAAGAGGTCTATTTATGGACTTAAGCAGGCATCCAGATCTTGGAACATCCGGTTTGATGAGGTAATCCAGTCCTTCGGATTTACTCAGTGTCTGGATGAACAATGTGTGTATCGCAGACGTGATGGAAACTCAGTGGTGTTTATTGTGCTTTACGTAGATGACATTCTATTGATTGGCAACAACAAAAAGGTGTTATCAGACGTAAAGGCATGGTTGTCCAAGCAGTTTGATATGAAGGACGTAGGGGAAGCGGGATATATCCTTGGGATTAAGATTATTCGAGATCGTAGGAAACGTTCATTATCGCTCTCCCAAGTTTCGTACATAGACACGATTCTGGCCCGTTTTAACATGCAGAACTCCAAGAAAGGTTTTCTACCTTTCAGGCATGGAGTGTTTCTATCTAAGGAACAGTCTCCTGAGACTTTTGAGGAAATAGAGGCCATGAAGACAGTTCCATATGCTTCGGCAGTAGGAAGTCTCATGTATGCCATGTTGTGTACGAGGCCTGATATCTGTTATGCCGCTGGCATGATGAGCAGATATCAGAGTAACCCCGAAAAAGCTCATTGGGAGGTAGTAAAATGCATTGTCAAGTATTTGCGCAGAACGAGAGACCAAGTTCTGGTCTATCAGGCTCTTGAGCTGGTACCCCGAGGTTACATAGATTCAGATTTCCAAGGCGACAGGGACAAGAGCAAGTCTACCTCAGGGTATGTGTTTACTCTTGGAGGTGGAGCCATAGTTTGGCGGAGTGTCAAGCAGAAATGCGTGGCGGACTCTACCATGGAGGCTGAGTACGTTGTCGCATCAGAGGCAGCGAAAGAATCAGTATGGCTCAAGAACTTCCTAGTTGACTTAGATGTGATTCTTGATTTGCAGAAGTCTATCACGGTTTATTGTGATAACAACGGTGCAGTAGCAAACTCGAAGGAACCACGAGCCCACAAGGCGAGTAAACATATACAGCGCAAATACCACCTGATACGAGACATCGTAAAGAGGGTAGACGTGGTCGTGGCTAAGATAGCATCAGAGGATAACCTTGCAGATCCATTCACGAAAACATTGACTTTAAAAGTCTTTGAGGCTCACGTGAAGGGCATGGGGATCAGATGCTTAAGAGAGCCTTGACAGTTTTTCTAGATAGATAGCAGCAGATTGTATAAGGATTGCATGTAGTTATATACTTAAAGCAAATCTTAAGTATTAGTGGGAGGTTATTGGAGTATAATACATAAGCTATGCTTGTATTGTACAGTTTCCCAGATTAATAAATCGATTCGTGTTTCAGTCATATCTTGTTGTGCATTAATTGTCCATTTATATTATGTAAGTAGATGATGAGGTGTCTGGTGTGACACAGTAGATCTCATCATTGGTTAAAAGACATAATATATAAATGAGGTTCGTAACCGAGACAGTTTTGGATAAACTGTTGGTTTAAGTTATTATGTGATTCGGATAATTGGTTTGTCTAAACTAATTGAATCATATAAATATGCCCGGGGCATATTGAACTTGACCTTTAGGAATGATTTGTCTTGTACTGATTTAATAGACAAATCGATCATTGTATTCTATCTCTTAATCCCTATACTCGAGCGGGCATGAGGATTAGACATAGTGTACTTTGATCTGCCAATGGGTGAGGTCAAATGTGGCCAATAGTCTCGGTGGGTTGGGTACGATTGTTTAGTTACTTGGTGTGCTGCTGCTTGTCGAAAGGAACCATGTACCGGTGAATCCGGGGTGATGGTGCTCCCAAGATGAGCTCGAAATGTTTATTATACTAAACCCGGCCGGTGGACTTATGTCCGGTATAGTAAAAAGGTCGAGTGATACTAGTCTCGGAATTAAAGAATTTAATTAATTAATTTATCAGTAAATTAATTTTAATTAACGAGCACTATATTTTTGATATGGGGAGATTAATGAATATAATTTAATTAAATTGTTTCGGAAGCAATTCTGATGTAGGATGGTAGTGTCAAAATTAATCCGTTAGTGGTACGCTTAATTTTGTAATGAGTTAATTGAATAGGTAGATTTAATTAATTAATTGATTAATTATTCCTAAGGGTTAATTCAGTAATTAACAAAGTAGAATTATTTAATTAATTCCTAAGGGTTAATTAAGTAATTAACAAAGTGTAATTAATTAATTAATTAATTAAGTCTTAAGTTTCAATTGGAATTAGGAAATCCTAGAGATTAGGAATCTAGTAGGATTTGGTTTATCCTATCAGATTGGTTACCTAATTGGATTTGGAAACTAATTCATTACCTAAACCCATTAGGAAGACCAATCTAAACCAACTTGGGGTATTTCTTATAACTCTATAAATAGACAAGGGATTAGCTATTCAAGATACACAATTCAATAGATTCACAATTCAAGAATCTAGAGAGATAAAATTCTAGAGAGAGAAAATTTTCTCTCTCCAAAATGAATTTTAAGAACAAAAGTGGCGGCTGGTTTTTGGGATTATTGGCCGGTGTTTTTGGTCTTCCCTTCTCTAGCTGCTCGTGTTTTTTTCTCTCTCTCCGGGCAGTGTGTTTGCAGTACGTGCTAGGTGCGGATGTGCTAGATTTTTCTGGCAAGTGGATTGTGGTGAGTTGCTAATCAATTGGCTTCTGGATTGTTGCCCACACAACAAGAAGTCATAGTCTTGAGACATACAAGAGAATCACCAGGTGCACGCTTCAAAGGTAACTTTCTAAGGTTTCGCTTTAATTAGAAATTTTTGTTGCGTGGTAAATCGAGCAAGTGCAAACCCAGATCCTATGTGAAAATCCTTTCAACTAGTTGTTCTGAGACGTGGTGGACTATCTTTGTAAAAACAATCAGTTTAAATTCACACACATGGATGTAGACGTTTCCGGACGTGGTGCTAGTTGTTCAGAGACGCGGTGGACTGTCTTTGTTAAAAAAATTAATTTAAATTCACACACATGGATGTAGACGTTTCTGGACGTGGTTCTAGTTGTTTTTGACGTGGTGCTAGTTGTTCTGAGACGTGGTGGACTGTCTTTGTGAAAAAAATCAGTTTAAATAAAAAACAGTTTAAAATCAGTTTATATAAAAAATCACCAGCAATGTTGGAGTTAGAAGTAAAAATTGAAAAAATCGCAAGCAACTTGTGATTATTTCTATGAAAATCGCATAGCATTGGCGATTTTCCCATAAATTTTCGCCTGCACAAAGCGCGTGTCACACAAAAAATTGCAAAACACATGCGATTTTCATTGCGATTCTCGCCAATTGAAGGCGATTGTGTCAATGAAAATCGTAAAACATGTGTGATTTTTTATGTAAGCAAACTAAAAGTAATAAAAATATAAAAAACTTTCTATTTTTGCGTGAATTTGAAGTTGATTTTATCCCCACTTGAAGGAAATCGGTGTTTGCATATTTTTCTACGATTTTGGAAAGTTTTTTGAAAAATTTGAAAGAACTTTGTAAGATTTTTTAGAAGATTTTGAATTTTTAGAGATGTTTTTTTAAGTTTTCAATTGTATAATTTCTTAATACATCAATGATATTTTTAGAATTTTCTTACTTGTTTTTTTTTTCCCTAGAATTAGCATATTTTTGCTACAAATAGCAAAATCCGTACCCGATTGATGATCACCCCTAACTCGAATCGTCCTCCCCACTGCCATTGCCTCTGTACCCGACACGCAAAACATCTACCCAGCCTCTTTTTCTGCCTCCACTCAGTCCGACGCCAGCTGCCGGCTGCTATTGTTTACTACTCTGTTCCTCTTTTTTTCAAATCGTAAGTTTTTTTGTTTTTCTTTTACTCTAATTAATAAACTTGAATGTTGCTAATTTTGTTAGGACTTGAAAAACCTTAGGTAAATTTATAGTGAGATCATGATTAGTTGGAGTTTAATTAGATTATGATTGAAGTTTAATTGGTTGTATTTTTTTATTAGGTTTGAAGAATTAGGGGAAATTTCTATGCTGAATTGTGCCCCTTGGTTAGAATCCTCATTTCTCCACTGGTTTTGTGACTTCTGATTGTGGGGAAAACCTAAAATATCATCAATGGAACTGATTTCTGAGTTGCAAGATCTGGTGGATGATGACAACTATCAAAGACCAGCCTCAGTTCCCCATCGCACAGTGGATGAAATTCTCCTCCTATATGACTCTTCTTCTTCAACTGGGTCACCCTCTCCCCCTTCTTCCCCCTTGCCTTCTGGTGATAATGATAATTATGCTGCGAGCAATCTGTTTCATGGAAGATCATCCTCAGTATCTTCTTCTTATCATTTATCGCAATTTAGTTATTTAGATATCAAAGATGATAACCATAGTTCCAAGGATAGTTATGATAATAAGGATATTAGTAGTGGAACTGTTAGTCTTAGTAGCCAAAATTCCTTGGATTACTCTGCTGCTCCAGCCCTAAGGCCGCTGCCTCATGCCCATTCCTTAGATTCTTCCTTCCTTCCTCCATTATCAGTTGCAAGTCTAAATACTAGTAGTACCAGTGTGAGGTTAAATTCAAATGAATTTTCTTCATCTGTGCGAAGCCATCAAACTTCAGTACCTGTTATTCTTCCTCCACTCTTTACTGCCGTCAAATCTAATGCTAAACCTGGAGCGGCCCTTGCAGCTGCTGCAGCTGCGTCCCGCTCCATCCCCACTCCCCATGCTGCTGCGATTAAGTCCTCCAGAACCACTGCCTCCACTGTTGACCCTCACCTCAATTCCTTTTCCAGTTCCAATTCTATGCCTTCAGGTTTCACTTATGATACAGCTAATGAGGGGGTTAGCTATGATAATCCAGATAACTTTCAAGCGACGGTAGGAGGACGACTGCAGATCGCAACTGACATAGATGAAGAAGCTGCTAGCGGCAGGCAATTTTCTGAAGTACAGCCTTCCGACAATTTGCTTAAGGAACAGAATTTGATCGACCAGAGTGCTGAAGCTTTTCCAACTGGGTATTCTGTTGTTGAAACTGATGATGATGGTTCAGCAGGAAGTATGGTTTCATCCCTTGCTCTTACTTCACACCATTTAGACTCTTCTATGAAATATTTGGATGTTGATGAGCATTCTGCTACTGCATCTGCTGTGTTGGTGGATAGTGAAATCAAAGAATATCCACCACCTTCCCCATCAGCAACTAATGATAGGGAAAATGAAAGTGATGGGGATCCAGCATTTCATTCTATCGATACGGTGATCCAAGAAGAGATGACTCCTACAGTCCTCGATGCCAATAAGGAAAAGAATTGGCATGTAGATGACATGCATAACCGGGAGGATGTCATTTTTCAGCCTAATGATGATGTCTTGAGTCTGAGTACCGAATCTGACATTGCAGATATTGCTCAAGATTTTACGCAAGAGAAAAATACAGACGAAAACAGGAATACTGATAAGAAATCATACCAGGTATCCTTGAGCCCTCTGGAAGTTGCTGAAGAACTTGAAAAGAAGCAAGCATTTACGGGGTTGCATTTGGAGGAGGGTGCTGCTGCTCAGCCAATGAGGCTTGAGGGTGTACGGAGGGGGTCAACCATGTTGGGCTACTTTCATGTTGATTCAAGCAATACCATTACCCGGACTATCTCATCTCCAGCCTTCAGGAGGGAACATGGTTACCCTCTGGTCCTCTCCATTCATTTCTATTACATTGCTATCGGAATGTCTAAAGGAGTCATTGTTGTTCTGCCAAGCAAATATTCTCCTCACCATCCTGACAACATGGACTCGAAGGTTTGACTTTGTAATTATTTCTTTGCATTCTTTTTTATTTCCATATACCATGTATTTCTTTGTTTCGATTTTCTTCTTTTTCTGCGCATTTATGCTATGTTTGGATTGTATCTTAGAAATAAAAGTACCCTAAAGAGTTGAAGGGGTTTTGGAGGGGGTTTTTTTATTGGAGGAGTTTGTTTTCAAAAATGATGTAAGGAGTAATTTTTGGAGGGAAGTGAAATTTAAAAGTTTGAGTTGAGATATTGTTTGGATAGTAGATTTTTTTTTCTAGAAAAATGTTGACCTCCTCTTTTGGATACAATCCAAACATAGCCAGTTTCTGAATGGCAGATGTGCTTAATTGATGCTATTGAATGTCAATTGTTTTTTCATTTGTTATAGAGATGAAATTCTTTAGACTGCCAGCCTTAATCCTTTACATCAGGGGAAAACATTGCTGTGGGAATCTAAAACTGAATGAATCCCTCAAAAAAAAAAAAAAAAAAACTGAATGAATACCTACTTGTCTATATTTGCTCTTGCGAAATTGTCATTTTTGTTTCATCTATTCCCATGTAAACTTAAATTCTTACTGCATCACACATATATTCATGTTTCAGATGTTGATGCTTGGTGTGCAAGGGGACAGGTCTTATGCTCCTGTAACTTCAATGTGCTTTAATCAACAAGGAGACTTCCTCTTTGCTGGGTATGGTGACGGGCATATTTCTGTTTGGGATTTGCAGAAGGCCTCAGCAATTAAAGTTATAACTGAGCATAAAGCTCCTATAGTGCATATGTTATATTTGGGGCAGGATTCTCAAGTTAGTAAACAGCTAAATGTTGTTAGTGGTGATAGCAAAGGCGTTGTTAAGTTGATTCGGTTTTCCATCTTCCCGTTGGTTAACAAGATCTCTTATTACAAGGCAGCAGTAAGCAACTTTCAATAACAATCCTCTCATGCCTCTGATATCTAGCCCTAAACAGTTAAAAAATGCTACTCACTACAGGATTTGTGTCTATTAAAAACAGATCCTTTGTGATGAAAAAATGGGTGTTATGCTCTGTGCATCTTCCTTAATGTCTGGCGAGTGGGTTGGAGGTGCATCAATGACTTCCCAAGTGGCCAATGTAGGTGCAACAAGTGCTTTTGGAAGCATGATGGGAGGTGTTATAGGAGTTGATACTGGTTCGAAGTACTCTCCTGCAGCTGAAGAAGGAGTCTTCATATTAATCTTTCATCAATATGCTCTAGTGGTATGAACTTCTGGATGCTGCTTATTTTGAGTGCTCTTTCCTCATATATACATCTGCTGAAGCATGGTTGAAGTGCTCATCTTTCTTTCTTCAACTCATTGTTGTCATTTTATGCATCTGATGCAGGCAAAATTAGTTCCTTCTGCAGACAATGTGGTAAAATATGCACATATTCCTAAACCTGAAGGCGTGGGTGAAGGTTCAATACCTTACGCTTCTTGGAGATGTGTATCTGATTCAAATGATTCTTCGACTGGTACATGTGCATTAGGTTTATTAAAGGGAGTTTCTATTATATTTGTTATGCAGTGTGATAATTCAGTTTTGTTGCAGAAACTGTAGGTGCTGAGACATCAGAAAAAACTTCATATCTTGCAATTGCTTGGGATCGAACTGTTCAGGTTGCTAAGCTGGTCAAGTCAGAACTAAAACCTTATGGGAAATGGACTATGGATAGTTCTGCAATAGGTGTGGCTTGGCTGGATGATCAGGTAGCTGTTTGTAATTATCATTTGTTCGTTATGCAATTATAGTTGAAAATAATTTCTGAGCTGTTGAAATTTCTTCCTGCTCTTTGTGATGAGGTTTTCTTTTTATATTTGTAAATAAATAAGAGAGGTTACAAGTAACCGGTATTTGTGCAGATGTTGGTGGTTCTCACCTCAATTGGACACCTTGGGATGTTTACTAAAGATGGAAATATGATTCATGAGACGAGTTTTTCTGTTGATGTTTCTAGAGGAGATGATTTGATTACATATCATACCTACTTTAACAATTCTTATGGGAATCCAGAGAAAGCTTATCACAATTCTGTAGCTGTACGGGGAGCTAGTATATATATACTTGGACCATCCCATCTTGTGGTTTGCCGTCTTCTTCCATGGAAGGAACGTATTGAGGTTCTGCGCAGAGCAGGTGATTGGATGGGAGCCTTGAATATGGCTATGACACTCTATGATGGTCAAGCTCATGGAGTCATTGATCTTCCAAAAACATTGGATGATATAAGGAAGACTATTATGCCATACCTAGTGCAGCTTCTTTTATCATATGTTGATGAGGTGTTCTCATATATCAAAGTTGCATCTGGAAATCAAGTGGGGAACTCAGACCAATTAAATAAGTCAATGGGTAGCAGTTCTGACCATCCTGGAATAAAAGAGCAGTATATCCGTGTCGGTGGTGTGGCAGTTGAATTTTGTGTACATATAAAAAGAACTGATATTCTATTTGATGAGATCTATACCAAATTTGATGCGGCTAAACATAAAGGTACTTCTTGTTTCATTTCCTTAGGTTCAAATAAATACTACTCCTCTGGCCCATAATAATAGTCCCATTTTTTAAACTAAAATAGTACAATAAATAGGACTCCTTATTTTTGGGATGGAGGTAGTATAACAGATCTCTGATCAGTTTCGTGAGTTTTTCCTTCTGTCAACCACCCCACCGGGGCACCAACAGGTTGTTGTATATTGTGCATGTGTTGTTACTTCTTCTTCTTCATATTGCTACTATTCTCCTTTTCTTTAATTGCTAGAAATATTGAGGATCTCCCTGAGCAGACAAAAATTTTGTGGAAGTTAAATGTTTTTTTTTTCCATATATGTGAACAGAAATAGTGGGGGAGTTTTAGATTTATGTGGATAAGTCTTGAAACTTGTTCGTAGTTATGACTGTTTATGCCTATTTTTGCCATTGCAAGTAAGTATTTACGACCTGGAATGCATTATATTCTTCCTCTTTCAATATGGTTTAGTTTTTGAATATTTATGTTTATTTGTCTCTTAGGGAGGGAAAGATTCATTGTATCTCTTTCAAGTTGATATATATTCAGTTTGTTATTGAATTTCTGTAAACATATTGAAGAAGAGTAAGGATTTGTAGAGTTTGTTTGGTGGAAGTGAATTATGTGGCGCACACTAAAAGACATACCTTATTATTTTACAATTTCACGAGAGTTGTAATTGGTGATTTTGTTCTTTTTTGTGTGTCACATGATTCACTTTCACATTCACTCTAGCTATCATCACTCGTTGAAGAAAGTAAATTGCACCGTGTTGTTCATTGTGGCCTAAATTTATGGTTGTGTTCAATTTGTCTTAAATGTTTCTTGTACTTGCAAAAGCTCTAAGCCCTTGCGAATATTGCACATACGCAATGTTAATATTTACTTAACTGAAATATCAGTAGTGTGATGATCTAGAATAGAAAGAAAGGTTGCAAAGTTCTATTCTATGAACTTCCTTCCCGGTTACCGAGAACCTTAGATCTTAACAGAATGGGCGATCTTGATAAGCGGTTATAATTCTTGATTCCATTTATTATTTTTTGCTTAGAAACGTTTTTGGAGCTATTGGAGCCGTGATTTTGATAAGTGGTTATAATTCTTGATTCCATTTATTTGTTTTTCGCTTAGAAACGTTTTTGGAGCTGTTGGAGCCATACATATTAAAGGACATGCTGGGATGCTTACCACCTGCTGTAATGTTCTCATGTCTCTTTATTCAGCTATTTCACTTTTTAAAATTTGTGTTCATTTTGCTGTCTAAAATTATCTGTAACTAGCACTGTTCTTTTGATCCGTGTTTGCCCATTTAAAGATTATGCAAGCACTAGTGGAGCATTATAGCATTAAAGGTTGGTTGCAACGAGTTGAACAATGTGTTCTCCATATGGACATCTCGTCATTGGATTTCAACCAGGTTTTGTTCTGTAACCCTACTGATTTCTTTTTGCAATTAAGTTGTCTAACTTGTTTGGTGTAATCATGCTTATTCATGTGTTGCACTGTGCCTGAGCACTTCATTGCCCATGCAAATAAATATTCCACTTACAAAGAAATGTATTGATGTTTCTTTCATTACTATTAAACAATTAAGTTCCGTTTTCCTTTTTACTTTCCGTCTTTAGCTGCTAATTAAGATGTTATTTATATCACAGGTTGTACGGTTGTGCAGGGAGCATGGATTACATGGTGCATTAATATATTTGTTTAACAAAGGTCTAGATGATTTCAGGACACCTTTGGAGGAGCTCTTAATGGTTTTACGAAATTGTGATAGAGAAGGTGCTTCTACCCTTGGGTAAGTTTCGTTACATATTTTCTTTTAAAAAAATTTCAACTTTTCTGGCAAATATTGTCAGATTTATATTAATTTATCTTGATATGCGGCGCAATCATAAGTAATACATGCTGGTTCGGAATAATCACATGTTAACCCATTTGAAACAGGTATAGGATTCTTGTTTACCTGAAGTACTGCTTCCAGGGTCTTGCATTTCCTCCAGGTATTGCCTTGAATAAAACTGCACTTGCATGTATCCAAATGACGATAAGTCTATACTTAATGGAATGTGAAATTCTTTTCAAGTAACTTATTCTGGTTTCATTGTGTTGCACGAGAATTTGCAGAGAAGATAATGATATGAATATTTTTGATGTATAAATTGCAATATTTATGATTTCTGTTTAATTAGAATGTGGCTCAAAGGTTCCTATTGTGTAACTGCCTTTTTTTTCCCTCTAGTTCTCAGAAGAAAATGGTTCACTAACATTATCCTCGTGTGAACTCATAGAGTTCTCAAAGAAAATAAAGGACCAATCAAGAGTAAAAGATTGAAAATCAAGTAATATTTTACAAGCTTATCTAGAGCCCAGAAGTGGAATAATCAAAACAGAAGGTATTCAGCTAAAAAGTAGGTTACTGATAGGGTCAAGGTTTATGGAGGGTAAAGTACAAGTTCACTGGGTCACAAGTTTGTTTCTAAGTTTCCAGCTCAAGCTAAAAATTGCTGTGCTGGCAAGGCTCATTGGCTGCCCAGCTTGGCAGGATTTCTGAATTAAAACTACTAGAAGTAGCTGTTACTGTTAGTATTTGTCACAATTAGTTACATTAGTTGATGAAGTTCTCTTGAATAGAGTTTGTCCCAACTTAATTGTCATTACAGTCCACTTGCAATTGCTAGTTAATTTTGTTTGTGATAGATAGTGTTTCTGTTCACACTGATGAACAACTATGTACCATGAGGTGCATCTAAGGTAAATTATCCTTGTCTGACTTTTGGTTGATGTTCTTATGTAACTTATATGTTTGTATTTAAAATAAAGTACCAAGAGTTCTGGTTCTGGCAAGGTGATAATGAATTCCTTATCCTTCAGAGGGCCGACATTTGTACTTGGAACATCTCCAAAATTACTTGTCCATAGGTAAAGGCATACCTTTCCCTTGTTGTATGCGACATAGATAGCCTTTTGAAGAATGTTTGTAGTTTGTTGTACTACCCTAGGACTATAAATGGGTACTTTTGTAAGAGTACTTTAAGAAAGAGTGAATTGGTCCAGTGAAATGGGAGAGTGAATGATATGGCTTAGCTAAAAAGACAAAAGACAAAATCACCAATCACACTCCTAAAAGTTGCGACATGATGAGGGATAGTGAGGGATAGTTATGTATTTTCTTCCATGCCATACATTTCACTCTCCTATTTCATTGAGCCAATTTGCTCTCCATATCAAAATTGTTTATGTGAATATAACTTCAAGGTTGTCGTTTATCTTTGGGCAATAAAGTTCAGAGGGAGATCTGTGAAACAACAAAACTTTTTTAAGAATGCAACAGAGTAATGTATTTATATTTGTACTTCAAAGTTTAGTTTTGTTCTTGTTCTTTAAAATTTTTAAACTTCACATCCAAGGTATTCATTGGAAACTGGGAGACTTCTGATATCTCTTATTGCAGGACATGGAACTCTTCCTATTACACGGCTGTTCTCTATAAGAGAAGAGATTTTGCAGTTTCTGTTGGATTCTTCTAGTATCCCGAATTCGCAGGAAGATATGAACTTACTGTCTCTTTCTCGATTGCCAAATCTTTGTCAGCTGTTACAATTAGATACTGTAGCCACTTTAGATGTTTTAAGAAGTGCATTCACAGATGGAGCTGTTCCAGATTCTAATGTTGAGTCAGTTGAGGTAAAGGTATTGGGGGCTGAAAGTCAAAGTTTGGTCCAGAAATTAGTTGATATTCTTTCGATAATTCTTGAAACTAGCTATTTTCGGAGGGGAGGTTCTACTAGCAGTGATAACAGTAGCTCAATGGAGACTTGGCCTTCAAAGGAAGATGTTGGCCATGTGCTTGAGTTCGTAACTTATTATGTTTCAGTTGAAAGAGCTAAAGTCTCTAGGAATACTTTAAGTCATATTTTGGAGTATTTGACATCAGTGGCTGTTCCTTCACCAAGTGATTCACAGCAGAATATTGAAACCATGAAAACAAGAGAGAAGAAATTGCTTGCACTTCTAGACGTACTTCCCAATACAGACTGGGATACACCATATGTGTTATATTTATGCGAAAGATGTCAGTTTCACCAGGTATTACACTCAGCTGGTATGACAGATATCATCTTTTACCTGAAGGAGAAAATAATTGGGATGTCATAATTTTTTTTTATCACATGACTCAGGTTTGTGGCTTCATACATTCAAAAGAACATCAGTATGTTGCAGCATTGGATAGTTATATGAAAGCTGTTGATGAACCCATTCATGCCTTCTCTTTTATCCATGATATGTTACAACAATCGGGTGAAAATGAATCTGATAGCTTCCGAGCAGCAGTTGTTTCACGAATTTTAGATCTAGTTAAACTAGATAGGTAATCTTTTAAATATTTTCAATTAATTATACATCTCGAGTAAGACCTTTATCTAGCCATTCATTTAATTTTCTATTTTTGGTCCATGCTATATATTACTCTCTCATTCCTTCTTTGCTGATTATTTTGCCTTTTGTAATTGATCTTAATTCTACAGAGAAGGAGCTTTCTTTGTAGTCATTCGCCATTTTTACGGGCAAAGTCAAATTTTGTTTTCTGAGTTACAGTCTCAACCCGAAAGCCTTTTCCTTTATATGAAGACGCTTGTTGAGGTTCACACAACTGGAAATCTCCAATTTTCTTGCTTAGTGAACAATGGTACTCTATATTGTCCTGGTGGAAGAAAGTCAAGGCATCAGTCTAATAGGGTTAACATATTCCTGGAAGCATTAAGTGACTTTCCAAAATTCCTGCGTGGTAATCCAATTCAGCTGACAGATGAAATGACCGAACTGTATTTTGAGGTAAACACATTTAGAATCACAAATTTAGGTCTCGGTAGAATGGTTATATGAATTTTAGTCCATCAATTATTTTTCCTTTAGTTGACCGTAAATGTAGCGGTCCTAAAGAAGTGCCATTGCTGTGCTCAAGGATCACTATTTGTATGTTTATTATCATTCATTTCAACATAGAACTCTAGATCTCTGTAACATGCTTCTCTTCTTTTTTTTTACTTTTCTCTTGATTTTGTGTTTGGTTTAGTTGATTATACTGCTCTGTCAATCTTTGTTCCATTTTTAATGTCTATCATGTTTTTGAGCACTATCAGTCTCTGGTTTCCCTTTTCTTTGCAGTTGTTGTGTCGCTATGAAAGAGAATCAGTCAGAAAATTCTTGGAGACATTTGAGAGCTATAGGGTAGAGAACTGTTTACATTTATGTCAGGATTATGGAATTATAGATGCAGCTGCTTTCTTGTTGGAAAGGGTTGGTGATGTTGGAACTGCTCTTTCACTGATTCTTTCTGGCCTCGACGAAAAATTTATCATTCTTGGCACTTCTATTGGGAGCGTACAATCTAATCCTGTTTCTCTGAGCCTTAGCAAGATGTTGGAGAAAAAGGAGGTTGGTGGTATCTGTAATTTCTTCCTCTGTTCTGTTTGGAATTAGTATTTGGTCCTTGTACAAGTCTTTTCAATGTTGAACTTTACCTTGCAGATCAGAGACATACTTGATATTGTGCACTCTTGTATTGGGCTATGCCAGCGCAACAGCCCTCGTTTGGGATCCCATGAGTCTGAGTCCCTTTGGTTTCAGTTGCTTGACTCGTAAGCCCACCACCTCTACTAAATAGTTTTCCCTCAGTTACTCTTGTTGAGAATTGTTACAGCCTAGATCTCATTGGATTACTTTTGGTGGGGATTGAAAAGGACGTGACCCATTTAGAATTATATCTTAAGGGTTTATTTGTTTAGGTCATTAATGATTTTTTTCCACCTAACCTGCTGTGTCAGAATTCTCTCTCCACAATCAGACACATGCCCTCTAGCACAATCAGGTAATAGATAGGCACAACACACAAACTCATGTTTGTCGCATGTGTGCTTTAGATGGACAAGCAAGTAAACACGAGTTGTATGAAGACTTTGGAGATCCACAACCGTTTGGTACAGTTGTGAATTACAGATACAAGCTAACTTTTGCTGGACCAGAAACTGATTGGTGGTTGTAGACGCTAGTGTAATTTTATCACCAAATTGCTACGTTATCATATATACTGTATACAATGAGAAACTAATCGGCTATATGATTATTTTAGAGCGCAAGTTTTCCATCATCACTTTAGGTGTCTTTTATATAATCCCATTAATTACATTTTTCATCTCTTTAAATTTTATGCAAGCCCACATTGTGTTGCTGCTACTTAAATTTTTTTCGGGTAATTGTGGTTCATTGATTTCACTGCAGTTTCATTTATATAAAAGGATATAATAACTCTAGATAAGTTTTCCATAACGGATCTTAATATGTAGTTCTAAAGTAGATTCTATTGTCCTCTATGGAACCTTAACTGGAAATAATTTCTTAAATATTGGAATATGAGTATTTTAGGACCTAATTTTGTCATCCATCACTTCAAGAGTCTTTTCTATGGTCTTATTAGTTGCTATTGTTCATCTCTTTTAAATTTTATGCAAGCCCACATTACATTGCCACTGCTTATCTTTTTGGGGTAATTGCAGTTTTTTCTTCCCCCCAAGAAAACTAGGATGAAACCCGGCAAGCATTTTCCCCAATTTTATTAAAGATAAGCAAATAGTTCAAAGGCAATGCTTAGGACTTACCCAATAGAGAAGGAGTAGTTCATTTATATACAATTTCATAATATTAAAGGACACAATAACCTAGATGAGATTTCCATAATGGATCTTAATGTCTAGTTTCAATGCAGATTTTGTCTTCCTTTGAGGGATTCGTCCAGTAAAGTTGGATCGTCACATGAATTAGGTCTGCAAGTTCTAGATGAGACAATGGTCATGAAAAAGGATGAAGAGGCATGCAAAACAAAATGGAAGATATCAACGTCCAAGGAAAGCTCTGATATTGTGAGGAAATTGCTGTATGTGTTTATCAGAGAAATTGTTGAAGGAATGATTGGCCATGTTCCCATCCCAACCATTATGTTGAAACTTCTTTCAGATAATCATATCCAGGAGTTTGGTGACATTAAACCTACCATATTGGGTATGCTTGGAACTTATGATTTTGAGAGAAGAATTCTAGTAAGTCCGTTTAATCATTTACTTCTTATTTCTTTAATGTTTTCCTTATGTTTAATTGTTTATGTTTGTTTGATTTGTTAAACTTCCTTTCCTTGGCGCCTTAAATCTTCCTTTCCTATCCGTGCTTCATTGCAAACTTGGTTCAAAACATAGAATAGAGAAGGAGGTACTTAGTACTGGATAATGGAATAGTTTATTGGTTTAGGTAAATGTTCAAGGTAATTGCTATTGATCATTTATTGGTCGTTAGTTTTTTCAGTTAGTTGTATGCTTCATGTTCAATATAAAGTATTATTTGATGCACATCTGTCTAAGCTGGGAAATGTAGCTGAATTGGTTATGGAGGAGAACCGATGTAAGTTTAGGAACTCTGACCAAGTGATTGATGAAGGATAATGGGTTATCAGAAATTATTACTAATACGTTAGAGCTTCTCCAGCAGGTTCGAAGAGAATTATTTTCCAGATGAAGATGGAATTGTTGAGAGGAATCTTCCTCGTGCTATTTTGTGTTGTCTAGATTGGTAATTTGAAGTTTACTTGATTGTTCAAAGTTGGGGATGTTTAGCTTGCGAAAATACTTTTGTTTGTTCTCCACTTTCTAGAGTTTGTGTACTTGTTTCATTCTAACGGTACCTCTTTTCTTTTCTTTTCTTTTTTGGGTTTTTCCATAACTGTTACTTGGAAGGGAATAAATGACAGACTTTCTTCTAATAGTTATTCTGCAGAGAAGCAGCAGAAATGTATTTTGTTAGTCATAAGAATTTAATATGGTTAATCGACACTTTTACCATACTAAAATCATTATCCCCTCCTTCCAGCCCCCCCCCCCCCCCCCAACAAAAGGCCCCTTCTCTTCCCTCCTACCAAAGGAGAAGAAGAGGGACGAAACACCAAAAGGTTGGGTATGTATGTGTTCTCACATTAATCCTGTGATGTTTGTGCTTGAGAATTCCAGTTTCTTTTAAGCTAAGCTTTCCATTTTATTTCTGATTTATTTATTATTATTATTATTATTATTATTATTATTTCTTAATCCCCCCACTCCCTCCGAGACTCGAATTCTGAGTGCCGACCACTAAGCTACTACCTTCTTGTCCCATTTTATTTCATTCATACTTGGAATTCAATTAGGTTGAAGTATTCCTTGGTCATTGTACTGAAAACCAGTACTTCATCCGTAACTTAAATGACAAGGTTTCATGTCTGTTTTGTGGTATTTTAATTTTGGTGTTGAGTTTGTTGAGTTTGATCCTTAAGCAAATAAGATACAAACATTGTATCGTTTCATTGATTTGTAATGTTGTGCAGGACACTGCCAAATCTTTGATTGAGGATGATACTTATTACACTATGAACTTGCTTAAGAAGGAAGCTTCTCATGGATATGCACCACAGGACTTGACATGTTGCATATGCAATTGTCCTCTTGGGAAAAATTCTAGCATTCAAGTTTTCAGTTGTGGTCATGCATTACATGTCCTCTGTGCCCTTCAAGAAAAAGAGACTTCTGCTGGGGCCATAGCAGCTGGATGCCCTATTTGTGTAGCAGGGAAGAAAGCTCAGAGAACAAGCAAAACTGTTGTTGACAATGGATTGGTGAGAAAGGCTTCATCAAAATTGGTAGTTCCAGTGATTAGTGGCTTGTACTCAACAGATAATGACGTTTCCGAGATGTCTCATAGCTATCATCCAATTTCAAGGGTAATTGTTATCTTTAGTATTTGATGTTTTTATTCTGGTGGTTTTGGTTAACATATTGTTTATTTGGTTGAAGCAGTTTGAGCTCTTAAGCAGTCTTCACAAAGACCACAGATCGACCCAAATAGAAAATATGCCTCCTTTGAAGCTTGCTCCTCCTGCTGTTTATCATGATAAGGTAAAGAAAGTGATTGATCTTATGGCAGCAGGAACCACCAGTGGATCTTCTAAAGCAGATAGATCTAATAGTAGGAGCCAGCAATTTAGAGACAATAAAGAAAATGGATCAGCAGTTAGGTTTCCCATGAGATCAACTATATTTGGTAAGTAGTTTCAGTTTTTATGGATATTAGAATATCTAGTTCACCTATTTTGATTCCTGAAGTGGCACAAGTTTCGTTTATAGGGAAAGAGAAGAGAATCAAGCGGCCGCAATAACATTTTGCCTCTTTTCTGCTGATAATTGAGCAGAAAATCTTGCATTGGAGCTTTGATAAAGCACTTGGCATGATGTAAATTAGGCGATTTTTAATCTTCTGCTTTCTTACTTATTTAATCAGTGTCCATAATGTACACAAGGTTTTCATGCACTTTCCAACTCGATTGCTCTGGTTAGAAGATATCAAGTAAATAGAAAATAGAAATCACAATTTTTATTATTTATTTTTTTAAACTGTAAAAACACTCGGAACTGCCTGTAGAATTTGTATATTTGAATTCTTCCAGCTGATGGTTTTCTTCTTGTGACGATCAAGAAACTGAATGTTCATTATGTTATAATTTATATTCAACTTAATTACAATTTAATTTGTTTAAAATAATAAAATAAAGGACAATTAATGAAATCACATTTATTTAATTTATCTGAGGTAGGTGATTCGTTTGGTTGTGTTTGCATCCCACGAATATGAAAGGAAAATTAGAGTTTTGGCAAAAAGGTATGCTTTTTATGTAAAATCGTATGTTTTTGCTGTTTGTTTATTGGTGTAAACTGTTGGTGTAAAATGCTTAGATGCTTCAGCCTATTGAGAGGTGGCTCCGGTCCGTCCGTGAATGAGCCGCAGCCGTCTCTTGCGGGACTGAAGCATCTGGGCTGTAATACTTGTTTGTGTAAAGTGCTGAATGTTGGTGTAAAGTACTGTTGGTTCATGTAAACTACTAAATCTTTGGTAAAAAAGCTGTTCCTTGGTATAAAATACTGTTTTGTTAGTGTAAAAACATCGTTATGATTCGTTTATCTAAAGTGTTGGTTGTACATGTAAAGTACTGTTGACTTATGTCAACTACTGATTCTTTGGTCAAAATGCTGTTTCTTGGTGTAAAATACTCTTTTCTGGTTCAAAGTGGTATTTGTTAGTGTAAAAATATCGTTCTAATTCGTTTGTGTAAAGTGCTGGTTGTTTATGTAAAGTGTTGAATGTTTGTGTTGTTGGAGTTGAATACATAAGCTATGATTGTATTGTACATTTTTCCAGTAATATATTGATTTATATTTTGGTTATATTTTGTTGTGCATAATATGTCCATTTATATTATGTAAGTAGATGATGAGGTGTCTTGTGTGACACAGTAGATCTCATCATTGGTTGAAAGACATAATATATAAATGAGGTTATTATGTGATTCAGATATTTTGTTTGTCTAAACTAATTGAATCATGTAGATATGCCCGGGGCGTATTGAACTTGACCATTAGGAATGATTTGTCTTATACTGATTTAATAGACAAATCGTTCTTGTTATTCTATCTCTTAATCCCTAGACTCGAGCGGGCATGAGGTAGTGTACTTTGATTTGCCAAAGGGTGAGGTCAATTGTGGCCAATAGTCTCGGTAGGTTGGGTGCGCGTGTTTAGTTGCTTGGTGTGCTGCTGCTTGTCGAAAGGAAACCATGTACTGGTGCTTCCGGGGTGATGGTGCTCTCGAGATGAGATCGTAAAGTTTATTATACTAAACTCGGCCGGTGGACTTATGTCCGGTATAGTAAAAAGGTCGAGTGGTACTAGTCTCGGAATTAAAGAGGTTAATTAATTAATTTATCAGTAAATTAATATATTAACTAGCACTATATCTTTGATGTGAGGAGATTATGAATAAAATTAATTAAGTTATTTCGGAAGCAATTCTGGTGTAGGATGGTAGTGCCATAATTAATCGGTTAGTGGTACGATTAATTATGTATTGGGTTATTGACAAATGTATATTTAATTAATTAAGTAATTAATTAATCCTTGTGTCAGTTGGTTGTGAATCATACTAGGAACTGGTTTGGGATAAGTGAATCTCTGTATCAGTTGGATGTGTATCAGTCCAGGAACAGGATTGAAGGAAACAGAATCCCAGTAGGAAGGCCAATCCTAAACCAACTTGGGGTCTCTCTTGTAACTCTATATATAGACAATGGATTAACTATTCCACAATATACAATTCATAAGTTTTCAAGACAAGAAAACTAGAGAGATAAAATCCTAGAGAGAGAAATAATATTCTCCCTCAAAGTCGGATTTAATAGCAAAATAGCGGCTGGTTTTTCCCCTCTTCTTGGCCAAAATTTTGGCCTGTTCAAGCCAGCTGCGTTTGTAGCTTTCTCTCTCTTTGGGCGGTGCGCTTACAGTACGTGCTGCGGTGCTGGAATTTTCTAGCAGGTGGATTGTGGTGATTAGCTGATCAAATTGGTTTCTAGATCGTTGCCTACACAGCGTGAAATCAAAGTCTTGAGGCATACAAGAGAATCACCTGAGTACACGCTTCAAAGGTATTTTAAAGTTTCGCTTTTAATTAGAATTTTGTTGCGTGGTAAATCGAATAAGTGCAAACCCAGATCCTGTGCAATGCTATTTCAAAAGGGTTGGAATAGCGATTGTGCTAGCGTCTAGGCCTAGCCAGAGATTCCGATTCTGGAATGCATAGCACGAAAGTGAGTTTCTGGCTAGGCCCGGACATATAATCTTTCATGTGTAAAGTACTGTTGCCAGTTTACATATGTAAAGTGTTGAATGTTTATGTAAACTTATTGTGTTATGTAAGGTGCTGAATGTTTATGTAAAGTACTGTTGGCTTATGTAAACTACTGTTGGCATGTGATGATTAGAACTGGTTTAAAGGTGCAAATCGTGTTATATGCTTGGAGTGAGATTGATATTTTGTAATGGGTTCAAGATGCTTAGAAATACAGTGTTCTTTTAAGTTTAAAACGTTTGAATGATAGTATGCATAAATTAAGACCTTGAGGGCATTACTATCCTGTGATTATGCCTAAATGTGTCATGAAATATAGTTTGGACGTTGCTAGACGTGGCTAGACGTGGCCAAGACGTGGACATACGTAGGTAGACGTAGTTCATGTATGCAGAAATTCTGAAGCTGTCATCCAACTTTGGAATTCCATATCTCCCTTGTTTCTTGTTCTTTTTGACCAAATTTTGGCTTGTTTTAAGCCACTCCTTACAGGATTACACATAAATTAATGGATCTTTATTTGGACTTGTAAATCTCTCATAAATCAGCTCTCAAACAGAGCTGCAAGTGCTATTATTTTTGCAGAAAAATCTGAAGTAATGACTGTACTTCAGAAATTCATATCTTATTCATTCTTTGTCCGATTTAAGCAAAATATAGCTCGATTTAAACCTCATTGCTTAAGGTTTACTCAAAAATTTATATAAGCAACTTTGGCTTTCTAGATTTTCCCAAAAACAGCAAAAAACAGAGCTGCGTTCAGCAAAAGTACTGTTGGCTTATGTAAACTACTGATTCTTTGGTCAAAATACTTTTCTTTTATGTTAAAACCTCTTTTCTGGTTCAAAGTGGTATATTTGAATGTAAAAACATCGTTCTGATTCGTTTGTGTAAAGTGTTGGTTGTTTATGTAAAGTGCTAAAAGTTTTTGAAAAGTAATATTGGCTTATGTGAACTATTGATTCTTTGGTCAAAATACTTTTTTTTTATGTTAAATACTCTTTTTTGGTTCAAAGTGGTCTTTGTTAGTGTAAAAACATCTATCTGATTCGTTTGTGTAAAGTGTTGGTTGTTTATGTAAAGTGCTGAATGTTTATGTAAAGTAATGTTGGCATCTATAAACTACTGATTCTTTGGTCAAAATGCTGTTTCTTGGTGTAAAATACTCTTTTTCAGGTTTAAAGTGGTATTCGTTAGTGTAAAAATATCGTTCTAATTCGTTTGTGTAAAATAATGGTTGTTTATGTAAAGTGCTGAATGTTTTTGTAAAGTACTGTTGGCAGTTTACATATGTAAAGTGCTGAATGTTTATGTAAACTTGTTGTGTTATGTAAAGTGCTGAATATTTTTGTAAAGTACTGTTGGCTTATGTAAACTACTGTTGGCATGCGATGATTTGAATTGGTTTAAAGGTGTAAATCGTGTTATATGTTTGGAGTGAGATTGATATTTTGTAATGGGTTCAAGATGCTTGGAAATACAGTGTTTTTTTAAGTTTAAAATGTTTGAATGATAGTATGCAAAAATTAAGACCTCGAGGGCATTACTATCCTGTGATTATGCCTAAATGGGTCATGAAATATAGTTTAGACGCTGCTAGACGTGGCCAAGACGTGGAAGGACATAGCTAGACGTAGTTCATGTATGCAGAAATTCTGCAGCTGTTATCCAACTTTGGAATTCAATATCTCCCTCGTTTCTTGTCCGTTTTGATCAAACTTTGGCTTGTTTTAAACATCTACTTACATGGATTAAACATAATTTTACGGATCTTTATGTTGACTTGTAAATCTCCCATAAATCAGCTCTGAAACAGAGCTGCAAGTACTGTTCTTTTCGCAGAAAAATCTGAAGTAATGGCTGTCATTCAGAAATTCATATATTCTTCATTTTTTGTCCGATTTAAGAAAACTATAGCTCGATTTAAACCTCTTTGCATAAGGTTTACTCAGAAATTCATATAAGCAATTTTGGCTTTATAGATTTTTTGAAAAATAGCAAAGAACAGAGCTGCATTCTACAAAAGTACCGTTGGCTTATGTAAACTACTCATTCTTTGGTCAAAATATTTTTCTTTTATGTTAAATACTCTTTTCTGGTTCAAAGTGGTCTTTGTTAGTGTAAAAATATCGTTATGATTCGTTTGTGTAAAGTGTTGGTTGTTTATGTAAAGTGCTGAATTTTTATGTAAAGTAGTGTTGGCTTATGTAAACTACTGATTCTTTGGTCAAAATGCGTTTCTTTTATGTTAAATACTCTTTTCTGGTTCAAAGTGGTCTTTGTTAGTGTAAAAACGTAGATCTGATTCGTTTGTGTAAAGTGTTGGTTGTTTATGTAAAGTGCTGAATGTTTATGTAAAGTAATGTTGGCTTATGTAAACTATAGATTCTTTGGTCAAATTGCTATTTCTTGGTGTAAAATAATCTTTTTCTGGTTCAAAGTGGTATTTGTTAGTGTAAAAACATCGTTCTTATTCGTTTGTGTCAAGTGCTGGTTGTTTATGTAAAGTTTTGAATGTTTGTGTAAAGTACTGTTGGCAGTTTATATATGTAAAGTGCTGAATGTTTATGTAAACTTGTTGAGTTATGTAAAGTGTGGAATGTTTATGTAAAGTACTGTTGGCTTATGTAAACTACTGTTGGCATGTGATGATTTGAACCGGTTTAAAGGTGTAAATCGTGTTATATGCTTGGAGTGAGATTGGTATTTTGTAATGGGTTCAAGATGCTTAGAAATACAGTGTTTTTTTAAGTTAAAAACATTTGAATGGTAGTATGCATAAATTAAGAACTCGAGGGCATTACTATCCTGTGATTATGCCTAAATGTGTCATGAAATATAGTTTAGATGCTGCTAGACGTGACCAGACGTGGCCAGACGTGGCCGGACATTTCCAGACAAGGCCAGGCGTGGCCAAGACGTAGAAGGACGTAGCTAGACGTAGTTCATGTATGCAAAAATTCTGCAGATGTAATTCAACTTTGGAATTTGATATCTCCCTCGTTTCTCAACAGTTTTGACCAAACTTTGGCTTGTTTTAAACCTCTACTTACAAGGATTACACATAATTTTATGGATGTTTATTTAGAATTGTAAATCTCCCATAAATAAGCTATGAAACAGAGCTACAAGTGCCATTCTTTTCGTAGAAAAATCTGAAGTAATGGTAGTCATTCAGAAATTCATATATTCTTCATTATTTGTACGATTTAAGCAAACTATAGCTCTATTTAAACCTCTTTGCATAAGGTTTACTCAAAAATTTATATAAGCAACTTTAACTTTCTAGATTTTTTGAAAAACAGAAAAGAACAAAGCTGCGTTTTGCAAAAGTACTGCTGGCTTATGTAAACTACTGATTCTTTGGTCAAAATGCTTTTCTTTTATGTTAAAAACTCTTTTCTGGTTCAAAGTGGTCTTTTTTAGTGTAAAAACATCGTTCTGATTTGTTTGTGTAATGTGTTGGTTATTTATGTAAAGTAATATTGGCTTATGTGAACTACTGATTCTTTGGTCAAAATGCTTTTCTTTTATGTTAAATACGCTTTTCTGTTTCAAAGTGGTATTTATTAGTGTAAAAACATTATTTTGATTCATTTGTGTAAAGTGCTGGTTGTTTATGTAAAGTGCTGAATATTTGTGTAAAGTAGTCTTGCCAGTTTACATATGTAAAGTACTGAATGTTTATGTAAACGTGTTGTGTCATGTAAAGTGCTGAATGTTTATGTAATGTACTGTTGGCTTATGTATTTATGTTATGTAAAGTGCTGAATGTTTATGTAATGTACTGTTGGCTTATGTAAACTATTGTTGGCATGTGATGATTTGAACTGGTTTAAAGGTGTAAATCGTGTTATATGCTTGGAGTGAGATTGATATTTTATAATGGGTTCAAGATGCTTAGAAATACAGTGTTCTTTTAAGTTTAAAAAGTTTGAAAGACTGTATGCATAAATTAAGACCTCGAGGGCATTACTATCCTATGATTATACCTAAATGAGTCATGAAATATATTGTGGACGCTGTTAGATGTGGCCAGACGTGGCCGGACTTTCCAGACAGGGCCAGACATGGACAGACGTAGCTAGACGTAGTTCATGTATGCAGAAATTCTGCAGCTGTCATCCAACTTTGGAATTCCATATATCCCTCGTTTCTCATCCGTTTTGACCAATCTTTGGCTTGTTTTAAACCTCTACTTACAAGGATTACACATAATTTGACGGATATTTATTTGGACTTATAAATATCCCATAAATCAGCTCTAAAACAAAGCTACAAGGGCTGTTCATTTCAGAGAAAAATATGAAGTAATAGCTGTACTTCAGAAATTCATATCTTCTTCATTGTTTGTCCGATTTAAGCAAACTATAGCTCGATTTAAACCACTTTGCATAAGGTTTACTAAGAAATTTATATAAGCAATTTTGGATTTCTATATTTTCCAAAAAAATAGCAAAGAACAGAGCTGCGCCCTGCAAAAGTACTGTTGACTTACATAAACTACTGATTATTTGGTCAAAATGCTTTTATTTTATGTTAAATACTCTTTTCTGGTTCAAAGTGGTATTTTTTAGTGTAAAAACATCGTTATAATTCGTTTGTGTAAAGTGTTGGTTGTTTATGTAAAGTGCTGAATGTTTATGTAAATTAATGTTGGCTTAGGTAAACTACTGATTCTTTGGTCAAAATTCTTTTCTTTTATGTTAAATACTCTTTTTCTGGTTCAAAGTGGTCTTTGTTAGTGTAAAAATATCGATCTGATTCGTTTGTGTAAAGTGTTGGTTGTTTATGTAAAGTGCTGAATGTTTATGTAAAGGGCTGAATGTTTATGTAAAGTAATGTTGGCTTATGTAAACTACTGATTCTTTGGTCAAAATGCTGTTTCTTGGTGTAAAATACTCTTTTTCAGGTTTAAAGTGGTGTTTTTTAGTGTAAAAACATCGATCTGATTCGTTTGTGTAAAGTGTTGGTTGTTTATGTAAAGTAATATTGGCTTATGTGAACTACTGATTCTTTGGTCAAAATGCTTTTCTTTTATGTTAAATACGCTTTTCTGTTTCAAAGTGGTATTTATTAGTTTAAAAACGTCATTCTGATTCATTTGTGTAAAGTGCTGGTTGTTTATGTAAAGTGCTGAATGTTTGTGTAAAGTAGTCTTGCCAGTTTACATATGTAAAGTGCTGAATGTTTATGTAAACATGTTGTGTTATGTAAAGTGCTGAATGTTTATGTAAACTTGTTGTGTTATGTAAAGTGCTGAATGTTTATGTAATGTGCTGTTGGCTTATATAAACTATTGTTGGCATGTGATGATTTGAACTGGTTTAAAGGTGTAAATCGTGTTATATGCTTGGAGTGAGATTGATATTTTATAATGGGTTCAAGATGCTTAGAAATACAATGTTCTTTTAAGTTTAAAACGTTTGAATGACAGTATGCATAAATTAAGACCTCGAGGGCATTACTATCCTGTGATTATTCCTAAATGAGTCATGAAATATAGTTTGGACACTGTTAGACGTGGCCAGACGTGGAAGGACATAGCTAGACGTAGTTCATGTATGCAGAAATTCTGCAGCTGTTATCCAACTTTGGAATTCAATATCTCCCTCGTTTCTTGTCCGTTTTGATCAAACTTTGGCTTGTTTTAAACCTCTACTTACATGGATTAAACATAATTTTATGGATCTTTATGTTGACTTGTAAATCTCCCATAAATCAGCTCTGAAACAGAGCTGCAAGTACTGTTCTTTTCGCAGAAAAATCTGAAGTAATGGCTGTCATTCAGAAATTCATATATTCTTCATTTTTTGTCCGATTTAAGAAAACTATAGCTCGATTTAAACCTCTTTGCATAAGGTTTACTCAGAAATTCATATAAGCAATTTTGGCTTTATAGATTTTTTGAAAAATAGCAAAGAACAGAGCTGCATTCTACAAAAGTACCGTTGGCTTATGTAAACTACTCATTCTTTGGTCAAAATATTTTTCTTTTATGTTAAATACTCTTTTCTGGTTCAAAGTGGTCTTTGTTAGTGTAAAAATATCGTTATGATTCGTTTGTGTAAAGTGTTGGTTGTTTATGTAAAGTGCTGAATTTTTATGTAAAGTAGTGTTGGCTTATGTAAACTACTGATTCTTTGGTCAAAATGCGTTTCTTTTATGTTAAATACTCTTTTCTGGTTCAAAGTGGTCTTTGTTAGTGTAAAAACGTAGATCTGATTCGTTTGTGTAAAGTGTTGGTTGTTTATGTAAAGTGCTGAATGTTTATGTAAACTTGTTGAGTTATGTAAAGTGTGGAATGTTTATGTAAAGTACTGTTGGCTTATGTAAACTACTGTTGGCATGTGATGATTTGAACCGGTTTAAAGGTGTAAATCGTGTTATATGCTTGGAGTGAGATTGGTATTTTGTAATGGGTTCAAGATGCTTAGAAATACAGTGTTTTTTTAAGTTAAAAACATTTGAATGGTAGTATGCATAAATTAAGAACTCGAGGGCATTACTATCCTGTGATTATGCCTAAATGTGTCATGAAATATAGTTTAGATGCTGCTAGACGTGACCAGACATGGCCAGACGTGGCCGGACATTTCCAGACAAGGCCAGGCGTGGCCAAGACGTAGAAGGACGTAGCTAGACGTAGTTCATGTATGCAAAAATTCTGCAGCTGTAATTCAACTTTGGAATTTGATATCTCCCTCGTTTCTCAACAGTTTTGACCAAACTTTGGCTTGTTTTAAACCTCTACTTACAAGGATTACACATAATTTTATGGATGTTTATTTAGAATTGTAAATCTCCCATAAATAAGCTATGAAACAGAGCTACAAGTGCCATTCTTTTCGTAGAAAAATCTGAAGTAATGGTAGTCATTCAGAAATTCATATATTCTTCATTATTTGTACGATTTAAGCAAACTATAGCTCTATTTAAACCTCTTTGCATAAGGTTTACTCAAAAATTTATATAAGCAACTTTAACTTTCTAGATTTTTTGAAAAACAGAAAAGAACAAAGCTGCGTTTTGCAAAAGTACTGCTGGCTTATGTAAACTACTGATTCTTTGGTCAAAATGCTTTTCTTTTATGTTAAAAACTCTTTTCTGGTTCAAAGTGGTCTTTTTTAGTGTAAAAACATCGTTCTGATTTGTTTGTGTAATGTGTTGGTTATTTATGTAAAGTAATATTGGCTTATGTGAACTACTGATTCTTTGGTCAAAATGCTTTTCTTTTATGTTAAATACGCTTTTCTGTTTCAAAGTGGTATTTATTAGTGTAAAAACATTATTTTGATTCATTTGTGTAAAGTGCTGGTTGTTTATGTAAAGTGCTGAATATTTGTGTAAAGTAGTCTTGCCAGTTTACATATGTAAAGTACTGAATGTTTATGTAAACGTGTTGTGTCATGTAAAGTGCTGAATGTTTATGTAATGTACTGTTGGCTTATGTATTTATGTTATGTAAAGTGCTGAATGTTTATGTAATGTACTGTTGGCTTATGTAAACTATTGTTGGCATGTGATGATTTGAACTGGTTTAAAGGTGTAAATCGTGTTATATGCTTGGAGTGAGATTGATATTTTATAATGGGTTCAAGATGCTTAGAAATACAGTGTTCTTTTAAGTTTAAAAAGTTTGAAAGACTGTATGCATAAATTAAGACCTCGAGGGCATTACTATCCTATGATTATACCTAAATGAGTCATGAAATATATTGTGGACGCTGTTAGATGTGGCCAGACGTGGCCGGACTTTCCAGACAGGGCCAGACATGGACAGACGTAGCTAGACGTAGTTCATGTATGCAGAAATTCTGCAGCTGTCATCCAACTTTGGAATTCCATATATCCCTCGTTTCTCATCCGTTTTGACCAATCTTTGGCTTGTTTTAAACCTCTACTTACAAGGATTACACATAATTTGACGGATATTTATTTGGACTTATAAATATCCCATAAATCAGCTCTAAAACAAAGCTACAAGGGCTGTTCATTTCAGAGAAAAATATGAAGTAATAGCTGTACTTCAGAAATTCATATCTTCTTCATTGTTTGTCCGATTTAAGCAAACTATAGCTCGATTTAAACCACTTTGCATAAGGTTTACTAAGAAATTTATATAAGCAATTTTGGATTTCTATATTTTCCAAAAAAATAGCAAAGAACAGAGCTGCGCCCTGCAAAAGTACTGTTGACTTACATAAACTACTGATTATTTGGTCAAAATGCTTTTATTTTATGTTAAATACTCTTTTCTGGTTCAAAGTGGTATTTTTTAGTGTAAAAACATCGTTATAATTCGTTTGTGTAAAGTGTTGGTTGTTTATGTAAAGTGCTGAATGTTTAT
Organism: Knoxia roxburghii; assembly: GCA_030378225.1. Lineage (NCBI taxonomy): Eukaryota > Viridiplantae > Streptophyta > Magnoliopsida > Gentianales > Rubiaceae > Knoxia > Knoxia roxburghii. Next base: position 29,824,921 of record CM059420.1, on the reverse strand, counting down.
GTAAATTAATGTTGGCTTAGGTAAACTACTGATTCTTTGGTCAAAATTCTTTTCTTTCATGTTAAATACTCTTTTTCTGGTTCAAAGTGGTCTTTGTTAGTGTAAAAATATCGATCTGATTCGTTTGTGTAAAGTGTTGGTTGTTTATGTAAAGTGCTGAATGTTTATGTAAAGGGCTGAATGTTTATGTAAAGTAATGTTGGCTTATGTAAACTACTGATTCTTTGGTCAAAATGCTGTTTCTTGGTGTAAAATACTCTTTTTCAGGTTTAAAGTGGTGTTTTTTAGTGTAAAAACATCGATCTGATTCGTTTGTGTAAAGTGTTGGTTGTTTATGTAAAGTAATATTGGCTTATGTGAACTACTGATTCTTTGGTCAAAATGCTTTTCTTTTATGTTAAATACGCTTTTCTGTTTCAAAGTGGTATTTATTAGTTTAAAAACGTCATTCTGATTCATTTGTGTAAAGTGCTGGTTGTTTATGTAAAGTGCTGAATGTTTGTGTAAAGTAGTCTTGCCAGTTTACATATGTAAAGTGCTGAATGTTTATGTAAACATGTTGTGTTATGTAAAGTGCTGAATGTTTATGTAAACTTGTTGTGTTATGTAAAGTGCTGAATGTTTATGTAATGTGCTGTTGGCTTATATAAACTATTGTTGGCATGTGATGATTTGAACTGGTTTAAAGGTGTAAATCGTGTTATATGCTTGGAGTGAGATTGATATTTTATAATGGGTTCAAGATGCTTAGAAATACAATGTTCTTTTAAGTTTAAAACGTTTGAATGACAGTATGCATAAATTAAGACCTCGAGGGCATTACTATCCTGTGATTATTCCTAAATGAGTCATGAAATATAGTTTGGACACTGTTAGACGTGGCCAGACGTGGAAGGACATAGCTAGACGTAGTTCATGTATGCAGAAATTCTGCAGCTGTTATCCAACTTTGGAATTCAATATCTCCCTCGTTTCTTGTCCGTTTTGATCAAACTTTGGCTTGTTTTAAACCTCTACTTACATGGATTAAACATAATTTTACGGATCTTTATGTTGACTTGTAAATCTCCCATAAATCAGCTCTGAAACAGAGCTGCAAGTACTGTTCTTTTCGCAGAAAAATCTGAAGTAATGGCTGTCATTCAGAAATTCATATATTCTTCATTTTTTGTCCGATTTAAGAAAACTATAGCTCGATTTAAACCTCTTTGCATAAGGTTTACTCAGAAATTCATATAAGCAATTTTGGCTTTATAGATTTTTTGAAAAATAGCAAAGAACAGAGCTGCATTCTACAAAAGTACCGTTGGCTTATGTAAACTACTCATTCTTTGGTCAAAATATTTTTCTTTTATGTTAAATACTCTTTTCTGGTTCAAAGTGGTCTTTGTTAGTGTAAAAATATCGTTATGATTCGTTTGTGTAAAGTGTTGGTTGTTTATGTAAAGTGCTGAATTTTTATGTAAAGTAGTGTTGGCTTATGTAAACTACTGATTCTTTGGTCAAAATGCGTTTCTTTTATGTTAAATACTCTTTTCTGGTTCAAAGTGGTCTTTGTTAGTGTAAAAACGTAGATCTGATTCGTTTGTGTAAAGTGTTGGTTGTTTATGTAAAGTGCTGAATGTTTATGTAAAGTAATGTTGGCTTATGTAAACTATAGATTCTTTTGTCAAATTGCTATTTCTTGGTGTAAAATAATCTTTTTCTGGTTCAAAGTGGTATTTGTTAGTGTAAAAACATCGTTCTTATTCGTTTGTGTCAAGTGCTGGTTGTTTATGTAAAGTTTTGAATGTTTGTGTAAAGTACTGTTGGCAGTTTATATATGTAAAGTGCTGAATGTTTATGTAAACTTGTTGAGTTATGTAAAGTGTGGAATGTTTATGTAAAGTACTGTTGGCTTATGTAAACTACTGTTGGCATGTGATGATTTGAACCGGTTTAAAGGTGTAAATCGTGTTATATGCTTGGAGTGAGATTGGTATTTTGTAATGGGTTCAAGATGCTTAGAAATACAGTGTTTTTTTAAGTTAAAAACATTTGAATGGTAGTATGCATAAATTAAGAACTCGAGGGCATTACTATCCTGTGATTATGCCTAAATGTGTCATGAAATATAGTTTAGATGCTGCTAGACGTGACCAGACATGGCCAGACGTGGCCGGACATTTCCAGACAAGGCCAGGCGTGGCCAAGACGTAGAAGGACGTAGCTAGACGTAGTTCATGTATGCAAAAATTCTGCAGCTGTAATTCAACTTTGGAATTTGATATCTCCCTCGTTTCTCAACAGTTTTGACCAAACTTTGGCTTGTTTTAAACCTCTACTTACAAGGATTACACATAATTTTATGGATGTTTATTTAGAATTGTAAATCTCCCATAAATAAGCTATGAAACAGAGCTACAAGTGCCATTCTTTTCGTAGAAAAATCTGAAGTAATGGTAGTCATTCAGAAATTCATATATTCTTCATTATTTGTACGATTTAAGCAAACTATAGCTCTATTTAAACCTCTTTGCATAAGGTTTACTCAAAAATTTATATAAGCAACTTTAACTTTCTAGATTTTTTGAAAAACAGAAAAGAACAAAGCTGCGTTTTGCAAAAGTACTGCTGGCTTATGTAAACTACTGATTCTTTGGTCAAAATGCTTTTCTTTTATGTTAAAAACTCTTTTCTGGTTCAAAGTGGTCTTTTTTAGTGTAAAAACATCGTTCTGATTTGTTTGTGTAATGTGTTGGTTATTTATGTAAAGTAATATTGGCTTATGTGAACTACTGATTCTTTGGTCAAAATGCTTTTCTTTTATGTTAAATACGCTTTTCTGTTTCAAAGTGGTATTTATTAGTGTAAAAACATTATTTTGATTCATTTGTGTAAAGTGCTGGTTGTTTATGTAAAGTGCTGAATATTTGTGTAAAGTAGTCTTGCCAGTTTACATATGTAAAGTACTGAATGTTTATGTAAACGTGTTGTGTCATGTAAAGTGCTGAATGTTTATGTAATGTACTGTTGGCTTATGTATTTATGTTATGTAAAGTGCTGAATGTTTATGTAATGTACTGTTGGCTTATGTAAACTATTGTTGGCATGTGATGATTTGAACTGGTTTAAAGGTGTAAATCGTGTTATATGCTTGGAGTGAGATTGATATTTTATAATGGGTTCAAGATGCTTAGAAATACAGTGTTCTTTTAAGTTTAAAAAGTTTGAAAGACTGTATGCATAAATTAAGACCTCGAGGGCATTACTATCCTATGATTATACCTAAATGAGTCATGAAATATATTGTGGACGCTGTTAGATGTGGCCAGACGTGGCCGGACTTTCCAGACAGGGCCAGACATGGACAGACGTAGCTAGACGTAGTTCATGTATGCAGAAATTCTGCAGCTGTCATCCAACTTTGGAATTCCATATATCCCTCGTTTCTCATCCGTTTTGACCAATCTTTGGCTTGTTTTAAACCTCTACTTACAAGGATTACACATAATTTGACGGATATTTATTTGGACTTATAAATATCCCATAAATCAGCTCTAAAACAAAGCTACAAGGGCTGTTCATTTCAGAGAAAAATATGAAGTAATAGCTGTACTTCAGAAATTCATATCTTCTTCATTGTTTGTCCGATTTAAGCAAACTATAGCTCGATTTAAACCACTTTGCATAAGGTTTACTAAGAAATTTATATAAGCAATTTTGGATTTCTATATTTTCCAAAAAAATAGCAAAGAACAGAGCTGCGCCCTGCAAAAGTACTGTTGACTTACATAAACTACTGATTATTTGGTCAAAATGCTTTTATTTTATGTTAAATACTCTTTTCTGGTTCAAAGTGGTATTTTTTAGTGTAAAAACATCGTTATAATTCGTTTGTGTAAAGTGTTGGTTGTTTATGTAAAGTGCTGAATGTTTATGTAAATTAATGTTGGCTTAGGTAAACTACTGATTCTTTGGTCAAAATTCTTTTCTTTCATGTTAAATACTCTTTTTCTGGTTCAAAGTGGTCTTTGTTAGTGTAAAAATATCGATCTGATTCGTTTGTGTAAAGTGTTGGTTGTTTATGTAAAGTGCTGAATGTTTATGTAAAGGGCTGAATGTTTATGTAAAGTAATGTTGGCTTATGTAAACTACTGATTCTTTGGTCAAAATGCTGTTTCTTGGTGTAAAATACTCTTTTTCAGGTTTAAAGTGGTGTTTTTTAGTGTAAAAACATCGATCTGATTCGTTTGTGTAAAGTGTTGGTTGTTTATGTAAAGTAATATTGGCTTATGTGAACTACTGATTCTTTGGTCAAAATGCTTTTCTTTTATGTTAAATACGCTTTTCTGTTTCAAAGTGGTATTTATTAGTTTAAAAACGTCATTCTGATTCATTTGTGTAAAGTGCTGGTTGTTTATGTAAAGTGCTGAATGTTTGTGTAAAGTAGTCTTGCCAGTTTACATATGTAAAGTGCTGAATGTTTATGTAAACATGTTGTGTTATGTAAAGTGCTGAATGTTTATGTAAACTTGTTGTGTTATGTAAAGTGCTGAATGTTTATGTAATGTGCTGTTGGCTTATATAAACTATTGTTGGCATGTGATGATTTGAACTGGTTTAAAGGTGTAAATCGTGTTATATGCTTGGAGTGAGATTGATATTTTATAATGGGTTCAAGATGCTTAGAAATACAATGTTCTTTTAAGTTTAAAACGTTTGAATGACAGTATGCATAAATTAAGACCTCGAGGGCATTACTATCCTGTGATTATTCCTAAATGAGTCATGAAATATAGTTTGGACACTGTTAGACGTGGCCAGACGTTTCCAGACAGGGCCAGACGTGGACAGACGTAGCTAGATGTTGTTCATGTATGCAGAATTCTGCAGCTGTCATCCAACTTTGGAATTCTATATCTCCCTCTTTTCTCGTCCGTTTTGACCAATCTTTGGCTTGTTTTAAACCTCTCTTTACAAGGATTACACATAATTTTACAGATATTTATTTGGACTTGTAAATCTGCCATAAATCAGCTCTGAAATAGAGCTACAAGTGCGGTTATTTTCAGAGAAAAATCTGAACTAATAGCTGTACTTCAAAAATTCATATCTTTTTCATTCTTTGTCCAATTTAAGCAAACTATAGCTCGAAACCACTTTGCATAAGGTTTACTAAGAAATTTATATAACCAATTTTGGCTTTCTATATTTTCCAAAAAAATAGCAAAGAGCACAGCTGCGTTCTGCAAAAGTACTGTTGACTTACGTAAAGTACTGATTCTTTGGTCAAAATGCTTTTATTTTATGTTAAATACTCTTTTCTGGTTCAAAGTGGTCGTTTTTATTGTAAAAACATCGTTCTAATTCGTTTGTGTAAAATGTTGGTTGTTTATGTAAAGTGCTGAATGTTTATGTAAATTAATGTTGGCTTAGGTAAACTACTGATTCTTTGGTCAAAATGCTTTTCTTTCATGTTAAATACACTTTTTCTGGTTCAAAGTAGTCTTTGTTAGTGTAAAAATATCGATCTGATTCGTTTGTGTAAAGTGTTGGTTGTTTATGTAAAGTACTGAATGTTTATGTAAAGTACTGAATGTTTATGTAAAGTAATGTTGGCTTATCTAAACTACTGATTCTTTGGTCAAAATGTTGTTTCTTGGTGTAAAATACACTTTTTCAGGTTCAAAGTGGTGTTTTTTCGTGTAAAAACATCATTCTGATTCGTTTGTGTAAAGTGCTGGTTGTTTATTTAAAGTGCTGAATGTTTGTCTAAAGTACTGTTGGCAGTTTACAGATGTAAAGTGCTGAATGTTTATGTAAACTTGTTGTGTTATGTAAAGTGCTGAATGTTTATGTAAACTACTGTTGGTATGTGATGATTTGATCTGGTTTAAAGGTGTAAATTGTGTTATATGTTTGGAGTTAGATTGGTATTCTGTAATGGGTTCAAAATGCTTAGAAATACAGCGTTTTTTTAAGTTTAAAACGTTTGAATGATAGTATGCATAATTAAGACCTCGAGGGCATTACTATCCTGTGATTATGCCTAAATGAGTCATGAACTATAGTTTAGACGCTGCTAGACGTGTCCATACGTGGTCGGACGTTTCCAGACAAGGCCAGACGTGTCCAAGACGTGGAAGGACATAGCTAGACGTAGTTCCTGTATGCAGAAATTCTGCAGCTGTTATCCGACTTTGGAATACAATATCTCCCTCATTTTTTGTCCGTTTTGACCAAACTTTGGCGTGTTTTAAAGATATACTTACAAGGATTACACATCATTTTACGGATCTTTATTTGGACTTGTAAATATCCCATAAATAAGCTCTAAAACAGAGCAACAAGTGCTGTTCTTTTCGCAGAAAAATCTGAAGTAATGGCTGTCATTCAGAAATTCATATATTCTTCATTCTTTGTCCGATTTAAGCAAACTATAGCTTAGTTTAAAACTCTTCGCACAAGGTTTACTCAAAAATTTATATAAGACTCTTTGGCTTTCTAGATTTTCCGAAAAACAGCAAAGAACAAAGCTGCATTCTGCAAAAGTACTGTTGGCATATGTAAGCTACTCATTCTTTGGTCAAAATGCTTTTCTTTTATGTTAAATACTCTTTTTTGGTTCAAAGTGGTCTTTGTTAGTGTAAAAACATCGTTTTGATTCGTTTGTGTAAAGTGTTGGTTGTTTATGTAAAGGCCTGAAATTTTATGTAAAGTAATGTTCGCTTATGTAAACTACTGATTCTTTGGTCAAAATGCGTTTCTTTTATGCTAAATATTCTTTTTTGGTTCAAAGTGGTCTTTGTTAGTGTAAAAACATCGTTCTGATTCGTTTGTGTAAAGTGTTGGTTGTTTGTGTAAAGTGCTGAATTTTAATGTAAAGTAATGTTGGCTTAGGTAAACTACTGATTCTTTGGTCAAAATACATTTCTTTTATGTTAAATACTCTTTTCTAGTTCAAAGTGGTCTTTGTTAGAGTAAAAACATAGATCTGATTCGTTTGTGTAAAGTGTTGGTTGTTTGTGTAAAGTGCTGAATGTTTATGTAAAGTAATATTGGCTTATGTAAACTACAGATTCTTTGGTCAAATTGCTGTTTCTTGGTGTAAAATACTCTTTTTCTGGTTCAAAGTGGTATTTGTTAGTGTAAAAACATCGTTCTTATTCATTTGTGTAAAGTGCTGGTTGTTTATGTAAAGTGCTGAATGTTTATGTAAATTTGTTGAGTTATGTAAAGTGCTGAATGTTTATGTAAAGTACTGTTGGCTTATGTAAACTACTGTTGGCATGTGATGATTTGAACTGGTTTAAAGGTGTAAATCGTGTTATATGGTTGGAGTGAGATTAATATTTTGTAATGGGTTCAAGATGCTTAGAAATACAGTGTTTTTTTAAGTTTAAAACATTTGAATGAGAGTATGCATAAATTCAGAACTCGAGGGCATTACTATCCTGTGATTATGCCTAAATGAGTCATGAAATATAGTTTAGACGCTGCTTGACGTGACCATACATGGCCAGACATGGCCGGACGTTGCCAGACACAGCCAGACGTGGCCAAGACGGAGAAGGACGTAGCGAGATGTAGTTCATGTATGCAAAAATTCTGCAGCTGTAATGCAACTTTGGAATTCAATATCTCCCTTGTTTCTCAGCCGTTTTGACCAAACTTTGGCTTGTTTTAAACCTCTCCTTACAAGGATTACACATAATGTTATGGATCTTTATTTGGAATTGTAAATCTCCCATAAATAAGCTATGAAACAGAGCTACAAGTGCCGTTCTTTTCGTAGAAAAATCTGAAGTAATGGTAGTCATTAAAAAATTCATATATTCTTCATTTTTTGTCCGATTTAAGCAAACTATAGCTCGATTTAAACCTCTTTGCGTAAGGTTTACTAAAAAATTTATATAAGCAACTTTAGCTTTCTAGATGTTTTGAAAAATAGAAAAGAACAAAGCTGCATTTTACAAAAGTACTGTTGGCTTATGTAAACTACTGATTCTTTGGTCAAAATGCCTTTCTTTTATGTTAAAAACTCTTTTCTGGTTCAAAGTAGTCTTTTTTAGTGTAAAAACATCGTTCTGATTCATTTGTTTAAAGTGTTGGTTGTTTATGTCAAGCAATATTGGCTTATGTGAACTACTGATTCTTTAGTCAAAATGCTCTTTTATGTTAAATACGCTTTTCTATTTCAAAGTGGTATTTATTAGTGTAAAAACATCATTCTGATTCATTTGTGTAAAGTGCTGGTTGTTTATGTAAAGTGCTGAATGTTTGTGTAAAGTAGTCTTGCCAGTTTACATATGTAAAGTGATGAATGTTTATGTAAACGTGTTGTGTTATGTAAAGTACTAAATGTTTATGTAAACTTGTTGTGTTATGTAAAGTGCTGAATGTTTATGTAATGTACTGTTGGCTTATGTAAACTATTGTTGGCATGTGATGATTTGAACTGGTTTAAAGGCGTAAATCGTGTTATATGCTTGGAGTGAGATTGGTATTTTGTAATGGGTTCAAGATGCTTAGAAATACAGTGTTCTTTTAAGTTTATAACGTTTGAATGACAATATGCATAAATTAAGACCTCGAGGGCATTACTATCCTGTGATTATGCCTATGAGTTATAAAATATAGTTTGGAAACTGTTAGACGTGGCTAGACGTGGCCGGACGTTTCCAGACAGGGCCAAACATGGACAGACGTAGCTAGACGTAGTTCATGTATGCAAAAATTCTACAACTGTCATCCAACTTTGGAATTCAATATCTCCCTCGTTTCTTGTCCGTTTTGCCAAGCTTTGGCTTGTTTTAAACATATACTTACAAGGATTACACATAATTTTACGGATCTTTATTTGGACTTGTAAATCTCCCATAAATCAGCTCTGAAACAGAGCTACAAGTAATAGCTGTACTTCAGAAATTCATATCTTCTTCATTCTTTGTCCGATTTAAGTAAACTATAGACCGATTTAAACCACTTTGCATAAGGTTTACTCAGAAATTTATATAAGCAGTTTTGGCTTTCTATATTTTCCAAAAAAATAGCAAAGAACATAGCTGCGTTCTGCAAAAGCACTGTTGACTTACGTAAACTACTGATTCTTTGGCCAAAATGCTTTTGTTTTATGTTAAATACTCTTTTCTGGTTCAAAGTGGTTTTTTAGTGTAAAAACATCGTTCTAATTCGTTTGTGTAAAGTGTTGGTTGTTTATGTAAAGTACTGAATGTATATGTAAATTAATGTTGGCTAATGTAAACTTCTGATTCTTTGGTCAAAATGCTTTTCTTTCATGTTAAATACTCTTTTTTGGTTCAAAGTGGTCTTTGTTAGTGTAAAAATATCGATCTGATTCGTTTGTGTAAAGTGTTGGTTGTTTATGTAAAGTGCTGAATGTTTATGTAAAGTAATGTTGGCTTTTGTAAACTACTGATTCTTTGGTCAAAATGCTATTTCTTGGTGTAAAATACTCTTTTTCAGGTTCAAAGTGGTGTTTTTTAGTGTAAAAACATCATTCTGATTCGTTTGTGTAAAGTGCTGGTTGTTTATATAAAGTACTGTTGGCAGTTTACAGATGTAAAGTACTGAATGTTTATGTAAACTTGTTGGGTTATGTAATGTGTTGAATGTTTATGTAAAGTATTGTTGGCTTATGTAAACTACTGTTGGTATGTGATGATTTGAACTAGGATAAAGGTGTAAATCGTGTTACATTCTTAGAGTGAGATTGGTATTTTGTAATGAGTTCAAGATGCTTAGAAATACATTGTTTTTTAAGTTTAAAACGTTTGAATGATAGTATGAATAAATTAAGACCTCGAGGGCATTATTATCCTGTGATTATGCCTAAATGAGTTATGAAATATAGTTTAGACGCTGCTAGATGTGGCCGGACATTTCCAGACGAGGCCAGACGTGGCCAAGATGTGGAAGGACATAGCTAGACGTAGTTCCTGTATGCAAGAAATTCTGCAGCTGTCATCCAAATTTTGAAATCAATATCTCTTTCGTTTCTTGTCCGTTTTGACTAAAGTTTGGCTTGTTTTAAACTTCTAATTACATGGATTACACATAATTTTATTGATCTTTATTTGGACTTGTAAATCTCCCATAAATCAGCTCTGAAACAGAGCTACAAGTGCTGTTCTTTTCAGAGAAAAATCTGAAGTAATAGCTGTACTTCAGAAATTTATATCTTCTTCATTCTTTGTCTGATTTAAGCAAACTATAGCTCGATTTAAACCAATTTGCATAAGGTTTACTCAGAAATTTATATAAGCAATTTTGGCTTTTTATATTTTCCAAAAAAATAGAAAAGAACGGAGCTGCGTTCTACAAAAGTACTGTTGACTTACGTAAACTACTGATTCTTTGGTCAAAATGCTTTTCTTTTATGTTAAATACTGTTTTCTAGTTCAAAGTGGTCTTTTTAGTGTAAAAACATCGTTCTAATTCATTTGTGTAAAGTGTTGGTTGTTTATGTAAAGTGCTGAATGTTTATGTAAATTAATGTTGGCTAATGTAAACTACTGATTCTTTGGTCAAAATGCTTTTCTTTCATGTTAAATACTTTTTTCTGGTTCAAAGTGGTCTTTGTTAGTGTAAAAATATCGATTTGATTCGTTTGTGTAAAGTGTTGGTTGTTTTTGTAAAGTGCTGAATGTTTATGTAAAGTAATGTTGGCTTATGTAAACTACCTATTCTTTGGTCAAAATGCTGTTTCTTGGTGTAAAATACTCTTTTTCCGGTTCAAAGTTGTGTTTTTTAGTATAAAAACATCGTTTTGATTCGTTTGTTTAAAGTGCTGGTTGTTTATATAAATGCTGAATGTTTGTCAAAAGTACTGTTGGCAGTTCACAGATGTAAAGTGCTTAATGTTTATGTAAACTTGTTGTGTTATGTAAAGTGCTGAATGTTTATGTAAAGTACTGTTGACTTATGTAAACTACTGTTGGCATGTGATGATTTGAACTGGTTTAAAGGTGTAAATCGTGTTATATGCTTGGAGTGAGATTGGTATTTTGTAATGGGTTCAAGATGCTTAGAAATACAGTATTTTTGGTATTTTGTAATTGGTTCAAGATGCTTAGAAATACAGTATTTTTTAAGTTTAAAATGTTTGAATGATAGTATGCATAAATTAAGACCTGGAGGGCATTACTATCCTGTGATTATGCCTAAATGAGTTATGAACTATAGTTTAGATGCTGCTAGTCGTGGCCAGACGTGGTCGGACATTTCCACACAAGGCCAGACGTGGCCAAGACTGTTGGAGTAGAATACATAAGCTATGCTTGTATTGTACATTTTCCCAGTTTAATATATCGATTTGTGTTTCAATTATATTTTGTTGTGCATTAATCGTCCATTTATATTATGTAAGTAGATGATGAGGTGTCTGGTGGGACATAGTAGATCTCATCATTGGTTGAAAGACATAATATATAAATGAGGTTCTTAACCGAGACAGCTTTGGACAAACTGTCAGTCTAGGTTATTATGTGATTCAGATAATTAGTTTGTCTCGGAATTAAAAAAGGTTGAGTGGTACTAGTCTCGGAATTAAAGAAGTTGATAAATTAATTTATCAGTAAATTAATGAATTAACGAGCACTATATCTTTGATGTGGGGAGATTATGAATATAATTTAATTAAGTTGTTCCGAAGCAATTCTGGTGTAGGTTTGTGGTGCCATAATTAATCCGTTAGTTGTACGATTAATTATGTACTGGGTTGTTGACAAAGGTAGATTTAATTAATTTAGAAATTGATTAATCCTTGTGTCAGTTGGTTGTGAATCATCCCAGGAACTGGTTTGGGATAAGTGAATCGCTGTGTCAGTTGGGAGTGATTCATCCCAGGAACTGGATTGGGATAAGTGAATCCCTGTGACAGTTGGGAGTGTATCAGTCCAGGAACAGGATTGAAGGAAACAGAATCTGTATCAGTCCAGAAACAGGATTGAAGGAAAACAGAAACCCAGTAGGAAGACCAATCCTAAACCAACTTGGAGTCTCTCTTGTAACTCTATAAATAGACGAGGGATCAGTCATTCAGATTATACAATAACACAATTAATCCACAGGATTTCTAGAGAGAGAAAATTCTAGAGAGAGAAAACGTTTCTCTCTAAGTCGAATTTTCAAGAAAGTGTGCGGCTGGTTTTTGGGTTTCTAGTGGCTGAAATTTTGGCCTTGGTTTATACCAGCTGCGCGTAGCTTTCTCTCTCTGCAGACGGTGCGTTTATAGTACGTGCCAGGTGCTGCGGGGCTAGAGTTTTCTAGCAGGTGGATTGTGGTGAGTAGCTGATCAATTGACTTCTAGTTCGTTTCCCACACAACGTGAAGTCATAGTCTTGAGGCATACAAGAGAATCACCAAGTGCACGCTTCAAAGGTACTTTTCTAAGATTCCGCTTTAATAGAAATCTTTGTTGCGTGGTAAATCGAGCAAGTGCAAACCCAGATCCTACCAAAATCTTTCAATTGGTATCAGAGCGAGGTTTAGGGGGTTCTGTGCTTATTCGATTTATTACATGGTTCTGTTTTGCAGGTGGTTTAGAATCCCGACTATTATGGTTACGTTTGTATGGGTTTTAATTAAACTCCGGGACATGTCCGGATTTAATTTTATTATGAATGTTTGTAATAGTTTAACCACGTGCTGGAAGCCGTGTAGGATTAGATCAAATCTGTAGTAGGATTTTTTCTATGTAATTTCGATTATTTAATTTTCCTAGAATGCCTTGTAGTAGGAAAATTGTTTTTTATGTAATCGAAGGCGTTATGGTGGGCGACTTGGATTCGTGGGTTTTGGGTTATCATGAATTTGAAGAAACCCAGGAAAACCCAGAAAGAATTGTAAGAAGATCAAATAGCGTGGGAAAAAGTGAAGGAGAAGTTGGCGGCAGGAGGCGACGCCGGCAACGATTGCCGGCAGCAAAATCGCCGACCGGCAGGAAAAAATCGCAGCAGCAGGCAGCAGCAGCGCGCAACAGCTGCTGCAGGGCGTGCAGGGGCCGCGCGCGCTGGTCGCGCGCACAGGGACCGCGCGCTGGGCCGCGCGCGGGCAGTGCTGCCCTCGGGCAATGCTGCGGCCCTGGCAGCCCGTTCGGGCCGTTCGAGCTGTTTTTGGCCCGTTTTTCCTCTAGTTTTTGTTTTTTGAAGTTCAAGACTCTCTCCATCGAGTGACGTGACGGGACACGAGATCAAGGCAAAGGATGGAAGCAATTAAAACCATAATAGTCAGAAAATTTATTTTTCGTATTTATTTCCCTTATTTATTATTTTAATTTTTATGCTTTATTTTTATGCTGTATTTTAGATGCATGAATTAAAGCATGTCTGGTTTTATGGTTGCATATAACTTAGGTTAGTTAATTGCATGTTAAAACCGGAAAAACCCTCAAATTGGAAATCTAAGTGGGAGCGGGTTGTGTTATATCCCCATGGCCACCATTACGGGTTCATATGTGATGTGGGTGGGCTTGCGCATTGGCATTAGGGCCTTCCTCCATTCGGATGAGTCCAGCCCCGAGATCGCTAGACTATGTGCTTCTGAGTATGATGACTAGAGCGAGTTTAACTATGAGAAATGCGACACCCTCTCCATCTGAGGCGCACTATCCTGAGGTAACAAACTCAGAAGTCACGTAATGGCACACACTTAGTGTACGATCTGCAGTATTCCTCCCGCAAGGTTACGCTGTTTACTTGTACGGCTGAAAGCACCGACTATTAGCTACATTGATCAAAAGATCGTTGGTCAGATAGTGTAGTTAATGAACTTGGTTCTTCTCAAACGAATGTGGGTTAGCGTATACGTCCACACTGCGTGGCTTACGAGAATCCCGGTGGATGAGATGTTTGTGGATTAATATTATTGTTTTGAGGGAAATCAATAATTAATTGAATTTTCATGTTTTCGAAAATTCTAGCATATATAACTGAAACACTGTTTGTTTACTTTCCAGTTTAAATCGATATGGCATTCAATCCTTTAGCTGCTATTTTGAAAAACAACAATTTAACTGCAACTAATAATGTCGATGGAAGTCGTAACTTGGACATTGTTCTTAGGGCTGAGAGCGCTCCTGTGAGAGATTGTGTCATTGACTTGATTAGTAACATCAACAAGGTTGAGGTAGTGGGAGGCGAAATCGTTGGTGAAACCAAAGCCGATATTGTCCTCCAGAGCTTGCCTCAAAGCTATGAGCGAATTCGGTTGAACTACAACATAAGTAAGATGTTGTGGAGTTCATCCGAGCTCTTGGCAGAGTTGATGGCGGCTAAAAGTGTTCTTCAAGAGAAGAAGCGAGTTTTAGTCGCAGTCGAAGCTTTAGAATCTTCTTCTGAGCCTGAGGCTGGAAAGAAGAAGAGAAAGCTCGAGGGAGTAGCTAAAAAGGCACAAATTGTGCCTAAGCCAGATACTGCAAAGAAGAAGTCGAAAGACAAGTGCTTCAAGTGCAATAAGACGGGACATTGGAAAGCGGATTGTCCAAAGCATATAAGTACGATAAATTATGTCTTAATTACTGAGACATGTTTAGCGGCGATACCCACAGATACTTGGTGTGTGGATTCAGGTGCCACTGACCATGTTTGTAATTCTTTGCAAGGGTTCCAAGTAACCCAGAAGCTTAGAGAAGGCGAATTGGATATCTACTTGGGCGACACTACAAGAGTGTCAGTTGAAGCAGTGGGAGTAGTTAGGTTAAATTTTGAGAATTGTAACCTAGAGTTAGTAAATTGTCTTTATGTACCGAGTTTTAGAAAGAACCTGATTTCGGTTTCTAAACTCTTAAAGAACGGTTACAAGTTTATTTTTTCGGATGAGTCTATTTTTATTAGAAGAAATGGCAAACTTGTTTGTTCTGGTTCATTGGTGGACAATTTATTTGTAATTAACTCTAACTCCCCTGTTGCGCAAAACATAGAAATAGATAGCTCAGGATCCAACATTAATAAGAGGAAGAAACCTTCTGAAATGAATCAAACCTATCTTTGGCATCTCAGGCTAGGTCATATAAACCTTAGTAGGATTCAGAGGTTGGTCAATAATTGACCTTTGGGTTCATTAGATATTGACAGTTATGCAACCTGCGAATCTTGCTTGGAGGGTAAGATGACCAAGAGACCTTTTAAAGCAAAAGGCTATAGAGCGAAAGAAGTATTAGAGTTGATTCATTCTGACTTGTGTGGACCTATGATGGTCCAGGCACGAGGGGATATGAGTATTTCGTGACATTCACGGATGACTACTCTATGTACGGATACATTTACTTAATGCGCCACAAGTCTGAATGTTTTGGCAAGTTCAAAGAGTTTCGGGCATATGTGGAGAAGCATCATGGTAAGAGTATCAAGACACTGCGTTCAGATTGTGGTGGGGAGTACCTGTCCCATGAATTTCGAGATTACCTCACTGAGGTAGGAATTCAGTCTCAGTTGTCTGCACCTGGCACTCCACAGCAGAATGGTGTAGCAGAAAGGAGGAACCGAACTCTTATGGAAATGGTTAGGTCCATGATGAGCTATAGTGATTTTCCAAGTTCGTTCTGGGGGTATGCCTTAGAAACGGCAATGTATATTCTTAACCTTGTACCATCTAAAACCGTGCCTTCAACCCAAGTAGAGTTGTGGAACGGGCGGAAGCCCAGTCTAAGACATCTCAGAATTTGGGGCTACCCAGCACATGTGCTTAAGGCAGATACGGCTAAGTTAGATGTAAGAACAGAATTAATGCTGTTTGTAGGATATCCTAGGGGAATGAAAGGTGGTCTATTCTATAGTCCTAAAGATCAGAAGGTGGTGGTAAGTACCAACGCTAGATTTTTAGAAGAGGACTATGTCTTAGACCACAAGCCCAAGAGTAAGATAGTACTAGAAGAGCTTGGACGACAAACTACTAATCCTGATGCACCAGCACAAGTAGATACACCACACACTGCACATGAGATCACAGATGATGCACCTACACAGGCCGTGCTTTGTCGTAGTGGGAGGGTTGTGAGACAGCCAGACAGGTTCGTTGGCGTGGGAGAGGCTTCAGACCTAGTCCCAGGTGTGCCTGAACCTGACCCAGTTAACTACAATGAGGCGCTTCGAGATAAAGATGCAGAATCTTGGCGTAAGGCAATGATATCCAAGATAACCTTGAAGATCCGTTCACGAAAACATTGACTTCTAAAGTCTTTGAGGCTCACGTGAAGGGCATGGGGATCAGATGCTTAGGAGAGCCTTGACAGTTTTTCTAGATAGATAGCAGCAGATTGGGTAGGATTGTATGTAGTTGTATACTTAAAGCACAGCTTAAGTATTAGTGGGAGATTGTTGGAGTAGAATACATAAGCTATGCTTGTATTGTACATTTTCCCAGTTTAATATATCGATTTGTGTTTCAATTATATTTTGTTGTGCATTAATCGTCCATTTATATTATGTAAGTAGATGATGAGGTGTCTGGTGCGACACAGTAGATCTCATCATTGGTTGAAAGACATAATATATAAATGAGGTTCATAACCGAGACAGCTTTGGACAAACTATCAGTCTAGGTTATTATGTGATTCAGATAATTAGTTTGTCTAAACTAATTGAATCATATAGATATGCCCGGGGTATATTGAACTTGACTCTTAGGAATGATTTGTCTTGTACTGATTTAATAGACAAATCGATCCTTGTATTCTATCTCTAAATCCCTAGACTTGAGTGGGCATGAGGATTAGACATAGTGTACTTTGATCTGCCAATGGGTGAGGTCAAATGTGGCCAATAGTCTCGGTGGGTTGGATGCGCGTGTTTAGTTACTTGGCGTGCTGCTGCTTGTCGAAAGGAAACCATGTACCGGTGCGTCTGGGGTGATGGTGCTCCCGAGATGAACTCGAAATGTTTATTATACTAAATTCGGCCGGTGGACTTATGTCCGGTATAGTAAAAAGGTCGAGTGGTACTAGTCTCGGAATTAAAGAAGTTGATAAATTAATTTATCAGTAAATTAATGAATTAACGAGCACTATATCTTTGATGTGGGGAGATTATGAATATAATTTAATTAAGTTGTTCCGGAAGCAATTCTGGTGTAGGTTGGTAGTGCCATAATTAAACCGTTAGTAGTACGATTAATTATGTACTGGGTTGTTGACAAAGGTAGATTTAATTAATTTAGAAATTAATTAATCCTTGTGTCAGTTGGTTGTGAATCATCCCAGGAACTGGTTTGGGATAAGTGAATCCCTGTGTCAGTTGGGAGTGATTCATCCCAGGAACTAGATTGGGATAAGTGAATCCCTGTGACAGTTTGGAGTGTATCAGTCCAGGAACAGGATTGAAGGAAACAGAATCTGTATCAGTCCAGAAACAGGATTGAAGGAAAACAGAAACCCAGTAGGAAGACCAATCCTAAACCAACTTGGAGTCTCTCTTGTAACTCTATAAATAGACAAGGGATCAGTCATTCAGATTATACAATAACACAATTAATCCACAGGATTTCTAGAGAGAGAAAACGTTTCTCTCTCCAAGTCGAATTTTCAAGAAAGTGTGCGGCTGGTTTTTGGGTTTCTAGTGGCTGAAATTTTGTCCTTGGTTTATACCAGCTGCGCGTAGCTTTCTCTCTCTGCAGGCAGTGCGTTTATAGTACGTGCCAGGTGCTGCGGGGCTAGAGTTTTCTAGCAGGTGGATTGTGGTGAGTAGCGGATCAATTGACTTCTAGTTCGTTGCCCACATAACGTGAAGTCATAGTCTTGAGGCATACAAGAGAATCACCAAGTGCACGATTCAAAGGTACTTTTCTAAGATTCCGCTTTAATAGAAATTTTTGTTGCGTGGTAAATCGAGCAAGTGCAAACCCAGATCCTACCAAAATCTTTCAAAGACGTGGAAGGACATAGCGAGACGTAGTTCCTGTATGCAGAAATTCTGCAGCTGTCATCCAATTTTGGAGTTCAATATCTCCCTCGTTTCTTGTCCGTTTTGACCAAAATTTGGCTTGTTTTAAACCTATACTTACAAGGATTACACATAATTTTACGGATCTTTTTTTGTACTTGTAAATATCCCATAAATCAGCTCTGAAACAGAGCTGCAAGTGCTGTTCTTTTCGCAGAAAAATCTGAAGTAATGGCTGTCATTCAGAAATTCATATATTCTTTATTCTTTGTTGATTTTAAGCAAACTATAGTTATATTTAAACCTCCTTGCATAAGGTTTACTCAAAAATTTATATAAGACTCTTTGGCTTTCTAGATTTTCTGAAAAATAGCAAAGAACAGATCTGCATTCTGCAAAAGTACTGTTGGCATATGTAAACTACTCATTCTTTGGTCAAAATGCTTTTGTTTTATGTTAAATACTCTTTTTTTTGGTTCAAAGTGGTCTTTATTGGTGTAAAAACATTGTTCTGATTTGTTTGTGTAATGTGTTGGTTGTTTATGTAAAGGGCTGAATGTTTATGTAAAGTAATGTGGGTTTATGTAAACTACTGATTCTTTGGTCAAAATGCTTTTCTTTTATGTTAAATACTCTTTTCTGGTTCAAAATGGTCTTTGTTAGTGTAAAACCATAGATCTGATTCGTTTGTGTAAAGTGTTGGTTGTTTATGTAAAGTGCTGAATGTTTATGTAAAGTAATGTTGGCTTATGTAAACTACTGATTCTTTGGTCAAAATGCTGTCTCTTGGTGTAAAATACTCTTTTTCAGGTTCAAAGTGGTGTTTTTTAGTGTAAAAACATTGATATTATTCGTTTGTATAAAGTGCTGGTTGTTTATATAAAGTGCTGAATGTTTGTCTTAACTACTGTTGGCAGTTTACAGATGTAAAGTGCTGAATGTTTATGTAAACTTGTTGAGTTATGTAAAGTGCTGAATGTTTATGTAAAGTACTGTTGGCTTATGTAAACTACTGTTGGCATGTGATGATTTGAACTGGTTTAAAGGTGTAAATCGTCTTATATGCTTGGAGTGAGATTGGTATTTTGTAATGGGTTCAAGATGCTTAGAAATACAGTGTTTTTTTTTTTTAGTTTAAAACGTTTGAATGATAGTATGCATACATTAAGACCTCGAGGGCATTACTATCCTGTGATTATGCCTAAATGAGTCATGAAATATAATTTAGACACTGCTAGACGTGGCCGGACGTTTCCAGACAAGGCCAGACGTGGCCAAGACGTGGAAGGACATAGCTAGACGTAGTTCCTGTATGCAAGAAATTCTGCAGCTGTCATCCTACTTTGGAATTCAATATCTCCTTCGTTTCATGTCCGTTTTGACAAAACTTTGGCTTGTTTTAAACCTCTACTTACATGGATTACACATAATTTTACGGATCTTTATTTGGACTTGTAAGTCTCACATAAATCAGCTCTGAAACGGAGCTACAAGTGCTGTTCTTTTCAGAGAAAAATCTGAAGTAATAGCTGTACTTCAGAAATTTCATATCTTCTTCATTCTTTGTCCAATTTAAGCATACTATAGCTCAATTTAAACCACTTTGCATAAGGTTTACTCAGAAATTTATATAAGAAATTTTTGCTTTCTATATTTTCTGAAAAAATAGCAAAGAACATAGCCGCGTTCTGAAAAAGTACTGTTGGCATATGTAAACTACTCATTCTTTGTCAAAATGCTTTTCTTTTATGTTAAATACTCTTTTATGGTTCAAAATGGTCTTTGTTAGTGTAAAACCATAGATCTGATTCGTTTGTGTAAAGTGTTGGTTGTTTATGTAAAGTGCTGAATGTTTATGTAAAGTAATGTTGGCTTATGTAAACTACTGATTCTTTGGTCAAAATGCTGTTTCTTGGTGTAAAATACTCTTTTTCAGGTTCAAAGTGGTGTTTTTTAGTGTAAAAACATCGATCTTATTCGTTTGTATAAAGTGCTGGTTGTTTATATAAAGTGCTGAATGTTTGTCTTAACTACTGTTGGCAGTTTACAGATGTAAAGTGCTGAATGTTTATGTAAACTTGTTGAGTTATGTAAAGTGCTGAATGTTTATGTAAAGTACTGTTGGCTTATGTAAACTACTGTTGGCATGTGATGATTTGAACTGGTTTAAAGGTGTAAATCGTCTTATATGCTTGGAGTGAGATTGGTATTTTGTAATGGGTTCAAGATGCTTAGAAATACAGTGTTTTTTTTTTAAAGTTGAAAACGTTTGAATGATAGTATGCATACATTAAGACCTCGAGGGCATTACTATCCTGTGATTATGCCTAAATGAGTCATGAAATATAATTTAGACACTGCTAGACGTGGCCGGACGTTTCCAGACAAGGCCAGACGTGGCCAAGACGTGGAAGGACATAGCTAGACGTAGTTCCTGTATGCAAGAAATTCTGCAGCTGTCATCCTACTTTGGAATTCAATATCTCCTTCGTTTCATGTCCGTTTTGACAAAACTTTGGCTTGTTTTAAACCTCTACTTACATGGATTACACATAATTTTACGGATCTTTATTTGGACTTGTAAGTCTCACATAAATCAGCTCTGAAACGGAGCTACAAGTGCTGTTCTTTTCAGAGAAAAATCTGAAGTAATAGCTGTACTTCAGAAATTTCATATCTTCTTCATTCTTTGTCCAATTTAAGCATACTATATCTCAATTTAAACCACTTTGCATAAGGTTTACTCAGAAATTTATATAAGAAATTTTGGCTTTCTATATTTTCTGAAAAAATAGCAAAGAACATAGCCGTGTTCTGCAAAAGTACTGTTGGCATATGTAAACTACTCATTCTTTGTCAAAATGCTTTTCTTTTATGTTAAATACTCTTTTTTAGTTCATTGTGGTCTTTGTTAGTGTAAAAACATCGGTCTGATTCGTTTGTGTAAAGTGTTGGTTGTTTATGTAAAGTACTGTTGGCTTATGTAAACTACTATTGGCATGTGATGATTTGAACAGGATTAATGGTGTAAATCGTGCTATATGCTTGGAGTGAGATTGGTATTTTGTAATGGGTTCATGATGCTTAGAAATACAGTGTTTTTTTAAGTTTAAAACGTCTGAATGATAATATGCATAAATTAAGACCTCGAGGGCATTACTATCCTCTGATTATGCCTAAATGAGTCATGAACTATAGTTTAGATGCTGCTAGATGTGGCCAGACATGGTCAGACATTTCCAGACAAGGCCAGACGTGGCCAAGATGTGGAAGGACATAGCAAGACGTAGTTCCTGCATGTTGAAATTCTGCAGCTGTCATCCAACTTTGGAATTCAATATCTCCCTCGTTTCTTGTCCGTTTTGACCAAACTTTGGCTTGTTTTAAACCCATACTCACAAGGATTACACATAATTTTACGGATCTTTATTTGGACTTGTAAATATCCCATAAATTTGTTCTGAAACAGAGCTGCAAGTGCTGTTCTTTTCGCAGAAAATATGAAGTAATGGCTGTCATTCAGAAATTCATATATTCTTCATTATTTGTCCGATTTAAGCAAACTACAGCTCAATTTAAACCTCTTTGCATAAGGTTTACTCAGAAATTTATATAAGCAACTTTGGCTTTCTATATTTTCCGAAAAATAGCAAAGAACAGAGCTGCATTCTGCAAAAGTACTGTTGGCATTTGGAAACTACTCATTCTTTGTCAAAATGCTTTTCTTTTGTGTTAAATACTCTTTTTTAGTTCATTGTGGTCTTTGTTAGTGTAAAAACATCGTTTTGATTCGTTTGTGTAAAGTGTTGGTTGGTTATGTAAAGGGCTGAATGTTTATGTAAAGTAATGTTGGCTTATGTAAACTACTGATTCTTTGGTCAAAATGCTTTTCTTTTATGTTAAATACTCTTTTCTGGTTCAAAGTGGTCTTTGTTAGTGTAAAAACATAGATCTGATTTGTTTGTGTAAAGTGTCTGTTGTTTATGTAAAGTGCTGAATGTTTATGTAAAGTAATGTTGGCTTATGTAAACTACTGATTCTTTGGTCAAAATGCTTTTCTTTTATGTTAAATACTCTTTTCTGGTTCAAAATGGTCTTTGTTAGTGTAAAACCATAGATCTGATTCGTTTGTGTAAAGTGTTGGTTGTTTATGTAAAGTGCTGAATGTTTATGTAAAGTAATGTTGGCTTATGTGAACTACTGATTCTTTGGTCAAAATGCTGTTTCTTGGTGTAAAATACTCTTTTTCAGGTTCAAAGTGGTGTTTTTTAGTGTAAAAACATCGATCTTATTCGTTTGTATAATGTGCTGGTTGTTTATATAAAGTGCTGAATGTTTGTCTGAACTACTGTTGGCAGTTTACAGATGTAAAGTGCTGAATGTTTATGTAAACTTGTTGTGTTATGTAAAGTGCTGAATGTTTATGTAAAGTACTGTTGGCTTATGTAAACTACTGTTGGCAAGTATTGATTTGAACTGGTTTAAAGGTGTAAATCGTGTTTTATGCTTGGAGTGAGATTGGTATTTTGTAATGGGTTCAAGATGCTTAGAAATACAGTGTTTTTTTTAAGTTTAAAACGTTTGAATGATAGTATGCATACATTAAGACCTCGAGGGCATTACTATCCTGTGATTATGCCTAAATGAGTCATGAAATATAATTTAGACACTGCTAGAAGTGGCCAGACGTGCCCAGACATGGCCGGACATTTCTAGCCAAGGCCAGACATGGCCAAGACGTGGAAGGACGTAGCTAGACGTAGTTCATGTATGCTGAAATTCTGCATATTGATCCAAATTTGGAATTCGATATCTCCCTCGTTTCTCAACCATTTTGACTAAACTTTAACTTGTTTTAAACCTCTCATTACATGGATTACACATAATTTTATGGATCTTTATTTGGTTTTGTAAATCTCCCATAAATAAGCTCTGAAACAGAGCTACAAGTGCTGTTATTTTCAGAGAAAAATCTGAAGTAATAGTTGTACTTCAGAAATTCATATCTTCTTCATTCTTTGTCTGATTTAAACAAACTATAACTCGATTAAAGTCTCTTTGCACAAGGTTTACTTGAAAATTTATATAAGAAACTTTGGCTTTCTAGATTTTATGAAAAAATAGCAAAGAACAGAGCTGCGTTCTACAAAAGTAATGTTGACTTATGTAAACTACTGATTCTTTGGTCAAAATGCTTTTCTTTTATGTTAAATACTGTTTTGTAGTTCAAAGTGGTCTTTTTTAGTGTGAAAACATTGTTCTAATTCGTTTGTTTAAAGTGTTGGTTATTTATGTAAAGTGCTGAATGTTTATGTAAATTAATGTTGGCTTATGTAAACTGCTGATTCTTTGGTCAAAATGCTTTTCTTTTATGTTAAATACTCTTTTCTGGTTCAAAATGGTCTTTGTTAGTGTAAAACCATAGATCTGATTCGTTTGTGTAAAGTGTTGGTTGTTTATGTAAAGTGCTGAATGTTTATGTAAAGTAATGTTGGCTTATGTGAACTACTGATTCTTTGGTCAAAATGCTGTTTCTTGGTGTAAAATACTCTTTTTCAGGTTCAAAGTGGTGTTTTTTAGTGTAAAAACATCGATATTATTCGTTTGTATAAAGTGCTGGTTGTTTATATAAAGTGCTGAATGTTTGTCTTAACTACTGTTGGCAGTTTACAAATGTAAAGTGCTGAATGTTTATGTAAACTTGTTGAGTTATGTAAAGTGCTGAATGTTTATGTAAAGTACTGTTGGCTTATGTAAACTACTGTTGGCATGTGATGATTTGAACTGGTTTAAAGGTGTAAATCGTCTTATATGCTTGGAGTGAGATTGGTATTTTTTAATGGGTTCAAGATGCTTAGAAATACAGTGTTTTTTTTTTTAAGTTTAAAACGTTTGAATGATAGTATGCATACATTAAGACCTCGAGGGCATTACTATCCTGTGATTATGCCTAAATGAGTCATGAAATATAATTTAGACACTGCTAGACGTGGCCGGACGTTTCCAGACAAGGCCAGACGTGGCCAAGACGTGGAGGGACATAGCTAGACGTAGTTCCTGTATGCAAGAAATTCTGCAGCTGTCATCCTACTTTGGAATTCAATATCTCCTTCGTTTCATGTCCGTTTTGACAAAACTTTGGCTTGTTTTAAACCTCTACTTACATGGATTACACATAATTTTACGGATCTTTATTTGGACTTGTAAGTCTCACATAAATCAGCTCTGAAACGGAGCTACAAGTGCTGTTCTTTTCAGAGAAAAATCTGAAGTAATAGCTGTACTTCAGAAATTTCATATCTTCTGCATTCTTTGTCCAATTTAAGCATACTATAGCTCAATTTAAACCACTTTGCATAAGGTTTACTCAGAAATTTATATAAGAAATTTTTGCTTTCTATATTTTCTGAAAAAATAGCAAAGAACATAGCCGCGTTCTGAAAAAGTACTGTTGGCATATGTAAACTACTCATTCTTTGTCAAAATGCTTTTCTTTTATGTTAAATACTCTTTTATGGTTCAAAATGGTCTTTGTTAGTGTAAAACCATAGATCTGATTCGTTTGTGTAAAGTGTTGGTTGTTTATGTAAAGTGCTGAATGTTTATGTAAAGTAATGTTGGCTTATGTAAACTACTGATTCTTTGGTCAAAATGCTGTTTCTTGGTGTAAAATACTCTTTTTCAGGTTCAAAGTGGTGTTTTTTAGTGTAAAAACATCGATCTTATTCGTTTGTATAAAGTGCTGGTTGTTTATATAAAGTGCTGAATGTTTGTCTTAACTACTGTTGGCAGTTTACAGATGTAAGGTGCTGAATGTTTATGTAAACTTGTTGAGTTATGTAAAGTGCTGAATGTTTATGTAAAGTACAGTTGGCTTATGTAAACTACTATTGGCATGTGATGATTTGAACTGGTTTAAAGGTGTAAATCGTCTTATATGCTTGGAGTGAGATTGGTATTTTGTAATGGGTTCAAGATGCTTAGAAATACAGTGTTTTTTTTTTAAGTTGAAAACGTTTGAATGATAGTATGCATACATTAAGACCTCGAGGGCATTACTATCCTGTGATTATGCCTAAATGAGTCATGAAATATAATTTAGACACTGCTAGACGTGGCCGGACGTTTCCAGACAAGGCCAGACGTGGCCAAGACGTGGAAGGACATAGCTAGACGTAGTTCCTGTATGCAAGAAATTCTGCAGCTGTCATCCTACTTTGGAATTCAATATCTCCTTCGTTTCATGTCCGTTTTGACAAAACTTTGGCTTGTTTTAAACCTCTACTTACATGGATTACACATAATTTTACGGATCTTTATTTGGACTTGTAAGTCTCACATAAATCAGCTCTGAAACGGAGCTACAAGTGCTGTTCTTTTCAGAGAAAAATCTGAAGTAATAGCTGTACTTTTGAAATTTCATATCTTCTTCATTCTTTGTCCAATTTAAGCATACTATATCTCAATTTAAACCACTTTGCATAAGGTTTACTCAGAAATTTCTATAAGAAATTTTGGCTTTCTATATTTTCTGAAAAAATAGCAAAGAACATAGCCGTGTTCTGCAAAAGTACTGTTGGCATATGTAAACTACTCATTCTTTGTCAAAATGCTTTTCTTTTATGTTAAATACTCTTTTTTAGTTCATTGTGGTCTTTGTTAGTGTAAAAACATCGGTCTGATTCGTTTGTGTAAAGTGTTGGTTGTTTATGTAAAGTACTGTTGGCTTATGTAAACTACTATTGGCATGTGATGATTTGAACAGGATTAATGGTGTAAATCGTGCTATATGCTTGGAGTGAGATTGGTATTTTGTAATGGGTTCATGATGCTTAGAAATACAGTGTTTTTTTAAGTTTAAAACGTCTGAATGATAATATGCATAAATTAAGACCTCGAGGGCATTACTATCCTCCGATTATGCCTAAATGAGTCATGAACTATAGTTTAGATGCTGCTAGATGTGGCCAGACATGGTCAGACATTTCCAGACAAGGCCAGACGTGGCCAAGATGTGGAAGGACATAGCAAGACGTAGTTCCTGCATGTTGAAATTCTGCAGCTGTCATCCAACTTTGGAATTCAATATCTCCCTCGTTTCTTGTCCGTTTTGACCAAACTTTGGCTTGTTTTAAACCTATACTCACAAGGATTACACATAATTTTACGGATCTTTATTTGGACTTGTAAATATCCCATAAATTTGTTCTGAAACAGAGCTGCAAGTGCTGTTCTTTTCGCAGAAAATATGAAGTAATGGCTGTCATTCAGAAATTCATATATTCTTCATTATTTGTCCGATTTAAGCAAACTACAGCTCAATTTAAACCTCTTTGCATAAGGTTTACTCAGAAATTTATATAAGCAACTTTGGCTTTCTATATTTTCCGAAAAATAGCAAAGAACAGAGCTGCATTCTGCAAAAGTACTGTTGGCATTTGGAAACTACTCATCTTTGTCAAAATGCTTTTCTTTTGTGTTAAATACTCTTTTTTAGTTCATTGTGGTCTTTGTTAGTGTAAAAACATCGTTTTGATTCGTTTGTGTAAAGTGTTGGTTGGTTATGTAAAGGGCTGAATGTTTATGTAAAGTAATGTTGGCTTATGTAAACTACTGATTCTTTGGTCAAAATGCTTTTCTTTTATGTTAAATACTCTTTTCTGGTTCAAAGTGGTCTTTGTTAGTGTAAAAACATAGATCTGATTTGTTTGTGTAAAGTGTCTGTTGTTTATGTAAAGTGCTGAATGTTTATGTAAAGTAATGTTGGCTTATGTAAACTACTGATTCTTTGGTCAAAATGCTTTTCTTTTATGTTAAATACTCTTTTCTGGTTCAAAATGGTCTTTGTTAGTGTAAAACCATAGATCTGATTTGTTTGTGTAAAGTGTTGGTTGTTTATGTAAAGTGCTGAATGTTTATGTAAAGTAATGTTGGCTTATGTGAACTACTGATTCTTTGGTCAAAATGCTGTTTCTTGGTGTAAAATACTCTTTTTCAGGTTCAAAGTGGTGTTTTTTAGTGTAAAAACATCGATCTTATTCGTTTGTATAATGTGCTGGTTGTTTATATAAAGTGCTGAATGTTTGTCTGAACTACTGTTGGCAGTTTACAGATGTAAAGTGCTGAATGTTTATGTAAACTTGTTGTGTTATGTAAAGTGCTGAATGTTTATGTAAAGTACTGTTGGCTTATGTAAACTACTGTTGGCAAGTATTGATTTGAACTGGTTTAAAGGTGTAAATCGTGTTTTATGCTTGGAGTGAGATTGGTATTTTGTAATGGGTTCAAGATGCTTAGAAATACAGTGTTTTTTTTAAGTTTAAAACGTTTGAATGATAGTATGCATACATTAAGACCTCGAGGGCATTACTATCCTGTGATTATGCCTAAATGAGTCATGAAATATAATTTAGACACTGCTAGAAGTGGCCAGACGTGCCCAGACATGGCCGGACATTTCTAGCCAAGGCCAGACATGGCCAAGACGTGGAAGGACGTAGCTAGACGTAGTTCATGTATGCTGAAATTCTGCATATTGATCCAAATTTGGAATTCGATATCTCCCTCGTTTCTCAACCATTTTGACTAAACTTTAACTTGTTTTAAACCTCTCATTACATGGATTACACATAATTTTATGGATCTTTATTTGGATTTGTAAATCTCCCATAAATAAGCTCTGAAACAGAGCTACAAGTGCTGTTATTTTCAGAGAAAAATCTGAAGTAATAGTTGTACTTCAGAAATTCATATCTTCTTCATTCTTTGTCTGATTTAAACAAACTATAACTCGATTAAAGTCTCTTTGCACAAGGTTTACTTGAAAATTTATATAAGAAACTTTGGCTTTCTAGATTTTATGGAAAAATAGCAAAGAACAGAGCTGCGTTCTACAAAAGTAATGTTGACTTATGTAAACTACTGATTCTTTGGTCAAAATGCTTTTCTTTTATGTTAAATACTGTTTTGTAGTTCAAAGTGGTCTTTTTTAGTGTGAAAACATTGTTCTAATTCGTTTGTTTAAAGTGTTGGTTATTTATGTAAAGTGCTGAATGTTTATGTAAATTAATGTTGGCTTATGTAAACTACTGATTCTTTGAGCAAAATGCTTTTCATTCATGTTAAATACGATTTTCTGGTTCAAAGTGGTATTTGTTAGTGTAAAAACATCGATCAGATTCGTTTGTGTAAAGTGTTGGTTGTTTATGTAAAGTGCTGAATGTTTATGTAAATTAATGTTGGCTTATGTAAACTACTGATTCTTTGGTCAAAATGTTGTTTCATGGTGTAAAATACTCTTTTTCAGGTTCAAAGTGGTATTTTTTTAGTGTAAAAACATCGTTCTGATTCGTTTGTGTAAAGTGTTGGTTGTGTTATGTAAAGTGCTGAATATTTGTGTAAAGTACTGTTGGCAGTTTACATATGTAAAGTGCTGAATGTTTATGTAAAGTACTGTTGGCTTATGTAAACTACCGTTGGCATGTGATGATTTGAACTGGTTTAATGGTGTAATTCGTGTTATATGCTTGGAGTGAGATTGATATTTTGTAATGGTTTTAAGATGCTTAGAAATACAGTATTTTTTCAAGTTTAAAACATTTGAATGATAGTATGCATAAATTAAGACCTCGAGGGCATTACTATCCTGTGATTATGCCTAAATGAGTCAGGAAATTTAGTTTAGATGCTGCTAGACGTGGCCGGACGTCTCCAGACAAGGCTAGACATGGCCAAGATGTGGAAGGACGTAGCTAGACGTAGTTCATGTATGCAGAAATTATGCAGCTGTCATTCAACTTTGAAATTCAATATCTCCCTCGTTTCTTGTCCGTTTTGACCAAACTTTGGCTTGTTTTAAACCTATAATTATAAGGATTACAATAATTTTATGGGTCTTTATTTGGACTTGTAAATATCCCATAAATCAGCTCTGAAACAAAGCTGCAAGTGCTGTTCTTTTCGCAGAAAAATCTGAAATAATGGCTGTCATTCAAAAATTCATATATTCTTCATTTTTTGTGTGATTTAAGCAAAAGATAGCTCGATTTGAACCTCTTTGCATAAGGTTTACTCAGAAATTTATATAAGCAACTTTGGCTTTCTAGATTTTCCACAAAATAGCAAAGAACAGAGCAGCATTCTTCAAAAGTACTATTGGCATATGTAAACTACTCATTCTTTGGTCAAAATGCTTTTCTATATTGTTAAATACTCTTTTTTGGTTCAAAGTGATCTTTGTTAGTGTAAAAACATCGTTCTGATTCGTTTGTGTAAAGTGTTGGTTGTTTATGTAAAGGGCTGAATGTTTATATAAAGTAATGTTGGCTTATGTAAACTACTGATTCTTTGGTCAAAATGCTTTTCTTTTTTGTTAAATACTCTTTTCTGGTTCAAACTGGTCTTTGTTAGTGTAAAAACATAGATCTGATTCGTTTGTGTAACGTGTTGGTTGTTTATGTAAAGTGATGAATGTTTATGTAAAGTAATGTTGGCTTATGTAAACTACTGATTCTTTGGTCAGTTTTTTGGTGTAAAATATTCTTTTTCTTGTTCAAGTGGTATTTGTTAGTGTAAAAACATCGTTCTGATTCGTTTGTGTAAAGTGCTGATTGTTTATGTAAAGTTCTGAATGTTTGTGTAAAGTACTATTAGCAGTTAACATATGTAAGGTACTGAATGGTTATGTAAACTTGTTGAGTTATGTAAAGTGCTGAATGTTCATGTAAACTACTGTTGGCATGTGATGATTTGAACTGGTATCGTCTTATATGCTTGTAGTGAGATTGGTATTTTGCAATGGGTTCAAGATGCTTAGAAATACAATGTTTTTTTAAGTTTAAAACGTTTGAATGATAGTATGCATAAATTAAGACCTCGAGGGCATTACAATTCTGTGATTATGCCTAAATGAGTCATGAAATATAGTTTAGACGCTGCTAGACGTGGCCGGACGTTTCCAGACAAGGCCAGACGTGGCCAAGACGTGGAAGGACATAGCAAGACGTAGTTCCTGTATGTAGAAATTCTGTAGCTGTCATCCAACTTTGGAATTCAATATCTCCCTCGTTTCTTGTCCGTTTTGACCAAACTTTGGCTTGTTTGAAACCCATACTTACAAGGATTACACATAATTTTATGGATCTTTATTTGGACCTGTAAATATCCCATAAATCAGCTCTGAAACAGAGCTGCAAGTGCTGTTCTTGTAGCAGAAAAATATGAAGTAATGGCTGTCATTCAGAAATTCATATATTCTTCATTATTTGTCCGATTTAAGCAAACTATAGCTCGATTTAAACCACTTTGCATATGGTTTACTCAGAAATTTATATAAGCAACTTTGGCTTTCTATATTTTCCGAGAAATAGCACAGAACAGAGCTGTATTCTGCAAAAGTACTGTTGGCATTTGGAAACTACTCATTCTTTGTCAAAATGCTTTTCTTTTATGTTAAATACTCTTTTTTAGTTCATTGTGGTCTTTGTTAGTGTAAAAACATCGTTCTGATTCATTTGTGTAAAGTGTTGGTTGTTTTTGTAAAGGGCTGAATGTTTATGTAAAGTAATGTTGGCTTATGTAAACTACTGATGCTTTGGTCAAAATGGTTTTCTTTTATGTTAAATACTCTTTTCTTGTTCAAAGTGGTTTTTGTTAGTGTAAAAACATAGATCTGATTCGTTTGTGTAAAGTGTTGGTTGTTTGTGTAAACTGCTGAATGTTTATGTAAAGTAATGTTGGCTTATGTAAACTACTGATTCTTTGGTCAAAATGCTTTTCTTTTATGTTAAATACTCTTTTCTGGTTCAAAATGGTCTTTGTTAGTGTAAAACCATAGATCTGATTCGTTTGTGTAAAGTGTTGGTTGTTTATGTAAAGTGCTGAATGTTTATGTAAAGTAATGTTGGCTTATGTAAACTACTGATTCTTTGGTCAAATTACTGTTTTTTGGTGTAAAATATTCTTTTTCTTGTTCAAGTGGTATTTGTTAGTGTAAAAACATCGTTCTGATTCGTTTGTGTAAAGTGCTGATTGTTTATGTAAAGTTCTGAATGTTTGTGTAAAGTACTATTAGCAGTTAACATATGTAAGGTACTGAATGGTTATGTAAACTTGTTGAGTTATGTAAAGTGCTGAATGTTCATGTAAAGTACTGTTGGCTTATGTAAACTACTGTTGGCATGTGATGATTTGAACTGGTTTAAAGGTGTAAATCGTCTTATATGCTTGGAGTGAGATTGGTATTTTGTAATGGGTTCAAGATGCTTAGAAATAAAATGTTTTTTTAAGTTTAAAACGTTTGAATGATAGTATGCATAAATTAAGACCTGGAGGGCATTACAATTCTGTGATTATGCCTAAATGAGTCATGACATATAGTTTAGACGCTGCTAGACGTGGCTGGACGTTTCCAGACAAGGCCAGACGTGGCCAAGACATGGAAGGACATAGCAAGACGTAGTTCCTGTATGTAGAAATTCTGCAGCTGTCATCCAACTTTGGAATTCAATATCTCCCTCGTTTCTTGTCCGTTTTCACCAAACTTTGGGTTGTTTGAAACCCATACTTACAAGGATTACAAATAATTTTATGGATCTTTATTTGGACCTGTAAATATCCCATAAATCAGCTCTGAAACAGAGCTGCAAGTGCTGTTCTTGTCGCAGAAAAATATGAAGTAATGGCTGTCATTCAGAAATTCATATATTCTTCAATAGTTGTCCGATTTAAGCAAACTATAGCTCGATTTAAACCTCTTTGCATAAGGTTTACTCAGAAATTTATATAAGCAACTTTGGCTTTCTATATTTTCAGAAAAATAGCACAGAACAGAGCTGTATTCTGCAAAAGTACTGTTGGCATTTGGAAACTACTCATTCTTTGTCAAAATGCTTTTCTTTTATGTTAAATACTCTTTTTTAGTTCATTGTGGTCTTTGTTAGTGTAAAAACATCGTTCTGATTGGTTTGTGTAAAGTGTTGGTTGTTTATGTAAAGGGCTGAATGTTTATGTAAAGTAATGTTGGCTTATGTAACCTACTGATGCTTTGGTCAAAATGGTTTTCTTTTATGTTAAATACTCTTTTCTAGTTCAAAGTGGTCTTTGTTAGTGTAAAAACATAGATCTGATTCGTTTGCGTAAAGTTTTGGTTGTTTATGTAAAGTGCTGAATGTTTATGTAAAGTAATTTTGGCTTATGTAAACTACTGATTCTTTGGTCAAAATGCTTTTATTTTATGTTAAATACTCTTTTCTGGTTCAAAATGGTCTTTGTTAGTTTAAAACCATAGATCTGATTCGTTTGTGTAAAGTGTTTGTTGTTTATGTAAAGTGCTGAATGTTTTTGTAAAGTAATGTTGGCTTATGTAAACTACTGATTCTTTGGTCAAAATGCTGTTTCTTGGTGTAAAATACTCTTTTTCAGGTTCAAAGTGGTGTTTTTTAGTGTAAAAACATCGATATGATTCGTTTGTATAAAGTGCTGGTTGTTTATATAAAGTGCTGAATGTTTGTCTTAACTACTGTTGGCAGTTTACAGATGTAAAGTGCTGAATGTTTATGTAAACTTGTGTTATGTAAAGTGCTGAATGTTTATGTAAAGTACTGTTGGCTTATGTAAACTACTGTTGGCATGTAATGATTTGAACTGGTTTAAAGGTGTAAATCGTGTTTTATGCTTGGAGTGAGATTGGTATTTTGTAATGGGTTTAAGATGCTTAGAAATACATTGTGTTTTTAAGTTTAAAACGTTTGAATGATAGTATGCATACATTAAGACCTCGAGGGCATTACTATCCTGTGATTATGCCTAAATGAGTCATGAAATATAATTTAGACGCTGCTAGACGTGGCCAGACGTGCCCAGACATGGCCGGACGTTTCCAGCCAAGGCCAGACCTGGCCAAGACGTGGAAGGACGTAGCTAGACGTTGTTCATGTATGCTGAAATTCTGCACAGTGATCCAAATTTGGAATTCGATATCTCCCTCGTTTCCAACCGTTTTAACCAAACTTTGACTTGTTTTAAACCTCTCATTACATGGATTACACATAATTTTATGGATCGTTATTTGGATTTGTAAATCTCCCATAAATAAGCTCTGAAACAGAGCTATAAGTGCTGTTCTTTTCGGAGAAAAATCTGAAGTAATAGCTGTACTTCAGAAATTCATATCTTCTTCATTCTTTGTCTGATTTAAGCAAACTATAGCTCGATTAAAGCCTCTTTGCACAAGGTTTACTTGAAAATTTATATAAAAAACTTTGGCTTTCTAGATTTTCTGAAAAAATAGCAAAGAACAGAGCTGCGTTCTACAAAAGTAATGTTGACTTATGTAAACTACTGATTCCTTGGTCAAAATGATTTTCTTTTATGTTAAATACTCTTTTCTAGTTCAAAGTGGTCTTTTTTAGTGTGAAAACATTGTTCTAATTCGTTTGTGTAAAGTGTTGGTTATTTATGTAAAGTGCTGAATGTTGATGTAAATTAATGTTGGCTTATGTAAACTACTGATTCTTTGAGCAAAATGCTTTTCATTCATGTTAAATACGATTTTCTGGTTCGAAGTGGTCTTTGTTAGTGTAAAAACATTGATCAGATTCGGTTGTGTAAAGTGGTTGTTGTTTATGTAAAGGGCTGAATGTTTATATAAAGTAATGTTGGCTTATGTAAACTACTGATTCTTTGGTCAAAATGCTTTTCTTTTTTGTTAAATACACTTTTCTGGTTCAAACTGGTCTTTGTTAGTGTAAAAACATAGATCTGATTCGTTTGTGTAAAGTGTTGGTTGTTTATGTAAAGTGATGAATGTTTATGTAAAGTAATGTTGGCTTATGTAAACTACTGATTCTTTGGTCAAATTACTGTTTTTTGGTGTAAAATATTCTTTTTCTTGTTCAAGTGGTATTTGTTAGTGTAAATGTTGGATTGTGTTTAGGCATTTAATTCTAAATTAAATGGCGGAATTCCTAAACACTAAGGATTCGGGTCTTACCCTCGACGTGTAATCGGTTGTGCAGTCGCCTGGATCCTTTGGGAAGATTGTGTTCACCACCAAAGAACAATTCAAGCGAATTGCCTCTACGTTCTTGCACTGGAGTTCTCTCAGAACCGGTGCTAGCCCCAAAATTTGCCTGTTTTTAAGAGAAAACGTTTTTCTCTGGGAAGAATAGGTTTTGGAAGAATGTCTATTTTTAAGTCTGATAGTCTGTCCTCCTTTAAAAAAACTTTTTAAACGTATATTTAAAACTGAGTTTGTTAAAACGTTTTTAACAGACTCCAGATACTTCTCTGATTTGAGAAGTATCTGTTTTAATTAATAATAAATAATAATTAATTAATTATTTACTGAGTCGGGTTTAACCAACACCATGGATCAACCCATTGATCCATGGATCAGGCTGATGGGTCAAGAACCTTAATTCACAATTAGGTCCCTTGATTTATCAGCTCAACTCAATTCTTCCCAGGTAATTAATTAACTTTTAATTAATACCATAAAACTCTTCAATAATATTTAATTAAACCATTTAATTAAATATTATCAATTTAAGTATAACTATTATACTTAAAACAGGCAATTTAATTAATTCTGAATCATCGAACTCACTTATGTGCGATCCTGTAGGCCCATTCCAAATTGACAATGAATAAATTAATCTCATTAATTAATCCATAAATCATTAGTGGTCTCTAGCAAGACATAATGACTACACAATTCAGAATGGAGGGTCGAATGGTGATTCAACACAACCTTCTGAGTATACTACGTAATGTCCTCTACACTGATATCCAGTTTAGCATAAGGCATGGAACTAATCATCCTTATATAGCCAAACGTTTTACTTGATCTCTTAGTGACACTGAACTGAATCAAGCAAATGATAACCCTTATCATTTCTTGGGCACGGCCATGCACTTCTCAGTTCACTATCAAGCGGCCAAGATATCATCTCTCATTTAAGAGAGACTTGTAGTCCCATCACTTCAC
Source organism: Knoxia roxburghii (assembly GCA_030378225.1). Lineage (NCBI taxonomy): Eukaryota > Viridiplantae > Streptophyta > Magnoliopsida > Gentianales > Rubiaceae > Knoxia > Knoxia roxburghii. Next base: position 29,790,055 of record CM059420.1, on the reverse strand, counting down.
CTACATACCTTAGCGTGACTCATAGTGTACCCAATCATACCCGTACTTGGCAACCTGTTACGGTCCCGTTAGGCATATGTCAAAGCACACTCTAATTCACCTAAGACTATGCAGTGATTTCTGGTCTAAGGATCCTCGTACGAGTACTACTCAAAAGAATCACTCATGATCTAACAGTCCATGGAGTGTTTCTTTTGGCGGATCGTTTTCATGAAATTCAATATGCACAAGAATATAATTTCAAGAAATTAACTCATCAGATAAATAATCAATCAAACGACAAATGTCTTATTTACATAAATAACCCTCAAAGTTTATTTACATAAATAACCCTCATTAGGGCATATACACCAATAATCTCCCACTTGCCCGTTGAAGGGCTATGTTCTAAACTGTTTAAGACCAAGCTCTATTACATGTCTATCAAACTTTGACTGCGGTAGAGCTTTTGTGAGAAGATCTGTTACATTGTCGTCTGACCCTATTTTGCACACTTTCACATCTCCTCGCTCAATGATCTCTCGGATGAGGTGAAACCTTCTGAGTATATGTTTGGTTTTCTGGTGTGACCGAGGCTCCTTAGCTTGTGTGATGGCCCCGTTATTGTCACAGAAAAGTTCTATCGGATCTTGGATACTCGGTATCACTCCGATGTCTGACACGAACTTTCTTAACCAAACAGCTTCCTTTGCAGCATCGGATGCGGCAATGTACTCAAACTCTGTTGTAGAATCGGCTGTTGTATCTTGCTTTGAGCTTTTCCAACTTATTGCATCACAATCAGGCTACGTGTTTAGTCTGAATGGTGGTGCAATAAGTTGGAAAAGCTCAAAGCAAGATACAACAGCCGATTCTACAACAGAGTCTGAGTACATTGCTGCATCCGATGCTGCAAAGGAAGCTGTTTGGTTAAGAAAGTTCGTGTCAGACATCGGAGTGATACCGAGTATCCAAGATCCGATAGAACTTTTCTGTGACAATAACAGGGCCATCGCACAAGCTAAGGAGCCTCGGTCACACCAGAAAACCAAATATATACTCAGAAGGTTTCACCTCATCCGAGAGATCATTGATCGAGGAGATGTGAAAGTGTGCAAAATAGGGTCAGACGACAATGTAGCAGATCCTCTCACAAAAGCTCTACCACAGTCAAAGTTTGATAGACATGTAATAGAGCTTGGTCTTAAACAGTTTAGGACATAGCCCTTCAACGGGCAAGTGGGAGATTGTTGGTGTATATGCCCTAATGAGGGCTATTTATGTAAATAAACTTTGAGGGTTATTTATGTAAATAAGACATTTGTCGTTTGATTGATTATTTATCTGAAGAGTTAATTTCTTGAAATTATATTCTTGTGCATATTGAATTTCATGAAAACGATCCGCTAAAAGAAACACGCCATGGACTGTTAGATCATGAGTGATTCTTTTGAGTAGTACTCGTACGAGGATCCTTAGACCAGAAATCACTGCATAGTCTTAGGTGAATTAGAGTGTGCTTTGACATATGCCTAACGGGACCGTAACAGGTTGCCAAGTACGGGTATGATTGGGTACACTATGAGTCACGCTAAGGTATGTAGGTGAAGTGATGGGACTACAAGTCTCTCTTAAATGGGAGATGATATCTTGGCCGCTTGATAGTGAACTGAGAAGTGCATGGCCATGCCCAAGAAATGATAAGGGTTATCATTTGCTTGATTAAGTTCAGTGTCACTAAGAGATCAAGTAAAATGTTTAGCTATATAAGGCATGGAACAAATCATCCTTATATAGCAAAACGTTTTACTTGATCTCTTAGTGACACTGAACTTAATCAAGCAAATGATAACCCTTATCATTTCTTGGGCACGGCCATGCACTTCACAGTTCACTATCAAGCGGACAAGATATCATCTCTCATTTAAGAGAGACTTGTAGTCCCATCACTTCACCTACATACCTTAGCGTGACTCATAGTGTACCCAATCATACCCGTACTTGGCAACCTGTTACGGTCCCGTTAGGCATATGTCAAAGCACACTCTAATTCACCTAAGACTATGCAGTGATTTCTGGTCTAAGGATCCTCGTACGAGTACTACTCAAAAGAATCACTCATGATCTAACAGTCCATGGAGTGTTTCTTTTGGCGGATCGTTTTCATGAAATTCAATATGCACAAGAATATAATTTCATGAAATTAACTCATCAGATAAATAATCAATCAAACGACAAATGTCTTATTTACATAAATAACCCTCAAAGTTTATTTACATAAATAGCCCTCATTAGGGCATATACACCAACAGTAAAAACATCGTTCTGATTTGTTTGTGTAAAGTGCTGATTGTTTATGTAAAGTTCTGAATGTTTGTGTAAAGTACTGTTAGCAGTTAACATATGTAAGGTACTGAATGGTTATGTAAACTTGTTGAGTTATGTAAAGTGCTGAATGTTCATATAAAGTACTGTTGGCTTATGTAAACTACTGTTGGCATGTGATGATTTGAACTGGTTTAAAGGTGTAAATCGTCTTATATGCTTGGAGTGAGATTGGTATTTTGTAATGGGTTCAAGATGGTTAGAAATACAATGTTTTTTTAAGTTTAAAACGTTTGAATGATAGTATGCATAAATTAAGACCTCGAGGGCATTACTATTCTGTGATTATGCCTAAATGAGTCATGAAATATAGTTTAGACGCTGCTAGACGTGGCCGGACGTTTCCAGACAAGGCCAGACGTGGCCAAGACGTGGAAGGACATAGCAAGACGTAGTTCCTGTATGTAGAAATTCTGCAGCTGTCATCCAACTTTGGAATTCAATATCTCCCTCGTTTCTTGTCCGTTTTGACCAAACTTTGGCTTGTTTGAAACCCATACTTATAAGGATTACACATAATTTTATGGATCTTTATTTGGACCTGTAAATATCCCATAAATCAGCTCTGAAACAGAGCTGCAAGTGCTGTTCTTGTCGCAGAAAAATATGAAGTAATGGCTGTCATTCAGAAATTCATATATTCTTCATTATTTGTCCGATTTAAGCCAACTATAGCTCGATTTAAACCTCTTTGCATAAGGTTTACTCAGAAATTTATATAAGCAACTTTGGCTTTCTATATTTTCCGAAAAATAGCACAGAACAGAGCTGCATTCTGCAAAAGTACTGTTGGCATTTGGAAACTACTCCTTCTTTGTCAAAATGCTTTTCTTTTATGTTAAATACTCTTTTTTAGTTCATTGTGGTCTTTGTTAGTGTAAAAACATCGTTCTGATTCGTTTGTGTAAAGTGTTGGTTGTTTATGTAAAGGGCTGAATGTTTATGTAAAGTAATGTTGGCTTGTGTAAACTACTGATGCTTTGGTCAAAATGGTTTTCTTTTATGTTAAATACCCTTTTCTGGTTCAAAGTGGTCTTTGTTAGTGTAAAAACATCGATCTGATTCGTTTGTATAAAGTGCTGGTTGTTTATATAAAGTGCTGAATGTTTGTCTTAACTACTGTTGGCAGTTTACAGATGTAAAGTGCTGAATGTTTATGTAAACTTGTGTTATGTAAAGTGCTGAAAGTTTATGTAAGGTACTGTTGGCTTATGTAAACTACTGTTGGCATGTAATGATTTGAACTGGTTTAAAGGTGTAAATCGTGTTTTATGCTTGGAGTGAGATTGGTATTTTGTAATGGGTTCAAGATGCTTAGAAATACAGTGTCTTTTTAAGTTTAAAACGTTTGAATGATAGTATGCATACATTAAGACCTCGAGGGCATTACTATCTTGTGATTATGCCTAAATGAATCATGAAATATAATTTAGACGCTGCTAGACGTGGGCAGACGTGCCCAGACATGGCCGGACGTTTCCAGCCAAGGCCAGACATGGCCAAGACGTGGAAGGACGTAGCTAGACATAGTTCATGTATGCTGAAATTCTGCACAGTGATCCAAATTTGGAATTCGATATCTCCCTCGTTTCTCAACCGTTTTGACCAAACTTTGACTTGTTTTAAACCTCTCATTACATGGATTACACATAATTTTATGGATCTTTATTTGGATTTGTAAATCTCCCATAAATAAGCTCTGAAACAGAGCTACAAGTGATGTTCTTTTCGGAGAAAAATCTAAAGTAATAGCTGTACTTCAGAAATTCATATCTTCTACATTCTTTGTCTGATTCAAACAAACTATAGCTCAATTAAAGCCTCTTTGCACAAGGTTTACTTGAAAATTTATATAAGAAACTTTGGCTTTCTAGATTTTCTGAAAAAATAGCAAAGAACAGAGCTGCGTTCTACAAAAGTAATGTTGACTTATGTAAACTATTGATTCTTTGGTTAAAATGCTTTTCTTTTATGTTAAATACTCTTTTCTAGTTCAAAGTGGTCTTTTTTAGTGTGAAAACATAGTTGTAATTCGTTTCTGTAAAGTGTTGGTTATTTATGTAAAGTGCTGAATGTTTATGTAAATTAATGTTGGCTTATGTAAACTACTGATTGTTTGAGCAAAATGCTTTTCATTCATGTTAAATACGATTTTCTGGTTCGAAGTGGTCTTTGTTAGTGTAAAAACATCGATCAGATTCGTTTGTGTAAAGTGTTTGTTGTTTATGTAAAGTGCTGAATGTTTATGAAAAGTAATGTTGACTTATGTAAACTACTATTCTTTGGTCAAATTGCAAAATATTCTATTTCTTGTTCAAGTGGTATTTGTTAGTGTAAAAACATCGTTCTGAATGTTTGTGTAAAGTACTGTTAGCAGTTAACATATGTAAGTTGCTGAATGGTTATGTAAACTTGTTGAGTTATGTAAAGTGCTGAATGTTCATGTAAAGTACTGTTGGCTTATGTAAACTACTGTTGGCATGTGATGATTTGAACTGGTTTAAAGGTGTAAATCTTCTTATATGCTTCGAGTGAGATTGGTATATTGTAATGGGTTCAAGTTGCTTAGAAATACAGTGTTTTTTTAAGTTTAAAACGTTTGAATGATAGTATGCATAAATTAAGACCTCGAGGGCATTACTATTCTGTGATTATGCCTAAATGAGTCATGAAATATAGTTTAGACGCTGCTAGACGTGGCCGGACGTTTCCAGACAAGGCCAGACGTGGCCAAGACGTGGAAGGACATAGCAAGACGTGGTTCCTGTATGTAGAAATTCTGCAGCTGTCATCCAACTTTGGAATTCAATATCTCCCTCGTTTCTTGTCCGTTTTGACCAAACTTTGGCTTGTTTTAAACCCATACTTACAAGGATTACACATAATTTTATGGATCTTTATTTGGACCTGTAAATATCCCATAAATCAGCTCTGAAACAGAGCTGCAAGTGCTGTTCTTGTTCCAGAAAAATATGAAGTAATGGCTGTCATTCAGAAATTCATATATTCTTCATTTTTTGTCCGATTTAAGTAAACTATAGCTCGATTTAAACCTCTTTGCATAAGGTTTACTCATAAATTTATATAAGCAACTTTGGCTTTCTATATTTTCCGAAAAACAGCAAAGAACAGAGCTGCATTCTGCAAAAGTACTGTTGGCATTTGGAAACTACTCATTCTTTGTCAAAATGCTTTTCTTTTATGTTAAATACTCTTTTTTTGTTCATTGTGGTCTTTGTTAGTGTAAAAACATCGTTCTGATTCGTTTGTGTAAAGTGTTGGTTGTTTATGTAAAGGGCTGAATGTTAATGTAAAGTAATGTTGGCTTTTGTAAACTACTGATGCTTTGGTCAAAATGGTTTTCTTTTATGTTAAATACTCTTTTCTGGTTCAAAGTGGTATTTGTTAGTGTAAAAACATAGATCTGATTCGTTTGTGTAAAGTGTTGGTTGTTTATGTAAAGTGCGGAATGTTTATGTAAAGTAATGTTGGCTTATGTAAACTACTGATTCTTTGGTCAAAATACTTTTTTTTTTATGTTAAATACTCTTTTCTGGTTCAAAATGATCTTTGTTAGTGTAAAACCATAGATCTGATTCGTTTGTGTAAAGTGTTGGTTGTTTATGTAAAGTGCTGAATGTTTATGTAAAGTAAAGTTGGCTTATGTAAACCACTTATTCTTTGGTCAAAATACTGTTTCTTGGTGTAAAATACTCTTTTTTAGGTTCAAAGTGGTGTTTTTTAGTGTAAAAACATCGATCTGATTGGTTTGTATAAAGTGCTGGTTGTTTATATAAAGTGCTGAATGTTTGTCTTAACTACTGTTGGCAGTTTACAGATGTAAAGTGCTGAATGTTTATGTAAACTTGTGTTATGTAAAGTGTTGAATGTTTATGTAGAGTACTATTGGCTTATGTAAACTACTGTTGGCATGTAATGATTTGAACTGGTTAAAGGTGTAAATCGTGTTTTATGCTTGGAGTGAGATTGGTATTTTGTAATGGGTTCAAGATGCTTAGAAATACAGTGTCTTTTTAAGTTTAAAACGTTTGAATGATAGTATGCATACATTAAGACCTCAAGGGCATTACTATCCTGTGATTATGCCTAAATGAGTCATGAAATATAATTTAGACGCTGCTAGACGTGGGCAGACGTGCCCAGACATGGCCGGACGTTTCCAGCCAAGGCCAGCCAAGGCCAGACATGGCCAAGACATGGAAGGACGTAGCTAGACGTAGTTCATGTATGCTGAAATTCTGCACAGTGATCCAAATTTGGAAATCGATATCTCCCTCGTTTCTCAACCGTTTTGACCAAACTTTGACTTGTTTTAAACCTCTCATTACATGGATTACACAAAATTTTATGGATCTTTATTTGGATTTGTAAATCTCCCATAAATAAGCTCTGAAACAGAGCTACAAGTGCTGTTCTTTTCGGAGAAAAATCTGAAGTAATAGCTGTACTTCAGAAATTCATATCTTCTTCATTCTTTGTCTGATTTAAACAAACTATAGCTCTATTAAAGCCTCTTTGCACAAGGTTTACTTGAAAATTTATATAAGAAACTTTGGCTTTCTAGATTTTTTGAAAAAATAGCAAAGAACAGAGCTCCGTTCTACAAAAGTAATGTTGACTTATGTAAACTACTGATTCTTTGGTCAAAATGCTTTTCTTTTATGTTAAATACTCTTTTCTAGTTCAAAGTGGTGTTTTTTAGTGTGAAAACGTTGTTGTAATTTGTTTGTGTAAAGTGTTGGTTATTTATGTAAAGTGCTGAATGTTTATGTAAATTAATGTTGGCTTATGTAAACTACTGATTCTTTGAGCAAAATGCTTTTCATTCATGTTAAATACGATTTTCTGGTTCGAAGTGGTCTTTGTTAGTGTAAAAACATCGATCAGATTCGTTTGTGTAAAGTGTTGGTTATTTATGTAAAGTGCTGAATGTTTATGTAAAGTAATGTTGGCTTATGTGAACTACTGATTCTTTGATCAAATTGCTGTTTTTTGGTGTAAAATATTCTTTTTCTTGTTCAAGTGGTATTTGTTAGTGTAAAAACATCGTTCTGATTCGTTTGTGTAAAGTGCTGATTGTTTATGTAAAGTTCTGAATGTTTGTGTAAAGTACTGTTAGCAGTTAACATATGTAAGGTGCTGAATGGTTATGTAAACTTGTTGAGTTATGTAAAGTGCTGAATGTTCATGTAAAGTACTGTTGGCTTGTGTAAACTACTGTTGGCATGTGATGATTTGAACTGGTTTAAAGGTGTAAATCGTCTTATATGTTTGGAGTGAGATTGGTATTTTGTAATGGGTTCAAGATGCTTAGAAATACAGTGTTTTTTTAAGTTTAAAACGTTTGAATGATAGTATGCATAAATTAAGACCTCGAGGGCATTACTATTCTGTGATTATGCCTAAATGAGTCATGAAATATAGTTTAGACGCTGCTAGACGTGGCCGGACATTTCCAGACAAGGCCAGACGTGGCCAAGACGTGGAAGGACATAGCAAGACGTAGTTCCTGTATGTAGAAATTCTGCAGCTGTCATCCAACTTTGGAATTCAATATCACCTCGTTTCTTGTCTGTTTTGACCAAACTTTGGCTTGTTTTAAACCCATACTTACAAGGATTACACATAATTTTATGGATCTTTATTTGGACCTGTAAATATCCCATAAATAAGCTCTGAAACAGAGCTGCAAGTGCTGTTCTTGTCGCAGAAAAATATGAAGTAATGGCTGTCATTCAGAAATTCATATATTCTTCATTATTTGTCCGATTTAAGCAAACTATAGCTCGATTTAAACCTCTTTGCATAAGGTTTACTCAGAAATTTATATAAGCAACTTTGGCTTTCTATATTTTCTGAAAAACAACAAAGAACAGAGCTGCATTCTGCAAAAGTACTGTTGGCATTTGGAAACTACTCATTCTTTGTCAAATTGCTTTTCTTTTATGTTAAATACTCTTTTTTAGTTCATTGTGGTCTTTGTTAGTGTAAAAACATCGTTCTGATTCGTTTGTGTAAAGTGTTGGTTGTTTATGTAAAGGGCTGAATGTTAATGTAAAGTAATATTGGCTTATGTAAACTACTGATGCTTTGGTCAAAATGGTTTTCTTTTATGTTAAATACTCTTTTCTGGTTCAAAGTGGTCTTTGTTAGTGTAAAAACATAGATCTGATTCGTTTGTGTAAAGTGTTGGTTGTTTATGTAAAGTGCTGAATGTTTTTGTAAAGTAATGTTGGTATATGTAAACTACTGATTCTTTGGTCAAAATGCTTTTCTTTTATGTTAAATACTCTTTTCTGGTTCAAAATGGTCTTTGTTAGTGTAAAACCATAGATCTGATTCGTTCGTGTAAAGTGTTGGTTGTTTATGTAAAGTGCTGTTTATGTAAAGTAATGTTGGCTTATGTAAACTACTGATTCTTTGGTCAAAATGCTTTTTCTTGGTGTAAAATACTCTTTTTCAGGTTCAAAGTGGTGTTTTTTATGGTAAAAACATCGATCTGATTCGCTTGTATAAAGTGTTGGTTGTTTATATAAAGTGCTGAATGTTTGACTTAACTACTGTTGGCAGTTTACAGATGTAAAGTGCTGAATGTTTATGTAAACTTGTGTTATGTAAAGTGCTGAATGTTTATGTAAGGTACTGTTGGCTTATGTAAACTACTCTTGGCATGTAATGATTTGAACTGGTTTAAAGGTGTAAATCGTGTTTTATGCTTGGAGTGAGATTGGTATTTTGTAATGGGTTCAAGATGCTTAGAAATACAGTGTCTTTTTAAGTTTAAAACGTTTGAATGATAGTATGCATACATTAAGACCTCGAGGGCATTACTATCGTGTGATTATGCCTAAATGAGTCATGAAATATAATTTAGACGCTGCTAGACGTGGGCAGACGTGCCCAGACATGGCCGGACGTTTCCAGCAGAGGCCAGACATGGCCAAGACGTGGAAGGACGTAGCTAGACGTAGTTCATGTATGCTGAAATTCTGCACAGTGATCCAAATTTGGAATTCGATATCTCCCTCGTTTCTCAACCGTTTTGACCAAACTTTGACTTGTTTTAAACCTCTCATTACATGGATTACAAATAATCTTATGGATCTTTATTTGGATTTGTAAATCTCCCATAAATAAGCTCTGAAACAGAGCTACAAGTGCTGTTCTTTTCGGAGAAAAATCTGAAGTAATAGCTGTACTTTAGAAATTCATATCTTCTTCATTCTTTGTCTGACTTAAACAAACTATAGCTCGATTAAAGCCTCTTTGCACAAGGTTTACTTGAAAATTTATATAAGAAACTTTGGCTTTCTAGATTTTCTGAAAAAATAGCAAAGAACAGAGCTGCGTTCTACAAAAGTAATGTTGACTTATGTAAACTACTGATTCTTTGGTCAAAATGCTTTTCTTTTATGTTAAATAGTCTTTTCTAGTTCAAAGTGGTCTTTTTTAGTGTGAAAAAATTGTTCTATTTCGTTTGTGTAAAGTGTTGGTTATTTATGTAAAGTGCTGAATGTTTATGTAAATTAATGTTGGCTTATGTAAACTACTGATTCTTTGAGCAAAATGCTTTTCATTCATGTTAAATACGATTTTCTGGTTCGAAGTGGTCTTTGTTAGTGTAAAAACATCGATCAGATTCGTTTGTGTAAAGTGTTGGTTGTTTATGTAAAGTGCTGAATGTTTATGTAAAGTAATGTTGGCTTATGTAAACTACTGATTCTTTGGTCAAATTGCAAAATATTCTTTTTCTTGTTCAAGTGGTATTTGTCAGTGTAAAAACATCGCTCTGATTGGTTTGTGTAAAGTGTTGATTGTTTATGTAAAGTTCTGAATGTTTGTGTAAAGTACTGTTAGCAGTTAACGTATGTAAGGTGCTGAATGGTTATGTAAACTTGTTGAGTTATGTAAAGTGCTGAATGTTCATGTAAAGTACTGTTGGCTTATGTAAACTACTGTTGGCATGTGATGATTTGAACTGGTTTAAAGGTGTAAATCGTCTTATATGCTTGGAGTGAGATTGGTATTTTGTAATGGGTTCAAGATGCTTAGAAATACAGTGTTTTTTTTAAGTTTAAAACGTTTGAATGATAGTATGCATAAATTAAGACCTCGAGGGCATTACTATTCTGTGATTATGCCTAAATGAGTCATGAAATATAGTTTAGACGCTGCTAGACGTGGCCGGACGTTTCCAGACAAGGCCAGACGTGGCCAAGACGTGGAAGGACATAGCAAGACGTGGTTCCTGTATGTAGAAATTCTGCAGCTGTCATCCAACTTTGGAATTCAATATCTCCCTCGTTTCTTGTCCATTTTGACCAAACTTTGGCTTGTTTTAAACCCATACTTACAAGGATTACACATAATTTTATGGATCTTTATTTGGACCTGTAAATATCCCATAAATCAGCTCTGAAACAGAGCTGCAAGTGCTGTTCTTGTCGCAGAAAAATATGAAGTAATGGCTGTCATTCAGAAATTCATATATTCTTCATTATTTGTCCGATTTAAGCAAACTATAGCTCGATTTAAACCTCTTTGCATAAGGTTTACTCAGAAATTTATATAAGCAACTTTGGCTTTCTATATTTTCCGAAAAACAGCAAAGAACAGAGCTGCATTCTGCAAAAGTACTGTTGGCATTTGGAAACTACTCATTCTTTGTCAAAATGCTTTTCTTTTATGTTAAATACTCTTTTTTAGTTCATTGTGGTCTTTGTTAGTGTAAAAACATCGTTCTGATTCATTTGTGTAAAGTGTTGGTTGTTTATGTAAAGGGCTGAATGTTAATGTAAAGTAATGTTGTCTTATGTAAACTACTGATGCTTTGGTCAAAATGGTTTTCTTTTATGTTAAATACTCTTTTCTGGTTCAAAGTGGTCTTTGTTAGTGTAAAAACATAGATCTGATTCGTTTGTGTAAAGTGTTGGTTGTTTATGTAAAGGGCTGAATGTTAATGTAAAGTAATGTTGTCTTATGTAAACTACTGATTCTTTGGTCAAAATGTTGTTTCTTGGTGTAAAATACTCTTTTTCAGGTTCAAAGTGGTATTTTTTAGTGTAAAAACACCGTTCTGATTCGTTTGTGTAAAGTGCTGGTTGTGTTATGTAAAGTGCTGAATATTTGTGTAAAGTACTGTTGGCAGTTTACATATGTAAAGTGCTGAATGATTAGGTAAAGTACTGTTGGCTTATGTAAACTACCGTTGGCATGTGATGATTTGAACTGGTTTAAAGGTGTAAATCGTGTTATATGCTTGGAGTGAGGTTGATATTTTGTAATGGTTTTAAGTTGCTTAGAAATACAGTATTTTTTCAAGTTTAAAACGTTTGAATGATAGTATGCATAAATTAAGACCTCGAGGGTATTACTATTCTGTGATTATGCCTAAATGAGTCATGAAATATAGTTTAGACGCTGCTAGACGTGGCCGGACGTTTCCAGACAAGGCCAGACGTGGCCAAGACGTGGAAGGACATAGCAAGATGTAGTTCCTGTATGTAGAAATTCTGCAGCTGTCATCCAACTTTGGAATATCTCCCTCGTTTCTTGTCCGTTTTGACCAAACTTTGGCTTGTTTTAAACCCATACTTACAAGGATTACACATAATTTTATGGATCTTTATTTGGACTTGTAAATATCCCATAAATCAGCTCTGAAATAGAGCTGCAAGTGCTGTTCTTTTCGCAGAAAAATATGAAGTAATGGCTGTCATTCAGAAATTCATATATTCTTCATTATTTATCCGATTTAAGCAAACTATAGCTCGATTTAAACCTCTTTGCATAAGGTTACTCAGAAATTTATATAAGCAACTTTGGCTTTCTATATTTTCCGAAAAACAGCAAAGAACAGAGCTGCATTTTGCAAAAGTACTGTTGGCATTTGCAAACTACTCATTCTTTGTCAAAATTCTTTTCTTTTATGTTAAATACTCTTTTTTAGTTCATTGTGGTCTTCGTTAGTGTAAAAACATCGTTCTGATTCGTTTGTGTAAAGTGTTGGTTGTTTATGTAAAGGGCTGAATGTTTATGTAAAGTAATGTTGGCTTATGTAAACTACTGATTCTTTGGTCAAAATGTTTTTCTTTTATGTTAAATACTCTTTTTTGGTTCAAAGTGGTCTTTGTTAGTGTAAAAACATCGTTCTGATTCGTTTGTGTAAAGTGTTGGTTGTTTATATAAAGGGCTGAATGTTTATGTAAAGTAAAGTTGGCTTATGTAAACTACTGATTCTATGGTCAAAATGTTTTGAATACTATTTTCTGGTTCAAAGTGGTCTATGTTAGTGTAAAAACATCGTTCTGATTCATTTGTGTAAAGTGTTGGTTGTTTATGTAAAGTAATATTGGCTTATCTAAACTACTGATTCTTTGGTCAAAATACTTTTCTTTTATGTTGAATACTCTTTTCTGGTTCAAAGTTGTCTTTGTTAGTGTAAAAACATCGTTCTGATTCATTTGTGTAAAGTGTTGTTTGTTTATTTAAAGTGCTGAATGTGTATGTAAAGTAATGTTGCCAGTTTACATATGTAAAGTGTTGAATGTTTATGTAAACTTATTGTGTTATGTAAAGTGCTGAATGTTTATGTATATTACTGTTGGCATTTGTAAACTACTGTTCGCATGTGATGATTTGAACTGGTTTAAAGGTTTAAATCTTGTTATATGCTTGGAACGAGATCGGTATTTTGTAATGGGTTCAATATGCTTAGAAATACAGTGTTCGTTTAAGTTTAAAACGTTTCAATGATAGTATGAATAAATTAAGACCTCGAGGGCATTACTATCCTGTGATTATGCCTAAATGAGTCATGAAATATAGTTTAGATGCTGCTAGACGTGGCCGGACGTTTCCAGACAAGGCCAAACGTGGCCAAGACGTGGAAGGACATAGCTAGACATAGTTCATGTATGCAGAAATTCTGCTGCTGTCATCCAAATTTGGGATCCAATATCTCCCTCGTTTCTCGTCCGTTTGACCAAATTTTGGATTGTTTTAAACCTTTCCTTTCAGGATTACACATAATTTTAAAAATCTTTATTTGGACTTGTAAATCTCCCATAAATCAGCTATGAAACAAAACTGCAAGTGCTGTTATTTTTCCAGAAAAATCTGAAGTAATGGCTGTACTTCATAAATTCATATCTTCTTCATTCTTCGTCCGATTTAAGCAAACTATAGACCGATTTAAACCTATTTGCATAAGGTTTACTCAGAAATTTATATAAGAAAGTTTGGCTTTCTAGATTTTCCGAAAAACAACAAAGAACAGAGCTGTGTTCTGCAAAAGTACTGTTGGCTTATGTAAACTACTGATTCTTTGGTCAAAATGCTTTTCTTTTATGTTAAATACTCTTTTGTGGTTCAAAGTTGTCTTTGTTAGTATAAAAACATCGTTCTAATTCATTTGTATAAAGTGTTAGTTGTTTATGTAAAGTGCTGAATGCCTATGTAAAGTAATATTGGCTTATGTAAACTACTGATTCTTTGGTCAAAATGCTTTTCTTTTATGTTAAATACTCTTTTCTGGTTTAATGTGTATTTGTTAGTGTAAAAACATCGTTCTGATTCATTTGTGTAAAGTGCTGGTTGTTTATGTAAAGTGGTGAATGTTTGTGTAAAGTAATGTTGGCAGTTTACATATGTAAAGTGTTGAATATTTATGTAAACTTGTTGTGTTATGTAAAGTGCGGAATGTTTATGTATATTACTGTTGGCATATGTAAACAACTGTTCGCATTTAATGATTTGAACTGGTTTAAAGGTGTAAATCTTGTTATATGCTTGGAGTGAGATCGGTATTTTGTAATGGGTTCAATATGCTTAGAAATTCAGTGTTCTTTTAAGTTTAACATTTCAATGATAGTATGAATAAATTAAGACCTCAAGGGATTTACTATCCTGTGATTATGCCTAAATGAGTCATGAAATATAGTTTGGACGTTGGTAGACGTGGCCAGGCGTGACCGGACATTTCCAGACAAGGCTAGACGTGGCCAAGACGTGGACAGACGTAGCTAGACGTAGGTCATGTATGCAGAAATTCTGCTGCTGTCATCAAACTTTGGAATTCGAAATCTCCCTCATTTCTCGACCGTTTTGACCAAACTTTGGCTTTTTTTAAACCACTCCTTTCAAGGATTACACATAATTTTATGGATCTTTATTTGGACTTGTAAATCTCCCATAAATAAGCTCTGAAATAGAGCTGCAAGTGTCGTTCTTTTCACAGAAAAATCTAAAGTAATGGCTGTCATTCAGAAATTCATATTTTCTTCATTCTTTGACCGATTTAGGAAAAATATAGCTCAGCTTAAACCTCTTTGCAGAAGGTTTGCTCAAAAATTTATATAAGCAACTTTGGCTTCCTAGATTTTCTGAAAAACAGCAAAGAACAGAGCTACGTTCTGCAAAAGTACTGTTGGCTTATGTAAACTACTTATTCTTTGGTCAAAATACTTTTCTTTTATGTGAAACACTCTTTTCTGGTTCAAAGTGGTCTTTGTTAGTGTAAAAACATCGTTCAGATTCGTTTGTATAAAGTGTTGGTTGGTTATGTAAAGTGCGGAATGGTTTTTTAAAGTAATGTTGGCTTATATAAACTACTGATTCTTTGGTCAAAATACTTTTCTTTTATGTTAAATACTCTTTTCTGGTTCAAAGTGGTCTTTGTTAGTGTAAAAACAACGTTCGGATTCGTTTGTCTAAAGTTTTGGTTGTGTATGTAAAGTGCTGAATGTTTATGTAAATTAATGGCTTATGTAAACTACTGATTCTTTGGTCAAAATGTTTTGAATACTCTTTTCTGGTTCAAAGTGTTCTTTGTTAGTGTAAAAACATCGTTCTGATTCATTTTTGTAAAGTATTGGTTGTTTATGTAAAGTGCTGAATGTTTATGTAAAGTAATGTTGGCAGTTTACATATGTAAAGTGTTGAATATTTATGTAAACTTGTTGTGTTATGTAAAGTGCGGAATGTTTATGTATATTACTGTTGGCATATGTAAACAACTGTTCGCATGTGATGATTTGAACTGGTTTAAAGGTGTAAATCTTGTTATATGCTTGGAGTGAGATCGGTATTTTGTAATGGGTTCAATATGCTTAGAAATTCAGTGTTCTTTTAAGTTTAACATTTCAATGATAGTATGAATAAATTAAGACCTCAAGGGATTTACTATCCTGTGATTATACCTAAATGAGTCATGAAATATAGTTTGGACGTTGCTAGACGTGGCCAGACGTGACCGGACATTTCCAGACAAGGCTAGACGTGGCCAAGACGTGGACAGACGTAGCTAGACGTAGGTCATGTATGCAGAAATTCTGCTGCTGTCATCAAACTTTGGAATTCGAGATCTCCCTCATTTCTTGACCGTTTTGACCAAACTTTGGCTTGTTTTAAACCACTCCTTTCAAGGATTAAACATAATTTTATGGATCTTTATTTGGACTTGTAAATCTCCCATAAATAAGTTCTGAAATAGAGCTGCAAGTGTCGTTCTTTTCGCAGAAAAATCTGAAGTAATGGCTGTCATTCAGAAATTCATATTTTCTTCATTCTTTGACCGATTTAGGAAAAATATAGCTCAATTTAAACCTCTTTGCAGAAGGTTTGGTCAAAAATTTATATAAGCAACTTTCGCTTCCAAGATTTTCTGAAAAATAACAAAGAACAGAGCTACGTTCTGCAAAAGTACTATTGGCTTATGTAAACTACTTATTCTTTGGTCAAAATACTTTTCTTTTATGTTAAACACTCTTTTCTGCTTCAAAGTGGTCTTTGTTAGTGTAAAAACATCGTTCAGATTCGTTTGTGTAAAGTGTTGGTTGGTTATGTAAAGTGCGGAATGTTTATGTAAAGTAATGTTGGCTTATATAAACTACTGATTCTTTGGTCAAAATACTTTTCTTTTATATTAAATACACTTTTCTGGTTCAAAGTGGTCTTTGTTAGTGTAAAAACAACGTTCGGATTCGTTTGTCTAAAGTGTTGGTTGTGTATGTCAAGTGCTGAATGTTTATGTAAAGTAATGGCTTATGTAAACTACTGATTCTCTGGTCAAAATGTTTTGAATACTATTTTCTGGTTCAAAGTGGTCTTTGTTAGTGTAAAAACATCGTTCTGATTCATTTGTGTAAAGTGTTGGTTGTTTATGTAAAGTAATATTGGCTTATCTAAACTACTGATTCTTTGGTCAAAATACTTTTCTTTTATGTTGAATACTCTTTTTTGGTTCAAAGTTGTCTTTGTTAGTGTAAAAAATCATTCTGATTCATTTGTGTAAAGTGCTGGTTGTTTATGCATAGTGCTGAATGTTGATGTAAAGTAATGGTGGCAGTTTACATATGTAAAATGTTGAATGTTTATGTAAACATATTGTGTTATGTAAAGTGCTGAATGTTTATGTATATTACTGTTGGCATATCATGTGATGATTTGAACTGGTTTAACGGTGTAAATCTTGTTATATGCTTGGAGCGAGATCGGTATTTGGTAATGGGTTCAATATGCTTAGAAATACAGTGTACTTTTAAGTTTAAAACGTTTCAATGATAGTATGAATAAATTAAGACCTCGAGGGATTTACTTTCCTGTGATTATGCCTAAACGAGTCATGAAATATAGTTTGGACGCTGCTACACGTGGCCACACGTGACCGGACATTTCCAGACAAGGCTAGACATGGCCAAGACGTGGACAGACGTAGCTAGACGTAGTTCATGTATGCAGAAATTCTGCTGCTGTCATCAAACTTTGGAATTCGAAATCTCCCTCATTTCTCGACCGTTTTGACCAAACTTTGGCTTGTTTTAATCCACTCCTTTCAAGGATTACACATAATTTTATGGATCTTTATTTGGACTTGTAAATCTCCCATAAATAAGCTCTGAAATAGAGCTGCAAGTGTCGTTCTTTTCGCAGAAAAATCTGAAGTAATGGTTTTCATTCAGAAATTCATATTTTCTTCATTCTTTGACCGATTTAGGAAAAATATAGCTCAGCTTAAACCTCTTCGCAGAAGGTTTGCTCAAAAATTTATATAAGCAACTTTGGATTCCTAGATTTTCTGAAAAACAGCAAAGAACAGAGCTACGTTCTGGAAAAGTACTGTTGGCTTATGTAAACTACTTATTCTTTAGTCAAAATACTTTTCTTTTATGTTAAACACTCTTTTCTGGTTTAAAGTGGTCTTTGTTAGTGTAAAAACAACGTTCGGATTCGTTTGTCTAAAGTGTTGGTTGTGTATGTAAAGTGCTGAATGTTTATGTAAAGTAATGGCTTATGTAAACTACTGATTCTTTGGTCAAAATGTTTTGAATACACTTTTCTGGTTCAAAGTGGTCTTTGTTAGTGTAAAAACATCGTTCTGATTCATTTGTGTAAAGTGTTAGCTTTTTATGTAAAGTAATATTGGCTTATCTAAACTACTGATTCTTTGGTCAAAATACTTTTCTTTTATGTTGAATACTCTTTTCTGGTTCAAAGTTGTCTTGGTTAGTGTAAAAACATCATTCTGATTCATTTGTGTAAAGTGCTGTTTGTTTATTTAAAGTGCTGAATGGTTATGTAAAGTAATGTTGCCAGTTTACATATGTAAAGTGTTGAATGTTTATGTAAACTTATTGTGTTATGTAAAGTGCTGAATGTTTATGTATATTACTGTTGGCATATGTAAACTATTGTTCGCATGTGATGATTTGAACTGGTTTAAAGGTGTAAATCTTGTTATGTGCTTGGAGTGAGATCGGTATTTTGTAATGGGTTCAATATGCTTAGAAATACAGTGTTCTTTTAAGTTTAAAACGTTTCAATGATAGTATGAATAAATTAAGACCTCGAGGGATTTACTATCTTGGGATTATGCCTAAATGAGTCATGAAATATAGTTTGGACACTGCTAGACGTGGCCAGACGTGACCGGACATTTCCAGACAAGGCTAGACGTGGCCAAGACGTGGACAGACGTAGCAAGACGTACTTCATGTATGCAAAAATTCTGCTGCTGTCATCAAACTTTGGAATTCGAAATCTCCATCATTTCTCGACCGTTTTGAAAAACTTTGGCTTGTTTCAAACCACTCCTTTCAAGGATTACACATAATTTTATGGATCTTTATTTGGACCTGTAAATCTCCTATAAATAAGCTCTGAAATAGAGCTGCAAGTGCCGTTCTTTTCGCAGAAAAATCTGAAGTAATGGCTGTCATTCAGAAATTCATATTTTCTTCATTCTTTGACCGAATTAGGAAAAATATAGCTCAATTTAAACCTCTTTGCAGAAGGTTTGCTCAAAAATTTATATAAGCAACTTTGGCTTCCTAGATTTTCTGAAAAACAGCAAAGAACAGAGCTACATTCTGCAAAAGTACTGTTGGCTTATGTAAACTACTTATTCTTTGGTCAACTTACTTTTCTTTCAGGTTAAACACTATTTTCTGGTTCAAAGTGTCTTTGTTAGTGTAAAAATATCGTTCAGATTCGTTTGTGTAAAGTATTGGTTGGTTATGTAAAGTGCAGAATGTTTATGTAATGTAATGTTGGCTTATATAAACTACTGATTCTTTTTTTAAAATACTTTTCTTTTATATTAAATACTCTTTTTAGGTTCAAAGTGGTCTTTGTTAGTGTAAAAACAACGTTCGGATTCGTTTGTCTAAAGTGTTGGTTGTGTATGTAAAGTGCTGAATGTTTATGTAAAGTAATGGCTTATGTATACTACTGATTCTTTGGTCAAAATGTTTCGAATATTCTTTTCTGGTTCAAAGTGGTCTTTGTTAGTGTAAAAACATCGTTCTGATTCATTTGTGTAAAGTGTTGGTTGTTTATGTAAGTAATATTGGCTTATCTAAACTACTGATTCTTTGGCCAAAATACGTTTTTTTTATGTTGAATACTCTTTTTCTGTTTCAAAGTTGTCTTTGTTAGTGTAAAAACATTATTCTGATTCATTTGTTTAAAGTGCTGGTTGTTTATGTAAAGTGCTAAATGTTTATTTAAAGTAATGTTGGCAGTTTACATATGTAAAGTGCTGAATGTTTATGTAAACTTATTGTGTTATGTAAAGTGCTGAATGTTTATGTATATTACTGTTGGCATATGTAAACTACTGTTCGCATATGATGATTTGAACTGGTTTAAAGGTGTAAATCTTGTTATATGCTTGGAGTGAGATCGGTATTTTGTAATGGGTTCAATATGCTTAGAAATACAGTGTTCTTTTAAGTTTAAAATGTTTCAATGATAGTATGAATAAATTAAGACCTCGAGGGATTTACTATCCTGTGATTATGCCTAAATGAGTCATGAAATATAGTTTGGACACTGCTAGACATGGCCAGACGTGACCGGACATTTCCAGACAAGGCCAGACGTGGCCAAGACGTGGACAGACGTAGCTAGATGTAGTTCATGTATGCAGAAATTCTGCTGCTGTCATCAAACTTTGGAATTCAAAATCTCCATCATTTCTCAACCGTTTTGACCAAACATTGGCTTGTTTCAAACCACTCCTTTCAAGGATTACACATAATTTTATGGATCTTTATCCCATAAATAAGCTCTGAAATAGAGCTGCAAGTGCCGTTCTTTTCGCAGAAAAATCTGAAGTAATGGCTGTCATTCAGAAATTCATATTTTCTTCATTCTTTGACCGATTTAGCAAAAATATAGATCAATTTAAACCTCTTTGCAGAAGGTTTGGTCAAAAATTTATATAAGCAACTTTGGCTCCCTAGATTTTCTGAAAAACAGCAAAGAACGGAGCTACGTTCTGCAGAAGTACTGTTGGCTTATGTAAACTACTTATTCTTTGGTCAAAATACTTTTCTTTTATGTTAAACACTCTTTTCTGGTTCAAAGTGGTCTTTGTTAGTGTAAAAACATCGTTCAGATTCGTTTGTGTAAAGTGTTGGTTGGTTATATAAAGTGCGGAATGTTTATGTAAAGTAATATTGGCTTATATAAACTACTGATTCTTTGGTCAAAAATACTTTTCTTTTATGTTAAATACTCTTTTCTGGTTCAAAGTGGTCTTTGTTAGTGTAAAAACAACGTTCGGATTCGTTTGTCTAAAATGTTGGTTGTGTATGTAAAGTGTTGATTCTTTATGTAAAGTAATGGCTTAGGTAAACTACTGATTCTTTGGTCAAAATGTTTCGAATACTATTTTCTGGTTCAAAGTGGTCTTTGTTAGTGTAAAAACATCGTTCTGATTCATTTGTGTAAAGTGTTGGTTGTTTATGTAAGTAATATTGGCTTATCTAAACTACTGATTCTTTGGCCAAAATACTTTTTTTTATGTTGAATACTCTTTTCTGGTTCAAAGTTGTCATTGTTAGTGTAAAAACATCATTCTGATTCATTTTTTTAAAGTGCTGTTTGTTTAGGTAAAGTGCTAAATGTTTATGTAAAGTAATGTTGGCAGTTTACATATTTAAAGTGCTGAATGTTTATGTAAACTTATTGTGTTATGTAAAGTGCTGAATGTTTATGTATATTACTGTTGGCAAATGTAAACTACTGTTCGCATATGATGATTTGAACTGGTTTAAAGGTGTAAATCTTGTTATATGCTTGGAGTGAGATCGGTATTTTGTAATGGGTTCAATATGCTTAGAAATACAGTGTTCTTTTAAGTTTAAAATGTTTCAATGATAGTATGAATAAATTAAGACCTCGAGGGATTTACTATCCTGTGATTATGCCTAAATGAGTCATGAAATATAGTTTGGACACTGCTAGACATGGCCAGACGTGACCGGACATTTCCAGACAAGGCCAGACGTGGCCAAGACGTGGACAGACGTAGCTAGACGTAGTTCATGTATGCAGAAATTCTGCTGCTGTCATCAAACTTTGGAATTCGAAATCTCCATCATTTCTCAACCGTTTTGACCAAACATTGGCATGTTTCAAACCACTCCTTTCAAGGATTCCACATAATTTTATGGATCTTTATTTAGACTTGTAAATTTCCCATAAATAAGCTCTGAAATAGAGCTGCAAGTGCCGTTCTTTTCGCAGAAAAATCTGAAGTAATGGCTGTCATTCAGAAATTCATATTTTCTTCATTCTTTGACCGATTTAGCAAAAATATAGATCAATTTAAACCTCTTTGCAGAAGGTTTGGTCAAAAATTTATATAAGCAACTTTGGCTTCCTAGATTTTCTGACAAACAGCAAAGAACAGAGCTACGTTCTGCAAAAGTACTGTTGGCTTATGTAAACTACTTATTCTTTGGTCAAAATACTTTTCTTTTATGTTAAACACTCTTTTCTGGTTCAAAGTGGTCTTTGTTAGTGTAAAAACATCGTTCAGATTCGTTTGTGTAAAGTGTTGGTTGGTTATATTAAGTGCGGAATGTTTATGTAAAGTAATATTGACTTATATAAACAAATGATTCTTTGGTCAAAATACTTTTCTTTTATGTTAAATACTCTTTTCTGGTTCAAAGTGGTCTTTGTTAGTGTAAAAACAACGTTCGGATTCGTTTGTCTAAAGTGTTGTTTGTGTATGTAAAGTGTTGAATGTTTATGTAAAGTAATGGCTTATGTAAACTACTGATTCTTTGGTCAAAATGTTTCGAATACTCTTTTCTGGTTCAAAGTGGTCTTTGTTAGTGTAAAAACATCGTTCTGATTCATTTGTGTAAAGTGTTGGTTGTTTATGTAAGTAATATTGGCTTATCTAAACTACTGATTCTTTGGCCAAAATACTTTTTTTTTTATGTTGAATACTCTTTTCTGGTTCAAAGTTGTCTTTGTTAGTGTAAAAACATCGTTCTGATTCATTTGTTTAAAGTGCTAAATGTTTATGTAAAGTAATGTTGGCAGTTTACATATGTAAAGTGCTGAATGTTTATGTAAACTTGTTGTGTTATGTAAAGTGCTGAATGTTTATGTATATTACTGTTGGCATATGTAAACTACTGTTCGCATGTGATGATTTGAACTGGTTTAAAGGTGTAAATCTTGTTATATGCTTGGATTGAGATCGGTATTTTGTAATGGGTTCAATATGCTTAGAAATACAGTGTTCTTTTAAGTTTAAAATATTTCAATGATAGTATGAATAAATTAAGACCTCGAGGGATTTACTATCCTGTGATTATGCCTAAATGAGACATGAAATATAGATTGGACGCTGCTAGACGTAGCCAAACGTGACCGAACATTTCCAGACAAGGCCAGACGTGGCCATGACGTGGACAAACATAGGTAGACGTAGTTCATGTATGCAGAAATTCTGCTGTTATCATCAAACTTTGGAATTCAAAATCTGCCTCATTTCTCGACCGTTTTGAACAAACTTTGTCTTGTTTTTAACCACTCCTTTCATGGATTACATAATTTTATGGATCTTTATTTGGACTTGTAAATCTCCCATAAATAAGCTCTAAAATAGAGCTGCAAGTGTCGTTCTTTTCGCAGAAAAATCTGAAGTAATGGCTATCATTCAGAAATTCATATTTTCTTCATTCTTTGACCAATTTAGGAAAAATATAGCTCAATTTAAACCACTTTGCAGAAGGTTTGCTCAAAAATTTATATAAGCCACTTTAGCTTCCTAGATTTTCTGAAAAATAGCAAAGAACCGAGCTACGTTCTGCAAAAGTACTGTTGGCTTATGTAAACTACTTATTCTTTGGTCAAAATACTTTTGTTTTATGTTAAACACTCTTTTCTGGTTCAAAGTGGTCTTTGTTAGTGTAAAAACATCGTTCAGATTCGTTTGTGTAAAGTGTTGGTTGGTTATGAAAAGTGCTGAATGTTTATGTAAAGTAATGTTGGCTTATGTAAACTACTGATTCTTTGGTCAAAATACTTTTTTTTATGTTAAATACTCTTTTTTGGTTCAAAGTGGTCTTTGTTAGTGTAAAAACAACGTTCGGATTCGTTTGTGTAAAGTGTTGGTTGTGTATGTAAAGTGCTGAATGTTTATGTAAAGTAATGGCTTATGTAAACTACTGATTCTTTGGTCAAAATGCTGTTTCTTGGTGTAAAATACTCTTTTCTGGTTCAAAATGGTATTTTTTAGTGTAAAACCATCATTCTGATTCGTTTGTGTAAAGTGCTGGTTGTTTATGTAAAGTGCTGAATGTTTGTGTAAAGTACTGTTGGCAGTTTACATATGTAAAGTGCTGAATGTTTATGTAAACTTGTTGTGTTATGTAAAGTGCTGAATGTTTATGTAAAGTACTGTTGGCTTATGTAAACTACTGTTGGAATGTGATGATTTGAATTGGTTTAAAGTTGTAATATGCTTGGATTGAGATTGGTATTTTTGTAATGGGTTCAAGATGCTTAGAAATACCGTGTTTTTTCAAGTTTAAAACGTTTGAATGATAATATGCATAAATCAAGACCTCGAGGGCATTACTGTCCTGTGATTATGCTTAAATGAGTCAAGAAATATAGTTTTGACACTGCGAGACGTGGCCAGACGTGGCCAGACGTGATCGGACATTTCCAGACAAGGCCAGACGTGGCCAAGACGTGGGCAGACGTAGGTAGACGAAGTTCATGTA
The DNA here is from genome assembly GCA_030378225.1 of Knoxia roxburghii. NCBI lineage: Eukaryota > Viridiplantae > Streptophyta > Magnoliopsida > Gentianales > Rubiaceae > Knoxia > Knoxia roxburghii. The sequence continues at coordinate 29,766,134 of CM059420.1, read as the reverse complement.
TGCAGAAATTCTACAGCTGTCATCCAACTTTCGAATTCCATATCTCCCTCATTTCTCATCTATTTTGACCAAAATTTGGCTTGTTTTAAACCTCTCCTTACAAGGATCACACATAATTTTACGGATCTCTATTTGGGCTTGTAACTCTCCCATAAATCAGCTCTGAAATAGAGCAGCAAGTGCTGTTCTTTTCACAGAAAAATCTGAAGTAATGGCTGTCAGTCAAAAATTCATATATTCTTCATTCTTTGTCCGATTTAAGCAAACTATAGCTCGATTTAAACCTCTTTGCATACGGTTTACTCAAAAATTTATATAAGCAAAGAACAGAGCCGCGTTCTGCAAAAGCACTGTTGGTTTATGTAAACTACTGATTCTTTGGCCAAAATATTTTTCTTTTATGTTAAATACTCTTTTCTGGTTCAAAGTGGTCTTTGTTAGTATAAAAACATCATTCTGATTCGTTTGTGTAAAGTGTTGGTTTTTTATGTAAAGTGCTGAATGTTTATGTAAAGCAATGTTGGCTTATGTAAACTACTGATTCTTTGGTCAAAATGCTGTTTCTTGGTGTAAAATACTCTTTTTCTGGTTCAAAGTGGTATTTGATAGTGTAAAAACATTGTTCTGATTCGTTTGTGTAAAGTGCTGGTTGTTTATGCAAAGTGTTGAATGTTTATGTAAACTTGTTGTGTTATGTAAAGTGCTGAATGTTTATTTAAAGTACTGTAGGCTTATGTAAACTACTGTGTGGCATGTGATGATTTGAACTGGTTTAGAGGTGTAAATCTTGTTATATGCTTGGAGTGAGATCGGTATTTTGTAATGGATTCAATATGCTTAGAAATACAGTGTTCTTTTAAGTTTAAAACGTTTCAATGATAGTATGAATAAATTAAGACCTCGAGGGATTTACTATCTTGGGATTATGCCTAAATGAGTCATGAAATATAGTTTGGACGCTGCTAGACGTGGCCAGACGTGACCGGACATTTCCAGACAAGGCTAGACGTGGCCAAGACGTGGACAGACGTAGCTAGACGTAGTTCATGTATGCAGAAATTCTGCTGCTGTCATCAAACTTTGGAATTCGAAATCTCCATCATTTCTTAACCGTTTTGACCAAACATTGGCTTGTTTCAAACCACTCCTTTCAAGGATTACACATAATTTTTTGGATCTTTATTTAGACTTGTAAATCTCCCATAAATAAGCTCTGAAATAGAGCTGCAAGTGCCGTTCTTTTCGTAGAAAAATCTGAAGTAATGGCTGTCATTCAGAAATTCATATTTTCTTCATTCTTTGACCGATTTAGCAAAAATATAGATCAATTTAAACCTCTTTGCAGAAGGTTTGCTCAAAAATTTATATCAGCAACTTTGGCTTCCTAGATTTTCTGAAAAACAGCAAAGAATAGAGCTACATTCTGCAAAAGTACTGTTGGCTTATGTAAACTACTGATTCTTTGGTCAAAATGCTTTTCTTTTATGTTAAATACTCTTTTTTGATTCAAAGAGGTCTTTTTTAGTGTAAAAACATCGTTATGATTCGTTTGTGTAAAATGTTGGTTGTCTATGTAAAGTGTTGAATGTTTCTGTAAAGTAATGTTGGCTTATGTAAACTACTAATTCTTTGGTCAAAATGTTTTTATTTTATGTTAAATACTCTTTTCTGGTTCAAAGTTGTCTTTGTTAGTGTAAAAACATCGTTCTGATTCGTTTGTGTAAAGTGTTGGTTGTTTATGTAAAGTGCTAAATGTTTATGTAAAGTAATGTTGGCTTATGTAAGCTGCTGATTCTTTGGTCAAAATGTTGTTTCTTGGTGTAAAATACTCTTTTTCTGGTTCAAAGTGGTATTTGTTAGTGTAAAAATATCATTCTGATTCGTTTGTGTAAAGTGCTGGTTGTTTAGGTAAAGTGTTGAATGTTTGTGTAAAGTACTGTTTGCAGTTTACATATGTAAAGTGCTGAATATTTATGTAAACTTGTTGTGTTATGTAATGTGCTGAATGTTTATGTAAAGTATTGTTGGCTTATGTAAACTACTGTGTGGCATGTGATGATTTGAACTGGTTTAAAGGTGTAAATCGTGTTATATGCTTGGACTGAGATTGGCATTTTGTAATGAGTTCAAGTTGCTTAGATATAAAATGTTCTATTAAGTTTAAAACGTTTGATAGATAGTATGCATAAATTAAGACCTCGAGGGCATTACTATCATGTGATTATGCCTAAATGAGTCATGAAATATAGTTTGGATGCTGCGAGAATTGGCCAGACATGGCCAGATATTTCAGGACGTTTCCAGACGTGGCCAGACGTGGCCAAGACGTGGACAGATGTAGCTAGATGTAGTTCATATATGCCGAAATTCTACAGCTGTCATCTAACTTTGGAATTCCATATCTCCCTTGTTTCTCTTCCGTCTTGACCAAAATTTGGCTTGTTTTAAACCTCTTCTTACAAGGGTTGCAAATAATTTTATGGATCTTTATTTGGACTTGTAAATCTTTCATAAATTAGCTCTGAAATAGAGCTGCAAGTGCTGTTCTTTTTGCAGAAAAATATGAAGTAATGCCTGTCATTCAGAAATTCATATATTCTTCATTGTTTGTCCAACTTTGGCTTTCTAAATTTTCCGAAAAAAGTAAAGAATAGAGTTGTGTTCTGTAAAAGTACTGTTGGCTTACGTAAACTACTGATTCTTTGGTCAAAATGCTTTTCTTTTATGTTAAATACTCTTTTTTGATTCAAAGTGGTCTTTTTTAGTGTTAAAACATCATTATGATTCGTTTGTGTAAAATGTTCGTTGTCCATGTAAAGTGTTGAATGTTTCTGTAAAGTAATGTTGGCTTATGTAAACTACTGATTCTTTGGTCAAAATGTTTTTATTTTATGTTAAATACTCTTTTCTGGTTCAAAGTGGTCTTTGTTAGTGTAAAAACATCGTTCTGATTCGTTTCTGTAAAGTGTTGGTTGTTTATGTAAAGTAATGTTGGCTTATGTAAACTGCTGATTCTTTGGTCAAAATGTTGTTTTTTGGTTGAAAATACTCTTTTTCTGGTTCAATGTGGTATTTGTTAGTGTAAAAACATCGTTCTGATTCGTTTGTGTAAAGTGCTGGTTGTTTATGTAAAATGTTGAATGTTTGTGTAAAGTACTGTTGACAGTTTACATATGTAAAGTGCTGAATATTTATGTAAACTTGTTGTGTTATGTAAAGTGCTGAATGTTTATGTAAAGTACTGTTGGTTTATGTAAACTACTGTGTGGCATGTGATGATTTGAACTGGTTTGAAGGTGTAAATCGTGTTATATGCTTGGAGTGAGATTGGCATTTTGTAATGAGTTCAAGATGCTTAGAAATACAGTGTTCATTTAAGTTTAAAACGTTTGATAGGTGGCATGCATAAATTAAGACCTCGAGGGCATTACTATCCTGTGATTTTGCCTAAATGAGTCATGAAGTATAGTTTGGACACTGCTAGAATTGGCCAGACGTGGCCAGATATTTCAGGACGTTTCCAAACATGGCCAGACGTGGCCAAGACGTGGACAGATGTAGCTAGATGTAGTTCATGTATGCCAAAATTCTGCAGCTGTCATCTAACTTTGGAATTCCATATCTCCCTCGTTTCTCGTCCGTTTTGACCAAACTTTGGCTTGTTTCAAACCTCTCCTTACAAGGATTAAAAATAATTTTATGGATCTTTATTTGGACTTGTAAATCTCCCATAAATCAGCTCTGAAATAGAACTGCAAGTGCTGTTCTTTTAGCAGAAAAATCTGAAATAATGGCTGTCATTCAGAAGTTCATATCTTCTTCATTCTTTGTCCTATTTAAGCAAACTATAGCTCAATTTAAACCTCTTTGCATAATGTTTACTCAAAAATTTATATAAGCAACTTTGGTGTTCTAGATTTTCCAAAAAACAGCAAAGAATAGAGTTGCGTTCTGCAAAAGTACTGTTGGGTTATGTAAACTATTGATTCTTTGGTCAAAATGCTTTTATTTTATGTTAAATACTCTTTTTTTGGTTCAACGTGGTCTTTTTTAGTGTAAAAACATCGTTATGATTCATTTGTGTAAAATATTGGCTGTCTATGTAAAGTGTTGAATGTTTCTGTAAAGTAATGTTGGCTTATGTAAACTACTGATTCTTTGGTTAAAATATTGTTTCTTGGTGTAAAATACTCTTTTTCTGGTTCAAAGTGGTATTTGTTAATGTAAAAACATCATTCTAATTCATTTGTGTAAAGTGCTGGTTGTTTATGTAAAGTGTTGAATGTTTGTGTAAAGTACTGTTGGCAGTTTACATATGTAAACTTGTTGTGTTATGTAAAGTGCTGAATGTTTATGTAAAGTAATGCTGGCTTATGTAAACTACTGATTCTTTGGTCAATATACTTTTATTTTATGTTAAATACTCTTCTCTTGTTCAAAGTGGTCTTTCTTAGTCTAAAAACATCGTTCTGATTCGTTTGTGTAAAGTGTTGGTTGTTTATGGAAAGTAATGTTAGCTTATGTAAACTACTGATTCTTTGGTGAAAATGATTTTCTTTTATGTTAAATAATGTTTTCTGGTTCAAAGTGGTCTTTGTTAGTGTAAAAACATCGTTCTGATTCGTTTGTGTAAAGTGCTGGCTGTTTATGTCAAGTGCTGAATGTTTATGTAAAGTATTGTTGGCAGTTTACATAAACAGCGAGTTTACATATGTAAACAACAAAATTTATGTAAAGTGGCATGAAAATTCAATGTAAGCTGCTAGTTTACATAAAAGTTTTTGTAAAGTGACAGTTGATACCAATAAAACGCGACTTTACATAAACTTTTATTTAAACTGCAAAGTTTACTACAAAGTTTATGTAAACAGGCAGTTTACATAAACTTTTATGTAAAGTGGCATGAGAATTCAAACAAATGAGGCGCGTGAGGAGTGAGAGAGAGAGAGAGAGAAACCAATGACAGTTAGGGACAGGCGCATTTAATGCACATTAAATGCGGCTGGCCCACTTCTTTTGTGTCTTTTTGACAAAAAACCCAGTTTTTATCCGATTTTTTTTAAAAAACCAGATAGGAGTATATCTCCTTTTTTACTCCTAGTCCTACTATATACTAACTGTCATTCTCATCATCTTCCCATGCGTCATTTTTCACTCCAAAATCTTCTCAAAGGTTGGTGGAATACAGAAGTTGTACTTTAATTGAGCCTGATCACTTGCCGGTTCATCAACTGTCAAATGTACGCAACTTCCCGATCTTAAGTCTCTATCATAATGGATGCTAGATTATTAGGTTATGGAGTTTGGGTGAAAATAGATGAAGAATAAAGTATTTGGAAAGTTAAGAGAAAGATATATAATATTTGCATTAATTGAAAACTTAAGAGAAAGATCTAGGTTAAATTGGGTGAAACACAAACAAAAATTAATTTTACATTAATAAGAAGAAAAGGATCAAGTCCAAAAGAGATCAAAAAAGTTAATTCAGTCAAAATATGTTGAGATATGTTAAAACTGATCGATTGAGATGAAATCATTTTTATATGGGTCTTTTTAGCCAAATTGACCTACTTTTTTGGAATTGTACTCGGTATCTATAAAATAGTAATTTAGTCAAATTTTAAGCGCCTATCTGTTCGATTTGACCAGTCGCGAACCAATTCTAATCAGATTGTTATATATAATAATAATTTTATTATAGATAATTCTAACAAATTCTAGTCACGAACCAATTCTATAATAATAAATTTATATAAAAAAGAATGAAAAAGAAAATTAAAAAAAATCGGTCAACCCAAATTGAATTGAGTCAAGCTGGTTTACTCCCAATCCTAAACCGCGAGATTTTGCTATTTGTAGCACAAATATACTAATTATAGCACAAAAAATAATAAATTTCCAAAAATGCCCTTCATGTATTAAGAAGTTTTAAACTTCAAAACTTCAAAAAACATCTCCAAAAATTCAAAACCCCCTTAAAAATCTTACAAAACCCTTCCCAATCTTTCAAAAAACCTTCCAAATTCGTAGAAAAACATTCAAACACTGATTTCCTTCGAGTGGGGATAAAATCTACTTCAAAATTCACGCAAAAATGGTAAGTTTTTTTATATTTTTTATTGTTTTTATTTTGCTGTCATAAAAAATTGCACATGTTTTATAATTTTCATTAAAACAATCACCTTCAATTGGCGATGATCGCAATGAAAATCGCACGGATTTTGTGATTTTTTGTATGAAATATGCTAAGTGTGGGCGATAATACCTGAAAAATTTGCCAATGCTATGTGATTTTCTTAGAAATAATCGCAAGGTACGTGAGATTATTTCAGTGAAAATCGCAAAACATATGCGATTTTTCACTGTGTACTCCCACATTGCTGGTATTTTTATATAATCTCGCACTTTGTGTGCGAGATTTATTTGAAAAATCACACTTTATGTGCGATTTTCTCCCGGCGTATTGCCTAGTATTGGCTATTTTTCATATGAAAATCACCTATCTGCTCCTATTTTTCAAAATTCTATATTTTTTATAGTTTGTAATTTTTAAGTCATTACTTCTTATTAGTTTTAATTTGATTAATAACGCAGGATCCAAATGGATTTCCCAATCTTTAGAGGGATATGAGTCACGATTTTAAGAGTCCTGGATTTTTTCCTACCGAAGAAGAAGTATATACTTATTACGTGAAGGTAGCTCATAGATTTCGTTTCGAGCTGATTACAGTAGGAAAGGGTAATAAGGGAAAAGGGGTCACCTATCATTGTAACCAATTCAGATATCCGATTGAGCAAGAGACTCCCCCCAAACAAAGGAAAAACACCAAACGACAAGGATGTAAGTGCATGTTCGAGTTATATTGCAAAGAGGTGAAGAAAAATGGTTGGTGGGTCAAAGTAACACCGGGTGTGAAGTCAATGCACAATCACACTGCTACAGTGTATCCAGAGGGTCACAGACAGCTCAGCCGGTTGACTGATGAATCAAGAAAGGTTACTAGAACTTGAACAATGCAAATATGAAGCCAAAAATAATTCGGAATCATCTTGTTGAGATGCATCCTGAAGATAACGTGATAGTGAGGCAGCTAAACAATCTGAAATCTAATGACAGGAAAGCAAGGTTTCAAGGTAGAAATATTGGGCAGCAATTTGTTCATTATACTAAGGATAAGCACTATTATATAAAAGTTTTGACAGAAGAGGGCACAGATGTGATCACACATGCATTCATAGCGTATCCAATGTCAATTCAGTTGTTGAACAGATATTATTGGGTGATTGTGGTCGATGTAACATACAAGACCAATTAGTACAAAATGCCACTCTTTCATATTATTGGTATGACTTCTTCTAATAAGAATTATAATATTGCATGTGCCCTTTTGAGAGATGAGAAAAAAATTAGTTATGATTGGGTGTTTGCACAGTTGAGAGAGTTGTTGGACGCTGAAAATGTTCCTAGTGCTATTGTTTTCGATCGAGAGATGAGTTTGATGGATCCTATTAGGGATCATTTTTTGGGAGCACAACACCTGCTATGTTTTTGGCATATCGACCGTGATGATAATCAGTTGAAAAATCTTGTTGGTGAGGGTGAAAGGAAAAAAAAAAAAAAAAACTTTCGAAGGCAATTGTTAATGCGCCAACAGTTGAAAAGTATGTTTGTTACTGCAGCTTTTGAAGGATAGTTACTCTATAGTTGCTTCTTCTTTTATTGTCTACTTGGAGAGGACATGGCTGGTCCATAAAGAGGTGATTTGTAGGGTTTGGACAAACAAAATTCTCTACTTTGGCAATACTAGTAGAAACAGAGTGGAGAGTACTCATGTTGCACTGAAGAATTGGATGAATGCTGGCACCCATTCTCGACCACGTCAATTACCAGTTATCACATATCAGGTAATTTTATTAATTCATTTGATTTGCTACTTACGTCATTTATTTAATTTATGCACCTTTTACTTCATTAATTAATTTGATTCGCTATTTACTTTATTAATTTAATTTATGCACTTCTTACTTTGTTAATGTATTTCAGGGAAACGCTTGAGGCATGCATTTCCAAGAAAACAACCGCTATGTTGTGTTTTCCGTATGAATTATTGAATGGTCATGTGTCGCACTATTGTTTGGAGTTGATCAGCAAACAAGTTGAAATGATTACTAAGTTGGGCGCTGACGTGGTTGAGAGATGTGGAGGCGTCTGCAATGCTACGCATGGGATTCCTTGTGCATGTGATATATTGAAGTTGAAGGAATCACACGACACGATCACTGTTGAAATGGTGCACGAGTTTTGGAAGAGATTGAAGATTGAGACACCTCAAGTGGATTCGAATACCATATCTGAGGAACTTAGGTATGTTTTACATTATGTATGTTAGTTAGTGAAGTTATTATTCATTTACATGTATTTTAATAAAGATTTTTATATGTTATAATTTAATTTTTTTTAACAGATACTTCCGCGAGGAAATCGTTCCAAAATTTGAAAGCAGTCCACGTGTGGTCATGCGTGATCTGATTGTCAAGATCAACGCGTCGCTGAATCCTGACAATACCAGTGTGTTCGACCCAGCTGTCTTGGCAACATCAAAGGGTCGTCAAAGATTACATTCATCAGTAAGGCGCGAGCTGAGTGATCGCGAGAAAGTTACACAGCGAAATAATGCATCTGGGAAATCATCCAAAAGATCTTTGCAATTTGAGGATGGTAAGCGTTTTGTGTCAATTAAGATTGACTCTTTACTTTAATTTTCTAATAGACTTAAATTACAATAATTGTTTATTTACAATTTGCAGTTAGAGAAGACAGTGAGAGCAGTCCCCTAATACCAGATTATGTCCATCCTTTCTGTACTGGCATTTTGAACGTAGAGTCAAGTGGCAATTGTGATTTTCGAGCTGTTGCAAATGGTCTCTATGGCAATCAGGATGAATGGGGAATGGTTAGGACTACGTCTATTGGAGAGATTCTTGTGCATCAAGATACGTACATACCGCTTCTCTATGCTTGTTTACCACACAATCTTCTTTCGGACACTGATCTTATTGATTGGGAAGTTGGGCGATTGAATCATTTTTCATCACTATGTGCCAGTGCTTATTAGATGAGCACCCCTACAGACTTGTATACTATCATAACGTATGCAAACGCCTTGGTAATCCATCTCAGTCTCGCTCGTGGGGCTTGTTTATCCATTTTACCTTTGAGGCCGTTAGGTGGTGGCACAAGACCATCTAAGCAGATAGCCATTGCCCACATTCGTGGAAATCATTTTATATGTGTCAGTTTGACTGATGATTGCCCTGTCCCTCCATTGGTATATTTGTGGGAATATCAATGCGATGCAGTTATGGTGGAATTTGCAGCATCAGAAGAATTTAAGAAGAGGCTTGACCATTGGAACATGATTCATTCACCTTGAAGTATGCGACATTCTCTTTGACATTTCAATTTGATTTGAATATCTATTTTGTTTTTGTAATAGTTGTCATTTCATTTGATTTGACATTATCATTTCATTATAATAGTTGTCAAATTTATTTTGTAACATGGGGTCCTATGTAAAATACCATTTCATTTAAAATAAAGTCCATTAGATATAAAGTCCACACAAAATACCAAAAAAGTCATAACTAAATAAAATACAACACAACCAAAAAGTCATAACTAAATAAAGTCCGCATAAAATTCAAAAATACCAAAAAAAGAGTACAATACAATTATCACCCAGCTAAATACCACCTATCCATCTCGGCCCTCAGCATAACCTCTCACTCTTCTGACTGAGGATATCCACCCTCTCTAATGATATGAAGAAACTCCTCAGATATATGCGTAAATCGGCTCACACACTACAAATTCAACACATTGCAATTATTAATTTCATATTTCATATAATAATATCAAAATATTATTAAATAAAAAATACTTACATATTCTGTGTTGGTACGAGGCGGAACACCACCAAAATCAGTGGGGGGCCATCAATGAACAGGTACGGGTGGGAGTGCTGGTGGTACCATGTAATGCACCGATCTGTGGAGGCGCTAAGGGAATCACAAGGCTGAAAATGCTCAGTACGTAAACTAGAACTACGTACCGACTGCCATAGACTCTTGGCTAACTCAAGGTCGAAGTCCACACTGTAGCTCCCACTATACAGCCAATACTCCTTTTTTGGACGAAAGATAGCGAATGGGATATCCCGCACGTACCCAAACTGTCTGTTGGAGTTGAATACATAAGCTATGCTTGTATTGTACATTTTCTCAGTTAATATATCAATTTATGTTTTGGTTATATTTAGTTGTGCATGATTTGTCCATTTATATTATTTAAGTAGATGATGAGGTGTCTTGTGTGACACAGTAGATCTCATCATTGGTTGAAAGACATAATATATAAATGAGATTCATAACCAAGACAGTTTTGGACAAACTGTCGATTTAGGTTATTATGTGATTCGAAAAATTGGTTGTCTAAACTGATTGAATCATATAGATATGCCCGGGGCGTATTGAACTTGACCATTAGGAATGATTTGTCTTATACTGATTTAATAGACAAATTGTTCTTGGTATTCTATCTCTTAATCCCTAGACTCGAGCGGACATGAGGATTTGACATAGTGTACTTTGATCTGCCAATGGGTGAGGTTAATTATGGCCAATAGTCTCGGTAGGTTGGGTACGCGTGTTTAGTTGTTTGGTGTGCTGCTGCTTGTCGAAAGGAAATCATGTACCGGTGCGTCCGAGGTGATTGTGCTCCCGAGAAGAGCTCGTAATATTTATTATACTAAACCCGGTCGGTGGACTTATGTCCGGTATAGTAAAAAGGTCGAGCGGTACTAGTCTCAGAATTAAATAAGTTAATTAATTAATTTATCAGTAAATTAATAAATTAACGAGCACTATATCGTTGATGTGGGGAGATTATGAATATAAATTAATTAAGTTGTTCCGGAAGCAATTCTGGTATAGGATGGTAGTGTCATAATTAATCCGTTAGTGGTACGATTAATTATGTATTGGGTTGTTGACAAAGGTAGATTTAATTAATTAAGTAATTAATTAATCCTTGTGTCAGTTGGTTGTGAATCATACCAAGAACTGGTTTGGGATAAGTGAATCCCTGTATCAGTTGGTTGTGAATCATACCAGGAACTGGTTTGGAATAAGTGAATCCCTGTATCAGTTGGTTGTGAATCATACCAGGAACTGGTTTGGGATAAGTGAATCCCTGTATCAGTTGGTTGTGAATCATATCAGGAACTGGATTGGGATAAGTGAATCCCTGTATCAGTTGGATGTGTATCAGTCCAGGAACAGGATTGAAGGAAACAGAAACCCAGTAGGAAGGCCAATCCTAAACCAACTTGGGGTCTCTCTCGTAACTCTATATATAGACAAGGGATTAGCTATTCAAGATATACAATTCAATAGATTCGTAATTCAAGAATCTAGAGAGAGAAAATCCTAGAGAGAGAAAAATTTCTCTCTAAAATTTCAGATTTTATAAGCCAAAAGGTTGGCTAAATTTTTCCTCTAAATTTGGCTGGCACGTGTGGCTTTCTCTCTCCTCCCAGGCAGCACGTGTAGCACGTTCCAGGTGCGATGGTGCTGGAATTTTCTGGCAGGTGGATTATGGTGATTAGCTTATCAAATTGCTAGTTAGATTGATGCCCACACAGCATACAAGCAAAGTCTTGAGACATACAAGAGAATCACCTGAGTGAACGCTTCAATAGGTAATTCTTATGGTTCTGCTTTTATTAAGAATTTTTGTTGCTTGGTAAATCGAATAAGTGCAAATCCAGATCTTGCACAATGTTATTTCAAATGGGTTAGAATAGCGATTGTGCTAGCGTCTAGGCCTGGCCAGAGATTTTGATTTTGGAATACATAGCACGAAAGTGAGTTTCTGACTAGGCCCGGGCAGATAATCTTTCACTGTCGCACACACCTATCTGGTATGTAGGGCTCAACCTCGTCCCTACATACAATCAATCATTGGTACGTGGTGATCGGGGCGCGTAAGTGTGGATACTGGCCATATGGGGTCCATGTCACCTGTAATATATACAATTATGGTCAGATATTTATTAAATATTTACAATTTAACTCAAAATTTAATAATAAAATGTACAAAAATATTTTAACATACCTCATCGACTCTCAAGTGATCAAGCGCATCGCGATACCTCTGCAGACGAGCACTCGCGCCCCATCGGGGGCCAACAGTCCACAAAGCAACTCGTGGGGTATGTGGATCATCAGGCATAGGCACAGAATGGGGTCTGAAGGCTGGAAAATACTCATATATCCATGCCTGGAGCAATGTCAGGCAATCCGTCATCTCGCTGCAACTACCTCTACTAGTCTCACCTAAATGCCTATATAAGTACGCTAGTGTCGAAGTACCCCAAGAATGTTGATCAACAGCATACAACTGGCCCCTGATCTGCACAATATGATGTGGTCTAAACCTATTGGAACTCTTGTCCACAGATAAAGTAGAACCAATATCCAACCATAACCAAGCCTCCACATCATAAGGCAAGTGCATAGTACCCGTCTCTAAATGCGAGCGTCGCCTAAACACATAATCAGCCACTATCCCACCATCAAAGTGCATATCGCTCCACTCCCCATCCTGCTTAGACACCTGCAGCACGCCTCTACATAGGCTCCACATAACCGACTTGGCAGTACAATCAGTGATAATACTACCATCAACAGGTATGTGAAGTATCTCCATACATCGTGCAAGAGTATACTCATCTCACCAGCAGGGAGGTGGAACGTGTTTGTATCAGGCTACCAACGCTCAATAATTGCACCTATGAAGGTGAAAGGATTTTGCCACATAGGATCTGGGTTTGCACTTGCTCGATTTACCACGCAACAAAAAATTTCTAATTAAAGCGGAACCTTAGAAAAGTACCTTTGAAGCGTGCACCTGGTGATTCTCTTGTATGCCACAAGACTATGACTTCACGTTGTGTGGGCAACGAACTATAAGTCAATTGATCAGCTACTCACCACAATCCACCAGCTAGAAAAACCTAGCGCCGCAGCACCTGGCACGTACTATAAACACACAGCCTGCAGAGAGAGAAAGCTACGCGCAGCTGTTATAAACCAAGGCCAAAATTTCAGCCACTAGAAACCCAAAAACCAGCCGCACACTTTCTTGAAAATCCGACTTGGAGAGAGAAACATTTTCTCTCTCTAGGATTTTCTCTCTCTAGATTCTTGAATTATGAATCTATTGAATTGTGTAGCTTGAATAGCTAATCCCTTGTCTATTTATAGAGTTACAAGAGAGATCCCAAGTTGGTTTAGGATTGGTCTTCCTAATGGGTTTAGGTAATGAATTAGTTTCCAAATCCAATTAGGTAACCAATCTGATAGGATAAACCAAATCTTACTAGATTCCTAATCTCTAAGATTTCCTAATTCCAATTGAAACTTAAGACTTAATTAATTAAATAAATAATTTCACTTTGTTAATTACTTAATTAACCCTTAGGAATTAATTAAATAATTCCACTTTGTTAATTACTTAATTAACCCTTAGAAATTAATTAAATAATTCTACTTTGTTAATTACTGAATTAACCCTTAGGAATAATTAACCAATTAATTAATTAAATCTACCTATTCAATTAACCCATTACAAAATTAATCGTACCACTAACGGATTAATTTTGGCACTACCATCCTACACCAGAATTGCTTCCGGAACAACTTAATTAAATTATATTCATTAATCTCCCCACATCAAAGATATAGTGCTCGTTAATTAAAATTAATTTACTGATAAATTAATTAATTAACTTCTTTAATTCCGAGACTAGTACCACTCGACCTTTTTACTATACCGGACATAAGTCCACCGGCCGGGTTTAGTATAATAAATATTTCGAGCTCATCTCGGCAGTACCATCACCCCGGACACACCGGTATATGATTTTCTTTCGACAAGCAGCAGCACACCAAGTAACTAAACACGTCTCCTCACATACCCCTATCCTATTGTGGCACCTCAAGGGAAACCTAGGTACCACAGCCTCCTCACCTTCCTCACCGTCCTGTCTATACTTTGAAGCCACATGCCCCTTCCAATTGGGTATCACTGACCCATCAATAGGGCCACCCGTACAAGCCACAGTCACAATCCAAGACATATCGACCGTCCCATGCTTATTTGTAGCTAATTTCATAAAATATTTATTATAAATAAACTGAATTAACAAACATAAATAAAAAAATTCACTACTATACTTCATATATCAACACATAATTATATAATCAAATTACATAAATAAAAAAATTCACTAATATACTTCATATATCAACACATAATCATATAACCAAATTACATAAATAAAAAAATTCACAACTATGCTTCATATATCACCACATAATCATATAATCAAATTACATATATAAAAAAATCACTACTATATTTCATATATCATAACATAATCATATATCAAATTACATGATATAAAAAAATACTACTATATTTCATATATCATAACATAATCATATAATCAAATTAAATAAGGAAAATAAATAAATATACATTAAATTAGTCATAAATTTAAAATCGACCTCGTGTAGGCTCCTGATCCTGTCCTGAGGATGAGTGATTTTCCTGTGGCGCCTATGAAAGGCTGCTCCCCTCCATCAATATCCTCATCTATCAAAAGATGGGAAGAGCTACCTCTCCCTGCTTTCTTCTTCCTATTGGAAGTAGTGGGACTCTGTCGAGGGAGATGAATGATTATCTTCCCAGGCCTAGCTCGAAACTCACTTTCGTGCTAAGCATTCCAGAATCGGAATTTCTGGCCAGGCTTAAACACTAGCACAATTGCTATTCCAACCCTTTCTTGAAATAACATTGCGCAGGATCTTGGTATGTACTTATTTGATTTATCACGCAACAAAATAAATTCTAATAAAAAGCGGAATCATAGAATATACCTCTTGAAGCGTGTTAACTCAGGTGATCGCTTGTATGCCTCAAGACTTTGATTGCACGTTGTGTGGGCAACCATCTAGCAATCAATTGACCAGCAATCAACACAAACTACGTCGAAAACCTCATCAAAAAATTCCGCCTTTTGCCGCCTGCGCGTGTAGCTTCACGTGCCGCCAATTATCCACGCGCCACCAAGAAGCTAGGTAAGCAACCGGCCGGCTGATCTAGGAGAGAGGGCAGCCTCTAGGAATTCTCGAAATCCGACTTTGAGGGAGAAAAAATTATTTCTCACTCTAGGATTTTATCTCTTTAGTTTTCTTGTCTTGAAAACTTATGAATTGTATATTGTGTAATAGCTAATCCCTTGTCTACTTATAGAGTTACAAGAGAGACCCCAAGTTGGTTTAGGATTGGTCTTCCTAATGGGTTTAGGTAATTAATTAGTTTCCAAATCCAATTAGGTAACCAATCTAATAGGATAAACCAAATCCAATTAGATTTTCTAATCTCTAGGATTTCCTAATTCTAATTAAAAATTAAGACATAATTAATTAAATAATTCTACTTTGTTAATTACTTAATTAACCCTTAGGAATAATTAATCAATTAATTAATTCTGCCTATTCAATTAACCCATTACAAAATTAATCGAACCACTAACGGATTAATTTGGGCACTACCATCCTACACCAGAATTGCTTCCGGAACAACTTAATTAATTTATTCTTAATCTCCCCACATCAAAGATATAGTGCTCGTTAATTTATTAATTTAGTGATAAATAAATTAATTAACTTCTTTAATTTCGAGACTAGTACCACTCGACCTTTTTCTATACCGGACATAAGCCCACCAGCTGGGTTTAGTATAATAAACATAACGAGCTCATCTCGGGAGCGCCATCACCCCGAACGCACCGGTACATGGTTTCCTTTCGCCAAGCAGCAGCACACTAAGTAACTAAACACGCGCACCCAACCCACCGAGACTATTGGCCACAATTGACCTCACCATTTGGGAGATCAAAGTACACTATGTCTAATCCTCATGCCCGCTCTAGTGTAGGGATTAAGAGATAGAATACTAAGAACGATTTGTCCATTAAATCAGTACAAGACAAATCATTCTAAATGGTCAAGTTCAATATGCCCCGGGCATATCTATATGATTACAAACCAATTATCTGAATCACATAATAACTTAAACCGACAGTTTGTCCATATCTATATGATTTAATCAGTTTAGACAAACCAATTATCTGAATCACATAATAACCTAAACCGACAGTTTGTCCAAAACTGTCTCGGTTACGAACCTCATTTATATATTATGTCTTTTAACCAATGATAAGATCTACTGTGTCACAGAAGACACCTCATCATCTAACTACATAATATAAATGGACAAATAATGCACAACTAAATATAACCAAAACATTAATCGATATATTAACTGAGAAAATGTACAATACAAGCATAGCTTATGTATTCAACTCCAACAAGAGAGACTCCCCCCCAACCTACAACAAATTTCATGAATTCAACATTAAAACTACGAATAATAATTAAAAACATGAAAAATATTAATAATAATTAAAAATTATAAAAATCGCACCTAACATGAATTTGAAGGAGGAAAATCGCTCGAACAACAATCGTAGTTGACCAGCGAAAAGTTTGCAAAAAATCGCACCTCAGTTGCGATTTATCAAATGTTTATCGCTGGTCAACGGCAATAATAATCCCAAAAATCGCATTTAAGGTGCAATTTTTGGAAGAAATAGCGTCGGTCATTGGCGATATTTCCCACGAAAACGCACCCTGATGGCGATTTTCGTTAGAAATATCGCATGTAATCAGCTATATTTTTGACAAAAATCGCCATCTGGGTGTGATTTTTGGTACCGATCTCCGGCGATAGCCGGCACAATCGTCGGCGATCGGCGAGATTTGTCTACAATATCGCACCCCGTTGGCGATTTTCCCTGAAATAAAACGAAATTTTAAGGTTTTTTCCTGACTGTACAAGTCTTCCCCCTTCCCAGGACCGCGTGGTGATTGAGATCCACCCGCATCCATTTTGCGATTTTTACAGAGAGTTTTGGATGGTTTGAGAGATTATTTGTGAGAAAATCTGAAATAGATGGTGGATTTGTATGGTTTCTAAAGCAACTAAATAAATAACCCTAAAATAGAAAAATCGCTTGTAAGTAGCAATTCACCAGCAAAATATCTCACCTAATGCGCGATTGGAGGATTAAAACTCGCCCCACTAATCCATTTTCGTAGGGAAAAATCGCACCCGATGTGCGATTTTCATCCATTTCATCGGATTAGTGTGGCGATTTTTCGCACACCAACCGCACGTCATCAACGATTTTCATCCTCAATATTGCAATGTTCATGCGATTTTCCTTTCAATTATCGCAAAATACATGCAATTTTTCATTGCAATTTGTACTTTTTAATAATTAAGGTCATTTTAGGTATTTTATCAATTTTTTTGTGCTATAAATAATTTTCCAGACCCGGGAATCGCATAGGCAACAATAAACCGAACCTAAACTCAAGCTTAGCCGGCACAAGAAACCGCGGGTAAACCTTGTCCGAACCAAACCTCTATCAAATAGTTGGGTTTACGGGTAGTTAACCACTTTACACACCCTGGAAATTACTATCTAAGTTCAACCAATCTTTGTCCACTGCTACCAAAACATTAAGCAGAAAATATAAAGTTACTATAAAAAACGCAATTGACATTTAGTAACATGTCAAACACCTTTAAATTTAAAAAATATCAAAAATTTCATAACTTATATAGTTCTCCTAAAAAATTATCATATAATTTTTATGTGCTAAAAAATTACTGTCTGGAGTTGTATTACTAAATATCAAGGGATCTTGCTATTTGTAGCACAAATATACTAATTATAACACAAGAAAAGTAGTAAAATTTACTTCGAGTGGGGATAAAACCTACTTCAAATTCACGCAAAAAAGGTGAGTTTTTTATATTTTTTTATTGCGTTTAGTTTGCTGACATAAAAAATCGCACATGTTTTACGATTTTTATTGACACAATCGCCTTCAATTGGCGAGAATCGCAATGAAGATCGCATATGCTTTGCGATTTTTGTGTGACACGTGCTTTGTGCAGGCGAAAATTTATGAAAAAAATCGCCAATGCTATGCGATTTTCATAGAAATAATCGCAAGTTTCTTGTAATTTTTTTATTGATGTGCGATTTTTCACTTCTAATTCCCACATTGCTGGTGATTTTCTAGACGTGGTGTTAGTTGTTCTGAGACGTGGTGGACTGTCTTTGTGAAAAAAATAGCTTAAATTCACATGCATGGATGTAGACGTTTCTGGACGTGGTGCTAGTTGTTCTGAGACGTGGTGGACTGTCTTTGTGAAAAAAATAACTTAAATTCACATGCATGGATGTAGATGTTTCTGGACGTGGTGCTAGTAGTTTTTGACGTGGTTCTTGTTGTTCTGAGACGTGGTGGACTATCTTTGTAAAAAAAAATAGCTTAAATTCACATGCATGGATGTAGACATTTCTGGACGTGGTGCTAGTTGTTTTTGACGTGGTGCTTGTTGTTCTGATAAGTGGTAGACTGTCTTTGTGAAAAAAAATCAGTTTAAATTCACATACATGGATGTAGACGTTTTTGGACGTGGTGCTAGTTGTTCTGAGACGAGTTGAGATGTTTTGTGAAAAAATCAGTTTGAATTCACATGTCTGGATGTAGACGTTTTTGGACGTGGTGTTAGTGTTTTGAGTGAAAGTTTTTGGTAGGATCTGGGTTTGCACTTGCTCGATTTACCACGCAACAAAAATTTCTATTAAAGCGGAATCTTAGAAAAGTACCTTTGAAGCGTGAACCTGGTGATTCTCTTGTATGCCTCAAGACTATGACTTCACGTTGTATGGGCAACGAAATAGAAGTCAATTGATCAGCTACTCACCACAATCCACCTGCTAGAAAACTCTAGCCCCGCAGCACCTGGCACGTACTATAAACGCACCGCCCGCAGAGAGAGAAAGCTACGCGCAGCTGGTATAAACCAAGGCCAAAATTTCAGCCACTAGAAACCCAAAAACCAGCTGCACACTTTCTTGAAAATTCGACTTGGAGAGAGAAACATTTTCTCTCTCTAGAATTTTCTCTCTCTAGAAATCATGTGGATTAATTGTGTATCTTGAATGGTTAATCCCTTTTCTATTTATAGAGTTACAAGAGAGACTCCAAGTTGGTTTAGGATTGGTTTTCCTAATGGGTTTAGGTAATAAATTAGTTTCCAAATCCAATTAGGCAACCAATCTGATAGGATAACCAAATCCTACTGGATTCCTAATCTCTAGGATTTCCTAATTCCAATTGAAACTTAAAACTTAATTAATTAATTAAATAATTCCACTTTGTTAATTAATTAATTAACCCTTAGGAATTAATTAAATAATTCCACTTTGTTAATTACTGAATTAACCCTTAGGAATAATTAACCAATTAATTAATTAAATCTACCTATTCAATTAACCCATTACAAAATTAATCGTACCACTAACGGATTAATTTTGGCACTACATCCTACACCAGAATTGCTTCCGGAGCAACTTAATTAAATTATATTCATTAATCTCCCCACATCAAAGATATAGTGCTCGTTAATTAAAATTATTTTATTGATAAATTAATTAATTAACTTCTTTAATTCTGAGACTAGTACCACTCGACCTTTTTACTATACCGGACATAAGTCCACCGGCCGGGTTTAGTATAATAAACATTTCGAGTTCATCTCGGGAGCACCATCACCCCGGACGCATCGGTACATGGTTTCCTTTCGACAAGCAGTAGCACACCAAGTAACTAAACACGCGCACCCAACCCACCGAGACTGTTGGCCACATTTGACCTCACCCATTGGCAGATCAAAGTACACTATGTCTAATCTTCATGCCCACTCGAGTCTAGGGATTTAGAGATAGAATACAAGGATCGAATTGTCTATTTAATCAGTACAAGACAAATCATTCCTAAGAGTCAAGTTCAGTATGCCCCAGGCATATTTATATGATTTAATTAGTCTAGACAAACTAATTATCTGAATCACATAATAACCTAGACCGACAGTTTGTCCAAAACTGTCTCGGTTACGAACCTCATTTATATATTATATCTTTCAACCAATGATGAAATCTACTGTGTCACACCAGACACCTCATCATCTACTTACAAAATATAAATGGACATAAACATGCACAACAAAATATAATTGATATACAAATCGATATATTAAACTGGGAAACTGTACAATACAAGCATAGCTTATGTATTCTACTCCAACATTGAGACGTGGTGCTAGTTGTTCTGAGACGTGGTAGACTGTCTTTGTGAAAAAAAATCAGTTTAAATTCACATGAATGGGTGTAGACGTTTTTGTACATGGTGCTCGTTGTTCTGAGACGAATTGAGATGTTTTGTGAAAAAAATCAGTTTAAATTCACATGTCTGGATGTTGACATTTTTGGACGTGATGCTAGTGTTTTGAGACGTGGTGCTAATTGTTCTGAGACGTGGTAGACTGTCTTTGTGAAAAAAAATCAGTTTAAATTCACATGCATGGATGTAGACGTTTTTTGACGTGGTGCTAGTTGTTCTAAGACAATGTGAGATGTTTTGTGAAAAAAATCAGTTTAAATTCACATGCATGGATGTAGACGTTTTTGGACGTGGTGCTAGTTGTTTTTGACGTGGTGGACTGTCTTTGTGAAAAAAATAGCTTAAATTCACATGCATGAATGTAGACGTTTCTGGACGTGGTGCTAGTTGTTTTTTACGTGGACTCTGTGAAAAAATCAGTTTAAATTCACATGTGTAGATGTAAACGTTTCTGGACGTGATACTAGTTTTTGACTTCAACATCAAATTATCTCTCCTATTGTACGATTGGGGTATGATAAATCGCCACACTTATCCATTTATTCTAGGCCGTATCGTTCTTGGTTTGCGATTTTCATCCTCTATATCGAATTAGTTTGATGATTTTTTGCACACCAATCGCACTTTGTCGACGATTTTTGTCATCGTGATTGTAATTTTGATGCGATTTTACCTTGAATTTTCAAAAAATATGTGCAATTTTTTCATTGGTATTGACACTTTTCAACTTCTAAGAACAATTTAGGTATTTCATTAATTTTTTTGTGTTACAAATAGTTTTCCAAAATATCAAGAGTTTTTTCATATCAACCCAAATATGAAAGAACGCAACCCAAATATGAAAGAACGCCCATGGCAATCAAACGATTAGAGATATGGACAGATTAGGAATGGAAATACTAAGTCGTAATTTATTCCCATCCCACCAGTGCAGCTGTCAGACAACTCACAAGGGTGATGAGTTTAAATCAGGGCTTAAACCTTCAATCAGAAGACACATCAAACAACAATTGCACCAAGTATTAAAAGAACCATAAAAGATCCAAAGCTCAAACCAAATACCCATTCAAGAAAAGAACCGAATATTTTAGAGCCATGTCGCACAATTTCACATAATCTAGGTAGATAACATTCAAGTTTAGAACAGAAAACTATCAATTAACTAATAAGTACTGAGCCTCAAATTGAGCCCCGGTTCCAATAGCCTTCTACTGACGAACTTCAGATTTCTTCTTTTGCCAGAGGCGATCAAGGGCGCTGTCAGCATCTCCCTGAAATTAGACCAGGAGTAACCAAAATGACAGTATCAACATGTGTAATTAAAGATCTAGCTATGTAAAAATTTTTAACTGATAAAACAGTTAACTGAAAATTTTGCAAATGTCAAAGAATATGAAGATGAAAATGCTGTCACCCAGAAACCGGTTTTGCTTTCTAAACATATTTTTTTGGAAAAGAAAAACTGCTACCTCCCCATCTTATAACTAGAGTCCATTTCTTATTAAGGGTCAGGGAGTAATACATCTGATATACAAGTACAATCCGCAGAGGATAGAAAAAACTGTCCAAAACCTAAATAAATTAGCTTGTTTTAAACCTAAACAAATTAGCTAGTCTGATACGAAACTGCAACTAAGGCTATGTTTGTTTATGATTGTTTCCATTTTTTTCAATGATATTTTGCATTGAGAATTGAAGTTTTTTGGTAAAAAAAATTTTTACAAGGGTAAGAGAACATGTATTGGAGGGAGAATTTTTTTAACATCACGTGAGAGGAATGCAGGGGGTTGATTTATTTTAGTGATAGTTTCAAAATGTTGTTTTTTATAGGAAAAAAGCTACTTTTCCTCCCAAAAAACTAAAGAAACGTAACCTAAAACAATGAAAACAAGAAAAGAACCTGGGCGCGAACAAAACCGCAGAGAGCAAATGTAGAAAAGTTGCCAGTGTAAACGCCCCTCTCATCCAAATGACCAACATTGATCTGAACGGAGGCATGGTCCTTGGAAGTGATCAACCTATTGGTTGCAGAACTGCAGTGACGCCAGTTCAAAAACAATCAAAAAGAAAGAAAACATCCCACAACTTATGGAAAGCTTGGTATCCAGAGAAATACAAAAACCATGTACATAGATAGAATACCATTTCCTTGGAATGTAAAGATCCATGTTTTGGCCCTCCTCGTTCTGCATCTTTGTAAATGAATTTCAAAGAACCTAATTTCACAAGAATACGCAATCAACTCAGGGAAAGAACATAATCGAAGCCTGAAAAACATTCATATCAAACGAAAACCTACTGATTTCAAGTCAATAACAAAGAAGCAAGCTTAAATTATCTTAAATTTAACTCAAAACAAAGGTAATCCGGCGACGAGATTCTAACTACAAAGATTACTGGAACATACTATCACTGTTTCCCATTACGGTGATTCGAACAACAGATTTCCCGGAAAGAGCTCATATAATAGTTCAGAAAGATTACAATAATGACCCAATCATGCGAAACAAAGACTCCACCCTTAAACGCCAGTAGAACCCAGAAACCAATAAGCATATCATCATACCTACATCTTCTGTTAAAAAATTCAATATAAAATCCTAATTAATACGCAAATAGATTACTATTGCTTTACACATTGACAGTTACCTTGCTAAAATGCTGTAGTCGACGGCGGATGAGGGTTAGGCAGGAGGAGGTCTGAGCTGCACGGCGCTAGTTAGGGTTTCGGATGCGAACACCAGTTATATATAAGCTCGGTTTTTTTTTTTTTTTTTTTTAACTGCCCTACGGGGTGTTAAAATCTTCTAACCACTGTAGTACTATATAACTACTGTCTCCGGTGCTGTTGAAATCTTCTAATTGCTATTGCCCGCCCCTTTTACCAAAATACCCTTAATATTTAAACAATTCTCAAATTCATACTCTTTCTTCGCCCACAACCAAAATCCCTCACCAAGCAAACAAATTCTCCTCGTCTCTATTAGATTCACCACATTTAAGAAAACGGAAGAAATATCCAAAGAAAACTGTGGGAAGAAACTACCTAGCACGCCCCCACAATTTTTTTTTGAAAAAGGAAATAGTTCAAAAACAAATCTCTAGCAAGAATATTGTATTGAATGTGTTTTGAGAGTTATTTTAAATTATTTTTAAAAAAAATTAGGAAAATTAAAATGTGTTTTGCATTCCTTCATGTTCATCGGGAGGTATTAATCCAAAAGCACATAGTGATTTACTAATGGGACACTTTGGTGTTCCCAAGACCGTGCTTGTTTTGTAGAAACATTTCTTTTGGCGAAGTAGGTAGAAGCATATGGCGCAATTCATATCCAAATGTGTAGCATGCAAGGCTGCGAAATCCACTTCTAAACCTCATGGCTTGTACACTCCTCTACCAATACCATCCTTCTCATAGACTGATGACAAGCGGTCGTCACACTTAATCAAATAAACCTACTCAAAACGAATAACAAAAAAATAATATAGCAGAGAGTAGGGTCGATCCCACAGAGAAGAAAATCAACTACCAGGTCTAGACTAATTCTTATTATTATTCAGACAAATCACAATCATAGAAGTTTAACCTAAAATTCTAACGTAACCTAAAAAACGCAACTGAAACTAACGAATTCGTGATAACTGGATTAAACAAGGAGATTTTTGGAATCTAGGACATTGGACTCACCTACGGTCTATTCAATTCAAGTAAAATTCATAAAACTGTAATTTTTATACCTTCATTGATCTCACAGCAATTCACCCATTTAAGAATTATACACTCTCGTGTTTAAACTCTCTTACTTAAATTAACCCTATGACTACTTTCGTGACAATAGGAATTAACAAAAGCACATTGAGAACATGG
Organism: Knoxia roxburghii; assembly: GCA_030378225.1. Lineage (NCBI taxonomy): Eukaryota > Viridiplantae > Streptophyta > Magnoliopsida > Gentianales > Rubiaceae > Knoxia > Knoxia roxburghii. The sequence goes on along the minus strand of CM059420.1, from coordinate 29,741,812 downwards.
AATTAAAAGCTGCAAAGATTATGTTCCTACTCTCGTAAAACACTCTCCAAGTCTAATATTCCCACAAACTAATATTAATTTTCAACTCTCGCTCCATCAATTAATACCTTAGAACATGCAAATAGTGATCAAATATTCACATGGAATAAATCAAGAATATCAAATATTGATCAATGAAGAAATCACAATTCTATAATTCAACTAAACTAAATAATCCATGGCTACATCCAAGTCCTAGATTAAAAAGATTTAGCCTCTAAACATAATTAAAACTATCATAGCAAAAATATAATTCATCATATTGAAATATGAATAAAATATAAAATTAATTAATTCCCAAAAATCTGAATTCAAAACCAACAAATAATGGAAAAATAAATTATGCCCAAGCGTGCACAGCAACAGGAGGAATTAACGGCAAGCCTCTGTTTCAAACTTCAAATTGTTGTTGCTCTCTGACCCGTGGAACGGCGGAAGCCAACGAACAAAGAGATTTCAATCCGGCCACACTTTAAATCTATTCTTGAAGTCTCAAGAAACCACAGTCGCCGCTAGAGCCTTCAAACTTCGGAAAAAAAATCAATATGCCACAATCCTCTAGATGCCGCCGCTCAAAACCTGGAGAAAGAGAAAAAAAAATAACTAAGCTAATGGAAAACCTAAAAAAAAACCTCTAATTTGCTACCTCCCTCAACCTGCGGCCCACTTCCTACCAACTTAACCCAAGCTAATTATCTCCAACCCAATGCCAATTAATTAGAAAAACCCCCCTTTTTGACTTCATTTCTTTTATTATATTATTTTTTCTTCTTTAGTTATTTATTTTTTATGTTTTACATTATCTATTATAATTAAATAAATATCTAATAAAATAATAACAAATCCTAACAAAACCTCAAATAAAAGTGCATAATATATAGGTATAATTTATGCTTATCAAATACCCCCAAACTTGAGATTTTGCTTGTCCCTAAGCAAAACAAGAACAAGAACAGCTCCCTCAATATAAATCCAAACATCTCCGACCTTTAGAACCACAACATAAAACCACAATCTCAACTATCATATCACATATTAATCACGAGAATAATCAGCTAAACAATCAAACACACATCCTTCTATGGTTATGCATACTCAACAAGATAAGTGTTTCATATCTAAACTCCATCGATGATTGGAATACATCACCTCCCAAATGATCTCTCAAAGTGTATCTCTCAAAGGATAGTGTATAAGACAATGCACTCAAATCAATATCTAGTAAAAATTACCTTCCAGCCTTCCTCCAAAACTTGAAAAGACGACACATCATATACCACAAGCAAACAAACTCACCAATAAAGGACTTTAACATGGACGTAATGGAGCTTTAGGTAAGGAAAATAGTATGGTAAGAAACAAGGATAAAATCTAGGCTCAAGTTATGAAATAAAACTTATACTTGAATTGTTAACCTTCAACCATCTTACCGAAGATATCCCATGCAACACAATGTTTCACCCTTAAAGATTTATGCTTTCTTTCATTTTTTTTTTTTTTTTTTTTTGATCAATCTCTTCTTTTCAAGAGATTCTTTTTTTTTTTTTTTAGCATTTTCTTTTCAAATGATATAGTGCCTTTATTATAATTTTTTTTTTTTTTTTTTTTCATAGGCACATATAATACATTCAAAACATATAGCATTCTATCTTTAAAAGCTAACATTGTATTGCAATGTCACCCTTCTTACCACAAACCAAGGTCAACAATCAAGCATAAATTTCTTCCAATAACTAGGTAGAAATGTCAAGTTAAAATCAGGCCTAGGTTTATTTAGTGGCTTTTAATCAAAGAATAGGATCCAAGCTTCAAAGTGGTTAACTAATGGTAAGCATAGAAGGTCGGATTTTTAAAACAAGCCAAACTTGGTTTTATCCTAATGCATTTTGGTGAGTTATTCACAAGAGCAACAACATGCACTATCTTGGCAAATTCCAGATTAATCAATACTAGATACGATATTAAACTCACACAAAAATTTTTTGAGCATTCAAATATACTACTCTATTTGCTCAGAAAGGCTCAAACACTCAATATAAAGTAAGGTTTGCTGTGATAGTATTCCATCTCTCAATATCAGCATTTAGATCCACACAGATATCTGAGTAGTACATAACAACAAGAAGAACTCATGTCTATCATGCTTCACCAACAAACTTATGATTAATAGCAAGATAACAGTCAAGAAATCACAAAAAAAATAGTGGTTCTAAAATTTTTTTTTTTTCAAAATCACGAGAAAGCATCAACACACAAATCAGGCCTCATCAGTACACAAACCAGCATACAATCACCAAATTTCTCCCCCACATTTACAGCAAACATTGTCCTCAATGTATGATAGAGAAGCCGACAATAAAAACCAAAGGATAGAGAAATTTGTACCGCCCTGGTGAATTTTCAATGCTAAAGCATTCGAAGAAACTGCCTACAATTCAATCATCTTGCAATTTGTATTCCAACTCTGGGTTTTAGCCCTGCAACAAAAAGAAAGAAGCTAAGACTCTAACCAACAAAGTCATTGGAGAAATTAAGAAAAACAAGATATTTAAGAAATCAGAAATTTCAAAAATAACAGGAAAAAAAAAAATAAATAAATAAAATAATAAAATAATAATAATAATAAAAATAAAACTGAAAAACAACTAGGGTTGCCTCCCTATAAGCGCTTGTTTATAGTCTTTAGCTAGACTATGTGGCTGATCACTTGTATGAAGGATTGCTCAAAGAGAATGAAACTCCTCGAGGCACTTTATCTCCAGCTAAATATAACTTCAGCCGCTGCCCATTAACCTTGAAAGAACCATGCTCATCTGTATGGATCTCAACAGCACCATATGGAAACACTTTTGTCACAGTGAATGGCCCAGACCATCTTGAACGAAGCTTGCCAGGAAATAACTTGAGTCGTGAGTTGAAAAGTAACACTTGCTGGCCAACTTCAAACTCTCTCTTTTGGATGTGTTTATCATGCCAATACTTTGTCTTCTCTTTATAAATCCTAGCACTTTCATAAGCATCCAAACGAAATTCTTCCAACTCACTCAGCTGTAGTAATCTCTTCTCTCCAGCAGATTTCAGATTCATATTCAACTCTTTCACAGCCCAATAAGCTCTATGCTCTAACTCCACTGGAAGATGACATGACTTCCCAAACACCAATCTGTATGGAGACATTCCTAATGGTGTTTTGAAAGCTGTCCTATAAGCCCAAATAGCATCATCTAATTTCATTGACCAATCTTTTCTTGAAGCTCCCACTGTCTTCTCCAAAATCTTCTTCAGCTCCCGATTTGCCAGTTCTGCTTGTCCATTTGTTTGAGGATGATAAGCAAGAGCAACCTTATGAGTAACACCATACTTCTTCAATACAGCATCCAAGTTCCGGTTACAAAAGTGGGTACCTTCGTCACTAATAATTGCTCGTGGGACTCCAAATCTTGTGAAGATGTGCTTTTTCAGAAATTTAATCACCACACGAGAGTCATTAGTCTGAGTTGCTATGGCCTCTACCCATTTGGAAACATAATCCACCGCGACCAAAATATATTGGTTGTTGAAAGAAGATGGAAAAGGCCCCATAAAATCGATGCCCCAAACATCAAAAAGCTCAACTTCCAAAATGCTTGTCACAGGCATCTCATTGCGCTTGGAAATATTTCCCATCCTTTGGCATTTATCACACTGCTCTACAAACTTTCTGGCATCTCGATACATACTTGGCCAATAAAATCCAGATTGCCAAATCTTAGCTATGGTCTTCGATGGACTGAAGTGACCTCCCACTTCCAGAGAATGACAATGTGTAAGAATGCCATGAAACTCATCCTCTGGAACGCATCTCCTAACCATCCCATCAGCACAAAACTTGAAAAGTAATGGTTCTTCCCAAAAGTAATGCTTAGCTTCCCATAGAAACTTTTTCTTCTGCTGATAACCAAATTCTTTTGGAATAACACCACTTACAAGGTAGTTGACCAAATCTGCATACCAAGGAATAGAGGAGAGAGCTAGTATCCTTTCATCAGGGAAATCGTCATTGATTGGAATCTGAACTTTTTCTTCAGGTACTGCAATGCGAGATAAATGATCAGCTACTGCATTCTCAAGTCCTTTCTTATCTCTGATTTCCAAATCAAATTCCTGCAACAATAAAACCCAACGAATTAGTCTGGGTTTTGCATCCTTTTTAGCCAATAAATATTTTATTGCTGCATGATCAGTGTAAATAATTACTTTAGAACCAACTAGATAAGATCTGAATTTATCAACAGCAAAGACAATAGCTAGCATTTCTTTTTCAGTGGTTGCATAGTTTAACTGAGCATCATTCATCAATTTACTAGCATAATAAATCACATGCAACTTTCTATCTTTTCTTTGCCCCAAAACAGCTCCTAAAGCATAATCACTAGCATCACACATCAACTCAAATTGTAAACTCCAATCCGGGGCTGTTAGAATTGGTGCTGAAACCAAAGCTGTTTTCAAGGCATTAAAAGATGCAAGACAACTAGAATCAAATTCAAAAACCACATCTTTGTTTAACAAATTGCACAAAGGTTTAGTGATTTTAGAAAAATCTTTAATAAAACGACGGTAAAATCCAGCATGGCCTAGAAAACTTCTAACTCCCTTTCTTGTAATAGGTGGAGGCAATTTCTCAATGGCTTCTATTTTAGCTCGGTCCACCTCAATACCTTTGGCTGAAATCTTATGCCCCAAAACTATGCCTTCCTGCACCATAAAATGACACTTCTCCCAATTCAAAACAAGGTTAGTCTCTTCACAACGTTGCAAGACCATAGACAAATTATGAAGACAATTATCAAAGGAAGACCCAAAAACAGAAAAATCATCCATAAACACTTCCATGATCTTCTCAATGAAATCAGAAAATATAGCCATCATACAACGTTGAAAAGTAGCAGGTGCATTACACAAACCAAATGGCATCCTACGAAATGCAAAAGTACCATAAGGGCATGTAAAAGTAGTTTTTTCTTGATCTTCAGGCGTAATAGGAATTTGATTGTAACCAGAATATCCATCAAGAAAACAGTAAAATTGATGCCCAACAAGTCTCTCAAGAATCTGCTCAAGAAAAGGCAAAGGAAAATGATCTTTGCGTGTAGCGTTATTCAGCTTTCTATAATCAATGCATACTCTCCAACCAGTTACAGTTCTAGTGGGAATTAATTCATTATTTTCATTTGCAACAACAGTCATCCCACCTTTCTTTGGCACTACTTGAACAGGACTAGTCCACACACTATCAGAAATAGCATAAACAAATCCAGCATCTAACCATTTCAAAATCTCATTTTTAACAACTTCCTTCATGTGAGGATTTAGTCTTCTTTGATGTTCAATGACAGGTTTATGATCATCTTCCATTAAAATTCTATGCATGCATACAGAAGGGCTAATTCCCTTAATATCAGAAATCGTCCAGCCTATAGCTTTCTTTCTCAATCTCAAAATACGCAACAATTTCTCAAGTTGTGCATCAGTCAACAAGGAACTCACAATCACAGGCAAAGTATCATTCTCAGCTAAAAATGCATATCTGAGATGTGCCGGAAGTGGTTTCAATTCAAGAACAGGAGCTTCAATACATGAAGGTGGTGGTAGAGACTTACCATGGACCAGCTGTTCAAAACATACCTCTTCCATCTGTGGTAGTTCCAAAGCACATGCAACTTCTGCAATCTCTTTTCTCTCATCATTTATAGCACCTGCATTAGTTAAACAAAATTCAAGAAGATCTTTAGAAGTCTCAATCAAAGAAAAAAATTCAGTTAGTTCCTCAAGTATATCAATACTAAACACATGATCAGTAAATGCAGGATATTTATAGTCTTTAGAGAAAGTAAATTCCACAGATTCTTCACCAACATGAAATTTCAAACTCCCATTTTTAACATCAATTACAGCACCAGCTGTAGCTAGAAAAGGACGTCCTAAGATAATTGGAATTTCCTCATCCTCATCCATTTCTAACACCACAAAATCAACAGGAATGTAAAACTTTTGCACTTTAACTAACACATTTTCCAAAATCCCTTTAGGATAAGTTAAAGATCTATCAGCTAGTTGTAAAGTGATGTTAGTTGACTGCAATTCCTTTAGACCAAGTTTCCTGCAAACAGACAATGGCATTAAAGAAACACTAGCACCCAAATCACATAAAGCTTTTCCAAACTCAACATCTCCAATAGTAAGAGGAATAGAGAAACTCCCAGGGTCTTTAAGTTTTGGAGGCAACTTCCTTTGAATGACTGCACTACACTCCTCAGACAATGCTATTGTCTCAAAGTCTTCCACCTTTCTTCGATTCGAAATAATCTCTTTCAAAAACTTCCCATAAGCTGGAATTTGAGCTAAAGCATCTGCAAAAGGAATATTAATATGTAATTGCCTAAAAACTTTAAGAAACTTTTCAAACTGCTTATCTTGCTTTGATTGCTGCAATCTCTGTGGAAAAGGAACTGGTGGAACATAAGGTTGAACCGGTGGTGGAACTGATATCTGTTCTTCCTCTTTTTCCACTTCCTCTCCATTAATCTTCTCAATCTTATATTTCTCTTCAACAATGACATAGTCTTCATCTTCCTCTGACTTAGTCTCTTCCTCTTCACCAACTTTCTTACCACTTCTCAATGTAACTGCTTTACAATGCTCACGAGGGTTGATCTCAGGCTTGCTAGGTAAGTGACCTTGCTCGCGAGAATTTATTGATGTAGCCATCTGACTCATTTGCAACTCCAAAGTCCTATGAGCTGATTCCATTCGATTCATTCTGTCATTATTCTCAGTTAGGGACCTCTCAATTCTTTCCAAACTTAACTCCAATGCTGACTTAGGAGCTGGTTGATGCTGCTTTACTTGGAATCCAGGAGGATTGAGTGGTCTTGCATCAGCATTTTGATTCCCTTGATTACTCCAAGAAAAATTTGGATGATTTCGCCAACCTGGATTGAATGTGTTGGAGTATGGATTGTTCTGCTGCAATGGTCTATTGAAATTTGAGACATATTGTGCGCTTGCCACTTGCATGCATAGTGAACTTTGATGAGGTCCTGCACAAAACTCACAAACAATGACATCAGAAACTGCATTTATATTGGCCATACTTCCCATCGCCTTGGTCAATGCATCAATCTTTGCATTGAGAATGCTGAACTCGTTGACTTCATATGTCCCGGCAGGCTTCTTAAAAGTATTTCTTCCACTTGACCATTGACTTCCATTCTTAGCCATACTTTGCAATAACTCATAAGCCTCATCAAGTGATTTGTTCATCAGAGAACCTCCAGCTGCAGCATCAATATTATTCCTTATGCCTTCTGTTAACCCTTGATAGAATGTTTGAACTAAAACACTCTTGTGTAAACCGTGGTGAGGACACTTTCTTTGCAACTCTTTGAATCTGGTCCATGCAGCATGCAATGTCTCACCATCTTCTTGAACAAACCCCACAATATCATTACGCAACTTAGCTGCCTTCATTGGTGGAAAGAAACTACTCAAAAATGCCTTGTAGAGATCATCCCATGTAGTAATAGAACCTGGATCACTCGTGTTCAGCCAAGTCTTGGCTTCTCCCCTCAATGAAAAAGGAAAAAGTCTCAGCCGGATTGCATCAGGTGACACTCCATTAAGCTTTATAGTATCACATAACTCCAAAAAGTTTTCCACATGAGCATTAGGATCTTCATTCGAAAATCCTGAAAACTGATTCTGTTGCACCATTTGGATCAAAGCTGGCTTAAGCTCAAAAGTATTTGCTGCAACAGTGGGCCTGGTGATACTTGGCCTAATAGTATCCTCCGTAGGTGCAAAGTACTCCCCCAGTGTCCTAGTATCATTTTCCTGATCAGCCATTATATCACTCCGAATTTTCTCCTTCCTTAACCTTGTTTCTTTTCTTAATGCACGCGCAGTCTTCTCAATTTCTGGATCAAACAACAAACAGCTAGAATTAGAACTTCGCATACAAGAATTTGGACAAAGTATCGAAGGAATACTAACAAAGCAATAATGAAACAAAGAAAAACTCAAAATCTAAATTAATAACAGAAACAATCTAATCTTGATATTGATTATTGCCTTCCCCGGCAACGGCGCCAAATTTGACAAGCGGTCGTCACACTTAATCAAATAAACCTACTCAAAACGAATAACAAAAAAATAATATAGCAGAGAGTAGGGTCGATCCCACAGAGAAGAAAATCAACTACCAGGTCTAGACTAATTCTTATTATTATTCAGACAAATCACAATCATAGAAGTTTAACCTAAAATTCTAACGTAACCTAAAAAACGCAACTGAAACTAACGAATTCGTGATAACTGGATTAAACAAGGAGATTTTTGGAATCTAGGACATTGGACTCACCTACGGTCTATTCAATTCAAGTAAAATTCATAAAACTGTAATTTTTATACCTTCATTGATCTCACAGCAATTCACCCATTTAAGAATTATACACTCTCGTGTTTAAACTCTCTTACTTAAATTAACCCTATGACTACTTTCGTGACAATAGGAATTAACAAAAGCACATTGAGAACATGGAATTAAAAGCTGCAAAGATTATGTTCCTACTCTCGTAAAACACTCTCCAAGTCTAATATTCCCACAAACTAATATTAATTTTCAACTCTCGCTCCATCAATTAATACCTTAGAACATGCAAATAGTGATCAAATATTCACATGGAATAAATCAAGAATATCAAATATTGATCAATGAAGAAATCACAATTCTATAATTCAACTAAACTAAATAATCCATGGCTACATCCAAGTCCTAGATTAAAAAGATTTAGCCTCTAAACATAATTAAAACTATCATAGCAAAAATATAATTCATCATATTGAAATATGAATAAAATATAAAATTAATTAATTCCCAAAAATCTGAATTCAAAACCAACAAATAATGGAAAAATAAATTATGCCCAAGCGTGCACAGCAACAGGAGGAATTAACGGCAAGCCTCTGTTTCAAACTTCAAATTGTTGTTGCTCTCTGACCCGTGGAACGGCGGAAGCCAACGAACAAAGAGATTTCAATCCGGCCACACTTTAAATCTATTCTTGAAGTCTCAAGAAACCACAGTCGCCGCTAGAGCCTTCAAACTTCGGAAAAAAAATCAATATGCCACAATCCTCTAGATGCCGCCGCTCAAAACCTGGAGAAAGAGAAAAAAAAATAACTAAGCTAATGGAAAACCTAAAAAAAAACCTCTAATTTGCTACCTCCCTCAACCTGCGGCCCACTTCCTACCAACTTAACCCAAGCTAATTATCTCCAACCCAATGCCAATTAATTAGAAAAACCCCCCTTTTTGACTTCATTTCTTTTATTATATTATTTTTTCTTCTTTAGTTATTTATTTTTTATGTTTTACATTATCTATTATAATTAAATAAATATCTAATAAAATAATAACAAATCCTAACAAAACCTCAAATAAAAGTGCATAATATATAGGTATAATTTATGCTTATCAACTGATATCTCAATAGATTTTGTCTTAGTCTCACGAGCCTCACTCTTCTACTGGCGAACTGTGCGACACTAGTTCTAACAACCAATGACTAGAACTAGCTCAGCCTTCACTCCAACACTCAAAAGAGCTTGTTGGCTAGAAAACGACTGAACAACGACTAGAGAATGGTTGCACGAAAATGACCAGAAAATGAAACGGAAATATATTGCTCTATACAAGTACTTACACTCTCCAACTTAGTGGTCTTTGTTGGAGTAGAATACATAAGCTATGTTTGTATTGTACAGTTTCCCAGTTTAATATATCGATTTGTGTTTCAGTCATATCTTGTTGTGCATTAATCGTCCATTTATATTATGTAAGTAAATGATGAGGTGTCTGGTGCGACACAGTAGATCTCATCATTGGTTGAAAGACATAATATATAAATGAGGTTCGTAACCGAGACAGCTTTGGACAAACTGTCAGTTTAGGTTATTATGTGATTCAGATAATTAGTTTGTCTAAACTAATTGAATCATATAGATATGCCCGGGGCATATTGAACTTGACTTTTAGGAATGATTTGTCTTGTACTGATTTAATAGACAAATCGATCCTTGTATTCTATCTCTAAATCCCTAGACTCGAGTGGGCATGAGGATTAGACATAGTGTACTTTGATCTGCCAAAGGGTGAGGTCAATTGTGGCCAATAATCTCGGTAGGTTGGGTGCGCGTGTTTAGTTACTTGGTGTGCTGCTGCTTGTCGAAAGGAAACCATGTACCGGTGAGTCCGGGGTGATGGTGCTCCCGAGATGAGCTCGAAATGTTTATTATACTAAACCCGGCCGGTGGACTTATGTCCGGTATAGTAAAAAGGTCGAGTGGTACTAGTCTCGGAATATTAAGAAGTTGATGAATTAATTTATCAGTAAATTAATTAATTAACGAGCACTATATCTTTGATGTGGGGAGATTATGAATATAATTTAATTAAGTTATTCCGGAAGCAATTCTGGTGTAGGTTGGTAGTGCCATAATTAATCCGTTAGTGGTACGATTAATTATGTACTGGGTTGTTGACAAAGGTAGATTTAATTAATTTAGAAATTAATTAATCCTTGTGTCAGTTGATTGTGAATCATCCCAGGAACTGGTTTGGGATAAGTGAATCCCTGTGTCAGTTGGGAGTGATTCATCCCAGGAACTGGATTGGGATAAGTGAATCCCTGTGACAGTTGGGAGTGTATCAGTCCAGGAACAGGATTGAAGGAAACAGAATCTGTATCAGTCCAGAAACAGGATTGAAGGAAAACAGAAACCCAGTAGGAAGACCAATCCTAAACCAACTTGGAGTCTCTCTTGTAACTCTATAAATAGACAAGGGATCAGTCATTCAGATTACAACAATAACACAATTAATCCACAGAAAATTCTAGAGAGAGAAAACGTTTCTCTCTCCAAGTCGAATTTTCAAGAAAGTGTGTGGCTGGTTTTTGGGTTTCTAATGACTGAAATTTTGGCCTTGGTCTATACCAGCTGCACGTAGCTTTCTCTCTCTGCGGGCGGTGCGTTTATAGTACGTGCCAGGTGCTGCGGGGCTAGAGTTTTCTAGCAGGTGGATTGTGGTGAGTAGCTGATCAATTGACTTCTAGTTCGTTGCCCACACAACGTGAAGTCATAGTCTTGAGGCATACAAGAGAATCACCAGGTGCACGCTTCAAAGGTACTTTTCTAAGATTCCGCTTTAATAGAAATTTTTGTTGCGTGGTAAATCGAGCAAGTGCAAACCCAGATCCTACCAAAATCTTTCAATTGGTATCAAAGCGAGGTTTAGGGGGTTCTGTGCTTGTTCAATTTATTACATGGTTTTATTTGCAGGTGGTTTAGAATCCCGACTATTATGGTTACGTTTGTATGGGTTTTAATTAAACTCCGGGACTTGTCCGGATTTAATTTTATTATGAATGTTTGTAATAGTTTAACCACGTGCTGGAAGCCGTGTAGGATTAGATCAAATCTGTAATAGGATTTTTTCTATGTAATTTCGATTATTTAATTTTCCTAGAATGCCTTGTAGTAGGAAAATTATTTTTTTTGTAATCGAAGGCGTTATGGTAGACGACTTGGATTCGTGGGTTTTTGGGTTATCATGAATTTGAAGCAACCCAGGAAAACCCAGAACGAATTGCAAGAAGACCAAATAGCGTGGGAAAAAGCGAAGGAGGAGTTGGCGGCAGGAGGCGACGCCGGCAACGTTTGCCGGCAGCAAAATTGCCGGCCGGCAGGCCAAAACGGCAGCAGCAGCGCGCAGCAGTCGCTGCACGCAGCAGCTGCTGCGCGCTGCTGCTGGGCGCGCAGGGCCGCGCGCGCACGGCCCATGCGGGCGGTGCGCGCGCGGGCGCGCGGGGCGCTTGGCGCGTGGGGCGCTGGGCATGCGCGCGCTGGCCGCGCGCGCACGGCTTGTGCGGGCTGTGCGCGCGGCGGCCCGTTCGGGCTGTTCGGGCTGTTTTGGGCCCGTTTTTCCTCCAGTTTTTGTTTTTTGAAATTCAAAACTCTCTCCATCGAGTGACGTGACGGGACACGAGATCAAGGCAGAAGATGGAAGCAATTAAAACCATAATAGTCGGGGAATTTATTTTTTTGAATTTATTTCCCGTATTTATTGTTTTAATTTTTATGCTTTATTTTTATGCTGTATTTTAGATGCATGAATTAAAGCATGTATGGTTTTATGGTTGCATATAACTTAGGTTAGTTAATTGCATGTTAAAACCGGAAAAACCCTCATTTTGGAAATCTAAGTGGGAGCGGGTTGTGTTATATCCCCATAGCCACCATTACGGGTTCATATGCGATGTGGGTGGGCTTGCGCGTTGGCATTAGGGCCTTCCTCCATTCGGATGAGTCCAGCCCCGAGATCGCTAGACTATGAGCTTCTAAGTAAGATGACTAGAGCGAGTTTAACTAGGAGAAATGCGACACCCTCTCCATCTGAGGCGCACTATCCTGAGGTAACAAACTCAGAAGTCACGTAATGGCATACACTTAGTGTACGATCTGTAGTATTCCTCCCCCGAGGTTACGCTGCTTACTTGTACGGCTGAAAGCACCGACTATTAGCTACATTGATCAAAAGATCGTTGGTCAGATAGTGTAGTTAATGAACTTGGTTCTTCTCAAACGAATGTGGGTTAGCGTAAACGTCCACACTGCGTGGCTTGCGAGAATCCCGGTGGATGAGATGTTGGTGGATTAATATTATTGTTTTGAGGGAATCAATAATTAATTGAATTTTCATGTTTTTCAAAAATTCTAGCATATATAACTGAAACACTGTTTGTTAACTTTCCAGTTTAAATCGATATGGCATTCAATCCTTTAGCTGCTATTTTGAGAAACAACAATTTAACTGGAACTAATAATGTCGATGGAAGTCGTAACTTGGACATTGTCCTTAGGGCTGAGAGCGCTCCTGTGAGAGATCTTGTCATTGACATGATTAGTAACATCAACAAGGTTGAGGTAGGAGGAGGCAAAATCGTTGGTGAAACCAAAGCCGATATTGTCCTCCAGAGCTTGCCTCAAAGCTATGAGCGGATTCGGTTGAACTACAACATAAGTAAGATGTTGTGGAGTTCATCCGAGCTCTTGGCATAGTTGATGGCGCCTCAAAGCTATGAGCGGATTCGGTTGAACTACAACATAAGTAAGATGTTGTGGAGTTCATCCGAGCTCTTGGCAGAGTTGATGGCGGCTAAAAGTCTTCTTCAAGAGAAGAAGCGAGCTTTAGTCGCAGTCGAAGCTTTAGAATCTTCTTCTGAGCCTGAGGCTGAAAAGAAGAAGAGAAAGCTCGAGGGAGTAGCTAAAAAGGCACAAATTGTGCCTAAGCCAGATATTGCAAAGAAGAAGTCGAAAGACAAGTGCTTCAAGTGCAATAAGACGGGACATTGGAAAGCGGATTGTCCAAAGCTTATAAGTACGATAAATTATGCCTTAATTACTGAGACATGTTTAGCGGCGATTCCCACAGATACTTGGTGTGTGGATTCAGGTGCTGACCATGTTTGTAATTCTTTGCAAGGGTTCCAAGTAACCCAGAAATTTAGAGCAGGCGAATTGGATATCTACTTGGGCGACACTACAAGAGTGTCAGTAGAAGCAGTGGGAGTAGTTAAGTTGAATTTCGAAAATTCTAGCATAGAGTTAGTTAATTGTCTTTATGTACCGAGTTTTAGAAAGAACTTGATTTCGGTTTCTAAACTCTTGAAGAACGGGTATAAGTTTATTTTTTCTGATGACTGTGTTGTTATTAGAAGAAATGGAAAACTTATTTGTTCTGGTTCATTGGCGGACAATTTGTTTATGGTTAACTCTAACTCCCCTGTTGCGCAAAACATAGAAATAGATAGCTCAGAATCGAACATTAATAAGAGGAAGAAACCTTCTGAAATGAATCAAACCTATCTTTGGCATCTCAGGCTAGGTCATATAAACCTTAGTAGGATTCAGAGGTTGGTCAATGATGGACTTTTGGGTTCATTAGATATTGACAGTTATACAACCTGCGAATCTTGCTTGGAAGGTAAGATGACCAAGAGACCTTTTAAAGCAAAAAGCTATAGAGCTAAAGAAGTATTAGAGTTGATTCATTCTGACTTGTGTGGACCTATGACGGTCCAGGCACGAGGGGGATATGAGTATTTCGTGACATTCACGGATGATTACTCTAGGTACGGATACATTTACCTAATGCACCACAAGTCCGAATGTTTTGGCAAGTTCAATGAGTTTCGGGCAGATGTGAAGAAGCATCATGGTAAGAGTATCAAGACACTGCCTTCGGATCGTGGTGGGGAGTACCTGTCCCATGAATTTCGAGATTACCTCACTGAGGTAGGAATTCAGTCTCAGTTGTCTGCACCTGGCACGCCACAGCAGAATGGTGTAGCAGAAAGGAGGAACCGAACTCTTATGGAAATAGTTAGGTCCATGATGAGCTATAGTGATTTGCCAAGTTCGTTCTGGGGATATGCCTTGGAAACAGCAATGTATATTCTTAATCTTGTACCATCTAAAACCGTGCCTTCAACCCCAGTAGAGTTGTGGAACGGGCAGAAACCCAGTCTAAGACATCTCAGAATTTGGGGCTGCCCAGCACATGTGCTTAAGGCAGATACGACTAAGTTAGATGCAAGAACAGAATTAATGCTGTTTGTAGGAGATCCTAGGGGAACGAAAGGTGGTCTATTCTATAGTCCTAAATATCAGAAGGTGGTGGTAAGTACCAACGCTAGATTTTTAGAAGATGGCTATGTCTTAGACCACAAGCCCAAGAGTAAGATAGTACTAGAAGAGCTTAGACGACAAACTACTAATCCTGATGCACCAGCGCAAGTAGATACACCACACACTGCACATGAGATCATAGATGATGCGCCTACACAGGCGGTGCCTCGTCGTAGTGGGAGGGTTGTGAGACAGCCAGACAGGTTCGTTGGCATGGGAGAGGCTTCAGACCTAGTCCCAGGTATGCCTGAACCTGACCCAGTTAACTACAATGAGGCACTTCGAGATAAAGATGCAGAATCTTGGCGTAAGGCAATGATATCCGAGATGGGGTCAATGGACCACAATCAAGTCTGGGAGCTTGTGGACTTGCCTGATGGGTTTAAGCCCATTGGATGCAAGTAGGGTCTACAAACGTAAGAGAGGACCTGACGGGAAGGTGGAAACCTTTAAAGCTAGGCTGGTGGCGAAGGGGTATACTCAGAAAGAGGGAATCGACTATGAGGAAACCTTCTCCCCGGTAGCCATGCTTAAGTCGATCTGAATTCTCTTGGCCATAACTGCTCATATGGATTATGAGATTTGGCAGATGGATGTCAAGACAGCTTTCCTAAACGGAAGTCTTGAAGAAACCATCTTTATGCAGCAACCAGAGGGATTCATTGAAAAAGGCCAAGAGCATAAGGTTTGCAGGCTTAAGAGGTCTATTTATGGACTGAAGCAGGCATCCAGATCTTGGAACATCCGGTTTAATGAAGTAATCCAGTCCTTTGGATTTACTCAGTGTCCGGATGAGCAATGTGTATATCGCAGACGTGATGGAAACTCAGTGGTGTTTCTTGTGCTTTACATAGATGACATTCTATTGATTGGCAACAACAAGAAAGTGTTATCAGACGTAAAGGCATGGCTGTCCAAGCAATTTGATATGAAGGACTTAGGGGAAGCGGGACATATCCTTGGGATCAAGATTATTCGAGATCGTAGGAAATGTTCGCTAACGCTCTCCCAAGCTTCGTACATAGACACGATTCTGGCCCGTTTTAACATGCAGAACTCCAAGAAAGGTTTTCTACCTTTCAGGCATGGAGTGTTTCTATCTAAGGAACAGTCTCCTAAGACTGTTGAGGAGATAGAGACCATGAAGACAGTTCCACATGCTTCGGCAGTAGGAAGTCTCATGTATGTCATGTTGTGTACGAGGCCTGATATCTGTTATGCCGTTGGCATGGTGAGCAGATATCAGAGTAACCCCGGGAAAGCTCATTGGGAGGCAGTAAAATGCATTCTCAAGTATTTGCGCAGAACGAGGGACCAAGTTCTGGTCTATCGGGCGTCTGAGCTGGTACCCCGAGGTTACACAGATTCAGATTTCCAAGGCGACAGGGACAAGAGCAAGTCTACCTCGGGGTATGTGTTTACTCCAGGAGGTGGAGCCATAGTTTGGCGGAGTGTCAAGCAGAAATGCGTGGCGGACTCTACCATGGAGGCTGAGTATGTTGCCGCATCAGAGGCAGCGAAAGAAGCAGTATGGCTCAAGAACTTCCTAGTGGACTTAGATGTGATTCCTGGTTTGCCGAAGTCTATCACGGTTTATTGTGATAACAATGGTGCAGTAGCAAACTCGAAGGAACCACGAGCCCACAAGGCGAGTAAACATATACAGCGCAAGTACCACCTGATACGAGACATCGTAAAGAGGGTAGATGTGGTCGTGGCTAAGATAGCATCAGATGATAACCTTGCAGATCCGTTCACGAAAACATTGACTTCTAAAGTCCTTGAGGCTCACGTGAAGGGCAAGGGGATCAGATGCTTATGAGAGCCTTGACAGTTTTTCTAGATAGATAGCAGTAGATTGGGTAGGATTGTATGGAGTTGTATACTTAAAGCACAGCTTAAGTATTAGTGGGAGATTGTTGGAGTAGAATACATAAACTATGCTTGTATTGTACAGTTTCCCAGTTTAATATATCGATTTGTGTTTCAGTCATATCTTGTTGTGCATTAATCGTCCATTTATATTATGTAAGTAGATGATGAGGTGTCTGGTGCGACACAGTAGATCTCATCATTGGTTGAAAGACATAATATATAAATGAGGTTCGTAACCGAGACAGCTTTGGACAAACTGTCGGTTTAGGTTATTATGTGATTCAGATAATTAGTTTGTCTAAACTAATTGAATCATATAGATATGCCCGGGGCATATTGAACTTGACTCTTAGGAATGATTTGTCTTGTACTGATTTAATAGACAAATCGATCCTTGTATTCTATCTCTAAATCCCTAGACTCGAGTGGGCATGAGGATTAGACATAGTGTACTTTGATCTGCCAAAGGGTGAGGTCAATTGTGGCCAATAATCTCGGTAGGTTGGGTGCGCGTGTTTAGTTACTTGGTGTGCTGCTGCTTGTCGAAAGGAAACCATGTACCGGTGAGTCCGGGGTGATAGTGCTCCCGAGATGAGCTCGAAATGTTTATTATACTAAACCCGGCCGGTGGACTTATGTCCGGTATAGTAAAAAGGTCGAGTGGTACTAGTCTCGGAATATTAAGAAGTTGATGAATTAATTTATCAGTAAATTAATGAATTAACGAGCACTATATCTTTGATGTGGGGAGATTATGAATATAATTTAATTAAGTTGTTCCGGAAGCAATTCTGGTGTAGGTTGGTAGTGCCATAATTAATCCGTTAGTGGTACGATTAATTATGTACTGGGTTGTTGACAAAGGTAGATTTAATTAATTTAGAAATTAATTAATCCTTGTGTCAGTTGATTGTGAATCATCCCAGGAACTGGTTTGGGATAAGTGAATCCCTGTGTCAGTTGGGAGTGATTCATCCCAGGAACTGGATTGGGATAAGTGAATCCCTGTGACAGTTGGGAGTGTATCAGTCCAGGAACAGGATTGAAGGAAACAGAATCTGTATCAGTCCAGAAACAGGATTGAAGGAAAACAGAAACCCAGTAGGAAGACCAATCCTAAACCAACTTGGAGTCTCTCTTGTAACTCTATAAATAGACAAGGGATCAGTCATTCAGATTACAACAATAACACAATTAATCCACAGGATTTTTAGAGAGAGAAAACGTTTCTCTCTCCAAGTCGAATTTTCAAGAAAGTGTGTGGCTGGTTTTTGGGTTTCTAATGGCTGAAATTTTGGCCTTGGTCTATACCAGCTGCACGTAGCTTTCTCTCTCTGCGGGCGGTGCGTTTATAGTACGTGCCAGGTGCTGCGGGGCTAGAGTTTTCTAGCAGGTGGATTGTGGTGAGTAGCTGATCAATTGACTTCTAGTTCGTTGCCCACACAACGTGAAGTCATAGTCTTGAGGCATACAAGAGAATCACCAGGTGCACGCTTCAAAGGTACTTTTCTAAGATTCCGCTTTAATAGAAATTTTTGTTGCGTGGTAAATCGAGCAAGTGCAAACCCAGATCCTACCAAAATCTTTCAGTCTTTACAAATAAGTCTCTCCCCTATTTATAGGGCTCTAAGGTCGGTTACTATTCTAAGCTTCCGATAAAATAATCTTAAGAAACTTCTAATCCACTCTAGTCCCTATTATTATATACAACGAAATTCTTATGGTTGATGTCATGCTTACATCACCCGTGGCCCACTTGTGCAACTTGCAGGGGAATAGAACCTTCTATTCCTTTATAGAAAAGCTCATGTCCCCTCGTGTCCATTCCGGTTTAAAACGGGCAAGAAAAACCTCGCAACGGGCTTGAAGGTGCTCTTGCTCACAACGAACGAAAACAGGCTGCAACGAGCGCAACTGCTGGCTCGTAGCCGTGTCATTCTCCCCCACTTGAACGAGACATCGTCCTTGATGGCTTTTACTCCTCAAACTCGATCACAAGTCCCGTTGCCCCACTTTGTTTCTCGATCGGTTCTCAGCTGGTCTCGCTCGTCGGTTGTCCCTTCCACTTTGGTCAGTGCCTTGTTCTGTCCCCCGAATGATGCACTTGGAGAGGATCTGCTCCGGATCCTTCTCTAACGGCTCCCTAATACTGGTTAGGGCTCTAGATGAAACACTCTATTCCAGGTCCTCTACATCCTGGTGAAATGGCTTGAGCAAGCCAACATGAAAGACCAGATGTAACTTCTCATAGGCTTTCAGTAGCTCCAGCTTGTAGGAAATCGTTCCAACACATTTGAGAACGGTGAACGGTCCCTCGTATCGTTGCATGAGTCCTTTGTGCAACCCTCGAACTCGCCCGTGTTGGTATAGCTTAACTAACACTTGATCTTCCCCCTGGAAATCTCGGGCAGTTCACTTCTTATCAGTCCATTTCTTCAACCTCTTGGCCGATCGCTCCAAGTAAAGCCGTGCAATGTCTTTTCGTTCCTGCCAATCATTGACGAACTGATAAGTCGGTGGGCTACTCCCCGTGTAGCCTCCAACAATGTCTTTTCGTTGATTGTGTGTTTTCAATTTATTTTGCATGAATGAAAACCAAACCAAACCGTTTTAAAAAGTAAATTGCAATTAACTAAGGTAGATTATTCACATATTAAAACTTCAACAGTTTTATGGGTGCGAATATCCAAAGTTAAGATATTGCATGTTAAAATGTGAAAATCCTCAAACTTAAAAATCTAAGTGGAAGCGGGTTGGTAAATATCTCCATGGCCTCCATTACGAATTCATATGTGATATGGTTAGACGTGCGAGGTGGCATTAGGGCCTTCCTCCATGCGGATGAGTCTTCAATCACAGATATCACTAGATTGAATTTCTAAAGGGATGAATATAGTGAGTTTAATTGGAGAAAGTTGTGACACCCTCTCTGCTGAGGCACATTAGTATCCTAAGTAACAAACTTAGAAGTCACGTAATGGCATACACTTAGTGTACTATTTATAGTATTCCTCCCACGAGGTTACGCTATTTATGTGTTCGGCTAAAATCATTGACTATTAATTTCATTGATCATAAGATCGTTGGTTAGATAGTGAAATTAATTAACTTTGGTTCTTCTCGAACGAATGTAGCTTAGCGTAGATGTTCACCCGCGTGACCTGCGTTAATCCCGGTGTGAGAGATATCAATGGAAGATTATATTGTTTTTTGAGGATATCAATATTTTTGAAAAAGTATACTGAAACTTGACTGTTCATTTTTCAGTTTGTTGATATGTCGTTCAACCCGCTAGCTGTCATACTGAATCAGAACAAACTTACGGGTCCTAATTACATTGACTGGAAACGTAACCTGGACATTGTCCTTACTCCTGAGGGTTACAAGTATGTGCTCACTGAGGAGTGCCCCCCTAAACCCAGTGATGATTCCATCCCTGAGCAGCGAGAGCCATATACGAGGTGGCAGAAGGCTGATGAGATAACCCGGTGCTACATCTTGGCTTCTATGGCGAGTGTACTGCAACACCAACATCAGCTGTTTACCTTAGCCTACGATATTATGCTTAACCTCAGGGAGATATTTGGACATCAGGGCAGAGTAGCCAAGCAGTCAGCTATGAGGAAACTCATGAATGCTAGGATGGTTGAGGGCTCTTCAGTGAGGGATCACGTACTGGACATGACGAGCTGCATCAATTAGATCGAGGTATTGGGAGGTGACATTGATGGGGAGACCTAGGTCGATATCATCCTCCAGAGCTTGCCCCCCAATTTTGAGCAGTTTTGGTTGAACTATAATATGTGCAAGCTCTCATATTCATTTCCCGAGCTCATGACTGCATTGGTGTCTGCTGAAGGCCTCTTCACTAAGAAAAAAATAAGCTTTGGCAACTGTTGGACCTTCAGGGTCCTCTGTTAGGCCAAAAGCCACGAAACACAAGAGGAAGAGGGGCCAGAAAGTAGTGGCTGATCATTGACCTAATGCGGGCATTGCCAAGAAGCACAAGCTAAAAGGCAAGTGCTTCAGATATGGCAAAACAAGACATTGGAAGAAGGACTGCCCAAAGCCTCAAGGTATGTGTAAATTTTCCCTAGTTACTGAAATGTGTTTAGCAGCGATTCCCATAGATACTTGGTGTGTGGATTCAGGAGCCACTGATCATGTTTGTAATTCTTTGCAGGGGTTCCAAGTGACCCAGCTGCTTAGAGAGGGAGAGTTGCAGGTCTACCTTGGGGATACTACCAGAGTTTTTGTTGTTGTAGTGAGAGTTTTATGTCTTTATTTTTAAGACTCTATTTTACATTTGAGAGATTGTTTATATGTACCCAGTTTTAGAAAGAACTTACTTTCAGTTTCAAAGCTTTTATTGGATGGTTATAAGTGTGTTTTTTTTTATAATTCTATTTTTATTAGAAAGAACCAGAAGCTTATATGTTCCGGTACATTAGTTGACAATCTGTTTTTAATCAAGACAAACTCCCCAGTAGTGCAAAATACATAAACTGATAACTCATCACTGAATCATAGTAAGAGAAAAGAGTCTTCCCCTTTGAATTAAACTTATCTTTGGCACCTGAGACTCGGTCATATCAACCTTTGTAGGATTCAAAGGTTGGTCAATAATGGGTCCTTGGACTCATTGGACATTGACAGCTATCCGACCTGTGAGTCCTACTTGGAAGGTAAAATGACCAAGAGGTCTTTTAAGGCAAAGGGGTATAGGGCCAAGGAGATTTTAGAGTTGATTCATTCTGACTTGTGTGGACCTATGACAGTTCAGGCTAGAGGTGGTTATGAGTGTTTCGTGGCTTTCACGGATGATTACTCTAGATATGGATATATATATATATACCTGATGCACCACAAGTCTGAATACTTTGACAAGTTCAAAGAGTTTAAGACAGATGTGGAGAAGCATCACAATAAGAGTATCAAGACCCTGCGATCTGATCGTTGTGGTGAATACCTCTCTAGTGAATTTAGGGCCTATTTGTAAAAGCAGAGTATTCATTCCCAGTTGTCTGCACCTGGCACACCCCAGCAGAATGGTGTAACAGAGAGGATGAACAGGGCTCTTATGGATATGGTTAGATCGATGATGAGTTATAGTGAATTGCCCAATTCATTTTGGGGTTTTACCTTAAAGTCAGCGTGTTATCTCCTTAAAAACGTACCATCTAAGTCTGTGCCTTCAACCCTTATAGAGCTGTGGATTGGGTGAAAACCTAGTCTAAGACATCTCAGGATTTGAGGTTGCCCAGCTTGTGTGCTTAAAGCAGATGCAGGCAAGATAGATGCGAGATCTGAGGTTATGCTTTTTGTAGACTACCCCAAAGGAACGAAGGGTGGTTTATTTTATAGTTCTCAGGTTCGGAAGGTGGTGGTGAGCACCAATGCCAGATTTTTTATTGAGGAGGACTATATTTTTTTATCACAAGCCAAAGAGCAAGGTAGTATTGGAAGAGCGTAGGGGTCAGTCCAATATTTCAGATGCACAAGTACAGGAAGACACATCACAAGAGAATGCACACACTATTACAAATGATGCTTTTACATAGGCTGCACCTCATCGTAGTAGGAGGGTTGTCAGACAGCCAGAGAGGTACATGGGTTTAGGTGAGTCTTCAGACTTTATCCCTGGCGCCCATGAACCAGACCCAGTTAGCTACAACGAGGCTCTCTAGGATAAAGATGCAGATTCTTGGTAGAGAGCGATGATTGCCAGGATGGGTTCTATGGACTCAAATCAGGTCTGGGAGTTGGTAGACCTTCCTGATGGGTTTTGACCTATTGGGTACAAATGGGTCTACAAGCGAAAGAGAGGATATGAAGGGACGGTTGAGACCTTCAAGGCTAGGCTAGTGGCGAAGGGGTATACTCAGAAAAAGGGTATCAATTATGAGGAGACCTTTTCTCTGGCAGCTATACTTAAGTCAATCCGAATTCTCTTGGCCATAGCTGCTCATATGGACTATGAGATTTGGCAGATGGACGTCAAGACAGCTTTCCTTAATGAAAATCTTGAGAAGACCATCTTTATGCAGCAATCAGAGGGTTTCATTGTTCAGGGCCAAGAACACAAGGTATGCAGGCTTAAGAGGCCCATTTATGGACTTAAGCAAGTATCCAGATCTTGGAACATCCGTTTTGACGAGGTTATCCAATCCTATAGATTCACTCAATGTCCGGATGAGCAGTGTGTATATCGAGGGAGTGATGTTGATATGGTGGTGTTCTTCGTACTTTGCGTATATGGCATCCTTCTGATTGTCAATAGTAAGAAAGTGTTGTCAGACATAAAGGCATGGTTGCATAAGTAGTTTGATATGAAGGATTTGGGAGAGGCTAGACATATCATTGGGCTCGAGATTATTCGAGATTGTAGGAGAAGTTTTCTGACACTCTCCTAGGCTTCTTATATAGACACGATTCTGGTCCATTTTAACATGCAAAACTCAAAAAAGGGTTCACTACCTTTCAAGCATGGAGTGTATCTATCAAAGGAGCAGTGTTCCAAGACTGCTGAGGAGATAGATGCCATGCAGGCGGTACCCCATGCTTTTGCAGTGGGTAGTCTCATGTATGCTATGTTATGTACGAGGCCTGATATTTGCTTTGTCGTTGGCATGGTTAGTAGATATCAGAGTAACCTTGGGAAGGCTCATTGGGAGGCAGTAAAATGCATTCTCAAGTACTTACGCAGGACGAGAGATCATGTCCTAGTTTATGGTGCGCAGGAGCTTGTACCATTGGGTTATACAGATTCGGACTTTCAAGGTGATATGGACAAGAATAAGTCTACCTCTGGGTTTGTGTTTGCTCTAGGAGGTAGAGCCATAGTATGGCGGAGTGTCAAGCAGAAATACGTGTCGGACTCCACCATGGAGGTTGAGTACGTTGACGCATCAGAGGCAACGAAAGAAACTATATGGCTCCAAAACTTTCTAGTGGACTTAGATGTGGTTCCCGAGTTACCTAGGTCTATCGCAGTTTACTGTGATAACAATGGTGCAGTTGCTAACTCGAGAGAACCACGAGCCCACAATGCGAGTAAACACATAGAGCGCAATTACCACCTGATACGAGAGATCGTAAAGAGGAGAGACGTGACCGTGGCCAAGATAGCATCCGGAGACAACCTTGCAGATCCTTTAACAAAGCTATTGACCCCAAAGGTCTTTAAGAGACATGTGGAGGGCATGGGAGTCAGATTCTTAAGAGAGCCATGTGAGTGAGCTTAAAGGTGTTCTGTAGATTTCATTATGACAGCAGTGTAATAGTAGGTTGGACAGTTTTTATACTTCTTAGCATAGCTTTGAGTATTAGTGGGAGATTGTTAGTTTTGAATACAAAAAAGCTATTGTTTTTATGAAAAACTAATATCCACAGTTGACATATCATTTTGTTTTAGTATTGAATTTCTTTCATTATATCATAGAACTAGATAACGGGGTGTGAAAAAACACAGTAGATCTCATTATTGGTTAAAGTATTAATATATAAAAAGTATGCTCGTAACTGAAATAGTCTAAACATACTATCGGTATAGGTTATCGTGTGATTTGAAAATTAATTTGTCTAGACTAATTAAATCACAAGGATATGCCCGGGGCATATTGAGCACGACCAGTTTGGATAGAATTAACTTGTACTGATCGGCGTAGTTAATTTGGTCATACTATTCTTATCTCTCAATTCCGAGATTGGGATGGGCATGGGAGTTAGATATCGTATGCTTTGATTTGTCAAAGAGTGCGGTCAATTGAGGCCTATACCTCAGTAAGTTGGGTATGCAGTGTTTAGTTTCTTGTGTTTCGTTGCTAGTTGGAGAAATCCACGTACCTCTTCGCTGGGTTGATGGTGCTACCGAGATGAGCTCGTAAGGTTTATTATATTAAACCCGGCCGGTGGACTTTATGTCCGGTATAATAAGAAAGTCGAGTGGTACTAATCTCAGATACCGAGAAGTCGGTGAATTAATTTGTCAGTAAATTGATGAACCGACGAGCACTAGATCTTTGATGTGGGGAGATATAAGAAAAAATAAAGTGGCGAGATGTAAAGTCGTTTTTTAGCAGTAGTTCCATAATTGATCCGATAGTGGTACGACTAATTATGTGTTTGACTAATCGACAAAGTGAATTAATTAATTCTAAAGGTTTAATTAATTTAATTAATGAAGTAGGTTATTCGAAATAATCGTAAGGGTTCGATTAAATTTAATTAACGAAGTGAATTAAGAAATTAATTCGAAAGGATCGATTGGAGTTGATTAGTCTAGGAAAGACTAAGAGGTCAACGAAAGTCTAACGTTAAAGGCCCAACTCAAAAGCCCACTAGGTCTCCTTTGGAGCTCTCTATAAATAGAAAGCTTAAGGCCAAAGAAACATTAAGAAATATCTTTCAAGACAAGTATTTCCTTTTAGTGTGAGAAAGTTCTAGCGAGAGAACTTCTTCTTCTTGAAGATTTCTCTCAAATTCAAACTTGGATACTCACTCTCTCGAATCAAACTAAGCTCAAAGATCAAAGCTTTACCCAGCCCATCGATTTTTAATGTTGTCCGCCGAGTTTTATAGCAGTTCCGCCGCGGCAGTTTTATTTTCGGCGACCCATTGTCTGG
Source organism: Knoxia roxburghii (assembly GCA_030378225.1). NCBI lineage: Eukaryota > Viridiplantae > Streptophyta > Magnoliopsida > Gentianales > Rubiaceae > Knoxia > Knoxia roxburghii. Next base: position 29,716,484 of record CM059420.1, on the reverse strand, counting down.
TTTTTTAGGGTGCTTGATCCGGGTTCATCATGTATTGATCTCTCTTGGTGATCTATGATTGAGCTCGTCCAGATCGTGACTAAGGAACTGGATTATGTGGGTTTTCTGATCGGTTTTATGCTGTGCACTGTCGTGGTGAGGCGGGCGGCGGGCGGCGGGTGGCGGGTGGCAGGTGCTTAGATCAGATTTTGAGCAGTTTTTAGTTTAATTTGAGGGGTTTTTCTTGAGGATATTTTGTGGTCTTGGTAGCACATCCCGTTAGATTATTGCCCACACAATATTCGGGGTTTCTTGGAGTTATCCATTGGATTTCGGTGGTAGTCAATTTCCAGATTATCGGTTTTCTTATTTGCTAAGGACTTCGCTTCAAAGGTTAAATCTTTAGATTTTTCACTTTGACTAAAGATTTAATTTTGAACATCAATTTACTAAATTAAATAAGTATAAGCCTAGATCCGTTCAGGGGAAATGAATTTGAGCCTGAGTTTTGACGAAAGTTTCCGATTCTGGAATGCATTGCACGAAAGTGAGATTTTCGATTTAGCCCGAGCTTGTTCTGGTTTCCTTCAGAGTGTCACTCTATGAACTGCCGGTAGTAATTGGTAAGCCCCAGAAAAGATTGGAGCTCTGCCGTCTTGGTTGGTGCCTCTCACTCGACGATGGCTCGAACCTTGGCCGGATCCATGCGAATCTGGTATCCTCTAATGATGTGGCCTAGAAAGGAGACTTCCTTCTGCCCAAACGAGCACTTCTCCTCCTTGGTGTACAGTTTGTTCTCCTTTAAGGCCTAGAAGACAGCATGGAGATGACCTACGTGCTCCTCCATGGTCTCACTATAGATGACAATGTCGTCCAAGTAGACCACCACAAAACGGTTGATGAAATCGGCCAACACCCGTTGTATGAGCGTGCAGAAAGTAGCCGGTACGTTGGTGAGGCTAAATGGCATAAAAAAAATTCATAAGACCCATATCGTGTGATACAGGCCATTTTTGGCTCGTCCCCGGGTGCTATCCTAACATGTTAGTATCGCTTTCTCAAGTCCAGTTTGGAGAATACCCTAGCATTTACCAAAATGTCGAACAAGTCAGCTATAAGAGGAATAGGGTACTTGTTCTTTACCGTCAATTTGTTCAGCGCCCTGTAGTCTATGCACATCCTCAACGTACCGTCCTTCTTGCGCTGAAACAAGGCCGGCACACCATATGGATTTTTGAAGTGAAGAAAATAGATCTGGTCCAGGCTAAACCGAAAATCTCACTTTTGTGCTATGCATTCCAGAATTGGAGACTTTCGATCTAGCCCAGACTCCAAAATCATTTGCCTTGAACGGATTTAGGCTTATACATATTCGATTTATTAAAACAATACGCTAAAAATTAAATCTTTAATTTAAAGCAGAACATAAAGGTTATACCTTTGAAGCGTGTCCTCGAAGCAATAAAGTAAACCAAGCGCCAACCACGAGAGAATCACGAGAATGACTTGGACAACCCCCAAAATTGTGTGGGCAACTATCTACGGGGTGGCTAAGGCACTAAATAAGAAATCCAAAAGAAACCCGCTTCGAAAAACTCAGATCTGCTACAGATCCTTAGCCGGAGCACCCTGCGCACCGCCGCCGGTCGCCGGACACCACCGCGAGCGAAGTGGATTCCGGTCGCGATTTTCACAAGCCACCATGGATCGGCGTTCAGATCCGATAAATGTAGCAGCCCAGATCAGGCGTGCCAAAATCCACTATTGTCGGAGCTAGTGAAACATGCCGGAAAACTAATCAGAGGCGGCGAAGAACCCGGCGGCAATAAGGAAAAATAAAACTGGGCAAAGGGCTGAGCTTATTGAAAGAGAAAGATCCTTAGTCGACTTGGAAAGAAAACTTCAATGAGGAAGACAAAGTTCTCTCTCTAGACTACTCTTTCTCACTCTAGACAACTTTGCCTCTAAGTTTCTTAATGTCTTAAAGTGCCTAACATTAGCTATTTATAAGGAGCTTCAAGGGAGACCTAGACTTTCATTGACTTTCTTAGTCCTCACTAGACTAGTCAACTCCAATTAGCCCAAGGATTAATTCTTCGACCCACTTCGTCAATTAAATATTAATCGACCCTTATGATTATTTCGTATAACCCACTTTATCAATTAAATACAAAATTAACCCAAGGGTAATTTATTTAATCAACTTTTCCAGTTAGTCCAACGCATAATTAGTCGTACCACTAATGGACCAATTATGGAACTACCACTCAAAAACAAAATTACTTCGCGCTCACTTTATTAATTCTTCTATCTCCTAACGTCAAAGACATAGTGCTCGTAGATTCATAAATTTACTGACAAATTAATTCTAGACTTCTTGCTATTCGAGATTAGTACCACTCGACCTTCTTATTATACCGAACATAAGTCCACCAGTTGGGTTTAGTATAATAATCCTTACGAGCTCATTTCAGGAGCACCATCAACCCGACAAACCACTACATGGATTCTTTTGACAAGCAACGGCACATTAAGAAGTCAAACACGCATACCCAACTTACCGAGATCTAGGCCTCAATTGACCGCACCCTTTGGCAAATCAAAGTACACTATGTCTAACTCTTATGCCTGCTCTAGCCTAAGGATTAAGATACTAGAATATGATGTTCGAATTAAATACGAAGATCGATACAAGTTAATTCAATCCTGAATAGGTCCTGCTTAATATGCCCCGGGCACATTCGTATGATTTAATTAGTCTAGACAAACTAAATTCTAAATCATACAATAACCTAAACCGATAGTATGCTCAAACTTTCTCGGTTATGAGCGTTAATTTATATATCATAAATTTAACCAATGATAAGATCTACTGTACTACACCCGACACCTTATCATCTATGTATATGATATAAATGAACAATTAATATTGAAACACAATTGATATGTAAACTGGGTATTAGTTTTTCATACAAGCAAAACTTTTCAGTATTCAAAACTAACATAAAGGCCGTATGACCCGGCCTCAAGTAGCTCCCTAGGTTGGGTCTTCAACTCCTGCAGCTCATTTGGGAACATCTGGTACGGTGCCTTGGCTACTGGTTTTGCTCTATCAACCAACTCAATAGCATAGTCGATCTCCCGTCTACGGGGCAGCTCCTTCGGCAAGTCCTCGGGCATTACATCACAAAATTCCTCGAGCATGGTGCGAATAGCTATGAGAACGGGCTTTGATTCCGATGTTGGCTTGGTCAGTTGCTATTCCTCGAACACCAAAGCCATAAACGTTTACTCCCCAGAACGGGCTTTGATTGAGCTGTCTTACACTCAGATCCGTCTCCCAGTGCATCACTCATCCCTGGAGCACGACTATTGTGTCATCCTTGGTTACCATCAAAGGCCGGAGACCGTCAATAAAGCTCATGCCCAAAATAACACCATATTCACCCAACGGTGCAACAGAGAATGAGGCACGGCCACTCCACGACCCAATCTGGACTGGTACATTTTTTGCTTCGCCAACGACCGATGACCAGGCCCCATTTACACCCTTGAACCTTCCGTTGCTAGGCCTCAAGTTATGCCTAGCTCGCGGGCTAAGGCATCGTTCACATAGTTGCAATTGGCCCCTGTATCAACAAGTGCCCAATAAGACCAGTTGCAGAAACTCACCTCGACAAACATATGACCCTTATGCTTGTCGTCCAGCTTTGTTTGAATGGCGTCCAACTATTTAATGCAAACGACCCACCTCTCTTTGCTTTGGTTGGACTCCTAAAATAACGCCGTAAGTTTGGTACGAGACGGGCAATCTGGAACCAAATAAGGACCCTGGCATAAGAAACATCCCTCAAACTTCTTGGGCTTGTCCCCCTTCGACCCATCCTTGCTGCTAGAAGGCTTGGCCATCTTAGGCTTGGAGCAAGACTTCCCCTTGTCTTCCCCACTTTTGCCAACAAATTTCTTTGACTTGTCCTTCAGCTTGCTCCCGTCTTTCTTCTGAAACTCGATCAGGGACTCCACTACATTCATGGTCTGAGTCATGTTTTGTACGTCCCACCATTGTAACTCCATTTTGGCCCATGGCTTAAAGCTGTCCATGAATGTGAACAAAGCCTATTTAGGCGATAAGTCAGGGATCTCCAGCATTAGTTCTGAAAACTCCTTGACATATTCCCTAATTTGGCTGTCCCGATGATGCAAACGACGAAGTTTGGCTCGAGCTTCATCTTCAGCATCCTTAGGCAAAAACTGCTTCTTCAATTCCGTCTTAAACTTATCCAAAGTGCTGATTGTATCCACGCCCGTGTCTACGATCCCCGTCCTTCTTCTCCACCACACTAAGGCCACATCCTTGAGGTAGAGCGGGGCGTAGTCGAGCCGGGCAGTATCAGTGACTGCCCCAATGGCCTTGAACTACCGCTCTATGCTGTAATGAAATTTCTCAATATCCTTAGCCTTCCGGGCTCCCCCATAAGCCTCAGACTTTGAAATGTCGATCCGAGTAGTAGCGAGGGCTCCACATTGAGCTCCACCACAAGACACCTGTGCTCTCAGGACTTTAACTTCCTCTTGAAGCATGAGCATCTCCTCTTAAAGAGTGGTAATGATAAACCTTAGCTCCGTGTTGACCCGATTGAATCGGTCTTCCTGCTGATTGAGGGCGAGCAAAGCTTTCTCCTCGAAGTTATCCTCATCACGGTCTAGATAGTCCCCCACGGTTAGTTCCACCTTGACAAGCCGCGTCTTAAAATCAGCCGACGGCTTATATGTAATGGACTTATCCTTCCAGCTCCCCTTCTTACCGGTACGTTCCGTCTCACGTGAGACGTGCTCACCTTCAACTTCTATCACCTTTGTAGGGTTGCATGGTGTGACCATATCCGAACAACTCGAACGAAAGCATGGCTTCAAATGGAACAATGCTCTGATACCAACTGTCACAGGCTCACTCTTCTACTAGCGAATCGTGTGGCACTAATTCTAATAACCAACAACTAAAACTAGCTCAGCCTTCACTCCAACAACAAAAAAACTTGTTGGCTAGAAAACGACCGAACAACGGCTAGAGAATGATTTAAGAAAATGACCAGAAATGGAACAGAAGTATATTGCTATATACAAGTTCTTGCACTCTTTAACTTAGTGATCTTTACAAATGAGCCTCTCCTCTATTTATAGGCCTCCAAGGTCGGTTACTATTCCAAGCTTCTTGAAGAAGCTTCCAATAAAATAATCTTAAGAAACTTATAGTCCACTCTAGTCTCTATTATTATATACAAGGAAATTCATAGGCTGATGTCATGCTTACATCACTCGTGGCCCACTTGTGCAACTTGCACGGGAATAGAACCTTCTATTCCCTTCTAGAGAAACTCATGTCCCCTCATGTCCATTCCGGTTGAAACGGGAGAGAAAAACCTTCGTAACGGGCATGAAGGCACGAGCACATCTGCTGGCTTGCAACCATGTCATTAGGATTGCTTAGATCTCAATGAATGAACGATAGTGTATTTGTAGTTGTTGACAGTTTCTCTAAAATGGCTCACTTTATACATTGCAGGAAAATGTTAGATGCAATACATATTGCTGACCTCTTTTTTGCATGAATAGTGAGGTTTTATGGATTGTCGAGGACAATAGTTTCTAACAGAGATGTAAAGGTTTTAGGCCATTTTTGGAGAAATCTGTGGGTCAAGCTAAGAACGAAATTACTGTTCTTAACTACAACTGACCCTTAGAAAAATGGTCAGACACAAGTCATAAACAGAACTCTTGGAACTCTGTTGCGTGCCATAATCTAGAAGAACTTGAAACGTTGGGAAGATAGCTTGCATATAGCCAAGTTTCCATATAACTAGACTGTGCATCGCACTATGAACTATTTTTCATTCGAAATTGTTTGTGGTGTTAACCTTTTAACACCTCTTGACCTATCTCCTTTACCTATTTCAGAGTATCTTAATAGGGATGGAGCTAAGAAATAAGAAACTATGCAAAAGCTAAATGTTAAGGTCTGTGAGAACATAGAGAAGTAGACCCAACATTACATATGACAAGTTAACAAAAGGTGAAAGGAAGTAGTCTTTGAACCTGGTGATTGGGTCCGGTTCATGTGTAAAAGGAAAGATTTTCTGTAGAAAGAATGACTAAGATACATAAAAGAGAAAATGGTCAATTTAGAGTGACACAGTGCCTTAACAATAATTCTAACAAGATAGAACTGCCTGGTGAGTATAGCATTTCTGCTACATTCAATGTTGCTGATTTATCATTGTTTGATTATGCAGATTCGTTTGATTTCAGGACGAATCCTCTTTGGTAAGGAGGAATTGATGAGGATATCAGAAGGAATCAAACTCCACTAGAAGAAGATCCATATGACTCTTTATTTTCTAATACAGAATTGGTCCCTAGGAAGCAAGGAAAATGCGAAATCGGCAATTGGAAGCCAGACTGTGGATATTCATTAGTCAATATTGTTGGACATATGATGATAAATAGGACTAAGAAGGTTGAAGAAGTCTTGAAGTTACTAATCAATCAAGCCCAACAACAGGCCAAAGCCCAACTACTCAACTCGGGGTCTAAGCCCATTAGTCTGACGAGTCTGATAGAAAATGGACTTAAAGAGAAGAGTATTTGAAGGACTAAAACCCAAAATAAATGAGGATAACTAGGTCAAGAAGAGAAGGAATTTTATGAAGCCGAACTGTCCTAGACCCAACGCATACCATCTCCCAAAACCCTCTTCCTCTAGGATTATATTTGTTGGGTTTGAATACTAAAGTTTTGCTTGTATTAAACTATTTTCCAGTTTGTATATATCGATTGAATGTTTAGTTAAATTATTTTTATATTTTACATATGTTGTCCATTTATATTATGTAATTAGATGATGAAGTGTCTTGTGTGACACAGTATATCTCATCATTGGTTGAAAGACATAATATATAAATAAGGTTCGTAACTGAGACGGTTCTGGAGACACTGTCAGTTTAGGTTATTATGTGATTCAGAAATTGGTTTGTCTAAACTAATTGAATCATATAGATATGCCCAGGGCATATTGAACTTGACCAATTATGATGAATTGTCATCTACTGATTTAATAGACTATTCGATCCTAGTATTCTATCTCTAAATCCCTAGACTTAAGCAGGCATGAGGGTTAGACATAGTGTACTTTAATCTGCCAAAGAGCGAGGTCACTTGAGGCTAAAAGTCTCGCTGGGTTGGGTGCGCGTGTTTGATTGCTTGGTGTGTTGTTACTTGTCGAAAGGAAACCATGTACCGGTGCGTCCGGGGTGATGGTGCTCCCGCGATGAGCTCGTTATGTTTATTATACTAAACCCAATTGGTGGACTTATATCCGGTATAGTAAAAAGGTCGAGTGGTACTAATCTTGGATTATAAGAAGTTAATTAATTAATTTGTCAGTAAATTTATAAATTAACGAGCACTATATCTTTGATGTTGGGAGATTAAAGAATAATTAATTTAGTTATTCCGGAAGCATTTCTGGTGTAGGATGGTAGTGCCAAAATTAATCCGTAAGTGGTACGATTAATTATGTAGTGGGTTAATTGATAAAGTTGAATTAATTATTTAATTAATTATTCATAATGTTTAATTAGTAATTAACAAAGTGTATTTATTTAATTAATTAATTAAGTCTTAAAGTTCAATTGAAAGTAGGAAATCCAAGACATTAGGAAATCTTTTTGGATTCGGAATCTAATTAGATTTGGTTACTAATTTGATTTGGAAACTAATTAAGAACCCTAAACCCATTAGGAAGGCTAATCCTAAACCAACTCGGAGTCTCTCACATAACTCTATAAATAGACAAGAGATTAGCAATTAACAACACACAATTCATTGTTTCACAGTTCAAGAAACTTAGAGAAAGAATGTTTAAAGAGACAATTTCTAACAATTCTTTCGCGCAGTCGGTTTTCTTTCTCCTCAAGCTCGGCAGTTCATCTTCCTAAGAGGCTGCTGTGGTTCTTCTAATTCTGACCGGCGGCGAGTGGAAGAAATTCGGGCGGCGTGTGAAATTTGTCATTGGCGCGTGAATCACACGTGCGGGTTGGCGGCTAGATTTTTCCAGCGGTTGTGGTGTTTTGCTATTCGTTTGTTTCTTAATTCGTTGCCCACACAATGTACGATCAAGTCTTGAGTTATACAAGAGAATCACCTAAGTACACGCTTCAAAAGGTAATTCTTAAACTTTCGCTTTAATTAAGAATTTATTATTGCATGACAAATCGAATAAGTAGAAGCTAAGATTCTGTGCAATGATATTTCAAGCAAGGGTTGTAATAGTAATTGCGTTAGTGCTTAGGCCTGGTCAAGAGTTTCTATTCTAGAATGGGTAGCACGAAATTAAATTTTTGACTGGTCCCGGACGGATAATCTTTCAATATTTTATGTTTCATAGTTCTAGAAGTTTTTGTAAGTGGTATCCTATTTCCAATAGGATAAGCTGAGTTTTCCCTTCTAAAGTAAGACTTTATTTTGTCTTGTAACTCTATCTTAATGACCAAAATTATAACGTTCATTTAGTTAGATTAGGATTTGTTTTTACAATCTCTCTTTCACTAGGATTGTAGATTACCTTTTTAGATAAGCAAAGGATGATACTGAAGCTTATAAATAGGTCCCCTCACACAAATTTGTACCTCAGATTTTTGAATATATTGATAGCTTTTTTTGTGATAAAAACCTTCATAATTCGTATCTCATTAGTTTATAGTTGTATGTTGAACTACTAAGTCGTGTTCGTGAGAGAACTAAACTATCCACAAGCCAATTCACATCACGTGTGAGGTTTATCAACCCGTGCCCTATCTTATTATGTTGAGTGTTTTTGCCATTCAATTCAATAAATTCTAGATAGCACAGAGAATAGTTAATAAGATCAGGCAACCCTTGACCATCATTTGAGCACAGATCAACCTGATAGGAACGCTACCATCGATAACTTGCTTCCCTCAAAGGACCGTCATCACCTAGAGTTTAGTAGTTGGGTTTGAACCTGTTGTTGAGCTTTTTTGATGATAAGTTAAAAGGCTTATTGAACCTTTTTTGTTATATTTCTCGTTATAGATCCAATAATATTGACTAAAGAATCCCGTTTGTAAGTGTTTAGGTCCCCAACCTTGCTCCTATAAGAGCCTTTCGTATTCTCCATTCCTCCCTAATGCCTTACGCATTTTTGGAGCTGGAAGGTGATCCTATGTTAAACATTTCTAAAATGCTTGTCCCATATCACCTAGTTAAAACTAGATCTAGTCGAGGTATATTTTTTCCAATTTCTGTGACGGCTGATTTGAATAATTTAAATTAGTCAAATTAAGATCAGTAGATAATGGATAAAATCGGGTCAAATCTGGGATAACTTTCCCAGATCACATCCCACAGATTTCTCCACTAGGACTCATGATCTCCCCTAATTTGCTGCAATATTAGGGAGAGAGAAATCAAAATTCGTATGCACCTTTAAATTGCTCAAAACATATTTTCACAACGTGAAGTGAAACTCCACTTTTCCTCCATTGTATCCTGAAGGGTATTTGCTGACTTTGGCAGAATAGAGAGCAAATAATCTCTTTAGGAAAGTAGTAGAGCTACACGCCTTGGAACTTCTCAAACATTATCAAGCTGGATCGTTTTGATTGAGGGAACCTTCTGAGGTGGCAGAAACGAATCCAATTCCTACTGGTTTCCCTTGTACTGTAGTATGTTCTCAATACCCCACGGCCTGAGAAATCTGAAAACAAGATTGTCTAACAAGTGAGGAATAGGCAGAAATGAGAAACTGATGACTACACCTGTAGGAGACACATCATGAATGCGATGAATGACTCCCTATTCAACCTCTACTACAACATTCCATCGACAAAGAAACTGTGGGATAAACTGGAGGTGAGGTATATGTTTGAGGATGCTACAAGTAAGAAGTTTCTTGTCTCAAATTTTAACAACTTTAAGATGGTAGATGGTCGATCTGTTATGGAAAAATTTTGTGAATTAGAAAGAATACTTAATCACTTTACACAACATAAACTAAAAATGGATAAAACTATTATTGTATCCTCGATCATTGATAAACTGCCACCCTCATGGAGAGAGTTCAAACGGACTCTTAAGCATAAGAAAGAGGATATTTCTCTTGGTGAGCTCTCTTATCTTTGTATAGAAGAGAAATGTCGCATGTAGGAAACTAAAAAGCAGCAGAATGCTCAGGATTCAAAGGTGCATGTGGTGGAGGATGGACAATCCAGAAAGCCCTCACATAAGAGGCTCAACAATGCTGGTGGTTCTAATAAACCAAGGAACCAGAATTAAAAGAAAAATAAAATTTCTTGGTGGTTTTGTGGGAAAAAAGACCACTATAAGTCAAACTGTCACTCTAGGAACAAGAAGAAAGGGAACCAGAATGCTTCTTCCAGTGCAAATAAGGCTGCAAATGACAATGAAAAACTCATTGTTGTAATTTCAGAGATCAATCTCGTTGAAGATGACATGGCTTGGTGGGTTGATTGTGGTGCTACCCAACATATTTGCAAGAATAAAGATTCTTCAAGACCATGGAGGCAGTAGATGAAAATACTGTGGTGTACATGGGAAATTCTGCTACTGTTCATGTGAAAGGTGTTGGTAGTGTAGAACTGAAATTCACTTCTGCAAAAATTGTCACCCTTACTAATGTGTATTATGTACCATAAGTGAGAAAGAACTTAGTTTTTTGTACAAGTTTGGTTGAAGCTTGTGTTTGAGGCTGACAAGTTTGTATTGTCCAAGGGTAGTATGTTTGTGGGGAAGGGTTATGCCTGTGATGGCATGTTTAAGCTGAATATAATTGCAATTTCGAATAAGAATGTTATTTTTGCTTATATTGTTGAGTATTCCTAATTTTTATGGCACCATAGATTAGGACATGCTAATTTTTGAAAATTACATGATATGGCGAACTTGGACTTGTTGCTTTATTTTGATAAAAATTTAGAAAAATGCAACACATGCATGTTAACAAAAATAACAAGAAAGCCTTTCCCTAAAGTTGAAAGAAATTCGAAATTGTTAGATCTGATTCACTCTGATGTTTCTGACATGCATAGTACAACATCAATAGGTGGAAAGAAGTACTTCGTTACTTTTATTGATGATTATAGCAAATTCTACTATGTGTATTTGTTACATTCAAAAGATGAAGCAATGGTAAAGTTTCAAGCTTATAAGGCAGAAACTGAGTTGCATTGTGAGACCTTCATAAAATGTTTAAGGTTTGATAGGGATGAGAGTATTATGATCCTAAGCACTTTGAGATGACTAATATAGTCTATGAGATTACAGCCCCATATACGCCACAACAGAATGGTGTGGTAGAACAAAAAAATTGAGTTTTGACAGAGATGATTAATGATATACTGTCAAATTCATGTTTGAGCAATGGTTTCTGAGGTGAGACATTGCTGACTGCATGCCACATATTGAACCAGGTTCCATAAAAGAGGAACAAGGTCACCCCATATGAGCTTTGGAATGAGCGAAAACCAAACCTTAATTATTTAAGAGTTTGGGGTTGTCGTGTAGTGGTCAAATTACCTGAACCCAAAAAGAGAAAATTGGGTGAAAGGGGAGTGGAATTCATATTCATTGGGTATGCACAACACAGTAAGGCTTACCAGTTCATGGTAATTGAGCCTAATAATTCAATTTCAGTAAATACTGTCATTGAGTCTAGGGATGCAATTTTTGACAAAAATAGGTTTAAATCTATTCCCAAAGATGTCCCTGAACAAATCCAAAAGGAGAAAGAGATTGTGGAAAATGACCATGAATCAACAGAAGTTCCTGAACTTCGAAGAAACTAAAGAGTTAGGAAGGTTAAGTCCTTCGGTGCTGATTCTTTACATTTCTAGTTGAAGGAAGTAGAGAAGAAGTAGTGAGACAAATTCCGTATTTCTTTAATACGAAAGCTGATCCTCAAACAGTCGAGGAGGCAATAAAAGAGCGAGATACTGTTTCCTGGAAAGAAGCTTTAAATGATGAAATGGATTCAATAATGGGAAATAATACTTGGGAGCTAGTTGATATACCTCATGGATGTAAACCCATTAAATGCAAGTTTCTCTTCAAATAAAAAAGAAGTGTGGATGGATCCATTGAAAAACATAAAGTCAAAGTAGTTGCTAAGGGTTTTACCCAAAAACATGGAATAGATTATTTTGATACCTATTCACCGGCCGGGTTTAGTATAACAAACCTTTCGAGCTCATCTCGGGAGCACCATTAACCCGGCGAACCGATACGTGGATTCCTCCAACTAGCAACGACATGTAAGAAGCTAAACACTGCATACCCAACCTACCGAGGTATAGGCCTCAATTGACCGCACTCTTTGGCAAATCAAAGCATACGATATCCAACTCTCACACCTGTCCCAATCTCGGGATTGAGAGACTGAATACTAGGACCGAATTGACTACGCCGATCAGTACAAGTCAATTCTATCCAAACTGGTCGTATTCAATATGCCCCGGGCATATCCGTGTGATTTAATTAGTTCCAAACCACACGATAACCTATACCGATAGTATGTTCAGACTATCTCAGTTATGAGCATACTTTTTATATATCAATACTTTAACCAATAACGGTATCTACTGTGTCTTTCCACACCCCGTTATCTAGTTCTATGATATAATGGAACAATTTAATACTGAAACAAAATGATATGTCATCTATGGATATTAGTTTTTGATACAAGCCATAGCTTTTCTGTATTCAAAACTAACAGAAAGATATAAAATTGAGGTTGAAGATAAAAACTATAAAATAAGAGATGAAGAAAATGATATAATTATATTTTAGAATTTGAAATGATGAAATGATAATTCATGATAAGTTTACTATTAGTTAGTAATTCGTTAGAGAAATGAATGGAGTGATTTGAGTGATATAAGATGATTATTGTTTGATTTTATTATGTTTAGAGAATTTTATAATGTATATTTCCACGTCAGCATAAATGAACATGACAATGACACGTAATAAGGTAGGGGGTTCATTGTTCAAGAAAAGAAGGTGTGTAGACTTTTGAAGTCCTCATATGGATTGAAGCAAACACCTAAACAGTGGCACCAAAAATTTGACCAGGTTATACTTGCAAATGGATTCAAGATAAATGAATATAATAAAATGCGTGTATAGCAAGTTCAATGAGAATAGAAAATGTGTCATCATTTGTTTTTACGTGGATGACATGTTGATATTTGGAACTGACTTGGAACAAGTACAGTTGACCAAAGCTTTCTTTTAAGTCAATTTGACATGAAAGATGTGGGGCAAGCAGATGTCATTCTGGGGATTCGAATAATAAGAGATGATAATAGTATCACTCTTACTCAGTCCTATTATATTGAGAAAGTTCTCAAGAGATTCAGTCATTTTGATTGTGCCCCTGTGTATACTCCATTAGACCCTAGCTTGGAGCTAATAAAAAATACCGGCAGTCCAGTATCAAACCGGAGTATTCCAGACTAATTGGATGTTTTATGTATGCAATGACTGAAGGAAAATAAAACAAACCCGGGCAAAATAGAAAACCTCACTTTCGTGTAATGCATTCCAGAATCGGAAGCTTTCGACAAAGCTCAGGCTCAAATTCATTTTCCCATTAACAGATCTAGGCTTATACTTATTTAATTTATTAAATCGACATCTAACACATAAAGATTGAACCTTTAATTAAAAGTGGAAGGATTAAAGGTTATACCTTTGAAGCGAAATCCAACGCAATAAGAAAAACCAAATCTTTCCTTGCGATTACCACCGAAATCCAAAGTATGACTCAGCAAAAATTTCGAATATTGCGTGGGCAATAATGTATCGAAGTGTGCTACCAAAGCCCACGAGAAGCCCACAAAGAAAATCCCTTGAAAAGATCAAATATACCCAAAAAATCAAACCTTTAACCCAAAAAACTGCTGCCCACTCATTTTCTCGCTAATAAAATCGAACCTACTTCAACTCCGGTCACGATCTGGACAACCGGATTGTGGATACCAACCCAAGGAAGAGATCAACACAAACCCAGCTAGATCAAGCACCCCAGAGTGATTAGAAGCAGCTGCCGAACTGCCCAAGTGAAGAACTAAAATTCGGCCAAACTCCAAAAAAAAATTGGACAGAATTTTTGCCAAAAATGTGAAGAATCCGGCAAAAATAAATGAAATCCAGCAGTGGACAAACTCAAAAAATTGATGGACTATCTAAAAATTTGATCTTTCAAGCTTTATCTAAATCGAGAAGTGAGATTCCAAGTTCATTTTTGAAAGAAACCCAAGAAGGAAGGAGAGTCTTGTTGGAGTAGAATACATAAGCTATGCTTGTATTGTACAGTTTCCCAGTTTAATATATCGATTTGTGTTTCAGTCATATCTTGTTGTGCATTAATCGTCCATTTATATTTTGTAAGTAGATGATGAGGTGTCTGGTGCGACACAGTAGATCTCATCATTGGTTGAAAGACATAATATATAAATGAGGTTCGTAACCGAGAAAGCTTTGGACAAACTGTCAGTCTAGGTTATTATGTGATTCAGATAATTAGTTTGTCTAAACTAATTAATTCATATAGATATGCCCGGGGCATATTGAACTTGAGTCTTAGGAATGATTTGTCTTGTACTGATTTAATAGATAAATCGATCCTTGTATTCTATCTCTAAATCCCTAGACTCGAGTGGGCATGAGGATTAGACATAGTGTACTTTGATCTGCCAATGGGTGAGGTCAAATATGGCCAATAGTCTCGGTGGGTTGGGTGCGCGTGTTTAGTTACTTGGTGTGCTGCTGCTTGTCGAAAGGAAACCATGTACCGGTGCGTCCGGGGTGATGGTGCTCCCGAGATGAACTCGAAATGTTTATCATACTAAACCCGGCCAGTGGACTTATGTCCGGTATAGTAAAAAGGTCGAGTGGTACTAGTCTCGGAATTAAAGAAGTTGATAAATTAATTTATCAGTAAATTAATGAATTAACGAGCACTATATCTTTGATGTGGGGAGATTATGAATATAATTTAATTAAGTTGTTCCGAAAGCAATTCTGGTGTAGGTTGGTAGTGCCATAATTAATCCGTTAGTGGTACGATTAATTATGTACGGGGTTGTTGACAAAGGTAGATTTAATTAATTTAGAAATTAATTAATCCTTGTGTCAGTTGGTTGTGAATCATCCCAGGAATTGGTTTAGGATAAGTGAATCCCTGTGTCAGTTGGGAGTGATTCATCCCAGGAACTGGATTGGGATAAGTGAATCCCTGTGACAGTTGGGAGTGTATCAGTCCAGGAACAGGATTAAAGGAAACAGAATCTGTATCAGTCCAGAAACAGGATTGAAGGAAAACAGAAACCCAGTAGGAAGACGAATCCTAAACCAATTTGGAGTCTCTCTTGTAACTCTATAAATAGACAAGAGATCAGTTATTCAAGACACACAATTATACAATTAATCCACAGGATTTCTAGAGAGAAAACGTTTCTCTCTCCAGGTCGAATTTTCAAGAAGTTTTGGCGGCTGGTTTTTCTTCTTAGTGGCCGAATTTTTAAGCCCTTTGTGTATACCAGCTGCAAGCAACTTTCTCTCTCTATCCCGGCAGTGCGTTTGCAGTACGTGCTAGGTGCGGATGTGCTGGATTTTTCTGGCAGGTGGAGTTGTGGTGATAGCTGATCAATTAACTTCTAGTTCGTTGCCCACAACGTGAAGTTATAGTCTTGAGGCATACAAGAGAATCACATGGTGCACGCTTCAAAGGTATTTTTCTAAGATTCCGCTTTAATAGAAATTTTTTGTTGCGTGGTAAATCGAGCAAGTGCAAACCCAAATCCTACCAAAAATCTTTCAATTTGTATCAAAGCCTGGTTTAGGGGGTTCTGTGCTTGTTCGATTTATTACATGGTTTTATTTGCTGGTGGTTTAGAATCCCGACTATTATGGTTACGTTTGTATGGGTTTTAATTAAACTCCGGGACATGTCCGGATTTAATTTTATTATGAATGTTTGTAATAGTATAACCACGTGCTGGAAGCCGTGTAGGATTAGATCAAATCTGTAGTAGGATTTTTTCTATGTAATTTCGATTATTTAATTTTCCTATAAAGCCTTGTAGTAGGAAAATTGTTTTTTTTTTGTAATCGAAGGCGTTATGGTAGGCGACTTGAATTCGTGGGTTTTGGGTTATCATGAATTTGAAGAAACCCAGGAAAACCCAGAACGAAATGTAAGAAGACCAAATAGCGTGGGAAAAAGCGAAGGAGGAGTTGACGGCAGGAGGCGACGCCGGCAACGATTGCCGACAGCAAAATTGCTGGCCGGCAACCAAAAAACGCAGCAGCAGGCAGCAGCAGCGCTGCTGCGCGCTGCTGCTGCAGACGTGAGGGCGCTGCTGCTGCTGCGCACGGCCCGTGCAGGCCGAGAGGGCGCGCGGACGCACGGACGCAGCGCCGCACGCGCAGGGCCCGGGCGGCCCGTTTGGGCTGTTCGGGCTGTTTTTGGCCCATTTTTTCTCCAGTTTTCATTTTTTAAAGTTCAAGACTCTCTCCATCGAGTGACGTGGTGGGACACGAGATCAAGGTAAATGATGGAAGCAATTAAAACCATAACAGTCGGGGAATTTATTTTTTCGAATTTATTTCCCGTATTTATTGTTTTAATTTTATGCTTTATTTTTATGTTGTATTTTAGATGCATGAATTAAAGCATGTCTGGTTTTATGGTTGCACATAACTTAGGTTAGTTAATTACATGTTAAAACCAGAAAAACCCTCAAATTGGAAATCTAAGTGGGAGCGGGTTGTGTTATATCCCCATGGCCACCATTACGGGTTCATATGCGATGTGGGTGGGCTTGCGCGTTGGCATTAGTACCTTCCTCCATTCGAATGAGTCCAGCCCCGAGATCGCTAGACTATGAGCTTCTGAGTAAGATGACTAGAGCGAGTTTAACTAGGAGAAATGCGACACCCTCTCCATCTGAGGCGCACTATCCTGAGGTAACAAACTCAGAAGTCAAGTAATGGCATACACTTAGTGTACGATCTGTAGTATTCCTCCCGTGAGGTTACGCTGCTTACTTGTACGGCTAAAAGCACCGACTATTAGCTACATTGATCAAAAGATCGTTGGTCAGATAGTGTAGTTAATGAACTTGGTTCTTCTCAAACGAATGTGGGTTAGCGTAAACGTCCACACTGCGTGGCTTGCGAGAATCCCGGTGGATGAGATGTTGGTGGATTAATATTATTGTTTTGACGGAATCAATAATTAATTGAATTTTCATGTTTTTTTGAAAATTCTAGCATATATAACTGAAACACTGTTTGTTTACTCTCCAGTTTAAATTGATATGGCATTCAATCCTTTAGCTGCTATTTTGAAAACAACAATTTAACTGGAACTAATAATGTCGATGGTGAAGGAAAACTGAACAAGCCCGGGCTAAATCGAAAACCTCACTTTCGTGCAATGCATTCCAGAATCGGAAGCTTTCGACCAAGCTCAGGCTCAAATTAGTTTACCCATGAACGGATCTAGGCTTATACTTTTTTAATTTATTAATCGGGACACAAAAGATTCGATCTTTAATAAAAGCAGAATTTAAAGATTTTACCTTTTGAAGCGAAGTCCCTTGCTTAAAGAAAAATCCAATCTTTAATTGCGATTCCAATAGAAATCCAATTGATTACTCCTTAGAAATCCCGAATATTGGGTGGGCAATAATCTAACGGGATATGCTATCGAAGCCCATGAAAAATCCTCAGAAAAATCTCTCAAATTGAACCTCTCACAACCTCAAAATCTGGTCTGAATCCTGCCCAAATGTTACTGTCCGCTGGCCGCACAAACCACCGCCCCAAATGTTGCTGTCCGCTGGCCGCACAAACCACCGCCCCAAATCGTTTTGAAGAACCAACCAAATTAATAAACCAGGCGGTAAAGATCCAGCCTTTTTGCGCCTGAATGAAGTCCGAACTAGATTAATAAACAAGGCGGTAAAGATTTAGCCTTTTTCGCCAAAATGAAGTCCGAACCAATTAATAAACTGGGCGGTGAATATTCTGCCTTTGTGCACCAAAATGGAGTCCAAAAATAATTGATAAACTGGGCGGTGAATATTCTGCCTTTGTGCGCCAGAATAGAGTCCGAAAATAATTGATAAACTGGGCGGTAAGGATTCAGCCTTTGGGTTGAGTTCAATTCGAAATGTGAGTTCCGAAATTCGACTTCGAAAGATAACTTCAAGAAGAAGAAATTCTCTTTCAAGAATTTTCTCACACTTAGGGCAAGACTTGTCTTGCAAGATTTTTTTTTCATTTGTTTCTTGGGCCTAAAGCTTTCTATTTATAGGAGCTCAATTGGAGACCTAATGGGCTCTCGAGTTAGGCCTTTTAATTTGATTTTCGTTGACTGCTAAGTCTTCCCGACTAATCAACTCCAATCGACCCATTTAAATTAATTTATTTAATCCACTTTGTTAATTTAATTTAATCGAACCCTTACAATTAATTAATTCAAAATAGAATTAATTTCTAAATTCACTTTGTCGATTAAATATTAATTAAACCTTTTGGATTAATTAATCTACCTTGTCGATTAGTCAAATGCATAATCGGTCGTACCACTAACGGACCAATTATAGAACTACCGCTCGAAAATGACTTTACATCGCGCCATTATATTTTATTCTATCTCCCCACATTAAAGCTCTAGCGCTCGTCGGTTTATCAATTTACTGACAAATTAATTCACCGACTTCTTGGTTTTCGAGATTAGTACCACTCGTCCTTTTATTATACTGAACATAAAGTTCACCGGTCAGGTTTAGTATAATAACCTTACGAGCTCATCTCGGGAGCACCATCAACTCGGCGAATCGGTAAGTGGATTCCTCCGATTAGCAACGGCACGTAAGAAGCTAAACACCGCATACCCAATCTACCGAGGTATTGGCCTTAATTGACCTCACTCTTTGGCAAATCAAAGCACATGATATCCAACCCTCACGCCCGTCCCAATCTCGGGATTGAGAGATGGAATACTAGGACCGAATTGACTACGCCGATCAGTATAAGTCAATTCTATCCAAACTGGTCGTGCTCAATATGCCCGGGCATATCTGTGTGATTTAAACTAGTCTAGATAAAACAATTTCCAAACCACACAATAACCTATACTGATAGTATGTTCAGACTATCTCGGTTACGAGCATACTTTTTATATATCAATACTTTAACCAATAACGGTATCTACTGTGTCTGTCCATACCCCGTTATCTAATTCTATGATATAAAGGAACAAATTTATACTGAAACAAAATGATATGTCAACTGTGGATATTAGGTTTTGATACAAGCCATAGCTTTTCTGTATTCAAAACTAACAATTTCCCACTAATACTCAAAGCTATGCTAAGAAGTACAAAAACTGTCCAACCCGCTATTACACTCCTGTCATAATGAAATCTCCAGAACACCTTTAAGCTCACTCACATGGCTCTCTCAAGAATCTGACTCCCATGCCCTCCACATGTCTCTCAAAGACCTTTGGGGTCAATGGCTTGGTGAAAGGATCTGCAAGGTTGTCATCTGAAGCTATCTTGGCCACGATCACGTCTCCCCTCTTTACGATCTCTCGTATCAGGTGGCACTTGCGCTCTATGTGTTTACTCGCCTTATGGGCTCGTGGTTCCCTCGAGTTTGCAACTGCACCATTGTTGTCACAATAAACTGTGATAGACCTAGGCAACTCAGGAACCACATCTAAGTCCATCAGGAAGCTCCTGAGCCATACAGCCTCTTTAGCTGCCTCTGAAGCGACAACGTACTCGGCCTCCATGGTAGAGTCCGCAACGCATTTCTGCTTAACACTCTTCCATACTATGGCTCCACCTCCCAGAGTAAACACAAACCCAGAGGTAGACTTACTCTTGTCCAAATCACCTTGAAAGTCCGAATCTGTGTAACCTAATGGTACAAGCTCCTGCGCTCTATAAACTAGGACATAATCTCTCGTCCTGCGCAAGTACTTGAGAATGCATTTTACTGCCTCCCAGTGAGCCTTCCCAGGGTTACTCTGATATCTGCTAACCATGCCAACAGCAAAGCAAATATCAGGCCTCGTGCACAACATAGCATACATGAGGCTACCCACTGCAGAAGCATAGGGTACCGCCTTCATGGCATCTATCTCCTCAGCTGTCTTAGGACACTGCTCCTTAGACAAATGCACTCCATGCCTGAAAGGTAGTGAACCCTTCTTGGAGTTCTGCATGTTAAAACGGGCCAGAATCATGTCTATGTAGGATGCCTGAGAGAGAGTCAGAGAACGTCTCCTACAATCTCGAATAATGTTAATCCCAAGGATATGTCTAGCCTCTCCCAAATCCTTCATATCGAATTGCCTGGACAACCATGCCTTCACGTCTGACAACATCTTCTTACTGTTGCCAATAAGAAGAATGTCATCTACGTAAGGTACGAGGAACACTACCATATCACCATCATGCCTGCGATAAACACACTGCTCATCCGGAGACTGAGTAAATCCATCGGACTGAATAACCTCAACAAAACGGATGTTCCAAGATCTGGATGCTTGCTTAAGTCGATAAATGGACCTCCTAAGCCTGCATACCTTGTGCTCTTGGCCTTTAACAATGAAGCCCTCTGGTTGCTGCATAAAGATGGTCTCCTTAAGACTTCCATTAAGGAAAGCTGTCTTGACGTCCATCTGCCAAATCTCATAATCCATATGAGCAGCTATGGCCAAGAGAATCCGGATTGACTTAAGCATAGCTACAGGGGAAAAGGTCTCCTCATAATCGATCCCTTCTTTCTGAGTATACCCCTTCGCCACAAGCCTAGCCTTGAAGGTCTCAACCCTTCCGTCATATCCTCTCTTTCGCTTGTAAACCCATTTGCACCCAATAGGCCTAAACCCATCAGGAAGGTCTACCAGCTCCCAGACTTGATTTGAGTCCATAGAACTCATCTCAGCAATCATCGCTCTCTGCCAAGAATCTGCATCTTTATCCTGGAGAGCCTCATTGTAGTTAACTGGGTCTGGTTCATGAGTGCCAGGGATAAAGTCCGAAGACTCACCCAAACCCATGTACCTCTCGGGCTGTCTCACAACCCTCCCACTACGACGAGACGCAGCCTGTGCAAGAGCATCATCTGTGATAGTGTGTGCAGTCTCTTGTGGTGTGTCTTCCTGTACGTATGCATCTGGAATAGTGGACTGACTTCTAAGCTCTTCCAATACTACCTTGCTGCTTGACTTGTGATCTAAAATATAGTCCTCCTCAAGAAATCTGGCATTGGTGCTGACCACCACCTTCTGATCCTAAGGACTATAAAATAAACCACCTCTCGTTCGTTTGGGGTAGCCTATAAACAGCATAACCTTGGATCTCGCCTCTAACTTGCCTGCATCTGCCTCGAGCACATGTGCTGGACAACCCCAAATCCTGAGATGTCTCAGACTGGGCTTTCGCCCATTCCACAACTCTACTGGGGTCGTAGGCACAGACTTAGATGGCACAAGGTTGAGGATAAAACATGTTGTCTCTAAGGCATAACCCCAAAACGAGATAGGCAACTCACGGTAACTTATCATCGATCTAACCATCTCCATAAGAGTCCTGTTCCTCCTCTCTGTTACACTATTCTACTGGGGTGTGCCAGGTGTAGACAACTGGGTCTGAATACCCTCCTCTGACAAATAGGATCTAAATTCACTAGAGAGGTATTCGCCACCGCGATCAGACCGCAGTGACTTGATACTCTTACCCAGATGGTTCTCCAGCTCTACCTTGAATTCTCTGAACTTGCCAAAGCATTCAGACTTATTGCGCATCAGGTATATGTATCCATATCTAGAGTAATCATCCGTGAAAGTCACGAAATACTCATAACCTCCTCTAGCCTGAACTGACATAGGCCCACACACGTCAGAATGAATCAGCCCTAAAACCTCCTTGGCCCTATACCCCTTTGCCTTGAAAGGCCTCTTGGTCATTTTACCCTCCAAGCAGGACTCACAGGTCGAATAGCTGTCAATATCTAGTAAGTCCAAAGACCCACTCTTGACCAACCTTTGAATCCTACTAAGGTTGATATGACCTAGTTTCAGGTGCCAAAGATAAGTCTGATTCAAAGGGGAAGACTCTTTTCTCTTATTATGATTCAGTGATGAGTTACTAGTTTCTGTGTTTTGTATTACTGGGGAGTATGTCTTAATTAAAAACAAATTGTCATGTAGAGTCTAAAAAATAAAGACAAACTACTCCCACTGCAGCAACAGAAACTCTGGTAGTATCCTCAAGGTAGACCTGCAACTCTCCCTCTCTAAGCAGCCGAGTCACTTGGAACCCCTGCAAAGAATTACAAACGTGATCAGTGGTTCCTGAATCCACACGCCAAGTATCTTTGGGAATCGCCGCTAATCACGTCTCAGTAACTAGGAAAATTTACATTTACCTCGGGGCTTTGGGCAGTCCTTCTTCCAACGTCCTGCTTTGCCATATATGAAGCATTTGCCTTTCAGCTTGTGCTTCTTGGCAATGCCCGCCTTGGGTCCATGATCAGCTCCTGCCTTCTGGCCTCTCTTCCTTTTCTGCTTCCTAGCTTTGGGCCCAGCAGAGGAACCTGAGGGACCAACAGTAGCAAAGGCTTGCTTCTTCTCAGCGAATAGGCTCTCAGCTGACACCAATGCAGTCATGAGCTCGAAGAGTGAATATGAGAGCTTGCCCACATTCTAGTTTAACCAAAACTGCTCAAAACTGGGGGGCAAGCTCTGTAGAATGATATCGACCTGGGTCTCCCCATCAATATCATCTCCCAGTACCTCGATCTCATTGATGCAACTGATCATGTCCAGCACGTGATCCCTCACTGAAGTGTTGTCAGCCATCCTAGCATTCATGAGTTTCCTCATAGCTGACTGCTTGGCTGCCCTACTCAGGGGAACACTCCTCAGTAAGCACGTACTTGTAATCTTCAGCGGTAAGGACAATGTCCAGGTTACGTTTCCAGTCAATATAGTTTGGACCCGTGAGTTTGTTTTGGTTCAAAATGACAGCTAGCGGGTTGAACGACATATCATAACCGAAAAATAAACAATTCAAGTTTCAGTATACTTTTTCGAAAATATTGAAAATCCTCTAAAAAACAATATAATCTTCTACCGACATCTCTCACACTGGGATTAATGCATGTCACGATGGGTGAACGTCTACGCTAACCCACATTCGTTAAAGAAGAACCGAAGTTCATTAATTTCATTATCTGACCAATGATCTTATGATCAATGAAATTAATAGTCGATTATTTTAGCCGTACACGTAGATAGCGTAACCTCGATGGGAGGGATACTAAAAACGGTACACTAAGTGTATGCCATTACGTGACTTCTAAGTTTGTTACTTAGGATACTAATGCGCCTCGGATGGCGAGGGTGTCGCAACTTTCTCCAATTAAATTCACTATAGTCATCCCTTTAGAAATTCATTCCGGTGATATCTGTGATTGAAAACTCATCCGATAGGGAGGAAGGTCTAAGCCAGCACGCAAGTTTAACCACATCACCAATGAACCCATAATGGAGGCCATGGGGCTATTAACCAACCCGCTCCCACTTAGATTTTTAATTTCGATTCGCCCGGGTTTTCTCGGTTTTCTACATAATTAGGAATCACCCAAAATTATGATTAAACCAAAACCCGTGAATGTAATTAGTTTGAGGGTTTTTTTACGTTTTAACATGCAATATCTTAACTATGGATATTCGCACCCATAAAATCGTTGGAGTTTTAATATGCGAATAATCTACCTTAGTTAATTGCATATTACCTTTTTAAAAACATTTTGGTTTGGTTTTCGTTCATGCAAAATAAAACGAAAAACACACAATCAACAAAAAGACATAAATACGGGAAATTAAAATGAATAAAATTTCCCGACTATTATGGCCTTCTCTATCGTTGATTCCTTGACGCCTCGGTGACACGTCTCGTCATGTCGCTCTCACTCGTTATTTGGATTCCTCTCAATTCGCCCGGGTTTTCTCAGTTTACTACGTAATTAGGAATCACCCAAAATTACGATAAACCAAAACCCGCGAATATAAGTTACCCAAAATAACGTCTTCATCATAATATATAAATTCCTATATACAAAGGCGTTTTTCTAGGAATTTAAAGACGACATGATTAGATCAAATCCTACTACAAGATTTTTCTAATCCTACACGGCTTCCAACTCGTGGTTATTACTATTATAGACATTTCATTCAAAAATAATTCGAGCCCGGACATGTCCCGGGGTTTATGAATGAAAAATAAATTTCTACCATAATAGCCGGGAAACTAATAACCACCTGTTTAAACATTTCGACAAAAATAATAATGCCAAAATAAAGCCGTGTAATAAATCAAACAAGTATAAAGTTGAAACACTCACTCTGATACCATTTTGAAGGAAAACAGAACAAACCCGGGCTAAATCGAAAACCTCACTTTCGTGCAATGCATTCCAGAATCGGAAGCTTTCGACAAAGCTCAGGCTCAAATTCATTTTCCCATGAACGGATCTAGGCTTATACTTATTTAATTTATTAAATCGACATCTAACGCATAAAGATTGAACCTTTAATTAAAAGCGGAAGGATTAAAGGTTATACCTTTGAAGCGAAGTCCAACGCAATAAGAAAAACCAAATCTTTCCTTGCGATTAGCACAGAAATCCAACAGATGACTCCGAGAAAACTTCAAATATTGCGTGGGCAATAATCTATCGAAGTGTGCTACCAAAGCCCACGAGAAACCCACAAAGAAAATCCCTCAAAAAGATTAAATATGCCCAAAAGATCAAACCTTTAACCCAAAAAACTACTGCCCACTCATTTTCTCGCCAATAAAATCGAACCCACTTCAACTCCGGTCACGATCTGGACAACCAGGATTGTGGATCACCAACCCAAGGGAGCGATCAACACAAACCCAGCTGGATCAAGCACCCCGGAGTGATTAGAAGCAGCTGCGGAACTGCCCAAGTGAAGAACTAAAATTCGGCCAAACACCAAAAAAAAACTGGGCAGAATTTTTACCAAAAATGTGAAGAATCCGGCAAACAAAATGAAATCCAGCAGTGGGCAAACTCAAAAATCAATGGGCTATCTAAAACTTTGATCTTTCAAGCTTAATCTAAATCGAGAAGTGAGATTCCAAGTTCGTTTTTGAAAGAAACCCAAGAAGGAAGGAGAGTCTCTCTCTAGAACTTTCTCACTCAAGGAAGACAAAGTTGTCTTGCAAGATTTTCTTAAGTTTCTTTGACCTTAAACTTTCTATTTATAGGGAGATCTAATGGAGACCTAGTGGACTTTTGAGTTGGGCCTTTTAATTTGACTTTTGTTGACCGCTTAGTCTTTCCTAGACTAATCAACTCCAATCGACCCATTCGAATTAATTTTTTAACCCACTTCATTAATTTAATTTAATCGAACCCTTAGGATTAATTAATTCATATAGAATTAATTTCTTAATCCACTTTGTCAATTAAATATTAATTAAACTTTTAGGATTAATTAATTCACTTTGTCGATTAGTCAAATACATAATTAGTCATACCACTATCGGACTAACTATGAAACTACCGCTAAAAAATGACTTTACATCGCGCCACTATATTTTCTTCTATCTCCCCACAGTAAAGATCTAGGCTCGTCGGTTTATCAATTTACTGAAAAACTAATTCACCGACTTCTTGGTTTCCGAGATTAGTACCACTCAACCTTTTTATTATACCAGACATAAAGTCCATCGGCCCGGTTTAGTATAACTTTTGAGCTCATCTCGGGAGCACCATTAACCCGGCGAACCGGTACGTGAATTCCTCCGACTAGCAACGACACCTAAGTAGCTAAACACCGCATACCCAACCTACCGAGGTATAGGCCTCAATTGACCGCACACTTTGGCACATCAAAGCATACGATATCCAACTCTCATGCCCGTCCCAGTCTCGGGATTGAGAGACTGAATACTAGGACCGAGTTGACTATGCCGATCAGTATAAGTCAATTCTATCCAAACTGGTCGTGCTCAATATGCCCCTGGCATATCTGTGTGATTTAATTAGTCTTCATAAACTAATTTCCAATCCACACGATAACCTATACAGATAGTATGTTCAGACTATCTCAGTTACGAGCATACTTTTTATATATCAATACTTTAACCAATAACGGTATCTACTGTGTATTTCCACGCCCCGTTATGTAGTTCTATGATATAATGGAACAATTTAATACTGAAACAAAATGATATGTCATCTGTGGATATTAGTTTTTGATACAAGCCATAGCTTTTCTGTATACTGATCTTGGTCTCTTCAGATGTCCTTATCAGATGGACTTGAAGAGAAGAGTGATTAAAGACTTTAGCCCTAAATAAAAAAAAGACCAATTAGGCAAATAAGGAAAAAGAATTTGGTGCAAGCCCAAATCCTTCCAGGTTTGTGAATTGTCTCTCCTTTAAACTCTCTTATTCTAAGATTGTATTTTATGTTTTCTAATTCTAGAAGGTTTTGTAAGTCTATCCTATCTCTTGTAGGATAAGCTGAGGTTTCCCTTCTATAGAAAGATATATTTGTTTTGTAATTAGCTTTATGTTAGCCGAAATTATAAGCCATACAAAGTTAGAATAGGATTTTGTTTTACAATCTTCCTTTCACTAGGATTGGAAGATTACTTTTTTAGAATATGAAGAGAATATATTGTACCCTATAAATAGGCACCCTTTCACACGATTTTATGCATACTTTTAATGATATTGATAGCTTTTTCGGTCTTAGGATCCTCTGTGACACTTTCCTGTGACACTCCCTGTGACAAACTCTAATTACTTTATTTATATATTGTATTTTCGATTAATTTTTACGTAATATATAATCATTTGCACTCTTATATTTTTTAACACGAAGGGTTCACTTTTTTAAAGAGTTAGGGTATATTAAATTATTAAATATGATTTTTATTGTTAAAAAACTCTCAAAAATATATAAAAAATAAAATAATACTAAAAAAAATAAAGTATGAAAATAAAAATAATCTACTAAAACTATATGTTGCGAATATATATAAATTAACATGAAATACAATATATAGACAAAGTAATTAAAATTTGTCACATGAAGTGTCACATGAAAGTGTCACAGAGGATCCTAAGCCGCTTTTTCGTGTTAAAAACCTTAATAAATTCTCTCTCCATTGGCCTGAAATTTAGGTTGAACTTTACGCCTTGTTTATGTGCGAACTAAATCTACCAATTCACCCATCATTCACACGTTGAGAAGGACCATATTCATGTGCCCTTAATTGCATTGATTATCCACTAGTCAATTCAACAACCCCTAGATAACTAAGAAAAGTAATAGTTAGAAAGATCGTGCCACCCTCCACACTTCTTCAAGAATATATCAACACGATAGTTTCACTACCATCGGTAACCTGTCATCTTGAAGGAATATCATCAGAAAGGATTATTGAAAAATAAAATCCTATTACAACTATGATAGTCACATTGATATTTGACTATCTACAGGTGTGAACACATGAGGTAAAATTATATCTAAAGAAGGAAAAACTTTGTTTATAATAGGATAAACGTACAAAATCTTCTCGAACTAGAAAAGTATTATAAATCCTATTAGAAGAGGGTCATTATTGGAATTTCATAGCTAGGTATATCCTGAACGTTCTGCCCATCTTGGTCGAACCGAAAATGTTCATCAGGTAAAGTAGGGCTAATATTAGTCCTATAATGACAATTTAGTCATTTCTAGTTTGTTTGTATGTAAAATTTCAATGCATATATTTAGAAATTACTAAATTGTGATTTTTTTTCAAATATAGAAATAGTACATTTATCCTAATGTATATAATATAATTTGCCTCTTTTAAAACGTAATGGGTAAACATAAAAACGGGATTGCTATTGTCGCCCCCTTTTTGCTATTTGATGCCCCATTTAGACCAAAAAGTCCTCATCTTTTTTTAAAAATTCCACCACCCGCAATGAATAAAAAAAACCTTCCCTTACACCTTCTCTCTCTCTCTCTTTTTGTTTTTTTTTTTTAAAAAGTATCTCATAGCCCAGCGAGTATG
This sequence comes from Knoxia roxburghii, assembly GCA_030378225.1. Classification (NCBI taxonomy): domain Eukaryota; kingdom Viridiplantae; phylum Streptophyta; class Magnoliopsida; order Gentianales; family Rubiaceae; genus Knoxia; species Knoxia roxburghii. Next base: position 29,688,268 of record CM059420.1, on the reverse strand, counting down.
GGGACCGGTGGGATTGGTTACCCTGTTATTAATATTAAAAAGAAAAAAATAACGGGCAGCGCTTGAAACTTACCCTGACCCTTAGTTGCCTTCGAAGAAGGTCCCTACTTCTAATCCTGTACCCTAAGCCTATGTCTATACATTCACCAATACTCCACAAAGAGCACTAATTTATACATTCACCAATATTTCACAAGGAGCACTAATCTATACATTCATCAATATTCTACAAGGAGCACATAATCCATACATACAACAATACTCTGCAGAGCGCCTATGTCTATACATAAAGGTTTTGGAATATAAAAAACTATACAATATTAAATGTAACGAGAACCTGCAAAAGAGTAAATTATTAATGTAGTACGTGGAAAGAAAAGAATTACCTGATAGAAAGGGAGCGTTTGATCCGCATGTGAGGGAAGGAGCGTCTCTCAAGAGCAATTTGGTCTTCGATGATTTTGGGAAGATCTCCATTGTTATGCCATTTTGTAATTTGGGAGGTTGATCCTTCTTTAGCCAACTGATCTGCTACTGAATTCGCTTTTATGTAGATGTGAGATATTTTAAAATCCTCTTTTTGGATTAAGCTTCTGATGATGAGGAGGAGTTTTTTTGTGCTTCCATGGTAATTCCCTTACCCCTTCTCTCTCCCATTCTTCACTATAAAAAATTCCACTCTTATTATTTTTGTTTTTAATTAATTAAAAATTAAATATAATTATAATTAATTATAGAATTTTTTTAGAATAGTAAAAAGATAAAATTTTTTAATGTTAACAAATTTAGATTTAGTAATACTACTGTCCTGACTCTTAGCAATTGGGAAAAAAATTTAATTCTAATATACATTTAATTAATAACAAACTACATAAATTAAAATTTATAAAAATCATAAACTATAATAAATATATTTAATAATAAAAATTAATATAGAAAAAAATTTATAAATTATAATAAATACATCTAATAATAAATAAATTACATTAATAATATATAATTAAAATAACTAATTTACATAATTATAATATATAATATATTATATACTAAATATATAAAAAAGGAAAAATTAAAAACAAAATTAAAAAAAAAAAAAAGAGGGGCCAGGCATAGGCCCCTTGTGTACTATTGGCCAGTCCGTTAATTTTTCACCTGAATTGCTATTTGTATAACAAAATTACTATTTATATAACAAAAAATGTTCAAAATAACCTTGGTATAAAAAAAGACCAATTTGTTATTAAATTTGGGTAAAAACGCTGCGTATTACAAAATTAAAGGGCAAAAAATTAAAATCGATACGAAAATAAACCCAAAAAAGCTAAAATATCACGTTAGTATGGGATGTAAACGTTAAAATGCAGCGTTTAAAGTATACACAAACGCTAAAATGCAGCGACGTATGAGTAAAATAACGCTAAAATGTAGCGTTGGAATGAGACCGAAACGCTAAAGTGTAGCGAGAAAGCATGTCTCGCTCGTTAAAATGTAGCGTTAGCAACGTTACCGGTTAAAAAAACGAAACTAACGAAAAACGCCGCACAATCCATATTTTGGCAGATTAAACGCAACAACTTCAGACAAAAGCGGAAAACAGTAAATCCTTTTCTCAAATTCGGTAGAAATCAGCGAAATGGACGAGGGTAGTGCTAAATCTTCGAGAGGTCATGGTGCAGGCAAAGGCCCAATCTATATTTGGGTAAAAATTCCTTCATTTTAATCTTTTTTCAAATTGATTTCGCACAGATTGTTAGAACGCTGAATATGTTGAAGATTAGGTTGAAAACGCTGCTGTTCAGCATTAGGTTAGTCAAGAAACATATTTTTGTGATGTTTTAGGGCATGTTCAACGCTAATCCGGTGCGTTTGGGTAGATTAGGAACATTTTTTTACAGCGTCGGAAGGTTGTAGAAACGTTGATCGGCTGCGTTTTCTGACAATGTTAATGCCGATCGGGGGCATTTTAGTTGGAAGAAAACGCTGTCGCTCAGCATTTGACTTGGAGTCAAACGTTGAGCAGTAGCGTTTGACCGTCGGTCAAACGCTACAAATTAATGTTTTATATGTATTTTAAATATTTATGTAATATAAAATGTTTATGTATTAATATATGTGATTTAAATTTTTTTCAGGGTAGCGGTAAGGTAAAACCGCGTGTTCCTCCTCCCCCTGTTGAGGATAGACAGCGTCCCACAGCTTCTGCCAGGAGGCAGAAGGTTCCATCGAGGAGACCTCGAGGTGGAGGTCGAGGTGGAGTTGAGGGTGTAGTTGGAGGTGGAGGTATAGGTAGGGATCAGGGTGGAGTTGGAGTTGGCGGTAGAGGTGGCGGGAGAGGCAGGGGTGGCGGGAGAGGTGTAGGTGGAGGTCGGTTTGGAGGCGAGTCATCGTTCTATTTGAGGGACGAGGACGATGACTCGTTGAGTGATGAGGATACTCGGTCGGAGGAGGAGGAGGAGGTTCAGGATGAGCATCAGCATCAGCATCATCATCAGGAGGATGTGCAGCAGCAACGGAGGGATCGTTCTGCAGGTACGCGTTATAGTACATTGACTTAAGTTATTTATATGTTAATTTTATTTATTTATTTAATGAATTATGTCGTTATTTAATTGATTTAATTGTCTAATTTATGAATTATTTGTTAATTTGTTTAGTTAGTTAAATTATCTATTATTTGTTTATAATATTTATTAACTATTTAGTTATTTAAATTATGATTTAATTGTTAATTTATTTGTTAATATGTTTAGTTATTTAAATTATGTTATAGTTGTTCATAAATTTTATTAATTATTTAGTTATTTAACTTATGAATTATTTGTTTATTTATTTGTTAATTTGTCTAGTTAGTTAAATTATGTTATATTTGTTTATATATGTTATTAATTATTTAGTTATTTAATATATTGTTTATTTATTTGGTAAATTGTTAAAATATGTATAAATGTTTTATTTATTTTCTAACTTGTTTAATTAGTAAAGTATGTTTTATTTGTTTATTTATTTAATTAGTTAAACTAATTAGATATTATATTTGTTAAATATAGCAAATCCTCAAAAGCGAAAGAAAGATGACAATAGCTGGTTAGTCACCGAACCAGTTGAGGGTGGGCCTATCGATGCGACCATTATTCCTAGTTTCTTAGGACACGTCATATCGAGGTTTAGGGAGAAGGGTAGTAGACCCCCTATTAGGTGCCATAGGGGTAGTATGTACGATTCCCTAGTCAGTTGGGTGCGCGCTATGACACCCCTAGGGACAGAGATTCTTAGTCAGACAGGGCTGAGACATATTCCAAGCATTCTGTTTAGACATATAGACACGCCCTTGATATGTGCATTTTTGGAGAGGTGGCAGCTGGACAACAATTCATTTCATTTAACTTTCGGCGAGATGACTATCCTGTTCCACGATGTGTGGGAGATTTTGCAGCTACCAGTAGAGGGTTGGTTGATCACGCAGCCATGAATACTGCTACTGTCCTTGCGTACAGTAGAGATTTGCTCGATAACTCCGGATAAGTACATCGACAAGGAGTTATCCGAGAATGGGGCATTCTTGACTGAGCGGGTGATAGAGCTTTGTAGGCGTCGACCGCAACTTGTCTGTTTACAGACAAGAGTTCCAATAAGTTCATGTCAGGCCCTGTTTTGGAGATTAGGGGAGGGTTTGCATAGGTGGGGCAGCATGCGTGGCAGCGACGCTAACGTACCTATATAGACATTTAGGTGCTGCTAGTTGTCATGGCACGTCGAGTGTTGCGGGTTGCTTGACGTTGCTACAGGCCTGGATATACGAGCATTTTCCATCTTTTAAGAGTAATGACAGGCCTCTACCAACGCACCCCGATCGGCCGCGGGCGAGCAGGTGGACCATCGACGCCCCCCGCAACAAGGATGATAGACTGGCCAGTTTTCGAGAGGCACTGGATGCCTTGATGCTGGACGATGTAAGTTAATCAAAATCATACATTAAATAAATATCTATATATAATTTTCGTAAAATTAGGAAATGTAATTGCAAAAATATGTTTTATAGGTTATATGGATGCCATATGGTCGCGATGCTGTCACGCAGACTCTGCGAACCCAGTACCGTGGTCTCATTGCGTATCAGGACGACATAGAGCCGTATATGCCAGACAGGTGTGCTCGCCAGCTTGGCTATATTCAGTGGATCCCCAGAGCGTTCATTCTGGCCACGAAGGGTACATTTAGGGGGTATGTGGGGACTGGGTATGTGGTGCATCACCCACGGGCTTATGCGGAGATCGACTGGGGCTACGTCGACCGGTGCTATATATTTTATGCACCAGGCACAAACCGGCCATAGTGTCAGTTATAGTGCGTGCGTGGACGACTATCTAGACTGGTTCGTACCCCACTCGCATCCGTACGTCATAGGGCCCCACCGGAGCAGACACAGCCAGTTATTCCACGACGGTCATCCTCGGAATATGTAAGTAGTTTTTACAAATTGTAAATATATTTTATTATAATGTTCAAAAGCAAATTTTGATATCATTGTGTATATTTTTTGTATTGGGTTGGTGATATGCTCGGCATGCAGCGACAGTTGCTGGATCAGTTGCGAGATCGAGCACCCGACCTGTATGCGGAGTATTCTGCTCGGATTACCGATTTTGAGCAGCAATTTGACCGCGCTGATTGAGCGTGTGTTGTATTATTATATGTATTTCATTTTTGTATACATTTGTTTATTTATATTATATTTAAAATATGTGTTACATTTTTGTATACATTTGTTGATTTATATTTCTATGTGAAATGATTGCTTTGATTGTAAATAGTGGATGGATGATTGTAGTTCACAATTTCAAACAACATTCAAATAAGAGAACTAGATTATAACTTCTAACAATAATCTAATAACAAATTTAGTTCATAACTTCAAACAATATTTACATAAAATGTCGCATTAAACTCAAGCCGCTATGCATCACGACGATTTACCCATAGCCTAAACATCTACACGAACATAATGATTACCTTCCACGTGAGCAAGTGTTATCTGTCTCTCAGGACGTGCATCGTCCTCTCCAGTATCCAAAGGTAATATGGTATAATTCGCCATTGGCTCTGAACGGCTGAGGTGAATTACCACGGCATTAGCATGCGTGGCGAGGGGATACAAGTCTGTGGGTGTGACCATCCAGTAGGCACTAGTACAACTTCTACCTTGATAACGTAATTGCCTGAGCACGGCACCCACATAATCACCATCAGCAGGCCTCGCCTCCAAAACTGCAAACAAACCTTCATACCTTTGTGCATCCCGACCGATCTCTCTAGCAAGCGCTATACGAGACAATTTCCAATTGTGCTGGCCGCCTGAAAGATAACTAGCAATCACTCTGAAGCCACAATGTCCATCACCAATGACATCCGACCATCCAGTACAGTAAGCTCGGAAAAACAATGGTACGCATGGAACATCTTGTCCAAATCCTAACGTGTGAAATAAATAATAATAAACATAACAGGAAATTTTATAAACAAATTTATTATGAAACAACAATAACAAAATTTTTACCTTCACGTAAGGGAGAATCATTAGATGAGCCCGTCATATTGTTAGATATGCGTCCAGTTGATCGACCAATTGAATTTGACCGACCCCTACCACGTGGTTGACGTGTTGCTCTCTCTCGTCCACTCCACTCGCGCATAACTGAGTGGTGCAATCTGCTCGATGGTCGCCCCCTCTGAGTCCCCTCAACCGTTGGCTCTGCTGCACTAGACCTATCAGGGTGCATCTCTTCTACATACGCCATATTAAGTAGACGAGCCAAGAATGACGGACTGGTGTTAACTGCAGGAATGACTTCCTCATTGAAAAACCTTAAAAAACAATATTTTCAATCAAAATCTTATATTAAAAATAAAATACATGAAATATATTTGGTATTACTAAAATACATAAGTAAAAAGTACCTGATGTCCTCATTCAAAGTATTGGAATCCCTTTCAGATGGTACAATGGTCAATCTCTGCCAGAACTCGTGCACTAATGGGAGCAATTGATAGGCGGTCGATTCCTATGCCTTGTATATATCACATGCACAAGGAATCCCAAGTGTCATCTTGCACACACATCTATACCTATCAAGCACGTTGTCTGCCAACCTATCTTTCTTTTTAACTTGTTTGCTAACCAAATGCAGACAGTGATGTGACACATACTTGTTCAAGTAACAGTATGGAAACCCCATCATACTAGTTTGTGTCGTGACAGTAGAAGACTCGAGCGAGCCACTGTTATTTTTCACGTACAAGTAAAAAAATGATAATAAAAATTATATTAAAATTATGAGCTTAAATAAATAATCAAATACAGTTATTCAACTTACGCGTTGTGAGGGAACAGATGCGTGAGATGGGAGTCGATATTTATGAACAATGTGTCCAAAGAATTGGTGGAAGAATGCAGCCAATCTTTCAATGCAGTATGGGAAGCCTCAACCCTGTTAGTTGCAGTATTCCAAAAGTGTTGAAATCTATCTGTCCAAGCCCGACAGAATTTCTCCTTATGAATGAACCATGTGTCCTCCAAATACTCAATAACTGCAGGCTCGATCATAGAGTATTTAACCTTGAATTGCTGCAATAGGAGGCTAAACATTTCAACTGTGGGAGCCATGATAATTTTCTTTCACCAATTAGTGTATATATCAGTAGCCGTGGCCAAATTTCTCCAACCAACATTTGTTTCCAACCAAATAGCAACATCACGCTCAATATGCCACCGACATAACAAGTGATGGCAAGATGGAAAGTGATCCTTAATAGGCTGCAACAAACCCAACTCCCTATCTGAGACAACAACACTTGGTGCCACATTACTAGGCAACAATTCCCTCAAGTTATTCATCACCCAATCATATATTTCTTTTTGTCTCATTCTTAACAATGGCAAAAGCAATATTGAAGTTCTTATTGGTAGGAGTCATACCAATCATCTCAACGATGGGCATTTTGTACTTGTTGGTCTTGTATGTTGAATCAACCACGACAACCCAATACCACCTGTTGAACATCTGAATTGATGTAGGATGAGCAATGAATGCATGTGTGATCGCATTAGTGGCCTTATCCGTGATAATCTGAACATAATATTTCTTCTCACGAGCCAAATGCAAAAACTGCTGCCCAATATTCCTACCATCCATTCCCTCTTTCTTCATCTCTTCTTTCAAATTGTAAACCATCCTTATGTCTACATTGTCTTCGGGAAACTGTTGATGAATAGCTTCCCAAACGCTTTTTGGCCTCACATTGAAATAAAATATGCGTTAAGCCTCAGCCTTTGACTCTTTTGAAAAATGGCTCAACTGTTTGTGCCCATATAGATGCCTTATACCTACAAAATTTAATAATATTAATATAGGTAAATGCTAAATAGCAAAAAAAATAATATAACAAATTCAATAACGAAACGTATTCTTACCAGGATGATTATGCGTGGACATTTCCCCTGGCGTCACAAGCACACTGTAACGATGATCAACAACCTTTTTAACAGTCAACTTGAACGGGCATTTACATCCGCACCTTTTCGTATTCATCCGTATGGTGGGGAGAGGCTCCTTTAATGGATCTTTCCATCGACCGCACCTAAAATAATACGTTGAGCCATTTCCGCCTTGCTTGGAAAGCACGGACTTCAGGCTATTAGCTATAGGAATGCAAAACAGAAATGCCTCGTTCACACTTTCGAAATCCCTATCAATCCTAAAATATTCACTAAGATCTGCTCCAATATCTTGTTCCTCACCCCTCGTCATTATCATCATCATCATCATCCTCAGCCTCCTAATAATCATCATGTGTAGTCATATCCGGATCCTCGTCCTGTATATTCAAATTTGCAAATTCAGTATGTTAAAAATGCTATAAATTACACATTAGGACTATAAAAAATGCATCAATTTCAAAATACAATATATAAAAAACGCTATGCATTTCATATAACATAGTAAGAAAACACTATAAATTTCACATGCACCATATAAAAAACGCTGCACATTTGCTAAGTAACATACAAAAAACGCTACACATTTTACATTCAGCATATAAAAAACGCTGCACTTTAAATATTTCAACTATAAAAAACGCAACACATTTCATGTAACATGAAAAAAAAGGCCATAATTTTCATATGTAGTACATGAAAAACGCTACACTTTACAAATAAAACACATTTCAAACGTTACATATTTCATAAAACACATACAAAAAATGCTACGCATTTCACATGCAGACAATCATCTTCGCTACACTTTTCGTAAGTGGACTAAAAAAAAACTTCATGCTTTGCCATTTTTTACAATAACAAACGCTTCATTTTTGCGTTTTTGAGCTACCTTAATACTAATCAGTAGCGTTTTTGGTGCCCACAGTAAAAAAAAAAAAAATACATAACGGGTTGAAAATTTACCATTTCTTGATGAATGTCAATCTAATTTTGAAGATTACGAATGCCCAAGCGTATTATTCGACGAAGATTTCTTTTGATTGGCGATTTAAATTTGTTGTCAATGTTTGTAAGGGATTTTATGTAAAGTGAATTTAGAAAGATTTTGGTATGATGGATATAAATGTAATCTTGCCAACTTTTTTGTTATACAAATAGTAATTTTGTTATACAAATAGTAAGTCCCGTTTTGTTTTGGAGTCAGTTTGAATTCCATGCCCGAGCCTAGAGGCCCATTCCAATATTGTAAAATGGAAAAGGGCTATTGGTCTATATTGGGTTATGATTTTGGGCTTTTCTGTTGGTCTAGATTGTGTTGTGAATATTTTTGGAGCTGATAATGTTGGGCTTTACAGTTGGTCCAGATTGGGTTGTGCTAATGTTGGGCTTTACTGGACAAAATTTTTGGCATACGGATATATTCATATATCCAAATTAGTTTTCTCTGGAATCACCGTCAAATTAACAGTTGTATTTTAGCCTTTTATCACAACTACCTTCAATGTTTCCCAATCATGTCCCCCGCAATATCAATGATCTCTTTTATGCTACCAATGTGTTTTTCATCAAACTCAATCACGATATCACCCGAAAAAACAGTTTTTGTCACATGTGAAACAGGATTTTTCTCCTTAAATTGTTGAAAAATCATCTCATTCAAGGTTGTACAACTCTCTATTTTATTTTAAAATGCTCAATAATTTTACAAACTAACATCAATTGGAACATTAAAACCTAATCCTTGAGTCCCTTGTACCTTCATAATATTGACACAAATAAGTTCTCCATCCATCCATGTTAACCGGTGATCTTTAATTTTTTTGTTTGGTCTTATCAACAAACAACCAATCCAGAAGAGACACCACATAATTTAGTACAATAATTTATAATCTTTAAAAAACTTGCTTTCATCCATACTTGGTCTCTCGTCTTGTCTAAGAGATGGGTGAGTGAGTTTTCAAGAAAATAAACAAATGTTGAATAGGTGTTGCTATTGGTTGCCCCTCGTTTTGATATTGGTTGCCCACCTTTAAATACTTTTACCCTTTTATAATTTAAATAAATTTTAAAAAAATTTTACCCCTTTTAAATTACGTCTATTTTATTTAAAAATTACACGGACTGAACCAAGCCAGTCCGTGAGTCACGTTCCATTTTGCATCCTTCCCATCAACACTCTGCCACCAGCAACCCAAAAATATGAATCTGGAAGCCCAATACAGCAGCCCAAAAATACCACAATTTTATCTATTATACAATTTTCACAATAAAATTTATTCCACCATTAAGCTATACTTATACTTAATAATAGTAATCAAATGAAAATTGGTTGTCAAGATAAGAATTGGACCTGAAAAAACATCTCACATGGCCTCTAAATTTTGGTGAAACAAACAATGCTTAACTAACAACCAAGAAAATAAAATGTATAAAAAAATTATCAAGAAAATTAGGCCCCTCTCCAACCAAGAAAATTATCAAGTTAGGCCCCCAAAACAGTATAAAAAGCCAATCAACCGCGTGATGCATTTCAAATCAAAAAACGAAGTCCTCAATCTTCATTTCTGTCCTGTTGGCCCTCCTCTCAGGTAAATCTATACTCTTTCCTCCTTTCGGCAATGATTTTTTTTTTTTCCTTTATTGATTCTGTTACTCAATGAAATAGGGAAGATAATGATGATGATGATTGATGTGATCCATTTTATACATACTTTTACATGTTTTTAGCCTAGTTTTGAGTTATTTACTTCTACCTAAGTTTGAGTATTTCTTGACAGAAAAATGGAAGCATTCAAATTTCAGCAAAACCAAGCATTACTAAAGTGCTTGAAAAAGATGGATCAATCTTTGGATATGATGATTGAATCAACCGAAGAGTTCCATGCAGTAATGAATTTATCAATCAAGGTTGATAAAGTCCCATCTTACTTGAAGAAGTTGTCACCACCTTCCTTCCTTTATAGATCTTCCAAGAAATATGAGGTTGATGATGAACTTCCTAAAACTTCGGAAATTCCCAAAGGTACATGTGTAGTCTCGTTACAAGTACCAAGTTCAAGTGATTCCAAATCACAATCTTCTAGTATGGTAAGAATTTCTAATTCACAAGAAGATCTAGAATATCCAAGTGAGCAAAGGCAAATGGTATATCATAATTTAGGTGAAATCAATGGTAGTAAGTGCTTGTTTAGAATTGATAGTGGTAGTGAGAATAATCATGTTTCTAACTATCTTGTGTCTATTATCAATTTGCCTACTACTCCTCACCCTCATCCTTATCAATTGCAATGGCTCACTCAGCTAGATGAATTTGAAGTCACCAAGCAATGCATAGTACCATTCTCTATTGGTGACTATGAGGACCATGTCAAGTGTGATGCAGTGCCAATGAGTGCAACCCACTTGTTGTTACGGAGGCCATGGCAATTTGATAGAAATACTACACATAACGGGTTCTCAAATAGGTATTCCTTTATCTTTGGTTGTAAAAACTATGAACTTACTCCAATGTCGTATTCTCAGGTTTGGTAAGTCAAGCAAGAAATACAAGAGACTAATGCAAGGAATAAGACACAAACTGAGCAACCAATGTTGGAATGTGGTGTGATAAAAAGCACCGCCAAAATGAAAGTTAGTGGAAAAATAGGAAGTGGACCGAATGCGCTGAAATCGGCCAGTAATGATTCCTCAGGGTCCAATCGCACGCCGGGATCAATCAAAGATAGTTGGACAAGCTCATCTTCTAAACAAACACCAAACCAAACTAGCTCTGCAAGATTGAGTTGGATAGACTCGCCATCAGAGGAGGAAAATTCCCTCACGCCATCTAAAAAAGATATTGTGGCTGAATATGATGATTGGTAGGAGTCTAGAGAAGAGGACAAAGAATTGATATCTAGTCATAAAAGTGGAAAGAGGAAAAAATGAGCACATATAATGATTGATTGTCCTACCTCATCAAGTGCATCAAGTTCAAATAAGAGTTCAACTCAAAGCACTCCGAAATTACAAAGCTCCGTTCCTTTGATAGTTATCGACTCTTCGTCTGATGAAGAGAAAATTTTGACCAAAGCTCCATCTAAGTCTGTAATGATATGATAGAGTCCACAGAGTTCAATCGGATGCAATTCTTAGATGACGAAGTTACAGAATCGGTCGATCAACCCATTCCCGAGTCCGTCGCACCTAGTAGCTCTGGAAGATTCCATTGGTTGGACTCAATGATGTATTCATCGCAAGGTTCTAATAGTCATGTGAGCATATGTTCTTTGGCTCTCAAATCCGCACCTACGGGTTTAAGCTTCAAAATGGAGGGTCAAGTAAATCACATGCCTTTCAATTGCATGAGTACACCAAAGAGGGGGACATTCTTTACTCATACTTTTGCTTTGATTAAAAGTGTTTGTGATTTTTTAATTTCAATTTCACTAGACGCAGCAGTTACCTATTGTCATCTTCTCACGTCCTTCTGACATTTGGTGATTGTCATGTTGCGACTTGAATGAATTAAATTGGGTTCGGGCCAAATCGAAAATCTCACTTTCGTTTTATGCATTCCAGAATCGAAAACTTTCGATCGAGCCCAAACACTATAATTAATTCCCATGAGTGGATCTTGCTTTATACTTGTTAGATCTATTAAACGAAACACTAAAAATTAAATCTTTAAGTCAAAGCGGAATTAAAGATTTGACCATTGAAGTGTGTCCCTCAAAGAAATTCCAAGAATGTCTCCGAGAACAATCCGAAAGTCGTGTGGGCAACTCTCTATCGGATCTACAATTTGAAGCCCGTGAAAACTCCACAAGAACCTCACCAGAAAAACACCTCGCCAGAATTCCAACTCCCATTCCGGAAATTACCGAATGCCGAGAGGAAGAAATCCCGCTGGAAACTGGTGCAGCCCGCCGAAAATCAACTGGACTTGCCGGAATCTTATGGCCACTACTGGACCGTGAAGTACCGTGACCGAGCTGGGCAGATCTACTGGCCGGAGAAAACCACTGGGAAAATCAAACCGGTCAGCTTGCCAGAGAAGCTAAAGCCCGCCGAAAAAAAAGGAAGAAGATTTTCAATTGAAATCCAATATCCGATCTTTGATTCTTCGAGAGGGAGAGAGAATCAAACCGACTTTGAAAAAGCTTTCTTGAAGAAGAAGAAAACTCTATCTAGGCTCTTTCTCTCTCTTGGAGGCAAGAATTGTTCATTCTCACTGATCTTGTGTTTTAAGGCAACAACTTATTCTCTTTATAGGGAGCTTCTAGGGAAACCTTTAAGTGGGCTTAAGTTGGGCCTTACTAATTGGATTTGTTGACTTCTAAGTCTTCACTAGACTAGTCAACATTAATCAACCCAATGATAATTAATTAATTCGATTCACTTCGTTAATTGACCCGAGAATAATTCATTAAATAATTAAATCCTCTTTTTCAATTTACTTAAGAATTATTAATTAATTACTAAATCCACTTTGTCGATTTAATCCAATTCATAATTAATCGTACCACTAACGGATTAATTATGGAATTACCATTTAAATCAAAATTGCTTTCGGGTCCACTTTAAATTATTTTTTTTATCCCCCCACATCAAAGAGATAGTGCTCATCAATTTATTAATTTACTGATAATCTTCTCATCCGAGATTAGTACCACTCGACTTTATTACTATACCGGACATAAGTCCACCGGCCGAGTTTAGTATAATAATCCTTACGAGCTCATGTCCAGAGCACCATCACCCCGGACGTACCGGTACATGGTTTCCTTTTGACAAGCAACGGCATAATAAGAATTTGAACACACGTACCCAACTTACCGAGATCTAGGCCTCAAGTGACCTCACCTTTGGTAAATCAAAATATACTATATCCAATCCTCATACCCGTCCTAGTATAGGGATTAAGAGAAAGAATACAAGGTTCGAATTAACTACGAAGATCAGTACAAGTTATTTCGATCCAAGTCAGGTTCTGCTAAATATGCCTCGGACACATCCATATGACTCAATTAGTCTAGACAAACCAGTCTCAGAATCATACAATAACCTAAACCGGCAGTATGTCCAAACTGTCCCAGTTACGAGCGTTATTTATATATCATAACTTTAACCAATGATAAGATCTACTATATCACACCAAACACCTTATCATCTAGACATATGATATAAGTTGACAATTTATAAAACTAAAACACAATCGATATGTAAAAATAATTTTTCCCACAAGCAAAGCTTTTCAGTATTCAAAACTTACAATCTCCCACTAATACTCAAAGTTACACTTTTAAGTATGAAAACTAGTTTAATACACTTATTGTGTTGTAATACCAAAATCTGGAGAACTCTAATAGCTCACTCAAGTATCTAACTCGCATGCCCTTTATGTGGGTCTCAAAAATTTTTGCAGTCAATGCCTTTGTGAATGGATCTGCAAGGTTGTCTACTGATGCTATCTTCGTCATGACCGTGTCTCCTCTCTTTACGATCTTTCGTATCAGGTGGTACTTGCGCTTTATGTGTTTACCCACCTTGTGGGCTCGTGGTTCCCTTAAATTAGCAACTGCACCATTGTTATCACAGTAAACTGTGATAGACCTCAGTAACTCAGGAATCACATCTAAGTCCACTAGGAAGTTCTTAAGCCATACAACTTCTTTCGTTGCCTCTGATGCTGCAACGTATTCAGCTTCCATTGTGGAGCTGCCACGCATTTCTACTTGACACGTCGCTAAACTATGGCTCCACCTCCCGGAGTAAACACAAACTCAGAGGTAAACTTACTCTTGTCCATATCACCATGGAAATCAGAATCTGTGTAACCTTTTAGAACTAGTTCTTGTGCCTAATAGATCAAAACATGGTTTCTCGTTCTGTGCAAATACTTGAGGACACACTTGACAACCTCTTAGTGAGCTTTTCCAGAGTTACTCTGATATCTGCTAACCATGCCAACGGCAAAACAAATATCAGGCATCGTATATAACATTGAATGCATAAGACCTCCCACTGCAGATGCATAGAGAATTGCCTTCATGGCTTATATTGTTGGAATTGAATACATAAGCTATGCTTGTGTTGTACTTCTTCCCAGTAATATATCGCTTTATGTTTTGGTTATATCTTGTTGTGCATTAATTGTCCAATTTTATTATGTAAGTAGATGATGAGGTGTCTGGTGTGACACAGTGGATCTCATCATTGGTTGAAAGACATAATATATAAATAAGGTTCGTAACCGAGACAGCGTTGGACAAACTGTTGATTTAGGTTATTATGTGATTCAGATAATTGGTTTGTCTAAACTAATTGAATCACATAGATATGCCCGGGGCATATTGAACTTGACCTTTAGGAATGATTTGTCTTGTACTAATTTAATAAACAAATCATTCCTTGTATTTTATCTCTTAATCCCTAGACCCGAGCGGGCATGAGGATTAGACATAGTGTACTTTGATATGCCAAAGGGTGAGGTCAATTGTGGGCCAATGGTCTCGGTAGGTTGGGTGCGCGTGTTTAGTTACTTGGTGTGTTGCTGCTTATCGAAAAGAAACCATGTACCGGTGCGTCCGGAGTGATGGTGCTTCCGAGATGAGCTCGAAATGTTTATTATACTAAACCCAGCCGCTGGACATATGTTCGGTATAGTAAAAAGGTCGAGTGGTACTAGTCTCGGAATTAAATAAGTTAATTAATTAATTTATCAGTAAATTAATTTATATTGACGAGCACTACATCTTTAATGTGGGGAGATTATGAATATAATTTAATTAAGTTGTTCTGGAAGCAATTCTGGTGTAGGATGGTAGTGCCAAAATTAATCCGTTAGTGGTACGATTAATTTTGTAATGGGTTAATTGAATAGGTAGATTTAATTAATTAATTGGTTAATAATTTCTAAGGGTTAATTCAGTAATTAACAAAGTGGAATTATTTAATTAATTCCTAAGGGTTAATTAAGTAATTAACAAAGTGGAATTATTTAATTAATTAATTAAGTCTTAAGTTTCAATTGGACTTAGAAAATCCTAGAGATTAGGAAATCTAGTAGATTTGGTTTATCCTATCAGATTGGTTGCCTAATTGGATTTGGAAACTAATTCATTACCTAAACTAATTCATTACCCAATCCTAAACCAACTTGGGGTCTCTCTTGTAACTCTATATATAGACGATGGATTGGCTATTCAAGATACACAATTCAATAGATTCATAATTCAAGAATCTAGAGAGATAAAATCCTAGAGAGATAAACTCTCAAAATAGGATTTTGAAGACCAAAATTGCGGCTGCCTTTAGTAGCTTTAGTGGCCGGATTTTCCCATAAAATTCTGGAGACAGTTTAAGCTTTAGGCGGCGGCGCGTGTTGGTTGTTGTCTCGGGGCCAGGAAGCGCGTGAAGCTCACGCGCTAGGTAGCGGAGTTTGCTGAATTTTTCTGGCGAATCCAGTTGTGTTGATTGCTGATCCATTGGCTTCTAGATTGTTGCCCACACAGCAAGAAGTCAAAGTCTTGAGTCATACAAGCGATCACCCAAGTCACGCTTCAAAGGTAACTTTCTAAAGTTCCGCTTTTAAATTAGAAATTTTTGTTGCGTGGTAAATCGAGCAAGTGCAAATCCAGATCCTATGTGGCAATCCTTTCAATTGGTATCAGAGCCTGGTTTTGGGTTCTGTGCTTGTTCAATTTATTACATGGTTTTATTTTGCAGGTGGTTAAGAATCCTGACTATTATGGTTACATTTGTATGGGTTTTAATTTGTTGGGTTATGTTTAGGTGTTTAATCTAATTAAACAGCGGAATTCCTAAACATCAAGGATCGGGTCTTACCCTTGAAGCATAATCGGTTGCGCACGTCACCTGGCTCCTCTGAGAAGATGGCGTTTTGTTGTCTCCAAAATCTTTCCTCAAAGGATCCTCTACTCTCAAGCACGAAAGTCTTTGCAGGTTGGTGCTAGCCAATCTTGCCTACAGAGAGAATTTGGGAATTCTGTGTATTTTTGTCTGATCTGATTTTTCTAATTCAAAATCATTCTCATCTTACAATAATACCCCTAGGATATTTGTAGAGATCAAATTTCAAAAATCAGTATTGTAATTATCCAATTATTACTTAACTGATTTTAGTCATATTCCAAATCAGTATTATTACCAAATATTATTTTACTGATTCCAAATCAGTATTTAAATAATATTTACTGATTCCAAATCAGCATTAAATAATACCTTAATGATTTGGGTTATACACCAAGCCCATGGATCAATCCATGACCCATGGATCAAGCTAATGGGTCAAGAACTTCAATTACAATTAAGTCCCTTGATTTATCAGCCTGTCCCAATTGTTTCCAGGTAATTAATTAACTATTAATTAATACCCCAGAACTTCTCAATAATATTTAATTAAACCATTTAATTAAATCTTCTTTATTTAAGTATAATAATTATACTTATTGTAGGCAAGAATACTTATTCTGCATCATCGAACTTTCTTATGTGCGATCCTGTAGGCCCATTCTAAATTGGCAACGGATAACACAATCTCATTGATTAATCCATAAGTCATTAGTGGTCTCTAGCCAGACATAATGACTACCCAATTCAGAATGGAGGGTCGAATGGAGATTCAACACAACCTTTCCGAGTAGACTGCGTACGATCCTCTACATTGATATCCCGTTTAGCATAAGGCATGGAACCATCATCCTTATATGGCTAAACGTTTACTTGATCTCTTAGTGACACTGAATCCATCAAGCAAATGATATCCTTATCATTCCTTGGGCATGGCCATGCACTTTTCAGTTCACTATCAAGTGGCCAAGATATCATCTCTCACTTAAGAGAGATTTGTAGTCCCATCACTTCACCTACATATCTTAGCGTGAATCATAGTGTATCCAATCATACCCGTACTTGGCAACCTGTTACGGCCCAGTTAGGCGTATGTCAAAGCACAATACAATTCACCTAAGACCATGTAGTGATTTCTGGTCTAAGGATCCTCGTATCAGTACTACTCAAAAGAATCACTCATGATCTAATTAGTCCATAGAGTGTTTCTTTTGGCGGAGCGATTTCATGAATTTAAATATGCACAAGAATATTACTATCATGAAATTAACTTATTTAATAAACAATCAATCAAGCGACAAATGTCTTATTTACATAAATACCCTCAAAGTCTATTTACATAAATAGCCCTCATTAGGGCATATTCACCAACAATCTCCCACTTGCCTGATGAAGGGCTATGTCCTAAACTGTTTAAGACCAAGCTCTATTACATGTCTATCAAACTTTGACTGTGGTAGAGCTTTTGTGAGAGGATCTGCTATATTGCCGTCTGACCCTATTTTGCACACTTTCACATCTCCTCGATCAATGATATCTCGGATGAGGTGAAACCTTCTGAGTATGTATTTGATTTTCTGGTGTGACCGAGGCTCCTTAGCTTGTAAGATGGCCCCGTTATTGTCATAGAAAAGTTCTATCGGATCTTGGATACTCGGTATCACTCCGATGTCTGACACAAACTTCCTCAACTAAGCAGCTTCCTTTGCAGCATCTGATGCAGCAATGTACTCAGACTCTGTTGTAGAATCGGCTGTTGTATCTTGCTTTGAGCTTTTCCAACTTATTGCACCGCCATTCAGACTAAACACGTAGCCTGATTGTGACTTCATGTCATCTTGATCTATTTGGAAAGCAGCATCAGCGTAACCTTGTACAATGAGCTGTTCTTGTCCTCCATACACTAGCATTAATCCTTTAGTTCTTCGTAAGTACTTCATAATTGCTTTGACTGCAGTCCAATGATCCATCCCTCGATCTTGTTGGTATTTGCTATTCATGCTAAGTGCATGTGCAACATCCAGATGGGTATATAACATGGCATACATGATAGATCCTATTGCTGAAGCATATGGGGACTCTACTCATTGTATCCCTCTCCTCTCTTGTTGAAGGACCTTGGTTCTTCTTCAAGAGAAGGCCATGTCTAAATGGTACCTTACCATTTTTGGAGTTAGACATATTGAATCTTTTCAATATCTTGTCTATGTACCCTTCTTGACTTAGTCCCAGAAGCTTTTTAGACCTATTTCTATATATCTTGATACCTAGTATCGTCTCAGCTTCTCCTAAGTCTTTCATAGAAAATACACTCCCCAACCATTGTTTGATGTCTTTCATCAAGGGAATGTCATTTCCTATGAGCAGGATGTCGTCCACATATAGGACAAGGAAAACAATCTTGCTCCCACTAACTTTCTTGTAAACACAAGGCTCATCTTCATTCTTGATGAATCTGTAACCTTTTACTTCCTCATCAAAACGAAGATTCCAACTTCTAGATGCTTGCTTTAGTCCATAGATGGACCTCTGAAGCTTACATACTCGATTGGGATGCTTTTGATCGATGTATCCCTCGGGTTGTTTCATATAAACATCCTCGAGTAGGTTTCCATTTAGGAAAGTCGTCTTAACATCCATCTGTCATACCTCATAGTCAAAATATGCTGCTATGGCAAGCATTGTCCTAATGGACTTGACCATCATGACAGGGGAGAATGTTTCATCATAGTTTATACTATGAGTCTGTCTGAAACCTTTAGCCACTAGTCATGCCTTAAAGATCCTACCAGGTTTTAACTTGAAAATCCACATGCAATCGACAACCTTTGCCTGGACAGGAGGGTCAATGAAAGTTCACACTTTATTGTCCCTCATAGATTGCATTTCAGATTCCATGGCTTGCAGCCATTTATCCAAATCTGGACTTTCTAAAACCTGTTTGTAGGTCGCAGGCTCATTAGAGTTCACCAAGATCAAATCTTGATCGTCAGTCACGAGAAATCCGTATCTCTCGGGTTCATAACGAGACCTACCAGACCTTCTAGGTTCTTGTGTTTTTGACTCAGGTTGCTCATCTTCATGAGTTTCCATGTCAACTTCTATCTGAGTTTCTGTAGATCGTTCTACATTCTCTTGTGGTTTTTGAACTTCTCCGAGTTCAATTCTACTCCCACTGTCTTTCTTGTACAAAAATTCTTTCTCTAAGAAAGTAGCTCCTCCAGCAACGAACACTTTGTTCTCTGTTGGGTTGTAGAATTGATATCCTTTGGTTTCCTTAGGATATCCCACAAATAGGCATTTGCCAGTTTTGGGTTCAAGCTTATTACTTTGTAAACACTTTACATGAGCTTGACAACCCCAAACTCGTAGATAGGACGTATAGGGCTTCCAACCCATCCATATCTCATATGGAGTCTTATCTACTGCCTTAAATGGAATACGATTCAATAAATAGGCAGCAGAAAGGAGAGCATAACCCTAAAAGGATGTAGGGAGAGTCGCTTAGCCCATCATTGATCGAACCATATCTAATAAGGTCCGATTTCTCCTTTCGGATACACCATTCCATTGAGGTGTTCGCGGTGGAGTCAACTGTGAAACAATTCCACACTGTTTTAGATAGTCATCGAACTCATCATTAAGGTATTCACCTCCCCGATCAGAGCTAATAGCCTTAATCCTTCTATCCAACTGATTTTCTACTTTGTTTTTAAATTCTTTGAACCTTTCAAAGGTTTCACTTTTGTACCTCATTAAGTAGACATAACCATATCTACTATAGTCATCAGTAAAAGTGACGAAGTATTCAAAACCACCTCTGGCTTGTGTGCTCATTGTTCCACATACATCCGTGTGTATTAGAGCCAATAGTTCACTTGTTCTTTCACCTTTCTTTTTGAAAGGACTCTTTGTCATTTTGCCTTACAACCAGGGTTCACAGGTATCATATGATTCAAAATCTAATGACCCAAGCACTCCATCCTTGTGAAGCTTTTGAACTCGTTTTTCATTTGCATGGCCTAATAGACAATGCCAAAGGTATGTTGGACTTGAATCATTTTTAGATGATTTAGCTTTATTTTCTATGTTAAAGACTGGTTTTTCTTGGGTCAAATCCAAGACATACAGACCGTTACACATATTTGCAACTTCGTATAGAATATCATTTCGATATAAAGATAACGAATTATTCTCTATAATAAATCGAAAACCTTTATTATCTAAACTCGAAACTGAAATAATATTTCTGCTCAAAGCAGGTACATAATAACAATTTTCATGTTCGATATTTAAACCAGAAGGTAAAGACAGAGTGTAATCTCCAACTTCAACAGCAGCAACTCTTGCCCCATTGCCCACGGAGATCTACTTCACCTTTCTTTGTTCCTTCTATTTCTGAGTCCCTGTACATTAGTACAAATATGAGCCCCACAACCAGTATCTAATACCCATGAGGTGGACATAGAAAGATTAATTTCTATAACAAAGATACCTGAAGCTGAAGGATTGCTTTCGAGAAACTTCTTGCAGTCCCTTTTCCAATGACCCTTCTGTTTGTAGAAGATACATGTATCATCCTTTTTGGATCTTGTCTTAGCAGTTGGAGAAGCTTGTGGTTGGGGAGCGGTCATACTGCGAGCTTTCTTATTCTGCCCAACTTTGGCCTTGCCATTAAGCTTCCTCTTCCCTTTACCTTTCTCTACAATTAACACTGGCGTTGCCTTCCGAAGGGTCTGCTCAGTGTTCTTTAACATGCCATGGAGCTCAGGAATGCTCCTCTCCATGTTATGCATATTGTAGTTTACAACAAAATCATTGTAATCATCAGGCAGTGAAGCCAAGATGATATCAACGGCAAACTCTTTAGCAAGAGGCGCATTTAATCTCTCTAGGGTATCAATATACCCCTTCATCTTGATCAAATGCATACTTACTGACGAACCCTTTGCCATCTTGCATGAGATTAATGCTCTTATCGTAATGAACCTTTCATTACGGGCTTGTTCTCAGAATATTTCCGTGAGTGACTCATAAATCCGGAATGCTTCCGAATTCATGAATTGCTTCTGAAGCTCGCCAGACATAGTCGCGAGCATTAGGTAAGTCACATCACCGGAATCGCTTTTCAGCTTTTCCCAGGTTCTTTGAACAGCAGCCGTAGCATTAACGGGTTGTTCAGGTAAATGAGCATCTAAGATATTCAACTTCCTTTCTTGTTTGAGAACTATTCTCAGGTTTCTTTCCCAATCCAAGAAGTTTGAACCAACAAGTTTTTCTTTGTCCAAAATACTTCCTAGAGTGAGATTTGAAGTGACATTAGTGCTAGAAGATGCCATTTCTACAAAAGAAAATTGCAAAATATTAGAATGAGTTTTTTAAATTATTTTCCACAATAGCCAAAATTGAAATCCCTAACAATTTTGTGTTGGTGCTAGATTGTGGGCCGAAAATCCACAAAGAGCCAACCCCAGCCTTGCTTTGGCAAGTATCGTAGGGATCGGGCTCTTTTGGTAGGCAACGTTCAAATCACATTCCATGTAATCTAACGTTTTCCAATTGCATACCATGCAACTTTTCGGTGATAGGATGAACATTCCAAATATTTGACACCATTCTATCTTTACAAAATTAATCCCTAGTCAACTTATCGGGTCAAGCTAGGATTAATTTTCCCAAGTTAAACCATCCCTCAAGGCATCATGTCAATAGACACCCACACAGTTTTTCCATAATAAGTGATAGTGATAAAGTTGAGCATCTAATACCCAAACAGTTTTTTCACTCATTAATGGTAGTGATAAAGTTGGGCATGTTGGAGTAGAATACATAAGCTATGCTTGTGTTGTACTTTTTCCCTGTAATATATCGATTTGTATTTCAGTCATATCTTGTTATCCATTAATCGTCCATTTATATTATGTAAGTAGATGATGAGGTGTCTGGTGCGACACAGTAGATCTCATCATTGGTTGAAAGACATAATATATAAATGAGGTTCGTAACCGAGACAACTTTAGACAAACTATCAGTTTAGGTTATTATGTGATTCGGATAATTGGTTTGTCTAAACTAATTGAATCATATAGATATGCCCGGGGCATATTGAACTTGACTTTTAGGAATGATTTGTCTTGTACTGATTTAATAGACAAATCGATCCTTATATTCTATCTCTTAATCCCTAGACTCGAGTGGGCATGAGGACTAGACATAGTGTACTTTGATCTGCCAATGGGTGAGGTCAATTGTGGCCAATAGTCTCGATAGGTTGGGTGCACTTGTTTAGTTACTTGGTGTGCAGCTGTTTGTCGAAAGGAAACCATGTACCGGTGCGTCCGGGGTGATGGTGCTCCCGAGATGAGCTCGAAATGTTTATTATACTAAACCCGGCCGGTGGACTTATGTCCGGTATAGTAAAAGGGTCGAGTGGTACTAGTCTCAGAATTAAAGAAGTTAATTAATTAATTTATCAGTAAATTAATTTTAATTAACGAGCACTATATCTTTACTGTGGGGAGATTAATGAATATAATTTAATTAAGTTGTTCCGGAAGCAATTCTAGTGTAGGATGGTAGTGCCAAAATTAATCCGTTAGTGGAACGATTAATTTTGTAATGGATTAATTGAATAGGTAGATTTAATTAATTAATTGGTTAATTATTCCTAAGGGTTAATTCAGTAATTAACAAAGTGGAATTATTTAATTAATTCCTAAGGGTTAATTAAGTAATTAACAAAGTGGAATTATTTAATTAATTAATTAAGTCTTAAGTTTCAATTAGAATTAGGAAATCCTAGAGATTAGGAAATCTAGTAGGATTTGGTTTATCCTATCAGATTGGTTGCCTAATTGGATTTGGAAACTAATTCATTACCTAAACCCATTAGGAAGACCAATCCTAAACCAACTTGGAGTCTCTCTTGTAATTCTATAAATAGACAAGGGATCAGTTATTCAAGAATCACAATTCAACAATTAATCCACAAGATTTCTAGAGAGAGAAAATGTTTCTCTCTCCAAGTCGAATTTTCAAGAAAGTGTGCGGCTGGTTTTTGGATTTCTAGTGGCTGAAATTTTGGCCTTGGGTTATACCAGCTGCGCGTAGCTTTTCTCTCTGCGGGCAGTGCGTTTATAGTACGTGCCAGGTGCTGCGGTGCTGGATTTTTCTAGTAGGTGGATTGTGGTGAGTAGCTGATCAATTGACTTCTAGTTCGTTGCCCACACAACGTGAAGTCATAGTCTTGAGGCATACAAGAGAATCACCAGGTGCACGCTTCAAAGATATTTTTCTAAGGTTCCGCTTTAATTAGAAATTTTTGTTGCGTGGTAAATCGAGCAAGTGCAAACCCAGATCCTATGTGGCAATATTCTTTCAGGGCACTATTATGTAACAACCCGCCGCACGAATAAAATCTGAGGCTCTTGGGCTCTCCAAGTCCACAGACGTTCGACGCTTAAGCGGGCCCTCAAGTATGGAAGAAAAATCTTGGGTTTTTGGGATTTAAGTTTGATCGGCTTAACATGCAATTTCGTTTATCATTCATTTTCATAAATAAAAGAATGAATTAAAGCGATGAACTGGGCTCTAGTCTGTTACAGGGCCTTTTAAAATCTTCATGTTTGGGCCTCCGTTCGTGGGCTCCACCCTGGACTCCACTTGGAACCTCCTTTTGGGCCAAACTATTACATGATAATTTTTATATATAGGCACGCAGGCCCAAATTCAAAATTAGCTCGCAGGCCCCAACTTTTAAAATGTTAAAATTAAAAGCCCAATTCATGCTTTGAAACAAACAAAATGCATATGCTCATACAAGCCGGTTTTAATTTAAGCCGATTAATTTTAAGGATTGTGTAACTATTACAGAATTAAAATTGATCGTGTCATGATCAATTTTAATCAATCCTTTTGTTCATTTTACATTTATCCAAAATGATGCATGAACATGCTAACACAATAATGATGCTTCTTGTAAAATTTAAACGATTTAAAATAAGCATCAATATTAAAATAAAATAAAATAAAATAAATAAATAACAATTCAAAATTTAAACACATTAATTATTCTAATTAATTAATTAATTAATTATTTATTTATTTATTTATCTTTTCTAATTATTTTAATCTAATTAAAATAATTATTTTAAAATATATCTAATTATCTAATTAAGATAAATTTTTCAAATTTAAAATTTAAATAAATTTTAAATTATTTCAATTATCCTAATCTAATTAAGATAATTTATTTAATATCTTATCAAATAAAATAATAATAAAATTCAGAAAATTTACAAAATTAATTTTCTGTAACTTTTGGGGCAATTTGGTAATTTAAATAAAATTTGGGGCTAGGGTTTTGAGGAGGACTCAAAGTCCAGGGGCCATTCTATAATTTTAAAACCATTTTAAAACTTGGTCTTATTAGGGTTAGGGTGCGGCGGGGCATTCTAGTCATATCAGTCCAATTAGGGCTACAGCCTCACGTCGCCACCCTTTTCTTCCCCAATCAACCTCCAGCCGGCCGATTCCAGATGTCAACGGCGGTCAGAGTCCGATTGCCATGGAAGCTGCGCTCTCCATCCTTAACTAACATCAAGGATCGGTCTGGGCTCGCTATTCTCGGCGTGGAAAATTCTGCCAGAAACTGTTTCTAGCATCTCGTCTTTTCGGTGAGAAAACGAACATGACACCCCAACGTTAGTACCGACCGAAGTCGACGCCAACCAGAGGCTTGTTGACACCCAAACAACAAAATAGCCCAGATTTTGACAATCAGTTTCCGGCGAGAATATGAAGACCCAGTTTTCCGGTCAATAACCAAACTCATTTTTCAGGACGGAACAATTCCGAACAATCAACGTATAACCCAGAAACGATAAAAAAATTTGACGGAAACCTTCTGCACAAATGGCCCATTTTCTAGTAGATTTTAAACAACCCTGATTCCAAAATCGATTTCCGGCAAGGAAATTAAAACCTATTCAGCCCAGCAAAGATTTTAAACCAAATCATACCAAAACCAAAGCTTGGACGGAACCATTCCGACCAGCCCATTTTCCAGGCGAGGGTTTCGATAACCCAGGAAAAAATAACTTTCTTTTTTCATTTTCTCGATAATTATTTCCCAAAACCCGGCCACATGGCCCTTCCGGCAGAACATTCAGCAAAATTAAATGTGAACACCACATATGTTCTGCCAGAACAAACCAAAAGAAAAAAACTATTTTCGAAACCATTTGAGAAATCAATTTCTGAGCGGGCAAATCAAGAGAAAAAAAAATTAATTTTTAGAACAAATTCTTTGTTCAATCAAATTAATTTTAATCATAACACTAAAATTGAACCTAGCTCTGATACCACTGTTGGGTTATGTTTAGGTATTTAATCTAATTAAACAGCAGAATTCCTAAACATCAAGGATCGGGTCTTACCCTTGAAGCGTAATCGGTTGCACACGTCGTCTAGCTCCTCTGAGAAGATGGGATTTTGTTGTCTCCAAAATCCTTCCTCGAAGGATCCTCTACTCTCAAGCACGAAAATCTTTACAGGTTGGTGCTAGCCGATCTTGCCTACAGAGAGAATTTGGGAATTCTGTGTATTTTTGTCTGATTTGATTTTTCTAATTCAAAATCATCCTCATCCTACAATAATACCCCTAGGATATTTGTAGAGATCAAATTTCCAAAATCAGTATTGTAATTATCCAATTATTACTTAACTGATTTTAGTCATATTCCAAATCAGTATTATTACCAAATATTATTTTACAGATTCCAAATCAGTATTTAAAAAATATTTACTGATTCCAAATCAGAATTAAATAATACCTTAATGATTTGGGTTATACACCAAGCCCATGGATCAACCCATGACCCATGGATCAGGCTGATGGGTCAAGAACTTCAATTGTAATTAAGTCCCTTTATTTATCAGCCTGCCCCAATTGTTCCCAGGTAATTAATTAACTGTTAATTAATACCCCAGAACTTCTCAATAATATTTAATTAAACCATTTAATTATATCTTCTTTATTTAAGTATAACAATTATACTTACTGTAGGCAAGAATACTTATTCTGCATCATCGAACTTTCTTATGTGCGATCCTGTAGGCCCATTCCAAATTGGCAACGGATAACTCAATCTCATTGATTAATCCATAAGTTATTAGTGGTCTCTAGCAAGACATAATGACTACCCAATTCAGAATGGAGGGTCGAATCGAGATTCAACACAACCTTTCCGAGCAAACTGCGTACAATCCTCTACATTGATATCCCATTTAGCATAAAGCATGGAACCATCATCCTTATATGGCTAAACGTTTACTTGATCTCTTAGTGACACTGAATCCATCAAGCAAATGATATCCTTATCATTCCTTGGGCATGGCCATGCACTTTTCAGTTCACTATCAAGTGGCCAAGATATCATCTCTCACTTAAGAGAGATTTGCAGTCTCATCACTTCACCTACATATCTTAGCGTGAATCATAGTGTACCCAATCATACCCGTACTTGGCAACCTGTTACGGCCCCGTTAGGCGTATGTCAAAGCACACTACAATTCACCTAAGACCATGTAGTGATTTCTGGTCTAAGGATCCTCGTACTAGTACTACTCAAAAGAATCACTCATGATCTAATTAGTCCATGGAGTGTTTCTTTTGGCGGATCGATTTCATGAATTTAAATATGCACAAGAACATTACTATCATGAAATTAACTCATTTGATAAACAATCAATCAAGCGACAAATGTCTTATTTACATAAATACCCTCAAAGTCTATTTACATAAATAGCCCTCATTAGGGCATATTCACCAACATAATTAAACTCCGGGACATGTCCGGATTTAATTTTATTATGAATGTTTGTAATAGTATAACCAAGTGCTGGAAGCAGTGTAGGATTAGATTAAATCTGTAGTAGGATTTTTTCTATGTAATTTTGATTATTTAATTTTCCTAGAAGCCTTGTAGTAGGAGAATTAATTTTTGTAATTGAAGGCGTTATGGTGGGCAACTTGAATTCATGGATTTTGAGTTATCGTTAATTCGTAGAAACCCAGGAAAACCCAGAACGAATTGCAAGAAGACCAAATAGTGCGGGAAAAATAAAGGAGGTGGTGGTGGCAGGAGGTGGCGCCGGCGATGATCGCCGGCAGCAGCCGCCGCCAGTAACCATTGCAGGCAGCAAGGGCCGCAGCCGTGCGGCACAGCATCTTACTGCACCAAGGCACAACAGCAGCAAGCAGCAGCAGCGCTCAGCTCGTGCAGGCTGTGTGCGCGCATGGCCCGTGCGGCCTGTGCACGCGCCCTGTTGGGCGTGCTGTACGAGTGCGGCCCGTTCAGGCTGCATTTTCGGCCCATTTTTCCTCCAGTTTTCATTTTTTAAAGTTCAAGACTCTCTCCATCGAGTGACGTGCGCACAGTGCACCCTGTTGGGCATGCTGTGCAAGTGTGGCCCGTTCGGGCTGCATTTTCGGCCCATTTTTCCTCCAGTTTTCATTTTTTGAAGTTCAAAACTCTCTCCATCGAGTGACGTGACGGGACACGAGATCAAGGTAGAAGATGGAAGCAATTAAAACCATAATAGTCGGGGAATTTATTTTTCATATTTATTTCCCATATTTATCGTTTTAATTTTTATGCTTTATTTTTATGTTGTATTTTAGATGCATGATTTTAAAGCATGACTGGTTTTATGGTTGCACATAACTTAGGTTAGTTAATTGTATATTAAAAGCAGAAAAACCCTCAATTTAGAAATCTAAGTGGGAGCGAGTTGGTTTAATATTCCCATAGCCACCATTACGGATTCATATGCAATGTGGGTGGACTTGCGCGTTGGCATTAGGGCCTTCCTCCATTCGGATGAGTCCAGCCCTGAGATCGCTAGACTATGAACTTCTGAGTAAGATGAGTAGAGCGAGTTTAACTAGGAGAAATGCGACACCCTCTCCATCTGAGGCGCACTATCCTGAGGTAACAAACTCATAAGTCACGTAATGGCATACACTTAGTGTACGATCTGCAGTATTCCTCCCGTGAGGTTACGCTGCTTATTTGTAAGGCTAAAAACACCGACTATTAGCTACATTGATGAAAAGATCATTGATCAAATAGTGTAGCTAATGAACTTGGTTCTTCTCAAACGAATTTGGGTTAGCGTAAACGTTCACACTGCGTGGCTTGCGAGAATCTCGGTGGATGAGATGTTGGTGGATTAAGATTATTGTTTTGAGGGAAGTCAATAATTAATAGAATTTCATGTTTTCGAAATTCTAGGCTAAATAACTGAAACATTAGTTGTTTATTTTCCAGTTTAATCGATATGGCATTCAACCCCTTAGCTGTTATTTTGAAAGACAACAAATTAACTGGAACAAATTATGTCGACTGGAGTCGTAACTTGGACAATGTCCTAATGGCTGAGCAATATATGTTTGTGCTCACTGAAGTATGTCCAAAAGTGCCTGATGAGAACTCTACCCAAGAGGATAGGGATGCCTATGCCAGGTGGAGAAAAGCGGATGAGATGGCGCGGTGCTACATTTTGGCTTCTGTGTCAAATTTACTGCAACATCAGCTTCATCCCATGGTCTCCGCCTTCAACATGATGGCACACCTAAGGGAAATGTTTGCACATCAAGGCAGGACTGCTAGGCAGGCAGCCATACGGAAATTAATGAATACCAAAATGGCTGAAAGCGGATCGATGAGAGATTATGTTTTACACATGATGAGCAACATCAATGAGATAGAGGTGTTAGGAGGAGAAATCAACCCGGAAAGTCAGATAGATATTATCCTCCAGAGTCCGCCCTCTAGTTTTGAGTAGTTTCGGGTCAACTACAATATGAACAAAAGGGTTTATACTTTGCCCGAGCTCTTGACGGATTTGGTAACAGCCGAAGGCATCTTCCATGAGAAGAAGCAAGCTTTGGTCGCAGTAAAGGCTTCGAGTTCTTCTTCTGGGCCAAAGGCAAGAAGAATAAGAAGAAGAAGAACGCCAGGAAACTTGCTGCAAAGCTATATATCACAAAGAAAAGCAAGCCCAAGGGCAAGTGCTTTAAGTATGGTAAAACAGGACACTGGAAAGTAGATTGTCCAAAGCTCAAAGGTACAATTTTTTCTTCCCTAATTACTGAGACATGTTTAGTGGTGATTCCCACAGATACTTGGTGTGTGGATTCAGGCGGCACTGATCATGTTTGTAATTCTTTGCAGGGGTTCCAAGTGACCCGGAAGCTTAGAGAGGGCGAACTGGATATCTACATGGGTGACACTACAAGAGTGTCAGTAGAAGCAGTGGGAGTAGTTAGGCTAAATTTCGAAAATTGTAGCTTAGAATTAGTAAATTGTCTTTATGTACCGAGTTTTAGAAAGAACATGATTTTGGTTTCTAAACTCTTAAAGAATGGTTATAAGTTTATTTTTTCTGATGATTCTGTACTTATTAAAAGAAATGGAAAACGTATTTGTTCTGGTTCATTGCTTGAAAATTTATTTGTGGTTAATTCTAATTCCCCTATTGCACAAAACATAGAAGTAAATAACTCAGGATCTAACATTAATAAGAGAAAAAAACCTTCTGAAATAAATCAAACCTATCTTTGGCATCTCAGGCTATGTCATATAAACCTTAGTAGGATTCAGAGGTTGGTCAATGATGGACATTTAGGTTCATTAGAGATTGACAATTATGCAACCTGTGAATCTTGCTTGGAAGGTAAGATGACCAAGAGACCTTTTAAGGAAAAAGCTTATAGAGCTAAAGAAGTATTGGAATTGAGTCATTCTGACTTATGTGGAGTCATTCTGACTTGTGTGGACCTATGATGGTCTAGGAACGAGGGGGATTTGAGTATTTCGTGACATTCACGGATGATTACTCTAGGTACGGGTACATTTACCTAATGCGCCACAAGTCCGAATGTTTTGGCAAGTTCAAAGAGTTTCGGGCAGATGTGGAGAAGCATCATGGTAAAAGTATCAAGACACTATGTTCAGATCATGGTAGGGAGTACCTGTCCCATGAATTATGAGATTATCTCAGTGAGGTAGGAATTCAGTCTCAGTTGTCCGCACCTGGCACGCCACAGCATAATGGTGTAGCAGAAAGGAGGAATCGAACTTTTATGGAAATGGTTAGGTCTATGATGAGCTGTAGTGATTTGCCAAGTTCGTTCCGGGGATATGCCTTAGAAACGGAAATGTATATTCTTAATCTTGTACCATCTAAAACTGTGCCTTCAACCCCAATAGAGTTGTGGAATGGGCGCAAGCCTAGTCTAAGACATCTCAGAATTTGGGGCTACCCAGCTCATGTGCTTAAGGTAGATACGGCTAAGTTAGATGTGAAGAACAGAGTTAATGTTGTTTGTAGGATATCCTAGGTGAACGAAAGGTGGTCTATTCTATAGTCCTAAAGATCAGAAGGTGGTGGTTAGTACCAACGCTAGATTTTTAGAAGAGGACTATGTCTTAGACCACAAGCCCAAAAGTAAGATAGTACTAGAAGAGTTTAGATGACAAACTACTAATCCTGATGCACCAGCACAAGTAGATACACTATACACTGCACATGAGATCACAGATGATGTGCCTACACAGGTGATGCCTCGTCGAAGTGGGAGGGTTGTAAGACAGTCCAATAGGTTCATTGGCATGGGAGAGTCTTCAGATCTAGTCCCAAGTGTGCCTAAACCTGACCCGGTTAACTACAATAAGGCTCTCTGAGATAAAGATGCAGAATCTCCCGAGATGGGGTCATTGGACCACAATCAAGTCTAGGAGCTTGTGAACCTGCCTGATGAGTTTAAGCCCATTGGATGCAAATGGATCTACAAACGTAAGAGTGGACCTGACGGAAAGGTGAAAACCTTTAAAGCTAGGCTGGTGGCGAAGGGGTATACTCAGAAAGAGGGAATAGATTATGAGGAAACCTTCTCCCCGGTAGCCATGCTTAAGTCTATCCGGATTCTCTTGGTCATAGCTGCTCATATGGATTATGAGATTTTGCAGATGGATGTCAAGACAGCTTT
The DNA here is from genome assembly GCA_030378225.1 of Knoxia roxburghii. Lineage (NCBI taxonomy): Eukaryota > Viridiplantae > Streptophyta > Magnoliopsida > Gentianales > Rubiaceae > Knoxia > Knoxia roxburghii. Next base: position 29,656,865 of record CM059420.1, on the reverse strand, counting down.
CCTAAACGGAAGTCTTGAGGAAACCATCTTTATGCAGCAACCAGAGGGATTCATTGAAAGAGGCCAAAAGCACAAGGTTTGCAGGCTTAAGAGGTCTATATATGGACTTAAGCAGGCATCCAGATCTTGGAACATCCAATCTGATGACGTAATCCAGTCCTTTGGATTTACTCAGTGTCCGGATGAGCAATGTGTGTACCGCAGACGTGATGAAAACTCAGTGGTATTTCTTGTACTTTACGTAGATAACATTCTATTGATTGGCAACAACAAGAAGTGTTATCAGACGTAAAGGCATGGCTATCCAAGCAGTTTGATATGAAGGACTTAGGGGAAGTGCGACATATCCTTGGGATCAAGATAATTCGATATCGTAGGAAACGTTCGTTAACACTCTCCCAAGCTTCATACATAGACACTATTCTGGCCCATTTTAACATGCAGAACTCCAAGAAAGGTTTTCTACCTTTCAGACACGGAGTGCATCTATCTAAAGAACAGTCTCCTAAGACTGTGGAGGAGATAGAAGCCATGAAGACAGTTCTGTATGCTTCGGCAGTAGGAAGTCTCATGTATGCCATGTTGTGTACGAGACCTAATATCTGTTATGCCGTTGGCATGGTAAGCAGATATCAGAGTAACCCCAGGAAAGCTCATTGGGAAGCACTAAAATGCATTCTCAAGTATTTATGCAGAACGAGAGACCAAGTTCTGGTCTATCGGGCGCCTGAGCTGGTACCCCGAGGTTACACAGATTCAGATTTCCAAGACGACAGGGACAAGAGCAAGTCTACCACAGGGTATGTGTTTACTCTGGGAGATGGAGCCATAGTTTGGCGGAGTGTCAAGCAAAAATATGTGGCGGACTCTACCATGGAGGCTGAGTACGTTGTCGCATCAGAGGCAGCGAAAGAAGCAGTATGGCTCAAGAAATTCCTAGTGGACTTATATGTGATTCCTGGTTTGCAGAAGTCTATCACAGTTTTTTGTGATAACAATGGTGCAGTAGCAAACTCGAAGGAACCACGAGTCCACAAGGCGAGTAAACATATACAGTGCAAGTACCACCTGATACGAGACATCGTAAAGAAAGAAGATGTGGTCGTGGCTAAAATAGCATCAGAAGATAACCTTGTAGATCCATTCATGAAGACATTGACTTCGAAAGTCTTTGAGGCTCACGTGGAGGGCATGGGAATCAGATACTTAGGAGAGCCATGATAGTTTTTCTAGATAGATAGCAGCATAATGTAAAGGAGTTGTATGTAGATGTATACGTAAAGCACAGCTTAAGTATTAGTGGGAGATTGTTGGAATTGAATACATAAGCTATGCTTGTGTTGTACTTTTTCCTAGTAATATATCGATTTATGTTTTGGTTATATCTTGTTCTGCATTAATTGTCCATTTGTGTTATGTAAGTAGATGATGAGGTGTCTTGTGTGACACAGTAGATCTCATCATTAGTTGAAAGACATAATATATAAATAAGGTTCGTAACCGAGACAGCGTTGGACAAACTTTCGGTTTAGGTTATTATGTGATTTAGATAATTGGTTTGTCTAAACTAATTGAATCATATAGATATGCCCGGGGCATATTGAACTTGACCTTTAGGCATGATTTGTCTTGTACTGATTGAATAGACAAATCGTTCCTTATATTCTATCTCTTAATCCCTAGACTCGAGGGGGCATGAGGATTAGACATAGTGTACTTTGATCTGCCAAAGGGTTAGGTCAATTGTGGCCAATAGTCTTGGTAGGTTGGGTGCGCGTGTTTAGTTACTTAGTGTGTTGCTTCTAAACCCGGCCAGTGGACTTATGTCCGGTATAGTAAAAAGGTCGAGTGGTACTAGTCTCAGAATTAAAGAAGTTAATTAATTAATTTATCAGTAAATTAATTTTAATTAACGAGCACTATATCTTTAATGTGGGGAGATTAATGAATATAATTTAATTAAGTTTTTCCTGAAGCAATTCTGGTGTAGGATTGTAGTGCCAAAATTAATCCATTATTGGTACGATTAATTTTGTAATGGGTTAATTGAATAGGTAGATTTAATTAATTAATTGGTTAATTATTCCTAAGGGTTAATTCGGTAATTAACAAAGTGGAATTATTTAATTAATTCTTAAGGGTTAATTAAGTAATTAACAAAGTGGAATTATTTAATTAAGTAATTAAGTCTTAAGTTTCAATTAGAATTAGAAAATCCTAGAGATTAGGAAATCTAGTAGGATTTGGTTTAATCTATCAGATTGGTTGCCTAATTGAATTTGGAATGTCTTATCTTTCTTTTGGAGTTTGTGATTGGGACATAGTCCCTTCTCTGACTCTAAGTTCGAGTTGGCATATTTCCTTTAATCGTAGTATTAACTACGTTTATACCCGCTCATTTGAGAGAAGCACAACACTTATTTTCCTATGGATTCTCCCATAGTACTGGGGTATTTTTTAATAGGTTCAGGGGTATGTTGGGATTTGCGAAGAGCAGCACCTTACGATGTTTATGACCAATTGGATCCTGACGTACCAGTAGGTACCAGAGGAGATTGCTATGATCGTTACTGTATTCGTATCGAAGAGATGCGACAAAGTGTTCGGATCATTGTGCAATGTCTTAATCAAAGGCCTAGTGGCATAATCAAAGCCGGTGATCGTAAACTAATTCATTACCTAAACCCATTAGGAAGACCAATCCTAACCAGTCTTTAATAACAACCTAAATGTGCCTATTGCCTCAACTTCAGCCGTCTCGCCATTCCCCACATAGATGATTCTTTCAACATCAATTGGTTTGTGATAATGGAGGCAACCCTGCAAAGACACACTTATGTGAGCAGTAGCACTGGAATCTACCCACCAAGTATGTCTTAGTACTGAAACCAAATTAACCTCAGAACAAACATTAACAATGACCATACCTTTCTTGGCACGCCAAGCATGATATTTGGTGCATTGTTTCTTTTGATGAGAAGTATCACGACAGAAGAAACAAGAGGATTCCTTAGTCTGTTTCTTTTGTGGTGCTGCAACTGCAACTTCCTTATCCTTCTTTTTCCTTTTGTTCTTGTTATTCTGTTTAGAGGTTGTTGCCAAATGAGCACTCTCAGTCTTTTCTTGCTTCAATCTTTCCTCTTCTTGCACACAGTGAGAAATGAGTTCGTTAAGATCCTATTTTTCCTTTTGGCAGTTATAACTGACTTTAAACTGCCCAAACTGTGCAGGAAGGGAAATAAGTACCAAATGCACCAACAAGTCATCAGACAAGTCTAACTGCAGTGCCTTTAATTTTGAAGCAACATTAGACATCTGCAAAATGTACTCCCTTATGTTCCCAGAAATCTTATACCTCATGGAAACAAGTTTACTCAAGAGAGTGCTTGTTTCCCCTTTATCACTTGCAGGAACAAATTGACATTGTTTTCCTCTTTAACAGTGCCCCTAAAGGTTTCCGGAATTGACCACTTCATGATCATTAGACTCATGCGATTTGATCGCTCCCACCGCTCCATGTTCCTTTTCTCCTCAGAGGAACTAGTATCCGTAAGAGCAGGGGGGCAATTAGACCGAAGCGCAAGGTCTAGATCCATGCAACCAAGAACTATCAGAACATTGTCCTTCCAATTCTTGAAATTTGCACCATTAAGTGTTGGAATAGAATTAACATTGGCAGAAATAATTGCAGCAGAATCAAGTGGAAAAACAAAATAACCAAACATAAGCTCACACTAAAAAAATATGACGAAATTTAAATTGACATTCCCATCACAAGATATCTAGTGCAACATTGGGTTTAGTCTTTGGACAGAAACATCAATTTGCAAGTGATACTCTTGTTGCAATAATCAAATATTGACAATACACTCCTGTCAAATAATAAGCCTTCCTTTGGGCTGACTTATTATTCACATGGAAAAAAAACTAATATTGTCACATATTTATTACCACAAGTATGTTTTAATTTCGGCCAAGTGAGGACCTTCCTTTGGGCCGATCGTCACCCGCATGATATTAAAACACACACAATCACCTTGGTAATTTAAAATTGATCATCAAACACAAAAGAGATTACTTTGGCAACTTTTTATGTCATCTAATCAACCAAAATATACTAGGTGTTATAAACCTTATATTTTATGTCAAAATAAATAAATCATATTATCTGTAATCCCAAAATCTGAACTAATTAAAGTTTTGAAAAAATTTTGCAACCAAATATAATTTTTCCAAACTTAAAGAGTTCAAAATATGATTTCTTTTAACTTTAGGGTTAAAATTACAATTTCCTAAAAGTTGTAGCTAAATCTGTAAGTTCTTTAATAATTTAGGGCCAGATAAGAAATCATAAAAGTTTCCGGACCTAACTGAATTATAACAAAATATGCAGGAATAATTTAAAGAACTAATTAACTTGAGGACTGAAATTGCAATTCTTTTATAAAATTAATTATGAAACCCTAAAAAGCTTTCTTCTTCGTCTGTTCAAAACAGAGCCGCCACCGCCCGCTGCCCAACACCCGCCACCGCCCGCTGCAACACCCGCCACCACCGCTCGCGTTCACCACCCAAGTCGACGTCTTCACCGCCACCACCTCGAGACCTTCACCGCAAAACCGAAAGCGGCGAAGAAGATGATGGGAAACCGAGGACCGAAAAACGCGAGGTGAAGGCCACTTATCGGAGAAGCAAAGATCGACAAACGATGAAGGCCGACCTTTTCGGTTCTCCGAGGACAGCGACGCAGGCGAACGAGCGGCCATTCAAGGCGGAACCAAAAGCCTGAGAACGGCGAGCCTCCGAAGCGACAACCAGAAACACCCGAAGTCTGCAGCCGGAACCAAAACCTTGACGGAAGACGGCGAGCGGGAAGCCAAATCCGAACCAAAACCGGATGTTCGGTGCTTGAAGAAGAACCACAAATTTTCAGCGACAGAACTTAGATCCACAAAGCTTGAAACCAAAGCAGTAACCTTGTTCTCAAGAAATTTCCGGCGACAACGTTAATTTATTGCGGCCATCCAAAAAAACAAAAAACTTGATCATGAATGCGTAAACTTTAAAACCGAATTAAAGTTTGCAACTTTATTATCATGGCAATCAAAAAAACAGCCGAACACAAATTTCAAACCAAATATTTACTTGTAATGAAATTAATTCACGCAAACCAAAAAAAAAAAATTTATCGATCAATTTCAAATAAATCAAATATGAAATTAAGGTGGATATAATTTAATTGATTCCCAAATAATTGATATGAAGGTGGTTCTGATACCACTTGTAAGGAATTTAAATTCCTAAGAACATAAGCCTTCAATCAATTATTGAGATAAACTGAAGCGGAAGCGTACCTTGATCCATAGCGATTGATTGATAGATCAAGCAACTGAACTGACGGTTGAATTAATCTCGTGATGAATCCCAGCAATGGTCTTCCAGGTGATTATTAGCCTCCTTTTCAGAGAGATAGTTTCCCTATTATTTTTCTTATTGATGGGGAATAAGAAAAACAGAAAGTCTTGATTCACCCGGAGACCATAACCTTTATTTATAATATCAGCGTTTCCTAAATTACAATTTCACCCATTGCAAAAAGGTAACTATAGGAATGTACCGGTTTCTGCACAATAATATTTCATACTTAAAAGATACTTATGCCTTATTAAACTTAATTGATCACTTTAATTAGGCATTACTATATAGACAACACTTTAATGTACAATAACCATATTTATATATTAACGTTAAGTCCAAAACCTTACAGAATCGAGTTAGGTCGCTCAAATCGGAAGCAATGAAAGACCATGATGAAATTAGGTTCTTTGACCAGCGTGACTTATGAGACTCGAAAAAGGTAACTTCCAATCCTAGATACAATCATTGGAACCTTTTTTGATAATATGTTTTGTCATCTTGAATTGCTTGTCTCGATAAATTGTAGGGTTCATTATTTGAAAATAGTCGCTTTTTTTTTTTAACGCAAAGATCGCTGCTTTATTGTTTGCATATATATATGTAAGCATAATGTGGATGGATTTTCAGCTGGGTTGGTTGATGAGAATAACTTGTTTGAATGGAGTGTTACAATCATTGGGCCCGTTGATACTTACTTTGTAGTGATTTTTTTTTTATTGGATGCCTATGGATATAGGTTAGTCTCGTGATCAATTGATGTCAATGATGGTTCATTTATTTTGAAGTACATACTGGATTTGTTCATTTTTTTTCTTGTAATTACTTCCTTCTCGAAGGGTTTTGGGTTTAATGCTGTTAGGTTTCTTAATTGCTCATCATGGTCCGGATTCTGTTTCGTTATTGAATTGATTATCGTGCTTTTGGAAACTGCAGACTATTATTTTATGTTCTTGTTTGTGGCGCTTTGGATTGAAGGCGAGACTAAGTATTTCAGAAGAAGCATTTTTTGTACATTTGTAATGAGGTGTAACAATCGTATGTTATTGTTCGGTACAAGTGGCAGTGGAGCATAGTTTCTAGATTTGAATTCCCAATATATACTTATTCACTACTATGGGAGGTGATGATTATGATTTCCAAGAATCTTTCATTGTTATTTTCTGTTCACCAGATTGTTATTTTCTGACTTATGAGATTCGAAGAAGGTAACTTCCCTTGGATTGGCTGCGCCAATTTGGTTAAATCTTCTTTACCTTATTGTGAACTGGATACATACCTGTTCATTCGTACAGAGTCTTCTCTTGTTTTATGTATCTGTATTATTGTTAAATTATTGGGTTACTGTTAACTTACCGCGTTCACTTGTCATTAGTGACTGAAATAATTGTCATTCAAATTGATGAAACATCAAAACTATGCTTTAGCTCAACTTTATTTAGATTGGCTGTTCAAGAATACCTTTGTCCTGCTGTTGATAGTACACGCACAGATTGCCAGCTAAAATTACAACAGTAATTGCTTAATGAAGCCAATTGTTGATGTAGGTCAGCACACGTGGGATTATTTAGCACTACTTCCGCGCCCCTGGCTAGTGCCTTGGGCAGAGAACAAAAAGAAAATAAAAATAAGTGACCTTAGGGAGCATGCATACCCACACAGAAGGAGCCTATTGAAAAGGAGAAGCTTTTTATTCTCAAACGCCAAAAGTGTATTCAGAGTTTTGTCATTCAGCCTGGCAGATGCAACAGATAAAAGAAATGAAAGTGAGAATAGTTTCTTTGAGATGCTGAAACAGATGGACCGGTTCATGTACTTGGCAAAGAATGTAGAGAAAATATGAGGTTATCTACAAGACAGGTACAACAGCTACAGGTCTTTTTCTTTTTCGCATTACAAGTTGTATACATTTATCAACAGTAACGATAGTCATTTTTTGGCTTCTAGATCTAAAAGAAGTATAAAATAACCAAAAAAATGATGAGATTGGCAGTGAAGATATAAATATTGTTAAAAGGTATATTTGTTTTTGTATGTTTGATGTTTTCTCTATATTTTGGCAGATAGAGTGTAGTTTCAGTTGTGCTTAGTGTATGAAACTTCCTTCCAAGTCAGAGTGAGAGGAAAGATTAAACTGGTAATAGCATTTGGGCACCTGCAAATTGCATATCTTTGCCCAGTTTTTTTTTAAATTTTTTTTATCGGCTCCTTTGTGAAATGACTGCCTATTTCCAGGTTATTTTGAATGACCCAATCCTTGGTAAACGTGCTGAAGATGGCAACTTCTCAACAGTCCCATTAAGAGATGAGTTCCTTAAAAATGCATGGCTCTTCATATTTGAAACCTATTGCTGAATCCATGTGCGTATTGAATTGGGGTATCTGCCTAAATCCACCTCTTTTAGTTTTGTCAATAAGAGAGGAGGTTTTGAGTGTTGGCTATTTCATTCTCTTACCAAAATTCAATGTTTTGCAACTCATGCTTCTTTGGATGGTTTACTAGCTAGTATGTCAGTGAACATTTCTGCCAGATTATGTTATTACTTTTGATTGTTGGAAATGAATATCAAGATTTTGTAGAATGTTGGTGTCTACTGCATATAAATTTATCAAATACTAGTATTATGTTTCAAAATGGTCTCCGTTTACCGGTATGATCACCATTTCATAATGGTTTTGACATGTTTATTTATTGCAGGGTGCTTGCTCATAAACTAAATTTGAGCTATGAAAAAGTAGAGAGATGAATTGTGAATCTTATTAGGTCCTCGAAACTTGATGCTAATATTGACTCTCAATCGGAAACTGTTATAATGGAACCCAATCACCAAATATGTAAGTTCTAAAATATTGCATCCAGAGTCTTAGTCATCTTATAACTTAGCATTTCAAGTCACATCTGAATTGAATTAATATTTGATTCATTTCATGACCCCATCATTACTTTCACCCTTTTTGTATTAGGTATGAGCAATTCATTGATCATAGCAAGGCACTCTCTGGTCGCACTTACAAGTTAGTTGGCTAACTTATCGTGCACGCACAAACGTAGTAGGCTGCTCGTTGATTTTTAGCCTAATGAAGTTCTTTGTATTGATTTTAGGCCCCTAATACGTTTTAGATGAGTTTCAACTATTATGAAAAACATTGTGCATCCCATTTGATTTGTTGGGAAATTTTAAGTTTATTGCTTTAATGATAATGAAACTAGTCAGCATTTTTGTATATTATGCTTGTGTCTTATGTGACAGTTAAATAGGACAAATCAGGTAGCTATGCTAATGCGATGGTTAAATAAATTGTCACGTTTCGATGTCGAAAAAAAAAAAAAATTCCAACACTTTTACGATTGCACTAAATGTGTCGCAATGAATATGCGACAAAAATCAAACAACATAAATAAATGATGCAATTTATAGTTTGTGACATTTAATAATCTTAAAATAAAAAGTATCGTGAATTTTATGCATCGTATTTTATACTAACGCATAAATGCTGTATATTCACTACACATTTGTGAGAAGTGTGGTTATTTTTTGTGACTGGACATATTGCTTCACAACTTGTGTAGTAGTTTATGTTGCGAATACTATTTTGCGACATAAAATACCACACATGTGCAACAAAACTTGCGACATTTATACTTCAGTTCAAATTACGACACAAGAAATTCGCGACACTTCATATGGTGACGTTAAATGTGTCGCATTGATTTTGCGACAATATACAAAATGACTCAAATAAGTGTCGCAACCCGACACTATATCGGTTGACGCTAAATGTGCCGCAAATAGTATGCAACATATTGAATATTTATGCAAATTGCGACACATTTGTGAATAGTGTTACTAAAATTTGCCACTGGACCTATTACGTCGCTACGAAATGTGAGGTAGTTTATGTCACAAAGTAGTATTTGCGACACTTTTGGCACAAATTGCGACATCACTGTGTGTCGCAAAAGGTCATTTTTGTTGTAGTAGCAATTGTCAAATCACATCTAAAACTCCACGGATTAAGATTAGGATTAGGATTAGTATTGCTGCTGAATTATGGATAGTTCCGTAGGATTTGTTTTGATTTGCAAAATTATGGATAATTCCGTAGGATTTGAGTTACAAGGCAGATGATAATTCCGTAGGATTTGCAAAATTAACACTAAGCAGATGGACGCCAGCTTGCTGTTTTACATCCTTTGAGTCCACCCCTCGGCCCAGTCGAGTGAGGTCCGATCCAACCCAGCATTCTATTTCCTCCGATCCAGACACAATGGCATTCATCACTTCTCTCCAAGGCTGCCGTCTTCCATCTTCCCTCCGCCATCGGTACACCCATTTTTTCATTCACTTTTTAATTTCGCGGGAGAATCACAAATGATATTGTGCTCCTCCGAGTCCGAAGGGAAGTCCCGATAGACAGAGGCGTCATCAAAGTTGGGGATAAGCATGTCGCTACTGGCGGCGACTTGTGCTGCAACCATGTCGAGTCCGACCATTGCTCAGCGAAAATGCATAATTTTTTGGGTGTTTCGTGCTTGTATTATACTATTTCCTAGTTAATATATCGATTTAATGTTTTGGTTTATATGTTGTGCATATGTCGTCCATTTATATTATGTAATTAGATGATGAGGTGTCTGGTGTGACACAGTAGATCTCATCATTGATTAAAAGGCATAATATATAAATGAGATTCATAACCGAGACAGTTTTGGACACACTGTCGGTTTAGGTTATTATGTGATTCGAAAAATTGGTTTGTCTAAACTAATTGAATCATATAGATACGCCCGGGGCGTATTAAACTTGACCATTTAAGATGAAATGTCTTATACTGATTTAATAGACTATTAGTTCCTAGTATTCTATCTCTTAATCCCGAGACTTGAACGGGAATGAGGATTAGACATAGTGTACTTTGATCTACCAATGGGTGAGGTCATTTGTGACCAATAGTCTCGGTAAGTTGGGTGCGCATGTTTGGTTACTTAGTGTGTTTTTGCTTGTCGAAAGAAAATCATGTACCGGTGCGTTCGGGGTGATGGTGCTCCCGAGACGAGCTCGTTATGTTTATTATACTAAACCCAATTGGTGGACTTATGTCCAGTATAGCAAAAAAGGTCGAGTGGTACTAATCTCGGATTATAAGAAGTTAATTAATTAATTTATTAGTAAATTAATAAATTAATGAGCAGTATATCTTTGATGTGGGGAGATTAAAGAATAATTACTTTAATTGTTTCAGAAGCAATTCTGGTGTAGGATGGTAGTGCCATAGATAATCCGTTAGTGGTACGATTAATTATATATTGGGTTATTGACAAAGTAGATTTAATTAATTAAGTAATTAATTAATCCTTGTGTCAATTTGTTGTGAATCAGACCAGGAACTGGATTAAGGATAAGTGAATCCTTGTGTCAGTTGGTTGTGAATCAGTCCGGAACTGGATTGGAGGAAAACAGAAACCCAGTAGGAACTGGATTGAGGCATACAAGAGAATCACCTAAATAACACGCTTCAAGAGGTAATTCTTATACTTCCGCTTTTAATTAAGAATTTATTTGTTGCGTGACAAATAAAAAAAGTGCAAGCCAAGATCCTGCCCAATATTATTTCAATCAAGGATTGGAATAACGATTGTGCTAAAGTCTAGGCCTGGTCAAGAGTTCTGATTCTGGAATGCATAACACGAAAGTGAATTTTTTATCGGGCCCGGGCATATAATCTTTCAATTGGTACCAGAGCCTGATGTTGGTTTTGTACTTGTCGATTTGTTACATGGTTTTATTTGCTGGTGGTTCAGAAATCCCGGCTATTATGGTTGCATTTGTATGGTTTTAATTAAACGCCGGGACATGTCCGGGTTTGGTTTTTATGAATGCTTGTAATAGTAAAACCACGTGCTAGAAGCTGTGTAGGATTAGATCAAATCTGTAGTAGGATTTTTTCTATGTAATTTCAATTTTATTTTTCTAGATGCCTTGTAGTAGGAAAATCTATTTTGTAATCGAAGGCGTTATGGTGGGCAACTTGAATTCGTGTGTTTTGGTTTATCTTTAATTCGTAGAAAACCAAGAAAACCCATAACGAATTGCAAGAAGACCAAATAACGTAGAAAAAGCGAAGGATGAATTGGAGCAAGGCAGCGGTGCCGGCGACGACTCACGCAGGCCAGTTATGGGCCGCCCACGCGACAAGTTTGTGAGTGTTGCGCGCGGCCCGTTTGGCTCGCGCGTGCAGCCCGTTTTTCCTCCGGTGTTTGTTAATTTGAAGATTTATTTTTTCAAGACTCAATCCATCGAGTGACGTGACAGGACACGAGATCAAGGCAGCAGATGGAAACAATTAAAATCACAAGAGTCGGAAAATTTATTTTACGCATTTTTTCCCGTATTTACAATTTTAATTTTGTGCTTTAATTTTTGTGCTGTATTTTAGATGCATAATTTTAAAGCATGCGGGTTTTATATTTGTACATAACTTAGGATTAGTTGATTGCATGTTAAAACCGGAAAAATCATCGTTTTAGAAATCTAAGTGGGAGCGGGTTGGTTAATATCCCCACAGCCTCCATTGCGAATTCATATGTGATGTAGGTGAACTTGCGCGTTGGCATTACGGCCTTCCTCCATATTGGATGAGTTCAACCATAAGATCACTAGTTTATGAATTTCTGGAAGGAAATAGATCTAGCCCGGGCTAAATCAAAAATCTCACTTTTGTGCTATGCATTCTAGAATCGGAGACTTTCGATTCGGCTCAGCTTAAAATCATTTTCCCTGAACGGATCTAGGCTTATACATATTCGATTTATTAAAACGATACGCTAAAAATTAAATTTTTAAATTAAAGCGGAAGTCTTAAAGATTATACCTTTGAAGCATATCGTTAGCAATAAGAAAACCAAAGCTGAAAAATGCTGTTTACCGCCTGGGACCAACCACTAGAGAATCCCGAGAATGACTCCGTTTCGACCTCGAAATCGTGTGAGCGACTATCCACCTGGTAGCTAAGACACTAAGGAAGAAATTCATAAAAGACCCACTTCAAAAAACTCGTCAGATCCTCAGCCGTTGCCCGAAGATTGTTGGGATTATTTACCGCCTGACTACCCAATCCACTATCGAATCACTCGAATGACTCCGTCTCCACCCCGAAATCGTGTGAGCGACTATCCATGGGGTAGCTAAGAAACTAAGGAAGAAATCCAAAAGAAACCCACTTCGAAAAACTCGTCAGATACTCAGCAGATCATTGCCCGAAGATGAGCTACCTATTTACCGCCTAGTGCAAAAAATCCAAGAATCACCACCAAAAGAATTCTCCCACCACGATCTACACAACCACCATCATGGATCACCGATCAAGATCGAGATCTACACAACGGAGGTCGAATCAAGTGACTAGAAAAATCAAAAAGTTCGGCAGCGCAAATTGAGGGATGGGGTGGCGCTCAATCGAGGGACTGCGGTGAATAGGAAACTGGTGATCCAAATGGCTGAGCTTTACGAAGATCGAAGGATCCTAAGCAGACTTCGAGAAAAAACACAAGGAAGAAGAAGAAGTTCTCTCTCTAGGCTACTCCTTCTCACTCTAGGAAACTTAGCCACAAGGTTTCTTAAATGTCTTCTAAATGCCTAACAAGGACTATTTATAGGAGCTTCAAGGGAGATCAAGTGGGCTTTTGAGTTGGGCCTTAGTGTTGGACTTTCGTTGACTCTCTTAGTCTTCCCTAGACTAATCTGTTGGAATTGAATACATAAGCTATGCTTGTGTTGTACTTTTTTCCTATAATATATCGATTTATGTTTTGGTTATATCTTGTTGGGCATTAATTGTCCATTTATATTATGTAAGTAGATGATGAGGTGTCTGGTGTGACACAGTAGATCTCATCATTGGTTGAAATACATAATATATAAATGAGGTTCGTAACCGAGATAGCTTTGGACAAACTGTCGGTTTAGGTTATTATGTGATTCGGATAATTGGCTTGTCTAAACTAATTGAATCATATAGATATGCCCGGGGCATATTGAACTTGACCATTAGGAATGATTTGTCTTGTACTGATTTAATAGACAAATCGACCTTGTATTCTATCTCTTAATCCCTAGACTCGAGCGGGCATGAGGATTAGACATAGAGTACTTTGATCTGCCAATGGGTGAGGTCAATTGTGACCAATAGTCTCGGTAGTTTGGGTGCGCGTGTTTACTTACTTGGTGTGCTGCTGCTTGTCGAAAGGAAACCTTGTACCGGTGCGTCCGGGGTGACGGTGCTCCCGAGATGAGCTCGAAATGTTTATTATACTAAACCCGGCCAGTGGACTTATGTCCGGTATAGTAAAAAGGTCGAGTGGTACTAGTCTCGGAATTAAAGAAGTTAATTAATTTTAATTAACGAGCACTATATTTTTGATGTGGGGAGATTAATGAATATAATTTAATTAAGTTGTTCCGGAAGCAATTCTGGTGTAGGATGGTAGTGCCAAAATTAATCCGTTAGTGGTACGATTAATTTTTTAATGGGTTAATTAAATAGGTAGATTTAATTAATTAATTGGTTAATTATTCTAAAGGGTTAATTCAGTAATTAACAAAGTGGAATTATTTAATTAATTTCTAAGGGTTAATTAATTAATTAATTAAGTCTTAAGTTTCAATTGGAATTAGGAAATCCTAGAGATTAGGAAATCTAGTAAGATTTGGTTTATATTGGATTTGGAAACTAATTCATTACGTAAACCTATTAGGAAGACCAATCCTAAACTATTTGGAGTTTCGTAACTCTATAAATAGACAAGGGATTAGCTATTCAAGATATATAATTCAATAACAATTAATCCACAATTTTTCTAGAGAGATAAAATTCTAGAGAGAGAAAATATTCTCTCTCCTAAATGAATTTTAATAAGCTTGGGGCGGCTGGTTTTTTCCATAGAGGTGGCTGAAATTTTGCCTCTCTCTTGGCAGCCCCGTGTGTTGCTTTCTCTCTCTCTCCGGGCAGTGAGTTTGCAATACGTGCTAGGTGCGGAGGTGCTGGATTTTTCTAGCAGGTGGATTGTGTTGAGTAGCTGATCAATTGGCTTCTAGTTCATTTCCCACACAACGTGAAGTCATAGTCTTGAGGCATACAAGAGAATCACCAGGTGCACGCTTCAAAGGTACTTTTCTAAGGTTCCGCTTTAATTAGCAATTTTTGTTGCGTGGTAAATTGAGAAAGTGCAAACCCAGATCCTATGTGGCAATCCTTTAAATTGGTATCAGAGCCTGGTTTAGGGGGGTTTTGGTACTTGTTCGATTTATTACATGATTTTATTTGCAGGTGGTTAAGAATCCCGACTATTATGGTTACGTTTGTATGGGTTTTAATTAAACTCTGGGACATGTCCGGATTTAATTTTATTATGAATGTTTCTAATAGTGTAACCACGTGCTGGAAGCCGTGTAGGATTAGATTAAATTTGCAGTAGGATTTTTTCTATGTAATTTCGATTATTTAATTTTCCTATAAGCCTTGTAGTATGAAAATTGTTTTTTGTAATCGAAGGCGTTATGGTGGGCTACTTGAATTCGTAGATTTTGGGTTATCGTGAATTCGTAAAAACCCAGGAAAACCTAGAACGAATTGCAAGAAGACCAAATAGCGTGGGAAAAACGAAGAAGGAGATGGCCGCAGGAGGTGGCGCCGGCAACCTCCGCTGGCAACCAAGGCTCTGCAGCAGCACGCAGCAGCTGCTGCTCGCTGCTGGGCTGCTGGGCTGCTGCGCTGCAGGGCTGCTGCTGGGCTGCGCTGGGCTGCTACGCTGCTGGGCTGTTGCGCTTTCAGCCCGTTTTTCCTCCAGTTTTCATTTTTTGGAGTTCAAGACTCTCTCCATTGAGTGACGTGACGGGACACGAGATCAAGACAAAGGATGGAAGCAATGAAAACCATAATAGTCGGGAAATTTATTTTTCATGTTTATTTCCCGTATTTATCGTTTTAATTTTTATGCTTTATTTTAAGCTGTATTTTAGATGCATGAATTTAAAGTATGACTGGTTTTATGGTTGCATATAACTTGGTTAGTTAATTGCATGTTAAAACCGAAAAACCCTCAATTTGGAAATCTAAGTGGGATTGGGTTGGTTTAATATCCCCATGGCCACCATTACGGGTTCATATGCGATGTGGGTGGGCTTGCGCATTGGCATTAGGGCCTTCCTCCATTCGGATGAGTCCAGCCCCAAGATCGCTAGATTATGAACTTCTGAGTAAGATGACTAGAGCGAGTTTAACTAGGAGAAATGTGACACTCTCTCCATCTGAGGCGCACTATCCTGAGGTAACAAACTCAGAAGTCATGTAATGGCACACACTTAGTGTACGATCTGCAGTATTCCTCCCGGGAGGTTACACTGCTTACTTGTACGGCTAAAAGCATCGACTATTAGCTACATTAATCAAAAGATCGTTGGTTAGATAGTGTAGTTAATGAACTTGGTTCTTCTTAAATGAATGTGGGTTAGCGTAAACGTCCACACCACGTGGCTTGCGAGAATCCTGGTGGATGAGATGTTGGTGGGTTATAATTATTATTTTGAGGAAAGTCAATAATTAATAGAATTTCATGTTTTTGAAATTCTAGGCTAAATAACTGAAACATTGTTTGTTTATTTTCCAGTTTAATCGATATGGCATTCAACCCCTTAGCTGCTATTTTGAAAAACAACAATTTAACTGGAACTAATAATGTCGATGGAAGTCGTAACTTGGACATTGTCCTTAGGGCTGAGAGCGCTCCTGTGAAAGATCATGTCATTGACATGATTAGTAACATCAACAAGGTTGTGGTAGTGGGAGGCGAAATCGTTGGTGAAACTAAAGCCGATATTGTCCTCCGGAGCTTGCCTCAAAGCTATGAGCGGATTCGGTTGAACTACAACATAAGTAAGATGTTGTGGAGTTCATCTGAGCTCTTGGCAAAGTTGGTGGCGGCTAAAAGTCTTCTTCAAGAGAAGAAGCGAGCTTTAGTCGCAGTCGAAGCTTCAGAATCTTATTCTGAGCCTGAGGCTAGAAAGAAGAAGAAGAAGCTCGAGGGAATAGCTCAAGTGGCGCAAATTGCGCATATGCCATGTATTGCAAAGAAGAAGTCGGAAGACAAGTGCTTCAAGTGCAATAAGACGGGACATTGGAAAGCGGATTGTCCAAAGCTTATAAGTACGATAAATTCTGCCTTAATTACTGAGACATGTTTAGCGGCGATTCCCACAGATACTTGGTGTGTGGATTCAGGTGCCACTGACCATGTTTGTGAAAGAATTTGCCACATAGGATCTGGGTTTGCACTTGCTCGATTTACCACGCAACAAAAATTTCTAATTAAAGCGGAACCTTAGAAAAGTACATTTGAAGCGTGCACCTGGTGATTCTCTTGTATGCCTCAAGACTATGACCTCTTGTTGTGTGGGCAACAATCTAGAAGTCAATTGATCAGCAACTCACCACAATCCACTTGCCAGAAAATTCCAGCACCTCCGCACCTAGCACGTACTGCAAACGCACTGCCCGGAGAGAGAGAAAAAAACAACACACGGGGCTAGCAAGAGGAGGAAAAAATTCGGCCAACTCAAGGACAAAACCAGCCGCCCCAAAATTGCTATAAAATTCATTTTTGAGAGAGAAAGAAATTTCTCTCTAGAATTTTATCTCTCTAGATTCTTGAATAATGAATATATTGAATTGTGTGTTTTGAATAACTAATCCCTTGTCTATTTATAGAGTTACAAGAGAGACCCCAAGTTGGTTTATGATTGGTCTTCCTAATGGGTTTAGGTAATGAATTAGTTTCCAAATCCAATTAGGCAACCAATCTGATAGGATAAACCAAATCCTACTAGATTTCCTAATCTCTAGGATTTCCTAATTCCAATTGAAACTTAAGACTTAATTAATTAATTAAATAATTCCACTTTGTTAATTACTAAATTAACCTTAGGAATAATTAACCAATTAATTAATTAAATCTACCTATTCAATTAACCGTTACAAAATTAATCATACCACTAACGGATTAATTTTGGCACTACCATCCTACACCAGAATTGCTTTCGGAACAACTTAATTAAATTATATTCATTTATCTCTCCACATCAAAGATATAGTGCTCGTTAATTATAAATTAATTTACTGATAAATTAATTAATTAACTTCTTTAATTCTGAGACTAGTACCACTCGACCTTTTTACTATACCAGAGATAAGTCCACCGGCTGGGTTTAGTATATTAAACATTTCGAGCTCATCTCGGGAGCACCATCACCCCGGACGCACTGGTACATGATTTCCTTTTGACAAACAGCAACACACCAAGTAACTAAACACGCGCACCCAACCCACCGAGACTATTGGCCACAATTGACCTCACCCATTGGCAGATCAAAGTACACTATGTCTAATCCTCATGCCCGCTCGAGTCTAGAGATTTAGAGATAGAATGCAAGGATCGATTTGTCTATTAAATCAGTACAAGACAAATCATTCCTAATGGTCAAGTTCAATATGCCCCGGGCATATCTATATGATTCAATTAGTTTAGATAAACCAATTATCTGGATCACATAATAACCTAAACTGACAGTTTTGTCCAAAACTGTCTCGGTTATGAACCTTATTTATATATTATGTTTTTCAACCAATGAAGAGATCTACTGTGTCACACCAGACACCTCATCATCTACTTACATAATATAAATGGATGATTAATGCACAACAAGATATGACTGAAACACAAATTGATATATTAATCTGGGAAACTGTACAATACAAGCATAGCTTATGTGTTCTACTCCAACAGTTTGTAATTCTTTGCAAGGGTTCTAAGTAATCCGGAAGCTTAGAGAAGGAGAATTGGATATCTACTTGGGCGACACTACAAGAGTGTCAATAGAAGCAGTGGGAGTAGTTAAGTTGAATTTCAAAAATTCTAGCTTAGAGTTTAGTTAATTGTCTTTATGTACCGAGTTTTAGAAAGAACTTGATTTTGGTTTCTAAACACTTGAAGAACGGGTATAAGTTTATTTTTTCTGATGATTGTGTTGTTATTAGAATAAATGGAAAAATTATTTGTTCTGGTTCATTAGCGAACAATTTGTTTGTGGTTAACTCTAACTCCCCTGTTGCGCAAAACATAGAAATAGATAGCTCAGGATCCAACATTAATAAGAGGAAGAAACCTTCTGAAATGAATCAAATCTATCTTTCGCATCTCAGACTAGGTCATATAAACCTTAGTAGGATTCAGAGGTTGGTCAATGATGGACCTTTAGGTTCATTAGATATTGACAGTTATGCAACCTGCGAATCTTGCTTGGAAGGTAAGATGACCAAGAGATCTTTTAAGGCAAAGGGTTATAGAGCTAAAGAAGTATTGGAATTGATTCATTCTGACTTGTGTGGACCTATGAAGGTCATGCACGAGGGATATTTGAGTATTTTGTGACGTTCACTGATGACTACTCTAGGTACGGATACATTTACTTAATGCGCCGCAAGTCCGAATGTTTTGGCAAGTTCAAAGAGTTTCGGGCAGATGTGGAGAAGCATCATGGTAAGAGTATCAAGACACTGCATTCAGATTGTGGTGGGGAGTACCTATCCCATGAATTTTGAGATTACCTCAGTGAGGTAGGAATTCAGTCTCAGTTGTCTGCACATAGCACGCCACAGCAGAATGATGTAGCAGAAAGGAGGAATCGAACTCTTATGGAAATGGTTAGGTCCATGATGAGCTATAGTGATTTGCCAAGTTTGTTCTGGGATATGCCTTAGAAACGACAATGTATATTCTTAATCTTGGACCATCTAAGACCGTGCTTTCAACCTCAGTAGAGTTGTGGAATGGGCGCATGCCCAGTCTAATACATCTCAGAATTTGGGGCTGCCCAACACATGTGCTTAAGGCAGATACGGCTAAGTTAGATGCGAGAACAGAATTAATGTTATTTGTAGGATATCCTAGGGGAATGAAAGGTGGTCTATTCTATAGTCCTAAAGATCAGAAAGTGGTGGTAAGTACCAATGCTAGATTTTTAGAAGATGACTATGTCTTAGACTACAAGCCCAAGAGTAAGATAGTACTAGAAGAGCTTAGACGACAAACTACTAATCCTGATGCACCAGCACAAGTAGATACACCACACACTACACATGAGATCACAGATAATGCGCCTACACAGGTGGTGCCTCATCGTAGTGGGAGGGTTGTGAGACAGCCCGACAGGTTCATTGGCGTGGGAGAGGCTTCAGACCTAGTCCTAGGTGCGCCTGAACCTGACCCAGTTAACTACAATGAGGCGTTTCGAGATAAAGATGCAGAATCTTGGCATAAGGCAATGATATTCGAGATGGGGTCAATGGACCACAATCAAGTCTGGGAGCTTGTGGACCTGCCTGATGGGTTTAAGCCCATTGGATGCAAGTGGGTCTACAAATGTAAGAGAGGACCTGACGGGAAGGTGGAAACCTTTAAAGTTAGGCTGGTGGCAAAGGGGTATACTCAGAAAGAGGGAATCAATTATGAGAAAACCTTCTCCCCGGTAGCCATGCTTAAGTTGATCTGGATTCTTTTGGCCATAGCTGCTCATATGGATTATGAGATTTGGCAGATGGATGTCAAGACAGCTTTCCTAAACGGAAGGCTTGAGGAAACCATCTTTATGCAGCAACCAGAGGGATTTGTTGAAAAAAGCCAAGAGCATAAGGTTTGCAGACTTAAGAGGTCTATTTATGAACTTAAGCAGGCATCCAGATCTTGGAATATCCTGTTTGATGAGGTAATCCAGTCCTTCAGATTTACTTAGTGTCTGGATGAGCATTGTGTATACCGCAGACGTGATGGAAACTCAGTGGTGTTTCTTGTACTTTTCGTAGATGACATTCTATTGATTGACAACAACAAGAAAGTGTTATCAGAAGTAAAGGCATGGCTGTCCAAGCAGTTTGATATGAAGGACTTAGGGGAAGTGGGACATATCCTTGGGATCAAGATTATTCGAGATCGTAGGAAACGTTTGTTAACACTCTCCCAAGTTTCGTACATAGACGCGATTCTGGACCATTTTAATGTGCAGAACTCCAAGACCTTTCAGGCATGGAGTGTTTCTATCTAAGGAACAGTCTCCTAAGACTGTTGAGGAAATAGAGACCATGAAGACAGTTTCATATGCTTCGGCAGTAAGAAGTCTCATGTATGCTATATTGTGTACGAGGCCTGATATCTGTTATGCCATTGGCATGGAGAGCAGATATCAGAGAAACCTTGGGAAAGCTCATTGGGAGGCAGTAAAATGCATTCTCAAGTATTTGCGCAGAACGAGGGACCAAGTTCTGGTCTATCAGGCGCCTGAGCTGGTACCCAAGGTTATACAGATTCAGATTTCCAAGGCGACAGCTATGCTTGTATTGTACATTTTCCCAGTTAATATATTGATTTATGTTTTGGTTGTATTTTGTTGTGCATGATATGTCCATTTATATTATGTAAGTAGATGATGAGGTGTCTTGTGTGATATAGTAGATCTCATCATTGGTTGAAAGACATAATATATAAATGACGTTCGTAACCTAGACAACTTTGGATAAACTGTCAGTTTACGTTATTATGTGATTCGGATAATTGGTTTGTCTAAACTAATTGAATCATATAGATATGCCCGGGGCGTATTGAACTTGACCATTAGGAATGATTTGTATTGTACTGATTTAATAGACAAATCGTTCTTGGTATTCTATCTCTTAATCTCTAGACTCGAGCGGGCATGAGGATTAGACATAGTGTACTTTGATCTGCCAATGGGTGAGGTCAATTGTGGCCAATAGTCTCGGTAGGTTGGGTGCATGTGTTTAGTTGCTTGGTTTGCTGCTGGTTGTCGAAAGAAAACCATGTACCGGTGCGTTTGGGGTGATGGTGCTCTCGAGATGAGCTCGTAATGTTTATTATACTAAACCTGGCTGGTGGACTTATGTCCGGTATAGTAAAAAGGTCGAGTGGTACTAGTCTCGGAATTAAAGAAGTTAATTAATTAATTTATCAGTAAATTAATATATTAACGAGCACTCTATCTTTGATGTGGGGAGATTATTAATATAAATTAATTAAGTTATTCCGGAAGCAATCTGGTGTAGGATGGTAGTGCCAAAATTAATCCGTTAGTGGTACGATTAATTTTTTAATGGGTTAATTGAATAAGTAGAATTAATTAATTGATTAATTATTCCTAATGGTTAATTAAGTAATGAACAAAGTGGAATTAATTAATTAATTAATTAAATCTTAAATTTAAATTAGAATTAGGAAATCCTAGAGATTAGGAAATCTAGTAGGATTTGGTTTACCCTATCAGATTGGTTACCTAATTTGATTTGGAAACTAATTAATTACCTAAACCCACTAGGAAGATCAATCCTAAACCAACTTGGGGTTTCTCTTGTAACTCTATATAGCTATTGAAGAAATACAATTCATAAGTTTTCAAGATAAGAAAACTTAGAGAGAGAAATCCTAGAGAGAGAAGTTTTCTCTCTCTTAGAATCAGATTTTTATATCTTATTGGGGCCAAAATTTTCTTCTGAAATTTGGCAACAACGTGTAGCTTTCTCTCTTTCTAGGCGGTGCGTTAATTGTACGCGCCAGGTGCAGCAGTACTGGTTTATTTCGACAGGTGGATGGTGGTGATTAGTTGATCAAATTGCTAGTTCGATTGTTGCCCACACAGCATACAGGTAAAGTCTTGAGGCATACAAGAGAATCACCTGGGTATACGCTTCAATAGGTAATTCTTATGTTTTCACTTAATTAAGAATTTTTGTTGCGTGGTAAATCGAATAAGTGCAAACCCAGATCCTACGCAATGTTATTTCAAAAGGGTTGGAATAGTAATTGTGCTAGTGTCTAGGCCTGGCCAGAGACTCCGATTCTGGAATGCATAGCACGAAAGTGAGTTTCTGGCTAGGCCCAGGCATATAATCTTTCATTTACTCAGTGCCCGGATGAACAATGTGTGTACCGCAGACGTGATGGAAACATTGTGGTGTTTCTTGTGCTCTACGTAGATGAAATTTTACTAATTGGCAACAATAAGAAAATGTTATCAGACGTAAAGGCATGTTGTCCAAACAGTTTGATATGAAAGGCTTAGGAGGAGCGGGACATATAATTGGGATCAAGATAATTCGATATCCTAGGAAACGGTCGCTAACACTCTCTCAAGCTTTATACATAGACACGATTATGAATCGTTCTAACATGCAGAACTCTAAGAAATGTTTTATACCTTTCAGACACGGAATGCATCTGTTTAAAAAATAGTCTCCCAAGTCTGTTGAGGAGATAGAAGCCATGAATACAGTTCCTTATGCCTCGACAGTAGAAGTCTCTTGTATGCAATGTTATGTACGAGACCTGATATCTGTTATGTCATTAGAGTAACCCTGGGAAAGCTCATTGGGAGGCAGTAAAATACATTTTCAAGTATTTGCGCAGAACGAGAGACCAAGTCTTGGTCTACCAGGTGCCTGAGCTAGTACCCCGAGGTTACATAGATTCAGATTTCCAAGGCGACAGGGACAAGAGCAAGTCTACCTCAGGGTATGTATTTACTTTGGGAGGTGGAGCCATAATTCGGCGGAGTGTCAAGCAGAAATATGTGGCAGACTCTACCATGGAGGCTGAATACGTTGCCGCATTAGAGGTAGCGAAAGAAGCAGTGTGGCTCAATAACTTTCTAGTGGACTTAGCTGTGATTTTTGGTTTGCAAAAATCAATCACAGTGTACTGTGACAACAACTGTGTAGTAGCAAACTCAAATGAACCACTAGCCCACAAAGCGAGTAAGCATATACAGTGCAAGTACCACCTAATATGAGACATCATAAAGAGAGAAGACGTGGCCGTGGCAAAGATAGCATCGGAAGATAACCTGGCAGATTCTTTCACGAAGACATTGACTGCAAAAGTCTTTGAGGCTCACATAGAAGGCATGGGGATCAGATACTTAGTAGAGCCATGATAGGTTTTTTAGGTGTATTGTAGTTGTAAAGATCAAATGTAGTTTTATACTTAAAGCATAACTTATGTATTAGTGGGAAGTTAATATATCAATTTAATGTTTTGGTTTATATGTTGTGCGTACGTCGTTCATTTATATTATGTAATTAGATGATGAGGTTTCTGGTGTGACACAGTAGATCTCATCATTAGTTAAAAGGCATAATATATAAATGAGATTCGTAATGAAACAGTTTTTGACACACTATCAATTTAGGTTATTATGTGATTCAGAAAATTGATTTTTCTAAACTAATTGAATCATATAGATATGCCTGTGGCGTATTAAACTTGACTAGTTAGGACGAATTGTCTTATACTGATTTAATAGACTATTCGTTCCTAATATTCTATCTCTTAATCTCTAGACTTGAGTGGGCATGAGGATAAGACATAGTGTACTTTGATCTGCCAATGGGTGAGGTCATTTGTGACTAATAGTCTCGGTAGGTTGGGTGCGTGTGTTTGGTTACTTGGTGTGCTGCAGCTTGTCAAAAGGAAACCATGTATCGGTGCGTCCGGGGTGATGGTGCTCCCGAGATGAGCTCGTTATGTTTATTATACTAAACCCAGCTGGTAGACTTATGTTAGGTATAGTAAAAAGGTTGAATGGTACTAATCTCGGATTATAAGAAATTAATTAATTAATTTATCAGTAAATGAATACATTAACGAGCAATATATCTTTGATGTGGGGAGATTAAAGAATAATTACTTTAGTTGTTCTGGAAGCAATTCTGGTATAGGATGGTAATGCCTTAGTTAATCCGTTAGTGGTACGATTAATTATGTATTGGGTTATTAACAATGGTAGATTTAAATAATTAAGTAATTAATTAATCCTTGTGTCAATTGGTTGTGAATCAGACAAGGAACTGGATTAAGGATAAGTGAATCCTTGTGTCAGTTGGTTGTGAATCAACCCAGGAACTGGATTAAGGATAAGTGAATCATTGTGTCAGTTGGTTTTGATCAGTCCAGTAGGAAGACCAATCCTAAACCAACTTGGGGTCTTTCTTGTAACTCTATATATAGACAAAGGATTAGCAATTCAAGGCACACAATTTATAAGTTTTCAAGACAGGAAAACTAGAGAGAGAAATCAAATCATCCTCTCTCAAAAATGAGTTTTTCTTCCCGATGAGCAGCAGGAGGCCGGTTTTCTCCTCACAAGATCAGTAGTTGGTTTCTCTCCTTGAAACCAGCGGTGCGTGGGTAGAATTCAGGTAGCTTGTAGTCTTCTCACTAAGGTTGCAGCGACACATGAGCTATACGCGCTAGGCGACGGCAGTGCTGGTTTTTCTGCCAAGTGGATTACAGATTGATTGAACATTAGATCGATGCCCAAGCAATGTACGATCAAAGTCTTGAGGCATATAAGAGAATCACCTAAGTAACACACTTCAAGACATAATTCTTATACTTCTGTTTTTAATTAAGAATTTATTTGTTGCGTGACAAATCAAATAAGTGCAAGCCATGATCCTGCGCAATGTTATTTCAAGTAAGGATTGGAATAGCGATTGTGGTAGAGTCTAGGCTTGGTCAAGAGTTCCGATTCTGGAATGTATAGCACGAAAGTGAATTTTTTACCAGGCCCAGGCAGATAATCTTTCAATTGGTATCAGAGCCTGGTATTGGCTTTTTGCTTGTTCGATTTGTTACATGGTTTTATTTACAGGTGGTTTAGAAATCCTGGCTATTATGGTTGCACTTCTATTGCATTTTTATGGTTTTAATTAAAGCCCGGACATGTCTGGTTTTGTTTTTTATGAATGCTTGTAATAGTAAAACCACGGGATGGAATCCGTGTAGGATTAGATCAAATCTGTAGTAGGATTTTTGTATGTAATTTTTTATTTTATTTTCCTACATGCCTTGTAGTAGGAAATTTTTTTTGTAATCGAAGGCGTTGTTGGATTCGAATACATAAACTATGCTTGTATTGTACTTTTTCCCAGTAATATATCGATTTATGTTTTGGTTATATCTTGTTGTGCATTAATTGTCCATTTATATTATGTAGTTAGATGATGAGATGTCTTGTGTGACACAGTAGATCTCATCATTGGTTGAAAGACATAATATATAAATGAGGTTCATAACCGAGACAGCTTTAGACAAACTGTCGGTTTAGGTTATTATGTGATTCAGATAATTCGTTTGTCTAAACTAATTGAATCATATAGATATGCCCGGGGCGTATTGAACTTAACCATTAAGAATGATATGTCTTATACTGATTTAATAGACAAATCGTTCTTGGTATTCTATCTCTTAATCCCTAGACTCGAGCGGGCATGAGGATTAGACATAGTGCACTTTGATCTGCCAAAAGGTGAGGTCAATTGTGGCCAATAGTCTCGGTAGGTTGGGTGCGCGTGTTTAGTTACTTGGTGTGCTGCTGCTTGTCGAAAGGAAACCACGTACCAGTGCGTCCGGGGTGATGGTGTTCCCGAGATGAGCTTGTAAAGTTTATTATACTAAACCCGGCCGGTGGACTTATGTTCGGTATAGTAAAAAGGTCGAGTGGTACTAGTCTGGGAATTAAAGAGGTTAATTAATTAATTTATCAGTAAATTAATATATTAACGAGCACTATATCTTTGATGTGGGAAGATTATGAATATAATTTAATTAAGTTGTTTCGGAAGCAATTCTGGTGTAGGATGGTAGTGCCAAAATTAATCCGTTAGTGGTACGATTAATTTTGTAATGGGTTAATTGAATAGGTAGAATTAATTAATTGATTCATTATTCCTAAGGGTTAATTGAGTAATTAACAAAGTGGAATTATTTAATTAATTAATTAAGTCTTAAGTTTCAATTGGAATTAGAAAATCCTAGAGATTAGGAAATCTAGTAGGATTTGGTTTATCCTATTAGATTGGTTACCTAATTGGATTTGGAAACTAATTAATTACCTAAACCCATTAGGAAGACCAATCCTAAACCAACTTGGGGTCTCTCTTGTAACTCTATATATAGACAAGGGATTAGCTATTCAAGATACACAATTCCATAGATTCAGAATTCAAGAATCTAGAGAGAGAAAATCTTAGAGAGAGAAAATTTTCTCTCTCCAAGTCGGATTTTTCAAGCAATAATTGCGGCTGGTTTTTGTTCTTTTTTGTCGAGTTTTTGGCCTGGTTTTTACCAGCTGCGCGCAGCTTTCTCTCTCTCCGGGCGGTGCATTTACAGCACGTGCCAGGTGCAGCGGTGCTAGAATTTTCTAGCAGGTGGATTGTGGTGATTAGATGATCAATTGACGTCTAGTTTGTTGCCCACACAACGTGAAGTGTCTTGAGGCATACAAGAGAATCACCTGAGTGCATGCTTCAAAGATATTTTTTTAAGATTCCACTTTTAATTATAAATTTTTGTTGCGTGGTAAATCGAATAAGTGCGAACCCAGATCCTATGTGGCAATCTTTCAGGCATTATGGTGGATGACTTGATTTCGTGGATTTTTGATTTATCGTTAATTCAAAGAAAACTAAGAAAACCCAGAACGAATTGCAAAAAGACCAAATAATGTAGTGGGAGCAGGATGGAAGACCCAGAAATGAAACGGGGCAGGCAGGCCAGCGAACGACTCGCCGGCTGAACCCACCAGTAGAGGCAACACAGCTGCACGCATGCTGTGCACAGCATGCACTGGTGCAGCGCCACAAAGATTGCAGCGCTAGGAGCACTAGCGCGAGCGGCCCGACTTTTTTGGCTACACGGGCCGGCTATTTTTTTCGTTTTTCAAGATATCCTTCGAGATCTAGGTTTTAAGACTCAATCCATTGAGTGAAGTGATGGGACACGATATCAAGGCAGTAGATGGAAGCAATTAAAACCATAATAGTCGAGAAATTTATTTTATGCATTTATTTTCCGTATTTATAATTTTAATTATGTGCTTTAATTTTTATGCTGTATTTTAGATGCATGATTTAAAGCATGTTGGTTTTATGTTTGCACATAACTTAGGATCAGTTAATTGCATATTAAAACCAGAAAAACCCTCGTTTTAAAAATCTATGTGGGAGCGGGTTGGTTAATATTCCCATAGCCTCTATTACGAATTCATATGTGATGTGGGTGGATTTGCGCATTGGCATTAGGGCCTTCCTCCGTATCGGATGAATTCAACCATAAGATCATTAGCTTTTGAATTTCTAAGTAAGATGACTAGAGTAAGTTGAAATTGGAGAAATGTGATATCCTCTCCATCTGAGGCGCAGTATCCTAAGGTAACATACTCAGAAGTCACGTAATGACACTCACTTAGTGTATGATTTGTAGTATTCCTCCAATCGAGGTTATGCTGCTTATTTGTACGACTGAAAGTATTGACTATTAGCTATATTGATTAATAGATCATTTGGTCAGATAGTATAGTTAATGAACCTAGTTCTTCTCAAATGAATGTGGGTTAGGGTAAACATCCACACTATCGTGGCTTGCGAAAACCCCAATGAATGAGATGTCAGTGGGTTTAATTATTGTTTTGAGGGTTGTCAATAGTTGATGAATTTCTTTTCAAAATTCTGTCTTAGTTTACTGAAACATGCTGCCAAGCCAGACATCGCAAAGAAAAATAAGCATAAAAGGCAAATGCTTCAAGTGCGGTATTACGGAACATTGGAAATCGAATTGTCCAAAGCTCAAAGGTATGCTAGTTTCTGCCATAATTACTGAGACATGTTTAGCAGCGTTTCCCACAGATACTTGGTGTGTGGATTCAGGCACCACTGATCATGTTTGTAATTATTTACAGGGGTTCCAAGTAACCCGAAAGCTTAGAGAATGCGAGTTAGAAGTCTACTTGGGTGACACTACAAGAGTGTCAGTGGAAACAATGGGAGTAGTCACCTTAATTTTCAAAAATTCAAGGATAGATTTACCTAATTGTCTTTATGTACCGAATTTTAGAAAGAATCTTATTTTGGTTTCTAACCTCTTAATGAATGGTTACAAGTTTATTTTTTTCTAATAAATCTGTTGTTAGAAGAGATAACAAACTTGTTTGTTCTGGTTCATTAGTAGACAATTTGTTTTTGGTTAAATCAAACTTCCCTGTTGTGCAAAACACAGAACCAAATGGTTTATCATCTAAACAAAATAAGAGAAAAGAACCTTCTAAAAGCAATCATACTTATCTTTGGCATATCAGGCTAGGCCATATAAACCTTAGTAGGATTCAGAGCTTAGTCGATGATGGGCCATTAGGTTCATTGGAGATTGACTGTTATTCTACCCGCGAATCTTACTTGGAAGGTAAAATGATCAAGAGACTTTTCAAAACGAAAGGTTATAGACCCAAAGAAGTATTAGATTTTATTCACTCTGATTTGTGTGGACTAATTTTGGTCCAAACACGAGGTGGGTTTGTGTATTTTGTGACTTTCACAGATGATTACTCAAGGTACGGATACATTTATCTAATGCGCCACAAGTCCGAATGCTTTAGTAAATCCAAAGAGTATCGGGCAGATGTGAAGAAACATCATGGTAAGAGTATCAAGACACTATGATCAGATCGTGGTGGTGAGTACCTATCCCACGAATTTTGAGAATACCTCAGTGAGGTCGGAATTCAGTCTTAGTTGTCTGCACCTGGCACACCACAGCAGAACGATGTAGCATAAAGAAGAAACAGAACTCTCATGGAAATGGTTAGGTCAATGATGAGCTATAGTGATTTGCCTAGTTTATTCTATGGATATGCCTTAGAAACTGTAATGTACATTCTAAATCTTTTATCATCAAAAATCGTGCCTTCAACCCCTATAGAGTTGTAGAACGGGCGCAAACCCAGTCTAAGACATCTCAGAATTTGGGGTTGTCTAGCACATGTTTTTAAGGCAGATGCGACTAAGTTAGATGCAAGAACAGACGTAATGCTATTTTTAGGATATCCTAGAGGAATGAAAGGTGGTCAGTTCTATAGTCTTAAAGATCAGAAGGTGATAGTTAGTACTAACGCCAGATTTTTAGAGGGTGGCTATATTCTAGATCACAAGCCCAAAAGTAAGATAGTACTAGAAGAACTTAGAAAGCACCAGCACAAGTAGATACACCATACATTGCACAAGATATAACAGATGATTTGCCTATACAGGTGGTGTCTCGTCGTAGTGGGAGGGTTGTGAGACAAACTGACAGGTTCATTGGCATGGGAAAAGCTTCTGACTTCATCCCAGGTGTGCCTGAACCAGACCCTGTAAACCATAATGAGACTCTCTGAGATAAAGATGCATAATCTTGGCGAAAGGCAATGATATCCAAAATGGGGTCGATGGACCACAATTAAGTCTAAGAGCTTGTGGACCTACCTGATGGTTTTAAACACCTTGGATGTAAGTGGGTCTACAAATGCAAGAGAGGACCTGATGGAATGGTTAAAACTTTTAAAGCTAGACTTGTGGCGATGGGGTATACTTAGAAAGAGGGAATCGATTATGAGTAAACCTTCTCCCTGGTAACTATGCTTAAGTTAATCCGGATTCTCTAAGCCATAGCTGCTCACTTAGATTATGAGTTATGGTAGATGGATGTCAAGACAGCTTTCCTTAACGAAAGTTTTGAAGAAACCATCTTCATGCAGCAACCAGAGGCATTCGTTGAAAAAGGCCAAGAGCATAAGGTTTGCAAGCTTAAGAGGTCCATTTACGGACTTAAGTAGGCATCCAGATCTTAGAACATCCGGTTCGATGAGATAGTCCAATCCTACGGATTTACTCAGTTCCCAGATAAAAAATGTGTGTACCGCAGACGTGATGGAAACGCAGTGGTATTTCTTGTGCTTTACGTAGATGACATTTTACTAATTGGAAACAATAAGAAAGTGTTATCAGACGTAAAGGCATGGCTGTCTAAACAGTTTGATATGAAAGACTTAGGAAAAGCGGGACATATCCTTGGGATCAAGATAATTCGAGATCGTGTGAAACGTTTGCTAATGCTATCTTAAGCTTTATAGACACGAGTCTGGCTAGTTTTAACATGCAGAACTCCAAGAAAGGTTTTCTACCTTTTAGACACAGAGTGCATCTATCCAAAGAGCAGTCTCCAAATACTCTTGAGGAGATAGAAGCCATGAAGATAGTTTCTTATACCTCGGCCATAGGAAGTCTCGCGTATGCAATGTTATGTACGAGGCCTGATGTCTGTTATGTTGTTGGCATTGTAAGTAGATATCAGAGTAACCCCAGGAAAGCTTATTGGGGGGGGGGGGTAGTAAAATGCATTCTCAAGTATTTGCGCAGAATGAGAGACCAAGTCTTGGTCTATCAGGTGCCTGAGCTGGTACCCCGGAGGTTACACAGATTCAGATTTCCAAGTCGACAGGGACGAGAGCAAGTCTACCTTAGTGTATGTGTTTACTTTGGAGGTGGAGCCATAGTTTGGCGGAGTGTCAAGCAGAAATGTGTGGCAGACTCTACCATGAAGGCTGAATACATTGTCGCATTAGAGGCAGCGGAAGAAGCAGTGTGGCTCAAGAACTTCCTAGTGGACTTAGACATGATTCCTGGTTTGCGGAGTCGATCACAGTGCACTGTGACAACAACGGTGCAGTAACAAACTCGAAGGAACCACGAGCCCATAAGGCGAGTAAGCATATACAGTGCAAATTCCACCAAATACGAGATATCGTCAAGAGGAAATACGTGGTCATGGTGAAGATAGCATCGGAAGACAACCTTGCGGATCCATTCATGAAGACATTGACTTTAAAAGTCTTTAAGGCTCACGTGGTGGGCATAGGGATCAGAGACTTAATAGATCCATGATTTTTTTTCTAGACATTATTGTAGTTTTAGGACTGATATAGTTTTATACTTAAAGCACAACTTAAGTATTAGTGGGATATTGTTGGATTTAAATACTGAAGGTTTGATTGCATTAAACTGTTTCCCAGTTGTATATATCGACTAAATGTTTGAGTTAAATTGTTTGTATGTTTACATATGTTGTCCATTTATATTATGTAATTAGATGATGAGGTGTCTGGTGTGACACAGTAGATCTCATCATTGGTTAAAAGACATAATTATAAATGAGATTCATAACCGAGACAGTTTTGGACACACTGTCAGTTTAGGTTATTGTGTGATTCAGAAATTGATTTGTCTAAACTAATTGAATCATATAGATATGTCCAGGGCATATTGAACTGGACCATTTAGGACGAATTGTCTTGTACTGATTTAATAAACTATTCATTCCTAGTATTCTATCTCTTGATCCCTGTACTTGAGAAGGCATAAGGATTAGACATAGTGTACTTTAATCTGCCAAAGAGTGGGGTCATTTGAGACCAATAGTCTCGGTAGGTTGGGTACGCGTGTTTGGTTGCTCGGTGTGTTGTTGCTTGTCGAAAGGAAACCATGTATCGGTGTGTCCGGGGTGATGATGCTCCCGAGATGAGCTCATTATGTTTATTATAATAAACCCGGGCGGTGGACTTATGTCCGATATAGAAAAAGGTCGAGTGGTACTAATCTTGAATTATAAAAAGTTAATTAATTAATTTATCAGTAAATTAATAAATTAACGACACTATATCTTTGATATTGGAAGATTAAAGAATAATTAATTTAGTTGTTCCGGAAGCAATTCTGGTGTAGGATGGTAGTGTTATAATTAATCCGTTAGTGGTATGATTAATTATGTAGTGGGTTAATTGATAAAGTAGAATTAATTATTTGATTAATTATTTCTAATGGTTAATTAAGTAATTAACAAAGTGAGATTAATTAATTAATTAAGTTTTAAAATTCAATTGGAATTAGGAAATCCTAGAGATTAGGAAATCTATTTGGATTTGGAAAGCTAATTAGATTTGGTTACTAATTGAATTTGGAAACTAATTAATTATCATAAACCCATTAGAAAGGCTAATCCTAAACCAACTTATGGTATCTCTTATAACTCTATAAATAGACAAGAGATTAGCAATTCACAATACAAAATTAATTAGTTTTCAAGACAAGAAAACAAGACAGAGAAAAATCCTAGAGAAACAATTAATATTTTCTCTCAAATTCGGATTCTCCAAACTCCGTGCAACAGCTCGATTCCCTAGGAAAGTCTAGCATTCTTTCCTTCTTGAATCCGACGGTGCGTGGGGCTTGAGTGGCTGCGTGTGGAGGAGTTTCTTGAGTAGGCGGCGGCACGTGGATTGAACGCGTAGGCGGCGGGTTGGAAGAATTTTCAGGCGAGCTTTTGTGGTGGATTGCTGATCGTTGGTTCGTTGCCCACACAACGTACGAGCTGGTCTTGAGTCATACAAGCGATCACCTAAGTACACGCTTAAAGATGTAATTCCTAAACTTCCGCTTAAATTAGAAATTTATTGTTGTGTGGCAAATCGAACAAGTAGAAGCTAAGATCCTGCGCAATGTTATTCAAGCAAGGATTGGAATAGCGATTGTGCTAGAGCTTAGGCCTGGTCAAGAGTTCCGATTCTGGAATGCGTAGTACAAAAATGAATTTTTTATCGGACTCGGGAAGATAATCTTTCAGGTTGGAGAAGTGCGAGTGAACCATATCTTCAGAGAAGCGAACGTAGTGGCAGATTGGCTCGTCTGTCTTGCAATCAAGCAACCAAGAGGTTGAAAGAACCACCCGACAAGCTCCGAAAGTGGTTACTAGAAGACAATAGAGAGGCAGCTCAGCTTAGACTAGTAGTTGTTGGATAATTAGGCCTAAGGCCTCCATCTTTGTACCAAAAAAAAAAAAAAAAAAAAAATTGATTACTTCAACATTATTTCAGGTTTACACCAAACCAATAGATATCCTATATTTTGTTGGTTTACAAAGTCATATTACACACTTTTTGGTAAAAATTTTTCTACTCTCGACTCTACCTTTACCGAACAAATTTTAAAGAAATGTAGTTTAAAATACTAGTCTTGATATTGTAAAATTGGATCAAAAGGTTAAAACTTGATATGTCACTCAACTTGTTCAATAGTATACTTTTGGCCACTAAACTTTTTTGCTTGACTACTAGGCCATTAAACTCTTAAACAATATATTTTTGACCACTAAACTTTTTTTCTTGACTAATAAACCATTAAGTATATTTTTGGCCACTGAATTTTGTTGTTTGACTAATAGTCCATTAAACTATTAAAACGTATAATTTGTCATACTTTTATCGGGTATTCATGTATGATCTGACGAAAAATTTTCTTTAAAAAATAAAGAATTAATATTCCATTTTTGCGATTTAAAAACCTAACAGATTTTACATAAATTTAATTTTTCATCGGATCATACATGGATACCCGATAAAAGTATGACAAGTTATACATTTTAAAAGTTTAATGGCCTATTAGTCAAGCAACAAAGTTCAGTGACCAAAAGTATACTGTTTTAAGAGTTTAATGGTTTATTAGTCAAGCAAAAAAATTTAGTGGCCAAAAGTATACCGCTTTAAGAGTTTAATGGTCTATTAATCAAGCAAAAAAGTTCAGTAGCCAAAAATATACTATTGAACAAATTTAGTGACCTATCAAGTTTTTAACTCAATATTAAATCAGCCAAATAAAAGGGTTACAAATTCGATCTATTAATGCAAAAACACCCAAGTGCTTTTTTATAATATTGTGAATGTTTTTATAAAAAGTATATTATATTATTCATTTTCATGCGTTATACTTTAAAATTTGTAATTTATATAATCTACTTTTATTGAAAACTAGAAATTTTATAGCATTACTATAAACTTTTATTAGATTTTTAAATATAATTGATTTTCAAATAAGAATTTTTAAAATTTAAAATTTATTAAGCTTTTTAAAATTATACTACAATTTCTTTATTGTGATTTTAATTGGAAATAACGTTTAATTATAGGACAGTTAGAATGATTTTTAAGATAAAAATGTATTTAACTTTTTTTTCCAAAATAGCCTGTCTTCATTAAAAAAATTTAGTATTAAAAAATTAACTTTTATAAATCTTGCCACATACTCAGCAAAGTAAAGGAATAATTTTTTTGAATAAATTAAATAATTAAAATAATGAAGATGGATAAAATAATTTAAAAAATAGAACCTAAGCGCCACAAATTGGAAAGTTACAGTTTGTAATTACCCCAAATCATGAAAAATATAAAGCGGTACAAAATGGGAGCAAATTATAGCGCGTAACAACAGAGAAAAATACAAAAGTCATATAGTAGGGATAGGAATAAAGCAAAATTTGGTACACCTAGTAAAAAAGAAAAAAAAAGAAAAATACAATCTCAAAAATATGGATGCCAAGCCGTGTTTGCACGCTCCTCGAAAATCCGAGAAAATAAGCCGCCCTAACCCCTATTTTACATCAGACCAAATCCGGCACATCAATCAAATTCAAAATTTTTGAGAAATTGGATAGTACGGATGTGATATCAATTTTGAACAAAACCAATAGAAATGACGGGTTTTGGAATTCATTTTCCATTCGAAGAAGCTGAAACCTCGTCAACCTCTCCATTTGACCCACGACCTCCGCAGAAAAAGGAAGAGAAAACCGCAACAAGAGCACGTTCTACGGCAGAATCGACCCACTTCACTTTAGTTCCAAACGATTTGGCATCAAACAACCCACGATTCCATAGCAGTAACCATCGAATGTAAAACCCACATCCAAAAACAGATGACTCTACATCATTTTTTAAGAAGCAAACCAAGAAAAACCCATCGCTTTTTAGTGGCACAAGGAAAAAATTCGAGCAAAGTGGGCAAAGATGATTAGGGTTAAGCAAGTTACAAGTGAAGGAGAAGTAAAAACAATCGAAGAAGCAATGGGAGGTATGTTTATAACAAATTTTGAACCCATTTTTGGGCTTTAGGTTTACTTGATGTTGTTATGATGTTTTCCTACTTTATAATTTGATGAAAAAATGCAAAACAGTTGAGACGGGGAAAAATATTGATCAAGGACATGGAAAAAAGAGGCCGAGGACAAAAAGCGCCGGCAAGGAAGTAGATAAATAACAAAAAGAAGGTATGTTTGACATGTTTTGGTCGATGTTGGTGTTAATGATAAATGTTGTTTGGTAGTGTAAAATGCTCGTACTGATTTCAAATGGTGTATGTTGGTGTAAAATGCTCTTACTGGTGTCAAATGCTGTGTGTTGGTGTAAAATGCTCGAACTGATGTCAAATGTTTTTTGTTGTAAAATTCCCGTACTGATTTCAAATGATGTCTGTTGGTGTGAAATTCTCGTATTGATGTCAAATGCTGTTTGTTGGTGTAAAATGCTTGAACTAATGTCAAATGCTTTGTGTTGGTGTATAATTCCCATAATGATTTCAAATGCTGTCTGTTGGTGTAAAATTATCGTACTGATGTGAATTGATGTTTGTTGGTGTAAAACGCTGGTACTGATTTCAAATGTTGTTTATTGGTGTAAAATGTTCAAACCGATGTCAAATGCTTTTTATTGGTGTAAAATTTCCATACGGATTTCAAATATTGTCTGTTGGTGTGAAATTCTCGTACTGATGTAAAATGTTGTGTGTTGGTGTGAAATTCTCATACTGATATAAAATGATGTTTGTTGGTGTAAAATTCTGTATGTCAGTGTAAAATGATATTACTGGAGTAAAATGCTCTTACTAGTGTCAAATGTTGTGTGTTGGTGTCAAATGCTCGAACTGATGTCAAATGTTTTTTGTTGGTGTAAAATTCTCGTACTGATTTCTAATGCTGTCTGTTGGTGTGAAATCCTTGTACTGATGTAAAAGGATGTATGTTGGTGTAAAATTATCGTACTTATGTAAAATGTTGTTTGTTGCTGTCAAATGCTCGTACTGATGTCAAATGCTGTTTGTTGGTGTAAAATGCTCGTATTGATATTAAATGTTGTCTGTTGATGCAAAATTCCCGTACTGATGTAAAAATATGCATGTTGGTGTTAAATTATCGTACTGATGTCAAATGCTCGTATTGATGTCAAATTCTGTTTGTTGATGCAAAATGCTCGCACTGGTGCGAAATGCTCTTTTTTATGTAAAATTGTGGTATTGATGTTAAATGTTGTCTGTACTGATGTAAAATGTTGCAAACTAAAGACTGGTATGATGTGTTTGCAAGCAAAAGAAGGAAGGCCGTTGAACAAGATCCAGAAGATGATTTCGAGGATAGCGCGACTTTACAAACAATTAAGCAACAAATGAAGCAGAAAGCTGCTGACGAAAAATAAAAGGAGCGGAAAAGGAAACAAGAAAAGCTCGCTCTGGATATTTTAGAGGACAGGAGAAAGAGAAATTATGATCAGGTTGAAGAGCCAGATAAGGTTGATCAAGTTGAAGATTACCAAGGGGAGAAAAGAAAGGGGAGATTCTAGTCCAGAACTTCCACTGCTGGAATATTATCATTGCTCAACAAACTTAGTGACTCCCAAAAGGAATAACTGACAAATATGGGACTGAGCTGCCTGTTCTACATAAATTACGGGAGGTACCAAATTCCTTTAGGCAGTACTTGATATCGAACATTAACACTCAAACAAGCACCTTAGAGTTGGATGCAGGTTCAATTCCAATTGAAGAAGTTGATGTTGAATTGGTAATGGGATTCCCTGATGGGGAAATACCTATTGAGAAATACTCTGGAAAGGAGCAAAATTCAGATAGCTACGAGAAAGACAAGAAAAAGTTTGAGTTAAGACACAAAGTTCTAAAAAATAAGGCTATGATATCAACAACAACCTTAGCAGAACACATCAAGAGCAGCAAGGGCTCTGGCCTGGAATTCCTTCAAGACTTCTTGATATTATTGGTATCAACTCTGATGCACAGCAATGGAACCAACACAGTTCAATACCGATATATGAAATCATTCAGTTCGGTAAACAATTCATGAAGCTGAATTGAAGGAAATACGTGTTCGATCACTTGAAGGAAAGCACAGAGGAGTGGAAAGCACATAAAAAATGTCAATTCACTGGGGCCTCTTACATTTGTTGTGGTGAAATTTCGTTTTGTTATAGATTTTACATTTTACATCATGTACATCATAGCCTGATGTAAACTGACATTTTACATCAAAATCTGTTGTAAAGTGACATTTTGCATCATGTACATCAGAGCCTGATGTAAATTGACATTTTGCATCAAAATCTGTTATAAAGTGACATTTTACATCATTTTGTTGATGTAAAATTGCATTTTACATAAGCATTTTTATTTTGTTTCTAACTCAATTTTGATATTTTTGGCATTATCATAGTTGTTGTATGCTGATAGGATTGGGTATTCGAAGGTGAATATTGACTCTCGCCTTATACAAACAATCCGAAATTGGCCGCAAAAAAAGCTGATGGAACTTGCAAATAGAAAAACATTGTGGGTAGTTGGCAAAATAAGAGAACGCCTACAAGAGGAAGATGATGAATATGAGGTTAGCATTTAATTTGATGTCAAAATACATTACTTTTAGAGCAACCAGTAATGTTTAATATTATGTTGGCAGGATGATTAAGGTGAATCATCCTCCAATGGTGGGGATGAAACAAGCGGGGATGAAACAGACAGGGAGGACTCATGAGGGGATGACTCAGGCAGCGATAAATCAGGGGGCAATGAATCAGGGGGGATATGCAGGGCAGGAATCAGTAAATGAGGCAGGGGAGAATCGAGTGAGGAGACTGGGGAGGAATCCGTTGAGGAAGCTGAAAAAGATGAGGTCAAATAGCATTTTACATCAAACTCTAATGTAAAATGATATTTTACATGAAATTACAACTTTTGTATCTAACTTGATTTTGGTGTTTTTGGCATCATCACAGTTGTTGGAGGTTGCCGCAAAAAAGACGGAGACTGCAGACACTCCCGAGGGAGAAGCTCAAGTGGACATGCAAGAGGAGGCAAGTGTACATGAGAGAGAAGCTCATGTGGAAAATGAATCACGGGACTGCAGCAGTGATGGTTGAGCCTGCAGAAGATCAAATGGAGGAACCTGAATCTCGAGTAGGAGGAGAGGTAATGTTCAAACATGAGATTTGATGTAAAATACTCTGATGTAAAATGATATTTTACTTCAAACTACTACTTTTGTATCTAACTTGATTTTTGTGTTTTTAACATCATCACAATTGTTGGAGGCTGCAGCAAAAATAACGGAGGCTGCAAACACTCCCGAGGGAGAAACTCAAGTGGACATGCAAGAGGAGGCAAGTGTATATGAGTTAGAAGCTCATGTGCAAAATGAATCACGGGAGACTGCAACGGTGATGGTTGAGGCTGCAGAATTTCAAATAGAGGAACCTGAATCTCGAGTGGGAGGAGAGGTAAAATGTAATTTTACATCAAGTTAATACTTTTGTATCTAATTGATATTGATGTTTTTGGCATTACACAGTTGTTAGAGGCTGTAGAAAAAATGCTTGAGGCTGTAAACACGCCCGATGAGGGTGATGCAAACAGGACACCAATTGTTTCCGAGATGATAATATCTGTTATGGAAGAGGGTAACTCTTCTGCGTCTAAAGAAGAGGATGAAGAGGTAAATGTGGTACTGATGTTAATAGCCTTTTGACATTAAAAAATTATGTAAAACGTACAATATGTTGACAGGATGATATGGAATCCTTGGGGAAGCTTATAGACAGCTACATTGTAATGAAGACATCAACAAGAACATTCATAGAGCGTGTGACATCAATAAGGGGTTCAAAGAATCCAGATCTTGAGACAATAGATTCTATCCTCAAAGATGTAAAAAACATGATGAATGACCTCACAAAAGCAGTAAACAATGAGGACGAAACCGAAGAGAAAGAGATAAGGATAATCCATATGTACTTGATGTAAAATACTTACAATTTTGATGTAAAGTGCCCAACTGTCGTATAATGTTTGGCTTATGTTTGGAGGAAAATCAAGAGGCAAATATTGAGGGGAACAAACTTGCAGAGATAGCAGAAACACCCCAAATAAGCAAAATACCAAAGAGAGAGATATTGATGTAAAATAAAGTACATTTTGATGTAAAATCCCCATTTTCATAAAATTGATGTTGAATACTTATCTAATAACAATTTGCAGCTAACAGACATACCAGACACACAGTTTTTAAAAGTAATGTGCTTGGTGGCTGATGTGGTTGAAAAAGACTTTGGGCTGACGGACATTACTATAAAGAATAGAACACCAACCACTCCATCTTTTGATCTAGGCATTTCACAACTAACGCCAGTGCATTTTATTAATAAATTTTAGGAAGTTGAAACATTAAAAACATCGGACGTTGCTGGAGCATTAGCCTTGATTCAAACATCCATAAAAAATGGTGAAACCGGCTTAGCAAGGAAGCTCAACTACAGTACTCCAACATTGCATGCAGACGAGGAAGACTTTGAGTAAGTAATTTTATTATCTCCCTATTGATGTAATTTAATATTGAATATCGAATGACTTATTTGAATTCAACCTTTCAGCGTAATTATCAGAAATTCGAACAACACTGAAGAGGTAGCTGCATTTAGTCCAAATAGGGCAAATAGAACGGTCATAAAATCAAGAAAACTGTTGTCTCCTTACATCACCAACTAGCTAAAAGAAACACTTACCAGGGTCTCGGAAAAGGAGATTGTAGTCACTGACTACGTAATGCTACATGCAAATCCAAACAGAGGCAGATCAAACAAGTTAGTATTTTACATAAATCTATTTTACATCAACTGATGCATAAACATTGTGCTTTAAATCTTAGAAGTGAGCAACGTTTTGGTGAGGAAGAAAATATTGCCATCGACAGGGAACATATTTCACGCATGATGTAGGGACAGTGGTTGGATACCGCTGTCATTGATTATTGGGCATACCACTTGAGTATATCAAAAAATGTAACACAAAGTTAAATACCTTCAAGGTTTTTTTTCAGCCCCCAAATTTTGGTACGTTAATAGTTACCCACTAGTTTACATCAATTTCATTTTCTGCATGATACGGTTTGTTCATAACTTCACTAATGTGAACTAAAAAATATTGCAGCTCATTGTGAGAGACATAGGAACCGGCAGCAGAAAGAGCAAAGTGCGTATACAAAGATTCTCTGAACAAATGACATCAGAGTTATGGTTCATCCAGAAAACAAAAAATACTTTTCAGCCGTCCATGGTAATGAATACCCACTTTTCATAGTTTACATCATTTTTAAGAAAACAACTGATACCTCTGTATACATACATATTCTTCCCAATTCACCTAGGGAAACACTATTTCTTGGTGTGCATCAACAGCATAAAAAAACAAGTGATATTGTCAGACAACGTTGGCGGAGCAGCAGGATCCTACGATGGTGTTCCCAAGAAAGTAGTAAGTAAAATTACCCTAATAATCTTCATTTTACATCAAACATGATGTAAAATGTCATTTTACATCAAAAAATAATGTATCTAGCATCATTGAATACTACTATAGGTGTTGTACTTCCAAGACTGGGTGACTGATACACCTTGGTCTATACGCTATGCAAAGTGCTACCATTGGAATTGGATCTACGCCGCCCTCAAATGGAAAAACCCTGAGAAATTCAATTGTGGCATTTATGTAATAACGCACATGAAACTTTACAATGGGCAACAAGCTTTGGACTATGACGATAACATGATTGCTGCAAAGAACAATAATGAGATTTTGAAAAAGTTGATGGTGAAGTATGTGTATCACTTGCTAATGTCACCACACAATAAGATCCTGGATAAACTCAAGAAAAAGATATCAAATTTTTACTATAAAAACTAGGATTCCAACATAAAATCATCTTATTTGATGTAAGGCAGAGTTATGATTGTTAATGATTTTTTTACAAGACCTCATCATTTTTTTAATATAAAATCAATAATGCTTATAAGTTAAGTTATATTTGTTTTTCTTCTGATATTTCTCGAAACTTATGTATGATGTAAAATAACTAGAAACTTTAACAAGAATTCATCATAATGACACTTTGCATTTTACATATAAAAATGATGTAAAATGTCATCTGACAACAGAATTTGATGTAAAACTAACATATGAAATCAACACATTGATGTCAAATGATATTTTACATCATGTTTTGTGTAAAATGTAATTTGACATCAACATTTTATAAGCGAAACATGTAGCAGAAAAGAACTTAACTCTTTACACAAAAGCTTATAACTATCACAAACTGATATTTCAGTCAAAATACACTGATTGAACAAAACAGTTTATGAGCAAAATCATAAAAACCATCTTACATCATAATACATACAAAATCCCAAAACACCATTCCCAAACCATCTTACAAAACACCATCTAAATCCCCAAGATTTTCTGTCAAAATATCATTAACAACATTCCTAGATCCATCACACTTCTTTTTCCTTTGATATTTCAATTTGATTTTATTCATCCGCTTCTCAACTGTACTCTTGAAACGAACATTCTGGACACCTCTTTCCCTCATCGATGTGGGATCTCTAATCTTCTTGGATGAAGGCATATCCAAATTCTCATCCACAATATCAGCTTCGGCAGCAAGTGCATCTTTAGCTTTCACATAGCACTTGTTAGGTTTGAATACAAAAGCTATGCTTGTACTATACGTTTTCCCAGTTAATATATTGATTTAATGTTTTGGTTTACATGTTGTGCATGTTTAGTCCATTTATATTATGTAGTTAGATGATGAGGTGTCTGGTGTGACAACGTAGATTTCATCATTGGTTAAAAGACATAATATATAAATGAGGTTCGTAACCGAGACAGTTTTGGATATACTGTCAGTTTAGGTTATTATGTGTTTCGAATATTTGGTTTATCTAAACTAATTGAATCATATAAATATGCCCGGGGCATATTGAACTTGACCATTTAGAATGATTTGTCTTGTACTGATTTAATAAACAATTCGTTGTGGGTATTCTATCTTTTAATCCCTAGACTTGAGCGAGCATGAAGATTAGACATAGTGTACTTTGATCTACCAATGGGTGAGGTCAATTGTGGCCAATAGTCTCGGTGGGTTAGGTGCACTGTTGGAGTTGAATACATAAGCTATGCTTGTATTGTACATTTTCCCAGTTAATATATGGATTTATGTTTTAGTTATATTTTGTTGTGCATTATTTGTCCACTTATATTATGTAGTTAGATGATGAGGTGTCTTGTGTGACACAGTAGATCTCATAATTGGTTGAAAGACATAATATATAAATGAGGTTCGCAACCGAGACAGTTTGGACAAATTGTCGGTTTAGGTTATTATGTGACTCGGATATTTAGTTGTCTAAACTAATTAAATCATATAGATATTCCCAGGGCGTATTGAACTTGACCATTAGGAATGATTTGTCTTGTACTGATTTAATAGACAAATCATTCTTGGTATTCTATCTCTTAATCCATAGATTCGAGTGGGCATGAGGATTAGACATAGTGTACTTTGATCTGTCGATGGTTGAGGTCGATTGTGGCCAATAATCTCGGTAGGTTGGGTGCGCGTGTTTAGTTACTTGGTGTGAAAGGATTGCCACATAGGATTTGAGTTTGCACTTGCTCGATTTACCACGCAACAAAAATTTCTAATTAAAGCGGAATCTTAGAAAAATGCCTTTGAAGCGTGCACTCAGGTGATTCTCTTGTATGCCTCAAGACTTTGACTTCACGTTTTATGGGCAACGAACTAGAAATCAATCGATCAGCTAATCACCACAATTCACCTGCTAGAAAATTACATCACCGCAGCACCTGGCACGAACTGTAAACGCACGGCCCGGAGAGAGAGAAAACTGTGCGCAACTGGTAAAACCAGGCCAAGAAATTTTGGCCAAATAGAACAAAAAACAGCCGCACCTTCTCTCTAAAAAAATCTGACTTCAAGAGTGAAAATTAATTTCTCTCTCTAGGATTTTATCTCTTTAGTTTTCTTATATTGAAAACTTATGGAATTGTATGTCTTGAATAGCTAATCCCTTGTCTATATATAGAGTAACAAGAGAGACCCAAAGTTGGTTTAGGATTGGTCTTCCTAATGGGTTTAGGTAATTAATTAGTTTCTAAATCCAATTAGGCAACCAATCTGATAGGATAAACTAAATCCTACTAGATTTCCTAATCTCTAGGATTCCTAATTCCAATTGAAACTTAAGACTTAATTAATTAATTAAAAAATTCCACTTTGTTAATTACTTAATTAACCCTTAGGAATTAATTAAATAATTCTACTTTATTAATTATTCAGTTAACCCTTAGGAATAATTAATCAATTAATTAATTCTACCTATTCAATTAACTCATTACAAAATTAATCATACCACCAACGGATTAATTTTGGCACTACCATCCTACACCAGAATTGCTTACGGAACAACTTAATTAAATTATATTCATAATCTCCCCACATCAAAGATATAGTGCTCGTTAATATATTAATTTACTGATAAATTAATTAATTAACCTCTTTA
Source organism: Knoxia roxburghii (assembly GCA_030378225.1). NCBI lineage: Eukaryota > Viridiplantae > Streptophyta > Magnoliopsida > Gentianales > Rubiaceae > Knoxia > Knoxia roxburghii. Next base: position 29,612,931 of record CM059420.1, on the reverse strand, counting down.
ATTCTGAGACTAGTACCACTCGACCTTTTTACTATACCGGACATAAGTCCACCGGCCGGGTTTAGTATAATAAACATTTCGAGCTCATCTCGGGAGCACCATCACCCCGGATGCACCGGTTCATGGTTTCCTTTCGACAAGCAGCAGCACACCAATTAACTAAACACCCGCACCCAACCTACCGAGACTATTGGCCACAATTGACCTCACCCTTTGGTAGATCAAAGTACACTATGTCTAATTCTTATGTTAGCTCAAGTCTAGAGATTAAGAGATAGAATACCAAGAACGATTTGTCTATTAAATCAGTACAAGACAAAACATTCTTAAAGGTCAAGTTTAATACGCCTCGGGCATATCTATATGATTCAATTAGTTTAGACAAACCAATTATCTGAATCACATAATAACCTAAACCGACAGTTTATCCAAAGCTGTCTTGGTTACGAACCTCATTTATATATTATGTCTTTTAACCAATAATGAGATCTACTGTGCCACCCAAGACACCTCATCATCTAATTACATAATATAAATGGACAATTAATGCACAACAAGATATAACCAAAACATAAATCGATATACTAATCTAGGAAATTGTACAATACCAGCATAGCTTATGATCTGCTAATGGTTGAGGTCGATTGTGGCCAATAATCTCGGTAGGTTGGGTGCGCGTGTTTAGTTACTTGGTGTGCTGCTGCATGTCGAAAGAAAACCATGTACCGGTGCGTCCGGGGTGATGGTGCTCCCGAGATTAGCTCGTAATGTTTATTATACTAAACCCGGCCGGTGGACTTATGTCTGGTATAGTAAAAAGGTCAAGTGGTACTAGTCTCAGAATTAAAGAAGTTAATTAATTAATTTATCATTAAATTAATAAATTAACGAGCATTGTATCTTTGATGTAGGGAGATTATGAATATAAATTAATTAAGTTGTTCCGGAAGCAATTCTTGTGTATGATGGTAGTGCCAAAATTAATTCGTTAGTGGTACGATTAATTTTGTAATGGGTTAATTGAATATGTAGAATTAATTAATTGATTAATTATTCCTAAGGGTTAATTAAGTAATTAACAAAGTGGAATTATTTAATTAATTAATTAAATCTTAAGTTTCAATTAGAATTAGGAAATCCTAGAGATTAGGAAATCTAGTAGGATTCGGTTTATCCTATCAGATTGGTTACCTAATTGAATTTGGAAACTAATTAATTACTTAAACCCATTAGGAAAACCAATCCTAAACCAACTTGGGGTCTCTCTTGTAACTCTATATATATATACAAGGGATTAGCTATTCTAGAGACGCAATTCATAAGTTTCCAAGACAAGAAAACTAAAGAGATAAAATCCTAGAGAGAGAAATAAATTTCTCCCTCATAGTCAGATTTATAAGCTTGAGTGCGGCAGCCCTTACGCAAGTCCAGGTGGCCGGACTTCCTAAGTTTTTCGGCGGCGGCATTGGCGGCTTGGGGCGGCGGCGCGTGTGGCTTATCTTAGGCCTAGCCAGCACATGAACATCACGCGCTAGGCAGTTTGGTTTGTTGAATTTTGTGGCGAATCCAATTGTGTTGATTGCTGATCAATTGGTTGCTAGATCGTTGCCCACACAACGTGCAATCAAAGTCTTGAGTCATACAAGCGATCACCTGAGTTCACGCTTCAAGAGGTTCTTTTCTAAGATTCCGCTTTTAATTAGAAAATTATTGTTGTGTGGTAAATCGAATAAGTGCAACCCCAGATCATGCGCAATGTTATTTCAAGCAAGGGTTGGAATAGCGATTATGCTAGAGTCTAGGCCTGCCAGAGATTCCGATTCTGAAATGTATAGCACAAAAGTGAGTTTCTAGCTAGGCCCGGGCAGATAATCTTTCAATTGGTATCAGAGCCTGGTTTTTGGTTTTGTGATTGTTCTATTTATTACATGGTTTTATTTGTAGGTGGTTAAGAAACCCGACTATTATGGTTACGTTTGTATGGGTTTTAATTAAACTCCAGGACATGTCCGAATTTGATTCTATTATGAATGTTTGTAATAGTATAACACGTGCTAAAAGCCGTATAGGATTAGATCAAATTTGTAGTAGGATTTTTTCTATGTAATTTTGATTATTTAATTTTCCTTGAAAGCCTTGTAATAGGAGAATTAATTTTTTGTAATCAAAGGCGTTATGGTGGGAAACTTGAATTCGTGGGTTTTGGATTATCGTTAATTCATAGAAACCCAGAAAAATCCAGAACAAATTGCGAGAAGACCAAATAGCATGGGAAAGAATCGAATAAGGGATTGGCAGCAGGGGGCGGCGCTGGCGACGACTCACCGGCAGGAGTCGCCGGCGGCAACCGCTGGGAGCAGCGCCAGGGCACATGAGGCCCGTTTGGGTCGCATTTTGGCCCATTTTTCCTCTAGTTTTTGTTTTTTGAAGTTCAAGACTCTCTCCATCGAGTTACATGGAGGGACACGAGATCAAGGCAGAAGATGAAAACGATTAAAACCATAATAGTCCAGAAATTTATTTTTCATATTATTTTCCGTATTTATTATTTTAATTGTTATGCTTTATTTTTATGTTGTATTTTAGATGCATGATTTTAAAGCATGATGGTTTTGTGGTTGCATATAACTTAGGGTTAGTTAATTGCATGTTAAAACCAGAAAAATCCTCAATTTGAAAATCTATGTGGGAGCGGGTTAGTTTTATATCCCCACAGCCACCATTACGAGTTCATATGCGATGTGGGTGGGCTTGTGTGTAGGCATTAGGGCCTTCCTCCATTCGGATGAGTCTAGCCCCGAGATTGCTAGATTATGAATTTTTGAGTAAGATGACTAGAGTAAGTTTAACTAGGAGAAATGCGAGACCCTCTCCATCTGAGGCGCACTATCCTATGGTAACAAACTCAGAAGTCACGTAATGGCACACACTTAGTGTACGATCTGCAGTATTCCTCCCTTGAGGTTACGCTGCTTATTTGTATGGCTAAAAACACCGACTGTTAGCTACATTGATCAATAGATCATTTGGTCAGATAGTGTAGTTAATGAACTTGGTTCTTCTCAAACTAATGTGGGTTAACATAAATGTCCACACTGCGTGGCTTGCGAGAATTCTGGTGAATGAGATGTTGGTGGATTAAGATTATTGTTTTGAGGGAAGTCAATAATTGATAGAATTTCCTTGTTTTCAAAATTCTAGACTTAATAACTGAAACATTATCTGTTTATTTATTTTTTAGTTTTTATCGATATGGAATTCAACCCCTTAGCTGCTATTTTGAAAGACAATAAATTAACTGGAACCAACTATGTCGACTGGAGTCGTAACTTGGACATTGTCCTGACGACAGAGCAGTATAAGTTTGTGCTCACCGATGTATATCCAGATGTGCCTGATGAGGACTCTCCTCAAGAGGATAGGGATGCCTATGCCAGGTGGAGAAAAGCGGATGAGATGGCGTGGTGCTATATTTTGGCCTCTGTGTCAAATGTACTGTCACATCAGCTTTTTCCCATGGTCTCTGCCTTCAACATGATGGCTCACCTGAGGGAGATGTTCGCACATCAAGGTAGGACTGCTAGGCAAGTAGCCATGAGGAAGTTAATGAACACAAAGATGGCTGAGGGCGGATCAGTGAGATTTCATGTGCTTCACATGATTAGTAACATCAATGAAATAGAGGTGTTGGGAGGAGAAATAGACCTATAAAGTCAGATAGATATTATCCTCCAGAGCTTACCTTCTTGTTTAGAGCAGTTTTAGGTCAATTACAACATGAACCAAAGAGTTTACACTCTACCCGAGCTCTTAACTGTTTCGGTGGCGGCCGAAGGCATCTTTCACGAGACGAAGCAAGCTTTGGTCACAGTAAAGGCTTCAAGTTCTTCTTCTGCGCCTAAAGGCAAGAAGAATAAGAAGAAGAAGAATGCCAAAACACTTACTGTGAAGCCCAAAATCGCAAAGAAGAGCAAGCCCAAAGGCAAGTGCTTCATGTGTGGGAAAACGGGACACTGGAAAGCGGATTGTCCAAAGCCTAAAGGTATGATAGTTTCTGTCCTAATTACTGAGACATGTTCAGCGGTGACTCCCACAGATACTTGGTGTGTGAATTCAGGGGCCACTGATCATGTTTGTAATTCTTTCAGGGGTTCCAAGTAACCCAGAAGCTTAGAGAGAGCGAGCTGGACATCTACATGGGCGACACTACAAGAGTGTCAGTAGAAGCAATGGGAGCTGTTACTTTAAATTTCAAAAGTTATAGTTTAGAGTTAGTTAATTGTTTTTATGTACCGAGTTTTAGAAAGAACCTTATTTCGGTTTCTAAACTCTTGAAGAATGGTTATAAGTTTATTTTTTCTGATGAGCCTTTATTTATTAGAAGAAATGGAAAACTTATTTGTTCTGGTTCATTGGCTGACAATTTGTTTGTGGTTAACTCTAACTCCTCTGTTGTGCAAAACATAAAAAACCGATAGCTATTTATCTCACATTAATAAGAGGAATAAACCTACTGAAATGAATCAAACCTATCTTTGGCATCTCAAGCTAGGTCATATAAACCTTAGGAGGATTCAGAGGTTGGTCAATGATGGACCTTTAGGTTCATTAGAGATTGACAGTTATACAACCTGCGAATCTTGCTTGGAAGGTAAAATGACCAAGAGACCTTTTAAGGCAAATTCAAAGAGTTTCGGGCAGATGTGGAGAAGCATCATGGTAAGAGTATCAAGACACTGTGATCAGATCGTGGTGGGGAGTACCTGTCTCACGAATTCTGAGAATACCTCAATGAGGTTGGAATTCAGTCTCAGTTGTCTGCACCTGGTACGCCACAGCAGAATGGTGTAACAAACAGGAGAAATCAGACTCTCATGGAAATGGTTAGGTCGATGATGAGCTATAGTGATTTACCAAGTTCGTTATGGGGATATGCCTTAGAAACAGCGATGGATATTCTTAATCTTGTACCATCTAAAATCGTGCCTTCAACCTCAGTAGAGTTGTGGAATGGGCGAAAGCCTAGTCTAAGACACCTCAGTAGAGTTGTGCCTTCAACCTTAGACACGAGAACTGAATTAATGCTGTTTGTAGGATATCCCAGGGGAATTAAGGGTGGTCTATTTTATAGTTCTAAAGATAAGAAGGTGGTGGTTAGTACCAACACTAGATTTTTGGAAGAGGACTATATCTTAGTTCACAAGCCCGAGAGTAAGATAGTACTAGAAGAGCTTAGGCGACAAACTACTAATCCTGATGCACCGGTATAAGTAGATACACCACACACTGCACAAGAGATCATAGATGACGCGCCTACACAGGTGGTGCCTCGTCGTAGTGGGAGGGTTGTGAGACAGCCTGACAGGTTCATTGCATGGGAGAGGCCTCAGACCTAGTCACAGGCGCGCCTGAACCTGACCCGGTTAACTACAATGAGCCTCTCCGAGATAAAGATGTTAGTTTTGAATACAGAAAAGCTATGGCTTGTATCAAAAACTAATATCCACAGTTGACATATCATTTTGTTTCGGTGTAAATTTGTTCCTTTATATCATAGAACTAGATAACGGGGTATGAAAAGACACAGTAGATACCGTTATTGGTTAAAGTATTGATATATTAAAATTATGCTCGTAACCGAGATATTCTGAACATACTATAGGTATAGGTTATCATGTGGTTTATCTAAACTAGTTTATATCACACGGATATGCCCGGGGCATATTGAGCACGACCAGTTTGGATAGAATTGACTTGTACTAATCGGTGTAGTCAATTCGGTCCTAGTATTCAGTCTCTTAATCCCGAGATTGGGACGGGCGTGAGGGTTGGATATCGTATGCTTTGATTTGCCAAAGAGTGCGGTCAATTGAGGCCTATACCTCGGTAGGTTGGGTATGCGGTTTTTAGCTTTTTACGTGCCGTTGCTAGTCAGAGGAATCCATGTACTGGTTCGCCGGGTTGATGGTGCTCCCGAGATGAGCTCGTAAGGTCTATTATACTAAAACCGGCTGGTGGACTTTATGTCCGGTATAATAAAAGGACGAGTGGTACTAATCTTAGATACTAAGAAGTCAGTGAATTAATTTGTCAGTAAATTGATAAACCGACGAGCACTAGATCTTTAATGTGGGGAGATAGAATAAAATATAATGGCGCGATGTAAAGTCATTTTCGAGCGGTAGTTCCATAATTGGTCCGATAGTGGCACGACTAATTATGCATTTGACTAATCGACAAGGTGAATTTATTAATCCAAAAGGTTTAATAATATTTAATCGACAAAGTGAATTAAGAAATTAATTCTATTTGAATTAATTAATTCTAAGGGTTCGATTAAATTAAATTAACAAAGTGGGTTATGAAATTAATTCAAATGGGACGATTGGAGTTAATTAGTCGGGAAAGACTTAGCGGTAAACGAAAGTCAAATTAAAATGCCTAACTCGAGAGCCCATTAGGTCTCCATTAGAGCTCCTATAAATAGAATAACTTGAGACCAAAGAAAGCTAAGAAATCTTACAAGATAAACGTTCTAGAGAGAACTTCTTCCCTTTGAAGTTTTCTTTCAAAAACGAACTAGATTTCTTGCTCTTCGAATTGGATTCATCCCAAAGATTGAACCTTTAATTTGTTTTTCGAAAATCTTCACCGGATTCCTGCTCGGTCTTCATTGATCCACTACTGACTCGACTGGATCATTATGCCCGATGCTGGTTTCTTCAGCTCCAAGTCTCGCGCGGTTGATTCGAGAATAGCCTGCGTTGATCTCTTTCATTTGATGGGTGATCCGCAGGTCCTTCTTGTCTAGATCCCGGTGAGATTTTAGGCTGGATACCGGCGGGAACTGGGCTGCGCAGCGGCGATCATCAAACAGGATGTGGAGCAGATTTTAAGGGTTTTGTTCGATCAGTTTTTTGGGGTTTTAGAATTCGATTTGAAAGATTTCTTTGTGGGTTTTCATGGGCTAAGCAAGTAAGCTTCGATAGATTATTGCCCACGCAATATTCGAAGTTTCTACAGAGTAATCTTTTGGATTTCTATTGGAATCGCTAGCGAAGATTGGATTTTTCTTTAGGCAAGGGACTTCGCTACAAAAGGTAGAATCTTTAAACATTCCGCTTTAATTAAAGATTGAATCTTTTGTGTTTTGATTAATAAATTAAATAAGTATAAGCTAAGATCCGTTCATGGGTAAACTAATTTGAGCCTGAGCTTGGTCGAAAGCTTTCGATTCTGGAATACATTGCACGAAAGTGAGGTTTTCGATTTAGCCCGGGCTTGTTCAGTTTTCCTTCAAATTGGTATCAAATCATTGGTTTCGGTCTTATACTTGTTTGATTTATTACACGGCTTTATTTTGGCATTATTATTTTTGTCGAAATGCTTAAACAGGTGGTTATTGGTTTCCCGGCTATTATGGTAGAATTTTATTTTTCATTCATAAACCCCGGGACATGTCCGGGCTTGTATTGTTTTTGAATGGAAATGTTTGTAATAGTAATAACCACGAGCTGGAAGCTATGTAGGATTAGAAAAATCTTGTAGTAGGATTTGATCTAATCATGTCGTCTTTAAGTTCCTAGAAAAACGCCTTTGTATATAGGAATTTATGTATTATGACGAATACGTTATTTTGGGTAACTTATATTCGCGGGTTTTGGTTTCTCGTAATTTTGGGTGATTCCTAATTACGTAGTAAACAGAGAAAACATGGGCGAATCGAGAAGAATCCAAATAACGAGTGGGAGCGACATGACGGGACGTATCACCGAGGCGTCAAGGAATCAACGAAGGCCATAATAGTCGGGAAATTTTATTTCTTTTAATTTCCCGTATTTATGTCTTTTCGTTGATTGTGTATTTTTCGTTTTATTTTGCATGAACGAAAACCAAACAAAAATGTTTTAAAAAGGTAATGTGCAATTAACTAGGGTAGATTATTCGCATATTAAAACTCCAACGGTTTTATGGGTGCGAATATCCATAGTTAAGATATTGCGTGTTAAAATGTAAAAATCCTCAAGCTTAAAATCTAAGTGGGAGCGGGTTGGTAAATATCCCCATGGCCTCCATTACGGGTTCATTGGTGATGTGGTTAAACTTGCTTGCTGGCTTAGACCTTCCCCCCTATCGGATGAGTTTTCAACCACAGATATCACCGGAATGAATTTCTAAAGGGATGACTATAGTGAGTTTAATTGGAGAAAGTTGCGACACCCTCGCCATCCGAGGCGCATTAGTATCCTAAGTAACAAACTTAGAAGTCACGTAATGGCATACATTTAGTGTACCGTTTTTAGTATCCCTCCCATCGAGGTTACGCTATTTTCGGGCATGGCTAAAATTATCGACTATTAATTTCATTGATCATAAGATCATTGGTCAGATAATGAAATTAATGAACTTCGGTTCTTCTCGAACGAATGTGGGTTAGCGTAGACATTCACCCATCGTGACATGCGTTAATCCCAGTGTGAGAGATGTAGGTAAAAGATTATATTGGTTTTTGAAGGATTTTCAATATTTTCAAAAAAGTATACTGAAACTTGAATTGTTTATTTTTCAATTGATATGTCGTTCAACCATCTAGCTGTCATTTTGAACCAAAACAAACTCACCGGTCCAAACTATATTGACTGGAAACGTAACCTAGACATTGTCCTTACCGCAGAGGGTTACAAGTACGTGCTTACTGAGGAGTGTTCCCTAGAGATGATGCCACCCCTGAGCAGCGAGAGCCATATACGAGGTGGCAGAAGGCTGATGAGATGACCAGGTGCTACATCTTGGCTTCTATATCAAGTGTACTGTAGCACCAGCATCAGCAGATGACCTCAGTCTACGATATGATGCTCAACCTCAGGGAGATGTTTGGACATCAGGGCAGGGCAGCCAAGCAGTCAACGATGAGCAAACTTCAGTGAGAGACCACGTCCTAAGATGGCTGAGGGCACTTCAGTGAGAGACCACGTCCTAAGATGGCTGAGGGCACTTCAGTGAGAGACCACGTGCTGGAAATGATTAGTTGCATCAATGAGATCGAGGTATTGGGAGGTGACATTGATGGGGAAACCCAGGTCGATATCATCCTTCAGAGCTTGCCTCCCAGTTTTGAGCAGTTTCGGTTGAACTATAATATGGGGAATCTCTCATATTCACTTTTTGAGCCTATGACTGCATTGGTGTCTGCTGAGAGCCTATTCGCAGAGAAGAAGCAAGCCTTGGCTACTATTGGTCCCTCAGGTTCCTCTGTTGGGCCCAAAGCCAGGAAGCAAAAGAGGAAGAGAGGCCGGAAAGCAGGAGCTGATCATGGACCCAAGGCGGGCATTGCCAAGAAGCAGAAGCCGAAAGGCAAACGTTTCAGGTGTGGCAAAGCAGGACATTGGAAGAAGGACTGCCTAAAGCCTCGAGGTATGTGTAAATTTTCCCTAGTCACTGAGACGTGTTTAGCGGCGATTCCCACAGATACTTGGTGTGTGGATTCAGGAGCCACTGATCATGTTTGTAATTCTTTGCAGGGGTTCCAAGTGACTCGGCTGCTTAGAGAGGGAGAGTTGCAGGTCTACCTTGGGGATACTACCAGAGTTTCTGTTGCTGCAGTGGGAGTTGTTTGTCTTTATTTTTTAGACTCTACTTTATTGTTGAGAAATTGTCTTTATGTACCCAGTTTTAGCAAAAACTTACTTTCAGTTTCTAAACTTGTTTTGGATGGTTATAAGTGTGTTTTTTTTTATGGATCTATATTTATTAGAAAAGGCCAGAAACTTATATGTTCCGGTACATTGGTTGACAATTTGTTTTTAATTAAGGCATACTCCCCAGTAATGCAAAACACAGAAACTAGTAGCTTATCACCGAATCATAATAAGAGAAAAGAGTCTTCCCCTTTGAATCAGACTTATCTTTGGCACCTGAGACTAGGTAACATCAACCTTAGTAGGATTTAAAGGTTAGTCAATAGTGGGTCTTTGGACTTACTAGATATTGACAGCTATTCGACCTGTGAGTCTTGCTTGGAGGGTAAAATGACCAAGAGGCCTTTCAAGGCAAAGGGGCATAGGGCCAAGGAGGTTTTAGAGTTGATTCATTCTGACGTGTGTGGGCCTATGTCAGTTCAGGCTAGAGGTGGTTATGAGTATTTCGTGACTTTCACGGATGATTACTCTAGATATGGATACATATACCTGATGCGCCACAACTCTGAATGCTTTGGCAAGTTCAAAGAATTCAAGGCAGAGGTGGAGAACCATCTGGGTAAGAGTATCAAGGCCTTGCGATCTGATCGCGGTGGCAAATACCTCTCTAGTTAATTTAGATCCTATTTGTCAGAGGAGGGTATTCAGACCCAGTTGTCTGCACCTGGCACACCCCAACAGAATGGTGTAGCAGAGAGGAGAAACAGGACTCTTATAGAGATGGTTAGATCGATGATGAGTTACACTGAGTTGCCTATCTCGTTTTGGGGTTATGCCTTGGAGACAGTATGTTTTATCCTCAACCTTGTGCCATCTAAGTCTGTGCCTTCGACCCCATCAGAGTTGTGGAAAGGGCGAAAGCCTAGTCTGAGACATCTCAGAATATGGGATTGTCCAGCACATGTGCTCGAGGCGGATGCAGGCAAGTTAGAGGCGAGATCCAAGGCTATGCTGTTTATAGGCTACCCCAAAGGAACGAGAGGTGGTCTATTTTATAGTCCTCAGGATCATAAGGTGGTGATCAGCACCAATGCCAGATTTCTTGAGGAGGACTATATTTTAGATCATAAGTCAAGCAGCAAGGTAGTATTAGAAGAGCTTAGAAGTCAGTCTATTATTCCAGATGCACAAGTACAGAAAGACACACCACAAGAGATTGCACACACTATCACAGATGATGCTCTTGCACAGGCTGTGCCTCGTCGTAGTGGGAGGGTTGTGAGACAGCCCGAGAGGTATATGGATTTGGGTGAGTCTTCCGACTTTATCCCTGGTGCTCATGAACCAGACCCAGTTAACTACAATGAGGCTCTCCAAGATAAAGATGTAGATTCTTGGCAGAGAGCGATGATTGCTGAGATGGGTTCTATGGACTTAAATCAAGTATGGGAGCTGGTAGATCTTCCTGATGAGTTTAGGCCTATTGGGTGCAAATGGGTCTACAAGCGAAAGAGAGGATCTGATGGGAGGGTTGAGACCTTCAAGGCTAGGCTTGTGGCGAAGGGGTATACTCAGAAAGAGGGTATCGATTATGAGGAAACCTTTTCCCCGGTAGCTATGCTTAAGTCAATCCGGATTCTCTTGGCCATAGCTGCTCATATGGACTATGAGATTTGGCAGATAGACATCAAGACAGCTTTCCTTAATGGAAGTCTTAAGGAGACCATCTTTATGCAGCAACCAGAGGGCTTCATTGTTAAGGGCCAAGAGCACAAGGTATGCAGGCTTAGGAGGTCCATTTATGGAACTAAGCAAGCATCCAGATCTTGGAACATCCGTTTTGATGAGGTTATCCAGTCTTATGGATTCACTCAGTGTCCAGATGAGCAGTGTGTTTATCGCAGGCGAGATGGTGATACGGTGGTGTTTCTCGTACTTTACGTAGATGACATCCTTCTTATTGGCAACAGTAAGAAGGTGTTGTCAGACGTAAAGGTATGGCTGTCCAGGCAATTCGATATGAAGGATTTGGGAGAGGCTGGACATATCCTTGGGATTAAGATTATTCGAGATCATAGGAGATGTTCTTTGACTCTCTCTCAGGCATCCTACATAGACACGATTCTGGCCCGTTTTAACATGCAGAACTCCGAGAAGGGTTCACTACCTTTCAGGCATGGGGTGCATTTGTCTAAGGAGCAGTGTCCTAAGATTGCTGAGGAGATAGATGCCATGAAGGCAGTACCCTATGCTTCTGCAGTGGGTAGCCTCATGTATGCTATGTTGTGTACAAGGCATGATATTTGCTTTGCAGTTGGCATGGTTAGCAGATATCAGAGTAACCCTGGGAAGGCTCACTGGGAAGCAGTAAAATGCATTCTCAAGTATTTGTGTAGGACGAGAGATTATGTCCTAGTTTATAGAGCGCAGGAACTTGTACCATTGGGTTACACAGATTCAGACTTTCAAGGTGATTTTGACAAGAGTAAGTCTACCTCTGGGTTTGTGTTTACTCTATGAGGTGGAGCCATAGTATGGAGGAGTGTCAAGCAGAAATGCGTGGCAGACTCCACCATAGAGGCTGAGTACGTTGCCGCTTCAGAGGCAGCGAAAGAGGCTATATGGCTCCAGAGCTTCCTGATGGACTTAGATATGGTTCCTGAGTTGCCTAGGTCTATCACAGTTTATTGTGATAACAATGGTGCAGTTGCTAACTCGAGGGAACCAAGAGCCCATAGGGCGAGTAAACACATAGAGCACAAGTACCACCTGATACGAGAGATCGTAAAGAGGGGAGACATGATTGTGGCCAAGATAGCATCAGATGACAACCTTACAAATCCTTTTACCAAGCCAGTGACCCCAAAGGTCTTTGAGAGACATGTGGAGGGCATGTGAGTCAGATTCTTGAGGGAGCCATGTGAGTGAGCTTAAAGGTGTTCTGGAGATTTCATTATGACAGCAGTGTAATAGCGGGTTGGACAGTTTTTGTACTTCTTAGCATAGGTTTGAGTATTAGTGGGAGATTGTTAGTTTTGAATACAGAAAAGCTATGGCTTGTATCAAAAACTAATATTCACAGTTGACATATCATTTTTTTTGGGTATAAATTTGTTCCTTTATATCATAGAACTAGATAATGGGGTGTGGGAAGACACAGTAGATATCGTTATTAGTTAAAGTATTGATATATTAAAAGTATGCTCGTAACCGAGATAGTCTGAACATACTATTGGTATAGGTTATCGTGTGGTTTGGAAATTAGTTTATCTAAACTAGTTTAAATCACACGGATAGGCCCGGCGCATATTGAGCACGACCAGTTTGGATAAAATTGACTTGTACTGATCGACGTAGTCAATTCGGTCTTAGTATTCAGTCTCTTAATCCCAAGATTGGGACGGGTGTGATGGTTGGATATCGTATGCTTTGATTTGCCAAAGAGTGCAGTCAATTGAGGCCTATACCTCGGTAGGTTGGGTATGTGGTGTTTAGCTTTTTACGTGTCGTTGCTAGTCGGAGGAATCCATGTACCGGTTCGCCGGGCCCGAGATGAGCTCGTAAGGTCTATTATAGTAAACCCGGCCGGTGGACTTTATGTCCGATATAATACAAGGACGAGTGGTACTAATCTCGGATACTAAGAAGTCGATGAATTAATTTGTCAGTAAATTGATAAACCGACGAGCACTAGATCTTTAATGTGGGGAGATAGAATAAAATATAATGGCGCGATGTAAAGTCATTTTTGAGCGGTAGTTCCATAATTGGTCCGATAGTGGCACGACTAATTATGCATTTGACTAATCGACAAGGTGAATTAATTAATCCAAAAAGTTTAATTAATATTTAATCGACAAAGTGAATTAAGAAATTAATTCTATTTGAATTAATTAATTCTAAGGATTCGATTAAATTAAATTAACAAAGTGTGTTATGAAATTAATTCAAATGGGTCGATTGGAGTTGATTAGTCGAGAAAGACTTAGCGGTCAACGAAACTCAAATTAAACGGCCTAACTCTAGAGCCCATTAGGTCTCCATTAGAGCTCCTATAAATAGAATAACTTGAGACCAAAGAAAGCTAAGAAATCTTGCAAGACAAGTCTTGCCCATTTTAGAGTAAGAAAGTTCTAGAGAGAGAACTTCTTCCCTTTGAAGTTTTCTTTCAAAAACGAACTAGATTTCTTGCTCTTCAAATTGGATTCATCCCAAAGATCGAACCTTCAATTTGTTCTTTGAAAATCTTCACCGAATTCCTGGTGGTCTTCATTGATCCGCTGCTGCCACGACTGGATCATTCTGCCCGGGGCTGGTTTCTTCAGCTCCAAGTCTCGCGCGGTTGATTCAATAATGGCCTGCGTTGATCTCTTTCATTTGATGGGTGATCCGCAGGTCTTTCTTGTCTAGATCCCGGTGAGATTTCAGGATGGATACCGGCGGGAACTGGGCTGTGCAGCGGCGGTCATCAAGCAGGAGGTGGAGCAGATTTTAAGGGTTTTGTTCGATCAATTTTGTGGGGTTTTAGAATTTGATTTGAAAGATTTCTTTGTGGGTTTTCGTGAGCTAAGCAATAAGCTTTGATAGATTATTGCCCATGCAATATTCGAAGTTTCTACGGAGTAATCTTTTGGATTTCTATTGGAATCGCTAGCAAATATTGGATTTTCCTTTAGGCAAGGGACTTCGCTAGCAAAGGTAGAATCTTTAAACATTCTGCTTGAATTAAAGATTGAATCTTTTGTGTTCTGATTAATAAATTAAATAAGTATAAGCTAAGATCTGTTCGTAGGTGAATTAATTTGAGCCTGAGCTTGGTCAAAAACTTCCGATTTTGGAATGTATTGCACGAAAGTGAGGTTTTCGATTTAGCCCGGGCTTGTTCAGTTTTCCTTCAAAAGATACAGAATCTTGGCGTAAGGCAATGATATCTGAGATGGGGTCAATGGACCACAATCAAGTCTGGGAGCTTGTGGACGTGCCTGATGGGTTTTAAGCCTATTGGATGCAAGTGGGTCTACAAACGTAATAGAGGACTTGACGGAAAAGTGGAAACCTTTAAAGCAAGGCTGGTAGCGAAGGGGTATACTCAGAAAGAGGGAATCGATTATAAGGAAACCTTCTCCCCGGTGGTCATGCTTAAGTCAATCCGGATTCTCTTGTCCATAACTGCTCATTCAGATTATGAGATATGACAGATGGATGTCAAGACAGCTTTTCTAAACGGAAGTCTTGAGCAAAACAATTTTCGTGCGGCAGCCAGAAGGATTCATTGAAAAAGGCAAGAGCATAAGGTTTGCAGGCTTAAGAAGTCCATTTATGGACTTAAGCAGGCATCCGGATCTTAGACAGTTTGATGAGATAACCCAGTCCTTCGGATTTACTTAGTGTCCAGATGAGCAATGTGTGTACCGCAGACGTGATGGAAACTCAATGGTGTTTCTTGTGCTTTACATAGATGACATTCTATTAATTAGAAAAAACAAGAAAGTGTTATCAGACGTAAAGGCATGGCTGTCCAAGCAGTTTGATATGAAGGACTTAGGGGAAGCGGGACATACTTGGGATTAAGATAATTTGAGATCGTAGGAAACGTTCGTTAACGCTCTCCCAAGCTTCGTACATAGATACAATTCTGGCCCGTTTTAATATGCAGAACTCCAAGAAAGGTTTTTGACCTTTCAGACACAGAGTGCATCTGTCTGAAGAACAGTCTGCCAAGACTGTTGAGGAGATAAAGGCCATGAAGGCAGTTCCGTATACTTCGGCAGTAGGAAGTCTCATGTATGCCATGTTGTGTACGAGGCCTGATATCTGTTATGCCATTGGCATGGTAAACAGATATCAGAGTAACCCCAGAAAAGCTCATTAGGAGGTAGTAAAATGCATTCTCAAGTATTTATGCAGAATGAGAGACCAAGTGTTGGTCTATCTGGTGTCTGAGCTGGTACCCCGAGGTTACACAGATTCAGATTTCCAAGGCTACAGGGACAATAGCAAGTCTACCTTAGGGTATATGATTACTCTAGGAGGTGGAGCCATAGTTTGGCAGAGTGTCAAGCAGAAATTTGTGGTGGACTCTACCATGGAGGCTGAATACGTTGCCGCATCAGAGGCAGCGAAAGAAAAAGTATGGCTCAAGAACTTCCTACTGGACTTTGATGTGATTCTTGGTTTGTAGAAGTCTATCACGGTATATTGTGATAACAACGGTACAGTAGCAAACTCGAAGGAACCACGAGCCCACAAGGCAAGTAAACATATGCAGTGCAAGTACCACCAGATACGAGACATCGTAAAGAGAAAAGACGTGGTTATGGCTAAGATAGCATCAGAACATAACCTTGCAGATCCATTCACGAAGACATTGACTTCAAAAGTCTTTGAGGCTCACGTGGAGGGCATGGGGATCAGATACTTAGGAGAGCCATGACAGTTTTTCTAAATATATAGCACCAAAGTGTATAGGAGTTGAATGTAGTCGTCTACTTAAAGCACAGCTTATGTATTAGTGGGAGATTGTTGGAGTTGAATACATAAGCTATGCTTGTATTCTACATTTTTCCAGTTATTATATCGATTTATGTTTTAGTTATATTTTGTTGTGCATTATTTGTCCACTTATATTATGTAGTTAGATGATGAGGTGTCTTGTGTTACACAGTAGATCTCATCATTGGTTGAAAGACAAAATATATAAATGAGGTTCGTAACCGAGATAGTTTTGGACAAATTATCGGTTTAGGTTATTATGTGATTCAGATATTCAGTTTGTCTAAACTAATTGAATCATATAGATATGCCCGGGGCATATTGAACTTGACAATTATGAATGATTTGTCTTGTACTGATTTAATAGACAAATCATTCTTGGTATTTTATCTCTTAATCCCTAGACTCGAGCGGGCATGAGGATTAGACATAGTGTACTTTGATCTGCCAATGGGTAAGGTCGATTGTGGCCAATAATCTCGGTAGGTTGGGTGCGCGTGTTTAGTTGCTTGGTGTGCTGCTGCTTGTCGAAAGGAAACCATGTACCGGTGCGTCCGGGGTGATGGTGCTCCCGAGATGAGCTCGTAATGTTTATTATACTAAACCCGGCCGGTGGACTTATGTCTGGTATAGTAAAAAGGTCGAGTGGTACTAGTCTCGGAATTAAAGAAGTTAATTAATTAATTTATCAGTAAATTAATAAATTAACGAGCACTATATCTTTGATGTGGGGATATTATGAATATAAATTAATTAAATTGTTTCGAAAGCAATTCTGCTGTAGGATGGTAGTGCCAAAATTAATCCGTGAGTGGTACGATTAATTTTGTAATGGGTTAATTGAATAGGTAGAATTAATTAATTGATTCATTATTCCTAAGGGTTAATTGAGTAATTAACAAAATGGAATTATTTAATTAATTAATTAAATAATAAGTTTCAATTAGAATTAGGAAATCCTAGAGATTAGGAAATCTAGTAGGATTTGGTTTATCCTATTAGATTGGTTACCTAATTGGATTTGGAAACTAATTAATTACCTAAACCCATTAGGAAGACCAATTCATAAGTTTTCAAGACAAGAAAACTAGAGAGATAAAATCCTAGAGAGAGAAATAAATTTCTCCCTCGTAGTCAGATTTATAAGCTTGAGTGCGCAGCCCTTACGCAAGTCCAGGTGGCCAAACTTCCTAAGTTTTCTGGCAGCGGCATTGGCGGCTTGGGGCGGCGGCGCGTGTGGCTTATCTCGGTCCTAGACAGCGCGTGAACATCACGCGCTAGGCAGTTTGGTTTGCTGAATTTTCTGGTGAATCCAGTTGTGTTGATTGCTGATCAATTGGTTGCTAGATCGTTGCCCACACAACATGCAATCAAAATCTTGAGTCATACAAGCGATCATCTGAGTTCACGCTTCAAGAGGTACTTTTCTAAGATTCCGCTTTTAATTAGAAAATTATTGTTGCATTGTAAATCGAGTAAGTGTAAACCTAGATCCTGATCAATGTTATTTCAAGAAAGGGTTGGAATAGCGATTGTGCTAGAGTCTAGGCCTGGCCAGAGATTCTGATTCAGGAATGCATAGCACGAAAGTGAGTTTCTGGCTAGGCTCGGGCAGATAATCTTTCATGCACGTGTTTAGTTATTTGGTGTGCTGTTGCTTATTGAAAGAAAACTATGTACCGGTGCGTCCGGGGTGATAGTGCTCCTGATATGAGCTCATTATTTTGATTATACTAAACCCAACTGGTGGACTTAAGTCTGTTGGTGTATGTGCCCTAATGAAGGCTATTTATGTAAATAAACTTTGAGGGTTATTTATGTAAATAAGACATGTCGTTTGATTGATTATTTATCTGATGAGTTAATTTCATGAATGTAATATTCTTGTGCATATTTAATTTCATGAAAACAATCCGCCAAAAGAAACACTCAATGGACTGATAGATCATGAGTGATTCTTTTTGAGTATATTCGTACGAGGATCCTTAGACCAGAAATCACTGCATGGTCTTAGGTGAATTGTGGTGTTCTTTGACATACGCCTAACGGGACAGTAACAGGTTGCCAAATACGGGTATGATTGGGTACACTATGAGTCACGTTAAGATATGTAGGTGAAGTGATGGGACTACAAATCTCTCTTAAGTGAGAGATGATATCCGGGCCACTTGATATTGAACTGAGAAGTGCATGGCCGTGCCCGAGAATTGATAATTGTTATCATTTACTTGAATAGAATCAGTGTCACTGAGAGATCAAGTAAACGTTTAGCTTAATAAGGATGATGGTTTCATGCCTTATGCTAAACGGGATATCGATGTGGAGGACCGTACATAGTATGCTTAGATAGGTTGTGTTGAATCATCATTCGACCATCCATTCTAAATTGAGTAGTCATCATGTCTTGCTAGAGGCCACTGTTGATTTATGGATTAATCTATGAGATTAATTTATCCATTGTCAATTTGGAATGGACCTACAGGATTGCACGTAAGTGAGTTCGAAGATTCTTAACGGTACTAGGTATAATCATTATACTTAGAAGAATAATATTAAATTAAATAGTTTAATTAAATATTATTAAGAAGTTTTGGGGTATTAATTAATAGTTAATTAATTACTCAGGAAGAATTGAGATAGACTGACATATCAAGGGACCTAGTTGCAATTGAGGTTCTAGACCCATCAGTCTGATCCATGGGTAAATGGTTTGATCCATGGGTCAAGTAATCAGATTTCTTTTATAAAAAAAGAATCTGTGAGAGAAAATCTGGAGACAGATTTTAAAACAAGAAAATAGTTTTCTGAAAATTTTATGCTCTATTTATCTCTCAGAAAAAAATCTCTCTCTTCCAAAATAAAATTTCTTTACAGGAATTTTATACTAGGACCGAAGAGCTCCAGTGCCTGATTGTGGAGGACATTTCCGGGAAGTGCCAGAGAAAGACAAAACGCAATCTTCCCAAAAGGATCCAGGTGCAAGCGCAACCGATTACGCGTCGAGGGTAAGACCCCGGTTCTTATAGTTTAGGATATTCCGCTGTGTTAATTTAGAATTAATATGCCTAAACACGATCCAATAGTGGTATTAGAGCCAGGTTCAGAACATTTTTAGTGTTAATATTAAAATTAATTGATTCAAGCAAATTGTTTGTGTTGAAAATTAATTTTTCTTATTACCCGAAAATAAAAACGATTTTGGAAAAGGCTGTCGGGGTTTTTTGAAATTTTCCTCGCTGAGAAAAAAAAAAAAATTGACTTCATCAAATTTTTGTTGTTGTTATCGTGAAAACAACGTTTTGCCCAAAAACTAGATTCAACATCGAAAAATCTTGTTTTGAAATTTGGGATTTCGATTGGATTGATTTTGATTGTATTGCTGTGCTAAGTTGTTTCTTTTCCTGGGTTGTGCAAAAGAAATTGCCGAAATTGTTTTGGGTTTTCTTGTCGGAAATCCGGGGAAAGTTAAAAGGTATTTGGAAAAATTGCTTTCTGGGTTTTGGAAATTGTTCGCCGGAAAGATTTTAACTGAAATGTTCTAATAATGCTTTATGTTTCTGGGTTTCTTACCGAAAACTGATTTTCAAATACTGGGCTGCTTGAATATTTCACCGGGAAGATAATTGAAATGGTTTGAAACGTTTATGGGCTGGTTTTTGAAAGAATTTCTTGTAGTTTTATTGTTGGATTTCAAAGCTTGGTTTCGAAATTGATTGCTGGGTTGGTTTCGATTTTCATCGGGAAAATGAGAAGCTGGATTTTGAGTCGGCGTATCGTTACTCCTTCGCGATGGCCACCGGAGATCGCCTGGGTCTTCTCTTCTTCGCCGGGAAGTCGATTGATTTTTCATGAAATCGATTAGGCTCTTTTGACCGGGTAGGAGATTGGCCGGAAGAGAAGAATTGTTCATCTATGACGCCGGACGCGATGGTCGGAAAACTGAAGAACTGCCGGAGAAGACAATGAAGGAAGCGGCGGGTGGCAAAAAGCCCTAGGGGCTGAAATTACCTAAATGCCCCCGCTGCAACCTTAAAAACCTAGGCTGCCAAACTTTAAAATTTTAAAAAATTATAAAATGGCCCAACTATTTTGTTCTTTTCAAACCCTAAGCCCATAATTTTTGGTTAATTATGAAATTGCCTCAAAATTTTCAGGAAAAAGATTTTTCTGAAATATTAATTTAATTTGATAAGATTTTTTGTTTAGGATAAAATTAAATATCTTATCAGATTAGAGATAGGATTAAGTTTTGATTTAAAATGTTATCCTATCAAAAACATTTAAAATTTTAAATTTTAGATAATTATCTTAATTAGATTAGGATAATTAGGAAATATTTGAAATTTAAATTTAAAGAATTATCTTAATTAGATTAGGATAATTAGAAATATTTTAAATTTTAAATTTTAAATATTTATCTTAATAAGATTAAGATAATTGGATTAAATAAAAATAAATAAATAAAATAAAATAATTAATTAGATTAATTAATTTGTTTAATTTTGAATTATTTATTTATTTTATGATTTTTTATATCTAAATTGTTTACATTTTATATGTGAAACATCATAATTATGACAAGCATGTTCATGCATCATTTTGGCTAAATGAAAATGAACAAAAGGATTGATTAAAATTGATCATGACACGATCAATTTTAATTTTTTAATAGTTACAAAATCCTTAAATTTATCGGTTTAAATTAAAATGGGCTTGTATGCGCATATGCATTTATATGTTTTAAAGCATGAATTGAGTTTATTAAAGTTTTAAAAGTTGGGGCCTGCGAGCCATTTGAATTTGGGCATGCGTGCCTATTAAAATGATTATGTAATAGTTAGGCCCAAGAGAAGTTTCCAAGAGGAGTCCATAGTGGAGCCCAGGAACGGGAGCCCAACACGGAAGGCCCGAACATGAAGTTTTATTATTTTAAAAGGCCCTGTAATAGACTAGAGCCCAATTCATTGTTTTTATTCATTTTATTTATTTGATATGCAAATGAATGTTAAAACGAAAATGCATGTTAAGTCGATCAAACTAAAATCCCAAAAACCTGAGTTGATTTTGCTTCCATACTTGGGGCCCCGCCAGAGCGTCGAACGTCTGTGGACTTGGAGAGCCCAAGGGCCTCAGGTTTTCTTCGTGCGGCGAGTTGTCACATAATAGGTGCCCAACTTTATCACAACCATTAATGAGTGAAAAAAATTGTTTGGGTATTATATGCTCAACTTTATCACTACAACTTGTTATGGAAAAACTGTGTGGGCATCGATTGATGTGATGCCTTGAGGGATGGTTTGACTTGGGAAAATTAATCCTAGCTTGACCCGATAAGTTGACTAGGGATTAATTTTGCAAAGATAGGATGGTGTCAAACATTTAGAATGTTCATTCTATCACCGAAAAGTTACATGGTATGCAATTGGAAAGCGTTAAATTACATGGATTGTGATTTGAACTTTGCCTACCAAAAGAGCCCGATCCCTACGAAACTTTCCAAAGCAAGACTGGGATTAACTTTTTGTGGATTTTCGGCCCACAATCTAGCACCATCACAAAATTGTCAGGGATTTCAATTTTGGCTATTGTGGAAAATATTTTAAAACTCATTCTAATATTTTGCATTTATTCCTTGTAGAAATGACATCATCTAGCACAAATGTTATCTCAAACTTTACTCTAAGAAGTATATTGGATAAAGATAAATTAGTTGGACCAAACTTCTTAGATTGGGAAAGAAACTTGAGAATAGTTCTCAAGCAAGAAAAGAAGCTACATGTCTTAGAGACCGTTTTACCTGAACCATCACAAAATGCTTCGGCGACTGTTCAACGAGCCTGGGATAAGCTGAAAAGCGACTCTGATGATGTGACTTGCTTGATACTCGCGTCTATGACAGGCGAGCTTCAAAAGTAGTTCATGAATTCGGATGCCTTCCGGATTTATGAGTCACTGACGGAGATGTTCCGTGAACAAGCCCACAACAAAAGGTTCGTTACGATAAAAGCTTTGATTTCGTGCAAAATGGTGAAGGGTTCGTCAGTTAGCACACATTTGATCAAGATGAAAGGGTACATTGATACCCTAGAGGGATTGAATGCACCTCTTTCTAGGGAATTGGCCATTGATATCATCTTGGCATCATTGTCTGATTAATACAATGATTTTGTGGTGAACTACAATGTGCACAACGTGGATAGGAGCATTCCTGAGCTCCATGGCATGTTGAAGACACTGAGCAGACCCTTCAGAAGGCAACACCAGTGTTGGTAGTAGAGAAAGGTAAAGGGAAGAGGAAGT
The DNA here is from genome assembly GCA_030378225.1 of Knoxia roxburghii. Taxonomy (NCBI): domain Eukaryota; kingdom Viridiplantae; phylum Streptophyta; class Magnoliopsida; order Gentianales; family Rubiaceae; genus Knoxia; species Knoxia roxburghii. The sequence continues at coordinate 29,590,501 of CM059420.1, read as the reverse complement.
TTAAAGGCAAGGCCAAAGTTGGGCAGAACAAGAAAGCTCGCAGTAAGACTGCTTCCTAACCATAAACTCCTCCAACTAAAACAAGATCCAAAAAGGATGATAAATGTCTCTTCTGCAAACAGAAGGGTCATTGGAAGAGAGACTGCAAAAAGTTTCTCGAGAGCAATCCTTCAGCTTCAGGTATCTTTGTTATAGAAATTAATCTTTCTATGTCCACCTCATGGGTATTAGATACTGGTTGTGGGGCTCATATTTGTACTAATGTGCAGGGACTCAGAAATAGAAATGTGACAAAGAAAGGTGAAGTAGATCTCCGAGTAGGCAACTGGGCAAAAGTTGCTGCTGTTGAAGTTGGAGATTATACCTTGTCTTTACCTTCTGGTTTAAATATCAAACTTGAAAATTGTTATTATGTACCTGCTTTGAGCAGAAATATTATTTCAGTTTCTGGTTTAGATAATAAAGGTTTTCGATTTATTATTGAGAATAATTCGTTATCAAAATGATAATAAAGGTTTTTGATTTATATCGAAATGATATTTTATACGGAGTTGCAAATATGTGTAACGGTCTGTATGTCTTGGATTTGACCCAAGAAAAACCAGTCATTAACATAGAAAAGAAAGCTAAATCAACCAAAAATGATTTAAGTCCAACATACCTTTGGCATTGTAGATTAGGCTATGCAAATGAAAAGGGAAGTTCAAAAACTTCACAAGGATGGAGTGCTTGGATCGTTTGATTTTGAATCATATAATACCTGTGAACCCTGCTTACAAGGCAAAATGACAAAGAGTCATTTCAACAAGAAAGGGGAATTGACAAGTGAGCTATTGGCTCTAATACATACAAATGTATGTGGACCAATGAGCACACAAGCCAGAGGTGGATTTAAATACTTCGTGACTTTTACTGATGACTATAGTATATGGTTATGTCTACTTAATAAGGTATAAAAGTGAAACTTTTGAAAGGTTCAAAGAGTTTAAAAATGAAGTAGAAAATCAGTTGGATAGAAGGATTAAGGTTATTCGTTATGATCGAGAAGGTGAATACCTAAGTGATGAGTTCGATGGCTATCTAAAATAGTGTGGAATTGTTTCACAATTGACTCCACCGGGAAAACCGCAATGGAATGGTGTATCTGAAAGGAGGAATCATACCCTATTAGATATGGTTCGATCAATGATGGGCCAAGCAACCCTCCCTACATCCTTTTGGGGTTATGCTCTCCTTTCTGCTACCTACTTATTAAACCGTATTCCATCTAAGGCACTAGTTAAGACTCCATATGAGATATGGATGGGTCGGAAACCCTATATATCCTATCTACGAGTTTGGGGTTGTCAAGCTCATGTAAAACGTTTACAAAGTAATAAGCTTGAACCTAAAACTGACAAATGCCTATTTGTGGGATATCCTAAGGAAACAAAAGAATATCAATTCTACAATCCAACTGAGAACAAAGTGTTCGTTGCTCGAGGAGCTACTTTCTTAGAGAAAGAATTTCTGTACAAGAAAGACAGTGGGAGTAGAATAGAACTCGGAGAAGTTCTAGAACCACAAGAGAATGTAGAACGATCTACAGAAACTCAGATGGAAGTTGACATGGAAACTCATGAAGATGAGCAACCTGAGTCAACAACACAAGAACCTAGAAGGTCTAGGAGATCTCGTCATGAACCCGAGAGACACGGATTTCTTATGACTGACAATCAAGATTTGATCTTGGTGGACTCTGATGAGCCCACGACCTACAGACAAGTTTTAGAAAGTCCAGATTCAGATAAATAGCTAAAAGCCATGGAATCTGAAATGCAATCCATGAGGGACAATAAAGTGTGGACTTTGATTGACCTCCTGTTCAGGCAAAGGTTGTCGATTGCAAGTGGATTTTCAAGTTAAAACCTGGCGGGATCTTCAAGGCACGACTAGTGGCTAAAGGTTTCAGACAGACTCATAGTATAGACTATGATGAAACCTTCTCCCCTGTCGTGATGCTCAAGTCCATTCGGACTATGCTTGCCATAGCAGCATATTTTGACTATGAGGTATGGCAGATGGATGTTAAAATGGCTTTCCTGAATAGAAACCTACTCGAGGATGTTTATATGAAACAACCCGAGGGATACATTGATCAAAAGCGTCCTAATCGAGTATGTAAGCTTCAGAGGTCCATCTATCGACTAAAGCAAGTATCTCGAAGTTGGAATCTTCGTTTTGATGAGGAAGTAAAAGGTTACGGATTCATCAAGAACGAAGATGAGCCTTGTGTTTACAAGAAGGTTAGTAGGAGCAAGATAGTTTTCCTTGTCCTATATGTGGACGATATCCTACTTATAGGAAATGACATTTTCATGATGAAAGACATCAAACAATGGTTGGGGAGTGTATTTTCTATGAAAGACTTAGGAGAAGTCGAGACGATACTAGGTATAGAGATCTATAGAGATAGATCTAAAAGGCTTCTGGGACTAAGTCAAGAAGTTACATAGACAAGATATTAAAAAGATTCAATATGTCTAACTCAAAAAATGGTAAGGTACCATTTAGACATGGCCTTCTCTTGAAGAAGAACCAGGGTCCTTCAACAAGAGAGGAGAGGGATACAATGAGTAGAGTCGCATATGCTTCGGCAATAGGATCTATCATGTATGCCATGTTATGTACCCATCTGGATGTTGCACATGCACTTAGCATGACTAGCAGATACCAACAAGATCCAGGAATGGATCATTGGATTGCAGTCAAAGCAATCCTAAAGTACTTACGAATAACTAAAGGATTAATGCTAGTGTATGGAGGACAAGAATAGCTCATTGTACAAGGTTACGCTGATGCTGCTTTCCAAACAGATCAAGATGATATGAAGTCACAATCAGGCTATGTGTTTAGTCTGAATGGCAGTGCGATAAGTTGGAAAAGCTCGAAGCAAGATACCATAGCCGACTCTACAACAGAATCTGAGTACATTGTTACATCAGATGCTGTAAAGGAAGCTGTTTGGTTGAGGAAGTTCGTGTCAGACATCAGAGTGATACCGAGTATCCAAAATCCGATAGAAATTTTTTGTGACAATAACGGGGTCATCGCACAAGCAAAGGAGCCTCGGTCACACCGAAAGACCAAACATATACTCAGAAGATATTACCTCATTCGAGAGATCGTCGATCGAGGAGATGTTAAAGTATGCAAAATAAGGTCAGACGACAATGTAGCAGATCCTCTCACAAAAGCTCTACCGCAGTCAAACTTTGATAGACATGTAATAGACCTTGGTCTTAAACAGTTTAGGGCATAGCCCTTCAACGGGCAAGTGGGAGATTGTTGGTGTATGTGCCCTAATGAGGGCTATTTATGTAAATAAACTTTGAGGGTTATTTATGTATTTATTTATGTAAATAAGACATATGTTGTTTGATTGATTATTTATCTGATGTGTTAATTTCATGAATGTAATATTCTTGTACATATTTAATTTAATGAAAACAATCCGCCAAAAGAAACACTCCATGGACTGATAAATCATGAGTGATTCTTTTCGAGTATATTCGTACGAGGATCCTTAGACCAGAAATCACTGCATGGTCTTAGGTGAATTGTGGTGTTATTTGACATACGCCTAACGGGACTGTAACAGGTTGCCAAGTACGGGTATGATTGGGTACACAATGAGTCACGTTAAGATATATAGGTGAAGTAATGGGACTACAAATCTCTCTTAAGTGAGAGATGATATCCAGACCACTTGATAGTGAACTGAGAAGTGCATGGCCATGCCCAAGAATTGATAATTGTTATCATTTGCTCGAATAGAATCAGTGTCACTGAGAGATCAAGTAAACGTTTAGCTTAATAAGGATGATGGTTCCATGCCTTATGCTAAACAGGATATCGATGTAGAGGACCGTACATAGTATGCTTAGATAGGTTGCGTTGAATCATCATTCGACCATCCATTCTAAATTGAGTAGTCATCATGTCTTGCTAGAGGCCTTTGTTGGTTTATGGATTAATCTATGAGATTAATTTATTCATTGTCAATTTGGAATGGACCTACAGGATTACACGTAAGTGAATTCAAAGATTCTTGATGGTACTAGGTATAATCGTTATACTTAGAAGAATAATATTAAATTAAATAGTTAATTAAATATTATTCAGAATTTTTGGGGTATTAATTAATAGTTAATTAATTACTCAGGAAGAATTGAGATAGACTGACAAATCAAGGGACCTAGTTGCAATTGAGGTTCTAGACCCATCAGTCTAATCCATGGGTCAAGTAATCAGATTTATTTTATAAAAAGAGAATCTGTGAGAGAAAATCTGGAGACAGATTTTAAAACAAGAAAATAGTTTTTTGAAAATTTTCTGCTCTTTTTCTCTCTCGAAAAAAAATTCTCTCTTCCAAAACAAAATTTCTTTACAGGAATTTTATATTAGCACCGAAGAGCTCTAGTGTCTGATTGTGGAGGACACTTTCGGGAAGTGCCAGAGAAAGACAGAACGCAATCTTCCCAAAAGGATCTAGGTGCGAGCGCAACCGATTACGCGTCGAGGGTAAGACCCCGGTTCTTATAGTTTAGGATATTCCGTTGTGTTAATTTAGAATTATTATGCCTAAACACGATCCAATAAAGTCCGGTATAGTAAAAAGGTCGAGTGGTACTAGTCTCAGAATTAAAGAAGTTAATTAATTAATTAATTAACGAGCATTAAATCTTAGATGTGGGGAGATTAAGAATAAATTAATTTAGTTGTTCCGTAAGCAATTCTAGTGTAGGATGGTAGTGCAAAAATTAATCCGTTAGTCGTATGATTAATTTTGTAATGGGTTAATTGAATAAGTAGAATTAATAAATTAATTATTCCTAATGGTTAATTAAATAATTAACAAAGTAGAATTATTTAATTAATTAATTAAGTCTTAAGTTTTAATTAGAATTAGAAAATTCTAGAGATTAGGAAATCTAATTGGATTTGGATTATCGTATTAGATTAGTTACCTAATTGGAATTGGATTTGGAAACTAATTAATTAGCTAAACCCATTAGGAAGACCAATCCTAAATCAACTTGGGGTCTCTCTTGTAGCTCTATATATAGACAAGGGATTAGCAATTCTACAGTACACAACTCATAAGTTTTCAAGACAATAAAACTAGAGAGAGAAAGTTTAGAGAGAGAAAACATTTTTCTTCATCTTCAATAATTATTGGGCAACGGGAAGTAAATCCTGGCGGCGAAGGCGATTCAATTCAGGCGACGTCGAGCTGCAGAATTTTTCCGGCGGATTTTTTTGTGTTGATTGCTGATCAATTGCTCGCTAGATCATTGCCCACACAATGTGCAATCAAAGTCTTGAGTCATACAAGCAATCACTTGAGTTAACACGCATTAAGAGGTACTTTCTATGTTTTCGCTTTAATTAGAAATATTTTGTTGCGTGATAAATCGAATGAGTACGAACCAAGATCCTGCGCAATGTTATTTCAAACAAGGATTGAAATAGCGATTGTGCTAGAGTCTAGGCCTGGTCAAAGATTTCAATTCTGGAATACGTAGCACAAAAGTGAATTTTTGACGGGGCCCAGACAGATAATCTTTCAATTGGTATCAGAGCCTGGTTTTGAGTTTTTTGCTTGTTCGATTTATTATATGGTTTTATTTGCAGGTGGTTTAGAAATCCCGACATTTCCGGGTTTGGTTTTATCATGAATGCTTGTAATAGTATAACCACGTGCAAGAAGCCATGTAGGATTAGATCAAATCTGTAGTAGGAGATTTTTTTGTAATCGAAGGCGTTATGGTGGGCAACTTGAATTCGTGGATTTGGGGTTATCGTTAATTCGTAGAAACCCAGGAAACCCAGAATGAATTGTAAGAAGACCAAATAGCATAGAAGAAGCAAATAAGAAATCGAATGTTGGCAGCGGCACCGGCGACAGCTCGTCGGTGGGAGCCGTATCTGGCACCGGCAGCACCGCTGCTGCGGGGCACAACAAAATTACTGCACAAGCACGCGGCCCATTTGGCTCGAGCGTTTTGCCTCATTTTCCTCCAAAGTTCGTTTTTTTTTTTTTTTAAATTTCAAATTTTCAAGACTCAATCCATCGAGTGGCATGACGGGACACGAGATCAAGGCAGAAGATGAAAGCAATTAAAACCATGATAGACGGGAAATTTATTTTTCATATTTATTTCTCGTATTTATAGTTTTAATTTTTGTGCTTTAATTTTTGTGATGTATTTTAGATGCATAATTTTAAACCATGTTGGTTTTATGTTTGCACATAACTTAAAATTAGTTAATTGCATGTTAAAACTGAAAAAACCCTCAATTTAGAAATCTAAGTGGGAGCGGGTTGGTTTAATATCCTTACAGCCTCTATTATGGGTTCATACGTGATGTGGGTGGACTTGCGCGTTGGCATTAGGGCCTTTCTCCATTCGGATGAGTCCAACCACAAGATCCCTAAATTATGAATTTCTAAGTAAAATGACTAGAGTAAGTTTAACTAGGAGAAATGTGATACCCTCTCCATCTGAGGTGCACTATCCTAAGGTAACAAGCTCAGAAGTCACGTAATGGGACACACTTAGTGTAAAATTTGTAGTATTTCTCCCATCGAGGTTACGCTGCTCATTTGTACGGCTGAAAGCACCGACTATTAGCTACATTGATCAAGAGATCATTTGGTCAGATAGTGTAGTTAATGAACTTGGTTCTTCTCAAACGAATGTGGGTTAGCGTAAATGTCCACACTATCATGGCTTGCGAGAATCCCAGTGAATGTGATGTCGGTGGTTTAAATTATTGTTTGAGGGATGTCAATAATTAAGTGAATCTTGAAAATTCTGTGCTTTATACAGAAACATTGTCTGTTTGTTTAATTTACAGTCTTTGATATGGCATTCAATCCTTTAGCTATAATATTGAAAGACAACAAATTAACTGGTCCTAATTATGTCGATTGGAGTCGAAACTTGGACATTGTCCTAACGGCTGAGGGCACTCCTATGAAAGATCATGTCATTGACATGATCAGTAATATCAACGAGGTTGAGGTAGTGGGAGGTGAAATCGATGGTGAAACCAAAGTCGATATTGTCCCCCTGAACTTGTCTCAAAGCTATGAGCAGTTTCGATTGAACTGCATCTTAAATCAATTGTTGTGTACTTCATCCGAGCTCTTTGTAGAGTTGGTGGTTGCTAAAAGTCTTCTTCAAGAGAAGAATCGATCTTTAGTCTTAGTCAAAGCTTCAGAATCTTTTTCTAAGCCTGAGGCTGGAAAGAAGAAGAGAAAGTTTGAGGTAATAGCTCAAAAAGCATGAATTGTGCCTAAGCCAGAGATTGCAATGAAAATGTCGAAAGACAAGTGCTTCAAGTGCAATCAGACGGGACATTGGAAATTAGATTATCCAAAGCTTAAAAGTACGACAATTTATGCCTTAATTACTGAGACATGTTTAGCAGCGATTCCCACAGATACTTGGTGTGCGGATTCAGGCGTCACTGACCATGTTTGTAATTCTTTGCAAGGGTTCCAAGTAACCCGGAAGCTTAGAGAATGCGAGTTGGAAGTCTACTTGGGTGACACTACAAGAGTGTCATTAGAAGCAGTGGGAGTGGTTAGCCTTATTTTCGAAAATTCTAGGCTAGATTTGCCAAATTGTCTTTTATACTGAGTTTTAAAAAGAACCTTATTTTGGTTTCTAAACTCTTAAATAATGGATTCAAGTTTATTTCGTGACGTTCACGGATGATTACTCAAGGTACGGATACATTTACCTAATGCGCCACAAGTCCGAATGCTTTAGTAAATTCAAAGAATATCAAGCGGATGTGGAGAAACATCAATGTAAAAATATCAAGACACTGTGATCAGATTGTGGTGGTGAGTACCTGTTCAACGGATATCGAGAATACCTCAGTGAGGTCGAAATTCAGTCTCATTTGTCTGCACCTAGCACACCACAGTAGAACGGTGTGAACCGAACTCTCATGGAAATGGTTAGATCAATGAAAAGCTATAGTAATTTTACAAGTTCGTTCTGGGGATATGCCTTAGAAACTGCAATGTACATCCTTAATCCTGTACCATCTAAAACCGTGCCTTCAACCCCAGTAGAGTTGTGGAACGGGCGTAAGCCTAGTCTAAGACATCTCAGAATTTGGGGTTGCCCAGCACATGTGCTTAAGGCAGATACGACTAAGTTAGATGTAAGAATGGAAGTAATGTTGTTTGTAGGATATCCTAGGGGAACGAAAGGTGGTCTATTCTATAGTCCTAAAGATCATAAAGTGATAGTTAGCACTAGCGCCAGGTTTTTAGAAGAAGGCTATATTCTAGATCACTAGCCCAAGAGTAAGATAGTACTAGAAGAGCTTAGGAAACAATCTGATAATCCTGATACATCAGCACAAGTAATTACACCACACACTGCACAAGATATCACAGATGATGCGCCTACACAGGTAGTGCCTCATCATAGTGGGAGGGTTGTAACACAGCCCGATAGGTCCATTGGCATGGAAAAGGCCTCAGACCTAGTCCTAAGCATGCTTGTGCCTGACCCAATAAACTACAATGAGGCTTTCCGAGATAAATATGCAGAATCTTGGTGAAAAGCAATGATATCTGAGATGGGGTCGATGGACCACAATCAAGTCTGGGAGCTTATGGACCTGCCTGATGGGTTCAAATCCATTGGATATAAGTGGGTCTACAAACGCAAGAGAGGACCTGACAGAAATGTTGAAACCTTTAAAGCTAGGCTTGTGGCGAAGGGGTATACTCAGAAAGAGGGAATCGATTATGAGAAAACCTTCTCCTCGGTAGCCATGCTTAAGTCAATCCAGATTCTCTTGGCCATAACTGCTCATTTTTAGATTATGAGATATGGCAGATGGATGTCAAGACAGCTTTCCTTAACGGAAGTCTTGAGGAAACCATCTCCATGCATCAACCAGAGGAATTCGTTGAAAAAGGCCAATAGCATAAGGTTTACAGGGTTAAGAGGTCCATTTACGAACTTAAGCAGGCATCCAGATCTTGGAACATCCGGTTCGATGAGGTAATCCAATCCTATGGATTTACTCAATGCCCAAATGAGCAATGTGTGTACCGCAGACATGATGGAAATGCGATGGTGTTTCTAGTACTTTACGTAGATGACATTTTACTAATTAGCAAAAATAAGAAAGTGTTATCAGAGGTAAAGGCATGGCTGTCTAAGCAATTTGATATGAAGGACTTAGGACAAACGGGACATATCCTTGGGATCAAAATAATTTGAGATCGTAGGAAATGTTCATTAATGCTCTCTTAAGCTTCATACATAGATACGATTCTGGCCTGTTTTAACATGTAGAAATCCAAGAAATGTTTTTTACCTTTCAGACACGAAGTGCATCTATCTAAATAATAGTTTCCCAAGACTTTTGAGGAGATAAAGGCCATGAAGACAGTTCCTTATGCTTCGGCAGTAGGAACTCTCACGTATGCCATGTTGTGTACTAGGCCTGATATATGTTATGCTTTTGGCATTATAAGCAGATATTAGAGTAACTCCGGAAAAGCTCGTTGGAAGGCAGTAAAATGCATTCTCAAATATTTGCATAGAACGAGAGACGAAGTGTTGGTCTATCAGGCGCCTGAGCTGGTATCCCGAGGTTACACAGATTCATATTTCCAAGACGACATGGACAAGAGCAAGTCTACCTCAGGGTATGTGTTTGCTTTGGGAGATGGAGCCATAGTTTAGCAGAGTGTCAAGCAGAAATGCGTGGCGGACTCTACCATAGAGGCTGAATACGTTGCCGTATCAGACGTAGCGAAAGAAGTAGTGTGGCTCAAGAACTTCCTAGTGGACTTAGATGTGATTCTTGATTTGCAGAAGTCAATCACAGTGTACTGTGATAACAACGGTGCAGTAGCAAACTTGAAGGAACCACGAGCCCATAAGGCGAGTAAACACATATAGCGCAAATACCACCTGATACCAGATATCTTCAAAAGAGAAGACATAGTCGTGGCTAAGATAGCATCAGAGGATAACTTTGCAGATCCGTTCACAAAGACATTGACTTCAAAATTCTTTGAGGCTCACGTGGAGGGCATGGCGATCAGATACTTAAGAGAGCTATGATAGTTTTTCTAGATGTATTATAGAGTGTAAAAGATTGAATGTAGTTATATACTTAAAGCACAGCTTAAGTATTAGTGGGAGATTGTTAGGTTTGAATACATAAGCTAGGCTTGTATTGTACTTTTTCCCAGTTAATATATCAATTTAATGTTTGGGTTTATATTTTGTTCATGTTTAGTCCATTTATATTATGTAGTTAAATGATGAGGTGTCTGTATGACACAGTAGATCTCATCATTGGTTAAAAGACATAATATATAAATGAGGTTCGTAACCGAGATAGTTTGGGATACACTGTCGGTTTAGGTTATTATGTGATTCGGATAATTGGTTTGTCTAAACTAATTGAATCATATAGATATGCCCGGGGCATATTGAACTTGACCATTTAGAATGATTTGTCATGTACTAATTTAATAGACAATTCGTTATTGGTATTCTATCTCTTAATCCCTATACTTGAGCGAGCATGAAGATTAGATATAGTGTACTTTGATCTGCCAATGGGTAAGGTCAATTATGGCCAATAGTCTCGGTGGATTAGGTGCGCGTGTTTAGTTATTTTGTGTGCTGCTGCTTGTCGAAAGGGAACAATTTACATGTGCGTCCGAGGTGATGGCGCTCCCGAGATGAGCTCATTATGTTTATTATACTAAACCCAGCTGGTGGACTTATGTCCGGTATAGTAAAAAGTTCGAGCGGTACTAGTCTCAGAATTAAAGAAGTTAATTAATTAATTTATCAGTAAATTAATAAATTAACGAGCACTAAATCTTTTATGTGCGGAGATTAAGAATAAATTAATTTAGTTGTTCCAGAAGCAATTCTGGTGTAGGATGGTAGTGCCAAAATTAATCCGTTAGTTGTACGATTAATTTTCTAATGAGTTAATTGAATAAGTAGAATTAATTAATTAATTAATTATTCATAATGGTTAATTAAGTAATTAACAAAGTGGAATTATTTAAATAATTAATTAAGTTTTAAGTTTCAATTAGAATTAGGAAATCCTAGAGATTAGTAAATCTAATTGGATTTGGATCATCCTATTAGATTAGTTACCTAATTAGATTTGAAAACTAATTAATTACCTAAACCCATTAGGAAGACCAATCCTAAACCAACTTGGGGTCTCTCTTGTAGCTCTATATATAGACAAGGGATTAGCGATTCCATAGTACACAACTCATAAGTTTTCAAGACAAGAAAACTAGAGAGAGAAAGTTTTTAGAGAGGAAACATTTTTCTCCCTCTTGAATAATTTCGGGCGGCGGGAAGTAAATTCTGACGGCGGTGGTGGTTCAATTTAGGCGGCGTCGAGCTACAGAATTTTTCTGATGAGTTCTTTTGTGTTGATTGCTGATTAATTGCTCGCTAGATCGTTGCCCAAGTAACGTGCGATCAAAGTCTTGAGTCATACAAGCGAACACCTGAGTTAACACTCTTCAAGAGGTACTTTCTATGTTTCTGCTTTAATTAGAAATATTTTGTTACGTGATAAATCAAATGAGTACAAACCAAGATCCTGCACAATGTTATTTCAAGCAAGGATTGGAATAGCGATTGTGCTAGAGTCTAGGCCTGGTCAAAGATTTCGATTCTGGAATACGTAATACGAAAGTGAATTTTTAACTGGCCCCGGGAAGATAATCTTTCACTCATCCAAAATACCACGACCAATCTCACTGGTATGAGATAATCTAATCAAATCCATATACCTTCTACTAGCATCTGCCCTCCACAAAGATGGTGAAAAACCTAAAGAACATAAGAAATCTTCGGAAGCATTTAACTTTCCATTAGCTTTTGTCCACCTAACAAGATATAAATTTGTGGAATTTTCTGAAAAGAGGTCAAAAAAAAGAAGATTATAATATTTTACATCAGTTTTAATTATTTCCACCATTTTAAAGTATTTTACATCAATTTGAACTATCTAACACCAGTTTTAACTATTTTACATCATTGACAGTAGAAAAGAAAACATATCGTAAAATTGTTATGATAAAGGACACGAAGACAATGAGAACATAGAATACCAACTTGAGAAAGCTTTTTGCAAGTACACTTGACATAATAATCATTGTCATCATAAATAACAACATGACAGAATATGTAATCATCTCATCTTCTTCTGGAATCCAAAGTTCAAACACATATACACCATTTGATTGGGCCTTCTGTTCCATATTTAATTCCAGTATATTAAGATATTGCTTCTCAAAAAATGTGTACATCTCAAGTGTGTACACTTCACGGGCATACTTCAACATTAGAGAATATTTAACATTCACATCAACATTACCTAGAAACATCTATGGTCTTTACAAGCAGCTTCGTATCGCCAATTAAGAACAACATCGACAAATTGATAGTAAAACTCACATAATGTTGAAGTCTTAGACAATCTTCGAGAAATATATTGATTTGTACTTTCACTCCTCTTAGAAGATAATGTTCCCCAAAAAAATAATCCTTGTTGAAAGCAGGGTAACACTTTTCCCTTGAATCGTAAGTTTTTTCCAATAACTCATTATCTTGGCAACCATATTTTTGTTCCATCCTGAAAAGAGATACTACATGTTCAATATGGTTCTGACAAACAAATGATGTAAAATGTTATTTTACATTAAACGTTGATGTAAAATGACATTTTACATCAACGATCGATGTAAAATGACATTTTACATAAAAAAAAGCAACATATATTCAATATACATCATTTTACAACAAAAACATGCAATTTTACATTAAAAAAAGGAAAAAAACAACAGTAATGTAAACTTACCTCTTCCAATGGAAATTAAATTCATCCCCGGTGTCCACTTTGGCGAGCAATGTAATACCCCTCCTGGCCCAGGTGCGTATGGTTATATTTTGTTGGGGTTAATGTGATAGGTTAGGGGTGTTTGAGGGACTTAGAAGTTAATTAAAGAGAAATTGGGCTTTGGAGGGGAAGGGCGGTGTTAAGATGGGTTTGAGTATGGACACAGCTTTAGTTTTAGAATAGAGACAGTGCACTCATTCTTATCTCTTGTTGTCGATTTCTCTTCCTATGCTTCGAGTTTTTTGGGTGTTGGTTCAAACAGGAGGAAAAGTCACAAAAATGGAGAGCTGGTTAGTTAGTCTAGGGAGTGTTAGTATCTTGGTGGTTGATTGCTTTTCGCCAATAATGGAACTGTTCCACCAAATTTTGGGTGTAAAATCGGAGGTGCAGGAAAGTTGGGAAGAAAGAGTAGCTTGAAACTGCTCTGTTAGCTGCTGGTTTAGGATAATCAATTAGTGGGTAAACTTTCTTAGTCTATTCTGTGTGAGGTTGTGAGGAGTGAAAAAGGGTGGCCTTGACGGAAGGGATGTCAATCAGACTGGGAATCGTTCGAACTTAGTTAAACCAGAATGAATCTTTTTCTATCTGGCTTCTGTTTCGGTCCGAGAAACGTAGGGACGGGGCATGGCGGAGTCGTTTAGAGATCTGGGCAGAGGGAGTATTTATTATTTACTTTGTGTTTATATTGAGCTGTATAGAATTAAGCTAAACCTTTTGGATTGTTGGTTATTTCAGGTTCATCCAGTAGGTCAGAGCCGGACGACGACCGGGTTCTGGAACTAGGGCCGCACTAGGAAGAGGTGTGGACAAGGTGAGTGAGTTCCAGGTATACTTCGCTAGTTTGACTTGGGTGGTAGACTGCTACCACTGTTATGAGTATTTTAATCGGGTCGAGCCTGGAGTTTCAGTTCTTTCTGCTTGATGTATGTATTTCTTTTAGTTTGCTGCATACTGTTTATTGAAGCATGAAAGTGTATGTTAATCTGCAGCATGCGAAATTGGGTTTGGCTATTTAATTTTACTTTTGAACTGATGAGTTTGGTGTACTGGTTATGATTGTGGAATTCCTGAGTGTAGAGTCTCGCATAATGGTTGCTAGTTGTTCATTTAGCTCTTTATTTTTTATTGTACTTTTGAGGGATTCTTTCCTGTCCGTACCTCCCTCTTGTCCATAGGTAAAACCGGAATTGGGACAAAGGCCGGGCAGTGAATTTTCTGTACCGAACAGATAGTCCCGGGATGTCAGGGGGAGGAAAGATGGATTCATTTTGGTCAAGGTGATCTGGACAGTTTAGTTTTACTGATTGGGTAATTCGGTCATGACCTCTGAGATTGAGTCAGTCCAGCCGATCTGGGAATTTTAATTTCTTCATTTGTTATACTTTAACTTGTGCTATGTTATATTGGCTTGCACTGCTCGTTGTCCTGTTTCCATTCTGTGCTTTCTTGATGTACTGCATGTTTCTATGTGCTTGGGGGTGAGGGCTAGAACCACCCACTAAGTACTCATTGAGTACTTACTCTACTTTTGCGACTGACTCTAGGTTAGCAAGGTATAAGGAAGAGGCTAGAAGAGCATAAGAATAGCAACGCTGAGTAACTGGGTCTGGTGAATTAGTGTAATAGTTATATAGATTAGATTGTACTGAACTAGAGTTGTTAGTTACTAGATTATATCCTAAGATAACGTTGAGTTATTGGTTATTTGTGTAAATGAACCTATGTAAATGGTTTGTGAAATAAATTACTAAGGTTGTTGGTGTTAATGTTGAATTGGTAATTGTCTGTTGCCAAGTTACTAACTATTTTACTAGTTGAACCATGGGATGGAATTCAAGCTACTGGTGTTGGCTATTAGTTAATAAAATCTCCTAATGCCTAAATTAATAGTTATTTTCCTGATTAAGTTAGAAATCAGAGTACAGGGTGTTGTAAATTAGTGATTTGATAGTAACTCTATGCCACTGGGTGTTACAAGTGGTATCAGAGTCCGAGGCTAACTCCCTAGTGTGGATTTAGGTTTTCCCCCTTCATTTTGGTTGATATAAGGAAAATTTAGGATTTTAGAGGGAGATGAACCTCATTTTATGTGACATGGTTGATTTTATTTTCGTTTTAGGTTTGTTGTTTGGTTATATGTTTTCGGTTGTTGAATTTATCTGGAAGTTGAAAGGAGTTTATTTTCTTTGTATAAATTACTAGAAGTCAAGTGGATGGGATAGTTGTTATGGATGGGGGGTGGGGAGATGGTACTGACTTCTTATTTCCAGGTATGGAGAATCCAGAGGAGGTACCCTGTGGCATACATTTGAGAGGTTTCAGAAGTGTCACCCTTCTAACTTTTACAGTGAAGGAACTTATATAGAGGTAGAAAAGTTGTTGGAGGTAATGGGTGATCTGTTTGAGGTATTGCAGTATCAAGATGGGCGCAGGGTTATGTTTGTTGCGTATTAGTTTGAGGGACAAGCTAAGAATGGTGAAAAATGGTGCGTGCACGATGGGAAGTAGAGGGAACGTTGTGGACTTGGAATAATTATAAAGTGGAATTTAATAAGCAGTTCACCCCCGAATATTTAAGGCAGCAATTTTAGTCAGATTTCCTGAATCTACAACAAGGAGGTCGGTGTTGGAGTTGAATACATAAGTTATGCTTGTATTGTACTTTTTCCCAGTAATATATCGATTTATGTTTTGGTTATATTTTCTTGTGCATAATATGTCCATTTATATTTTGTAAGTAGATGATGAGGTGTCTTGTGTGACACAGTAGATCTCATCATTGGTTGAAAGACATAATATATAAATGAGGTTCGTAACCAAGGCAGCTTTGGACAAACTGTCGATTTAGGTTATTATGTGATTCGAATAATTGGTTTGTCTAAACTAGTTTAATCATGTAGATATGCCCAGGGCGTATTTAACTTGACCATTATGAATGATTTGTCTTGTACTGATTTAATAAACAAATTGTTCTTGGTATTCTATCTCTTAATCTCTAGACTCAAGTGGGCATGAGAATTAGACATAGTGTACTTTGATCTACTAAAGGGTGAGGTCAATTGTGACCAATAGTCTCGGTAGGTTGGGTGCGCGTATTTAGTTGCTTGGTGTGCTGCTGCTTGTCGAAAGGAAACCATATACCGGTGCATCCGGGGTGATGGTGCTCCAGAGATGAGCTCGTTATGTTTATTATACTAAACCTAGCTGGTGGACTTATATCCAGTATAGTAAAGGTCGAGTGGTACTAGTCTCGGAATTAAAGAAGTTAATGAATTAATTTATCAGTAAATTAATAAATTAACTTCTTTAATTCCGAGACTATTACCACTCGACCTTTTTACTATACCGGATATAAGTCCACCAGCTGGGTTTAGTATAATAAACATAACGAGCTCATCTCGGGAGCACTATATCTTTGATGTGGGGAGATTATTAATATAAATTAATTAAGTTATTTCGAAAGTAATTCTGGTGTAGGATGGTAGTGCCATAATTAATCCGTTAGTGGTACGATTAATTATGTATTGGGTTGAAGGTAGATTTAATTAATTAAGTAATTAATTAATCATTGTGTCAGTTGGTTGTGAATCTTACCAGGAACTGGTTTTGGATAAGTGAATCCCTGTATCAGTTGGTTGTGAATCATACCAGGAACTGGTTTGGGATAAGTGAATCCCTGTATCAATTGGATGTGTACTAGTCCAGGAACAGGATTGAAAGAAACAGAAACCTAGTAGGAAGACCAATCCTATACCAACTTGGGGTCTCTCTTATAACTCTATATATAGACAAGCGATTAGCTATTCCACATATACAATTCATAAGTTTTCAAGACAAGAAAACTTGAGAGATAAAATCCTAGACAGAGAAATTAATTTCATCTCTCAAAGTCGGATTTTTTGAAGCAATTTGCGGCTGGTCTTCATCTCCTCTTGACCTAAATTTAGGCCTGTTTATACCAGCTGCCTGTGTAGCTTTCTCTCTCTCCGGGAGGTGCGTTTACAGTACGTGCCAGGTGCTGCGGTGCTGGAATTTTCTAGCAGGTGGATTGTGGTGATTAGCTGATCAAATTGATTTCTAGATCGTTGCCCACACAGCGTGAAATCAAAGTCTTGAGGCATGCAAGAGAATCACCTGAGTGCACACTTCAAAGGTATTTTCTAAAGTTTCGCTTTTAATTTGAAGTTATGTTGTGTGGTAAATTGGATAAGTGCAAACCCCGATTCTGGAATGCATAGCACGAAAGTGAGTTTCTGGCTAGGCCCAGGCAGATAATCTTTCAATTGGTATCAGAGCCTGGTTTTGGGTTTTGTGCTTGTTTGATTTATTACATGGTTTTATTTGCAGATGGTTAAGAAATCCCGACTATTATGGTTACGTTTGTATGGGTTGTAATTAAACTCCGGGACATGTCCGGATTTGATTTTATTATGAATGTTTGTAATAGTATAACCACGTTCTGGAAGCCGTGTAGGATTAGATCAAATCTGTAGTAGGATTTTTTCTATGTAATTTTGATTATTTAATTTTCCTAGAAAGCTTTGTAGTAGGAGAATTATTTTCTTTGTAGTCGAAGGCGTTATGGTGGACAACTTGAATTCGTGGGTTTTGAGTTATCGTTAATTCGTAGAAACCTAGGAAAACCCAGAACGAATTATAAGAAGACCAAATAGCGTGGGAAGAAGTGAATGAGAGATTGGCGGTAGGGGGCGGCGCCGGCGACTACCCGCCGGAAGCAATCGCCGCCAGCGACCGCCAGCAGCAGCGCCACTGCCTCGCAGCGCTGCAGGCGGCAGCCGCGCGCGGCCCGTTTGGGCTGCTTTTAAACCCGTTTTTCCTCCAGTTTTCATTTTTTTGAAATTCAAGACTCTCTCCATCGAGTTGCGTGGAGGGACACGAGATCAAGGCAGAAGATGGAATCAATTAAAGTCATAATAGTCGGGAAATTTATTTTTCGTATTTATTTCCTATATTTATTGTTTTAATTTTTATGTTGTATTTTAGATGCATAATTTTAAAGCATGTTGGTTTTATGGTTGCATATAACTTAGGGTTAGTTAATTGCATGTTAAAATTGGAAAAACCATCAATTTGGAAATCTAAGTGGGAACGGGTTGGTTTAATATTCCCATAGCCACCATTACTAGTTCATATGCGATGTGGGTGGGCTTGCGCGTTGGCATTAGAGCCTTCCTCCATTCGGATGAGTTCAATCCCAAGATCGCTAGATTATGAATTTCTGAGAAGATGATTAGAGTAAGTTTAACTAGGAGAAATGCGACACCCTATCCATATGAGGCGCACTATCCTGAAGTAACAAACTCAGAAGTCACGTGATGCCACACACTTACTGTACAATCTGCAGTATTCCTCCCACGAGGTTACGCTGCTTATTTGTACGGCTGAAAGCACTGACTATTAGCTACATTGATCAATAGATCGTTTGGTCAGATAGTGTAGTTAATGAACTTGGTTCTTCTCAAACGAATGTGGGTTAGCGTAAACGTCCACACTGCGTGGCTTGCGAGAATCCTGGTGAATGAGATGTTGGTGGATTAAGGTTATTGTTTTGAGGGAAGTCAATAATTGATAGAATTTCATGTTTTTTTTTTTCGAAATTCAAAATAACTGAAGCATTGTCTGTTTATTTATTTTACAGTTTTATCGACATGGCATTCAACCCCTTAGCTGCTATTTTGAAAGACAATAAATTAATTGGAACCAATTATGTCGACTGGAGTCGTAACTTGGACATTTTCCTGACAGCTGAGCAGTATAAGTTTGTGCTCATCGAAGTGTGTCCAGATGTGCCTAATGAGGACTCTCCTCAAGAGGATAGGGATGCCTATGCCCGGTGGAGAAAAACAGATGAGATGGCGCGGTGCTATATTTTGGCCTCTGTGTCAAATGTGCTGCAACATCAGCTTCATCCCATGGTCTCTACCTTCAACATGATGGCTCACCTGAGAGAGATGTTCGCGCATCAAGGTAGGACTGCTAGGCAAGCAGCCTTGAGGAAGTTAATGAACACAAAGATGGCTGAAGACGGATCGGTGAGAGATCATGTACTACACATGATCAGTAACATCAATGAGATACAGGTATTGGGGGGAGAAATTGACCCAGAAAGTCAGATAGATATTATCCTCCAGAGTCTACCCTTTTATTTTGACCAGTTTCGGGTCATGAACCAAAGAGTTTACACTCTACCCGAGCTCTTAAGTGATTTGGTGGTGGCCGAAGGCATCTTTCAGGAGAAGAAGCAAGCTTTGGTCACAATAAAGGCTTCTGGTTCTTCTTCTGCACCTAAAGGCAAGAAGAATAAGAAGAAAAAGAATGCCAGGAAACTTGCTGCGAAGCCCGAGATCGCAAATAAGAGCAAGCTCAAAGGTAAGTGCTTCAAGTGCGGGAAAACGGGACACTGGAAAGCGGATTGTCCAAAGCTTAAAGGTACGATAGTTTTGAAAGGATTGCCATATAGGATTTGGGTTTGCACTTTCTCGATTTACCACGCAACAAAAATTTCTAATTAAAGTGGAACCTTAGAAAAATACCTTTGAAGCGTGCACCTGGAGATTCTCTTGTATGCCTCAAGACTATGACTTCACGTTGTGTGGGCAACAAACTAGAAGTCAATTGATCAGCTACTCACAACAATCCACTTGCTAGAAAAATCCAGCACCTCCGCACCTAGCACGTACTGCAAACGCACTGCCCGGAGAGAGAGAAAGCTACGCGCAGCTGGTATAAACCAAGGCCAAAATTTCGGCCACTAGAAACCCAAAAACCAGCCGCACACTTTCTTGAAAATCCGACTTAGAGAGAGAAACATTTTCTCTCTCTAGATTCTTGAATTATGAATCTATTGAATTGTGTATCTTGAGTAGCTAATCCCTTGTCTATTTATAGAGTTACAAGAGAGACCCCAAGTTGGTTTAGGATTGGTCTTCCTAATGGGTTTAGGTAATGAATTAGTTTACAAATCCAATTAGGTAACCAATCTTATAGGATAAACCAAATCCTACTAGATTCTTAATCTCTAGGATTTTCTAATTCTAATTTAAACTTAAGACTTAATTAATTAATTAAATAATTCCACTTTGTTAATTTCTTAATTAACCCTTAGAAATTAATTAAATAATTCCACTTTATTAATTACTGAATTAACCCTTAGGAATAATTAACTAATTAATTAATTAAATCTACCTATTCAATTAACTCATTACAAAATTAATCGTACCACTAACGGATTAATTTTGGCACTACCATCCTACACCAGAATTGCTTTCGAAACAACTTAATTAAATTATATTCATTAATCTTCCCACATCAAAGATATAGTGCTCGTTAATTAAATTAATTTACTGATAAATTAATTAATTAACTTTTTTAATTCCAAGACTAGTACCACTCGACCTTTTTACTATACCGGACGTAAGTCCATCGGCCGGGTTTAGTATAATAAACATTTCGAGCTCATTTCGGGAGCACCATCACCCCGGATTCACCAGTACATGGTTTCCTTTCGACAAGTAACAGCACACCAAGTAACTAAACACGCGCACCCAACCCACCTAGACTATTGGCCACAATTGACCTCACCCATTGGCAGATCAAAGTACACTATGTCTAATCCTCATGCCCGCTCGAGTCTAGGGATTTAGAGATAGAATACAAGGATTGATTTGTCTATTAAATCAGTACAAGACAAATCATTCTGAAAGGTCAAGTTCAATATACCCCGGGCATATCTATATGATTCAATTAGTTTAGACAAACCAATTATCTGAATCACATAATAACCTAAACCGACAGTTTGTCCAAAACTTTCTCGGTTACGAACCTCATGTATATATTATGTCTTTCAACCAATGATGAGATCTACTGTGTCACACCAGACACTTCATCATCTACTTACATAATATAAATGGACAATTAATGCATAACAAGATATGACTGAAACATGAATCGATATATTAATCTGGGAAACTGTACAATACAAGCATAGCTTATGTATTCTACTCCAAAAATCTCCCACTAATACTTAAGCTGTGCTTTAAGTATACAACTACATACAATCCCTATACAATCTGCTACTATCTATCTAGAAAAACTATCATGGCTCTGCTAAGTATCTGATCCCCATGCCCTCCATGTGAGCCTCAAAGACTTTTGATGTCAATGTTTTCATGAATGGATCTGCAAGGTTATCCTCTAATGCTATCTTAGCCACGACCACGTCTTCCCTCTTCACGATATCTCGTATCAGGTGGTACTTGCACTGCATATGTTTACTCGCCTTGTGGGCTCGTGGTTCCTTCGAGTTTGCTACTGCACCGTTGTTATCACAATAAACCGTGATAGACTTCTGCAAACCATGAATCACATCTAAGTCCACTAGAACGTTCTTAAGCCATACTGCTTCTTTCGCTGCCTCTGATGCGGCAACGTATTCAGCCTCCATGGTAGAGTCCGCAACGCATTTCTGCTTGACACTCCGCCAAACTATGGCTCCACCTCCTAGAGTAAACACATACCCTGAGGTAGACTTGCTCTTGTCCCTGTTGCCTTGGAAATCGGAATCTGTGTAACCTCGGGGTACCAGCTCAGGCGCCTGATAGACCAGAACTTGGTCCCTCGTTCTGTGCAAATACTTGAGAATACATTTTACTGCCTCTCAATGAGCTTTCTCGGGGTTACTCTGATATCTGCTCACCATACCAATAGCATAACAGATATCAGGCCTCGTACACAACATGGCATACACGAGACTTCCCACTGCCGAAGCATACGGAACTATCTTCATGGCCTCTACCTCCTCAACAGTCTTAAGAGACTGTTCCTTAGATAGAGACACTCCGTGTCTGAAAGGTAGAAAACCTTTCTTGGAGTTCTGCATGCTAAAACGGGCCAGAATCGTGTCTATGTATGAAGCTTGGGAGAGTGTTAACGAACGTTTCCTACGATCTCGAATAATCTTGATCCCAAGGATATGTCCCACTTCCCCTAAGTCCTTCATATCAAACTGCTTGGATAGCCATGCCTTTACGTCTGATAACACTTTCTTGTTGTTGCCAGTCATCTACGTAAAGCACAAAAAACACCACTGAGTTTCTATCATGTCTGCGATACACACATTGCTCATCCGGACACTGAGTAAATCCGAAGGACTAGATTACCTCATCAAACCGGATGTTCCAAGATCTGGATGCCTGCTTAAGTCCAAAAATATACCTATTAAGCCTGCAAACCTTATGCTCTTGGCCTTTTTCAATGAATCCCTCTGGTTGCTGCATAAAGATGGTTTCCTCAAGACTTCCGTTTAGGAAAGCTGTCTTGACACCCATCTGCCAAATCTCATAATCGATATGAGCAGCTATAACCAAGAGAATCCGGATCGACTTAAGCATGGCTACCGGGGAGAAGGTTTCCTCATAATCGATTCCCTCTTTCTGAGTATACCCCTTAGCCACCAGCCTAGCTTTAAAGGTTTTCACCTTTTTGTCAGGTCCTCTCTTACGTTTGTAGACCCACTTGCATCCAATGGGCTTAAACCCATCACGCTGGTCCACAAGCTCCCAGACTTGATTGTGGTCCATTGACCCCATCTCAGATATCATTGTCTTACGCCAAGATTCTGCATCTTTATCTCGGAGAGCCTTATTATAGTTAACTGGGTCAGGTTCAGGCACACCTGGGACTAGGTCTGAAGCCTCTCCCACGCCAATGAACCTGTCGGGCTGTCTCACAACCCTCCCACTATGACGAGACACCACCTGTGTAGGCGCATCATCTGTGATCTCATGTGCCGTGTGTGGTGTATCTACTTTTGCTGGTGCATCAGGATTAGTAGTTTGTCGTCTAAGCTCTTCTAGTACTATCTTACTCTTGGGCTTGTGGTCTAAGACATAGTCCTCTTCCAAAAATCTAACGTTGGTACTTACCACCACTTTCTGATCTTTAGGACTATAGAATAGACCACATTTCGTTCCCCTAGGATATCCTACAAACAGCATTAATTCTGTTCTCGCATCTAACTTAGCCGTATCTGCTTTAAGCACATGTGCTGGGCACCCCCCAAATTCTGAGATGTCTTAGACTGGGCTTCCGCCCATTCCACAACTCTACTGGGGTTGAAGACACGGTTTCAGATGGTACAAGATTAAGAATATACATTGCCGTTTCTAAGGCATATCCCCAGAACGAACTTGGCAAATTACTATAGCTCATCATGGACCTAACATTTTCCATAAGAGTTCGATTCCTCCTTTCTGCTACACCATTCTGCTGTGGCATGTCAGGTGCAGACAACTGAGACTGAATTCCTACCTTAGTGAGGTAATCTCAAAATTCATGGGACAGGTACTCCCCACCACGATCTGAACGCAGTGTCTTGATACTCTTAACATGATGCTTCTCCACATCTGCCCGAAACTCTTTGAACTTGCCAAAACATTTGGACTTGTGGCGCATTAGGTAAATATATCCGTACCTTGAGTAGTCATCCGTGAACGTCACGAAATACTCATATCCCCCTCGTGCCTGGACCATCATAGGTCCACACAAGTCAGAATGAATCAACTCTAATACTTCTTTAGCTCTATAACCTTTTGCCTTAAAAGGTCTCATGGTCATCTTACCTTCCAAGCAAGATTCGCAGGTTGCATAACTGTCAATATCTAATGAACCTAAAGGTCGATCATTGACCAACCTCTTAATCATACTAAGGTTTATATGACCTAGCCTGAGATGCCAAAGATAGGTTTGATTCATTTCAGAAGGTTTCTTCCTCTTATTAATGTTAGATACTGAGCTATCTATTTCTATGTTTTGCGCAACAGGGGAGTTAGATTAACCACGAATAAATTGTCAACCAATAAACCAGAACAAATAAGTTTCCCATTTCTTCTAATAAGTACAGAGTCATCAGAAAAAATGAACTTATAACCGTTCTTCAAGAGTTTAGAAATCGAAATCAGGTTCTTTCTAAAACTTGGTACAAAAAGACAATTTACTAATTCTAAGCTACAATTTTCAAAATTTAGCCTAACTACTCCCAATGCTTCTACTGACACTCTTGTAGTGTCACCCATGTAGATATCCAGTTCGCCCTCTCTAAGCTTCCGGGTTACTTGGAACCCCTGCAAAGAATTACAAACATGGTCAGTGGCGCATGAATCCACACACCAAATATCTGTGGGAATCACCACTAAACACGTCTCAGTAATTAGGCCAGAAACAATCGTACCTTTGAGCTTCGGACAATCCACTTTCCAGTGTCCTGCTTTACCGCATTTAAAGCACTTGCCCTTGGGCATGCTTTTCTTCGCGATGTCTGGCTTTGCAGCAAGTTTCTTGGCATTCTTCTTCTTCTTATTCTTCTTGCCTTTCGGCTCAGAAGAAGAACTCGAACCCTTTACCGTGACCAAAGCTTGCTTCTTCTCATGAAAGATGCCTTCAGCCGCCACCAAATCAGTTACGAGCTCGGGCAACGTATAAACCCTTTGGTTCATATTGTAGTTGACCCGAAACTGCTCAAAATAAGAGGGTAGACTCTGGAGGATAGTATCTATCTGACTCTCTGGGTCGATATTTCCTCCCAACACCTCTATTTCATTGATGTTATTATCATGTGTAAAACATGATCTCTCACAGATCCGCCTTCAGCCATTTTGGTGTTCATTAACTTCCTCATGGCTGACTGCCTGGCAGTCCTGCCTTGATGCGCAAACATCTCCCTTAGGTGTGCCATCATCTCGAAGGCGGAGAGCATGGGATGAAGCTGATGTTGTAGCATATTTGACACAGAGGCCAAAATGTAGCACCACGCCATCTCATTCTCTTTTCTCCACCTAGCATAGGCATCCCTATCCTATTGGGTAGAGTTCTCATCAGGCACTTCTGGACATGCTTCGATGAGCACAAACTTATACTGCTCAGCCGTCAGGACTATGTCCAAATTCTGACTCCAGTCGGCATAATTGGTTCCAGTTAATTTGTTGTCTTTCAAAATAGCAGCTAAAGGATTGAATGCCATATCGATTTAAACTGGAAAATAAACAAACAATGTTTCAGTTATACATGCTAGAATCTCGAAAAATTCTAATTAATTATTGACTTCCCTCAAAACAATAATCTCAATCCACCAACATCTCATCCACCGGGATTTTCGCAAGCCACGCAGTGTGGACGTTTACGCTAACCCATATTCGTTTGAGAAGAACCAAGTTCATTAACTACATTATCTGACCAACGATCTTTTGATCAATGTAGCTAATAGTCGGTGCTTTCAGCCATACAAGTAAGCAGCGTAACCTCGCGGAAGGAATACTGCAGATCGTACACTAAGTGTATGCCATTACGTGACTTCTGAGTTTGTTACCTCAGGATAGTGCGCCTCAGATGGAGAGGGTGTCGCATTTCTCCTAGTAAACCCGCTCTAGTCATCTTACTCAGAAGTTCATAGTCTAGCGATCTCGGGGCTGGACTCATCCGAATGGAGGAAAACCCTAATGCCAACGCGCAAGCCCACCCACATCGCATATGAACCCGTAATGGTGGCAATGGGGATATAAAAAATCCGCTCCCACTTAGATTTCCAAATTGAGGGTTTTTCCAGTTTTAACATGCAATTAACTAACCTAGGTTATGTGCAACCATAAAACCAGTCATGCTTTAGGTCATGCATATAATATACAGCATAAAAATAAAGCATAGAAAATTAAAATGATAAATACGGGAAATAAATACGAAAAATAAATTTCCTGACTATTATCGTTTTAATTGCTTCCATCCTTTGCCTTGATCTCGTGTCCCATCACGTCACTCGATGGAGAGAGTCTTCAACTTCAAAAAACAAAAATTGGAGGAAAAACGGGCCAAAAACAGCCCGAACGGGCCACCCGGGACGCAGCACGGCCCGAAGACCGCACCGCCCGCGTGCACAGCCCGCACGGGCCGTGCGCGCGGGCTAGCAGCAGCTGCTCCTGCTGCCTCTCGGCCGGCACGATTGCTGCCGGTGATCGTTGCTGGCGTCGCCTCCTGCCGCCAATTCCTCCTTCACTTTTTCCCACGCTATTTGGTCTTCTTACAATTCGTTCTGGATTTTACTGGGTTTCTAGGAATTCACGATAACCCAAAACCCACGAATTCAAGTTGCCCACAATAACGCCTGCGATTACAAAAATCAATTTTCCTACTACAAGGCTTTCTAGGAAAATTAAATAATCGAAATTACATAGAAAAAATCCTACTACAGATTTAATCTAATCCTACACGGCTTCCAGCACGTGGTTATACTATTACAAACATTCATAATAAAATTAAATCCGGACATATCCCGGAGTTTAATTAAAACCCTTACAAACGTAACCATAATAGTCGGGATTCTAAACCACCTGCAAATAAAACCATGTAATAAATCGAACAAGTACCAAAACCCCCTAAACCTGGCTCTGATACCAATTGAAAGAATTTGCCATATAGGATCTGGGTTTGCACTTGCTCGATTTATCACGCAACAAAAATTTCTAATTAAAGAAGAACATTAGAAAAATACCTTTGAAGCGTACACATGGTGATTCTCTTGTATGCCTCAAGACTATGACTTCACGTTGTGTGGGCAACGAACTAGAAGTCAATTGATCAGCTACTCACCACAATCCACCTGCTAGAAACATCCAGCACCTCCTCACCTAGCACGTATTGCAAATGCACTGCCCGGAGAGAGAGAAAGTTACGCGCAGCTGATATAAACCAAGGCCAAAATTTTGGCCACTAGAAACCAAAAAACCAGCCGCACACTTTCTTGAAAATCCGACTTGGAGAGAGAAATGTTTTCTCTCTCTAGGACTTTCTCTCTCTAGATTCTTGAATTATGAATCTATTGAATTGTGTATCTTGAATAGCTAATCCCTTGTCTATTTATAGAGTTACAAGAGAGGCCCCAAGTTGGTTTAGGATTGGTCTTCCTAATGGGTTTAGCTAATGAATTAGTTTCCAAATCCAATTAGGTAACCAATCTGATAGGATAAACCAAATCCTACTAGATTCCTAATCTCTAGGATTTCTTAATTCTAATTGAAACTTAAGATTTAATTAATTAATTAAATAATTCCACTTTGTAAATTACTTAATTAACCCTTAGGAATTAATTAAATAATTTCACTTTGTTAATTACTGAATTAACCCTTAGGAATAATTAACTAATTAATTAATTAAATCTACCTATTCAATTAACCCATTACAAAATTAATCGTACCACTAACGGATTAATTTTACGATTAATTTTGGCACTACCATTCTACACCAGAATTGCTTCTGGAACAACTTAATTAAATTATATTCATTAATCTCCCCACATCAAAGATATAGTGCTCGTTAATTAAATTAATTTACTGATAAATTAATTAATTAACTTCTTTAATTCCGAGACTAGTACCACTCGACCTTTTTACTATACCAGACATAAGTCCACCGGCTGGGTTTAGTATAATAAACATTTCGAGCTCATCTCAGGAGCACCATCACCCCGGATTCACTGGTACATGGTTTCCTTTCGACAAGCAACATCACACCAAGTAACTAAACACGCGCACCCAACCCTCCGAGACTATTGGCCACAATTGACCTCACCCATTGGCAGATCAAAGTACACTATGTCTAATCCTCATGCTCGCTCGAGTCTAGGGATTTAGAGATAGAATACAAGGATCGATTTGTCTATTAAATCAGTACAAGACAAATCATTCCTAAAGGTCAAGTTCAATATGCCTCGGGCATATCTATATGATTCAATTAGTTTAGACAAACCAATTATCTAAATCACATAATAACCAAAACTGTCTCGGTTACGAACCTCATTTATATATTATGTCTTTCAACCAATGATGAGATCTACTGTTTCACACCAGACACTTCATCATCTACTTACATAATATAAATGGACAATTAATGCACAACAAGATATGACTGAAACACGAATCGATATATTAATCTGGGAAACTGTACAATACAAGAATAGCTTATGTATTCTACTCCAACAAGTTTCTACCCTAATTACTGAGACATGTTTAGTGGTGATTCCCACAGATACTTGGTGTGTGGATTCAGGCGCCACTGATTATGTTTGTAATTCTTTCAGGGGTTTCAAGTAACCCGGAAGCTTAAAGAGGGAGAACTGGACATCTACATGGGCGACACTACAAGAGTGTCAGTAGAAGTAGTGGGAGTTGTCAGTTTAAATTTCAAAAATTGTAGATTAGAGTTAGTTAATTGTCTTTATGTACCGAGTTTTAGAAAGAACCTTATTTCGGTTTCTAAACTCTTGAAGAATGGATACAAGTTTATTTTTCTGATGAGTCTGTATTTGTAAGAAGAAATGAAAAACTTGTTTATTCTGGTTTATTGGCTGACAATTTATTTGTGGTTAACTCTAATTCCCCTGTTGCGCAAAACATAGAAACAGATAACTCGTTATCTAACATTAACAAGAGGAAAAAACCTTCTGAAATGAATCAAACCTATCTTTGGCATCTCAGGCTAGGTCATATAAACCTTAGTAGGATTCAGAGGTTGGTCAATGATGGACCTTTAGGTTCATTAGAGATTGACAGTTATTCAACCAGCGAACCTTGCTTGGAGGGTAAGATGACCAAGAGACCTTTTAAAGCAAAAGGTTATAGAGCTAAGGAAGTATTAGAATTGATTCATTCTGACTTGTGTGGACCAATAACGGTCCAGGCACGAGGTGGATTTGAGTATTTCGTGACGTTCATGGATGACTACTCAATTTATGGGTACATTTACCTAATGCGTCACAAGTCCGAATGTTTTGGCAAGTTCAAAGAGTTTCTGGTAGATGTGGAGAAGCATCATTGTAAGAGTATCAAGACACTGTGTTCAGACCATGGTGGGGAGTACCTGTCCCATGAATTTCGAGAATACCTCAGTGAGGTCAGAATTCAGTCTCAGTTGTCTGCACCTGGCACGCCACAGCAGAACGGTGTAGCAGAAAGGAGGAATCAGACTCTTATGGAAATGGTTAGGTCGATGATGAGCTATAGTGATTTGCCAAGTTCGTTCTGGGGATATGCATTAGAAACGGCGATGTATATTCTTAATCTTGTACCATCTAAAATCGTGCCTTCAACCCCAGTAGAGTTATGGAATGGGCACAAGCCCAATCTAAGACATCTCAGAATTTGGGGTTGCCCAGCACATGTGCTTAAGGCAGATACGGCTAAGTTAGATGCGAGAACTCAATTGATGTTGTTTGTAGGATATCCTAGGGGAATGAAGGGTGGTCTGTTTTATAGTCCTAAAGATCAGAAGTGGTGGTTAGTACCAATACTAGATTTTTAGAAGAGGACTATGTCTTAGATCAAAAGCCCAAGAGTAAGATAGTACTAGAAGAGCTTAGACGACAAACTACTAATCTTGATGCACCGACACAAGTAGATACATCACACACTGCACATGAGATCACAGATGATGCGCCTACACAGGTATTGCCTCGTCGTAGTGGGAGGGTTGTAAGACAGCCCGACAGATTCATTTGCGTGGGAGAGGTCTCTGACCTAGTCCCAGGTGCGCCTGAGCCTGACCCAGTTAACTACAATGAGGCTCTCTGAGATAAAGATGTAGATTTTTGGTGTAAGGCAATGCTATCTGAGATGGGGTCAATTGACCACAATCAATTCTGGGAGCTTGTGGACCTGCCTAATGGGTTTAAACCCATTGGATGCAAGTGGGTCTACAAACGTAAGAGATGACCTGACGGAAAGATGGAAACCTTTAAAGCTTGGCTGGTGGCGAAGGGGTATACTCAGAAAGAAGGAATCGATTTGAAAGATTGCCACATAGAATCTGGGTTCGCATTTATTCGATTTACTACGTAACAAAAATTTCTAATTAAAAGCGGAATCTTATAAAAGTACCTTTGAAGCGTGCACTCAGGTGATTCTCTTGTATGCCTCAAGACTTTGACTTCATGTTGTGTGGGCAACAAACTGGAAATCAATTGATCAGCTAATCACCACAATCCACCTGCTAGAAAATTCTAGCACCGCTGCACCTGGCACGTACTGTAAAAGCACCGCCCGGAGAGAAAGAAAGCTACACGCAGCTGGCATAAAACAAGGCCAAAATTTGGCCAAAAAGAAGGAAAAACCAGCGGCAATATTTGCCCAAAAATCTGACTTGGAGAGAGAAAGTTTTCTCTCTCTAGGATTTTCTCTCTCTCTCTAAATTCTTGAATTCTGAATCTATGGAATTGTGTATCTTGAATAGCTAATCCCTTGTTTATATATAGAGTTACAAGAGAGACCCCAATTTGGTTTAGGATTGGTCTTCCTAATGGGTTTAGGTAATTAATTAGTTTCCCAATCCAATTAGGTAACCAATCTGATAGGATAAATCAAATCCTACTAGATTTCCTAATCTCTAGGATTTCCTAATTCCAATTGCAAATTAAGAGTTAATTAATTAATTAAATAATTCCACTTTGTTAATTACTCAATTAACCCTGAGGAATAATTAATCAATTAATTAATTCTACCTATTCAATTAACCCATTACAAAATTAATCGTACCACTAACGGATTAATTTTTGCACTACCATCCTACACCAGAATTGCTTCCGGAACAACTTAATTAAATTATATTCATAATCTCCCACATCAAAGATATAGTGTTCGTTAATATATTAATTTACTGATAAATTAATTAATTAACCTCTTTAATTCTGAGACTAGTACCACTCGACCTTTTTACTATACCGGACATAAGTCCACCGGCTGGGTTTAGTATAATAAACTTTACGAGCTCATCTTGGGAGCACCATCACCCCAGACACACGATACATGGTTTCCTTTTGACAAGCAGCAGCACACCAAGTAACTAAACGTGCGCACCCAACCTACCGAGACTATTGGCCACAATTGACCTCACCCTTTGCCAGATCAAAGTACACTATGTCTA
Organism: Knoxia roxburghii; assembly: GCA_030378225.1. Classification (NCBI taxonomy): domain Eukaryota; kingdom Viridiplantae; phylum Streptophyta; class Magnoliopsida; order Gentianales; family Rubiaceae; genus Knoxia; species Knoxia roxburghii. The sequence goes on along the minus strand of CM059420.1, from coordinate 29,559,541 downwards.
ATCCTCATGATCGCTCGTGTCTAGGGCATATTGAACTTGACCATTAAGAATGATTTGTCTATTAAATCAGTACAAGACAAATCATTCTTAATGGTCAAGTTCAATATGCCCCGGGCATATCTATATGATTCAATTAGTTTAGACAAACCAATTATCCGAATCACATAATAACCTAAACCGACAGTTTGTCCAATGTTGTCTCGGTTACGAACCTCATTTATATATTATGTCTTTCAACCAATGATGAGATCTACTGTGTCACACAAGACACCTCATCATTTGCTTACATAATACAAATGGACATATCATGCACAACAAGATATAACCAAAACATAAATCGATATATTACTGGGAAAAAGTACAATACAAGCATAGCTTATGTATTCAACTAGAACAATCTCTCACAAATACTTAAGTTGTGCTTTAATTATACATCTACATACAACTCCTATACACTCTGCTGCTATATATCTAGAAAAACTGCCATGGCTCTCCTAAGTATCTGATTCCCATGCCCTCTACGTGATACTCAAAAACTTTCAAAGTCAATATCTTTGTGAACGGATCTGCAAGGTTATCTTCTGATGCTATCTTAGCTACAACCACGTCTTTCCTATTTACGATGTCTCGTATGAGGTGGAACTTGGGCTGTATATGTTTACTGGCCTTGTGGGCTCATGGTTCCTTCGAGTTTGCTACTGCCATGCATTTCTGCTTGACACTCCACCAAACTATGGCTCCACCTCTCAGAGTAAACACATACCCTGAGGTAGACTTGCTCTTGTCCCTGTAGCCTTGGAAATGTGAATCTGTGTAACCTCGGGGTACTAGCTCAAGCACCTGATAGACCAAAACTTGGTCCCTCATTCTGCACAAATACTTGAGAATGTATTTTACTGTCTCCCAATGAGCTTTTTCTGGGTTACTCTGATATCTGCTTACCATGCCAACGGTATAACAGATATCAAGCCTCGTACACAACATAGCATACATGAGACTTCCTTCTGCTGAAGTATAAGGAACTGTCTTCATGGCCTTTATCTCCTCAATAGTCTTAAGAGACTGTTCCTTAGATAGATACACTCCATGTCTGAAAGGTAGAAAACCTTTCTTTGAGTTCCGCATGTTAAAACGGGCCAGAATCATATCTATGTACGAAGCTTGGGAGAGCGTTTACGAACATTTCCTACGATCTCAAATTATCTTGATCCCAAGGATATGTCCCGCTTCCCCTAAGTCCTTCATATCAAACTGCTTGGACAGTCATGCCTTTATGTCTGATAACACTTTCTTGTTGTTGCCAATCAATAGAATGTCATCTACGTAAAGCACAAGAAACACCACTGAGTTTCCATCACGTCTGCAATATACACATTGCTTATCCGGATACTGAGTAAATCCGAAGGACTGGATTACCTCATCAAACTGGATGTTCCAAGATCTGGATGCCCGCTTAAGTTCGTAAATGGACCTCTTAAGCCTGCAAACCTTATGCTCTTGGCCTTTTTCAATGAATCCCTCTGGTTGCTGCATAAAGATGGTTTCCTCAAGTCTTCCGTTTAGGAAAGCTGTCTTGACATCCATCTGCCAAATCTCATAGTCTAAATGAGTAGCTATGGCCAAGAGAATCCGGATCGACTTAAGCATGGCTACTGGGGAGAAGGTTTTCTCATAATCCATTCCCTCTTTCTGAGTATACCCCTTTGCCACCAGCATAGCTTTAAAGGTTTCCACCTTCTCGTCAGGTCCTCTCTTACGTTTGTAAACCCACTTGCATCCAATGGGCTTGAACCCATCTGGTAAGTCCACAAGCTCCCAGACTTGATTGTGGTCCATTGACCCCATCTCGAATATCATTGCCTTAAGCCAAGACTCTGCATCTTTATCTCGGAGAGCCTCATTGTAGTTAACCGGGTCAGTTCAGACGCGTCTGAGACTAAGTCTGAGGTCTCTTCCACACCAATGAACCTATCTGGCTGTCTCACAGCCCTCCCACTACGACGATGCATCACCTGTGTAGGCGCATCATTTGTGATCTCATGTGCAGTGTGTGGTGTATCTACTTGTGCAGGTGCATCAAGATTATTTTGTCGTCTAAGCTCTTCTAGTACTATCTTACTCTTGGGTTTGTGGTCTAAGACATAGTCATCTTCCAAAAATCTAGCGTTGGTACTAACCACCACCTTCTGATCTTTAGAACTATAAAACAGATCACCTTTCGTTCCCCTAGGATATCCTACAAACAGCATTAATTTGGTTCTCGCATCTAACTTAGTCGTATCTTCCTTAAGCACATATGCTGGGCAACCCCAAATTCTGAGATGTCTTAGACTGGGCTTGCGCCCATTCCACAACTCCAATGGGGTTGAAGGCACGGTTTTAGATGGTACAAGATTAAGAATATACATCGCCGTTTCTAAGGCATATCCCCAGAACGAACTTGGAAAATCACTATAACTCATCATCGACCTAACCATTTCCAAAAGAGTCCGATTCCTCCTTTCTGCTACACCATTCTGTTGTGGCGTGCCAAGTGCAAACAACTGAGACTGAATTCCGACCTCTCTAAGGTATTCTCGAAATTCATGGGACAGGTACTCCCCACCATGATCTGAACTCAGTGTCTTGATACTCTTACCATGATGCTTCTCCACATCTGCCCAAAACTCTTTGAACTTGCCAAAACATTCAGACTTATGACGCATTAGGTAAATGTGCTCGTACCATGAGTAGGCATCCATGAACGTCATGAAATACTCGAACCCACCTCGTACTTCGACCGTCATTGGTCCACACAAGTCAGAATGAATTAACTCTAATACTTCCTTAGCTCTATAACCTTTTGCCCTAAAAGGTCTCTTGGTCATCTTACCTTCCAAGCAAGATTCACAGGTTGCATAACTGTCAATCTCTAATGAACCTAAAGGTCCATCATTGACCAACCTCTGAATTCTACTAAGGTTTATATGACCTAGCCTGAGGTGCCAAAGATAGGTTTGATTCAATTCAGAAGCTTTCTTCCTCTTATTAATGTTAGATAAAGAGCTATCTATTTCTGTGTTTTGCCCAACAGGGGAATTAGAGTTAACCACAAATAAATTGTCAACCAATGAACCAGAATAAATAAGTTTCCCATTTCTTCTAATAAATACAGACTCATCAGAAAAACAAACTTATAACAGTTCTTTAAGAGTTTAGAAATCGAAATAAGGTTCTTTCTAAAACTCGGTACATAAAGACAATTAACTAACTCTAATCTACAATTTTCGAAATTTAAATTGACAACTCCCACTGCTTCTACTGACATTCTTGTAGTGTCACCCATGTAGATGTCCAGTTCGCCCTCTCTAAGCTTCCGGGTTACTTCCCTCCAAGGAATTACAAACATGATCAGTGGCGCCTGAATCCACACACCAAGTATCTGCGGGAATCACCGCTAAACATGTCTCAGTAATTAGGGTAGAAATTATCATACCTTTAAGCTTTGGACAATCCGCTTTCCAGTGTCTCATTTCACCGCACTTGAAGCACTTGCCTTTGGGCTTGCTCCTCTTTGCGGTCTCGGGCTTTGCAGTAAGTTTCCCGATATTTTTCTTCTTCTTATTTTTCTTACCTTTAGGAGCAGAAGAAGAACCTGAAGCCTTTACTGTGACCAAGGCTTTCTTCTTCTCTTGGAAGATGCCTTTGGCCGCCACCAAATCAGTTAAGAGCTCGGGTAGAGTATAGACTCTTTGGTTCGTGTTATAATTGACCCAAAACTGCTCAAAACTAGAGGGTAGACTCTGGAGGATAATATCTATCTGACTTTCTGGGTCGATTTCTCCTCCCAACACCTCTATCTCATTGATGTTACTGATCATGTGTAGCTCATGATCTCTCACTGATCCACCTTCAGCTATCTTTGAGTTCATTAATTTCCTCATGGCTGCTTGCCTAGCAATCCTGCCTTGATGCGTGACCATCTCTCTTAGGTGAGCCATCATGTTAAAGGCAGAGACCATGAGATGAAACTGGTGTTGCAGCACATTTGACACAGAGGCCAAAATATAGCACCACACCATCTCATCCGCTTTTCTCCACCGGGCGTAGGCATCCCTATCCTCTTGAGAAGAGTTCTCATCAGGCACATCTGGGCATACTTCGGTGAGCACAAACTTATACTACTCAGCTGTCAGGACTATGTCCAAGTTCCGACTCCAGTCGACATAATTTGTTCCAGTTAATTTATTATTTTTCAAAATAGCAGCTAAGGGGTTGAATGCCATATCGATAAAACTGTAAAATTAACAAACAGACAATGTTTCAGTTATTAACCTAGAATTTCAAAAACATGAAATTCTATTAATTATTGACTTCCCCCAAAACAATAATTATAATCCACCAACATCTCATCCACCGGGATTCTCGCAAGCCACACAGTGTGGACGTTTACGCTAACCCACATTCATTTGAGAATAACAAAGTTCATTAACTATACCATCTGACCAAATGATCTATTGATCAATATAGCTAATAGACGGTGCTTTCAGTCGTACAATTAAGCAGCGTAACCTCTTAGGAGGAATACTGCAGATCATACACTAAGTGTATACCATTACGTGACTTCTGAGTTTGTTACTTCAGGATAGTGCGCCTCAGATGGAGAGGTGTCGTATTTCTCCTAGTTAAACTCGCTCTAGTCATCTTACTCAGAAAATCATAATTTAGCGATCTCGGGGCTGGACTCATCCAAATGGAGGAAAGCCCATATGCCAATGCGCAAACCCACCCACATCGCATATGAACTCGTAATGACGGCCATGGGAATATTAAACCAACCCGCTCCCACTTAGATTTCCAAATTGAGGGTTTTTCTGATTTTAACATACAATTAACTAACCCTATGTTATATGCAACCATAAAACCAACATGTTTTAAAATCATGCATCTAAAATGCAGCATAAAAATAAAGCATAAAATTAAAACAATAAATACGGGAAATAAATACAAAAAATAAATTCCTCGACTATTATGGTTTTAATTACTTCCATCTTCTGCCTTGATCTCGTGTCCCGTTACGTTACTCGATGGAGAGAGTCTCGAACTTCAAAAAAACAAAGACTGGAGAAAAATGGGCCAAAACTGCAGCTTGAATGGGCCGCATGCACGCAACATTCCCTAAGGGGCACGCTGTACGCGCAAGCACAGCCCGCACGGGCCGTGCGCGCGGCCCAACAATTGTTGTGCGCTGTTGCCGCCTGCTGCTGCCGTGGCTGGCGAAGCAGCCTGATGCTCCCCACGGCAGTGGCGCTGCGCTGGTGGCAATCGCTGGCGGCGACTGCTACCGGCGGTTGGTCGCCTGCGCCGCCTACTGCCGCCACCCCCTCCTTCGCTTTTCCCATGCTATTTGGTCTTCTTGCAATTCATTCTGTGTTTTTCTTGGTTTCTACGAATTAACGATAATCCAAAATCCACGAATTCAAGTTGCCCACCATAACGCCTTCAATTACAAAAATTAATTCTCCTACTACAAGTCTTTCTAGGAAAATTAAATAATCGAAATTACATAGAAAAATCCTACTACAGATTTAATCTAATCCTACACGGCTTCTAGCATGTTGTTATACTATTACAAACATTCATAATAAAATCAAATCCGGATATGTCCCGGAGTTTAATTAAAACCCATACAAACGTAACCATAATAGTCAGGATTTCTTAACCACCGGCAAAGAAAACCATGTAATGAATCGAATAAGCACAGAACCCAAAACCAGGCTCTGATACCAATTGAAAGATTGCCACATAGGATATGGGTTCGCATTTATTTGATTTACCACGCATCAAAAATTTCTAATTAAAAGTGGAATCTTAGAAAAGTACCTTTGAAGTGTGCACTCAGGTGATTCTCTTGTATGCCTCAAGACTTTGACTTTACATTGTGTGAGAAACGAACTAGAAATCAATTGATCAGCTAATCACCACAATCCACCTGCTAGAAAATTCTAGCACCGCTGCACCTGGTACGTACTGTAAACGCACTACCCAGAGAGAAAGAAAGCTACACGCAACTGGTATAAAGCAAGGCCAAAGTTCGGCCAAAAAGAAGGAAAAACCAGCCGTAATATTTGCCCAAAAATCTGACTTGGAGAGAGAAAATTTTCTCTCTCTAGATTCTTGAATTCTGAATCTATGGAATTGTCTATCTTGAATAGCTAATCCCTTGTCTATAAATAGAGTTATAAGAGAGACCCCAAGTTGGTTTAGGATTGGTCTTCCTAATGGGTTTAGGTAATGAATTAGTTTCCAAATTCAATTAGGTAACCAATCTGATAGGATAAACCAAATCCTACTAGATTTCCTAATTCCAATTGAAACTTAAGACTTAATTAATTAATTAATTAATTCCACTTTGTTAATTACTCAATTAACCCTTAGAAATAATTAATCAATTAATTAATTCTACCTATTCAATTAACCCATTACAAAATTAATCGTACCACTAACGGATTAATTTTTGGCACTACCATCCTACATCATAATTGCTTCCGGAATAACTTAATTAAATTATATTCATAATCTCCCCCCATCAAAGATATAGTGCTCGTTAATATATTAATTTACTGATAAATTAATTAATTAACCTCTTTAATTCCGAGACTAGTACCATTCGACATTTTTACTATACTGGACATAAGTTCACCTGCTGGGTTTAGTATAATAAACTTTACGAGCTCATCTCAGGAGCACCATCACCCCGGACGCATGGTACATGGTTTCCTTTTGACAAGCAGCAGCACACCAAGTAACTAAACATACGCACCCAACCTACCGAGACTATTGGCCACAATTGACCTCACCTTTTGGCAGATCAAAGTACACTATGTCTAATCTTCATGCCCGTTCGAGTCTATGGATTAAGAGATAGAATACCAAGAATGATTTGTCTATTAAATCAGTAGAAGACAAATCATTCTTAATGGTCAAGTTCAATATGCCCCGGGCATATCTATATGATTCAATTAGTTTAGACAAACCAATTATCCGAATCACATAATAACCTAAACCGAAAGTTTGTCCAAAGCTGTCTCGGTTACGAACCTCATTTATATATTATGTCTTTCAACCAATGATGAGATCTACTCTGTCACACAAGACACCTCATCATCTACTTACATAATACAAATGGACATATCATGCGCAACAAGATATAACCAAAACATAAATCAATATATTACTGGAAAAAAGTACAATACAAGCATAGCTTATGTATTCAACTCCAACACGATTATGAGGAAACCTTCTCCTCGGTAGCCATGTTGAAGTTGATCCGGATTCTCTTGGCCATAGCTACTCATTTAGATTATGAGATTTGGCAGATGGATGTCAAGACAGCTTTCCTAAATAGAAGTCTTGAGAAAATCATCTTTATGTAGCAACCAGAGGGATTCGTTGAAAAAGGCCAAGAGCATAAGGTTTTCAGGCTTAAGAGGTCCATTTACGGACTTAAACAATTATCCAGATTTTGGAACATCCGGTTTGATGAGGTAATCCAGTCCTTTGGATTTACTCAGTGTCCGGATGAGCAATGTGTGTACTGCAGACGTGATGGAAACTCAGTGGTGTTTCTTGTGCTTTACGTAGATAACATTCTATTAATTGGCAACAATAAGAAAGTGTTATCAGACGTAAAGGTATGGCTGTCCAAGCAGTTTAATATGAAGGACTTAAGGGAAGCAGGACATATCCTTGGGATCTAGATAATTCGAGATGTAGGAAATGTTCGTTAACGCTCTCCCAAGCTTCATACATAGATACGATTCTGGCCCGTTTTAACATGCAGAACTCCAAGAAAAGTTTTTTACCTTTCAGACACGGAGTGCATCTGTCTAAGGAACAGTCCCCTAAGACTGTTGAGAAGATAGAGGCCATGAAGACAGTTCCTTATGCTTCGGCAGTAGGAAGTCTCATGTATGTCATGTTGTGTACGAGGCCTGATATCTGTAATGTCGTTGGCATGGTGAGCAGATATCAGAGTAACCTTGGGAAAGCACATTGGGAGGCAGTAAAATGCATTCTCAAGTATTTACGCAGAAAGAGAGACCAAGTTCTGGTCTATCATGCGCCTGAGCTGGTACCCCGAGGTTACGCAGATTCATATTTCCAAGGCGACAGGGACAAGAGCAAGTCTACCTCAGAGTATGTGTTTACTCTAGGAGGTGGAGCCATAGTTTGGCGGAGTGTCAAGCAGAAATGCGTGGCGGACTCTACCATAGAGGCTGAGTACGTTACCGCATCAGAGGCAGCGAAAGAAGTAGTATGGCTCAAAAACTTCCTAGTGGACTTAGATGTGATTCCTGGTTTGCAGAAGTCTATCACGGTATATTGTGATAACAACGGTGCAGTAGCAAACTCGAAGGAACCACGAGCCCACAAGGTGAGTAAACTTAGACAGCGCAAGTACCACCTGATGTGAGACATCGTAAAGAGGGAAGACGTGGTTATGACTAAGATAGCATCAGAGGATAACCTTGCAGATCCGTTCACGAAGACATTGACTTCAAAAGTCTTTGAGGCTCACGTGGAGGGCATGGGGATCAGATACTTAGAGAGAGCCATGACGGTTTTTCTAGATATATAGCAGAAGAATGTATAGGAGTTGTATGTAGATGTATACTTAAAGCACAGCTTAAGTATTAGTGGGAGATTGTTGGAGTTGAATACATAAGTCATGCTTGTATTGTACTTTTTCCCAGTAATATATCGATTTATCTTTTGGTTATATGCATAATATGTCCATTTATATTATGTAAGTAGATGATGAGGTGTCTTGTGTGACACGATAGATCTCATCATTGGTTGAAAGACATAATATATAAATGAGGTTCGTAACCAAGACAACTTTAGACAAACTGTCGGTTTAGGTTATTATGTGAGTCGGATAATTGGTTTGTCTAAACTAATTGAATCATGTAGATATGCCCGGGGCATATTAAACTTGACCATTAGGAATGATTAGTCTTGTACTGATTTAATAGACAAATTGTTCTTGGTATTCTATCTCTTAATCCCTAGACTCGAGCGGGCATGAGGATTAGATATAGTGTACTTTGATCTACCAAAGGGTGAGGTCAATTGTGGCCAATAGTCTCGGTAGGTTAGGTGCGCGTGTTTAGTTGCTTGGTGTGCTGCTGCTTGTCAAAAGGAAACCATTTACTGGTGTGCCCGGGGTGATGGTGCTCCCGAGATGAGCTCGTTATATTTATTATACTAAACCCAGCTGGTGGACTTATGTCCGGTATAGTAAAAAGGTCGAGTGCTACTAGTCTCAAAATGAAAGAAGTTAATGAATTAATTTATCAGTAAATTAATAAATTAACGAGCAGTATATCTTTGATGTGCGGAGATTATGAATATAAATTAATTAAGTTGTTTCAGAAGCAATTCTGGTGTAGGATGGTAGTGTCATAATTAATCCGTTAGTGGTACGATTAATTGTGTATTGGGTTGTTGACAAAGATAGATTTAATTAATTAAGTAATTAATTAATCCTTGTGTCAATTGGTTGTGAATCATACCAGGAACTGGTTTTGGATAAGTGAATCCCGGTATCAGTTGGTTGTGAATCATACCAGGAACTGGTTTTGGATAAGTGAATCCCTGTATCAGTTGGATATGTATCAGTCCAGGAACAGGATTGAAGGAAATCGAAACCCAGTAGGAAGGCCAATCCTAAACCAACTTGGGGTCTCTCTTGTAACTCTATATATAGAAAAGGAATTAGCTATTCCACATATACAATTCATAAGTTTTCAAGACAAGAAAACTAGAGAGATAAAATCCTAGAGAGAGAAATTAATTTCATCTCTCAAAGTTGGATTTTTTGAAGTAATTTACAGCTGGTCTTTATCTCCTCTTGGCCAAAATTTAGGCCTGTTTATACCAGCTGCCTATGTAGCTTTCTCTCTCTTCGGGCGGTGCGTTTACAGTACGTGCCAGTTACTGCTGTGCTGGAATTTTCTAGTAGGTGGATTGTGGTGATTAGCTGATCAAATTCATTTCTAGATCGTTGCCCACACAGAGTGAAATCAAAGTATTAAGGCATACAAGAGAATCACCTGAGTGCACACTTCAAAGGTATTTTCTAAAGTTTTGCTTTTAATTAGAATTTATGTTGCGTGGTAAATTGGATAAGTGTAAACCCAGATCCTGTGCAATGCTATTTCAAAAGGGTTGGAATAGCGATTGTGCTAGCGTCTAGGCCTGGCCAGAGATTCCAATTCTGGAATGCATAGCACGAAAGTGAGTTTCTGGCTAGGCCCGGGCAGATAATCTTTCAGTAGGATAGTAGAGGAATACAATTCAGCATTTTTCAGGCTAGCAAGGTTTGCACCAGCAGTGGTTCGGGATGAAAGAGATAAAGTATGGAGATTTGTAATGGGGCTGAATCCAACGATAAAAAGTAGCTATGGCAGCCATCTGCCCCGCTACTTTTGAGGAGGCTCTTAAAGTAGCGATGAAAGTGGAGAGGCATTTGAGGGAGACAGGGGCTGGAAATTGACGATCAACACCAATCCGACCACCTGGACCGGGGCTACGACAGGGGCAGATGATGAGAAGACCACCGTGGCCATACCCGTAATTCAGGGAAAAAACTAGAGGGGGATTCAGTCCTATAAGGTGCAGTTTTTGTGGGGTTGCAGGTCATGAAGAAGTTGTATGTCATAAGGAAAACATCCAGTGTTATCGGTACGGACTGAGTGGCCACTTTGCAAGCGATTATACAACGTGAAGTTGGGGAAACAAATGGGTAGCTACTTCGAGTAGAGTTACCACAGAAAGGCCGGGACCAAGTGCAAAGAAACTGACTTTTTATGCCAAAGATTTCCATATGCAGGGTGCTGACAGCCCGTCCTCAGTGGGTGTGATTAAAGGTACGTTGGTTATACAGAATCATATTTCCAAAGTTTTAATTGACTCGGGAGCATTCCATTCGTTAGTTTTGCCAACCTTCGCAAACTACCTTAAGGTAAGTAGCTATCAGATGTCGTATTATCTATAGGTTAGCCTTCCTACTTCAAAAAGATGTATATAGGCAGATTGAGTGTTCAAGGACTATGCAGTGGAGATTGGAGATAGAATACTGGAAGTAGATTTAGCACTGGTACCGTTAATTGGGTTCAATGTGATCTTAGGGATGGACTGGTTTGGATGGTGGAATGCAAATGTGGATTGTGAAGCTAGAGAGGTAACGTTTAGATTTCCAGGGCAGCCAAAGTTAGAGTGAAAAATCAGCACAGAAATCCCACACAGGGGGCTTATTAATGGTGTGCGAGTGAGAAATATATTTTGCATATCTTATCAATCAACCAGAAGAGAAGCAGACCTTTAGTACTTTATGGGTGGTAAGTAAATTTCCAGAAGTATTTCCAGAGGAATTAATAGAAAAGGCCCCAGAAAAGGAAATAAAATTTACTATCGAACTATTACAAGGAGCGAACCCCGTGTCTAGAGCTCCCTATTGGATGGGACCAGCAGAACTGAGGGAGTTGAAAACGCAGTTGGAGGACTTACTAGTTCGAGGGTTAATCCAGCCTAGTGTTTCACCTTGGGGAGCCCCAGTTCTGTTCGTGAAAAAGAATGATGGAACATTAAGGATGTGTATTGACTACCGGGGACTAAATAAGCTAACGGTGAAGAACAAGTCCTCCTGCCCCTAATAGATGATTTATTCAATCAATTAAACGGAGCTAAAATGTTCTCCAAATTGTATTTGAGGCACGATTACTACTAAATACGTATTTGAGAGCAGGATATAGCCAAGACAGCTTTTATATCTTGGTATGGCCACTACAAATTTATGATAATGCCCTTTAGACTGACAAATGCACTTGCAGTTGTTATGGACATGATGCACGGGATATTTTGGCCTTATTTGGATCAATTCGTAGTGGTGTTTATTGATGACATTTTAGTGTATTCAAGGTTTGTTGAAAAACATATACAACATCTGAAGATAGTCCTACAGACTTTATAGGATCATCGTCTGCATGCCAAATTCAGTAAGTGTGAATTTTGGCTGAACAAGGTGTCATTTCTGAGGCACGTGATAACAGCTGAAGGGATCTCAGTTGATCCATCTAAATTAGAAGCTGTGGTGAAGTGAAAGAGGCTAGAAAATGTAACTGAAATCAGAAGTTTCTTGGGGCTGGCTGGATATTATCACTGATTTATTGAGAGCTTTTCGAAGATTGCTAAGCACTGATATAGCTGACACAGAAAGACATTCCTTTTAACTGGAAAGCAGAGGCAGAAGGGAGTTTTGAGAAGCTGAAACGGCGATTAACTACTGCCCCAGTTTTGACAATACCAGAGGGGGAGTAGGAGTTCGTGGTGTATACAGATCCCTCTAAGGAGAGGTTAAGGTGTGTGCTAATGCAACATGGTAACGTAGTGGCTTATGCCTCTGAAAAACTCATGAAACATGAAGAGAATTATCTTACGCATGACCTTGGACTAGTTGCGGTAGTATTTGCTTTAAAAAAGTGGCCACACGATTTATATGGGGTAACTTTCAAAGTATACACTGACCATAAGAACTTAAAGTACATATTCACTCAGTAGGATCTCAACCAGAGACAGCTGTGGTGGATGGAACTGTTAACGGATTATGACCTTTCCTTTGTGTACCACCCAGGGAAAATGAATGTTGTGGTTCCTGACCAGCAGGAACTTGTTGGAGTTGAATACGTAAGCTATGCTTGTATTGTACATTTTCCCAGTTATTATATTGATTTATGTTTTGGTTAAATTTAGCTCTGCATTAATTGTCCACTTATATTATGTAGTTAGATGATGAGGTGTCTTGTGTGACACAGTAGATCTCATCATTAGTTAAAAGACATAATATATAAATGAGGTTCGTAACCGAGGCAGCTTTGGACAAACTGTCGGTTTAGGTTATTATGTGATTCGGATAATTGGTTTGTCTAAACTAATTGAATCATATAGATATGTCCGGGGTATATTGAACTTGATCCGTTATGAATGATTTGTCTTGTACTGATTTAATAGACAAATCGTTCTTGGTATTCGATCTCTTAATCCCTAAACTCGAACGGGCATGAGGATTAGACATAGTGTACTTTGATATGCCAATGGGTAAGGTCAATTATGGCCAATAATCTCGGTAGGTTGGGTGCGCATGTTTAGTTGCTTGGTGTGTTGCTGCTTGTCGAAAGGAAACCATGTACCGGTGCGTCCGGGGTGATGGTGCTCCCGAGATGAGCTCATAAAAAGTTTATTATACTCAACCCGGCCAGTGGACTTATGTCCGGTATAGTAAAAAGGTTGAGTGGTACTAATCTCGGAATTAAATAAGTTAATTAATTAATTTATTAGTAAATTAATAAATTAACGAGCACTACATCTTTGATGTGGGGAGATTATTAATATAAATTAATTAAGTTGTTCCAGAAGCAATTATGGTGTAGGGTTGTAGTACCAAAATTAATCCGTTAGTGATACGATTAATTTTCTAATTGGTTAATTGAATAGGTAGAATTAATTAATTGATTAATTATTCCGAAGGGTTAATTGAGTAATTAACAAAGTGAAATTATTTAATTAATTAATTAAATCTTAAGTTTCAATTAGAATTAGGAAATCCTAGAGATTAGGAAATCTAGAAGGATTTAGTTTATCCTATCAGATTGGTTACCTAGTTGGATTTGGAAACTAATTACCTAAACCCATTAGGAAGGCCAATCCTAAACCAACTTGGGGTCTCTCTTGTAACTCTATATATAGACAAGGGATTAGCTATTCAAGACACACAATTCAATATACAGTTCATAAGTTTTCAAGACAAGAAAACTTAGAGAGATAAAACTTCTCTCTAAAATTTGGATTTTCAATAGCTAAGAGCAGCCAAAATTCTACTTGATTTTTGGCAGTAAAGTGTAGTTTTCTTTCTCTCATGGCGATGCGATAATTATACGTGCCAGGTGTAACGGTGCTGGATTTTTCTGGCAGGTGGATTGTGGTGATTAGCTGATCAAATAGCTAGTTAGATTGTGGCCCACATAGCATACAAGCAAAGTCTTGAGGCATACAAGAGAATCACCTAAGTATACGCTTCAATAGGTAATTCTTATGTTTCCGCTTTTATTAAGAGTTTTTGTTGCATGGTAAATCGAATGAGTGCAAACCCAGATCCTGCGCATTGTTATTTCAAAAGGGTTGGAATAGCAATTGTGCTAGCGTGTAGGCCTGGTCAGAGATTCCGATTCGGGAATGCGTAGCACGAAAGTGAGTTTCTGGCTAGGCCCAGGCAGATAATCTTTCAGAACTTAGGCATGAATTGATGAGGGAAAGTCATGACACTATATTTGTAATGCATCCGGGTGGGGACAAGATGTATCGGGGGTTAAGGAGTTATTACTATTGGAAAGGTATAAAAAGGGACATCGCCACCTATGTGACGAAATGTTTAATGTGCCAACTGATTAAAGCTGAGCATCGACATCCGGCTGACTTACTTCAACCTCTAGAGATACCCGAGTGGAAGTACGACCATATAGCTATCGATTTTAATGTAGGATTCCAAATATGTCGCAAGTACATGATGCCATTTTGGTCATTATGGACCGGCTAACTAAGTTGGCACACCTACTGGTAGTAAACACCAAGTTCTCTATAGAAAAACTAGCCCAACTGTATATCCGAGAAATAATAAGACTTCATGGAATACCAGTATCCATAGTCTCTGACAGAGATCCCCGGTTTATTTTTTGTGTCTGGCAAAAAGTGCAAGAGTATCTCGGAACTCAATTGCGCATGAGTACGGTGGCTTAGCCCCAAACCGATGGACAAACTAAGAGAACTATTCAGACTCTGGTAGATATGTTGCGAGCCTGCAGTTTGGATTTTGGGAAGTCCTGGAACATCCATTTGCCTTGGGTAGAATTTTCATATAATAACAGTCATCATGCATCAATTGAAATGGCTCTGTTTGAGGCATTATATGGTAGAAGATGTAGGTCCCCGTGCTTTGGGATGAAGTAGGGGTGAGAAAAATCCTTCCTTAAGAGCATATTCCTCGTCTAGAGTGGGATTTTGAAAAAGTGAAACTAATCAGGGCCATAATGAAAGTTGCCCAGTATCGGCAAAAGAGTTTAAACTGATTTTCTGACGTGGTGTTAGTTGTTTTGAGACGTGGTGGACTGTCTTTGTGAAAAAAATCAGTTTAAATTCACACGCATGGATGTAGAGGTTTCTGGACGTGGTGCTAGTTGTTTTTGACATGGTGCTAGTTGTTCTGAGACGTGGTGGATTGTTTTTGTGAAAAAAATCAGTTTAAATTCACACGCATGGATGTAGACGTTTCTGAACGTGGTGCTAGTTGTTTAAAACTGTGTCTAAACATTTAAACAAATTTTCTGGACATGGTGCTGGGCACACACCTCTTCCACTACCAGACATGTCTTCACCAAGTAACAATTTTACAAACTTCTCTTTCATCATCTCGATTTCTATTTGATTTAAAGGGAACATGTCAACCACCAGTAAGGAAGATCCAACCAAATTTGAAAAATGTTGCAAGTAAAGATGTTTTATGATTTTGGAAACCCTAGGCCGCCGCCATTTCCTCACCGAGTTCCACCTTGCAAAATCAATCCTCACTCCAACTCTTCCAAAATACAAATCTAAGGGAGGGGTTTTGTTCTAAGGGGATGGGGATCATTTTGGTGGTGAGAACCGTACAAATGTTGGAGTTGAATACATAAGCTATGCTTGTATTGTACAGTTTCCTAGTTGATATATCGATTTATGTTTTGGTTATATTTTGTTGTGCATTATTTGTCCATTTATATTATGTAGTTAGATGATGAGGTGTCTTGTGTGACACAATAGATCTCATCATTGGTTAAAAGACATAATATATAAATGAGGTTCGTAACCGAGACAGTTTTGGATAAATTGTCAGTTTAGGTTATTATGTGATTTGGATAATTGGTTTGTCTAAACTAATTGAATCATATAGATATGCTCGGGGCTTATTGAACTTGACCATTAGGAATGATTTGTCTTGTACTGATTTAATTGACAAATCGTTCTTGGTATTCTATCTCTTAATCACTAGACTCGAGCGGGCATGAGGA
The DNA here is from genome assembly GCA_030378225.1 of Knoxia roxburghii. NCBI lineage: Eukaryota > Viridiplantae > Streptophyta > Magnoliopsida > Gentianales > Rubiaceae > Knoxia > Knoxia roxburghii. The sequence continues at coordinate 29,543,399 of CM059420.1, read as the reverse complement.
TTAGACATAGCGCACTTTGATCTGCCAATGGGTGAGGTTAATTGTCGCCAATAGTCTCGGTAGGTTGGATGCGCGTGTTTAGTTGCTTGGTGTGATGCTGCTTTGTCGAAAGGAAACCATGTACCGGTGCGTCTGGGGTGATGGTGTTCCCGAGATGAGCTCATAATGTTTATTATACTAAATCCAGCCGGTGGACTTATGTCCGGTATAGTAAAAAGGCCGAGTGGTACTAGTCTCGGAATTAAAGAAGTTAATTAATTAATTTATCAGTAAATTAATAAATTAAAGAGCACTATATCTTTGATGTGGGGAGATCATGAATATAAATTAATTAAGTTGTTCCGGAAGCAATTCTGGTGTAGGATGGTAGTGCCAAAATTAATCCGTTAGTGGTACGATTAATTTTGTAATGAGTTAATTAAATAGGTAGAATTATTTAATTGATTAATTATTCCTAAGGGCTAATTGAGTAATTAACAAAGTAGAATTATTTAATTAATTAATTAAGTCTTAAGTTTCAATTAGAATTAGGAAATCCTAGAGATTAGGAAATCTAGTAGGATTTGGTTTATCCTATCAGATTGGTTACCTAATTGGATTTGGAAACTAATTAATTACCTAAACCCATTAGGAAGACCAATCCTAAACCAACTTGGCGTCTCTCTTGTAACTCTATATATAGACAATGGATTAGCTATTCCACAATATATAATTCATAAGTTTTCAAGACAAGAAAACATATAGAGAGAAAATCCTAGAAAGAGAAAATCCTTTCTCTCTCTAAAAATCGGATTTCTTAAGCCTTAAGGCTGCCGAATTTTTGTCCAATTTTTGGCGGCTTGTGTGTGGCTCTTTCTCTCTCTTTGGGCGGTGCGTTAATTGTACGCGCTAGGTGCAGCGGTGCTGGTTTATTCTGGCAAGTGGATTGTGGTGATTAGCTGATCAAATTGCTAGTTAGATTGCTGCCCACACAGCATACAAGTAAAGTCTTGAGGCATACAAGAGAATCACTTGAGTGAACGCTTCAATAGGTAATTCTTATATTTCCGCTTAATTAATAATTTTTGTTGCTTGATAAATTGAATAAGTGCAAACCCTTGAGCAACGTTATTTCAAGCAAGGGTTGGAATAACGATTGTGCTAGCGTCTAGGCCTGGCCAGAGATTCCGATTCTGGAATGCATAGCACGAAAGTGAGTTTTTGGCTAGGCCCGAGCAAATAATCTTTCAACAAAGTCATGGCCGGAAATGGCCAAACTGGCGGCGAGGAGCGGCGGCCAAGAATGAAGCGGGGAGAGAGAAAAACGAGGTGGAAGAAGGGTTTTGAGGCATAGGTTTTGTTCTAGGCGATGAGGGGAATATTTTTGTGGTGTCGTGCAACTAAGAGGGAGATCGAACGGCCGGTTTCGTTGGCGGTGAGGGTTGGTCAGGCGGGGTGGGGTGGGTATCGGGGAGAGAGGAAGAAAAAGGAAGAAGAAGAAAGAAAAGAAAAAAAAAAAAAGAAAAGAAGGGGGTCGATTGAGAATTTCTTAAAAGTTTAGTGTATTAGGTTTTGTCTATAAAAATTTATATTTTAATTCTTTTCTCTTTTTTGAATATTTTATTAATTTCAGTCGTTTAAAAGAAAACTATTTTACATTATGACAAAATTGCTCCTGGTCAAAACAGACAAAAGTGGGTTTTAGACCAAAATTTTTAAAAAACATAATATAGTGTACTAAAATTTATTTTTTTTTATTTTGGACCAAAATAACATTTTTTAAATTTAGTCAATTTTAAATTATAAAAAGGTAAAAGTGTCAAAATTGGTAATTTATATGGTGGTCCTATAGGACCACCATGAATTTTACTCCTACCCGCTACAGTAGCGCTACAGTTCCGCGCGCGCTACAGTAACGCGCTACAGTTCCGCGCGCTACAGTAAACGCGCTACAGTACCTTCATTTTTTTTGTTATTTTTGGCTATTATGATACATATTATGGACGTTTTTGTTGTGTGATATAATTTCTTTTATATTTTTGATCTGATATCTAAATTCTGTTAATCTGATGTCTGCTATTTTGTGATCTGATGTCTATATAATCATGATTTGATCTACCTTGTTAAGTATATTTTAGTTCTACTGTATGATTTCTTTTATATTTTTGATCTGATATCTATAGTCTGTTGATCTGATGTCTTGTATTCTCTGATCTGATGTCTATATAATCATGATTTGATCTACCTTGTTAAGTATATTTTAGTTCTACTGTATGATTTCTTTTATATTTTTGATCTGATATCTATAGTCTGTTGATCTGATGTTAAGTATGAGTTGATCTGATGTCTATATAATCCTGATCTGATCTCCTTTGTTAAGTATGTTTTAGTTCTGCTGTGTTAAGTATGTTTTAGTTCTGCTGTGTGATTTCTTTTAAAATCTTGATCTGATGTCTATAGTCTGTTGATCTGATGTCAAGTATACGCTGATCTGATGTCTTTAGTCTGTTGATCTGATCTCCCTTTTTAAGTATGTTTTAGTTCTACTGTATGATTTCTTTTAAAATCTTGATCTGATGTCTATAGTCTGTTGATCTGATGTCAGGTATGAGTTGATCTGATGTCTATATAATCCTGATCTGATCTCATTTGTTAAGTATGTTTTAGTTCTGCTGTGTTAAGTATGTTTTAGTTCTGCTGTGTGATTTCTTTTAAAATCTTGATCTGATGTCTATAGTCTGTTGATCTGATGTCAAGTATGAGTTGATCTGATGTCTATATAATACTGATCTGATCTCCTTTGTTAAGTATGTTTTAGTTCTGCTGTGTGATTTCTTTTAAAATCTTGATCTGATGTCTATAGTCTGTTGATCTGATGTCAAGTATACGCTGATCTGATGTCTTTAGTCTGTTGATCTGATCTCCCTTTTTAAGTATGTTTTAGTTCTACTGTATGATTTCTTTTAAAATCTTGATCTGATGTCTATAGTCTGTTGATCTGATGTCAGGTATGAGTTGATCTGATGTCTATATAATCCTGACCTGATCTCATTTGTTAAGTATGTTTTAGTTCTACTGTATGATTTCTTTTATATTCTTGATCTGATATCTATAGTCTGTTGATCTGATCTCTTGTATTCTCTCATCTGATGTCTATATAATCCTGATCTGATTTCCCTTATTATAAAAAGTATTTTTTTTTAAAAAAAAGAATTTTTTTTAAAAAAGGTATTTTTTTTAAAAAGTTTGTGCGTCAAAAAAAAAAAAAAAAAACTGTTGCGCGTTACTGTAGCGCGAAACTATAGCGCGCGCTACTGTAGCGCGCTACAGTAAGTAGGAGTAAAATTCATCCTACTCCTATAGTACCACCGTAAACGGACTCGTCAAAATTGGGCGACCAATAGCAAAAGGAACACCAACAATAGCAACACCCACAAATTGCAATTTTGCCATGTATAATTTGTGATAGTTGGAGGAACCAATCTCCGATTTTCCCTTCATTATCTTCGCCACCTGCTTCTCAGCCTTCAACCTAACCCTCCCAAAAAGACCCGTTTTTCCGGTTCCGAATCCTCTCCAACACAACGATGAACTTCGTCCCTCCAAAATCCCAGCAAGACCAAACGACACCACCACCAGCACCACTTCAACTCCTCGGTCAGGCCTTCAACTATATTCAAAACCACGTCTCTAGTTTCCTCCACCATTCCTCCTTGCCCGACCTCAGAACTGCTCCTTGGGCGTCAACTTCCAACACAAACCTATCATCAACTTCTTCTTCTTCTTTTCAAAATAAGAAGAGTATTTCTGATACTAAAAGTAGAAACGTTGCACTGAGTACAGCGGCAATTGAGGAGCGTTTAGCAGGAGTTCCTGTTTATGCTCTGAGTAATTCCTCTGAGGAATTTGTACTGGTTTCGGGCTCGAGATCTCGAAAAAGTCTTGGATTTTTTTGCTTTAATGAAGCTGATGCTGAGACCCTTCTTCAGGAAATGCAGTCCATGGATCCCTCTATGCGACAAGGCTCCCAAGTTGTTGCTGTGGCCCTGAACAAGGTCCAGTTGCATAATTTTTCTCACAGGAAAATTGATCGTTTGCTATTTGTTTATTGTTTTGAACCATGTAATTGCTCCCTCCATCATGGCCATTTTAATCCCAGTTGTTTAATTCTGAAAGTTATCACTGTTTTTAGGTTAGGGATTCCACTTTTGATGCATTTGTATCATACGTGATCACGATACTCTTGGTTTTCAATTGTATTGTGGGCAAAATTTATGGATTATTAATTCTCAAGTATTGATGGGAAGACACTGTTTTGAGTTATGTGTGAAGGGTTACTTCATATGGAGAATTACTGCTGGGTCTTATTGATTGATGGTTTAGTGGTGCCATGGAGAGAGTGAAGTCTAATGCATGAACAATATTGCAGGTATTTCAGCTTAAAGTTGATGGAGTAGCTTTTAGGTTGATACCAGAGCCATCCCAAGTAAAGAATGCAATAAAGGTGAAGAGTTTCTGACAAGTAATAAACAAATGACAGTTATGTCTTATCAGTGTGTATTTCTTGGATGACAATAGCAACTTTTTCTATCTTGAACTAATCTTGTCTTCATTTTAACTAAATACAAAGAAACTTTCTTATCAAGTGCATGGGAGATTATTTCTCTTTTCTTGTTGCAACTCGATCACATATTTAGAGATAAGCTCTGTGGTTCAGTTTTGGTGTATGAAGAGAAGGCGATATGTCTTCGAAGCCGACTTGTATGTACATGAAGGTTCACCATTGGGGCTTTACCAAAGTTTACAGTTTGTGAAGGTGTTCATTGCTGTCATTATTATTATGTTTTTTGTTTTACCCTCCACCCGTGGTGTCTCGAACTCAGACCCCCTTATCATAAGTGAGGAGTGTCAACCACTAGGCTATCTACTTCTTGTCTCATTCTTGTCCTTTTAGTAATACCATACACTTGTCCAGTATATTGAAAAACATAAATGACATCTATGATGCCATCAAATTTAAGAAAGACGCTGGACCCTCACCTTTTCAAGTGTATTAAATATTGAGGGAGAACTTACACTATAGTTATGGGGAACTTATGTATGGAAAGTTGCTAATTTTGTACCCCCAGGGCATCCATTTTAAAAGAAGTTGTGCTTAATTTGGTGTAAATTGATTTTAAGTGAAAATCTGGAGCAAGAAGTCAATCATCAAAATACGTGCTAATCTGCTTTGCTATCTGGAGTTGCATAGTACGCTAATCTATATACTGATATGCTCATTTGTGTAGGAAAGAAAAATTGCTGGTAAATCTGATGACAGCTTTTCTGGGGTTCCAGTCTTCCAGGTTACTCCTCATTTTCACAATACAAAATTTTGTTCCCTTTCTTACTATCTCTATTATTTTTTTTCCTCCCTGGTATCATTCAATTGGTATATCTTTTTTATTTTTCCCAATTGATATTTATTTTGGCTTTCAATTTTAATGCTAATGGTGTAACATTTGAGAATGGAACTAGTCTCTGTTATATGAACGAAATTGCAAGAATTAAACAACAAATCTGGAGAGAAAAAAAGAGCTTATTTTGTGTTGAATTCATGAAAATGCTTTGAGCAATTGAAGATCGTTTTTATTGGTATATGCTATCACAGTGATCATGTTTGTCAGTTTTTGAGCTGTATTTGGGATTCTGTGTGTTGAGTTATACCGACATTTGATTTGGGTGCAAGGATTGAGTTCCATCTTCCAGCTGTTAGAGCTATGCCTGCTGCTATTCTAATCACCGAATAACTATTTCTGTGCCAGGCCTATGAATTGATTATTTTCAGATATTAAACTTCGAGTGTTGAACTTGTGTTTGCTTCTTCAACTTGGTAATACGTTCATGTAGTCATCACAGTTACATAGTGAAGTTTGAGTCATGAATGTAATGTTTTATTTCCAGATACTGCATGCAATATAAAAAATGAATTTTTTTTTTTAAAATTTGATTCATATTTCACATTACCATTTAGCAGACAGTCTCAATCACTTGTTCTTGCGTTCATTTTGAGATTTTTGCTTGTAATTTTCAAAAATGTAAATGACTAGATTATTTTTCTTATCTTGAAAGCTAGCTGCAAGTTAAGAAACCTAGGAAAGTATTGTTCTGCCTTCCCTTTTAGAACTATTGCTTCTCCCTGAGGCCCTTGAGTTTTAAAGCATTTCAATTTTTGGCCCTTTTGGACATAGAATGGTTTTGATTCAACACCAAAACCCTCTGATGAATTTCTTTATGTTATATTGTTCGAGAGAATTGAAATTCTGTACTCAAAATCCTGTGATTAGCAGTGAAGGGTTTTACTTGTAGAAATTACCTGTAGAATTTTATGATCTTTGTCTAATGTTCCTTCGGTCATCATTTAGCGCCTTTGATTATAAGCATGGACTTTCTGATGTTTTGTAGTCAAAAAGCTTGGTTCTGAGGAGTCAGAACAGGAGATATCGCCCTGCATTTTTCAGGAAGGTCTGCAAATAAACTTTAGCTTTAATACAATGCACGTCTATATGATTTAGCATTCAGACAATCCAGGACTATTTTGCAGCTGATAACATCCTCCAACTTTTTTGTAATTTTGTAGGAGGATTTGGATAAGTCTCTTCTTCGTGCATCACATACTCAGAATGTTCTAAATCCTAGTTTTAGAGTGGGAGATGTTCAGGTAAAGTTTTCAGATAGATCACTATTACTTGATTGTGCAATGTGTTGATATCCTGTTAAATACACAAAGTATCTCATAATTTCTAATTCATGTACCAAATTTGGTTTATCTTGTAGGTTGCTGTTCTTGAGGATATAATACAAGGGATGAAGGTTAGAAATATTTGTACTGCCCTTCATTATTATACTGCAACAGTTGGACCCTTTTGCCTCTTTTCCTGCTGCTATTTTGTTGTTGAAAGTTTACTTTCTTTTCTTTGTATCTAAAGCTGCGCATAATGCAGGATGGCTCATCATCCCAGTGGGATGATGTTGTTTTCATTCCTCCTGGTTTTGATGTTTCCACTGTTGTTCCATCACGCCAATAGGCAAGCTGAGATGCTTCCTATTTCAGATGTTGGACATATGCCACTCTCTACAATTGCGCACATGATCTCTTGTACCTCCAGTGACTTCACTCTATAGTGACTCCATGGTGATCTCTTGTACAATTTGGTTTATCTCATAGGTTGCTTTCTTCCTAGAGCCTGCTCTTTTGACTTGACTCCATAGTGATGCCATTATGACGACAGATTTGGAGGGTATTTTTTCACAGGATGAGCTATGGGGATGTGATTTTCGCTAGAGATTTGAAGTTGTTAGAACTGAAGGTGATCATTTCTTTTTACAATGGCATATGCTCTTTTGAGTTCTAAAGAAAAGAAATTTTCAGATGTCAATATTATCATTATTATTATTATTATTATTAATTATTAATTAATCATTAATAAAGTATTGACCAGAGAAAAAACCAAAAAACATTTCTGAGTCAATCCCTGTACTGAAAAGCCATTTGTATCATAAATTTATTATTTGTAACACAAAAAATTTGATGAAATTTCTAAAATGTCCTTAGAAGTCGGAAAGTGCCAAGTCCAATGAAAAATCGCAATTATTTTGCGATAATTGAAGGTAAAATCGCACGATATAGCAACATGGAGGATGAAAATCGTTGATGACGTGCGATCGGTATGTGAAAAATTGTCCCACTAATCTGAAATTCGGGGTGCAAATCGCACATCAGGTGTGATTCTTCTTTGAAAAAATGAATTATTGGGGCGATTCGTCACTCTTTGATCGCGCATTAGGTGCGATATTTTGTTGTCGAAGCACAATTTATATGCGATTTTTATATTTTTGCGTTACTTATTTAGTTTCTTGAGAAACCTTACAAAACCACCCTCAATTTCATATTTTCCCACAATTTATCTCTCAAATCATTCAAAACTCTCTGTAAAAATCGCACAATAGATGCGAGAGGATCTGAATCACCACGCGGTCCTGGGAAGGAGAAAGACTTGTACGGTCAGGTAAAAACGTTCAAAATTTGTTTATTTTTGGAAAAAATCGCCATTCGGGTGTGATTTTGTTGGCGAATCTTGCCGATCCCAAGCGATAGTTCAGTCTATCGTCGCCGATCGGTGATATGTCTCCCCAAAATCGCACCCAGATGGCAATATTCGGGAGAAATATAGCTGCTCGCATGCATTATTTTTCTCGAAAATCGTCATCAGGGTGCAATTTTTGGGAGAAAAATAGCCGATGACCGGCGCAATTTCTCCCAAAAATCGCACTTTAGATGCGATTTTCCGGTGACATAGCGCAACTGAGGTGTGATTTTTTGAAAAATTATCGCCTTTGACTGGTGATAATTTTCTGAAAAATCGCAACTAATGTGCCATTTTTGCTCCCACAATTGAATTTTAAGTGCGATTTTTATTTATTACTAATGTTTTTCATGATTTTAATTATTATTCGTAGTTTTAAGTTGAATTCAAGAAATTTGTTGTAGGTTGTGGGTAAGTCTCTCCTGCGACAGCGTCCAACTGCTTTCAATAAGAAGAAGAAAGCAGGGAGAGGTAGCCATCCCACTTTTTGATGGATGAGGATATTGATGGAGGGGAGCAGCCTTTCATAGGCGAGCACGGGAATTCCTAATCCACAGGACAGGATCAGGAGCCCACACAAGGTCGGTTTAAAATTTATGACTAATTTACTGTTTATTTATTTATTTGCCTTATATAATTTGATTATATTATTATGTTATGATATATGAAGTATAGTAGTGATTTTTTTATATTATGTAATTTGATAATATGATTATGTGGTGATATATGAAGTATAGTAGTGATTTTTATTATTTATGTAATTTGATAATATGATTATGTGGTGATATACGAAGTACAATAGTGATTTTTATTATTTATATAATTTGATTATATGATTATGTGTTGATATGAAGTATAGTTGTGATTTTTTTTTTTATTTATGTAATTTGATTATATGATTATGTTATGATATATGAAGTATAGTAATGATTTTTTTTATTTATGTTTGTTAATTCAGTTTGTTTATAATAAATATTTTATGAAATTAGCTACAAATAAGCGTGGGAGGGTCGATACGTCTTGGATTGTGACTGTGCCTTGTACGGGTGGCCCTATTGATAGGTCAGTGATACCCAGTTGGAAGGGGCATGTGGCTTCGAAGTATAGACGGGAAGGTGAGGAAGCTCTGGTACCTAGGTTGCCCTTGAGGTGCCACAATAGGGCAGGCAGGGGTATGTGAGATTAGTTTCTTGGTTTGATGGGATGCCTGATGATTGGCAGTCATTATTGAGGGCGACCAGGTTGTCTCACCTGCCTTCTACCATGCACAGTACCATAAATGCCCCCCTTATATGTGCATTTATTGAGCATTGGCAGCCCGATACGAACACGTTCCACCTACCTGTTGGTGAGACGAGTATACTCTTGCACGATGTGTGGGAGATACTTCGCATACCTGTTGATGGTAGTATGATCGCTGATTGCACTGCCAAGTTGGTTATGTGGAGTCTATGTAGAGACGTGCTACATGTGTCTGAGCAGGATGAGGAGTGGAGCGAGATGCATTCTGATGGTGGGATTGTGGTTGATTATGTGTTTAGGCGACGCTCGCATGCTGAGACGGGTATTATGCACCTGCTTTATGATGTGGAGGCTTGGTTATGGTTGGCTATTGGATCTACTCTATTTGTGGACAAGAGTTCTAATAGGTTTAGACCACATCATATCATGCAGATCAGGGGCTAGTTGCATACTGTGGATTAGCATTCTTGGGGTACTTCGACACTAGCGTTCCTATATAGGCATTTAGGTAAGACTAGTAGAGGTAGCTGCAGCGAGATGACAGGTTGTCTCAAATTACTCCAGGCATGGACATATGAGTATTTTCCACCCTTCAGACCCCATTCTGTGCCTATGCCTAATGATCCACATACCCCGCGAGCTGCTTTGTGGATTGTTGGCCCCCGACAGGGCGCTAGTTCCCGTCTGCAGAGGTATCGGTATGCGCTTGACCACTTGAGAGTTAAGGAGGTATGCTAAAATAATTTTGTACATTTTATAATTAAATTTTTAGCTAAATTGTAAATATTTTTTTTTATTTTGTATATAATTGTATATATTACATGTGAAATGGACCCCATATGACAAGTATCCACACTTACACACCCCGATCACCACTTACTGATGATTGATTGCATGTGGGGATGAGGTTGAGCCCTATATGCCAGATAGGAGACAGTTTGGGTACGTGCAGGATATTTCGCTATCTTTCGTCCGAAGAAGGCGCATCTGAAGGAAAACAGAACAAGCCCGGGCTAAATCAAAAACCTCACTTTCGTGCAATGCATTCCAGAATCGGAAGCTTTCGACCAAGCTCAGGCTCAAATTCATTTACCCACGAACGGATTTTGGCTTATACTTATTTAATTTATTAAAACGATATCTAATGCACAAAGATTTCATCTTTAATTAAAAGCGGAAGGATTAAAGATTATACCTTTGTAGCGAAGTCCAACGCAATAAGAAAAATCCAATCTTTATGCGAATTCCACAAGAAATCCAAAAGATTACTCCGAGAAAACTTCGAATATTGCGTGGGCAATAATCTATCGAAGTCTACTTGCTCAGCCCACGAAAACCCACAATAAAATCTCTTGATTTAAACCAAAATCTGCTCGAAATAGTTGATCAACCCAGCCGCTAGCTAGTACTTTCCGCCAGCATGAAAACCCGCCCAGTCCTGCCGCCAAATCTGATCGGGATTGCTCAAAAGGCTCAACCTTTAGCCGCGATCTGGACAAGCCGTGTTGCGGATCACCAAAGAGAGATCATAACGCAGTAAGACCAAAATCAAGCACCCCAAAGATATCACCTTGAACCTCTCGAAAATAACCCACCAGCGGCTGGACTGAAATGTGAAAACCCGGCGAAAAAAACTGCTTGAAACCCCGGTGGAACTAGCTAAAAATGGCGGGCAAGGTTTGATCTTCAAGCTATGGTTTGATTCAAGAAGCGAGATATCAAGTTCGACTTCGAAAAAGACTTCAAGAAGAAGTTCTCTCTCTAGAACTTTCTCACTCTAAGAAGCAAGACTTGTCTTGCAAGATTTCCTTAGTTTTCTTTTGCCTCAAGTTTTCTATTTATAGGAGCTCTAATGGAGACCTAATAGGCTCTCGAGTTGGGCATTTTAATTTGACTTTCGTTGACCGCTTAGTCTTACCCGAATAATCAACTCCAATCGACCCATTCGAATTAATTTCTTAACCCACTTCGTTAATTTAATTTAATCGAACCCTTAGAATTAATTAATTCAAATAGAATTAATTTCTTAATTCACTTTGTCGATTAAATATTAATTAAACCTTTAGGATTAATTAATTCATCTCGTCGATTAGTCAAACGCATAATTAGTCATACCACTATCGGACTAATTATGGAACTACCGCTCGAAAATGACTTTACGTCGTGCCATTATATTTTCTTCTATCTCCCCACATTAAAGATCCAGCACTCGTCGGTTTATCAATTTACTGACAAACTAATTCACCAACTTCTTGGTATCCGAGATTAGTACCACTCGTCTTTTTATTATACCGGACATAAAGTCCACCGGCAGGGTTTAGTATAATAGACCTTACGAGCTCATCTCGGGAGCACCATCAACCCGACGAACCGGTAGGTGGATTCCTCCAACTAGCAACGACACGTAAGAAGCCAAACATCGCATACCCAACCTACCGAGGTATAGGCCTCAATTGACCGCACTGTTTGGCAATGTTGGAGTAGAATACATAAGCTATACTTGTATTATACAGTTTCCCAGATTAATATATCGATTCGTGTTTCAGTCATATCTTGTTGTGCATTAATTGTCCATTTATATTATGTAAGTAGATGGTGAGGTGTCTGGTGTGACACAGTAGATCTCATCATTGGTTGAAAGACATAATATATAAATAAGGTTTGTAACCGAGACAGCTTTGGACAAACTGTCGGTTTAGGTTATTATGTGATTCAGATAATTAGTTTGTCTAAACTAATTGAATCATATAGATATGCCCGGGGCATATTGAACTTGACCTTTAGGAATGATTTGTCTTGTACTGATTTAATAGACAAATCGATCATTGTATTCTATCTCTTAATCCATAGACTCGAGCGAGCATGAGGATTAGACATAGTGTACTTTGATCTGCCAATGGGTGAGGTCAATTGTGGCCAATAGTCTCGGTAGGTTGGGTGCGCGTGTTTAGTTACTTGGTGTGCTGCTGCTTGTCGAAAGGAAACCATGTACCGGTGCGTCCAGGGTGATGGTGCTCCCAAGATGAGCTCGAAATGTTTATTATACTAAACCCGGCCGGTGGACTTATGTCCAGCATAGTAAAAAGGTCGAGTGGTACTAGTCTCAGAATTAAAGAAGTTAATTAATTAATTTATCAGTAAATTAATTTTAATTAACGAGCACTATATCTTTGATGTGGGGAGATTAATGAATATAATTTAATTAAGTTGTTCCGGAAGCAATTCTTGTGTAGGATGGTAGTGCCAAAATTAATCCGTTAGTGGTACGATTAATTTTGTAAATGGTTAATTGAATAGGTAGATTTAATTAATTAATTGGTTAATTATTCCTAAGGGTTAATTCAGTAATTAACAAAGTGGAATATTTAATTAATTCTTAAGGGTTAATTAAGTAATTAACAAAGTGGAATTATTTAATTAATTAATTAAGTCTTAACTTTCAATTGGAATTAGGAAGTCCTAGAGATTAGGAAATCTAGTAGGATTTGCTTTATCCTATCAGATTGGTTGCCTAATTGGATTTGGAAACTAATTCATTACTTAAACCCATTAGGAAGACCAATCCTAAACCAACTTGGAGTCTCTCTTGTAACTCTATAAATAGACAAGGGATTAGCCATTCAAGACACACAATTCAATATATTCATTATTCAAGAATCTAGAGAGATAAAATTCTAGAGAGAGAAATTTCTTTCTCTCTCAAGAACAAATTTTTATGCTTGGGGCGGCTGGTTTTTACCATTGAAATGGCCAAAAATTCTTGGCCTTCTGGGCAGCCCCGTGTGTAGCTTTCTCTCTCTCCGGGCAGTGCGTTTGCAGTACGTGCTAGGTGCGGAGGTGCTGAATTTTTTCAGCAGGTGGATTGTGGTGAGTTGCTGATCAAATGACTTCTAGATTGTTGCCCACACAACAAGAGGTCATAGTTTTGAGGCATACAAGAGAATCACCAGGTGCACGCTTCAAAGGTATTTTTCTAAGGTTCCGCTTTAATTAGAAATTTTTGTTGCGTGGTAAATCGAGCAAGTGCAAACCCAGATCCTATGTGGCAATATTCTTTCAATTGGTATCAGAGCCTGGTTTAGGGGGCTCTGTGCTTGTTTGATTTATTACATGGTTTTATTTGCAGGTGGTTTAGAATCCCGACTATTATGGTTACGTTTGTATGGGTTTTTAATTAAACTCCGGGACATGTCCGGATTTAATTTTGTTATGAATGTTTGTAATAGTATAACCACGTGCTAGAAGCCGTGTAGGATTAGATTAAATCTGTAGTAAGATTTTTTCTATGTAATTTCGATTATTTAATTTTTTCCTAGAATGCCTTGTAGTAGGAAAATTGATTTTTGTAATCGAAGGCGTTATGGTGGGCGACTTGGATTCGTGGATGTTGGGTTATCATGAATTTTGAAGAAACCCAGGAAAACCCAGAACGAATTGCAAGAATATCAAATAGCGTGGGAAAAAGCGAAGGAGGAATTGGCGGCAGGAGGCGACGCCGGCAACGACCACCGGCAGCAGTCGCGCCGGTCGGGGAAGGCTGCAGCAGGCAGTAGCAGCAGCTGCTGCGCTGCTGCTGGGCTGTGCGCGGGCAGTGCGGCCCTCGGGCCGTGCTGCGGCCCGGGCAATCCGTTCTGGCCGTTCGGGCTGTTTTTGGCCCGTTTTTCCTCCAGTTTTTGTTTTTTGAAGTTCATTACTCTCTCCATCGAGTGACGTGATGGGACACGAGATCAAGGCAAAGGATGGAAGCAATTAAAACCATAATAGTTAGAAAATTTATTTTTCTTATTTATTTCCCTTATTTATCGTTTTAATTTTTTATGCTTTATTTTTAGGTTGTATATTAGATGCATGATTTAAAGCATGACTGGTTTTATGGTTGCACATAACTTAGGTTAGTTAATTGCATGTTAAAACCAGAAAAACCCTCAATTTGGAAATCTAAGTGGGAGCGGGTTGGTTTATATCCCCATGGCCACCATTACGGGTTCATATGCGATGTGGGTGGGCTTGCACGTTGGCATTAGGGCCTTCCTCCATTCGGATGAGTCCAGCCCTGAGATCTCTAGACCATGAGCTTTTGAGTAAGATGACTAGAGTGAGTTTAACTAAGAGAAATGCGACACCCTCTCCATCTGAGGCGCACTATCCTGAGGTAACAAACTCAGAAGTCACGTAATGGCACACACTTAGTGTACGATCTGCAGTATTCCTCCCTCGATGTTACGCTGCTTACTTGTACGGCTGAAAGCACCGACTATTAGCTACATTGATCAAAAGATCGTTGGTCAGATAGTGTAGTTAATGAACTTGGTTCTTCTTAAACGAATGTGGGTTAGCGTAAACGTCCACACTGCGTGGCTTGCGAGAATCTCGGTGGATGAGATGTTGGTGGATTAATATTATTATTTTGAGGGAAGTCAATAATTAATTGGATTTTTATGTTTTCAAAAATTCTAAGCACATAACTGAAACATTGTTTGTTTACTTTCCAGTTTAAATCGATATGGCATTCAATCCTTTAGCTGCTATTTTGAAAGACAACAAATTAACTGGAACCAATTACGTCGACTGGAGTCAGAATTTGGACATAGTCCTGACGACTGAGCAGTACAAGTTTGTGCTCATCGAAGCATGTCCAAAAGTGCCTGATGAGGACTCTACCCAAGAGGATAGGGACGCCTATGCTAGGTGGAGGAAAGCGGATGAGAAGGCGCGATGCTACATTTTGGCCTCTGTGTCAAATGTACCGCAACATCAGCTTCATCCCATGATCTCCGCCTTCGACATGATGCGCACTTAAGGGTGATGTTTGCACATCAAGGCAGGACTGTCAGGCAGTCAGCCATGAGGAAGTTAATGAACACCAAAATGGTTGAAGGCGGATCGGTGAGGGATCATGTTTTACACATGATCAGTAACATCAATGAAATAGAGGTGTTGGGAGAAAATATCAACCCAGAGAGTCAGATAGATATTATCCTCCAGAGTCTACCCTCTTGTTTTGAGCAGTTTTGGGTCAACTACAATATGAACCAAAGGGTTTATTCATTGCCCGAGCTCATGACTGATTTGGTGGCGGCTGAAGGCATCTTCCATGAGAAGAAGCAAGCTTTGGTCGCGGTAAAGGGTTCGAGTTCTTCTTCTGGGCCGAAAGGCAAGAAGAATAAGAAGAAGAAGAACGCTAAGAAACTTACTGCAAAGCCAGAGATTGCGAAGAAAAGCAAGCCTAAGGGCAAGTGCTTTAAGTGCGGCAAGGCAGGACACTGGAAAACAGATTGTCCAAAGCTCAAAGGTACGATTGTTTCTACCCTAATTACTGAGACATGTTTAGCGGTGATTCCCATAGATACTTGGTTTGTGGATTCAGGCACCACTGACTATGTTTGTAATTTTTTGCAGGGGTTCCAAGTAACCCGGATGCTTAAAGAGGGAGAACTGGACATTTACATGGGCGACACTACAAGAGTGTCAGTTGAAGCAGTGGGAGCAGTTAGGTTAAATTTCGAGAACTGTAACCTAGAGTTAGTAAACTGTCTTTTTGTACCGAGTTTTAGAAAGAACCTGATTTTGGTTTCTAAACTCTTGAAGAACGGTTACAAGTTTATTTTTTCTGATGAGTCTGTATTTATTAGAAGAAATGACAAACTTGTTTGTTCTGGTTCATTGGTGGACAATTTATTTGTGGTTAATTTTAACTCCCTTGTTGCGCAAAACATAGAGATAGATAGCTCAGATTCTAACATTAATAAGAGGAAGAAACCTTCTGAAATGAATCATACCTATCTTTGGCATCTAAGGCTAGGTCATATAAACCTTAGTAGGATTCAGAGGTTGGTCAACGATGGACCTTTGGGTTCATTAGATATTGACAGTTATGCAACCTGCGAATCTTGCTTGGAAGGTAAGATGACCAAGAGACCTTTTAAGGCAAAAGGTTATAGAGCTAAAGAAGTATTAGAGTTGATTCATTCTAACTTGTGTGGACCTATGACGATCCAGGCACGAGGGGGATTTGAGTATTTCGTGACGTTCACGGATGACTACTCTAGGTACGAATACATTTACCTAATGCGCCACAAGTCCGAATGTTTTGGAAAGTTCAAAGAGTTTCGGGCAGATGTGGAGAAGCATCATGGTAAAAGTATCAAGACACTGCGTTCAGATCGTGGTGGGGAGTACCTGTCCCATGAATTTCGAGATTACCTCACTGAGGTAGGAATTCAGTCTCAGTTGTCTGCACCTGGCACGCCACAGCAGAATGGTGTAGCATAAATGAGGAATCGAACTCTTATGGAAATGGTTAGGTCCATGATGAGCTATAGTGATTTGCCAAGTTCATTCTGGGGATATGCCTTAAAAACGGCAATGTATATTCTTAATCTTGTACCATCTAAAATCGTGCCTCCAACCCCAGTAGAGTTGTGAAATGGGCGCAAGCCCAGTCTAAGACATCTCAGAATATGGGGTTGCCTAGCACATGTGCTTAAGGCAGATACGGCTAAGTTAGATGCAAAAACAGAATTAATGCTGTTTGTAAGATATCCTAGGGGAATGAAAGGTGGTCTATTCTATAGTCCTAAAGATCAGAAGGTGGTGGTAAGTACCAACGCTAGATTTTTAGAAGAGGACTATGTCTTAGACCACAAGCCCAAGAGTAAGATAGTACCAGAAAAGCTTAGACGATAAATTACTAGTCCTGATGCACCAGCACAAGTAGATACACCACACACCGCACATAAGATCACAGATGATGCGCCTACACAGGCGGTGCCTCGTCGTAGTGGGAGGCCGACAGGTTCGTTGGTGTGGGAGAGGCCTCAGACCTAGTCCCAGGTGTGCCTGAACCTGACCCAGTTAACTACAATGAGGCACTTCAAGATAAAGATGCAGAATCTTGGCGTAAGGCAATGATATCTGAGATGGGGTCAATGGACTACAATCAAGTCTGGGAGCTTGTGGTGCCTGATGGG
The DNA here is from genome assembly GCA_030378225.1 of Knoxia roxburghii. Taxonomy (NCBI): domain Eukaryota; kingdom Viridiplantae; phylum Streptophyta; class Magnoliopsida; order Gentianales; family Rubiaceae; genus Knoxia; species Knoxia roxburghii. The sequence goes on along the minus strand of CM059420.1, from coordinate 29,526,082 downwards.
GTTTAAGCCCATTGGATGCAAGTGGGTCTACAAACGTAAGAGAGGACCTGAGGGGAAGGTGGAAACCTTTAAAGCTAGGCTGGTGGCGAAGGGGTATACTCAGAAAGAGGGAATCGATTATGAGGAAACCTTCTCCCCGGTAGCCATGCTTAAGTTGATCCGGATTCTCTTGGCCATAGCTGCTTATATGGATTATGAGATTTGGCAGATGGATGTCAAGATAGCTTTCCTAAATGGAAGTCTTGAGGAAACCATCTTTATGCAGCAACCAGAGGGATTCATTGAAAAAGGCTAAGAGTATAAGGTTTGCAGGCTTAAGATGTCTATTTATGGACTTAAGCAGGCATCCAGATCTTGGAACATCCGGTTTGATGAGGTAATCCAGTCCTTTGGATTTACTCAGTGTCCGGATGAGCAATGTGTGTATCGCAGACGTGGTGAAAACTCAGTGGTGTTTCTTGTGCTTTACGTAGATGACATTCTATTGATTGGCAACAACAAGAAAGTGCTATCAGACGTAAAGGCATGGCTGTCCAAGCAATTTGATATGAAGGACTTAGGGGAAGCGGGACATATCCTTGGGATCACGATTATTCAAGATCGTAGGAAACGTTCGTTAACGCTCTCCCAAGCTTCATACATAGACACGATTCTGGCCCGTTTTAACATGCAGAACTCCAAGAAAGGTTTTCTACCTTTCAGACATGGAGTGCATCTATCTATGGAACAGTCTCATAGGACTGTTGAAGAGATAGAGGCCATGAAGACAGTTCCGTATGCTTCGGCAGTAGGAAGTCTCATGTATGCCATGTTGTGTACGAGGCCTGATATCTGTTATGCCGTTGGCATGGTGAGCAGATATCAGAGTAACCCCGGGAAAGCTCTTTGGGAGGCAGTAAAATGCATTCTCAAGTATTTGCGCAGAACGAGAGACCAAGTTCTGGTCTATCAGGCGTCTGAGCTGGTACCCCGAGGTTACAGATTCAGATTTCCAAGACGTCAGGGACAAGAGCAAGTCTACCTCAGGGTATGTGTTTACTCTAGGAGGTGGAGCCATAGTTTGGCGGAGTGTCAAGTAGAAATGCGTGGCGGACTCTACCATGGAGGCTGAGTATGTTGCCGTATCAGAGGCAGCGAAAGAAGCAGTATGGCTCAAGAACTTCCTAGTGGACTTAGATGTGATTCCTGGTTTTCAGAAGTCTATCACGGTTAATTGTGATAACAACGGTGCAGTAGCAAACTCAAAGGAACCACGAGCCCACAAAGCGAGTAAACATATACAGTGCAAGTACCACCTGATACGAGACATCGTAAAAAGGGTAGACGTGGTCATGGCTAAGATAGCATCAGAGGATAACCTTGCAGATCTATTCACGAAAACATTGAATTCAAAAGTCTTTGAGGCTCACGTGAAGGGCATGGGGATCAGATGCTTAAGAGAGCCTTGACAGTTTTTCTAGATAGATAGCAGCAGATTGTATAGGGATTGTATGTAGTTGTATACTTAAAGCACAACTTAAGTATTAGTGGAAGATTGTTGGAGTAGAATATATAAGCTATGCTTGTATTATACAGCTTCCCAGAATAATATATCGATTCGTGTTTTAGTTATATCTTGTTGTGCATTAATTGTTCATTTATATTATGTAAGTAGATGATGAGGTGTCTGGTGTGACACAGTAGATCTCATCATTGGTTGAAAGACATAATATATAAATAAGGTTCGTAACCGAGACAGCTTTGGACAAAATGTCAGTTTAGGTTATTATGTGATTCAGATAATTAGTTTGTCTAAACTAATTGAATCATATAGATATGCTCGGGGCATATTGAACTTGACCTTTAGGAATGATTTGTCTTGTACTGATTTAATAGACAAATCGATCATTGTATTCTATCTCTTAATTCCTAGACTCGAGCGGACATGAGGATTAGACATAGTGTACTTTGATCTGCCAATGGGTGAGGTCAATTGTGGCCAATAGTCTCGGTAGGTTGGGTGCGCGTGTTAAGTTAATTGGTGTGTTGCTGCTTGTCGAAAGAAAATCATGTACCGGTGCGTCCGGGGTGATGGTGCTCCCGAGATGAGCTCGAAATGTTTATTATACTAAACCCGGCCGGTGGACTTATGTCCGGTATAGTAGAAAGGTCGAGTGGTACTAGTCTCGGAATTAAAGAAGTTAATTAATTAATTTATCAGTAAATTAATTTTAATTAACGAGCACTATATCTTTGATGTGGGGAGATTAATGAATATAATTTAATTAAGTTGTTCCGGAAGCAATTCTGGTGTAGGATGGTAGTGCCAAAATTAATCCGTTAGTGGTACGATTAATTTTGTAAATGGTTAATTGAATAGGTAGATTTAATTAATTAATTGGTTAATTATTCCTAAGGGTTAATTCAGTAATTAACAAAGTAGAATTATTTATTTAATTCCTAAGGGTTAATTAAGTAATTAACAAAGTGGAATTATTTAATTAATTAATTAAGTCTTAAATTTCAATTGGAATTAGGAAATCCTAGAGATTAGGAAATCTAGTAGGATTTGATTTATCCTATCAGATTGGTTGCCTAATTGGATTTGGAAACTAATTCATTACCTAAACCCATTAGGAAGACCAATCCTAAATCAACTTGGAGTCTCTCTTGTAACTCTATAAATAGACAAGGGATTAGCCATTCAAGACACACAATTCAATAGATTCATTATTCAAGAATCTAGAGAGATAAAATTCTAGAGAGAGAAATTACTTTCTCTCTCAAGAACGAATATTTTAAGCTTGGGGCGGCTGGTTTTTACCATTGAAGTGGCCAAAAATTCTTGGCCTTCTGGGCAGCCCCGTGTGTAGCTTTCTCTCTCTCTGGGCAGTGCGTTTGCAGTACGTGCTAGGTGCGGAGGTGCTGAATTTTTTCAGCAGGTGGATTGTGGTGAGTTGCTGATCAATTGACTTCTAGATTGTTGCCCACACAACAAGAGGTCATAGTCTTGAGGCATACAAGAAAATCACCAGGTGCACGCTTCAAAGGTATTTTTCTTTGGTTCCGCTTTAATTAGAAATTTTCGTTGCGTGGTAAATCGAGCAATTGCAAACCCAGATCCTATGTGGCAATATTCTTTCTGGCAAATCAAAGTATACAATATCCAACTCTCACGCTCGTTCCAATCTCGGGATTGAGAGATTGAATACTAGGACCGAATTGACTACGTCGATCAATATAAGTCAATTCTATCCAAACTGGTCATGCTCAATCCGTGTGATTTAAACTAGTCTAGATAAACTAATTACCAAAACACACGATAACCTATACCGATAGTATGTTCAGACTATCTCGGTTACAAGCATACTTTTTATATATCAATACTTTAACCAATAACGGTATCTACTATGTCTTTCCACACCCCGTTATCTAGTTCTATGATATAATGGAACAATTTAATACCGAAACAAAATGATATGTCATCTGTGGATATTAGTTTTTGATACAAGCCATGGCTTTTCTGTACTCAAAACTAACAATCTCCCACTACTACTCAAAGCTATGCTAAGAATTACAAAAACTGTCCAACCCGCTATTACACTGCTGTCATAGTGAAATCTCCAGAACGCCTTTAAACTCACTCACATGGCTCCCTCAAGAATCTAACTCCCATGCCCTCCACATGTCTCTCAAAGACCTTTGGGGTCAATGGCTTGGTGAAAGGATCTGTAAGGTTATCATCTGATGCTATCTTGGCCACGATCACGTCTCCCCTCTTTACGATCTCTCGTATTAGGTGGTACTTGCGCTCTATGTGTTTACTCGCCTTATGGGCTCGTGTTTCCCTCGAGTTAGCAACTGCACCATTGTTATCACAGTAAACTGTGATAGACCTAGGTAACTCAGGAACCACATCTAAGTCCATCAGGAAGCTCAGGAGCCATACATCTTCTTTCGCTGCCTCTGATGCGGCAACGCACTCAGCCTCCATGGTAGAGTCCGTCACGCATTTCTGCTTGACACTCCGCCATACTATGGCTCCACTTCCTAGATTAAACACAAACCCAGAGGTGGACTTACTCTTGTCCAAATTACCTTGAAAGTCCAAATCTGTGTAACCCAACTGTACAAGCTCCTGCACTCTATAAACTAGGACATAATCTCTCGTCCTGCGCAAGTACTTAAGAATGCATTTTACTGCCTTCCAGTGAGCCTTCCAAGGGTTACTCTGATATCTGCTAACCATGCCAATGGAAAAGCAAATATTAGGCCTCGTACATAACATAGCATACATGAGGCTACCCACTGCAGAAGCATAGGGTACTGCCTTCATAGCATCTATCTCCTCAGCAGTCTTGGGACACTGCTCCTTAGACAAATGCACCCCATGCCTGAAAGGTAGTGAACCCTTATTAGAGTTCTGCATGTTAAAACGGGCTAGAATCGTGTCTATATAGGATGCCTGCGAGAGAGTCAGAGAACGTCTCCTATGATCTCAAATAATCTTAATCCCAAGGATATGTCCAGCCTCTCCCAAATTCTTCATATCGAATTTCCTGGACAACCATGCCTTTACGTCTGACAACACCTTCTTACTGTTGCCAATCAGAAGGATGCCATCTACGTAAAGTACAAGGAACACCACCATATCACCATCACGCCTGCGGTAAACACACTGCTCATCCGGACACTGAGTGAATCCATAGGACTGGATAACCTCGTCAAAACGGATGTTCCAAGATCTGTATGCTTGCTTAAGTCCATAAATGGACCTCCTCAGCCTGCATACCTTGTGCTCTTGACCCTTAACAATGAAGCCCTCTGGTTACTGCATAAAGATGGTCTCATCAAGACTTCCATTAAGGAAAGCTGTCTTGACATCCATCTGCCAAATTTCATAGTCCATATGAGTAGCTATGGCCAACAGAATCTGGATCGACTTAAGCATAGCTACCGGGGAAAAATTCTCCTCATAATCGATACCCTCTTTCTGAGTATACCCCTTCACCACAAGCCTAGCCTTGAAGGTCTCAACCCTCCCGTTAGATCCTCTCTTTCGCTTGTAGACCCATTTGCACCCAATAGGCCTAAACCCATCAGGAAGGTCTACCAGCTCCTAGACTTGATTTGAGTCCATAGAACCCATCTCAACAATCATCGCTCTCTGCCAAGAATCTGCATCTTTATCCTGGAGAGCCTCATTGTAGCTAACTGGGTTTGGTTCATGAGTGCCAAGGATAAAGTCCGAAGACTCACCCAAACCCATGTACCTCTCGGGCTGTCTGACAACCCTTCCACTACGACGAGGCGCAACCTGTGCAAAAGCATCATCTGTGATAGTGTGTGCAGTCTCTTGTGGTGTGTCTTCCTGTACTTGTGCATTTGGAATAGTGGATTGACTTATAAGCTCTTCCAATACTACCTTGTTGCTTGACTTGTAATCTAAAATATAGTCCTCCTCAAGAAATCTGGCATAGATGCTGATCACCCACCTTCTTATCCTGAGGACTATAAAATAGACCACCTCTCGTTCCTTTGGGGTAGCCTATAAACAGCATAGCCTTGGTTTTTGCCTCTAACTTGCCTGCATCTGCCTCGAGCACATGTGCTGGACAACCCCAAATTCTGAGATGTCTCAGACTAGGCTTTCGCCCATTCCACAACTCTGCTGGGGTCGAAGACACAGACTTAGATGGCACAAGGTTGAGGATAAAACATGCTATCTCTAAGGCATAACCCCAAAACGAGATAGGCAACTCACTATAACTCATCATCGATCTAACCATATCCATAAGAGTCATGTTCCTCCTCTCTGCTACACCATTCTGCTGGGGTGTGCCAAGTGTTGATAATTGGGTCTGAATACCTTTCTCTGACAAATAGGACCTAAATTCACTAGAGAGGTATTCACCACCGCGATCAGATTGCAAGGCCTTGATACTCTTACCCAGATGGTTCTCCACCTCAGCCTTGAACTCCCTGAACTTTCCAAAGTATTCAGACTTGTGGCGCATCAAGTATACGTATCCATATCTAGAGTAATCATCCGTGAAAGTCATGAAATACTCATAACCACCTCTAGCTTGAACTGACATAGGCCCACACACGTCAGAATGAATCAACTCTAAAACCTCCTTGGCCCTATATCCCTTTGCCTTGAAAGGCCTCTTGGTCATTTTACCCTCTAAGCAGGACTCACAGGTCGAATAGCTGTCAATATCCAGTAAGTCTAAAGACCCACTATTGACTAACCTTTGAATCCTACTAAGGTTGATGTGACCGAGTCTCAAGTGCCAACGATAAGTCTGATTCAAAGGGGAAGACTCTTTTCTCTTATTATGATTCGGTGATGAGCTACTAGTTTCTGTGTTTTGCATTACTGGGGAGTATATCTTAATTAAAAACATATTGTTTACCAATGTACCGGAACATATAAGTTTCTGGCCTTTTCTAATAAAAATAGATCGATCAGAAAAAGCACACTTATAACCATCCAAAACAAGTTTAGAAACTGAAAGTAAGTTCTTGCAAAAATTGGGTACATAAAGACAATCTCTCAAATTTAAAACAGAGTCTGAAAATAAAGACAAACTGCTCCCACTGCAGCAACAGAAACTCTGGTAGTATCCCCAAGGTAGACTTGCAACTCTCACTCTCTAAGCAGCCGGGTCACTTGGAACCCCTACAAAGAATTACAAACGTGATCAGTGGCTCCTGAATCCACACACCAAGTATCTGTGAGAATCGCCGCTAAACACGTCTCAGTGACTAGGGAAAATTTACACATACCTCGAGGCTTTGGGCAGTCCTTCTTCCAATGTCCCATTTTGCCACATTTGAAGCATTTTCCTTTCGACTTGTGCTTCTTGGCAATGCCTGCCTTTGGTCCATGATCAGCTCCCGCCTTCTGGCCTCTCTTCCTCTTTTGCTTCCTGGCTTTGGGCCCAGCAGAGGAACCTGAGGGACCAACAGTAGCCAAGGCTTGCTTCTTCTCTGCGAATAGGCCCTCAACAGACACCAATGCAGTCATGAGCTCGGGAAGTGAATATGAGAGATTCCCCATATTGTAGTTCAACCGAAACTGCTCAAAACTGGGAGGCAAGCTCTGGAGGATGATATCGACCTGGGTCTCCCCATCATTGTCACCTTCCAATACCTCAATCTCATTGATGCAGCTTATCATGTCTAGCATGTGATCCCTCACTGAAGTACCCTCAGCCATCCTAGCATTCATGAGTTTCCTCATAGCTGACTGCTTGGTTGCCCTACCCTGATGTCCAAACAACCCCCTGAGGTTGAGCATCATATCGTAGGCTGAGGTAAACAACTGATGCTGGTGCTACAGTACACTCGACATAAAAGCCAAGATGTAGCACCGGGTCATCTCATCAGCCTTCTGCCACCTCGTATATGGCTCTCGCTGCTCAGGGGTAGCATCATCACTGGGCTTAGAGGGGCACTCCTCAGTGAGCACGTACCTGTAACCATCAGCGGTAAGGACAATGTCCAGGTTACGTTTCCAGTTAATATAATTTGGACCCGTAAGTTTGTTCTGGTTCAAAATGACAGCTAGCGGGTTGAACGACATATCAACTACAACTGAAAAATAAATAGTCAAGTTTCAGTATACTTTTTCGAAAATATTGAAAATTCTCAAAAAACCAATATAATCTTCTACCGACATCTCTCACACCGGAATTAACGCAGGTCACGATGGGTGAACGTCTACGCTAACCCACATTCGTTTGAGAAGAACCGAAGTTCATTAATTTCATTATCTGACTAACGATCTTATGATTAATAAAATTAATGGTCGATAATTTTAGCTGTACACGAAGAAAACATAACCTCGATGGGAGGAATACTTAAAATGGTACACTAAGTGTATGCCATTACGTGACTTCTAAGTTTGTTACTTAGGATACTAATGCGCCTCGGATGGCGAGGGTGTCGCAACTTTCTCCAATTAAACTCACTATAGTCATCCATTTAGAAATTCATTCCGGTGATATATGTGGTTGAAAACTCATCCGATAGGGAGGAAGGTCTAAGCCAGCACGCAAGTTTAACTACATCACCAATGAACCCGTAATGGAGGCCATGGGGATATTTGCCAACCCTCTCCCACTTAGATTTTTAAGCTTGAGGATTTTTATGTTTTAACATTCAATATCTTAACTATGGATATTCGCACCCATAAAACCGTTGGAGTTTTAATATGCGAATAATCTACCATAGGTAATTGTTCGTTACCTTTTAAAAACAATTTTGGTTTGGTTTTCGTTCATGTAAAATAAAACAAAAAACACAAATCAACGAAAAGTCATAAATACGGGAAATTAAAAGAAATAAAATTTCCCCAACTATTATGGCCTTCTCTATCGTTGATTCCTTGCCGCCTCGGTGACACGTCCCATCATGTCGCTCCCACTCGTTATTTGGATTCCTCTCGATTCCCTAGGTTTTATCGGTTTACTATGTAATTAGGAATCACCCAAAATTACGAGAAACCAAAACCCGCGAATATAAGTTTCCCAAAATAACGTCTTCGTCATTATACATAAATTCCTATATACAAAGGCGTTTCTCTAGGAATTTAAAGACGACATGATTAGATCAAATCCTACTACAAGATTTTTCTAATCCTACAGGGCTTCCAGCTCATGGTTATTACTATTACATAATTTCCATTCAAAAAACAATACGAGTCCGGGCATGTCCCGGGATTTATGAATGAAAAATAAATTTCTACTATAATAGCAGGGAAACCAATAACCACCTATTTAAGCATTTTGACAAAAATAAGAATGCCAAAATAAAGCCGTGTAATAAATAAAACAAGTATAAGACCGAAACCTACGCTTTGATACCATTTTGAAGGAAAACAGAACAAGCCCAGGATAAATCGAAAACCTCACTTTCGTGCATGCATTCCAGAATCGGAAGCTTTCGACCAAGCTCAGGCTCAAATTCATTTACCCACGAACGGATCTTGGCTTATACTTATTTAATTTATTAAAACGATATCTAACGCACAAAGATTTCATCTTTAATTAAAAGCGGAAGGATTAAAGATTATACCTTTGTAGCGAAGTCCAACGCAATAAGAAAAATCCAATCTTTATGCGAATTCCACAAGAAATCCCAAAGATTACTCCGAGAAAACTTCGAATATTTCGTGGGCAATAATCTATCGATGTCTACTTGCTCAGCCCATGAAAACCCACAAGAAAATCTCTTAATTTAAACCAAAATCTGCTCGAAATAATTGATCAACCCAGCCGCTAGCTAGTATTTTCCGCCAGCATGAAAACCCGCCCAGTCCTGCCGCAAAATCTGATCGGGATTGCTCAAAAGACTCGACCTTTAGCCGCGATCTGGACAAGAGTGCTGCAGATCACCAAAGAGAGATCATAACGCAGCAAGACCTGGATCAAGCACCCCAAAGATTGTTAGTTTTGAATACAGAAAAGCTATGGCTTGTATCAAAAACTAATATCCACAGATGACATATCATTTTGTTTCAGTATAAATCTGTTCCTTTATATCATAGAACTAGATAACGGGGTGTCAACAAACACAGTAGATACCGTTATTGGTTAAAGTATTGATATATAAAAAGTATGCTCATAACCGAGATAGTCTGAACATACTATCGGTATAGGTTATTGTGTGGTTTGGAAATTGGTTTATCTAGACTAGTTTAAATCACACAGATATGCCCGGGGCATATTGAGCACGACCAGTTTGGATAGAATTGACTTGTACTGATCGGCGTAGTCAATTCGGTCCTAGTATTCCGTCTCTCAATCCCGAGATTGGGACGGCCGTGAGGGTTGGATGTCGTGTGCTTTGATTTGCCAAAGAGTGAGGTCAATTGAGGCCAATACCTCGGTAAGTTGGATATGCGGTGTTTAGCTTTTTGCATGCCGTTGCTAGTCGGAGGAATCCACGTACCGGTTCGCCTGGTTGATGGTGCTCCCGAGATGAGCTCGTAAGGTTATTATACTAAACCTGGCCAGTGAACTTTATGTTCGGTATAATAAAAGGTCGAGTGGTACTAATCTCGGAAACCAAGAAGTCGGTGAATTAATTTGTCAGTAAATTGATAAATCGACGAGCATTAGATCTTTAATGTGGGGAGATAGAAGAAATAATAATGGCGCGATGTAAAGTCGTTTTCGAGCGGTAGTTCCATAATTGGTCCGATAGTGGTACGATCGATTATGCGTTTGACTAATCGACAAGGTAAATTAATTAATCCGAAGGGTTTAATTAATATTTAATCGACGAAGTGAATTTAGAAATTAATTCGATTTTGAATTAATTAATTCTAAGGGTTCGATTAAATTAAATTAACAAAGTGGATTAAATAAATTAATTTAAAAGGGTCGATTGGAGTTGATTAGTCGGGAAGACTTAGCGGTCAACGAAAGTCAAATTTTAAGGCCTAACTCGAGAGCCCATTAGGTCTCCAATCGAGCTACTATAAATAGAATACTTGATGCCCAAGAAACCCTAAGGAAATTCTAGTAAGACATTTTTTTTTGTCTTGCTTTCTTGAGTGAAAAGGTTTAAGAGAAAAAATTCTTCTTTAAGAATTTGTCCTCACAAACAAACCAGATTTTTCACTCCTTGAATTAAACTCAGCCCAAAGATCAAACCTTGATTATTAGTGGGTTATTATTATTTTTCCCGCTGCTGGTTTTCTTTCTTCATCGCCAAGCTGCTGCGTTTTTCCTCGCCGATTATGTACGGATTTTTGCGGCGCTAAAATTCTGCTTGCTTGTGCGTTTGATTCGAGCAGCGGGTGTCGATCTCTTTCAATTCTTGATTGGTGATTCACCTGGCTGCTTGTCTAGATCACGACAAGAACAACAAGCTGAATTCTTAGCGTGCTGGGTTTTCTCGAATCAAAAAAAAAAGCGGGGTCTTTTAATATTTGCAGCAGCAGTTTTTTTTTGGGCGGTGGGCAGCAGTTTAAGCGGTGGGCAGCAAAGGTTCTAGATCAATTTTGGGCTGTGAATTGTTTAATTCAGTTGATTTCCTTGTGGGCAATACGAGTAAGCTCCGATAGATTATTGCCCACGCAATATTCGGAGTGTTCTTGTAGAATCGATTGGATTTCTTGTGGAAATCGCAGCAGATTTTATTTGGTATTCTTTAATCGAGGGACTTCGCTACAAAAGGTATAATCTTTAAGTTCCGCTTTAATTAAAGATTTAATTTTTTGTGTCCCGATTAATAAATTAAATAAGTATAAGCCTAGATCCGTTCATGGGTAAACTAATTTGAGCCTGAGCTTGGTCGAAAGCTTCCGATTCTGGAATGCATAGCACGAAAGTGAGGTTTTCGATTTAGTCCGGGCTTGTTCAGTTTTCCTTCAAATTGGTATCAAAGCGTTGGTTTCGGTCTTATACTTGTTTGATTTATTACACGGCTTTATTTTGGCATTATTATTTTTGTCAAAATGTATAAACAGGTGGTTATTGGTTTCCCGGCTATTATGGTAGAAATTTAATTTTCATTCATAAACCCCGGGACATGTCCGGGCTCGTTTTATTTTGAATGGAAATTTCTGTAATAGTAATAACCACGAGCTGGAAGCCGTGTAGGATTAGAAAAATCTTGTAGTAGGATTTGATCTAATCATGTCGTCTTTAAATTCCTAGAAAACGCCTTTGTATATAGGAATTTTTGTACTATGACGAAGACGTTATTTTGGGTAACTTATATTCGCGGGTTTGGTTTATTGTAATTTTGGGTGATTCCTAATTACGGAATAAACCGAGAAAACCCGGGCGAATCGAGAGGAATCCAAATAACGAGTGGGAGCGACACGACGGGAAGTGTCACCGAGGCGTCAAGGAATCAACGATAGAGAAGACCATAATAGTCGGGAAATTTTATTTTATTTAATTTCCCGTATTTATGATTTTTTCGTTGATTGTGTGATTTTCGTTTTATTTTGCATGAACGAAATTCAAACCAAAAGTTTTTCAAAAAGGTAATGTGCAATTAACTAAGGTAGATTATTCGCATATTAAAACTCCAACGGTTTTATGGGTGCGAATATCCATAGTTAAGATATTGCATGTTAAAACGTAAAAATCCTCAAACTTAATTACATTCGCAAGTTTTGGTTTAATCGTAATTTTGGGTGATTCCTAATTACGTGGGGTTTTGGTTTATCGTAATTTTGGGTGATTCCTAATTACGTAGAAAACCGAGAAAACCCGGATTTTGGTTTTTCGTAATTTTTGGGTGATTCCTAATTACGTAGAAAACCGAAATGGAAAACCGAGAAAACTAGGGCGAATTGAAATTATTTTAAAAATCTAAGTGGGAGCGGGTTGGTTAATAGCCCCATGGCCTCCATTACGGGTTCATTGGTGATGTGGTTAAACGGCTTCCCTACGGATGAGTTTTCAATCACAGATATCGCTGGAATGAATTTCTAAAGGGATGACTATAGTGCGTTTAATTGGGAAAAGTTGCGACACCCTCGCTACCGAGGCGCATTAGTACCCTAAGTAACAAACTTAGAAGTCACGTAATGGCATACACTTAGTGTACTGTTTATAGTATCCCTCCTACGAGGTAACGCTATTTACGTGTACGGCTAAAATTATCGACTATTAATTTCATTGATCATAAGATCGTTGGTCAGATAATGAGATTAATGGACTTTGGTCCTTCTTGAACGAATGTGGGTTGGCGTAGACGTTCACCTACGTGACCTGCGTTAATCCCGGTGGGAGAGATGTCGGTAGAAGATTATATTTCTTTTCTGAGGATTTTTCAATATTTTCGAAAAGTATACTGAGACATGTTTTTTCATTATTTTCAGTTGATATGTCGTTCAACCCGCTAGCTGTCATTCTGAACCAAAACAAACTCACCGGTCCTAATTACATTGATTGGAAACGGAACCTGGACATTGTCCTAACCGCCGAGGGTTATAAGTATGTGCTCACTGAGGAGTGCCCCCCTAAGCCCAGTGAGGATGCCACACCTGAGCAGCGAGAGCCATATACGAGGTGGCAGAAAGCTGATGAGATGACCAGGTGCTACATCTTGGCTTCCATGTCAAGTGTGCTGCAGCACCAGCATCAGTTGATGACCTCAGCCTACGATATGATGCTCAACCTCAGGGAGATGTTTGGACATCAGGGCAGGGCAGCCAAGCAGTCAGCTATGAGGAAACTCATGAATGCTAAGATGGCTGAGGGCACTTCAGTGAGAGATCACGTACTGGACATGATTGGTTGCATCAATGAGATCGAGGTATTGGGAGGTGAGATTGATGGGGAAACCCAGGTCGATATCATCCTTCAGAGCTTGCCTCCCAGTTTTGAGCAGTTTCGATTGAACTATAATATGGGGAATCTCTCATATTCACTTTCTGAGCTCATGACTGCATTGGTGTCTGCTGAGAGCCTCTTCGCTGAGAAGAAGCAAGCCTTGGCTACTGTTGGTCCCTCAGGTTCCTCTGCTGGGCCCAAAGCCAGGAAGCAAAAGAGGAAGAGAGGCCAGAAAGCAGGAGCCAGTCATGGACCCAAGGCGGGCATTGCCAAGAAGCAGAAGCCGAGAGGCAAATGCTTCAGATGTGGCAAAGCGGGACATTGGAAGAAGGACTGCCCAAAGCCTCGAGGTACGTGTAAATTTTCCCTAGTCACTGAGACGTGTTTAGCGGCGATTCCCACGGATACTTGGTGTGTGGATTCGGGAGCCACTGATCACGTTTGTAATTCTTTGCAGGGGTTCCAAGTGACCCGGCTGCTTAGAGAGGGAGAGTTGCAGGTCTACCTTGGGGATACTACCAGAGTTTCTGTGGCTGCAGTGGGAGTTATTAGTCTTTACTTTTCAGACTCTATTTTATATTTGAAGGATTGTCTTTATGTACCTAGTTTTCGAAAGAACTTGCTTTCAGTTTCGAAACTTGTTTTGGATGGTTATAAGTGTGTATTTTCTGATGGTTCGGTTTTTATAAGAAAATGCCAAAAACTTATATGTTCCGGTACATTGGTTGACAATCTGTTTTTAATCAAGACTTACTCCCCAGTTATGCAAAACACAGAAACTAGTAATTCATCACCGAATCATAATAAGAGAAAGGAATCTTCCCCTTTGAATCAGACTTATCTTTGGCACCTGAGACTAGGTCATATCAACCTTAGTAGGATTCAAAGGTTGGTCAAGAGTGGGTCTTTGGACTTACTAGATATTGACAGTTATTCAACCTGTGAGTCCTGCTTGGAGGGTAAAATGACCAAGAGGCCTTTTAAGGCAAAGGGGTATAGGGCCAAAGAGGTTTTAGAGCTGATTCATTCTGACGTGTGTGGGCCTATGTCAGTTCAGGCTAGAGGTGGTTATGAGTATTTCGTGACTTTCACGGATGATTACTCTAGATATGGATACATATACCTGATGCGCCACAAGTCTGAATGCTTTGGCAAGTTCAGAGAATTCAAGGCAGAAGTGGAGAACCATCTGGGTAAGAGTATCAAGTCAATGCGGTCTGATCGCGGTGGCGAATACCTCTCTAGTGAATTTAGGACCTATTTGTCAGAGGAGGGTATTCAGACCCAGTTGTCTGCACCTGGCACACCCCAGCAGAATGGTGTAGCAGAGAGGAGGAACAGGACTCTTATGGAGATGGTTAGATCGATGATGAGTTACAGTGAGTTGCCTACCTCGTTTTGGGGTTATGCCTTAGACACAGCATGTTATATCCTGAACCTTGTGCCATCTAAGTCTGTGCCAACGACCCCATTAGAGTTGTGGGATGGGCGCAAGCCTAGCCTGAGACATCTCAGGATTTGGGGTTGTCCAGCACATGTGCTCGAGGCAGATGCAGGCAAGTTAGAGGCGAGATCTAAGGTTATGCTGTTTGTAGGCTACCCCAAAGGAACGAGAGGTGGTTTATTTTATAGTCCTCAGGATCAAAAGGTGGTGGTAAGCACCAATGCCAGATTTCTTGAGGAGGACTATATTTTAGATCACAAGTCAAGCAGCAAGGTAGTATTGGAAGAGCTTAGAAGTCACTCTACTATTCCAGATGCACACGTACAGGAAGACACACCACAGGAAACTGCACGCACTATCACAGATGATGCTCTTACACAGGCTGCGCCTCGTCGTAGTGGGAGGGCTGTGAGACAGCCCGAGAGGTACATGGGTTTGGGTGAGTCTTCGGACTTTATCCCTGGTGCTCATGAACCAGACCCAGTTAACTACAATGAGGCTCTCCAGGATAAAGATGCAGATTCTTGGCAGAGAGCGATGATTACTGAGATGGGTTCTATGGACTCAAATCAAGTCTGGGAGCTGGTAGACCTTCCTGATGGGTTTAGGCCTATTGGGTGCAAATGGGTCTACAAGCGAAATAGAGGATCTGACGGGAGGGTTGAGACCTTCAAGGCTAGGCTTGTGGCGAAGGGGTATACTCAGAAAGAAGGGATCGATTATGAGGAGACTTTTTCCCCGGTAGCTATGCTTAAGTCGATCCGGATTCTCTTGGCCATAGCTGCTCATATGGATTATGAGATATGGCAGATGGACGTCAAGATAGCTTTCCTTAATGGAAGTCTTGAGGAGACCATCTTTATGCAGCAACCAGAGGGCTTCATTGTTAAGGGCCAAGAGCACAAGGTATGCAGGCTTAGGAGGTCCATTTATGGGCTTAAGCAAGCATCCAGATCTTGGAACATTCGTTTTGATGAGGTTATCCAGTCCTATGGATTCACTCAGTCTCCGGATGAGCAGTGTGTTTATTGCAGGCGTGATGGTGAGATAGTGGTGTTCCTCGTACTTTATGTAGATGACATTCTTCTTATTGGCAACAGTAAGAAGGTGTTGTCAGACGTAAAGGCATGGCTGTCCAGGCAATTCGATATGAAGGATTTGGGAGAGGCTGGACATATCCTTGGGATCAAGATTATTCGAGATCGTAGGAAACGTTCTCTGACTCTCTCACAGGCATCCTACATAGACACGATTCTGGCCCGTTTTAACATGCAGAACTCCAAGAAGGGTTCACTACCTTTCAGGCATGGAGTGCATTTGTCTAAGGAGCAGTGTCCTAAGACTGCTGAGGAGATAGATGCCATGAAGGCGGTACCCTATGCTTCTGCAGTG
The DNA here is from genome assembly GCA_030378225.1 of Knoxia roxburghii. NCBI lineage: Eukaryota > Viridiplantae > Streptophyta > Magnoliopsida > Gentianales > Rubiaceae > Knoxia > Knoxia roxburghii. The sequence continues at coordinate 29,509,960 of CM059420.1, read as the reverse complement.
GGTAGCCTCATGTATGCTATGTTGTGCACGAGGCCTGATATTTGCTTTGCCGTTGGCATGGTTAGCAGATATCAGAGTAACCCTGGGAAGGCTCACTGGGAGGCAGTAAAATGCATTCTCAAGTACTTGCGCAGGACGAGAGATTATGTCCTAGTTTATAGAGCGCAGGAGCTTGTACCATTGGGTTACACAGATTCGGACTTTCAAGGAGATATGGACAAGAGTAAGTCTACCTCTGGGTTTGTGTTTACTCTGGGAGGTGGAGCCATAGTATGGAAGAGTGTCAAGCAGAAATGCGTGGCGGACTCTACCATGGAGGCCGAGTACGTTGCCGCTTCAGAGGCAGCGAAAGAGGCTGTATGGCTCAGGAGCTTTCTGATGGACTTGGATGTGGTTCCAGAGTTGCCTAGGTCTATCACAGTTTATTGTGATAACAATGGTGCAGTTGCTAACTCAAGGGAACCACGAGCCCATAAGGCGAGTAAACACATAGAGCGCAAGTACCACCTGATACGAGAGATCGTAAAGAGGGGAGACGTGATCATGGCCAAGATAGCTTCAGAGGACAACCTTGCAGATCCTTTCACCAAGCCATTGACCCCAAAGGTCTTTGAGAGGCATGTGGAGGGCATGGGAGTCAGATTCTTGAGAGAGCCAAGTCAGTGAGCTTAAAAGTGTTTTGGAGATTTCATTATGACAGCAGTGTAATAGCGGGTTGGACAGTTTTTTGTACTTCTTAGCATAGCTTTGAGTATTAGTGGGAGATTGTTAGTTTTGAATACAGAAAAGCTATGGCTTGTATCAAAAACTAATATCCACAGATGACATATCATTTTGTTTCAGTATAAATCTGTTCCTTTATATCATAGAACTAGATAACGGGGTGTCGACAAACACAGTAGATACCGTTATTGGTTAAAGTATTGATATATAAAAAGTATGCTCATAACCGAGATAGTCTGAACATACTATCGGTATAGGTTATTGTGTGGTTTGGAAATTGGTTTATCTAGACTAGTTTAAATCACACAGATATGCCCGGGGCATATTGAGCACGACCAGTTTGGATAGAATTGACTTGTACTGATCGGCGTAGTCAATTCGGTCCTAGTATTCCGTCTCTCAATCCCGAGATTGGGACGGCCGTGAGGGTTGGATGTCGTGTGCTTTGATTTGCCAAAGAGTGAGGTCAATTGAGGCCAATACCTCGGTAAGTTGGTTATGCGGTGTTTAGCTTTTTGCATGCCGTTGCTAGTCGGAGGAATCCACGTACCGGTTCGCCTGGTTGATGGTGCTCCCGAGATGAGCTCGTAAGGTTATTATACTAAACCTGGCCAGTGAACTTTATGTTCGGTATAATAAAAGGTCGAGTGGTACTAATCTCGGAAACCAAGAAGTCGGTGAATTAATTTGTCAGTAAATTGATAAATCGACGAGCACTAGATCTTTAATGTGGGGAGATAGAAGAAATAATAATGGCGCGATGTAAAGTCGTTTTCGAGCGGTAGTTCCATAATTGGTCCGATAGTGGTACGACCGATTATGCGTTTGACTAATCGACAAGGTAAATTAATTAATCCGAAGGGTTTAATTAATATTTAATCGACGAAGTGAATTTAGAAATTAATTCGATTTTGAATTAATTAATTCTAAGGGTTCGATTAAATTAAATTAACAAAGTGGATTAAATAAATTAATTTAAAAGGGTCGATTGGAGTTGATTAGTCGGGAAGACTTAGCGGTCAACGAAAGTCAAATTTTAAGGCCTAACTCGAGAGCCCATTAGGTCTCCAATCGAGCTACTATAAATAGAATACTTGATGCCCAAGAAACCCTAAGGAAATTCTAGTAAGACATTTTTTTTTTGTCTTGCTTTCTTGAGTGAAAAGGTTTAAGAGAAAAAATTCTTCTTTAAGAATTTTTCCTCACAAACAAACCAGATTTTTCACTCCTTGAATTAAACTCAGCCCAAAGATCAAACCTTGATTATTAGTGGGTTATTATTATTTTTCCCGCTGCTGGTTTTCTTTCTTCATCGCCAAGCTGCTGCGTTTTTCCTCGCCGATTATGTACGGATTTTTGCGGCGCTAAAATTCTGCTTGCTTGTGCGTTTGATTCGAGCAGCGGGTGTCGATCTCTTTCAATTCTTGATTGGTGATTCACCTGGCTGCTTGTCTAGATCACGACAAGAACAACAAGCTGAATTCTTAGCGTGCTGGGTTTTCTCGAATCAAAAAAAAAAAGCGGGGTCTTTTAATATTTGCAGCAGCAGTTTTTTTTTGGGCGGTGGGCAGCAGTTTAAGCGGTGGGCAGCAAAGGTTCTAGATCAATTTTGGGCTGTGAATTGTTTAATTCAGTTGATTTCCTTGTGGGCAATACGAGTAAGCTCCGATAGATTATTGCCCACGCAATATTCGGAGTGTTCTTGTAGAATCGATTGGATTTCTTGTGGAAATCGCAGCAGATTTTATTTGGTATTCTTTAATCGAGGGACTTCGCTACAAAAGGTATAATCTTTAAGTTCCGCTTTAATTAAAGATTTAATTTTTTGTGTCCCGATTAATAAATTAAATAAGTATAAGCCTAGATCCGTTCATGGGTAAACTAATTTGAGCCTGAGCTTGGTCGAAAGCTTCCAATTCTGGAATGCATAGCACGAAAGTGAGGTTTTCGATTTAGCCCGGGCTTGTTCAGTTTTCCTTCAAAGATATCACCTTGAACCTCTCGAAAATAACCCACCAGCGGCTGGACTGAAATGTGAAAACTCGGCGGAAAAAACTGCTTGAAACCCCGGCGGAACTAGCTAAAAATGGCGGGCAAGGTTTGATCTTCAAGCTATGGTTTGATTCAAGAAGCGAGATATCAAGTTCGACTTCGAAAAAGACTTCAAGAAAAATTTCTCTCTCTAGAACTTTCTCACTCTAAGAAGCAAGACTTGTCTTGCAAGATTTCCTTAGTTTTCTTTTGCCTCAAGTTTTCTATTTATAGGAGCTCTAATGGAGACCTAATGGGCTCTCGAGTTGGGCCTTTTAATTTGACTTTCGTTGACCGCTTAGTCTTACCCGACTAATCAACTCCAATTGACCCATTCGAATTAATTTCTTAACCCAATTCGTTATTTTAATTTAATCAAACCCTTAGAATTAATTAATTCAAATAGAATTAATTTCTTAATTCACTTTGTCGATTAAATATTAATTAAACCTTTAGGATTAATTAATTCATCTTGTCGATTAGTCAAACGTATAATTAGTCATACCACTATCGGACTAATTATGGAACTACCGCTCGAAAATGACTTTACATCGCGCCATTATAGTTTCTTATATCTCCCCACATTAAAGATCTAGCGCTCGTCGGTTTATCAATTTACTGACAAACTAATTCACCAACTTCTTGGTATCCGAGATTAGTACCACTCGTCCTTTTATTATACCGGACATAAAGTCCACCGGCTGGGTTTAGTATAATAGACCTTACGATCTCATCTCAGGAGCACCATCAACCCGGCGAACTGATACGTGGATTCCTCCGACTAGCAATGGCACGTAAGAAGCCAAACACCGCATACCCAACCTACCGAGGTATAGGCCTCAATTGACCGCACTCTTTGGCAAATCAAAGCATACGATATCCAACTCTCACGCCCATCCCAATCTCGGGATTGAGAGACTGAATACTAGGACCAAATTAACTACTTCGATCAATATAAGTCAATTCTATCCAAACTGGTCGTGCTCAATATGCCCCGTTCATATCCGTGTGATTTAAACTAGTCTAGATAAACTAATTACCAAAACACACGATAACCTATACCGATAGTATGTTCAGACTATTCGGTTATGAGCATACATTTTATATATCAATACTTTAACCAATAACGGTATCTACTATGTCTTTCCACACCCCGTTATCTAGTTCTATGATATAATGGAACAATTTAATACCGAAACAAAATGATGTGTCATCTGTGGATATTAATTTTTGATACAAGCTATAGCTTTTCTGTATTCAAAACTAATAGCATCGGCCCTAAAGTGGGGGTTACAATGTGGATTTCGACATTAACTTCGCCAAGAGTCTATGACAATCGGTACGCAGTTCTATTTTACGTACTCAGGATTTTCAGTCTTGTGATTCCCCTGGCACCTTCACAGATCGGTACATTACATGGTACCGCCATCACTCTCACACGTACCTGTTCATTGATGGCCCCCCACTGATTTAGGTGGAGTTTCACTGCATACCAACACAGAATTTGTAAGTAATTGTTTCATTTGTTTTATTTAATAATAGTTTGATATTATCATATGAAATATGAAATTACTAATTGAAATGTGTTGAATTTGTAGTGGGTGAGCCGATTTGCGCATATATCTGTGGAGTTTCTGGATATCATTAGAGAGGGTGAATATCCCCAGTCGGATGAGTGCGAGGCTAGGCTGAGGGCCGAGATGGTTCGGTGGCATTTACTTTGGTGATAGGTTTGCATTATATTGTAGTATTGTATTGACTTTTTTAGTATTTTTGGATTTTGTGCGGACTTTATTTAGTTCTGACTTATTGGTTGTGTTGTATTTTATTTAGTTATGTCTTTTTTGATATTTTGATATTTTGTGGGAACTTTATATTTATTGGACTTTATTTTAAATGCAATGGTATTTTATATAGGACCTTATATTACAAAATAATTTTGCAAACTATTATAATGAAATAAAAACAAAATAAATGTTCAAATCAAATTAAAACATCAATGATAATGTAGCGTACTTCATGGTGGACGTATATTGTTCTAATGGTCAAGCCTGTTCCAAAATTCTTCTGATGCTGCAAAATTCGCCATAACCGCATCGCAGTGATATCCTCACAGATATGCCAATGGAGGGACATGGCAATCATCGGTCAAACTGACACGTATAAAATGATTTCCACGAACGTGGGCAATGACTATCTGCTTAGCTGGTCTTGTGCCACCACCTACCACCATCATAGGTAAAATGGAGAAACAAGCCCCACGAGCGAGACTGAGATGGATTACCAGTGCGTTTACATATGTTGCGATAGCATACAAGTCTGTAGGGGTGCTCATCCAATAAGCACTGGCACATGGTGATGAAAAATGATTCAATCGGCCAATTTCCCAAGCAAGAGGATCAGTGTCCAAATGAAGATTGTGTGGCAAACAAGCATGGAGAAGCGGTCTGTACATATCTGGATGCATAAGAATCTCTCCAATAGACGCAGTCCTAACCATTCTTCATTCATCCTGATTGCCATAGAGACCGTCTGCAACAGCTCGAAAACCACAATTACCATCTGACTGTACATCCAAAACGCCAGTACAAAAAGAATGGACATAATCTGGTATCAGGGGACTACTCTCATTTTCTTCTCTAACTGCAAATTTGAAATAAACAATTATTGTAATTTAAGTCTATTAGAAAATTAAAGTAACTTATTATTAATTGACACAAAACACTTAGCATCTCAAATTGCAAAGATCTTTGAGATGATTTCTCAGGTGCATTATTTCGCCGTTCACCTTTCTCGCGAGCACTCAGCTCGTGCCTCACAGATGAATGTAATCTTTGGCGACCCTTTGATGTTGCCAAGACACCTGACTTGCACACACTTGTATTGTTAGGATTTAGCGAAGTGTTCATATTGACAATCAGATCACGCATGACCACACATGGACTGCATTCAAATTTAGGAACGATTTCCTCGCGGAAGTATCTTTTTCAAAAAATTAAAATATAACATATAACAAATCTTTATGAAAATACATGTAAATGAATCATAAATTCACTAACTGACATACATAATGTAAAACATAGGTTCCTCAGATATGGTATTCGAATCCACTTGAGATGTTTCAATCGTCAATCTCTTCAAGAACTCGTGCACCATCTCACCAGTGATCGTGTCATTTGATTCCTTTAACTTGAAAATATCACAGGCACACGGAATCCCATGCATAGCCTTGCAGATGCATCCACATCTCTCAACCACGTCAGTGCCCAACTTAGTAATCTTTTCAACTTGTTCGCTAATCAACTCCAAACAATAGTGCGACACATGACCATTCAATAATTCATACGGAAAACACAACATAGCGGTTGTTTTCTTGGAAATGCATGCCTCAAGCATTTTCCTGATAAGTAGCGAATCAAAGTATGTAGCGCATTAAATAAATTAATAAAGTAAGAAGTGCATAAATTAAATTAATAAAGTAAGTAGCGAATAAAAATAATTAATAAAATTACCTGATCTGTGATAACTAATAATTGAAATGGTCATCAATCACACCAAATAGCGTGTCAAGTGAATGGGTACCAGCATCCATCCAATCCTTCAATGCAACATGAGTACTCTCCAATCTGTTACTACTAGTATTTCCAAAGTGGAGAATTTTGTTTGTCCAAGCCCTACAAATAATCTCTTTATGGACCAGTCATGTCCTCTCCAAGTGACAACAACAGAAAGCGCAACTATAGAGTAACTATCATTCAAATGCTGCAATAACAAATCAAACTCTTCAACTATTGGCGCATTAACAATTGCCTTCTAAAGTTTTTTGATTTCTTTTTTCCTTTCACCCTCACTAACAAGCTTTTTCAACTGATTATCAACATCACGGTTGATATGCCACAAACATAGCAGGTGGTGTGATCCCAAAAAATTATCCCTAATAGGATCCATCAAACTCATCTCGATCAGAAACAATAGCACTAGGAACATTTTCAGCATCCAACAACTCTCTCAACTGTGCAAACACCCAATCATAAGTAATTTTTTCTCATCTCTTAAAAGGGTACATGCAATATTATAATTCTTATTGGAAGGAGTCATACCAATAATCTGAAAGAGTTGCATCTTGTACTTGTTGGTCTTGTATGTTGCATCGACCACATTCACCTAATAATATCTGTTCAACAACTGAATTGACATTGGATGCGCTATGAATGTATGTGTGATCACATCTGTGCCATCTTCAGTCAAAACTTTTACATAATAATGCTTCTGCTTAGCGTAATGAACAAAACGCTAAACAATATTTCTACCTTGAAACCTTGCTTTCCTGTCATCAGATTTCAAATTGTTTAGCTGCCTCACTGTCACGTTATCTTCAGGATGCGTCTCAGCCAGATGATTCTGAATCATTTTTGGCTTCATATTTGCATTATTCAAAGTTATAGCAACCTTTCTTGATTCATCAGTCAAGCAACTAAGCTGTCTGTGACACTCTGGATACACTATAGCAGTGTGATTGTGCATTGCCTTCACACCCGGTGTTACTTTGACCCACCAATCATTTTTCTTCACATCCTTGCAATATAACTTGAACATGCACTTACATCCTTGCCGTTTGGTGTTCCTTCTTTGTTGGGGGAGGGAGGACCTTGCTCAATCGAATCTCTGAATCGGTTACAATGATAGGTGACCCCTTTTCCCTTATTACCCTTCCCTACTTTAATCAGCTCGAAAAGAAATTTAAGAGCTAGCTTCGCGTAATAATTATATGCTTCTTCTTCTGTAAGAAAAAATTCAGGGCACTTAAAATCTTCACTCATATCCCTCTGAAGATCGGGAAATCCATTTGGAGCCTGCGTCATTAATAAAATTAAAACTAATAAGTTCACTGTAACATCCCTGCCAAGCAGGTAAATTTGCCCGTGGAAATTAGGCGATTTAAATTTTTAAATGAATGAAGTAAACTAAATTATAAATAAAATTATTGGGTTAAGCCTTAAATTAAAAGAAATAATCTAGATCTCAAACAGATATATGTAAATAATTGTTTAAATGAGGGATTAACTAATATATGGGTCTAGTTGGATAAACTTAAGACTTTTAGTATGAAATTAAAATAGCTTAATAATTCTAGGGATTGAAGTGTAATTTTCCTAAACTAAACCCTAACTTCCCTTTTCCTTTTTCTTTTTCCTCAGCAGCCCCGTCTTTCTTTTCTTTTCTTCTTCTTTCCCTTTTCTTTTCTTTTCTCTTTCTCCCCACCAGTACTCCCTCCTCCGCCGGGTTCAGTTTGGCCGGCCACATTTCCGGCCAATCATCCCTCATCTCAGTCGGCCTAATACACTAAATCAATCCCCACAGTCTAGAGAACAAAACCCAGCCCTCAAAACCCCTTCTCTCATTGGTTTTCTCTCTCCCAGTCAAGCCCCGCCGCCGCCTTCCCCGCCGCGATTCAGCCTCCTCCGGCGTCGTTTGGGTCGCACAGCACCACGAAAAGAAACCCCATCTTGCAAGGAACAAAACCCACCAAGATTACTTGCAATTTGACCGCCGGAAAAACCATGCCGCCACCGGACCGCCGCCGCCGCCGCCGTCCCTCTTTCCTCCATTCACCATCCAGAACCTTCTCCCGTAGGTTCCGGCTTTGTTCCAGCAACTTTTGTGGGTAAACCCTTAATTGTTATTTATTTTAAGTTTAAGAAGCTTATTTGGAGATTAATCTTGTTCATGCATAGGGTTCTATGGTTAATTGAGGAGTTTGTTACTTTATAATTACTTTCGAGTTAAAAGGGGAAGAATAAGTGGCTAATCTAAATGGGTAACCTTTCATTTGGAAACAAGATATAAACGATTTAAGCTAAAGAATTGAAGTCTAGGGAAAGAAGGGTGGGATTATTATTGCACTTGTTTTAGTTCAAGGTGATGTTAAAAGAATATGAGAATCTATCCAAGACAAGATCTCTTAGATGGAGATCACTTTCCTCTAACTCTTGTATTGATCTAGAACATGAATAGGAATAGAATAAGATAGAATAGGGTTCATATAGAGTTAATAGGACTTGCATATATTTTTATATAATATTTTGAATGATGAGTTGAGAGGCATTCTTTTGTTGAATGGTTATTAGACTCTTTGGTGAATTGGAGAACGATGGAGTTCGTTTCTCGGGATTGGATTTATATTAGCTAAGCAGTTAATCAGGCGAGTGTCTCCCCCTTAGTTGTGCTTGTTGTTCTGACTAGGAGTACACCGGTATGTTCTATGGACATACAGGCGTAACCTAGGAAGGACCTGGATTACATTCAAAGTTTTTCTTATGCTTGTGTTTTGTTTATATTCTGTATAGAATATTATGGCCTTGTCGGCACATAGGTTTCAGTCATGTATATTATGTTGTGGTGTTGATTGACTATGTGGCTGTTTTGAATGATTTATGCTGTTTCGGTATTTGGTTTTGTTGTGGTTACAGTTGTTATGCTGCTGAACTTTCTGTAGAGTCTATGACACGACCGTAATATTATTTGTACTACTTGCTGTATGGTTTATTTAAGAGTCATGGTTGTGTTTGCATCTTTTGGGGGCCCCGCCCTTTCCTTGCCGGCCTACTAGGTAGGGGCAGGATCGAGGCCTAGTACATAGGACAGGTATGGTCCGGGGTACCTTTGGTGGCTCGGTGGATATTGGTGGCTCGGTTGATAACGGGTGGGATGCCCGTTTCCGTTGGTTGGTACAGATCCAGGTTTGTGGGTTATTTTGTATGCGCATTATGTGGTTATTTGTTATAACATTGGCATGCTAATTGAGTTACGTTTTGAATACATGATTTACATTGTATGCTTTCCTGCTGTTTTTTTGTCTTTCATTTTGTTTTGTTGGGTCCAGGAGGCGACCCTCACTAGGTATGCGTTTTCGCATACTTATGTTTATTTTATCTTTGAATGTGATCCAGGTAGGAGATTACCGGATACAAGCCTAGGAGAAGCTTGGGAGTGGTTGGGATGTCATAAGCTTTGAAAATACTTAAATGTAATAGCTTGTTAATTGGAATTTTGTAGGTTGTAATTAGTTTAAATTAGCTTCATCATGCTTTGTTACGAGTTTAGGAAATCAGGTGCTTTCGGGGGCCTAACATTCACAAATTTAAAGTAATGACATAAACAATTACAAATTGTTCAAAATATAGAATTTTGAAAAATTGGAACAGATAGGTGATTTTCATATGAAAAATCGCCACTACTAGGCAATACGATGGGAGAAAATCGCACATAAAGTGTGATTTTTCACATGAAAATCACGGGTGATTTTCATATGAAAAATCGAAACTACTAGGCAATATGTCGGGAGAAAATCACACATAAAAGGTGATTTTCCACGGAAATCTCGCACACAAGGTGCGAGAGTTATATAAAAAATCACCAACAATATGGGAGTACTTAGTGAAAAATCACACATGTTTTGCGATATTCACTAAAATAATCGTACACAACTTGCAAATATTTCATAGAAAATTGCATACTATTGGCGATTTTTCTTTGGAATATCGGCCACGATTTGCAAATTGATGTCAAAAATCGCAAAACACGTGCGATTTTCATTGCGTTCCTTACCAATTGATGGCGATTATTCCAATAAAAATCGCAAAACATGTGTGATTTTTTATGACAGTAAATAAAAACAATAAAACATATAAAAAACTTACCATTTTTGCGTGAATCTTGAAGTATATTTTATCCCCACTCCAAGGAAATCATTGTTTGAATGTTTTTCTACGATTTTGAAAGATTTTTTTGAAAGATTTTGGAAGGTTTTTGTAAGATTTTTAAGGGGTTTTTGAATTTTTGAAGATGTTTTTTGAAGTTTTGAATTTTATACCTTCTTTTTACATGAAGGGATTTGCTACTTTTTTTGTGCTACAATTAGTAGATTTGTGCTATAAATAGTAAAATTCATCCCTATATGGTAGTTGTAGGACTATTTAAAATTTATATTTCGCGGTTGTAATTAAGGATTTAATTCACATAAAAACTCTTCTATATTTGATTCATAATTATAAATTTAATCCAACTAAAACTATTTATATTTCATGTATAAGTATTGTAATTAGATTATGATTTATATTTATAATTTACTAGATTATGGCCCGAGCCCTGCACGGATGGATTATTTCATTATTTTTTATATTAAAAAAATACACAATTAGTCTCATATCTATACCTGGAACACATAGTCCATGCATCATTAGTTCTGTCACAAGTTCATACAATTCAGGATCTTCATTATTATCTAGAATCTCAACACATATAAATTTTTCTCTTACTCCAATCAGTCTCAATTTCAATTTAGAATTAGAGTCAGAATCAAATCTATCTCTTGCCATCCTAAAAACTTGTGCTAAACAATTATGCTCATAGAGCATTTTCTTAAGATCATTAACAATATTAGGATAAAGTGGATTGGAATTGAAGGTTGAACCACTTCCCTTTGACCTATTAAGGTTAACACACATATTTGATATTATAAAATAAAATTTGAACATGATTAAAAAATAATTGAAGCAAAAAATTAAGAAAAATTTGTACCTAATAGAATTTATCCTGTTAGGTACTTCATTTTCTGTATCATAGATATACAGTTATTAAATAAATTTTTAAAAAAAGACAGTAAACGATGCAAATTAAATTTACAGTTTGATTAATATTTAAAAAATATTAAATATGTATACTAAATATTAAAATGAGAAAGTGAAGATAAAAGTTATATAAAAATAAAAAATGTAATTTTTTTTTTGAATGAAAGTATTACATGATGGGATGATGTACCAATCAATGTTGACATTCCATGTTAAAGAAAGATAAAGAAATAATCTTTAAATTAAATATGCAGAAGAATACTTACTGGATCGGCTGATGAGATTGAATAAGTGCTAATAAGGTTTTTGATTAGCTCCCCACCACCAGTCATTTTTTAAACCGCATAAGTTGTGAAGTATGACCAATGTGTTGGAGTTGAATACATAAGCTATGCTTGTATTGTACTTTTTCCAAGTAATATATTGATTTATGTTTTAGTTATATCTTGTTGTGCATGATATGTCCATTTGTATTATGTAAGTAGATGATGAGGTGTCTTGTGTGACACAGTAGATCTCATCATTGGTTGAAAGACATAATATATAAATGAGGTTCGTAACCGAGACAGCTTTGGACAAATTGTCGGTTTAGGTTATTATGTGATTCGGATAATTAGTTTGTCTAAACTAATTGAATCATATAGATATGCCCGGGGCGTATTGAACTTAACCATTAAGAATGATTTGTCTTCTACTGATTTAATAGACAAATCGTTCTTGGTATTCTATCTTTTAATCCCTAGACTCGAGCGAGCATGAGGATTAGACATAGTGTACTTTGATCTGCCAAAGGGTGAGGTCAATTGTGGCCAATAGTCTCGGTAGGTTGGGTGCGCGTGTTTAGTTACTTGGTGTGCTGCTGCTTGTCGAAAGGAAACCATGTACCGGTGCGTTCAGGATGATGGTGCTCCCGAGATGAGCTCGTAAAGTTTATTATACTAAACTCGGCCGGTGGATTAATGTCCGGTATAGTAAAAAGGTCGAGTGGTACTAGTCTCGGAATTAAAGAGGTTAATTAATTAATTTATCAGTAAATTAATATATTAACGAGCAATATATCTTTGATGTGGGGAGATTATGAATATAATTTAATTAAGTTATTCCGAAAGCAATTCTGGTGTAGGATGGTAGTGCCAAAATTAATCCGTTAGTGATACGATTAATTTTGTAATGGGTTAATTGAATAGGTAGAATTAATTAATTGATTAATTATTCCTAAGGGTTCATTGAGTAATTAAAAAAGTGGAATTATTTAATTAATTAATTAAGTCTTAAGTTTCAATTGGAATTAGGAAATCCTAGAGATTAGGAAATATAGTAGGATTTGGTTTATCCTATCAGATTGGTTACCTAATTGGATTTGGAAACTAATTAATTACCTAAACCCATTAGGAAGACCAATCCTAAACCAACTTGGGGTCTCTTTTGTAACTATATATATAGACAAGGGATTAGCTATTCAAGACACAATTCCATAGATTCATAATTCAAGAATCTAGAGAGAAAATCCTAGAGAGAGAAAACTTTCTCTCTCATAGTCGGATTTTTCAAAGCTTTTTGTGGCTGGGTTTTGGTTCTTTTGGCCGAATTTTTGGCTTGGTTTGTACTAGTTGCGCACAACTTTCTCTCTCTGGGCGGTGCGTTTATAGTACGTGCCAGGTGCAGCGGTGCTAGAATTTTCTAGCGGGTGGATTGTGGTGATTAGCTGATCTATTGATTTCTAGTTCGTTGCCCACATAACATGAAGTCAAAGTCTTGAGGCATACAAGAGAATCACCTGAGTACACGCTTCAAAGGTACTTTTCTAAGATTCCGCTTTTATTTAGAAATTTTTGATGCGTGGTAAATTGAATAAGTGCGAACCCAGATCCTGTGGCAATCTTTCAATTGGTATCAGAGCGAGGTTTTGGGTTCTGTGCTTGTTCGTTTTATTACATGGTTTTATTTACATGTGGTTAAGAAATCCCGACTATTATGGTTACGCTTGTATGGGTTTAGTTAAACTCTGGGATATGTCCGGATTTGATTTTATTATGGTTACGATTTTATAAACTCCGTGTAGGATTAGATTAAATCTGTAGTAGGATTTTTTCTATGTAATTTTGATTATTTAATTTTCCTAGAAAGCCTTGTAGTAGGAGAATTAATTTTTGTAATCGAAGGCGTTATGGTGGGCAACTTGAATTCGTGGGTTTTGGGTTATCGTTAACTCGTAAAAACCCAGGAAAACCAAGAACGATTTGCAAGAAGACCAAATAGCGTGGGAAAAGCGAAGGAGGGGTGGTGGCAGGAGGTGGCGCCAGCTACCAACCGCAGGCAGTAGTCACCGCTAGACTTCCAGCAATGGCAGCGCCGCTGCCGCTGGGCGCAGCAGCTGCTGCGCGCAGGCTGCACGACGCACCTCTTTGGGCGTGCTGCATGCGTGCGGCCCATTTGGGCTGCGATTTTGGCCCATTTTTTCATCCAGTTTTTGTTTTTGAAGTTCAAGAGTCTCTCCATCGAGTGACGTGACGAGACACGAGATCAAGGCAAAAGATGGAAGCAATTAAAACCATAATAGTCAGGGAATTTATTTTTCATATTTATTTCCCGTATTTATTGTTTTAATTTTTATGCTTTATTTTTATCCTGTATTTAGATGCATGATTTTAAAACATGTTGGTTTTATGGTTGCATATAACTTAGGGTTAGTTAATTACATGTTAAAACCGAAAAAACCCTCAATTTGGAAATCTAAGTGGGAGCGGGTTGGTTTAATATTCTCATGGCCACCATTACGAGTTTATGTGCGATGTGGGTGGGCTTGCGCATTGGCATTAGGGCCTTCCTCCATTCTGATGAGTCTAGCCCCGAGATCGCTAGATTATGAATTTTTGAGTAAGATGACTAGAGCAAGTTTAACTAGGAGAAATGCGACACCCTCTCCATCTGAGGTGCACTATCCTGAGGTAACAAACTCAGAAGTAACGTAATGGCATATACTAAGTGTACGATCTGCAGTATTTCTCCCAAGAGGTTACGCTGCTTATTTGTACGGCTGAAAGCACCGACTATTATCTACATTGATCAATAGATAGTTTGGTCATATGGTGTAGTTAATGACCTTGGTTCTTCTCAAACGAATGTGGGTTAGCATAAATGTCCACAGTATGTGGCTTGCGAGAATCTCGGTGGATGAGATGTTGGTAGATTATAATTATTGTTTTAAGGGAAGTCAATAATTAATAGAATTTTATGTTTTCGAAATTCTAGGTTAATAACTGAAACATTGTCTGTTTGTTAATTTTACAGTTTTAACGATATGGGATTCAACCCCTTAGCTGCTATTTTGAAAGATAATAAATTAACTGGAACCAATTATGTCGACTGGAGTCGAAACTTGGACATAGTCCTGACGGCTGAGCAGTATAAGTTTGTGCTCACCGAAGTATGTCCAGATGTGCCTGATGAGAACTCTCCTCAAGAGGATAGGGATGCCTATGCCCGGTGGAGAAAAGCAGATGAGATAGCGCGGTGCTATATTTTGGCCTCTGTGTCAAATTTGCTGCAACATCAGCTTCATCCCATGGTCTCTGCCTTCAACATGATGGCTCACCTGAGAGAGATGTTTGCGCATCAAGGCAGGACTACTAGGCAAGCAGCCATGAGGAAATTAATGAACTCAAAGATGGCTGAAGGCGGATCGGTGAGAGATCATGTGCTACACATGATCAGTAACATCAATGAGATAGAGGTGTTGGGAGGAGAAATCGACCCAGAAAGTCATATAGATATTATCCTCTAGAGTCTACCTTCTAGTTTTGAGCAGTTTCGGGTCAATTATAACATGAACCAAAGAGTCTATACTCTACCCGAGCTCTTAACTGATTTGGTGGAGGCCGAAGGCATCTTCCACGAGAAGAAGCAAGCTTTGGCCACAGTAAAGGCTCCAGGTTCTTCTTCTGCGCCTAAAGGCAAGAAGAATAAGAAGAAGAAGAATGTCGGGAAACTTGCTGCAAAGCCTGAAACCTCAAATAGGAGCAAGCCCAAAGGCAAGTGCTTCAAGTGCGGTAAAACGGGACACTTGAAAGTGGATTGTAAAAAGCTTAAAGGTACGATAGTTTCTGCCTTAATTACTAAGACATGTTTAGCGGTGATTCCCACAGATACTTGGTGTGGGGATTCAAGCGCCACTGATCATGTTTGTAATTCCTTGCAGGGGTTCCAAGTAACCCAGAAGCTTAGAGAGGGCGAACTGCACATCTACATGGGCGACACTACAAGAGTGTCAGCAGAAGCAGTGGGAATTGTCAATTTAAATTTTGAAAATTGTAGATTAGAGTTAGTTAATTGTCTTTATGTACCGAGTTTTAGGAAGAACCTTATTTCGGTTTCTAAACTCTTAAAGAATGGTTATAAGTTTATTTTTTATGATGAGTTTGTATTTATTAGAATAAATGAGAAACTTATTTTTTCTAGTTCATTGGTTGACAATTTATTTGTGGTTAACTCTAATTCCCCTGTTGCGTAAAAAGCAGAAACATATAGCTCTTTATCTAACACTAATAAGAGGAAGAAACCTTCTGAAATGAATCAAACCTACCTTTGGCATCTCAGGCTAGGACATATAAACCTTAGCAGGATTCAGAGGTTGGTCAATGGTGGACCTTTAGGTTCATTAGAGATTGACAGTTATGCAACCTGCGAATCTTGCTTGGAAGGTAAGATGACCAAGAGACCTTTTAAGGTAAAAGGTTATAGAGCTAAGGAAGTATTAGAGTTGATTCATTCTGACTTGTGTGGACCAATAACAGTCCAGGCACGAGGTGGGTTCGAGTATTTCGTGACGTTCACGGATGACTACTCAAGTTACATGTACATTTACCTAATGCGTCACAAGTCCGAATGTTTTCGCAAGTTCAATGAGTTTCGGGCAGATCTGGAGAAGCATCATGGTAAGAGTATCAAGACACTGCGTTCAGATCATGGTGGGGAGTACCTGTCCCATGAATTTTGAGAATATCTCAGTGAGGTCGGAATTCAGTCTCAGTTGTCTGCACCTAGCACGCCACAGCAGAACGGTGTAGTAGAAAGGAGGAATAGGACTCTCATGGAAATGGTTAGGTCTATGATGAGCTATAGTGATTTGCTAAGTTCGTTATGGGGATATGCCGATGTATATTCTTAATCTTGTACCATCTAAAATCGTGCCTTCAACCCCATTGGAGTTGTGGAATGGGCGCAAGCCCAGTCTAAGACATCTCAGAATTTGGGGTTGCACAACACATGTGCTTATGGCAGATACAGCTAAGTTAGATGCGAGAACTGAGTTAATGCTGTTTGTAGGATATCCTAGGGGAACGAAAGGTGGTCTGTTTTATAGTCCTAAAGATCAGAAGGTGGTGGTTAGTACCAACGCTAGATCTTTGGAAGAGGACTATGTCATAGACCACAAGCCCAAGAGTAAGATAGTACTAGAAGAGCTTAGATGATAAACTACTAATCCTGATGCACCTGCACAAGAAGATACACCACACATTGCAGAAGAGATCACATATGATGCGTCTACAGAGGTGGTGCCTCGTCATAGTGGGAGGGTTATGAGACAGCCCGATAGGTTCATTGGCATGGGAGAGGCCTCAGACCTAGTCCCAGGTGCGCCTGAACCTGACCCAGTTAACTACGATGAGGCTCTCTGAGATAAAGATACAGAGTCTTGGCATAAGGCAATGATATCCGAGATAGGGTCAATAGACCACAATCAAGTCTGAGAGCTTGTGGACCTGCCAGATGGGTTCAAGCCCATTGGATGTAAGTGGGTCTATAAAAATAAGAGAGGACCTGACGGGTGAAGGAAAACAGAACAAGCCCGTGCTAAATCGAAAACCTCACTTTCGTGCAGTGCATTCCAGAATCGGAAGCTTTCGACCAAGCTCAGGCTCAAATTCATTTACCCACGAACGGATCTTGTCTTATACTTATTTAATTTATTAAAACGACATCTAACGTACAAAGATCACACCTTTAATTAAAAGCAGAAGGATTAAAGGTTATACCTTTGTAGCGAAGTTCAACACAATAAGAAAAATCCAATCTTTATGCGAATTCCACAAGAAATCCAAAATATAACTCCAAGAAAACTTTGAATATTGCGTGGGCAATAATCTATCAAAGTCTGCTACCAAAGCCCTATTGGAGTAGAATACATAAGCTATGCTTGTATTGTACAGTTTCCCAGTTTAATATATCGATTTGTGTTTCAGTCATATATTGTTGGCCACGATCTGCACGGTGGGCTTCACAGATCACAGACAAAAGAAGAGATCAACGTGAAGGTGCCATCGGATCAGCACCCCGAAGCTTGAGCAGCAACCCACCGGACTTCGAAGAACTGCGCGACTGCGCAATGAAAAAAACCCAGCAGAAATTCCAGCGGCTATTTTGTTGAAGAAATAATCAGACTGCTCTAAAATCGAGTGGGCTGAGTTTCTTTTCGAAGAAGAAAACTATCCTAGTCGACTTCGAGAGAAAACTTCACGAGGAAGACACAATTCTCTCTCTAGACTAGACTTTCTCTCACTACCCCTTACTTGGGTATCAAGTTTCTTGATTGTCTTTCTTGCCAAACAAGGATATTTATAAGGAGTTTCTAAGGAGACCTAATGGGCTCTCGAGTTAGGCCTTTTAATTTGACTTTCGTTGACCGCTAAGTCTTTCCCGACTAGTAAACTCCAATCGACCCATTTGAATTAATTTATTAAACCCACTTTGTTAATTTAATTTAATCGAACCCTTAGAATTAATTAACTCATATAGAATTAATTTCTTAATTCACTTTGTCGATTAAATATTAATTAAACCTTTAGGATTAATTAATTCACCTTGTCGATTAGTCAAATGCATAATTAATCGTACCACTAACAGACCAATTATGGAACTACCGCTCGAAAATGACTTTACATCGCCCCATTATATTTTATTCTATCTCCCCACATTAAAGATCTAGCGCTCGTCGGTTTATCAATTTACTGATAAATTAATTCACCGACTTCTTGATATCCGAGATTAGTACCACTCGTCCTTTTATTATACCGAACATAAAGTTCACCGGCTGGGTTTAGTATAATAGACTTTACGAGCTCATCTCGGGAGCACCATCAACCCGCGAACCGGTACGTGGATTCCTCCAACTAGCAACGGCACGTAAGAAGCTAAACACCGCATACCCAACCTACCGAGGTATAAGCCTCAATCGACCGCACTCTTTGGCAAATCAAAGCATACAATATTCAACTCTAGCGCCCGTCCCAATCTCGGGATTGAGAGACCGAATACTAGGACTGAATTGACTATGCCGATCAGTATAAGTCAATTCTATCCAAACTGGTCGTGCTCAATATGCCTCAGGCATATCCGTGTGATTTAAACTAATTTAGATAAATTAATTCCCAAACCACACGATAACCTATACCGATAGTATGTTCAGACTATCTCGGTTACGAGTATACTTTTAATATATCAATACTTTAACCAATAACGGTATCTACTGTGTCTTTCCACACCCCGTTATCTAGTTCTATGATATAAAGGAACAAATTTATACTGAAACAAAATGATATGTCAACTGTGGATATTAGTTTTTGATACAAGCCATAGCTTTTCTGTATTCAAAACTAACATGAACGTCACTGTTGGATCGTGTCAAGTGTTGAGAGGGGGGGGGTGAATCAACACTCTATCAATTTTTCTTTCAACTAAAGGATTCCCTCTCAAATGTTAGCTCAGTTAGAGCTTATTGTTGAACTCACGTTTTGGCTTAGATGGACTGTTGGCAGATCAGATCAACCAAGGAAGACATCAGATCAACCAAGGAAGACATCAGATCAACCAAGGAAGACATCAGATCAATTCAATCACTCAAGGAGGGTTTACTTACACAACCATGACACTCCTGTTCAAGCTTACAGTTTGATAATACCACACCAGTCAAGACACACTCAAAGCAGTAAATGTGCAAGGGGGATTTTTACGTGGTTCGATCAAATGATCTACATCCACGGACAGATTCACTCCTGTCAATCTTCACTATCACAGAATCATTCAGCTCTGGCCTCACTGACCATAAGCAACATAAACAAGAGCTCACTGCTCAACACATTGAGGTTCACTACCTCTACAAGTTCATCAACTAAAACAATAACATGTAAATCTCTGTTGTGCTGCCTTTTCTACACAAATATCTTTCAAAATCACTTAATGAAAGACGTTTGATAGTGTTCTAGGCTTACCACCTGAAGCTGCAATCTCAGGGTCAGTTCTCCCGATTCTGCTCCTCCTCAGCTTCTTCTTCTCCTTGACTTCTGCCTCTCCAGCGCTTCAGCTTCTCCTTGTGCAGCAGACTGTTTCTTTCTCTCTTGTGTTTCTCATATCATCTTTTTCTGCTCTCACTCTTTTTCTCCTCCCTTTTCTCGGTTTCGTTCTGTTCAGCACTCACCTTGGCTGCTGCTCCTCTCTCTCTCTTTTTCTTTCTTTTCGTGCCTTCTCTCTCTTTGGGTTTTTCCTCCCAATGTGGTTTATCCTGCATTCTGCAGTTGTTGTGCCTACCACACCTACTCATCTGCCCGTTTCTTTTCCCAGAAGAAAAACTGTGCCCTACGTGCGGTGTGTCAGCATATCTTACACGGAAGGCGGCTCAAGATTCATATAATCCATTTTCAACCTTTTTAAGTTGCAACTTGCTTGCCATGTCATATTGTTGACTGTACTCCTTCAGACTTTCTCGAGTAGCTTGTCTTAGATATGTTGAAACAGCAGAAGTGATCTGATCTTAGCTTATAGCTGATCTGATGTGCCCGGCATTTGATCTGATGTCACGCTTCGGTTGATCTGATGTTAGCATGCAGTTGATCTGATGTTAGCCTTCGGTTGATCTGATGTTAGCTTGCAGTTGATCTGATGTTAGCCTTCGGTTGATCTGATGTTAGCTTGCAGTTGATCTGATGTTAGCCTCCGGTTGATCTGATGTTAGCTTCATGTCACAACGTTCTGTCCAGCAACTCAGAACCATCCATGTAGCTCCTGCAGTTCTTCTGATCGGCACTTCTTGATTCTTTTGTATTTCTGCTCGCTCACCGGATTGCTAGATACTTCAACATGATGCTCCTGCGTCTTCTGAATCTTTGGGAGACTTTTAGAGTCGCGCGTTTGAGGTGTGATTCACTAGCCGTCCTTGACTTCAGCTTCTTAGGTGTCTGCTCTAGCTCTCCAGCCTTGAGTTGTTCTCTTCTGCTGCAAATATGTTTTGTTGCTGACTTGCCTTGCTTCTGTGAAACTAAGCTGCTGAGCAATCCCTTGAGAATTTGATCTGATCTTTACTTCCGTTGATCTGATTTGTGCTGCATGTGATCTGATATGTGTATCCTTTGATCTGATGCGCACTGCATTTGATCTGATCTTCACTTCCTTTGATCTGATTTGTGCTGCATGTGATCTGATGTGTGCATCCTTTGATCTGATGCGCACTGCATTTGATCTGATCTTCACTTCCCTTGATCTGATCTGTGTGGCCTTTGATCTGATGTGCGCGTAACTTGTCTGTGCAGCCTTTGATCTGCTGTGCGCGTAACTTGATCTGATCTGTGCAGCCTTTGATCTGATGTGCGCGTAACTTGATCTGATCTGTGCAGCCTTTGATCTGATGTGCGCGTAACTTGTCTGTGCAGCCTTTGATCTGATGTGCGCGTAACTTGTCTGTGCAGCCTTTGATCTGATGTGCGCGTAACTTGATCTGATGTGCGCGTAACTTGATCTGATCTGTGTAGCCTTTGATCTGATGTGCCAACAGTACACTTCCTTCTCATTTTGGCACTTCAGTTTATTCATCGGCTTCTTGCTGAGATTTTGTCCAGACAATCCTCATGAACTCAGTCCATTATTGCCTTAGTAATTCACAGATTTGTCACAATGTGGTTGCAACAATTACAACACAACATTGGACTTTAATAAAGGCTAAGAAAGCTTCATTGTAGCAGCTCCAATGGCTCAACAATCTCCCCCTTTGGAATTGTTGGCAACCACATTTGCAGCCAATCAGTCAACTCAGTGCTAAGCTCCCCCTGAACCTTATTCCCCCTGAACCAGCTCCCCCTGAACCTTATTCTTCTACATAGTAAGCTCCCCCTGCATAGAGCTTTTCCAACGTCCTTCTCTCCCAAGGACAATACTGCTGCGTCTGGCCGGCCTGCTGCGGCTATCTCTCCCCCTTTGACAACCAATTTCAAAGGGATTTGGGGATGCTCAACTGATTCAGCATGAGAAGGAGGACTGCACTCCCATTTGCATCCTCAAAGTTTCAAACACCTCGGCTGGAAGAGGCTTTGTCATTACATCAGCTATTTGTTTAGCTGTGGGAACATACTCTAGCATAATTTCTCCTTTCTCAACCTTGTCCTTTATGAAGTGATACTTGATTTCTATATGTTTGGCTCTCGAGTGCTGGACTGAATTCTTTGACAAATCAATGGCACTTTTGTTGTCACAAAGAATTATCAGTGGCAAGAGAACTTCTTCTTTAAGATTTTGCAGTTCAGATCTCATCCATATAGCTTGAGTGCATGCCTTGGTTGCTGCTATGTACTCAGCTTCAGCAGTGCTTAAGGCTATACTTTCTTGCTTCTTGCTTAACCAGCTCACACATCTATTTCCAAGAAAGAATACTCCTCCTGAAGTGGATCTCCTGTCATCAACATTTCCTGCCCAATCAGCATCAGTGAAGCTTCTTAATCCCAAGCTTCCTTTCCTTGCATACCACAGACCATAATCTACTGTCCCTTGCAAATATCTTAGCACCCTCTTTAGTGCAATCATATGAGAACTCTTTGGATTTGCCTGGTATCTAGCAGCTTGGCAGACAGCAAAGGTAATATCAGGCCTTGTTGCTGTTAAGTACAATAAGCTTCCTATCATGCTTCTGTATAGACTTTGATCAGCTTCAGCTCCTTTTTCATCCTTGCTCAGCTTGCAGTTAGTTGCCATGGGTGTAGACATTGGCTTAGCATCAGTCATACCAAATTTCTTCAGCACTTCTTTGGTATACTTGGTTTGAGAGATAAAAATTCCAGTTGCTTTTTGATGAATCTGCAGTCCAAGGAAAAATGAGAGCTCTCCTATCATGGACATTTCAAACTCTTCTTGCATCTTTCTAGCAAATTCATGGCACAGCTGCTCCTTATCTCCTCCAAATATTATGTCATCAACATAGACTATGGCTATTAACTGTCCACCCTTTCCATCAAGAACATATAAATTGCTATTTATGCAACTTTTTCTGAAATTCAGATTCTTCAGGTAGCTGTCCAGCCTTGAGTACCATGCTCTTGGGGCTTGTTTTAATCCATACAGTGCCTTTTTGAGCCTGCACACCTTGTTTTCATCTTCACAAACTAGAAAACCATCTGGTTGCTCAATGTACACTTCTTCCTCCAGATTTCCATTCAAGAAGGCAGATTTAACATCCATTTGGAAGACCTTGTAACTCCTTGCTGAAGCCACTGCCAAAAACATTCTTATGGCTTCAAGCCTTGCTACTGGGGCAAAGGTTTCATCCACATCTACTCCTTCAATTTGAGAGTATCCTTTGCACACAAGCCTTGCCTTATTCTTTACAACCTTTCCTTCCTCATTCAACTTGTTCCTGAACACCTATTTTGTGCCTATCACATTTTTGTTTGCTGGCCTATCCACGAGCTCCCAAGTTTGGTTTTTCTCAATTTGGTCCAGCTCTTCATTCATGGCTTGCAGCCATGACTGGTCCTCCAGGGCTTCCTCTATTGACCTTGGCTCAACTTGAGACAGTAGGGCAGTTGCAACCATACTTTTCAGTTGCCTTCTTGTTCTTACTGGAGCTTTGGGATCTCCAATGATAGGCATCTTGTCAATTCTCTTGTTGTACTTTCTTTTTGCTACTTCCAAGCCTTCTGTAACTTCTGTCTCTGATCCTTCTGCATCAGTCTCCTCAGTAGCTGATTTCAGCTCCAGATCTGCCTCATCTTGGCTCTCTAAGTCATCTAAGTGATCCAGAAAATTTTCAGGATCAGTGGCTTTCATCTTGACTTCCTCAACCACTTTCACATCATAGCTTTCCATAATCTTATCCAGCCTCTTGTTATAAACCTTGTAAGCCTTGCTCTTATTTGAGTAACCAAGGAAAATGCCCTCATCAGCCCTCTCTTCAAATTTTCCAAGGCTTTGCTCCTTGTTCTTGATGAAGCATTTGCTGCCAAAAACTCTAAAGTACTTCACATTTGGCTTGTGACCATACCAAAGTTCATATGGTGTCTTTTCAGTGTTTGGCCTCAACATGGTTCTATTTTGTACATGCACAGCTGCCATTGTGGCTTCCTTCCAGAAGTGCTTTGGAGTATTGTGCTCCAACAGCATGGTTCTTGCCATCTCAATCACACTTCTATTTTTCCTCTCTACAACTCCATTTTGCTGGGGAGTGTGAGGACTTGAGACTTGATGTTTGATTCCCATTTCCTCCAAGTATTCTTCAAATTCCTGCGAGGTAAACTCTCCTCCATTATCTGATCTCAAAACTTTGATCTTCCTTCCATGCTGGTTTTCTGCCAGTTTTTGAAATCTTTTGAAACAGTTGAAGGCTTCACTCTTTTGCTTCATGTGCATGATGCACATCATCCTAGTGAAGTCATCCACAAAAAGAATGAAATACATCTCTTTACCTGTACCTTTTCTTTTCATTGGTCCACATACATCAGTGTGAACTAGCTCCAATGGCTTAGAGGTTCTATGCTCCTTGGACTTGTGAGAAAGCTTTGCAAATTTCCCTTTTTGGCATGAGTCACAAGTGCTGTTGTCCCTCTTTAGTACAGGGAGGTTTAACACTGCATTGCACTTCACCAGGCTTCTCATGCTCTTTTGATTTAAATGTCCAAGCCTGCAATGCCAAAGCGTATTTTCATCCATTTTGCTTAGCATGCACAACCTTTCCTTCACATCTATGAGATATAAATCCTTGTTGTCTCTTATTCCTTTGGCCATGATTTCTCCAGTCTTGCAGTCTTTGATGAAACAGCCATTTTTTGAGAAGTCTACTTTGAAACCATTGTCACACAGTTGTCTTACACTCAGCAAGTTGTACTTCAGCCCTTCTACAAACAGCACCTCCTTAGATTTGAACTTTTCTGATCCAATGGTGGCTTCTCCAACAGCCTTGATCTTTAACCCACTCTTATCTGCAAACTTGACAAACCCTCTTTCAACTTCTTTTGTGTTTCTCAGTAGAGTTTTGTCTCCAGTCATATGGCTTGTGCACCCACTGTCAATGATCCATTGGGCTTCCTTAGCTTTTGTTTTCAGTGCAACTTCAGCAATGCAAGCTTCTTCAAATCTGTTTTTCTTCCTCCAAATTTTTCTTGCTGCTGGTATGCCTTGCTGTTCATTCAATCTCTGATTGCTCCTGCTGCAGCTCCAGTGATCATTCTCTTCTAACCCTTCAAAAATTTGAAATCTGTTTCTCAGATTAAGTGGCTGCATTAGAGACTGATTTCTTCTTGTGTAATCTGCTTGGTTTCTTCTTGTTCCTGCTGCAAAGTTTCTTCTATTTGTAGCTTGTTGCAGTGGCAGGGCTCTCCTGCTATTCACTTCTTCCGACCACTTGCTTCTCTTATTTGGCAATCTGTATCTGCACCAGACATTCAATTTTTGATACACTTCTCCAGGTTGTATGACATGGCCTTTTCTGATTTCAGCTTCAGGGATCCTTCTTGAAGTACTTAGGCTTCTTTGATGATAATACTCTTTTCTATTCCATCCTCTTGACTGCATTGTTCTTCCTCCAAATCTCCAGAATGCCTTCCTCCAGCAATTTGCTGCATAGTGACCTGATTCTCCACAGGTGAAACATACTCCAGCAATCAGCCTTCTACTTTTGAGCAGGCTTCTTTGATACATAGATTGCCTCCCCCTCAGCTCGTGCAGTCTTTCATTTTGCTCATTAGACTTTCTTGATCCATTAGAAATTTCCATCTTCTTAGCATCAACAAAACTAGTTCCTGCCTTTACACCAGCAACACAAATTGAACCTTCTTTGACAAAGGTAACAGTCTTCTTGATTGTTGCAGCTGGTTGTCCTTCTAATTTTTGATCTCCTTCATAACCAAGACCTTTCTTCCCTTCTGAATGAGATCTCTGCTTGCTGAGGCACTCATCTAACTTCCTTGTGGCTTCTTCAGTTTTTGCAGCCACTTCTTTGCTCCTTGAGTATTCACCAGGCTCAGTTTTGCTTGACTGAAACTCCAGCTTTCCTTTCAATTTTGATTCTACAGTAGTTCCATCAGTCATTTCTTCAGCTTTGAACACAGTTTGTTGAGACAGCAGATCTTCTATCTTTCTTGTTGCATCCTCTAGTTCGGCAGTGGTGGCATCTAGCTTTTCTACCAAGGTTTCACATGTCTTTTGAAGTTCCATCTTTTCTCTTGTACAATTTTTGTGAACCTCAGCTTCATTTTGCATGAGAATCAGTTCCTGCTCCAATTCAGTTACTCTATTCTCCAGTATTGAGTTTTCTTCTTGACTGCTCAAGATGACCTTTTCCATCTCCTTCATTGTCTTCATTGTCTTCTTGTGCAATCTCTTCTGCTCCTCTATCTTGTTGTATGCAAACTCCAGTTCTTCCTCTAGATCCACTTCTTCATCATCAGCTGATTGGTTCTCTAGTTCAGCATCCTCCTTTAATGAAACAGTTGAAGATTTCATTACCATGAGAGTCTCCTCTTCAGCTTCAGACTCATCTTCACTGTCTGAGACATCAGTCTCTTCATCCTCCTCAGAGCTATCATTCTTCTTCTTGCTCAGGTAGCTCCGTTTTCTGTAAGCTTTCCCTTTTCTTGATTTGAAGCTCATCTTCTTCTTTCCTTTCTGCTCAGGCCACCTGTCTGATGGCTTGTCAGCTTCCTCATCTTCTGTTCTCTTGTTCTTCATGAAGCACTTGCTTGCAAAGTGGCCTATTTTGCCACAATTGAAGCATTTTAAGGGCAACTTTCCCTTGTACTTTCCAGTCTGGCCTCTGAAACTCCTTGAAATCAGCACCATCATTCTTTCAAGATCACTGTCTGCTGCTTCATCTTCACTGCTTTCCTCCTTTAGCTTCCTTGAGTGTTTTGTTTTAAATGCTATCTCCTTGACTGCCTTTGAAGTCTCCTCCTTTGAATTTGAAATCCTCATTTCATATGCTACAAGGGTGCTTTGCAGCTCATCTAATGTCACTCTATCTAGGTCCCTCTCCTCTATAGCAGAGACCTTAGAATCATATCTTGCTGGTAGGGATCTAAGAACCTTTTTAACTATATTGGAATCTCCAACACTCTCACCCAGACCCCTCATTGAGCTAACTAATTCAACAACTCTGTTTAGAAAGTCCTCAATGTTTTCACCTTCTCCCATCTTAAGACCTTCAAACTTACTTCTAAGAACCTGCAATTTTGCCTCCTTAACCTTGATGTCTCCCTCATGAATATTAATCAGTTTAATCCATATTTCATGAGCAGTAACACAGTCTATAACTTTAAAGTTCTCTTTTTCTGACAGAGCTGCATATAGAGCATTCCTTGCCTTTCCATCAGCTTCTAAGTTTCTAATTTCTGCAGCTGTAGGATTCTCCTCATCTACGGTTGGTGTAAATCCATGCAAGACTACTCTTTGTACTTGTAGACCTTGTGCTAAGAGATAAGCACTCATTCTCTTTTTCCATAACTGGAAATTTTGGCCACTGAAATAAGGAACTCCCTTAACAGTTGTTGCTTGATTCTCCATTTCTACTGCTGGTTTTAAGTTTCAACAATCACTTGACAAAAGCAAACCTTGCTCTGATACCAATTGTTGGATCGTGTCAAGTGTTGAGAGGGGGGGGGGGTGAATCAACACTCTATCAATTTTTCTTTCAACTAAAGGATTCCCTCTCAAATGTTAGCTCAGTTAGAGCTTATTGTTGAACTCACGTTTTGGCTTAGATGGACTGTTGGCAGATCAGATCAACCAAGGAAGACATCAGATCAACCAAGGAAGACATCAGATCAACCAAGGAAGACATCAGATCAATTCAATCACTCAAGGAGGGTTTACTTACACAACCATGACACTCCTGTTCAAGCTTACAGTTTGATAATACCACACCAGTCAAGACACACTCAAAGCAGTAAATGTGCAAGGGGGATTTTTACGTGGTTCGATCAAATGATCTACATCCACGGACAGATTCACTCCTGTCAATCTTCACTATCACAGAATCATTCAGCTCTGGCCTCACTGACCATAAGCAACATAAACAAGAGCTCACTGCTCAACACATTGAGGTTCACTACCTCTACAAGTTCATCAACTAAAACAATAACATGTAAATCTCTGTTGTGCTGCCTTTTCTACACAAATATCTTTCAAAATCACTTAATGAAAGACGTTTGATAGTGTTCTAGGCTTACCACCTGAAGCTGCAATCTCAGGGTCAGTTCTCCCGATTCTGCTCCTCCTCAGCTTCTTCTTCTCCTTGACTTCTGCCTCTCCAGCGCTTCAGCTTCTCCTTGTGCAGCAGACTGTTTCTTTCTCTCTTGTGTTTCTCATATCATCTTTTTCTGCTCTCACTCTTTTTCTCCTCCCTTTTCTCGGTTTCGTTCTGTTCAGCACTCACCTTGGCTGCTGCTCCTCTCTCTCTCTTTTTCTTTCTTTTCGTGCCTTCTCTCTCTTTGGGTTTTTCCTCCCAATGTGGTTTATCCTGCATTCTGCAGTTGTTGTGCCTACCACACCTACTCATCTGCCCGTTTCTTTTCCCAGAAGAAAAACTGTGCCCTACGTGCGGTGTGTCAGCATATCTTACACGGAAGGCGGCTCAAGATTCATATAATCCATTTTCAACCTTTTTAAGTTGCAACTTGCTTGCCATGTCATATTGTTGACTGTACTCCTTCAGACTTTCTCGAGTAGCTTGTCTTAGATATGTTGAAACAGCAGAAGTGATCTGATCTTAGCTTATAGCTGATCTGATGTGCCCGGCATTTGATCTGATGTCACGCTTCGGTTGATCTGATGTTAGCATGCAGTTGATCTGATGTTAGCCTTCGGTTGATCTGATGTTAGCTTGCAGTTGATCTGATGTTAGCCTTCGGTTGATCTGATGTTAGCTTGCAGTTGATCTGATGTTAGCCTCCGGTTGATCTGATGTTAGCTTCATGTCACAACGTTCTGTCCAGCAACTCAGAACCATCCATGTAGCTCCTGCAGTTCTTCTGATCGGCACTTCTTGATTCTTTTGTATTTCTGCTCGCTCACCGGATTGCTAGATACTTCAACATGATGCTCCTGCGTCTTCTGAATCTTTGGGAGACTTTTAGAGTCGCGCGTTTGAGGTGTGATTCACTAGCCGTCCTTGACTTCAGCTTCTTAGGTGTCTGCTCTAGCTCTCCAGCCTTGAGTTGTTCTCTTCTGCTGCAAATATGTTTTGTTGCTGACTTGCCTTGCTTCTGTGAAACTAAGCTGCTGAGCAATCCCTTGAGAATTTGATCTGATCTTTACTTCCGTTGATCTGATTTGTGCTGCATGTGATCTGATATGTGTATCCTTTGATCTGATGCGCACTGCATTTGATCTGATCTTCACTTCCTTTGATCTGATTTGTGCTGCATGTGATCTGATGTGTGCATCCTTTGATCTGATGCGCACTGCATTTGATCTGATCTTCACTTCCCTTGATCTGATCTGTGTGGCCTTTGATCTGATGTGCGCGTAACTTGTCTGTGCAGCCTTTGATCTGCTGTGCGCGTAACTTGATCTGATCTGTGCAGCCTTTGATCTGATGTGCGCGTAACTTGATCTGATCTGTGCAGCCTTTGATCTGATGTGCGCGTAACTTGTCTGTGCAGCCTTTGATCTGATGTGCGCGTAACTTGTCTGTGCAGCCTTTGATCTGATGTGCGCGTAACTTGATCTGATGTGCGCGTAACTTGATCTGATCTGTGTAGCCTTTGATCTGATGTGCCAACAGTACACTTCCTTCTCATTTTGGCACTTCAGTTTATTCATCGGCTTCTTGCTGAGATTTTGTCCAGACAATCCTCATGAACTCAGTCCATTATTGCCTTAGTAATTCACAGATTTGTCACAATGTGGTTGCAACAATTACAACACAACATTGGACTTTAATAAAGGCTAAGAAAGCTTCATTGTAGCAGCTCCAATGGCTCAACAGTCACGAAATACTCAAATCCCCCTTGTGCCTGGACTGTCATAGGTCCACACAAGTCAGAATGAATCAACTCTAATACTTCTTTAGCTCTATAATCTTTTGCCTTAAAAGGTCTCTTGGTCATCTTACCTTCCAAGCAAGATTCGCAGGTTGCATAACTATCAATATCTAATGAACCTAAAGGTCCATCATTGACCAACCTCTGAATCCTACTAAGGTTTATATGACCTAGCTTGAGATGTCAAAGATAGGTTTGATTCATTTCAGAAGGTTTCTTCCTCTTATTAATGTTAGATACTGAGCTATCTATTTCTATGTTTTGCGCAACAGGGGAGTTAGAATTAACCACGAATAAATTGTCAACCAATGAACCAGAACAAATAAGTTTCCCATTTCTTCTAATAAGTACAGAGTAATCAGAAAAAATGAACTTATAACCGTTCTTCAAGAGTTTAGAAACCGAAATTAGGTTTTTTCTAAAACTTGGTACAAAAAGACAATTTATTAATTCTAAGCTACAATTTTCAAAATTTAGCCTAACTACTCCCACTGCTTCAACTGACACTCTTGTAGTGTGGCCCATGTAGATGTCTAGTTCGCCCTCTCTAAGCTTCCGGGTTACTTGGAACCCCTGCAAAGAATTACAAACATGGTCAGTGGCATCTGAATCCACACACCAAGTATCTGTGGGAATCACCGCTAAACAAGTCTCAGTAATTAGGTCAGAAATAATCATACTTATAAGATTTAGACAATCCGCTCTCCAACGTCCCGTCTTATTACACTTGAAGCACTTGTCTTTCGACATCTTCTTTGCAATACATGGCTTAGGCACAATTTGTGCCACTTGAGCTATTCCCTCGAGCTTCCTCTTCTTCTTTCTAGTCTCAGGCTCAGAACAAGATTTTGAAGCTTCGACTACAACTAAAGCTCGCTTCTTCTCTTGAAGAAGACTTTTAGCCGCCACCAACTCTGCCAAGAGCTCAGACGAACTCCACAACATCTTACTTATGTTGTAGTTCAACCGAATCAGCTCATAGCTTTGAGGCAAGCTCTAGAGGACAATATCGGCTTTGGTTTCACCAACGATTTTGCCTCCCACTACCTCAACCTTGTTGATGTTACTAATCATGTCAATGACATGATCTCTCACAGGAGCGCTCTCAGCCCTAAGGACAATGTCCAAGTTACGACTTCCATCGACATTATTAGTTCCAGTTAAATTGTTGTTTTTCAAAATAGCAGCTAAAGGATTGAATGCCATATCGATTTAAACTGGAAAGTAAACAAACAATGTTTCAGTTATATATGCTAAAATTTTGAAAAATTCTAATTAATTATTAATTTCCCTCAAAAAAATAATCTTAATCCACCAACATCTCATCCACCGGGATTCTCGCAAGCCACGCAGTGTGGACGTTTACGCTAACCCACATTCATTTGAGAAGAACCAAGTTCATTAACTACATTATCTGACCAACGATCTTTTGATCAATGTAGCTAATAGTCAGTGCTTTCAGCCGAACAAGTAAGCAGCGTAACCTCGCGGGAGGAATACTGCAGATCGTACACTAAGTGTATGCCATTACGTGACTTCTGAGTTTGTTACCTCAGGATAGTGCGCCTCAGATGGAGAGGGTGTCGCATTTCTCCTAGTTAAACTCGCTCTAGTCATCTTACTCAAAAGTTCATAGTCTAGCGATCTCGGGGCTGGACTCATCCGAATTGAGGAAGGCCCTAATGCCAACGAGCAAGCCCACCCATATCGCATATGAACCCGTAATGGTGGCCATGGGGATATAAAACAACCCGCTCCCACTTAGATTTCCAAATTGAGGGTTTTTCTAGTTTTAACATGCAATTAACTAACCTAAGTTATATGCAACCATAAAACCAGACATACATTAATTCATGCATTTAAAATACAGCATAAAAATTAAAACAATAAATACGGGAAATAAATACGTAAAATAAATTTCCCGACTATTATGGTTTCAATTGTTTTCATCCTTTGCCTTGATCTCGTGTCCCATCACGTCACTCGATGGAGAGAGTCTTGATCTTCAAAAAACAAAAACTGGAGGAGAAAAGGGCCAAAAACAGCCCGAACTGGCCGTCCATGCCGCAGCACGGCCAGAAGGCAGCACCGCCCGCGCGCATAGCCCAGCAGCAGTAGCCCAGCAGCCCAGCAGCGCAGTAGCCCAGCAGCCCAGCAAAGCAGCAGCACAGCAGCCCAGCAGCCCAGCAGCAGCGCAGCAGCGCGCATCAGCTGATGTTTGCTGCTGCCGCGCGACCTACTGCCGCCCCTAGGTTACCGGCGGTGGTCGTCGCCGGTGCCGCCTCCTGGCGCCACCTCCTCCTTCATTTTTCTCACGCTATTTGGTCTTCTTGCAATTCGTTCTGGGTTTTCCTGGGTTTCTACGAATTAACGATAACCCAAAACCCACAAATTCAAGTTGCCCACCATAACGCCTTCGATTACAAAAATCAATTTTCCTACTACAAGACATTCTATGAAAATAATTGAAATTACATAGAAAAAATCCTACTACAGATTTAATCTAATCCTACACGGCTTCCAGCACGTGGTTATACTATTACAAACATTCATAATAAAATTAAATCCAGACAAATCCCGAAGTTTAATTAAAACCCATACAAACGTAACCATAATAGTCGGGATTCAAAACCACCTGCAAATAAGACCATGTAATAAATCGAACAAGTACCAAAACCCCCTAAACCAGGCTCTGATACTAATTGAGAGGATTGCCACATAGGATCTGGGTTTGCACTTGCTCGATTTACCACGCAACAAAAATTTCTAATTAAAGCGGAACCTTAGAAAGTTACCTTTGAAGCGTGCACCTGGTGATTCTCTTGTACGCCTCAAAGACTATGACCTCTTGTTGTGTGGGCAACAATCTAGAAGTTAATTGATCAGCAACTCACCACAATCCACCTGCTGAAAAAATTCAGCACCTCCGCACCTAGCACGTACTGCAAACGCACTGCCCGGAGAGAGAGAAAACAACACGAGCAGCTAGAGAAGGGAAGACCAAAAATCCGGCCAATAATCCCAAAAACCAGCCGCCACTTTTGTTCTTAAAGTTCATTTTGGAGAGAGAAAATTTTCTCTCTCTAGAATTTTATCTCTCTAGATTCTTGAATTGTGAATCTATTGAATTGTGTATCTTGAATAGCTAATCCCTTGTCTATTTATAGAGTTACAAGAGAGACCCCAAGTTAGTTTAGGATTGGTCTTCCTAATGGGTTTAGGTAATGAATTAGTTTCCAAATCCAATTAGGCAACCAATCTGATAGGATAAACCAAATCCTACTAGATTCCTAATCTCTAGGATTTTCTAATTCCAATTGAAACTTAAGACTTAATTAATTAATTAAATAATTCCACTTTGTTAATTACTTAGTTAACCCTTAGGAATTAATTAAATAATTTTACTTTGCTAATTACTGAATTAACCCTTAGGAATAATTAACCAATTAATTAATTAAATCTACCTATTCAATTAACCCATTACAAAATTAATCGTACCACTAACGGATTAATTTTGACACTACCATCCTACACCTACTATTTGTTCGTGTAAACTGTCAGTTTACATCAACAATGGTGTAAACTGAAAGTTTACATCAAACTTGATATAAATTGCTAGTTTACACCAACAAATGGTGTAAAATGGCATTTTACATTAAATTTGATGTAAATTTCCAGTTTACACCAACATAACAATACGATCATTTTATACCAATAAGAAACATTTTACACCAAGAAAAAGTGTTTTACACAAAACTCACCTCTTTATACAGAACTTGTAACTATCACAAACAGATATCCCCGCAGATTTCATTGAATGAAAAAAATCAATAGATGATTTGGACAGCTTCCTGTGAGAACGTAACAAATGTCTTTCATTCTCCGGACACATAACGTGGTTATGCTTTCGGAAATGCTTTGTGACGACCTATAATCCATCTTCATGCCTCATTTTTATTTCAATACAAGTCAAACAATCACAACGACTATCAATCTTAGTGAAGATTTGGTCGATCTTATAATTCTCCTTCTTCTTACCATTGTTACAGCAAACAATTCTCCTCCAATACCTTGTTCTATCACTCCTCTTTCTATCTTTCTCTAAACGAACTCCAAAACTAAGATCCCAAGCATATGAATTATAAAGTTCATATGCTTTGCTCCTCACTCTCGGCTGTTCTATCAACAAGAGAAGACATTGTTTCATCATCCCCTAGTTCCGAATATGAAACAAATAAAGAAAGATGGAATGTTACATCAAATCCATATTCATTAAACAACAAAAAAAAAAAAAAAAAGAGAAACAATAACCTACCACAACATATTACTTGCACGGTAGAACGATTTCCGGCACTTTTGCAAACACCTAAATCATTTCCTTCAATGAAATTAACTATTTCCCACATAGAAAGTATATCAAACTCAGTTAATAATAAATTTTGGTTGGTGTAAACTCGCGACTTTACACAAATACAATGCGACTTTACATTAGCTGTCGGGGCTCTCACACTCGATGAAATGAATACCACAATGTTCGGATTCAAATTTTGACACACGCTGAAGATGAATATTAATATATATACCAAATTTGAATCTCAATTATCAACGCCCGTCATCATTATTTATCCGATGTGCAACAAAAAATCCATGCTTTCAAGGCTAAAAACATGGCTCCCATCTTGTCCATCGTAGGTGAAGTCGCCGTGGTGGACATGCAACCGGGAAATAGCGCGCGTAAAGGAATATTTCCTTTTAGGCGCATTTATTGTGCCTGAAAAAACAAAGAAATTACTGAACCCGATTATTTGCCGATTTTTCGTCCATTAACCCGGCTTTTTAACAAAATCAGGTGGGTGTATAAGTCCGATTTTACACCTAGTCCTAGGATATAATTTGCGACCAAAGAACTAATATTGTCTTACAAAAAATATATATAGAAATTTTGAAAAAAAAAAGAAGACATCTTACGAGTTTCAAGAACATTCCCTTAAAAGTCTGATTGTAATTCAACATTAGGATAACTATTAAATTATAATTTATAATTATCTTAACTCTATAATAACATTAGTATTACAATTAATTAAGATTTCATATACATGATTGTAATTAAACATTAGCATTATGATCAAATATAAATTAATTTACAATTATTACAACAAAGAATATTGTATGTATAAATTTATAATTATAATAACAAAAGAATTACTCATAGGTATTTGAATCTTAATTAAAGATTTAATTGAGATAAGAACTCTTTTATATTTCATGGATAATTATTCTAATTAATTTATAGTTTATATTTAAAAAATATAATTATTATAACTCTTGATGGATAAGTATTATAATTAATTAAATTCACTTAATAATCCTATAAATGCATAAACCACTAAATTTCACGTTCTTCTTACTTCTTCAAAATTATCTCTCTATTTCTTCTTCTCCCTCCAATAAATCCATGCTTTTACTTTTCAAATTTCTTTAGACAAAAGGAACCTTACTTTACAATCTCATCAACGAAATCCACAAAAGTAAAATTGGAGGCTTCAAGCAAGGAAAAAAAGCATTATTCAGATGCTATTGATTGTTACACCAAGGCTATAAAAGCAGAAGGTTTAAAGCGATGCAAAACAGTTTTTTGTTTTCTGGCATGATTGTCTCAGTTTATGGGGGTTTATTTGTTTATTATTGTCTCAGTTATCTCGTATGAAAGCAAATAAAAAGTGCTAAACAGTAAATATGATAAAAACAATATATTAAATGCGGGATTTCACTTCAATATAGGTAATAGAGGTGTAGGGGATATCCTAATGTAAAGCCTAATTTCATTCTATTGTAAATCACTAGATTTCGTTCATGGGATTTAGAAAATTAAGAGTTAATCATATTTTTCTCTATAGTTTGGATAATCATGTCACAAGAATTGATTAACTAAGTGGGTTATTGGCCCGTCTCACCTAATTAATGCAATAAGTCATTTGGATTCTACTAACCAATAGTCAACCTAGCCTTGCTCCGGTTTAGATCTCCTATCTCTTGTTATTTTTCTAACTATGTACTAGATGTAATGTTACCCACATTAGTTTAGAGCATCAAGGCCCAAACCCTAATTGATTTAGTCATTTTTTCCAACTAATTAAAGGCATCAAAACATATTTCCAATAACTAAATACCATTAACAATCCTAACAAAAGCAAAATCATTCAACCAATGAATTAGATCTATAAATTAACCATAAAAATCATCAATCCACACACAATTCAACCACCCACGGTGGAAATCAACCGTAAACAATAAGAATACGAGCAACCCATAACAAATTAAACATCAAAATAGTCATTAGGACACAAAAGATAAGGTTTCTCTTCACATATGGCCAAGAGAACCAAAATCCTGCACTTAAAATGGTACTTTGATGAAAATTCATCATGAAAAACATGAAATTTGGTGAAAATCCAGTAAAACTACTAGAATAGCATACTGTGTGTAAATAAAAGTGTACAACTATGTGTTTCTCTAGAGAGAGATGCTCTCTAGGTTTCTCTATCTAAAAACTCTCCTATATAATGTTCTTTATGTGTCAATTATAGTCAATGTAGAAAAGAATGTGTTAAAATTAAGTCAGAGTTCTAATTTTGATGTGTCTTCCTCCGCAAGTCGTCAGGGTACAATCGTACTTTTGTTAGCTTGAGCAAAATGCGACATCAAGAGAGCTCGCACAGGGTCGTGCACCCAAACCGACTTCAACTTATGCGCTGTGAATTCTTCGAGTCTCGGCACTTCCATTCGATCTAGCCACCTAGCACGAGATCGCGTCATTGACATGGTACTCTTCGGGTACTTTTGCACCACCCAAGCGCTATCTCAACTCAACTTCTTTACCTAGCTCGTGCTATGATCGTGCCTACTCTCGGGTGGATTTGCGTGACACCATATGAACTCATGCCTTGACCATGCTCATACTTCTTTTGCTTTTCTTGTTCTTTTCTCCTTTTCTTTCTACTCTTTTAATCCTTTCATCTTCCAAAACTTCAATGTATTCTCCAATTCATCCTCTTCGACAAAAAACCTACAAATCATGCCATAAATTATAAAGCAAATTTAGAACACAAGTCTAAACAAAAGTAGGCATAACATGATATAAATTGTACTAAAAAAGGATGCGAAATTAGTTCTCATCACAAATCTTGTTTGGTAAAGAATTTCTTTTCTTTATAATGTATCCATCTTTTAGTTGACCAACAAGCCTATTAAAAGGCCACAATTTCGTCCATATTACTTGGACTTTGATGAATAAAATTCATTGCCTTTTGCATCAAATTCATATAAGTTCCATCAAGTTTATCTTTAGTTACTAACTATAACTAAAGTGGTCTCATTCTAAAGGGTAATTTGTTGATTCCCACATCGATACCTAAATAATTCATCCCAATTTGTAGCAATTTGAAAAGATAGGGTGGTCTTGGCAAGTTTTTCATTCTTGTTAGTTTTGAATACTAAAAAGTTTTGCTTGTATGAAAAACTAATACTCGTTTACATATCGATTGTGTTTCAGTATTATAATTGTTCATTTATATCATATGCATAGATGATAAGGTATCAGGTGTAGCACAGTAGATCTTATCATTGGTTAAATTTATGATATTTAAATAAATGCTCGTAACCGAGATAGTTTGAACATACTATCGATTTAGGTTATCGTATGATTTATAAATTAGTTTGTCTAGACTAATTAAGTCATATGAATGTGCCCAGAGCATATTGAGCAATACCTAATAAGGATTGAATTAACTTGTACTGATCTTTGTAGTTAATTCGAACCTCTGTTAGAGTAGAATACATAAGCTATGCTTGTATTATACATTTTCCCAGTTAATATATTGATTTAATGTTTTGGTTAAATTTGTTGTGCATTAGTTATCCATTTATATTATATAGTTAGATGATGAGGTGTCTTGTGTGACACAGTAGATCTCATCATTGGTTAAAAGACATAATATATAAATGAGGTTCGTAACTGAGACAGTTTTGGATAAGCTGTCGGTTTAGGTATTATGTGATTCAGATAATTGGTTTGTCTAAACTAATTGAATCATATAGATATGCCCGGGGCGTATTGAACTTGACCATTTAGAATGATTTGTCTTGTACTGATTTAATAGACAAATCATTCTTAGTATTCTATCTCTTAATCCCTAGACTTGAGCGGGCATGAGGATTAGACATGGTGTACTTTGATCTGCCAATGGGTGAGGTCAATTGTGGCCAATAGTCTCGGTGGGTTGTGTGCACGTGTTTAGTTACTTTGTGTGCTGCTGCTTGTCGAAAGGAAACCATGTACCGGTCCGTCCGGGGTGATGGTGCTCCCGAGATGAGCTCGTTATATTTATTATACTAAACCCAGCTGGTGGACATATGTCCGGTATAGTAAAAAGGTCGAGTGGTACTAGTCTCAAAATTAAAGAAGTTAATTAATTAATTTATCAGTAAATTAATAAATTAACGAGCACTAAATCTTTGATGTGGGGAGAGTAAGAATAATTAATTTAGTTATTTCGGAAGCAGTTCTGGTGTAGGATGGTAGTGCCATAATTAATCCATTAGTGGTACGATGAATTATGTATTGGGTTATTGACAAAGGTAGATTTAATTAATTAAGTAATTAATTAATCCACGTGTCAGTTGGTTGTGAATCATACCAGGAACTGGATTGGGGATAAGTGAATCCCTGTATCAGTTGGTTGTGAATCATAACAGGAACTGGATTGGGGATAAATGAAGCCCTGTATCAGTTGGATGTGAATCAGTCCAGGAACAGGATTGAAGAAAACAGAAACTCAGTAGGAAGACCAATCATAAACCAACTTAGTGTCTCTCTTGTAGCTCTATATATAGACAATGTATTAGCAATTACATAACACACAATACATAAGTTTTCAAGACAAGAAAACCAGAGAGAGAAATTCTACAGAGAGAAAATGTTTTTCTCCCTCTAGCATAATCTTGGGCGGCCGGTTATTGTCCCAGGCGGCGGTCGGTGGTTAATTTCGGCAGACAGGGGCGGCAAAGAAATTCCGGCGGCAGCGGCGGTTGAAATTCAAACAACGACAAGTTGCAGAATTTTTCTGGCGAGTCCAGTTGTGTTGATTGATGATCAATTGGTTGCTAGATCGTTGCCCACACAACGTGCAATCAAAGTCTTGAGTCATACAAGCGATCACCAGAGTTAACACTCTTTAAGAGGTACTTTTCTATGATTTCGCTTTTAATTAGAAAATTATTGTTGCATGATAAATCGAATGAGTAAATACCAAGATCCTGCGCAATGTTATTTCAAGCAAGGATTAGAATAGCGATTGTGCTAGAGTCTAGGCCTGGTCAAATATTTAGATTCTGGAATGCGTAGTACGAAAGTGAGTTTTTGACCGGGCCCGGGCAGATAATCATTCAACCTCATATTCTAATCTCTTAATCCCTATACTAGAGCAGGCATGAGAGTTAGACATTGTGTACTTTGATTTGCCAAAGGGTGCTGTCAATTGGGACCTAAATCTCGGTAAGTTGGGTATGCGTGTTTGGCTTCTTAGTGTGTCGTTGCTTGTCAAAAGGAATCTATATACCGGTTCATCCAGGTTGATGGTATTCTCGAGATGAGCTCGTAAGGATTATTATACAAACCAGGCCGGTGGACTTATGTCCGGTATCATAAAAAGGTTGAGTGGTACTAGTCTCGGATAACAAGAAGTCAATGAATTAATTTGTCAGTAAATTGATAAATCGACGAGCACTATATCTTTGATGGGGGGAGATAGAAGAGTTAATAAAGTGAGCGCGAAGTAATTTCATTTTTTAGCGGTAGTTCCATAATTGGTCCGTTAGTAGTACGACTAATTATGCGTTGGACTAATTGGCAAAGTGGATTAAATAAATTACCCTTGGGTTAATTTTATATTTAATTGACAAAGTGGGTTATATGAAATAATCCTAAGGGTCGATTAATATTTAATTGACGAAGTGGGTAGAAGAATTAATCCTTGAGCTAATTGGAGTTGACTAGTCTAGTGAGGACTAAGAAAGTCAACGAAATTCTAACACTAAGGCCCAACTCAAAAGCCCACTAGGTCTCCCTTGAAGCTCCTTATAAATACTTAATGCTAGGCATTACATTTAAGAAACTTGGGGGCAAATTTGCCTAGAGGGAGAAAGAGTAGTCTAGAGAGAGAATTTCATCTTTCTCATCGAAGTTTCTTTCAAAGTCAACTAAGAATCATTCTTATTCAGAAAACTCAAGTGGTTTCTTGCCCCGTTTTAATTTCCTGCCGTCAGGTTTTTAATTTGCACAGCCGCGGTCTACTTTCCCGGCGATCCAGTGATTATCGCGGCGACTAGTTCTGGCGGCCGTGTGATTTTCCGGTGGGAGTTGTTGACGGATTTTTTACTTGCCAATCCATGATTTTATTCGTGTCTAGATCACAGCGATATCTCCTCTCCAGCTGGCGGTTTACGGCTACGTCGGTGGGTTTTCGCGATAAATCCGGTGAGAGTGGCGGCAGGTCTTCGGGCAAGAATCTAACAAGGCAGATTCTAGTTTTTCGAAGTGGTTTTCTTTTGAATTTCTTTTTTGGTGTTTGATGCACCTTGTAGATAGTTGCCCACACGACTTCGCGGGTAGTTGAAGTTATTCGAGGGATTCAATAGTGGATTTCGTTTGGTTTTCTATATTTGAGAAAGACACACTTCAAAGGTATAATCTTTAATTCCTCCTTTTGTAAAGATTTAATTTTTAGCATGTCATTTTAATAAATTGAACATGTGTAAAGATCCGCTTAGGGGAAATGATTTTAGAGTTTGGGCTCGATCGAAAGTCTCCGATTCTGGAATGCATAGCACGAAAGTGAGGTTTTCGGTTTGGCCCGGACCAAATCTGTTTCCTTCAATTCCCTGGTGAAGGATTGCATCTATAAGAATTAGAAGAATACGCAACAAGCTCTAGTAAAATAAACATGGTAGGAAAAGAGATTATTTTTAATATAGATGAAAATTACCAAACTATTAACATTTGCTTATTTAGGGGCTTCATATCTACCAAACTTGGGCATTGCTATTGAGCATAACTTTTTCTCCTTCGATTAGTGCTAAGTTGAAGACTCATAAATCAAATGCTTTTGTGAATGGAATTGAGGTCATATCCATGCCAAGTGGTCTTTATTACACACACGATGGGAATGTAGGTGCTCCTATTGTTGGTCGGAACTATAGATTCTATGGTATAGAGTAGAGAATAGCACCGCCCTTGAATTGGTACAAAGGTTGAATGTTGGAGAAAATTCCATCTCATCGGTGAAAGATTTTGGAATGTTTCGGTAGATTGGCGAAGCAGCCGTGGTTTTCAACCCCATCCCACCCTCAAATTAATAAGCAGGTTTTCCATCAATCTTCACTCCCAACTAAGTTTTTTTTTTTTTTTATTGGGAAGGAGGAGAAGGAGAGACGAAGGAGACGAAGGAGAGAAAGGAGAGGAGATGGGGTTCTTTTAATATTTTTTTGAAAATGAGGAGCAAAATGACCTAAATGGGGCTGGACAAGTAAAATGGGGGGGGTGGAAAATAGCAATTCAGCCAAAGTTTCCAAAGGTTCGTAAAAGTTTAAAAAAAAAAAATCTTACTATAAAAAATCACTTATAGGAAAACTCAAATTTTAATGCTAATAGGATTATAATATAAATTTCCATAGTTCAATACACATTTTAAAATTATTTATAATACTCCATTCGTTTGCAAATAGGCCTCTTAGAAAATGTACTATTATTAAGGAGTAACAGCAATGATTGATGTAGTTGGTAATTTTTCTCTTTTACCCTCAACTTTATAGAGGCAATGAGTTATTTATGGAGAGAAAAATTAATTGGGTGATAAATTTTAATAAAACACAAACTTCAACACAGGATAAAATAAAAAAATAAAAAAAATTACCTCAATAATGATAAAACGTGTATTAATAGAATACAATATCTATCTGCTAGATGGAGTATTGCAATTAGGGGTGTTCATGGATCGGATTGATCCGGTCAATCCGATCCGCGGATCGGATTCATGGATGAATTTTATTTTAATTTTTAATCCAGTGGATTCAAAAATTGAAAACCGGTCATTTCGGATCGGATTCCTAATTTACCTTAAAAAATCGTTCATCAATCTGGATCCGTTCATATATTTAGTTAATAATAATATTAGTTTATATGTATATATATTAATACTTGGTGTTTAATATCATTAAAATCCAAAGGTAGTGTTAGAATTTTGGGAATTTCAAAGGTGAGTTCAGTCGCTCAATCTCTAGCTTAGTTCTTGACCTTCCTAAATTCATTTGAAGATGGCTACTGTGGTTTCTTGTGTTTGTAGTTAGTTCCATTCATCAAAATAGACTCTTTACTTTTTACTTACTTGGACTGCTAGTGAAATGCTGCAGGATTAGAAATGCTTCTCCTTTGTATTTTCTTCAACTATTAGTAATCCCTTTTGGGCTGAATTTTGAGGTTGTCTGTGTTTTTATAAAAAAAAAAAAAAACTTAATTTGGAAAAGTAGATTGTTGAAAAAAAAAAAGAAAAGAGAAATTTGGTCAATCCGGACCGTCCAAAATGGATTGGATGCGGAATAAAATCCTGTAGGTTACGGATAGAAAATTTTCAAATCCGTATATTATGGATCGGTTCCAGATTGATGCAAAACACCGGTCCATCCGATCCGTGAACACCCCTAATTGCAATAACATCATTCTGTTTTTTTTTATTTTTTTCTTTTCGAACTTATCAAGTAGAGCGAGTAATCGAATGACCTCTTTGATCTTGGATTTTGCTATCTGTAGCACAAATCTACTAATTGTAGCACCAAAAAAATAGTAAAATTACAAAATGCCCTTCATGTATTCAGAAGTTATACACTTCAAAACTTCAAAAAACATCTCAAAAAATAAAAAAACCCCCTAAAAAATCTTACAAAACCTTCCAAATCTTTAAAAAAACCTTCCAAAATCATAGAAAAACATTCAAACACTGATTTCCTTCGAGTTGGGATACAATCTACTTCAAAATTTACCCAAAAATGGTAAGATTTTGATATTTTTTTATTATTTATAGTTTGCTGACATAAAAAATCCCACATGTTGTGCGATTTTCATTGACACAATCGCCTTAAATTAGCGAGGAAAGCAATGAAAATCGCACGATTTTCACGATTTTTTGTATGAAGTTTGCTAAGTGTGGGCGATAATATTTACAAAAATCGCCAATGCTATGTGATTTTCTTAGAAATAATCGCAAGGTGTGTGCGATTATTTCAGTGAAATTCGCAAATCAGATGCTATTTTTTAGTGTGCACTCCCACATTGTTGGTGATTTTTTATATAA
This sequence comes from Knoxia roxburghii, assembly GCA_030378225.1. Taxonomy (NCBI): domain Eukaryota; kingdom Viridiplantae; phylum Streptophyta; class Magnoliopsida; order Gentianales; family Rubiaceae; genus Knoxia; species Knoxia roxburghii. Next base: position 29,466,883 of record CM059420.1, on the reverse strand, counting down.
CTCTTGCACATTGTGTGCGAGATTTATTTTAAAAATCACACTTCATGTGAGATTTTTCATATGAAAATCACCTATCTGCTCCAATTTTTGAAAATTATATATTTTTCATAGTTTGCAATTGTTTATGTCATTGCTTCTTATTAGTTTTAATTTGATTAATGACGCAGGATCCAAATGGATTGTTCGATCTTCAGAGGGATATGAGTCACGATTTTAAGTGTCCTGACTTTTTTCCTACCGAAGAAGAAGCACACACTTATAATTCGGATTTAGCTCTTAGATTTTGTTTTGAGCTGATTAAAGTAGGGAAGGGTAATAAGGAAAAAGGGGTCACCTATCGTTGCAACAGATTCAGAGATCCGATTGAGCAAGGGCCTCCCCCCCAACAAAGGAAGAACACTAAACAGCAAGGATGTAAGTGTATGTTCAAGTTATATTACAAGGAGATGAAGTAAAATAGATGGTGGGTCAAAGTAACACTGGGTGTGAAGTCAATACACAATCTCACTGCTATAGTGTATCCAGAGGGTCACAGACAGCTCAACGCTTGACTGATGAATCAAGAAAAGTAGCTTGAACTTTGAACAATGCAAATATGAAGCCAAAAATGATTCGGAATCATTTTGCTGAGTCGCATCCTGAAGATAATGTGATAGTGAGGCAGCTAAACAATCTGAAATCTGATGACATGAAAGCAAAGTTTCAAGGTAGAAACATTGGGCAGCAATTTGTTCATTACGCAGAGGAGAAACATTATTATGTAAAAGTTTTGATAGAAGAGAGCACATATGTGATCACACATGCATTCATAGCGCATCCAATATCAATTCAGTTGTTGAACAGATATTATTGGGTGATTGTGGTCGATGCAACATACAAGACCAACAAGTACAAGATGCCACTCTTTAAGATTATTGGTATGACTCCTTCCAATAAGAATTATAATATTGCATGTGCCCTTTTGAGAGATGAGAAAAAAATTAGTTATGATTGGGTGTTTACACAGTTGAGAGAGTTGTTGGATACTGAAAATGTTCCTAGTGCTATTGTTTTTGATCGAGAGATGAGTTTGATGAATCCTATTAGGGATCATTTTTCGGGATGTTGATAATCAGTTGAAAAAGCTTGTTGGTGAGGGTGAAAGGAAAAAAGAATCTTTGGAAGACAATTGTTAATGCGCCAACATTTGAAGAGTATGATTTGTTACTGCAGCTTTTGAAAGATAGTTACTCTACAGTTGCGCCTTCTGTTGTTGTCTACTTGGAGAGGACATGGCTGGTCCATAAAGAGATGATTTGTAGGGTTTGGACAAACAAAATTCTCCACTTTGGCAATACTAGTAGTAACAGAGTGGAGAGTACTCATGTTGCACTGAAGGATTGGATGAATGCTGGCACCCATTCACTTGACACACTATTTGGTGTGATTGACGACCATGTCAATTACCAGTTATCACAGATCAGGTAATTTTATTAATTAGTTTGATTCGCAACTTACTTTATTAATTAAAATTATGCACTTCTAACTTTATTATTTAATTTGATTTTATACTTACTTTATTAATTTAATTTATGCACTTTTTACTTTATTAATGTATTTTAGGGAAATGCTTCAGGCATTTCCAAGAAAGCAACCGCCATGTTGTGTTATCCGTATGAATTATTGAATGGTCATATGTCGCGCTATTGTTTGGAGTTGATCATCGAACAAGTTGAAAGGATTACTAAGTTGGGCAATGACTTGTTTGAGAGATGTGGTTGTGTCTGCAAGGCTAAGCATGAGATTCCTTGTGCATGTGAAATTTGGAAGTTGAAGGAATCACACGACATGATCACTGTTGAAAAGGTGCACGAGTTTTGGAAGAGATTGATGATTGAGACATCTGAAGTGGATTCGAATACCATATCTGAGGAACTTAGGTATGTTTTACATTATGTATGTTAGTTAGCAAAGTTATGATTCATTTATATGTATTTTCATAGAGATTTTGTAAATGTTATAATTTATTTTTTTTTTAACAGATACTTCCGAGGGGAAATCGTTCCTAAATTTGAGAGCAGTCCACATGTGGTCATGCGTGATCTGATTGTCAAGATGAATGCGCCGCTGAATTTTGACAATACAAGTGTGTTCGAGCAAGCTGTTTTGACAACATCAAGGGGTCGTCAAAGATTACATCCATCAATGAGACGCGAGCTGAGTGCTCACGAGAAAGTTTCAAGACGAAATAATGCATCTGGGAGATCATCCAAAAGAACTTTGCAATTTGAGGATGGTAAGCATTTTTGTGTCAATTAAGATTGACTCTTTACTTTAATTTTCTAATGGACTAAAATTACAATAATGGTTTATTTCCAATTTGCAGTTAGAGAAGACAGTGAGAGTAGTCCCTTGATACCAGATTATGTACATCCTTTCTGTACTAGAATTTTGGACGTAGAGCAAGATGGCAATTGTGGTTTTCGGGCTGTTGCAGATGGTCTCTATGGCAATCAAGATGAATGGGGAATGGTTAGGATTGTGTCCACTGGAGAGATTCTTGTGCATCAGGATACGTACATACCGCTTCTCTATACTTGTCTACCACAGAATCTTCCTCCGGACACTGATCCTATTGCTTGGGGAATTGGGCGATTGAATCATTTTTCATCACCATGTGCCAGTGCTGGCTGGATGAGCACCCCTACAGACTTGTTTGCTTTCGCCACCTATGCAAACACCCTGGTAATCCATCTCAGTATCACTCGTGGGTGTTATTTCTCCATTTTACCTTTGAGGCCGTTAGGTGGTGGCACAAGACCATCTCGGCAGATAGCCATTGCCCATATTTGTGGAAATCATTTTATACGGGTCAGTTTGACTAATGATTGTCATGTCCCTCCGTTGGCATATTTGTTAGGATATCACTGCGATGCGGTTATGGTGTGATGTGCAGCATCTGATGAATTTAAGAAGAGGTTTGACTATTGGAACATGATTTCTGGACCATGAAGTATGCGGCATTGGAAATTTATATGGTTGTCCTATAGGACCACCATGCAATTTTATTCCTACCCCTAATATAGTAGTAGTTTCTATTTTAGCCCCTCAATTGTATTACCAGTTTCTTTTATTTTTTTAAAACTCAGACAAGCGCCTATTTACCCGAAGCCTATATAAGCTTCCAATTTTGATCCAATTTTGATTACGGTATGTAGTTGATGATGGTGATTGATTTGTGTTTAAGAATTTGTTGTTTCTGGACGTGGTGCTAGTTGTTTTTGACGTGGTGCTAGTTGTTTCTGGACATGGTGCTAGTTTTTTTGGACGTTGTGCTATTGTTTCTGGACGTGGTGCTATTGTTTATGGACGTGGTGTTAGTTGTTCTAGACGTGGTGCTATTGTTTCAGGACGTGGTGCTAGTTGTTTCGGACGTGGTGCTATTGTTTCTGGACGTGGTGCTATTGTTTTTGGACGTTGTGCTATTGTTTCTGGACGTTGTGCTAGTTGTTTCAGGACGTGGTGCTAGTTGTTTTGGACGTGGTGCTATTGTTTCTGGACGTGGTGCTATTGTTTTTGGACGTTGTGCTATTGTTTCTGGACGTTGTGCTAGTTGTTTCTGGACGTGGTGCTATTGTTTCTGGACGTGGTGCTATTGTTTCTGGACGTTGTGCTATTGTTTCTGGACGTTGTGCTAGTTATTTCTAGACGTGGTGCTAGTTGTTTTTGGACGTGGTGCTAGTTGTTCTGGACGTGGTGCTATTGTTTTTGGACGTTGTGCTATTGTTTCTAGACATACCATAATACTATCACAGCTACAAAATTCAAAAATACCAAAAAAAGAGTACAACAATACTATCACCCAGCTAAATGCCACCTATCCATCTTTGCCCTCAGCATAGCCTCGCACTCATCCGACTGGGGATATCCACCATCTCTAATGACTGTAGAAACTCCTCAGATATATGTGTAAATCGGCTCACCCACTACAAATTCAACACATTGAAATTATTAATTTCATATTTCATATAATAATATCAAACTATTATTAGATAAAACAAAAGAAAAAATTACTTACATATTATGTGTTAGTTCGAGGCAGAACTCCACCTAAATCAGTGGGGGGCCATCAATGAACAGGTATGGGTGGGAGTGCTCATCATACCAGTAATGTACCGATCTGTGGAGGTGTCGGGGAATCACAAGGTTGAAAATCCTCAGTACGTAAACTACAACTACGTACTGACTGCCATAGACTCTTGGAGAACTCCAGGTCGAAGTCCACACTGTAACCCCCACTATATGGCTGATGCGCCTTCTTCGGATGAAAGATAGCGAATGGGATATTCTGTACGTACCCAAACTATCGCAGACACCTATCTGGCATGTAGGGCTCAACCTCGTCCCCACATGCAATCAATCTTCGGTATGTGGTGATCGGGGTGCGTAAGTGTGGATACTGGCCGTATGGGGTCCATGTCACCTGTAATATATACAATTATGGTCAGATATTTATTAAATATTTACAATTTAAATACAAATTTAATTATAAAATGTACAAAAACATTTTAACATACCTCCTTGACTCTCAAGTGGTCAAGCGCATCGCGATACCTCTGCTGACGGGCACTCGCGCCCTGTCGGGAGCCAACAATCCACAAAGCAGCTCGTGGGGTATGTGGATCATCAGGCATAGGCACAAAATTATATTTGAATGTTGGAAAATACTCATATATCCATGCCTGGAGCAATGTCAGACAACCCGCCATTCCGCTGCAGCTACCTCTACTAGCCTTACCTAAATGCCTATATAAGTATGCTAGTGTCGAGGTACCCTAAGAATGATGATCAATGATATGCAACTGGCCCCTGATCTGAACAATATGATGTGGTCTAAACCCATTGGAACTCTTGTCCACAAATAAAGTAGAACCAATAGCTAGCCAAAAATAAGCCTCCACATCATAAGGTAAGTGTATAGTACCCGTCTCTAAATGTAAGCGTCGCCTAAACACATAATCAGCCACTATCCCACTATCAGAGTGCATCTCATTCCACTCCCCATCCTACTCAGACACCTATAGCAAATCTCTGCATAGGCTCCACATAACTGACTTGGCAGTACAATCAGCGATCATACTACCATCAACCGGTATGCGAAGTATCTCCCACACATCGTGCAAGAGTATACTCATCTCACCGACAGGGAGGTGGAACGTGTTCGTATCAGGCTGTCAATGCTCAATAAATGCACATATAAGGGGGGCATCAATGGTATTGTGCATGGTAGAAAGTAGGTGAGACAACCCGGTCGACCTCAATAATGTCTGCCAATCATTAGGCATCCCCTCAAACCAAGAAACTAATCTCTCACATACCCCTGCCCTATTGTGGCACCTCAAGGGCAACCTAGGTAATATAGCCTCCTCACCCTCTCACCCTCATCACCATCCCGTCTATATCTCGAAGCCACATGCCCCTTCTAATTAGGTATCACTGACCAGTCAATAGGGTCACCCGGACAAGGTACAGTCACAATCCAAGACGTATCGACCCTCCCACACTTATTTGTAGCTAATTTCACAAAATATTTATTATAAATAAACTGAATTAACAAACATAAATAAAAAAAAATTTACTATTATAATTCATATATCAACACATAATCATCTAACCAAATTACATAAATAAAAAAATTCACTAATATACTTCATATATCAACACATAATCATATAATCAAATTAAATTAGACAAATAAATAAATACATTAAATTAGTCATAAATTCAAAACTGACCTCGTATGGGCTCCTGATCATGTGCTGAGGATGAGGGAATCTCCTATCCGCCTATGAAAGGCTGCTCCCCTCCTTCGATATCCTCATCTATCAAAAGATGTGATGAGCTACCTCTCCCTACTTTCTTCTTCCTATTCGAAGCAGTTGGACACTGTTGCGGGAGAGACTTCCCCTCGACCTATAACAAATTTCATGAATACAACATTAAAACTACGAATAATAATTAAAAACATAAAAATAATAATAATTAAAAATCATAAAAATTATAAAAATCGCACTTAAAATAATATTTTTAAGCAAAAATCACACATAATGTGCAATTTTTCAGAAAAATTTCACCGGTCAAAGGCGATAATTTTCTTAAAGGTGCTATTTCTTAGAAAATACTCGCCGCTGAACGGCGGTAGTTTTCTGAAATATCGCAAGTATGTTGCAATTTTCTGAAAACTATCGCCGGTCAACTGCGATAATTTTCAAAAAAACCACATCCCAGTTGCGATATGTCGCCCAAAAATCGCAACTGAAGTGCGATTTTTCTGAAAATATCGCAGGTAACATGCGATATTTCTCTATAAAATCACATCCCGATGGTATTTTTGACAAACATATCGCACGAGATCAGCGATATGTTTCAAGGAAATCGCCAAATGGGTGCGATTGTTGGCAAAAATCTCATCGATCACCGGCAATTGGCTGAACTATCACCGGCAATCGGCGAGGTTTGCCAAGAATATCGCACCCCATTGGCGATTTTTTTAAATTTTAAATGGAATTTTAAGGTTTTTACCTGACCGTACAAGCCTTTCCCCCTCCCGGGACCAAGTGGTGGTTGAGAGCCGCCTGCATCCATTTTGCAATTTTTACAGAGAGTTTTGGATGGTCTGAGAGATTTTTGGTGAGAAAATCTGAAATGGATGGTGGATTTGTATGGCTTCTGAAGCAAGTAAATAAATAACAAGGAAATATGAAAAATTGCTTACAATTGGCGCTTCGGCAGCAAAATATCGCGCCTACTTCACGATCGGGGTATGACAAAATGCCTCACTAATTCGTTTATTATAGGCTGAATTGCACATTGTTTGCGATTTTTATCCTATTTTTTGGATTAGGGTGGCAATTTTTCGCACATTAATCGCGGTTTATCAACGATTTTTTTCCTCCCTCTTGCAATGTTAGTGCGATTTTGCCTTGGATTATCGCAAAGCATGTGTAATTTTTCATTGCAATTGGCACTTTCCAACTTTAAGGTTATTTTAGGTATTTCATCAATTTTTTTGTGCTAAAAATAGTTTTCCAGTTGATCTTTGGTTGTCCGATTCGCACTCGGTTTGAAACCTTTGGTTAAAAAGACCTCTGAAAAACTATTTGTAGCACAAAAAATTGATGAAATACCTAAAATAACCTTAAAAGCTGGAAAGTGCCAATTGTAATGAAAAATCGCACATGTTTTGCGATAATTAAAGAGAAAATAGCACGAACATTTGCATACGAAGGACAAAAATCGCTGACGACGCGAGTCCAGTGTGCGAAAAATTGCCACACTTATCCGATGCAATGGGTGAAAATCGCATATCAGGTGCGATTTTTTCTTGCAAAATTGGATAAGTGTGGCTATTTTTCATTCCCCGATCGTTCATTAGGAGCGATTGTTATCTAAAGAAGCACAAAATAGGTGCGATTTAAATTCACGCATGGATGTAGACGTTTCTGGACTTGGTGCTAGTTGTTTTTGACGTAGTGCTAGTTGTTCTGAGACGTGGTGGATTGTCTTTGTGAAAAAAAAATAGTTTAAATTCACACACATGGATGTAGACGTTGTGCTAGTTATTTTTGATGCGGTGATAGTTGTTCTGAGATGTGTTGACTGTCTTTGTGAAAAAAATCAGTTTAAATTCACACATGGATGTAGACGTTTCTGGACGTTGTGCTAGTTGTTTTTGACGTGGTGCTAGTTGTTCTGAGACGTGGTGGACTATCTTTGTGAAAAAAATCAGTTTAAATTCACACACATAGATGTAGACGTTTTAGACGTGGTTCTAGTTATTTTTGACTTGGTGCTAGTTGTTCTGAGACGTGGTGGACTGTCTTTGTGAAAAAAATCAGTTTAAATTCACACACGGATGTAGACATTTCTGGACGTGGTGCTAGTTGTTTTTGACATGGTGCTAGTTGTTCTGAGACGTGGTGGACTGTCTTTGTGAAAAAAATCAGTTTAAATTCACACATGGATGTAGACGTTTCTGGATGTGGTTCTAGTTGTTTTTGATGTGGTGATAGTTGTTCTGAGACGTGGTGGACTGTCTTTGTGAAAAAAATCAGTTTAAATTCACACACGTGGATGTAGACGTTGTGCTTGTTGTTTTTGACGTGGTGCTAGTTGTTATGAGACGTGGTGGACTGTATTTGTGAAAAAAATCAGTTTAAATTCACACACATGGATGTAGACGTTGTGCTAGTTGTTTTTGACATGGTGATAGTTGTTCTGAGACGTGGTGGACTCTCTTCGTGAAAAAAATCAGTTTAAATTCACACACATGGATGTAGACATTGTGCTAGTTGTTTTTGACGTGGTGATAGTTTTTCTGAGACGTGGTGGACTGTCTTTGTGAAAAAATCAGTTTAAATTCACACATGAATGTAGACGTTTCTGGACATGGTGCTAGTTGTTTTTGACGTGGTGCTAGTTGTTCTGAGACGTGGTGGACTGTCTTTGTGAAAAAAATTAGTTTAAATTCACACACATGGATGTAGATGTTGTGCTAGTTGTTTTTGACGTGGTGATAGTTGTTCTGAGACGTGGTGGACAGTCTTTGTGAATAAAATTAGTTTAAATTCACACATAGATGTAGACGTTTCTGGACGTTGTGATAGTTGTTTTTGACGTGGTGCTAGTTGTTCTAAGACGTGGTGGACTCTCTTTGTGAAAAAAATCAGTTTAAATTCACACACATGGATGTAGACGTTTCTGGACGTGGTTGTAGTTGTTTTTGACGTGGTGCTAGTTAGTCTGAGACGTGGTGGACTGTCTTTGTGAAAAAAATCAGTTTAAATTTACACATGGATGTAGACATTTCTGGACGTGGTGCTAGTTGTTTTTGACGTGGTGATAGTTGTTCTGAGACGTTGTGGACTGTCTTTGTGAAAAAAGTCAGTTTAAAGTCGCACATCGATGTAAACGTTTCTGGACGTGGTGCTAGTTGTTTTTGACGTGTTGCTAGTTGTTCTGAGACGTGGTAGACTGTCTTTGTGAAAAAAATTAGTTTAAATTCACACATATGGATGTAGACGATTCTGGACGTGTTTCTAGTTGTTTTTGACGTGATTTTAGTTGTTCTAAGACATGGTGGACTGTGTTTGTGAAAAAAATCAGTTTGAATTCACATACATGGATGTAGACGTTTCTGGACGTGGTGCTAGTTGTTTTTGACGTGTGCTAGTTGTTCTAAGACATGGTGGACTGTCTTTGTGAAAAAAATCAGTTTAAATTCACACATGGATGTAGACGTTTCTGGATGTGGTTCTAGTTGTTTTTGATGTGGTGATAGTTGTTCTGAGACGTGGTGGACTGTCTTTGTGAAAAAAATCAGTTTAAATTCACACACGTGGATGTAGACGTTGTGCTTGTTGTTTTTGACGTGGTGCTAGTTGTTATGAGACGTGGTGGACTGTATTTGTGAAAAAAATCAGTTTAAATTCACACACATGGATGTAGACGTTTTCTGGACGTGGTGCAAATTGTTTTTGACGTGGTGATAGTTGTTCTGAGACGTGGTGAACTGTCTTTGTGAAAAAAATCAGTTTATATAAAAAATCACCAGCAATGTGGGAGTTAGAAGTGAAAAATCGCACATCACTGATGAAAATCGCATAGCATAGGCAATTTTCACATAAATTTTCAGCCGCATAAAGCGCGCGTCACACAAAAAATCGCAAAATACATTCGATTTTCATTGCGATTCTCGCCAAATGAAAACGATTGTGTCAATGAAAATAGTAAAACATGTGCGATTTTTTATGTCAGCAAACTAAAAGCTATAAAAAAATATAAAAAAACTTACCATTTTTGCGTGAATTTGAAGTAGATTTTATCCTCACTCGAAGGAAATCAGTGTTTGCATATTTTTCTACGATTTTAGAAAGTTTTTTTAAAGATTTGGAAGGGTTTTGTAAGATTTTTTAGGTGATTTTGAATTTTTGGAGATTTTTTTAAGTTTTCAAGTGTATAACTTCTTAATACATGAAGGGCATTTTTAAAATTTTATTATTATTATTATTATTTTACAATTAGTATACTATTTGTGCCACAAATGGCAAAAACCGGGTCACAACCAGGTGGAAAGGATGGAACCAAACTTTTGAGACGCAGTAACGATCACTCACATTATGTTCGTCAAAATGCTCAACTGAAATGGTCGAATAGCCGATTGAATTTGCATAAGAATAATAGATGCTGGGAGAAGAAGAAGACCAAGAAACTTTTCCAACAGAAGCATGAGTATAATTCGAAAGGAAACAATTGAAGTCACAGCCCAAAGCATTGGGATAAGCAACCTATCCCAAGATGCTGCTCTTGCTCTTGCTCCAGATGTGGAATATCGCTTGCGTGAGATCATGCAGGTTTAGCCGAATAACTTCGTGGGCTTGCCTTTTCTCTTTTAATTCCTTGTATTTTTAACTGCATCCTTAGTTGATATTGCGTACTTCAACATGAATTTTATATTGGCTTGTGAATTTTGTTACGTACATAACCTGGGTTTTACACCATTTAACTTGCGAAAGTGGGGCACTAAAGAGAAGTGAAAACAACGAGTTTTATAAAGAGGTGGACAAAATCGTACTGGTTATGAAATTATGCCCTATTTTTCTGTATAATGAAATCAGTAGTTTATTGCTGGAAATCTGAAACTAAGTGGTGGCCGGTAATTTGTAAGGCAACTGCTTAAGTTAATGCAAGAGCGTGGCAATGAGGAATATGTTACTGAGTCAGTGCGTAATGGCTGACTATTGAACTACATATTGATAGGGTTTGAAGATTATTGTGGAGTTCAAATCTAATTGTAATTGTTGTCATTGAATTTAGGAAGCAATCAAATGCATGCGACATTCAAAGAGAAACTTGCTGACAATGGCTGATGTTGATAGTGCGCTCAAGCTAAGAAATGTTGAGGTAATTTCTATATCCTATGGTAGGAATTTTGGGAAGGGAGGTGTTTAAACTCCATGATTGGGTGATCAATCAACATCTTGCTTTTATGATTTGTTTGCTTCCTCACATCCAAGTAACACTCCAGTCAATCATCGACTTAAAACTTTAGGCATGTAAAATTGTCGCTGATTTCCACAAATAAACTGGACTATCAACTCTCTATTCCATTTTTTAGAAGCAGCGGTATCTTGAAATTTTTTGACTTATAACTCCAGTTTGTGTGCTTGCTTCTGTGGCTCTAAGTGTTTAGTAAGAGAATCTAGTAAGTGCTAGATTTGTTGTCCATCAGAAGACTTTACATCTATTATGTTAAAGTGTAAAATGACTGTTTTGTGTATGTTGTGCACATATCTCTCTCCCAAAAGAGATGGAGAGAGACGGAAATAATAGTTGCCAGCTTTGTTGACTCAAGCTATGGATCATTCAGAAAACCATACTGTATATAAACTGTGTAACAAACTGAAAGATTATTTATTGATGCATCTAGAGGTTTCCCAAGCACGACTTGACCTCCGTAAGGTTTATTCTCTCATTTTCTCATCTATGAGGGCTACCTGAGCATTCTTTCTTATGTATATATTATTTATTGTATTTAGTTTAACGAATCTGTGTATCCATCTCAACATTTGCATCTTTACTACCCTCATTATTTGTTAAACATTTTAGCATGGCAGGTCCCAAGTGCGAACAAACAAGGAGGGTTGCATTATGTTGACTGCCAGCTTATAATTTTATAGCCTTTCATGATATTGATCATGTTTCAAATTGTTCATTTTTAAATCTTCATTACAGTTCCTAGTCACCATAATCATTAACACGGAAGCAAGCTTTATGGATTTTGATATCAATGTGCGAGGGGAAATCTATCCTTTTCAAAAAGCATTTCTAGTCTTTGCAATGTGCACTTGTGATGTCTATTTGTTTCCATGTTCATTCAGGAGTTATTTGAAATAGATTGTTTTGAGTTGTTGAAAAACCTAGTCTTTCAATTTTGAAGAGCTACAGGAAAGTCTCAACTTTGTGTAATGGTAATGTTGCGTAGGTTTCAGTGGTCTGTTATCTTCTTTCTAACAAATTTTCATTTCTGTTTCTGGATGATTTTCGTTTGGTACTAGAGAATATAAATGTGCCCAAACTAGAAATATATAGCAAATATGGAAAAAGATTTCGCCATGTGTGTGAAATCTGAAATTGATTCTAGCAGTTTGAAATAAATATTTTGAAGTTAACTCTATTTGCTCGGGTCATTGATGTATTCTAATAACTGCAAGGATTTTCGAACAAGATATAGATGTTCTCAGTTGATGTTTTGGCCTATTCTAGAATGTCTCTGATTCTCCCAAATATTCTATAATTTTGATAAATTCTTGTTCTTAAATAAGAAACGATCTTTTTCATGCATGAACCAGTTTGAACATATGTCTCATCTCTCTGTAGCCTCAACATGACACTATGTTGTGATCACTGCATGGAGAATTGTGCTTGCCAAATTGTCTAACTCTTCGCCAGTTTATATTTTCCTCTAAATTGAAACCTTTCATCTCTCCCTTGATGAAGATAGCTCAGAAGAATGTTTGGTTGATTTCGGTAGGGCACTTAGTAAACTCACGTCCATTTCTCATGAGAACAGTTTTTATGCCATTGTCTACATAAGAGCCACCTGGTTGGTTCATTTCGTCTCTAGTTTCTTTCTGTCTCTACAGAATACAGTTCCTCTAATAAAGCTGCAGGATTAGGATTACTCCAACTTGTTCCTATAGATAAAATATCCATGAAGATACTTAAGAACTGTTTGGAGTTATCAGTATATTTAGGAGGTGTTTGGTTTGGGGGAATGGATCATAGGGTTTGGCATGGGCCAATGGGAATCAAAATTTGGCAATGATTCCCAAATTTTGATTCCCTACTCTCCCCCATCTTTCATTCCCATTCCCTACTCTTCCTCCCACTTTTCTGTTAATTTTACATTTTCTCTCCTATTTTCACTTTATCTGTTTATAACAAAAATAATATATGTTTGAAAATGTTTAATACATTTAATTAATAGGGATGAAACTAAACTTTTACTTATTCTTATTCCTGATATTAAGAAGAACCAAAGAATATCAATCATAATGATAATCATTCCAGTTTTGAAGCAAACAATAATAATACGATCACAATTCCCTTCCGATTGACTCCTGAATATTGTCGTTCCGATTGAAAAAATTGAACCAAACGCCCCTTAAAGGTTTTGGCTAGATTTGTTAGAAAACTGAAAGTTGCAAGATAATTCATGACCTCTATCTGCTTTTCTCCTCATGGTTTAGAGATTAACTATATTTTATCCACTTATGGTGCCACAGCCAGTTTATGGTTTTGCCTCTGGAGATCCTTTGCGGTTCAGAAGAGCTCTTGGACACAAGGACTTGTTTTATGTTGATGACAAAGATGTGGATCTTAAAGATGTAGGTAACTATTTTGTGGAAATCTTCCTTGTAAAATTAATCTCAGTAGTCAAGTTTGAATCTTGTTTCTGTATTTGATAAGATTATGGTATTGCTTTGCCTTTAGGTAATTGAAGCTCCTTTACCAAAGGCACCCTTGGACAGTTCAGTTGTTTGTCACTGGCTGGCTATTGAAGGCGTGCAACCGGCCATTCCAGAAAATGCTCCAGTTGAAGGTCTGTCCCCAGAAACAAGGCTCTCCTCTCTTTCTTTTTTTTTTTTTTTTGAAAAAAAATTCTCTATTTAATTTTTCTTTTTATAATTAAAGAATCAGTGTCTCGGTGGTCTGTCCCCAGTATCTCGGTGTTATTACTAAAACCTTAAGACCTTCAGTTCTTTACCATATGCTTTTAGTTCTTGGTTAATAATTTCTCTTAGCTACTTTTAGATCAACTGAAAGAAAGGTATCAGAAATAAAAATGCTAAACCAACTATTAAAGAACAACACTGGAACGGCTTGTATTATGCAAACCATTAATTTTTAGTGATGTCGTCAGAGCCTGTAAAAATTTGTTGCTGATAGTGATGACAGGTCACATGCTTTGCCTTATGCTTCCCATGCTTTAGCTACTGCTCCATTTGTTAAATAGAACATGAAAATGTGAATGAGTAAAGTTAACTGCAGCCATGTTGTATTTGTTTTCTTTATCTCCATGCCTGGGATGAAGAATAACTTAATTTGATGGTGCATTAAGTCTAATTGCTGTGTCTATCGAACCAAAAGAATTGGCCAATGTAAAGTCTTTTAGACAACTCAGGCATAATATATTTGGTTGTGCTTTATGTGTACGTAGCTGTGGGTTACCAAACCAAACAAAACAGCCAATGTCAAAGTTCTATAGACATTGAACTCTGGCACATGTCAGCATATCATGGTCTTTATGGCATCTTTCTTCAAGGAGGACTTTATTTGATCTACATACTTTGTTGTAGTTTAGGTTTTCAAGGAAGCTAACGTGAAAACAGTTGACGGAGAATTGGAAATATGACCAAAATTTTGCAAGTTCATTGATTTAAAAGAGTACAACTGTTGAAGACAAATGAAGCTATAAGGCTTCACTATACCCTCCAACTATATGTGTTTGAACAGTCATCCTAGTGTTCCAGCATTATATATATGTTTATCCATGATGATATTAGAGAAGTTTAGGTTTGTTTATATGCAGTAATCGGTGCTCCTCCTGAAAGAAAACAGCCAGAGCCAAAAGAAGATGGACTTCCTGTTGACATAAGGTTACCGGTTAAGCATGTCTTATCCCGGGAACTTCAAGTAAGATGGTCAAATCATAATTTTTTTTTATTGGCTTCTAACTTTTTACATTAGCAACTAACCTGGAATTTCAATAAATGCAGTTATATTTTGATAAAGTAACTGAGCTTACCGTTAATAGATCCGGTTCAGTACTTTTCAAGGAAGCTTTGGCAAGCTTGGCTACAGACTCTGGGCTTCATCCTTTGGTTCCTTATTTCATATGCTTCGTTGCTGATGAGGTATGCTTGATAAGCACTTTTGGAAAAAATATGTTTTAAAAGAAGTTCATTGTACTTGTTCCTTTTCCTGATTAGGTTATGTTCTCAGGTTTCTCGTGGTTTGAGCAATTTCCCTCTACTTTTTGCTCTAATGCGTCTTGTGCGCAGCCTGCTCCACAATCCTCACGTCCACATGGAACCTTATGTGAGTTTTCTGCTTATATGCACAGTAGGGATGTTTATCTGCTCATCTGGTCTATCCTTGTTGATTAGCTGCAACTCTCGCTCATTAATGGCATGTTTGATATTTAGAATTGTTCCCTTCACAGCATATTCTTCTTTAACTTCACTGATAATTGAAAAGCAGGTCCTGGAAGTTGTTACTAAGTAAATGTAGTTTGATTTTGATGAGGGAAATTATATTGGGTTTGGAAAAAGAAAAGAGCAATGGGATAAATTGGTGGCAAAAATAGATGCACAAGCTAATTGGAATGCTTGTGTAACTTTGCTAATTTATCTGCTTCTGCTAAGTTCCTCTTACCATATTCATTATATTCTTTGTCTCCCTATATAATGTGATGTTTCTCGTTTTATCAGCTCCATCAGCTAATGCCATCAGTTGTCACTTGCCTTGTTGGCAAGCGTCTGGGAAACCGACTTTCTGATAACCACTGGGAACTAAGAGACTTCACTGCAACTATAGTTGCCTCTGTATGCAAAAGGTGGGATTTACATCTCTTATAGTCACGTGTAATTTGAAATTGATTACTGCTGTTCAGCTACAGCACTAGAGAAGTAATGCTAACTGAGCTTGTTTAAAAGATTATGATGCATCATTTTCTGGTGGCAGCTACAGCACAGGAGAAGTAATACTAAGTGAGCTTGTTTAAAAATTATGATGCATCATTTTCTGATGGGAAATATTATTTTTACTTTGCACCTGATTTCCAAGCTTTCAGAGCATTTATTAGCTTTATGTTTTAATACATTTAAAAGTTTCTGAAAGCTTGCTCTTGAACCGGAGACCTCTGTGGAAAAATGTGAATCTGCTGCTTTGTGATCCATATTCTTCTATAAAGTTCTTTTAACATTAGAAACCATTCTGTTTTTGTTTTGATCTGCAATGTTTCAACCAACAAAGAAGCTTAACAGAGTAGCTTCTTTCGTTCCATTGTGAATCAATGTTATGCCATTATATCAGGTTTTGATATTGTTGAAAGTCTGTTGCTTGAGATGAGAAATTTTGAATGGTTACACATTCAGAACTCTTTAGTTCAGATAATTTACTGATGCCACACAAGGATGTCTGCAATGTGAACAGATCTTAGACAACTTTCTTGGCGTTCAGGAAAGCAGAAACCTGCTTTAGTAATTAGAAGTCTGAAACTGTTGAAAATTTGCAGAAAAATGAAAGTTACCCTAGAATCTCATTTAGACTTCCCATCTAGGCATGACATCCAAGGCAAAGTTGCATCACAAAACCCTTGACAAGACAACTGTTGCTGATGTTTATGTGGGATTCAAATCTTAAATTCGCCTTAGAGAGGTACACTATTTATGAGATGCAAAATTATAATCATCATCTGGTTGGGAGGGTTTGGGGAGGTGATAGGGTGGGGGCTGTAACCTTGAGCTCCTGGATTTGAACCTCTAGGCTGCAAGCCAAAACAAAAATAAATTTTTAAACCATCATCCTCCAGTTAACTAAAGAATGACTTTCCTATATAGACTCAACTGGAAAATAGCAAAACTTATTTAAATAAACTTTAGAAACAAAAAATCAAAATAGAGATCCTGGAATTCAGGAGAGTCCCACAAAGCAGCAATATTACTCAAGGTTTAGGCTTTGGAATCCTTCTTATTTTTCCTGTACACTTCAATAAACTCTTTGCCATTTAGTCCCAGCATTTCATTAACTCTAGCTTCTCAAGGAAATTTAAAAAAAAAAAAAAAAGAACAAAAACATAAGATGCTCTTGTCGATTTTTATACCTTCATAGATGGCAAAAGTTTGGGTAAATCTTAGTTAGGTTGGTTCATGTATTCTGGTTTGAAGTTGAACGTTTTGATCTTCAAGTTAATCTCTGCATTTCAGGTTTGCCCATGTTTACAATAGTCTTCAAACAAGACTGACCAAAACCTTGCTCCATGCATTTTTGGATCGAAACCGATCAATACCGCAACATTATGGTGCTGTTCAAGGATTAGCTGCCCTTGGGCCTAATGTGGTATTGTTTCTTCTGAGCTCATTGTGGTAGAAAAGCATCTCTTGTGCAGTCTTTTAGTATTCTAAATTGGTATTTAGCCCTTTAATTACTTTTGAGTAAATAAACAGTCAGATCGTCTTCGTTATGTAAAACCTCAACTTAGAACTTGTTCTTTTGATCGTTAACCAAATTTGAGAATGTGGTTTTGAAGGTCATGGTATATTACTTTGTGCAAAAGAGAAGGACCTTTTAAATAATTGAATCCTGTAGTTGGATTTCACTTCAAGCAAAGCAACATTTTAAATAGAACTTAATGTATTGGGAAAACCATTTACCGTCCCTTTCCCTCCTCGCCCATCTCATGAGCTATAATGATGACCTTCTAAGGAGGCAAAGTGGTTTGGCTCATGATGGAGATTTTATCATTCACCATGCTGTAGGATATGATTCATATTAGGTGATAAAGACACATGATTAAAAAATTTAGCAAATGTAACTATTTATGTGATCACATTCAATACTGCATTATTTAGGGAATGCATGGCTTTTGAAGTTCATTGTGTTTCTCTTATTAATTCACGCATCTTATTCCCGGTGGATTGTGTTTTGTTTCACATGTGCTCTTCTATGTTTAATGCTGAAGAGATGAATCTTCATACCACCAGAGAACATGAAATGTTCTTTGCAGGATAACTATAATATAATAAACTTTACTAATCAATCTTTTTTTTTCCCTTCACAAAGAAGGGAGGGACGCTTGTTGGCATTCCCCAAGAAAGTATATTTTGATTGCAAACTGTGTCATACTTGTCTGTAGCTTGCATTTAGTAAGTTTTTATTGTTATTATTCTTTTTTGGCAATTTTATCAATTCCTGCTGCTTCACAACTTGTGGTAGGTGTGCCTCTTCATATTGCCGAACTTGGAGACATATCTAAGACTCCTTGAGCCAGAGATGCTTCTTCAAAAGCAGAAAAATGAGATGAAAAGACATGAAGCTTGGCGTATATATGGAGCCTTGCTGGTGTGTAATGGACTTTTTTTTTTTTTTTTTTGTGGTTGCGTTCTTTCTCCAATCCTCTATGCTCCATGTCCACTACACGAAAGTTCCAGAGGGAAGTCTAAATCATTTCTTCCAAAAACTTGATAGATTTTTACCTTACATGCTTGTTCTGTTTCAGTGTGCTGCAGGTAAATGCATATATGACAAGCTGAAGATGT
This sequence comes from Knoxia roxburghii, assembly GCA_030378225.1. Classification (NCBI taxonomy): domain Eukaryota; kingdom Viridiplantae; phylum Streptophyta; class Magnoliopsida; order Gentianales; family Rubiaceae; genus Knoxia; species Knoxia roxburghii. The sequence goes on along the minus strand of CM059420.1, from coordinate 29,448,521 downwards.
TCCCATCATTGCCATCCCCCCTTGCAAAGACTGTTTGGAAGCCAAATGCAAGAGTTGTACATTCTTATGGATCCTGTAAGTGTCTTAAATTAATTTCCCTTTTCTTTCTGGAATGAAGATGATATGCCCTTCTTTGAAGATTTATACGAGGTCTTTTTCATTTGGTAGTGAGAGCAATTTTGGGGGGGGGGGGGGGGGGGAGAGAGAGGTAGTTCAGAGTTCAATACAAACATGTTTGGATTAGAGAAGGGGAGTCTAAACATTGGTTGTTTAAGTTTTGAAAGTTCTCTCTTAGGTTCAATTTTTCACCAAACACTCAGCTAGTAGAATTTTCAGTTTCTACAGTTAATCAAACTACATGATGTTGATGCTTTAGTTTATAATGGGCCACTAGAATCTAATATGTAAGCTTTTATTATTATCTCTTTGTTTTCTTGTTCCCCTCATTTTGTCTTTTCAAAACATGAAGACAAACGCAAGGCGACTGAAGATCAGTTGGAGGAGCAAGCACCACTGAAGAAATTAGAAAATGATGGTGTAGTTATTAAGTCATCAAATGGCAATTCTGAAATGGAAATTGAACATAGTACTGCTCCTTTAGGTAATCCTTGTGCTGGCTTATCATTGGCCGAAGAGACTCAGAATGCTTCATCTAGGAGACGACAAAGAACACAGATATCAGATAAGCAAACTTTAAGGTCTCCAGCACTGCTTGATCAGGCCTGGAAGGATGATTTAGATTCTGGTCGTCTTCTGGTAAGCTTGTTTGAACTATTTGGCGAAAGCATTTTCCCCTTTTTCCCATCCCCTGAAATGGCTTTGTTTTTGTAAATTTTGGGGTTTCAAAAGATGGCTTCTGTCTAATACTGGTGTCAACATTCAAATTTGAGAAGAAGCTGATCCAGTAGAAAGTTTGGCTTTTTGTTTGGGTCCTTTCTCTCTTTTGTTAGTATGAAACAATGCACTTGTAAACTTAAACTGTTATCTCCACACAATTCTGTCATTTTTCTGTTTATTTCGACAGAATCCTTCATCATGCACAGTTATGGTGTGCTTATTTATTGCATAGTTACTGGATTGAGTGAGTGACATTTATGTTTTGGTCATTAATTTTTAAAAATTTTATATAAAATTATTAACTTTAACATTTTGTTCTATTTAAATACCAAATTACAGAGAGACCTTCAGCATGATGATTAAAGAAGCAAAGAAGCATAGGATATTACAGAATTAGTCAGACAGAACTACAAACTTATCAAAGCAATCTGGGCTCTACGCCTTACGCCTAAACAATAACGGCTAATGGCAACACCCTTCTTCTCTAAATTTATAACCTGTCTAATAATTCTAACCCATTCTTTAATTCTATATTATCATACTGAGAATTTCTCAATAACAAGGATCTAAAGGATGAATTTACATAATTACTCAGCTTTTATTCTAACCATAAGGCTTTTAGCCTTGCATCTTAAATAGAAAATAAATACAAACTTACTTGTGTGATGATACCAAAATAAGAAATATATAAGAAATCCCAAAAAGCTGCTAATAATAATAAGACTGTTGCTTCTGAAAACCTCCGCTGGAGTAATATATTAAAGCAAAGAAAGAAAAATACAAAGAGAGTTGGTTACAAGAGAGAGGAAAGAGGAAAGAAAGAGCAGAAGAAGTCTGCTGAAAACCAAAAACTAGTAGGCTATTTATACTAATTGAATTCTAACTATTATGGACTTTAAATCTATGTTTTCAAGTCCATACATTATTCCCCTATGAGGTCATTGCTTACATAGGCATCCTTATTATGTCACTGCTTACATCATAAAAGCAAAACTTTGAGTCTTAAAGTCCTCTTTGACGGCTGCTTTATGTCTGCTTCAAATTATTTTGCTTTTCCCTTTGTCTTTGTCTTTTTCTTCTCTGTGGAGTCCGGCTATCAACTCTTGTAATTGTTCATTTATGAACTCTTCATCAAGTTCTTCCATATCATTAGGGTCTTGAGCAAATTCTTCCATATCATCTTGAGATTTGCTAGAAGAGGCCATAGAAATATCTGATTTAGTATCAGTAGGATTATGATTTTTCAAATGTTTTTTAAGCTCCACCATATAAGCTTTAATCAGATCTTGTTGAGACACATTTTCTTGTTGTAGCTTTATCTTCATAGCAATATGCTGGAAGGGATCAATTTCCTGACTTTGAGTATCTTGATGCTGCATATAATGCGTCACTTTTTCCTGGATTGTCATTAAAACTTCATGGCCATATAATTCATTAGTAGTGGGATCAATTTTATTCAAATGAGCCCAAAACTGAATATAAGCAGTTTGCATAATACATGGTAATTTGGTATCAGTATAACTGATCTCTGGAGTCCATTTCCATATCCAGGGGATAGAGAATTCTATAAAGAACCACATATTAGCAATTTCTTCAGTACATCTATTAGATGCCACCAATGCTGATATCTTTGGAGAAACTTTTATCCAATTTCCATATGAGGAAAGGAATTTTTCAGGAAGAATAGATTTATAAGCACCAAATCTATACCACCATTGGATAAACCAATTGGGTATGGGATCATTATAAATGTTTCCACATACTTTAATAAACCATGAATGTTTCTTATTGGGGTTTTCATATAAGAAAACTTGGTTATGAGCCTCAATATAATCCCAATAATTATATTTATAAGTAACCCGGTTTTCAGGAACTATGAATTCCTTATCCTTCAAAGTAGAAAGTCCCCATTCCTCCGGAGAAATAATCTTTTTGATTATGATTTTGCTAAAATTATAAATTTGACTACCCTGATTAGGATAGAAATGTTTAATTTCACATGCACCAGAAACCCTCAAAATGGTCTCATAGTACATTCTAGGCTTATAAGCACCATGAGCATGAACATAAATACCACTTGACTTTGAGCCAGTATCCAAGTACCTATTAATGATGAGCCAAGGATCTTTGCCCCACTGTAAATCCTTTTCCTCTATAAGAAATAAAATTTCTTTATGAGGATGAGGTTTATAATTAGTAATAGAGTCTTCTTTAAGAACTGTCTCCACATATGAAGGAGTTTCAGAAGAAGAAGAGGATTCTGTTTTTTCTTGTTCCAAAAACTTTTGAAACTTATGAAATAAATTTGGATTCTTTATAAGATCCGTAGGATTAGTAGAGAGGCCGGCAATATTATCCGCATATAGAGTTGTATTATAATTCTGAGAGAGCATATGTCTCCCTCTTCCTCTGCCACGAGAACCAGCAGCAAGAGAAGGATAACCTCATCTGCCACCTCTTCCTCTATAAGAGTCCCTGGGTATCATCCTGTATAAATTCACGAGAGAGAAAATCAGGAAGACTATTATCTTTCCCTTTCTTATAAACAATATCAAAATCAAAGGGAGCTAAATTAGCTTGCCATCTAGCATACATTTGCTTAGACACATCATGTTTAAAATCTTTATTAAACATATATTTTGCAGCTTGGCAATCAGTTCTGATTATAAATCGCTGATTATATAAATCATCTTGAAATTTTAAAACACATTTTAATATAGCTAGTACTTCTTTAGCTACTGTGGCATAATTTTTCTGACTATTAGTCCATTTTCCTGAATGATATCTAACTAATTTTTCTGTCTTATCATCAGCACGATAACATAGAATTAAAGAATGGGTTAGAATTATTAGACAGGTTATAAATTTAGAAAAGAAGGGTGTTGCCATTAGCCGTTATTGTTTAGGCGTAAGGCGTAGAGCCCGGATTGCTTTGATAAATTTGTAGTTCTGTCTGACTAATTCTGTAATATCCTATGCTTCTTTGCTTCCTTAATCATCATGCTGAGGGTCTCTCTGTAATTTGGTATCAGAGCCTGGATTTATGAATTTACTTACTTTTATTCTAACCAGTTATTTTCATTTCCTAATGAATATAGGAAAAGGAAAGCAGATTATTAAAAATAGTCTGAAACAGGAATTTGATATCCCTGAAAATCTAGAAGACCTTAATAGATGGACAATTCCCAGAATTGATGTTAAAACTGTCTATCAGTTAGGAACCTTTGAAAAATTAGGTTTCAAACAGATTATAAAAACAACCGAAGAATCAGTTTCTTTAGATAATGAAGAAATTGAAATTAAATTACTACAATCAGATGATATTAATAGATATACTGATTTATATAGATTCATACATATTGGTCTAGTGCAAATTGCTTTTAAACCCTTAACCTAAGAAGGTTTACCTGAAAGTTTTATAGCATGTTTAAGAGATGCTAGGAATTTAAATTGGAAACAATCTTTAATGGGTATTATACAATCGAGTTTAGCTCATGGCCCTGTTTATTTTAATGTATATCCGAATTTATCTTTATCATTAAGTGATGATAATATATTAAATGCTTTAACATTAAATGTTAAAACTCATGGATATAATTATATGCCTGGTTCTGAATTAATTTGTGTATGTTATAGAATTTATTATAAACCTTTAAAAACATTGAATCCTAATTGCAGATTAATGGATAAAAAGATAGATGAAACAATACTTATAGAAACTAATTTTAATAAATCTAAAATTATAAAAAGAAGAACTATTAAATGGAATGAAATACCTATTCCAGAGCATTGGACAATAGAAAAGGTTAGTAATAAACAGCCTCAAATTAATAGTCACATAGATTATATTGAACAAACTCCTGAAGGTAAAATTAAAATCAAAATGCAAAATAATCCATTTTTGTTGGATAATAAATCTAAATTATCTCGATCATATTCTTCTCATTTTATATCACCTCTAGAGAGCAAAGATGATATATCTATAACACCTAGATATTCTGTTTCACAGCCTTATAGAGTTTCTACCTCTCAGGTTAGTGATGACACTGATACTTATGTTGATAGACTGGTTAAAAATAAACATAATATTGTTAAAGGTATTTATAATACAGATAAGGACGAAGAAATAACTGAGTCTGAAATGGCTTTTCCCATATGAAGAAAACTAATTTTAGTCCTGGATCTTTAGCCAGAAATCAGGTTAAAGAAGAATTTAATAATGATAGATGGAAATCATTTAGAACATGGTTTTTTCATACTTTCACATTAAATGAACAGAAAGATATTTCTGATCAGTTTTATGCATTTCTATCACAGCATAATATTTTATTTCCTTTTGTTCCATGGTTTATTTCTAATTATATTGAACCATGTATATGTGTTTTAGAAAGAGATTATAAACTTCTAAATGGTAATACTTTAAGAGAAATATTTCCTCCTCAACAACCTTTTAAATTAGAAAAGGAAAATCATATATTAAATTTCTCTGCTTTTGTTAAATTATTTGAAAATGATACATTAGTCATAACTGTTAAACAAATGAATAAAGTTATAGAACATAATAATTATACAAACATTTATTTAAATGTTTTAGGCGAACAGATTATATCTTTATATCATAGACTAGATCACATCATAAATAGATTACAAAAGTCATCTGTCGAGGAATCATCTTCTAAAGAACAGGTTATAACGGCCCCAACACTTCAACCACCTCCTGAAATAAAAGATTTTAAGTTAAAATCTATGTCTGAATTAGAAAAATTACTTGATGAAAAATTTAAAGGTTTAAAAATTAATACATTAGAAGAAGAATTAGACGAATTTGAGAAACAACTTAAAGATCCATCTCATAATAATAAAGATGAAATAAATAAGATAGGAAAATTTGCTGATAGACCAGCCCAGAGACTTTATTACTATAATAGACCTTCTCCTATGGATATTTTACATGAAGAACAAGAATATGTACTTAATAATAGTTACAATGGAAAATGCATATATGAATGGAATATCGATGGTTATACTGAAAAACAGATTTATAATCAAGCACATAGAATGCTCATGAATAGTAGCATTTGTAAAACCAATGGTAATACTGACGTAGGTATAGCTAAAATGATAGTTTCAGGATTTACAGGACAACTAAAAGGTTGGTGGGATAATTATTTAACTCCACAAAATAAAAATAAAATTTTTACAACAGTAAAAATGGAAGAATCCACTTCCCAACCTACTGAAAATGCGGTCTATACCCTCATAGTAACTATCTTAGAACACTTTACGGGTAGAATTTCTGATAATAGTGAAAATATTCGCACCTTATTACAAAATCTGCGATGTAAAACATTATCAGATTTTAGGTGGTATAAAGATGCTTTTCTTAATAGAGTCATGGAATTAAATGATAGTAATAGTAATCATTGGAAGTCTAAGTTTATAGATGGACTACCTCATTTATTTGCGGAAAGAATTAAAAAAGTTTTAAGGAAAGATAGGATGAATATACCCTATGAAATTTATACTTATGGAAAATTAATAGGAATTTGCATACAAGAAGGATTAGCCTTATGCAATGAAATTAAATTAAATCAACAAATTAAAAGTCAACGACTCAATGAAAGACGTCAATTAGAACAGTTTTGTAGTCAATTTGGCATGAATATACCATCCAAAGAAAAGATTAAAACATTGGATAAGGATTATAAAAAATATTCTCGATCTAAATATAAAAAAAGAAAATATTCTCCAGATAAAAAATATAAAAAGGACTCTAGGAAACTAGAAAGACGTAATAAGAAAAATATGGATAATATTACATGTTATAAGTGTAAACAAAAAGGACATTTTGCTAATAAATGTAAAATGAAAAAGAAAATTAATAGTCTTGAGATAGATGAGAAACTTAAAGAAGAATTACTTCAGATAGTAACTACTGATTCTGAGTATGAGTCAGAAATATCTGAAAATGAAGAAAATATGAAAAGTTCAGAAGATGAACAGGAATGTCATTGTAATACTCTAGAGCAAAAAGATACTAATAGTGACAATGATGAATATTATAAAATTTTGTCACAATTTCAAGATATAGATTTGGATGTTAATGTATTAACTAATAATCATATCTTAGAATTCTTAAAATCTATAAAAGATCAAGAATTAAGATCTAGAATAATAGAACAAATGGATGATACTCCATAACCTAGTCAGACTACTAGTCTCAATAATAATAAATTAGAAGAAAATCAGAATCCCTATACCATGTCTGAAGTATATAAAATTTTAAAACAGAAACATAGTCATACAGAAAGGTTTCCTACGACAATAGAAGATTTAGGAACAGAGATTAAGAATCTTAAAAATGAGATTAAAATATTAAAAAAGGTTAATGAAAATTTAGATGAGAGAGTTTCTTATTTAGAAAAGAAAGATCACATTAAATTAGATTATGATAAGTTACTAGAAGATACAGGAAATGAAAATTTCTTAGGATCATTAAATTTGATCACTTCTTTTAAATTTCATGTTAAGATCAAATTATTAATTGATCACTCTTTTAATATTGAATTAGTAGCTCTTTTTGATTGTGGAGCAGATGTTAGTGTTATACAAGAAGAAATAATTCCTACTCGATATTTTGAAAAATCTACACATATAGTAAGACATGCAGGAGGGAAAGCCTTAGATATCAATTATAAATTATCTAATGGTTATATTTGTACTAATAAGGTTTGTATTCCAGAAAGTTTTCTAATAGCAAAAAATATTACTAGTCAAATGATATTAGGAACTTCTTTTATAAAAAAGATATTTCCCATCACACATATCAATACTGATAAAATTATAGGCACTTATGATAAGAAAAATGTAAGTTTTCAATTTATAACTGAACCTAATGCCAGATTTATAAATGAATTAAAAGATCTAATTAATAGAAAAAAATACTCAAATTAATTTTTTAAAATTTGAAATTAACTCTTTTTCTATTGAAGACACTTTACAGAATAATCTTAAATTAAAAGAAAAAATAAAAAGTGTTTATAATACATTTTCTCATGAAATTTGTAATGAACATCCTAATGCTTTTTGGGATAGAAAAAAACATATTGTAAGTTTACCTTACGAAGATGATTTTAATGAAAGGACTATGATAAAAACTAAGGCCAGACCATGTCAAATGAACTCTGAATATTTAGAGTTATGTAAAAAAGAAATAAGTATGTTATTAGAAAAAGGATTAATAAAACAGTCCGAATCACCTTGGTCATGTACGGGATTTTATGTTAATAAACATAGTGAAATAGAAAGAGGAAGACCTAGATTGGTTATCAATTATAAGCCTCTTAATAAAGTTTTAAAATGGATAAGACATCCTATTCCTAATAAAAAGGATTTATTAGATAGGTTATATGATGCATTAATATTTTCTAAGTTTGATTTAAAATCAGGTTATTGGCAGATTCAAATAAAGGAATCAGATCAATATAAAACAGCTTTTAATGTTCCAATAGGCCATTATGAATGGAAAGTAATGCCTTTTGGACTAAAAAATGCACCGTCTGAATTTCAGCAGATTATGAATGATGTTTTTATTCCTTATAGTAATTTTATTATTGTTTATATTGATGATATCTTAGTATTTTCTAAAGATATTCAATCACATTTTTATCATTTAGATATATTTAAGAAGATTATAAAGACTAATGGATTTGTTATATCACAGTCCAAAATGGTTTTATTTCAGACTAATATTAGATTTTTAGGTCATAATATTGAAAAAGGAAAAATAATTCCTATCGATAGAAGTATTGATTTTGCTACTAAATTTCCTGATGAAATAAAGGATAAAACTCAATTGCAAAGATTTTTAGGAAGTTTGAATTATATTCTACCTTATTATAAAAATCTCGCATATGATACAGCTATTTTATATGATAGACTAAAAGATAAGCCTAAGCCTTGGACAGCAGAACATACTAAGACGGTACAGAAAATTAAAGAAAAAGTTAAATCTTTGCCATGTCTTATATTAGCTAATCCAAATTGGGTTAAAATTGTTGAAACAGATGCCTCTGATATAGGATATGGAGGAATATTAAAACAAATATGTCCTGATGATAAGACAGAAAAATTAGTTAGATATCATTCAGGAAAATGGACTAATAGTCAGAAAAATTATGCCACAGTAGCTAAAGAAGTACTAGCTATATTAAAATGTGTTTTAAAATTTCAAGATGATTTATATAATCAGCGATTTATAATCAGAACTGATTGCCAAGCTGCAAAATATATGTTTAATAAAGATTTTAAACATGATGTGTCTAAGCAAATGTATGCTAGATGGCAAGCTAATTTAGCTCCCTTTGATTTTGATATTGTTTATAAGAAAGGGAAAGATAATAGTCTTCCTGATTTTCTCTCTCGTGAATTTATACAGGATGATACCCAGGGACTCTTATAGAGGAAGAGGTGGCAGATGAGGTTATCCTTCTCTTGCTGCTGGTTCTCGTGGCAGAGGAAGAGGGAGACATATGCTCTCTCAGAATTATAATACAACTCTATATGCGGATAATATTGCCGGCCTCTCTACTAATCCTACGGATCTTATAAAGAATCCAAATTTATTTCATAAGTTTCAAAAGTTTTTGGAACAAGAAAAAACAGAATCCTCTTCTTCTTCTGAAACTCCTTCATATGTGGAGACAGTTCTTAAAGAAGACTCTATTACTAATTATAAACCTCATCCTCATAAAGAAATTTTATTTCTTATAGAGGAAAAGGATTTACAGTGGGGCAAAGATCCTTGGCTCATCATTAATAGGTACTTGGATACTGGCTCAAAGTCAAGTGGTATTTATGTTCATGCTCATGGTGCTTATAAGCCTAGAATGTACTATGAGACCATTTTGAGGGTTTCTGGTGCATGTGAAATTAAACATTTCTATCCTAATCAGGGTAGTCAAATTTATAATTTTAGCAAAATCATAATCAAAAAGATTATTTCTCCGGAGGAATGGGGACTTTCTACTTTGAAGGATAAGGAATTCATAGTTCCTGAAAACCGGGTTACTTATAAATATAATTATTGGGATTATATTGAGGCTCATAACCAAGTTTTCTTATATGAAAACCCCAATAAGAAACATTCATGGTTTATTAAAGTATGTGGAAACATTTATAATGATCCCATACCCAATTGGTTTATCCAATGGTGGTATAGATTTGGTGCTTATAAATCTATTCTTCCTGAAAAATTCCTTTCCTCATATGGAAATTGGATAAAAGTTTCTCCAAAGATATCAGCATTGGTGGCATCTAATAGATGTACTGAAGAAATTGCTAATATGTGGTTCTTTATAGAATTCTCTATCCCCTGGATATGGAAATGGACTCCAGAGATCAGTTATACTGATACCAAATTACCATGTATTATGCAAACTGCTTATATTCAGTTTTGGGCTCATTTGAATAAAATTGATCCCACTACTAATGAAGTATATGGCCATGAAGTTTTAATGACAATCCAGGAAAAAGTGACGCATTATATGCAGCATCAAGATACTCAAAGTCAGGAAATTGATCCCTTCCAGCATATTGCTATGAAGATAAAGCTACAACAAGAAAATGTGTCTCAACAAGATCTGATTAAAGCTTATATGGTGGAGCTTAAAAAACATTTGAAAAATCATAATCCTACTGATACTAAATCAGATATTTCTATGGCCTCTTCTAGCAAATCTCAAGATGATATGGAAGAATTTGCTCAAGACCCTAATGATATGGAAGAACTTGATGAAGAGTTCATAAATGAACAATTACAAGAGTTGATAGCCGGACTCCACAGAGAAGAAAAAGACAAAGACAAAGGGAAAAGCAAAATAATTTGAAGCAGACATAAAGCAGCCGTCAAAGAGGACTTTAAGACTCAAAGTTTTGCTTTTATGATGTAAGCAGTGACATAATAAGGATGCCTATGTAAGCAATGACCTCATAGGGGAATAATGTATGGACTAGAAAACATAGATTTAAAGTCCGTAATAGTTAGAATTCAATTAGTATAAATAGCCTACTAGTTTTTGGTTTTCAGCAGACTTCTTCTGCTCTTTCTTTCCTCTTTCCTCTCTCTTGTAACCAACTCTCTTTGTATTTTTCTTTCTTTGCTTTAATATATTACTCCAGCGGAGGTTTTCAGAAGCAGCAGTCTTATTATTATTAGCAGCTTTTTGGGATTTCTTATATATTTCTTATTTTGGTATCATCACACAAGTAAGTTTGTATTTATTTTCTATTTAAGATGCAAGGCTAAAAGCCTTATGGTTAGAATAAAAGCTGAGTAATTATGTAAATTCATCCTTTAGATCCTTGTTATTGAGAAATTCTCAGTATGATAATATAGAATTAAAGAATGGGTTAGAATTATTAGACAGGTTATAAATTTAGAGAAGAAGGGTGTTGCCATTAGCCGTTATTGTTTAGGCGTAAGGCGTAGAGCCCGGATTGCTTTGATAAATTTGTAGTTCTGTCTGACTAATTCTGTAATATCCTATGCTTCTTTTCTTCTTTAATCATCATGCTGAGGGTCTCTCTGTAATTTGGTATCAGAGCCTGGATTTATGAATTTACTTACTTTTATTCTAACCAGTTATTTTCATTTCCTAATGAATATAGGAAAAGGAAAGCAGATTATTAAAAATAGTCTGAAACAGGAATTTGATATCCCTGAAAATCTAGAAGACCTTAATAGATGGACAATTCCCAGAATTGATGTTAAAACTGTCTATCAGTTAGGAACCTTTGAAAAATTAGGTTTCAAACAGATTATAAAAACAACCGAAGAATCAGTTTCTTTAGATAATGAAGAAATTAAAATTAAATTACTACAATCAGATGATATTAATAGATATACTGATTTACATAGATTCATACATATTGGTCTAGTGCAAATTGCTTTTAAACCCTTAACCTTAGAAGGTTTACCTGAAAGTTTTATAGCATGTTTAAGAGATGCTAGGAATTTAAATTGGAAACAATCTTTAATGGGTATTATACAATCGAGTTTAGCTCATGGCCCTGTTTATTTTAATGTATATCCGAATTTATCTTTATCATTAAGTGATGATAATATATTAAATGCTTTAACATTAAATGTTAAAACTCATGGATATAATTATATGCCTGGTTCTGAATTAATTTGTGTATGTTATAGAATTTATTATAAACCTTTAAAAACATTGAATCCTAATTGCAGATTAATGGATAAAAAGATAGATGAAACAATACTTATAGAAACTAATTTTAATAAATCTAAAATTATAAAAAGAAGAACTATTAAATGGAATGAAATGGCAATTTATATCCTACTCCTATAGGACCACCATGAATTTTACTCCTACCCCGCTACAGTAGCGCGCTACAGTTCCGCGCGCGCTACAGTAACGCGCTACAGTTCCGCGCGCTACAGTAAACGCGCTACAGTACCTTCGTTTCTTTTGTTATTTTTGGCTATTATGATACATATTATGGACGTTTTTGTTGTATGATATGATTTCTTTTATATTTTTGATCTGATATCTAAATTCTGTTGATCTGATGTCTGCTATTTTGTGATCTGATGTCTATATAATCATGATTTGATCTACCTTGTTAAGTATATTTTAGTTCTACTGTATGATTTCTTTTATATTTTTGATCTGATATCTATAGTCTGTTGATCTGATGTTAAGTATGAGTTGATCGGATGTCTATATAATCCTGATCTGATCTCCTTTGTTAAGTATATTTTAGTTCTGCTGTGTGATTTCTTTTAAAATCTTGATCTGATGTCTATAGTCTGTTGATCTGATGTCAAGTATACGCTGATCTGATGTCTATAGTCTGTTGATCTGATCTCCCTTTTTAAGTATGTTTTAGTTCTACTGTATGATTTCTTTTAAAATCTTGATCTGATGTCTATAGTCTGTTGATCTGATGTCAGTTATGAGTTGATCTGATGTCTATATAATCCTGATCTGATCTCCTTTGTTAAGTATGTTTTAGTTATGCTGTGTGATTTCTTTTAAAATCATGATCTGATGTCTATAGTTTGTTGATCTGATGTCAAGTATACGCTGATCTGATGTCTATAGTCTGTTGATCTGATCTCCCTTTTTAAGTATGTTTTAGTTCTACTGTATGATTTCTTTTAAAATCTTGATCTGATGTCTATAGTCTGCTGATCTGATGTCAGTTATGAGTTGATCTGATGTCTATATAATCCTGATCTGATCTCCTTTGTTAAGTATGTTTTAGTTCTGCTGTGTGATTTCTTTTAAAATCTTGATCTGATGTCTATAGTCTGTTGATCTGATGTCAAGTATGAGTTGATCTGATGTCTATATAATCCTGATCTGATCTCCTTTGTTAAGTATGTTTTAGTTCTGCTGTGTGATTTCTTTTAAAATCTTGATCTAATGTCTATAGTCTGTTGATCTGATGTCAAGTATACACTGATCTGATGTCTATAGTCTGTTGATCTGATCTCCCTTTTTAAGTATGTTTTAGTTCTACTGTATGATTTCTTTTATATTCTTGATCTGATATCTATAGTCTGTTGATCTGATGTCAAGTATTCGCTGATCTGATGTCTATATAATCCTGATCTGATCTCTCTTGTTAATTATATTTTAGTTCTACTGTATGATTTCTTTTATATTCTTGATCTGATATCTATAGTCTGTTGATCTGATCTCTTGTATTCTCTCATCTGATGTCTATATAATCCTGATTTGATTTCCCTTGTTAAAAAATGTATTTTTTTTTTTAAAAAGAATTTTTTATAAAAAAGGTAATTTTTTTTAAAAGTTTGTGCGTCAAAAAAAAAAAAAAAACTGTAGCGCGTTACTGTAGCGCGAAACTGTAGCGCTACTGTAGCGCGCGCGCTTACTGTAGCAAGTAGGAGTAAAATTCATCCTACTCCTATAGTACCACCGTAAACGGACTCGAATGAAATACCTATTCCAGAGCATTGGACAATAGAAAAGGTTAGTAATAAACAGCCTCAAATTAATAGTCACATAGATTATATTGAACAAACTCCTGAAGGTAAAATTAAAATCAAAATGTAAAATAATCCATTTTTGTTGGATAATAAATCTAAATTATCTCGATCATATTCTTCTCATTTTATATCACCTCTAGAGAGCAAAGATGATATATCTATAACACCTAGATATTCTGTTTCACAGCCTTATAGAGTTTCTACCTCTCAGGTTAGTGATGACACTGATACTTATGTTGATAGACTGGTTAAAAATAAACATAATATTATTAAAGGTATTTATAATACAGATAAGGACGAAGAAATAACTGAGTCTGAAATGGCTTTTCCCATATGAAGAAAATTAATTTTAGTCCTGGATCTTTAGCCAGAAATCAGGTTAAAGAAGAATTTAATAATGATAGATGGAAGTCATTTAGAACATGGTTTTTTCATACTTTCACATTAAATGAACAGAAAGATATTTCTGATCAGTTTTATGCATTTCTATCACAGAATAATATTTTATTTCCTTTTGTTCCATGGTTTATTTCTAATTATATTGAACCATGTATATGTGTTTTAGAAAGAGATTATAAACTTCTAAATGGTAATACTTTAAGAGAAATATTTCCTCCTCAACAACCTTTTAAATTAGAAAAGGAAAATCATATATTAAATTTCTCTGCTTTTGTTAAATTATTTGAAAATGATACATTAGTCATAACTGTTAAACAAATGAATAAAGTTATAGAACAGAATAATTATACAAACATTTATTTAAATGTTTTAGGCGAACAGATTATATCTTTACATCATAGACTAGATCACATCATAAATAGATTACAAAAGTCATCTGTCGAGGAATCATCTTCTAAAGAACAGGTTATAACGGCCCCAACACTTCAACCACCTCCTGAAATAAAAGATTTTAAGTTAAAATCTATGTCTGAATTAGAAAAATTACTTGATGAAAAATTTAAAGGTTTAAAAATTAATACATTAGAAGAAGAATTAGACGAATTTGAGAAACAACTTAAAGATCCATCTCATAATAATAAAGATGAAATAAATAAGATAGGAAAATTTGCTGATAGACCAGCCCAGAGACTTTATTACTATAATAGACCTTCTCCTATGGATATTTTACATGAAGAACAAGAATATGTACTTAATAATAGTTATAATGGAAAATGCATATATGAATGGAATATCGATGGTTATACTGAAAAACAGATTTATAATCAAGCACATAGAATGCTCATGTATAGTAGCATTTGTAAAACCAATGGTAATACTGACGTAGGTATAGCTAAAATGATAGTTTCAGGATTTACAGGACAACTAAAAGGTTGGTGGCATAATTATTTAACTCCACAAAATAAAAATGAAATTTTTACAACAGTAAAAATGGAAGAATCCACTTCCCAACCTACTGAAAATGCGGTCTATACCCTCATAGTAACTATCTTAGAACACTTTACGGGTAGAATTTCTGATAATAGTGAAAATATTCGCACCTTATTACAAAATCTGCGATGTAAAACATTATCAGATTTTAGGTGGTATAAAGATGCTTTTCTTAATAGAGTCATGGAATTAAATGATAGTAATAGTAATCATTGGAAGTCTAAGTTTATAGATGGACTACCTCATTTATTTGCGGAAAGAATTAAAAAAGTTTTAAGGAAAGATAGGATGAATATACCCTATGAAATTTATACTTATGGAAAATTAATAGGAATTTGCATACAAGAAGGATAACCTCCTCTCATCAAATGGCAATTCTGAAATGGAAATTGAACATAGTACTGCTCCTTTAGGTAATCCTTGTGCTGGCTTATCATTGGCCGAAGAGACTCAGAATGCTTCATCTAGGAGACGACAAAGAACACAGATATCAGATAAGCAAACTTTAAGGTCTCCAGCACTGCTTGATCAGGCCTGGAAGGATGATTTAGATTCTGGTCGTCTTCTGGTAAGCTTGTTTGAACTATTTGGCGAAAGCATTTTCCCCTTTTTCCCATCCCCTGAAATGGCTTTGTTTTTGTAAATTTTGGGGTTTCAAAAGATGGCTTCTGTCTAATACTGGTGTCAACATTCAAATTTGAGAAGAAGCTGATCCAGTAGAAAGTTTGGCTTTTTGTTTGGGTCCTTTCTCTCTTTTGTTAGTATGAAACAATGCACTTGTAAACTTAAACTGTTATCTCCACACAATTCTGTCATTTTTCTGTTTATTTCGACAGAATCCTTCATCATGCACAGTTCTGGTGTGCTTATTTATTGCATAGTTACTGGATTGAGTGAGTGACATTTATGTTTTGGTCATTAATTTTTAAAAATTTTATATAAAATTATTAACTTTAACATTTTGTTCTATTTAAGGTTATTAATGTCATATGTGTCCATTAACACTAATAATCGACATATTTTACTAGAGTTTTTTTCCCTTGCATTCTTCGTTTTTTGCCCCTTCTCCATCTTCTGCGTCCTTATCATCTCTAAACTCACCTGCCACCATCGCTCTTCCGTCTTTCTCCATTTGAGAGAACTTTCAAAACTAGTTAACCCGGTTTTGTTAGATTTTGAGTCAAAATTTAATTTTCCTACAATTATGTTTCTTAAAAAATATGATACAAAATTACGATTACATTAAATTGATTAAACCCCATTTTGTAATCTCTTTTTTTTTTTTTTTAAACAGTCAGACAAGCCATGAATGACTTGTAGACCGGTGGGGGTATCCCTGTATTAAGGAAATTAGCTGGCTTTTTACAAAAGAGATTGGTTTCATGCCACAACCGAAACCATCTAAGCTTCCACTACCCCTACTATTCCAAAAAACTTTCCTAAACACCCAATTTACAATACACCTGAAGACATTAACCTATTTTACACTGTTTTTGAGCTTAAACAAACTGCACTCATTTAGTTCTCAGAATTGGAAACCTTTCCCTGTCCAGTTGACATAGCCTTCTGGTGATGTTATGCATGAATTCCAAACTTTCAAATGCACTTTCTTGTTTTGTACAAGCCAACTTTGCCATTTGATCCGCTGGAGCATTGGCTTCCCTTGGAATGTAAGATATCCTGTGCTGTCCCCTTCTCAGCTCGTTTCTGATTTCTTTGAGAGCGTTGAAATTTCGCCAACAAAATTGTTCTTCCCCTTTTTGCAGCATGTTTACTAATTGCAGGCTATCACTGAAAATTTCACAACCAGAAGTATTAATAGCCTTGCAGTGCCTTACTCCTTTGAGTAATGCTCTGAGTTCAGCTTGAAAAGGTGTGTCTGCATGTACTTTGAACATTTCCGCATGTATAACTTCACCTTCAGCGGTTCGCAGAATAAAGCTTCCTCCACTCTCACCATTTTGTCTCCAGGCGCCATCCGTGTGAAGTAACCGTCCAGTGCTTGTTGTATGGTTCTTCCATGATAGCAGTTGTGGAACCTGCTGTCTTTTCAGTGGCAGCCAACATCCAAAATTTTGGAAAATGTATTTCTGCTCTGATTCGCTTACTGCCGGGTAGAAGGCTAAAACCGTTTCTCTTAATACCGTGCGAACCTCTTCAAACAAACAGCAGCTGTCCAATCCAACGTTGTCATGAACTATTCTGTTTTTTGCCTTCCATATAACCCATAGTAATATGGAAGGGATGAGTCTCTGTAGTCTTTTAACTACCGATTTCCCCTGGTAGTGCAGCCACCATTTCTGCACCAATGCTCTTCCCAGCTGCAGCCTAGAGGATGTAATTGATGTGGGCGACCAGTATTTCCAAGCTGGGGCAATTTTGTGACATGAAAAGAAGACATGGTTTATTGATTCTGAAGCTTCTTTACAAAACGGGCACCTTGAGGGGTATGCATTTATTCCCATTTTGCTGAGAGTTTCCGGGAAAGGCAGCAAAGAGTTCCATAATCTCCAAAGAAAAACTGCTACTTTTGGTTGGCACCATGTATCCCACATGACCTTCCTGTACTTCTCTACTGATTGTACTCTCCTCAAAGCGTTATATGCTGATTTAAATGTAAAATGCCCATTACCTTCAGGTTGCCAGATTAATGAGTCTGGGGAAGGCAGTAGGTTGATTTCCATCCCTGCTAGATGTTGCACCAAACTTGCAGGCAGACTTGAGGAAATCCTTTCTAAAGTCGCTGTCCTGTTTAAGACAAAATCCCTGAGTGTGAGGTTTTGTTCAGGTGGTTTAACTTTGCTCTTCCAGATACAACCAAGTTCCGACCAATTATCGTACCAAAACATGCACGAACCATCTCCAATCCTTATTTTGGTCATGCTGGCTATCTTGTCTGCAATCCTGATTGCTCTTTTCCAAGTGCTTCTTATCCTAGCTGAGAATGATAAGGATTGAACAAATCTTGCCCACAGACCTTGCTGCTTCCGCCATGTCCACCACATTTTTGCGTCAAAACATTGAGCCATCACCCTCAGATCTCTTACTCCTACTCCGTTCTCTTCAATGGGGAAAGACATTTTTGACCATGTTCTCCAATGCTTCCTTGTACCTTCTATGCTTTGGCCCCATAAAAACTTTTGACATTTCCTCTCAATTTCCTTCAGTATTGCTTTTGGAGGATCTAGTGCTGCCCAAGTATGCAGTGGAATGGATAGCAATACTGTTTTGATCAAAGTTAGTCTGCCCCCCCAGCTTAGAAACCTGTTCTGCCATGCCCCAATTTTTTTCTCTATTTTCTCCAGAATGTTGTTGAAATGACTGATTTTCCTTCTCCCCTTGTAGAGATTGCAACCTAAATACTCCAGTGGCCAATGTCCCTCGGGTATGTTCAAAATTTCTTGTATTCTTTGCCTTGCCATGTGTGCTGCTTTATCCGAGGTTAGGAAAAAACTTTTGCTCTTGTTTACTTTCTGACCTGTTGCGCTTTCATATTCTTCAAAGAATTGCTTGAGTGTTCTGAGTGATCTGGAGTTCCCCCTAGTGAAGATCATAAGGTCGTCCGCGTAGGCAAGGTGTGTAATGATTAATGAACCCGCTGGAGTGTGAAATGGAGAGAGCCTGCCTTGACTTGATAAAGCATTTAGTGTTCTTGACATAGCTTCTGAGACAATGTTGAACAATAGGGGTGAGAGCGGGTCCCCTTGCTTCAGACCTCTAGTTGCCGGGAAGAAACCTGCTGCACCTCCATTTATCAAAACCGAGAACATGCTACTACCAAGACTGTTTAAGATCAGCTTTATGAAATGCTGAGGGAAACCGAATTTGCCCATAATTGCTTTCAAGAAAGGCCAAGAGACTCTGTCAAATGCTTTCAACATGTCCACTTTGAGAATCAGATTATTTCCCGGGGTTTTGGCATTCAGGTAAGAAATCAGGTCTTTTGCAAGCATGATGTTGTCTGAGATATGTCGTCCATTAAGGAAACCAGACTGCTCCTGTGAGATTAAAGAATCCATAATTGGAACCATGCGACTCTTTAATATTGCAGAAAAGATTTTTCCAATAAAGTTGCATAAACTTATGGGTCTAAAGTCTGCAAAGGAGGCTGTGACTTTTTTCTTTGGAATTAGAACTATGAGTGTACTGGCTATTGCTCTTGGGACCGGCACTCCCGCAAAGAAATCCTGACATGCTGAGTAGACATCCTCCTTGACAATCTCCCAGGCCTTATGGAAAAAAATACCTAGAAAGCCATCCGGTCCGGCTGCACTATCCGGATTTAGCGAAAAAACAGCATTTTTAACCTCCTCCCTGGTTATTTCTTTCATGAGCTGTCTCTTTTGTTCTTCCTTGAGGAGATCCGGAATGTGTTGCAGCAGCTTATTCATATCCTGTTGCTCTCTTGAAATCTGCTCCTCTGCCAGTAGATTTGAGAAAAATGAGATTGCCTCTTTTTCAATCTCTTCCAAACTGGTAACCCATTTCCCTCTTTCCGTTCTGATTTTTGCTATCTGTAAGGAGTTTCTCTGTTCCTTAAGAGCTGCATGGAAGAATTCTGAATTTTTGTCCCCTTGAGCTAGCCATCTTATCCTTGCTCTTTGCTCTAAGAAATCCTCCCTTTCTTTCAGTCTTCTGGTGAGCTTTGCTTGAGCTAAGGAAACTGCTGTCTTTGTTGCCTCATTCGGAGTTTGTTCATAATCTGTTTCTGCCCTTATTGTTGCTTCTTCAGCCTCCATCCAGTTTTTATGAACATCTCCGAAAATTTCTTTGTTCCAGCTTTTGAGTGCCATCTTCAACCTTCTGAGTTTGATCGATAGTTCAAGCATTCCAAACATTCCCGTAGGTTGTAACCAGTTGTTCTTAACTACTTCCAAGAAATCCTTCCTGTTTAACCACATTTTTTGGAAGATGAATCTTTTTGATCTTGATTCCTGATTTCTTCTCAACTGAAGCAGAAGAGGAGAATGATCTGATGCATTTCTACATAACACATGCACCACTGAGATTGGGAAGATTGCTGAAAATTCTTGTGAAACCAAAAATCTATCCAGTCTTTTGCTCACCCATCCTTTTGATCTGTTTCCACCCCATGTGTATGTTCTTGAGACTGTAACCGCTTCCTGAAGCTTGAGGGCGTTGATGCAATCATTGAATTCCTGCATTGCTTTTTTATTTGGAGAAGCCCAGCCTTTATACTCACTTTGTTCTCGGATAACATTGAAATCACCTCCCAGTGCCCAAGGTCTGTTTTGATTTTGTCTCCTGAATTCCTCCAACTCCTCCCATAGCCTTCTCCTTCCCACTTGTCCAGTACTAGCATAAATGAACGATAGAAGATAACTAGAATCCATAGCATCATTAGTAGCCTTGAAATGTAACACCTGATCATGCTCTTTCAACAAGAATAAATCAACTTCTTTCCTTGCAAACACCCAAATTTTTCCAGCATTTGATGCCCAAACCCTACTAAATCCTAACTTAAAACAGTATTCCTGAAGTTTATTGTTCGCCACAATTGGTTCTAATATTGCTAAGACAGAGACTTTTCTAATATTTACCAAAAAACGTAACCGTCTAATTGAGGGGCCATTTGCTATACCCCTAATATTCCATACCAGGATATTAATCATTAAAGGGAGGATTGTTTGCGGACCTGTATTCTCAAGGACCGCCGTGTGTAACTTTGATTGTTTATTTCTCCTTTGCGTCGTCTGCCTCTTTTCCTTCTGACAGGGATGAATTCCTCTTCATATGATTTCATGTCCAGATCGGATGCTGAGAAATTGCCGTCTGATGAATAATACTCCCCTATGTCTCTGTTCTGCTCCAGAAGTGGCATGTCCATTGTGTCATTATTTCCTGCCAAGCCGTTTGGTGAATCTTGCCTGGAACTTGAAATAAATGATTGTTCTTCCACCTCCGTTCTTTCTATTTCCAGGTTGTTCTTGAGCCTTTCCATTACATTTTTTACTGCCACATCTTTGTCCTCCCTCAACCCAATCAAATCAATGGAAATTGTAGGATTGCTCCTCATGATGTTGACTCCTTTTTGTCCTTCTTGTTCCACTGCTATTTCCACTAGTTCTCCTTCCTCTGCCCCTTTCAGCAAATTCTCATTCATCTTATTCTGTTCTAGTGCCTCTTTTTCATTTCTTCCCACCTGCTGGTTAAAAATCTTACCCAAGTTCTGTTCTGGACCTTGAGCCTTGGTGCTATTCTGGTTTTCTTTTTTGCAGTCAACCCTTTTGTGTCCGATTTTACAACAACCTCCACAGTAATAAGGCACATATTCATAAGTGAAATTTTGTTCTATTGTGTTACCTCTCTTCCCAATTTCAATGCTAGCTGGCAGTTCCTTTTGCAAATTAACTTCCACGCAAAATCGAGCTACTGAGGGTCTTGATTGGTTCCTTGTCGGCGCATCCACCTGGAGGGGAGTGCCGATTGAAGAAGCTATAGAGAAGAGGGTTTTGTGGTTCAGATATTCCAGAGGCAGTCTATGTAAAGAGACCCAGATTGGGGCAAAAGGAGGCTCTTCGTCGAACTGGAAGTTTGGTGTCCATCGCAGCATTCTCATCTGGTATCCCTTGATGCTCCATCTTGTCCTCAACCAACATTGTTGATAATCGGTGTCCAGATGAAAACGATAAAGGACATGCCGGGACTCAAGAAGACTGATGTCCAACTGCCCCTTTAGCCCTAATTTATCAAAATAAGCTCTGATTTCTTGGATTTTTGGCCGGCCGTATGAAAATTTCCCGACTAAGCAGAGTTTGTGCGGTTCAGCTAGCAAATCTAGCTCATCTTGTTCATAGAAAAGATGGGGTTTGCCGATTGGTTTTTATATTTTGAAACGATTTTTTTTAAATTTTTGAAAGTATTTTTTTTTAGTTTTTAGTGTTGATGGCACTTAAATTATAATGACAATTCCAATATCAATTTTAATATTATGAGAATTTAAATTTAAATCTTTGCTTATGACTATGAAAACTCATGAATTACAATATTTCTTTTCCAAGGTTGAGATTTATTAGAGTTATAATAGAAAATTAAAATAAAATTCGGAATTTTAATGAGTTGAAACTGATAAAATATACTACACAGAATCAAAACTAACTGTTCATATATATATATAATATTTTTAAATGAAAGATGGATAAATTTTAATTTGTGTTGAGGAAAAGAAGAGACAAAATGTGAAAGAAGTTTAAGGGTGAAATTAACAATACATTAAGTTTGTGATGGATCTAAAATATTTTTAAAAAATACATATTTGGTCCCTTATACAAATGGTAATTTTTTATTTTTCATGAACAAAAATACCCCTTTTGTAGAAGAAATACATCGTATTGAGTCTCTTTATAGTTAGTATATAGTATTCCTAGGAGTAAAACAAAATTGGGTACTCCTAGCAAAAAAAAAAAAAAAAAAAAAAAAAAAAAAAAAGAGAAGAGAAAAGAGGCGAAAATAGAAGCAGCTGAAGGTGTAATTAACGCGCCTAACCTCCCCTCTAATAAGCCGGCCTATGCGTCGAGCTTACATCAAATCAAATCCCGCAGATCCCATCAAAATTAAACTTCAAATTTTTGTTGGGTTTCGGGTTGTACGGACTTTACACAAAGGAGGAACAAAACTAATGGAAACAGGCAGGTTGAGAATTTATTTTCCATTCGAACAAGCTGCAACCCATTAGAAACTCTCCGCTCGACCCACGAGCTCCGGAAAAATAGCAAGCATTAATAGCACGTTCGATCGTGCTACCCAGCAACTTGAACGGCAGGAGACTACCAGTGGAAGGCGATTCGACTTAGATTTTGAGTGGGGGAAGAAAAAAATCGATCAAACCGTAAAAAAATGGTTAGGGTTAAGCAAGTTACGAGTGAAGCAGAAGCCAAAAAAATTGAAAGCAGCATGAAAGGTATGTTTATAACAAATGTTGAACTAATATTTGCAGTTTAGGGTTACTCGATGTTGTTCAGAATGGTTGTACTTTCTTTTTTGGTGAAAAAAAACCACACAGTTGGGAGGACGGTAAATATTGTTGGTGTAAAGAGACCGAGCAAGGAAATTGGCGGCGAGCAATTTTCAGAGAGTAAATTTTTTGCAGTTCATCGTTGTGTAAAGTACTGTTTTCTTATGTAAAGTCCTTTTTTTTTTTTTTGTTTTCTCAGTAAATTCAGGTAAAATCATCGTCTGATCTGCTTATGTAAACTACTGGTTGTTTATGTAAAGTGCTGATTTGCTTGTGTAAATTACTGTTTTCTCATGTAAAGTCCCTTTTTTTGGTTGTAAAGTGGTTTTCGTAAGACTATAATACTCATAATTCGTGCTTAATCATCGTCTGACCTGTTTATGTAAACTACTGGTTGTTTATGTAAAGTATTGATCTGCTTGTGTAAAGTACTATTTTCTCATCTAAAGTCCCTTTTTTGGTTGTAGAGTGGTGTTCCTAAAACTAGAATGCTCATAATTCGTGTTTAATCATCGTCTGATATGCTTATGTAAACTACTGGTTGTATATGTAAAGTGCTGATCTGCTTGTGTAAATTACTGTTTTCTCATGTGAAGTCCCTTTTTTGGTTGTAGAGTGGTGTTCCTAAGACTAGAATGCTCATAATTCGTGTTTAATCATCGTTTGATATGCTTATGTAAACTACTGGTTGTTTATGTAAATTGCTGAGTTGCTTGTTTAAAGTACTGTTTTCTCATCTAAAGTCCATTTTTTTGGTTGTAAATTGCTGTTCCTAAGACTATAATGCTCATAATTCGGGTAAAATCATCGTCTGATATGCTTATGTAAACTACTGGTTGCTTATGTAAAGTGCTGACATGCTTGTGTAAAGTACTGTTTTCTCATGTAAAGTCCCTTTACATGACAGCCCACCACGTCTCAGAACACTAGTACCATGTCAAAAATAACTAGCACCACGTCTGACATGCTTGTATAAAGTACTGTTTTCTCATGTAAAGTCCCTTTGTTGGTTGTAAATTGGTGTTCCTAGGACTAGAATGCTCATAATTCGTGTTTAATCATCGTCTGATCTATTTATGCAAACTACTGGTTGTTTATGTACAGTGCTGATCTGCTTGTGTAAAGTACTGTTTTCTCATGTGGAGTCCCTTTTTTGGTTGTAGAGTGGTGTTTGTAAGACTAGAATGCTCATAATTCGTGTTTAATCATCGTCTGATATGCTTATGTAAACTACTAGTTGTTTATGTAAAGTGCTGAGTTGCTTGTGTAAAGTACTGTTTTCTCATATAAAGTCCCTTTTTTGGTTGTAGAGTGGTGTTCCTAAAACTAAAATGCTCATAATTCGTGTTTAATCATCATCTGATATGTTTATGTAAACTAATGGTTGTTTATGTAAAGTGCTGAGTTGCTTGTTTAAAGTACTGTTTTCTCATCTAAAGTCCCCTTTTTTAGTTGTTAATTGGTGTTCCTAAGACTATAATGCACATAATTCGGGTAAAATATCGTCTAATATGCTTATGGAAACTACTGGTTGTTTATGTAAAGTGCTGACATGATTGTGTAAAGTACTGTTTTCTCATGTAAAGTCCCTTTACATGACAGCCCACCACGTCTCAGAACACTAGCACCACGTCAAAAACAACTAGCACCATGTCTGACATGCTTGTGTAAAGTACTTTTTTCTCATGTAAAGTCCCTTTGTTGGTTGTAAATTGGTGTTTCTAAGACTAGAATGCTCATAATTCGTGTTTAATCATCGTCTGATATGCTTATGTAAACTACTGGTTGTTTATGTAAAGTGTTGACATGTTTGTGTGAAGTACTGTTTTCTCATGTGAAGTTCCTTTTTTGGGTTGTAAATTGGTGTTCCTAAGACTAGAATGCTCATAATTCGAGTAAAATCATCCTCTGATCTGCTTATGTAAATTACTGGTTGTTTATGTAAAGTGATTTTGCCTTTGTTGATGCGGTTTCAGGCAAAAGAAAGAAGATCGTTCAAGTGGATTCAGACGATGATTTTGAGAAAAGAATGACTTTAGAAAAATTGAAGAAGCTGAAACAAAAAAAGGATAACACAGAGGGAATGAAAAAAAAGAAAAAGGATAATAAAAAGAAAGAGGGAGAGGTTGCTATTGAAATCTTTCAGCAAAGGACCTAGAGACTCCATGAAGAAGTGGAATTAGCAGATTTGGAAGAATCTGCAGGATACCAAGGGGATAAAGAGACAAAACAATCATTCCAGTCAAGAACCTCTACTGCTGGAATATCTTCACTGCTCGCGGAGCTCAATGAAGCGCAAAGGGAGCAGTTGACAAATGTGAGGCTTGGCTGCCTGTTCCACATTAACTATTGTAGGTTTCTGAATTCGTTCGGCCATTACTTGATCTCAAACATCAATACTGATAGAAGCACTTTGGAGTTGGATGCATGCACATTTCCAATTACAGAAGCTGATTTTGAGTCAGTAATGGGATTTCCTGGTGGGGAAGTAGATGTGGAGGAATACACCAGGAAAGATCAAACATTTCGGGTGTACGTAGAAGACAAGAAAAAGTGGGATCTCAGGCACCCAGTTCCACAAAACAAGACGATAATATCAGCAACAAGCCTATCTGATTACATCAAGAGTAACAAGGACGCTGGCCTAGAATTCCTCAGGATATTTTTGATATTCATGGTGTCAATGATCATTCATAGCAACGGGACCAATACAGTTCAATACCGATATCTGAAATCATTCAGGTCGGTAGAGAATATCATGAAACTGAATTGGAGGAAATACGTCCTTGCTCGCTCGATGGAGAGCATACAAGAATGGAGAAAGCATCCTAGAGGCCAATTCACAGGGCCTTTTACATTCGTTGTGGTATAATTTTCTGTCATATCATATTTGATATTTTACCTGAACAAGTTGTGTAAACTTTCAGTTTACATAACTGAACAATTTATGAAATTACTTTCAGTTTACATAACTTGTTCAGTTTACATATCTTGTTCAGTTATGTAAACTTGAACTTTATATCATACATTTTAGTTTGTTCGTAACAGAAAACTGATTTGTTTTTGTACTATCACAGTTGTTGTATGCTGATAGGCTTGGGTATTTCGCGGTAAATACCAATAATCGCCTTTTCCCGGTAATCCAAAATTGGCCCCAAAGCAAGCTGATGGAGCTTGCATAGCGAAACAAACTCTGGGGTGGGCACAATAAGAGAACGCCCTGAAGAGGATGATAACTTTTATGAGGTTTGTATTTAAGTTGATGTCAAAATACATTACTTTTATAGCATTATGCAACATTACTTTACACATACTCTGAGCATTTTTCCACATCATGTTGGCAGGTTGATAGTAGTGAATCATCCCCCGATGGAGGGGATGACACAGACGAGGATGAAGCAGCGGAGGTCGAATCTGTGGAAGAAGCTGCGGATGAAGCCTCCGCAGAAAAAGAAGATTCGGATGAAGAATTCGCAGAGCAAGGAGCTGCGAATGAAGAATCCGTCGACGAGGAAGCTGTAGAGCAATCCCCTCAGGAAGCTGAGGATGAACCTGGGAATGCAAGTATACATGAAGCTAGTTTACATGAATATAGTTTACATAAACTTTCATGTAAAGTGCGACATTACATCAAGGTCTGTGTAAAGTGTGATCTAACATTCACTTAATATTTCTGCCATTAGTACAGTTGTTGCAGGAACCAACACACATGGAAGTGATCATTGAAGAGGAGGGGGTTGAAATTCAAAAGGAAGTTGAGGATGAGGAAGCTGAGGGATCTGAGGATGAGGATGAGGAAGCTGAGGGATCTGAGCCAGTAAAAGGGGATGAGTGTGTTGCAAATATTGCTCCAATTGTTTCAGATATGATCATATCACTTTTGGAAGAATACAACCCTTCTGCGTCAGAAAAGCAAGATGAAGAGGTAAATATCATACTCAATGTAGTTTATAGTCTTTTTTGGCATCAAACACTTCACGTGAAACATGCAATGAGTGTACAGGATGACGATGACCTCCTGTCAAATTTTATAGAAATGCACATTGAATTGGGTAAATATAGTAGATCGTTCATAGACTACTTGGCTAGAATAAGGGCTTCAAAGAGTTCGGATTTGGGTACATTACAAACAATCCTGGAAGATGTTCAAGGTGTAATAAATAACATCCAGAAAGCAGTGGACAATCACGAGGAGGAAGCTGAAGAGAAAGCGGTAAGCATAATACTGGATAGGTTTATGTTAGTATTATGATTTCTTTATGTAAAGTTGTGGTTCTTTATGTAAAGTGTTGACATGCTTGTGTAAAGTACTGTTTTCTCATGTAAAGTCCCTTTTTTTATTGTAAATTGGTGTTCCAAAGAGTAGAATGCTCATAATTCGGGTAAAATCATCGTCTGATCTGCTTATGTAAACTACTGGTTGTTTATGTAAAGTGTTGACATGTTTGTGTGAAGTACTGTTTTCTCATGTGAAGTTCCTTTTTTGGGTTGTAAATTGGTGTTCCTAAGACTAGAATGCTCATAATTCGAGTAAAATCATCCTCTGATCTGCTTATGTAAATTACTGGTTGTTTATGTAAAGTGATTTTGCCTTTGTTGATGCGGTTTCAGGCAAAAGAAAGAAGATCGTTCAAGTGGATTCAGACGATGATTTTGAGGAAGAATGACTTTAGAAAAATTGAAGAAGCTGAAACAAAAAAAGGATAACACCGAGGGAATGAAAAAAAAGAAAAAGGATAATAAAAAGAAAGAGGGAGAGGTTGCTATTGAAATCTTTCAGCAAAGGACCTAGAGACTCCATGAAGAAGTGGAATTAGCAGATTTGGAAGAATCTGCAGGATACCAAGGGGATAAAGAGACAAAAAAATCATTCCAGTCAAGAACCTCTACTGCTGGCGGAGCTCAATGAAGCGCAAAGGGAGCAGTTGACAAATGTGAGGCTTGGCTGCCTGTTCCACATTAACTATTGTAGGTTTCTGAATTCGTTCGGCCATTACTTGATCTCAAACATCAATACTGATAGAAGCACTTTGGAGTTGGATGCATGCACATTTCCAATTACAGAAGCTGATTTTGAGTCAGTAATGGGATTTCCTGGTGGGGAAGTAGATGTGGAGGAATACACCAGGAAAGATCAAACATTTCGGGTGTACGTAGAAGACAAGAAAAAATGGGATCTCAGGCACCCAGTTCCACAAAACAAGACGATAATATCAGCAACAAGCCTATCTGATTACATCAAGAGTAACAAGGACGCTGGCCTAGAATTCCTCAGGATATTTTTGATATTCATGGTGTCAATGATCATTCATAGCAACGGGACCAATACAGTTCAATACCGATATCTGAAATCATTCAGATCGGTAGAGAATATCATGAAACTGAATTGGAGGAAATACGTCCTTGCTCGCTCGATGGAGAGCATACAAGAATGGAGAAAGCATCCTAGAGGCCAATTCACAGGGCCTTTTACATTTGTTGTGGTATAATTTTCTGTCATATCATATTTGATATTTTACCTGAACAAGTTGTGTAAACTTTCAGTTTACATAACTGAACAATTTATGAAATTACTTTCAGTTTACATAACTTGTTCAGTTTACATATCTTGTTCAGTTATGTAAACTTGAACTTTATATCATACATTTTAGTTTGTTCGTAACAGAAAACTGATTTGTTTTTGTACTATCACAGTTGTTGTATGCTGATAGGCTTGGGTATTTCGCGGTAAATACCAATAATCGCCTTGTCCCGGTAATCCAAAATTGGCCCCAAAGCAAGCTGATGGAGCTTGCATAGCGAAACAAACTCTGGGGTGGGCACAATAAGAGAACGCCCTGAAGAGGATGATAACTTTTATGAGGTTTGTATTTAAGTTGATGTCAAAATACATTACTTTTATAGCATTATGCAACATTACTTTACACATACTCTGAGCATTTTTCCACATCATGTTGGCAGGTTGATAGAAGTGAATCATTCCCCGATGGAGGGGATGACACAGACGAGGATGAAGCAGCGGAGGTCGAATCTGTGAAAGAAGCTGCGGATGAAGCCTCCGCAGAAAAAGAAGATTCGGATGAAGAATTCGCAGAGCAAGGAGCTGCGAATGAAGAATCCGTCGACGAGGAAGCTGTAGAGCAATCCCCTCAGGAAGCTGAGGATGAACCTGGGAATGCAAGTATACATGAAGCTAGTTTACATGAATATAGTTTACATAAACTTTCATGTAAAGTGCGACATTACATCAAGGTCTGTGTAAAGTGTGATCTAACATTCACTTAATATTTCTGCCATTAGTACAGTTGTTGCAGGAACCAACACACATGGAAGTGATCATTGAAGAGGAGGGGGTTGAAATTCAAAAGGAAGTTGAGGATGAGGAAGCTGAGGGATCTGAGGATGAGGATGAGGAAGCTGAGGGATCTGAGCCAGTAAAAGGGGATGAGTGTGTTGCAAATATTGCTCCAATTGTTTCAGATATGATCATATCACTTTTGGAAGAATACAACCCTTCTGCGTCAGAAAAGCAAGATGAAGAGGTAAATATCATACTCAATGTAGTTTATAGTCTTTTTTGGCATCAAACACTTCACGTGAAACATGCAATGAGTGTACAGGATGACGATGACCTCCTGTCAAATTTTATAGAAATGCACATTGAATTGGGTAAATATAGTAGATCGTTCATAGACTACTTGGCTAGAATAAGGGCTTCAAAGAGTTCGGATTTGGGTACATTACAAACAATCCTGGAAGATGTTCAAGGTGTAATAAATAACATCCAGAAAGCAGTGGACAATCACGAGGAGGAAGCTGAAGAGAAAGCGGTAAGCATAATACTGGATAGGTTTATGTTAGTATTATGATTTCTTTATGTAAAGTTGTGGTTCTTTATGTAAAGTGTTGACATGCTTGTGTAAAGTACTGTTTTCTCATGTAAAGTCCCTTTTTTTATTGTAAATTGGTGTTCCAAAGAGTAGAATGCTCATAATTCGGGTAAAATCATCGTCTGATTTGCTTATATAAACTACTGGTTGTTTATGTAAAGTGCTGATTTGCTTGTGTAAAGTACTGTTTTCTCATGTAAAGTTCCTTTTTTGGTTGTAAATTGGTGTTCCTAAGACTAGAATGCTTATAATTCGTGTAATCTTCTAATCTGCTTATGTAAACTACTGGTTGTTTATGTAAAGTACTGTTGGTAGATATAAAGTACCGATTATATTTGTAAAATACTCTTCCTATGTAAAGTGCCCTTTGTGTAAAGTACTTGTATTGCTGATATGTTGGTGTTCTTAATCATTTGCAAAATAATTCTATTAATGTTTTGCTTATGTTTGGAGGAAAACCAGGGTGCAAATCCCGTGGGAGTGGAACCTGCAGAAACTGAAAAAACA
The DNA here is from genome assembly GCA_030378225.1 of Knoxia roxburghii. Classification (NCBI taxonomy): domain Eukaryota; kingdom Viridiplantae; phylum Streptophyta; class Magnoliopsida; order Gentianales; family Rubiaceae; genus Knoxia; species Knoxia roxburghii. Next base: position 29,417,887 of record CM059420.1, on the reverse strand, counting down.
CCGCCAGCAAACAAAATACCAGCTGGAGAGGTATTTTATGTAAAATAATGTAAATTTGTTATTTTAAATTGCACATATTTGTGGAATAACTTTCAAAGATTATATAATAACAACTTGCGGCCAACAGACACACCAGACACTCAGTTTTTAAAACAAATGTGCCTGCTGGCTGATGTTGTAGAGAAAAGCTTTGGACAGTCTGCCATTCCAATTAAGAAAAGGACGCCAATGACTCCAACTTTTGTCTAGGCGTTTCACAACTAACGCCAGTCCGTTTGGTTCATAAATTTCAGGAAACTGAGAAAGATAAAACGACCGATACGGATGGAGCAAATGCCTTGGTACATGCATCCATTCACGATGTTCAATCCCACTTATTTAGGAGACTTGACTTCAACCATTGCTTGCGGACGAGCCTGACTTTGACTAAGTATTCTTATCATTTTCCATTTCATGTAATTAAACATTGAATATCGATTTAACAATTTCAATCCAACATTTCAGCGTGATCATGGGGGATCCGGATAACACATAGGAGGTAGCTGCATTCCGTCCCAATAGGGCACATCGAGCAGTTAAAAAACTAAGAAAATTGCTATTTCCTTACATCACCAGCTGGACGAAGGATACACTTGCAAAAATCTCGGAGAAGGAGAGGATAGTCAATGACTACGCACTTTTGCCTGCGGATGCAAGCAAGGACAGGTCGAAGTAGTAAGTGTTCTTGACCTACATGTATTTTACATAAATCTATTTTACATAAGTCATTATTCGCCAAACCTAGTTTACATTAAAGTTTACTTAAGTCATTTTATACATAAAGTTTTATCAAAACCAGTTTACATAAAAGTACTTTACATAAACTCAGTTTACATAAAGTCAGTTTACATAAACATATTTTACATAAAGTCAGTTTACATAAGTCTATTTTACATAATACTTGTCAGCGAGCAACTGTTTGGTGGGGATGGCAATCTTACCATAGGCCGGGAGCAGATGTCCAGCATGGTTTGGGGCCAATGGTTGGATACATCCATCATTGATTGTTGGTCGTATCACTTGAGCAGAACCAAAAATTTTCCACAAAGTGAGAAACCTTCGAAGTTTTTCTGCTCAGTCCAGTTTTTGGTGAGTTAATACTTACACACTACTTTACATCACTTGGCCTGATACTGTTTGTTGATAACCTCTCTATTTAACATTTCAAATTATGCTGCTCATAGTAAAAGACGTGGGAATGGCACCAGGAAAGAACAGAACATGTATGCACAGATTTTCCAAACAGATAACAACATAATTATGGTTTCTCAAGAAAACCGAAAATACTTTTCAGTCGTCCATGGTAATGAGTAGCACCATTCTCATAGTTTACATTACATTTAAAAAAAAAAAAAAAACTCATTTTTATGTATACATATAATGCAGGTGTTCTTCCCATCCACCTAGATGGCCATTATGTGTTGGTGTGCATCAACAGCAATGAAAAACAAGTGGTACTGTTTTACAATGCACGCGGAGAAGCAATATCCTACGGTGGTCTTCCAAAAAAACTAGTAAGTACAATATAACATAATAATGTAGAATTTACAACATTGTAGACTTCATTCACACCAAATCTTATGTAAAATGCTGCAGGTGTACTACTTCCAAGACTGGACATCAGATACACCTTTGGGCTAAATGCTATGACAAGTGCTACCATTAGAAGTGTACCTATGCTAACCTTGCATGAAAAAACCCTGACGGATTCAATTGTGGCCTGTACGTCATGCGGCATATGGAGCTTTATCATAGAAAACAAGTTTTCAACTATGACCATGACTTGATTGCTGCAAAGGACAATCCTGAGATCCTGAAAATGTTAAGGGTGAAGTACCTGTTTAACTTGCTAATGTCACCACACAATAGCCTCCTGGTTCCGCTCAAGAGAAAGATACCTGAATTTTACTATAAAAACTAATATTCGAATAATAACTAATTATATTCATGTAGAACGGATTTATATTTGTTGTTTCTATTTTCTACATTGACTGTCAGTTTACATAAACTGACAGTTTACATAAGGACATTGTAACTGTAAGTTTACATAACGATATCCGAACCCTCAGCTTACATAACGAGATCAGTACTGTCAGTTTATATAAGGAGATTAGAACTGTAAGTTTACATAAACAGTTAGTTTACAATCACCACGTCTAGAAACGTCTACATCCACGTCACAGAACAACTAGCACCACGTCAAAAATAACAATCACCACGTCCAGATACGTCTTCATCCATGATGTGAATTTAAACTGATTTTTTTCACAAAGACAACTAGCACCACATCTCAGAACAACTAGCACCGCATCAAAAACAACTAGCACCTAGTCCAGAAATGTCTTCATCTATGCGTGTGAATTTAAACTGTTTTTTCCACAAAGACAACTAGCACCACGTCTCAAAACGAAAAACACCACATCAAAAACAACTAGCAAAACGTCTCAGAACAACTAGCATCACGTCAAAAATAGCAATCACCACGTCCAGAAACGTCTTCATCCATGCGTGTGAATTTAAGTTTACATAACGAGATCAGAACTCTCAAATTACATAACGAGATCAGAATCCTCAGTTTACATAACAAGGTCAGAACTCTTAGATTATATAAAGAGATCAGAATTTTAAGTTTACATAACGAGATCAGAACTGTCAGTTTACATAAGGAGATTATAACTGTAAGTTTACATAATGAGATCAGAACTCTCATATTACATAAAGAGATAAGAACTTCAAGTTTACATAACGAGATCAGAACTGTCAGTTTACATAAGGAACACCAGCACCACGTCTTGGAACACCATCACCACGTCAAAAACAACTAGCACCACGTCCAGGAAGTTCTGATAAACCAACCAACATCATTATAAACCAGGAATACGCTACTTTACACCAACAATCATGATTTTACATAAACAAAACAGTACTGTACACAAGCAAATCATGAAACATCAGAAAATATTTTGTATCAGAAAATATCATTAACAAAAATCCTTCTTTTTCCTTTGATGTTTCAATTTGGCTTTGTGCACCCTCTTCTCAACTGTAGTTTTAAAACGAACATTCCGCATACCTCTTGCCCTCCTAGAAGTGGGGTCTCTAATCTTCTTCGATGAAGGCAATTCAAAATTCTCATCCAAAATATTAGCTTGGGCAACAAGTGCATCTTTGGCTTTCACATAGTACTCATCCAAAATACTGCGACCAATCTCACTGGTATGCGATAATCTAATTAAATCAAAATATTTCTACTAGAATCTGCCCTCCACAAATATGGTAAAAAACTTGATGGCGAACACATCGACACTTCCGAAACATTAAACGTTCCACAATGGGAAACTGAAGCAGCTTTTGTCCACCTATCGAGGATATACATCTGTGGAATTTTTTGCAAAAAGGGCCAAAAAAAAAAGGAAAACCAGATATGTTATGTTGTTTTATATCAGTTTTAACTAGTTTACATAATTGACATCAGCATATAGAGAATACCGTAAAATTTTGCTGAAAAAGGACACGGAGGCAATGAGAACATAGAATCCCAACTTCAGAAAACTTCTTGAATGAACACTTTACAGAATAATCATTGTCATCGTAAATGACAACATGCCGGAATATGGGATCATCTTCATCTTCATTTGGAATCCAAATTTCAAACACATATACACCATTTGATTGGGACTTCTGTTCCATCTTCAATTCCAGTATATTAAGATATTGCTTCTCAAAATATGTGTACATCTTAAGTGTGTACACTTCACGGGCATGCCTCAACATTGGACATTCTTTAACAGGCATGTCAACCTTGCCATTGAAGTCTTAGACAATCTTCGAGAAATATAGTTATTTGTACTCTCACTCCACTGGGAAGATAATGTTCCCCTAGAAAAATAATCCTTGCTGAACGCAGGACACTACTTCTCCCTTGATTCGTAAGTTTTTTTTCAACCACTCATTGTCTTCGTATCCATATTTTTGTTCCATCCTAAAAACACATCAAAATGTTGTAAGATTATGTAAACTGTCAGTTTATGTAAACTGACGGTTAATGTAAACTCACAATTTATGTAAACTCACAGTTGACATAAACATTTGTGTAAACTGTCAGTTTATAACAGTCGTTTATGTAAAAATGAACAAGTCCAATCACTTACCTCTTCCAGTGGTAATTAAATTCGTCAACGGTGTCCCCTTTGGCGAGCAAACTATAAAACAACTTACGGAAACCTGCCTGCTGTCTGGGAAAACCAATTTTGCTCTCGGAGTTTTTTATGATATGCCAAATGCAAAGACGATGCCGTGAATCAAAAAATATCTCTTGAATCGCCCTTCCCATGGATGTTGATTGATCACTCATTACAGTTATCGGATGCTTATTGTCCATCGACCTCAAGAATGTAGAAAATAACCAAACAAATGATTCAACTCTCTCGTCCCTCATAAAACCAATTTCAAACATCACATTCTTCCTGTGGTTGTCCAATCCGATAAATGGACCACATGTCAAATCATATTTATTAGTACAATACGTGGTGTCATGGATTAAAAAATCACCAAACAACTTGTAATCACTCTTCATTTGACCATCTCTCCAAAAAATATTTTTCAGACAAGACTCATCGTCCAATTCAAAATCAAAGAAAAAACCTTCTTCGGGAGCAGCCATGTATTTCAATATCTCAATCAAAGCATTGGAATCACTGCTATCAATGTATTTTCTTTTTTTCGTTTCTAGCTCGTTGTATACATCCCTTTGTGTAAAACCAACGTTTGATCGACCTCCAGCCTACATAGCATCATAATTCTTTACCATATTTAACTTGGCAGTTTACATAAACAAAAGGGTACTTTACACAAGTTATATCAATACTGATATATTTTGTTTATGTAAACTTGTAGTTTACATAAACGTTTATGTAAACTTGTAGTTTACATAAACATTTATGTAAACTACCAGTTTACACAAACATAACAGTACGATCATTGTATGCAAATAACAAGCATTTTACACGAACAAAACTAACCTCTTTATAAAGGAGCTTGTAATTATCACGAACAGATATCCCCGTAGATTTTATTGCATGGAAAAAATCAATAGATGATCTCAACATCTTCCTGTGAGAACGTAACAAATGTCTTTCATTCTCCGGACACATAACGTGATTATGTTTTCGGAAATGCTTTGTGACGACCCATAAACCATCTTCCGGCCTCATTTTAATTTCAATACAAGCCAAACAATCAGGACGACTATCAAACTTGGTGAATATTTGGTCTATCTTACAATTCTCCATCTTCTTATCATTTTTTACAGCAAACAATTCTCCTTCAATACCTCATTCCGTCACTTATATTTCTATCTTTATCTTAACGAACACCAAAACCAAGATCCCAAGCATATGAATTATAAATTTCATATGCTTGCTCCTCATTCTCGCATATTATATCAACAAGAGAATGCATTATTTCATCATCCCCTTGTTGCGAATCTGAAACGAATAAAGAAATACCGAAGTTTGCATCAAATACATATTCATTAAAGACGAAAAAAATATATGATAAACAGAAACCTACCACAACATATTGCTTGCACGGTAGAACGATAACCCGCACTTTTGCAAACACCTAAACTACCTTCAATTAAATTAGCTATTTCCCTCATACAAATTAATAGAAACTATAAGCAAAAAGTGGACTTTACACAAGCACAATGCGAGTTTACACAAACACAATGCGAGTTTACGTAAACACACACTCGAGTTTATATAAGCACACATTCGAGTTTACATAAGCACACAGTCGAGTTTACATAAGCACAAAAGGCGAGTTTACATAAACTATCGTGCCCTTAAGACTGCCTGAAATGGATACCACAATGATCAGAATTTCAAAATTTGCAACACTCTCAAGATGAACATGATGATATATACCAAATTTGAATCTCAAAAATCACAGCCCGTCATCATTATTTGTCCGCTGGGCAACAAAATGGAGCAAAAAATCAACCTTTCAAGGATGCTCCCGTCTTGTAGAAAAAAGGTGAAGACAGCTCCCGACTTGTCAAACACGCTTGAACCATTCTTTCCCTTCAGGAGCATTAAATGCGCATTTACACAAACACAATGCGAGTTTACATAAACACACATTCGAGTTTACATAAGCACACAATCAAGTTTACATAAACTATCGTGCCCTTAAACACACATTCGAGTTTACATAAGCACACAATAGAGTTTACATAAACTATCGTGCCCTTAAACACACATTCAATTTTACATAAGCACACAGTCGAGTTTACATAAGCACAAAAGGCGAGTTTACATAAACTATCGTGCCCTTAAGACTGCTTGAAATGGATACCACAGTGATCAGAATTTCAAAATTTGCAACACTCTCAAGATGAACATGATGATATATACCAAATTTGAATCTTGAAAATCACAGCCCGTCATCATTATTTGTCCGTTGGGCAACAAAATGGAGCAAAAAATCAACCTTTCAAGGATGCTCCCGTCTTGTCGAACAAAGGTGAAGACAACTCCCGACTTGTCGAAAGCACGTGAACCATTCTTTCCCTTCAGGAGCATTAAATGCGCCTGAAGGAAGAAAGCAACTAAAGAAACCCGGTTAAATTCCAGTTTTGGAGTCATTAACCCGATTTTTGAAAAAACCGGGTGGGTGTATAAATGAGACTTTACTCCTAGGAGTATTATATAATTTTCCGTCTCTTTATCGGCTAAATTTGAGATTCAAATGGTTTCTTAATATAGATTATTAGTAAACACTCATTTTAATACATACCATTTAGTTCCTTCGTAAATCTTGGCTTAATACATGACTGACTAAAAAGTAGATTTGACAAGTAGTTAAATGAGTCAAATTATTAATTTATTAATTTTTTATAAAAAAACTAAATGTGATATAAAAGAAGATTAAGAGAGAGTAACTTGGTCGAGACCAAAATTAAAGAGACATCAGAAGTAATATAACTCTATTACGAGAGATAAAAAGGCATTTAAGCCGTAAATATTGGCCAAACCCCTTTTGAAACTAATTAATTCAAATCTAGCATTCGAGTCAACAAGTGCTTGCACGGTTCAAAACTACATAAAAGTGATGCTAAATTTGAATAAGATGGTTTAATAATAAAAGAGATCACGTTGATAGATCGCAAATTATATCTTGTACCACTAGGTACATGTACCTAATAACACATCACCACTCTCACTATAAGAGAGTGAGATACACGCCATTCCCTTCTTCTTCTTCTTCTTCTGAAAAAACCCAGTTCTTTCTTTTTCAAAAAATCACTTCTTCTTCTTAAAAAATAAGTTATTCTTCTTCGCCGTACTTCATTCGAAACCGCATTTAATCAAAATTTTCATTCAAACACAGATTTAACGGAGATCGACGATTATTTTTTTCGACGAACAACACCAAATACAACGGAAAAATTACTTCTTCTTAAAAAATCACTTCTTCCTGTTCAAAAATCTTTTCTTCTTCTTCAAAAATCTCTCATTCTTCTTCAAAAATAACTTATTCTTCTTAAAAAAATCACCACATCATAAAGTATGAACTGTATTTAATGGATTTACGGAACCTTATTTTCACGATTTGATGTTGGGTAATGTATTAATGATGTTATATTCGTGTTTTCTTATTCAAATAATGCTATGTTACTCCGAAATATGATATATAAATGGTTTCCGTGAGGTATTGGCACTTTCATATGAAATGGGTTGCTTCTGATTCTTCCCCGCTTATGGGACGTAACTAGACGTTGGGGGACGTTGCAGGACATAACGGGATATTGCTGCTTCGTATTTTGGACGTAGCGGGACATAACTAGACGTTGTGGGACGTTGCTACTTTGTATTTTTGGACGTTGCGGGACGTAACTAGACGTTGTGGGACGTTGCTGCTTTGTATTTTAAACGTTGTGATCTCCCTTGTTAAGTATGTTTTAATTCTATTGTATGATTTCTTTTATATTCTTGATCTGATATCTATAGTCTGTTGATCTGATGTCTAGTATTCGCTGATCTGATGTCTATATAATTCTGATGTGATCTCCCTTGTTAAGTATGTTTTAGTTCTATTGTATGATTTCTTTTATATTCTTGATCTGATATCTATAGTCTGTTGATCTGATGTCTAGTATTCGCTGATCTGATGTCTATATAATTCTTATGTGATCTCCCTTGTTAAGTATGTTTTAGTTCTATTGTATGATTTCTTTTATATTCTTGATCTGATATCTATAGTCTGTTGATCTGATGTCAAGTATTCACTGATCTGATGTCTATATAATCCTGATGTGATCTCCCTTGTTAAGTATGTTTTAGTTCTACTGTATGATTTCTTTTATTTTCTTGATCTGATATCTATTGTCTGTAGATCTGATGTCAAGTATTCGTTGATCTGATGTCTATATAATCCTGATCTGATCTCCTTTGTTAAGTATGTTTTAGTTCTATTGCATGATTTCTTTTATATTCTTGATCTGATATCTATAGTCTGTTGATCTGATGTCTATATAATCCTGATGTGATCTCCCTTGTTAAGTATGTTTTAGTTATACTGTATGATTTCTTTTATATTCTTGATCTGATATCTATAGTCTTTTGATCTGATGTCAAGTATTCGCTGATCTGATATCTATATAATCCTGATGTGATCTCCCTTGTTAAGTATGTTTTAGTTATACTGTATGATTTCTTTTATATTCATGATCTGATATCTATAGTCTGTTGATCTGATGTCAAGTATTCGCTGATCTGATGTCTATATAATCCTGATCTGATCTCCCTTGTTAAGTATGTTTTAGTTCTACTGTATGATTTCTTTTATATTCTTGATCTGATATCTATAGTCTGTTGATCTGATGTCTAGTATTATCTGATCTGATGTCTATATAATCCTGATCTGATCTCCCTTGTTAAGTATGTTTTAATTCTATTGTATGATGTGATAGTTGTTTTTCGGACGTTGCGACAGTTGTTCTGAGACGTTGTTGACTCAGCGAAGACGTTGTTCACTCTGCGCGGAAAAAAAAAAAGGCGCGCGCGTAGGCGAAACTTACTATTAGGGACACCAACCATAATTGATACAATACTAGAAAAACCACCATCCTCAAAGGAAAATCAGTAAGTTAGTAATTAACGCATTAATAAATATTTATACAGAATTTTTATAAAAAAATAAAACAAGAAAAAGGTTATAATTCACTCATGGTAAATTTTAGTAAATTATAATATTAATCATTTATTTGTTAATATAATTAATATAAACTTTTGATATAATTGAGATAATTTTGATCACATTTTAATATAAAAATGACTATGAAAAAAATTTATAACTAAATATTATTAAAAATATTTGAACAATTAAGTTTTATTTAATTTCATATATTTATGTATAACTGTTCCCATAATATTATTATTTAATATATTGAAAATTAAAAATTAATAAAAAAAGTTTAAGTATATTATTAAAATCATAAGTTAAAAATCATTAATATTAGTGTATAATTTGTCAATTATTGAAAGTTTAATGAAAATTTAATATCATCAAATTATTACATAATCGATATTTTTTACGGTGTATTTCAAATTATGAAATATAATTTACATTAAAAATTTAATATTTTAGTAAATTTGATGATATAAAAATATGATTATTTCTTTTTTTGTAACCATTCAATTTTATTTTATTTTTTGTAAAAGTAAATTAAAAATAAAAAAATTATACAAAAATATATGAAAAACCGTGGGTTTATTTGATAAAAAGGGTTACACATTAATAGATAAATAGATAGATAGATTAATAGATATGTTCAAAGTCATATTTTTTTTTTCTTATTATCTTTATCTAGATTTTAATCTTATTTAGTATCATTCTAATTATTTTTATCTCTTCATCAATTTTATTTTATTCTTTGTAAAAGTAAAATTAAAAATAAAAAATTATACAAAAACATATGAAAAACCATGGGTTAATTTGATAAAAAGGGTTGCACATTAATGGATAAATAGATAGATAGATTAATAGATGTGTTCAAAGTCATATTTATTTTTTCTTATTATCTTTATCTAGATTTTAATCTTATTTAGTATCATTCTAATTATTTTTATCTCTTCAAAGTCTTATCATCTTATCTCATTATTAAATTAATTTTTATATCTTCAAAAGTTAAATTCATATTACACAACAATTATATTTTTTGTTATTTCATAATTAGAGTTTAACTCAGTTATTTTATTTAAAAATATTTAAAATATATTAAAATATCTTTTAATAACAATTAATGTAGTTATGTATCTATTAACGTATGGGGACTTTTTTTTTTTTCTTGTGTGCATAAATTATATGTGTAAATGAGAATTAATGATTTAGTGATAAAACTCCCTAAGGAATTAAAATTGATTGATTGATTAAATTAATTATTTTTAATCTATGAAAGTTATAGATAAATACATTGAATTAGATAATAATTATTTTTGTTTAAAATCATATTATTATTTTTTTAATAAATCAGTAAAATTTAATGTATAATCTTTATCATCATGATAAACATAATCAAGATATAAAATATATTACAACTAATAAAAAATTTAAGAAATAATAGAAGAAGAGTTGAAGAAAGACCACAATTCCATTTCATGAGAAAAGTGAGGGAGATGAAAGATGAGAGAGAGTTGTTGATGTCTTGTAGAAGTCATGGAGATTTCTATTTAAAAAAAAAGAAGAAGACAAACTCATAATTAATCGTTATCATCATAATAAAGCTAATCAAGATATAAAAACTTATTACAATTAATAAAAATTTTAAAAGATAATAGAAGAAGAGTTGGAGAAATACCATAATTGTAATTCATGAGAAGAGTGTGGGGATGAAGATGAGAGAGAGTTGTTAATTTATTGTGGAAGCCATGAAGATTTCTGTAAAAAAAAAAAAAAAACTAATAATCAGTCTTACCATCATGATAAAGATAATCAAGATATGAAATATTGCTACAATTAATAAAGATTTTAAGAGATAATAGAAAAAGATTTTGAGAAAGGCCACAATTACAATTCGTGAGAAGAGTGAAGGAGATGAATGATAGTAGAGAGTTGTTTATTTCGTGTGGAAGCCATGAAGATTCCTGTAAAAAAAAGAGAAAAACTTCATAATTAGTATTTATCATCACGATAAACGTGATCAAGCTATAAAATATTATTATGATTAATAAAAATTTTAAGAGATAATAGAATAATTAATTTTATCACATAGAATGTTTGTACAAAGTAGTAATTAAGGAAAAACGTTTATATTCGATTAATACAAATTAAATATTAACGGAGATATATTATTGCACAATTAATATTTGAATTATGATAAAAAAAATTTTGTGACAAATGATTATGCCACCATGTATTTATATTGTGAAAATGTGAAATTATTTTTGTGAAAAATGTGTAGTAATATTTGAATTATAATAAAACTTTTAAGAGATAATGGAAGAATAGTTGGAGAAAGACCACAATTGGAATTCGTGAGAAGAGTTAGGGAGATTAAGGATGTGAGAGAGTTGTTTAATTCTTGTGGAAGCCATGAAGATTTATGTAAAAAAAAAACACACACACACACAAAAACACACAAAAGAAATGATAATGAGTCTTTATCATCACGATGAATATAATCAAGATATAAAATAAAAAAATTAAAGAAAATATATACATATTGACGACTTGGGATTCGTGTCCTAAATTTTGATATCCTTAAAAAACAAAACAATGAACAATTTCAGATTCCATGAACATTACATATCATAATGAGTGGCATTAGAAAAAAGTAATGCAGAGTGATTAACATATAACAGATTAATATACCTTTGGTATTTGAGAATGGCGAGGGAGATGAATGAAAATTGTGGTAACCATGAAGATTTCTGTTAAAAAAAAAAGAGAGAAAGAAATATATATTTTGGTTGATGATTTCATCTCTGTGTGGTATATGAGAATGAATGGTCGATGAGAGTGAAGAAAGATATATACAATTGAAGTTCAAGATAAAAAATTTTAAAATAAGAGACGAAGAAAATGATGGAATTATATTTTAGAATTTGAATGGATAATTGATGCTAAGTTTTCTATTAGTAATTAAAAGTGAGATTAGTAATTATAAGTGAAATTGTATTTAATAAATATATTAAATCTTTAAATGACATGTCATCAGGGGCTTGATTGTTCAAGGATTTCACCTGATACTTTAAATTTAAGTATAGTGTACTAAAAAAACTTTGAAAAGTAAGAATTTTCCGAGAAGCAAAGGGAGAAAAAGGCATTTCTTATATAGTAGGGATAGGAGTTCTTATATAGGAGGGCTTATTTCATTAAACGAAAAGGAAGATCTTTAAAATATGCGAAAAATTCAACGGAAACTACAACGATCGAATTTCCCTCCCAAATGTCTCATTGTAAGCTCTACTACTTTCTCTTCTCTTATTTAATCACCTAAACCAGCAACCTTCTACCCATTTTTCTGCTCTCGTTTTCTTAAAAATCTCAATTTTCACATTTGTGTTCGCTTCAACCCTAGTTTTAAAGTGTTAGGATATCTGAGTTTTGTCGATTACCGATAACAGGTTCGTTTCAATCTTCTCTGTTGTAGTTTTTGAGAGTTTTTTTGTGTTGGAATTCAGATCTTGTTGATTTATCGATCACTTTGGATGAGATTTGCGATTATTGGGTCATGGGTTTATGCATCTCGTGATTTCCTGGCTTTGATTTATGCATCTCTGGTGGAGGCATAAAGATTTAATTTTCCCACAGTTCTTGGGTCGTGGGTTTTTGAATTTAGCCGGTTTTCACTGAATTGGGGTTTATCGATTTGGGTGATTGTTATTGTTCTTTCTTTTACTTTGTTGTGTTTAATTGTTGAGGAAATTAGCCTTGATCCTTTGTTACGGTGGTTTTGATTCTGTTTGGATTTTAGAAGGGAATTGGCCATGGAGATCGAGACAACAACTAGATATGTTTTTGATCGTCTAGGTGTACTGAAATGCCCTAACTTGAAGAACCAAATTTGTAGATTTTGAGTTGTTGGAAAGTGCACCAGGAACTCCTGTAGGTTTCTTCACCCAATTGTTAGCAAATATGAAGAATAATTCGGTTGGTGAGTGAATAATAAAAAATAGGAAATTTTCAAGGCTTGTAGAACACAATTTCCTTAAGATAGATTTATTCTCTCTACAGCTGTGCCAGAGAAGATGTGAACAACTATCTCCTAGGATACAATGAAAACTGTAAGGTCAGTTTGCACAAACACTAGCTTACCAACGAATAAGAACAAGAGCTTGAACACTGAAGGAAGGAAATTCAGAGAAGGCTAGAAACTCAGAGACTTGTAGAGAAAATGAGGAGAATTCTACTTCAGAAAAGTAAGAATAAATTCTTAGGTGTCTTTGGAAGCTTGAGTGTCCAGTATTTATAGGTGAAGGCTGAAGGCTTTTGGACGAAAATTAAACCACAGTTTAATTGCTCCACCTTTATTTTCATACGTTTTGACCATTTTAGGATTAATGTTCATTAGTTTAATCCGTTACTGTAATTAGTGTTCAGAATCAAGTCTTGCACCTATTACTCCTTAAAAGGTCAAAAGTTAATCAGTTTCTGCAATTAATCAAAACGTTTCATTAGTTTTATACACTAATGCTGAAACGTTTTAATTAATTCTGTCAATTCTTGAAGAATATTACAGCCATTCATGAGAGAATTATTTTTGCAATTAAGCAGCTTTTAATTCGATTAAACACTGCCACATTAATGTGCAAATTAATTTAGGAAAAACTGAATCTGTTAAGTAGCAAAACGGAGGTTGATCAGGCCTGCCGTTTAAGCTCTGGAGTCACAGACTAGACAGTTGCCAAGGTATTATCAATTAAGATTTCTCTATAAGCATGTCTACTCTTGTTGGACTCCGGATAGCACAAGATCAGCGATTACTACAGTATTATCAAGGAAGATTTCCTGATAAGTACTTAGATATTGTGCTATCATAGCCCCTTAAATTGTATAATACTGCCATGACTCGGACTTCTGTGACATCCTCACATCACTCTCTACTCACACTGTGTTTGAACAACTGAATCTATACTACAACACTCACCACAACAAAATCAGTGAAAGCTCAAGTACAATCAGTGCTCAACAAGTTTAAATAGAGATCTATTCCACATATCAGCTAGCAGAGAGGATTAGGCATGTGGTTCGATACTATCATACTTGCCTGAATGCAACTTTTGTAAATGAGACTTTCACCTTGCCTCTACCTCATTGGAGGAAGAAAAATCCCAGCAAAGGTTCAGAACCGCATTTGTTCCAAACCACTCTCAAATGCTAAAGAACATGAATAAAGAGAATATGAGTTTCGGATTAAGAACCCAAGTAAAGAGATTACAAGGGAGAATCAACTCTGAACTCCTACTATACTACTCCTTACTCCCTACTGTCTATGTTAATGAGTTCGAAGCTAACTACTACTATTTATAGAAGGAAATCTATTGAAGAAAATACTGGAAGGTATTTGGAAATTTTTGGATTACGTGGAGGCTAAGAATCACAAGTTGACTTCTTTGGCATCTTCTAGGGGAAAACATTGACAACCAGCTGTAAAAGTATCCATGCGTAGTTCAGAAATGGTTAAAGCAACCTGCTACATTATTTTGGGCGTACATCTTTCGCGTGATAGCTGAGCTGGTGTACTTCTTATCTCCTCGGGCAGGAACCATTAGCTGTAATGTGTCCTCTTGTCTCCTGTGGTTCTGCTCTTAGCTGTCAACGATGTACTACTTGCTCTTCTGAAATCTTCCCTTTGCCTGTGCCAGAGATGTTAATCAGACGCTCAGTTGACGGTGCCTTCAGCTGATCATCACTTGGAAGTGTTCTGTCTCAGTCATCCTGTATTGAATGGTTAGACCTGGCTTCTCATGACACTGCAGTTTCCTGTCGTCATCTTCTCATATTCTTCCGATATTGGCGTTTGGTGATCGCCCTATCGATATTTTCATGGGACCCTGTGGTCTGAGGATTGTGATATTCTCTTTTAAGCTTCTGCCACTTCACTTCAGTGCTTCCTCCACTTCGTCAAGGTCGTGTCCAATGAACGATGTCGTGAATTGGATGTCTTCAGTTCCCGGTCGCTTAACGCGGGATTTCACAAGACTTGGTGAACTTCACTCTCAAGTGAAACTGTTGTCTACTGGCCATGTCATTTCTTCTAGCTTGAGAATCCTTGGTTCTACTCCAAATGCTAAGTCCAAAGTGCGATTTTCTTCAGTCCTCATTCCATGCATATTTGATCTGCAATCAACACAAGTAAAGCGGTAACTAGTATTTTTACCATACGAACTTACTAAGATTCTGTCCGCAGGCAGCTCGAAACTAGGCTAAAAACAAGTAAAAAATATGTATAAAATGCATCGCATCAAAATGCCTGCAATAGTTTTCATGAATTTTGGTTCCCTTATTCCTTTGACTGTCCTCCAATAATTTTCCTGACAAACAATTCTCTAGTATCATCACCACTGAACAGCAGTTTTCAAACCATCGTATTTGGAGGAAAATGCTGCCTTGAATTTAACCAGTTTCTTGAGAACCTATAATTAAAAATGGGAACAGTCATTTCACATAAACAATCTTGTGTTGATGCAGTAAATAATTTTAACTTTTTCATTTTTCCTATGAAGCATTACCCAAATTCCATATTATGTCTCAATGCTTTTGATGTTTTGATTTAACACGACCAAATAACTTGAAACAACATAAAAAAATAAAAAAAAAATCACAACTTCAGGTTTCAATAAACCTATTTCTAAAGGATTTTATAACAGTTGAGTTCTAACATAATTTGCAAGGCTACCATAATCAATGTTTGAAAAACAATTCAACATAACAGGTGAAAACAAAAACAAGGATATCCTAATTTATTCAAAAAATTCACAGGATCTATACAAAGAGCGGTTTCCAGGGCTTACACCATCTGAAACTTTTGGAAAAGAAAATGGTCAGAGTTTCCCCCCTCCCCCCCCCCCCCCCCCCCCCAACAAGGAATTATCTGCAAATCATCCTAAACAAGTAACAGACACTACTACAATTTAAGCTTTTAATGACACTAAAATAATGACATCTTAATAAAAGTGTCTAAAAATAACTATTATTAAGATATTTGAATGATAATCTCTTTTATGACACTTTTTTAATGACATTTTAATATAAACGTCATAATAAAATTTGTATATGACACTTATTTACGTCTTTACATTATATAAGTATTTTTTTAAAGACATTTATTAAAAATGTCACTAAACAGTTTTTGTAATGACATTTTATTAGTCTAAATTTTTTACTGATAATTTAATTGAAAATTCGCGGGTCAAAACCGGGTCAAAATCGGGTTATAATAATTTGGAGCTTCCAGGGCATTTTCTTGTTCTGTTCTGAAACATCGCTCCCAAATCTTCACTTAACAGAAAAACTCCTCTGTTTTCTCTCATTCTTCTCTGCTATATCTGCCAATTACACTCCTCTACTGCCTCAAATTTGGATGTCGGTTTCGCAGAGGGTTTCAATTTTCTCCACTTTCACTCTCACATTCTACCTTCGAAGTTTCTGTTCATCATCTTCAATTCTTCCTCTTCTCCCAGAAGCTTATGTTTGTTCCGGTTTCACTCCATTTCTGTTCGCAATCCGCTTCTTCAATCCACCGCCATGCCGCGCACAGAGGTTTTTTTTCCTATTTCTGTTTTGATTTTACGCTTTATTTTCGTATGATTGGTGTTAATTTTCAATGCTGATTACTGACGGAATTGCAAAGAAGCTATTTTCATTTCTTTTTCTCGTTTTAATTTTGCGCTTTATTTTCGTATGAATTGGTGCTGATCACTAATGAAATCGCGAAGAAGTTAATTTCGTTTATTTTTCTCGTTCTTGAATTGTATCGTATCATCGAATTAGTTCTTTGGTCTGTTTTGTTTAAATTTTTGTTAGCAAATGCATGTTTTAGATGATTTGTCAGTTTTGTTTACGAGTAAGTCTAATTTGATACTGCTTCATGTGGTTCTATTGTTCATATTGAGTTCTGAATCTCTTCCATATGCAGAATATTTAGTTATTGAATGTTTTATCCTTTACATTGTGAAGCAATAATTGGATGATTGATGTTCTCAATTTTGGAATATCAGAGAAAGTCTGTTGCTAAAGTACAGAGGTGGAATTCCAGTGTTTTTTTGATGAATGACTAACACTGTTTTTCTGCCTTCGCCTGGCTTGAACTGACAGACTGGTGAATGTTGTTGGTTGTTTGACGTTGTACGACGTAGTTCCTGCTCTACTAGATGTAGTCCGTGCTTTGATAGACGTAGTTCCTTCTTCACTGGACGTAGTCCGTAGTTTCTGCTTTACTAGACGTAGTCCGTGCTTTGCTGGACGTAGTTCCTGCTAGTATGAAATTCCAAGGCTTGTGCAAGCACTGGAATTTCATACTAGCAGGAACTACGTCTAGTGAAGCAGGAACTACGTCCAGAAAAGCACGGACTACGTCTAGTAAAGAAGGAACTACGTCTAGCAAAGCACGGACTACGTCTAGTGAAGAAGGAACTACGTCTAGAAAAGCACGGACTACGTCTAGTAAAGCAGAAACTACGGACTACGTCCAGTGAAGAAGGAACTACGTCTATCAAAGCACTAATTCGATGATATAGTAATCATAAAGAATCTCTCTTAGCACTTTTAGAACTTTGTTCTTTAGCCCCTCTACTTCAATTCTCTGTGCATTACCTTAGTACTTGTTCTGCCTGAGTGAAGTCATGTTATTTGTTTCTATCTGTATGAGTTTCTAGATCATGATCCAGATCAGTGGCTAGAGCGAATAGAGCATCAAAGGTTGCGCTGAACTTTTTCACAGTCATTATCCAATATGGTTTCTATTTCCAACATTTTGTGGCATGTGTAATTATCACTTGTCAGCCATAAAAAATTTCTCCATATCTCATAAAATGAGTCTTGCTGAACTGGGGGGTTGGGGGTGTGTGTGTAGTAGTAGCTTTCAGTTTTGCTAAATTCTAGCTTTGAATTTGGCATGAAGGTGGCTGAGTTCAATGTTCAAGCTGCATAGCAAGGAATGGTCTACATAGATGAAGTTGACAAGATAACCAAAAAGGTGTTTTTCTTTTCCCTTTTTCTCCCAATTACTTCTTCTTTTAAAAAAACAGCATCAGGGCATGTTCTTTTCTTGTTTTTCTGGCTTTCTGAGATATACAGAGGGGTTCAATGAGTGCAAAACTAAATAGTAGTTGTGTATACTATTCTCCCACATTTATTTTCAGTCTTGTCAGATTCGTATTTTGATAATTTTTTTTTTTTTTTGCTTCCCACCTTTCAAGAAAAGTACAGAAATTATAGTTATAAAATTAACAGTTTAGTATAGCTCCAAGAAACATGACAAAAATTCAGTTCTGTTTTGGGTAAAAAACTGAAACTCGGTATTTTTGTACAAAAAGGTCTTTTTCTTATTTGCTTCATTGTTTTTCTTACAGGTGGAATAGCTGGAACCATTTTGGCTGTGGTGTTAATGAAACACTCATCAAAGAAACAGGTATTTCACACATAGACATGAGAGTCATGTACATGCCTTACATTACTTTCTTGGGTTGCTCTTGTTATTAGCTTGGTTAACATTAATCTCTTACTAACAAGAAGATTCCACACATTCTTAAGGTGTGTGCCAAGAATATGCAACTCTTTAGGTACGTGATGGTTAATGAAAGTTTATACGTATATTTCATCATGAGTATAAATTTCTACGTATATTAGTTATATTTTATACGTATATTTCATCACGAGTTGGATGCAGGGTCTTAAGTTGAGAAGACCTCCAATTCCTTCTCATTGAATATGCAAGTGGTTTGCTTGTGGAGGATGTCAACTTCATCAATTGGGTTGGAAAGACAATGAATAAGCTACTTATGCAGGTTGGTTTAACAACGCACTACCACCATAATTAGAAAAGAAATTAGGTGTTTGCTCATGTAAATTTGTATGTACTTTTAATTGTTCTATTCAAATTGAAATTTCAATTTTTTTTATAAGGATTTGAGATAGGGAATTACAAATTGGTTTCTTCAATTATTTTTTCTCTTCATCAATTATAAATTGATTTGAGATCACAAATGTATTCTCTTCATTTTATAGATGACTTCATTGAGTGGCAAAAATGCATTATTCTTTATCAAATTATATCTATAAATAAAATGAAAATTTAAAATGTTTTTATAGCCAGCAAAATTATCCTAATATGTTATTTCTCTTGACACTTGATTATGTCTACTAATGATAATATAAATGATATTTAAAAGTGTCACAAAAATTATTTATCATGACATCAAATGATGTCTTAAAAAATTATTAATCAAGACACTCTAAAATGTCTTAACATTAATTTATTAAGACACTTAATAGTGTCTTAATAAGTAGCCTATTAAGGTATTGTGTATTAAGACACTCTAAAATTTCTAAAATTTAATTTATTAAGACACTTAAAATTGCCTAAAAAATTAATCTTTCAAGACATTTTATCTATAGTCACACTATATTTAGGTGACATTTAATATAAATGTCATAAAAAGTAAAAATGACACCAAATATCAATTTCAAGACACTTTTAAATGTCTTAAAAGGTCAAATTTGTTGTAGTGAGATGAATATACAAATTGGCATTAGTTGAGGTCATCCTCTAAGAAAAAATACCATGATCGAAGATGTTCTAACAATTTTATCTGGCATCAAATTTACTCTAATATCAAATGTAATCAGCAGCTTATCAAACTAAATTTAGTCAAAACCCGTCTCGAGAAGTTAAATGAGAAATGGCTAAACAGTATAAATTGTCGGGATGCTTCAAACATGGAGTAAGAAATAATTGTTAGTTGTGAATACAGAAAAGCTATGGCTTGTATCAAAAACTAATATCCACAGTTGACATATCATTTTGTTTCAGTATTAAATTGTTCTATTATATCATAAAACTAGATAACGGGGTGTGGAAAGACACAGTAGATACCGTTATTGGTTAAAGTATTGATATATAAAAAGTATGCTCGGAACGTAGATAGTCTGAACATACTATCGGTATAGGTTATTGTGTGATTTGGAAATTAATTTATCTAGACTAATTAAATCACACGGATATACCTGAGGCATATTGAACACGACCAGTTTGGATAAAATTGACTTGTACTGATCGGCGTAGTCAATTGGGTCCTAGTATTCAGTCTCTCAATCCTGAGATTAGGATGGGCGTGAGAGTTAGATATCGTATGTTTTGATTTGCAAAGAGTACGGTCAATTGAGGCCTATACCTCGATAGGTTGGGTATGCAGTGTTTAGCTTCTTACGTGCCGTTGCTAGCCGGAGAAATCCACGTACCGGTTCGCCGGGCTGATGGTGCTCTCGAGATGAGATCATAAGGTTTATTGTACTAAATATAGCCAGTGGACTTTACGTTCGGTATAATAAGAAGGTCGAGTGGTACTAATCTCAGATACCAAGAAGTCGGTGAATTAGTTTGTCAATAAATTGATAAACCGACGAGCACTAGATCTTTGATGTGGGGAGATAAAAGAAAATATAGTGGCATGATATAAAGTCATTTTTGAGCGGTAGTTCCATAGTTAGTCCGATAGTGGTACGACTAATTACGTATTTGACTAATCGACATAGTGAATTGATTAATCGTGAAAGTTTAATTAATATTTAATTGACAAAGTGGATTAAGAAATTAATTCTATTTTAATTAATTAAGTCTAAGGTTCGATTAAATTAAATTAACGAAGTGGTTTAAGAAATTTATTCGAATGGGTCGATTGGATTTGATTAGTCTAGGAAAGATTAAACGGTCAACGAAAGTCAAATTAAAAGGCCCAACTCAAAAGCCCACTAGGTCTCCTTAAGAGCTCCCTATAAGTAGAAAGCTTAAGGCCAAAGAAACTTAAGAAAAAAACCTTGCAAGACAAGTCTTGCCTCTTAGAGTGAGAAAGTTCTGGAGAGAGACCTTCTCCTTCTTGAAGTTTTTTCTCAAAGTTGAACTTGGATACTCACTCTCTCGAATCAAACTAAGCTCAAAGATTGAAGCTTTATCGAAGCCCATAGTACTTTAGCTTGTCCGGATTTTATATTTGCTGTCCGCCCAGATTTTTCATGAAGTCTGCTGCAATTTTTCAATTTTGGTGAGCTCAAAGTTCAGTTCTTTTAGGGTGCTTGATCCAGGTTCTTCACGTTTGATCTCTCTCTTGGTGATCCGTGATTGGGCTCGTCCAGATCGTGACTAAAAGGCTGGATCTTTGTGGGTTTTTGCAGCGACTGCAGCTAGGTGGCGGACAGCTTATGGGCTGAAGCCAAGATCGGATTTTGAGCAGTTTTTAGTTCATTTCGAGGGGTTTTTCTTAGTGGGTTTTCATGGGCTTTGATAGCACACTTCGATAGATTATTTCCCACGCAATATTCGAAGTTTCTTGGAGTTATCTTTCGGATTTCGGTGGTAATCGCAAGCAAATATTTGGTTTTTCTTATTACGTTGGACCTCGCTTCAAAGGTATAACCTTTATGTTTTTCGCTTTTAATTAAAGGTTGATTCTTTGTACGTTGTTTGTCGATTTAATAAATTAAATAAGTATAAGCCTAGATTCTTTCAGGGGAAAATGAATTTGAGCCTGAGCTTTGCCGAAAGTTTCCGATTCTGGAATGCATTGCTCGAAAGTGAGATTTTTGATTTAGCCCGAGCTTGTTCTGTTTTCCTTCAAATTGGTATCAGAGCGTGTGTTTTGGCTTTATACTTGTTTAATTTATTACACGGATTTATTTTGGCATTATTATTTTTGTCAAAATGTTTAAACAGTTGGTTATTAGTTTCACGGCTATTATAGTAGAATTTATATTTCATTCATAAACCCCGGGACATGTCCGGGCTCGTATTATTTTTTGAATGGGAATGTATGTAATAGTAATAACTACGAGCTGGAAGCCATGTAGGATTTGATAAATATTGTAGTAGGATTTATTCTAATGTTGTCGTCTTTAAATTCCTAGAAAAATACCTTTGTATATAGGAATTTATGTACTATGACGAAGACATTATTTTGAGTAACTTACATTCACGGGTTTTGATTTCTCGTAATTTTTGGTGATTCCTAATTACGTAGTAAACCGAGAAAACCTGGGCGAATCGAGAGGAATCCAAATAACGAGTGGGAGCGACATGACGGAAAGTGTCACCGAGGCGTCAAGGAATCAACGATAGAGAAGGCCATAATAGTCAGGAAATTTTATTTCTTTAATTTCTCGTATTTATGTCTTTTCGTTGATTGTGTGTTTTCATTTTATTTTGCATGAACAAAAACCAAACCAAACGTTTTAAAAGGTAAAGTGCAATTAACTAAGGTAGATTATTCGCATATTAAAACTCTAACGGTTTTATGGGTGCGAATATCCATAGTTAAGATATTGCATGTTAAAACGTAAAAATTCTCAAACATAAAAATCTAAGTGGGAGCGGGTTGGTAAATATCCCCATGGCCTCCATTCTGGGTTCATTGGTGATGTGGTTAAACTTGCGTGCTGGCTTAGGCCTTCCTCCCTATCGGATGAGTTTTCAACCACATATATCACCGGATTGAATTTCTAAAGGGATGACTAAAGTGAGTTTAATTGGAGAAAGTTGAGACACCCTCGCCATCCGAGGCCCATTAGTATCCTAAGTAACAAACTTAGAAGTCACGTACTGACATACACTTAGTGTACCATTTTTAGTATCCTTCCTATCTAGGTTACGCTATCTTCTTGTACGGCTAAAATTATCGACTATTAATTTCATTGATCATAAAATCGTTGGTCAGATAATGAAATTAATGAACTTTGGTTCTTCTCGAACAAATGTGGGTTGGCGTAGACGTTCACCCATCATGACCTACGTTAATCCCGATGTGAGAAATATCGGTAGAAGATTACATTGTTTTTTGAGGATTTCAATATTTTTGAAAAAGTAATACTGAAACTTGACTGTTTATTTTTCAGTTGTTGATATGTCATTCAATCCGCTAGCTGTCAAATTGAATCAGAAAAAACTTATGGGTCCTAATTACGTTGACTGGAAACGTAACCTGGACATTGACCTTACTACTGAGGGTTACAAATACGTGCTCACTGAGGAGTGCCCCCCTAAGCCCAGCGGTAATGCCACCCCTGAGCAGCGAGAGCCATATACGAGGTGGCAGAAAGCTGATGAAATGATCCAGTGCTACATCTTGGCTTCTATGTCGAGTGTACTGTTGTTAGTGTATCTGCCCTTTTCAAGGGCTATATAGATATTTGTCGTTTTGATTGATGTTATAATCAGATGAGTTAATTTCATGATAGTAATATTCTTGTGCATATTTTGTTAGTTTTGAATACAGAAAAGCTATGGCTTATATCAAAAACTAATATCCACAGATGACATATTATTTTGTTTCAGTATAAATTTGTTCCTTTATATCATAGAACTAGATAATGGGGAGTCGACAAACACAGTAGATACCGTTATTGGTTAAACTATTGATATATAAAAAGTATGCTCGTAACCGAGATAGTCTGAACATACTATCGGTATAGGTAATTGTGTGGTTTGGAAATTGGTTTATCTAAACTAGTTCAAATCACACAGATATGCCCGGGGCATATTGAGCACGACCAGTTTGGATAGAATTGACTTATACTGATCGGCGTAGTCAATTCGGTCCTAGTATTCCGTCTCTCAATCCCGAGATTGGGACGGGCGTGAGGGTTGGATATCGTGTGCTTTGATTTGCCAAAGAGTGAGGTCAATTGAGGCCAATACCTCGGTAAGTTGGGTATGCGGTGTTTAGCTTTTTACGTGCCATTGCTAGTCGGAGGAATCCACGTACCGGTTCGCCGGGTTGATGATGCTCCCGAGATGAGCTCGTAAGGTTATTATACAAAACCCGGCCGGTGAACTTTATGTTCGGTATAATAAAAGGACTAGTGGTACTAATCTCGGAAACCAAGAAGTCGGTGAATTAATTTGTCAGTAAATTGATAAATTGACGAGCACTAGATCTTTAATGTGGGGAGATAGAATAAAATATAATGGCGCGATGTAAAGTCGTTTTCGAGCGGTAGTTCCATAATTGGTCCGTTAGTGGTACGACCGATTATGCATTTGACTAATCGACAAGGTAAATTAATTAATCCGAAGGGTTTAATTAATATTTAATCGACGAAGTGAATTTAGAAATTAATTCGATTTTGAATTAATTAATTCTAAGGGTTCGATTAAATTAAATTAACAAAGTGGATTAAATAAATTAATTTAAATGAGTCGATTAGAGTTGATTAGTCGGGAAGACTTAGCGGTCAACGAAAGTCAAATTTTAAGACCTAACTCGAGAGCCCATTAGGTCTTCTTAGAAGCTCCCTATAAATACAACTTATTGGGCAAGACATAACCTAAGAAACTTGGCAGCCAAGTTTAGGCTAGAAAGAGAAAGTTTGGTCTAGAGAGAGAACGGTGTCTTCCTCGTCAAGTTTTCTCTCGAAGTCGACCAAGATAGCTTTCTTCTTCGATAAGAAACTCAGCCCTTTCGATTATAGAGCAATTGGATTATATAATTTTGAGGGCCGCCGGTTTTTCTTCAGGATTTTTGCTGCTGCTCGGTTAATTCCGCTGTTGCATAATTTTTGAGGGCGTTATTATTATTGTCGGTGCTGCATAATTTTTGAGGGCGTTGTTATTATTGTTGATCGGTGAATTGCTGCAGACTCGGCGTGCTGATCCAGTAGCCACCTCACGTTGATCTCTTCCTTTCTTGGTCGGTGATCCATGGGTCTGCTGTGCAGATCGCAGCTGGGCCTTGGCGGTTTATGATCGGCAGTCCGATAAAGAAGAAATAAAATTGGCCGTCGTTGTTTTCTTCATTATTTTGCTCTGGGCAGATTTAATTATTGAGTTTCTTGCGAAGCAAGTTTCTGGGTTTTCTTCATAATTCGCCGTGGGTAACTCCGTAGAAAATAGCCCACACTATTTCGGAGTTCATATTGGAGATATTCTTCGGATTTCTTGTGGAAGTTGCGTCAAAAAATTGGTTTTTCTTTAAGCAAGGGACTTCGCTTCAAAAGGTAGTATCTTTAAATTCCGCTTTAATTAAAGATCGAATCTTTTGTGTCCCGATTAATAAATTAAATAAGTATAAGCCTAGATCCGTTCATGGGTAAACTAATTTGAGCCTGAGCTTGGTCGAAAGCTTCCGATTCTGGAATGCATTGCACGAAAGTGAGGTTTTCGATTTATCCCGGGCTTGTTCAGTTTTCCTTCAAATTGGTATCAGAGCGTTGGTTTCGGTCTTATACTTATTTGATTTATTACACGGCTTTATTTTGGCATTATTATTTTTGTCGAAATGTATAAACAGGTGGTTATTGTTTTCCCGGCTATTATGGTAGAAATTTAATTTTCATTCATAAACCCCGGGACATGTCCGGGCTTGTTTTATTTTTGAATGGAAATTTCTATAATAGTAATAACCACGAGCTGGAAGCCGTGTAGGATTAGAAAAATCTTGTAGTAGGATTTGATCTAATCATGTCATCTTTAAATTCCTAGAAAAACGCCTTTGTATATAGGAATTTATGTACTATGACGAAGACGTTATTTTGGGTAACTTATATTCGCGGGTTTTGGTTTATCGTAATTTTGGGTGATTCTTAATTACGTAGTAAACCGAGAAAACCTGGGCGAATCGAGAGGAATCCAAATAACGAGTGGGAGCGACACGACGAGAAGTGTCACCGAGGCGTCAAGGAATCAACGATAGAGAAGGCCATAATAGTCGGGAAATTTTTATTTTATTTAATTTCCCGTATTTATGTCTTTTCGTTGATTGTGTGATTTTTGTTTTAGTTTGCATGAACGAAAACCAAACCAAAGTTTTAAAAGTAATGTGCAATTAACTAAGGTAGATTATTCGCATATTAAAACTCCAACGGTTTTATGGGTGCGAATATCCACAGTTAAGATATTGCATGTTAAAACGTAAAAATCCTCAAACTTAATTAAATTCTTGGGTTTTAGTTTAATCGTAATTTTGGGTGATTCCTAATTACGTAGAAAGCCGAAAAAACCCGGGTTTTGGTTTAATTGTAATTTTGGGTGATTCCTAATTACGTAGAAAACTGAGAAAACCCAGGCGAATCGAAATTAATTAAAAATCTAAGTGGGAGCGGGTTGGTTAATAGCCCCATGGCCTCCATTACGGGTTCATTGGTGATGTGGTTAAACTTGCATGCTGGCTTAGACCTACCTCCCTATCGGATGAGTTTTCAATCACAGATATCACCGGAATGAATTTCTAAAGGGATGACTATAGTGCGTTTAATTGGAGAAAGTTGCGACACCCTCGCCATCCGAGGCGCATTAGTATCCTAAGTAACAAACTTAGAAGTCACGTAATGGCATACACTTAGTGTACTGTTTATAGTATCCCTCCCATCGAGGTTATGCTATCTACGTGTACGGCTAAAATTATCGACTATTAATTTCATTGATTATAAGATCGTTGGTCAGATAATGAAATTAATGAACTTTGGTTCTTCTCGAATGAATATGGGTTGGCGTAGACGTTCACCCATCGTGACCTGCGTTAATCCCGGTGTGAGAGATGTCGGTAGAAGATTATATTTGTTTTCTGAGGATTTTTCAATATTTTCGAAAAAGTATACTAAAACTTGTTTGTTTATTTTTCGGTTATGATATGTTGTTCAACCCGCTAGCTGTCATTTTGAACCAAAACAAACTCATGGGTCCAAACTATATTGACTGAAAATGTAACCTGGACATTGTCCTTACCGCTGAAGGTTACAAGTACGTGCTTACTGATGAGTGTTCCCCTGAGTAGGGCTGCCAAGCAGTCAGCTATGAGGAAACTCATGAATGCTAGGATGGCTGATGAAATTACAGTGAGGGATCACGTGCTGGACATGATCAGTTGCATCAATGAGGTCGAGGTACTGGGAGATGATATTGATGGGGAGACCCAGGTCGATATCATTCTCCAGAGCTTGCCCCAGTTTTGAGCAGTTTCGGTTGAACTAGAATGTGGGCAAGCTCTCATATTCACTCTCCGAGCTCATGACTGCATTGATGACAGCTGAGGGCCTATTCGCTGAGAAGAAGCAAGCCTTTGCTACTGTTGGTCCCTCAGGTTCCTCTGCTGGGCCCAAAGCCAGGAAGCAGAAAAGGAAGAGAGGCCAGAAGGCAGGAGCTGATCATGGACCCAAGGCGAGCATTGCTAAGAAGCAGAAGCCGAAAGGCAAATGCTTCAGATATGGCAAAGTAGGACATTGGAAGAAGGACTGCCCAAAGCCTCGAGGTATTTGTAAATTCTCCCTAGTCACTGAGACGTGTTTAGCGGTGATTCCCACGGATACTTGGTGTGTGGATTCAGGAGCCACTGATCACGTTTGTAATTCTTTGCAGGGGTTCCAAGTGACCCGGCTGCTTAGAGAGGGAGAGTTGCAGGTCTACCTTGGGGATACTACCAGAGTTTCTGTGGCTGCAGTGGGAGTTATTAGTCTTTATTTTTCAGACTCTATTTTACATTTAAAGGATTGTCTTTATGTACCTAGTTTTCGAAACAACTTGCTTTCGGTTACGAGACTTGTTTTAGATGGTTATAAGTGTGTATTTTCTGATGGTTCGGTTTTTATTAGAAAATGCCAGAAACTTATATGTTCCGGTACATTGGTTGACAATTTGTTTTTAATTAAGACTTACTCCCCAGCCATGCAAAACACAGAAACTAGTAGCTCATCACCGAATCATAATAAGAGAAAAGAGTCTTCCCCTTTGAATCAGACTTATCTTTGGCACCTGAGACTCGGTCACATTAACCTTAGTAGGATTCAAAGGTTGGTCAAGAGTGGGTCTTTGGACTTTCTAGATATTGACAGCTATTCGACCTGTGAGTCCTGCTTAGAGGGTAAAATGACCAAGAGGCCTTTCAAGGCAAAGGGGTATAGGGCCAAGGAGGTTTTAGAGCTGATTCATTCTGACGTGTGTGGGCCTATGTCAGTTCAGGCCAGAGGTGGTTATGAGTATTCCGTGACTTTCACGGATGATTACTCTAGATATGGATACATATACATGATGCGCCACAAGTCTGAATGCTTTGGCAAGTTCAGAGAATTCAAGGCAGAGGTGGAGAACCATCTGGGTAAGAGTATCAAGTCACTGCGGTCTGATCGCGGTGGCGAATACCTCTCTAGTAAATTTAGGACCTATTTGTCAGAGGAGGGTATTCAGACCCAGTTGTCTGCACCTGGCACACCCCAGCAGAATGGTGTAGCAGAGAGGAGGAACAGGACTCTTATGGAGATGGTTATATCGATGATGAGTTACAGTGAGTTGCCTACCTCGTTTTGGGGTTATGCCTTGGATACAGCATGTTTTATCCTCAACCTTGTGCCATCTAAGTCTGTGCCTACGACCCCAGTAGAGTTGTGGAGTGGGCGAAAGCCTAGTCTAAGACATCTCAGGATTTGGGGTTGTCCAGCACATGTGCTGAGGCAGATGCAGGCAAGTTAGAGGCGAGATCCAAGGTTATGCGGTTTATAGGCTACCCCAAAGGAACGAGATGTGGTTTATTTTATAGTCCTCAGGATCAGAAGGTGGTGGTCAGCACTAATGCCAGATTTCTTGAGGAGGACTATATTTTATATCACAAGTCAAGCAGCAAGGTAGTATTGGAAGAGCTTAAAAGTCAGTCCAGTATTCCAGATGCACACGTACAGGAAGACACACCACAAGAGACTGCACACACTATCACAGATGATGCTCTTGCACAGGCTGCGCCTCGTCGTAGTGGGTGGGTTGTGAGACAGCCCGAAAGGTACATAGGTTTGGGTGAGTCTTCGGACTTTATCCCTGGTGCTCATGAACCGGACCCAGTTAACTACAATGAGGCTCTCCAGGATAAAGATGTAGATTCTTGGCAGAGAGCGATGATTGCTGAGATGGGTTCTATGGACTCAAATCAAGTCTGGAAGCTAGTAGACCTTCCTGATGGGTTTAGGCATATTGGGTGTAAATGGGTTTACAAGCGAAAGAGAGGATCTGACGGGAGGGTTGAGACCTTCAAGGCTAGGCTTGTGGCGAAGGGGTATACTCAGAAAGAAGGGATCGATTATGAGGAAACCTTTTCCCTGGTAGCTATGCTTAAGTCAATCCGGATTCTCTTGGCCATAGCTGCTCATATGGATTATGGGATTTGGCAGATGGACGTCAAGACAGCTTTCCTTAATGGAAGTCTTGAGGAGACCATCTTCATGCAGCAACCAGAGGGCTTCATTGTTAAAGGCCAAGAGCACAAGGTATGCAGGCTTAGGAGGTCCATTTATGGACTTAAGCAAGCATCCAGATCTTGGAACATCCGTTTTGATGAGGTTATCCAGTCCTATGGATTCACTCAGTCTCCGGATGAGCAGTGTGTTTATCGCAGGCGTGATGGTGATATGGTGGTGTTCCTCGTACTTTACGTAGATGACATTCTTCTTATTGGCAACAGTAAGAAGGTGTTGTCAGACGTAAAGGCATGGTTGTCCAGGCAATTCGATATGAAGGATTTGGGAAAGGCTGGACATATCCTTGGGATTAAGATTATTCGAGAATGTAGGAGACGTTCTCTGACTCTCTCTCAGGCATCCTACATAGACACGATTCTGGCCCGTTTTAACATGCAGAACTCCAAGAAGGGCTCACTACCTTTCAGGCATGGAGTGCATTTGTCTAAGGAGCAGTGTCCTAAGACTGCTGAGGAGATAGATGCCATGAAGGCGGTACCCTATGCTTCTGCAGTGGGTAGCCTCATGTATGCTATGTTGTGCACAAGGCCTGATATTTGCTTTGCCGTTGGTATGGTTAGCAGATATCAGAGTAACCCTGGAAAGGCTCACTGGGAGGCAGTAAAATGCATTCTCAAGTACTTGCGCAGGACGAGAGATTATGTCCTAGTTTATAGAGCGCAGGAGCTTGTACCATTGGGTTACATAGATTCGGACTTTCAAGGAGATTTGGACAAGAGTAAGTCTACCTCTGGGTTTGTGTTTACTCTAGGAGGTGGAGCCATAGTATGGAAGAGTGTCAAGCAGAAATGTGTGGCGGACTCTACCATGGAGGCATAGTACGTTGCCGCTTCAAAGGCATCGAAAGAGGCTGTATGGCTCAGGAGCTTCCTGATGGACTTAGATGTGGTTCCTGAGTTGCTTAGGTCTATCACAGTTTATTATGATAACAATGGTGCAGTTGCTAACTCGAGGGAACCACGAGCCCATAAAGCGAGTAAACACATAGAGCGCAAGTACCACCTGATACGAGAGATCGTAAAGAGGGGAGACGTGATCGTGGCCAAGATAGCTTTAGAGGACAACCTTGCAGATCCTTTCACCAAGACATTGACCCCAAAGGTCTTTGAGAGGCATGTGGAGGGCATGGGAGTCAGATTCTTGAGAGAGCCATGTGAGTGAGCTTAAAGGTGTTCTGGAGATTTCATTATGACAGCAGTGTAATAGCGGGTTGGACAGTTTTTGTACTTCTTAGCATAGCTTTGAGTATTAGTGGGAGATTGTTAGTTTTGAATACAGAAAAGCTATGGCTTGTATCAAAAACTAATATCCACAGATGACATATCATTTTGTTTCAGTATAAATTTGTTCCTTTATATCATAGAACTAAATAACGGGGTGTCGACAAACACAGTAGATACCGTTATTGGTTAAACTATTGATATATAAAAAGTATACTTGTAACAGAGATAGTCTAAACATACTATCGGTATAGGTTATTGTGTGGTTTGGAAATTGGTTTATCTAAACTAGTTTAAATCACACAGATATTCCCGGGCCATATTGAGCACGACCAATTTGGATAGAATTGACTTATACTGATCGGCGTAGTCAATTCGATCCTAGTATTCCGTCTCTCAATCCCGAGATTGGGACGGGCGTGAGGGTTGGATATCGTGTGCTTTGATTTGCCAAAGAGTGAGGTCAATTGAGGCCAATACCTCGAAAAGTTGGGTATGCGGTGTTTAGCTTTTTACGTGTCATTGCTAGTAGGAGGAATCCACGTACCGGTTCGCCGGGTTGATGTTGCTCCCGAGATGACCTCGTAAGGTTATTATACTAAACCCGGCCGGTGAACTTTATGTTCGGTATAATAAAAGGACGAGTGGTACTAATCTCGGAAACCAAGAAGCCGGTGAATTAATTTGTCAGTAAATTGATAAATCGACGAGCACTAGATCTTTAATGTGGGGAGATAGAATAAAATATAATGGTGCGATGTAAAGTCGTTTTCGAGCGGTAGTTCCATAATTGGTCCGTTAGTGGTACGACCGATTATGCATTTGACTAATCGACAAGGTAAATTAATTAATCCGAAGGGTTAAATTAATATTTAATCGACGAAGTGAATTTAGAAATTAATTCGATTTTGAATTAATTAATTCTAAGGGTTCGATTAAATTAAATTAACAAAGTGGATTAAATAAATTAATTTAAATGGGTCGATTGGAGTTGATTAGTCGGGAAGACTTAGCGGTCAACGAAAGTCAAATTTTAAGGCCTAACTCGAGAGCCCATTAGGTCTCCTTAGAAGCTCCCTATAAATACAATTTATTGGGCAAGACATAACCTAAGAAACTTGGCAGCCAAGTTTAGGCAAGAAAGAGAAAGTTTGGTCTAGAGAGAGAACGGTGTCTTCCTCGTCAAGTTTTCTCTCGAAGTCGACCAAGATAGCTTTCTTCTTCGATAAGAAACTCAGCCCTTTCGATTATAGAGCAATTGGATTATATAATTTTGTGGGCCGCCGGTTTTTCTTCAGGATTTTTGCTGCTGCTCGGTTAATTCCGCTGCTGCATAATTTTTGAGGGCATTATTATTATTGTCGGTGCTGCATAATTTTTGAGGGCGTTGTTATTATTGTTGATCGGTGAATTGCTGCAGACTCGGCGTGCTGATCCAGTAGCCACCTCACGTTGATCTCTTCCTTTCTTGGTCGGTGATCCGTGGGTCTGCTGTGCAGATCACATCTGGGCCTTGGCGGTTCATGATCGGCAGTCCGATAAAGAAGAAATAAAACTGGCAGCCGTTATTTTCTTCATTATTTTGCTCTGGCAGATTTAATTATTGAATTTCTTGCGAAGCAAGTTTCTGGGTTTTCTTCATAATTCGCCGTGGGTAACTCCGTAGAAAATAGCCCACACTATTTCGGAGTTCGTATTGGAGATATTCTTCGGATTTCTTGTGGAAGTTGCGTCAAAGAATTGGTTTTTCTTTAAGCAAGGGACTTCGCTTCAAAAGGTAGTATCTTTAAATTCTGCTTTAATTAAAGATCGAATCTTTTGTGTCGCGATTAATAAATTAAATAAGTATAAGCCTAGATCCGTTCATGGGTAAACTAATTTGAGCCTGAGCTTGGTCAAAAGCTTCCGATTCTGGAATGCATTGCACGAAAGTGAGGTTTTCGATTTAGCAAGGGCTTGTTCAGTTTTCCTTCATATTTAAGTTCATGAAATAGATCCGCCAAAAGAAACACTCTATGGACTTTTAGATCATGAGTGATTCTTTTGAGTAGTACTCGTACGAGGATCCTTAGACCAGAAATCACTACATGGTCTGAATAGTAGTGTGCTTTGACATACGCCTAACGGGGTCATAACAGGTTGCCAAGTACGTGTATGATTGGGTACATTATGAGACACGCTAAGGTATGTAGGTGAAGTGATGGGACTACAAGTCTCTCTTAAGTGAGAGATGATATCTTGGCCACTTGATAGTGAACTGAGAAGTGCATGGCCATGCCCAAAAAATGATAAGAGTTATCATTTGCTTGATGAATTCAGTGTCACTAAGAGATCAAGTAAACGTATAGCTATATAAGGATGATGGTTTCATGCATTATGCTAAACGGGATATCAATGTAGAGGATCGTATGTAGTTTGCTCCGAAAGGTTGTGTTGAATCACCATTCGCCATTCTGAATTGGGTAGTCATTATGTCTTGCTAGAGACCACTAATGACTTATGGATTAATCAATGAGATTGAGTTATCCATTTCCAATTTAGAATGGGCCTACAAGATCGCACATAAGAAAGTTCGATGATGCAGAATAAGTATTCTTGCCTACAATAAGTATAATTGTTATACTTAAATAAATAAGATTTAATTAAATGGTTTAATTAAACATTATTGAAAAGTTCTGTGGTATTAATTAAGAGTTATTTAATTACATGAGAACAATTGGGATGGGCTGATAAATCAAGGGACTTAATTGCAATTGAAGTTCTTGACCCATCAGCCTGATCCATGGGTCATGGGTTGATCCATGGGCTTAGTGTATAACCCAAATCATTAAGGTATTATTTAATACTGATTTAGAATCAGTAAATATTATTTCATACTGATTTGCAATCAGTAAAATAATATTTGGTAATAATACTGATTTGGAATATGATTAAATCAGTTAAGTAATAATTGATTGATTACAATACTAATTTTTGGAAATTTCAACTCTACAAATATCCTAGGGATATTATTGAAGTAGGATGATGATTTTCAATCAGAAAATCAGAATAAGCAAAATATACACAAAATCCCAAAATCTCTCCGTAGACAAAAAAAGGGCTAGCACCGAATCTGCAAAGAACTTCAGTGCTTGAAAGTAGAGAGTCCTTCAATGAAGGATCTTGGTGGTGACAAACGTAACTGGAGCAGAAGGTTTGGACCAACATCAAACAAGGATCCAGACGCAGCAACCGATTACGCTACGAGGGTAAGCTTCAGAAGCTTTAAACGTAGAATTACTTAAACACTAAAATTGGAATTGGCATGAATCCACTGCGTAAATTTTTGAAAATCATGCCTCCGATCCCAACAACTGCAGCATCAGTATCAGTTATTTACCTCAGCCTACGATATGATGCTCAACCTCAGGGAGATGTTTGGACATCAGGGCAAGACAGCTAAGCAGTCAGCTATGAGGAAACTCATGAATGCTAGGATGGCTGAAGGCACCTCAGTGAGGGATCAAGCATTGGACATGATCAGTTGCATCAATGAGATCGAGGTATTGGGAGGTTATATTGATGGAGAGACCCAGGTCGACATCATTCTCCAGAGCTTTCCCCTAGTTTTGAGCAATTTTGGTTGAACTATAATACGGACAAGCTCTCATATTCACTTCCCGAGCTCATGACTGCATTGGTGTCTGCTGAGGGCCTCTTCGCAGAGAATAAGCAAGCCTTGGCTACTGTTGGTCCCCCAGGTTCCTCTGTTGGGCCCAAAGCCGAAAAGCATAAGAGGAAGAGAAGCCAGAAAGAAGCTGATCATGGGCCCAAGATGGGCATTGCCAAGAAGCATAAGCCGAGAGACAAGTGCTTTAGATGTGGCAAGGTAGGACATTGGAAGAAGGCTCGCCAGAAGCCTCGAGGTATGTGTAAATTTTCCCTAGTTACTGATACGTGTTTAGCGACGATTCCCACAGATACTTGGTGTGTTCAGGAACCACTGATCACGTTTGTAATTCTTTGCAGGGGTTCCAAGTGACCCGACTGCTTAGAGAGAGAGTTGCAGGTCTACATTGGGGATACTACCAGTGTTTCGGTTGTTGCAGTGGGAGTTTTATGTCTTTATTTTTAGACTCAATTTTAAATTTAAAGGATTGTCTATATGTACCCAGTTTTCGGAAGAATTTACTTTCAGTTTCGAGACTTATTTTGGATGGTTATAAGTGTGTTTTTATTAAAAAGAACCAGAAGCTTATATGTTCCGGTACATTAGTTGACAATCTGTTTTTAATCAAGACATACTCCCCAGTAATGCAAATACTGAAACTAGTAACTTATCACCGAATCATAATAAGAGAAAAGAGTCTTTCCCTTTGAATCAAACTTATCTTTGGCACCTGAGACTAGGTCATATCAATCTTAGTAGGATTTAAAGGTTGGTCAATAATAGACATTTGGGCTCATTGGAGATTGACAGCTATCCGACCTGCGAGTTTTGCTTGGAGGGTAAGATGACCAAGAGGCCTTTCAAGGCAAAGGGGTATAGGGCCAATGAGGTTTTAGAGTTGAATCATTTTGACTTGTGCGGGCCTGTGTCAGTTCAGGCTAGAGGTTGTTATGAGTATTTCGTGACATTCACGGATGATTAGTCTAGATATGGATACATATACCTGATGCGCCACAAGTCTGAATGCTTTGGCGAGTTCAAAAAGTTTAAGACTGAGGTGGAGAACCATCTGGGTAAGAGTATCAAGACCTTGCGATCCGATCGCGGTGGCGAATACCTCTCTAGTGAATTTAGGTCCTATTTGTCAGACGTGGGTATTCAGTCCCAGTTGTCTGCACCTGGCACACCCTAGCAGAATGGTGTAGCAGAGAGAAAGAACATGACTCTTATGGATATGGTTACATCGATGATGAGTTACAGTGAGTTGCCTATCTCGTTTAGCGATTATGCCTTAGAGACAGCATGTTTCATCCTCAACCTTGTGCCATCTAAGTCTGTGCTTTCGACCCCAGTAGAGTTGTGGACTGGGTGAAAGCCTAGTCTAAGACATCTCAGGATTTGGGGCTGTCCAGCACATGTGCTCGAGCTAGATGCAGGTAAGTTAGAGGCAAGAACCAAGGCTATGCTATTTATAGGCTACCCCAAAGGAACGAGAGTTGGTTTATTTTATAGTCCTCAAGATCAGAAGGTGGTGATCAGCACCAATGCCAGATTTCTTGAGGACTATGTTTTAGATCACAAGTCAAGCAGCAAGTTAGTATTACAAGAGCTTAGAAGACAATCCATTATTCCAGATGCACAAGTACAGGAAGACACACCACAAGAGACTGCACACACTATCACAGATGATGCTCTTACACAGGCTGCGCCTCATCGTAGTGAGAGGGTTGTCAGACAGCCCAAAAGGTACATGGGTTTGGGTGAGTCTTCAGACTTTATCCATGGCACTCATGAACCAGACCTAGTTAGCTACAATAAGGCTCTCCAGGATAAAGATGCAGATTCGTGGCAGAGGGCAATGATTGCTGAGATGGGTTCTATAGACTCAAATCAGTTCTGGGAGCAGGTAGACCTTCTTGATGGGTTTAGACCTATTGGGTGCAAATGGATCTACAAGCAAAAGAGAGGATCTGATGAGAGGGTTGAGACCTTTAAGGCTAGGCTTGTGGCGAAGGGGTATACTTAGAAAGAGGGTATCGATTATGAGGAGACCTTTTCCTCGGTTTCTATGCTTAAGTCGATCCAGATTCTCTTGGCCATAGCTGCTCATATGGACTATGATATTTTGCAGATAGACGTCAAGACAGCTTTCCTTAATGGAAGTCTTGAGGAGACCATCTTTATGCAGCAACCAGAGGGTTTCATTGTTTAGGGCCAAGAGCACAAGGTATGCAGGCTTAGGAGATCCATTTATGGACTTAAGCAAGCATCCAGATCTTGAAACATCTGTTTTGATGAGGTTATCCAGTCCTATGGATTCCCTCAGTGTTCATATAAGCAGTGTGTTTATCGCAGGCGTGATGGTGATACGGTGGTGTTCCTTATACTTTATGTAGATGGCATCCTTCTGATTGGAAACAGTAAGAAGGCGTTGTTACACGTAAAGGCATGGTTGTCCAGACAATTTGATATAAAGGATTTGGGAGAGGTTGGACATATTCTTGGGATCAAGATTATTCGAGATCGTAGGAGACGTTCTCTGACACTCTCTCAGGCATCCTACATAGACATGATTCTGGCCCATTTTAACATGCAGAACTCCAAGAGGGGTTTACTACCTTTCAGGCAGCAAAATTCATTCTCAAGTACTTGCGCAGGACAAGAGATTATGTCCTAGTTTATAGAGCGCAAGAGCTTATACCATTGGGTTACACAGATTCGGACTTTCAAGGTGATATGGACAAGAGTAAGTCTACCTCTGGGTTTGTGTTTACTCTAGGAGGTGGAGCCATAGTATGGCGGTGTGTCAAGCAGAAATGCGTGGCGGACTTCACCATGGAGGCTGAGTACGTTGCCGCATCAGAGGCAGCGAAAGAAGCTGTATGGCTCCAGAGCTTCCTGATAGACTTAGATGTGGTTCCTGAGTTGCCAGGTCTATCACAGTTTACTGTGATAACAATTGTGCAGTTTCTAACTCGAGGGAACCACGAGCCCATAAAGTGAGTAAACACATAGAGTGCAAGTACCACTTGATACGAGAGATCGTAAAGAGGGTAGACGTGATCGTGGCAAAAATAGCATCAGATGACAACCTTGCAGATCCTTTCACAAAGTCATTGACCCCAAAGGTCTTTGAGAGACATGTGGAGGGCATGGGAGTCAGATTCTTGAGGGAGCCATGTGAGTGAGCTTAAAGGTGTTCTGTAGATTTCATTATGACAGCAGTGTAATAGCGGGTTGGACAGTTTTTGTACTTCTTAGCATAGCTTTGAGTATTAGTGGGAAATTGTTAGTTTTGAATACAGAAAAGTAATGGCTGATATCAAAAACTAATATCCACAGTTGACATATCATTTTGTTTCAGTATTAAATTGTTCCATTATATCATAGAACTAGAGGTTATCGTGTGATTTGGAAAAGGGCATATTGAGCACGACCAGTTTGGATAGAATTGACTTGTACTGATCGACGTAGTCAATTCGGTCCTAGTATTTAGTCTCTCAATTCTGAGATTAAGACGGGCGTGAGAGTTAGATATTGTATGCTCTGATTTACCAAAGAGTGCGGTCAATTGAGGCCTATACCTCGGTAGTTAGGTATGCGGTGTTTAGCTTCTTACGTGTCGTTGCTAGCGAAGGAATCCACGTACCGGTTCGCCAAGCTGATGGAGCTCCCGAGATGAGCTCGTAAGGTTTATTATACTAAATCTGGCCAGTGGACTTTACATTCGGTATAATAAGAAGGTCGAGTGATACTAATCTCGGATACCAAGAAGTCGGTGTATTAGTTTGTCAGTAATTTGATAAACCAATGAGCACTAGATCTTTGATGTGAAGAGATAGAAGAAAATAAAGTGGCGCGATATAAAGTCGTTTTTGAGCTGTAGTTCTATAGTTAGTCCGATAGTGGTACGACTAATTATGTATTTGACTAATCGACAAAGTGAATTAATTAATCATAAAGGTTTAATTAATATTTAATTGACAAAATGGATTAAGAAAATTAATTCTATATGAATTAATTAATCATAAGGGTTCGATTTAATTAAATTAACGTAGTGGGTTAAGAAATTAATTCAAATGGGTTGATTTGAGTTGATTAGTCTCGGAAAGACTAAGCGGTCAACGAAAGTAAAATTAAAAGGCCCAACTCAAAAGCCCACTATGTCTCCTTAAGAGCTCCCTATAAATAGAAAGCTTAAGGCCAAAGAAAGATTAAGAAAATCTTGCAAGACAAGTCTTGCCTCTTAGAGTAAGAAAGTTCTAGAGATAGAACTTCTTCTTCTTGAAGTTTTCTTTCAAAAACGAACTTGGATTCTTGCTCTTCTCGAATCAAATTTATTGCCCAAAGATTGAAGCTTTGCCCAGCCGATTTTCTCACCGGATTCACCCGCTGTCCAAGGGGTTTTTTCGGCGCCATTAAGCAGCAGATTTTTGGCCGGCAATTGTGCTAGTTTTTTGGTGCGTTTGATTGGGACTGGCAGTGTTGATCTCATCTAGGTAATCCATAGTTCAGTCTGTCTAGATCACGACCAAAAGATTACACGAATAGGTGCAGCGCGGCGGTCCAGATTTTCTGGGCAAGTTCCGATCAGGTTTTGGGCTAGTTCTAAGTTTGATTTGAGGGATTTTCTTGTGGGTATTTCGTGGCCTTTGGTAGCACACCTCGATAGACTATTGCTCACGCAATATTCGGGGTTTCTTAGAGTTATCTTTCGGATTTTTGTGGTAATCGATTGCCCGAAGTTTTGATTTTCTATTTGCGTTAACTTCGCTACAAAGGTAT
Organism: Knoxia roxburghii; assembly: GCA_030378225.1. Lineage (NCBI taxonomy): Eukaryota > Viridiplantae > Streptophyta > Magnoliopsida > Gentianales > Rubiaceae > Knoxia > Knoxia roxburghii. The sequence continues at coordinate 29,378,746 of CM059420.1, read as the reverse complement.
AAACTTTAGACTTTCCGCTTTTAATTAAAGGTCGAATCTTTATGCGTTGTTTGTTGATTTAATAAATTAAATAAGTATAAGTCTGAGCTTCGTCAAAAGTTTCCGATTCTGGAATGCATTGCACGAAAGTGAGATTTTCGATTTAGCCCTGGCTTGTTCTGTTTTCCTTCAAGAATATCCATGAATCAAAATTCTTAACTATCCCAAATAAAGGCCAGCCTGTACGTGCAGATTCTTATGAAGAATTGAGCCAGCAAGGCCTAACATATGAGCGTAAGGTTGGGTTAACCATCTAAAACATATAACATAAATCAAATCCAACAGTAATAAAAAAACACAATAGAAATCATAAAGATACTGGTATGACTTTCACTGTGAAGACTCACGATAGTATAATGGTTACAAATAAATGTTTTTCAGATAAGAACAATAAAGAACATTCCACAAAAGAATTCTTGACAACATTTTTAAGTCATGAAACTAAATTTCTTTGATTCTACCACATCATCTAGATCAGCATTAACGTATCCAAACATAAAGGTCCATGCTACTAATTAGCAGTTAGCATGAAAATATCATATTTGAAACAGAAACATAAGATACAATGTGATCATATATCATAGTTCTTGATGTGAGGATATCTACTTACCTTTATGTGGTTTTTGCTTAAAAGGAACAACACCAACTCCTTTCTTTCTGCAGTATCTGTCGGTGAGAGTGGTGCAACAATCAGTGGATTCCTGCATACATTAAAAACTCTTCATAACTTATAAGTAAGCTAAGTAATAACAAATATATAAACCGAGTACTATTACCTTCACTGAAATCCAGTAACAGGGATTGAAGCAGCTGGAACCAATAAACAATTGTTTATTCGATTGACTGGGAAAACACCAATGGACCTCCTGTGATACGGATGATACACCGCAAATTTATCTTGTACCTAGAGGTACATGTACCTAATAATGCATCACCACTCTCACTATAAGAGAGTGAGATACACGCTCTTCTCTTCTTCTTCTTCTGAAAAAACCCAGTTCCTTCTTTTTCAAAAAATTACTTCTTCTTCTTAAAAAATCAGTTATTCTTCTTCGCCGTACTCCATTCGAAACCGCATTTAATCAAAATTTCCATTCAAACACAGATTTAACGGAGATCGACGATTATTTTTTCCGACAAACAACACCAAATACAACGAAAAAATTACTTCTTCTTAAAAAATCACTTCTTCCTGTTCAAAAATCTTTTCTTCTTCTTCAAAAATCTCTCATTCTTCTTCAAAAATAACTTATTCTTCTTAAAAAATCACCACATTATAAAGTATGAACTGTATTTAATGGATTTACGGAACCTTATTTTCACGATTTGATGTCGGGTAATGTATAAATGATGTTATATTCATGTTTTCGTATTCAAATAATGCTATGTTACTCCGAAATATGATATATAAATGGTTTCCGTGAGGTATTGGCACTTTCATGTGAAATGGGTTGCTTCTGATTCTTCCCCGCTTATGGGACGTAACTAGACGTTGGGGGACGTTGCAGGACATAACGGGATTGTTGGATCGTGTCAAGTGTTGAGAAGGGGGGGGGTGAATCAACACTCTATCAATTTTTCTTTCAACTAAAGGATTCCCTCTCAAATGTTAGCTCAGTTAGAGCTTATTGTTGAACTCACGTTTTGGCTTAGATGGACTGTTGGCAGATCAGATCAACCAAGGAAGACATCAGATCAACCAAGGAAGACATCAGATCAATTCAATCACTCAAGGAGGGTTTACTTACACAACCATGACACTCCTGTTCAAGCTTACAGTTTGATAATACCACACCAGTCAAGACACACTCAAAGCAGTAAATGTGCAAGGGGGATTTTTACGTGGTTCGATCAAATGATCTACATCCACGGACAGATTCACTCCTGTCAATCTTCACTATCACAGAATCATTCAGCTCTGGCCTCACTGACCATAAGCAACATAAACAAGAGCTCACTGCTCAACACATTGAGGTTCACTACCTCTACAAGTTCATCAACTAAAACAATAACATGTAAATCTCTGTTGTGCTGCCTTTTCTACACAAATATCTTTCAAAATCACTTAATGAAAGACGTTTGATAGTGTTCTAGGCTTACCACCTGAAGCTGCAATCTCAGGGTCAGTTCTCCCGATTCTGCTCCTCCTCAGCTTCTTCTTCTCCTTGACTTCTGCCTCTCCAGCGCTTCAGCTTCTCCTTGTGCAGCAGACTGTTTCTTTCTCTCTTGTGTTTCTCATATCATCTTTTTCTGCTCTCACTCTTTTTCTCCTCCCTTTTCTCGGTTTCGTTCTGTTCAGCACTCACCTTGGCTGCTGCTCCTCTCTCTCTCTTTTTCTTTCTTTTCGTGCCTTCTCTCTCTTTGGGTTTTTCCTCCCAATGTGGTTTATCCTGCATTCTGCAGTTGTTGTGCCTACCACACCTACTCATCTGCCCGTTTCTTTTCCCAGAAGAAAAACTGTGCCCTACGTGCGGTGTGTCAGCATATCTTACACGGAAGGCGGCTCAAGATTCATATAATCCATTTTCAACCTTTTTAAGTTGCAACTTGCTTGCCATGTCATATTGTTGACTGTACTCCTTCAGACTTTCTCGAGTAGCTTGTCTTAGATATGTTGAAACAGCAGAAGTGATCTGATCTTAGCTTATAGCTGATCTGATGTGCCCGGCATTTGATCTGATGTCACGCTTCGGTTGATCTGATGTTAGCATGCAGTTGATCTGATGTTAGCCTTCGGTTGATCTGATGTTAGCTTGCAGTTGATCTGATGTTAGCCTTCGGTTGATCTGATGTTAGCTTGCAGTTGATCTGATGTTAGCCTCCGGTTGATCTGATGTTAGCTTGCAGTTGATCTGATGTTAGCCTCCGGTTGATCTGATGTTAGCTTCATGTCACAACGTTCTGTCCAGCAACTCAGAACAATCCATGTAGCTCCTGCAGTTCTTCTGATCGGCACTTCTTGATTCTTTTGTATTTCTGCTCGCTCACCGGATTGCTAGATACTTCAACATGATGCTCCTGCGTCTTCTGAATCTTTGGGAGACTTTTAGAGTCGCGCGTTTGAGGTGTGATTCACTAGCCGTCCTTGACTTCAGCTTCTTAGGTGTCTGCTCTAGCTCTCCAGCCTTGAGTTGTTCTCTTCTGCTGCAAATATGTTTTGTTGCTGACTTGCCTTGCTTCTGTGAAACTAAGCTGCTGAGCAATCCCTTGAGAATTTGATCTGATCTTTACTTCCGTTGATCTGATTTGTGCTGCATGTGATCTGATATGTGTATCCTTTGATCTGATGCGCACTGCATTTGATCTGATCTTCACTTCCTTTGATCTGATTTGTGCTGCATGTGATCTGATGTGTGCATCCTTTGATCTGATGCGCACTGCATTTGATCTGATCTTCACTTCCCTTGATCTGATCTGTGTGGCCTTTGATCTGATGTGCGCGTAACTTGTCTGTGCAGCCTTTGATCTGATGTGCGCGTAACTTGATCTGATCTGTGCAGCCTTTGATCTGATATGCGCGTAACTTGTCTGTGCAGCCTTTGATCTGATGTGCGCGTAACTTGTCTGTGCAGCCTTTGATCTGATGTGCGCGTAACTTGATCTGATGTGCGCGTAACTTGATCTGATCTGTGTAGCCTTTGATCTGATGTGCCAACAGTACACTTCCTTCTCATTTTGGCACTTCAGTTTATTCATCGGCTTCTTGCTGAGATTTTGTCCAGACAATCCTCATGAACTCAGTCCATTATTGCCTTAGTAATTCACAGATTTGTCACAATGTGGTTGCAACAATTACAACACAACATTGGACTTTAATAAAGGCTAAGAAAGCTTCATTGTAGCAGCTCCAATGGCTCAACAATCTCCCCCTTTGGAATTGTTGGCAACCACATTTGCAGCCAATCAGTCAACTCAGTGCTAAGCTCCCCCTGAACCTTATTCCCCCTGAACCAGCTCCCCCTGAACCTTATTCTTCTACATAGTAAGCTCCCCCTGCATAGAGCTTTTCCAACGTCCTTCTCTCCCAAGGACAATACTGCTGCGTCTGGCCGGCCTGCTGCGGCTATCTCTCCCCCTTTGACAACCAATTTCAAAGGGATTTGGGGATGCTCAACTGATTCAGCATGAGAAGGAGGACTGCACTCCCATTTGCATCCTCAAAGTTTCAAACACCTCGGCTGGAAGAGGCTTTGTCATTACATCAGCTATTTGTTTAGCTGTGGGAACATACTCTAGCATAATTTCTCCTTTCTCAACCTTGTCCTTTATGAAGTGATACTTGATTTCTATATGTTTGGCTCTCGAGTGCTGGACTGAATTCTTTGACAAATCAATGGCACTTTTGTTGTCACAAAGAATTATCAGTGGCAAGAGAACTTCTTCTTTAAGATTTTGCAGTTCAGATCTCATCCATATAGCTTGAGTGCATGCCTTGGTTGCTGCTATGTACTCAGCTTCAGCAGTGCTTAAGGCTATACTTTCTTGCTTCTTGCTTAACCAGCTCACACATCTATTTCCAAGAAAGAATACTCCTCCTGAAGTGGATCTCCTGTCATCAACATTTCCTGCCCAATCAGCATCAGTGAAGCTTCTTAATCCCAAGCTTCCTTTCCTTGCATACCACAGACCATAATCTACTGTCCCTTGCAAATATCTTAGCACCCTCTTTAGTGCAATCATATGAGAACTCTTTGGATTTGCCTGGTATCTAGCAGCTTGGCAGACAGCAAAGGTAATATCAGGCCTTGTTGCTGTTAAGTACAATAAGCTTCCTATCATGCTTCTGTATAGACTTTGATCAGCTTCAGCTCCTTTTTCATCCTTGCTCAGCTTGCAGTTAGTTGCCATGGGTGTAGACATTGGCTTAGCATCAGTCATACCAAATTTCTTCAGCACTTCTTTGGTATACTTGGTTTGAGAGATAAAAATTCCAGTTGCTTTTTGATGAATCTGCAGTCCAAGGAAAAATGAGAGCTCTCCTATCATGGACATTTCAAACTCTTCTTGCATCTTTCTAGCAAATTCATGGCACAGCTGCTCCTTATCTCCTCCAAATATTATGTCATCAACATAGACTATGGCTATTAACTGTCCACCCTTTCCATCAAGAACATATAAATTGCTATTTATGCAACTTTTTCTGAAATTCAGATTCTTCAGGTAGCTGTCCAGCCTTGAGTACCATGCTCTTGGGGCTTGTTTTAATCCATACAGTGCCTTTTTGAGCCTGCACACCTTGTTTTCATCTTCACAAACTAGAAAACCATATGGTTGCTCAATGTACACTTCTTCCTCCAGATTTCCATTCAAGAAGGCAGATTTAACATCCATTTGGAAGACCTTGTAACTCCTTGCTGAAGCCACTGCCAAAAACATTCTTATGGCTTCAAGCCTTGCTACTGGGGCAAAGGTTTCATCCACATCTACTCCTTCAATTTGAGAGTATCCTTTGCACACAAGCCTTGCCTTATTCTTTACAACCTTTCCTTCCTCATTCAACTTGTTCCTGAACACCCATTTTGTGCCTATCACATTCTTGTTTGCTGGCCTATCCACGAGCTCCCAAGTTTGGTTTTTCTCAATTTGGTCCAGCTCTTCATTCATGGCTTGCAGCCATGACTGGTCCTCCAGGGCTTCCTCTATTGACCTTGGCTCAACTTGAGACAGTAGGGCAGTTGCAACCATACTTTTCAGTTGCCTTCTTGTTCTTACTGGAGCTTTGGGGTCTCCAATGATAGGCATCTTGTCAATTCTCTTGTTGTACTTTCTTTTTGCTTTTTCCTGGCCTTCTGTAACTTCTGTCTCTGATCCTTCTGCATCAGTCTCCTCAGTAGCTGATTTCAGCTCCAGGTCTGCCTCATCTTGGCTCTCTAAGTCATCTAAGTGATCCAGAAAATTTTCAGGATCCGTGGCTTTCATCTTGACTTCCTCAACCACTTTCACATCATAGCTTTCCATAATCTTATCCAGCCTCTTGTTATAAACCTTGCAAGCCTTGCTCTTATTTGAGTAACCAAGGAAAATGCCCTCATCAGCCCTCTCTTCAAATTTTCCAAGGCTTTGCTCCTTGTTCTTGATGAAGCATTTGCTGCCAAAAACTCTAAAATACTTCACATTTGGCTTGTGACCATACCAAAGTTCATATGGTGTCTTTTCAGTGTTTGGCCTCAACATGGTTCTATTTTGTACATGCACAGCTGCCATTGTGGCTTCCTTCCAGAAGTGCTTTGGAGTATTGTGCTCCAACAGCATAGTTCTTGCCATCTCAATCACACTTCTATTTTTCCTCTCTACAACTCCATTTTGCTGGGGAGTGTGAGGACTTGAGACTTGATGTTTGATTCCCATTTCCTCCACGTATTCTTCAAATTCCTGTGAGGTAAACTCTCCTCCATTATCTGATCTCAAAACTTTGATCTTCCTTCCATGCTGGTTTTCTGCCAGTTTCTGAAATCTTTTGAAGCAGTTGAAGGCTTCACTCTTTTGCTTCATGTGCATGATGCACATCATCCTAGTGAAGTCATCCACAAAAAGAATGAAATACATCTCTTTACCTGTACCTTTTCTTTTCATTGGTCCACATACATCAGTGTGAACTAGCTCCAATGGCTTAGAGGTTCTATGCTCCTTGGACTTGTGAGAAAGCTTTGCAAATTTCCCTTTTTGGCATGAGTCACAAGTGCTGTTGTCCCTCTTTAGTACAGGGAGGTTTAACACTGCATTGCACTTCACCAGGCTTCTCATGCTCTTTTGATTTAAATGTCCAAGCCTGCAATGCCAAAGAGTATTTTCATCCATTTTGCTTAGCATGCACAACTTTTCCTTCACATCTATGAGGTATAAATCCTTGTTGTCTCTTATTCCTTTGGCCATGATTTCTCCAGTCTTGCAGTCTTTGATGAAACAGCCATTTTTTGAGAAATCTACTTTGAAACCATTGTCACACAGTTGTCTTACACTCAGCAAGTTGTACTTCAGCCCTTCTACAAACAGCACCTCCTTAGATTTGAACTTTTCTGATCCAATGGTGGCTTCTCCAACAGCCTTGATCTTTAACCCACTCTTATCTGCAAACTTGACAAACCCTCTTTCAACTTCTTTTGTGTTTCTCAGTAGAGTTTTGTCTCCAGTCATATGGCTTGTGCACCCACTGTCAATGATCCATTGGGCTTCCTTAGCTTTTGTTTTAAGTGCAACTTCAGCAATGCAAGCTTCTTCAAATCTGTGCTTCTTCCTCCAAATTTTTCTTGCTGCTGGTATGCCTTGCTGTTCATTCAATCTTTGATTGCTCCTGCTGCAGCTCCAGTGATCATTCTCTTCTAACCCTTCAAAAATTTGAAATCTGTTTCTCAGATTAAGTGGCTGCATTAGAGACTGATTTCTTCTTGTGTAATCTGCTTGGTTTCTTCTTGTTTCTGCTGCAAAGTTTCTTCTATTTGTAGCTTGTTGCAGTGGCTGGGCTCTCCTGCTATTCACTCCTTCAAACCACTTGCTTCTCTTATTTGGCAATCTGCATCTGCACCAGACATTCAATTTCTGATACACTTCTCCAGGTTGTATGATATGGCCTTTTCTGATTTCAGCTTCAGGGATCCTTCTTGAAGTACTTAGGCTTCTTTGATGATAATACTCTTTTCTATTCCATCCTCTTGACTGCATTGTTCTTCCTCCAAATCTCCAGAATGCCTTCCTCCAGCAATTTGCTGCATAGTGACCTGATTCTCCACAGGTGAAACATACTCCAGCAATCAGCCTTCTACTTTTGAGCAGGCTTCTTTGATACATAGATTGTCTCCCCCTCAGCTCGTGCAATCTTTCATTTTGCTCAGTAGACTTTCTTGATCCATTAGAAATTTCCATCTTCTTAGCATCAACAAAACTAGTTCCTGCCTTTACACCAGCAACACAAATTGAACCTTCTTTGACAAAGGTAACAGTCTTCTTGGTTGTTGCAGCTGGTTGTCCTTCTAATTTTTGATTTCCTTCATAACCAAGACCTTTCTTCCCTTCTGAATAAGATCTCTGCTTGCTGAGGCACTCATCTAACTTCCTTGTGGCTTCTTCAGTTTTTGCAGCCACTTCTTTGCTCCTTGAGAATTCACCAGGCTCAGTTTTGCTTGACTGAAACTCCAGCTTTCCTTTCAATTTTGATTCTACAGTAGTTCCATCAGTCATTTCTTCAGCTTTGAACACAGTTTGTTGAGACAGCAGATCTTCTATCTTTCTTGTTGCATCCTCTAGTTCGGCAGTGGTGGCATCTAGCTTTTCTACCAAGGTTTCACATGTCTTTTGAAGTTCCATCTTTTCTCTTGTACAATTTTTGTGAACCTCAGCTTCATTTTGCATGAGAATCAGTTCCTGCTCCAATTCAGTTACTCTATTCTCCAGTATTGAGTTTTCTTCTTGACTGCTCAAGATGACCTTTTCCATCTCCTTCATTGTCTTCATTGTCTTCTTGTGCAATCTCTTCTGCTCCTCTATCTTGTTGTATGCAAACTTCAGTTCTTCCTCTAGATCCACTTCTTCATCATCAGCTGATTGGTTCTCTAGTTCAGCATCCTCCTTCAATGAAACAGTTGAAGATTTCATCACCATGAGAGTCTCCTCTTCAGCTTCAGACTCATCTTCACTGTCTGAGACATCAGTCTCTTCATCCTCCTCAGAGCTATCATTTTTCTTCTTGCTCAGGTAGCTCCGTTTTCTGTAAGCTTTCCCTTTTCTTGATTTGAAGCTCATCTTCTTCTTTCCTTTCTGCTCAGGCCACCTGTCTGATGGCTTGTCAGCTTCCTCATCTTCTGTTCTCTTGTTCTTCATGAAGCACTTGCTTGCAAAGTGGCCTATTTTGCCACAATTGAAGCATTTTAAGGGCAACTTTCCCTTGTACTTTCCAGTCTGGCCTCTAAAACTCCTTGAAATCAGCACCATCATTCTTTCAAGATCACTGTCTGCTGCTTCATCTTCACTGCTTTCCTCCTTTAGCTTCCTTGAGTGTTTTGTTTTAAATGCCATCTCCTCCTTTGAATTTGAAATCCTCATTTCATATGCTACAAGGGTGCTTTGCAGCTCATCTAATGTCACTCTATCTAGGTCCCTCTCCTCTATAGCAGAGACCTTAGAATCATATCTTGCTGGTAGGGATCTAAGAACCTTTTTAACTATATTGGAATCTCCAACACTCTCACCCAGACCCCTCATTGAGCTAACTAATTCAACAACTCTGTTTAGAAAGTCCTCAATGTTTTCACCTTCTCCCATCTTAAGACCTTCAAACTTACTTCTAAGAACCTGCAATTTTGCCTCCTTAACCTTGATGTCTCCCTCATGAATATTAATCAGTTTAATCCATATTTCATGAGCAGTAACACAGTCTATAACTTTAAAGTTCTCTTTTTCTGACAGAGCTGCATATAGAGCATTCCTTGCCTTTCCATCAGCTTCTAAGTTTCTAATTTCTGCAGCTGTAGGATTCTCCTCATCTACGGTTGGTGTAAATCCATGCAAGACTACTCTTTGTACTTGTAGACCTTGTGCTAAGAGATAAGCACTCATTCTCTTTTTCCATAACTGGAAATTTTGGCCACTGAAATAAGGAACTCCCTTAACAGTTGTTGCTTGATTCTCCATTTCTACTGCTGGTTTTAAGTTTCAACAATCACTTGACAAAAGCAAACCTAGCTCTGATACCAATTGTTGGATCGTGTCAAGTGTTGAGAGGGGGGGTGAATCAACACTCTATCAATTTTTCTTTCAACTAAAGGATTCCCTCTCAAATGTTAGCTCAGTTAGAGCTTATTGTTGAACTCACGTTTTGGCTTAGATGGACTGTTGGCAGATCAGATCAACCAAGGAAGACATCAGATCAACCAAGGAAGACATCAGATCAATTCAATCACTCAAGGAGGGTTTACTTACACAACCATGACACTCCTGTTCAAGCTTACAGTTTGATAATACCACACCAGTCAAGACACACTCAAAGCAGTAAATGTGCAAGGGGGATTTTTACGTGGTTCGATCAAATGATCTACATCCACGGACAGATTCACTCCTGTCAATCTTCACTATCACAGAATCATTCAGCTCTGGCCTCACTGACCATAAGCAACATAAACAAGAGCTCACTGCTCAACACATTGAGGTTCACTACCTCTACAAGTTCATCAACTAAAACAATAACATGTAAATCTCTGTTGTGCTGCCTTTTCTACACAAATATCTTTCAAAATCACTTAATGAAAGACGTTTGATAGTGTTCTAGGCTTACCACCTGAAGCTGCAATCTCAGGGTCAGTTCTCCCGATTCTGCTCCTCCTCAGCTTCTTCTTCTCCTTGACTTCTGCCTCTCCAGCGCTTCAGCTTCTCCTTGTGCAGCAGACTGTTTCTTTCTCTCTTGTGTTTCTCATATCATCTTTTTCTGCTCTCACTCTTTTTCTCCTCCCTTTTCTCGGTTTCGTTCTGTTCAGCACTCACCTTGGCTGCTGCTCCTCTCTCTCTCTTTTTCTTTCTTTTCGTGCCTTCTCTCTCTTTGGGTTTTTCCTCCCAATGTGGTTTATCCTGCATTCTGCAGTTGTTGTGCCTACCACACCTACTCATCTGCCCGTTTCTTTTCCCAGAAGAAAAACTGTGCCCTACGTGCGGTGTGTCAGCATATCTTACACGGAAGGCGGCTCAAGATTCATATAATCCATTTTCAACCTTTTTAAGTTGCAACTTGCTTGCCATGTCATATTGTTGACTGTACTCCTTCAGACTTTCTCGAGTAGCTTGTCTTAGATATGTTGAAACAGCAGAAGTGATCTGATCTTAGCTTATAGCTGATCTGATGTGCCCGGCATTTGATCTGATGTCACGCTTCGGTTGATCTGATGTTAGCATGCAGTTGATCTGATGTTAGCCTTCGGTTGATCTGATGTTAGCTTGCAGTTGATCTGATGTTAGCCTTCGGTTGATCTGATGTTAGCTTGCAGTTGATCTGATGTTAGCCTCCGGTTGATCTGATGTTAGCTTGCAGTTGATCTGATGTTAGCCTCCGGTTGATCTGATGTTAGCTTCATGTCACAACGTTCTGTCCAGCAACTCAGAACAATCCATGTAGCTCCTGCAGTTCTTCTGATCGGCACTTCTTGATTCTTTTGTATTTCTGCTCGCTCACCGGATTGCTAGATACTTCAACATGATGCTCCTGCGTCTTCTGAATCTTTGGGAGACTTTTAGAGTCGCGCGTTTGAGGTGTGATTCACTAGCCGTCCTTGACTTCAGCTTCTTAGGTGTCTGCTCTAGCTCTCCAGCCTTGAGTTGTTCTCTTCTGCTGCAAATATGTTTTGTTGCTGACTTGCCTTGCTTCTGTGAAACTAAGCTGCTGAGCAATCCCTTGAGAATTTGATCTGATCTTTACTTCCGTTGATCTGATTTGTGCTGCATGTGATCTGATATGTGTATCCTTTGATCTGATGCGCACTGCATTTGATCTGATCTTCACTTCCTTTGATCTGATTTGTGCTGCATGTGATCTGATGTGTGCATCCTTTGATCTGATGCGCACTGCATTTGATCTGATCTTCACTTCCCTTGATCTGATCTGTGTGGCCTTTGATCTGATGTGCGCGTAACTTGTCTGTGCAGCCTTTGATCTGATGTGCGCGTAACTTGATCTGATCTGTGCAGCCTTTGATCTGATATGCGCGTAACTTGTCTGTGCAGCCTTTGATCTGATGTGCGCGTAACTTGTCTGTGCAGCCTTTGATCTGATGTGCGCGTAACTTGATCTGATGTGCGCGTAACTTGATCTGATCTGTGTAGCCTTTGATCTGATGTGCCAACAGTACACTTCCTTCTCATTTTGGCACTTCAGTTTATTCATCGGCTTCTTGCTGAGATTTTGTCCAGACAATCCTCATGAACTCAGTCCATTATTGCCTTAGTAATTCACAGATTTGTCACAATGTGGTTGCAACAATTACAACACAACATTGGACTTTAATAAAGGCTAAGAAAGCTTCATTGTAGCAGCTCCAATGGCTCAACAGGGATGTTGCTGCTTTGTATTTTGGACGTAGTGGGACGTAACTAGACGTTGTGGGATATTGCTGCTTTGTATTTTCGGACGTTGCGAGATGTAACTAGACGTTGTGGGACGTTGCTGCTTTGTATTTTAGAACGTTGCGGGACGTTGTCGGACGTAGCTGGACGTGGTGCTAGTTTTTTTGGACGTAGCGAGACGTGGTAGACTATGTTCTGTGAAAAAATCAACTTAAATTCACATACATGGATGTAGACGTTGTTAAGTATGTTTTAGTTCTATTGTATGATTTCTTTTATATTCTTGATCTCATATCTATAGTCTGTTGATCTGATGTCTAGTATTCGCTGATCTGATGTCTATATAATTCTGATGTGATCTCCCTTGTTAAGTATGTTTTAGTTCTATTGTATGATTTCTTTTATATTCTTGATCTGATATCTATAGTCTGTTGATCTGATGTCTAGTATTCGCTGATCTGATGTCTATATAATTCTGATGTGATCTCCCTTGTTAAGTATGTTTTAGTTCTACTGTATGATTTCTTTTATATTCTTGATCTGATATCTATAGTCTGTTGATCTGATGTCAAGTATTCGCTGATCTGATGTATATATAATCCTGATGTGATCTCCCTTGTTAAGTATGTTTTAGTTCTACTGTATGATTTCTTTTATATTCTTGATCTGATATCTATAGTCTGTTAATCTGATGTCAAGTATTCGCTGATCTGATGTCTATATAATTCTGATGTGATCTCCCTTGTTACGTAGTTTTAGTTCTACTGTATGATTTCTTTTATATTCTTGATTTGATATCTATAGTATGTTGATCTGATGTCAAGTATTCGCTGATCTGATGTCTATATAATCCCGATGTGATCTCCTTGTTAAGTATGTTTTAGTTCTATTGTATGATTTCTTTTATATTCTTGATCTAATATCTATAGTCTTTTGATCTGATGTCAAGTATTCGCTGATCTGATGTCTATATAATCCTGATGTGATCTCCCTTGTTAAGTATGTTTTAGTTCTACTGTATAATTTCTTTTATATTCTTTATCTGATATCTATAGTCTTTTGATCTGATGTCAAGTATTCGCTGATCTGATGTCTATATAATCCTGATGTGATCTCCCTTGTTAAGTATGTTTTAGTTCTACTGTATAATTTCTTTTAAATTCTTTATCTGATATCTATAGTCTGTTGATCTGATGTCAAGTATTCACTGATCTGATGTCTATATAATCCTAATGTGATCTCCCTTGTTAAGTATGTTTTAGTTCCACTGTATGATTTGATTTGTTTTGTATTCTTGATCTGATATCTATAGTCTGTTGATCTGATGTCTAGTATTCTCTGATCTGATGTCTATATAATCCTGATCTGATCTCCCTTGTTAAGTATGTTTTAATTCTATTGTATGATGTGATAGTTGTTTTTTGGACGTTGCGGCAGTTGTTCTGAGACGTTGTTGACTCAGCGAAGACGTTGTTCACTCAGCGCGAAAAAAAAAAAAAAAAGGCGCGCGTGTAGGCGAAACTTACTATATTTAGTAAGTGTACAGCTGTCATGCGAAAAATTACTATATATAGTAATAGGTACATGTACACAGTGTATAGGGTATACGCACTGATGATACACCACTCGACTAGGGTACCGATAAATATGTTTCTTCAACATAAAATTCTGTTATTGAACCATCTTTGATTGATCCACCGCAAATCCGTTCAATACATAGTTGAATTCCCAAAATTTGACCACTGCTCTTTGTTTGCCTAAATGACCAATCACCACTGCTAATGCCGCTAAAAAACATTCCAAAGTCAATGAGCTGCCCGATCCTGCTTAGTGCGACTTTCCCGCCTTTCTCTTGGTGTTGAAAAATCAGCTAGTTTGCTGAGTCCACCATGACATCCAAAAGGTTTTGCCTTTACAATTTCTTTGACATCATAAATGGTGGTTCCAAGATATGCTTGGACAAGCATAAGAAAATCCATAGATTTTTTAGGCAGCGGCTTCTAAGTCAAAACTTTTATGAGATATCCAATATCGTAGTAGCAGTCAAAAAAATCCATGACATCTGGGATCAGTATTAGGTGGAGTCCGCTACATAACCTAAGTGAGAATCCAACTCCGATGCTAGAAATTCGTTTGCGAATCCACGGAGCGGATTGCTTCCTTCCTGTTTGACAAGAAATCAATCCATTCTTCAAGAGATTGATCGAATCAATATTGCCAATGTCACGTCTATGTCAAAATCACTGAAATTAAACTCCCAAACCCTTGGCAATGTTCCTTGCGAATCAGAGATGGTGATGCCTAACTGGATCAATTTTAGTTGGTTGACATTATCCCTCAGTAATGCATACTTCTCTTCGTAGGTGAGTTCATATACTTTTTCCCGAATTGAAATACAACACCTGGAAACTCGGTATCCAAAGAAACCTAGGATGTCTGTTGTTGCTTAGGGTTTCTCTGATGATCCTGAACTCTTCTTTGAGGTTTTTGGCGTTCACTGTTCGAATCGACATTTTATGAAATCGGAACAAAACTCTAATTGAAGAAGAGCAGAGGAAGAAAACTTGATGGGATCTTTAGTATGAATCTGATTGAAGAAAAACAGACAAGAAAACTTGATGGGCTTTTAGTATGAATGGAGAATTATGTCTTTCTTTGATCGGAATCCCAATTCTGATGAAAATTCTGAAGAAATTGAGGAGAAAACTTGATTGGGAATAATGTGTCCCTGGTTTCATATGTAGAAAAATGGATCTACAGACTTCTCCAACTGCTTAAAAGTGAGTAACAGAGTTCACCCACTTTCCCGCCTCTTTGTTTAAGTTGATTTAAATATTTTATTCTACTTTTACTTTGTATTTAAATAAGATATTATAATTAGAAAAAAAATGATTAGATAATTAAAATGTAATAAAAATATAAATAACTAAAATGCAAGTATAAGCAAAATTAGAGATAGTAACTTTTCAAACAAAATGATGGTAGTAAAACATTAAATTTTAAAGATTTTTTTTTTAAAAAAAGGGTAAAAAGGAGCAAATATTTTAAAGGAAAAATATTACATCAAAACTTCAAATTTGGCACTAAGTATTAGTTGGGTTCTTCTATGAGTTGGTATATTAGACTCGTATAGGAGCAGCAATTGGGGTCCGATGCACTTCAGGCGGGTCATCATTTTTCGGGGGCCCGCGCGGCCTCCTATTTTGTTTTGTTATATATAGTTTTACTTTTTCTTTTGGGGGGCGTAATGCGCCTCTCCCCTTCTTCTTTTTTTTTTTTTTTTCAATTTACCCAATGCTCTTCATTTTTTTTTCTTTTTATTTTTTTCTCTCTAAAAAGAACACTTCTTTTTCAATTAATATTTTTTAAAAAAATTAAATAATATATATTTTTATGTTTATATTTTTTCACAAGAAAAAAGAAAAGGACTTGCTATTTGTATCATAAAAAATGATGAATATTACAAATATAGCCCTTAAGTCCAAAATTCTAAATATTCAAAACAACTCTCCAAAAAAAAAATCCAAACAACTCCACTAAAAAAACGTTTAGGTAATCATTTTGTTGACATCCAAAGAAGATTTAGCACGAGAATCATTACGAAATGGTAATTTTTCGATTCGTAATGTGAAATTTTTTTTGAAAAAACGTAATTTGAAACGCTTCAAAATGACGTTTTGAATACATTTAAACGCTGCACTTTAGCTATTTTGCTATGGCTCAATCATTTATTTGTTGTGTTTTATGTCGCTATTATATAAAAAATGTTGCGTTTTTTATATGTATTATATAAACAGTGCTGCGTTTTTTATATGTATTATGTAAAAAGTGGTGCGTTTTTTATATGTATTATATAAAAAGTGATGCATTTGAAGGTACTGAAATCATGAGTGTTTAGCGTTTTTGTATAAAAGAAACTAAATCTTGCAGCGTTTATTGTATACTGAATCGTTAAAGGAATGCGTTTTCTTCATGAATCATGTAAAATATGTTACATTTTTTGTAAGAATCGTTATTGTGCTGCGTTTTTTGTATAAATAATTATAATTTAAATACTTTGCGTTTTTTGTATGAGAATAGTTAAAGTGTTGCGTTTATACTGTTACATATGTAATTTTGACTATATTTTTGTATAATTGAATATTTAAAGTGTTTAGTTTTAATTTATGTGTGTATTTACAAACACGATGATGAATACGAGGAGGAGGATGAGGAGGTTTATGAGCAGGAGGAGGATGAAGAGGAGGAAGAAGATGACAATGAGGCAGATCATGCTCAAGGAGAGTCGGTGGACCTTGAACCTGGCGCAGATTTGAGTGGTTATTTTCAGATTGACAGAGAGTTTCACACTATTAGTGCTGCTTTGAAACATTGCCAGAAAACAGCTAAGCGGCTTAAGTTCCTCATTACAAAGAGAGGGGGCAATCAAGGCTTTGCCATGTATTACTTTTCGTGCAAGTGATGGAGAGATCCACTGAAAGACCCTCTCCCCACCGAACGGAAGAATACAAGAAGGAGCGGAGGTAATTGCCCCTCAGGTTGACTTGTAAGAGAATTGACCTGTGACGTCACAAGGTTTATACAAATCCAGGAGCAGCGTCAACGCACAATCACACTGGTATTACTTTATTTGTGCATAATAGTAATTAAGTTTATTTATGTTTAGTATTTATGAATTATTAATATAATTAAATGGGATTTACAGGTATAATGTATCCATTTGGGCACAGACAGCTGAGCCGTTTTACTAAATAGTCAAAGGCTGTTGCTAAATTTATGCTTGGGGCGAATGTTAAGTCAAAGTGTGTTTGAGAAGCTGTTAATAAACAGTTTACTGATACCCAGGTACCAATCAAATCCATTTACAATTTGAAATGAGAGATGAAGACAGCTGGGTTGGAAGATAGAAATATTGGGCAGCAATTTATGTACTTGGCTGAGGAGAAGCAGTATTATGTCAAGATTCTCAAGGATGCGAACACTGATGAGATCACACGTCTTCTTCGCGCATCCAACCTCAATTCAGATGTTTCACAGATGGTATTGGGTGGTGGGGATTGATTCTACCTACAAGACCAACAAGTACCAAATGCCCGTCGTCGAGATGGTAGGTATGACTCCTACCAATAAGAATTTCAATATTGCATTTGCTATTGTTAGAAATGAGACAAAGGATACATACGATTGGGTGATGAGGAACTTGAGATTTTTGCCGCCTCCTAGTTTGGTACCTAGTGTGATTGTGACAGATAGGGAGTTGGGTTTGTTGCAGCCAATTAAGGATCATTTTTCCGCTTCACATCACTTGTTATGTTTGTCGCATATTGGGCGTGATATCAATGCTTGGTTGGAAAAAATGTTGAGAGAAGAAACAAAAACTTAGCATGCGATATCCATGAAAACTGGTGGAAGAAAATTATTAAGGCCCTAACTGTACAAGAGTTTAACATTTTACTGTAGCAGTTCAAGGTTAAATACTCTCTAATTGAGTCGTTGGCTGTTGATTATTTTGAGACTACATGGCTCATTCACAATGAAAAATTTGTTCGGGTTTGGACAAATCAATTTCTTCACTTTGGTAATATTTCAACTAACAGGGTAGAGGCTTCACATGCTGCAATGAAAGATTGGCTGACTTTTTCCACCAATTCTCTTGACACTTTGTTCACCAAGATCGACTCTCATCTCAACCACCTGTACCCTCACATCGGGTTAGTTTAATTATTTAATTGTTTAAGTTTTTTATTTCACTATAGTAATATTTAATTCCAATTGATTATTAGTTCATATCATTCAATTTTAGTATAATAATATTTAATATGAATATTTTATTTTATTTTATTTTATTTTATTTCACACTATAACAGTGGCTCGCTTGAGGTTTCCATTTCCACGACTCAAACAAGTATGCAGGGATGTCCATACTGTTATTTGAACAAGTATGTGTCACACCATTGTTTGAAGTTGGTGAGGAAAGAAGTTCGAAGGAAGAATAAGTTGGCCGGCGCAGTCATCGAGCAATGTGGATGTGTGCCCAAGGTGACACGTGGGATTCCCTGTGCTTGTGATATATTCAAAGCACAATCATTGCCGGACTATCCCCTACTCCCACGCGTACATGAGTTTTGAAAGAGGTTGACCATTGTGCCATCACAGGAGGATTCGAATTACATTGATGAGGACATCAGGTACTTACTTTAATAATGGTCATTTGATTTCATATATGATAATTTTTAAAAGTAGTTTACATTTATTATATTTATTTGTTAAGGTATTTCCACGAGACTGCCGTTCCTACAGTCTCTACAGTCCATCTTTTTTGGTCCGTCTGTTGAATATGGCATATGTAGAGGAAATACACCCTGACATGGCCAGTGTTGGAGAGCCAGATGTTTCGGGGCCCCAAAGGGAGCGGCCACCAAGTATATTACACCATTTTGTGATGCGCGAGTGGAGCGCAAGAGAGAGAGAGCGACACGTGGCCGACGTGGCAGGGGTCATTCAAGTTCATCCGGCCGATCGACTGGTCACTCACACCGCATTCATACAGGCTCAGATGGTCATTCTCCATTACGTACAGGTAAATAAGCATTTTTTTATGTTTAATTACAATTTTTTAGTTGCATTTTATTATTTTTTTGGTCGTATATATACATTATGCAGTTATGTTTATTCTCTGCCATAAAATTAATTGCCAGGTTTTTGAGGAGATGTTCATTATGTGCCAGAATTTTTTCAGTCTTACTGTACAGGCTGGTCAGATGTCAGTGGGGATGACCATTGTGGTTTCTGAGCAATTTCTACTTATCTTTTTGGCCACAAGAAATATTGGAAATTGGCTCGCAGAGCATTGAGTGGAGAGATTAAGAGCCATCCGGACAGGTATCGAGGTGTATTCCAATCTTTGGAGTTGAGGCCCCCTGGTGGTGATTACATGGCTATGGCACTTAGGCGAGTAAGTTTTGAAGGCACAGACTATGGTGAGCAGTATTGGATGGCTACAACTACCGATTTGTTCCCGCTCGTCACTTATGCAAATGCACTGGTAATACATCTGAGCATAACTCGTCCTAATGGAAATTATTTTGTATTACCTTTGTATGCCTCAGGTGGCGACGCATAACCTGAAATGGTGATAGCGCTTGCCCATGTAAATGGGAACCATTACGTACGTGTAGATGTGGTGGATGATTGCCCTATCCCACCGTTGAGCTTTGTACATCAGCGTCATGCTGAAAATGTGGGAGATTGGCCAAGAAATTTGGAAACTAGGTTTAATGCTTGGACTGCACTGCGTGATGGCTAGGATCTAGATTGTTATGTGACATATGGTGTATTATTCATATCATTGTTATGTGACATATGGTGTACCCAATTACTATTCACCACTCTCGCTATAAGAAAGTGAGATTCACGCGCATCTTTTTCTTCTTCAAAAATTAATTCTTCAGTTTAAATTCACACGCATGGATGTAGACATTTTTGGACGTGGTGCTAGTTGTTCTGGACGTGGTGCTAGTTGTTTGTGGACGTGGTGCTAGTTGTTTTTGGACATGGTGCTTGTTGTTCTAGACGTGGTGCTAGTTGTTTTTGGACGTGGTGCTAGTTGTTCTGGACGTGGTGCAATTAACAATTAAATCAATTAAAATAAAAAATAAAAAACAAATTAATGCAATTAACAATTAAATCAATTAAAATAAATAACTCCAAAAACAAATTAATGCAATTGACAATTAAATCAATTAAAATAAAAAACTAAATAACAAATTAATGCAATTAACAAATAAATACAATAAAAAATTACATAAGCAATTAAAATAAATAATCAACTAAATAATTAACACACAAATTAAATCAACTATTAAATTCAAAAAAACAATTAATAATTATGTAAATAAATTCAAACATGTACCTGCAGCAGGATCGACCTCCTCAAACTGTCCGTCGCCCGGATTCCTGTACCGGACGGTCCTCTCAGCGTGTGGGTGAGAAGGGTCACCTCCATACGTATCCCTCTCACCCTGCTCATCGTGTAGGGGTCCATTCCCACTCGCCTCCTCCTGCTATGACTGCTCCTCCTCTTCATGTTGTGGCTGCTCCTCCTCCTCCTGTAGCCCAATAGACTCGTCCTCACTATCATTAGTGTCATCAGAATCAGTAGTAGCATAATACTCATCCCCCAACTGAAATGAGGAGTCATCTCCACCAACACCTCCTCTACCACTCCGACCTCCAATGCCACCTCAACCTCCTCGTCCGCCACCTACACCTCCACCTCCTCGCCCTCCATCTAAAATAATGATACTGCCTCCACCACGACCTCCACCCGTCCCTCTACCTCCTCCTGTCCTAACTGGTACCTTCTGCCTTCTAGCAAAAGCTGTGGGACGCTGCCTATCCACGGGCGGCTTTAACTTAGCGCCACCCTAAATAAATAAAGATAAGAAATTATATTGTAAACTTAAAATGTGAAATTAAAATTAATAAAACAAGTGCAAATCATATAAAACGTACCAATTTAGCATTTTTCACCAAGTCAAACGCACTATATTAACGTTTGGCCTATACAGAAACACATGGAATTTACGTTTCTATAAAGGGCAAACATTACTATTGTGCGTTTGACTTGGTAAAAAACGCTATATTGGTGCGTTTTGTTCTAACGTAAACGTGATCGCCAACGTTTGTGATTGTACAAACGCTACTGATCTGCATTTCCTCTATGGTTAACGTACCAATTCAGGGTTTTCAATATGCCAAAACTCACAAATAAACGTTTATATCATACACAAACGCAATAAAACTACATTTCTACCACACAAAAACGCATCATAAATGGGAGCTCTTACCTAATTAACGCAAAAAAAGCATTTATAACAATTCAAATCGCAATAACATGTCGATTCTGGGCAGCAAATCAAATAACAAAAAAATTTGACGAACGAAGTATTTTTACCCTGTTTATCAGTAGACCTTTGCCTGCGTCATGTCTTTGTGATGATTCGCCATCTCCTCCGTCCATTTGGGCATTTTTTTGCCTTAAAAATCATTTTAATTTCGCCCTTGGGAAATAATTTCGCCAAAGAATTTTGCAAAAATGCTGCGTTTTATCGATTTTTAGATGGAGACAATAAAAAATGCGATATTTTAACGAGCGATCCATGGTGAAAATGCACAATTTTAACGAGCGAACCAGGGTTGAAACTCTCCAATTTGACGTTTTTATTAAACATGAAACGTTAAAGTGATATGATTTTTGTTGTCATTATTAGAGATTTTTAACATTTTCGTTGTATTAAAACGTTATCGGCATTAAATTTTAGATGTCAAAAACATTATTCTCCGCGTTTGTGTAAATGGAGAAAACGCATTTTAGTTGCGTTTTCGACATTTACTTAGCAATTTTCTACTTTTTTTCCTTCATAAGGCCCTTTTCGTCATTTCATAATTATTTTGATTTTTTTGTGATACAAATAGCAATTTAGTTATACAAATAGCAATCCAGAAAAAGAAATCATATCATTCAACAAAAACGGCCATAACATGTATTCATATTTGCAGACTTTAGAAATCATATCACAAGATAAAAAATAAAGGAGATATCAGATGACATAAGATATCATATTAGCATATAACAGATATCATATCAGCATATAATAGATATCATATCACAAGACAAAAGAAATAATATCAGCGGACTAAAATAAATCATATCACAATATATAAGAAATCATATCACAAAACAAAAGAAATCATATCAGGGAATAACAAAAATCATATCACAAGACAAAAGAAATCATATCAGGGGACAACAGAAATCATATCACAAGATAAAATAAATCGTATCAGCATATAACATATATTATATCAGCATATAACATATATCATATCACAAGACAAAAGAAATCATATCAGGGGACAACATAAATCATATCATACAACAAAAACGGTCATAGCATATATTTATATTTGTAGATTTTAGAAAATCATATCACAAGACAAAAGAAATCATATTACAATACATAAAATTATTTAATTATAAAATAAATAAATAATAATTAAAAATATTCTTTTTATCATTTTTTAAAAAAAATTAAATACATAAAAAGATACAGAATTATTTAAAGAAAACAGACAAAAAAAAAAAAAAAAAGTTTTCAGGAAGAAGGAAAAAAAATCCATGCTAATAAGAAAAAGATGAAAAAAACAGAAAAAAAAAAAAAAAAAACTCTAACGCCAGTCTCCTATAAAATGGGTGGTCCTATAGGAGCAACATATATATTACCTTCTTCTATTATTACTGGGCCACTTTTGTTCCAATTACTATAGATAAAAATAAAAATTTTAATGGATTTTTAAGTTTTTTCCTAATACAATAACTTTTAATGACATTTTATAAAAATTTAATCATTGAGAATAATTTATTCTTATATACTAAACAAAATCAAAAAAGAAAACCATTCATCAGTTTTCTGAATTTATTTAAAAAATAGAAAAGACCGATATTATTACAGGAACTAACATTTTTCACTTATGAGGTTCTTTTTATAATTTCACTTGGAATATTCTCAAAGAGAGCCTTATTCTCAAATAATTTATGTGGAATTGACCTCAACCTTTAACTTAACCGTTTATACTAAATAATTCTAAATTTTAAATAAAATAACATAAACAGTTATTTTCAGAACCCCAAATAATATATATAGGCAAATTATATGGTACTATACCGTGCTATTGTAGTCCTAGTAATTTTTGTACTATTTTTTAATTATATATATATTTTAAGCAACCCAAATTATACTCCCTCCATTTTTTTAAATGACAAGTTTAGAGGATTTATAATTTTTTTTTATTTGACGTTTTACCAATTTTTACATATCTATTTCCCAATTTACCCTGTTGTGCAAATCTATTTTGGATAACTGAATCCAACATATTTATCAGTAGAATTATAGAGACTCGTAATCTGGATTCTTTTTACCTCGAACAATCTCGATCACACTCCACCTAACGAAGACAAATATAGTCCACTAGATGGGAGGGCGAGTGACAAGATCATCTCCTCTGCAAAATTACAGGCAGTCTGACATGATCATCTCCTCTGCAAAATCAAAATCTCCGACTTGAAGAAAAGGAAGAGCAAGAAGATTATGGCTTCTTTCCTGTTTCTCAAAATTCTTGACTTAATCTGTCACCCTGCTTCTCCTTTTTCTTAGTACTGTTCATGTTATGAGTAAAATGATGAGTTCCAAGGAATTCATACTAAAGATTTCAAAGATGACGATAGTGAAGGAATGACCAAACCACCCTCAACTCCAAATAATTCTACACATCTCATTCCACCAAATCCACTTAAAGGAATGATGGGCCCAATGACTCGTTTGTGAAAGAAAACTGGACTACTATTTGTAGCCCTATTTTCAAAGTTTACTATCCAAAATGCCCCTCTAAAAAAAAAAAACTCAACATTTTTTCTTATTTATTCTTCTCCTTTTTTCAAACTCCACCACCAACACACTACTTTCACATTCAATTTCACCTCCTCCTTTACCGATTCTTTTCAAGTTGTAGTTATAAAACATGAAACCTTAGCACCATATCATCATAAGTTTTTTCAATTGAACTAAGATAGTTATATTACACGAATTTTAAAATCCTGATCAACACTGATAATGAACCTCCAATATGGAGAAAATTTCTGCACAAAAAGTTTAATTAAAGAACATTTGAATTATGAAATAATTATTTTTACTTAGTGCATAACATATTCTCATAATAAGATTATAACATTATAGAATTTGTTCATAATTACACACATATATACATATATATATTTATTTATTTATTTGGCCTATTTTTTAAAATTATTTTTCTTCTCGCGGATACCATTTAACGATGGCTAGAGCCACCATGAGGCAATTCATGCCGTCATTTTCTTCTTCCAGCCTTATCCAAATCCTAACCATGTCCTCGTCATCTTCCTTGTCTTCTCTGCAACAACAGTAGCATGAAAAACTGCTCAAAGAAATGTTACATTTTTAGAAAAATAAGCCCTTTGATGAAGAGGACAACGATGATCACGAGGATTGAAATCAAAATTATTGTTGCGATCATGCCCATGAAGATGGCTGTGATGGTATGGTACTAGTTATAATAATTGATCGGGGTTTCTTTCGATTAACAAAAGTAGTTGTTCAATAATTTTTTACCAAAAATTTTTTTGATTATTTTCCTCCTTCATTTCCTGCTTTTTTTATCTTTTTATTTTTCTAAAAAATACTGTATGTGTGAAAATTGTTCTTATAATTGGTTATTATAGGATTAAATATGTTTAAAATAATTAAGATAGTATTCATTTTGTTGGGATAAAAAAATATATATTCATTTAGTTGAATTTTGATAAATTATTTAAAAATTAGTAAAAGGACAATTTAGAAAGATTGTTTCGAAAATAGGTCTACAAATAGTAAAAATGGACTACAAATAGTACTACCCGAAAGAAAATGATGCAAGAAGCCTTGAGCAATTTGATTGTTGAAATCCATTCAAAAGAGGATCCAAATGCTACCTCAATTCAGCCCAAATATAACACATTTTGCAAGCTTTAAGTGTTTTGGGCTATTTTTCAAGTGAATAAATCAGCCCAATTGTTGCAGCCAGTTTTCAGCCCGAAACCCAAAATGGTGTAAGCCCAAATTTCAGCAAATTGGAGTTAATCCTTGAAGGTTCTTTAGGGGTCCAATTCAACACCATTTGCACGAAATTTTGAAGTATTTTGGGGGCCAAAAACTTGCATTTAAGTTGGTCAAAGATTCAGCAAAGTGGTTGGGAGTTTGAAGACTATTCAAAGGTTTAAATGTGGAAGTTTGAACGTCTCATTTAAGGGCAGAATTTTAGACGAATTTCATCTTCATTTTGAGGTTAATTTTAATACATTTTTATTATTTATAATATTAGAATTCAGTGCAAAAATCTTTATAGGTCAATAAATTTTTCTAGGTCAGAATTTTTCTTGATCAAAGAGAAAAGTTAATGCTAATTTTGACTAGAAAATTTCAAATTTGCTATTTTAATCATTTTATAATTTTCAACCTTGATCACTTTTGAAACTCTATATAAATAGAGATTTCGTTTAACCATTAAAAACAAGATTTGATGTTATAAACTTTTAAGAAATTTTCCTTTCTTTACTTAGTGGACTAGTTTTAGTCTTGCAACTATAGTTGCAAAACTTACTTAGGTATCATATTGTGATTCAAAGGTGTAGTTATTATAATTATTCTATAGGTAATTATCCTTAAAATACAAGGATAGTTCGAGAGATTTACTCTCTTTTTAATTTGTTGAAAAATCTCTAAAAGTATAATTTACGGCAATTTACTGATTAAAAACATCAATCCACACAAAGAAAACTTATTTACAATCAGCACAGATTTTGCCCACCAACTATTTTGCCGCTATAAAAGAAATATCCATGCTGCTGTAAAAAATATTTAAGACCTTAATGCATTTCCAAAACTTAAGTTACAATTCTTACAAAATATCCACTTCTTCAATGACATTAATTAATGCAATGGTCAAGTTATATATATGCTCTCAAGATAAAACCACATACAGCATTTTGACATACTTTACATCCCCAAGCGTCTCAAACCAACCTTCAGTGTTGGAATAGTAGCAACCGGATTTCGACCCACAATTGGTGCTAATGCAATATAAAGTACAAACTCTCTTACTGTCATGATCCACCACCCATTGCTATGTCATTATTGTTAGATCCAGATGGAAGGCTGTTGAAAAGACCGTCTGATGTTGTTTTTCGAGTCTGCCCAGCTCCGAAAATGAACTCCTGAGGAGGGACCTCCAAAGCCGCACGGGCAAACAGGGAAGTCGCACCGCCAGTATTACCGAAAGCAGGAACAAGAACCGGATCATTCGGCTTTGGGAAACCGAAACTGAACGATGGAACACCTGGAGTGAAGCTTGGCATGGAGCTGCTCATATTCTCAACAGACCCAAAAATCTTCATCTCAAACTCCAGTAGTTGCTGGTAGACAGCTATAAAAAGGAGCGGTAAACAGAAAATCCATGCAAGTGAGAAATAACAAATTCTACAGTGGATACAACGTGTCTATATACTAGCATCATTACACACTAATTAAAACACTATCAAATAAAGATAGGAGACCTTTTTGCTTTTACTAAGAGTGGCATAATTTTGGAAAATAAAGGAAGCACAATTTTTTAGTCCAAGGTAACCAAGGTTAGAATACAAAGAAGCCAATAATTAACAAAGGTGCCCGTAACAGCTTCAACAGTTCTATTCCTGACTGGAGAATATAGAACTGACTCTGGCCGAGTTTTGTGTTAAGACAATTCAAAGTTTGTACACAATCAACATTTCAGTAACAAATCAAGCAATTAGTTCCATACGAGAACCTAACTTAAGAATTAAAATGTAACGAATATTGTATTATACAAAAAGGAGGAAAGAGTTTAAATGAAAACCTTGAGTCAAATCTACTGAAGGTCTCCTCTCCTTCACCCACTGGTAACTCTGCGCAAATCTCCACCCTTTGCTTTTCATCAAGTAAGCTATTACAATAGCTGGAGACCTGCAAAAACGTTGAACAACTATAAATAAAATATTTCAGCTAACAGAATATTGACAATCTAATATTTTTCTACTAGAACTACCAGACTAATAAGTGATTTAATTTGATTATTTGCAAGTTCATTAAAGTTTACATTTGAAATCAGCAGGTAACTTGGTAAGGGATCAATTTCCAGAACAGAAACATGAGGTTTGGCTAAAACCAGTAACTGGACAAACTCACCCATGAAACTTTTTAGCATTCAAAACCAATCACCGGGTAAACTAACAACCAGAAAGATGAAAAGCCTAAGAAAACAGCTGATTTTATCAATGGCAAAAATTTCAAACCACATGAAAGGAAACATAATTGTTGGAGGCGATTTTCAAACCATATAAAAGGAAAAATGCTCTATATTGAATACTAAATAGTCAGAGCATTATTCTCCTATTTTTACCATCAATTGACAGTTTTAGATCTATATTTATCCTAGTGCACAGTCTATAAGTAAAATGGAATTTAGCCTAACATTGTTTTGATTCAAGAATCCCTATTGAACTTCACAGCAAACCCAAAACTTGAATTTGTTTTATGCACTTTAAATCGAGACCAAAAAGAAAATGAATTTGAAAGGATTGTATTCGGATTATGAAATCATGATCCTCGAGCAAAAGACTGGCAACTGAAAGTACTACAAAGGGTAGTGACAAGGAAACCCTTCTAGAATTAGAAGGTAAGTGAGTTAGAATTTGATCATTTTTTAAAGGGTTTGAATTCAAAACTTTGAGGAATTAAAATTTGAGATTAGTAAATATTGAGTTTGAAGAACTTAGGTGTAGTGTAGAGTTGAACCACTATAACTCCTTGTACTTGTCCACTATTCAATTTTAACATTCCAATGCATTCATATCTAGAACTAAGATTATGAATCTTTGTCATATCATTATCTATATTGCAAAAGAATTTATTTATTTTTTATTCATCAACAACATTTGATCTCTAATTATAAAAAACAGAGATTTTCAACCAAACTCAAAACCCTGTTTAGTTTGCAATCCAATTTTCAAGCCAAAGGAGACTAGATATCTTCGTACTAAACCCTTCAACAGAAAAATCAGGGAGTCTTGCAAACTTTACCAACACACATCCTTAAAGAAACCTAGCACCTTCACACATACCTGTTTTTTCCGGACATGCAGTGTACAAGAACACGAGCATTTTCCTTTTCACATTGTTCTGCAAAACAGCAGCAAAGTCACACAAACTGAACTAAGGAAAAAACAATAGTGAATAGTATTACAATGCAAACAAAGATCTGCCAGTAAAGTCGAGAACAAAGAATCAAAGATCATTGTAACCATCACAAAATACAGGGTCCATCAGTAAGACTCACATACATATGAAAAGAGTGATGTTAAGCTTAACAGGAGAAAGGATTTAGGGAGAAAGGAAGATTAGCTCAACTTCGTTAATCTATTTACTCAGATGATTTCTAGACATCCATAAACGACACTAAAGATATTTACCATAGTTAAACATATACCAGCATTTTACGCAATTCAAACGTAACAATCACAAACCATGCACCACTCTGTGAAAGAATAATCACAAATCCACCAGCAGTAAATCAATCCAAGGAAAAGTCTCACTGTTATCCTTCTATTATCATACTACTTGGAAAACTAAAGATTCCTCGTTTCCATATAAACATAACAACAGGAAAATCAATACGCACGCATCTAGAATAAGCAGTTAAGTAATGTTAGAATGAGGAGGTAGTCTCTATTTAAAATAATCAGCTGCTCAGATATTTGAAGCATCTTACCACCCACTAAAAATTTATTCACTTTATCATATCTTTGACACAAGAAAGACTTGATAAGACAGATTAAAGAAAGTGTATGCAGCAGTTCTCAATTTCTTTATCCAACACTGAAATAAAAAGACTTACAGATCAGATTTCATCAGATATCTACAATAATCTAAACACATAAATATAACAGAACAACTGTATCTAATTTTCTGGAGAAGTCACTGCCATAATTGCAGGAATGGACACTCTTAAGCTCTTAGGCCATTCCAAGTGATTTAAATCACCAACACAATGCTATACCCTTTAAAAAATTACTTGTCCTAAAAATCATTTCTTTGTTCATAAGTGAAAATTGATTGTTGATGTTCAAGGGCATACTCTTCAACCAAAAATTCTGATTTAATATAATAAAGTTCAAGAAACCAGCAAAAGTGATACTCACCTAAGAACTGAATAGCATCCTCAAAAGGCAAATTTTGATCCTCAGGAAGACAATGATATGTGAAAGAATTTTTGTACAGATTCTGACAAGCTGGGACAGTCTGCATGATGAACAGAAACCATAAAGAGTTAATAATAGACAACAGCACACAACACAGCCTCCTTTCAATGAAAGACATCACTGGATAGTGGTCATGAATTCAAGGTTGATCATTGAAGGGAAACTCTTTCAATAAACTTATGAAATTGAGAGTGACTGAGTGCCAACAGAAACATATCAGTGGGTTTCATTAAATAAATGCAAACAAAGTTTAACGTGAGGAAACAGAAAGAACAGATAGGAAATTCTCTGTTGAGTTGAACTTCATGTTCATGTTCTGATGAATACGAGTTCAAAGCTTAACCGTTAAAAGCTGCGATAACTATCATCATTAAAAAAAATTTCTACGTAAGCATGCACATATTATGGAAGACAGAGAAAAAAGCTTGTAAGGTGCTCACGCTGAGAAGTTTGCCACCAAAAAATTTTCTAATAAATGAAGGAGCCAGGCTGCAAAACTAAAAAACTTACCGAAATTGCTAAATAACAGCATATTAGTTCCATTCACAATGAAAGCTATAACATTAAATCAAGTATTCTTTTGCAACCACATCAATGTCAACGTAACATTTTGCATTTGACAAGGATATCTTGTGCCGCTATTACCACTACTACAACGCTGAAAATTTTGGCAACCACTTGGTGTAAAAATGGTTCGACCAAGCAAACGCCAAACCATTATCAAGGCATAATGGTGTCCAAAAAAAAAAAAAAGAGAAATAATAACACCCAATTTTGGGGGGATTAGGGAAAAAAAGGGAGTTCTCTGATTTCAGTCCGCAATCAAACAAAATATCACCAAAAACTACAGCAAGTCTTGTTTGAATCCGTATTTATAGAAGAGACCTATTCGTTTAGTTTCCTTTTCTTCAAACAACTCTACTTTAGAAACAACCAAACGATTCATTACTTCTATAACTTACCAAATAAAAGACTTCCGTAGTCATTTATTTTAACATTATACATTTGCGTAAAGCGGCAATTCTCCTTGGCTAGAGAAAACTCAACCACAAGTTTAGTTTCACTTTTCTTCCATCAAAAGGAATACCAGTAGCTCCTTCCATGTACTCATTCTCTTTGCAAGCTAATCTCATAAGTCATCCGCATGTCCCAACTCAACTACAAATAGAGTAACAACTGTAGTTTTTCACGCGATATGCAATGTGGCTGTCAAAGCAAGTCATACAGACATCCAAGAATCAATTGCTCAACTTGGTCAGTCCCAAGCCTTTGGGATTTTGTTAAGCTACAGAATCTGTAGCAATCTCTATGCTTGACAAACATTGTAATACTTCTTGAAAATAAGTCAATTTTTTTCTTGAATATTGTAAAATGCACACAAAGGAATAATGGCTTGTATCCACATTCTATTTGTCTGGGTAAATATTGAATAAATTGCTGAGTTTCCAGTCAGTACTATTATCTCCCAAAAATCAACTCCTGCTTCACATGAAAAAAATTCCTCTCAAAGTAAGGTCAGTAAATCTCAAGAAATATGATATCCACATCCGAGGATCGTCTCATGGATTGCTGAATTATCCTAATTAATCATTTCTCTAACTACATCCTAGGATCACCTCAAGAATTGCCTCTCCTGATTCATCCATTTTACAGTTTCATTGATCCTAACAGGAATTTCCTAAATTCTCGATTTTCTAGTTTCTCAAATCTTTATTTACAAAGTGTATCAAGGCAAGCATTACCTTTTTCATAATTTGGTCTGGATAGGATATTCATTCTTTAGAAAAGTGAAGGATGAAACATATCTAAATCAGTTTTAGTTTCACAGTCTATGAATAGTGCACCTCTCTAAGAGGAGAGTTGCGTTCGATTTAAAACGAAAGTAGTTTTGTGTTTTCCAAGGTTGTGATGCATGTTTCTATATGCGACTCCTAAGTGTTCTACATGTGATGCATGGTTCCTAGAAAAACTTTATTTGCATGTAGTTCATCATAGTTTTCAGTTATCTTTTTCTTCAACTCACAGCTGTATCGCTTCTTAAAAGGCTATTAAGAGTTTCTAAAATTTGTTTAAATGCTGGTCTTTCATCCCTTACTATTCATATCAAGCAAGTTGTATATAAAACTTAAGGACTTGTTATGTTGCCAATATAAAGCTTTACATAACTTTTGTTGTAGGAATGCTGCATCTTTCCTGCATTACAGAGAATTAGAGACAAAATCTTCCTGGTGACAACCCCCTATCTCAAGCATTTGTTCAGGTATCCCCATGAAAATGCAGAAGTTTTGTAGGAAGTTTCCAACAGTTGGAAACATTATATGTAGAAAGCTCTATGTAACATAAAGCACTAAGCTATGTCCAAGCTGAATCTCCAAATATAACCTAAGAACAGATACTCCCTCCCTGTTTAAAGAATAGTCGTTTTAGGATTTACACTATTATTAAGGAGATAATTGATAGCTTGCCTTTTTTATCTTCACTTCCCTCTTTACCCTTATTCAAGTCAATCAAATAGAGTTCCTAGTGCATTGGGAAAATGAGATTGAAAGGATAAACAAGGAAAATATCAATTATTACTGCTTTGGAATTCTAAAGTGACAAATAAAAGTACATGGTAAAGAAAATCTAAAACGATATTTATAAAAAAAAAAAATTCTCTGATAGACTAGAGTCTTATACCTTAGGTTCCGTACTTCTACTAATTGTGCCTCAATAATACTAATTTCAGTGCTAATAACATTTCAACAGGATTATAACAGATCCAAATTTATTATCATTTTTAAAGAGTAATTCAGACTTCTGAAGGAGATATAAATTGTTTAATCTTTGGTCAACAAACACATGTGAATTAATCAGCCCTTATTGCTAGCTTTCTTTACCTTGTTCCCTTTCCCCCTAATTGAGCAAATCCTTATAAGATATCTGCAAATCAATAGCCTAGAGCTTTTCAAGCTCAACTGAAGAACAAATTAAACTTTAACACTTAAGAATGTGAAAAAGATCATAATGTCTTAATGCTTTGGATAAATAGTAAGAAACTTATGATCTCTGACTTCATGAATCACATTTGGAAAAACTGAATTTACTACCCTTGCATCAAAACAAAGAAAAGGCATATATGCCATGAACATTAAGCTTTCAAACCATATCTTAGCAAAAGAACAATGATGTTGATTAACTTTTCCATATTTCCAGAAAATATAGAACTTTTAAACTTCCAACGTAACAAGGACAAATTAAACAAACAAGAAATGTGGATATAACTAATAAAAGAAAATTTATGCAGCTACAAAGTAAAGGATCTATTCTACAATAATAATTTTGACTGCAAATATACAGCCGACAACAACAAATCCCACTTAAATTGTTATCATTCAACAAGCAAAAAGCAGATCACCATCCCCATCTAACTTTTGCTTCTTCTTTTCCCTTCAGAAAAAGGAACTTCCATCATTATCAGCTAGCTACTATAACTGCAGAGTCAAACACATAGTACTCCATTGTTTCTACGCTTTCTTGAAATCAAATAACAAGATAGAATGTTCTAAAAATCATATCATGAAAGCAAAGAAAGGAAGAAGAATTCTTTTCTGCTCGACTAAACATGTAAACACTGCATTCCAGAAATAATACCAAAGGAGGTTTCTAAACCAACTAAATGGGAGGGGGGAATAAAAATAAGAAAAGATTGCACAACAAAATCTATCATCCAAATCAAGATTTCCAATATCCCAACTTTCTTGACCTAAAAAAGAATAATCTTTAGATCAATAACTACCGGAAGAAGAGGAGTTTACACGATCACCAGAGAGAACACAACCCGAGTAAATACGCATCATCCTCTCAACTATCTGAAATTTACTAGAATTACATTTAGAGTGACTAAAGCATCACAACAAACTAAAACTCATACAACGAACACGATTCATACATCTATAAACCAGCGTAAAAACAGACCCTAAAATAGAACGAAGTAATTCAACCCATCTCCCATCTTCTTTCCGCCAAGTTAACAGAATCAACTTTCATGAAAACAAGGCAGAAATAAATTTTACGTGAAAACAAACAAATCACATAAAACAGAAGGAAAAAATAAACAAAAATTACTCACATTAAGAACACGAGAAATCCCTTGAGTCTTGAGAAGTTCAGCACGGGACGCATTATCATAGCTACCCAGATATAGAAACTCCGGCAAGATCTCGGAGGGGAAAGCACTGAACTGAGAAGATGATGACTTTTCGTCTCCGGCCGGCATACGATGGCCACAAACACCACAGACTTCTCCTTCTTCGTACTTGTGATAATGCCCACAAACCCCACATGGATTTTCTCGCTCTCTCTTCCTCATTGATTTGAATTTTATTTATTATTTTTCCTTTTTCTTTGATGGGGTTTCCCTCTTTCAATTATGCTTGACCCTGTATCTACTACTTTTATTGTTTGAGAAGCTTGGATTTTTTTTCTTTTTTTCTGAAAAAAAAAAAAACACAGTTTATGGAGTTTGGTTTGGTTCGTCTTACTGGGCGTTTAGTACTACGGACGGAGAAGGAGGTCTGGGTTCAACTGCAGCGGCGAAGAACCTCAGATGGGGTTTTAAATAATTTGGTGGAATTGGGAACTGGGATTGTTTTATAGCTAACGGTGATGAAATCTATCCTATTTATGATTTGAATGGTTCGGCTGACCAGAAATCTCCATAACAAACCATTACTTGCACGGGTAGCCTTATTCTTTTAACCAGGAAACTAGTGGAGGCGGCCGCGTCAGGCGCGGCCCACTGTTAATCAAATTGTTTTTTCGTTTGTTTTATTTTTCTTTGTTTTTAAAATAATTTTTAACGGAGGTATTTAAAAGTATTTGGTGTTTGACATTGCAAAAAAAATTTGTGATTAAATATGGGATAGAGAATTTGTTTTCTTAAATTATTTATCGAATAAGTTAAAATACATCCAAAAATAATAAACAAAAATACAATCACATTTTGAAGTGATTCAAAAAGGAAACAAACATATCATAAAATTTCCAACCTTTAAATGTGACATAAAGTCTCAGAAAATTATCTGGCACTCTTAGAAGAAAGGGGTTCAACAGATGAAGACCTGGATATCAAGTCGGACGACAACTTTATTCTAGTAAAAAGAAGAAGAAGACAGGGTAAAAATTGACTGGATTGGGACGGGCCTCAACTTGCATTCTATTGGTCGGTAAGAGATAAGGTGAAACCCCGTACTTTTGATATTTAGAACATTTTGGATATATGATGACTTCGTTGGGTATTAGTTCTGGTGCTTGTTGGTTTTTAAATAAGTTGGTGCTGATGGTTTGCTTTCGTTTCTGAAATATGTTTCATGCTATTTGGCTTGTTGGTTTTAAAAATGATGGTGTTGTTGGAGGTTGGTTTATGCCTTTTGTTGATGATTCTGGAATATGATGGGAGCTGAATATGTTGGTGCTTTTGTTGGTGATCAAAAAAGTGTTGTTAGTTGGATTGAAATAGTAGTTGACATATTAGTAATTAGTATCTTGTACGAAGATAACAGTACTCTGTTTAGTTGTAGAAATCATTAGATAGTGATTTTTTGTTTTTTGAAATAGCTTTGTATAGGAAGATTAGATTTGCATCTAATCACACCCTCCACCATGTAACTTTTTCACTAATCAATGGAAATGGCAATCAAGCCCTCGATCCCCTTGAGGACTGTTTTTGGAAGAAAAAAAAAACGTGACATAAACTTCAATTTAGAACTTCAACTTTTATTTTGTTCAGAAAGAGTTAAATCTCTAACATATAAACGTGACATAAACTTGAACCCAAAACCAATAAATTTCCAACCTTTAAGCAACAGAATAACTTATTGCTCATTGCAATCAACAATGCAAACCTCTTAATGATTTTCAGGCACCATAACATACAGCACAATAAGGGTAACAAATAAATAATTCTAGATACTATAATACGTTGATAGAGAACTGCAAATATGATCCTGCAGTGCTACAACTACAACTAAGCTATAAACAAACAAGGCTGACATAGCAGTTTGGTTGTTTTTAGTGCATATCACTTCTTGCATCATGATAGCATTGTATTGGATTCATTTTGAAATTTAGAAGTAGACTGTCACAATTTCATGGAGGAAGTAACTTTATGCTTAAGAGTTAGTCTATAATACATAAATGCCAAACAGATGGCAATGTAATAGTACAAAGTTTGTGCAACTATTAGCAAAAATCACCAGTTATAAAGGTTTTACATGTACTTTAAAAACTCATAATTATTTATGTGAGTTTCTTATCGTACTTGTCGACAAAAGACCAAGTCATTTTTAAGTTTCATATGAACTTCAAAAAGGCTAAATCCTAGTTGATATTTACTTCTACTTCTAACCAGCATTGATAGTTGCACAATCAAAAGAGGAAAATGTTGCTAGTGGATGAATAGTAGCTTCTTTATTTTCCTTGGATTTTTCAGTTAAAGACAACTTAATCTAGCTTAAGCCTTTTGGAAGCAGTAACATTTTCTGTGTGAAAAATAGAAAACATTGAATTGAATTAGTTGTAAATAGTTAATTATTGAAAAGAAAGAAATTGGACATTAATATAAATCTATAAATATCTAACCTTTTGCAGTAAGAATCTTGGATGATGACTCCATTACATAATGCTTTGGAGAATCTGCAAGTGTTTCTTGTGGTTGCTTGTTGAGGATGGTGGCTTCACAATAGTGGAGAATGTTGTATTTTTTGTGAGAGAGAGTATGTTGTAATTTAGCTACTGACTTAATTTGCACAAAAAACATTGTAGCTTCAAATTTGGAATGGATTTGGGACAGGTGCTATTTGATGTGTAAGAAATGCAACACTAATAATAACCTTTTTTCGCACACTTTAGGACCACAAATCCTGTCGTGTAGTAGTTAGGGTGTCGAACCATAGAGAGCACATTGCATTTATTCTTCCATTTAGGTTTAAGTGCTTATTCTCTAAAATAAGGAAAGAGACAAATAAAAGAAAAAAATAAAAGGAAAAATCCTAACCTAGCTACTACCCCCAAAGGATAGTACGCAAGGAGAAAAGGGACGATTCTCACTCCCTCAAGCCATTATCAAGTGACAAGTTCACATTTATCCATTTCAATTCCCCTTTGGACCTTAAGCCAACTTACTAATTAGATTCTATCTCCAATAGCAAAGTAGAGGAAACCGCCAACACCTTAGTAGAGCTCAGATCAACCCGAGGAAATCAACAAAAATAAACATGCACAAATCTAAAGGAATTCGGGCACACAAACACTTAGAGTATAACAAAAACACAAATCAACTAGCTCACCCTCGCACAAGGCCTATCACACCAACAAAATGCAAGAGCCCTCACCAAACTGAATTGTTGAACTGAAGAATGTCTCTAAAGAGCAACTAACTAACACCATGACTATACAACCCGACCCTAGCACATTATAGCATAAGCAACGAAGGGCGACCAGATACAAGTACGAGCAGGATACAAGCATTCGAGGTCAAGATACTAGATTGCACAATTACAGTACTAATTCTTCCTCTATTAGTGTTTGCTTCCAAATTCCACCTTTGATTAAATCCCAAGAGAGTGAGAACCCTTATAGATTAACAACCCATAAAGCAAAATATCAAGAAATCAACATAAGAACATTCATAAATATCAAATGGGCAACCTCCAAAGCTAAAGAACTAACCTTTAAGCAAAAATGGCATGAAAGCATTAAATCAAGCACCAAATGAAGAACCCATGAACATTCTTATATAAACAACTATCAATCCGTACAAGATGGGTTGCTAAAATGTGGATCTACTGTTGGATTTGAATACATAAGCTATGCTTGTGTTGTATAATTTCCCAGATTAATATATCGATTTGTGTTTCAATTATATTTAGTTGTGCATATCCATTTATATTATGTAAGTAGATGATGAGGTGTCTGGTGCGACACAGTAGATCTCATCATTGGTTGAAAGACATAATATATAAATGAGGTTCGTAACCGAGACAGCTTTGGATAAACTATCGGTCTAGGTTATTATGTGATTCAGATAATTAGTTTGTCTAAACTAATTGAATCATATAGATGTGCCCGGGGCATATTGAACTTGACTCTTAGGAATGATTTGTCTTGTACTGATTTAATAGACAAATCGATCCTTGTATTCTATCTCTAAATCCCTAGACTCGAGCGGGCATGAGGATTAGACATAGTGTACTTTGATCTGCCAATGGGTGAGGTCAAATGTGGCCAATAGTCTCGGTGGGTTGGGTGCGCGTGTTTAGTTACTTGGTGTGCTGCTGCTTGTCGAAAGGAAACCATGTACCGGTGCGTCCGGGGTGATGGTGCTCCCGAGATGAGCTCAAAATGTTTATTATACTAAACCTGGCCAGTGGACTTATGTCCGGTATAGTAAAAAGGTCGAGTGGTACTAGTCTCGGAATATTAAGAAGTTGATGAATTAATTTATCAGTAAATTAATGAATTAACGAGCACTATATCTTTGATGTGGGGAGATTATGAATATAATTTAATTAAGTTGTTCCGGAAGCAATTCTGGTGTAGGTTGGTAGTGCCATAATTAATCCGTTAGTGGTACGATTAATTATGTACTGGGTTGTTGACAAAGGTAGATTTAATTAGTTGAGAAATTAATTAATCCTTGTGTCAGTTGGTTGTGAATCATCCCAGGAACTGGATTGGGATAAGTGAATCCCTGTGTCAGTTGGGAGTGATTCATCCCAGGAACTGGATTGGGATAAGTGAATCCCTGTGACAGTTGGGAGTGTTTCAGTCCAGGAACAGGATTGAAGGAAACAGAATCTGTATCAGTCTAGAAACAGGATTGAAGGAAACAGAATCTGTATCAGTCTAGAAACAGGATTGAAGGGAAACAGAAACCCAGTAGGAAGACCAATCCTATTCCAACTTGGAGTCTCTCTTGTAACTCTATAAATAGACAAGGGATCAGCCATTCAACAAACACAATTCAAGAGAGATTCATAATTCAAGAATCTAGAGAGATAAAATTCTAGAGAGAGAAATTTCCTTCTCTCTCAAGAACGAATTTTTGAGCAAATTGGCGGCTAGTGTTCTTCATCAAGTGGCCGAAAATATTGGTCCAAAATACTAGCCCCGTGTGTTGCTTTCTCTCTCTCCGGGCAGTGCGTTTGCAGTACGTACTAGGTGTGGAGGTGCTGAATTTTTTTCAGCAGGTGGATTGTGGTGAGTTGCTGATCAATTGACTTCTAGATTGTTGCCCACACAACAAGAGGTCATAGTCTTTGAGGCATACAAGAGATTCACCAGGTGCACGCTTCAAAGGTATTATTCTATGGTTCCGTTTTTATTAGAATTTTTTATTGCGTGGTAAATCGAGCAGGTACAAACCCAGATCCTACCAAAATCTTTCAATTGGTATCAGAGCCTGGTTTAGGGGGTTCTGTGCTTGTTCGATTTATTACATGGTTTTATTTGCAGGTGGTTTAGAATCCCGACTATTATGGTTACGTTTGTATGGTTTTTAATTAAACTCCGGGACATGTTCGGATTTAATTTTATTATAAATGTTTGTAATAGTTTAACCACGTGCTGGAAGCCGTGTAGGATTAGATCAAATCTATAGTAGGATTTTTTCTATGTAAATTCGATTATTTAATTTTCCTAGAATGCCTTGTAGTAGGAAAATTATTTTTTTTGTAATCGAAGGCGTTATGGTAGGCGACTTGGATTCGTGGGTTTTGGGTTATCATGAATTTGAAGAAACCCAGGAAAACCCAGAACGAATTGCAAGAAGACCAAATAGCGTGGGAAAAAGCGAAGGAAGAGTTGGCGGCAGGAGGCGACGCCGGCAACGATCGCCGGCAGCAAAAACGCCACCGGCAGCCAAAGGAGGGCAGCAGCAGGTAGCAGCAGCAGCTGCTGCGCACGGGCGCTGCGCCGCGCGCGCAGGGCCCGTGCGGGCCGTGCGCCCGCGCGCGAGCGCTGGGCCGCGCGGCGCAGCGCCCGTGCGGGCTGTGCGCGCGGGCAGCGCGGCCCTCGGGCCGTGCTGCGGCCCGGGCGGTCCGTTCGGGCTGTTCGGCCTGTTTTTGGCCCGTTTTTCCTCCAGTTTTCGTTTTTTTTGAAATTCAAGACTCTCTCCATCGAGTGACGTGACGGGACACGAGATCAAGGCAGAAGATGGAAGCAATTAAAACCATAATAGTCGGGAAATTTATTTTTTCGAATTTATTTCCCGTATTTGTTGTTTTAATTTTTATGCTTTATTTTTATGCTGTATTTTAGATGCATGAATTAAAGCATGTCTGGTTTTATGGTTGCACATAACTTAGGTTAGTTAATTGCATGTTAAAACCGGAAAAACCCTCAATTTGGAAATCTAAGTGGGAGCGGGTTGTGTTATATTTCCATGGCCACCATTACGGGTTCATATGCGATGTGGGTGGGCTTACGCGTTGGCATTAGGGCCTTCCTCCATTCGGATGAGTCCAGCCCCGAGATCGCTAGACTATGAGCTTCTGAGTAAGATGACTAGAGCGAGTTTAACTAGGAGAAATGCGACACCCTCTCCATCTGAGGCGCACTATCCTGAGGTAACAAACTCAGAAGTCACGTAATGGCATACACTTAGTGTACGATCTGTAGTATTCCTCCCGCGAGGTTACGCTGCTTACTTGTACGGCTGAAAGCACCGACTATTAGCTACATTGATCAAAAGATCGTTGGTCAGATAGTGTAGTTAATGAACTTGGTTCTTCTCAAATGAATGTGGGTTAGCGTAAACGTCCACACTGCGTGGCTTGCGAGAATCCCGGTGGATGAGATGTTGGTGGATTAATATTATTGTTTTGAGGGAAATCAATAATTAATTGAATTTTCATGTTTTCGAAAATTCTAGCATATATAACTGAACACTGTTTGTTTACTTTCCAGTTTTAAATCGATATGGCATTCAATCCTTTAGCTGCTATCTTGAAAGACAACAAATTAACTGGAACAAATTATGTCGACTGGAGTCGAAATTTGGACATAGTCCTGACAGCTGAGCAGTACAAGTTTGTGCTCATCGAAGCATGTCCAGAAGCGCCTGATGAGGACTCTACCCAAGAGGAAAGGGACGCCTATGCCAGGTGGAGGAAAGCGGATGAGATGGCACGGTGCTACATTTTGGCCTCTGTGTCGAATGTGCTGCAACATCAGCTTCATCCCATGCTCTCCGCCTTCGACATGATAGTGCACCTAAGGGAGATGTTTGCGCATCAAGGCAGGACTGCCAGGCAGTCAGCCATGAGGAAGTTAATGAACACCAAAATGGCTGAAGGCGGATCGGTGAAAGATCATGTTTTACACATGATCAGTAACATCAATGAAATAGAGGTGTTGGGAGGAAATATCGACCCAGAAAGTCAGATAGATATTATCCTCCAGAGTCTACCCTCTTGTTTTGAGCAGTTTCGGGTCAACTACAATATGAACCAAAGGGTTTATACGTTGCCTGAGCTCATGACTGATTTGGTGGCGGCTGAAGGCATCTTCCATGAGAAGAAGCAAGCTTTGGTCGCGTTAAAGGGTTCAAGCTCTTCTTCTGGGCCGAAAGGCAAGAAGAATAAGAAGAAGAAGAACGCCAAGAAACATGCGGCAAAGCCAGATGTTGCGAAGAAAAGCAAGCCAAAGGGCAAGTGCTTTAAATGCGGCAAGGCAGGACATTGGAAAGTGGATTGTCCAAAGCTCAAAGGTACGATTGTTTCTGCCCTAATTACTGAGACATGTTTAGCGGTGATTCCCACAGATACTTGGTGTGTGGATTCAGGCGCCACTGACCATGTTTGTAATTCTTTGCAGGGGTTCCAAGTAACCCGGAAGCTCAGAGAGGGCGAACTGGACATCTACATGGGCGACACTACAAGAGTGTCAGTTGAAGCAGTGGGAGTAGTTAGGTTAAATTTCGAGAATTGTAACCTAGAGTTAGTAAACTGTCTTTATGTACCGAGTTTTAGAAAGAACCTGATTTTGGTTTCTAAACTCTTGAAGAACGGTTACAAGTTTATTTTTTCTGATGAGTCTATTTTTATTAGAAGAAATGGCAAACTTGTTTGTTCTGGTTCATTGGTGGACAATTTATTTGTGGTTAATTCTAACTCCGCTGTGTTGGGAATAGTCTAGGTGTTTAATCCAATTAAACAGCGGAATCCTAAACTATGAGGATCGAGTCTTACCCTTGAAGCGTAATCGGTTGCGCACGTCGCCTGGCTCCTCTGAGAAGATGGCGTTTTGTTGTCTCCAAAATCCTTCCTCGAAGGATCCTCTACTCTCAAGCACGAGAGCCTTCGCAGGTTAGTGCTAGCCAATCTTGCCTACCGGGAGAATTTTGGGAATCCTGTGTATTTTGTCTGATGAGAATGATTCAAAATCCTCTACTCTACAATTATATCCCTAGGATATTTGTAGAGAATTAATTTCCAAAATCAGTATTGTAATTTATCCAATTATAACTTAACTGATTTTAGTAATTTCCAAATCAGTATTATTACCAAATATTATTTAACTGATTCCAAGTCAGTATTTAAATAATATTTACTAATTCCAAATCAGCCTTAAATAATACTTTAATGATTTGGGTTATACACCAAGCCCATGGATCAACTCATGACCCATGGATCAGGCTGATGGGTCAAGAACTTCAATTGCAATTAAGTCCCTTGATTTATCAGCCCATCCCAATTGTTCCCAGGTAATTAATTAACTATTAATTAATACCACCGAACTTTCCAATAATATTCAATTAAACCATTTAATTAAATCTTATTTATTTAAGTATAACAATTATACTTTTTGTAGGCAAGAATTCTTATTCTGCATCATCGAACTTTCTTATGTGCGATCCTGTAGGCCCATTCCAAATTGGCAATGGATAACTCAAACCCATTGATTAATCCATAAGTCATTAGTGGTCTCTAGCAAGACATAATGACTACCCAATTTGGAATGGAGGGTCGAATGGAGATTCAACACAACCTTTTCGAGCAAACTGCGTACGATCCTCTACATCGATATCCAGTTTAGCATAAGGCATGGAACCATCATCCTTATGTAGCTAAACGTTTACTTGATCTCTTAGTGACACTGAATCCTTCAAGCAAATGATATCCTATCATTCCTTGGGCATGGCCATGCACTTTTCAGTTCACTATCAAGTGGCCAAGATATCATCTCTCACTTAAGAGAGATTTGTAGTCCCATCACTTCACCTACATACCTTAGCGTGTCTCATAGTGTACCCAATCATACCCGTACTTGGCAACCTGTTACGGCCCCGTTAGGCGTATGTCAAAGCACACTACAATTCACCTAAGACCATGTAGTGATTTCTGGTCTAAGGATCCTAGTACCAGTACTACTCAAAAGAATCACTCATGATCTAATTAGTCCATGGAGTGTTTCTTTTGGCGGATCGATTTCATGAATTTAAATATGCACAAGGATATTACTATCATGAAATTAACTCATTTGATAAACAATCAATCAAGCGACAAATATCTTATTTACATAAATACCCTCAAAGTATATTTACATAAATAGCCCTCATTAGGGCACATTCACCAACAATCTCCCACTTGCCCGATGAAGGGCTATGTCCTAAACTGTTTAAGACCAAGCTCTATTACATGTCTATCAAACTTTGACTGTGGTAGAGCTTTT
Source organism: Knoxia roxburghii (assembly GCA_030378225.1). Lineage (NCBI taxonomy): Eukaryota > Viridiplantae > Streptophyta > Magnoliopsida > Gentianales > Rubiaceae > Knoxia > Knoxia roxburghii. The sequence continues at coordinate 29,336,046 of CM059420.1, read as the reverse complement.
GTGAGAGGATCTGCTATATTGTCGTCTGACCCTATTTTGCACACTTTCACATCTCCTCGATCAATGATTTCTCGGATGAGGTGAAACCTTCTGAGTATGTGTTTGGTTTTCTGGTGTGACCGAGGCTCCTTAGCTTGTGCGATGGCCCCGTTATTGTCACAGAAAAGTTCTATCGGATCTTGGATACTCGGTATCACTCCGATGTCTGACACGAACTTTCTCAGCCAAACAGCTTCCTTTGCAGCATCTGATGCAGCAATGTACTCAGACTCTGTTGTAGAATCGGCTGTTGTATCTTGCTTTGAGCTTTTCCAACTTATTGCACCGCCATTCAGACTAAACACGTAGCCTGATTGTGACTTCATGTCATCTTGATCTGTTTGGAAAGCAGCATCAGCGTAACCTTGTACAATGAGCTGTTCTTGTCCTCCATACACTAGCATTAATCCTTTAGTTCTTCGTAAGTACTTCAGGATTGCTTTGACTGCAGTCCAATGATCCATCCCTGGATCTTGTTGGTATCTACTAGTCATGCTAAGTGCATGTGCAACATCCGGACGGGTACACAACATGGCATACATGATAGATCCTATTGCCGAAGCATATGGGACTCTACTCATTGTATCCCTCTCCTCTCTTGTTGAAGGACCTTGGTTCTTCTTCAAGAGAAGGCCATGTCTAAATGGTACCTTACCATTTTTGGAGTTAGACATATTGAATCTTTTCAATATCTTGTCTATGTACCCTTCTTGACTTAGTCCCAGAAGCTTTTTAGATCTATCCCTATAGATCTTGATACCTAGTATCGTCTCAGCTTCTCCTAAGTCTTTCATAGAAAATACACTCCCCAACCATTGTTTGATGTCTTTCATCAAAGGAATGTCATTTCCTATGAGCAGGATGTCGTCCACATATAGGACAAGGAAAACAATCTTGCTCCCACTAACTTTCTTGTAAACACAAGGCTCATCTTCATTATTAGGGCCAATAGCTCACTTGTTCTTTCACCTTTCTTATTGAAAGGACTCTTTGTCATTTTGCCTTGCAAGCAGGGTTCGCAGGTATCATATGATTCAAAATCAAATGAACCAAGCACTCCATCCTTGTGAAGCTTTTGAACTCGCTTTGCATTTGCATGGCCTAATCGACAATGCCAAAGGTATGTTGGACTTAAATCTTTTTTAGATGATTTAGCTTTCTTTTCTATGTTATAGACTGGTTTTTCTTGGGTCAAATCCAAGACATACAGACCGTTACACATATTTGCAACTCCGTATAAAATATCATTTCGATATAAAGATAACGAATTATTCTCTATAATAAATCGAAAACCTTTATTATCTAAACTCGAAACTGAAATAATATTTCTGCTCAAAGCAGGTACATAATAACAATTTTCAAGTTCGATATTTAAACCAGAAGGTAAAGACAGAGTGTAATCTCCAACTTCAACAGCAGCAACTCTTGCCCCGTTGCCCACTCGGAGATCTACTTCACCTTTCTTTGTTATCCTTCTATTTCTGAGTCCTTGCACATTAGTACAAATGTGAGCCCCACAACCAGTATCTAATACCCATGAGGTGGACATAGAAAGATTTATTTCTATAACAAAGATACCTGAAGCTTGTTCACGAAACATTTCCGTCAGTGACTCATAAATTCGGAACGCTTCCAAATTCATGAACTGCTTTTGAAGCTCGCCTGTCATAGACGCGAGCATCAAGCACGTCACATCATCGGAGTCGCTTTTCAGCTTATCCCAGGCTCGTTGAACATTTGCCGAAGCATTTTGTGGTGGTTCAGGTAAAACGGTCTCTAAGACATGTAGCTTCCTTTCTTGTTTGAGAACTATTCTCAAGTTTCTTTCCCAATCTAAGAAATTTGGTCCAACCAATTTACCTTTATCCAATATACTTCTTAGAGTAGAGTTTAAGATAACATTTGTGCTAGATGATGCCATTTCTACAAAGAGTAAATGCAAAATATTAGAATGAGTTTTGAAAAATGTTTTCCACAATAGCCAAAATTGAAATCCCAAACAATTTTGTGTTGGTGCTAGATTGTGGGCCGAAAATCCACAAAAAGTCAACCCCAGTCTTGCTTTGGCAAGTATCGTAGGGATCGGGCTCTTTTGGTAGGCAACGTTCAAATCACATTCCATGTAATTTAACGCTTTCCAATTGCATACCATGCAACTTTTCGGTGATAGGATGAACATTCCAAATGTTTGACACCATCCTATCTTTGCAAAATTAATCCCTAGTCAACTTATCGGGTCAAGCTAGGATTAATTTTCCCAAGTTAAACCATCCCTCAAGGCATCACATCAATAGACACCCACACAGTTTTTCCATAACAAGTGGTAGTGATAAAGTTGAGCATCTAATACCCAAACAGTTTTTCCACTCATTAATGGTAGTGATAAAGTTGGGCACTATTATGTAACAACCCGCCGCATGAAGAAAACCTGAGGCCCTTGGGCTCTCCAAGTCCATCAGACGTTCGACACTCAAGCGGGCCCTCAAGTATGGAAGCAAAATCTTGGGTTTTTGGGATTTTAGTTTGATCGGCTTAACATGCATTTTCGTTTATCATATTCATTTGCATATTAAATAAAATGAATAAAAGCAATGAATTGGGCTCTAGTCTATTACAAAGCCTTTTAAAAACTTCATATAGGGCCTCCGCTCCTGGGCTCCACCATGGACTCTTCTTGGAACCTCCTTTTGGGCCTACTATTACATGATGATTTTATAGGCACGCAGGCCCAATTCAAAATTGGCTCGCAGGCCCCAACTTTTGAAACGTTAAAATTAAAAGCCCAATTCATGCTTTGAAACACATAAAATGCATATGCTCATACAAGCCGGTTTTAATTTAAGCCGATTAATTTTAAGGATTGTGTAACTATTACAGAATTAAAATTGATCGTGTCATGATCAATTTTAATCAATCCTTTTGTTCATTTTACATTTATCCAAAATGATGCATGAACATGCTTACATAATTATGATGCTTCAAATAAAATTTAAACAATTTAAATAAGCATCAAAATTAAAATAAAATAAAATAAATAAATAACAATTCAAAATTTAAACAAATTAATTAATCTAATTAATTAATTATTTATTTATTTATCTTTTCTAATTATTTTAATCTAATTAAAATAATTATTTTAAAATTTATCTAATTATCTAATTAAGATAAATTTAAACTTATAGGATAAAATTCTAAATTAATCCTATCTTTATCTAATAAGACTATTTAATTAAATCTTATTAAATAAAATTCAGAAAATTTTAAAATTTAATTTTCTGAAACTTTTGGGGCAATTTGATAATTTAAATAAAATTCTGGGCTAGGGTTTTGAGGAGGACTCAAAGTCCAGGGACCATTATGCAATTTTAAAACCATTTTAAAATCTACATTCCATTTTGGTAATTAGAGGCTGTGGCGGGGGCAATTTGGTAAACTCACCCTTTTAGGGTTTTTGCCCCAGCCGCCTCTCTCTTCTTTTCCAAACCCGTCACCGGCATCCGCGACTTCCGGCTTCCAATGCCGATCGTCTTCTCCGTTTACACAAAACGTCGTTCGAAAAAGAAAAATATTGCAGAGAGTTATGCGAGTAACGGCCGAAGTTTCGTCCGATGAAAAACCAGCGGCGACTCTCGCCACTGCTATCTCCGCCATCCTTCTTCACAAAGTCGAAGCCAATTCGAACTATCGCCGACCTCTAAGACGGAATAACAACATGCCCAGACTCCAAGTCCGGCTTCCGCGCTATTCCGGCGAAAGCTTCCCCGCAAATCGAAACCAAAACACAGTCCAACACATTGTTTCCGATCAAATGCAAAACCAAGAACCCAGAAAACAAAACAACCCAGTTTTTAATTTGGTTTTTCGGCAAAACAAACCCAATTTTGAAAATATTTCCGGCGAGGGTTTCCAATACCCAAAATAATCAAATCGTTTTTTCGGTGAATTTTACAACCCAGAAAAGCAGCAAAAATTTTTTTCATCCAAGAAAATACCAAAGCTTTTCAAAACGGAACCTTCCTTTTTTTTTTTTCATCTCCCCTTTGTTTTCAGATCGCGAGACCGATTTTCGGGCCAATGTCCATATCAAACCCATTTTCTGGCCAACTCAAAAGGGAACCCAGAAAATTTTTCTTTTCGTCCGGTGAAAATTTTGAAACCCAGAAATTCAAAGCTCGGACTTCAAAACAAATTTTTGGCAAGAAAAATGAAGAAACCCAGTTTCGGTGAAAAAGCTCTGTTTTGGCCATTTTAATTTCCGGCGAGAAAAACGAGAAGCAAAACCAAGTTTGCGGTCAACCCGAAATCAATTTTTTCAGAAAGACAAATTGATTCAAGCCCCTTTTAATTAAAATCAATTTTAATTAAAACCAAAATTTTTAATAAATATCAATTTTAATTTTAACACTAAAATTGGTAGCCTAGCTCTGATACCACTGTTGGGAATAGTCTAGGTGTTTAATCCAATTAAACAGCGGAATCCTAAACTATGAGGATCGAGTCTTACCCTTGAAGCGTAATCGGTTGCGCACGTCGCCTGGCTCCTCTGAGAAGATGGCGTTTTGTTGTCTCCAAAATCCTTCCTCGAAGGATCCTCTACTCTCAAGCACGAAAGCCTTCGCAGGTTGGTGCTAGCCAATCTTGCCTACCGGGAGAATTTTGGGAATCCTGTGTATTTTGTCTGATGAGAATGATTCAAAATCCTCTACTCTACAATTATATCCCTAGGATATTTGTAGAGAATTAATTTCCAAAATCAGTATTGTAATTTATCCAATTATAACTTAACTGATTTTAGTAATTTCCAAATCAGTATTATTACCAAATATTATTTAACTAATTCCAAGTCAGTATTTAAATAATATTTACTAATTCCAAATCAGCCTTAAATAACACTTTAATGATTTGGGTTATACACCAAGCCCATGGATCAACTCATGACCCATGGATCAGGCTGATGGGTCAAGAACTTCAATTGCAATTAAGTCCCTTGATTTATCAGCCCATCCCAATTGTTCCCAGGTAATTAATTAACTATTAATTAATACCACCGAACTTTCCAATAATATTCAATTAAACCATTTAATTAAATCTTATTTATTTAAGTATAACAATTATACTTTTTGTAGGCAAGAATTCTTATTCTGCATCATCGAACTTTCTTATGTGCGATCCTGTAGGCCCATTCCAAATTGGCAATGGATAACTCAAACCCATTGATTAATCCATAAGTCATTAGTGGTCTCTAGCAAGACATAATGACTACCCAATTTGGAATGGAGGGTCGAATGGAGATTCAACACAACCTTTTCGAGCAAACTGCGTACGATCCTCTACATCGATATCCAGTTTAGCATAAGGCATGGAACCATCATCCTTATGTAGCTAAACGTTTACTTGATCTCTTAGTGACACTGAATCCTTCAAGCAAATGATATCCTATCATTCCTTGGGCATGGCCATGCACTTTTCAGTTTACTATCAAGTGGCCAAGATATCATCTCTCACTTAAGAGAGATTTGTAGTCCCATCACTTCACCTACATACCTTAGCGTGTCTCATAGTGTACCCAATCATACCCGTACTTGGCAACCTGTTACGGCCCCGTTAGGCGTATGTCAAAGCACACTACAATTCACCTAAGACCATGTAGTGATTTCTGGTCTAAGGATCCTAGTACCAGTACTACTCAAAAGAATCACTCATGATCTAATTAGTCCATGGAGTGTTTCTTTTGGCGGATCGATTTCATGAATTTAAATATGCACAAGGATATTACTATCATGAAATTAACTCATTTGATAAACAATCAATCAAGCGACAAATATCTTATTTACATAAATACCCTCAAAGTATATTTACATAAATAGCCCTCATTAGGGCACATTCACCAACACCCTGTTGCGCAAAACATAGAAATAGATAGCTCAGTATCTAACATTAATAAGAGGAAGAGACCTTCTGAAATGAATCAAACCTATCTTTGGCATCTAAGGCTAGGTCATATAAACCTTAGTAGGATTCAGAGGTTGGTCAATGATGGACCTTTGGGTTCATTAGATATTGACAGTTATGCAACCTGCGAATCTTGCTTGGAAGGTAAGATGACCAAGAGACCGTTTAAAACAAAAGGCTATAGAGCTAAAGAAGTATTAGAGTTGATTCATTCTGACTTGTGTGGACCAATGACGGTCCAGGCACGAGAGGGATATGAGTATTTCGTGACATTCACGGATGATTACTCAAGGTACGGATACATTTACCTAATGCGCCACAAGTCCGAATGTTTTGGCAAGTTCAAAGAGTTTCGGGCAGATGTGGAGAAGCATCATGGTAAGAGTATCAAGACACTGCATTCAGATCGTGGTGGGGAGTACCTGTCCCATGAATTTCGAGATTACCTCACTGAGGTAGGAATTCAGTCTCAGTTGTCTGCACCTGGCTCGCCACAGCAGAATGGTGTAGTAGAAAGGAGGAACCGAACTCTTATGGAAATGGTTAGGTCCATGATGAGCTATAGTGATTTGCCAAGTTCGTTCTGGGGATATGCCTTGGAAACGGAAATGTATATTCTTAATCTTGTACCATCAAAAACCGTGCCTTCAACCCCAATAGAGTTGTGGAACGGGCGGAAGCCCAGTCTAAGACATCTCAGAATTTGGGGCTGCCCAGCACATGTGCTTAAGGCAGATACGGCTAAGTTAGATGCAAGAACAGAATTAATGCTGTTTGTAGGATATCCTAGGGGAACGAAATGTGGTCTATTCTATAGTCTTAAAGATCAGAAGGTGGTGGTAAGTACCAACGCTAGATTTTTAGAAGAAGACTATGTCTTAGACCACAAGCCCAAGAGTAAGATAGTACTAGAAGAGCTTAGACGACAAACTACTAATCCTGATGCACCAGCGCAAGTAGATACACCACACACTGCACATGAGATCACAGATGATGCGCCTACACAGGCGGTGCCTCGTCGTAGTGGGAGGGTTGTGAGACAGCCAGACAGGTTCATTGGCATGGGAGAGGCTTCAGACCTGGTCCCAGGTGTGCCTGAACCTGACCCAGTTAACTATAATGAGGCGCTTCGAGATAAAGATGCAGAATCTTGGCGTAAGGCAATGATATCCGAGATGGGGTCAATGGACCACAATCAAGTCTGGGAGCTTGTGGACCTGCCTGATGGGTATAAGCCCATTGGATGCAAGTGGGTCTACAAATGTAAGAGAGGACCTGACGGGAAGGTGGAAACCTTTAAAGCTAGGCTGGTGGCGAAGGGGTATACTCAGAAAGAGGGAATCGACTATGAGGAAACCTTCTCCCCAGTAGCCATGCTTAAGTCGATCCGGATTCTCTTGTCCATAGCTGCTCATATGGATTATGAGATTTGGCAGATGGATGTCAAGACAGCTTTCCTAAACGGAAGTCTTGAAGAAACCATCTTTATGCAGCAACCAGAGGGATTCATTGAAAAAGGCCAAGAGCATAAGGTTTGCAGGCTTAAGAGGTCTATTTATGGACTTAAGCAGGCATCCAGATCTTGGAACATCCGGTTTGATGAAGTAATCCAGTCCTTTGGATTTACTCAGTGTCCGGATGAGCAATGTGTATATCGCAGACGTGATGGAAACTCAGTGGTGTTTCTTGTGCTTTACGTAGATGACATTCTATTGATTGGCAACAACAAGAAAGTGTTATCAGACGTAAAGGCATGGCTGTCCAAGCAATTTGATATGAAGGACTTAGGGGAAGCGGGAGATATCCTTGGGATCAAGATTATTCGAGATCGTAGGAAACGTTCACTAACGCTCTCCCAATCTTCATACATAGACACAATTCTGGCCCGTTTTAACATGCAGAACTCCAAGAAAGGTTTTCTACCTTTCAGGCATGGAGTGTTTCTATCTAAGGAACAGTCTCCTAAGACTGTTGAGGAGATAGAGACCATGAAGACAGTTCCATATGCTTCGGCAGTAGGAAGTCTCATGTATGCCATATTGTGTACGAGGCCTGATATCTGTTATGCCGTTGGCATGGTGAGCAGATATCAGAGTAACCCCGGGAAAGCTCATTGGGAGGCAGTAAAATGCATTCTCAAGTATTTACGCAGAACGAGGGACCTAGTTCTGGTCTATCAGGCGTCTGAGCTGGTACCCCGAGGTTATACAGATTCAGATTTCCAAGGCGACAGGGACAAGAGCAAGTCTACCTCAGGGTATGTGTTTACTCTAGGAGGTGGAGCCATAGTTTGGCTGAGTGTCAAGCAGAAATGCGTGGCGGACTCTACCATGGAGGCTGAATACGTTGCCGCATCAGAGGCAGCGAAAGAAGCAGTATGGCTCAAGAACATCCTAGTGGACTTAGACGTGATTCCTGGTTTGCAGAAGTCTATCACAGTTTATTGTGATAACAATGGTGCAGTAGCAAACTCGAAGGAACCACGAGCCCACAAGGCGAGTAAACATATACAGCGCAAGTACCACCTGATACGAGACATCGTGAAGAGGGAAGACGTGGTCGTGGCTAAGATAGCATCAGAAGATAACCTTGCAGATCCATTCACGAAGACATTGACCTCTAATGTCTTTGAGGTTCACGTGGAGGGCATGGGGATCAGATATCTAGGAGAGCCATGATAGTTTTTTCTAGATAGATAGCAGCAGGTAGTATAGGATTGTATGTAGTTGTATACTTAAAGCACAACTTAAGTATTAGTGGGAGATTGTTGGATTTGAATACATAAGCTATGCTTGTGTTGTATAATTTCCCAGATTAATATATCGATTTGTGTTTCAATTATATTTAGTTGTGCATATCCATTTATATTATGTAAGTAGATGATGAGGTGTCTGGTGCGACACAGTAGATCTCATCATTGGTTGAAAGACATAATATATAAATGAGGTTCGTAACCGAGACAGCTTTGGATAAACTATCGGTCTAGGTTATTATGTGATTCAGATAATTAGTTTGTCTAAACTAATTGAATCATATAGATGTGCCCGGGGCATATTGAACTTGACTCTTAGGAATGATTTGTCTTGTACTGATTTAATAGACAAATCGATCCTTGTATTCTATCTCTAAATCCCTAGACTCGAGCGGGCATGAGGATTAGACATAGTGTACTTTGATCTGCCAATGGGTGAGGTCAAATGTGGCCAATAGTCTCGGTGGGTTGGGTGCGCGTGTTTAGTTACTTGGTGTGCTGCTGCTTGTCGAAAGGAAACCATGTACCGGTGCGTCCGGGGTGATGGTGCTCCCGAGATGAGCTCGAAATGTTTATTATACTAAACCTGGCCAGTGGACTTATGTCCGGTATAGTAAAAAGGTCGAGTGGTACTAGTCTCGGAATATTAAGAAGTTGATGAATTAATTTATCAGTAAATTAATGAATTAACGAGCACTATATCTTTGATGTGGGGAGATTATGAATATAATTTAATTAAGTTGTTCCGGAAGCAATTCTGGTGTAGGTTGGTAGTGCCATAATTAATCCGTTAGTGGTACGATTAATTATGTACTGGGTTGTTGACAAAGGTAGATTTAATTAGTTGAGAAATTAATTAATCCTTGTGTCAGTTGGTTGTGAATCATCCCAGGAACTGGATTGGGATAAGTGAATCCCTGTGTCAGTTGGGAGTGATTCATCCCAGGAACTGGATTGGGATAAGTGAATCCCTGTGACAGTTGGGAGTGTTTCAGTCCAGGAACAGGATTGAAGGAAACAGAATCTGTATCAGTCTAGAAACAGGATTGAAGGAAACAGAATCTGTATCAGTCTAGAAACAGGATTGAAGGGAAACAGAAACCCAGTAGGAAGACCAATCCTATTCCAACTTGGAGTCTCTCTTGTAACTCTATAAATAGACAAGGGATCAGCCATTCAACAAACACAATTCAAGAGAGATTCATAATTCAAGAATCTAGAGAGATAAAATTCTAGAGAGAGAAATTTCCTTCTCTCTCAAGAACGAATTTTTGAGAAAATTGGCGGCTAGTGTTCTTCATCAAGTGGCCGAAAATATTGGTCCAAAATACTAGCCTCGTGTGTTGCTTTCTCTCTCTCCGGGCAGTGCGTTTGCAGTACGTGCTAGGTGCGGAGGTGCTGAATTTTTTTCAGCAGGTGGATTGTGGTGAGTTGCTGATCAATTGACTTCTAGATTGTTGCCCACACAACAAGAGGTCATAGTCTTTGAGGCATACAAGAGATTCACTAGGTGCACGCTTCAAAGGTATTATTCTATGGTTCCGTTTTTATTAGAATTTTTTGTTGCGTGGTAAATCGAGCAGGTACAAACCCAGATCCTACCAAAATCTTTCATCTACAACCAAAACAAGAAAAAAAAAAAAAAAGTAAAACTAAGCAAAAGGGAAGAAAATCTAACTAGGGAGAAACCTTAGGATCAATGGAAGCTAACCCACCAAAGATGAACCCTAAATCTGTACAAAATGAGTATTTATAATGGCTGGGACGATTGGGGGCATTTGGGGAAGAAAAGGACTTAATTTGGGGCAAAATGGATATTAAACCCGTAAGCAGCCCGTAAGTGTCCAGTGCTATTTTTAGGTGGCCCCGAGGAGACTGCTACGTAGAGGTGTGCTAGCGGTCTCACTTTTCCCTCTTTTTTCAACACTTCCAGCAAAGCTTAATTTCGGGTTTTTCATATTTTCTCATGCATTTTTGACCCGTTTCACATCCTTTTCTTCCATTTCTTTTCATCTTCCAAGTGAGCTCAATGTGAACCAATAAACACCATTTTCTTTAAGAATCTGGCTCCAAATATTTTTGCATTTTTCGGCTCGATTTTAGGTGAAAAAGTGCTAAACCCGAACCAACACTTGCAATCCCCACATGACACAATATAAGGCATTTAATCACCAAAGAGCAGCAAAAAATCTATTAATAGTCATGAATCATGTGGAAAATGCTATGAGAATAGATGCAACTTGGGGTTACATCTCTCCCCCACACTAAACCTCTTGCTTGTCCTCAAGCAAAGTCACTCAAAATGTCAAAATTCACAAGGTGGACAATCATAAAAGTTAGCTCAATTCATTGGTCTATCTCAAGCATTCTCAACATTTAAAAACAAGATACTAAGCATTCATGATCAATGGATCTCACCAAGCACAAAAGAGAAAGTATGGTATGAGAATATATCAACAAAGAGCACTCAATAGAGCTAATCACTCACACTAAGGACTTCTCTCATGCACACAAGTGTTTAGGCAATTATTTATATGGCTCTCAAGTCATTGTGTAATGAATAATCAACCAAAGCTTGGCCTTAGATCACATCTCCACCACTCAAGCAAACAACACATTAATCTAAAGGGCTTTTATTAGGGTGAGAAGAAATTGAGAGGGGTTTAAGGTATAAAATAGGTCATAGGTTAGAAATGGAGGTTTACAATCCAAAGTACCTAGTCATGACTTAAACACTTCATTGGAGGCTTTATTTTTAGATTTTTTTACAACATATATATGAGGGTCCAGGGCTTAAAAGTCCCTCATTTTCTCATTAGAAGCTTTTTTTTTTTTTTTTTACATGGAGGTACAGAGCTTAAAAATCTCTCACTTCTCCATTTTTCAGTTTTTCTACATTAAAGAAAACACACATATTATATACAACTCACTAAGAATCCATATAACATACATTAGCCATTTTAGTGTTCAAACCACAACTAAGCAACTTCAGGGGTTTCACAAATGTATAAAGCAAGAAAAGAAAGGTTTTAGGGGCTGAATATAGGTGCTAGAAACAAAGAATGATCAAGGCTCAATGGGGTTGATCCTAAAGGAAATTGATGTTCGGGTGTGGAAAACAAAGAAAGGATACACAAGGTGTTTCACTAGATGCCTTTGTCATTTCAATGTACCACAAACTCAAGTAGTACAATATGCAAACATAAGCCAAGCCTTGGATCCTTTTCATCCACAAGACAATCACACAACAAAGAGAATGAGCAAGAAATCAAACGATGCTCTTTAGGGCTCAATTCATGCTCACAAGATATTAAGCACATGTGTGATTAAATCTAGAATGCTCAAAATGGATACAAACTCATACCACACAACACCAAATGCCAAGTGAGATCCAAGTCAATGACGCCAAAGTATCACAAAAATGATGCTCAAGACACATTTTTGAATTTTTTTTTTTTTTTGCAAAAAGGAGCTGTTTTGAAATTTGAACAAATCATCCAAAATTTGAATATAAGATATTCAAAGGATTGTTTGAGGACTAAACTCTCCCCCTCCCTCCACACTAAACTGTACATTGTACTCAATGTACTACTTATTACAAACAAGTGGGGTAAAAAGAGCAAGACATTAAGTGTGAGTTAGGAAGAGCAAACTGGCATAAATAAAGCTAGGGTGCATATATGTATGTATGTCAAATGGCTCTCTATGTATATGCATGTGCTTGTGCCAAAGAAATGAAACACATGAACTCACTCTATCAACCATAAACATTGATCCACATGTCTTGCTAGCCAAAGAAGGAAAAATAGGAGGACTCTCTCTGGAGGAACAAAAATAAAGTAGTTGACAAAGAATTCAAAGGAGGATAATGGTTTAAGATCACATTACATATGCATTAAAAATCATTAGCACATCAAACAAACACATTTCAAACTTTTTTGCCAATCCTTTTAAACATTTATACATCAAATATGCCAACCAAATAACCACAATCATTTACGCCGTACATTCCTAAGAGAAATAGAAACAAGAATTGTAAGTACAGAAAAAGTATGCTCATCATTTACATAAACAATCACGTTCACAAAATATACCAAAATAAGTAAGCTCAACATATACACAAGTAATCATGTACACGAAAATATAAACAATCCATTAAAGAATATGAAAAGAGAGAAATAAAAGAAACTTCTCTTTCTCCCTTATTTAGTGAATTGGAGATAATGAATGTGGAGGCTCTAACGGGACACTTAAAGAGCCAGAATAACCTTGGAAGCTTGCAATGTTCCACACCTACAAGGGGGACATGAAGAAACTCGTAGGATACAAGTGCAACTAATTCATTCTAGATCAATCAAGTGTACTAAACATTTAAAAACCATGAATGCAGCCCACATGAATGCAGGAAAATGCGATGCTACCTATATGATTATGCATTTTACTTCTCTTTCATCCATATGCATTACTCGTTTTCTTCCTTTCTCTTTGAAACCTGTCTCTCCATCATCTAAGCATCACAAAGCAAATTCTCACTAACAATCTAAAAAGTCTAAATATAATTCATAAGAAATGAACATAGTACTTGGCAGAAAAAAAGACATGCACTCCATAGAAGTAAACAAAGCATGTAAGTCCGAAAATCACAAGCACATAAATTTTTCATATAGCAAATCTCATGAATCTTGAACCACACATCTTTATTACCTCACTAGGATACATAAGCAATGAAGAATACTCCAACCAAATACTACCCATCTCAAGAAAAGAAAATAGACCACAAGAGAATAGACAACTATTTACATCTTTTTGAATTTTTTCATTTTTCAGATTTTTATGGGTTTTAAAATTTTTCAAGGTTTTTGGATTTTTAATTTTTCTATAAAAAAGAGAAAAGAAAGAAAATAGTAAATAATGCAGAAAAAGAAAAATGCACCATTCCACCTAAACACAAAAACAAACACAAATGGCTCCCCAGAAACGGTGCCAAAAAGTGATGTGCAAGAAATGCAACACTAATAATAACCCTTTTCTGCACATTTTAGGACCACAAATCCTGCCGCGCAGTAGTTATGGTGTCAAACCACAGAGAACACATTGCATTTATTCTTCCATTTAGGTTTAAGTGCTTATTCTCTAAAATAAGGAAAGAGACAAATAAAAGGAAAAATCCTAACCTAACTACTACCCCCAAAGGATAATAGGCAAGAAGAAAAGGGGACGATTCTCACTCCCTTAAGCCATAATCAAGTGACAAGTCCACATTTATCCGTTTAAATTCCCCTTTGGAACTTAAGCCAACTTACTAATTAGATTCAATCTCCAATAGGAAAGCAGATGAAACCGCCAACACCTTAGTAGAGCTCAGATCAACCCGTGGAAATCAACATAAATAAACATGCACAAATCTAAAGGAATTCGGGCACACAAACACTTAGAGTATAACAAAAACACAAATCAGCTAGCTCACCCTCTTACAAGGCCTACCACACCTACAAAAGGCAAGAGCCCTCACCAAACTGAATTGTTGAACTGAAGAATGTCTCTAAAGAGCAACTAACTAACACCATGAATATACAACCCAGGCCTAGCACATTATAGCATAAGCAACGAAGGGCACCCGGATACAAGTACGAGTAGGATACAGGCATTCGAGGCCAAGATACTAGATTGCACACTTACAGTACTAATTCTTGCTCTATTAGTGTTTGCTTCCAATTTCCACCTTTAACTAAATCCCAAGAGAGTGAGAACCCATATAGATTAACAACCCATAAAGCAAAATATCAAGAAATCAATATAAGAACATTCATAAATATCAAATGGGCAACCTCCAAAGCTAAAGAACTAACATATAAGCATAAATGGCATGAAAGCTTTAAATCAAGCACCAAATGAAGAACCTATGAAAAACAACTATCAATCCGTACAAGATGGGTTGCTAAAATGTGGATCTATAACCAAAACAAGAAAAGAAAAGAAAAAAAAAAAAGGGAATAAAATCTAACTGGGGAAAAACCCTAGGATCAATAGAGGCTAACACACCAAAGATTAACCCTAAATCTGTACAAAACGAGTATTTATAATGGCTGGGATGATTGGGGGCATTTGGGGAAGAAAATGGCCTAATTTGGGACAAAATGGATATTAAAACCGTAAGCAGCCCGTAAGTGTCCAGTCTATTTTTGGGTGGCTGCGAGGAGACCGCTACGTAGCGGTGTGCTAGTGGTCGCACTTTTCCCTTTTTTTTCAGCACTTCCAGTAAAGCTTCTTTCGGGCTTTTCATATTTTCTCATGCATTTTTTACCTGTTTCACATCCTTTTCTTCCATTTCTTTTCATCTTCCAAGTGAGCTCAATGTGAACCAATAAACACCATTTTCTCCAAGAATCCGGCTCGAAATATTTTTGCATTTTTTGGCCAAATTTTAGGCGAAAAAGTGCTAAACCCGAACCAACACCTGTAATCCCCACATGACACCATTTAATCACCAAAGAATAGCAAACACTCTATTCAATAGTCATGAATCATGTGGAAAATGCTATGCGAATTGATGTAACTTGGGTGACATCACTTTCCAATTTATGCATTACAAAAATCATTACAAACATGAACAGGAACTTTAAAAAGTATCTAATATTACATAAGTTATTTACTGTCTAATTGTTAGCTAGCAGTGAACAATCAAAAGAAATTGAACCCATTATCAGCTAATGAATCCCATTTCCAAAAGCCTACCAAGAAAGGTGAGCTGAACGAAAACAAAATTTGGACCCTATGTTATAATTCCAAGGCCATGAAAAGAATTGGCATGTTAAGATTTCCATATTTTGAATGCATATGTTCATGGAGACATAGATACAATTTAAAAGATTCAAAGATTAATCATGATTCAACAACCTTATAAAAATGAAAATTTCTATATAAACCTCCTTTGTCTTTCTTGGAATATGGAAAAGTTTAAAGTAATGGAACTATAAGTCTTCCAACCATTAAGATCCTTACAAGGCAAAAGGGAAATGAAAATGATCACGACAGAACCACCAATATACAGGAATTCAAGCTTTCCTATTGAGTAGCCTATAACATGACAGATGAACAATGTGGTTTGCATATTGCTTGTATGAGATAGTTTATCATCATCTCTATGTTATTGCTTGTGGACATACATGCCTATATCAATTAGAACATTTAAAACTGATAAAAGGATAATTCATTTTAGCAGGTGAGATACTTCTAAGATCTGAAAGAAAACAAGAGTTTTTTATGCCATTGAGAATGTAAATGTATATTGATTTTCAGTATAGGGTCCACAGAGAATTAAACATATAGAATACCACATTGAAAAGTTATAGATATCAACCATGCTATTTCTTAGATCCATTGTTGTAAAGTAAATATAAGATATTCTCCAATCCATGCACAGTATTTTACCAAGGAACTATATTTTATCCCCAAAAAATCAATAAAGATCTTAACACGGGATATATGTTTTCTATACAAAATGTCAAACACAGTCACTACATGAACAATCACCAACATCATGCCCAATGTAATTGCTACTTTGGCATTTCACTAAAGTGAATTGTATTCCCTAGGTATGTTGGAACTAGGCATGCATAATTTCCTAAATTATGCTACGGAATAGCCTAAATTCTATGGAATCGGGTCTTACCCTTGAAGCGTAATCGGTTGTGCAGACGCCTGGCTCCTCTGAGAAGATAGCGTTCACCAACAATTCACGTGAATTGTCTCTACGATCTTGCACTGGAGTCTCTCAGAACCGGTGCTAGCCCAAAAGCACCTGTCAAAAGAAAACGATTTTTCTCTGGGGAAGAGTTTTGGAAGAGCGTTTATTTTTTCAGTCTGAGAGATTTAGTTTTTAAAAATCCTTCAAACGTGTTTTAAAAACAAATTTTTCTAAAAACTCTCAACCACCAGATACTTCTCTGATTTGAGAAGTATCTGTTTATAATAATTAATAATAATTATTATTTACTGAGTTGGGTTTAACCAACACCATGGATCAACCCATTGATCAATGGATCAGGCTGATGGGTCAAGAACCTTAATTCACAATTAGGTCCCTTGATTTATCAGCTCAACTCAATTCTTCCCAGGTAATTAATTAACTTTTAATTAATACCATAAAACTCTTCAATAATATTTAATTAAACCATTTAATTAAATATTATCTATTTAAGCATAACTCTTATACTTATTACAGGCAATTTAATTCTGAATCATCGAACTCACTTATGTGCGATCCTGTAGGCCCATTCCAAATTGACAATGAATAAATTAATCTCATTAATTAATCCATAAATCATTAGTGGTCTCTAGCAAGACATAATGACTACACAATTCAGAACGGAGGGTCGAATGGTGATTCAACATAACCTTCCGAGTATACTACGTAATGTCCTCTACACTGATATCCAGTTTAGCATAAGGCATGGAACCAATCATCCTTATATAGCTAAACGTTTTACTTGATCTCTTAGTGACACTGAAATTAATCAAGCAAATGATAACCCTTATCATTTCTTGGGCACGGCCATGCACTTCTCAGTTCACTATCAAGCGGCCAAGATATCATCTCTCATTTAAGAGAGACTTGTAGTCCCATCACTTCACCTACATACCTTAGCGTGACTTATGGTGTACCCAATCATACCCGTACTTGGCAACCTGTTACGGTCCCGTTAGGCATATGTCAAAGCACGCTCTAATTCACCTAAGACTATGCAGTGATTTCTGGTCTAAGGATCCTCGTACGAGTACTACTCAAAAGAATCACTCATGATCTAACAGTCCATGGAGTGTTTCTTTTGGCAGATCGATTTCATGAAATTCAATATGCACAAGAATATAATTTCATGAAATTAACTCATCAGATTAAATAATCAATCAAACGACAAATGTCTTATTTACATAAATAACCCTCAAAGTTTATTTACATAAATAGCCCTCAAAAGGGCACATACACCAACAAGGTAACTATATGTAACAGAATAGAATTAAACACCATGTTAATGTAGCATTCTATATTCAAACAAGTCCAACGGTTATTTGGTTTCCATCAAAATGTCCTATCCGAAGAACTCAGCTTAGTTTCTTGTGTTCTTCCAGGACTAAGTTACCCATTTAATATTAGGAAGGATCTTAGAGTCTCACAAGAAGGTCAAGAACAATTCAAATCAGCTTCAAAGAGAATATATATATATCCATAAATTCATCATTGTGTCTCCTACTGAGGCCTCAATTTAACTGAAAACCATTCAATATGAAATAGCATTGTGGTCTCTTTCTTTTCGCAATAATAAAGAAAGTGATGTCTTGGTGCTATATTACATTGATACAGGTATCAGTGAGGGAAAGGGAAATATAACATGGAACAATTACACATGATAACAATAATGTAGCTAAATTGCATGATATATAATATATAGTCAACCTGTAAATTATGGAGAAATTAAGATAAATTAAAAAGGATGGGAATGTTAGGCAAACAGCTCTTGAACTTAGATTGAAAACTGGTCCCTCGGCTAGTTTGTGTTATAGGTTATCCCTTAATCCATGGATTTGGACACCAAATGCAGTTTTTTTTTTTGTTTTGTTTTTTCCCAAAGATTTGTTTGCATCTGTGAATTAGACAAGTAAACACTAATTGCCATTTCTCCTTGCCTTGTAGTTCTATGTAGCTTCTCCAACAAAATATCCGATGGTGTCAAAATCATACAGTAATACAGTACATTAAAAGGGTAGTTTTGTTTTTTATGTCATAAAATGGTCAAAGGTAGCTGTTCTTGGAAGAGTAGAACATATTAATGTGCATTTTCATTAAAATTTTCACTAATCAATGACTCACTCACCCTAAAATGCTTGAAGTAGATCTTCTATTTTGAAATCAGGGTTCAAATCCTCTTTTTTTTCATACAGGAAATGAGAATTTTGTCTCATCTCAAATAAACAGGGATTCCACGACATCAAAGCCCCATCAAGAATGAGGCAGTGGAGGTCACATTTTCGGACGATTGCAGCGCATCAACTATACGATTCTTTCATCTTTCTTGAATTCAATTTGTACACCACCTAGAAATCACATTCTATCAAAAAACACAAAAGAAGTTCATAGATACCTTTGATGTCATAAGCATGCATATCATCGATTCATATTGAGTCCTACTCAACAAATCACCAACAAAGACAACTCTTTTCCCCTGAAGCCATTTTTGGATTAAATTGGCATCAAACCTTCAAATATTACAGTTCTTAGGTTGCCATCTCCACCTAAGGTACTCTTTATCTCTCGTACCATTAACTAAACAGTTAAATCCAAGTTCAATAGAAGGACATTGTCATCCATTATACAGAGGATAATTTCATCAGGCACCCATCTTCCATGAAACATATTACATCACTACCTATGTGAATTGTTTCATTAATCAACAGTGTAATCACATCAAAATCACTCGATATAGTATTCTCATTGTTAACAATCACAAGTTGAAAAGTTGGAAACACGAAAAAAAAAAATCTACAAAGGCAGGGATGAAACCCCTAAAGCACGTAAAATTTTCACCATGTCAAACAACCAACAAAAAATTTCAACATTCCCAAAAGAACTCCAACTTTACTACGTGTCATTGGCCATAAAAACACCAAAATACCATAAAAACTCAATCTTTACAGCTTGCAAAATCAATCACTTGAGGAAAATGGAGCTTCAAAAAATTAAAAAAAACAAAAATGATGAACCAACAAGAAATGAGCTGCAGAAAAACAAAATGAAAGAAAATATCATGGTATTTCCACTACCCTGTGGCTGACGTGTACTTCAGCTCGTCACCTCACACATAAATAGCAACTATAATTGGGAATTGAAACAAAAATCATATTTAACTGGATAAAATTTTATACAAAAGCAACATAGACCTTAAACTTCGTTTATGCACAATGTAAAAGATTGATATATTACTCTCCACTGATACCGAAAGTGTATTAAGAAGATGTAATCCTTGTTACAAAACACAAAATTAGGCTAACAGGATTGCAGAAGCATTAAAGGGTGAAGCTAATGAGACAAAAATCTCCACTGATACGGAAAGTGAATTAAGAAGATGCAATCCTTGTTACAAAACACAAAATTTGTCTAACAGAATCACAGAAGCATCAAAGGGTGAAACTAGTGAGACAGAAGAACATAAAACCAAAGTTGAAACAAGAAAAACATTTGTCTTGCATCATTCAGTTGTTTAATCATACTAAAAAATAAAGTCAAAATGCTTAATATATCAAGTATATTTTGTTTGCCTTACATGCAAGAGTGACTGAGAGATGACAATAGAGAAAATATGTTTCTCAACATCTATTGGTAAAATTCTGGATGCAAATAAAAATAGGAGAGGTGTATTTTATAACCATGTAAACCATTTTAATCATCCAAATGAGGAATTTACTATTTGGAACTTCATCATGTGTATATACTGGAAAGGTTAACCAAAAAAGGAAGCAACATAGAGTAATAGATATCCAAGTATAGATCATAAGGACAGTGGGAAAGAAATGTACAGAGAAACACTAAACCATTTTTTCCGCATTTGGGACAAGTTCAACACTGGGTCGAGCAATAACCACAATATCTACCCAAAGAACACAAAGGTATATAGACACTTCAATAACCAGAATAGTAAGAATTCTGAAAAACCAACTTTTGAAGAAAAACAGAACAAGCCCGGGCTAAATCGAAAATCTCACTTTCGTGCAATGCATTCCAGAATCGAAAACTTTCGACAAATCTCAGGCTCAAATTCATTTTTCCCTGAACGGATCTAGGTTTATACTTATTTAATTTATTAAATAGACAAACAACCCACAAAGAATCGACCTTTAATTAAAAATGGAATACATAAAGGTTATACCTTTGTCGCGAAGTCCAACGCAATAAGAAAAACCAAATCTTTATGATGCGATCACCACCGAAATCCAAAGGATTACTCCAAGAAGCCTCGAATATTGCATGGGCAATAATCTATCGAGATGTACTATCAAGCCCACGAGAAATCCACTCAGGAAATCCCTCAATTAGATTAAACTGCCCAAACGATCAAACCTTGAACCCAAAAAACTGTTGCCCACTACTTTTTTTCGCCAATAAAATCGAACCCACTTCAACTCTGGTCACGATCTGGACAACCGGGATTGTGGATCACCAACCCAAGGGAGAGATGAACACAAACCCAGCTGGATCAAGCACCCTGGAGTGATTAGAAGCAGCTGTCGGACTTGATAAAAAAACCGGCCAGCAGTCCGCCGAAAAAAACTGAATAGTCTGGCCAAAAGATTGAGAAATCCGGGCAAAAAAATAAATTTCCAGCGCCTGGCAACTCAAATAAATCGATGGGCTATCTAAAAGTTTGATCTTTGAACTTAATATAAATTGAGAAATGAGATTCCAAGTTCATTTTTAAAAGAAACCCAAGAAGGAAAGAAAGTCTCTCTCTAGAACTTTCTCACTCAAGAAAGACAAAGTTGTCTTGCAAGATTTTTCTTAAGTTTCTTAAGGCATAAGCTTTCTATTTATATGGAGCTCCAGTGGAGACCTAGTGGGCTTTTGAGTTGGGCCTTTTATTTTGACTTTCGTTGATCGCTTAGTCTTTCCTAGACTAATCAACTCCAATTGACCCATTCGAATTAATTTCTTAACCCACTTCGTTAATTTAATTTAATCGAACCCTTAGGATTAATTATTTTATGTAGAATTAATTTCTTAATCCACTTTGTCAATTAAATATTAATTAAACCTTTAGGATTAATTAATTCACTCTGTCGATTAGTCAAATACATAATTAGTCGTACCACTATCGGACTAACTATGGAACTACCGCTCAAAAATGACTTTACATCGCGCCACTATATTTCTTCTATCTCCCCACATCAAATATCTAGTGCTCATCGGTTTATCAATTTACTGACAAACTAATTCACTGACTTCTTGGTATCCAAGATTAGTAGCACTCGACCTTCTTATTCTACCGGACGTAAAGTCCACTGACCAGTTTTAGTACAATAAACCTTATGAGCTCATCTCGGGAGCACCATTAACCCGATGAACCGGTACATGGATTCCTCTAACTAGCAATGAGACGTAAGAAGCTAAACACCGCATACCCAACCTACTAAGGTATAGGCCTCAATTGACCGCACTCTTTGGCACATCAAAGCATACGATATCTAACTCTCATGCCCGTCCCAATCTCGGGATTGAGAGACTAAATACTAGGACCGAATTGACTACGCCGATGAGTACAAGTCAATTCTATCTAAACTGGTCATGCTCAATATGCCTCGGGCATATCCGTGTGATTTAATTAGTCTAGATAAACTAATTTCCAAATCACACGATAACCTATACCGATAGTATGTTCAGACTATCTAAGTTACAAGCATACTTTTTATATATTAATACTTTAACCAATAACGGTATCTATTGTGTCTTTCCACACCCCGTTATATAGTTCTATGATATAATGTAACAATTTAATACTGAAACAAAATGATATGTCATCTGTGGATATTAGTTTTTGATACAAGCCATAGCTTTTCTATATTCAAAACTAACAATCTCCCTCTAATACTCAAAGCTTTGTTAAAAAGTACAAAAACTCTTCAACCCGCTATTACACTGCTGTCATAATGAAATCTACAGAATACCTTTAAGCTCACTTACATGGCTCCCTAAAGAATCTGACTCCCATGCCCTTCACATGTCTCTCAAAGACCTTCGGGGTCAATGGCTTTGTGATAGGATCTGCAAGGTTGTCATTTGATGCTATCTTGGTCATGATCATGTCTCCCCTCTTTACGATCTCTCATATCGGGTGGTACTTGCGCTCTATGTGTTTACTCGCTTTGTGGGCTCGTGGTTCTCTCGAGTTAGCAACTGCACCACTGTTATCACAATAAACTGTGATAGACCTAAGCAACTCAGGAACCACATCTAAGTCCACCAGGAAGTTCTAGAGCCATACAGCTTCTTTTGTTCTAGAACCTCATTTGTCCATTTATATTATGTAGTTAAATGATGAGGTGTTTTGTGTGACTTAGTAGATCTCATCATTGGTTAAAAGACATAATATATAAATGAGGTTTGTAACCGAGATAGCTTTGAACAAACTGTCGGTTTAGGTTATTACATGATTCGGATAATTGGTTTGTCTAGATTGGTTGAATCATATAGATATGCCCAGGGCGTATTGAACTTGACCATTAGGAATGATTTATCTTGTACTGATTTAAGAGACAAATCGTTCTTAGTATTCTATCTCTTAATCCCTAGACTTGAGCGGGTATGAGGATTATACATAGTGTACTTTGATCTGCCAATGGGTGAGGCCTATTGTGGCCAATAATCTCGGTAGGTTGGGTGCACGTGTTTAGTTGCTTGGTGTGCTACTGTTTGTCAAACAAAAACCATGTACCGGTGCATACGGGGTGATGGTGTTCTCGAGATGAGCTCGTTATGTTTATTATACTAAACCCAACTGGTGGACTTATGTCCGGTATAGTAAAAAGGTCAAGTGGTACTAGTCTCGAAATTAAAGAAGTTAATAAATTAATTTATCAGTAAATTAATAAATTAACGAGCACTATATCTTTGATGTGGAGAGATTATGAATATAAATTAATTAAGTTGTTCCGGAAGCAATTCTGGTGTAGGGTGGTAGTGCTAAAATTAATCCGTTAGTGGTACGATTAATTTTGTAATGGGTTAATTGAACAGGTAGAATTAATTAATTGATTAATTATTCCTAAGGGTTAATTGAGCAATTAAAAAAGTAGAATTAATTAATTAATTAATTAAGTCTTAAATTTCAATTAGAATTAGGAAATCTAATTGGATTTGGTTTATCCTATTAGATTGGTTTCCTTTGGAAACTAATTAATTACCTAAACCCATTAGGAAGACCAATCCTAAACCAACTTGGGGTCTCTCTTGTAACTCTATATATAGACAAGGGATTAGCTATTCCACACAATACAATTCATAAGTTTTCAAGACAAGAAAACTAGAGAGAGAAAAATTTTTCTCTCTAAAATCGGTTTTCACAAGCTCAATAGGCTGCCGTTTGTTTTCCCCTTTGTCCGGTGAGTTTTGTGGCGGTGCGTGGGTGATTTTACGGAAGCGCGTGAGCTCTCTCAGGATCCCAGGTGGCGCGTGTTCTTCACGGGCTAGGGGCAGGGGTTGCTGAATTTTTCAGGCGACCCATTTGTGGTGATTAGCTGATCAAATTGCTAGTTAGATTGATGCCCACACAGCATACAAGCAAAGTCTTGAGGCATACAAGAGAATCACCTGAGTGTAAGCTTCAATAGGTAATTTTTATATTTCCGCTTAATTAAGAATTTTTATTGCGTGATAAATCGAATAAGTGCAAACCCATATCCTACGCAATGTTATTTCAAAAGGGTTGGAATAGCGATTGTGCTAGCGTCTAGGCCTGGCCAGAGATTCCGATTCTGGAATGCATAGCACGATTCTGGCTAGGCCCGGGCAGATAATCTTTCAATTGGTATCAGAGCCTGGTTTTGGGTTTTGTGCTTGTTCGATTTATTACATGGTTGTATTTGCAGGTGGTTAAGAAATCCCGACTATTATGGTTACATTTGTATGGGTTTTAATTAAACTCCGGAACATGTCCGGATTTGATTTTATTATGAATATTTGTAATAGTATAACCACGTGCTAGAAGCCGTGTAGGATTAGATCAAATCTGTAGTAGGATTTTTTCTATGTAATTTTGATTATTTAATTTTCCTAGAAAAGCCTTTTAGTAGGAGAATTAATTTTTGTAATCGAAGGCGTTATAGTGGGCAACTTGAATTTGTGGGTTTTGGGTTATCGTTAATTCGTAGAAACCCAGAATGAATTGCAAGAAGACCAAATAGCGTGGAAAAAAGTAAAGGAGGAACAGGTGGCAGGGGGCGGCGCTGGCGACGACTGGTTGGCAGGAGCCGCCGCCGACAACCGCACGGCGCAGCAGGCTTGCTGCACGCTACTGGATGGGCCGCCCGCAGCGCGCCTTGTGCTTGCTGGGCGCGTGTGGCCCATTCGGGTCACAGTTTTGGCCCATTTTTCTCCAGTTTTTGTTTTCCAAGATCAAAACTCAATCCATCTAGTTGCGTGATGGGACACGAGATCAAGGCAGAAGATGGAAGCGATCAAAACCATGATAGTCGAGAAATTTAATTTTCGCATTTATTTCCCGTATTTATTGTTTTAATTTTTGTGCTTTATTTTTATGCTGTATTTTAGATGCATGATTTTAAAAGCATGATGGTTTTATGGTTGCACATAATTTAGGGTTAGTTAATTGCATGTTAAAACCGGAAAAATCCTCAATTTATAAATCTAAGTGGGAGCGGGTTAGTTTAATATCCCCATGGCCACCATTACGAGTTCATATGAGATGTGGGTGGGCTTGAGCGTTGGCATTAGGGCCTTCCTCTATTCAGATAAGTCCAACCCTGAGATCACTAGATTATAAATTTCTGAGTAAGATGACTAGAGTAAGTTTAACTAGGAGAAATGCGACACCCTCTCCATCTGAGGCGCACTATCCTGAGGTAACAAACTCAGAAATCACATAATGGCACACACTTAGTGTACGTTCTGTAGTATTCCTCCCTCTAGGCCACGCTACTTATTTGTACGGCTGAAAGCACCGACTATTAGCTACATTGATCAATAGATTGTTTGGTCAAATAGTGTAGTTAATGAACCTGGTTCTTCTCAAACGAATGTGGGTTAGCGTAAACGTCCACACTGCGTGGCTTGCAAGAATCCCGGTGAATGAGATGTTGGTGGATTAAGATTATTATTTTGAGGGAAGTCAATAATTGATAGAATTTCCTTGTTTTCAAAATTCTAGACTTAATAACTGAAACATTGTCTGTTTATTTATTTTACAGTTTTTATCAATATGGCATTCAACCCCTTAGCTGTTATATTGAAATATAATAAGTTAACTGAAACCAACTATGTCGACTGGAGTCATAACTTGGACATTGTCCTGACGGTAGAGCAGTATAAGTTTGTGCTCACCGAAGTATGTCCAGATGTGCCTGACGAGGACTCTCCTCAAGAGGATACGAATGCCTATGCCAGGTGAAGAAAAACGGATGAGATGGTGCGGTGCTATATTTTGGCCTCTGTGTCAAATGTGCTACAACATCAGCTTTATCCTATGGTCTCTGCCTTCAACATGATGGCTCACCTGAGGGAGATGTTCACTCATCAAGGCAGGACTACTAGGCAAACAGCCATGAGAAAGTTGATGAACACTAAGATGGCTGAGGGCGGATCGGTGAGAGATCATGTGCTTCACATGATCAGTAACATCAATGAAATAGAGGTGTTAGGATGAGAAATCGACCCAGAAAGTCAGATAGATACTATCCTCCAGAGCTTACCCTCTTGTTTTGAGTAGTTTCGGGTCAATTACAACATGAACCAAAGAGTTTACACTCTACCCGAGCTCTTAACTGATTTGGTAGCGGCCGAAGGCATCTTTCATGAGAAGAAGCATGCTTTGGTCACAGCGAAGGCTTTAAGTTCTTTTTCTGTGCCTAAAGGCAAGAAGAATAAAAAGAAGAAGAATGCCAAGAAACTTGCTGCTAAGCCTGAAATCGCAAAGAAGAGCAAGCCCAAAGGTAAGGGCTTCAGGTGCGGGAAAATAGGACACTGGAAAGCGGATTGTCCAAAGCCTAAAGGTACGATAGTTTATGCCCTAATTACTGAGACATGTTTAGCGGTGATTCCCACAGATACTTGGTGTGTGGATTCAGGCGCCATTGATCATGTTTGTAATTCTTTGTAGGGGTTCCAAGTAACCCGGAAGCTTAGAGAGGGCGAGCTGGACATCTACATGGGTGACACTACAAGAGTGTCAGTAGAAGCAGTGGGAGCAGTCACTTTAAATTTTGAAAGTTGTAGATTAGAGTTAGTTAATTGTCTTTATGTAATGAGTTTTAAAAAGTACCTTATTTCGGTTTCTAACGGTTATAAGTTTATTTTTTCTGATGAGTCTGTATTTATTAGAAGAAATGAAACTTATTTGTTCTGGTTCATTGACTGACAATTTGTTTGTGGTAAACTCTAACTCCCCTGTTGTGCAAAACATAGAAACTGATAGCTCTTTATCTAACATTAAAAAGAGAAAGAAACCTTCTGAAATGAATCAAACCTATCTTTGGCATCTCAGGCTAGGTCATATAAACCTTAGTAGGATTCAGAGGTTGGTCAATGATGGACCTTTAGGTTCATTAGAGATTGACAGTTATTCAACCTGCGAATCTTACTTGGAGGGTAAGGTGACCAAGAGACCTTTTAAAGCAAAAGGTTATAGAGCTAAAGAAGTATTAGAGTTAATTCATTCTGACTAGTGTGGACCAATGTCGATCCAAGCACAAGGGGGGTTCAAGTATTTCGTGACGTTCACGGATGACTACTCAAGGTAAGGGTACATTTACCTAATGCGTCACAAGTCCGAGTGCTTTGGCAAGTTCAAAGAGTTTCGGGTAAATATGGACAAGCATCATGGTAAGAGTATCAAGACATTGTGATCAGATCGTGGTGGGGAGTACCTGTCCCACGAATCTCGAGAATACCTCAATGAGGTCAGAATTCAGTCTCAGTTGTCTGCACCTGGTACGCCACAACAGAATGGTGTAGCAGAAAGAAAGAATCGAACTCTCATAGAAATGGTTAGGTCGATGATGAGCTATAATGATTTGCCGAGTTCATTATGGGGATATGCCTTAGAAATAGCGACGTATATTCTTAATCTTGTACCATCTAAAACCGTGCCTTCAACCCCAGTAGAGTTGTGGAACGGGTGAAAACCTAGTCTAAGACATCTCAGAATTTGGGGTTGCCCAGCACATGTACTTAAGGCAGATACGGCTGAGTTAGATGCGAGAATATAATTAATGTGTAGGATATCCTAGAGGAACGAAATGTGGTCTGTTTTATAGTCCTAAAGATCAGAAAGTGGTGGTTAGTACCAACACTAGATTTTTGGAGGAAGACTATATCTTATATCACAAGCCCAAGAGTAAGATAGTACTAGAAGAGCTTAGATGACAAACTACTAATCCTGATACACCAGCACAAGTAGATACACCACACACTGCACAAGATATCACAGATGATGCGCATACACAGGTGGTGCCTCGTCTTAGTGGGAGGGTTGTAAGACAGCCCGACATGTTCATTGGCGTGGGAGAGTCATCAGACCTAGTCCCAGGCGTGCCTGAACCTGACCCAGTAAACTACAATGATGCTCTCTGAGATAAAGATGCAGAATCTTGGTATAAGGCAATGATATCCGAGATGGGGTCAATGGACCATAATCAAGTCTGGGAGCTTGTGGACCTGGCTGATGGGTTTAAGCCTATTGGATGTAAGTGGGTCTACAAACGTAAGAGAGGACCTGATGGGAAGGTGGAAACCTTTAAAGCTAGGCTGGTGGCTAAGGGGTATACTCAGAAAGAGGGAATCAATTATGAGGAAACCTTCTCCCAGGTAGCTATGCTTAAGTCGATCCGGATTCTCTTGGCCATAGCTACTCATTTAGATTATGAGATATGACAGATGGATGTCAAGACAGTTTTCCTGAATAGAAGTCTTGAGGAAATCATTTTTATGCAGCAACCAGAAGGATTTGTTGAAAAAGGCCAATAACATAAGGTTTGCAGGCTTAAGAGGTCTATTTATGAACTTAAGCAGGCATCCAGATCTTGGAACATCCGGTTTGATAAGGTAATCCAGTCCTACAGATTTACTCAGTGTCCGGATGAGCAATGTGTGTACCGCAGACGTGATGGAAACTCAATGGTGTTTCTTGTGCTTTAAGTAGATGGCATTCTATTGATTGGAAACAACAAGAAAGTGTTATCAGACGTAAAGGCATAGTTATCCAAGCAGTTTGATATGAAGGACTTAGAGGAAGCGGGACATATCATTGAGATCAAGATAATTCGAGATCGTAGGAAACGTTCGTTAACGCTCTCTCAAGCTTCGTACATAGATACGATTCTGGCCCATTTTAACATGCAGAACTCCAAGAAAGGTTTTTTACCTTTCATACACGGAGTGCATCTATATAAGGAACAGTCTCCCAAGATGTTGAGGAGATAGAGGCCATGAAGGTAGTTCCTTATGCTTCGGCAGTAGGAAGTCTCATGTATGCCATGTTGTATACAAGGCCTGATATATGTTATGCCGTTGCATGGTAAGCAGATATCAAAGTAACCCCAGGAAAGCTCATTGGGAGGCAGTAAAATGCATTCTCAAGTATTTGCGCAGAATGAGAGACCAAGTGTTGGTCTATCAGACGCTTGAGCTGGTACCCCGAGGTTACACAGATTCAGATTTCCAAGGCAACAGGGATAAGAGCAAGTCTACCTCAGGGTATGTGTTTACTCTAGGAGGTGGAGCCATAGTTTGGCGGAGTGTCAAGCAGAAATACGTGGCGGACTCTACAATGGAGGCCGAATACGTTGCCGCATCAGAAGCAGCGAAGGAAGCAGTGTGGCTCAAGAACTTCCTAGTAGACTTAGATGTGATTCCTGGTTTGCAGAAGTCTATCACGGTGTATTGTGATAACAACGGTGCTGTAGCAAACTCGAAGGAACCACGAGCCCACAAAGTGAGTAAACATATATAGCGCAAGTACCACCTGATACGAGATATCGTAAAGAGGGAAGACGTGGTCGTGGCTAAGATAACATCAGAGGATAACCTTGCAGATCCGTTCATGAAGACATTAACTTCAAAAGTCTTTGAGGCTCACGTGGAGGGCATGGGAATCAGATACTTAGGAGACCCATGACAGTTTTTCTAGATATATAGTAGCAAAGTGTATAGGAGTTGAATGTAGTTGTATACTTAAAGCACAACTTAAGTATTAGTGGGAGATTGTTGGAGTTAAATACATAAGCTATGCTCTATTTTGTACATTTTCCCAGTAAATATATCGATTTATGTTTTAGTTATATTTTGTTGTGCATTATTTGTCCATTTATATTATGTAGTTAGATGATGAGGTGTCATCATTGGTTAAAAGACATAATATATAAATGAGGTTCGTAACTGAGACAACTTTGGACAAATTGTCGGTTTAGGTTATTATATGATTCGGATAATTGGTTTGTCTAGACTGATTGAATCATATAGATATGCCCAGGGCATATTGAACTTGACCATTAGGAATGATTTGTCTTGTACTGATTTAAGGGACAAATCGTTCTTAGTATTCTATCTCTTAATCCCTAGACTCGAGCGGGCATGAGGATTA
Organism: Knoxia roxburghii; assembly: GCA_030378225.1. Classification (NCBI taxonomy): domain Eukaryota; kingdom Viridiplantae; phylum Streptophyta; class Magnoliopsida; order Gentianales; family Rubiaceae; genus Knoxia; species Knoxia roxburghii. The sequence continues at coordinate 29,305,944 of CM059420.1, read as the reverse complement.
GACATAGTGTACTTTGATCTGTCTATGGGTGAGGTCTATTGTGGCCAATAATCTCGGTAGGTTGGGTGCGCGTGTTTAGTTGTTTGGTGTGCTGCTGCTTGTCGAAAGGAAACCATGTACCGGTGCATCCGGGGTGATGGTGCTCCAGAGATGAGCTCGTTATGTTTATTATACTAAACCCAGCTGGTGGACTTATGTCCGCTATAGTAAAAATGTTGAGTGGTACTAGTCTCGGAATTAAAGAAGTTAATAAATTAATTTATCAGTAAATTAATAAATTAACGAGCACTATATCTTTGATGTGGGGAGATTATGAATATAAATTAATTAAGTTGTTTCGGAAGCAATTCTGGTGTAGGGCGGTAGTGTCAAAATGAATCCGTTAGTGATACGATGAATTTTATAATGGGTTAATTGAATAGGTATAATTAATTAATTGATTAATTATTCCTAAGGGTTAATTGAGTAATTAACAAAGTAGAATTAATTAATTAATTAATTAAGTCTTAAGTTTCAATTAGAATTAGGAAATCTTAGAGATTAGAAAATCTAATTGGATTTGGTTTATCCTATTAGAATGGTTACCTAATTGGATTTGGAAACTAATTAATTATCTAAACCCATTAGGAAGACCAATCCTAAATCAACTTGGGGTCTCTCTTGTAACTCTATATATAGACAAGGGATTAGCTATTCCACCTAATACAATTCACAAGTTTTCAAGACAAGAAAACTAGAGAGAGAAAATCCTAGAGAGAGAAAACTTTCTCTCTCTAAAATCGGTTTTCACAAGCTCAATAGGCTGCCGTTTTTCCCCTTTGTCCGGCGAGTTTTGTGGCGGCGCGTGGGTGATTTTACGGCTGCGTATGAGCTCTCTCAGGTTCCCAGGTGGCGCGTGTTCTTCACGCGCTAGGGGCAGGGGTTGCTGAATTTTTTAGGCGACCCAGTTGTGGTGATTAGCTGATCAAATTGCTAGTTAGATTGCTGCCCACACAGCATACAAGCAAAGTCTTGAGGCATACAAGAGAATCACCTGAGTGTACGCTTCAATAGGTAATTCTTATGTTTTCGCTTAATTAAGAATTTTTGTTGCGTGATAAATCGAATAAGTGCTTACCTAGATCCTGCACAATGTTATTTCAAAAGGGTTGGAATAGCGATTGTGCTAGCGTCTAGGCCTAGCCAGTCTGGAATGCATAGCACGAAAGTGAGTTTCTGGTTAGGCCCGGGTAGATAATCTTTCAAGAACGTCTCCTACGAGCTCGAATAATCTTTATCCTAATGATATATCCAGCCTCTCGCAAATCCTTCATATCAAATTGCCTGGACAACCATGCCTTTACGTCTGACAACACCTTCTTACTGTTGCCAATCAAAAGGATATCATCTACGTAAAGTACGAGGAACACCACCGTATCACTATCACGCTTGCGATATGCACACTGCTCATCCGGACATTGAGTGAATCCATAGGACTGGATAACCTCGTCAAAACGGATGTTCCAAGATCTGGATGCTTACTTAAGTCCATAAATAGACCTCCTAAGCCTGCATAGCTTGCGCTCTTGGCCCTGAACAATGAAACCCTCTGGTTGCTGCATAAAGATGGTATCCTCAAGACTTCCATTAAGGAAAGTTGTCTTGACATCCATCCGCCAAATCTCATAGTCTATATGAGCAGCTATGGCCAAAAGAATCTGGATCGACTTAAGCATAGCTACATGGGAAAAGGTCTCCTCATAATCGATACCCTCTTTCTGAGTATACCCCTTTGCCACAAGCCTAGCCTTGAAGGTCTCAACCCTCCCGTCAAATCCTCTATTTCGCTTGTAGACCAATTTGCACCCAATAGGTCGAAACCCATCAAGAAGGTCTACTAGCTCCCAGACTTGATTTGAGTCCATAGAACCCATCTCAGTAATCATCGCTCTCTTCCAAGAATCTGCATCTTTATCCTGGAGAGCCTCATTATAACTAACTGGGTCTGGTTCATGAGCGCCAGGGATAAAGTCCGAAGACTCACCCAAACCTATGTATCTCTTGGGCTATCTGGCAACCCTCCCACTACGACGAGGTGCAGCCTGTGTAAGAGCATCATCTGTGGTAGTGTGTGCAGTCTCTTGTGGTGTGTCTTCCTGTACTCGTGCATTTGGAATAATGGACTGACTTCTAAGCTCTTCCAATACTACCTTGCTCTTTGCCTTGTGATCTAAAACATAGTCATCCTCAAGAAACTTGGCATTGGTGCTCACCACCACCTTTTGATCATGAGAACTATAAAACAGACCACCTTTCGTTCTTTTAGGGTAGCCTACAAAAAGCATAATCTCAGATCTCACATCTAGCTTGGCTGTGTCTGCTTTAAGCACATATGTTGTACAACCCCAAATTTTGAGATGTCTTAGACTAGGCTTTCATCTAGTCCACAGCTCTACTGGGGTCGAAGACACAGACTTAGATGGTACAAGATTAAGGAGATAACACGCCGACTCCAAGGCTAAACCCTGAAACAATATAAGCAATTTGCTATAACTCATCATCGATCTAACCATATCCATAAGAGTCCTGTTCCTCCTCTCTACTACACCATTCTGCTGGGGTGTGCCAGGTGTAGACAACTGAGACTGAACATCCTCTTCCAGCAAATAGAACCTAAATTCGCTAAAGAGGTATTCATCACCGCGATTAGATCGCAAGGTCTTGATACTCTTACCCAGATGGTTCTCCACCTCAGCCTTAAACTCTTTGGACTTGCCAAAACATTCAAACTTGTGCGCATCAGGTATATGTATCCATATCTGGAGTAATCATCCATGAAAGTCACGAAATACTCATAATCACCTCTAGCCTAAACTGACATAGGACCACACAAGTCAGAATGAACCAACTCTAAAACCTCCTTGGCCCTATACCCCTTTGCCTTAAAAGGCCTCTTGGTTATCTTACCCTCCAAGTAAGACTCACAAGTCAGATATCTGTCAATATCCAATGAGTCCAAAGACCCATTATTGACTAACCTTTGAATCCTACTAAGGTTGATGTGACCGAGTCTCAGGTGCCAAAGATAAGTTTGATTCAAAGGGAAAGATTCCTTTCTCTTACTATGATTCGGTGATGAGTTATTAGTTTCTGTGTTTTGCATTACTGGGGAGTATGTCTTGACACCAATGCATCATGAGCTCAAGAAGTGAATATGAGAGCTTGCCCATATTGTAATTCAACCGAAACTGCTCAAAACTAGGGGGCAAGTTCTGGATAATGATATTGAACTGGGTCTCCCCATCAATATCACCTCCCAATACCTCAATCTCATTGATACAGCTCATCATGTCCAATATGTGATCCCTCACTGAAATGCCCTCAGCCATCCTAGCATTCATGAGTTTCCTCACAGCTGACTGCTTGGCTACCCTGCCTTGATGTCCAAACATCTCCCTGAGGTTGAGCATCATATCGTAGGCTGAGGTAAACAACTGATGCTAGTGCTGCAGTACACACGACATAGAAGCCAAGATGTAGCATCGGGTCATCTCATCAGCCTTCTACCACCTCGTATATGGCTCTCGCTGCTCATGGGTGGCATCATCACTGGGCTTAGGGGTCAGTGAGTATGTACTTGTAACCCCCAGCGGTAAGGACAATGTCCAGGTTACATTTCCAGTCAATGTAATTTGGACCCGTAAGTTTGTTCTGATTTAGTATGCCAGCTAGCGGGTTGAACGACATATCAACAACTGAAAAATAAACAATCAAGTTTCAGTATTACTTTTTTGAAAATATTGAAATCCTCAAAAAATAATATAATCTCCATCGACATCTCTCACACTGGGATTAACGCAGGTCACGCGGGTGAACGTCTACGCCAACCCACATTCGTTCAAGAAGAACCGAAGTTTATTAATTTCACTATCTGACCAATGATCTTATGATCTATGAAATTAAAATTAAATGCTTTTAGCCGTACACATAAATAGCGTAACCTCGCGGCAGGAATACTATAAATAGTATACTAAGTGTATGCCATTATGTGATTTCTAAGTTTGTTACTTAGGATACTAATGCGCCCTCAGCAGAGAGGGTGTCGTAACTTTCTCCAATTAAACTCACTATAGTCATCCCTTCAGAAATTCATTCTAGTGATATATGTGATTGAAGACTTGTCCGCATGGAGGAAGGCCATAATACCAACTCGTAAGAATAACCACATCACCAATGAACCCGTAATGGAGGCCATGGGGATATTTACCAACCCGCTCCCACTTAGATTTTTAAGTTTGAGGATTTTTCCGTTTTAACATGCAATATCTTAACAAAGGATATTCGCACCCATAAAACCGTTGGAGTTTTAATATGGGAATAATCTACCTTAGTTAATTACATTTTAGTTTTTAAAATGTTTTGGTTTTCGTTCATGCAAATAAATAAAAAACACACAATCAATGAAAAGACATAAATACGGGAAATTAAAGAAATAAAATTTCCCGACTATTATGGTCTTCTCTATCGTTGATTCCTTGATGCCTCGATAACACGTCTCGTCATGTCGCTCCCACTCGTTATTTGGATTCCTCTCAATTCGCCCGGGTTTTCTCAGTTTACTACGTAATTAGGAATCACCCAAAATTATGAGAAACCAAAACCCACGAATATAAGTTACCCAAAATAACGTTTTCGTCATAATACATAAATTCCTATATACAAGGCGTTTATCTAGGAATTTAAAGACGACATGATTAGATCAAATCCTACTACAAGATTTTCTAATCCTACACGGCTTCTAGCTCATGGTTATTACTATTACAGACATTCTCATTCAAAAAAAATATGAGCCCCGACATGTCCTGGGGTTATGAATGAAAAATAAATTCTGTCATAATATCCGTGAAACTAATAACCACCTGTTCAAACATTTCGACAAAAATAATAATGCCAAAATAAAGCCATGTAATAAATTAAACAAGTATAAAGCCGAAACACTCGCTCTGATACCATTTTGAAGGAAAACAGAACAAGCCCGAGCTAAATCAAAAATCTCACTTTCGTGCAATGCATTCCAGAATCAGAAACTTTCGACAAAGCTCAGGCTCAAATTCATTTTCCCCTGAACGGATCTAGGTTTATACTTATTTAATTTATTAAATCAACAAACAACGCACAGAGAATCGAACTTTAATTAAAAACAGAATACATGAATGTTATACCTTTGTAGCGAAGTCCAACGCAATAAGAAAAATCAAATCTTTATGATGCGATCACCATTGAAATCCAAAGGATTACTCCAATAAGCCTCGAATATTGTGTGGGCAATAATCTATCGAGGTGTGCTATCAAGCCCACGAGAAAACCACTAAGAAAATCCCTCAATTAGATTAAATCTGCCTAAAAGATCAACCTCTAACCCAAAAAACTGTTGCTCACTACTTTTGTCGCCAATAAATTCGAACCCACTTCAACTCCGGTCACGATCTGGACAACCGGGGCTGTGGATCACCAACCCAAGGGAGAGATCAACACAAACCCAGTTGGATCAAGCACCCCGGAGTGATTAGAAGCAGCTACCGAACTTGATAAGAAAACTGGCCAGCAGTCCGTAGGAAAAAACTGAACAGTCCGGCCAAAAGATTGAGAAATCCGGGCGAAAAAATAAATTTCCAGAAGTGGGAAACTCGAATAAATCGATGGGCTATCTAAAAGTTTGATCTTTGAACTAATCTAAATCGAGAAATGAGATTCCAAGTTCGTTTTTGAAAGAAACCCAAGAAGGAAAGAGAGTCTCTCTCTAGAACTTTCTCACTCAAGGAAGACAAAGTTGTCTTGCAAGATTTTTCTTAAGTTTCTTAAGGCATAAGCTTTCTATTTATAGGGAGCTCCAATGGAGACCTAGTGGGCTTTTGAGTTGGGCCTTTTAATTTGACTTTCGTTGACCGCTTATTCTTTCCTAGACTAATCAACTCCAATCGACCCATTCAAATTAATTTCTTAACCCACTCCGTTAATTTAATTTAATCGAATCCTTAGAATTAATTAATTCATATAGAATTAATTTCTTAATCCACTTTTTCAATTAAATATTAATTAAACCTTAGGATTAATTAATTCACTTTGTTGATTAGTCAAATACATAATTAGTCGTACCACTATCGAACTAACTATGAAACTACTGCTCAAAAATGACTTTACATCACGCCACTATATTTTCTTCTATCTCCCCACATCAAAGATATAGTGCTCATCGGTTTATCAATTTACTGACAAACTAATTCACCAACTTCTTGGTATCCAAGATTAGTACCACTCGACCTTCTTATTATACCGGACATAAAGTCCACTAGCCAATTTTAGTACAATAAACCTTACGAGCTCATCTCGGGAGCACCATCAACCCGGTGAATCGGTACGTGGATTCCTCTGACTACCAACGATACGTAAGAAGCTAAACACCGCATACCCAAGCTACCAAGATATAGGCCTCAATTGACCGCACTCTTTGGTACATCAAATCATACGATATCTAACTCTCATGCCCGTCCCAATCTCGGGATTGAGGGACTGAATACTAGGATCGATTTGACTACGCCGAATAGTACAAGTCAATTCTATCCAAACTGGTAGTGCTCAATATGCCCCGGGCATATCCTTGTGATTTAATCAGTCTAGATAAACTAATTTCCAAATCACACGATAACCTATACTGATAGTATATTCAGACTATCTCACTTACGAACATACTTTTTGTATATTAATACTTTAACCAATAACGGTATCTATTATGTCTTTCCACACCCCGTTATCTAGTTCTATGATATAATGGAACAATTTAATACTGAAAAAAATGATATATCATCTGTGGATATTAGTTTTTGATACAAGCCATAACTTTTCTGTATTCAAAACTAACACCAACTCCTCTAAATACCTTCCAAGACAGACCTAATTAAGAAAAAAAAAAAAAACGCTGTAGCAATAAGAAAATGCAATTGCATTATACAGTTGAAATCATTTGGTCCAATTGAATATTATTGCACTACAATTTGAAAAAGAAAAATAGGTGCACTATTTTTACCTATAAATCAATATGCATGACTTTAAAAGCAATTAATTTTGAAGGTTTTCTCTGCCATGTCTCTAAAAATGGTTGCATGATAGTACCACTTTTGTCAGTTAAGTTAATGTCAAAAAGATACTCGATTAGTATTAATTACATTCATAGTTAGTGTAATATAATTTTAATACAAAGTTAGTAATGGTATAATTTACATTACCTTGGTTCAGCCTTTTCTTCTCCATTACAAGAATTGCAGATGTATACTTCACCATGTGGAGAGGAAGTGGCAGAGTAGCACTTTGGACATGCCATGTACCAATATTTTTGAGGCTGATCTTTAAAATTCATAAACACTTTCACCCAGAAGATCGACATTAGAAAGTAAACAATTGAAGAACAAATTATAGCTAATTTGAATAAAAGCAATATTAATATAGACAACAGTTTTTTTTTTTTTTTTTTTTTTGTCTATATTTGGCTAACTTACCTTTTGCTCTCAAGCTATGCTTGCAACAGATGTAATATACTCAGGAGCTACGACAGTCAAATTTGGAATATGACTGTGGTACTTCTTTTTTTGGACCAATTCATTTATTTCTTTGTAGTTCCTTTCAGCCCTAGAAAATAACAATATAGTCATTAATAATTGTGTAATGATTTGACTGTCATTTATTTTATACTAAATGACATACCAATTTTTAAGCTCCAAAGCCTAATCAATTTGTGGATTTACCAAAATGATTGATTTGTAGTTTGTTGTAAGTGCAATACCTGTTAAGTATTATAGGAACTTGTAAGGTAATATTTCAAAAATACATTTAGTCCGCACATAAGTTAAAAAAACAACATATTTACTACTATAGTTAAGATAAAAGAACATCATACCATTATAAAGTGTCACTTTCACTCGATGGCACACAATTACATCAGAAATATTTTTCCCTTGATTTGCTGTGAATTGATTCCACAATGATAAACTAACAACATTCATACTGCATAATGAACATAAAATTGTTAAGATTTTATGAATAATAATATAACACTGAAAAATGCAGTTGTATGGAAAAGTTGTTGAGTGTGAATAGTACTTTTGATCAATTAATAGAAATTTCTGCACCATGCTCTCTCCATTATCCTTGATAATAGTGTTGATGGGAAATGCTTCTATAGCAACTCCTAATACATCTATAAATTTGAGAAGAAATAAAAGAAAGTCAATGGTAAAAATTTTTAGTTGAGAGAAAAGTAATGGAATAGATGTAACAATAATGTAAGAAAAAGATTTAGGGCTTGAAAATTTAGAAGTATACTTACCAACTAATATATCTTTCTTGTCAATGTAGTGTGCTAACTTGTCAAAAGGAATATAATTGTAGTCAACAACAGTTCTTTTGTTTTCTTCTAGAATTTTAGAAATTGGTGTTTTGGATGTGATCACCCATTGTTTTGTAATTCCATGCTTTTGATAATTCTTTGAAATTGGCTTCACTTCAGCATTAGTAATCTTATATTTTCTGAAAATCTGTAACTTTTGGCTCATTCGATCAATGAGTTGGTTGAATATTATGCCTTCAACTTTGGCTCCCGATAATAAAACAAGAAAGTTAGCATAGAAAAGGAATTTTTTTAAATTGGGAAGTACTAAAACTAAATGTGTTTGATTTACCTTTTCATCAGAAAATATAAATTTTTGATATTTTTTCTCTGGACTATTTAGGGACTGAGTAACTTGCAGCTTTTCTTCAACTTTGACAATGCAAGACCAATTTTCCATTTTTTCATCAATGTCTTCAATATAGCTCAATGTAGCCATCTTGATTCAGAAATATAGAAATTGAATTTTTGAAGTAATATAGATAATAATATAGGTAATCTATGAGTTTAGCAAGATTATGTTTCTTGTTTTGATAACTCAAAGATTTCATTATAAACAGCATTTGTTGTTTTGCAATTAGTTTTAACTTCTCCCAAAGTTGGTGGAATAATCAAAACCTTCACAGATTGAGCAGTTCTTGCTCGTGATAATGCAACATATAATTGACCATGAGAAAAAATAGGTTCCTTCAAATAGATGCCAATATAATCTAATGTTTGTCCTTGAGCTTTATTTATTGTCATAGCAAAACGTAGTCTAACAGGAAACTGTTTACGAATGAAAGGTATTCCTTGTTTTTCAGTGTCAGAACAATGAAGAGGAATTTTTGGAATAAAAACTTGTTTCCTCTATGTTGACCCATTGCAATTTCAGCAAGAATGGTAAATGAAATTAATTTTTTACAGATTAACCTTGTACCATTACATAAACTGTCTACTAGATTTAGATTTCTCAATAGGATTATTGGACAATTTTCTTTCAAAAATCAGATTAAGAGAATTCAAGAAATCTTCATAATCTCCTTGATGTTTTTCATCTATTTTTTTTATCAGTACTTGTATATATGAAAAATTTTCCAGGAAATTTATTAATCATTTCATCATTTATATCACTAACGGAACTATTTTTGGGACAAAGAATGCATCTATTTATCATTTGATATGGATCTTGCACAAAGACATCCAAGCACAGAAATGTTGAAACAATCAAACTGGAAGCAACAGAAAAATAAAAAAAATAATTTTTAAAATTGAATTGAGGAAGAGTGAAAATTTAGAATAGACTATTTAAATATTATAATGATAAAAACTTTAATTTGTATTATTTTTTCATTTATTACCTGTTCAAAGATGTTTTATTTTCAGTAAAAGGAATTACAATCTTTTTAGGAAGAATAATGTTTCCATCAGTCTCACTAAGTTCAGTTTCTTCACCTATTCTGAGCAAAAACTTAGAAAAAGCTAGATATAATAAAGCTCTCATATTTTCAGTATGACGAAGAATTTTCATTAATTTCCATAAAAATTAATTAACAATACTTGTTTTTACTTGCTTTTCCGTAGTTCCTTTTTCAATGATAGGTAATGTTTGGCGAAAGTCTCCACCAAAAACAACTACTTTTCCACCAAATGGTTCTTCACTATCCATTATATCTTTAAGCAGTAAATCAAAGGCTTCAATTGCTTCTCTTTTTGCCATTGAGGCTTCATCCCAAATAATAATTTTAGCTTGAACAATTAGCTTTGCAGTAGTACATTGTTTGCTGACTTGACAAGTCAAGTTATTTGTTAAATTTATTGGTATTTTAAATCTTGAGTAAGCAGTTCTACCACCAGGTAATATTACTGCAGCAACTCCTGAGGTAGCTACAACAATAGCTATATACCCTTCTTTTCTAATAGTAGCCAAAAGAGAGCGATATAAGAATGTTTTTCCAGTACCTACTGGACCATCTATAAAAAAAGGCTTGTCCTTTACACAAGTCATAATACTATAGTAAGCTTTTTTCAATCGATTTATTGATTGAAGATCATCATCATTTACAATTATGCATAATTCACTTTCCATTTCTCTTGTTAATTTTTCGGCTGAATATATATATAGATTATCATCAACTAAATTGTACTCATTGATGTTTTTACCCATTTGTTCCAACATCCTATTTATGTCTAAAATAACTGCTTTTTTTAATTTCTTCTGAATTGAAATGTATAAAACGCGGTGATCTTTCAAAATCTATTGAAAAATAAGGATGAAACTTTTCCCACAAGTTCCCGGGATTACTTGGAGAACAATATACAAGAAGTATTGCAAAAAAAAGATCTAAGAGAAGCAGGAAATTGATGGGTTGAAACTTCTAAAAGACTTTCTTCAATGTAATTGTCTGAATCTAAAATACCTAATTTGAAGGTTGCATCTCTGAAAGTTGGACAAACTTTTCCATTAATTGTTAGCAAATCTTGATATGAAGTTGGACATCTTATATGAGATAGCAATAATCATAAGTAATATCTTTCACCTTCTTTTGGTGATACAGTTACAAGTCTTTCTATAGTTGAACCAATTGTTCTTACAAACAAACTTTATACTGATTGTTCCAAGTAAAATATTGGAGAAATTCTTTATACAATAAATTTAGAGACTGAGCCTTCTTATTAACACAATTCATTTCAAAAAATTCTATTAGCATTGGTTTTGTAAAATCAACATTTTTCAGCAAATTCAAAGATAGTGCTTTTTGTGAAACGAAACAATTTGTTCACCATCAAGATGTACTTGAAGAATATAAATTGAAAGTGTCATTTTGTTTAAAGGAAACCCATAAACATTGCTTCTGATTATCCAACAACCATATTGAAATTGTTTGATTTCATCAACGTTATCTAAGGAATCTACTTCAACAATTTTAAAATTTATAAGATTATGTCTTTTGTATATATATTTATATATATTTGACAAGTTTAGCTGTTGAACAAATTTCTACATTCATGTGACAATCAAACTTAGCAAGGAGATATGGATTATAGGGTACAACCTAACGATTATCAAGATCATGTTACCTTACTCTTACTACTTTACCATCATTTCTTCTTCTATAATGAGGATCACTGCTTCTCCATGTGTAGTTTGTTGTAAAAAAGGTTTTGGATAATATTTTTACATACACCATTACGCATGCAAGGATTAAATGGATTCATAGAACCACAAAGACCATGCATCATGTGTTTAACAACAAGACTATGTAAGTCAGGAAATCTTTTAGGATCTGGAATTTCAGCTGAAATGATTCTATCATAGGCTTCAAGATTTAAAGGCTTAAATTCAGGTTTTAAGATCAACAATAAATGGGCATGGGGTATTCCTCTTTTCTGAAATTCAATTACATGTACACAAGCAGCTACTTCACCAAATAATTTTTTTTTTGTATTAAATCATTTCTAAGCAATTCAAATTTACCTCTAAAAACTCTTGCTAACAAATCTGGTCTATCAAATAGAGTTTCATCTGCATGCAAATTTTGTTTGATTTCTTTCTAGTTAGGATTACAAGTCATTGTAAGAAAAATGTCAGGTCCACTATATTTTTGAACTAAAGCCATTGCATCTTAATATCTATGACACATATCTCTAGGACCTCCAATAAAAGAAGCAGGAAGTATAACTCTTCGGCCAATTTTTGATCCATCAGTTTGACCAATAGAAATACTGTCTAGGACACTGTGAAGAATTTCATACCTTATTTCTTCTTGATGTTTTCTATTAAGGTATAGTCTAAATGTTTCAATTTTCACATAGACATGCACAACAAATTGTTGTAACAACCTCGTGGTGTGTAACAACATGTAACAAAATACTTTTATCATTATCTCTTATTTGAAATTTATAGCAATAGTACTCTTTAGCTGTGACATAATTTTTTCTCTTTTTTTCATGCATGAGCAACTACAATAGAAAAAAAGTAAATGCATTAATATATTATTATAATTAATAAGTTTTAAAATTATTACTTTACCTTACATAGAAGCTTACCTTGTTCCTCTTTTTCGATTATTTCATCTACAGAAAAAATATCAGAATGATTATAAGGTTGTGCATTTTGACAATGAGAAGTTTTTCTACGCTTTGGATTGTTTTGTTTTCTTTCTGTTGATGGGTGCCATCCAGATTCTCCGCGTGGAAAAAGTAAAGGATATTGTAATGTATCATAGCAAGCATAAAAATGTTTAATCCTGTGACATGGGTCAGACTTGCTATATATTCTAATATGTGCAGTTCTTTCAATGTTTTCATCAACAGTTTCATTTCACGAAATATTGCTTCTACTTGACTTTGTAAGGTAAATTGTATCTACGTTGATCTAAATTTGGTGAAGAATTGAGAACTATTCTATAATTTTCTACATCTGGCACATCACGTAGATATTTAAGAAAAACACAATATGGGTTATTTTCCAAAGTTTTCATCAAAGTTCTCAAAACTGATTCTCTTAATTGATCAAAAGAAAGTAATCTGTGTTTGATTTCATCCTCTATGTCAAGAAAATATAGCTGGATTCCTATTGGTTTGTCATTGTTGGATTTTAGTGAATCCAAATAATGGTAAACTTGACATTGTACTCTGAAGGTATACATTCCTCTACTATTTTTTGTCAAACCTCGATCATATTTTGCACTGAAAGATGTAAATGCTAATTTGTTGTTATATTTACGAATATTTTTTCTGAAATGTTTTGAGTCTTCATTGGTGGAATAGACATTGGTGGAATAGACAGTGAAACACTTCCATTTTGACAACAAAATGTTTTTTATTCTAGATAAATTTTTTTTGCAGAACAATGTTGACAATTTTCAATACTTAGAAGCTCAATAGGATGGTCAGGAAGTTTTTTATAGGGAAAACCTGTATGTAAAAAAAAAAAAACAACATAAATATAATAATGTTAAAATAAGAAGCTAAAATTTAAAAATCTAATTATATTTATGTTGGAACAAAAGTTAATTCTATTCTTATTATACAAAACAAAAAAATTCTATAAAATTTAAACAAAAAATGTGTACCTACAGAATATGGTGTTTTCTTTTTTAACTTTTCTTTATCGAAGACTTTTGTAGCCCGCATCTCAGATAAGATTTTTTTTTATCTTCATTCTCTTGCTAATTTATATGATACTTCAGAACTCATTGATTCTGCTACAGTATAACTCATAATAGTTAAAATTGTTTTTAGTTAATGCTTATGTGTTCTTAATTGAAAAATAACGATTTGCTAAATATATATAACTTTGAAGATTTGGAAAAATAATGAAGATTCAAAAATAATAAATTATAAAATTTCATACCTGTTGATTCTTGATTTGGCAGTATTGTATTAGAAGTGTTAGTTTCATCTGCACAATTCTTGCCAAAAAAACCTTTGATTTGCATTAAGTTCAAATTGATTAAGTGTATATTATTTTGTGATAAACAATAAAATCCACACTGTGAATAGAAGGAATACTTAGTATGTGTATATTATTTTTGTGTTTTTGAATTTTTTTAGTTTATCATTGATTGGTATTGTGTCTTTTTGAATATTAAGAAAATGGATTTTGGGAATATACCTAGACTTTTTCTCCTTGACTGTTGCATAAGAAGGAGAAGCCATGTTTTCTACATTACTATTACTAATGCTTTCAGTAACAGCATTCTGCAACAAATTTTGAGGCTGACTAGTACTTTCATTCACTTTAGTGCCTAGGGCATGCTTTCTTGCATAAACTTCACACCTTTATTGCAACAATGTTTGTTTTTTCTCTGCAGGCATAGCAACATAATTCTTTCAGCGTTGTGCATTTCTATCCATCTATCAATTCATAAGCATATCCCAAAGTACAAAAAAAAAAAAAAAAAAAGAAAAAAAGAACAAAGGTACAAATATAAGTTACTAAATGAAGTAACCATTATAATAACATTATATCATTAATAAAAAATAAAATCATCAACACATTATTTAAACACACTACTGGAAGCAGCTTGTTGTCAAATTACCACTAAAAACTAAAAGATAAAGCAAACTTTTATAAGTTTTAGGGTAATTTTTTATAAGTTTCAGCTTTACTTTGTTATGCTAATCCGCTGTAAAATTCTTATGAAAGATTTAAGGCATAATATGTGTTGTTCTTTCCAATGGTTGAGTTTGTTTGAATAAAATATATTGTTTAAATAGCTCATTGATTGATTGAGTATTCATCTTGAAAGTTACATTACCTGCAGGATCAAGAGAAGTCTTTTTGTTGTTCATGGTGTTATTTAGCTATCAAATGCTAATGAATTGTGTTTGCAAAAGTATTCTTGCAGAGTGTTGTCCTGGTTACTTGGTAGACGTACTTTAGGATTGTTCTTTGCCCTACATTATGCAGATTTTTCATTTAGAGAAATAAGTCTGTCTCCATCAGAGATTTGGATCCAGCTTTTTAAGGAGTGGACAGAAGGCGTATCCTTGTCACTGTACTTTATTTATTTATTTTCTTTTATCACCCTTCCCAAGTCCATGCAGTACATGTATATGGGATGTAATAATCTAAACTTGAGAAGAAACATAGTGATCCTACATTGGCCAACTTATCCAACAGTCTTGGTTGAGAAGGTGTATTGTTGAACTGTGCAATAAACATTATTGTGTAAAATGATAAAGTTTATCTCAATACAGTTATATATTTTCCATTACCAAGTAGCTGTACTTTTTGTCTTTGAGGGACTCAATTTATGCTCATTGACTACAAATAGCAGAGTTGAGATTTGGCGAATTGAGAATTTTCGTCCTGTCTCTATTCCTAAGTCTTCATATGGGAAATTCTTCACTGGAGACTTCTATATAATTTTAAGAGTAAATTTCAAAATTGGTCATCATACTATAGTCAGTTTCTGATTTTGGTCACCATACTTTGAAAACTATTTTTGAGGTTATTATACTTTACTTTTATTTTGAAAAAAGGTCATTCCGTCAAGTTGAGGGGTTAAGTTACTAACAGCCAAATTTTGTTAGGGTTATTTTTGTCTTGTCATTGCCCTCCTCAAATAAAATGAGTCAATTTCATAATTAACCAAATCTATGGGCTTAGGGTTTAAAGAAAGAGAAAACTCCTGGGGTCACTATGTAGTTTTAAATAAATTTTAAAGTTCTAAGCCCGCCGCCTCCCTCTCTCCTCCCTCCCTCCTTCACCTCACCGCCTCCCGACCCTCTCTCTCTTCCCCCCTCCCGTCAATCCTCGTCCTCGTCATCGGTGAAGGTCGGGGGTGAAGCCGATTGAGGAGATCAAGAGCAAGAGAGGTCAACGAGATCGACGTGACCAATGAGATCTTCGACTAAATTTTTGTCAGATTCGCCAGATTTTTCCAAAGTTTTGTTTTTGGTTTTCATTTCACCAGAAAAACGAGCCACAGGGATTCTTCTTGAACTGGGTTTCATCAAACCCTAATAGATGAACGGACCGCTGAGATTCCTCTTGAACGGGTCGTCGGATTCACTACTTCCTCTTGAATGGGCCTCGATCGCGCCTGGGGATTCTTCATCTTCTTCGATGATGACGGGATGTTGCGAAGGGATTTTGGGATCTCCAGCGGCGAAGGGTTTTGGGGATGTTGAGGGAGTGGCGGTGAAGGTTGGGAGAGGTCGGGAAGAGATCAAGAAGGTTGGGGAAGGTCACGAGAGGTTACCAAGATAGTCGTGGGAGGTAGAGAGAGGTCGTTAGGAAGGTCAGGGGGAGTTCTGAGAGATCGTGGGTGGCACAGGAGGGCGGAGCAGCGGAGGGCAGAGGGGGAGATGGGGAGGAGGAGGGCGGAGCAGAGGAGGGCAGAGGGGAGATGGGGAAGAGGGTAGGGAAAGACGAAATTAACCCTACAAAAAATAGTCTGAGTAATAGGAGAGCATAAAAAGACAAAAATAACCCTTAAAAAAAAGAGGTGTTAGTGTTTTAATGGAGGTTGTTAACGGAGTGACCATTTTTGAAAATAAAATGAAAGTATGATGACCTTAAAAATAGTTTTCAAAGTATGATGACCAAAACTGGAAACTGACCATAGTATGGTGACCAATTTTGAAATTTACTCTAATTTTAAAGGTAAATTGTTCATATATGTTTTTTTTCTCTTTGTTCACACAAAGTTTGTTGCATACTTTGTATGCCACTCTTCTTGTAGCTATCAATGTTTATTAGTGTGTTATGTATAATATGCATATGTATCTATCTCCTTGTAAGTATTCAATCGAAGACCATCTAGGAATTTTACTGTTTTATTGATGTTCCATTAGAGGATAACATTTTCACATGCAACTCTTACCTTTGAATCTTTGAACCTCAAAGGAAGAAAACCCACAAAAAATGGTATTTCTCATTTGAAGAATATTCCTGGTTCTTTTAGCTAGCTAACTGTAAGTGAAATTGGCTTACTATAACTGCTATTTGAAAAAAATTCCAGAAATCATGTGACGCCAAGATATCTATAAGAACTAACCTTTTTAGTACTCTAATGGGGGTAGTAATGACAACATTCATGTCATATTTTTTTATGAACCACAGATGGAAAACAACAAAAAGAAAACAAAACATATGAGATAGATTATGTATAAATCAAATACAGTGACATAATATTGTTTAAATTGTCATTATTTATTTAATTATAGAAAATTTACTTGAAATGGCAAACGAAGACAACACAATGAAACTCGAAAGCAGCAGATTACTGACCAAATTGATATGCAGGAGAAAAAAAGAGTGAGGATTGATAAAGAGTAAAACTTAAACTGGAGTATTATATATGACTGATGTACTATCATGTTGGCATATTTCTTGTAGTAGTAAAGATAATTATTTAGAGGGATCAATAAAAAGAGAAGGGCTAAATATGAACATAAGCAGTAACAAAGATGAAACTTTTATCATCTAAAGGCTTAAAGAGAAAAACTTGAAATCAACTCAATCATTCTTGCTCTTCATGAACCCTTTTGTTCTTCAGACGCTAGGACTTGTGAGTTGCATGCCCCCTCCCTCCACCACACATCCAATCTCCCCTTCTACCTTTACAAATTTTAGCATTACTTTTACTAATTCCTTGAATGTTTTGTAGAGAAATAAGAGGGACTTTTTATTTTCCTCTGTATGGCAACATCATCAGTTGGTGGTGCTTTTGGTATTCAGAGTATGTTTTAGCTAATGAACTGCTCACAAGGTTAACATAATCAGCTGCATAACCTCACACAACAAATGATCTGAACCAGTATTATGCATGATTATGGGGAATCTTCAACGAATGGAACTAAAAACAAAAATATACCTAGCAATTACTCACAAATATACCAACTACATTTGTCTATTTCCAACCCACAACCATTATATCAATGTGATCCAATAAAACAATGGTATAAATGATTCTAAGTTATACGTCAAGAGTAACTTACCGTAGCAGGCAGCAGATTTGAGTAGACTAAAGATGTTCAAATGTTAGTCTGAAGTGCATTAAATAGAGATGAGATAAAATGTATTTGACACACATGTCAATTACATTTCAGTTATAATATTATTATTCAACAAACAGAAAGGAAAGAAGGTAAACAAATGTCATGATTGAGTTTTTGACTTGTAAGGTTAAGTAGAAGAATCTAGCAAAACTTACAAGTTGCATTCTGGCATAGCTACAGTGCAACAAGATAAAAAATATATATTATATCATATGTTTGTTCATATTATATGAAAATTTACTCCCACTCATGTCCACCTTCACATAATAAAATAGTTGGACTAATACTACAGAGATGTTGTAGATTTATTTCTCAAGTCAAAACCATCCAAATCTAAGTTCAAAAATCGAAACAACATGTCATTGGCATCGACAGTTCAGTCCAAAGTAATTGTCAATAGAGTCTAGAGAATAAAAACACACCATTTCTACTAGTGCCGCCATTGCCAAAGATCAATCAGAACCACCACAGCAAATAATTGACTGATGTTTACCAATGCAGAAGTCTTATATAAAGGCAGTTGGCAATAGCAACATTTAGAGATTGAATGGCCTCATCAAGTTCCTAAAAGCCATAGCTTCATCTGCCTTTTTAACATCATATTTTTGAGCTGTTAATTTTCCATTGGTGTTGTTCGTTGAGATAATAGAATATGGAGACTTCAAGAAAGCCGTAGCACGACCATATTCCAGTGGAGAAATGGCAAAATTTATCTCACTCATCTGTGTTTGCGGTGCTGCAGGGGGAGGAATCCTCTTTTTCACTCCATCAAAGACAGACCAGCGATCACTCTTTTCCCCATAACCCATCTCCTGTTTAGTTCATACAACTTATATCATCAAGAAAAAAAAAATTTTGAGCCAAACAAATTTCACAAATATCGATTTTTCTTAAACTTCCATCATTAAGAAAAAGAAAATTTTGAGGCAAGCATTCTCAGTTAATCAAACTTTGAAGAAAAATTTCACAAACAAATTTCTTTTTCTAATCCAACTTCTTGCATTTTCTTCAACTTCTTGCACCTCCCTTTGGTTTGTCCGAGTTCAATTCCTCAATAAAGAAAACAGAACAAGTCCGAGCTACATCGAAAATCTCACTTTTGTGCTATGCATTCCAGAATTAGAGACTTTTGACTCGGCTCAGGCTCAAATTCATTTCTCCTGAATGGATCTAGGCTTATACTAGTTTAATTTTTTAAAATGACGCTCAAAGATTAAATCTTTAATTAAAGCGGAATGACTAAAGATTATACATTTGAAGAGAAGTCCCAAGCAATATAGAAAACCAAAACTCCGGGAAAGCAAAATCCACCCAGAATCCCAAAGATAACTCCAAACGACCTCGAACTTGGGTGGGCAAGTAACTACGAGGTGGCTAAAGACACTGGCGAAGAAATCCAAAGAAACCCACTTTAAGAAACTCATAGATATGAAAAATAGATTTAGCCCGAGAAATTGATTCTAGTCTGAAAACCCACACCGCCTCAATAAAACTTAGTGGGTAAGCTATTTGCTCGTAGATCTAGACTTTTGCGAACCAAAAGGAATGAGCCAAAGGATCAACAAAACAAATAAACAAAGCCCACAATGAAAATGCACCAAAACTGCGCCAATAATCC
Source organism: Knoxia roxburghii (assembly GCA_030378225.1). Taxonomy (NCBI): domain Eukaryota; kingdom Viridiplantae; phylum Streptophyta; class Magnoliopsida; order Gentianales; family Rubiaceae; genus Knoxia; species Knoxia roxburghii. The sequence continues at coordinate 29,286,412 of CM059420.1, read as the reverse complement.
AAAAAACACCGGCGACACTAATGGGCCAGAAAAAGAGCAGTGATCGGACTTCTCGAGCGGCATTCAAACTTTCGGGTGGTGGTCTTGGGCTTCTAGAATCGTGGGCTGAGTTTCTCAAAAAGAAAGATCGCAAATCGACTTCGAGAAAGAACTCTCAAGGAAAAAGAAGAAGTTCTCTCTAGGCTTGTCTTTCTCACTCTAAGGCCTTACTAATGCCTAACATTAGCTATTTATAGGGAGCTCCTTTGGAGTCCTAGTGGGCTTTTGAGTTGGGCCTTAATGTTTGACTTTCGTTTACTCCTTAGTCTTCCAAAGACTAGTCAACTCCAATCGAGCCTTTCAAATTAATTTCTTAACCCACTTCGTTAATTTAATTTAATCGAACCCTTAGGATTAATTAATTCAATATGAATTAATTTCTTAATCCACTTAGTAAATTAAATATTAATTAAACCTTTAGGATTAATTAATTCACTTTGTCGATTAGTCAAACACATAATTAGTCATACTACTAACAGACCAATTATGGAACTACCACTTAAAAATGACTTTACATCGCGCTCACTTTATTATTCTTCTATCTCCCCACATCAAAGATCTAATGCTCGTCGGTTCATCAATTTACTGACAAATTAATTCACCAACTTCTTGGCATCGAGATTAGTACCACTCGACTTTATTATTATACCGGACATAAAGTCCACCGGCCTGATTTAGTATAATAAACCTTACGAGCTCATCTCTGGAGCACCATCAACCCTGCGAACCGATAAGTGGATTTCTCCGACTAGCAACGACACACAAAGAAACTAAACACCGCATACCAAACTTACCTAGATTTAGGCCTCAATTGATCGCACCCTTTGGCAAATCAAAGCATACGATATCTAACTCTCATGCCCGTCCCAATCTCGAGATTAAGAGATTAGAATATTATGATCGAATTAACTACGCCGATCAGTACAAGTTAATTCTATCCAAACTAGTCCTGCTCAATATGCCCTGGGCATATCCGCATAATTTAATTAGTCTAGAGAAACTAATTTTCAAATCACACGATAACCTATACCGATAGTATATTCAGACTATCTCAGCTACGAGCATATTTTTTATATATCAATACTTTAACCAATAACGAGATCTACAGTGTCTTTCCACACCTTGTTATCTAATTATATGATAGAATGGAACAAATTTAATACTGAAACAAAATGATATGTCAACTGGGTATTAGTTTTTTTATACAAGCAAATAGCTTTCTAGTATTTAAAACTAGCACTCAACACAGATAGAAATTTATGCCATTTAATGCAGCTAAAGATGTTACAATAGAGCTTGCTTGTCTGTCAGTTGCCACCAAGAGAGCAGCACAACACCTGTTAAATCCATAGCTGATTTTTTATATCCAAAGCAACTCAATACTTACTTTACCTTCCATCCTCTTATTCTGAATTAAAAAATTTCTCACAGAGCACCCATCTCAGCAAATCCGACAGGAAGAAACGATGATTCATTGCAGAACAGAAGAAATGATGAACTCCAACGTCTCCAACAGACAAAACAACCAACAAAACCAGTAAAATCAGCAATTTGATTGCAATGAAGGATAATCTGTAGACTACAATGAAGGATAATAATCAATTCGATGCTTTGACCTGCAGGAACTCCGACGGCAACCTCAACACTATAATATGTAAAGAATAGAAGAATATCCATTTCATTTCAACAGAAGATCAGAGGTCGTTCAATGGATATAAACCAAATAAAATAATAAGAAGAAAGAAGAAAAAAAACAAAGTAAAGAATACCGACTAAAAGAAAAAGAAAAAAGTGGAGGAAACAAAGGATACTGACCAAACAAAATAAAAATAAAAAGAGGCGGAGGAAACAAAGTCACACGTGTGAAGTACGAAGAATCCACACGTGTGAAGGAAAAAAAGAGCCCACCTAATTTTGTTTTATAACTATCTTTAGATAAACACTCTTATAAGATTTCATAACTTTATGTATAATTTATTTTATAAATTTTTAAAAATTTATGAATATACAACTAACTTTAAAAAAAAAAAATTACTAAAACTATATATGACTTTAATTACTTGAATTATTTTTGTGATTAATTGCTTGCACAAATACATACGACTTAAACAATAGGAATTTAATGTAAACAACATGTCAAAATATAAGCTTATAAGTCCCTATGATTTGTTACAAAAACTCACTCAATCGAATCCACAATCAATCCTAAATTTGTAAAGTAATCTTACTTACTCTCCTCCAATAAGGAAAGGCCAAATTTCTACCAAACAACAAATTGTTAAAAATTTTCAGTTCTTATACAGTAATCCAAGTGTATGTGTATCCAAGACCAAAAATGCAGATAAATATAAAGTTAGTAGTTTAATTGGTTAAAAAAAAAGAGTTAGTAGCTTAATTTATTAAAATTTAATCCAAATTCTAATAAGATTTGATTATCCAGATTAATTTTTAAATATACAAATCATTAATACTACTAAAGCATGATATCCTGAAAAAACTTCTTGAACAACTAACCTCCCTACCTGAGTACGTGTCGTAACTTTGCTGACATGTCAAGTATTCTTATAAAAAATTCTTTCATTCACGTTCTTCTATTCTTCAATCTATCAATAGACTCAATTTAACTTATCAATTACTATTGCTGTTAGTAACTTAATCATCAATTATCAATTCAAATTATCAAATATAATTCTATCATTTTCTTGAACTCTTATTATAAAATAAAACATCCATTCCATTCTCACACTAAACCACACAAATACCTCTCATCGATTATCATTCTCATATGTTGATATCTTTTTTTTTCTTTTATTGTGCAGAAATCTTCACCACTTGAATAAGCAATCAACAATTCTCTTCCATCATTCATATTTCCTCCCTATTAGCTCATACCAAAGGTATTTCTTTTTATGTTATTTGTATTAATTATTTTATTTTATATATTCATCATGTTCAATTTGATCATAAAAACTCATTTTGCAATCAAGAATTCTCTCTCATCCTTCATCTATCTCACTATTCTCACATACCAAAGTTAATTACATTAATTAATTTGCATATATTATTATATTTTCGATATTCCTTATGTTCAATATCATGATAATTCCTTCATTATCACATTTTTTGTGTGTTTTATTTATCCTTTTTTTTTTTTTTTGGTGTAGAAATCTTCATGACTTCAACAAGCAATCAACAAATCTCTCACATCCTTCATCTACCTTGTTATTCTCACATACCAAAGGTATTTACATTAATTAATTTGCATATACTATAATGATTTTCGATTCTTTATGCTCAATATCATGATAATTCCTTCATTTTCACATTTGATTTTCAATGTTCTTTATGTTAAATATGATTGTAATTCCTTCATTATCACACTTTTTGTGTGTTTTATTTATCTCTCTTTTTTTTTTTTTTTTTGCAGAAACCTTAATGACTAGGCAAATTATATGGTACTACTATAGTAATATCATGCTATTGTACCCGGCGCGGGTTTTATATAGGGAGCCAGTTTAACTAGTGGTCCCCACATTTTTTTTAATTGAGGCGGTTTGTTTGGATTTTATTTCCTCACCCACGCTTTGATACCCAGCTAATCACATTCTATATATAAGGTGCTTGTTTTTTCATTTTCAAATACTGCATTCATTCAATTTACCAAATATCGTTTATATCATTCATTTTTTCTTCTCGCCAAATTGATCTTCAACTACTGCAGATTATTTAGATTCCATGTATTTCAACTTATAATTGTTATTTTTGTGATCGAATAGCAGATATCGTTCATTTTTTGTTGTTTTTGTTGCTGAAGTTATTGCTATGTTCTTTTTCTTGATATTTTCCTTTCTCGATCGTTTATAATGGCGATTTTTGATCTCATTAGTAAATTTGATCGATCAGACTGCAGGTATGGTGGTTTTTTTTTTCTTGTTTCTATTGCGAAAACTATATGTTCTTCGTTCTTTTGTTATATTTTGATTTTTCAATAATATTTCGTTTAGAATTTAGATTTGTGATCGCTTTAGTAAAGTTGATAGATCGGATGATGATTTGTTCAGAAGCGATTGTAATGTGTTAAATGGAGAAGGTATTTCGATTCGTTTTATGAGGTTGCGATGTTTTTTTATTTGATAATTTTTGGAGATATGATAGAACTTGAATATTTGTTCTGTGTTTTGGATGTGCAATGAATTTTTCAGGAGGAGATGATAATCAATCGGATGAGAGTTCTGTTTTGGACAATGTTGTTGTTGTTTTTTATAAAGGTTAGTTGTGAATTATATAAATGAAAGTGTTAGTTGATATAATATTGAGATATGATTGATATAATTGTATCGTTATTGGTTAGTATGTATAATGTTAGACGTTTTAATGATGTAAGGTGGAGTTATAGTTGATATAAAGTAATGTTTTGTATGATATAATTTTTTTTTGTTAAATATATAGGCAAGAAAATATCCAAACTTATTGATAATGCGCTACAAGAGAAATGATTTTATTGCTTCCTGTTGAGGTAATAGTTTAAAATTACATTAATTGTTATGTTATGTAATTCTATATCTTTTGCTATATTAACTTTTTTTTTTTTTGTAGGTTCTGGAGTATTGGTTGATGAGTCAAACAAATCTTTGGTTGGTGAGATTGTTGAGAACGAGAAAGCTGCTTTCGATTTATATAATCAGCATTTTTTTAGATTAGGATTTAGTATTAGAAAAGGAAGAGATCATAAATCAAAACTTTCTGGAGTTAGATATCGGAGGAAGAATGAATGTAGTAGACAGCGTTCTTATTCAAAGATCACTTCTGTTTATATGTATATGTATATATACAAAGGAAAGATGATTATATCATTTGAGACATGAGTTTATATAAAGTAGAACATGAGTTTATATCATGTGGAACATGTGTTTATATCAATATAACAAGGGTTATATCATGTGTACAAGGGTAAAGATTTGATTACATCGTTGAATAATACGAGTTTATATCGAGTAGAATGTCAGTTTATATCATATAGAGCATGTGTTTATATCAATATAACAATAGTTAATATCATGTATAAAGAGTAAAAATTTGATTAATAGTGTTTGAGTAGAGTTTCTATCAACAAAAAACATGAGTTATATCATGTAGAATGTTGTTTTATATCAACCAGAAAAGAGTTTATATCAACCAAAAAAAAATACAATATAGTAGTAATTTATATCAACCATATTCCTGATAAAAACAATAGTATTTCATATTAACTGAAATTGTGTTTATATGTATATGTATATATACAATGGAAAGATGATTATATCATTTGAGAGATGAGTTTATATGAAGTAGAACATAGTTTATATCATGTAGAACATGTGCTTATATCAATATAACAAGGGGTTATATAATGTGTACAAGGGTAAAGATTTGATTACATCATTGAAAAATACGAGTTTATATCAAGTACAATGTGAGTTTGTATCATGTGAATCATGTGTTTATATCAATATAACAATGGTTAATATCATGTATAAAGAGTAAAAATGTGATTAATAGTGTTTGAGTAGAGTTTATGTCAACAAAACAAATATGAGTTATATCATATAGAATGTTGTTTTATATCAACCAGAAAAGAGTTTATATCAACAAAAAAATACAATACATTAGTATTTTGTATCAACTATATTCCTGATAAAAATAATAGTGTTTCATATCAACTGAAATTGTATTTATATGAACCAAAATTTAGAATTATATCTATACAATAGTATTTTATATCAACCAAAACATCCAAAAGAGATTTAAAACTATTAATGAATATCCACTTAGAATTGAGAAAAATGTGAAAAGAGATGAAAAATGTAAGAAGTAAAGAATTGTATTTCATAAAACTCATCTGATAGAGTACATGATGTGCTCATTTTATAGAATGTTACTCTAGGTGATAAACATAAGAGATATTGTAGATAAAAGGATTACTTGAAATTCATTATCACAAAATATATCTAGATAAAACTATGAACATGATAACCTTATCACTCTAACGCATCCTTATCACTCCAAGCATCCTTATCACTCCACATGTTCACTGATCGCAGAATTCGAAACACTTTAATAATGTATTAACCACCACCATTAATTATGAAGAACCAAACCTTGTGATAGCAGAAAATGAAAAATTACGGTGTCATATATCGGAATAGGTCATCGGAGAGAAGGCGATCTAGACGCCGATCGAGATGCTGAGAAGAGTGGAGAGGAGGCACAGAAAATCCCGAAGTCGAAGAAAAGGAGGCAGGACAGAGCCGAAAGAGATCTGAGAGGGGGAGGGTGACGGCATGTGTGTGTGTGAGAGAGAGAGAGAGAGAGAGATGAGGGGTTGGAGAAAAAAAGAAAAAAAAAAAAAGCGCGGTTACTAATCGCCCATGCTGTGACTGGTGGAAGGTGAAAAATTAGGGTGAGTACAATAGCATCGTACTACTATAGTAGTACTGTATACTAATTGTAATGACTTCAAGAAGCAATCAACAACTCTCTCCCATCATTCATCTACCTCACTATTCTCACATACCAAATGTATTTACATTAATTAATTTTGATAAATTATTTTATTTTCTAAACTCCACTTTATATTCAATATGATAATAATCACTCAATCCAATCCAATTGATATTTTATTTTTTATTTTTTTTGCAGGAATCTTGATATATTCCACAACAAATTAACTAAATTAAATTTTTATCTTTATACAATTATTACTCCATTATATCTTAAAATTTTTATTTATTGTAATGTTTTAAATAAATTATCATTATTATCTAATTTAATATATTTATCCATATGGTAAAAAAACCCAACATTTTAATCAATCAATCAACTAATTTTTAATTTTGTAAATATTATTTGTTCATTATCTAATTAATATTATTAACAACTAAACATGATATGTATACATTTAAAATTTCACATTCATAATCATTTAAAATGTAAAAAACATAATCTTTATTATCCCTTTAATATTTTCATACAACAAATAAACTAAACCTAATAAAAATTCTCTAAATTCTCTACATGGCTTACTATAAAAAAAACAATAATCATTAATTATCATAATAATTACTTATTTTGAAATGACGATTATTATTTTTACATAAATCTTAATGGCTTGCATAATCAATTAACAATTTTATCATAAAAATACTTCATTATCCTACATGTAAAATTGTAGTTATTGTTATTATTATAATCTTTATTATCTAAATATAATTAATTAAATAAATAAAATATTAGATTAAACTATATTTTTGGTCCCTTCCATTTGACTAAATAATTTTTTTGGTCCCTTACATTTTAAAATGATTTGTTTGGTCTCTTACATTTAAAATATATATTATTTGGTCCCTATTATTGATTCAGTCTAAATTTTATCAACTCTATTCATGTACAATCTGCAAGACATTTCTAAATGAATAATATAACAATTTAAATATTAGTCTAACTATTAAAAAATTTTAAAAATTTAAATCAGACGATTAAAATTTATAAATAACTAACCTGAAATTCACGAAATAGAGACAAACCGTTTCAAATTTTCATAACCTGACTTAAATTTTAAATATTTTTAATTTATACACTGGTGTTTAAAGTATTATCCTTCATTGAAAATTTTTTGTATACTACTCATAAACAAATTTGGGATAGTTTAGATAATATAAACATTATGGAGACTAAATAATACATTTTTAAAATGTAAGGGACCAAATAGTGCATATTTTATATGTAAGGGACTAAAAAATCATTTTAAAATGTAAGGGACCAAAAAAATTATTTGACCTCCAAATATAAAGGACCAAATATATGATTTAATCTAAAATATTATAACAATTATAAAAACACGCATGAATAAACATGTAGTGATGCCTATCTATATATTATTATATTATATTATATATAATATTGATCATATCTAATTATTATATTATATTATATATAATATTGATCATATCTAATGTTTTTATAATTCGAAAACATTATTATTATTATTATTATTTTACTTTGTGATAAATCATTAATTCAATATTTTTTTAACTATCTTTAAATCTATATTTTTCCATGTTTATATTAATAATTTACTCAATTTATACTTCTTCCAAATTTATAACAATATTATTTTTTTACTAAAACATTAAGAATTCCTTCGTGATTATCTCTAATATTCCTTCCATATTTTTTTCTTCATCAATCCATTATATATTACCTATCAAATCAAATCATATCTCCCTAATTTTTCGCATATATTTCAATTTTATTCTTTACTCAATTATTCTTTCATTATCTTTTAAATAATTCACATCTTATCTTAAATATATTAAAACAGAAGAAATTTTTGAGCAACCAACCCCTTCACCTCAGCAGAAATCCTTGACAACCAGCCCATCTGACTGGATAATTTATATGGTGGTCCTATAGGAACACTATGTAATTCTACTCCTAGTCTAAAAATAATTAATTGTTAGGTGAGAGAAATACGCGCGCGTCATTTTTTTTAAAGCTGGGTCGGACACGCGTCGCCTTTGGCGGATATGGAATTTCATTCTTCCTTTTTTTTTTTTTTTTAGCCAATTTCATTCTTTTATTGTTTCTATTGTTATTTTATTTTTATCTTTTTTAATGGACTTTTTTTCTTTTTTTTTTCCTTCTTCCCTGAAGTTATTTTTCCATCCGATTTTTTAAAACAATTCAATAATTTTTTTCTACATTTTTTAATTTTTTTCTACGCTTTTTAATTTTTTTAAAAAATGATTAAAATTTTTTTTTATAATTATTTAATTTTATATACTGTGATATGATATCTGTTTTTCAATGATCTGATGTCTACTATTTTGATATCTGATGTCAATATAATCATGATTTGATCCCCTTGTTAAATATATTTTAGTTCTATTTTATGATTTCTTTTATATTATTGATCTGATATCTATAGTCTTTTGATCTGATGTCTAGTATTATGTGATCTGATGTCTACATAATCCTGATGTGATATCCCTTGTTAAGTATGTTTTAATTCTATTGTATGATTTCTTTTATATTCTTAATCTGATATCTATAGTCTGTTGATCTGATGTCTAGTATTCTCTGATCTGATGTCTATATAATCATTATGTGATCTCCCTTGTTAAGTATGTTTTAATTCTATTGTATGATTTCTTTAATATTCTTGATCTGATATCTATAGTCTGTTGATCTGATGTCTAGTATTCTATGATCTGATGTCTATATAATCCTGATGTGATCTCTCTTGTTAAGTATGTTTTAGTTCTACTGTATGATTTCTTTTATGTTCTTGATCTGATATCTATAGTATGTTGATCTGATGTCTAGTATTCTCTGATCTGATGTCTATACAATCATGATGTGATCTCCCTTGTTAAGTATGTTTTAATTCTATTATATGATTTCTTTTATATTCTTGATCTGATATCTATAGTCTGTTGATCTGATGTCTAGTATTCTCTGATCTGATGTCTATATAATCCTGATTTGATCTCCTTTGTTAAGTATGTTTTAGTTCTAATGTATGATTTCTTTTATATTCTTGATCTGATATCTATAGTCTGTTGATCTGATGTCTAGTATTCTCTGATCTGATGTCATATAATCCTGATGTGATATCCCTTATTAAGTATGTTTTAATTCTACTGTATGATTTCTTTTATATTCTTGATCTGATATCTATAGTCAGTTGATCTGATGTCTAGTATTCTCTGATCTTATGTCTATATAATCATGATGTGATCTCCCTTGTTAAGTATAGTTTAGTTCTGTTGTATGATTTCTTTTATATTCTTGATCTGATATCTATAGTCTATTGATTTGATATCTACTGTCTTATTATTGTTTTTTAAAAAAATATTTTTTTAAAAAGGCTGTGCGTAAAAAAAAAAAACTGTAGCGCGCAACTATAGCGTGTACTGTAGCGCGCTACTGTATGAGTAAAATTCACCCTACTCTTATAGGCCCACCGTATACGGACTCGTTTGACTGATGACACGTGTCATTTAAACAGTTAACCTACGATGACATGACAACTATTCTGAACAATTCACTTTTAGTTCAATTCAATTCAATTTAATTATTAATAGTAAACTAATCACCATTAATTATCACCAATTTAAATTCTAAAATATAATTCATCTCTTATTTATCTTTCTTCACCTCCCACCAATCATTCATTCTCACACCATACCACACACAACCAAAATCATCAACCAAAAAATATATTTCTTTCTCTTTTTTTAGAGAAATCTTTAAGGTTTCAACAAGCAATCAACAACTTTCTCACATTCTTCATATGTCTCCCTCTTCTCACATACCAAAGGTATTTTCTTTAATTAATTTGCATTAATTATTTATTTTATATATTCATTATGTTCAATGTGATGATAAACACTCATTATGAGGTTTTTTTCTTTTTTAACAGAAATCTTGATGGCTTCCACAATCTTCCTTCATCTCCTTCGACTTCTCAAATACCAAAGGTATATTAATCCGTTATAGTGTTAATGACTTTGCGTTAATTTGTCTTTTGTCACCAATTATGATGTGTGTTGTCATTGGAATCTAAAATTGTTTATTGTTTTGTTTTTTAAAGATAGCAAAATTGAGTACACCGATCAAAAATTCTCAATTTGTAATTCTTTTATTTTATATTTTGATTATGTTCATGGTGATAATAAAGACTAAATATGATGATATCTATAATTAGGATATCAAATGTGAGAAAATATTTTTTAAAAACATAATTTAGTTAAACTTTAAATTATGAATAACAATAAATATAATTATTGTGTAATATGAATTAACTTTTGCATATATAAAAATTAATTTAATAATGAGATGACAAGATTTGAAGATATAAGACTAATTAGAATGACACTAAATAAGATTAAAATTTAGATAAAAATAAATAAGAAAAATTAATATTTATGATAAATATAATTTTGAACACATCTATTAATCTATCTATCTATTTATCTATTAACATATACAAAAAATAATTGTGCAGCCTTCTTATCAAATAAACTCACGATTATTCTCTTCAATTTCTCTCACTAAACATTTTTAACACTTTTTTGTTTTGAATAAAGAAGCGACTAATCTTTAGAAGTAAAGGGATTTAAAAAACATACTAAATTAACAGTAGACTTTAAATTAAGGACACAAACTAACTAAAATATTTTATTCTAATGTTTTACACACTAATATTTCTTTTACTATTTTACTATCCAACCAAAATTTTTTATTCTAATGTTTTACACACTATTATTTCTTTTACTATTTTACTATCCATTATGTATCTTATTATCACTATTAGATATATTTTTCATCATTATCTGAAATACACGGTAATTTATATAGTGGTCCTATAGGACCACCATGCAATTTTACTCCTACTGTAGTACGCTACAGTAACGCGCTACAGTTGCCTTCATTTCTTTTGTTATTTTTGCCTATTTTTTATTTTATTTTTTTACCTTCCTCCTTGAGACTTTTTTCTGCCCTTTTTTTTCTAAACAATTCACTATTTTTTTAATGTTTTTGAATTTTATAAAAAATATTTTTAAATTATCATTTTATTTGTTTTATAATTAAATAATTTTAGATATTATGATACATATTATGGACGTTTTTATTGTATGATATGATTTCTTTTTATATTCTTGATCTAATAACTATAGTCTGTTTATTTGATGTCTACTATTTTGTGATCTGATGTCTATATAATCATGATTTGATCTACCTTGTTAAGTATATTTTAGTTCTATTTTATGATTTATTTTATATTATTGATCTGATATCTATAGTCTGTTGATCTGATGTCTATATAATCATGATGTGATCTCCCTTGTTAAGTATGTTTTAGTTCTATTGTATGATTTCTTTTATATTCTCGATCTAATATCTATAGTTTGTTGATCTGATGTCTAGTATTCTCTGATCTGATGTCTATATAATCATGATGTGATCTCCCTTGTTAAGTATGTTTTAGTTCTATTGTATGATTTCTTTTATATTCTTGATCTGATATCTATAGTCTGTTGATCTGATGTCTAGTATTCTCTGATCTGATGTCAATATAATCATGATGTGATCTCCCTTGTTAAGTATGTTTTAGTTCTATTGTATGATTTCTTTTATATTCTTGATCGGATATTTATAGTCTGTTGATCTGATGTCTAGTATTCTCTGATCTGATGTCTATACAATCATGATGTGATCTCCTTTGTTAAGTATGTTTTAGTTCTATTGTATGATTTCTTTTATATTCTTGATCTGATATCTATAGTCAGTTGATCTGATGTCTAGTATTCTCTGATCTGATGTCTATATAATCATGATGTGATCTCTCTTGTTAAGTATGTTTTAGTTCTATTGTATGATTTCTTATATATTCTTGATCTGATATCTATAGTATGTTGATCTGATGTCTATACAATCATGATGTGATCTCCCTTGTTAAGTATGTTTTAGTTCTATTGTATGATTTCTTTTATATTCTTGATCTGATATCTATAGTCTGTTGATCTGATGTCTAGTATTCTCTGATCTGGTGTCTATACAATCATGATGTGATCTCCTTTGTTAAGTATGTTTTAGTTATATTGTATGATTTCTTTTATATTCTTGATCTGATATCTATAGTCTATGATTTGATATCTATTGTCTTATTTTTTTAAAAAAAAATTATTTTTTTTAAAAAAGGCCGTGCGTCAATAAAAAAAAAACTGTAGCGCAACTGTAGCGCGTTACTGTAGCGTGCAACTATAGCGCGTTACTGTAGCGCGCCACCCTACTCCTATAGGCCCACCGTAAACGGACTCCAAATACACTACCAACTATATTTATTTGATAAAAAATATGGGTAAAAATAATAATTTTTTACTGTAATATTTATACATATCTAATTTTATTATTATTATTATTTTCTCATCTTGTTGATTTCTAAAAGAGAAATCTAAAGTTAATTTCCTCAAATTGTTTACTTTCTTTATCTCTTTACTTATTTTTCTTCCTATTTTTTTACTTATATTAATTTGTTTTTACTCTAATCTCCAATCAATAAAAAATTAACATGGGTATCCCTTTAAAATGGCGAGATATAAAATTTATCTTATGCACTAAACTAATTAAAATATATTACTTATCTTATTTGATCACAATCCGTTTTCTTTAGTTCACTTTAATTAATTGTGATAAATTTTTTTTATTTCACTATCATCTACTATATCTATTTTTTATTTATTCAAATTATCATTTTTATATTCAAAAGTTTTAAAATATAATGAAGTCATTAGTTGTGATATATTTGATAAATTTGAGCATAATATAAATTATTGGATACTTATATATAATTCAAAAAAGATAATTTTGAGATATATATTAATTTATTTTTTTATAAATTATTAATTGATAAAAAAATATCTTAATTTAGTTTATTAGAATATATTATAAAATAATGTCATTAGTAAAATTATCATCAATTATCATCAATCAACTACAAATACAAATACTAAAATTCAAATAATATAATCAAACATCAATCAATTTTAATTTTACCTATCTATTACAAATAGTAAAATTATCATTAATCAATTACAAATACTAAAATTCAAATCAATTATCATCAATCAATTTCAATTTCACATATTAATTACTAATAATAAAATTATCATCAATTCTCGCCTTTTTTAACTATTCTCATACATTAACATTATTTTTTTTTTCAACCAATACAGTCCTATCTTTTCCTTCATATATTATTTTTGAAATTTTATCTTTACAATAATTTTAAAAAGTAGTTTATGTTATATATCTTCTTTCATTCTTTTGAATCCTTCAAAATGAAACCATGATTATGTATCTTGTGAATTAAGATTTTAATATTTAATGTGATAGATTTAATTGGACAGTTTCAATAAAATAAAAGTAAATATTTTAATAAAACTATTATATAAAATAAAAATAAAAATAATAATATTTTTTTAAAATAAAAAATTTAGAGAAGAATAATATAAAAATAGGATGAAAAGAACATGATTATCTTTTTTTAAAAAAATGTAATTATAATTGACTTATGTCACTAAAATTTGATATGTGATATCGTGGTTGAAGCACACGAGATCACATATCAAAAGCTTTCAAAACATTTAGTAATATTGATTATAATTGACTTATGTGGATAAAATTTATTTAGAAAAATATAAAACGAAAAGGATTATAAGATACATAACTTTGAGCATATGTACATTGTTATATCAACTCAAAATTTAGGAATGGCATAATAATGTAACAGAAATGTTAAAAACTATCAAAACACAAGCACTAAACCATAAACATGAAAACAAACTCAGCATGTCATTTCATGATGAATGACACAAGAATGAGAAAAGTTTTTAAACACTTTACATCTTAAAATAATTAGAATTTCTTTTGATTCAGCTCCTTTAATATTTTGTCACACGTGAGAAGTTTAAATTCCTACCCAAAATAACAAACGAACACTCTTATCATGTATCATCAAAAGTTATTAGTCATAAACAAAAGTTTTGTCACCAATAAAACTTTTAAGAGAAATGGAAATGAAAATAAAGCTACATTGATTTGCAAACTGGACCTTTTAAAGTGATACAATACTTTTCTCAATCAAACTTGCTGAAGTAATGCAAAAATTAATACAGAACCTACACATATCCAGATAAACATGCCAAGTCAAGCCAGTTTTTACATTTGCCTATACGAAATGTCACCTTAGATGAGATTACTGCTAAAGGGCCATCTAAAAACAAATGAAACATATAAAAAATATAGAGAATCAGTGTTTCCAATGCCTATGTGGATAGCAGACCATGATGTGCACCAAGAATAGGACTTTCATAATAGCACAAAGTTTTTATCAAAATAATGTCACGTTTAAAGAGATTATCTTTCTATACAATTTGATCAACCTGTCCAAAAATCAAGACTCAACAATATATATACATATATATACATAAAAAGGGAGGATGGATGAATGGTTGAGAATAGTAACATTCAAAATTTACCTGCTCGAGAAAACCAAACCTACAAAGGTCTCCAAACGGATTGAAAGATATATCTATAACAATATTTTGTACAATATATTCCAAAAGTTTAGCATGCTAACACATACACAATCATTTCAGCAGACGACATAAACTTTGAAAACACATGTATATGTACAAGAAAGCTACATATTTATTTATCAAAAGTGATAGAAACATTGAAATCACACCAGTCTCCAAATTGCGTATTAAAAGATTATGATCACACAAACATACCACATTATAATCAAAATATTTTGGAAAAGAACCTCATGAAGATGCAATGAAGTGACGTGCCCATGATGTTCATGGAGAATATATTCTTTTAACTAATGTTAAATGGAATTATGAAAAATGCATAAAATTTTGCAATCAGAAAAAACATTCAAGATATTATATCTGAAAAATGTAAACAATAGAATGCTCAAGATCAAAATATCAAACTCTAAATAATCTCGCATCAATAAACGATTAAAATAGCTAACAATTTTTTTCAAGAGGGGCTGAATAATTCAATGTGGCAACTTCTCCCAAATCCATAACTAACAAAATTAATATAATCTCTCTAGGTATAAACAAATATAAAAAACACACACAATTACATAAATAAATGCTATTTGGGGCAGTAAACTTTCAAAACTTCATCATTGTGTAATAAAATAATTTTGAATAGAGTCAAACTCAAAAATTATCCTAAATTTGGAATAATGTTGTCTGAAATGTCAATTAGTTAATTTTTTTATGTTTCTAATTGCATATTTTTTAATGTATAATCACAAATCTATACAAACTTGAATCAATTTTAATCTTCAAATTTAATACTAAATATAATTTATAATAATTTATCTCTTTTAAGATTTAATTTAATAATAATAGGAAATGTCAATTAGATTATTATTCTTTCTTTTACTATCTATTCTATCTATTCTCATCGAAGGTTGTTGTGCTTCTTATCCAGTTTCGAGTGTGGCTTTAGAAAGTTAGAGATAACAACAACTATCATTTTCTCAACTATCTCAACTTTGTAATCATTTTTTTCCTATTTCTGATTCTTTTTCTTACACTAAAGCATTTAGTTTGTGTAGTTCCTCAGTCAATTTTTATTCTCTTCTACATGATATCTCTCTTTTTCTTCGATTGAATAAGAGTTGTTGTGCTTCTCATCCAGGCCTCTTCGAAGTTTGTAAAATAGCAGTCATCATTTTCTTATCTCAATGTTGCAATCATTTTTTGATGTCTATGCTTTTTTTTTCGTTCACCAAAGCTTGTAGTTTCTGCAACTCTTCAATCAATATTCATCTTTTCTTCTACATCATATCTCTATCTATTTCGTCATCCCCTGTTGAGGCCATTGGAAACATTAATTCAAACTCAGCATCACATATTTTTATGAAATACATAAGAATGAGAAAAAATTGCAAAAACCAACAAGAAAATTAGCAAAACATATAAATACAATGTCTATTATTATCGAATTTTCATATCAACCTTGAAACAACCATTGTTAGTTATAATAAACTAAAACCAAATTATGTATTCTGCGATTGCATATATGAACATGGGATCCAAAATCTGTAGTGTGTCAAAAAGAGATGTACTACATGTTGGTGTATGTGCCCTATCTTCCAAAACTCTTCCCCAGAGAAAAACGTTTTCTCTCTTTGACAGGCATTTTTGGGCTAGTACCAATTCTGATAGGCTCCGGTGCAAGATTGTAGAGACAATTCACGTGAATTGTTGGTGAACGCCATCTTCTCAGAGGAGCCAGGCGACTGCACAACCGATTACGCTTCAAGGGTAAGACCCGATCCTCTTAGAATTTAGGCTATTCCGTAGCATAATTTAGGAAATTATGCATGTCTAGTTCCAACAGTGGTATCAGAGCCAGGTTGTTCAGTTTTAATTAAAATTGGGTTTTAATTAAAAGTTTTGTTAATCGGGATTATTTCTTCCCGGGGCTATCAAAAGTTTTGTTTTGGTTTTGGAAACCATTATCGAAAAGAAATTTGAGTTGTTGGGTTGTAAATAGTTATTGGATGTTTTTTTTATTGTCGCCGAATAAACGATGGTACCGAAAACGTTCGGTTTTTCTTGTGATTTGGATACCCACGAGGTTTTGAAACTAGTTTCGGGAAAAACAAAATAAAGAGATTTCTGGGCTAAATTGATTTTTTGGCATTTGGAGTTTTAAAAAACGGACGGGATTCTTCTCCGATTGAAATTGTTTCTGGGCCAGTTTTGACCATTTTTTGGCCGGATTTCAAAACGGAGAGAGGTAATAAATGTTTGGTTGTTTCTGGGTTGATGAACAAAGTTTTTTTTTTCCAGCTCGCTTTGGTTTCGCCGATAAACTGGGTTTTCGGTTCACTCGCCAGAAATTGGGGTTTCGAAATTAGGTTTCGAGTATTTGCGATTTTTGGTTTCGAAATGGAGTTGATTTCTGGGTTCTATGTTTCGGTTTTGATAATTTGTTGGGCTGATTGAATTTTAAAACGGGGTTTCTAAAATGTTTAGCCGGAAATTGGATTTTGGTTAGTTTTAAACTAGGCTGGGGTTGCTGTTTTTTCCTCTCGTTTTGCCAGAAAAACGGGCTCGCCTGAAAGAAGCTTTCATAGGGAGTTCAGAAACCCGGGGAAGATGGATTTTTCCTGCGCGGGCTACTTCGGTTTCAACGAACGGAACGCCGGATTCGTGTCTGGTCTTGGATGACGGAAAGAAGCAACGGCGAACGTCGCCGCTGCGCTATCGCTGGTCGGGATTTCATCTTCGGCGGGTGATGGGTTCCATCATTGATCGGAGCTGGGATTCTTCGACCTGAAGAGTGACCGGCGTTAGACGCTAGGAAATCTGGGATGCCAGACGGAGTATTCGAAGCGATCGGCGACGGAAATGGTTTGAGGAAGAAGAAGGGTTTGCGGCGGAAGGGGCGAAGCCCTAGGGGATGTAATTACGAAAATGCCCCGCCGCTGCTTCCAAAACCCTAGCTGCAAAGTTTTTAGTTTTAAAAATTATAAACCAGCCCCAACAGTTTTGTTTCCATAAAACCCTAAGCCCGGAAATTAAAATAAATTAGTTTATTGCCCCAAGAGTTTCAGAAAATTAAAATTTTAAAAATTTTCTGAATTTTATTTAATAAGATTTTAATTAAATAATCTTATTAGATAAAGATAGGATTAATTTAGAATTTCATCCTATAAGTTTGAATTTAAAATTTTGAAATAAATTATCTTAATTAGATTAGGATAATTAGAATTGTTTAAATTTAAATTTGAAACATTATCTTAATTAGATTAGGATAATTAGAAAAGATAAATAAATAATTAATTAATTAGATTAATTAATTTGTTTAAATTTTGAATTGTTAATTATTTATTTTATTTTACTTATGATGCTTAAATTTAAATTGTTTAAATTTTATGTGAAGCATCATAATTATGCCAGCATGTTCATGCATCATTTTGGATAAATGTAAAATGAACAGAAGGATTGATTAAAATTGATCATGACACGATCAATTTTAATTCTGTAATAGTTACACAATCCTTAAAATTAATCGGCTTAAATTAAAACCGGCTTGTATGAGCATATGCATTTTATGTGTTTCAAAGCATGAATTGGGCTTTTAATTTTAACGTTTTAAAAGTTGGGGCATGCGAGCCAATTTTGAATTTGGGCCTGCGTGCCTATAAAAATCATCATGTAATAGTTAGGCCCAAAAGGAGGTTCAAAGAGGAGTCCATGGTGGAGCCCACAAATGGAGGCCCAAACATGAAGATTTTAAAAGGCCCTGTAATAGATTAGAGCCCAGTTCATCGCTTTAATTCATTCTTTTATTTATGCAAATGAATGATAAACGAAAATGCATGTTAAGCCGATCAAACTAAAATCCCAAAAACTCGAGTTGATTTTGCTTCCATACTTGGGGGCCGCCCAGAGCGTCGAACGTCTGTGGACTTGGAGAGCCCAAGGGCCTCAGGTTTTCTTCGTGCGGCGAGTTGTCACATAATAGGTGCCCAACTTTATCACTACCATTAATGAGTGGAAAAACTGTTTGGGTATTAGGGTATTAGATGCTCAACTTTATCACTACCACTTGTTATGGAAAAACTGTGTGGGTATCGATTGATGTGATGCCTTGAGGGATGGTTTAACTTGGGAAAATTAATCCTAACTTGACCCGAGAAGTTGACTAGGGATTAATTTTGCAAAGATAGAATGGTGTCAAACATTTGGAATGTTCATCCTATCACCGAAAAGTTGCATGGTATGCAATTGGAAAGCGTTATATTACATGGAATGTAATTTGAACGTTGCCTACCAGAAGAGCCTGACTGGGGTTGACTCTTTGTGGATTTTCGGACCACAATCTAGCACCAACACAAAATTGTTAGGGATTTCAATTTTGGCTATTGTGGAAAATTAATTTTAAAACTCATTCTAATATTTTGCATTTATTCATTATAGAAATGGCATCATCTAGCACAAATGTTATCTCAAATTTCACTCTAAGAAGTATATTGGATAAAGATAAATTGGTTGGACCAAACTTCTGAGATTGGGAAAGAAACTTGAGAATAGTTCTCAAGCAAGAAAGGAAGCTACAAGTCTTGGAGACCGCTTTACCTGAACCACCACAAAATGCTTCGGCAACTGTTCAAAGAGCCTGGGAAAAGCTGAAAAGTGACTCCGATGATGTGACTTGCTTGATGCTCGCATCGATGACGGGCGAGCTTCAAAAGCAGTTCATGAATTCGGAAGCATTCCGGATTTACGAGTCACTGACGGAGATGTTCCATGAACAAGCCCGTAACGAAAGGTTCGTTACGATAAAAGCTTTAATTTCGTGCAAAATGGCGAAGGGTTCGTCAGTAAGCACACATTTGATCAAAATGAAAGGGTACATTGATACCCTAGAGCGATTGAATGCACCTCTTCCTAGGGAATTGGCCATTGATATCATCTTGGCATCATTGTCTGATGAATACAATGATTTTGTGGTGAACTACAATATGCACAACATGGATAGGAGCATTCCTGAGCTCCATGGCATGTTGAAGAACACTGAGCAGACCCTTTGGAAGGCAACACCAGTGTTGGTAGTGGAAAAAAGTAAAGGGAAGAGGAAGTTTAAAGACAAGGCCAAAGTTGGGCAGAACAAGAAAGCTCGCAGTAAGACTGCTCCCCAACCACAAGCTCCTCCATCTGCTAAGACAAGATCCAAAAAGGATGATACATGTCTCTTCTGCAAACAGAAGGGTCATTGGAAGAGAGACTGCAAGAAGTTTCTCGAAAGCAATCCTTCAGCTTCAGGTATCTTTGTTATAGAAATTAATCTTTCTATGTCCACCTCATGGGTATTAGATACTGGTTGTGGGGCTCATATTTGTACTAATGTGCAGGGACTTAGAAATAGAAGGATGGCAAAGAAAGGCGAAGTAGATCTCTGAGTGGGCAACGGGGCAAGAGTTGCAACTGTTGAAGTTGGAGATTACACTTTGTATTTGCCTTCCGGTTTAAACATTGTTTTAGAGAATTGTTATTATGTACCTACTATGAGTAGGAATATTATTTCAATTTCTTGCTTGGATATTAAAGGATTTCGTTTTATTATTGGTAATAAATCGTTGTCTTTATATCAAAAAGATGTTTTATACGGAGTTGCAAATTTGTGCAATGGCCTATATATCTGGGATTTGACCCAAGAGAAACCGGTTTATAACATTGAAAAGAAAGCCAAATTAATTCAATCTGATTTAAGTCCAACATATCTGTGGCATTGTCGTTTAGGCCATGCAAATGAGAAGCGAGTTCAAAGACTTCATAAGGATGGAGTGCTTGGGTCATTTGATTTCGAATCATATGACACATGTGAACCCTGTTTGCAAGGAAAAATGACGATGAGTCCTTTCAGCAAGAAAGGCGAGAGGACTAGTGAGCTATTGGCTCTAATACATACAGATGTATGTGGACCAATGAGCACACAAGCCAGAGGTGGATTTGAATACTTCGTGACTTTTACCGATGACTATAGTAGATATGGTTATGTCTACTTAATGAGGTCTAAAAACGAAACTTTTGAAAAGTTCAAAGAGTTTAAAAACGAAGTAAAAAATCAGTTAAATAGAAGGATTAAGGCTATTCGCTCCGATCGGGGAGGTGAATACCTTAGTGATGAGTTCGATGGCTATCTAAAACAGTGTGGAATTGTTTCACAGCTGACTCCACTAGGAACACCTCAATGGAATGGTGTATCCGAGAGGAGGAATCGGACCTTATTAGATATGGTTCGATCTATGATGGGCCAAGCGACTCTCCCTATGTCCTTTTGGGGTTATGCCCTCCTTTCAGCAGCCTACTTACTAAATCGTATTCCATCTAAGGCAGTAGATAAGACTCCATATGAGATGTGAACGGGTCAAAAACCCTATATGTCATATCTACGAGTTTGGGGTTGTCAAGCTCATGTAAAGCGTTTACAAAGTAGTAAGCTTGAACCTAAAACTGACAAATGCCTGTTTGTGGGATATCCTAAGGAAACAAAAGGATATCAATTCTACAATCCAACTGAGAACAAAGTGTTTGTTGCTCGAGGAGCCACTTTCTTAGAGAAGGAGTTTCTCTACAAGAAAGATAGTGGGAGTAGAATAGAACTCGGAGAAGTTCCAGAACCACAAGAGAATATAGAACGATCTATAGAAACTCAGATGGAAGTTGACATGGAAACTCATGAAGATGAGCAGCCTGAGTCAACAACACAAGAACCTAGAAGGTCTAGTAGATCTCGTCATGAACCCGAGAGATACGGATTTCTCGTGACTGACGATCAAGATTTGATCTTGACGGACTCTAATGAGTCCGTGAACTACAAACAGGTTTTAGAAAGTCCAGATTCAGATAAATGGCTACAAGCAATGGAATCTGAAATGCAATCCATGAGGGACAATAAAGTATGGACTTTGATTGACCCTCCTGTTCAGGCAAAGGTTGTCGATTGCAAGTGGATTTTCAAGTTAAAACCTGGCGGGATCTTCAAGGCACGACTAGTGGCTAAAGGTTTTAGACAGACTCATGGTATAGGCTATGATGAAACCTTCTCCCCTGTCGTGATGCTCAAGTCCATTCAGACTATGCTCGCCATAGCTGCATATTATGACTATGAGATATGGCAGATGGATGTTAAGACAGCTTTCCTGAATGGAAACCTACTCGAGGATGTTTATATGAAACAACCCGAGGGATACATCGATCAAGAGCATCCAAATCGTGTATGCAAGCTTCAGAGGTCTATCTACGGACTAAAGCAAGCATCTCGGAGTTAGAATCATCGTTTTGACGAGGCAGTAAAAGGTTACTGCTTCATAAAGAAAGAAGATGACCCTTGTGTTTACAAGAAGGTTAGTAGGAGCAAGATAGTTTTCCCTGTCCTATATGTGGACGACATCCTACTCATAGGAAATGACATTCCCATGTTGAAATATATCAAACAATGGTTGGGGAGTGTATTTTCTATGAAAGACTTTGGAGAAGTTGAAATGATATTGGGTATCAAAATCTATAGAGATAGATCAAAGAGGCTTCTAGGACTAAGTCAAGAAGGGTACATAGACAAAATATTGAAGAGATTCAATATGTCTAACTCTAAGAATGGTATGGTACCATTCAGACATGGCATTCTCTTGAAGAAGAACAAAGGTCCTTCAACAAGAGAGGAGAGGGATACAATGAGTAGAGTTCCATATGCTTCGGTAGTAGGATCTATCATGTATTCCATGTTGTGTACCCGCTCTAATGTCGCACATGCACTGAGCATGACTAGCAGATACCAACAAGATCTAAGAATGGATCATTGGACTGCAGTCAAAGCAATCCTAAAGTACTTACGAAGAACTAAAGGATTAATGCTAGTGTATGGAGGACAAGAACAGCTCATTGTATAAGGTTACACTGATGCTGCTTTCCAAACAGATCAAGATGAAATGAAGTCACAATCAGGCTACGTGTTTAGTCTGAATGGCGGTGCAATAAGTTGGAAAAGCTCAAAGCAAGATACAACAGCCGATTCTACAACAGAGTCTGAGTGCATTGCTGCATCAGATGCTGCAAAGGAAGCTGTTTGATTGAGAAAGTTCTTGTCAGATATCGGAGTGATACTGAGTATCCAAGATCTGATAGAACTTTTCTGTGACAATAACGGGGCCATTGCACAAGCTAAGGAGCCTCGGTCACACCAGAAAACCAAACATATACTCAGAAGGTTTCACCTCATCCGAGAGATTATTGATCGAGGAGATGTGAAAGTGTGCAAAATAGGGTCAGACGACAATGTAGCAGATCCTCTTACAAAAGCTCTACCGCAGTCAAAGTTTGATAGACATGTAATAGAGCTTGGTCTTAAACAGTTTAGGACATAGCCCTTCAACGGGCAAGTGGGAGATTGTTGGTGTATGTGCCCTTTTGAGGGCTATTTATGTAAATAATCTTTAAGGGTTATTTATGTAAATAAGACATTTGTCGTTTGATTGATTATTTATCTGATGAGTTAATTTCATGAAATTATATTCTTGTGCATTTTGAATTTCATGAAATCGATCTGCCAAAAGAAACACTCCATGGACTGTTAGATCATGAGTGATTTTTTTGAGTAGTACTCGTACGAGGATCCTTAGACCAGAAATCACTGCATAGTCTTAGGTGAATTAGAGTGTGCTTTGACATATGCCTAACGGGACCGTAACAGGTTGCCAAGTACGGGTATGATTGGGTACACTATGAGTCACGCTAAGGTATGTAGGTGAAGTGATGGGACTACAAGTCTCTCTTAAATGAGAGATGATATCTTGGCCACTTGATAGTGAACTGAGAAGTGCATGGCCGTGCCCAAAAAATGATAAGGGTTATCATTTGCTTGATTAAGTTCAGTGTCACTAAGAGATCAAGTAAAACGTTTAGCTATATAAGGATGATTGGTTCCATGCCTTATGCTAAACTGGATATCAGTGTAGAGGACATTACGTAGTATACTCAGAAGGTTGTGTTGAATCACCATTCGACCCTCCGTTCTGAATTGTGTAGTCATTATGTCTTGCTAGAGACCACTAATGATTTATGGATTAATTAATGAGATTAATTTATTCATTGTCAATTTGGAATGGGCCTACAGGATCGCACATAAGAGAGTTGATGATTTAGAATTAAATTGCCTGTAATAAGTATAAGAGTTATGCTTAAATAGATAATATTTAATTAAATGGTTTAATTAAGTATTATTGAAGAGTTTTATGGTATTAATTAAAAGTTAATTAATTACCTGGGAAGAATTGAGTTGGGCTGACAAATCAAGGGATCTAATTGTGAATTAAGGTTCTTGACCCATCAGCCTGATCCATGGGTCAATGGGTTGATCCATGGTGTTGGTTAAACCCAACTCAGTAAATAATTAATTAATTATTATTAAAAACAGATACTTCTCAAAATCAGAGAAGGATCTGGGAGTCTGTTAAAGTTTTTTTTAACAGAATTGGTTTTAAACACGTTTAAAGTTTTCTTTTTAAAAAAAGTGTGACTCTCTGACTCCAAGGAAAAACAACAGACGCTCTTCCAAAGCTCTTCCCCAGAGAAAAACGTTTTCTCTCTTTGACAGGCATTTTTGGGCTAGCACCAATTCTGATAGGCTCCGGTGCAAGATTGTAGAGACAATTCACGTGAATTGTTGGTGAACGCCATCTTCTCAGAGGAGCCAGGCGACTGCACAACCGATTACGCTTCAAGGGTAAGACCCAATCCTCGTAGAATTTAGGCTATTCCGTAGCATAATTTAGGAAATTATGCATGCCTAGTTCCAACACCCTAATGAGGGCTATTTATGTAAATAAAATTTGAGGGTTATTTATGTAAAATAAGACATATGTCGTTTGATTGATTATTTATCTAATGAGTTAATTTCATGAATGTAATATTCTTGTGCATATTTAATTTCATGAAAACAATCCGCCAAGAGAAACACTCATGGACTGATAGATAATGAGTGATTCTTTTCGAGTATACTCGTACGAGGATCCTTAGACTAGAAATCACTGCATGGTCTTAGGTGAATTGTGGTGTTCTTTGACATACACCTAACGGGACTGTAACAGGTTGCCAAGTACGGGTATGATTGGGTACACTATGAGTCACGTTAAGATATGTAGGTGAAGTGATGGGACTACAAATCACTCTTAAGTGAAAGATGATATCCGGGCCACTTGATAGTGAACTGAGAAGTGCATGGCCATGCCCAAGAATTGATAATTGTTATCATTTGCTCGAATAGAATCAGTGTCATTGAGAGATCAAGTAAACGTTTAGCTTAATAAGGATGATGGTTCCATGCCTTATGCTAAACGGGATATCGATGTAGAGGACCGTACATAGTATGCTTAGAAAGGTTATGTTGAATCATTATTCAACCATCCATTCTAAATTGAGTAGTCAGTATGTCTTGCTAGAGGCCACTGATGATTTATGGATTAATCTATGAGATTAATTTATCCATTGTCAATTTGGAATGGACCTACAGGATTGCACGTAGAGAGTTCGAAGATTTTTGATGGTACTAGGTATAATTGTTATACTTAGAAGAATAATATTAAATTAAATAATTTAATTAAATATTATTAAGAAGTTTTGGGGTATTAATTAATAGTTAATTAATTACTCATGAAGAATTGAGATAGACTGACAAATAAAGGGACATAATTGCAATTAAAGTTTTAGACCTATCAGTCTGATATATGGGTAAATGGTTTGATCCATGGGTCAAGTAAAACCCAAATCAGTAAAAGAAAAATATTATATTATTATTATAATATTAAATATTTTATTTTTTTTAACAACCCGGTGGTTGTGGGATTGGGTAAAATCAGATTTCTTTTATAAAGAGAATCTGTGAGAGAAAGGAAAAGACAGATTTTAAAACCAAAAAATAGTTTTATGAAAATTTTCTTTTCTCTCTCGTAAAATTCTCTCTTCCAAAAGACAAAATTTCTTTACAGGAATTTTATACTAGCACCAAAGAGCTCCAGTGCCTGATTGTGGAGGACACTTCCGGGAAGTGCCAGAGAAAGACAAAACGCCATCTTCCCAAAAGGATCCAGGTGCGAGCGCAACCAATTACGCGTCAAGGGTAAGACCCCAGTTATTATAGTTTAGGATAATCCGTTGCGTTAATTTTGAATTAAAATGCCTAAACACGATCCCAAACAGTGGTATCAGAGCGAGGTTGTTCAGTTTTAATTAAAATTGGGTTTTAATTAAAAGGGAATAATCAAGAATCGGGAATAATTGAGGCGTTATTTTTTTTCCCGCTGCTATCAAAAGTTTTGTTTTGGTTTTGGAAACCATTCTTGAAAAGAAAATTGAGACGTTGGGTTGTAAATGGTTCGTGGCTGTTTTTTTATTGTCGCCGGATAAACGATGTCACCGGAATGGTTTTAATTTCAAGAATCTGGGTTTCTGTTTTGTTTAAAACATGGTCGCCGGAAGAGTTCCGGGCACTTGTTGGTTTTCAAAACATTGGTTTTAGTTTTGAAATCGTTTATGGGTTCTTAAATGGTCTTGCCAGAAAAACGGGATTTCTCAAAAAAGTTTTGGGATGGTATTGTTTTGATTTTGAAATTTTTTGGGACTGATTAATGTTTTTCGAGGACCAAACGGGACTGCCAAGAATTAGATTCTGGGCTGGGTGTTGTCCTGCTTCGCCGGAAAACCAATGGACATCGGAAATGTTCCGGATTCTTTGATCGGCGTTTTATTGTCGGTCGGGGGAGACGCTCCAAATTGGAGTTCGAATCCGGCTGCAGAGACGGAACCGGCGCTGTGCAAATGTCGCCGAAACCCATAACAACCGACCGGCGAATAGGGATGGGGAAGAAAGGGGTTGGCGGCGAGGGTCAGAAGCCCTAATTGGGCTAAAATGACTAAAATGCCCCACCGCACCCTAACCCTAGAACCTAATTTTAAAATTGTTTTAAAAATTGCATAGAGACCCAAAAGTTTTATTTCCTTAAAACCCTAAGCCCGGGAATTTTGGTAAATTAGACAACTGCCCCAAAAAGTTTCAAAAAATTAATTTTCTAAATTTTCTGAATTTTATTATTATTTTATTTAATAAGATATTATTTAAATAATCTTATTAGATAAAGATAGGATTAGATTTAATTTAGAATTTTATCCTAAATGTTTAGAATTTAAATTTGAATAATTATCTTAATTAGATTAGGATAATTAAAATTATTTAAATTTAAAATTTGAAATAATTATCTTATTAGATAAGGATAATTAAAATAATTTAAAATTTAAAATTGAATAATTATCTTAATTAGATTAGGATAATTAATATTATTTAAATTTTAAATTTGAAAGTTTATCTTAATTAGATAATTAGATAAATTTAAAATAATTATTTTAATAAGATTAAGATAATTATAAAAGATAATTAATTAATTAGATTAATTAATTTGTTTAATTTTGAATTATTATTTATTTATTTTATGATTTTTTTTATATATATTTAAATTGTTTAAATTTTATATGTGAAACATCATAATTATGACAAGCATGTTCATGCATCATTTTGGCTAAATGAAAAATGAACAAAAGGGATTGATTAAAATTGATCATGACACGATCAATTTTAATTTTGTAATAGTTACACAATCCTTATATTTAATCGGTTTAAATTAAAACGGGCTTGTATGAGCATATGCATTTATGTGTTTTAAAGCATGAATTGGGCTTATTAAAGTTTTAAAAGTTGGGGCCTGCGAGCCATTTGAATTTGGGCCTGCGTGCCTATTAAAATGGTTATGTAATAGTTAGGCCCAAGAGAAGTTTCCAAGAGGAGTCCATAGTGGAGCCCAGGAACAAGAGCCCAACACGGAAGGCCCGAACATGAAATTTTATTATTTTAAAATGCCACGTAATAGACTAGAGCCCAATTCATTGCTTTTATTCATTTTTATTTATTTGATATGCAAATGAATGTTAAAACCAAAATGCATGTTAAGCCGATCAAAATAAAATCCCAAAAACCCGAGTTGATTTTGTTTCCATACTTGGGGGCCCACCAGAGCGTCGAACGTCTGTGGACTTGGAGAGCCCAAGGGCCTCAGGTTTTCTTCGTGCAGCGAGTTGTCACATAATAGGTGCCTAACTTTATCACTACCATTAATGAGTGGAAAAACTGTTTGGGTATTAGATGCTCAACTTTATCACTACCACTTGTTATGGAAAAACTGTGTGGGTATCAATATATGTGATGCCTTGAGGGATGGTTTGACTTGTGAAAATTAATCCTAGCTTGACCCGATAAGTTGACTAGGGATTAATTTTGCAAAGATAGGATGGTGTCAAACATTTGGAATGTTCATTCTATCACCGAAAAGTTGCATGGTATGCAATTGGAAAGCGTTAAATTACATGGAATGTGATTTGAACATTGCCTACCAAAAGAGCCCGATCCCTACGAAACTTGCCAAAGCAATACTGGGGTTAACTCTTTGTGGATTTTTGGCCCACAATCTAGCACCATCACAAAATTGTTAAGGATAACAATTTTGGCTATTGTGGAAAATATTTTAAAAACTGATTCTAATATTTTGCATTTATTTCTTGTAGAAATGGCATCATCTAGCACAAATGTTATCTCAAACTTTACTCTAAGAAGTATATTGGATAAAGATAAATTGGTTGGACCAAACTTCTTAGATTGGGAAAGAAACTTGAGAATAGTTCTCAAGCAAGAAAGGAAGCTACAAGTCTTAGAGATCGCTTTACCTAAACCACCACAAAATGCTTCGGCGACTGTTCAACGAGCCTGGGATAAGCTGAAAAGTGACTCCGATGATGTGACTTGCTTGATGCTCGCACCGATGATGGGCGAGCTTCAAAAGCAGTTCATGAATTCGGAAGCCTTCCAGATTTACGAGTCACTGACGGAGATGTTCCGTGAACAAGCCCGTAATGAAAGGTTCGTTACGATTAAAGCTTTGATTTCATGCAAAATGGCGAAGGGTTCGTCAGTCAGCATGCATTTGATCAAGATGAAAGGGTACATTGATGCCCTAGAGAGATTGAATGCACCTTTTCATAGGGAATTGGCCATTGATATCATCTTGTCATCATTGTCTGATGAATACAATGATTTTGTGATGAACTACAATATGCACAACATGGATAGGAGCATTCCTGAGCTCCATGGCATGTTGAAGAACACTGAGCAGACCCTTCGGAAGGCAACACCAGTGTTGGTAGTAGAGAAAGGTAAAGGGAAGAGGAAGTTTAAAGGCAAGGCCAAAGTTGGGCAGAACAAGAAAGCTCACAGTAAGACTGCTTCCCAACCACAAACTCCTCCAGCTAAGACAAGATCCAAAAAGGATGATACATGTCTCTTCTGTAAACAGAAGGGTCATTAGAAGAGAGACTGCAAAAAGTTTCTCGAAAGCAATCCTTCAGCTTCAGGTATCTTTGTTATAGAAATTAATCTTTCTATGTCCACCTCATGGGTATTAGATACTGGTTGTGGGGCTCACATTTGTACTAATGTGCAGGGACTCAGAAATAGAAGGGTGACAAAGAAAGGTGAAGTAGATCTCCGAGTAGGCAACGGGGTAAGAGTTGCTGCTGTTAAAATTGGTGATAATACCTTGTCTTTACCTTCTGGTTTAAATATTGAACTTAAAAATTGTTATTATGTACCTGCTTTGAGCAGAAATATTATTTCAGTTTCTGGTTTAGATAATAAAGGTTTTCGATTTATTATTGAGAATAATTCGTTATATTTATATCGAAATGATATTTTATACGGAGTTGCAAATATGTGTAACGGTCTGTATGTCTTGGATTTGACCCAAGAAAAACCAGTCTATAACATAGAAAAGAAAGCTAAATCAACTAAAAGTGATTTAAGTCCAACATACCTTTGGCATTGTCGATTAGACCATGCAAATGAAAAACGAGTTCAAAAACTTCACAAGGAT
Source organism: Knoxia roxburghii (assembly GCA_030378225.1). Taxonomy (NCBI): domain Eukaryota; kingdom Viridiplantae; phylum Streptophyta; class Magnoliopsida; order Gentianales; family Rubiaceae; genus Knoxia; species Knoxia roxburghii. The sequence goes on along the minus strand of CM059420.1, from coordinate 29,256,258 downwards.
GGAATGCTTGGGTCGTTTGATTTTGAATCATATAATACTTGTGAACCCTGCTTGCAAGGCAAAATGACAAAGAGTCCTTTCAACAAGAAAGGAGAAAGGACAAGTGAGCTATTGGCTCTAATACATATGGATGTATGTGGACCAATGAGCACACAAGCCAGAGGTGGATTTGAATACTTCGTGACTTTTACTGATAACTATAGTAGATATGGTTATGTCTACTTAATAGGTATAAAAGTGAAACTTTTGAAAGGTTCAAAGAGTTTAAAAACAAAGTAGAAAATTAGTTGGATAGAAGGATTAAGTTTATTCACTCTGATCGAGGAGGTGAATACCTAAGTGATGAGTTCGATGGCTATCTAAAATAGTGTGGAATTGTTTCACAATTGATTCCACCAGGAACACCTCAATGGAATGGTGTATCTGAAAGGATGAATCGTACCCTATTAGATATGGTTCGATCAATGATGGACCAAGCAACTCTCCCTACATCCTTTTGCGGTTATGCTCTCCTTTCTGCTGCCTACTTATTAAACCGTATTCCATCTAAGGCAGTAGATAAGACTTCGTATAAGATATGGATGGGTCGGAAGCCCTATACGTCCTATCTACGAGTTTGGGGTTGTTATGCTCATGTAAAACGTTTACAAAGTAATAAGCTTGAACCTAAAACTGACAAATGCCTATTTGTGGGATATCCTAAGAAAACCAAAGGATATCAATTCTACAACCCAACTGAGAACAAAGTGTTCGTTGCTCGAGGAGCTACTTTCTTAGAGAAAGAATTTCTATACAAGAAAGACAGTGGGAGTAGAATAGAACTCGGAGAAGTTCCAGAACCACAAGAGAATGTAGAACGATTTACAGAACCTCAGATGGAAGTTGACATGGAAACTCATGAAGATGAGCAACTTGAGTCAACAACACAAGAACCTAGAAGGTCTAGTAGATCTCGTCATGAACCCGAGAGATACGGATTTCTTGTGACTGACGATCAAGATTTGATCTTGGTGGACTCTGATGAGCCCACGACCTACAGACAGGTTTTAGAAAGTCCAGATTCAGATAAATGGCCACAAGCCATGGAATCTGAAATGCAATCGATGAGGGACAATAAAGTGTGGACTTTGATTGACCCTCCTGTTCAGGCAAAGGTTGTCGATTGCAAGTAGATTTTCAAGTTAAAACCTGGCGGGATCTTCAAGGCACGACTAGTGGCTAAAGGTTTCAGACAGACTCATGGTATAGACTATGATGAAACCTTCTCCCCTGTTGTGATGCTCAAGTCCATTCGGACTATGCTCGCCATACCAGCATATTTTGACTATGAGGTATGGCAGATAGATGTTAAAACGGCTTTCCTGAATGGAAACCTACTCGAGGATATTTATATGAAACAACCCGAGGGATACATCGATCAAAAGCATCCTAATCGAGTATGTAAGCTTCAGAGGTCCATCTATGGACTAAAGCAAGCATCTCGAAGTTGGAATCTTCGTTTTGATGAAGAAGTAAAAGGTTATGGATTCATCAAGAACGAAAATAAGTCTTGTGTTTACAAGAAGGTTAGTGAGAGCAAGATAGTTTTCCTTGCCCTATATGTGGACAACATCCTACTCATAGGAAATGACATTCCCATGATGAAAGACATCAAACAATGGTTGGGGACTGTATTTTCTATGAAAGACTTAGGAGAAGCCGAGACGATACTAGGTATCAAAATCTATAGAGATAGATCTAAGACGCTTCTGGGACTAAGTCAAGAAGGGTACATAGACAAGATATTGAAAATATTCAATATGTCTAACTCGAAAAATGGCAAGGTACCATTTAGACATAACCTTCTTTTGAAGAAGAACCAGGGTCCTTCAACAAAAGATGAGAGGGATATGAAAATTTTCTTTTCTCTCTCGTAAAATTCTCTATGTTCTAAAAGACAAAATTTCTTTACAGGAATTTTATACTAGCACCAAAGAGCTCCAGTGCCTGATTGTGGAGGACACTTCCGGGAAGTGCCAGAGAAAGACGAAACGCCATCTTCCCAAAAGGATTCAGGTGCGAGCGCAACCAATTACGCGTCGAGGGTACGACCCCGGTTCTTATAGTTTAGGATAATCCGCTGCGTTAATTTTGAATTAAAATGCCTAAACACGATCCCAACACTACAACTATGTCAATAACTGAACTGAATATATGAGCAGAAATCACCGTATAAGTGCTTCTGGATAACAGAAAAAAAAGCCAACTACATGCATATATATAATTGGATAAGACAGAATAACTCTACTAATTTATAATTGAAGGGATATGCTGATATGAAAAGTTTTTGAAATTGCTAACTGAAGTTATGCAATTCAACAAATCAAAAAAAAAAAAAATCTAAATTTTGAAATGTAAAAATGACTCTTAACTAAACTGTTGGACACACTAAATAAAATGCATATTCAACATGAAAAAATACATCATAACTGTGATTGACTTTTTCACTCAATGAACACATATAAAATCTAATTTATTAAGGCAACCAGAGCCTGAACAAACCAAAAAAAAAAAAAAAAAAAAAAAACCAATTCCAATTCCCATTACTAGCGAATTTAAGTGTCTCATGCTATAAAAAAAAAATATTAGCTCTAAACATCTAATATCTGAGTATATGAGATCTAAATTACAAAAAGATTTTGAAGAAAATAGATAAAACCATCACATTCATTACCCATTATAACTTACATGATATCCATCAATTAATTTCATCGAATTTGATTGATATTACCTCCATCAACGCCTCTGAGTGATTTATTTTGAGTTGAATGTAAAAACAAGAAATTTGGGTTTTCAAACCCAATATGCAAGGCAACTAATCAGATAGATTAAAATCTCATTTTGATGCTTATGCCATGATGAACTTCAATGTTGCATTGACAATAGATGAAAGGATCGAAATGATTTGCTTACCCAAATTTGATTGAAAATTCTTCACAGAGTTATGCAGAGTAAATTTTTAGAAAGAATAAAATATAAGCTTTCATTTAACAGCTGCCTTTGTTTAATTTTTTTACTTTTATTTTTACACAATTATTTTTTATTCTTACACAATCATGATTTTAATAATATGTTATTTGTTTTCGTAATTTTTGTATATATTTAATTTTATAAATAATAATATTATAAAAACATTTATACATAGATAGATGAAATAAAATAAGTATAACTCTTCCTCAATAATTTTATAATTTTTATTTAGAATTATTTTTCATGCTACCTATTTGTATTAAATTATGATTAACATTATATCCATGATATAAAATGTTCTATAATAATAATATTCACAAAAAAAATTATTATTATAATCATTTATTAAAAAATTTTATAAGAACGATTTGTAAAATAATGATATTTATTTAAAATTCATATAAAATATTATACATTGAAATAAATAATAATAAAGTATAAATTTTTATTACCTTGATACAAATCGTTAAGTTGTTCCTATAACTCCCCGTGCGATGCACGGGCGCGAGTACTAGTTATAAACAAATAAACGCAATATATATCATCTTAAAATTTAACAATTATCATAATTTTAAACACGAATAATTATCCTCCTATTATTCACTCAATTTATCTATAATATTAACAAATAACTATTTGAATATATCAATAACTTTGAAATTCATTAACGAGAAGGAATTGGCCTAGTGGTTGGCCTACTCAATTAGGACCAGGAGGTTTTGGTTCAACTTAAACTGGAGACACTTAGGCACATAGAGATAGCCTTTAATAGGCGTTATGAAACTAAATTAAAAAAATTATGATGCATTATATTTATTACTTCTTCACCACTTCCTAAACACATTCATTGAGATGGAGTATTATATTTTAAGTGAATGAAAAATATGACGTCATCCAATTTAATGAATGAATGGACTATAATAACCCTATTACAATCACTAAATAAATGTTTTTACTAAAATATCCCTCGATTCGTCTACCATTTTCTGTTTTTTTTCCTCAGCTTCTTTCACCCTTTCTTCTCCGTACTGCCTTTTCTCTCTCTTCTTCCCGTCGCTCTTTCTTCTCACCGCCCTCTCTCCCGTCTTCTTTCGGTCGACCTTCACCTGCACCTTTTCTCCCCATTTGTTTGTGTTGTTTGTACTAATTCTTTTGTTTTTGGTTTCTAATTGGGATGATGGAATGATGTTCCGAGGAAGAAGAGATGGAGGGAAGGTTGACTGAAGAGGATGGCTGAGAAAGAATCATACGGTGGAGGAACAGACATGGTTAGAAACAAATCCATAACCTCATACTAAGCCGCGGTTTTAGATGGTATAGTATATATATATTAGGAACACCAAATTAATAGGTTGAGGGCTTAGTGCGACGGCTGGATTTTTGTTTGCTTTTGGCTTGCTTCTGAGAATTCAAAGGCCAGTAATTTAATTGGAAATCATGATTTTGGTTTCTAATTTGATTTATGGGCTTTTGGTATTTGGTAGAGAGAAGGAAAACAGAGATGGAATGAAGTTCTGGCTGTTGGGTGTCAAAATTTGTTTTGGATATAATGTTTTCAAATTTTAATTTGGTTTCTAGGTTTGTGTTGATTAATGATGCTTTGGGTTTGGTTTGCGCTGTTTTGGTTTCTAATTAGGAAGATGGATTCAACAAAAGCCACACACAGAACTGGAGATTAGCATGTAGGTGAGGTGCTCACAAAACCCCTATCCCGGCAGGGTTTATTTTAGCGTGAAAAAGAAAAAAAAAATGAAGAAATAGACTGAGAAAAGAGTTGAAGAACTATAAGGGCACCGGAACGAAATGCTGTAGTTTTGAAGGGCCCTGAAAATTCAAATAATTTTTGGGTGCTGCCTGTATTTGTGTTGAGTCTATTGTTTTTGTACAAATTTGTGGTCTGAAAAAATCAACTGGGAAATGTTTGAAGTTTGCCTTGGTCCTTGCAACTTCTTTCTAGTTTGAGAGAGCTGCATATTTCCAAGTATCTTAATTTCATCAAATTATTGTGGTGGGACTATTAAATTAACCATTGTTCATGAATTTTTTATCAAAAAAAAATCCCAAAAATCTATATGTGGACAAAAAAAGATGAATTATAAATTTGTGGCCGGAAATAAACCTCTCGAATTTTCAAAATCCGAATGTTGATGAAAATTTCACCAAACCATTTTAAATTAAAAATTAATTAGCATGATTAAATAGATTAATTAAATTCAGATTTTAAAAATTCGAAATTCTGCAAATTCAGATTTTAAAAATTCGAATTTGTCAATATTAAAAAAATTAAAGAGGATTATGAAAATGAAATTTTTGAAAAATAATAATAAAAATTCGAAATGCTTGAATTCGGATTTTACAAATTCGAATTGTGGTAAAAAAAAGTAAAAAATAAAAGTGTTGATTTAATTAGTTAGTAAGAATGACATTACACCTTCTAATATACCAAAATTTAAATGTAAATAAATCAATACGAAAGAACATTCATATTGAATTGAACAAAAAAATATATAAAGAAAAAAAATATGAAATGTTGAAATATTGATAAATATTATAAAATTCCAATATCAAAACACATAATAAAAAAACAAAAAAATCTAACTACTAAATCCATATCTCGTAGGTGGAGGCGCATTTTCTTTTACCTACTCTCTTTGAAATAGGTCCGGTACTATAACCTGAACCCTATGAACCTCCACTTCGAGAACCTCTACCTCTAGCTCCATCTCCACCTCCACCTCCACCTCCACCTCTACCTCCACCTGGACCCCTTGGACCCCGTGGCGGCGGCGGACCGCCATCATAATCGCTGGAGTCATCCTCTTCCTCCTCATCATCTTCAGCTTCTTCATCTTCTTCATCTTCACCCCCAATATATTCCACATATAGTGGCTCTCCTTGCTCTTTTTGGATGGCCCTCCTTTTTCTGCCTCCCCCCTTGGAGGAGCGTGCCTTTGTGGGCGAGCCGGAATAGGGGCCTGAGTGAAAGGAGGTGGATCATCCACGAGTAATTGGGAACCACCATCATTGGATTCTTCAAGATGTGAAGACCCAAGCGTGAGGGCACTCTGGAAAGAGTTGGACATTTTTTCGATGAATTGAAGTACTTCAGGGTGAGCGTCATCTCTACGATAGTAATCAGTCTGAAATCGAATCCCCCTATTGTACCATTCACTCATCTGATCTGACTACAAAGAAATAAAAGAAGTGTAATAGTTATAAAAAAAAATCGATAATCATGGCAAAAATGTAAAATAATTTAAACAACAACTAAATGAAACACTTACGCATACTCTGGCTCGGTTCATTGCACCACGATATCCAATCTGAGCGGGATCATCTTTGTTTGGATCATTTTTGAGCCGCACTGTTCTGCGATTATACCAGCTTTGGTACCCCGCGTCGGCTACTAGAGGTTACTCTGGCATAGCCTCAGATAAATTAGCAGTTGACATTCTAGCTCCCCAATGCTATGTGTACCGAGCACATTCAAGCCCCCAGTCAGCGTACGACCTGACTCCTATACCCTTGGTATGCTCCTTTTCATATACGTCCGCACGCATAGGATAAATCATTGGTGGGCCAGAGATAGGCTGATGGAAGCCAAATTGGCGAAGTACCCTCAAAGCCTCATGTGCGTCGTAATAAATCATCCAAGTGTTGGACATTCAACACTCCCTCTCTTCTCGACAGTAGGGTGGGAGGTAACCATCAAGCAAATTGTCCTCCAGATAAGGCTCCTAGAGAAACTAAAAAAAATAAATAGAAAACCGATCAAAATGTTAATAAATATAATAATATTTAAATAATCATCAAATTTGACAATAAAATTTAAACAAATCTTCACCTCTCGGAGACCCTCTGGCAGATCTCTGAAAGTGGGCAAACAATGAATAGTCGTGCTGTCAAATTTTTTTGGGGTGTGCAATATTTTCGATTTAATGTTTTGGTTTATATGTTGTGCATGTTTAGTCCATTTATATTATGTAGTCAGATGATGAGGTGTCTGGTGTGACACAGTAGATCTCATCATTGGTGAAAAGACATAATATATAAATGAGGTTCGTAACCAAGACAGTTTTGGACAAGCTGTCAGTTTAGGTTATTATGTGATTCAGATAATTAGTTTGTCTAAACTAATTGAATCATATAGATATGCCTGGGGCGTATTGAACTTGACCATTTAGAATGATTTGTCTTGTATTGATTTAATAGACAAATCGTTCTTAGTATTCTATCTCTTAATCCCTAGACTTGAGCGGGCATGAGGATTATACATAGTATACTTTGATCTGCCAATGAGTGAGGTCAATTATGGCCAATAGTCTCGATTGGGTTGGGTGCGCATGTTTAGTTACTTGGTGTGCTGCTGCTTGTCGAAAGAAAGCCATGAAACGGTGCGTCCGGGGTGATGGTGCTCCCGAGATGAGCTCGTTATGTTTATTATACTAAACTCGGCTGGTGGACTTATATCCAGTATAGTAAAAAGGTCGAGTGGTACTAGTCTCGGAATTAAAGAAGTTATTTAATTAATTAATCAGTAAATTAATAAATTAACGAGCAATAAATCTTTGATGTGGGGAGAATAAGAATAAATTAATTTAGTTGTTCCGGAAGCAATTCTAGTGTAGGATTGTAGTGCCAAAATTAATACGTTAGTGGTATGATTAATTTTGTAGTGGGTTAATTGAATAAATAGAATTAATTAATTAATGAATTAATCCTAAGGGTTAATTAAGTAATTAATAAAGTGAAATTATTTAATTAATTAATTAAGTTTGAAGTTTCAATTAGAATTAGGAAATTCTAGAGATTAGGAAATCTAATTGGATTTGGTTTATTCTATTAGATTAGTTACCTAATTGGATTTGGAAACTAATTAATTACCTAAACACAATAGGAAGGCCAATCCTAAACCAACTTGGGGTCTCTCTTGTAACTCTATATATTGACAAGTGATTAGCAATTACATAACACATAATTCATTAGTTTTCAAGACAAGAAAACTAGAGAGAGAAATATTTTCTCTCCAAATTTTTGGATTTCACAAGCTCAAGGCTGCTATTTTTCTCCAGTTTGGGCGGCTATTTTTGGTCCCAAAATCAGCGGAGCGTGAGTTCTCTCGAGGCCTAGGCGGCGAGTGTAATACACGCGCTTAAGGCGACGGTGGTTGCTGAATTTTTCGGCGACCCAGTTGTGTTGATTGCTGATCAATTGCTCGCTAGATCATTGCCCACACAAGGTGCGATCAAAGTCTTGAGTCATACAAGCGATCACCTAAGTTCACGCTTCAAGAGGTACTTTCTATGATTCCGCTTTTAATTAGAAATTATTGTTGCATGATAAATCGAATGAGTACAAACGAAGATCCTGCGCAATGTTATTTCAAGCAAGGATTGAAATAGCGATTGTGCTAGAGTCTAGGCCTGATCAAAGATTCCGATTCTGGAATACGTAGCATGAAAGTGAGTTTTTGACCGGGCCCGGGCAGATAATCTTTCACAGGGAAGCCAAAAACCCTTTCACACTCATCGCTCAAGTTTTGGGGCGTGTAGTCATAACAAACTCTCGTAACTGGATCACCTTGTCTCGCCAGGCTAAAAAGTACTTGGACGTCTCGCAAAGTCACTGTCGCCTCACCGAAGTTGAAGTGGAATATGTGAGTCTCTTGGCGCCATATCTCACACAATGCCATTATAAGTGAATGGTCGAGTTTAATCAACCCTACACGGCAAAGTCCTCTAAATCCAAACCGATCAATTTTATCGTACACTTGGGGCAGTTCTCTTGACAATGGTTCCCAAATCCCACCATCTGCCCTTCGACACTTGAGCGTCTGAGAGCGAAACCTTGGAGAATCTAAGTACACACTCTGCGAACGATGTGTCTGCTGTAGATATAGTAGCTTAAGATCTATTGGTCCAGGGTTAAGATATTGGCGACGACCTTGTGAGCTGCTTGATGACGTCATTGTACATAGATTGAATTAATAAAGTGAAGAATTTAATTAAAAAAATCAGCAACATAACGACAGTAAATGTAACTTTTTCCAAATTCTCAATCAGGACATACAAAATAAACACAGCAATATATCATTCAATCAACACACAATCATCAATAAACAACACCCTATGCGCCGGCAAGGCCATAATACTCTAAATGTTTTTGTATTAAATTAAATCTACCAAATATACTAAATATTAAATAAATAAATAAAAAACAACAACAACAATAATAATACTAATAAATTAAAAATAATAAAGAGGTCAAACTTACAAATTTTGTTGTATTCCAGTCGGCGGTGGTGGCGGTCCGGCGGCGTAGGTCTTTCTCCAAAAATGTTCGGTGTGTTTTGTAGAGTTAAACTATGGGGAGTATTTTTGTGGTATTATCTCACTCAAACACCGGCCGGATTGTCGTAAATCTAAGAAAATGTGATGGGTTTTGATTTTTTGGAGAGGTAAAAAATAAAACAAAATATGGAATGGAAGATATGGTTTGTTCCTTGTGATGAGGTGAATATTTTGATCAGTTTAGATTTTTGATTTGAGCTCCGGTTGGTCAGAAATGAAAAATCCGGTGAGAGGGAAGAAAAAATCGCCGGCAAGGGAAAATTGAAAGAAAAAGAAAGAAGAGAGAAGGAAAAGGGGGGCTGCCCCTTTTTATAATCCGGGTAGAATTTAGATTTGTAAAATCCGAATTCTATCTGAATTCGGACTATGAATTCGGATTTTGCAAATCCGAATAATACCCAAATTCTGATCGACAATTTTTAGCCATGTTTCGGATTTTAGAAATCGAAAACATGATTTTGTTACTGCCATTGTACAGTAGCTAAAATCATGTTTCGGATTTAGAAAATCCGAAACATGATTTTAGCTACTGCCCAGCTGCAGTAACAAAATCATGTTTCGGATGGCTAAAAAACTTCTCGGGTTGGATTTTTATAATTCATATTTGTAAAATACGAATTCCTATTAATTTGGATATTCGGATTTTACATATCTGAATTAATATTGAAATTCGGATGACTTGTATCCGAATTTAATTAAATTCAGATAATTACCATCCAAATTTATATAAATTCGGATTCGAAAAAAAAATTTTTAATATTTTTCATGTACCAAAACACCAATATGAACATCAAATAAGCAATTCTACCTATTACATATACCAAAATATCAATAACTCACTAAAACACCAATATGAACATCAAATAATGCAATTCTACCTATTACATATACCAAAACATCAATAACTCACTAAAACACCAATATGAACATCAAATAAGCAATTCTATCTATTAAATATACCAAAGCATCAATAACTCACTAAAACACCAATATGAACAATTCTAACTATTACATATACCAAAAAATCAATAACTCATTAAAACACCAATATGAACATCAAATAATGCCATTTGCGTCATAGAGTCTACCAAGCCTTGTTCTGTCTGCTCTAGGATAAGAAACAGGACACATTCTAGCTTGATGTGCCATACTGCCACACCTCGTGCATTCGTCACAGTGTCATTTTTCACATCGATCCATTTACATTGTAAATCTCCGCTTCTTTCTGTTGGTGTATGTGCCCTTTTAAGGGCTATTTATGTAAATAAGCTTTGAGGGTTATTTATGTAAATAAGACATTTATCGTTTGATTGATTATTTATCTGATGAGTTAATTTCATGAAATTATATTCTTGTGCATATTGAATTTCATGAAATCGATCCGCCAAAAAGAAACACTCCATGGACTTTTAGATCATGAGTGATTCTTTTGAGTAGTACTCGTACGAGGATCCTTAGACCAGAAATCACTGCATAGTCTTAGGTGAATTAGAGTGTGTTTTGACATATGCCTAACGGGACAGTAACAGGTTGCCAAGTACGGGTATGATTGGGTATACTATGAGTCACGCTAAGGTAAGTAGGTGAAGTGATGGGACTACAAGTCTCTCTTAAATGAGAGATGATATCTTGGCCGCTTGATAGTGAACTGAGAAGTGCATGGCCGTGCCAAAGAAATGATAAGGGTTATCATTTGCTTGATTAAGTTTAGTGTCACTAAGAGATCAAGTAAAACGTTTAGCTATATAAGGATGATTGGTTCCATGCCTTATGCTAAACTGGATATCAGTGTAGAGGACATTACGTAGTATACTCGGAAGGTTGTGTTGAATCACCATTCGACCCTCCGTTCTGAATTGTGTAGTCATTATGTCTTTCTAGAGACCGCTAATGATTTATGGATTAATTAATGAGATTAATTTATTCATTGTCAATTTGGAATGGGCCTACAGGATCGCACATAAGTGAGTTCGATAATTCAGAATTAATTAAATTGCCTGTTTTAAGTATAAGAGTTATACTTACATTGATAATATTTAATTAAATAGTTTAATTAAATATTATTGAAGAGTATTATGGTATTAATTAAGAGTTAATTAATTACCTAGGAAGAATTGAGTTGGGCTGACAAATCAAGGGACCTAATTGTGAATTAAGGTTCTTGACCCATAAGCCTGACCCATGGATCAATGGGTTGATCCATGGTGTTGGTTAAACCCAACTCAGTAAATAATTAATTATTATTAATTATTAATAGATACTTCTCAAATCAGAGAAGTATCTGTGAGCTGGGAGATTTTTAAAAAATTCAGTTTTAAAAACACGTTTTGAAAAATTTTAAAAGCTCTCTCTCTGACTCTTCCTGCTGATGATTCTTCCAAACATTCTTCCAGAGAAAAACGTTTTCTCTTGACAGGCATTTTTTGGCTAGCACCGGTTCTGAGAGACTCCAGTGTAAGAACGTAGAGGCAATTCGTGTGAATTGTTTGGTGATGAACGCAATCTTCCCAAGGGATCCAGGCGACGAGCGCAACCGATTACGCGTCGAGGGTAAGACCCGATTCCATATAATTAGGCTATTCCGTAGCATAATTTAGGAAATTATGCATGCCTAGTTCCCAACACTGTCTCCTTCTCGGCGGTCCATTATGAATGACGAGTCTTTCATAATCTATAATCACCTTCCTGGGAATGTCTCTTCGCCATTGCTCTTTCGGCGGAATTCAGACAAAATTGCCATTCTCAAATTGCCTCTTCCAGTTTCTAACCATAAGCAAGTCATCCACAAGATTGAATGGATTATCACCAAGCGATCGACACACTGCCAATGCATGCGAACAAGGAAACCTATAGGTTTGCCACTAATGACAAGTACAAGTGCGCGCCTGATGATCAACCGTGTGTATGTTTCCTCCTTTACCATCATAACGCACAAATATACTAACCCTGAAGATTTTATTCGTCCAATTATAAGGTTAAACCTGATGTCCCCCAGCTCGTATCTCGTAATCCTTGAATATTTCCCACAAAAGAGAAGAAAATTGAGTGTTGTATTTACGAGACTTTTAATTTTCCTAGCGGAATATCTCTGTTGTTTTCTGGAAGGTCGACTCAATGATTGCTCTAATAGGAAGTGATCGGATGCCTTTCAACGCACTATTGTAACTTTCAGACATATTCGTCGTTAAGTTACCCCAGCGATGGAATCTGTTATGTGCCAGACTCTATTTATCTGCAGCGTTTTCTGCTAAATATTGATAGGTGTCCGGACTGTATTGAAACAGCATCGCACCAACTCTATCAAACTTCCGAGATTGACAGCATGCACCCATTTCCCAACACAAACTATTCAATCTATTGCCACAAAAATGCGTCATTAGATTGCTTCGAACGTGTCGTAGGCAAAATCTATGGTGACCTGTAACACCTTCTTCCCATTTCTCAATGTCTCCAAATGCGGAAGGATCCCATCACATCGATCGGATCACACACACATCGCACGCAGAACAAAGACATGATGAATGAGGTTTCAGATGAAAAAGCTCCAACGTTCAGTAGTTTTGTCGTCAACCAATGCATACGAGAGTGGCAAAAGATGATGTGCTGCGATAACTATGATGGCAACCAGCAACTTCCCCTCATATCCATCACGCAAATGTGTCCCGTCTATACTAACCACCGGGGGACAAAATCTGACCGAATACCCAAAACAAATATTTGAAATGCTTCTCTGAATTGGCCATTTCACTCGCCCCTCCTTGAAATTCCCATTCTACAATCGTCCCCAGATTCGACGATTGTAAGGCTTCAACAAAGCTACATAAACAAACCATTAACACAGTCATCACCCAATCATCCTGAAAACAATAATTCCAAGAAAAATTTATAAAAAAACATAAACATTTAAAACTTACCTCGGTAACTCAACAAAATTCGTGACCCAATTACCATATACCTACTCGATGGCTTTGCTTCTCACATGCTATACTTTTTTCTTCTTGACGTCAACTTTTAATTGGGTTTTGACGTCAATTTGAATAGCGGTCACTGGATACTCTGGATCTTGTTCAATTTGCTTCATTATCAGTGGCGCTATTGTGGACGATGTCACATTGTGGTGGTCATTTCCCACGGTCATTCCAACGCAATTGTGACTCGGACACCAAATAACCACTTCCCATTTGCCATGAGTACGATTCTTTTTTGACACCCGAATTTTCCAGGCACATGGGGAATAACCTTTGGGTGTTTCAAATCGTCAAATCTTACATTCCATGCACCATGTGGTTTTATTCCTCTCAACATTTACATATTCCCTGAGCCTTGTCACGTTCCATTCGGATATGGCCCGTTGTGCTTCTTTCTTATTTTGAAAATAGTTCCAAGGCCAATAGTTTCAGGATTACTTTTATATCGGGGCAAAGCATATTCATCCCGATCAATGGTGTACGGATCTTGGTGTCCTACATCAGAGTAGACGAAATGACCCCTTTCATACGTCCTAAGCTCATCCAAACTTTCCTCAGAACTAAACTCCATAGAGTCAGAACAAAAATCACTCTCGGATTCATGGTTATTGTCGGCATCGTCCTCAATGTTATAATCCAAGTCCACGGGCTCCTCTTTCAAAATCATAACGGAATCCATAATCAAATTGACCTTCTCCACTACGTGAAGAACTCAAAACAACATTTCGTCTATCAACTCTTTCTGAAGACTGAATTTCCTCAATACCGACGTACACATATATAAAACTCCATGCTCAATTTTTTTTTAAAAAAATCCAGCACAACATCAAAAGTAATTACTACTTGTCTCTTAATCCCATCCATTTCAAAAAACGCTGTAAGTGTGATTTTTCAAGATTTCATTGACACCCCAATTACATTGCAAATGCTTTCTACCAAATCATCCCTTTACAATCTAAGATTAACGACTAGTGTATGATCTGGATTCGGGGGGTTATCGAAATCAAACGTAGATGTCCAATAGAAATTAAACATATACGGACTATTAAATGCCATTATACTTGTCAATTGTAAAAATGTCATTATAACAATTAATTTTTTATTTTCGTAATCAAAATTTTTTATGAATCAAATTTATAAACCATATTACATGAAAAAACCCACAACATTACGATTTTAATTATAATTTCATTACCACTTACGACTAATCATATTTGAAATTGTAATTAGAGTAATTACACTACTAATGCATGACTACTAATTAAAAGGTCCACAAAACTTATACAAATATTAGTCCTATACTACTAATACATGTATTTCATAACCATATTTCATCAACTACATACACCACTACTCAAAACATCATTTAATCGCATCAAAATCGTATAAATAATGAAAAATCAACCGTAAAACACTTAAATTGTGACTTACCTTACAATGATATCACAACGTGACGTAGATTTTTGAAAAAATTTAGTCAGAATCCAAAATTTTTGATGAATAGTGTCTGGCCGCTAGAGAGAGAAAGTGAGGGGTGGATGAAGAAGAGAAGAAGAAAAGAATGAGAAAAATGTTAGGATTTTTGGTATATATACTCCGAAAAAATTCATATTTCAAAAATCCAAATGTATTGAAATTCGGATTTTTAAAAACCGAATTTAGCTTCATTCGATTTTTGCAATCCGAATTCATCATTTCCATATAAAAAAATTTGTAATCGAAAATTTTTATTTCTACAAATTCGGATTTTAAAAATCCGGATTTTTCTTACCGTTTTTAATTTTCAAACTTTTAAAAATTTTTAACCAATTTTTTTATTTTAAATAATCTCGAATTTTTAAAATCCAAATTATTAATCAAATCGGATATTCAAAATTTGAATTATTAATCACCTCGGATTTTCAAAATCCGAATTATTAATCAAATCGGATGTTCAAAATCCGAATTATTAATCACCTCGAATTTTCAAAATCTGAATTTTACTTCATTTTTTTAAAACAACTTTACAAATTAAATTATAATATTTAAGAAATTTGAAGATTTAATTAATTAAGAAATCGGATTTTACAAATCTAAATCTCTTAACTAATTAGAGATTCGGATTTGTAAAATCCGAGAGGCCTATATTTTGTTCAACCCCATCCAATTCATAATATTTCCGTCCACACCCCTATTTTCACATTTTTTTTGGCACCCCATTGTTCATTTCCTTGTGGTTATTATTATTATTTTTTAAAAAAGCATGTAGGTATAGTAGTAGAAATTAAGTAGTCCAACACATTGTTTTTGCTCCTCCAGGTTTTAGACATTTGGGCGGCAGCTTTCTTTGCCAGTTACTGCGAATTCAAAGCAAACAGTAGCTTCAATACTTCAATTTTCTTATTTTCATTTCATTAGCTTAGTTATATTAATATTTCGTAATTAGGAATTTGGCTAAAGGGAGAGTGTAGCCATGGTGGTCGAACAGAGAAGAGGAAGGCCAAGATGATTTGTTTGGAATTGGATTGAAAAAAACAGGTGTTGGTGACTAGGGTTAGGAAGAAAAAGACACGGAAAGAGAAAATGGGCATTTTTGTCTACAGTTAAAATTTTTAAATATTTTTATTGTATTTTGTTCGAAAATTATTTGGTTTTTTCAACCATCTCCTCCTATTGATTCGGAAGAATGGGTGGTGCAAAGGTTTTTTTTGTAATTTTTTAAATTTTAAAGACATTTTCATATCTAGACTAAATTTTAGGGGATAAAATGTAATTCACCTTAATCATTAAAATAAGAAAAATTTAAAAAGTAGACGATAAATAAGAAGTCACTATAATTTATATTAGTATTTTTAATTTTTTATAATTTTTTTAAATTATTAAAATATTATAAAGTATTTTTTATTTTTTATAATTTTTTTAAATTATTAAAATATTATAAAGTTATATTGATAATTAAATTAAATGGCATATAAGATTTGGAGGGTAAAAATTAAAAAAAAAAATAAGGGTTATATTATAATAATAAGAGGGGTGAAAAATAAATATTAAGGGGGCGACACTTAAAAAAATGGAAGCTTTTTGGAAAAAATGGGGGGCGTTGAATAAGAAAAAGGGGGCGATATATAATATTACTTAAGGTCTATATTGTAATAATAGGAGGGACGGAAGATAAACATTAAGGGGGGAGAAATAAAAATTAAGAGGGCGCTACTTAACAAAATGAAGGATTTTTTAGAAAAAGAGTGGCGCGATATAATACTACCCATATTTTAATCATGATTGCAATTCTTACCAAATTCTACCACTTTTTTTTTAACACATTTATAGAGATGAAGTATTATATTTTAATCAATGATTGCAATTCTTACCAAATTCTACCATTTCTGTTTTTTTTTTTTTTTGAAACACAAAAGATGGAGTATTATATTTGAATCATGATTGCAATTCTTACAGTCATCACGTTTACCAACACTAATTGTTCATAAATTATTTCATAACATCTTTCTACATCAATTCACCCTCTTAATACTCATCTCGAAAAAAAATTTGACAAGCGCATTCATTCTTTCTCAACAATATCTATTTCAACTCTGTTTCCCATCTTTTCCTTTCCTTTCTTCTTGGTTGTTTCCCAGTTTCTAGAGACTGAACAAGGACTTCCACCACCGGCGGCGCCACTATTTCCTCATGTCTCTCCTCCTTGGCCTCAGCTATATGGTCGGTTGCCACTACTTCTTCTACTGAACCGTAGTTATACCCATCATAACCGTAGCTAGACTCCGAACTTTTCCTTGCCTCTCGCATATCTATAATTTTTTTTCCAACTTTCTTTTTCATATATTATAATAAAGATTTCTCATTTCTTCTTGGTTTCTTCCCTATCCTTAATATTTTGCCTTACCTCTTCATATTTAAAAATTTTACTACCATTATGAAAAATAAATATCACAATAAATGCAAGTGTCTTCGGTATTGGTTCGAACATTATGTTGCATCTTTTGTGGATAGGCTTCCAATTTCAAAACCCGTACAAACAAGAATGTTTGATGATGTTATCTCATCTCCAGTAACATTGATTATGGGAAAGTTTCAATGGAAGTTGAAATACGAACATGGATCTTTCACCAAAGGTTGGAATAAGTTCAGATCTGAGACCATACTTCAAGTTTATGATTCACTGTTTTTCAATAAGATAGATGACTTTGTTTTCAAAGTAATAATCTTTGGACCAGATCACTTGCTGAAGGAACCCCTGATAGAGAAGCATGATTTGAATCTGAATATTCAGAAAGCGACTCCGACTTTGAATGTCATGGATCTTCAGGTGTTCAATATACATGCTTCAAAATCAAGTTGATTGGATATTGTTTTGCAAACCAATTCTTGGTAATGTTTATTATTTTCAACAAATTTATCTATTTATTAATATATTTTAACAATTTTATTTGTTTCCTGATTCAACATAGGCATGATCTTGAATTTCATATGATTTACAACTTTTTTAATTTTCTTTGTAATTTTTGTTTTAATCCACCGAATTTGATTGATTATTTGAATGCTTTGTTTTATGATTAAGAATGTATATCTTCACTCTTCATTTAAATATTTATATTTGAAAGGTATTTGATACCTTTACTGAATCTCTACCCGACATTTGGAATCACAATCTGTGCTGAATTTAGATATTCCATCTTGAATATGTTCCTATTGAATTTCTGCATCAGTTAATTTTTCATTATAATTTTTTATAATTCTATTAACCATATTCAAATACACTCAACTGATTACAACGTATAATGTGATTGTCAATAAAGCAAAACAAATGTATCTTTATCATTTGCTATATATTATGTTTTTATAACTAGTGTCTTGTTTTCATATTGATCGATTGGCATTAGGGCTGGCAAAACGGAACCTGATGTAAACGGGTTGGGTTAACTCAACTCGTGAAAAAAACAGGTTGGCTTGACCCAACCCGTTTATTAAATGAGTTAAGAATATGAACCCAACCAACCCAACCTTATTAATATACAGGTCAATCCAACCCAACCCGTCTAACCCATTTAATTAAATAGGTAATGTTTTTAACCAGTTTAACCTGCCAAGTTGTCAACCCGCATACCCACCTAACATATTTTAATTATTTTTTATCAATATAAAGCATTTATTATCACCAATTTTTACAATTTTGGAATTAAATATACATTACAATCATTACTAATAAAAAGTTTTCTTATAAGACCTGTTTCATGCTGTTAACAAGTCTAATTTTTGCTTCAAAAAATAAGTACAATTTTAAATTGTTAAAATTTATAGTTAAATTACTCATTTTTACATATTAAGTCACTTGTACACTACACATTGGTCATTGTGTTTTCAATGTTAATTAGATTTATTTACTTTCACATGAAATTCACACTTTTAAATTTAGTTCAAACATCATACTCTCATTATCGTAGATATAACATTGCATAAAACATACATTATACTCACTCCTTGAAAGAAACAAAGAAAGATATAAAAATAATTTACTTAATCGTAAATAATACCAAATAATCATCTAATTAAAACATTATAAAAAGAGTGAATTGTAAAAAAGGTCATCATACTTTGGTAAAGTTTAGGTTTTGGTCACTAACTTTTAAATATTCAAAAAAGGTCACTAACTTTTACATCTGAATTTTAAATTTGGTCATTCCGTTACAAACAGCCGTGAAGCCCACTAACCGTCAAAATTGTTGAGGATATTTTTGTCCATTCATTAATGCTGTACACATGCCCATTAACAGTAGGGTGAATTTTACGCGCTACGATTTAAAACATACTTAACAAGGGAGATCAGATCTGGATTATATAGACATCAGATCAGCGAATACTTGACTTCAGATCAACAGACTATAGATATCAGATCAAGAATATAAAAGAAATCATACAGTAGAACTAAAACATACTTAACAAGGGAGATCAGATCAGGATTATATAGACATCAGATTAGCGAATACTTGACATCAGATCAACAGACTATAGATATCAGATCAAGAATATAAAAGAAATCATACAGTAGAACTAAAATATACTTAACAAGGGAGATCAGATATGGATTATATAGACATCAGATCAACAGACTATAGATATCAGATCAAGAATATAAAAGAAATCATACAGTATAACTAAAACATACTTAACAAGAAAGATCAGATCTGGATTATATAGACATCAGATCAGCGAATACTTGACATCAGATCAACAGACTATAGATATCAGATCAATAATATAAAAGAAATCATACAGTAGAACGAAAATATACTTAACAAGGGAGATCAGATCTGGATTATATAGACATCAGATCAGCGAATACTTGACATCAGATCAACATACTAT
The DNA here is from genome assembly GCA_030378225.1 of Knoxia roxburghii. Classification (NCBI taxonomy): domain Eukaryota; kingdom Viridiplantae; phylum Streptophyta; class Magnoliopsida; order Gentianales; family Rubiaceae; genus Knoxia; species Knoxia roxburghii. The sequence continues at coordinate 29,236,568 of CM059420.1, read as the reverse complement.
AGATATCAGATCAAGAATATAAAAGAAATCATACAGTATAACTAAAACATACTTAACAAGGGAAATCAGATCAGGATTATATAGACATCAGATAAGCGAATACTTGACATCAGATCAACAGACTATAGATATCAGATCAATAATATAAAAGAAATCATACAGTAGAACTAAAATATACTTAACAAGGGACGTTAGTAACGACAAAAGCCCTATCACGTGACCATTTGCGAAGGACAGAAATGTATTTTCCCCCTCATGCTTCTTATAGGTAGTTTAATTATCAAACTCCCTCCATTTTGTCCTTCTACTATACCTTTTCGCCAAAAATCACACAAATCCCGAAAAACCTCTTTCTCTTCGTCTTCAACCTTCAGACCTCGAAGCTTCGAAACCGATATCTAATGTCTTCAACACCATAGATTTTTTGAAGCGGTGGAAAAAAAAGCTTTATAGCCGCTACAATCAGGACGTTTGGTTTTACTCCAAGAACGCAAGCAAGATGCGGTGGGATCTGAGGGAGGAGGGTGGTTACTTTGACCCATACATGGCTTATGGTAAGAAAATCTTTCAATTTTCTTTTGATCGTTAGATGATATTTTCATTATAGTCGTTTATGCTTCATTGTAGTCGACGGCAGTTATTTACGCCTTTTGTTGATTTGAAAATCAATCAGGAAGAACCGTTAAAAAAGGAAACTTTTTTTAGTTTGCATGTGAGAATAGTGACCTTTTTTTGAAACCCATCCTTGTGTGAAAAAAGCCTGAAGTTTTGATTTTAAAAAGGATCACTTTTGGCGTAAACCCAAAAATCGCATATCTGCTTTGTAGCGAGTAAAAAGGAAATTGAATAGTGGGTCATGGAATACTGCACATATGTGATCGTGGGACGTGCAATGTCTTCTTACAATGATGAATTGAATGAGATCATGAGGTCGCTGGATGTGGATTATGTGTTACTTGTATTTGGAGGTGTTACTGGTTATTCTTTTGATGCTATTAACAAGTACTTTTGTTCATAATGTTATTCGTTGGGTTAACATTTCAAAGAAAGGTAGTAATAAGCTTTTGAAAGGTGCATTAATCGAAGTTTTTACTGCAGTTCCTGATACAATGACCTTCACCTTAAGATTGCACCATGGCGGTCAGATAATGGGAGACAAATACAAATTTTATAAGGGGGGGGGGGAGTCGTCTTACTTTGATGAAGTTGATGGGGATAGGTTCAATTTGCATACCCTAAACAATATGTTGACAAAGTTAGGGTATGAGAAGAACACTATTCTGTTATATTATTAGTTGGATCCTAGAAGTGATTTAAGTAATGGACTGAGGGAACTTCAAACAGACAAGCATATTTTGGATTTCATTGGATGGGTGAAAGAATATAAAGTCATGGAAGTGTTTTGTGATCATAAGCCAAAAGATGATAGCAACAAAGATGGTACTGGTAGTGAAGTCCAAGAAAGCCAGCAAGAGGTGATTACTCAAGTTGATCAGCAGAAAGAAGGTTTGAATGATGAAGTTGTTATTGAAGCATCCCTTGAACCCGAAGACCAACAACAGGATGTGGCTGTTGAAGATGGATCAGAACATGTGAATGATCCATTTTCTATGTACTTCACTGCATTCGAAAATGATGAGAAGCTTGAGGAATTGATAGATAATATGATAAGGGAAAAAACTCAGATTGAAATGGAGGAGAATGCAGAAAATGTTAGGGACAGTGCCTATGAAAATATAGGAGGTCAAGCAGGAGAAGTAGGGGGAGTAGGTAGAACTGAAGATGAAGATGTAAGTGAGGAGCCAGAAGCTGAAGATGTTAGCAGCAGTTAAAGTAAACAAAATTCAGAACATGAAGCTGATTGGACTGAAAATTTGGGAACTTCTGAAATGACTGTATATGAGAATTTGGGACATGAATTTGCAATGGAGGATGAAGACTTGTTATTGGACAATGTCAATGTGGAGCTGCATTCAAATACAAATTCTGAAGATGAAGAGGATGCAACAGTAAGATATTCTAACTTTAAGGGTCCTTCGGGTGATGATGTTCCTACATTTAAGGTTGGACAGAAGTTTGGGAGTAAGAAGGAATTTAGGGATGCAGTTCATACATATAGGATTTTGACTGGGCATCCAGTAGGAATGTACACAAATGACAAAAGAAGACTTAGAGCCACTTGCGAGCATCCATGCAAATGGTTTATATATGCAACAAAGAGAGAACCTATCAACAGTATGGATTTCGTAATGTCTTCTCTGCAGCTAAATCATAGTGGGTGTACTGATTGTTCGGAGAACCCAAGAATGAGTGCAAAATGGTTGGCCAAAAGATATTTAGAAAGGTTCAAAGCCAATCCAAAGATACCTATAGCACAAATAAGGCAGAATGTGGATGAGAATTTTAAGTGTGAGATTACTAAGTCAAAGGCTTATTTGGCAAGAGCAATTGCTTTAGAGAAGTTAGATGGGAGTGCAAATGAGCAGTTCAAATTTATCTGGGATTATGCCGAGGAATTGAAGAGAACTCATCTAAACACAACAACTGAAGTTATGTTTGCTCCTAGAGAGGAAGGGAAAAACCCTAGGTTTATGAGATTTTACTGCTGCCTTGGCCCATTGAAAGCTGGTTTTCTAGAAGAATGTAGGCCAATTATTTCTTTGGATGGGTGTTTTACAAAGGGCAGATATAAGGGTCAAATCTTGTCAGCTATGGGGGTTGATGGAAATAATGGGTATTGGCCCATTGCATGGGCTGTAGTTGAGAAAGAGGCCGGGGAACAATGGCATTGGTTTCTCACTTTGCTTATCCAAGACCTTGATATCCAGGACTCTCTTTTTTGAACTTTTATCTCAGACCAACAGAAGGTAAAAATTAGTTTTGGTTTGTTAACAAGTAAATGTAACTATTTTAGTTTTACTAATATTTATGATTATTCTATCATTTTTTTTTTGCAGGGTTTGAGCAGTGCTTTGGCTGAGTTACTGCCTAACGCAGTACACAGATACTGTGTCCAGCACATGTACGCCAACTTCGAGAAAAAACACCTGGGCAAGGACTTGAAAAATCATTTGTGGGCTGTTGCTGGGGCTACTACACAGGCGTGGTATGAGGCAGAAATGGAAAACTTAAAGAATCATGATGTTAATGCTTGGAATTAGGTCAAGAAAAACTGGTGCAAGGCTTTCTTCTCTCTCCATACCAAATGTGATACACTTGTTAATAACTTAATCGAGAGTTTTAATTCAAAAATTCTGGATGCTAGAGAAAAACCAATAATTAGTCCTTTAGAAGGGATCAGGGTTTATGTGCTTAAGAGAATTCAACAAAGGGCTGAAAAGGTTAAAAGGTTTCAATATCGTGTAACTCCTGTGTGTAAAGCTATTTTAGATCACTTAAATAGGGAATCTAGGGTATGGAAATGCATAACTAATGGGGCGGGTGGTTATGAGGTTAGGGGACTTATGAATAAACAGTTTGTTGTCTGTCTTAGTGACAGAACTTGTAGTTGTAGGCTATGGCAGCTTCGTGGAATCCCATGTGTGCATGCAATTCCTTGTATCCACAGGAATAAGGAAGATCCTTTAGATTATGTGGATGCATATTACAGTAGGGAATCCTTTTTGAAATTGTATGCACATGTTTTACACCCCATTAATGGGCTGGATTTGTGGCCCAAATCAAATATGTTGACACTTGATCCCCCATTAGCTTGTGCTCAACCTGGTCGCCCTAAAAACAATAGGAGGATAGACCCATTTGAAATGGTGAAAGATGATGGCGTTGTGAGGTTCAAGAGGCATCTTGTCATACACTGCACAAAATGTGGCATGGCTGGACATAATGCTCGAACATGCAAGGCAACAAATATAGAAGATGGTGTTCGGCAAAATGTGAGTGAGAATGAATCCCCATCAAATCTTCAACAAAATAATCAGGGAGCAGGGACCGAAAATGAATCGAGGAAAACTCAGCAGGTTACTACTTCTTTATTTTTTACCAGTACTTATTGTTATATTCAAACTTAGATGAATTTTTATAATTATTGCAGGCAAAGAAGAAGAGAGGCAGACCCCCCAAAATAAGAGAAGACACAAGAAGAAATGCACATGACCAGCAAAGCATGGTAATTCATACTCATATAATTATTACTCTTATGGTGTACCCAACAATGCATTAAACATTAGTTTGTTATTCTTCCTTCAATGCAGTCAAGTAGTTCTGAACCTCCATCAAATGCTAGGCCAGTTTGTAAGAAGAGAAGAGCATACACCGATGCTGAGAAGATTAAATATAATGTCAATCAAGAGTACTTGGGTTTGAATCCACCTTATAAGGTTGACCGATGGGCAGGGAAACGAAAAGGCAGATTATGAATGAATTTGGTATATTTTTTGTGATGTGTGATTTAAAACTTTTGGTGATGTAGTTTGGATGATATCTTCTATTTTGTAGTTTGGATTATAAGGTATTTTAGATCGGGTTGTAATCTGGATTGGAAGTTATTTTGGATCTGTTTGTAATCTGGATTGGAAGTTATTTTGAATTTGTTTGGATTGGAAGTTATTTTGGATCATGAATCTGTTTATAATCCACCCAATTAACCCAAATATAATCCTACAATGTTATATTATTGATCTGATATATATAGTCTGTTGATCTGATGTCAAGTATTCGCTGATCTGATGTCTATATAAACCTGATCGGATCTCCCTTGTTAAGTATATTTTAGTTATATTGTATGATTTCTTTTATATTCTTGATCTGATATTTACAGTCTGTTGATCTGATGTCAAGTATTCGCTGATCTGATGTCTATATAATCCAGATCTGATCTCCCTTGTTAAGTATATTTTAGTTCTACTGTATGATTTCTTTTATATTATTGATCTGATATCTATAGTCTGTTGATCTGATGTCAAGTATTCGCTGATATGATGTCTATATAATCCAGATCTGATCTCCCTTGTTAAGTATGTTTTAGTTATACTGTATGATTTCTTTTATATTCTTGATCTGATATCTATAGTCAGTTGATCTGATGTCAAGTATTCGCTGATCTGATCTCCCTTGTTAAGTATGTTTTAGTTCTACTGTATGATTTCTTTTATATTCTTGATCTGATATCTATAGTCTGTTGATCTGATGTCAAGTATTCGCTGATCTGATGTCTATATAATCCAGATCTGATCTCCCTTGTTAAGTATGTTTTAATTCGTAGCGCGTAAAATTCACCCTACTGTTAATGGGCATGTGTACAGGATTAATGAATGGACAAAAATATCCTCAACAATTTGGACGGTTAGTGGGCTTCACGGCTGTTTGTAACGGAATGACCAAATTTAAAATTCATATGTAAAAGTTAGTGACCTTTTTTGAATATTTAAAAGTTAGCGACCAAAACCTAAACTTTAACAAAGTATGATGACCTTTTTTACAATTCACTCTTATAAAAATTACTTTAAAAGATCGAATAGAAAATAAATATATACTTATAAAATCTCCAACCACACAAAAAAGTGAGTGCTTGACTATGTTCGAGACGGCTGGGCAGCAAACCAAAATTAATTAGTTTTTCTTCACATAATTTTTTTTTTCAAAAAAATTTTATTTTTTTGGCGGGTTAACGAGTTGATCTGTTAACCCGTTGGGCTGACCCGACCCAACCCAGTTATTAAACGGGGTTAGGTCAAAACTGACCCCTTTAATAAACGGGTTGAAAATCTCAACCCAACCGACTTTTTTTCGTGTTGGGTCGTGACGGGTTCACGGGTTAGGTCAGAAATTGCCAGCCCTAATTGGCATCTTAGGATTGTATTAATGCTGCTTGTTGCATGATATTCCTATGATTTAATTTTTTCATAATATATTTCTATTTTTTTTTTCGTAATGATCTTCATTCTATAATGCAATTAGAAATATTTGTGCTTTTCAAATAGTTCCGCATGGATTTCCGATAGGAAACGGTTTATTGCCAGGAACATTTAATGTTTCCATTGAAGATACAAGAGGAATCCATTGGGATTTTGACATTTATGAAAGTGAACACCGTATCCAAATCAAGAAGCAATGATCTTTGTCTGGAAATTTGTCTGGAAATTTGTCTCTTATGTTGAATGAAAATGGAATTGTTGAAAGAGACACAATTAAATTGCTTTTGCTGAAAAAAGGAGATTGTCCGATTTTGAAGTTGGAAACGATATCCCTTGACAAAGCAGGTCCTTCTCAAGTTGTTCAGAATTCCTTGATTGCAACCATAATTCAATATAGCATGACAAGAAATTACTTGGTAAGATGTATTTGAACTTTAACATTATGAATCAATACAGATTCATTAATTTTATCATTATGATAGTTAATTTATCATTAATTTTGTCACAGTGATAGTTAAATTATTCCTTTCAATATAACATTGTTTGAACTTTGTTCTTATGTTTTGTTTTGTAGTATATTCCAATGAACTTCGCTAGAGAAAATGAACTCTTGAACAAGCATCAAATGCCTCTTACTGATGCTGCTGGTAGGAAATGGACAGTACACATGAAACTTGGTAAGGATAAACATTTCAAGATTATTGATGGGTGGAGTGAGTTCAGAGATGCAAATTCACTGAAAAAGGGACAAGAATACACATTACACTTATTAAGAAATAGAGCTCTTCCTCTTCTAGAATTCATTGTAAGTAATATTTCATTATATGTTATTACATGTGTACTATCGTTTTTTATTCAGTCCATAATATTCCTTTATTAAAAATAATTTTCTTTATTTTATATTATTTTATTATTATTATTATTATTATTTGGCAGGTTCATCAAAATGTCCAATCAAGGGATTCAGATGTTATGATAATCGATTGATGATTTCAAACTATATTATTTGCATTATGGTTATGACTTCCCTTGGTGGAATTTGTTATTTCCTATTAATATACTTTATTAACAATGTTCTTTTTCTTTTGTTGCAGGTTCATGGAACTATTGAATCAAATGATTCTGATTATGATGTTATGATGCTGGATTCATAAATTTAAGCTGTCCTTTAAGATGTTTCTTGCTTTTTGGTTATCACTTTGTTTCTACAATATGTTATTTAGTATTAATATGCTCTTCAAATGCTATTCAACTCTATTGTATTTTTTTTTTCTCGCATTAGTTTATTTGCATTTCAAACATTTCATCATCACCGTTATTTTGGCAAATATATGAATATTACATATAATTCCTTCATCTCTATATATTCATTTTTTTGTTCCCATGTGTTTATTTTCAAAAATATTGAAAAGAGAAAAAAATATAATTATATATATTACATTATGTACTTGGATTGATTCGTAATCAACTTTATTATATAAAATATATCTCTATTATGGTATTAGTAAATCTATATCCGTTTAAATCTTTTGATTGATTAAAACCATCAATAAAGGCAAACAATTATAATGCCTAGATAGAACAAAACCATATCATGCACATAGCTTCCTGAACCATATGCCAAAAAAATAAGTAGGGTTGGACAATGATAAATAACTGCAGTAATAAAACCAAATAACATTAAATAATTGACTTTTTTTTTACATAAATTATAATAATATTACTAATAGTTTATTTTCCTTTTTTATGAATTTAACTCCCTTTATAATATAATATAATATCCATAATAACTTATATACCATAAAAAAATATTTATAAATAATTCAAAAAAATTTTACTTTTTCTGAAATAAATATTTCCTTTTCTAAATAAAAAAATATTTTTTGGTTACAATTTCTTTAGTAATTAATACAACACTCAAGTATTTTCTTTCTTTCACTTCAACTCTACACGAAGTCAAATTCTCTCATTCTCCAAAAATTATTTCATTTTCTATCACTTCTAATTTAATCCATCAAAGCTTTGGTCACTCCATTTCATTTTCATTTTCTTATTATATAATGAGATGTTCCTCTTGTAAATATATATTATTTGCATTATGGTTATGACCTCTCTTGGTGGAATTTGTTATTTCCTATTAATATGTTGTTGAATTTTTTATTAAGATATATTATGTTATTTATTCAATTATTGTATTTGCATCCTAAACATTTTGGTATTACTCATATTTTCTTTTATATATTTAGTCCATATATATGAAGAGTAGATGTAACTTTTCGATTTTGAAATATTATCTTTTATGTTTTCATAGGGTTTATGTTCTCATTAAACTATACAATTTTTATCCCAATTATATTTAAGTTATTTTCTTACATGAATTATTCAAATTCAATTTTTAGTAAATCACAACTTCATTTATACCAACAAATTCAAAATTTTTTCTTTATTAGTATATACATAAAATTATTTTTAAGTTTAATATATTGTAATGATGATGAATGATGATTATGCTGCCGCCATATTTTTGAACAAAATTTTTTATTTCCATGCATTTTTTCTCTACAATGATTCATATTTTAACAAAATAGAAAAAAAGTCCATAAATTTATTCACTTAAATAAAAATAAATAATTAATAAACCTAAATAAACTATAAAAAATATTAATAAATCATTAATTAAATTATAATTTATCCCAAATTATGTTAAGTAGATATTTTCATCTTTAAGTCCATAATTAACTCAATCACGACTTATTTCAATTTTAAATAAATTTTTTTTACTCCTCAAAAAATAAGAAATTATTCATACATATCATTAAATTATTTAAAATCATCTATCCAGTTCATATACTTTAATCACTCCATCTTTATATTTATCAATCATTAATATTTATATTTATCAATAACTAAATCATCAATCTATATTTCTATATTAATTTATACTTTAAATAAATCTATATGAGAATCCTTTGTTATTATACTTTCAATTATTAAAGAAATTAAATTAATCTGTCCATGTTTAATAAAATAATTGAATCTATACATGGTTATTTATTTTAAATTTATGTTATTAAGACTTCTTGTGTCTGTAATCATTAACAATTAATTCCGAACTTATCTATCTCTCACATATTTGAATTTGTATCAAATTGTCTTTCCATCTATTCCAACAAAATTAAAACGTCTTTGCCTGTTGTATTTATTTCGAAATGGCTATAATATTTTGTATCAAATGGCTATAATATTTCTAGAGGCAAAATGCCTGCAGTAAAACATAAGGGTGAAGGACGCGTAAAAATATCAAGGATTTTCTGCAGGGGAAGAGAAAGAGATAACCAATAAAATGGCACGTGGATTAAAACGGATGCTGCTCAATCACATCCGATTTAATTCTTGAAAATTCCCATGCATCTCGGAATATGGAAAGGACACGAAAGGGTAAGCATAACTTGACTAACCCTAGATGTTTTTCTCTCTCTCTTTATATAAATTCTTCCTTTTGTCAAATTCTTCTGTGTCATACTTATAGCAGGACTTTTGCAAAAATTCTTCATATGAGGTCTGGGTTCCGAATATCTGTTATGCCTTCTGTTATATTCTTTATGCATTTAAATTATAGTAGCAAGTATTACAAGTGATTCTAAGAACCTGCAAGTATTAGCAACGTGAATATCAGTATTGCGGATCAAAACTAAATTCTCCTATTATTTGTTATTCTTGATAAAAACAGAACAAGAGAATGGCTTCTTCGAGCACGAATGGTCATATTGATATTGAGATAGAAGACAGACATTTGTCTGTACCCAGGTGGGGTGTCGGAATTGGTAAGAAAGGTATCTTTCATCGGATCTGGGTGGAGGAAGACAGTATGCTCAAAGAGTATGTGGCAGCCAAGAAGTGGGATAAGCTTGTCCCTTGTCGCCGTCATGCCAATGAAACTCTGGTAAGAGAGTTTTATTGGATTGCCAGGCATCGAGATGAGAAAGGAATGATACCCGTACGTTCTACCAGGATACCATTTTCTGTAGAATCCATTAATTGGTTTTGGGGAGTTGAGGTGAACGAAGAAGCTTTGGATATTTGGCAGTTAGGTGTTTACCAGCCAAGCAGGGAGAATCTTGAAAAAATTGTGAAACCGGAGTTCCAGATACCAAAAAAATGGTTGGATATCCCCTTTGAAAGTATGAGGGTTGTATCCAAGATTATGTATACTTTTGTTTGTATGAACATAACACCAATCGATGTTGATGCCAGTGAGAAAATCTGGGACTGACAATTCCGCATCCTATCAGCTGTCATGGATAGGAAACCAGTCAATGTTGGTAGCATCATCAGTCATTATATGTACATTGCCTCAAGAAGAGAAAAAATTGGTCTTTCATATGCCAGTTTGGTGGAAGACATGTGTATGGCAAATGGTGTTAAGCCACTGGATAATGATGAACTTGAAGGGCAACTGGGCCAAAATACAGGCATGTTATGAGGAGATGAAGATATGAGTATCCAGTTAAGAAGGCAGCAGCGTGAAATTCAAATCAATACAGTGGAATTACTTGCAATGCGGAATCAACTAGATATGTTTACAAGTACCTGGATAAATGCCTGAATCTGCTTAATCCCAGAATCTGTTTTGAGATCCCATGGACATGTTTTGAAATATATGTTTTAGTTTGAATTTTGATGAGCCGCCAGCGCTTGTGGATAATATATCAGTATTTTGTGTGAATTTTTGGCTAAATTTTATTTTCTCCAAAGTCAAGTGGAGTTTAATTATTTCCATAATATAAGCAGTCCGCTGTGATTAATTCTTATGTTTTCCTTGTTCTACATGATAAGTGGATAGCTGATCTCTCCTTGAGCCTCCAGGTAAGTCCTTTTGAACAATTGATTAATTGGAAATCTCAGTAGCTCATCAAATGTGTAAATTTTTCTAAAATGCTCTGGTGATATTTTGAAATGTTCTGAAAATCCCAAGTGTTATTTTTGTGGCAATAAGTTGATGTTATGTATATTGGTTTACCTTAGATGGACTCATGCTTCTTGTGAAGTGAATGATGGATTATTTTCTAGTTTAAACATGTAGCACACAGTTTTTTTCATGAGTGAGCAAAAAATTGATATGTAGCACACCAATTTGCAGTTAGTATATAATAGGGATAGGAGTAAACGGTTCTTTGGTACACCTAGTTGAAAAAAGAAAGAACTAAAATAGGAAAAATATGGATGGCAAGAAGTGTAGACACGCGCCCTTTCTCTCCTCTTATTTATACCCAAACTAGCCCCAAACCCTAATATTATTTTCTCTCTTCACGGCTACTCTCTTCCCTGAATTCTCTTCCCATCTCTTCCCCGCTGCTCCTGGATGCGAATCCGGCCATTCAAGGCAGATTTTTGAAGATATCTCACTGCCAAAATACTCTCCACCTCTCAAGCTTCAAAACCCATACCCATTTTCACTATTTTTGGCCATTCTTGGTTTTGGGAGAATCACAAATCAGCCACAAAAATAAAAGGAAAACTAGGGTTTATAGATCTCAGGTAGGGGATTCGTTTGGTTGTGTTTGCAGCACACGAAGATGAAAGGAAAACTAGGGTTTGGGCAAAAAGGTATGTTTATTATGTAAATTCGTATATTTTTGCTAGTTTGTTTGATGTAAAATGATGTTTGTTGGTGTAAAATGGTGTAAATATTGTTTATTGGTGTAAACTATTGGTGTAAAATGCTCAGATTTTTCAGCCCGTTGAGAAGTGGCTTCGGCCCTTCTGTGATTGAGCCGCAGCCGTCTCTCGCCGGACTGAAGCATCTGTGGTGTAATACTTGTTTGTGTAAAGTGCTGAATATTGGTGTAAAGTTCTGTTGGTTGATGTACACGTCGAATTGTTTGGTAAAAAAGATGTTCCAAGGTATAAAATATTGTTTTGTGGTTTAAAGTGGTCTTTGTTAGTGTAAATTTTGTTCTGATTTGTTGGTGTAAATTGCTAGTTGTTTATGTAAAGTGCTGAATGTTGGTGTAAAGTACTATTCGCTGATGTAAACTACTGATTTTTTGGTAAAAATGCTATTTTTTGGTGTAAATAATATTTTTTGGTTTAAAATTGTCTTTGTTAGTGTAAAAATTTCATTCTGATTGGTTGGTGTAAAGTGCTAGTTGTTTATGTAAAGTGCTGAATATTGGTGTAAAGTACTGATTCTTTGGTAAAAATGTTGTTTCTTGGTGTAAAATAATGTTTTCTGGTTTAAAGTTGTCTTTGTTAGTGTAAAAATTTCGTAAGTGTAAAGTGCTAGTTGTTTATGTAAAGTGCTAAATATTGGTGTAAAGTACTGTTTACTGATGTAAACTACTGATTCTTTGGTCAAAATACTATTCCTTGGTGTAAAATACTGTTAATTGGTTTAAAGTGGTCTTTGTTAGTGTAAAAATTTCGTTATGATTCGTTGTGTAAAGTGCTAATTGTTTATGTAAAGTGCTGAATGTTGATGTAAACTCCAGATTGTTTGGTAAAAATGATGTTTGTTGGTGTAAAATAATGTTTTCTGGTTTAAAGTTGTCTTTGTTAGAGTAAAAAATTTCGTTCTGATTCGTTAGTGTAAAGTGCTAGTTTTTTATATAAAGTGCTAAATGTTGGTGTAAAGTACTGTTCGCTGATGTAAACTAATAATTTGTTGGTCAAAATGCTATTCCTTTATGTAAAATACTCTTTTCTGGTTTAAAGTGGTCTTTGTTAGTGTAAAATCATCGTTCTCACAGGAAGGTGTCCAAATCATCTATTGATTTTTTTCATGCAATGAAATTTGCGGGGATATTTGTTTGTGATAGTTACAAGCTACTCTATAAAGAAGTTAGTTTTGTTCGTGTAAAATGCTTGTTGTTGGCATAAAATGATCATACTGTTATGTTGGTGTAAACTGCCATTTTAAATCTAATTTGATGTAAAGTTCCAGTTTACATCATTGTTTATGTAAACTGAAAGTTTATAGAAACAAACAGTACTTTACACAAAGAGATCAGTACTGATCTCACTTATGTAAAGTATTGTTTGTTTGTGTAAACTGTCATTTTACCTAAAGAATGATGTAAACTATTAATTTTGTTCGTGTAAAATGCTTGTTGTTGGCATGAAATGATCATACTGTTATTTTGGTGTAAACTGCCAGTTTACATCTAATTTGATGTAAAGTTCCAGTTTACATCATTGTTTATGTAAACTGAAAGTTTATAGAAACAAACAGTACTTTACACAAAGAGATCAGTACTGATCTCACTTATGTAAAGTATTGTTTGTTTGTGTAAACTGTCATTTTACATAAAGAATGATGTAAACTGTTAATTTTGTTCGTGTAAAATGCTTGTTGTTGGCATGAAATGATCGTACTGTTATTTTGGTGTAAACTGCCAGTTTACATCTAATTTGATGTAAAGTTCTAGTTTACATCATTGTTTATGTAAACTTATAGTTTACACAAACAAATAGTACTTTACACAAAGAGAGTAGTACTGATCAAATTTGTGTAAAGTACCATTTTTTTGTGTAAACTGTCAGTTTACATAAACAATGATGTACAGTACTGTACACAACGAGATCAGTACTCATCTCACTTGTGTAAAGTACTATTTTGTTGGTGTGGAATTCTATTAGTTTGTGTAAAATACTGTCTATTGGTGTAAAATGATATTCGCATGTGCAAAATTATTCTAGTTATCTCTTTCTGTATAGTTCTGATCTCTTGGTGTAAGGTATCTTTTGTTGATAATGTTTACTGGTTTAAAGTTGTCTTTGTTAGTGTTAAAATTTCGTTCTGATTCGTTGGTGTAAAGTGCTAGTTGTTTATGTAAAGTGCTAAATGTTGGTGTAAAGTAAAGCTCGCTGATGTAAAATACTGATTCTTTGGTCAAAATGTTGTTCCTTTATGAAAAATACTATTTTCTGGTTTAAAGTGGTCTTTGATAGTGTAAAAACATCATTCTGATTCGTTGGTGTAAAGTGCTAAATGTTGGTGTAAAGTACTATTTGCATATGTAAACTTCTGATTCTTTAGTCAAAATGCTGTTCTTTGGTGTAAAATACTGTTTTCTGGTTTAAAGTGGTCTTTATTAGTGTAAAAATTTTGTTCTAATTCGTTTGCGTAAAGTGCTAGTTGTTTATGTAAAATACTGAATGTTGGTGTAAAGTACTATTCGGTGATGTAAACTACTGATTCTTTGGTTACAATGCTGTTCATTGGTATAAAAAACTATTTTCTGGTTTAAAGTGATTTTGGATAGTGTAAAAATTTCGTTCTGATTCGTTGGTGTAAAGTGCTAGTTGTTTATGTAAAGCTCTTAATGTTGGTATAAAGTACTGTTCGGTCATGTGAACTACTAATTCTTTGGTCAAATAAATTTTGGTTGGTGTAAACTCGCGACTTTACAGCAATACAACATGACTTTACATCATTTGTTATGTAAACTGCCAGTAAAGTTGAATTCCCACGCCAGTTTACACCAACTTTGATGTAAAGTTGCAGTTTACATAAACAATAATGTAAAGTTCTAGTTTACATAATGTAAACTTCAACTTTACATCAAAGTTGGTGTAAAGTGGGGTGAGAATTCAAACAAATGAGGCGTGTGAGGAGTGAGAGGGAGAGAGAAGCTGAGGATAGCAGGGGACGCATTAAATGCGCCTGACCCACCTCTTTTGTGCCTTTTTGCAAAAAACCCAGTTTTTACCCGGTTCTTGACCAATTAACCCGATTTAAAAAAAAACTGAGTAGGAGTATATCTCCCGATTTACTTATAGTCCTATAATATAATTTACCCCTGTTTCCTTGCTGAACCTATATGTTTAGCCTTCCCATTCTATTCTTTCTTCCATCCTTATGCTGAGTAGACAAGTCTCTTTTAACAATATATTTTGTATGTTTCTTTGTTAGGCAATGTTGGATAACCTTACTAAAAGCACCAATGGTTATTCAATCATGTTTGGTATACAATACCCAAAATTAAATGTTTATAATTATTTGTTGTTCAACTATATGTTTATTTGAATTATGGTTGTTTTTACGTTACCTTATTTGTGGCTTTTCCAAATATGTCATATTTTAACTCTCAAAACATGTTTACAGTGTACCATGTTAATATGGTCATATTTCTCATCAATGTAAATAATGTTTCTTTTTTCAATATAATGAATAATTTCATAAGCTTCCACTAATTGTAAATATGTGTTATCTACAACGATTTTCATTATGTTTACACCATCCTTCAATATTTTTAAGTTATTCCATCAATGTTTATTTTATTTTAAAGTTTAGTTTTATTTTTTACATGAATATTTGGAATCAATGATTAAATGATAAATTATACAGTATTATGCAATTCTTAATTGGAAAATATGATAAATTCACTTGGTAAACTCCTATGCTTTGCAAAATTCATACAAAACGTCCATATATTCATTGTGATTACGTACAAAGACTCCAAATATATCCCAAATGAAATTTTAACAAATTGTTATGTAATTTATTTGATTTTGATCATCAATTGCTTTTTTAATGATAAAATATTTTCCTAAAACAAATACTATAATCTATCTCGCTAAATATTAAAATTAAAATAAATTTATTAGAAAAAGATATATATTATATAAAAATTATAATACATCATAAAATTTATTATAAATTACAAATAAACATCATATATATAATGATTTATAATTTTACGTCAATTAATTTTTTTAAATTATAAATTTTGATAAAAAATAAAATATATATGAGAATTATCTTAATTACACTTATTTATATCACAATAAAATATAAAAGAATTTAATATATCGTAAACTTCATGATTACTAACAAACAAACATCATATATATCTATTTTTTATATGTTCAAATAATAATAAAAAACAATAAAAATAACAAAAAGTTTGATTTTTATTCTCATTCTAACTATTTATCTTCTATCTATATGATAAACAATTTATAAGCAACATATTCAATTACAAAAACTGACTCGATACATTGATAAACAACACCAAATAACATTCAAAATTTGAACATAACAATTTAACCTATTAACCACATGAAATTATCAAATGAATTCAGTAGATAAATTGATAAACCACACCAACTTATCTTAAAATTTAAAAACAATGTAGAAAACAACAACAACAAATATAAATCCGTTCTACATGGATATAATTAGTTATCATTCGAATATTAGTTTTTATAGTAAAATTCAGATATCTTTCTCTTGAGCGGAACCAGGAGGCTATTGTGTGGTGACATTAGCACGTTAAACAGGTACTTCACCCTTAACGTTTTCAAGATATCATGATTGTCCTTCGCAGCAATCAAGTCATGGTCTTAGTTGAAAACTTGTTGTCCATAATAAAGCTCCATATGCCGCATGACGTAGATGCCACAATTGAATCCATCAGGGTTTTTTAGCATAGGTCCACTTCCAATGGTAGCACTTGTCATGGCGTTTAGCCCAAGGTGTATCTGTTGTCCAGTTTTGGAAGTGCTGACATGCTTGTTTAAAGTATTATTGTCTCATGTAAAGTCCCTTTTTTGGTTGTAATGTGGTGTTCCTAAGACTAGAATGCTCATAATTCGTATAAAATCATTGTCTAATATGATTATGTAAACAACTGGTTGTTTATGTAAAGTGCTGGCATCTTGTGTAACGTACTGTTTTCTCATGTAAAGTCCCTTTTTTGGGTTTAGAGTGCTGTTCCTAAGACTAGAATGCTCATAATTCGTGTTTAATCATCGTCTGATCTGCTTTTGTAAACTACTGGTTGTTTATGTAAAGTGCTGACATGTTTGTGTAAAGTATTGTTGTCTCATGTAAAGTCCCTTTTTTGGTTGTAATGTGGTGTTCCTAAGACTAGAATGCTCATAATTCATGTAAAATCATCGTCTGATCTACTTATGTAAACTACTGATTGTTTATGTAAAGTGCTGACATCTTGTGTAAAGTACTGTTTTCTCATGTAAAGTCCCTTTTTTGGGTTGTAGAGTGGTGTTCCTAAGACTGGAATGCTCATAATTCGTGTTTAATCATCGTCTGATCTGCTTATGTAAACTACTGGTTGTTTATGTAAAGTGCTAGCATTTTGTGTTAAGTACTATTTTCTCATATAAAGTCCCTTTTTTGGGTTGTAAAGTGGTGTTCCTAAGACTAGAATGCTCATAATTTTGTGTAAAATCATCGTCTGATCTACTTATGTAAACTACTGGTTGTTTATGTAAAGTGCTGACATCTTGTGTAAAGTACTATTTTCTCATGTAAACTCCCCTTTTTGGGTTGTAAAATGGTGTTCCTAAGACTAGAATGCTCATAATTTGTGTAAAATCATCGTCTGATCTGCCTTATGTAAAATACTGGTTGTTTATATAAAGTGCTGACATGCTCGTGTAAAGTACAGTTTTCTTATATAAAGTCCGTTTTTTGAAGTGGTGTTCCTAAGACTAGAATGCTCATAATTCGTGTAAAATCATCGTCTGATCTGCTTATGTAAACTACTGGTTATTTATGTAAAGTGCTGGCATCTTGTGTAAAGTACTGTTTTCTCATGTAAAGTCCCTTTTTTAGGTTGTAAAGTGGTGTTCCTAAGACTAGAATGGTCATAATTCGTGTAAAATCATCTTCTGATCTGCGTATGTAAACTACTGGTTGTTTATGTAAAGTGATTTTGCCCTTTTTGATGCGATTTCAGACAAAAGAAAGAAGATAGTTCAAGAGGATTCATACGATGATTTTGAAGAAAGTATGACTTTAGAAAAATTGAAGCAGCTGAAACAAAAAAAGGATAACACTGAGGGTATTGAAATCTTATACCAAAGGACCCAGAGACTCCATGAACAAGCGGAATTGGCAGATCAGGGAGAATCTGCAGAATACCAAGGGGATGAAGAAACAAAAAAATCATTCCAGTCAAAAACCTCTGCTGCTGGAATATCTTCACTGCTCGCGGAGCTCAATGAAGCGCAGAGGGAGTAGTTTACATATGCAGATCAGACGATGATTTTACATGAATTATGAGCATTCTAGTATTAGGAACACCATTTTACAACCAAAAAAGGGACTTTACATGAGAAAACAGTATTTTACACAAGATGCCAGTACTTTACATAAACAACCACAACTTGCCACAAAGAGATCAGAATGATGAACTGCAAAAAACATACTCTCCGACACTTGTTTGTCTGATTTCTCGTCGCTGATTTCCTTGCTCGGTCTCTTTACACTAACAATATTTACCGTCCTCCCAACTGTGTTGCATTTTTTAAACCAAAAAAGAAATTACGACCATTATAAACAACATCAAGTAACCTTAAACTGCAAATATTAGTTCAACATTTGTTATAAATATACCTTCCATGTTGCTTTCAATTTTTTTTGCTTCTGCTCACTCGTAACTTGCTTAACCCTGACCATTTTTGTACGGTTTCATCGAATTTTTTTCTTCCCCCACTCAAAATCTAAGTCGAATCGCCTTCCGCTGGTAGTCTCCTGCCGTTCAAGTTGCTGGGTTGCGCGATCGAACGTGATATTAATGCTTTCTATTTTTCGGACGTCGTGGGTCGAGTGGAGAGTTTTAGAAGGGCTGCAGCTTCTTCAAATGGAAAATAAAATCCCAACCCACTTGTTTCCATTCCTTTTGTTCCTCCCTTGTGTAAAGTCCGTACAACCCGAAGCCCAACAAAAATTTGAAAATTTAATTTTGAAGTGATCTGCGGGATTCGATTTGATGTAAACTAGAGGCATAGGCCGGCTTATTAGAGGGGAGGTTAGGTGCATTTGTAACACCATTTAGCTACTTGTATTTTGTCCTCTTTTTTCGTCTTTTTTTTTTTTTTTGGCTAGGTGTACCCAATTTTTTTTTACTCCTATTCTTACTATATAAGAACTGAACATTGATGGACCAATGTTTAAAACACCAACCAAGTTGCAAGCGATAAAATGATCCGTCTGCAATCTCTCAGTCCAAGTTCAGAAGTTGATCCTCATTGTATCAGAAATCGAAAATCATCCATTTCATTTTCAAACTAAATACATTTGATAAGAAAATGTATTTAAAATTCAAAATTATTTATAGTAATCATTTAACCTTTAATCACCTATATTTGAAATTGCAAATACAAAATTTTGAAAATTTTTTATCCAAATCTAAATTATTACTCCACTTATCAAATAAACCATTCAAGATACACATATCAATTATATATATATGTATGATATCATATATGACAGTTAAGAGGCATTCAATCAACAAAATATTTTGTCTTACTGTGCATAAATGTTTAACCCACGTCTATTTCATTATTTTCCTTCAACAATTCAAAGCTCCAATCCACAAGAAATCTTCCATTCACAACAAACACAAGCTGAGATATACTACCATGCAAGAGCAAGTCAAGCAAGATTGAGAAGAAGATTCATTTTGGCCAATAAGAGGGGAAGGATTTTAGTTTATTCAAATAAGTACACCAAAGTAAGTTTTAAATTTCGTATGTGACACAATCAAGTTCATTAAATAAATCCATCAAATATTTTTTAATATGTACCATGTTCATCTTTCTAATCTCCTCTTTTGTAAATAACAAATCAGGCCCTTGAAGCAGCTCAAGCAAGATTGAAGAGGATAATTATTTTGGTAAAAAAAGGGGTAGGACTATACCTCAATCACATTCTAATAACTTTGTAATTTTTCTAAATACTCATTTATGTGTTGCAAACTAAATATCTATTTAATAATTTTATAAAAAAAATATATTCTTTAACAATAACATTTTGTATATTTTTATACATGCAGTTTAACAATGATGCTCAACAAAACACTAATGATGCGCAACAAAACGACAATGATTCTCAACAAAATGACAATGATGCTCAACAAAACGACAATGATGCTAAACAAAACACCAATGATGCTCAACAAAACACCAACGCAAATAAGAAACGCAAGAAATTATGTTCGGATAAAATCCCAAAACTAAAAATTCACATAAATTATGCATTCTCATACTATCTTTCACATTTTAGTAGATTTCTTTAATAAATTGTTAAATAGAAACTATATATTTTTATAGTATTCATTATTAAATAAACTTCATAATATTTCACTCAAATATGTATATTTTTAAAGATATGTTAACAATGTGTGTGTATGTGTTTTTTTTAGATTATTGGGACATTGGGAATCCTTCCTGTGTATGCGAATATTGTGGCGCATTGATGTGGCTTGAAGAAAGTGTGACGCGTCAAAAATAATCATCTAAACCGAGCTTCTTAAGGTGTTGCATGCATGTAAAAGTTCAACTGCCCCTCATGGAAGATCTTCCGGTATTGGAATCTCATGCATGGCAACGATGTTAAGAGTAAACATTTTATTCAAAACATTAGAGCATATAATATGATGTTTTCTTTTATTTCAATAGGAGGCAAGGTTGATACATCAGTTGCAAAAGGACGTGGTCCATACACCTTAAGGCTTAATGGACAAAACTGCCACATAATAGGAAGTTTGTTACCAAATTCCTGATCAATTCCTAAATTTTTATAGCTCTACATTTATGACACTCAAAATGAAGTCGACAACAAATTAAATGCAATCTGGTAGTTTATTGCTCTTAAATTATTTAATATGTCTTTAATTTTCATATTTAACATCCATTGTATATTTTTAATCTTATTTTCTTTGTGATATTTTTTTTCAATAATAAAGCATCGATAGATGAACAAACTTTATTAGATGCAGAGATTGTTGGTGATTTAAAGAAGGTTCTTGATGATATTATTTCTTTCACAAAGTCTTCCAGAATGGCAAGAGATCATTACATTTCAAATGAGAATGAAAACTTCAAGTTGAAACTCATAGGAACTAGAGAAAAAGATGGAAGGACTTATAACCTTCCAACATCCTCTGAAGTTGTTGCTCTCATTGTTGGCGATATTGATAGTTCAACTGCTAACAGGGATATTGTAGTTGAGACTCACTCTGGTAATCTGCAGCGGATAAATGAGTTGCATCTTGCTTACCTTGTACTACAATATCCATTACTTTTTCCTTATGGAGAAGATGGATATAGATGTGACATTTCACTGAGGGAAGTGGATGATAATATTTCCAGGAAAAGGAAGATATTGAGCATAAGAGAGTTTTTTTAATTCTGGATTCAAGACAGGTCCAATGAATATCCAAGCATCTTATCTTCGAGAAGGCTGTTTCAATAGTTTTTGGTTGATGCATACACAATGGTTGAGGTAGATAGGCTTTTTACATTCGAAACAACCAGCATGCTCTTAGAACTGAGTGTTATAAAACTTTATCATCAGAAATTTAGAATGAAAATTCAGAAGCTTCTTTGATCGGACAGAGAATAATACTGACTTCCTCATTCACTAGTGGTGAGAGATATATAGCACAAAATTTTCTAGATGCAATGACCTTGCAAGTTTTTTGGATTTTCATATCTATATCTGAAGTTTACTTGCAATTCAAAGTGGTCAAAAATTACCAATTTCCTAGATTCTAAAGGTCTTAAAGCCGAGGATAGACTAGACATTGTTTCTAGAGTTTTCAAGATTAAACTTGATCACTTTATAAGGGAATTGAAGGATAAACAACATTTGGTCGAGTAAAAGCAGGTAAATTAAAAAATAAGGCATAATTATTTTTATGATTAATAACGTTTTATTTTATTTAAATTATATACTATATATTGCAAAATTTTTTAATAATAAATAAAAAGATGCATATGCTGAACAGGGACAGTAAAAGGATATTACACTTAGGGCTGGCAATTTCTGACATGACATGGAAACCGGACACGAACCCGACACGAAACAGGTCGGGTTAGGGTCAGGATTTTGGACCCAAAAAAAAATCAGGTCGGGTCCAACAGTACAAGGTCAGAATCAGGTCAACCCGCCGGGTTGACGGGTTGACCTGATGACCCGAAAATAGATTAGGTTAACTTAGGTATAAAAAAAAAAGTTAGCCCTTTTGGACCACCTGTTCTTTCTTCTTCGTCGTTTCGTCGGTCTCTCTCCGTTCCGTGCTGTTGCCATCTACTTTGTTTTCCATCCAAATCTTCGAGCGGGAATTCACTCCGGTCGGCAACTCTCAGGCATCCTCCAGTGGGTTTTTGACTCTCATTCTAGCTCTAGAACATTTCCCTAAAATTTATTTTAGCTCCGAGCCACAACTGCAGCTCAACCCATAATTGGGTCTTAGTGGTTTTCATTGGGACTTCAGTTCTGGCGACACTCTAGCGCGATCCAGCAGCAGCAGCAGGTGACTTCTTTAGCCTACTCCAATTGCATGCAGCTCAAGTCCTAGATTTCCATATATTCTATTTTTGGATTTGAAAGGTTAGTTTTGGCCACCTTGATTTTTAGCTTAGTTAAATTGGGTTTTGACTTTCCTAAATTCCTTTTGGCTAACTGGGAACTTAGTTAGAGGTTAGAGATAATTTCTAGATGATTGTCTTAGTGGGTTGAGTTTCGGGCAGCAAGGGGATCGTAAGGCCGTTCATTCCTCGCTTAAAATTAAAGGTGTTTAATCAATTAGAATATGATTTTAGATGTATTAATTCATAAGTTTACTAGACGTAGTCTGTTCTTTATTAGACGTAGTCTGTTCCTCACTAGACGTAGTCTGTTCTTTACTAGACGTAGTTCCTGCTTTACTAGACGTAGTTCCTACTTTACTAGACGTAGTTCCTGCTTTACTAGACGTTGTCCATGCTTTGCTAGACGTAGTTCCTGCTTCACTAGGCTTAGTTCATACGTCCTGCTTTACTAGACGTAGTTCCTGCTTTACCAGACGTAGTCCGTGCTTTGCTAGACGTAGTTCCTGTTGGTTAAAACGAGGAATATGATGTTTCCTTAATCTCGTTGCTTGCATTAGCTCTCACTTTTCTTTCTTTTATGTTCATGCAACAGGTTAACATAAAGCAATGATGGAAGGAAGCAAAGAAAGCCAAAACCATGGGGAGGATGCTTCAGTTACTGGAGCAGAGGAATCATCATCGCAAGTCAAGAAAGGAGATAAGAAAAAAAGAAAACTTAACTCAGACATTTGGGTTCACTTCAAGATGCTTCCTTTAGAAGAAACCGAGGGGATTCTTAAATGTGCATGCATTAAATGTGGGCAGCGATATAATTCGAGTAGCGAACATGGCACATGTAATTTTCTTCGCCATGTTGAGAGATGCATTAAAACAGCTAATAAAGAGATTGGTCAATATATGATTGTGGCTGATAAAAATTCTGCCTTGATGTCAAAGTCTACTTATTCTCAAGAGAAATTTAGAGAGCTAGTCGTACATGCTATAATTCGACATAATCTGCCATTTTCTTTTGTTGAATATGATGCGATATGGAATGTGTTTAAGTATCTTGAGCCTGGTGCTCTTAGATTTAGTAGGAATACTGCTAAGGCTGATGTTAAGAAAATATATATGAAAGAGTTCAATCGCCTTTTCAATGAGTTGGATGAATGTCGTGGTAGAATAAGTTTGACTAGTGATGCTTGGACTTCTATTGTGACGGATGGGTATATCTGTTTGACTGCTCACTATATTGACAAGAATTGGAATTTACAAAAGAGGATTTTGAACTTTTCTTACATGCCATCACCACACACTGGTCTACTATTAAGTGAGAAGCTTTATGCATTGCTAAGTAGCTGGGGTATTGAGGGTAAATTATTTTCTATCACTTTGGATAATGCTTCGTCAAATGATGCTTGTGTTGGTCTACTTAGGAGACAGCTTTTATTGAATAATGGTTTGTTGAGTAATGGTAATCTATTTCACGTGAGATGTTGTGCCCATATTCTCAATCTGATAGTTCAAGATGGCTTGAAAGAAATTGATATTTCTGTTGAAAAAGTAAGAGAATGTGTGAAATATGTTAAATGATCTCAAGGGAGAAAGGAAAAGTTTAATTTATGTATTGAACAATCTTCTTTGAATGGTAAGAAAGGTTTGTTGCAAGATGTGCCTACTAGATGGAACTCTACTTATAAGATGCTTGCAAGTGCCCTTTACTATCGTCCTGCATTTGAGATCCTTCAAGTAAGTGATTCGAATTTCAGAAGCTGCCCAACTTCAGAAGAATGGGAAAAAATTGAGAAGATTTGTGTGTTTCTTGGTGTATTCTATTCTGCCACTACTGCTTTTTCTGGAACTCTTTATCCTACTTCCAATTTGTATTTTCCTTAAGTGTTTATGATTCAAGTGAGGTTGGTTGAGGAATCTATGAGCTCAGATTTGTATATGAGCAAGATAGCTGGAAAGATGTTAGATAAGTTTGAAAAATATTGGGCTGAATTTAATGTTTTGTTGGCAATTGCTGTTGTGTTTGACCCTCGGTATAAGTTCCAAATGCTTGAGTTTAGTTATGAAAGGTTATATGGAGCGGATTCTAGTGAATTGGCAAAAGTGAAGGATACACTTTTTAGCCTCTTTGGTAAGTATGAGCAGGTTTCTTCATTTGATCAAAGGTCTATTTTAGCTTCCAAGAACAGAAAAAGTAATGATGAGAAATCTTTGGGTGTGGGTTCTTCTAATGTCTTACAGGTATACTTTATAATTTTTCAAATTCTTTTGTATGTTCTTATTTTTTTCAATAATTTCATTATGATTGAAAGTTTTCTTTTTCGTGTTCATTATATAGAAATTTTGAGTTTTTCAAGGCAAAAAGCTCAGTTATGGTAATGTAAGAAAGTCTCAATTGGAGTTGTACATGGATGAGCCAATGACCGATATTGAGACCGATTTGGAAGTGCTTCATTTTTGGAAATCTCAAGAATACAGATATCCAGATTTGGCCAAACTTGCTAGAGATATACTTGCTATTCCAGTATCAACTGTTGCTTCTGAATCAGCTTTCAGTTTTGGTGGTAGAATTCTAGATCATTATCGTAGCTCGCTAGCTCCCAATATTGTTGAAGCACTGATATGTTGTATGAATTGGCTCTTTGGAGGAAGTGAAGAAGCATGTAAGCAACTTGCTCGATATCATGTTTATCATTTTTTATGTATGTCACATATATTAATTGTGATTTGTCTTTTTAGTAATTGAGGATTTCAAAGCTGATGAGTTAATCAAAGATATCCTAGATTTGAAAATTGGAGGAGAAGGAGAATCTGAGGTCAGTAGTTCGAATATATAATTGATTTACTTCAATTATATTATTGAGTCAATAATATAATTGATAGTATTTGGTAAGTTTTCTGTCTTTAAATGTTATTTTGTAGGTGACACATGTTTAGGTGTGAAGATTTGAAGATTGTGAAAGATTGATTTCTATATTGGTGTTTGTTATTTATTTTGGAGTTTGGATTTGGTTTGTAATTTTGGAATTTGGATTGGAGTTTATTTTGTTTGGAGATTGGAAAAAAAAAAAAAATAGAAACTGGACTAAGTAGTAAGTAAGTAGTAGTTTTATAATTTTGTTGTAAGAAGTTGTCAGTAACTGGACTGAGTAGTAAGTTGTGAGAACTTCTTACTAAGTTGACCCTCGGTATAAGTTCCAGTTTTAAACATTATAAAGCTACTTACTAGTTACTGCCACTTAACACAATCCAGACATATGAATTGCAACTTATTTGTTCACAAAACATCTCAACTCGTCTCAGAAAAATTAGAACCACGTCCAAAAACTTCTACATCCATTCATGTGAATTTAAACTATTTTTTTCACAAAGACAGTCTACCATGTCTCAGAACAACTGAAACACGTCTAAAAAAACTAGCACCACGTCCAAAAACGTCAACATCCGTACATGTGAATTTTAACTGATTTTTTCACAAAACATCTCACCTCGTCACAGAACAACTATAATTACGTCAAAAAACGTTTACATCCATTCATGTCAATTTTAACTGATTTTTTTCACAAAAATAGTCTACCACGTCTCAGAACAACTAGCACCACGTCTCAAAACACAAGAACCACGTCCAAAAACGTCTACATCCATGCATGTGAATTTAAACTGATTTTTGCACAAAACATCTCAACTCGTCTCAGAACAACTAGAACTACGTCCAAAAACGTCTACATCCATTCATGTGAATTTAAACTGATTTTTTTCACAAAGACAGTCTACCACATCCCAGAACAACTAGCACCACGTCTCAAAACACTAGAACCACGTCCAAAAACGTCTACATCAAGACATGTGAATTTAAAATGATTTTTTCACAAAACATCTCAACTCGTCTCATAACAACTATAACCACGTCCAAAAACGTCTACATCCATTCATGTGAATTTAAACTGATTTTTTTCACAAAGACAGTCTACCACGTCTCAGAACAACTGAAACATGTCTAAAAAAATTATCACCACGTCCAAAAATGTCAACATCCGTACATGTGAATTTTAACTGATTTTTTCACAAAACATCTCACCTCGTCACAGAACAACTATAATTACGTCCAAAAACGTTTACATCCATTCATGTCAATTTTAACTGATTTTTTTCACAAAAACAGTCTACCACGTCTCAGAACAACTAGCACCACGTCTCAAAACAAAAGAACCACGTCCAAAAACGTCTACATCCATGCATGTGAATTTAAACTAATTTTTGCACAAAACATCTCAACTCGTCTCAGAACAACTAGAACTACGTCCAAAAACGTCTGATGTGGACCGAAATGTGCATAATCTATTATCTAAGGGTTTTGAAAAGATAAAACAAATAAAACGGCTATACAATTCTCAGAAATGATCATGATCTCATATCTAAGAGTTGTAATGAGATAAAAAAATAAAATGACCATTCAACTCTTAGAAATGTTCATGATATCTGATATAAGAGTTTTGTGAATCTAAAATAATTAAAATGACCATATTACTCTTAGCAATGTTCATGATCTTGTAAATAGGTGTTATAATAAGATAAAACAAATAAAATGGCCATACAACATCTCAACTCGTCTCAGAACAACTAGAACCACGTCAAAAAATGTCTACATCCATTCATGTGAATTTAAACTGATTTTTTGCACAAAGACAGTCTAACACGTCTCAGAACAACTAGCACCACGTCTCAAAACACTAGAACCACGTCCAAAAACGTCTACATCAAGACATGTGAATTTAAAATGATTTTTTCACAAAACATCTCAACTCGTCTCATAACAACTATAACCACGTCCAAAAACGTCTACATCCATTCATGTGAATTTAAACTGATTTTTTTCACAAAGACAGTCTACCACGTCTCAGAACAACTAGCACCACGTCTCAAAACACTAGAACCACGTCCAAAAACGTCTACATCAAGACATATAAATTTAAACTAATTTTTTCACAAAACATCTCAACTCGTCTCATAACAACTATAACCACGTCCAAAAACGTCTACATCCATTCATGTGAATTTAAACTGATTTTTTTCACAAAGACAGTCTACCATGTCTCAGAACAACTAGCACCACGTCTCAAAACACTAGAACCATGTCCAAAAACGTCTACATCAAGACATGTGAATTTAAAATGATTTTTTCACAAAACATCTCAACTCGTCTCATAACAACTATAACCACGTCCAAAAACGTCTACATCCATTCATGTGAATTTAAACTGATTTTTTTCACAAAGACAGTCTATCACGTCTCAGAACAACTGAAACACGTCTAAAAAAACTAGCACCACGTCCAAAAATGTCAACATCCGTACATGTGAATTTTAACTGATTTTTTCACAAAACATCTCACCTCGTCACAGAACAACTAGCACCACGTCCAAAAACTAGCAAGTCCCTTTTTAAAATAATTGTTTTGAGTTTTTTTTTTTTTTTTGAAAATTCGGGTTGAGTTCGGGTTAAATGGTCAACAACCCGAAACTGACCTGGTCAAACTGTTGACCAAAGTCAACAAGTTGACCAGGTCGGGTTCGGGTTGGTAATTCTTCAACCCGTTCGGGTTCGGGTTCGTGTTCGGGTTCGGGTTCGGGTCGATGGCAAAACTGTAAATTTCTCTTTCAACCCGACACGAACCCGACACGAACCCGACACGCTGACACGAATTGACAGCCCTAATTACACTGTAATTCAAAGCCACTTCGCCTAAGTTCTGATCATTCTCCTATAATTTTATTTAAATTATATACTGTATATTGAATTGATTGATTGATAATCGTTTGATTTCATAGTTTTTTATAATACTTAATCCTAATTTTCATAATTATTTTATGACGTTTATGATTAGTCACTTTTATTTTATTTAAATTATATTTAATTAATTGATAATAGTTTGATTTTATAGTTTTTGATAATACTTACTCATAATTATCTCATTATCTTATTTTCATAATTATTTTATGATTTATTATGAACCACGTTTTATATAATTTAAATTATATATATTGAACATTGATTGGTTTATTGATTGATTGATTTATAATCATTTGATTTTATAGTTTTTGATAATACTTACTCATAATTATCTCATTATCTTATTTTTATCTCTTAGTAATTATCTTCATGACATGAAATTTTAATTGTATTATTTTTATATTGTAGTTGTCTATACAGTGGAATTTAAAAAATGAGGCTTCCCTCACTCTTGTATAATATTGTTCTTGCATCGTGAAGACAAGTTTCCAAGTCTGGACCATATTGTTATTATCATATGCGTGGAAATTCCTAATAAAAACTCTGAGCCTCAAACTTATGATCTGGTGAATGAAGTTATGATTCATGGTCCTTGTGGTGTTTCCAATTCGAAATTGCCATACATAAGACACGACAGCTGTTCCAAAAACTTTCTAAAGGATTATAGGGAATTTAGTTCGGTTCGTGAGGATGGTTATCCTATTTATAGGAGGCGGGATGATGCAAGGACAGTGAAGAAGAATGGAGTAATATTGGACAATAGATTTCCCGTACAACACAAGAGTGCTGAAGAGGTACCATGCTCACATTAACATCCAGTGGTGTTAGTTTTGAATACTAGAAAGTTATTTGCTTGTATCAAAAAGTAATACCCAGTTGACATATCATTTTGTTTCAGTATTAAATTTGTTCCATTATATCATAGAACTAGATAACGAGGTGTGGAAAGACACATAGATCTCGTTATTGGTTAAAGTATTGATATATGAAAAGAATACTCGTAACTGAGATAGTCTGAACATACTATCGGTATAGGTTATCGTGTGATTTGGAAATTAGTTTGTCTAGACTAACTAAATCATACGGATGTGCCCGGGGCATATTGAACATGACCAGTTTGGATTGAATTAACTTGTATTGATCGGCGTAGTTAATTTGATCATAGTATTTTAATCTCTTAATCTCGAGATTGGAGCGGGCATGAGAGTTGGATATCGTATGCTTTGATTTGCCAATGGTTGTAGTCAATTGAGGCCTAAATCTCGGTAAGTTGGGTATGCGGTGTTTAGCTTCTTTGTGTGTCGTCGCTAG
This sequence comes from Knoxia roxburghii, assembly GCA_030378225.1. Lineage (NCBI taxonomy): Eukaryota > Viridiplantae > Streptophyta > Magnoliopsida > Gentianales > Rubiaceae > Knoxia > Knoxia roxburghii. The sequence continues at coordinate 29,207,256 of CM059420.1, read as the reverse complement.
TCTAAAGAATCCATGTACCGGTTCACCGGGTTGATGGTGCTCCCGAGATGAGCTCGTAAGGTTTATTATACTAAATCTTGCCAGTGGACTTTATGTCTGGTATAATAAGAAAGTCGAGTGGTACTAATCTCGGATACCAAGAAGTCGATGAATTAATTTGTCAGTAAATTGATGAATCGACAAGCACTTGGTCTTTGATGTGGGGAGATAGAAGAATAATAAAGTGAACTCGATTTAAAGTCATTTTTTAGCTTACATAATTGGTCCATTAGTTGTACGACTAATTACGTGTTTGACTAATCGACAAAGTGAATTAATTAATCTTAAAGTTTTAATTAATATTTAATTGACTAAGTGGATTAAGAAATTAATTCATATTAAATTAATTAATCCTAAGGTTCGATTAAATTTAATTAACGAAGTGAGTTAAGAAATTAATTCGAAAGGCTCGATTGGAGTTGATTAGTTTAGGGAAGACTAAGGGGTCAACGAAAGTCAAACACTAAGGCCCAACTCAAAAGCCCACTAGGTCTCCTAAGAAGCTCCCTATAAATAGCTAATGTTAGGCACTTTAGTAAGAAATAAGAAAGCTTGTAGGCAAATGCCTTAGAGTGAGAAAGACAAGCCTAGAGAGAGAACTTCTTCTCCTTCATTGAAGTTTCTTTTTTGAAGTCGGTTTGTGTACTTTCTTGTTCGAGAAACTCAGCCCGGATTCCTAGAAAATCGGTCTGCCACTCCTAGCTTTTTTTCTGCCGTCGCAAAAGGATTATAACCGCCGCGCCGTTGATTCCGATCAGTAACCACCGGCGAGGTTTTTCCAACCACTTTTGAAGCGGGCTATTTTGGATCTAGACTACGAGCAAAGGTCATTCCTGATGTGGGTTTTCAGATTAGGATCAGTTCCTGGGCTAAATATGTTTTTCATATGTGTGAGTTTCTTTAAGTTTCTTTAGATTTATTCGCTAGTGCTTTTAGCCACCTCGTAGTTGTTGGAGTAGAATACATAAGCTATGCTTGTATTGTACAGTTTCCAAGATTAATATATCGATTCGTGTTTCAGTCATATCTTGTTGTGTATTAATTGTCCATTTATATTATGTAAGTAGATGATGAGGTGTCTGGTGTGACACAATAGATCTCATCATTGGTTGAAAGACATAATATATAAATGAGGTTCTTAACCGAGACAGTTTTGGACAAACTGTCAGTTTAGGTTATTATGTACTTCAGATAATTGGTATGTCTAAACTAATTGAATCATATAGATATGCCCGGGGCATATTGAACTTGACCTTTAGGAATGATTTGTCTTGTACTGATTTAATAAACAAATCGATCCGTGTATTCTATCTCTAAATCCCTAGACTCGAGCGGGCATGAGGATTAGACATAGTGTACTTTGATCTGCCAATGGGTGAGGTCAAATGTGGCCAATAGTCTCGGTGGGTTGGGTACGCGTGTTTAATTACTTGGTGTGCTGCTGCTTGTCGAAAGAAAACCATGTATCGGTGAATCTGAGGTGATGGTGCTCCCGAGATGAGCTCGAAATGTTTATTATACTAAACCCAATCGGTGGACTTATGTCCGGTATAGTAAAAAGGTCGAGTGGTACTAGTCTTGGAATTAAAGAAGTTAATTAATTAATTTATCAGTAAATTAATTTATAATTAACGAGCACTATATCTTTGATGTGGGGAGATTAATGAATATAATTTAATTAAGTTGTTCCGGAAGCAATTCTGGTGTAGGATGGTAGTGCCAAAATTAATCCGTTAGTGGTACGATTAATTTTGTAATGGGTTAATTGAATAGGTAGATTTAATTAATTAATTGGTTAATTATTCCTAAGGGTTAATTCAGTAATTAACAAAATGGAATTATTTAATTAATTCCTAAGGGTTAATTATGTAATTAATAAAGTGGAATTATTTAATTAATTAATTAAGTCTTAAGTTTCAATTGGAATTAGGAAATCCTAGAGATTAGGAATCTAGTAGGATTTGTTTTTCTTATTAGATTGGTTACCTAATTGGATTTGGAAACTAATTCATTACCTAAACCCATTAGGAAGACCAATCCTAAACCAACTTGGGGTCTCTCTTGTAACTCTATAAATAGACAAGGGATTAGCTATTCAAGACATAACAATTAATCCACAGGATTTCTAGAGAGAGAAAATTCTAGAGAGAGAAAATTCTCTCTCCAAGTCGAATTTTCTTAGCTAAATTGCGGCTGGCCTTGGGATATTGTTGGCCTAAATTTTGCCTTCAATTGCTAGCTGCGTGTGTAGCTTTCTCTCTCTCCGGGCAGTGCGTTTGCAGTACGCGCCAGGTGCGGAGGTGCTGGATTTTTCTAGCAGGTGGATTGTGGTGAGTAGCTGATCAATTGGCTTCTAGTTCGTTGCCCACATAACGTGAAGTCATAGTCTTGAGGCATACAAGAGAATCACCAAGTTCGAGGTCATTTGGAGTTATTCTTGGGATTTCGAGTGGATTTCGCTTTCCCAGAGTTTTGGTATTCTTATTGCTTGGGACACGCATCAAAGGTATAACTTTAAAGATTTTCGCTTTAATTTAAAGATTCAATTGTTGTGTGTCATTCCTGAGCCGAGTCGAAAGTCCTTCAATTGGTGTAATTAGTCTAGGGCCATAAAGTATCGTTTGAAGTACATCAGGAATGGAAATGACAGAGTTACTGTCATTGTTTTAGAAGATGACAATTATGATGTAAGGAGAAAAGATAACAATGAAGTTCATGAGATAAAAACATATTATGATTATAGATATATTTCTCTTTGTGAGGCTGTGTGGAGATTATATGGGTTTGACATTCACCACAGGACTCTATCTGTGGAAAGATTGACATTTCATTTGCCGGGTGAACATTCAGTTATCTTTGATGATTGTGATGATCTTGAATATGTTATGAGTAAGCCTGGAATTAAGGAATCAATGTTTCTAGGATGGATAAAGTGTAATCAAACATATGATGAAGAAAAGTTGCTGACTTATGCCAACTTCCCTACCAAATTTATTTGAAATAGACAGATAAATGAGTGGGCTCTGAGGAAAAAAGGCTTTCAGATTGGCAGGATTCATTATGTGCCACCAAAGTCTGATTAAATATATTACATGAGTGTTTTGTTAAATAAAATTAGAAGACCGACCTATTATGAAGACATACGAACTGTTAATGGCACAGTTCATCCAACTTTCAAAGGAGCTTGCTACACCCTCGGACTATTGGATAATGACAAAGAGTTTATTGAAGTTATAAAAGAAGTAAGCTTTTGGGGATCTGCACATTATTTAATAAAGCTATTCGCATCTCTTTTGTTTTCTGATACTGTAACAAGACCTGAAGTTGTGTGGGAAGAAACATGGAAATTATTGCCCGTGTATATTCTTCATAAACAGAGGTTAATTCTTCAGATGAAAGGTAACTTTATGTATATATAATGTTTATTATTAACATTATAGTTTAGAATATCAATGAGAATTTACTAAATATATTAATATCTAATTTATTTCGTGTGTGTGTGTATTTTTTACAGATCGGTAACTTAGTGATGAGGAACTAAAAAACTAAGCTTTGAGTGAAATTGAAAAAATATTGTCGAACAATGGCAGCAGCGTAAAGAATTATGAATCATTGCCATATCCACTTGATTACATCATTTCTCAAGGATCCAACATGTTAATTCGCGATGAGTTTTATTATGATCTTTTGTCATTGGAGACGGATTACCGGGAAACTTTCTGCAAATTGAATGATCAACAAAATCTGGTCTATCACTAAGTGATTGATGCTGTATCAAAAGGAGAGGGTGGTCTTTTATTTGTTTATGGATACAGAGGAAATAAAAAAACATTTATTTTGAAGGCATTATCGGCAGCATTGCGCGGTAAGGGTCATATTGTATTAATTGTTGCTTCCAGTGGAATTGCCTCACTACTATTACTTGGGTGTAGAATTGTATATTCTAGATTTCGAATTCCTATAAATATTGATGAATATTCTATGTGTAACATTAAACCTGGTAGTGAATTGACTGATTTGTTGCATAAGACTAGGTTGATTATCTGGGATGAAGCACCCATGATTCACAAGCACTTTTTTGAGGCTTTCGATAGGAGTTTAAGGAATGTACTTCAATATTCTAATCCAAGGAATCTGCAACAACATTTTGGTGAGAAATTTGTTGTGTTTGGAGGTGATTTTCGACAGATTCTTCCTGTTGTCCCCAGAGGAAGTAGGCAAGATATTGTGCGTTTTGCTTTAAATTCTTCTTACTTGTGGGATCACTGTAAAGTTCTCATATTGACAACAAACATGAGACTTAAAGGATCTGAACATCCAGAATCGTATATGACAAAAAAGTTTGATGAATGGATTTTGAAGGTTGGAGATGGTTTTTTTAGGTGAGCCTAATGATGGAGAAACTCTTATTGAAATTCTTGATAACATTCTCATACTGGAATCCGATCATCCTATTCAATCAATAGTTGATTATACTTATCCTTCCATTGTTGAGAACCTATAGTATTCGGGATACTTCCAGGAAAGAGCAATCTTTTCTCCCACCATGAAAAGTTAAATGATTACTTGGTTTCAGTGATACCGAAGGAGGAAAAGGTATATCTCAGTTCTGATTCTATTTGCAAATTAGATAAGGTTACGTATTTTAATGAAGCTCTTTACTCTCTTGAATTCCTAAACAATATTTCAACATCTGGTTTACCTAATCACAAGCTTGTGTTAAAAGTTGGAATTCTCATTATGCTACTTAGAAATTTTGATCAAAATTCTGGCTTGTGCAATGGAACTAGACTACAGGTTTCTAGATTGGGAAATCATGTCATTGACACAAAAATTATTTCAGGCAGTAATATTGGGAAGCCCGTATTCATACCTCGGATGATGTTAACACCTTATAATACAAGATTTCCCTTTAGTTGCAGAGAAGACAATTTCCAGTGGTTGTTTGTTTTGCTATGACAATAAATAAGAGTCAAGGACAATCACTCTCTCGTGTTGGGTTGTTTTTACAGAAACCAGTTTTTAGTCATGGACAACTCTATGTTGCCATATCTAGGGTTAAATCAAGAGAAGGGTTGAAGGTTCTAATTTGTGACAAGGACGGTTAACCAGTGAATACAACAACAAATGTAGTGTATAAAGAAGTACTTCAAAATTCGTAATAGTTGACCTGCTGTGCTTCTTAAATATAGGTGGAAAGATGGAGCTTTTGAATTTTCCAGGTGAAGCACATAGATCATATTATTTTATAAGTGCTATCCTTGTTTTTATTTTCTTTTTCTTTTGCTTATCTCTCTTGGAATCGGATTCTACAGACATTTTTTCTGTTATAAGTGTGTCGATGATTTATAATGTGGTGAGTTGATACTTAGATTTCTTGTGGGACCCAAAAAATGTTGTTTCGAAAATTTGGATTTCTCTACTTCTTGGTGTTTTCTTTGATGGTGATTGTTTTGACTTGATTTAAGTTGTAAGGTATTGTATTTTTTTTCCTGATGGCTTATATTGTTTATCTTTTTTCTGAATTTGATGTTATTTTCATTTTTTGGAGAAAAGTGAACGTGTAGATAGATATGTTTAGATCAGACATTGTGATCGTACTGCTGTCAGGATTCTTGTTTTGAGTTTAAACTGTAAGTGTTCTTGCTGTGGGTGTAAGAATAGCAAAAGTAGACAAACAAAGTTTGAATCTGTTTATGCTTTGAGTTTTGTTTCTGTTGAATTGTTGTCTGCTTCTTTGTTTCATTTTGTTGTTCTTTGCTCATCTGAACTGTAAAATAATTTGTCTTGAAAAGGGAGTTGCTGGGCTTTCTCAACAATTACAACTGTTGAAGGAATTAATCAGATTGCAATTGGAGAATTAGTAACCCTGTCAAAGCAAGAACTGGTTGGCTGTGACAAAGCCTATAACTAGGTTGCAATGGAGGTTTGATGGACTATGCATTCAAATTTATAATTAAAAATGGAGGTATTGATTCTGAGACTGATTATCCTTATAACGCTTGTGATGGCACTTGTGATCAATATCGGGTGCGATTCAAATCTCTATTCTTGATTGTTAAAAGTATCTAGATTGTTTTAATTTGGCTAATGCATGACTGACTGTCTTTGATTTCAGAAAAATACCTCAGTTGTCTCCATTGATGGTTATGAAGATGTGCCTACAAATGATGAGAACTCCTTGAAGAAAGCTTTAGCTCATCATCCTTGAAGTATCTTCTCATTGTTAACATTCAATTGCCTACATACCCTGCCCCAATGTTCCTTGGTGATGGTGAGGGCTTAAGCCTTGTGTTGTACTTCAAACTTTCTGACAATTATGAGAAGTAGATCTCTCCCCAGTTCCAGGAATTTATTGAGAAATTGGTTGAAGATGATGCAGACAAGGTTAAAGAGTTTGCCAAAGAATTAAACGTTCCATTCAGAGAAAGGTTGAAGATAATGGTTGGTGTAGTCAATCCAGAAGATATTATCTTAACCTCTACTGAAAGGAAGCTGTTACAAACTCAAAATGAGAAACCAGTTCTCTCTCGCCCTCAACACAACTTCTATCAGGGACCCAACTACTTTGAGATCGATCACGACATTCATCGATTCAGCTACATTGCAAAAAAAGAACTGGATGCTTTCCTGGAACGCCTGAAGAATGGAATCTTGGATTTGGGATTGATAATTCAGGCTCAAAAACAGGAAGAACTGACAGACCAAGTACTTTGCTGTATGAGATTGAATAAGTTGGATTTCATGAATCATGGTCGAATTCCCACAATAGTGAGGCTTGAATATGAGTAAAGAATACCTACAACTTATATTTTCGTCCTTTTTTTTTTTTTTTTTTTTACCTTTTCAACTAACCTGATAAGTGCGGAGAGTAAGGGGGTTCTGAAATGTGGAACTCCTTATTTACCACTATCTATATATGTAATTTTTTTTTTTTTTTGTGGCAGAAGCTTTACAACTCGGTAATAACTTCCCCCCTCCTCCATTATCACAATTTGTCGGTAAAACTTGTCATTTATTCTGTGTACTTGAAGCATTCTATTTACTAAAATACAAAATCCAGCGTAGATATGTTTTGGCGGTCCCTTTGAGTTATGTACAGAAGTTTCTTATAGTTTGGGTAGATTAGTTTGCAAAATGAGCATTTGAGTTTTTTAACCTGTATTTCTAAGCCTTTTAATGTACAATCATAATATATAGGGTGTCTTCACTGGGCTAGTGAAACACAACTTGACCACATCGTCATCGCTGTTGGATATGGCACAGAAGATGGTGTAGATTACTGTATTGTGATGAACTCAGGTGAAGCACACATATCATATTAGTTTAACAGCACTAACTTGTTGTAGAGTCTTCTAATTTTTAAATTACCTATTTGAATTAAAATATCATTCACATTATGTCCATTATGTAAGAAATTCTATTCTATAATAATAATACTCATAAATAAATTATTAATATACTCATTTACTAAAAATTTATATACAAATTATTTTCAAAACTCTCTCTAAAAAAATTTATTTCAAAACAATGGCATTTATTTAAAATTCATATGAAATATTATTTATTGAAATAAATAATAATAGCATATAAATTATTATTATAGTTCTACAAATCGTGAGGTTGTTACTATAGGTCCCCTTGCGATGCACGGACCCACGATCTAGTATATATATCCTAATTAAATTTAAATATTTTTTCTCTCTCTGTCGCCAGTCACCTACCTCCTAAACGCCCTCAACTTTTATAAACCACCTCATACACTCAATCAACACCATCAACAGGCCATTCAACCACCTTCTAACCACCATCATCAACGCCTCCAACCTTCATAAACCACCGTATACACCCAACCACCGCCATCAACAACCAATTTATGCAATCAACACCAACCAACATCAGCAGTTGACAAAATTGTGAACTTCATTGGCAAAATCATGAAACATTGAATTTCAATCTAATCATCTGCAACGATATTCACCTCCTTCATAATACACATGCTTTCTCCCCATAATATACATAGAAATTTAGTGAAATATACATAATATACATGTAAATATTATATAATATAATGTAAGTATGATTAAATATATGTGAAAATATTGGATATTCACTTTGTAATATACATGTAAATATTACATAATATACAATCAAGTTTAGTGAAAATATATGTAATATACATGTATCTTTTTGTAATATATATTACATGTAAGTTTGATGAAAATATACGTGAAAATATATATACATGAAAGTTTGGAAATATATGTGAAAATAAACCTAATATACATGCTATTTCTTCATAATATACAATTAAATTTGTCAAACTATACGTGTAAATATTACATAATATATATGCAAATTTGATGAAATCTGACAACAACTTTGATGAACACTGATGTTGAATTCAACAGTTGAAAAAGTAAGAAAAAATAATGGGAATAAATAAATTTGACAAACATGAAAAAACACTAAATTTATGGTATAAGAAATAAACAAGAAATTGTAAGTTCTGTTCCCGAGAAAATTTGGCAAGAACTCTGGCGTTGAATTTAACGGTTGGAAAATAGAATAGAGACTAGTGAGAAATAGAAATATGAAAAATTTTAAAAATAAAAGAAATAGGTTTGACGGACGCAAATTATACTATATATCTAGGTATATATACCTATTATTATATTTGGAAATAAAGTGATGACAACTCAGAAATTATAAGTGATGACAGAACATAACAGTCATTACTCCTGGAACAGACAAATAGACAGAACATAATCCTGGAATGGAATGTAGACTCAGACTCACACAACAGCCATCAGACTCAGACTCACACAAGACTCAGACTCATGGTTCCATGTCCAGCAGACTCACTTGGTGCCTCCTTGTTTTTTTATGACCTCTTTATGCTGCTTCAGAGCGCTCTCATCCTTGAAAATATTATTGCAAATCCCACACTTCACTTTCAGATTTGAATGGATTAACTTGTTATGCTCGTCCAGAACACCTTGGCTTGTCACATCCCAGTTACACGTGTAACACAAGGCATCGGTTTGGGCAATGGGGGGAGGAGGATCTTGTGAAGAAGAAGATGATCCCATTTTTTTTATTGAATTGAATAAAAGCAAAAACAAATGGTGGATTGTAATATATGTTTATATTAGGAATGATACCTTTTGTTGAGCCATTGGAGCCGCTACAATGAAGCTGCTACAATGGAGCTGAATCAGTAAGGATGTCATAAGCTGCTACAATGAAGCTTTCTTAGCCTTTGTTAAAGTCCAATGTTTTGTTGTAATTGTTGCAACCACATTGTGACAAATCTGTGAATTACTAAGGCAATAATGGACTGAGTGCATGAGGTTTGAAAGCATTTTATCTGGACAAAATCTCAGCAAGAAGCCGATGAATAAACTGAAGTGCCAAAATGAGAAGGAAGTGTACTGTTGGCAGATCAGATCAAAGGCAGTGCGTATCAGATCAAAGGAAGTGAAGATCAGATCAAATGCAGTGCGCATCAGATCAAAGGATGCACACATCAGATCACATGCAGCACAGATCAGATCAACGGAAGTAAAGATCAGATCAAATTCTCAAGGGATTGCTCAGCAGCTTGGTTTCACAGAAGCAAGGCAAGTCAGCAACAAAACATATTTGCAGCAGAAGAGAACAACTCAAGGCTGGAGAGCTAGAGCAGACACCTAAGAAGCTGAAGTCAAGGACGGCTAGTGAATCACACCTCAAACGCGTGACTCTAAAAGTCTCTCAAAGATTCAGAAGACGCAGGAGCATCATGTTGAAGTATCTAGCAATCCTGTGAGCGAGCAGAAATACAAAAGAATCAAGCAGTGCCCGATAAGAAGAACTGCAGGAGCTACATGGATGGTTCTGAGTTGCTGGACAGAACGTTGTGACATGAAGCTAACATCAGATCAACCGAAGGCTAACATCAGATCAACTGCAAGCTAACATCAGATCAACCGAAGGCTAACATCAGATCAACTGCAAGCTAACATCAGATCAACCGAAGCGCGACATCAGATCAAATGCCGCGCACATCAGATCAGCTATAAGCTAAGATCAGATCACTTCTGCTGTTTCAAAATATCTAAGACAAGCTACTCGAGAAGTATGAAGGAGTACAGTCAACAATATGACATGGCAAGCAAGTTGCAACTTAAAAAGGTTGAAAATGGATTATTTGAATCTTGAGCCGCCTTTCGTGTATGATGTGCTGACACACTACACGGTAGGGCACAGTTTTTCTTCTGGGAAAAAGAAGATAGAGTGCGGAAGATAATAAAAAAAAAACGGGCATATGAGTAGGTGTGGTAGGTACAACAACTGCAGAACGGAGGAAAAACCAAAAAAAAAAAAAAAGGGGGCAGGCACGAGAAGAGAAATAGAGAGAGAGATGAGCAACAGGCAAGATGTGTGCTGAACCGAACGAAACCGAGAAAAGGGAGAAGAAAAAGAGTGAGAGCTGCAAAAAGATGATATGAGAAATACAAGAGAGAAAGAAACAGTCAGCTGCACAAGGAGAAGCTGAAGCTTTGGAGAAGCAGAAGTCAAGGAGAAGAAGAAGCTGAGGAGGAGCAGAAAAAGGGAAGACTGAAACTAAGATCAAAGATGATGCAGAATCGGGAGAACTGACCCTGAGGTTGCAGCTTCAGGTGGTAAGCCTAGAACACTATCAAACGTCTTTCATTAAGTGATTTTGAAAGATATTTGTGTAGAAAAGGCAGTACAATAGAGGTTTATATGTTGTTGTTTTAGTTGATGAACTTGTAGAGGTAGTGAACTTCAATGTGTTGAGCAGTGAGCTCTTGTTTATGTTGCTTACGGTCAGTGAGGCCAGAGCTGAATGATTCCGTGATAGTGAAGATTGACAGGAGTGAATCTGTCCGTGGATGTAGATCATTTGATCGAACCACGTAAAAATCCCCCGTGCACATTTACTGCTTTGAGTGTGTCTTGACTGGTGTGGTGTTCTCAAACTGTAAGCTTGAACAGGAGTGTCGTGGTTGTGTAAGTGAACCCTCCTTGAGTGAGTCCATCTAAGCCAAGAACGTGAGTTTAACAATAAGCTCTAACTGAGCTAACATTTGAGAGGGAATCCTTTAGTTGAAAGAAAAATTGATAAAGTGTTGATTCACCCCCCCCCCCCTCTCAACACTTGACACGATCCAACAATTGGTATCAGAGCAAGGTTCGCTTTTGTCAAGTGATTGTTGAAACTTAGAACCAGCAGTAGAAATGGAGAATCAAGCAACGACTATTAAGGGAGTTCCTTATTTCGGTGGCCAAAATTTCCAGTTATGGAAAAAGAGAATGAGTGCTTATCTCTTAGCACAAGGCCTACAAGTACAAAGAGTAGTCTTGCATGGATTTACACCAACCGTAGATGAGGAGAATCCTACAGCTGCAGAAACTAAAAACTTAGAAGCTGATGGAAAGGCAAGGAATGCTCTATATGCAGCTCTGTCGGAAAAAGAGAACTTTAAAGTTATAGACTGTGTTACTGCTCATGAAATATGGATTAAACTGATTAATATTCATGAGGGAGACATCAAGGTTAAGGAGGCAAAATTGCAGGTTCTTAGAAGTAAGTTTGAAGGTCTTAAGATGGGAGAAGGTGAAAACATTGAGGACTTCCTAAACAGAGTTGTTGAATTAGTTAGCTCAATGAGGGGTCTGGGTGAGAGTGTTGGAGATTCCAATATAGTTAAAAAGGTTCTTAGATCCCTACCAGCAAGATATGATTCTAAGGTCTCTGCTATAGAGGAGAGGGACCTAGATAAAGTGACATTAGATGAACTACAAAGCACCTTTGTAGCATATGAAATGAGGATTTCAAATTCAAAGGAGGAGACGTCAAAGGCAGTCAAGGAGATAGCATTTAAAACAAAACACTCAAGGAAGCTAAAGGAGGAAAGCAGTGAAGATGAAGCAGCAGACAGTGATCTTGAAAGAATGATGGTGCTGATTTCAAGGAGTTTCAGAGGCCAGACTGGAAAGTACAAGGGAAAGTTGCCCTTAAAATGCTTCAATTGTGGCAAAATAGGCCACTTTGCAAGCAAGTGCTTCATGAAGAACAAGAGAACAGAAGATGAGGAAGCTGACAAGCCATCAGACAGGTGGCCTGAGCAGAAAGGAAAGAAGAAGATGAGCTTCAAATCAAGAAAAGGGAAAGCTTACAGAAAACGGAGCTACCTGAGCAAGAAGAAAAATGATAGCTCTGAGGAGGATGAAGAGACTGATGTCTCAGACAGTGAAGATGAGTCTGAAGCTGAAGAGGAGACTCTCATGGTGATGAAATCTTCAACTGTTTCATTAAAGGAGGATGCTGAACTAGAGAACCAATCAGCTGATGCTGAAGAAGTGGATCTAGAGGAAGAACTGGAGTTTGCATACAACAAGATAGAGGAGCAGAAGAGATTGCACAAGAAGACAATGAAGACAATGAAGGAGATGGAAAAGGTCATCTTGAGCAGTCAAGAAGAAAACTCAATACTGGAGAATAGAGTAATTGAATTGGAGCAGGAACTGATTCTCATACAAAATGAAGCTGAGGTTCACAAAAATTGTACAAGAGAAAAGATGGAACTTCAAAAGACATGTGAAACCTTGGTAGAAAAGCTAGATGCCACCACTGCTGAACTAGAGGATGCAACAAGAAAGATAGAAGATCTGCTGTCTCAACAAACTGTGATCAAAGCTGAAGAAATGACTGATGGAACTACTGTAGAATCAAAATTGAAAGGAAAGCTAGAGCTTCAGTCAAGCAAAACTGAGCCTGGTGAATCCTCAAGGAGCAAAGAAGTGGCTGCAAAAACTGAAGAAGCCACAAGGAAGTTAGATGAGTGCCTCAGCAAGCAGAGATCTCATTCAGAAGGGAAGAAAGGTCTTGGTTATGAAGGAGATAAAAAATCAGAAGGACAACCAGCTGCAACAACCAAGAAGACTGTTACCTTTGTCAAAGAAGGTTCAATTTGTGTTGCTGGTGTAAAGGCAGGAACTAGTTTTGTTGATTCTAAGAAGATGGAAATTTCTAATGGATCAAGAAAGTCTACTGAGCAAAATGAAAGACTGCACGAGCTGAGGGGGAGGCAATCTATGTATCAAAGAAGCCTGCTCAAAAGTAGAAGGCTGATTGCTGGAGTATGTTTCACCTGTGGAGAATCAGGTCACTATGCAGCAAATTGCTGGAGGAAGGTATTCTGGAGATTTGGAGGAAGAACAATGCAGTCAAGAGGATGGAATAGAAAAGAGTATTATCATCAAAGAAGCCTAAGTACTTCAAGAAGGATCCCTGAAGCTGAAATCAGAAAAGGCCATATCATACAACCTGGAGAAGTGTATCAGAAATTGAATGTCTGGTGCAGATGCAGATTGCCAAATAAGAGAAGCAAGTGGTCGGAAGAAGTGAATAGCAGGAGAGCCCAGTCACTGCAACAAGCTACAAATAGAAGAAACTTTGCAGCAGGAACAAGAAGAAACCAAGCAGATTACGCAAGAAGAAATCAGTCTCTAATGCAGCCACTTAATCTGAGAAACAGATTTCAAATTTTTGAAGGGTTAGAAGAGAATGATCACTGGAGCTGCAGCAGGAGCAATCAGAGATTGAATGAACAGCAAGGCATACCAGCAGCGAGAAAAATTTGGAGGAAGAAACACAGATTTGAAGAAGCTTGCATTGCTGAAGTTGCACTGAAAACAAAAGCTAAGGAAGCCCAATGGATCATTGACAGTGGGTGCACAAGCCATATGACTGGAGACAAAACTCTACTGAGAAACACAAAAGAAGTTGAAAGAGGGTTTGTCAAGTTTGCAGATAAGAGTGGGTTAAAGATCAAGGCTGTTGGAGAAGCCACCATTGGATCAGAAAAGTTCAAATCTAAGGAGGTGCTGTTTGTAGAAGGGCTGAAGTACAACTTGCTGAGTGTAAGACAACTGTGTGACAATGGTTTCAAAGTAGACTTCTCAAAAAATGGCTGTTTCATCAAAGACTGCAAGACTGGAGAAATCATGGCCAAAGGAATAAGAGACAACAAGGATTTATACCTCATAGATGTGAAGGAAAAGTTGTGCATGCTAAGCAAAATGGATGAAAATACGCTTTGGCATTGCAGGCTTGGACACTTAAATCAAAAGAGCATGAGAAGCCTGGTGAAGTGCAATGCAGTGTTAAACCTCCCTGTACTAAAGAGGGACAACAGCACTTGTGACTCATGCCAAAAAGGGAAATTTGCAAAGCTTTCTCACAAGTCCAAGGAGCATAGAACCTCTAAGCCATTGGAGCTAGTTCACACTGATGTATGTGGACCAATGAAAAGAAAAGGTACAGGTAAAGAGATGTATTTCATTCTTTTTGTGGATGACTTCACTAGGATGATGTGCATCATGCACATGAAGCAAAAGAGTGAAGCCTTCAACTGTTTCAAAAGATTTCAAAAACTGGCAGAAAACCAGCATGGAAGGAAGATCAAAGTTTTGAGATCAGATAATGGAGGAGAGTTTACCTCGCAGGAATTTGAAGAATACTTGGAGGAAATGGGAATCAAACATCAAGTCTCAAGTCCTCACACTCCCCAGCAAAATGGAGTTGTAGAGAGGAAAAATAGAAGTGTGATTGAGATGGCAAGAACCATGCTGTTGGAGCACAATACTCCAAAGCACTTCTGGAAGGAAGCCACAATGGCAGCTGTGCATGTACAAAATAGAACCATGTTGAGGCCAAACACTGAAAAGACACCATATGAACTTTGGTATGGTCACAAGCCAAATGTGAAGTACTTTAGAGTTTTTGGCAGCAAATGCTTCATCAAGAACAAGGAGCAAAGCCTTGGAAAATTTGAAGAGAGGGCTGATGAGGGCATTTTCCTTGGTTACTCAAATAAGAGCAAGGCTTACAAGGTTTATAACAAGAGGCTGGATAAGATTATGGAAAGCTATGATGTGAAAGTGGTTGAGGAAGTCAAGATGAAAGCCACTGATCCTGAAAATTTTCTGGATCACTTAGATGACTTAGAGAGCCAAGATGAGGCAGACCTGGAGCTGAAATCAGCTACTGAGGAGACTGATGCAGAAGGATCAGAGACAGAAGTTACAGAAGGCCTGGAAATAGCAAAAAGAAAGTACAACAAGAGAATTGACAAGATGCCTATCATTGGAGACCCCAAAGCTCCAGTAAGAACAAGAAGGCAACTGAAAAGTATGGTTGCAACTGCCCTACTGTCTCAAGTTGAACCAAGGTCAATAGAGGAAGCCCTGGAGGACCAGTCATGGCTGCAAGCCATGAATGAAGAGCTGGACCAAATTGAGAAAAACCAAACTTGGGAGCTCGTGGATAGGCCAGCAAACAAAAATGTGATAGGCACAAAATGGGTGTTCAGGAACAAGTTGAATGAGGAAGGAAAGGTTGTAAAGAATAAGGCAAGGCTTGTGTGCAAAGGATACTCTCAAATTGAAGGAATAGATGTGGATGAAACCTTTGCCCCAGTAGCAAGGCTTGAAGCCATAAGAATGTTTTTGGCAGTGGCTTCAGCAAGAAGCTACAAGGTCTTCCAAATGGATGTTAAATCTGCCTTCTTGAATGGAAATCTGGAAGAAGAAGTGTACATTGAGCAACCGGATGGTTTTCTAGTTTGTGAAGATGAAAACAAGGTGTGCAAGCTCAAAAAGGCACTCTATGGATTAAAACAAGCCCCAAGAGCATGGTACTCAAGGCTGGACAGTTACCTGAAGAATCTGAATTTCAGAAAAAGTTGCATAAATAGCAATTTATATGTCCTTGATGGAAAGGGTGGACAGTTAATAGCCATAGTCTATGTTGATGACATAATATTTGGAGGAGATAAGGAGCAGCTGTGCCATGAATTTGCTAGAAAGATGCAAGAAGAGTTTGAAATGTCCATGATAGGAGAGCTATCATTTTTCCTTGGACTACAGATTCATCAAAAAGCAACTGGAATTTTTATCTCTCAAACCAAGTATACCAAAGAAGTGCTGAAGAAATTTGGTATGACTGATGCTAAGCCAATGTCTACACCCATGGCAACCAACTGCAAGCTGAGCAAGGATGAAAAAGGAGCTGAAGCTGATCAAAGTCTATACAGAAGCATGATAGGAAGCTTATTGTACTTAACAGCAACAAGGCCTGATATTACCTTTGCTGTCTGCCAAGCTGCTAGATACCAGGCAAATCCAAAGAGTTCTCATATGATTGCACTAAAGAGGGTGCTAAGATACTTGCAAGGGACAGTAGATTATGGTCTGTGGTATGCAAGGAAAGGAAGCTTGGGATTAAGAAGCTTCACTGATGCTGATTGGGCAGGAAATGTTGATGACAGGAGATCCACTTCAGGAGGAGTATTCTTTCTTGGTAATAGATGTGTGAGCTGGTTAAGCAAGAAGCAAGAAAGTATAGCCTTAAGCACTGCTGAAGCCGAGTACATAGCAGCAACCAAGGCATGCACTCAAGCTATATGGATGAGATCTGAACTGCAAAATCTTAAAGAAGAAGTTCCCCTGCCACTGATAATTCTTTGTGACAACAAAAGTGCCATTGATTTGTCAAAGAATTCAGTGCAGCACTCGAGAGCCAAACATATAGAAATCAAGTATCACTTCATAAAGGACAAGGTTGAGAAAGGAGAAATTATGCTAGAGTATGTTCCCACAGCTAAACAAATAGCTGATGTAATGACAAAGCCTCTTCCAGCCGAGATGTTTGAAACTTTGAGGATGCAAATGGGAGTGCAGTCCTCCTTCTCATGCTGAATCAGTTGAGCATCCCCAAATCCCTTTGAAATTGGTTGTCAAAGGGGGAGAGATAGCCGCAGCAGCCGGCCAGACGCAGCAGTATTATCCTTGGGAGAGAAGGACGTTGGAAAAAGCTCTATGCAGGGGGAGCTTACTATGGAAAAAGCTCTATGCAGGGGGAGCTTACTATGAAGAAGAATAAGGCTCAGGGGGAGCTTAGCACTGAGTTGACTGATTGGCTGCAAATGTGGTTGCCAACAATTCCAAAGGGGGAGATTGTTGAGCCATTGGAGCCGCTACAATGAAGCTGCTACAATGGAGCTGAATCAGTAAGGATGTCATAAGCTGCTACAATGAAGCTTTCTTAGCCTTTGTTAAAGTCCAATGTTTTGTTGTAATTGTTGCAACCACATTGTGACAAATCTGTGAATTACTAAGGCAATAATGGACTGAGTGCATGAGGTTTGAAAGCATTTTATCTGGACAAAATCTCAGCAAGAAGCCGATGAATAAACTGAAGTGCCAAAATGAGAAGGAAGTGTACTGTTGGCAGATCAGATCAAAGGCAGTGCGTATCAGATCAAAGGAAGTGAAGATCAGATCAAATGCAGTGCGCATCAGATCAAAGGATGCACACATCAGATCACATGCAGCACAGATCAGATCAACGGAAGTAAAGATCAGATCAAATTCTCAAGGGATTGCTCAGCAGCTTGGTTTCACAGAAGCAAGGCAAGTCAGCAACAAAACATATTTGCAGCAGAAGAGAACAACTCAAGGCTGGAGAGCTAGAGCAGACACCTAAGAAGCTGAAGTCAAGGACGGCTAGTGAATCACACCTCAAACGCGTGACTCTAAAAGTCTCTCAAAGATTCAGAAGACGCAGGAGCATCATGTTGAAGTATCTAGCAATCCTGTGAGCGAGCAGAAATACAAAAGAATCAAGCAGTGCCCGATAAGAAGAACTGCAGGAGCTACATGGATGGTTCTGAGTTGCTGGACAGAACGTTGTGACATGAAGCTAACATCAGATCAACCGAAGGCTAACATCAGATCAACTGCAAGCTAACATCAGATCAACCGAAGGCTAACATCAGATCAACTGCAAGCTAACATCAGATCAACCGAAGCGCGACATCAGATCAAATGCCGCGCACATCAGATCAGCTATAAGCTAAGATCAGATCACTTCTGCTGTTTCAAAATATCTAAGACAAGCTACTCGAGAAGTATGAAGGAGTACAGTCAACAATATGACATGGCAAGCAAGTTGCAACTTAAAAAGGTTGAAAATGGATTATTTGAATCTTGAGCCGCCTTTCGTGTATGATGTGCTGACACACTACACGGTAGGGCACAGTTTTTCTTCTGGGAAAAAGAAGATAGAGTGCGGAAGATAATAAAAAAAAAACGGGCATATGAGTAGGTGTGGTAGGTACAACAACTGCAGAACGGAGGAAAAACCAAAAAAAAAAAAAAAGGGGGCAGGCACGAGAAGAGAAATAGAGAGAGAGATGAGCAACAGGCAAGATGTGTGCTGAACCGAACGAAACCGAGAAAAGGGAGAAGAAAAAGAGTGAGAGCTGCAAAAAGATGATATGAGAAATACAAGAGAGAAAGAAACAGTCAGCTGCACAAGGAGAAGCTGAAGCTTTGGAGAAGCAGAAGTCAAGGAGAAGAAGAAGCTGAGGAGGAGCAGAAAAAGGGAAGACTGAAACTAAGATCAAAGATGATGCAGAATCGGGAGAACTGACCCTGAGGTTGCAGCTTCAGGTGGTAAGCCTAGAACACTATCAAACGTCTTTCATTAAGTGATTTTGAAAGATATTTGTGTAGAAAAGGCAGTACAATAGAGGTTTATATGTTGTTTTAGTTGATGAACTTGTAGAGGTAGTGAACTTCAATGTGTTGAGCAGTGAGCTCTTGTTTATGTTGCTTACGGTCAGTGAGGCCAGAGCTGAATGATTCCGTGATAGTGAAGATTGACAGGAGTGAATCTGTCCGTGGATGTAGATCATTTGATCGAACCACGTAAAAATCCCCCGTGCACATTTACTGCTTTGAGTGTGTCTTGACTGGTGTGGTGTTCTCAAACTGTAAGCTTGAACAGGAGTGTCGTGGTTGTGTAAGTGAACCCTCCTTGAGTGAGTCCATCTAAGCCAAGAACGTGAGTTTAACAATAAGCTCTAACTGAGCTAACATTTGAGAGGGAATCCTTTAGTTGAAAGAAAAATTGATAAAGTGTTGATTCACCCCCCCCCCCCTCTCAACACTTGACACGATCCAACACCTTTTTATAGTAGAGTGGAGAATAGGCACAGATTGTAATATATGTGTGGGTGAAGGAGACAGAAAGAGGAATGGGAGAGAGGGTAGCGAGTAGAAAGAGGAAGGAGAAAGAGCAACGAGAAAAGGGGGTGAGGGAAAGAAGCGAAAGAAGAAGAGAAAGAAGGAGGTAGAAGAAGAATAAGGGAAAAAATGTGTGGGTGAAAGCAACAGAAAGAAGAAGGGGAGAGAGGACGATGATTATCTAGTTAATGTAGTTCAGCACAGTGTAGGATCCATTATCATCGTATAAGGCAACATCTGAGCTTAATGGAACAAAATTAAAGGGGTCTTGAATTTGCTCAAGACTTGTGAAAACAAAATTCAATATCAATCTAATGTTTGAAATTAAAAATAAAATGATACAAAATCGTTTTGAGAAAGAACAATTTAATGAACTAATTAATATTTATTTAAACACCCTTTTAATAATACCAATCCATGGAACAGAACAGACTATACTAACAAACAGAACATACTCCTTACTCTTGGAACAG
Source organism: Knoxia roxburghii (assembly GCA_030378225.1). Lineage (NCBI taxonomy): Eukaryota > Viridiplantae > Streptophyta > Magnoliopsida > Gentianales > Rubiaceae > Knoxia > Knoxia roxburghii. Next base: position 29,187,640 of record CM059420.1, on the reverse strand, counting down.
ACTAACAGACAGAACATAACAGAACATAGTCCTTACTCCTGGAATAGATTAACAAACAAAACATACTCCTGGAACGGAATGTAGACTCAGACTCACACAACAGTCATCAGACTTAGACTCAAACTCACACAAGACTCATACTCACGCCTCCATGTCAAGCAGACTCACTTGGTGCCTTCGTGTCTTTTGATAGACTCTTTGTGCTACTTCAGAGCGCTCTCATCCTTGAAAACATTATTTTAAATACCGCACTTCACTTTCAGTTTTGAATGGATTAGCTTGTTATGATCGTCTATGTTGGGTTTGAATACTAAAGCTTTGCTTATATTAAACTATTTTCCAATTTGTATATATGTCGATTGAATATTTTAGTTCATTTGTCTTTATGTGTTACATATGTCGTCCATTTATATTATCTAATTAGATATTATCATTGGTTAAAAGACATAATATATAAATGAGTTTCGTAGCTGAGACAGTTTTGGACACTCTGTCAGTTTAAGTTATTATGTGGTTCAGAAATTGGTTTATCTAAACTAATTGAATTATATAAATATGCCTGAGGCATATTGAACTTGACCATTTAGGATGAACTGGTTTATAGACTATTCGATCCTAGTATTTTATCTCTAAATCTCTAGACTTGAGTAGGCATGAGGATTAGACATAGTGTACTTTAATCTGCCAAAGAGTGAGGTCAGTTGAGGCCAATAGTCTCGATAGGTTGGGTGCGCGTGTTTGATTACTTGGTGAGCTGTTACTGTCGAAAGGAAACCATATACCAGTGCGTCCGGGGTGATGGTGCTCCCGAGATGAGCTCGTTATGTTTATTATACTAAACCCAGCTGGTGAACTTATGCCTGGTATAGTAAAAATGTCGAGTGGTACTAATCTCATATTATAAGAAGTTAATTAACTAATTTATCAATAAATTAATAAATTAACGAGCACTATATCTTAATATGGGGAGATTAAAGAATGATTAATTTAGTTGTCCAGGAAGCAATTCTGGTGTAGGATGGTAGTGTCATAATTAATCCGTTAGTGGTACGATTAATTATGTAGTGGTTTAATTGATAAAGTAAAATTAATTATTTAATTAATTATTCTTAAGGGTTAATTAGTAATTAACAAAGTGGAATTATTTAATTAATCTAATTAATTCTTAAAGTTCAATTGGAATTAGGAAATCCAAGATATTAGGAAATCTATTTAGATTTGGAATCTAATTAGATTTGGCTACTAATTGGATTTGGAAACTAATTAGGAATCCTAAACCCATTAGGAAGACCAATCTGAATCAAACTTGGGGTCTCTCTTGTAATTCTATAAATAGACAAGAGATTAGTAATTCACAATACACAAGTCATTAGTTTCATAATTCAAGAAACTTTGAGAGAGATAGAATTCCAAGCGAAGCTCACATCTCGAGGTTTGGAAGCCAGTTTTCCTTCTTTTTTCTGACAGTGCGTGGATAGTGAGATGTGTTGGAGTAGAATACATAAGCTATACTTGTATTGTACAGTTTCCCAGTTTAATATATCGATTTGTGTTTCAATTATATTTTGTTGTGCATTAATCGTCCATTTATATTATGTGAGTAGATGATGAGGTGTCTGGTGTGACACAGTAGATCTAATCATTGGTTGAAAGACATAATATATAAATGAGGTTCGTAACCGAGACAACTTTGGACAAACTGTCAGTCTAGGTTATTATGTGATTCAGATAATTAGTTTGTCTAAACTAGTTGAATCATATAGATATGCCCAGGGCATATTGAACTTGACTCTTATGAATGATTTGTCTTGTACTGATTTAATAGACAAATCGATCCTTGTATTCTATCTCTAAATCCCTAGACTCGAGTGGGCATGAGGATTAGACATAGTGTACTTTGATCTGCCAATGAGTGAGGTCAAATGTGGCCAATAGTCTCGGTGGGTTGGGTGCACGTGTTTAGTTACTTGGTGTGCTGCTGCTTGTCGAAAGGAAACCATGTACCGGTGCGTCCGGGGTGATGGTGCTCCCGAGATGAACTCGAAATATTTATTATACTAAACCCGGCCGGTGGACTTATGTCCGGTATAGTAAAAAGGTCGAGTGGTACTAGTCTCGGAATTAAAGAAGTTGATGAATTAATTTATCAGTAAATTAATGAATTAACGAGCACTATATCTTTGATGTGGGGAGATTATGAATATAATTTAATTAAGTTGTTCCGGAAGAAATTCTGGTGTAGGTTGGTAGTGCCATAATTAATCCGTTAGTGGTACGATTAATTATGTACTGGGTTAATGACAAAGGTAGATTTAATTAATTGAGAAATTAATTAATCCTTGTGTCAGTTGGTTGTGAATCATCCCAGGAACTGGTTTGGGATAAGTGAATCCCTGTGTCAGTTGGGAGTGATTCATCCCAGGAACTGGATTGGGATAAGTGAATCCCTGTGACAGTTGGGAGTGTATCAGTCCAGGAACAGGATTGAAGGAAAAAGAATCTGTATCAGTCCAAAAACAGGATTGAAGGAAAACAGAAACCCAGCCGGAAGACCAATCCTAAACCAACTTGGAGTCTCTCTTGTAACTCTATAAATAGACAAGGGATCAGTTATTCAAGACACACAATTCAACTATTAATCCTCAGGATTTCTAGAGAGAGAAAATTCTAGAGAGAGAAAACGTTTCTCTCTCCAAGTCAAATTTTCAAGAAAGTGTGCAGCTGGTTTTTGGGTTTCTAGTGGCTGAAATTTTGGCATTGGTTTATACCAGCTGCGCGTAGCTTTCTCTCTCTGCGGGCGGTGCGTTTATTGTATATACCAGGTGCTGCAGGGCTAGAGTTTTCTAGCAGGTGGATTGTGGTGAGTAGCTGATCAATTGACTTCTAGTTCGTTGCCCACACAACGTGAAGTCATAGTCTTGAGGTATACAAGAGAATCACCAGGTGCACGCTTCAAAGGTACTTTTCTAAGATTCCGCTTTAATAAGTGCAAACCCAGATCCTACCAAAATCTTTCAATTGGTATCAAAGCCTGGTGTAGGGGGTTCTGTGGTTGTTCGATTTATTACATGGTTTTATTTGCAGGTGGTTTAGAATCCCGACTATTATGGTTACGTTTGTATGGGTTTTAATTAAACTCCGGGACATGTCCGGATTTAATTTTATTATGAATGTTTGTAATAGTTTAACCACATGCTGGAAGCCGCGTAGGATTAGATCAAATCTGTAGTAGGATTTTTTCTATGTAATTTCGATTATTTAATTTTCCTAGAATGCCTTGTAGTAGGAAAATTGTTTTTTTTTTTTGTAATTGAAGGCGTTATGGTGGGCAACTTGGATTCGTGGGTTTTGGGTTATCATGAATTTGAAGAAACCCAGAAAAACCCAGAATGAATTGCAAGAAGACCAAATAGCGTGGGAAAAAGTGAAGGAGGAGTTGGCGGCAGGAGGCGACGCCGGCAACGTTTGCCGGCAGCCAAAAATCGCAGCAGCTGCTGCGCACGCAACTGCGCGCGCGCTGGGCCGTGCTGTGGCCCGGGCGACCCGTTCGGGCTGTTTTTGGCCCTTTTTTCTCCAGTTTTCGTTTTTTGAAGTTCAAGACTCTCTCCATCGAGTGACGTGATGGGACACGAGATCAAGGCAAAGGATGGAAGCAATTAAAACCATAATAGTCGGGAAATTTATTTTTCGTATTTATTTCCTGTATTTATTGTTTTAATTTTTATGCTTTATTTTTATGTTGTATTTTAGATGCATGAATTAAAGCATGTCTGGTTTTATGGTTGCATATAACTTAGTTTAGTTAATTGCATGTTAAAACCGGAAAAACCCTCAAATTGGAAATCTAAGTGGGAGCGGGTTGTGTTATATCCCCATGGCCACCATTACGGGTTCATATGCGATGTGGGTAGGCTTGCGCGTTGGCATTAGGGCCTTCCTCCATTCGGATGAGTCCAGCCCCAAGATCGCTAGACTATGAGCTTCTGAGTAAGATGACTAGAGCGAGTTTAACTAGGAGAAATTCGACACCCTCTCCATCTGAGGCGCACTATCCTGAGGTAACAAACTCAGAAGTCACGTAATGGCACACACTTAGTGTACGATCTGCAGTATTCCTCCCGCGAGGTGACGCTACTTACTTGTACGGCTGAAAGCACCGACTATTAGCTACATTGATCAAAAGATCATTGGTCAGATAGTGTAGTTAATGAACTTGGTTCTTCTCAAACGAATGTGGGTTAGCGTAAACGTCCACACTGCGTGGCTTGCGAGAATCCTGGTGGATGAGATGTTGGTGGATTAATATTATTGTTTTGAGGGAAATCAATAATTAAATTGAATTTTCATCTTTTTCGAAAATTCTAGCATATATAACTGAAACACTGTTTGTTTACTTTCCAGTTTAAATCGATATGGCATTCAATCCTTTAGTTGCTATTTTGAAAAACAACAATTTAACTGGAACTAATAATGTCGATGGAAGTCGTAACTTGGACATTGTCCTGAGGGCTGAGAGCGCTCCTGTGAAAGATCGTGTCATTGACATGATTAGTAACATCAACAAGGTTGAGGTAGTGAGAGGCGAAATCGTTGGTGAAACCAAAGCCGATATTGTCCTCCAGAGCTTGCCTCAAAGCTATGAGCGGATTCGGTTGAACTACAACATAAGTAAGATGTTGTGGAGTTCATCCGAGCTCTTGGCAGAGTTGATGGCGCCTCAAAACTATGAGCAGATTTGGTTGAACTACAACATAAGTAAGATGTTGTGGATTTCATCCGAGCTCTTGGCAGAGTTGATGGCGGCTAAAAGTCATCTTCAAGAGAAGAAACAAGCTTTAGTCGCAGTCGAAGCTTTAGAATCTTCTTCTGAGCCTGAGGCTGGAAAGAAGAAGAGAAAGCTCGAGGGAGTAGCTAAAAAGGCACAAATTGTGCCTAAGCCAGATATTGCAAAGAAGAAGTCGAAAGACAAGTGCTTCAAGCGCAATAAGACGGGACATTGGAAAGCGGATTGTCCAAAGCTTATAAGTACGATAAATTATGCCTTAATTACTGAGACATGTTTAGCGGCGATTCCCACAGATACTTGGTGTGTGGATTCAGGTGCCACTGACCATGTTTGTAATTCTTTGTAAGGGTTCCAAGTAACCCAGAAGCTTAGAGAAGGCGAATTGGATATCTACATGGGCGACACTACAAGAGTGTTAGTGGAAGCAGTAGGAGTAGTTAAGTTGAATTTCAAAAATTCTAGTTTAGAGTTAGTTAATTGTCTTTATGTGCCGAGTTTTAGAAAAAACTTGATTTCGGTTTCTAAACTCTTAAAGAACGGGTATAAGTTTATTTTTTCTGATGATTGTGTTGTTATTAGAAGAAATGGAAAACTTATTTGTTCTGGTTCATTGGCGGACAATTTGTTTGTGGTTAACTCTAACTCCCCTGTTGCGCAAAACATAGAGATAGATAGCACAGAATCTAACATTAATAAGAGGAAGAAACCTTCAGAAATGAATCAAACCTATCTTTGGCATCTAAGGCTAGGTCATATAAACCTTAGTAGGATTCAGAGGTTGGTCAATGATGGACTTTTGGGTTCATTAGATATTGACAGTTATGCAACCTGCGAATCTTGCTTAGAAGGTAAGATGACCAAGAAACCTTTTAAAGCAAAAGGCTATAGAGCTAAAGAAGTATTAGAGTTGATTCATTCTGACTTGTGTGGACCTATGACGGTACAGGCACGAGGGGGATATGAGTATTTCGTGACGTTCACGGATGACTACTCTAGGTACGGATACATTTACCTAATGTGCCACAAGTCCGAATGTTTTGGCAAGTTCAAAGAGTTTCCGGCATATGTGGAGAAGCATCATGGTAAGAGTATCAAGACACTGCGTTCAGATCGTGGTGGGAAGTACCTGTCCCATGAATTTCGAGATTACCTCACTGAGGTAGGAATTCAGTCTCAGTTGTCTGCACCTGGCACGCCACAGCAGAATGGTGTAGCAGAAAGGATGAATCGGACTCTTATGGAAATGGTTAGGTCCAAGATGAGCTATAGTGATTTGCCAAGTTCGTTCGGGGATATGTCTTGGAAACGGCAATGTATATTCTTAATCTTGTACCATCTAAAACCGTGCCTTCAACCCCATTAGAGTTGTGGAACGGGCGGAAGCCCAGTCTAAGACATCTCAGAATTTGGGGCTGCCCAGCACATGTGCTTAAGGCAGATACGGCTAAGTTAGATGCAAGAACAGAATTAATGCTATTTGTAGGATATCCTAGGGGAACGAAAGGTGGTCTATTCTATAGTCCTAAAGATCAGAAGGTGGTGGTAAGTACCAACGCTAGATTTTTAGAAAAGGACTATGTCTTAGATCACAAGCCCAAGAGTAAGATAGTACTAGAAGAGCTTAGATGGAAAACTACTAATCCTGATGCACCAGCACAAGTAGATACACCACACACTGCACATGAGATCACAGATGATGCGCCTACATAGGCGGTGCCTCGTCGTAGTGGGAGGGTTGTGAGACAGCCAGACAGGTTCATTGGCGTGGGAGACTCTTCAGACCTAGTCCCAGGTGTGCCTGAACCTGACCCAGTTAACTACAATAAGGCACTTCAAGATAAATATGCAGAATCTTGGCGTAAGTCAATGATATCCGAGATGGGGTCAATGGACCACAATCAAGTCTGGGAGCTTGTGGACCTACCTGATGGGTTTAAGCCCATTGGATGCAAGTGAGTCTACAAACGTAAGAGAGGATCTGACGGGAAGGTGGAAACCTTTAAAGCTACGCTGGTGACGAAGGGGTATACTCAGAAAGTGGGAATCGATTATGAGGAAACCTTCTTCCCGGTAGCCATGCTTAAGTCGATCCGGATTCTCTTGGCCATAGCTGCTCATATGGATTATGAGATTTGGCGGATGGATGTCAAGACAGCTTTCCTAAATGGAAGACTTGAGGAAACCATCTTTATGAAGCAACCAGAGGGATTCATTGAAAAAGGCCAAGAGCATAAGGTTTGCAGGCTTAAGAGGTCTATTTATGAACTTAAGCAGGCATCCAGATCTTGGAACATCCGGTTTGATGAGGTAATCCAGTCCTTTGGATTTACTCAGTGTCCGGATGAGCAATGTGTGTATCGCAAACGTGATGAAAACTCAGTGGTGTTTCTTGTGCTTTACGTAGATGACATTCTATTGATTGGCAACAACAAGAAAGTGTTATCAGACGTAAAGGCATGGCTGTCCAAGCAATTTGATATGAAGGACTTAGGAGAAGCGGGACATATCCTTGGGATCAAGATTATTCGACATCGTAGGAAACGTTCGCTAACGCTCTCTCAAGCTTTGAACATAGACACGATTCTGGCCCGTTTTAACATGCAGAACTCCAAGAAAGGTTTTCTACCTTTCAGGCATGGAGTGTTTCTATCTAGGAGCAGTCTCTTAAGACTGTTGAGGAGATAGAGACCATGAAAACAGTTCCATATGCTTCGGCAGTAAGAAGTCTCATGTATGCCATGTTGTGTACGAGGCCTGATATCTGTTATGCCGTGGGCATGGTGAGCAGATATCAGAGTAATCCCGGGAAAGCTCATTGGGAGGCAGTAAAATGCATTCTCAAGTATTTGCGCAGAACGAGGGACCAAGTTTTGGTCTATCAGGCGTCTGAGCTGGTACCCCGAGGTTACACGGATTCAGATTTCCAAGGCGACAGGGACAAGAGCAAGTCTACCTCAGGGTATGTGTTTACTCTAGGAGGTGGAGCCATAGTTTGGCGGAGTGTCAAGCAGAAATGCGTGGCGGACTCTACCATGGAGGCTGAGTATGTTGCTGCATCAGAGGCAGCGAAAGAAGCAGTATGGCTCAAGAACTTCCTAGTGGACTTAGATGTGATTCCTAGTTTGCCGAAGTCTATCACGGTTTATTGTGATAACAATGGAGCAATAGCAAACTCGAAGGAACCACGAGCCCACAAGGCGAGTAAACATATACAGCGCAAGTACCACCTGATACGACACATCGTAAAGAGGGTAGACGTGGTCGTGGCTAAGATAGCATCAGAGGATAACCTTGTAGATCCTTTCACGAAAACATTGACTTTAAAAGTCTTTGAGGCTCACGTAAAGGGCATGGGGATCAGATGCTTAGGAGAGCCTTGACAGTTTTTCTAGATAGATAACAGCAGATTGGGTAGGATTGTATGTAGTTGTATACTTAAAGCACAGCTTAAGTATTAGTGGGAGATTGTTGGAGTAGAATACATAAGCTATGCTTGTATTGTACAGTTTCCCAGTTTAATATATCAATTTGTGTTTCAATTATATTTTGTTGTGCATTAATCGTCCATTTATATTATGTGAGTAGATGATGAGGTGTCTGGTGTGACACAGTAGATCTCATCATTGGTTGAATGACATAATATATAAATGAGGTTCGTAACCGAGACAGCTTTGGACAAACTGTCAGTCTAGGTTATTATGTGATTCAGATAATTAGTTTGTCTAAACTAGTTGAATCATATAGATATGCCCGGGGCATATTGAACTTGACTCTTAGGAATGATTTGTCTTGTACTGATTTAATAGACAAATCGATCCTTGTATTCTATCTCTAAATCCCTAAACTCGAATGGGCATGAGGATTAGACATAGTGTACTTTGATCTATCAATGAGTGAGGTCAAATGTGGCCAATAGTCTCAGTGGGTTGGGTGCACGTGTTTAGTTACTTGGTGTGCTGCTGCTTGTCGAAAGGAAACCATGTACCGGTTCATCCGGGGTGATGGTGCTCCCGAGATGAACTCGAAATATTTATTATACTAAACCCGGCCGGTGGACTTATGTCCGGTATAGTAAAAAGGTCGAGTGGTACTAGTCTCGGAATTAAAGAAGTTGATGAATTAATTTATCAGTAAATTAATGAATTGACGAGCACTATATCTTTGATGTGGGGAGATTATGAATATAATTTAATTAAGTTATTCCGGAAGCAATTCTGGTGTAGGTTGGTAGTGCCATAATTAATCCGTTAGTGGTACGATTAATTATGTACTGGGTTAATGACAAAGGTAGATTTAATTAATTGAGAAATTAATTAATCCTTGTGTCAGTTGGTTGTGAATCATCCCAGGAACTGGTTTGGGATAAATGAATCCCTGTGTCAGTTGGGAGTGATTCATCCCAGGAACCGGATTGGGATAAGTGAATCCCTGTGACAGTTGGGAGTGTATCAGTGCAGGAACAGGATTGAAGGAAAAAGAAACTGTACCAGTCCAGAAACAGGATTGAAGGAAAACAGAAACCCAGTAGGAAGACCAATCCTAAACCAACTTGGAGTCTCTCTTGTAACTCCATAAATAGACAAGGGATCAGTTATTCAAGACACACAATTCAACAATTAATCCTCAGGATTTCTAGAGAGAGAAAACGTTTCTCTCTCCAAGTCAAATTTTCAAGAAAGTGTGCAGCTGGTTTTTGGGTTTCTAGTGGCTGAAATTTTGGCCTTGGTTTATACCAGCTGCGCGTAGCTTTCTCTCTCTGCGGGCGGTGCGTTTATAGTATGTGCCAGGTGCTGCAGGGCTAGAGTTTTCTAGCAGGTGGATTGTGGTGAGTAGCTGATCAATTGACTTCTAGTTCGTTGCCCACACAACGTGAAGTCATAGTCTTGAGGCATACAAGAGAATCACCAGGTGCACGCTTCAAAGGTACTTTTCTAAGATTCCGCTTTAATAGAAATTTTTGTTGCGTGGTAAATCGAGCAAGTGCAAACCCAGATCCTACCAAAATCTTTCAAGATGGCGGTGCGAGGATCCTTTCGGCGGCACGTGTTTTTCAAATGCGGACGGCGGCGACGAGTCTTTTCTTCGATGAGCTGGCTTTGGAATTTTTTAGTGTTTTGCTAATCAATTGTTCGTTAGTTTGTTTCCCACACAACGTACGATCAAGTCTTGAGTTATACAAGAGAATCACCTTAGTACACGCTTCAAGAGGTAATTCTTATTCTTCTGCTTTTATTAAGAATTTGTTGTTGCGTGACAAATCGAATAAGTAGAAGCTAATATCCCGCGCAAGGTTATTTCAAGCATGGATCAGAATAGTAATTGTGCTAGAGTTTAGACCTGGTAAAAATTTTGATTCTGGAATGCGTAGCATAAAAGTAAATTTTTGACCGGGCCCGGGTAGATAATCTTTCAATTGGTATCAGAGCTATGGTTTTGGCTTTGTGCTTGTTCAATTTGTTACATGGTTTTGTTTGCAGGTGGTTAGAAATCTCGGCTATTATGGTTGCATTTGTATGTTTTAATTAAACCCCGGGACATGTCCGGGTTGTTTTTATTATGAGTGCTTGTAATAGTTGTAGGATTAGATTAAATCTGTAGTAGGATTTTTTCTATGTAATTGTCAATTTAATTTTCCTAAAAGCCTTGTAGTAGGAAGATTTTGTATAATCGAAGACGTTCTGGTGGACAACTTGATTTCGTGGGTTTTTTGGTTGATTGTGAATGCAAAAAAAACCAAGAAAACCCAGAACGAATTGCAAGAAGACCAAATAACACAGTGAGAGCAGAAGACAGAAAACGGAGTGAGGTGCCGGATGGCACCGATGAGAATTCTCCGGTAAGTGTCGCCAGCGACACACAGCAGCGGTATCGTGCTGCAGGGCTGCTGTGTGCAGCAAGTGCTGTGCACGCAGATGTGGCCCATTTTTTGTATGCGCGGGCCATTTTTTAGTTTCTTTCAAGGTTTTTCGAGATCCAACTTTTCAAGACTCAATCCATCTAGTGACGTGACGGGACATGAGATCAAGGTAACAGATTGAAGAAATTAAGGTAACACGAGATCAAGGTAACTTTTCAAGACTCAAGCCTCACTATTGTACGGAGGACAAGAACAACTCGTCGTACAAGGTTACGCAATCAGGCTACATTTTTAGCCTGAATGGCGGTGCGTTGAGTTGGAAAAGCTCAAAGCAAGATACCGCAGCCGACTCTACAACAGAATATGAGTATATTGTTGCATCAGATATTGCAAAGGATACTGTTGGCTGAGAAAATTTATGTCAGACATCGGAGTGATACAGAGTATCCATGATCCGATAGACCTATTATGTGATAATAACAGGGCCATCGCATAAGCAAATGAGCCTCGGTCACACCAGAAAAACAAACACATACTTAGACATTATCATCTCATTCAAGAGATCGTTGATCGAGGAGATGCTAAAGTATGCAAAATAGGGTCAGACAACAATATAGCAGGTCCTCTCACAAAAGCTCTACCACAGTCAAAGTTTGAGAGATGTGTAATAGAGCTTGGCCTTAAGATATTTAGGACATAGCCCTTCAACGGGCAGTGGGAGATTGTTAGTGTATGTGCCCTTTTAAGGGCTACATAGATATTTGTTGTTTTGATTGATGTTATAATCAGATGAGTTAATTTCATGATAGTAATATTCTTGTGCATATTTAATGTCATGAAATTGATCCACCAAAAGAAACATTCCATGAAATGATTAGATCATGAGTGATTCTTGAAGGAAAACAGAACAAGCCCATGCTAAATCGAAAACCTCACTTTCGTGCAATGCATTCCAGGCTCAAATTCATTTTCCCATGAATGGATCTAGGCTTATACTTATTTAATTTATTAAATCGACATCTAACGCACAAAGATTACACCTTTAATTAAAGTAGGAAGGATTAAAGGTTATACCTTTGAAGCGAAGTCCAACGCAATAAGAAAAACCAAATCCTTCCTAGCAATTACCACCGAAATCCGAAAGATCACATAATAATCTAACGGGATGTGCTATGAAAGCCCATGAAAACCCACAAATAAAATCCCTCGAAAAGATTAAATCTGCCCAAAAGATCAAACCTTTAACCCAAAAAACTGTTGCCCACTACTTTTCTCGCCAATAAAATTTAACCCACTTCAATTCCGGTCACGATCTGGACAATCGGGATTGTGGAACACCAACCCAAGGGAGAGATCAACACAAACCCAGCTGGATCAAGCACCCCGAAGTAATTAGAAGCAGCCGCCGGACTGCCCAAGTAAAAACATGAAGTCCGGCCAAAAATGCTGAACAGTCCCGCCAAAATTCTGATTAAATCCAGGCGAAAAAAATAAAATTCCAGCAGTGGGCAACTCAAATAAATCGATGGGCTATCTAAAAGCTTGATCTTTGAACTTAATCTAAAATCGAGAAGTGAGATTCCAAGTTCGTTTTTGAAAGAAACCCAAGAAAGGAAGGAGAGTCTCTCTCTAGAATTTTCTCACACAAGAGGAAGACAAAATGTCTTGCAAGATTTTCTTAAGTTTCTTTGGCCTTAAGCTTTCTATTTATAGGGAGCTCTTAAGGAGACCTAGTGGGCTTTTGAGTTGGGCATTTTAATTTGACTTTCGTTGAATGCTTAGTCTTTCCTAGACTAATCAACTCCAATCGACCCATTCGAATTAATTTCTTAACCCACTTCGTTAATTTAATTTAATCGAACCCTTAGGATTAGTTAATTTATATAGAATTAATTTCTTAATCCACTTTGTCAATTAAATATTAATTAAATCTTTAGGATTAATTAATTCACTTTGTCGATTAGTCAATTACATAATTAGTTGTACCATTATCGGACTAACTATGGAACTACAGCTCAAAAACGACATTATATCGCGCCACTATATTTTCTTCTATCTCCCCACATTAAAGATCTAGTGCTCGCCGGTTTATCAATTTACTGACAAACTAATTCACCGACTTCTTAGTATCCAAGATTAGTACCACTCGACCTTTTTATTATATCGGACATAGAGTCCACCGGCCGGGTTTAGTATAACAAACCTTTCGAGCTCATCTTGGGAGCACCATCAACCCGACACGTGAGAAAGTTGTTCTAAGAGAATTTATAATACCCATGCTCAATATTCTACATTAAATCCATTAAATCCATGCTCAATATTCTACATCACTTGGAAATCTAATACCCCCTATCATTTAGAATGGTAGATTTCCCTAGAATCTCCTTAGAATATAGTTGTTCTAAGAGAATTTATAGTTTGTGTGTAAAAAATGTGAGAAAGTGTGTGTTACTTCCTCCCTAAGTTACTCTCTCTAAAACTATCAAAATCCTACTAAGGTGTAATAATATGTGTCTTCACAAGGGGCCTTAGCCATTACGAAAGATTCCAGAGAACTAAAATTGGAATTACATAAGTTGAATCATGCCAAGAGTAAATTTGGACTTTCAGCAGGATTTTCCGGGTGGCGCCATGTGGACGCTGGTCTTAAATCTTCAACTCTTTGCTCTCTTTCCAAATTCTTCTCTTTAAGCTTTAATTCTGCGTGTTTTCTTCCTTTTTCCAGCAAAAGTCTTTAAATTTCTTCAAAAATCTTCAACATGTCTCCTTACTACAAAATCATGCAAATCCAAATATAAGTGCATTCAAAACTCATAAACGATATCATATTCATTGAAAATCAACTAAAAGTAAGCCAAACATGCATGATTTTGGGTCATAAAAAGGTATATTTTGGAGCATGCCAATCATCCAAATCATAAACCAAAAACAACACAACACAAATTGAAAAATCATTACTCAGCAAAAACCAAAAAAATGATATAAAAAATTTGTGAAACCCAATAGCCCAGAACTTCATTCCATCTTCGTTGGCCTTTCCTCCAGAAATAATGAAAGAGAATCATATAGGGGTGACCGCAACAACAGCGATGGATCTAGGTGAAGGAAAAGAGGTGGGAACTGTGTCTATAAAGCAAAAAGGGCGTGAGGAGGTGGAGAAAAAAGGTGTGGATGAAGGCGACAGAAAGAATAAGGGGAGATAGGGCAGCGAGTAGAAAGAAGAAGGAGAAAGAGCGACGGGAAAAAGGGATGAGGGAAAGAAGCGGAAAAAGAAAAGAAAGAATGAGGGAGAAAAATAAGAAGATGGGAAAAAAGGTGTGGCTGAAGTGTTAGTTTTGAATACAGAAAAGCTATTGCTTGTATAAAAAACTAATATCCATAGATGACATATCATTTTGTTTCAGTATTAAATTGTTCCATTATATCATAGAACTAGATAACGGGGTGTGGAAAGACACAGTAGATCCTGTTATTGGTTAAAGTATTGATATATAAGAAGTATGCTCGTAATTGAGATAGTCTGAACATACTATCGGTATAGGTTATCGTGTGATTTGGAAATTAGTTTGTCTAGACTAATTAAATCACACGGATATGCCCGGGGCCTATTGAGCACGACCAGTTTGGATAGAATTGACTTGCACTGATCGGTGTAGTCGATTCGGTCCTAGTATTCAGTCTCTCAATCCCAAGATTGGAACAGACGTGACAGTTAGATGTCGTATGCTTTGATGTACCAAAGAGTGCGGTCAATTGAGGCCTATACCTCGGTAGGTTGGGTATGCGATGCTTAGCTTCTTACTTGCTATTGCTAGTCGGAGGAATTCACGTACCGGTTTTCCGGGTTGATGGTGCTCCCGAGATGAGCTCGTAAGTTTTATTATACTAAATCTTACCAGTGGACTTTACGTCCTGTATAATAAAAAAGTCGAGTGGTACTAATCTCGGATACCAAGAAGTTGGTAAATTAATTTGTCAATAAATTGATAAACCGATGAGCACTAGATCTTTGATGTGGGGAAGATAGAAGCAAATAAAGTGGCACAATGTAAAGTCATTTTTGAGCGGTAGTTCCATAATTGGTCCGTTACTGGTACGACTAATTATGCATTTGACTAATCGATAAAGTGAATTAATTAATCCTAAATGTTTAATTAGTATTTAATTGACAAAGTAGATTAAGAAAATTAATTCTATATAAATTAATTAATTAATCCTAAGGGTTCGATTAAATTAAATTAACGAAGTGGGTTAAGGAATTAAAGGATCGATTGGAGTTGACTAGTCTAGGAAAGACTAAGGGGTCAACGAATGTCAAACAAAAAGGCCCAACTCAAAGGCCCACTAGGTCTCCTTAGAAGCTCCCTATAAATATCCCTTGTTAGGCATTAATGAAGACATAAGAAACTTGGAGGCCACTTAGCCTAGTGAGAGAAAGTCTAGCTTAGAGTGAGAAATTTTTTTTTTCTTCGAATCTTCTCCTCGAAGTCAGCTAGGATAACTTTCTTCTTCGAATTTAATTCAGCCCTTGTCCCTCAATTTTATTTTTCTCGCCGGTTTTTGCTGCTCCTTGCCGCTGCCGATTTTTTTTATCTCGCCGCTGGCGATTTTGTTTCATTTCTGGCCAGCAGGATTTCAGGGGTGCTTGATTTGGGTTTCTGATGTTGATCTCGGATCTGCAGACTGGTGATCCATCTCAACCTGTCTAGATCGTGGCCTGAGATCTTGGCCGGAATCAGTCCGGCAGAAGGCAGCGAAGAGCGGCGCACGGCGGTAGTGGCGCAGGAAGCCTCCGGGCTGAACTATTTTGGGCAAATTGAATTATTTTTGAAGCAGGTTTCTTGGGATTTCTTCATTTTGCTTTGGGCTACTCTGTAGACACTTGTGCACACTAGTTCGGAGTCGATTTCGAGTTAGTCTTCAGATTTCTTGTGGATTTCGCTTGCCCGAAGTTTTGGATTTCTTTTTGCTACGGACTTCTTTACAAAGGTATAATCTTTGAACTTTCCGCTTTAATTAAAGATTGTATCTTTTGTGTCCCAATTAAGAAATTAATTAAGTATTAGCCTAGATCCGTTCAGGGGAAAATGAATTTGAGCCTGAGCTTTGTCGAAAGTTTCCGATTCTAGAATGCTTTGCACTAAAGTGAGATTTTTTATTTAGCCCGGGCTAGTTCTGTTTTCCTCATGAAGGCGGCAGAAAGAAGAAAGGGAGAGAGGGCCATGAGTATTTGGTTAATGTAGTTCAGCACAGTGTAGAATCCATCATCGTCAGATAAGGCAACGTTTGCGCTCAATGGAACAAAATTAAAGGGGTCTGGAGTTTGCTCAAGACTAGTGAAAATAAAATTCAATGTTAATGTGCTTAAAAGCAACACTAATAAAAACCTTCTTTTTGCACACTTAAGGACTACGAATCCTATCGTGTAGTAGGGAAGGGTATCGTATCCACAAGGAACACTTGAACACTTATGTATTTAATTAGAATGACAACATACGAGTTGCAGAGATTACAATGGATTTGGTTTGATAAAACAAAAACAAACAAAATTACAGAAAATAAATTGATTGGAGTTGGAGCGGTGGTTTAATTGCCTTTATCGGCATCTAGTGTTCATCATGCACTGGCCTCACTAATTCTCTACAAACCTTAGACTTAATCGGCTAACAAGATCCAATATTCACATTACACAAGGAAACCGCCAACAAGATAATAAACTCACTCAAGATTCAATCTCCAAAAGAGGAAACTGCCAACAAGATAATAAGTTTACTCAAGATTCAATCTCCATTAATGCAATGGCCAAATCACAAAAAGTTAGCCAAGCAAAGATTAATTAAAAAACCGTTCCACCAATACATAAAAAATCAAAGGAATTTAGATACACTACACAAGAGAAGCATAAACAATACAGGATTCAACTGGCTCTCCGATGCTTAAAACGGTCTGTCTCCCCGTAATAGCAAAAGTGCCTAACCAAGCTGAATAAATGAAATACAAAGCAGTCTGACAAGTGCAAATGCACTGATTCCATCTAGGATCGCCAGATCTAGGATTAAACCTCTATGAACCGCTTAAAACATATGGTTCTAAGCTGATTTGCTATTTCCTAAAGAAACCCTAGCTACCGCAAACAAAAGCAGAGCAGTTGGCTCCTAATATGGAGTAGACAAAGCAAAAGTTACCAACAGGATTTGTCTCTCAACAATTTATACTACTCAGCATTCTAGGTTGCAAATAACTCAAGAGACATTGGTACAACAGTCTTTTAGCACAAATGCCCCTTTGGAATGCTCAATGTATTTCCAGCAATGACCATTTTGCCCAGTTGCATCAATTCAGTACTTTATAACTTCATTAGTGGTGGAAAAGTGACTCAACTTGCCCTCAACCTGCATTTTCAACAAAGTTCATTATAATCTCGAAAAGTATACTAGAGTGATCAAAACTATATCTAAATGTAAGGAACTTCTATAGAAAATGCTATGAAAATTGATGTAACTTAGAGTTACATCAAATATCGATCTAATGTTTGAAATTAAAAATATTATGGTAAAAACTCATTTTGAGAAAGAACAATTTAATGAACTAATTAATATTTATTTAAAAAGAACTTTAATAATACCAGTCCACTGAAAAAAATAGGCTAGACTAACAAACAGAACATACTCCTTACTCCTGGAACATACTAACAAACAGAACATACTCTTGGAATGGAATGTAGACTCAAACTCACACAACAGTCATCAGAATCACACAAGACTCAGACTCACGCCTCCATTTCCAGTAGACTCACTTGGTGTCTCCGTGTCTTTTGATGTCGTCTTTGTGATGCTTCAGAGCCCTCTCATCCTTGAAAACATTATTGCAAATCCCGCATTTCACTTTCAGTTTTTAATGGATTAGCTTGTTATACTCATCCAGACCACCCTGGCTTGTCGCATCCCAATTACACGTATAACACCCAGAATCTGTTTTGGCAATGAGAATAGGAGGATCTTGTGAAGAAAAAGTGAACTCATTTGTTGTTGAATTGAATAAACGCAAAAGCAAATGCAAATGGTGGATTGTAATATATGTTGATAGTAGGAATGATATCTATTTATAATAGAGTACAGAAGAGACACAAACGATGTAAATCAATGTGGAATCAAGGCTACTGATAGAGGATGAGCACGAGCACTGACAGTGAAAATTTCATCATCTGTGTTTTTGCTAATAGGCCAAAACCAATATGAGGAGCCGATTGGTATTTTTGGAGTCGATGATAAAAAAGGATCTGCTGATAATCAATATGAAAATAATGCTGACAACGAATGATGATCTGCTGAGAAGGGATGGGCACGAGAAATAAAATGGTTAGGTCAAGCACGAAGGGAGGACGATGTGTTGGAACTTCTGAATCTCCGCTTTATTGTCTAACGAGAAAGAAACATAGTTATGGTTAGAAGAAGAATAAGACATGAAATGTATCAATAAAATAACTGATGAATTGTATTTTACGCACCTAACTATAATTAAATTCTGAAAATGGTGGATTGTAATATATGGTGATAGTAGGAATGATATTTATTTATAATAGAGTGGATAATAGACACAAACGATGTAAATCAATGTGGAATCAATGCTACTGATGGAGGACGAGCACGGGCACTGACAGTGAAAATGTCATCATCTGTGTTTTTGCCAATAGGCCAAAACTAATATGAGGAGCCAATTGGTATTGTTGGAGTCGATGATAAAAAAGGATCTGCTGATAATCAATGTGGAAACAATGCTGGCAACAAATGACGATCTGCTGAGAAAGGACGAGCACGGGAAATGAAATGGTTAGGTGGAGCATGAGGGGAGGATGATCTATTGGAACTTCTGAATCTCCGCTTTATTGTCTGACGAGAAAGAAACATAGTTATGGTTAGAAGAAGAATAAGACATGAAATGTATCAATAAAATAACTGGTGAATTGTATTTTATGCACCTAACTATAATTAAATTTTGAAAACCTTCCTAAAATTCTGAAAATAATAAAAATGTCTATTTTCTTCCTCCCCCTCATCTTTTCCTCCATTCTATCTCTTCTTCCTTCCCTTTTATCATTTTCTTCTTCTTCATCTTCATCGCCTTCAAAAACAACTTAGGACACCCAATAGCCTAGAACATGGTTGCATCTACTTCAAAAATATCCAAAAATTTGCTAACAAAATTAGAAATAGAAATCCTAATTTCTAATTAAATTTAAAGCCGTGAATTCCCAAGAGCAAGCCCAAAAGCAAATAACATTTAAGCTGTCACACTAAGCTTCAAAACTCAACCTACTAAAACTAATTTAAGCTATTGCGGCTGCTAATTATGTATTTCACTAATTGACAAAGTGAATTAATTAATCCTAAAGGTTTAATTAATATTTAATTGACAAAGTGGATTAAGAAATTAATTCTTTTTGAATTAATTAATCCTAAGGATTTGATTAAATTAAATTAACGAAATGAGTTAAGAAATTAATTCGAATGGATCGATTGGAGTTGATTAGTCTAGGAAAGTCTAAGCGGTCAACAAAAGTCAAATTAAAAGGCCCAAATCAAAACCCCACTAAGTCTCCATTAGAGCTCCCTATAAATAGAAAACTTAAGGCCAGAGAAAAATTAAGGAAATCTTGCAAGACAAGTCTTGCCTCTTAGAGTGAGAAAGTTCTAGAGAGAGAACTTCTTCTTCTTGAAGCTTCTTTCTTGAATTCGAACTTGATATCTCACTTCTCGAATTAGATAAGGTCCAAAAAGGTAATAACTTTGTGTCGCTTAGCCCGGTTTTAGAACTGCCGCCAGGATTTTTTGACCGCTGCTAGTTTCTTCTTCCGGCGACTTCAACTACTGCTGCCGTGTTGATCTCTTACTAGTCTTGGTGAGCCATGGTGGTAGTGGTGCAGATCGTGGCTGGGCAAAGCTTTTCGGTCACCGATCAGTGGGTTTTCACGGCGGAAAAGGGGGCAGTTTAAGGTGGGTTATGCGGCTGGGCTTCAGTCAAAGTTTTGGGCCCACTGTTATCTTTTTCGAGGAATTTTTCTTTAGGGTTTTCATGGGCTTTATGAGTACACTTCGATAGATTATTGCCCACGCAATATTCAAAGTTTCTTGGAGTCACCTATTGGATTTCGGTGGTAATCGCAATCAAAGCTTTGGTTTTTCTTATTGCGTTGGACTTCACTTCTAAGGTAACCTTTAATCTTTCCACTTTTAATTAAAGGTTCAATCTTTGTGCGCTAGATGTCGATTTAATAAATTAAATAAGTATAAGCCTAGATCTGTTCAGGGGAAAATGAATTTGAGCCTGAGCATTGTCGAAAGCTTTCGATTCTGGAATGCATTGCACGAAAGTGAGATTTTCGATTTAGCACGGGCTTGTTTTATTTTCCTTCAAAATGGTATCAGAGCGAGTGTTTTGGCTTTTTACTTGTTTAATTTATTACACAGCTTTATTTTGGCATTATTATTTTTGTCAAAATGTTTAAAAAGGTGGTTCTTAGTTTCCCAGTTATTATGGTAGAAATTAATTTTTCATTCATAAACCCCTGTGCATGTCCGAGCTCGTATTGTTTTTGAATGGAAATGTCTGTAATAGTAATAGCCACGAGCTGGAAGCTGTGTAAGATTAGATGAATTTTGTAGTAGGATTTAATCAAATGTTGTCGTCTTTAAATTCCTAGAAAAATGCCTTGTATATAGGAATTTATGTATTATGACGAAGACGTTATTTTGGGTAACTTATATTCGCGGGTTTTGGTTTCTCGTAATTTTGGGTGATTCCTAACTGCGTAGAAAACTGAGAAAACCCAGGCGAATCGAGAGGAATCCAAATAACGAGTGGGAGCGACATGACGGGATGTGTCACCGAGGCGTCAAGGAATCAACGATAGAGAAGGCCATAATAGTCGGAAAATTTTAATT
Source organism: Knoxia roxburghii (assembly GCA_030378225.1). Taxonomy (NCBI): domain Eukaryota; kingdom Viridiplantae; phylum Streptophyta; class Magnoliopsida; order Gentianales; family Rubiaceae; genus Knoxia; species Knoxia roxburghii. The sequence goes on along the minus strand of CM059420.1, from coordinate 29,167,056 downwards.
TCTTTAATTTCCTGTATTTATGTCTTTTCGTTGATTGTGTGTTTTTCATTTTATTTTGCATGAACGAAAACCAAACCAAAACATTTTTAAAATAAAATGCAATTAACTAAGGTAGATTATTCGCATATTAAAACTCCAACGGTTTTATGGGTGCGAATATCCTTTGTTAAGATATTGCATGTTAAAATGGAAAAATCCTCAAAGTTAAAAATCTATGTGGGAACGGGTTGGTAAATATCCCCATGGCCTCCATTACGGATTCATATATGATGTGGGTTAGACCGACGCACTGGCCAAGGGCCTTCTTCCCTATGGATAAGTCTTCAACCCCGAGATTTCACTAGATTGAATTTCTAAAGGGATGACTATAGCAAGTTTAATTGGAGAAAGTTGCAACACCCTCGCTAACCGAGGCTTATTAGTATCCTAAGTAACAAGCTTAGAAGTCACATAATGGCAAACACTTAGTGTACCATCTGTAGTATTCCTCCTAAGAGGTTACGCTGCTTATTGTGTACAGCTAAAATTATCGACTATTAATTTCATTGATCATAAGATCATTGGTCAGATAATGGAATTAATGAACTTTGGTTATTCTCAAACAAATGTGGGTTGGAGTAGACGTTCACCCAACGTGACCTGCGTTATTCCCAGTGTGAGAGATGTCGGTAGGAGAATGTATTATTTTGAGGATATCAATATTTTTGAAAAAGTATACTGAAACTTGACTGTTTATTTTTTCAGTTGTTGATATGTTGTTCAACCTGCTAGCTATCATTTTGAATCAGAACAAACTTACGGGTCCTAATTACATTGACTGGAAATGTAACCTGGACATTGTCCTTACCGCTGAGAGTTACAAGTACGTGCTCACTGAGGAGTGCCCCCCTAAGCTAAGCGATGATGCCACCCCTGAGCAGCGAGAGCCATATACGAGGTAGCAGAAGGCTGATGAGATGACCCGGTGCTACATCTTGGCTTCTATGTCGAGTGTACTGCAGCACCAGCATCAGTTGTTTACCTCAACCTACGATATGATGCTCAACCTCAGGGAGATGTTTGGACATCAGGGCAGGGCAGCCAATCAATCAGCTATGAGGAAACTCATGAATGCTAGGATGGCTGAGGGCACTTCAGTGAGGGGACATGATAAGCTGCATCAATGAGATCGAGGTATTGGGAAGTGACATTGATGGGGAGACCCAGGTCGATATCATTCTCCAGAGCTTGCCCCCCAGTTTAGAGCAGTTTCGGATGAACTATAATATGGGCAAGCTCTCATATTCACTTCCCAATTTCATGACTGCATTGGTGTCTGCTGAGGGCCTCTTCGCAGAGAAGAAGCAAGCCTTGGCTACTGTTGGTCCCTCAGGCTCCTCTACTGGGCCCAAAGCCAGGAAGCAAAAGAGGAAGAGAGGCCTGAAAGCAGGAGCTGCTGATCATAGACCCAAGGTGGGCATTGCCAAGAAGCATAAGTCGAAAAACAAGTGCTTCAGATGTGGCAAAGTAGGACATTGGAAGAAGGACTGCCCAAAGCCTCGAGGTATATGTAAATTTTCCCTAGTTACTGAGACGTGTTTAGCGGCAATTCCCAGAGATTCTTGGTGTGTGGATTTAGGAGCCACTAATCATGTCTGTAATTCTTTGCAGGGGTTCCAATTGACCCAGCTGCTTAGAGAGGGAGAGATGCAAGTCTACCTTGGGGATACTACCAGAGTTTATGTTATTTCAGTGGGAGTTTTATGTCTTTATTTTTCAGACTCTATTTTACATTTGAGACATTGTCTATATGTACCCAGTTTTTGGAAGAATTTGCATTCAATTTCTAAACTTTTATTGGATGGTTATAAGTGTGTTTTTTCTTATAATTATATTTTTATTAGAAAGAACCAGAGGATTATATGTTCCAGTACATTAGTTGACAATCTGTTTTCAATTAAGACAAACTCCCCAGTTGTGCAAAACATAGAAACTAGTAACTCATCACTGAATCATAATAAGAGAAAAGAGTCTTCCCTTTTGAATCAAATTTATCTTTGGCACCTGAGACTAGGTCACGTTAACCTTAGTAGGATTCAAAGGTTGGTCAATGATGGGTCTTTAGACTCATTAGATATCGATAGTTTTCCTACCTGTGAGTCCTGCTTGGAGGGTAAAATGGCCAAGAGGCCTTTTAAGGCAAAGGGGTATATGGTCAAGGGGGTTTTAGAGTTGATTTATTCTGACTTGTGTGGGTCTATGTCAGTTCAGGCTAGAGGTGGTTATGAGTATTTCGTGACATTCATGGATGATTACTCTAGATATGGATACATATACCTAATGTGCCACAAGTCTGAATGCTTTGGCAAGTTTAAATCGTTTAAGGCTGAGGTTAAGAACCATATGGGTAATAGTATCACGACCCTGTGGTCTGATCACGGTGGTGAATACCTCTCTAGTGAATTTATGTCCTATTTATCAGAGGTGGGTATTCAGTCCCAGTTGTCTGCACCTGGCACACCCCAGCAGAATGGTGTAGCAGAGAGGAGGAACAGGACTCTTATGGATATGGTTAGATCAATGATGAGTTATAGTGAGTTGCCTACCTCATTTTGGGGTTATGCCTTAGAGACAACATGTTATCTCCTTAATCTCGTGCCATCTAAATCTGTACCAACGACACCCCTAGAGTTGTGGAATGGGCGAAAGCCTATTCTAAGACATCTATGGATTTGGGGTTGTCCAGCACATGTGCTCGAGGCAGATGCAGGTAAGTTAGATTCGAGATCAAAGGCTATGTTGTTTGTAGGTTACCCCAAAGGAACGAGAGGTGGTTTATTTTATAGTCCTCAGGATCAGAAGATGGTGGTGAGCACCAATACAAGATTTCTTGAGGAGGACTATATTTTAGATCACAAGTCAAGCACGTATTGGAAGAGCTTAGAAGTCAATCCATTATTCTAGATCCACGAGTACAGGAAGACACACCACAAGAGACTGCACACACTACCACAGATGATGCTCTTACACAGGCTGTGCCTTGTCGTAGTGGGAGGGTTGCCAGATAGCCCAAGAGGTACATGGGTTTGGGTGAGTCTTCGGACTTTATCCCTGGAGCTCATGAACCAGACCCAATTAGCTACAATGAGGCTCTCTAGGATAAAGATGCAGATTCTTGCCAGAGAGCAATGATTGCTGAGATGGGTTCTATGGACTCAAACTAGGTCTGGGAACTGGTTGACCTTCCTGATTGGTTTCAGCCTATTGGGTGCAAATGGGTCTACAAGCGAAAGAGAGGATCTGACAGGAAGGTTAAAACCTTCAAGGCTAGGCTTGTGGCAAAGGGGCATACTCAGAAAGAGGGTATCGATTATGAGGAGACCTTTTCCCCGGTAGCTATGCTTAAGTCGATCCGGATTCTCTTGGCCAAAGCTGCTCATATGGAATATGAGATTTGGCAGATGGATGTCAAGGCAGCTTTCCTTAATGGAAGTCTTAAGGAGACCATCTTTATGCAGCATTCAGGGCTAAGAGCACAAGGTATGTAGGCTTAGGAGGTCCATTTATAGACTTAAGCAAGCATCCAAATCTTGGAATATCCATTTTGACAAGGCTATCCAGTCCTATGGATTCACTCAGTGTTCGGATGAGCAGTGTGTATATCGCAGGCGTGATGGTGATACGGTGGTGTTCCTCGTACTTTACATAGATGACATCCTTCTGATTGGCAATAGTAAGAAGGTGGTGTCAGACGTAAAGTCATGGTTATCAAGGCAATTTGATATGAAGGATTTGGAGAGGCTGGACATATCCTTGGGATCAAGATTATTCGAGATCGTAGGAGACGTTCTCTGACTCTCTCTCGGGCATCTTACATAGACACGATTCTGGACCGTTTTGACATGCAGAACTCCAAGAAGGGTTCACTACCTTTCAGGCATGGGGTGCATTTATCTAAGGAGCAGTGTCTCAAGACTGCTGAGGAGATAGATGCTATGCAGGCTGTACCCTATACTTCTGCAGTGGGTAGCCTCATGTATGTTATGTTATGTACGAGGCCCGATATTTACTTTACCATTGGTATGGTTAGCAGATATCAGAGTAACCCTGGGGAGGCTCACTGAAAGGCGGTAAAATGCATTCTCAAATGTTTGCGCAGGACGAGAGATTATGTCCTAGTTTATAGAACGCAGGAGCTTGTACCGTTGGGTTACACAGATTCAGAATTTTAAGGTGATTTGGACAAGAGTAAGTCTACCTCTGGGTTTGTGTTTACTCTTGGAGGTGGAGCCATAGTATGGCGGAGTGTCAAGCAGAAATACGTGGCGAACTCCACCATGGAGGCTAAGTACGTTGTCGCATCAGAGGCAGCGAAAGAAGCTGTATAGCTCCAGAACTTCCTGGTGGACTTAGATGTGGTTCCTAAGTTGCCTAGGTCTATCAGAGTTTATTGTGATAACAATGGTGCAGCTGCTAACTAGAGGGAACCACGAGCCCACAGAGCGAGTAAACACATAGAGTGCAAGTACCACCTGATACGTGACCGTGGCCAAGATAGCATCAGATGACAACCTTGCAGATCCTTTCACAAAGCCATTGACCCCAAAGGTCTTTGAAAGACATGTGAAGGGCATGGGAGTCAGATTCTTGAGGGAGCCATGTGAGTGAGCTTAAAGGTGTTCTGTGGATTTCATTATGACAGCAGTGTAATAGCGGGTTGGACAATTTTTGTACTTCTTAGCTTAGCTTTGAGTATTAGTGGGAGATTGTTAGTTTTGAATACATAAAAACTATGTCTTATATCAAAAACTAATATCCACAGATGTCATATCATTTTGTTTCAGTATTAAATTGTTCTATTATATCATAGAACTAGATAACGGGGTGTGGGAAGACACAATAGATATCGTTATTGGTTAAAGTATTGATATATAAAAAGTATACTCGTAACTGAGATAGTCTGAACATACTATCAGTATAGGTTATCGTGTGGTTTGGAAATTAGTTTATCTACACTGATTAAATCAAACGGATATGCCCAGGGCATATTCAGCAAGACCAGTTTGGATAGAATTGACTTGTACTGATCGGCGTAGTTGATTCGGTCCTAGTATTCAGTCTCTCAATCTCAAGATTGGGACAGGCGTGAGAGTTAGATGTCGTATGCTTTGATGTGCCAAAGAGTGCGGTCAATTGAGGCCTATACCTCGGTAGCTTAGGTATGCGGTGTTTAGCTTCTTATGTGCTGTTGCTAGTCGGAGAAATCCACGTACCGATTCGCCGGGTTGATGGTGCTCCCGAGATGAGCTCGTAAGTTTTATTATACTAAATCTGGCCAGTGGACTTTATGTCCGGTATAATAAAAAGGTCGAGTGGTACTAATCTCATATACCAAGAAGTCAGTGAATTAGTTTGCCAGTAAATTGATCAACCGACGAGCACTAGATCTTTGATGTGGGAAGATAGAAAAAAATATAGTGGCGCGATGTAAATTCATTTTTGAGCGGTCGTTCCATAGTTAGTCCGATAGTGATATGACTAATTATGTATTTGACTAATCGACAAAGTGAATTAATTCATCCTAAAGGTTTAATTAATATTTAATTGACAAAGTGGATTAAGAAATTAATTATATTTGAATTAATTAATCATAAGGGTTCGATTAAATTAAATTAACGAAATGGGTTAAGAAATTAATTTGAATGGGTCGATTGGAGTTCATTAGTCTAGGAAAGACTAAGCGGTCAACAAAAATCAAATTAAAAGGCCCAACTCAAAAGTCCAGTAGCTCTCCATTAAAGCTCCTTATAAATAGAAAACTTAAAGCCAAAGAAACATTAAGGAAATCTTGCAAGACAATTCTTGCCTCTTAGAGTGAGAAAGTTCTAGAGAGAGAACTTCTTCTTCTTGAAGCTTCTTTCTTGAAGTTGAACTTGATATCTCACTTCTCGAATTAGATAAGGTCCAAAAAGGTAATAACTTCGTGAAGTTTAGCGCTGTTTTAGGACTGCCGCCAGGATTTTTCGACCGCTGCTGGTTTCTTATTTCGGCGCCTTCAACTGCTGCTGTCCGGCGTGCTGATCCTGCTGCTGTCATGTTGATTTCTTGCTAGTCTTGGTGATCCATGGTGGCAGTGGTGCAGATCGTGGCTGGGCAAAGCTTTTGGGTCACCGATCAGTGGGTTTTCGCAGTGAAAAAAGGGGCAGTTTCCGGTGGGCTATGCGGCTAGGCTTCACGTGTAGTTTAGGGCCAGCTGTTATCTTTTTTGAGGGATTTTTCTTGAGGGTTTTCGTGGGCTTTGCGATTTCACTTCGATAGATTATTGCCCACGCAATATTTGAAATTTCTTGGAGTCATCTATAGGATTTCGGTGGTAATCACAATCAAAGATTTGGTTTTTCTTATTGCGTTGGACTTCGCTTCAAATGTATAACCTTTAATTTTTCCTCTTTTAATTAAAGGTTCAATCTTTGTGCGTTAGATGTCGATTTAATAAATTAAATAAGTATAAGCCTAGATCCGTTCAGGGGAAAATGAATTTGAGCATGAGCCTTGTCGAAAGCTTTCGATTCTGGAATGCATTGCACGAACGTGAGGTTTTCGATTTAGCCCGGACTTGTTCTGTTTTCCTTCAGAAACATCAATTAGAAACCATTCAATTAGAATTTCTCTCCATCTATTCCTCCCCAGAAAACATTCTATCATCCCAATTATAAACCAAAAACAACACAATACAAATCCAAAATTCATTACTCAACATAAACCAAAAAAATGATATCAAAAATTTGTGACACCGAATAGCCCAGAACTTCATTCCATCTTTGTTAGTGTTCCCTCCAAAAACAATGAAAGAGTATCAAATAGGGGGTGATTGCGACAACCGCGACAGATCTGGGTGATGGAAAAGGGGTGGGAACTGTGTCTATGGAGGAGAAAGGGCCTGAAGAGGTGAGGAAAAAATGTGTGGGTGAAGGCGATAGAAAGAAGAATGGGAGAGAGGGTGGTGAGTAGAAAGAGGAAGGAGAAAGAGCGACAGGAAGAGAGGGTGAGGGAAAGAAGAGGAAAAAAATGTGGGGGAAAAAGGTGTTGGTGAAGGTGACAGAAAGAAGAATGGGATAGAAGGCGACGAGTATTTGGTTAATGTAGTTCAGCACAGGGTAGGATCCATCATCGTCACATAATGCAATGTCTAAGCTCGATGTAACAAAATTAAAGGGGTCTGGAGTTTGCTCAAGACTTGTGAAAACAAAATTCAATATCAGTCCAATGTATTAAATTGAAAACGAAATGGTAAAAAATCGTTTTGAGAAATAGTAGTTTAATGAATTAATTAATATTTATTTAAACACCACTTTAATAATACGGGTCCACTGAACAGAACAGACTAGATTAACAAACAAAACATACTCTTTACTCCTGGAACAGACTAACAGACAGAACATACTCCTTTCTCATTTGAACAGACAGAACATATAGAACATACTCCTTACTCATGGAACAGACTAACAGACAGAACATAACAGAACATAATCCTTACTCTTGGAACAGACTAACAGACAGAACATACTCCTGGAACGGAATGTAAACTCAGAATCATACTCATTCCTTCTTGTCCAGTAGACTCACTTACTGCCTCCGTGTCTTTTGATAGCCTCTTTGTGCTGCTTCAGATCCCTTTCATCCTTGAAAACATTATTGCAAATATCACACTTCACTTTATATTTTGAATGGATTAGCTTGTTATGCTTTTCTAGACCACCCTGGCTTGTCACATCCTGATTACACGTGTAACACCAGGCATCGGTTTGGGCAATGGTAGGAGGAGGATCTTTTGAAGAAGAAGATGAACTTATTTTGTTGTTAAATTGAATAAAAGCAAAAGGAAATGGTGGATTGTAATATATTTTGATAGTATGAATGATACCTTTCGATAATAGAGTGGAGAATAGGCACGAACGATGTAAATCAATGTGGAATCAATGCTGCTGATGGAGGACGAGCACGAGCACTGATAGTGAAAACGTCATGATCTATGTTTTTTCCGATTCGTATTGAGAGTGCCGATGATGGAAAGGGATCTGTTGATAATCATTGTGGAATCAATGCTAACAACGAAGGACGATCTGCTGAGGGATGGCGAGCACGAGAAATGAAATGGTTAGGACGAGCACGAGAGAAGGGCGATCTACTGGTACTTTAGAATCTCCGCTTTATTGTCTGAAAAGAAAAAAAACATGATTAGGGTTAGAAAAAGAAGAAGAAATGAAATATATCAATAAAATATCTGGTGAATTGTATTTTACCCACATAACTATCATTAAATTATAAAAATATTCCTAAAATTCTAAAAATAACAAAAATGTCTATTTGCTTCACCCCCCTCATCTTTTCCTCCATTCTATCTCTTCTTTCTTCCCTTTCTTCTTCTGCTTCTTCTTCTTCTTCATCGCCATGAAAAACAACTTAGATTACCCAATAGCCTAGAACATGGTTGCATCTTGGTCTTTACTATCCAAAAATTTGCTAACCAAATTTGAAATCAAAATCCTAATTTCTAACTAAATTTAAAGCCGTGAATTCCCAAGAGGAATCCCAAAAGCAAATGAAATTTAAGCTGCCGCACTAAGCTTCAAAACTCAACCTATTAAAACTAATTTAAGCTACTGCGGCTACTATTCATTTATATGATGTTCTGTTCTTCCACATTCTATCATTCCTGAAACATCATTACTCCGTTCAATTAGAAACCATTGTATTCCTCTATTCCTTAACATCAATTAGAAACCGTTCAATTAGACTTTCTCTCCATCTATTCCTCCCTCGAACATAATTCTATCATCCCAATTAGAAAAAAAAAAAAAACACAACACAAATTCAAAATTCATAACTCAGTAGAAATAAAAAAAATGATATAAAAAATTTTTGACACCTAATAGCCCAGAACTTCATTCCATCTTCGTTGGCCTTCCCTCAAAAAACAATAAAAGAGAATCAAATAGGAGGTGATTGCGACAACAGCGATGGATCTGGGTGAATGAAAAGGGGTGAAAACTGTGTCTACAGAGGAGAAGGGACTTGAGGAGGTGGGGAAAAAAGGTGTGGGTGAAGGCGACAGAAAGAAGAAAGGGAGAGAGGGCGGAGAGTAGAAAGATGAAGGAGAAAAAGCGATGGGAAAAGGGGGTGAAGGAAAGAAGCAGAAGAAGAAGAGAAAGAAGGGAGGAGAAGAAGAAGAGGTACGTTTTAGTAAAAAGAAAAAAAATTATTGAGTGATTCAACTATGGTCATTATTGTGTAATGATCTTCTTACATGGGTTAAATGTGAATGATTTGGGTGGCATAGGGGATCTTTTGCCATTTTCAGAATTTTAGAGAGCTTTTGTAATTTAATTATAGTTAAGGGATAAAATATAATTTATTCTTTTATTTTTTGGCTGAATCTGCATGGGTTTTTAGACGTTTCCTCATGTTTGATTTTTTAAAGTGGGCTTCGATATTTCTCAAACCTCAAGAGCATATTTGATTTATATCTTAAATTTAGGGGGGGTTTTGATATTAACCCCCTTTTTTTAGAATTGCATACTAAAAATATGAGACTTGAAATTTTAACATCCACAAAAGTAGTTTTTTGACAATCATTTACACCAAATAATTCTCAAAACTCCTATACAAGGTCTCCATAACTTCTAAGTACACTGCACCTCTAAACCTCCATTTTATTAGTTGCAACCAACTTTGTACCTTACCTTAAAATAGGGTTGGCAATTTCTGACAGGACACGAGAATTGAACATGGTATCGACACGAAATGGGTGAGGTTTGGGTTGAGATTTTAGACCCAAAAATTTCAGATCGGGTCCAACATTAACAGGTCAAAATGAGGTCAATCCATCGGTTAATAGTTTGACTTGATAACCCAAATAGCACTAATATATTGAAAATCTTATATACTGCTCAAGTCTGAAATTACACTTCCTATTCACTTAATTACGTATTCCGTTATCTCCCAGTGTCAAAGATATAATGCTCTTCGATTTATTAATTTATTAATAAATTAATTTAATCAACTTCTTCTCATCTGAGATTAGTATCACTTGACATTATTACTATACCGGACTTTACGTCCACCGGCTAGGTTTAGTATAATAATCTTTTTGAGCTCATTTCGAGAGCACCATCACCCCGGCGCACCGGTACATGATTTCTTTTAAACTTGCAATGGCACACCGAGCAACTAAACACGGGCACCCAACCTACCGAGTATATGGGCCTTAAGCGACCGCACTCTTTGGCATATTAAAATATACTTTGCTCAATTCTTGTGTCTGTCCTCATCTAGGGATTAAGAGACTGAACACCAGGTTTGAATTAACTACAAAAGATCAATATTAGTTAATTCAATCCTAAAACGGTCCTGCTAAATATGCACCGAGCATATCCGTATGATTCAATCAGTCAAGACAAACTGATTCCAGAAACATACAATGACTTAAACCAAAACTGTCTCAATCACGAGCCTATTTATATATCATAACTTTAACCAATGATGGGATCCTCTGTGTCATACCAAACACCTCATCATCTAGTCATATGATATAAACGGACTTCATGAATAAACACGAATGATTAACTAAAACACTTTCAATCGTTATAAACTGGAAAATGGTGTTCATATAGGCGAAACTTTTCAGTATTCACAATAAAAATCTCCCACTAATACTCAAAACTACCCTTAAATTAAAATACTGGTTCAAGGAACTAAACTACTATCATATTATCAGCTAGAGAACTATTAAGGCTCAGCTAGATATTTAACTCCCATGCCCTCCACATGAGCCTCAAAGACTTTTGCAGTCAATGTCTTTGTGAAAGGATCTACAAGGTTTTCTGCAGATGCTATCTAGGCCACGACCATGTCTCCCTCTTAATGATTTCTCGTTTTAGGTGGTACTTGCTCTCTATGTGTTTGCTCACCTTGTGGGCTCGTGGTTCCTGTTAGAGTTGATTACCTAAGCTATGCTTGTATTATATTTTTTCCTGTTAATAAATCGATTTAATATTTTGGTTAAATTAGTGGAGCATATATTTGTACATTTATATTATGTAGTTAGATGATGAGGTGTCTTGTGTGACACAGTAGATCTCATCATTGGTTAAAAGACATAATATATGAATGAGGTTCGTAACCGAAACAGTTTTGGACAATCGGTTGGTTTAGGTTATTATATGATTTGAATAATTGGTTTGTCTAAACTAATTGAATCATATAGATATGCCCGGGGCGTATTGAACTTGACCATTTAGAATGATTTGTCTTGTACTAATTTAATAGACAAATCGTTCTAAGTATTCTATCTCTTAATCCCTAGACACGAGCGGGTATGAGGATTAGACATAGTGTACTTTGATCTGCCAAAGAGTGAGGTCAATTGTGACCAATAGCCTCAGTGGGTTGAGTGTGTTGAGCCATTGGAGCCGCTACAATGAAGCTTTCTTAGCCTTTGTTAAAGTCCAATGTTTTGTTGTAATTGTTGCAACCACATTGTGACAAATCTGTGAATTACTAAGGCAATAATGGACTGAGTTCATGAGGTTTGAAAGCATTTTATCTGGACAAAATCTCAGCAAGAAGCCGATGAATAAACTGAAGTGCCAAAATGAGAAGGAAGTGTACTGTTGGCATATCAGATCAAAGGAAGTGAAGATCAGATCAAAGGCAGTGCGTATCAGATCAAAGGAAGTGAAGATCAGATCAAAGGCAGTGCGTATCAGATCAAAGGAAGTGAAGATCAGATCAAAGGCAGTGCGTATCAGATCAAAGGAAGTGAAGATCAGATCAAATGCAGTGCGCATCAGATCAAAGGATGCACACATCAGATCACATGCAGCACAGATCAGATCAACGGAAGTAAAGATCAGATCAAATTCTCAAGGGATTGCTCAGCAGCTTGGTTTCACAGAAGCAAGGCAAGTCAGCAACAAAACATATTTGCAGCAGAAGAGAACAACTCAAGGCTGGAGAGCTAGAGCAGACACCTAAGAAGCTGAAGTCAAGGACGGCTAGTGAATCACACTTCAAACGCGCGACTCTAAAAGTCTCTCAAAGATTCAGAAGACGCAGGAGCATCATGTTGAAGTATCTAGCAATCCTGTGAGCGAGCAGAAATACAAAAGAATCAAGCAGTGCCCGATCAGAAGAACTGCAGGAGCTACATGGATGGTTCTGAGTTGCTGGACAGAACGTTGTGACATGAAGCTAACATCAGATCAACCGAAGGCTAACATCAGATCAACTGCAAGCTAACATCAGATCAACCGAAGGCTAACATCAGATCAACTGCAAGCTAACATCAGATCAACCGAAGGCTAACATCAGATCAACTGCAAGCTAACATCAGATCAACCGAAGGCTAACATCAGATCAACTGCAAGCTAACATCAGATCAACCGAAGCGCGACATCAGATCAAATGCCGCACACATCAGATCAGCTATAAGCTAAGATCAGATCACTTCTGCTGTTTCAAAATATCTAAGACAAGCTACTCGAGAAGTATGAAGGAGTACAGTCAGCAATATGACATGGCAAGCAAGTTGCAACTCAAAAGGTTGAAAATGGATTATTTGAATCTTGAGCCGCCTTTCGTGTATGATGTGCTGACACACTACACGGTAGGGCACAGTTTTTCTTCTGGGAAAAAGAAGATAGAGTGCGGAAGATAATAAAGAAAAAAACGGGCATATGAGTAGGCGTGGTAGGTACAACAACTGTAGAACGGAAGAAAAACCTAAAAAGGGGAAGGCACGAGAAGAAAAACATAGAGAGAGATGAGCAACAGAAAAGAAGTGTGCTGAACCGAACGAAACCGAGAAAAGGGAGAAGTAAAAGAGTGAGAGCTGTAAAAAGATGATATGAAATATACAAGAGAGAAAGAAACAGTCAGCTGCACAAGGAGAAGCTGAAGCTTCGGAGAAGCAGAAGTCAAGGAGAAGAAGAAGCTGAGGAGGAGCACAAAAAGGGAAGACTGAAACTAAGATCAAAGATGATGCAGAATCGGGAGAACTGACCCTGAGGTTGCAGCTTCAGGTGGTAAGCCTAGAACACTATCAAACGTCTTTCATTAAGTGATTTTGAAAGATATTTGTGTAGAAAAGGCAGTACAATAGAGGTTTATATGTTGTTGTTTTAGTTGATGAACTTGTAGAGGTAGTGAACTTCAATGTGTTGAGCAGTGAGCTCTTGTTTATGTTGCTTACGGTCAGTGAGGCCAGAGCTGAATGATTCCGTGATAGTGAAGATTGACAGGAGTGAATCTGTCCGTGGATGTAGATCATTTGATCGAACCACGTAAAAATTCCCCGTGCACATTTACTGCTTTGAGTGTGTCTTGACTGGTGTGGTGTTCTCAAACTGTAAGCTTGAACAGGAGTGTTGTGGTTGTGTAAGTGAACCCTCCTTGAGTGAGTCCATCTAAGCCAAGAACGTGAGTTCAACAATAAGCTCTAACTGAGCTAACATTTGAGAGGGAATCCTTTAGTTGAAAGAAAAATTGATAAAGTGTTGATTCACCCCCCCTCTCAACACTTGACACGATCCAACAATTGGTATCAGAGCAAGGTTCGCTTTTGTCAAGTGATTGTTGAAACTTAGAACCAGCAGTAGAAATGGAGAATCAAGCAACGACTGTTAAGGGAGTTCCTTATTTCGGTGGCCAAAATTTCCAGTTATGGAAAAAGAGAATGAGTGCTTATCTCTTAGCACAAGGCCTACAAGTACAAAGAGTAGTCTTGCATGGATTTACACCAACCGTAGATGAGGAGAATCCTACAGCTGCAGAAATTAAAAACTTAGAAGCTGATGGAAAGGCAAGGAATGCTCTATATGCAGCTCTGTCAGAAAAAGAGAACTTTAAAGTTATAGACTGTGTTACAGCTCATGAAATATGGATTAAACTGATTAATATTCATGAGGGAGACATCAAGGTTAAGGAGGCAAAATTGCAGGTTCTTAGAAGTAAGTTTGAAGGTCTTAAGATGGGAGAAGGTGAAAACATTGAGGACTTCCTAAACAGAGTTGTTGAATTAGTTAGCTCAATGAGGGGTCTGGGTGAGAGTGTTGGAGATTCCAATATAGTTAAAAAGGTTCTTAGATCCCTACCAGCAAGATATGATTCTAAGGTCTCTGCTATAGAGGAGAGGGACCTAGATAAAGTGACATTAGATGAGCTACAAAGCACCTTTGTAGCATATGAAATGAGGATTTCAAATTCAAAGGAGGAGACGTCAAAGGCAGTCAAGGAGATAGCATTTAAAACAAAACACTCAAGGAAGCTAAAGGAGGAAAGCAGTGAAGATGAAGCAGCAGACAGTGATCTTGAAAGAATGATGGTGCTGATTTCAAGGAGTTTCAGAGGCCAGACTGGAAAGTACAAGGGAAAGTTGCCCTTAAAATGCTTCAATTGTGGCAAAATAGGCCACTTTGCAAGCAAGTGCTTCATGAAGAACAAGAGAACAGAAGATGAGGAAGCTGACAAGCCATCAGACAGGTGGCCTGAGCAGAAAGGAAAGAAGAAGATGAGCTTCAAATCAAGAAAAGGGAAAGCTTACAGAAAACGGAGCTACCTGAGCAAGAAGAAAAATGATAGCTCTGAGGAGGATGAAGAGACTGATGTCTCAGACAGTGAAGATGAGTCTGAAGCTGAAGAGGAGACTCTCATGGTGATGAAATCTTCAACTGTTTCATTAAAGGAGGATGCTGAACTAGAGAACCAATCAGCTGATGCTGAAGAAGTGGATCTAGAGGAAGAACTGGAGTTTGCATACAACAAGATAGAGGAGCAGAAGAGATTGCACAAGAAGACAATGAAGACAATGAAGGAGATGGAAAAGGTCATCTTGAGCAGTCAAGAAGAAAACTCAATACTGGAGAATAGAGTAATTGAATTGGAGCAGGAACTGATTCTCATACAAAATGAAGCTGAGGTTCACAAAAATTGTACAAGAGAAAAGATGGAACTTCAAAAGACATGTGAAACCTTGGTAGAAAAGCTAGATGCCACCACTGCCGAACTAGAGGATGCAACAAGAGAGATAGAAGATCTGCTGTCTCAACAAACTGTGATCAAAGCTGAAGAAATGACTGATGGAACTACTGTAGAATCAAAATTGAAAGGAAAGCTGGAGCTTCAGTCAAGCAAAACTGAGCCTGGTGAATCCTCAAGGAGCAAAGAAGTGGCTGCAAAAACTGAAGAAGCCACAAGGAAGTTAGATGAGTGCCTCAGCAAGCAGAGATCTCATTCAGAAGGGAAGAAAGGTCTTGGTTATGAAGGAGATAAAAAATCAGAAGGACAACCAGCTGCAACAACCAAGAAGACTGTTACCTTTGTCAAAGAAGGTTCAATTTGTGTTGCTGGTGTAAAGGCAGGAACTAGTTTTGTTGATTCTAAGAAGATGGAAATTTCTAATGGATCAAGAAAGTCTACTGAGCAAAATGAAAGACTGCACGAGCTGAGGGGGAGGCAATCTATGTATCAAAGAAGCCTGCTCAAAAGTAGAAGGCTGATTGCTGGAGTATGTTTCACCTGTGGAGAATCAGGTCACTATGCAGCAAATTGCTGGAGGAAGGTATTCTGGAGATTTGGAGGAAGAACAGTGCAGTCAAGAGGATGGAATAGAAAAGAGTATTATCATCAAAGAAGCCTAAGTACTTCAAGAAGGATCCCTGAAGCTGAAATCAGAAAAGGCCATATCATACAACCTGGAGAAGTGTATCAGAAATTGAATGTCTGGTGCAGATGCAGATTGCCAAATAAGAGAAGCAAGTGGTCGGAAGAAGTGAATAGCAGGAGAGCCCAGCCACTGCAACAAGCTACAAATAGAAGAAACTTTGCAGCAGGAACAAGAAGAAACCAAGCAGATTACACAAGAAGAAATCAGTCTCTAATGCAGCCACTTAATCTGAGAAACAGATTTCAAATTTTTGAAGGGTTAGAAGAGAATGATCACTGGAGCTGCAGCAGGAGCAATCAGAGATTGAATGAACAGCAAGGCATACCAGCAGCAAGAAAAATTTGGAGGAAGAAACACAGATTTGAAGAAGCTTGCATTGCTGAAGTTGCACTGAAAACAAAAGCTAAGGAAGCCCAATGGATCATTGACAGTGGGTGCACAAGCCATATGACTGGAGACAAAACTCTACTGAGAAACACAAAAGAAGTTGAAAGAGGGTTTGTCAAGTTTGCAGATAAGAGTGGGTTAAAGATCAAGGCTGTTGGAGAAGCCACCATTGGATCAGAAAAGTTCAAATCTAAGGAGGTGCTGTTTGTAGAAGGGCTGAAGTACAACTTGCTGAGTGTAAGACAACTGTGTGACAATGGTTTCAAAGTAGACTTCTCAAAAAATGGCTGTTTCATCAAAGACTGCAAGACTGGAGAAATCATGGCCAAAGGAATAAGAGACAACAAGGATTTATATCTCATAGATGTGAAGGAAAAGTTGTGCATGCTAAGCAAAATGGATGAAAATACGCTTTGGCATTGCAGGCTTGGACACTTAAATCAAAAGAGCATGAGAAGCCTGGTGAAGTGCAATGCAGTGTTAAACCTCCCTGTACTGAAGAGGGACAACAGCACTTGTGACTCATGCCAAAAAGGGAAATTTGCAAAGCTTTCTCACAAGTCCAAGGAGCATAGAACCTCTAAGCCATTGGAGCTAGTTCACACTGATGTATGTGGACCAATGAAAAGAAAAGGTACAGGTAAAGAGATGTATTTTATTCTTTTTGTGGATGACTTCACTAGGATGATGTGCATCATGCACATGAAGCAAAAGAGTGAAGCCTTCAACTGTTTCAAAAGATTTCAAAAACTGGCAGAAAACCAGCATGGAAGGAAGATCAAAGTTTTGAGATCAGATAATGGAGGAGAGTTTACCTCGCAGGAATTTGAAGAATACTTGGAGGAAATGGGAATCAAACATCAAGTCTCAAGTCCTCACACTCCCCAGCAAAATGGAGTTGTAGAGAGGAAAAATAGAAGTGTAATTGAGATGGCAAGAACCATGCTGTTGGAGCACAATACTCCAAAGCACTTCTGGAAGGAAGCCACAATGGCAGCTGTGCATGTACAAAATAGAACCATGTTGAGGCCAAACACTGAAAAGACACCATATGAACTTTGGTATGGTCACAAGCCAAACGTGAAGTACTTTAGAGTTTTTGGCAGCAAATGCTTCATCAAGAACAAGGAGCAAAGCCTTGGAAAATTTGAAGAGAGGGCTGATGAGGGCATTTTCCTTGGTTACTCAAATAAGAGCAAGGCTTACAAGGTTTATAACAAGAGGCTGGATAAGATTATGGAAAGCTATGATGTGAAAGTGGTTGAGGAAGTCAAGATGAAAGCCACTGATCCTGAAAATTTTCTGGATCACTTAGATGACTTAGAGAGCCAAGATGAGGCAGACCTGGAGCTGAAATCAGCTACTGAGGAGACTGATGCAGAAGGATCAGAGACAGAAGTTACAGAAGGCCTGGAAATAGCAAAAAGAAAGTACAACAAGAGAATTGACAAGATGCCTATCATTGGAGACCCCAAAGCTCCAGTAAGAACAAGAAGGCAACTGAAAAGTATGGTTGCAACTGCCCTACTGTCTCAAGTTGAGCCAAGGTCAATAGAGGAAGCCCTGGAGGACCAGTCATGGCTGCAAGCCATGAATGAAGAGCTGGACCAAATTGAGAAAAACCAAACTTGGGAGCTCGTGGATAGGCCAGCAAACAAAAATGTGATAGGCACAAAATGGGTGTTCAGGAACAAGTTGAATGAGGAAGGAAAAGTTGTAAAGAATAAGGCAAGGCTTGTGTGCAAAGGATACTCTCAAATTGAAGGAATAGATGTGGATGAAACCTTTGCCCCAGTAGCAAGGCTTGAAGCCATAAGAATGTTTTTGGCAGTGGCGTCAGCAAGAAGCTACAAGGTCTTCCAAATGGATGTTAAATCTGCCTTCTTGAATGGAAATCTGGAAGAAGAAGTGTACATTGAGCAACCGGATGGTTTTCTAGTTTGTGAAGATGAAAACAAGGTGTGCAAGCTCAAAAAGGCACTCTATGGATTAAAACAAGCCCCAAGAGCATGGTACTCAAGGCTGGACAGTTACCTGAAGAATCTGAATTTCAGAAAAAGTTGCATAAATAGCAATTTATATGTCCTTGATGGAAAGGGTGGACAGTTAATAGCCATAGTCTATGTTGATGACATAATATTTGGAGGAGATAAGGAGCAGCTGTGCCATGAATTTGCTAGAAAGATGCAAGAAGAGTTTGAAATGTCCATGATAGGAGAGCTATCATTTTTCCTTGGACTACAGATTCATCAAAAAGCAACTGGAATTTTTATCTCTCAAACCAAGTATACCAAAGAAGTGCTGAAGAAATTTGGTATGACTGATGCTAAGCCAATGTCTACACCCATGGCAACTAACTGCAAGCTGAGCAAGGATGAAAAAGGAGCTGAAGCTGATCAAAGTCTATACAGAAGCATGATAGGAAGCTTATTGTACTTAACAGCAACAAGGCCTGATATTACCTTTGCTGTCTGCCAAGCTGCTAGATACCAGGCAAATCCAAAGAGTTCTCATATGATTGCACTAAAGAGGGTGCTAAGATACTTGCAAGGGACAGTAGATTATGGTCTGTGGTATGCAAGGAAAGGAAGCTTGGGATTAAGAAGCTTCACTGATGCTGATTGGGCAGGAAATGTTGATGACAGGAGATCCACTTCAGGAGGAGTATTCTTTCTTGGTAATAGATGTGTGAGCTGGTTAAGCAAGAAGCAAGAAAGTATAGCCTTAAGCACTGCTGAAGCCGAGTACATAGCAGCAACCAAGGCATGCACTCAAGCTATATGGATGAGATCTGAACTGCAAAATCTTAAAGAAGAAGTTCCCCTGCCACTGATAATTCTTTGTGACAACAAAAGTGCCATTGATTTGTCAAAGAATTCAGTGCAGCACTCGAGAGCCAAACATATAGAAATCAAGTATCACTTCATAAAGGACAAGGTTGAGAAAGGAGAAATTATGCTAAAGTATGTTCCCACAGCTAAACAAATAGCTGATGTAATGACAAAGCCTCTTCCAGCCGAGATGTTTGAAACTTTGAGGATGCAAATGGGAGTGCAGTCCTCCTTCTCATGCTGAATCAGTTGAGCATCCCCAAATCCCTTTGAAATTGGTTGTCAAAGGGGGAGAGATAGCCGCAGCAGCCGGCCAGACGCAGCAGTATTATCCTTGGGAGAGAAGGACGTTGGAAAAAGCTCTATGCAGGGGGAGCTTACTATGAAGAAGAATAAGGCTCAGGGGGAGCTTAGCACTGAGTTGACTGATTGGCTGCAAATGTGGTTGCCAACAATTCCAAAGGGGGAGATTGTTGAGCCATTGGAGCCGCTACAATGAAGCTTTCTTAGCCTTTGTTAAAGTCCAATGTTTTGTTGTAATTGTTGCAACCACATTGTGACAAATCTGTGAATTACTAAGGCAATAATGGACTGAGTTCATGAGGTTTGAAAGCATTTTATCTGGACAAAATCTCAGCAAGAAGCCGATGAATAAACTGAAGTGCCAAAATGAGAAGGAAGTGTACTGTTGGCATATCAGATTAAAGGAAGTGAAGATCAGATCAAAGGCAGTGCGTATCAGATCAAAGGAAGTGAAGATCAGATCAAAGGCAGTGCGTATCAGATCAAAGGAAGTGAAGATCAGATCAAAGGCAGTGCGTATCAGATCAAAGGAAGTGAAGATCAGATCAAATGCAGTGCGCATCAGATCAAAGGATGCACACATCAGATCACATGCAGCACAGATCAGATCAACGGAAGTAAAGATCAGATCAAATTCTCAAGGGATTGCTCAGCAGCTTGGTTTCACAGAAGCAAGGCAAGTCAGCAACAAAACATATTTGCAGCAGAAGAGAACAACTCAAGGCTGGAGAGCTAGAGCAGACACCTAAGAAGCTGAAGTCAAGGACGGCTAGTGAATCACACTTCAAACGCGCGACTCTAAAAGTCTCTCAAAGATTCAGAAGACGCAGGAGCATCATGTTGAAGTATCTAGCAATCCTGTGAGCGAGCAGAAATACAAAAGAATCAAGCAGTGCCCGATCAGAAGAACTGCAGGAGCTACATGGATGGTTCTGAGTTGTTGGACAGAACGTTGTGACATGAAGCTAACATCAGATCAACCGAAGGCTAACATCAGATCAACTGCAAGCTAACATCAGATCAACCGAAGGCTAACATCAGATCAACTGCAAGCTAACATCAGATCAACCGAAGGCTAACATCAGATCAACTGCAAGCTAACATCAGATCAACCGAAGGCTAACATCAGATCAACTGCAAGCTAACATCAGATCAACCGAAGCGCGACATCAGATCAAATGCCGCACACATCAGATCAGCTATAAGCTAAGATCAGATCACTTCTGCTGTTTCAAAATATCTAAGACAAGCTACTCGAGAAGTATGAAGGAGTACAGTCAGCAATATGACATGGCAAGCAAGTTGCAACTCAAAAGGTTGAAAATGGATTATTTGAATCTTGAGCCGCCTTTCGTGTATGATGTGCTGACACACTACACGGTAGGGCACAGTTTTTCTTCTGGGAAAAAGAAGATAGAGTGCGGAAGATAATAAAGAAAAAAACGGGCATATGAGTAGGCGTGGTAGGTACAACAACTGTAGAACGGAAGAAAAACCTAAAAAGGGGAAGGCACGAGAAGAAAAACATAGAGAGAGATGAGCAACAGAAAAGAAGTGTGCTGAACCGAACGAAACCGAGAAAAGGGAGAAGTAAAAGAGTGAGAGCTGTAAAAAGATGATATGAAATATACAAGAGAGAAAGAAACAGTCAGCTGCACAAGGAGAAGCTGAAGCTTCGGAGAAGCAGAAGTCAAGGAGAAGAAGAAGCTGAGGAGGAGCACAAAAAGGGAAGACTGAAACTAAGATCAAAGATGATGCAGAATCGGGAGAACTGACCCTGAGGTTGCAGCTTCAGGTGGTAAGCCTAGAACACTATCAAACGTCTTTCATTAAGTGATTTTGAAAGATATTTGTGTAGAAAAGGCAGTACAATAGAGGTTTATATGTTGTTGTTTTAGTTGATGAACTTGTAGAGGTAGTGAACTTCAATGTGTTGAGCAGTGAGCTCTTGTTTATGTTGCTTACGGTCAGTGAGGCCAGAGCTGAATGATTCCGTGATAGTGAAGATTGACAGGAGTGAATCTGTCCGTGGATGTAGATCATTTGATCGAACCACGTAAAAATTCCCCGTGCACATTTACTGCTTTGAGTGTGTCTTGACTGGTGTGGTGTTCTCAAACTGTAAGCTTGAACAGGAGTGTTGTGGTTGTGTAAGTGAACCCTCCTTGAGTGAGTCCATCTAAGCCAAGAACGTGAGTTCAACAATAAGCTCTAACTGAGCTAACATTTGAGAGGGAATCCTTTAGTTGAAAGAAAAATTGATAAAGTGTTGATTCACCCCCCCTCTCAACACTTGACACGATCCAACAGAGTGCACGTGTTTAGTTACTTGGTGTGCTGTTACTTGTCGAAAGGAAACCATGTACCGGTGCGTCCGGGATGATGGCACTTCCGAGATATGATCATTATGTTTATTATACTAAACTCGGCCGGTGGACTTATGTCCGGTATAGTAAAAAGGTCGAGTGGTACTAGTCTCAGAATTAAAGAAGTTAATTAATTAATTTATAAGTAAATTAATAAATTATCGAGCAATAAATCTTCGATGTGGGGAGATTAAGAATAAAGTAATTTAGTTGTTCCGGAAGCAATTCTGGTATAGGATGATAGTGTCATAATTAATCCGTTAGTAGTACGATTAATTCTTAACAATGTTTTTGCAGATCTATGTTCTTGAGCTTGGATCAGTAAACCTATGTTCGGGCTCTGTTAGTACCAGCAGTAGTTGGAGTAGGCTGATGGATTAAATAGCCCGGACCATACTGTTGAGGTGCCAGATGGATTTCTGGTCTGACCCTAACCATAGTTTACTAATTCAAGATTCAACGCAGTTAGATCTTCAAAAACATTGTTAAGAATAATTGAAATACATATCTAGTTACCCACTTCCCCTTTTGGCTCTGATACCAGAAAGGAGGTTGGTCCCTTAAAGATTAGAAAAGAAAGAAAATAAATACAGAATGGAAAGTGGGTCGCAGACGGACTGCCACTGTAATTATAGAATGGAAATAAAAGTTAGATTGTTAGTAGTGCAGAAATATAAAAGTTAGTAGTGCAGAAAATGTAAATGTTAGATGCAAGAAAATAAAAGTTAAAAGTTAGAAGTTAGATGCATAAAATAAATAATATAAATTATGAATTCAAATTAAGACATATTAGTTTACAATCAAAACTCCAAAATAGTTCAATGCTTTGGGTACATTACTTACTTATACAATCTCCAAAGCTTAGGTACAAAAGATGAAAAATATATCTAAGAAGGTGAAGGGGGAAAAGAAGCTATATTATAAGGATACAATAGAAAAGGAAAAGATTTACAACTAAGAGATGGTTGTAGGAGAAAAGAAAATAAAGGAAAGGGAAAAAATAGTAGAAGAAAAGAAAGAGAAGTATGAAAAGTAGAGGGAGTGGAGTTGAGAGGATTGAGAGGAGTAGAGAGTTGAGAGGATTCTAAGAAGATTAGAGAGAGTTGGGATGAGTAAGAGAAGGAGAAAGGTTGTTTTAGAGAGAAGGAGGAGAAAATGGGTTTAGAGAGAGTAAGGATGAGAGTTAGGAAGGCAAAATGAAGTGTACCTCCCTTTAGTCTTTCTTTGTCTATTTATAGACAAAAGTCCTCCTTAATTGTTGCTTTGCTACAGTATTTCGTGTAGCAATTAAATAATTTTTTTATTTTTTTATTTTTTTTTTTCAATTCCCTATTATGTCTATGGAAGGGGAGAGAAAATGCCGAAACAATCGTCTTCATTGAGAAGAGCGTCGGCTTGTAGAAGATCAATAAGGGGATCTTCTTCTTCATTTTCTTCTTTGATGGAAGTTCCTCTGCTGCCCTGGGAGCTTGTGTCACTCTTGAGCTGACTGAGGATAGTTTCTAGGTGTTTGATATAATCCTCCTGAGTTGATACTGCCGCTAGCTTGGAAGCAGCCAACGCCTTTTGTTGCAGGAAGACTGATGTTTGATGATCTGCAGGAGGTAAGTATGCGGGATTCTGCCGGAACCAAGCTTCAATCATTTCTGGTTGGACGGCTGCTGTTTTGAATTCTTTCCACCATTTGGAATATCCCTGTCGGACTAAGGCGGGTAGCATGTTTTCTTGCTTAGAAAATTCAAATTTCCAAGCATAAATCCAAGACAAGGAAAAGATGGAATAGAATTGTAATAATTATGGCACAGTGTTGGGCGCCGTAAATTTTTCATAGAATAGTTGGTAACCAGGTCTTACTGATTCGGGCAAAATTTGAGGATTAGGTCCGTGAATGTTCCACCACGATATAAACCAGATTGGAAATTTATATGGATTTCCTCGTTTAAAATAAAAAAGATAAGAGTGTCTATAGGCCTGGTTTTGTACGGTAAAGGCATTGAACCAAGCCTGTCGATAGTCCCAGTAAGTATATCCTGGGGGAGAAAATGGTTGGGAAAAGTTTCTAGGTTTGTTCAGATTGGCTTTCCAATCTGATGGGGTCAGGATAGAGAGAATTTGGGCAGTAGAATGTGTATTTTCTCCTTTTTCAAAGTAAGCTTTGAATTTGACTGTTCCCGAATCTACTAGTATAAATTCATAATATTTTTGGGTTTTGTTTATGGAATGGGGAATAAAATTTGTTTGGGATGGTAGGACGGTTTGGGCTACCTGGTAAGGATTAGGTGTAAAAAACTCTGGTTCTGTTTGAACAACTAGTTGGGAAGTCTGGCATTTTAAATACTCAGTTGAACCAGAGGGTTTTGATCCAGGAGGGATTGATACCAGTACTTTCTTGTTGGCGGGATTTGGGATCACCACCTTGTTTTGATCAGTGGGATTTGGGATCACCACTTTGTTTGAAGGAGTGGGATTGGTACTCACCACTGGAGATCTAGAAGTGGGACTGCTAGTCACCACTTTAGTTTGGGTAATGGGACTGTTAGTCACCACTTGAGGTTGAGGGACAACATGAGGTTGAGGGGATTTTACTAAAGAAAATCCTGATTTTGCAGCACATTGTTGGATTGATTCCAATTGGGCTTGTTTGATCTGGTCTTCTTCCGCCATGTCAGCCCATGTCTTTGGGGAGACCAGCGAGATTGGTTGGACAGCCGCAATGTCAGCCCATGTCTTTGGGCTTGTTTGATCTGGAGGCCTTTCTTCATTCTTCTTCCGATGAGGCATTATTTTCCCTGCAAAAATTCACAAGTCAGAAAATCTGGAAGAGAATTAGACTCTCCTTTAATATATTCAATATCAAAGTCAAATACAGATAATATAGCTTGCCACCTAGCAAAAATCTGTTTAGATGCTAGATTTTTCACATCTTTTTGTAAGACATCTTTGGCTGACTTACAGTCAACTCTGATTAAGAATTTTTGATTTAATAAGTCTGATTGAAATTTTGTTATACAAAGAACAATAGCAAGGATTTCCTTTTTTATAGTGGAATAATTTTGTTGTGTGCTATTCCAGTGTTTAGATGTAAAGGAAATAATTCTTTCTTTGCCTTCTTGAACCTGTTTCAGAATCCCACCATATCCTAAATCGGATGCGTCTGTTTCTACTATTTTCATTAAAGTGGGATTAGCTATATCAAGACATGGTAAAGACTTAACTAATGTCTTTATTTTTCTTACTGATTGTGTATGTAAATCAGTCCAAGCAGGTGGTGTTTTTCTTAATATTTCATGTAATAATTTAGCTAAGGTTGCTAAATTAGGAATAAAGTCAGCAACATAATTTAAGCATCCTAAAAATCTTTGTAATTGCTGTTTTTCTAAAATCTGATCAGGAAACTTATCAGCAAAACTAATTGATCTCTCAATTGGGGTAATTGTTCCTTGATAAATATAATGCCCAAGGAATCTGATTTTAGTTTGGAAGAGACTTATTTTCCGTTGAGAAACTACTAAACCATTTGTTTTTGTCACCTGCAAAAAAGTATTGAGATGTTTAAAATGTTGATCAAGATTGTTAGAATAAACCAAAACATCGTCAATATAAACAATAATAAAGTTTGAATAAGGATTAAAAATATCATTCATAATCCGTTGAAACTCTGAAGGGGCATTCTTCAGTCCAAAAGGCATTACATTCCATTCGTAGTGCCCAAATGGAATAGTGAATGCCGTCTTATACCTGTCAGAAAGGTGAATCTGAATTTGCCAAAATCCAGATTTCATATCAAATTTAGAAAAGATTTTTGCTGCAAATAATCTTTGTAACAAGTCCTTTTTGTTTGGAATTGGATATCTAATCCATTGTAAAACCTGATTTAAGGCCTTATAATTAATAACTAATCTAGGCACTCCTCGTTCTATCTCTGAACTTTTATTGACATAGAATGCCGGGCAACTCCATGGGGATTTACTAGGGCTAATAATTCCTTTTTGTAAAAGGTCATTAATTTCCTTTTTACAATGTTCCATTAATTCTTGACTCATCTGAATGGGTCTTGCTTTTGTGGGGATATTTTGTTCTTTAAAATCCTTTTCATAAGGAAGGAAAACAGTATGTTGTTTTCTTTTCCAAAATGCATTTGGAAGTTCAGAACATACTTGTTCTTCTATTTTTTGTTGTAACTGTTTAATCCTCCCTTGGAGTTGTGGTTGTTGTAGTTGAGATTCGATTCTCTTAAATTCTATTTCCTCCTTAAGGAAATTTATTTGTTGGGTTTTTGCTATCAAAGGATTTACTTCCCTAGTGATAGGTTCCTTTGAGAATGGGAGAATAATGTTTTCTCCTAGTTCCTGTGGATGGATTCCTTCCATTGTGGTTAAATAAGGGACTAACTGGATGATGAAATCCGTTCCTAAAATAATGGGACGGGACAATTCTTTTACTAACAAAAAGGAGACTGTGACTTTTGTTGTTGAAAAATGAACATCAACATCAGATAATTTGTACTTGATCCCAAGCTTGGTTTTGTTGGCTGCAGTTAGTCTTTCCTTACTTTTTTCAAAAATTTTTGTAGGAATAAGTCCTTCTTGTATACAGCTAAAATCGGCTCCTGTGTCCCATAATGCATCTGTTTCTAGGACAAAACAATTTTTTACTACCAACTTTATCCTAACATCATGCCTTTGGAAGGTGGTTATAGAATTAAGTTGGGGTATCTCATCTCCAATGAAGGATTCTTCTTCCTTTTCCAATACAGGTTTTAAAGTTTGACTGTCTATTAGGTTCTGTATCAGCAAACTATGAAGATCTTGCTTAGCTTTTATTTCTCTAATTTCTTCCTTGGCTAAGGTCAATTCTTTCTGTAAATCACTAATGGAGATGGGACTAGGAGTCTTTTTTGGGAACCTATTAAGGATCTCTGTAAGGTTGTAAGTATTAAGCAATTTTGGGTGACTTCCTATGGGGTTAGGTATGGTGGAAGTAGATGGTTTTTCTCTTAGAGTTTGTCTAAATTTGTTCAAATAAATTTTTTGTTGGTTTGGATCTTCTAACCCTTCTATTATTTCTAAAAGGAGATCCTGTTCTTTAGTGAGAACATTAATATAATGACCCTCGATTATGTCTTCGTCTGATGATAGTGAATTAATATCATCCTGCTGAAATTGCTGGATGTAATTATCATCACTTGATTCTGTATCGGTATCAGCTTCGGATCCTAAAAGAAGCTGATTAGTGATCTCCTCTTGTAAATTCAATGCTTGACTTTTTCTGTTTAATCTACAATACCTAGCTACATGACCAGGTTTCTGACACTTGTAACAAACTACCTTAGACAAGTTTCTAGGCTTATTAGTTTGTTCTACGGGATTCTTTCTTTGAAACTTAGAATATCTTTTCTTTCTATGAAAAGGTTTGAGTTTAGGTCCTGACCTATATTTCTGAGGATCAGGTTTATATTTCTTCTTTTTAGAACAACTTGGTAAACCAAATAGGTCACAAAATGATCCTAACATTTTTCTATTTTTTGCAAGATCTCTCATCATCTTATCTTGCCTACAAGTTTTCATTGCTACTTTCTAGATGAAAGTATTAAGTTGACCATAAGTAAGTTGTTCATAAGGAACAACTCCTTTGAACTCTTTCCTGAGTTCATCTCTAACTAGTCTCCTTAAAGACTTAGGAAGACCGTCTATAAATTTTTCCTTCCAATATTGTTGATTACCATCTGGTCTATCATAAATTCTTGATAGGAAAACATTTTTGTATTCTTGAAAACCTCTCAAGCCTCGACACTTTAGATTGTTTAATAATTCAGAAGACTTGTCTCTAAAAATTCCTGGATCACCAATAAAAGTTTTAGCAATCGTAAATATTAAGGTTGAAAAAGAGTCAGGAATAGTTTCACCATTTTGGAGGATGGGTTCTCCTTCTTTATCTACTTTGACTGCATAAAGGATACTATTCTTTTCATTTTCAGTGAGATGTTCGTCCCACCATCCTTTTAATTGTCCAGTAAATCCTGCAATTAAAATGTGAGCAATAGCTAAATCATTACTACCCTGTGTTGTTCTATATGCCGTGGCAATCATGGTAATATTTTGTAGCATTTTCATAATGCTATACTCTGGTTGCCCATCTACACACCATTCGTAGATGTTATTGGTATTATAACTATTTTGTATAACATTTGGTCCAGGCTCTAATCATGGGTTTGGGATTTCCTGATGACGAGGGGGAAACCTTCTCTGTGGTAGTGGTCTTCGCCAAGTGGATAATTGTCTTCTTCCCGAAGAAGGTACTATCCTAGCAATTTTTGGATCAGTATCAGATGATTCTTCTGATTCATTATCAGAAATCTTACTTAGGACTCTAATTCCTTGATTTATTGAGACTGATCCTGATTCGGAGTCTGGTTCCCTAGCTTTCTGTTTAAGTTTGGGAGCAAAGGATTCCTCAATTTTGGCTATCCTTTTTTCTAGCTCATTCATTGGTCGGGATACTAATTGGTTGGCTATTTTCTGAGGAATTTCATAGGGTTTGAATAGAGGCTTTTTGTCAAACGTCTCAGATACATGAGTAGACGTACAAGGCTGGGGTTTAGTGGTTAAGTATTCTCCTATGGTTTGGAGGTATTTGTTGGTATAGTTGTTTTGTTCAAAAATACTCTGGATATCCTTGGCATTGATTGACTCAGACAAATGTCTGGGATCTTTTTGTTTGAATGGGACTGCTTTAATGTCTACAGCCTTATAATTCGTGGTAAAAGGCATCTCAGGAGGCATCTCTGACTTTAACTTATCTCCGTTTATGACCTGCCAATTTTTTGCCACACAAATTTCTTTTTCTTGTAAAAAAGGATAATTTATATTATGACTAGAAGCATAATAATCAAACCATTTAAAAAATACTACATTAACCTTATTTTTACTGAGGAAATTATAATATTCCTCCTGTACCTGTTTTCTATCTTTGCCTTGGTAATTAGCAAAGAACCATTTTTTTTTATTCTATTTTTTATAGAATAAAATTCTTTTTGTAATTTTTCTCTTTCAAATTTAAACTCTAATTTTATCATATTTAATTCTCCTATGTTTTCTGTCATAGTAGAGTAAGTTGGAGATCTAGGAAGACTATTACTGTCTGATGATTCTTCCTGAGTTTCTACTCTATATCTAGCATTAATTAATTAATTAACAAAGTGGTAGTATTTAATTAATTAATTAAGTCTTAAGTTTCAATTAGAATTAGGAAATCCTAGAGATTAGGAAATCTAATTGGATTTGGTTTATCTTATTAGATTAGTTACCTAATTGGATTTGGAAACTAATTAATTACCTAAACCCATTAGGAAGACCAATCTTAAACCAACTTGGGGTCATGTAACTCTATATATAGACAAGGGATTAGCAATTTCATAATACACAATTCATTAGTTTTCAAGACAAGAAAACTAGAGAGAGAAGCTTAGAGAGAGAAAATAATTTTCTTCCTTTAAGAACTTCTTGGGCGGCCGAATTTTGGTCCAGGCAGTGGGCGTCGGTTTATTTTTTCGGTGAGTTTCCTGACACAGTTTTGTGTTGATTGCTAATCAATTGGTTGCTAGATTATTGCCCACACAACTTGCGATCATAGTCTTGAGTCATACAAGTGATCACCTGAGTTCACGCTTCAATAGGTACTTTCTAAGATTCTGCTTTTACTTAGAAATTATTGTTGCGTGGTAAATTGAATGGGTACAAACCAAGATCCAGCGCAATGTATTTCAAGCAAGGGTTAGAATAGCGATTGTGCTAGAGTCTAGGCCTGATCAAAGATTCCGATTCTGGAATGCATAGCATGAAAGTGAATTTTTGACCGGGCCCGGGCGGATAATCTTTCAATTGGTATCAGAGTCTAGTTTTTGGGTTTTGTGCTTGTTTGATTTATTACATGGTTTTATTTACAAGTGGTTTAGAAATCTCGAGTATTGTGGTTGCATTTGTTTGGTTTTTAATTAAACCCCGGGACATGTCCGGGTTTGGTTTTATGAATGCTTGTAATAGTATGACCTCGCGTAGGAAGCCGTGTAGGATTGGATCAAATCTTTAGTAGGATTTTTTCTATGTAATTTCAATTTTTTTTAATTTTCCTAGAAAACTTGTAGTAGGAGAATTAATTTTTTGTAATCAAAGGCGTTATGGTGGGCAACTTGAATTCGTGGGTTTTGGGTTATTATTAATTTGTAGAAACCAAGGAAAACCCAAAACGAATTGCAAGATGACCAAATAGCGTGGGAAAAGAAGCGAAGGAAGAATCAGCGGTGGGGGCAGCACCGGCGATGACTCGCCAATGGGAGCCGCCGCGCGGAGTAGCGCCAGGGCGCAGCAGTTGTTGAGTGTTGCGTGGCCCGTTTGGCTTGTGTTTTGGCCCATTTTTCTTCCAGATTCCTTTTTTTCAAGGTCAAGACTCAATCCATCGAGTGGCGTGACAGGACACGAGATCAAGGCAGAAGATGGAAACAATTAAAACCATGATAGTCGGGAATTTATTTTTCATATTTATTTCCCGTATTTATGTTTTTAATTTTCTGCTTTAATTTTTGTGCTGTAATTTATATGCATGATTTTAAAGCATGATTGGTTTTATGTTTACATATAACTTAGGATTAGTTAATTGCATGGTAAAATTGGAAAAACCCTCAATTTAGAAATCAAAGTGGGAGCGGGTTGGTTTAATATTCCCATAGCCACCATTACGGGTTCATATGTGATGTGGGTGGACTTGCGCGTTGGCATTAGGGCCTTCCTCCATTCGGATGAGTCCAACCACGAGATTGCTAGATTATGAATTTCTGAGTAAGATGACTAGAGTAAGTTTAACTAGGAGAAATGGAATACCCTCTCCATCTGAGACGCACTATCCTGAAGTAACAAGCTTAGAAGTCACGTAATGGCACACACTTAGTGTACAATTTGTAGTATTCCTCCCATCGAGGTTACGCTGCTTATTTGTATGGCTGAAAGCACTGACTATTAGCTACATTGATCAATATATCGTTTGGTCAGATTGTGTAGTTAATGAATTTGGTTCTTCTCAAGCGAATGTAGGTTAGGGTAAACGTCCACACTATCGTGGCTTACGAGAATCCCGATGAATGAGATGTCGGTGGTTTAAATTATTGTTTTGAGGGAAGTCAATAATTGTTAGAATTTTTTTGTGAATTTTTGAAATTCTAGATTAGATAACTAAAACATGGTCTGTTTATATAATTTACAGTATTCGATATGGCATTCAACCCCTTAGCTACTATATTGAAAGACAACAAACTTACCGGTCCCAATTATGTCGATTGGAGTCGTAACTTGGACATTGTCCTAACAGTAGAGAAGTATAAGTTTGTGCTCACTGAATTCTATCCAGATGTGTCTAACGAGGACTCTCCTCAAGAAGATAGGAATGCCTATAATAGGCGGAGAAAAATGGATGAGATGGTGCGGTGTTACATTTTGGTCTTTGTGTCGAATGTGCTGCAACATCAGCTTCATCCTATGATCTCTACCTTCAATATGATGGCTCACGTGAGAGAAATGTTTGCTCATCAAGGCAGGACAGCTAGGCAAGCAGCCATGAGGAAGTTAATGAACACCAAAATGGCTGAGGGCGCATCAGTGAGAGATCATGTGCTTCACATGATTAGTAACATCAACGAGATAGAAGTGTTGAGAGGTGAGATCGACCCGAAAAGTCAGATAGATATCATCCTCCAGAGCTTACCTTCTAGTTCTAAGCAGTTTTGGGTTAATTACAGTATGAATCAAAGAGTTTACATTCTATCCGAGCTCTTAACAGATTTGGTGTCGACCGAAGGCATCTTCCATGAGAAGAAGCAAGCTTTGGTCACGGTAAAGGCTTCAAGTTCTTCTTCTGCGCCTAAAGGCAATAACAAAAAGAAGAAGAAGAAGGAGAATGCCAAGAAACTTGCTGCTAAGCCTGAAATTGCAAAGAAGAGCAAGCCTTAATGCAAGTGCTTCAAATGCGGGAAAACGAGACACTGGAAATCAAATTGTCCAAAGGTTAAAGGTACGATAGTTTCTGCCTTAATTACTGAGACGTGTTTAGTGGCGATTCCCACAGATACTTGGTGTATGGATTCAGGCGCCACTGACCATGTTTGTAATTCTTTGCAGGGGTTCCAAGTAACCCAGAAGCTTAGAGAAGATGAGCTGGACATCTACTTGGGCAACACTACAATTGTGTCAGTAGAAGCAGTGGGAGTATTTTTTTAATTTTTTGAAAATCACATACTAGATTTATCAAATTGTCTTTATGTACCGAGTTTTAGAAAGAACCTTATTTCAGTTTCTAAACTCTTAAAGAATGGTTTCAAGTTTATTTTTTCTGATAATACAGTTGTTATTAGAAAATATGGCAAACTTGTTTGTTCTGGTTCATTAGTAGATAATTTGTTTGTGCTTAAATATAACTCCCCTGTTATGCAAAATATTAAAACAAATAGCGTATCATCTAACCTTAATAAAAGGAAAGAACCTTCTGAAATGAATCAAACCTATCTTTGGCATACCTGGCTAGGTCATATAAACATTAGTAGGATTCAGAGGTTGGTCAATAACCGACCTTAAGGTTTATTAGAGAGTGACAGTTATTCAACCTGTCAATCTTGCTGGTGGGTAAAATAACCAAAAGACCTTTTAAGAAAAAAGGTTATAGAGCCAAAGAAGTATTAGAGTTGATTCATTCTGACTTGTGTGGACCAATGTCGGTCCAAGCACGAGGTGGGTTTGAGTATTTCGTGACGTTCACGGATGATTACTCAAGGTATGGGTACATTTACCTAATGCACCACAAGTCCGAATACTTTAACAAATTCAAAGAGTATCGGGCATATGTGGAGAAACATCATATTAAGAGTATCAAGACACTACGATCAGACCATGGTGGGGAGTACCTGTTCCACGAATTTCAAGAATACCTCTGTGAGGTTGGAATTCAGTCTCAATTGTCTGCACCTGGAACTGCTATGCAGAACGGTGTAGTAGAAAGAAGGAATTGAACTCTCATGGAAATGGTTAGGTCAATGATGAGCTTTAGTGATTTGCCAAGTTCATTCTGGGGATATGCCATAGAAACAACAATGTACATCCTTAATCTTGCACCATCTAAAATTGTGCCTTCAACCCCAGTAGAGTTGTAGAACGGGCGTAAGCCTAGTCTAAGACATCTCAGAATTTGGGGTTGCCCAGCACATGTGCTTAAGGTAGATACGTCTAAGTTAGATGCAATAATAGAAGTAATGCTATTTGTAGGATATCCTAGGGGAACGAAGGGTGGTCTGTTTTATAGTCCTAAAGATCAGAAGGTGGTGGTTAGCACCAATGCCAGATTTTTAGAGAAAAACTATATCCTAAATCACAAGCCCAAAAGCAAGATAGTACTGGAAAAGTTTAGGAGACAAACTGATAATCCTGATGCATCAGCACAAGTAGATACACCACACACTGCACAAGATATCACTGATGATGCGCCTACACAAGTGGTGCCTCATCATAGTGGGAGGGTTGTTAGACAGCCCAACAGGTTCATTGGCATGGGAGAGGCCTCAGATCTAGTCCTAGGCGCGCCTGAGCCTAACCAAGTAAACTACAATGAGGCACTCTGAGATGAAGATACAAAATCTTAGCGAAAGGCAATGATATCTGAGATGGGGTCAATAGACAACAATCAAGTCTGGGAGCTTGTGGACCTGCCTGATGGGTTTAAACCCATTGGATTTAAGTGGGTCTACAAACACAAGAGAAGACCTGATGAAAAGGTTGAAACCTTTAAGTCTAGGCTGGTGGCGAAGTGGTATACTCAAAAAAAGGGAATCGATTATGAGGAAACCTTCTCCCCAGTGGCCATGCTTAAGTCGATCCAGATTCTCTTTGCCATAGTTGCTCATGTAGATTATGAGATATGGCAGATGGATGTTAAGACAGCTTTCCTGAACAGAAGTCTTGAGGAAACCATCTTCATGCAGCAACCAGAGGGATTCGTTGAAAAATGCCAAGGGCATAAGGTTTGTAGGCTTAAGAAGTCTATTTATGGACTTAAGCAGGTATCCAGATCTTGGAACATCTAGTTTGATGAGGTAATCCAGTCCTACGGATTTACTCAGTGTCCGGATGAGCAATCTGTATATCGCAGACGTGATGAAAACGTGGTGGTGTTTTTTGTGCTTTACGTAGATGACATTCTATTGATTGGAAACAACAAGAAAGTGTTATTCGATGTAAAGGTATGGTTATCCAAGCAATTTGATATGAATGACTTAGGAGAAGCGGGACATATCTTTGGGATCAAGATAATTCGAGATCACAGGAAACATTCGTTAACGCTCTATCAAGCTTCATACATAGATACGATTCTAGCCCGTTTTAACATACAAAACTCCAAGAAAGGTTTTGTACCTTTCAGACACGGAGTGCATCTATCTAAAGAACAGTCTCCCATGACAGTTGAGGAGATAGTATGAAGACAGTTCCTTATGCTTCGGCAGTAGAAAGTCTCATGTATGCCATGTTATGCATGAGGCCTAATATCTATTATGCCGTTGGCATTGTAAACAGATATCATAGTAACCTGGGAAAGCTCATTGAGAAGCAGTAAAATGCATTCTCGAGTATTTGCACAGAATGAGAGACCAAGTATTGGTCTATCAGGCACCTGAGCTGGTACCCTAAGATTACACAGATTCAGATTTCCAAGACGACAGGGACAAAAGCAAGTCTACCTCAGGGTATGTGTTTACTCTGGGAGGTGGAGCCATAGTTTGGTGGAGTGTCAAACAGAAATGTGTGGCGGACTCTACTATGTAGGTTGAATAATTTGTTGCATCAGAGGCAGCGAAGGAAGTAGTGTGGCTCAAGAACCTTCTAGTGGACTTAGATGTGATTCCTAGTTTGCAGAAGTTAATCACAGTGTACTGTGATAACAACGGTGCAGTAGCAAACTCGAAGGAACCATGAGTCCACAAGGCGAGTAAACACATACAGCGCAAGTACCACCTGATACGACATATCGTCAAGAGGGAAGATGTGGTCGTGGCTAAGATAGCATCAGAGGATAACCTTGCAGATCCGTTCACGAAGACATTGACTTCAAAAGTCTTTGAAGCTCACGTGGAGGACATGGGGATCAGATACTTAGGAGAGCCGTAATAGTTTTTCTAGATATGTAGTAGAGTGTATAGAGTTGAATGTAGTTGTATACTTAAAGCACAACTTAAGTATTAGTGAGAGATTGTTAGATTTGAATACATAAGCTATGCTTGTATTATACTTTTTCCCGGTTAATATATCGATTAATGTTTTGGTTAAATTAGTTGTGCATATATTTGTCCATTTATATTATGTAGTTAGATGATGAGGTGTTTTGTGTGACACAGTAGATCTCGTCATTGGTTAAAAAACATAATATATAAATGAGATTTGTAACCGAGATAGTTTTGGACAAACTGTTGGTTTAGGTTATTATATGATTCGGATAATTGGTTTGTCTAAACTAATTCAATCATATAGATATGTCCGGGGCGTATTGAACTTGACCATTTAGAATGATTTTGTATTGATTTAATAGACAAATCATTCTTGGTATTCTATCTTTTAATCCCTAGACTTGAGCGAGCATGAGGATTAGATATAGTGTACTTTGATCTGCCAAATAGTGAGGTCAATTGTGGCTAATAGTCTCGGTGGGTTGGGTGCATTTGTTTAGTTACTTGGCGTGCTGCTGCTTGTCGAAAGGAAACCATGTACCGGTGCGTCCGGGGTGATGGTGCTCCTGAGATGAGCTCGTTATGTTTATTATACTAAATCTGGCCGGTGGACTTATGTCCGGTATAGTAAAAAGGTCGAGTGGTACTAGTCTCGGAATTAAAGAAGTTAATTAATTAATTTATCAGTAAATTAATAAATTAACGAGCACTAAATCTTTGATGTGGGGAGATTTAGAATAAATTAATTTAGTTGTTCCAGAAGCAATTCTGGTGTAGGTTGGTAGTGTCAAAATTAATCTGTTAGTGGTACGATTAATTTTGTAGTGTATTAATTGAATAAGTAGAATTAATTAATTAATTATTCTTAAGGGTTAATTAAGTAATTAACAAAGTAGAATTATTTAATTGATTAATTAAGTCTTAATTTTCAATTAGAATTAGGAAATCCTAGAGATTAAGAAATCTAACAGGATTTGGTTTATCCTATTTGATTAGTTTCCAAATTGGATTTGGAAACTAATTAATTACCTAAACCCATTAGCAAGAGCAATCCTAAACCAATTTGGGGTCTCTCTTGTAACTCTACATATACACAAGGTATTAGCAATCACATATTACACAATTCATTAATTTTCAAGACAAGAAAACTAGAGAGAGAAAGTTTAGAGAGAAAATAATTTTCTCCCTTTAAGGACTTTTTGGACGGCTGAATTTTGGTCTGGGCGGCGGTTCATTTTTACGACGAGTTTCCCGACACATTTTTTGTGTTGATTATTGATCAATTGGTTGCTAGATCATTGCCCACACTATATGCGATCATAGTTTTGAGTCATACAAGCGATCACCTGAGTTCACGTTTCAAGAGGTACTTTCTAAGATTCCGCTTTTAATTATAAATTATTGTTGTGTGGTAAATCGAATAAGTACAAACCAAGATTATGCACAATGTTATTTCAAGCAAGGGTTGGAATAGCGATTATGCTAGAGTCTAGTGTTGGAGTTGAATACATAAGCTATGCTTGTATTGTACTTTTTTCCAGTCAATATATCGATTAATGTTTTGGTTAAATTTAGTTGTGCATTATTTGTCCATTTATATTATGTAGTTAGATAATGAGGTGTCTTGTGTGACACAATAGATCTCATCATTGGTTAGAAGACATAATATATAAATAATGTTCGTAACTGAGACAGCTTTGGACAAACTGTTAGTTTAGGTTATTATGTGATTCGGATAATTGGTTTGGCTAAACTGGTTGAATCATATAGATATGCCCGGGGCATATTGAACTTGACCAATAAGAATGATTTGTCTTGTACTGATTTAATAGACAAATCATTCTTGGTATTCTATCTCTTAATCCCAAGACTCGAGCGGGCATGAGGATTAGACATAGTGTACTTTGATCTTCTAATGGGTGAGGTCAATTGTGGCCAATATCGGTAGGTTGGGTATGCGTGTTTAGTTGCTTGGTGTGCTGCTGCTTGAGGAAACCATGTACCGGTGCATCTGGGGTGATGGTGCTCCCGAGATGAGCTCGTAATGTTTATTATACTAAACCCAGCCGGTGGACTTATGTCTGGTATAGTAAAAAGGTCGAGTGGTACTAGTCTCGGAAATTAAATAAGTTAATTAATTAATTTATCAGTAAATTAATAAATTAATGAGCACTATATCTTTGATGTGGGGAGATTATGAATATAAATTAATTAAGTTCCGGAAGAAATTCTGGTGTAGGATGCTAGTGCCAAAATTAATCCATTAGTGGTACGGTTAATTTTGTAATGGGAAATTGAATAGGTAGAATCAATTAATTGATTAATTATTCATAAGGGTTAATTGAGTAATTAACAAAGTGGAATTAATTAATTAATTAAGTCTTAAGTTTCAATTAGAATTAGGGAATCCTAGAGATTAGGAAATCTAATAGGATTTGATTTATCCTATCAGATTGGTTACCTAATTGGATTTGGAAACTAATTAATTACCTAAATCCATTAGGAAGACTAATCCTAAACCAACTTGGGGTCTCTCTTGTAACTCTATATATAGACAAGGGATTAGCTATTCCACAATATACAATTCATAAGTTTTCAAGACAAGAAAACTTAGAGAGAGAAAATCCTAGAGAGAGAAAAATTCCCTCACTAAATTTCAGATTTCTTATGCTTGAGGCAGCCAAAATTTTCTTCAAAATTTTGGCAGCAAAGTGTAGCTTTCTCTCTCTCTGGGCGGTGTGTGGATTGTACGCGCCAGGTGCAGCGGTGCTGGAATTTTTGTGGCAGGTGGATTGTAGTGATTAGCTGATTAATTTGCTCGTTAGATTGCTACCCACACATCATACAAGCAAAGTATTGATGCATACAAGAGAATCACCTGAGTTACGCTTCAATAGGTAATTCTTATGTTTTCGCTTTAATTAAGAATTTTTGTTGCGTGATAAATCTAATAAGTACAAACCCAGATCCTGCGCAATGTTATTTCAAAAGGGTTGGAATAGCGACTGTGCTAGTGTCTAGACCTGGCCAGAGATTCTGATTCTAGAATGCATAGCACGAAAGTGAGTTTCTGGCTAGGCCCGGGCATATAATCTTTCAATTGGTATCAGAGCTTAATTTTGGGTTTTGTGCTTGTTCGATTTATTACATGGTTTTATTTATGAAATCCCGACTATTATGGTTACGTTTGTATAGGTTTTAATTAAACTCTGAGACATGTCCGAATTTGATTTTATTATGAATGTTTGTAATAGTATAACCACGTACTGGAAGCCGTGTAGGATTAGATCAAATCTGTAGTAGGATTTTTTCTATGTAATTTCGATTCTTTAATTTTCCTAGAAAGCCTTGTAGTAGGAGAATTAATTTTTGTAATCGAAGGCATTATGGTGGGCAACTTGAATTCGTGGGTTTTTGGTTATCGTTAATTTGTAGAAATATAGGAAAACCCAGAACGAATTGTAAGAAGACCAAATAGCATAGAAGAAACGAATGAGGGATTGGTGGCAGGGAGCGGCACCGGCGATGACTCACCGGTGGGAGCCGCCGCTGGTAACCGCTGGAGATTGGCAGCGGTACAGCTGCCGCCGCGCAGTGCACAGCTCACAGCAATTACTGCTGCACACTACTAGGCCGCGCGCGCAGCTCGCCTTATGCGCGTTGCGCGTGCACAGCCTGTTTGGAAAGTGTTTTGGCCCGTTTCTCATCCAGTTTTTGTTTTTTGAAGTTCAAGACTCAATCCATCAAGTTACATGGCGGGACACAAGATCAAGGCAGGAGATTGAAGCAATTAAAACCATAATAGTCGGGAAATTTAATTTTTGCATTTGTTTCCCGTATTTATTGTTTTAATTTTGATGCTTTAATTTTTGTGTTGTATTTTAGATGCATGATTTTAAAGCATGATGGTTTTATGGTTGCATATAACTTAGGGTTAGTTAATTGCATCTTAAATTCGATAAAATCCTCAATTTGGAAATCTAAGTGGGAGCGGGTTGGTTTAATATCCCCACGGCTACCATTATGAGTTCATATGCGATGTGGGTGGGCTTGCGCGCTGGCATTAGGGCCTTCCTCCATTCGGATGAGTCCAACCACGAGATCGCTAGATTATGAATTTCTGAGTAAGATGAGTAGAGTAATTTTAACTAGGAGAAATGCGATACCCTCTCCATTTGAGGCGCACTATCCTGAGGTAACAAGCTCAGAAGTCACGTAATGGCACACACTTAGTTTACAATCAGCAGTATTCCTCCCATCGAGGTAACGCTACTTATTTGTACGGTTAAAAGCATTAACTATTAGCTACATTGATCAATAGATCGT
Source organism: Knoxia roxburghii (assembly GCA_030378225.1). Taxonomy (NCBI): domain Eukaryota; kingdom Viridiplantae; phylum Streptophyta; class Magnoliopsida; order Gentianales; family Rubiaceae; genus Knoxia; species Knoxia roxburghii. Next base: position 29,127,888 of record CM059420.1, on the reverse strand, counting down.
TTGGTCAGATAGTGTAGTTAATGAACTTGGTTCTTCTCAAACGAATGTGGGTTAGCGTAAATGTCCACACTATCGTGGCTTGCGAGAATCCCGGTGAATGAGATGTTGGTGGATTAAAATTATTGTTTTGAGAAAAGTCAATAATTGTTAGAATTTTTTTGTGAATTTTCGAAATTCTAGATTAGATAACTAAAACATGGTCTGTTTATTTAATTTACAGTATTCGATATGGCATTCAACCCCATAGCTGCTATATTGAGAGACAATAAGTTAATTGGAACTAATTATGTCGACTGGAGTCGTAACTTGGACATTGTCCTGAAAGTAGAGCAGTATAAGTTTGTGCTCACCGAATTATGTCCATATATGCCTAATGAGGTCTCTTCTTAAGAGGATAGGGATGCCTATGCCAGGTGGAGAAAAGCGGATGAGATGGCGTGGTGCTATATTTTGGCCTCTGTGTCAAATGTGCTGCAATATCAGCTTCATCCCATGGTATCAGTAGAAGCAGTGGGAGTAGTCATTTTGAATTTTGAAAATTTTATATTAGAGTTAGTTAATTGTCTTTATGTACCGAGTTTTAGAAAGAACCTTATTTCGGTTTCTAAACTCTTAAAGAACGGTTATAAGTTTATTTTTTCTGATGATTCTGTATTTATTAGAAGAAATAGAAAACTTATTTGTTCTGGTTTATTGGTTGACAATTTGTTTATGGTTAATTCTAACTCCCCTGTTGTGCAAAATAAAGAAACAGATAGCTCTTTATCTAATATCAATAAGATGAAGAAACCTTCTGAAATGAATCAAACCTATCTTTGTCATCTCAGGCTAGGTCATATAAACCTTAGTAGGATTCAGAGGTTGGTCAATGATGGACCTTTAGGTTCATTAGAGATTGACAATTATTCAACCTGCGAATCTTGTTCGGAGGGTAAGATGACCAAGAGACCTTTTAAAGCAAAAGGTTATAGAGCCAAAGAAGTACTAGAGTTGATTTATTCTGACTTGTGTGGACCAATGTCGGTCCAAGCACGAGGTGAGTTTGAGTATTTCGTGACATTCACGGATGACTACTTAAGGTACGGGTACATTTACCAAATGCATCACAAGTCCGAGTGCTTTGGAAGTTCAAAGAGTTTTGGGCAGATGTGGAGAAATATCATGGTAAGAGTATCAAGACACTGCGATCAGATCAAGGTGGGGAGTACCTGTCCCAAGAATTTGGAGAATACCTCAGCGAGGTAGGAATTCAGTGTCAGTTGTCTGCACCTGGCACACCACAGCATGATAGTGTAGCAAAAAGAAGGAATCGAACTCTCATGGAAAAAATTAGGTCGATGATGAGCTATAGTGATTTGCCGAGTTCGTTCTGGGGATATGCCTTAGAAACAGCGGTGTATATTCTTAATCTTGTACAATCTAAAATCGGGCCTTCAACCCCAGTAGAGTTGTGGAACGGGCGAAAGCCTAGTCTAAGACATCTCAGAATTTGGGGTTACCCAGCACATGTGCTTAAGGCAGATGCGGCTAAGTTAGATATGAGAACTGAATTAATGCTGTTTGTATGATATCCTAGGGGAACGAAAGGTGGTCTGTTTTATAGTCCTAAATATCAAAAGGTGGTGGTTAGTACCAATGCTAGATTTTTGAAGGAAGACTATATCCTAGATCACAAACCCAAAAGTAAGATAGTACTAGAAGTGCTTAGGAGACAAACTAACAATCCCGATAGACCAGCACAAGTAGATACACCACACACTGCACAAGAGATCACAGATGATGCACCTACACATGTGGTGCCTTGTTGTAGTGGGAGGGTTGTTTGACAGCTCGACAGATTTATTGGCGTGGGAGAGCAATCAGACCAAGTCCCAGGCGCGCCTGAACCTTACCTGGTTAACTACAATAAGGCTCTTAGAGATAAAGATGCAGAATCTTGGTGAAAGGAAATAATATCCGAGATGGGGTCAATGGACCACAATCAAGTCTGGGAGCTTGTGGACCTGCCTGATGGGTTTAAGCCCATTAGATACAAGTGGGTCTACAAACGTAAGAGAGGACCTAGTTGAAAGGTGGATACCTTTAAAGCTAGGCTGGTGGCGAAGGGGTATACTCAGAAAGAGGGAATCGATTATGAGGAAACCTTCTCCCCGATAGCCATGCTTAAGTCGATCCAGATTCTCTTGGCCATAGCTGCTCATTTAGATTATGAGATATGGCAGATGGATGTCAAGACAGCTTTCTTAAACGAAAGTCTTGAGAAAACCATCTTCATGCAGTAACCAGAGGTATTCATTGAAAAAGGCCAAGAGCATAAGGTTTGCAGGCTTAAGAGGTCCATTTACGGACTTAAGCAGGCATCCAGATCTTTGAACATCCAGTTTGATGAGGTAAACCAGTCTTATGGATTTTGTCAGTGTTTGGATGAGCAATGTGTGTACCGCAGACGTGATGGAAACTCAGTGGTGTTTATTGTGCTCTACGTAGATGACATTCTATTGATTGGCAACAACATGAAACTGTTATCAGACGTAAAGGCATGGTTGTCCAAGCAGTTTGATATAAAGAACCTAGGGGAGGCGGGACATATCCTTGGGATCATGATAATTTGAGATCGTAGGAAACATTCGTTAACGCTCTCCCAAGCTTCATACATAAATACGATTCTGGCCCGTTTTAACATGCATAACTCCAAGAAAGGTTTTCTACCTTTCAGACACGGAGTGCATCTATCTAAAGAATAGTCTCCCAAGATTGTTGAGGAGATAGAGGCCATAAAGATAGTTTCTTATGCTTTGGCAGTAGGAAGTCTCATGTATGTCATGTTGTGTACGAGGCCTAATATCTGTTATGTCGTTGGCGTTATAAGCAGATATCAGAGTAACCTAGAGAAAGCTCATTAGGAGGCAGTAAAATGCATTCTCAAGTATCTGCGTAGAACGAGAGACCATGTTTTGGTCTATCAGACTCCTGAGCTGGTACCTCGAGGTTACACAGATTCAGATTTCCAAGGCGACAGAGACAAGAGCAAGTCTACCTCAGGGTATGTGTTTACTCTGGGAGGTGGAGCCATAGTTTGGCGGAGTGTCAAGCAGAAATGCGTGGTGGACTCTGCCATGGAGGCTGAATACATTGCCGCATTAGAGGCAGCGAAAGAAGCAGTATGGCTCAAGAACTTCCTAGTGGACTTAGATGTGATTCCTTTTTTGCAGAAGTCTATCACGATGTTTTGTGATAACAACGGTGCAGTTACAAACTCGAAAGAACCACGAGCCCACAAGGTGAGTAAACATATACAGCACAAGTACCACTTGATACGAGATATCATAAGGAGGGAAGATGTGGTCGTGGCTTAGATAACATCAGAGGATAACCATGCAGATCCGTTCACGAAGACATTGACTTCAAAAGTCATTGAGGCTCACGTGGAGAGCATGGGAATCAGATACTTAGGAGAGCCATGACAGTTTTTCTAGATATATAGTAGCAGATTGTATAGGAGTTGTATGTAGATGTATACTTAAAGCACAGCTTAAGTATTAGTGGGAGATTGTTGGAGTTGAATACATAAGCTATGCTTGTATTGTACTTTTTCCCAGTCAATATATCGATTAATGTTTTGGTTAAATTTAGTTGTGCATTATTTGTCCATTTATATTATGTAGTTAGATGATGAGGTGTCTTGGGTGACACAGTAGATCTCATCATTGGTTAAAAGATATAATATATAATGAGGTTCGTAACCGAGACAGCTTTGGACAAAATGTCAGTTTAGGTTATTAGGTGATTCAGATAATTGGTTTGTCTAAACTGATTGAATCATATAGATATGCCCGGGGCATATTGAACTTGACCAATAGGAATGATTTGTCTTGTACAGATTTAATAGACAAATCATTCTTGGTATTATCTCTTAATCCCTAGACTCGAGCGGGTATGAGGATTAGATATAGTGTACTTTGATCTGCCAATGGGTGAGGTCAATTGTGGCCAATAGTCTTAGTAGGTTGGGTGCACGTGTTTAGTTACTTGGTGTGCTGCTGCTTGTCGGAAGGAAATCATGTACAGGTGCGTCCAGGGTGATGGTGCTCCCGATATTAGCTCGTAATGTTTATTATACTAAACCCGGCCGTGGACTTATGTCCGGTATAGTAAAAAGGTCGAGTGGTACTAGTCTCGGAAATTAAATAAGTTAATTAATTAATTTATCAGTAAATTAATAAATTAACGAGCACTATATCATTGATGTGGGGAGATTGTGAATATAAACTAATTAAGTTATTCCAGAAGCAATTCTGGTGTAGAATGGTAGTACCAAAATTAATTCGATAGTGGTACGATTAATTTTGTAATGGGTTAACTGAATAGGTAGAATTAATTAATTGATTAATTATTCCTAAGGGTTAATTGAGTAATTAACAAAGTGGAATTATTTAATTAATTAATTAAGTCTTAAGTTTCAATTAGAATTAGTAATCCTAGAGATTAGGAAATCTAATAGGATTTGGTTTATCCTATCAGATTGGTTACCTAATTGGATTTGGAAACTAATTAATTACCTAAACCCATTAGGACGATCAATCCTAAACCAACTTGGGGTCTCTCTTGTAACTCTATATATAGACAAGGGATTAGCTATTCCACAATATACAATTCATAAGTTTTCAAGACAAGAAAACTTAGAGAGAGAAAATCCTAGAGAGAGAAAAATTCTCTCACTAAATTTCAGATTTCTTAAGCTTGAGGTAGCCAAAATTTTCTTCAAAATTTTGGTAGCAAAGTGTAGCTTTCTCTCTCTCCGGTTGGTGTGTGGATTGTACGCGCCAGGTGCAGCGGTGCTGGAATTTTTCTGGCAGGTGGATTGTGGTGATTAGCTGATCAATTTGCTCGTTAGACTGCCCACATAGCATACAAGCAAAGTCTTGAGGCATACAAGAGAATCACCTGAGTATACGCTTCAATATGTAATTCTTATGTTTCCTCTTTAATTAAGAATTTTTATTGCGTGATAAATCGAATAAGTGCAAACCCAGATCCTGCACAATGTTATTTCAAAAAAATTAGAATAGTGATTGTGCTAGCGTCTAGGCCTGGCCAGAGATTCCGATTATGGAATGCATAGCACGAAAGTGAGTTTCTAGCTAGGCCCGGGTAGATAATCTTTCATCTTGGCCTGGTCAAAGATTCTGATTCTAGAATGCGTAGCACGAAAGTGAGTTTTTGACTGGGCCCAGGCAGATAATCTTTCAGTTCCTTCGAACTTTCTACTGCACCTTTATTATCACAATACACTGTGATAGACCTTGGCAAGTCATGAATCACATTTAAGTCCACTAAGAAGTTCTTGAGCCATACAGTTTCCTTTGTAACCTTTGAGGCTGTAACATACTTGACTTCCATGGTAGAGTCTGCCATGCATTTCAGCTTGAAACTCCTTCATGCTATGGCTCCATCTCCCAAAGTAAACACAAAACCAGAGGTAGACTAGCTCTCTTCCTTATTACCTTAGCAATCTAAATCTGTGTAACCCCTCAGAATTAGCTCACTCGCCGGTAGACCAAAACATTATCTCTCGTCCGGCGAAGGTACTTGAGAATATGCTTTACAGCTTCCCAAAGAGCTTTACCAGGATGATGCTGATATGTGCTAACCATGCCTACAACAAAGCAAATATCAATATCCTCGAGCATCTTAGGAGACTGCTCCTTAGATAGATGCACTCCATGTCTGAAAGGTAAGAAACCTTTTTTGGAGTTCTGCATGTTAAAACGAGCCAGAATCGTGTCTATGTATGAAGCCTGGGAAAGATCAATGAACGTTTCCTACGATCTCGAATAATCTTGATCCCAAGGATATGTCCAGCCTCTCCTAAGTCATTCATATCAAACTGCTTGGACAACCATGTCTTTACATCTGACAACACTTTCTTACTGTTTCTAATAAGTAGAATGTCATATACATAAAATACAAGAAACACCACCACATTTTCATGACATCTGTGATACACACATTGCTCATCCAGACACTGAGTAAATCCAAAGGACTGGATTACCTCATTAAACCGAATATTCCAAGATCTGGATACTTGCTTAAGTCCGTAAATAGACCTCTTAAGCTTGCACACTAAATGCTCTTGGCCTTTAGTAATGAATCCCTCTGGTTGCTGCATGAAAAGGGTTTCCTCAAGAATTCCGTTAAGAAAAACTGTCTTGACATCTATATGCCAAATCTCATAATCCATATGAGCAGCTATGGCCAAGAGAATCCAGACTGACTTAAGCATAGCTACCGTGGAAAAGGTTTCCTCATAATCGATACCCTAAGTATACCCCTTCGCCACACGCCTAGCTTTAAAGGTTTTCACATTCCCGTCAGGTCCTCTCTTGCGTTTGTAGACCCACTTACACTCAATTGGCCGAAAACCATCAGGCAAGTCTACAAGCTCTCAAACCTAATTAGAGTCTATTGACCCCATTTCAAACAACATCGCTTTCTGCTAAGAATCTGCATCTTTATCTCGGAGTGCCTCATCGTAGGTCAAGGGATCAGTCACATTCTCTCTAAGAATGAAATCAGTAGATTCTCCAAAGAACATCAACCTCTCAAGCTATCTCACAACCCTCCCACTACGACGAGGTACTACCTGCTAAGGTGCATCACTTGTAACATGTTGTGCAGCATCATGTGGTGTATCTACTTGTACTGATGGTATAGAAGTCGTGGGTTATCCCCTAAGTTCCTCTAGTACGATCTTACTACTGGGCTTGTGATCCATAGTATAATCCTTTTCCAGAAATTTGGCGTTAGTGCTAACTATCACCTTCTGGTCTTCGGGACTATAAAATAAACCACATTTCATTCTCTTGGGATAACCTACGAACAACCATACTTATGTTCTTGAATCTAACTTACCTGCATCCACCTTAAGCACATGTGCTAGACAACCCAAATTCTAAGATGTCTTAGACTGGGCTTACGCATCCGTCCACAACTCTAGAGGAGTTAAAGGCACGAATTTAGATGGTACAAGATTCAGAATGTAACCTGTTGTTTCCAAAGCAAAACCCTGAAAAGAATTAGGCAATTCACTATAACTCATCATTGATCTAACCATTTCCATTAGAGTCTTATTCTCCTTTCTGTAACACTATTCTGCTGGGGTGTGCCAGATGCAAACAACTGGGATTGAATTCCCACATCTAACAAGTATGCCCTCAATTCACCTGTAAGATACTTGCCACCATGATCTGATCGCAGTGTCTTGATATTTTTACCATGATGTTTCTCCACATTTGCCTGATACTCCTTGAACTTATCAAAGCATTCGGACTTGTGGTGCATCAAGTAAATGTACCCGTATCTCGAGTAGTCATCTGTGAAAATCACAAAATACTCGAAACCACCTCTTGCTTGAATTGACATAGGACAACACAAGTTAGAATGAACTAATTCTACCACATTTTTGGCCCTACACCCCTTTGCCTTAAAAAGCCGTTTGGTCATTTTACCTTCCAAGCAGGACTCGCAGGTCGAGTAGTTATCAACTTCCAACGAACCTAAAGATCCATCAGCTACCAACCTCTGAATCCTACTAAGGTTAATGTGACCTAACCTAAGGTGCTAAAGATATGTTTGGTTCATCTCAGAAGGTTCGTTTCACTTATTATGGTTCAATGATGTATAAATTGTTGTTGCATGCTTAACAGGAGAAGTTGGTTTTAGCAAAAACAAATTGTCAACCAATGAACCAGAACAAATAAGTTTCTCATTCTTTCTAACAAAAACAAACTTATAATCATCATTCAAAAGTCTAGAAACTGAAATTTAATTCTTTCTAAACCTAGGAACATAAAGACAATGTTTTAAAACTAAGACAGAGTTTTTTAAATTCAACACAACTTCTCCCACTGCGACAACTAACACTCTCATAGTCGCCCAAGTAAACTTTCATCTCGCCCTCTCTAAGCTTTCGGGTTACCTGAAACCCTTGCAAAGAATTACAAACATGATCAATGGTTCCTAAATCCACACACCAGGTATCTGTAGGAATCACAGCTAAACACGTCTCACTAATTAAGGCAGAACCTTTGTTCTTAGGATAGTCCACCTTCCAATGTCCCATCTGACCGCACTTGAAACACTTTCCTTTCGGCTTCTTCTTTGCTATTCCCGGCTTAGGCGCCATTTGTGCCTTCTGGGCCTTTCCCTTAGGTTTCCTCCTCTTCTTTCTAGCTTTGGGCCAAGAAGAAGATCCTGAAGCTTTGATGTGACTAAAGCTTGTTTCTTCTCTTGAAAAAGACTTCAGCCGACACCAACTCTACCAAGAACTCGGATAATATATACAACCTTTGATTCATGTTGTAGTTCAACTGAAATTTCTCAAAGCTTTAGGCAAGCTCTGGAGAACAATATCGACCTTGGTTTCACTATCAATTCGCCTCCCAACACCTCAATCTCATTGATGTTACCAATCATCTCAATTAGGTGATCCCTCACAGGAGTGCCCTCATCCATCTTGCTAGTCATAAGCTTTCTTATAGTCACTTCCCTAGCCGCTCGACATTGGTAACTGAACATTTCCCTCAGGTTAGTCATCATGTTAAAAGCATAGTTCATGGACTGATGCTGATGTTGTAGAACATTCGACATAGTTGCCAAAATGTAACACTGCATCATCTTATCTACCTTAATCCACCTCTGATAGGCTAACTTGTCCTCTTCAGTCGACTGGTCATTTGGCGCATCTAGGCATACCTCAGTGAGCACGAATTCATACCCCTCAGCTGTTAGGACATATCCATGTTATGTTTCCAATCGATATAGTTTGGACCAGTTAGTTTGTTCTCTTTTAGTATGGTAGCTACGGATTGAACGTCATATCGAAAACTGAAAATAATTAAAATATATAATGCTTCAGAAAAATTAATTCAAATCTAATATATTGGTTCCCTTAAACAATATACATTAATTGAATCTCCCAATATCTCGTTTACCGGGATTCACGTAAGTCACGATAGTATGGATGTTTACGTTATTCCACATTCGTTCAAGAAGAACCTAGTTCATTAATCTCATTATCTGACCAAACAAACTATTGACCAATGAGACTAATAGTTGGTACTTTTAGCTGTACACAAAAGTAGTGTAACCTCGATGGAAAGAATACTACAAATTGTACACTAAGTGTGTGCCATCACGTGACTTCTAAGTTCATTACTTCGGATAGTGCACCTCAGATGGAGAGGGTATCACATTTTTCCATTTTAATTTACTGTAGTCATCATGTTAGAAATTCATTCCAGTGATCCACGGATTTGACTCATCCGATATGGAGGAATGCCCTAATGCCAACGCGCAAGTCAAGCCACATCACTAATGAATCCGTGATGGAGGCTATGGGATTATTTACCAAACCCGCTCCCACTTAGATTCTTAAAACGAGGGTTTTTTGGTTTTAAACATGCCATTAACTATCTTAAGTTATATGCATTCTAAAACCTATGTTTTAATCATGCATAAAATAAACCATAAACTAAAATATTCATCCATACAATTAAAAACAATAAATACGGGAAATAAATAAACAAATAAATTTCTGACTATTATGGTCTTCAAAAACTACATGTCGCTTCCATCTGCTGCCTTGTTTGCGTATCCCGTCACATCACTGTGATGGATTGAGTTCTTGGATTGGAGATCTCAGTCCCACCCAGAAAAATGTGAGCCACACGACACTGCACGACATCATGAGTTATAAGAGCTCGACGCCAACAAAGCTGATGCCATAACCCGGGCACCAACACAGCAACGCATCACACTATATACACCGGTGATGCACGTATCGATGTCGCACGCGCCTGCTGGCGCCACCCTTACTGTCGGTGATGCCTCCGGGATTCCTACACCACTCCCACTCGTTATCAAGCCTTCTTGCAATTCCCTTGGGTTGTCTCAGTTTTGCACACAATCCTTGGAATCACCCAAATCATGTCAAAACAAAAAAAACCAAACCCTAGAACCCAAGTTGTCCACAATAACGTCTTCGATTACAATTTTCCAAAATACAAGGCAAAATTACAAGAAAAATAAAATAAAAAATTACACCAGATCAATATTCTACTAGAGATTTAATCTAATCCTATATGGCTTCTAGCTCGTAGTTTATACTATTACAAGTATTCATATTTCAAAAAGAACCTGGACATGTCCCAGGGTTTAATAAAACACAAACACATAAACCATAATAGTTGGGAAAAATTAAACCACCTGCAAAACCATGTAATCAAATCGAACAAGATAATACCAGAATCTTAGCTCTGATACCAATTGAAAGTTTCGTTCTTGCAATCCAATTTAAAAATTTCTTTCAAAACCATTGCACAGGATCTTGGATTACCTTGTTCGATTTTAGTCGCAAACAAATACGATATCTAAAATAAATGTGGAAGTTTAGAATTGACCTTTGAAATGTGTACCCCAGATTTCTCTCGTATTCCTAAAGACTTGTTCGGACATTATGTGCACAAAGATTTACCAGACAATCTCTGAATCAGCTCCGACAGAACACCGCACAAAAATCGCGTTCGAAAAAACAAGCTACCACCCCGGTTCTTTCCCGTGCTGAGTCACCACTCAAAACTGTCACCGTTTGCTAGAAAGAACGCCACCATTGCTCGCAAAACTCCACGCTTCATCGTCGGAACTCAAACGCTACACTTCGCACGAGAGAAACTATCAAGCTACTTTTTCTCTCTGTTTTTTGTCTAGTTTTTCTGTGTTCTGTCAATAATGACTTCTGTTGTCTGTTCTATTTTTTCTAAACTGATTCTTATGTCTTATGTAGTACAAGAGAGACCTCAAGTGGGTTTGAGTTAGGCTTTCCTGTTGGGTTTAGGTTTCATTTTAATTCTAAGCCTAGACGAAGACGTAATTAATACTATTGACCTAAAGATAATTAAATCCACTTTGTCAATTAAACCCAACACATAATTAATCGTACCATAACGGATTAATTATGAAACTACCGCTCAAGTCTGAAATTAGACTTCCGATTCCACTTAATTACGTATTCCGTTATCTCCCTGAGTTAAAGATACAATGCTTATCCATTTATTAATTTACTGATAAATTAATTTAATCAACTTCTTCTCATTCGAGATTAGTACCACTCGACCTTATTACTATACCGAACATTATGTCCACCGGCTAGGTTTAGTATAATAATATTTTCAAGCTCATCTCGAGAGAACCATCACCCCGGCGCACCAATACACGGTTTGCTGTCGACTCGCAACAGGACACCGAGCAACTAAACACGCGCACCTAACCTACCGAGTATACAGGCCTTAAGCGACCGCACTCTTTGGGAGATTAAAGTACACTATGGATTAAGAAACTGAACACCAGATTTGAATTAACTACGAAAGATCAGTATAAGTTAATTCAATCCTAAAACGGTCATGCTCAATATGCACCATGTATATCCGTATGATTCAATCAGTCAAACCAAACTAATTCCATAAACATTCAATGACTTAAACCGACAGTATGTCCAAATTTTCTTAGTCAATAGCCTAGTTATATATCATAACTTTAACCAATAATGAGATCCTTCCTCTGTGTCATACCAAACACCTCATCATCTAGTCATATGATATAAAGGGACTTCATGAATAAACACGAATAATTAACTAAAACACTTTCAATAGATATAAAATGGGAAATAGTGTTTATACAGGCAAAACTTTTCAGGATACACTAGGTCAAGTTCAGGCTTTTCAATCCATTCGGGTTTGCGTCAGGTTCGAGTTAGGGGCAAAACTATAATTTTTTCTTTCAACCCGAAACGCCGACACGAATTAATAGTCCTACCTTAAAATTTTATTAATCATACTCAACTTTGTATTTTTAGTAAGACTCCATGAAATGTGTACTTCTACATAACCTGTATTTTTCATTAAAAATGTCTCTATGGAAATAAGTTAAGGGTAAAAGTGTTGGCCACTAGTGGTAAAAGTGTTGAATATATTTTTTTAAATTAAAGGTAAAAGTGTCTAAAGCTAGCGGGCAATGGTAATAAATCCCAAGGGATGGCGTTACCTTTCCCATACATAGCGTAAATCTCGCTTTCTCTCTCACACCGTATGCGTTGGAGGAAGAATTTTTTTATGCACTGAATTTAGTAACCAAATTATAACCCAGAATATCAAGAATAAGAATAGAAATTAGGAAGAAAAATCAGAATTAGGAAGAAGAATAGAAAAACAATAGAGAAGAAATGATTGATTGAGGAAGAAGGTTTTACCAAATTTTCCAATAATTCATCACCACACCCTTTGCCTGCTTAAATCCTACCAAATCACCTACACTGTGTGTATTCTGTTAGTTCAGGGAAGAAAAATGTGAAGAGGAAAGTTTCCTTCCAAAACTACTACTACTCACTATATTAATTGTATTGCTGGTAAAGCTATGATCAAAACAAAATGGCACTGTATGCTTTCATGCGTAACAACTTCCCCATCCTTTAAAACTCATGCTTGACCTCAAGTCTGGAATGCTATAAATTTCTTGCTAATGAATTCTTGATCTTCCCAGGAAACATCTTCCAATGATAAGTGCATCTATTTGATCAACCATTAAACACTCCTATTGTTGTCCCTCATCAAAAATCTCCTCTGGATAATTTTTTCTGGAAACAACTCCAACACATCATTTTCCTTCAGTTCAGGTATAGGTGTGGAACTGACTGGTTCATTACCAGCATGCTTCTTCAGTAATGAAACATGGAATATAGGATGAATTCTGGACTCAAGAGGTAGCTTGAGCTTATAAGCGACTGCTCCAATATTTTCTAGCACCTGGAATGGACCAAAGAACTTAGCAGAAAATTTCAGATGAGTGCGATAAGCTACTGAAGTCTGCCTATATGGATACAACTTCAAGTATACCCATTCCCCTACCTTCAAAGTTCTCTCAGTTATGTGGTTGTCTTTATAAAACTTCATCATACTCTAAGCTTATTTCAAGTCCTAGACATCTTTCTAAATCTTAGCTCTCTGAATGACTAAGTTCTCAGCTAATGGAATCATCACTGCTTCATAAGGTCCCAAAGGATAGTCAGTTGGCTTATTTCTAAAGAGTGCTTCATAAGGAGTCATCTTCAAGCTCACATGGTAGTATGTGTTATACCACCTTTCAGCCATTGAAATCCACTTGCTCCAAGTTGTTGGATGGTTACTGGAGAAGCATCTCAAGTAGTTCCCTAAGCACTGATTTAGTCTTTCTGTCTGCCCATCAGTTTGAGGATGATATGCAGTCGAGTAATGAATTTTGACCCCAATAGTTTGAAGAGTGTTTGCCAAAAATAGCTTGTAAATATCTTATTTCTATCTGTAATAATAGTTTCAGGAGTTCTATGCACCTTGTATTTCTCTCTCAGAAACAATTCAGCCACATCTGTTGCTCCAAAAGGATGAGCTCAGGGAAAAAAGTGACCAAACTTAGTCAATCTATCCACAATCAGTAAGATTGTTGTGTGGTCATTTGATTCAGGAAGTTTGTCAATGAAATCCATTGAGATATGCTTCTAAGCCTGCTACGGTATAGGAATTAGATTCAACAATCCAGGATATGGCACATGTTCACTCTTATTTCTCTGGTAGATTTCATAATTTCTCACATAATCCTCAATATCAACCTTCATATTAGGCCAATGAAATAAGGTTTTCAGCCTTTGCCATGAAGCTTTTTTCCCTGAGCGGCCTCCTAACAGTGATGAATGTCCACTTTCCATTAAAAGTTGTCTGATATTCTTAGTTTTTCCCATACATATTTTGTTACCATTCTTAAGTATTCCCTTGTAATAGCTTCATCTTGTGTTGCTATCAGGTTGTAACAAAATAGCTGCAATCCTTTCCTGCCCAGCTATCTCCTTCATAAATGTCTTGTATCTGGATCATCCATTTTGGATACATTATAGTGACAGCCAAACACTGAGCATGATCTTTTTTAGGACTTTTTGTAACATGGATTCTTGATAGAGCTCAGCTACTCTATTCTTGTTGCCTTGCTTATATTGGATGGTATAATCCATTCCCAGCAGCTTAGTGAGCCATTTGTGTTGCAAAAGATTACTAAGTTTCTGTTATAAGAGATGCCTCAATGCATGATGATCAGTCCTGATTATAAAGGTCCCACTAGATAATGTCTTTATTTTGGAACTTCTATCACTACAACCATCAACTTTTTTTCATAAACTGATAGCCCCATATTTTTAGGTGCAATGGCTCTACTAATAAATGTTGTAGGTTGCCCTTCTTGCATCAAGACTGCTCCCAATCTACTCATGCTTGCATATGTTTCTAACACAAACACTTTCCTAAAGTCTGGCAACCTTAAAACTAGTGTTGTACTGACAGCTAATTTCAGCTTCTGAAATGCTTGTGTAGCCTCATCTGTCCAATTGTAAGCATATTTCTTGAGTAAGTTAGTTAAAGGCTTAGCAATCACTCAATCACCTTTGATAAACCTCCTGTAATAACCTGTCAGGCCCATAAAACCCCTCAACTCTTTGATATTCACTGGTTGTTTCCACTTCATGACACATTCCACTTTCTTTTCATCCATTTCTACTCTCTTGCTAGTAATTATATGCCCTAAATACTCCACCCTTGACTGAGCATACACACACTTTGATCTTTTGGCAAACAACTTATATGATCTCAGGATTTCCAACACCTTAGTTAGATGAGAGATATGATCTTCCAGAGCATGACTATACACCAAAATATCATCAAAGAAAACTAATACAAACTTTCTTAAGCATAACAGAAATATAGAATTCATTAAAGCTTGGAAAGCGGCTTGGGTATTTGTTAAATCAAATGGCATCACAAGAAACTCAAGATGACCATTATGAGTCTGAAATGCAGTATTTGCTATATCATTAGGATTGACTCTAATTTGATGATATCCTGCTCTAAGATCAATCTTAGAAAAGTAGTTTGAACCATGCAATTTATCCAATAATTCATGAATTATAGGTATAGGAAAATTATCTCTTATAGTAAGCAGATTCAGCCTCTTATATTCAATGCATAACTTCCAAGTGCGGTCCTTCTTATCCACCAGTAAGACTGGAGATACAAAAGGGCTATTACTGACCCTAATGATTCCTGATTTGAGCATTTCTTCCACTTGTCTTTCAATTTCTACTTTATGTGCATGTGGATGCCTATATGGCCTAAGTTTGAAAGGCTGAGCCTCATTCTTCAGATTGATTCTATACTCCACGTCTCTTTCAGGTGCCAATGCATTAAGGATGCCAAAAACTTCCTGAAACTCCTGAAGTACTGATTTCACTGAATCTGGAATCATTTCTGGAGTATTGGTAAGGCTGGGACCCCCATTCAGTTCCTGCTTCACACTCACTCTTGTTTGCCTTTGTTATTTATCCTATCATTCTTCCCTTCAATTACTGAAAATGATTCAGCTGGATGAGCTAAACCATCAACACTGAACCAGTTACCCTCAAAATGTATACCAATGCATTTGTTTCTGAAGTTAAATCCTATTAGACTGAAGTTGTACATCCAATCTACCCCCAGTAACATATCCCAAACTCCCAGTTCCATAATTCTAAAATCATGTTGGAACACCTTTTTCTGTATTACCCAAGTTACTTTAGGACGAATGTAGTTTCCAGAAACCTTGGTTTCATTGGCAATAGTCACAGAGAATGGATGGCCAGATTGGACTTTCAGTATTGCTTCCTTTACCATCCTAGTTACTACATAACTATGGGTTAAACCTGTGTCAATAAGTATCTTCACATATCTACCATAGAGCTTGTCCTACACTGCTATAGTCTTAAGCACAATACTTTCCATTACAGCATGTAGAGACATCTTCTGTGGATTTCCCAGCTCAATGGTTTCTATTAACTCTACTAATGGTGGTTCAATTTCCTCTAACTCATCCTCATCAGTCAATACAAATGCAAATTCCTTCATTTTGCATTGGTGTCCAATAGTGAATTTTTTTTCACACTTATAGCATAAGTGGTTCTTCCTCATATATTAAAGTTCCTGGGGAGTGATATGTTTAAATCTCTTATGCCAAGGCTTCTTCTCCTCCCATTTTTGCTGTTCTTTGAAATTTCTCACATTACTAACAGCAATCCCATCACTAGGTTTACTATACTGAGTTGTTCCTGGTTTTATCTTTTTCATACATAGATCAAGATTTTGCTCCTGCAAGGTTGCTAGTTCCATGGCCTGTACCAAACTAGTAGGTTTCCACATTCTCAAATTTGGTTTCAATTCTTCCTTTAAACCACTAATAAAGCCAGAAATGAAATATTGTTCAGTTAGTCTAGGCTCAATACACAACACTCTTGATTTAAGTAATTCAAACCTTTATTGATACTCAGCTACACTAGAAACTTGTTGTAGCTAGTTATATTCCTCAAAGTCATCCTTACCCCCTTTTTCTCCAAACCTTACTAGCAATGCCTCAGAAAATTCAGTCCATGAAATCTGCCCATTTTCACATTTGTAACCCTGAAACCATATGTTAGCCTTTTCTTCTAAGTGTAGTTCTATTGAGTCTACCTTCCATCTATCCTCAATTCCATACAACATGAAATACTTATGACACTTTCTAAGCCATTCTCTTGGATTGTCTCCTTTAAAAACTGTTAGTTCTATCTTGGGATTACTCAGGTTCATTCCCTTCACATTTCTCTCTTTCCAGAAATTATTCACATCATCATCAGATTGAATTAGAGAGTTACCTACTGGGGTGGGAAGTAGAGGAGTGCGATCCATTGTCTTCTCCTTTTGCAGGATCTTAATCATGTTTTTCTCCATCTGTTGATTAAGCATAGTTTGTTCTCTTCCAATTTCTGGTTGAACAATGCTCCCATCATCTCCATCTGTAGTTTTGATTTCGCTTCCCATTCCTGAGTCTGCTTCAAACTTCTCTCAGTCCATTCATCATTCAGAAGCATCACCTTCTTCATTAAATTCTGCTCGATTTTTTTGTATTGCTCGTCATGTGCCTTTGATCTAGTTTCCGCCATTGTTTCTGAACAATTTATCACCAAGAATCGACCTGCTCAGATACAACAATTGTTATGCACTGAATTCAGTAACCAAATTATAACCCAGAATATGAAGAATAAGAACATGAATTTGGAATAAAAATCAGAATTAGGAAGAAGGACAGCACAACAATAGAGATGAAAAGATTGATTGAGGAAGAAGTTTTTACCAAATTTTCCAATAATTCACGACCACACCCTTTGCCCGCAAATTATACCATACTACTAGAAGTAAAGGGCCAGTTT
This sequence comes from Knoxia roxburghii, assembly GCA_030378225.1. Lineage (NCBI taxonomy): Eukaryota > Viridiplantae > Streptophyta > Magnoliopsida > Gentianales > Rubiaceae > Knoxia > Knoxia roxburghii. Next base: position 29,110,541 of record CM059420.1, on the reverse strand, counting down.
TACACCCACCCGGTTTTTTAAAAAACTGGGTTAATGACCCCAAAACCAAAAATTAACCGGGTTTCTTTAGTTGCTTTCTTCCTTCAGGTGCATTAAATGTGTATTTAATGCGCATGAAGGGAAAGAATAGTTCACGCACGTTCGACAAGATGGGAGCATCCTTGAAAGGTTGATTTTTTGCTCCATTTTGTTGCCCAGCGGACAAATAATGATGACCGGCGGTGATTTTTGAGATTCAAATTTGGTATATATCATCATGTTCATCTTGAGAGTGTTGCAAATTTTGAAATTCTGATCATTGTGGTATCTATTTCAGGAAATTTAAAGGGCACGATAGTTTATGTAAACTCACCTTTGTGCTTATGTAAACTCGACTGTGTGCTTATATAAACTCGAATGTGTGTTTAAGGGCACGATAGTTTATGTAAACTCGCCTTTTGCGATTGTGTGCTTATGTAAACTCGAATGTGTTTGTGTAAATGTGAATTAAATGCACATTTAATGCACATTTAATGCTCCTGAAGGGAAAGAATGGTTTTCGCGCGTTCGACAAGCCGGGAGCCATCTTCTCCTTCGTTCGACAAGACAGGAGCATCCTTGAAAGGTTGATTTTTTGCTCCTTTTTGTTGCCCAGCGAACGAATAATGATGACGGGCGGTGATTTTTGAGATCCAAATTTGGTATATATCATCATGTTCATCTTGAGAGGGTTGCAAATTTTGAAATTCCGATCATTGTGGTATCCATTTTAGGCAGTCTTAAGGGCACTATAGTTTATGTAAACTTGACTGTGTGCTTATGTAAACTCGAATGTGTGTTTAAGGGCACGATAGTTTATATAAACTCGACTGTGTGCTTATGTAAACTCGAATGTGTGTTTATGTAAACTCGCATTGTATTTGTGTAAAGTCGACTTTGTGCTTATAGTTTCTATTAATTTGTATGGGGGAAATAGTTAATCTAATTGAAGGTAGTTTAGGTGTTTGCAAAAGTGCGGGTTATCGTTCTACCGTTCAAGTAATATGTTGTGGTAGGTTATTGTTTATCATATATTTTTTTATCTTTAATGAATATGTATTTGATGCAAACTTCGGTATTTCTTTATTCGTTTCAAATTCACAACAAGGGGATGATGAAACAATGTTTTTTCTTATTGATAGAATATGCGAGAGTGAGGAGCAAGCATATGAACTTTATAACTCACATGCTTGGGATCTTGGTTTTGGTGTTCGTTTAGATAAAGATAGAAAGAGAAGTGACGAAACGAGGTATTGGAAGAGAATTGTTTGCTGTAAAAATGGTAAAAAGATGGAGAATTGTAAGATAGACCAAATATTCACCAAGCTTGATAGTCGTTCTGATTGTTTGGCTTGTATTGAAATTAAAATGAGGCCGAAAGATGGTTTATGGGTCGTCACAAAGCATTTTCGAAAGCATAATCACGTTATGTGTCCGAAGAATGAAAGACATTTGTTACGTTCTCAGAGGAAGATGTCAAGATCATCTATTGATTTTTTCCATGCAATGAAATCTGTGGGGATATCTGTTTGTGATAGTTACAAGCTCCTTTATAAAGAGGTTAGTTTTGTTCGTGTAAAATACTTGTTATTTGTATACAATGATCGTACTATTATGTTTGTGTAAACTGGTAGTTTACATAAACGTTGATGTAAGTTTACATCAACGTTTATGTAAACTACCAGTTTACATAAACGTTTATGTAAACTTTGAAGTCGGGTCCAACCTATGCGCTTTTCAAACGCATAAAATCGACCTACACAAGCAGAAAATATGCATATACGTACATTAATATCTAAAATTCAAACAAATAATAAAAATTTATTATTTTCGTAAAGAGAGAGAAAATAAAATTGCGCACATAGATAGGCTACGCGAGGGCGTGGATGTAGAGAGGCGTAAGGTGGGATCGATTAGTTTACATAAACAATATATATCAGTACTGATATAACTTGTGTAAAGTACCCTTTTGTTTATGTAAACTGCCAATTTAAATACAGTAAAGAATTATGATGTTATGTAGGCTGGAGGTCGATCAAACGTTGGTTTTACACAAAGGGATGTATACAACGAGCTGGAAACTAAAAAAAGAAAATACATTGATGGCATTGATTCCAATGCTTTGATTGAGATATTGAAATACAGGGCTGCTCTCGAAGAAGGTTTTTTATTTGATTTTGAATTGGATGATGAGTCTTGTCTGAAAAATATTTTTTGGAGAGATGGTCAAATGAAGAGTGATTACTGGTGATTTTTTAATCCATGACACCACGTATTGTACTAATAAATATGATTGGATATATGGTCCATTTATCAGATTAGACAACCACAAGAAGAATGTGATGTTTGGAATTGGTTTTATGAGGGATGAGAGAGTTGAATCATTTGTTTTGTTATTTTCTACATTCTTGAGGTCGATAGACAATAAACATCCGATAACTATAATGAGTGATCAATCAGCGTCCATGGGAAGGGCAATTCAAGAGATATTTCCTGATTCACAGCATCGTCTTTGCATTTGGCATATCATAAAAAATTCCAAGAGCAAAATTGGTTTTCTCAGACAGCAGGCAGGTTTCCATGAGTTGTTTTATAGATTGTGAAGGAAAACTGAACAAGCCCGGGCTAAATCGAAAACCTCACTTTCGTGCAATGCATTCCAGAATCGAAAGCTTTCGACCAAGCTCAGGCTCAAATTAGTTTACCCATGAACGGATCTAGGCTTATACTTATTTAATTTATTAATCGGTACACAAAAGATTCGATCTTTAATTAAAGCGGAATGTTTAAAGATACTACCTTTTGAAGCGAAGTCCCTTGCCTAAAGAAAAATCCAATCTTTGCGCAATTTCCACAAGAAATCCGAAGAATGACTCCGATACAAACTCTGAAATAGTGTGGGCTATTGTCTACGGAGTTACCCACGGCAATACGATGAAAACCCAAGAAACTTGCTCCGGAAGCAAACTCAAAAAACTGAAAATGGGACTGCTCGAAATTTCTGAAAACCCACTTCGCTGGCCGCCGGGAAAAACCGCTGCACAACCCGCCGATAAAGCTGGAAAAATGTCCACCGGAGTTCTATGATCCAGTCCCGATCTGTATAACCGATTTCATGGATCACTCAAGAAGAAGATCAACATGAAATCGATCGGCTCAGGGCACTGGACAATACACTCGGCGGGTTTTGAGAAAACCAAAAAAAACTGATCGCGCAGCAGTTTGAAGACCGGCGGGCGGCAGCAATCTAGGAGCAGTCCGAGCTTAATGGAGATTGAGTTTTTCGAAGAAAAAAGCTATCTTAGCTGACTTCGAGAAAGAATTTCGATGAGGAAGACAAAATTCTCTCTCTAAGCTAAACTTTCTCACTCTAGTCCTTTCTTGGACTTCAAGTTTCTTAATTTCTTTCTTTCCCAATAAGTTGTATTTATAAGGAGCTTCTAAGGAGACCTAATGGGCTCTCGAGTTAGGCCTTAAAATTTGACTTTCGTTGACCGCTAAGTCTTCCCGACTAATCAACTCCAATCGACCCTTTTAAATTAATTTATTTAAACCACTTTGTTAATTTAATTTAATCCAACCCTTAGAATTAATTAATTCATAATAGAATTAATTTCTAAATTCACTTTGTCGATTAAATATTAATTAAACCTTTTGGATTAATTAATTTACCTCGTCGATTAGTCAAATGCATAATCGGTCATACCACTAACGGACCAATTATAGAATTACCACTCGAAAATAACTTTACATCGCGCCATTATATTTTATTCTATCTCCCCACATTAAAGATCTAGCGCTCGTCGGTTTATCAATTTACTGACAAATTAATTCACCTACTTCTTTGTTTCCGAGATTAGTACCACTCGTCCTTTTATTATACCGAACATAAAGTTCACCGGCCGGGTTTAGTATAATAACCTTACGAGCTCATCTCGGGAGCACCATCAACCCGGCGATCCGGTACGTGGATTCTTCCGACTAGCAATGGCACATAAGAAGCTAAACACCGCATACCCAACCTACCGAGATATAGGCCTCAATCGACCGCACTCTTTGGCAAATCAAAGCATACGATATCCAACCCTCTCGCTCATCCCAATCTCGGGATTGAGAGACGGAATACTAGGACAGAATTGACTACGCCGATCAGTATAAGTCAATTCTATCCAAACTGGTCGTGCTCAATATGCCCCGGGCATATCCGTGTGATTTAAACTAGTTTAGATAAACTAATTTCCAAACCACACAATAACCTATACCGATAGTATGTTCAGACTATCTGGGTTACGAGCATACTTTTTATATATCAATACTTTAACCAATAACGGTATCTACTGTGTCTGTCTACACCCCGTTATCTAGTTCTATGATATAAAGGAACAAATTTATACTGAAACAAAATGATATGTCAACTGTGGATATTAGTTTTTGATACAAGCCATAGTTTTTCTATATTCAAAACTAATAATCTCCCACTAATATTCAAAGCTATGCTAAGAAGTACAAAAACTATCCAACCTGCTATTACACTGCTGTCATAATGAAATCTCCAGAACACCTTTAAGCTCACTCACATGGCTCTCTCAAGAATCTGACTCCCATGCCCTCCACATGTCTCTCAAAGACCTTTGGGGTCAATGGCTTGGTGAAAGGATCTGTAAGGTTGTCATTTGAAGCTATCTTGGCCATGATCACGTCTTCCCTCTTTACGATCTCTCGTATCAGGTGGTACTTGCGCTCTATGTGTTTACTCGCTTTATGGGCTCGTGGTTCCCTCGAGTTAGCAACTGCACCATTGTTATCACAATAAACTGTGATAGACCTAGGCAACTCAGGAACCACATCTAAGTCCATCAGGAAGCTCCTGAGCCATACAGCCTCTTTCGCTGCCTCTGAAGCGGCAACGTACTCGGCCTCCATGGTAGAGTCCGCCACGCATTTCTACTTGACACTCTTCCATACTATGGCTCCACCTCCTAGAGTAAACACAAAACCAGAGGTAGACTTACTCTTGTCCAAGTCACCTTGAAAGTCCGAATCTGTGTAACCCAATGGTACAAGCTCCTGCGCTCTATAAACTAGGACATAATCTCTCGTCTTGCGCAAGTACTTGAGAATGCATTTTGCTGTCTCCCAGTGAGCCTTCCCAGGGTTACTCTGATATCTGCTAACCATGCCAACGGCAAAGCAAATATCATGCCTCGTGCACAACATAGCATACATGAGGCTACCCACTGCAGAAGCATAGGGTACCGCATTCATGGCATCTATCTCCTCAGCAATCTTAGGACACTGCTCCTTAGACAAATGTACTCCATGCCTGAAAGGTAGTAAACCCTTCTTGGAGTTCTGCATGTTAAAACGGGCCAGAATCGTGTCTATGTAGGATGCGTGAGAGAGAGTCAGAGAACGTCTCCTACGATCTCGAATAATCTTGATCCCAAGGATATGTCTAGCCTCTCCCAAATCCTTCATATCGAATTGCCTGGACAACCATGCCTTTACGTCTGACAACACCTTCTTACTGTTGCCAATAAGAAGAATGTCATCTACTTAAAGTACTAAGAACACCACCATATCACCATCACGCCTGCGATAAACACACTGCTCATCCGGACACTGAGTGAATCCATAGGACTGGATAACCTCATCAAAACAGATGTTCTAAGATCTGGATGTTTGCTTAAGTCCATAAATGGACCTTCTAAGTCTGCATACCTTGTGCTCTTGGCCCTTAACAATGAAGCCCTCTGGTTGCTGCATAAAGATGGTCTCCTCAAGACTTCCATTAAGGAAAGCTGTCTTGACGTCCATCTGCCAAATCTCATAATCCATATGAGCAGCTATGGCCAAGTGAATCCGGATTGACTTTAGCATAGCTACCGGAGAAAAGGTCTCCTCATAATCGATCCCTTCTTTCTGAGTATACCCCTTCGCCACAAGCCTAGCCTTGAAGGTCTCAACCCTCCCGTCATATCCTCTCTTTCGCTTGTAAACCCATTTACACCCAATAGGCCTAAACCCATCAAGAAGGTCTACCAGCAGACTTGATTTGAGTCCATAGAACCCATCTCAGCAATCATCACTCTCTGCCAAGAGTCTGCATCTTTATCCTGGAGAGCCTCATTGTAGTTAACTGGGTCTGGTTCATGAGCACCAGGGATAAAGTCTGAACACTCACCCAAACCCATGTACCTCTCGGGCTATCTCACAACCCTTCCACTACGACGAGGCGCAACCTGTGCAAGAGCATCATCTGTGATAGTGTGTGCAGTCTCTTGTGGTGTGTCTTCCTGTACTTGTGCATAATGGACTGACTTCTAAGCTCTTCCAATACTACCTTGCTGCTCGACTTGTGATCTAAAATATAGTCCTCCTCAAGAAATCTGGTATTGGTGCTGATCACCACCTTCTGATCCTGAGAACTATAAAATAAACCACCTCTCGTTCCTTTGGGGTAGCCTATAAACAACATAGCCTTGGATCTCGCCTCTAACTTGCCTGCATCTGCCTCGAGCACATGTGCTGGACAACCCCATATTCTGAGATGTCTCAGACTAGGCTTTCGCCCATTCCACAACTCTAATGGGGTCGAAGGCACAGACTTAGATGCCACAAAGTTGAGGATAAAATATGCTGTCTCCAAGGCATAACACCAAAACGAGGTAGGCAACTCACTGTAACTCATCATCGATCTAACCATCTCCATAAGAGTCCTGTTCCTCCTCTCTGCTACACCATTCTACTGGGGTGTGCCAGGTGCAGACAACTGGGTCTGAATACCCCCCACTGACAAATAGGATCTAAATTCACTAGAGAGGTATTCGCCATCGCGATCAGACCGCAGTGACTTGATACTCTTACCCAGATGGTTCTCCACATCAGTCTTGAATTCTCTGAACTTGCCAAAGCATTCAGACTTGTGGTGCATCATGTATATGTATCCATATCTAGAGTAATCATCCGTGAAAGTCACAAAATACTCATAACCACCTCTAGCCTGAACTAACATAGGCCCACACACGTCAGAATGAATCAGCTCTAAAACCTCCTTGGCCCTATACCCCTTTGCCTTAAAAGGCCTCTTGGTCATTTTACCCTCCAAGCAGGACTCACAGGTTGAATAGCTGTCAATATCTAGTAAGTCCAAAGACCCACTCTTGACCAACCTTTGAATCCTACTAAGGTTGATATGACCTAGTCTCAGGCCAAAGAAAAGTCTGATTCAAAGGGGAAGACTCTTTTCTCTTATTATGATTCGGTGATGAGCTACTAGTTTCTGTGTTTTGCATTACTGGGGAGTATGTCTTAATTAAAAACAAATTGTCAACCAATGTACCAAAACATATAAGTTTCTGGCCTTTTCTAATAAATATAGATCTATCAGAAAAAACACACTTATAACCATCCAAAACAAGTTTAGAAACTGAAAGTAAGTTTTTGCGAAAACTGGGTACATAAAGACAATCTCTCAACAATAAAGTAGAGTCTGAAAAATAAAGACATAAAACTCCCACTGCAGCAACAGAAACTCTTGTAGTATCCCCAAGGTAGACTGTAACTCTCCCTCTCTAAGCAGCCGGGTCACTTGGAACCCCTGCAAAGAATTACAAACATGATCAGTGGCTCCTGAATCCACACACCAAGTATCTGTGGGAATCGCCGCTAAACACGTCTCAGTGACTAGGGAAAATTTACACGTACCTCGAGGCTTTGGGTAGTCCTTCTTCCAATGTCCCACTTTGCCACATCTAAAGCATTTGCCTTTCGGCTTCTGCTTCTTGGCAATGCCCGCCTTGGGTCCATGATTGGTTCCTGCTTTCTGGCCTCTCTTCCTTTTCTGCTTCCTGGCTTTGGGCCCAGCAGAGGAACCTGAGGGACCAACAGTAGCCAAGGCTTGCTTCTTCTCTGCGAATAGGCTCTCAGCAGACACTAATGGAGTCATGAGCTCAGAAAGTGAATATGAGAGATTCCCCATATTATAGTTCAATCGAAACTGCTCAAAACTGGGAGGCAAGCTCTGGAGAATGATATCTACCTGGTTATCCCCATCAATGTCACCTCCCAATACCTCGATCTCATTGATGCAACCAATCATGTCAAGCACATGATCTCTTACTGAAGTGCCCTCAGCCATCTTAGCGTTCATGAGTTTCCTCATAGCTGACTGCTTGGCTGCCCTGCCCTGATGTCCAAACATCTCCCTGAGGTTGAGCATCATATCGTAGGCTGAGGTCATCTGCTGATGCTGGTGCTGCAGTACACTTGACATGGAAGCCAAGATGTAGCACCTGGTGATCTCATCAGCCTTCTGCCACCTCGTATATGGTTCTTGCTGCTCAGGGCTGGCATCATCACTGGGCTTAGGGGGACACTCCTCTATAAGCACGTACTTGTAACCCTCAGCGGTAAGGACAATGTCCAGGTTACGTTTCCAATCAATATAGTTTGGACCGGTGAGTTTGTTTTGGTTCAGAATGACAGCTAGCGGGTTGAACGACATATCAACTGAAAAATAAGCATTCAAGTTTCAGTGTACTTTTTCGAAAATATTGAAAATCCTCAAAAAATCAATATAATATTCTACCGATATCTCTCACACCGAGATTAACGCATGTCACGATAGGTGAACGTCTACACTAACCCACATTCGTTCAAGAAGAACCGAAGTTCATTAATTTCATTATCTGACCAACGATCTTATGATCAATAAAATTAATAGTCGATAATTTTAGCCGTACCCGAAAATAGCGTAAGCTCGATGGGAGGGATACTAAAAACGGTACACTAAGTGTATGCTATTACGTGACTTCTAAGTTTGTTACTTAGGATACTAATGCACCTCGGATGGCGAGGGTGTCGCAACTTTCTCCAATTAAACTCACTATAGTCATCCCTTTAGAAATTCATTCCAGTGATATCCGTGGTTGAAAACTCATCCGATAGGGAGGAGGGTCTAAGCCAACACGCAAGTTTAACCACATCACCAATGAACCCGTAATGGAGGCCATGGGGATATTAACCAACCCGCTCCCACTTAGATTTTTAAGTTTGAGGATTTTTACGTTTTAATATGCAATATCTTAACTATGGATATTCGCACCAATAAAACTGTTGGAGTTTTAATATGCGAATAATCTACCTTAGTTAATTGCACATACCTTTTAAAAACATTTTGGTTTGGTTTTCGTTCATGCAAAATAAAACAAAAATCACACAATCAATGAAAAGACATAAATACGGGAAATTAAACAAATAAAATTTCCCGACTATTATGGCCTTCTCTATCGTTGATTTCTTGACGCCTTGGTGACACGTCCCGTCATGTCGCTCCCACTCGTTATTTGGATTTCTCTCAATTCGGCCAGGTTTTCTCGGTTTTCTACGTAATTAGGAATCACCCAAAATTACGATAAACCAAAACCCGCGAATATAAGTTACCCAAAATAACGTCTTCGTCATAGTACATAAATTCCTATATACAAAGGCGTTTTCTAGGAATTTAAAGAAGACATAATTAGATCAAATCCTACTACAAGATTTTTCTAATCCTACACGGCTTCCAGCTCGTGGTTATTACTATTACAGAAATTTCCATTCAAAAATAAAACAAGCTCGGACATGTCTCGGGGTTTATGAATGAAAATTAAATTTCTACCATAATAGCCGGGAAACCAATAACCACATGTTTATGCATTTTGACAAAAATAATAATGCCAAAATAAAGCCGTGTAATAAATCAAACAAGTATAAGACCGAAACTAACGCTCTGATACCAATTTGATGGAAAACTGAACAAGCCCAGGCTAAATCAAAAACCTCACTTTGGTGCAATGCATTCCAGAATCGGAAGCTTTCGACCAAGCTCAGGCTCAAATTAGTTTACCCATGAACGGATCTAGGCTTATACTTATTTAATTTATTAATCGGGACACAAAAGATTCGATCTTTAATTAAAGCGGAATGTTTAAAGATACTACCTTTTGAAGTGAAGTCCCTTGCCTAAAGAAAAATCCAATCTTTGCGCAATTTCCACAAGAAATCCGAAGAATGACTCCGATACAAACTCCGAAATATTGTCTACGGAGTTACCCATGGCAATACGATGAAAACCCAAGAAACTTACTCTGGAAAAAAACTCAAAAAACTAAAAATGGGACTGCTCGAAATTTCTGAAAACCAACTTCGCTGGCCGCCGGGAAAAACCACGGCACAACCCGCCGATAAAGCTGGAAAAATGTCCACCGGAGTTCTATGATCCAGTCCCGATCTGTACAACCGATTTCATGGATTATTCAAGAAGAAGATCAATATGAAATCGATCGGCTCAGGGCACTGGACAGTACACTCGGTGGGTTTTGAGAAAACCAAAAAAACTGATCGAGCTGCAGTTTGAAGACTGCCCGGCGGCAACAATCTAGGAGCAGTCCGAGCTTAATGGAGATTGAGTTTTCCGAAGGAGAAAGCTATCTTAGCTGACTTCGAGAAAGAATTTCGATGAGGAAGACAAAATTCTCTCTCTAAGCTAAACTTTCTAACTCTAGCCCTTTCTTGGACTTCAAGTTTCTTAATTTCTTTCTTGCCCAATAAGTTGTATTTATAAGGAGCTTCTAAAGAGACCTAATGGGCTCTCGAGTTAGGCCTTAAAATTTGACTTTCGTTGACCGCTAAGTCTTCCCGACTAATCAACTCCAATCGACCCTTTTAAATTAATTTATTTAACCCACTTTGTTAATTTAATTTAATCGAACCCTTAGAATTAATTAATTCATAATAGAATTAATTTCTAAATTCACTTTGTCGATTAAATATTAATTAAACCTTTTGGATTAATTAATTTACCTCGTCGATTAGTCAAATGCATAATCGGTCGTACCACTAACGGACCAATTATGAAACTACCGCTCGAAAATGACTTTACATCGCGCCATTATATTTTATTCTATCTCCCCATATTAAAGATCTAGCGCTTGTCAGTTTATCAATTTACTGACAAATTAATTCACCGACTTCTTTGTTTTCGAGATTAGTACCACTCGTCCTTTTATTATACCGAACATAAAGTTCACCGGCAGGGTTTAGTATAATAACCTTACGAGCTCATCTCGGGAGCACTATCAACCCGGCGAACCGGTACGTGGATTCCTCCTACTAGCAACGGCACGTAAGAAGCTAAACACCGCATACCCAACCTACCGAGGTATAGGCCTCAATCGACCGCACTCTATGGCAAATCAAAGCATACGATATCCAACCCTCACGCCCGTCCCAATCTCGGGATTGAGAGACGGAATACTAGGACCGAATTGACTACGCCGATCAGTATAAGTCAATTCTATCCAAACTGGTCGTGCTCAATATGCCCCGGGCATATCCGTGTGATTTAAACTAGTTTAGATAAACTAATTTCCAAACCACACAATAACCTATACCGATAGTATGTTCAGACTATCTTGGTTACGAGCATACTTTTTATATATCAATACTTTAACCAATAACGGTATCTAATGTGTCTGTTCACACCCCGTTATCTAGTTCTATGATATAAAGGAACAAATTTATACTGAAACAAAATGATATGTCAACTGTAGATATTAGTTTTTGATACAAGCCATAGCTTTTCTGTATTCAAAACTAACAGATTGCTCGCCAAAGTGGACACCGTTGACGAATTTAATTATCACTGGAAGAGGTAAGTGATTGGGCTTGTTCATTTTTACATAAACGACTGTTGTAAACTGACAATTTACACAGATGTTTATTTCAACTGTGAGTTTACATAAATTGTGAGTTTACATAAAATGACAGTTTACATAAGTTTACATAATCTTACAACATTTTGATGTGTTTTCAGAATGGAACAAAAATATGGATGAGAAGACAATGAGTGGTTAAAAAAACTTACGAATCAAGGGAGAAGTGGTGTCCTGCGTTCAGCAAGGATTATTTTTCTAGGGGAACATTATCTTCCCAAAGGAGTGAGGGTACAAATAACTCTATTTCTCGAAGATTGTATAAGACTTCAACATTATGTGATTTTTACCATCAATTTGTGGATGTTGTTCTGGATTGGCGATACCAAGCTGCTTGCGAAGATCATAGATGCTTCTATGACAAGGTTGGCGTGCCTGTTAAAGAATGTCTAATGTTGAGGCATGCCCGTGAAGTGTACACACTTGAGATGTACACATATTTTGACAAACAATATCTTAATATGTTGGAATTGAAGATGTAACAGAAGTCCCAATCAAATTGTGTATATGTGTTTGAAGTTTGGATTCCAAAAGATGATGACGATGATCCCATATTCTGGCACGTTGTAATTTACGATGACAATGATTATTCTGTAAAGTGTTCATGCAAGAAGTTTTCTGAAGTTGGGATTCTATGTTCTCATTGCCTCCGTGTCTTTTTTCAGAATAATTTTACGGTATTCTCTATATGTTGATGTCAATTATGTAAACTAGTTAAAACTGATATAAACAACATAAAATATATGTTTTTCCATTTTTTTTTTTTGCCCTTTTTGCAAAAAATTCCACAAATGTGTATCCTCGATAGGTGGACAAAAGCTGCTTCAATTTCCCGTTGTGGAAAGTTTAATGTTTCAGAAGTGTCGATGTGTTCGCCATCAAGTTTCTCACCATCTTTGTGGAAGGCAGATGCTAGTAGAAGGTATTTTGATTTAATTAGATTATCGCATACCAGTGAGATTGGTCACAGTATTTTGGATGAGTACTATGTGAAAGCCAAATATGCACTTACTGCCCAAGCTGATATTTTGGATGAGAATTTTGAATTGCCTTCGTCGAAGAAAATTAGAGACCGCACTTCTAGGAGGGCAAGAGGTGTGCGGAATGTTCATTGTAAAAGTACAGTTGAGAAGAGGGTGCACAAAGCCAAATTGAAACATCAAAGAAAAAAGAATGATTTTTGTTAACGATAGTTTATGATACAAAATATTGTAACTTAGATGTAAAATGTTTTTTGTATAGCACGGTTCGTGTATGGAAACCGTTGCTTTTCTTGGTATAAGGTACTGACGTTTCATGATTTGCTTGTGTACAGTACTATTTTGTTTATGTAAAATCATGATTGTTGGTGTAAAGTAGTGTCTTCCTGGTTTATAATGATGTTGGTTGGTTTATCAGAACCTCCTGGACGTAGTGTTGGTTGTTTTTGACGTGGTGTTGGTTGTTTTTGACGTGGTGCTGGTGTTCTGAGACGTGGTGCTGATGTTCCTTATGTAAACTGACAGTTCTGATCTCGTTATGTAAACCTGAAGTTCTAATCTCTATATGTAATCTGAGAGTTCAGATCTCGTTATGTAAACTTACAGTTATAATCTCCTTATGTAAACTGGCAGTTCTGATCTCGTTATGTACTTAAAGTTCTGATCTCTTTATGTAATCTAAGAGCTCTGATCTCGTTATGTAAACTGAGGGTTCTGATCTCTTTATGTAATCTGAGAGTTCTGATCTCGTTATGTAAACTTAAATTCACACGCATGGATGAGGACGTTTCTGGACGTGGTGATTGTTATTTTTGATGTGGTGCTAGTTGTTCTGAGACGTTTTGATAGTTGTTTTTGACGTGGTGCTTTTTGTTTTAAGACGTGGTGCTAGTTTTCTTTGTGGAAAAAACCAGTTTAAATTCACACGCATGGATGAAGATATTTCTGGACTAGGTGCTAGTTGTTTTTGACGCGGTGCTAGTTGTTCTGAGACGTGGTGCTAGTTGTCTTTGTGGAAAAATCAGTTTAAATTCATACGCATTGATGAAGACTTTTCTGGACGTAGTGCAGGTTGTTTTTGACGTGGTTCTGGTGTCCCGATATGTGGTGCTAGTTGTCTTTGTGAAAAAAATAGCTTAAATTCACACGTATAGATGTGGACGTATCTGGACGTGGTGTTAGTTGTTTTTTATGTGGTTCTTGTTGTTTTGAGACGTGGTGTTAGTTGTCTTTGTGAAAAAAATAGCTTAAATTCACACGCATGGATGTGGACGTATCTGGACGTGGTGTTAGTTGTTTTTGACTTGGTTCTTGCTGTTATGAGACGTGGTGCTAGTTGTATTTATGTAAACTAACCGTTTATGTAAACGGACAGTTGTAATCTCATTATGTAAACTGACAGTTGTAATCTCATTATGTAAACTAACAGTTCTGATTACAGTTGTTGTAAACTAGTGTTCCTGACTGATTTTGTTATTATGTAAACTAGTGTTGTCATTATGTAAACTGACAACAACTAATTACAGTTGTTGTAAACTAGTGTTTCTTACTGATTTTGTTTGTGTAAAACGATGATTGTTTGTGTAAAGTTGTCTTTGTGAAAAAAACCAGTTTAAATTCACACGCACGGATGAAGACGTATCTGGACGCGGTGATTGTTATTTTTAACGTGGTGCTAGTTGTATTTATGACGTGGATGTAGAAGTTTATGGACGTGGTGATAGTAAACTAACTGTTTATGTAAACTTATAGTTATAATCTCCTTATGTAAACTGACAATTCTGATCTCGTTATGTAAACTGAGGGTTCTGATATCGTTATGTAAACTTACAGTTATAATCTCCTTATGTAAACTGACAGTCAATGTAGATAACAGCAACAACAAATATAAATCCGTTATACATGAACATAGTTAGTTATCATTCAAATATTAGTTTTTATAGTAAAATTCAGATATCTTTCTCTTGAGCGAAACCAGGAAGCTATTGTGTGGTGACATTAGCAAGTTAAATAGGTACTTCACCTTTAACATTTTCAGGATCTCAGGATTGTCCTTCACAGCAATCAAGTTATGGTCATAGTTGAAAACTTGTTGTCCATGATAAAGCTCCATATGCCGCATGACGTAGAGGCCACAATTGAATCCGTCAGTGTTTTTCCATGCAAGGTTAGCGTAGGTCAACTTCAAATGGTAGCACTTGTCATAGCATTTAGCCCAAGGTGTATCTGATGTCCAGTCTTGGAAGTAGTACACTTGCAACATTTTACATAAGATTTAGTATAAAATGAAGTCTACAATGTTGTAAATTCTACATTATTATGTTGTATTGTACTTACTAGTTTCTTTGGAAGACCACCGTAGGATACTGCTTCTCCGCGTGCGTTGTCAAATAGTACCACCTGTTTTTCATTGCTGTTGATGCACACCAACACATAATGGCCATCTAGGTGGATGGGGAAGAACACCTGCATTATATGTATACTTAAAAATGAGGTTTTTTTGTTTTTAAATGTAATGTAAACTATGAGAATGGTGGTACTCATTACCATGGACGGCTGAAAGTATTTTCGGTTTTCTTGAGGAACCATAATTCTGTTGTCATCTGTTCTGAAAATCTGTGCATACATGTTCTGTTCTTTCCTGGTGCCATTCCCACGTATTTCACTATGAGCTGCATAATTTGAAATGTTAAATAGAGAGGTTATCAACAAACCGTATCAGGCCAAGTGATGTAAAGTAGTGTGTAAGTATTAACTCACCGAAAACTGGACTGATCAGAAAAACTTCAAAGGTTTCTCACTTTGTGGCAAATTTTTGGTTCTTCTTGTTGGAGTAGAATACATAAGCTATGCTTGTATTGTACAGTTACCCAGTTTAATATATCAATTTGTGTTTCAATTATATTTTGTTGTGCATATTTATGTCTATTTATATTATGTAAGTAGATGATGAGGTGTCTGGTGTGACACAGTAGATCTCATCATTGGTTGAAAGACATAATATATAAATGAGGTTCGTAACCGAGACAGCTTTGGACAAACTGTCGGTCTAGGTTATTATGTGATTCAGATAATTAGTTTGTCTAAACTAATTGAATCATATAGATATGCCCGGGGCATATTGAACTTGACTTTTAGGAATGATTTATCTTGTACTGATTTAATAGACAAATCAATCATTGTATTCTATCTCTAAATCCCTAGACTCGAGTGGGCATGAGGATTAGACATAGTGTACTTTGATCTGCCAATGGGTGAGGTCAATCGTGGCCAATAGTCTCGGTAGGTTGGGTGCGCGTGTTTAGTTACTTGGTGTGCTGTTGCTTGTCGAAAGGAAACCATGTACCGGTGCGTTCGGGGTGATGGTGCTCCCGAGATGAGCTCGAAATGTTTATTATATTAAACCCGGCCGGTGGACTTATGTCCGGTATAGTAAAAAGGTCGAGTGGTACTAGTCTCAGAATTAAAGAAGTTAATTAATTAATTTATCAGTAAATTAATTTTAATTAACGAGCACTATATCTTTGATGTGAGGAGATTAATGAATATAATTTAATTAAGTTGTTTTGGAAGCAATTCTGGTGTAGGATGGTAGTGCCAAAATTAATCCGTTAGTGGTACGATTGATTTTGTAATGGGTTAATTGAATAGGTAGATTTAATTAATTAATTAGTTAATTATTCCTAAGGGTTAATTCAGTAATTAACAAAGTGAAATTATTTAATTAATTCCTAAGGGTTAATTAAGTAATTAATAAATTGGAATTATTTAATTAATTAATTAAGTCTTAAGTTTCAATTGAAATTAGGAAATCCTAGAGATTAGGAATCTAGTAGGATTTGGTTTATCCTATCAGATTGGTTGTCTAATTGGATTTGGAAACTAATTCATTACCTAAACCCATTAGGAAGACCAATCCTAAACCAACTGGGAGTCTCTTTTGTAACTCTATAAATAGACAAGGGATTAGTCATTCAAGACAACACAATTCAATATAGATTCATAATTCAAGAACCTAGAGAGAGACAACATTTCTCTCTCCAAGTCGAATTTTCAAGAAAGGGTGCGGCTGGTTTTTGGGTTTCTAGTGGCTGAAATTTTGGCCTTGGTTTATACCAGCTGCGCGTAGCTTTCTCTCTCTGCGGGCGGTGCGTTTATAGTACGTGCCAAGTGCTGCGGCGCTAGAGTTTTCTACCAGGTAGATTGTGGTGATTGGTTGATCAATTGGCTTCTAGTTCGTTGCCCACACAATGTGAAGTCATAGTCTTGAGGCATACAAGAGAATCACCAGGTGCACGCTTCAAAGGTAACTTTCTAAGGTTCCACTTTTAATTAGAAAATTTTGTTGCGTGGTAAATCGAGCAAGTGCAAACCCAGATCCTATGTGGCAAATTCTTTCACTGCTCAAGTGATATGACCAACAATCAGTAATGGTCGTATCTAATCATTGACCTCAAACCATGCTGGACATCTGCTCCCGGTCTATGGTAAGATTGCCATCCCCACCAAACAGTTGTTCGCTGACAAGTGTTATGTAAAATAGACTTATGTAAACTGACTTTATGTAAAATATGTTTATGTAAACTGAGTTATGTAAACTGAGTTTATGTAAAGTACTTTTATGTAAACTGGTTTTGATAAACCTTTATGTAAAATGACTTAAGCAAACTTTAATGTAAACTAGGTTTGTTGAAAAATGACTTGTGTAAAATCGATTTATGTAAAATACATGTAGGTCAAGAACACTTACTACTTCGACCTGCCCTTGCTTGCATCCGTAGGCAAAAGTGCGTAGTCATTGACTATCCTCTCCTTCTCTGAGATTCTTGCAAGTGTATACTTCGTCCAGCTAGTGATGTAAGGAGACAACAATTTCCTTGGTTTTTTAACTGCTCGGTGTGCCCTGTTGGGACGGAATGCATCTACCTCCTCTGTGTTATCCGGATCCCCCATGGTCATGCTGAAATGTTGGATTCAAATTGTTAAATCGATATTCAAAGTTTAATTACATCAAATGGGAGATGAAAAGAATACTTACTCAAAGTTGTCAGGCTCGTCCACAAGCAATGGTTGAGCCGCGAAGTCAAGTCTCCTAAATAAGTGGGAATGAACATCTTGAATGGATGCATGTACCAAGGCATTTGCTCCATCCATATCGGCCATTTTATCTTTCTCAGTTTCCTGAAATTTATGAATCAAACGGACTGGCGTTAGTTGTGAAATGCCTAGATCAAAAGTTGGAGTCATTGGCGTCCTTTTCTTAATTGGAATGGCCGCCTGTCCAAAGCATTTCTCTACAACATCAGCTAGCAGGCACATTTTAAAAACTGAGTGTCTGGTGTGTCTGTTGGCTGCAAGTTGTTATAATAATATAATCATTGAAAGTTATTCCACAAATATGTGCAATTTAAAATAACAAATTTACATGATTTTACATAAAATATCTCTCCAGCTGGTATTTTGTTTGCTGGCGGTGTTTTTTCAGTTTCCGCAGGTTCCACCCCCCGGGATTTGCACCCTGGTTTTCCTCCAAACATAAGCAAAACATTAATAGAATTATTTTGCAAATGATTAAGAACACCAACATATCAGCAATAACAGTACTTTACACAAAGGGCACTTTACATAGGAAGAGCATTTTACAAATTTAATCGGTACTTTATATCTACCAACAGTACTTTAAATAAACAACCAGTAGTTTACATAAGCAGATCAGAAGATTATTAAACACGAATTATGAGCATTCTAGTCTTAGGAACACCAATTTACAACCAAAAAAGGGACTTAACATGAGAAAACAGTACCTTACACAAGCAAATCAGCATTTTACATAAAACAACCAGTAGTTTACATAAACAGATCAGACGATGATTTTACCCGAATTATGAGCATTCTAGTCTTAGGAACACCAATTTACAACCAAAAAGGGGACTTTACATGAGAAAACAGTACTTTACACAAGCATGTCAGCACTTTGCATAAAGAAATTAGAATGAATAGTACTTAACATAAACCTATCCAATATTATGCTTACCGTTTTCTCTTCAGCTTCCTCCTCTTGATTGTCCACTGCTTGTATTTTGTTTGCTGGCAGTGTTTTTTCAGTTTCTGCAGGTTCCACCCCCATGGGATTTGCACCCTGGTTTTCCTCCAAACATAAGCAAAACATTAATAGAATTATTTTGCAAATGATTAAGAACACCAACATATCAGCAATAACAGTACTTTACACAAAGGGCATAGGAAGAGCATTTTACAAATATAATCGGTACTTTATATCTATCAATAATACTTTACATAAACAACCAGTAGTTTACATAAGCAGATCAGAAGATTATTAAACATGAACTATGAGCATTCTAGTCTTAGAAACACCAATTTACAACCCAAAAAGGGACTTCACATGACAAAACAGTACTTTACACAAGCATGTCAACACTTTACATAAACAACCAGTAGTTTACATAAGCATGTCAGATGATGATTTTACTCGAATTATGAGCATTCTAGTATTAGGAACACCCATTTACAACCAAAAAAGGGACTATATATGAGAAAACAGTACTTTACACAAGCATGATAGCACTTTACATAAACAACCAGTAGTTTATATATGCATATCAGACTATGATTTTACAGGAAAAAAGGGACTTTACATGAGAAAATAGTACTTTACACAAACATGTCAACACTTTACATAAACAACCACAACTTTACATAAACAAATCAGAATGAATAGTACTTAACATAAACCTATCCAATATTATGCTTACCGCTTTCTCTTCAGCTTCTTCCTCATGATTATCCACTGCTTTCTGGAGGTCATTTATTACACCTTGAACATCTTCCAGGATTGTTTGTAATGTACCCAAATCCAGACTCTTTGAAGCCCTTATTCTAGCCAAGTAGTCTATGAACGATCTACTATATTTACCCAATTCAATGTACATTTCTATAAAATTTGGCAGGAGGTCATCGTCATCCTGTACACACATTGCATGTTTCACATGAAGTGTTTGATGCCAAAAAAGACTGTAAACTACATTGAGTATGATATTTACCTCTCCATCTTGCTTTTCTGACGCACAAGGGTTGCCCTCTTCCATAAGTGATATGATCATATCTGAAACAATTAGAGCAATATTTGCAGCACCCTCATCCCCTTTTACTGGCTCAGATCCCTCAGCTTCCTCATCCTCATCCTCATTCTCAGATCCCTCAGCTTCCTCAGCTTCCTTTTGAATTTCAAATCTCTCATCTTCAATGATCACTTCCATGTGTGCTGGTTCCTACAACAACTGTACTAATGGCAGAAATATTAAGTGAATGTTAGATCACACTTTACAGAAACCTTGATGTAAAGTAGCACTTTACATAAAGGTTTATGTAAACTAGATTCATGTGAACTAACTTCTTATATACTTGCCTTCCCAGCTTCATCCTCAGCTTCCTGAGGGGATTGCTCTGCAGCTTCCTCGTCGGCGGATTCTTCATCCGCAGCTCCTTGCTCTGCGGATTCTTCATCCAAATCTTCTTTCTCTGTGAAGGCTTCATCCGCAGCTTCATCTGCAGCTTCTTCCTTTAAGGTTTCTACCTCCGTTGCTTCATCATCGTCTGTGTTATCCCCTCCATTGGGGGACGATTCACTTCCATCAACCTGCCAACATGATGTGGAAAAATGCTCAGAGTATGTTAAAGTAATGTTGCATAATGCTATAAAAGTAATGTATTTTTACATCAACGTAAATACAAACCTCATAAAAGTCATCATCCTCTTCAGGGCGTTCTCTTATTGTGCCCGTTCCCCAGAGTTTATTTTTCTGTGCAAGCTCCATCAGCTTGCTTTGGGGCCAATTTTGGATTATCGGGACAAGGCAATTATTGGTATTTACCGCAGAATACCCAAGCTTATCAGCATACAACAACTGTGATAGTGTAAAAAAAATCAGTTTTTTGTTACGAACAAACTAAAATGTATGATGTAAAGTTCAAGTTTATATAACTGAAGAAGATATGTAAACTGAACAAGTTATGTAAACTGGAAGTAATTTCATAAATTGATCAGTATGTAAACTGAAAGTTTAGACAACTTATTTAGGTAAAATATCAAATATGATATGACAGAAAATTATACCACAATGAATGTAAGAGGCCCTGTGAATTGGCCTCTAGGATGCTTTCTCCATTCTTGTATGCTCTCCATCAAGCGAGCAAATACGTGTTTTCTCCAATTCAGTTTCATGATATTCTCTACCGACTTGAATGATTTCAGATATTGGTATTGAACGGTATTGGTCCCGCTGCTGTGAATGATCGTTGACACCATAAATATCAAAAAATCCTGAAGGAATTCTAGGCCAGAATCCTTGTTACTCTTGATGTAATCAGATAGGCTTGTTGCTGATATTATCGCCTTGTTTTGTGGAACTGGGTGCCTAAGTTCCCACTTTTTCTTATCTTCTTTGTACACCCGAGATGTTTGATCTTTCCTGGTGTATTCCTCCACATCTACTTCCCCACCAGGAAATCCCATTACTGACTCGACATCAGCTTCTGTAATTGGAATTGTGCCTGCATCCAACTCCAAAGTGCTTCTATCAGTATTGATGTTTGAGATTAAGTAATGGCCGAACGAATTCAGAAACCTCCCATAGTTAATGTGGAACAGACAGCCCAGCCCCACATTTGTCAGCTGCTCCCTCTGCGCTTCATTGAGCTCAGCGAGCAATGAAGATATTCCAGCAGCAGAGGTTTTTGACTGGAATGATTTTTTTGTCTTTTTATCCCTTGGTATCCTGCAGATTCTTCCAAATTTTCCAATTCCGCTTCTTCATGGATTCTCTGGGTCCTTTGCTAACTCCATCTTTCTTTTTATTATCCTTTTTCATTTTTTTCTTCTCTCAGTGTTATCCTTGTTTTGTTTTAGCTTCTTCAATTTTTCTAAAGTCATTCTTTCCTCAAAATCATCGTCTGAATCCACTTGAACGATCTTCTTCCTTTTGCCTGAAACCGCATCAACAAGGGCAAAATCACTTTACATAAATAACAAGTAGTTTACATAAGCAGATCAGAGAATGATTTTACTCGAATTATGAGCATTCTAGTCTTAGAAACAACAATTTTTAACCAAAAAAGGGACTTCACATGAGAAAATAGTACTTTAAACAAGAAAATCTGCACTTTACCTAAACAACCAGTAGTTTACATAAGCAGATCAGATGATAATTTTACACGAATTATGAGCATTCTAGTCTTAGGAACACCACTCTACAACCTAAAAAAGGGATTTCACATGAGAAAACAATACTTTAAATAAGCAAATCAGCACTTTACATAAACAACCATTAGTTTACATAAGCAAATCAGACGATGATTAAACACAAATTATGAGCATTCTAGTCTTAGGAACACCAATTTACAACCAACAAAGGGACTTTACATGAGAAAAAGCTACTTTACAGAAGCATGTCAGGCGTGGTGCTAGTTATTTTTGACGTAGTGCTAGTGTTCTGAGACGTGGTAGGCTGTCATGTAAAGGGACTTTACATGAGAAAACAGTACTTTACAACAAGCATGTCAGCACTTTACATAAACAAGCAGTAGTTTACATAAGCATATCAGACGTTGATTAAACACGAATTATGAGCATTCTAGTCTTAGGAACACCAATTTACAACCAAAAAAATGGACTTTACATGAGAAAACAGTACTTTACAAAGCAACTCAGCACTAAACAACCATTAGTTTACATAAGAGTATCAGACGATGATTAAACACGAATTATGAGCATTTTAGTCTTAGGAACACCACTCTACAACTAAAATATGGACTTTATATGATAAAACAGTACTTTACAAAGCAACTCAGCACTTTACATAAACAACCAGTAGTTTACATAAGCATATCAGACGATGATTAAACACGAATTATGAGCATTCTAGTCTTAGGAACACCACTCTACAACCAAAAAAGGGACTTTATATTATAAAACAGTACTTTACACAAGCAACTCAGCACTTTACATAAACAACCAGTAGTTTACATAAGCATATCAGACAATGATTAAACACAAATTATGAGCATTCTAGTCTTAGGAACACCACCCTACAACCAAAAAAGGGACTTTATATGAGGAAACACTATTTTACACAAGTATATCAGCTCTTTACATAAACAACCAGAAGTTTACATAAGCAGATGAGACGATACTTTTACACGAATTATGAGCATTCTATGTTAGTTTTGAATACAGAAAAGCTATGGCTTGTATCAAAAACTAATATCCACAGATGACATATCATTTTGTTTTAGTATTAAATTGTTCCATTATATCATAGAACTAGATAACAGGGTGTGTGAAAGACACAGTAGATACCGTTATTGGTTAAAGTATTGATATATAAAAAGTATGCTCGTAAATGAGATAGTCTGAACATACTATCGGTATAGGTTATCGTGTGGTTTGGAAATTAGTTTATCTATGCTAGTTTAAATCACAAGGATATGCCCGGGGCATATTGAGCATGACCAATTTGGATAGAATTGACTTGTACTAATCGGCGTAGTCAATTCGGTCCTAGTATTCAGTCTCTCAATCCCGAGATTGAGACGGGCATGAGAGTTGGATATCGTATGCTTTGATTTGCCAAAGATTGCGGTCAATATAGGCCTATACCTCGGTAGGTTGGGTATGCGGTGTTTAACTTCTTACATGTCGTTACTAGTCGGAGGAATCTACGTACCGGTTTGTCGGGTTGATGGTGTTCCCGAGATGAGCTCGAAAGGTTTATTATACTAAACCCTGCTGGTGGACTTTATGTCCGGTATAATAAGAAGGTCGAGTGGTACTAATATCGAATACCAAGAAGTCAGTGAATTAGTTTGTCAGTAAATTGATAAACCGACGAGCACTAGATCTTTAATGTGGGGAGATAGAAGAAAAATAGTGGCGCGATGTAAAGTCATTTCTGAGCGGTAGTTCCATAGTTAATCCGATAGTGGTACGACTAATTATGTATTTGACTAATCGACAAAGTGAATTAATTAATCCTAAAGGTTTAATTAATATTTAATTGACAAAGTGGATTAAGAAATTAATTCTATATGAATTAATTAATTCTAAGGGTTCGATTAAATTAAATTAACGAAGTGGGTTAAGAAATTATTTCGAATGGGTCGATTGGAGTTGATTAGTCTAGGAAAGACTAAGCGGTCAACGAAAGTCAAATTAAAAGGCCCAACTCAAAATCCCACTAGGTCTCCATTAGAGCTCCCTATAAATATAAAACTTAAGGCCAAAGAAACATTAAGGAAATTCTTGCAAGACAAGTCTTGCCTCTTAGAGTAAGAAAGTTTTAGAGAGAGAACTTCTTCCCTTTTGAAGTTTTCTTTCAAAAATGAACTAGATTTCTTGCTTCTTAAATTGGATTCATCCCAAAGATCACACCTTTCTAGTTGGATTTAATTTCTTCTTGGCCGAAATGCCGGACTGCTTGCTGTCCATTGTTAGTTTTGAATACAGAAAAGCTATGGCTTGTATCAAAAACTAATATCCACAGTTGACATATCATTTTGTTTCAGTATAAATTTGTTCCTTTATATCATAGAACTAGATAACGGGGTGTGGACAGACACAGTAGATACCGTTATTGGTTAAAGTATTGATATATAAAAAATATGCTCATAACCGAGATAGTCTAAACATACTATCGGTATAGGTTATCGTGTGGTTTGGAAATTAGTTTATCTAGACTAGTTTAAATCACATGGATATGCCCGGGGCATATTGAGCACGACCAGTTTGGATAGAATTGACTTATACTGATCGGCGTAGTCAATTTTGTCCTAGTATTCCGTCTCTCAATCCCGAGATTGGGACGGACGTGAGGGTTGGATATCATATGCTTTGATTTTCCAAAGAGTGCGGTCAATTGAGGCCTATACCTCGGTAGGTTGGGTATGCGGTGTTTAGCTTCTTACGTGCCGTTGCTAGTCGGAGGAATCCACGTACCGGTTCGCCGGGTTGATGGTGCTCCCGAGATGAGCTCGTAAGGTTATTATACTAAACCCGGCCGGTGAACTTTATGTTCGGTATAATAAAAGGACGAGTGGTACTAATCTCCGAAACAAAGAAGTCGGTGAATTAATTTGTCAGTAAATTGATAAACCGACGAGCGCTAGATCTTTAATGTGGGGAGATAGAATAAAATATAATGGCGTGATGTAAAGTCATTTTCGAGCGGTAGTTCCATAATTGGTCCGTTAGTGGTACGACCGATTATGCATTTGACTAATTGACAAGGTAAATTAATTAATCCAAAAGGTATAATTAATATTTAATCAACAAAGTGAATTTAGAAATTAATTCTATTTTGAATTAATTAATTCTAAGGGTTCGATTAAATTAAATTAACAAGGTGGATTAAATAAATTAATTTAAATGGGTCGATTGGAGTTGATTAGTCGGGAAGACTTAGCGGTCAACGAAAGTCAAATTAAAAGGCCTAACTCGAGAGCCCATTAGGTCTCCTTAGAAGCTCCTATAAATACAACTTGTTGGGCAAGTCAAGAGATAAGAAAATTGAGAGCCAAGAAAAGGCTAGTGAGAGAAAGTATAGTCTAGAGAGAGAACTTTGTCTTCCTCATCAAGTTTTCTCTCGAAGTCGACTAGGATAGCTTTCTTCTTCGAAAAGAAACTCAGCCCATTCGATTTGGATCAGTTCTTTTCCATTTGAATAGGCTGGCCGCTGGATTCCAGTTGGGTTTTCTTCTTCGCAAAACTGCTGCTGTGCGCAAGCAGTTCCTCAGCGCAAACAATTCCAGCGAGCTGCTGGTTTCGGGGTGCTGATCCAGCGGCACTTCCACGTTGATCTCTTCGTTTTTTTTGGGTGATCCGTGGAGTCCGTTGTCTAGATCGTGGTTGGAACCTCCAGCTCTGCTAGCCGGAATTTGTGATCGGTTATTAAGGGAAATCGGCGGCCAGCTTGTGCAGGAAATTTTCTGGGCAGAATTTTTTTTTAGTTTCTTGGAATTTCTTCAATTTGCCGTGGGTAACTCCGTAGACAATAGCCCACACTATTTCGGAGTTAGTATCGGAGTCATTCTTCGGATTTCTTGTGGAAATTACGCAAAAGATTGGATTTTTCTTTTAGGCAAGGGACTTCGCTACAAAAGGTATAATCTTTAAATTCCGCTTTTATTAAAGATCGAATCTTTTGTGTCCCGATTAATAAATTAAATAAGTAGAAGCCTAGATCCGTTCATGGGTAAACTATTTGAGCCTGAGCTTGGTCGAAAGCTTCCGATTCTGGAATGCATTGCACGAAAGTGAGGTTTTCGATTTAGCCCGGGCTTGTTCAGTTTTCCTTCAAATTGGTATCAAAGCGTAGGTTTCGGTCTTATACTTGTTTGATTTATTACACGGATTTATTTTGGCATTATTATTTTTGTCAAAATGCATAAACAGGTGGTTATTGGTTTCCCGGCTATTATGGTAGAAATTTAATTTTCATTCATAAACCCCGGGACATGTCCGAGCTTGTTTTATTTTTGAATGGAAATTTCTGTAATAGTAATAACCACGAGCTGGAAGCCGTGTAGGATTAGAAAAATCTTGTAGTAGGATTTGATCTAATCATGTCGTCTTTAAATTCCTAGAAAACGCCTTTGTATATAGGAATTTATGTATTATGACGAAGACGTTATTTTGGGTAACTTATATTCGCGGGTTTTGGTTTATCGTAATTTTAGGTGATTCCTAATTACGTAGTAAACCGAGAAAACCCGGGCGAATCGAGAGGAATCCAAATAACGAGTGGGAGCGACACGACGGGAAGTGTCACCGAGGCGTCAAATAATCAACGATAGAGAAGACCATAATAGTCGGGAAATTTTATTTGTTTAATTTCCCGTATTTATGTCTTTTCGTTGATTGTGTGATTTTGGTTTTGTTTTGAATGAACGAATACCAAACCAAAATGTTTTAAAAGGTAATGTGCAATTAACTAAGGTAGATTATTCGCATATTAAAACTCCAACGGTTTTATGGGTGCGAATATCCATAGTTAAGATATTGCATGTTAAAACGTAAAAAAATCCTCAAACTTAACTAATTAAATTCGCGGGTTTTGGTTTTATCGTAATTTTGGGTGATTCCTAATTACGTAGAAAACCTAGAAAACCAGGGTGAATCGAATTTAAAAATCCAAGTGGGAGCGGGTTGGTTAATATCCCCATGGCCTCCATTACGGGTTCATTGGTGATGTGGTTAAACTTGCGTGCTGGCTTAGACCTTCCTCCCTATCGGATGAGTTTTCAACCACGGATATCACCGGAATGAATTTCTGAAGGGATGACCATAGTGAGTTTAATTGGAGAAAGTTGCGACACCCTCGCCATCTGAGGCGCATTAGTATCTAAGTAACAAACTTGAAAGTCACGTAATGGCATACACTTAGTGTACCGTTTTTAGTATCCCTCCCATCGAGGTTACGCTATTTTCGGGTACGGCTAAAATTATCGACTATTAATTTCATTGATCATAAGATCGTTGGTCAGATAATGAAATTAATGAACTTCGGTTCTTCTCGAACGAATGCGGGTTAGCGTAGATGTTCACCCATCGTGACATGCGTTAATCCCGGTGTGAGAGATGTCGGTAAAAGATTATATTGGTTTTTAGAGGATTTTCAATATTTTCAAAAAAGTATACTGAAACTTGTTTGTTTATTTTCAGTTGATGTTCAACCCGCTAACTGTCATTCTGAACCAAAACAAACTCACCGGTCCAATTACATTGATTGGAAATGTAACCTGGACATTGTCTTTACCGCTGAGGGTTATAAGTACGTGCTTACTGAGGAGTGTCCCCCTAAGCCCAGCGATGATGCCACCCCTGAGCAGCGAGAGCCATATGCGAGGTGGCAGAAGACTGATGAGATGACCAGGTGCTACATCTTGGCTTCCATGTCAAGTGTATTGCAGCACCAGCATCAGCAGATGACCTCAGCCTACGATATGATGCTCAACCTCAGGGAGATGTTTGGACATCAGGGCAGGGCGGCCAAGCAGTCAACTATGAGGAAACTCATGAATGCTAAGATGGCTGAGGGCACTTCAGTGAGAGATCACGTGCTGGACATGATTGGTTGCATCAATGAGATTGAGGTATTGGGAGGTGATATTGATGGGGATACCCGGGTCGATATCATTCTCCAGAGCTTGCCTCCCAGTTTTGAGCAGTTTCGATTGAATTATAATATGGGGAATCTCTTATATTCACTTTCTGAGCTCATGACTGCATTGGTGTCTGCTGAGAGCCTATTCGCAGAGAATAAGCAAGTCTTGGCTACTGTTGGTCCCTCAGGTTCCTCTGCTGGGCCCAAAGCCAGGAAGCAAAAGAGGAAGAGAGGCCAGAAAGCAAGAGCCAGTCATGGACCCAAGGCGGGCATTGCCAAGAAGCAGAAGTCGAAAGGCAAATACTTCAGATGTGGCAAAGCGGGACATTGGAAGAAAGACTGCCCAAAGCCTCGAGGTACGTGTAAATTTTCCCTAGTCACTGGGACATGTTTAGCGGCAATTCCCACAGATACTTGGTGTGTGGATTCAGGAGCCACTGATCATGTTTGTAATTCTTTGCAGGGGTTCTAAGTGACCCGGCTGCTTAGAGAGGGAGAGTTACAGGTCTACCTTGGGGATACTACCAGAGTTTCTGTTACTGCAGTGGGAGTTATTAGTCTTTATTTTTCAGACTCTATTTTATCTTTAAAGGATTGTCTTTATGTACCTATTTTTCGAAAGAACTTGCTTTCGGTTTCGAGACTTGTTTTGGATAGTTATAAGTGTGCATTTTCTGATGGTTCAGTTTTTATTAGAAAAGGCCAGAAACTTATATGTTCTGGTACATTGGTTGACAATTTATTTTTAATTAAGACTTACTCCCCAGCTATGCAAAACACAGAAACTAGTAACTCATCATCGAATCATAATAAGAGAAAAAAGTCTTCCCCTTTGAATCAGGCTTATCTTTGGCACCTGAGACTAGGTCATATCAACCTTAGTAGGATTCAAAGGTTGGTCAAGAGTGGGTCTTTGGACTTACTAGATATTGACAGCTATTCGACCTGTGAGTCCTGTTTGGAGTGTAAAATGACCAAGAGGCCTTTCAAGGCAAAGGGGTATAGGGCCAAGGAGGTTTTAGAGCTGATTCATTCTGACGTGTGTGGGCCTATGTCAGTTCAGGCTAGAGGTGGTTATGAGTATTTCGTGACTTTCACGGATGATTACTCTAGATATGGATATATGTACCTGATGCGCCACAAGTCTGAATGCTTTGGCAAGTTCAGAGAATTCAAGGCAGAGGTGGAGAACCATCTGGGTAAGAGTATCAAGTCACTGCGGTCTGATCGCGGTGGCGAATACCTCTCTAGTGAATTTAGATCCTATTTGTCAGAGGAGGGTATTCAGACCTAGTTGTCTGCACCTGGCACACCCCAGCAGAATGGTGTAGCAGAGAGGAGGAACATGACTCTTATGGAGATGGTTAGATCGATGATGAGTTACAGTGAGTTGCCTATCTCATTTTGGGGTTATGCCTTAGAGACAGCATGTTTTATTCTCAACCTTGTGCCATCTAAGTCTGTGCCTACGACCCCAGTAGAGTTGTGGAATGGGCGAAAGCCTAGTCTGAGACATCTCAGGATTTGGGGTTGTCCAGCACATGTGCTCGAGGCAGATATAGGCAAGTTAGAGGCGAGATCCAAGGCTATGCTGTTTATAGCTACCCCAAAGGAACGAGAGGTGGTTTATTTTATAGTCCTCAGGATCAGAAGGTGGTGATCAGCACCAATGCCAGATTTCTTGAGGAGGACTATATTTTAGATCACAAGTCAAGCAGCAAGGTAGTTTTGGAAGAGCTTAGAAGTCAGTTCATTATTCCAGATGCACACGTACAGGAAGACACACCACAAGAGACTGCACACACTATCACAGATGATGCTCTTGCACAGGCTGTGCCTCGTCGTAGTGGGAGGGTTGTGAGACAGCCCGAGAGGTACATAGGTGTGGGTGAGTCTTCGGACTTTATCCCTGGCGCTCATGAACCAGACCCAGTTAACTACAATGAGGCTCTCCAGGATAAAGATGCAGATTCTTGGCAGAGAGCGATGATTGCTGAGATGGGTTCTATGGACTCAAATCAAGTCTGGGAGCTGGTAGACATTCCTGATGGGTTTAGGCCTATTGGGTGCAAATGGGTTTACAAGCGAAAGAGAGGATCTAATGGGAGGGTTGAGACCTTCAAGGCTAGGCTTGTGGCGAAAGGGTATACTCAGAAAGAAGGGGTCGATTATGAGGAGACCTTTTCCCCGGTAGCTATGCTTAAGTCAATCCGGATTCTCTTGGCCATAGCTGCTCATATGGACTATGAGATTTGGCATATGGACGTCAAGACAGCTTTCCTTAATGGAAGTCTTGAGGAGACCATCTTTATGCAGCAACCAGAGGGCTTCATTGCTAAGGGCCAAGAGCACAAGGTATGCAGGCTTAGGAGGTCCATTTATGGACTTAAGCAAGCATCCAGATCTTGGAACATCCGTTTTGACGAGGTTATCCAGTCCTATGGATTCACTCAGTGTCCGGATGAGCAGTGTGTTTATCGCAGGCGTGATGGTGATATGGTGGTGTTCCTAGTACTTTACGTAGATGACATTCTTCTGATTGGCAACAGTAAGAAGGTGTTGTCAGATGTAAAGGTATGGTTGTCCAGGAAATTCGATATGAAGGATTTGGGAGAGGCTGGACATATCCTTGGGATCAAGATTATTCGAGATCGTAGGAGACGTTCTCTGACTCTCTCTCAGGCATCCTACATAGACACGATTCTGGCCCGTTTTAACATGCAGGACTCCAAGAATGGTTCACTACCTTTCAGGCAGCGAAAGAGGCTGTACGGCTCAGGAGCTTCCTGATGGACTTAGATGTGGTTCTTGAGTTGCCTAGGTCTATCACAGTTTATTGTGATAACAATGGTGCAGTTGCTAACTCAAGGGAACCACGAGCCCATAAGGCGAGTAAACACATAGAGCGCAAGTACCACCTGATACGAGAGATCGTAAAGAGGGGAGACGTGATCGTGGCCAAGATAGCTTCAGATGACAACCTTGCAGATCCTTTCACCAAGCCATTGACCCCAAAGGTCTTTGAGAGACATGTGGAGGGCATGGGAGTCAGATTCTTGAGAGAGCCAAGTGAGTGAGCTTAAAGGTGTTCTGGAGATTTTATTATGACAGCAGTGTAATAGCGGGTTGGACAGTTTTTGTACTTGTTAGCATAGCTTTGAGTATTAGTGGGAGATTGTTAGTTTTGAATACAGAAAACCTATGGCTTGTATCAAAAACTAATATCCACAGTTGACATATCATTTTGTTTCAGTATAAATTTGTTCCTTTATATCATAGAACTAGATAACGGGGTGTAGACAGACACAGTAGATACCGTTATTGGTTAAAGTATTGATATATAAAAAGTATGCTCATAACCGAGATAGTCTGAACATACTATCGGTATAGGTTATCGTGTGGTTTGGAAATTAGTTTATCTAGACTAGTTTAAATCACACGGATATGCCTGGGGCATATTGAGCACGACCAGTTTGGATAGAATTGACTTATACTGATCGGCGTAGTCAATTTGGTCCTAGTATTCCGTCTCTCAATCCCGAGATTGGGACGGGCGTGAGGGTTGGATATCGTATTCTTTGATTTGCCAAAGAGTGCAGTCAATTGAGGCCTATACCTCGGTAGGTTGGGTATGCGGTGTTTAGCTTCTTACGTGCCGTTGCTAGTCGGAGGAATCCACGTACCGGTTCGCCGGGTTGATGGTGCTCCCGAGATGAGCTCGTAAGGTTATTATACTAAACCCGGCCGGTGAACTTTATGTTCGGTATAATAAAAGGACGAGTGGTACTAATCTCCGAAACAAAGAAGTCGGTGAATTAATTTGTCAGTAAATTGATAAACCGATGAGCGTTAGATCTTTAATGTGGGGAGATAGAATAAAATATAATGGTGTGATGTAAAGTCGTTTTCGAGCGTTAGTTCCATAATTGGTCCGTTAGTGGTACGACCGATTATGCATTTGACTAATCGACAAGGTAAATTAATTAATCCAAAAGGTATAATTAATATTTAATCGACAAAGTGAATTTAGAAATTAATTCTATTTTGAATTAATTAATTCTAAGGGTTCGATTAAATTAAATTAACAAGGTGGATTAAATAAATTAATTTAAATGGGTCGATTGGAGTTGATTAGTCGGGAAGACTTAGCGGTCAACGAAAGTCAAATTAAAAGGCCTAACTCGAGAGCCCATTAGGTCTCCTTAGAAGCTCCTATAAATACAACTTGTTGGGCAAGTTAAGAGATAAGAAACTTGAGAGCCAAGAAAAGGCTAGTGAGAGAAAGTCTAGTCTAGAGAGAGAACTTTGTCTTCCTCATCAAGTTTTCTCTCGAAGTCGACTAGGATAGCTTTCTTCTTCAAAAAGAAACTCAGCCCATTCGATTTGGATCAGTTCTTTACCATTTGAATAGGCTGGCCGCTGGATTCCAGTTGGGTTTTCTTCTTCGCAAAACTGCTGCTGTGCGCAAGCAGTTCCTCAGCGCAAACAATTCCAGCGAGCTGCTGGTTTCGGGGTGCTGATCCAGCGGCACTTCCACGTTGATCTCTTCCTTTTTGGTGGGTGATCCGTGGAGTCCGTTGTCTAGATCGTGGCTGGAACCTCCAGCTCTGCTAGCCGAAATTTGTGATCGGTTATTAAGGGAAATCGGCGGCCAGCTTGTGCAGGAAATTTTCTGGACAGAATTTTTTTTGAGTTTCTTGAGAAGCAAGTTTCTTGGGATTTCTTCGATTTGCCATGGGTAACTCCGTAGACAATGGCCCACACTATTTCGGAGTTAGTATCGGAGTCATTCTTCGGATTTCTTGTGGAAATTGCGCAAAAGATTGGATTTTTCTTTTAGGCAAGGGACTTCGCTACAAATGGTATAATCTTTAAATTCCGCTTTTATTAAAGATCGAATCTTTTGTGTCCCGATTAATAAATTAAACAAGTATAAGCCTAGATCCGTTCATGGGTAAACTAATTTGAGCCTGAGCTTGGTCGAAAGCTTCCGATTCTGGAATGCATTGCACGAAAGTGAGGTTTTCGATTTAGCCCGGGCTTGTTCAGTTTTCCTTCATCCATTTCTATCCGCCGCTAGTCCAGGATTCCGGCACCGGGTTTCACCTTGATCCAGTGGATTTGATTCGGCTTTGGTAGCGTCGATCTCTTCTTTGGTGATCCGCTGCTGGAGCTGTCTAGATCACGGCTGGGCTGGGGTGTTTTCCAGCGACTGGTGGGTGTTTATTGGTCGGCAAATCGGGCTGTTGGCGGTGGGTTTATGGCAGAAGTTTTTTTATGGAAGTGTGATCAGTTTTTGGTTTGATTAGAGTCCGAATCGAGGAATTTCCTTGTGGGTTTTTCATGGGCTTTGCTAGTACACTACGATAGATTATTGCCCACGCAATATTCGAAGTTTCTTGGAGTCATCTATTGGATTTTGATGGTATTCGCAATCAAAGATTTGGTTTTTCTTATTGCGTTGGACTTCGCTTCAAAGGTATAACCTTTAATCCTTCCGCTTTGAATTAAAGGTTTAATCTTTGTGCGTTAGATGTCGATTTAATAAATTAAATAAGTATAAACCTAGATCCGTTCATGGGAAAATGAATTTGAGCCTGAGCTTTGTCGAAAGTTTCCAATTCTGGAATACATTGCACGAAAGTGAGGTTTTCGATTTAGCCCGGGCTTGTTTTGTTTTCCTTTATTCTAGTCTTACGAAAACCACTTTACAAAAACCAAAAAGGGACTTTATATAAGACAACAGTAATTTACACAAGCATATCAACACTTTACATAAACAACCAGTAGTTTACATATAGTTTACATAAGCATATTAGAAGATGATTAAAGACGAATTATGAGCATTCTAGTCTTACGAAAACCACTTTACAACCAAAAAAAGGAACTTTACATAAGACAACAGTACTTTACACATGCAAATCGGTACTTTACATAAACAACCAGTAGTTTACATAAGCAGATCAGAAGATGATTTTACCAGAATTTACTGAGAAAACCAAAAAAGGGACTTTACATGAGAAAACAGTACTTTACACAACGATGAACTGCAAAAAACTTACTCTCCGAAACTTGTTTGTCTGATTTCACACCGCCGATTTCCTTGCTCGGTCTCTTTACATCAACAATATTTACCGTCCTCCCAACTGTGTTGCATTTTTTACACCAAAAAAGAAAGTACGACCATTATGAACTACATCGAGTAACCCTAAACTGATATTAGTTTAACATTTGTTATAAACATACCTTTCATGTTGCTTTCAATTTTTTTGGCTTCTGCTTCACTCGTAACTTGCTTCACCCTAACCAATTTTTTACGGTTTGATCGACTTTTTTTCTTCCCCCACTCAAAATCTAAGTCGAATCGCCTTCCGCTGCTAGTTTCCTGCCGTTCAAGTTGCTGGGTAGCGCGATCGAACGTGCTATTAATGCTTGCTATTTTTCCGGAGCTCGTGGGTCGAGCAGAGAGTTTCAGAAGGGCTGCAGCTTCTTCAAATGGAAAATAAATTCCCAACCCGCCTGTTTCCATTAGTTTTGTTCCTCCTTTGTGTAAAGTCCATACAACCCAAAACCCAACAAAAATTTAAAATTTAATTTTGATGGGATTCGCGGGATTTGATTTGATGTAAACTTGACGTATAGGCCTGCTTATTAGAGGGGAGGTTAGGCGCGTTAAATACACCATTCAGCTGCTTCTATTTTCGTCTCTTTTTTCATTTTTTTTTGTTTTTACTAGGAATACCCAATTTTGTTTTACTCCTAAAAGTACTATATACTAACTGACCTTTGCCAGCTTGAATCCTACCAAATCACCTACATTGTGTGTATTTTGTTAGTTCAGAAAAATGTGAAAGTTTCCCTCGGAAACTACTACTACTACTCACTATATTAAGTGTATTGCTGGTAAAGCTATAATCAAACAAAACGGCACGGTATGCTCTCCTGCCTAACAAATTTGCTGTAAAATTGAGAAAAACTGCATTTTGCATTGGAGTTGCTCTAAAGGGGCCGTAATAACAGTCCAGAAACAACATCTAAGGTAGTACTTTCTGTGAACTCAACCGAAAATGAGATCGCAAAGTTTCTGTTCCTGATTCCATTGTCAATTTGCATTAACGAAGTTTTGTTACTTGCTTTCGCTCTATTTTCCTCTCCCCTACTCCTAAAAGACACAATCCATGCCATCTCCTTTTCTTATTTGCCCAGACAAAAACCCCATTAAAACCCTATATTATATTATATATGGAGTGCAGACAATCAATGATCTAAACATTTTCTACAGATCTTCTGAGGTAAAAACCTTGACAACCCATGAATTTAAATCTTGTTTCCGACCAACCCTTATTTGTTCCCGCATCAGTTCGGGCAAAGTTAATTTTATTTTGATAGGTGTATTTTCATGTCACTTGAGGATATATAATTTGCAATGTTCTCAATATAATTTGTTTACTTTTGTCAATTGGGTAATAGATCGAGGTTTAATTATACATTAAGATGGCTCAACCGTCAGTAATCTTAGCAACGGCAAGCTACGATCACACAATTAGATTCTGGGAAGCAAAGAGTGGGCGGTGCTATCGGACCATCCAGTACCCTGAATCAGTAAGCCTTCAAATTCGTTGCTATGATTTTGTTTTAAAATTAAAGTGCTTCTGTTAGGTTCACATATGTGGGCGTGTGTGCGTGTGTGTGCATGTAAGAAAGTGAACTTTGTTATTCGTTTCATAAGGCGTGAAAGGTATATGATTGGATGTCAGTAAGTATAATGAATTCATAAGCCATGATGGTCTTTTTATGAATCTAAAAACCGCTCTGTATTTCCAGTTTGCACTTTCTTTGCTAAAACAAGCATTTAAGTCCCTTTTGTCCCTTTTCTTAGGTAATGCAGTCACAGGTTTAAGAATCTGTGTGTTGACTTTCTTCTGCTAAAAACTGTATGATTTTTTAATCTGTTGTGTATTTTGTCTAATTAATTGTGCTAATAGGTTGGAGGCAGTTGATATTGTCTCTTATATATGATGGAAAACTAAGATCTTGGGAAGTCCAGTAAAATAGTCTATAATTGTCTTAAGTAGTTTACTAAATCCAGGTAGAATCATAAAAGGACTGAGACGTAAGTCCGCCTAAATCATCAACAAATCAACTCTAGTAAAACACGATTCCAACACACCTGCAATGTCACGATTTCTTAGTTCAACAATAATTATACATAAAGATAGAGCTCCTTTGTTAAAAGAAAATGATTATTTTTAAGCCTTATGAAATATTTCCTACTTTTTGGATGCCAATTTTCACTTCTGTTTTCAAAGGGCCTGGAGAGAATAATTGATATGGAACTGTAAATTTTCATGGCAATGCTTCTTACCTCTTGAGTATTAGAAATCGCATGCTGAAGTTTGAAATGTTTTTAGTTGAATCTAATGACTTTTCTTTCAGCAAGTTAATAGGCTTGAGATTACACCAGACAAACGGTATTTGGCTGCTGCAGGAAATCCTCATATCAGACTGTTTGATATTAACTCCAACAGTAATCAGCCTGTATATTTCTAAGGACCCTTCTTATTTCTTATTTCTTTTCAATTTTTTCTTTAAAAGTCATTGAAATCTTGCATTCAGTTTTTCTGCTTCTGTATGGTAATAATATTTCAATTCATGTGGCAGTTACTGAGTTGTGATGCTCACACAAATAATGTTATGGCAGTCGGGTTTTCATGTGATGGACGTTGGATGTACTCAGGCTCTGAAGATGGCACTGTAAAAATATGGGATTTGAGGTTCAATATTATGAGATACTAAATCCTTGAGGTTGTGGTCAGTTTTTTCTTATTGTTGTAGTCACGATATTGAACTAATTACACTTTCCATGACCAGGGCTCCGGGTTGTCAGAGAGAATATGAAAGTCGTGCTGCTGTTAATACTGTGGTTTTGCATCCGAATCAGGTAATGCATCAGAAATTCTTCATTCTATGTGGTTTAATATTGGTTTTCATTACCTGTGTATGTACTTCTATTCCTGTCATTGACAGATTTATTTTATTCATTATTGTTTTCTGTGTTTATAATGGTATTAATTAGGATTTCAGGTTTCTGAATGCAGATAACCCTTTTTGTTTTCCTCTCTTGTTGTCATTTGAGGAAATTTCATTTCTTAAATCAAAATATTTGTCATTTCCACCTTGGAACTTCAAGGCTTTGCAAAAGAGCCAGAGTTATAATGGATAAAATTTATACTTTACTTGAAAACTTGTCCATCAGAAATGTTGTATCCAGCATATGACTGCTTTTCGATGCCTGGTTATTATTTAGAGTACATGCTGATTGACCAGTAAAAAAATTAAAGTCAGAAATTTTTGGGCTTTGCTTTACGTGTATGAAGCAAGGCAGACTTTTTTCTTTGGGAAACTCTAAGTTAGGATATCTTGCTTGTTCTGTCTCTCCATCTGTTTACCCTAATCCTTTAAAAGCCAAATACTATAGCTAATTTAGTACAATATGAATAGCTCCATATTTGTTGGTGATACTTCCATTTGTGTGTGTGTATTAAAGTGAGTGCGTGTACATGAATTTATATAGATATAAAATATATGAGCCCCGCCATCTTTCCATGAAGAAGTCATTTTAACTGTGCATATGTTTATGTTGGATAATGCAATTAACCACTAGTGGAGGTTCGAAGGAAGGTTATGGTTTATGGCTAAGTAGTTTCCTTGGTTATTGTACTTGGTATGTCTTTTCAATGATTGAATTTTTCTTGCACATCTGATTTGCTGCTTTAGCTTATATTTCGATTCATATGTAATGTTGGTGTTGTAGAGTGAGCTGATATCAGGAGACCAAAATGGCAATATTCGTGTGTGGGACTTGACAGCGAATTCATGCAGCTGTGAGTTGGTATGCATTGATGAGCTACCCCTTATGAATTTTTTGATGAGTTATTTAGTTGAACTTTCTACAGGCATGGTTTGGTTTGATGTTAAACTTTAATGCTTTTGTGTCTCATTAGTTTAGATTATTAACAAAGATGATTTTAAGCTTGAACTTAATGGCAAAACTTTGCATCATTGCTTTGCTCTCTCTCCCACACTCTCCCTTATTCTCTAGGTTGAGACACACACACACACACACATATATATCGTTCTTTTCGTGTTATCTATTTTTTCTATCACATTTAATTTTTTTTTTTTTAAAAGCTTAGGTTCCAGAGGTGGATACAGCTGTGAGGTCATTGACTGTAATGTGGGATGGAAGCTTGGTTGTTGCAGCTAATAATCGTGGTACTTGTTACGTTTGGCGTTTGTTGCGAGGCACCCAGGTAGGTAAAACTATGTTGCATTAGAACGTCTGTATATGATGCATTGGTGAGAGTATGTAACTATATAATGATGATTAAAATTCTGATTGAACTTTTGAAGATTTCATCGAGAAATTCAAATTCTGACCATAAACTTTGAAGATTTCTGCTAGAAATTGAAATCCATATAGTGTAGTTATAGTCTTGCAGCACTTCGTTGCACCAGTATTTTAGTTTATGATTTCAGATTGCAGTATGCAGCCAGGGAAGCAAAATTTAGGAGAATCATAAGCTTTGACAAAATTTGAATTTTATTCATTTCGGATTCCTATCTTGCAATTTAGTACGTTTTGTCTGTATACATTGAAATTTTAAAGAGAGTTTCAACTAGATTTTAAATTCTAGTAATAGGCTATATTGCTGTTTAAGCCGTTATGTAAGGCACCTTTGAGGATGTGTCTCATATTTGGCTTCTTGTTTCTGCTATGTATGGAACATTTATCTATTTCAGAAACGCTATACAAACTCAAACTAAGTTGTCTTCTGATGCAGACTATGACCAACTTTGAGCCACTTCATAAGTTACAAGC
Source organism: Knoxia roxburghii (assembly GCA_030378225.1). Classification (NCBI taxonomy): domain Eukaryota; kingdom Viridiplantae; phylum Streptophyta; class Magnoliopsida; order Gentianales; family Rubiaceae; genus Knoxia; species Knoxia roxburghii. The sequence goes on along the minus strand of CM059420.1, from coordinate 29,071,729 downwards.
TCACGATGGCTACATATTGAAGTGCCTCCTTTCCCCTGAGTTTTGTGAGCCTCACCGGTATAGATTAACTAAATATATATAGTTTTACTCTTCAAAAAGATGCATGAATGTTTTAGTGCGTGTTTCTTTTATTTTTGGTGCCTTATCTTGTTTTTCATTTTCTGAACTGGTATGCTTCAGCTACTTGGCCACTGCATCTTCTGATCACACTGTCAAGATATGGAATGTTGATGGCTTTACATTGGAGAAGACCTTAGTGGGTAAGAGTGCTAATTCAAATTTGTTTGACTTTTTGCACTCATATCACGTGGAACCTTTCTAACGAGCAGCCTCTGATTATATGGTTCTTAGGACATCAGCGCTGGGTTTGGGATTGTGTTTTCTCTGTTGACGGTGCTTATCTCATCACAGGTAATCGAGTCTGCGAGAAAACGATCCTGCTACATGTTTAGTGACCCGAATTAGAACCTTATTATCTATGTGGTGGTGCCTAGAATTATCAAATCCAAGCTAATGTTCTCTTTGTTGATGAAAGTATATAAAGGCTAAAACTTGCTGCTTAGAAGACATATTATAATAAGAATATAGCCAGCAAAGCTCAAAGTTCAATTCTAAATTAGTAGGACACCCATTAATTGATTCCCACTGAACTTGATTCGCTGAAAATTGCTGACCTTTTGTTGAACTTGAGTTGGAATTTATTTTTTTGGGCATGTGAAAATGGATATTTCTTTGGAAAGAAAGACTTATCTAGTTTTGGATCTTGGAGCTTGTTACCTGCAATTTATGCTTGGTATTTTGAACTTTTTGCTTGATTGTGGTATTCACATGGTATGAACTTCACCATGCAGCATCCTCTGATGCAACTGCAAGATTATGGTTAATGTCTACTGGTGAAGATATAAGAGTATACCAAGGGCATCACAAAGCAACCATATGTTGTGCTCTCCATGATGGCGCTGAACCATCGTCCTGATAACCTTACATGTGTATATTGTGCTCTGGTTATTTGCTTCGTAAGGACCCCGGAATTCAGTAACTTGTCAGCTAACACTCTTGCATTTGTAATGGCTTTCAGTTCTTCTTCTTGACCTTTTCCTATTTTCAGCACAGTTTAGTTTACCTTTTAGAAACTGGCAAGGAATCTTTCTAGTGTCTTTGATTGAACAGATCCCAATTAGCCAAATCAAGGTATTACGAGGCAGAACAATTCTTAAAACAATATTTAGAGGGATTGATCATTCTGTGAATACATAACCCAAGATTGGAAGTATTTACTATCCCCTGAATGTAGACTTTTTTCATGTCGGGATCTTTTGTGCATTGGGAGGACACTATTATGATTCTGTTGGTTTGTTTTTTGTAGAGAGCACACCTATATGAACATTTGTCTTTCATAATTCTGTATTCAGATTAAATTTATAGGTGAATTGGACTTGACATCAAAAGCTAGCTCATGAGATAAACTGTTAATAGTTCTTCTAACTCAAATAAACCTTTAACTCGAGGAGATTATAACAATTCCCATACATCTGCTAGGATGGGGAGCAAGAAGCAGTATTATCTACACCCACAAGCAGCAAGCAACACGACTTGTCAATCTCATAAATTGAAAAGTCCCTCCAATTTGAGATATATTGTGAAATAATAATTTCTATTTTCGGTGTATATCTTCGATGATGTTAACTAATTCTCCTATGGATCCGTTTGATGCAAGGTAATCGAAATTTTATAACTTAATTGCATTCTAACCGTCCCTAAATATTTCTTAAATTTATAGGATACAGAGTATTATGATTCTAGTGCATTTTTGTACTGTATTATTGGTAATGATAATTGTTGCTGATTTTTTTTTAATGAATTTTTTCCTTAACCTGCCTTTTTGTGGATGTTAATAACTTTCATGTTTTCAAAATATTCTCTCACGTTTATATTTATCATGTTTATCTCTTTGTTTAGATTAGATAACTTCCATATTTTTAAAATATTAGTTCATCATATGCGTAGTGTTATATTGCGACCCATTTTTGTTATCGGACGACTCTATTTCTTAAAAAAATTCTTTATTTTGTTAAATGTCGTCTCCTTCATTCTTATTTCTCGCCCTCTTAATGTTTATTTTTCGCCCCTCTAATTATTATCTAACTGCCCTTAATTAATTTACCAAAAATTTTATAAGCCCCTTTTTAATCTACCAAAAATGTATAAAAATTATTATTAAAGTAGCATAGATGAGCGGAACTATAAATAAAATTTTTATGGTATTTTTAGTAAATTGATTAAGAGTAATTACGTAATTTAATATATTATTATATTTAAATATTATGGTTGGTATTTCTTAATTTGTCAGGGATAATTTGGGTATGAAGGGAGCAAAATAATAAAATAGAGGGCGGAAAATAGACCTTCACTTATCGTATTAGCCCATGTTTATGCATTTTTAATCATTTTTTATGTAATATTAAGCTACAAGTGATGTAATGGCATATAGTATACGATATATTCTTTCTCTTTTTTAAGGTAATAATTTTATTTTTTAGATATTTATATTGGAGAATTTTTATTCAAATATTTGATATTATGACACTGAGTATGATGTAATCTCGACGAGAAAGTAATAGGCTAGTGGTTGACACCTCTCACTTAGTCTTATTCCTTACATTCAAGCAAAACCCGCCAATGAAAATAATCAAAATTAACATAAGAGATCTAACATAGAAAATTTAACGAAAAAACAACAAAACGAAAAAAAAAAAAAAAAACTGCCAAACAAAAGGAACTTATAGCTTCAGGGAGGATGAGGTGGATTTAGGCTGACATGAAGACGAAGCTACTTGGATTCTTCCTGGAGAATGAGACGAATCTGGGAGGACAGTTGATGGATGTGTTGTTTTTACATATTTGGGAGATTTTTAGCGGGGATGGATTGTTTTGGAAATTTTTTGAATTTGGGAAGCAGTTTTACGGATTGGGGTGAGAGGAGATTATGCTGAATGATTTTCGGGGCGTTCCAAACTCACTCTCAAGTTTGTTTGATTGATTTCGCCATTTGTTTTTCCCGCATCTTCGCTATTGGCTTCACTTTCCATATGATTTTCTACTTGCATTGCTCCTGCGTTCTCATCTTCCTCCTCGTCTTTGCTTTCCATCATTTCTCCTTTGTCATCCTAGTTTCCATCAGATTTGTTTCAATTTTTCATCAAATTCAGATTTATATTATCAAATTCCATTAATTTTTTTTTTCTAAAACATATGTAACAATCATAATGACTCATAAGTTTACATCAAAATTTATCATGACCCCTGCCTCAACTTCATTGTCATCTGCATCTTCATCATCTTTCTCCTCATCTTCATTATTTTTGTCCTCATCCTCTTTATTGTTATCATTATCTCCATCCTCTTCTTGCTCCTGCGAACATAAGTTGAATCTTTAGATATCCAGTAGTTTCCCTTAGATATTCATATATGTATCATTAGATTTCATCATGTTTTAATATAACAATCCATCAAATTAACCCTTACCTCATTTTTCTCTTCTTCACTACCCTCATTTTCCTCTTCTTCACTACCCTCATCTTCAACATCTTCCTCATGGTTTTTTGGGTATTCCTGATGCGTATTCTTCAAGGGAAAAGTTACTGATGGTAACCTAGCTGTCGGATTAGTTGCTCTCAAAGGATTTACCTATGGGTTGCCCGATCTTGCTAACTATTCTATACGTTATCTTGACTTTGAGGGATTAATTGACGGAAACAATTAAACCTCAGGGCACGTGTTTCTTTAGGCTTCCTCACGTGTGAATAGTAGGAAGGTGGATGAATTGGCTATGTGTTTGTTCGTCTCTCCTCGAGAATGTGGTATAATAGTCAACCCACACTACTATCCAAAAAAAAGAGGTTGTGGTTTCCTCGCAAGGACAACTCACGATCTCGCAAGATCACTCAAAAGAGATTTTAATTATCAAAATTCAGCCAAACATGATTATTATTTCGGGCACATGGCCTTTATATGGGCTTTACAATGGTATTCTCTTCCTTTTCTAAAAAGGTAATCTCAAATCTTAATGATTAAGAGATTGAAACAAATCCTATTCTAACTCGAATTCAGCCTTATATTTTCGACTAAATTGAGTCATAATACACTAATGAAAATCTATTCTAGAATGGAAAACTCAGTATACCTTATTTGAAATAAGATAGACTTCTAAAACTTTCAAGAGTTCTAATGGAATAAAAGTACAAATCCTATAGGAAGAGATATGGGTCTCAAATGGGTTTAAGGAGAGGTATGGGCCTTCACAGTTTGTCCTTTAACTTTTTAACCCAATCTTTAACCTTTATTCTGGGCTTAGATCCTCATCTATGTTAAGGGATCCATCTTTCCTTATCCTCGAGATGCTAATGGGGTTGGGTCTCGAGTTTTGTAAATGGGTTTGGGCTTGTTGGGCCTTGGACTCAATCAACAACTTGAGGGCTTCTTCAACCTTTCCCGTTATGGATCTTGTCATGGAACCAACTATGTCTACTAATGGATCTCTTTTGTATAAATTAGAGTCCACAATATGATGTGCTCCACTAGGATTGTGCAAGGGGCTCCCACTCTTAGGGGTTTACGCATGGCTAGTTGAAGAGGGAGAAGTGGCTCTGGCTGCTTCGTCCTTTGTGGAGAGTGGTCTATTCTGATATCCTCATCAGTTCCCTTATTTTTCCATGTCCAAAAGTTCCTTTTTGTTTGTCTTCAAATACACTTGCATAGAGATGATCCTCTTTCCAATTTCTAATTGTTGGGATAAGTCGTTTTCTTCCATTCACATTTTCATACTCAACTCTATCAGTATACAACAATGGCGTTTATGCACAAATTGGCATTAATTCATAAAACATAAGTGATATTCCATCAAAATCAAAAGACATATATGATATTCTATCAGATTAAGAAAATTCATAAAACATAATTTATATTCCATCAAAATTAGAGGCAGATATGATATTCCATCAGAATAAAAAGGCAAATGTTATATTCATCAAAACCATAAGTCAAATGTGATATTCCATCAAATTCAGTATCAGATTCCATCACTGTATGAATAAAATTTCATGTAATATATTACATTTCTTATGTGTAATACCAAAAATAAGATATTTACCACAAGAAATGTAAGCGACCCTCTGAAGTGGGATTTTTGTTTTAGCCTATTCCAATCATTTGTGCATTCCCATAATTTTTCCAATATGTATTTGCTCCAAGTTATCTTTTTGATGTTCTCCACGCTATTGGATGCTTTCAGCAATCAGTATCTAATGGCAGTGTTTCTATAGCTGTACAACAATGTTGATACTATGTATATTAAGAAATCTTGAAGAAATTTTCGATTTTAATATTCGTTGTTTTTCTTGATGTAATTTTCTAAGCCTGTAGTTGATGAAAATTTTGGTCCATGCCTTTTTTTTTTTTTTTTTTTATCAGCTGCATATCAGCTTTGTATTTTGCTCATCTTTCTTCACTTCTTGTTTACTTCTCTATTGTTAACTCTCCACTTGGGAATCTCATCACAAGTTTAACATCAATGTATTCTATTTCAATAGAACCTGTTTCCAACACCAACTTCTTTGTTTTAGTATTCAGGCACGTCAATAATAATTCTCATAATAAATTTGGAATTTTCATGTAACCAATAGAGAACAGGCAGCCCAGTCCAACATCTTTCACTACTTCTTTTTGTTCGGTACTAAGTTTGTTGAGTAATATTTTTACTTCCTTTTGTTCGTCAGGAACCTGTTTGTATCAACCTGATCCTTTGCTTTCTTCCTCTTCTTTTTCATCCTTTTCTTCTCCTGATTTTGTTTGTCTTTTTTTTTTTTCTTGAGACAAAATGTGACAAAGTCTCGAATCATCACCTGAATCTTCCCCTTGATTTTGCTTTCTTTTCGCTGCAAGTAAATTAATGCAAAAATAACTTTTAGTCACGGTTTCCATCACATGAATCACATTTTCCATCACGATTTGTCACGTTTAGAAAATAATTTCCATCTTCCATCAAACATACAATATTTTTCACCAATCATTAGTTTACAACATTTTCCATCAGTATAGTATCAGAATCATACAGTTTCCATCAAGTTTTGAATAACAACAAACAAGATCAAAATAGATCAGTTTCCATCAAGATCACAATACACGAGTTTACATATGTTTTAATGCGCTTCTAATAGTTTCCATCAGTATACTATCACAATCCCAAATTTTCCAGCAAGATTTGAAAAAAAATGAAACAAAATCACAATAAATCAGTTTCCATCAATGTATAATACATGGGTTTCCATCAAAATCGAAATCAGTTTCCATCAGATTCTGATTATACATTTTTTCATCAATTTATTTTCATGCAACATACAATTCTCCATCAATTGCAGTTTCCATCATCTTCAATCCTAACGAACAAAATTCCAAAAGCCCATAATGCTATGAAAAATACAAACAAGATTCCAAGTTATGGAAACACGTGCATTGATACCGGGCTTTCATTAATGAATAGTACATTATTTTTCATCAAAATCGACATCAGATTTCCATCAACTTCCGATAATACAAACCAAGACAGTTCATACAACATTCAATTTTCCATCAATTTCAGTTCATAAAACAAACAATTTTCCATCAATGTTTTAATCCAAACGAACAAACTACGAAAAACCCACAATGTTCCAAAAAATACAAACAAGATTCAAAGTTAAAAAGCAATTTTATGCCCAAAAAAAAAAAAAAAAAAAAACACCCAACATCGATTCACATTATTGAATGTTATACCTTCTGCCCTTTGACATCATAGACAACATATTGATGGCTAAAGGACCTCACTAGCTTTTTGGAAGCTAAAACTGTTGGTCATAATATGCTCATCAAAGTAGATATGATAAAGGCATTTGACAAGGTTTCTTGGAGTTTTCTACAGCTACTTCTTCAGCAATTTGGTTTTCCACCAAGTTTAGTCCATCTGGTGTTTAATACTTTAAGGAATAACATGCTCTCGGTTGTAATCAATGGTCATCTGGTTAGCTTCTTTCGAGAAACTAGAGGGCTCAAAAGGGGTGATCACTTATCCCCGTTCCTATTCATCATAGCCTCTGAAGCTCTCCCCAGGAGACTAAAAATTCTGACTGGCTGGGGGACAATTGACATCTATGAAACTCCAGCAGGATCTTTAAAGCTTTCTCATCTTGCCTTAGCCGATGATTTATTGATCTTCACCTGAGGAAAAATCCACTCTCTTAATGCATTAGCCAAATTTCTACAGGAATTTGAAGAGGTGACTGGACAGAAGATTAACAAGGAGAAAACCTCATTTGTCATCTCTGCGAAAGCCCCACAATTGGCCAAGGACAGGACCTCTAGAATTCTTTAAATCCAAGAGGGATCCCTCCCAATGATGTACCTAGGCTGTAATCCCTTCAAAGGCCAATCAAAGGCTTCCTATTTCAGTAATGTCCTCAAAAAGTTTGACAAGAAGTTGAAGGACTAGAAGAACTAGTTTCTCAGTTTTACAGGCAAGACTTGAGCTAATAAAATCAGTCTTACAAGCTCTCCCTATGCACTCTATAACAGCTTTGAACCCCCCAAAAAATTTCATCTCTAGATTTGAAAAACAATGCCAATGCTTCATTTGGTGATCTTCCACAGATCAACACAAAAGGTACTGGAGATCATGGACTCGTATATGTTACCTAACAGATGAAAATGGCTTGGGTACGAGGCAGTTCAAGACGGTGACTGAAATTTTTTCTCTTAAATTATGGTGAAAGTGGAGAAATAGAATCGGATTATGGGCAAAATTTATGAACTCGCTATCATTCTCCTCTTGTATAAAGACTTCTTGATCCAGAATTTTCAAAGTCCATAACAAGGCTGCAACGCTGTCTAAAATAGTCATGGGAAATGGCTCTAGCTCCTTTTGGTTCGATAATTAGAGTGATAGAGGATGTGTTTGGACCGATCGTGGAAGACCCCCGGAGCAGAACAACTCAACATTGGAATTCTTTGAAAATCAAGACTTTTTCCTCACTACCTTTGCAGGACAGTTAAATGACGATTGGACCGATCGTGGAGGACCCCCGGAGCAGAACAACTCAACATTGGAATTCTTTAAAAATCAAGACTTTTTCCTCACTACCTTTGCAGGACAGTTAAATGACGATTGGACCTCCTTCATTCACTCCACAACATTGATTTTTACACAACAAGAGGACAAAATCTTCTAGAAACCATGCTCGAGAGGATCCTTCAACTTCAGTCTCACATATAGGGCAATACGACAAGAGAGAGATCCTCAAGATTTTAGGAAATCCATCTGGGATCAATGGTGCCCTCCCAAAATTTAAGCTTTTATGTGCAGATTTTGGAATTCCCTTCTTCCCCTTACTGACAACCTGCAAGTATTATGTGTCAACCATCTAGATGAACTTTTTGTGTTCGCGAAATGGAGTGTATGCAACATGTATTCTTTGATTGCCCGAAGATTCAACCCTGCTGGTCATATTGGGAAAAAAAAATTTCAATCTTAAATTAAGACAAGCTCCAGGAAAAGGCCTAATTCTGTCTTGTTATGAGTCATTTAAGGGTAGCTTGGTTTCTCAAAAGCTGCACAACCTACTGCCGACTTTCTTGATTTGGTCAATCTGGATTGCTAGGAATAAATGTTTCTGTGATGGGAAAACTTTTCTGGGAAGATGGCTTATAGAAGATGTTCAGGCCAAAATAGAGGGGGTCCTTTATGCTTACAGACCTAGGCCAGGCTCGCTGGGGACAGATCCTGGATTACATCAAATTTTCATTACTATTTCTCACCTCCCATCACACATTTCCCCACACCAGTAATTTAGAAAGAGCATACAAAAAATTAACATTAGATCATCAACACCGATGGATCTTGGACTCAATTAGGATATGGGGGGAGGAGCTTTTATGTATAGAGACAAGGAAAGCTGATTCCAATATGCTAAAAATTTCCACTTGGATACTGGTTCGGCTGCCCAAGCTCAAATTCTTTCTATGGTTAAGGCCTTAATATTCTGTAACTCAAGAGGTCTTGAGAAAGTTAGATTGCTGGGCGATAATGCTCATCTAGTTTAGATGATCCATCAAGGGGAAAATAGCTTTGTGTGGAGAGACTACCAAAATCTGAAGGAAATCAAAGAAGCAGTGACTTCTAAGCAAGATGTTATGGCTCATATTTACCGAGAAGGTAATAGCCCAGCAGATTTTTTGGCAAGGATGGCATCCTATGGCCACATTTGCACTTTTGCTACTTTTGAATCACTTCCATAAAAAGTGAGAGGTCTCATCAATCTTGAGAGAAGATCATTTCCAATGATGTGTGTGTAGCTGATCCTCCACTAGCTAGGTTCTTGTTTGTATAGTATTTTCTTGTGATTTAGGAATTGTTTGCTAGCTTGTATAGCCTAGGCCGGGGAGGATCTCTTTTTTGCAAAGGCACCAAACTTCTCTTTTGATTGTAAAGTGCAACATCAATTATTAATATCAGGGAATTCTCTCTCGACGGTCGAATAACTGTTTCGTTTAAAAAAAAAAAAAAAAAAACCTTCTGCCCTTTGTTTTTCTTCTCCTTCCCGTGATATATTTTTGCTTCTCATCTTTTTCTCCTTCTGTGGACTGATTCTTCTTCTTTTTCTGGGTATGCTGATATTTTTTTTTTTTCAAATTCTTCAAAAATGGTGTTTATTGATTATTCGCGGCTGTTGGTGGGTTTTAATGATCTTCCGAAGTCAGTTTCTTCCGTAATGAATAGGAGTTGAATCAGTCTAAACGTGATTTTGATTATCCGTCGTGGGAAACTAATGGAAGTTTTGACAGTTTTCTTTTTTTTGGATGTAGTGGGTAGTTTTCTGGAGATGGAAAGAAGCGTTTGAGCTTCTTCGATTCTAATCGTGGCCATCTTTCTTTTTCTTTTATCGCGTATTGATAATGGAATATGAATTTTGTTAAATTTCTAAAAGATTAAATAATATTTTTGGTCCCTTACATTTGGTCAAATAATTTTTTTGGTCCTTTACATTTTAAAATGATTCTTTTGGTCCCTAACATATAAAATATGTATTATTTGGTCTCTTACATTTTAAAATTATATTATTTAGTCACTGTAATGTCTATTTTATCTAAATTGTCCATATTTTATTTATGACTAGTATAAAAAAAATTTCAACGAAAGATATAATGATTTAAAAACCAATGCATACATTAAAAAATTTAAATTTTAAGTCAAGTTATGAAAATCTGAAATAATTCGCTTCTATTTAGTGAGTTTTGGGTTACTTATTTATAAATTTTAATCTCCTAATTTAAATTTTTGAAAATTTTTAAAAGTTAAATTAATATTTAGACGGTTATATTATTCATTTAGGAAGGCCTAGTAGACTGTACATAAATAGAATTGATATAATTTTAGACTGAATTAACAATAAAGACCAAATAATACATATTTTAAATGTAGAGGACCAAAAAAATTATTTTGAAATGTAAGGGACCAAAAAATTTATTTGGTCAAATGTAAGGGACCAAAAATATAGTTTAATCTTTCTAAAAAATTTCAAATTATTATTTGGCTCATTGGAAGTTGTTTTGGAGGCATATTTGATGGAAGACCAAAATGCAATTTTGGTCCCTTATAATAGGAGTAATACCACTTTTAGTTCCTTTTAATTTTACGGGGACACTTTTAGTCCCCTATCTTTTTTTTTTTTATTAGGTTTTTTGGTCCTTTTTAATGGGAAAGTTAGTCAACTAATGGTTTACCAAATTGGCTACTAGTTAAGGGGCTTTTGTGAAAAAGTTTTTTTTAAGTGCCTCTTATTAAAAAAAAAAAAAAAAAAATTGGTCTCCCAAATCCTAAAACATTTTCTCCGCAAACCCTAAATTCTTTTCTTCTTCTTATTTTTCATCCCGCCAGGCTAAGTGCGAAAGAAGAAGAACTGGAAAATTCCCTACCTCTCATAGAATTATCATGCCAAGTATTCCAATTTCTAGTCTTATTAACACCACTATCTGCAAAGTCGGACTTTTGAGACATTAATTTCTGTATATCAATAAGCTCACCTATAAATATCCTCTTAGACATTGGTGCAACAAGAGCTTTAACGAGTCCATCATCCTCATTCCACAAGTCCTTAGCACCTTTCTTCATGAACCGATCAACAAGAGCTTTAATGTGTATTGAGGTGATAAAGAGGCGTAATTGGTGTCATATTGATTAGGGTCACTTCTAGGAGCTCTGGGAAACATATAGATGTTGGGTTTAAATACTAAAGCTTTGCTTGTATAGAACTATTTCCCAGTTTTATATATCGATTAAATGTTTTAGTTAAATTATTTCTATGTTTTTACATATGTTGTCCATTTATGTTATATAGTTAGATGATGAGACATCTGGTGTGACATAGTAGATCTCATCATTGGTTAAAAGACATAATATATAAATGAGGTTCGTAACCGAGACAATTTTGGACACACTGTCGGTTTAGGTTATTATCTGATTCGAAAAATTGGTTTGTCTAAACTAATTGAATCATATATATATGCCCATGGCATATTGAACTTGACCAATTAGGATGAATTGTCTTGTACTGATTTAATAGACTACTCATTCATAGTATTTTATCTCTTAATCCCTAGGCTTGAGCAGGCATGAGAATTAGACATAGTGTACTTTAATCAGCCAAAGAGTGAGGTCACTTGAGACCAATAGTCTCGGTAGGTTGGGTGCGTGTGTTTAGTTGCTTGGTGTACTGTTACTTGTCGAAAGGAAACTATGTACTGGTGCGTCCGGGGTGATGGTGCTCCCGAGATGAGCTCGTTATGTTTATTATACTAAATCCAACTGGTTGACTTTTGTCTGGTATAGTAAAAAGGTCGAGTGGTACTAATCTCGAATTATAAGAAGTTAATTTATTAGTAAATTAATAAATTAACAAGTACTAGATCTTTGATGTGGAGAGATTAAAGAATAAGTAATTTAGTTGTTCCAGAAGCAATTCTGGTGTAGTCCGTTAATGGTACGGTTAATTATGTATTGGGAAATTGATAAAGGTAGATTTAATTAATTAAGTAATTAATTAATTCTTGTGTCAATTGGTTGTGAATCAGATCAGGAACTGGATTGAGATAAGTGAATCCTTGTGTCAGTTGGATGTGAATAAATTCAGGAACGGGATTGAAGTAAAACACAAACCTAATAGGAGGCCAATCCTAAACCAACTTGGGGTCTTTCTTGTAACTCTATAAATAGACAAGAGATTAGCAATTCACAATACACAATTCATAAGTTTTCAAGACAAGAAAACTGGGAAGAGAAAATCCTAGAGAGAGAAATTAATTTTTTTCCCTCAAATTTGGGTTTACCTCCTTGGCCGGCGACTTGATCTCCTATGCAGCGGCGGTGCTCGGAAACACTATTTTGGCAGCGGCGTTTGGTGATTAAGTGTGCGGCGCGTGGGCTTAACTCTCGGGGGCGGCGGCTCGCTGGTTTACCTGGCGATTGATTTGTGGTGTTTTGCTAATCGTTGGTTCATTGTCCATACAACGTACTAGCTGGTCTTGAGTCATACAAGCGATCACCTAAATACACGCTTCAAGAGGTATTTCTTAAACTTCCGCTTTAATTAAGAATATATTGTTGCGTGACAAATCGAACAAGTAGAAGCTAAGATCTTGCGCAATGTTATTTCAAGCAAAGATTGGAATAGCAATTATGCTAGAGTCTAGGCCTGGTCAAGAGTTCCAATTCTGGAATGCATAGCACGAAAGTGAATTTTTTACCGGGCCCGGGCAGATCTTTCAATTGGTATCAGAGCCTGGTTTTGGCTTTGTGCTTGTTCGGTTTGTTATATGGTTTTGTTTGCAGGTGGTTTAGAAATCCCAGCTATTATGGTTGTGTTGTTTTAAACCCCGGGACATGTACGGGTATTTTTTTCTTGTAATAGTAAAATCACGTACTGAAAGCCGCGTAGGATTAGATCAAATCTGTAGTAGGATTTTTTCTATAAAATTTTTGATTTTATTTTTCTAGATGCCTTGTAGTAGGAAAATTTTTATGTAATCAAAGGCGTTATGTTGGGAGACTTGAATTCGTTGGTTTTTGGTTTATCGTTAATTCGTAGAAACCAAGAAAACCAAGAACGAATCGCAAGAAGACCAAATAACGAGTGGGAACAGAAGACGGATAATGGTGTGGTGTGGCAGACGACGCAGCGAGGTTTCCCCGACAGAAGTTGCTAGCGACCTGTGGTTGCAGTGCTGCGGCAATACTGCGCACTGGGCAGCATGCAACAGGGCACTTACTGCGCGCGCGACACGTTTGGTTCGTGCGCGCAGCCTGTTTTTTCTTTGATTTCATTTTTTTTTTAAATCTAACTTTCAAGACTCAATCCATCGAGTGGCGTGACAGGACACGAGATCAAAGCAGCAGATGGAAGTAATTAAAACCATAATATTTGAGAAATTTATTTACACATTTATTTATCGTATTTATAGTTTTAATTATATGTTTTAATTTTTGTGTTGTATGTTATATGCATAATTTTAAAATATGCTGGTTTTATGTTGCACATAACTTAGGATTAGTTAATTGCATGTTAAAACCAGAAAAACCATCGTTTTTAGGAATCTAAGTGGGAGTGGGTTGGTTAATATTCTCATATCCTCCATTACGAATTCATATGTGATGTGGGTGGACTTGTGCGTTGGAATTAGGGCCTTCCTCCATATCGGATGAGTTCAACCATAAGATCACTAGCTTATGAATTTCTGAATAAGATGACTAGAGTAAGTTGAAATAGAATAAATGCGATACACTCTCCATCTGAGGCGCACTATCCTAAGCTAACAAGATCAGAAGTCACGTAATAGCACACACTTAATGTATGATTTGTAGTATTCCTCCCATCGAGGTTATGCTTATTATTTGCATGGCGAAAAGGTACTTACTATTAACTGCATTGATCAATAGATCGTTTGGTCAGATAGTGTAGTTAATGAACATAGTTCTTCTCAAACGAATATGGGTGAGCGTAAACGTCCACACTATCGTGGCCTACGAAAATCACGGTGAATGAGAGGTCAGTGGATTTAATTATTGTTTGAGGGATGTCAATAATTACTTGAATTTTTCAAAATTCTTGAATTTATTTGCTGAAACATTGTCTGTTTATTTATTTACAATCTTAGATATGACATTTAATCCATTAGCTACGATATTGAAAGACAATAAGTTAACTGGTCCAAAATATGTCGATTGAAGTCAGAATTTGGACATTGTCCTGACGGCTGAGCAGTATAAGTTCATGCTGATCGAATTTCGTCCAGATGTGCCCAATGATGAATCTCTTCAAGAAGATAGGGATGGCTATGCGAGGTGGAGAAAAGTGGATGAGATGGATCGGTGTTGTATTCTGGCCTCTGTGTCGAATGTTCTGTCATATTAGCTTCATCCCATGGTCTCTATTTTTAATATGATGGCTCACTTGAGAGAGATATTTGCTCATCAAGGCCAGACAGTAAAGCAAACAGCCATGAGGAAAATTATGAATACCAGAATTGCTGAAGGCTCATCGGTGAGAGATCATGTGCTTCACATAATCAGTAACATCAATGAAATAGAAGTGTTGGGAGGTGAAATTGATCCGGAGAGTCGAATCGATATCATCCTCCAGAGCTTACCTTCTAGTTTTGAGCAGTTTTGGGTAAATTAGAATATGAATCAAAGAGGTTATACTCTTCCCGAGCTCCTAACAACATTGGTGTCGGCTGAAGACATCTTCCTTGAGAAGAAGCAAGCTTTGGTCACTGTGAATGCTTCTAGTTCCTATTCTGCGCCTAAAGGCAAGAACAATAAGAAGAAGAAGACCAAGAAACATGCTGCCAAACCAGACATCGCAAAGAAGAATAAGCCTAAAGGTAAATGCTTCAAGTGCGGTAAGATGGGACATTAGAAATCAGATTGTCCAACGCTCAAAGGTACGATAGTTTTTGCCTGAATTACTGAGACATGTTTACCGGCGATTCTGACAGATACTTAGTGTGTGGATTCAAGCGTCACTGACTATGTTTGTAATTCTTTGGAGAGGTTCCAAGTAACCCGGAAGCTTAGAGAATGTGAGCTGGAAATCTACTTGGGTGACACTACAAGAGTGTTAGTGGAAGCAGTGGGAGTAATTACTTTGATTTTTGAAAATTCTAGGAAAGAATTAGCTAATTGTCTTTATGTACCGAGTTTTAGAAAGAACTTTATTTTGGTTTCTAAACTCTTATAGAATGGTTATAAGTTTATTTTTTATGGTAATTCTATTTTTATTAGAAAAGATGGCAAGCTTATTTGTTCTGATTCATTAGTTGACAATTTTTTTTTATTAAATCAAACTTCCCTTGTTGTGTAAACCATAGAATTAAATGGCGCATCATCTAACAGTAATAAGAAAAAAGAACCTTCTAAAACGAATCAAACCTATCTTTGGCATCTCAGGCTAGGCCATATGAACCTTAGTAGGATTCAAAGGTTAGTCGATGATGGACCGTTAAGTTCATTAGAAATCGACAGTTATTCTACCTCCGAATCTTGTTTGGAAGGTAAGATGACCAAGAGACATTTTAAAAAAAAAGGTTATAGAGTCAAAGAAGTATTAGAGTTGATTCACTCTGACTTGTGTGGACCAATTTCGGTCCAAGCACGAGGTGGGTTCAAGTATTTTGTGACATTTACAAATGATTACTCAAGGTACGGATACATTTACCTAATGCGCCACAAGTCCGAATGCTTTAGTAAATTCAAAGAGTATATGGCAGATGTGGAGAAACATCATTGTAAGAGTATCAAGACACTGCGATCAGATCGTGGTGGTGAGTACCTGTCCCATGAATTTTGAGAATACCTTAGTGAGGTCGGAATTCAGTCTTAGTTGTCTGCACCTGGCACACCACAACAGAATGGTGTAGCAGAAAGAAGAAAGAAAACTCTTATAGAAATGGTTAGGTCAATGATGGGCTATAGTGATTTTCCGAGTTCGTTCTGGGGGTATGCCTTAGAAATTGGTATGTACATTCTAAATCTTGTAGCATCTAAAACCGTGCCTTCAACCCCTACAGAGTTGTGGAACGGGCGCAAGCCCAATTTAAGACATCTCAGAATTTGGGGTTGTCCAACACATGTGCTTAAGGCAGATGCGGCTAAGTTAGATACAAGAACAGAAGTAATGCTATTTGTAGGATATCCTAGAGGAACGAAAGGTGGTCTATTCTATAGTCCTAAAGATCAAAAGGTGAAAGTTAGTACTAACGTCAGATTTTTAGAGAAAGACTATATTTTAGATCACAAGCCCAATAGTAAGATAATACTAGAAGAACTTAGAAAGCAATCTAATAATCCTGATACACCAGCATAAATAGATACACCAGACACCGCACAAGATATCACAGATGATGCGCTTACATAGGTGGTGCCTCGTCGTAGTGGGAGAGTTGTGAGACAACCCGACAAGTTCATTGGCGTGGGAGAAGCCTCTGACTTTATCCCGGGTATGCCTGAACCAAACCCTGTAAACTATAATGAGCCTCTTCGAGATAAAAATGTAGAATCTTGGCGAAAAGCAATGATATTCGAGATGGGGTCGATGGACCACAATCAAGTCTGAGAGCTTATGGACCTACCTGATGGTTTCAAACCAATTGGATGTAAGTGGGTCTACAAACGCAAGAGAGGACCTGACGGAAAGATTGAAACCTTTAAAGCTAGGCTTGTGGCGAAGGGGTATATTCAGAAAGAAGGAATAGATTATGAGGAAACCTTCTCCTCAGTAGCCTTGCTTAAGTCGATCCGGATTCTCTTGGCCATAGCTGCTCATTTAGATTATGAGATATGGTAGACGGATGTCAAGACAGCTTTCCTTAACAGAAGTCTTGAAGAAATCATCTTCATGCAGCAACCAGAGGGATTCATTAAAAAAGGCCAAGAGCATAAGGTTTGTAGCCTCAAGAGGTCCATTTATGGACTTAAGCAAACATCCAGATCTTGGAACATCCGATTTGATGAGGTAATCTAATCCTATGGATTTACTCAGTACCCAGATGAAGAATGTGTGTACCACAGACGTGATGGAAACGCGGTGGTGTTTCTTATGCTTTATGTAGATGACATTTTGCTAATTGGCAATACTAAGAAAGTGTTATCAGATGTAAATGTATGGCTGTCCAAATAGTTTGATATAAAAGGCTTAGGAGAAGCGGGACATATCATTAGGATCAAGATAATTTGAGATCGTAGGAAATGTTCGCTAACGCTCTCTCAAGTTTCATACATAGACACGATTCTAGCTCGTTTTAACATACAGAACTCTGAGAAAGGTTTTTTACCTTTCAGACACGGAGTGCATCTATCTAAAAAGCAGTCTCTGAAGACTGTTAAGGAAATAGAAGCCATGAAGACAGTTTCTTATGCTTCCACAGTAGGAAGTCTCATATATGCAATATTGTTTACGATGCCTGATATTTGCTATGTCATTGACATTTTAAGCAGATATCAAAGTAACCCCGGGAAAGCTAACTGGGAGACAGTAAAATACATTCTTAAGTATTTACACAGAATGAGAGATCAAGTCTTGGTCTATTAGGCACCTAAGCTTGTGCCCTGTGGTTACATAGATTCAGATTTCCAAGGCGACAGGGACAAGAGCAAGTCTACCTCAGGGTATATGTTTACTTTGGGAGGTGGAGCCATAGTTTAGCCGAGTGTCAAGCAGAAATACGTGGCAAACTCTACCATGGAATCTGAATACGTTACAGCATCAGAGGTGGTGAAAGAAGCAGTGCGGCTCAAGAACTTCCTAGTTGACTTAGATATGATTCCTGGTTTGCAGAAGTCGATCACAGTGTACTATGACAACAATGGTGCAGTAGCAAACTTGAAGGAACCACGAGCCCACAAGGCGAGTTAGCATATATAGCACAAGTACCTCCTAATACGAGATATCGTCAAGAGGAAAGACATGGTCGTGGCAAAGATAGCATCGGAAGATAACCTTGCAAATCCATTCACGAAGACTTTGACTACAAAAGTCTTTCAGGCTCACGTGGAGGGCATGGGGATCAGATACTTAGTAAAGCCATGAGTGTTTTTCTAGATATTATTGTAGTTATAAGATTAATGTAGTTTTATACTTGAAATGCAGCTTAAGTATTAGTGGGAGATTGTTGGGTTTAAATACTAAAAATTTGCTTGTATTAAACTATTTTCTAGTTTTATATCGATTAAATATTTTAGTTAAATTGTTTATATATTTTTACATATATTGTCCATTTATGTTATGTAGTTAGATGATTAAGTGTCTGATATGACACAGTAGATCTCATCATTGGTTAAAAGACATAATATATAAATGAGTTTCGTAACCGAGACATTTTTGGACACACTGTCAGCTTAGGTTATTATGTGATTCGGAAAATTGGTTTGTCTAAACTAATTGAATCATATAGATTTTCTGGGGTATATCAAACTTGACCAATTAGGATGAATTGTCTTGTACTGATTTAATAGACTATTCATTCCTAGTATTCTATCTCTTAATCCCTAGACTTGAGTAGGTATGAGGATTAGACATAGTGTACTTTGATCTGCCAAAGAGTGAGGTCACTTGAGACCAATAGTCTTGGTAGGTTGGGTGCGTGTGTTTAGTTGCTTGTCGAAAGGAAACTATGTACTACTACGTCCGGGGTGATGGTGCCCCCGATTTGAGCATATACTAAACCCAGCTTGTGGATTTATGTCCGGTA
Organism: Knoxia roxburghii; assembly: GCA_030378225.1. Lineage (NCBI taxonomy): Eukaryota > Viridiplantae > Streptophyta > Magnoliopsida > Gentianales > Rubiaceae > Knoxia > Knoxia roxburghii. Next base: position 29,052,901 of record CM059420.1, on the reverse strand, counting down.
TAGTAAAAAGGTCGAGTGGTACTAATATCAGAATATAAGAAGTTAATTAATTAATTTATTAGTAAACTAATAATTTCACGAGCACTAGATCTTTGATGTGGAGAGATTAAAGAATAACTAATTCAATTGTTCTGGAAGCAATTATGGTGTAGGATGGTAGTGCCATAATAAATCAATTAGTGGTACGATTAATTATGTATTGGGAAATTGATAAAGGTAGATTTAATTAATTAAGTAATTAATTAATCCTTGTGTCAATTGGTTGTGAATCAGACCAGGAACCGGATTGAGGATAAGTGAATCATTGTGTCAGTTGGATGTGAATCAGTCCACGAACGGGATTTAAGTAAAACACATACCCATTAGGAAGGCAATCCTAAACCAACTTGGGGTCTCTCTTATAACTCTATAAATAGAGAAGAGATTAGCAATTCACAATACACAATTCATAAGTTTTCAAGACAAAAAAACTAGAGAGAAATTAATTTTTTCTCTCAAAGTCAGGTTTACCTCATTGGCTGATGATTTGATCTTCTAGGCGGTGACGGTGCTCAGAAACACTATTCTGGCGACAACGTTTGGTCATTAAGAGGGCTGCCCGTGGGCTTCACTCTCAGGCGGCGGCGGCGCGTGAATTGCACTCGTGGGTGGCGGCTTGCTAGTTTTTCTGGCGATTGATTTATGGTGTTTTGCTGATCGTTGGTTCGTTGCCCACACAACGTATGAGCTTGTCTTGAGTTATACAAGCGATCACCTAAGTACACGTTTCAAGAGGTATTTCTTAAACTTTTGTTTTAATTAAGAATATATTGTTGCATGGAAAATCAAACAAGTTGAAGCTAAGATCCTGCGCAATGTTATTTCAAGCAAGGATTGGAATAGCGATTGTGCTAGAGTCTAGGTCTGGTCAAGAGTTCTGATTCTGGAATGCATAGGACGAAAGTGAATTTTTTACCGGGCCTGGCCAGATAATCTTTCAATGGATTGGCCCTAATTTGGGAGCGAATTCGGGCCTGATAAATTTGTTTCTCTTGACCAAGGAGGCGTTTTTCTTTTTTTTTCTAGCTTTATTCTCGCTGAGGCATTTTCACTGCCATTTGTTCAATCCACCAGGGAAAGTTTGGGCTTCTCCGCCCATGAAGAAACCGGTGGGTTCTGGCCTTGGTTTTCAACAGAGGCGGCGTCGGTGATTTCTGGGTGGTGGTGTTAGGGTAGTGACGGCGTAGGAAAAGAAGTAAAAGAAAAAAAAATTTATACAAAATTTGTTGAAACTTGTTTTTTACACAAAAGGTTCCTAATTAATGGTCAAACATGGTCAACCTATTAGTTGACCAACTTTCACGTTAAAAAGGACCAAAACTCCTCATAAAAAAAAATATAGAGGATTACAAGTGTCCGCGTAAATTAAAAGGGACCAAAAGTGGTACTACTCCTATTATAAGGGACAAAAATTGCATTTTGGCCTTGATGGAAAGACTGCTGCACTCTTTTTATTCTTTTTGCTGAATTTCATGATATACGCTTCCTTAATTATCAATTTAATTTTTATTTTATTTTTGCTAGGAGTACTAACTAATGTGGTATAGTACTCTAGTTGTACAATATGACAATTGTTGTTTCTATTGCCAAAAAATATATAACCCTATTTTTCTTTTTGAAAATTTTTAAGCCTATTTTCTACATTAAAAAAAAAAAAATCCATCACTGGTGGCGAATTTTTGACCAAAAAATTCCAAAAATGAATTTGTGGATGGAAAAAGAAGAATTTTGAAGTTGTAGACTGAAAGAGGACTACCAGATTTACAGAATCTGAATGTAAATGCATTCGGATTCTCAAAATCTGAATTTACCAAAAATCAAAATTTTAAAATCCAAATAAGCACCAATCCATTTTAAATTAAAAACTAATTAGGTTGGTTAATTAGATTAATTAAATTCAGATTCTAAAAATCCAAAATTTAAGAAATTCAGATTTTTGAAATCTTAAATTTGAGAATAAAAAAACTGAAAAAATTAAAGAGGATTATCAAAATGAAATTTTCATAAAATTATTAATTGAATTAAACTAATTCAGATTTATAAAATCTGAATTAATGAAATCACAACTTCTAATGTTCAAAATTTTAATTGAATTAAACTAATTCAGATTTTTAAAATCTGAATTACTTAAATTCAGATTTTACAAATCTGAATTTTGTTTAAAAAATAGTAAAAAAAATTGTTGATTTAATTTGTTAGGAAGAATGAAATCACAACTTCTAATGTTCAAAAATTTAAATGTAAATAAATCACTACGGAAGAACATTCATATTGAATTGAACCATAATATATTAATATATAAAGAAAAAAGAAAACCAAAATGTTAAAATATGATAAATTTATAAAATTCAAAAAATCCAATGAAAAAATAAAAAAATCTAACTACTAAATTCATATCTTGTAGGTGGAGGTGCATTTCTTCTACCTACTCTCTTTGAAATAGGTCCAGTACTAGAACCTGAATCCTGTGAACCTCCACCTTGAGAACCCCTACCTCTACTTCCACCTCCACCTCCACCTAGACCCCTTGGACCCCTTAGATCCCGTGGCGGCAATGGACCGCCATCATCATCGCTGGACTCATCCTCTTCTTCCTCATCTTCTTCATCTCCTTTATCTTCATCATGTTGGCCCCCAATATGTTCTACAAATAGTGGCTCTCCTTGATCTTCATGGATGGCCCTCCTTTTTCTGCTTCCCCCCTTGGAGGAGCGTGCCTTGTTCGGCGAGCCAGAACTGGAGCCTAAGTGAAAAGAGGTGGATCATTCACGAGTAATTGGGAACTACCATCATCGAATTCTTCAAGATGTGAAAAGCTAAGTGTGATGGCACTCTAGAAAGAGTTGGATATTTCTTCAATGAATTATAGTAGTTCAGGGTGAGCGTCATCTCTGCGATAGTAATTTTTCTGAAATTGAATGCCCCTATTGTACCATTCACTCATCTGATCCGACTACAAAGAAATAAAAAACGTGAAATAATTATAAAAAAATTGATAATCATGGCATAAATGTAAAATAATTCAAAAAACTACTAATTAAATACTTACGTATACTCTGGCTCATTTCATCGCACCACGGTATCCAATCTGAGTAGGATCATCTTAGCTTGGATCATTGATGAGCCTCACTGTCCTGCGGTTATACCAGCTTTGGTACCCTGTGTCAGCTTGTGGAGGTTGCTCTGGTTAAGCTTGAGATAAATTATCAGCTGACATCCTAGCTAGCCAATGCTGATTGTATCACACACATTCAAGTAACCAGTCAGCGTACGCCTTGCCTCCCATACCCTTGGTATGCTCCTTTTCATATACGTCCGGCCGCATAGGAAAAATCATAGGGGGGCCAGGGATAGGCTGATGGCAGCCTAATTGGAGAAGTACCCTCAAAGCCTCATGTGGCTCGTGTGCATCGTAATAAATCATCCATGTGTTGGATATCCAACACTCCCTCCCTTATTGACAGTAAAGTGGGAGATAATGATCAAGCAAATTTTCCTCCATATAAGGCTCCCAGAGAAACTGAAAAAATAAATAGAAAAACATGAAAACATTAATAAATAAAATCATATTTAAACATTCATCGAATTTCAAAAAGATTAAAACTAACCTCCCCCTCTCGGAGACCCTCTAGCTGATTTCTGAAAGTGGGTAAACAATGACTACTCGTGCTGTTAAATTTTTTCGGGGTGTGCCACCGTTCTGCCAAAAGGTAACCAATTACCGGTCGGTCACTAACAGCCATTCTAGTGTTGGGTTTAAATACTAAAGCTTTGCTTATATTAAACTATTTCCCAGTTTTGTATCGATTAAATGTTTTAGTTAAATTGTTTATATATTTTTACATATGTCGTCCATTTATATTATGTAATTAGATGATGAGGTGTCTGGTGTGACACAGTAGATCTCATCATTGGTTAAAAGACATAATATATAAATGAGGATCGTAACAGAGACAGTTTTGGACACACTGTCAGTTTAGGTTATTATGTGATTCAGAAATTGGTTTGTCTAAGCTAATTGAATCATATAGATATGCCCAGGGCATATTGAAGTTGACCATTTAGGATGAATTGTCTTGTACTGATTTAATAGATTATTCATTCCTAGTATTCCATCTCTAAATCCCTATACTTGAGCAGGCATGAGGATTAGACATAGTGTATTTTGATCTGCCAAAGAGTGAGGTCATTTGTGACCAATAGTCTTGGTAGGTTGGGTGCGCATGTTTAGTTGTTTGGTGTGCTGTTGCTTGTCGAATGGAAACCATGTACTGGTGCATCCGGGGTGATGGTGCTCCCGAGATGAGCTCGTTATGTTTATTATACTAAACCCAGCTGATGGACTTATGTCCGGTATAGTAAAAATGTCGGGAGCACCATAATTAATCCGTTAGTGGTACGATTAATTATGTAGTGGATTAATTGATAAAGTAAATTAATTAATTATTCCTAAGGGTTAATTAAGTAATTAACAAAATAAATAAGTCTTAAAGTTGAATTGTAATTAGAAAATCCTAGAGATTAGGAAATCTAATTGGATTTGAAAATCTAATTAGATTTGGTTACCTAATTGGATTTGGAAACTAATTAATTATCTAAACCCATTAGGAAGGCCAATCCTAAACCAACTTGGGGTCTCTCTTGTAGCTCCAAATATTGACAAGAGATTAGCAATTCACAATACACAATTCATAAGTTTTCAAGGCAAGAAAACCAGAGAGAGAAAATCTTAGAGAGAGAATTAATAATTCATCTCTCAAAGTCGGATTTCTTTTTCTCTGTGCGGCAGCCCGACTTCCAAGAGAGCATCGGAGGTCGGAGTCTTCAATTTTTGGCGGTGGCTCATGGAGCAAAGTGGGGTGACGTGTGGGGATCGTTGGCGGCACGTGCGGCAACGTTCGGTTGGTTTCTCCCGGTGATTACTTGCTGGTTTATTCTGACGTGTTTTAGTGGTGAATTGCAAATTGTTGGTTCGTTAGTTCGTTTCCCACAAAACGTACGAGTTTGTCTAGAGTCATACAAGCGATCACCTAAGTACACGCTTCAAGGGGTAATTCTTAAACTTCCGCTTTAATTAAGAATTTATTGTTGCGTGGCAAATCGAACAAGTAGAACCTAAGATCCTGCGCAATGTTATTTCAAGCAAGGATTAGAATAGCGATTGTGCTAGAGTCTAAGCCTAGTCAAGAGTTCCGATTCTGGAATGCATAGCATGAAAGTGAATTTTTGACCGGGCCCGGGCAGATAATCTTTCAATTGGTATCAGAGCTTGGTTTTGGCTTTGTGCTTGTTCGATTTGTTACATGATTTTGTTTGCATGTGGTTTAGAAATCCCGGCTATTATAGTTGCGCTTGTATGTTTTAATCAAACCCCGGGACATGTCCGGGTTGTTATTTTATGAATGCTTGTAATAGTAAAACCACATGCTGAAAGCCGTGTAGGATTAGATCAAATCTGTAGTAGGATTTTTTCTATGTAATTTTTGATTTTATTTTCCTAGACGCCTTATAGTAGAAAAGTTTTATGCAATCGAAGGCGTTATGGTGGGCAACTTGAATTCGTGGGTTTTGGTTTATCGTTAATTCATAGAAAACTAAGAAAACCCAAAACAAATTGCAAGAAGACCAAATAACATAGTGGGAGCAGTATAGAAGACCCGAAAACGAAACGGGGCAGGCGGGCTGGCAAATGAGTCGCTGGTAGAAACCGCCTGCCGGTAGTAGCAAAGCTGCGCGTGGGCTGCTCTCACAACAGGCGTGGGTGCAGCGCCACAAGAATGCGGCATTCAGCTGTTGCACGCGTAGGCCCATACTGGCTATTCGCACACGCGGCACGCCCTGTGCGTGTAACGTGCGCATGGCCTGGCTAGTTCGGGTCTCGCGCGCGGGGCCATTTTTCATTTTTTTGAGCTTTTTTTCAAGATCCAACTGTTCAAGACTCAATCCATCGATTGACATTATGGGACACGAGATTAAGACAGAAGATGGAAGCAATTAAAACCATAATAGTCCAAAAATTTATTTTACGTATTTATTTCCCGTATTTACAGTTTTAATTATATGCTTTAATTTTGTGCTATATGTTAGATGCATATTTGGAAGCATGCTGGTTTTATGTTCGCACATAACTTAGATTAGTTAATTGCATGTTAAAACCAAAAAAAAACCCTCGTTTTAGAAATCTAAGTGGGAGCGAATTAGTTAATATTCCCATAGCCTCCATTACGAATTCATATGTGATGTGGGTGAAATTGCGCATTGGCATTAGGGTCTTCCTCCATATCGGATGAGTTCAACCATAAGATCAATAGCTTATGAATTTCTAAGTAGAATGACTAGAGTAAGTTGAAATAGGAGAAATGCAATACCCTCTCCATCTGAGGCGCACATCCTAAGCTAACAAGCTCAGAAATCACGTAATGACACACACTTAGTGTTTACTTTGTAGTATCCCTCCCATCGAGGTTACACTGCTTATTTGTACGACTTAAAAGTATTGACTATTAGCTACATTGATCAATAGATCGTTTGGTCAGATAGTGTAGTTAATGATTCTAGTTCTTCTCAAATGAATGTGGGTTAGTGTAAACGTCCACACTATCGTGGCTTGCAAAAAACCAGGTGAATGAGATGTTGGTGGATTTAATTATTGTTTTAAGGGATGTCAATAATGTTGTCAATTTTTCAAAATTCCTGTACTTATTTTTCCGAAACATTGTCTATTTATTTATTTACAGTCTTCGATATGGCATTTAATCCGTTAGCTACGATATTGCAAGACAGCAAGTTAATTGGTCCAAACTATGTCGATTGGAGTCGTAATTTTGACATTGTCCTAACCGCTAAGCAGTATAAGTTTGTGCTCACTGAAGTCTGTCTCGATGTGACCAATGATGAATCTCCTCAAAAAGATAGGGATGCCTATGAGAGGTGGAGAAAAGCGGATGAGATAGTGCGGTGTTACATTCTGGCCTCTGTGTCGAATGTTCTGCACATCAGCTTTATCCTATGGTCTCTGTTTTTAACATGATGGCTCACTTGAGAGATATGTTTGCTCATCAAGGCCGGACAGTAAGGCAAGCAGCCATGAGGAAAATTATGAATACCAGAATGGCTGAAGGCTCATCGGTGAGAGATCATGTGCTTCACATGATCAGTAACATCAATGAAATAGAAGTGTTGGGAGGTGAAATTGATCTGGAGAGTCTGATAGATATCATCTTCCAGAGCTTACCTTTTAGTTTTGATCAGTTTCAGGTAAATCACAGAATGAATCAAAGATTTTATACTCTTCCCAAGGTCCTAACAACATTGGTGTCGGCCGAAGGCAGTTTCCATGAGAAGAAGCAAGCTTTAGTCACAGTGAAGGCATCTAGTTCCTCTTCTGCACCTAACGGAAAGAAAAACAAGAAGAAGAAGACCAAGAAACATGCTGCCAAGACATACATCGCAAAGAAGAATGAGCCTAAAGGCAAATACTTCAAGTGCAGTAAGATGGGACATTGGAAATCAGATTGTCCAAAGCTCAAAGATACGATAGTTTCTGCCTTAATTACTGAGACATGTTTAGCGGCGATTCTCACAGATACTTGGTGTGTGGATTCAAGCTCCAATGACCATGTTTGTAATTCTTTACAGGTGTTCTAAGTAACCCACAAGCTTAGAGAATGCGAGCTGGAAGTCTACTTGGGCAACACTACAAGAGTGTCAGTGGAAACAGTGGGAGTAGTGAGCGTAGTTTTCAAAAATTATAGGCTAGATTTACATAATTGTCTTTATGTACCGAGTTTTAGAAAGAACCTTATTTTGGTTTCTAAACTCTTAATGAATGGTTACAAGTTTATTTTTTCTGATAATTCCGTTGTTAGAAAAGATGGCAAGCTTATTTGTTCTGATTCATTAGTTGACAATTTTTTTTTATTAAATCAAACTTCCCTTGTTGTGCAAACCATAGAATTAAATGGCGCATCATCTAACAGTAATAAGACAAAAGAACCTTCTAAAACGAATCAAACCTATCTTTGGCATCTCAGGCTAGGCCATATGAACCTTAGTAGGATTCAAAGGTTAGTCGATGATGGACCGTTAAGTTCATTAGAAATCGACAGTTATTCTACCTCTGAATCTTGTTTGGAAGGTAAGATGACCAAGAGACATTTTAAAGCAAAAGGTTATAGAGTCAAAGAAGTATTAGAGTTGATTCACTCTGACTTGTGTGGACCAATTTTGGTCCAAGCACGAGGTGGGTTCAAGTATTTTGTGACATTTACAAATGATTACTCAAGGTACAGATGCATTTACCTAATGCGCCACAAGTCCGAATGCTTTAGTAAATTCAAAGAGTGTAGGGCAGATGTAGAGAAACATCACAGTAAGAGTATCGAGACACTGCAATCGAATCGTGATGGTGAGTACCTGTCCCACTAATTTTGAGAATACCTTAGTGAGGTCGAAATTCAGTCTCAGTTGTCTACACCTAGCACACCACAGCAGAACGGTGTAGCAGAAAGAAGGAACCAGACTCTCATGGAAATAGTAAGGTCAATGATAAGCTATAGTGATTTGTAGAATTCGTTATTGGGGTATGCCTTAGAAACTACAATGTACATTCTAAATCTTGTACCATCTAAAACCGTACCTTCAACCCCTACAGAATTGTGGAACGGGTGCAAGCCCAGTCTAAGGCTCCGTTTGATAAAACTTAATTTGAGGTCTGAAGTCTGAAGTCTGAAATCTGAATTCTGAAGTCTGAATCCATTAAGTTAGCTGTGTTTGATAAAATTAGAAAATATGTCTGAATCTGAAGTCTGAAATCTGAAGTCTGAATCTGAAGTCTGAATCTGAAGTCTGAATTATGAAGTCTGAACTACAAAAATAAGTTTATAAAATTTTAAATTTTAAATTAAATTACCTTATTTTTTTAAAAAAATATTAGAAACATATTTTTTTAATATATATCATAATTTTTAAGATGTATAATTTTTTACATTATACTGTGAAATTCTACTAATAAAAATATTTTTAAAAAATTTAATAATAAATTAGAATGTTATTATTATTTTAAAACTAAAATATTAATTAAATAAATATCACATATTAATTAAAATTATAAAAAAATAAAAATCCATGTCATAAATATATTTTTTATTTATTTAAATGATAAAATATTTTTTTAAAAAAAATATTTAATAAATACAAATTATTTAAAGAAAAAAACTAAAAAGAATAATAAATATTGAAAATAAGAAAAAATTTGTAACCAATTCAGTTCAGCAATAAGTGATTCGCCAATCACTTATTTTTAGGCTAACAATTATACTTGCAATTCAGACCCACTTAATCTCTTAAGACTTTGAATTATAGTTATCAAACGCACTTAATTATTAAGTACTTAATTAAAAAAGTTCTTAATTCATTAAGTCAGAAACAAGTTGAGTTATCAAACGCTCTTAATCAATTAAGTACTTAATCTATTTAGAATAAGTACTGAATTAGTTTATCAAACAGACCCTAAGACATCTCAGAATTCGGGGTTGTCCAGCATATGTGTTTAAGGCAGATGCGGCTAAGTTAGATGCGAGAACCGAAGTAATACTGTTTGTAAGATATCATAGAGGAACGAAAGGTGGTCTGTTCTATAGTCTTAAATATTAGAAGGTGATAGTTAGTACTGAAAGATTATCTGCCCGGGCCCAGTCAAAAAATTCACTGTCGTGCTACGCATTCCAGAATCGAAATCTTTGACTAGGCCTAGACACTAGCACAATCGCTATTCCAATCCTTGCTTGCAATAATATTGCGCAGGATCTCGGTTTGAACTCATTTGATTTATCACGCAACAAATAAATTTTTAATTAAAAGCGGAAGTATATAAATTACCTATTGAAACGTAACTTAGGCGATTCCTTTGTATGCCTCAAGACTTTGATCGTATGTTATGTGGGCAACAATCTAACGAGTAATTAATCAGCAAATCACCACAATTCACTCACCGAAAAAATTCCAGCACCACCACACCTGGCGCGTGAGATTCACACGTCACCTGGAGGGAGAGAAGGCCACACGCGCCGCCGCCTTGAAAACCACGCACCGCCGGGAGGAGAGAGAAAACCCAGCCGCCAATTTTAGAGAGAGAGGGTCGCACAAAAGCTCAAAAAAATCCAACTTAGAGAGAAGAAAATTATTTTCTCTCTCTATGATTTTATCTCTCTAGTTTCTTAAATTATGAAACTATTCAATTGTGTATTGTGTATTGCTAATCCCTTGTCTATATATAGAGTTACAAGAGAGACCCCAAGCTAGTTTAGGATTGGCCTTCCGAATGGGTTTAGGTAATTAATTAGTTTCCAAATCTAATTAGGTAACTAATCTAATAGAATAAACCAAATCCAATTAGATTTCCTAATCTATAGGATTTCCTAATTCTAATTGAAATTTAAGACTTAATTAATTAATTAAATAATTCGACTTTGTTAATTATTTAATTAACTAATTCTACTTATTCAATTAACCCATTACAAAATTAATCGTACCACTAACGGATTAATTTTGGCACTACTATCCTACACCAGAATTGCTTCCGGAACAACTAAATTAATTTAATTTTAATCTCCCCACATTAAAGATTTAGTGCTCGTTAATTTATTAATTTACTGATAAATTAATTAATTAACTTTTTTAATTTCGAGACTAGTACCTCTAGACCTTTTTACTATACTGGACATAAGTCCACCGGCTGGGTTTAGTATAATAAACATTACGAGCTCATCTCGAGAGCACCATCACCCCGGATGCACCGGTATATGGTTTCCTTTCGACAAGCAGCAACACACCAATTAAACACGTGTACCCAATCTACCAAGACTATTGGCCACAATTGACCTCACTCATTGGCATATCAAAGTACACTATGTTTAATCCTCATGTCCACTCAAGTCTAGGGATTAAGAGATAGAATACTAAGAACGATTTGTCTATTAAATTAGTACACGAAAAATCATTCTAAATGGTCAAGTTCAATACGCCCCGGGCATATATATATGATTCAATTAGACAAACCAATTATCTGAATCACATAATAACCTAAACCGATAGCTTGTCCAAAATTGTCTTGGTTATGAACCTCATTTGTATATTATGTCTTTTAACAAATGATGAGATCTACTATGTCTCACCAGACACCTCATCATCTAACCACATAATATAAATTGACAAATAATGCACAACATATAAAACAAAACATTAAATCGATATATTAACTGGGAAAATGTATAATACAAGCATAGCTTATGTATTCTACTCTAACAATCTCCCACTAATACTTAATTTGTGCTTTAAGTATACAACTACATTCAACTCTATACACTCTACTACATATCTAGAAAAACTATCATGGCTCTCCTAAGTATCTGATCCCATGCCCTCCACTTGAGCCTCAAAGACTTTTGAACTCAATGTCTTCGTGAAAGGATCTGTAAGGTTATCATCCGATGCTATCTTAGCCACGACCACGTCATCCCTCTTGACGATATCTCGTATTAAGTGATACTTGTGATGTATGTGTTTACTCGCCTTGTGGGCTCGTGGTTCTTTCGAGTTTGCTACTGCACCGTTGTTATCACAATACACTGTGATAGACTTCTACAAACCAGGAATCACGTCTAAGTCCGCTAGGAAGTTCTTGAGCTATACTGCTTCTTTCGCTGCCTCTAATACGACAACGTATTCAACCTCCATGGTAGAGTCCACCAAGCATTTCTGCTTAACACTTCGCCAAACTATGGCTCCACCTCCCAAAGTAAACACATACACTGAGGTAGACTTGCTCTTGTCCCTGTCGCCTTGGAAATCTGAATCTCTGTAACCTCGGGGTACTAGCTCAGGCACCTGATAGACCAACACTTGGTCTCTCGTTCTGCGCAAATACTCGATAATGCATTTTACTGCCTCCCAATGAGCTTTCTCGGGGTTACTCTGATATCTGCTTATAATGCCAACGACATAACAGATATCAGGCCTAGTACACAACATAACATACATGAGACTTCCTACTGCCGATGCATAAGGAACTGTCTTTATGGCCTCTATCTCCTCAACAGTCTTGGGTGACTGTTCTGAAGGAAAACTGAACAAGCCCGGGCTAAATCGAAAACCTCACTTTCGTGCAATGCATTCCAGAATCGGAAGCTTTCGACTAAGCTCAGGCTCAAATTAGTTTACCCATGAACGGATCTAGGCTTATACTTATTTAATTTATTAATCGGGATAGAAAAAAATTCGATCTTTAATTAAAGCGGAATACTTAAAGATTTTACCTTTTGTAGCGAAGTCCCTTGCTTAAAGAAAAACCAATTCTTTGACGCAACTTCCACAAGAAATCCGAAGAATATCTCCAATACGAACTCCGAAATAGTGTGGGCTATTTTCTACGGAGTTACCCACGACAAATCGATCAAAACCCAAGAAACTTGCTCCGGAAGAAAACTCAAAAACTGAAGAACAAACTGCTGCCCAGAAAATTCAGAACCTTGCTGCGCAAGCTACCGGGTTTAGAAGAAATAATTCACCGGAAAAATCTGTTCAGTCCCGATCTAGACAGCCCAACCCACGGATCACTCCTCTAGGAAGATCAGACGTGGGATTGGACCGGTTCTAGGCACGGAACAAGATCCCCGCTGCAGAATTATTCGCCGGGAAAAAACTGATGCTGAAGCGCGATCCAATCGGTGAGGATGATCGGCACTGTCCAGCAAGAAAACTGACCGGCAGCTCACCTAAATATGGTCTGGGCAAACTAAAGAAGTAATCTTCCGAAGAAGAAAGCTCTCTTAGTCGACTTCGAGAGAAAACTTGAGGAGGAAGACACAGTTCTCTCTCTAGACTAAACTTTCTCTTTCTACCCCTTTACTTGGGTGTCAAGTTTCTTGTGTTTTTCTTGCCCAATAAGTTGTATTTATAAGGAGCTTCTAAGGAGACCTAATGGGCTCTCGAGTTAGGCCTTAAATTTGACTTTCGTTAACCGCTAAGTCTTCCCGACTAATCAACTCCAATCGACCCATTTAAATTAATTTATTTTTGTCGATTAGTCAAATGCATAATCTGTCCTACCACTAACGGACCAATTATGAAACTACCGCTCGAAAACGACTTTACATCGTGCCATTATATTTTATTCTATCTCCCCACATTAAAGATCTACCGGTCGTCGATTTATCAATTTACTGACAAATTAATTCACTAACTTCTTGGTTTCTGAGATTAGTACCACTCGTCCTTTTATTATACTGAACATAAATTTCACCGGCCGGGTTTAGTATAATAACCTTACTAGCTCATCTCGAGAGCACCATCAACCCGGTGAACCGGTACGTGGATTCCTCCGACTAGCAACGACACGTAAGAAGCTAAACACCGCATACCCAACCTACCGAGGTATTGGCCTCAATTGACCTCACTCTTTGGCAAATCAAAGCACACGATATCCAACCCTCACGCCCGTCCCAATCTCGGGATTGAGAGACGGAATACTAGGACCGAATTGACTACGCCGATCAGTATAAGTCAATTTTATCCAAACTAGTCGTGATCAATATGCCCCGGGCATATCTATGTGATTTAAACTAGTTTAGATAAACTAATTTCCAAACCACACAATAACCTATACCGATAGTATGTTCAGACTATCTCGGTTATGAGCATACTTTTTATATATCAATACTTTAACCAATAACGGTATCTACTGTGTCTGTCCACACCCCGTTATCTAGTTCTATGATATAAAGGAACAAATTTATACTGAAACAAAATGATATGTCATCTGTGGATATTAGTTTTTGATACAAGCCATAGCTTTTCAGTATTCAAAACTAACATGTTCTTTAGATAGATTCACTCCGTGTATGAAAGGTAGAAAACCTTTCTTGGAGTTCTGCATGTTAAAACAGGCTAGAATCGTATCTATGTATAAAGATTGAGAAAACATTAAAGAACGTTTTCTATGATCTCGAATTATCTTGATCCCAAGGATATGTCCCGCTTCTCCTAAGTCCTTCATATCAAACTGCTTTGACAACTATGCTTTTACATCTGATAACACTTTCTTGTTGTTGCCAATCAATAGTATGACATCTACGTAAAGCACAAGAAACACCACCGTGTTTCTATCACGTCTGTGATATACACATTGCTCATCCGGACACTAAGTAAATCCGTAGGACTGGATTACCTCATCAAACCGAATGTTCTAATATCTAGATGCCTACTTAAGTACATAAATGGACCTCTCAAGCCTGCAAACCTTATACTCTTGGCCTTTTTCAATGAATTCGTCTGGTTACTGCATGAAGAAGGTTTTCTCAAGACTTCCATTAAGAAAAGCTATCTTGATATCCATCTGCCATATCTCATAATCTAAATGAGCAGCTATGGCCAAGAGAATCCGAATTGACTTAAGCATAGCCACTGGGGAGAATGTTTCCTCATAATTGATTCCCTATTTCTGAGTATACCTCTTTGCCACCGGCATAGCTTTAAAGGTTTTAACGTTTTCGTCAGGTCCTCTCTTGCGTTTGTAGATCCACTTATATCCAATGGGCTTAATACCATCAGGTATGTCCACAAGCTCCCAGACTTGATTGTGGTCCATTGACCCCATCTCGGATATCTTTGCCTTTCGCCAAGATTCTGCATCTTTATCTCGGAGAGTATCATTGTAGTTCACTGGGTCAGGCTCAGGCACGCCTGGGACTAGGTCTGAGGCCTCTCCCACACCAATGAACCTATCAGGCTGTCTCACAACCCTCCAACTAAGACGAGGCACCACCTGTGTAGACGCATTATCTGTGATATCTTATGCATCAGGATTATCAGTTTGTCTCATAAGCTCTTCTAGGGCTATTTTGCTCTTAGGCTTGTGATCTAGGATATAGTCTTCCTCTAAAAATCTGGCGTTGGTACTTAATACCACCTTCTGATCTTTAGGACTATAAAACAGACCACCTTTTGTTCCCTAGGATATCTTACAAATAGCATTACTTCAGTTCTAGCCTCTAACTTAGCCGCATCTGCCTTAAGCATATGTGCTGGGCAACCCCAAATTCTGAGATATCTTAGACTGGGCTTATGCCCGTTTCACAACTCTACTGGGGTTGAAGGTACGGTTTTAGATGGTACAAGATTAAGGATGTACATTGATGTTTCTAAGGTATACCCCCAGAATGAACTCAGTAAATCACTATAGCTCATCATTGATCTAAACATTTCCATGAGAGTTCTGTTCCTTCTTTCGCTACACCGTTCTGTTGTGGTGTGCCAGGTGTAGACAACTGAGATTGAATTTTGACCTCGCTAAGATATTCTCAAAATTCGTGGGACAGGTACTCACCACCATGATCTGATCGCAGTATCTTGATACTCTTACCATGATGTTTCTCCACATCTACCCACCGTTCTCTTGTGGCGCATTAGGTAAATTGAGTAATCATCCGTGAACGTCACGAAATACTCAAACCCACCTCGTGCTTGGACCGACATAGGTCCACAGAAGTCAGAGTGAATCAACTCTAATACCTCTTTGGATATATAACCTTTAGCCTTAAAAGATCTCTTGGTCATCTTACCTTCCAAGCAAGATTCGCAGGTTGAATAACTGTTAATCTCTAATGAACTTAAAGGTCCATCATTGACCAACCTTTGAATCCTACTAAGGTTTATATGACCTAGCCTGAGATACCAAAGATAGATTTGATTCGTTTTAGAAGGTTTTTTCCTCTTATTAGTGTTAGATGATGCGCTATCTATCTCTATGTTTTGCACAACAAGGGAGTTTGATTTAATTATAAACAAATTTTCAGCTAATAAACCAGAACAAATAAGTTTGCCATCTTTTCTAATAACAACAGCATCACCAGAAAAAATAAACTTATAATCATTCTTCAAGAGTTTAGAAACTGAAAACAGGTTCTTTCTAAAACTCGGTACATAAAGACAAATAATTAAATCTAATCTAGAATTCTCGAAATTAAGAGTAACTACTCCCACTGCTTCTACTGACACTCTTGTAGTGTCACCCAAGTAGATGTCCAGCTTGCCTTCTGAAAGCTTTCGGGTTACTTGGAACCCCTTTAAGCTTTGGACAATCTGATTTCCAGTGTCTCGTCTTTCCGCACTTGAAGCACTTGCCCTTGGGCTTGCTCTTCTTTGCGATTTCAGGCTTAGCACCAAGTTTCTTGTCTTTCTTCTTCTTGTTGTTCTTGCCTTTAGGCGCAGAAAAAAGAACTTAAAGCCTTCACTGTGACCAAAGCTTACTCTTCTCATGGAAGATGCCTTCGACCGACACTAATGCTATTAAGAGCTCGGGTAGAGTATACAC
This sequence comes from Knoxia roxburghii, assembly GCA_030378225.1. NCBI lineage: Eukaryota > Viridiplantae > Streptophyta > Magnoliopsida > Gentianales > Rubiaceae > Knoxia > Knoxia roxburghii. Next base: position 29,036,493 of record CM059420.1, on the reverse strand, counting down.
TCTTTGATTCTGTTAGTTTTGAATACAGAAAAGCTATGGCTTGTATCAAAAACTAATATCCACAGATGACATATCATCTTGTTTCAGTATTAAATTGTTCCATTATATCATAGAACTAGATAACGGGGTGTGGAAAGACAAAGTAGATACCGTTATTGGTTAAAGTATTGATATATCAAAAGAATGATCGTAACTGAGATAGTCTGAACATACTATCGGTATAGGTTATTGTGTGATATAGAAATTGGTTTATCTAGACTAATTAAATCACACAGATATGCCCAGGGCATATTGAGCATGACCAGTTTGGATAGAATTGACTTATACTAATCGGCGTAGTCAATTCGGTCCTAGTATTCAGTCTCTCAATCCCGAGATTGGGACGGGCGTGAGAGTTGGATATCGCATGCTTTGATGTGCCAAAGAGTGCAGTCAATTGAGTCCTATACCTCGGTAGGTTGGGTATGCGGTGTTTAGCTACTTACGTGCTGTTGCTAGTCGGAGGAATCCACGTACCGGTTCGTCGGGTTGATGGTGCTCCCGAGATGAGCTCGTAAGGTTTATTATACTAAACCCTGCCGGTGGACTTTATGTCCGGTATAATAAAAATGTCGAGTGGTACTAATATCAGATACCAAAAATTCGGTGAATTAGAGTAAATTGATAAACCGACGAGCACTAGATCTTCAATGTGGGAAGATAGAAGAAAATATAGTGGCGTGATGTAATGTCATTTTTGAGCGGTAGTTCCATAATTGGTCCGTTAGTGGTACGATTAATTATGCGTTTGACTAATCGATAAAATGGATTAATTAATCCTGAAGGTTTAATTAATATTTGATTGAAAAAGTGGATTAAGAAAATTAATTCTTTATGAATTAATTAATCCAAAGGGTTCGATTAAATTAAATTAAAGAAGTGAGTTAAAGTTTTAATTCAAAAGGATCGATTGGAGTTGACTACTCTAGGAAAGACTGAGGGGTCAACGAAAGTCAAACTAAAAGGCCCAACTCAAAAGCCTATTAGGTCTCCTTAGAAGCTCACTATAAATATCCCTTGTTAGGCAATTTACAAGATATTAGAAACTTTAGAGACATTTGCTTAGTGAGAGAAAGTTAAGACTAGAAAGAGAAGCTCACAACTTTCTTAGTAGCTTTTCTTTCGAAGTCGACTTTGGAGCTTTCTTCTTCGAGAATCCTAAAAGCCTATAACCTAGAGAATCCTAGATCACCATTTTTGGAGTAAAAAGCTACTGCCTTTGATTGGTTTTCTCGGCCGCAGGGTTTTGTTCGCCGGAAATAAATCGGCCGGCGTTTGGTTTATTTTCGGGGCAGCGACTTTGCTCATTTTGAAGTGGGTTTGTTAATTCTTGTTGTGTTGATCCTATAGCTTGATCTTCTTAGATCGCTCGTGTCTAGATCTACGAGCAGGAACACATTCCAGACACTTTTGGTGTGGATTTTCAGATTGGTTTAAGTTCCCGGGCTAAATCTGTTTTCTCAGATTTGTGTGATTCTTGAAGTGGGTTTCCTGGGATTTCTTCATTTTGCTTGGGCTACTCCATAGACACTAGCCCACACTAGTTCCGAGTCGAATTGGAGTTATTCTTCGGATTTCGAGTGGATTTCGCAACCAGGCGGTAAATAAGTGCAATAATCTTCGGGCAACGATCTGCTGAGGATCTGACGAGTTTTTGGAAGTGGGCCTCATATGGATCTCTTCCTTAGTGTCTTAGCTACCTTTTGGATAGTCACCCACACAATTTCGAGGTAGAGACGGAGTTGTTATCGGGATTCTCTCGTGATTGGTCCCGGGCGGTAAACAGCAGGATTTTCAGGTTTGGTTTTCTTATTGCTAGGGAAACGCTTCAAAGGTATAATCATTTGAAATTTCCGCTTTAATTAAAGATTGTATCTTTTGTGTCCTGATTAATAAATTAAATAAGCATAAGCCTAGATCCGTTTAGGGAAAATGAATTTGAGCCTGAGTTGAGTCGAAAGTCTCCGATTCTGGAATGCATAGCACGAAAGTGAGATTTTCGATTTAGCCCAGGCTTGTTCTATTTTCCTTCAAAATGGTATCAAAGCGAGTGTTTCGGCTTTATACTTGTTTGATTTATTACACGGTTTTATTTTGGCATTATTATTTTTGTCGAAATGTTTAAACAGGTGGTTATTAGTTTCCTGACTATTATGGTAGAATTTTATTTTTCATTCATAAACCCCGGGACATGTCCGGGCTCGTATTGTTTTTGAATGGAAATGTCTGTAATAGTAATAACTACGAGCTGGAAGCCGTGTAGGATTAGAAAAATCTTGTATTAGGATTTGATCTAATCATGTCGTCTTTAAATTCCTAGAAAAATGCCTTTGTATATAGGAATTTATATATTATGAAAAAAACGTTATTTTGGGTAACTTATATTCGCGGATTTTGGTTTCTCGTAATTTTGGGTGATTTCTAACTACGTAGAAAACCGATAAAACCCGGGTGAATTGAGAGGAATCCAAATAACGAGTGAGAGCGACATGACGGGACGTGTCACCGAGGCATCAAGAAATCAACGATAGAGAAGGTCATAATAGTCAAGAAATTTTAATTTCTTTAATTTCCCATATTTATGTCTTTTTGTTGATTGTGTGTTTTTCGTTTTATTTTGCATGAACGAAAACCAAACCAAAGCATTTTAAAAATAAAGTGCAATTAACTAAGGTAGATTATTCGCATATTAAAACTCCAACGGTTTTATGGGTGCGAATATCCTTTGTTAAGATATTGCATGTTAAAACGGAAACATCCTCAAAGTTAAAAACCTAAGTGGGAGCGGGTTGGTAAATATCCCCATGGCCTCCATTACGGATTCATATGTGATGTGGGTTAGACCGACGCGCTGGCCAAGGGCCTTCTTCCATACGGATAAGTCTTCAACCCCGAGATATCACTAGATTGAATTTCTAAAGGGATGACTATAGCAAGTTTAATTGGAGAAAGTTGTGACACCCTCGCTAACCGAGGCGTATTAGTATCCTAAGTAACAAGCTTAGAAGTCACGTAATGGCAAACACTTAGTTTACCGTTTGTAGTATTCCTCCTAAGAGGTTACGCTGCTTATTGAGTACGGATTAACGACTATTAATTTCATTGATTATAAGATCGTTGGTCAGATAATGGAATTAATGAACTTTGGTTCTTCTCAAACGAATATGGGTTAGCATAAACGTTCACCCAACGTGACCTGCGTTAATCCCGGTGTTAGAGATGTCGGTAGGAGAATGTATTGTTTTGAGGATATCAATATTTTCAAAAAAGTATACTGAAACTTGACTATTTTTTTTTTCAGTTGTTGATATGTCGTTCAACCCGCTAGATGTCATTTTGAATCAGAACAAACTTATGGGTCCAAATTACACTGACTGGAAATGTAACCTGGACATTGTCCCTACCGCTGAGGGTTACAAGTACGTGCTTATTGAGGGGTGCCCCCCTAATCCCAGCGATGATGCCACCTCTGAGTAGCGAGAGCCATATACGAGGTGGCAGAAGGCTGAGGAGATGACCCGGTGCTACATCTTAGCTTCTATATCGAGTGTACTGCAGCACCAGCATCAGTTGTTTACCTCATCCTATGATATGATGCTCAACCTCAGGGAGATGTTTGAACATCTGGGCAGGGCAGCCAAGCAGTCAGCTATGAGGAAACTCATGAATGCTAGGATGGCTGAGGGCACTTCAGTGAGGGATCACGCGCTGGACATGATGAGCTGCATCAATGAGATTGAGGCATTGGGAGGTGACATTGATGGGGAGACCCAGGTCAATATTATCCTCCAGAGCTTGCCCCCCAGTTTTGAGCAGTTTCGATTGAACTACAATATGAGAAATCTCTCATATTCACTTTCTGAGCTCATGACTGCATTGGTGTCTGCTGAGGGCCTCTTCGCAGAGAAGAAACAACCCTTGGCTACTGTTGGTCCCTCAGGTTCCTCTGCTGGGCCCAAAGCCAGGAAGCAAAAGAGGAAGAGAGGCCAGAAAGTAGGAGCTAATCCTGGACCCAAGGCGGGCATTGCCAAGAAGCATAAGCCGAAAGGCAAGTGCTTCAGATGTTGCAAAGCGGGACATTGGAAGAAGGATTTCCCAAAGCCTCGCGGGGTTCTAAGTGGCCCGGCTGCTTAGAGAGGGAGAGTTGTAAGTCTACCTTGGGGATACTACCAGAGTTTCTGTTGTTGCAGTGGGAGTTCTTTGTCTTTATTTTTCAGACTCAGTTTTACATTTGAGAGATTGTTTATATGTACCCAGTTTTTCTAAGATTTTCCTTTTAGTTTCTAAAATTATTTTGGATGGTTATAAGTGTGCTTTTTCTGATGGATCTATTTTTATTAGAAAAGGCTAGAAGCTTATATGTTCCGGTACATTAGTTGACAATCTATTTTTAATCAAGACATACTCTCCAGTAATACAAAACACGAAAACTAATAACTTATCACCGAATCATAGTAAGAGAAAAGAGTCTTCCCCTTTGAATCAAACTCATCTTTGGCACCTGAGACTCGGTCACATCAACCTTTGTAGGGTTCAAAGGTTGGTCAATAATGGGTCTTTGGACTCATTGGATATTAACAGCTATCCGACCTGTGAGTCCTGCTTGGAGGGTAAGATGACCAAGAGGCCTTTCAAGGCAAAGGGGTATAGAGCCAAGGAGGTTTTAGAGTTGATTCATTCTGACGTGTGTGGGCCTATGTCAATTCAGGCTAAAGGTTGTTATGAGTATTTCGTGACTTTCACGGATGATTACTCTATATATGGATACATATACCTGATGCGCCACAAGTCTGAATGCTTTGGCAAGTTCAAAGAGTTTAAGGCTGAGGTGGAGAACCATCTGGGTAAGAGTATCAAGGCCTTGCAATCTGATCACGGTGGCGAATACCTCTCTAGTGAATTTAGGTCCTATTTTTCAGAGGAGGGTATTCAGACCCAGTTGTCTGCACCTAGCACACCCGTGCAGAATGGTGTAGTAGAGAGAAGGAACATGACTCTTATGGATATGGTTAGATCGATGATGAGTTATAGTCAGTTGTCAACCTCGTTTTGGGGTTATGACTTAGAGACAGCGTGTTATCTACTTAATCTCATGCCATCTAAATCTGTGCCTACGACACCCCTAGAGTTGTGGACTGGGCGAAAGCCTAGTCTGAGACATCTCAGGATTTGGGGTTATCCAGCACATGTGCTCGAGGCAGATGCAGGTAAGTTAGATTCGAGATCAAAGGTTATGCTGTTTGTAGGCTAGCCCAAAGGAATGAGAGGTGGTTTATTTTACAGTCCTTAGGATCTGAAGGTGGTGGTAAGCACCAATGCCTGATTTCTTGAGGAGAACTATATTTTAGATCACAAGTCAAGCAGCAAGGTACTATTGGAAGAGCTTAGAAGTCAGTCCATTATTCCAGATGCACAAGTACAGGAAGACACACCACAAGAGACTGCACACACTATCACAGATGATGCTTTTACACAGGCTGCGCCTTATTGTAGTGGGAGGGTTGCTAGACAGCCGAGAGGTACATGGGTTTGGGTGAGTCTTCGGACTTTATCCCTGGCGCTCATGAACCAGACCCAGTTAGCTACAATGAGGCTCTCCAGGATAAAGATACAGATTCTTGGCAGAGAGTGATGATTGCTGAGATGGGTTCTATGGACTCAAATCAGGTCTGGGAGCTGGTAGACCTTCCTGATGGGTTTCGACCTATTGGGTGCAAATGGGTCTATAAGCGAAAGAGAAGATCTGAATGGAGGGTTGAAACCTTCAAGGCTAGGCTTGTGGTGAAGGGGTATACTTAAAAAGAGAGTATCGATTATGAGGAGACCTTTTCCCCGGTAGCTATGCTTAAGTCGATTTAGATTCTCTTGGCCATAGCTGCTCATATGGACTATGAGATTTGGCAGATGGACGTCAAGACAGCTTTTCTTAATGGAAGTCTTGAGGAGACCATCTTTATACAGCAACCAGAGGGTTTCATTGTTCAGGGCCAAAAGCACAAGGTATGCAGACTTAGGAGGTTCATTTATGGACTTAAGCAAGCATCTAGATCTTGGAATATCTGTTTTGATGAGGTTATCCAGTCCTATAGATTCACTCAGTTTCCAGATGAGCAGTGTGTTTATCGCAGGTGGAATGGTGATATGGTGGTGTTCTTCGTACTTTACGTAGATGACATCCTTTTGATTGGCAACAGTAAGAAGGTGTTGTCAGACGTAAAGGCATGGTTGTCCAGGCAATTTGATATGAAGGATTTGGGATAGGCTGGACATATCCTTAGGATCAAGATTATTCGAGATCGTATGAGGCATTCTTTGACTCTCTCTCAGACATCGTACATAGACACGATTCTGGCTCGTTTTAACATGCAGAACTCCAAGAAGGGTTCACTACCTTTCAGGCATGGGGTGCATTTGTCTAAAGAGCAGTGTCCCAGTACTGCTGAAAAGATAGATGCCATGTAGGCGGTACCCTATGCTTCTGCAGTGGGTAGTCTCATGTATGCTATGTTATGTACGAGACCTGATATTTGCTTTGCAGTTGGCATGGTTAGCATATATCAGAGTAACCCTGGACAGGCTCACGGGAAGGCAGTAAAATGCATTCTTAAGTACTTACGCAGGACAAGAGATTATGTCCTAGTTTATAGAGCGCAGAAGCTTGTACCATTGGGTTACACAGATCCGGACTTTCAAGGTGATATGGACAAGAGTAAGTCTACCTCCGCGTTTGTGTTTACTCTAGGAGGTGGAGCCACAGTATGGCGGAGTGTCAAGCAGAAATGCATGGCAGACTCCACCATGAAGGCTGAGTACGTTGCCGCATCAGAGGCAGAGAAAGAAGCTGTATGGCTCTGGAGCTTCCTGATGGACTTAGATGTGGTTCCTGAGTTGCCTAGGTCTATCACAGTTTACTGTGATAACAATGGTGCAGTTGCAAAATCGAGGTAACCACGAGCCCATAAGGCGAGTAAACACATAGAGCGCAAGTACCACCTGATATGAAAGATCGTAAAGAGAGGAGACGTGATCGTGGCCAAAATAGCATCAGATGAAAACCTTGCAGATCTTTTCACAAAACCATTGACCCCAAAGGTTTTTGAGAGACATGTGGAGGGCATGGGAGTCAGATTCTTGAGGGAGCCATGTGAGTGAGCTTAAAAGGTGTTCTGTAGATTTCATTATGACAACAGTGTAATAGCGGGTTGGAAAGTTTTTGTACTTCTTAGCATAGCTTTGAGTATTAGTGGGAGATTGTTAGTTTTGAATACAGAAAAGCTATGGCTTGTATCAAAAACTAATATCCACATATGACATATAATTTTGTTTCAGTATTAAATTGTTCCATTATATCATAGAACTAGATAACGGGGTGTGGAAAGACACATTAGATACCGTTATTGGTTAAAGTATTGATATATTAAAAGTATGCTCGTAACTGAGATAGACTGAACCTACTAATGGTATAGGTTATTCTGTGGTTTGGAAATTGGTTTATCTAGACAAATTAAATCACACGGATATACCCGGGGCATATTGAGCATGACCAGTTTGGATATAATTGACTTATACTGATCAACGTAGTCAATTCGGTCCTAGTATTCAGTCTCTCAATCCCGAGATTGGGGCGTGAGAGTTGGATATCGTATGCTTTGATGAGCCAAAGAGTGCGATTAATTGAGGCCTATACCTCGATAGGTTGGGTATGCGGTGTTTAGCTACTTACGTGCCATTGCTAGTCGGAAGAATCCACGCACCGGTTCGCCGGGTTGATGGTGCTCCCGAGATGAGCTCATAAGGTTTATTATACTAAACCCGGCCGGTGGACTTTATGTCCGGTATAATAAAAAGGTCGAGTGGTACTAATCTCGGATACCAAAAAGTCGGTGAATTAGTTTGTCAGTAAATTGATAAACCGACTAGCACTACATCTTTAATGTGGGGAGATAGAAGAAAATATAGTGGCGCGATGTAAAGTCGTTTTTGAGCGGTAGTTCCATAATTGGTCCGGTAGTGGTACGATTAATTATGCGTTTGACTTATCGATAAAGTGGAATAATTAATCCTAAAGGTTTAATTAATATTTGATTGACAAAGTGGATTAAGAAAATTAATTCTATATGAATTAATTAATCCAAAGGGTTCGATTAAATTAAATTAACTAATTCAAAATGATCGATTGGAGTTGCCTAGTCTAGGAAAGACTAAGGGGTCAACGAAAGTCAAACTAAAAGGCCCAACTCAAAAGCCCATTAGGTCTCCTTAGAAGCTCACTATAAATATCCCTTCTTAGGCAATTTACAAGACATTAGAAACCTTAGAGGCATTTGCCTAGTGAGAGAAAGTTAAGTCTAAAAAGAGAAGCTCTCAACTTTCTTAGTAGCTTTCTTTCGAAGTCGACTTTGAAGCTTTCTTCTTCGAGAATCCTAAAAGCCCATAACCTATATAATCCGAGATCACCATTTTTGGAGTAAAAAGCTGTGCCTTTGATTAGTTTTCTCGGCCGCCGGCCGAAAATAGATTGGCCGGCGTTTGGTTTATTTTCGGGGTGGAGGTTTTGCTCCTTTTGAAGTGGGTTTGTTAATTCTTGTTGTGTTGATCCTCTAGTTTGATCTTCTTAGATCGCTAGAGTCTAGATCTATGAGCAGGAACACATTGCAGACACTTTTGGTGTGGATTTTCAGATTGGGTTAAGTTCCCGGGCTAAATCTGTTTTTTCAGATTTGTGTGATTATTGAAGTGGGTTTCTTGGGATTTCTTTGTTTTGCATTGGGCTACTCCGTAGACACTAGCCCACACTAGTTTGGAGTCGAATTGGAGTTATTCTTCGGATTTCGAGTAGATTTCGTAGCCAGGCGGTAAATAAGCACAGTAATCTTCGGACTCTGCAGAGGATCTGACGAGTTTTTGGAAGTGGGCCTTATATGGATCTATTCCTTAGTGTCTTAGCTACCTTTTGGATAGTCGACCATGCGATTTCAAGGTAGAGACAGAGTTGTTATCGGGATTCTCTCGTGATTGGTCCCGGGCGGTAAACAGCAGAATTTTCAGCTTCGGTTTTCTTATTGCTAGGGACACGCTTCAAAGGTATAATCTTTTGAACTTTTCGTTTTAATTAAAGATTGTATATTTTGTGTCCCGATTAATAAATTAAATAAGTATAAACCTAAATCCGTTCAGGGAAAATGAATTTGAGCCTGAGCTGAGTCGAAAGTCTCCGATTCTGGAATGCATAGCACGAAAGTGAGATTTTCAATTTAGCCCGGGCTTATTCTATTTTCCTTCAGATTCATGTTGTAATTGACCCGAAACTACTCAAAACTAGAGGGTAGACTCTAGAGGATAATATCGATCTGACTTTCGGGGTCTACTTCTCCTCCCAACACCTCTATCTCATTAATGTTACTGATCATGTGAAGCACATGATCTCTCACCAATGAGCCCTTAGCCATTCTGGTGTTCATTATATTTCTCATGGTTGATTGTCTAGCTATCCTGCCTTAATGAGCAAACATCTCTCTCAAGTGAGCCATCATGTTAATGGCAGAGACCATGGGATGAAGCTGATGTTGCAGAACATTCGACACAGAGGCCAGAATGTAACACCATGACATCTCATCCACTTTTCTCCACCTCATAGGCATCCCTATCCTCTTGAGGAGAATCATCATTTGGCACATCTGGACAGACTTTGGTGAGCACAAACTTGTATTGCTCAGCCGTCCGGACAATGTCCAAGTTACCACTCCAGTCGACATAATTAGGTCCAGTTAACTTGTTGTCTTTCAATATAGTAGCTAAGGGGTTGAATGTCATATCAAATACTGTAAATTAAATAAACAGACAATGTTTCAATTATTAAATTTAGAATTTCAAAAACAAGGAAATCTAACAATTATTGACTTCCCTCAAAACAATAATTTGAACCACCGACATCTCATTACCGGGATTCTATCAAGCCACGATAGTGTGGATGTTTACGCTAACCCACATTCATTTGAGAAGAACCTAGTTCATTAACTACACTATCTGACCAAATGATCTATCGATCAATATAGCTAATAGTCAGTGCTTTCAGCTGTACAAGTGAGCAGTAACCTCGATAGGAGGAATACTACAAATCGTACACTAAGTGTGTGTCATTACGTGACTTCTAAGCTTGTTACCTCATGATAGTGCCCCTCAGATGGAGAGGGTATCGTAATTCTCCTAGTTAAACTTACTCTAGTCATCTTACTTAGAAATTCATAATCTAGTGATCTTGTGGTTGAACTCATCCGAATGGAGGAATGCCCTAATGCCAACGCGCAAGTCCACCCACATCACATATGAACCGTTAATGGTGGCTATAGGAATATTAAACCAACCCGCTCCCACTTAGATTTCTAAATTGAGGGTTTTTTTTCTATTTTAACATGCAATTAACTAATTCTAAGTTATGTGCAAACATAAAATCAGCCATGCATTAAAATCATGCATCTAATATACAACACAAAAATTAAAGCACAAAATTAAAACTATAAATACGGGAAATAAATACGAAAAATAAATTTCCCGACTATCATAGATTTAATTGCTTCCATCTTTTGCCTTGATCTCGTGTCCCACCACGTCACTCGATGGATCGAGTCTTGAACTTCAAAAAATGAAATCTGGAAAAAAAACGGGCCAAAACGCTAGCCAAACAGGCTGCGCGCGGGGCAATGCGCAGCAGTTGCTATTGAAAGATTATCTGCCCAGGCCCTGTCAAAAAATTTGCTTTCATGCTACGCATTACAGAATGGAATCTTGACCAGGCCTAGACTCTAGCACAATCGCTATTCCAATCCTTACTTGAAATAACATTGCGTAGGATATTGGTTTGTACTCATTCGATTTATCACGCAACAAATAAATTCTTAATTAAAAACGAAAGCATAAGAATTACCTATTGAAGCATAAACTCAGGTGATTCTCTTGTATTCCTCAAGACTTTGATCGTATGTTGTGTGAGAAACAATCTAACGAGCAATTGATCAGCAAATCACCACAATCCACTCACCGAAAAAATTCCAGCACCGCCACACCTGGCGCGTGAGATTCGTGCACCGCTTGGAAGGAGAGAAGGCAACACGCGCCGCCACCTCAAAAACCACGCGCCGCCTGGAGGAGAGAGAAAACCCAGTCGCCAGTTTTAGAGAGAGGGGTCGTACAAAAGCTAAAAAATCCGACTTGGAGAGAAGAAAATTATTTTCTGTCTTTAGGATTTTATCTCTCTAGTTTCTTGAATTATGAAACTATTGAATTGTGTATTGTGTATTGCTAATCCCTTGTCTGTATATAGAGTTACAAGAGAGACCCCAAGTTGGTATAGGATTGGCCTTTCTAATGGGTTTAGGTAATGAATTAGTTTTCAAATCTAATTAGGTAACTAATCTAATAGGATAAACCAAATCCAATTAGATTTCCTAATCTCTAGAATTTCCTAATTCTTATTGAAACTTAAGACTTAATTAATTAATTAATTAATTCCACTTTGTTAATTACTTAATTAACCCTTAGGAATAATTAATTAATTAATTCTACTTATTCAATTAACCTATTACAAAAGTAATCGAACCACTAACAGATTAATTTTGACACTACCATCCTACACCAGAATTGATTCCGGAACAACTAAATTAATGTATTCTTAATCTCCCCACATCAAAGATTTAGTGCTCGTAAATTTATTAATTTACTGATAAATTAATTAATTAACTTCTTTAATTCCGAGACTAGTACCACTCGACCTTTTTACTATACTGGACATAAGTCCACCGGCCGTGTTTAGTATAATAAACATTACGAGCTCATCTCGGGAGCACAATTACCCCGGACGCATCGGTACATGGTTTCCTTTCTACAAGCAGCAGCACACCAATTAACTAAACACGCGCACCCAATCTACTGAGACTATTGGCCACAATTGACCTCACTCATTGGCAGATCAAAGTACACAATGTCTAATCCTCATGCCCGCTCAAGTCTAGGGATTAAGAGATAAAATACTAAAAATAATTTGTCCATTAAATCAGTACAAGACAAATCATTCTAAATGGTCAAGTTCAATACGCCCCGGGCATATCTATATGATTCAATTAGTTTAGACAAACCAATTATCTGAATCACATAATAACCTAAACCGACAGCTTGTCCAAACTGTCTCGATTATGAACCTCATTTATATATTATGTCTTTTAACCAATGATGAGATCTACTGTGTCACACCAGACACCTCATCATCTAACCACATAATATAAATGGACAAATAATGCACAACATATAAAACAAAACATTAAATCAATATATTAACTATGAAAATGTATAATACAAGCATAACTTATGTATTTTACTCTAACAAGTACTAACGCCAGATTTTTAGAGGAAGACCATATTCCAGATCACAAGCCCGAGAGTAAGATAGTACTAGAAGAACTTAGAAAACAATCTGATAATTCTGATGCACCAGCACAAGTAGATACACGACACACTGCACAAGATATCACAGATGATGCGCCTACACAAGTGGTGCCTCGTCATAGTGTGAGGGTTGTGAAATAACCCAATAGGTTCATTGGCATAGGAGAAGCCTCTGACTTCATCCCAGGTACGCCTGAACAGGATCTGGTGAACTATAATGAGGCTCTCCGAGATAAAGATGCAGAATCTTAGTAAAAAATAATGATATCCGAGATGGGGTCGATGGACCACAATCAAGTCTGGGAGCTTGTGGACGTACCTGATGGTTTCAAACCCAATGGATGTAAGTGAGTCTATAAACGCAAGAGATGACCTGATGGAAGGCTTGTGGCGAAGGAGAATACTCAGAAAGATGGAATCGATTATGAGGAAACCTTATCCCCGCTAGCCATGCTTAGGTCGATCTGGATTCTCTTGACCATAGCTGCTCATTTAGATTACGAGATATGTCAGATGGATGTCAAGACAGTTTTCCTTAACGGAAGTCTTGAAGAAACAATCTTCATGCAGCAACCAGAGGGATTCATTGAAAAAGGCCAAGAGCATAAGGTTTGTACGCTTAAGAGGTCCATTTACGAACTTAAGCAAGTATCAAGATCTTGGAACATCTAGTTTGATGAGGTAATCCAATCCTACGGATTTACTCAGTGCCTGGATGAACAATGTGTGTACCGCAGAAGTGATAGAAATGCGTTGGTGTCTATTGTGTTTTACGTTGATGACATTTTACTAATTGGCAACAATAAGAAAGTGTTATTAGACGTAAAGGTATGGCTGTCCAAATAGTTTGATATGAAAGACTTAGGAGAAGCAGGATAGATCCTTGGGATCAAGATAATTCGATATTGTAGGAAACGTTCGTTAACGTTTTCTCAAGCTTCATACATAGACACAATTCTGGCTCATTTTAACATGCAAAACTCCAATAAAGGTTTTCTACCTTTTAAACATGGAGTGTATTTATCTAAAGAGCAGTCTCCGAAGACTGTTGAGGAGATAGAAGCCATAAAGACAGTTCTTTATGCTTCGGCAGTAGGAAGCCTCATATATGCAATGTTGTGTACGAGGCCTGATATTTGTTATGTGATTGGCATTGTAACCAGATATCAGAGTAACCCCGAGAAAGCTCATTGGGATGCAGTAAAATGCATTCTCAATTATTTGCACAGAACGAGAGACCAAGTGTTGGTCTATCAGGTGCCTGAGCTGGTACCCCGAGGTTACACAGATTTAGATTTCTAATGCAATAGGGACAAGAGCAAGTTTACCTCAGGGTATGTGTTTACTTTGGGAGATGAAGCCATAGTTTGGCCGAGTGTCAAGCAGAAATACGTGGTGAACTTTACCATGAAGGTTGAATACCTTGCAGTATCAGAGGCAGCAAAAGAAGCAGCGTGGCTCAAGAACTTCCTAGTGGACTTAGACGTGATTCTTGGTTTGCAAAAGTCGATCACAGTGTACTGTGACAACAACGGTGTAGTAGCAAACTCGAAGGAACCACAAGCCCACAAGGTGAGTAAGTATATATAGCGCAAGTACCTCATAATAAGAGATATCGTCAAGAGGGAAGACATGGTCCTGGCAAAGATAGTATCTGAAGATAACCTTGTAAATCCTTTCACGAAGACATTGACTGCAAAAGTCTTTCAGGCTCACGTGGAGGGCATGGGGATCATTGTAGTTGTCAGATTAATGTAGTTTTATACTTGAAGCACAGCTTAAGTATTAGTGGGAGATTGTTGGGTTTAAATACTAAAGTTTTGCTTGTATTAAACTATTTCTCAGTTTTATATCGATTAAATATTTTAGTTAAATTGTTTATATGTTTTTACATATGTCGTCCATTTATATTATGTAATTAGATGATGAGGTGTTTGGTTTGACACAGTAGATCTAATCATTGGTTAAAAGACATAATATATAAATGAGGTTCGTAACTGAGATAGTTTTGGACACACTATCAGTTTAGGTTATTATGTGATTCAGAAATTGGTTTGGCTAAACTAATTGAATCATATAGATATGCCCAGGGCATATTGAACTTGGCCATTTAGGATGAATTGTCTTATACTGATTTAATAGACTATTCATTCCTAGTATTCTATCTCTAAATCCCTAGACTTGAGTAGGCATAAGGATTAGATATATTGTACTTTGATCTGCCAAAGAGTGAGGTCATTTGTGACCAATAGTCTCGGTAGGTTGGGTGTGCATGTTTAGTTGCTTGGTGTATTGTTGCTTGTCAAAAGGAAACCATGTACCGGTGTGTCTGGGGTGATGGTGCTCCCGAGATGAGCTCGTTATATTTATTATACTAAACCCAGCTGGTGGACTTATGTCCGGTATAGTAAAAAGGTCGAGTGGTGCTAATCTCGAATTATACGAAGTTAATTAATTAATTTATCAGTAAATTAATAAATTAATGAGCACTATATATTTGACGTGGGGAGATTAAAGAATAGTTAATTTAGTTATTCTGGAAGCAATTCTGGTGTAGGATGGTAGTACCATAATTAATCCGTTAGTGGTACGATTAATTATGTAGTGGTTAATTGATAAAGTAGAATTAATTATTTAATTAATTATTTCTAAGGGTTAATTAATTAACAAAGTGGAATTAATTAATTAATTAAGGCTTAAAGTTCAATTGGAATTAGGAAATCTAATTAGATTTGATTACCTAATTGGATTTGAAAACATATTAATTACCTAAACCCATTAGGAAGGCCAATCCTAAACCAACTTGGGGTCTCTCTTATAACTCTATAAATAGACAAGAGATTAGCAATTAACAATACACAATTCATAAATTTTCAAGACAAGAAAACTAGAGAAAGAATTAATAATTCATCTCTCAAATTCGGATTTCTTTTTCTTTGTGTGGCAGCCCAGCTTCCAAGAGAGCATCGGCGGTCGGAGTCTTCAATTTTCAGCGGCGGCACATGGAGCAAAGCAGGGCGGCACGTGGGGATCTTTGGCGACCCGTGCGGCGGTGCTTTGGCATCGCATGTGGCGGTGTTCGATTGGTTTCTCCCGGAGATTACTTGTTGGTTTATTTCGACGTGTTTTTGTGGTGAATTGCTAATCGTTGGTTCTTTAGTTCGTTGCCCACACAACATACGAGCTTGTCTAGAGATACGAGCTTGTCTAGAGTCATACAAGCGATCACCTAAATACACGCTTCAAGAGGTAATTCTTAAACTTCTGTTTTAATTAAGAATTTATTGTTGTGTGGAAATCGAACAAGTAGAAGCTAAGATCCTGCGCAATGTTATCTTCAGATACTATCTTTCATCTAGTTGGTTTGATAGCACAAATACGCTCCCAAGCCCATATATGGATAATAAATTGAAATTGATATTAACATAAAATTAAATATGAATAGAAATAATGTAAAAATAATAAAATAACAAAAAAATACCTAAATAGAAAATAAACATATGAAGGTTATCCAAAAAATACAAAATATTTTTACCTGTAGTAGGAGCGAAAAACCTGTAATGTCGTTTGATTCTCGCCACCAAGTTTTGCAGTGGCCGCGGTACAAACTGCAGAGAGCTGCCGAACCCCAACAAAGTGTATAACACCTCTCTAGATCCTTTATATTTTGAAGAAGATATAGAGGGGTGAAGTTATCGGTGGTGTCTGTAAAGAGCAATCCGAAACAGATATGGATGATGTAGCATCGAGCCCTCTGTCTAAATACCAATGGGTCAACCCTATGATCTGATAGTGGTCTTGAGATGGCACGCTTAAGACGTGCGAGATGTAATAAGTCACTTCTCAACTCCTCCAGCTCTATAGGGAAACCCAAAACCCTTTCACACTCATCGCTCCATTCTTCGGGTATTCTGTCATAAAGAACACCCGTAACAGGATCACCTTATGTCGCCAGACCAAAATTTACTTAGACGTCTTGAAACATCACTGTCGTCTCGCCGAAGTTGAAGTGGAATGTGTGAGTCTCTAGGCGTCATCTCTCACACAATGCCGATATAAGGGCATGGTCAAGTTTAATTGACCCCACACGGCAAATTCCCGCAAAGTTAAACCGATCAATTTTATCGTACACTTGGGGCGATTCTTTGGCCAATGGTTCCCACATCCCACCATATGTCCTTCAACACTTGATGGTCCAATATCGAAACCCTGGAAAATCTAAGTACACACTTTGCGAACGGTGTGACTGCTGTAGATAAGGTAGCTCATGATCTATTGGTCCAGGGTTTAGATATTGGCGATGAGGTTGTGAGCTGCTCGATGATGCCATTGTACCTAGATTGAATGACTAACTTGAATACTTTAATAAAAAATAAAAAAATCCGGCAGCATAACGACAGAAAATGCAACTTGCCCAATTCTCAAACAAACAACACATATAACCAAAATTATATACAATTACCACAAACCTAAATTTCATCACCAAATCTACAAAACCAAAATTGAATCACTATTATCACAATCATATATAACCTAACAATACTAAATTATATCAACATTATCACAATCATATATAGTAGCACAATAATATATTATATCACTATTTGCACAAATCCAAAACACAAAAATAATAATACTAATAATTAAAAAAATTAAATATTAGAAAAATCAAAATCAATTGCATAATTCACAAGAAAATACAAACTAATCATTAAAATGGAAAACTACGGATGAGAAAATGCTTACAATATGGATGATAGACCAAAATATTAATTCCGGTCGGCGATGGTTGTTGGAGGCGGCGGTCCAGCGGCAACGGGCCAAATGCAAAAATATTCGGTTAATTTTGTAGAGAAACACTAGGGGAGTCTTTTGCATTTAATATCTCACTCAAACTACAGCTGGATTTTCCGGAATCTATAAAAAGGTGGTGGGTTTTCAAAATTTTTGTTAGTGAAAAACTCTACACAAAATAGAGATTGGGGGTTATGGTTGTTGTTGGAGTTGAATACATAAGCTATGCTTGTATTATACATTTTCCCAGTTAATATATTGATTTATATTTTGGTTAAATTTAGTTATGCATTATTAGTCCACTTATATTATGTAGTTAGATGATGAGGTGTCATGTGTGACATAGTAGATCTCATCATTGGTTAAAAGACATAATATATAAATGAGGTTCGTAACCGAGACAGTTTTGGATAAACTGTCAGTTTATGTTACTATGTGATTCAGATAATTGGTTTGTCTAAACTAATTGAATCATATAGATATGCCCAGGGCGTATTGAACTTGACCATTAGGAATGATTTGCCTTGTATTGATTTAATAGACAAATCATTCTTGGTATTCTATCTCTTAATCCCTAGACTCAAGTGGGCATGAGGATTAGACATAGTGTACTTTGATATGCCAATGGGTGAGGTCAATTGTGGCCAATAATCTCGGTAGGTTGGGTGCGCGTGTTTAGTTACTTGGTGTGTTACTGCTTGTCGAAAGGAAACCATGTACCGGTGCATCTGGGGTGATGGTGCTCCCGAGATGAGCTCGTAAAGTTTATTATACTAAACTCGGTCGGTGGACTTATGTCCGATATAGTAAAAAGGTCGAGTGGTACTAGTCTCAGAATTAAAGAGGTTAATTAATTAATTTATCAGTAAATTAATATACTAACGAGCACTATATCTTTAATGTGGGGAGATTATGAATAAAATTAATTAAGTTGTTCCGGAAGCAATTCTGGTGTAGGATGGTAGTGTCATAATTAATCCGTTAGTGGTATGATTAATTATGTATTGGGTTATTAACAAAGATAGATTTAATTAATTAAGTAATTAATTAATCCTTGTGTCAGTTGGTTGTGAATCATACCAGGAACTGGTTTGAGATAAGTGAATCCCTGTATCAGTTGGTTGTGAATCATACCAGGAACTGGTTTGGGATAAGTGAACCCCTGTATCAGTTGATTGCGAATCATTCCAGTAACTGGATTGGGATAAGTGAATCCCTGCATCAGTTGGATATGTATTAGCCCAGGAACAGGATTGAAGGAAACAGAAACCCAGTAGGAAGGCCAATCCTAAATCAACTTGGGGTCTCTCTTGTAACTCTATATATAGACAAGGGATTAGCTATTCCACAATATACAATTCATAAGTTTTCAAGACAAGAAAACTAGAGAGATAAAATCCTAGAGAGAGAAATAATATTCTCCCTCAAAGTCAGATTTTATAGAGCAATTTGTGGCTGGTTTTTTTCCTTCTTGTGGCCAAAATTCTTGGCCTATTTATACCAGCTGCGTGTGTAGCTTTCTCTCTCTCCGGGCGGTGCGTTTACAGTACGTGCCAGGTGCAGCGGTGCTGAAATTTTCTAGCAGGTGGATTGTGGTGATTGGTTGATCAAATTAGTTTCTAGATCATTGCCCACACAGCGTGAAATCAAAGTCTTAAGGCATACAAGAGAATCACCTGAGTGCACGCTTCAAAGGTATTTTCTAAAGTTCTGCTTTTAATTAGAATTTATGTTGCGTGGTAAATTGAATAAGTGCAAACCCAGAACCTGCGTAATGTTATTTCAAAAGGTTGGAATAGCTATTGTGCTAGCGTCTAGGCCTGGCCAGAGATTCCGATTCTGGAATGCATAGCACAAAAGTGAGTTTCTGGCTAAGCCCAGGCAGATAATCTTTCAATTGGTATCAGAGCCTGGTTTTGGGTTTTGTGCTTGTTCGATTTATTACATGGTTTTATTTGCAAGTGGTTAAGAAACCCCGACTATTATGGTTACGTTTGTATGAGTTTTAATTAAACTCCGGCACATGTCCGGATTTTATTTTATTATGAATATTTGTAATAGTATAACCACGTGCTGGAAGCCGTGTAGGATTAGATTAAATCTGTAGTAGGATTTTTTCTATGTAATTTTGATTATTTAATTTTCCTAGAAAGCCTTATAGTAGGAGAATTAATTTTTGTAATCGAAGGCGTTATGGTGGACAACTTGAATTCGTGGGTTTTGGGTTATCGTTAATTCATAGAAATCCAGGAAAACCCAGAACGAATTGCAAGAAGACCAAATAACGTGGGAAGAAGGGAAGGAAAGATTGGCAGCAGGGGGCGGCGCCGGCGAGTAGAGCCGCCACCGGCAACCGCCTGCAGCAGCAGCACCGCTACTGTGCGGCGTAGCACGCTGCGCGTTCGCGGCCCGTTTGGGTCGCATTTTTTCCCCGTTTTTCTCCAATTTTCATTTTTTAAGATCAAGACTCAATCCATCGAGTTGCGTAGTGGCACACGAGATCAAGGCAGAAGATGGAAGCAATTAAAACCATGATAGTCGAGAAATTTAATTTTCGCATTTATTTCCCTTATTCATTGTTTTAATTCTTGTGCCTTATGTTATGCTGTATTTTAGATGCATGATTTGAAGCATGACTGGTTTTATGGTTGCACATAACTTAGGGTTAGTTAATTGCATGTTAAAATCGAAAAAACCCTGAACTTAGAAATCTGAGTGGGAGCGGGTTAGTTTAATATCCCTATGGCCACCATTACGAGTTCAGATGCAATGTGGGTGGGCTTGCGCGTTGGTATTAGGGCATTCCTCTATTTGGATGGGTCTAACCCCGAGATTACTAGATTGTGAATTTCTGAGTAAGATGACTAGAGTAAGTTTAACAAGGAGAAATGCGATACCCTCTCCATCTGAGGCACACTATCCTGAGGTAACAAACTCAGAAGTCATGTAATGGCACACACTTAGTGTATGATTTGTAGTATTCCTCTCTCGAGGTTACGCTGCTTATTTGTACGGCTGAAAGCACAAACTATTAGTTATATTGATCAATAGATCATTTGGTCAGATAGTGTAGTTAATGAACATGGTTCTTCTCAAATGAATGTGGGTTAGCGTAAATGTCCACACTGCGTGGCTTGCGAGAATCCCTGTGAATGAGATGTTAGTGGATTAAGATTATTGTTTTGAGGAAAGTCAATAATTATTAGTATTTCCTTGTTTTCGAAATTCAAGGTTAGATAACTAAAACATTGTCTGTTTAATTTACAGTTTTTGATATGGCAAAACAACAAGTTAACTGGACCTAATTATGTCGATTGGAGTCGTAACTTGGACATTGTCCTTATGGCTTAGAGTACTCCTGTGAGAGATCATGTCATTGACGTGATTATTAACATCAACAAGGTTGAGGTAGTGGGAGGCGAAATTGTTAGTGAAACCAAAGTTGATATTGTCCTCCGGAGCTTACCTCAAAGCTATGAGCAGATTCGGTTGAACTACAACATAAGTAAGATGTTGTGTACTTCATTCGAGCTCTTGGCAGAGTTGGTGGCGGCTAAAAGTCTTCTTCAAGAGAATAAGCAAGCTTTAGTCGCAGACAAAGCTTCAGAATCTTCTTCTAAGCCTGAGGCTAGAAAGAAGAAGAGAAAGCTTGAGAGAATAGCTCAAAAGGCGTAGATTGTGCCTTAGCCAGATATTGCAAAGAAGAATTCGAAAGACAAGTGAATCAAGTGCAATAACACGGGACATTGGAAATCGGATTGTCCAAAGCTTATAGGTACGATAGTTTCTACCTTAATTACTGAGACATGTTTAGCGGCGATTCCCACAGATACTTGGTGTGTGGATTCAGGTGCCACTGACCATGTTTGTAATTCTTTGCAAGGGTTCAAGTAACTCGGAAGCTTAGAGAAGGCAAATTAGATATCTACTTGGGCGACACTACAAGAGTGTCAGTAGAAGTAGTGGGAGTAGTTATTCTGACTTTCGAGAATTCTAGTTTAGATTTAGTTAATTGTCTTTATGTATCGAGTTTTAGAAAGAACCTTATTTCGGTTTCAAAACTCTTAAAGAACGGTTATAACTTTATTTATTTATTTTTTTGATGACTGTGTTGTTATTAGAAGAAATGAAAAACTTATTTGTTCTGGTTCATTGGCTGAAAATTTGTTTGTGGTTAATTCTAACTCCCCTGTTGTGCAAAACATAGAAACAGATAGCTCTTTATCTAACATTAATAAGAGGAAGAAACCTTCTGAAATGAATCAAACCTATCTTTGGCATCTCAGGCTAGGTCATATAAACCTTAGTATGATTCAGAGGTTGGTCAATGATGGACCTTTAGGTTCATTAGATATTGATAGTTATTCAACCTGCGAATCTTGCTTGGAGGGTAAGATGACTAAGAGACCTTTTAAAGCAAAAGGTTATAGAGCCAAGGAAGTACTAGAGTTGATTCATTCTAACTTGTGTGGACCAATGTTGGTCCAAGCACGAGGTGGGTTTGAGTATTTCGTGATGTTCACGGATGACTACTCAAGGTACGGGTACATTTACCTAATGCGTCACAAGTCCGAATGTTTTGGCAAATTCAAAGAGTTTCGGGTAGATGTGGAGAAGCATCACGGTAAGAGTATCAAAATACTGCGATCAGATCGTGGTGGGGAGTACCTGTCCCACGAATTTTGAGAATACCTCAGTGAGGTCGGAATTCAGTCTCAGTTGTCTGCACCTGGCACGCCACAACAGAACGGTGTAGCAGAAAGAAGGAATCGAACTCTAATGGAAATGGTTAGGTCGATAATGAGCAATAGTGATTTTCCAAGTTCGTTCTGGGGATATGCCTTAGAAACAGTGGTGTATATTCTGAGATAAAGATATAGAATCTTGGCGTAAGGCAATGATATCTGAGATGGGGTCAATGGACCACAATCAAGTATTGGAGCTTGTGGACCTGCCTGATGGGTTTAAGCTCATTGGATGCAAGTGGGTCTACAAACGTAAGAGAGGACCTGACAGAAAGGTGGAAACCGTTAAAGCTAGGCTGGTGGTGAAGGGGTATACTCAGAAAGAGGAAATCGATTATGAGGAAACCTTTTCCCCGGTAACCATGCTTTAGTCGATCCGAATTCTCTTGGACATAGCTGCTCATTTAGATTATGAGATTTGACATATGGATGTCAAGACAGCTTTCCTAAATGGAAGTCTTGAGGAAACCATCTTCATGCAGCAACCAGAGGGATTCATTGAAAAAGGCCAAGAGCATAAGGTTTGCAAGCTTAAGAGGTCCATTTACAGACTTAAGCAGGCATCCAGATCTTGGAAAATCCGATTTGATGAGGTAATCCAGTCTTACTAATTTACTCAGTGTCCGGATGAGCAATTTGTGTACCGCAGACGTGATGGAAACTCAGTGATGTTTCTTGTGCTTTACGTAGATGACATTCTATTGATTGGCAACAATAAGAAAGTGTTATCAGACGTAAAGACATGGTTTTCTAAGCAGTTTGATATGAAGGACTTAGGGGAAACGGGACATATCCTTGGGATCAAGATAATTCAAGATCGTAGGAAACATTCGTTAATGCTCTCCCATGTTTTGTACATAGATACGATTCTGTCCCGTTTTAACATGCAGAGCTCCAGGAAAGGTTTTCTACCTTTCAGACACGGAGTGCATCTATCCAAGGAACAGTCTCCCAAGACTGTTGAGGAGATAGAGGCCACGAAGGTAGTTCCTTATGCTTCGGCAGTAGTGTTAGTTTTGAATACAGAAAAGCTATGGCTTGTATCAAAAACTAATATCCACAGATGACATATCATTTTGTTTCAGTATAAATTTGTTCCTTTATATCATATAACTAGATAACGGGGTGTCGACAAACACAGTAGATACCGTTATTGGTTAAAGTATTGATATATAAAAAGTATGCTCGTAACCGAGATAGTCTGAACATACTATCGGTATAGGTTATTGTGTGGTTTAGAAATTGGTTTATCTAAACTAGTTTAAATCACACAGATGTGCCCGGGGCATATTGAGCACGACCAGTTTGGATAGAATTGACTTATACTGATCGGCGTAGTCAATTCGGTCCTAGTATTCCGTCTCTCAATCCCAAAATTGGGACGGGCGTGAGGGTTGGATATCGTGTGCTTTGATTTGCCAAAGAGTGAGGTCAATTAAGGCCAATACCTCGGTAAGTTGGGTATGCGGTGTTTAGCTTCTTACGTGTCGTTGCTAGTCGGAGGAATCCACGTACCGGTTCCCCAGGTTGATGGTGCTCCCGAGATGAACTCGTAAGGTTATTATACTAAACCCGGCCGGTGAACTTTATGTTCGGTATAATAAAAGGACGAGTGGTACTAATCTCGGAAACCAAGAAGTCGGTGAATTAATTTGTCAGTAAATTGATAAATCGACGAGCGCTAGATCTTTAATGTGGGGAGATAGAATAAAATATAATGGCGCAATGTAAAGTCGTTTTCGAGCGGTAGTTCCATAGTTGGTCCGATAGTGGTACGACCGATTATGCGTTTGACTAATCGACAAGGTAAATTAATTAATCCAAAAGGTTTAATTAATATTTAATCGACAAAGTGAATTTAGAAATTAATTCGATTTTGAATTAATTAATTCTAAGGGTTCGATTAAATTAAATTAACAAAGTGGATTAAATAAATTAATTTAAATGGGTCGATTGGAGTTGATTAGTCGGGAAGACTTAGCGGTCAACGAAAGTCAAATTTTAAGGCCTAACTCGAGAGCGCATTAGGTCTCCAATCGAGCTACTATAAATAGAATAACTTGAGACCAAAAAAAGCTAAGGAAATTCTTGCAAGACAATTTGTCTTGCTTTCTTGAGTGATAAGGTTTGAGAGAGAGAATTTTTCTTCAAGAATTCTCTTTCAAAAACAAACCAGATTTTTCACTCCTAGAATTGAACTCAGCCCAAAGATTACACCTTCTTGATTAATTGGAGATTTCTGCCGGCCTGTTGCTTGAATTTTTCCGCCGCACAGCAGCTTAAAGTTTCCGCCGGACTGCTGGGCTTTCTTCTTCCTGCCGCGCTGAAAACTTTGTGTTCTGCCCACGCGTTGATTCGATCTTCATCACGTTGATCTCTATTGGTGATCCGTGGTGGAGATTGTCAAGATCACGGCTGGGCAGTTGCTGAGTTCAAGCGAGTGTGCGGCCTTCATTTCAGTCGGGCAGCAGGAAACTTGCGGCTCAAGTACAGGTCCTGGGTAGCAAAGGTAGTGATCAGTTTTTGGGGTTTTGTGAGTTTGATTAGAGGAATTTCCTGGTGGGTTTTTGTGGGTTAATCGAGTAAGCTTCGATAGATTATTGCCCACGCAATATTCGAAGTGTTCTTGGAGAATCAATTGGATTTCTTGTGGAAATCGCAGCAAAGAATTGGTTTTTCTTTAAGCAAGGGACTTCGCTTCAAAAGGTATAATCTTTTAATTCCGCTTTAATTAAAGATCGAATCTTTTGTGTCCCGAATAATAAATTAAATAAGTATAAGCCTAGATCCGTTCATGGGTAAACTAATTTGAGCCTGAGCTTGGTCGAAAGCTTCCGATTCTGGAATGCATTGCACGAAAGTGAGGTTTTCGATTTAGCCCGGGCTTGTTCAGTTTTCCTTCAAATTGGTATCAGAGTGTTGGTTTCGGTCTTATACTTGTTTGATTTATTACACGGCTTTATTTTGGCATTATTATTTTTGTCGAAATTCATAAACAGATGGTTATTGATTTCCCGACTATTATGGTAGAAATTTAATTTTCATTCATAAACCCCGGGACATGTCCGGGCTTGTTTTATTTTTGAATGGAAATTTCTGTAATAGTAATAACCACGAGCTAGAAGGCGTGTAGGATTAGAAAAATCTTGTAGTAGGATTTGATCTAATCATGTCGTCTTTAAATTCCTATAAAAACGCCTTTGTATATAGGAATTTATGTACTATGACGAAGATGTTATTTTAGGGTAACTAATATTCGCGGGTTTTGGTTTATCGTAATTTTGGGTGATTCCTAATTACGTAGTAAACCGAGAAAACTCGGGCGAGTCGAGAGGAATCCAAATAACGAGTGGGAGCGACACGACGGGAAGTGTCACCGAGGCGTCAAGGAATCAACGATAGAGAAGGCCATAATAGTCGGGAAATTTTTATTTGTTTAATTTCCCGTATTTATGTCTTTTCGTTGATTGTGTGATTTTCGTTTTATTTTGCATGAACGAAAACCAAACCAAAATGTTTTTAAAAGGTAATGTTCAATTAACTAAGGTAGATTATTCACATATTAAAACTCCAACGGTTTTATGGGTGCGAATATCCATAGTTAAGATATTGCATGTTAAAACGTAAAAATCCTCAAACTTAATTAAATTCGCGGGTTTTGGTTTAATCGTAATTTTGGGTGATTCCTAATTACATAGAAAATCGATAAAACCCGGGCTTTGGTTTAATCGTAATTTTGGGTGATTCCTAATTATGTAGAAAACCAAGAAATCCCAGGCGAATCGAAATTAATTAAAAATCTAAATAGGAGCGGGTTGGTTAATAGCCCCATGGCCTCCATTACGGGTTCATTGGTGATGTGGTTAAACTCGTGTGCTGGCTTAGACCTTCCTCCCTATCGGATGAGTTTCAATCACAGATATCACCGGAATGAATTTCTAAAGGGATGACTATAGTGCGTTTAATTGGAGAAAGTTGCGACACCCTCGCCATTCGAGGCGCATTAGTATCCTAAGTAACAAACTTAGAAGTCACGTAATGGCATACACTTAGTGTACTGTTTATAGTATCCCTCCCATCGAGGTTACGCTATCTACGTGTACGGCTAAAATTATCGACTATTAATTTCATTGATCATAAGATCGTTGGTCAGATAATGAAATTAATGAACTTCGGTTCTTCTCGAACGAATGTGGGTTGGTGTAGACGTTCACCCATCGTGACCTGCATTAATCCCGGTGTGAGAGATGTCGGTAGAAGATTATATTTATTTTCTGAGGATTTTTCAATATTTTAAAAAAGTATACTGAAACTTGTTTGTTTATTTTCAGTTGATATGTCGTTCAACCCGCTAGCTGTCATTCTGAACCAAAACAAACTCACCGGTCCAAATTACATTGATTGGAAACGTAACCTGGACATTGTCCTTACCGCTGAGGGTTATAAGTATGTGCTTACTGAGGAGTGCCCCCCTAAGCCCAGCGATGATGCCACCCCTGAGCAGCGAGAGCCATATACGAGGTGGCAGAAGGCTGATGAGATGACCCGGTGCTACATCTTGGCTTCTATGTCGAGTGTACTACAACACCAGCATCAGTTGTTTACCTCAGCCTACGATATGATGCTCAACCTCAGGGAGATGTTTGGACATCAGGGCAGGGCAGCCAAGCAGTCTGCTATGAGGAAACTCATGAATGCTAAGATGGCTGAGGGCACTTCAGTGAGAGATCACGTACTGGACATGATTGGTTGCATCAATGAGATCGATGTATTGGGAGGTGACATTGATGGGGATACCCAGGTCGATATCATTCTCCAGAGCTTGCCTCCCAGTTTTGAGCAGTTTCGATTGAACTATAATATGGGGAATCTCTCATATTCACTTTCTGAGTTCATGACTTCATTGGTGTCAGCTGAGGGCCTATTCGCTGAGAAGAAGCAAGCCTTTGCTACTGTTGGTCCCTCAGGTTCCTCTGCTGGGCCCAAAGCCAGGCAGCAAAAGAGGAAGAGAGGCCAGAAAGCAGGAACTAATCATGGACCCAAGGCGGGCATTGCCAAGAAACACAAGCCGAGAGGCAAATGCTTCAGATGTGGCAAAGCAGGACATTGGAAGAAGGACTGCCCAAAGCCTCGAGGTATTTGTAAATTCTCCCTAGTCACTGAGACGTGCTTAGCGGCGATTCCCACGGATACTTGGTTTATGGATTCAGGAGCCACTGATCACGTTTGTAATTCTTTGCAGGGGTTCCAAGTGACCCGACTGCTTAAAGAGGGATAGTTGCAGGTCTACCTTGGGGATACTACCAGAGTTTCTGTGGCTGCAGTGGGAGTTATTAGTCTTTATTTTTCAGACACTATTTTACACTTAAAGGATTTTCTTTATGTACCAAGTTTTCGAAAGAACTTGCTTTCGGTTTCGAGACTTGTTTTGGATGGTTATAAGTGTGTATTTTCTGATGGTTCAGTTTTTATTAGAAAATGCCAGAAACTTATATGTTCCGGTACATTGGTTGACAATTTGTTTTTAATTAAAACTTACTCCCCAGTTATGCAAAACACAGAAACTAATAACTCATCATCGAATCATAATAAGAGAAAAGAGTCTTCCCCTTTGAATCAGACTTATCTTTGGCACCTGAGACTAGGTCATATCAACCTTAGTAGGATTCAAAGGTTGGTCAAGAGTGGGTCTTTGGACTTACGAGATATTGACAGCTATTCGACCTGTGAGTCCTGCTTGGAGGGTAAAATGACCAAGAGGCCTTTCAAGGCCAGGGGTATAGGGCCAAGGAGGTTTTAGAGCTGATTCATTCTGACGTGTGTGTGCCTATGTCAGTTCAGGCTAGAGGTGGTTATGAGTATTTCGTGACTTTCACGGATGATTACTCTAGATATGAATACATATACCTGATGCGCCACAAGTCTGAATGTTTTGGCAAGTTCAAAGAATTCAAGGGAGAGGTGGAGAACCATCTGGGTAAGAGTATCAAGTCACTACGGTCTGATCGCGGTAGCGAATACCTCTCTAGTGAATTTAGGACCTATTTGTCAGAGGAGGGTATTCAGACCCAGTTGTCTGTACCTGGCACACCCCAGCAGAATGGTGTAGCAGAGAGGAGGAACAGGACTCTTATGGAGATGGTTAGATCGATGATGAGTTACAGTGAGTTACCTACCTCGTTTTGGGGTTATGCCTTGGATACAACATGTTTTATCCTCAACTTGTGCCATCTAAGTCTGTGCCTACGACCCCAGTAGAGTTGTGGAGTGGGCGAAAGCCTAGTCTGAGACATCTCAGGATTTGGGGTTGTCCAGCACATGTGCTTGAGGCAGATGCAGGCAAGTTAGAGGCGAGATCCAAGGTTATGCTGTTTATAGGCTACCCCAAAGGAACGAGAGGTGGTTTATTTTATAGTCCTCAGGATCAGAAGGTGGTGGTCAGCACCAATGCCAGATTTCTTGAGGAGGACTATATTTTAGATCACAAGTCAAGTAGCAAGGTAGTATTGGAAGAGCTTAGAAGTCAGTCCACTATTCCAGATGCACACGTACAGAAAGACACACCACAAGAGACTGCACACACTATCACAGATGATGCACTTACACAGGTTGCACCTCGTCGTAGTGGGAGGGTTGTGAGACAGCCCGAGAGGTACATGGGTTTAGGTGAGTCTTCGGACTTTATCCCTGGCGCTCATGAACCAGACCCAGTTAACTACAATGAGGCTCTCCATGATAAAGATGCAGATTCTTGGCAGAGAGCGATGATTGCTGAGATGGGTTCTATGGACTCAAATCAAGTCTGGGAGCTGGTAGACCTTCCTGATGGGTTTAGGCATATTGGGTGTAAATGGGTTTAAAAGCGAAAGAGAGGATCTAACGGGAGGGTTGAGACTTTCAAGGCTAGGCTTATGGCGAAGGGGTATACTCAGAAAGAAGGGATCGATTATGAGGAGACCTTTTCCCCGGTAGCTATGCTTAAGTCGATCCGGATTCTCTTGGCCATAGCTGCTCATATGGACTATGAGATTTGGCAGATGGATGTCAAGACAGCTTTCCTTAATGGAAGTCTTGAGGAAACCATCTTTATGCAGCAACCAGAGGGCTTCATTGCTAAGGGCCAAGAGCACAAGGTATACAGGCTTAGGAGGTCCATTTATGGACTTAAGCAAGCATCCAGATCTTGGAACATCCGTTTTGATGAGGTTATTCAGTCCTATGGATTCACTCAGTCTCCGGATGAGCAGTGTGTTTATCGCAGGCGTGATGGTGATATGGTGGTGTTCCTCGTACTTTACGTAGATGACATTCTTCTTATTGGCAACAGTAAGAAGGTGTTGTCAGACGTAAAGGCATGGTTGTCCAGGCAATTCGATATGAAGGATTTGGGAAAGGCTGGACATATCCTTGGGATCAAGATTATTCAAGATCGTAGGAGACGTTCTCTGACACTCTCTCAGGCATCCTACATAGACACGATTCTGGCCCGTTTTAACATGCAGAACTCCAAGAAGGGTTCACTACCTTTCAGGCATGGAGTGCATTTGTCTAAGGAGCAGTGTCCTAAGACTGCTGAGGAGATAGATGCCATGAAGGCGGTACCCTATGCTTCTGCAGTGGGTAGCCTCATGTATGCTATGTTGTGCACGAGGCCTGATATTTGCTTTACCGTTGGCATAGTTAGCAGATATCAGAGTAACCCTGGGAAGGCTCACTGGGAGGCAGTAAAATGCATTGTCAAGTACTTGCGCAGGATGAGAGATTATGTCCTAGTTTATAGAGCGCAGGAGCTTGTACCATTGGGTTACACAGATTCGGACTTTCAAGGAGATTTGGACAAGATTAAGTCTACCTCTGGGTTTGTGTTTACTCTAGGAGGTGGAGCCATAGTATGGAAGAGTGTCAAGCAGAAATGCGTGGCGGACTCTGTTAGTTTTGAATACAGAAAATCTATGGCTTGTATCAAAAACTAATATCCACAGATGACATATCATTTTGTTTCAGTATAAATCTGTTCCTTTATATCATAGAACTAGATAACGGGGTGTCGACAAACACAGTAGATACCGTTATTGGTTAAAGTATTGATATATAAAAAGTATGCTCGTAACCGAGATAGTCTGAACATACTATCGGTATAGGTTATTGTGTGGTTTGGAAATTGGTTTATCTAGACTAGTTTAAATCACACAGATATGCCCGGGGCATATTGAGCACGACCAGTTTGGATAGAATTGACTTGTACTGATCGGCGTAGTCAATTCGGTCCTAGTATTCCGTCTCTCAATCCCGAGATTGGGACGGGCGTGAGGGTTGGGTGTCGTGTGCTTTGATTTGCCAAAGAGTGAGGTCAATTGAGGCCAATACCTCGGTAAGTTGGGTATGCGGTGTTTAGCTTCTTGCGTGCCGTTGCTGGTCGGAGGAATCCACGTACCGGTTCGCCGGGTTGATGGTGCTCCCGAGATGAGCTCGTAAGGTTATTATACTAAACCTGGCCAGTGAACTTTATGTTCGGTATAATAAAAGGTCGAGTGGTACTAATCTCAGAAACCAAGAAGTCGGTGAATTAATTTGTCAGTAAATTGATAAATCAACGAGCACTAGATCTTTAATGTGGGGAGATAGAAGAAATAATAATGGCGCGATGTAAAGTCGTTTTCGAGCGGTAGTTCCATAATTGGTCCGTTAGTGGTACGACCGATTATGCGTTTGACTAATCGACAAGGTAAATTAATTAATCCGAAGGGTTTAATTAATATTTGATCGACGAAGTGAATTTAGAAATTAATTCTATTTTGAATTAATTAATTCTAAGGGTTCGATTAAATTGAATTAACAAAGTGGATTAAATAAATTAATTTAAAAGGGTCGATTGGAGTTGATTAGTCGGGAAGACTTAGCGGTCAACGAAAGTCAAATTTTAAGGCCTAACTCGAGAGCCCATTAGGTCTCCTTAGAAGCTCCTATAAATACAACATATTGGGCAACAAATCGATTAAGAAACTTGACACTCAAGTAAAGGGTAGAAAGAGAAAATTCAGCTTAGAGAGAAAACTTCGTCTTTCTTATCGAAGTTTCCTCTCGAAGTCAGCTGAGATAATTTTCTCCTCTAGAAGATAAACTCTAGAACTTGCCCATGTCATCCCTTGAACAAACAGCCGGTCATTAGCACGTCGGATGGTACAGATCGGATTTCCGATCAGTTTGTGCGTAGAGGGTTTTCTGCGGGTTTTATAGTTCCGGCGGTGGTTTCTTTCGCTCAGTGCCCAGAACCGATTGAAGCCCACGTCCGATCTTCCTGATGGAGTGATCCGTGGGTTTTGATCGTCTAGATCGGGACTGGGCAAGACTCCTTCCGGCGGATTTTTATTGTGCATGATCGGCAGCTTGTGGGTGAAGATATTAAAACTGGGCAGCGGCTGGTTTTTTCATAAAAGTTCATATTTTTGAGTTGTCTTCTAGAGCAAGTTTCTTGGGCTTCGATTAATTCGCCGTGGGTAACTCCGTAGAAGATAGCCCACACTATCTCGGAGTTTGTATTGGAGAATTCTTCGGATTTCTTGTGGATTTCGCGCTAAAAGATTTGGTTTTCTTTAAGCGAGGGACTTCGCTACAAAAGGTATAATCTTTAAATTCCGCTTTAATTAAACATTTAATTTTTTGTGTCCCGATTAATAAATTAAATAAGTATAAGCCTAGATCCGTTCATGGGTAAACTAATTTGAGCCTGAGCTTGGTCGAAAGCTTCTGATTCTGGAATGCATAGCACGAAAGTGAGGTTTTCGATTTAGCCCGGGCTTGTTCAGTTTTCCTTCAGACTCTACCATGGAAGCCGAGTACGTTGCCGCTTCAGAAGCAGCGAAAGAGGCTGTATGGCTCAGGAGCTTCCTGATGGACTTAGACGTGGTTCCTGAGTTGCCTAGGTCTATCACAGTTTATTGTGATAACAATGGTGCAGTTGCTAACTCGAGGGAACCACGAGCCCCATAAGGCGAGTAAACACATAGAGCACAAGTACCACCTGATACGAGAGATCGTAAAGAGGGGAGACGTGATCGTGGCCAAGATAGCTTCAGAGGACAACCTTGCAGATCCTTTCACCAAGCCATTGACCCCAAAGGTCTTTGAGAGGCATGTGGAGGGCATGGGAGTCAGATTCTTAAGAGAGCCATGCGAGTGAGCTTAAAGGTGTTCTGGAGACTTCATTATGACAGCAGTGTAATAGCGGGTTGGACAGTTTTTGTACTTCTTAGCATAGCTTTGAGTATTAGTGGGAGATTGTTAGTTTTGAATACAGAAAAGCTATGGCTTGTATCAAAAACTAATATCCACAGATGACATATCATTTTGTTTCAGTATAAAATTTGTTCCTTCATATCATAGAACTAGATAACGGGGTGTCGACAAACACAGTAGATACCGTTATTGGTTAAAGTATTGATATATAAAAAGTATGCTCGTAACCGAGATAGTCTGAACATACTATCGGTATAGGTTATTGTGTGGTTTGGAAATTGGTTTATCTAAACTAGTTTAAATAACACAGATGTGCCAGGGGCATATTGAGCACGACCAGTTTGGATAGAATTGACTTATACTGATCGACGTAGTCAATTCGGTCATAGTATTCCGTCTCTCAATCCCGAGATTGGGACGGGCGTGAGGGTTGGATATCATGTGCTTTGATTTGCCAAAAAGTGAGGTCAATTGAGGCCAATACCTCGGTAAGTTGGGTATGCGGTGTTTAGCTTCTTACGTGTCGTTGCTAGTCGGAGGAATCCACGTACCGGTTCGCTGGGTTGATGGTGCTCCCGAGATGAGCTCGTAAGGTTGTTATACTAAACCCGGCCGGTGAACTTTATGTTCTGTATAATAAAAGGACGAGTGGTACTAATCTCGGAAACCAAGAAGTCGGTGAATTAATTTGTCAGTAAATTAATAAATCGACGAGCACTAGATCTTTAATGTGGGGAGATAGAATAAAATATAATGGCGCAATGTAAAGTCGTTTTCGAGCGGTAGTTCCATAATTGGTCCGTTAGTGGTACGACCGATTATGCATTTGACTAATTGACAATGTAAATTAATTAATCCGAAAGGTTTAATTAATATTTAATCGACAAAGTGAATTTAGAAATTAATTCGATTTTGAATTAATTAATTCTAAGGGTTCAATTAAATTAAATTAACAAAGTGGATTAAATAAATTGATTTAAATGGGTCGATTGGAGTTGATTAGTCGGGAAGACTTAGCGGTCAACGAAAGTCAAATTTTAAGGCCTAACTCGAGAGCCCATTAGGTTTCCAATCGAGCTACTATAAATAGAATAACTTGAGACCAAAAAAAGCTAAGGAAATTCTTGCAAGACAATTTGTCTTGCTTTCTTGAGTGAGAAGGTTTAAGAGAGAGAATTTTTCTTCAAGAATTCTCTTTCAAAAACAAACGAGATTTTTCACTACTGGAATTGAACTCAGCCCAAAGATTACACCTTCTTGATTAATTGGAGATTTCTGCCGGCCTGTTGCTTGAATTTTTCCGCCGCACAGCAGCTTAAATTTTCCGCCGGACTGCTTGGTGTTCTTCTTCCTGCCGCGCTGAAAACTTTGTGTTCTGCCCGCGCGTTGATTCGATCTTCATCACGTTGATTTCTATTGGTGATCCGTGGTAGAGATTGTCTAGATCACGGCTGGGCAGTTGCTGAGTTCAAGCGAGTGTGCGCCTTCATTTCAGTCGGGCAGCAGGAAACTTGCGGCGCAAGTACAGGTCCTAGGCAGCGAAGGTAGTGATCAGTTTTTGGGGTTTTGTAAGTTTGATTAGAGGAATTTCCTGGTGGGCTTTCGTGGGTTAATCGAGTAAGCTTCGATAGATTATTGCCCATGCAATATTCGAAGTGTTCTTGGAGAATCGATTGGATTTCTTGTGGAAATCGCAGCAAAGAATTGGTTTTTCTTTAAGCAAGGGACTTCGCTTCAAAAGGTATAATCTTTTAATTACGCTTTAATTAAAGATCGAATCTTTTGTGTCCCGAATAATAAATTAAATAAGTATAAGCCTAGATCCGTTCATGGGTAAACTAATTTGAGCCTGAGCTTGGTCGAAAGCTTCCGATTCTGGAATGCATTGCACGAAAGTGAGGTTTTCGATTTAGCCCGGGCTTGTTCAGTTTTCCTTCAAGGATGACCTGAGTTGATCTCCTTTTGATGATGGGTGATCCTCGAGTTGTTCTTGTCTAGATCCTGGCGAGTTTTGGGGCTGGGTACTGGTGCAGATCGGGCTGGACAACAGGGTTTTTCGAGCAAGAGGTTGGAGCAGTTTGAGGGTGTTTGTTCGGTCAAAATTTTGGGGTTTTTAGAATCCGATTAGAAGGATGTCTTCGTGGGTTCTTGTGGGCTAAGCAAGTAAGCTTCTATAGATTATTGCCCATGCAATATTCGAAGTGTTCTTGAAGAATCGATTGGATTTCTTGTGGAAATCGCAGCAAAGAATTGGTTTTTCTTTAAGCAAGGGACTTCGCTTCAAAAGGTATAATCTTTAAATTCCGCTTTAATTAAAGATCGAATCTTTTGTGTCCTGATTAATAAATTAAATAAGTATAAGCCTAGATCCGTTCATGGGTAAACTAATTTGAGCCTGAGCTTGGTCGAAAGCTTCCGATTCTGGAATGCATTGCACGAAAGTGAGGTTTTCGATTTAGCCCGGGCTTGTTCAGTTTTCCTTCAAATTGGTATCAGAGCATTGGTTTCGGTCTTATACTTGTTTGATTTATTACACGGCTTTATTTTGGCATTATTATTTTTGTCGAAATGCATAAACAGGTGGTTATTGGTTTCCCGGGTATTATGGTAGAAATTTAATTTTCATTCATAAACCCCGGGACATGTCCGGGCTCATTTTATTTTTGAATGGAAATTTCTGTAATAGTAATAACCACGAGCTGGAAGCCGTGTAGGATTAGAAAAATCTTGTAGTAGGATTTGATCTAATCATGTCGTATTTATATTCCTAGAAAACGCCTTTGTATATAGGAATTTATGTACTATGACGAAGACGTTATTTTGGGTAACTTATATTCGCGGGTTTTGGTTTATCGTAATTTTGGGTGATTCCTAATTACGTAGTAAACCGAGAAAACCCGGGCGAATCGAGAGGAATCCAAACAACGAGTGGGAGCGACACGACGGGAAGTGTCACCGAGGCGTCAAAGAATCAACGATAGAGAAGGCCATAATAGTCGGGAAATTTTATTTGTTTAATTTCCTGTATTTATGTCTTTTCGTTGATTGTGTGATTTTCATTTTATTTTGCATGAACGAAAACCAAACCAAAGTTTTAAAAGGTAATGTGCAATTAACTAAGGTAGATTATTATCATATTAAAACTCCAACGGTTTTATGGGTGCGAATATCCATAGTTAAGATATTGCATGTTAAAATGTAAAAATCCTCAAATTAATTAAATTCGCGGGTTTTGGTTTAATCGTAATTTTGGGTGATTCCTAATTACGTAGAAAACCGAGAAAACCCGGGCGAATCGAAATTAATTAAAAATCTAAGTGGGAGCAACTTGGTTAATAGCCCCATGGCCTCCGTTACGGGTTCATTGGTGATGTGGTTAAACTTGTGTGCTGGCTTAGACCTTCCTCCCTATCGGATGAGTTTTCAATCACAGATATCACCGGAATGAATTTTTAAAGGGATGACTATAGTGCGTTTAATTGGAGAAAGTTGCGACACCCTCGCCATCCGAGGCGCATTAGTATCCTAAGTAACAAACTTAGAAGTCACGTAATGGCACACACTTAGTGTACTGTTTTTAGTATCCCTCCCAACGAGGTTACGCTATCTACGTGTACGGCTAAAATTATCGACTATTAATTTCATTGATCATAAGATCGTTGGTCAGATAATGAAATTAATGAACTTCGGTTCTTCTCGAACGAATGTGGGTTAGCGTAGACGTTCACCCATCGTGACCTGCGTTAATCCCGGTGTGAGAGATGTCGGTAGAAGATTATATTTGTTTTCTGAGGATTTTTCAATAATTTCAAAAAAGTATACTGAAACTTGACTGTTTATTTATTTCAGTTGTAGTTGATATGTCGTTCAACCCGCTAGCTGTCATTCTGAACCAAAACAAACTCACCGGTCCAAATTACATTGATTGGAAACGTAACCTGGACATTGTCCTTACCCCTGAGGGTTATAAGTATGTGCTTACTGAGGAGTGTCCCCCTAAACCCAGCGATGATGCCACCCCTGAGCAGCGAGAGCCATATACGAGGTGGCAGAAGGCAGATGAGATGATCAGGTGCTACATCTTGGCTTCTATGTCGAGTGTACTACAGCACCAACATCAGCTGTTTACCTCAGCCTACGATATGATGCTCAACCTCAGGGAGATGTTTGGACATCAGAGCAGTGCAGCCAAGCAGTCAGCTATGAGGAAACTCATGAATGCTAAGATGGATGAGGGCACTTCAATGAGAGATCACGTACTGGACATGATTGGTTGCATCAATGAGATCGAGGTATTGGGAGGTGACATTGATGGGGATACCCAGGTCGATATCATTCTCCAGAGTTTGCCTCTCAATTTTGAGCAGTTTCGATTAAACTATAATATGGGGAATCTCTCATATTCACTTTCTTAGCTCATGACTTCATTGGTGTCAGCTGAGGGCCTATTCGCTGAGAAGAAGCAAGCCTTTGCTACTGTTGGTCCCTCAGATTCCTCTACTGGGCCCAAAGCCAGGAAGCAAAAGAGGAAGAGAGGCCAGAAAGCAGGAGCCAGTCATGGACCCAAATCGGGCATTGCCAAGAAGCAGAAGCCGAGAGGTAAATGCTTCAGATGTGGCAAAGCGGGACATTGGAAGAAGGACTGCCCAAAGCCTCGAGGTATTTGTAAATTCTCCCTAGTCACTGAGACGTGTTTAGCGGCGATTCCCACGGATAAATGGTTTATGGATTCAGGAGCCACTGATCACGTTTGTAATTCTTTGCAGGGGTTCCAAGTGACCCGGCTGCTTAGAGAGGGAGAGTTGCAGGTCTACCTTGGGGATACTACCAGAGTTTCTGTGGCTGCAGTGGGAGTTATTAGTCTTTATTTTTCAGACTCTATTTTACACTTAAAGGATTGTCTTTATGTACCTAGTTTTCGAAAGAACTTGCTTTCAGTTTCGAGACTTGTTTTGGATGGTTATAAGTGTGTATTTTCTGATGGTTCAGTTTTTATTAGAAAATGCCAGAAACTTATATGTTCTGGTACATTGGTTGACAATTTGTTTTTAATTAAGACTTACTTCCCAGTTATGCAAAACACAGAAACTAGTAACTCATCACCGAATCATAATAAGAGAAAAGAGTCTTCCCCTTTGAATCAGACTTATCTTTGGCACCTGAGACTAGGTCATATCAACCTTAGTAGGATTCAAAGGTTGGTCAAGAGTGGTTCTTTGGACTTACTAGATATTGACAGCTATTCGACCTGTGAGTCCTGCTTTGAGGGTAAAATGACCAAGAGGCCTTTTAAGGCGAATGGGTATAGGGCCAAGGAGGTTTTAGAGCTGATTCATTCTGACGTGTGTGGGCCTATGTCAGTTCAGGCTAAAGGTGGTTATGAGTATTTCGTGACTTTCACGGATGATTACTCTAGATATGGATACATATACCTGATGCACCACAAGTCTGAATGCTTTGGCAAGTTCAAAGAATTCAAGGCAGAGGTGGAGAACCATCTGGGTAAGAGTATCAAGTCACTGCGGTCTGATCGTGGTAGCGAATACCTCTCTAGTGAATTTAGGACCTATTTGTCAAAGGAGGGTATTCAGACCCAGTTGTCTGCACCTGGCACACCCCAGTAGAATGGTGTAGCAGAGAGGAGGAACAGGACTCTTATGGAGATGGTTAGATCGATGATGAGTTACAATGAGTTGCCTACCTCGTTTTGGGGTTATGCCTTGGATACAGCATGTTTTATCCTCAACCTTGTGCCGTCTAAGTCTGTGCCTACGGCCCCAGTAGAGTTGTGGAGTGGGCGAAAGTCTAGTCTGAGACATCTAAGGATTTGGGGTTGTCCAGCACATGTGCTCGAGGCAGATGCAGGCAAGTTAGAGGCGAGATCCAAGGTTATGCTGTTTATAGGCTACCCCAAAGGAACGAGAGGTGGTTTATTTTATAGTCCTCAGGATCAGAAGGTGGTGGTCAGCACCAATGCCAGATTTCTTGAGGAGGACTATATTTTAGATCACAAGTCAAGCAGCAAGGTAATATTGGAAGAGCTTAGAAGTCAGTCCATTATTCCAGATGCACACGTACAGGAAGACACACCACAAGAGACTGCACACACTATCACAGATGATGCTCTTGCACAGGCTGCGCCTCGTCGTAGTGGGAGGGTTGTGAGACAGCCCGAGAGGTACATGGGTTTGGGTGAGTCTTCGGACTTTATCCCTGGTGCTCATGAACCAGACCCAGTTAACTACAATGAGGCTCTCCAGGATAAAGATGCAGATTTTTGGCAGAGAGCGATGATTGCTGAGATGGGTTCTATGGACTCAAATCAAGTCTGGGAGCTGGTAGACCTTCCTGATGGGTTTAGGCCTATTGGGTGCAAATGGGTTTACAAGCGAAAGAGAGGATCTGACGGGAGGGTTGAGACCTTCAAGGCTAGGCTTGTGGCGAAGTTGTATACTCAGAAAGAAGGGATCGATTATGAGGAGACCTTTTCCCCGATAGCTATGCTTAAGTCAATCCGGATTCTCTTGGCCATAGCTGCTCATATGGATTATGAGATTTGGTAGATGAACGTCAAGACAGCTTTCCTTAATGTAGCAACCAGAGGGCTTCATTGTTAAGAGCCAAGAGCACAAGGTATGCAGGCTTAGGAGGTCCATTTATGGACTTAAGCAAGCATCCAGATCTTGGAACATTCGTTTTGATGAGGTTATTCAGTCCTATGATTCACTCAGTCTCCGGATGAGCAGTGTGTTTATCGCAGGCGTGATGGTGATATGGTGGTGTTCCTCGTACTTTACGTAGAAGACATTCTTCTTATTGGCAACAGTAAGAAGGTGTTGTCAGACGTAAAGGCATGGTTGTCCAGGCAATTCGATATGAAGGATTTGGGAGAGGCTGGACATATCCTTGGGATTAAGATTATTCGAGATCGTAGGAGACGTTCTCTGACTCTCTCTCAGGCATCCTACATAGACACGATTCTGGCCCGTTTTAACATGCAGAACTCCAAGAAGGGTTCACTACCTTTCAGTCATGGAGTGCATTTGTCTAAGGAGCAGTGTCCTAAGACTACTGAGGAGATAGATGCCATGAAGGCAGTACCCTATGCTTCTGCAGTGGGTAGCCTCATGTATGCTATGTTGTGCACGAGGCCGGATATTTGCTTTGCCGTTGGCATGGTTAGCAGATATCAGAGTAACCCTGGAAAGGCTCACTGGGATGCAGTAAAATGCATTCTCAAGTACTTGCGCAGGACGAGAGATTATGTTCTAGTTTATAGAGCACAAGAGCTTGTACCATTGGGTTACACAGATTCAGACTTTCAAGGAGATTTGGACAAGAGTAAGTCTACCTCTGGGTTTGTGTTTACTCTATGAGGTGGAGCCATAGTATGGAAGAGTGTCAAGCAGAAATGCGTGGCGGACTCTACCATGGAGGCCGAGTACGTTGCCGCTTCAGAGGCAGCGAAAGAGGCTGTATGGCTCAGGAGCTTCCTGATGGACTTAGATGTGGTTCCTGAGTTGCCTAGGTCTATCACAGTTTATTGTGATAACAATGGTGCAGTTGCTAACTCGAGGGAACCACGAGCCCAAAAGGAGAGTAAACACATAGAACACAAGTACCACCTGATACGAGAGATCGTAAAGAGGGGAGACGTGATCGTGGCCAAGATAGCTTCAGAGGACAACCTTGCAGATCCTTTCACCAAGCCATTGACCCCAAAGGTCTTTGAGAGGCATGTGGAGGGCATAGGAGTCAGATTCTTGAGAGAGCCATGTGAGTGAGCTTAAAGAGATTCTGGAGACTTCATTATGACAGCAGTGTAATAGCGGGTTGGACAGTTTTTGTACTTCTTAGCATAGCTTTGAGTATTAGTGGGAGATTGTTAGTTTTGAATACAGAAAAGCTATGGCTTGTATCAAAAACTAATATCCACAAATGACATATCATTTTGTTTCAGTATAAATTTGTTCCTTTATATCATAGAACTAGATAACGGGGTGTGGACAAACACAGTAGATACCGTTATTGGTTAAAGTATTGATATATAAAAAGTATGCTCGTAACCGAGATAGTCTGAACATACTATCAGTATAGGTTATTGTGTGGTTTGGAAATTGGTTTATCTAAACTAGTTTTAATAACACAGATGTGCCCGGGGCATATTGAGCACGACCAGTTTGGATAGAATTGACTTATACTGATCGACGTAGTCAATTCGGTCATAGTATTCCGTCTCTCAATCCCGAGATTGGGACGGGCGTGAGGGTTGGATATCATGTGCTTTGATTTGCCAAAGAGTGAGGTCAATTGAGGCCAATACCTCGGTAAGTTGGGTATGCGGTGTTTAGCTTCTTACGTGTCGTTGCTAGTCGGAGGAATCCACGTACCGGTTCGCCGGGTTGATGATGCTCCCGAGATGAGCTCGTAAGGTTGTTATACTAAACCCGGCCGGTGAACTTTATGTTCTGTATAATAAAAGGACGAGTGGTACTAATCTCAGAAACCAAGAAGTCGGTGAATTAATTTGTCAGTAAATTGATAAATCGACGAGCACTAGATCTTTAATGTGGGGAGATAGAATAAAATATAATGGCGCAATGTAAAGTCGTTTTCGAGTGGTAGTTCCATAATTGGTCCGTTAGTGGTACGACCGATTATGCATTTGACTAATTGACAATGTAAATTAATTAATCCGAAAGGTTTAATTAATATTTAATCGACAAAGTGAATTTAGAAATTAATTCGATTTTGAATTAATTAATTCTAAGGGTTCAATTAAATTAAATTAACAAAGTGGATTAAATAAATTGATTTAAATGGGTCGATTGGAGTTGATTAGTCGGGAAGACTTAGCGGTCAATGAAAGTCAAATTTTAAGGCCTAACTCGAGAGCCCATTAGGTCTCCAATCGAGCTCCTATAAATAGAATAACTTGAGACCAAAGAAAGCTAAGAAATCTTGCAAGACAAGTCTTGCCCTTTTCTTGAGCAAGAAGGTTCTAGAGAGAGAATTTTTCTTCAAGAATTCTTTCTAAAAAATGAGCCAGATTTTTTGCTCTTCGAATTGGATTCAACCCAAAGATCGAACCTTCTTAGTAGGATTAAATATTTTCCACCAGATTCTTGCGGGGACATTCACGAATTTCCTGCTGTCGGTTTCTTCTAGTTCGCTGCTACTGCAGCGGTTTTATTCAGGCAGCCCGGCAGCAGTTTCTTTAGCCACAAGCTTACGCAGTTGATTCGAGGATGACCTGGGTTGATCTCCTTCTGATGATGGGTGATCCTCGGGTTGTTCTTGTCTAGATCCTGGCGAGTTTTGGGGCTGGGTACTGGTGCAGATCGGGCTGGACAGCAGGGTTTTTCGAGCAAGAGGTTGGAGCAGTTTGAGGGTTTTTGTTCGGTCAGAATTTTGGGGTTTTTAGAATCCGATTAGAAGGATTTCTTCGTGGGTTCTTGTGGGCTAAGCAAGTAAGCTTCGATAGATTATTGCCCACGCAATATTCGAAGTGTTCTTGGAGAATCGATTGGATTTCTTGTGGAAATCGCAGCAAAGAATTGGTTTTTCTTTAAGCAAGGGACTTCGCTTCAAAAGGTATAATCTTTAAATTTCGCTTTAATTAAAGATCGAATCTTTTGTGTCCCGATTAATAAATTAAATAAGTATAAGCCTAGATCCGTTCATGGGTAAACTAATTTGAGCCTGAGCTTGGTCGAAAGCTTCCGATTCTGGAATGCATTGCACGAAAGTGAGGTTTTCGATTTAGCCCGGGCTTGTTCAGTTTTCCTTCAAGTAGGAAGTCTCATGTATGTCATGTTGTGTACGAGGCCTGATATCTGTTATGCCATTGGCATGGTAAGAAGATATCAGAGTAACCCCCGGAAAGCTCATTGGGAGGCAATAAAATCCATTCTCAAGTATTTGCGTAGAACGAGTGACCAAGTTCTGGTCTATCAGGCGCCTGAGCTGGTACCCCGAGGTTACACAGATTCAGATTTCCAAGGCGACGGAAGAAGAGCAAGTTTACCTCAGAGTATGTGTTTACTCTAGGAGGTGGAGTCATAGTTTGGCAGAGTGTCAAACAGAAATGCATGGCGGACTCTACCATGGAGGCTGAATACATTGTCTCAT
Organism: Knoxia roxburghii; assembly: GCA_030378225.1. Classification (NCBI taxonomy): domain Eukaryota; kingdom Viridiplantae; phylum Streptophyta; class Magnoliopsida; order Gentianales; family Rubiaceae; genus Knoxia; species Knoxia roxburghii. The sequence continues at coordinate 28,994,110 of CM059420.1, read as the reverse complement.
CAGAGGCAGCGAAGGAAACAGTGTGGCTCAAGAACTTCTTAGTGGATTTAGATGTGATTCCTGGTTTGCAGAAGTCTATCACGGTGTATTGTGATAACATTGCAGTAGAAAACTCGAAGGAACCATGAGCCCACAAGGCGAGTAAACATATACAGCACAAGTACCACCTGATACGAGATATCGTAAAGAGGGAAGACGTGGTCGTGGCTAAGATAGCATCAGAGGATAACCTTGTATATCCGTTCACGAAGACATTGACTTCAAAAGTCTTTGAGGCTCATGTGAGCCATGACAGTTTTTCTAGATATATAGTAGCAGAGTATGTAGTGGTTGTCTGTAGATGTATGCTTAAAGCACAACTTAAATATTAGTGGGAGATTTTTGGAGTTGAATACATAAGCTATGCTTGTATTGTACATTTTTCCAGTTAATATATCGATTTATGTTTTGGTTAAATTTAATTGTGCATTATTAGTCCACTTATATTATGTAGTTAGATGATGAGCTGTCTTGTGTGACATAGTAGATCTCATCATTGGTTAAAAGACATAATATATAAATGAGGTTCGTAACCGAGACAGTTTTGGACAAATTGTCGGTTTAGGTTATTATGTGATTCGGATAATTGGTTTGTCTAAACTAATTGAATCATATAGATATGCCCGGAGCGTATTGAACTTGACCATTAGGAATGATTTGCCTTGTACTGATTTAATAGAAAAATTGTTCTTGGTATTCTATCTCTTAATCCTTAGACTCGAGCGGGCATGAGGATTAGACATAGTGTATTTTGATCTGCCAATGGGTAAGGTCAATTGTGGCCAATAATCTCGGTAGGTTGGGTGCGCGTGTTTAGTTGCTTGGTGTGCTGCTGCTTGTTGAAAGGAAACCATGTACCGGTGCGTCCGGGGTGATGGTGCTCCCGAGATGAGCTCATAAAGTTTATTATATTAAACCCGGCCGGTGGACTTATGTCCGGTATATTAAAAAGGTCGAGTGGTACTAGTCTCGGAATTAAAGAGGTTAATTAATTAATTTATCAGTAAATTAATATATTAACGAACACTATATCTTTGATGTGGGGATATTATGAATAAAATTAATTAAGTTGTTCTGGAAGCAATTCTGGTGTAGGATGATAGTGCCATAATTAATCTGTTAGTGGTATGATTAATTATGTATTGGGTTATTGACAAAGGTAGATTTAATTAATTAAATAATTAATTAATCCTTGTGTCAGTTGGTTGTGAATCATACCAGGAACTGGTTTGAGATAAGTGAATCCCTCCAGAAACTGGTTTGGGATAAGTGAATCCATGTATCAGTTGGTTGTGAATCATACCAGGAACTGGATTGGGATAAGTGAATCCCTGTATCAGTTGGATGTGTATCAGTCCAGGAACATGATTGAAGGAAACAGAAACCCAGTAGGAAGGCCAATCCTAAACCAACTTGGGGTCTCTCTTGTAACTCTTTATATAGACAAGGGATTAGCTATTCTACAATATACAATTCATAAGTTTTCAAGACAAGAAAACTAGAGAGATAAAATCCTAGAGAGAGAAATAATATTCTCCCTCAAAGTCAGATTTTTTAGAGCAATTTGTGGCTGTTTTTTTCCTTCTTGTGGCTGAAATTCTTGGCCTGTTTTTACCAGTTGCGTGTGTAGCTTTCTCTCTCTCCGGGTGGTGCGTTTACAGTACGTGCCAGGTGCAGCGGTGCTGGAATTTTCTAGCAAGTGGATTGTGGTGATTAGCTGATCAAATTGGTTTCTAGATCGTTACCCACACAGAGTGAAATCAAAGTCTTGAGGCATACAAGAGAATCACCTGAGTGCACGCTTCAAAGGTATTTTCTAAAGTTTCGCTTTTAATTAGAATTTATGTAGTGTGGTAAATTGAATAAGTACAAACCCAGATCCTGCTCAATGGTATTTCAAATGGGTTGGAATTGCGATTGTGCTAGCGTCTAGGCCTGGCCAGAGATTCCGATTCTAGAATACGTAGCACGAAAGTGAGTTTCTGGCTAGGCCCGGGCAGATAATCTTTCAGTTGTATTCCTTGTGGTTATGGGAAGATTTTAATCGGTTTAGAAGTGATTTTTGGTGGTTGGAATGAAAAATCTGGCGACATTGTCAGAAAACAAGGAGGGCGGCGGAAATTGGAGGAGGAAGGAAGGAAGAAGAAGAAGAAATAGGGCTGCAAGCCCTTTTATAAACCCAGTAGGATTCGGATTTTAGAAATCCAAATTATCCTAATTCAAATTTCTAAAATCCGAATTCACTTAAAAATGTACCCTGCAACCGAATTTTGTCAATGAGCATTCGGATTTTAGAAATCTGAATGCTCTTGAACATACTGTTTGGTCGGACAGAATACAAGGAACGTTCGGATTTCTAAAATCCGATTAGACAGAATTCTAAAATCATAACGGGAAAAAATTCAGATTCTTCAATTCCGGATCTTATAAAATTCGGATTATAAGAATCCCAATTGTGGAAATCCAGATTCAAGTGATCCGAATTTAACCACAATTCAGATTCTTGTAATCCGAATTTAATCAAAATTCGGATTCTTGTAATCCGAATGTTATGGAAGACATTATGTTCATGCAAATTTTTCAAATTACAATTTTACCTATTACACTAATCAAAATCACAATAACTAACCAAAACACCATAAGATCTTCAAATAAGTAATTGTACCTATTACATGTACCAAAACAACAATAACTAACCATTGCACCAATATACCATCAAATAAACAATTGTACCTATTACATATACCAAAACAACAATAACTAACCATTACACCAATATAACATCAAATAAGCAATTCTACCTATTACATATATCAAAACAACAATAACTAACCAAAACACCTTAAGAACATCAAATAAGCAATTCTACATATTACATATACCAAAACAACAATAACTACGCAAAACACCATATGAACGTCAAATAATGCCATCTGCATCATAGAGTCTACCAAGCCTTGCTCGATTTGCTCTAGGATGAGAAACGGGACACATTATTGTTCAATAGGCCGTACTGCCACACCTCATGCATTCGCCTCGGCGTCATCTTCCACATTTATCCATTTGCATTGTAAATCTCCACTTATCTGTCTCATTCCCAGTGGTGGATTATGAACGACGAGTCTATGGTAATCTATAATCACCTTCCATGCAATGTCTCTTCGCCATTGCTCTTTCGACCGGATTGGGATGAAAATGCCATTCCTAAATTGCCTCTTCTAGTTTCTGACCGTAAGCAAGTTGTCCACAAGATTGAATGCATTATCACCAAGAGAACGCCACACTGCCAAGGCGTGGGAACACGAAAACATATATTTTTGCCACTTATGACACGTACAAGTGCGCGCCTGATAATCAACCGTGTGTATGTTTACTCCTTTACCATCATAACGCACAAATGTACTAACCTTGAAGATTTTATTCATCCAATCATAAGGTTCAACCTGATGTCCCCCAGCTCGTATCTCGTAATCCTTGAATATTTTTCACAAAAGAGGAGGAAATTGAGTGTTGCATTTACGAGACTTTGCATATTCCTGGCGGAATATCTCATTTGTTTTCTAGAAGGTCGACTCAATGATTGCTCTAACAGGATGAGAGCGGACGTATTTTAACGCACTGTTGTAACATTCGGACATATTCGTCGTTAAGTTACCCCAGCGATAGAATCCGTCGTTTGCCAGACTCAATTTATCTGCACCAATTTCTTGCAAATACCGATAGGCGTCCGGACTGTATTCAAAAAGCTCCACACCAACTCTATCAAACTTCTGAGGTTGACAGTTTTCCTATATTTCCCTACACAAATTATTCAATCTATTGCCATGAAAATGCGTCATTAGATTGCTTCAAACTTGTCGCAGGAAAAATCTGTGGTGACCTGTAACATCTTCTTCCCATTCCTCAATGTCTCTAAATATAGCGAGGATCCCAGCACATCGATCGGATAGCACACACGTCGCACGCTAAGAAAAGACATGACGAATGAGGTTTCTGATGAAAAAGCTCCAACTTTAAGTAGTTTCATCGTCAACCAATGCATACGCGAGTGGAAGAAGACGATGTGTTGCGGTAACTGTGATGGCAACCAGCAACTTCCCCTTATATCCACCACGCAAATATGTCCCGTCGATACTAACCACCGGTGGACAAAATCTCCCAAACGTACGTTGAGCTAGACCGAATGCCCAAAACAAATATTTGAAATGCCTCTCTGAATTGGCCATTTCACTCGACCCTCCTTGATATTCCCATTCTACAATCATCCCTGGATTCAACGATTGTAAGGTTTCAACAAAGCTACATAAACCAAGCATTAACACAGTCATAACCCAATCATCATGTAAACAATAATTCCAATCAAATTTACAAAAAGCATAAACATTTAAAACTTACTTCGATAACTCAACAAAATTCGTGACCCAATTACCATATACCAACTTGATGGCTTTCCTTCTCGCATGCCATGCTTTTTTTTTCTTGACGGTAACTTTTAATTGGGTTTTGACATCAATTTGAATAGCGGCCACTGGATACTCCGGATCGTGTTCAATTTGCTTCATTATCAGTGGCGCTATTGTGGACAATGTCACATTATGCTGGTTATTTCTCACGGTCATTCCAACACAATTGTGACTCAGACACCAAATAACCACTTCCCATCAACCACAATTATTTTTCGACACCTGGATTTTCCACGCACATGGGGAATATCCTTCGGGTGTCTCAAATCGTTGACTCTTGCATTCCACTCACCATGTGGTTTTATTGCTCTCAACATTTACATATTTCCTAAGCATTGTCACTTTCCATGCGGATATGGCACGTTGTGTTTCTTCCTTGTTTTTGAAATCAGTTACAAGACCTATAGTCTCAAGATTGCCTTTATATCGGGGCAAAGCATTTTCATCCCGATCAATGGCGTACGGATCTTGGTGTCCGACATCAGAGTAGCCGAAATGTCCCCTTTCATACGTCTTAAGCTCATCCGAACATTTCTCAAAATTGAACTCCTTAGAGTCAGAACAAAAATCACTCTCGGATTCATGGTCAGCGTCGGCATCGTCCTCAATGTTATAATCCAAGTTCCCGGGCTCCTCTTCAAAATCATAACGGGATCCATAATCAAATTGACCTTCTCCACCATGTGAAGAACTCGAAGCAACATTTCGTCTATCAACTCTTTCTGAAGACTGAATTTGCTCAATACCGACGTAGACATGAATAAAACTCCATGCTCGAAAATTATAAAAAAAATCCAGCACAACATCAAAAGTAATTACTGCTTGTCTCTTACTCCCATTCACTTCAAAAACCGCTACAAGTGTAATTTTGCAAGAATTCATTGACACCGTAATTACATTGCAAATGCTTTCTACTAAATCATTCCTTAACAATCTAAGATTAACGACTAGTGTATGATTAGGATTCGAAGGGTTATCAAAATCAAACATAGATGTCCAATAGAAATTAAACATATACGGACCATTAAATGCCATTATACCTGTCAACCGTAAAAATATCATTATAACAATTAATTTTCGATTTGCGTAATCAAAATTTATTATCAATCAAATTTATAAACCATTACATGAAACAACCCACAACATTATAAACAATCCACAACATTACGATACAATTATTTTAATTATAGTTTCATTACACTTAAGACTAATCATTTTTAAAATCGTAATTAGAATAATTACACTACTAATGCATGAGTACTAATTAAAAATTCAGCAAAACTTACACAAATATTAGTCCTATACTACTAATAGATGTATTTCCTAACCACATTTCATCCACTACATACATCACTACTCAAAATATCATCTAATCACATTAAAATCGTAATTAGAATAATTACACTACTAATGCATGACTACTAATTAAAAGATCCACAAAACTTACACAAATCTTAGTCATATACTACTAATACATGTATTTCCTAACCACATTTCATCAACCACATACACCACTACTCAAAATATCATCTAATCTCATGAAAATCATCTAATCACATGAAAATTGTATGAATAATGAAATATCAACCATAAAACACTTAAATCGTGACTTACCTTGTTACGAAATCACAACGTGACATAGATCTTCAAAAAAAATTTAGCTGGAATCCAAATTTTGCAGATGAATGATATATGACCGCTAGAAAGAGAAAGTGTGAGGGAAGAAGAACAAGAAGAGAAGAATGCAGCAAAAAATGCTAGGGTTTTGGTTTATATAGTCCGACAAAATTCTGATTTTTAAAATCTGAATGCAATCCGAATTTTACTAAATTCAGATTTTTGCAATGCGAATTCATTATGTCCATATAAACAAAATTATAATTAAAAATTTTTATTTCTATAAATTCGTATTTCAAAATTCCAAATTCACATAATTTTCAAAAATTACTCCAATTTTTTTACTTTTAAACAATTTCGGATTGTGAATTCAATCGGATTTTTAAAATCCCATTTTTACTTCATTTTTTTTCTCTTTTTTTTCCGTTCAACTTTACAAATTAAATTACAATTTATATTAATATTTACTATTTTAGGATTCTTAAAATCCAAAAAATCCATTAATTAAGAAATTAAATTTCTAAAATCTGAATCTCTTAAATCCCAATCTCTAATTAATTAAGAGTTTTAGATTTTACAAATTCGAGAAGCCTATTTTTTATTCATCCTATTCCAATTCACAATATTTAGGTTCACACCCCCAATTTTGAGATTTTTCTCGTCCGGCCTGTCAATTGTTGGTCACGTCAAGTGGTCACAATTCAAGATAATAAATTTAGGGAAAGAAACATAACTATTTGTAATCTGCAGATAGAAAATAATCTGTGAGAACTCAACGCGGGAAGATGTATAGAGGACGTTTGAACCGATTCAGGAGTTCTGGTTCCACGATGTATCAATATTTAACGCAGCCTCAATTACGAAGAAAACCTTCTCATTCATGGTCGGCTGTAAAAGACACCTATTTTTCAGCCAAGGTTAATGGTTGTTTTTGTAGTTTTGTTTAGGATGTTTTTGAATTTGGGTTCCAATTCTTTGCACAAAAATAATTTTGGGAGTGCTTTTTATTCATTGCTTAATGTTCCCGCTTCGTATGACGTAGGATATATTTGAGAGGCATAAAGTGGTATTAACACTTGCTACTTCTATGGCATCAGTGGCTACAGGATGGATCGGTATGCCCTTTTCTTTCCCCGCTTTTAGATTTTGTAGCTGCATCAAAAAAAATTTTAACGCCTTTGGGTTTCGTTTGATTGACGATTATGTAACTTTTGATGGTTTCTTTGCTACAGTCTCATTAATATACAATATCACTTTAGCATGTTGCATTCCTAACGCATCAGTTATAGAATTAAGTGGATGCTTATGTACTAGATTTTCGATTGAGCTGGTGTTGCTATTCAAGTCATGCTCTTGTATTTGAAACTTTTGAACTTTTGTGAAGTTGAGTTGTAATCTACACTGAAGAAGAACAACAATCAACTGAGATTTCTTCCCATTATGTGGGGTTGGCTATATGGATCTTATCTCGCCAGCAAAGAATTCGACAAGTTACTAGGGTGGAATCAATCTGTTTCCATTTCAATGATTGTGTTCATAAAGTTCCACCTATAAGTCTGTCTAATTTGGCTAATCCTTTGGATTTAAATCCACTTGAAGGGAACGGAAATGTAAAATAGAAACTGAACAATAGACACAGCACATTATCACAGATACAATCACTAATGAACAGTGTGATACAATGAAAACATGAATATAACAAGTTGACAGATGTGAAACGCTTGGACTTAGACAGCAAGAATGACATGCATAAGGGGAAGCTTCTAAATTGATGTAGGTTGACAGTATAAATTGCTTTGAGAATGTCAGAGATCATGGCAAGTTTTTATTCTAACACCTTGGTGAATATTTATTGAGGACTCTGCTGTCCTCTGTAGAATATTTATAACTCCTAGGAAGAACTGGATGTTGCATTATCAAAGATGTGAGAGAATTGACACCTAACAAGAAATTGTCGAAGCAAATCTCAAAGATGTGAGAGGGTTGACATAACGAACGATTGCTGAACCGCTTTGATAATAGTTGCTCTTTATTTCATAAGAGACAAAAGTTGCTCATTCCAGAGGTTTGATGAAACAGCCTGTGCTTTGCTTGTCAGCTTGTTCCAAGTTCTCTTTCCTTCCTAAAACATTCTGGTAAGTTTAAGGAAGACAGTCACCTACAAGAGCTTTTAATGCTCCAAATATAAGTCCAGGGATAAAATCCCGAGACTAACCTAAAAGTTCAATGATACTTCATAACCTTTTTGGTACGGTAGTTTAGTCTTAGTCCCTTTTGAGAAACTAGTGGGGGCCCTCTTCTCTCCATAGAATGTGTTGGTGTAGGCTGAATCTTGAAGATAAAGTGGAAGGAGAATTAAAATTGATAGCTTGCAAAAGTTGGATAAAATTAGGGATGGGATAAAAAAATCCTGTGCTTCACGATTGGAACATTGAAGTTAAAAAACGTTACTGCAGGTAAAGTGAAATGTGGATAATGATGGTTTGGATGGTCTATACTGGTGGTTACAGTTTGGATAAAATATATTTCTTGATATAAAGTTTAGAGGATCAATGATGAAAAATCATAAGTTTTGTTGATCCTTTTGTGGTTCTCATGGTTAGTTATATGTTTTGTTAGATATGATCCTTTGCCATAGCCAGTGAAGTGTGATGGAATCATTGGTTGATAATTTTATAACTGCTTGACATAACTAATTATCAACCAATGAATGCATCACACTTCATTGGCATTTGTTGCTATGAGTATCATTAGAGGAGAGAACTTTGATATGTAACCCAGGACCAACCATGGTTTTGTTTTAACAGTCTTCATTTCTCTTTGAGCGAAAATAAGAGTTAAGGCATGGTATATATGTCAAATAGATTTATTTTTGCGCAGAGCGTGTTCTCTTCTTGGACATTTTAGAGGGATAGCATCAGCTTAGGATTGATGGAAGGAGAAAATTAGGCTCATGTCGAAGTAGAACTTCCAATACATTAGTGTTGTAAAAATGGAAAAGACAGGATCAATAGATGCTATTTTGACTGTATCAAACGAGAGAGCAGCCATGGTCACTCCCAAGGTGCCTAAAGTAGAAGAGTAATGAAAAGGAAACAATCTTATTTATTGTATTTTTTTCATGATTGCACCCATAATTGAGTTTTTTTCGAATCACTTTCTCATCCTTTTTATTTTTCTTGATCTCGAGGTTTCTTCTCTTCTCTAAGTACATATCTGTGGTGTTTGAATTTTGTTGCACAATCTTTTATTTCCTTGCTCAAAGTAAATTAGAGCATTTTAACCATCAGTGCTTTGATCTATATCTTGAAGATTTTTCTTAACCTTTATTAATTGTTATGTTATGCTAATGTAGGCTACTCTTTGCGGCACCTTCACGAGTCTAGGATTGAAGAGAGGCTGGAAAGAATAGAAACTGGTGTAAGTATTGTTCACGGTTTTATCAATTTCTACTTATTCTTGTCATTGTTACTTTTATTCCTGGACTTTATTATATATAGGACATCATGTATGCTAACCTTGTTGCTTGGGTATTTTGAAACATGCATGGAAAGATTCTATTCTCTATCAAAAATAAATTTGTGGTTTTTGTCAAAATTTGTTGACTGGAATTAAAAAATGCCAAGGAGGTATATTCTTTGGAAGTTTATAACATCAATTACTTTATGGTTTATAAGCGAGTGCCTCATTCTTTTTTCTTTTTTGTTTTTATAAAGTTTCTTTGGAAACCTAACAAGTATTGACTTAAAGCAATAGTTTTTGTCAGATCTCTTCTTTGATAGAAAATCCTCCTACTGAAGCACGTTTATTTAGTTTCTTACTTGTATTGTGAAAGAGCACTCCAAGTCATTGTGTTTTTTAGGAGTGTTTTTCTTCAACTTATAACTTTTGCCATCATCAAATTTCTTCCCTTTTAGACCATCGAAGCTGGAGATATGATCCTAGGCTTAAGATCAGATTACATTCTCTTGATATTTTTGTTGGATCACTTATGAATTTTTTTTCATGCCATTGTTTTCAGTTCCAGTGTATGAATCAGGTAATGAGTTTTTATCATTTTCTTTTCTGCTTTCTTTCAGATCCGAAACAAATATGAGATTAGTGATTCCGAATTTAAGAAGCTTGCTAATGGTGCTGTCAGCATTCCTGCTTGTGTGGCAACTGCTGGAACTACATTATTCATTGGGTAAGTCAATCTTTCTTCTTCTGAAATTGTTTGATCGTGTATGCATGAAATATTTCTATCCTAAGCTGGATATGGAACTTGTAATAGGTTCTTTCAAGGGGAAGCTTGTCTTCCTGTAGGCAGAGTCTCTTTGTATTCTAGTGGCCTATCTTCCATGTGCTTACCAGTAGTTTACTTTCTTTAGGCAAAGCCTATTTTACTTCGTTGCTTCTAACCAAGGGTACTTTTGATAGGTCAAAAACCCCGCCACAACTGTTTGAGTATTAAAAAAGATATTGAGTGTTCCTTAACATTCATGTCTTTCACCGAAGATATTGGTGTTTGTATAATTTAGGTTAGAATCGAACGAATAATTCAAGATGTCCTTGCCTGTAAGGTATCTCAATGGGATAGGTAAGCCTCATGCACTACTCACCGTACATTAATTTTCTCAAAATATATTAAATGCAAGGTAACCAATTTCGTCAATCTTCCATACCCCATGTGAGACTTTTTTTTAAAATGTCTCACTGAAAACCTGTTTTTAGGAAAAGATCCCATGGATATCCAGGAAACGGATGTGCACGGATGGGCACATTTTTATTCTTTCTTTGTTTGGAATAAGAGCTTGGCCCTTGGAATGTATTTTTATTCTGGTCTTACTTCCACACTCTGTTCTTGATCTATTAGGTATTACATGCTTTATGCACAAGAGGGCATTTATTGCTGTCTCTATTCTAAGATGAATGGAGTAGTATAAATTATTTGTCAGTAAATTTGTCTGTGTTCATTGTATCTCGTACTCCTAGGATCTACAAAAATCCTTTGATTCCAAAATCATTGTGTGTATGTGGTGGTTCATGTTACAGGTCATTGAACACTATTTGGTTGGCATTGAAGTCTCTTTGTTTGAAAGTATATTTTATGATTAAATATCAAATATTAATTCCTGTATATTTTATGATTAAATATCAAATATTAATTCCTTGTTAGTACGAGTAACGACTATTTGAAATCAAGTGAAAAGAAATCTATGATTATTTTTAATCCTAGTTTTTTTAAGATTTTGTATTGCAAATATATATTTTTTTTCTTGTAGAGAATTCTTTTAATAGAGGCAAAAGGAAAAAGTATGTTGGAGGGTAATTTTGAATTTTCTACCAGCATGAGTATTTTCCCTCTTTGATTTTAGGTAGATGACGTTAATTTCAAAAGCAACGTGACTACCCTCCGTTCACCATCTAAGTTTTTTTTGAGAGACATGTTTAAATACTAGAAAAATAAATAATTATTTTTACAAAGTTTATCATTTTTGTTGAAAACATGTGAAATGTTTTCATTAAAAATTTTTGCCAACAAACTTTATTAAAAAAGAAAAAAAAAAAAAACCATGTGTATTGATCTCTTTTAAGCCTAACAAAACCCTAGTTTTTATTCACATCTTTGTCAAACTCTCTGACATCTCCTCACTTGTTGCTCAGCCACTTAAAAAGTATAGTTTGCTGTATTACATTGGCTAAACATTCAAAATTTTTAGCGTTCCCCAATCTGGCTTCAAAAGATTCTAAAAGAAGGAACATAAAATTGAACATAAGGCTAATGAAACTAACAAAAATATATACATATAACTATTTGATAGACTAACACTCGATAATGGTTATCACTATGCTAAAGAATACCTCTCTAATTGTTCAACTTTGTTGGCCGTACTTAATCCAGGTACAATGGCCAACGACATTCATGGTCAACCTTTATCTTTCCGCTATTTATATTCCTGAGTTTAGCTAGTTGATGTGAGACTAATAGTATCCTATAGGATAGGTAGCATCTGAAGCATGTCCTCTGTGGATTAACATGAGTAGCTGAATCACAAAGCGCTTGAACTAGGCATATTATGAGTTATCACAAACTCTGGGCTCTCCTTCCACATTTAGAGGTAGTTTATCTGTTTAGATGTAAATATGTGTGAGGAACTGCTGTGTGCAAGGAACATGATCTGGGAGATACAAAATGGTAACTATCCCCTCATTTCTAACTAGCTGATATTAGGGCTGTGCAACGCGGGAAATAGCGCGTAAGTAAACCGGACCGAAGTTTGGTTGTTCGCCGGTGGTGGATGCAGTTCGTTGAATTGACATCTATTTCAGTTGTTTCGGTTTTTTTTTTTTTTTTTTATATTAAAAAATCGGAATTGAACCGAACCAAACTGAATCACATTTTCGGTTCGATTTTGGAACGGCCATTTTTCTGTACAGCACTAGCTGATATAGGAAATGATAAAATCCTAGCAGCCATAAATGCTCTTGCCATGCATCTTTTTGGTTTTGTTTTCCCATTGTCTTTTGCAGGGATGGTATTTTCTTGTGAATAGCTATATGGAATAATATACATGTTCCTAAACATAGATGTTTCTGCTGTTATTTGCAGGTATATATTGGGTTGGCGAGGTGGAAAATGGTACTTGTCTAGATCTTTCAAAAGAGAACAAATGAAAATACTTGGCCAAATGAAACCAAGGCAGTGGCCACTAACTTTCTTTAAAAAACACCAGGCAATAGTGAAACCGAGAAGGTGGCCCCTTAGGATCTTAAGGAGACCTAGGATTACTGAAAATGCTGCTTATACATCAGAAAATGAAGCCAAGGACAAAGCCATGCACAAATCAATTGAAGTTGCTGCTAAAACATCAGAAATGGTAGCGAAAGATGCACTCGTTGCCAGCAGTTAACTAGAAAATATCATTTTACATATTTTTGGGCAGCAGATTACGTCTTTGTACTCACCCATAAATCTATAAACATAGTATAGGTTTTTAATTTTTGGTGTTAATCTTAATGAAAATTAGGGGTAATCAATCATTTATTGAAATTGGAGGTTCGAACAAACTGGTTATTACGGATTTTATTTTTATTTTTTTATCCTTGTCATAGGTGTGTCATTTTTTCTCTCTTGAATTTTAGTCCATAAAAATAATTATGCCTAATCATTTTAACTCATTTAACTACAAGTTAAAATTACTTTTTATTTAATCGTGATTTATATCCTGATTTGGTTAGTCCATTTTATAATCTATAAATTCTTTTTAATATTTAACTATTGTTTCAAGTTGGAGGTAGATCAAAATGTGTTAGAACATTAAGAATGATTATCAAATCATAGTTAAGTCAACAGTAGGTTTGATTACCGGTCAAATGAATTTGACTCTTATCCTTCTATTTTTTTTGGTTAAAAATGATAAAAAATGACACTCAAAATAATAATGCAGACCAGTGGATCAAAATTGAAGAGAAAGAAAAAGAGACAAGAGGATACAAAATTTAACCTTTTTCATTTTTGAAAATAGTAGTCTAACTTAAACTGAATGGTTTTGAGTTTTTCAGTTTGATAATCATTTGAACAAAAAATTAGATTGCTATTTGTATAACTAAATTGCTATTTGTATCACAAAAAAAAAATAATAAAATGACCAAAAGGCCCTTATGAAGGAAAAATGTTCGAAATTGCTAAGTATTGGGCAAAAACGCAACTAAATTACGTTTTCACCATATTCAGAAACGCGGATAATAACGTTTGTAACGTGGAAAATATAATTCCGATGACGTTTTAATGCAACTAAAACGTTAAAACACTACGATAATAACAACCCAAAACGTACCAATTTAAAGTTTCCTGGCAAACAAAAACGTCAAACCACAGCGTTTCAACCATGGGTCGCTCGTTAAAATGGTGCGTTTCCTTCATGGTTCGCCCGCTAAAATGTCACATTTGTGACTATCCCAATCTAAAAACCAGTTAAACGATTAAAACGCATCATTGTTGCAAACCCTTTGGCGAAATTATTTTCAAAACGCGATTATCGAACGATTTTGATGGCAAAAAACGCAGAAATGGACGGAGGAGATGGCGAATCATCGCAAAGACATGGCGCGGGCAAAGGTCTTATGATAAACAAGGTAAAAATAGTTTCGTTCGGCAATTTTTGTTGTTATCTGATTTTCTGCGCATTATCGTCCCGTTTTTGCGATTTGAGTTGCATGAAACACTATTTTTATGCGTTAATTAGGTTAGATATCACAGTTTCGGTGCGTTTTAAGTTTGTAGAAACGTAGTTTTGTAGCGATTTTGTAGTCAATGACCGTTTATATCTGATTTTTTGCCTATGAAAAACGCATATCAGTGGCATTTTGTTCACCCACAAACGTCGGCCGATGACGTTTTGGATATACGAAAACGCAATTTTGGTGCGTTTCTGATCAAGTCAAACGCTGAGTAGTAGCGTTTGATCTTGACAGAAACGTAAATTAAATGCGTTTCTTAGTAATGAAAACGTTAATAGGTTGCATTTTGTTTGCTAAAAACGCTGATTTGGTGGGGTTTATACAATTTGTACTTATTTTATTAATTTTACTTTCACATTTTAAGTTTACAATATAATAGCTTATATTTATTTATTTATTTATTTATTTAGGGTGGCGCTAAGTTAAAGCCGCAAGTAGATAGGCAGCGTCCCACAGCTTCTGCTAGAAGGCAGAAGGTACCAGTTAGGAGAGGAGGAGGTAGAGGGACGGGTGGAGGAGGTATTATTATTTCTGAGGGAGGGCGAGGAGGTGGAGGTGTAGGTGGCGGACGAGGAGGTGGTAGACGAGGAGGTGGAGGTGGCGTTGGAGGTGGAGATGGTAGAGGAGGTGTTAGTGGAGATGATTCCTCATTTCAGTTGAGGGATGAGTATTATGATACTACTGATTCCGATGACACTGATGATAGTGAGGACGAGTCTATTGGGCTACAGGAGGAGGAGGAGCAGCCGCACCATGAGGAGGAGGAGCAGCCGCAGCAGGAGAAGGCCAGTGGGAGTGGACGCCCACTCGATGAGCAGGGTGAGGGGGATACCTACGGAGGTGACCCTTCTCACCCACACGCTGAGAGGACCGTCCGATATAGGAATCCAGGCGACGGACAGTTCGAGAAGGTTGATCCTACTTCAGGTACATGTTTGAATTTATTTACATAATTATGTATAAAATTATTTGTTTTAATTTAATTATTGATAAAATTAGTTTATTGCTTGATTTAATTGTGTGTTTTTTATATAGTTCATTATTTATTTTAATTGCTTATGTATTTGCTTATTTTACTTATATGTTAATTACATTAATTTGTTTTTGTAGTTATTTATTTTAATTGATTTTGATTAATAATTGCATTAACTAGCACCACGTCCAAAAATACCTAGCACCACGTCCAAAAAAAAAAACTTCAACACCGTTCAAAAACACCTAGCACCACGCACAGAATCAACAATCAACACGTCCACAAACACTTATCACCACATCCAGGACAACTACAGTGAATTAATTTATTTGATTGTGTGTTTTTTATATAGTTCATTATTTATTTTAATTGCTTATATATTTGCTTATTTTACTTATTTGTTATTACATTAATCTATTTTTGTAGTTATTTATTTTAATTGATTTAGATTATTAATTGCATTAACTAGCACCACGTCCAAAAACACCTAGCACCACGTCCAAAAAAAATAACTTGAACACAGTTCAAAAACACCTTGCACCACACACAGAATCAACAATCAACACTCCATAAACACTTATCACCACATCCAGGACAACTACATTGAATTAATTGATTTAATTTTAAATTGAATTAATTTGTTATTTACTTGTTTATTTTAAGTTGTTTAGTTAATTTATATATTTATTTATATGAGTTTTATATTTTGTCAATTTAGTTCACCCTAGGAAGCGCGTGAAGCAGGATTGGAGTTGGTTAGTTACAGGGTCCGTTGAGGGGGGCCCTATAGATGATAGTTTGATCCCTAGTTTTTTAGGGTATGTGGTATCTAGGTATTGGCAGGCGGGGGTGCCTACCAGATACCACCTTAGATGTCACAATAGGGGTAGTATGTACGATAAGTTCGAGAGGTGGATTGCATCCATGACGGTAGAGGGTGCACAGATTTTGAGCGGGACGGGACTTGGACACCTTCCCCACATTATGCACCGGAGCATTGATGAGCCTCTCATCAATGCGTTTTTGGAGAGGTGGCAGTCGGATACGAATTCTTTCCGCCTCCCATTTGGAGAGATGACCATCCTCCTACACGATGTGTGGGAGATTTTGAGGATTCCAGTAGATGGTCGATTGATCACTGAGGTTACATCGTCTTCCACCATACTATTGTGGTCTAGGGGTTTGCTTGAGATTCCTCCAGATAAGCGACTAGATGGTGATTTGTACAAGAATGGTGGCTTTTTGAGGAAGAGGGTGATCGAGAGGTGTATGCAGCGTGCGAGGGATGATTCAGATGTGGCTGCTCTTGTATGGAGTCTTATTGGTACTTGTCCGTTTACAGACAAGAGTTCCAATAAGTTTATGCGGACCCCTATAGTACAGGTGAGGAACGGGATGGATCAGGTTGGACAGGAGGCATGGGGCACAGCGACACTTGCATTCCTGTACCACCATCTAGGGTGCGCGAGTCGCCACGGGACACAGAGCTTCGCTGGATGCATGACTCTGTTACATTCATGGATTTACGAGCACTTCCCAGATTTTAGACCCCATCTACTCTCATTGCATGGTACACAGTCGTGTGCAGCGAGGTGGGCGATCGACAGCCACCGTGGTACAGAGTAGCGCCTGAGCTCCATACGCCTTGCGCTGGACGAGATGACCGCGAGCATGGTTAGTAAATATTTATTAAATATAAAAATTATATTTTGGTTTAATATAAGTTTTATATAGTTTATTATTTAAGTAATTTCAAATAATTTTCAAAGGTTACCTGGATGCCATACGGTCTCGACGCCATAGCGAGGACGCCGAGGACCCTGTACCGAGGACTGATTGCGTACAGGGATCACATTGAGCCGTACATGCCCGATCGATGTGTGCGCCAGCTCGGATATGTTCAGTGGATGCCCGCTCGATTCATCCATCCCGGCAGGGATACTTATCGCGGCTACACTGGGAGGCTATATGTGGTCAGACACACCGTGGAGTATGCCGAGTTATCATGGGAGGAGTTCGGAATGACATCCACAGGGATTTCCCTCATAGGGAGGCAGCCGACCGGTGGGGCTGTTCCTTGTAGTACGTGCGTGGATGGGTATTTACAGTGGTTTAGAGAGCGTTCATATCCGCGCGTCCTTCCCGCCATCCTCAGGCTGTTATAGAGCCACGTCGACCTCTTCGTGCCGCCTCAGAGTTTGTAAGTATTTATTTAAAATTTTAAATTATTTTTTTATTAAATTCAATTCAATTTAGTTGCTCTAATATATTGTTTAAATATTTGTAGTGGATGAGTCGGTTTGGACAGCATCATCATGCACTTTTAGATGCAGTGCGGGAGCGAGCACCAGATTTGTACGCGGAGTTCGTACCTGGAACTGCTGACTTAGATGATGAGTTTGACCGATCCATATGATGTGTATTATTTATTATTTGTTCATACTTTGATTGTATAATTTGTTGTATACTTGAACCATATAATTTATTGTATAATTGAACCATATAATTTATTGTATGTTTTATCCATATAATTTATTGTATACTTCACCCATATAATTTATTTTATATTTGACCATTCCACGTCCCAAAAGCTATCTAACCACGTCTATAGCAACTAGCACCTCGTACAAAAAATAGCGATATGACCAACATATAAAATACATCAGGTTATTAAATTTTGTTGAAGAACAACAACTAACTTAAAAAAAAAAAAAAATTGGAAGTTATAAATTTTACTACAATGATATGAATAATACAACATATTTCACATAACAATATAGATCCTAGCCATCACGTAGTGCAGTCCAAGCATTAAATCTAGCTTCCAAATTTCTTGGCCAATCTCACACTTTCAGCATGACGTTGATGTTGCCAAACAAAGCTCAACGGTGGGATAGGGCACTCATCGACCACATCTACACGTACGTAATGGTTCCCATTTACATGGGCAAGCGCCACAACCCTTTCAGGTTGTGTGTCGGCACTGGAGGAATACAAAGGTAATACAGAATAATTTCCATCTGGACGAGTTTTGCTCAAATGTATTACCATTGCATTTGCATAAGTGGCGAGCGGGAACAAATCCGTAGGTGTAGCCATCCAATGCTGCTCACCACAGTCTGTGCCTTCAAAACTTACTCGCCTAAGTACCATAGCCACGTGCTCTCCATCAGGGAGCCTCAACTCCAAAGATTGGAATACACCTCGATACCTGTCCGGATGGCTCGTAATCTCTCCACTCAATGATCTGCGAGCTAATCTCCAATATTTCTCGTGGCAAAAAAGATAAGTAGAAATGACTTGGAAACCACAATGGTCATCCCCAATGACATCTGACCAGCCTATACAGAAAGGCTGAAAAAATGCTGGCACATAATGAATGTCTACACCAAAACATGTCAAGTAATTTTATTTCATGGAATAAACATAACAACATAATGTATATACACGACCAAAAAATATAATAAAAATGCAACTACAAAATTGTAATTAAACATAACAAAATGCTTATTTACCTGTATGTAAGGGAGAATGACCATCGGAGTCTGTATGAATGTGGTGTGAGTGACCAGTAGATCGGCCGGATGAACCTGAACGACACCTGCCACGTCGGCCACGTGTCGCTCTCTCTCGTGAGCTCCACTCGCGCATCACAAAATGATGTAATCTACTTGGTGGGCGCCCCCTTTTGGGACCCGACACATCTGGCTCTCCAACACTGGCCATGTCAGGGTGCATCTCCTCTACATACGCCCTATTCAATAGACGGCCCAAAAAAATGGACTGGTAGAGACTGTAGGGACGACAGTCTCGTTGAAATACCTTAACAAATAAATATATTAAATGTAAACTACTTAAAAAAATTATCAAATGTGAAATCAAATGACTATTATTAAAGTTCATATATTTAAAATGTACCTGATGTCCCCATCAATGTAATTCGAATCCCCCTGTGATGGCACAATGGTCAACCTCTTACAAAACTCATGTACGTGTGGGAGTAAGGGATACTCCGACAATGACTGGGCCTTGAATATGTCACAAACACAGGGAATCCCACGTGTCACCTTGGGCACGCATCCATATTGCTCGATTACTGCGTCGACCAACTTATTCTTCCTTCGAACTTCTTTCCTCACCAACTTCAAACAATGGTGTGACACATACTTGTTCAAATAACAGTATGAAAATCCCTGCATACTTGTTTGAGTCGTGGAAATGGAAGCCTCAAGAGAGCCTTTGTTATAGTGTGAAGTAAAATAAAATGAAATAAAACATTCATAATAAATAGTATTATAATAAAATTTAATGATATGAACTAATAATGAAATAAAAACTTAAACAATTAAATAATTAAACTAACCCGATGTGAGAGTACAGGTGGCTGAGATGGGAGTCGATCTTTGTAAACAAAGTGTCAAGAGAATTGGTGAAAAAATTCAGCCAATCTTTCATAGCAACATGCGAAGCCTCTACTCTGTTAGTGGAAGTATTACCAAAGTGGAGAAATTGATTTGTCCAAGCACGAACAAATTTCTCCTTGTGAATGAGCCATGTAGTCTCAAAATAATCAATAGCCAACGGCTCAATTAGAGAGCACTTGACCTTGAAATTCTGTAATAAATGGTTAAACTCCTCTACAGTAGGAGCCTTAATAATTTTATTCCCCCAGTTTTCATGGATATCACATGCTAAGTTTTTGTTTCTTCTCCCAACATTTTTTTCCAACCACGCATTGACATCACGGCCAATATGCCACAAACATAACAAGTGATGACCTTAATTGGCTGTAACAAACCTTACTCCCTATTTGTCACAATCACACTAGGTACCAAACTAGCCGGCAGCAAAAATCTCAAGGTCCTCATCACCCAATCGTATATATCCTTTGTCTCATTTCTAACAATTGCAAATGCAATATTGAAATTCTTATTTGTAGGAGTCATACTTACCATCTCGACGATAGGCATTTGGTACTTGTTGGTCTTGTAGGTAGAATCAATCCCCACCACCCAATACCATCTGTGGAACATCTGAATTGAGGTTGTTGCCCAATATTTCTACCTGCTAACCCAGCTGTCTTCATCTCTCATTTCAAATTGTACACTGATTTGATTGGTACCTGGGAATCGGGAAACTGTTTATTAACAGCTTCCCAAACACACTTTGGCTTCACATTCACCCCAAGCATAAATTCAGCAACAGCCTTTGACTCTTTAGTAAAATGGCTCAACTGTCTGTGCCCATATGGATGCATTATACATATAAATCTCATTTAATTATAATAATAATTCATAAATACAAAACATCAATAAACTTAATTACTATTATGCTCAAATAATGTAATACCAGTGTGATTGTTAGTTGACGTTGCTCCTGGATTTGTATAAACCTTGTGACGTCCCAGGTCAATTCTCTTACAGGTCAACCTGAAGGGGCAATTAGTGCCGCTCCTTCTTGTATTCTTCTGTCTGGTTGGGAGAGGGGCTTTAGCAGGATCTCTCCATCGCTTGCACGAAAAGTAGTACGTGGCAAATCCTTGATTACCCCCTCTCTTTGTAATGAGGAACTTAAGCCGCTTAGCTATTTTCTGGCAATGTTTCAAAGCCTTACTAATAGTGCGACTCTCTGTCAATCTGAAAATAACCACTCAAATCTGCACCAGGTTCAAGTTCCACCGCCTCTCCTTCAGCATTATCCGCCTCATTGTCATCTTCATCCTCCTTTTCATCCTCCTCCTCCTCCTCTTCAGCCTCATAAACCTCCTCCTCCTCCTCGTACTCATCATCGTCATCCTGTATGTAAATACACACATAAATTAAAACTAAACACTTTTAATATTCAATTATACAAAAATACAGTCAAAATTACATACGCAACAGTATAAACGAAACATTTTAACATTATCATACAAAAAAAAAGGAATTCTTACAATTATTTCTACCAAAAACACGGCACATTTACGATTCTTACAATAAAAAATGCAATATATTTTACATAATTTATAAATAAAATGCATGATTTCCACGATTCCTTACACAATAAACGCAGTAGGATTTAGTTTTTGTACCAAAAAACACTGAAGATTTATGATTTCAGTACATAAAAACATAGCACTTTTTATGTAATACATATAAAAAACGCATGACTTTTTACATAACAGAAGTACAAAACGCAACACTTTTTATATAATAACTGTATTAAACGCAGCAAAAAAGCGATTGAACCATGGCAAAATAGCTAAAGTGCAGCGTTTAAACGCTTCCTAAACGTCATTTTGGCGTGTTTCGTACTTCATTTTTCCAAGAAAAATAAATTACTTTACGATTCGAAAACTTACCATATCGTGATGATTCTCGTGCTAAATCTTCTTTCGACGTCAACAAAATGATAGCCCGAATGTTTTTTTAGTTAAGAATTTGTTTGGATTTGTTTTTTGGAAAGTTGTTTTGTAGTCAAGTGCTATATTTGACTTCACCTTTTTTTCTTCAATTTACATGAATGTACGTAAACGTTTTTGGACGTGTGTACATGTCAAAAACACACCATTTTTACAAGTGAACCATGGTTGAAACACAACATTTTAACGATAAAATAGCAATACAAACGTACCATTTTAACGAGCGGACCATGGTGGAAACATCCAATTTTAACGTTTTCACGACAGATTAATCGTTAAAGTATTACGTTTTTATTAACAGAATTGCACAGATTTAGCGTTTTGTATTATTTGAAACGCCATCCTAGCTAAATTTCAAACGTCAAAAATGTTTTTCTATGCGTTTTCAATAAGGACGCAAACGTAATTTTGTGTCCTTTTTTTACAAAAAATTTGTCAATTTCTCAAGAATTTTGTTCATAAGGGTCTTTTGGTCATTTTATAATTATTTTTATTTTTTAATGATACAAATAGCAAATTTGTGATACAAATAGCAAGTCCCTAAATAGGTGAAATTCCATAAATAAAGTTATAGGTTATAAAAATCTATTTATTAAAGTAGAATTAAGGTATTTGATACAGATTTTATAGCACTGAATCTATACCTAATTGTTATGGATTTTAAGAAAAATTGTAATTTTTATCCGTTACTTATGGTTAATTTTTTCTTTTGATTAAACATGTTTATCCTAAAAATATCAATTAAGTTTGAAATTTTAAACAGTTTTGATCTAAAAAATTTTTTAACCTATAATTTCTAACAGTTTTGGTTCATAAAATTTTTTGACCTTCTAATAGCGATTTTTGTATAGGGCAACATTGGACAAAGGTTAAACGAATTTCTTTTATAAATTTAAAAAACATTGGAGGTATTTTATAAAAATTAAAAATACTTAGGACTTTTTATGAATAATGTTGCGCTTGAAATCATATTTTTCTTTTAAAAATAAAATAAAAGAAATAATCAATAATTATATATGTTAAATATATAAAATGTTAAATAAATTTTTATTAAAAATATATATTAAACCTTTTCAATGTCCAATTTTCGCAAATTGAATTCCGAATACTATAGGATCATCTCTGTCCAATTTTTGCAAATTGAATTACGAATACTGTAGGATCATCTCTACCATCTCCAATGTAAGTTGATATTTATTCATTGTTCCATAGTGTGCATGCAACTTTTTTATTCCTAAACAGTAAAAAAAATAAACATAATAAAAAAATATCATAATCAAATTTATGAATTAAATAATTGTAAATTTATACTCTAATTCCATAACAATTCTTCTTTTAATAGGCTTGTTGGTATTATCAGAAATAGGTGGCGTTATCCTTCCAATAGAGACTATTTCACTAATCACATCTGCAATTAACATTTTTAAATAAAAGGATAATTATAAATTTTAAATATATTAAATTACTAAATAATTGGAAAAAATTAAATGAATTTATAATAACAAAAATAAATATAAATTTACCAACTAAAAAAGTTGTGCATTTTTTAGAGGGCATTGATAAAATTTTACCGAATAGAACACAGTTCAAACCATGTGTTAAACTTAAGTGTTTCAATACTGGTTTTAATAATAACAAAACAAATATGTGAAACTAATAATTTCTCAAATTGTTTAAAATTATTTTTTGTAAAAAGTAAAAATTTTCATATTGATACATTCAATTTCAAATGAGCATAACTTTTGTTTCGCTCAACAAAAAATTAAGATTTTGGACGTTTTGAAAATTTCTTTCAATTATCTAAAAAATGGTGTCTAGTAGTCAATGTGACATTCCAATAAAATTTTGGTGAAAACAGACGAAAAAGAAACTATGTCAATGTAATGCCATAGTTCAACAAATTAGATGTAACTTGAGATACAAAAGTCCAAATAAAATGATTTTGAAAGCCTTGGAAAGCTAAGAGAAATATCTATAACATTTATTTCTGACACAAAAGTCAAAAGCAGCTTGCATGAAGTAAAAAAAAACAGAAGGAAGGTTCATACTATGTCAAATCACCTTTGGAGCCAAAATTTAAGTGCTTGAATTGGAGCCCAAATTTATCTATAAATAGAGACCATGGGTGAAGACATTTGATGTGCTCTTGTCGTTGTATAAGTTTTAGGCGAACACTTCAAAATAAATTTATAAAAAACAAAAACTAAATACTAAAACTATAGTAATTAAAGTTTCGTTCCCATACGAATGTTGTGTTGATTGAAGTAGTAGTTGGGTTCGAGTTCTTACTTACTAATGCTTTAGAAGTTTCTAGCCTAAGAATCTAACAAAACAAAGAGTAAAATAGTAGTTTCAAGTGAGTCATGCAAAAGCTAAAATAAACAAAAGAAAAGATAATGTGGGTAAAAGTGAGAAAATCATACCACAACAAGTTCCAAGGGGCTATTGGTAAGTGAAATAACATGCAATTGTCCAAGCACTTAGATATTGTTATTCCTATTATGCACATAAGGACCAAAGATAATCATCTACTTACTACTTTGAGATTAAGCAACCTTACCAACTTACATAGCAAATGAATAAAGGAACAACTAAGTTTGCAACAATAGAAAGCATAACAAACCCATACCATATGCTTACAGAAGTTATGCAATCCTCAATTCTACCAAGTAGTGAAGTAGATTCAACATATATACTAACATCAAAGCAAATTCACTAGGCATAGACATGAATTACTTCATTTGCATGAAACCCACTTAACAATATGTATGAAAAATCATAGAATAGAACAAAAGTAACATGGAAATGCAAAACCCATCATAAAATAACTCTATTCATAAGAGAAGGTAAGGCCTTTTCAACAATAATGGAAAGAACACTCCCAACTCTTGAACTTCCATCATTAAAGAGAGAAAATTCTCCATTAAATCCATGATCTTTGTTCTACATCACTTGGAAATCCACTACCCCCTATCAATTAGAAGGGTAGATTTTCCTAGAATTTACTTAGAACATAGTTGTTCTAAGAGAATTCATAGTGTGTGTGTGTGTGTGAAACAGGTGACAAAGTGTGTGTTTCTTCCTCCCTAAGTTACTCTCTCTAAAACTATGAAAAACCTATTATGGTGTAATAGTATATGTCTTTACAAGGGGTCTTGGCTATTAAGAAAGGTTCCAGAGTACTAAAATTAGAATTACATAAGTTGAATCACGACAAGGGCAAATTTAGACTTTCAGCAGCATTTTTCGGGTGACGACCAGGCGGTGGCGCCGTGTGGACGCCGAGGTCGGCGGCAAACAGGGGCCAGCGCCCAGTGGACGCCGGTCTTGGAATTTTCATCTTTTTGTGCTCTTTCCAAATTCTTCTGTTTAAGCTTCAATCCTGTGTGTTTTCTTCCTTTCTCCAACAAAAGTCTTTAAATTTCATCCAAAATCTCCAATATGCATTTTCACTACAAGTTTAGATTCCAAGAAACTAGGTTCTTTCTAGAAATCAAAAAGAATTTCAAAAAAAAAAAAAGTCATTTTGAATAAAAACTTTTCATTAACTAAAATTTCTTTCACATCTCTCGTTAAATAGTCCCCAAGACCCTTTATTATAATATTATAATTATAATTATAATTATATTATTAAATTATTAATATAATATTATTTAATATATCAGAAAATGATTTAATATTATTAATATTAATATTATTTAATATATCAAGCAGAGTCTTTCAAAATCTTCCTTCTTTACCTTCAATTACATCGGAAAATGACTTGTAAACTTTATTATGACCATCCTTTGTTGGTTGACCTCGTCGAATTCCATTATCAAGAAGCGTGTCAATGGCTTCTTGTACTAATTTATCCTGGCATAGATATATTTTTTGTTAATAGATCGGTAAGAATGTTGTTCCGATAGATAAGTCTTCTATAGAGTTCATTAATATCCGAACTCATTAGTTTACCCCATCTATCTGAATGATTGGTCTCAATTTAGGAGGAAGAACTGGTAATAAACACAAAACCATCCATTCGGGTTCTATATTTGTTCAAATAAAATGCTTAGTGAGTTCCATACATCGAACCAAAAAATCCTTTCTTCTTCCAACTTTTCGATCTTCCCATTCATTCCCCGCTCTCTCTCTCGGCTACCTTAACTTAACTTGCTTCAATCCCTTCTTCTTCTATCTGAGGAAAGGGTGAAGAATTGCTATTTTATGAGCTTTTAAGGCCCGTTAAAGTCCCTGAAGAAAGGGGAAATAGGGCTATAAGTAGGCCGTTTTTTATTGATACATGAGCTGTTTGCCTTTATTTTATATGGCTTGGTTTCGCTATCGCCCCTATGTAGTGGTCAAACTAAAAAGTCGTATTCCTGCCATACTATAATTCCTATTATCTAGTGCTAGAAGCTTCGCCAGAAGTAAGCAAGATGAGGTCGCTCTGCTTCGTAGACAAGGCTCGTGTAGTACTTTACTTACGAGCTCGTGTAGTACTCGCCCCTATCTCTAAAGGGGCTTATGCACTCCACTCGATGTCTACTAAAGGAGCGTGAGAGCTCGTACCTTTAATTTAGTGGCTTTCCCTCACTCTACTTTTTCATTTTCGCTTAAGCTTCCCCGGTTTGTGGGATTAATTAATTTTCTACCCCAGAACCATAATCTTTCCTATCAACAACTTCTATGACTATAAGCATAAAGGCATGATTTGTTCCAAAAATCTCACTGCATTGACCATAGTAAACTCCTTCTCGTTGTATTGAAGTAGAGCTATGATTTAAATGACCAGGTACAACATCACATTTGACACCTAAGGAAGGTACAACCCAACTATGAAGTACATAAGCAGATGTTACAATAATACGTAAATGAGTTTTGGCTTGTACAACCACTCTATTGTCAACTTCTAATAAACGTAATTGACCCAATTCTAGATCATCTTCTGGAATCATATAACTGTCAAAAGTGAGTGACTGTTCATCAAAACTGTTATAGTCCGAATACTCATAAGTCCAATACCATTGATGTCCAATAGCTTTGATAGTAATGGCCGGATCTACTACTACCTCGTCCATTGAATATAATAGAGCAAATGATGGTATAACAATAAACATCAGGATTATACTAGGAAATATGGTCCAAAGAATCTCGATAATAGCCCATGAACAATCCTTTACGGGATTGGATTTTTTTTTATAGTGGAAATGCGATAAAGTGCGAACCAAGATCCATGATACGAAAACCAAAATCTGAATGAGGAAGAAAAAGATATCGTGATGTAAGTCTATTATTCCTTGCATCATAGGTGTTGCTGCGTCTTGAGATCCTAATTGCCTGGTTCCGCTGCATCACAAGGAGCAATTGTGAGGAATAGCCATTCTAGAACAATCATTTGCTTTGGTTCATTCTTTAACTGCTCTGCTCCCCCAAAAAAAGAGAGACTTAAAACTAAATGATTTGCTTGGTTGTTAACCAAAAAAGAAGCATAGAAAAAAGGTTAGAATATGCTCGACTGTAAAGGAGAGGAGGTTAAACGCTGCTCGACTTACAGGAGAGGAGCAAAAAGCTTACACCTGTTTTTTTTCTACTATAAATTACGCTACGATCTTTCTTTCTTACTTACGAAATTGAAAATTGTTTCTGATCGTTTGATTTGCATATGTTAAGCATAGCAGCATGATTGGAGCTTCTTAGGACTTAGTTTACTGCCTATGAGTTTCAACATTTACGCCAAAGCTTATTTCTTGCTTTCTGGGATCGGTATACCCGCTTCTTTTCATTCTAGATTTGATTCGGCCTGTAGGCATATTACCTACGTTATTTCCTAAAGGTCTAACCTCCCCCTTTAGACTCGCATAAGGTCATTGCTTACTAACTCTGTCGCATTTCTCAAGAGATGAAGTATGTCACCATTTGACCCGTGTCCATCTCCAAATAAGGAGAAAGATCGCCGACTCAAGAAAATAGACTGAGAAGTTTACTTTCTGAAAGGGACGTACCAATATTCTAATGAAAACTCTTTTTATCGCATTGAAAGGCTATTCAAATGTCCTATAAAAAAAAAGGGTTTCGTACCTTGCTGCCACTTGAGGCCCAATAAGATGTTTTTCCTGCGTCTCTGTCTAAAGAATGAACTAAGGGAACGGAAGCAAGGTCAAAAAACAGATTAAGAAGACAACTTCTGACCCTGGCCCCTGCTAACCCTATTGAAGACTTGTAGGCACCATCGGAGTTCAATTTAAGGTAATCCGTAGGGGCCCAATAAGCTTTTAAACTCTACTTCGTTTAGTTACTCCTACACCACTTCCCACAGATGCACTCTGCATGATCTCTAATGCCTGGTGAAGAATGCAAAAGGTCACCAATCCAGAAGGAATCCTAGGTAAACTTAAATGCTTAGACCGATCAAATAGCCAGCCGTTGGAAGATACTAAGGGTCACGAAAGTGTAAAATAGTTTTAATATTAAATATTCAAAATATTAAATAGTAGAAAATTATATATTATAAATATTGATTAAGTTACCTCTTGAATGACCAAACCCTACATTCCCGTTTTCCATTCTTACCAATCAAATTAATTCCATTGGAAAGATTCTAAATGAACAAAAAAGTAAGTGGACCTGACGCGTTGAATCATTACTATATCTGCTATTCTGATAATAAAATCATATAGAGATGAAATTCGAAGAGTTAATCTCCTTTCCTTTATTTTTTTTGACTCCTCAAGAATTTGTCGATATTTCTGGTTAAATCTTCTTATTCCTAGATTTTATAGATATATAATAATAAATTTGGATTTTGTTTGTTCACAGGGAGGGGTTTCTTTCAAGTCACAAGATAAGAGCTATTTACATTATCTTTGAGTACAGATCAAGATTACTGTCTATCTATATAAGATAAGTATGTATATTTATCAGATCGCGGCTTCATGTACCAAAAAACTGTATCAAATGTTTTGCATCGTATATTTTTCTTTTGAAAGTGTGCTAGATGCGCGAAAGAGAATTTCATTTTTAAGAAAAAATAGAAATTCTCCCTTTTCTTTTTTTGAAGGGTTTTTAGATTTATCCGAAAGAAAGAAAAATAGAAGTAACAAAGAAGACGCTAAAGAAACTGAAAAAAGAAATTCAAAAAAGACTTTCATTTTTTAAAAGAATCTAGAACTATCTTTCTTTTTTGCAATGTAATAATAACATTAATTAAAATTAA